>OX344797.1:14879499-24879499 GCA_947034925.1 Eudemis profundana | reverse complement strand
GAAATGTCAAGCGATATCGTCTGTCAAAACAACGCTTGGGAGTGGTCTGTGCTTGGTCTTCAGCGGGTAGTTATTAAATGTCAAGTCAAGTAAGTATGACAGAAGGCTCGTAAACGTCAAGTTGAGGATAAATACGCAGGCAGCCCAGTGACAGGGACAATTCACAATAGAATATTCTTTATTGTGTACCAAAACAAAAGATTTCAAAAGTTTAAATCTAAAACAGCATAGATGGTAAACAACACTTACCTTTTGGTCGCGGCGGCGATTGGACCGTATGTTTGCGGGACGCAAGCTGAGAACTCTCTGCGTTTTGTAATCCGTTTACATCCTGCGAGTGCTAGATTATTTCTTCTGTTTTATTGTGGGAATTGATTGAAGAACTATTGTGTGATACATCTGCGTGTTTATTTTTGAGAACTAATAATTATCAAGATGGCTGTTGATAGCTCAGCGCCATCCACCTCGGCCCTAATTCATACAATGTTATTCCACCCCTGCGAACGAAGTTGCGGGTAGTTTTTAGTAATGAGCTATTTGATTTGGTACAACATCACACTAAAATAGCACAGAAGACAGATCCCAATCTCAAATAAGTATTGCGCTTGTCCGATATTTATTCACTATTTACTTTACCTGTGCCAGCACTCGACATGTTTGGGAAAGTCGCTGTTTTTTTAACCAGTATTTTTGGTTCAAATATTTTGATGATAAACTTCACTGTAAATTTAATTTTATTTGAATTATTAAATAGGATAAAAGATAAGAATTCGGTAAGAAAATTACTTTACACTATCAACACTGTGTGATAATTATGATTACATATTTGAATTATTTACGGCCAACACATAAACTAAATCGATAAAGATAGGATCATGAACAGGCAATATTTACTCCTCCACCTATCACACTGGTCCTTCCTTATCACACTGGCGATTTGCGGGCGAGTTGAAAGCGAGGCGAGCGCACAGCGAGTTCGCTGCGAGCGCGTAATGATTTCGCCGCGAGCGCGTAGCGATTTCGCCCCGAGTGCGCAATGAACTCGCTGCGTACTCGCGGGAAAATCGCGGCGAGCGATCGGCGTTGTGGACAGTCAGGACAGTCAGTTACATAAAGGATTCCGACGAGGAAACACTTCTGTTAGCTTTGTTACTTCGGAGACGTAAGAAACGAAAACAAAGGCAGAAAAAACGAAGACTTTGACTAACTTGTGTATAATATAATCACGGATGTACATAAGAAAAAACACAAGAGATAACTACTACGCAAAGATAAATCTGCCGATTGGAAAAGTTATTGGATGTGGAGCCAAACAAATTGTAAATAATAAATTACGTACTTATTTTAAAAATTGCTTTCTGGCTGCAAAAGTGCCGTTAGAAGGCAGTTCTTTTCTAGGTGAAATAACTGCATCAGCATTGTAAAGCAACTTCGCAGTCCGCTTGCAGTCGGCGTGCAGTTATTTTAACTCCAAAAAATCTGCCTTCAAACTGCATTTGCAGCCAGAACGCATCGAAAGACTGCTCCGGCCTTTAGGGATATCGGCAGACTGGCATCGTCCTAATAAAACGCGAATGCGCGATCATCGTAAGTTCGCGCGAACGTCCTAACTGACAAGTCGCGGGTCGCGCGATTGTCAGTTACAACACCTATTCGAGTTCGAGTTCCTATATGTTTGATCGCGCGTTCGTACGAGTACAATTCGCGCGAACTTACGATGATCGCGCATTCGCGTTCTATTAGGACGATGCCATATCCGGACGTAATTCGCATCGTGCGTAGCGGTGTTCAATACGTCATCGTCCGCCGCCCCCCGCGCGTACCATGGGAGTGTCACCAACGAAAATGCCAAGCTATAGTATGGTTGTTAAATTTATAAACCGTGAACTCATCTGGAAACATGATTAAAGCTGTCAAACTGTGGCCAGTCGTGGCCACAGTTTGACATATTGTCTATTTATTACCAATAACATGAACCAGTGCATAACGTGTATGAGGTAAGTAAGGGTCACTTAATTAAATTATAGACGGTTAGCTCTTAGCTCGGGCGACCCACCCTGAATGTATAGTCCAGTCAATTAAACAAAGACCAAACTAAATGGAATATTCATTGAATATTTTAAGCATCTTTGTTTGGCACTGTGGTTAACTCTGCCGTCCGATATCTAAAACTGGACTAACCCCTATACAACTCCATAGATGTTAGTCTAGTTTTAGACATAGGACGGCAGAACTGGTAATGCAATTTGTCATTAAGTCTGCCATCACCCTTCCATTCAATATAATGTGTCGCAACCAACTGGTTTAATTAGCCATTTGGTAAACTGCCTAACCTTTTCACTAAATGGCGCCATTTAGTTAATTGCCTGGACGAAATTTAGCCAATGCGTCAATGTATCAATTAACGACATGGCTGGCCAATGCTTAGGCCGTTCGTTTAGTAGGGCAGCTATGAAAATGGGCTTTGATTAGGGTTTTTTTCGACGAAAAGCGACGAAGCGCCTCTGCGCGGGGCTTCTATTTCTGTGCTGAGGGACAGAAGCTGACTGACAAACCTAACCTGGGGTAGGTTAGGTTTGTCAGTCAGCTTCTGTCATTTGAGAAAAGGAAAACTAAAATTTGACGGACTCGGCTAGGCGAGTTATTTAATGTTGTCGAAACGAAAGTAGTTTGCCTAGCCGTTTGATTGAAGGGCTAGACGGCCCGATGTTCATCCAGGCACTTAACTAAATGACGCTGTTTAACGAAAAGGCTAGGCAGCTAACCAAATAGCTAATTAAGGTAGTTGGCGGCGACATATGCATTAAATTGTACATTTACATTTATTACATTTGAATAAGAAAGTTCAATACCTACTAATAATATTTTTAATAATGGACGGTTAGTTTATGCACGTAGTATAGAGTTATTTGTTAATTTTACCACTCAAAACCAGAAATAGTAGGTCAAGAACACAAATCTTTCTATTTATTTTAATAAATTCGAAGAACCGTAGGGAGGCGTTTATCTAGCGGCAAGATAAAACAGTTTTTAAGTTTCTTGCTAGAAAAGTAGAAAATAACTTGACAGCAAAACTGATGAATTAACTTTGAATTGTCTATACGTATTACTAACGTAGAGGCATTCCATCTTAGTCCTCAGGGTTGGAAACGCATTTGTAATATTAAGATTGCAAATGTCCATGGGCCTCAGAAGTCACTTACCATCAGATGACCTGTGTAACCGTATGCCTTTCCCATGATATAAAAAAAAATAGCGTAAATCGGTATATTTTCAATACAACAGATTCTGACATTCTCGGACTGCTCGGGCTGGACTGTGTACCACGTGTGCCTTAACTGACTAAATTTCGATATCAACGGGCCAATTATGGGCCACGGCGATATTTAAATGCTGCGATGCATTTTATTATCATATGTACTTACAAGACAGATATATGTATTGATCGCGCCGTATAGCTTCTTTGCATGTCACTTATATGTACAGTCAGCTCCAGAGATAAGTATACCCCCTACCATATTGCGAATGCATGAGAGGGGGGCTACTTATCTCTGCAGCTGACTGTACCTTAAAAAAATTATCCGTTTAGATGGATAAAATTAAAACCCTAGATAGGGTGAAATTTTAATCACAAATCAAAGTATTCGCAATATATTCTGATTTTCCTGGACTAGCCTAAGTGATTCACCATGAATGCGTTAACTAACCAAGGTTTGGTATCAGCGGGCCAATTATCGGCATACCGCGAACTTTAAACGCTTCAATGAATTCAATTAATCGTACATATGTCCTTGCAAGACAAGTATTGATATTGACCGCTGCACTTACTATAATATTTTGTTAACTTGCTAAGTGTAAAATTTATACTTATGCCATAAATTTAAACATATTTTGGTATCTCTTTGCGCAATACCTTGTTTTGTTACCATACCAGTACATCTAGCATAACTGGCCGCGACTTCATTCCTCGCGCGACAAAGCATCACCTGTCACTGTCACCCTATATTGAGTGAAGAAGAGTCGCGTGGCACAGTTGTGCTAGAGGTACTGTTTACACAAAACCATCCGATCTTTTCCCAGAAAAATATGACTTGGATCTCTTCAAATTGAGAGTGAACAGGCATCATCTAGACAAGCATGCTACATCTTGGGCTCCATCGTCACTTAACATCAGGTGCGATCGGGGTCAAATGCTTGTCTATCTATCACACATAAAACAAAAACAAAAAAAACCCTCAGCTGTTTAGTTTAGTTAGTAAGGGCGAACTTTTCACTTAGTACTAATGAAAAATTGACGTAAGTCAAAATTGGGCAGTTGTTGACGTGCTAATACAGAAAAGTTAAACTTAAGGTACACCAGTGACAAGTTTATTCTTTTACATAAATCATTTTGACGATTTTGAAATAATGAGATGCTCGTTTTGGTGGTTTTAAGTGGAGTAAGCATTTTTTTTATAGTTTTGATTTAAATTTAAAGGAAAAGCTAAATATTAACTAAAGCGTATTTTTTCTTCTATAAGCAATACAATTTTCTTTGCTTTAAGCTCGATTTTATAAGGAAAACACTTTTTCTCTGAAAACGAGCTGTTACAAAAAAAACACTACATTTGGTCTTGTGTTAAGTATACCAACAAGTAATAGAAGAAATAATTTTCGACGTAAAAAAGGTATGCCTAAACAATATTCGACAAAAAAAAACCTTATACCATATAGATACCTCCTACGTATACTGAGCTAAGTGCAAAATCACGATTTTACAGGAGGGCTCTTCAAAGGTACAAAGTTCGATAACTAACTCATTTGTTGAAATAATTTCATGAAATTTTCAATTATGCGAAATGAACACATTTTGCTTAAATCTACATATTTACTTTTTCGTAATTAATAGTAGTTTTTGAGAAACCGGCACTTAGCCCAGTATACGTGAAATTTACGAGTTATAGTTTTTGATAAACTGAGCCAACTACCAGTTGATCCAGTATACGTCGTAAACTATAATTTGATGAATATGGCTATATTTTTATTATACTTGCCACTTATGTATGCCTTTTATGTGTGATGTACCATTAAATATCTAAACAAACTCAAAGCTCGTGCTCGGATGGATTTTATCAGTAAGTTTTCGTTTGATTTGTCACTTGTACCAGTATACGCCTGAATCAATTTATTATTAACCAGTATACATCATCATCGCGTCAGCCTACCTCCCCTACGAGGCGACGGACCCGATCACACAGCAACTGCGGGACCTCGTCGCAGAAGGCAGCAAGGCGAACACCGACCTCATCATCGGCTGCGACGCAAACGCTCACCACGTCATCTGGGGCAGCTCGGATGTCAACCGGAGAGGGGAGAAGGTACTGGAGTTTCTGGTAAGCTCTTCTTTACAACTATTAAATAAAGGCAAAGAACCAACCTTTGTCAACGCTAGACGAGGTGAGGTAATTGACATTACACTAGCTTCCAATAACACTAGTAAAAGCATTAGCTCATGGCATGTATCTGGTGACATCTCCCTATCAAATCACAGATACATATGTTTCAAGTACAAAACTAAAATAAAAATAGAGACCGTACGTAAACGAAACCCTAGGAACACAGACTGGGCAGCTTATAGAGCTGACTTGAAAGTAGAACTAGGGGATCCAAAAGGTAAGCTAAATTCCATAATTGACATAGAATTTGAAGCGGACAAAATAGTGCAAGCAGTCTATACAGCTTGGACCAACAACTGCCCGGAAAAGAAAACCCTGGCTAAAAAGATACCGTGGTGGAATCCGGAGATCACAAGACTCAGGAAAGACACCAGGGCAATCTTCAATGATGCTAAAGCCTCAAATAATTTTGAGGAATATGCACATAAGCTCACAGAGCTCAACAAAGCTGTGAGAATAGCAAAAAGGAGATCGTGGAGGAATCACTGCGATCAAATTGGGTCCATACCGGAAGGGATGAGACTCACAAAGGCACTAGCAATGACAAAATCCGTCCCACTAACGACCGTCAAGGACAAAGACGGGAGGATGAGTCAGGACTAGAAACCCTTAGAGTAATGTGTGCTACACACTTCCCAGACTCAGTAATACACCAGAGTCCAGAGGATGATCCAGCAATAAGTACCATGGAGCAAACCATAAGGACAACCAGGTACAACTGGGACACATCCAAAAAAGTAGTAGATGATAGCAAGATAAGGTGGGCACTGTCCACCTTCCAGCCGTTCAAGGCACCAGGGCCAGACGGTATCTATCCCATACTACTACAAGAAGGCGCCAATGTACTCGTCCCACACCTGTGCAGACTGTACAGAGCGTGCATAGCCTTCGGACACGTCCCGCGGACCTGGAGGATGGTAAAAGTAATCTACCTACCCAAGCCAGGCAAGGCAGACTACAGAGAGGCCAAATCATACAGGCCCATAAGTCTTTCATCATTTCTCCTCAAAACACTGGAGAAATTGGTAGACAGACACATAAGAGATCGCCCATTAAAAAGGCATCCACTGCACAAACTACAGTGCGCATATCAACCAGGCAAGTCAACCGAAACGGCACTGCACCTGGTAACCACTAGAGCTGAACAGGCGATAGAGAATGAAGAGCTATGCCTGGCAGCTTTTCTCGACGTGGAGGGGGCGTTTGATCGAACCACGTACCAAGCCATTAGCGAGGCAGCAGCAAGACATGGTATAGAACCTACCATTTGCAGATGGATAGGCTACATGTTAGAAGGCAGGCTAATAAAATCCACCCTGATGGGAGATGAAATAATAGCAACGGCCACAAAGGGATGTCCTCAAGGTGGAGTACTATCACCCACTCTTTGGAGTTTGGTGGTGAACTCACTACTGGAGGAACTGAACATAGGGCCCACCTACACGGTAGGGTATGCAGATGATTTGGTGATACTTGTAAATGGGAAGTTTCCCAATACGGTATCAGGAATCATGAATGAAGCGCTGAAGAAGGTGGAGACATGGTGCGATAGTCATCACCTCTCCATCAACCCGGGCAAAACAGGAAAAGAGTACTCAAGAATATGCAGCAAATCAAGCTATATGGAAGAGTGCTCGAACTTTCCAATGACGTCAAATATCTAGGAATAACGCTAGATAAAGAACTTAATTGGAAAAAGCATGTTGACAATACCACGACCAAAGCTCTACGAGTGTTTGGGATGTGCAGATCAGCATACGGGAAGACATGGGGGCTAAACCCTGAAGTACTCAGATGGATCTACACCATGATGGTTAGACCCATCATTTTGTACGGCAGCCTAGTCTGGTGGCCGAGGACGCTGAAGGCCACATGCAAAGATGCTCTGACGAAAGTACAGAGAATGGCATGCATGGCTCTAACAGGGGCGTTCAGAACCACGCCAACGGCGGCACTGGAGGTAATGTTAAACCTACCCCCGCTACATATAGTGATTCAGTCAGAGGCGCGCAAATCCCTTCACAGACTAAAAACAATGGGTCTGTGGAGCTATTGCGCGCCTAAAACGAAACACACAAACATGGAAACAAACGACTTCCTAGATCGAATAACGGCCATGGGTGGCGATAAGATGCTGCCAAGGCACATATTCCGAAGGAACTTCAAGGTTCAAATACCGACAAGGGCAGAATGGGCTGAAGGTCGCACACCACCAACTGATGATAGCAGCGACAATATATGGTACACAGATGGATCCAAAATGGACTCCGGTACGGGAGCAGGCGTACATGCAATAGACTACAATGTCAGTATTAAGATGGGAGGTTATGCTACTGTCTTCCAAGCGGAGACATATGCAATAATCGCCTGTGCCCAGGAGAATATAGATAGGCATACCAAGGGGAAAAACATCTATATACTCAGCGACAGTCAAGCGGCACTTAAAGCACTTACGGCGCCGAAAGTGGACTCTAGACTGGTATACAATGGCATCCAAGCCCTGAACAAACTTGGAAGGCATAACAAAGTGAAACTAACGTGGATCCCAGGGCACGAAGGCTTCATCGGCAACGAAAAAGCAGATGAACTAGCCAGGAAGGGCTCGGAGGGCACACTCATTGGGCCGGAACCATATGTGGGTCTCTCACAGGGGACCATAACAACAGCCATAAAGAACCACGCCAAACACCAACACCAACTAGAGTGGAAGAACATGGCGGGCCTGAGGCACTCAAAGCTCTTTATGGAAAGAGTCAACACACGCTGGACAAACAAACTAAGAAAGTACAGCAGAAGACAGCTCAGAATCATAACGGGGGTGTTTACAGGTCACTTCGGGGTCAAAGGACTCCTGACCAAGATGGGACTATCAGACAATGCTGAATGCAGAATGTGCGGCGAGGAAGCAGAGACAATGAAACACATACTGTGCGAATGCCATGCCCTCGCCAGAACTAGAATGAAGGAATTTGGCACTGGCTACCCAGAGCCAGATGAATTCCAGGCACTACGAATGGGGTCCATCATCCGATTTATGGAGATGGTGGAACAGGCCATGGCGTAGATGCGGTAAGGGGTAATTACACAAAAGATCCCATTGGGTCGAAGTGTATCCGCAAGGACCCCTATTACCAAGATAAGATAACCAGTATACTGTTAAGCTTATTTTGTATGTTATGTCCACCAGTTTGGCAACACCGATGGTTGGTTAGTGGCCAGAGCGTCTCAGTAGAGGGTTGGCTTCTTGTGTTGGACTCGTCTCTTTGGACTTTCGGTATTAAATTCGTTATAAAATGAAGTGCTAAAAAGATGTCAATTTGGCGGCCATCTGCAACTAAGCCGTCGCGTCTCCCCGCGTTTCGGTAAGTATTTTTTGATAAATTCTTTCCAATTGGACAAATTCCTCTTGTCAAGACATATTGCGTCATTCCGTCTCTGAATTGTTTCAGGGTTCTTCTTTTATTGTCATGAGAATGCGATGACATTCATCCGAGATGGACTACTAAACTCATCTTTACAACGGGCGTGAGTAATTAAGAAAATTTAACTTTAAAATTCCATGCCACGTTGCTTTATTGTGTTGAGGTTAACACGAATCTTGTCTCTTGTTGGAGACCATAAGGCGCCTGTTTGAATTACGTTTAACTACGCTTAATCACGTTTTGGGTCCGTTTTTACCAACTTTTGCGACCATTTTTGTGCGCGCGGCACCTTATTTTACGTTTTGCCCGCTATATGCACTTGATGGCACTTTCTCTGGTTCTCTTTTCTCTCCTATGACTTTTTACATACCGTGTCACTCGCATTTGGTAACCCAGCTATGGCCATGCCCAATTTAGGTCACAATTTATAGTGTTTTTCCCCTTAATTCTTAAAGGCATCATGCCTTAATGTCTAATAACTTTCTTTATGCCGCTTTGTCGGATACCTTTTCCCTGCTCTTACATTAACCCTTTGCGGTTGTTTAACCTTACAAGCTGCACGCTTTTCTAAATCTGTAACGGTTCATTGACTGACTCCACTCCGGACAACTACCACAACTGGGACCGTGGGAGCTGGAAGCCGCTGAGCGGCTTAAACCTGGATACAGTTGGCGTGGGACTCCGCTGATGACTGCATAGTTAACGGGGGTAAACAACTTCTCCCAGGTCGGCGACACCCTTGTTATTATTTAAGTATATCATAGATATGCAGATAAACGTATCTTTAGTTAAATTCTAACTTATAAAATTTATTATAGTAGACTAATAAAAACCTCGCAACAGTTTTTCATGGTTTAATTGCAGGAAACTGTAGTGTGGTATGTGTGTGTAACTGAAAACCTCCATTATGATTAAAATTACCAAGACCGCTATCTGGCATTTTTGGCAGATGTCTGGCGCCGGAAATATTCTTTACTTTTCTTTATTTTATTTATTGTTATTTAATTATTGATAGCTTGCTTTATTCTCAGTCCTGCTACAGTAGTGAGGACTGGGTTCTGGTTTTTTCCTATTCTAACATTATATATAGTAAGAATTATCTAAGGTGTCCGAATATTCCTAAAGAGAATGGACAAACATTCGGACACCTTAGATAACTCTAACTATTCTTGGAACGTTGATAGTTCTTATAGATGACATTTGTCGAACAAACACATTACATTACAAACTTGTAGTATATTAAATACTTTACAATTGGCAAAAACAGATTTCTTTCCCTCCGTTGCTTCATTTTGATGTATTTTGTGTGAAATTATTTTTAATTTAACATCATAACCAATCACGTAACAATACAATAACTAAATCATTATCAAAAGAGCCAATTTTTATACGTAGTAGGTAGAAAAGACGCATGCCGCATCGACTGTCGTTCGCGCATAGTGGACCAACGTCCGCCCGCAACGACGACGAGCGAGCATACTGAGCCAACTATCACTTGCACCGCGTATAGTGGACCAAGCGACTTGGCTCAGTATACAACGTCCTAATTAAAAAAAAGGTGTTATTTGGCTCACTATACGTCATTTTATTTCAAAAACTAGCAGTAATTTCTTCACGAAATTTTTATAGCATGTAGATATAAGTATTTTGATACCAAATATGCAAAAAAACGAAAATCGTAAAAAAGTGAGTTAGCTCAGTATACGTAGGAGGTATCGAATTATCTACTAATGTTATAATAATACTTAAAATATTTTCGACCAAACATATTTCGGCATTTTAATCTTTAGACAAAACCTTTGTAGACCAAAAAAATTAGACAACCCGATAGAGACTTAAAAAAATGGAACAATACATTTCGAAACGTTTTCCGTTAAATAATTCAACTACATAATGAATCATCCATCGGACTATTAGTAATATATGATTTGAAATTACTTGTAATGACATTTCAACGAACTGAATTGTCGATAAATGTAAATACTCGAAACGTTGACTTTGTAATTAAATTAGTTTATATAAGTGTCGGCAAGTTAATGATAAACCATGCCTAGGGTAACTAATGGAATTTAAAATTCCAAACCAAAGCAATCAATTACAACACACATTTTCTTGTGTTGGCTGAGTTGAATATTTTCTGACAGACACACATAGCTCGTCCGCAGGTTTTTCATACAAGGCATAAAGGAAAATACTCCATTATTTTTGTAGCTTAAAGTAAAGTCCGGGCCAGAATCAGTAAAATTGCGCGTTGCCCTAAACTCGCTGAAACTTTGCAATTTTGACTGATGGGTATGAAAGGAATACGAATTTCTGCGAAAAACTTGAGTTTCCCTGTAATTATTGTGAGGGAGAAATATTTTATAAGGCAATGCTCGTTAATTATTAAATGTTTGCCTTTAATTTCGCATAATGTACATGAACAAGCATGAAAATAACCTTTAAATATTAACTCGCGATTTTAATAGCAGCAAAAAAAAACAAGAAAGAAAGATGGAATATACTTCTTTAGGTAAGTCTAAATTAATATTGAGCAGAATTAGAAGTGGACTAACTCATCGTGATTTCATAGTTTTTTAATATTAATTTTGTTAGTACATATGTATGGATGTCACAGAACAAAAATCTAAGGAGTCAGTATTCGATTGTTTTCTTTTTTTATAGAATCATAAGTAATTTTTAAATTGTTTCAATTCAAGATTCCCACAAAATCCTCAGCGGCGAGCACAATGGCCCGCTATTATAGCACAAGATAGCCGTGATGAACTTTTTAGTCCAAACAAGTCGAGCCTCGTGTGTTCTGTCCATTTTCCTGCTTGCGACATATATCCGACCAAAAAAGAATTAAATAGGCTTGCTGCAACTGCTAAACCAGTGATTCAGTATATTTGAGTCTCAATTTAAGAAAACCAAAAAAAACCCAGATGATTTTCGCAAAATAGTTGAGCAGCTAACTTTTCGATGTCAGCCAAATTAGGGATAGAAAAAAGCGCTGAAATTTTGTACAAAAAAATCGGAAATCCACCCGGACGAAGTTTGGTACCGCTTGGCCCGCGGACATATGAGCCATAATCCAAGTAAGATTCAAATCGATTTCATCGATGTACGATTTCGTGCCAGTTACGGTGGAGACAGCAGGACCTTGGGGTGCGGAGGCCAAGGCGTGTATTAGGGATTTGGGTCGCCGACTGAGGGATAGAATAAGAGATAGTCAAGAATGGCACCGTGTGGTTAAGCTTACCACTCAGGACATGACAGCCACGACCACTTTGCCAAGAGTGTAACGACAAAGAAGAAGATCAACTAAATCAGGAACTATTTGTGAAGACTCATTCCTTAATAATAATTTTCACTGCAGACGAAGTTGCAAGCAAAAACTAATTTATAATCAATATTGGCGAGCTAATACTAAATTAATAAAAAGTTCCAAGCTAACAAATCCGCCCACGGCTCCTCGTCGGAAAACGTGAATTCGTTTTTAATAAGCTTACACACCAAACAAATTCTAAACAGCCATTTAGCATAAAATTAAAAAACTCTTTTGGAAATCTGAATTAAGTCTGAACGAAAAGGAATACTTATAAAGTCTTAAAGAAAGTAACAGCGTGTTGTAAGCATTAATCAAAATAAAGGTCAGACTTTGCTGCGAGCTCCACTGCGCGAGTTGGTGGGATGCAAGTCCCACTTTGACTAAGGAGTTAATGCAATGTATACCAATGGGGATGTGGACTAATGTTGAATTTTGGAACGTAACATAGTTACGTGGATTAGTAGAAAATAATGAAGTTTTACATACCTACTTTCGATGTTATTTTTAGCGTCCATTAATAAAATAATACATTGTTGTAAAAACCGGAAAGTGAGCAAATAAATCTTCGGCTTTCTGGCCTTTACAACAATGTACTATTTCATAAATCATAATGCTTAAATAGGTCAGGTGCAGAAAAAAAATACCTTTTACGTAAAAAATTGCCCCAACTTTTCCGTATAACTTTTGAATCTCAGTTTCGTTACGCCCTAACTAAATATAGGGGAAAATCCTAACGAAACTGAGATTTTTTTTATCATCAGTTCAGTTAAGAGTTTCAGACATAGGTACCTACCTAGTTTTCTTGTACGAGTACCATGGTCCGTATCTGATTTTTTACTTAAATGGCGGCTGCCTTTTACTTTGAATATATTTTTGCAAGCACCTGACTTCTATTTGTTTGCTTTAATTGTTTTATGGAAATACTAATTGAAACATTTAACATAATAAAATTTTATTTTTTCACTTTGTTCGACTCCTATACTGAGTATATTTATTAACTTAATAACTTTTAGATGTTGATTGTTTCTGTTAACTTCAAATCAGGGTAGGACAATAAAATAAGGTATTATCTTCCCGTAAGTTGATGACGTCGTGTGAACTACGTCATAACATATTGAAGCTAATATATAATAGAGGCGTGGTGTCCATAGAACCCGATTCCCACCGGTTTTCCCAGTTTAAAGCATATGACCGGAGTATCTCCTACTCCTGAGGAAGAAGTAATCCAAATCTGCTCCGGCTTTACTAAGAATATATTTGACGCCACGCCACTGATATACAGTGCGTTACCAGCAAGCAGGCTTTTTTTAAAGTAGGGTAAAGTAACGTTGTTTCTTAACCTAACCATGACCTTCATTTAATTCATCGACTAAAATTCCGATTTCATAAATTTTCTAACAAAATTTTAATTGCAAGCAATGTACAGCAAAGTACTAAATTGACAATTAGATGTAAATGCCAGCCCTTCATTCTATGTTTATAACGAAGACATCAAGATAAATGCCTGCATCTACCTATTTCAACAATTAGAGATACCAGGATTGCTACACTTAAGGCGAGGTGAGACCAGAATCGGGCACGGAAGCCTAGTTTCCAAATCATTTTTAGAGCACTTATTTGACTCTTAGGTCACTGTAAAACATATATAATAATATTCAGAACTGTATCTAGGGCTTCCTCTCACTTAGAACACGATAGCGAACACTTCGCTCGATAGAAAAGTAGCGCGAAAACACTATAAAATAAAGTATTTTTTTCATTTTTTTTCATTTTGTTCATCACCAGTTACCTTTTCTGACAAAATTAATACCTGACAATCATGATTTCACAGTCATGCAGGGCATCCTCTCATGTTTGGGTTGATAACGTATACTTTTATGTTAGAAATCGAAGATAATCTGCAATAATCTGCATTCCGCCCGACCCTAGTTTGTATGTGAAATGCGAGCCAGGTCCTACCGCGCCTTAAGAAAACTACGGAAAAACAACACTAATAAAATAAAACTTAAAAAGCAATACGAGTACTAGACATTTGGACCTGTTTGAAGTGATCGAGAATCCTTTCTTCAAGTTGTACGTGCACAATTCCGTTTATAGGCCTTTCAGACTAAGCAGATAGGACCATGCATTCTCTGGACCTCGCTGGACAGCCATTGTTATCAAACGAAGATTATGTGGATGCCGCTGATTTCGAAACCACTCTCGATAAAGTCTCAAGGCTTGAGGAACATTTCCACGTGTCGCACAAATCATGTCAGATAATTCACATGTGTCTTTAGCCATTTTAACGCAAAAAAATATCAGTTTTGCAAATAAATGTTTGTTTTGTAATTTGACAAGCCAATGTCAATTCTTTTGTAATTGTCATGTCAAATTTTAGAAAAAAACTCTTTAAGCTGTGTAAAAAACTCCATACATAAACGTAATGATAAGGACGGCATTAATTGTGGGATTGTTTTTCTCAACTTTTCACCTCCGTACCACGACATGCCTTGTACCAAGTGCATCAGCGATATGAATAACGATAATTACGTAGTACACCTACTACATTTAAAGTGCGGATTTAGGAAACTGAATTGTGCAGTTAATTCGCAAAATTAGGATTTGCTAATACTTGCAAACGATTACTAATGAAGTATATTATTATCAGTTTTAATAAAAGCCCGCATACCGGTAACACACTGTATAATGGCAATATTCTTTGTGACATACACAAGTTTGCTCTCGGGAAGAACATAATTTTTTATTTTTATTTTACCATGCTTAAAATAGTGTTTGTTAATTTTTACTTACACTTTAACTTAATATTTTCTATTCCGTTCTCGCTCCCTCTTTTACTCTGTCCACAGCTGTACACGCTGCTTGCAACTCCGCTCTCGTTAACTTTTCTATTAATCTTATCTCTTGAACTGAAACGTGGTTCCAATTTATCCTAGTACGTTGGAAGTGTTTTGTTGTAACGCATGCAAGGTTAAACGTAATGTTAACGTAGGTATATTGAATTAGAAGAGATTTCGATTTATTCTTCTTCTTTAGTTTTTTTCTTTTTTTTGATCCTTAATATTTTTGTGTACCTTATATATTATAATGAATTATATTAAAGTATTTTTCTTGCTTTTTCATAATTGTTTTCTTACATTCGACGTGTAGGGAATGTAATCATTTGTAATCGTACCATGCGACTATTTTGACTTGAAGCAAATAAATGAGACATATAGGTAGGTAGGTAATAAATAGTAGGTATCTTTATTCTTAAAACCCAACAACAATAAAAAAAATGTAAACGACTCCTAACCGTAATTATTATTGTCTTATCTTTTTAAAAAGAATTACACGTTAACATCTTGATTACAGCGTAACACCTGTATCTAAAACAATTACGAGCCCTCCAACGGGATTATCCCATAGTTGGGCCCTCCCCGGCCGACGGGTTAATTAAAAGTCCTTACGTCTGAATATTCATGGCATACGCCGCGCCATCTTGCGGACGTGAGCGGCGTGAAGGTTTTATTGAGTGTTGGAAGAATAAGTAATAACTACGCAGAAAGAAGATTTGTTTGTCAACAAAAAGGACCGAATACAATATTTTTTTCTCAAACATGTAATGAAATGTTGACATTACGTGCCTAAAAATAGGCCGCAATGTACCTCGTTTCCGGTGCGGCTTGACACTTGGCACGTAATGGAATTTCATATTTACATTGCCGGCCTAGGCCACATTTATTTGGGCCACAGCATCACGGCATTCAGCCATTAAAAAAACTAAAAACGATGTTTGCTATATTTTGCAGTTTTATTTATTTCAAATTGACATGAACATAACTAATAACACATTATAAACAATTTTAAATTGCAATTTTAACTACACGAATACACATTGAAAATATTTCATCTAAATATTCGCGGTAAAAATGTGAACTGAAACAGCTTTTGGCCAAACGTGACTTGAAATTTGCATTGTCTATTGATATAATATGTCACTAATGTCACTTTCTGACAGAAAGTTTGTGTTATAAAATATTAAGTAAGGTTATTATAGTAAGTTTATTTATTTCATTGCATATTTGAGAAAAGCACTAAACATACCTCGGCGGGAAATGGGGTTGCCAGCCTCGTAACTATCTGGCCTCGCTTCGCTCGGCCAGCTATATGTACTCGGCCGGCAACCCCTTACTTCCCGGCCTCTGCAGTAATGTACTATTAAAAAGATTCGCCTCCTGCCTTCGGTATCGTAATAGTACACTACTCGACATAGTTCTTTCCAAGGAGCGCTACTAAACACGACCTTCATCCACTTTCTTCAAGCTGCGGCCCACCCTGCAAATAGCTATCATTTCTCGTCTTTCTATTAGTACGGATAACTAAGCTAAGAAGCGAATAAACAAACTGATAGACGGACATGCTGAAACTATAAGGTTTTCTTGTTGACTACAGAACCCTAAAAAAGTGCCAATAAATTACATCTTCATATTAAAAGAAAAAAACATCTGATCGTCGTGAAGTGTACGAATCTGGGGGCGCGGCCGTGTCCCCGCCAAGTTGAGCAAAACAAAGGCACGGCCGTACCATCCTTTTCTCGGAGCCATTCAGGTCATCCTCCTCCTGTAATTTTGTGCTGGCTACAGTTAGAACCCTGAATTTTCAGGTACTTATGTATAAGGCATAATATGACTAAGATATAGTAATAAAACAACTTAAACGGATGAAATCGCGTATATTACTACACGCGGTTGTTTTATTACCATGAGTGATAATCGCGGAAACCGAAGACAATATTATGACTAAGATATGTTCTCAATAACATTCAATTTGATTTGAACTTGTAGTTTGAGACCTGCAGGTCAAAGTTCTTTAGTTTTGATACTGACTCACTGGCTGATGATCAACATAATTCTAAGGAACTTCTAGCAGACCCATGAGCTCCCAATTTTAAATATAATTAGTTTTTAACCTATCAAGTCAAACAAAACCTAAAGATATTGCAATATCAATTCTAACTGCATAAGTAAGTCTCTAATCCTATACAAATACAAGCGATTACAAAGTCACTTTTGTAGTTCAAGTGAATGAAATAGAATGGAGTGGAATGTAATAAATAAAGGAAGACCACTTAAAAATAGAAATGAGATCCCATGAAAAACTTTACATGTAAAAAGATGCAAATCTCGCAACGCAGTTCTTCTACAACAAAAAAGTTTTGAGATATAATGTTAAAACAAGTCAGTACCGGGGGGGTGTCCACAGAACTCGACCCCCCCCCCCCTCCGACTTGGTTTAACAATGCATCTGAAAAACTATTTTTCATCACACTTGCTCGAAAATGGTGTCATTACACGTAGGTTTTGCGGGCCGTAAATGACCTATTACGCCCTAGGGCGTAATGGTTTTCTTTTTAAATTTGAAACGCTGGTTCTGTTTTAGTCTTATTTGTCATTTTCAAAGGAAACGCCAACTTACTTTTTTAACTTTTATTACTGAAATATTTATTTAAAGAGAACTGTTATTGCAAATACATGTAAACACATATTTCTGTAACATTAATTAAATGTTTAAATATAGTATTTCAGTATTTTGCAAATATAAAATAAACCATTTTTAGTCTTTACCGCTATGGTTTCCGAACGTGACTTGACGTTTGCATTGTCTATGGAATATGTCACTAATGTCACTGTCAGTTTTTTAATTTTATTTAGGTTAAGTAAGGTTATTTTAATCAGATTTCCTCACAAGTGTGATGAAAAACATTGTGTGTGCCACGGGCGGTAAAGGAATTACAAACTCGTGTTATTAAAGCCCTCGGCTTCGCCTCGGCCTTGTAACAAACACTCGTTTGTAATTCTTTACTTACCGCCCTTGATACACAATGTACTATTGGTGTAGAAGAACTGCGTTGCGAGACTTCTTTTATGTGATTAGTAATTCCTTACACAGAAACGTAGCATCTGTTATGGTATGACTACTCTCTGGAAAGGGCTCCGCATTATTGAAGTACGCCGTCTCGCTGACAGTCAATTCGCACTTATTTATATACGGACCCTTATTAGATTTTATTGTTGTGGCTGGCTGTCATACACTTAGCCGTAAAAATGTCTATGCGGCATGCGTCTCGTACGGGCCTCGACTGGGGGTGAATCTACCGTTCTGTGTAAATAATATAACGACGCCATCAATGAAACTCATGCATTATAGTGTTTTGTCAAATATCCAATCATTTCACAAACAACGTGTCATAAATATTCATTATGAAAACAACGTTTAGCAAATTAACTAATGACAAATTAGTTGACTCACAAAATTACGTTTTACATACCGGGTGATTTTTTAGTCACTAGCTATATTAATTCCAGGCACTAGGTACCACATAAGGAATCTACTTTCAAAGGAAAAATAAAATAATTAAATAACCCTGAAGAACCCTAAAGAATCACCCTGTATAGTTAATTACACAAATTATTTACTTGAAAAAACTTCATTTTAGAAATCAGTATTTTACAAACTATTCATTTATTAGTCACGGCTTTTGGCAAAATTAAGTTTGGTAAAATTAACGTTTAACAAAGTACATAGTTTGGCCTAGCCAAGCAAGATATAACACTATGGGAATATGTAAAATGTATTTTGTAATATTTACAAAAAGCAATAGTCATTTATTCATTAATAATTACTTACTTTTATTAATTTTGTAATATAGTAATTCACAATACAAATCTATAATATTCACTGCAACCTTTCTGACTTCCTACCAATAAAGAAAAATATTTCAAAAGTCACCATTAGGTACGACGACCAGCGAAGCGAGGAGGAGTGTAGGAGGTATCTTGCGACCATAATACAATAAAGTAGGACGCCCTCAGGAACATTATGATTATATGTATTATAAGTATTTTTCTGCTGCCGAGGTCACCGCAGAATCCTCCCAAATAGGGGTTAAAAATAATAAGTTAATGTACATTAACTACTTGCCCGTATATTATTTTCCCCTATTAAAATTGAGGACATACAGTATTAAGTAACCCAACAATGTCCAAGATACAAGAACAGTACTATTCATTTATATATCCGTGTTTTGAAAAATGACTTGTTTGAAAAAATATTTATTTGGGCATTGAACATTTGTCAATCGATAATTTAACATTCAATATATTTGCAAAGTGATACATTTGCTATATGAACATTTGTCAAATAATCATTTATAAAATGAGGATTTTGAGAAATGGTATAGTTGTGAAAGGAATAGTTTTTGAGAATCGTTATTTATAAAATGATCATTTGTGAAATGTTTTTTGTGACAACGGTTAACCATTTTGTCATGGTATGGCAAAATGCAATAATACCATGCCATGCGTATACAAGCTGTTCGTAAAAACGATGTAGAAACTTCTTATAAATTACTACACGCTAGCCTTTAAATCTGCTTTCGAAAATTTGCAAAAATGAACTAATCATCACCTATTTAAACGATTAAACTGTTTTTAAAAGATCAAAAACTAAAAATAAGAAGATGATTTAATATTTGAGTAAAATTACGTCATTTTCACTTTTTTAATAAAAACTATATGACCGTTTTGACTCTTTGTAAAAAGTAATTGATTCGATCTGTCAGGAAAGTACCCTATTTCTTACATAGGGAACTAAGAAACGGTCACAGATAACATGACGTCGCAGTTTTCTGCGAAGCGAACTATTTAATGTTAATAATAACTATCGTAAAATATCAGTAAAAGCACCCAACCACATTTTTGCCGCCACAATATCAAAAGCCATAACAGTACTCTCTGCGGTAAAGTGAGTAAAACCTAAGAGTCACCCATAAGCATAACAAAAATAGCATTTATATGGAAAGCTTCATATTATGCGCGACTCTCCATATAAATGCTATTTTATTTCAGTGCTGACCTTATTATTTCACACTCTTCCGTAAAATTGCATAATAGACTAGATGACTAAAAAACTGTCGGATCCGTCCGTTTAATTATTCAAAAATATTGTATTTTTTCTTTTGTTTGTCTAACAAAAAATGATGACAATATAGTGCTTTATATTTTCACTTGACGTCACGCCATGGTACATTTTTAGCGATAAGTGACGGCACAAATCCCCTACTCCAGAACTTTGATGGTCTTCATCTTTATTAATTTGATAAAGCAAAAAATACGAATCCAATATTTCTCGATAGTATAACGGATAGGCTATGTAAACATGAAATAAAATAAAATAAAAATGATATTTTCTTAACACAGGCATCGTCCCTATTCATTGTTTTAATTTTTCAACTGTGCATATAATTTAAATAGTACCTATTCAATTAAAGATGCAATACCTACTTAATTTGTACAATATAGATAACTGAAACCCTATACTTATATTCATGTGAAAATGTGGCATTGTAAATATCGTTCAGAACTAAATGCGGATTAAAAATGTATACGGTGTTATTTTTACATATCATGATACACTAGTATCTTAGTATTGCCCACTTCTATTGCATTCTTAATGTGAACAGTTTTAAGTTGGTCGGATTAGCGATTCTGATAAGATCTTTATGGGCACTAGTGAACGCCTTTAACTGCTAATGATGCTACATAAACAACTTGGGAACCCCCAGTCTAATCTAGCGACGAACTATTTCGTCCTTGGATACTACAAAATCCGAAAAATATACTGACGAAAAATCATGATCTCTTCAAGACAAGCGTGATAAAGCTTTAACTGAACCGGCGACTGAATATTTGGCCTCGTAGTCGCTTACCATCAGGTGCTACTGAGGCGATCATGTTACATCTCTTGCTATGTATTAGCTCTACACCATTTTTTTTAAAGAGGGGAAAATGCGTTACGCATGCCACCAGGGTGCGGGGACGGACACTAGTGGTTATGTGGGACTCCCATGGCTAATGAGGCCATGGTTTACCCACCAAAAATCCCTCTACTTGCCGCCTCTATGCTATAGGACGAGACCACGGGAACGGTGCTACCACACCACCGTAGCCTCGCCAGCGGCCGTCCGAGCTCCGAACTCTGGGGAGACTTTCTCCCCCTTCTTCTCTTACGGCGTGCCGATGGTCAGCAGCCGGCCACTCGGGGACCCTCGTGTAGGGGAGACTGGGTATGGTTGTCTCACGGGTTGGTTGTCACAGCAGCCATTAAATAATACGAAACGAGGGAATAAGTGCATCGATTGGTGAAGTAGGGAAGGAGGTGAAGCTCTTGCGATCTTTTAACACCGAGTGACACAATTATTCCTTCGTTTCGTATTACTTAATGGCTGCTGTGACAACCAACCCGTGAGACAACCATACCCGGTCTCCCCTAGGCGACAGACGCCCCCGTGCCTGTCGCCAACGGGTTCCCTTATGGGGGAAGTCGGCGATCGTAAGCCAACCGCCGTCGCCCCACACGTTTGCGGTGCATTGGCTGGGAGGCTGGATCTTCCTCCCTTCCACACTCCACCTCCTCCTTCTGCGCCATCACGTCCTCGCAGAAGGAGTCTACCGCCTTCCACGACCTGTCATTGCTGACCATGGCCTCTACCACGGCCGGCAGGGAGAGGTCGTGCCCCACCACGTATTAGCTCTACGCCTAGGTCAACTAAAGAAATATACAATACAAATACAAATATACATATCGTCGACCGTAGGCTGAATTAGCGTAAGGGACATTGTTTTGCCTGTCCCTTACCGTAATTCAGCCTACGGTCGACGATATGATAAAGGCACAGACATTCTTCCAGAGAACATAAAAAATAAACATCTCGGTTGACTACAATTTATTGCTAACTCTTTCAAGACTTATTTTTCAATAAAATGTATACTTTTGCAAAATAGAAGCTTCATATTCATTGTCAATAATGATTGTGAAAAAAAACATAATACTCCTTTTTTGGTAGTCGTGTAAACAAATCAGTGAAGTTCAACGACACACAGGAGTAACAGATTGGCAGACAGGCATCATTAAGAATAGCACCTTAGCACCTTTTTTGTACGCAACGCAAAATATAACTTCTGATACCAATTTACATACTTATTTCTCTTGTACCTACTTTCTTCAACAGCATACATTTCCCTCTCAGCCGACTTTCGTTGAACTTTGATCCGTATGAATTAATTATCTTAAAATCCGTCATAACGACGCCGCTGGGTGGAATCACACACTTTGAGTACAGACAGACGGTTAAACATCAGTAAGTTACATCGTAAACGTTTACGACTCTCTGGGCACTGTGAGACGAGTTGCGGTTTAATGTTATATGATTTGTATGGGGTTTGTACGGGTTTTTGAGCTAAGTTCAGTAAAACGATTGTATATTAAAGTCTTTGATGCATTTATTTATTTAATTTCGCTAGCTACAATCTGATTCACGTCTACTACGGCTCTGTTATTATCAAACCGCGATTAGAATACGATTCCGAAGTACCGTTAGCACAAAAGTACATACAATGAATAAAATATAATTATAAGTCAATCTATGATATCTTCATAGTTTAAGTTCAGACTTTTGGATTTATATTAAATTTAAATATCATCTTTATGGTATAAAATATTTTTTTTTAGACTACATTCTAATTGTTAATGCCATTTCATTACATCAACAGGTGAAAATTAAAGGAAACTAAAGGTAATGATAATGATTCAAATTAATACTGTGTCGTCGAGTTGCGGAAGACTAGCCCGCGTAAACCTATAGTTAATATTAAACTATGAATAAAATTGATAATGAAATGAAATCTCATGAAAAGCCCAACGGAAGCAAGTCAAGCGTATTATAAGAGCCAGACCGAAATACTAAATACGCTTCTGAACTACACGGAGGCATTGGATCTGATCCAAGTTTTAAGAGCAGTCTGCACAGTCAAATACTAAATGTTCACTTGTATTGCACAAGCGACAGCCAAACTTCATTCAGCACCTAACTGAAAGAACCATTTAATAGGGCATAGAATCCTTCAAAATCTAAAATTTAAAGATTACAATATACCACGCTGTCACAACTAGTTGTCAACGCGTCATTATCACTTTTGCATTATTTAGAATGCAAAAGGATAATAGTTGTGCTAGAGTTGATAAATATTCGTTATTTAAAGTAATGAGAAAGTTCTGAAGTTGATTCAGAGCGTTTGAAAAAAAAGTATTAAAGAAGAAAATAACAATTGAGATACTATGCACCCTGCCGCACTAATATGAATGGCAAAAGTCTCTTTCATTAACACACAGCAGTAATTAGACACAAGGTTCATTGTAAATAGCAATCATTCTTTGATTTTTTAGTTATTTGAAGATGAATGATACAAGTCAGCATAGTCATCGAAATATAATGTTTGGAACGATAACGTCTAACAAAATTGACGTTGAATGTTGCCCCACAACGCCCACTTTTTAAAATCAATCAGTTTTATGTATCAAGTGGTATTGAGAACCAACTTAATGTTTACTATGTGTGAGTCTAAAATCAATTATGACAAATATTAGTATTAACTTTGAGAAGTCTTCATTTTTGGATATCGTTTAAAAGACAAAAATGTGTGATTGGTTACAAAGCCTACTGACGTGAGAATTTCATTTGCCGCTACAACTTTTTCATCAGTGCTACTTATGTGCTAGCTCTGCCCCGTTTGTACTTATTCCGTGGGCCCGATTTGAGCTTCAGTTACGCTTCCATACTTATTATATTTCGATGAGAATAGTCTATAAAAAAGATCATTTAAATTCACCTCCTTGCGAATTGAAACGTCTGCCTTGAAACTTTCGAGTGGTCTGTGGGTAGTCAAGTGTCGGCAAAAACGACCGCGGCGTCAAGAGCGATTTAAACAAATATTCTCAGAGCTTTGACTAAACGAGGTAAATGGTTAAAGATCTTTTCGATTTAGCCAGTTGATTTAGGAGCAAACCATAACAAGAAAGGGTTAGTATTTTAACTTTTACCATAGAAAAACATTGCGTTTACACAGGATTCCAAGCATTTGGCCAGCCTCTTTACTGAGTTTCCTCATTACAGAGGGTCGTGATCACGTGGTGATAATACAGTAGGATTTTGAAAATACATACCTACCTTAAAATACGAATCATGTGGTCAATTCAAACCTTAAATACTTAAAATAAAGTAACTATCTTGATTGAAATAGTTTCTAGGATGATTCAGATTAAAAGTTGCTATCATGACCATGTTCTGGTTGTAATAATCATTTTATAAGGTAGTGGATGAACGCAGTTATGTCACACTCTCGCAATACCGAGATGTTGTAGAATAATTGATCGGTTGGAGGTTAATTTCTCTCGCTGAGAGTTGAATTGGCAGCATCTTGCCAAATGAATGCTGGTTGCCGTATTACGAATAGGGCTACTATAACATTGGTTCTAAACTTTTCATCTTTTGGTTCTGAAGGTTTGGATGACGTATAAGACACCCAATCGAAACTTACCTGCGATAATCCCGCCATCAAACCCTGCTACGTGTCCACTGTCCATCTTTTAAGTCCCTCACGCCGTCATACCTTTTATGAGAAAAGATTCATTAGCCTTAATTATTTCAATAGATTACTAATATTCTTATACATCATTAAAGTATAAAATTTACGGCGATAGGTATAAAATGCATTCATGATTTTGCAACGAAATGCTTAGTAGAGTAAAAAGAAGTTAAGAACGCTCATATTTCCTACCAATGTAGGTACTTAAAGTGACGTAAGTACGTACGTTGTAAGGTCTTGACTTAAGAGTCTAGAATGGAATACGTTAGCAGTAATGAGTTGAGCTTGAACGGAGTTGGCGATTCATCATGAAAGACGAAAAAACTTGGAACTTTTTTTTTAATATTTTAGCAAAGTATTTTGCACGGTAAACAATTTTATCGAGATTAAACTTCCGACGTGAGTATAAGTTGCTTGCATTATTTTCAAGGTGAATAGTATATTGAATTACGGAGTAAAAAAATTCAGCCTATTGTTAAAATGATCAGAAAATAATACAATGAATCTAACCGAACACGCTGTAGTTCAGATAAAACGTTAAATCTAATTTCATACGAAAAGCATTACAGCTCGTGACACCTAAGTCTAGTGGTGACCTTGATCAGTAGCAAAACATAAGTGATCATAGGGACGTTAGGTACAGCGCAGATCTCCTCCGAATTTTGTTCACCGCTAGACTAAGTTGCCGCGAGTAGTTGATTTCATAACAAAAATTGCCCGCCACGCGCCTGTCTGCTTTAACCAAGTCCTTTACGAATGACCCTCTTATTTGCTCAGACAGCATTCTTTGTACGCTGCAGCCAGACTGCCAGCAGATACTTGCCTTCACTTTTGTCAGGAAATGCTAATGAGTGCAAAAAAAGAAACATGGTGGAAAGGAAAATACGGAGGACAGCTCTTTGCTGGTGCAGTTGAATTTCACATTGAATTTTTTCTAGAAGTAGACATTGCTGTGAATTCAGTTCTCAACTGGTTTTTCTGTCTTCACGCAGTACTAGGATTCCATAATACTAACATAGCACTTGAAGGTAGAGTAATATTTTTACCCGATTACGCGAAGCAAAAGGGGGATGATTTTAGCACCGTATGTATATACAGGGTGGTTTTCTATAATCTGTACATATTAAAAGGGGTGAAATTCCAACTAATTTTATCGGTAAAAATGACTTTAATTTTTGTTTCTGGGCAAAAAAATTTTTTTACGGATTTTTACTGTTTTCTATGAAATTTCGGGCAGTACATCTGTTTGACGCGGTATAACTTTTGATCTTATTGTTCAAAGCTGTAAGAAAAAAATGTTTTAAGATCAAAATTAAGTGCTAAACGAAAATAAGCATGAAAAAATGGTCACAATATTCACAAACTTTCGAGAAAAACAGTGTTTTCCGTAAAAAAAAACTGAAGCTTGCAACCGTTTTCCGCAATTATAATTTTTTTGGAGGATTTTTTCTTCAAATCGGTTGTTTATTGTTATTGCTACTAAATAGCGTGTCTATTGCCCTGATCCTTTTTCTTACAATTTGAAGCAATTAGATCAAAAGTTATACCGCGGCAAACAAATGTACTGCCGAAAATTTCATTGAAAGTTTAAAAATCTGTAAAAAAAAAACGAATGACCACAAACAAAAATTAAAATCAGTTTTACCGATAAAATTGGCTGAAATTTCACCCCTTTTAATATGTACAGATTATAGAAAACCACCCTGTATGTATGAATGTTTGTATGTTCATTTATTCCCTTATAACTCGAAAACTACAAAACCGATTCAAACATGTGGGGTGTCGTTAGATTTGTCTTGATTGTGCGTGGGTTATAGGCTATACGGGTGTTCCAAAACAGCATGAAGGAAAAGTACCTCAAATATTGTAGATAGGATGTTTTGCTGAAAGGGAACTTTATTTCATTTTTAAAAGTAAGTCATACTACATACACATATTTTCTAAAAATTACTTTCTTCGTGGGTATATAAAGCGTTTCCAAAACAAAGCCGTTCCAGAAATACAAACGGTGTACGCCAGCTTGACGCCCGGTAGCGTACCTACACCGTGAACAGGCTTTATATTTCAGAAAGTTTAAGGGGATTCGTTACAGAAAGTTACCAATTTTAGCCGCTCAGATGGCGTTGTACGTCGTTTGCGTAGTGTTTTTATTATTATTAGCTAAACCCAACCAAATATTTACTATTTCTATGTCTTGGCGGAACCAGTAAAAAATAATGAGCTTAAATCGCAACCAATTTCAGCTCAACAGTCTTCTTGTGGACACTAAAACAGTTTTTTTTTAAATAATCGCAATTTTCCACATTCTCGCACACACGCGTATGTTGACAGTCATTAGTGTCAGTGACTGTCAATAATTATTATTATGACAGTATGACAGGTCATGTTTGTTTACATATTATTTTGGCGCCATTTTAATCTGATAAAGATTTTGACGTAGTATCAGGAGATGTTGAAATATGAAGTTTTAGTTTCATACTACACATATTGTTAGGTATCCAATATATTGTTATATTTCTGATTTTTTGATTATCTGCACATGTTTGTTACTTCTTTCTTTGTAATTTGACCTCTCTCATATGAATAGTTAGTTATGCATGTAACTTACATGTATCTAGTATACTTACCTACTGACCTAAGTTAGTATACTTTTATAGTATTCTTACTCGCAAGCCAAGAAAAAAACTTATTTTATATCGTATTGTTTTATTAAAACTTTTTAGTTCTAGGTACTTATCTACTCTGTCATACATTTAGGATCTGTTATTATTGCGCTGTAAAAAAAAGTTTGATTCGCGGGTTCGATAGAATATTATTCATAGACGGGTAGAATACAAAGGCAAGCCTTTCAGCTGCCTCATATCGCTCCTTAATTCTTGAAAGCACTAGGTAGGTGATCTCCAGTCTGGCTGATTCCAGCCGAGCATCTCCATGCAGAGCTATTGCTTTTCATAGCAGGGGTGATGGCAACGAACTTCTGATGATGACGCAAATTAGGATTTACTTGGGTAATCTATCTGGTCTCGAGTGTGCGTACGATTGTTTTCATTATTTTTAGTAAAATGGCAGTACGCTCCGGTGACTACTTCACATCAGGCAAGCTTACCACCCAAGTAATATGCAAAATGTTGATAAAGGAAATATATAATTAACCGTTTTCTATTCAAATAATAACGTTAATAACAAGGAAAATCTTTGCTATTGTATGAAAAAATTTGACAACTTCAAATATGACTGTAGGCAACATATTTTTTTAATCTAGCATGGGAGTGCAATAACGAAAAAGGTTTTTTTCAATTAATATACTTATGGTCAATGATAGCAAACTCTTTTAGCTTTTACAACTTATGCACTGCATCGAAAAATCCAATATTTTTTACTAAGAATAAGAGCACGTATTTATATCCATAGCAAAAATTAACTCAAGTATTTGTACCTACAGTTTTTATCTATTCGATAAAAACGGTTACAATGCAATACCACCTCCTTTTTGAAATCAGTTTAGGAAATGAAATTTGTTGATGGAGATAAACTTCGACACCGACTGACAGCACTTTATTTATTAATTTTTATTAGCTTAGCGGCCAGAAGTTTTAGGAGGGTTTTATACAATCTAGGCATTCTTTTGACACCTAGAATCAGCTGTTGTCGATAAATGCCGCCCTTTTGTTTACACCAACACGATACTCTACACTCACACAAACAACGGTTTGATCAAAATTTTATTAGTTTTCAAATGTATTTATTTAGAATATTTCTTATATTTTCGGGATTTTTTTCTTATTGGCGAAATCAGAAGGAAAAGTACTATCGAACTAATAATGTTTCAAATCCAGAAAGTGATCACGGTCGGAGAAAAACGGGACTGAAATTTGTATGAAAATTCTCTGAAACGTTCAACCTTAAGGGTACTATTTTTTTCACCTAGGTATTTCATCGGTACTATTTGGGTATTTTTTAATGGCTGCATCAGATTCTGAATATCTTTACGGTGTACACTATCTTGACGGACACTAAGAAAGAGCTCGGTCTTTGGCCTCACACCCTTATATGGTTCGTAGGAAGGGAAAGGTGCTTAAAGCCGTAACTGAGTAATAACTAAAATTACGTAAATAAAATAAAGTTAAAAAGTATTTTTAATGTATGCGTATTCAATTATATCCCAGGATCTAAACTATACAGTTAATTAACTTAAATGTAAAAAAAATCGTAAATACATATGTGGCGCTTTCAATAAAGAACTCCATGAGAAAATTCTTGAGTCAAAATCAAACTGGAATTGAAAACACTCGCAGTACTTATAATTTTTTTTTATCTTACTCTATATTATTTTAATATTGCATTAAAAAGTTGTAATTTAGAATTAAATCACTATTTTTATTGTATAATCCCGTGGAAATCTATGCGTTAAAATGCATAAGTCGCAAAGGATGATGTGGTTCTAATTTTTTGGTATGTTGTTTGAACCAGTTAGGGTAGTGTGAATCCAAAAAAGATAGAGTAGAAATAGAGAATAGAGCAGGAATCCAAAAAAAAAAACAAAAAATTGTGTAAATTTCTGCGTGTTGTTCATCTTTTTAGAATTTTGATTTACATTACCCTAACTGGTTCTTAAACAACATACCAAAAAACGAGAATTACATAATGCTTTGCGATTTTAATGTTAATTTCCTCGGGCTTAGTAAGTATTTTCTCCATACAAAAATAGTGGTATTTTTCGGTTCTTTTCGTTCTTTGGTTTTTTTTAGAGAAAAGCATTTTTAAATTTATTGAAAGAGAATAACAAAGGTATAATAATAGCATAATAACAATACAAAGGAACTAAAACTAAATTAAAATAAACTAAAACTAACTTTGGTTTATTATTTAATTTTTTTAAACGGGCAATCGAGTAATACGAAGTCATTACTTATATAAATTATTGAATCCTTCATAAAAATCATAAAATATTTCAAAATATTCCAAAATTCCAAAATATCCTCGAGAGACCAGAGCACCTGCCACCTGGGAGCCCCCGGCCGGCGGCGCGTCAATTCCACGCCACAACTCACCCAACACCTGCGAACCTGCCACCAAACCAACAGCCCAGGGGAGTGCAATTGACTCTCACCGGTTCCAACCACATTCTACGAACCCTCGACTATCCTTTTCTTTTCCGTTCGCAGTTGCCAGCCCTATCGGGGTCTAAATAAATATATTAAGTAAACCTTGCTTTTGTTTGAATTGATTTCCGGAGCCCTTGTGATATACGAGGGTCAAACTGAAAGTTCTTAGAAAATCAAAAACTGAACAAACTATCAAGTTATTAGTTTTATTACATCTTTTCAAAATAGTCTCCGTGCACATCAATACATCACTGCATCCGATGGAACCACTGAGAAAAGCACTTTGCCCACTCGTCCTTAGGGGTCTTTTCTATGGACTTTTTGAGCTTCGGTCAGATTATGAGGTATCCACCGAGTAAAAATCTTCCTAAGCGCTAAATGTTCATGAAGGATTCTGTGGACTTGACTCTAACCGCCGACACAGACGGACTGCAACCCAACTGCAACTTGTATAGAAACTGTGCAGTCGGTGTGCAGTCAGTGTGCAGCTGGAATGCAGTTCCCATACAAATCGCGGATGGTATGCAGTCTGTCTGTATCGGCCCATACCGATGCCTAAGCTTGTGCAAATCTGCTGATACGTCACTCTTTTGTCAGTCTCTATCATACGCCGCACAACACTGATGTGCGGCTTCAGTCGTCGCCGTAGAAGGCCGTCCCTCACGCAGATCATCGGTGAGATTAGTGCGACCACGTTTAAATTCATTAAACCAGTTGTAAACAGTGGCACGAGATGGGGCTTTATCGTGAAAGGCCAATGGAGTCTTCATAAATTTCTTGTTGACTTAAATGACATCGAAAGTCGTAAAAAATCATTGCACGGAAATTTTCTCGCGTTAAATTCATCCTGACGTAACACAGACAATTTTCAATTAGCCGCCAAATCGCGAAACAAATGACAGATGAATGGAATACATACACAATAATATTAACAAAGAGTTCCATTTTCAAATTTAAAACTTATTTTTTCATTACATATTTTAAAAGTGGCCAGTTCTAAAAACTTTCAGTGTCGCCCTCGTAGATGCTATTTTTGTGCCTTCCGACACAAGCAATATCATGCTTAATGGAAGGCCCCATCCCCTACACCATGTAACAAGTGCTTTTAACGAAATAAAGAATTTTTTAGTTTTTGTATTTGTATTTCGGGATTTTTGCAAAATACCGGTTCCGAGACCTGCTTAAGAGTTATACTTATAACTCTTCTTCTTCTTCGCCTGTATGACTCTTGACAGAGTGGTCGTGGTCGCCATTTCAGGTGTTGGTGGCACGCTTTAAGATGCGTCGCTTTCGGGTGCATCGGTGCAAAGGAACATCTACTGCAGCCTTAACTTGGTCTGTCCATCTCATAAGTTATCTTCCTTGTAGCGCGTTATAACTCTTTCTAGGAATTAAACCTTGGATATTTTTATATTTTTTTAATATCATGTTTAGGCGAGCTACCTGTCTGAGCTATTAAATATCACAATGTCCGGAAGGGGTTTGGTCAGACCGTCCATTTACAAGTGGCTTTTTCCGTACCTCCGTAGCTTAAAAAGAAAAAAAGAATCCTTACAGGATCATTTTGTTGCCCATCTGTCCGTCTGTCTTAGACTTTATTAACTTTATTAATGCCCACGCATTCCCGCATTCATACTCAGGTCTGCTATTTAACCTAATCATAAGGCGCGGTCGCTTATTATGACACTCGCAAGATAATCAAAACGTATAGGGTACTTCCCCTTGAAATTATACTTATAATTTGGCAAGAAGCAATGTTTAATAGCACCAGTCAATAAATATATCTGAAAGCAATTGAATTTGAATTACATCACAAAGAAAAGAGTCCGTATATAAGGAATGGGGACTCCACATTTTCAAGTGAGGCGACCGAACCATGCAATGTATCGTGTGAGAGGGCATAATCGGGTTATCACAAGCTAAAACAATATTTAATTATTTTTATGTAGTGCTCGATTTCCAAATGTGGAAAAGAACCAGGTCGCTCCTTTGTCTCCGAAACTTCAAACCATTTATACATACACCCACAAACTTGTAGGAGTCCACGTTGTGCGAGTCCGACATGCACTTGGCCTGTTTTTGATGTATTCAAAACAAACCAGTTAACAAAATAATTGACTTGGACAAATTTGTCATAACATTCACACTGAAAACTGAAGCGAAACCAAATAATTCAGGGGTTCCTAATCGCCTTTCTAAATATTTTGCGAGGTCATCAAACCCAAATTAGGGATAGTTGGAAGTTTTGGGCCAGACCGCAGGCGGCAGGCGACAGAGGACGGTCCAAATAGTTCACAGACAGTTTTTTGATTTGGTTCAACCAGTGGTTGAACTATGAACAGTTGTTTGTACGCTTATAGAGTTTTAGTTCTGCTAGACCAGGTTAAATTATATCAATTTTGTTAGAGGTATAAAAACTCCAGCCTCTATGTTCTCATATGAGTTTTATATTGCCTGTTGTCTCTTATGTCAACCGCGCCGTGCTAGATATATTTGTAGCCCGTACACGAATATTAAATAATAAATTGCTGCTTAATACACGCGTAATACTTTTAGTTTATCAGGTTATGGTCCTATCTACGCTTAAAGCCATTTACTTATTATAGTCACGCAAAAGTACAAAGCGCAATTCCGTTTATTCCGAAAAATATTTGAAAACTTCACTTCGTTCCGCTCGGCCATTTTTTTGTTCTCGAATTCGAAACAAGAAAATATGCAGAAAAATGTCATCCGCAAATAATATGACTCTGATTGAAAGACTGCAGGGCAGAGAAAATTTTGCGAGCTGGAAGTTTGCGGTACAAACTTATCTCGAGCACGAGGACCTGTGGGACTGTGTCACCGGCGCCACCGCCTCCGCCGCCGGCTCCCCAGAAGCGGTCGTGGACCCGAAAAAGGACATAAAGGCCAGAACAAAAATTGTTCTATTAGTGGATCCGACGATTTATATCCACGTGCAGGAGGCTAAAACTGCTAAGGAGGTATGGAACAATTTATGTAAAGCTTTTGATGACTCCGGACTTACCCGTCGAGTGGGGTTATTGCGGGTTTTGATCACAACGACGCTCGACAATTGCGAGAATATTGAAGAGTATGTGAATAAGATTTTGGTCACAGCGCACAAGCTAAGAAACATTGGTTTTCAAGTTGATGAGGAATGGCTAGGGACTCTATTGCTCGCCGGACTCCCCGAACAATACAAACCCATGATTATGGCCATTGAAAGCTCCGGTGTCGCTATAACAGCCGATTTGATAAAAACGAAACTGTTACAGGAATCCAAAGGCTCTGAGACAAATGTGTTTTATGTAAACAAAGCGAGGTCTAAGCCACATGTCAAACCAAATAACCCACCTAAAGGTCCGAGATGTTTCTCTTGCAAGAAGTATGGGCATATAGGCAAGAACTGTAAGGCAAAGAGTATCAAGTTTACTCTCCGTTAGCCAGATCATCAAAAATAAGTGTGATATACAGTTAAACAGCCACGGGTGCACCATTTTTAACAAAGAAAAGAAAGAAGTAGCAACGGCAAAACTTGTCAACAACACATACAGGCTAAATGTCGCATCTGTTCAAGCCTGCTATTCTGAAAGTGCTGCTACTGATGACAGTTATCTATGGCATATGAGGTTAGGTCATCTTAACTTTTCTGACCTAAAGAAGCTAGAAGACAATACTGAAGGTGTGAAAATATCTCCGAGCAACAAAGTGACTTGCATTTCTTGCGTTAAAGGGAAACAGGCAAGGCTTCCGTTCTCCAATGAAGGCTCCAGGGCAAGTCAATTGCTAGAAGTCGTTCACTCCGATCTTTGCGGAATGATGGAGGTGAAATCATTGGGAGATGCAAGGTATTTTCTCAGTTTTATTGATGACTTCTCTAGAAAAGTTACTGTATATGTACTAAAGTCAAAGACAGAATGCCTAGATAAATTCAAAGAATATAAAAGTTTAGTTGAAAATCAACTCAATGCTAAAATTAAAATATTGCGAACAGATAATGGAACTGAGTACACTGGCAAAAACTTTACTGATTTTTTAAAGTTATCGGGAATACAACATCAGACATCGACACCATATACGCCTCAACAAAATGGTTTAGCTGAGCGTATGAACCGGACTTTACTCGAAAAAGCGCGATGTATGTTAATAAATGCCAATTTACAGAAAAACCTGTGGGCTGAGGCAATAGTTACATCTGCATACATAGTAAACCGGACACCGACGCGAGCCCTGGACTATAAGACGCCCGAAGAGAAATGGAGTGGCTGCAAACCAGATCTGAGCCACATGAGAGTCTTCGGCTGCGAGGCGATGGTGCACGTACCTAAAGAAAAATCCAAAAAGTGGGATCCGAGGTCACGTAAGATGATTTTTATTGGCTACTGTGAAAATACTAAGGGCTATCGGTTTCTTGACCCTGAAAAGAAAACTGCCATAAAAAGTCGAGATGTAGTGTTCCTAGAGAGTAGTGTCAAGAGAGATATGGTAACAGTTTCCTTATCCAGTCCAGAAAACCTGCAACAACAAAGCCAACAACAACAAGTAAGTGATGCTAGTCTATCTGATAGTGACGATTGCAGTACAGATTTGTCCACTCATACAGCAATCGAGACTGGTGAAGCCTCAGATGATGATTATATACCTGAGCAGTCAATTGAGACTCCTTCTCCTTCAAAAATGATACTTCGTCCTCGTAACAAACCTAACACAGTGACTGAACCCAAGACTTATCTCTGTTCTAATGATGTGTCATCGTGTATGGTTCCACAGACATATGCCGAAGCGCTGTCATCCAAAGACTCCGAGTTATGGATCGAGTCAATCAAGGAAGAGCTTAAGGCTCATGAGGAAAACGGCACATGGCAGCTCGTGGAGAAACCAGATGGTGCCAGGCTCTTGGGTTGCAAGTGGGTGTTCCGAGTGAAGGACGAACCGACAGGACCGAGGTATAAATCAAGACTTTGTGCAAAAGGTTTCGCTCAGAAAAATGGTATAGATTACACAGAAACTTTTGCCCCGACTGTCAGGTACGACTCCATCCGTCTTCTGTTATCTATTGCAGCTCAGAAACATATGGCTATGATGCAATTTGATATAAAGACTGCTTTCCTGTATGGCGAGTTGCAGGAAGATATATTCATGAAACCACCAGAAGGTCTAAATATTGAACCAAACTTAGTGTGTAAACTTGTGAAATCACTGTATGGATTAAAACAAGCGCCACGCTGCTGGAATGCCAAATTTGATTCCGTTTTAAAGAAATATGGATTTGTGAACAGTCATGCTGATAGATGTGTCTATGTGAGCAGCGACAGAACCGCTAAAGTATATTTACTACTATACGTAGATGATGGATTGTTGTTCTCAACAGATTCAAATATACTAACTGAGTCTTGGATGATTTTAAAAAGGAATTTAGTGTGAAAATTTGCAAATCATCGAATTTTATTGGCAATTGGCATGCAGATAGAGCAACGTAATGAGTACATTTTTATACATCAGAGAAAGTACGTTGAAGAGATGCTCATGAGATTTGACATGTGGAATGTCAACCCGAATAGCATACCAGCCGATCCGCATGCTACATTAGAGAAAAGCAGTTCGCCTGAAACTGAAAAGCAGATACCATACAGAGAAGCTGTAGGATGTCTCATATTCACTGCTATAGTAACCAGACCAGACATCATGTATGCAGTCTGCACGGCAAGCCGCTATCTCAACTGCTTTGACAAAATGCACTGGAATGCAGTCAAGCGGATTTTCAAATACTTAAAGGAGACAGTATCTTTTGGACTCTGTTTCAGGTCTAATCAAGGTGATACTCTAGAGTGTTACTCTGACGCCGACTATGCGAATGACGAGAAGCTCTGTCACCGGGTACGTGTACCTGCCGTGACGTGGAGTACTCAGCGTCAACCCACCGTCGCACTGTCGACGACCGAAGCCGAGTTCATGGCGTCGTGCTGCGCGACCAAAGAGGCACTCTGGGTTAGACAATTGTTACTGGACATTGGTGAGTTTCAACAAGAATCTATAGTGCTCCATATTGATAATCAAAGTGCTATCTGTTTGATTAAGAACTCTGACTTTCACAAAAGGTGCAAGCATATAGACATTAAATACAACTTTGTGAAAGAAAAATATGCTCAAAAGCTTATAGACTTAAAATATGTGTCTACTGATAGTCAAATAGCAGACATTTTTACAAAATCTCTAGCTAAAGCTAAATTTCAATATTTTAGGAGCAAATTGGGTGTAGTCGAAAACCCAAGTAATGTAAAGTGTGTCTTAAATACTTTGTGATTCTTAAATTGCAATGCTGTTGTGTTTTAGATAGTTGAAATTTAGTTAGTTGCTCTGCGGTAGAGTTTTTAGTTTTGTTTAACTGATTTACTTGTGTTAATTGTTTGCTATTGCATTGTTTTTTAATGAGGCTAGATTTTAAAGGGAGTGTTAGAGGTATAAAAACTCCAGCCTCTATGTTCTCATATGAGTTTTATATTGCCTGTTGTCTCTTATGTCAACCGCGCCGTGCTAGATATATTTGTAGCCCGTACACGAATATTAAATAATAAATTGCTGCTTAATACACGCGTAATACTTTTAGTTTATCAAATTTACATAATGAAGGTTTCACAAAATTATTTTTTCAATTTGTATTTAATTTGCTAAGACATTGAACGTTGTGATATGCAATATAGTATTATTTGTATTGTATTGTATTATTATTATATAAATAGTGAATCCACACATTTTCACAAACTTTCAGACGTAAGTACTTATCATATTAGTAGGATAACGTCAGCCATACATATAGTTCGTACCGGATAACAATAGACTCTAGAGAGACACAGAAGCTGGGATTCCATACATTTTCTGTAAAGTTATTATAATATTTATTTGATGTAAAATTGTAAGACAGTTTGTCAAACCATAGAATAAACTTTCACTTCTTCTATTCGCGATGGTCGAGTGACAACGCACACTCTAGCGTGCTTTGTAACTGCCAACGCCTTTTCCACTGCCCCACAGAATCACTCATATTGAACGTTACACATTACTTTATTCACCAATTACTTAGGAATAACTAACTACCTATAACAGAAACAGTATACAACTAAAACAACATACAAATTCAATATAACTATTTGATAGTACAATATAATAATGACAGCTCTGAGCTGTCTCATATATTGAGTGCTGCTTATCTCTGACTCTTTGGGTATTTTATAAGGACACTTTTTTTTTTATTTTCAGCCATCCAAAAAGTATGGACATCAGCAATATTTTATTTTTGAGCATCTACTTTAGAAATGTCATATTGGATTGTCAACTTAAAACCGGCCCTATAAAGAACCATTTTTTTCTTCTGTCTATTCCTATACGGAACAGACTGTAGTAGGCAAAAAAAAATCTGAAAATGAGCTCATTAAGTATATATATTTGGTAATTGTAATGATAGTTATCAAACTGGAAAAATGTAATATTATTGGTTTTTTCTACTCCTGTACTGTTATCTGTCTTTTACTTGGTCACGAACACTAATATAAGAACATACATAATATGAGTTCAGAGAAGTCTATACTCTATTCCCCATAACAGCACTAGTGTCGTTATAGCCACTTTACGTTATTGCTAGCAACCACAGACTTCTAAATCTAGGTTAAACTTAGGTCAAGGATTAAGCGCTCAATTTTAACTTTACGGTAAAAATGCACAACTACCAACTTAACAAACAATTAAATTCCTACGGCTTTTAAGAAAAAGAAACTTTCTGAACTAAATTCATTGATGCCAACATAAAAACAAAAGTATTTTTAATATATTCACTGCGTGTCAACTTTATTTAAAAAATAAAAAGTTTACCATAGACACATACTGACAGTCATACGTCATATTTGCCTTCTTTGCAGGTTATGCCTTGTTTGTATTTTATAATTTTAAAACCTGTCGTAGAAAAAGTATTGTATGCAACGTTGTATAATTAAGTCAAAAAACGCTCATTGCGTCTCTATTTGCGATACTCGCCGCATTCGCGGCTCGTATCGCAACTCACGCAATTCGCATTTTTTGAACCTTCTTATACAACTGTTGCATAAAATACTATTAACGGCCTTAGTCACGTCCTAGGTCACTTCGATTTTCATTTATGTGATTTGTCGGAAATACTTACCGTACAGTCACCACGGTACATAAAAAAAGCCTGTATTCATAAGCGGTGGTAATAAAAATTCATACCATAACGTGAAGGGTGCGTGTGGAATTAATAATTTCATATTATGGTATGCTTTCCGCTTGTGACCCCATTCAGAATAATTTCTACATTTATTTGTAATAAAGGATTGTTAATGACAAGGTACATGTATCTAGCACAAATAACTACACTCACAGACTATGAATTCAGGTCATTTTCTATATAATTGTTCATAGAAAATGACCCGAATTCATTGGCCGTGAGTGTAATTTCATAGGTATTATGTAGTTGATAAAAAATTAACTTTGTAAAGGAGTGTTGTGTTTCATGATAAATTCAGATTTAATATGAGATGAATAAAAATCAAATTTTGGATACGAATTTTGTTTATGGACGAAACCTGCGAAGTGGATTTGTAAGGTATGTAGGAATGCTCTTTAATAACAATTGTGGTTTTTTGAATACAAAAGTGCTTTAAAATCAAACATCTTTAGTTTAGTTGTGACGTAAATATGTTGTTTATCGTATTTTTGTTAGCTTCGGTGGAAACTGTGGAAGAAAACAAAAGTTTCCAAAATATTCAGTAAATTACTTATTTGCGAAATCACTCATAGCATTGTGTAGTTAAAACTTCACACTAATTTAGTTTTAGAGACAATTTAATTTACAATTGTTATCTAACTGGGTTCGAGGAACAAAAAAAAAAATCTGTTTTATTAAGACACTGAAAAACAGCACGATAAGTGTAATATATATTTTTTCTACTCCTGTACTGTTATCTGTCTTTTACTTGGTCACGAACACTAATATAAGAACATACATAATATGAGTTCATAGAAGTCTATACTCTATTCCCCATAACAGCACTAGTGTCGTTATAGTCACTTTAAGTTATTGCTAGCAGCCACAGACTTCTAATTCTAGGTTAAACTTAGGTTAAGGATTAAGCGCTCAATTTTAACTTTGCGTTAAAAATGCAGAACTACCAACTTAACAAACAATTAAATTCCTACGGCTTTTAAGAAAAACAAAACTTTCCGAACTAAATTCATTGATGCCAACATAAAAAAATTATTTTTAATATAGTCACGTCACGTCAGTCAGTAATTAAAAAAAAAGTTTACCATAGACACATACTGTCAGTCATACGTCATATTTGCCTTATTTGCAGGTTATGCTTTTAATTTTGTATTTTATAATAAAAAACTTGGTCGTAGAAAAAGTATTGTATGCAACGTTCTATAATTAAGTCAAAAAACGCTCATTGCGTCTCTATTTGCGATACTCGCCGCATTCGCGGCTCGTATCGCAACTCACGCAATTCGCATTTTTTAAACCCACTTATACAACTGTTGCATAAAATACTATTTCGACACACTTGTATTAATATTTGTTTGTTTACCATTAGGCTAGTTTGTGATTGTTGCAAAAAATTACAACTATAAGTGACTAAGAACAATTAAATTTGACGCCGCTTGATATAATCAGTGAGGTGTAAAATGCTAGTGATAGTTTGTTGCCATTGAAATCAAAAGAAAAATGCGTAAGAAGTAAGCCTAGGAAAATTGTTCTAATAATTTAATTTTTTTTTTCCTCGCAATTGTGTTGAAAAACGTAGTATAATACTCGTGGGCATTGGCCATTACAGTCGAGGCTAATACAGCCCTCGTCTAACGACTCGGGCTGTACAACACAGCCTCGACTGTATTGACCAACATAACCCACTCGTATCATAATGTACTATTTCAGTATATTATTATCATCAACACTTTTAAAAGTGCAGTGCAGAAACCTTGAAATTTAGAATAAGCATTTTTACATTTTTCCCAAGTAATGCTATATTCTTATTCTGCACTGAAATCCGTGATGTAGTTTACTTTTATTGGTTCTACGTTACAGCTGCAGACAACGCCTAAGAAGAAAAGTCACTTTACATTATTACTTGACTTTTATAAGATTTTTAGAATTCCGTATCCAAAGGGTAACAACGGAACCCTATTAATAAGTATTAATAAGCCTCTGCTGTCCGTCTGTCCGTCTGTCATAGGGTCTTTTGAACCATAATAAGTAGAGACTTGAAATGTTCACAAAACGTTTACCTGTATCTATTGCCGCTACAACATCAAATAAAACCAAAATAAAGTAAAAATAAAAGGGGATCCACATACAAGAAACGTGTCGCTCAGTCACAGAACTGTATCTTTAGAACCGTAATAGATAGACTTGATAATTTCACAGAACGTGTAATTATATTGTTTCTAAAAGACAATTTAATAGAAAGAAAATTAAATCAAGAATTAAAGGGGGTTCCCATGCAAGAAACGTGTTTTTTTGCCGTTTTTTGCTCGATTTTAATAATGGTAATCGGTACGAGTAGATGCTGGATATGTTCGCACAATATGTATTTCTATTGCCGCTATAACTACAAATAATTAAACCAAAAAAAATAAAAAGTTGTTGCTCGACAGTGGTACGGAACCCTTTGTGTGCGAATCTGACTCGCACTTGGCCGATTTTTTACTATTGGCAATCTTCGTTGAAAACATTACCTATATTAGCAACATTCTTTGTATCCTATATTGGCCTAGTTTCAGTAGTTCGGTGATTTTAGTCCGGTTCATATATATTACTTCGAATTATTTATCAACCGAACTAAAATCACCGAACTACTGAAATTAGGCCCCTATAAGAGTTTTGGTGAAATATCCACCCTAAACCAAGCTATCGGAGGTCTATGCGTTAAGGTAATTCGAGTCCATCGGTTTTCCATACAAACATAAAGAGGGTCATTGTTTGCTTTGCGTCTACGGCATCAATTAGGTTGAAAGGTTTTATTTTATAATAATAATAATACATTCTTTATTTCGGAATTAGATCCATAGCATGTTAGTAAACTTAGGCTAGGTTGATAGTAAGAAATTATTTTACAAATTAAACATAGGTACACAAACAAATAACAAACCTGAGGAGAACAGGGAGATTTACCAGGTATATTGTTGGGCTATACCCTTAATTTGCCCAATCCAGTGTTTATAGTTTGATACATTTTATTTGCGGGAAATGACTTGAGAACTCTCAGAATGTCACAAAAATATATAATTTTAGCGAAAAACGTTTAGTTTGAAATAAAGCTATTAGATGTTGCTGATATTCAAGGCCCAATTGCATGTAACGGTTTTTAAAGTTCTCATGATTACAAACAAAATTTACCCAGCCATAAAATAAAAAACATTTTAAACATAATTGGACACCTATGTTGAACTCGTTGGAACCATATACCGATAGAGCACAGCCAGCATCATCCTCCATGCCCCCGGCCCTAAATTCCGAATTAAAAAAGGCGTCAAACAGTTTCCGAAGTTGTTTACTAGCTGCCTACAAGAGATCTTTAAAAAACTGACGGTGTCGTGGGAGATAATGGGCTGGACATTGATGGCAAACGGTTGACCAACTTACGTTTTGCCGATAATATAGTTTTGTTCTCCCACATGGTATCTCATCTAGAGCAAATGCTCCAGGACCTGAGTACGGCAAGTCTAGAAGTAGGACTCAAAATTAATAGGGCAAAGACGCAGTTAATGACCAATGGCATGAAACGTAGGGTAAAGGTAGACGGGCAGGATCTGCAATATGTCGACGAGTATATCTACTTGAGCCAGATAGCATCCTTCGATAACAGGCAGTCCAAAGAAATCGAACGTCGTATCGAGAGCGCTTGGAAGAGCTTCTGGTCCATGAAGCCGCTGATGAAGGGTAACCTTCTACTGTCTTTAAAGCGCAAACTCGTCGACATGTGTATCCTTCCTATCCTAACCTAAGGCGCCCAAACTTGGTCATTGACAGAAGTCCAAAAGTCCAAAGTGTAGGTATGGTATGTATGTAGGCGTACATCTGCCTCGCGTACTTAGTATGCTATTTAATTTTTGTGTTCGGCATACCTATCTGCCTCCGGATCTCATGCGCACGCTAGTGGTCCCTATAATTAAAAACAAAACCGGTGATGTATCTGATAGGAATAACTACAGACCCATATCGTTGGCTACAGTGACAGCTAAGGTACTTGACGGTCTCCTTGATGGACAGCTGGGTAGATACTTGCACCTGCATGACTCTCAATTTGGTTTCCGGGCCGGTCTCTCGACCGAGAGTGCAATATTTACCTTAAAGGAGACTGTCAAATACTACACACGAAGAAAAACACAGGTGTATGGTTGTTTTTTGGACCTTTCAAAAGCCTTCGATCTGGTTTCCTATGAGTTACTATGGCGTAAGTTGGGGGCCACTGGTATGCCAAGGGAGCTTGTCGACCTATTTGGCCACTGGTATGCGCACCAGGATAATTGTGTAAGATGGGCGGGTGTGATCTCAGACACATACAGATTGAATTGTGGAGTGAGGCAGGGGGGTTTAACGTCGCCTAAGCTGTTCTGTCTGTATGTGGATGAGTTGATTGTCAGACTCAGCAACATGCATGCGGGTTGTTCTATAGATGGCCAAATGGTGAACAACATAAGCTACGCGGACGATATGGTGTTGCTGAGTCCGTCAGCCTGTGCATTGAGGGATTTGCTGCGCACCTGCGAAGACTATGCTTCAGCTCATGGACTGAAATATAATTGCGTCAAAAGCGAGGTTATGGTCTTCGCTGGGCGAAGTACATCGATAGGTTACGTGCCGCCTTTCAGACTTTATGGTAACGAGTTGACGAAGACTGATCGGTTTAAATATTTAGGTCACGTTATAACTAGTGACTTAAAAGATGACTGTGATATAGAAAGGGAACGCAGGGCGTTGGCTGTTCGAGGGAATATGCTGGCCCGCAGGTTCACGCATTGTACAGGAGAAGTAAAAATAGCATTATTTAAATCTTTCTGTCAATCGTTCTACACAAGTGGCCTGTGGGTAAGTTTTACCCAAAAAACACTCAACGCTTTGCGTGTCCTCTATAACAACATGTTTAGAATGTTGATGGGACTACCCAGATTCTGTAGCGCGTTTTCACGCCATAATGCGCAAAAAAATTGCTTCCATCAGAGGCAGAGTACTGGGTAGTTCCAACAACATTCTAAGAATACTTGCTGACAGGGGAGACAGCCCTTTGCAGATATAGTTAATAAACCCTCACTCTGAGGACATTTATTTCGTCAATTAATATTTATATATTAGACATTATAATTAATTAATAATTTAAGCAACTAACCTAGCTACTTAAGTATTTACTAATAATATATGGATCTCTGTTGTCTTGAATAAATAATTTTGAATTTGAATTTGAATTAAACCGAGACGAGTGGCTGAAAAAAGGGGAGGCCTTTGCCCAGCAGTGGGACACACAAATAGGCTAGAAAAAAAAAACAATTGAGGCCGTGGAAGGATACAAAGAATCTCTTTATGTTTGTATGGAAAACCGACCGACTCGAATCACCTTAAGTTGGTTTCCTTTATTACACGGAACTTTTCTCCTGGGGTGAAGATTATGAAACTGCCTTGACGATAGAAAACAAATTTCTAGTGGTTTGTCTTTTACTTTGCCACTCAACATAAAGAAGACTTTATTTCATTTTTAGGGTTCCGTACCAAAATGGTAAAAAAGGAACCCTTATGGTGCGACTCTGTCTGTCTGTCTGTCTGTCTGTCTGTCTGTCTGTCTGTCTGTCTGTCCGTCTGTCACAGCCAGATATCTCAGGAACTACTGATGCTATCGATTTGAAATTTGGAATAGTGTTAAAAGTAGCTAACCCGAGCCTATTGGACATAAAAAAACCGGCCAAGTGCGAGTTGGACTCGCGCACCGAGGGTTCCGTACAAACTCATAAGTAGATACATGAATAGTTCAAGAAAAACTATATGGCGATTAGTTTAGTAGGAGCAAATAAGTATGTGTTAAGATTTTTGCAAATTTCTCAATAACAGTGCAAGTTAGGAAAACCGTTATATTTTTCCTGTAATATATAGGATGACATTAATAATTGGTAATTATTACAGATTTTTCTGTTCAGTAACTTCGAAGATAATAGGGGGGGAATGGTATTTTTTTTAACGTTTTTCGCCATAAATCAAAAACCACTTATTAAAAAAAAATACAAAAATACTGTTATAATCTACAAATTAAGCCCTTTCATTTGATACCTCACTCGATATAATAGCCCTACTTTCAATTTGCAAAGTCTCATTACGGACCCCTTTAAAAAAAAAGTAAAAAAGTTACAACATTTTTTTTACATCCTATAAGCTCGGGTTAGCGGTTCTTAACACTATTCCAAATTTCAAGTCGATAGCATCAGTAGATCCTGAGATATCTTGCTGTGACAGACGGACAGACAGACAGACAGACAGACAGACAGACAGACAGACAGACAGACAGACAGACAGAGTCGCACCATAAGGGTTCCTTTTTTACCATTTTGGTACGGAACCCTAAAAATATCTTGTACCTTTTTTACTTTTTTTTTTAAAAGGCTCCGTAATGGGACTTTCAAAATTGAAAGTAGGGCTATTATATTGAATGGGGTATCAAATGAAAGGGCTTAATTTGTAGATTAAAACACCATTTTTATTTTTTTTCTTAAATAAGTAGTTTTTGATTTATACATTTTTATGTACCATTCCCCCCCTATTATCTCCGAAGTTACTGATCAGAAAAATGTGTCATAATTACTAATTATAAATATCAACCTGAATATTACAGGAAAAATAGAACGGTCTTGCTAACTTTAATACCTTTTTAGAAATTTACAAAACTTGAAATCCCTAGCGGCGAGTAGCAAAACTAAGCGATGGCATGTTTCACGCTAGGGGATTTCCGGGCAAAACTAGATGGCGCTAAAACACTAAAAATTTAACGATGTTATAATTAAACAAAGAAACATAGTATAGTAACAATTAGTTCGTAAACAGCTAATAATAAATAAATTTAAATACATTTAAATACTGTGTCACGTTTGCAAAGTTAAATAATTGTAAATAATATTATAATTATTTTACCAAGCTTATACATAGATGGCGTTGTAAATTCGGGGAACAGCTTTTTGTATGGAGAATGACAGTCCTCTTGATTTAATGGTCCTTGCTATTAAATAGAATCATTACACGTCAGGTTCTCAATATTAGAGGGAAAATATAACTGTTTTCCTAACTTGCACTGTTTTTTAGAAATTTGCAAAAATCATAACATATACTTATTTGCTTCTACTAAACAAATCGACATACAGTTTTTCTTGAACTATTCGCGTATCTACTTATGCGTTTGTACGGAACCCTCGGTGCGCGAGTCCGCCTCGCACTTGACCGGTTTTATATATGTTTACGTACAAGTGTTCATATTTAAGGTACAGAATAAGATTTTTCTGTTCACCACTTAGGATTGTATGCCGTAGAGCACCTAAATGTACCTATCTAACTGCCTACTCCAAGTTTATTTATTTTTGCAGGCACACAGAAAAAAATACTGTATAACATAATATAACGTCAATATTTTCAGATCAGGCCATAATAATTCATGATGCATGCTCAGATGGATTATTAGCATATAATCGCCAATTAAACGCTAGAATTGAATGGATGGAAGCAAACTGCGTGCTTATTTTGCATGAAAAATACCTCTAGCACGGTAATTGCATGTACGTGAAACTATAGTAATAAAGTCGTGTTGGTGACGATGAATATGGCAATTTGGATGTTACAGACTATTTGATGCTGACTGTACATGTATATACACGTAGTATAGGAGTATTCCACGAAAACATATACTTGTTGTCGCTTACGTAACGCTATGGTAGCTACACTAAACTTATTAGCTGCTAAGAAATACTACCAATCTTAAAGACAAGTTATGATATTACCATACCGATAATCAGCTTCCTAATTTTACAGGTCAAAAAAAAAACTACCCGACCGCGGTGTATTTTGAAACTGCATAAAATCCGCGATTTTGTTTATTTTAACGAACGTTATACCCAGTTACACTCTCACCATCAAGACGAATCTAATGATGTATCATTTATCGAAATCGGATGTGCTGTTGAGTAGTTACGAGCGGACATAAGAACGGACGTAAATACATACATACAGGTCAAACACATAACTCTCCTTTGGGCTTCGCCCCAGTCGGGTAAAAAGATAGAATCGCTTGCGTAACGTTTCCGTGGAAGGCTCCAGAGTGGACTAGCTTCGTTTTGTCATCTATACGACAGTGAAATTATTTTTTATGTTACGTATGCAGCAGTAAATTATTATCAGGAACGTATAAAACATAAGCGTTTGAACAGGAATTGTATCGTGTTATAAACATATACTAGCTATTACTCACGATTTCGTCCGTCTATGCAAATAAGTATATTAGTTGAAGGATTGATTCCTTTTTCGTCGTATTCCTGATTGGACATATTCTTGTTTCGGCACATTCCTGTTTAGACGTATTCCGTTTTCGGCATATTCTTGTTTCGGCTCATTCCGTTTTCGGCATAAATCATTATATACAACAAATAAAATTAATCCTAGGTATCGATATTTTTTATTTTCAAGACATAAATATATCGTAGTTATACAATAAATTGCATGCAATAAAGAAACACAACATAGTACCTATTTTCCAATGGTAATTATTTTAATTGATTAAAATAAAATATTTTAATAAAATATATTATTTTATTTTATCACGCAAGCAAAGTCACGAGTATTTTATAGCATAATTTATTTACTTAAATGTGTCGAAACAAGAATATGCCGATAACGGAATACGTCTAAACAGGAATGTGCCAAAACAAGAATATGTCCAATCAGGAATACGACGAAAAAGGAATCAATCAGTTGAAGAATGACAAACAAATCTAAGAAGAGACTGAGGAAGTTAGATTGTTTGTTGTCATCAAGTTCTTAAACATACACATTTAAAGTATCAAATGTTAACAATTAGGTTTTAAAGTAATAATGTTCCATAAGATCTATAAACACAATAAGTGCGAGACGGATTCACACACGAAGGGTTCCATCCATACCACTGTCAAGCAAATATACGCCAAACCCGAAAAATTACGTTTCTTGTAGTATGGGGAGCCCCTTTATTATTAATTTTATTTTTATTATTTGTTGTTAAAGCGGCAATAAACAAACACATTCTGTGAATTTAATTATCAAGCGTCTACTTTATTGTGATTATTGAAATCACAAAAAAATATAAAAACATGTTTTTTTTTTATACAGGGTGTCCCTAAAACCAACTTTTATACGATCAGGGCTGATAGACCAGCTCATAAGAACCTAGATTAAGCAAATTTGACCTCAGTAAAAATCTCTTAGTTTTCGAGATATTGACGTTTTTGTAAAACTCGTGCTAAGTGATACCCTGACTCGGTGTTTTGAGTGTCATTGCTAAAATATCAAGTATTTTACAAATCTGTATTTTGCTATGTGTGGCCAAATAACTATGCTATTGAACGTATTTTCTATTTTTGCTAATTTATTCATGCTGTGGACACAGTACAATAACAAAAAAAAATTATTCGATTTTTTCCAAATTTCACCTCTGACTTCGAACTAGAGTGGTGAAAAAAAAATGTACCAACATAACCAGGCACTCAACGTAAAAAAATTGCGCATTTATTGTAGTTTCTAAAATGGTATAAAATTTACTAAACACTGTAATAATTTTTGAAATAATGATATTTTGTTACAAAATTAACTGTCTGCCGCCTTCATCTCATACGATCCGGTTGAACTAAGTTTGCACCTGGCGTGCTTGACATCACATACAAATTAGGTGCAAACTTCACGTAATCGTCAATATCTCGAAAACTAAGAAATTTTTATGGGTCTATTTTACTCAGTCTCGTTTTTTATGAGCTGGTTTATCAGCCCTGTTCGCCATTTTGTAAAAGTCGCGAATTTTGATAGCCTGGATCAGTCTTTCGAAAGTAATGACTTCAAATTTCAGTATTTTCTTAATCTGCTTTTTGTTTTAAACATTACTTAATAATTATGCTATCATACCTTATCAAAATAAATTAGATTTTACGTGATTCAAAATATGACCTCGGATTTGAATCGCGTAATACTTAAAACAAATTTACCATGCTAAAATAAAAAAAAATAATGTAGTTTAAAATAGTAAGATTTTACACACTAGACACCGTAGTTTTTAAGATAATAGCATTTTAATTCAAAAGGAGGTTATACTACAATATTCCGTTGGTTAAATTTCGTACCAGAATTTGAATTTCGAACAGAAAAGGTATGATAGCATAATTATTAAGTAATGTTTAACAAAAAGCAGATTAAGAAAATACTGAAATTTGAAGTCATGACATTCGAAAGACTGATCCAGGCTATCAAAATTCGCGACTTTTACAAAATGGCGAACAGGGCTGATAAACCAGCTCATAAAAAACGAGACTGAGTAAAATCGACCTCATAAAAATTTCTTAGTTTTCGAGATATTGACGATTACGTGAAGCTTGCACCTAATTTGTATGTGATGTCAAGCACGCCAGGTGCAAACTTAGTTCAACCGGATCGTATGAGATGAAGGCGGCAGACAGTTAATTTTGTAACAAAATATCATTATTTCAAAAATTATTACAGTGTTTAGTAAATTTTATACCATTTTAGAAACTACAATAAATGCGCAATTTTTTTACGTTGAGTGCCTGGTTATGTTGGTACATTTTTTTTTCACCACTCTAGTTCGAAGTCAGAGGTGAAATTTGGAAAAAATAGAATAATTTTTTTTTGTTATTGTACTGTGTCCACAGCATGAATAAATTAGCAAAAATAGAAAATACGTTCAATAGCATAGTTATTTGGCCACACATAGCAAAATACAGATTTGTAAAATACTTGATATTTTAGCAATGACACTCAAAACACCGAGTCAGGGTATCACTTAGCACGAGTTTTACAAAAACGTCAATATCTCGAAAACTAAGAGATTTTTACTGAGGTCAAATTTGCTTAATCTAGGTTCTTATGAGCTGGTCTATCAGCCCTGATCGTATAAAAGTTGGTTTTAGGGACACCCTGTATGGCCTACTCTTATTTTCTTTTATATATTTTTTTTAAGTATAGTACCAATCGATTACACATTCTGTGAAAATTTCAAGTCTCCATCTGATACGGTTCCAAAGATACAGCCCTATGACAGCTGAACAGAGACGTGTCTTGTATGGGGACCCCCTTTAATTTTTAATATTATTTTATGGGTAAGGCCGTAAAAAAGGGATGATTTCGTGACTTGTAAGCGTCCGGCATTGTTTTTACGAAAAGTAATTACAAAATTTTACTTTTTTAATTTTCCGTGCAAAATACAAAACTTTTTCTACTAGTTCTAGTCCACTAACAAATGTAAATCTCTGTGTTTGTATTCCAATTTTTTTTTTCTTCTATGCAATTGCATCGATTTCCATACAAATAAAAATGTCCCAAAAATGTTCCTGAAAGATTGTAATTATCGTTTTTTAGTTTTGTGATATTATACTGATATGTTGGAGTTTTTTTTATAACTGTCATATATTAATGCAACGTTTTTCGAGCTTTAACATTAGCATTGCCCATTTAAAATAATAATTTACGCGTAACATAAGACAAGTCAACATATTGAAGCTTTTAAGTTACTTAATTTAAGTAACCGTTCTGTCTTGCTATTTCAGCAGTTGATTTGCGGAATTTGATTTCATTATAACGGAAACACTATTTATTCTTTAGTCTTGGTATACCTCTCACTGGTCGGCCATTTTGTGGGTAGTTCAGTGCGTCGATTCAACTTGTGCCGAGGATTTTTTTATGGAATTTAAAAGTTACGAGTGAATTTCATGGTAAATTTGTTCTGTTTTGTATTACGTAATACATTATTAATATAATCTTCATATTAGTTTATAGCTAGGTGTCGTGTTCGAGTTAATATGTTTGTTATTGTTCTATATAATGCAAATGAAAGTGAATAGAGGCTAACTTTTATGTTACTTTTAAGTTACTTATGTTACCATTTTAATTTATTTTTAAGTTACGTAACATAAAAGTAAAGTAAAGCTTTGTTCACGCTTTCTTTTCAGTTACAAGTTCTTGCAGTCGGGTTTTTAGTTTAAAATATTTGGTTTGTTTTAATTTTTATACCCAACTGCGCAACACAAAGAAGAGTAACGTGTTTTTTATTTTATTTTACATAATTACAACGATTATAACAAGTAATCCGGGGAAAAATTATGATTTAATTTTATTTGTGAAGACAGCTTTTGTGTGGCTATCAGCCTTTAATTACTTATTCATCTTTGTTCAAAAATGTACCAAAGTATATAAGGTCCTAATTTATTAGTTGCAGATATTTTAACACATTATACTTTACATTAAAATAATTAACTTTAAATAGAAATTCAGAAATCTTTTCATATAACTTTTCTGATTTCATTTACCTAACAATAAAATTTATTATAATTTCGTCTAAATAAATCATCATGTGCATTATCACATGTCACAATAACACTATCTGTCATATCAACAATTTGTTGTCGTAAATGTCGTAACGGTTCGGCGGGAAAACTGCAAATGTCTTTTAATTTATCTACGTGAAGTGGCCAGTTACAGTAAAGTGGTACGTAAAAGAGCTACTAGAATCTTTTCAATGAGTTTTCATTTAGTAATCACATTAACAGGGTGTTATTACGTAGCAAATTTGTTTTTCCTTTTTCTCCAAAAAAACATCGTAAAAGCTATAATGTTTCATGCTTTAATATACTCCAGAGACCGAGTACTATCAGCTGTAAAAATATCTGCAACTAATAAATTAGGACCTTATATACCTATTTGATCTCTTAAATAAACACTTAGTACAAAAAGTGTTTGTATTGTAGACATTGTGAATATCCCTTTAGAATACTTTTATGTAACTTTTAAGTTACTCAGTAACATATATTTTTAGTTACTTTTATGTTACATAAGCCCAATTTTTCGGCCTTACCCTTATATTTATAATTTGTTTTTATAGCGGCAATAGAAATACGCATTCTGTGAATATACCAAGCGTCTGCCTATTTGACGAACAGTACAGGCTTAGTAATAGTGTTCCGTTAGTACCCTTTCGGTACCGAACCCTAAAAAGTAGATGGTTACAGTTGAATATTATGTCAGTAAAAATATGGGTCTTTAGACAATGTGGCGACTATAAATGTTCCAAGAAGACCAAACTGTCCGTCCAACTGTCACGGCTTCAAAGCAATCGACTTTAAATTGGGAATAGTTGGTGAAGTCTCAAAAGTTATCCCCAAGCGGAAACTATGTTGAGATAGTAGCTGTAACTTTGTGAGCACAAGTGTTTTAGAATTTTCATACCTTGCTTAGCTTGAGTTCTGATAATATTACTTTGAATACTTTCTAAGCTTATTGGTTAAAATAACTTCACTTGGACATAGACAAGTGACAGGAATCGAGGTTCCTTCAAACAAGAAATTGTAGGTATAACCAGACTGCACCGACTAGCGACCATCACTGAGGCGGAGACGAGCGGAGCGGAGTGGAGATGTGTAGGGATCGACCAATCACATTAGTGTCCGCTGTTTCCATTGACATTGACGAGATGTGTCTCATCACACCAACTATGAGGAAAGTTCAAATTAAACGGCACATTATTATTAAATGTTGGTTGGCCATATTTATAGGCAAGCCACACCCCCTACTACCGTGCAAGTGTCAGTGAGATGCAAAAATACGTAACAAAGGTGATAACGCTGCATTCAACTGTTCGTTAATGACCCCACCCCTACTGTTGTACCTAATTATTTCTAACTGTTCTAGAACATTCAAACGCAACCCTTTTTCATAAACATGTAAAATACTAAAAGAATGATCATCAGGCAGAGTATGGCCATTATCTATTAAATGTTTTGCGAAATTGGATTTTTCTGGATGGTTATGCATATAAAACGCAACATGCTTTTTATACCTCGTAGTGAAACTACGCCCTGTTTGCCCCACATATACTTTATTGCAATCATCACAAGTTAGCCTATAAATTCCAGACTTTTTCCCGTTCTCAATTTCATCTTTCCCATTATAAAGTATCGAGTGCAAAGTATTATTTATCTTAAAGGCAACATTGATGTCGTTAGATCTCAAAATTTTGTAAATTTTATCCGATAACTTGCCGACATACGTTATGATCACCTTATATTATATTTTTAATGGGATCAGAAGACCATGCAGCATACAACATATTGTTGACCATACTATGGGTGCTTCCTTCTGACGATATCATCCATGACAGACTTATCGTAGCCGTTCGAAACCGCTAAATGATAATTATTACTTAATTCAGACTGATAATGCTCATCAGAAAAAGAACACGGTCAACAACATGTGCTAACTTTGCAAGCTGCCACGGATTTGTGGAAGAAGCCGGAATGACTGTGTCAGTGTGTGTGGGCTTGCGGTAAATCTGAAACTGATGCCTATTTATTTACTTTAGTAATTGTTAAATCCAGAAAACTAAGTGAGTTGTGTTTTGTGTTGCAACTTGCAATAATTCCATTTTGAACTTGATTTTTGGGTGCTTATTATTAATCTCAGCAATAAATTCGTCTTGCTAGGTGTAAATGAATCCTTTAAAAGAAACAGAATGAAAATATTTTTAAACAATTCGTTTTCAGATCTTCACAAACAAATTGTAAAAGCAATTTGATGTTCTGATGTAATTTGTACAGAGAATAGAAGCAGTCCTTGATGGCACGGTACAAAGAAAAAGCTATTAAGGCAGATCTTTATGAGATGCAGAAAGTAAATTTATTTATTTACTTACTAATGAAGTAAAAATGTGGGTTACATTTGCTTTGATGAAAGTAATTTCCTGCTAAGCTATCGTGGCAACATTGTATATTTTGCTCATTTTCCTTGATATTTATATGGAATACTTGTAAAGTGTATAACATCTTTAACCTTTGACGCAAAAAGAGGGGTGTTATAAGTTTGACCGCTATGTGTGTGTGTATGTTTATCTGTCTGTTGTTTTATTTAAAAGCATGGTTCTTTTGTCAAAACAAAATCCGTTCAGATTTTCATGAGATACCTATTCAGATTTGAAAAGGTCGGAGATTTTTATTATGCAATAATAATAATGTGTCAGTCGGTGTTTTTCTTATTTTACTAGATATATTTAATGGAATGTGTATGGAAAGAAGAGGAATAAGAAAACGAATTATTTATTTAACCGCAAAAGGAACTACGAGCCCAAATGCATAAAAGTCCGTTTAGCACGAAGCAACTATCACACTTTTTTAAATACTCATTACCTGTTTAGATCAAGCAACTGAGTGATAGGAACAATGATAGTTATCTTTAATGGAGTTTATTTTGATTCTATAATAAAGTTTCCACGAAACCTTTATTGTTGATTTTTTCTTTAAAACTTATAGGTCAGGGTGAGGGCCAGTAGCAACAGCATCCTAGCAATGTTTGCAGGTAGGTTAGATGGGGCCTATCTTAACAAATGTAGTGCGCTCCATATTATAGGCAATAATGTTTACTAACAGTTTAGATCACACGCATACGTCAACCAGCACAGCGGGCCGGTCGGTTGCCATAACGCGCCGTACTCCATCGAATGCAGACGTTGACGTTTGAAATTTGTATGGTAAAAATATGCCTTCTTGCGAGATAAAATGGTGTAGTGTAGAACAGTAGTTGTAGACGCAAATAAAATCACTGAACCACTTTTCACATGTAACAGAATATTTATAGCACAATTTAACATCGTTTTTGTATTTGGGGAGATTTTTTATTTATTTATTTATTTATTTATGACAAAAACATATTTACACAGCATTACAGACTAAAATCCAATGCACTGTGAAACTACATAACAATAAAAAAAATACAAAAAACTTAACTAGATAATTACGTAAATATAATCATAGCGGAACACTAGAAGGCCTATCATTCATCATCTCACAAAACCTGAGGCACTCTCTATACACAGCCGTCCATCGCCACGCAAACAGGTCACATTCAGGTGTTGATGTCAGAAGCGCATTTAGCAGTGTCAAGGCCCGGAGCAGCGGTGAGTTCCTGTGTGACACAGTGCGAGCCGCCGGTACAGCTAACAGGCAGCGAGTCCGCGGTCTAAGAGTAATACGAGGGATTTCTGGAACATACAAGCGAACTAGTTGCTCCACGAGTTCCAAGCAATCCGACTCTCCCCGTAGAACCCGGCAGACGAAGGTGAGCAAACTGAAATTTCGCCTTACTTCCAAGGATTGGAAACCCAACATTCCAAGAAGAAACTTGGTGGGATATAAATAAGGGTAATACCCATAAACTTTTTTATAAAAATACCTTAGAAAGGTTTTTTGAACCCTTTCCAAGAGTAGGTTGTAGGTTGACTCGTGAGGGTTCCAGACTATTGCGGACGCCTCCAACTTGCTTCTTACTAAAGCATTATAAATAATTTTTATAACAACTGGGTTATCAAAAGCTCTGGCGTTACGCATAACGAAACCTAACCTACGGAAACAGTCTGCGGTGAGCGTCCGAATATGCTCAAGAAAAGTTACACTAGTGTCAAATACTACACCTAGGTCTTTGACTGAGGAGACTCTATTAATTAGCTCGGAACCTAGCATGTATCGTGCATGAATAGGAGCATGAGCACGACTGAAAGTGCACACACAACATTTAGCCCCATTAAAACGAAGTTTATTGTCCGCACTCCACCGGCACACAGCCGCGATATCCTCTTGGAGTGACTCGCAATCCATGACTCGCTGCACTCCGTACACCAACTTCAAGTCGTCGGCGTAGAGGAGACACTTTGCGTTTTTAACGACTGATTCCAGATCATTTACCATCAATCCAAATAGCAAAGGACCAAGAATAGAGCCCTGACTAACACCAGATCGAGTATGGTACATGGCCGAAACGAAATGAGATATTTTTCGTACCTCATTTGCGCGTATAATTTTGCATGTTTATACATTTGGGCCATTCCATGTGGTTTCGACAAATGGGTGTGCCGCATGATTTTTGATTTGAATAAAAAAAAATGAGGATATACTTTATGGTGGCAGAAGTGCTAAACCACCGCTATTTATTTTTTTCATCTTTTAATTTTCGAGCTTTGTTTGTCCATTCGAAATAAATAGTGGGGTCTAATTCCTGCATGTATATAATATGCTCTAACTTTCTTTTCAGAAAAGATAACGAAATAATTGTGGCTGTGTTTGATTAAGTAAGAACTGTGGATATCATACTGTATAAAAAAAGTTATCTGAATTAACCACAAACAAAATGGTGTCCATTTGAAATATACACTTAACTGGTAAATTTTTACAATGTTTTTCTTTTTTTGTGTCAACCCTGATGCATATTAAGGATAACTTTTTTCTGATTTAGAAAGTACTTGTTTCGCTTATTCTGTAAAATAAATATTATCGTGTTAGGGTAATAACTTCTAAGAGAAAAATAGTAGTGAAAATTGAGAATTTCGAAAAATGGTTATGTTTGACCCCCAAAAAACCCATGTGGAAGACAAAATAAAAATTTGGTTTTATTCAGAAAATATAGTCCATGTCTTTGTTAATCAGATTTAGTTAAAAAAGTTTTGTTATTTTGTCTATTTTTGGAAATATGTTTTTTTTTAACTGCTTATCTCGTGCATATTCTTTCTCATTGTATCTCAGATAACTTATACAGTATAATATCCACAGTTCTTACCTAATCAAAAACAGCAACAATTATTTCGTTGTCTTTTCTGAAAAGAAAGTTAGAGCATATTAAATACAAGCAGTAATTTGACCCCACTATTTACTTCGAATGAACAAAGCTCGAAAATTAAAAGATATAAAAAATAAATAGCGGTGGTTAACACATCTGCCACCATAAAGTATATCCTCATTTTTTTTATTCAAATCAAAAATCACGCGGCACACCCATTTGTCGAAACCACATGGAATAGCCCATGTTTAATATTACTATTTTTATATGAGTTTGCAATGTATTTTTTTTTGGTGTGCAATAAAGTATGATTGTATTGTATTGTACAAAATAATATTTAATTTAAAACCTATTTCTTATATAAACAGGTATGCTTAATTGGATTCTAAAACTAGTGTTTTATGTAGTGTGCACTTTGCCTATGATCTATATAAGACGAAAGGTAATATAAAAATATAATATACATTTAGCCGACTAAGCCGAAGCAAAATAAAGTCATTTAACTTATTTCAACTCCATGAATGAAGGAAGTGTACGACAAATGTTATTTAAACGGGTTAGTCTCATCTCGTCTAAAAAAGCAGCTGGTCTAAGCAGTAACTGGTCTAAAAAGCAACTGGTCTAATTAGCAACTCGTCTAAAAAGCAACTGGTCTAAGTAGCAACTTGGCTAAAACGCACCTAGCAGCTGGTTTTAGACGCTTCTCGTCTAAAACGCGACTGGTCTAAAACGCTACCCGCCAATAATGCAACTGGTCTATGAGGTTCTTTGTCTAAATCTCATCCCGTCAAAAAATTGTCTTTTAAACTCAAATTAGTCAGCACTGATTTGTATCGATCATAATACTTTTATTATTATTTAAATTTTAAATATCTATATGTACAGTCAACTCCTTTACTACAAAAACATGTGTCCACTTTTTTATCTTATTGTTATTGCATTGAGATAAAGTCAAAAGTGGATACTTATTTTCGTAATCTACATAGGTAGGTAGCCTACCTATTTGTGCTTGCATTAAAGTATTTACCCGCAGCCCACTTCTATGTACTTGTACACTCAGCAGCGGAAGTAGCTATACACACGAAGAGCTCAAAAGGATCTACCCACACTCTTATTCCTTGACAATCCTGGGTTTTATAAATGCATGAAACCTCTTCACGCTTAAACAGCTTAAACTGTACAACCGATTTTATGAAATTCGGTAAGAAGATAAAAGATAGTAGGTACATAAAAATATTTTTCATATTACATGTCATTAATGACTTAAGTATATGACATATGCATTTTCACGAGTAAGTACGAGTCATTGTTCTACTTTATTCTGGTAATACCTTTAGACCAGTTGCTTTTTAGACCACTTGCTAATTAGACCAGCTAATTTTTAGACCGCCAGCTATTTAGACCAGCCGCGTTTTAGACCACTTGCTAATTAGACCAGCTGTGCGTTAGACCAGTTGCTACTTAGACCAGTTGCTTTTTAGACGAGTCGCTAATTAGACCAGTTGCTTTTTAGACCAGTTACTGCTTAGACTAGCTGCTTTTTTAGACGAAATGAGACTAACCCATTTAAACATATTTCATATTAATTATATTTGTTATTTACTGCTGATCACATTTTTTTCGTATGAACGACAAAAATAAATAGATTACACATAATCTTTTACATTGAGGAAAAATTGATTAACATGACAACACCCCGTATCCGTCTTTTTTATTAATCCATGGGGTAAAATATTTTTATTCTAAATAAAAATATTAGAGCACCTGTATTAAACAGTATACACTTTTCATCTCATACATTTTTTTAAATTGTAAAGCCTCACAAAACGCTCTTACCAGACGAGATCTTTTGCATCGGCGCTCGTAGAACTATTCAATAACAACAAAATCTCAAACGTAAACCAATTGATTATATTAAAGTAAACATTAAACAAACCATCTTAAATTGTCGCAGAGGCCAAAAAACCTCGAGTAAGTGTAAAACATTTTGCTTCGTACCTACCTATGTAAATTACTTTGGGTCCAAACAAAAACTTAACAAAACCTGACAACAAAAACGTACCGTCCCAGCTATTTACATAATTTTAACGCGGAATTGAACTGACTGTACCGTTTGTGTACAGAAGTAGTTTCAGAATATACGACACGGGCTCAGGGACACGGGATTAGGTTTGCAAATCTGTTTATCCGAATGGCTTACAACGATAAATCAATTAAGAAAACCAGCTCAATTTTTTTTATAGAAATATAAATGTATCAGAAAACACATTAGGGTTCCGTACTCAAAGGGTGCCAACGAAACGCTATTACAAAGCCTCTGCTGTCTGTCCATCTGTTAGTCCCCAAGCAAGAATATTTTTGGAGTCGTTTTGCTCGACGGTAGTACGGAACCCTCCGTATCCGAATCGGAATCGCACTTGGCTAGTTTTTCTCGAGTCTGGACACACTCCACTAAAAAGTGTTGCACATCCTCGATTGAATCACACTCTTCGTAGTGGGTCGACTCTTTCTTCCTCATCAGATATGCAAGCGTGTTCAATGGAACGTGCCCGGACCGAAGCCTGTGCGCACTAATAACTTTCACCCTGCTTAACCACCTTGGTCAAACCAGGGAACCTGAGGAGACTCGCATTGTATCGTCCTGTACCAGATACTTTTATGTTGAGAGCGTAAATCAAAGAACTCCTGCCAACAGAGGTGTGCCCTTGTACCGGACGAACACTTCAAACACATCCGGGGCAACCTCGGTTTCACTACCCTCAGAGGCGGCCACTGCTAAGCGATCAACTTCCTCGTTTCACGTTAAGGGGGGGATGTTCGAAGACGACAAGCAATTCGAGCTCCCCGCCGCCCGCTGCGCGATCGCGTAAATTTTTGACCTCAAATGAACTTACAAATGTGAAATGTGCCATAGCACAAGTGTAACAGTAGTTCTACTATAATATACGGCCTGGTTAAGTTTGTATCTGGTATCTGTGATGTCGAATGTTAAACGAAGAGTAAACTTAGAACCGTTTTAGGCGAAAATTTAATTTAGTGTTAACAATGAACATTAAACCTGATAATTTCAATTGGTAATTATCAATTAATGAAATTAATACCCAATGACCCAAGTATTTAAATTCAGTGACCGATTTATATACGGGTATGGATGGATTTATGGGTTTTCGGGAGTGCAGATTTAAAATGTTGCATGCATTTTTTTTTTTGACAGAAAAAACCGGCATAGGTGTGGATTTACACGTTTTTGGGAGCGCAGGTTTTAAAAATTGCATCAATTTTGAATTTAAAATGACAGATGTCACTTTTAACGAGCTATGTGTCGTTCATGCGATACGCGTTATACCTAAAAATATTTTTTGTATGAACGAAAAAAATCTGATTCCAGATTCGGACTTGTAGGCCCCAAAAACCCCCCGATACCGAATTTGGGCCCCATCGGACCAATTTGAAAATCGGCGGCCATTTTGAAGTCGCCATATTGAAAAAAAAAATGGATTTAGAATCTCCTTGCAAACCTCTATGACATTTGGTCGAGCACCCTGTACCTATCTGCCACCGTTTTTACGCCAATGCGCTTCAAAAAAAAAACGCCATACAAATTTTTTTTTTTTTGAATTTCAAAAAATTTTTTAACAATCTGAATTAGGGGCCCGAAAGCTACCCCGATGCAAAATTTCAACTCTCTACGACCAATTTGAAAATTTTCCGCCATTTTGAAAAAAATTATGACCCTCTTTCGTCGCCCAGGATCTTATATGACATTTGGTCGAGCACTATACATATACCTAACTGTTAGTGCCTTTTCACACGTCCCGGTTGCCGGGTAGCCGGCGCCGGGTACCCGGCGGCGAAGTGTATGGCCATGCACGTTAACTTTCATACGTACCGGCGTAAGCTAACGTACATGGCCATACACTTCGCCGCCAGGTACCCGGCGCCGGCTACCCGGCAACCGGGACGTGTGAAAAGGCACTTATAGTTTAGGCGGGCCGTTGATCCAATCCGACGAGACGTGCGCTAGCTACCCGAGCGTAGCCGAGACACGAACGCAAGTACGGGCCGGATTCACGTGACACGCCGAGATACGTACCTTGGCGTGTCACGTGAATCAGGACACGAACGCAGATACGGGCTACGTATTTAGCCGTGTCCGTGAAATTCGTGATCTTAGTACCGCCGGGGTTAAGAACACGTAGCTACGGTTCGGCGTGTATCACGGATATCAGGAGCCCTAGTTTGAAACAATAATTTAAAGCTCGCCCGATTTAAAATTTAAATAATGATAAGTTAAATAGTCTTTCATTTTAATATCGATATGTAAACTCGTAATTTCATGTGACGTCAGCGTGTCACTCGATATCAAAGGCTGGATTACTGTTAGAGTGTATACGCTGTGATTCTAGCGTGACGTTTATTTTATCCGTTGAGTGAGGAGAGCTGTCACGAGCTCGAAAGCGACACAGGTCCGGCCTCGGACAAGCCCGGCGGGCATCTGAAGCCACAGCGCGTGGGCTACGTTGCTATATAGTACTGAGCTACTAAAAAATAAATTATTTAAAAAAAAATTAACCGCACAGGTCCCGGTAAAATGTCATTATCTATCGATTGACATATTTTTTGGTGGTATAAGTGTGATAGAACTCGAGTAAAACTGGAAAAACTGTTAAAAAATTACCTGTTTTCGTGACGAATTATGATCGAGCGAAGTTAAAAGTATCGTGTTTTGAACCGCACAGAAACACAGAAGCACTCTTGAACTGTAATGTATTTCTTTTTCGATCCAAAAATATGAATATTTCGTTACTTAATTTTGATTCTCCCGGAGGTCGATTTCGGAAATCCTGCCCTTAAACAAATATGTGACGGAATCCACTGAACTTTCAGACATCTTCCAGACATTCCAGAATATAATTAATTAATTTACTCGTCGCAGGACATGCATTTCATGTCTTTATAGAAATTACATAATATTTGCACTAATTTGCAGGAATTTAGCTATTTATGAAAAAAAAATGAGAAACTTATGTCCAACAGCACACGACAGCTAGTACATAGTGCAGCATAAACTGCATGGTTGTTTTTAGGTTTATTGTCGGGGCTCTCAATGCTGTCTGTTTTGTATTTGAATTTTAAATTTAGGTTTGGATTTGTATGACGTCCTGTCAAGGGGATTTTTATTCATTCTTTGACATAGACGAGCTTTGAGAACACGTCGCTGGGGCGTGGAAGTTTTTTTTCTTCGTGATTGTTGCACGTTTGATTTGTGGTTGTTGGTCCGTGAGGCCGATCAGTTTGTTGGCGGCACAGTGCCGTAGTGTTTTTTCTGGTTGCGTGGCGCTTGTGGCCAGCCCGAACGTCTCTGGCGTTTCCGGTCTCCATATCTTGGTGGTGGCGTGGCCACCTCCCGCCAGGCTTGTGGAGTCGTGGGCGCGGACATTCTTTTGGCATTTTCGGCTGGAAACCGTAACTTCCCCACGGGAGCCTGCTATATTGTTCTGAAGCTTAGGCGCCTCCGTCGAGGGGCCGCCACGGTGGAAGGGGCGCGGCTAGCGGCGCGTTCCTGATCAATCTCCTAGCCCGCACGCGTGGGACTGTCGTCCAATCCGCACGGACATCCTGTCGGTGGCGCAAGCCGGTCGGGCCTTACGCCCGAGTAGGGCCCTCACGCGGGTTCGCCTTGCTTGACTGCTCTCCGTTCAAATCGTACCACAGGTGACAGTAGGGCTTCCGATCGAGACTTGGTACCTTAGTTCAGTTTATGTGTGCACACACCAACAGACTAGGTAGGTCGCGGTTGGCGCTCCACGTCCACAGAACGAGCTTTGCTCACGAGCGGTCTCTTCAAAATTCTAAAAGAGCATTTTCACGCTAGTTTCCTGGTTCGGCCAACTTTTCGTCATTTATTTTCATACCCGCTGTCAGGTCTCTTCACGCGCGTGGGACCCTACCGCCGTTGTGGTCCGCCACCCTAAAATCTGCATTCTTTACTACTCGACCCGTACGTCCAAATTACCCGTTCTTTTGTAATCCCGAATTTGCCTTTCCGTATTCGTGAACGCCGGAATTGTTTGTGTTTCTCTTATGTTTTTGTAATGCCCGTTGGAGTGTAAGTTGTTTTATGTATTAAGTGTTTTCCTTTTCTTTATATTATATTTTGTACGTGTAACTCGGTGTTTTATTTTTAATTTAAAACCGGTTATGCTGCAATAGTTCTTGAACGCCAGTTTAGCCCTTCCTCTTTAATCACTCTATCTATTTAAAAAAACCGCATCAAAATCCGTTGCGTAGTTTTAAAGATTTAAGCATACATAGGGACAGAGAAAGCGACTTTGTTTTATACTATGTAGTGAATACACGCTTATAAAAGGGACTAACATCATATAACATAGACGTTAAAAAAAAATCTGTAGGCTTATGATGCTACACTTTGTCGCGCGATAAATAAATGATAAAGCATCCGTGACTCTCACACACTATTTGTCAGAACGTGACGGATGCTTTATCGTTTATTTATCGCGCGAAAAGGCATACCATCATACACCTACTGAACTCTAGAATAAGGCAAACAAGATTGATAGTTAAGCATACAAATATTACAATCATATCACTATATAGGCAATAACTGATGGTGCATTAATATGTTGACACATGGAACACAAACGTATTATTCAGACGGCCTCGCTTCTTATAAATCTGACACTGTAATAGGCATGATGACAATAATTGAAAAATGCACCTATAATGTCCAGAAATATATACTATTTACAATGAATAAGATATTTCTGCAGAAATTAAAAGTTTAGTAGGAAAAAATGCAATTTTAAAATAATAATTTAAATTTCCCCCTAAAACGCTTGTTAGTGTCATGGCGTCGCTTGTGACGTCACGTTTGAGTAATCAAAACGTAAACGCGCTGCGCTCGTGCAAGAATTTAGTTATTTTGTGTTATTAAATATGAATTCGAAAGTGTATAGGTGGTGTGGGGTCCCCCAGTGTGGGAATACATCCATAAAAACTCCTAATAAGCTATTTGTGTTCGTTCCTCAAAATAAAACAATACGAAACAAGTGGCTTAAACTTGCAAGGCGAGATTCAAAAGGAATATTGCCCAGTACTCACCTTTATTTTTGTGAAGATCACTTTGACGTAAGTTTTTACATACTTTTGTAGATTCTAGTATATAGTATTTGGTAATAATATTTTGTACGAGGTCTACGAGGGTGGTATGATAAGTAATGAGCCTTGAATCAATGCGGTATGGCTGAATATTAAAAATGTCATTACCTACAGCCGCCATCGTGGACGCGGGAATATTGACAGTTTCAAATGATTCCGTCAATTAATTCATGAATTATAGCTTTTTAAACAGTATAAGTGGCATTTTTTGTGTAAATTGGAAAAAGAACAATATCGATCAGTGATTCGCTTTCTGTTTTTGAAGGGTAAAACGCGTGATGAAATAAAAAATGAGTTAGATAGCGTGTATGGCGATGTTTCACCTACGATTGCCACATTTAAGCGGTGGTATAACGAGTTCAGAAACGGAAGAACATCTGTGTGTGATGAGGCCCGCCCAGGACGTCCAATTGAAGTTACCACGGAGGAAACCATCAATAAAGCCCGTGATATGTTGATGAACGATGGAAGACTGAAGTTGAGGGAGGTAGCTGAGGTATGTGGCTTATCACTGGAGCGTGTACAAAATATCGTTCATAAACATTTGGGCATGAGGAAGTTATCGGCCCGATGGGTACCGCGTTTGCTAGCTGAAGAAAACAAGCAGAATCGTGTGGCTACTTCCAAAGATTGTTTGGCACTATTAAAACGTAATCCGAAGGACTTCTTTATGCGTTACATTACTGTGGACGAAACGTGGATCCACCACTATACTTCCGAAACAAAACAACAATCGAAGCAATGGACTTGTCCCGGCGAAAGTGCTCCAAAGAAAGCAAAAACGGTTCCGTCGGCCGGGAAGGTGATGGCGACCGTTTTTTTGGATTCCCAAGGAATTATCTACATAGACTATTTAGCGAAGGGAAAAACGATCACGGGGCAATATTACTCTGATTTATTGTCTCGATTTGATGAAGAATTAAAGAAAAAACGGCCCCGTTTAGCCCGCAATAAAGTGCTGTTTCACCAGGATAATGCTCCGGCCCATTCATCTCACATCGTCAAGGCCAAACTGGATCAATTGGGTTACAAAATACTGCCGCACGCTCCTTATTCCCCGGATTTGGCTCTGTGTGAACTCTTCCTGTTCCCAAACATGAAATCTTGGCTCGGAGGCAAACGCTTCATGTCAAATGAAGAGGTCATAGAGGCCACGGATGAGTATTTTGCAGAGTTTCCGAAGACATATTTTTTGGAGGGCTTAAAGAAGTTGGAGACGCGTTGGGAAAAGTGCAAAAACTTGAAAGGGGACTACGTTGAAAAATAAAAATTAAAAAAATAATAAAAAATAAATGTTCATGGGTATGCTCACTACTTATCATACCACCCTCGTAAATGTAAAAATATAAACAAGCTATTTCGAGGTTAGGTTTCATCTCTCATTGCTTTGATATGTATTACGTATTTTATTCATATTTCAGTTACCTAATTGTATGGATAATTATATGGAATATTATTTGATGGGATCGGTGTCACAGATCCGCATGAAACCGGGGTGTATGCCCACTAAATTTCAATGTCAACCAGATAGAAGAAAACGAACATCAGATGCTACAGAAAGACCATATATTCTCAAAAAACAAAGAAAGACATTGATAGAAGAATGTCAGAAAGATTTAGAAGAAAGAACTACAAAACAAGTGGAACTTGAAGAGATGCCATGTGGAAGTTCAGGTACTTATTTCTACCCATTGCCATTTCACCAAAAATATATATATTTCTAATACAAATTTATTCCATTCATTAGGAATTATGCATAACCAATTATGAAATAAATAAAACCAATAATACGACAAACCTATATCTTGTAAACAATATTATACAAGACTTTTAAATACTTTGCCTGTTGAAGTTTCATATTAATGTAAAATTAATATTTGATTTTTGCTTGTGTTGTTTTTGCTTTTCTTACACACTTATCTTGAAACATACATACTTATCATACATACTTATCTTGAAATCTTGGCATATTTTTTTAGGTAATATTTTATATTAAAAGGTAATATTTTATAAACTTGATTATTTTTTCTTTTTCAGCTTCCCAATCATCCATAAACGATATTTCACAAGAAAATGCACATAAGACAGTGGATAAATCAATTCAAGTACACATGACATATAAGTTTAGAAGCAAAGCCATCCAAACGGAAACTAAGAAGTTTAGAAGCGAAGCCATCCAAACGGAAACTAAGAAGTTTAGAAGCAAAGCCATCCAAACGGAAACTAATTTAGTAAACCAAATGGCATCACCTATGAAACCTACACAACAATCTGTTTCTACATCACCTTTTAAAATTAAAAGTAACATTGCTGCTAAACTATCAGTGTCCAATGTACAGAAATCTGATAGTGATATTTCTTATACATTATCTGTAACACATAGAGAATCGTCACCATCCACAATATCTCTAAAAATGAAATCTACTTCAGACTGCAGCGAATTGATTGAAGAAGATAAAAAACAAGAGAAATCAAAAATTCTGGAATGTACATTGATAAAAATAATTAATAATCCACGTGCTTACATTGGAGTTCCTAAAAACTGTTACTACTTAATAGATTTAATTCTTTTTATTTTCTTAAATACTTCTGTGTTTAAGAAAAATTAGATTAAATAATCCATTCAGAGAGCTTGCTGATGATTTTTCAATGACTCCGACATATGCTAGCAAAATATTTCTAAAAAGTATGCCATTAATAGCTAGTATAATGCGACCTTTTATTGTAAAATTAGATAAACATTCTACTAAAATAAATTTACCCATGGCTTTTAGGCACAAATACAATAATGTAAGTTGCATCATAGACTGCTTAGAAATAGAGGTGCAAAAGCCTTTTAAAGCTATAAACCAATCCCTCTCATGGTCAGAATACAAAAAAGCTAATACCATTAAATATCTTGTGTCCTGTACACCTAATGGTTTAGTAAATTATATTTCACCAGGTTACGGGGGAAGAATAACAGATACATGTTTGGTCGAATCTTGTGATTTTATAAAGCATTTGCAACCTGGTATGTGTGTGATGGCTGACAGAGGATTTAAACATGTAGAACAATATTTACGACAAGAGGGAGTGCAGTTAGTACGGCCTCCAAGTGTTACAACTGGGTCTAAATTAACAAAAAATGAGGCAAGGGAAACAAAAAAAATTGCTAGTCTAAGAATACATGTGGAGAGAGTAATTCGACGCCTACGTGAATTTAATATGGTAAAACCACATGCATGTGTAAATCACAATTTAATTAAAGTACTTGATGATGTCATCACTATTGCCTGTGGTTTAATAAACTTACAGGATTCATTAATTAAATAAAACTGTTTTTCTTTTCATGTTGCATTTTATTTACAAAACAATTATAAAGTACTTTGGTATAGTAAGGGATATACATTATCTTTCCATGAAGAGACTATAACATTTAGAAAATCTGAAACATACTTTTCATCATATGAAACACATATTATTTCCACACTTTTATTTGCATTATAGTTGCAATCAGCTACACAAAAGTAGCCTCTTTTAAGTCCTGTTAGGTACATTTGGAGCTGCATCTGCACATAAAACTTAGGTGTTGGTTTACCATTGACTATATAATTTTTGAATGTTTTAGCACTCATGGGACACTTAATTTCAATAATACTGTCTTCACAGATCCCATCAGGTGATCCTGCTATCATAGGGTAGTTTTTGGAAAGCATTAATCCACACTTATTAATTTTTTTTTCTAGTTTGGCACTTACTGTTTTCCTAACTTCATCTTCCAATATTCTACCACGCTTCATGGCCGGTGTGTCAGGAAGCTTCCCACCCATTATTAATGACATAAGAGTGCCATCACTAGTTTTGCAACGACTAAACTCAAATGCTCGTGAAGCTGTTACCCTGCCATATCTCAACTCATGCCAAAGGGTACTTTCATGTTGGCCTTTTGTCTCTTTTTCAATGCTATCAATATCAGCATCAGTCAATGCAACTTTTTCCAAAAATTTATCACAAGATGCTTCTTTATATTTCAGCACTAACTTATGTAAAGACAAACTTTCTTTTTGGTCAAAAACATAGTCACATTGATATTTAATTAACTCGCTGTTGTTAAGTTTTCTTTTCTTCCCTTCCTCTAAAAACTTTGTGAATACTTCTTTATCTGATGGCACGCTGGGACTGCCACTGGATAATTCTTTGGATGTTATAAATTTTATGGTAGAACCAACCCTCGAAAGTTTGGATTTCATCCAATAGCATTGAATGGATGTGCAGGATGGCTCCTCACTCCTGCGATGGACCCACATTAGGAAGGCTATGGCGTATTTACAACCTCATTGGGAAGCCACACAATCGTTACATTTTATTGACTTCACTACCTCTTCCTGTTCATCTACTATTAATGTTACTCCATACAACTTTGCATGGACTTTATGTTCTGGGCACACTTTACATTTTACTACACACAAATTTCCTTCACGTTTCAGCTGTACATAACTCACAGCGTCATCGCCATAGGATGGCCTGGACGACCTAAAAGAAAAATCAATTTATAAATAAAGGGTAAAAGCATTATAAAAATAGATTTCAATAACATAACCTTAAAAATAACTTGATAAGAAATACATCGTCAAAAGTATATTTTAGGGAATTATTTTATAACTCAAATTATAAAGTTTTTAATTATTATTAATATACTTACATAGAAGTTTTAACATTTCTAAATTCTGCTGAACAAAAGTCTTTATTTGATGACATAAACTCTCCCAGCATTATTATGTCGATTCTAGGCAAATTAGCGCTGTTTGCCTTAGTAAATCCTTGATCCATGATTCGTGTTATTTTATATTCGAATTAATAATATTCACACTCAAATAGTACTCGGTATTTAAACAAAAATAATAAAAACACAAGACGTTCGTGCGTGTTGCGAATGCGTTTACTCAAGCGTGACGTCATGCGCTCTGATTGGTGTTCAAGATATCATGGCGGATTGCCTTATTTTGTAGTTTTATTTTATAAAAATAAATATTAATTACACTTATAATAAAAAAACAATGCGTATTTTATATTCCAAGCTTCAAGTTTTATTCAATAAATATAGTATTTTAGTCGTTTTTAATTACTGTCATCATCCCTATTAGGCTATAAAATGCTACAATTTTATAATATATTAATCAAAGAGAGCACGCACGTCAACCGCAGGTTCAGTATACTTGAACAACTGTGGTACAAAAACGTTACCCGTAAACCTTTTTTCGACAGTAAATTTTATGTTTAGAAATGTGGAAAAATGTGATACGTGGGTGGCTTTCTGGACGGGTTACAGCAATGGCTATAGGGAATAGGAAGGAGAAAAAAAGGATTGTTAAACCCCGCCTACAGGTATTGCAATACCTACCAGAGTGTCTGTGAGGTGAGTAGCTAGCCCATATGACGCACCGCGTATCTTTCACAAACAGGAATCTTTCTCGAAATAAAAAATATTCATGAAACTACGGTAGACGTTTCATGTGATTTAGGTGATCCAGAGTGGAGGTTAAACCACGCCTAGGTTTCAGTAGGTGGATTCAATTCACGAAGGGCAAAAAGGACTAAAAGGTGCGAAGGGACTTCCTGCCGTGGTTGGTGCGGTCTCGATGTGGACCGGTTAGGACCCTCAATTGCTGCAGTCAGGGCTGGCCGGACCTCACGTTCCTCGACTTCCAGTGGGCTTTGTGTTTCACAGGGGTAAACCCAAAGGCTACAAGGAATATATTTTTAGGGAAAGTTGTAATACGCTACGTAACTATCAGCACCGCTGCGTTCTTCATCTTCATCTTCATATTTGACTCGCCCAAACGGCCAAGAAAAAAAAACCGTTCAGCCTTATTTGTAGAAACAGCTTACACAATTGCCAAATTATCAACGCGTACGTTGCTTGTATTGTTTCCGAACTCGAAAAACTTTTGTGCGACACTTAGGTATTTACTTTTTCTTACCAAAAACCACGTGTTCAGTCGGTTGACAGGCAAAATTTTTTTTTGTACATCCTTAATCGTCCGTCCATCCTATATCGTTTTAAAGTTATTTCTTTTGACAGCCAGGAAAATACCATATAAAGTAAGGCCGAGGTCAGAAATATATATTATCCTACAACGTTGTAATGCTGCAACAGCTTTTCTGTTGGCACCTAATTAGCATGCAAGGCCATATAAACAAGGTGCAATCTGAAAATAAACAGGCACACGTCTAGCGGAGGACAAAACTTATGCTGAAAATAGAAGAAAAAGAAAAATTATCTTCAACCTACCTTATTTCAAATAACTATTAAAAGATTAATTGAATGTATACAATTACGGATTTCTACTTCTGCGGCTCCGTAACTTTTTATTGCTAATAAATATTTCACGTGGAAAAAAGAAACCTACGAAAATTGGACAAAAGTAACGAAATCCGAGTAATAGTAGCTTTAGCACGTTTCCATTATCCAAGGATCAGATAAATGCTTCTATATCATAGTCAACATATTTAATGGCCGGTTTACGTACGTATTATTTATCTGACTACATGTATTATAGTACATTACACAACTAGGGTGGTAATACAAAGAAAGGCCGAGATCGCAGAAGTTTGCGGCCCGAGCTGCAAGCGAGGGACGTAAATATGCGATCGAGGGCTTTCTTTATTACCTCCCGTGTTGTGTACATCATTTTATGTCTACACTTGGCCAGAAAGTGACTTCTTCCGTACGCGCAGCGTGCGGAAAAAGTCACTGTATGGCCAGGTGTGGCATAAAATATGTTTCGAATGGGTCTATAGGTGCTTAACAATTTTTCTTGATCTTATAGATGGCAATCTATATAGAAATCTTATAGATCGTCCTTAAAGGTACTATCAGTGCTTTCCTGCATTTGAGTACTGTTACATGTGTTGTCAAAAGGTACCAAATACGTAATTGATGATGGTTGCAGCTTTAGTCTTTTTAGGATTCCATACCTTAAAAGGAAAAAAAACGGAACCTTAATAAGATCACTTTGTTGTCCGTCTATCAAGACCCTTTTTCTCAGGAATGCGTGGAGGTATCGAGTTGAAAATAAAATCATATACTCAAGTCTACGATCCCTTGAAGCTGTGAGAAAATCAAACTTCTAAGTTAACTTAAAAAAACATAGCCGTTTATGCTGCCAATAACGTACGTACATTTCGACTCTCTCAAGGAAACTAACATTATAGGGTACTTTCCGTTGACCTAGAACTATGAAATTTGGCAAGTAATACCGTTTTATACTACTAGTATAGGGAAAAATCTGAAACTATACATTTGTAATAAAATCATAAAAATATAGTCTTTATTTAAAGTATTTGTACGGAACCCCTCGGTGCGCGAGTCCGACTCGTACTTGCCCGGTTTTTTTAACGTTAGGAAAATGCATTCACACCTCTGAGAGACCGAGGGACTGGGACAGGTAGGTATGTCAAAATATTATGTTTTGGAGGTGTAAAGGATCTCCAAACGTCAAAATACAATTTGAGAATACTTATTTACTAAATATCTTACAGAAATGTAAAAGATGCATATGCATAGCTCATTAATGCCTTTCATTATGTAACAGTTACATAAACTAAACCACTTGTACAAGCATTTCACAGCATAACCAACCTCTATAGTTTGGCTGCCCTTCGTGGACGAGCTCCACACACCGCCATGCGCGCGAATGCTGGCTGGAATCGGCGACGCCCGATTTTGAGCGTCAATTGTTTTTCGGCGGATTTCTTTTACGGCGGCTTTGTCTGAACGTTCTCGGCAATTAAATAAAAAATAAGTATAAATATATGTGTGCTGTGTATATAATTTTGTAAATACAACTTGTACGATATCTGTGACTATTTGTGCGGATATAAAAACAATCGGGTCCCGGCCGGTGACGGTATTTGTGTGGTGAGACTGGTGAGCAAACGGACAAACACACGGCTCGAGCAAGAGACTTGGAGTTCACATTTTTAAAGGTAAGCCATCCACATTGTTGGGGATAGAGAATGCAATCTCGAACCGAGATTGGCGATTCGAGATCTCGTCCAAAAAATCTGATTTGAGATTGGGTGTTTCGAGATCTCGACCGTCAGACTTTCGAGATCGAGATTAATCTCGACGAGATCGAGATTTAACAAAGTAATTAAAAATGAGTTATTTTAAGAATAAACACGAATCAACACGAAATAATTCATATACATCGATCATTCAATCTCGTTCGAGATCTCGAAAATAATAACCGACATCTCGATCGAGATTACAAGAATCGAGATTCCCTGCAGTCGAGATTGAATCTCGAAAGTTTGCTCGAGATCTCGCGAGATCGAGATTGCATTCCCTAGTTGGGGAGCTGTTGGTAATGCTGCGCAGTGGATCAAGCCAACCAGTCTATGGTTTACATCCACAAGCTATCGAAGGTTAAAAAACTGTACACTACTATTATGACAAGAGTATGATGTATAAAGAAAAAACATTAATACATTTGTCAATTTATTTTTCACATTTATTGCTTATATCACATATAATTTTCGGGTGCATTGCACATTGTATTTCTTTTTTCAAAAACAAGCATTTCCTAAACTGCAACCTATATTTGCGACTGGGTTAGTAGTGTATAGTAACTGTAAGCTCCTTTCAGAATCTGAAATAAAAAACTTGATGGAACAACGAAAAACTTAAAATACGTACCTACATTACAACAACTCGACGAGTTAATTAAATTGTGTTGTGATTTTTGGGTTATTGTTGTGATTTTGGTGATGGTTATAGCTTTTAAGTGAAATTTTGTTGGCAACATTAGTAGACTTTCAATTTAACAGTGTGTCATTGATTTGTTAAGTGGAATCCGTTAATAATTGTTTAAATATTCAAATAGGTATTTATAGATAATTAATTGTAAATTTAGCAAAATATTAAAATAACAAAATATTATAAGTTGTAGGATTGATTAACTTGTTGAGATATAACGGGTAGTGCCAACATAGATCTAAGATGGCGGGGAAACGTCAAGAAAGGCGTGGGGCCGCCATATTGTGGTTGGATTGAATGGTGAACGGACGTACTTGGAGGTTGTTTTTGTACTGAGTGGTGGAAAATACAAAATTGAACGAGTTAATTCGGAAGTTTCATTTTAATTGTGGCCATCTTTTTGATTTTATTTTAATTTTGTAATTGTCTTTGTCTTGCAGCATTTTTTAGGAGTACCTGCTAAATTTGTAACCATTTTTAATTTTTATTTCAGGCTTTTGTATTCTGAAAAGCTTGGCCAAGAACCGACAGAAATTGCATCTACTTCACCCATAAGAGCCAAGCTCTTAAGTTAATGATGATGACGATGTGGTAAGTCTCATTTTATATATAACTAGATACGTACACTTATAAAGGTAGGTACAGTTAGATTACTGAAGGGTCCCGCAGAGAATACTATTTCTTTACGATACTGAGCCATTAATATGACAAGATCCTTGCGGAGGACGTTTTTAGACCACCACGTGCTTTCGAATGGTCCGTTGATAAGATCTCGACTCTGAAATAAAAAAAACAAAAGTAATGTCTTAAGAAACAGAGGGTAGGCACCGTTTTGCTCCGATGGTTAAGGAATTGAGTGGGTTTGGGCCAGAGGCTTAGCGACGTAAAATGGCGCCTAGGGCACGCATCCAAACTGCGCCCCTTTTTTTCTTAGTGACACCCGGGGCCCACGGGGCCCACAATCCATGTGAAATCCGAATCCAATCCAGGTTGATTTTTCATGTGGATTATTTATACGAGTATGTTATGTGATTAAGATGATCCTATGGCCACCTTCTGGCCCCATCATCATCACAGCTCCATATCTTATTAATATTATATTGTCATCTGATTTACATATGCATGCAACATTTCAGCTTAAGTGGAATCCGTGAACTAGGTAAAATTCAACTTGCAAGATTTGATTACAGACATACAGAGTGTGCAAACACGCCAGGACAGGTGAAATTAAATAAAAGCTTGTAAAACTATTAATTGGGTTCCGTTAGTACCCTTTGGGTACGGGACTCTAAAAGTCGTTTTTTTTTTTTCATTTTCAAAATTTGATGGGAATGTTACATTACACAACTAGGGTGGTAATACAAAGAGAGGCCGAGATCGCAGATGTTTGCGGCCCGAGCTGCAAACGAGGGACGTAAATATGCGATCGAGGGCTTTCTTTATTACCTCCCTTGTTTTGTACATCATTTTATGTCTACACTAGGCCAGAAAGCGGTTTTTTCCGTACGCGCAGCATGCGGCAAAAAGCCACTTTATGGCCAGGTGTGGCATACAATTATTTAATAAACATTTTGATTTTAACTTACAGTGTGCATGACGTCGTTGCTATGCCAGCAGTACATAAAAAGTTGAGATATCCCAAACATTAGATACTCAACTTGCAACACCTTCTGCATAAAACTGGTTCCAGACTGAAAATATTTGTTAGAATTTAATGTTCGTGAGCTTTTGTTTTTGGACGAAAAGTTTATATACAGTGTTTTGTGTTTCTAGAATACTAACAATTTGCATTATAACTATTTCTTTTTGTTTTTATGGAGAGCACGCCATTGGCACGGAGCGATTTCCCGCTATGATGTCACCTGTCTATTGGCTGACTGCCGTTGTATCTCCAACACGCGAAGACGCCTGCAGTTGGAACTGTCGTTGGTAAATGTCGGGCGTGGGTAAGAACTCTAAGCGCGTTTGTTACGTACCTGGCAATCTCGCTATTCTAGTTTTCCGTGGAAGCTCGCTGTAAGAACGTTCACTTATCGCTCCTCTCAAAACAGCTCGCAAATCGCCAGTGTGAATAAGCACGTAGAAATTGTTGTAATGAAAATTGTTAGTTTTCTAGAAACACAATACATTTTTGTTCTAGAAACAAAATATAGTGTGATTAAGCCCTTAAGGTGAATCGATTCGCCCGGCTCTCCATATAAACGAAAACTGGGTTAAAAATTGATTTTTACGTCATCGAAAAACAAAATTCTCATTATGTTGTTTCAATAAGCCAAAAAGTTTTGAACAAAATTATACCTAATTTAGTTCCGAATGATGAATTATCATCATTCGGATGTAAATTTAGGTTTTTTTATTGTCTTATACTGGCAAACAGGCAGACGGCCCACCTGATGGAAAGTGGTCACAGCCGCCTATGAACATTTGCAACACTAGATGCATTTCCAATGCGTTGCCGGTCTCGAAGGAATTTGATGATACCCCTTTTAAAAAGTCCCATATTGTAGCGCAGTGGGAAAATCTTAGAAGGAAGTTCATTGCAGATATTGTACGCGCTAGAAAGGTTCTAGAGAATTAGCGCGTTGGTGAGTATAGTGACTTAAGGAATGCGGTTGAGTGTTAGGTAACAGAAAAATGCAATCAGCCATTGATGCTTGAACGCAATCTTTTAAGATTGCGCTGAAGTACCAATGGCCGATTGCATTTTTCTGTGGTGTTTTTGGAACTCCTTCCGTTTTGAACAGACAAAATTGATCAAGTTTAGGATAAGAATAATTGGGTACCTTAAGGTTTTTTACGTGGTCCATATTATATTTTTTGTAGTAAGTAAACTGCTAAAAGTGTTCAAAACTGTGGCTATCCCATTTTTATTACTTTCTGTTTTGTAGAAATATTTTTTTGAATACCTCATTTGACAGATAAAGCGGTTGGTGATATGAATAGAGCTCGTGCCTAAGTCTGCAATACGTGTCTTCCATTTAAAAAAAAAGTGAAACCGTCAAGTTGACATCTGACAGATTTGAATCATCGCTGTTATTATTGCGACGGTTTCACTTTTTTTTTAAATGGAAGACAGTTTACTTACTACAAAAAATATAATATCGACCACTTAAAAAAACTTAAGGTACCCAATTGGAATTTTTAACTCTCTTTTTGTTTGTGTGGAGAACCGGATGACTCAAATCACCTTAAACAATCAAATCAGGCAAATGGCTAATCATAAACGTAAAAGAAAATGATATCACACAATAGTAAACTGAGGTAATACACACCGTTATCTGATATGCAGTAACGCAGAGCATAACGGAACATACAAACATGTAGAAAAGCATGATCGGTGACAAACATGAGTCGAAGAGACTGGAATACCTGTAAGAAACATGATTATATGATACAACTTTTATTTATTTTTTTAAAATGTTTGCCTAAATACTTGTTCTAATTTGAGTGAGTGTACGCTCGAAAAACGCCGGCACACATTTATTTAAATTACACTGAGATACATTTTTCAACGCTAGGTTTTTCCGTGTAACTTAAATTGAAGGGATGTTTAGAAAAACAACATAACTGACTAAACTGGTTGATACTTACAGACAAACATTTTTAATGACAGGAGGTGTCAACCAGCTTACTTAGATATGTTGCTTTTGTGAACACTCTTCAATTGGTCTCGACCCGTCGTATGAAAAAGTCGCTCAAAGCAAAAGCAGGCTATGTTAACAAACACGTGTTAATTACATGTTTACATGTCGGAAACTGGGTTGAAGGTCAGCTAACATAGGCGCCTCGTCCTGATCTTTGTTGGGCACGATGGGGATGTGCTCGAGCAGTAAGACAACGTAGGTTAACAGTCACACGTCACACTTTATTGTGCATCAAATCAAAGGTACTGCCGGTTTGCCTAATATCAGGCATTTGAGCACATTTCTACAGCTTTCAAGGAAAATGTACGCCAAATCTGCACCGGCTTGTCCAAGGATAATTGTTACGCCACGCCACTGTTTCCGACATACATTATATTTAATACTTTATTCATTACTTTGTCTGAAACATGTAAATGAGCTCTACATTTCGTATAGCGTATGGGGTTTTAGAGCTGTCTTAAAATCCATGCGATGGGTAAAATGCTAACAAAAATAACAGCCTGTGGCTTATTGAAACAACGACTTTGTGAAACTGGCTGCGAGAAGGTACCAAACAACGCAATCAAACATCTGCACCGAACTTAATATCACCTCCAAAGTCGTAAACAACCCAAATTTATCGTACAAACGCCTTCCAAAGTAACTAAGTTAAATTGTCTTCGGGAATAATAATTTCGAGTTTTGCACGTATGTCAAAGTTATGGGTTTTTTCAAGACGACTAAAATGATAACACGTACAGTTAATTTAAATGTTGTTAAGTAAAGATGTACTACACATTATAATTATGATACACAGAAAGTATACATACAACACACGGTTTGATAGGTAATTATAAGTAGGTATTATTATAGAAAGTAATAACGCCATCGGCAATGCGGTCGGTATTTTGCTGCACAGGGAATTTTTCTCATCCCACTCTTTTATTTCTACATCCTCTGTCTTTCTTTGCACGGGTCAAACGGAAACCTATTTTTGTTACCTAAAAAGAGGATAATAGAACTTGTGGTGAAAAGGCAAAAAGCATCGGTGCGCTTGCCAACTTCGTTATCTCTTGGCAAGTTAGTAATTTACACATATGCCAGTGATGAAACACTCCGGCATGTGGGTTTTAAGAAAATTAAATCAATTTTACGTTTTTTACGCACGGCCAAATGTGTGGAGAGACTATAGTGCGCATTTGTGAATTATTCGTCTTTATGATCAATGCAATTTGTGAACTTACCGTGAAGATCAACGACATACGGCTACCTAATTTGAGAATTATGTATACGTTCGTGTTGTTCTATTCCAAATATGCAGCATAATACAAAATTAAGGCATTTTATCAAAATTTCAACCCTTAAAATAACCAAATTATTGACCTAAAGGGCTACATATAAAGTATATAAAAAAATCATTGTAATTAACCTCATTATCTACAAAAATAATGACTATTAATCTTCTCTTACTTGACCAAATCCACATGCCTCCTGTGACACTTCTTAAATCTCTTTCTTGCTTCTTCATACGACACTGGATTTCTCTCACTTCCAAATATCACGGCCGAATCTCTCCTTAAGAGTTGCAATTCTCCTCTAAAAAATATCATTATCACTATGGCATTCGTGTCAAAAGACGTAATCCAACCTCCTCCATAAATAGCTGCGTAACTCTGGAACGCGCAAGCCGCCAAGTACCCAGGGATATTATTTTTGTCAAAAGGAACCCAAGAGCTCACGACTTGGGTATATGATTCTACTCCGCTTTTCACATTTTCTCTATACGATTGAGAAAATATGTACTTTATGATTGGCTGTACCATAACCACCGCTACCGTCGTGTACATAAGCGACCAATAAAGGTAAGTAATTTTACGGGAATACATAGTCATTTGTTTAATAATCGATTTGTTAGTTTCGTCGTTCGTTTTCCGCTGGTTTAAGTCAGATTCAGTCACATATTCTATAACCATACGCCATTTTTTCTGCCAAATCAAAAATGTCGACACTTTTATTACGCTTACACTGGCTAACATAGTAATTTTCAGGTTTTCTAAAAGCATATTTATGTCGGATTTTATGAACCATATATCGATGTATTCTGTTGCCGTAAAATAAATGATGGATATATGAAGTAATATATAAACATATCTCATAATAGCACTTTTTGGGAGTAGTAGGCCCCAGAATTCTAAAGCTTTAACATTTGGACCTAGTAAAGGTCGCTTAGTATTTTCCAATTTTTTTAACACGCTTTCGAACATTTCGATGGGTTATCTTTCGTTAGTTAGCAACTTAAAAATAATAACTGTAACGAATCAACCTTTATACGCCTTTTTATATGGACACTGTATATTAGTGCTGGGCTGGGGTAAGAATTATTCTTGAATTTAAGGAACAGCCTTTATTTTGCAATATTACTCGTAGCTCTGTTTTTTTTTTATATGGAAAGGTTTCTTATTTCATAAAATTTAATTCTATGTACTTTTTAAGTTATGTACCTTGAATTTGAGTCTGGAAAATATTGCACACATGATACAACTTAGGTATAACTTTCATATTTTTGTTATTGTAGGTTCAATGAAGCAATAAATCACATAAATACGGTACGCAATATACAAAACCCATTAGGTACTTTGTAGAATTTTTTATCAACATCCGATCTTTGCAATAAATACTATAAAGTTTCGTTATCAGCCGAAAGACGACAACGGCTGGACATATTTCTCTATGAAAAAATGTAATTTGGCATAATTACTATCGAGATTAAAATACTAATGAAAAACAAACGCATGATAAATGAATGTTAAGCATTAAGCGAAATAGAAAAAAAGAAATGTCTTTTTTTAAATTTATAACATTTTTATGTACATTATGATAGCGATATTTTTAGACTTTTTACACATGTATTAATGATAAATTAAAACAATAGGTTACTTGAAAAAAAATGTGTCAGCTGAAATATTTAAGGGATTGATTATGTAGATAGCTGCTAAATAATACACACTACTATAAAAAAACTGTACCTTAGCTTTTCATAAAATATCACTAAATTTTATGCATTAAATTAAATGAAGTGCATGACCTTATGATCGCTACGCGCTGCCTGATTATGTACCGTGAACACACCCTCTCCCGCCCGCACTCTTAGAAATAAAGTTAGGTTTGCAGGTATCAGGTTTGCTAGCCTAATTAGTCGGTCATTCGCATTGATGACGTCCGCATGTCGTTTTTTTAAACGCTCGCGCAGCGTTCGCGTAATTGCAATGGCGAAATTTACGAACGTAGATTGAGTTTCGGAATTTAGTTTTGTGCGGTGACAGCCTATTGCATTTGCAAAGACACAATAACACCTTCACAAAGAACATATTGAGTGCACACCATCGAATTCGCGATTATGGACAGTGTCGTGTCATACCTGCATAAGCCAGGACAGGAGAAGAGACTTTAAAAATGAAATCTGCCGATAAACCGCAACTAGCGTGAGCCAGAACATGAGTGATCGACACGAATACCTAATCAATCTGGTATTTAGAGTTAATTTTTCTCTTAATGATAATGTAACAAATCGGTATTATGGTATAATAAATCATATTTGGAAATATACTATTGGCGTAAGCAGGCCTTGAAATAAAAATAAAACAGAAAAATCAACTGAGCATTTGTAAATTTCACTAAACTACATCACTACTTCAATTAAAACCTGACAATCCTGACGTAGTGATTATCCAATCACTTTGAAAAGCGACGTCAAAACTTTAACTACCTGAATAGTTAAATCGGCTTATTACATGGTTTAGTTACCTTGCTTTTGACATGATAATTGATCTTACTTTGTAAGGATATTTATTTTACTAAAAAATAATTAAAGAATTGACTTAAGTCAGACAGTAAGTACCTAATTCATTGAGGAAAATTGTAGGATGAAATTGGGAACGTGTGTTCTATTAAGTTGATGATGTACAAATGCAATGCAAATTCAAAAGATACAACCGAATCAAAGACTTTCCCCTTTTTTCCTGTCGGCTGAAAAAGGATCTTTCGAAAATGGTTTCACAAATAAGAGCGTGAAACAGGGAATGAAACTTCTCATGAAAATTCCAGGCAGACAACCGTGCGAGCCGGAATCATGTTTTGTGTATTTGATAAAATCATAATTGTACATACAGACAAAAAGACTTGATTCAAAGATCATTTAAACATAGTTGTATGTATGTATGTAAACACTTTATTGCACATAAAATCATACAGAAGCACTACAAAAATCAATGGTTATGTACAAAGGCGAACTTATCCCTTTAAGGGATCTCTTCCAGCTAACCTTTGAGCAAATGTGAAAATAGGGCAAGTTTTGAATACATATAAAAACCTAACATAAATAAATTACCAATTATACAAATAAGATATAATCTAACTGCATATAGGTACTACAAAAACAATTTATTTACATTTTAACAGACCGAAATAATCCAAACTTGACAAAAGAGGCATATGATGAGAAATTAGGAGACATTATGATTTTAAACAATACGTATGACTCTTATAAGGTTGAGATAAATACAAGTTACTATAAGTATACTTAACAAATACAAAATAAATAAATAGTTATACATAATATATACCTATATGTGTGTGTGTCGCAGTGTTGGAGTTCTCCCCATGAAGGAATGTCAAGTTTATTTATGCTTGAGTGTCTTCGGTTGCGGTACAATGACGTTTATTCAAAAATTGACGGAGTTCTGTGATTGGTTGTAAATTTTTTGCATGTCAGAAAATTTATGAATTGTGCTGAACAAGGAATTGGAGTCAGTGATGGTTGATCTGAGCATTTTGGGCGAAGGAACTCGCCCCGCAACCAACCTCAGTGCATTTCTTGTTTATGTTGTCTAGTTGGTGATACTATCGAGCTCTAACCGTTGGAAATCTACACTCGCCTGCGGTTTATTGGCAATTTGATGGACATCCTGACGACTCCTACCCCTTGACGCCGACATATATAAATATACACAAATTAAGTATTCAACGATATCAGTAAAAAGAGAGATCCTGTTCTCGTCAGCAGTCTGAGAGCCGTCGCTTTTTTAACTTCTCCTTAAATGATGCAACAGACTGTGATTGCCTCACGGACACTGGAAGTGAGTTTCATAATTTCACGGCATGGACTGTAAACGATTTCCTATACCTATGTGCGCGACTTATTTGGTGGAATGGCCAGAGAAAGATTGGCACTCGATCGCAGGCGGTGGCCACTGCGAGCAGCCGTATAGGTAAATCTTTCGGAAAGATAGGAGGGGGGTTCAGGATTAAAATAACACGTTGAACTTACTACAGATGCTTCAGCCATCTGTTAAGAAAGGCTATTATTATTTTAAACTCCTTGGTTGTAACCAGTGATCGGCGACAATTTTATGTCACTTTAACGTCAAACTTAATTACTAATATGGATAACTCTTGTGTTGTTAGAAATAAATCATATCCATGTTATACTTTCGTCCAAAAATTGCTATCGGTCACCGATTACTAGTTGTAACCCTTCATTGTGGACGGACATTGAGCAAACATTCTCAATGGAAACGGAAGATGTTCGCAATGTCTCTACAACAGTAAAGTAAATAAGTAAAATATCACTACAAATGGTGGTGCAATCTTCATGCTGCTCTTACCACGAAAAAAGGCCAAACGCCCGGCAATGGGGCGTATTAAGGTTAATCGTTTTGTATCTCTGCTATTTAGTTCGAAATCCTTGGCTTCACCCTAATTCACGCTCCACAACATCCCATTTAACACAACGCGCCTTAACAACAATTTGTAAATGTACACCTTAATATATGAATGGGTCACTGAATTTCAAAATTTTCTAGAAACTTCGTTCTTAAATGCTAAAATCTTTCAACGCAAATTCAACCTTATAGCTGTATTTTTATGATCGTTTTTTGAATAGGATAATATGGAAAAATGACCTTGCTCACTTGAAATGGTATTTGGACGAGTGCCAGAGTCTAAAATCTGAAACTAAGCCGTGAAATTTTAGGTTGAGTTACACTAAGCATAAAATCACTTGGTTCATAAGTTATTGTTGAGCTTGAATAGCAATTTGCGGGGCTGCTTGTTGTTGTTGATTCCAAAAATCCGATTTGTTATTCCCGAACTGTTCGTGATGAAATTATTTAAAATACTGCATACTACACTTCGTATGTAGGTATGTATGTATACACTTTACATACATAAAATCATCCAGATCAACACACAAAGACGAATTTATCCCTGTAAGCGATCTCCATCTCCACTTTTAAGCAAATGAGAAAGCATAACTAATCAGAGAATCTTTGTGGTTGATGATACAAAACTAAGCATTTTAAGGTAGGCGACTTCGAACGAACCTATTCAATACAAATGCACGAGTTACTATGAGAAATACTCTAATCGCTTTAGGCGTGCTTATATTATAATATTTGATCCCATCACCAGATCCTCATCTGGTGCCAATGGAGACAACTGAGAGGTAACCCTTTCAAACAAAAAACTAATCATTAAAAAACAACGTTTATTTTATCTAGCATTTGATCATGATTATTCTCAGAATTAGCGTGTTCAACAGATTTCTTGGTCCAGTGCTCACAACTATGGTTCAAACTTTTATGCACTCTTGCGTAAACAGTTGCACACTATTTTTAACTAAAGTTATATGATGCAGTATATATTGAATTCTTGCTCATGCATGATTCACAAGACTAAAGCCAAAATTGATGCGTCGGGGATTGGGCGTTAGGGATAATTCAGAGTTTGGACCACAGCTGAGTGCATTGCACCATAAGAACCTAAATTTACAGTACAGTCAAGGAATTTAATTTCCAACCCAACCTAAGGTCAATATCGTATAGCATACCACAAAAAACATAAATGTAAAAAAGGAGAGCCAATTTCAATACAAAAATTATGCTAGGCTGTGGGATTCGCCGCAAAAAGAACAAGTATTAAACTCTATTTCTTTGCTTCATTGGATACCTATAACAATTGCTGTTATTTAAAAATGTGAGATCTTAAAGTAGGTCAGATTTCACTATATATTTTTAATTCTGATAAAAACTGGCCGAGTCAAATCTAACCTTCTTTAAGTTCTCACATTTTTAAATAACAGCAATTGTTGTAGGTATCCAATAAAGCAAAGAAATAGAATTTAATACTTGTTCATAATGTTATTTTGTTCCTATAAATACATATTTGGATTTTGCATAGGACTTGGCACTCATTAAGATCTCCATTCTTTTTGCGGCGAAGCACATAGCCTAGCATAATTTTTGTATTGAACTTGGCTCTCCTTTTTAGGGTTCCGTAGCCAAAATGGCGAAAACGGAACCCTTATAGTTTCGTCATGTCCGTCCGTCTGTCTGTCTGTCTGTCTGTCCGTATGTCACAGGCATTTTACTCAAAAACTACATGATGGATATTGATGAAATTTGGAATATAGGTGTCTTTTATGAGCCGCTACTTAGTTTGGTAAATAAATAATTAAAATAAATATTTTTAGGGGGGGCACCCCATACATGTTAAAGACAGTAAAAATTATTTTTCAGCAAATATCAACGTGTGGTACATAGTTCGACAGCTCTTTAAAAAACACTATAAGGTTACTTAGTAATGTTTTTGATTAAGTGAATGTATTTGGAAATAATCGCTCCGAAAGTTGTGTAAATTGTGTCCCCCCCCTCTATTTTCTAAACCGTGCGCCCGAAAAATATAAAAAAAAATCACGAAGGTAACGCTTAATTAATACTTTCAACGAAAATTATTTTCAACAAGATCGAATGTACCGTTTTTGAGTTATTGCCGATAAACTGCGCTTCTCAACAAAAGGACGTAATTGCTATGAAGATACGCTCTTTTGTTGTTGTACTTTTTTTACATCGTATTTTTTACCTTATATTATAGTTACGGCTATGGAACCCTACACTGAGCATGGTCCGACATGCTCTTGGCCAGTTATTTACATTTATGTTTTTTGTAGGATATCATTACTTTTTGTAAAGAAAACTAGGCAGGTATTGAGATTTAATGTTTGTAACGGTTCCAACGATACAATTAAAAAAAAATTGTATGGGGACCCCCCCCCCCAATATTTTATGTTTTTTTTTATTTTTAGATTCTTTCCTACGCTTACATACAATTACCGAGCTGGATTCCAAATTTCATCCTTCTAGGTCATCTGGAAGTAGAAACTGGAACGGGAAGTAGGACTGGAGATTTGGTTTTTAGGTACTCAACGATACAATTAAATAACTGGCCAAGAGCATGTCGGACCATGCTCAGTGTAGGGTTCCATAGCCGTAACTATAAGGTAAAAAATACGATGTAAAAAAAGTACAACAACAAAAGAGCGTATCTTCATAGCAATTACGTCCTTTTGTTGAGAAGCGCAGTTTATCGGCAATAACTCAAAAACGGTTAATCCGATCTTGTTGAAAATAATTTTCGTTGAAAGTATTAATTGAGCGTTATCTTTGTAATTTTTTTATATTTTTCGGACACACGGTTTAGAAGATAGAGGGGGGGGGGACACAATTTTCACAACTTTCGGAGCGATTATTTCCAAAGGTATTCACTTAATCAAAAACATTACTTAAGAACCTTAAAATGTTTTCAAAAGAGCTGTCGAACTATGTACCACACGTTGACATTTTTTGAAAAAAAATTTTTTTTTAGCTTCTGTTACATGGATGGAGTGCCTCCCTAGATTTTTTTATTTTTATTATGTAACTACCAAACTTAGTTGCGGCATCTACAAGACATCTATATTCCAAATTTCATCAGTATAGGTCTTGTAGTTTTTGAGTAAAATGCCTGTGACATACGGACGGACGGACGGACGGACGGACATGACGAAACTATAAGGGTTCCTTTTTATCCATTTTGGCTACGGAACCCTAAAAAACAAAATTTTGTATGGGGACCCCTCCTATTTTTTTATTTTTAGATTTTTTAGTACGCTTGCACACAATTACCGAGCTGGATTCCAAATTTCATCCTTCTAGGTCATCTGGAAGTAGGTTAGGTTTAGCTACTATATGTCAGTGAGTCAGTCAGTGCTAAAATTTACGACTTTTTGACCTTCATATCTTTATAACCGTTTGAGCTAGCTTCATGAAATTTGGGCTTCTAGATGACCTTATGGATACAATTAAACACACGTAATTTTATGTGTTTACGTTAAAGATGTTTTGAGTTATAGAAGGGTGAAAAGTGGCACCAAGTGGTTCGTGTAATATTACACTTGGCGCTGGCTAGCCAGTTTTGCTTGAACTTGCCTTGACACGCTGCCGCGTGTCTATTTACTTAAGTTACATTACTATTATTATTAAAAACCCATAATGTCCCACTGCTGGGCAAAGGCCTCCATCCAATTTTCGCGGTTTTGTGCGGTCTCTGGCCATTCCTCTAGAAATGAGTTTAACTCGTCCCGCCATCGCCAACTCCAAACGGAAACGCGGCGACCTCGCAAAATTACATAATTAAGATAAATTTAACATGATTAGGCCCATTTGATTTGCCATGACATGCAATTTGCGATCATATAATAATAAAGCCGTAAATTATAATATGAACATGATTGTAATGGAATAAATGATTATTATGATTATGATTTTATGTTATGTATAATAAACTACCGTCACAAAAAAGGTTGGTATCAAAAATATTTTTTTGCCAGAAACTTATTTATTACCTTATTCCTTAACACCTTCAGATTTATGGCGCAAAATCACCAAGGTGGCAGATTCCGGGTTTCAAATTTTTAATTTTTTTTATTTATTTTTGCTTTACAAACCAGTCCTAACCATTAATTATCTTATCTTTAATTGATATCTGAGCGGGCCGAGCAGAAAACGAATAATTACATGAATTCAATACTATTTAGGGCCAAGAAAGGTCATTCCGAGAACGTTCCCGGACGTGACGTTTTCATATAAAACTTTGTCAAAGGTAGACAATAGTCATTAAAACGGCACTTTGTGAGGTTAATGTAGTAACAGCTCATGATAATGTTTAAGAAATATTTCATTTAAATTCAATTACTTTTTCTTTTTTACAATGGGGATGACGACTGGGTTAAAAATATTTAGTCTGTCAGTTAGATTATGGAAAAAATGGGACACGTATTTTTTGGTTTATCAAAATATTAAGAATCGACAAAGTTATAGGTCATCAAACTTCTGGAGTTGGAGCTTGTGACGTCACTGCTAGGTGAAAATTGTACCTAGGAGTGACGTCACTCGAAACTTCTAAACACTCTATCTTCGTCATTTTTTGTTTGTCAAACAAAAGAAAAAATACGTGTACAATATTTTTTAATAATCTAACTGACGGACTAAATAGTTTTTTTTGTCGTCTAGCCCATTATCGGCGTTCCCGGAATGACGGTGAATTAAGGTACGGTGTAAAAATTTCTTACAAAAACACACTTACCACTCAGAATTTCAAAAATTTAATAAAAAACACACGAGGCATCCACTTGGACTTAGATTCAGAGATGGGCAAAATTTATTCGAATGACGAATAAGAATAACTAAATTATTCGCGGATGACGAATAAATTTGGCGGATGATTATTCGTATTAGAATAAATTATTCGTGGAATAATTTATTCGCGGATGATTTATTCGCGAATAAATTGCCACGAATAATTATTTATTGGAACACCTTATTAACTTTTCTCGAAAAAATAATAACTAAAAAAAGTTTGTGTTCCAAGAGACTCGAGTCTAGGTGGTGATGGTGATGATGATGATGATGTTGATGATTACGCACCGACTGGGGGGGGGGGGGGGGGCGGTTAGGGATGATTTTCAGGATAAAAAACTACCCTAAGTCAATTCTCGGATCTCAACTTGGACGTAGTTTAGGGAAAAGAATCCAACCCACAAAAATTTGATCATTGAAATGTCAACTTTTTTTTAACATTTAAATCCTATCATTCTAAAATTGGCTTGTGTGGGTTGGATCCTTTTCCCTAAACTGCGTCCAATTATGTGCATACCAAATTTCATTAACACTCTTCAATAATCACAATCGGTCCATAACCAAAAGGCTCCAAAAGGTAGCATTCACAAAAGGCTTTTAGATTTTTTAAGGATCGAGCCTTATTGAAATTACTAGCTCTACTAAGCCTTTTCTATCAGTCTAGCTCTAAAAAAGGGCTCCGGAACTAAACATTTCGGGCTAAAAGGCTCGACCCTTTAGGAACACATTATGTGTTAGAACCAATATAAATAAATAAATATTAGGGGACAATCTTACACAAATCGAACTAGCCCCATAGTAAGCTCAATAAGGCTTGTGTTATGGATACTAGACGACGATATATAATAAAACAAGTCATTTTAAACATTATTCGTGTTGTACCTTAAATATTTTTCTTGGATTTATTCGAATAAAATAACGAATAAATCATACGTCATTTAAAAAGTTGTCGAATGATTTATTCGCGGATGATTTATTCGCGAATAAATTATTCGCGGATGATTTAGTCACGAATAAATAATCCGCGAATAAAACTATCGTGAATTATTTTTTATTCGAATGATCATTTAAATAAAAATTTATTCGAATGATGCCCATCTCTGCTTAGATGCTTTAAATAATTACCCAATAGCGCTACCTCTTTCATTTTTCTGAAAAATGTTATGTAAAAAAATGTTGCGTATCCGGAATGACGCACAAAATTTCGGACAAACTTTCAGATTAATTAAAAAAAAAAAATAATAATCTATCAACTTAAAAGCTTATAAATAACATTTTATTATAATTTTAACTAAGTTATAAAGTACCTATAAAGCATAAGAAATTGTTTTAAATATGTTTTTTACTGTTGTTGTCAGCAGATAACGACTTGCGAACGCGTTCCCGTACTGACGTTTTGGGGGTCTTAACAAAAAAATTCAATCAATAAATTAAGAAAAAACCTTTTGAGGTACTGATTAAACAAGTTAATTCGAATAATCTATAAATCATTATTTCAATTATAATAAATAAATTCTATGATTTAATTTACTTGCGCCTTATGAATTGGGTAGGTATCTACTGACGTATTACTTTGACAATACACTGAGTTTTTTTACTAATGAGAATGAGTTATCACTTTCTAATCTCCTAGCACTAAAGTTTCATCAGTTATCTAAACTGTGAACTAGTTCACAAATCTAGACCTATTTGTACCTAATAGCCGTATTGTTTCTGTAAACGTTCATACAGCTGGCATACGCACGCCCATCGCCCGTTGTTGATTTTACTTCTTGACAAAATAACTTCGTTTGTTTAAGGATTTAGCCACAGCATTGACGCCCTAGAGCTTTGTGAGCTGAATATAGTAGATTCCATCTACTCTCTATGAGTTTTTCTAACTTATGTATACTATAACCGAGTACTGCTAAGATAGCTAATGTTCGTAAGGGAAAGTATTGATAAGAAACCAAATATTGAGTTAAGTTCATATTTTGGGATTATGGTCATAAGCCTATGGCTCTGGAACCTATTTTACAGTTTTGGAGATCTGCTGGCAGTCATACCAAGGAAATATAACCTGCAAAACCCGAAATACTGGCTAAATGCGTTCCCGAAAGCAACCGGGAAAGTAACGACGGTTGAGGGCGCCCGCACTACTAAATATGACCACAACTGGCTGAGTTAGACCAGTACACGCCGCCATTGGTAGCCGTGTCCAACTACTAGTGGCGGCCACTCGAGGCCTACGTGGGTCACGGTGGTCGGCGACTGTAGCCGAGCGTGCGAACGTAGCGAGCGCGGCCATTCCCGCAGCCTGTGGCCCGAACGGGGCCACTCGAACGCACAGTGTGCACCGATGCTATACAAAATGTATGAAAGAGCTCACCCGCAGATTGTGGCGGCCACCACTGGGCGGGTTGTACCGCCACTAGCAGCCCAAAGCGTGGCCGCTCCACGGAATTAACCACCTATTATAGCATGGCAATGGTTATTTAGCGTACCCTACCCCCGCGATTCACGCATACCCCGGTTTTTAAGTTAGTTTTAGTCTACGAGTAACACTGAAACATGTGTATATGTTCAGATACACTCAATTTATACTCAGTCCAGATACACAAAACACGCAAAGTATACCTATTGGATCCTCAAAATCATACCCGCTAAGCTTCAAAAATGTTAACCTCGCCTTTGCATAGGTACACTTTCTAAATTTCATTTTAAAGGTAAGTGCCAATTAAAACTTGCAATCTGTAAAAACAGTTAAGTCTTTACTTAGATGAAAACCGACACCCCAGCCTTTGAAAACAAATCCTGCTAACGGCTGCCATACAAATGTTTAATTTTTGTATTGTATAAAAATATCACAATATTTACATAAATATGTTTTACTGACAGATTAAGAGATACCTCATTTAAAGTATGCATAGGTACATATGTATTTTCGTTTTTCGTTGCCGTAGTGCACTAAGACCACTATTATAAATAAAATTGATCAGATTAAGTTCTATACATATACTTGGTAAAATGTAAGTAACTAAAAATAGATTAATTTGAAGTTGTACTTAGGTCCTTAGAATCATAGTACGCGTAGTACCTATCGGCTTCGAATTATAAATATTGATGTGCTTTTGTGTCGTTTGTCTGTAATCATCGCTTCAAACTCGACGTTCTAAGCGCCCAAACTTAGCGAAGATTAATTTTAAAAGGACTCCAATCTGCTTGTTTTTCTTTACTCCGTAATCCCTTTTATTCGTGTGACGCGAGATTAAGCGCTCAGCGAAGGCTTCTTAACAACTGTTACAGTTAAGCTTAAGGGTTTCTTTTAATTGCATGGATATCCGACCGAAAATAAGTATGGAGTTAAAGTTGTCAAAGATTCACGCAAAATAGGCGCATGTTTGTCGTCGAGTTTCGGAAAATAAGTCCGCTTTAACCTATACTATAACCTTAACCTATGTCAAAGATTGGAGGCCTAGTTGGTAACAAATTAACAAGAATATGACTTTCGACTAGTCATTGATACTCTTTTCTAGCATAGCTTCGGGCTCTTACACATAAACACGATACGATATCGCGTCGTGCTATGATACGGCATCGTGCCACGATACGACGTCGTGGCGTGCAAAATTATATTTTAATTTTTAATCTTACTACACTGACTGACTATCGTATCGTGATTATGTGTAAGAGCCCTTAATTGAAAGTCGAATAGAAAACTTTGAATTATGTTGTGTGCTGCTTGTTCGGGCAGAGGGTAGCAGTGACTAGTCGAGCTTTGTATTCACTCACTGAGTCTCAATTAAGTTGTACGGCTATAATTAATCTGAAACGTATTGAATAAATAAATATCGGGGGACAATCTTACACAAATCGAGCTAGTCCCAAACTAAGCAATGCTTGTACTATGTCTACTAGATGACGATATATATACTTATATGGATAAATATATACTTAAATACATAGAAAAAATCCATGATTCAGGAACAAATACTCGTGCTCATCACACAAATATTTCCCCTTACCAAGATTTGAAACCTCCAGCTTCGTAGGCGGTGTCACTCCCACTAGGCTAAACATGTCGTGTATTGCATTTGTGGTTTATGGGTTTAGTTTGTCATATGGGCCAGAGAATGATGTAGGCAATTTTCTATCTTGGAAAATGCTTGGTTCTCGATAAAATACATAAAGGACGTTAGGTTCATTAGTCATGCTATGCTGCAAAAACTATTACGTACGCATGTTTTGAAAAGAAGAGTGTTGGGGGACTAGTCCCTTATAGGTGGACTTGAGGTAGTGTAGGACACTATTTATCAATGATAATATCATTGGTAAATAGTGTCCTACACTACACTAGAAAATATTATTTTCTTAATTAAGTACTTTGAATACTACTAGTGGCGGACAACGCTCGGTGAGTCGAAATCGAAAAGAAACATATAAATTCAGGTGTCTGAAAGTGTTAGTTGGTTCCCGTCGGTCTGGCTCCAATGTCACCGCGTGAAGTTACAGAGGTCACAGCAGTTGTTCTATTAGCTTAAATAGTTGTTCTATAACCTGATTCACGAAATCAAAGCGTATTCCAAATTACACGGCAAAAATCATCAGAGCCATGACTACCAGAGGTCATTCAAATTAATTCAGCTCAAGCAGAAGTTCTGAAACTATATTTATATGCCAAAGTTAGACCCTCATAACTACTTAAATTAGTTAGGTGGGCAGAAACAATTTGAACCTATCTGTGCGGTTACTGCAAACTTGGGTGTTTGGTTGAAATGTTTGAGAGTTTGCAGACTTGAATTTCTAAAAGGTAAATGAATGATAGGCCAGTAGATTCGCTATAATTGAATTAATAGAAATTGGTGGACATTATACCTGGACTTCCTACTTGTGGCAGTGATGCAGATTATTGTTTTTGTGTTTCGTCATGGGGGATTTGTGAAGGGGTAAGCTGCTAATGATAGACATGCTTATTACGACCAAGTTGTTAAGTGAGACATTTAATAGTAATGCATTTTGAATTCTTTTGTAGCTTACCGATACACCCGTTAACGGTGGATTGAATTGAAAGCTGAGCAATAGGCAAGAGTTCCCAGACGTCACAATCTGAACTCTACCTGGCACCCCCGTTAGTTTAAGATAGGTTTAAGTAGATTTAGTACACTTAGAATAAGTAAACTTAGCAAAAAGCGGTAGTTGTATTATTAAATAGAATCATGTTCGTTATTGAATCTCCTTGATAACCCGTAAGTAATTCATTTATTACGTAAGACGATTTTTGCCAGTTTTTGACCCCCTCCCCCCTTATGTAAGAAAAAATAGAAATCAGCTGACCCCCCCCCCCCCCCCTATTTAATATTTATTACGTAAGAATCTAAAAGAAAAATTATTTTACGTTTGGGCTGTTTTCATTTTTATTTTTCAAAGAATCATTTTTGTAGGGGCGTTAATTTGCAGATACTAAGGGCCGATACAGACGGACTGCAGCCCAACTGCAACTCCCTACGATTTGTATGGGAACTGCATCACAACTGCGCAGTCGGCGTGCAATAGTTTTTAATTTTTTTAGTAAAATATATACGCAACCGAGCACGCGCCTGCGCTCTCGCGCGGGTTTGCGTGCTTTTTTCAAGAGTTAAGATTATTTTGCGCATTTTTATGATCTAACGTAAGAACGATCAAAACCCCCTCCCACCCCCCCTGTAAGAAAAAATAAGACATGGTTGACCCCCGTCCCCCCCTAAATCGTCTTACGTAATAAATGAATGGCCCTAACAGTCTGCTCGTTGCCACTTATTACATAAAAAAATATGTTCTCATAATTTCATTTCTTATTGGAGAACTACATTCCGTATTTATTTGTTAACAGACGTACGCGTACCTGTACCTATATTTATTTCTCAATATACGTCTGCTGTATCTTGCCCTCCAATTCTGCCTCAGGTAGGTAATGTTCCTTTAATTATTTCGTTACGCCAATCACACCGACTTCGGGGCCAAATTGATAATTACTTTGTATTATATCCCAAGGACCCTATAATATAGAGAATACTACGCAACTCAATGATTTTGGCGTTTCTGCGACCCGACCCTAACATTCAGTTAGCAAATTGAGTTACTGTTCAAAACTGAGCTTTTCATTGATATTAGATGAAGGGAGGTGAAAATATAATTCAAATAATTTAAATTTATGCAAAATACAAAGAAACATGCCTTTTACTAAATGGGCTTTTAAAGTTTATAACAAGCTAAACTACAAATTAGGCTCCCGTTTATGATAAATCAAAAATTAAAATTTAACTTCCGTTTTTGCTTCTCCTCTTTTTCAGCACTGCGTCCAGCGTACAAAATATGAGCTAATTTGAAGGCAAGCGCGCTTTTCCTACCTACTCATAATAAATACAATATTTATTGGCTTCTTGGTAAGCTGATAGAAAAAACAATATGTTATTTGCTTTTTAGGGCTCCGTAGCCAAAATGGCAAAAACGGAACCCTTATAGTTTCGTCATGTCCGTCCGTCTGTCTGTCTGTCTGTCCGTATGTCACAGGCATTTTACTCAGAAACTACATGATGGATATTGATGAAATTCGGAATATGGGTGTGTTTTATGAGCCGCTACTTAGTTTGGTATATAAATAATTAAAATAAATATTTTTAGGGGGGGCACTCCATACATGTTAAAGACAGTAAAAAAAATTTTTTTCAGCAACTATCAACGTGTGGTGCATAGTTCGACAGCTCTTTAAAAAACACTATAAGGTTCCTAAGTAATGTTTTTGATTAAGTGAATGTATATGGAAATAATCGCTCCGAAAGTTGTGTAAATTGTGTCCCTCCCCTCTATTTTCTAAACCGTGCGTCCGAAAAATATGAAAAAAATCACGAAGGTAACGCTTAATTAATACTTACAACGAAAATTATTTTCCACAAGATCGAATGTACCGTTTTTGAGTTATTGCCGATAAACTGCGCTTTTCAACAAAAGGACTTAATTGCTATGAAGATACGCTCTTTTGTTGTTGTACGTTTTTTACATCGAATTTTTTACCTTATAGTTACGGCTATGGAACCCTACACTGAGCATGGTCCGACATGCTCTTGGCCAGTTATTTCTGTTTATTCTGAATCTGTCTGAATCTGTTTTCTAAATTCTAAGCTTGCCTGATTCCATCTTTATATTAAAGAGGTTTACCCAAGCACAAAACGCTCAAGGCGGCCGTCGCCGTTTCGCGACGTTAGGAGACCTCTGAGTTCTATAATTTCCCTGTAATCAGGCCCAAGCATTCAAACAGCTCTCAAACAATGCTCCAACTTTACTCTTCGTCAATTTCATATCCGGTGGACCCCATATTAACCGGTTCGATGCTTGTCGATATCCGGATTATCCTTATTCGGGGGATGACACTAACAAGGGTAGCGTTTTCTGCCCTGTCGCCGACGATTCTGGGGGTTAATTTTTAATGGCCTCTTATATCTTTGGCGGGTGAATATCGGAACGTATCCTTGAAAGTGCGTATACAACATGCATGGTATACATTAATAATTCACATGTAAGTACGTTGATTACTCAAATTTCATGTAAACCGGCTTATTACCGACCTATGTAGGAAGCTTAGGCGTGCGAAATGGTGTACGGGAGAGTAAAGTTCAACGTAGGTATCAATATAAGCTGTCCTACGAGAATAGAAGCGAAGGACTTCTAATTAAATACAGATCTTGTCATTTGCTTCAATCACTTCCGAAACAATGTGTGATACTTTCTGGCGGAGACATGGTATCATACCGAATTCAAAGTAGCATCAAAAAAATGTACGAAAAATGTACAAATTTGTACGTTAATTAAAAAATATTGTACTACACATACTTACGAGAAAACATCGATTAATCTGTCACCGCTAGGAAGATTACTTTCTGGCGGGCGCTATCTTTATTACTATGTTGCCGTCGAGTTTTTGACTTTCTTATGAATCAGTAAATATTTACGAGAAATGTTCGAAATTGCACGCTATTTAAAAAAATCCGTGCGTGAATTTATTTCAATGTGGAGGTACGCTCGTTGGGACGGCGGGTGTATGTGCCAATTTACCATGAACATATTGATAAATGTTAATAATCTAAAAAAAAAAAAAATTCGTACTTCAATATGCAGCTTACACTTTTTCGAAACTCATATCCTAAAGGGGTTAAAATAGGGCTGGGAGTATGCTTCCTAGCGGTGACATTTGATCGTTGCTTTCTCGTTATTGCGTGTAGTACAGTTTTCTTTAATCAGCGTACAATTTAATACATTTTTCGTACATATTTATTGATTCATAAGAAAGTCGAAAACTCGACTACTACATAGTAAAATAGACAGCGCCCACCAGAAAGTATCCTTCTTAGCGGTGACAGATTAATCGTTCTTTTCTCGTAAGTGCATGTAGTAAGTACAGTTTTCATTAATAAGCGTACAATTTAGTACATTTTGGTACATCTTTTTTATGCTATTTTGAATTCGGTACGTTACCATGTCTCCGCCAGAAAGTATGACACGAAACAATAGCCTTTAACTATGCTTATTGTCCAACAATTAGTTAATAATACCTCATTGTGCACGTATAACCCAATTATTTTCAAGTATCGAAATGCAAATAGTAATAGGCCTATAGGCCTTCTGACATTAGATTACATATCGTGATTACATTTGGCATATAGGTACCTACCTAAGTACATCAATAGTATGAAATTGAATACTAGTAATTTGTTTTATTTTCTCAGGCATATGCGAAAATAGTGTCTTTTCTTTCGTGATCATAGATCACAAAAAAGTACTTGCTGCACTTTTAAAAATATTTTTTTGGAAGGAAAAGAGCCGCACTAACGTTTTCAATCAAAACAATGGGCATCATTGGTAGTCAGACAATTTCTAAGTCGCAACTTCTGTTTTAATCGACAATAACTAAGCAAGGTAATAAGAATCCCACCAAAAACATAAATGTAAAAAGAAGAGCCAAGTTCAATACAAAAATTATGCTTGGCTGTGGGCTTCGCCGCAAAAAGAACGGAGATCTAAATGAGTGCCAAGTCCTATCCAAAATCCAAATATGTATTTATAGGAACATAAAGTAAATGTTTAAAACAAAAAATAAAAACCGACTTCCAAAAACTTAAACTAAAAACCAAAAAATAATATGTTAATCACCCCAAAGAAATGGATAATCAACGATTCATATATACATATACAGATATTTATAGTTTTTAACCTGTTATTTTTGAAGTCGGTGCCTGCCACTGCCACGCAAAGCTGGCTATGCTGAGCTCCTTAGCTGGCACCGACTTCAAAAATAACAGGTTAAAAACTATAAATATCTGTATATGTATATATGAATCGTTGATTATCCATTTCTTTGGGGTGATTAACATATTATTTTTTGGTTTTTAGTTTAAGTTTTTGGAAGTCGGTTTTTATTTTTGTTTTAAAAATTTACTTTATTTTTTAATTTTTAGTGGCGCTGGAAAAATATTGTTTTGACCAAATAGACTTAAGTCTATTTAGGTAAAAGAAAAATTTTCCAAATCGGTCTAGCCGTTTTCAAGTAATCGGGGAACAAACCTACATAAAAATTGCTCTTTGCTTTGAAGTCGGTTATCACTAAAAACTTGTTGCTAATAAGAAATGGACGAGAAACTAAGAAAAATACCAAAATCGCTATATGTGTGCCTATGATATTTGAAGAGTTCCCTCGATTTCTCCAAGATCCCATCATCAGATCCTGATTTGGTTGCAATGGGACCACCTCGGAAGTATACCCTTTAAAACAAAAAAAGAATTTTCCAAATAGGTTCAGCCATCTTCAAGTAATCGGGGAAGAAACATAGATACAAATTTACCCTTTGTTTTGAAGTCGGTTAACACTAGAAACTTGTTGCTAATAAGAGATGGACGAGAAATTACGAAAAATACTGAAATCGCTATATGTGTGCCTATAATATTTGAAGAGTTCCCTCGATTTCTCCAAGATTCCATCATCAGATCCTGATTTGGTTACAATGGGACCACCTTGGAAGTCTACCCTTTCAAACAAAAAAAGAATTTTCCAAATCGGCCCAGCCGTCTTCAAGTAATCGGTGAACAAACACACAAAAAAATAAAAAAAAACATACAGACGAATTGAGAACCGTCCTTCTTTTGGAAGTCGGTTAAAAATAACATTATGAACAAGTATTAAACTCTATTTCTTTGCTTTATTGGATACCTATAACAATTGCTGTTATTTAAAAATGTGAGATCTTAAAGTAGGTAGGTTAGATTTGACTTGACGAAAAACATGACTTAATGGCGTTCAGAAATACCATAGCAAGATTGTAAAAAAAAAATCATAAACAAAAACGGGTTTCATAATGTAGTCTTTTATTAAATGGACAGATATATATACATTTTATTTCTATTTTTTTTTACGTTGTGGAAATGCATTACGCATACCTCCCAAGCCCTTGCTAGTGCCCTTTTCCAGGGCCTTAAAAAGGCCCTTCAAGGGGGTTATGTGGGTCTCACCTAGAAATCCCCTTATTTGGTATAAAATCAATAACTATAAAATAACTTTGTCGAAATTCATTTACAATGATTCATTTTGTATAAATTCAGATGCCATAAACATTAATTTGTATTATCACAATTACTATATCATTCAAATGCTCTGAAGTCATTTTTGATAATTTCGTTTGATATAACATTAATTTGCTCACCTCGAAATCCCCTTATTTGGTATAAAATCAATAACTATAAAATCACTTTGTCGAAATTCATTTACAATGATTCATTTTGTATAAATTCAGATGCCATATAAATTAATTTGTATTATCACAATTACTATATCATTCAAATGCTCTGAAGTCATTTTTGATAATTTCGTTTGATATAACATTAATTTGCTCGAAACGTTATTTGTAATAAGTATAATAACGTAAGTATAACATCCACGGGCTATAGGTAACTGTTAATAGTATTTTATGCAACAGTTGTATAAGTGGGTTCAAAAAATGCGAATTGCGTGCGTTGCGATACGAGCCGCGAACGCGGCGAGTATCGCAAATAGAGACGCAATGAGCGTTTTTTGACTTAATTATACAATGTTGCATACAATACTTTTTCTACGACGAGGTTTTAAATAAAAAAATACAAAATAAATCATAACGTGGAAACAAGGCAAATATGACGTTTTACTGACAGTATGTGTCTATGGTAAACTTTTTTTTTTAATATAAAATATACTTAAATTAAAAATACTTTTTTTATGTTGGCATCAATGAATTTAAATCAGAAAGTTTTGTTTTTCATAAAAACCGTAGGAATTTAATTGTTTGTTAAGTTGGTAGTTGTGCATTTTTACCGTAAAGTTAAAATTGAGCGCTTAATCCTTGACCTAAGTTTAACCTAGAGTTAGAAGTCTGTGGCTGCTAGCAATAACGTAAAGTGACTATAACGACACTAGTGCTGTTATGGGGAATAGAGTATAGACTTCTCTGAACTCATATTATGTATGTTCTTATATTAGTGTTCGTGACCAAGTAAAAGACAGATAACAGTACAGGAGTAGAAAAAAGCTTATATTTAATTGTTTTATTTACTGAAATATGAGGCCCAGAAATTTTAAAGATTGAAGGAATTTGGGAAGTTTTTTGACAATATTTGATATTCTTTTTATAGTTTTGTCGTAAAGGATACGCTAAAATAAAGTAAATAATACGTTAAAGTAATAATAATAAAAAATGTCTGACATATTGTATTTTATATGCATTGGGGAATATATAGATAGCAAAACGCGAATCAGAGCACCCCACTATCCATGCGGTCTTGTCTGCCCAATCCCTAGAGTGTATATAGAAAGCCGGAGGCGAGGAGGGGGAGCAGCTCTCGCCCGCCGTAGCAAAGCACAAAGGCACAATGCGAGCCGTAGTGGCTGAGGCTGGTCGCCGAAGGTGACCAACAAGCCGAAGCTGCAAAGGTGAGCATTAGTGCCTGTGCTTTGATACGCAAGGGCGAAGGGGCTGCTCTTACGGCAGTGCCGGAGCAGTAGCGGAGTCACTCACTTTTGATGATTAGACATTATGATCTACATTTGTGTGCGTGTGGATTGAGTGAGCACCCTTCTGAAATAAAAAAAAACATCCTGTTCATTTAGTAAAAGTTCTAAAACAATTGTAAAACTAAATCTCTGTATTTGTAAAAAGATAAATCAAAAGATATAACCTTTAACGTGTGCTCACTCAGTTCTCACAAACTACCAACGAAATCAGGGAATGTATTCATTTAACATATAATATTTATATACGAATCTTTAGTAAAACCTATGCTAACTTACCTTTATAATTTGTAGATCACCTCGTAACGTATTTAAGATTTTACAAATAATTTCTTATGCTCACTCAATCCGCACACTTTCGAAAACCCGATTTCTGATGAAAAAACTGAAGATTTAAACTGCTATATATGTGTATAGTTTAGTAAAACTAATCTGGGAATTTGTAAAATACAAAACGAACCACTAACGTGGCAGGTTTTTGGATAATAAATGTTTGTGAATGCTCACTCAGTCCACACGTTTCAAGTAAGTTAAAAATGTAAATATCTCAATATTTGTAGTATTACATAAACTATAAATTACTTCAACTTTTAGTAAAAATTTTTACTAAATATCCACCATCTAATATTTTATATTCGTTGTCTGTTTTTAAAGATATTCAATTGCAATTTTTCTAATGTAAGTAGATCGATTAGATTGACCACACTTCATTATATTATGATCATATCCAAAATACAGTTCATTTAAAAAATATATGAGATCAAAAAGGTTACTACCCCTGGTACGTCACTTTGACATTGAAAGATATTTTATTTGTGTGCGTGTGGATTGAGTGAGCACCCTTCTGAAATAAAAAAAAACATCCTGTTCATTTAGTAAAAGTTCTAAAACAATTGTAAAACTAAATCTCTGTATTTGTAAAAAGATAAATCAAAAGATATAACCTTTAACGTGTGCTCACTCAGTTCTCACAAACTACCAACGAAATCAGGGAATGTATTCATTTAACATATAATATTTATATACGATTTTTTAGTAAAACCTGTGCTAACTTACCTTATAATTTGTAGATCACCTAGTAACGTATTTAAGATTTTACAAATAATTTCTTATGCTCACTCAATCCACACACTTTCAAAAACCCGATTTCTGATGAAAAAACTGGAGACTTAAACTGCTATATATGTGTATACTTTAGTAAAACTAATCTGGGAATTTGTAAAATACAAAACGAACCACTAACGTGGCAGGTTTTTGGATAATAAATGTTTGTTAATGCTCACTCAGTCCACACGTTACAAGTAAGTTAAAAATGTAAATATCTCAATATTTGTAGTATTACATAAACTATAAATTACTTCAACTTTTAGTAAAAATTTTTACTAAATATCCACCATCTAATATTTTATATTCGTTGTCTGTTTTTAAAGATATTCAATTGCAATTTTTCTAATGTAAGTAGATCGATTAGGTTGACCACACTTTATTATATTATGGTCATATCCATGAATTAAATTTTAAATTTTATCATACAGGGTGATTGATAATTCGACCTATACCTTGAAGGGGGTTATACTAGAGCTCATTTGCAATAAATTTAGCCCAGTAAACTAGGGGTCTAAATTTGATAGTTATCAAGTTATTTAAGTTTTACGTTTTTTTAGAAAAAACCCGCCTTTCGGACTAAAAGTGATAATTATGAAAAAAGTACTTCCATTTGGCTGGTATAAACTTTGTTTTCTAAAAGCCAATGAACCAATGACTACTTCAAATAAAAATCTGTGTCAAAATTTCAGAATTATCTTAGAAATAAACGGTCATAAAAACCAAAGTCATAATTTTTTTTTTCGATTTTGTTACAACTGATGAGAATTACTTGAAAAAAATGTACGGCACTTGATGTAAAAACTACAGAAATAAGTTCCTCAATTAATAAGCTTTCCAAAAAAGTACAAATGTTGTCAACTTTTTCAAAAATCTTGAAAATAATAATAATAATTCCAGAGCAGGTAGCGGTTTCGCAAAAGGCGTACCTGGCCCGGAGCCGCGTTGTTTGTGTCACCTTTATTTTTCTGAGAGCTTCAATTGACCTGCCTCGGTATCTTATCTTATCTAATTAGGGGTGAGATCTGGGTACATTGCGTTCGGTTCGTGTTCGGGCATGTTCGTGACTAACCGAGGTTTAATTATCTTCATTCAGTAAGTGATCAATCAATTACTTTTGACCTTCTTTCCAACTCGGACGTACTAATTTCTTAAAAAAAATGGCTGCTTATCAAAATGAAGAATACGCGGATATCCTGTACTGTTACGGGTTTTGTGATGGCGGCTCCGCTGCGGCTCGCAGAGAATATCAACGACGCTTCCCCAACCGCCGTTTACCTGATGTAAGTGTGTTTGGTGCGACGTATCGACGTATTCGAGAAACTGGATCGGTTCAACGTCGTCAAGCTGATGCTGGAAGACCTCCAGTCCATGATCCGGTTGAAGAGGAACAAATCCTGGAGTGTTTCCGCGCGGATGGCACTACATCAACAAGGATTGTGGCTAACCAGCTTGGGATAACTCAGTGGAAGGTTTGGTTCACATTACATTCAGCACGGCAGTATCCATACCACTACACTCCAGTACACGCTATCGAGGAGGGAGATCCTGCAAGAAGAATCGATTTCTGCAGATTTTTGTTGAATGCTGACATCGAAGACCCGGAGTACCTGAAGAACATTTTGTCGACAGATGAGTCCAACTTCGACCGCGACGGAATAACTAACTACCACAATCTGCATTTTTGGGCCCCCAAACATCAAAACCCACGGAGATCCAGAGAAGGAGCTCACCAGCACAGATTCTCACTAAATGTCTGGATGGGTATTGTGCACGACAATTTGATCGGGCCATTCTTTCTGCCGGCACGATTAACCGGTGACGCGTACGAGAACTTTTTGAGGGACGAACTACCTATGCTGCTGGAGGATGTGCCGCTTGCCAGAAGGATAGCCATGGTGTATCAACACGATGGCTGCCCAGCTCACTATTATCTGCGTGTGCGACATTGGTTGGATGTGAATTATCCAGAAAAATGGATTGGTCGAGGTGGTCCGATCCCTTGGCCAGCGAGAAGTCCCGACTTAACTCCATGCGACTTCTACATTTGGGGTCACATGAAGGCATTAGTCTACGACAGGCCAATTCGTGATGTAGAAGATTTACGAGAAAAAATTGTAGCAGCTGCCCAAACTATTAAAGAAAGTCTGTCGACGCGGGTTACAGTCAGTGAAGTACGTACAAGACTTCGTGCTTGCATTCGCAACCGAGGCAGGCAATTCGAACAAGATTTGTAGTTGTAATTGTAATTTATTTTAATTATTTATTTATCGTATGGCGAAACATTACCCTGCGTGCTTCTTTTTGTGTTTAGTAATAATTTAATTATTTTAAAATAAAATTTTATTTAGAAACTGGTTATTTTACTGCTTTTGCAATCTTATTCCTACCAACAAGCATTTGATGTAAATAAATTAATATCGTGCTTTCTGCATGAAGAAACACAAAGTAAGCAGACTGGCTTCAGGTCCGGTATGCTTATTTCTGTCAGTCATTAGGTATCATTATTACTTTCAATAATTAACTAATTGGTCACCTCATTACTGAAAAAAATAATTAAGCCTCGGTTAGTTAGTTAATGATTTGTAAAATAATTAGTTAACAACGATACGTCCAATTGGAAAGACGGTTGACAGTAATTGATTGATTACTTATTGAATGAAGATAATTTAGCCTCGGTTAGTTCGTTGGATTATACGAGGTTCATGCTATTATTCTTTGTTTTGATAAACAATAATTCATTTCATTTGTAAAATAAATAAGTTAACAACGATACGTCTGAATTGGAAAGAAGGTCGAAGGCAGATAATTGATCACTTACTGAATGAAGATAATTAAACCTCGGTTAGTCACGAACATGCCTGAACGCAATCTACCCTGATCTCACCCCTAATAAGGTAAGATAAGATACCGAGGCAGGTCAATTGAAGCCCTCAGAAAAATAAAGGTGACACAAACAACGCGGCTCCGGGCCAGGTACGCCTTTTGCGAAACCGCTACCTGCTCTGGAATTATTATTATTATTTTCAAGATTTTTGAAAAAGTTGCCAACATTTGTACTTTTTTGGAAAGCTTATTAATTGAGGAACTTATTTCTGTAGTTTTTACATCAAGTGCCGTACATTTTTTTCAAGTAATTCTCATCAGTTGTAACAAAATCGAAAAAAAAATTATGACTTTGGTTTTCATGACCGTTTATTTCTAAGATAATTCTGAAATGTTGACACAAATTTTTATTTGAAGTAGTCATTGGTTCATTGGCTTTTAGAAAACAAAGTTTATACCAGCCAAATGGAAGTACTTTTTTCATAATTATCATTTTTAGTCCGAAAAGCGGGCTTTTTCTAAAAAAACGTAAAACTCAAATAACTTGATAACCATCAAATTTAGACCCCTAGTTTACTGAGCTAAATTTATTGCAAATGAGCTCTAGTATAACCCCTTTCAAAGTATAGGTCGAATTATCAATCACCCTGTATAAAAAGTAGAAGAGTATGGTTATTTGCCTATAGGGGTCCAGCTAGAAAATTATGCTTTTAAAGTCCTTAATTTTGTAATGTCCACAAGAAAGGCGCGAACACTTAACTCATACTACAAAATCTGTATGACCCCCTAACGATTTCATAACAAAGTTAATATTTTTATACCTATAGGCTATTCGATTGTATTAATAGTTTTTAATATTTTCATACTTTTAAAATTGACTTTTCTACCTAACTTTTAGGGCTCATAGTTATAAAGCATGTTACACATTAGGTATCGAACTCAGAACTTCAACATATATCCTTATTTTGCTTTTCCAAGATCCATTTAATTAAGATTATATAGGATCTGATAAATTTTAGCAAATATCGGGTACAGTAACATTGCCTAATTGCATTTCGCGTTGATTGTTGTTAGGTATTAACAAATAGCGTTCGTGTCTGAGGTCTTGAGCGATCTCGTAGTTTCAGTGTAGTTGGAGCAGCCACAACTTTACATAATCCCTTATGTAAAGTAAACCCAGTTTGGTCTCCAGGGCACGCCAGTATATTCTCCGTATCTCTTCGAAATTAATATGAGCCACAGCACAGTACTTTGTATTTAATGGTTAATCCGTCAGTAAGTAACAGAGGGAGCATCGGTCTTTCTTAAAAGCAAATGAAGTTAAAAAAGCAGGAGTAAGCAACTAAATCTAATAGAAGCAATGGAGTCCCACTGAAAATAACCTCCTTTTTTATTTTTTATTACGATTTTGTTCATCAAGTACAGAGAGAAAATGCAAATTTATGTAAGCAAGCCAAGCTGGCTTCTAAAAAGCTCGGGGTGCTCAAAAAGGCGAAGCAGTACCTACTTCACTCCCGGTCACTGGCTTTTACTGTATAAAAGCCCAGGTGCGACCTCATATGGAGAATTGCTCTCATTTCTGGGCTGGAGCACCCCAATAATAGCTTCTCTTTGAACTCGGTCCAACGCCGGGCAATTCGTATTGTCCACGATAAGACCTAGACCTAATGTAACCTTAATATATTGCAAATAAATGAAATTAAATGATCCCGTACTAACATGTGGTTTTGAACCACTTAGCCTCAGGAGAGTCGTTCGCTCTCTGAGTTATTTCTACCGTACGTATGTATGTACAACCTCCGCCACACTTCTGTCACCGTACTTCCCGCCTCAGGAATAAAGTTCATCCACACTTTTTAGATGCTTGGCATCCTAAGTACAATCGGGCATCACGTTCTTTTTTGCCTAGAACCGGCAGGGATGAAATCCCACCTAAGGTGTTCCCAGCTCGCTATGACATAGGGTACTTCTAGAAACGAGTAAACAGGGCTCTCAAAGATCGGCAACGTGAAGGTAACATCTCTGATGTTGCAGATATCCACGGACGACTTTGACTGCTTTCAATCAAGCAGCTCGTCTACTCGTATGCCACTTATAATTATTAAAAAAAAAACCCGACTGCGGTGCACTTTGACACTGCATAAAATCCGCAAAAATTATTTTAACGAACTTCATACCCAGTGACACTCGCACCATCAAGACGAATCTAATGATGTATCATTTATCAAAATCGGATGTGCCGTTGAGTAGTTACGAGCGGACATAGGAACGGACATACATCCATACATACATACATGCATACATACATACATACAGGTCAAACACATAACCTTCCTTTGGGCTTCGCCGCAGTCGGGTAAAAAGCAAAGGTCCATTTTCGAGGTATTTGGAACCACCTTCTTTTTGCTAAATTGACCTACTTAGATATGTATTTTTTAAGCAAGCGTGAATAAGCATCTCCTGGATAAGCGTGATCCATTCCATCATAAATCTTGCCTCCGCTTTCCATCCAAACAATGGCCTTATATTTCCTTTCCTAGTTTGATAATTGTGCTGCTGTTATAGTACATTACACAACTAGTATGGTAAAAAAAAGAAAGGCCGAGATCGCAGATGCTTGCGGTCCGAGCTGCAAGCGAGGGACGTAAATATGCGATCGAGGGCTTTCTTTATTACCTCCCGTGTTGTTTACATCATTTTATGTCACCACTTGGCCAGAAAGCGGCGGAAAAAAACACTTTATGGCCAGGTGTGGCATAAAATAGTTTTTCAAAACATCCCATTTCTTTTCCATCATCTATTTTTCGTTGTTTGACGAGACAGCAAACATTTTTTGGGAAAGGTGAGACTTGAGCCAGCTGCTAACAGTCGTAAAAACTTTACAATTTCATTTACCTCAATCTTTTCATTTCGTTATTACTTATATAGCACGGTTTTTTTTTCACGTAAGGTATACAACAGTTTTAGAAACGAAGCTATCTTCTTAAATCTAGTCACGACCAGTCGTTTCCGGTAAGAACAAGTTTAATTCGGACTGGACCCCGCTTGTTTCCTTGTTTAATTTAATAGTTTAGTTACATACGTGTACGTTGTATTTTAAAATTAGTTAATAACCTAAAAAGTTCTTCCCACGAGACGTGGTGTATTTTAATTTGGTCTTGTGCCTACTTTGCTTAAGTTTAACTTTAGCTTGTTTTATAAGTTAGTAAAACTGCTAACCTACTGACTATTGTATTACTTTCAAACTGTAAAGGATTGATATCTAATACAAAGAAATATTTGTTTTAGGCGGTTCCAAATAAATGAATATTAATAACTAAATAATCTATGCAAAAATGGGTACATATTTTAATTAGCCAGCTAGATTTCTTACTACTCATCAAATCCCTTAGTTTTCCCGATCCAATGCGGCCCCTGGCCAGTTATTATGCTCGTATAGGTCTAAGATAGCGGTCCAGCTTCTGTTCCGTCCACTGCTTCGTCGTCCTGCTTGTGGAAACCAGTCTGTTCCTGGCTTATCTTGCCTCCATTGATGCTAACGGTATACGTAGCCGGCAGTGGTGTGGCGTCCAAAGAACTCGATTCCTACCGGCTTGCCTAATATCAAGAATTTGACCACCTTATTCTACAGCTCTTGAGGAAAATGTACGCCAAATCTTGCCCAAGGATATTTTTTACGCCACGCCACTGGTAGCCGACCCGACCTTACCGGTTGTTGCACCAACGTCAACCATACGTGTTTTAAAGCGTAGATAGGTCGATCTCTGTAGCAAACCTTCAATGATCTGCTGCAACTCGGTAAGCGACCAGGTTTTTTGCACCGCAGTCTAATGCACTATAAGTAATTGCACATTTTAATAAGTTTCGGACGGAAGAACGGACGGTCACCCTTCAGTAGCTCCTTCATAGACCAATAAAGCTCTTCTAGGTATTTTGGATTTGTCTTTCATCCTTTTAATAATACACTAATAAACAAGTACAGCTCGCGACACAAAAGTCTAGCAGTGTACAAAACATGGAGGGGATATGCGTATAGGTACAGGCCTTAGGATACCTTATTTTACTTTTGCGCAATCAAGGTCACCGCTAGACTTTCGTGCTGCGACCTGTAACTAATTGAGAATTTAATAATTTCGGAAAGGGAAAGGGAAAAACATTTTATGGGGTTCGTAGTTAGGTTAGGTTGTTAGTTTAGGTACTCTTCTGATCCTAGGATTTGCCTCGTTTAGTACTCGTTCAATAGGTACTTATAATTATAGTAAGGTAACCAATCACTACACGCAGTGGTTGATTAACTGCGTAATTGGTATTGATATTTCCGATACCAAGGGTCGGAAAATGCATTGGACAGTTACGTTAATTACAAAAGCTACGTCCATCCTGCAATCGCGACCGAGAAACGCGTTTTTAATAAAATACTGTATAATTACATCACTATTTTAACTAGATCCGTGTTAAAGACGTAACTTCTGAATTGGAAAATGCCATCGTTTACTGGACATTTTGTACTGCAATCGTGAATGAAACAGCAATTACCGGATTGGAGAAAATTTGTGGGAAAGGAAAATAAAATAAATACCGAGTAAATGTTGCTTGCTTGCTTTATTAGAAAGTTAATAAAAACGGCCAATTACCCGATTTTTTAAAACAAGCTTGAATACGTTCGTTAGTATCTAATCAAGTAATAATAATTCCATGACTTAAATATTAAAACCATTTTTTTAAATTTTGTCTTTTTCTTCGATTACTTGAATAAAAATGGTAACAAACTGTATTTTTTTCCGGATATTGCCGATATGTCCATAAAAAGTGACAAACGTGTTACAAGTTACTAAGAAAAACGAGTAAATTTAACATAAAATGATGATTATATTGATATTATTAAAAACATAAATACTTTATCTATCTAATAAATACTCTACCACCAAAAATTACCACATGTATAGATTTTATAGGGTGTCAAAGTCACCGGACAGGTCAAAAAACCGAAGTACATAAAAAAATAAAAATGCCCAAATGGCTCCGCTAACTTGGATTCCGTTTACAATTTGCGCAATTGAGTACAATGATTTTCTTTCTTTCATGAAGTCTTCCATCCACCGAGTCTGGGCCCGTCCAACGCTGCGCGTTTGATAATTTTGTTTTTGAACAAAAGCGATGCATCTCCTATATAGTGTTATCATTATCTATTTATTTAAATCTTCTATAACCTGTTTATCGAGTATAGGTAGGTATATTTAGGATCCGCTCACATCTGTTTTAAGATGATGCTGCAATGTCCCTTCATACTTCACTCGCCGTACATATAAATCATAAATATTTATTTATGATATGTAAAGATATCTGAAGCATGCAATATGGATTCGAGGCAGGCGGTCACGTTTTCAAAATATGCTCCGGGCGCCAAATGCAGAGTCGGTCTGTAATGCCGCCCCTACCAAGACTCGAGGAGATTCGAGAAAGTGAGTTTTCTACATTTTGCTATATTCTATTCAGTGGAGTGAAATAGAATTTGCCATTTCGATAGCGACTGTTAACCCTACTTTCATTCCGATCAGATGAGGGACGTGATATTATTAGATTCAGGGTACAAGTACCATGATACATTAGCTACCGTCGTCATACGTAACTTTACCTGGGATGCCCATATTTGCCTAGTTGATTTTCTGAGGACATCCTTTAGGAAAAGCTGCACATAAAACTTTAAATATCAAGGAACTTTTTATTACACAATATCAATATTTAATAGTTAGAGGCAAAGTTACGGTCGGCGATAGAAATTATTGTGAAAGAAAAGAAAGCTCACTTGGGTGGGTATCTAGGGGATATGTATTTATGAACGTCGCGTCGTTGATCAATACATCTATTGCGAATGTGTTACTGTAACCTGGTAAATTGAATTGAAAAAATAAACTACATACATTTTGGTTGAATTGTGTTTTATTTCATAGATTGATACAATTTGTCTGCGCGAAATATCATGAGAACTCGCAAAAAGCTAAAAAATATACAATTTTAGCAAAAAATTTTGGTTTCAATTGATGATAATAGAGGCAAGGTCAGCACCTTAAACGGCAGATTGTAAATTAATTCTGTTTTTTGATTCTGTGTTGTCATTTCGCGCAGACAAAATATATCAAGCTATAAAAAGACATTTCAACCACAATTAAATGTCGTGGAAGCAAATAATAATCCTCTTTGTATTTGTATGGTGGACCGACCAACTCGGATCACCTATGCTTCAGAAATATGTCTGCGGTCACTTCATTTATCTGGCCCTTTTTCATACTAAATGTATGGAGACAGATGCCGATAGCCCCTTAAGGGTATTAAATTAGTGGTGCTATTTTATTTATAAGCATGACCTAACATTATTTAATTATATAGTAGCAAATAGTAATGGTCACACAATCCCTGTGATCCGGAAAACTCGCCTCCATACATCACACTCGCCGCAACGTTTAAGCAATTCCAAAGAACGTTATTTACTATCAAAACGCGACCAGAACGTTGAAACTAGATATATTTCGAGGGTTGGAAATGGACCAAGCATATTCATGAAAGAAATTGACCAAGTATAGTTTTACAATATAAATTTAACCCTTTTAATTCGATTTGTGATCTATTTTTTTTATTGCCTTAAGACTGGCCAACAGGCAGATGGCTCACCTGATGGAAAGTGGTCACCGCCGCCTAGAGACATTTGCGTAACGAATGCAACTCGGCTATTTTTTGTATGAAAGCTCGAGTTTTAACCGAAACCGAGTTTTTTTCATACTAAAAATAACCGATTGCAATCCCTATTTGCAACACTAGATTGAATTACCAATGCGTTGCCGGTCTTGAAGAGATTTGATGACGCCCTTTTTGAAAAATCCCATATTGTAGCGCAGTAGGGAAATCGGATAGCTGACCCAGTTTCAGTAAAAGTACCAAGATGAAATGGTAAGTCAATACTTTAAAGCCAATAAAATAGTCGACTCTTGATCAGTAGTCTTGTACAATAATAAGAAATAAATCTTTTCTTGAGCCTTATTAAAGAACATCCGTTCGCTGTTTCTCGCTATAGAAAAGTGTACTGACTTGCATCTATTTTTGGTTATTGCAATCCGAACTGAGAAATATCATTTTAAAAGGGAAATAAAAAATGAAAAATTTCATTTTAATTTGGTACGAAAAGTTACTAACAATATATTGAAAATAATTTGCTTTTGCTTGGAGCCGGGGACGGTTGGCATTGACAGTTAAGGGGGAAGGAGTATCCCAGCTGTGGGACACTACGAAAGTCTAGTCAAAATAAAAATAGACTTCATAAATAATTTTTTTTAGAGTTAGTACATAGGTACTTAAAAATAAAACAGTACCAAATTCTTTATGGGGCACCAAAAAATTACAGAAATCCTTAAATAAACATGATAATAAAAGTAGTGGCCGTGTGATCTCGCGAGTATTCGCGACAGGACATGCGTCAACCTCCATGGCTCCGCCATTTTGAAAGAAAACTGAGTCGACGAAAAAATCTGTACAAGCAAGGACCTTAAAATAAATAGCCGGACCGTGCATCGCTAACAAAGAACTGAAGCATGTCTAATCGGCCGGCTACCTATCTTTGTATGCTGCTCGCAATAGGAAATAAAATAAAGTTAAAAACTAAAACCCGACTACGAAAAAGTCTAAAACAAGAATCTTAGGTTTTAGTTCATCAGGCACAGATAAATTGCAATTTTTTAATTTAGAGAACGTTTCGAGTATGCCGTCAGTCGTTCGTAGTCGGAGGCCCCGGCAAGAAAACAAACAAAAAAGGGGCCTCCGACTACAAACGACTGACGGCATACTCGAAACGTTCTCTAAATTAAAAAATTGCAATTTATCTGTGCCTGATGAACTAAAACCTAAGATTCTTGTTTTAGACTTTTTCGTAGTCGGGTTTTAGTTTTTAACTTTATTTTATTTACGTATTTTTAGTTATTATTCAGTTACGGTTTTAAGCGCCTTTCCCTTCCTAAGAACCATATCAGCGTGTGAGACCAACGACCGAGCTCTTTCATAACCACCCTCCATTTAATAGTAATGACAAGAATTACAACAGTAACACATGGTTTGCTTACAACGATATAAGACGCTTTATGCTTTGCTTTTGTCCCGCTTAAAATTACTACGGGATATGGGGTGTTTGCGGAAGAGCTCGGTTTTCGGCCTCGCAGCCTGAAACTCAGCTTTCGGACTTGCAGAAATAAGACTAATAGGTACACGTAAGTAACCAGGGGCGCTCGGTGCCTTTGGTCCAATGCGGTATTCGGTCTTTGCCCCGCTTAAAATTATTTCGGAATGCTGGGTTATTTGGTGTTTGCTGAGTAGAAGAAGCCTGAAGCTCGCCCTTCGGGCTCGCAATAATTAGACATTTATATACAGTTTGCGTGAAGTAACCAGGAGCGCTTCATGCCTTTGGCTCTGCGCGGTACTGCTTACGGAGGAGAAACAACATGAATTGGTATGTTAATTAGTCAAAAAGTATGAAAACCGGTGACATACAACCGTAGCAAAACATATACATGCCATACTTTTTATAAAATGCTTTTAATTGGAACAACTTTAGAATTATAAAAATCAATTCTAACGTGCTCTTCTTATACTGCAAAATACAAAGAAAAAAAATAACTTTTACTAACACCTATTTGATTGAAAATCGTGATTCAACGTAACTAAATGTTGTCATATATGATTCCACTCCTCGCCAACAGATGGATTATAACAGTTTACAACAGTGTCATCTGTTATTGAGTAGAAATAATTATTATAGAGGTGCCACTAAGTGTGTGTGACTAGAGTGATTTATAGATATCGATTTACAGTGAGCTGTAAAAAGATGATACATTGTTACTGTATTTAGAAACATCTTTACTTGAAGTTTATCGCAATTAAAGAGTTAATATTTTTGAGCGCATTTAATATGTATGTATGCAGTTGCCTGAATCCAAGATTTACTTTTTAAGTTCCTTTGTTTGTATGAAATTATGAAAAATATCTTGGCCGCCGCATATTGTGCTACTGCTACAGGGCTGCGGAAACCAAACTATCCCGGCCGGTAGTATTCAAATTCATTCACTCTTCTTCTACGAGCGGTTCTTTCGGAAATCTGAAAGGGTTAATTTTGTATTGTAGGTGCACTGAGTTATCAATTCATACCTAACGAATGTCGATAAAAAATATCGACTTCATCTTATGACACCTCTAGTTGAGTAGCTTAGCAAACTGTCATTGCGGATAGCGAAATTAAAGATGTACAATTATTTCGATATTAATACAATAATACTTACCGGTGATAATACATGCTCGAGACGTATTGTTAAATATGCTCGCAGTGAGGCAGCGTAGGTAAAACCGCGTAATATTTACGGCATTACAACGATTTTATTTAAACATTTTTGATGTGACACAACACACGCGTCAGTTGCCGGCATGAAAATGACATGTATTCGGCAATGTTCGCAAATACGAAGTTACCCGATATCTCAATACGAATGAGACATCTGAAGGTCTAGCATAGCAGGCCATTTTGATATTTAGCTGGTGTCAAAATATCAAAATATGTTTTTTCTTTTTCTATCAAATGTATTATGAAAGTAACGGGTGATGTCATTTCATGCCACGACTGGCATAACGACACATTATGCTAGCCCCTGTCGAAACGAATCGCTGGAGAGCAAGCTGTTGAATGTCGTTCTTGTTGTTATTAAAATGAAAATATTGTTGCATAATATAGCTGTATCCGTATGTGTGATATATTTTTGCAAAAGATTTTTTAATCTCTTTAATTTGATATGTAACTCGATGCAACTCGATGACTTTTATTTTTTAATCCATGAGTTTTTTGAGGACCACGGTCTGTATATTAAATTTTAGTTTTAACTAACTAGCCTATAACCCGCGCAGAATCAAGACGAATCTAACGATACCCCCCATGTTTGAATCGGTTTAGTAGTTTTTGAGTTATGAGGGAACAAACGAACATACAAACATACATACAAATATACAAACATACAAACATACATACAATACAATACAATACAATATTCTTTATTGTGCACCAAAACAAAAGATACATACATATATACATACGGTGCTAAAATCATAACCCTCCTTTTTGCTTCGCCGTAGTCGGGTAAAAATAACCCTCCTTTTTGCTTCGCCGTAGTCGGGTAAAAACTAGTTGATGTGTGCGTGCGGCTCGTAAGTACAAGCAGCCGGCGCATTAGAAATGGCTTCAGTTCTCTGTTGGCGAGTCACCGTCCGGCTATTTATTTTAAGGTCCTTGTGTACAAGTATAATTATCGAACCCGCTCACAAAATTTCACAAGAATCGGTTGAGGAGAACTTTTAGCCGAGAACAGACAGACATCCGCCGGACGTGAACACATTTGGTCAAATATATAGTTTAAAATGGAACTACCCTTACAAAAAAAAAACCGGCCAAGTGCGAGTCGGACTCGCGCACCGAGGGTTCCGTACAAACTCATAAGTAGATGCATGAATAGTTCAAGAAAAACTATATGGTGATTAGTTTAGTAGGAGCAAATAAGTATGTGTTAATATTTTTGCAAATTTCTCAAAAATAGTGCAAGTTAGGAAAACCGTTATATTTTTCCTGTAATATATAGGATGACATTAATAATTGGTAATTATTACAGATTTTTCTGTTCAGTAACTTCGAAGATAATAGGGGGGGAACGGTATTTTTTTTAACGTTTTTCGCCATAAATCAAAAACTACTTATTTAAAAAAAAATACAAAAATATTGTTTTAATCTACAAATTAAGCCCTTTCAATTGATACCTCACTCGATATAATAGCCCTACTTTCAATTTGCAAAGTCTCATTACGGACCCCTTTAAAAAAAAAGTAAAAAAGTTACAAGATTTTTTTTACATCCTATAAGCTCGGGTTAGCGGTTCTTAACACTATTCCAAATTTCAAGTCGATAGCATCAGTAGATCCTGAGATATCTTGCTGTGACAGACGGACAGACAGACAGACAGACAGACAGACAGACAGACAGACAGACAGACAGACAGACAGACAGACAGACAGAGTCGCACCATAAGGGTTCCTTTTTTACCATTTTGGTACGGAACCCTAAAAAAAACTCTAAATTGCACCAAACATTTTCGAGCACTGCCATCACACTTATATATATCTAAACCTGGGCTACTAACCTCAAGACTCCATAGAGGTTAACCGGGTTTTAGTCATAGAACGGCAGAGTAGGTAATCGGGGAGCATACATAAAAAGTGAAAGAAAAATATTTCGACGAACTGAAAACCTCCTTTTTTTAAGTCAGTTAAAAAGAGAAATATAAACCAGAATAGCTTTATTCTCTCAAGTTTGTGATACTCAACATAGATGGCAATACCCTATTAATTAACTTGTGTGCGCAAAGTATCGAGATAAAAGTAAATGGACACCCAATTAGGACTTCTTGGCCAAGGTCCTTTAGAGCGCTCGGAAAAATGTCCTGTTATTTTTCTTGAAACATTATAGGGAACAGATTACGTAATTAGCAGCGGCACCAGACACATATTTCGATGACAATAATTCTGTCGAATCATATTAAATAACATAGTTGACGCAAAATATTAAGTGCCTTATCACACTAGCGATTTGCAGGCGAGTTAGAAGCGAAGTTCCATACAAATGTCGCTCGCAGCGAACTCGCCGCGAGTTCGCCACGACTGTTTTTGTATGGAAACTCTACATAAGTTGTACATTTTTGTGATCAGCTTTCAAAATGTTTTATAATACCTGAATTGATACGCGCGAGTGCGGTCACATCTCAATTTACGGCTGCAAAGAAAAATGACAATGGCGTACATTAAAAAATTTGATACTTTTCACCAATAGTATATATTTTTATAATCAGTTTTCAAAACCCTTCATTTTGAAACCCCACTCGACAAGATCGGAAGTTTTTTCTTCCGTCCACACTATATGGGGTACAGAATAAGCCATATTGTTTTTTTTTTGTGACGTCACATAACCTAGGTATATCACTCGGGATAATGTAAGTATTCTAACGATACCTCCTAACACGTCTAAGTCATTTAAGGGATTTAGGAATTATTGAGGAATTAAGAAATTCACATGCATACCTACATACAATCCTAAAAACATAACTCCTTTTTTTGGGCAGTCGTGTAAAAAATCGCCTTTTAGACTATATAACGGCAGCATTAATTAACCCGTCTAAATTAATACATTATACGTGTAAATATAAAATAGTTCCATGATTAATATACCGATAGTAAACGTAAAGCAGTACCTACAGTACAGATAGCGAGATGAAATTTAAAACACAAGTAAGTTGCTTATGGGATGTATAGGTAGAGCTGTACTAAAAAAAGATTAGGTATTCCGAATTCAACCCCTGAAGTATTGAGACAAGGGATGAAAGTTTCATAGTGAAAGTTTAAATTAACGCGGACAAAGTCGAAGGGCGACATCTAATTAATTAATAAACACAAACTATAAAATATGGAATAGTTAGTTTTATAATATTTAAATATGTATGTATAATATTTATGTCGGATTCTCTGTAACTTGAGTACTACTACTACTACTAGTAGTAGTAGTAGTACTAATGTTAAAGAAACTAAAAAGCGTTTAAAAAATGCTTTCTTCAGTAGGTACCGATGATTTTAACAAGCACACGTCACCTAAAGTGATTACCGTGACCGCGTAAGATTTTTATGATAACATTAACTCCTGCCAACAAATTCTAAATATTTTATTAGGAGAGAAAATTTTTAATATTACTCGTATATGCCTCGGGCAGGATTCGAACCTGCCTCACCAACGACTCTCCGGCAAACTCATAACAATTATTCATCATCATCATCATCATCTCAGCCTTAGGACGTCCACTGCTGGACACAGGCCTTCTCAATAGATCTCCACATAGGCTGGCTAGACTAGAAGCGACCCGCATCCAGCGAGTTTCTGCAACCCTATAACCCACAGCAGGCAGGCAGGTGGCCGTCCCCCGCTGCGCTTGCCAGTACGTGGTCTCCACATTTATTAGGCAAAATTTTAAAAATTTCTCTTCTAATAAAATATTACTGTGTCACTTCGTAAAAAAAATATTTACCTAATTTCCGTTTAGATGTTTACTTTGAGCGCTGTACGTAAGTAGAGGCCTATCCCAACGTCAGTAACGAAAGTTGCTTACTATACGAAGCGCAGACCACCACACTGTTAAGATATTAACCATAAAGTGTTGCGTAGTGAAAAATCAGAGTAAAACTACCCTTTACTCTGATTTTTCTTCGACTAAACAGTCGCACCAATCGTATCATTACCATCGCCACATTATGGATGAGCTCCCTATAAACTATGGAGTCGTTTTCGGTTATCTTGTAGAAGTCGCGTGCCTCTGCTATTTTTATCATAATGATCCTCATTGCTTTTATAAAACGGCCAACAATAGTGGTGATGGTAATGAAGCAAGCAAAACGGTATAAAATCGCAGAAAACTACCCTAAACGCTTCGTTAGCCTCGCTAATGTTCCTGTTAATTGTTCATAGATATGATATTATTATGTAATTACATTTGTACTGTCCTAGCGGCTCTGTGTGCTTTAGACCTCGTGCTTTCTCAACCCCCATGGGCCCGTCCGGCATTTAGAAAATTTTATAAAAACTGAGTTGACAAAAAAAAACTATCTATTATCAAACCTTGTCACAATTCTTTACGAGTATCGGTTGAGAAATGCCACCTGTTGAGTAGAACAGACAGACAGACAGAGGTTTATGTTTATAAGAACCGAACCGTATTTACTTCTATTTTACTTATTATTCACTTCACTTTTAGCAGAACAAATATAAAGTCCCGAGTAAAATTGAATTACCCAAGTTAAATTAAGGTAGGTACTTTTGCTAATGAAGTACCGGCGTGAATGATAATAAAGGCGATTCGATTTATTAATCCCCTCTAGGTTATTGAAATGAACATTGCTACATTATTGTACGATGTTAATTAATTCTAGGTTATTTATATTAATGTTATTAAATGCGAAAGCAACTCAGTCCGTCCTGCTAAACTATTCAACTACCAAGCAAGGTTAATGAACTCTGGAAAAGTATACTTAACAAGGATAGGATGGCACGCAAAATAGTGAGCGTTCCATATTTTTTTTATTTAAATAAGTGATTAGTAACAATGGGAGTGGCGTCATCAATTTTGATAAAACTCTCTTATAGCAATAAAGATAAAATATACCTACAAGCTGCATCGAGCAGATCTGCAAATCCGAGACGCTCGGCAAGACCGCCGAGATGCCACCCCGACGGAGGGATAGCGGTGCAAAATGAGGACTGACGACATCACGCTGTTTAAAGAGACCGATCCATCCGACTTTTTTTTTATCTGGCAAACTTCCAACCCTTATTAGGCGTGGCAAAAGTCGTACCAGGTGGGGGCCGTGGCGTTCTCTGGGGTCGAACCAGGTCGTCCGACAAGACTTCTTTCGTGCTAAGAATCTTCATTGGCTCCCTACTGTCACATTTGATCACATCGATGTGATCAGGCCACTGAAACATTTATTTAAATATAGTACAAACTAATTTAAAACGATGGTTTAAAAAAAATACTCGCTTATTTGTAAAATATACAAAGCGTCAAGGCCTGTGAGCGAGCGAAACATAACAACTAAAGTAGATTATTTAAGAGCAAATCCTGATAATAGGCAGTTACTCAAGAAGGCAAATTTTGAGAGTATTTTACGAAATCAAAAATAAAAAAAAATCATACATACTTTACTGTACGGGTCCCGAGGCGATTGTAGATTATGCGCGTGTGAAGAACGGACTCATTTCGAGGGGCGTGTTCATGAATACATAAACAATACAATAATCTTTATTGCACATCAAAAACTTACAGAGATCCTTAAATAAACAAGATATTAAAAACGAATGGTAGTCTGATCTCTTCCAGACAACCTTTGGGTAGCGGTGATAACACAGGAAAGTAGTAGGTGGGGCAAAAACTGTGATATAATGTTCAAAAGAATACATTGATACTTATACGAAACATACATAAATAATATGCATAATAATTATTTATATGTATATATATATACGCGCGCGCGCGTGTGTGTGTGTGTGTGTGTGTGCGCATGTGCGTGTGCGTGTACGTGTGCGTGTGCGTTAGCGTGTGCGTGTGCGTGTACGTGCGCGTGTGTGTGTGTGTGTGTGTGTGAAGGCATCGCCAGGATGTCCATCAGATAACCAATAATCCGCAACTGACGGAAACCTACCCAGGTTTCCGTCGGTTGGAGCTCGATAGTATCACTAACTAGTCATAATAAACGAAGAAATGCAGTGAGGTTGGTTGCGGGTATGTCCCTTCGCCCCAAAGGCTCAGGTCAACCATCACTTACCCCAATTCCTTGTCCAACACAATTTACCATTTTTCTGACATGCAAAATATTAACAACCATGACAGAACTAAGTCAATTTTGAATAAACGTCATTGTACCGCAACCAAAGACACTATCTATATACGTAAATACAAAAAATATAAGTGACACAAATAATGAAAACTAGCAAACATATAATAACACATTAAAAACGAATTAGGATGCAAGTGACAAATAGTGATCCTTTGATCGACATTTAAAATGGGGAAGTGTTTTAGCATTGTCTTAATTATAATTGTTTAGTAATTTAATGTTTGTTGGTTTTTCGGCATATATACAGGATGATTCGGGAGATGTGAGCCACTCTAGGCCACTCTGTAACCTGAAAATAAATGAATATAAAATATTGAAACTCCTGCCACATCTTCGTCCAGTTGCTAAATACATTCATATCCACCAATTATAGGTATTCCAATAAAATAATAAATTCAAATTAAATGCTAAACAATTATTACAGTAATATAATGATGTAAATGTCATTCCGCTTAATAATAAAGTGACAGTCAGACTTGAAATATAACACACTCAGAAGCGCGCTGAAGCCGTCCGACAGCCTGCGCATGAGCGATGCCACTCTCTTGCAGACTATGGCAGGGAACCCGTCGGTGCGTGCATCCGCAAACATGCCCGACGCACTGCAGTGCCGCGGCAGCCACAGCAGGCACTAGGGTTTTATTAATTGAAAATGTGTCGTTAATGTAAATGCTTGTGTAAATTAATTATTCCCTCTGTTATTGTTGTGCACTTGCAGCGTGTCATATGTATACCTACTATTCATATAGTAATGTGATATGCAATAAACGAATTGAATTGAAGCTTAGCGTTAAAACCTTTAAAAAAATGCGAACCAAATAATGTGGCAGCAAGACTAGATATTTTCCAAAAAAAGTCGAACACAATTTTACTTCTCTGTAAAAAACTGTATTTTACAATACTTATTTCAGTACACAAGAGCAAACATGCTTTTTAAAAATATGTTATAATAATAAAATAGGACGGATGAGAAAGCGTTTGACCTCTAACTTGGGCCTAAAGATGCAAATTACTTCTCTTCACCAACAATAAGGCGCCTTTAAGGGTCCTTGCTTACTTTATATATTGCCGGATCATATTTTGAATAAAATTTAAAACGTATTTTATTAAGGGTATTCTCTACCATATTTGATACTGTTACGTCCGTGGGGTAGGTAACGTAATAGAAAATACACTAATTAAAAATGCAAACTTTATTACACAATTACTAATGAACAAGGTTTACACTTCACTATAACGCACTTATTCAGTTTTCACTTAGGTTCGCTTCGAGACTCGCACTGTTCGCGGTTTAATTCCAAACTGCCTGCGGCGTCGCTGATGCGCGGCTTATATATCCGGAGACCTTCGCTCTAGAACATTCCGGAGAAATCTCGAATAATCGGTCCAATAGGGATTATGCATGGTATCTTTTATTTACGTTGTTAAAACCGCATTCATATAAAAAACACTAGCAAAAATTTTTTTTTCGAATAACTATAAAAATAACCAAGATAAGATTTATCTCTATCTCTTTGTCGCAAAACAGAATGTAGTATGGAGATTATATGGCGGCCGTGTACTATGACGTCATAGTCCATATCGGATCTCTCTCTCTAATTGCTGTCTGATTAGTGCTTTAAAGTGTTTATATCTTCCGTATTTCTCGGTCGATTTCAATTTTATTTTGACTGTATGTCATCTTTTTTACATATATATCATTATCAAATATTGTTAAGAAATCTGTTAAAAAAAATTCATGCATATTCCCTATTTCAGGAACGGCGACCCCTCGGTTCATGACGCATCGCGAGTGTTCTACAGGGTGATTGATAATTCGACCTATACCTTGAAGGGGGTTATACTAGAGCTCATTTGCAATAAATTTAGCCCAGTAAACTAGGGGTCTAAATTTGATAGTTATCAAGTTATTTAAGTTTTACGTTTTTTTAGAAAAAACCCGCCTATCGGACTAAAAGTGATAATTATGAAAAAAGTACTTCCATTTGGCTGGTATAAACTTTGTTTTCTAAAAGCCAATGAACCAATGACTACTTCAAATAAAAATCTGTGTCAAAATTTCAGAATTATCTTAGAAATAAACGGTCATAAAAACCAAAGTCATAATTTTTTTTTTCGATTTTGTTACAACTGATGAGAATTACTTGAAAAAAATGTACGGCACTTGATGTAAAAACTACAGAAATAAGTTCCTCAATTAATAAGCTTTCCAAAAAAGTACAAATGTTGTCAACTTTTTCAAAAATCTTGAAAATAATAATAATAATTCCAGAGCAGGTAGCGGTTTCGCAAAAGGCGTACCTGGCCCGGAGCCGCGTTGTTTGTGTCACCTTTATTTTTCTGAGAGCTTCAATTGACCTGCCTCGGTATCTTATCTTATCTAATTAGGGGTGAGATCTGGGTACATTGCGTTCGGTTCGTGTTCGGGCATGTTCGTGACTAACCGAGGTTTAATTATCTTCATTCAGTAAGTGATCAATCAATTACTTTTGACCTTCTTTCCAACTCGGACGTACTAATTTCTTAAAAAAAATGGCTGCTTATCAAAATGAAGAATACGCGGATATCCTGTACTGTTACGGGTTTTGTGATGGCGGCTCCGCTGCGGCTCGCAGAGAATATCAACGACGCTTCCCCAACCGCCGTTTACCTGATGTAAGTGTGTTTGGTGCGACGTATCGACGTATTCGAGAAACTGGATCGGTTCAACGTCGTCAAGCTGATGCTGGAAGACCTCCAGTCCATGATCCGGTTGAAGAGGAACAAATCCTGGAGTGTTTCCGCGCGGATGGCACTACATCAACAAGGATTGTGGCTAACCAGCTTGGGATAACTCAGTGGAAGGTTTGGTTCACATTACATTCAGCACGGCAGTATCCATACCACTACACTCCAGTACACGCTATCGAGGAGGGAGATCCTGCAAGAAGAATCGATTTCTGCAGATTTTTGTTGAATGCTGACATCGAAGACCCGGAGTACCTGAAGAACATTTTGTGGACAGATGAGTCCAACTTCGACCGCGACGGAATAACTATCTACCACAATCTGCATTTTTGGGCCCCCAAACATCAAAACCCACGGAGGTCCAGAGAAGGAGCTCACCAGCACAGATTCTCACTAAATGTCTGGATGGGTATTGTGCACGACAATTTGATCGGGCCATTCTTTCTGCCGGCACGATTAACCGGTGACGCGTACGAGAACTTTTTGAGGGACGAACTACCTATGCTGCTGGAGGATGTGCCGCTTGCCAGAAGGATAGCCATGGTGTATCAACACGATGGCTGCCCAGCTCACTATTATCTGCGTGTGCGACATTGGTTGGATGTGAATTATCCAGAAAAATGGATTGGTCGAGGTGGTCCGATCCCTTGGCCAGCGAGAAGTCCCGACTTAACTCCATGCGACTTCTACATTTGGGGTCACATGAAGGCATTAGTCTACGACAGGCCAATTCGTGATGTAGAAGATTTACGAGAAAAAATTGTAGCAGCTGCCCAAACTATTAAAGAAAGTCTGTCGACGCGGGTTACAGTCAGTGAAGTACGTACAAGACTTCGTGCTTGCATTCGCAACCGAGGCAGGCAATTCGAACAAGATTTGTAGTTGTAATTGTAATTTATTTTAATTATTTATTTATCGTATGGCGAAACATTACCCTGCGTGCTTCTTTTTGTGTTTAGTAATAATTTAATTATTTTAAAATAAAATTTTATTTAGAAACTGGTTATTTTACTGCTTTTGCAATCTTATTCCTACCAACAAGCATTTGATGTAAATAAATTAATATCGTGCTTTCTGCATGAAGAAACACAAAGTAAGCAGACTGGCTTCAGGTCCGGTATGCTTATTTCTGTCAGTCATTAGGTATCATTATTACTTTCAATAATTAACTAATTGGTCACCTCATTACTGAAAAAAATAATTAAGCCTCGGTTAGTTAGTTAATGATTTGTAAAATAATTAGTTAACAACGATACGTCCAATTGGAAAGACGGTTGACAGTAATTGATTGATTACTTATTGAATGAAGATAATTTAGCCTCGGTTAGTTCGTTGGATTATACGAGGTTTTGTTTTGATAAACAATAATTCATTTCATTTGTAAAATAAATAAGTTAACAACGATACGTCTGAATTGGAAAGAAGGTCGAAGGCAGATAATTGATCACTTACTGAATGAAGATAATTAAACCTCGGTTAGTCACGCACATGCCTGAACGCAATCTACCCTGATCTCACCCCTAATAAGGTAAGATAAGATACCGAGGCAGGTCAATTGAAGCCCTCAGAAAAATAAAGGTGACACAAACAACGCGGCTCCGGGCCAGGTACGCCTTTTGCGAAACCGCTACCTGCTCTGGAATTATTATTATTATTTTCAAGATTTTTGAAAAAGCCAACATTTGTACTTTTTTGGAAAGCTTATTAATTGAGGAACTTATTTCTGTAGTTTTTACATCAAGTGCCGTACATTTTTTTCAAGTAATTCTCATCAGTTGTAACAAAATCGAAAAAAAAAATTATGACTTTGGTTTTCATGACCGTTTATTTCTAAGATAATTCTGAAATGTTGACACAAATTTTTATTTGAAGTAGTCATTGGTTCATTGGCTTTTAGAAAACAAAGTTTATACCAGCCAAATGGAAGTACTTTTTTCATAATTATCATTTTTAGTCCGAAAAGCGGGCTTTTTCTAAAAAAACGTAAAACTCAAATAACTTGATAACCATCAAATTTAGACCCCTAGTTTACTGAGCTAAATTTATTGCAAATGAGCTCTAGTATAACCCCTTTCAAAGTATAGGTCGAATTATCAATCACCCTGTAGATCGTCTAGATTGTTCGATGCTCGACTGGAACATTCCCGACTATTTCTAGTTCTGTCTCTTTCATACACTTCTCGAACCTTCTCAATATAGCTGTCTCTCTCTAATAGTGCTGTCTCTTTCACTCCGTCGAGAAATTTCGCCATATACTGAAATGTACTTCAAAGGCCCATAAGAGGTTCAGAAAACGCCTGAAAACGGGTTTTCAGGTTATTGCACCATCTGATAGAGGGTGTCCTGAAACGGGCTGAAAACATGTTTCAGGCGCCTGAAAACAACGGCAAATAGGGTGAATTTTCGATCTTCTAGTATGTGAAAGAGTCACCTCTAAAACGACCTGAAATCACTTTTCAGCCTGCTGAAAACGCTTCTAAAGCATGGAAAGTCACGTTTAAAGTTTTGACTTACCTAATATACCACCGGCGGAACAATACTATAACTATAATATTAGAAAATAACTTCGAAATACATTTTACCACTTAAAGGCTTTATTTTGATTTATTTTAAAATTAGGGTTTTAAATTACAGCAGCTGTAACACAGACAGCTGCTTGTCTTATTTGAACCTTAGATCGTCGTTTTGCAGACATTTTCTGCAAGTTTCATAGGTATCTTAATTCCCTTTTAATTTCGTTGTCTCAAAGATTTTTTATAGGTAAGTGAAGAGTTCGCATTTGATCTCACCCGATAAGTATAGACATTGTATATTAGACAAGTTCAAGTTCAAGATGGAACACGCTTATCCAAAATAAGTTAGTTCACACCTTAAAGATATTTAGGTCGGCAGTCAATGGCCACTTAGGTCCGACCGAAACTAGTTTTCACGGCCGCAACCGAAACCAAAACTTCCATATAAGGTCATGTTGTCGTGGGAAGAAAAAAATGTCAGTCATATATAACATAATCAGTCAGTCTCCGATATTTAAGGTAATCATTTATATAGCATATTATAACTTCTTATTTAAAATTAATTATCAGTGCTTTTTGAAATAAAGACTGTCCGATTGCAGCGCAAAACCCCTCGAGTTCGATTTCGGTTTCGGCCGTAGTTTCGACTAAATGGCAGCTAAAACCGAAACTAAGCCGAAACCTGTTTTTAGCCGAAACTAGGCCGAAACCTGTTTTTAGCCGAAACTAGGCCGAAACCGACACCGAAAGTTTGGTCGAACTCTAATGGCCACGCATACCTACTTTAGAGATACTGCGAAGAAACTTAGCTGATCGACATAAGTCTGTAATTTAATCTCTCCTATGACAATAACAACAAATGTTGCCTTTGTTTTTCCAATCACAATGTTAATAACTCAAAACTGCTGTAAAATACAATATTTAAAAGATCACTTCACGACTCCTTAACAAGCGAACATAGCCCTAACTGCCACAATAAACAGAATGAACTTGGCTCTATACAGGACTTGAAACTTTTTAATTTTGCTTCCAAACTCCAGCATTGTGCTGCAAAGAGTTCGCTACATTTTAGCCCCTTTATGTAGGTAGGACTAAGTTAATTTCAAGTTTTAAGTGGAGTGAAAACTGGTCGGATTTTATTTTAAAGCTAGCTTACAATGTAAATGAGTAGGGAATTTAAAATTAACGAATGCAGTGGTCAATAGCTTTCGTATTGCCGTAACCCATTGAGTGGGTTCAACGTTTTCCGGAGTCGTAAAATTTTTAAATCAATAAGAAATATAAGAAAAATAAACGGTGGTAATTTATTTATTTTAATATATTTTAATGGGAAAAAGAACAAGAATTGTTAAGTTGTGATTATGTACCTATAGGTAAATACTAATTGTGCTGAAACCGTGTAATAAAGTGCAAATTTTCTAAGACTGATTAATGCTGCAAGAAGCCAGCCGTCAAACTCAAACTATTCGCAGTTGGCGAACTATGTGTCGCAGAAACCCAGAATTTGTTGGAACTCTAAAAACTAGGGCGCAATTAAGGCTGAAATTCGCCTTTGAAGTTATATTTTACGATGGCATAAAACGCCTTGTCATTTTCACGCGTTGTTGCGTATGGGAGCATCGAGGAGACAAGTGGGTTGGATATTCTTCATATTCGGCTGGTTTTTACTAATGGATTTATGGAGAGGGACAGGAAAGTTTAGTTTTTTTTTTCAATTTCAATATAAAACAGCCATTCATCTGCCAAATAACAGGTGCATATTATAGGAGTTCTTATACCATTTGATTTTCCTAACAGCAAATATTGGCGAGAATCTTTTATACCAGTACTTAGTTTAACCGTCTATCTGGTGTTATGTAAAAGAATAACTACCTATTCAAAATAGAGGTATACCCAGTTAATTAAAAAAAAAATTGAAAAAAACTGGTTCACACACGGCGAAAACACGTTCAACATTTTCATTAAATAACAATTTTCCTTCTTTAATTGATTTTCAATAAAATTAATTTAGGACCATCTTTTTGTTTTATATTTATACAGAAGTAAAAAACATACTTGTATATTACTTATCAACTTTTTCTTAGACACTATAAAGCATACGTAAGTTAATCACGTTTTAAATATAGAACCTAGTGTTGCAGTGCAAAATTTAGCTCAAAATGTAACACTTTTCCTCACAACAGCCGTCTTCAAATGTGTCCCAGAATATGACGGATGTTTAACGAGATTTGAGCTTTTAAAGCACAATAACGATGAAATCAGGCAGTTAAGCTGTTTCCAGCGTTCCGTCAAAGAAAACCCATTAGGAAAGTAGAGCAAAGAAAATACGAAAATCAATTTCTTCGTATCTGGACAAAATTCTGATGTAGCCGAGCATTAGGCCAAAAGCGAAATGTGCAAACAAGGTAAACGGTTTCTTTTTTCATTACTATTGACTATTAATATATTTTTTAACTTGATTTTTAAGGTTCTATGGAATAACAAGGAACCAACAACAACAAGGACATCCTTCTAGGATTCTAAATCTAATTTCAGGTAAGAAAACAATTTCTTCAATCTTTGGCGTCATGTCCACATGGCGATTAATGATGACAATCATAATATGAAGTATGATTATATGCAAAGTCATGATCAATTTTGCTACCCCGATCGCACAATTTAAAATTTACAGGCGGCCAGCCACATATGAAAATAATGGGCTGGTATTTTAGCTACGAAAGTTACATCCCAAGACACTGCACGGCAATTTTTTATGTAATTACTAATTAAATTATTGTAACAACATTTGTAAAACGATATAACGTTCAAAATCCGTTCTTGTTTGCAAGGAAATGGTCTCGGATCCGGTTGCATAATTACTTTTAAACTGAGAACTTCGGTAATGCTTATATAATATACTTTATTTCCCTTTAAAACCGGTGACTTTCAGGTTTTTTGAAAATATTCGTATGTAGAAGGTTAGGTTTGTTTTGTAACAATTCGAACAAGTTAAATGATTCAGAGAAAAACAAATTATGCCAAATATTATATCGTGATAACATTATGACCCATACATAAACACCGGCCAAGTCCAGTCTGATTCGCACACAGAGGGTTCAGTAAATACCACCGTCGAACGAAAAACGCTATAACACGTTTCACGGGTAAAGGTACTTTTAAAGTGTGCGTGTGGATTGAGTGAGCACCCTTCTGAAATAAAAAAAAACATCCTGTACATTTAGTAAAAGTTCTAAAACAATTGTAAAACTAAATCTCTGTATTTGTAAAAAGATAAATCAAAAGATATAACCTTTAACGTGTGCTCACTCAGTTCTCACAAACTACCAACGAAATCAGGGAATGTATTCATTTAACATATAATATTTATATACGAATCTTTAGTAAAACCTATGCTAACTTACCTTTATAATTTGTAGATCACCTAGTAACGTATTTAAGATTTTACAAATAATTTCTTATGCTCACTCAATCCGCACACTTTCGAAAACCCGATTTCTGATGAAAAAAATGAAGATTTAAACTGCTATATATGTGTATAGTTTAGTAAAACTAATCTGGGAATTTGTAAAATACAAAACGAACCACTAACGTGGCAGGTTTTTGGATAATAAATGTTTGTGAATGCTCACTCAGTCCACACGTTTCAAGTAAGTTAAAAATGTAAATATCTCAATATTTGTAGTATTACATAAACTATAAATTACTTCAACTTTTAGTAAAAATTTTTACTAAATATCCACCATCTAATATTTTATATTCGTTGTCTGTTTTTATAATGTAATTTTTCTAATGTAAGTAGATCGATTAGATTGACCACACTTCATTATATTATGGTCATATCCAAAATACAGTTCATTTAAAAATATATCAGATCAAAAAGGTTGCTACCCTTGGTACGCAACTTTGACATTGAAAGATGTTTTATTTTTATTTTTTGATCTCGGATTAAATCTTTTACAGTAAATGAAAGGTAATAATTATGGATCAGGTAACTCTTAATTGTAATAAGTATGTACTAACCTTATCAAAACAATTGTTTACTTTAAAATTTAATTCATGGATATCACCATAATATAATAAAGTGTGGTCAACCTAATCGATCTACTTACATTAGAAAAATTGCAATTGAATATCTTTAAAAACAGACAACGAATATAAAATATTAGATGGTGGATATTTAGTAAAAATTTTTACTAAAAGCTGAAGTAATTTATAGTTTATGTAATACTACAAATATTGAGATATTTACATTTTTAACTTACCTGTAACGTGTGGACTGAGTGAGCATTAACAAACATTTATTATCCAAAAACCTGCCACGTTAGTGGTTCGTTTTGTATTTTACAAATTCCCAGATTAGTTTTACTAAACTATACACATATATAGCAGTTTAAATCTTCAGTTTTTTCATCAGAAATCGGGTTTTAGAAAGTGTGCGGATTGAGTGAGCATAAGAAATAATTTGTAAAATCTTAAATACGTTACTAGGTGATCTACAAATTATAAAGGTAATAAAGTACAGGTTTTACTAAAAATTCGTATATAAATATTATATGTTAAATGAATACATTCCCTGATTTCGTTGGTAGTTTGTGAGAACTGAGTGAGCACACGTTAAAGGTTATATCTTTTGATTTATCTTTTTACAAATACAGAGATTTAGTTTTACAATTGTTTTAGAACTTTTACTAAATGAACAGGATGTTTTTTTTTATTTCAGAAGGGTGCTCACTCAATCCACACGCACACCTTTTAAATAGGTATTATTATTTTTTTAGTTTTATTATTTTTTAGTACCTATAGCGGCAATTTAAATACACATTTTATGAACAATATGTATGACGAGGAAGGCCTACAAACATTAAGTACCTTCAGGTTCTGGATTACCTTTGGCCACCTTGATATCGTGTTATCAAAAAGAATACACGTTACACGACAAATACGCAGAGACCTTTCATTTCCAAAGAAGACTAACATTCAATCTTTCAACTTCATATTTTCATCTGTTTAATCACTAACTGCCAGCATATCATAATCAACCTCAAAAAGGATGGTTAGTAATAACTAGCGTCCTCTCTGCGACCTTATCCAAACCATAATCTGATATTTTTGGCTTATGTAACGTTTTATTATTTTATCACGATACGACATGTATATCAAGCATCTATCTATTACCATTATTAAAGTCTAACGAAAAATGCCATGTTTCTGGTATGCGGCCCCCTATAATATTTAATTTTGATTTTTTATTATTATTTCTTATTATAGCACGAAATGAAAAGCACAGCCAGGAAAAAAAACCGGCCAAGTGCGAGTCGGACTCGCGCACCGAGGGTTCCGTACAAACTCATAAGTAGATACATGAATAGTTCAAGAAAAACTATATGGCGATTAGTTTAGTAGGAGCAAATAAGTATGTGTTAAGATTTTTGCAAATTTCTCAAAAACAGTGCAAGTTAGGAAAACCGTTATATTTTTCCTGTAATATATAGGATGACATTAATAATTGGTAATTATTACAGATTTTTCTGTTCAGTAACTTCGAAGATAATAGGGGGGGAACGGTATTTTTTTTAACGTTTTTCGCCATAAATCAAAAACTACTTATTTAAAAAAAAATACAAAAATACTGTTTTAATCTACAAATTAAGCCCTTTCATTTGATACCTCACTCAATATAATAGCCCTACTTTCAATTTGCAAAGTCTCATTACGGACCCCTTTAAAAAAAAAGTAAAAAAGTCACAAGATTTTTTTTACATCCTATAAGCTCGGGTTAGCGGTTCTTAACACTATTCCAAATTTCAAGTCGATAGCATCAGTAGATCCTGAGATATCTTGCTGTGACAGACGGACAGACAGACAGACAGACAGACAGACAGACAGACAGACAGACAGACAGACAGAGTCGCACCATAAGGGTTCCTTTTTTACCATTTTGGTACGGAACCCTAAAAATGAGTCTCTACCTATTACGGTTCAAAAAATACTGCCCTTTGACAGACGGACCGAAAGACAGACGGACACGGACCTAGCGGTACGCACCCCTTAGGTACGGTATCTTAAAAAAAATGACCTACCCATGAAATTATTAATATTTCATAAAAATCAGAACTTAAAAATCACTTACAATTCTATAATATTTTTTAAACTTTATCAGTGCCACTTATCTACATTTTCATCAGTGGACTGTGCAGAAACAATTTTTCTGTCACTATCTTCCAAGGATCTCAAAGAATACGAAAACAGTTATATATTTGACTCTGATAACTATTTATATCTTATCCTTACAATAATAATAGTTTATGCAACTAATACATAATGAGAAGTCTTAAAACACGAGTGTGGTTTAATAATAAGATCCCACAAGTGTTTTAAGGCTTAATTATGTACTGTTGCATACATTACGTTATGTATTTGGAATGGAAACCGTAAGAATGACCGCTATTGCATCGCCATGGCCGACTAGATTTCAAATCATGGCCAACTAAATTTTCATAAAAGAATCGATATCGATAATATTATGAGTTTTCACATATTATAATAACACTGGCACAGATAACACACTGATGTTACAGTACTAGCAATAATGGTGATCATTGTATACGGTTTCAGAATGCATAATAGAGGATTTATGATATGGGTGTAGATTTAGAAGTGGATGTGATTAAATGAACACATGGCATAATGAGTTTTCAAACCGTACGTTTCATTAGAAAATTCAAAATTGGAAATTCTAGCCGAACACTTCACTCACGCATGCAAGACGGGCTTTACCAAAATTTTTTACATAGTTTTGAACATAGTTGTGATACTTCACAGTTTACATTAAAATTGTATTAATCGTGAAAAGTTGTCAATTTCACCATGAGCCGGACATTGTAGTCCGATTTTAAGTTACGGAAAAAACTGGGCGTTATTCGAAAATAATTTTAGACGCTTCAACCTCTTTACTAATCTTTAATTACACCAAAATAACCAGAATCGAAACTTCGTATAAATATCCTGAGATTGCGCGCAGGCGCGAAGGCTGTTGCGCCGTAGTGGGGGCAGAGGCTGCTCTCTGCCGGTGCAAAGTGCCCGCGTCGCGTAGTGAGTGGAGGATGAAGTGAATCGTGTTCAGTGAGTGACAAAGTGACATGAGTGTTTTCTTTTAAATATAGGGTAAGTGAGATTCTCTAAAGGCATTTTTTTAAGCTGTTCAAGGTACGGACGGCATCGTTTAATTGAGAAATTGGAGTTTAAAATTACGGTGCATATGCTTAATTTGTTTGGAAAGTTTTGTGAAGTTTCCAATTTTGACAGGAGAAAACAACGGAATTTAAAAAGATGTTCGATCTAGGTGTATTTAAGGAACAAAAAATATTAATTATTTATGTTTATTAAATACTATTTACACCACTTTTATTATAACCGAAAGTTCTAATGGAGCTTACGCCCTTTGAGTCTAAAGGTATCGATATGTCAATTGTAAAAAGTTACAATCAAATCATTGTAAACGCGTTCATATAAAATGCTCATATGAGCTGGACGAAGTGGTTCTGATATTTTTGGAGCTAATAATTAGGACACCAATTGCTTATTTTATTCATAGCCTCTATTAGTTATGCTTGAACATCAGAAATGTTGCAGGTTTTATTATTTGCCACGTATCCTTTCATTTGAGCCCAAATAAGTTGGTGGATGGGCTGGGTTCAGCTCGCAGTGATTTAAGGTGGCAAGCGCAAAACTTTAAAATGTTTTCCGTAGCCATTTTATCTACATGTTACATATCTATTTTTGTTTTTTCTTTTACACAATGTTTTTTTTTATTTTCTTTGTCATTTTTGTTAGTATTTTTTTTCATTTATATACAATCGATAATTTCTAATGGCATCATCAAAAACAGTCACTTATTCTGGTTCAAGTTTGTTTAAAATGGATTTAAACCAGTTTTCAAACACTTTACAATTTATGTAATGATTAACCTTCCATTTTTATTAGGGTTCCGTAGCCAAAATGGCAAACACGGAACCCTTATAGTTTCGTCATGTCCGTCCGTCTGTCTGTCTGTCTGTATGTCCGTATGTCACAGGCATTTTACTCAGAAACTACATGATGGATATTGATGAAATTTAGAATATAGGTGTGTTTTATGAGCCGCTACTTAGTTTGGTATATAAATAATTAAAATGAATATTTTTAGGGGGGCACTCCATACATGTTAAAGACAGTAAAAAAAAATTTTTTCAGCAAATATCAACGTGTGGTACATAGTTCGACAGCTCTTTCAAAAACACTATAAGGTTCCTAAGTAATGTTTTTGATTAAGTGAATGTATTTGGAAATAATCGCTCCGAAAGTTGTGTAAATTGTGTCCCCCCCTCTATTTTCTAAACCGTGCGTCCGAAAAATATGAAAAAAATCACGAAGGTAACGCTTAATTAATACTTTCAAGGAAAATTATTTTCAACAAGATCGAATTAACCGTTTTTGAGTTATTGCCGATAAACTGCGCTTTTCAACAAAAGGACGTAATTGCTATGAAGATACGCTCTTTTGTTGTTGTACTTTTTTTACATCGTATTTTTTACCTTATAGTTACGGCTATGGAACCCTACACTGAGCATGGTCCGACATGCTCTTGGCCAGTTTTTTTTTCAAAACAGAGACAAGTAATCCTCCAGTTACAATCTTCGTTGTCCTTTTTCGGATGGATTTTTCAATCGAGTTAATCTCTATGGATAAAGTTACCCGCCAGGGCGAAGGTACTCCAACCTTACCGTAAGGTTATTAAAAAAAAACTATTTTCTTTATAATTGTCAACAAAACTAATGAATTCGATAAAAGCGTACTTATCGAATTCATCAGTTTTTTTGACAACTAAATTTAATTCTGCTTTTTTTAGTCTCATTTATTACTTATGTTATAATTCGTGCTATTTATTAGTAACACTATTGTTGTTACTTACAATACCTACCAGTGTAGTGGCGTAAAAAATATCCTTGGGCAAGCCGGTGCAGGTTTGGCGTACAGTTTCCTCAAGAGCTGTAGAATAAGGTGCTCAAATGCCTGATATTAGGCAAGCCGGTAGGGATTGAGTTCTTTGGACGCCACTCTACTGACTGATCTTATCTTTTTATTTAGCAACAAACACAAACGCATAATACAAACATATTTTTTCTAACGCAAACAACATACAATTACCTATTTTTCTTTTCCTACTTGTATTAGAATTCACTTTAGAATAACAACTGTGATGAATTAATTAAGATATTATAGTCATATAAACAGTCACGTAAGGAGCATCACCGCACAAACAGATGACAGAAATGTTTCAGAGTTGTATATTTAATGATGAACAAAGAAGTATTAAACTTCAGTACTTACTCAACCTTTTTGTATACTCCGTGTTTTAATTCCAAGAACTTTGGCATATTAATGTGCACACTTCAAACAACGAAGTCGTAAAACGGTTGTAAGAAATAAGCAGAAAAACATTTCTGTTTTCATTTCCATACAAAATAATTACATATTTAACTAACGAATATTCTGAAAGAACCTTTGTAATAAAAAAAAGTTGTGTCAATGATGACAGTTCAAATAAGATCATACGCACACATGCGTATAACTGAAGATTTACTTGACCATCGAAATTATAATAATTATGAAAGCGTTACTGACGCTCAAAATTAGTCTCACTCGGTCGGGATTAGTCTTACGGGGGTGGAGCTGAACTTGGTATGAAATCGGCTATCAGTTGACTTTCGAACAGTCAAACGGCTGTCTACCACGCAATAATAAATCTCTATTGTTTACCAAAACTGTGATGCAGCTGCAACAATGCCAAGTTGCATTGTGAATTGGTACGGGAGCTACTCGGATGGGAAATAAAACGGGATTTATTTTCGTTAGTAAGTTATAATATAATACGTTACACAACTAGGATGGTAATACAAAGAAAGGCTGAGATCGTAGATGTTTGCGGCCCGAGCCGAGCTGTAAGCGAGGGACGTGAATATGTGACCGAGGGCTTTCTTTATTACCTCCCGTGTTGTGTACATCATTATATGTCTACACTTGGCCAGAAAGCGGCTTTTTCCGTATGCGCAGCGTACGGAAAAAGCCACTGTATGGCCAGGTGTGGCATAAATGTAATTTAAATGGTCACATACTAATATGTCATGGCCGATATTATGTTTAACACGCTCGCAGCCCGCTCGCAAATCGCCAGTGTGATAAGGCCTTAAAATAAATAGCCGGACGGAGCCTCGCAAATAGATAACTGAATCATTTGTAGTTGGCCGGTTGCTTTGTACTTACGAGCGGCACGCACATATCAACCAGTTTTTTCCTACTACACGCAGCACGCAGACATTGACCTGACCAACCAGCGTTAAAGAAACCGGTGGGCTTGAGGTGCTTCAGATCTTTGAACACAGCTAAACGAGTCGTTGAACAGCTCGGCGCAGTGTTCCGTCCTTGTGGCGTGGCGTGGCGAGGCGTGACCTTTCATAGTCATGTAAATAAGTTTCCATCAAAAATTTCTTTTGAGACAAGCTTTCATTGGCGAATGTACTTTTTAATAAGATACTTACTCACCGAAAGCTTTTGTGATAGGCAAACACTGTAATCTGCACGTCTGCAGATTACCTAATTTAAGAGAGAATAGTGATATCCACTGATAAGGGCTTTCCTCTCATGAGCACGTAGGTTAGTAATATATATAGTCATAGTATTATATCTTAATGAACATAACTAAAACATAACTAAAGTATAGTGGAGTAAGGCTGTTTACAAGCATGTCCAAGTATATTGAGTTCTTTTGGTTAAAGCCCCTCGATCCCGAATCAACATATAACACTTCCTAAAGAGCCGTTACAAGACGGGGCATCAGCATCATTTTTGACTTACAGAGTTCTTATGGCCGCCTTCTGGGTCCATCATCAGACCAGCTCCATGGTAACATTGCATTGTCACCAAGTAAACCAAATACGAAAACAATCTTACGTGGATCTAATTTCGCATTCAAGATTTGACCCGCACTAAGGCAATTTAAATGAAATATTTATGTGAGGATTCATTTGATACAAGTCTTTGCACTTGACTGTACTAGAAACTCTATTATTTTCGACTGTATACACTAAAAAATCTGAGCTAACTAAGAGACATTTTCTCTTTGTTGGCGTTAACTTAAATAAAACAAACAAGCTATTAAACATGTCAACGAAAGCTGAGCAAGTTCATTAGTGATTAAAACAACAATCTAAAATCTTGATAATTTTAACAAATATATTCCTTGTTTCTATCATTATTTTCTTCTTTGTATGATTCGATCATGTTTAATTAGTTACCTTATACATCAATGTTTGTTGAATCAAATCAGAACATGGTTAATTGAACTATGATAAACAATCAATATCATCTTAGTTGGTGCATCTAACGTCTTGTCAGGCTCGTATGGAATCAAGATGCTTGATTATAACTATCACAATCTTGTTAGGAGCAACCAATTTTATTTAGAGTGTACTTAATAAAGGGAAGTGAATATATACCTCCCCACTTTTGTTTCTCATAAACGACAATTTAACCGCAATTCTGCCGTGTTTGAAAAACCCAGAATCTATAATTATTATAGCTAATGTCAAAAGGACTATTTATTCATTAAGAATATCCAAAAAAAATATGAATTAGGTATATTTAGTTTGAAAAATAGTATTTTATGCAACAGTTGTATAAGTAGGCTCAAAAAATGCAAATGGCGCGAGTTACGATACGAGCCGCCGCGGCGGCGAGTATCGCAAATAGAGACGCCATGAGCGTTTTTTGACTTAATTATACAACGTTGCATACAATACTTTTTCTACGACTAGGTTTTAAAATATAAAATTAAATTAAACAAGGCAAATATGACATATGACTGACAGTATGTCTATGGTTTTTTTTTTAATTTGACGTATACTCGCCAGTGACACGCAGTGACGATATCAAAAATACTTTTTTTATGTTGGCATCAATGAATTTAGTTCGGAAAGTTTTGTTTTTCCTAAAACCCGTAGGAAATTAATTGTTTGTTAAGTTGGTAGTTGTGCATTTTTATCGTAAAGTTAGAATTGAGCGCTTAATCCTTGACCTAAGTTTAACCTAGATTTAGAAGTCTGTGGCTGCTAGCAGTATCGTTTTGCGACTATAAAGACACTAGTGCTGTTATGGGGAATAGAGTATAGACTTCTCTGAACTCATATTATGTATGTTCTCATATTAGCGTTCGTGACCAAGTAAAAGACAAATAAAAGTACAGGAGTAGAAAAATGTAATTAATTACTCTGTCCTTCGATATTAGGTCTTTTATTAGCATCATAATTTAAATTCCATTTAATTTAAATAAGTAGTAAAATTATTCGAATACCTTACCAAAAAATCGTATAGCAAAATTAGCCGAATATTTAGAATTATTCGAATTGCAAGCCCAACTTACAAGCATTAAGGAAGGAGTAAAATCCTTTCAGAATAAATAAAATCCAAAGTCGCAAAGGAGCTGGGATACCATATGATTGTAAATTGATGGTCCGTAGGGCCCCGGCGCTCAAAGTCTCTTCAAAGACCTGTCTCAGATACTCAAAGATACCACGAGGGATCGAGAACTGGCAGCTTCCTCGCTCAACGTATCAGTCTCACAATTCAACGAGGGAATGCTGCCAGCATCTTTGGTACCATGCCGCAGGGTCCATTTTTAGATTTACTTTAGTTTTAATCTAGTTTTAGTTAATAGTATATTTAAACAGTTTTAGTTACTCTGTACTGTTTTTATTTTTATCTGTCTCTCTACCAATAAAAAATTAGTAGGTATTATCCATAGGTATCAGTAGATAAATGAATTTCACTAGTTTTTTATTGGTTGCCAACTGCTCACAAACGCGTGATGTATGCGTCAAATAAACAAAAAGTTAATTATATCTTACGAAGGTACTTAAAAAAGAACCATTACCCATAACTTTATTGCGTATTAAATAAACTCTTTTCTTGCAATCCACCGAAAAAAGCTTTCGCTTTTCGTTCTTTTATCATGCTCCTAAAATTTTATTATTAGGCACGGCTGTCCGCGGGGTAATAAAAATATGCTCCAAATTCCATTTCGTAGGAATTTACTTTACAGATAATGGGCTGTGACAGGAACCTATTAACCGACTTTGTGGAGGTTGGCAAATAAACAATAAGTATCTATACCTACAGAATTCATCGGAATAAACATCAATAGAAAAAAAAAATTGTAAGTATTTAGCAGTAAATTTGTCACTTTAACGTTACAGCCATTTAAATCTCTTTTTTAGATTAGTAAAACAGACCATCATCATCATAAATTTTAGAGGCTTGCTCTTGTCGGTAGACCAATTCTGCTTCCACCTTTTAAGCTCCTGATACGAGCAAAGCACGCCGCGATCTTCCTCTACCTCTTTCTTTTATTTTGCTTTAAATTATAGTTCTAATATACTTGTCATATAGTGTCAGGTGCCCCTACATATTTCAGATTCAGTAACGTTCTCTTTTTTTAGTACTCTTCAGTAATATTCTCTTTTCGCCTATTTAACACAATTACATAATTCGGTTTTTTTTTTAAAGAATATTCAACTAAATATTAGTTTACACAATTTGTTACAGTAATGCGTGTTTGTAATTATCTATTATCTTATCAATATCTCAATTAAATCATGGTACCGTATTTATTTCCATTGCGGTTATTCTACGATACAATACAATAAAAATATTCTTTATTGCACACCAGAAAAACACAGTTCCAGCACATACACTACAACACATTTCGGTACACCAGAACGCGGATTCTACAACAAATTAACATAGAACATTTGTAGTGTACCTGTTCCAAAAAAATAGTGGAACATTACTAGTACAATCAGAGCGTCTACGAACATTTAATTAAATGTGATTCGCATATTGAAATAAACTTCAGAACTTCTTCAAAACTTCAGTCGTGTCCTTAATTTCAAGTCCTATAAATGTTTAGGTAGTTAATATAATTTATGATATACATACTGCTCATTAATAATGTTTAGGGCTACCAGAATTAATTTCGTTGACTGCTACTATCAAATGCGGCTGATCAGGCTCTAACCTAAGGTATAGGTTATTAATTTATACCTTTGAAGTTATCCCTTTACCAAAAATGTTAAAATCCATTCACCTTTTACATGACGCGTGGTAGCTCGTAACATACAAACAAATCCACATCCATCCTAATAGAAATTTAAAAAAATGTGTTAACTTTCTTACTTCGATAATCTATGATGATGATAAATCTAACGACACCATAATTCTAATTTTTTTTTCTCCAGTTTCGATTAGATGACAAGAAAGAATAAAAATTATTAAATATATAAAACTCTTCTTTCCTTTGCTATAAATACACACATTAACAAATGATAATTAGAAAAATGGAGAAATGAAATAAAATAAGTAAGAACACATAAATTAAATAGTATGTGTTCGTTGCAGCAAAGTAAAAGGATTCCAGTTCCGTAATATCCTTTTGCTACAGTTTAGTAAAGTTATATTGATTGTCTTTTAACACTAGAACCGCCGAATGTTACGACCCCTCTAGAACTAAAAATTGTCCTATTATAATTTATAGCAACTTTCAAGTATAAAAAATAACAGTTATGATAAAAACACTAAATAATAATGCTTTATCAAAACATACTTATTTATTTAGCGATATTATCATGATCAAATCAAATTCTTATTCTTTAAAAAAGAAATACGTAACCTAACTATAAAGTGACAGTTTGATATTTTTGGGTTCATAATAAAATCATCACAATTTATAGTAATTCTAACTTTGTTAAATAACCTATACAGTTATTATTATTATTATTTAGAGAACAAGTATAGCACAAATAATATCAATTACAAGTGCATTTATTGCAGACAGTTTTTTATGCACTGATGGCACTTCATTACCTACTTATTATTTATGCATTTTGACTTGACCTGACCTTGACCTTGTTCGTTGTTCTTGTCTTTCGGGTATGTGTTCCAGAATGACTACAGGTATTGTTGTTTTCCTATTATTCATACACTGTGTTTCTAATTCTTCTCCCAGTTGCAATAAAAAGTCTTTGCGCTTCATTTAGCTGTTATTCATAATTTTATACATTACCGAATTACCCATGCGTTTATAGCTTCTAAATTAAACAATTATAAAATGTATGTACTGGCCAACGTTTAGAAATCGCCTTTAGTGTTATTACCTATTTTGTGCTATTGTAGAATAATGCCATCTCATTTTTTGTGAAATAGAGTTTATTGTTATATTTTGATGCATAGTGCTGAGTATTACACTAAGCTTGGTAAAAGGTCAAAGATATGCCATTTGTTTTTAGAATAAACGTACCGTATAGTTATTTTCTGCGCTATGACTCAAAATATTCCCCTAATGAAAGTGAAGTTAAAAAAATGTTACCATTTGTTGACAAGCCCCTTTAGGATAACAATAATGTGCATAATCTACGCAAAACAAAGGGCAACTGACTACTAGAACTGATGCTCTATTGTTTAATTGCTTGCATATTACCCTTCCATCCTTGGAACTCCCCGCAATGACCGGACATTCCATTATTCTTAGAAATACTGACGGGGTGGGACAAAATGACCCAGCGGCAGTTCTAGGTAAATCCTTTTTTGTTTTATTAACTATTCTTATTATCGAATTGAAAACATTTTAAATATTATACATGCAATAAATTATTAAAAGTCAAAAAGTTTCATGCACCTAAATAAAAAAGTTAGAGACGATCAAAATTGCGGGTGGGACAAAAATGGGACGGCGGCGGTTCTAGTGTTAAATGACGTTGTGAGTTGTTTAAGCGTGATTAATGATTACGTATTTAATGTAAGAATATTGAATAAAATAAAATTATTAAATTACTAATAATGAACAAGATCCTTATAAGTGACTGAAATCTATTATTACTGAATATTTAATTATATACAATGTTACAAAAACTGTTCCTTACAATCCAGTGATGAGCTAGCACTTCAACGTTAAGAAATTAACTTAATTGTATTTTATGTTCCACGAAAACATTAAAAATCATAAGTCAATACTACTTACTACATAAAATGAATAAGTGTATGCTTTGATCTGGTAGGCAACTGCCCTACCTACCTAGTAAAAAGATCGTCAAAATGAAAGGGTCTAATATAATATGTAACATACACCGAAAGCGAGTTAGTCAAGCGATCGCTCACCTCAAGCCATGATGGATGAGACAAATTCTTGGACGAAGCGATGACCCACAAAATTGAGCATGTTACGTCTTCGTTATAAATGTGTACAATTGGCACGAGCAAAGATAAACTTGGAAAAGCAAATTGGCTATTTGACAACTTTTTTCTGTGATACGTTATGGAAACACCTCTCAATAATAGACATATTAGTAAAAAAAAAAACACTTCAATATCATAAACACTCGCCGAGATACCACAATGTTAAAATCACATTTTTAGACGTTCCCAAATACGTGCCGTAAAGTTTCCTAATAAAGACTCAAGCCCATTATAACGTGACGTCACGAAGACATGACATTTTTTGGGGAAATCAAGAATTTATTCTGCAACTATGTTAAAACTTGCGTTTATCTTAACCGTTTCATAACAAAAGTTACCATACATTTTATGCGTTATTTAAAGGTTTTAATAGTTTTTAATAATTTAATACTTTTAAAATGTACTTTCCCACCCAACTTTGCAGGCTCATAAAAAAGTTAGACATTAGGTATCAGACTCAAAACTTTAACCCATTTCCTTATTTTGCTTATTTTAACAGGATCTTATATTATTTTTACAAATTTCAGTTACAGTCCCCAATTAAGCAGAAAAGGAGAAAAAGCCTATGAAAATATGAGAAGTTCAAAATGTACCTAACACCAAAAGATTTTACTATTGCAATTACAAGATTCTTTTTTCGGTGTTCATGATGACTGTAGGTGACCGGTTCATAGAAATTGGCCACGAATGCGCACACGCCGTCGTTATTGGTCAGTCATATTCAAAACAAAATCCACGCCTTTAAACTGGTTAGTTAAATGTGCTAATAATGATCATAATCACTATGATCAGCCACGTGACTAGGACTTGCAGAACCGCGGAATTTCAGTATGGCTGTACAGGGAATTTCTCGGTTCTCTCATACTAATATTTCCCGGTTCTGTACGCCCTATATGTGACCATTTCGTGACGATGTCAGAATTTTCAGTGACTACAGGTCCTTAAAATATGATGTGTTCAGCTTTGTGTGCAACCGTAGCTACGGTTGATACTGATAGTAATTAGTTATCTGCAGATCCCATTGGGTCGAAGTGTATCCGAAAGGCCCCTAATACCTGTAGGTACCCCCGGCGTCTGCGCCCGCACCAGTAAAAAAAAATCAAATCAAAATAGTTTATTTGTCCAACATAGGTAGCAACCAGTGCCGAGTAGCTCTACCGCTAGAACTTTGGCCCGCAGTATTAAATGACCTACGGTCGCGAATACTCTTGATTAAGAGTGCCACATGCCCTGAATGTGAGTGATCTGTTTTTAATTCAATATAATTGAGTTTCCCGCTAGTTTTCTAGACACTACAAAAATGGAAATGAGAAATGGTCATCATGTCCGGGTGTTGGTGTTCGGAGGCTTCATTCTTTTTGTCGGAACTTGAGCCGCAATTTTACGAGACGCAAGTCTTCACCGGGTCGTTCCTGATGCAAAGGTTGTCTAATTGCGGTTCAACGTGGCAACGCGGCGAGCGCTATGTTACCTTTGCGCCAGGAAGGGTAGGGACGAGGTTTCTGGTTTAATGTAGGTTAGTTTAGTTTCAAGTTTTTATAAAATTGTGATTTATCTCATTCTTACTAACACGAGGTTGTAGGTTGTACTTAGTATTATTATGTATAGAATAATACTACAAGGTCTACGCAACGTCAGATGACGTCTGCCGCATTTCCAATTATATTATAAGAGAAATATTTACTGGTAGGCAAGGACCATTAAAACAAGAGGACTGTCATCCTCCATAGTGTGGATCGTACCTCAACCGCAAGAGGATATCCAGGCAAAACCTAGATGGCACTAAAAAACTAAACATTTAACGATGTTATAATTGATCAAAGAACCATAGTACACTATAACATTTAGTTCGTAAACAGCTAATCTTTCTTAACAACAGGTGTTACCTTCCTGCTCTACAAGTCCGGTAGTACCACGGAAGCGAAGAATTATCGACCCATCACGTGCTTGCCCACGCTGTACAAGCTCCTTACATCCATTCTGAGATCAAAAATCAACTCGCACATTGTTGCGAACAACGTTATGGCCTTCTCTCAAAATGGATGTAGGGTTGGGTCACGTGGTACTAAAGAGCTCCTCCTCATCGACACGGCCATTTGCCAACAAGTCCGGCGGGACAGGGGGTCTCTCTCGGCTGCTTGGATTGACTACAAGAAGGCCTATGATTCGGTGCCTCATTCATGGCTGGAGAGGATCTTGGAGCTGTATAAAATCAATACAGCTTTAAAATCCTTCTTAGGCGCATGTATGAGGCAGTGGACCACAGTCCTTCGTCAACCAGGCGGTAGAGATGGCCCCCCTGGTCCGCATGACTTTATAAGGATTGAGAGAGGTATTTTCCAGGGTGACAGTCTGAGTCCCCTGTGGTTCTGCCTGGCCCTGAACCCACTCAGCACTCTGCTGAAGGAGTCAGGACTGGGCTGTCGGCTTCGGAGAGGGGGTGAGGTCATTTCTCATCTGCTGTACATGGACGACCTCAAGCTATTTGCACCCAAACGCCCAGACTTGCTGGAGTTACTGAAGGTCACAGAAACCTTCAGTAGCGCCATCAAAATGGAGTTTGGTGTAGATAAGTGTGCGGTCATGCATGTACAACGAGGGAAAGTCGTAAATTCCCCGAATTTGCAACTTTCCGAGACAATGACTCTCAGGTCTATCTCCGAGGCTGAAACCTACAAGTACCTTGGTATGTCACAGGCCTTGAGTATTGCGGACAGGGACACTATACAGGATATTCACCGGAAGGAGCGCTTCTTCTGTCGCTTGACAAAAGTACTTAACAGTCTTTTGTCTGGCGGCAACAAGGTGCGGGCCTTCAACGCTTGGGTGATGCCCCTGCTCACTTACTCCTTTGGCATACTAAGGTGGACTCAGACTGAGCTGGACGCCCTGGATAGGCGGGTCCGTGTGCTGCTCACTACACACCGCATGCTACACCCACGCTCGTCAGTTATGAGACTGTACATCCCGCGTAAGTGTGGCGGCCGTGGCTTTTTAAACGCCAAGGACCTCCATAACCACGAGCTGTGCAGCCTCAGGGAGTACTTCCTAAACAACGAGTGTGGGATACATCGCGATGTAGTAGCAGTAGACAGAAGCCTTACTCCTCTTTCCTTGGCAAACGAGAACTGGCGTAGACCTAAGGTGCTTAGCACCGACGACCGCAAGGACATATGGAAGAGTAAGGAGCTACACGGGCGGTTCTACAAGGCCCTCACGGGGCCCGATGTAGACCTGCTCGCGTCGGTGAACTGGCTACGCTTCGGTGATCTCTTCGGGGAAACTGAAGGTTTTGTCTGTGCAATTGCGGACGAAGTTATGATGACGAACAACTACCGGAGATATATCCTGAAGGACGGTACGGTCGACATCTGTCGGGCATGCCGCCGTCCCGGAGAGTCTATCAGGCATATTATCTCCGGTTGTTCCCATCTAGCTAACGGCGAGTACTTGCACAGACATAATCAAGTAGCCAGGATCATTCACCAGCAACTTGCTGTTCGATATGGTCTTGTGGGGTCTGAGGTGCCGTACTATAAGTACGTACCAACGCCGGTTCTCGAAAATGGTCGCGCCACGCTCTATTGGGATCGATCTATCATCACGGACAGGACTATTGTAGCCAATAAGCCTGATATCGTGCTGATAGATCGATCCAAGCGCCGTGCAGTGCTCGTCGACATCACCATCCCCCATGACGAGAACCTCGTGAAGGCCGAGAAGGACAAGCTCAGCAAGTACCTTGACTTGGCTCACGAGGTTACCGCCATGTGGGATGTTGATTCGACGATCATTGTTCCGATAGTCGTTTCGGCGAACGGGCTTATAGCGAAGAGTCTCGATCACCATCTCAAGAGACTCTCGCTAGATGGTTGGATCAAGGGTCAGATACAGAAAGCGGTACTTCTGGACACGGCGCGCATCGTCAGGAGGTTCCTCTCTCTGCGGCCCTAACCACCGGTAGCTTGGGCCCCGCCCCGCTGCCGGCGGCACTCTAGGTTAGGTTTTTTATAATGTGTTTATGTTTTGTAATTTCATTTTGTATTTTACTTTTTATATATATATATTGTAAAAAACCTAACTTAAGAAAATAAATGTATACTGAAATAAATTCTAACATTTAAATACTGTGTCATGCTTGCAAAGTTGAATAATTGTAATTAATATAATTCTTATACCAAGCTTATACATAGATGGCGTTGTAAATATCGAGGAACAGCTTTTTGTATGGAGAATGACAGACCTCATGTTTAATGGTCCTCGCTGGTAGGTAATCACTGCGAATTACTGTAGTTACTTATGCAATCTAAAGTGCATAATAATCTACTGGTATAGCAATATTACTCTTTGGTACCAAGGAGCTCACTCATTTGGTTATGCACTGACACTCGTAAATCGTCAAAAGCGTCACCAAGCCACCGAACCGGTCATTATCCATAAAATTGGACGGGCACAAATGACGCGTGTCGTTTCATGTTCGCGAATAAAGGGTTAATTTAAATCATCCTTTTAAATTCCGGCTATCTCGTCACAGGTTCCGTAAGTTCTTGAGTTTTGATTTGCCAACATGAACATGATTTTTTATGTTTTTGTTAGAAAATCAGATTGGTATGGTGGATATACTTGGAATAATTTTGATTATACTTACTATCTACAATTTGATCATCATACAATAGGTATTGTGCCTAACATATAAAAAAGTAAATGAAATAGTGACGTAGTTATTTTTTAATTTAAACAGAAAAATTGGGCCTTTATTGGCACTTCCTTGGGCAACCTTACTAAATATAATTGTTTTTTTTTCAATCTGCGTCTGTTGTAGCGAAAAATTAATTTTCAGGACAGAAACTTTTTATCACTGCGTTGATGTCTAGTGTTCCGTTCCGTAGCTACCTGCCTTTTAATCTATATTAATATGAAACTGGATAAATCAATTTTGCAAATGCTGGATACCACGTTTTTGGGTTAAATTGATTTTGCGGAACTGATAAAATAACAGATACCGTGAAAATCCGCGTGCCTGTATGCATTACATTTCAATACTTGAATACGTTTTTACACGTTTTCCAGATTCAAAGTAAATAAAGTTACCTTTGAATTACATTAGCTATCATAAAACAATCAAAATACGTAAAACACATAAGATAATCTATCTACACGTATAAAAAAATCGTACACCAAAAACATAAATGTAAAAAAGGAGAGCCAAGTTCAATACAAAAATTATGCTAGGCTGTGGGCTTCGCTGCAAAAAGAATGGAGATTTAAATGAGTGCCAAGTCCTATGCTAAATCCAAATATGTATTTATAGGAACAAAATAACATTATGAACAAGTGTATTAAACTCTATTTCTTTGCTTTATTGGATACCTATAACAATTGCTGTATTTAAAAATGTGAGATCCTAAAGTAGGTCAGATTTGACTTGATGATGAAACACTACTATTTTTGTAAAAAGTAATATTATAATAAAATTGTTGACTACTAATATATAAGCTATACTATACCACGTATAATATCTAAGTGTATGTAATATGGAACGTATTTGCCGCTACAAACTCGATTTATTGATTATTGACTTCCAATATTAACTTGTTCATCGTAAGCCCACACTGTAAAACCATTATCTCATGTCAATAGTAATTGCTATAGCAAGTTAATGTAACTAATATATTAATCCGATTCGATCAAGTCTGAATACTACTCTAATTCATTCAATTAATTCCCTTTGAACTTTGAACAGATGAGCGTATAATGTGGCGGAGTACCATTTACCAAAAACAGTATATCGTCGCTGGAAAGCAATAATGCTGTAACCCGCACCACCATCGAAAATGCTTTTTTTTTGCATATTTTTATTCAGTTTTTTTTCTGCGTCGACTGGTAAAGTTATTATTTGTCTGTGATGATAACAGCATATTTTTTTGACCTAAATTTGTAATCGCGGAATGAAGAAACGCTGTAACCCGCATAAAATACCGTGTTTTTAACTGCGTTGTGGTTTACAGCAAAATGGTTTCCGCGATTAGTTCTACGTCATCACGTACGGCATTTTGCTTTCCGTAAATTTCATCTTTTCACCAGTTTTTGTCATTTACAGCATTTTGTCGGGAGACGTTGTTAATAAACTATGGTGTACAGCATTTTAAAGATACAGTAATAAATGAAAAATGACAGTAAATGCATTTTAAAATATATAGTAAGTTTGTATGTATATAGTATTGAGGGTCGTTTTTATTTGTAGTTTGCTAGTTTTCGTTTTTATCATGATTTCAATTAAATATAAACGTTTTCAAAGCTCCCTTTAGATTATAGAGGTAATATAAACATAAACATAAACTTACTTTAAAAGAAAAACATGTTAATTATTTTTCGGTTCAAACTTTAATGCATGTAAGCTATACGTGTATCATTAACTGTTCTGTAAAACAATCTATATTAATTTTTAATTGAATTGAATATATTTTTCGATTAGGTAAATAATATATTTTTTTAAATAAATTACACGTCAACCTTAAAACAACGATTTTTTAACTAGTATATTTGGTGTCTCACTGCTGTGCATGAGCCTCTCTCCTAATACTTTCCTCTTCCTCTGAAGTCCACCTAGACCTTAACTGGGCGCCATAAGTCAGAATGGGTAGAATGCACCAAGTCTCCATGAGCTTACATTTCAGGGATATAAGGTGTTTCCGACCATTTGAATTGTGTTTTCATCAACCACAAGCTCCTCCGGGCGTTTCTGATACGTCTTTAGATTCCTTAATTTTGTAAATGAATAGGTTTTTTTTGATACTGTGTATAGCCTGATAAATAGTATACTTTTGTTCTCAATCATCGTCCAAACCAAATGATTAAAATTAGTTTAGGGGATTATATAGTGCTGCTGCATCTACATACATACAGTCCAACAACATAAATATAACAATATCTACCTAATGATAATTTTTAATAGCCAAAACATAACATTTTCAGCTTAACTTATGTATGTGTGGCATATTAATTAAGTAGTTCAGAAAATATTATTACTACAGATCAACAATTATTTACCACTGACATTTTAAAATGGATTAACATAAACTACCATTTGCACTTACACTGCTTCATTCATACCTGTTTCCTTTCATTCATTCAGTTACAGCAACATTGCAGTACAAAAATCTTATCAATTTAAGTTTTATGGCCCAAAAATGTATTACGAACCACTTTTTAAACTTTTAGACATTTTAAAACGACTGTGAGATTTGGTAAAAATATTGTTTCCATACAAAAAAATCTAAATTACAGCATTATTGCGTGCCATGATTAGAAATATCGAAATTCTGTAAACGACAAAAGTCATATTAAAAACAAGTTTATATTAATTTTACCACCAAAATTATAAACTTCGATTTTTTTACAACGAGTCTACCAAAGGGGGTTTAATAATCTCTTTTTGTTTGAGAGTTATGAATTTTTCTAATAAAGTGCAAACGTTTTTTGGCTCTAGTGAAAAGTTTATTTTTTGAGGGTTACAGCATTATTGCTTTCCAGCGACGATATTTACTCGTACAGGTAATTTTATATTCAGCCTTTTGAAAAGTATTGCTCTCAAATATGGACGATATATAACTTATTAATATGAATAAAACTTAAATTAAATATTTAAGAACACTCACAAGGAAACCTGCTTTCACGTAAAAAACCGCATCAAAATCGGTGCACCCGTTCGAGAGCTATGATACCACAGACATACACACCATTAGACACACAGACAGACAGACATTGGCGTGACTTATAGCAACCCTCTTTTTTCGTGGGGGGTTAGAAAAAAATAAAAAAGATTGTATGTTATTCATTGGAACAATGTAAAAAAACAGGCCAAGTGCAATCGGATTCGAACACAAAGGTTTCCGTATTACCGTCGAGTAAAAGGACTCCAAATAAACAGGTTTCTTATAAGCGGACCTCCACTTTGTTCTTATTTGTAGAAATGGGTCTTTGTCAACAAAATTTCACCTTCTCCGACTAAAACTGAAAGAAAATCTTTATTCGGATATTTTTTTGAATAAAGTGTATGCTCAATTAAAAGACAGATAATAAAGGCTTTCGGTAGTGTACGTCAGATTCCGATTTCGTCAGATGACATGTAGGTCAGATTCCGTTTTCGGCAGATTTCATGGAGGTCAGATTCCGATTTCGTCAGGTGCCACTTATATTTGATTCCGATTTCGACAGATTCCCATTAGGTCAGATATCATTTTCGTCAGATTCCTAGTAGGTCAGATTCCATTTTTGCCAGATTCCTAGTAGGTCAGATTCCGAGGTGGTCAGTTTCTTAGTAGGTCAGATTTCGAATACGTCAGTTTCCTATTTAGTCAGATTCCGAGTAGGTGATTTTCCTATTTGGGGGCATTTCTCCAGAAATATGTCTGCGACTCATTCATCTTACATTTTTATGAAAAAGGGCCAGATGAATGAGGTGACCGCATACATATTTCTGGAGAAATGCCCTTGGTTAGTTTTTATTTCGTCAGATTTAAAAATGTCTAGGTTTATGGGGGCGCTGATTTTTGACGTGATGTGAAATGACGTCTGCCATCTTGTAGTTTGAAATGCACGCCATTTTTGACATCACCACAGACAAAACTCTAGAGATATTTAAATCTGACGAAATAAAAACTGACCAAATAGGAAACTGACCTACTCGGAATCTGACGAAATAGGAAAATGACGTATTTGAAATCTGACCCACTAGGAAACTGACCACCTCGGAATCTGACCTACTAGGAATCTGACGAAAATGCTATCTGACCTAATGGGAATCTGTCGGCATCGGAATCAGACATAAGTGGCACCTGACGAAATCGGAATCTGACCTCCATGGAATCTGCCGAAAACGGAATCTGACCTACATGTCATCTGACGAAATCGGAATGTGACGTACACTACCGAAAGTTAATAAAGCTACGTAATGCATTTTTATTTATTATAATTTGTTTATTGTAACTTGTTTATAAGCAGTGACCCAGCGGACATAGCTATCCCCCACTTTTGTATGAAAATAAGGGGTTGTCCGCTGTGTCACCCTATGTATTTGTTAAAAACGAGATTTATTTTTATTTTTACCTAATCTATCTCTAGATGTAAGATCTTGTTTCACTTAAATCATATTAAAACATTCAAAAGGTGGACAAATAAGGTGAAAGAGCAATCTTTGCATAAAGCAAACAAAAGTTGATTCACCCAAATACGCATTCTATTAATATATCAAGCGTCAATCTGGTACCATTAATAAAATCGAGCAAGAAACGCCACAAAAAACACGTTTGTTGTTTGAGGACCTCATTTTATTTTTAACGTTATTTAATTTATTACTAATTGTTGTTACGGCTGCAATAAAAATACAAATTCTATTAATATAAGGTCCTAATTTATTAGTTCCAGATATTTTTACAGCTGATAGTACTCGGTCTCTGGAGTATATTAAAGCATGAAACATTATAGCTTTTACGATGTTTTTTTGGAGAAAAAGGAAAAACAAATTTGCTACGCAATAACACCCTCTTAATGTGATTACTAAATGAAAACTCATTCAACAGATTCTAGTAGCTCTTTTACGTACCACATAACGTCATCCCATCCTAATGACATTTGCAGTTTTCCCGCTGAACCGTTACGACATTTACGACAAACAATTGTTGACATGACAGACAGTGTTATTGTTACATGTGATAATGCACATGGTGATTTTTTTTTAGACGAAATTATAATTTTTTTGTTAGGTAAATGAAATCAAAAACGTTATATGAAAAGATTTCTTAATTTCTATTTAAAGTTAATTATTTTAATGTAAAGTATAATGTGTTAAAATATCTGCAACTAATAAATTAGGACCTTATATATCAAGCATGTACCTACCTATTAAAATCGAACAAAAACACCAAAATAAGACAAGTTTTTGTTTGTGGAATGTAAACGATGTCCCGTGTTGTGTACATAATTTTATGTCGACACTTGGCCAGAAAGCGGCTTTTTCCGTACGCGTAGCGTGCGGTAAAAACCACTTTATGGCCAGGTGTGGCACAAAATATATTACTTGATTACCTACGTAGATTTTTGGGTTTTCCCATAATATTTAGGTTCCCTTAGTATAAAGTACACACCGTTCAAAATGATCTATGTTGCCATCGGGATATTTTTTTATAGACGTAAATCAAACTCCGACCAAAGGATCTCCAAAATACCGTCTAAACCTGAACTGTTTACTTTCATTTTCAGCCCCAAATTGTACCCCGTGTCGCATTAAAGCTACGTGACTCGATTTTTTACCGGTTAATTTATCGTTTATTTTTTTAAGATTTTACGGATACGCCCGTAGGCCAGTGCGATAATTAATATTGAGGGTAACATTTGTGTTCGCTTTCATTTTTTTACAACTACAACCTACGTTCCTACTGATTTTGTAAAAGTAATAACTGAGGCATCTTTGACTAAAAGTACAATGTAAAATATTAAGACTGAAGTTTCTTCAAAAACTATGCCATATTCAATCACTATACATATCTATTAGACCTGAAAAGAGAGTAGCTGATACATGTGCGGTAGATTTGAGGGCTGTTAAATATATATACTTGACAGTCCGATTAAGCCGTAAGCATGTAATGCGAGAAATAAATAAACTAAACTAAACTAAGTTTTAACTTTGCTTGGATGAGATCTGGATCTATTCTACCTCAAATATAGTTCAGAACATCAAGTGATTCGACAGTTATATTTTTGGTCCGTCTCTACTGAAAAACGAAAGTACGATGATTTGCAATCTCTAAAGCTGATTTTGCCGATAGAATACCATGCCTTTCACAACAGAATTTATGGTTTAAGAAAAATAATTCGAGTTGGTAATGTTGTAACGAAAACACGTTATTTAAGTTAATTTCGTCTATTGTTACTTTAAAAGTGTTCGTTTAGATAATTTAATTAAAATAAATAGAAAAACATACATTTGGTTTAATTTTGCTCCATCATAATTAAAGTAAAATTATAGCAACTCAATAACTTTCAGTCAATACTAGTACAAAAGTCTTGTATCTTATGAATAACAGTAAATAAAAAAGTGCAGTATAAGTTATTTAAATAATTGTATGAGCCATTAATATTAATGGCTCGTTATCAAAGTATTTCATGAAAGTAACATGAATTTATTTGATCACTCACATTAATTTACAGAATGTGTATTGTTTCTTCTAGAAACTTGATGATTTCCAGATATAAGTTGGTTTTCAAAGTAGTGACGATAATGACAGTTGTTTATGAGTTTAACACATTCGCGGCAATAAGGGGTCTAAATATGCGGTGCGGGTGAAAATATTGTGGTTTCGCTCTGGTGTGGACCTCGTAGTTTATAGAATTTTATAGGTATAAAAGAGAGCACTATATGGTTCTATTTCCATTTAAATCAATCAAAATAAGTAGAGGCCGTGCGTGTCCGTACGTAGCCATTAATAGGGGTCGTAATCAAAATACAATGAGCGTAAATTAATCATCCGGTTGATTGTTTTGGACATAACAGTCCATTTGAATTCCCTGGGTGATCCTAATAGACAACATAATCCAAAAGAATTACGTGGGTGTCCTTGCCGGATAAGTTAGCCCACTAGAATCACTTGCAGAGTAATATTACTTTCTGGGGTATCCTTCTGGATATAGCTCTGTCCATTATAATCACCCGGGGGACCGTGATAGACATACGATCCAGTATGGTCCAGCACGATCACCTGGGTGATCTTACTGCATAAGTTCGTCCGCTAGAATCACTTGCAGAATAATATTAATTTATCCTACTGGATATAATTCTGTCCACTAAAATCACCCAGGGTAAATGGGAGTTGCACTCCAAGTATTTGTACTAACTGACCTATCGTCAAATGAAATGAAAAGGATGACCGCAACTTAGCCAAAATACCTACCACACTGTGAAGCGACGTCAATTAGACTTATGTTAACGTACATTGCAAATACCATTTTACATCACAGACAGACACACTGACAGATAGACAGAAACAGAGACAGATAGACAGATTGGCGTCAAAATAGAAGAAAATACATACCTTCTTAATTGTAGGAGGCTCATTGCGAAAGAAAAACTGGTGAACAACGCGACAAATTACACACATCGTAAATTCATCAACTTTATCGATTTATCTTCCATGTTATTATAAAAACAGCGGTAGCACGAACGCTTGTCAAATCCTTGTTTCGTCAAATGCTTATTTCGTTAAATGCTAGTTTTGTCTAATCCTCTGTTCGTCAATCCCTTGTATTGTCCAGTCCAAATCCCTTAACTACGGACATATTTTTTTATAAATGACCCTGAAACCAGTGCAATAAATAAATTATGCACAGGAAAAAGGTATTCTCTTTTAAAATCAATATGACAAAGTGTGATTATCAAAATAATGTTCGTTTTCAACAAAGTGAACTATTTGGTCATAAATTTATAAAATTTAAATATATTGAATGCTACAAACGTTTTTCGTTAACGGCCACACCTTTGTTTACATTGTTTCCGAGAAAATAAAAATCAGACAAACTGGTATAGGTACAAGCACAAACCACGTATTAAAGTAGACCCAACAAATGCTTATGGATTTTTTTATTTAAAGTGCGTTCTTAACTGACAGTTAACAGGTCGTCACTGACGATTAGTGTCGAACTCCATACATTTCGTCACGGGCTGACAGGTTAGGCGGTATTTGAACATAGCTTAAGTGTCGCCTAGCCGTATATTTTAAAATAATACTGCCCTTATACTTCGCGTGCCATGACTTTTGCGCTTTGCGCAAATTAGCTCTTAGTTATATTCGGGCCGTTCAAACTGTCATACGCAAAAATCTGACACGCATGGCTCTCATACAAATCGAGGAACTTTTTCCTTCTATCTCGATATATTTCTGTAGGTACAATATGTGACCTCACGAAACACGATAAGTTAAATAAAAGCTCTAACTAAACAAAGCTCGCCGGCTTAACTTCCTATCCAACCTATTCACGAAGTTTCCACAATTACTTGTTTCTGAACTTGACTGCGAGTTAGGTACAATGGGAGTGGAATAACACCCCGACGTTATTAGTCTATGGTATAGAAAGATAGAATGGAACATAGGAAAGTGACCGGAAAATTCTAGACTCTTATGTACTTTTCACCAGTTTACCATCCTTTCAGAAAAAAAATTGTTTTCTTTTTTATGCGCACGTGCAAGCAAACGCAAAATGCAGAAGAGGCCTCCAAAAATAATAAAGAGGCACTACTCAAGACTGGGGCAATCGGAAAAATTTTATTCAAAACCTCAGCGTAGGGTAATAATAGGAAAGACGAAGATAGACAAGATTAAAAATACAAGGCTAAATAAAAATGAATATTAACATCTTACAAAGCAGCAACAAAATCGTCCTATTCATTTGCTTTGGTAAAAACATCATAAATAACAGAAAATCTTAAACGAAAATACGATTGACTCGATTCCCAATACCTACCGAAAAGATTTGTAGATGTGGTTATAGGTACCTCACACTGGGCATCCCTGACAAATGCGAGGTTATCCCTATAGCCGAGGTTAAAAACGGCCAGCCCTGCATCCATCACGATTGTTTGGGAACAATTCCAATGATTTATAGCGCGTACTCGGGAATTTTCCCCTAGTATTGACGTATCGACCACCGTACACAGATTTAAAACAGTTGGGATTTGGGAACAATGCCATCCTGTTTTAGTATTTTAGCTAAACGTATCCGTTCAAAAAATACTACCTACGATTGTGTCAAATATGAATAGAGTAGAGAAAGGTTTTATGCTTATATGTAGTTCGGTTTTTGTGGATTTTTGTCTGTTCCTTCGAAACGATTTGTCACTTGTTGTTGATTAATGGTTTTTTTAGGACCTAAGCTAGTTACCAAGCTGAAAGTTGTTTGCAAGTAGACAAAAACTGCGCCGCAAAATGGCCCATGATTAATATAATTGACTTAATGGCGCTGTGGAGTCGCGCGAGTACGAGCATCCTTCATCATTTATTTTGGTTTCTGAGCATCGTATACAAGTATGGTAAGTGACCATTGAAATGAAAATACTAGACAAAGTGTTTAATTCACTTACATACTGTTATATTATTCGTATTGCGCGGGGCTTTCGCCAGGCTTTATGCATATGTATGTATTCTCCAGTGTAGTAGGCGCCAGAATGATAGCTAGTTAATACCTTACCTAGTCCCTCGCCGAATATTGGCTTGTCTATATTGATGATACTTCATAAGCCGTTGTACTTTTATCTTCGTTACCACTAAGATGCAACATTGGAGATACAAGATTAACATGACACAGGCTTGGGTGAGAAGACAACTGGTATCCGTTGATAAGTTTCATAGAACAGATTTGATGGTTATTTCATTAGGTCTCTCGTCACTGACGAGGTCTGCTGCAATGTTAAACAGATCAGCATTGCGGCAGACCTTCGAAATTTGTTCTATAAGTAAGCGCTTTAACAACGTATTTAATTAGGTACCGTAATTTACAAAACAACAAACAAACAAATAACCTCCGGAAAATACCTCCAATTTATTACGAGGGCTGTAAAAAAACATCAAAAACACCGTTAATTTCGCGGGACTCGAGGAAAGTTGGTAAAGGTGTGTTTATACTGAAATACGTTGCAAAACACGTCATTACCACCCGAGTCCTTCAAATTTATTTACGAGTTTTACTCTGGGGACAGGTTAGAAAACTTCTGGATTGCATTACGTAACTTCGAAGTCGAATAAGGCTTGTTATTGCTTTTGCTGAAATAATGGATCTTACTTGTGAAATTCTACCTACTAAGTATCCCTATTAATACAAAGACAATATGGTGTACATTCGTCATCAACCATTAATATATTCGTCATCAACCATAATCAACATTATATAAACGTCCCACTGTTGGGATCAGGCTTACTCTCATAGTTGAGAATGAACGGGATGTAGTCCCCACGGTGGCCTAATGCGGATTACTTTTTTTTAATTATTTCTCAGTATTATAGTTCTGTAAGCAATATTTATTATCAACTGTATATGTTTATGTATATATAGATAGATCAATTATTTCTATATTAGGAAATAAGAAAGATAAGAAATTGGTTTTCTTTCAGACGGTTCATAAATATAAAAAAATACTTAGTGGTTTTTTTCACTAAGTTAACATTTTCGAAACAAAAAGATATTGTTGTAATTTATAATAAAATGTTTTTTTTCTAATACTGCCAAAAGGTCAATATTCTTTTTGATGCATAATAAATCGTCCCTTTTACCCGTCGCCCGTTTTTTTTTTTTATTCTTACCGGTTAGTATAGTATCTAAAATATCATATTATTTTGTTATTCAGAATAGCATCATACGACAAAAGTTCATATGCTACGCTTTGTCACGTGATAAAATAAATGATAAAGCATCCGTCACGTTTTGACAAATAGTGTGTGAGAGTGACGGATGCTTTATCATTTATTTATCTCGTGACAAAGCGTAGCATCATATGCCTACTGAATTGAACTTTTGTCGTAATATGTGGGTTATGATTATAAAAGATTTTTTTGGTAACGCACTGGACACTTAATTGGAGGCGACACGGGGACTGGTAACGTGGTGGATTCGAGTAAGAAATGAGACTTTTTTGCTATAAAAAGTCCAAAATATGGAAATAATGTATAATAAACATTGAGACCTGGTTGAGAAGTAACGTAAAACTGTAGGTACTAAAAATATTACGAAACATCTGCAATTTTGTAAAAGTGGATCTTCATTTTAGGCACTAAAAAGAATTTTGGCAATGTTTTTTTAATAACGCTCCAATATCACCGAACGATATATTTTTGGACAAGACACATGCATGCAATAAGGAAAAAATATTTTAGCAATTATTTTTTTATAAAATGGTTCAAGTCTCCACCTGAGCAAATCTCCCGGACCCCCCCCGACATAATTATGAAAAAACAAACATTATATTCATTCATCATTATTAAACGAAAATATTCTTTATATGAAAGAAACATTTTGTCTGTTCATTGGTTTTTTTAAATAACACCACAATTCATTCATTTCTTGTATCTATATATGTAACGAAAATATTCTTTTATAGTTCACGCATTCAGAAACTCAAAATGCTTTTCACATACGCTCTACTGTCTGTGTAAAGCAGTTTGAGTTTCTGAAGACACATGGAAACTTATTAATACGAATAGACTGAGCTTATTTTATTCTTTCACAGTATGTATACTTAAATAAGAACCTAATCTGGGGGCACGGCAGTGCCCCCGTTAATTCGAGCAATATTGTTATTGACGCGGCCATTGCCCGGTTCTAACATTCGTAAATAGAACATTATTGCAGGCAGCGTATTTTTGATGCCAATAGCATAAAAATGACGTCAAGCTACATACAGCATGATTCACTTTAGGTTTTACATTGATTTATGGTTACCGGAAATTACCGGTATCGGAAAAGCTATGAATTAATTGTATTACTACTATCTGTGGTTGGTGTCAATGGTAGAAGCCATTTTATAAATCAACTTGTGTCTGAGCATTTTCCCGAGAAAAAGTTGCATTAGGTTGTGTTTAAATGCCGTCTAAACTTTCCACTTTCTAACCAAACCTTTGCTATTGACATTAACTCTCAGTTTTGGCACCACCGCTTACCGCTAGTTAACTGAAATTCTTCTCGCAAAAATGCTCTATGTTAAACGGGAAATTGGAAATAATAATCGGAAATGCTTTTTTATATTGAAGGGACAGCGTGAATTCGGATAAATATATATATGTGGGGGCCAAGGGGTAGAAGTCGTCAGTATGTCCATCTAATTGCCAATAATCCGCAGTCGAGTGTCGGTTTCCATCGGTTGGAGCTCGATAGTATCACTAACTAATGATAATAAACGAAGAAATGCAGTGAGGTTGGTTGCGGGACGTGTTCCTTCGCCCAAAATGCTCAGATCAACCATCACTGACTCCAATTCCTTGTTCAGCACAATTCACCATTTTCTGACATGCAAGACAATAACAGAACGTGACCGAACTAAGTCAGTTTTGAATAAACGTCATTGTACCGCAACCAAAGACACTCAAGCATAAACAAACTTGACATTCCTTCGTGAGGAGAACTCCGCACTGCGACATATAAAATCGCATATCCAATGAATATTTCCAAATTACTCTTTAAATAAATGAATAAAAAAACACAAACAGATGCATTTTTACTTATAAAATGTCTTCTACCATTGACACAATCAATTAAAGTAGTGATATAATTAAGAATAAAACAAACTTACCTTAGTGAGGTTTGATTCCAATTATGTGAGTATCCCAAGCGAAGACGATTAAGGTCAATGTGGCTAATTCCGTCTGGTGGGGTAATTCCGTACAGCGGTTTTTACGGCTTAACTGTCTTTCTAACAAACTTCTAATTTCGTCAGTTAGTGTGAAAAGTTTCGCTCCTGTGCCAGTCGAGTCATCAAGTGCATAATATCGTTTGTTTGGCCGCAAAAGCCGCTGTACGGAATTGCCCCACCAGACGGAATTAGCCACATTGACCTTACATCGTCTTCGGTTAGGATACGAAATATAATTAATAATTTGCTTAAACGATATCGGTTACTTACGGTAACGGTAAATCAATGTAAGACCTAAACTAAATCAGCCCGTATTTACGTGTCATCGGCACCAAAAATACTTTACGGACATAAGTTTGCCTAAGTAGGTACACCTACAGCCGAAATAATTCCTTTGTAATGTAAAATACAAGTATATGTAAGATCAATAGAAACGTCTGGTCCAACGGTCTACTATTCATGGATAGTATTCTACGTAATTATTTTATGGTTTTCGGCTGTAATTGTTGTCTATTTGGGTTTAATTTATGAATCAATGTGTACCGGATACTTAATGACATGTAAATATAAATAAGTTTAGTTATAAGCAAATAAATAATAATCATTTTCTATTTCTATTAGGTTTAGGTAAAATAATTGTATCAGCTAGCTTAGGTTTGTCCAATCATTTAATAACGTGTCTTTAACCCTTTACTATAGGTAGGAATCAGGCCTTCAGCCAAAAGTGCATATTGCACTCAAAGTGCATACTGCACTAAATGCACTATGCACAAACACTAATAGGCCCTAAGCCTACAAGTGCATACTGCACACATAAAGCTGAGTGCATCATGTACAAAGCTACAACAGGCCCTAAGCCTCAGATGCATGTGCAACAATGCACATGCACACCAGCAAGTACATGATGCACCAGCAAGTGCATAGTACATACCCAGGCCCTAAGCCAAGTACACAATGTACACCCACTAGCACACAATGTGCAACAATATGGGCCATCAGCCAAGTGCATACTGCACACACATGCACAAAGTGCATTCATGTAACCTAGATAAGTTTTCCCGCTTTTAATAAATAAACTATGGCAAAAATGGAGGGAAAACCGACCAATCAGAAACGTCGGCCAATCACAGGCACGACCAATAGTAGGCCTCCCGTTTCTCCAACCACACTAACTGTGGACTACCGCGACAGCCGATTTACACCCACGCAATCGGCTAGCCGCCAGTTTGTATCCAGCCGTCGACGCCAAAGGTCGCCTTCCTCTCCATTTAGCCAGTATTGTAAAATCAGTGTTTCTTCTCATTTCCTACCACCCATTAGGTACCCTGCTATCGAAGGTGTGTGGTCGCTTACAGTCCCGTCCCGCACATTGGTCCATTCTCCGCGGATTTCAAGAACCCAGAAGACTCAAGAACCCAGAAGTCTCAAGGCTCAAGAAACCAGAAAAAAAGCTTCAAGAAACCAGAAGACTCAAGAAACCAGAAGTCTCAAGGCTCAAGAAACCAGAAAAAAGCTTCAAGAAACCAGAAGAAACCAGAAGTCTCAAGGCTCAAGAAACCAGAAGTCTCAAGGCTCAAAAAAGAATAAAGAAACTCATCATGCCGGTCACAAGGTCGGTAGAGAGGAGGCGACCCCCGTCGTCCGTCCACACAGCCTCCACACCAGGAGGCATCACCGATTCATCGGAGCAGACGACGACGACGGGCACCACAACCACAACAGGAGCGTCGGCGGAATCTGGAAGAAACTCACCACGTATCACAAGACAAGCAAGGTACGATTCATTACGGTCACTCTCGGAGCCTCCCCAGGCCCGTGATACCGCCCCGGCCGCAGGCACCATGCCCGCCGCGGCCGAGACTGCTGGCACTGCATATGCCGCAACCGTGGGCGCGCCGCCCCAGCCCGCACCGCCGCAAGGCAACGCCGGCCAGGCCGCGCCCGCCCCCACCACCGAACCCCCCGCTTCAGCCGTACCCCCTCTCCCGCGCCCGGGAGAGGGGAGCGCCGCGGGGACCTCCGCTGGGCTACGGGCGCCTATACGAGAGGCGCTCCCAGCGCCTGTGTTAGCGTCCGCTACAAGAGCGCGCTCGCAGGCAACATCGAAGAAATCGAAGCAACATCGCATCAAACTGGCGAAGGCGCAGGCAGAGCTAGCCGCGGCAAGGCTAGCTATCGTCCAGGCAGAAGCATCGTCGGATGAAGAGTTCGAGGACGAAGTGAACACGTCGCGACAGGTCGAAACCTGGCTCGACCGGCATCAACAAGTTCCTGCAATCGACATGCATCCGCACATCCCAACACCGCAGCACGACACTCAGGTACTGTCTCACTCGGCGGGAGCCCGCGCTGGGCCCCCGCCCCCGCTACCCGCGGCGATCCAGTACCCGGACCGGCGCCAGGAAGCTGATCCTAGCACAACAAACCCGGTCCCCCAGTCGATGCTGTTCTCTCAGGAGCGGGCAATGGCGATGCAACAGTATTCACCGAATGCAGACATGAACAACTTCGCTGACGCCATACGTGCCGCCATCGTCGCAAGCAAACAAGAACCGTCCTTCAGGAAGCCGGCCGACCTCCCGGCGTTCACCGGCTCCCGACGGCAGTGGCTGTCCTTCAAAAGGGTATATGAAGACACAGCACCATTTTTTACAACAGGAGAAAATACAGCGCGACTGCAGACGGCGACAAGCGGGCTACGAAACGCCGCTATCGCCGACTTCATCATTTCGGGCGCACGGCCTGAAATCATCATGGAAAAATTAGAAGAATGCTACGGGAACACAGCGACGCTTGCAGCCCTCGAGTACAAGAATCTGCGAGAGCTGCCGAAGCTGACCGACAACGCGCAAGACATCTGTACATTTTCGCTGCGCCTCGGCACCATCATGACTACGCTACAGCTGGTCGACCCACATGCAAGTAGGTACAACTCCGAGATACTACGCTCGCTTCATGACAAATTAACAGTGAATTTACAGTCGAAGTGGTACACCTACTCTGCGGACAAGCAACGTCGTGAAAGTGACGTCATGCTGATGGTCGACTTCCTGAGAGCCGAGGCGAAGCTGCGCGAACCATACACAATAATGACGGACACGCAACAAAATTATCAAAGGTACCCCCCCCGCCCTACCTCATACAACACCTATGCACCCCGCCCCGCCCAGAGCGCGCGCTACCCGCCCGCGGCAGCACCACGCTGGCAGCCGCCGGTCGCATCGAGCTCGCAGCCGCGCCCACAGAAAACGCTGACAGTCGCTGAGAAAAAATGTCCGATATGCGCAAGTACAAATCACAGCGGGGCCGGAGAATGCGCAACTTTTCTTAACATGTGCATAGATAAGCGGCGGGAGGTGGCAAAAACGCAGCAACTGTGTTTCAAGTGTCTTCATTATCGTGCCCGCAGGCATTTGTGTAAAAAGATGTTGTGTACAGCTGAAAATTGTGGAAAAAATCATAATGTTCTTGTGCATAAAGATTATAATGAGATTTCAGAAGCTGTCAAACCTGAAAAGGTCTCCTGCGCATGGGCGCGCAAGGCGCGCTCGTTCCTGAAGATATTACCAGTGCAAGTGAAGGGCCCGCTCGGAACAAGGGAGGCCTACGCCCTCCTCGACGACGGTAGCAGCGTCAGCCTGATCTCCGAAGAATTGGCCGCTGCAATCGGAGCCCCCGGGCCGGTCGACCCCCTGCACATCGAGGCGCTATCGGATAGCGCAATAAGCAACGACTCGTCGCGCCGCGTCAAAATTGAACTACAGGGAGCGGGTAACACTGAAAAAATTGAAGCTAGAACCGTGAGTAAACTTTCATTATCTCCTCAAAGTGTGACAGAGACAGCGATATCTGACTGCGAACATTTGAGTGATATCAAAGATAAATTAAAATATGATAATGCTTCCCCCACCATTTTAATAGGACAAGATAACTGGCCTCTCCTTCTAGCGCAGTGTGTTAGAAAGGGACGATGCGATCAGCTGATTGCAAGCCAAGTTTCCTTAGGATGGGTACTGCACGGTTCATCCACACGCGCCATAGGACATCGAGTGAATTTTGTGAACAATTTAGATGAAAAAATTGAAGAAAAACTCGATTATTTTTTCAGTGTCGACTCACTCGCAATAGAGCCCGCCCGCCCTGCGACCGACCCGGAGCACCGAGCCAGCCGCATATTGGAGGAAACAACGCACCGCATTTCACCCGCAGAGTATGAAGTTGGTCTATTATGGAAGAAAAATGAGGTATGTTTACCTTTCAATTATAACTCAGCTCTGCGGAGGCTCCATGGCGTTGAAAAGCGGCTAGACAAACACCCGGAACTGCGAGCCAAGTACGAGACAGAAATGGCCGCGTTCATCGAGAAAGGGTATGCAGAGATAGCCCCATCAACGAGGACGCCCGGCAAGACATTTTTTCTCCCGCATTTTCCGGTTATAAACCCTATGAAACCGGGTAAGGTACGAATAGTGCATGATGCAGCGGTAAAAGGCGCAGACGGCAGGAGTCTCAACGATAACCTCCTGAGCGGGCCCTCCCTCATACAGAGCCTCCCCGGGGTACTCAGCAAATTTAGACAACACGCAATTGGAGTCACTGCGGACATTAAAGAAATGTTCATGAGAGTAAGTGTTCGCGAACAAGATCGCGACGCGCTGAGGTACCTCTGGCGGGGCGGGGAGCGCGGGGATACCCCCCCCACTGAATACAGAATGACAAAACTGATATTCGGGGCAACGTGTTCACCAACATGTGCAATTTATGTGAAAAATAAAAATGCACTAAGGCACATAGACCGAGAGCCGACTGCAGTAAGGGCCATTATTGAAAAACATTATGTTGATGATTATCTCGACTCTTTCAGGACTTCAGACGAGGCGATTGAAATAGCATCAAAGGTGCGCGACATCCACGCGGAGGGCAATTTCGAGCTACGCGGATGGACATCAAACTCGCCCGACCTCCTCGCCGCCCTGGGAGTCGAAGAAAATGCCGCCAACACTGCAGTCGCGCTCAGCGACGGCGGCGCCGCCCCCGTCGAGCGCGTCCTCGGGCTCATCTGGAAGCCGACGACGGACGAGATGACGTTCAACCTGGACCTCGCCCGCGTGCCTGCCGACGTGCTACACAACGGACAGCCTACGAAGAGAGAAGCCCTGAAAATCACGATGTCGCTCTACGACCCTATGGGTTACGCCGCACCGGTAACGGTAAGAGCAAAGTCGATATTACAGGAAGTGTGGAGGCGCGGCACGGCGTGGGACGAGCGTCTGCCTGAGGACTTGGCAGAACAATGGAGGCGCTGGATGGGTCACCTGAGGAACCTACATCGTGTCACGATACCCCGCGCCTACCTCGGCTACAGCGACGCAACGAGACTCGAGCTACACGTATTTGCCGACTCATCTGAAACAGCGTTCGCGGCCGTCCTCTACTGGCGCGCTACGACCCCATCTAACGAGGTAAAAGTATCTCTCATCATGGCGAAAGCCAAAGTCTGCCCGCTGAAAGTAACCAGTGTACCGCGCCTCGAGTTAATGGCTGCGGTCGTGGCGGCACGGATGGCCGACGTCGTGAAAAGCGAGCACGAAAGAAAACCCGATGCAGTTACGTTCTGGACCGACAGTAAAGTTGTCTTACAATGGGTACGTAACGGAGCTCGCTCATACAAGCCGTTTGTCGCACACAGAGTAGCCGCCATCCAGGAACACTCGAAACCCAACGACTGGCGCTACGTCCCGACCAAGCTCAACGTAGCAGATGACGCCACCCGAGACGTTCCTGAAGACTTCAATTCGAATCATCGGTGGTATAAAGGGCCCGATTTTCTATACAAAGATCCGTCCACGTGGCCGCAGGAGTCTCCAGCCAATGAGAGCGAAGCCACGCCCACCGGTGAAGAACGCACGTGCTACGCTACAAGCGGACAGAAAATGGACGTAAGGCACGCGCTACCAGATGCTACGAGATTTTCACGCTGGGAAAAGTACCTGAGGGCGACCGCACGAGTACTACAGTTCGTTCAACAATGCAAACGTAAGCATGAATCAGTTAACTATAAACGAACCCGTGCCAACGCCAGCAAGGACCCTGATTGGAGGACCACTTCTGCGTCTCGAAAAGCTGCGAAACGCCCGCCCGCCCGACCGCTACGACACGTAGAGTGCTACGCCCCAGTCAGCGTAGACCTTCTACGACGCGCCGAGCAACTCATATGGAGGGCCGCCCAGCGAGACGATTTCCCAGAGGACCTCGCAGCTCTCGAACGAAACGAGAACCCACACCGCAGTAGCAAACTAAGTAAGCTCGCCGTAGAGATGAAAGATGACCTCATCATACTACGAAGCCGCATCGACGCAGCGACGGGAGTAACCTGCGTGAGGGACCCGCCCATCGTAGACGGCCGCCACGCAGCTACACGCCTCTACATCGACTACGTGCACAGGCGACTCAATCACGGGCGAGTGGAGCTAGTAGTCAACGAAATAAAACAACGAATATGGGTAATACATTTGCGTCAATCAACACGTCACGTGCTACATAAATGCCGGCCGTGTATCATAAGGAGAGCGACGCCATCAAGACCGCCTACTGGTAACCACCCATATACCCGTCTAGCTCACCACCAGAGGCCCTTCAGCTACGTGGGTTACGATCTCATGGGCCCCCTTACTGTGACGGTGGGTCGTTCCACACAAAAGAGATACGTAGCCCTCTTTACATGCCTAACAACTCGTGCCGTTCATTTAGAAATTGCAGGTTCACTGACGACAGACTCCGCCATCATGGCGCTCAGGCGCCTAATCGCGCGCCGAGGATGTCCGGCCGAAATTTGGTCCGACAATGGGACAAACCTGCGGGGCGCCGACAAGGAGCTGCGCCGCGCCGTCGACCCGGGCCTCAATGCAGAGGCCACGACCCGTGGCATCAGCTGGCGCTTCGTGCCGCCGGCAGCACCATTCATGGGAGGCGCCTGGGAGCGGATCGTGGGCTTAACGAAAAAAGCCCTCCTGGCCGTCATGCACGAGCGGCACCCCAGCGAGGAAGTCCTCGCCACCTTCTTGGCAGAGGCCGAGTTCACCGTCAACAGCCGGCCGCTCACCCACGTCTCAACGGACCCCGACGACCCCGAGGCACTCACACCAAACCACTTCTTGCTCGGGGGCTCCGCCTGGAACCCGGCCCCGGGCACCTTCAACGAAAAGGACACCGTGGGGCGCTCTACCTGGCGCACAGCTCAGCGCCTGGCTGACATGTTCTGGGCGAGATGGCTGCGCGAGTACCTGCCACACTTACAAGACCGGCGGGAGCCCACACACAAGGGCCCCGCCATCGCCGTAGATGACATCGTGCTGGTCGTCGACAACACGCTTCCCCGCAACACATGGCCGCGGGGACGCGTCATCGCCACCTACCCGGGCCCTGACAACACCACTCGGGTCGTCGACATCAAGACCAAGGGCGGCGTGCTACGACGAGCAACAAAACGACTCGTCATCCTGCCGAGCAAGCCGGACACGCCAACCACCGCCGCGGGCGCCAACCAGCCCGCCGGCCCCAGCGCCGAGCCAGCACCACCCAGCGCGGCACCCACACAGCCCGCTGGCCCGAGCAACACACAGCTCGCTGGCTCGAGCAACACACAGCTCACTGGCACCATCACCGGCGCGGCACCCACAACGCCCGCCGGCCCGAGCAACACACAGCTCGCCTGCCATGCCGTCGGCGCGGCAACCTCACCGCCCGCCGACACGAGCAAAACACAGACTGTTGACCGAACGAGGAAGAACCAGCCCGCCAACCAGAGCATCGAGACACCGAGCGCCGGCCTGAGCACCGAGTTCCTGAGCATCGAGCCCCCGAGCAACGGCCTGAGCAACGAGACACCGAGCCAGAGCATCGCGTCATCCGGCACCAGCGAGTCTATCTATGTCCAATGACATAGCGGCGGGAGAAATGTACCGGATACTTAATGACATGTAAATATAAATAAGTTTAGTTACAAGCAAATAAATAATAATCATTTTCTATTTCTATTAGGTTTAGGTAAAATAATTGTATCAGCTAGCTTAGGTTTGTCCAATCATTTAATAACGTGTCTTTAACCCTTTACTATAGGTAGGAATCAGGCCTTCAGCCAAAAGTGCATATTGCACTCAAAGTGCATACTGCACTAAATGCACTATGCACAAACACTAATAGGCCCTAAGCCTACAAGTGCATACTGCACACATAAAGCTGAGTGCATCATGTACAAAGCTACAACAGGCCCTAAGCCTCAGATGCATGTGCAACAATGCACATGCACACCAGCAAGTACATGATGCACCAGCAAGTGCATAGTACATACCCAGGCCCTAAGCCAAGTACACAATGTACACCCACTAGCACACAATGTGCAACAATATGGGCCATCAGCCAAGTGCATACTGCACACACATGCACAAAGTGCATTCATGTAACCTAGATAAGTTTTCCCGCTTTTAATAAATAAACTATGGCAAAAATGGAGGGAAAACCGACCAATCAGAAACGTCGGCCAATCACAGGCACGACCAATAGTAGGCCTCCCGTTTCTCCAACCACACTAACTGTGGACTACCGCGACAGCCGATTTACACCCACGCAATCGGCTAGCCGCCAGTTTGTATCCAGCCGTCGACGCCAAAGGTCGCCTTCCTCTCCATTTAGCCAGTATTGTAAAATCAGTGTTTCTTCTCATTTCCTACCACCCATTAGGTACCCTGCTATCGAAGGTGTGTGGTCGCTTACAGTCCCGTCCCGCACACAATGTTTTGTTTGCTTTGTTTCAACAAAAACTTAGGTACTGTGAAACCCTGTGGCGCAGAGTTCAATTCTGAGTGTAATCCGTTGTGTTTAACATACTTATTAAAAAAATAGTACAAAAGAGATATTGTACAGATAAATCCTTCGCTTCAAAAGCAATTTTAAAATGTAATCTGTCGTCTTCTTTTGGAAGTTGGACTACAAATAATCAATTGCTTACTCCCGATTCTTTGCGACATACAACTAAAAGCGGGGGATAGGTATATAACATGTACGATTCTTTTCCCAAACGTCCTTGCTTCGCCATGTATAAGCACTGAATGGGGCCATTCATCCTAATAGATTAGTTTTCCGTGAATGCTCCCGGATCATTCTTTCGCCAAATTTGCTGCCTCACAAATGAGTAATATATATTATCAACGTTTTGCCGATTACACTGTTTTGTCGCATTTTTTCTGAATAGGTACATAAAGTGAATTCGTTTTGGCTTATACATACATAAGTAACGTATTTATATAACTCCTGTAGTGGTTAAGTAATTGTTTCATTACGGCAATCTTATGTTCAGGAAACAATATTCCGTACCTGAGAACATAGCACTCTAAGTCCTATTGTTTTCCATACTTACTTACAATGTTATGCTTCTCAGGTACGGTATTTACCTATATGCTTAGCGAGAAGACAACTTTAAGTGAAAACTCCTATTAGTTTGTAAAGAAACTACATACTTTGTGCCCCTCCATGGGTCATTAGAAGTGCGAAATGTTAGATATCTTTAATAAAAAGTACCATAATATTTTGTTGTGATAAGATGTCTATTTTATAGAGCTATTTACACAGACAGATTATTGTGTGTTCAAATTCATTGACTTACACTCATTGTTTTTCCTTGTGATAACATCAACAATTCGAAGCACCTCTTTTATACTCTTTCAAAAGCATTCATTCAGCTCAAATTGAGTTATCAGACCCATGTTTATTACCGTCATTGTAAATGAACGACGATGCAACGGGGCCACGCCGTTTCGTCGCCTAAATAGTTATTTTATTTCTACGTTTCATGACGCATTGGTTTTTTTACTGTAATGTCATGTTAACATGTATTAATAAATAAATAAATAAATAAATAAATAAATAAATGAAACACGTTCAGCACTTGGTGGGCTGTTACATTACTTTTAGTAGTTATAGTTATGGTTGAAGGGTAATCGAAGCGCTAAGCGATTCCGAACATAACCCAGGATTAAAAGGGAATTAAAGCGAACGGTTATAGGTTTAGTTGGTTAACGCTCGTGTAGTGACTGACAATTTCTGTATGAATATAGAAACAATGTGAGCAGAACACACGAAGCTAGATTAATGCGTCAACTCTCACGGTAGATTTGCTTTGGTGAATTATAATGTTTTCAGTCATTTACATTTACTAAAAACCCAGCAAACATGTCCGACGGCTCAGCGGGTTATTTGAACTTAGTGCTTCAGTGTCAATCACCGGTGGCTGACAAGGCCTAAGCAGATACAGCGTCTGTCAGCTACCGGTGACTGACATGGCAGTCGCGTTAAGCCTCTCAGGCCGCGACCCATTATAACGTAACAACGAAATTGAACGCGAAGTCAAGTTCACAAAAGGTCAACATTATTCAACATAGCAGGTTAAAGAGATGATTTACGATCAGTAAATGTTCAAGCACCCTCCTTCTCGACCCTATTTATAAGTTCAGAAAGAACTTATTCTTTCTTTGAAGATGCAAGTAATGTGGTGTTGTTTTTTTAGGGACCCCCCTTCATATAAAAACGGGGTGATTTTTTTTGCTCCAACCCTATTTCGTGAGATGTGGTTGGATAGGTAGGTCTTTTAAAAATGACTCCAACTTTAAAACAGTGGTTCCAAAAAAACAAAAAAAGAATTGCAATAGTAGGTCTTAATAAGGACTTTCAATTAAAACTATTTTGAACATGATTATCCTGCCTACTACAAAAGACATTGGTGCTGCAGATGCTCCCTTTTTTTTGTTGCCACCCACAGTGCCTAATTATAAAGCGCAACTGTATTACTTTAGTATTTAATTATGAAGATAATTGTCGGCGTATTATCTATCTAACCAACTGTATTTTTTTCCCGGTTATTTTGTCACAATTTTCCAATTTCTACTTACGGCAGCAAAAAACACGCACACAATTCTGGTATGTACAATTTTAGCAGCAATTTCACTCGCGCTCAATCGTTTTGTTTCGCATAGTCGATTTTAGGTCAAAATTAGTCACAGTTTTAATTCTATTACCGCATTTGATGGTCGTGTAGGATTCGGGCGCTTTAATATCAGTCATCATATTTCTAAAATAAACCTCATCCCTTATTAATACGGTTTCAATTCCGATCGGCTCCAAAATCTGTATCATAAACGTGTTATCCGTGTAAATGCAATAGATGCGGAAATGCTATCCGATTCTGAATAACGGTAGCACCTCTGACCTCATAAAATCTCATTGTTGTGATATTCAAAGCCCGCATGGATTTGGAAAATGCGGACCTCTCATAGTGTTCTCCAACCAAAACAGATGTTCAAGTACCCGAGTTATCGCATATTACAAGGTAACTTTATTTCGAAATAATGATAGCACTGGGTTCCTTATAATCGAAAATAGTCGTTTACCTTATTCATTTATACCACTACTCGGGCTTTTTAAAAACGGTGTGCGCTTTGTGCACGACTCGAAGTGAGTGACATCCTCACTAATACGGATAGAAATTTCATATAACAAGGAATTGGGAGGACTATGGTATGCTAAATAAAACAACGTCGTTTGTTACTTTGAAACCGAGTCGAGACCAACGTAGGTTAGTCCGTATCTAAAACTATGATATCATAATTTGTATAAAAGACAACGACATTACTAAATAATGACCACAAATATGTTCAATGAAATGAATGAAATAAAACAAATACGTCTTTAGATAAATATGTGCTTGTTTATAACGTTGTTTTCGTAAGCCTCCTCGCAATAAAGTAACGAAATGCCGCCGTTCACATCCATATACTCCGGTCAAAGTTGTCGTTTCTAATACATTTCATCGATAAATTCCATTCGAAATGAAGCCGGCGGGCTAACATAATAAGGGATAACAAATAGCATATTGCTACCCCAAAAAAGGCAAAGAGATATAAATCTAAGAGTAAAAATGGGCTCGGTTGCCCTTATTATTAAGAGCGGGTGACGTTACGCGCAAATGAACCAAGTAAACAATAGCAAATACATTGTCTCTTCGGTTGATTAAAGAATTTCTTTGCCTGTTTTTGGGCATTTATATTGATACTAGCTAATGCCCGCGACTTCGTCTGCGGTGTAAATTATAATTAGGCAATTAATCTTTATAAATAATTTCTGACATTTGTTCATAAACTTGGTTGTAATTAAACAAAACCCTCAAATATTGGGCCCAAAACTACACAATGCACATTTACCGCGAAAATCAATTCTGTAGTCCATTAAAGGATTATTTCCAAAAAATTAAATGCACTTCATAAACCACCTGTTACATGCACAAAAAATCAATCTTCTAATTGCTATATGCTATGCATGGAATTTGAAACCTTTTACTTAAAAATTGTACGGTCCCTGAACAAACTTTTAACCCCCACTACTGAGCCCGGCGTTGAGATAAATTTTAATGAACGATGAAATTTGAGTTCTATTCAGTTTAATCAGTTTTAGATACCCTACTTTAAAAATCGTTTGGTCCCTTTACAAAATTTTAACCCCCATTTAACCCTTTTTGGAGATGAATTTCAAAAAATGGTTCAACTTTTTTTCTGGGCCCTTATTGAAGGATCTATGTACGAAGTCAGATCAGTAACTTAAAAATAATTTGATGACTATACAATATTTTAACCCCCGTTTAACCCCTTTTAGGGATGAATTTTGAAAAACGAAAAATCATTTTTTTACTCTTATTGAGGAGTCTATGTACGATGCCTCAGAGCTCCAAGTTCAAAAATCGTTTGGAACCTATACAAAGTTTCAACCCCCATTTAAACCCCTTTGGGGATGATTTTCAAAAAACAGCAATCACTTTTCTGTACTTTTGTGGATGAGTCTATGTAAGATGTTTAAGATCTACTACAAATACCGTTTGGTCTCCATACAAAGTTTCAACCCCCGTTGACCCCTTTTAGGGATGATTTTCGAAAAACAGTAAAACCACTTCTCTCTACTCATATTAAAGGGTCTATTTACAAAGTCTCAGATCTCCAACTTCAAAATTCGTTTGGTCCCTTTACAAAGTTTCAACCCCCATTTAACCCCTTTCGGGGGTGAATTTCGAAAAACCGTGAAATTACTTTCCTGTACTCATATTGAAGGGTCTATATACGAAGTCTCAAATCTCCAACTTTAAAAATCGTTTGGTGCCTATACAAAGTTTCAACCCCCATTTAACCCCTTTTTATGGATGAGTTTCGAAAAACGGTGAAATTACTTTTTTCAACTTATATTGCAGAGTCTATGTTCGAAGTCTCAGATCTCCTACTTTAAAAATCGTGTGGTCCCCATATAAACTTTAAACCCCCATTTAACCCTCTTTGGGGATGAATTTCGAAAAATCCCTTCTTATCCCTTACTTACGTTATACAACCACCCTACTCTGAAAATTTCAAGTTCCTAGCTTCAGTAGTTTCATTTTTTCACGTAAACTGCGACTTCTCAAGCAGACCCGAACCATTTCATAACACTCCCGGTTCAAATACACGCGGCGATCACGATCGATTCACGTTCGCGGCGCTACACTGCGCGTCGGTACGATAGACAACACGAACCGGCCATGCGGGGGTGCGCTGGCGACTAATGGCGATTTCATTTTTTTGGTCGAAACAGTACGTCTGGCATAACTGGCCGTGACTTCGTTTCTCGCGCGACAGAGCATCACCTGTCACTGTCACACGATATTGAGTGGAAAGAGATAGGAAGCATTTGTCGCGCGACAAAGAGTCGCGTGTCACAGTTGTGCTAGAGGTACAGGTGTTAGAGTGCGCGCCCTTCCCCTCACTCCGCTAACCCCGAGCGCTACTAGAGCGACGTTAGCTCTGACTAGCTTATCCTCGCGTTACAAATTATTTTTTCGTTAGCACATGTAATTGCGAAAATTTTACCTAAATTTTTTTTCAGATTTGACATCTTTTATTGATACCTAATGCCTAGGAAAAATTTGAACGGTTAATATAAAATCACCCCGTATAAGTAATTAAATTAACTTACTATACAGATACCCAGAAATTCGCCCCTTTGACACGCTTTAATTCAATATTTTGTTTTATGTTAATTGATTTAGTTATCCTGTTATTTCTATTAACCATTTCATATATCAATTTACACAAGTGCGTACCAATATTAGCAAGCTAACATGTTTTGATTCAGGAAATAAATGCTATATAGCTTTAAATGGTTATGTATGCAGATTCAGAACCCAGTTGCAGAACTGTAGGTACACTTTGGTACCCAGGCTTTATTTCATTAGCTTTATTTGGTTTTCATCCTGATAGTTTGTTAAATCGTTTAAAAAACGACAGAATGTTACTTTTCATCTTTATCTCCATTGACGGTCAATTTTAATTTTACCACCTGTCCGTTTTCACTCTGCATAAACAAACGTGATGGTATCGGTTCTTTCGGGCATAGTGTCATTCCAGAAGTCACTGTCACTAACTCTTATTATGTTCGCGGCATCGGCGAAGATCGATACCCTGCTCTGTCGGACGTCGCCGTGTCCACAGAATCCTTTAAGCGACTGCGTTATTACTACAGCTTTAAACTAAACACGATGGCAAAAATGGACGCCACATGAAGGATAATTTGATTAAAACGTACTTGTATTCTAATAAAATACTTATGTGTATCAATAGCCATTTCAATCTGTGCCGCAAAATAAGCTTTATTTTTTTTGTCTATTTGACTGGTTGAATTCGATTCAGGCAGATTTTTTTTTTTCAAAAATCCATTAACGCAGTATTATTTATTGTTATCAAAAATCAATGCAAGTCCCATTCATTAATTATTTCTAACCTCTGTAACCTGAGTGATGAAATGAAAGTTATGAGAAACATAATACCGTTTAAAAAATTGTACCCACCTATTTACATTGATAATTCACAATAATCTCAAGTTGCGGCAAGAAGATATCCGTTCTTAGGCTAAACCTTGCAGTCTTTGTTTGTTTCTATTTGGAGCATTTGTTCTAAAGCGCTCAGATAAATGAATAGATAATCTGCACTCTTATACGTAAGTTTATATGTAGAGACCGGAAAGTAAACAATACATGGACGAGTGGGTTCGAGGACCTACCCGCAGGGGCGGCCCTCGAAGAATACGACTCCATTTATTGCACTTTCGACCGAAACTATACATAGTGCTTTTCACGTCTATTGCGAGGAAAAATAAAAACGCAACATAAAAACAGTTTATTTACATTCAATGTTGTTATTGCATGTTGTTTGGACCAGTTAGGAAAGTGTGAATACCGATTTGCAACTTCTGAAAAATTGTGCTAGCTGAGCAACACGCGAAAAACTACGCCATTTTTAACGGGGCCATACAACATAACCTAAAAAGTTCTATAAATAAATTATTATTCTTTGACCGCTTTCTCTATTAATCGGCCCTAGATCTGATTCGCCCGTCTAGTTTTAATCTTGACATGCACAACATTGTAACTACTACAGTTGAATGTCTTTTTTTTATTAATTTATGGGGAAGCAAAACTGTTTGGCCTCGGGCTTCGAATTTTGAAATACGCCGCAGAAGACGATAGATATTGACTGAGCGGATTCGAATCGCGGTCAATCCCTATTGAATGGACCACTATATAGGGAGAGGTCAGCATAACTTGATATTGAATTTTCATAAGCCGGGCGATGCTTATAAATGAAAGGCTTTCCGTTCGTTGTGTTCCGGTGTCTTAAAAATGTTGAAAGATTTATGTTGTAATATTTTGGTTCTTGATTAATTTGTTACTGAGTTAATACTTTCGCAATCGGGCAAAATTTTGAATAATACCCCAGAAACCGACAAAACTCGCCAGGCGGGCTACGACGTGCAACGCAATGCCGCACGCCGCGTGCCCGCTATGCGGACACTGGACAAACGCTCAGAGCTGTGCCAAGTTATTTCCGTAAACGTGAATAAAATTAAATCTACTGTGTCATCTGTTTATGCCGATTATGAAAACTCTTAACTCCTTTTGATACATACCTGTGTATGCAATTTAACACTTTCGCAACCAAGAACCCGCCTGGTAACCAACTGATAAGATTTTTTTATTTTTTAATCGCATTAGATGAAGTAAAAACACAGCCTGTATATTTAAAAATCTACTGTACCTACTTTTAGACCACATAATAATCAGAAGAAAACCTTTCTGTTAGTGTCAGCCCTGTGGTGGCGAAGACGCAATGTATGCCCGCCAGGCGGGCTCTTTTGCGTGGCGTGTACGTTTATAGCTACTGCCCGCCTGGCGGGTAGTGCCGGTATCTGAGCAAAGATTACGAGTACCTACCAGGGGGGTTCTGGGTAGCGAAAGTGTTAATGTGAATCAAGTCGGTCAGTTCTCCATACAAACAAAAAGATAATTATTTTTGGCTTCCACGGCATCAATTATGGTTGAATTTGACTCCGCCTTGAATAGCAGAATAACTACACACATACACACACACATACTACACATCGAAATAAGAAAAAATATTTTAAGTATTAATAAAAAACTGATTAATGCAGCTAACAAGTTAACACATCTCCAGGACCATGGCAAAGGGGCCGAATTTTTTAGTCACGTTTTGAGTATTAACGTTTTCTTGAGGTATTTCGTCGCTATACTTACTCAACCACGTATCTACTCGAATAGTTTCATAGAAAACGCACCTGTGTTACGAGTAGAAAAGTGGGATTTTCCTATGAAACTATTGGAGTAGATACGTGGTTGAGTAAGTATAGCAGCGATTTGGAATTATTTGCTTTGAGTTGATCCGACGAAAATAGATAAAAATACTGACGTCCCACTATTATTACAACCAAAAGGATTAGAACTAAAATGTGTCCAAAACAGTGAAGAAGAAAAATTATAATGAAAAGAGGAGAACACTTAAGTATGCTATTTAATGCGACTCGAAGATAGTAAAGGAAAACAAATGCCCCAACATAAGTTACTCAGGCAAAATAGGTAGAACGTGAAAAAGATAGACGTTATTTAGTATCAAAAGTAATGAAGGAACTCCTATTACGTATTCGTAAAAATCTGAATCTCCAGTGATGCGATTTGTAAAATAATAGTGGTACGGAGATAAACAGCGGCTGCAATTAATCACGAGTACATCGGAATTCGCATTTAATATTAGCGACATCGAATCATCTTAGTATATTATACTACGATGATTCGATGTCGCTAAATGTCGACATCCAACAAAATTTTCCAGACATCCTTTATTTAAGATCCCAAATAGATTCGAGAATTATAACACGAGTTAAAATAATACAATTTTCTTGAAGTATAAAAAATAGTTGGTTTTATTCAAATTTTTTTATTGTTGTTTTTACCGAAGAATTCATAACGTCGTAGGTAATTAGTTGAAACTATGCAAATAGTTTAAACATTATAATACCTTTAAAACTCTCCAACCCCTATTTTTCCTCTGAAATTTTCAGTAACCTTATTTTTGTAAGTGAACATACGTATAATATCATGTATTTGCAAATAATGGCACATAAATAGGTACTAATGCAGTGAAACTTTGCTGGTCCATCGCCCATTACTCACTTCAATCGTACTTAAACGCCCCTCATGACACCTAGAAAGACTAGAAGTACTATGTTAATGCCAGCGTAGCAGCTATACGTGTAAATTACTTTTATCCGCAGTCGCTGTCCCCTCAGTTATTTTCGCTTAAATACAATCGCTAGAAAAAGCCCTCTGGCCAGCTAATATAATATCAATTACTCTTTGTCTTTTCGACAGATCTCACGATTGTCTCCTTAACCTTCGTAATTATCATTCGTCAGGCAGGCGCATTAATCTTAACTAGTTTCCTGTTCTTGGCAAAAGCCCGTCTCTGATGTTAAACTATGATGCTATATATCAAATTGGAGCAGAAATGCTTTGGTTTGTGGTTTGTATGCTTTATTTCTATCCTATCCTACTAATCCTATTCTATTCTACTAACATTATATATGACGGATCGCGTGACTGACAGGAAGGGTTAACTGCAGAATCCTGGCCGTTGAGGTATGTTGATTGAAGAAGAGCATTCATGTCAAATCAAATCGTTTATTCGTCTGATTCTTTTGGCGACTTCGGTAATGACATTCTGGTGAGAAGAAGCGCCGGAAGAAACTCAGCAGTTTCTCTTTTAAATCATCAGGCATTACAATCGTTGTCACAATATTATGGCATAGGTACTCGAGTGAGCAAATAGACAATTACGTTACATTTCACTTTTAATCGACAGAATTACAATTATCTAGTAGCAACTTTAACTACTGGCAGACGTAAGACAAGTGTTGTCGCCACGACAGTCAGAAAGAGAATCACACTCTTGCCCAACGAGCCCGTCCACGTGCACCGTAACCGGACGTTACGTCACACGGCGTTCGCCGCCATTTTAAATATACCTAGTACTACAGTAGTCAATTGACGATCTTGGATTTCTTGAATTATTGCTGCTGTCCCCGACATATATGTTATTGAGGTAAACGTCCAGTCGAACGGCCTCGATACCGCTGGGGTGACCAAGTCATGAAAGACTTGACTGAACTTCAGCTGGCGCGAGGAAGCTCAAGATAAAAAAAAATGCCGCTCTCTTGTGTCAGAGGCCAAGATCCACTTCGGGTCGTTGAGTCAGTGTAGTAAATAAGTAAGTAATAGTATAAATGTGAAGTTTTGTGAAGATTATTAGAACAAAACGGGACTTAATCGCTTAAAAACATTACTACCTCAACGTTTCGAACGTGCCATGACGTCCATGGTCGCGAAGGGACGTCCAAAACGTCGAGGTAATAACATGTTTTTACGCGATTAAGTCCCGTTTTGTTTTACTTATAAGAAATCGTGAAAGTTTAAATCAATATTTTGTGAAGATGTTTTGATGTTAGAGGTTTGAATATTTGTTACTTACTAAACAACGCGATACCAATTTAATGGATTGTGTTGTGATTTGGCATACAAGTAGACCAAGTATTGGATTGAAACATAGGACTTCACAACTCAGTAAAGATACCCCTTGTAGTGGAGTTAGTTAGCCGCATCATTGTGTGCATCGGGTTACAAGCATTAAATTTTTACCACAGATACGAGTAGAATGTTCTGCGGTAATTATTTTCAGATGTGGAGGGAAGTCAAATTCGTCCCCTGTGCGCGGGGAGAGCGGGATAAGTGTGCCAAATACATCTCTCTTTTGTTATTTTTTCCGATCAGTTAAAGCTACTAGGGCTTCTGTGGTATCGTTTTCCTGTAAAACAAATACCAGAAATTCATTTTGTATATCAGTTAGGTATAGTTTCATATAAAAATATTTGCAAATCACCGAAAAGGTAAAAATCACAACGATTTTTTTTATTCAGATTCGTTATATTTGTTTGAATTTTTAGATATTTTCCATTTTAAAAACTATCACAAAATAGTAAATTTAATCTAGTTTCTAAAATTATATACCTACATGTTAGGCCCGTCTCATACAAACAGTACCTCATAAAAATTCTTGATATTGAGCTTAGCGTGTGTGCACGTGATGCACTCACAAAAAGTAATTTTGTTTTTATTACATTAAATTTTTCTTTCAGGCCTTATATAGTAAAAAAATCATTAATTGCCATGTAAATAATAAATAATAATAATAAATTGCTGCCGGTAGCGAGACGGGGCTCAAGCTAAAAGTAGTAGAGTTGCTAAGCCGTATAATGGAATAGACGACAAAAAAACTATTTAGTCCGTCAGTTAGATAATTAATAGTACACTACACAACTAGGGTGGTAATACAAAGAAAGGCCGAGATCGCAGAAGTTTGCGGCCCGAGCTGAAAGCGAGGGACGTAAATATGCGATCGAGGGCTTTCTTTATTACCTCCCGTGTTGTGTACATCATTTTATGTCTACACTAGGCCAGAAAGCGGCTTTTTCCGTACGCGCAGCGTTCGGAAAAAGTCACTTTATGGCCAGGTGTGGCATAAAAAATATTGTACACGTATTTTTTCTTTTGTTTGACAAACAATAAATGACGAAGATAGAGTGCTTAGAAGTTTCGAGTGACGTCACTCCTAGGTACAAATTTCACCTAGGAGTGACGTCACAAGCCCCCACTCCAGAAGTTTGATGATCTATAACTTTGTCGATTTTTAATATTTTGATAAACCAAAAAATACGTGTCCCATATTTTTCCATGATCTAACTGACGGACTAAATAGAATTACATATTTTTAACCCAGTCGTCATCCCCATTGTGCCCATGGGATTATAAGCATGAAATTTCTATCACAGATAGTGTTTTTCGGTGATTATTTATAGAGAGCGGGGAGAATTCGTTTTCTCCCCGGGATATATAAAATTACAAGTATTATTAGTACTTTCCGGAGTTTTTTTTTTATGAAATGATCAAAATGTTCCTTTTTTACATCGACAAAAGACTATTTACGAGGTCATACATGTATATATTCTACATTTCTAATTAATAAATGTTTTTACAATTTAAACGAGTACTTTTATGAAAAATACAATGAGTGAAAATTTCTTTCGGTCTCTCTTGCCCTTACGCTAAAACAAAAAAAAAATATACATATGCATGTTAATTTTAAGTTTTAGTTTTAAGTATATTGCTGTGCCCTTGCAGGGCGTCACATGTATACCAAAGTATCAAATCCTTCCATCTTATAACTATGTAATGTGATTAACGCAATAAACAATTTGAATTTGAATTTGATATATGAACCATAAAATACTCAAAAGATCTATTTGATATTATAGAGACAAACTTATTTTTTTCGGGTGCATCACCAGCACACAGGTTATGCTGAAACATCAAATTTTCATTAAAGGTACTGTTTGCATGATAAGTGCTCCACATGTTTATATTTTTGGAAACTTAGGATTTTTTTAACTGGAAACATTAAAAAATTGGAACGAATATAACGATTTGAATAAAAAAACCTTGATTTTTACCTTTTCGGTGATACACACATATTTTTTATATCAAAATGTACCTACTTAATTAAAATTCAAAATTAATTTTTGATAGCTGTTTTACTCGAAACCGATACCACACAAGGCCTAGTAGCCTAAACTGATTAGTGAAGAAAAAAACCGGTCAAGTGCGAGTTGGACTTGCGCACCGAGGGTTCCGTATAAACTCATAAGTACTAACCTTACGACTAACAGCAACCCTGCCTTTAACCCACTTTAGCCCTATTAAACCAGAAAAAATCTTAACAAGGCGATGCAGCGTATGCTACAGCGACATCTATTGATACTAAATAGCGCGTAAATTTTACTTGTAATTTCAATTTAAACGTTACTTTTTGTTATTGGCTTATTGAAATAATTGTTTGTCAACTAAGTTAGTTTTCATGTATCATTTTTCATGAAGGAATCATGTTTTGAAGGACACTTTATTTTAGATTTGTGTCCCTAGATGGCGCTAGTGGTATTTCATTTTTATGGTATTTACTAGTGTCAAATTTCCTAACATACTCCTATTATAGAGTTTTTAATAATTATTGTTACTTTATGTTTTTTTCCCGATTCCTGATGAGTGATCATTGTATTTAATAGACATTTTTTATGTAATTTGATCTGATTCGTTTTGCTACTCTCCGCTAGATGGCTCTCGTAGGGAGGGTACAAGTAATATGTTAAGATTTTTGTAAATTTTTAAAAAAGTATTCCAGTTAGGAAGAGAAAATATAACGGTCTTCCTAATAATAATAATAATCCTAATAAGTAGCTACATGAGTAGTTCAAGAAAAACTGTATGGCGATTAGTTTAGTAGGAGCAAATAAGTATGTGTTATGATTTTTGCAAATTTCTCAAAAACGGTGCAAGTGAGGAAAACCGTTATATTTTTCCTGTAATATTTAGGACGACATTAATAATTGGTAATTATGACACATTTTTCTGATCAGTAACTTCGGAGATAATAGGGGGGGAATGGTATTTTTTTAAACTTTTTTCGCCATAAATCAAAAACTGTTTATTTAAGAAAAAAAATAAAAACGGTATTTTAATCTACAAATTAAGTTCTTTCATTTGATACCCCACTCGATATATTAGCCCTACTTTCAATTTTCAAAATCCCATTACGGAGCCCTTTAAAAAAAAAGTAAAAAAGTTACAAGATTTTTTTTATATCCAATAAGCTTGGGTTAGCTACTTTTAATACTATTCCAAATTTCAAACCGATAGCAGCAGTAGTTTCTGAGATATCTGGCTGTGACAGACGGACAGACAGACAGACAGACAGACAGACAGACAGAGTCGCACCATAAGGGTTCCTTTTTTACCATTTTGGTACGGAACCCTAAAAAAAAAAAAAACCGGTCAAGTGCGAGTCGGACTCGCGCACCGAGGGTTCCGTACAAAGTCATCAGTAGATGCGTGAGTAATTCAAGATAAACTGTATGGTGGGACAAATTTAACTTTGCTCTTGAAAAATGTTGTCCCCATACATCGACACATGTCGCGGTTAGTTCAGTAGGAGCAAATAAGTTTGTCTTACGATTTTTGCGAATTTTTAAAAAACGCTGCATTTTAGGAAAACCGTTTTATTTTTCCTGTAATATAGAACAAAAATTAAAACAGTTTTGGAATCTACACAATAAGCCCTTTCACTTACGACATAAGAGGCGGTGGTTTAACGCTTCAAACTGTTCGTCTCCAAGATTTTTTATTAACCTTTTAAACTCTTAAATTTCTAATATTTATTTCATGAACCATGATAATTGTACTAAGCTCACCCATGATGAAACTAATCTAAAGTTGCTATTAAACGTAGGATATCTGTTCACCCTAAGCGTGGGTTCTACAAAAACTTACAAGTAAAAGATATCAAACAACTAGGTATCTACCTTAAAATCTGAACAGTAACGTTCAGAATAGAAGACATCGTCGTTCTCTAAAAGTTGGAGTCGATACTTTGTCTAGTCTGAAACTAAATTAGTTTTAGCTCCAGACTGCAGACGGTTAAACTGTTCTTGACTTTAAAAAGGCATTGAGACAGGTTTTAAGATGGTTTTAAAAGATCAGTGTATAAAGATATTACTTTCTACTAAGCCCGTGGAAATAACCAAAACCAAATTCTTGCACATTTTAGTGAAATATAAAGTTCAGTCACATTACGTTTCCTGGCGCACTATAAGGCCGATACTTATTAGGGTTCCGTACCAAAATGGTAAAAGAGGAACCCTTATGGTGCGACTCTGTCCGTCTGTCCGTCTGTCACAGCAAGATATCTCAGGATCTACTGATGCTATAGACTTGAAATTTGGAATAGTGTTAAGAACTGCTAACCCGAGCTTATTGTATGTAAAAAAAATCTTGTAACTTTTTATTAAAGGGTTCCGTAATGGGACTTTGAAAATTGAAAGTAGAGCTATTATATCGAGTGGGGTATCAAATGAAAGGGCTTGATTTGTAGATTAAAACACTACCTTACTAATACTAATACCATTCCCCCCCTATTATCTTCGAAGTTAATGAACAGAAAAATCTGTAATAATTAACAATTATTAATGTTGTCCTAAATATTACAGGAAAAATATAACGGTTTTCCTAACTTGCACCGTTTGTGAAATTTGAAAAAAACTTAACATATACTTATTTGCTCCTACTTAACTAATCTCCATATAGTTTTTCTTGAACTATTCATGTATCTACTTATGAGTTTGTACGAAACCCTCGGTGCGCGAGCCCGACTCACACTTGACTGGTTTTTTTTTCAGGAGCGGGTTGAGGGATCTAGTTTAAATTGGACAATGGAATGCAATACTCAAAAAAACACCACGTGTATGCCATTGTAAAAGTTGAGCGTTTTGACCTGATTTTCTGCAAGCGCAATATTAGTTTTGCTTCCAAAAATCACTTGTAATAAGATACTCGTTAATAGCTCGTTTTTATTTATGTAAGTAAATTGAGTTAGATTGTGTACCTACCTAAATCATATGTTGAAAAATACAAATTCATGATATCATAATATTTTTAATAAGTGATAATGAACCCGTCTCAGAAAAATGTTACAGTGGCAACCCCTATTGGTCTGTAACTCAAAGCAAGTATAAGGCCTACAAGGAATTCACAAAATAAAATAAAATAAAAATCGTAATACCCGTTCCATTGACCTAGAATATGGCAAGAGACATAAAGACAATCGGAAGAATAATGTTGTCAGAAAAATAAGTCATCGAAACTATGTTCTTTATTTTTTTTTTCATCACACTTACTCGAAAATGGTGTCATTACACGTAAGTTCTGCGGGCCGTAAATGACCTATTACGCCCTAGGGCGTAATGGTTTTCTTTTTTTAAATTTGAAACGATGGTTTTGTTTTACTCTTATTTGTCGTGTTCAAAGGAAATGCCAATTTACTTTTTTAGCTTTTATCACTGAAATATTTATTTAATAAAGAGAACTGTTATTACAAATACATATAAACACATATTTCTGTAACATTAATTTAATGTTTAAATAGTGTATTTCAGTATTTTGTAAATATAAAAGCAACCGTTTTAGGTCTTTACCGTTATGGTTTCCGAACGTGACTTGACATTCGCATTGTTTATGGATATATGTCACTAATGTCACTGTCAGTTTTACAATTTTATTTAGGTTAAGTACGGTTATTTTAATTAGATTTCCTCACAAGTGTGATGAAAAACATTGTGTGTGCCACGGGCGGTAAAGGGATTACTTACTTACCGCCCTTGATACACAATGTACTAATAACAAAGCACAGGGAAAGGCATGTGTAAAACTATTTGATAAGTACAAATGAAATAACTCGGTAAACACGAACATTAATTAAGAACATTACTACGCCTACATGCGCTAATAACAGCTATCTATAACACCTGCCCCTTTAGAAACAAAGGGGGTATTTCATTTGCTCATGATATTGCGTTGATTTACGTAAGTCTCAGAGCCAAACATTTACCCGCCTCTGCCAATATTGGCTTAACAAATACCGTGTGACGATTTACGTAGCCGGTTGCAGATAACTACAGAGCTGATGACGCGAGGGAGCCGTGCGGGTACGTTACCTACAGTCTTCTTTCCTCTTGAGACCGATCAATATTTAGCAATGGAGCTTTAATTTATTTGGTCTATAACGAATACTTTTTTGTTCTGAAATCAGTTTAACAATAGTTTATGTGGCTGTTACATAATGAAATACGAGTGTGGGTTAGCCACAAATTAAAAATGTCAAATAGCGGTAAATAAAAACTTTTTTCTCGCATGTCACGTAACCGCAGTTTTTTTTATTCAGAGACAACGTATTTGACCTCAACTATCATATAGTTCGGTCTCAAGTATAACGTGCGAAATTTGTCAGAATTGTTTGTAATTCACATTTAATTTCAAATGAAAGGTCATTTTGACTGATATTAGAATTGAAGTCAAATAAATTGCCTTGTTTTTCAGAGATGTTCGAAATTTTAATGTCATAATAATATCGAATTCGATGTTATTATGAAGCAATAGATAGGTACATTTTCACAGATAAGAAATGTGTTCTAACAAAACAGTTTAACTTTATGATGATCATAATTTTCGGTTTTTGAACGCATTATAGAGGGTTTATGATAACATTGATAACGTATGACGCGATCAACAGGGCTGCTAAGCGCGGTCTTTATCAGTCGGTCGGTCCATAACACCAACAATCGGACTGCATGGAAGACTGTTGCATTCGGTCACTATCCTTAGCCAGGAAATACCGACTAAAAATAGATGATTATGTGTGTGGGGATAAAAGTATGTACGATTTTTTTTCCTGTACAAAAATATCTTGATGTCCGTTCGCGGTGTGTATTGTAATCGATTCTGGTAACCAACATTAGTATGATGAGGGACAACATCGCGAGGAAACTTGCACACAGTGGTAACCAGACCCTGTATTAATATGAGCCCTTTGCTCAGGTTTCTTTATCACAAGGGTTACGGAGGTCAGATGGTAATGGCTCAATTATTAACCGGATATGCTAAACCTGGATCGTAGTCAAAGCGTACCGAGAGAAAAGAGAAAAAGCGCTGGAATTAGAGAGAGATGTAAATATCTAAGATCAACTGAGATAATTGCGTCTGTGGAGGCAAAGACGTCTTTTATGGATTTCATTAAATCCGAACTCTTTAAAATGATTTCTACCGTACCTGCCTGTAGTATGCGCTGTACTTTACAGGCAGGTACAGTAGGAATAATTTTAATGAATTCAGATTAATTGGAATCTTTAAAAGACGCATTTGCCCCCATAGACGCAATTACCTCAGTTGACCTTATGCATATAAAAAGATCGTAACCAGACTTTGTGCGTGCATCACACAAAAACTACCAGATTGATTTCCATGGAATTTGAATGATTACTTACGGTTACGCCGAAGTTAAATTTAATTGAATTTTAGTACCTACGTGTGTCTACGTATCGAGGCCTTCAAATATTACAGGCACAAAAATGTAAATAAAAATGTCAGCGCTTTTTATAGTATTTCGTACATTTACTAGTGTCGTTGATTCTACAGGATGAATTTTAAATCGTGAATCGTAACAATTTTTTTGTAGTCTATACATAGTTAACAATTACTTACAATGCTTTTAAACCTAAATTAAGTACGTTTTTAATTTGTCCACTTTTAATTTGATTTATCCTAATTTTTAAAATCTCGTGGTCACCCTACATTAATGTTTCGTACTTGTCATGAAAATTTCAACATTAGATATCCAACCTCCTAATATTGAAGTTGGCTGGATAGAATTTTGGCACGTATTGTCAATAATGTCAACATCGTCGACATTGTCAACATAATTACCTATTTAAATCGTATTTACTCATAAAATAATTCAGTTTTATTACGATTAATGGTATAAGCGCCTCCACCGTTTTGTTCATAATTAATTAAGCGGGTCTTTAATTGTAATTAACACTAGTGCTCTGTATTAGTCTTAAGTAGCTTTACCGGTAAACGTTGTTACGATTCACGATTTAAAATTCACCCTGGTATATTTGAAATCTGTCATTCCTTTTTTATATTATTAATATTTTTTTATAAAAAGTCGATAAACCGAGTCGCGGGCACACTTACTAAGTGTAACTGAATCAAAAGGCATCGCCATTCTGTCGCCGCTGACAATAAACCGATGCTAGCATAAACACATAAAAGTTTATGCGTCTCGAGTACATTTACAAGCGTAAGTGTGAGCGAACGGGGTAGTTTTTGCGCGGACTATTTTAGTCAAATTGGATGCTGACTCAGATAAATTGCTGAGTGGTCGGAGAATAGAGAGATTTGCTATTCAGCTATATGAAAATGGTTCTGTAAGAATATTTTTCACGGACGCATGAAACTGTCCTATAGGAAAGTTTGAGATATTTTATCATATTTATAAGATTGAAATTATTAAAATGAATTCGGAAAAAATAAAATTTAACTTTTTGTACCTATCCATTATTCTTTATAACCTGGACAGCAAGGTCATTGAAGAATACAAGGGAAATGGTAGTTCCTAAATGAAAATGAGAAAGGAGTTAACACTAGAATACTTTTTACCCGACTACAGCGAAGCAAAAAGGGGATATTTTTCTTATTTCACCACCAAGAAATTACGCGTTGCGCTTTAGCGTCGAACTCATATATTTATTGTAGTAAAGCCATTTCTCGGCCGTCGCATAGAACTGCACAAGTAATGCTTTTTATCAGGGATCGGAAACCGTTCCGAGTAGAATACCGGTTTTGTTCATTGACACGAGAACGGAAAGGTTCTGGTTTTTGTTTGTGATCACCGGTTAAAGAACCGTTCTTTTGCGATACCGTTTTTTACTAAGTTCCGTTTCTGTGGAACGAAATTAAACGTTTTTCTCGTTGCGTAACAAGATAGAACGAGTTGCTATTTCTAATTTTACCTTGAGTTTGCCTGCGGGATATTTTGTTTTTCGGTATGCTACGCACAATGATTTTGTATTTTTTGCTTTTGTGCGTTGCTTAGGTTGTTGTGTTGTTTTGTTACGGATTCATTCGGATTATGAAAGTAGTTTCGGACAATTAACCATTTTTCGTAGATAATTTAGTTAGCAAGTGTCTAGCGCGATGTATTTGGTATATGGTATACATATAACGAGATTAATTACACTCACGGTCAATTAATTCGGGTCATTTTCTAAGGACAATTATAATAGGAAATGACCAGAATTCATTGTTCGTGAGTGTATTTAATTATTTGTAGGTATAATTTTAATTTATATTACCGAGTGAAAAACAAGCATTCTGTCGACCTGATAGAACAAATTAACGTTCAAACTGTTCAAAGCAAAAGATTACACATGGGTGGTCAGTCTGGGGACTAAGATGTAGTGTCTGATGCACTGTTATACCTAATACATACTTATATTTAATTTGGATAAATTTAATGATTAGAGGCAGGTACATTTGTTTCGTCTTGACGAGTACTCTGTACCGAAATAATATCCAGGGTCTGATGATGGAGCCGGAAGGTCGGCATGGGAATTCCGTAATAAAACGTCGGAACCCCATCGTGTCTGGGCTCATTTGTTTTGTCTTGACGAGTACTCTAAACCGAAATGATATCCAGGGTCTGATGATGGAGCCGGAAGGTGGGCATGGGAACTCCGTAATAAAACGTCAGAACCCCGTCGTGTTTGGGCTCATTTGTTTTGTCTTGACGAGTACTCTGAACCGAAATGATATCCAGGGTCTGATGATGGAGCCGGAAGGTGGGCATGGGAACTCCGTAATAAAACGTCAGAACCCCATCGTGTTTGGGCTCATTTGTTTTGTCTTGACGAGTACTCTAAACCGAAATGATATCCAGGGTCTGATGATGGAGCCGGAAGGTGGGCATGGGAACTCCGTAATAAAACGTCAGAACCCCATCATGTTTGGGCTCATTTGTTTTGTCTTGACGAGTACTCTGAACCGAAATGATATCCAGGGTCTGATGATGGAGCCGGAAGGTGGGCAAGGGAACTCCGTAATAAAACGTCAGAACCCCGTCGTGTTTGGGCTCATTTGTTTTGTCTTGACGAGTACTCTGAACCGAAATGATATCCAGGGTCTGATGATGGAGCCGGAAGGTGGGCATGGGAACTCCGTAATAAAACGTCAGAACCCCATCGTGTTTGGGCTCATTTGTTTTGTCTTGACGAGTACTCTAGACCGAAATGATATCCAGGGTCTGATGATGGAGCCGGAAGGTGGGCATGGGAACTCCGTAATAAAACGTCAGAACCCCATCGTGTTTGGGCTCATTTGTTTTGTCTTGACGAGTACTCTGAACCGAAATGATATCCAGGGTCTGATGATGGAGCCGGAAGGTGGGCAAGGGAACTCCGTAATAAAACGTCGGAACCCCATCGTGTTTGGGCTCATTTGTTTTGTCTTGACGAATACTCTGAACCGAAATGATATCCAGGGTCTGATGATGGAGCCGGAAGGTGGCCATGGGAACTCCGTAATAAAATGTCGGAACCCCATCGTGTTTGGGCTCCATCATCAGACCCTGGATATCATCTCACTTTAGAGTACTCGTCAAGACAAAACAAATGAGCCCAAACACGAAGGGGTTCCGACATTTTATTACGGAGTTCCCATGCCCACCTTCCGGCTCCATCATCAGACCCTGGATATCATTTCGGTTCAAAGTATTCGTCAAGACAAAACAAATGAGCCCAAACACGAAGGGTGTCCGACATTTTATTACGGAGTTCCCATGGCCACCTTCCGGCTCCATCATCAGACCCTGGATATCATTTCACTTTAGAGTACTCGTCAAGACAAAACAAATGAGCCCAAACACGATGGGGTTCCGACGTTTAATTACGGAGTTCCCATGCCCACCTTCCGGCTCCATCATCAGACCCTGGATATCATTTCGGTTCAAAGTATTCGTCAAGACAAAACAAATGAGCCCAAACACGATGGGGTTCCGACGCTTTATTACGGAGTTCCCATGCCCACCTTCCGGCTCCATCATCAGACCCTGGATATCATTTCGGTTCAGAGTATTCGTCAAGACAAAACAAATGAGCCCAAACACGATGGGGTTCCGACGCTTTATTACGGAGTTCCCATGCCCACCTTCCGGCTCCATCATCAGACCCTGGATATCATTTCGGTTCAAAGTATTCGTCAAGACCAAACAAATGAGCCCAAACACGATGGGGTTCCGACGCTTTATTACGGAGTTCCCATGCCCACCTTCCGGCTCCATCATCAGACCCTGGATATCATTTCGGTTCAGAGTATTCGTCAAGACAAAACAAATGAGCCCAAACACGATGGGGTTCCGACGCTTTATTACGGAGTTCCCATGCCCACCTTCCGGCTCCATCATCAGACCCTGGATATCATTTCGGTTCAGAGTACTCGTCAAGACAAAACAAATGAGCCCAAACACGATGGGGTTCCGACGTTTTATTACGGAGTTCCCATGCCCACCTTCCGGCTCCATCATCAGACCCTGGATATCATTCTGGTTCCGAGTACTCGTCAAGACAAAATAAATGAGCTCAAACACGATGGGGTTCCGTTGTTTTATTACGGAGTTTCCATGGCCACATTCCGGCTCCATCATCAGACCCTAGATATCATTTCGATTCAGAGTACTCGTCAAGACAAAACAAATGAGCCCAAACACGATGGGGTTCCGACGTTTTATTACGGAGTTCCCATGCCCACCTTCCGGCTCCATCATCAGACCCTGGATATCATTCTGGTTCAGAGTACTTGTCAAGACAAAATAAATGAGCTCAAACACGATGGGGTTCCGACGTTTTATTACGGAGTTCCCATGGCCACATTCCGGCTCCATCATCAGAACCTGGATATTATTTCGGTTCAGAGTACTCGTCAAGACGAAATAAATGTACTTGCCTCTAATCATTAAATTTATCCAAATTAAATATAAGTATGTATTAGGTAGGTATACCAGTGCATCAGACACTACATCTTTGTCCCTAGACTGACTTTTGCTTTGAAGAGTTTGAACGTTAATTAAACAAAAATATCAATAACGCGGTAATAATATAAGTAACGCCTGACTCAATCAATCAGTTTGATTGAACGTTTTTTTTTTTGACAGTGACTTCTTTATTGAAAGAAAGTACAGTAAACTAACAAATACATAGAGAAGATAAAATTTAAATTTCCTAAAACTAAATAAACCTAAAAACTAAATTAAACTACCTAAATTAAAATACCTAAAATACAATAAAAATATTGCAAAAAGAAGAACGTTATTTGTATTATTTAATGTTGCATTCAGTTTGTTCTGTCAGGTAGACAGAATGCTTGTTTGTCACTCGGTAGTATAGAAATACCTGCAAATAATTAATCTAGTTAAAAAATTACTATGTATCATCTTTAAAAACTTAATATCACAAAACAAACAATATTATAATAAAGAGCGTGCGCGCTTCAACACTCAGAATTTAAACTTTCCCGACAAAAATTGAAAATAAATACATCGCGCTATGCGACGCGCTACAAAACACGGAATTTGACCTTGTAAATGCCGGCGCACATCGTCACCACCCCTGCGAGCCCCTCGGCGAGCTCGGCTCGTCGAGAATACCGGTTTTTATTCTCATCAGGAACGTTATCATTTCGTTCTTCATCACTTAGCGATCACCGAAATATTCCGTTCCGTTCCATCAAAATACCGGTTGTAGCACGAACGGAGTAAAATAACGGTATTTCAACGAAATAAAACGGTAATTCGATACCGGTTCCGATCCCTGCTTTTTATTTTAAGTGGTTACTCTCTGAGCATAACATTTCGTCGGCTAAAATCGCAAACGTTGTAAGGGACCCATACAACGTTACAAGGTTTGCGACTTTAGCCGGCGAGTTGTGGAGGGCAGGCCAAGCTGCTGAGGAGATCAGGCGGGGATAGCACTTTAACTCACATAATGCGCTGTGAAAGTAAATAATTTACCTTTCTGAGGCATTTTTGTGGCACGACAACAAACATTTTAGTATTGAAGGACTCCAACGGAAAAAAAGTTTCTGTCAAAAAATGGTTTATTGAGACAAGCTTTTATTGCCGACTGTACTTTTTTGTATAATTGCAAACTGCACGTGAAAACTAATGAAATGAAGACACGGTGAATGTATTTTGTGTACCTAATTTAGATGATCCTATCGCTACTAACCGGCTCCATTATCAGATCAGCTATATGTCATAATAATATTGCATTGTCATCAGTGGCGTGGCGTAAAATCAAGCCGGTGCAGATTTGGCGTACATTTTCTTAAGAACTATAGAATAAGGTGCTCAAATGCCTGATATTAGGCAAGCCGGTAGGAATCGAGTTCTATGAACGCCACGCCACTGATTGTCATCTGATCTACATATTATCCTTGCAAAATTTCAGTTCAATCGGAAACCGGGAAATCGGTCAAATGTAACTTGTATGATTTGATTTGAGGTAAAACTAAATAAAAGCTTGTAAAATATGTCTTTTAGAATTTTCTATGGTTGTTAATGTTTTTAGAAGGCACCCTGTATGGGCAACATACTTACAGGCAAAGAAATATTTGAGTTACTTGCCTCAAATATAGCACAATTTATACAATTGGCTATTTGACAACTTTTTTCCGTGATTTTTACACTAGATAGGTACCACTTCCACGGATCAACAATCTAAGAAACCATTCTACGATTTTCAGACAGTGGATATTTCCAAAATACATTTATCATTTGTACCTTATTAGGTACTAACTTTTGTTAGGGATATAATGATACTAGTTTATGCAACTGAAACATAATGAGAGGCCTTAAAAGACGAGTGTGGTTTTATGAAACGAAGCAAAATTGAGGTCAAATGAAATTGCTATGTTTTTCGAAAATGTTCGACATTTGAATGTCATGATAACATCGAATTCGATTACGATCGAATTTGATATTATTCCTAAACTAATAATAATATTTCCACAGATAAGAAATTTGTTCTAACAAAACAATTTATATTTATGCTGGTTGTTTACGGTTTTTGAATGCATTATAGAGGTTTCGGAAGACGGAGGACACACTCTTTATGATATGTGTTAATAAAATCAATTAGTAAACATTATCTTCCACTTGAAACATATTTTACATAGAGCTTATGCTCTTGCTTAGCTTGACTTCTGTACCCCAAAAATATGTCTGCTGAAATCAGTCTGCAGATCTCAAAGTGAAGAATTCCTTTGACATGCAAAAATCATGTCAATTGGCAACTTTTCCAATTCGTTCGGCGAGCCCTTTGAAGTCCTTTGATTTTGTGTTTCCTACCGTTCAAAGTACCTTTTTTGAGCCAATTTTCAGAACAAGCTGCAAAAAGGGGCAACTAGTCATTATATTCTTTGACGTCGTAAATAATTAAAACCAGTATTTTAATAGACTAGGCCAGGGGTTTTCGACCTGCGGCACAGAATAAGAATTAGTCTTACGTACAGAATAAGAATTAGTACTGCCGCTCTCTAATCGCATAACGCGTGCTCTTTTTTCCTCCCTCTAGGGTGACGATATTTAATAATAATTACCGCGCAACGGATTCGTAGAGTCAGTCTTGCCCGCGAGGTTCCATCGGTGACCCGCCAATAATACAGGTGTTTAGTTTTTTTATCATTGTAAAATAGTAAAATTGTGTGTTGTAAAATCGAAACTAAAGAGTCAATCGTTTATAAATTGCGTAATATTATACGTAACTAATTGATTATACCTATCTAATTTTATGTATAAGGATGGAATGTGGGCCAATTATTACCTAATTAAATAATCATTCTTGCACTTGATTTGGAAAAGGTTGAAGACCCCTGGACTAGCTAATGTTCAGAAATATGGAAACTATTCCTAATTCCTTCATACAATCACATCTACTAAGATTGTATGAATGAATTATGAATACAATTAGATAAAGTATAGAAAAAAAAGCAAATATCGAATCGAAAAGAACTACCTATGTAACTGACCGTTTTGACAAACCAAACTGTGTTGCTACATAAAAAAACTGTGTTGCTAGATCAGAATAGACATATAATTTGGCCATAAAAATCCGCCTGTATGTAAATATCCTGCAAACGGATATTCCCCCTTTCCAGAATTCTCGGATACAATTTATCTATAATAGGCTTTTTTCAATTTTTAACTTTCAAACAATTAAAACAAGGTCACTTTTAGAAAATCGAGTTTTAGTATTACCCACTACCAGTGTTGCCATACATGAGAAACTTTTTTAGGGTTCCGTACCAAAATGTAAAAAAGGACGACGCTGCGACTCTGTCTGTCTGTCTATATGTCTGTCCGTCTGTCACAGCACGATATCTCAGGATCTACAGATGCTATCGCCTTGAAATTTGGAATAGTGTAAAAAATCGCTAACCCGAGCCTATTGGACTGAAAAAAAATCTTATACCTTTTTACTTTTTTTTAAAGGGTCCCGAAATGGGATGTCGAAAATCAAAAATAGAGCTATTATATCAAATGGGGTATCAAAAAAAGGGCTTTGTGTGTAGATTCCAAAACCGCTTTAAATTTTTTCTTAGACATATAGTTTTTGATTTAAGACAAAAAACTTAAAAAAATACTCTTCCCCCTTTTATCTCCGAAGTTACTGAACAGAAAAATCTGTAATAATTACCGATTATTAATATCATCCTAAATATTACAGGAAAAATAAATTGGTTTTCCTAACTTGCAGCGTTTTTTAGAAATTCGCAAAAATCGCAAGACAAATTTATTTGCACCTACTAAACTTTTTGCGACATTATGTCGATGTACGGAGACAACAGTTTTTCAAGAGCAAAGTTAAGTTTGTCCCACCATAGAGATTATCTTGAATTATTCACGTATCTACTGACGAGTTTGTACGGAACCCTCGGGACGCGAGACTGACTTGCTCTTGTCCGGTTTTTTTAACTAGATAAAATCGAATTCGATGATATTATTTCATTCAAATATCGAACATCTCCGAAAAAAGCAATTTGAATTATCTCAATTATAATATCAATCGAAATGACGTTGTATTCGAAATAAAATATCAATTGCAAACAATTTTCGCATATTACTTAGTTGCGAGACATGTGTGAAAAAAGTTTTAATTTACCGCTATTTGACATGTTTATGAACACATCGTAGAGAGCTATTCTTATCTACGTTGTATGTACTATAAAGAACTTAGGCTTAAAATATTATACCTATTTCTAAACTCTTGGTTTCGGCGGTGTCTTTTCTGTCAGTCACACTTACAATGTTGGCTAATTTCATTTAAAGTTAGGAAGAAAGCTCAGATGCCAATATTCTGAGTGGCAACACAATAAAAAAGAATCGAAGTGTGTCTGAATATAATGCAAACCTTTTACCGCTTTGGTACGTTACATTCCAATAGCCAAGACAGGCTAAATATAAAAACGGTATACCTACAGATTTAGCAAACCCTTTTTTCACTAGATTTGCAGATAAACTATTCAAAGTAAACCCTAATAAAAGATAGACCGACTATTTACCCAAATTTGTCGTGAATACGCAAATCTCCAAAAGGAAATTCCGAGCGATATAGTTGGGAGAAGTTATTGTGGCAATACCCTCTTGCGATCATATCGACGATACGATTTAGTTTTCTTTCAGGACAACGGAGATACGGTTATCATTTCATATTATAATATATGCAAATGAGACTGCTTGTATCTCTGTACACATTTAAATGCTTAAAGCAGTTGCAATACGCAATACAAAGAAACCGAATCAGTACTAAATGAATGCAACGGTTATAAATGTATTACTGTTTCACTATTTTCACTAAAAGGTCAGATGACTACTCTACGTCGCACACTGGCGACTATTGGCCCAATAGCTCGAAATCAGCTTAAATTTGTTCAGGACAATCCTGGCAGTAATTCAAAAAAATGTACTTAGGTTTGTACCAACAACCACTGTACCATAAAAGAATATAATGGTCTCTGCGTCTGAAATATACTCTGCGTTTCTTTAGGTTAGTTTAGATTTTTTAAATTTCTGGAAACAGATACGTAAGCTAATTTTCTATATTCGATTAGATTCAAACCGTTGCGCTATATTTCGAACTGTCTTCATGATGGTGGGAGCCCGAAGGAAGTCAGGAGCCTGAAAAGTGGACATTTGGGCCCATTTGGTTGATATTGGTGAATCCAATATTTTATACTTGGTTTCGAGGGACTGATGATGGAGTTAGATAGCGAAATCTCTTCATATTTCAAAGTCTCATCTCATACTGGAGTATCAAAATGAAGGGATTTGAAATTTACAATAAAAAGGGGTCCCCATACAATAAATATGCTTATTGGCGTTTTTTTTTCGCCGGTGGTACGGAACCATTTATGTGCGAAACGGACTCGCACTTGACTGATTTTATTTATTGGAGTTTTCTTGGTTTCGGCATAAAATTATCTTGAACATGTAAATGCTTCTTAACAAGCCGACTGGTGAACATTTAATACCTCTCAAATAAAGAATCCTTCCTCCACAGGTAAATAATAGGCAAGTCGGTGGGAATCGAGTACTGTGGACACCCCCCGGTACTGACTTAGTTTAACATTACTACCTACATCTCAAAACTTTTTTGTTGTAAAAGAACTGCGTTGCGAGACTTGCATCTTTTTACATGTTATGTTTTTGATGGGATCTCATTTATTTTTGTGAGTGATCTTCCTTTATTTATTACACTCCAATCCATTCTTTTTCCAATTTGAACACTACTAACTTGGTAATCGCATGTATTTGTATAGGATTACAAACTTATGTGTGCAGTTGTGACTGAAATTGCAATATTTTTCGTTTTTTTAGGAGTTCATAGGCTAAAAACTATGTTTAAAATTTGGAGCTTGTAGGTCTGCTAGAAGTACCTTAGAATTATGATGATCATCATTCAGTGAGTCAGTTAGTCAGTGACAAAACTAAGGAACTTTGACGTGCAATAGTTCTTAAACTACACGTTCAAATTGAATGATATTGAAAATATATTTAAATCTTATTGTGTCTTATACATCTTTGAAAATGTAGGGTTCTAGCTTCAGCCAGTACAAAATTACGGGAGGCTGAAAATGACCTGAATGCCGTGCCCCCAGATATCGATTCACAGTTTTCATTGGAACCTTTTCAATGCAAATACTGCGAAATAGTTTAACTTTTGAGTCTCTTACTTTTACTCCTCCGCTGATTATACCACCTCTTGGTTTGTATAGAGACTATTTATTTGTTATCAACTTGAGAACTGCTGCGCTGGAGGATCTTACCTCTAGAGCCATCGAAACATGAAGGAACATCTCAATAGCCTGCAAGTGAGTTAAGGTGGTTGCGTTCGGTTGCATTTGTATACACAAGATTTGCATTTGTATACAAATTGGTGCACATTAACAGCTAAAAGTCAAGTTATTTCAAGAAACGAATTTGACAAATATTTGTAAATTTATATTATATTTTCGTGAAATTCATAAAAAAAACGCGATATTCTAACTCTAAGCAGTATATTCCGTTAAAATAAAAGGTGCTATAAAAAATACTTTTGCTTATTTATGTAAGTATTTAAAATTAACATAAAGTGTGTATAATACATTTTCCGGCTAAAGAACATCAATCGATAAATATTTGGCAATTTTTTTTTTAAACTGCTTCTATTAACCTATGCATTGTGCCTTTTATATGGAGCAAAACCACTTTGCAAAAAACCTTGTGTGTATTAATTTGAAAAATATCAGTCAAGAATGCAATTAGATGATTCTTAGAGCGTCTTCTTATTTTAATATTATGCAAATATAGCTCTTGGCGTCGGTATATCCATAACTATCCTGGAAAGAGATGGGCAGAATATTAAATAGGTTCTGGAAGAATAGAATGCGAGGCTATGCCGCCATTGATAATAATAAGATTTATAATGATATGCTTATTTTATAATAGTATGCTTAATCTTAACTATAGTCAAAATGAATTAATTTGAGCTTTACTTGATATGTTTTTTCAGCGTATGTTCAAGACAGTCCTGGAGTTAACCCAAAAACTTGTTACTTACCTATACTTAGGTTTGTCTGGCAGCTTCACTATTTGCTATTTGCTTATCCCGTGGACAGTTTTTGGATAAAAATAGGCTCTTATGTAAAAAAATAAGCCAACAACCATTGTACGATAACAGGAGGAGACCATTATGGTCTCTGCGTCTGAAATATACAGGTCGATTCACGAAAGCTGGCGCGAGATTTGTAGTGAGTGACAGCTATTTTCATAGAAATTCTGTCAAATCTCGCGCCAGCTTTCGTGAATCGACCTGTACTCTGCGTTTCTTTATGTTAGTTTAGATTTTCTGGCCCTGGTCCTGGAATCTGGCAGAGAAATGTTGGCGCCAAGGGAGCGGGGAAGGAATACGTTTGATTTTGTTATGAATCAGATTTTCTTAGTTTCTGGAATCAGACATGTAAGCTAAGCCCCAAGCTGGGTCTCCCTGTGAGCGTGGAGGGTATTAGCGAGCCTTACCATATAGCTGAACTTTTCAGAAAGCATTTTAAAGTAGAGCCTCGGGCAAATATGGATTACGAGGTGTTTGCTTGGAGCGACCGTCGAATGAGTCGTATCTGAGGATCACGGCAAAAGAAGTGGAGACAATTGTGAAGGGCATAAAACGGGGAAAATCACCTGGGATACTCTCTTAGCATCTAGATCATTTACAGAACGCCGGAGTACATTTGCCAAGAGTACTCGCCATGCTCTTCACCTGCTGTATTAACCATTCATATCTACCTGGGGTCGATTTCAGAGCGTTTTTTCGACCGCGGCGGTTTTTTTCGTTCGTGTTCCAGCAAATATAGCAGCAAGTGGTGGTGATCACAGTTAACTTTTACTATAAACGACAGACGGTATCGAGGCTACACATGATTTAATCAAAAGTTGTCGTCACTCAATAGTCCTTCACGGTAAAACTCCAGTGACACTAATGAAGTTATAAAAAACGCTGGAAAAACGCCTGAAATCGATCCCCTGATGGTATGATGAGGGCAGTGGTTGTCCTCATAGTTAAGAATGAGACAGGTGACTCTGCTGATTTAAATATTTATAGACCCATTTCGCTGGCTACGATTGTAGCAAATGTGCTGGATAGAGTGTTGGACAGAGAACTGGGGAAACATCTGACACTACACGACGCACAGTTCGGATTCAGGCCCGAACTCTCCACGGAGACTGCAGTTCTCTGTCCCAAGCATACTGTTCGGTACTACACATATAGGGAAATTCCTGTGTACGCATGTTTCCTTGATCTGTATAAAGCCTTCATTCTGGTGAGCTATGATAAGCTCTGACAGTAACTCTATCGGGACACAAAACTGCCCGGTGAGGTGATTGAAGTGTTCAGGTATTGGCATGGGCCCCAAAATAATGTTGTCGGGTGGGCCGACTCACTTTCTGATTCGTACAGGCCGGAGTGCGGGGTGAGACAGAGGGGTCTGACTTCGCCAAAGCTCTTCCACCGGTACGTTAATCCGTTGATTGAAAACCTCAGCAACACTATGGTCGGATGTCCCGTAGATGTTACAATTGTGAACGTCATCAGTTATGGTGTTGCTGGGTCCTTGTTTGATGGTCAGTGTTTACGAACAGTACGCGGAGTCTCACGGGCTAGGTACAACACTTTCAAGAGTGTGTTACTAGTGCTTAAAGTGGGGACTAAATATTATTCGCATGTACCGCCAGCTAAGCTATACGGCACACCTATGAAAATGGGAAAGGAGTTCAAGTACCAAAGCAACTGGGTCACAGAGAGTATAAGTGATAATCAGGTCTTGGAACGCTCCCTGTTTAGGGCGCTCTCAGTCAGAAGCAACATGTTGATTTGTAGGTTTGCAAGGTATACTAGCAACGTAAAGATTACTCTTATTAGGCGTTCTACCAATCAGACAGTCTCACCTCTATATGACTAAAAATCATAATTATGCCCTCATACTAAATAATAACCCCCTAAAAATCCCCGCCTACCCGATAGACTTCAAAAAACGGTGAAAGTAAACCAATTTTCATTATGTATCAGTCGTAGGTACTCAGTATAAAAATTCACAACCACATACGATCATTGGCAGCCGAAGGTTTTAAGTGTCTGGGTTTCGTAATGCGAAACTGTAAGGACTTTGCACATCTAGGAGCAATCAAACTGCTCTACTCTGCACTTGTAAGATCTAAATTAGAGGCTAGTCCGTGCGTGTGGAATCCTTCTGAATCAGCCTACGAGCTTATGCTCGAAAAAGTACAGAAGCGTTTTCTACGCTTTCTTTTTAAGAAGATAGGAGGTTATTATCCGCTCTTGTACCCTACTGCCTACCTGCAGGGTACTCTCGGGTATAACTCCCTTGCGACACATAGGCTATTCGATCAATTGATCACCATATTCCGTATCCTGAGAGACCGTCTCGATTGTCTGTCTGGCTGTCGGCTGTTTGTCCCGGACAAGCGGTCGCGGTTCCTCGCGGACCGGCTGCGCCTGTTTGCCGTGCCCGTGGCGCACACGGTCGCGCGCCGTAACTCTCCCGTGTTCCGCGCTCTCTCGTACATGCGCTCAATAGGGTTGGTACGCAGCAGCTATCCTGCGATCTGTTTGCGGATGGCTGGACGGTTGTTGAAAGAGAGTGCCTGAAACTGTGTGAGAGTCTTAATGTCTTGTTTATGCCTAGTATAAGATTGAATTTAATGTATCTACTTAATAATATAATTGACTTAAACTTAGCTTTAAGAAATTGTAATGACTTAGGATTATCCTGTAAAGTTGCATTTTCTCCTGATTTAAATAAATCACTAAATTATAACAGTTTTTTTAAGAAACTCAGACACTGTTGTCTCTTGGACAACGGGACCAAATAACATTAGCTTCATTTCACAATTTTATGAGTGGAAAAATTTGTATACCTACCTACTTTGAATTTTAAGGAAATCATGTTTATTCGCAGTAAATGGAATAAAGAACGAATCATAATGTTATCAACATTAAAATTGAGTATGAAAGCGAAATCATGTTTTCCTCGTTCCATGAAAATTACATAATAGCGATTGCCTCGTGCATTTTCATGTCGGTATAAATATTTAGACAGGTATGCGTATGATTCAGAAAATTTAAATTTATAATATTTTATTACTAAGCAAATTTATTATTAATAAGCAAAGGAAACAACAACCAGTTCATAAATACATAATATATTATTGTCAAAAGAATCGAAAAAAGATACAAAATGTCACGGTCACGGTGTAAAAAAAATTCACAGTATAGTTATAAAAAAGTCGAAGATAGGTACAAAACACACGCGGATTTGGTAATTTGAGGTGGTGGGTATAACAAACTAGGTATGGGAAAATAAACAGCCTAAAAATATCTTAGTAAGAACGTGCCTATTTTGGAACTTAGGAAAAGGATTACAAACTAGTTGTAGGAAAATAAACAGCATAAAAATATCTGAGCGAGAACGTGATTTATTTAATTTAGGGAATACAACAGAGGCGTAATTCTAAAACCACAAGGGTCTTTTTCGATAAATAAGTAAGTAAGTCTTAAGTGAGCTCACGAATAACTTTACCTACCCTTACAAATATTATATTTAAGCAGGGCCCAAAGATAGGTTGAGTAAACGCTAACCTATCAGCTAACAGAACTATCTACGCCGTCCAAGTCCTGTGAATGGAAGTCCTCGGGTCCCACAATCGCAGGACAGGATAACACAAACCCGACGGGTTTAAGGCGAGGCTAGACCAGAATCGGGCACGGAAGCCTAGTTTCCAAATAATTTTTAGAGCACTTATTTGACTCGTAGGTCACTGTAAAACATATATATTCAGAACTGTATCTAGGGCTTCCTCTCACTTAGAACACGATAGCGAACACTTCGCTCGATAGAAAAGTAGCGCGAAAACACTATAAAATAAAGTATTTTTTTAATTTTTTTCATTTTGTTCATTACCAGTTACCTTTTCTGACAAAATTAATACCTGACAATCATGATTTCACAGTCATGCAGGGCATCCTCTCATGTTTGGGTTGATAACGTATACTTTTATGTTAGAAATCGAAGATAATCTGCATTCCACCCGGCCCTAGTTGTATGTGAAATGCGAGCCAGGTCCTACCGGGCCTTAATCGCGCGAGATAAACCGCACTGGACGGATGGCTGGTAGCGCTTGTACACTGGCTTCATAAACGTAGTTGTAAGGCCCGGGGCAGCAAAACTCACGCACTAAAAGTAACTAGCGGAACACTCTATCAGCAGAAAATAGACACAATCTCACTTAAAATTCTGTGGGTCTAGTGAAAAGGCGTACAAGTTACAATTAACCTCAAAACCTCTCCAATACCCTCCATCTCCTCTCTCAATTAACCTCTTGGCAAAAGAGCTCAAGTCATGCTTTAGAGTTGTGACCTTTTAGTCCTGGTATAAATTTGACTTGTATCCCTTTTCACTAGACCCACAGAATTGTTGTTCATCGAATGAATCTCTGTTTCAAATGAGAAAAAATCATCTGACAAAACTCACAAAGGGAAAACGAACGAAATTTACAAATTCAAGTTTAAAGTTTGGAAGGAACTGACGGCCAGTACGAAAAAAATTACAATTTGCCATGCAGGTTACGCTACACGACGCTACGTTTGAGTTCGATAAAACTATAAAATAACTTGAAACGAGTTAGTTAAATTACAATCAAAGAACAATGAAATAGGTGCAAAGATACGAGTAGATATCATTGAAAACTTACGGTCCCAGGGTAATCCCGGTCACGGTAGGGTGTATCCCGCATTTGCGTACGACTTGGTATACATATTTATACATCTACTGGGATATGCCCGCAATTTCGTGTGCCTGCGGTGTAAGTTATTACTAGACAATTAGCATTCTGAAGTGATTTCTTGTTATTGTAGATTAACTTTGCATTACTTGCAAAAACTGAAACTAAAACTTTTTTCGAAATGAAATGTCAATTTCAAACAATTTTGAGAAATCTCGCACGTTACTTGATATCGATCGATATGATATTTGGTTGAGGTCGACTCTAGTTTGTCTCTGAATTCAAAAAGAAAACGACGGTTGCGCGACTTGCGTGATAAAAGTCTTATTTACGGCCATTTGACATTTTAGTTAACGGTTTTTGAACACATCATAGAGAGCTTATAATATATGTGCATATAAAGCAATGTATGCAACTATATATCATAAAGCCTTAAACACTCGTGTGATCTTATTATGAAACGAGTCGCGTGTTTTAAGGCCTCTCATTGTCTATCAGTTGCATAAACTACTATAATAGACAGCAGGTTTAATAGAAATATATATTAAAACGATGAAGATATTCTTTGCGTGGTCACTAACTTCTCAATTTCACTGGAAACTGTTCCGGTTTCAATCCTTTTAATTAAAAACAAAACGGTATGCCTACAACTAGTACCGAGAACCGCAATCAAACAATCGTACAATCCTATCTCCACTCCTAGATCAATATTCAGGAATAATTCACGTTATTAATACTACTTTACCCCTCTGCGAATGTATCAACTAATTCAACTGTTGCTGTACAAAATAAAAATTCCTTTCCTTTTTCTTTACGTGTTTCAGCTTCCTGACAAAGATATAGGTACGATGAATAGAAATACACCAACAAAGAGAACACCTATAACGAGTATAGATAGCATGGCTTCCTAATCTGTTTTATTACCCGTTTTACAAAAAAAGAGGTTATCATTCACTGCCACTTTTTTCACAAGTGAAATGTTTATGCGACGCTCTGCTCAAAAATAAACATATCCCTGCATGTAGCTTTTGATTATTTTATGGCAGCATGAACAACCGTTTCGCGAACCCCCTCAGTCAGCGTTCAGTGCTTTGATGTTTCAGAACAAGAACCAATGGGTTAAAGAAAAACTGTTCTTTTTATTTACAACTCCCCCTCCCCCGCTCGCAACTTCATTCGCGGAGGTGAAATAAGTTAAATGTCGCTTTTTTGTTTCGGCTGAGTCGGGTAAAAAGTATCATACGTGTTAATCGAGATCATAATCTATCTGTACGCCAAATTTCATGGAAATCAATCAGGTAAATTTTACGTGATGCACGCACAAACGAAACGTCAAAAAGTCCAAAGACTATTTAGAAAAATCTTGAATGTACAAATGTAGTTTTCTATAATTTTATTTTGTTTATAATTGTGTTGAGATTTAAATATATTACGTTAAATTCTATCAGCAATTGAAGTCCAAGGAACATCCCTTCTTTATTTCCAATTCTATAAACGGATGAACAAATCGGTTGCAAATGCCCTTCTGCCGTGCTTGCATTTTGCGATACACCGAAAATTGCATACCTTTCCGAAATACAGCGAGCGACACAGGCTGAATTTCAAGTACTTTGCCAAAATACGCAGTCTTGCGAAATATTATTCACTGATCCATGAAAACATGTAAAGATTTTTATTTTGCAGTTTTTATTAAATGTTTTTGCGCATTGAATTTTAGGTTCATGACACCTTTTAATTGATTTCGGGCGTTAAACACTACCTAGAGGTAAACGTTAAGTAGTAATCCTCTTGCATGCAGTGCAGCAGTTTTCTCCCACGGCACACTAATGGGCTGAAAATCGGCTTTCATAGAAATATGTAGAAACCGATGTAGCAAATGTTCATATATTTTTCTTGATTTAGCTTTTGTTTTGTCTCCATGTTAGAAAATAAGCCTGAATACATTGGATCCGTTATTAATTTATTATATTATATACATACTTGCACTTTCCGAGAAATACCTCGATTACCTATTTTCTCCATACAAATTTTTTGAAATGTATTTTTAATTCGTTAATAACGGATCCAGTGTATCTCAGGCTTATTTTCTAACATGGAGATCGCCAACAAAAGATAAAACAAGAAAAAAAATAAGCATTTGCGACATCGGTTTCTATTTCTATGAAAGCCGATTTTCAGCCCATAGTGCGGCAGCATTGTATTTGAATTGTGTTTTATTTTATAGCTTGATGCATTTTGTCGGTGCGAAATGGCATGAGAACTCGCAAAAAGCTTAAAAACTACACGTTTCAAATGATGATAACAGATGGCGCTGACCTAAACAGTAGATTGCACGTTAATTCTCTGAGAGGTTAACGTTAAAGTAATTTTAATTTTTATGATAAAATGAAACATATTTTACCACGATTGATATCCTGAAGCAAATGATGACCCTCTTTTTGTTTGTATGGAGAGCCGACCGACTCGAAACACCTTAAGGTACAAAGTTTTATCAAATGGAGTTTCCCAAGGTAAGTGATTAATCTTCATCGAGTAATCAATCATTATTCTTAACAAAACATGAAGTAAATGGGTCAGTTTCCTATAGAAAATAATATGTATTAATTGTCAGCTATGAGAGAATATATATCTGCCGAATATATTAACAAAAAAGTTACTAAGATTTTAGAAAAAATCACTGCATTTTAGGGCCTGAAACTGTAGTTTCAGTTTTAATATCTCATTTCTCGTTCTATGGTGGCCAAGTGGTTTGGATATACCGCTCCTTGAAAATCATAAACTCATTAAACGAAAAACGTGATTTTTGGGTACGGGGCTTGAAAGTTTCCGAAATATTAAAACGTCTAAAACCACCTTATTTGTTATAAAAGTATCATTTTTATACTGTGTTTTGTTAAATACGTGACTATGCTTTTTACTGATAAGAGTAAATTCTGTCTTTTATGTTTTATTTATCTGATAATTGAATTTAAAGAAAGTAATATTGTCACTATTCCATAAATTTTTGCTTAATGTCACTTTTCGGGTCTGTGTTTTCCTAAACTTTAATTTAGTTTAAGGAAAAATGACACTATATCTGGTTATTTGAAAAAAAAATCCATGTCTTTGTATAAAAACTCTTAAAGAACTTGTTAAATAACATTTATTAACGCAAATAACTATCAGTCTCAAAAACAGTTAATAATTTTATTCATTACACACCGTAACAATAAACAAGTAGCCACAAAATAATCAAACAGTAATGTTGGAAGCAGCTTCTAGCAGTTATAACGGCTTTAAACATAAAACAGCATTCTTTAATTGACCAAAACGAGTGAATTTATTGTAATTTGAGCTGAAAAAATTGACACTACATCGAAAACGACGACTAATAATGCTAAAAATCATTTTAGTTCTTAAAACCACAATGTCATTTAACGTACTAAAAATACAGTACATCTTTGTTATTAGCCTGCATCAAGACTCGAAATTTAAAATAAAACGGTCATTATTGATATACTGTCACTTTAACAGTCTTAACACGAAGTACAAAATTAAAAATTGCCAGAGGACAAGTGTCATTAAAGCGAAAATTACACTATTGCTTTAGATTGAGTCTTGATATTGATACTACATTATAAGTTCGAATTGACGTATTACGAATAGATACCGTATTCCAGCGGTCAGCAACCTGCGGCCCGTGAACCACTCACTTGCGGCCTGCGAGCCTCCCTGGCTATTTTGTATGTATAAAGGAATATTCAGAATTGTATAAAATCACCAATTATTATAACAAAGTGCGGCCCGCGTCAATTTCGTTATCTACTATGTGGCCCTTGGCTGCTAAAAGGTTGCCGACCGCTGCCGTATTCCATTGAAAAATTGTAGTACTTTCCGCTTAATCTCACAGAATACCAACGTTCTTCACAAAATCCACAGAATTTCGCTGTATTTCTAACGATAGTGACATTGTTCCAAAAAGTCGCGCGTCAATTTCCACTATTCGCCATAATGACACTAGCGCTATCTGTCGTTTTAAATAGAGCTAGAGCAATAGGTGTCTTTGTATTGCGTTCCTTACAATCACGTGAGTTAGATGGCGTTGTTAAGAGGAAATAGGAGGGCAGTTTTTCCATACAAACGTAGTCCCCTGTTTCCTCCCTGGATAATGCCAGTAGAGCAATAATTTTTTGTCCAAAAATCTATGGCCACTATTGATATGTTCCTATGTTTTCCTTTTTACGATAAATTGATTCTCAAAAGAGATATTAACCTTCAAAAACCTAAAAAAAATGCCAGATTTTCCGCTGTGTTCACACATCCAGAAAACAAATTTGACTAGATTATTTAAAAAAAGGAAAACATAGGAACACGGCCAAAGCCTTTCTTTAATGTTTAATGAAAAAAATTGTTAAATAGGTTAAGTTTTGGGTAAGAAATCAGGGGACTACGAAACGTTGTTTTCATGAAATTTAAAAGGTATTTTCGGTCCAAGCTGCAGTTGTCTCTATCGCGCTCTGCGGGCGAGAGGCGGGCTTTGCGGGACAGCGACACATTTTACAAATACCTAATTTTCAATTCTCTCGACCTTACTGTTTCCTCTTAACTCAAAAACGTCATTTTTTGCATAGTGACGTTATTTATGATTTTCAAGGAGCGATACGTTTATCAAGAAGAGGTCGTTATTTGGAATCCTCGCTCGGACCACTGCCTTTTTCGGTACTTAATATGTTTGATGGCCAGTTCACATTATTCCAGTCCAGTGATCCAGCGGGCTAATCCAGTCCAGTTGTGGACCGGAGCATATCGTTTACATTACTCCAGTCTTTTAAGAGTTGTTAAAGACTGTTACCAAAAATAACCACGCTAATTCACTATATCACGTTCAATCCAGCACTGGATTTACGGTTTACACTATTCCAGTGGCGCTGGATTGGGTGAGCTGGAATGAAAAGTTGACGGTCTCTCCAGTCACTGGACTGGAATGCTCACTGGAATGGGTACATTCCAGTGCATTCCAGTGTCGGTTCACATTATTCCAGTAGCATTCCAGCACTGGATTGGATTGCTTGACTGGAATGCTACTGGAATAATGTGAACTGGCCATAAATAGTATATTGTGTCACAAGGGACCAAAATAATGTATTTACGGCGAGGGCGTATATAGAATCCTGAACGAAGCGAAGGATTGTAGGTACAAAGTATAATCCGGAGCATAGTAAGGGATTCAAGTGTCCGTGGTGAAAATAATTTTGCTACCTTGTGACACATACTACCGACTGTGAGGAAAATTCAAATACAAACACTACCTACCAAAATAACGAAATAATTATCTAGTTAATCAAAGAGCATCACAGATTATTATTAAAATGAAATGTTAAATTTATAGTCTATCATTATTTTATAAAACGATTATTATTTTTTACGACTGGGACGAAAATACCACTTCCATATTATATTTATGGCCCTCGCCTGCGGCTCGGACCGCAAACACTTGTGATCTGGGGTATTCCTTATTATATCGCCCTCTGTGTGTAATATACCAATAAAGCTGTCTATGGTATGGCATATTCAAAGTGGGTTCAAAATAAAAATACCCTGTTGTCCTTGAACAGAAAAGTACCACTTTGATCCCTGTTATGAGGTAGCAAAATACTTTTTCTGAATAGGAGGTGTGAAAATATGATTTGGAATTTGCCATTAGCTTTTTGCATCCTTTTCGCCAGGGACTGCATAACCGAAAAATGAAGGTAGCGTTTTAAAGCGGTATGACGTCATACCGTTTGTTTCGGTATGATTTCGGTAGCGCAACCGAAATGAAACGGTATCGAAATTGAACGGTACCGTAATTTTTTTTCGGTAACCTTAACCGTTTTAAAAAGGTACCGTTTGAGGTTTATGTGTGTGCGCCGAGCGTCGTCGCGTCGTCAAGTTTCAATCGCGTCGTCTTTAGCCTTGAGCATCATTATCATTTCAACGTTAAGACGTTCACTACTAAACATAGGTCTTCCCCGAAGACTTTGATTGGTTTTACTTTTGTATTTTTTACCTTATTTGTTTTTAGTTTGAGTTGATTAGGTGTTTCTTGTTTGTTTTTTATCTTTGGTTTGTTTTACTTTGTATTTTTTACCTTTTTTGTTTTAAGTTTGCGTTGATTGCTATTTTTTTTCTTTTATTTGTTTTTTTTTACCTTATTTTTTGTTTTTAGTTTGTGTTGATTAGGTATTTTATGTTTTTTTTATCTTTAATGTGTTTTACTTTGTATTTTATACCTTTTTTGTTTTTACTTTGTGTGGATTAGGTGTTTTTTATCTTTAACTTGTTTTATTTTTTTTTGGTTTTTTTACATTTTTTGTTTAAAGTTTGCGTTGATTGTAATTTTTTGTTTTTTTTTTTCTTTTATTTGTTTTTTTACCTTATTTTTGTTTTAAGTTTGTGTGGATTAGGTGTTTTTGTCTTTTTTATCTTTAATTTGTGTTATTTTTGTATTTTATTGTTTTTTTTTACCTATTTTTGTTGTAAGTTTGCGTTGATTGTTATTTTTTGTTTTTTTTCTTCTTTTATTTGTTATTTATCTTATTCTTGTTTTTAGTTAGTGTTGATTAGGTATTTTATGCTTTTTTATGTTAGATGTACTGGATTTACTTTGTATTTTCTACCTGTTTTTGTTTTTAGTTTGTGTTGATTAGGTACTTTTTATATTTATTATCTTAAATTTGTTTTTTTTGTACCTTGTTTGTTTTAATTTTGAGTTACTGTTTTCTTTCATTTGGTGTTTTTAATTTTTTTGTTATATTTTAAAATGTTCTACCTTTTGGTTTTTAGTTTGTGTTGATTGTTATTTTTTGTTTTTTTTACCTTTTATTTGTTTTCTTTTGTATTTGGTTTGTTTTTTTTATACCTTAGTTTTGTTTTTAGTTTCTGCTGATTAGGTATTTTTTGTTTGTTTATTTATTTTATTTTTATTTGTATTTGTATTAGTAGTTAAGTTTGCGTTGATTGCTATTATTTGTTTTTTTACCTTATATTTGTTTTTAGTTTGTGATGATTAGGTATTTTCTGTTTTTTTACTTTAATTTGTTTTTAAAAAATACCTAAACAACATATACTAAAAAAATTAAAGATAAAAACAATAAATAACAATCAACACAAACTAAAAACAAATAAAGTAAATAATAAAAAATAAAAACAAAAAAATTAAAGAAATAAAAAATAAATGAAAAATAACAATAAACACAAACTAAAAACAAAAAAGGTAAAAAACAGAAATAAAACAAATTATGGAAGTTATGAAGATGATGATTGATTATGTATCTCAAGCTGTTTTTCTTTGGAAATCAGTAATGGTTTTTTTAATGTGACTTCCAGGTCGTGAAAAATCAGCCTTTGATTAGAGGAAGTCGCTCATGAGAACGAAATTTAAAAAAAAATCGGCCTGTTATTTAATATATTGTAATCTGAATCATTGTATATAATGTAGTTGAAGATATTTGAATTTACATTTTGGGATAGAAATACAATCACATAGTTAACGAAATATTTTTATTTTTATTAAAATGTCATTTTTATTATATTTTTCATCATCCCTATAATATTCACAATTTTCGTATAGTGAGTTCTAAATCATATTTAATCAGTCTACACAAGTATCATTATTATTCTACAAGTCTTATTTTTTTTTTTATAAACATTGAAGTTACGTAAAAATCACAAATTTACTCCCATACATTTGAGAAAAGGGACCTTATGACCAGCCATGAGCAAAAATTATTGATAATTACAGTATGGCACGATATTTAAATTATTTATTTACTAAACTTGTATTAAAACAGAAAACTAAAGAAAAAAGGTTATTAGAAATTTACTTCAAATCTTGATCAATTAAGAGTAATTCTCAAATAACGTTGTTGAATTTAAGTGATTAGTCATAAGGGCCCTTTTCCCAAATGTATGGGATATTATGTTATGACCTTATGACCAATCACAGGTAAAACTTATTGATAATTACAATATGGCACGCACGATATTAACATTATTTATTTACTAAACTTGTATTAAAACAGAATACCGAAGAAAAAAGGTTTTTAGAAATTTACTTCAAATCTTGGTCAATTAAGAGTTATTCTCATAATTATAACACTATGTTGAATAATTCACACCATGGTGCTATGATGACCTATGCTTTGTGATGCTATCATATAAAATAAGCTAAAATAAATGTGTTTTGTATGGACGACTTTTCTATAAAACCAAAAATTACCGAGTTTTATAAAAAAAATCATAATGGTAGGATAGGATTCGCCAAAAAAAATTTTTTGTTTTTGTTGATCTTTTGAAAAAAAATTAAAAGGATTATTTTTCTTAAGTGGTCAAAAATTATAGAAACCGCCAAAAAACTAACCTTTTTCGTAAGTATTTCGAAAAAAAATTAAAAAACTTTTTCTAAAACGGTCAAAAATTATAGGCATTCGCCAGAAAGTGTTTTTTTTTTTAATTTTTGTAAAATTTGTGAACAAAAATCAAGGTTTTTCTAAAATGGTCAAAAAGTTTTACGATTCGCCAAAAACACGTTTTCATGTTTAAAAAAAATGTTTATAAATCTTTTTCTGAAAAGGTTTTTAAACATGACAAAGTGATCTAAAATTGTAGAAACATCCAAAAAAAAAATAAAAAATAAAAAAAACTTTCTAAAATGTTCAAAAATGATAGGCATTCGCCAGTTTTTTTTTGTGTCATTTTTGAAAAAAAAAACAAGGTTTTTCTAAAATGGTCAAAAAGTTATACGATTTGCCAAAAACACTTTTTAAAAAATGTTTAAAAACTTTTTCCTAAATAAGCTTTAAAAAAACCACATACAAATGTATTTATTTTTATTTTCAATTTTTTTTAATTCCGAATCTGTGGCCCCCAAACCCTTTCCTTTCAAATTTTCAACTTTCTGGGATCATTTTGAAAATTTTGCTTACCATTATGCAGGCCGCGTGCTTGTTTGCCACCGTCGTGGTATAAAAAAGAAATACAAATAAGCAAAAGTTGCAAGTAAATTTTATTAAACAATTTTATCAATAGATTTATCATTTTTGTATGAAGTCTGCCATAAGGACCCTTTTCTCCTAAACTTTGAACCCAATTCTTATATAGAAAAAATTAACGTACAGCAGTGAAACGAAGCTACAAATACACGTCTATTCCTATATTTTACAATTTTGCATAAAAGAAAAAAATGATGATTTTGAAGGATTTCACAAAAACGTCCGTATCTCCGTAACTAGAAACTGCCATAAGGTCCCTTTTCTTATGGAAAGCCACAATATGCGAGCGAAAAATTTCGGTACTGAAAAAATATAGGTTGGGTACCGTAATAATAAAGGTATAAGTACCGCTTTCAACATTAGCGGTACATACCGGTATAAAGCAGTACAGTAACAAAATATTTCAACCGGTATAGTCTACCTTTATATCATTACGGTACCGATATTCTATAGCGGTACCGTACCGCTTATATCGTAACGAAAACGGTCCCTACTTTTCGCAAAGAAATTCAAAGGTGTACGTAAAAGTCCCCAACTCGCATTAAGCCAGCGCGGGGAGTAGTGCGGGTTGGAGGCCCATTCAAGGTGGTTTTCCACCGGCAGGGCGAGACGAGACGCGACGAGGATTGAATTGAAATTTGTATGAAGTTTTCAGTCCTCTCCTCGCGCATCGCCGCTCGCGCATCGCGCAACTTGATACAAATTTCAATTCAATGCTTGTCTCGTCTCGTCTCGCCCTGCCGGTGGAAAGCCACCTTAACTCTCGTTCATGAGAGGAAGCCTGTGGCCAGTAGCTGGACGTATATAAGTTGAATAATGATCCTCACCCTAACTCTAGAAAAACGCATCTCATTTATAGTTTCAGTATAGTATTCTTCTTTCGCTCTGATGCATGCTAACCCCACTTACCTTACAATAAGTCCACGTGTCTTGTTATGAAACGTAACAAAAATATGGCAGTGCTGGTGTGACAGCACGTGATATATGAAGCTCACTATAAATAAATAGACTGTAGAACTAGGTCGAGGCCGTTGCTGTTGAAAGGAACGTCTCATAAAGTACATCGTTACTTAATAAAATAATAATCTTACGCATTCCGTGTAATAAATTATGTTTATTTAAACAGTTTTCCTGCCTGAACACAGATGAACTGCTGCGCTCACACATAAAAAAACAAACAGAAAAAAATATATATTTACGTATTATTACTTATTTCTAATACAGTTAGTTTTTAAAAAAATCTTGAATGTACAAACACAGTCTTTCTACGACTTTATTATATGACTGCATAGATAAAAAGTTTAAGGTGATCATCGATCGATTTTTTTTTAATAATTTCGCAGTGGTTTTTCATATTTGCTTGGGTTAGTTTTCATCAGAGCCTAAGTCTATTGCGTCTATGTACCTAATATGTTTCCGGGACCAAATGACAAAATCCACTAAAGCGAGCAAACCCATTTCTTTATTAAGCCATTTTGCACTCATCTTAACAAGAGCCTATCTGCACATTCAATAAAAAATAAAGGAAAATGACAAAAAAAAAACGGGAAAAAATTACGCTCCCGTCACCTTGTTATAATTGTTTCTCCAAAAGTCCTGGGCCGGGTCCAATGGGCCGATTCTAAAACAACCGAAAAGAAATCAAATCGTCATCAACATTCTGTGAAATTTCGCGAAGCAATTTCTTATCCGGGCCCTAAAGGGGACTTTATAAGTGTCCTTAGCCTATCTAATTTCGACTCTTGAAATATGAGCGCAATTTTTTCTCTTAAGTTTCTTGCCGGAAGACATTTTTTATTATTCGTAAGCCGCGGCCTACATTGTCATACCTTTTTAAGTCAGTAATAGAAAAGTTGCCATGCCTTTCATTTGCATTATGATTCGTATTTAGGAAGCCGTTTTTAATAATACGGCTTACGTTTTCTAGGATTTTTATTGTTTCATAATTACACTTAATTAACTATTGTCTAAGATTTTTTATACTACTAGGTAAGGGTCGCAAGCAAGGGTACGGCCTGCCTGATGTTATGTAGACTATAACTTAAAAAAAAATCATATTGTAAAGGCTACTAATAGATAATTTTGACATTGTAACATGTAGAAAGTTAGTTGTGGCAATGTTTCATGCCATGGAGTTTTTTAGTCAAATCAGCTACTTATTACGAGAATATTTATATAATGAAATTAATAGTTTGATGAAGGTTAGTAATGTTAACATGCTCCGTAAAAAAATTGTCGTGATATGATATCACATAATATAACATTGCAAAGATAACAGTAATATACTTGTGGGCAGCAAAATTGTACTGTAAAAATAAGTAATCAAAATACAACTAGTTCGACTCTTTATTTGAACAGTTAAGCTTAAGACAATGACCACAAGCACAAACAAAAGCCAAAACCTTACATCAATATCCAAAACAATAACTATTTATGCCATATAAACAATAAGTACTGAATTAATTGCTCAGCATTTGATGCTTACTTTGGTTCAGGCTTCTCGAAGCGTCAAATTACTTAGTTAATTTAATTATCTTATCTTATTTTAATCAATAGCCTTAAAAAACAGACCAAAGTTTTTCAGTAAATTAAACAGCTTTGCTTTGCTTTGCCTAGTAAATCTGAGATAACAATGTACACATACGTGTTAGTTCTTAATTTATTATTTAATCACTATGCACGAGAAAAGCTCTTAAGGACATTTTATTTTAAAGCTAAATGCTTTTCAATCCTCTAGATTTATAGACCAGCATTTTCTAAACTATGGAGACAACATTGAATGGACACTAAAAATGAATATGATAATACCAATACCAATACCAATACATAATACCAATTCGCACAAGCAATAGATAATTACAACAGATCGCGTGATCGCGGTTCAGGCAAATTATTATATTAGATTAAATTATTTTTCACTTCTCATGCTCTTACAATGTTAATTTAGTCTCTGTATATCGGGACTAAAGTTCCTTATTAATCTCTAGGGATTAAAGTAATTTTTTTTTAATTGACTTTGAAAACCCCTAAACAGCCAATCGGGGTGTTTGTGGTTGGAATATTGTCGCCATTTTTAGTGATTGTGTATAGACAATTTTTCGGTGTGAAAATAACCTTAAAAGACAACTGTGCAAAAATATTAAAAAAATAACGATTTAATATAGTAATAATGATTAATTATTACGAATATAAATCAATTTAACTAGATTAGGGGTAACTTAATTTTATTTTGCATGATCCAATTAGTTTTAAAATAGGTAGTTTTCAGGTTTGAACCTGTTGGCTAAAAATGCCAGCATTTAAAGCCTGAGTGACTTCACTAAGTAAAAAAAAATAAAGAACCGCGGAAAAATTTTTCTTTGCTTTTTAAATCTTCATTAATCGTATTGAGCACAATATTTCAACAATTAATGTGTATAGTCCAACTTTATACCGAAAGTACGGAACAATAAATATTGTAATTTTGTGTAATAGAACGTAGTTTTTTCCTCGCATTCAAAGTGAAAAGTAGAGTGTTTAACGCGAGACTAAACAACCATAATGACACTCGATCTATAGTCACCCTCACTACGCTCGGGTGGCTAAACACCTCGTGTCATTATGGCTTGTTTTAGTCCCTAGTTGAACAATCTACTATTTTAATGTAAAATAGGGGAGAGGATATGAATCGTTGAAACCTTTGTTTTATTACAAATAGTTTTTTTTTTAAAGTATGAAATCTTGCAGCTGGGCCTATAGGTCTAATAATGGAATCTTGCAGAAAGCAAGGGTATTTTGACGTCGTGAATACGTGTTTTAATTTGCTTTCGTAGCGGGAGACAATAAATAATAAAAACAAGTGATGATACAAAATCGGTGGATACAGTTTGGTGTTGTAGCTACATGTCTATCATCTACATTCAAATTTTTATTACACCACTCGATAGTTGGACGGTGTTATGCAATAATGTGCTATTAGCACTTGACACATTATTGTATAACAGTGTCCAGTTAAGGAATAAAAAAACCCGGCCACGACCATGTTAGACCATGCTCATTGTAGGGTTCCATAGTCGTTACGACAAAAAAAAACAATACAGATGAAAAAGTGCGATGTAAAAAAAAAATTGTATAAAGGTGATATTCAACCAATTATTATTCTAAGTGACAAAACCTAACTACGTAGGTACCTACGTCACCCACCCACTAAGCACTTCATCACCCAATGCCGTCCTCTCAATTTCGCATAATCGGCCTTGAATCGTAATCGGGTATCTCTTTGTTAAGACCCGTAATATCTAGAGTGGGAAACCAGACCCTTTCAAACAATAATCGTGAATATAATATTTAACAGCTTAAAAGGCACTATAATAACAATCTAGTTGGGCTAACTAATATATTATTTAAGGGTTTCCTTTCAGCTGGGGCATCTGCATACGCTTTAGATAGTTTAGGCAATTCTCATACTCTTATTTTTGGAAGAAAACATTTTTTTTCCTAATCAGTTACCTATTATTATTATATAGGTAACATGTAATGTTTTTGATTGAGCTAACACAACTCCAAATAACAATAAACTGAGGGAAACACGTTTTAGGGGAAAGAATTCCAATCTTCACTTTGTACTAGAATGTTCAAGCTATAACTAAGTTGGATTTGATCGAAACGTGTTGAGAGTCGGATGCCAACCCGTTACGACAATATTGCATCGTTTATATGCAAACTCCACAATTGAAAGACAAAACTGTTACACTAACACTTGACTATCTCGCTTTGAGCAAGGATTTACGTTATCATTAATTTAAAGCGAGAGACTTATTTAACGTCTAAAAATGACGTCATAGATTATCAAATTTGTTGTTTTTTGTTTTTATCTTCTCTTAATGTAATTCTATGGAACTTGTTCTGGAATAAATTATTTTATTTCATTTCAATGAGGGCTGTCAGATATTTTTACACCAGCGGCACTACTCACATTGGGACAGTCACTATAAAAACTTGTTAATTAATAAAAATAAGACTAATCGACAGAGTATTTTGAAAAATAGATTTCAAAGACAATTTATATAATTTTCAATCCTTTCAACCAGAGCGACATCTGGCGAGTTTGAAATTGTTAACCTCTTTCTCTTCGGGTTACGATTTTGGGTCATCACAGACTAAGGTAAGTTGGATTATTTGCTTTTGAGCAACAGCTCTGTGATAGGCTATGCGCTACCTCTTTATTTCTGTCTCTGTAGGATCATTGTTTACGTGTAAGAATGATCCTACAGAGAGAGCCAGAGAGGTATAGTAGAAATTCTTTTTCTAGAGCGAATTCACTTAGCTTTGTACCTGACGAACAATACTCATTATCTGCATTGTTAACTGTGGCCACAACTTCGACTTCGAGATGTAAGGCATTATAGTGCACATAATTTTTACACTAAATTAGTCTTTAAGTCGAGCAAAATAAGGTTTACTCTTAAACAAAGAGAACACAGATGTTGGTCACTTCGTAAGTGAAAGAGCAGCGAAGTACGTATCGATGCTTAGAAAGACGAACGATGTATTCTCTTTGTTTAAGTGTAAACCTTAATTCGTTTGACTTAAAGACTAATTTAGTGTAAAAGCTATTTGCACTTATAATGCCTTACATTTCGAAGTGGTAGTGGTGGCCACAGTTAACAATGCAGACAATGAGTATTGTTCGTCAGGTACACAGCTAAGTGAATTCGCTCTAGAAAAAGAATTTCTACTGTACTTTAATGTACAGATTTTCTCACGATGTAAGCAAAAAGGCACTTGTTAAAATCTGAATTTTGGGTTTATCGACCCAATATTATTTTGAATCCGCACATACCACAAGCATCTTCGGGTGTCATAACAGCTGGGCATTTCTCCAGAAATATGTCTGCGACTCATTCATCTGTCTCCATACATTTAGTACGAAAAAGTGGCCAGATGAATGAGGTGACCGCAGACACATTTCTAGAGAAATGCCCAGCTACAAAACCGTATAGGTACATTTTTAAACTATCACTTCGACAGTTTTCGAGCAGTCCTCAATATCGATGTTCCGTTCATCCGCAACTTTCCCATCTCTATCTAGTGAAACACAAGAAGGGTATTTGTTGTGCAAACCACTCTTAAATTAATGAGATTAATCGTGAAATATGATCGTTTTGTGCCAAAGGGATGGTTAACATTGAGACGGTTAGTTTTCGATTTTACTGCAAACTGATGGAATACCTTTAAATTGTTTTATTTTAAACGCTATCATAATATTATCGTAGTTACTTACGACTAAAGCACAACTTGACGCTTGGAACCCATTTAGATATAGACTTTTTTCTTTATCTAGTAAGTGTTTAATGAGTCATTTTCAAAAAAAATTACATAGTTAAGGGCCTAATAAAAACAAAATCACGATCGTTTCCTCTGTGTTACGAAAGTTAGGAATACAAACTATATGGGTAACTTTCGTAACACAAAGGAATAAATCAAGTTTTGTTTAAATTAAATCCCTTAATTGTGTTAAAATTTTTTGAAAATGACTCTAATATTTATCAATTATTACAAGAGTTTACATTTTCACATCGATTAAAATATCCATTGTGAAACTGACCAATTTTAGAGTCCAATATATTCAGTAGCAAAACATGTATGAACATCTTTTGCTAATTGAATGATTAAAAATTAACTACCTATTAAAGACTTTTCTCGACTTCTAATTGATATCATATTCTAGTACCTAATATATCATAATTACGACGTCATCGACAAAACCGTTTTGTCGCCTGCATCCACAAGAGCTTCGGTTTCGGCGAAAGCTTATTCGACACCACTAAATTGCTGGGAAAGCTCCTAAGCTCGGTTAACTGACAGTAGGCTTAACTGAAATACAGTTTACACGTGCAGTAATATTACTGGTGGGTTATAAATGAATCCGTTATCAGGATGACATGGCGGATATATACTAGTAGAATATGAAAAGTAGGTAATCTACATGTAATTATGGTTGAATAGAATGATCCCAACTGTAATAAAACAGTACCTAATACTTTAAAGTCAATCCAGTCGCATTGTAGACAATGCAAAAAAAAGACGATTTAAAAACGACTTCAACGACATTAAAGGACCATGGGCAAATTTTTATGGGCACTGTCCCGACCCACCAACAAAAATGAGAAATGTGCCAGTTAATAGACCTTGGCAACATGATGTTTTTTTTACTATGGCGACGATCGCCCCAAGAATGGGGTTTTCTCGGAAAACCGTATTTTGTTTTCGATAAGAAGGGCCCAAAAATTGGTCCCTGAAGAACACCGCAAAGCATCGCGCGCGTTCTCCATGCTCCCATCGTTTCATAGAGCACCGATGTCTACACCCACTCACTACGCCTTCCCCTCTTCTGTAGGCTTATGATGCTACGCTTTGTCACGCGATAAATAAGTAGAATAACTATTTGTTAGAACGTGACGGATGCTTTATCATTTATTTATCACGCGACAAAGCGTAGCATCATACGCGTACTGGTCGCGTAGTCTCTAAACTTCCCCATGGTGGACCAAACCCAAACTATCGGTCACTGATGTCCGGGCCCGTGTCCTCCGCGTGCTGGATGATGCGAGAGCTCAGGATTCTCTTGAAGAGTGTCCCGTCCTCATCCAGCAGGACGTTGGGGCGTTGGGTTGGGAGTATGCAGGACTCGACACCTTCCTGAGGGGGCTTAGCCTGCCCTGTATCCAGCACGCCGGTAAGATCCCCTCCTTTAGATAGTAGTCAAGGAGGCCCCGAAGGTGGAGCCGAAGAAGCTCAGTGCCAACGGGAGGGCCGGCGGAAGGTCACAGATGCGAGGGAAAGTGATTGAATTTTTCTGATCTTTTGGGACTTTTCATATTATTTTGCGTAGATAAAATGTATCAGGCTGTTAAAGTCTTAATCCTCTTTCATTTGTAAGAAGAATCGAGTGACTCGAATCTCCTTAATAACCAAATTTTAACTCTCACTTGACCCCCACACCTTGGTTTCGAGCTACCTACCTATTTTAAGAATTGGGGTATTCGGGTACTGTCATAGTTACCTAATTATGTAACCAACCGGAAACCGCGCCATGTCGATTAGCAAACTGCAACGAGTTGAAACTGATTCTTGATTTTGTTCCGGATCCAGTATCTAGTTTGTTGTTGGATATAAGAAAAATCAAAAACACTCTTTAAAATTTAAACTAAAAAAATAGTAATAGGGCGTTTTTCAAAATAAATCCCGGGCTAGCTATTTTCTCAAAATATGGACTGTTGAGGTTTTTCTGGCTCACAATCGTTAATTATTTACCCCGGAATTTATTTTGAAAAACGCCCAATAATAGTAGTATCATAGAAGTTCTCATTGTAAGTATACAGGGATAACTTCGCCTTTGTACATAACCATTGATTTCTGTATTGCTTTTGTAAAATTTTATGTGCAGTAAAGTGTTTACATACATACATACATACATACATATACAATGAGAACGGGTAGGTCAAACTTAACTTGACTGTAGTCAACGCAAATTATTTCACTTACTTATACTGGTACAATCGATTTTTTTTAAAAAATATAGGGAAACGAAAGAACAAACACGTCAAAAGTCATAACACTATATTTCATAGAAACTTAATGCTAACTGACCTTTTTGACACTTCATAAAAAGTAACTGATTTGATCCGTCAAGAAAGTGAAAATTGACTTTAAAGGAACGATGATGATCTGTATAAACCGTGTCACACACTAAGCAGATACGATAAGATATCTGTATTTGAACGCATATCTGTCAATATCGATCCCTATACAATTCAATGAGCTAACACACACAGCGCAGATAACTTATACCAGGTGTAACATGAGGAAACTGAATAATTTTAACAGCGTATTCATGACCATATTTGAAGTTAAAACTGTCGTATAATGTTTGCTGGATTCAGCTTGGTTTTTGAGATATTTGCGTTTTTGTTTAAACAAGTTGTAATGAAATCTCCGGTTCAAAGCACCCCTATGATTGCACTTTTAAGTAAATCCTGCTTTGAAACAATTTGTCTGACAAGGAAAATTCATTCTTAACCTAAGGTTTTGTTTTACTGGTGAAGGAAAATTAACGATGTATGAAAACATTAAGAAAAATTAAAATCATATTTCGACCTGGGTTCATATAACATTTTTTGCTTCTTACGACCTCAGGAATACGTTGTTAAAATTATTCGGTTTCCTCATGTTACACCTGGTATTTTATCGTGAAGTATCTGTGGGCACCGACATATATCGAAAGATGGCAATGATATTATCTGCGTATATAAATTGATCTGTGTATAATATCTGCCATATCATAAATATGGTATAGTATTTTATCTGCAGATCATCAGTTCAGTTTGAAGGATTTAGACTAAATGTATCGTCTCGTATCATCATTTCAGCCAAAAGACGTCCACTGCTGGACATAGGCCTTCCCCAAGGATCTCCACGATTGTCGGCTTTGTGCTGCTATTATCCAGCGGCTTCCCGCGGTTTTCACCAGATCGTCGGTCCACCTTGTGGGAGGCCTGCCAACACTTCGTCTTCCGGTACGTGGTCGCTACTCGAGAACCTTACCACCCCAACGGCCATCAGTTCTGCGAGCATTGTGCCCTGCCCATTGCCACTTAAGGTTTGCAATGCGTTGAGCTATATCGGTAACCTTAGTTCTTCTACGGATCTCCTCGTTCCTGATTCGATCTCGAAGAGAAACCCCGAGCATAGCTTTTTCCATTGCCCTTTGAGCGACCTCGTCTTCGTCTCGTATATTAGAGTCATTTTCAAAAAAAATTAACACAATTAAGGGATTTAATTAAAACAAAACTTAATTTATTCCTTTGTGTTACGAAAGTTAGCCATACAGTTTGTATGCCTAACTTTCGTAACACAAAGGAGCGATCGTGATTTTGTTTTTATAAGCCCTTAACTATGTACAATTTTTTTGAAAATGACTCATCGTATCTGCGTAGTGTGTCATAGTTTCAGATCATTAAGTTATTATACGCAGATAAAATATTATCGTATCTGCGTAGTGGGTGACACGCTTAATTAGCACAACTGTAACGTGCGAGTCTTTGTCGCGCGACAAATACCACTACGTACCTATCCCTTTCCATTCTGTATAGTGGGAACGAGAAGGATCGTCCGGCCAGGCCGGCCGCCCCCTGCTTGTGATGTAATCCCCTTGCTTGTGCCATATCCTCCTAAGGCCCAACGCAAAATAACGCACATAGTGACTGTGAACCATGGTCCTACCAGTAGTACTATTATTTCATACTAATTCAGACCCAGCATTTATTTTACTTGTATTTATAGTAGGTACCAATAGATTTGGGCGTGTATGTAATCAATGTATCGATAGCTTTATGAGCAATTGGTTTTATTTGAATAAGTGCTACAGAGATGACCATATGGGCTTTCTATAAGTCTTGATTTATTTCTATAAAAAGTCCTAATGTTGAAGGAGCTGGGTCTGAATAACAATGCTAATTACTAATTAGCATTGTTATTCAGACCCAGTAATTAGTCCTACAGGTAGGACCTTGGGCCAAAGGATGATATGTATTTTTTTAATAAAACCTTTTTGTGACCTAAAATTGGTGATATTCATGTGGGATCACATGAAATTTCTTTCTATATGATAGAAAATTAACACTTTCATTATCATCATACATAAAAAAATAAGGTTTGAAGAGAGCAATTTGCTTTTGAAGTCAGTTAAAAATGCGGCTGTCCACTGACTGGCAATGTGTGCTAGCCTTTATTTTTACGTGCCCATCTTTCTCAATCTCTCCACCGCACGCGCACATCAGGCGAGTAAATCGTGAAAACCAATTACTTGGAAACGAAACCGTTATTTTTTATGAACAGCTATGATAGCAGCTCTTCCTCTGGGTTTGCATGTATTGATACAGGATATTTCGCTTCGTAAAGAAAATATTCCGTTGTATATTTTTCCGAATTTGTTTGATTAGATCTATTTCAGTTGGATCTTGTTACGTTCTTTATATAAGTATTTTAATATACCTCCTTAATTATTACAAAAAAAAGCAAATAAATTTCAATGGTAACTTCATCAAATGAAATTATTTTTAGCTTCTTAAGATAGAATGACATATTATTCAATGTTAACATTAGTAAGTTAAAATGCTCTTTTCATTATTTTACCTCTAATGTTAAGTGCGCGTAAAGTACGAGTAGAACCCTCCGAGACCTAGAAAAGATCCATAAAAGTAGTTTAATGGCCATTTCATATGATTTATGAGCAAATAGGGAATAACATATTCTGTCATATGAAGAACCTTAATGGAGGGGGTGTTCATTTTATTTCTCCGAAGATCTTTGTGCATCAGCAATTGGATACAGATCAAATCAGTTTCTTTTTATGAAGTGTCAAAATACTCAGATGGTATGAAGCTTATAATATGAAATATAGTGTTCTCATGTTATTGCCCTCAGTGGTCAAACAGTCTCCTTATTTTTTAGGGTTCTGTACCAAAATGGAAAAAAGGAACCCTTATGTTGCGACTCTCTCCTTCTGACCGTCTATCACAGCCAGATATCTCAGTAACTACTGCTGCTACCGATTTGAAATTTGGAACAGTTTTAAAAATCGCTAAACCGGGCCTATTGGATATTAAAAATCTTATACCTTTCTCTTTTTTTTTAAAGGGGGCTGAAATGGGAGGTCGAATATTTAAAGTTGTGCTATATCAAGTGGGGTATCAAATGAAAAAGCTTAATTTGTAGATTCCAAAACCATATTTTTTTCTTAATCATGTACTTTTTGATTTAGGACGAAATACGTTAAAAAAATAAAATTCTCCCCTATTATCTCCTAAGTTACTAAACAGAAAAATCTGTAATAATTACTAATTAGTAATACCTATCATCCAAAATATTACAGGAATAATAAAACGGTATTCTTAATTCGCATAAATCTTATCACGTTATTTGCTGGTACGAAACTAACCACGACCTATGTCAATGAATGGGGACAACAGTTTTACAACAGCAAAGTTAAGTTTGTCCGACCATATAGTTTATCTTGAACTGTTCACGTATCTATTAACGGGTTTCTACGGAACCCTCGGTGCGCGAGTCCGACTCGTACTTAACCAGATTTTGTTTTTTAGCATTTAAAAATTGATGAGAGCACTACATGATAATTGATCATAATAACTTTTCGAACACCGCATATGACGATTACTTGTCTAGTCGTTGTCGTTATGCGGTTGTTGTGTCGATATCAGTCAAGTACCCAATTCATTGGAATTTTCAGAAATCTTTATTCTAAACCAAAGTCAATTAAACACAGTCTGCACAGACTTTCTTTACCTTCATCATTCTGTCCTGCAATATTTTCATAATCTAAAATTCATTTTGATAGTTTTTTAGGGTTCCGTACCAAAATGGTAAAAAAGGAACCCTTATGGTGCGACTCTGTCTGTCTGTCTGTCTGTCTGTCTGTCTGTCTGTCTGTCCGTCTGTCACAGCAAGATATATCAGGATCTACTGATGCTATCGACCTGAAATTTGGAATAGTGTTAAGAACCGCTAACCCGAGCTTATAGGATGTAAAAAAATTCTTGTAACTTTTTTACTTTTTTTTTAAAGGGGTCCATAATGAGACTTTGCAAATTGAAAGTAGGGCTATTATATTGAGTGAGGTATCAAATGAAAGGGCTTAATTTGTAGATTAAAACAGTATTTTTGTATTTTTTTTTAAATAAGTAGTTTTTGATTTATGGCGAAAAACGTTAAAAAAAATACCGTTCCCCCCCTATTATCTTCGAAGTTACTGAACAGAAAAATCTGTAATAATTACCAATTATTAATGTCATCCTATATATTACAGGAAAAATATAACGGTTTTCCTAACTTGCACTGTTTTTGAGAAATTTGCAAAAATCTTAACACATACTTATTTTCTCCTACTAAACTAATCGCCATATAGTTTTTCTTGAACTATTCATGTATCTACTTATGAGTTTGTACGGAACCCTCGGTGCGCGAGTCCGACTCGCACTTGGCCGGTTTTTTAAAATGATTTGATTCTGACGTTAATTTAATTAGTCTAATAAAATGGAATTAAAAAATTACATCAAAGACTCTTGACTCTTTTGATCTCTGACGAAATATAAATAACAATTTGCTTTTACACGATCTCATGACCTAACTTATAAAATGCTTTGATCCTCACTATGCATATAATTTGTCTGCCGTTAAACCCAGATAATTACCACACTTGAAAGGACGCTTAGGTCGAAGTGCCCACAAAAAGCCAGCAGTGAAATGTTAACCTTTTATTTAAGCATTTAAATTATTTAATTCTAAAATTGGTTCGGGTGGGTTGGGTCACTTTCCCTAAACTACGTCCAATTCAAAGAGTTAATTTTTAAAAGAAACCTTTATAAAGTGGGCTTCCTGATTTTACTAGATTTTGATTTTAATGTTTTGTAAAGGGCCCTAAGGTTTGATATTAAGAGGCCTTAGACATTTGGAAACGCTCACCGATTAAAGCTATTTATTCTCCATGATTCATTCAGTCGTTACTTATTTTATTCAAATTTCATTAAGAAATCTTGTGTCAAACATCAATGAATTTCCAAGATTTTTGTTCTTGCATTCCTATATTACAATAACAATTATATATTTCAATATATAATAGCTATGTATAATTCATAAGTATTTTATATTTAAATCATTGGTTGATTGATATTATCATACTTTTGTCATAGTCTCGATTTAATATGACAAATGTCACAATTCTTCAAACATGAAGAATGATGAATAAACGATTCTATCTATTTACATGAAGAATCGACGAGCTTTATAGAAATACGTGACTGAAAGCCAAACCCTAAGTCTAGACGGATATTTTAGAACGTAGCCGTTCTCAAACTATTTCCAAGTCTCGAGCAAACACTGCCGGCAACAAATGTTTCAGAATAACTATACAACAACGTTTTGTTATTAGTTGGAAGTATAGAACCGTCTGGTTAGAGCATAAGAATAAAATATAATGAGGTAGATGGTATTATTAGCGTATAGTTGCTATGCTCCATGTGAAAGAAAAATTTAATCCAGTTGCATAAACTTTATCGTACAAAGGAAAAAATATCGTACAAGCAAACATAATGGTTTTATGTACTTATTCTCTACTATTTAACCTAGGGCAAAGCACGAGCCCTCCTCATGGAACCTCTTAGATTATATATTTTTAATAATCATACTTTGACGGGATTTTTAACACAATATTTATACCTATATACTAATTAGGTATGTATTTCTTATAACTACTGACCAGATGATTGAAAATGAGGATATCTATAGAACAACCACGTGTTACAAAGGTGCAGTGACAAGGTTAGACAAATGGGGATATTTTTTTATCTAAATCCCGATTGGTAAGCTAATTAGCCACTTTATACTATTTAACCTTCCAAATTTCGAAAACGGTACCACACTCCAAATAAAAGAGCCTGGCAACAGCACAGTTTCGAGCTACGTCTACTTGACATAGCTCGAAGAACCGATGGCCGTAGGGCCTTAAATTAAGAAAGAATCTCAAATGGAGACCGAAATCTGAAAAATGCAGCGTTGATCGGCTCAGCTTGATAACCGAATTAAGGTCGCCAAAATTCGATGAAGGAGCTTACGACCATTCCTGTATAAGTAGAGGAATTAATTTGTTAGTTTATTTTTTGATGCTAATTAGTCTTTTTCACTCACTCAAAGGTTAGCTGGAATAAATCCCTTACAGGGATTATTTTGCCTTTATTTCTCTATGATTTTATGTGGGATAAATTTTATACATATATACCAGAGGCGTGGCGCCAAAAATATCCTTTTTGTTCAAAGACAAAAGGATAAAGGGTTCAATACCATAATGCAAGCCGGTAGGAATCGTGTTACTCGTATATGAACGCCACGCCACTAATATATACATAACATTCGTTATGGAAGCCTTTGAAGGAGACCTCTTGCTCTGCTGAGCATTCATTCGTTAGACGTCGCCGCGCCGTGTTAAAATGATGAAGCAGGGGTCAATCCCTGGTCGGATGAATTAAAAAGAGGATACATTTGTTCAATCAAAATGCTTAAATAAGAAAATACACTTATCCGGTACTGAACCTAAAATTGTTATTAATAATAACAATTCTAGGCCGCCAGATAACCAAATAATTGTCTTAACCTAATAACTTATTATAAACAATGATTCGGTTGGTACGAGGTAGGTTGGAAGGAAATCATCGGAAATCTCTAGGGACCCAGAAATTTCCAAGAATTCAGTATCTAAGTATTTGATAGTAATGAGTCAGTAAGTAGAGTATCTGTAGACATGTAGGTTATATTTGAGGAAAAAAGTGTTAAACTGATTTGTTTTGATTTTAACTGATTTTCAAAGTTTCAAAATAAGTCCACTACTGTGCGTTTTGCTAGAAACTTCCTGCCTCGCACGACTGAACTGTGGAATAAATTGTCACCTGCAGTGTTTCCGGACCGATTCGACCTTCAAACCTTCAAGAAAAGAGCGTACTCCCACCTGAAAGGCCGGCAACTCACTTGTGACTCTTTTGGTGTTGCAGGTGTCTATGGGCGACGGTGATTGCTTACCATCAGGCGACCCGTCTGCTCGTTTGCCCCCTATTTCATAAAAAAAAAAAACAAACTATGGTACCTATGTATTTACACATGTACATTGGGACAGATTTTGACAACATTATGTATAGGTGTAGATAGTTTAGCTTGCCTGGTTAATCTAGAGAGGAGTTCTTTTACGTAAACAGTTCCCCGAGCCATAGTCAGTGAAATCGAAACCTTACCTAGAGACTAAATGCTTCAATGCATACAAAATAACTCCAGAATACCTATTTTAACTTATACATCACAAATATTTTATTAGATGAGAAAAATGATATGTCTCGGGCAGGATTCGAACCTGCATCTCCTCGGCTATCCGGGTCAAACACAGGCGCGTTACCAACTACCTAGGCTACCGAAACTCTGTCCAAGTCATCCAATTTTTTAACCAGTCCCTTCATTTGTGACGTCATCCTGGGTGACGTATGTAGCATCACCTACCATGGGTATATTTAGAATTCGTTGGCAGTTGTTAATGCTGCAATAAAAAATCATTATACATCACAGACATAATTTAGAAGTATTAACTGGACTCGGTTGATATCCTTTGCATACGGAACCCTTAAAGCATAAATACTGCTTTAGTATAAATACTCAACCAAGTCCTCATCTTACCTTAATGAGAGTACAGACGAAGGAAGATTATTTAAAAGAAAAGTCTTGTCTGGACGCCATTGCGGTCGAATTAAGAAGCCTTAGAAAATGTTATCTGTTTTCAATTGAGACGTTGTTAATATCAGTTAGCGCGGCTAAATGCTGTTGACATGTATTTTACCAAATGTTGTGTCGAATATCACTCTAACTCGCAGAAATTCAAGCTGTAATTGCGTTTTTTCCTCATATATGTATGTATAACACTGCACGCAACAAAACCAAATATTACTCCCCCTTCCTTAAAACTCATACAAAAGATCATAATATTACTCAGTCGACAGTTACGTCGAAAAAACACCAATACATGTTGTGAGCCATAGATAAGATATCCTTAATTGATGCATGTAAAATACATTACAATGTAGCCGACTTTGTAATAGAATCTTTTTCAAACGAACACAAATTTCATTTTAATACGTTGATTGAAAGGACCTTAAAATAAATAGCCGGGCGTAGCCTCGCCAACAGATAACTGAAGCATTTCTAGTGGGCCGGTCGCTCGTACTTAACAGCCACACGACCACATCAACAAATTTTTCCCTACTACCCGCAGCACATTGACCTGACCAACCAGCGTTAAAGCAGTCGGCGGACTAGAGCGGCTTCAGTTATTTGTTAGCGAGGCTTATTGTAAATATTTCAGTCAACAGTTAAAACATTTTGAAAATAAAATAATTTAAAAGAATATTGTATTCTAAAAGTCCTTTGTGAATACTATACGTACCGTAACCGGTAGTTCTAATAGCGTTTCAACCGCTCTCACTTTCCTGGTAGAATTATGAAGCATTTCCCCGTAGACTCGGATTACTATTTTAGGCTATTTTGTAGAATACCAGTACCTGTAGAAAATAACAGAAAATGGTAATCCGAGCCTACAAGAAAATAGTCAAAAATTCGACCAGGAAAGTAAGAGCGGTTGAAACGCTATTAGAATTGCCCCCATTCGCAATTAATAAATGAATGTAAATTGATATAGTTGACAAGACGCACCGTTAGTAATAAACCGGCCTACAGTCTGTTCCGTGTAGGAATACACAGAAGAAAATAAATGACATCTCTAAAGTAGATGCTAAAAAAAATATGATATCAATAGTTTCTTCTAGACGTTGTTTATTGTTTATAAAATACCCAAAGAGCCAGATAAGCAAGACTCAAGAAATGAAACGTTACGTTAGCTCTGCTCGTTAACCGGAGCTGTCATTATTATATTGTACTATCAAATAATTATGTCGAATTCGTATGTTGTTTTCATTATTTACTGATTATGTTATTGCTTAAAACTTTTTTCTGTTGTAGTGTACAGTTGTCTCGAGTACCTACATATGGCAGTCGCTGTCTAGTCGCTGTCAGTCAGTGACAAAACGGGCGTGCGGTGTGTTGTGTATCGGCGAGCCAACCTAAATTGTAGCATTAAACCAGTGATATTACATCTGTTATTGTGAAAAGTTATTTGCCTATTTGTAACGTTCATTATGACTGATATCCCACTACTCAAGCTCTACTTTGATTTTCTACATCCCATTTCGGTCCCCTTTAAAATAAAAGTAAATAATCAATAAACATTTATTTCAGACAAAACAATGCAATCCATACAAATATGATAGTAAGACCTTAATATTAAGTGTTAGTGTGTAAAACTTATTAAAAGAGAACAAAACAATTAATTAACCTGTGACGTGCAATGACGTCCAGCGAGCAAACATTGGGCTGGTCCAGCGGTTGGCTAACACACTCAGGCTACTGTTGAGGACTGCAGCGCAACCGAGACATAAGCAAGGCATATTTTTTTCTCATCACGGCCGCAAAACCGTCCGTTCGCGACTCGGCGAACATACCGGACGCGCTGCACCATTGCGGCAAAAAACGTATAAGATTTCTTTTCTGCCCAATAGGCTCGGGTTAGAAATTTTTAATACTATTCCAAATTCAAGTCAATAGCATCAGCAGATCCTGAGATATCTTGCTGTGACAGACGGAAAGACAGACAGACTGAGTCGCACCATAATATAATATTTGCGGAGTTCCTTCAATTCCTCATGTTTTTTATCATCAAAACTGTTTTTTTATCATTTTATAAACGACGGAGTTCTTAAACAACAAACATAAAAAACACAAGTGACTACAAAAACCCTTTCTTTTTTGTGAACTCGGTTTAAAATATATTGACAAAAATCGTGTCTAAGATTTTTTTATTTCAAATGTATACTTATCCTATGGCCTCTTGTTGTACATTCAAACGGTAAATAACGATCCCTAGAATGGCCGAGCCGCACTATGGTTCGCGTAGAACAAGCTAGCTGGACAAAATTATTTTACGACATATATGCGTTGGTATGTACATGTTATGTACAATTATCACATTTTTAGTTACTTTCATATAATTTTATGAGTTTGGTTTACAGATTTTAATCTTAGCAGGGTGAAAATAAAAAAAATGTAATTAACACCAAATATTTTATTATAAAAAAACGCAATTCTAATTAAAACTATTCTTACACTACTTATTCTACTTTAGAATACTAAAATAATCGTGTATTTGGCAGACAAGGAATCCATTTAAAGTTACATAACACAAAAAAAACATTGAAATTGAAATTAAGAATTAAATTAAAATACACAAATAACATATATACAAATACAATAACTATACAGAAAACTGTTATTCATTATCACTATTATCATCAGATTAATCATCTATTGAGTCATCTGTTGAATAATCATGAGGATTTGTTATAATATTTTCATCAGTCTCCAAATTTATAGAATTGACATTAACACTAGGGGCCATTAATAAGTCTACAACTTCAGAAGGGATCTTTCCTATTTTCTATTTTCTTCCGAATTTTCACGATTGTGTAGTAGATTTGTCCTCAACATAACATGCCAACGCTTCATCACTTGTCAAACACCTATTAGCGTTTGTTTCACTCGATTTGTTCAGTTGCATACTATCTGCTGACTCGTTCAAATCTCTGATCCTTTGTGCTAAATTTCTATTGCCCGATAAACGAGCTGAAACTACTGCAGCGTAGTTCGCTCGTGCTTCTGGACTGGATCAGGTCGTCAACTCGTCGACGCTTCGTCTTCAGGCTTGAATCCGCAAACTCGGTCGAAGGTCGTCCTACTTTTGGTAGACCTTCTGAGGATGTACTTGGCATACATTGTATTATTGATAAATACACCAAATGTAATATCAGCACCCTGTAACCACTCTGAATTCGTCTCTAAAAACTGCTGCTGTTTTTTTCCTGCCTGACTGCACTTGGCACTTATTTTCGACGATAATCGAGCAATTTTTACCTTCATGGCCCTCAACAATTGTTCAGTGGCTCCAATAAAGTCGTATCTCGATGAGATAAATCGAAATAAGTCCTCATTTCGTGTTGACTTATGGTGTTTAACCCATTCGTTGAAAAAATCCATTCTTCGTATCGCGAACACAGCATCTAAGAAAAAAATTAGAAAAAAAATGTTACTAAATTGTCCGCAAATTCAAACTACATTCATTTAAAAGTACATAAACGTATATATAATATATCCAAAAATTACACCGGGTACACGTGGGTACATGTGATTTTTTGACCGATGAATTTCAAAATATTCACTAAAATGTACATTTGTCGATGAACACGACTGGTTTAAAATGGGTTATGATAAAATTTTGTCCAAAATAATAGTAACAATAGATAGTCCATACCTTTATGTTCCAGTTCCATCACTAATAAAATACAAATAATTTCTTATGCACGCACAGTAACTTCATAATCCAAACGCAATTATGCAAATGATTGCAGTGAAAATTATGCAATGTCTTCATATACTTCCTTAATTACTGCGACATTAGTGATTTTCAATAGTAATGACACTTGTAAATCTTAATGTACACGTGTTAGTTATAATTAGTAATAAGAATATGTAAGGAATTTAAAGGTGACTTTTGTCTAGCTAGCTTGTTCTACGCGAACTATAGTGAGCCGGAAAGAAAATTATATTTCGGAAGGTTGAAGATTGAATTAACTCTCCTAAAATTATTATGATTCGTGTCGACGTTTTGTTCATCAAAGTCGTTTTTTAGGGTTCCGTACCTCAAAAGGAAAAACGAAACCCTTATAAGATCACTTTGTTGTCTGTCTGTCAGTCTGTCAAGACCCTTTATCTCGGGAACGCGTGGAGGTATCGAGTTTAAATTAAAACCATATATTCAGGTCTATGATCCCTTGAAGCTGTGAAAAATCAAGCTTCTATGTTAAATTGAAAAAAAAAAAGATACGGCCGTTTATGCCACAAAAAACGTAAATTTCGACACTCTCAAGAAAACCATAGGGTAGGTTATGGGATTTGGCAAGTAATACCGTCTTATACTACAAATACAGGGAAAAATCTGAAAACTATATATTTTTAGTTAAATCATATTAAAAAATAGACTTTACTAAGGGAATCAAAATTTATAGGGTACTTTATTATATGTATCTACAAATTTGTACGGAACCCTCGGTGGGCGAGTCCAACTCGCACTTGTCCGGTTTTTTTAACACGTCACGTTTCTTTTAACAATCTTTTATAATTGGGTAGGTCAAGTATTTCAAAGATTTCTTCGTCATTAAGATCCAGAAAATATCGCTACTGCATTTTTATTCCCTTTAATCTTTCCAAAATATTGTATTAAATTTTCGATTAAAAAGGGACGCCAGGCTGACAAAATAAGTGCCTAAGTTCGTAATAAAAATCAAACAATTGTCTATGCGAAGTCTGTGTCGGCTGTCAGCTGTCAATCGTAACAAAACAAAATGTAAACAAATATTGTGAAAATCAATATAAGAGAAGTTTGATAGGTATTTAAGTATACAGTATACAGTTATCGCAAACTTTATGCTAATGACGGGTACGTACATCAATGCTTTACACCTCTTCATTTTAGCAATATTGAGCTTATCAATCGTCTGAAAATATTCAAGAATCATAGCCATCTCACAAATTCTAGGCTGCGCGTACGAACTCATTTTGATCTATTATTTTGACATCAAGGGTGAAGCTCTAGAATTCTTGCAATTCTTTCTACTTTTTTCTTCAATCCAAAGGTCAGCATAAAGATCTCATAACACCGAACACACAAATACCTTAACAGAATCATTGAGTTATTTTGTTTGTCGCAAATGACACTTGTCAGTCGACACACCACAGACCTCAACAGATACCTATTTTGCTAAGACGGACGTACAAACTCGACATTTTGGCGTCCTTAATTCATCGGGAATTGAAAAAAATGTTTTACAAAAATTACAGGGACTAAAAATGCAATAGCAGTATTTTCTAGTTCATTACGTCGGTAACTATCGAAAAAATATATATATGTCGGGGACAGCAGCGATAATTCAAGAAATCTAAGATCGTCAATTGACTACTGTAGTACTAAGTAGATTTAAAATGGCGCGAACGCCGTGTGACGTAACGACCGGTTGCGTTGCACGTGGGCGGGCTCGTTGGACAAGAGTGTCGATTCTCTTTCTGACTGTCGTGGCGACAACACTTGTCTTACGATTCTGTCAGTTCGTCTGCCAGTAGTTAAAGTTGCTACTTGTTAATTGTAATTCTGTCGATTAACACGTTCGCGGACAGTAAGTCACACCTGTTTGACACAAACATTTTGTATGGAATTTTTGGAACTGTTACAGCAGGTTCGTCACAGTTGTGCCATTGTGTACTGTTTATATGTGACAGTGAATGCTATGTAAGTCGAATGCTATACCAGCGACGTCAAATATGATACTTTGTTATACCACGTTATGTGACAGCAAATGCTGTAGCATATAACTGCTATAGCAGTTCTGTCACATGGTTTAGTTAGCTTGTGATATATTATGACAACGAATGCTATAAGTTGCCTGCTATAGCAGCTCCGTCTGATTTGTTGTACTATAGAATGTAACAATGTGACACGGATGCTATATTTTATCACATTTTTTTTCATGTTTTAATCAAAAAATATGTTATTTTTAAAAATATGTCATCATAATATCGGGATTGGTGATGACGACGGTTGAGACGCTCTAAAATCCACCCAGTCTCTTCCCATGGAGTATAATTTATGGATGGAATTGGACCTATCAAGCTTGATAGGTGAAGCTGCTCGTTCGCTTTGTACTGATTGCGGCGACAATGCTGACAGGTTTGGAGATGAAGGCAAAAAGTCGCTTGGTGGCAAATCAACTGGCACAGCTAAGTGAAAGTCAGGATCGGCTTGTGGCGCAGTAGCTGGCTCAATTGGTGGCAAAAGGGAAGGCTTCGTTTGCGGCGAAAAAGTTAGCGCATTTTGTGCTGAATTAACTTGCTCGCTTCGAGGTGAAGAGGGTGATGATAAGGCTGATTCGTTTCGCAGCACATAAACGGGCTCTCGTCACGACGAGGAATGTCTAAAGGCGAAGTAATTCTAAACCAAATTGTAAACACTTTTATTACACAGTGCTAAGCAACCCATACACCCATTACAATGCAAGCAGTAGAACAGAGAACGAACAATATTATAATTCAAAGATTATTACCTAAAATGATTATTACTGTATTAGTTTATCAAAAAATAGGTATCATCATTCATGCCTGCGTTTTAAATCCTTGCCACCATTAACACTAGTTATAGGTCAATAAACAGTTAGTAAATAAGCCTAGTCATTGCAACACATCATATTATGCTAGAAAACCATACAATAAATGTTACTTATGATGATGGAAATAATGCTTCGAAAAGGCTCCGTAGCTCGAAATTTACCAACATCACCATAGACTACTCAGCGGCGCACTCGCCGGTTGATCAAGCAAACTTTCATACAACCGCGACTGCTATAGCATCTGTGTGCATGAGAGGGGGGTACGATAGCCGGCAATACATGTTCAGCTTGTTTGTGTGCGAAAAGCATGTAATATGACAGTAAGCGCATCTGGACTACAGAAAAAGTGACAGTAAAGATAGATCTACTAGTATTTACTATGGCAAATCGCATTCTTTAGCATTTGCGCTCAGGAAAGAACCTCAAATCAAGACTGCTATAGAATGCGTGTCACAAAAGTTACTCAAAATTCGAATGCTATAGAATGTCTGTCCGCGAACGTGTTAATAGTGAAACGAATCATACTGTGTAACGTAATTGTCTAGATTTGCTCACTCAAGTACCTACGCCATAATATTGTAACAACTATTGTAATGCCTGATGATTTAAAAGAGAAACTGGTGAGTTTCTTCGGCGCTTCTTCTCACCAGAATGTCATTACCGAAGTCGCCAAAAGAATCAGACGAATAAATGATTTGATCTGACATGAATCCACTTCTTTAACCAACATACCTCAACGGCCAGGATTCTGCAGCTAACCTGTCCTGACCAGACAGTCATCTCACGAGAATATCCGACATCAGGCGTGGGATGTAATCAGCGCCCACAGGATGTGAATAATTTCCAGTGTTTGAGGCATTCCACATCTTCGTCAATATCCAGTGAAAGGCAATTATGAGATTTTGTGTCCAGCGAAATAGACATGCTTTGCAAATGCTTGGATCTCAACAATGGACATGTGAATCAATGATAATCAACCGAACGGATGCACTTACTGCGTGTAGAATCATTGTGACAAAACAAAAATGGTTTTACTAGAAAGAAGACAATTTCTTACCTTCAAAGCAAGACCAGCAACTACAGCACAGCCTACGTTAATGTATTCAGAATATCCAACACTGCCGGTTTTGTTTAAATGCAGTCTCTGAAGAAAGTTTGACCGCAACACTATTAATTGTGATCTCCGAAAATAAATGAGGCACTTGCACTGCACAACAGTCAGCACCGTGAAATATAGTCACAAACAATGAAGAATCCTTCAAGAAATACGGTTTGAAGCCACAACAAATATCATCATTTGATTTGCTGCCGCGAGAAAAAGAAGATTTGTCGTTTTGGACTACATCACGACACACCTACGGATGAGCTACTACAAGGTGACATGGGCGGCAACGGCGCTTCAGGCGTGTTAGTCAACAAAAGGCACCAACGTCTGCAAGATTCGCGAGTGTGTGGAAGGAAACCCAATACGATCTGGTGAGTCGTACCCATTTTATAACGATTTTTGGCCCGAGTATTTTCTCACAAAGCGAAACTTTACTTTTAAATTGACAGAAAACCTTAAAGTTTACCATTTGAGATTAACAATGAAAAAGTTAGCAGTAACAAACAAGTTCACGAAGTTTACTAGCTATTTATGATAGTCACTTATTTTTACGTTCTACCCGACAATTGTTCGAATTATGATATTGTAATCGTTCGAGCTGTTCTGGATATGATTTTCTCCATTCATAAAACCGAATCAAGACTACGTTTCTCGAAAGTGAAATAAATGTTGTCAACAGTTGTTTTTAACTACCTTTAAATTTAATGATTTTTACAAATACCTAGTTACATATTGTGTTTGGAAGTAAATGTAAAGTTTACTAATGTGAGAAAAAGCGCGGTTCTATGAGTTTTAGTGATTGAAAATATTGCGATGTGCTAAAAATGGTCTTGAGTCAAATACCCGTTAATTTTAGTAATTCAGAATTTCCGTATAGTACAATTTGTGTGATTTTTAAATTTGGTAATCAAGATAAATGTCCTATGGAGTCTTAATGATCTCAGTGGTGATCGGATGTATCGCATAGGACTACGGAGTTGGTTTTATGCCGAGTAACCACAAGAATGGTTGTAACACTACAGAAATTGCCGGACAAAAGCGGTACTTACCTTGAAATTTTAGTTTTTGAAAAATGTTTGGTTGTAATGGGTACTTGAACTCGAACCTTGAATTTTATTTTGATATAGGAAATGAGAAAGGAACGTTTAGATAAAGTTCACCCCAAATTCAAAGGTCCATTTGATGTCACAAAGTGGTGTTTTGTTTTGAAAGTACTAAACTCTAGATACACCTATAAGTACGCACACGATAGGCTACGAAAAATGCCTGAAAGCCAAATACCTATTGACATTACTGTAGAAAAGGAAAATCGGGATGGTAAATGAAACAATAATATTGTTTTATGATTTTTTTTTTTTATTAGTTGCTTAGTTAGAGATGGTTCTTGGTTCGGTTGGTCGACTATACTAGAGGTTAGATCGTAGCCGTAGTCCGTTAGAAGTCGGTATCTGCTCTGAGTAGTCCGTGGATGCGCGGTGCGCGGCTAGCCCTAGTGGAGGTCGGGTCTACTGCAGACCGTAGTGTAGTCCAGGGGGATGCACGGCGATCCATTTGGTGGATGCGCGTAATAGCAAGCATGTGACTTGCTGTGTGGGCTTAATTGCCATAGGCCACGAACAAGTTGCCAGTCTCTTGCTTAGCTAATCATTGCTGTTGGTACATAAGTCTTAGACCATACGTGTGTACGTAAATATCCAAGTAATGATTCAATTGGTAATTGGTTAAAAGTTGATTTGTACCACTGTACATATTGAGAAATAATAAACCACAAATTCTACTTTATTTTCATAGTCACCTTTGCTATGTGATTAGTTGTAGCGTAAAGAACAATTACGGAGAGATGAAAATAAAATTATTATGTCGGTTTTTATTTTTTTTGTCACTCTGGTGATTATTGTCAGGAATGACCGAATGGCGTACTGTGTTGTGTTTTTTTGCTTGTTTCAGGATAGACACACGAGGACGTGTGCTATGCAGGATGGCCGTGTCGGGGACAGCAGCGATAATTCAAGAAATCTAAGATCGTCAATTGACTACTGTAGTACTAAGTAGATTTAAAATGGCGCGAACGCCGTGTGACGTAACGACCGGTTGCGTTGCACGTGGGCGGGCTCGTTGGACAAGAGTGTCGATTCTCTTTCTGACTGTCGTGGCGACAACACTTGTCTTACGATTCTGTCAGTTCGTCTGCCAGTAGTTAAAGTTGCTACTTGTTAATTGTAATTCTGTCGATTAATAGTGAAACGAATCATACTGTGTAACGTAATTGTCTAGATTTGCTCACTCAAGTACCTACGCCATAATATTGTAACAACTATTGTAATGCCTGATGATTTAAAAGAGAAACTGGTGAGTTTCTTCGGCGCTTCTTCTCACCAGAATGTCATTACCGAAGTCGCCAAAAGAATCAGACGAATAAATGATTTGATCTGACATGAATCCACTTCTTTAACCAACATACCTCAACGGCCAGGATTCTGCAGCTAACCTGTCCTGACCAGACAGTCATCTCACGAGAATATCCGACATATAAATTACACATATTTGAAAAACTTTACTTAGCCAATTAAAGAGATAAACATTTTTATTGATTCACGTTACCCAATAATGAATTTCATACCAACGTCTTTTAGCAAGAAAAACCAAAGTTTTCTATCGCGTTTGACTGTACAGAGATCGAAGCAATTCACATTTAAATTCTTTGAGGTATAAAAAAATAATTAAAGTTTTCAATGGCCATTCAGAGATGAAAATTAAAGTCGGTGAGTCTTACAGTTATGGACTTCTTTTCAATTTATGTGGAATTTCTGTTTAAAAATTGTACTCGTATTTACTAATTAAACTATAGCTTGGCAACTTGTGAGTGTCACCAACGAAGTTGCCAAGCTATAGTATTATGTTCTATTTACTTTTCAGGTAGACTTGCATATCTACTTCTTCGTCGTTACACTCTTGGCAAGGAGGTTGTGGCTGTCATATCTTGAGTGGCAAGCTTAACCTAGGGAATGCAATCACCGGTAAAATTTACCGTCTTTTCATACTAAAGTCCGGTAAATTACCGGTAATTGCATTCCCTAGCTTAACCACACGGCGCAATTCTTCTCTGATGGATGCGCGTCTGGTGTTCTCGTACGAAGGGCAGTTTGTGGCTGACTTAATTTAGTCACTTCACCTCATGGGAGACTTATTCCGTGATTTAGTGCCGTCTACTTTGGCCTGAACCACCAGGCGCTCAATGGACAAAGTTTCACGTTTTGACACGTGTCCTAAGAAAGAGAGGATTTGAAACGTCACAAAGCACTGTATTTCAGTCAGCTCTTGAAGAATGGACTTGAATGCTTGGCATATGCCAAGCCAAATATTGTTCTCCTGCACCTTATTTCAAGTGAATTTATTTTGCGTTTCTCGATCTCTCTAAGAGCACATACCTATTTACACTTTGGCTAAAATATATCTGCTTAGACCACTTTGCCCCCATACACAAGCTTTTAGGGACCGCCGTACACTAAAGGCATGCATTGATGCAATTATTGACCACGTAAACTATGAGTAATTGACTGAGCGAGGGTGAAGTGTTTCCGTTTCAGCTTGGACAGAAATGCTATCGTATGTCGGTCTATCTGTCTGTCCGGCTGTTCTCTTCTACAAGTCGCATTTCTAAACCGATTCTCTCAAATTTTGCGGGCAGATCCGATAATTTTATAGATTTTTTGTCGATTTAGTTTTAGGTTTTTTTCAAAATGGCGGACCCATGGTGGTTGACAGACTCGCGGGGTCCATAGCTCACAAAGCCACTAGTTTTTCGGTCGTGTTTCTTTTTATCTGGGAAATTATTTTGTTGATTGGAATGGTTTGATAATGCTTACTGGAAGGTTATTTATATTAAACTAAGCGTTGGTCTGATGAATTTTTCTAAAATGTACCTATAGGCATTTTTTAAGTAGATCCGTTGACATAAGTTGGCAAAAACTCTTGATGTGACTGATTAATATTCTCTTAATTTTATGCAATTAAGGTATGGTATGGTGAATGGTCACTAGAAGCACTGTATTTAGCGTAGAACATTCCTTCTCTTCTAAAATTGATCCATTAATTTTTAAATGTCAGTTCATAAAATGATTTGGTACCTACAATGCTACATTTAAGGTATTCAGTCTTCCCTGGCAACTTGAGTGCTGTAATGAAATACCACCCGTTTTTTCAAATATTTTTCACAATAAGGGAATAATTATTTAATCCAGGTCATAATTATATCATTCCAATTACTCATATCAAAACGTACAAAGTTATCAAAATGAACTCACCTAGGTGGAAAAATCTTGTTGAAAACCGTCTAAAATTCATTTCATTTAGCAAATTAATAGATAAGGGTAAACGGCTGAATGAACGAATGATTTCAAATGTAAAGTAATTAATCATTTTCATCGCGAATGAATGGGACACGGATGACAAAGGTACAAAACAAGCTAAAGTTCCAAACTTTTTTTTTGGATTTGACAATAGAATAAAAGATGGATTTATATTTAATGTTATCGTTTAAATGTGACTGAAACTTATCGTGTAACGTTCAAAAGAGTTTCTTCTTTTCAGATGTCATATATTCCGTTTTTATAAAGCGGCTGTGTGGAAAATATTATAATTTATCTTGAAAATACGGACTGGGTATTCAAGTATCGAGTTTTAAGAAAAGTTTAGTTTTTTCTGCCTAAATGCGGGAATGATCCGATGTTTCTCCCCTATGTAGTACTTTTTGATATAAGTGCCGAAAGTATACTATTTCTCACGAGTTCCGAGCTGTCTTGGCCCGAGAACTCGGGACGAGTAAAAATTACACTTCCGCACGTGTATCCAACGACGTTTTTTAATATGTTTGCGAAAAAAATATCAGGAAACAAAAAACGTGGCGTCAGTTGTCACTATACAGACATATGTTAATTTAATTGCAATTAAACGTAGATAACCAATGTAACAATAATTTTGGAAAATTTTGGAAAGCTACAAAAAGTATGAATCATAGGCCGAAACTACCTATCAGCGTCAATAATTTGCATAATACGAAAGAAATAGCAGATTTATTTGCTAGTCACTTCAAAGTTACTCCTCAGCACGTGCAAGACGTGGTCGATGCTGAGCCGCAGACAGCGCCGCAGGATACTAGCTGGACGATAACCTCAGACGACGTCGCAAGAATAGTGAGAACTATGAAGCGAGGCAAATCTGCGGGGCATGATGGGCTCAGTATCGAACACGTTAGCCACGCGAGTGACGAGATCTATAGGGTGCTGTCCATACTGTTTACGTTATGTATAAGGCATAGCTGTCTTCCAGCCGAACTCATGAGAACGGTGGTGGTTCCTATACCGAAAAACCGGACGGGTGACCTGTCAAATTTAAGTAATTATAGACCCATATCATTAGGTACCATAATTGGTAAGATACTTGAAAAGCTTTTGCAACCCGAGTTGATGAGAAATGTTAAGATTAACGATGCGCAATTTGGTTTTCGCCAAACTGTTTCGACCGACTCAGCCATACTATGCGTGAAAAATACTGTCAACTATTATGTGCAACGAGAAACCTCTGTTTACGCCTGCTTTCTTGATTTGAGCCGCGCTTTTGATCTAGTCAATTATAAAGTGTTGTGGGTCAAACTGCTGAAAGCAGGTGTGCCGCATGGTGTGGTTGAGCTGCTCAAATTTTGGTATGGAAGCCAAACAAACAGTGTAAGATGGGGCGACACGCAATCTAGTGAATATAGACTAGAATGCGGAGTCCGCCAAGGAGGGCTTACCTCTCCGGACCTATTCAATATATATGTCAACGATCTGATCGATGAACTGAGGAGAACGCGTGTCGGCTGCCATATTGATGGCGTCTGTTTTAATAATTTAAGTTATGCAGATGACATGGTTCTCCTCAGTCCCTCGATCAGTGCCCTGCGAGAACTCCTAGCAGTATGTGAAAAGTTTGCCTTAAAAAATGGTATGAAATATAATAACGCCAAGACAGAGATGCTTATTTTTAAATATGGTAAAGGTCCGGACAGAGTGCCGCCGGTGTTCTTGAACGGCGAGGCAGTTCGGGTTGTAAAACAATTCAAGTACCTAGGTCACATTCTATGTGAGAACATGCGAGACGATCTAGACATAGAGCGTGAACGAAGGGCCCTGGCAATACGCAGCAATATGCTGGCGCGCAGATTCGCTAAGTGCTCTAAGGATGTTAAGGTTGTTCTGTTTCGAGCCTATTGCCAAAGTTTTTATACTTGCCAACTGTGGACAAATTTCACACGCAAAGCCTATAGCACCCTTAGGGTACAATACAACGACGCATTGCGTATACTAGTAAGACAGCCACGTTTTTGTAGTGCCTCAGCAATGTTTGCCGAGGCCAGGGTACCTGATTTCTTTGCCATTGTCAGAAATAGAATAGCATCGTTCTGGCAGAGGGTTCGGCGTTCGAATAATAGTCTTATTAGAACGGTCAATGATAATATTTACCGTAATATAATTTACATGCACTGGTTGTCGGCGCATCAGCAACCCAATCGCAAATAGTTTTACCTCGACTGTATTCTGTACATTATTTTAGTCTAGTATTATTATATTTTAAATTTATTATTATTATTATTGTACAGTCGATTTAATGACAATTTTATTTTATTTTTATTTTTATTTGTACACATTTTGAATGGGATTTAATGCCTGATAATAAAACATTTTCATTTCATTTCAATATAATATATACACATATACATATTTGATATTACTTGATTTATTTACACATTAAATGTAATCTTAGTGTACAAAAGCTATCTGAAAAGTAAAAAGTATTTGAAAAGTGCGAAAAATACAACTTTCCGCACGATATGTAGCTACGAAAAGTACTATTTTTTGAGCAAGTGTATTAAAATATTATTTATGCCACACCTGGCTATAAAGTGAAAAAGCCGCTTTCTGGCCAAGTGTAGACATAAAATGATGTACACAACACGGGAGGTAATAAAGAAAGCCCTCGATCGCATATTTACGTCCCTCGCTTGCAGCTCGGGCCGCAAACTTCTGCGATCTCGGCCTTTCTTTGTATTACCACCCTAGTTGTGTAATGTACTATTATTTGGTTGTTGCAGGCGTGGATCCCACGGCCGCGATGTCGGTGGAGGGGCAGCGGTGCGTGTGCGTCGTCGTGCTCCTCATCCACACCGTCATCGGAGCTGGAGAAGGTAGGAATAGACTAGTCTCCGGAAGGTGAAATCAGCTGTTTTTCCCATGATCATCATTATATCATAGGTCGCAACAAATTGCACTGCGCTGATATTTTGGGATGTTGTTAGAATAGAAATATCAGTAGTGTGCGTGGTGCTCGAAAAACATCGAAACTTTCGGCCATTTTTCAAATGGTTTGTACATTCTAAAAATGCATCACCTATATGGGAAAGTTGACTGAGATACTTCAATAATTTGTGTTCTTCAAACAATGTTTTTCGAGCACCACGGAATTAGCACAGGTTGTAACGTTCGAGGCCTATTATATTTAATAATAGTCCACGACTCAAAGCCCACCCCATATAATTATAAAATGATAAGATTTTATTATACAAGTATATTTTATTGCACTTCAAATCCACATAGTAAGAATTTACAAAATCAGACAACAACAGAGTACAGGTAGTCTTAATTGCTTAAGAGCTATAACAATAATAGTTTGCTTTGAATACAACTTATGGCCAATCTGTGATCTATAGAGTCAGGACAACCCGTTCTACGCTGTGAAATAATTACTAGTAACCCAAGAACAACAAGAACTCGGTAAAAGACACCCTCTTTTAATATAAAGATGAATAAATGATTGTAAAATAAGTGTTGAGAACATTTTACTTGAAAGTTCTAATTTCTAGGTTGAATGTACAAGTCCATAAAGAAATCTAGGCAGATATAGAATCACAAATTAGTGTAATGATGCGAAATAAGGTAAAGGAAAAGTAAGTATAGAATACTCATAAAGGAATGAAGCCAGGTATTCGTCTGTAGTCAGTATAAGCTTAACGGTCATGTCAGTCAGGGTATGTCTGAATTTACCTAAGTGTAGTTAATGAACTCTAGAGTTTAAAGGGCCATTGGACGCCGTCACCTCCTCCGGCGACGTCAGCGGAACTGCGGCCTGTTGCTTGGTCGTTCCCTACTGCCCAGCCTAGAAGAGGCTTTCAGAGTTCATTAATGATTAGCCCACAAACTAATCTTATCTTAAGAGGAGATTTCGCAAAAGGGACAGCAAATTATGTTAGTGCTGATCTGATAACACACTCCTGTACCCTAGGGAAACAGAGTATATATATCACATCAGGCTTTATTATGAGACAGCTAAAGCAAATTATACTCTGAATGTGAGTGCTATATTTAGCATCCTTTCCTCACACAATATAATCTACCACTGCATTCAAACCAAGGGCTATACAGACAGAAAAATGCAGCTAAATATCTGTCCACCGGAAGGCATTACTTTCGTATTGTCATGTCAAAACGTCTGTGTCTGAAAGTTGGATGAAATCCTCCTTTCTGAATACCTTGGAAAAAAGATCATAAATCATCCCCTAAGCATGTTAACTCTTACGAGATGTTTTCACCGAGAAAGGCTCTTTCAAAATCTAATCAATTAGAAAACTAGTGAGATCCCGACAAGATCTGAATTCTTGATTCAATCTTACGTAAATCAGACTCTTGAGCCAGAGATACGTATCGGAAATCTTACTAAAAGTGAGTCCTTGGACCCGTGTATCTTCTGGCTAATTGGTCCAAATGCAGGGAACTAGCCTTGGCTATTGTACCCTCTGACGTATCAGGCAAGATCAAATCACCACAAGACACACGAACTTTTCAATTTTAGAGAAATAGAATTAAGCCATCTCAGATTAAACACCCATAAGAAATAATTAAATTATAACTATCCACAGTCTTTTATCGACTGTCATTGTCAATCTCTGTTCTATACATGAGTCCAAATTCATTTAAATAAAGTTAAGTTTCAAAACTTATTATGCAATTTTGTCTCTTAAGACAACTACGTAAGAATCAAATCAGATGTACTTTGTCAAACAATTTGAAGTTTATCAATAAAAGTTACAACTCTGAAAAGAATATTAGAATGTCGAAACAAAATGTTGCCAAGATAATGCTACTAATACATTTAATGCATGTTTTAATTCCCAACCCCAGAAATTACAGAAATATTTATTTAATCCAAATTCAATACAAAAATGTCAAAAAATGACTAAGTTCCGTTCTGTATAAATTTTACAGAGCAATCTATCAAAACACTCATTATTTGCCATCGTAAAGAAAATACACACACATAAAAATAGAAATGAAATGAAATTCTGAGCTTACCAACTCCATAAGTAGAACCTAGGATAAATAGAATTAGTATACACATTAACAAAGGAATCAGTCACCCGTACGCGGATATAGAATGCTTCATTATATTCGCGTAACGGTGAACTCTAATCTAAGACAATAAATCTATTTGCATTTATTTATATAAATATATATATATACTGTTTTAGGCCAGTCGCTCAACCTATAAGCATTCGGGAAAAGATTTATAGACACCGAAGCGTCTACTTGCCCCAAAAGCTAAAGATTGGCTAAAGCCTAACTACAAATATTTTACTAAACTACTTGGCCTGTAGGCTACGGCGAGCCCTCGAAACAGTTTATGTTGGCACCGTTAGGTTTCAGCTGTTTCGGTACCTAGGCAAAAGGATAAAAGTTCTTACAAAAATCCACGATCTTCAGCAGTTTTCCAAACAGCGAGCACTTCAGAACTTCTTCTAGCGATGCACTCCACTACGCCGTCCGTAGGATTTCTTCAACAGTCTTCCAAGCGTTGAGAATTTTCTTCAGGGTCCTGTTGAATCTTCTGACTTCTTGATGTGTTCTTCGCGGCGGCTCTCGGGATAATGAATCCGACCTCGTTTTGTACTGCTTATATACCCCGAAACAAATGCGAATCGAAATTAATCGAACACATTTCAAATTATAACGGTTTTATTTTTTCCGTTAAAAATACCTGCCAGTTTGATTCTTAATGTCAAGTCAACAAAAAGGTTTTATCTTAAAATTAATTTTATGGCTACTGAATTTACACATTGCTTAAGAATTAATTAAAATAACATGATTTTATAATTTGCGTCCTCTAAATTAAAATTTGAAATAAAATTATTCAATCCTTTTGTAGGCCAAAAGGAATGAATATTTCTTCGTCTTGGTTCTGTCAACACTCGTTCGTAACAGATCTAATCTTATTCAAGACACATTTTTAAACGACTAAATGTCTATATTCTAACCTCTAAAAATTCTTTAAATTTCATATTCGCGAATTTATATTTCGGAATTAACTTTTGTTAAATCCTCCAATTTATCAACGCCAAACCTTTGTATGTTCCAAGGACGCAAATTTCACATAGTAAAAACATGACATCATTCATTACTATTGAAAATTCACCAATGGAGATCTCAGGTAAGCTTGTAATTTTTTTCGTATTTAAACAACAATTTCTCTTAAAATAACCACATCTTAACTAAATTCCGATTTCAAACCACCATTCCTGTATTCCAATATCAACCTGTGGTTGATAATTTAAGCCTTCCAAAATCTCAATTCAATACATAATAAAATTCTATTCTAATAAAATTAACAGTTTCAGTGGAAATCACATAGTTAGATCCAAAGATCCATTTTATCTATAACTTTGACGAGATTGTGTCTAATATTCTTTCCAGAAAATCAACAATTACTGCGGTTCGTTATTTCAAGAAAGTCGCTGCATATGTTCCTGCTAACAGAGAGTATTATTAATAAACAACATAAATTAATCATTAAAACCACATTTGGCTTTCAATAAAATACCAGCGACAAACAATGAGTGAATGAATATATGCATATATTATTTTTGGTAAGCATTAATGTTTTAAATCATTTCCCCCTAGTCAGTGAGTACCTGTAATTACCCTATTTAACCGATAAAGAAATATCATGTTTCTTTCATGTTATAAATATAATATCTATAATTGTTCTTCTCCGCTTACCTCACTAAAATCAAACCAATTTGAACTAGTTCTGATTATTCTTTATTTATATAAAGAATTACAAACATCTTAATAGTAAGATAACTATTTCATCTATACTGAAGAGACGATCATTTGAAAATAACACGGGGCACCTGCCCTTGGCGTCACAAGGTCTTTGAAAACTGTAAACTTGGGTTTACGCAACTAATAACTATCCAACGACATCCCAAAATTGCAGTAAACTTATAAAAAAAAAAAATATGGTAAACAATAGGCAGTATAGAACGATCTCTTTCAGATAAACTTTGCGTAACGGTTTGGGTACTGAGCGTTTTGGTGACAGATTTGGGGTTTTTATGAAGTGATAATGACTGGTGACCTGGATTTCCAGAGAAAAAAGTTTAATGACGCCACTGTTCGCTACAGCCTAATTGTTTCAGTTTTATCAAAAATTGACAGTGCGATGTCCGTCGATGGATGATGATGATGGATGTGATTCCATCGATTGACTAACACATAGCGCGGATTACCAAAGCAATAGTTTTGTTTTAATTAACATGGAAATATTCATTTAAACTTTATTACACAATACATGAAAGTAAAATTGTGCGGACTTAATACCTTAAGTCTAATGACAACCATTAGGCTTTAAGTATTAAGTGTAGTAATAGAGAGTATTAGATAACCATTAGGCTGAATATAAATATTTTTAGTGTGACATATAATAATATTCATATAAATCAATAACATAAATAAATAAAGATTGCAATACGTTATACACAACCACTTGTTGTCTTAATTATGCCTTTAAAATTGTTTTAATTTTGTAATGTACTCGTACTTACCCCTTGTAATGCATTTTTCTGGTGTGCAATAAAGAATATTTGTATTGTATTGTATACACAAATTGACCTAGTCCCAAACTAGGCAATGCTTGTATTATGGGTACTAGGCGACGATATACATACTTATATAGATAAATACCTCTGCATACCTATGTAGATAGGAACAAATACCTGTGCTCATCACACAAATATTTGACCAGGACAGGATTTGAAACCGGGACCTCTAGCTTCGAAGGCGTCTTGTCATTCCCACGAGGCTAAACGTGTCACCGTGTCTAAATTTCTTCGAACATAACACTTCAGTGACAAACTCAAAATGAAACTGAGATTATCTCTCCAAAGTTTAGATCGGTTCTAACTTTCCCTCACTCTCATAAACAGTCTGCGCTGAAATTTGCACAAAGAAAAAGTTTCGGCACGACAATAAAAAAAGAACGGGACATAACCCTTTACATACACCACTAAAGCTTTCAGTTTACGACACACTGAAGTGGTTGCGAGGTTACATAAGCGGCGGTTAAAAAATTAGCAAAGGATTTATGGTACTATAACTTTGGGGAACATACAATGTGAGCGCCCTTTTGTCAGTACATATGCCACGCACGTATGTCTCCAATTTGGCCTCTTTTCATTTGGTTGCCTTTGATGGCATTCACTAGTTAGGTGTTAACTAAAGTAATATTTTCAGTTAAAACTCTCAAACCCCTTTTTATCTAATATGCTGCTACTATCTAAGATCTGGAAGAGTAAAATAGATAGACATGTCGCCTGAATAGACGAGTAAAATCCACTTAGTTTTGGCGCAAAGAACAAGAAGTACAGTGTCGTTATATACTCATAAGGTATTAACTTCTTAATCTTTAATGCAACGTCATGGGTAACTGCCATTCTATCGAGAAACCTTTCATTGCATTTTTTTTTGGAATTGTAAAGTTTTCATTATAGTTTTGTTTTGTTGTTACGTGCTTGCGTATGTTTGACGGCGAAACGGGAAGGTGAAGCGGTGCCGTTCTATCCAGTGCCGAGCTGTTATATGTGCTTTAACCTTAATCCGTAAAGACACACACTTGCATGTCAACACAAACATGTGTGTCGGCGTGTAAAAAGTAACCCCCTTGCCATACTACGAATTCATGACAGGGAGGTTTCTTTTCTCTGAAGCTGACTGCACATTTATTTCGAACTTCGGGAATGCGGTGCTAAAACCAAATAAGGAACAAATCAAAAGAAGATTAAATCAAAACTTGGTAGATAGACAACCATTTTTTTTATTTAACCTTATGCAATCGTAATTAAATGCAATGAATAAGAATTTTTCTACTTCATCGCATGCTATAAATAAAACTTTACTTGAAATTTAAGATTTTTTAAATCGAAGTATGATAGTAATAGTACAGTACCTAATATTAATTTTATGATGCAAAAGTATATTTGTCTTAGTCTACACCGCGGTTACAATTGCAGTAAAGGATTGAAAACATAATAATCCTAAATAATTATTGTAGCTTTTTACTCTCCCTCTTTAATTTTTCCTTCTTAGTCATCATTTTAATAAAAAAATAACAACAATAATGATAATTAATTACCTAAGCTGACCAAAAACCTGGAACCAATTGCAAACCATAGAACCTTTTTTGCATAGAAATACAAAAAAGCCTACCTATATCAATATCTTTTATTAAGCACGTAACTTTCAAAAGTTTTGTAAAGCTGCAAAATGATAGCAAGTTGAAATTTGTTGCTTTTATATTTCATTCAAATATAACAAAGTAGGAAATGCAATATCGACAATGACTGACAATCTGAGATACTTAGCTATAAAATTGAGGTCGTGTTGGTCTTTCAAGGTTTAGCATAAACATAAAAAATCCGGTCAATATCAAAAACCCAATCTCATCAGTTTTAAAACTACGATGAAACCAAAGAGCCAAAGATTCAATTATTCAGACTTGTTTATTCTAACAAACTACTTTTAACTTAGGAAAAAGATACCAATCATCCTCGTTTACCTGTTTCCTCAAATGTTTTCCTTTTGAGCGATCATCGTTTGTAAATTTCCATGCTACCGGTCAGTCGGTTCGAATCTGTCGCTCGAGTACGACATGCCAGTAACTGTTCCGCTCTAGGCCACCGAAATAAAAACAAATGCGGGCCATCCAATCTCGCAGGCACCCATTTCACGAGCTAAGCTGTGATCCAAGCGCATGAGAGCGGCGATTTGTACTCAAAGAATCACTCTAGAAACCTTTATGGTATTTCAAAACTTACGCAAGATTTGTTTGTGTACATATGTCGCGAATAAATCTTGCGCAAGTTCTAAGCCTAAGAAAATAAATGGAAAGCCCTTGCCCTAACATCGCGTGGGACCTACATAAAGTAGTAACGCATTTTCGTCATCAAATTTTATCATTCCCAGGTTGTTCATAGTTTCGCGCCCGAATAACGTGAACCAGTCAGACAAATAATGCATTATTTAATGCCGACTATCATTTTTCTAATAATAATAATATATGAAATATTGTATCCTGCACTTTTAAGATTACGAGGGTGGGTTGATAAGTACCTGTCTTGAGGTATTTAGAGTAAAGATAGAAAAACCTTATGTTAATACAATTTGTAGCTAGACTATTTACTAGCTCAATACACTAAGTATTATTGTTGTGGCATTATTTTTTTTCTTACAAATTACAAAATTGTAAAGTAGTCGCATGACAGGCTTCTGGGTATCTTTACTAGGGTACAACTTTTTTTCTTTTTCTATTTTTTTAACTTGGTGAATACAAATAACTTGCTAGAAATCCAGTGTAAACAATGGTGATAGATCAATAAATACTCGCTATCCTGTTTTTTCCTGAACCCACTTGCAAGTTGAGATCGTGATTCCATTTTTGGTGCTTATTTGGAGCCACACGCTGTTACTTATCCCATTCTTGTGAATAATGTATTTAAGTTTCTTAAAATCACCAACACATAAGTCAAGGACTTTAGCTATCACCTAAATCTTCATCATTGATCACTAGACATGTGGTTTCCAATTTTTTATATGTTTTATTAGTCGGTGTCAATTTTGAGCCAATACTGTCAAGAATCGGCCCTTATTTAAAAAAAAATCTATATTCCAATAAAAACACTGTGAACTATAACAGTTAGAGAGTCTCCAAAAATAGACATAATATTATTTTTTTCATTACCTATTAAATAAAAAAAATATGTGTGGATCTTGCGGCGAACTGTTTTAATTTTTTCATAGTTACGTCCACGTCGTCGTCGGAATCGTGCAGTTTGTGATCCATAATTCAAAGAATAAAGATGCGACTGTATTGAAATTGGGCCTAAATACTTCTAAATAATGTGTCATACAATAGCCGGAAACATGAGCATGTCAAGATTCTAGAAGTACTTAAAGACAGGTACTTATCAACCCACCCTCGTATCAATTATCACACCAGCGCGAGATTTATACTGGAGGCACTAGGGACTAGTGCCCAGGGTGGCAAAATTCAGGCCTTGAGCTTTTTTATCATCCACTTGTGTAGAATAGGATAATGGGAAGTCATTTTTACGGAGCCCAGGGTGGTACTAAGTGAATACCTGGCCTTGTATCACACATTATATTAATCCAATAAACGTTTGCTTAGCTTATTTTAAGGGTTAACCTTTTTCATAGTTCTTATTTACAAACGACAAAGTGAAGGTTTTGACCGAGACCGACTGAAAAATTGTGTCTTTGCAACTATAATTTTCAAGTAGTTGTGATAAGCACGTACAAAATCGTTCACATCAATCGCTTGAGTCTCATCCCTTGTGTCGTTCAGTGACATGTTGAGTCAGAAACGTAATTTTGTTATGTCGCGACAACATGGTGGAAATGTGTAATTAATTCTTTGGATCCGGACCTCTTCAGGCTCTACTATACCCTTAGGACCAAGCAATTTAATTTTCTGCCCTTTATATCGATTCCATTTTCGATTTTCTTTATATCCAAATGTCCTCTCTTTGTGAATAGCGAACTGATTACAGCCGAGGTTTTCTAATCTTTAATTCTGGGGTATTTTCATCAATTGGAATGAAACCGAAGATTTTAAATGACAGAGTGTAGATTAGAAAACTGTGCAGTCATTATTTTAGGTTTGTCTGACGTTATACCGGGTGTGACCTGTAATACGAGCAAAAAATTAAACCGTAGGTTCTACTCCTCAAACTAGACAACTTTTATTCAGCGACTTTTAAAAATAACTTGTGGTTTGATTTTTAGCACACTTTAAAGTTTATCCGAACACGCAATGTATTGCGAAATTGATAACGTCTGTAGTGTGACAAGATTGACAAGTAATGTCAATTAGACAGATTTTGATGGACATTGAAAATACTAATTACTTTGTATGAAAAAGAAACAATCGAAGGACTACATATTTTTAAAAAGTGGTTGAACAAAAGTTTTATTATTTGAGGAATAGAATCTACGGTTTAATTTTTTGCTCGTATTACAGGCCACACCCAGTATTAAAATTGTGATTAATTTAAATGTTGGGTGCGTATCTTCTGCGGCATTTACTGTGGTATTAATTTATTATTTTCTAATACACGAAATATGGAAAATCGGTATGAAATATGAACAGGAAATAAACATATGGATGTACCATTTGTCGCCGTAAGCTGTATCTGTATCTAGCAAAACAAAGGCACAGTCGTACCATCCTTTTCTCGGAGCGTTCAAGCCATTTTCAACCTCCAGTAATTTAGTGCTGGATAAAGCTAGAACCTTGAAGTTTCACAGATATATAGGGCATAATATGACTTAGATATATTTTCAATATTATTCAATTTGAACTTGTCGCTTAAGAACTATTTCACATCAAAGTTCCTTAGTTTTGTCACTGACTGTGATTATTGAACCGTGGATGAACACATTTTATAATTCTCAAATAAATAATCCTCCACGATTAAATAATAGGCAAACCGGTGAAATTACATCTCAAAACTTTTTTTTTTTTAAGAAAAGAACTGCGTTGCGAGACTTGCATCTTTTTACATGTAATGTTTTTATGGGAATTAATGAATAGGGTTATTATTTTTCCATAAGTTCCCACAAGTTCATATGGTAATTAGTTATACATATATTTTATCTTTTGTTCTTATTCAAGATCGTAACCGTCTTACTGTTTTTACACTACAAATTAATTATTTGTTTTATTGTCATGTAATATTAAATTTATTTCGACAACAATATTCTATTCATAATATTAATATGTTATCTGGTCGCAACTCGACTTTTCGTGTGAGTCTATTATGCCGTGTACCTTATAAACATTTTTGTAAAATAAATAGTTCAGTTTAAGTATTTTTGACGTGAGAATTTATCAGATTATGCCAGATTATATTCAGGATTAGTCTGAATTAATGTTCTCAAAAAATTACCGTAAACTTGCGTCGAATATAACGTAACGAATATAAATAAAATTGTCTCTATTGGAAAGAAATTTCAATGTGTGAATTGTTGAAAATTGGAAGGATTCATTAAATCGATTCGTTCATTCAACTTAGGTTCGGTAAATTTAAAACTAAATTTGAACATAATAATTAGTATTTCAAAAGATTGGTATTTAAGTTTAATTTTTATTTCAAATGTCTGATCTTTTTGGAAACGGCTGTGAAACGTTGGCACGAATTTTTATTAAACGTCGTTGCAGATGTCCACGGACTGTTTACACTTACAGTAGCCACTACTGTCAAATACAGATGTAAGAAAAGTGCTGGTGATGTGACGTTATCAGTACATGGAATACATCGTGATAGGCCGGGCAAACAACCATCGGACCATTTGAGGAATAATCAACTGACATGGCTGATGTACTTGTAATCTTTTGAATATTTAAAAATAACCTGAAAACATTGTTGTAATACATACCTATCCACACATATGTTACACAATATTTGTTTTTATTGCTTTTGAGCTAAAAGATAAAAGAATAGTACATTACACAACTAGGGTGGTAATACAAAGAAAGGCCTAGATCGCAGAAGTTTGCGGCCCGAGCTGCAAGCGAGGGACGTAAATATGCGATCGAGGGCTTTCTTTATTACCTCCCGTGTTGTGTACAAATTTTTATGTCTAAACTTGGCCAGAAAGCGGCTTTTTCCGTACGCGTAGCGTGCGGAAAAAGCCGCTTTATGGCCAGGTGTGGCATAAAATATGTTTTTCATCACACTTGCTCGAAAATGGTGTTGTTACACGTAGGTTTTGCGGGCCGTAAATGACCTATTACGCCCTAGGGCGTAATGGTTTTCTTTTTAAATTTGAAACGCTGGTTCTGTTTTACTCTTATTTGTCATGTTCAAAGGAAACGCCAATTTACTTTTTGAACTTTTATTACCGAAATATTTATTTAAAGAGAACTATTATTGCAAATACATGTAAACACATATTTCTGTAACATTAATTAAATGTTTAAATAGTGTATTGCAGTATTTTGCAAATATAAAATCAACAATTTTAAGTCTTTACCGCTATGGTTTCCGAACGTGACTCGACTTTCGCATTGTCTGTGGATATGTCACTAATGTCACTGTCAGTTTTACAATTTTATTTAGGTTAAGTAAGGTTATTTTAATCAGATTTCCTCACAAGTGTGATGAAAAACATTGTGTGTGCCACGGGCGGTAAAGGAATTACAAACTCGTGTTATTAAAGCCCTCGGCTTCGCCTCGGCCTTGTAACAAACACTCGTTTGTAATTCCTTACCTACCGCCCTTGATACACAATGTACTAATATTCTTTTTATATTGTAATGTGTGCAATGAAGTATTGTATCGTATTTACGCCACTTGGTGACCAATTTTTTACTTATTTTTTATCCAATAGGTGACTTTGAACAGTTGAGGGAAAACTTTATCCCACAGCGTTCCAGCTATTTATTCACTCTCAGCTTTTAAGTGACAATCTTTAGGGTTCCGTAGCTAAAATGGCAAAAACGGAACCCTTATAGTTTCGTCACGTCCGTTCGTCTGTCTGTCCGTATGTCATAGGAATTTTACTCAAAAACTACACGATGGATATTGATGAAATTTAGAATATAGATGTCTTGCATGAGCCGCTACTTAGTTTGGTAGTTAAATAACTAAAATAAATATTTTTAGGGGGGGCACTCCATACATGTTACAGAAGCTAAAAAAATTTTTTTTCAGAAAATATCAACGTGTGGTACATACTTCGACAGCTCTTTCAAAAACACTATAAGGTTTCAAAGTAATGTTTTTGATTAAGTGAATACCTTTGGAAATAATCGCTCCGAAAGTTGTGAAAATTGTGTCGTCCCCCCCCTATCTTCTAAACCATGTGTCCGAAAAATATAAAAAAAATTACAAAGATAACGCTTAATTAATACTTTCAACGAAAATTATTTTCAACAAGATCGGATTAACCGTTTTTGAGTTATTGCCAATAACTCACATGCGCTTCTCAACAAAAGGACGTAATTGCTATGAAGATACGCTCTTTTTTTGTTGTACTTTTTTTACATCGTATTTTTTTTACCTTATAGTTACGGCTATGGAACCCTACACTGAGCATGGTCCGACATGGTCTTGGCCAGTTTTTTTTATCTGTCTTTTCCATCTATACATATAATAATATTGTAGAAACACCGTGTTTGTACAGTCACCACGATGATGCAAATCGAGCGTACTTCGGGCACACGACTGCTAACGAAGGAAAACTATTTAACCGTGGAGGAACACATTTTATAGATCTAATAATAGGCAAGTTGGTGGGAATCGAGTTCTGTGGACACCCTCCCGGTACTGACTTGGTTTAACATTACATCTCAAAACTTTTTTGTTGTAAAAGAACTGCGTTGCGAGACTTGCATCTTTTTACATGTAATGTTTTTGATGGTTATGATTACGCGGCTAAATTAAGAACAGTGGCGTAACATTCCCGTGTGGTGACGGTACATGAAAGTTTTTTCAAAAAAATAACCGAGTAGTGATAATGAATGAATGAATTTCTTTATTCAAGACCAACTTGGATCAATCATTGTTAGTAGGTAAACTTAAAAACTAGGATTAGTAACAGTGTAGGAATTATTAATTATTTACAATTACAAATATTAATTATGCTATATTTCGGCGCACATGGATGAGGCAGCAGTTGTTCAAGTACACGCCATCAATCCTGTCCGCAAACATGGTCAGGATGCTGTTGGGGCTAGCCCGGACTCTGCGCGCCAGGGATGTTGCTCGCTTGCGCATGGTGGTGTAGAAGCAGTCTACGCGCGCCTCCGCGAACATCCCTGACGCGCTACAGAACCTAGGCAGCCCCAAGAGCACCCTGAACGCGTTGTTGTATTGAATGCGCAGAGCGTTGTACCGTTTACGCGTAAAATCTGCCCACAGACTACTGGTATAGAAGGAAGTGCAATATGCTCTAAAAAGACTGAGTTTCACTTCCTTCGAGCAGTGAGCAAATCTGCGGGCTATCATATTCGCTCTCACGGACAACGCTCTGCGCTCGCGCTCAATGTCGTCGTCATCTTTAAGGTCCTCTGTTACCACATGTCCTAAATATTTAAATGACTTAACCACATTAAGTGACTTGCCGTATAATTTAACCGAAGGAAACAGTGGCGGACATTTGCCCTTGACCTTAAAAACAACGCACTCGCTCTTTTTAATATTATAAACTAGCCCGTGGCTCGCTGCATATCGCTCGCAAATGGTAATGAGCTTGGCAAGTCCACACGCTGAGGCGCTCAGCAACACCATGTCGTCAGCGTAGCTCAGGTTGTTTACGCTCACTCCATCTATATGACAACCGACACGAGTATTGCTGAGCTCCTCCACAAGCGCATTCACGTAGAGGTTGAACAATTTGGGCGAGGTCAACCCGCCCTGCCTCACGCCGCATTCAAGCCCGTACGGCTGCGAGTATGCATCCGCCCATCTGACCACATTGACCTGGTTATGGTACCAGTATTTAAAAATATTACTAACTTCGGCCGGCATCTTTAAACTGTCTAGTTTTTGCCACAAGATGTTATAATGAACCAGGTCGAATGCTTTAGATAGGTCTAGAAAGCACGCATAAATAGCCGTACGTCTGTCCGTGTAGTACTTAACTGTCTGCTTTAGCGCTAATATAGCACTCTCAGTCGAGAGACCTGATTTAAAACCAAACTGGTTATCATGCAAGGTCAAACACTTGTCCAAGTGACAGTTCAGCAGACCGTCAAGCACTTTAGCGACTATTGTAGCGAGCGAAATGGGTCTATAGTTATATTTATCACTGACGTCACCAGTCTTGTTTTTCACGATTGGGACCACTACCGTTTTCGTCATGTCAGCTGGCAGGTATGAGTGTTGTACACAAAAAGTGTAAAACATCGCAAGCACTCTATTTAGGTGATGACCGATAAGACTAAGTTATGAAACGTAAATAAATAGTTTTTGGAATTTTTGTTTGTTTTCTGTTTGTGCGCGCATCGCGCAAAAACTACCCCATTTTCATAAAATTAGCTATAGGTACAGGTAGATTATGATTCCGATTAACACATAGAATACTTTTTACCTATATAAGCCGAAGCAAAAAAGAGTATTAACTTATTTCACCTGCGCGAACGAAGGCGCGAGTGGGTCCATTAGTAAACTACATAAATTATTTGTATGTGGTCGGGGTAGACTGACCACGAACGCTGAAAGGGTTACAAAACGTCGGGACGTAAAAATGCAGTAATTATACGCGATTTAATCCGTTAAAGTAGTTTTATTCCCGACGTTTCGTAGCTCTTTTCAGCGTTCGTGCTCAGTCTATCCGCGATTACGCACGAATGCTGAAATGGGTTACAAAACGAAGCATTATACGAGATTTAATCCTTTAAATTTATTTTATTACGATGAGTGATAATCGCGGAAACCGAAGACAATATTATACATAAATTCTATTCTAATCCATCCGTTTTGCCCGCAGCTCCGACGTCGTCTCCTCCAACCCTGAAACCAGAACATAACGAGCTAACGGTCACCTTCCCGCCGCTTGACGAAATCTACAACACTCCTGAAAAACACTTCGCAACAGAGAACAACACTGTTGTGACGTCACAGACCGGCTCCACGGCGCTGCTGCCGTGTGTAATTAGAAATATTGGTGATGGAATTGTAAGTATTATATACATTTGTAAGTATTTTACAGTATTGTATAGAAAGAAAGAAAGAAATACGTTTATTTAGCACAAACTTACTAAAATATTTACAAAATTATTACTACTACGCACTACTAATATCCCTACAATCTCTCATATTTAGCTACTGCGCACTCAAGGTCACCGCTAGATTTTCTTGCCGAGAGCTCTACTAGATTATTTAAACTAGTCTATTAAACGTTTATGACGATTGAAGGTATTGACTGATCGTATCTGATGGCTGAGCGAGCCGATACGCTAGGAGTAGCTAGAGAACCAGACACTGTCACAGATCCTGTAATACTCCTTACGTTTACGCTATCTGTGCCGGGATGTGGACCCATGTTGAATTTGCGACGATTTTTAGTTATATACAATTACATTTTTAAAATGTTTCTAAATATTTAGAAATATTGAACCTCACAATTTCACAAATTTAGTGTTATTTTGTCACCCAAAAGTAAATTACGATATTTTTAGAAACGTGAATTCCAACAAAGAAATATTCCATAAATACTGTCTGACGAGGAAGGCCTACAACCTACAACCTTCGGGTTCCGGATTACCTTTGGTCACCTTGGTGGTGATAGTATAATCCAATATCCGCACCAGTTTGCCTACTCGTGTATTGCTCTTGACGTGTGTCGCTACACAATCTTAATATCGTGTAATTACAAACAATACGCAGTACACGATAAATTCCCAGGGACCGGCTCAATTTCCTTACCTTTCCATAGAAGACATATTCCATTTTTCAACTTCATATTTCACCTTTTTAATCTACAACTGCCTGCATTTCATAACCAACCTCAAAATGGATCTAGTACTAGATGGCAAGTAATAACTAGCGCCATCTCTGCGACAATAATCAGATAAAATTTTGGCTAATGTAACGTTGTTATTTTATCACGATATGACATATATTATAGTTAAATCGAGTTTTTCACGTCCAAAATGACGAACTACTGGTTTACCCATACATTTAGTTCAAGCGGGACAAAATCTGTCATAAACCTATTATTTTTTTATGAACCGTTTTCAAGTTTAAGGCGGTTTTAGACGGGCAATATTTTGCTGCAAATTCTGGCCCCGCCACTAAGTGCATCTTGCTTAGTACACGAAGACTTGCCGGTCAGAAATTGCAGAAAAATATTGCCCGTTTAGACGTGCCTTTACGGAATGAATCGTTATAGGTATTTGACTTTCATTTGTGGCCATTCTAGCGATTTAAATGCATTATTGTCTGTTGTTTTAGGTATTTAAACATAGATAAATAAACAACGAGTCAATCAGCCAGTGGTATTGTACCGCAGATATAAAACGTTACTCCGATCGGCTGAATGACCCAAGTCACTTTTTTTCGTTTGTTTTGAAAAACTTACCTAAAATAGTTCCAATATACATAATTATGTATTTGTACATCACAACAAAACAGCATCGATTGACATGAATTTAAAAAATTGCATATACGTCTCAATTTTTAAAGCTTCGCTTCACGCGGTCTTACTATTATTATTAGTCATATATATCACAGAACCAACGAAGTAAGTGAAATTATGTATGAGCCCAGAAAAGGCACAACAACGTTCTATTTTTGTATGTTTATTGATATAAATAATTAGAGTAAGCGAAAATTGTACCCCGTTGGGAAGAGCGAGTCCGCCTGACACAGGTGCATAAACACCTACTAGGAGGACTCCACAAATCTATTTTGTACCACGTTTACTTTAAACGAAATAAACATTTTCATTTTCATTGATTCAATAATAACTCGAGTACCGTTTATCACTCTTGATATTTGTCGCAAATGTATTTTTTTTATAACTATCATAATAGGGTAAGAAATTAAATGATATCATGATAAACATATAGTTTTAAATCAATTTGGTGCAACCGGGCATTTCTCCAGAAATATGCCTGCGGTCACCTCATTCATCTGGCCATTTTTCATACTAAATGTATGGAGACAGATGAATGAGTCGCAGACATATTTCTGGAGATATGCCCAACCGTGCTTGCAGCAACGTCGTTTTTATTACCATTTTTGTAAAGACAGTCATATAAGTCACATATGTAATAAGTACATAAACGGGTTTAGCCGGCAAGTAAGCTGAGAAAATATTTACAGCACTTAAGCAAGTCATTCTTCCCGCGTTTTTGCTTCCCTCTTTAGTTTTAAGTGTTTGCTGCTTCTTTAAAAACGAAGGAGATTCCAAACTTCGAAACATTTAAATCATGAACTTTTCTCTCGAATAAAACAACCTCAACCCGCTACTGTTTGCCGTACCACTGGGTCTGCTGTTTATATTTAAATCCATGCTTATTTTATTTTCTTCACTTTTATTTGTGGTCACCACAAGAGCAACATTAGTCCGCTTGTGTTTTCCGTACCACTGGGTCTGCTGTTTATATTTAAATCCATGCTTATTTTATTTTCTTCACTTTTATTTGTGGTCACCACAAGAGCAACATTAGTCCGCTTGTGTTTTCCGTACCACTGGGTCTGCTGTTTATATTTAAATCCATGCTTATTTTATTTTCTTCACTTTTATTTGTGGTCAGCACAAGAGCAACATTAGTCCGCTACTGTTTGCCGTACCACTGGGTCTGCTGTTTATATTTAAATCCATGCTTATTTTATTTTCTTCACTTTTATTTGTGGTCACCACAAGAGCAACATTAGTTTTATTTTGTCACATTTTTCTTCTAAATGTACCTTAATATTTTTCAACATAATTATATACTGCAAATATTTGAAAACAGGTAGAAATTCAAATTACTTCTTGAAATTTATGGTGCGAGGCCTGGCTGCTCTCATATAATTACCTACACCTAATTTTCTCACAAATTTAATTATACAAAACTCCCAATAAACAGTCGATTCTGCAAAAATTAAGCAATTCGCAAACTCATAATATGGTAATTATATGCGCCGCGCTTCTTGAGAAGCGGAAAATACAAGGCGAATTATATTTCCGCTTGGCTATAATGGGAGTCTTGTTTCATTTGTGTTTAAGAGTCGGAGGAAGGTTAAATATCTTTAACGGGAACAAGTCTTAGTTTTGCCGTAGCAAAGTTCAACAATGACCGTAAATTATAAAGGAATTTAATTGCACGAAAAATGTACTTTATCTAGTCAGTCTTAAGACTAAAACTTGTACGACGTCTAAAATTGGATTGTTACTCTGATATTTGGAATTGTAACTCGAGTTGTGGTTTGTCTGGAATCCCTGAGGCTTATGCATGAATACGTTATGTCTAGTATTAACACTAATTACGTTTGATTTTTCAAAAGAAATTACTAAAAGAATAATCGTAACTGAAGTCCCATTACATAATATGAATTACTATTTCGCAACCTTTAAGTCAGAAAAAAATGAACGCTCTTTTTTCGCAGTAAACATCACACGATAAGACAGATTTAAGAGGCCTGAATAATTCTAAGTAGAATTTAAAACGCTCATCGCTTTAGCATGTTTTCTCTATGACTTGATGTTTTTTTTAACTTACCGATGAGTTCAGGACTGTCGGCTTAATAACATCCCATGGAGATGTATCTTATCTGGGGGCACAGCAGTGCCCGGGGCCAAGTCGAGCAAAACAAAGGCACTGCTGTACCATACTTTTCTCGAAGTCATTAAGGCCATTTTCAGCCTTCTAAAGCTAGCACCCTGAATTTTCAGGGATATATAGGTATAGGGCATAATAGGACTTAAATATATTCTCAATAATATTCATTTTGAACGTGTAGTTTAAGAACTATTGCAAGTTCCTGAGTTTTATCACTGACTGGCTGACTGATCATCATCATTCTAAGGTACTTCTAGCAGACCCACAAGCATGCAAAAATTTTAACATAAATAGTTTTTACCCTAAAAAGTTATGTAAAACCAAAAAATATTGCAATTTCAATACGAACTGCGTAACTTGAACTGTCAAGTCTAAGGAGAGACTTCGCCTCCTTATGTGTGTTCTACCGCTTGTAAAATGGGCTGTGTTTTGAGAAATTATTCGACATGATGCCTACGGCCACCTTCTACCACCGCACCGCTCGCCATCGGCAGAGTATTCATTCACACACGTTGAAACTAAAATGGTCGCACACCGTTCGGTTCCAGAGAAATATTCTACCGCGCAATATCCAAATGTGGATTCCCATTGATCATTTTCTTAGGAGAATACAGTATGAAGTCTTTCAAGAGGGTAGTGAATAGGTTTTACCTCTGGTGTTGCAAGCGCCCAATAGGCTGCGGTGACTGTTTACCATCAGGCATGCCGTATGCTTTGTAGTCATCCTAGTAGTATAAAAAGACCTCAAAATAAATTACCAGTTCCTTTTATTCTTTCGACCAATGCTGAAACTTTTAATCAATATCTCCTCCCTAAAGTTCTATCGGCCGTAGTCATTTATTCAAGACTTTACGAAAAGTACAAAAGTTAATATACCGTCTTTCCTGAAGTTATGGAAGAATATTGTCAAAACTTACTTTTTGTACAGGTTTAGGCTGCTATTGTCATCCTATTCAGAATCAGAATCAGAAAAAGTTTATTGAGTAAACTGTGTACATGGGATGAAACAAATTATAAGGTAGGTAGGTGAGCGTTTTCCAAAAAAAATACCGAGGTAGCTACTTTCTCAAAATATGGACTTGTGAGGTTTTTTGGCTCAGAATCGTTAGTACTTTCGAACCTTATAAGTAAAAAAAATTGTCCCAATTTTTTTTCCATTACGTCACCATTTTGCATAGTGTTTGTATGAACGTGACGTAGTAAAAAGACAAAAATCCCATACAAATCTTGGGACACTTTTTTTACGTATAAGGTTCGAATGTACTAACGATTCTGAGCCAGAAAAACCTCAAAAGTCCATATTTTGAGAAAGTAGCTACCCCGGTATTTTGTTTGGAAAACGGTCAGGTATCAGTAGCGTGGCGTCCAAAGAATTCGATTTCTACCGGCTTGCCTAATATCAGCCATTTGAGCACCTTATTCTACAGCTCTTAAGGAATATGTACGCCAAATCTGCACAGGCTTGCCCAAAGATATCTTTTAACGCCACGGCACTGATAGGTATCAACAACAGTTGCCTATTACAGGCATACAATATTCGGTAACCTACAAACTTAACTAATCTAGTGTAACAAATACTTAAGATACTACTACAATGTACTTTCGTAGTTCAGGAATTCATCTAAATTATACAAAGACTTGTCCATCGTTTAGAAGAAATAAGATTTTTGAGTTCTGTTCAAGCGGGCTTACTCATCTGTGTTATGAGTGGATATATGCTCGTATTGAAATTATGACAGAAAGCGGCCTAACAGCATATCATTTTGCGTAAGTGGATAATCTCGATAATCGGTCAGAGTTGATTATTAACCCTTAAATGCATGATTTTTTTTTATCGTTACCAAAAAAAATATGTGGCTACCTAATGGTGTAATAAACACTACATAAATATAAAAAAAAATCTATAGCAAGTTTTTGGGTTATTTTTGCACTAATAAGCAAATGTACGATACAGCGTACACTATGCATTCCCCGCAAAATCAAGTAGCCCCTATGCACGGCCTATGATAATCTGAAACCAAAATATTTGTAGGTCTGAATTAAAACCTTTTCGGAAATATATGCTTGTATTGTGTATATTATATTGTGTGTATTAACACGTAATGAACGTAACATAATATCACGCCGTTTCCCTCACGGGGTGGCAGAGCATCGAAGTTGCAATAGTTGTACCTCAACACCACGTTTCGCGTTGATTTCTTGGGCTAAGTTATGATATACGACGAAACAGTGACAGCTTGCGAGCCCATGGCCTACATAACTAGTTTCCGCAAGTACTTACTCTATCCCTCTATAGACTTACTATCTGCACGGGAAGATATGCAGCGGGCACAGTCTATGTTTTCTCTTCGCTCCCAGACTTGCACGGGAGTCCACGTAATTACACTTTACAGCCAGCTAATGTTTTTATGCCACACCTGGCCATAAAGTGACTTTTTCCGCACGCTGCGCGTACGGAAAAAGCCGCTCTCTGGCCATGTGTAGACATAAAATGATGTACACAACACGGGAGGTAATAAATAAAGCCCTCGATCGCATAATTACGTCCCTCGCTTGCAGCTCAGGCCGCAAACTTCTGCGATCTCGGCCTTTCTTTGCATTACCACCCTAGTTGTGTAATGTACTATTGTTTTTTTCAGTAACTTTTAATTTTATCTATGAATAATGCCATCCGCCACAGAAAATTTAGTAAAAAAGTTCTGAACTTTATGTAATCTCAAATAACAATAAATCAAAGATAAATTCCTCACAATTCCTTCCTTTAGTTGTCTATCTAATTAATAAGAAATATGAAATAAAATAACCTACTACTAACATCAAAATCATGTACGAGTTTCGGCCTTACAGACTTAACATCCCCCAGGTCCTACTACTCCATACTTTTTTGATCCACTAATCGCAAACCAAGCATGCCTCGAAATAACCAATAGAGATGTCTTTGAAGCCATCTCCTCTTTCAAAACCGGCTTCGCTGCTGGTCTGGACGGACTCTCCCCGCAACATTTAAAAGACCTGACATCACAATCCGCAGGTGATGCCGGTGAGCGATTAATTGGCTCCCTTACAAAATTAATCAATTCATTTTATTCAGGTAAGGTCAACCCGGACATAATTCCCATCTTATACGGCGCAAACCTCATCGCCCTCAGCATAAAAGATGGCGGGGTGAGGCCTTTTGCTGTCGGCTCTACACTGAGGCGTATCGCGTCCAAAATTGCGGTCAGGTATATAGTGTCTAAATTACAGCCCCTTTTCGAGCCAGTACAACTCGGTTTCGGCATAAAAGGAGGCTGCGAGGCAGCCGTCCACGCATTGCGCACTTTTCTTTCCACCGAACCGTGCGACTTACTGGTTAAAATTGACGTTAAAAACGCGTTCAACTCCGTAAACAGGGACACCCTGCTCACTGAAGTTAAAAACAATATCCCCGAATTGTACAACTACCTCCTTCACTGTTACGTAGAACCTACAAATCTACTTTACCGCCAAAACCTGTTATCATCAGAAGTAGGCTGTCAGCAGGGTGATCCGCTCGGGCCAGCAATTTTCAGCCTAGCAATCAATCCCATAATCCAAACCCTAAATTCAAAATTCAACGTTTGGTACTTAGATGATGGAAGCCTAGGAGGCGACCTGGATACCGTTCTGTCTGACCTTTCGACCATTAAATCTAAATTCCATTCCATCGGTCTAGAGCTCAACTTTAGCAAATGCGAACTATTTATCCAAAATCACGCTTTAAATGTATCGGACCTAAAATCAAAGTTTGATGACCTGACAGCCAACATAAAATTAGTAGACAGAAGTTCCCTCAGCCTCCTAGGGGCCCCGATTTTCGAAGAATCCTTTCCGAATTATGTCACGGACACTATCTCTAAATTTAAAAACTACAAAAATCGCCTACTCGAAATTAGCCCCCATTTCGCAATCACTATTTTAAAATTCTGCCTTTTCGTCCCAAAATTAACTTATGTACTTCGCTGCTGCCTCTTAACGAAATTTCAAATTTTACTGTCACAAATAGATGACTTAATCAAAGCAAACGTCGAATCTATTTTGAACATTCAGCTCAGCGAAGAGTCATGGACACAAGCATCCCTTCCCATTCGCTTTGGTGGGATAGGGATCCGCAAAATTTCATCTGTCGCTGCACCAGCCTTTTTGTCCTCCGTCCATAGCTCCGCAAATCTCGTAGGTAAAATTCTAAGGGCCTGCCCTTTAAACTTCGAGATAGTGGGCTTAACGGAGGCCAAAGATGCCTGGTCCACTGCCTGCCCGGGAAAGGATCACCCGGCCAACCCGAAATCCCAAAGGACCTGGGACGACATACATTCAAAGCTTTTGTACGATTCCCTAATAAGCCAGACTGCCAATGCTGAACGAGCCCGGATACTGGCAGCGGGTACCAGAGAATCCGGCCAAAGGCTACACGCGTACCCTTCTGCCAACACCGGCACGTTCTTAGACCCAGACACCCTGCGTGTAGCAATCTGCCTACGACTGGGGTTCCGGATTTGCGCTCCACACAGGTGCCCCTGTGGCAGTGACGTCAATGCGCTGGGCCACCACGGGCTTGCTTGCCAGAAAAGCGCCGGCCGCTTCTCGAGGCACGCCGCACTCAACGACATCATCCGCCGCTCTCTTGCCACCGTCAACGTGCCGACCCTACTCGAGCCCGCCGGCATCGCTAGGGACGATGGCAAGAGACCGGACGGGATGTCCCTGATTCCGTGGATTTAGGGAAGGGTGATGGTGTGGGACGCTACCTGTGTAGACACACTAGCCCCTTCTCATCTCCACGGAACCTGCAATCGTGCAGGTGCGGCGGCCGAAGCGGCCGAAAAGCTGAAAACCCATAAATACAGGGGTCTCGGCGCCGAGTACAACTTCGTGCCGTTCGGCGTCGAGACCCTTGGCCCGTGGGGCCCCAGCGCCCACCAGCTGTTCAAAGAAATGGCCAAAAAGCTGGTTGACGTCACAAGGGACGGAAGAGCTGGCAGCTTCCTCGCTCAACGCATAAGTATAGCGATACAGCGAGGAAACGCTGCCAGTATCTTCGGCACCATGCCAACGGGGCCGAACTTACTAGATATACTTTAATTTTAGCTAGGTTTATTTTAATTTTTACTTTAGGCTTTTATTTTAGCTGTATATCGTTTCTATTTTAGGGTTTTAATTTAGTATTTCATTTAATTTGTAAGTTTGGAGATTTGTTCAATTATATAGTTTTAGAGTTAAATTATTTAGCAAGAATAATTTCTGTTAACGACGCACTCACGGATCTCGTGAGGTCCCGAAGTTAACAGATTGATACAGCTACGATAGCTCTTCAGGTTCATACACAGGAGGTTGTAAGGCTCCTGGAGTTTTAATTACTAAGGGATCGATTGGCTCAAAACAAAGGTTCAGATTTAACACTTATATTGTTTTTAAAACTGACTCTAATGGTTGCGTTTCCTACGGCCAATAGCAAGAAGAAACCACCAAACAAACTTGCCACGCTCCGATATTTACACAAACACTTAAATCTATTACACGGGATATAACACAGAAATAGTCACACAAAAATCAATCAGCGAATCAGTATCAAATAGTTAATAATGTTCATGTTCATACTTCCCTATAAGCTATTTACACGCTAAACACTATTAAAGGAATACTTGTTCTTAGTTGGGCGGCTCGGGCCGCAACACGTAATAAAGAAATACTGTTTCACTGACTTTAAGTCCTACCTAGACTTCACTTAGGTCATAGGCTAGGGGATCTAGGTTCTAGGTTCACTATGTTCGGATCGGATCACTACTGGTTCGGTTCTGTTTCTCACTATGAGTTTACAACTTGGGTTCACGACGCCAACTGGTCTCCGAATGAGCTCCCGGCGTATTTAAGCAAGTGATTGTTGCGCAACATTTGCAACATATTGCGTGATGGAAAATTCCGTTCAGAATGATACCATCCTACGCTGAATTCTCGTGGTCAGACCGAGAAATTATAGGGCATCGATACACAAAGTTGTTCGAAAACTTTCGCTCTTTGCCGTTTTACGTTATGGTAACGACTAACGTACTATATACTCGACTACACAATCCTCATGGTAATTATGAGCGTGCTATATGCATCGCCTCACAATCCTCATGGTAAGCTGGCTCTGACCGGTAGAAGCCTCGAGTGGGTGTGTCGAGATCTCCTACCAAATCGTTCACTGGCCGCTCCTAGCACTAGTTGCCAGTGAAGTCTGGGTATACTCGATTTACACATTCGTTACGAGTCTTTATCTAAGCTCTAGATAGGGGGATCGGGTTCTAAGGTTTACACAAGTGCTAATGAGTCGTTACATACACTACACATATGGCCTCTTGTACGGGCAAAAACTCGTAAAATACTTAAATATTTCACTTACGTACTAACTATAAAACATGGTTCTAGGAAGTAGTCCTAGGGCTTATAGCTACTTACAAAACATGTTCAGGGTCTTAGTTAGACGATGTTCAGTTGGGTCGGGGTTCGGTGGGGCTATCGTCAACAATTTCGTTACTGCTAATAGAATTGTAAAAGTGCTGGGAGTGCATAATGTACGCTAGATCGTACATGATATTGTTTACTTTCAGAGAGAGAACTTTATTAAATTTAGTAAACGTAAAATCCTTATGATACGAGTTACAAAATTATAATAATAAATAATTACTTACATAGTTAAAAACCGCCAAATACACTCAACGAAAACCTTCAATATTTAACTTTTTCTAAATTGCCGCCATTTTGCTTATAAACACTTATAACTTTTTTTTAATACAGTTATGCCAAGAAATCAGTATTAAATATGAAAATGCGTTAGTTTTCCTTGTAAAATCAGTCTTAAGAACATAATACATATATCTAGTTTTCAAACACTATGTTTTGGTTATGTACGATGCATCGTACACCATGCATTTAAGGGTTAATAAATACAGAATATTCATGACTGATTGCGATATTTACTATCACATCTCAGCATCTCAAAGCTATTTGTATTTGTGTTATTACGGCCACAATAGACGTGACAGCCGGTACCCAGAAGCTGAAATGCTCGGTTCTCATACGGTTAACCGTGTTTACTTGGTGTTTACTGCGTCTAGCTTAATGAAGATCTATGGTCGGGCAAATATTCAACGTTATTACGGCGTTTATTTTCGGCATCATAGTAAATATTCTTGATAATTAAAAAAATAACGCTTAGAACTTTTATTAAGCCAAAAGGCAGTCCCAACTGAGGTGCAGAGTGAAGTTTGTTCAAAGTCCCCGCGATTTACCCTTCCATTGTGGTGAATAATTATGGAAAAATGAAATTATACCCCAATAATATTTTTCTTTGCCTGTAATATCGCTACCAGTTAATCGCTTAACTCACGAAGGGCTCGCTCGCGATGAGACAAGTCTCTGAAACACTTTCCATGCATGCTAACCGCTCAACCCTTGACTCTTATCACTAATTACCATCCATTACTAGCTAGCGTCTAGCCCAAACGCATTAGTTCCACTTAGCAAGGTGAATAAAAGCAGCTCGTTACAAACGTATTAAGCGGGTCATTAATTAGGCAAGCACGTTGCTGAAATGGTCGTCGTGTTACGATTGTGTTATGTGGTTCTAACTAATAGTTCATTTCCTATAGTCCACTCGCGTTGGTGAAAAATGGGGTTTAAGTACCTATTTATGAAACTTTTTTAAGCCACTCTCCCAAAATCTTTTCTTTTCTAGTACCAAGGATCAAAGTGGTACTTTTTTGTTCAAAGTTCAATATCTTATTTGTTCTTGTATTTATTATGTTGTATTAGTTTAATTTACCATAATTTTCTTGATATTTCAGACATTACGTAGATAAACATTACACAATTATATTTTCACTTGGCATTTCGCTCCTGAGCGGTCTCGCATTAGTTATCCTTAACGCAAAAGTTACGTAGATGGGTGAATGAACTTTTCTTTGCTTTATGCAAAGATTGCCCTTTCTCCTTATTTGTTCACCTTTTGCATGATTTAAATGGAACAAGATCTTACATCTAGAGATAAATTAAGGTAAAAATAAAACTCGTTTTTAATAAATAAATAGGGTGACCCAGGGGACGAACCCTTATTTTCATACAAAAGTGAGGGACAGCTATGTCCCCTGGGTCACTGCTTATAAACAAGTTATAATAAAGAAATTATAATAAAAAATATTTGCATTACGTAGCTTTATTATCTGTATTTTAAATGAGCATACATTGTATTAAAAAATATCCGAATAAAGATTTCCTTTAAATTTTAGTCGGAGAAGGTAAAATTTTGCTGACAAAGAAAAGTTGATTCACCCAGATCCATTTCCTACATCTCTCTAGCAATACTTGAGACAAGCGACGCCCTTCTGCCCAAAATACCACGTTCCCAGGATACCACATTCAATAGTACATTGTGTATCAAGGGCGGTAAGTAAGGAATTACAAACGAGTGTTTGTTACAAGGCCGAGGCGAAGCCGAGGGCTTTAATAACACGAGTTTGTAATTCCTTTACCGCCCGTGGCACACACAATGTTTTTCATCACACTTGTGAGGAAATCTGATTAAAATAACCTTACTTAACCTAAATAAAATTGTAAAACTGACAGTGACATTAGTGTCATATAACAAGACGACAAGTCACGTTCGGAAACCATAGCGGTAAAGACTTTAAATGGTTGATTTTATGTTTGCAAAATACTGAAATACACTATTTAAACATTTAATTAATGTTACATAAATATGTGTTTACATGTATTTGCAAAACAGTTCTCTTTGAATAAATATTTCTGTAATAAAAGTTAAAACAGTAAGTTGGCGTTTTCTTTGAACATGACAAATAAGAGTAAAACAGAACCAGCGTTTCATTTTTAAAAAGAAAACCATTACGCCCTAGGGCGTAATAGGTCATTTACGGCCCGCAAAACCTACGTGTAATGACACCATTTTCGAGCAAGTGTGATGAAAAATATCATATTCCTCTCTTACCACATTCCCGTTACACTAGATTACAAAATCGTTGGTTACTCAAGTAGTACAAACTAAATTATTTTGTATGATTTAATACTTTGGAAATTTGATAAATCTGGAATCTGGTATTAAGTAAATGTAGAGCTCTGGGAATATGGTATTTTGGGGAATGACGGCGCGTTGCCCCGACTTCTTCATTGTTGGTGTGAAGAACGGGTAGTAAAATGTTCATCTTGAGCATTTACAATTTGATACCTCGTTTTTCTCAAGGTTGTACGTTAATACCCCTCGCTTCTCAGGATTTTACTAAAATCCTTCACTTTGCTCTGGATTGAACGTGCGACGTCGCGGTGACATCGTTTAACTCACTTGTAACACAATCTAGTATTACCTCTCATGCTAAGTGTCACAAGTGGTAGTGGTTTTCCCGTACATGCGCTAAACAGTACCAGTGCATAAGAACACTACGTACAGAGTGACACACACTAAACACTATAACTACGAATTTATGTAATCTTGTTTCTTTATTGGCAGATTTCATTTCAGCAGTACCGTGAAAACTTTACATATAAATATTTAAATCAATTCAATGGCTACTGGGAGGGGACAAAAATGTGTCCTATTGTTTAATTCTCAATTCAATCACATGGAAAGAAATGAAATGTTGTGCTCTCAAAAGTTAATTGCCAATTAACTTGTTCTACATTGTAATTTTAGCTTGGTTTCCGCTCATAAGAGGCGTCATTCAACCGCGCAAATGATTCTCCGGTCTTGAGTCTCATCGTCTAATCTATTGTTACGTCATGGGTCTCGGCATTTCTCCTAGTTTGCTTACTAGTAGAGAAGTATTGATTTTGTATACAGTTCGGTTGGCGGTCATACTGGAACCTGATCGCAAATACGGCATTTGTTTGATGTATTATTTATATTCTAGTGTCTTCTGTTAAATAGCTGTCTCATCGTTATTAGATTGATTACTTTTATAGTAATTTCTTTAGGGATAAGACCGGTTATTGTGTTCCGTTAGTTATAGTTATCTTGTAATTTTTGGTGTTAAATGAACTGAACAGTATTGTATTTTACAGTATTGCCATGTACGAATGACACATTGATATTAAGACGGGATATATCTTAAATATGTATTACATTTGGCACATTACGTTTAATGAACACTCATACACCATTCATAGATGACAAAATAAAATAATTAATTGGTTATAATTAAATACCTAAAATAAGTTCCTTCAACCCCCGTGTCCCCGTTGTGTGACCGTGTGTTTGTCCCCGTGTTGCTTACAGTCTCTAATGGGGAAGTGAGTTCAAGATGACGGCTTAAAGCTATTAAACATAACGCCTGTAGGGATACGTACAATGTAGTAGAGGTAAGATAAATAAATTGTGCAGTACTCCAGCTGCAATAGAAACACTACATGCACTTCGGGAAATATGAGCTGCGCGGTTGCCTGTACTGTAGCTGCAGGGTAATTATGCTACTACAAAGTACCAGTATGCTAGCCAAAGAGGTCATGTCTCGAAGACTACGCAGCAACCTTCGATAGGTCGCTGCGAAACATATATAACCGACGGAGATTTGCGATCTAATTTTTAATAGATTTCTACGTGCATGTGATTCAAATAAAATACTTAATGTTATTTAAAGCAAAGCATATTGGCTAGTTGCCTTAAAAAAGAGCCTGGCACGTGTAACTTGGAAATTAATTAATTTCCCAACAACTTTGTACATAGTAGTTTGTAATTATTTTTCCTGAACAATATTAATGGCTGAGTAAGAATATGAAGATATCCTTTCCTGTGTAGTCAAATTGTCCATTTCCTTTTCACTCAGAACACCAAGGGTATCACTTAGTACGAGTTTTCCAAAAACGTCAATATCTCGAATTTACTTAATCTGGTATCTTATCAGTTGGTCTATCAGCCCTTTTCGTATTGACGTTAGTTTTAGGGACAACCTTTATAGCTGGTATACATTGTAGACAAATTATAATACTACACTGATTTAAATATAAATACAAGATCAAAGCTGAAATATATTGTTGCAGATATCATGGATAAGAAGAAAAGACTACCACCTACTTACAGTCGGTCTGACCACGTACAGTTCCGATCAAAGGTTTCAAGCCATACATTTACAGCATTCAGAGGCAAGTATCTCATTAATTTGCTAATTTGTTGTCACGTGTTGGTAGGTATACATATTCACAATATGGGATTGGTTGGGTATAATAAGCTTCCAACTAAACTAAGAACGCATCAGCGAACACAACGTATGCACTGCAAGTGCCTATTCAATAATATATATCTGCTTAGGAATATACGCATAAATGATATTACTATAATTATATAAAAAATATCAGACCACAACACCAAGAGCACCGATCACTCGCGTGTTTCATTGAATAAGTTTTTGTGATAGTTACAATACATTGAGACGTTATTTTATCTACATCAAAAAAAAACAAACACCTTAAATATATATAGAGGTTACTCGGTAGAATTTGAGATAGCTTTCCCAACAAAAATCTGGATGAATGTACTGCGGATTTCGTCATAACGAAAAAGCTATAAAGCTTGTTTTCCACTAACCCTCTAAATCCACGATGGTTATAAATACATAGGTGAGTAATTTCTAAACATGTTACAGAATAACACGATCCCAAATAAAAATACCCTTATTATGATTAAATTATGCTATCGTAAGAGAGTTGTATTTTATATGGACTTACGATATCTGCAAATAATCTATCAAAGGAAGAAAGGTCATCAGGGTTTTGCTTAGCTAAACGAATGGTAAATTACGTATGATTTATTTTGCGTTACGTATTCAGGATTGGACGCTGAAAGTGAGATTCGTCCAAAAACGAGATGCGGGCATCTACGAGTGTCAAGTGTCATCACATCCGCCCACCAGCATATTTCTACGCCTCGATGTTGTTGGTGAGTTCACTGGATCGTAAAATACAAGTTTCCCTGTTAGTTTGTGGTCTTATAACAAACACACGTGTACGAGGGTAGATCAAATAGTACCCGTGTTTGATGGCAAATGGCGTTGCTTAGGAGAGTTGACATTACCGTCGTGTAGTATTGCCTTTATCAATTAAAAAAATGAAAACTGACAATTGTGTATGGTTTAGTTTTTTTTTGGCGGCAAATTTTGTAAGACTTGTTTTGTTTTTCGAACAATATGGAGAATTTCTAATTTTTGGATGAAAAAACGCTTCTAATTTTTGGATGGAAAAACATGTGAACAAATAAAAGTTAAGTTAGATGTTGTCTACGGAGGTCTTTCGCTAACTATGACAACCGTGAGATATTGGTTAAATGAATTTAAACGAGGTCATACATCAGTTTTCGACGAGGACCGCCCAGGGCGTCCGACAGACGTGGTTACCGAAGAAGTCGTAGAAAAGGTAAAGAACATGATGCTCACCGACCGACGTACCAGAGTGCGCGAATTAGCTGAGGCTGTAGGGGTGTCGTACGGAACAGCAATTAATATAATACACGACAAATTACACATGAAAAAAGTGTCCGCCCGATGGGTGCCGCGATTGCTCACAGATGAAGATAAGCAGTTACGGCTGTCATTATAGAAGGATTCTTTGGGCTTGTTTGAGCGAAATCCGCAGGAGTTTTTCCGTCGTGTCGTTACCGTTGATGAAACCAGGATCCATTATTATACACCAGAAACCAAGTGCCAGTCTAAACAATGGGTTTTGTCTGACGAATTTGTCCCGAAGAAGGCGAAAACGGTCCCATCAGCCGCAAAAGTCATGGCCACGATTTTTTGGGATTCTAAGGGAGTTATCCTTATGGATTTTTTACAAAAAGGGAAAACGATCACTGGACCGTACTACAGTGAGTTATTGAACCATTTCGATAAAAAAATAAAGGAGACACGGCCCCATTTGGCAAAGAAGAAAGTGTTGTTTCATCACGACAACGCACCAGCACATTCTTCCAGAATTGTCACTGCCAAACAGACTCAACTACGATACGAATTGCTGCCACACCTACCTTATTCACCGGATCTGGCTGTCTGTGACTTTTTTCTGTTCCCCAATATGAAAAAATGGCTCGGGGGAAAGAAATTCAGGTCAAACGAGGAGCTTATAGCAAATCCTACTTTTTGGAAGGGTTAAAGAAGTGGCCGATACGCTGGGAAAAGTGTAAGGACCTAGAAGGAGATTACGTTGAAAAGTAAAATAAAAAACTTTAAAAAAAATGCGTCTTCATTTCTAACACGGGTACTTTTTGATCCACCCTCGTAGGTACACTCGTACGAGTTAAAGTGAAGCGTGAAGAATTCCCTTGATTTCTCCAAGATGCTATGATCAGATCCTGACCTGGTGATTTATTTTTTGATGTCGGTAATAGTAGATTGTGTCACAAGGGAGCAAAATGATGTATTTACGGCGAGGGCGTATATTGAATCCTGAACGAAGCGAAGGATTATACAATAGAATCCCGAGCGTAGCGAGGGATTCTAAAGTATAATCCGGAGCGTAGTGAGGGATTCAAGTGCTAACGCCCGAGGTGAAAATAATTTTGCTACCGAGTGACACATACTGCTTTTCACACCGACTATGAGGAAAATTCAAATACAAACGCTACCTACAAAATAACGAAATATATAGTTACTCAAAGAGCATCACACATTATTATTAAAAATTAAATGTTAAATTGTCAAATGTATAGTCTATTATTATTTTATAAAACAATTATATTTTTTTACGGACGAGACGAAAATACCACTTCCATATTATATTTATGGCCCTCGCTTGCGGCTCGGACCGCAAACACCTGTGATCTGGGCCATTCCTTATTATACCGCCCTCGGTGTGTAATTTAAGTCTATGGTATGGCATATTCTAAGTGGGTTCAAACTAAAAATACCCTGTTGTCCTTGAACAGAAAAGTGCTACTTTGATCCCTCTTATGAGGGAGCAAAATACTTTTTTCTGAATAGGAGGTGTGAAATAGTAGATTGTGTCACAAGGGAGCAAAATGATGTATTTATGGCGAGGGCGTACATTGAATCCTGAACGAAGCGAAGGATTCTACAATTGAATCCCGAGCGTAGCGAGGGATTCTAAAGTAGAATCCGGAGCGTAGTGAGGGATTCAAGTGTTAACGCCCGTGGTGTAAATAATTTTGCTACCTTGTGACACATACTGCTTTTCACACCGACTATGAGAAAATTTAAATACAAACGCTACCTACCAAAATAACGAAAACGAAATATATAGTTAGTCAAAGAGCATCACACATTTTTAATAAAATGAAATGTGAAATTGTTAAATTTACAGTTCCTTATTATTTATAAAACGTTTATTACTTTTTACGGACGGGACGAATTTACCACTTCCATATTATATTTATGGCCCTCGCCTGCGGCTCGGACCCCAAACACCTGTGGTCTGGGCCATTCCTTATTATCGACTTTATGTAGAGTCGATATGTAGAGTCAATGTAGAGTCGATAATGTAGAGTCGATATGGAGAGTCGATATGTAGAGTCGATATGTAGAGTTGATACGTAGAGTCGATATGTAGAGCAATAATGTAGAGTCGATAATGTAGAGTCGATATGGAGAGTCGATATGTCGAGTCGATATGTAGAGTGGATATGTAGAGTCGATATGTAGAATCGATATGTAGAGTCGATATGTAGAGTCAATAATGTAGAGTCGATAATGTAGAGTCGATATGGAGAGTCGATATGTAGAGTCGATATGTAGAGTTGATATTTAGAGTCGATATGTAGAGTCAATAATGTAGAGTCGATAATGTAGAGTCGATATGGAGAGTCGATATGAAGAGTCGATATGTAGAGTTGATATGTAGAGTCGATATGTAGAATCGATATGTAGAGTCAATAATGTAGAGTCGATATGTAGAGTTGATATATGTAGAGTCAATATGTAGAGTCTATAATGTATGGTATGGCAATGGCATATTCTAAGCAGGTTCAAACTAAAAATACCCTGTAGGTAGTCCTTGAACAGAAAAGTATCACTTTGATCCCTCTTATGAGGGATCAAAATACTTTTTTTCTGAATAGGAGGTGTGAAAAAAATTGTATGATTTCACTCTGTTTCAAAACGTAGACAAAGAGCGTCTTGTATCAATTAATTTTTTCGTAAATATATAGTACGATTTACTGATAGTGCCTTAAAGAATCATTCTCTTTGTGTTGATTTTAATTTATTTTTACTTTTATCGTGTTCGTGTCTGGATGAATTGTGCACAAGATTACCAGGAATAGAAAAAGAGCGAAGAGGTGTACATCCAAATTACCAAAAGGCTACCATGATGATGATAATGATCACCATATCAAAAGTAGCAACAGTTTTATTTCTTTAAAAATCTTGTAATAAAACTAGCCTGATATTGGATTTATAAATTTAGTACCTACTTGAAGTGAAGATTCTTCTAAAGTTAAACCCCTTTAGGAGAGATACATTTCATATTTATTAGTGAATTTCTGTGAATTATTCATACTGTATCACTTTAAAGTGAAGTTTATTTTTTAATTAAGTATATCGTAATGGTAACATAATATATGTAAGCATCAGGCGCTGGAAATGTATTTTTGATGATAATTAGGGATAAAACAAACTTTGCATTTCAAGCAGCTTTTGAGCGTTAAAAATCTCTAAAAGTATTCTTTGACCGACTCCTCAGTCATTGAAACTCAAAACACTGAACACCCTGAATGCCCTTCATTTCTAAAACATCATATGGCCGGTCGGACATAAAGCATTTTAAAATACCTGCTTTTAGAAAATCTCAAAGAGAACACAAAAATCCACGGCCACAAAGAAACCTTTGTATTTCCCAAACATTTGTATACAAATGCCCCTTCATAATCATTCACGACGGGTTAAAATGTCAAAACCCTTGAACATTAAAATTCCATTTAGAATTTACTTTGTACACTTGGCTCTTTATTTTTGAATGTTTATCATGTAGCCTAAGGCGGATGGTTTCCAGGTCAGGCCGAAAATGAAGTCACGTTTTGCATTTTTGATACCCCGCTCGGTGTCCGCTTATTTTAAGTTACGTACACCCGCACGAGGAACGGGATCTAAATTGTTTTTCGTCTTTTTCGCCTTTTAATACAAACCCGGTCACAATACTTGATAAAGAGTCAAGAAGAAAGGAATCAAAGGTCAAGAGTTAAATAAAATTTTTTACGTATAGATACAACAAACCTACATACGAGTAGAAAATTGGTCTAATTTATCCACAATGAAAACAAAGAAACATCATGTTCCTTTGGTATAGTAGATAAGTGTTTAAATAATCATATCAATCTGATGTAATTATTGCTGTAAATAAAACTTCTTAGTTTACTGAGTATAGAAAAACTGAATGATTTATGTATGGAACTCTGTTCATTTATTATTTCCAATGATATACTTAAAAGTAATCGTTGACCCCAAAAATCTTAGATGAAATTTAACCTTCTACTGTATGATATAGCACTTTAGGATATTTTTTCTCGAAATATGCGTTTATTGTGTGCAAAAGTTCGAAAACTAGACGTAAAAAAAATTTTGATGTGTATTTTTCAAAATACATACATATTTGTCTTCGTATGCATTTAGTTACCTTTGAATTTTCTAACTTCCTACCTTTTTCGAAGTAAGAGTTATTTTTGCGTCTCAGTTACTGATCAAACATTTGTCAAATTAGATTCCTTACTTTTAATACCAATATCGTCATAATTGTTCTTAAAGCATACAAAACCATAGAATTATGGATGTTATAGAAATAACACCAATTGCATAGGAAGCCATATATGACTCCTTCAAAAAGCTTCAGAGCAGTGTTTTTTTTTTCAAAATTTTAAAACTATAGTCTTAATTAGGTATATGACTAGTATATAACATATTGTTAAAATTCGTTTTTCGTCTTTATGACAGTAAATTTACCACTGAAACGAAATTATTTTTATCAAGTACGTAACTTTATAGTCGGACATAATCAATCGTGGATAATGTTGCGAAATGCTCAAAAAATGTAATTTAAAAAACATAGTCCTATTTATTTCTAAGTTGAACATTGTATTGAGATAGCCTTCCAAATCAATAAAATTGAATTTCATACTTTAAAAAAATCATGAACATTAGACGCCATGTTTGGTTTCGTATGTAGTAACAAGTTAAGCTAAATTCAATGGGGTAGGTTATTTCATTGCATCTAAATGTGTTTCTTTCGCTAGTAGTATTGTAATTAAAATGTATATTCCAATAATGTTTTGGTATATTTCTTTGTTGCTTACGTTGCCGTGATTTTGATACTAGTAATAATTTTAAAATAATTAATCCGGAGCGAGTGTGGTGCCGTAAAATAACTTAGTGTGTGGTGGCGTGTCACATACCGCACGACAAAAACCCATGGTAACTTAGTTTCCCACCAAAATGATATTACATTACAACTTTAGGTATATTACGTATGGGGATTAGGTTAGTACCTATAAAAAATATAATAATGATTTAAATTCTTAATACATTTTATTATTTTACTAAAGAGATGTGAAACACTAGTTTCGGTAACAAAAATAAACGTACTCATTTGTAATATTCAAAAAAATTATCAAATATTTTGGATAAGTAGGTAGTACTTGAAAAATCTCTTTAAGTTTAAAAGAACAAGAGATTTTCAATGAAATAAATAGATAAAAACTTAGATAGTAACATAAGAGCATTTTAGTATGTACATTGGAATGCAAGTAGGTACATTGGATCAGTACATTTTTTGCTAGTAAAATTGGCATGTTCTGATACTTTGAATGAACTTAATTTATTTTGTCTAATGAGTTGTTTAAACCCCATCAAACATTTTTACAAGTCGTCTTTCATCAGTTTTCGGAGATTTTTTTATCTAAATCCTAACAAATAATAATAATTAGTTTAAAAATAAGAAGACAATCAATAAAAAAATTATGTTACACGAACTATGTGGCGGGATGTGATATATTTACCCAACGGACGTTTCAGCGCGTGTGCTTCAAATACTGACCACCGCAACACTGAGATCACTCCCTTATTTCCTTCTGCAACCCTAACTCCAGCTACACGAAGCCGCAAAATTGTAGCGTTAACGTACAAAAAATATGCATAAGTAAAAGTAAAGTAAAAGTTGTTGGGTTATGCTACACCCCACGACACTCCTGCCGGGTTAAGGTAGATTAAACTAAAAGTCATTAATATGACCTTATAAATTACTGTAGACTATTGTATAAACTTAATATTTGTCTGTTGTCAGCTTTCCGGACCAATAAATACATCTTAAAAGAGCTTAAGATCAAAGAACGCCTGTCGTCAACTGTGCAATTACGAATTCTCAAGTTCTTTGACCACATCTTCAGAAATGAAGGATCGATAGAGCGGCTAGTAGTACAAGGTCAGGTAGAAGGGAAAATATCTAGAGGACGATCTCCTACCCAATGGACAGACCTACTAAAGACACTCACCAAATCCTCCGTGGTTGAGTGTGAAAGTGAAAGTTTGAAAGTCCACCAATAATAAACCGGAAGTCAAGATACAACGTCCGAACAGCCACGACCACTCTGACAAGAGTGTACGACTAAGAAGAGAATCTTTGTCTTGTTTTTGTGGCTTTGTAGAAAAACCGGTCAAGTGCGAATCGGATTCGCACACGAAGGGTTTTGTACCAGAGACCCCCTGTTATGTTTTATTTCATTTTGTTTTTATTAATTGTAGTTATAGCGATAATAGAAGTACACATTATGTTAACATTTCAAATGTCTATCTATTACGGCTTAAAAGATACAGCCCTGTGACAGAAGGACACACGGACAGCAAAGGCTTAAGGGTCCCGTTGGCACCCTTTGAGGAAAGAACCCTAATAACGCAGAAGCCATTTCAGTAAGCCTCAATTGGATATTTTTATCTCTCTAACCAGAACATTAATTTTCCCCCTGAATGATAGGCCATCGCATTTTATGATTATAGATTCAATCTTTAATTTCCGCATCCTTCTCGAGATGGTTTATTTGCTTTCACGACTTTAGTTATTTTACCAGGATTAACTTCATTCAAGTCGCCTTAGACTTGTTTAAATGCCTTAGAATCAAATAGGTACCTATTTAATATTTAATTCAAGTGTTACTTCAATCAGTTAGACCAATTATTTTTTGATAAATAATCATATTTTTTTACGAGTGAAGGTAGTAGTCGATTCATAATTTGATTTTACTGGATGTGGACTGTGAAGAAATGTAAGAGGAAACCTCATTTCATTTGACCCCTTTAGCTTAGTTGCTAGTGACCCTGTCTACGAAGCAAGAGGTCCTGGGTTCGAATCCCGGTAAGGGCATTTATTTGTGTGATGAGCACGAATATTTGTTCCTGGGTCATGGAGGTTTTCTATGTATTTAAGTATTTATATCTATTAAATATATCGTCGTCTAGTATCCATAACACAAGCCTTATTGAGCTTACTATGGGGCTAGTTCGATTTGTGTAAGATTGTCCCCTAATATTTATTATTATTATTTATTTATTATTTGAACTATTACTAGTTATTCAAAATACAAGAAATTTTCGACAATTTTGTACGTTTAGACTACAATAGTCTAGTTCTAGCACATGGAAGAGAAAAAAATATCAATAGACGCAGGTTAAATTACAAAGAAAAAACCTATATATACAAGCGTTTTTAAAGCAGAAGCGTTTTCAAAGCATTTATATTAAATTAAACTCTTATATACATATAGTAAACAATTTTAATATAATCCAAAATATTAATTTTAATACAGATCATAGAATGATTAGATGCAAAATATCGGCTGAAACGAATAAGAAAAGAAACTACATCAAACAAAACAAAAACTATAGTAGAGACCTACCGATATTGACGAGAGAAAGTGGAAAACAATGCGAAGAAAAGTTTACTTCTGCTGTAGGAAAGTCATCGGACATTCAAACACAATATAATCATTTTGAAAAAGAAATGACGAATATATTTTCACTAATACCTGAAACTAAGAAAAATAAAAAACATGAAGAGAACATCCTTATAAAGAGACTATTTGATGAAAGAAAACAATTATATAGCGAAAAAAGAACAAAAGAAGTCAAAAATAAAATAACAGACATAAGCAAAAAGATTAACAGAGCGATTTCAGAAAATACGAAAAATCACAGGAAAATCGTTCTTGAAAAATATATACAAAAAACAGGAACTGTGAAAAAAGCCTACAAAGAGCACATCATCAAAATGGACACCAAATTTAATAGGCCAAGCAGGAAACAAAGTAATAAAACGCCATGATATTATTGAAGAGGCTACAGATTTCTATCGGCGACTCTACTATACAGAATTAACACCAAAGTTTGAAGAATATGTTTCTAAAAAGACAAGAGAAGATACCGTACCTTTCATACTACTTTCAGAGATAGAGCAGGCAATTAAATCACAAAAAAATGACAAATCACCCGGAAAAGACCAAATAACGAAAGAATTGTTAAAATCTCTATCGGAACCTATACAGAGACCTCTACAGTCAATATTTAACAATATACTGGAAAAAGGTACAACCCCCGATCAGTGGTCAAGATCCACAATGACTCTACTACATAAAAAGGGAGATAGAGCTAATTTGAACAACTACAGACCAATCAGCTTAATGAGTAACGTTTACAAAGTGTTTTCCAAAATAATATTAAACAGGCTCACCAAGACCTTAGATGAGAACCAACCTCGTGAACAGGCAGGATTCCGAAAGAATTTTTCAACAATAGATCATATTCACGTCGTAACACAATTAATAGAAAAAAGTAATGAGTTTGGAAGAACTTTGTATATGTCGGGGACAGCAGCGATAATTCAAGAAATCCAAGACTGTCAATTGACTACTGTAGTACTAAGTAGATTTAAAATGGCGGCGAACGCCGTGTGACGTAACGAAAGGTTGCGGCGCACGTGGGTGGGCTCGTTGGGCAAGAGTGTCGATTCTCTTACTGACTGTCATGGCGACAATACTTGTCTTACGATTCTGTCGGTTCGTCTGCCAGTAGTTAAAGTTGCTACTTGATAATTGTAATTCTGTCAATTAATAGTGAAATGAATCATACTGTGTAACGTAATTGTCTAGATTTGCTCACTCAAGTACCTACGCCATAATATTGTAACAACTATTGTAATGCCTGATGATTTAAAAGAGAAACTGGTGAGTTTCTTCGGCGCTTCTTGTCACCAGAATGTCATTACCGAAGTCGCCAAAAGAATCAGACGAATAAATTATTTGATCTGACATGAATCCACTTCTTTAACCAACATACCTCAACGGTCAGGATTCTGCAGTTAACCCATCCTGACCTGACAGTCAGTCCCACGTGAATCCGATATATATGTTTTATTGACTTTACCAAAGCTTTTGACTCTAGAACATAATGCCATATGGGAGGCCCTAATGCAACAACGCGTAGACCAAGAGTACCTAGAGATTTTACATAGCATATACTCTAAGACTTTGGCTAAGATAAGATTGGAAAGAGTAGGATCAGAATTCTCCATAAGAAAAGGACTTCGACAGGGTGACCCATTCTCTCCTAAAATATTTTCAGCTGTTCTTGAGATGGTCTTTCGGAATATAAATTGGACGAATAAAGGTATAAAAATTGATGGAGAATACCTAAGCCACCTTCGATTCGCTGATGATATTGCTACATTTGCCGAGGATAGCACACAGCTAGAAAACATGATTAACGATCTAGCCAGGGAGAGCAAAAAAGTGGGTTTGTCACTAAATGCTTCCAAAATCAAAATTATTACCAATGGTAGAGACCAAGCTGTTAAAGTAAACGAAGAGAGCATAGAGTACGTCACAGAATATGTTTACTTAGGTCAGTCAATTTCTTTTAAAGACCAAACAGAAAAAGAAATAGACAGGCGAATTGCAATGCTTGAAGAAAATATTGGAACTTAAAAGAAATTATGAAAAATAAAGATGTAAGTATAAAAATTAAAAATAAACTTTTCGACATTGTAATCTTACCGTGCCTAACTTATGGCTGTCAAACCTGGTCTTTGCGAAAGAAAGATGAAAAGAAAATAGCTGTGCATCAACGTAAAATGGAAAGGAGCATGTTGGGCATTAGAATATCGGATAAAATTAAAAATGAAACTATAAGGATTAGAACAAATGTAACAGACGTAATTCAAAAAATAAGAGCTTTAAAATGGGCATGGGCAGGTCATGTGATCAGAATGGACAGTGAAAAATGGACTAGAAGACTGACAGAATGGCAACCAAGAGAAGGGCAACGGAACAGAGGTAGACCGAGGAAACGATGGGCAGACGTGTTTAAAGAAAGATGTGGACTAGCCTGGAGAAGAGAATCTAGAGATAGAGACACCTGGAGGAAGCTGGGGGAGGCCTACGCTAAGGAAGCGACTTCCACAATTTATAGTAAGAAGATATACTTTTAATAATAAGAAATAACAAGAATAATATAATTTTAATAATAATATAATTAATAAATAATAACTAAGACATTCGAATATATGAAATTAAATAAATTATTGTTAAATTAAAATTAAAATCCAATCAAATTATATGCATGTATAATAATGTATTGTGGTAGAATAAAGGCTATTTTTATTTTATTTAATTTTTATAAACTCTGATAACTCATAAAACTCTTATACCTGATCCAAATTTATTAAGAAAACGTAATCTTTACTGTGTAATTAATATACCAGCAACTAGGACTGCTTTTGCGAGGAGACAATTTAACGTGCTTTCAAAAAGGATTTATAATAAAATTAATAGGCTAACAAATATCTACACTAAAAGTTATAGAGATTGTAAGAGAAATATCTCAACATGGCTGAAAGGAAAAAGCTATGATGAGACCAAGTTACTCATTCAGTAATGTCAGTGTCGATGTACATAGTACTTTATTTAAATCTTGATGTACTGTGTATTACTTCTGACTATTTGTATTGTATTTGTAAACCCCTAATTATACTTTCTTACAACACCAATAACTGTTAATTATATTACTATACTGGCCTACAAGGAACATAATCATTAAGAACATTTTTAAGTTGATAGATTAATTGTATTAGAAAATCTAAATATTTTAGGAGCCTGTGTCTTGACAAAAGAAAAAAAATACGTTTTGTCAATCTCCAGAATATAAAAGACCTTTATGTAAACTTTTATTTAACTTGCCTCATAAGTTTGCCAGTTATTTATTAACTTTGTTTAGCTAAGTTATTTAGTTAGTTATTATATGTTAAGCTAAGTAGAAAAGTCTTTTATTTTTAACACTGTATAAAACTTGGATGAAGGAGCGAACTCTTCTAACACAAGTTTAGACTTCAAAGGAGAATTCGACACACTTACGTTAAGACTGTTGAAAATAAATATATTTTTGTTTTTTTTTATTTTAATAAGGCTTTATAACACATAAAATTGGTTAAATGTTTAACCTTAGCAATAAAATGCTTACCGTGTGCGTGTGGATTGAGTGAGCACCCTTCTGAAATAAAAAAAAACATCCTGTTCGTTTAGTAAAAGTTCTAAAACAATTGTAAAACTAAATCTCTGTATTTGTAAAAAGATAAATCAAAAGATATAACCTTTAACGTGTGCTCACTCAGTTCTCACAAACTACCAACGAAATCAGGGAATGTATTCATTTAACATATAATATTTATATACGATTTTTTAGTAAAACCTGTGCTAACTTACCTTTATAATTTGTAGATCACCTAGTAACGTATTTAAGATTTTACAAATAATTTCTTATGCTCACTCAATCCGCACACTTTCGAAAACCCGATTTCTGATGAAAAAACTGAAGATTTAAACTGCTATATATGTGTATATTTTAGTAAAACTAATCTGGGAATTTGTAAAATACAAAACGAACCACTAACGTGGCAGGTTTTTGGATAATAAATGTTTGTTAATGCTCACTCAGTCCACACACTACAAGTAAGTTAAAAATGTAAATATCTCAATATTTGTAGTATTACATAAACTATAAATTACTTCAACTTTTAGTAAAAATTTTTACTAAATATCCACCATCTAATATTTTATATTCGTTGTCTGTTTTTAAAGATATTCAATTGCAATTTTTCTAATGTAAGTAGATCGATTAGGTTGACCACACTTTATTATATTATGGTCATATCCATGAATTAAATTTTAAAGTAAACAATTGTTTTGATTAGGTTAGTACATACTTATTACAATTAAGCGTTACCTGATCCGTAATTATTACCTTTCATTTACTGTAAAAGATTTAATCCGAGATCAAAAAATAAAAATAAAATATCTTTCAATGTCAAAGTGACGTACCAGGGGTAGTAACCTTTTTGATCTCATATATTTTTTAAATGAACTGTATTTTGGATATGACCATAATATAATGAAGTGTGGTCAATCTAATCGATCTACTTACATTAGAAAAATTGCAATTGAATATCTTTAAAAACAGACAACGAATATAAAATATTAGATGGTGGATATTTAGTAAAAATTTTTACTAAAAGTTGAAGTAATTTATAGTTTATGTAATACTACAAATATTGAGATATTTACATTTTTAACTTACTTGAAACGTGTGGACTGAGTGAGCATTCACAAACATTTATTATCCAAAAACCTGCCACGTTAGTGATTCGTTTTGTATTTTACAAATTCCCAGATTAGTTTTACTAAACTATACACATATATAGCAGTTTAAATCTTCAGTTTTTTCATCAGAAATCGGGTTTTCGAAAATGTGCGGATTGAGTGAGCATAAGAAATTATTTGTAAAATCTTAAATACGTTACGAGGTGATCTACAAATTATAAAGGTAAGTTAGCATAGGTTTTACTAAAGATTCGTATATAAATATAATATGTTAAATGAATACATTCCCTGATTTCGTTGGTAGTTTGTGAGAACTGAGTGAGCACACGTTAAAGGTTATATCTTTTGATTTATCTTTTTACAAATACAGAGATTTAGTTTTACAATTGTTTTAGAACTTTTACTAAATGAACAGGATGTTTTTTTTTATTTCAGAAGGGTGCTCACTCAATCCACACGCACACATGCTTACCGACCGTTTAAAAAAAAAAGTCAAGGGTCAACGAAAATGAACCGTATAAATTGTATGGTTAAATTTCGTTACACAAATAACACAGTACATATTAGCATTCTGTTATATTCAGACCTCAACTTTAATTTTTTTTTAACGATCCTTAATGGTTACTCCCGTGGACCGTACTTTTTGTTTAGATCATTATTTTTGGTCTAGGCCTTTCTACTGCGTACTAACAATCTGTCACGGCCTACATAGCTGACGTAGAGAATCCATCACGACTCGGTTGCGGGCACTGACACGTGAAAAATGACGGCCATTTGGATGAATTAATCTTTCACCAATTGTTTACTTTGTTTGTAACAGTGTCATTAGTGTTGCCTTTCGATTTGCTTGGTTATATTTATAAATGTTGTGCTGGTTGACAATGTCGTCAGGAGTATGGGTATTGGTTTTTTAATATTTAGTTAATTCATTGGTACATTCAGATATGTAATGAAAATAGTTCTTTATTTGTCTTTGCGTAGCTGTTGAACTAACGCAAGAAACTACATCTTGTTCTCGATTCGAGTGAGTACTTTGTTTTATAACGTGAACTCTTGAAGTCCGCTTTCCTCTTATTTTTTTAAGTTTGAATCTTGGATACAACTCTTATGAACATAAATTAAGTTATAAAACGGCCGTTTTAGGTCTTTACCGCTATGGTTTCCGAACGTGACTTGATATTATATAATTATCATTTATTCAACACAAACACATAATAAGAATAAGCAAAAAAAACCCACATAAGTTTAAATCCGCAACGCAGGCTTCGTCAGGTGGGTACAACTTTAAATCGGCAACAGGCTTCGTCACACTTACCAACAAAAGCAATCCGCAACACGCTTCGTCATTTGACTTGCTTACGTTAAAAAAGGATCGCCCCGAATCGTAGCTGGCTTAAACGTGCCCATGACATATAATAGTATTTTTTCTTCTCCTGTACTTTTATCTGTCTTTTACTTGGTCACGAACACTAATATAAGAATATACATAATATTTTATTAGTTCAGAGAAGTCTATACTCTATTCCCTATAACAGCACTTGTGTCGTTAAAGTCGCAAAACGATACTGCTAGCTGCCACAGACTTCTAAATCTAGGTTAAACTTAGGTCAAGGATTAAGCGATCAATACTAACTTTACAAAAAAACTGTCGCATAATAGTATTTTATGCAACAGTTGTATAAGTAGGGTTAAAAAATGCAAATGGCGTGGGTTGCGATACGAGCCGCCGCGGCGGCGGGTATCGCAAATACTCCTGCAGGAGTAGAAAAAATTAGTTATGACATTCTGAGACCATTACATATCTCTTATAAACTTAAACTTCCATGAGTACATCTTTAAGAAACAACGTCATAATATTACTTTCAGTGTCTAAATTATGCGCAGCAAATGACACAATTTTTACATTGCTTGAAGTTATTTTATTTAAATATTGTAAATGTATTATAATCATGTAATGTAGAAAAAAAAGCCCAACTGAAAAGTGTTCTTGAGCTTTTTGCAGAATAAATATTTTGAATTAGAATGTCATATCCTCGAATATCTCGTTTAATGCAATGGCCGTACTGCGCCTGCATCGGTACCGTTTTTTTCGAAACCACCACAAACAAAACAAAATAGTATCTACAGTTCTGTATTAGGGTATAGCCTAGATTCCAAATATCAATTATATTACATCCTGTATTATCCTACTAATATTATGAATGTGAAAGTTGGTGAAGATGTTTGTATGTTTGTTACAAAATAACGACTACAACTGGCTGAATTGGGATGAAATTTGGCATGCAAGTAGACCAAGTTCTGGATTAAAACATAGGGTAATTTATATCCCGGTAAAGAGCTCACTACTTGTAAAACGAATGTTTATATTTAAGGTCATACCCACCAATATCTCAAAAATTGAGTAGATTTGAGTTTCTTCACATATACACATTCTGTTAGGGTCGTCCTACAGCTACCGACGCGGAATCCGCTAAAGCCTGTTAAAATAGCTTTATGTCCACGCAATAAGAACAAAAGCGCAAGCTTTGGGCTCAGCCCGACTAGACTTTGCCGAACCAAGCTGAACGACGTCTTTAACAGATTTCGCATCAATAGAGAATAGATGTGGGACCTAGCGTATCATTTTAATCCATTCACAGTCCCATTCCGTTCTCACTCACTCACTTACATACATAGTTACACGAAAAGCTTAATTATGTTTGTGCGAGCCACACACAATTTCGTGAGTACAAATAACATAATTAGCTAAGGTCCAGATTCAATATCGTAATCCGATTATACGCGATATCAATTTCGATGCCTAAATTGAGTCTAATGCCTAATGAGAACAGATATTCTTCAATTAAATTTACATATTAATTAGATATTCAAAGTAAAACAATTACTACTACATAAGATAAACAAGGTCGGTATCCTTCCAATTACAGATAAGTTTGATCTTATGTTCAAGCACTAAAGCATACAACTAAATGCTAATTGTTTGGTACGTTTGGTGGCAATTGGGATCGTGCAACAATTAAGCCCTCGCTTTTTATATTTTCATCGTAAAGAATAGAGTCTTATATTTACATACATATAAATGACTAATTTCGCGGATATGGTAAACAGGTTTATTTTTAAGGTAAGATAAGGTAAGGTAAGCGAGTTTATTTTTAACCGACTTCCAAAAAAGATGGTTCTCAGAACGGCTATATGTTTATTAAAAAGAGGAAAATATTTTTGTTTCAAAGGAATCGAGGGAACACTTCGATTATTTTAGGCACACATACAGTGACATGCATATTTTTTACAGTAACTCGTGCATATAAGGGTTGTCGGTTTGTTCCCAATTCTACAGATTTCAATTACAGATTCCTATTTCTACAGATTACCAAATCTACAGATTCCCAATTCTACAAATTCCCAATCCTACAGATTTCCAATTCTACAGATTCCCAATTGTACAGATTCCCAATTCTACAGATTTCCAATTGTACAGATTTCTAAATCTACGGATTCCCGATTCTACAGATAGCCAGCACTACAGACAACAACATCTCTAAAAATATAACGTTGGGAATCTGTAGACATGAGAATCTGTAGAATTGGGAATCTGTAGACATGAGAATCTGTAGAATTGCAAATCTGTAGACGTGGGCCTAAAGGATATTGTCGAATGGATCGTTTAAAGTCGGTAATCAAAAAAATTTAGTATTTAAGCTGTACTTTGAACACCTAAGCTTCATGAAACACTACGAATAAATAAACAACCAAGTCCCAAACTAAGCAATGCTTGTATTATGGATTACTAGATGACGATATGCACATACTGTAACGTGATGAATTGTAAGTAGAAGTTTTGTGGACGGCTACTAAATGTTATATGATTATTTTTGTTTTTAGAAGCGCGAGCGCAGATCTCGGGTCCAACGGAAAAGTACCTGAAGCCGGGATCAACGTTGCGCCTTCAGTGTGCCGTCGTGCAGACTACGGAGGCACCAGCATTTGTATTCTGGTAAGAATTTTGCTCATGTCATCATGGATAGATTGAGGTTTTATTATCACGTTATAAATTTCACCCAGTATAATTTATCCGGCATGAGTGACCCAGAAGTCTATATTTCCCCTTAAAATTGTATGCCTCAGGCAATGAAAGATAATTTCATCACAGGTGCAAACTGATTCAGTCACACCATACCTACATACATGTTTTAGGGTCCCGTTCCCAAAGGGTGCCTACGAAACCCTATTACTAAGACGCCGCTTTCCGTTTGTCATGGGGCTTATCTTTTGAACCGTAATAGAGACTTGCAATTTTCACAAAATATGTATTTATATTGCCGCTATAACAACAAATAATAAATGTTATACCTTTTGTACTTTTTTTTTAAAGGGGGCTGAAATGAGAGGTCGAATATTTTAAGTAGTGCTATTGTATCAAGTGGAGTATCAAACGAAACGCCTTAATTTGTAGATTCTAAAACCATTTTTTTTCTTATTCATGTACTTTTTGATTAAGGACGACCATGCTCAGTGTAGGGTTCCATAGACGATAAAAAATATGATGTAAAAAAAGTACAACGCCAAAAGAGCGTATCTTCATAGCAATTACGTCCTTTTGTTGAGAAGCGCATTTTATCGGCAAAAACTCAAAAACGGTTAATCCGATCTTGTCGAAAATAATTTTCGTTGAAAGTATTGTGTGCGTGTGGATTGAGTGAGCACCCTTCTGAAATAAAAAAAAACATCCTGTTCATTTAGTAAAAGTTCTAAAACAATTGTAAAACTAAATCTCTGTATTTGTAAAAAGATAAATCAAAAGATATAACCTTTAACGTGTGCTCACTCAGTTCTCACAAACTACCAACGAAATCAGGGAATGTATTCATTTAACATATAATATTTATATACGATTTTTTAGTAAAACCTGTGCTAACTTACCTTTATAATTTGTAGATCACCTCGTAACGTATTTAAGATTTTACAAATAATTTCTTATGCTCACTCAATCCGCACACTTTCGAAAACCCGATTTCTGATGAAAAAACTGAAGATTTAAACTGCTATATATGTGTATAGTTTAGTAAAACTAATCTGGGAATTTGTAAAATACAAAACGAACCACTAACGTGGCAGGTTTTTGGATAATAAATGTTTGTTAATGCTCACTCAGTCCACACGTTACAAGTAAGTTAAAAATGTAAATATCTCAATATTTGTAGTATTACATAAACTATAAATTACTTCAGCTTTTAGTAAAAATTTTTACTAAATATCCACCATCTAATATTTTATATTCGTTGTCTGTTTTTAAAGATATTCAATTGCAATTTTTCTAATGTAAGTAGATCGATTAGGTTGACCACACTTTATTATATTATGGTCATATCCATGAATTAAATTTTAAAGTAAACAATTGTTTTGATTAGGTTAGTACATACTTATTACAATTAAGCGTTACCTGATCCGTAATTATTACCTTTCATTTACTGTAAAAGATTTAATCCGAGATCAAAAAATAAAAATAAAATATCTTTCAATGTCAAAGTGACGTACCAGGGGTAGTAACCTTTTTGATCTCATATATTTTTTAAATGAACTGTATTTTGGATATGACCATAATATAATGAAGTGTGGTCAATCTAATCGATCTACTTACATTAGAAAAATTGCAATTGAATATCTTTAAAAACAGACAACGAATATAAAATATTAGATGGTGGATATTTAGTAAAAATTTTTACTAAAAGTTGAAGTAATTTATAGTTTATGTAATACTACAAATATTGAGATATTTACATTTTTAACTTACTTGAAACGTGTGGACTGAGTGAGCATTAACAAACATTTATTATCCAAAAACCTGCCACGTTAGTGGTTCGTTTTGTATTTTACAAATTCCCAGATTAGTTTTACTAAACTATACACATATGTAGCAGTTTAAATCTTCAGTTTTTTCATCAGAAATCGGGTTTTCGAAAGTGTGCGGATTGAGTGAGCATAAGAAATTATTTGTAAAATCTTAAATACGTTACTAGGTGATCTACAAATTATAAAGGTAAGTTAGCATAGGTTTTACTAAAGATTCGTATATAAATATAATATGTTAAATGAATACATTCCCTGATTTCGTTGGTAGTTTGTGAGAACTGAGTGAGCACACGTTAAAGGTTATATCTTTTGATTTATCTTTTTACAAATACAGAGATTTAGTTTTACAATTGTTTTAGAACTTTTACTAAATGAACAGGATGTTTTTTTTTATTTCAGAAGGGTGCTCACTCAATCCACACGCACACGAAAGTATTAATTAAGTGTTAACTTTGTAATTTTTTTTATATTTTTCGGACACACGGTTTAGAAGATAGAGGGGGGGAGGACACCATTTTCACAAGTTTCGGAGCGATTATTTCCAAAGGTAATCACTTAATCAAAAACATTACTTAAGAACCTTAAAATGTTTTTGACTGAACTGTCGAACTTATGTACCACGTTGATATTTTCTGAAAAAAAAATGTTGGCTCCTGTAACATGTATGGAGTGCCCGTCTAAAAATATTTATTTTAGTTATTAAATGTAGCAAAAGTAGTATGCATTTGACTTTATGACTTTTTGCAAGAGGAATTTCTAATCTTGATACTTGGCAATAATTCTTCCCTTTATTACAAAATGTGTCTACATACCTACTGAAGTAACTATGTTGGTCAGTCTTGCGCAGATCGATCTAGTTCCAACCAAATTAAGTGATTTGTTCCAGCGTCTTGGACAATTTCTATCAATTTAAGTATTATATTTAAATATGTACATGCATACAAACATTGCTTAGTTTGGTTGGGACTAGGTCGATTTGTGCAAGACTATACTGAATATTTATTTCAGTATGTTTTCTATCTATTTAAGTATATATTTACCAGTAGCGTGGCGTCCAAAGAACTCGATTCCTACCGGCTTGCCTAATATTTAGGCATTTGAGCACCTTATTCTACAGCTTTTAAGGAAAATGTACGCCAAATCTGCACCGGCTTCCCCAAGGATATTTTTTACGCCACGCCACTGATATTTACCTATATAATTATGTACATTGTCGTCTGGTTCCCATAGTACAAGCATTGCTTAGTTTGGGACTATGTCGATTTGTGTAAGATTGTCCCTACAGAAAAAAATACAAATAAACTGCTTCAGGATATTCCTTATCCGTCTCCTTCATTGAAAATTATTTTAAAGCTGGTCTGTACTGCTGCTTTAGTTACTGAAACTTTGCGAAAAGATTTTCATAAAACTCTCAAACATGGTTGTCAAAGGAAAAGTCCGCAATCAATATCACATGGCATTTCACAAGCGATTCCAGACACCTGCTCCCCATAATTCAAGTTCTAAGAATAGACGGACCGTTTTAAAATAGGCGTCAGTTTTTTGAAGATTCCAATCCCTTCGAAATATTGGGCAAGCCATATATTTACAACCTAAACCAGTAGCTAAGGTAAAAGAGCACTAAAAAAAAACAAAATTTGCTACCCCAAATAACTGATTTAACCTGACTGTTATAATTACAGTATGCCATTCTTAGCTGTGATAAAAATATTACATTATCAACAGCTGAAATCTGCAATCGAAATGCAAAAGGAGTTCATAATTAAAATTTATAAATGTTATTGCCTATATTACAATGAAATAAAAAGCTTCCACAAAATTACTCTCGGCATTGGTTAGGTCAACTACAAGTATTAGTCGAACTAAGGCCGCACGTTCATTCTCAGGTCACAATGACCCCTTGAGAATTCGTAATAATCCTAAAACTTTATTCATCTCGTTGGCTTATTCTATTTAAATACCTTAATTTTTCTGTCTGCTAATCAACGTCAATTAACATAAACCAGACGCATTACGCTTTTTAGGGTTTCGTACCTCAAAAAGAAAAAACGGAACCCTTATTAGATCACTTTTTTGTCCGTTTGTCTGTCCGTCTCTCAAGGCCCTTTATCTCGAAAACGCGTGGAGGTATCGAGTTAAAACCATATACTGAGGTCTATGGCCCCTTAAAGCTGTGAATAAATCAAGCTTCTAAGTTAACGTAAAAAAAGCGTAAATTTCGACACTCGACAAGAAAATCAAAATTCAAAGGGTAAACTATGAAATTTTGCAAGTAATACCGTCTTATACTGCAAGTATAGGGAAAACTGTACATTTGTAATTAAATCTATACATCTGTGATCAAATCATAAAAATAGACTTTACTAAGGGCGTTAAAATTTATAGGGTACTTTATTATATGTACCTAGAAATTTGTACCGAACCCTCGGTGGGCAAGTCCGACTCGCACTTGTCCGGTTTTATTTTCGTTAATATACCTAAATTGTAAATGTTCTAGCTAGGTACTTTCAAAATTTCCTCTAAAACCCTTGTGACAAAGAAAGTTTCGATTCTAATATTAAACTTTCAAATCTGATGTCGTGTTTTTCCTCTAGGCAAAGTTCCAAAGTGAAAAACTAAAATTGGTTTCAAATTTGATCTGGGAATATGACGAACAGGAATGAATGTGAGGGACTATTCTTTAAGCCACTGCCATTTTATCAGCGATCGAAACTTTGAGTTTCGTGAAGTCATGTAGGTGGAATAGTTTTTTTATGACACTGTAGTGGTAAACAAGTGTGTCGTATGCCAGATGGTAATAAATTATCGTCATTTCATTCGTTATTGTCAACAGTTTTAAAGTGCAATAATAAGATATCATCTTCAAGCCCAAATATAGGGAATGCAATAACCGGCCAAATTTTATAACCGGTTATTAACCGAAGTGATCCCGAAATAACCGGTTAACCGGTTAAAAACCGGTTAATTTATTTTCGTCCATTTTTGTCGTTTTTGTGAGTGTATGATAAAAAAAACTACTTTAAAATATTGCTTAGTCGATTATTAAACAAAATCAACTTAAAAAACAAACAATAATAATGGAAACATTACTGACAGTAAATTGTAATAATTTGGCCAAACGCTTTTATTTTAAAGCTAAGGCCTGTTTTGCAACGGATTCACTACCTAGATTTACTATATGAAATGAACAAGATGTTTCTTTATTAGTTTTTTAATGCGGGTAAATTACAATTTACGCCACATTTTTGTGTTACATAAAATCCAAGAAATCAAAGTACATAGAAAAATTAAATAGCGCTCACCTATGGTCCAGACTTGACTTTTACTAACGTTTTTCTCGTTTAATAGGTTTTTTTTTAACCTATTTTATCGGTCGTCGGTATCTATTTTCGGTCGATCGTCAAAGCAGTAAAGTATTTGCATCGAGGTGAGTACATGTGTAACACGTGTTCTCATAGATGGCGACTCCCTTGGCCACGGAACCCAATACCGTTCAATATGTCATAATGTTAGACTTCGTTGGATCAAGTCTTTAAGCTCAATTCTCTCTCGCTCTTTATCATCGTGGTTCAACCCCAACTACGGTCAAAATAATACTGGAAAAGCGTGTTATTTAACTAAAACTGTGAGCCATTTTTTGTTAGCTTTTACCCGCAGCTTCACCTGCGCTATTCCCGTTATTATATCAAGGAAAATCCTTACAAGGATATAAAGTATCCTTAACCAGGACTTAGTCTACTTGCATGCCAAATTTCAGCTCAATTCATTCAGTTGATACTGCGTTATTAAGTAAGAAACATCTAAACCTCCAAACATTTTCACACACTTGCGCATCAATAATATTAGTGGTAGGTAAGGTATTATTGACGTAATATGGCTTTACTAAGTTGCGAACATCACCTCGCTAAAGTACCTGCTATACCAGATATATGCAGACACTTCTACATTCTCATCATTGTATAGAGAAAGTGAAGAATTTTTTTTTTTCAGCAATGGTATAAGTAATATTGGTTAAGAAAAACGTTGCGTTGGGAATCAGTTTTACGCAGGTTTCGCCACAAAGTATCAAGACATCAATTTGGCAGTGATTTTCGGCGTTAGCTTTAGTTGATTATTACGATTATCTGAAAATTTGTTGAAAAAAATTGTCTTTTATACATATATAACTTTTGTGACTCTGGTGTTTCCTATGGTGGTGTTTATAAATAAAGTACGTTGGGAAATATAAAAAAAAATTGGCGAATCCGTTACGAATCAGACGTTAAGGTTAAGACCTAAAAGGGACACAAGGAGAAGATGTACACTGTTAGGTAACTATAATTGATTGAATCAGGCTGACTTGACTGTTGACTATAGAAAACTCATTAATAAAAAAAACTACAAGCAAGAAGAAAAAACATAAAGAAAGAAAGATGATGAGAGTTTGTTAATTAATAAAAGTACTTTTATTAGTCTGTAATGTTCAAATAGCTTCAATCTGCTGAAAAACTTGAAGGAACATAGTAAAAGTATAAAAGTACCAATGTGATTGATTTTTAAAGGTTTATGATTTCGCAGAGTAAGACAAATGAGTAATCGGAAAGGAATAAAGTAAAATTACAGAATTTTAGTCAATTTACTATAGTTTTTTACATTTCGGTTAAAAACCGGTTTCTGGGCTCGATAACCGGTTATTAACCGTTGCCAAATACAGGCGGTTAACCGGTTTTTCGGTTAACCGGTTAACCGGTTTGCATTCCCTAAAATACGTTCACTGCCTGCCTGCACCAAAAAAACGCCATTCCATCTAGCCGTCTCCGACGATCTTCACCAGGCCGTCGAATTCACCTTAACTAGTTATGGTAACTAAAAAGTAAATGAATCACATTTTAATTTATTCAGCAATTTTTTTTAACACCCCCTTACGATAATGCGAGTTCTTAAAATCCCTCGATAACTTTAAAATATACATTATATTATCCATGTTTATTTAGGTACAGTGCCCAACCATGGACTGTAGCTGAAACTAAGAAGTCCTAATTTAAATGTTGAATAAAACCGATAGAATATTCCTATTTGGTTTGTCTGAAAAGCTGATAGAATGAGAAAAAGAAAGTCGTGTAAAATGGTTCACTAACATAAGTACATTAGTTATAGATAGGCGTAGTTTTAAATTTTTGTCGAGTTGTGCAATTCCTTCTATTTTTAATACAAATTACCATTCAATGCCTGTTCCATTCTCTTAACGTAATAGGTGGTAAATTATAAAGCCGTCAAAATGTCGGATCATTATACAGACCTTGGAAAGTATCGAAACTTCAGAACACCCACTCTGTGCATTTAACTTAACTACCGCTCTCCACAAATTGTTTCAAACTGCGGTTCAACTTTCAATTTAATTTTGTAGTTGTCTTGTTAGAGTTTACCTTAACGATACTTGTGGTACTAAATACAGAGCAGTCACGTATTAATTCGGAGCATTGATCATTATGAGTTATGCTTAGCATTTCTATTGACAGTAAGACAGTGAAGATTATGATAAATTAAATAATTTATAAATCAATCTTAATAATAACAACCATAATTGTATCTCTGACAAGTGATACTCAAACTAGCCGGCTACAGAATAGCCTCCAGTGCCGCAGGTGCCAAATTCTATCAAAGTTACGTGGATTTTTTTTGCTCTCCGAATGGGCTTCTAATATTTCGTGAGAGAAATGATTCCGCATTTCAGTTTCTTTATTAGAAAAATAACTCTTTTCTTTCGATCATTCAGCTGTCAATAAAATGGAATATATTCGTTTATTTTGTTTCGTCTGATTTCAATATAGACGTCTTGTTTGAATGACGTTAATATTAAGTGGTTTCCATGCGACTTCAGAAAAGATGCGTAGTTTTATGTGTGCATTTGATGAATAAACAGGCTTTCTTGGATTCCGTACTACTGGGGAACGAAACATTTAAATATCATCAGATCAGACAGATAGACAGATGCATCGTTCTGTCATATGGATGGGCCTAAGTTTCTCGCTTCAATGATGAATGAAAACTTTCAAATAATGTGACTTAAAATTTAATCGATTCAATCCCAAAATAAATAGACTATATAAATAACTCGACAGTGCTTCTTTTTGAAGCAAAGTCAGTCAAGGATTGCGTTTTTTCATTTTATTAATTTTAACATAGTAACAATATAGTTATGTGTCGTATCGTGATAAAATAACAATGTTACATTAGCCAAAAATATATGATTATTGGCTTGGATAAAGTCGCAGAGAGGGCGCTAACCACCTAGTATTAATACCTGCTTGCATTACTCAAAAAGGATCTAAATTTAGATCCTTTTTGAATAATGCAGGCAGCTTTAGATTAAAAGGAGGAAATATTACGTTGACGGATGAATTGTCAATCTTCTTTAGAAAATGTACGGAATTGCGCCACTCTCTGTGAATTTGTCGTGTAACTGTAACTTTTAGTCTACTATCAACGCGACAGATAGATTGTGTAAAGTAAGACATGGAGAGCAATACACCAGTACTCAAATTGGTGCGGAGTATAGCAAAAGGGGCCCGATTTTAGGACTTAGAAAATTTTTCATCCATTTTTTTTGCCGTTTTTAGGCATAGATTAGATTGATTCGTGTAAATTACGCTAAAGTAAGCATGTTTCGTTAAATAAACTTTTTTCATGACTGACATTTGAACCCCAATATCTCGGTAAATATAGATCGGGGAAAAAAGTTTGTTTGACAAAAAATGCTTATTTTAGAGTAATCTACACGAATCAATCTAATCTAAACCTAAAAACGGCAAAAAAATTGATGAAAAAATTTCAAAGTCCTAAAATCGGGCCCCTTTAACTATACCCCAACCTATACATTTCAACCATGTGATCCTAGCTATCAGTTACGGAAAAGGACTATCTTTTTTAATAAAAAACCGGCTATATGCGAGTTGGAATTGCACACAAAGGGTTCCGTACCACCGTCGAAAAACAACACGCCAAAAAACACGTTTACTTCACACCTGGCCATAAAGTGGCAATTACCGCACGTGTAGCGTGCGGAAAGTCCCACTTCCTGGCCTGGGGGAGACGTAAAATTTTGTACTTACCACGGGAGTTAATAAAGAAAGCCTCGGATCGCATATTTATCGCCCTTGCCTTCGGCTCAGGTGTCACATACCTGCGATCTGAGACATTCATTGTTTTACCTCCCTAGGTAAGTACTATTCTTGTATGTATGTGCCCTTTAATTTTCATCACGTTTTTGTTATTTATTGTTATAGCGGCAATAGAAATACATAATCAGGCGTCTACCTATTAAAATCGAGCTAAAAACGCCAAGAAAACAAATGGGGGTTCCTTTAATTTTAAATATAATTTCTTTTTTTCGTTTTTATTATTTGATGTTATAACGGCAATAGAAATACACACTTTGTAAAAAAATCTGGCTCTATACAGACAAGCGGAGAGCGAAGACTTAGTGATAGGGTCCCGTTGGCACCCCTTGGAGACGAAACCCTAAAAACACAACCAAATAACACTGGACTGGAGGACAATATCTTACAATACGGCTTACTAGCGGTATTGTAAGATATTGTCCTGCTACTGTCATTGACAGTAGTCCAAAATGGTTTAGCATTTTTAAACTATCATTGCATCAACGCTAAAACACACTATTATGTACTCGTAAAATTAAACATTAAATGTGCAATTATTCCTTTTATCGAATCAAAGCAACCCACCAGCAAATCAACAATGGGGATGACGACTGGGTTAAAACTATATAATTCTATTTAGTCCGTCAGTTAGATTATGAAAAAATATGGGACACGTATTTTTTGGTTTATCAAAATATTAAAAATCAAAAAAGTTATAGATCATCAAACTTCTGGAGTGGGGGCTTGTGACGTCACTCCTAGGTGAAAATTGTACCTAGGAGTAACGTCACTCGAAACTTCTAAGCACTCTATCCTCGTTATTTTTTGTTTGTCAAACAAAAGAAAAAATACGTGTACAATATTTTTAACAATCTAACTGACGGACTAAACAATTTTTTTTGTCGTCTAGCCCATTCAAAATAAACCGTATTGCGTTCGAAATAAATTTTGAACGTACTGCTGTAGATCAATGACTTTGCATCGCATCTATTTTAGTGATTTTGGTAACCCTTAACTCGCAGGCTTCTTTGACAGCTGTTTGGGTGTTATCTCCAAGCGGTATGCCTATTCGGTATCATTCAACCGCATCGAGTTTTGAGAATCGCTCCCAAAAGCATCTCGCTTGCTTTGCACCGGACACTGCAGTACTTTGCGTGACGCATACTGATTGAAATATCACTGACACTTGAAACTCAATCAATAGTTCTCATATACCTAATTATTACAGCTTTCAGAGACTACCTACCCCTCTTATATAGTGGCGCTTAGTTTTATTTCTGAATATACACCGTGCCCCCGAATAACCCGAAAAACTTTAACTATAGATTCTAGCAACTATTAGGAATAAAAAAAGTTACATGATGTATGTCGAAAAATGGTTACTTTCCGAGATATTCATTATTTTTTAAATTAAAATTACCAAGTGTGTAACAAGCCCTTATAAATGTGACTAAGATACTTTTACATTTTTTTTTTAAGTCTTTTAACTAAACAGCAATTAACCTTCGCAGTATTTGATGGTAAGCGACTACGAGTCCAAACCTTTGACCTTTTGTTTCCATTTTAGCTAGTTTTCCTTTTTGATATCTTTTCCTCAATTAAGGGCATGTTTATAAGAAGGGGCTCAATTTACTGATTTATTTTGTACCATAAGACTATTAATGTAAAATGACAAAATTCGACCTATCTATGTTGATATAACGTTATTTACTTGTAATACCATTAGTGCCCCGAGTTACGGAAAAAAGTTCACATCCGGATACCAGCACCAAATTTTAGTATGTTGTTAGGCATGGTCTCTGGACCCCAAAACAAGACCAAGGTTTTTAAGCTTTTGGGTCCAGAGACCATGCCTAACAACATACTAAAATTTGGTGCTGGTATCCGGATGTGAACTTTTCCCATAGAAGCATGTCCGTAAATTGGCGCACTACATCAGGAATACGTGGTTACTCGGGTTATTCGGGGGCACGGTGTTTATTAGGGATTGCAAACGAGTTACTCGAAACTCGGTTAACCGAGTAACTCGATCGAGTTTTAATCGAAATAGAACTCGGTTAATAACCGCGGTTTTTCGAGTTTTTTTGTGTCCTTATAATATTACGGATTTTTATATTTTTACTTAAGTAAACCTTAAAAATAGGTTTTTAAGTTTCGTAACACGTAAGTAATCGACGTAATAACTGACTACTGCATAAAAAAATGCCTTTAATTCGATAAAGACATATTCTGACTTCGCAAAATGACACACACGCGAAACGATAGAAAAGCAAAATGACAGAAATACGTTGTGTATACGCACCACCATCATCATCATCAACCCGTATTAGTCGACTGCTCGACATAGGCCTCTCCCATGTCATGCCATCGAGCACGATCCGCGGCCACTGGCATCCAACCTCTGCCAGCCATCTTGCGAAGATCATCACTCCATCTTGTCTGAGGGCGCCCCACACTACGTTTGCCGATCCGTAGTCTCCACTCGAGAACACGCTTGCTTCAGCGCTTGTTGGTTCTGCGGCAGATATGGCCAGCCCACTGCCACTTCAGCTTGCTAATCCTTTGGGCTATGTCGACGATTTTAGTTCTCTGTCGGATCACATCATTACGGATACGATCCTTCTGAAATACTCCCAACATGGCCCTTTCCATAGCTTGCTGAGTGACCTTAAATTTACGTAGGTACTCAGCCTTCCTGTGAGCGACAACGTTCCGGCTCCGTATGTCAAGACTGGTAGGTAGGATGCACTGATCGAAAACCCTTGTCTTCAGACATTGTGGAATGGACGACGAGAAGACTCGACGTAATTTCCCATACGCAGCCCAACCCAGCTGTATTCTTCTATTAACCTCTTTTACAAAGTTATTTTTACCTAACTGCAGAACTTGCCCGAGGTAAACGTAAACATGGCCCTTTCCATAGCTTGCTGAGTGACCTTAAATTTACGTAGGTACTCAGCCTTCCTGTGAGCGACAACGTTCCGGCTCCGTATGTCAAGACTGGTAGGTAGGATGCACTGATCGAAAACCCTTGTCTTCAGACATTGTGGAATGGACGACGAGAAGACTCGACGTAATTTCCCATACGCAGCCCAACCCAGCTGTATTCTTCTATTAACCTCTTTTACAAAGTTATTTTTACCTAACTGCAGAACTTGCCCGAGGTAAACGTCCTCCTGAACAACTTCGAGAAGGGCGTCCTGCACTGCAGTCAGTTTCGGTAAAACAATATCGTTGAACATAACCTTGGTTTCGTCCAAGTTCATCCTAAGACCGGCGTGTTGAGAAAAAGCAGCTAGACCGTTCAGCATGTATTCTAAATCCTGCAAAGTTCAAGCCAAAATGACGGGATCGTCTGCAAATCGCAAGTGTGAAATGTACTCGTCGTTTATATTAATGCCACGATCCTCCCAAACTAGCGTCATAAACACATCCTCCAGTGCATTCGTGAACAATTTGGGGGAAATGACATCCTCTTGTCTCACACTCCGCTGCAGGAGAATGGGCTTAGTCTGCTGGTTCTGTATTTGGACGGCGTAGAGACATCTCAGCACTTGGATGTATCGCCAGTCTATTTGGCAACGTTGCAAGGATTCCAGAACCAGACAGAATCAAAAGCTTTCTCATAGTCCACAAATGCTAAGCACAGGGGCTGATTTTACTCCTCAGTCTTCTGTATTATCTGCCTCACTGTGTATGTGGTCTATGGTGCCATATCCTCTAGGAAATCCGACAGATTGTAAACTCTTTGTCGGTAAGTGCAAGGTCGTTCACAATTTGACGGTTTCTGATGGATAGATTAAAAACCGGTCAAGTGCGAGTCGGACTCGCGTACCGAGGGTTCCGTACAAACTCAAGTAGCTACATAGATAGTTCAAGAAAAACTGTATGGCGATTAGTTTAGTAGGAGCAAATAAGTATGTGTTACGATTTTTGCGAATTTCTAAAAAACGGTGCAACTTAGGAAAACCGTTATGATTTTTCCTGTAATATTTAGAACGACATTAACAATTAATAATTATTACAGATTTTTCTGTTCAGTAACTTCGAAGATAATAGGGGGGGAATGGTATTTTTTTAACGTTTGGCATTATTAATCAAATACTACTTATTTAAGAAAAAAAAATAAACACGGTGTTTTAATCTACAAATCAAGCCCTTTCATTTGATACCCCGTTCAATATAATAGCCCTACTTTCAATTTTCAAAGTCCCATTTCGGTCCCCTTTGAAAAAAAAAGGAAAAAGGTATAAGATTTTTTTACTGTCCAATAGCCTCGGGTTAGCGATTTTTAACACTATTTCAAATTTCAAGTCGATAGCATTAGTAGATCCTGAGATATCTTGCTGTGACAGACAGATGGAGTCGCACCATAAGGGTTCCTTTTTTACCATTTTGGTACGGAACCCTAATAACTACCCTACTACCCTACTTAATCCCGAGTTTACAAACTAATTTAATCATTATCATTACACAAAAAAAAATTAAAACTACTTCAGACAGTTTCGAGTAAAAATCGAAACCGAACTCGGTTTTCGAGTTTAATCGAAAAGTACTCGTTTTTCGGTTTTCGAGTCTGGCTGCAATCCCTAGTGTTTATCTAGATAATGCGATTTAATAAATGCTGTGTATATATGTGTAATGTTTCGGCCATTTTAAAAAAATCCAAAAACGAAATTGATAAAAAATATCTATACAACTATCGAACCTCCTGACAAAATTCACGAAAATCGGATTAGAAATGCGTCTTGCGTTGAGAAAAACAGCTAGACTAACATACGAAATAATTTTTTCCCAAGCTGAAACGGAGACACTTCGCTCACGCTTTGCGCTCGCTCGTTCGGTCAAAAAGAGCTCGGTAACTAACGTACTGATACTCAAAGGCAACGTAGTATAGACTGAAGACTGTGTTCGTACATTAAAGGTATATTTCCAAAAAAAGAAACTGGGGAGTGTTAAAAGTAAGTAATAAAACGTAAATGAATAGTTATTGAATTGTTTGTTTGTGTGTGTATCCATGAATCTTGATTTACATGTAAATTTTAAATGAATAATTAAAAAATATATATTCCGACCAACATGGGAAACAGGGATCAAAGAAAATCAAATCAAAATTAATACCTATTAATTGTTAGTAGCAGTTCTAAAAAATTAATCTAAATTGAATTGTACAATAAGTAGGTAAATTTTACACGATGCAATACTTCGTTTGAATGTTTGCTTTTAATACTAATACTTGACCTCTCTTACTTGGCAACATTGCAGCTGACTTGGCAACCGAGGAACGCTGGCTTTGAGTTTAATTTTAATCAATGATTTCGCAGTTGGAATATTAAATAGTTCATATCTAACTACTTTACTTCACCATTTTTTTTTGTAAGCATATCTAAAACAGTCACTGTGTTAACCATGTGGTTGGAGTGAGGTGTACCACAATTTTATTAGAAAGAAAGAAAATAAAGGTTCAAGCACGTAAATATAGAACGTCTAAAGTGGGGATGGATCATACACAACCAGGTGAAAACGCGAGAGTAGCGAGCGCGAAACATACAATTTAACTGCATTACAAAAAAAAATCAAAAATATAATTTGTATATTTCTCCCAGATTGATTCTCATAGTGGTCGATTCCGAAAATACTCCTTTAATACCCAACTGAGACTTTGTAAGTCTTTTCCAATTCACAGCGTTTAAACAAGTTATAGTTTAAATTAGTTCGCAAGCGTCATGTTCAGAGAACTACAAAGGGACACATTTGGGCCATAATTTGAGACCAATTAATGTTAAATTAACTAAGAGTAAGTTTAAATTTATAAATAGTACGAAGCTATATTAAATTAGGCTAAACGCCAATTGTTGTTAAGGCAGTGTCGACTCACGATTGATCTACGTTGCAGTTGGTCATTATCAACAAGCATTATTACTTCTTTTATAACTACTTGAAAAATAGTCCTCGCTATGTCAGCTTTTAACCCCCCACGCGAAACGACGGTTGTTATAATAAGTTTGTGAGCAAATATCCGAGTCATTATATAAAATCCGAGTCAGTAATATTTCGTACGCTTTTTGCTGCTTAAACCGATTTAATAATCTTTATGCCACACCTGGCCATGCCTGGCTTTCTGGCCAAGTGTAGACATAAAATTATGTACACAACACGGGAGGTAATAAAATAAAGCCCTCGATCGTATATTTACGTCCCTCGCTTGCAGCTTGGGCCGCAAACTTCTGCGATCTCGGTCTTTCTTTGTATTACCACCCTAGTTGTGTAATGTACTATAGTATACCTACTTATGCCCGATTACCACGACATTGCCAACGCCTAATGTAGGACCTTGTTGTGAACTTCAATGTAAATAAACGATACTATAGTGCACTTCAAGGCTCCGAGAACAGGCTCAGTCTAGGTCGGGTTCTGCAGGATAATGCCTATAATATGTATATACCTAATGTGTTCATGTGTGTTTATGAACTTTTTGCTTATTATTTATAAATAAATAAATAAATAAATATTAGGGGACAATCTTACACAAATCGAACTAGCCCCATAGTAAGCTCAATAAGGCTTGTGTTATGGATACTAGACGACGATATATTTAATAGATACAAATACATAAATACATAGAAAACATCCATGACTCAGGAACAAATATTCGTGCTCATCACACAAATAAATGCCCTTACCGGGATTCGAACCCAGGACCTCGTGCTTCGTAGGCAGGGTCACTACGAACTAAGCTAAAGCGGTCGTCATATTTTATCACTATGTGATTCTGATTACACTTTTGTATTTTACATTAACACACCATTTTATTGTTCTCAGGTACCACAACAGCCGCATGATCAACTATGACGCAGAGCGCGGCATCAACGTGACCACGGATGCAGCGCAGCGGGTCTCGGACCTGCTCATACCGGCGGCGTCTGCGCAACACGCGGGCAACTACACCTGCGTGCCCAACAACGCCGTTCCCGCTAGTATATACGTCCACATATTTAATGGTGAGAATCTCAAACACATCATCGTCATATTGATTTAAACTTTCAGAATTTTCACTCATTATTATAACAATACGGGACTTAATCGCGTAAAAACATGTTATAACCTCGGCGTACGGTCGCGAAGGGACTGGCGAGGTGGGTGTCAACATCTTCTAGCCGCGCGAGTTTTTCGAACTACCCGCACTTGATCTTGTTTACCACTTTGCATATTAGGGTCACTCGACCGGCACAAAATACTCACATCAGGCGATTTGCCGAAAGACACTTGATGATGGTTACACATGTTGATGACTGGATTCCGCTACGAAGAAAGCTTAAAAACGTCCTCCCGGTTAAAATTGCGGTCTTTTTTGATTTCAACCTCTACACGGACAATAATTCAACTATAGTAATTTCGTTTCGTAGAAAGGATCTTGGGATTATGAAACTCCATCTCAGTGGTTTGATCCACCACATGATTTGCTATAGCTGATTTGTCTACTTAAACTTTTCTAACAGCCGCGATGTGTTCTTTGACCCTTTCCGCTATGGTACGCTTGTTCGAGCCCAATATAAGAACTCCAGCAACTGCAGTCAATCCTGTAAACACGGGAACTTCGGTAACACACGGGAATGAGCGGTTGAAACGAATAAACAGTTGCAAGTTTTTTGTCCCCATCGGGTTCAGTTCATCTTATGTGGAACGACTTCACGCTGCGTCTTCCAGTGAGTGATCTCCATTGGATAATCATTACAACCCATTGACCATCGGTTCTTCTAGCTTTATGTCCAGCAGCTTCTTCTGCGCTTCAAGCTGCCCCAATACCAATATTTTGCATATACCCTGACAAAAAATAACTGTTTTGTGGCACCTATGTGGCGATATAACCCGACTGAGTAATACCAAAGGAAATTTAATTTTATACATGTTTTATTATTTTACTTGCAGGTCTATACTTTATTAATAAGTCATTAAAAGAAAATCCTGTATAATGTTCTGAACTTCTATCTGTTCAGCTTAATATATTTTTTCCCGGTTCTCAATTTAATACTTGTCTTTGGCCGTGTGCCTGAGCCTTCTTTTTTCCATGACCCATCTACCCAGTAATACCATTAATAGTAAATGCGTAGTGCGTTTAAGCAAGCCTGATACATATGAATATGGTATTAAGACTCAGTTCCCCAATTTCCCAAATACGATGTAGTTTTTATCGACGCGTTTTTGCGCAATTTATAAACTTTTTTAGCGGCCATTATTCCCATGCCAGGCAAAAACCATGCCTAAGATTAACTTATACACACTAAGAACTAACAAATAGGTATATCGCCTTAATTTTTAAAGCTATCGTTGGCCATGATAGGTGTCATAGGCTTTAATTTTAATTTTTTTTATCACACTTGCTCGTGAAGATTGTTATAACACGCAAGCGTATAGATAAAGGTAAAGGTAAATTGGCTCCAATTGTGGAGCCAATTTACCTCCCGTGAGAGTTATAGATGTTTATAACTCCCGAGGGAGTAATGAGTTTAGTTTTAAAATATAGAACCCGTACGTCATTTCAGACTAAGAATGTTACAAATCAGCTTAGACTTATTTTTTATCTCAAAACTTGGCTATAAAACTAATTTTATTATTATTTCAGAAAGTTTTGCAATTATTTTAGTAAATTTAATTTTGAAAATCGGTACAATCTGGCAGTATGGCCTGTCAAGTTTGAAAACTAAACGCTGTTAAAGTTTACAATCTCTTTTAGCGGGTGCGATTAGTTTATATGATTGTTATTTTCAATGCGTATTTTTGACGTCTTATTTTTTTTCACGCAAATGTGATGAAAAACATTGTGTGTATCACGGGCAGTAGGTACAAACTCGAGTCTTTAAGGCGAGGTAAGACGAGAATCGGGCGCGGAAGCCTAGTTTCCAAATCATTTTTAGAGCACTTATTTGACTCGTAGGTCAATGTAAAACATATATAATAATATTCAGAACTGTATCTAGGGCTTCCTCTCACTTAGAACACGATAGCGAATACTTCGCTCGATAGAAAAGTAGCGCGAAAACACTATTAAATAAAGTATTTTTTTCATTTTGTTCATTACCAGTTACCTTTTCTGACAAAATTAATACCTGACAATCATGATTTCACAGTCATGCAGGGCATCCTCTCATGTTTGGGTTGATAACGTATACTTTTATGTTAGAAATCGAAGATAATCTGCAATAATCTGCATTCCGCCCGACCCTAGTTGTATGTGAAATGCGAGCCAGGTCCTACCGGGCCTTAAAAGGCCTACGCCATCGGCGTCAGGCTTCTAATAGACTACCGTTAGTGATCCCCTTCTTACTGCCCTTGATGCACGATGTACTGCCTCTGTCAACGACAACTAGAGCAAACCTTGTCGTATCTCATATTACTCATCCTCTAGCTCTCAATTATACCTATGCCTATAACACTTGTCATCGCATAGAGCAGTTATAATACAAATGAAGATCGCCGTATTTACGTAGATACGAATGAATAAGTCTCATTTGAAAAAAACATCTAAATTTCATAAGGGTCAAGCCGAGGCTCCTGACCATAAGCCCGCTAAGCTCTTAATAGCCTCTTCTTTGTAATATTAAAATATTTGGATTAAACCCATAAATTCTCAAGTGGCGTGGATTGTGTGTCGTAAAATCTAAAATATTACATTGAAAATTAAAAAAAGTGTGGCTTCCCTTATTTAAAATTTATATCGGCCCAGAATCTTCTTGGATAATAAAAAATTACCACCGTTTCAAACTTTTTCGTAAACATCTAACTACTTGACACATTTGGCGCTGGAAGCACTAAAAAGTAATTGCTTTTTTATCAGGAAACGAAGAAATAATAGTCTCTTTCTCTATTTGCAAACAATTTTGACAAATCTCTGATATTAGCTTGGAACGATATGATAGTTGAGACAGACTCTACTTTGTCTCTGAATAAAAAAAAACTACGGTCGCGTGACATGCGTGAAAAAGTTTTCATTCACCGCCGTTTGACACTTTAATTTAAGTATGCTTGAACACATCGTAGAAAGCTTATAAATACGAGTATGGTGTAGATAGAGCAGTGTATGTAACTGTACACAATTAAGCCTTAAAACACTCGTGAGATCTTATTATAAAACCGAACTCGTGTTTTAAGGCCTATCATTATATATCAGTTGCATAAGCTACTATTATACAATTGGTACATAAAGACAGCTCTTAAATTCGAGTACCGTATTTTGGCCTGATTTTAAGGGCTAATTATGTCACTATTGCATACAATACTTTTTGTACGAGTCTACAAAAAAAATTAACAGTTAATTATATACAAGTTAATGTAATTTTTATACTAATTAACTGAAATAATACAACAGCCTACATGAACAATTATTGCAAACATTTGTAAAGTGCATTAAAGTAACCTCGGATCAATTTTACATATTATTAGTTTTCAAAGTTACCTAATAATAGTACCTTACACAATATTACATTACAAGGGAACTAAAATAATTAAAAAACCAATATAAGGAAATAATTAGGGATGTAACGATACATAGTTTTGCCGATACGATACCGATATATTGCAATAAATAATTGGCGATACCGATACCGATATCTTAGCTAAATAAATAAGTATGAACTTCAGACATTTCTATGTCCTTATTATAACTAAAACTTGGCTATATTTAGCCCCGCCTACGGAAAAAGCCGCTTTCTGGCCAAGTGTAGACATAAAATGATGTACACAACACGGGAGGTAATAAAGAAAGCCCTCGATCGCATATTTACGTCCCTCGCTTGCATCTCGGGCCGCTAACTTCTGCGATCTCGGCCTTTCTTTGTATTACCACCCTAGTTGTGTAATGTACTATTTCCAGATTTTTTTCATACAACGAATTCTTTTCGCGCTCTTCAAATATCGGTTGTATATAATCGGCGATACCGATATATCGGTATCAGTATCGTTACATCCCTAGAAATAATATATATTTATTGTACACATTGATATAAATTTACAATACTGTAAAGTTTTTCGCTTTTTCAGGCATAAATACTTACAGCAGATCAAACAACGTTTAATTAGTTAATTAAGCGTTGTTTGCTCTGCTATATTTATAATTTTCATCGCTGTCACTCAGTTTTATTTGTAGTGTTTACACACAACACAACTCAAACAATCGAACTGAATCAAAACTTTTAAAAGGAGAAAGAAAATCTCCGACTCCGACGTATCCGTTCTGAAACGGTTTGTGATTGGCTTTATTTATTACCTACGATTAATTTTAGCAATCAAGCGGCAGAAGCGTGTTTAAGTAGGACGCAAATTAGACAGATACAGCGACGGTGTCCCGTTCCGAAACGCCATTTGTGTCAAATTTGATTTAAACGAGTCTTCTTAATCAAGGATATTTTTTTAGGGTTCCGTACCTCAAAAGGAAAAAACGGAACCCATATAGGATCACTCGTGTGTCTGTGCTGTCTCTAGTCAGCAAATTGGCTGTGACAGACGGATATACAGACTCTGTATGTCCGTCTGTCACAGCCAATTTGCTCCGAAAGTACTGGACTGATTGAGTTGAAATTTGATAAATATATTAAGGTTGATGACCCAAAGACAGTCTAACGGAAATATATGAATTTTAAGCAATGGGCAAAAAAAAAGTTAGCAACCTATATCGTGTGACATATTAAATGAAGGAACTCGCTGTGAATGTTTCTACAGTGTGAAAGATTTTCTCGAGTCATATAGTATTATTATGTAAAGGACATTTTATGGTGCTTGTATTTAATAATTAACTGGATTTATTTTGTACTCTAGTTTAATTTTATTTTTTAATCATTTGCATGCCTGTACTGGCCGAATACATGGATCTATTCAATATATTTAACACCATTGTCAAATAAATATTTTGTTGGCAAATAAATATTTTGATTTGATTTGAAAATCTCAAATAATATTTTTTTCTAAAATAGGTGAAAATTTACCATCCATTATCTCCTAATAAACTAGTGGACCTAAAATTTAAAAAAATACCGAAAATTGTCCTTTACCTATATATTACAGGAAAACCTATAAGAATTTTATTTTGTTTTTATTATTTGTTGTTATAGTGGCAAAAGAAATACATTCTGTAAAACATTCAAGTTTCTTCTTATTACGGTTCAATACCTAGAGCCTTTTGACGCACGGACAGACGGCCAGCGGAGGGTTAGTAATAGGGTTCCGTTGGCACCCTTTGCGTACGGAACCCTAAAAAGCAGCTATTTGAAGTTAACACTCACCCTGAAATAAAAAAATAAGTTTCTTAGGAATATATCATCAAGTATAAATATAGTACCTACTTTGTGTAGAAATGTTTATATTAGAAGCTTTTTCACATGCTATTATAGTATTTTATGCAACAGTTGTATAAGTAGGCTCAAAAAATGCGAATTGAGTGAGTTTCGATACGAGCCGCGACAGCGGCGAGTATCGCAAATAGAGACGCAATGAGCGTTTTTTGACTTAATTATACAACGTTGCATACAATACTTTTTCTACGACTAGGTTTTAAAGATAACGCCTAATTAAAACTTTCAACGAAAATTATTTTCAACAAGATCGGATTAACCGTTTTTGAGTTATTGCCGATAAACTGCGCTTCTGAGCAAAAGGACGTAATTGCTATGCTATTGCGTATTTTTTACCTCATAGTTACGGCTATGGAACCCTACACTGAGCATTGTCCGACATGCTCTTGGCCAGTAATTTTTATGTTGGCATCAATGAATTTAGTTCGGAAAGTTTTGTTTTTCTTAAAAACCGTAGGAATTTAATTGTTTGTTAAGTTGGTAGCATTTTTATCGTTAAGTTAGAATTGAGCGCTTAATCCTTGACCTAAGTTTAACCTAGATTTAGAAGTCTGTGGCTGCTAGCAGTAGGTATCGTAATGTGACTATAACGACACTAGTGCTGTTATGGGGAATAGAGTATAGACTTCTCTGAACTCATATTATGTATGTTCTTATATTAGTGTTCGTGACCTAGTAAAAGACAGATAAAAGTACAGGAGTAGAAAAAGTTACTTAAACTACGGTGTTATTTCTAGTATGCGGACGGACGTTTTATTGCGCTTTCCTTCATATATCACAAACTTACTTAATTATGAATTTGTAGATGCGGATTTGGCACATACTTATATTTTATAACAAATTTCAAATGAATTGAGGGACTTAACGCCTCAAAACGGAGAGGTAACATTTTATCCGTCGAATCCCAAACCAAGATTTCATTTGCATAAATGAAGCCATTAAGTAAGTTAATATATTCAAAGTAACTTTTCCAAAACTTTAACCTTAAGTAGTCTGTCAAACTTTTAAAAAATGTTTAAGCTCTCCTCGATTCTTAATGCCTTAAAATGGATATTATGTTACTCGTTAAGGGAATTATGTCTCTAAGTACCTATAGAAGGTAATTGAAGTTTCGTGTTCTGGCGCTTAAAATCATTAATTTGTGCTCATTAGTTTATGGTTCGTTAAATCGTTAAATTTTAGCTTTACGATTCAGTTTATTGACGATATTATTTATTATAGGTTTATAAGAGAGCAGGAATAATAATTAGTTGATGACTGTAAAGGTTATAACGTACCTAATGTAAACTGTCGGTATATAAGAAAAAAAAAAACGAATTAACTTATCCTATCAAGCAGGATAATTTTATTAATGTCAAAGTTTGTGAAGATGTTTGGATGTCTAAATATATACCTTGGCCAGGATTCGAACCTACGTCTCCAACGGCTATGCGGGCCAACACAGGCGCGCTACCTACCAACGTGAAATTTGGCATTAAACATCTTAAGGCCCATGGCTCTCCTGGCACAGATAATGTCCCAGCAATTAGTATAAAAGGATGTAAAGACAAATTAACATCGCCAGTGCTACACATTTTCATTTTGGCCTTGGAATCGGGAAATTACCCCTGTCAGTGGAAAGTTACACCCGTGCGTCCCATTCCCAAATCAACGGACACTGTCAAGGTTGAAAATTACAGGCCAATTGCTATCCTCTCGGCTACTGCGAAGCATTTTGAGTCCATCTTAATGAGTGACATATCTCCCCAAATAAAACCTTACCTTAGTGACGCCCAGCATGGTTTCAGCCCAATCGTTCCGTTGAAACGAATCTTTTGACTCTGGTTGACTCAATAACCGAACATTTAGATCAGGAGATGCAAGTTGATGTGTTGTACTTTGACTTTAAAAAAAGCGTTTGATCGCGTGGATAATGACGTGCTACTGAGTAAATTGGCTCGTATTGGGTTTTCTCCCAAATTACTAAGATTCTTCGCAGATTACCTACGCGACAGACGCCAGTACGTGCAACACGGATGCTTTATCTCTGAGTCTTACCACACACGTTTTGGAGTCAGCCAGGGTTATATTCTGGGACCATTGCTATTTAGGATCATGATCAACGATCTGGCATCAGTCCCAAAGAATGCCAGATGCCTGCTCTATGCCGATGACTTGAAGTTGATGTATGGAGTGCATCAGCTTTCAGATTGCGTATCGCTTCAGGAGGACATTAATTGCCTTTATAGGTGGAGCATTAATAACAAGCTTCTATTTAATATAGAAAAATGCTCAGTAATGACTTTAGGGCGTATTTATAACCCCCTGCACGCTGAATACACAGTTAGGACGGAACTTTTGATTCGCACCGATACTGTCAAGGACTTGGGCGTCATTTTCGATTTACACCTCACCTTTCATGACCACATAAAAGAGTTGGCTAAAAATTGCTTTCGAAAGTTAGGGTTCGTGATCCGAAATTCACGTGACTTCCATAGTCCAAGAACAATACAAATTATATTTACTGCTTTAGTTAGAAGCAAACTCGAAACAGCTTCTGTAGTCTGGAACCCGCATGAGGCTTCCTACGTTTTGTTATTGGTAAAATCCAAAAAGCATTTTTACGTTTTCTTTATAAAAAAAGATTTGGATATGATCCGTTTTTATATCCAACAAAATTTCTTCTAGGCGTATTGGGTTTTAATTTCCTTGAGGTTAGGCGTAATTATGTGTTATTAACGAGTGTTTGCAAAATCGTGCGAGGACATTCAGATTGTCAAGGATCATTCTGCGTCCGCGCATCCGGCCTCTGCTTGCTGCTCCTGAAGCACGTACTGTATCGTGAAAACATTCTCCTCTCGTTCCAGCTCATCACTACATTAATTACCTTCTCGCATCAGCACCAGATTTGGATGTTTTTGCGAGTAATTGGCAAATGGTATGTCGTAAATGTCTAAGGTACTGTGAGGCGATGGATAGAAGGACTTCTTCTGTGATTTATTAATATTTGCACAGTGAATTAGTATTTAACTGTAATGCTGTGTTGTTATGTTGAAAATAAAATAAAATAATAAAAATAAATAAGATAAATTGCGCCACCAAAGCAATACCCAAGCCATCCAATTTTTCAACCAGTCTCCTCATCTGTGACGTCATCCTGGGTGACGTATGTATCGTGCTCGAGGCATATAATCACAGATTATATAATAGTTCTTCGAACAGATACGACACTCTCCCGCAATACAATAGAAAAGAACATTCTGGAATCATAACGTCCGAAGTGCGGTCGTCGACCCCGCGCGGCGTAAAATCAGTGCTAGGGCTGTCAACCGATACACAAATAAATTATTTCACTAATAGATTGAATTAAAAAACAGTGTTTTCTTATAATTTGTTTTGGGTAGTGCAAAAAACGATAAATGCTTGTTTAACTGGATATTGTTGCAGCCGTCTACACTACACTGCAACGCGCACGCCCTATTATCAACAAAATAATAATATTAAATTATAAATACGCGATCGAAGTGCGGTGCGACGCGGTCCATACGAGCGCTTTTGTTTTTTTTGTTCGTGAACAGGCTCAAGGAGCTGTCAAAACTATCGGACTTACTTCGTAGCGGTAGGCTGCACGCATGCGAACGCGTGACAACCAACTGAGTTTTGTACCGCCGGCGGTAAGTGACGTCACTCAAGGTCGCGCTCGGCGAAAAACGAGTGTCGGACCCCTGATATAATTTTACAATTTTTCTTGTCTAATATAATATTTAGAATTGGTTGGCAGTCGTTAATGCTATATTTAAAAAAAACATTATGTTTGGATGTTTGTTACTAAATAACGAAGTAACAACTGGATGCATTGATATGAAATTAGATAACGTAGAACAAGTCCTAGATTGAAACTGATATAGAGGCCGGAAAATTAGCAATAACTAGATGGTGGAGTGAGTTCAAGTGCTGACTCGTAGAGGAGGCCCTCGAAGAATACGAGTCCATCTATTACGATCGTGACTGAACATAGTGCTTTTTACGCCTACTGCGAGAAAATAATAACAGTATCATACCAACAATAAAATAATTGAAATATTAATTTTGTATTATTCCAAGTCTTAGAAATCGATGGCAATATACCGTGCACAAATTCTTGAATACTAAATAGCAAACACCAATCTATTTTTTTATCCATATATGTACTAAAAACCCTGTTGCATTGCAAAATAGTACAATATTAAAAACTAATAAATTATTCCGCCATTTTCCTAATGATATTTGACATTCAAGAATATTCGAACAGAATAATTAAATGCAAATTCAAACGAAAGTGACACTTAATATTGATTAAAACTTTCACGATTTTCACTCATTATTATAACAAAACGAAGAATGAAGATGATGACAGCCACCTCGCCAGTCCCTTCGCGACCAGGACGTCACGGCACGTCCGAAACATCGAGGTAATAGCATGTTTTTGAGCGATTAAGAATGTTATAATAATGAAAGTTACACTTGTTTTTTTTTTAATATTGCCATTTACGGACGTGCTGCGGCATAGCTCGCGATATGATTAGTCTATTATAATATTTATAATGTTGCCGAGGCATACGACGTGCTCTCATTGGTAAAATTACTATTGTAAACTGACCGACAATATTATTTATGTCGTGTCAAACTACATTGTTGGCTCGTCTCATACGCTGTCCAACACAACTCGTTGTTTTTCGGCCTGGATTCCGACCATCTATTGCTACTTTTCCGATCAGTGACGTGAAATAAATAATTTCAATTCACGATTTAAAATTCGCTCCGTATGCTTCTAGTGTATAGGTAAAAAAATACCAAAGGAAAGCCAGCGAACCAATCCTAATCAAAAAGCTTTATTGACCGTAAAATTCTTATATCGGTTGAATGAGCAAATGAGTAAATGGCCAAGATCCGGTCTTTTGAACGAAAGAAAAAGAATCGAATACGCTACTTTTAACCCATTTCTTATTGAGGTACAAAACGATGTAGTCTAAAAATATGGAGTTTAATGTTTATATAGCTTGAATGTTGAGATTCTTAGGTGTACGGGAGTACACCTAAGAATCTCAACATTCATTAGCTACCCAGCTACCACACCTCGAACTGAAATTCAATTTAGTTAAGGAGTTACGTTTTCGCGCTGAAGTGACAGATATTAAAACTAATTTACTATTTCGCTAGCGTGCTAGTTCCCCACATAAAAGGCAACTTGCTTGCTTCTTTATTTTTATAAGAGAAATTGTTTTTGGAACTAGCTTTCTAATAGAATAACTTAATTTCACGCAAAATACTTCAAATAATTAATGTTGCACGTACCTAGAAAACACAAAGTTAACTATTAACAAAAGCGGAGCTAAAACTAAAATAACTGAATATGAATCTTTCGACCTCATTATATTGCTTACTGTAGATAAGTCAGCTTTATGCCGGGACTACATTAAAGGGATTCGGCGAAGGTTCGTGTTGGTGTCTCTTTCTTTGACATATAAAAAGAACGAGACGCCAACGGAACCTTCGCCGAATCCCGATAATGTAGTCGCGGCATTAAAAATACATTTTGAACTTACAACAATTTCTTTTACTCATCAAAAATATGAGTATGCTTATTGTCGTCAAGCCATCTTTAGAAATACATTTGAACTTACTCATATTTATAATATACTATCGCAAGAGAAATTGTTGTTACAGCTGATATTTGATCTTTCAAATTATACTTATCCCCTTCAAATTCATTCGACATCAAATTTACTTTCACGAAAATCTGGCTGTAAGTACTGAAAGATCAAGCACCAAGTTTTAACAGAAAAACATTAAACCTTTTTTTAATTCGTGAAAACCTTCTCGCTAAAGGCCGACAAAGGCCGTTCTGCTTTAGAAAACGGTTCATTTACGTAAAACGCTTTTATGATTGAAACGCTGAAAGAAACTTTTCTTCAATACTCTTAAAGGTTAATATTTTTCAATCTCTGTTCAGGTTTTATCTGGGATCGGGAACATCACGGGCGTCAAAATTTAGTCAATTTGTTTATATGAGACTGGTTATATTTAACTACCTAATTTACTGTCCATAAAACATCTTAAGTTTAATACTATATTTCTCAAACATCCTATGAAATATAGACGAAGACATTACTTGCCTTTTAATAGGCCGCAAAGTACTTCGTGACCGGTGCGGCTAGAAGAGGCCTTTAATGGAATTTCATACAACATTGCCGGCCTAGGCCTGCAAGATGCTTTTTTTTTTAATTTCCATTCCACATTTATTTGTGTCACAGCATTCAACATTTAAAAAAAAAACAATAAACGATGTTTACTATATTTTGCCGTTTTATTTATACACGGTGGGCACGAGTAATCCGAAACCCAAATGACAAAATTCGACCTATGTTGACAATATAACGCTATTTACTTTTAATACCATCTGGCATTTTTCGGGTTATTCGGGCTCACCGTATATAAAATCGATATAACAAATAACCCTATTTATTACCTATAAACAATTTCCAATAATTTTAAATTTCAAATTTAACTACCTACTCGAACAGTACACATTTTTACCGCGAATATTTAGATGAAATATTTTAAAGGTGCACCTTTAAAATATTTCATCTAAATATTCGCGGTAAAAATGTGTACTGAAACAGTTTTTTCTCAAACATGACATCACATGCCTTATAAAAGGCCGCAAAGTACCTCGTTTCTGGTGCGGCTTGACACTTTTGACACGGCCTGCAATGTATTTTTTTTTAATTTCCATTCCACATTTATTTGGGACGCGGCATCACGGCATTCAGCCATTAAAAAAACAATTAACGATGTTTGCTATATTTCGCAGTTGTATTAATAATAAAATCGGAATGAATATAACAAATAACACATTATAAACAATTTCCAATAATTATAAATTGCAAACTTAACTACAAGAATACACATGTAAAATATTTTATCTAAATATTCGCGGTAAAAATGTATACTGAAACAGTTTTTGGAAACGAAATAGATTTTTTTTCATTCTTTTGTCTACTTTACTTTTAGTGTCTCTAGTCTAGACAATAGAGTTTGATTTTTTGGAGTGTTTTTAATTTATGTCATTGCATATTTGAGAAAAGCACTATACATACCTCGGCGTGAAATAGGATTGCCAGCCTCGTAACTATCTGGCCTCGCGTTTGCTCGGATCTATATGTACTCGGCCGACAACCCCTCACTTCCCAGCCTCTGTAGTAATGTACTATTCGAAAGGAAATTGAAAATTTTTCATTCTGTAATTAAATTTTTTGTTTATTTTGCTTATAGTGTCTCTAAAAAATAAAGTTTGATTTTTGGAGTGTTTTTAATTTCTTTCATTGCATATTTGAGAAAAGCACTATACACACCTCGGCGTGAAAAGGGGTGCCAGCATCATAACTCTCTGGCCTCTAAAAAAAATACAAAAACAGAATGAAAAATGTTCAATTTTCTCTCCCAAAACTATTTGAGTACACATTTTTACCGCTAATATTTAGATGAAATATTTTAAATGTGTATTCGTGTAGTTAAATTTGTAATTTAAAATGATTGAAAATTGTCTATAATATTTTTTTCTTGTGCTCATGACGATTTTGTATAAATAAAACTGAACCAAAAATCGCTCATAGTTTTTTTTATCGGCTGAATGCCGTGATGCCACGGTATACGGTAGTTTTTGTTCCGATAAAAGGTACATCGGGAGCGCGCATGTGTGCGCGCCGTGTGCGCGCCGTGTACGGACGCACCACAGGCAAGCATCGCCGCGTGCTTAGTCAGGGCTGAGCAATAGTCACGAGCGGTCGAACGTTCAAAATGTCTGCGGACGAAGCAAAGTATAGAAGACGTTTATACTGCAGTGTGTTCGGATGTTTGAAGAATAATGCGCAAAATCCAGAATTGTCATATTTCTGCATTCCTAAGGATCCCGAAAGGTGTGTATTTTATTAGTGCCTATATAAATGTTATATTTTATGTCGTTTATAGAATGTTTGATAGTTTTGTGATCAAACTATACCAATTAAATAGAGTAGATAATTATTTTGTCTGACAGTGATGAGTAAAAATTAACAGATTTTTTAAACGTGTACTAATTAAATAGTAGTTGATTCTATTGATACATAAAATGCCTTAGACACGAGAGTGGTTTTATGAAACGAGCCGAAATATCGTTGCGTTACTTACATGTACACATACCAATACTAATTTATTTAAACTATTATACTTAATAACATTACCATCAGAACTTTGCGATCAGATACTTTCATATTGAAATAAGTAACTTTTACTAGGTTGACCTCGAACTGGAACTGAACGATTGTTCGTTCGATCGAGGTCAACCTAATAAAAGTTACGTTCGTAGTAAATAGGTATTTTACAGAACCGTCGAGCGGCAGCCCTGTGCCTTAGGCACGCTCTGGTGTCGCGCGCTCCTAAACGGCGAAGACGAACTACTTAGTTGTCTTTATACTTTGGTGATGCTGTGTCACAAATAAATTTAAAAAAACATCTTGTAGGCCTAGGCCTACAATTTTGAATGAAATTCCATTAAATGCCTCTCGTTTACTCACACCAGAAACGTGGTACTTCACGGCCTATTAATTGTAAGGAACGTTACGTCAATATTTTATTACAAGTTTGAGGAAATAAAATATCAGGCACATTTCATTTTTGAGTCATATCTATAAACCATGTTCACATACTTTGTCAGGTAATACAAAAGACCGAAATAACCTGCCTCTCTGTTTAGCGTTAGCGGATTACGAAAAAGCCTTCCATTCGATCATAATCTGGGCTGTACCACGGTCTCTCCAGTGGTGCCAAGTCGACTACAGGTATATTGAATGTTGAAGTCCTTGTACAAAAACACCACTACGTTAGCCCAACTTCAGGAATAAAACTCGAAAACTCTCAGGGGTTAGGCAACGAGTTTTTTACCTCTCACAAACAGTTTACTGCTGCACTGGAAGACGTTTTCAAGACTCTAGGCTGGGTATGGCTGGGCATCGATAACGATATCTATGCCAGTGTACTCGTATCAATCACTAACGAGTGGTTAGTTATGGCTGAGACGAGTAAGTATACTATGCTCGATGACCTCAGTAGAACCTTCGCCGAGTTAGTCAGAACAATGAACATGGACGAAACGAAAATCATATTTAATACCTAAGTTCACTCAATTTTCCCAAAGATCGTAAATCCTACGAAGTTGTAGACGATTATGCATAATTGTGTTTGTCTAACTTCGAAAATGAGGTCAACCTTCGAATCCGACTCGACTGAGCAGCAATTCAGGTTTCGCAATGAAACTTGGTTGTTCACGATTTGCCTTAAATAAGCTCAAAGTTAATACTCAATTTTTTTTTATGTTCAATAGGCTCGGGTTAGCGATGTTTCATACTATTTTAAATGATAGCAGCAGGGAGTTGCTGAGATATCTGGCTGTGATAGACAAACAACAATCCACATCACAATACCTACATTTTGTCATGACTGAAATCCAAACACATTGTTATCGAGCACACAAGCTATTATACCCTTTGTTGGTTTCCAACAGGACTACACTTCGTACGTTTCTTGAATACAAGTGCTAAAAATTAATGACGACGAGTTAGAGGTCACCGATAGAACAGTTTTCTTGGGGATAACGATTGACTCCAAGCTCCAATGGGGTGCCCATATTGAATCACTCTCAAAAAACGATTGACTCCAAGCTCCAATGGGGTGCCCATATTGAATCACTCTCAAAAAAATTAAGTTCGGCTGCGTACGCTGTAAAGACAATTAAACAACTAACCGATGTAGCTACTGCAAGGCTTATCTATTTTTCTTACTTTCATAGTGTCCTGTGTTACGGAATATTGTTGTGGGGCAGAGCTGCCGACATTGATGCCATTTTTATTTTACAGAAACGAGCTATCCGCGCTATATATGGATTAAAAACCCGTGATGCCGTCAGAGAGTTGTTTAAAACAATTAATGTATTAACTGTGCCTAGTCAATATATTTATGAAAATATTATGTACGTTAGAAAAAACTTGGCACTATTTCGTAGGGGATGTGACATACACATTACACAACATTAACACAAGAAACAAAAATAAATTGGTATCAGTACCAACTAGATTAAGGAAAGTCCAAAAATCATTTGTGGGGCAACTGTGGGGGACGCTGCTACAATAAATTACCAGACCACATTGTGAACATGGCTGAAAATAAATTTAAGGCCACTATAAAACAAATCTTACAAACGAAGGCCTACTATAAAATAGACGAATATTTTACAGACGAAGACATATGGTCAGATGTGCCAACACCAGCGAAGCATGCCATTTCAATTTTTTAGTTTAATTATCCATTAGAACAGAATAATATGTAATAAGCTTTGACCTTCAAAAAGTGTTCTGTATGAATTTATTTTGAATAAAATGTTTTGACTTTGATAATAGTTGATGCTTGATAATGTTTACAGAATGTATATTTCTATTGCCGCTATAAGAACAAATAATAGAAACAAAACAAAATTTAAAATAAAAAGGGGTCCCCATACAATAAAAGTGTTTTAACCTCTATGGAGTTGTATAGTATAGAGGTTAGTCTAGTTTTAGATATCGGACGGGAGAAATAAGATATAGGTACCACATTTTTACCTCGAAATTCGACATCTGTCGGAAGTGTCACAGGCGACTTTTTTGTCTGGGCATGGTCCGCAGCAATTAGTCGGATATGTCACTAACGACAAAAGTTCCTTTTTCAATTCCATATACAGTGGATACAGAGGTTACAAACCAAAAGAACGGTTCCTTCGAGGTATTGAGGTAAAAAAATTAGTAAAACGTCTTGTAGGGAGTCATCGGTAAACTTCGACTTGTGGAGGTCTAATATAATATAATATTAGACCTCCACAAGTCAAAGTTTACCGAACCGTTCTTTTGAATATTTCGAGTTATAGACAATTTGGGGCTTGAAGGCAAGAATTTCTGTACGGGTTTCGAATTACGACGTAATACTTGTGTTTGTTCCAGGTGAAAACCCCGCGGCCATGCAATCGTCATCGCCAAGCTACTACATCCTAGGCCACGGTTTCTTCTTGTCAGCACTCACCATATTAAACATTTCTGTGCGGTGACAATCGTAAGCTTAACTGCCTTAGCAGACCGTAGCTAAGCTAATAACTAATCTAAAACCTTTGTAGAACGATCCGTTTTTGCGTGAATCGAGTTTAGAGCTAGTTAGTTCGGAAATGAAAATATTGCATGCAGTTATGTTTTATTGCAGTTTTTCTTCAGTTATGTTGCCATAATTATATCGTCTTTGATGTTGAAGGAGTGTTGATTTTCATAGCCTCAACAAAGCCAACTCGGAATCTTTATATTGTTCTAATGAATTTAAATTAGTTAATTTTAAATAGGATTATGGAATTTGTTACCGACGTAACAATTATCGTCAAGGCTGTTTATTTCTAACGTTTATCGCTGTCTTAAAAAATGTGCCGCTTTCTCAAGAAAGTCATACATTTAATTGCCATTACACTTAATCTCAGTAGAAATGTGAAGGAATTAATGCCTTTCGAACCATTTCCTTAAAGCAAAGGCGCTAGTGATTTCTTTTAAAGATAAATACTGTTTGGTTCGGGGTTTTTAGGGTTCCGTAGCCAAAATGGCAAAAAGGAACCCTTATAGTTTCGTCATGTCCGTCCGTCTGTCTGTCTGTCTGTCTGTCCGTATGTCACAGGCATTTTACTCAAAAACTACATGATGGATATTGATGAAATTTGGAATATAGGTGTGTTTTATGAGCCGCTACTTAGTTTGGTATATAAATAATTAAAATAAATATTTTTAGGGGGGGCACTCCATACATGTTAAAGACAGTAAAAAAAAAAATTTTCAGCAAATATCAACGTGTGGTACATAGTTCGACAGCTCTTTAAAAAACACTATAAGGTTTCTAAGTAATGTTTTTGATAAGTGAATGTATTTGGAAATAATCGCTCCGAAAGTTGTGTAAATTGTGCCCCCCCCCCTCTATTTTCTAAACCGTGCGTCCGAAAAATATGAAAAAAATCACGAAGGTAACGCTTAATTAATACTTTCAACGAAAATTATTTTCAACAAGATCGAATTAACCGTTTTTGAGTTATTGCCGATAAACTGCGCTTCTCAACAAAAGGACGTAATTGCTATGAAGATACGCTCTTTTGTTGTTGTACTTTTTTTACATCGTATTTTTTACCTTATAGTTACGGCTATGGAACCCTATACTGAGCATGGTCCGACATGCTCTTGGCCAGTTATTTTTGCTTTAGTTACGAGTTGTTTGGCGCTTTTGATGATATTATTAGTCTCAGATTTACCCGAATGTTAATAACAATCCACCTGAAGTGAAACTATTTAGAGATGTATCTTTTCAAATACGCGTTATTCTAGAAAAAATACAAAATATTTAGATTTCAGTTTTTTTACAAGTTGATAATGTGTAGTACTATGCTACAAAATGATTAAAATTATGATTTTAATCTGTATTTTAAAACATCGCTGATCGATTGACTTTGCGCTTATCTTTACTCTCATTTAACCCAATGCGTTGTTTGCTGTTACAGAAAACAAGATTTATCATTTAAATTTTTTATGTATTCATTTATTTTATCTACACACATATCATAAACCCTCTATAATGGGAAAATCATGGCCAGTATAAAGAAAAAAAAACTTATCTATGAAAATGTTATTTTCATAATAATATCAAATCGAATTTAAATTCCGAACAGCTCTGAAAAACAAAACATTTTGAGATGACCTAATCTCAAATACCTATAAAATGAAATGTCAATTGCAAACAATTTTGTCAAATCTCGCACGTCGTTTAATATCGAACTATATGATAGTTGATGCCAACTCTAGCTTGTCTCTGATTTAAAAAAAAACTACGGTTGCGTGACATGGAAGAAAAAAGTTTTCATTTACTTATCGCTATTACTCATTTTTAATTTGCGATTTTTAAACACATTATAGAGAGCTTATAATCTGTGTGTGGATAAAGCAGTGTATACATACTGTAATTAAGTAGGCATTAAAACACTCGTGTGATGTTAGTATGTAACTCGCCTGTCGGCACGTTTCATGAACCCACACTCGTATCTTAATGGTTTTTATTGTGTAACAGTCATATGAACTACTACTATATGTGCCCTATACCATTACAATTCACGCAAAAACGTTTTATGCAATGATTTAAACGCAATTAATTGTAAGTATTTGTTTTACTGTGTCCATGTTAAAGTGTCATCACATCACTAATATTAATATAGTTATACTTATCAATGTGGAAATTTTACACTGTATTTGTAAAAACAGGGAAATATGTACGTGTATACTTCGTTGTAATAAAATACACTAGACCGGCCAATGCGTTTCAAAAATGTACACATGTATACACTTATAGAGTTGGGATCGTTTTAGTAAATTTTATTGGGACGAGGTAACAATTTTAAAATAATTAATTCATAAACAAAGAAATCGCCGAAGTGTATCATTTCGATACCAGTAAATTTATATTATACTAGTGTTAGTGTAGTTTGGGATGGGCATGTTTAACGGTAACATTTCCCAATAGTGAAGGGTCACCTTTGAGGTTCGAAGGTATTGTATGAGCAAGGTATAGACACTCAGGCTTGAGTGTCATACAGAGGTAGATTTCCCATTAGTCTGAATATAGGGTTGCCAGATATTGGGGGCCCATTATGCCATCATTAATCATGACCATTTTGTTACATACCTATGAACAGGGGCTGCTGAAACTATATGACCAGCTAAAACTGCTAGGGCATCTCTGGTGCATATCATAATGGACAAGACACAGAAAAACAGCCACGATGGCTCTAATAGATTTGATGTACAACATTTTTGAAAGAAATAGAAGAAACCTACAACGTAATCTGGTTTACCTTAATCTTACAAATAAACGTAAATTATACAAAAAACATTCACCAACGCTGTTTTTGTATGTGTTTGGCCATATCTACTAAGTATTTTCAGAAATCTAATCAATTTTACATGAAATTACTCCATTATGGAAACCTGTAGTATCACAGAGAGGTGAAAGTGAAGGTGAGAGGTGAACTTTAGATATTTATAAACAGAAGCGTAGGTAGGTATAATGGCCCATTTAACGTGTTTGAATGGAGTAAACGAAGTGTCTGGTATCCAACCATTTTACACTGTCCGTATTTAAATATACTAACTTATAATCAGGCATCAGGTAGGTATTTGCATAGCTAATTTACCATAAGTTCACTGACATCAATACAGAGATGTTAAAGACGCAAATTTACGAAATTTCATCTCCCAGAGAAGCTTAAGAAAAACAGCATGACTTACAAGGATTATTGCACAAATGAAAACTTCTTACAAAATGCGAACTTGACGCCATTAGGCATTCTCTAATAACCAGTGAACTACCGTCAACATACCGCATATAAAACTCATTTATAAAAATGTTAGTTCCTAGATAGGGATGGTTATTTATTAAGTACCTACTAGTGTACCCACTCGCGAGTTAGACTGCGGAGGTGAAAAAAGTATCATATTGTTACGTTCGTGGGGTAGGTAACGTAATAAAAAAATGCACTTATTAAAAACGTACACTTTATTTCAAAATTACTTATTATTAAAACTTACTTTCTTAACAAAACACTGAACTAATTCACTTTACTATAACGCACTTGATCACTATTCGCTTCGAAATCCGCACTGTATCGCGACAATTTAAAAACTGATCTCCAGTCTTTTTTTTTTTGCTTTTTTTTTTAGAAACTGACAAACTCGCAACCCGTATACGGGCGTAGCGCTTGTCGGACCGGGTGGTTGGCCGTGACGTTCCCTGGGGTCGAACCAGATCGCTAGCCGGACCACCCTGAGTTTGGTCGGACTGGGTGGGGTGCCGGAGTGCCTGGGGTCGAACCAGGTCACCTTGTCCCGGACCTGATCTCTAGTCGGCGTCCTATGCGGCTTTTATATCCGGAGACCTTTGCTCTAGATCATTCCAGAGAAATTCTAGCTCGAATGATCGGTCCGATTCCAGGAAAGCCGACCCCTCCGTACGTCTAATCTTATCTAGAACACTCGCGATGCGTTATCGCGAGTGTTCTAGATAATCTAGACTGTTCGATGCGCGACTCGCCTGGAACGTTCTCGACTAATGCTATTCCTTTCTAACAATGGTCTATCTCTTTCACACACTTCTCGAACATTCTCAGTATAGCTGTCTCTTTCTAATAGTGCTGTCTCTTTCCCTCCTTCGAGAAATTTCGCCATATACTGAAGTGTGTAGTTCAAAGGTCCATAAGGGGTCCAGAAAACGCCTGAAAACCGGTTTTCAGGTTATTGCGCCATCTGATAGAGAGTGTCCTGAAACGGACTGAAAACATGTTTCAAGCGCCTGAAAATAACGGCAAATTGGGTGAATTTTTTATCTTCTAGGATGTGAAAGAGCCACGTCTGAAACGGCCTGATATCGCTTTTCAGCCTGCTTCTAAAGCACAAAAATCACGTTTGAAGTTTTGACCGGCGCAACAATATGTTTAAACGGGATCAAAATTTACCCGTACACTAATTTCATGGAAATTTGTTCGGTTTTTTTTACGTGATGTGCGCACAAACAGACATACAGTAGGGTTATGATGCAACGTTTTGTCACGCGATAAATAAATGATAAAGCATCCGTCACTCTTACACACTATTTGTCAGAACGTGACGGATGCTTTATCATTTATTTATCACGTGACAAAACGTTGTATCATAAGCCTACAGATAAATAAACAAACCAACAAACAGATAAAAATGTCAATAACTATTTATGTTTTATTACTAATTTTGTACACACACAGACATTCTACGATTTTGTTTTATGATATAGAATATATTACATATAATATAAATACAAACATAAATAAATACAGATAATGTGTCTAAGCAGATACAATAAGGGATTTCAGATTACTTTATCAATATGAAAGCGATAAAATGTTGTTACTTTACATTACAGTATTAAACCACGATGTTAAATATTATCTGTGAATGTAAGACGAAATGGGACTACTAAATCTGTTTCGATGCCTGTACTAATGCACCTACCTATTAGACATTGTGTGAAGCAGATGGTTGTATGGCAAATATCTATTATGCCACACCTGGCCAGAAAGTGCCTTTTATCGCACGCTATGCGTACGGAAAAAGCCGCTTTCTGGCCAAGTGTAGAAATAAAATGAAGTACACAACACGGGAGGTAAAAAAGAAAGCCCTCGATCGCATATTGACGTCTGCAGCTCGGGCCGTAAACATCTGCGATCTCGGCCTTTCTTTGTTTTACCACCCTTGTTGTGTAATGTACTATTGTGACTGCTCTAGAATATTACAGCTATAAAATATAATAGTTTCTTTGATTTGGTTGAATGGTTACAAGCGATGACCTATTTTTGTTTCACTGACATTTTCGCAAATGTTTTAAAAAACGTCATTTAATACACTTGCGAAAGTGTCCTTTCTCACGAGTCTCCAGGTGTGTTCTCCCGCGGCGGCCAGGCGAAGAAAAACATACTTTCCGCATTTATATCAAAAAGTACAATTATAGCTATTTATCATGCTTAACTCACACTTCTTGTAATTATTAATGCTAAATTCTCGTGCAAATATTGATGTTTATTTTTTAGACACTAAATGTTACATACTTAAGAAGAAAAATAGGTACTTAATTTAATGACAATCCTTGTTAGTTGGTGTACTGTAAGTTCCCTCTCCCAAACAGTGTAAAAATCACTATAAAATCGTTGTAAATAATATAATTCATGTATGTGATATAAGTATTGTCATTGTTAAAGTTGTAAATACTTACATTATACTAGTCCTATAAAAGGCCACGTATTTAATAAAGAAAATGTTCATTTTCATATGTTTTTTATTTATTTCAAACATTCTATGATTTAATTTCAAATATTCATGGGTAATTAAAAAAACTCGTGCAAGAAGAAATGCTAGGGCTAAAATTATAATGAATGTTGGCCCTTGCATGCTAAAAGCTGCTAAACTTTGAATATTTGCAGAGCTGAGATATTCGTTTAAGAATAAGGGTTGGCATAGGGTTGACCCCGGTGTCAAAGACAAGACTACACAAATACTATTTGGTGCGAAATTATCAATTGAGTAGGTAAAGTTTAATATTAAGAAAACTGTTATAAGAGAAGTTTGATAAGTAATTACAAGTACTGTTCTCGTAATTATTTATCAAACTTCTCTTTCTTCACGCAACTTTGAGTTCTTATACAACTATTACATTGTATGTATAGTATAAAGTAATCCAAGTATGATTGAATTGATTACTCTAACAGTTTATATTTATTATTTTATGTTATTGACAAGAAACTCTACGTCAATTTTCTAAATTACATACCGGAAAATAACTTCAAAAAATAGAGAATGTATATATTTGGAAATGCATTCAGTCAAAAGTTAGGTAAATATTTGACCGATTATCTAATCCTAATCCCTACACATAACATAAAAATTACTGAACCAATTCAAACAAACGGGCACTGTTAGATTCGTATTGATCCTGCGCGGGTTATAAGCTAGTTAATTAAAACCAAATTTTTATATAGGAACCGGGATAATCGAAAAAGAGAAGGATTGAAATATGAAAGTCATCAAGCGTGCATTTCCATACAAAAAACAAGAATTCCCACGCTCGTGTCGAAGCCTATTGTTTTGACGCGAGCGAGGGAAGTCCCACCGCCACAGCCACAGCTCGGAAACTTCGCACAGTACAATACGCTCTGGCATAGTTTTCGATAGCAGCGTTCGGCCGGCATCAACGGCGTTTGCGTACTGTCACGATAATTATATAGAGAAAACTGTGATGTTTTGGTTGCCGGCGAACGGATCGGTTACGCCCACCGCACGTGAGGCCAAAATCGAGTGAAGTGCACCTGCTTATAAGGTATGTTGCAGTAACATCGGACTAAATTTCGACACTTTGGTAAACTTTCGGGATTTATTTTTTCTGCTCATCTTAACTAACGATTTATTGAATTATTACTATTTGTCTTAAATAAGTACAATGTCTATTTTCAATGCATATTTTTTGTTTTCTCATAAAAGCAGCAGTTTTTATTTTGTAAATGTTTAAAAGTCAGAGTTAGCATTTTTTTTTCTTCGGGAAACATCGGACGTTCACGGGGTAACACCGGACTATGTTGTAAAATAGACCGTTTGCAGTTTACGCATGTGGTTTACTACCTAAAAGAAATATCCAATCTTTTCCCGTTTAAGCTATATAGAAACTGAGAGATTTCTCGAATATTTTGAAAAGTGAGATAAGTATTTTTTTTTTAAACGTCTTTTACGTCCGATCTTTCCCGTGCTAAAATAAAAGATGATTTACGTTTCTCAAACTTTTGTTCTGAGAAATGCTACATCTATGAGCAAGAAATAATTTAAAAAGGTAAGTACCTACATTTTTTTATACTCACTTTTATGAACAAACAAAAAATTATGACTGGCTGGCCGACAGAGAATTGTCGAGCAAGATGGAGGAGGCCTTTGTCCAAAAATGAACAAACCCAAGAAACATTAAAATTTTATTTATATAAATTATGTTAACGAATGAATTTGTAACAATGATTGGCTATTTTTATATTTTATGTTCAATATTTTATTAGAAAAGGATTTATTAAAGACTAGCATTTTCCCGCGGCTTCGCCCGCGTTGTTCCCGTTATTGTCCCAAAAGAACTCCTTACCGGGATATAAAGTATCCTATGTTTCAATCCAGGACTTTGACTACTTACATGCCAAATTTTAGCTTGATCCATCCAGTTGTTATCCCGTTATTAGGTAACAAACATCCAAACATCTAAACATCCAAACATCCTCACAAACTTTCGCATTTATAATATTAGTGGGAAGTGGGATTTTCAATGATGTATGTAATGTGTGGCGTGTAAGGGGCCCCCAGGCGTGTAAGGGGCCCATGTCAACCTCACCTGCTCGTGGTACACGCTGCTAAGCAACGGACGAGGTCCTGGCGACCCGTCAACATCATCAATCATATTTTTCAAAATGGAAAACAATTATTGTACTGAGGATTTTTTTTTTTTTTTTTTTTATTTATTTATATATTTATTCAAATGACAAGAACATTAGTAAGGTACATCGTCCCACAAAACTGTTTCCACAGTTTGACTGTGGGATCCGTGAATTGATTACGTAAACATGATTTTAATTTACGTAAAGCGTCACCAGAATGCCAACCTTGCACTAAGAAGTTACAGAGCGAGATACGGAGAAAACAGGATAATTCAGTCCAATTAATGTCGTCATTACGTATGTGTGATACGGTATGTTACTTTTTTGCTGATTTTTTAATTCCTTAATTTTGTTAGAAAATTGAAATATTTTATTTAAACTCCTAATTTAAAAAATAAGCTAAGCAGAGTATTCATGAGAAGTCATTCTACGGGGGATTTCAGGCTAGGTATGTCCAAAGGCGCTGTATATTAGTCACTAGCGGACAAGCATAACTGACCGCGACTTCGTTTTTCGCGCTACAGAGCATCACCTGTCACTGTCACACTATATTGAGTGGATAGAGATAGGTAGCATTTGTCGCGCGATAAAGAGACGCGTGGCACAGTGCGCTAGAGGTACAGACAGATCCTCATTACCACAAGCACTCTAGGATGAAAAAAAATATACATATTAGCAATACACGTGATTTATGTTTGAGATCATTATATTGAATGTACGAATAAAGGCGTACAACAGTCACGTACAAATAAATCAATAAATGTGACGCTTATTTCTTGTCAGTGAAAATTTACATCGGCGAGCCGCAAAAACAAAAAAGACCTTTGGTTCCCGAATTCCCGATGCCGTCGTCATACTGGGACGGCCAGCTTGCAACGATAGCAAGGGGCATAGAGCGGGGCGGGGAGGCCGTTTACGTGTCTGTGTCCGTCAAGATAGCGTACACCGTAAAGATATTCAGAATCTGATGCAGCCAATAAATAGTACCTAAATAGTACCGACGAAATACCTGTGATAAAAATGGTACCTACCCTTAAACTTTCTGAAATATAAGGCCTGTTCACGGTGTACGCTACCGGGCGTCAAGCTGGCGTAGGTACACCGTTTGTATCTCTGGAACGGCTTTGTTTTTGGAAACGCTTTATATCAAAAAAAAATTGTACCCAAATAGTACCCTAGGGCCCTACAATTTCATTTCTCTAGCTATTGTAGAAGCCGAGATATAGTGCGCTCTTTCTATAAGAAATTCCCGGGTACGCCAGCTTGACGATGTGAAATTATGTACACCGTTAAGTTGCGGAATATGTAGGTACGTGACCTCGACGCGGGAATAATATCCGCCGGCTGAGCCCCACGACGTGCTCTCATTAATCAATTTGCGGTAATTACAACACTAGAGTGGTAATATAAAGTAAAAAGCACATGTGTATAATAAGCTGCGTTCCATGCGTAAGAACAATGAAATAAGAGCCAGTCAAATGTCAAATGAGCAAGTATGTAGAAATAGTATATTACACAACTAGGGTGGTAATACAAAGAAAGGCCGAGATCGCAGAAGTTTGCGGCCCGAGCTGCAAGCGAGGGACGTAAATATGCGATCGAGGGCTTTCTTCATTACCTCCTGTGTTGTGTACATCATTTTATGTCTACACTTGGCCATAAAGCGGCTTTTTCCGTACGCGCAGCGTGCGGAAAAAGTCACTTTATGGCCAGGTGTGGCATAAAGAATATTTTTTACCGAGATAGTTAAAGATACGGCCTTGCTTCGATCTTCCCTTATCCTTTTGCCTAATGAAACCAAATTTGCATGAAATAAAGCAAAAATAAACACAACTCGCTAGGGTTGCCAGCCAGTATTCTGGTAAAGCTATGTAATTGAAGATTTAGTTCAAATGTAAATGTAATATGTATATGTAAATGCAAAATACATATGTAAATAACACAATTAGGCATGGTTGTCTATATGGAATACCGTACAATTTTAAAATTTTCCTGTATGTATGCTATAAAATTCCTCTTCCATAAATGATTATATTCAGAAAAAAATAAAAAAATTAAAACTTACTATTTGCAAGGCGAAGTGCCAATTCACCTACCCTTACCAGGATAAGCGGAAGCAACCCTAGCACACTGTGTCTATTCTTCCCATATAATGCATAAAAAATTCCTTCTTAAAAAAGTATGAGGGAAAGTCATCGTTAAGCACCCCTCTACTAAGAGGGACAAATATTTTACGCCATCAATAAAAGTATCAAGCTAGACGCCACCTGTATTCACACATTTCACAACCCGTAGTGCACTTAGCAGCTGTCTCGACATATTATTTATCACAGCGGCCAAATTGAATCAGGGACACTATAGGTATGTTGGATAGGATCTTTTTTTGGACGCTCAGCGCTGTGAAACTGTTCAACATGTATTGTTACGATTACTCAGATTCCATGTGTGTTAAAAAGAGACACAAAACTTGTGGGCTAGGTACTTGTCTGAAGTCCAATTTTTATTCATATTTTTATATTGTAACGCTGTCGGAAATTCATTGATGCCAACATAAAAAAAGTATTTTTAATATCGTTGCTGCGTGTCACTAGCGAGTATACGTCAAATTAAAAAAAGTTTACCGTAGACACATACTGTCAGTCATATCTCATATTTGCCTTGTTTGCGCGCTATGTTTAATTTTGTATTTTATATTTCAAAACTTGGTCGTAGAAAAAGCGGCGGCTCGTATCGCAACTCGCGCCATTCGCATTTTTTGAGCCTACTTATACAATCGTTGCATAAGAATTCGAAGAACTGTTGCGTAGTAATTTAATTGTTTGTTAAGTTGTTAGTTGTGCATTTTTATCGTAAAGTTAGAATTGAGACCTAAGTTTAACCTAGATTTAGAAGTCTGTGGCTGCTAGCAGTATCGTTTTGCGACTATAACGACACTAGTGCTGTTAGGGAAAATAGAGTATAGACTTCTCTGAACTCATTTTATGTATGTTCTTATATTACTGCTCGTGCGTGACCAAGTAAAAGACAGATAAAAGTACCGGAGTAGAAAAATAAATAAATGGCAGTATGAATGTACATTCAAACATTTCCTTTTACTTCTTCTCAAACATGCAATGAAATGTTGACATTACGAGCCTAATAATAGGCCGCAAAGTACCATGTATTTATCGCACAAAATACGCAACCGTCATAGGCCACTAGTCCGTTGTGGGGTGGATTTCAGAGCGTTTCAACCGCCGTCATCACCAATCTCAATATTATGAATCCATCTTTTTAAGAATTACACAATTTTGATCAAAACATTATGAAAGTAGGTACTATATTCGGATTTTATCAAAATAATGTGATACATTCTTAAAGTGAACCGTCGAAATTTCGGGATTGATGATGACGGCGGTTGAAACGCTCTGAAATTCACACTGTGACGTTAAGGAATATGACACAAAACCCGTGACTATTGCTTTGATTACAGATCCGGATATGAAGCAGACCTTTCGTCGGCCAAATGGGATTTAGTAAGCAAATTGAGTTAAACACGGGCGTTGAAAGCTCGTTTCAGAGCAGATTTGCCATGGTTTGTTCATTTGTTGCAAGGGACCACGTTTAGGAATTGTAAGTGTTTATGTATAATTCGGAGTCTGTGTGAGTGTATGTATATATTTCATAGTAACAGAAATTTAATTAAACTTCGATACACGAAAGTAACGTTGGATTTCATTCATTCAGTCAAGAATACTTGAACGGGTATCTGTTTCTAACAACACAAATTTTCTAATATGAGTATATATTACTGACTTTTTACTTGTATAGTTTAAAAAGTACTTAAAACAGTGATACAAGAAAACAAAGTACATAGAAAAATTAAATGGCACTCACCTATGGTCCAGACCGGGAATCGAACCTGGCCAAGTGTAGACATAAAATGATGTACACAACACGGGATCGCATATTTACGTCCCTCGCTTGCAGCTCGGGCCGCTAACTTCTGCGATCTCGGCCTTTCTTTGTATTACCACCCTAGTTGTGTAATGTAGTATTGTCAAACATGCAATGCATGAAATATTGACATTACGTGCCTCATAAAAGGCCTTTAATGGAATTTCATTCAACATTGACAGCCTAGGCCTGGAAGATTTTTTTTTATTTCTATTTCATATTTAATTGTGACGAGTGAGAGAGAAGGAAAGGGAGACCTTACGCGAGATGGGAAGACGGAATTAAGAAGATAGCCGGTCCTAACTGGCTTCTAACTGCACAATCCAGAGTAGACTGGAGTTCTTTGGAGGAGGCCTTTACCCAGGGAGGGGTTCTTGCAGAGTTTTAAAATATTAGCAAATATAAATTTACTTTACTACTACTAAAAAAAAAAAATACTTACCCTCAAATTTAAAACACCTAATTATAAGTACTAACAATAATATAAACTGTTTTGCAAATTTAATTTAATCTGCATAGAAATAAAAGGCTTTTTTATTTTTTTTTAATTGTGATACAACATCACAGCGTTCAGCCATTAAAAATACAATAAACGATGCTTGCTATATTTTGCAGTTTTATTTATATAAAAATTTCCAATAATTTTATATTGCAAATTTAACTACACGAATACACATTTTGTTTCGTACGGAACCCGGATGTCCCGGACGAGATTTGACCCCGATACGGAGTGCAAACGAAACCCTCAAAATACAAAGGACAACCTGGACTTACCTAGTCGAGCGCTGAGGCGGGCTTTTTCGGTCAAGTAAATCACAGTCAGGTCAGTCACAGTCAGAGTCTCGTCAAATTCAGCTGTTGCTGATCAAATGATGGTCCAGCCCCAGGTCGCCACGCGGCGAAACAAAACACCGGTCCGGACGCCAAAAGTTTGTGGGTTCGCGTTGCGAACGCAGTCTCACAAGTTATAACAACACAAAATTGTTCATGTACACCAAATTCACACTAAAACCACTATTTCGACCACAAACAGGAAAACCGATCGCCCGAGCGCGTCCTGAGTCGAATTCCGAAAACGTAATGTCGACATGACAGCCCAAACGTCATGAAGACCGCGCTTTTCGTTAGCTGTCAAGTTTGACATTGACAAAGGGCGCGTTCCGATTCAATGTCGGAACGTAACAAACACCCGCCTCGGACAGGCCTCTAAGCCGGTCCGCTATACTAGGGGAAGTCGCGACAGCGTTGCTACCGCTCGCTTGAGAACCGAGTCCCCCACCATGACCTCGGCAAACCGGGGCGTCTGGTCTTTACCAGGAAACAAGTTAACAATGCGCCCCCGGCGCCAACGCAGTGGCGGTAGGTTAGCCTCCTTAACTAGCACTAGGTCACCAACCTTGGGGGGACTGGTTTTGTCAGTCCACTTGAGGCGCTGCTGCAAGACATGCAAATACTCTAATGACCATCTGGCCCAAAAGTTCTGAGACATTTGTTGCAGCATTTGGTAGCGCGACAAACGAGAGCTCTTTACTTCCCTGAGGGGGTGCTCTGGCAACGCTGCAAGTGGCTGACCAATAAGGAAATGGCCTGGAGTCAACGCCTCCAAGTCATTTGGGTCGGAGCTGAGCGGACACAACGGACGGGAATTGAGCACCGCCTCAATTCTACAAAACAACGTCGCTAGCTCCTCAAAGGTCAAAATAGTTTGACCAACAACCTTGTACATATGTGCCTTGGCTTGTTTTACACAGGCCTCCCAGATTCCACCCCAGTGGGGGCAGCCTGGCGGATCAAACGTCCAGGTGATACCCCGACGGGAGAGGTCTGTTCCAATTTCAATCTTATTTTCTAACAAAAATTTTACAACATCTTGTAAGTATCGGTCGGCGCCCTTATAATTGGTGCCACAATCTGACCGGATCAGAGACGGGAGTCCCCTACGTGAGACAAACCTATCCAAAGCAGCAATAAAGGCCTCCGTCGTTAGATCACTAACAAGCTCAAGATGCGCAGCCTTGGTGGACAGACATACGAAAACGCACAGATACGCCTTTACCGTCCTCGCGTTGCGCAGTTGCGAAGTTTTCACCAAGAAGGGTCCGGCGAAGTCCGTTCCAACCCTGGAGTAGGGTCTAGCCTCAGTGACCCTATCCGGTGGTAGGTCACCCATCTGAGGCTGCATCGTGGCTGCCTTGAGTCTGAAACAAGGCAAGCACCGAAACACGATGCCCCGCACAAGTCTCCGGCTGTTCAAGATCCAAAACTCCCGCTGTAGAATGCCCAACAGCGCGTTGCAGCTGGCATGGGAGTTCTTAAGGTGGCGATCGGTCACCAACAAGTCCACCAAGTGCCCCTTCTTGGGCAACAATATGGTGTGGCGCGCCGAATACGACAAACTCGCATTACGAAGCCGTCCTCCAACCCGGAGTACTCCTGACTCGTCCACAAACGGGTTGAGGCGAGCTATCGCCTTCTGCAATTTGGGTCGCCCCTTCCGTAAGGTCTTCAACACATCTCCAAAGTGTTCTTCCTGTACAACCCGAATCCAATGAAGTAGGGCGGTACTCCGCTCTTCACTGGAGAGAACACTACCACGTGACCGGTTGTCAGGGTGGCGACAATTGTGTAAGAAGCGTTTGACCCAAGCGGTCACTCCAACAAGCTTGTCGAGGGAGCTGTACCGTTCTAGCAACCAAGCGGTGTCTGGCGCTGGAGCTGTCTCGACAAGGTGGACCTTCAAGCCAGAAGATGGGGTCCCAAGCACACAACTGGCAGGCCAGTGTGTCTCCCTTTCCAATAACCAATTTGGTTTCCACCACAGTGAGTGGGCAACAAGCTCAGGTGCTGAACAGCCCCTGGATGCCACGTCAGCTGGATTCATTTCACCTGGCACGTGTCTCCAAACCAATGCAATCTCAGAGTTCTGGATCTGCGAGACACGGTTGGCCACGAAGACCTCCAAGCTATGGACTGACGACTTCAGCCAGCACAAAACAATCTGACTGTCCGTCCATGCGTAGGCACCCTCCGCAAGGTCCACGGTGTCCTTCAGGGTGGAGGCCACATGGTTCATCAGGCGCACAAGAAGAGCGGCACCCGCCAATTCCAACTTCGGAATTGTCCAACGCGTCCGAAGGGGGGCCACCTTGCTCTTCGCCATGACCAAGCGTACGTCGACCGCTCCGGCGGAGCTGACCGTTCTCAAGTAGACGGCAGCTGCAAATCCTCGCTCGGAGGCGTCGCAAAACCCGTGAAGGGTAGCCCTGCATTTGCCTGCAGGCAACAGCTTACGCGGCAGTTCGACCTGGTTAATCTCCGTGAGCGTGGAGAAGTAGGTCTCCCAATCGCTCAGCAAGTCCCCGGAGAGCGGATCATCCCAGCCCAGTGGGACTATCCACAGGCGCTGCATAAACGCCTTGGCCGTGAAGATGACCGGTGCGATCCATCCGTTTGGATCGTACGTTCTGGCCACCGTAGACAGAACAAGCCGCTTTGTCCAGACCTTCGGGGAATCCAGTTCCACCCGATAGGTAAACACATCTTGGACCGGTCGATACTGCACGCCCAGGACCGATAACATGTGTGGGTTCTCGGCGTTTTCGAAGAGGTGCGGGTCTTGCTGGTGCTCCTCAGGGAGCCCGGCCAACAGTGCCGGTGAGTTGGACAACCATTTCCGCAACTCGTAGCCACCAGTCCGCAAGAGTTCAACCAACTCGTTCCGTAGAACCAAAGCTTCTTCGACGCTATTTGCCCCGGTGCACACGTCATCAACAAACAGGTCCCGTTCCAAAATGGCGGACGCTCGAGGGAACCTCAGTCGCTCTCGGGCCGCTAATTCAATCAAAGTACGAATTGAGATGTACGGGCTGCTCTTCAGGCCGTACGTGTTCGTATTCAGCTCGTACACCAACATCGGTTCATCAGGGCTCTCACGCCACAAGATCAGCTGATACCGACGGTCTTCAGGATGGATCACAGTCTGCCGGAACATCATCCGGATGTCAGCGACAAACACCACCTGGTGCTTCCTAAAGTTCGTTAGGATGTCCGTTATGTCCTTGTGCAGCTTCGGACCTGCATGCAAACACTGGTTCAAGGACACGCCCGTCGAGGTGGCCGCGGAGCCATCGAAGACCACCCGAATCTTGGAATCCGGGGACTTCAAGACGGCGTGGTGAGGCAGGAAGTAGTGTTCAACCGTACGCCAGTCCAGGTTAGACACCGACATATGTCCTAACCCCTCGTACTCCCTCATGAAGTCCACATACTTCTGCCGGAAGAGCGGGTCTCTTCTCATGCGGCGCTCCATCGAGACCAGCCGCTTCTCAGCCAATGCGCGAGAAGCACCCAAGGGTGGCCGATGAGTAAGCAAGGGAAGTCGAGTTATGAACCGACCAGAGCGGAGGCGGCCAGTGTTATTCTGGTAAAACAACTCGCACTCCTGTTGCTCCGGACTAATCCGCGGCGCGGTCGGCGGTTCTTCAATCTCCCAGAATCGTTGCACGGCTTCTGAGAGTGCAGTTCCAACCAAGCAGCTCTCCTCAGCAGGAGGCGGAGGAACTGCCAACACTTGACCCATCACAGCATGTCCAAACTTGGTGTCCAAGGCCACTAGGCCACCAGGCTGTAAGGTCCGTTTGCTGGTGAGCAAGACCCTCCCTAGGACGTCCGCACCCAGCAGCACGTCGATCTGGCTAGGGGTGTCGAAGCCAGCATCAGCCAAATCCAAACCAGCTGTCAAGTCGCGCACCTCCGGCGGCAGCCGCACTTGGGGGAGTCGCCCGACCACTTCATCCAGCACCAATGCGGGAGCCGTAATCCTCGCATGGGAAGTGGGACTCTGCCCAAACGTGAAAGTAACCTGTCCTGCCAGGTTTGACACTTCTACGTTGCCTACCCCACGCACAGTGTCCGGGTGGGGTGTCATATCCAAGCCCAACCGTTGCACCAACCGACTGGATACCAAGCAGCCTTGTGCACCCGTGTCCAGGAGAGCACGTGCACAGACTGATCCTTCGCCAGGACCCCACACACAAATCAAGGCCGTGGGCAACAGCACGGTCTTGTGGGGGTTGGCGGTGGTGGGTGCATGGGCGGCGTACCCCTGTTCGGAGCGCCGGGTGGCCTCCGGGTCCGGTTGGTAGGGGCGCTCAAACTGAGAGAGTGGATCCCACGCCGCTTCATACGCCCGTCGCGTCTTGCGCGCTGTCTGCGGCACCTGGTACGCCCGGGGGCGGCCGTACACCGGCAGTCTCGCCTCTAGGCGGGGTCGCTCCGCAAGCGGTGGCGACATTCGCGGCGGCGCCATTCGCAGCGGCGACATTCGCGGCGGCGACAATCGCGGCGGCGACATTCGCGGCGGCGACATTTGTCGCGGCGACAATCGCGGCGACATTCGCGGCGGCGACATTTGTCGCGGCGACAATCGCGGCGGCGACAATCGCGGCGCCTGCCGAGGAGGAGGCGGTCGCGGGCACCCGCCCGTAGGACCCCCCCGTGGGGGCGCGGGCGCGCGCGCAACCGCAGCGTAACTCTGGGGGAGGGGGGGGGTACCACCCCGACGGCCCCTCGCCTCATTGGCCCTGTACCCCTGGTCAGCCCGATGCTGACTCCGAACAGGGGGGGAGCATGACCCCCGCGCAGGGGGTGGTTTTGAACCCCCACTACGGTTCATGCATAAAATTGGGTGGTGCTTCCCATCACACCAACTGCATGCTTGGCGGTGGGCACAATCCCTAGCAAAATGATTGCCCAAACAAACAAAGCACCACTGTCTCTGCTTTGCGATACCGCGGCGGCCCTCTACCCGCTGGTCCAGGAACTGCTTGCACGTGGGCACCCTATGGCCCGGGTTCCGGCAATATGCACAGGGGTCTGGGTCCGCCGTCGCCACATTGTAATGTCGGGGCCCTGGTGGGCGAGGTCCCGACTTGCCCCCATATCCCCTCGGAGAAGCAATCCTCATCTGGGGCCGGGGTGCTCCAGATGGTCTCGGAGGGGAGGGCAAATCCGAAGTGTCTGCCCGTCGACACTCGGTTTCCAAAAATTCCACCAAATCGCTGTAGGCCGGTAGGTGCTGGGCACTGTCCCCACCATACCGTTGCTCGAACCGGGCCCGGACATCCTCCGGCAACCGGTTGAGTAGGAAACTTAATAGCATGTATGACCATTTGTCCACAGGCAATTCCAATTTTTCCAAACCCTTTGTCGCACTCAGGACCGGATTCAACATTTTTATCCGGATGTCGGAGACCTGTCCGATCCGAGGAATTGACCAAATCTTCCCCATGAGCGCGTCCGCTAGCCGTCGCACGTTCTCGTATCTACTCCTTAGTAACGCACGGGCGGTTTCATAGTTGTCGTCGGTTACCGACAAATGCGCGACCAGGTCGCGTGGCTCACCGACCAAAGCAGACAACAACTGCGCCAACTTCAAAGATGCAGGAAGATCCGTCCGTGCATGTACCAGACTGTCAAATAAATCAATAAAACTGGTCCACTGGTCTAAGTCACCCCGGAACACAGGAATCTGGATGGCAGGTAAGCGAGCTGCCAATGCCGGGTTCAAATTCCCCACCGGTTTACCCTCGATGGGTACTGAAGCTGTCCGAGCCCGAAGTAGCTCAGTAGCCCGCTGTGTGATCTGATCCGCTAAATCCAGGCATTGGTCAAAATCAGCTTCCACCTGCTTACAGTCCGAGGCTTCCTGGTCGGCTCCGGCCAGAAATTTTCCAAACCGAGATTCCAAATCTGTAAGACGCTGCGGTACCTGCTCATATCGCGACAACAATGCATCTTCCCGGTCTTGTCTGCCAACCAAGGCAGCCGCTGAAGCAAACCAACGCAACGTCGCCTGTATTGCTGCTTTATCCGACATGTTTCAAATAATTTAAGAAATAGACACAACAAATCAAATTTATTTCCTGTGGAAATTCCTCAAAAATAATCAATATGGTCACCCTACTTGTGACACCAACTATAAGATTACTTACCAGACAAAACAATTTAATTATTCTTATTTTTATTTTGGGTGTCCACTATTGGATGTAATTTTAAATTCAAATTTACCACTCAATCAGTAAGCTATCAAAACTCAATTACAAGTTAGCTGATAAATAATTATGCTATTAAATTTACAATGAATTCCAATTAGTTTCAATTTTTACCCGAGAGATATATTTCCAATTCTCCAATACTTGTACAATACACACAACTAGACAATATGATTAGCCTGTAGGCAACAAATAATCATTCCAATATAGTCTGTTTGCTAGAATGCACTTAATTTAAACTAACACAAGTATTGGGTTTATTTTAAATTTTAAACTTATTAGAAAAAATCACTTAACTAACAGGGATTTCGGTACACTTTCTAGCCGAATTACTTGTATATGCTAGGGAACCACTTTCAGACAATCAATAATCAATACAAGTGATCGAAATTGTAACTTTTGTTCCGTAATTCTAACCTCAAAAACGTACACGTGTTTCAACCAAGTGCCAAAAAATTACCAAAAAAATGCGATTTTTTTGCCGTGAATCGCAAAATCAAACCATATGCTTCTGCTACCAAATTTGTTTCGTACGGAACCCGGATGTCCCGGACGAGATACGGACCCCGATACGGAGTGCAAACGAAACCCTCAAAATACAAAGGACAACCTGGACTTACCTAGTCGAGCGCTGAGGCGGGCTTTTTCGGTCAAGTAAATCACAGTCAGGTCAGTCACAGTCAGAGTCTCGTCAAATTCAGCTGTTGCTGATCAAATGATGGTCCAGCCCCAGGTCGCCACGCGGCGAAACAAAACACCGGTCCGGACGCCAAAAGTTTGTGGGTTCGCGTTGCGAACGCAGTCTCACAAGTTATAACAACACAAAATTGTTCATGTACACCAAATTCACACTAAAACCACTATTTCGACCACAAACAGGAAAACCGATCGCCCGAGCGCGTCCTGAGTCGAATTCCGAAAACGTAATGTCGACATGACAGCCCAAACGTCATGAAGACCGCGCTTTTCGTTAGCTGTCAAGTTTGACATTGACAAAGGGCGCGTTCCGATTCAATGTCGGAACGTAACACATTTAAAATATTTCATTTAAATTTTCCCGTTAAAAATATGTACTAAAACAGTTTTTGGCTAGGAAATTGATTTTTTTTCATTCTGTAATTCAACTTTTTGTCTATTAGTGTCTGTAGAAAACAAAATTTGATTTTTGGAGTGTTTTTATTTTATTTAATTGAAAGAAAGAAAGAAAGAAATGTATATTTGGATCAATTACAACAATATTTTAATGGTATAAGTTGCACTTAAGTCTATGGAAGCGCCTACAATATTGAGGTGTGTCCAAAAAGGAGTGGCCTCCTCAGCATGTGTTGGGGCACAGGGTGCCGACGACGCTGATTTTCAGTGAATCCATTGACAAAAAATTGCATATTTGAGAAAAGTTCTATACATACCTAGGCGTGAAAAGGGGTTGCCACTCTCGTAACTATCTGGCGTCGCTTTCGTTCGGCCATCTGCACACTAATATAAGTACATGTACTCGGCCAACAACCCCTGACTTCCCGGCCTCTGCAGTACCCAATGTAGGTACTTTTTCCGCTCACTAACTTCGAATATAGGCTGGAATGATATTTATATTTTTTTAACGTTTTTTCTTATGGGTTGGTTTTAAATAAAATAAAACATGAATGAGGAAATAAAACAAGACGCTTTTGGAATATACACATTAAGCCCTTTCATTGGATATCCCATTTGATATAATAACCCTGCTTTAAATTTTCGACCTCTCATTTTGACCTCTTTAAAAAAAAAGTAAAATGGGTGTGCATTTTTTTTCCAATAGACCCGGGTTAATGTTTTGTAATACTATTCCAAATTTAAAATGGATAGCATCAGATGTTCCTGAGATATATAGCTATGACAGACGGACAGAGACAAAGTCGCGCTATAAGGGGTTATTTTTTAAACCCCGACAAAAAAAGAGGGGTGTTAAATAACAATACCATTACTATTTTACCATTACCATTACCAATACCAAATAATATTACCATTTTGGTACGAAACCCTAAAGAGTTGCTTCTTTAACGGAAGGAGATATTACGACACTCAGTAATGACACGGTAAGGAGGAACACGATACGAGGAGGTGAGGAAATTAATATGTACGTAGCTCGGCCATTCTCACGAAGTATGCCTGCGGTCACCTAATTACCGCGACGCTGTTTTCATACTAAATGTATGGAGACGCGGTAATTAGACGCAGTCATACTTCGTGAGAATGGCCGAGCTATGTTTTACACGATTTTGAAATATTGGTGGCTCGTCGAGTTTCTTACGCTAGTTCTTCTAGGGCCATTTCAATACTACAGGTTATTTTTTCTGAACCGGTACTAAATATATTCACAGATACAGTATACTTTATAGATATTACACGCCTAAATTGAAGAGTAAGGATCTTAAACTTTGTTAAAGGATGCATTCTCATTCATTAGCAAAAATAAGGAAGAATGATTTTCCGAGCACGCAATATAATCCTTTAAGAGACTTTCCCAAAAGAAGATAAAATAAACATAAGTAGCAATGAAAGCTTTCATACTGAGAGGTTACGTAGACATCAGGGATCAAAGGAACGGGATATTAAAATTTTCCTAGAATGTTTTGCAATATTTCCGCGATGCAAATAACTACGGAAAAATTTGTGCATAGTGCAATTCAGACAATGTCGATAGCGCTGACCATAAATGTTCGATCAAATGTTTTTTTCTGACGTTTTGGGAATTCTCATGTTTAGAGACCGGATTTGAAGTAGCGATATCAATATTAATATGGATATGACTAGTGCAATTTGTTAAATACATGTCATGTTGGTTATATAAGGTCTTAATTTTTACTGTGCATTGTGCAGAAGAAATATTAAGGAAGAACTTAAAAAATACACTGTATCAAAAATTAACAAAGGATGTTTTTATTTATTATCATCATAACTGTTCTATTTCTGCTCTGAGGGACACAAGCTGACTATCAAACCTAACATAAAATAAGGAGTGTGTTTGTAACATATATTTTTTAAAACAAGTAGAATAAAAATATTTCTAAAAATATCATAAATTAAGATAAATAAAACCTTAACAGTATAGACTAATAGTGCCATCTAGTGGCGAATGATTGCAATAATTAGCCTGCCCATTGACCCGCGTCATGTATACGTTCGCCTGGAAGCAGACTAGTACCCGTCGCGACCACATCACTTTACAAGCGCTAGGTTGATGGTAATCGGTTTCTTTTTGAATTTGGAGTCTTCACGAACGGTCGCGTACCACTTTTTTCTCTAACGAAGACAAAGACCAAATAGCTATGGGAACTCTTAAACCCCAGAGTGCCATAGGCACATAGTTAGTGCTTAAAACCAATAAAACAAATGGAGAAAGTCAACAAAACTTAAAAACCTGAAAATCCCAGAAATGTAAGTACCTATACTTTTAACCAATGTGCACGTGATAGCTTAGAGAAAGTTTTTGGTTCTACCATAGGAATTCTATTGTTATAGGGGACCTACACTTACTTACCGAACTACTTAAATATTGGTAAATTAATAAATGTGCTGACACGATAAATCTGACGCGGATTTGGAGCTGCAGTCGGTGTCTGAGCTGGACACTCTTGCTTGACCATCAGGCACGAGCCTGCTTCCTGAAGGCAACAACGGATCTTATCATTTTGTGTAAGACCGAGGACTGAAGGTCAGTGTTCAGATTTGCCAGTGTTTCCTTTTCAAGTGTGAGTGACATTAATTAGTTTGTTCGAGTAAAAGACTTTCTCCAATCTAAAATACAATCTTTCATTTGTTTATTACCACACCAGTAGTGTAAAAAAGGCGCCCTGAGGTTTTAATTACGAGTTTCATGCCAACGCTAAGCAAACCGGTGAGTATCACGAAATAGTGTTACATGTTTAATGAAAAGGCTACGCAGCTAACCAAATGGCTAACTAAACCAGTTGGCTGCGACAGGTACACCAAATTTCATGGAAATCGGGCCGGTAGTTTTTCCAAATCCAAAAACGATATTTTCGTTTTATAACTTATTTTAACACTCTCCAGTAACTTTTTGAAAAAAATCTTTACTCCACAAACACAGTCTTTCTACGATATTATAATATTAGATAAATAGATGAATCGACGCATCTAGTTATTTTTGTTTCATCTTAATAACGCACCGAATGTAAATAAAGTTTATGTTTAAGTACATGGTTTAAAGTAAACATAATTACGAAGGATAAACATTAGTGAATCTCCGAGCCAATAACAACACAAAGTCGATACTTATGGATTCATGTAGATATTTATATATTTATTTATATTTAATTAGAGGATGCTCGCATCTTCGTTGGCAGAGGTTAGATAAACTAAATATCTCTTTTATGCCACACTTGGCCATAAAGTGACTCTTTCCGCACGCTGCGCGTACGGAAAAAGCCGCTTTCTGGCCAAGTGTAGACAAAATGATGTTACACAACACGGGAGGTAATAAAGAAAGCCCTCGATCGCATATTTACGTCCCTCGCTTGTAGCTCGGGCTGCAAACTTCTACGATCTCGGCCTTTCTTTGTATTACCACCCTAGTTATGTAATGTACTATTTCTTCATCGTAAAAAGTTTTCTATATTTTAACCGTTTGCGGAGGTGCAATTAGTCAAATGTCGTTTAGTTTCAGCGTAATCGAGTAAAAATTATGTATTAAATCGGGTTAGGTACCTATCACCTACTTGTTTACCAAATTTAATGGAAATAGGTTTGGTAGTTACAGCTTGACGTGCGCACATACAATCAGACAAATCGACAAACAGGCGAAAAAATTAAAAACGGTTTATTACTTATTTCTAACACTTTCCTATTACTTTTATGGGAAAATCTTCTGTACAAGTAAAGCGTCTGTTAACTGACCATCCATAGACTTTAACATGTTGCAATAAAGTTGACAATCCTTTTCAAATGTACAATTAACAGTGTGTTCGATGGTACAAAGACAGTTTTGCTACGATTTTATTATAAACTAGCGGTCCCGGCAAACATAATTCCGCCACACTTTATTTTTTAAATATTATTCTGTTATTCACCTGTTCTCGAGTTATAAATGGTGTAACTAACCCGACTTTGTTTTATGTATATAGAATAGATAAAGCTACTCACATACCTAGGTATGTGAGTAGCTAATTAAATTTAAATGCTAGCTCTCATCCATTACTTTAAGTTCCTTAGAAGTTAGAATATATAGGCACAGAATAGAAAGTACTGTCAATTCGTTCAATGACAAGGGCGTAACTCTTAAAATAAACAAGAAAATTGGTATCACTGAGCAACTTGACATTGAGAAACAAATTATTGCTATTTGAAAAAAAAATGTTGTTCTTCATCCTTCTAAACTTCATATGACTTTTGACGACCGCTTTAGCTTAGTTGGTAGTGACCCTGCCTACGAAGCTGGAGGTCCTGGGTTCGAATCCCGGTAAGGGCAAGTATTTGTGTGATGAGCACGAATATTATGTTCCTGAGTCATGGATGTCTTCTATGTATTTAAGTATTTGTATCTATTAAATATATCGTTGTCTAGGTATCCATAACACAAGCCTTATTGAGCTTACTATGGGGCTAGTTCCATTTGTGTAAGATTGTCCCCTAATATTTATTTATTTATTTATATTCCTAGTCAAGACTTAGCACACAAATCAAAAAGACAGACAGACAAAATGTGTTACGATAGTTTTAAATATATACCTATATCTTTTCATCATATTATCCTTCCTAGGGGAGACTGGGTATGGTTGTCTCACGGGTTGGTTGTCACAGCAGCCATTAAATAATACGAAACGAAGGAATAAGTGCATCGATTGGCGAAGTAGGGAAGGAGGTGAAGCTCTTGCGATCTTTTAACACCGAGCGATGCAATTATTCCTTCGTTTCGTATTACTTAATGGCTGCTGTGACAACCAACCCGTGAGACAACCATACCCGGTCTCCCCTACGACGAGATACTTTTCAGTTCAAGGACTTTAATATGCAATATTAAATTTCCGGTAATTTTCTTGACTTAGCAGACAGTTTCCACACAGTATAATTTTACCATACAGGTACGGAATATACACACGGTGAACATATGTTCAATCCATGTTTTCCTGATAGTTGGTGTGAAAAGCAGTATGTGTCACACGGTAGCAAAATTGTTTTCATCATAGGCAGTATCACTTGAATTTCTCAAGATTTTCTTATATAATTCCTCGCTTTGCTATGGATGTACATTAACGCTTTCACCGTAAATAGATGCCCTTTGTGGCGGTCACGCCACAGACGGCCACAGCCGTCAACGGAAATTCGTGACTGTTACGCCAATGACGACCCTGGCCGTCAACTTTTTTTTAATGAAAACCTATTGAAAAATTTCTTATTTTTATGTTGGCATTATTTCTTTACCCATCTTTATTTTACTCCTGTGGCATCAGCGTCACGGCGTATACCTTCGCCCTTGAGCGTTCAAAAGGTTATTTTGCTCTCTTATACTATTTCAGCTTGTCTCTAATTCCATTCTTTGTTCATTCCAATCTTTGTCACAAGCTATAGATTCCCCCTCGAGTCCATGAGGACACCCACGTGCATGGACTCGCACAACATTCTGTTCTGGATTACGTGGAGGACCTCTATTCCATGCCTACGTCATTGTGGCTTACTGACTCGAGTATCTTTAATACCTTTTCAGACGTTCCCTTGGTATCTCCCCGGAAGTTGCTAAGTAAAGATACTCAGATTATATTGTTTAGAACTTCAGTTCCGGTGAAGTAAGCTACTTAGAGATAATGGATGTATTCGGTCGTCGTAGAAACTTATAACTTAATTATCTCATTGGAAGTTCAACATTCGTACTAACTATAATGAATGTACAATAAAAAGTTATATCTCTTCCTCTAGATTAGACGTGACACTGATAAGGTCTAAGGTTTTAACTATTGACTAATATACAAAATTAAGTAGCGATTATGAGCTTCGATAATGTTATGTAAAATAATTAATGCACTTTACGTATATTATGATTAAAATAAAATGAATAAATATTGCCAGTTATTTGGCGTATATTGTACAAAAAACTGGAAAAATGTGTGTTACAATCGCGTGGAGAGGGTTCCGTCATACACCTAAATAGAGAGACGTTTCGTATTATCAGGGGTTATCAGGGAGATTCAATAACGAACATGATTCTAATAATACAGCTACCGTCTACCGGCGCCTGGGGTCGATCCAGGTCGCCAGTCCCGGTCCCCTTTAGATCTTTCTAGAGGGTCGGACTAGGTGGCGGCCGAAGTGCCTGGGGTCGAACCAGGTCGCTAGACCAAAGCCCCGAAGGTGACCGGATGCAACAAGCAAAGCACAATTAATAACCTACACGGTAGTAGTGACCTTACGATCATGACAGGAGGTGTCTTTTCGAATGCATCTTTATACTGCGTCGATGTATCAATTAACGATATGGCTGGCCAATGCTTAGGCCGTTCGATTAGTAGGGCAACTATGACCCGCCAGCAGATCGACGGAGCCCCGCTGCGCGGGACTTCTATTTTTGCTCTGAGGGACACAAGCTGACTAACAAACCTAATCTAAAGGTGGATTTAGACCAAACGAATTCTAACACATTCTAACCCCACTCTACCAAATTCTTTGTGGGTACACAAAGAATTTGGTAGAGTTGGTGGGGTTAGTTAGAATGTGTTAGAATTCGTTTGGTCTAAATCCACCTTAAGAAAAGGAGTTTGTTTTGTTCACTTTCTCCATGCGGAGGGCTTCGCCCCCCGAGCCTCCCTTGTAGGGGGCTCCGCACCCCCGACTCCCCAAGTGAGATTAGGTTCTAGGACAGAATAGATATACCTAGTATACAACTAAAATTTGACGGACTTACCTAGGCGGGTTATTTAATGTTGTCGAACGAAAGTAGTTTGCTTAGCCGATTTTTAGAAGAGCTAGACGACCCGATGTTCATCCAGGCGTTTAATGAAAAGGCTAGGCAGCTAATCAAATGGCTAGTTAAGCTAGTTGGCGGCGACATTATTATATAAGTTTTATTACATAAATTATATTTTCTGGAACCGGAAACCTTACTACTATTAACTGTAAAAACAATAATTACTTGGAAACCATATATTTATATTAAAACAATCGATCCAGTAATTGATTATCCTATCGAGAGGCCATTCGGGCGGGAACCGACGCTAGGAGGCTTGACAGCGCGCTGGGTTGGCAGCGCCCTCTACAACTTAGGCCGCGTTCTTCTGAACGGGTATGCAGATATCCTTCTTGTTTTCCTTCTTTCTTTAGGGCTAATAAGCAAGGTATACAGGTTGTTAGATACTCAGTAATCTTCCTGTTTGCATCCCATTTTGTATTATTTCTAACATTTTCTTTCTACCAAAATGGCCATTTAAATGAACCCTTCTAATAACTTCCACTTCCATTCCTTTTGGTATCACCAGCAAACCCTTATCCCCCTTATAGAGTAACCCATTCTATGCGGCTAACACTACGTACTCTATCTTACGCCTGTAAATTTTTCGCAAAAGAATAGAATAATCATTACGAAGCGAGTACGCCGAACAATCATTTTTAATTACCTACGTGATTAATGGCAGATCCCTTTATTAATCTAGGTATAAGACTAGGTTACCTTGCTGTACTAATATTTTATAACCAACTACTAAAAAATATACACAATAATTACCTAGCTGTTACGCGCCTCTTAGCCCATACAACTTTATGTGATGCGCATTAGCCATTACTAAAAAAATATCTGTAACAATAATAATAATGATTTGACTATCTTATAGGTCACCGGATGTTTTGAGGTATCAAATGATTACATTTTACATGCACTTATTCTTTCGTTTAGTATTCTTTTATGGCCGCTGTTACATGACAGTCAACCCGTGAGACAACCATCTCACATCCAATACACTCACGGAAAATGAATTCGCACTTTCTATATAAATGTTCATAGAAAACGACCCGAATTCACTGCCCGTGAGTGTACGTCATAACTGATAATAGTTTCCATTATAGGTTCCTGAATAGTGTATCTACGTAAAATAAATGCATTGCTATGATTCAGCTTATAATCATAACCTAATGGCTTATGGCTTCACGCGCTGAATTTCACTTAACCCCATTTAAATTTAACCTCTATAATCGTGAAACCGATCTTTATTGCCTATCAAACGATATCCAATTTCACACGAAGTCCTATAAATCGTTTATATCGGCTAAAATCGCCAAATATCAGTAAGCTGTGGTTTTGACAGGTGCCAGAGCAAACTACAATAGATTTCGCAAGTGCTTAATGGTTTGAATAACGGCGGCATACCAAGGTAATACGGTATTGCTGTGGCGCAGCTTTTACTAGAAACAGTATTGTATTTTAGTGTTGTGCTGTCAGTACCTAATTCACCGTTACCAGTATTTTCTAATTTGGGAATATTCCCAGTAACTTTCTATTGTTTCCGGTAATATTCCCAAAAACAGGTAATATACAATACCTGTGTTTTAATTATTGTTGTTCCGTTTAATCTAAATAATTAAATTTGGTACAAGCAGAAATGGCTGAATTATCTTCGTCTCTTTCACTTGTAGCTCACCATAACTGGAAATTGGTAAATAAATCAGCACAAAAACGATCAATACCCGACAATAATGCATTTTATCTTCAGAAACTTCGGATTTTGAAATTATTTTTAAGGTTCTGTACCGAAAGGGTGTTTACGGAACCCTACTAAGCCTCCACCGTACCATCAGTCCGTCCATCTGTCGCAGGGCTATATCTTTGGAATCATAAAAATCAGAGACTTGAAATTTTCACATAATATGTATTTCTATTTCCGTTATAACGACAAGTAATAAAAATAAAATAAATTTTAAAATTAGAGGGGGTCCCCATACAAGAAACATGTTTCTTTGCGTTTTTTGCTTGACGGTGTTACGAATCCCTTCGACTGCGAATCCGACTCGTATTTGGTCATCAATGAAATGTCAACCTTTTGTTTAAGCATTTCAATTCTATAATTCTAAAATTGGTTCGTGCGGGTTGGATCCTTTTCCAGTTTTCCCTAAACTTGGTCCAATTGTTAAAAAGAAAAACGAAATTTGTACACTTTTATGTTGACTTTATTTTTGAAGTTATTCAATGAGTAACTTCTTTTGAGTATGTGCAGACGAAGGAAATATTACCGAGTAATATTGGGAAAATACCGGGTAACATTGGGAGTATTCCCAGTAATATTGAGAATTTACTTAAAAAGTAAATAAACCTATGTTGATTTTTTGCATTTTGTATGATGCATTGGTCTACACATAATGGTTTAATGTAAAAACAACATATGATTGAATTTACAAAATTGGAATATTTCCCTATATTTCTCATTCTTTGGTAACTTACCAGTTATGTTACTGGGAATATTCCCGGTAACGGCACATCACTAATTGTATTACTGCCATGCTAGTGTAAACGGCAACTCTTTTTACCTAGTACTTAATACCTTTCCTAGTAAATCGCTTTTTACACTAGTGTAAAAATATACGGCAGATTATAATTGAATTATGGACCTGAAATCAGAGAAAAGGGTATACGCTACATTTGATTTGTGCTGTATAATTTTACAAGCTGAAATGTAAAATTTGGCGAAAGATATGTATTTAAAAGCATCCCTTAATGCATAGGTGCAAAAACGGAATGTAGGAACTCAGGCTAGATGTTTCGTAACAAACTAGGTACTCGGAATGCAAATAAAAAGTATGATAGTTGATAAAACTTTGCCATTTTATTTATTTTTTGTGAATCATTTAGGAGATTCAGTCACCAGCATAAAATATAGGACGGTGAACAGCCCAACAAAAATATCTGATCAGTGATTTAAATCACAATAACACATTATACAACTAGGGTGGTAATACAAAGAAAGGCCGAGATCGCAGAAGTTTGCGGCCCGAGCTGCAAGCGAGGGACGTAAATATGCGATCGAGGGCTTTCTTTATTACCTCCCGTGTTGTGTACATCATTTTATGTCTACACTTGGCCAGAAAGCGTATGGTCAGGTGTGGCATAAATATTATTTTTGGGCTGCATCTATGACAGACGCGTGATGTAATTGAATAATGCCATTTGACAATTCACGAAAAGAGTACCGTAAATGGCATTGCACATGACTGTCTCTTGATTGATCTACTGACCAAACTTAATGCTTAAATTTACACCATAAATAAATAAACACGCGATGAACTTCCGTTACATTTTAATGGATTGCCCAGGAGAGGAAGCGATTTAAATCGGATCTCCTTGTTAGAAACTCACAAAACCATAACAAAAAATATTAAAAAGCCAATTGTCTATGCAGCTAATCATCTAAATAGCCAAGTGGTCATTTAGTCATTACTATCAACCTGTCTTAAAATTTGTTCGTCTAATAAGTGATTCGTCCAAAAAGCAACCGACCTATGCAGCAACTCGTCTAAATAGCAACTGGACAAAGATTCCGACAAACTGCCAACCTGCTTTTTCTGAAGTTGATTAAAAATTATCTGTTAGCGTTCTCAAAATGTCTTTTAAGCTCTTACCTATTGCTATAATTTCCTATTACCGAGTTTTATCGATAGTACGGTTCGACACATTCTCACGCCTAAACTTCACTTAAGGTAGGTTTGTTTAACCTTCAATTAGTACATAACAACATAAGTACAGGTTGATCATCCACTTCAACCTGCTGGTCCGATGCTCACTTTGAGCAATCAGTGAAACTTCCGTGGTAGTCCACGGCTAAGCGACCTGGTTCGATCCCAGGGAACGCCCGGGAAGCCCCAACCCTGCTCGATTTTTGCAATAGCCAGTAAGGCCTGTAAGTGGTCAGCATAAAAAAAACCATGGAACTGATCTGAAGTGGAATCTGCAGATGGCTGAGAGATAGGATCATCTAAGTTACATTAGATGAACTTACAGTGTTAGGGCTTATTTAATTGGTTTTTGCATGCAGTTTGCGACCATAATTACTCAAAACTGTGATTTGTGTCTTTGTCTACATATAGAGATCGGACGACAGCCTAGGCTAACATAATGTCTATGAATAATTTTGGCTCATAAGTCTATTTGGAAAAGTACGGTGGTGTGACGCGTTATATTTGCATTATACCTACATACAATATACCTGGCTGTCACGGTTTATTAAGCGAGCCGGATCTCGGGGCTCGAGACTGTCACCTGCAATAAAACTGGAAGTAGGCAGCGAGGTAAACAAGTTTCTTAGGGCTCTGTTATTTTATTAAGGCGCTATAAAGCGAAGTGAGTGTTACAAACTTCTCTTGTCAGGCCTGTGGTAGGATATGTCGCTCTCGCATCGGTTTATTTAGCCACCAAAAGCGATGTCTCTCTAACATTGCACCATGAATCGTCTGTAATAGACGCAAAGGCCTATGATGATGATGATGATGATAAAGCGAAGAAATTGAATGTAGGTATACAAGTAACATTTCAATATGAACAGTAGGCAGCTCACCTACTTCCTTTGAGTTTAAGGTTGTCGCACACATAAAGGTCAAAAGACACATTACAGCTCGGCACCGGAAAAACACCGCATCACCTCATCGTTTCGCTGTCAACCATCAAGCACGCAACGGACACGAATCGGCACGTCCGAAATGTCATCACGCTTATGGCTGGCTGGCAGCTCGCCTCGGTCTCGGTACAAACCAGTGAACCGCAAAAAGCACGCGGGCGAATCGCGGTCCCGAGCCAATCAAAAGCAATCCGAGCCACAAGTGCAGCGGTGGCGTGATGTAAGTAAATCGCGGTGACCGCGAGTCTGTGCCGAGCCGAGACGTTGCCGTTCCGATGCCGACAACAGTGCGTTACAGGATAGAGTTTTTTCACAAAGAATACTGAGCGGCTAGAGCTACGCCGCCGCTGTTCCGGTGCCGAGCAGTTATGTGTGCTTTACAGTTCCGCACTTGAATGGCAGCGGCGCAACGCAAGCGAAGCGAAGAATTCTACAAAAGAATTGTTCCGTCAGATATTATTATAATAGATGGCCGTCCTGTACATATAAAATTATGCAAAAATTATAAACAATACTATTGGCATTTAAAACAATAAGCTATGTAATAATAGCTTATTTTTCCCATCTACCTACCATCTAAATAACATTTGAAGGGAAACCTTTTTCCTTTAACTTAATTTAGACGATCTATTATCGTCTAAATTAACTTAAAGGAAAAAGGTTTCCCTTGAGACGTAAGAAATTAATAAACAACTCCAAACTCACTAGATATTATTTCAACTAGCAATTTCGTGTAGCTTCCGCCCGTTCGCAATTTTTCTCCCCGACGTATTAATTTCGGGGTTTCCTCGCCTTATAAAAACCCTTCTTAACCGCCGCTTGTATTTTTCATAGTAATTGCCGAGAATGGAGGATGGTGTAAATAATTTATCACTTTATTGTGCTTGGAATAGCCGAGATATTTTTTTAAGTTTAATATTTTGTGCGTTACGTAAATATTTAGGAATTACATTTATAAAGTGTGCCAAGTACGAGTCGGACTAGAGCACGGTTCCGTACCACTATCACAATGTACCAGTGGCGTGGCGTAAAAGATATCCTTGGGCAAGCCGATGCAGTTTTGGGTACATTTTCCTTAACAGCTGCAGAATAAGGTGCTCAAATACCCGATATTAGGCAAACCGGTAGGAATCGAGTTCTTTGGACGCCACGTGGCGTACGCTACTGCAATTTACCTAACATTTAAGTTAAGATCCTATTATAGACACCATGTAGAAATTTAACACAAATGTTTTTACTGTGTTTGGTAACACCAGGGACCTAAAAATAAATAGGCGGACGGAGCCTCACCAACAGATAAGTGAAGCATCTGTAGTGGGCCTATGGGCCAGTCGCTTTGTACACTTACGAGCCGCAGCCGCACGCACACATCAACAAGTGTTTTCCTATTACCCGCAGCAAGCATTGACCTGACCAACCAGCGTTAAAGAAACCGGTGGACTATAGGTTCAGTTCTTTGTTAACGAGGCTACGTCCGGCTATGTATTTATTTTATGGTCCTTGGGTAACACCGCACTCTACGCGTACGGAAAAGCCGCTTTCTGGCCAACTGTAGACATAAAATGATGTACACAACACGGGTGGTAATAAAGAAAGCCCTCGATCGCATATTTACGTCCCTCGCAGCTCGGGCCGCAAACATCTGCGATCTCGGCCTTTCTTTGTTTTACCACCACTTATAGTACTCACCACTCACCACCACTCACCACTTGTAGTAGTTAGTTGCAGTTATAGTAGGTACGTTACATAACTAGCACCCTAGTTATGTAACTTACCTACTATAAGTGCTGTATAATTTTGGGAATGTGATTACGCACAGGCGTCAGTCGCGGTCACTTTGATCAGCTCTGCTAAACTGCGTCATGCAAACAGAACTATTTTATTTACATGCTTCTAATCTTTTATATTTCTACAGTAATGTGTTTTTTAAGAATAATAATTGCATCAATAAATTGCTCTGAATAAATTAGCTTATGACGTTTGTAACTGACGATTCGAATAAGTGCTTCTAGATCTAGGCGTACCTACTTGAGCAGAGACCGGGAAGTAAGAGGTTGCCGGCCGAGTACCTGCATAATAGACGGTCGAGCGACAGCGAGCCCAAATAGTTACGAGGCTGGCAACCCCTTTTCACGCCGAGACATGTATAGTGCTTTTCTCAAATATGCAATGAAATCAATTAAATACGCTTCGAAAAATTAAACTTTATTTTCTAGAGATCTTAAAAAATAAAGTAGACAAAAAATCTGAAACTTTCCTTTCCAAAAATTGTTTCAGTTCACATTTTTACCGCGAATATTTAGATGAAATATTTTAAATAAGTAGGTACCTAGTCATGTAGTTAAGTTTGTAATTTAAAATTATTGGAAATTGTTTATAATGTGTTATTTGTTATGTTCATACGTCGTTATCGCGGGTGCAGTAACAAATGAAATAAAGAGCACATATAATAGAATGTCTATTTGGTAGAAACGGACATATTCTGCCTACAGCTATAAGCATCTAAGAAGCTCCTTACATGTGGAGAGTTTTCGCTAGCAAAGGTCTATAAAAATTGAAGGCATGTTTACAAAAACAACATAACTAACATTTTTGGCGGATTTGAGTTATTGGTATCATAGTGGTCGTCTAAGAAGGAGCTATAAGTAGTCCAAAAATATTGACTAAAAATTACCCCATTTGTCCAAAATCAGTCTTTAAAAATATACCCATTTTACAAAGTTAAAAAACCGTCCGAACGAAAAACTAAAGGTGCGACTAAAATGATTAGTCGTACACGTACATGGCACAGTCGCAAATTTAGTATTTCAGTAAGTACCTCCGTTTAGTTAGTTTTTAGTAGGTTAGGTTAGTTTTCTTTCGGGAGTTTTATACCTACCCTTTTACAAGAACTTATCTACATTATTTTTTACAAAAAGAAATAACTGTATGCTATATACATACGCACTCTTTTTAGTAGGTTGTATAACTGGCAATTAAGACGCTGTCAACAGCAAAATGCCCTTGAGGATTCAGGATTTTGGCCCATCCCCTAGCCCCGCCTAATTGCTCCCAGCGCTATTCACAAGTGAGCGGCGAGAAGCGTAACTGTTTGCATTCGGCTTGCGATCGCGATCGAAATAAACACGCCTGCCGGTAGATGGCGTTAAACTCCTGTAGGTTTCCCAATTTCCCATAGAGCGCAGAATAAAATAGACAGGGCGTCGTTAAAATAATATAGTTGGTTTTTAATTTATTTTCATAATTAAAGCGTGAACAGATAGAATGAAATTTGGATATGTAATACGTAAATAAGTAATGAAAACTTTCAAACACATTTAATGAATTTCGGATATGTAATATAAGTAGTTAAGATTTATTAGAAAAAAATACAGTATTTTTGTAAGTAGTAATACGATTATATTGAATTAAAATATACAGCACTTCCTTTATGTTTTTCTTGATGACCTGCAATGTAAGGTCATCGAGAAAAACATAAAGGTAAGGTAAGGTTTACAAATAAATCAATCGATTTTCGATTTGACAGTATAAGGTATTTATACTTAGTATCCGTAACCTGGTATCCCATCAAAAACATTCTGTAAAAAACTAGCCAAGTCTCGATGGAGCTGCTTGTTTATCTCTAAAAAGTAATGAAATCTAGACAAAATCGTGTCAAGTTTAAGGTACCTTACTGCGATTTCTTTATTATTATACTTAATGTTGTGTGACTTGGCCGTTGAACATTCTTTATTCGTTATAGTAGGTACAAGTCAACAAAGAAACTTTGTAATCGCATGTATTTGTATAGGATTACAAACTTATGTGTGCAGTTGCAATATTTGGAGGTTTTTTAGGACTTGATAGGCTAAAAACTAACTATGTTTAAAATTTCAGCTCTCTGAGTTTATGGGAAGTACTAGTTCTATTCTGATGATCATGAGTCAGTGAGTGTCTGTCGTAAATGCGAAACTTTACTTTCGCTTAACTTCGGAACTAAATGACCTACAGAATTCAAATTTTGGATTTTAAGTATGTGATTATAGCTTACTGAATGACGAAAATTTCTGCGTTCTGGTCTATCTAGAGGTTCTCAAATAGGGGCCTGAAAATGCGGCGAAATGGTTCCAGTAAAGGATGGTACGGCAGTGTTTGCTTCGCGCTCGACTTGGCGGGGCCACTGCCGTGCCCCAGATATGTACCATGCAACTCCGAGTACCTTTAGTAGCTAATGATAATATATGTTACGTAGGTAATTAAATTAAATGAGATTGAATATAATATACAATATAATAAATACTTAGTAAGTTAGTACAAATACCTTATACTGTCAAATCGAAAATTGATTGGTTTATTTGTAAACCTTACTAACTGACGTGCCCGAAAAATTACCCTGGAATGCGGTGTGTAATTCATACATACATACATACATACATACATACATACATACATACATACATACATACATACATACATACATACATACATACATACATACATACATACATACATACATACATACATACATACATACATACATACATACATACATACATACATACATACATACATACATACATACATACATACATACATACATACATACATACATACATACATACATACATACATACATACATACATACATACATACATACATACATACATACATACATACATACATACATACATACATACATACATACATACATACATACATACATACATACATACATACATACATACATACATACATACATACATACATACATACATACATACATACATACATACATACATACATACATACATACATACATACATACATACATACATACATACATACATACATACATACATACATACATACATACATACATACATTCATTCATTCATTCATACATACATACATACATACATACATACATACATACATACATACATACATACATACATACATACATACATACATACATACATACATACATACATACATACATACATACATACATACATACATACATACATACATACATACATACATACATACATACATACATACATACATACATACATACATACATACATACATACATACATACATACATACATACATACATACATACATACATACATACATACATACATACATACATACATACATACATACATACATACATACATACATACATACATACATACATACATACATACATACATACACCTTACATACATACACCTTACATACATACACATTAGGCCTTCATACACAGGGTTTCGCACACAGGCGCTGCCGGGTGTGGGCGCAGCCCTGAGCTTGCCTAATGCATTAGGCAAGGAAGAATAATAATTACGTCAAAATAAAATCGCGGAGTGAGACATGCCTGCTTCGGCTCGTTTCCTAAAACCACACTCGTGTATTGATGCCTCCCATAATACATAACTATTACCGTCGACTCCAAAACTTTATAGATCTATGCAAACAAAACGTTTCTCGATGGGCGTAGCCAAAACCGCATCTGAAGAAGCGTTGAAATGTGGACCTTATATCCAGTGACATAAGGTCCACATTTCAACGCTATGAAGGTGTAAAACTGAATGAGTATTCATTTGGACAGGCCAGTGGCTATTGCGGTGATCATACATTTAACACACTTAACTAAATATTTACACTTCTTATATTATAACTTTGATTTATATAAGTACGTATACAGTATTTTAGATTTTTAACACAAGGTTAAACAAATTTTTGCGATGTTTTCGATGCGCAAACGAGAAGCATAGGTCCGTCTAGCACGGCGCGTCAGCGCACACTGTCTATTTGTATCGGAGTAAACGAGAGCCTACTGTCACTGTTTCTGGGCAGCCGGGTCTTAGAAGATAATAATAAATAAAAATTGAAATAAAAAAAAGTGTGGACTATTTGTGAAATGTGACTCGTTAGCGGTTTAGGTGTGAATATGATGACTTCATGTTTTTATTTGCAGACCCATACGTTAAAAAAATAAAGACATAGAACCGTTTAATGATGATTTTAAGACCAATCTTTGCAATTTTTTTCTATCGAGCCGATTTCGTGAAATTATGTATCGCGTTCGTCCACGGTCTTCGAAATATGATGAATATTAACATATATTTTTTTTGATGTGCTAGAACAAATGGTTTTTCTTAAAAAACTGCTTAAATACCATCAATTTCAACAAAAGTAGGTCTTGTCAGCCTCTTAAGTGCACAATTAAAAAAAATGGAAATAAAAAAAATATAGATTGCACTAAGCATATAGTTGACGTATTCAGAAGTCGTATCATGTACATCTTAAAAATGGGTGCAAATCATTCATCTCCAGAATCGTTGAGAAATCTTAAGCGTATTGCTAACATTTTATCTAGCAATATAGAAATTAAATTAATGTTGATAAATTTTAAACTCGTACGTGTAGGCATAAATGATCCTCAAAATGAGTATCGCGTCTGTTATTGCTTGTTTTTCATAATCTTTCTGTACTGTCAAATCGTTTTTGCACCCGCGATAACGACGTATGGTATGTTCATGTCAACTTTATATACCTACTTATAAATAAAACAGCAAAATACTTATAGCAAGCATCGTTTACTGTTTTTTTAATGGCTGAACGCCATGATGCTGTACCACAAATAATAGTACACTTTCGACCGGTTTACCGGTAAATCGGTACACCGGTTTGCATTCCCTACGTAGGAGTAGGTTCTATATTTTAAAACTAAACTCATAACTCCCGAGGGAGTTATAGATTTTCATAGTTTTTCCTCCCGTGGGAGTTATAGATTTTTGTAACCCACGGGAGTTAAATCGACTCGACTTGGTCTATAAGCCCGCGTGTTATAACACCCTTTACGAGCAAGTGTGATGAAAATGTAGGTTAGTATGAAATTCCTGCAATTTTGCATGAAATTCCATCAAAGGCCTCTCGTACCGTCTCGCACCGGACACGAGCTATTTTGCAGCCTATTATAAGGCACGTAATATCAATATTTCATTGCATGTTTAAAGTTTTTAGTTAAAACCGATGATATAATAGTACCTACATTACATAACTAGAGTGGTAATACAAAGAAAGGCCGAGATCGCAGAAATTTGCGGCCCAAGCTGCAAGCGAGGGACGTAAATATGCGATCCAGGGCTTTCTTTATTACCTCCCGTGTTGTGGACATAATTTTGTCTACACTTGGCCAGAAAGCGGCTTTTTTCGTACGCGCAGCGTGCGGAAAAAGTCACTTTATGGCCAGGTGTTTACGTCCCTCGCTTGCAGCTCGGGCCACAAACATCCGTGATCTCGGCCTTTCTTTATCTTATCACCCTAGTTGTGTAATGTACTAATATGACACCATCTACCGATTTCAAGACAGTACGCTACTGGCTTATTCACTTAACTTCACCAAATGAGGATAATAAGCAAGTACCTAAAGCCTGTAAAGGAAAAAATGTTTTTATTTGAATAATAATTTGCAGCCTCCGTCGTCGTACTTACCTATGTATCATAGTGTCATATAGATAATTGTTCCTCACAGAAATATTTACGTCAGAGAAAAAAATAGAGTCCGGACGGCCTATTATTCAGCACTATAGTGTGCAAGGTGTAAGATTGGTCTCTTCACACATCGTCAATGGCGAATTTAGAGATGAAGCTCTATACTAAATTCATTAAATAGAAGTTCGACTTGTTAGGGACTAAATCATAATACTGCGTAGACATACTGGCCCCATAACATCTCCACCGAATCTCAATAAGGGCGGCAGCAGCAGAGGCGGCAGAAACTGCCAAGGTGGAAAAGTACACTTGGTCTCGGCGCAGAATATAATTTTGTTCCTTTTGGCGTCGAGACCCTTGGTCCGTGGGGCCCTGGGGCTCTAAGTTTCTTCAAGGAGTTATCGAAGAGACTCAGAGAAACCACGAGGGACCGAAGAGCTGGCAGCTTCCTCGCTCAACGCATCAGCCTTACTATCTAGCGAGGAAATGCTGCCAGCATCTTGCAGCACCATGCCGCAGGGGCCATTTTTAGATCTATTTTAGTTTTAGCTTATTTAATTTTAATATAGTTTTAGTTTTTACTTTTAGTATACATATTTAACTTTAAACAAATCGTATATTGTTTATTAAACAAGGTAGGTAGGTATACCTTATTCACTAATAATTGTTCGACTATTGTTTTCAATGTATTTGATTTTGTTCGCTAATGAAATCAAATCGTTATATATCGAATACGTTATTAATTTCGAGATACGATTTTTAATTTTATCGATTTACTCAAATTACAACAGATTCCAAGCAATGGTATTCGCTCAGCTCTGAGCACACTTATAATAACCGCGGGCCGACGATGTACTTGAGAGATGACTACACACCGGAAGATGCAGCGCTGGTAGGCTCCCCAAAAGGTGGACTGATAATCTGGTGAAGGTTGCTGGAGTCCACTGGAGGCTGCACAGGTCCGGTCATGATGGCGTTCTTTGGGGGCGGCCTATGTCCAGCAGTCGACGTCTTTGGGTTGACGATGATAACCATGATATGAAGAAGGAAAACGAAGACAATACCTTTATACTGGTTTTATTTTATTTATATTAATTTCACAGATTTTTCGATAACTAGGTTTTCACCCTCGAAGTCAGTGCGTAAATGAAAGGTGACCCCGACTAGAAAATTTCAATCCAGATCAAACAATAAAGTGTGCAATAAAATCAATATAAAGTTAACTGTGTAGATTGAATCCCAAGCTAGCAACTGGTGGCAGACACTTTACCCTCTGCTACTGTCCCAAGGGGTACCTGCGACGGGTCGTAACGTTTGACAGGCGAAGGGTTAACTGCCACTTTGATGTACACGTCTGGGACATTCCCTAAAGTATGGTAAAGAGAGAACTGTTGATGTTGCCGTTAAAGTTAACGAGGCTTTTTGATCCGTTTAAATACCTACTTGCACTCACTTTGTTTTAATGTTGACGTGATATGACGTCACGTTGGTGATTAATTCCTATTGACATGACATGTTAACTGTATTCACCTACAACATACACAAAAATAATATATAAGCGTCAGATATCATGTATAATAACGTTCTCAGCCTAGTCTTTACATAACATAAAGTGTAATTACTTTTACGCGCCTCTAACATAGATCGGACAGATGGACAGATTGAACATGACAGGGGTTATTTTCGGCTACAACTGGCAACTAGGTACCTGTTACGTGAAATTGCTTTTCATCGCCCTGAAAAATTTTGTGGGTAATCTTTGCATGATCCTACACATTCTCCTAATTACTTAATTCAACCTTTATTTCAAGTAGATAAGGTTTAATTTCAATCAAATGGCAAATACCTACACGAGTTTTTTCGCTTGCATTATTTTACTTTGTAATATGACTTTTTACAACTTATTCTGAAATGTTTTCTGAACTGATAACCAGATGTGTGTGTTACAAGAATGATCGAAATCCAAACTGATTCCAAATTCTTTACTAATATTATAAATGCGAGTATAGTAGTAGTGACCGATGATGAATTAAATATCTTTTATTATATTATCGTAATGTTAATATTAAACTAAAATTAGTCGGCAAGAATAGTTCACAACTTTTAAATAAACATGCTTTTAAATAAATATTTTACAAGTTACCAAACTGAACTTGATATTTTTGCTTAGCACTAGTAAAAATTAAATGTTGATATTTGCATTGTTAGCTATGTACAGGGAACTTTGTAAATAATTTGTTATATAGAAACAATACTAAACATCTGGATAATAAAAAAAACCGGTCCAGTGCGAGTCGGACTCGCGCACCGAGGGTTCCGTACAAACTCGTAAGTAGATACGTGAATAGTTCAAGAAAAACTGTATGGCGATCAGTTTAGTAGAAGTAAATAAGGTATGTATTATGATTCTTGCAAATTTCTAAAAACGGTGCAAGTCAGAAAAACCGTTATATTTTTCCTGTAATATTTAGGATGATATTAATAATTGGTAATTATTACAGATTTTTCTGTAAAGTAACTTTGAAGATAATAGGGGGAATGGTATTTTTTTTCGTCTTAAATAAAAAAGTAGGTACATGATTAAGAAAAAAAATAAAAATGCTTTTGGAATCTACAAATTAAGCCCTTTCATTTGATACCCCCACTTGATATAATAGTACAACTTAAAATTTTCGACCTCTCATTACGGCCCCCTTTAAAAAAAGTAGAAAAGGTATAAGATATTTAGTACGCTGGGGTTAGTGACTTTTAAAACTATTCGAAATTTCAAATCGATAGAAGGAGTAGGTAGTTCCTGAGATATCTGACTGTGACAGACGGACACACAGACGGACAGACAGACAGACAGACAGGGTCACACCATAAGGGTTCCTTTTTTACCATTTTGGTATGGAACCTTAAAAAAAAGAAATGATAACAATGCTCATATTGATTCTAATCCACATTTTAAGTAACTGGTAAATTAATTTCACATACATACAGGTTATGTATGTACGAGTATGGTACAACTGAAAAAAAGCTTCCAAATATTCAGTACATACTATATGGATATAAAATTCTGTTTACTGATTTGTTTGGCTTTTTTTCTTACACTGGCTTACACACAAGTTGTCTATGGGTGTAACATATTCTAATTCTTTTATTTTGTAAAATGTTGACCATACATAGATACATAGGTAAAGTTTACATACCAAATGGGCAAATACCTACCAGTAAAATTATATATCCAATAGGTTACCTAGGTCATTCAGTCTGGAAAGTCCCCTTTCCCTTTATTAATCCTAATCACTTTTCCTTGCATCTCCCTTGGCACCCCATGTCTCTCTGTCAAATGCCGCCTAACTGTAGCTGGCTTAGCATAGGTGGCTCCACATTTATTACACAAATACACATACATCCTCTCGTGAACATTATTACAATGTGCTAACATCTCACTGCGCAAATAAAACTTTCGGGGACATTGACTACATTGGATTGTTTTTTCATTATGATAAATAAGGTGCTTCTTCCAAACAAATCTTCTCCGGAATGTCAGGCCACATTTTTCACATGTGTAAGGTCGTTCACCAGTGTGTATTCTTTCATGCTCAATTAAACTGAATTTTCGAGGAGCTTTGTATGGACATTGTCGGCATTGTAAGTATGGTCCAGTACCGTGAACAGCCACTTGGTGTATTTGTAATTCAGTAAGTACTGGAAATCCTTTACCACAATGTTCACATACATATCTACACCCATTATGTCTCTGCATGTGATTTTCATAAGAATGTTTGTTAGCCAAAACTCTGTGGCAAATATTGCAGTTAAAATTTTCTGTCTCTGTATTACTACTGCGAAGTTGCATTTGACGTTTCCGGGCTATTTTTTTATGCCGATTAAAGGTCCTCTTTTTGAAACATCTCTTGAAGTCTATTGTGGATAAATCTGTGTGTGATCCAATTAATTTCTCAATGCGGTTCAAAATAGTATCTCCATCTTCTTGTAATTGAGACTGCTTTTCTTCAAAATAAGAAAGATTTGGCCCATTAACGTCTAAATTTTCATGAAAATGGTCACTGAAACTGTCTTGTGAGAGAGTGATTTCCATATCCAGGTTTTCCTTTCCAGCAATTCTTTGTATGAATACCTGAGGTTTTGCTTCACACTTAATATCACAATTCTGAAGCCGTTGCAGATCTTCAGTGATAAAATATTTTTTAAACATAGTGAACTCTGCGATTTTCTGTTTGATTTCCATCTCGGAAAAACATTGATTTGCTAGTTTCTTCAGCTGTTTATCACTAGTTTCGCACTTCAGCTTGAAGAAAATAGCTTGCTTCAGGCAATATACACAGTCATTACACATTGCAGTGGGGAAAACATCATCCGATTTGATATCAACACTCGCAAAAGTTAGAATCGCTTTGCCAAAACAACTTAGACCGTCGACACTTGTGAAATCTATTAAAGATATCATGTTCTCTGTATTGTTTTGTTTCAAACAAACTCGACATACACATTTGTAGATACTGTCGTATGTTTCCATAATATTCGTTTATGAAGCAAACAGTAAGATTATGAATAAATCAAACTATTCTTCGAGAATATCCCGTCCCGTACGTACAACACAACCGCGTCGCTTTCCGCTAGTTAACCGTCAGCTGTCAGACTGTCACTGTCAGTGTCACCGTTGATGGGTCAAATTTGTAATAGATCCGAATTGGACGTTCTATGTAACTGAATCGCTCCTTGAAAATCATAACGTCATTAAACGAAAAACACGATTTTTGGGTACGGGGCTTGAAAATTTCCGAATTATTAAAACGTCTAAAACTACTTTATTTGTAATAAAAGTATCATTTTTATACTGTGTTTTGTTAGATACGTGACTATGCTTTTTACCGATAAGAGTAGCTCCCGTCTTTTATGTTTTATTTATCTGATAATTGAATTTAAAGAAAATAATAATGTCACTTTTCCATAAATTTTTGCTTAGTGTCACTTTTCAAGCCTGTGATTTCCTAAACTTTAATTTAGTTTAAGGAACAATGACACTATATCTGGTTATTTGGAAGAAAAATCCATGTTTTTGTATAAAAACTCTTAAAGAAAACTTGTTAAATGACATTTATTAACGCAAATGACTATCAGTCTCAAAAACAGTTAATAATTTTATTCATTACACACTGTGACATTAAACAAGAAGTCACAAAATAATCAAACGGCAGTAATGTTGGAAGCAGCTTCTACCAGTTATAACGGCTTAAAACATAAAACAGCATTTTTCAATTAACAAAACGAGTAAATTTATAGTAATTTGAGCCGGCAAAATTGACACTACATCGAAAATGACGATTAATAATGCTAAAAATCATTTTAGTTATTAAAACCATGTCATTTAACGTACTAAAAATACAGTACATCTTTATTATTAGCCTGCATCAAGACTCGAAATTCAAAATAAAACGGTCATTATTGATATACTGTCATTTTAACAGTCTTAACACAAAGTATAACATTAAAAATTGCAAGAGGACAAGTGTCATTAAAGCGAAAATTACACTATTGCTTTATATTGAGTCTTGATATTGATACTACATTAAAAGTTCAAACTGACGTATTACGAATAAATACTGTATTCCATTGAAAAATGTTAGTACTTTCCGTTTAATATCACAGAATACCGTCATTAAGCAGAAAATGACAACCTTCTTCACAAAATCCACGGAATTTCACTGTATTTCTAATGATAGTGACACTGTTCCAAAAAGGCTCGCGTCAATTTCCACTATTCGCCGTAATGACACTAGCGCCCCCTGCCGTTTTAAATAGAGCTAGAGCAATAGGTGTCTTTGTATGGCGTTCCTTACAATCACGTGAGTTAGATGGCGTTGTTAACTCAAAAACGTAATTTTTTGGATAGTGACGTTATGATTTTCAAGGAGCGAATGTGTATTTAAAGTTGGTGATAGACGGGCGAGTAAGTTCGCGAACTTAAAGCTCGACGGCCTTACTCCCCTGTGTGTCATTCTAAGTACGTGTACTTTAAAGCCGCCGTGCAAGTTCCGCGAAGATCCATCACATTGAAAGATTTTGCTCGTAGCCCGCCTGGCTCGGCTCGTACTACGTCTGTCACTGCCGCGAGTCGCGAGCCATCATTTTTAACCGACTTTCAAAAGAAGGACGGTTCTCAATTCGTCTGTACCTGTTTTTTTTGTATGTTTCTTACGCGATTATTACTCGAAGACAGTATGGACCAATATAATATTGAAAATTATTTTTTTGTTTAAAAGCAAGGACCTTAACCCTAAACTTGGCAGCGCAGCGTATCTAAAAATGCACATTTTGCGTTAAAAAATCTAGCATCAACCGATGTTCGCTTCTGGTATTGTCATTGGTTAAAACAGACAGGGTAAAATACACATTTTCTACCAAAAAAATATTATAAAGCTCTGGCACAGATTAGAGAACTGACAATATAAACAGAATAGCAACCCAACCCGGCTTCGCACGGGTGCAATGCTGATACTAAATGCATATATTATACATTTAAACCTTCCTCTTCAATCACTCTATCTATTAAAAAAACCGCATCAAAATCCGTTGCGTAGTTTTAAAGATCTTAGCATACATAGGTACAGACAGCGGGAAGTGACTTTGTTTTATACTATGTAGTGATAGTGATATTTCACTGTCGCGCGTTCCCGTTTTCCACCTTTAGCTATGTAATAAATGGACTACTGATAACAAACAAAATTTTACAATCATCTATTCAATTTCTTAGTGAAAAGAGGGCTTATTTCTTGGTGCACACTGCCAGCTTATAGTTAAACAATACTACGTCCATTTTATAGTGTGCATTTATAGATGCATTGCCAAGTTATCTATGTGATATGGGCGTGCATACAAATATACATTGCCAAAGGTTCAGTCAGTAAAATTGTTATGATAAAAGTAGTTTGGATGTGGGCGCCCTTTCACAAAAAAATACTATTGGAAGGGGTGGGTGCCGCCCAAGTCTTATAGTTGCCTATTATTGTGATAATCGTGGAGACAGTTGCGATTTTCATTGCAGCGAAGCCTGTAACAGCACTTGGTGCGCTTGAATTTGGTCTACCCCTGAATGCAATTTTTGCAGCGTCCTTTGCTTGTGGGTCTCCCGCCAAAGGACGCCGGTGTCCGGCATGATGGTGGCGGCTGTTGGTTTAACCCCGTATGTTAAACCGAGAGCCGCCACCATCATGCCAATCGCTAGTTTCCTGGAGCTTCTTGCAGTTTTCGGTTCTATCCTTTGTGGTGATGTGCACCACGCACGCAGTGGTGACATTGATTTGTGCTGCACCTGAACTTCTTAGGTTTCGGAGGTTTGGGTTCCTTGGTCTCCCTGGGGCGGGCGGCCAGGCATTGTTCGAGTACATTGTCATATTTTAGTGTCTATGAGAAGCTGTGTTTTACCTGGACAGTTTATAAGGCCTACGCTAGCTGACGCGGGTACACGGAGCGGGCGCACGCGGCGGGCGGACAAAACTATGGCACCCGCGCCCGCTTCACTTAGCGCTGCTCATTAGTAGGGTGACAGCACCAATTATGGACACGTTAAGCACAGTAGTACCCAGTAATGGACAACAAACATTAAATGACTTATAGCAGACTATTCATGGACTTTCCCAGTTATGACAATCAGTTATCTGAACATAGTGTTGATAGTTTAAAAACTTGTGGATTTTGACGCATGGTCCTTTTCCCTAAATTCCATAAGATTACTTATTGCATAGAACTTGGTATTTCTACAGCTTTTTCTCCGATATTTCTTAAGAAAACCGCGATCTGAATTACGAAGTGGCGGAGCGAAAAATTACTTTAAGTTCTTTTTAATGTTTTCCCCGAGGTTCGATGAATCCAGGAGTTTGACTTTAATTTATAATACCTATCGCGATTCGGCTGTCATTTTTCGGTTTCTATTTTTATATAAGTATAGTAGTAGTATAAATATCGGAACCTTTTTTTACGTTTATTCCCCGATTACTCGAAGACGGTGGAATAAATTTGGGAAATTGATTTTTTAAGGGTTCTGTGCTTGTGGTCCCATCCAGCGCCGGATTATCCCATAAAATTAAGCAATTGCTGAGGGTATAATGTTTTGGCTTGGGGGGCACCAGAAACAGCACCAAAAACAAAATTTAATAGGAGGGGGGCACACACAGGCGTCGATTGCTAAGCATCAAGTTAGTCTTGATCCAGCACTGGGTCCCACAGCCACCAGGTCTTGATGATGTGTTCACTTCAAATCCTGAACTCTATATATATATATATATATATACAGCGTAGGAAAAACTAACTCCACGTGAACGACATGTTGGTAAATAGCTAATTCTACGCTAAAAATACTTGCTTTTATTTTGCATACCATGACTGCACGGATAACTACTGAGATGTAAGCAGTAATCAAACTAGTCATACTTATTGCGGTCTAGACTGTTTGAGACCAATTCCTGGAAGGATTTCTATTTTCTTAAAACGTTTTCTCAGCGAATGGCTTGACCTATGTGCTTTAGGAGATCTATGATAGGAATCTTCACCATGTAGGGGGCTATAATCCTGCAAGCAGGTTTACTAGTCGCGGCCACTAGTGACTTTTCACTGACCGGTCAAAGTGCGCGTACGGACCAGCGGAATTGGTTGAAACAGTTCAACCTTTCATTATGACGTGTGTGGCCGAGCTAGCCCAGCTCAGAAGACTCCGCCGAGAAACTTAGCTGAGCCCGGCCATGGTCGGAGTAAATTTGAACGCAGTCCTTATGTGTAGTTGTCGTGAGGAAGTCGCTCCCACCGGCGGGGACCCCAGCGAATCTTGCGAAGTATAGATCGAAACGCTCTCATTTGTAAAGCGAAGATGGGATATATGTGCGCTGCTTTACCCCAGATGAGTATGGCATAAGATATAATACTGTGAAAGTAACTGAAGTAAACCAGGCAAGTTGTGTCCACGTTAAGGTGGATTTAGACCAAACGAATTCTAACACATTCTAACCCCACTCTACCAAATGTGTTGTGTGTTGTGTTAGGTATTCGTCTTACGGCAAAAGCGGCAGAGCTCAGCCGGTTTGCCAAAGCAGATAATATGAAGCCCACTGTAAGCTATGATCCAAAGTAAGCCTTAAAAAGGATGTATCAGACATTAAACTTTATGTTACCGACATAAGGTATTTCTTCCGCAAATTCTCAGATCTTCATATTCATCCTGACTGCGTATATACCTACCTGGAGCTTTTTGCGGTCAGATAAATTCTTGGCTCGTTGAGTGTTCAAAATTTGATAAAATACAGGTTGTTCCAATATAAGTATCCAAATTTTTATACAAGATAGTACGTACGTGAAATATAAAAAATGACGTATTTTTTCGTTTACTCCCACTTAGTATTGTTTTTTGAGAAATGGCAGTACAAAGTTGTCTCTAAAAATTAAGAGTTTATGGCTAACATTCTGCGCCCCCTACCGAACCACCCGACAAGCGTAGTAAGTTGCAGGTACTAAATTATAAAAATATCTACAGACCAAACTACTAGGTACTAAATTATAAAAATATCTACAGACCAAGCAAAAGTAACTCTTATCTCAATGTTACAAAGTCTTAAATAGAACAAAAATCACTTCACCGGTTTGACATCATTCACTCAAACTTGCACACATTAAAAGTTGCAAATTATTCTTTCATACTTTTAACGGGCTTAGGGCCGTCAAAATGCGAAAAACAGGAGAGAAAAGACAAAAGAAGGACTTTCGTTTAATCCCATGTTGCGAAGGCGAGGAACAGTATCTGCTTCATACATTCTCTGTCATAAATTTTCGCCACTTAACCAACCACTTAACACGTAACATCGCACCATCTATTCGCGGTATGAAAACATTGTGAACGCCGGGCATGCGAGCGCGCGTAGGTACTGTTACCGTTCGACTAATTGTTACTGAGCGCATTGATAACCGGTTGTGATTGTAAACTACCCTCTTACTAAGTATTAGCTACGTATATAAAAAAAATGGAATCCTTAGGTTATATAATACCTAGTGCCTGTAAAAATTTAGAAACTTGTAAAAAAACGCCCTGCATAAAGTAGCCATATTTAATACCAATTTCTTTCAGTTTTTCCCTTAAACCTTAGGTTTTTACGAACATTAGGTACAGACTCAGATTAATTATATCATCAATTCCCTATTGCTTGACCACTAAGAGCAACGCGGACTTCGTGGGGAGTGGCCTTGCTTAGTATTTCCCCTCTGCCAAGCAATTTGCGCCAGTGATCATATTCGTTCTATAAAACTAGTTGCACTTGGATTAGTCATCAGACAGCTGCAAAAGGAGATCTAACACGTCAAACGTACAAATGGTATTTCCTTTCACATCTAAAGTATTTTGAAATCACATTATCATTATTTACTTCCTTCAAAACATATGATTTGCCATTATTTGAAGTTTGTTTACTACCTAGTTGACAAACAAGCAACCTCGCGTTGCCATGATGTTCTGCTAAACTTATCAATGTTGTGCGTCACGTCATTACAGCACTATTTCAATGTAAAATGTATCTTTGTGAATGTGAAGCGGTCAATGTGTTGCTCTATTTGTTAAGTATTAGTTTCGTAGTGATAGACGATTTTTCATGTACGCGTAGCGTATGTAATTAAGTGTGCGTTACCTCGTTCCCCCTTGCCAAATATGGCAGAAATGTGTGAACCGGACAAGTGCCTTATGGCGCCTCCTTTCCGTGTTGCTCTAAGCTTAACCATTATCTTAATGTGGTTTGCATTATATTACTTACTACTAAGTACGTCTGTTTGGTAACAATTAAAAGAAAATACTTCTTTCTTCTTCTGTTAAGTATTTTGCTTTGCTATCACCACAAAGTGTCATAACTACAGATGTGCAAATTGCGGAGTTTCCAAAAAGGTTATTAGATTTAACTTAAAAAAATCTAATAAGGCTTATTAGATTGTTTTAAGTTAACTCAAGGACCTTAAAATGAATAGCCGGACGGAGCCTAGCCAACAGAGAACTAAAGCCATTTTTTATAAGCCGGCTGCTTGTACTTACGAGCCGCACGCACACATCAACTAGTTTTTTCATACTGCGAGCAGCACGCACCCATAGGTAGCCGACTTATTAGACATGCTTCAGTTCTTTGTTAGCGAGGCTCCGTCCGGCTATTTATTTGTAGGTCCTTGAGTTAAATCTAAAAAACTTTTAGGAAACTTTCCGCAACTCGCACCTCTGTAGTCATAACTCCCGTTATCACAACTGGCGCTTGTTCTTCCTTTTGTCATTCATACTAGGGTTTTCAATATCAGCATTTTTGCGTACAAACATACAAATATTATTGGTATTAGAAGCTCTACTTTAGACTGGTACTGCAAAATAAGACTTCCAAAATTCACAGAACTAAATCGAGCATGTAGTATAAGCAAAAGCACCAGTTACCAGTTTTATAACTTGCAGTTTAGACATCGCCAGTAACCGTGGTTTAAGCATACGGCAGTAAAAGTGTGTTAAACAAGCAACGGGGGAGCTTGCCATAGCTTAGTCAAATACAGCTATTATACTCTAAGGGTAGCCCAGTTCTAAAACATTAAACGTATGTGAATGCATTACCTACTCTGGCTATGCGTAATCGATCCATATCCCTGGTGCACAGAGTGCGGACCAGTCCCAACAGCATTCTGAAAATGATTGCAAAGAGGTTGGATTTCTTGTACGTGACTCATTGTTGCATGTCTCATCTACACAGAAATAAATAAAATGTTAAGAACCTATGTAAGTAAGTACTAACACTAGAATAAGACTCAAATTGTTACTAACATAACGAGCCTTGTTGGTCGAAAATAAAACTATTCTATTCTATTCTGGCTACTGAGATGAGCGTTACATTGACTCAAAAGGTATCTACCCGTATCACACCCTGACCGTATCAGACACATTATAGTCTCATAGTTTTCAATACAAAAGAATATTTATTTTGCCTGAAACTTTCATAGTACGGTTATGGTATGATACGATGTAGTGTAGTGGGCAGAGACCAAAAGACTTAAATTGGAATGTCTCACGCTTTCATACTTGTCAGAATGTGGTGGATACTTTATCATTAGGGTTCCGTACCAAAATGGTAAAAAAGGAACCCTTATGAGGAAACAGGAGGGCAGTTTTTCCATACAAACGTAGTCCCCTGTTTCCTCCCTGGATAATGCCAGTAGAGCAATCATTTTTTGTCCAAAAATCTATGGCTACTATTGATATGTTCCTATGTTTTCTTTTTTACGATAAATTGATTCTCAAAAGAGATATTAACCTTCAAAAACCTAAAAAAATGCCAGATTTTCCGCTGTGTTCACACATCCAGAAAACAAATTTGACTAGATTATTAAAAAAAAGGAAAACATAGGAACACGGCCAAAGCCTTTTTTTAATGTTTAATGAAAAAAATAGTTAAATAGGTTAAGTTTTGGGGAAGTAATCAGGGGACTACGAAACGTTGTTTTCATAAAATTTTAAAAGGTATTTTCGGTCCAAGCTGCAGTTGTCTCTATCGCGCTCTGCGGGTGAGAGGCGGGCAGTGCGGGATAGTGACACATTTTACAAATACCTAATTTTCAATTCTCTCGACCTTACTGTTTCCTCTTATGGTGCGACTCTGTCTGTCTGTCTGTCTGTCTGTCTGTCTGTCCGTCTGTCATAGCAAGATATCTCAGGATCTATTGACGCTATCGACTTGAAATTTGGAATAGTGTTAAAAACCGCTAATTTGAGCCTATGGAACAGAAAAAATCCTATACCTTTTTTACTTTTTTTTAAAGGGGACCGAAAGGGGATGTCGAAAATCAAAAGTTGAGGTAATATATCGAGTGGGATATCAAATGAAAGGGCTTAATATGAAGATTTCAAAACCGTTTTTATTTTTTTCCTCAGACGTGTAGTTTTTGATTTAACCCAAAAACGTTTAAAAAAATATCATTCCCCCCCTATTATCTCCGAAGTTACTGAACAGAAAAATCTGTAATAATTACCGATTATTAATATTATCCTAAATATTACCGGAAAAATAAAACGGTTTTCCTAACTTGCAGCGTTTTTAGAAATTTGCAAAAATCGTAAGACAACCATATTTGCTCCTACTAAACTAACCGCGGCATATGTCGATGTATGGGGACAACAGTTTTACAAGAGCAAAGTTAAGTTTGTCCCACCATACAATTTTTCTTGAATTATTCACATATCTACTGACGATTTTGTACGGAACCCTCGGTGCGCGAGTCCGACTCGCACTTGACCGTTTTTTTATTCATTGATCGACAAAGCCGAGCATCATAATTCAAGCCTGCATTAAAGTAACCGAGTAGCCTCGGGAAACAAGTTGCCTGCCGGATTGTAGATACTGGCTAAATAACTTCACTACCTACAGTCGCCATCAGATTTATCTGAGCTGTCAGTGTACTCATAAATATCTGAACACGGCTCTAATGCTATGAAAATAGAGCCGTGTTCAGATATTTATGAGTACACTGACAGCTTAGATATATCTGATGGCGACTGTACAATAATTTAAAGCTGTACCTATTACTTTTATCTAGACTAAAAATAAAGAAAGTGGATTGTCTTTAAGTTTTTTCTGTGTTTGCTGTAGAGCGGCGTAACCACAGCGCATTATTCAACGTGTGAACGACTTTTACGCTCCCGGGGCGCGTATCAACTAATTCTATTGAGCTGCTAATACGTATAGTTCCTGATTAGGTATCTCCTGATTAATTAAAGCCAGTTTAAATGAGTCGGCAATCGCAAGTTCAATATAAATTGAATGGATCACTTTAAATCTCTGTCTCTGTGGTCCTACTGTGCAGGCTAGCGAAACTCGAAACAAAATATCCTACTAATATTATAAATGCGAAAGTTTGTGAAGATGTTTGGATGTTTAGATGTTTGTTACTCAATAACGGGGTAACCACTGAATGGATTGAGCTGAAATTTGGCATGCAAGTAAACCAAGTCCTGGATTGAAACATATGATACTTTATATCCCGGTAAATAGTTCTCATGGGAGAATAACGGGAACAATGCGGGCGAAGCCGCAGGCAAATGCTAGTATTTTATATGGACTTTACATGGCAGACCATTGCCAAAATACTAAAACGAAACGTCAGTACGGTTTATCTGTCAAGTCAACTGACTGTCAGCCATATTGTTTTGCTTGTCACTGTGGCTCGCATGCTTTATGAAAATAAGAAATTTCATATCTATTTTCTTCGTGTACTAGGAATGTACTGTAACAATCGATACCTGTAAGCTTATATGTTTATCAGTGAAAATAATTGCGTAAAATAAGTGGAATTTCGTGACAATGCAAGAACGCAATATAACCGTAATAATTCTTCATTAATAAATTTTACTCAATTTATTTTTAATCTTAAATATATTTCTGTTTTGATGATAATATATTATGTTTCCAGATGCAGACGGTTCAAGTTCGTGGAAAAAGAAGATTTAATATATTTTCCAATAGAAAAATTACATACATTGAAGTTTATAAGTGAAGATCACTTTTAAAACTGATCTTATAATAAGAAAAACCTTCCTTCGCAATATCTGAGGAATCAACTGCGGACATTATTAAAAGATCTCATCAACAGGGTATCACAAAATAATACAAGAATAAATAATTAAATCAACAGAAAAAGTTATTTTATTTTTGGGTCTACATTTAAGTCCAAGCATGTAGCATTTAAAAAAATATCCACTGTACAACATACGGCTTAAATGTGGACTAAATTCTAACTTAATTTCGATTACAACAAAATGTTGGCATGAGTGTATACTTCAACCCTATCCATTTTATCGATACAAAACGCTAGCGTACAACATACTACGCTATTTTAGTCTCTTATGCTGGTACTATTGTGCTTTGACAGTTCTTTGGCGTACAAATTTAACGTTGGTATTGGTTTGCCATGCAAACTGATTCCAATCGCTAGTATCGGAGTCCCGCTTCATAAAACGTAGTGGATATATTCTCTTTGCTACGGTGATCCGCGTAAATACCTATATGATTTAATTTCACATTTAAATTGTTTTATGCATTAGTAGCATTCCTTAATTTGCCCCAATGATTTATAAGTATTCACTATAGTCTACAATAGCCGTAAACACAACTATTGTACTATAGTAGTAGTATGGTATGACGATGATCACGCGAGATCATAAACTGGGGATATAAGTACGAGTAATAAGTTTATTATTATAAAATTGCAAGTACCTAACGAAATGTCTGTATATTGATAAGGCACCTCTTTCTGGAAATAATCGAAGCTATGTTAAGCTGTACTGCATCATATCGAAAACGATTACCAATAGCTCGATACCCAAGGAAAGTTATAGAATACTTTTATCCCACTTCGATCCGAAAAGTGGGTTAAGACTTAATTAGAAGCTGTGCGCAACTTCGCTAAGTTGCGCACAGCTTCTAATTAAGTCACATATGCGTAAGCGATGTTCCGTTCAAACTGATTAATTTACTAAATTGTTGCGAGTGCGACTGCTCTATATACTTTCGCATTCTCAGCCCCTAACGTCATACGTTTTTGTGAATTGCCGAAAGGGCTGACGCGGTCTACCTGACGATATCTGCAGTCGCGAACTGCGGTAGCGCCATTTTCTACCTTGCACCTTTAGTATAAAGTGCAAATTGCAAGAACGGTGAAGTTAAGTATCAAATAAATATGTATGTGTGATAAAATTACGTTGTTGTTAACAATATTTATTAAGAGCATCAGTAAGTCAACGCTTGGCAGGTTACAAATGCGTAGAACAATTTTTGAAAAGTTATATAAATTTAGGGAGACGTTTATTAGTTTTATCGTGGTAATTGTTACTTTACTACCGGGAAATATATAAAGCAAATAGTTTTATTAAGGATATTCAGGAAAGCTTGGTTAATTGTTAATTAATGTGTAATGTATTCTTTCTGTGGGCAATTCGTTATTTTGGCTTTTGTTTTGGGAACTTTGCAACGCACCGGTTGGACATTTTATCATCAGAAAAGAAAGTTCCATGCAAAAATTCACACCATTCAATTCGAAGATATTATATATGTATATTACGGTTAACTACTAAAGCTCCTAAGCTTTAAATTAGATCTCAAGGTGGATGTTTGACTGTACGTGATTAATGGAGCAGCACACAATATTCCTTGGCAAGTTTGATCTACTCTACCCATACAATATAGTTAGCCTGCATAATGTCACGCATGTTCAAGCTTCGAACACGATTACGCTAGTTATATAACTACTGGACCGAATCAAATCCATTGCAAAATCAACCTTATATAATCTTAATTAAGTTCTAAATGGTATTCACTGACTGAGTCATTATAAGCTGTATGTTGTAGACAAGCGATGTAGGTAGTGGCAGTTCACGGCTCCAACATGGTGTTATACGGGGACAGTATTGGCCTGTTCTGGCTATTTGCCAGAGAGCAACCCAACATAAAGTAGATAACTAACATTTCTATGATTTTCCGCCCAAGTGAGAGCTGAACTCGCACTTTAAGGAATCTGGTTGGTTAAACAATGCTTGATTTTAGCCATGAGTTTGGCGAGCAAGAGTGCTCCGCACAATTCCAGTTTTGGCAGTGAAATTGTCTTATTGTTGGGTACTAATCTTGACTTTCCCGCAAGTAGAATAATATTCGACTGCCCTTGAATATCTACTTTGCAATAAATGACACATGCATATGCTTGTAGCGTTGCGTCACTGAAGGCAAGTAATTCGATATGGCTTGTTGCGCCCGTGCCGATCCAACGTGGTATTTTAAATTTATTTATGTTGCTATGTAGGTCTTGCTTGATAATTATCCATTCTGCATTGATGTCATTTGGAATCTTGTCATCCCATTTTAGATCTGCTTTTGCACTTGTTTTTTGACGTCTTCTTGGTAGGTTTTTCTTGTTAACCTTTTGATTGCTCGATGACGGTTCTTGGTTGGTCTCGGGTAAGCTCATTCTCTGTATATTCTGACAAGATTGAGAGCTTTATTACAGGGCGTTTTAATGTCCCATTCTTCGTCTTGAGGGTCACGATACGCACATATCCATCTTGTCCAGGGTGCAGCTCAATAACTCTGCCCATGGCCCACTTGCCGGGCGGCAGGTTATCATCATGAATAAGCACAACGTCGTTAATACTGATATTAGGGTGCGGTTTTCTCCACTTGCTTCTTGCGTTTAGTTGTGCCAAATATTCTGTGCGCCATCTTTTCCACAAGTCTTGAAGTATTTTTTGAGTGAGTTGCCACCTTGTTCTTAAGTCTGTTTCTGTCTCTATTAATGTTAGAGTTGGTCCGGTATTTAGAAAGTGAGCCGGCGTTAAGTAATTGATATCGTCTGGATCTTCTGATAGTGCGCAGAGCGGTCTCGAGTTGAGACAACCCTCGATCTGCGTTAACAGGGTGCTGTATTCCTCATAAGTGAGCTTCTGCTCGCCGATGACTCGCTTGAGATGGAATTTAAATTGACATATAGCGCTTTCCCAAAGCCCTCCTGCTGTTGGCCACGCGGGGGCATTGAAGTGCCAGTTAATCTCCATGTCTGAGATATATGCCTTAAACTCGTCGTTCATGATGTTCTGAATTTCTTGGTACTGCTCTTGGAGTATCCTGCTGGCTCCCAGCAGGTTCCGTCCATTATCTGAATACATGTGTTCAGGACTTCCTCTCCTAGCAGCCATCCTGCGCAGTGCTGCTATGAAAGCTGAGGTGGTCATATCTGACACTAATTCCAGATGGACAGCTTTCGTCGCCATGCAGACAAATAAACACACGTATCCTTTTGTGGCGGAGGGGGAGTAAGGGGAGAACGGAACTACCATCATAACCGACCCAACTGTCAACCTCACCTGCGCGCGCTGTTTGGCGGCGGTGTGGCGTATACCATGCCGTGGTGCTCCCTGCTGGATAACTAACGAGGCCCTGGCGACCGAGAAATGGCGGTATAACCATACACCCAACCAGGCAACTGACTGGAGGAGGCTATGACGGCCTTGGGGCCTAAGTAACCCCAAAAAATGTACAATGCAGAAGGCAAGGGGAAACCACTGCATAAACTTTTCCCAAGAAAGTCGTCATGGAAGTACAAGTAGAATCTAAAATACAGAGGTGGCCATGCGATCCGCTTAGCAACCGGCGCCGTACTGCGTCCGGGGCAGACGGTGGGAAATTGGTTACCGGCCATGCGTGTGTAGGATACCAGGCACCGCATGGAAAACATGTTACTGGAAACCCCGTGAAGATGCGACATATACAAAAGATAGGGACGTGGAATGTTCGCGGCTTACTTCAGCCTGGAAAGTTAGAAATCTTAGAAAGGGAGTTATCTAGGTGTGAGTTAAACATCTGTGGCCTTAGCGAGACTCACTGGAAAGGCAATGGCCATTTTCTCACCGAGACACATGCAATTTACTTTTCTGGAAATGAAAATTACTCAAGACACGGAGTGGCTTTTCTTATACCTAAACAACTTAGGAATAGTGTAATGGGGTATGAACCTATAAGCGATCGAGTCCTGAGCATAAAACTCAAGGCGACGCCAGTTAATTTAAACTTAATTCAGGTCTACGCACCCACCAGCGCTGCAAGTGATAGCGAGATTGAAAGCTTCTACAAAGAACTAGAAACTACCATCGAAAAGATTCCCAACAGAGAAATCCTGATCATTTTGGGCGACTTCAATGCAAAGGTTGGAGCAGACGCTCACCATCTGAGCTCATGTGTGGGAAAATTTGGTCTAGGACAGCGCAACGAACGTGGAGAGCGTATTATTCAATTTGCAGCCGATAACAACCTGGTGATATCGAATACTTTCTTTGAAAATCACCGACGTAGACTGTACACCTGGATATCACCTGATGGCAACTATCGAAATCAGATCGACTACATCTTGATCAGGTCACGGTGGAAGACTTCGATTAAGAACTCTCACACACTGCCAGGAGCTGACTGTGGGTCCGATCACCAACTGCTAATATCCAAAGTGCAGCTGAAACTGAGAGCAGCCAGAAGACTTGAAAAGCCGCGAAAGATAGAGGTAACTGATACACCGATGTTTTTGACTGCACTTAAGCGTAACATGACACAGTGGATCAGTGTAGACTCTAACACAGACACCTCAGATCAGTTATGGGATAAGGCAAAAGATCTTATAGTCAGTGCGGCTAAAAAATCTACTGTGCACGTACGCAAGCAAAGACAGCAAAGGCAGCATTGGATGAGCGACGATACGTTAAAACTTGTGGAAGAGAGACGAGAAATGAAAACTTCTGGAGCGGATGTGAAGACCCTTAATGAGAAATCGGCTAGGATTCAGGAAGCATGTAGGCGGGACCAAAATGCCCAATTTCGGAATATTTGCGCAGAAATTGAAGCTCATGCACATAAATATGAATCTAAGGATCTTCACCGAAAAATTCGCAGCATCACAAAAACCCTTAGCACAAAAACCTGGGCCATCGAAAACTCTAGTGGACAAACGGTGACAGAGATAGGGGCTATTGCCGAAACATGGAAGCAATACTGTCAGTCACTGTTTCAGGATCCGCAGTCACATAGTTACGTCCCCACAGAACCCAGAGATGAGGAATTGGAGCCAGACATTCTCAAAGACGAAGTAAGAGCTGCCATAAAACATCTGAAGAACGGAAAAGCTACAGGGAAGGATGCTATCCCAATCGAGACGATTAAGGCATCCGGCGAATACGGCGTCCAAATTTTCCAATCCCTGTGCAACAAAATATGGCAAACAGGGCTATGGCCAAAAGATTGGTCTCATACTGTCTTTGTCCCTTTACACAAGAAGGGCTCCACCAAGACGTGCAGTAACTACCGCCTAATCGCGCTTATATCTCATGCAAGCAAGATTTTACTACACATATTGAACGAACGTCTGAAATCCTATCTCAGTAAAGAAATTGCGCCTGAACAGGCCGGCTTTGTGAAAGGAAAGGGAACCCGAGAGCAAATCCTGACAGTTCGTCAGATTATAGAGAAAGCCCGGGAATTCAACAAGCCTACCTTTATATGCTTTGTCGACTTTTCCAAGGCATTCGACTCGGTAAAATGGCCAAAACTTTGGATGACACTCACGGCAATGGGCACACCAAAACATCTGGTACACCTTCTCAGGAAATTATATGAAGAAGGCACAGCTTCAGTTCGAGCAGACGACATTCTCTCAACCCACTTTCACCCCAGCGCTGGAGTCCGTCAGGGCTGTATTATCTCTCCGCTTCTTTTTAATATATACACAGAGCTTATAATGAGAGTCACCCTCGAAGACTGGACAGACGGCATCTCGATTGGTGGGTTAAAGATTTCCAACCTGCGATATGCAGATGATACAACTTTATTTGCTACTAGCGCTGGCCATATGGAAGAACTTCTTTGCAGAATGGAGAGGATCAGCCTCGATTTCGGACTCAAGATTAACCGTAACAAAACAAAGATGATGATTGTCGATCGTATGAATAGCAATCTACCAGAAGTAAAACAAGTAGCGAATTGCGATGTGGTCCAATCGTACATCTATCTGGGAGCCTTGATTACGAATAGCGGCGGATGCGTAGACGAAATCAAAAGACGTATGGCTATTGCTAGGTCTGCAATGGACAGGCTGAAAAAAGTATGGAGGAACCGCAACATTTACAAAGCCACAAAAATCCGGCTCGTTCGAGCGCTTGTGTTCCCCATATTTCTCTACGCCGCAGAAACGTGGACCTTACGGGAAATTGAGAAGAAGAAGATAGACGCCTTGGAAATGTGGTGCTGGAGAAGAATGTTGGGGGTATCTTGGACCGAATTTCGCACCAACGACTCTATACTCCAGGAACTCGCCATTAAGCAGCGTCTTTCATCTATTGTACAATCCCGCATCCTTACCTTCTTTGGTCACGTATGTCGGCGGGGGGATGTGTCCATTGAGCGCCTTGTAGTCCAAGGAAAGGTTGAAGGTACCAGGCCACGAGGAAGGTCACCCATGAGATGGACAGACCAGGTTAAAGCTGCAGTAGATGTTCCCTTGCACCAATGCACCCGGAAAGCAGCTCTTAGAGAAGAGTGGCGACGCATCGTGAAGCGTGCCACCAACACCTGAAATGGCGACCACGACCACTCTGTCAAGAGTGATACCGACGAAGAAGAAGAAGATCCTTTTGTGGTCTTGATACCACGACCCTTGTTGGCCTTGAGAAACACGTGTCCAGTAAAGTCTACGCCCGTGTGGGCAAAAGGACGAGACGGATTGCTTCTTGCTGCAGGTAAGTCTCCCATGAATTGCTGTTGCAGTTTTGCTTTTTGCCTTTTGCAGGTCACACATCGACGAATAAATTTCTTTGTTGCGTTATTTCCTCCGACGATCCAATATTTGTATCTGATGAAATTGAGCGTGATTCGCACTGCACCATGTAGTACAATCCTGTGTGCGTAATCTATAATTAGTTCAGTCAAGCGGTGTTTGTGTGGTAAAATAATCGGGTGCTTCATGTCATATGTAATGTACGCATGTCTTAATCTGCCCTTGACGCGCAGAATCCCTTGTTCATCAATGAAAGGAGATAAATTCAAGATGTCACTTTTAGACGAGACTGAACCGCTCTTCTTGATGTCTTGAAGTTCTTCTTGAAATTCTGTGTTTTGGATTCGTTTGATGATCATTTCCTTCAAGATCCATAGGTCACTGGTTCAAATCCGGTTCGAAGGACCACATAAATGTACGAGCACTTGCCTGCTAGTACATTGCTTGATAGATTGTTGCTTGGTTTGAACAGGAAACATGGTTTTTAAATGTAAACTTGATTTATTGATATATGTGTGCACACTTATCGACTACGAACTTGAAACTGAACTTATTACCTAAGTTATATAAAATAATGCTGATGAGGCTATGACGCGTGTGCGATGTACTCGTACATAGTCCGGGGCACAGAAAAGATGAGATGAAGATGCTGTACGTAAAAACTTGATAAAACAATTGATTAAAATTACAATGAATTAAAAGTAACTACTTTAAAATTAGGGGTCGTAGCTTTATCTATTCGCGAAGTACTTGCTGCCTCGCTGTCATCTGAGTCGTTGTGCTGACTGGTTCTGCTTGCTGTGGTGGAGTGCGGGACCGCGCGGGCTCGCTCGGGAACTCATTGACGGCCGGTGTCGGCACCGGTGGTACTCTCCACTGAACTCGCCGTATGATGAGCCACAATGCTAAGACTCCAATCCCTCCAAGTATCACGTAAATCATGGCATAGTGATGAATATCATGATATGATATGTTCTCTGATGAGACTTCCACTTCCTTTAACTGCTTAATCTTCTTGCCGAGGTTCGCTGTTTCCTGTAGCAAATCTTCTGTTTCTGATATATTTTTCTCTTGAATTTGTGGGATGGAGATATTGATAACGTGATTAATTGGAGCCATAACCGGGTTGTTTAAGTCCGGTTTTATTTTAATTTCTGACCAGTGAGGTTTGTGTGATAAAATGGTGAAATTATCTGTCTTGATAATGCAACCGTGACCTATGTTAATAAGTCCGGCGTTCGTCAGCCCGTGAGTGGTAACTTGATCCGCACAGAGAGTGCGAACTTGACATTGCTCGCAGCAGAAATAAATGTAAGTATTGAACGCATTACTTTCTTGCCAGTCGTTTTTGCAAATTGTCGTGGTAGTTTTGCATTCAGAATTTTCTCTCTCACAAAAACTGTTGTCATCTTTTAATTGATAAACTGGTTTCTTGATGTTACAAAAATATGCGTCTGATAATAAAGAGCATGATCCAATGTCGTATACCGACATGGGGATGTATGTATCTTTCTTCATGTTGATCGATACGTAATCCGATACTGGTAAAATACTGATAATCTTGTTGCCGACTTTCTTGGGTATCGGGATGATCTTCAAAAGTTCATAAGTATCTCTAGCGATGAGCGGCAATTTTATCTCAAAAAAAGGGACGTCTTGCATCATCCTTGTCTTCACCTTCAAAAGGTCGTATATCTTGCGTAGATCCGAATGTAAGTTATCAACCGGCAATGACACGTCTCTTGGTAGCGTGCTTGCTATGGTACTTAGTTGATTAATAAGTTGCTCTGGAGTCAGTAAGTGTAAGTTAAAACGTCCATGATAAATATCCGAAATAGTGTCAAGTAACATGTTTTGAATGCCCTTTAAATTGTAGAGCATATTACTTGCTATAGTGGCTCCTGTGTTGAAGTCATTAATGACGTTATTTGTTTGAACATTTTCTTGTAAGTTCTTGAAAGTTGTTTCTAAATTATTCATTTGTTGATGAATCATTTTGTGTTGTTGATTCATAGTTTCTTCCGTACGTTTGAGTAAATTGTATTCTGCCTCTACGATGGATGTCTGATTTTTCCATAGTGATGCAATATGCTTTGCGTTGCTTCGTAACTGCGAAATATCCTTTTGATATTGTTCGGCGAATCTTTCGTCTAATACGCCGAAGAGACTATTAGCGATGTAACCGACACCGTCGATAAGACCGCGGCGCTGACGTAGTGCGCTTTGTCGCGTGCTGGCGTGCTGAGTGAGTAGCATCTGGTTGTAGTAATCGAGTTCGGAGAATCCGTGACGTAGCTGTAGTGATACTACGTCACAATGAACTTGATGTTTTATTTTCTCGCATGCTTCTTTAAGAAAGTTCGTATATTTTTGAAATGCATTTGTTGCTTCCCAGTACGGTTCCATGTTGTAGTACACGATGAGTTTCCATTCGTCTCGAATCAGCATCATGTCTGCTAATTTATCGAAATAAAGACGTTGGGAGTGACGAAACGGTATGATGTTTGCGTCGAATTGGCTACTTGATAGGCATGATAAAAACAACAACAGAGCGGCGAACATAGATGTTAGTGAGAACTTGGCCTTGTTTGCACTTGTACTTTTTTCTGTTCTTCGTTTGTGGTGTAAGTTATAGGCGATTCTTGTTCTTCAACCTTGAATCTTGATAACCAAGTCGGTCCTTGCCACCACAAATTATGCTGGTTTAGTTGCGATGCTGTGAGACCCCTGCTTGCGCAATCTGCGGGGTTTTCAGCAGACTTGACGTAACGCCAGCAGTCTGACGGTATTACGTCCGTAATTTGTCGCACCCTGTTAGCGACAAAACTCTTCCAGCGGTTAGGATCCCCTTGAAGCCATCCTAAGACTGCTGTTGAGTCCACCCAACCATAGGCCTTGATATTATGGTTGGTTAAACAATGCTTGATTTTAGCCATGAGTTTGGCGAGCAAGAGTGCTCCGCACAATTCCAGTTTTGGCAGTGAAATTGTCTTATTGTTGGGTACTAATCTTGACTTTCCCGCAAGTAGAATAATATTCGACTGCCCTTGAATATCTACTTTGCAATAAATGACACATGCATATGCTTGTAGCGTTGCGTCACTGAAGGCAAGTAATTCGATATCGCTTGTTGCGCCCGTGCCGATCCAACGTGGTATTTTAAATTTATTTATGTTGCTATGTAGGTCTTGCTTGATAATTATCCATTCTGCATTGATGTCATTTGGAATCTTGTCATCCCATTTTAGATCTGCTTTCCATAAGCTCTGAAATAGCAGCTTCAATTTGGTGGAAATTGGTGTGAGCCACCCCATGGGGTCAAATAATTTGGAGATATCAGATAACAGTTGACGTTTCGTCGTGTCCTTGATTGCGACCGAAACGTCTTCAATTCTTGATTGAAAGTGAAATGTATCTTTTACTGGATCCCAGTTCAATCCTAAAGTTTTTCTTGACTCTACCTCTTTGAAGTTGTAGTTAGTTTTTGCCAGGGCATCCTCGCTGGTGTCCTTAATGAATCCTTGGTGATTCGACATCCATTTTCTCAGGTGAAAGCCTCCTGACTGGAGAAGCTCTTGTAAATCTTGCTTCAGTTTTTTGGCTGATGTAATAGAATGGGATCCATGAAGAAGGTCATCCATGTAGAAACATTCTTCTAGGGCCTGTGCCGCTTCAGGATAGCGTGATTTCTCATCATGCGCGAGTTGTTTCAACGTCATCATTGCTAAGAAGGGCGCGGCTTTAAAACCGTAAGTGACTGTTGTAAGTTGATATTCTTGTAGCCTTTCTTGTGGTGAATTTCTCCAAATAATCTTCTGCAAACTTTGGTCTTCGTCATGAACCCAAATTTGACGAAACATTTTTTCTATGTCTGAGATAAAACATATACGATGCTGTCTCCATTTTAAAATTAAAGTCAGAAGGTCCTTTTGAAGATTTGGACCCTTGTGCATAAGGTCGTTAATGCTAACATTTTCTGATGACTTTGCTGATCCATTGAAAACCACTCTTAAAGGCGAAGTAATAGAGTCGTTTCTTAGTACACAATGGTGCGGCAGATAGCACTCGCGTGGCTTGTTTTCTTGTGTTCTCGCCGCGGGTAACGCGGGTTTCATATGACCGAGCGATAGGTACTCGTGTATGAATAGCTTATATTGCTGGGCGATATTTTCGTTCCTGATAAATTTGTTTTCTAATTGTCGAAATTGCATGATAGCTTTATTTTTCGAGTTTCCCAATTTTTCTAAACTTGTGTCTTTAAGGGGTATTCGTACTTGATATCTTCCGTCCGGCAACCTTGTTGTTGTCGATTTGTAAAACTTGATGCATTCGTCTTCATCGCTTGTATAGGGCGTATTTTCTGGAATATCTTCGATATCCCAGAATTTTTTAATGTCTTCCATATTGTTTATGACTAAATTACAATTAAATCCTTGTTGAATTTTTCCACATAAGATCCATCCCAGACGTGTTTCTTGGGCGATTAAAGGCGATTTATTGTTTTTGTGAATTCTTTCCATTATTATATTTGCATAGACCTCGGCCCCCAATAATAAATCGATTGAGTTACTGACGTGATATTTAGGATCCGCCAGAGGTATCGTATGCAAAAGGTCCCATGTTGGCTTCGAAAATGTGGAATTAGGTAAGTTTCTTGTTAAACTGTTCATGATGAATGCGTCGGCATTAAATGCGTATTTCTCGTCAGTGGAGAAACAGTTTAGTTTTAGCATGCCTTTACAGATGTTGTCGTTGATGCCCACCCCTGTGATAACTCCCTTACATTTCTGTCGTGGCAACCCTAGTTGTTGGGCCGCGTTCTCCGAAATTAGCGTGATTTCGCTTCCTGGGTCTATGAGAACCCTCAGGAGGTGGTGTTTTCCATCAACTCCTAGGACCTTGATCATAGCCGTGGCCAGAAGAATTTTTGATTGTTCACCGTCGCCACGTTGTCGTGCCACGTGCAACCCTCTTTCTTGTTGAGGTGTTTGATTTCCGTGCGCATTTGTTGGCGGTGCGCTTTGATTGCGAAATACGTCGTGCAGTATTGTATTATGATACCCATTGCATTCCTGGCAACGTTTAACAGAATTACACGGTTTTCCGTTATGCTTATAAAGACAATTGCTACAAAGTTCATGTTTCGCAATTGTTTTCCGTTTAAGTCCTGTCGGCATCTCTTTGAACTTTGTACAGAAATATATTCCATGGTCATCTTGACAGACCGGACACTTTCGCTGGTACACGTGGGAGACCTTATTTGATGTAGCCTTGTTGCTTGTATAGTATTGGTTGAAACGACTTGTTTTTGGCAGATTCTGTGACGTCGACGGCAAATATAAACTGGACTTGTTCCCAGTGGCTTCTTGCTTGCGCCGTGACGATTCCATGGCAGTAAATTTACCCTCCAGGAATGTCAAAAACTCCTTTAATGATGGCAGATCTCTGGGTTGTTTTAGTGACGCCATATATTCATTATGCGTTTCGGAATCCAATTTTTGGGTCAATAAATGAACTAATATCGGATCCCACGTGTCAGTGTTGACGCCTAAATTCTTGATACCGTTTAGGCTTTCGACAGCGACGTTTGAAGTCGCTTGAGATAACTTGATGTGGCTTGCTGCATTACCGGAATGCTCATGACGGCATTTATATGAGTTGTGAAAATTAATTTCTTGTTGTTGTATCGATGATTCAATATTTCCCAGCATGTATCGTAATTATCTGAACTTATGGGTAAATGTTGTATAAGGCGTTCTGGTTCGCCCTTGATTTTACTTTTCAGAAACTGCATTTTTTGCGCGTTCGATAGACATGTATTTCTATGTATTGCTTCTGTAAATAGGTCTTTAAAGGACACCCATTGCTGGTAATGGCCTTGAAAAACAGGAATGTCTAAACGCGGGGTCGCTTGTTCCCTATGCGATGTAGACCATAACTTGCTGTTAATTTCTTTCTTCATTGAAGCGTAGTCACTCTCGTACTTGGTGAAAGTGTTTTCATAGTGTTCATCTTTGCCATCCAGTTCACTGTCGATTTCCCAGTGAAGCGAGTCGATGGCGGACCAACGGGAGTCTAGGGACTTGATGAGGTCTTGGAGTTCCCATTTCTCTCCAACACTGTCCAGCTGGATATTTGCCAGTGTACGTGATAATGCCTTGAAGTTGCTACTTTGCTTGCGCAGCATTTCATCTAACTTGCTAAGATGTCCACGTGAGGTAAATCGTAGATCAGCATTCGAGGTGCCTTGTTTTTCCTCGGTTGCTGGTATTGTTTCCGGGTTTGAGGTGGTGGGCCCGGGTTGTTGCTGTAGGGGCGGTTGCCTTGTTGATGGTGTAGGTTGCCCGCTGGTGGGCGTGGGTTGTGACGACTTGTTCATCAACTCCTTGGTTTCCACGTACAACTTATGTGTTTCATCGTAAACGTTATGGAAGAAGTAGTCATGACCTTGATTGCCAAACAGACGTAACTTTTCATCGTTGCCGTTGAACTCCTGCCAATGTTGTTCTAAAGTTTGTAGTCTCCTCTTGATATGTTCAGGAGTCTTGCGATCTTGACCATCTTTCTTGAAGTTGGTTTTGAGTTGTTGTATAGTACCTTGTAGCTGTAGCTGAATTTGATACAACTCCTCCATGTTTTACGTTCTTGTTAACGAATAGAAAAAAATAACCTTGAGGATTATGAAGACCTTGACAAGCTTGTCCTTGTAGGTGGGAGACGTGTTTCCCCAATTTTCTTGATTTTCCGTGTTTACTTGACTTGTTTTTCAGTTGAGTTGATTGATTTGCTTGAGTTTCAATATTGTTCGTGCCTTGTTCAATATAAGTAAGCCTTGATGCTTTGCTCTTGACGTGATGCCTTGATGCTTCTTACTTGTTGATTATAAGTAAGCCTTGTCGCTTTATTCTTGATATGATGCCTTGATGCGTCTTACTTGTTCAGTATAATTGAGCCTTGATGCTTTGTCCTTGATCTATTGCCGTGGTGCAAATTAAGATGACCTTGTTGTCCAATTCGACGTCTTGATATCGAAATTCTTGCTTGAAAGGGACTGTCCTGCTAGTCCTGGGCTAGTTAATTTTGTATTCGTCCGCTTGGTCTATGCGCCTTCTCAACTCAGTCGGTGAAACCCGCTTGTGGGAAGCCAACCGAGCCGATTCGCAACCAAACGAAAAGAACAAAAAATTAAACACTCAACCCTGTTGTTGAAGGTTCGAAGGACCATAAGTGTACGAGCACTTGCCTGCTAGTACATTGCTTGATAGTTTGTTGCTTGGTTTAAACAGGAAACACGGTTTTTAAATGTAAACTTGATTTATTGATATATGTGCGATGTACTCGTACAGAATCAGTACCAAACTAGGTTGGCGTCTATGTGTTCGGTACCTAACTTACCATCTGGAGCTTATTTTATTGCATCACAAAGTACAAGTTTATATTACAATACAAGTAATTTTGTATGGATTTTGACTAATAATATTAGCTTGTATATCTTTATTTTCTTAGGCTAGGTATTTTATAATACATATATAAAAAGTAAAATACAAAATGAAATTACAAAATATAAACACATTATAAAAAATCTAACCTAGTGTGCCGCCGGCAGCGGGGCGGGGCCCAATTAGCTTGTATTATTATTATGCAATTGGCGTCTAAATGTTTTTAAAACAATAATATATAGGCATCTACTGGGTAAGCGTGCGCTATCCTGGACCTTGTTTTCAACTTCCATCAAGTGAGACCAAGGTCAAATACTATCAAAAGGTATTTTATTATAACTCAAATATTGTTTTGCGAAAATACTACAAATTATGACGAGTTCAGGATAAAGGTAATGTGCCGCTCGTAGCATGGATGATCGTTAATGTTTATAATTATATGAATATGAATTAGATATGAGCGCCGCCGCGCCGCGCCGCCGCCGCCGGCTAAAATCTCGCGCCGCCGCCGCCGACGCGGGCGCATCGGCGCGCCGATCCCACCTCTCGCTGGTTTTGAAACTGTCTATTTCAATTAGTTTAGTCGCGCTCCGCGGCAAACCCGTCATAAAATAACGTCGTCGTCAGAGTCCAGTCTTCTTCTTCATTGTGCCATATCCTAACGGATGTCGGCGATCATCAAGCGAAAGTCTTCTCTATTTTTCGCCACTCTGCCAAGAGTGGTAGCGTCTGCAGCACCGGTCCAGTCCCTGATATATCCAGTAATCATAGCGAAATAAACGAGACGAGAGATGTAAACGAGAATCAATAATCTCCGTTTCACATCTGCGTCCAAAATCTATGATACTGATTACCGAGTACTTACTTCAACATCGAGTTTACTCGTGAGCTTAGCACGAAGACATGACAGTGCTGTAACCTTTAAAAGCCTTCTTAAAATTGAGTGTTTGAAGTATTTTAGGATATCGTGCCCTACATATCTATAATGGAGGTTTTTTTTTACTTTGAAATGGTGGATTTCAGTCCCCGCGATGGATACTGGCGGCTGAACCCGCCAGTATACGTGACTTTATATAATGGACTGTAATGGAGTGATTCTATGTGTGAATTAGGGAATGCAAACGGTTATTTTTAGTATGAAGAATAACCGGTTAACCGGTTAAATCTCGGTTATTTGTATGAAAACGGTTAACCGATTGCATTCCCTAGTGTGAATGGTGTGAATGGAAGATGAAGGTTTGAGCTGAATGAGAGGTGAAAAGTCTGATTTATGTTCCGTTGAAATTTTTCAGGCTGCTGAAAATGATAGTGGCTAGTTTACAGAATGAGGTGGTTGTGGATTCTTTTAGTATGATGTCCTGCAGATTTTATGGGTCGATGTGGAATTCTGGAAGGATTGAGCTGAAATTGGCATGCAAGTAGACCAAGCCCTGGATTGAAACATAGGATACTTTATATCCCGGTAAATAGTTCTCTTTGGACAGTAACAGGAACAGCGCGGGCGAAGCCGCGGGTAAATGCTAGTTCTTCATAAGATTATAATTTTATAGATATGTTCTGCTGGGCGAAGTCTGAGACAAGATACCATCTTTATATCCTTTTCTCTACCAAGTATATCACTCTCCATACAATCTTTTCTACAATTACTCCTTGATCCTTTCTCAGGTCGGTGCGCAGCAGGGAGATCCGCTCGGACTGTTAACCTTCAGCCTCGCTATCCATAAAGCAAAATTGGCTTTGAAGTCACCTCTTAATATTTGGTACTTGGATGACGGGATTATCGGGGGGAAGCCGAAAGATGTAAAGCAGGACTTGGAATCGCTGCTTCCTCGTCTTAAGGAGATGTGCCTGGAGGTTAATGCGACGAAGTGTGAATTTTTCTATTGCGGACCGACTTCTTCTTTGCCTTCTTTCCACTCTTTGCTTCCTGGCGTCAAAGAGCTTTCTCGCAACACTTTTACCTTCCTGGGCTCTCCAATATTCCCAGCGGCTATTCCAAATGCTATAGAGGCCAGGAAGCGGCTCCTTATGCTCGCCCGAGAGCGTCTCGAGAATATCAGTGCTCATGTCGCCCTGATTCTGCTGAGAATGTGCTTCGCGGTTCCCTAAATAACCACTTTATGAACCACTCCAACGTTGCTGAGCCCAGATGAAGTGTCTTCGTTTGACGACGCTTTGAGGGATACAACAGAAGCAATTCTGAATGTGTCCCTATCTGATGACCAGTGGAGTCAAGCGTGTTTGCCCGTACGTCACGGGGGCCTGGGTTTGCGGCGTGCGGGGGACGTAGGTTTACCAGCCTTTCTTGCCTCGGCACATGGGGTTTGTGGCCTGGTATCTAAAATTTTAAATTGTCAAGGAAACAGTGCCACAATTCCTTTTGTTGATGACGCGTTGGCAAAATAGAAAGCACGTTTCCCGAGTGCGGCCGTGTCCGAGGCTCCGCAAGTGCAGCGGCTGTGGGACGATGTTGGCCCAAGGATACACCCGAAAGGCTCATGGGTGTAGGTAGCTACAGGCGTGGATTTGGCTAGACTTCGATCAGTGTCAATGGCAGAGGCAGGAGCGTGGTTGCAGACTTTGCCTGCTCCTCATCTCGGAACACTCCTTGATAATGACTCGATGCGGGTGGCGGTAGCTCTCCGCTTGGGCTGCGATGTTTGTGTTCCCTATAAATGCATCTGCGGTTCCATGGTGGAAGAATGGCCTTCACGCGTTAAGTTGTTGTCGCTGTTCAGGAAGATTTCCGCGCCACCACGCTCTTAATGACATCGTTCGAAGGGCCTTAATATCCGCAAACATCCCATGTGTCCTAGAACCACCTGGTCTCTGTCGCACCGATGGCAAAAGGCCAGACGGTCTCACTCTGGTGCCGTGGCAGAAGGGGAAATGTGTCCTCTGGGACCCACATGCGTCAGCACTTTCGCCGCTTCACACCTCAGCCGAACGGTGCGGACAGCTGGTGCGGCAGCAGATTTTGCAGCAGCTCGAAAACGGGACAAATACTTAGCCCTGGCCAATGCGTATTATTTTGTGCCTCTTGCTTTTGAGACAACAGGGTGCTGGGGGTCGGAGGCTAAAGCCTTTATTAGAGAGGTAGGGCGACGAATTGAGGAAAGGGGGTCCGATCCTCGCGCGGGTTCGTACTTGGTGCAGAGGTGGCCTATTGCCATTCAGCGGGGCAATGCGACGAGTGTGATGGGCACCTTTGCACCGGGTGTAGTACTTCCGTGGTTTTGTTATAATTTAAAACTAAAAAATTATTAAGTTACTGTAGTTATTAAAAAAGGAGGTAAAACAAAGAATGTCTCAGATCGCAGGTATTTGACGCCCGATACGAAGGCAAGGGCGATAAATATACGATCTGAGGCTTTCTTTTTTACTTTCCGTGGTAAACACAAAATTTGACATCTCTTCCAGGCCAGAAAGTGGGATTTTCCGGGAGTAATTGCCGCTTTATAGCCAGGTGTGACGTAAAAACTATTGAATTCATTAAATAGTTGATAACGCTTAGTACTGCTTCATTATAAAAGTTGTTTCTATGAAAAACTGTAGGTATTTTTGTTTTCCGGGGAAACTCAAGGTCACGCCGCCGACGCCGCCGCCGCCGACCGAATTTGATCGGCGCGCCGCCGCCGACCAATTGCCCATCGGCGCTCATATCTAATATGAATATGAACACAAGTACCCCAGTACCTTTTTCTTGAGAACGACATACATGGTTTAATGTATAAAACTAGTCGAGGCAGTTTCACGTTTGGTTTTTATTACCTAATAAAATATAAAATATTTCAGCCGTTTATTTCTTCCATTTTACTCCGTAAAACTCTAGCAAGGACATAATGTTAAATAAAATATGAAAATATGTTCTCTGGAAGATTTTTGATTCACCATTCTCAGAAATGGGTTCATGCTGCTATAGGTTCATCCATAAAACAAGACTTAAATATTTAAACTAAATACCTCGAGGAATAATTTGCAAATCGCCGTTACTTTTTCATATAATTAACTTTATTTGAATAATTCAATTTAATTCAATTCAATAACTTTATTTTAGACGAACGTCCATGGTGTTACTAACAATTTTTAAAACATCCTATGTTAGTAAGTACAACTGACAAAAAACTGTTCTTTACTCTAAAAGTAATTCAGTCCAATAATAACAATAATAATTTAGAAAATAAAGATGTACATTAATAATAATGGTATAAAACTTCAAGACATGTCATTTTAATAATATTAATTCTATATGAATAAATTTCGACTAGTACTTTTAGTTATAAACCCTGAAACCCATATGTAGTGAGTTCCAGTGCTTCCAAAACGAGCAAGCAGGGTTCTCCCAGACCAGCCGAAGAAGGCTGTTGGGACTGTCACGCACGCGATGCATCAGGGACGCAGTTTGCGCCTCCATAAACATTCCTGAAGCGCTGCAGCAGCGTGGCAGTCCAATTTGGCAATGATAATAATGCGTTCAAAACCCACAAATTATGACCAGTCTAAAGATAAACTGTTTTGCTGCATAATTACATGGAATTCGAAGTTATTGCGACATTCAAATTTCGAACATATTTATAAAACAAAGCAATTTGACTTGACTTCCATTTTAATATCAATCGAAATGACGTTTTATTTGGAATAAAATGTCAATTATAAGCAATTTTGACAAAACTCGGACGTTACTTGATGTCGAACGATATGCTAAGTAGAGGCCCACTCTAGTTTGTCTCTTAAAAATAAAACTACCGTTGCGTATCATGCGTGAAAAACTTTTCATTTACAGCCATTTGACATTTTTAATTAGCGGTATTTGAACATATAGAGTCTGTGCGGAAAGAGAATGGGATTTAGATTTGAGGGCGCTGTAATGCTTTTCTACCGTATTTGCCGTATTTGCCATACTGGTAACTGGAAAGAGAATAGGTGTGGCGAAAAACGGAACTAACCTATAGTTCCGTTTTTCACCACGCCTATTCTCTTTCCGCACAGACTCTAGAGCTTATAATAATATGTGTGTAAATAAAGCAGTGTATGTAACTGTATAATTAGGCATTAAAACACACGTCTTAGATTATTCTGAACCGGACGAAAATTGAAATTGTTCAGTCACTAGTCTTTCCCATATTTCTATACGGCATAGAGACCTGGACCCTTAAGTTGCAGTTTTTCGGAGGTCGATGCTCTGGAGACGTGTGTATGGCGGAAAATGCTCCTTATACCCTGGACTGGGCGCCGCACTAATGTTTCTATAATAGTCCAACTTAAACTAGAAAGTCAGCTAAGGCTATCAACCATCTGCCTCCAACGTGTGGTACAATACTTTGGACACATAGCTCGAAAAAACCCGGGCAATTTGGAGAGAGTGATGGTGATGGGAAAGATGGACGGCACTAGACCACGGGGTAGAAGCCCAACACGATGGTACGATCAAATATCCGACCAGCTGGATACCACACTTAACAGCGCGCTTCACAAAGCAACACAAACAGGAATAGAATCTTGAACACTTTTCCCGTTTTTGCACAAATAGACTACTAATGAACGGTTTTCGGATCTTTTAATTAACTTTTGCTACATGTCATTGCTTCTCTTTTAATTACGTTGACTTAGAATTTTGATTTGTGCACTGCTCCAAGGGATTGCAGACCTGAGCATAATTATGATATTGATTTCAGCTTGACACCCACGCGTTTCCGACAAAAAGCGTCTTGACAAACGGACAGACAGACAGACGGAGTACGCCAAAGTGATCCTTTAAGGGTTCTGTTTTTTTATAAGGTACGCTCCTACAAATTAACTGATTTGATATGTCTACGATTGACTTCTAAATTTGTGTAAGTATTCTGAAGTAAGGCCAACAAAAAAAAACTTTTTGTAATGCTGTGTTATATTATATCTCAATTTCAACACATCATTCATGAAGCGATTATTTTACTGCCCTGTAAAAAGCTAGAAGAATATTACAACTTATATATAGCATTAAGCTCAATAAAATGATACAAAATCTAGAACAATGCCTACTTATTTCCACTATTTGATATTCCCCAGTCGTTTTACCGCCAAAATGCGTTCAAAGGACAGGATAGGACGTGCTTCGGGTTCCAAAGGAGCCAAGTAAATTGGACCAAGTGCCATATTGGTATAATGTTCCGTTTGACACTTTGTTTGGGCCGGCCGTTAAAATGGAAGGGGATGTGACATTTGAATAAGGCAGGACTAGATAACGTATTTGAGGCGGCTTAGAACGATTTAAAGGATGTTTGAATTTAAGTTTATATAGTTTTAACGGTGTTGGATGTAAACTAAGATTTTGTGAAATACTCTTAGCTGATAATGCAAATGCAGCTAATGAAATGGTGTCGAAAAATATCAATCACCTAAGGACTTAGGAAGTACTTAGCGAAGCCTTATGTGGGTCTTTATTTTTTATGCCACACCTGGCCATAAAGTGGCTTTTTCTGCACGCTGCGCGTACGGAAAAAGCCGCTTTCTGGCCAAGAAGTGTAGTCATAAAATGATGTCCACAACACGGGAAGTAATAAAGAAAGCCCTCGATCGCATATTAACGTCCCTCGCTTGCAGCTCGGACCGCAAACTTCTGCGACCTCGGCCTTTCTTTGTATTACCACCCTAGTTGTGTAATGTACTATTACTGAAACCTGTGGGGGATGCAATTTATGTTTATTTCCGAGATTTTTTGAGAGTTATCATGTAGTTTCGCACAGACAAAATATTATATCAGGCTATAAAATAAAACACATTTAAAACACAATTGGTGCCGAGGAGGTGAAAGTGAATGATGTGTGTATTATATCCAATGAAATAATTTATTTCTGCCAGTATTAAGGGCTCTTATATATGTCTGATTCTTTTGGCACTTCGGAAAATGACCTTCTAGAGAGAAGAAGCGGGGGAATAACCTACCAATTTCTCTTCTCAAAAACATTAACCATTACAATACTTAGACAATATTACATGAAATTTCTAATAAAATGCAACAAACAAACAACTGATGTATGTTTCTTTATTTTTCTATGAAATAGGGGGCAAACGAGCAGACGGGTCGCCTGATGGTAAGCAATCACCGTCGCCCATAGACACCTGCAACACCAGAAGAGTCACAAAAGCGTTGCCGGCCTTTCAGGTGGGAGTACGCTCTTTTCTTGAAGGTTTGAAGGTCGAATCGGTCCGGAAACACTGCCGGCGACAATTTATTCCAAGTTCAACCGTATGTACATTACAATAAACTTAAAACTACGTTTTTTAGGGATGTAAAGGGTCACTAGGCGTCAAAAATAGATAAACAAAAAAATTTAAAATAAATAGACATATTAAAGGCGATATAAGGAGTCTCCATTGCCAAAACATTATGTTTAGGATGTGTAAAAGATCTCCAAACGTCAAATACAAAAATAGGAAACGAGAAATAGACTATTATGCTTATAATTATTACATTTACACGATTTATAATAAAATAACTTACAGAAATAGTAATAAAACAACATAAACGGATTAAATCGCGTATATTACTACATTTTAAGTCCCGACGTTTCGTAACCCTTTTCAGCGTTCGTGGTCACGGGTAGACTGAGAAAATCATAAATTTCCTCTGTCAAAATTACTGTTGTGAAAACCTACCCACTTTAAAATATACAAATTCAATATTAGTGTTGCCAGATGGGCCTAATGTGTAAAGATGTTCACACACATGCCAGAAGGGCTTAAAAACCTAACTTTAGAAAAACTAGCGGCGCTTCCAAAAGGCATACTGGATAAGAAAGAAGACGCCAAGAAAACTTATCAGCCGTGACTTATGCAAAAAAGAACATATTTTAAACAAAAAGACTCTAGGTATGCTATTTTTAGAAGAAACAAACACCTTTCAGTGTTAAGGTTTTACAGTGCTGTGTCTCGCCCGTCCCTTGATGAGATGTAATACAGGATCCCAGGCAGGTGGTAGAGAAACCATCTTCTGTATTGAGATTATCTCGGGGAAACCGAAGACAATATTAACTTACAGAAATGTAAAAATTCTGCGACTCATATATTAAAACACAAAACTAAAATTAAAACATTTTTTCTGAGAGATGGTCTCTGCGCGTCAAAACATTGGCAAGTACAAAAAAGGAAAAACACAATGAACTAATCTAAGGTAAGTTTAAAAGAGTATGAAAGTTTGAGAGAGTATGGAACCTTAAACGAAATACATTTCAAATAATCTTTCATGTGCACTTAACAGTCTAAAACAGTAATGTAGATCACCTGCCACAATGACGTTTATTTACAATAGCCCTATGAAAAACACAGAAGAGGCTTGATTTAATTATTACATCGCATTACTAAAACACAAATATTAAACTTAGTACAAGGGATATTACTTCTATAAAAGCCTTATTCACAATAGATTTTATTAATAACAGTGTTCGGATCTAGTGTGCTATTTGGGGTATAATTATGACTTCAAATGTTATACAGAAACATGGGTATTCTTCAGAATGCTTCTAAAATTACATCAAAAAATGCTTCTAAAATAACATCTATTCCTAAACTCCCGAGAAACATCCATGTTTCTGTATAACATTTGGAGTCATATACCTCAAATTGCACCCAAGATCCGATATCTGATTATTATTCAGGTATATTAAATAGATTTGAATATTTTATGTAAGTTCTAAGATTTTATATACTTCACGAACCTTTACGATTATAACCGAGATGTCCCGAGTGTTAAAGTGGAAATAATTGTACTACAATAGACCTTGGACCTATCATTATCCTAATCATTATACTTAAATTGAAAAGAAATGAAAAGACACGCTGAAGTAGGTAAAGTAACAAATATCTTGGTAAACGCATCAAGCACGTTGTTAAAGCGACAAAAAACCGTATTTTTGGTGGAACGTATGCCGGCGTCGTCTCGTTTTTTCGAAGATAAAGTCTTATCTCAAACGTTCGGAAGTTTCGGTGGAAAGTAATAAATTTGGCAAAAAAGTTGAAAAAGATTGAAGGTTCGGTTTAAGAAGACTAATGTGTTTGGTTAAGTTTGTTTTATACGTTTCAAAGAGATATTTCAGATTACTGAAGTTAGAATGTGGGAACAATTAGCTGGTGACTGACATTCTGTAAAAAGAAATCACAAGTGAAGAAATCTTGGTAGGTAGCAGTGGCGTGGCGTAAAAGATATCCTCGGGCAAGCCGGAGCAGATTTGGCGGACATTTTTCATAAGCGCTGTAGAGTAAGGTGCTCGAATGCCTGATATTAGGCAAGCCGCCGGTAGGAATCGAGTTTTTCGGACGCCACGCTACTGGCAGGTAGTATAACTACAACTGTCTGGTGAGCAGAAAAAGCGATACCTAGAAAATAAGAGAGAATCTCAAATTCTCGCTTTATTCGTATGTATAACAACATTATACATAACTAGCGGAGATGATCAAGCACACTACAAAAGATGAAACGAACTACTTATATGTACCTATACATTTCATCAGATGGATTAAAATTAGTTTAATTTAAACTTATGATATTGAGAACTTTTCGCTCAGGCGGCATTTGTATTTTTTATGTTTCAAAGTTCTTAATGTTTGTATTTAATATCAGCAAACCGTAATATATCAACGAAATTATTTTACTAAAAATCAAACCCTTTATGACCGTCCAAATACACCAAACCTATGTAATAAATATCTGTAACTAGTTCTACTCACGTACTAATATTGTCAAAAGGACGGCAGGGAATTTCATAATGGTTGAATTGTGGACGGAGTACCGTTTATTATGAATTTTGATTAAATTCGGTCGGTAAATATTACGGATGCAGGAAGGGAACGGATAAGACGAATATTCCATGGGGTGACTGGAAATGTAACTTAAGCAGACGAAAGATACGCCTAGGCATAGCAGTAGCTTTAATACTCCTAGTAGTCGTTTCTAGGGCTGTCAATGTAGTCCTAGCAACTACTACTAGGACTATCTAACTACTAATTGAATTGTAAAATGGGGAGCATAAGATTGCATTAGAAGATAAAGAACCCACAGTATTGTTACATTTTCATGGATAATTGTCTATATTCGAGGGAACGTGCAAATACTTTCATAAAGTGAACCTTATCATTATCAGGTTCATGATAACGAGGCTCATGGATAGCTAAATAGAATAGAACGAACTCCAATACAGAGTTGCTGAGAGGAATTGTCAGTGGTTGCAGATTTAAGGTGTTATATGTTGCATAGACAACAGTTGACAGCAAATAACTTATGCGAAATATTTATCTAGCTTTCTTACCCGCCTAGGACGTGTTTTTTGGTTCCTTCAAAGTTTTCTTAAGCGGCTTTTACAATATAAACGAATCTGCATACCACATCCAAATTATGTGATTTCCTTGGGTATTGTCTTAATTAAATGCCACAATACATGTGTCTCTAAGTTGTAGTAAATTGGTATCAATGTCGTTTAGATACTAGAAGGTCAATATAGTATTAGTATAGTAAATGTTATTATTTTATAAAACAAGGCTTTAATAAGTTCAATTACTAGTAATTGAACTTATTTTCCGCTGCCTGAGGAGACGTTTAAGAAACTAAATAGGCTAACGGTGTACAAACTGCAAAAAATCCATTAACGAGAATTTCTCATGTTGTTAAGTATTTATAACGAAAATACGAACGAAATATCTTCTTGGTATTTATTAGTAGACATGTTTAGTTTCATAATATTGTTTTCGGTCTCCGCATTATCACTCATTGTTCTATAGGTAAAACAACTTATACGGAAAGGAGGGTTACGAAAATACGAACGAAATATCTTCTTGGTATTTATTAGTAGACATGTTTAGTTTTATAATATTGTTTTCGGTCTCCGCATATCACTCATTGTTCTATAGGTAAAACAACTTATACGGAAAGGAGGGTTACGAAACGTCGGGACGTAAAACATGTAGTAATAATATATATAATATACGCGATTTAATCCGTTTGTGTTTCAGTTTAGGTTTTGGTATGTCAACATTTTTTTTTTAATTTGAAAATTTATTATTTCGGCTAAGCTTTGCCTTTCGTACTGGATTTCAGCAAAACAAACAATGCAATGATCAGACGCCGGGATAACAACTCCCTGCTAGCAAACGAGAACAGAGTAAAGTAGTGGAGTTGAAAACCTGCTTTAAGTTTTTATTATTTTCGTTTATGTTTGTACTTTCCCTGCTAAATATTGTTGTGGCACATATACTTCATTAGGGTACAAATTGAAAATACCCCCCGTTCTGACTAGAAAGTGAAATTTGATAGGTGCCCGGAGAACTTTTCAGAGTTTCAGCGCAAAGTTTCGGCAAACTTTGCGCTTTTACTTACTTGTGAAAGATATTGCCTACTATTTACTATTTGTACAGATAGTAATAGTATCAACAAATAATTGCTTATACGCAATATTTCGCAATATGCGTGAATATACTAGATACCCTACTGATACCCTTTGAATAACAACTGACACTGTACTTATCTAGTAACAAATAATGTTGACGACCTCTTTGATTCGATACAAGTGCTCAAAGTCAAAGGGTAAAGTAATTAGTAGCACGCACACGCACACACACACGCACGCACGCACGCACGCACGCACGCACGCACGCACGCGCACACACACACACACACACACACACACACACACACACACACACACACACACACACACACACACAAAATCAGGGGGGAAAATGGCCAATTTCTGAGATTGCCTGAAATGAAAAATGTCTCTCCCGGCAAGAGACGCTACTTTTTACGAGCTTTTATTGGACTCGCTTGTATTTTGCTTGTCTGTATCAAATCTTGGAAGCTAAAACTGAACCACTTCCTGACGTCTAATTGGGTTTAAATTTAGTATACTTGCATTTATCTTCGTAATCCAGTCGACATGATGAACAAAGGGGGGCTGGAAAGTATTCCGAAGTTAATGCAAATTTTACAGATTGTTTGGGGGCACCTACACTAGAAAGACTGTCCTAAGTTGACCCTGTGCTAACTAGGATTGTCATATAAATGGCACTTTTTACAGAAAATGTGTGGAAATTTATTTTTTATAGTTGCTTCAGCACAAATTAACTACATTAAAACAATAGATTAGGTTCTCAATATATAATAATATAGTGCTGTATAATGTAGCACTATAGGCTATATAATTTGGGCTTAATAGGCTACTTGATAACAGTTCAAATCAGCTTCTTTTTATGTCAAAACGCTCGGAAAGTATGCAGTTTAGTATGAAATACTAACTTGTGACGTCATGCTCAACATGGTGCCTTATTTTTAGTTTTCGTCATTGTAATATCATTGGGGGCACAAAAATAAGTTTGATTGATTTTATCCGGGCAATTTTGGGAGCGTCATTTGCTGGTTAGATTCAATTAATTTATTTTAATTGTTGTCAAATACCCTATTGGCGTTACAGAAGCGCTATAACCGCATAAAGCGCTACCGCAGTGCTTATTGATGGAACCTATGCCTTTATGAAAAGCCTCTATCTGGCTTACCGTACAGCTAGTTATAGAGCTTGTGTTCTAGTTGGGTAGTCAAAGCTAACATGCAACGGTAAAAACTGTAGTACATTTTTTTCGGCCTCTATTTGCTGTAAAAGTAAGTACTTATTTATACGTGAAATTTCTTCAAGTAAATTTTGGGGTTGCTGGGGAGATGCTCTACAGCAGCGGTCGGCAACCAGCGGCCCGTGGACCGCTCACTCGTGGCCCGCGAGCCTTCCTGGTTATTTTGTATGTAAAGGACGCTATATTTAGAATTGTATAAAATCACAAATTATTAACCAAGTGCGGCCCGCGACAATTTCGTTAGCTACTATGTGGCCCTTAGCTGCTAAAAGGTTGCCGACCGCTGCTACGAGTGTAGAGGGTTAAATGGGGGTTGAAAGTTTATATTGGGACCACAAAATTTTTAAAGTAGGAGATCTGAGATTTCGAACATAGTCTTCAGTATAAGTTAAGAAAAGTGATTTCACCGTTTTTTGAAATTCATCCCCAAAAGGGTTTAAATGGGGGTTGAAACTAAGTGCCTAATTTTAATTTACACCGCAGACGAAGTCGCGGGCATAAGCTAGTTTAATATAAACATACAAATGTCCAAAAACACATAACTCAACTTATACTAAATAAACCTAGTTTAACCTATTGGGCCCTTAACTATATGTAGATATGTACCTACAAATGTCCCTACCTATCGCCGAGAGTTGAATATTTGTGATACTTTGCCGACTCAGCTGTAGCAGCACCAGCCTTCACCGATGTCTTAAGTTTAGATTAGCACCTAAGTCGTTATATTTTGTTTGTAATCAAAGATGGTTGGATTGTAACATTTGGACAACAACAACCGTACCCAACGCAAAACCAAATACAAGTAGTGTTAGGTCAACTTTACAAAATTTCTGTAATTATGTAAATCATTTTGAGCATAGTGAAAACTATGCATAAATACAACCATTATGATGTAAAATTTTGCCCCTAGATATCAAAATACACCCCTTTCTTGCGCTGCATAGATGACTCCCGCAGTAATTATGAAACTGGAGACGACAAAACCTGTAGAAGCGCATTCATTTAAATTATTTTGGCTGTCAACACAAAATTGTAAGATGTAAGCAAAGAAAATTTACTAAAGGATCAACTGATTATTATAATTATAGACCGGTCTAATGTTAATACTTAGTGGCTTTGTCAGCTGTAGACGTCGCTAATCTGTCAACTTTAATGGCTCTACCATTTTGAAATATTTCCTGAAACGGAATCGACAAAAAATCTATATCGACCGTGGAAAGGAGGAGAACCCTAAAAGCGAACTATTTTTGCTGTATTGAGAGACAAACTTAACTTTGCTATTGGAAAACTGCTGTCGCATAGATCGGCATAGGTCGCGGTTAGTTTAGTAACTGACAAAATAAGTTTTTGTTAGGATTTTTGTGAATTTCTTAAAAACGATGCAAATCAGAAAAACGACTATATTTTCCTGTAACATGATATTAATAATCAGAAGTTATTACACATTTTACTGTTCAGTGACTTCAGAGATAATAGGGGGAAAGGTTTTTTAACGTTTTTCGTTTTAAATCAAAAATTGAACGTTGAAGAAAAAAAATAAAAACCGTTTTGAAATTTACAAACTAAGCCCTTTCATTTCATATTTAATAGCCCTACTTTTAACTTTCGACATCCCATATCAGCCCCCTTTAAAAACTAGAAAGGGTGTAAATTTTTTTATATGTGAGACATGCTTGGGTTAGTGAGTTTTAACATTATTCCAAATTTCAAAACGATAGCAGCAGTAGTTCCTGAGATATCTGACTGTGACAGGCGGACAGACAGACAGACAGAGTAGCACCATAAGGGTTCCTTTTTACCGTTTTGGTACGGATCCCTAAAAATTAAGACTGATTGATTATGATTGTCATGTTTTTCCCACGACAACATGACCTTATATTGTAATTGTAAGTTTGAGTTTCGACCGAAACTGAGATCAAAGCCGAAATTCGGTTTCGGTGTCGGCCGTGAAAACTAGTTTCGGTTGGACACAAAATTTCACCAGAAACGGATGAGAAATGCGACCTGCAGTGTTTTTACCCAAGCTGAAACGGAGATGCTTCGCTCGATAGGTCAACAATAATTAATTAATCTTTGCTGTTTAGGTTCGGAAGTATTTTATAATTTTTAGTTCCGCATAATGTACTGAAATAGTTTCAAATTTTCCTTAGACAAAGGAGATTGCCGACGCGTCTATGGGGCCTCGTACCAAATCAAAAGTCATTGTGTCAACACGAAACCGACTGTATCTTAAAGAACAAGAAACTGCCTTTCCTAATCACTAAATCCCATTAAAATTGTATTCGGGGATCCATAGGAAATTGAGATTGATTTCCAGATTTCGAAGTGAGTTTTTGCGTAGCAAATCGTCAAAGTATTTGTCAACCGGCCAAATACAAAATCACCTAATAACTTTAATTCCTGACGTTGACGAGACTTCACTTAACTTAGTCGTATGACATGCCATTTCGGATACCTGTTTTAGGTTTTTTATTGTGCCTATTCAGATTGTTAAAATATTATTATAAAAAAAGTTATTTGATACTATTTTGATACATCGTGAGATAAAAAATATTGTTGCATTACATTTACGCTCAATGTCTCGTATAGTGAAGTATCAGCGAAATATCACTAGTTATTTGTACCAAATAAGTAATTTAAAATGATTTACGACCTCTGACGCAAAATTGTGAAAAGACGTGTCTTATAAAGTACCTTATATTTAAACTTAGAATAAGACAGAATGTCAAGCTGTCAATTTTCGTGCTAAGATGAAGAAAACTACATAGATAATTAATTGTATTAAGACGTATCTATGACGTTAGCTTTGTCTTTTACACTCATGTGAGAAGTAGTCTTAAGAAAGAACGAGACAAACATGTTACTTTCCTGGGTACAGGACAGCTGGATGCAGTTCGTATAAGAAAGAACCGCGGAGTTTTATGGAATTACAATTTTTGTATACATTTGTGTAGACGGTGGTGCCACTGTCATAGGCCTTTTAGATTTTGACCGATTTTGTCTGTCAAATACAGTTTTAAGGAAATCATACATTTTTCATGGTGGCGGCGGAAATCGTACAACACATTCTTTTTTAATTGATCTCAGATTTCCCATTTTAAATTCAGTAATAAAAAAATCCCTCTGGTTAAAAAAATAAAACTAAGTTTTTGGTATCGTTTTGGTTGTGACACAATTTAATGACGATATTGGTACCAAAAGTCGGCAATCTCCTTTAAGCTGCTTACGAAATCAGCCGTCTAAAACTTACACAAACTTGAAGTACTTGCCTTTATCTATAGGCTTCACCTACTAGGAGATCTGTACAAAGAATACAAATGTAGAACACTACTGATGATAAATAACCCTATACCGTATAGCTACACGCTAGCCGGGGATTACTACTACATAATACTTATGTCCTATACGCTTGATAAACATAAAACTCAGATGAAAGCTTTCTGAAACTTGCCTAAGCTCTGTCCGTAAAGCCCCCGTGTCAACAGATAGGCCGATGAAAGCGCGGAAGGGACGATAAGTCGGCCGACTTAGCGAATAGTTGGCAGATCAGCTGAATTTGTTAAGTACGATGGTTATTTGATAAGCACAATTAGTTTTGCAATTTCATTAATAACGCTTTGTTCAACTAAATATACAGTCAGCACCAAATAGTCAGTAACATGCAAAGCGCCATTTATACCGCAACACAATTTATTGCATTATGCCCAAAGATTGGATTTTTCACTAAAATAACTTTGATGAATTTTTGATGGAAACATCCAGTTCATTTTACCGTCTCTGTCTCGTCCTGTCTCGCCGACTACTGTGCCCATCTGGAATTCATCAAGGGACTAATCAGAACCAGTCTTTGTGGATGCATGCGGCAGACGTGGTTAGTCTACTTTCACTTCTGTCATTTTATCTTTTTGCCTGCATTAGAGCTGTGCCAGCTTAAGAATACATAAGTACTTAGTGGATTTTACCTTATTTACCGTTAATGTGAATTATAACTTTGTATTAAGTATGTATTTTTACCGTGATCGTTACACTTCGCATCACCGCACCGTCACATTTTTAGATTTATACGGTACTAAAGTAGCAAAAATGCGTAGGCAGAACATTTTTTTTATAGCAAATCCACAAAGAAAATTGTTTCCACGCATTGGGGTCATATTTTCAAACGCCGTCCGCGGTCGAGGACACAGCAAACTTTTTAAATTAACATTTACATACATGGTAGCGGGAACCTCATTACCATTTTAACAACATTCGACAGGCACCGTGATAGGCAGGTTAAATAAAAGAGGGAGGGATGCTCCCAGCATCCCCTCCGGAGTGTTACGTCAAAGTCGTAAAATGTCCAGGTGTCCAGATCGTAAAATAACCAAGTAGGAAAATGTCAAGTTGGTAAAATAACCAGGTAGTAGAATGTCAAGATCGTAAAATAACAAGGTAGCAAAATGTCAAGATCGTAAAATAACCAGGTAGCAGAATGTCAAAATCGTAAAATAACCAGTGTCACGGTGCGAAACTTGATTTCTTACTTCAGGAAGTTGCGACTAGATGGCGTTAGTCAAGCTATTAGTTTTAGATTTATTTATTTTCCAAAAGAGAATTGAGAAAAAAATAAAAATCGTTTCTTATAATTATAGCATTTTTGCAATGAATTAAGTCAGAACTATTGGAATTATTTAAAAAATACTTTGTATAGGTGCTGTTATATTGCGTTGCTGTAGTTATATTGTTTAATTATAAAGAGGAACAAAAATAAAATCCAGTTCTAAAGTTGTTAATTCGTTTAAAAAGGCAGCAGGCGCGTCAATCACTTCTTGATGCCTGGCCCACGATAAAAAATCGTACACATATTGTTGAATAACTTTTTTCTGCCGGTTGATACATAAAATAATACATATTTAGAAAAATGAGATTAAATTCTCTATTTTAAAACTAGTTTGGTCTCTGTAAGCGAAAGTTCGGAAAGCGGGTCAAAAACGCCCAATGATCTTTACCCTCAGCCTTTTTCCTAACCGTTTTCACATAATAATGAAGGCAATTGCATTATAAGCACGATGGTATAGGGCTGCCTACCAAAAACCCGGCAAGGCCTAGGGTTGCCGCTATTTGAAAATTATTGCGTTACATTTTTTGTAATTTTGACCAACTTCTATTGTTCGGACGTCACTATAGAACAAAATCATCCTAATACGCAACAGAGTCAATCCCCATTGGTGGATTTTTCGAAAAATGTCATTCACTTTTTTTAGTTAAAAGCCCTCATCGTTTTTAGGAAGTAAAAAAAAAATTGAAAAATTTGTCAATGAGGATTGACTCATTTACGTATAAGGGTGATTTTGTTCTATGGCAGGAATAACGGCCGAACAATAAAAGTTGGTCAAAATGATAAAAATCTCACGTTATGATTTTCAAATAGCGGCAACCCTTGCCGGGTTTTTGGTAGGCAATGGGTGGCAACCCTAGCGAATTGTGTTTGTTGATGCATGCTCTTCCTTGCAGTGTAAGACTGGGCATTTTACGACTTAGACATTTCACGATTTGGACCGCCCGAGACTTGGACATTAGTAAAGACTTGACATTTTACGATTTAGACATTTCACGATTTAGACCGTCGGAGACTTAGAAGTGGCACGACTTAGACGTTGTAAGATATGGACTTCTTACGATCTGGACGCAATTTCGAGACTGGACATTTTACGACTTTGACGTAACACTCCGGAGGGCCAGCATCCATTGTAGCTATGCCTTAGTTCCGTGTACAATAAATTGCTTACAATGTTTATTTTTCGCATGAACCACTGCGCCGATCTGCGTGAAATTTCACATACATAAACCTGACATGGAAGGGGATTGAATCTCTGGGATGAAGTATATTGGATTGTAGTGCATCGTGTTAAAATGGAATTGATCAATGTAAGTAGCAGTGGCGTGGCGTAAAAGATAAATATCCTTGGACAAGCCGATGCAGATTTAGTGTACATTTTCCTTAAGAGCTGTAGAATAAGGTGCTCAACTGCTTGATATTAGGCAAGCCGGTAGGAATCGAGTTCTTTGGACGCCACGCCACTGGTTCGTAGGTTACATTTGGACAATATACAATATTAATATTATTGTCTACTGCAGCGTTATTTTAAAACGAAGACTTTAAGAAGAAGAAAAGACGTAGATTTTAATGCAAATTAGTTTCAAATTCCAATACCGCGTAAATTTGTTTATTTTTGCCACACCTGGCCATAAAGTGCTTTCTGGCCTAAGTGTAGACATAAAATGATGTACACAACACGGGAGGTAATAAAGAAAGCCCTCGATCGCATATTTATGACCCTCGCTTGCAGCTCGGGCCGCAAACACCTGCGATCTCGGCCTTTCTTTGTATTACCACCCTAGTTGTGTAATGTACTATTCTTTGGTCATGACCATGTTTTCAAACACAGAGGTTATAACAGTTTTTTGAAAACACGTACCTACCTTAAGAATTTTAATTAAGGAATGTCCACAATATACTTACCAACGAATATCGCAAAACTATTGCGATGAGTTTTAGCTTTTTAGATATTATGAGCAACAAAAATATTGCATTATTTTCAGGAGCCATTAATTTTAAATGTCATTATATCTTCTCTGTATCACCTACAGTAGATTCAATACGTATACTTACCGCTTTGAAACCCACCAGCTGCGAGTAAACAAAATACTGTCGAGAGCGAGTCCAATCAAGTTATTTAGAATCGATTTATTTGATGTTCCATTTACTTTGCTTAAAAGGTTTCATTAGATTCCAACAACTTTTGATGTTTGCGTTAGGAATTTAACACATATAAGTGATAAAGTCAACAGTGATCGAGGATTTATTGATAATTGCGGTTATTTTTTAGGGTTCCGTACCCAAAGGGTGCCAACGGGACCCTATTACTAAGCCTCCGCTGTCTTTCCGTCTGTCCGTGAACTGAGGGCTCTAACTTTGGAACCGTAATAGGTAGAGACTTGAACTTTTCACAAAATACGTAGTTCTATTGCCACTAGAACAAAAATAATAAAAACAAAATAAAATGAAAAAGAAAAAAAATTTTTGCTTGATTTTAATAATGGTAATAGGTAGATACTTGGTATGTTCTCAGTATGTGTATTTTTATTACTGTTATAACAAAAAATAATAAAAACAAAATAAGGTTAAAAATAATAAGGGGTCCCCATGCAATAAATGTGTTTCTTGGTGTCTTTTTGCTCGACGTTGGTACGGAACCCTCCTGGGGCGAATCCGACTCGCACTTGGCCGGTTTTTATTTTTTATGTTTCTGAATGCATACCTTCAATTATATGAGAAATTAATATTAAGTAAGTAGGTACCATAACAAAATTAATGCAATGTAAGAAGATATGACAAAGTAAGAAAGATACAACAATAACTTGTTCTAGGTATATATTTCTAATGAACATGTAATTATAGGAATCAATCTTTAACTTAAGTAACGCTTGTTTACATTCCGGTATATAAATATTGTTATATAATTAAAATCGAATTACGATCCAAACCTATTTGTAAAATCAAACGCATTTTTCTAAACTTCAGATACCTACAAGCTTAAAAAGAATTGATTTCATTACAGTTTAATTTCATTGAATTTGCATTTCATAGACAAGCATAATTTTTAAAAGGACGCTATATAGAAATTACACATATAGATTATAAGTGTTACATACATTATTATGTTTATGCGACACCTGGCCATAAAGTGGCTTTTTCCGCACGCTGCGCGTACGGAAAAAGCCGCTTTCTGGCCAAGTGTAGACATAAAATGATGTACACAACACGGGAGGTAATAAAGAAAGCCCTCGATCGCATATTTACGTCCCTCGCTTGCAGCTCGGGCCGCAAACTTCTGCGATCTCGGCTTTTCTTTGTATTACCACCCTAGTTATGTAATGTACTAATATCGTCACTACTTTAAAAAAAAACCCGTACCTACCTAAAAACGTCGTAGAGGAAACCGCCATAAGTTACATACGAGCGTCATATACACTTACTGCGTTTTTACCTGGATTCAGTGTTAGATACGTGATTTTTTTTAAGTAATGACGATATATCTGTAACCTTATGATGCTACGCTTTGTCACGCGATAAATAAATGATAAAGCATCCGTCACTCTCACACACTATTTGTCAGAACGTGACAAATGCTTTATCATTTATTTATCGAGTGACAAAGCGTAGCATCATAAGCTTACAGATCATGTCAAAGTTGCAACAAAATTCTCACGCTTCGATCACTCGGTCAATGATGAAGCTATCTATGTCTAATTTTTATTTTCAATTAGTTTTATTAGAAACAGGACAGTAATGTTTTCCCGAAGTCAATTTACGAAAACAGAAGCTGACAGTTTCAAAAAAGAAGCAACGCCTCATTGAATTACCCTTAAAATAGAATTATGTTGTACTGCCACCATAACGCAAAAGGGCACATCTAACATTTTTTTCGACACTGAATTGAATACTTATTCGGAATCAGTAAATTTTGACTGATTCCGAATATAATTATACAACTCAACTTTGAAAAAAAATGTTGGATGTGCCCCTTTTCCTTATGGCGGCAGTGTACTCAGCTAATAGGTACGTTTACTTTCTTGCAGCATTCATAACGTTGAAAATTGAATATAAGCATATTCATTATGTGGCATACCTGAAAGAAAATTGCTATTAAGGTGATTCGAGTCGGTCGGTTCTCTATACAAAGAAAAAGAACAGCATCGTTCGCTTCGACGACATTAACAGACATAGAAGTTTTGACAAAAACGTCAATTAACTAGGGACTTCCTTTCGATATTAAATTTATCGATAACTGTTTCAACTACTTATTTCGAAGTGTCAGTTCATAGTTGATAAATTAAATTCACCGGATATAATAAAAATTAACTAAAATGCTGGTCACTCCCCATCGGTGTTATTTTAATGATAATAATATGTAATTTAAGTTCTTCATATGCATACTTTTAAGGGATTTTAAAATTCAAATAAACATCAATTTTAACAACTAAAATTTTATTATAAACGTGGTTCTTACACAAAAACTACTTTTAATGCTATTCAATCGATTTCCATACAAAGTAAGTACCTATAAACTGAAACCTTACAACTTAGATACTTTGCAACAAAGACCAATTTAGGTAAATTATATGACATTGTGTAGCATAGTATACGTACTCTAATATAATCTACTCAGTTTTCGGATAATATATGAAATAGTCTCAAAAATATAAAAATTATACTTTCTGTAGGCTTATGATGCTACGCTTTGTCGCGTGACAAATAAATGATAAAGCATCCGTTACTCTCACATACATATTGTCAGAACATCACGAATGCTTTATCATTTATACATATATCGCGTGAAAAAGCGTAGCATCATAAAAGCCTACTGGTCATTTATTTTTATGGGACCTTTTACATCTCTAAAAATGTAGTTTTAAGTTTAATGTAATGTATTAATGTCATCATTATTGTAATGCTTAATATTTTTGAAAATAGAAATTGGTGAGCTTCTTCTCACCGGTAGGCTTATGATGCTACGTTTTGTCACGCGATAAATAAGTGTTAAAGCATCCGTCACTCTCACACACTATTTGTTAGAACGTGACGGATGCTTTATCATTTATTTATCGCGCGACAAAGCGTAGCATCATAAGCCTACAGAAGATCATTACCCGAAGCGCCAAAAGAAAAGAATAGAATCAGACATGTAGAAGAGCCCTTGAGGGCCTACTTGCAGAAATAAATAATTTTGAATTTTGGGAATAACTTTAAAACTTATAATTAAATTACTTATTTTATTATATCGTTGTGTCATAAGAAAGTACACAATTTATCGATAAATTAATATTATTGGGAAGTCCATAGGACAACTTTTATCGCAGCACAAAAACTTATATGTCTGGACATCAATCATTGTTGAAATATGTTTCATTTTATAGCATTACACATTTTGTGTGCGGAAATAAGAAGTAAGAACTCTCAAAAAACTAGAACTAACGTGCAATCAGCGATTTAAAGTCGACACCATCTAGTAACATTATTTTAAACCAAACATTTTTTGTTAAAAATATTATTTTGGCTTTTTGAGCGTTCTCATGTCAATTCACGCAGTCAATACGTATTAAAGTTTTACAATAAAACTGTGGGGTCCAGGCTGTCTAGCATAACTGGCCGCGACTTTATTGACACTATGTTGAGTGGAATTAGATAGGTAGCATTTGTCGCGCGACAAAGAGTCGCGTGTCACAGTTGTGCTAGAGGTACAGGTCCATACGGAGGAATGGAAGGAGATTGAATTGGAATGAATATATTGGAATTTCTACCATTTGAAATAGTTTTTTTTAATAAAGGTCAATATGATTGTACACATACATCCTTGAAAGCATGGAAGGAAACTTTAGTAAACACGGCGTGTATGGCTAAGGGACGGGCAGTCCTGGTCAGCATGAGCAGTATGGCGGACCGAGTGCTCTTGTCCCAGTGCCGCTCCCACCCGCACCCGTATATCGCAAGGCGAAGCTCCTCACCCTGAAATAACATTAATCGATTCTGCTACTGTCTAGAAACAAATATCTATGTAACTCTTGCTACATTTGATGCCTATAAAAACTACAAATTGTAATCAAAACCGATACATGCGTCCCTTCTCGCCATCCATATGAAGGTTCATTAGCTGCTAATGTATGAAATTGTAGCTGCCTATAAGCAAGTTTACTCGATTTCTTTCTAACGTTAATCGAGTCTGCTACTTGCTAGGAACAAACATCTGTATGACACCTACTACATGTGGATGCCTATAATAGCCACATACTCGTATTGTAATCAAAGGTCAACGGCGGGAAAAGTCAACGGCTTTAGTTTATTGCTACCAGGTGATCTGTGTTGCTACCCAAATAACCTATAACTCCTACACTTAGATACAAATCAACAATTGCAATTAACGAAGTATCATATTAATATGATACAAAGTGGTATGAACTGTGGCGTTTCGTCGTTGTACCTGATTATTTTGTATAAAAAAATATAAATAATTGAGCGCGAAAAGGAAGTACTTAGTTTTTATTTTCATTGATATTTAAGCATTTTGAAGATAACTTTTTTCTATATATTATTTTTGTTTTGTACGACAAAAATACTTGGCAACATAATACCGTGTTCCAATTTATTTTCATACCTCTATATTTAGGAAAGTATGGATTCTCATACTATTATTATAATCTTTAAGCTAATCCATCGGCTAAGACAATAGTAATTTCAACAAGTGAATTAGCGTACATAAATAAATAGTAAAATTAGTCTTTACTTACTTTACTCAGTAGTAAATCACAATAGTAACATGGTATATAACATTGCACAAGAAACCCGAAAACATGAATAATCAGTTCAAAGCTTATTGCTGCCGTTTTCTTCAGACTGCAATAATAATACCTTAGTGAATGCATATAAAACACATGACATGAAATTAAATACACAGTTGAGTAAGGTGTGAAAGAAGCCGGACAGTAAGTAATACCCGCTTAATTGATCATTATCATCATCATCATAATCAGGCTATATACGTCCCACTGGTAGGCACAATACTCTCATAGATGAGAGTAAAATGGGCTGTAGTTCACTGGCCCTCTCAGGGTTGGGAGGGGACCTTCACATACAATTTTGAATTTCTTCGCGGATGAACGCAGGTTTCCTCACCGCTTAGTACGATCCGATACGATTACGATACGTGTACGATTTAATACAATTTCCCGTATTACACGCCATTTAAAGTCGGTCCCTACGACGTAAGGCATGTTTTTAAATACCTACATTTTTTCACGGTTAATTAATACGATTTGTCTCCCGCTTAATAGGGAAGACCGCGGCGAATATGATCAATTTTAGGTTAATATCAAATTAAGCAAAGGTTCAAACGGCTACCCTGTTTATTAATATTACTCTAGACACAAGAGTTATAGATTTATTGAATCCAGCGGTATTTCTTTTTATTTTGACAATTAAAATAGAAGAACACTAAATATATTCAATTCGCTTCATTTATAGAGGCGAAACGGATAAAAAAAACTTAATGATAAATATTTATTTTCATTTTAAAATGTGAACGGCACATTCGGCCACGGTCACCCTACGTAATGACAGCTCTTTACTCAAGGCCTTGCCAGCAGCTTCTGACATGTTTTCTACAAACTTTCTATTATTACGTACTACTCTAAAATATGCAAAAAAATAATAATTTTAATGTAAACTTAAAAAAACGTATACAAAGTAAGTAGTGATCCACTTCGCCCCTAAACAACTGATCCGAATATACCGAATAGCCTCAAATCATATGTCAACGCCAATATTCTTTAAAATACAGTTTGAATCACATCAACTACGAATACAAAACACGTTAACAATATTTAATAATCGGAAAGCAAGTCATCAGCGAACTTAATTTGATTTTATCTCAAATATTGTATCCACGATTTAATCACATCGGTGGTAAAATCACAGCACATCGAAAAGAGTGACCCGACACGAAGCATCGTTGAGACCAATATCTACTCACAGTCGAGCTAATGGTGGCGGCTGCGTTTGGGAAGGTGAAATCCAACGCGGGACGCTGATTGTCTGCCTGTGGCTCACCGCGATCTTATGAATTTAACAAAAAATGCTTAAGTTGATACGATCTTCGCCCTGCGATCCGATTCGCCTCAGTCTACCCTATGCCAGCTGTAACCCACTTTGCATCGAAAATTTTTAAACTAACCGAAATGAGGTACATCTCATATGCCTGTAGCATAATTAATTACGGTGTCACACAATTACTCTGTTTTTTACCCTGCTTAAGTATATTATGTTAATCACGTTATTCAGTCTACCCCACATGACCAGGTTAAATTGTCTGGCGGCAATTTTAAGGTTAAACTTTTAGGAGCGATAACAGTCGTAAAATTGAGTCAATCCGTCGGGTCTGGAGTCTGACTCAAATGCTGGCTCCGTTTGAGCAATCAACTCGCTTCTCGCGATCCAATTATGTACAATTCCCGCGCGCGACGATACCAGCATAACACAGATGACAAACAGTATTGCACTCGGGTCCATATCGGGTTGCATAAAATTATAGTCATATTTTTCATAGGCATAACTAGTTTTGTCATACTTTATATGAAAGAAACATGTCGTTTCTTCATTGGTTTTTAATGCGGGTAAATTACACCACATTTCTATGTTACATATATAGATACAAGAAATCAAAGTACATAGAAAAATTAAATGGCGCTCACCTGTGAACAGACCGGGAATCGAACCCGGTACCTCTGGATTTCCGGCCCAGCGACTCAACCATTCGTCCACCGTAACACCCAGAAAACACCCTCAATTTTACCACCTACTTTGACTTCCGTATCATCTATTTTAATAGGACTTTAACCTAAACGCCATCTATGAGAACCCATATTACACAGGTGCCTCACCCCAATGCGAACCTATTACAGATGCGACGATCGAGCGAGAGATGGCGTTGTTTTTATAATACTTTATATGAAAGAAACATGTCGTTTCTTCATTGGTTTTTAATGCGGGTAAATTACACCACATTTCTATGTTACATATATAGATACAAGAAATCAAAGTACATAGAAAAATTAAATGGCGCTCACCTGTGAACAGACCGGGAATCGAACCCGGTACCTCTGGATTTCCGGCCCAGCGACTCAACCATTCGTCCACCGTAACACCCAGAAAACACCCTCAATTTTACCACCTACTTTGACTTCCGTATCATCTATTTTAATAGGACTTTAACCTAAACGCCATCTATGAGAACCCATATTACACAGGTGCCTCACCCCAATGCGAACCTATTAAAACAACGTAACAAGTAAGTAAGTAAGTATTATAAAAACAACGCCATCTCTCGCTCGATCGTCGCATCTGTAATAGGTTCGCATTGGGGTGAGGCACCTGTGTAATATGGGTTCTCATAGATGGCGTTTAGGTTAAAGTCCTATTAAAATAGATGATACGGAAGTCAAAGTAGGTGGTAAAATTGAGGGTGTTTTCTGGGTGTTACGGTGGACGAATGGTTGAGTCGCTGGGCCGGAAATTCAGAGGTACCGGGTTCGATTCCCGGTCTGTTCACAGGTGAGCGCCATTTAATTTTTCTATGTACTTTGATTTCTTGTATCTATATATGTAGTTTTGTCATAATCATCATTACGCATAACTGTTAATAGTCATAAATTTGTTCCCAAAATATGCGTATAAAAACTTTAAGCATAAGTATGAATCGCCATAACGCATTTTGCGCATAATGTTTTCAAAGTATATTAGACAACCATTTTTTAATCCTATATTTTTGTCAGCAGCCTAACTTTTTGATAGCAGTTCGGTATTGTTGGAGGACGCAGTTCAATTCAAACCTAACCCAACCTACTATCCACTAGGCTCAGAGGCACCTCCTCTTTCTTACCTGCTGATCTCCCAATTGAAGCTCCTATACCACCATCCAATCTCTTACATCCTGCCTACCGAGTGACCATACCCTTCGAAGAGCTAAACAATCAAGAGGAAGTTGATACTGCGCTAGCTCTCCTACCCGAGAACACATGGATAACCTATACTGATGGCAGCTCTCATGACAGCAAAGTCGGGTCAGCTTACATCACAAAGAGACCCGACGGGACTACAACAACTAAAAAGTTCAAGCTGCATGACTGCTGCTCAGTATTTCAAGCGGAACTCTTTGCCATAGCTCAGGGTCTTGAAAACTATACAAACTTCATTACCAAAAATCTCACAATAAACCCAAATCATGCCATTCTATCTGATAGTAAATCTGCTCTACAGGAAATCTCAAATCCATCCAGTTATAATCCTATAGTCAACAAAATTCATAAACTTATCCATAAAAATAAACAGACACTCTCACAGATTCACTTCTTCTGGGTTAAGGCCCACTGCGGAATACAGGGTAATGAGCAGGTGGATCTACTTGCCAAGGCAGCTGCAAATTTGAAAAAAGCCCCTGATTATTGGCAGATACCAATAAGTTATGTAAAATACCAATATAAACAAGTCCTCCTTATAATAATGCCTAAACTATACTCACACCCAGACAAATGCCTCTACACGAAACTACTTTTCCCCACATACACAGATCTCAATAACTATCTAACATCAAACAAACCCACCTTCTCAACTACGCAGTTTATCTCCAACCACGGATACCATAAGGCATATCTCAAACGTTTCAACATCACCCCGGATGACTGCTGTCCTTGCGATGGCAAGACTTGCCAAACAATGTCTCACCTCCTCTATGACTGCCCTCGCTTCGACTCCAAACGCCTCGATCATGTTATAACTTGTGAAAATCTCCGAATTGACCATACTTCCCTACCTTCCATGCTCTCAAAACCCACCACGACTCAATCCTTCCACAGACTCATTGCCTACATAGAACATAATCTTAAGAAATTCAATGGTATATAGTTAACTTCTCCTTCGAAACAATAACACCTCGAAACTCTCTCTGCTCCTGGAGAGCGGGCGGATGACGACTCCGACATTCGATCGCTCCCTAGGGACAGCAAACACATAACAACATACACACTACACTACACACTAACACACCACCAACACATATACATGCATCTGAACACACCCCCAAGGCAACGTGTATACCGATAGCACCGAGCCAAAGGAACAAAACACATCATAGCGGAAGAAACTGTCAGCTAACACTGATAGAACCAACCGTTTTAAAAAAAAAAAAAACCTAACCTACTTTTCGAAGCAGTTGCATAGTTCAAACCTAACCTACTTTATGCATTACAATTGTTATGACTAAAATTAATTATAATCATCAATATAATGACTAAAAATTAATTTTATAACATTCGACATTATGGTGAAAACAGTTATGACATTCTGCAATTATGACAAGGAACAATTATGCCTCGGGGGGAGGGACGATATTTTATGCCCCCCGCATAAAAAAAGCCTTTAAAAGCTATCTAGTTTAATTTAGGTTGGTTGGTTAGGTCGCTTGCGTCCCTTGGAAAGAAATAGCACGCGCGTAGAGACGCGCAAGGGCCTCTACGCGTTCGCTTCAGCTCCGCGCACGCCTCCCAAAGGTCTGAGATACCATTGCCCCGTGAAAGGGTAAGACATTATAGTAATATATTTTTATTTCAGGTAGAAACCTATATGTATAGTACATTATCTGTCAAAAATAATTAAAACTAAAATACAATACGATAAAATTTGGGGGCACTACCAAGACGAGCTAAACGAAGTGCATGGTAAAATAACTCAGATACTGTTTTCAATGAATTTACTGCGATGTCAGTGTTGATATTTTGTACCATTTGTTACCCTGACATGAACGAAAAGGAATTCAACGGCACAGAGTTTTCTGTTTCTGTTCAAACGACTGATTTGGAAGTACACATTCTTCTTTATTTCAACGTCCCTGACTACGACAGCAATACATGATTCCCGCCGGGAACGTATAGTCGGAATGTGAATACTTATTTTTCTTACCGGTTACGCTTAGATGAAAACATCCATGAACATGAATTCGCGTCATACGTCGCGTACTACGTGATATAAGAATGATGACAGTTATATGACAGTTCAAATCAGCTTTCTTTTCATAAAGTGTCAAAACGTTCAGAAAGTATGCAGTTTAGTATAAAATACTGACTTGTGACGACAATGCTCAACATGGTGCCTTATAATTGGTGTTTGTCTTTTTAAAATCGTTGGTGGCACAAAAATTAGTATAATTGATTTTATCCGACCGGTTTTGAAAGCTTAATTTGATGGTTGCAGTTTTTATTTTGATTGTTGTGAAACACCTTTTCCTTAGGAGTAGGTACCTAAATAAATATAAGTATCAAGGGACCCGTAGTAACGGGTGCTGTTACTGTAAAAGCTCTAACTACGGTAAACCTTAGGTTTAACTAGTAAATCTTAGTAAAAGTTAGTAAATATGAAGATTTTTTAAAGGAGAGATAATTTTTCTTCGATAAGATCAATTTTTACCAATAGAATTTGGTGCATTCGGTACCCTCACATAAGTATCCAAGCATATTCGTCAATTTGAACGCGCAGTTGGAAAGGAACTCACTGAGTGCGTAAGTTCGAACCCCGGCCCCGGTTATAAGTCTACTTTTTTCTTTATTTTTTTTTTTATATCCCCAACACGGCTCGTCAATAAAAATAAAGGATTTTTTCTTTATTCATAATTTGGAACTAATTTAGTGCAGTAAAGTCCTGGAGTAATGACCACGTGTCGGTAAGCGCAGCATAAAGGTGGTTTTCCACCGGCAGGGCGAGACGAGGCGCGACGCGGATTGAATTGAAATTTGTATGAAATTTCAATCCAATCCAATCCAATCCTCGTCTCGCCCTGCCGGTGGAAAACCACCTTTAGACGGCCCCAGACTCGGTGGACAGACGACCTAGTAAGAGTAGCAGTGAGTCGGTAGTAGGGCTTCCATTCCCGGGACTTTTTACCGCGATCCCGGTATTGGCCATACGAAAATTCCGGGGATTGGAAGCCCTAGTTGATGGGTATGATCTGCACACTCTGTGGCGAGCTAAGGGCGAGGCCTATGTCCAGCAGTGGACGGTCATATCTGATAGATAGATTTTCAAAACCAACATTATACTAACTGTTAAATATTGGTAAAACGTAACGCGTAAAAGCCAGAAAAAATATCTCTCGTTTAAAAAATCCGCACATTTACCAACTCATGTTATTAAATCTTAAGATTCACTAGTTAAACAGTACAGTCCGACAATAAAGAGTAGAAATTATAAAGTGACAACACTGTAGTGTCATCCCTTTTTTCTTGGATTGATTTGAATGGGATGACACTACGATGTTGCCACTTTTTAATTTCCACTCTTTATTGTCGGACTGTAACAATACAGGTACAACCATTTTTACAGCACTAATATTTTTATCGTTTAATTTTCTAAAACTCACCCTATACCCTACATATAAAATCATTTCTCTTAAAGGTACGTAGGAACATTAAATCCAACCAGTTTCCGATAGTTTATTAAAAAATAAATCAAAAAGCGCATAATTCTTTTTTCTTTTCACCATTGACCGTTTATATTCAGACTCATTTCCAATTCAAACAGTTTCCAACCTGCCGTTTTATTTCTACACGCTGCCACTAAGCAACCGATCGAATCGAACTGAGCTTGTGAAGAAATCGGATTCAGAATGTTGTTTTCGTTAATTTATCTATTTACGAGTTTTCAGTTAAGGTAAATATATTAAATCTAAATGGAATTCATTATTAATATTGCATACAAGTGCAATATTCACTATTCTCGAGTTAGGTAGTGAGAGTAATGGTCTTTAAATCTGTTTATAAAATATAAGATATTTTTAAATGCGTTTTGAATATTTTTAATTTGTTTTGATAATGATAAAATGTATGTATGTGCGTGTGTCATTATCTGACACTTATGGTCTCAAATCAAAGTATCATCTGTAGCTGTTCTGTTTAACTGACTTCAAAAAAGATTCCGACGAATTGAAATCATTAATTTCGTCGGAATCCTTTTTTTTTGTACGTTCCCCAATTAGGAAATAGAAAATTGCTGGACCGATTGGGACAATTATTTTTGTTCGAAAAGGTATACTTTCCAGGTGATCTCATTATCACCAGGTCAGAATCTCATCAGAAATCGAAACAAATGTTTGTATATGGACACACTTATTAATTTTACCTATTTGTTAGTTGAAGTCAACAACTACAATTCAGAAGTCGGTTATTTTAAATGTTCATTTTGTATTTATTACAGTATAGATATGACTTCATGTAAGAAGAATAATATATTAGTGTGTATCCAGTTAATAGTTTGGCTAATGATTACAATCGACTGCACAGTAAAGGAGGTACTGCAACTTCAATGAACCTTGTAGTTACCTAAACGACCAGTGGTTGCAAAAATAAAGTAAGTATTTAAGTAAGGACTTTGGGACCTTTACATTGATTTAACCGCTGCATTTTATGACATAAGCTGTGTATTCCCTTATATATGTACCCATTTACCCATTCTACCTAAGTAGCAGTGGCGTGGCGTCCATAGAACTCGATTCCCATCGGCTTGCCTAATATTAGGCAGTACAGCACTTTATTCTAGTGCTCTTAAGAGGAAACAGTAAGGCCGAGAGAATTGAAAATTAGGTATTTGTAAAATGTGTCGCTGTCCCGCACTGCCCGCCTCTCCCCCGCAGAGCGCGATAGAGACAACTGCAGCTTGGACCGAAAATACCTTTTAAAATTTCATGAAAACAACGTTTCGTAGTCCCCTGATTTCTTCCCCAAAACTTAACCTATTTAACTAATTTTTTCATTAAACATTAAAGAAAGGCTTTGGCCGTGTTCCTATGTTTTCCTTTTTTTCAATAATCTAGTCCAATTTGTTCTCTAGATGTCTGAACACAGCGGAAAATCTGGCATTTTTTTTAGGTTTTTGAAGGTTAATATCTCTTTTGAGAATCAATTTATCGTAAAAAGGAAAACATAGGAACCTATCAATAGTAGCCATAGACTTTTGGACAAAAAATAATTGCTCTACTGGCATTAACCAGGGAGGAAACAGGGGACTACGTTTGTATGGAAAAACTGCCTTCCTGTTTCCTCTTAAAAAAAAATTGAAGCCAAAACTGCTGCGGCTTGCCCACGGATTTTTTCAACGCCACGACACTGCTAAGTAGATACCTTTTGTATAAAGAAAAGTTTATCCACCTCGTTTTAAACAAAATCAAGGCCACATCATTATTGGGCAAAGAAATTACAGCAAATCGAAGGTAAGGAGAATTAAATGGATGACAGTAAAACTAACCGCTTAAAAATCTCTTAGCTACTTTGAAACCATGGGCATTGTAGCACGTAAGTAACTGCAATTTGACTGAATATTTTCCAGTTGATTGTTCGGATTTAAACATGTTTTTACCCACCCTCGCGAACAAATTTTCGGACCAAGTAAACTTTCTGTATTTCTTCTTTTTCTATTGTGATCCTTCAATTTTTTCTCCTTTACATAAATAGTCCTGGTACGAGTAAATATAATATTTTCAACTCTTTTCATGCAAAGGACAGTCTAGCCGTGTGAAACGGGATCTGACGACGGATCACAGGTTCTAGTAATGCTCGAGTGAACTTAGCATGCTTGGGTGTTCCAACCGAGAAGCCTTTGTAGCAATATCCGTGTGAAAATAATATGTTCACGCTGAGCAAAGCATTCACAGAAAGGTACGTCGATCTACAGCTACAGTACATACTAGTACCTATACTCGTAGTACTATAAGTTTCAAATCGTTGGACCGTTGAAATCAATCCATATTGCTCCGCAAACCTGCAACTAGGCGATCATGCTGCCGTCCTGAAATGAAACTAAAAAGTCACTACTTCACTCATTAAATAGCGGCCTTTTGTTTGACTTCACGATAGCGCCAGCCTGTTTACTTGTAATGTAATGTTGGGGTATGCCGAATGATAGGGATCATTCGCGAATGTTCGTCTACATACAAAAAACATTATTTGTTCAGGAATTCAGAATGCAGAAGACAGATAAAATTATACTAATAATATGTAATATTTACTTAAATTTTACTTGTTCATTGTCTTTCTCAAAAATGATTCTTGGTGAGTAGGTATAGTCGGACTACCTACGCTAAGTTTGCAGAGGTCAAAAAAAGGTTTTCTTAAAAAAAATATGTATGGCAACATGGGGAAACTACAGCAAGAGCATTATTTAATCTTGGTACTTGGTAGGTAATAATTCTTCCCTTTATTATAAAATGTGTCTACATACTTAGTGAAATAAATATCTGTATCAGTCTTGCACACATCGATCTAGTTCCAACCAAACTAAGCGGTTTGTTCCAGGGTCTTGGATAATTTCTATGTATTTAAGTATTATATTAACATATGTACATGTAGGGATGTAACGATACCGATACCGATACCGATATATCGGTATCGCCGATATTATACAACCGATATTTGAAGAACGCGAAAAGAATTTGCTGTATGAAAAAATATTTGCAAATGGTAATTTCAATTTCTGACTTAATTTATGTATTGGTCTATTACCTTGTGCAATAGATAACAAGTATGTTAATTAAATCTTTGGTTCTAAATAAAAAAAAATTGAATTTTGAGTTGACAATTTATTTATTTTTATTTTACACTTTCAAGGTTGACTCTCTGGTAAATATAGCCAGTAGTCATTGCCATTAGTTATAATAAGGACATACAAATATCTGAAGTTCATACTTCATTATTTAGCTAAGATATCGGTATCGGTATCGGTATCGCCGATATTAAGTACTATATATCGGTATCGGTATCGTATCGGCAAAACTGTGTATCGTTACATCCCTATGTACATGTATAAAGCATTGCTTACTTTGGTTGGGACTAGATCGATTTGCGCAAGACTGTCCTGACCTGAATATTTATTTCAGTAGTTATGTAGGCACATTATAATGGCCAGTTCACATTATTCCAGTAGCAATCCAGTCCAGCAATCCAATCCAGTGCTGGAATGCTACTGGAATAATGTGAACCGACACTGGAATGCACTGGAATGTACCCATTCCAGTGAGCATTCCAGTCCAGTGACTGGAGAGACCGTCAACTTTTCATTCCAGCTCACCCAATCCAGCGCCACTGGAATAGTGTAAACCGTCAATCCAGTGCTGGATTGAACGTGATATAGTGAATACGCGTGTTTGTTCTTGGTAACAGTCTTTAACAACTCTTAAAAGACTGGAATAATGTAAACGATATGCTCCAGCTCCAGTCCACAACTGGACTGGATTAGCCCGCTGGATCACTGGACTGCAATAATGTGAACTGGCCATTAACTTATTATATATATAGATTAAACGGAATGATATTTGCCAAGTATCAAGATTAATTAATCCTCTTGCTTGTGATATTGCCATATGCATTTTTTTTTTAGATAAAACCTCTTTTAGACTTCTACAAACTTTAAAATATTTCATCTAAATATTCGCGGTAAAAACGTGGTATACTGAAACAGTTTTTGGAAAGGATATTGAAGATTTTTCATTCTATAATTAAATGTTTTATGCCACACATGGCCATAAAGTGGCTTTTTCCGCACGCCGCTCGTACGGAAAAAGCCGCTTTCTGGCCAAGTGTAGACATAACAAGATGTACACAACACGGGAGGTAATAAAAAAAGCCCTCGATCGCATATTTACGACCCTCGCTTGCAGCTCGGGCCGCAAACTTCTGCGATCTCGGCCGTTCTTTGTATTACCACCCTAGTTGTGTAATGTACTATTGTCTACTTTACTTTTAGTGTCTCTAGAAAATAAAGGTTGATTTTTTAGTGTTTTTAATTTATTTTACTGCATATTTGAGAAAAGCACTATACATACCTCGGCGTGAAATGGGGTTACCAGTCTCGTAACTATCTGGCCTCACGTTCGCTCGGCCATCTATATGTACTCGGCCGGCAACCTGTCACTTCCCGACCTCTGTAGTAAATAATGTACCTACTATTTATACGTTTTACCTAATTTTAATGGTTTCCATTATGACGTTAGTTTGCTCGAGAGACAAGTGCTGGAAACTTCTTTTTTTTTATTTTAAATGTGTTTGCTCTTAACTCCAATCCAATCACACATGATGGTGAGCATTGATACAGCCTAACTATGGAGCGAGCGCCAACCAAATGATCGCATACACCGCCGCCGACTGGGATTTCCATACATTGGCAGTTACGAATACAACATGTGGATGCAGTGCCTATAGAAACCTAATGGTGGAAATGGGAGGGCGGCATCAGTTAGGCTAGAGAGTTCTTGTGCACGCTCTCCGTGATACAGTTTGTAGAACAACGGCAAATAGTGTGCGTTAAGCGTAACAGTCTATGTTACAGATAATGGAACCTTATTTAGATCAATATTTCGTCGTCAAGCCGGCAATCGTAGTTCTCAGTCGTCAGTATTTTGCCATACTCCATTGATGGAGTCTTGTTTTATATAAAGAAGAAAACTTTGTTCCACGGATATGCATAGCATAACTGGTATTCTTATTGTCGGTCACATAATTCCCGCGGGAGCCACCGATCCCCATGCTTGGGCTAAGCTGGATAAGTAAACACGATAAGCGTGAATCGAGCCGGGACGTATCGAATAGGGTTCCGCAATCTTGTAGTTTTAGAACAAGCGATGACTAGAAATAGCGTTTAAAATGGATAGCGATATTGGTGATAGGAGACGAAAGAATGTAATTACCGCGGTCCACTTACAGCCAAATTTTCTCATATCATCATCTCATGCATAAAAAATCAGACGCCATGACATAACAGTGTCAAAACCGAAATTGAACTTTATGCTGGTGCACGAAGGTTTATATCGCTCTGCGGTCTGTGACCAATATATGCGTCGTTGGCGTCCAACCCGCGGTGCCAATATATACGACGGTGGCGTGGAAAAAGTTAATAAAATTATATTATCTCTATATCAGACGTTCACTGCAAATTTTCCTACTGTTACTGATATCCCCGTATTTATTTACTCTCTCATCAGTAAGTTCGCTAGGTAATTCTTAAAATAACGACTTTCTTCAAAAAACGTTTATTTAGTCAGGCTTTTTATTGCTGACAGCACCTTTTTTTTAATAATTGCAAATTGTATATTAAAATCAAAAACACGAGCCCAAATACGGTGGATTTCTCTTGTGTAATTTAAATGATTCTACTCGTAAGCCAACCATTAGACTCCATCTTCAAATCAGCTCTATGTTATAATAATATTAAGTACGTACAAGTATTTCTATTTACCTGTTTATGCATGCCTTATTTATATATCAGCTCAATCGAAAACCGGAAAGTGGGTATTTAACTTACAAAATTCGATTACAGATAAACTCACACACCGCACCGGGGTAAAATGGGTGAAGGCTTATAAAAAGTAACTACCTATTCATAGTATTATTAGCTGAATCAAATAAACGAATGAAAAAATATCTTCAACAGATATAAGCGTTACAAATCGTGCAGTCATTAAGGAATTGAAGGTATGTTTACAAAACAACATAAATAACTAAGCTGGTTGACACCTAGTCTAGTGTCATCAAAAATGTTTCTCTATAAGTATCAACCAGTCTTGTCAGTGTTTTTGTGTACATCCCTTCAATTCATTTCAGCTGCATTAGCGTGGTGCAGCGTTACCTATATAAAACCCAGGTAAGTCGGGATCAAATCACGTCAAGCCGGTGAAAAGCGTGTTCTATTGATGGCTTCTCATTGGACACCTATCAGTAAGTTCTCAGCCAGATACGTATTACTGCTTGCTTGACAAATTTTCACATATAATTTTGTAGCATCCGTTGTGTACCGTTGGAAAGTGGTAAAATTAAAGGTAAAATCAACGTTCCAACTTCATGGATTTAAAAAAAGAAAAGGAAAGAATCCGGATGGAACGTTACGCGAAAATGTCACACAATATTTAATACGTTAAGTATCTATTATTTAAGAAAACGAAAATAAAGAATTACTTGACGGAACCCAAGACGTGAGATGAGAAAATACAAAGATTTTACGTGACCGAAATTCAATACGTTGTTCTGAAACTATACGTGAGGCGTGTGCGTGATTCCCGTAGAATAAGATAGACTAAGAGTTAGCATTAGTTAGTAGGATAAACAGCTGCATACGCGCATAGACAGTTTTCTTTTTACTCGTTTCCTATGCTTTTGATAAACATTTAGTTGAAGGATGCTCACTAAGTAACTACGAGTAAATCATAACCAAGTGATGACATAATGTTTGTGTACATAATAGTACAACTAGGGTGGTAATACAAAGAAAGGCCGAGATCGCAGAAGTTTGCGGCCTGAGCTGCAAGCGAGGGACGTAAATATGCGATCAAAGGCTTTCTTTATTACCTCCCGTGTTGGGTACATCATTTTATGTCTACACTTGGCCAGAAAGCGACTTTTTCCGTACGCGCAGCGTGCGGAATAATCCACTTTATGGCCAGGTGTGTCATAAATTGTAATAACTTGATTGGTTTAAATATCCATATCTCTCTTTTATATTCAACTACCATTGAATTACCCTATTAGAAAAAAACCGATTAAGTGCGTGTCGGACTCGCGTACCGAGGGTTCCGTACAAACTCTTAAGTAGATACGTGAATAGTACAAGAAAAACTGTACAGCGGTTAGTTTAGTAGGAGCAAATAAAAACGATGCGAGTTAGGAAAACCCTTTTATTTTTCCTGTAATATTTAGGATGATATTAATAATTAGTAATTATTACAGATTTTTCTGTTTAGTAACTTCGAATATAATAGGGGGAGAATGGTATTTCTTTTAACATTTTTCGTCCTAAATCAAAAAGTACACGATCAAGAGAAAAATAAAAATAGTTTTGGAATCTACAAATTATTTCATTTGATAACCCACTTTAAAACACAAGTTAAAATTTTCGACCTCCCATTTCGACCCCCTTTAAAAAAGTATAATAGCTATAAGATTTTTTTAATATCTAGTAGGCTCGGGTTAGCGACTTGTAAAACTATTCCAAATTTCAAATCGATAGCAGCAGTAGTTCCTGAGATATCTGACTGTGACAAATGGACAGACAGACGGACAGGCATACAGAGTCGCACCATAAGGGTTCCTTTTATACCATTTTGGTACGGAGCCCTAAAAGCATTTCAATTTACTGCTCCATTGTTGAGGGAAAAAAAGGTTAGTTCAATAAACTTACAAATAAGCACATTCACTTACTCAAAATACGTGTATTAGTATTTATAAAGTTAGGATATATAATATTATTTTGTATGTATCACGTATCGACTCATTCATATGAATGAGTCGATACGTGATACATACAAAATAATATTTTTTTGTAAGTTATCGATACCTACACGATCTCTTGGACTATTAATCGGTCAGAAAACTGCTTCAGATCGAAAATACCCAGAAATATCAATATTAAGAGCCGCTAAATTACAATTCTTCTTTTTCTTCTTGGTTTACAAAAATAGTGGATGTATAAGCTATAAGCAGCAAGCTTTACCACTTCATAAAATACCTCTAATCTCAAATCTCTCTTATTGCTTTCCTTCAAGTGTCATGTGTACTAGGTATTACACGACACTTGAAGGGAAGCAATCTTATTAAATACCTCTACGGTACCCGGTGACAAATATTGGAAAGAGTCGTCTAATTTCGGCTTCGTAGGGCGTTGTGACACGCTACCTATGTGACGCTCTAGTCAGTCGTTGTATGCTCTCTATAGATATCCAAAGTTTACATGACGATTTGACGTTAATTAATAAAGTCCATAAAGGGCAGTATTTATCTGATATGAAGGGAAACTTAATAAATACTATGATTGATGGACGGCCGCCAGTGCTGCAGTGTTCGGAAATCGTCGAGAACAGCCAACTGTCTTTTGCCGAAGACAAATAGCAATAATAATAGCAATATTTATCGCCGGATACTGTACATCAAAGCACAACTATTTCATTATGTTCATTATGATAGAAAATTTAACGAAGAATAGTTCAATGTAGTCACTTACAGGCAAACTTCGTTTAGGTACTGAAGCAACTTTAAGTACTCAACTCATCGTAGAGTTACAAACTTTCAGAGGAGTTCAATTTTGTTTTGTTATATGTTTTTATAGGTAACGTTGAGGCGATGTTTCTTCTGGAGCGTCTCTTTTCAATTGAATTTGTGGATACTTCTCTGTGAACACTTTTTTAAAAGAAGGTTCATTTGATTGTTGACATGACTACGCTGAGTTCGCAGAAGTCGAAAAATGGTTTTATACAAAAAAATATATATGGTAACATGGAGAAATTACAGCAAGAGGATTATTTAAACTTGATACTTAGGAATCATTCTTCCCTTTACAAAATGTATCTGCATACCTACTGAAATAAATATCTGGGACAGTCGACACATCGATCTATTTCCAACCAAATTAAGCGATTTGTTCCAGGGTTGAGTATAATTTCTATGTATTTAATTATATTTAAATATGTACATGTATGCAAGCATTCTTTCGATTTATAATTTAATTAAAATTGAAAAGTTGTACCTTTTACTACGTCGGTTAACACTTTTCGTGTCATCCTGTGAAATGAATTGTTTTAATGTCATAACAAAACGCACAATTACACGTAAAAAATTCATTGATGTTACTTCAACTTCAATATCAATTTATTTTTTCTTAATAATTTTAAGAAATAATGTTGCTAGCAATGAAATGAAAATGCATTTTCAAATTGACGTTTTTTAAGTCATAAATAAACAATAAGTGTTTGAAGTGTTTTGTGTATTTTAGTAATAATGCTGTTGAATGTTAGTACTCAGGAGATCGTAGACATTATTCTCATCTATGGTGAATGCAGAAATGACGGTGGGCTAGCTCTTCGAATACATCTACGCAGAAAGATTCCCGCAACGAAGACGGCGGTCAAATAGTTAAAACCGTTTTGCAGGGAACTGCCTTAGAATTAAGATACAGTATGTGTTTAATAAAGAAAAAATAAAAAACAAGAATAACAACGCATTGAATAATTATTGTATTGGCGAGCTCGGCGAAGTCCAAATTTGATGCGAAGCGTTCATCACAATAACTATTGTTGCTTGCGTCAAATCTAAGTAACGGTGAAAGATACACTGAAATCTACACATATATTTAATCAAATGTTGTCGTAGAACAAAATGATGAAAGGGATCGATCTGACCTGATTTGCGCAGCTGTAAACCGAGACACGCGGCTGTTAATCCAGCCAAGTTAGAAGAAAAAAATCAATCAATGTGTACCAACTCGTATTTAAACTTTGTGAATTCGAAATAATTCAAGCCATAAATTCCCCGTGCCAAAGGTAGACAGTAGATTGTTTATAAATTTTAAGCCTATGAATAAATATCTCAGTTATAAATATAAGCTTGTTTATATCCCTATCCCTATCATCTTGCAGAAAGCTGTTAATTTTTAAAACAGCTCAAATATTATGACAATGTATAACTCAATAATCAAAATTAAAAAATATATTACTTTTATTGTAATTGTAGAATCTTTGATGTAGGTATCCATTGAACGACTCGTAGTCCAAGGAAAGGCTGACTTGGCTCGGCTTGTTGACCACGAGGAAGATCACTTATGAGATGGACAGATCAGGTTCAAGCTGCAGTAGATATTCCCTTGCACAAATGCACCAGGAAAGCAGCTCTTGATAGGACTGGCGACACATCATAAAGCGTGCCACCAACACCTGAAACGACGACCACGACCACTCTGTCAAGAGTGACACGGACGAAGAAGGAAGGAACTAGAAAACATGAAATAAAACATATCTACTGCTCAACAGGAACCTGCCAAATGTACTATTTTTTACTATTATTTGTTTTAAATTACAGAAATATACAGAGACAGTACTAAAAATGCATTTATGCCACACCTGGCCATAAAGTCACATTTTCCGCACGCTGCGTGTACGGAAAAAGCCGCTTTCTAGCCAAGTGTAGACATAAAATGATGTACACAACACGGGAGGTAGAAAAGAAAGCCCTCGATCGCATATTTACGTCCCTCGCTTGCAGCGCAAAAATCTGCGATCTCGGCCTTTCTTTGTTTTACCTCCCTAGTTGTGTAATGTACTTTTCACACCTCCTATTCAGAAAAAAGTATTTTGATCCCTCATAAGAGGGATCAAAGTGATACTTTTCTGTTCAAGGACTACCTACAGGGTATTTTTAGTTTGAACCTGCTTAGAATATGCCATTGCCATACCATACATTATAGACTCTACATATTGACTCTACATATCAACTCTACATATCGACTCTACATTATTGACTCTACATATCGATTTTACATATCGACTCTACATATCAACTCTACATATCGACTCTACATATCGACTCTCCATATCGACTCTACATTATCGACTCTACATTATTGACTCTACATATCGACTTTAAATATCAACTCTACATATCGACTCTACATATCGACTCTCCATATCGACTCTACATATCGACTCTCCATATCGACTCTACATTATCGACTCTACATTATTGACTCTACATATCGACTCTAAATATCAACTCTACATATCGACTCTACATATCGACTCTCCATATCGACTCTACATTATCGACTCTACATTATCGACTCTACATTATTGACTCTACATATTGACTCTACATATCGATTCTACATATCGACTCTACATATCCACTCTACATATCGACTCGACATATCGACTCTCCATATCGACTCTACATTATTGCTCTACATATCGACTCTACATATCAACTCTACATATCGACTCTACATATCGACTCTCCATATCGACTCTACATCATCGACTCTACATTGACTCTACATAAAGTCGATAATAAGGAATGGCCCAGACCACAGGTGTTTGGGGTCCGAGCCGCAGGCGAGGGCCATAAATATAATATGGAAGTGGTAAATTCGTCCCGTCCGTAAAAAGTAATAAACGTTTTATAAAATAATAAGGAACTGTAAATTTAACAATTTCACATTTCATTTTATTAAAAATGTGTGATGCTCTTTGACTAACTATATATTTCGTTTTCGTTATTTTGGTAGGTAGCGTTTGTATTTAAATTTTCCTCATAGTCGGTGTGAAAAGCAGTATGTGTCACTCGGTAGCAAAATTATTTTCACCTCGGGCGTTAACACTTGAATCCCTCACTACGCTCCGGATTATACTTTAGAATCCCTCGCTACGCTCGGGATTCTATTGTATAATCCTTCGCTTCGTTCAGGATTCAATATACGCCCTCGCCGTAAATACATCATTTTGCTCCCTTGTGACACAATCTACTATTATTAATGAAAATACAGCGGGACTTTAGCCCTTGGACATAGCCTGAAATCCCCCGTAGAATTACTTCTCGGGAATGCTCTGATAAGCTTTTTTTATTAAATAAGGTTTAAATAAAATATTTAAATTTTCTAACAAAATTTAAGAATTAAACATCAACAAAAAAGTAGTCTACCGTATCACACTTACGTAATTACGACATTAATTGACTGACATCTCTTGTTTTCTCCGTATCTCTCTGTAAGGCCTTAACGCGAGGTTGGCATTCTGGTTACACTTTTCGTAATCCTACGTAATCCTCAGCAGAATAATAGTTTTCAATTTTGAAAAATAAAAACAAATTATTTTTTCGGCGTATTCATCATAAGATACATTTCAAGTGTCAATATTTTAAAAGAAAATCATACAATAGAAAAATTTATCAAGCAGTTCTATACGGTTGCATTTGCTGAAGGAGTTTCGATTCCTTGATACAGGATGTTCTAAAGCAAATATAGTAATTCGTTAATTTCTCCGTAAGTTCTGCTCTAATTGTTATTATACTTTGTATATTAGTTAGAAATACCCTAATCAACATGTATCTGTCAGGTTTGTCAAGAGGCTAGGGACACCCTGTATATTGATTTGACTGTTAATCGACATAATCCAGTGCCAAGCTTTTCAGATAGAATATTTTTGGCGGCATTTGAGATCATGGCTTACTTAGCATTTCGGTGTTTTTTTACGGATTCATCTTACGGCTTAAACCCAGTCCAAGAAATGTTTTATTTAATATGAACTATTTAAAAACCAGTTATCGAAAGCAAACAATGGTTTCGATTTCGTATGGAATGAGAATCTGAAATGTTTGCCCTGAGCTCGTTCCCATCTTCCATTATTCATCGAATCAGAGTATAGGTGACCGTGCATGGGAAAAAGGTCCAGTCTGATGTATGGTGTTATTAGCAGTTCCTAAAACTACAAATATAAGCTATATAATATATTGACGAAAGAATCAAGTCTCTAAGTCCAATAGTTTTTTTTTTTAAAAATGTTTAAAGTCGTATTAGTCAAAAACCGGCTTCTGAGATAATCCTGTTTAAAGTTTGCGGCAGCAAAAACACACTCCTATTCGAAAGTTATGGACTGGCTGATATTAAATTAATTTTTGGCTTAAAGCGAGGGGGCACTTTGTCGCTTTAGTAGTAATCCAAAGGAGGCTAAAAGGCTCGTGAGCCTTTTAGCCCGAAATTTTTAGCCTCGGAGCCCTTTTTTAGAGCTGGGCTGATAGAAAAGGCTTAGTAGGGTTCGTGATTTTTGTTAAAAAAACCCGACCGCGGTGCACTTTAAAAGTGCATAAAATTCTGTTTGTTTCAACGAACTTCATACCCAGTGACACTCGCGCCATCAAGACGAATCTAATGATGTATAATTTATCAAAATCGGTTGTGCCGTTGAATAGTTACGAGCGGACATAGGAACGGACCTACATACATACCATACCTTTGGGCTTCGCCGAGCCCCCTCTCTATATTTTATCTCGTAAAAAGATTCGTCCCCGTTAGTTAGTAGTAAGCAATAGTAAGTATATAGCAGCAATAACACAACCGACATACGCTTTTCTAAGTACATTAGTTACATCAATTACAATATTGAACCGAAGTAACGAGATACTGCCCTTTGAACGGAACCTTTGTATTTGCCCATCCAGATAATCATATTTTGTGCTCGTACCTAAAGATTCTGTTTTCTGTTACGAATGATATTTGGGGGATGATTACCAGAACGATATAATACGGCACTTCTGTCGTATTATATCGTTTGCTCGTTCTAGTCTGGCCGCATTAGTCCTGCAAGTAGGGCAAGCAAAAGTTGCGCAAGCTGTCTATGCGACGAAAAAGTAGAAAACACAGTTATATTCAAAAGAAAATGTTACAAGCATAGTGTTTCAAATCACGCAACAAATTGATTGCACGTAATGTCGCGTACACAGGGAGATTTGAACTAAACGATTGGACGAAATAAACGGAACACGTGTTGTTTGATTAGCAGATACTTTCAAGAGGATACGTTTTATACGTACGTGAAATTTGGCCAGATTAATTTAGCCAAATAGCCACTCCAAGCTTTTCCAACCGTCTCATTGTGGTCATGGAGGAGACATAAATACCTCGTACAAGTACAACCAATTCATCGAAATAAAACGGTACATGAAATACTTGCAGATACATTTTAACAACGGTGCTTCCAAACTAGGTACTTACATAAATTTTAATGCCTTCGTACCACATAAATAATTTAATTATTGAAGCTTATCACCGAGTATTTTAGGGGGTTATTTAATTGTTTTCATGAATTTAAAATCGTTCTCAAATTGTACGCGTTATTTCACCGAAAATTATGCAACATTTTTTTTTTATACTTATTTCATCATTCTCGATCATCAAACTAGGGATCGGATAATCGAATATTTACCTAAAGTTGGCAAAATCCCGCAAAAAGTTTAGCAAACGTGGAGTTGACTTCTTAAAAACATCATTTTAATACCATAAGTTGCGGGATTGCGGGTTGGAACAAAACGTTACGAGAATATGAGAATAATATTTTTTTTCTGTAGTTTAAATATTTTAGATAAATAAAACCCTACGTCAATTAGCTCCTCGAACTTCGTTGAATAAATTACAGATAGATTAAATCAGACGGAATACATCCTCAAATAGTTAAAGTAGAGATATTTAACATGACATTAGTTGGCGTAATTCGGAGATTCTATTAACAAAATAAAATGGAATCTACTTCCATACAACTGAACAACAAAGCCACTGCCAAAGTTTAGGTAAATATTTATCAGATTATCCGATCCCTGTTAATAACCCCATACTTCTTAGGGTGAGAAAGCGAAAATCTCTCTACTAATAACAACGAAGCCCGACGATATTGTATTATTCCACTTTCTCTTTTCTTCGCAGTTGAAGTAATATGGATAATTTTATGGGCTACTTTAGCTAACTACTGTCTTTCGTTTAATGATCGAATTAACATTTCTTTATTGCACTTAACTTCTAGTCTGCTTAACAATGTAAGATTTGAAAAACGGCTAAAGTCGCAAAACTTCTACGGTTCCCCATATAACGTTACGAGTAAAAGTATTCTATATATCACTAAACGCACTACAATACTTTACTTAAATCACAAACTACAGACACAATCACCAGATACATTGTGCTAAGCTTTTATGACAGGTTAGGTATGTAAAATATTTAAGGTGCCATGCCTCTGAGTCTGAAAGTATGAATCCTACGTATAAATTATGATGAAAACAAACCAGGAACAACCTAATATGCCTTATTGCGACACATTTGGCAGCGCAGAGATATGAAATAAGCGAGTTTCATAAAAGGATCACACGAGTGTTTTCGTCGGCTTCTGAACCCACTTTAAAGGACTTACGATATGGATATGGGTAAAGATAAACAAAATCGGCAAAATTTATTACGGTGACACATATAGATGAAAAAAAATCGGCCAAATCTATTATGGTGAGTCACCATTGGTGACACATATAAATTAGGTATGTAACGATACATAGTTTTGCCGATACGATACCGATATATTGTAGTTAATGATCGGCGATACCAATACCGATACCGATATCTTAGCTAAATAATGAAGTATGAACTTCAGATATTTGTATGTCCTTATTATAACTAAAACTTGCTCATAATTAACAGAGAGTCAACCTTGAAAGTGTAATGTAAAAATAAATAAATTGTCAACTCAAAATTCAAATTTTTTTTTTTAAGAACCAAAGATTTAATTAACTTAGTAATTATCATTGCACAAGGTAATAGACCAATACATAAATTAAGTCAGAAACTGAAATTACTTTTTGCAGATTTTTTTTTTCAGCAAATTATTTTCGCGCTCTTCAAATATAGGTTGTATATAATGGGCGATACCGATATATCGGCCGAAATATCAGTATCGGTTTTGGTATCGTTACATCCCTAATATAAATAAGTAACTATAAGGCAACTGTATGCCAATTCCCTCGAGTAAATCTATATAGTACCTACCGCACCGGGAATGACATTACGTAGCTGAAGCTTGGAGTGAATTCAACACATTTTTACCACTCGGATACAAGGCGTAAAACATTTTTGGCGCTAAAAACCGTCCAATGCTTGGCAAAAGTTTTAATTGCTCTTCAAATTAATGTTCAGCGGTAGAGTAGCTAGAATACATACGGGATAAAATTTCGTGACCGAATCTGAACTGATAATAATTTTGCTCGGTGGAGAGACACAATTTTTGCTTTTCATTGTAATACCTATCTAAATCAAGGTACATACACAATTCAATTAAATCGTTAGAGCCGTTTCGAAAAACCAGTTAGGTACATGTTTTAACAAAAAACAGTAAGTTTTCCTTTGAAATGAATTACAAAATGAAACCCCTTTTTTAGATTTCCGTAGGCAAACTCATTTTTGTCACATTAAAACTAATAAATTAAATACGATATGCTATCACCCGTGCGCGCCTAGGGTAAATTGTATCAACTGAAAGAATAGAATCAAACTCTGCGGGCACGCTACCTAACATGCACCCGTGTGGGGCCGCGGATTTTGTAGCGCACCAGAGCTACTCTTGACGTTTTATTTATTAGTGCGCTCAGCGAAGTCGGGTTTTTTTTAATCACGCTCATAATTTCGCAAAATAGGCTTGTCTACGTTCCAGCTCTAACAAGGATAGACTCGTCTAGTCTTTCAGATTTTGATTATTTTTGAAATACGAGCATGAAGATGTCACAAATATTAGAAAAAGATTTGATTAGTTTTATGGTTTAATTTGGTATTGAAAAATTTTCAAATAATTCAGATTTAAAGTAAAGTTTTTTTTGTGATTCCCAAGTACTATCAACTTCATGTTTATTCAAGTATTATAGACAACATTTTATTAGTATAGGCTAGAGCAGGGGTCGGCAAGTAGTTTTAAGTGGGGTCCGGATATTATTAAAAAAAAAATTCGAGGTCCAGAAAAAAAACTGATGATTAGGTTAGTAAGTAATAAGTAATGTTTTTTTATTTTTCTTTCAAATTAAGACTTAATTATGAAATATTATGAAAAATATTTTAATTAAATGTATATGCCGTAGGTATATTTAACTATATCTGGATTATATGACGGTCCGCGGTTCGACCTTCCGCGGTCCGGATACGGACCGCGGTCCGCCTGTTGCGGACCCTTGGGCTAGAGGTACAGTCAAGGAATTTAATTTCCAACCCACCTAAGGTCCAATATCGTATAGCATACTGTCATCATAAGAACTACGACGTTACTTTGACATATCACACGCATTGTTTTGTGTCAGTAACTAGGTAACAGATTAACAACGTTGACATGGTGAACTGAAATTTGGAACGTCAAGGCACTATCAAAAAAGGTCGACAACCGCGGAATCGAAATTCGAAGAAAGTCCATCTTTCTCGCTCTTGCAATATTCGAATGAAAGGAACGCAGATAACGAAATTTAGATTATCGACGTTTGTGGTAGACTTTCCGGAGTCTGGATTCGGAATTATTTTAAAATGTTCTCGATTGACACTGACACCAACTGACACGTATTCGTAATTAGATGAGCAAATGACTTCGCAAAGAGGTTATCTTTAGGGTACACTACATAAATACGAAAAACTTAATTCCGATATTCACAATCACGAATATCAAAATACCGATTTTTAAAATTCCGAATGGATTAAAATTCCTATTATTAAAATCCCGATTTTTCATAACTCCGACTTTTAAAATTCCGAAATTACAAAACGTCTAACTGTAAGAATTACGATTTTCAAAAGTCCGAGATTCCATACACCGAACAATGAAAAGTCCGAATCTATAATAATCCGATACATCAAAAGTACGAATTCCGATTATCAAAACTCCGAATTCCAAAATATCGAAAAATAAAAATTTTGACTAAATAATGATAAACGTAGATACAGGACTTAAAAACAGTCGGTCGGACTCCGCAACTGCTCCGCCGGTGCGGGAAGAGCAGCCCCTTCGCCCTTGCGTATCAAACCACAGGCCCTAATGCTCGCCTTCGCAGCTTCGGCTTGTTGGTCGCCTTCGGCGACCAGCCTCAGCCGCTACGGCTCACATTGTGTCTGTGCTTTGCTACAGCGGGCGAGGGCTGCTCCCCCTCCGCGCCTCCGGCTTTCTATATACACTCTAGGGGTAGAGCAGACAAGACCACGTGGATAGTGGGGTGCTCCGATTCGGGTTATTCTCCAATGCATGTAAAATACAATATTATCTCAGCCATTATTATTATTTGAACGTAGCGTATTTTTTAAGGCAAAACTATAAAAATAATTATCAAATTTTGTCAAAAAAGTCCTGACTTTCTTCAGACTTTAAAACCTGCGCCTCATATTTCAATAATATTAAGAGTTTACAAAATTTCGAAACTCCGAATGACAAAATTCCGAATTAGTAACGAAATTTCGGACAAATGAAAATCGGAATTCCGTTTTACGGACAAAGGGTACATCGAGCTTTTAATTTTTCGGAGAAATAAATGTCGGAATATAGAAAAATCTGATTTTTGAAATTCGGTATAATAAATATCGTGTTTTTCAATAATCGGAATTTTATTTTTTAGGATTTATGAAATTCGGAGTTTTGAAATTCGGAATAAGTAAATTCGGAATAAAATAATTCGGAGTATTTGGGTGTTCCCGTTATCTTTAATATGCAGTGACAAATAATACGTATTGACATTTAAATACTATTACTGAAATAGAAATTTCGACCTTAATGCATTGTGAATGCTTAACAACATTTCAATGAAAAGGGTAGGAAATTAAATTCCTTGACTGTACCTATCTTAATAAAGCTTACACCTTATAGTACCGAGAAACTTGTAAGAAGAACGTATTGTAAATCCTTATATTAAAATCAATACATTACGTATTAGCTATTGACGATAATTAAATGCATCATAATCATAACAGAATATTTATAATAGCAACGTTTTACTCACTCACTTACAAAATGATTTTATTTGTTTGTATGAGAATCGAGCAACGAGAATCACCTTTACATCTAAAAAACCTTTTATCCCAGATCGCTGCTTTCACTCGGGTTTTTTGTCGAAAGCAAACTTTTCCCGTTGTTTACAATAGATCATAACGAAACCTCCAACGCCTCTAAATTTTTAAAAACACGCCCCAATTACAAAACTCAACAAACTTAAGGCCTACTAATACCGTTTACGGGACAGATATAAGGATTTATATCCCCGGGATAAGGGAAAAAAGGGAATTTCCTGAATATCTTAAGTTTAAATCCCAAGAAATCTAAACCGGCTTGTCGGCATGATATCGTCTAACGCAGTCCCAACGGTCTGCCTACGTTGTTTTTACGCCCCAGTTGAGAAACTGAAGCGGTTGAAAAAATACAGGAAATTTGACAGAGCGTAGTTTCGTATTAACTTCCCACACATGTCTTTACGAGTACCTATACATGTAATAAATCTTTCACGATTGTCAATGTCATAAAACGGGACTTATCGCATAAAAATATGATCCCACTGAACACGTCCAAAACGTCGAGATAAGGTAACGGCGCCTATTAACGGGGGTATCAAAATCGGCGACCAATACCGCGGCATTTAAAAATATGCGTTTTATAAGCAAGCCGTTCGTTTTACAATAAAACATATTTTTACAAAAATGAAGCTTATTTAGTTGACTAACGGATCTGTTTATGCAAGTGTGTGTGATTGTAACAACAAGCTCGCAATTCGTTAGTTCCCGCGACGGCGGCGTCGAAAGAGGTTGTGTCGTACTAACGCGCCACGTCACAAATAAGTGTACCCGAACCTTATTTATTATTTTCCGTAATAGCTACCGCTATTGAACGAATGCTATGATTTTTTAATGGTTGTTTATAGTTTTGTGCACAACTTGTTCGTAAACTTTATAGTTTATTTGGCCTGGAAATGCGTTTAAATTGGAAAATAAAATACAGCGGTGATAGACGCCATTTTTGGTTGGGGAAACTAATACCGTGGTTAGGTAAGATGGTAATTTGATTCTTTTTGCTTTATCTTTTCTATATGTTGACGGTTTCATGCTCTCTTACAGTTATTTAAATTTTGATCTATTGACGCTATTAAAGAACTATTTCCGTAGTATGGAATATATTGAAGAAACCATTCATTTTTAGCCAAAACTTCAGTACTGAATCTGCAGTTTCTATGGAAACCCTGATTTTGTCATGTCGTTTAAATTATATTGTAATAATTAACTATATTTACATACCAGCTTTTTGATTTTGGTTTTATAGCAAGCTTTTAAAAAACTATGTTTGATTTGTAATGAAATTGCAACTGTACCTAAAAGTTCTTATGGGTCGGAATTAGATTTTACGAAAATCCAAATGAAGTCTATTACCGATGGTACGATCACATGACACTCGGTAATAGAATGTATGGGAATTTTTTAGCGACCTATTCAATATTTATTTGGGTCGGTGATAGATATAACAGAAGGACCTATTACCGAGTGACATTCCAATCTTCTCTTAAAATAAATCATAAAATAACATTTTGTTTTGTAGTCCAAAAACCTTTATGTATTTACTTACAAGTAGGTATAATAATAATGTACGGAACCAAAATCATAAATATTATTTAACCCTCGGTATTGGGTGCCAAATTGTGTATCAGTTTACTATTACCGATGGTAAAAAATGCTGCTTTTTGTACCCTCGGTATTAGAAGCTAAATTCGCGTTAATAGAATTACATCCTATCCATTACCACTGTAATAGAAGATTCTCCTTTTCTGGTTTCAATAATTATTTTATCAAACATAATAAAATAAAATAACTTTGCTGAACTTTTGTTATTTATATAGAAAAGCTTAATATGGATTTATTAAGTATAGCTACTTGGGCCTCCAGCAATAGCTTAATACTAAATCCTACTAAAACTAAATATCTGGTTTTTGGCAGTAAACATCAATTAAATCAATTTACACCAACCATTGATATCAAACTAATAGATCAGCCGATAGAACGAGTATATGAGGCACGAAACTTAGGATTATTAATGGACTGTGACCTTCGTTATGAGAAACATATTGCGAGTGCTGTTAGAAGTTGTTTTTATAAATTGAAAATACTATATAAGATTAGGCCTTATATAAATGAAACATTACGTATACAGTTAGTTGAGTCCCTTGTATTGTCTAAATTAAATTATATGGATGTAGTAGTTGGTCCCAGACTTCTAGCTAAAACCAAAAGGCTCATTCAACGCGTCCAAAATGCTTGTGCTCGCTTCTGTTTCAATATCCCACGGAGAGCACATGTCACTCCATTTCTAAATAAACATAAAATCCTTAAGATGTTACACCGTCGTAAACTTCATCTAGCTTGTTTATTATTTGGAGTAATACAACACAAAGCTCCCTCATATTTGTTCGAAAAGTTGTCATGGTTGTCCAGCAAACGTGGAACACGTCAATGTAGTATACAGCTGATTACTCCTCAACATGCATCAGCTGCTTTTCGTGGTAGTTTCCGCTATGTTGCAACTAAATGTTGGAACAACATTCCTCCGCCAATTAGGAACCTGCAAAACATAGAAAGTTTTAGATTGTTACTCAAAAAACATATGTATGCACATCAAAACAATGAGGAAACATTGAAACATGACACAAGCTGTTTTTGACTTATAACCAACAAATAGTACATACCTTTGCTTAATGTCCTATTAGCATTGACCGAGCGAAGTTGTGTGACGAGATCTAGTACTTAACGCATCTAAGTTTGTAACAGTGTGATCCATTCATAGATCATATTAAGAAACAGTGCACTTTTCGTTCATGTTGCCTTTTGTATTGTTTTGTCCTTTCACTGTTGTAGAAATTAATTATGTCTTACGTTCGTAGTTAGTTGTTACAAATCACTTTTTGTTCTCATAGTTATTTTTGATTAAATATTTTCGTGTAAAATTTGCAAGTTAACGAGACAAGCAACAAGCATGTATTGTTGATGTTATGCTGTTGACGTTTTCAATGTCAGGCAGTTACCAGAGATAATGGCATGGTTTGGTTGGTTGGCACTACTGGTGACGCTGTCTGTCCCTAATGGACGCGTTCACTTTAAGTGGGGCGAACCGATTGAACCAGACAATATCAATTGTAATTAAATATAAATATCTCACTCTCTGGAACGGTCGAATCGCCCCTGTCTGGTTCCACCGGAAGACCAGCGCCAGCTCTGGAGTTGGTATTATGCTGAGGTGGGACCTTTTTGTGGCAGCAAGATTTTTTATTTTCTTTGTGTTTTCTTGTATATTTTTTCCATTTTTTGTAACTTTCTGCTGTCATAAATAAATGTATTTTCTTTCTTTCTTCTTTCTTATGAAATAAATGATTATATTAAATTGAAAAAAAAAAAGATTAGTTTCTATATTTCACCAGGCGCTGATAAATTTATATTTTTTTCAATGTTTTAGTCTTTTTTCTACTCCTGTACTTTTATATGTGTTTTACTTGGTCACGAAAACAAATATAAGAACATACATAATATGAGTTCAGAGAAATCTATACTCTATTCCCCATAACAGCACTAGTCTACTCTTATCAAACATAATAAAATAAAATAAGTTCGAAAAGTAGCGATTCGGAAAGTTTTATAGACACTCTAAAATAAAAAAAATAATCTCGGGCGTTAAGGAGCTCTCATACCCATCATTTATTGGAATCATTTGAAAACTACCTAAATACCACGCTAATAAGCGCCGTTACCTTAAATAAATTCTCGTTTTATTAAATTAGCGATTGCTAATCATATCTGGCGCTCTACTAATACGAGTACAGTAAACTGAAAACCTGTATCTCGAATACTGTATCTAATGTAAAACGTTTGTTTTTTTACCCGACTAGGCGAAGGAAAACGAAGGGTTATAATTTCAGCACCGAATATTTGTATGTTCTGTAACTCGAAAACTAGTGAACCGATTCATCTTGATTCTGCGCAGGTTATAGGCAAGTTAAAACCAAAATTTAATATGAAGGCCGTAATCCTCAAAAAACTCAAGGATTAAAAAATAATAGTCATCGAGATCCGTCGAGTTACATACCAAATTAAAGAGCTTTAAAAGCCCATTGCAAAAATTTATCTCACATGTTGATCCAAGTATATTATACAACAATATTTTAATTTCAATAACAAGAAAGATATTCTACAGCTTGTTTCCCGGCGATTCGTTTACAGCAGGGCTAGCATAATCGTGCAGTTATGTTACTCGTGGCAAGAAACGTCATCACCCGTTACTTTCATAATATATTTGATAGAAAAAGAAAACAAATATTTTGATATTTTGACGCCTGCTAAATAAGTAATGCTAGTCCTTCAGATGTCTCATTCGTATTGAGAGATATCGGGTGACTTCGTATTTGTGATCACCGCCGAATGCATGTCATTTTCGTGCGGGTGAGTGACGTGTGTCACACCGAAATTGAATGAAACACAGGAATAAAATCGTTACAATGTCGTAAATATTGAGCAGTTTTACTTACAATGCTTTACTGCGAGCAGATTAAAAAAAAATTCTCGAGGAGGCATATCTTATCACCGGGAATATTTTTTTTATTAATATCGAAATAATTTCATTACCTACCTGGGTACCTTTGCGCCAGGGACGACTCGATGGTGCCTATTTGACTAGACTAAGGGTAGTCAAGTTAAGTGTTTTTGTGCTGACCTTTTGTTATTTATGAAATAAATGATTATATTAAATTGAGAAAAAAAATGATTAGTTTCTATATTTCACCAGGCGCTGATAAATTTATATTTTTTTCATTGTTTTAGTCTTTTTCGTAGGTCGTGTTTATAGTTTTTAACTTTATTTTATATCTTAACATAAAATATTATAGTATTTTCGCCGTGTGTGACGCCCTTTACGTCCAGAAGACCGCCTTATGGTTTATGGTAGACGGACGGACAAACGCAAAGCTTTCACAATATTGTTATGTTGGCACTCTTTGCGTACGGAATCACAGAAAAAAGAAAGTGCATATTATTTTAGAATATATTTTTAAATAAATAGTTTGGTGGTGGTAGTTATCGACAGTTGATTGTGCCGAAATGTTAGTGAACGGGATCCCCTCCCCGTGCCATATAAAATAACAAAAATTCCGCAGCGTCTCTTGTCTTACGCCAGGTTTTATCTCCAACAACATGATTTACAGCGGCGGCCGCCAGTTTCGTCCAATTTACAGAATACCCCACCCTAATAAAACACCGTGTGAGTAACAAATTCCCGCAGGCTTGCCGTCCGCGCCAATTAATCTAGGTAGTACCTTTCAGGGACCGGAACCTCTTACCGTTATCGAGGTTTTAACTCGGGTTTTTAACGCGTTGGTTTTGAGAAACCGTCTTATTCTGTTAAGAGTATCACCGGCTTAATAACTTACACAGTTAAGAAGTAATTCGGTTAACACAAAACACCCAATAATAACTCCCGTAAGGTTGTTACTGGGAACCGGTTCCGGACGTAGCGCAAACGAAATTGATCTTAACCGTCATAGTAGTTAGTTTCATTTTGAATGGAGGAGCTAATACGCTCTGTGAAATAACTCGAGTTAATAACTCACAACATTAATAACAACTTCCAGGGTTGTTTTTTGTGGGCATTGAATTCAAACTAATTTGTTCTTTAGTTTTATACAGATACAATACAATACAGCTCATTTTTCTTTGGCGTCCGACAATCGCTGCCGAGAAACGGCACAGATGTAAATCTTTTGTTAACATCGACACCATTTTTGCGTCAAACAAATTTGCACCTAACAGTTTAAATTATAGATTTTATAATCGCCTGAAGTGTCTGAACATACATTTATTGCAATTGTTTTTTTACTTATGAATTTCGTCACTTCCATTGCAAACAGCGGACAGTGAAGTTAGAAATTGTGCGAAAAAAGTATAAGAATTTATTGTGCTGCATGTACGTAGTATTTATTGTGATATAATTTATGATATGACTTTTATTCGCGGATATTCGCGAATAAATTATTCGACCACTTGAATTGATGAATGATTTATTCGTTATTTTACTGGGATAAATCCACGGAAAATATTAAAGGTTTTTTGTTTCTTCCATAGAAATAAACAACACGAATACCATTTAAAATTACTTTTTTCTAACACATTAAGGATTGCTAAGAATTAAGGGATAAGCTTAGATAGTACCTCTATGTATTACAAACTACGGTTTAACATTATACTTTGGTAAAATAGCTTGGCAACTTCGTTGGTGACACTCACCTGTGTGCTTTTTGCTCTGTGTAGCCGTAACTACTTACACAAGTTACCGCCAACACGAATGGAGGCCTCCGGAGGCAGGCTCGGTCGGTCGCCGTTCGTGGTGGCGGTAACTTGTATCAGTAGTTACGGCTACAGAGAGCAAAAAGCACACAGGTGAGTGTCACCAACGAAGTTGCCAAGCTATAGTATGTTTTATGTAAGGCAAAAGTCTTAATCATTGTGCGCATCGGGTTACAAGCATGAAATTTTTTTACAGATAGAGTGTACCGCGGTGATTATTTTTCGATGTGGAGAAAGTCAGATTCGTCCCCTGTGCGCGGGGAGAGCGGGGTAAATGGGCCAAATACACCTCTTTTTCATTTTTTTCCACTGATCAATTAAGGCTACTAGGGCTTATGTGGTATCGTTTTCGTGTAAAACAAATCCCATCAAAAACATTACATGTAAAAAGATGCAAGTCTCGCAACGCAGTTCTCCTACAACAAAAAAGTTTTGAGATACATATAAAGTTAAACCAAGTCAGTACCGGGGGGATATCAACAGAACTCGATTTCCACCGACTTGCCTATTATTAGATCTATAAAATGTGTTCCTCTCTCCTTGTAGGAGAACTGCGTTGCGAGACTTGCATATTTTTACATGTAATGTAATGTTTTTGATGGGATCTCATTTCTTTTTGTAAGTGGTCTTCCTTTAATTATTACATTCCAATCCATTCTTTTCAATTTGAACTGCAAAACTAACTTTGTAATCGCATGTATTTGTATAGGATTACAAACTTATATGTGCAGTTGTGACTGAGATTACAACATATTTAGGTTTTTAAGGACTTGATAGGCTAAAAACTAACTATATGTAAAATTTGGAGCTTGTAGGTCTGCTAGAAGTATCTTAGAATTATGATGATCATCAGTCAGTCAGTGAATGAATCAGTGACAAAACTAAGGAAATTTGACATGTTCTTAAACTACACGTTCAAATTGAATGATATTGAGAATATATATAAGTCTTATTGTGCCTATATTGTGTGTATATCCCTGAAATTTCAGGGTTCTAGCTTTAGCCAGTACAATATTACGGGAGGCTGAAAATGGCCTGAATGGCTTCGAGAAAAGGATGATACGGCCGTGCCTTTGTTTTGCTCGACTTGGCGGGGGCACTGCCGTGCCTCCAGATATCAGAAATTCATTTTTTACATTATTTAGGTATAGTTTCATATAAAAATAGCTGAAAATCGTCGAAAAAGTAAAAACCACAACATTTTTTTTAATTCAGATAATAATATTTGTTTGAATTTTTTGACATTTACCATTTTAAAAAATAGCACAGTTAATCTATTTAAAAAATATATATATACATGTTGGGCCCTCGGTACACAATATTACATCAAATTGTTTTCTGGGGTCCTATAAGGTAAAAATTTTCATGTGTTACCATGTAAATAATCTTTAACAATAAAAATAAATAATATTTTGACAATAACACACCATAAAAAAATCTAACCTAGGGTGCCGTCAGCAGAGAGACGGGGCTTAAGCTACCGGTAGTAGAGTTACTAAGTCACATAATTGTGCCTCATGCGCACATTACAACCATGAAATTTCTACTACAGATAGAGTGTTTTTCGGTGATTATTTTTCGATATGGAGGGAAGTCAGATTCGTTCTCTGTGCGTGGAGAGAGCGGGGTGAATGTGACCAAGTACACCATTTTTTCGTTTTTTTTTTTCACGAATCACTTTAGGCTACTAGCGCTTGTGTGGTATCGTTTTCGTGTAAAAGAGATCCCACCAAAAACATTCTGTAAAAAACAAGCCAAGTCTCGATGGAGCTGCTTGTTTATCTCTAAAAAAACCGGTCAAGTGCGAGTCGGACTCGCGCACCGAGGGTTCCGTACAAATTCGTAAGTAGATACGTGAATAGTTCAAGAAAAACTGTATGGCGGTTAGCTTAGTAGGAGCAAATAAGTATGTGTACGATTTTTGAAAATTTCTAAAAAACGATGCAATTTAGGAAAACCGTTTTATTTTTTATGTAATCTTTAGGATGACATTAATAATTGGTAATTATTACAGATTTTTCTGTTCATTAACTTCGAAGATAATAGGGGGGGAATGGTATTTTTTTGAACGTTTTTGGTCATAAATCAAAAAGTAAAAAATTAAAAATAGTTTTGGAATCTACAAATTAAGCCCTTTCATTGGATATCCCATTCGATATAATAGCTCTACTTTTGTTTTTCCACATCCCATTTCGGACCCCTTTAAAAAAAGTAAAAAAGGTATAAGATTTATTTTCTATGCAATAGGGTCGAGTTTGCGACTTTTAACACTATTGCAAATTTCAAGTCGATAGGATCAGTAGATCCTGAGATATCTTGCTGTGACAGACGGACAGACATACAGACAGACAGACAGAGTCGCACCATAAGGGTTCCTTTTTTACCATTTTGGTACGGAACCCTAAAAGTAATGAAATTGTGCCAAATCTAAGGTTTCTTACTGCGCTTTCTTTATTATTATAGTTAATGTTGTGTGACTTGGCCGTAGAACATTCTTTATACGTTAGTGGGTGGGTTTAAATGTATCTTTTAAGCCTTATTTGGTTCATATTTATATGTATAACCATGTAAATAGTCCTTTGTATTATGTCGTATGGAATTCTACTGTGGGGCAGTGCTAGTGCTTCAGAGCTTAATACTATATTTGTTCTGCAGAAGCGGGCTATTCGAGCGAGCGATATATAAGATGAATTATCGAGACTCACTTAGAGATAAGTTTAAGGACATTAATGTAACGCATTGCATTGTCAATCAATACATCTATGACAATATTATGTATGTACATAGGTAAGAATATCATGAATTTTAAGAAGAACTGTGACATACATAATATTAATACTAGAAATAAACATAAGCTCGCAGTGCCCACCACGCGGCTCCATAAAATGTGACGATCCAAATCAAAAGGTACCTTATGACGGTTGGCGCTTACGCTATTATTAACGTTGCTCCAATATTATTGCGGCGCTATGCGATTAGATCTATAAAATGTGTTCCTCCATGGTTAAATAATAGGCAAGTCGGTGGAAATCGAGTTCTGTTGATACCCCCCCGGTACTGACTTTGGCACGACTTTGTCTAGATTTCATTACTTTTTAGAGATAAACAAGCAACTCCATCGAGACTTGGCTAGTTTTTTTACAGAATGTTTTTGATGGGATTTGTTTTACACGAAAACGATACCACACAAGCCCTAGTAGCCTTAACTGATCAGTGAAAAAAAAATGAAAGAGGTGTATTTGGCCCATTTATCCCGTTCTCCCCGCGCACAGGGGACGAATCTGACTTCCCTCCACATCGAAAAATAATCACCGCGGTACACTCTACCTGTGGTAAAAATTTAATGATTGTAACCCGATGCGCACAATGATGCGGCTAACTAACTCTACTAATTGTGTTTACTAAGGTATTATACAACTACGACGTTTTGCCGACATGGTCATTCTACAACCTAGTCCTTATGACCCTAACTAACCCATGAATGAGAATGAAAACGATGGTGATGGTGGTGGTGGTGGTGGTCAGAATGATCAATGAGAATAAAATTGATAATGATGATGATGATCAATGAGATTGAAAATAATTATGATAGTCATGATGATGATGCATGATTATAAACATGATGATGATGATTATGATGATGATGATGAATGAGAATAAGTATGATGATGATGATGATCAATGAGAATAATTATAATTATGATAATCATGATGATGATTCATGATTATAAAAATGATGATTATGATGATGATGATAAATGAGACTTAAAATGACGATGATGATGATTAATGAGAATAAAAATGTTGATGATAATTATTAATCAGAATAAAAATGATGATGATGATGATGATGATGATAATCAATGTGAATAAAAATGATAATGATGATGATTAATGAGACTAATAATGATGATGATGATGAATGAGAACGAAAACGATGGTGATGATTATAAATGAGAATAAAAATGATGATGATGATGTTGAATGAAAATAAAAAATAATGATAATGAAGATATAACTGACCGACCGGGGGTTCATTGCATAAAACATTTCATCAAAATCATCACAATCGGTCCCGCGATTTGAATGAATGAATGAATGAATAATGTTTATTTCAGATTTGAATCCATATTTTTGTTAGTAGGTTACACGATTACGATTTAAACGTGAAAAGGAAACAAACAGGCAGACAGATACACAGCCAGACAGAATTACTTTCGCATTATTTATGAATTAATTAACAACCAATTAGTTGAGATTCCCAATATTCCCATCGTGCGCAGGCCCAGACTGCGACTACATTCATAAATGTTAAGAATTAATAAGGCCTTAGGTCTTTAAAAAGGCTCGAGGATATAAAAGGCTTCAGCTCTTAATAGACTTAATAATTAACCACAAAATTAAAACAACCGGTTTTTATTATATACTAATTTCGATAATAAATGCCGAGACTCTATAACAAAATCGCCGTATGAGTGCCTATAATATTTTATGCCACACCTGGCCAGTGGCTTTTTCCGCACGCTACGCGTTCGGAAAAAGTCGCTTTCTGGCCAAGTGTAGACATAAAATGATGTACACAACACGGGAGGTAATAAAGAATGCCCTAGTTATGTAATATACTATTAAAAGTTCCCCTAATAACTGTAAGATCCCATCATCAGCTCGTGATTTGGTTGCAATGGAACTACCTCTGACGTTTACCCTTTCAAACAAAAAAAGAATTTTCTAAATCGGTCTAGCCGTCTTCAAGTAATCGAAGAACAAACCTACATAAAATTTTCTCTTTGTTTTGAAATCGGTTAACTGTAGAAACTAATTTCTAATAAGAAATGCTCGAGAAACTATGAAAAATACCAAAATCGCTACATGTGTGCCTATAATATTTGAAGAGTTCCTTCGATTTCTCCAAGATTCCATCATCAGATCCTGATTTGGTTGCAATGGGACCACCTCTGACCCTTTCAAACAAAAAAAGAATTTTCTAAATCGGTCTAGCCGTCTTCAAGTAAGTACTTAAATCATTTATTCAGGGGATAGCTTGTATAAAGTAAGTAATCGAAGAACAAACCTACATAAAGTTTTCTCTTTGTTTTGAAGTTGGTTAACTCTAGAAACTCATTTCTGATATGAAATGCTCAAGAAACTATGAAAAATACCTAAATCGCTATATGTGTGCCTATAATATTTGAGCCTTTTTTAAGACTCGAGCCTTATTAAATTCATGAACTCTACTAAGCCTTTTCTATCAGCCCAGCTCTAAAAAAGGGCTGCGAGGCTAAACATTTCGGACTAAAAGGCTCGAGTCCTTCGGATCACTAAACCAAACCGATATTCCACCGACAATTTCATAGTTCTCTTCGTGGACAATGCACAGCTAAGCGAAACGTGTCTTATACCGGGAACACACACTAAACAAAATAACAACTGCTTCAAAAACCCCTTTTTAACCTGTTAATAACCCCTTCAAAACAACTTCAGAACCTCTTAAAAAATAACCTGTTTTTAAACATGTTTGGTCGGCTACGCTTAACTCGGTCACCGGCTTAACCTGTTTATGAGTTAATTCAATCAGTTGTTAACCGAAACAAACGATTAACAATCAGACGGCTTAAGCCCTAGGAAGAGCTTAAGCGAACGAAGCTGTTTTCCGGTCCCTGGTACCTTTACGCCATCGGATTCAAAACGGTTTACATTTTTCCTGATATGGAAAATATTAGAGCTTATTGCTTAAGGGCATTTTTTTTTTTAAAAATCTACGGCTAGGCGAAACTTAAGCTATGTTCAAATACCGTCTAACCTGTCAGTCCGTGAGGAAATGTATGGAGTTTGACACTAATCGTCAGTTCTGTGACGACCTGCTTGACTGCTAACTGTCAGTTAAGAACGCACTTTAAATAAAAAAAAGCCCTTAAAACAAAAACAAATATTAGCATTTTGGATTTCTAAGATGCCATAAAAACACTAATCGAAGTTTATAAATTAATTTTACGTGATATTTTAATTTCAAGTTTTCGTTAGAAAGAAAAGCATTATTAAAAATCTAACGTAACGAGATTTTGATTAAAAAATAAACACCTTTTTAACTTAAGAATCTGTTGATTTTAAAATATATTGGTATAGCAATATCTAAACCTCGATAGCTTACCAAAAATAAGAAAGAAATTAAGAACCAACCACACAAGTAGTAACACAGGTTGTAACGTCGCCAAGACAGTAGAAAAAATTGTCAACGTGTTTTCTACTTGATTACGTCGAAATAAAATTGAGGACTGTAACTTGAAGTATTGAATGAATTTATTACAGGATACACAGATTGGCACAGGGTTTGGAAAAAACTTAATTTTATAGTAATATCAATCGCTTGCTGGATTGCTCTTTTTAACCCCTGACGGAAAAAAAGAGTGTTATAAGTTTGACGTGCGTACCCATTGCGTACCTATCTGTGATTCTGTGTATCTGTGTAAATGACACGCTCACTGGAAACCTCACTGTCTATTTTGTGATTTATAAAGGCGTAACCAGCGTAACGCTAATGTACAGTCGAGTTCATTTACATTTACACATATAAGAGAACAAAAATATCCGAACACGCTTTTATGTCCTGAATTTGTACATACTTACTTAAAAAAATGTACCTCGATAAATCGAGAGTACAATAAACTTGATATTCGGGTTGCTGTAGAGCCTCTCCCCAGCAACCCCAAAATTTAATTTAGGAAATTTCACGTAAATACCTACATACTTTTCCAGCAAATATTGTACTGTGGTTTTTAACGTTATCTCTTTCACTATTAATAAAATACAAAACAGACAGTCGGGTTTCCAGGCAGCATGTCATCTGTGTACCTGTCAATCTGTGCTTTGTGTGTCTGTCTGTGCCATCGTAGCTCTTTAACCGATTTTTATTTAGTTTTTTTATTTGAAAATTCATTTAATCGAAAGTGTTTAACTAGGTTTCATCTAAATCGGTTCAGCCGTTTATGAGGTATTCTAATTTGAAAAATTCCCTTTGTACATAACTTAATAAACTATATAAACTAATAAGTACAATGCCTACATTTTCATGCACTATTATTGTCACATACTACATTTAGAACGCATAAAAAAGGATTTATGATATGGGTGTACCCATATCATAAATCCTCCCTTATGCGTTCGAAAACATTATATAATGACCATCATAATTGCAACCGTAATGTAGCCAACATCAGTGTGTTATCTGTGACAAGTTATTATTATGTATGGAAAATCATAATATTTTCGATATCGTTAATAATCTATGTTAATAAAATAATAATATAAAATACAAATAAATCTATCAAACCAATACAACTAAAACATTAAATGTAGTCAGCGATGGCGGCGCTGCGATGGCGGCGCTACGATGGTGGCGCTACGATGGCGGCGCTGCGATGGCGGCGCTACGATGGTGGCGCTGTGATGGCGGCGCTGCGATGGTGGCGCTGCGATGGCGGCGCTGCGATGGTGGCGCTGCAATGGTGGCGCTGCGATGGCGTCGCTGTGATGGTGGCGCCGTAAGGTTCTCGAATACTATGAGGATTTTTAATATGCTCGTAGATAAAGCAGTGTATGTAACTGTCAGTGGCGTGGCGTACAAGATATCCTTGGGCAAGCCGGTGCAAATTTGGCGTACATTTTTCTTAAGAGCTGTAGAATAAGGTGCTCAAATGCCTAATATTAGGCAAGCCGGTAGGAATCGAGTTCTTTGGACGCCACGCCACTGGTAACTGTATATAATTAGGCATTAAAACACTCGTGTATTAAAACACGCCTTCGGCTCGTTTCATAAAACTACACTTCATGTTTTAATGCCTCTCATTCACAATCATATTAACTACTAGTTATTATAATACGCCATCCCTCATTTATTATGCCCTTACCCCCGATACGCCATGCCTAAGCTCGCAAGTATTGCGCCCCACGAAAATGCAATATCGCCCCGTTTTTTAATTCCCTTGTAAACAATATGAAAAGCTTGAGGTGAAAAGAGTACTTAAACTCTTTTACGCTATGCGAGAGCGTTTTAGACGGGCGTTTGCAATTTTAATTTTCTATTGGCGAATTCTTCTCGAATTTTTACGACGTTATTTGTATACTACGGCCAGAAGATATTTTAGTAAAAATGTCAGATCAAAAGCAAGTCGGTTTTGTCGGACATTGATATGGCATAAAAATAAAGCATAAAAAACCTTTCCAAGTTTGTACTTGGAAGGGTTTTTTATGCTTTATTTCGGGTTTTTATGTTTTGTTTTACTTGTGTGAAACCACCACAAAGGGTTAAATAGTCGAGATAAACGTAAATTAGTTCATTGCTTAGGTATTCGTTAGGAGTAATTGTAGCCATATCGCGGCATGATTATAGTTTTCCAGTAAACTTATCACGTACGACTGCTTGATATCGAGATATTTAACTTGAATCACCTGTTACCCGGGTATATTTTCAAAAATGTAATTTCGCTGTCATGACATATTGGCGAATACTGAGAAGATTCTGCCTTATTAGAATCGGCACTTTTTGTTACAATGTACAATCTGTCAAGTTCTACCAAGTAACCAACGAATGCCAGTCTAGTGAGGAGGAATCTTTTGAATATTTGTGGCCAGAGGAATTATGTATTTCAAAACACCCCCCCCCCCCCCCCCGTTCTAGATAAAAACGGCTTTATTAGATCGACGAAAGTTCACCATATTGTCCTTAATCTTATTTATTAGGGTTCCGTACCAAAATGGTAAAAAGGAACCCTTATGGTGCGACTCTGTCTGTCTGTCTGTCACAGCCGGATACTGTTGCTATCGATTTGAAATTCAAAATAGTGGTTAAAATCGCTAACCCGAGCCTATTGGACATAAAAAAAATCTTATACTTTTTTTTTTACTTTTTTTAAAAGATATGGGATGTCGGAAATTAAAAGTATATGTATCAAATGGTATGTTTCTTTTTTCTTAAACATGTAGTTTTTGATTTCTGACAAAAAACGTTTCAAAAATTCCATTATTATATCTCTGAAGTTACTGAACAGAAAAATGTGTAATAATTACCGATTATTAATATCATCCTGAATATTATTGGAAGCATATAATATTTTTCGTTACTTGCATCGGTTTTTAGTAATTTAGAAGAATCACAACACAAACTTATTTCGTCAGTTACTAAACTAACCGCAACTTATGTCGATATATGGGGATAACGAGACATTTGTCTCTCAATACAGTTTATCTTGAACTATTTACCTACATTCATGCAAGTAATGCGGGTAAGTTTGTACGAAACTCTCAGTTCGCGAGTTAGACTCGCACTTCATCGGTTTTTAGGGTTCCGTAGCCAAAATGGCAAAAACGGAACCCTTATAGTTTCGTCATGTCCGTCCGTCCGTCCGTCCGTCCGTCCGTCCGTATGTCACAGGCATTTTCCTGAAAAACTACATGACGTATATTGATGAAATTTAGAATGTAGGCGTGTTGTACAAGCCGCTACTTAGTTTGGTAGTTAAATAATTAAAATAAATATTTTTAGGGGGGGTACTCCATACATGTAACAGAAGGCGAAAAATTTTTTTTTTACCAAACATCAACATGTGGTACATAGTTCGACAGGTATTTTAAAAACATTTTAAGGTTCTTAAGTAATATTTTTGATTAAGTGAAAAGTTTCAGAAATAATCGCTCCGAAAGTGGCAAAAATTACTGAACCGAATCAAACATGTGGGGTATCGTTAGATTCTTCGGGATTGAACGCAGGTCATAAGCAAGTTAGTTGGAACCAAAATTAAGATGATCCTCATAAAAAGTAAAGAATTGAATAAAAGTCATCAAGTCGCATTGAATTATATGACAATTTAATTAATTTAAAAGCTCATTTCTAGTACATTGTGCACCGAGGGTAGTAAGAAGGGGATTACTAACGAGAGTCTATTAGAAGCCCGACGCCGTAGGCGGAGGGCTTTTAATGATTCGAGTTTGTAATCTTCTTACTGCCCGTGATACACACAATGTTTTTCATCACATTTGCGAGGAAAAAAAAAATAAAACATAAAAATGAAATAAACTAAACGCACCCGCTAAGAGACAACTTCAACTGTCAACTTTTTCAATATAGTCTTCCACAGATAATGCTAAGAACTGCGTTTAGTTTTTAAACTTGACAGGCAATGTCGCCAGATTGTACCGATTTTCAAAATAAAATTTTAAACTTAATTAATTTAATTGCATTAAAATAATCGCAAAAACTACGGAAATAATAGTAAAATATACCATATAAGTTTTATTTTACACTAAAATTGGTTTTGTAGCCAAGTTTTGAAGATGTGAAATAGCCTTGGCTGATTCGAAACCTCCTTAGTCTGAAATGACGTACGACTTTTAAAACTAAACTCATAACTCCCGAGGGAGTTATAGATTTTCATACAGTTTTTCCTCCCGTGGGAGTTATAGATATTTGCAACCCACGGGGGGTAAATCGGCTCGAGTTGGTCTATAAGCGCGCGTGTTATAACACCCTTTACGAGCAAGTGTGATGAAAAAAAATATATCACACATGTGTATTTCCATTTCAATTCAATAACAACAAGAAACGCGTTCAACAGCCCGCGCTCTTCGCCGATACGTATACATTGTTCTAGCACACCTACCTCCTGGTGCATCAATGTTCGTACAAAAAAAAGTGATAAATCAGTAACGCAGGCCAGTGGTAAATAGATTAATAAATTGTGGAAATTAAGGACTACTGGCGCCATACTAACTACGATGAAAAGAACAAGTTTATTAAATGGACGTTGATAAAATTGCCATTAAAAGATAGTTTTCAGTAAGGGTGCTTCCGCTATCATTCCTCGGGTCACCACGACTTGAGACTGATCTTGTGAAGGAAGTTTCAAGCCGGAAGGTCGCAGGTTCGTCTGCAGGTGCCCTTTATGCCGCACTAATTCAAAGTGAAGCTGAAGGCCCGAAGCGTTCCAGGTCGCCTTACGCAAACCGTGTATCAATCTAATTCTTGCGAGCCCGTAGGGCGAGCACTATATCCGTAGTAAGCCCTACGGAGGCCGAAAGCCAAGCACCGCTTTGAGCTAAAGGCACATGGTTATCTCACGCAAACCGCATATGCGTCTCATTTTCGGGGGCACGAAGAACGAGCTTCAGGCTGCAAAGCCGAAGGCGTAGTCAGGTTTTAAGTTTTAAGTATATTTTCATTTGTAGCGGTATTCCTTTTAGTAAAAGGTTACGGAACCCTACACTGAGCATGGTCCGACATGCTCTTGGCCAGTTATTTTAATGTAGATTTAGTTTATAGTATAATTATTAATTTTTGTCTGTTTTATTACCAATAAAAATTATGTTTACAATTAGGACTAGGTACTAAATAATCTTATAAGGGTTATGTTGTTTCATATACGGACTCCTAGTAATGCCTAAAAGTTAGGCTTACAATTTTAAATATCTATGTATTGGTGGAACTTTCAGTTTTCAGCTATTAGAGCAACGTAAACTTTCAATTACATTCATTTAATCAACATTTTACCGCAGCGTTCATCATTATCAACATCATCATCAGCCTGCGGCAGTCCACTGCTGCTTGCGAGGCCTCTCCCAAGACGCGCCACTTTGCTCGATCATCAGCTATACTCATCCAGTTGCTGCTAGGCGCCCTGCGCAGATCGTTCGCTCCATCTAGCCGGGGGGCGTCCCACACTGCGTTTACCTATACGCGGTCTCCACTGCAGAACTCTCTTGCTCCAGCGATACCGCATCGTTATTAACAACTAATTACATTAAGAGCTCATGTACACGAGTGACATGTTGCTGAAGCGCTAACACACCACCCTAGGGCAAACAATCATACGGCCTGTCTGATAGTGAGCAGTCACCGTCGTAGCCTATGGACGCTTGCAACGCCAGGGGATTACGTGTGTGTTGCCGACCCTTTAAAAATCTATTCACTCCATTCTTGAAGAACTTCATACTGTAGCCTCCTGGGAAAGCCGCGGCAGACAGTATGACGCATGAGTATACTCGTCAAAGCAAAGACAAAACGCACCATCCAACGTTTCCAAGGAAGTAGTGCAACGTTCACCAGTTCAAGGCAACCAGTGCTACCGGTACAAAATATATCAAAATCCATACTGTAGGAAATAAATCAAAACAAATTTTATATCTAACCATGTATCTAAGAAACATTCGTTTTCTAAAAGGAGTCATAGGACTATAGTTCGAAATTTGAAGATCACATCGACTCCTCTCTAACAAAAAAATATCTAAGTAAGCCTCCGCGCGTAGGGGAGGTGAGCCTAAAACCGGTATACTAAGGGAGATTACACAATTACACAACTAGGGTGGTAAAACAAAGACAGGCCGAGATTGCAGATGTTTGCGGCCCGAGCTGCAAGCGAACTGCAGTACAAAGAAATACTGCCTTTTTGTAGTCCCTAAAACTCTATTGGATTATTTACGAAGTAACATAAGTATTTACGAAATAACATAAAAACAATGAAAAGGCTCAATTTTTTTAAGCCATTCAAAACTGTTCGGATAAAGCGCTTTCGGAAAGGCAGATTGCGGACGATTTGAGATAAAAAGCAAAGGAAGTCAATGGTGTATTTTTTTGTTGAATTCTATAAAAGATTAACATAGTATTCAGCCGTACACAGTGTTGTTCATTTTGGCAAACATATTTGCGTTTTCATAAAATTTTACGGTAAAAGTTGATTACTTAATTTCACGATCAATATATAAATAAGTTTCTATTAAAAATAAATCCCATCAAAGACATTTACTTACATGTAAAAACATGCAAGTCTCACAACGCAGTTCTTCTGCAACAAAAAAGTTTTGAGATGTAATGTTAAACCAAGTCAGTTCTGGAGGGGGCGTCCACAGAACTCGATTTCCACCGACTTGCCTATTATTTACCCGTGGAGGATTCTTTATTTGAGAACTATAAAATGTGTTCCTCCCCGGTTAAATAATAGGCAAGTACCGGGCGGTATCAACAGAACTCGATTTCCACCGACTCCATTCCAATCCATTCTTTTCAATTTTAACTGCAAAACTAACTTTGTAATCACGTGTATTTAAGTATAGGAATACAAACTTATGTGTGCAGTTGTGACTGAAATTGCAATATTTTTAGGTTTTTTTAGGACTTGATGGGCTAAAAACTAAAACTATGTCTAAAATTTGGAGCTTGTGGCTCTCCTAGAAGTACCTTAGAATTATGATGATCATCAGTCAGTGAAATCAGTCAGTCAGTCAGTGACAAAACTAAGGAACTTTGACATGCAATAGTTCTTAAACTACACGTCCTAATTGAATGATATTGAGAATATTTATAAGTCTTATTGTTTCCTATACACCGTGGGCCCGTATAACCCGACCAATTTTAACCACGTATTCCTGATGGTATTACAAGTAAATAACGTTATATCAACATAATTCGAATTTTGTCATATTACATTAATAGTCTTATGGAACAAAACAAATCAATACATTCAGTCCCTCGTTATAAACATGTCCTTACTGGAGGAAAAGTTATTAAAAAGGAAAAAAAAAGCTACAATGGAATCGAAAGGTCAATATTTTGGCTTTGTAATCGTTTATAATCTAATACTGCGAAGGTTAATTGCTGTTTAGTTAAGGGATTTTAAAAAATCAGTAAAAGTATCTTAGTTTATTAGGGCTTGTTACACACTTGGGAGTTTTTATTTTAAAAATTATGAATATCTTGAAAAGTAAGCGTTAATCGACTATACGTCACATAACTTTTTTTACTTCTAATAGTCGTTAGAATCTATGGTTAAAGTTGGTCGGGTTATACAGGCCCACGGTGTACATCCCTGAAATTTCAGGGTTCTAGCTTTAGCCAGTACAACTGTTACGCATTACGTATTTTTTTACGATACCAAAATCACCCAAACATTTACGAGTAAAATTCATCATTAAATGTGACGGTTTTTGGGAAAACGTCCCACTTCGTCGATATGGAGTTAAGAGTAGTTCCTAATACTAGAGATCATACGCTATCTTTTGGTGAAAGATTCATGTCTCTCGGTGCTATAGTTATTTTTTAAAAATTCTGCAAAGTTGCAGAAGTAAATAAGCGACAATTGAGAAAACGTTGGTTAAAGTTTGGGATGGCAGAAAACACACTTCTACTTTGAAGTTATGGAGTGGTTATTATTAAATTAATGGGCATACTTTAGGGATTCTAAATTAGTTAAAATCATGTATGTAACCTTCGTATATTGAATGTTATGGAGGCTTGAACATAAAAACAGGAAGAAAATATGTAAATCCTGAATATGGGTTTATTTCTATATTCTATTATACGGCACGCAGATTTATCATTAAAGTTGTATTTATAAATGGTTTCCCATGCTAAAAAAGACACAAATAATTCTGTGGATCCTTTTATTTAGTTATTATGTCAAAAAGTTAATAACAAATGATTTGAAGAGTGCCATTCATAAAAATTAAAATACATGTGTCTCTTAATATATAACATGAGATTACTTAAAAACATACTTATCAAGCATAGAAAGTATGTAAAATATCAAATAATAAGTACTTTTTGTGTGTATAAAGTTTAGTGATTTTATATAGGGAGCGTCCCACTTGGTCGGTTTACTAAACTTTAGTGCTTCTTCATTGAAAGTGTTTGTGTTTGGTATATTTTTCAGTTTTATGTATGAGATAATGGTTTGTTATTGTTAATCTAAGAGTCTTTGATACTAACATCGTTTGTTTAAACTTTTTTAACGTAATTGAACGACATTTCTTTTCGACTCAAGTTTAGTGACCCACTTTGACGGTTTGGTGGATCATACGCTAAAAAATTACTACAAGTATAAAATCATTATTTATAAACATAGGTGTAATTTGCTGAACCAAAAACAGTATTATTTGTGATAAAAATACTTGGATATGTCGTTTTGAAATTATATTTTTTTTAAATATTAGGTACTGTTTTATTTATCAAGCGGAATCATCTATTTGTTACCAAGATTTTCAAAGCTTTCACGTCAAAATGAACTTCTTTGGCAGATAATTAAGGTTGTTTTAGACTTATGTTGCCTTAATTAACAATAAAATTGCAATTTTGCTGGGTTGCAAACTAAACATCTTGGTAAGAAAAAAGGAAACTTAAAATGTGGACGTTTTAGCGACTTAACTTTTATATAAACTGTTTTAAAAATGCTCTTATAACTTTCTTTCACATTTAAATGACACCGAAAATCATAGAAATCATTGAGCGAAAATTTTCTCGTGTTTAATTCATGCTGACGTGACAAAGCCAATTTTCAATTTTAAAAATATACTCAGTTATAATGGGAGAGTTATATTTGCAAAATTGAACTTACTTTTTTTTAAATCATTTACAAATGGCCAGTTCTAAAAACTTTCAGTGCCACCCTCGTATGGCAAATAATTTCATACCAACCCCTCCATAACTGCAAACACCAAAATGTGTTTTTTGCGGCCCCAAATTGTAATCAACGCCTTCTCAATTGTCACTTTTCACTATTGCAAGTTTAAAGAATTTTCAATAAATAACTATAGATCTAAGAGACTGTGTTATATGTGGTAATCCAAAACGAAAGGAACCTTCTGCAGCTTCGGCAGGTGCTTACGAAGTTAATGCCTTATCTTTAATGCAGAAATCGAATGAAATTGCGTGTGTGTCTGCGGCCAGAAGGTCCCTTTCATTTTGGATGACCACATATTACAAATTACTCATAACACCATATCGGCAAAGTAGAAATTGTTCTCTAATAACAGGTACAAATATGATATCGACGATTTTTTCTGTATGCGACAAAGTGGGTCGCTGGGCACTAAACTTTGAGGCCCTAAAAAGGTGCTTAAAATGGAGATTTATGCGTCGTCATCAAAATCATAGGTTTATTACAGTATGTTCTATCAGTTTTCATCGAAAGTTGATTTTCGGTAAGTTATGCCATATTTCACTAAACTGCCCGTAACTCCGTAACTAGAATCGACAAAGTGGGACGTTTTACTAAAAACCGTCACAAATAAATATTTACGTTACACGTTACGCTGTTTGAGTTTTTTATGAACATTTCTTATGTTATGTGTAGCAAAATTCAACTATATCGAGATTATGATAGATTTAAAGCAATTCGCCTGTTGACTCGATTTTTTTTCTGTCGTAAATCGATTCTACTATTTGTGAGGAACAAATATTTATATGACACCTAATACATTTGTATAAGTATAACAGCCACAAATTGTAATCAAAAGTAGCAGATCGCACTGAGCATTGAAAACGCTCTATACAAAACGGGTCCTCCCTATGACGTCATCGCTTCGATCGCTGTACTAAGTTGTGTGAAAAAAATAGCATTTTGCCATTTTGAGCACGAAAAAGTGCGTTTAAGCACATAGTTGTCATACATTTATTTTTACAGTGTTATTTAAGCATTCCGAAATTGACTTTAATTTTTCTTTTAGACGATAAAAAAATATCGTTTGTTTTTTAAACTTTATATTTTTTATCTATTTTTGGTTTATTTCTTTTGTGTTATGATAATTTAGTATTTTCCAATCCATGTGACTATATTATGTTGTAAAATTCAACATTAGTCAACATCCGAATTGCCTGTGATGTGATGTGATAGATACACGGAGAGAGCATTCGTATCTGTCTGATACGAGTGCTATTTTATCCAATCCTAGTTTCGTTCGGACGTACCCTAAAAAGTGTATGTGCATTTGTTTTATTTTACATGAGTCTGTTTAGTTAGTTTAGATGACCCGAATATGGCAGGATCGGAAAGTCTCCAACAACACCAAAATGAGAATTGTGAGAACTCTGGTCTTTTCGATTTTTCTCTACGGCTCGGAATCGTGGACAATCCGGTCAACAGAACGCAAGAAAATAGAGGCATTTGAAATGTGGTGCTGGAGACGAATGTTACGCATCCCATAGACAGCCAAGAGAACGAACGTTTCCATCCTTCAGCAGCTTGGGATCCGGACAAGGCTATCTACCACTTGCTACCAACGGATTCTTGGTTATTTTGGACACATTGCCCGCCGTGAACCTGACAACTTGGAGAAACTTGTGGTTGTTGGGAAGATAGACGGCAAGCAGCAACGTGGCAGGTCTCCTACCCGATGGTCAGATCAGGTTTCCGCTCTCACAGGCCTCACAGTGACGACTGCCATGAAGAAGGCCGAGGACAGGATGGGATGGAAGCGATTGGTGACAGAGGTCATCAGAAAATTTCAAGACGGACGACCTTCAGCAATGAAGTCAACGACTAAAGAGAGAACATGAGTCTGTACGGTATGCGTTTTAAGGCAACTCTGCAGTGTGTACCTCTACAATTAATTTTCAATAACAGCAATTTCGTCCGCTTGGTTTGCACGCGCTGTCATGCGCGAAGGAGCATTGATGCAAGTAATTTGTAAGCAAATGACATCTTGTAGGTACGGAATTAATGCAATTTGCATGTGAGTTTCTAGTTCATAACGACTTGGAACATACGCATTTATTATTTCTGTAGTTCGATCCAATGTTCTCTGTTAAAGTTCGTCCCAATCTTACCCCTTTACAACCAAGCCGAGTATGAAAAGAGGATAATGGACTATTAATTTACTGTAAAATAAAGTTGTAATTTTATTGTTATTATCCTCACGATCGTATCAGCCCGGGTGTAAAGCTACATAAAATAAATGTTCCTGCAGGCTATTAAATTGAAAACGAAACGTAAAAGGTGCGCGCGTAAAAATACAGATATTTACTTAATAAAAAGTTTCATATTGCACATTTTGGTGCTCACTGTGTATCCTCGGTTAATCATGGCATTGAAACAAAACGAGTCTCTGAAAAAACTGTAGATTTCACGAGTCGTCCGTTCTTTGTGATTAATGGCTCGTTGCTATATCAGTGGATAGAGTGCGGATACCGAACGGAGTTCCGTGAAGCTAATGCTTTTTGTTAAATCATTTGTTAATGGACTTGGGATCTTAAGTTGTACCATATAAGAACATACCGGTAACTTCGTCAAAATATCATGACCACTTTTACCTCACTATAGTCAGATACGACATACCTATCCTACAACTTAGGATGCTCTACTTATCTTTATCCCAAAAAAACGTTCAGCCGTCTTGACGTGATGTGGCTACAAACATAAATATCCCATGCAAACATCAGAAAAATAGTATATTACACAACTAGGTGGTACACATCATTGTATGTCTACACTTGGCCAGAAAGCGGTTTTTTCCGAACGCGTAGCGTGCGAAAAAAGCCACATTATGGCCAGGTGTGGCATAAAATATATTTAAGAATACCCTAAAATATATTTAAGTGGTAATTTTATCACTTTATTAAATAACACTGTTCACTCGCATTTAACCACGAATACGAATTTGCAATATTTTTTTTAAAAGTTATTTAGGAAGACATTAGACAAAGAAAGTAATTCTGGAAAGATTTTGTTAGAAGGAACTCTAAAAAGATTTCTTGCAAAATGGAATCTCGATTTATCCACATTTAATTCATTAGAGACTTTTCGTTTTCAGAGCCAGTGACTAATTATGAGTTTTTCATCTTGAAAGAATAATGAGCGACTCCGCTTCCGCCCTGCTACCGGCAATGTCAAGTTTAACAAAGAGCATAAAAAGATTAGTAAATTGCTTTCCTCCGCAACTTCATTCACATAAATTTCAAACAACATTTAAAAGGTTAAAATCAACTTTACCTAAAATTAACCCTTTATAGTGCAGAATCAAAATTGTAAAGCAAAACTGACCAACTTAAAACGTCTTTTGGCATTTTTTTCTTAACCAGAATCATTAGGACAATAAAATTGAGCCACGAGAAAGCTTGAACTCGGGAGCGCCTCGGTAATATTTGGGCGTCAAAAGGTTAATTCAAAGTAAACTATTGAATTTTTACCTTTTAATCGAGTTTATGGAAAGCGCGAAAACGTGAATGTTCTTTTTTTTTGTTTACATCATCAAAAATAGAAATAAAATAGCAATTATCGTCTCACGTCAACATCATGTCATGCCAGATTTGTAGTGCGTAGTCGTCTCTCCTCCATTATTTTTAGGGTTCCGTAGCTCAAAAAAAATGGAACCCTTAGGATCATTTTGTTGTCCGTCTGAATATCCGTCCGTCTGTTTGTCAATACCCTATCTTGGGAACGTGTAGAGGTACATGTAGTTGAAATTAAAACCATAAACTCAAGTCTACAGTCCCTTGAAATTGTAACAAATCATACTTCTAAATTAACTTAAAAAAGATAGGGCCATTTATACCGCAAAACGTATATTTTGACACTCTCAAGAGGATTGAAATTTATAGGGTGATTTCCGTTAACCTAGAACTATGAAAGGACCATGGGCAACTTTGTATGGGAAGTGGACCCAAAACCAACAGAGCTGAGAGTTATGTCATTAAAAAGGTATTTACATGTACTTCATTTCATTCTATCGGCACCAAGTTCAATTCTATTGCAAAACTGAGATCTTCCTAACTTTCTCATACTAACCGGTTGAGCTAAGTTTGCACCTCGTTTCCTTAGCATCACATACCAACCAGGTGCAAAGTTAACTTAAATTTTTAATGAATCATATTCTGGACTGAATTTTTTTAGGCAACCCACTTGCAATATATTTATTAACATGTTTAATTTAATATAAAATACTTTTCATCCATTAACCAGTTCGGTGAAGGTCGTTCTATACTGGGATCCTGTACTATAATCTGACAGTGACACGTCACACTCTGTGGCGCGACCAGCGAAGTCGCGGTCAGTTATACTAGCTCGGTTGGTTTTTGGGTAGGATTTGAAGTATAGTGACGACAATAAAGATGACCTAGGCAGTGGCAAATAAGTATTCGGAAAACGCGAAGAAAATTTTACTAAAACTCAGTGTGTTATGAAACAAAAAAACTTAATATTAATACACTCGCGGACGATGAATTCGGGTCGGTGAAATACCGCCATATTTTCTAAAATACTCGAGGGTTGTGAATAATTTCACCCCGTATCCTATACCGTATCCCGTTTTGATCTTTAATTAACTGCAAAAATAACACTGAAAATAATACGATTTCAGGTTTTCAGGAACTCGTAAAAAAACATTAAAAATAATGATGTTAACGGAATGAGATATCGCAAAAATCACAATTTTTGGATAATATTATTTTTGATGGGTTAGCCGGATATTGCTAATACAGCCAGGAAACAAGTGTCAATATTGAAAAACACCTATTTCTATGATTACCCGACTACGTTTATATTACGGTGACCCGAATTCATTGACCGCGAGTGTATGAATAGGTAATTTCCAAATCATGTATTTTATAGTTTTTAAACAAGGACCCAATTTTGATATCTTTGTTAGTCAGCCAATATACGTCCCACTGCTGGGCACAGGCTTAGTATCATAATCATAGATGAGAATGAATGGAGTAAATAATACATTACACAACTTGGGTGGTAATACAAAGAAAGGCTGAGATCGTAGAAGTTTGCGGCCCGAGCTGCAAGCGAGGGCTTTCTTTATTACCTCCCGTGTTGTGTACGTCATTTTATGTCTACACTTGGCCAGAAAGCAGCTTTTTCCGTACGCGCAGCGTGCGGAAAAAGTCACTTTATGACCAGGTGTGGCATAAATATATTTTTCATCACACTTGCTCGAAAATGGTGTCATTACACGTAGGTTCTACGGGCCGTAAATGGCCTATTACGCCCTAGGGCGTAATGGTTTTCTTTTTAAATTTGAAACCCTGGTTCTGTTTTACTCTTATTTGTCATGTTCAAAGGAAACGCCAACTTACTTTTTTAACTTTTATTACTGAAATATTCATTTAAAGAGAACTGTAATTGCAAATACATATAAACACATATTTTGGTAACATTAATTAAATGTTTAAATAATGTATTTCTTTATTTTGCAAATATAAAATCAACTAAAATGGCCGTTACCGCTATGGTTTCCGAGCGTGACTTGACGTTCGGATTGTCTATGGACATATGTGACAAATGTCACTGTCTGTTTTAATATTTTCTTGTCATATTGGGTCGAAAAGTAAGGTTATTTTATTAAGATTTCCTCACAAGTGTGATGAAAAACATTGTGTGTGCCACGGGCGGTAAAGGAATTACAAACTCGTGTTATTAAAGCCCTCGGTTTCACCTCGGGCTTATAACAAACACTCGTTTGTAATTCCTTACTTACCGCCCTAGATACACAATGTACTATTTCATCACACTTGCTCGAAAATGGTGTCATTACACGTAGGTTTTGCGGGCCGTAAATGACCTATTACGCCCTAGGGCTTAATGGTTTTCTTTTTAAATTTGAAACGCTGGTTCTGTTTTACTCTTATTTGTCACGTTCAAAGAAAACGCCAACTTACTTTTTTTACTTTTATTACTGAAATATTTATTTAAAGAGAACTGTTATTGCAAATACATGTAAACACATATTTCTGTAACATTAATTAAATGTTTAAATAGTGTATTTCAGTATTTTGCAAAAATAAAATCAACGATTTGAAGTCTTTACCGCTATGGTTTCCGAAGGTGACATGTCGTCTCGATATATTATGTCACTAATGTCACTGTCAGTTTTACAATTTTATTTAGGTTAAGTAAGGTTATTTTAATCAGATTTCCTCACAAGTGTGATGAAAAACATTGTGTGTGCCACGGGCGGTAAAGGAATTACACACTCGTGTTATTAAAGCCCTCGGCTTCGCCTCGGCCTTGTAACAAACACTCGTTTGTAATTCCTTACTTACCGCCCTTGATACACAATGTACTATTATGCCACACCTGGCCATATTACCACCCTAGTTGTGTAATGCAGGGATCGGAACCGGTATCGAATTACCGTTTTATTTCGTTGAAATACCGTTATTTTACTCCGTTCGTGCTACAACCGGTATTTTGATGGAACGGAACGGAATATTTCGGTGATCGCTAAGTGATGAAGAACGAAATGATAACGTTCCTGATGAGAATAAAAACCGGTATTCTCGACGAGCCGAGCTCGCCGAGGGGCTCGCAGGGGTGGTGACGATGTGCGCCGGCATTTACAAGGTCAAATTCCGTGTTTTGTAGCGCGTCGCATAGCGCGATGTATTTATTTTCAATTTTTGTCGGGAAAGTTTAAATTCTGAGTGTTGAAGCGCGCGCGCTCTTTATTATAATATTGTTTGTTTTGTGATATTAAGTTTTTAAAGATGATACATAGTAATTTTTTAACTAGATTAATTATTTGCAGGTATTTCTATACTACCGAGTGACAAACAAGCATTCTGTCTACCTGACAGAACAAACTGAATGCAAAATTAAATAATACAAATAACGTTCTTCTTTTTACAATATTTTTATTGTATTTTAGGTATTTTAATTTAGGTAGTTTAATTTAGTTTTTAGGTTTATTTAGTTTTAGGAAATTTAAATTTTATCTTCTATGTATTTGTTAGTTTACTGTACTTTCTTTCAATAAAGAAGTCACTGTCAAAAAAAAAACGTTCAATCAAACTGATTGATTGAGTCAGGCGTTACTTATATTATTACCGCGTTATTGATATTTTTGTTTAATTAACGTTCAAACTCTTCAAAGCAAAAGTCAGTCTAGGGACAAAGATGTAGTGTCTGATGCACTGGTATACCTACCTAATACATACTTATATTTAATTTGGATAAATTTAATGATTAGAGGCAAGTACATTTATTTCGTCTTGACGAGTACTCTGAACGGAAATAATATCCAGGTTCTGATGATGGAGCCGGAATGTGGCCATGGGAACTCCGTAATAAAACGTCGGAACCCCATCGTGTTTGGGCTCATTTGTTTTGTCTTGACGAGTACTCTGAACCGAAATGATATCCAGGGTCTGATGATGGAGCCGGAAGGTGGGCATGGGAACTCCGTAATAAAGCGTCGGAACCCCATCGTGTTTGGGCTCATTTGTTTTGTTTTGACGAATACTCTGAACCGAAATGATATCCAGGGTCTGATGATGGAGCCGGAAGGTGGGCATGGGAACTCCGTAATTAAACGTCGGAACCCCATCGTGTTTGGGCTCATTTGTTTTGTCTTGACGAGTACTCTAAAGTGAAATGATATCCAGGGTCTGATGATGGAGCCGGAAGGTGGGCATGGGAACTCCGTAATAAAGCGTCGGAACCCCATCGTGTTTGGGCTCATTTGTTTTGTCTTGACGAATACTCTGAACCGAAATGATATCCAGGGTCTGATGATGGAGCCCAAACACGATGGGGTTCCGACATTTTATTACGGAGTTCCCATGGCCACCTTCCGGCTCCATCATCAGACTCTGGATATCATTTCGGTTCAGAGTACTCGTCAAGACAAAACAAATGAGCCCAAACACGATGGGGTTCTGACGTTTTATTACGGAGTTCCCATGCCCACCTTCCGGCTCCATCATCAGACCCTGGATATCATTTCGGTTCAGAGTACTCGTCAAGACAAAACAAATGAGCCCAAACACGATGGGGTTCTGACGTTTTATTACGGAGTTCCCATGCCCACCTTCCGGCTCCATCATCAGACCCTGGATATCATTTCGGTTCAGAGTACTCGTCAAGACAAAACAAATGAGCCCAAACACGATGGGGTTCTGACGTTTTATTACGGAGTTCCCATGCCCACCTTCCGGCTCCATCATCAGACCCTGGATATCATTTCGGTTCAGAGTACTCGTCAAGACAAAACAAATGAGCCCAAACACGATGGGGTTCTGACGTTTTATTACGGAGTTCCCATGCCCACCTTCCGGCTCCATCATCAGACCCTGGATATCATTTCACTTTAGAGTACTCGTCAAGACAAAACAAATGAGCCCAAACACGATGGGGTTCCGACGTTTAATTACGGAGTTCCCATGCCCACCTTCCGGCTCCATCATCAGACCCTGGATATTATTTCGGTACACAAGACGAAACAAATGTACCTGCCTCTAATCATTAAATTTATCCAAATTAAATATAAGTATGTATTAGGTATAACAGTGCATCAGACACTACATCTTAGTCCCCAGACTGACCACCCATGTGTAATCTTTTGCTTTGAACAGTTTGAACGTTAATTTGTTCTATCAGGTCGACAGAATGCTTGTTTTTCACTCGGTAATATAAATTAAAATTATACCTACAAATAATTAAATACACTCACGAACAATGAATTCTGGTCATTTCCTATTATAATTGTCCTTAGAAAATTACCCGAATTAATTGACCGTGAGTGTAATTAATCTCGTTATATGTATACCATATACCAAATACATCGCGCTAGACACTTGCTAACTAAATTATCTACGAAAAATGGTTAATTGTCCGAAACTACTTTTATATTCCGAATGAATCCGTAACAAAACAACACAACAACCTAAGCAACGCACAAAAGCAAAAAATACAAAATCATTGTGCGCAGCATACCGAAAAACAAAATATCCCGCAGGCAAACTCAAGGTAAAATTAGAAATAGCAACTCGTTCTATCTTGTTACGCAACGAGAAAAACGTTTAATTTCGTTCCACAGAAACGGAACTTAGTAAAAAACGGTATCGCAAAAGAACGGTTCTTTAACCGGTGATCACAAACAAAAACCAGAACCTTTCCGTTCTCGGGTCAATGAACAAAACCGGTATTCTACTCGGAACGGTTTCCGATCCCTGGTGTAATGTACTATTTCATCACACTTGCTCGTAAAAGGTGGTATAACACGCAGGCGTATAGAGCAGTTAGATAAATCCGATTTACCTCCCATGGAAGTTCTAGATTCTTACTACTCCCGAGGGAGTAGAGTTTAGTTTTAAAATAATTTGATTTTTATATCTTTTTTTTCTCGCGACGAAAAACATTGTATGTATGTATCACGGGCAGTAAGGAAATTACAAACTCGAGATTCTCGTTAGTAATGCCCTTCTTACTGCCCGTGATGCACAATCATCACACTAATATTATAAATGTGAAAGTTTGTGAAGACGTTTGGATGTTTGTTACTAAATAACAGGGAGCCAGTTCAAAAATATATCACACATGTAGTCACAAAGTATGTTGTATAACAATATTTTCATTTCAAAATCAACACACTCGGCCAATTCGTCTGCAGAGTGCCTAGCATACCGGCAGCAAAGTGTATGATTTTTTCCTCGCAGCCTGATGTAGTGCAGAGCTCCTAACTGAAAATAACTATGAAGACGTAAATAAAATATAGTTAAACTAAAACCAAACTACAAAGGAAAAAACTAAAACAAGATCCTTAAAATAAAATTTTACGAAACTCACATAATACTATTTTATGCAACAGTATTTGTATAAGTGGGTTCAAAAAATGCGAATTGCGTGAGTTGCGTTGAGCGTTTTTTGACTTAATTATACAACGTTGCATACAATACTTTTTCTACGAAGAGGTTTTAAATTATAAAATACAAAATTAATCATAACCTGGAAACAAGGCAAATATGACGTTTGACTGACAGTATGTGTCTATAGTAAACTTTTTTTTTTAATTTAAAATATACTTAAATTAAAAATACTTTTTTTATGTTGGCATCAATGAACTTAGTTCGGAAAGTTTTGTTTTTCTTAAAAACCGTAGGAATTTAATTGTTTGTTAAGTTGGTAGTTGTGCATTTTTACCGTTAAGATAAAATTGAGCGCTTAATCCTTGACCTAAGTTTAACCTAGATTTAGAAGTCTGTGGCTGCTAGCAATAACATAAAGTGACTATAACGACACTAGTGCTGTTATGGGGAATAGAGTATAGACTTCTCTGAACTCATATTATGTATGTTCTTATATTAGTGTTCGTGACCAAGTAAAAGACAGATAACAGTACAGGAGTAGAAAAATACCTTAAAGGATCTTGTTTCAGTCCTTTTTATTATTATTTACAATTTTTTTATGTAATAATGTTGGATTAAAACGGGATTTGATTTTCAAGCACTTAAACGTAAACGTTTTTACATTGTTGCAATCTTTTTTTTATACGACAAATGCAACATATAAAAAATAAGTGTATATCCTGAATGTGACGCGAATATTCGTTACCTTTTGCTGTGTCATTAAAGCCGTCACTGACGTGAGCATTTATCGCACTGAATGTAGGTACCTCCATTATATGGGTATAAAATGTGCGCAGGAATTCTGTTATTTATAATCTGTATGCACTGGCAAGCAGAACTTTGTCGAATGCGGCCTACATGCATATCGCATTAAAACAATTCAGGGTTTGTAACTCTCCCGACATAGTTTGATGAGTCTGTTTTATAGTTTCGTTTTAAAAGTTAAGTTTCGACGTGAACTCAAACACATATTTATGTAAACATTAAATTTTAGAATGTTATTTGACGACTCGTTTAGCGTAGTGGGAATGTTTTAAGCATAACATTAAATGAAGGGTACCTACACGGAAAAAACATGTCTAATCACCTAAGAAACCGTGGACAATGACCAGCATTACAACAACCGATTTAACTTTGACAAGTTTCTTTTAGTTCAAAATAACCGAGTTTTTACAGAAAAATCTTTGACACACTCGCCGTACTAAAAAGGGTGCAATTATTTTAGATGCTTGAAACGTTTATAGCTACATAATTATTTCCTCCTAATTTCTGATTCTGATTAGTTAAGCACTTACGTTAAAATTTGGCGGCTGAACATAAGGAGGTAATGAGTTACATACTCATGACGTCATCAATCAACGGGCATGGCGTCATCACCAGCCGTAGGCGTTTTACACCCGCAGTGGTTAAGGGGAAGTGTGACACTGAACGTTGTCCAGGCTTAAGATGAAATAACAGTAGCTATGAGATGACGTTTGATCAAATCAATATTAAAGTTGTAATGAGCCCTTCAAGATTCGTGGTATAAACTATCTACATTAAACTATGTGTATATTTTTGTCGTTAACAATTTACGTAAGAATTATGATACATGCTTTCAACGTTATTATAAAGCTGAGCGAAAAGGTAACAGCTGTCCTAAATATAAAAAAATAGCAATATTATTTTAATAATTTTAACGATAAATTAACGATATATCCTAGCAATGCTTCCCCTTTACTCCAGTATTCGCTTCATTACTCCCGCCGCAAACTAATTACTCCGCACAAACAAACCAACTTTGAAATTAACCAACTTGCAGCTATCGCGTCGGTGATCACTTTTTTATTCGTCTTTTGATTTAACCTATACATAGAACATGTGGCGACACTGCCACCTAGTAACACTAGTTGGAAGAAGAGGACAGTTACAGCAATTCCACGACAGATGGCGCTTACATCAACTCCCATACAAACAGCACAATTCCCATACTGTTCTGCATCACACTATTCACACTATAGAAGTGTTTATAACGCTAACACTACATATTATAGCACTTCCAACCAACCTCCTTCGGACTTCGGTCCCCAGGTACAACACCCGCCTGGAGAGAGATCCCTCTATTGCCTTCTCTTCCACAAACATTACCGAAACATTGACCATTAACCAAACTTTACTAAATAAAAAAAAACCGGCCGAGTGCGAGTGGAATTCGCACACGAAGGTTTCCGTACCACCGACGAGCAAAAAGGCGCCAAAAACACGTTGCTTGTATGGGGACCCCCTTTTATTTTTAACTTTATTTTATTGTTATTATTTGTTGTAATAGCGGCAATAGAAATACACATTCTAAGAACATCAAGCATCTACCTATTATCACATTGGTTCCCAAAGTGGTCCCTATCGCCCCCCAGTGGGCGCTGAGGATTCCCAGGAGGGTGGTAGGGGCCTTGGAAGAAATAGACGGGCTCTGATGCTATCCAGGGGGGCGCCATCAATTTTGAAAATAAAAACTTAAATCACAATATCAGCTACAGTTCCAGATAGATTTCTAGCATCATTGAAATAATCATATTGCAATAATATAATTCATCAATCAGTCTTAACTAGTAAGAAATCTATTTTCCACTTGCTCACATGTACTCAAAATAACCACGTATCGATACGAACCAACTAGTTTTTGCGTACACACTATTCCGATGGTTCAGCAGCATGGCTCTAAGCTGTGTCAGCTTTTCAGAACAATGGGGTTGTTTTTTGTCGTGGGGGGCGCTGAAAAGTTTAGGAGGGGATAATACATAGATGTATTATCATTACTAAAATCAAGCAAATACCGTCAAAAAACACGTTTTTTGCATGGGGAACCCCGTTAACCCTCCCTCCCTGCAAATAGAAATACATAATCTGTAAAAATTGCAAGTCAATATCTGTTAAGGTTCAAAAGATAGACAAAACCGACAGAAAAACTTATCTTGTATGGGGACCCCCTTTTCTTTTTCATTTTATTTTGATTTTATTATTTGTTGTTATAGCGGCAATAGACACACATTCTGTGAAAACTTCAAGCCTCTGCATATTACGGTTCAAGAGATAGAGCCCTGTAACAGACGGACAGATAGCGGACGCTTAGTAATTTGGTAATAGGGTTCCGTTGATGGGTATCAACTGGATACGGAACCCTAAAAACAACACCATAGTGCAGTGCAGATGCTGGTACTGAGATTAAAACCATCCTAAAACACAAGGAACGTTTTTTTAGCCTTGTGGGTTCGACGGCTGGGCGTCTATGCATTTCAGCCACTTGTCCCCGTTTAATGCATGCTCCTGCTACCCGACTTGAAATGAGTCCAGATCATACTGCCATCTCCTTTTAAGTCTGCCTTTGCTCTTGAAGCCATCCCGTGGGATCCGTTCAGTGATTACATTAGTAAATCGTTTAGAATGCTTCCGGCAAACGGATACACATAAAAACAATTTGTACACAAATACTCGTTTCCTGTACGTCCAGTGAATGTATTTGACCAACGTACTAGACCGAAACTAACGTAGGAAACGCATAATATTTGATACTGGTTTGTATCCCGACTCGGGACAGAAACCAGTATCGGGATTCCCGAGTCACATGCAAACGTCCTCCCGAGGGTATCACCCAAATGTAAAGCTAAATTTAATACAGATTAAATAAAATATCCTCCGAAATAGCCTGGGCCGTCACCGCATTAAGTTTTCATGGTTGGAGCCAGACAGCTCTATTATCAAAATCCATACGCTTTAACCCGTCTGGTAACTTTTAAATGTTAGTGTAAGTAATGTTCTCACATTCTATTTTGGATAAAACATATGTGCTTGCAAAATGCGAGGACTCCACGAATTATAGAATTGTTAACACCAGTTTCAGTAACGGGGAACTAATTTCAAGTCAAAATAATAACAGTGACAAAGAGGGCGGTTTGTAACTTGTCATACAAACATGTGAGGCAAGGGAGTTGGTTACTCGTATCTCTGTTTTAGACAGTCACACAGTCAGTCAGTTTGTCGGAATGTTTTTGGGAAAACGTATAAACAAATTTTAATCTTTTGTCGTTAAGAAACACCCAAAGATATTCAAAGGATATTTTTAAGTCCGTTTGCATGTAAAAAAAGAAAGGATATACTTCTTTTTACTCTCGCATTATAATTATGTAAACAAAAAATAATAAATACTGTGGGGACAATCTTACACAAATCGACCTAGTCCCAATCTAAGCAATGCTTGTATTATGGTTGAACTTGTATACAATTTAGATGACGATATACATACTTATATAAATAAATATATACTTAAATAGATTGAAAACATCCAAGACTCAGAAAAAATACTCGTGCACATCACACAATTATTTGCCCTTATCAGGATTTGAACCCGGGACCTCTAGCTTCGGAGGCGGTGTCACTCACTCCCACAAGGCTAATCGTGTCTTCAATGGAAGTTGCCTGCCCCTTCGGGTGCTAATAGAATAGTGTTCTTACATACGTTTTCTAAATTTACACGACACGACGTGTGTACCAATACTAGGTATACAATGTGTATCATTTTTCAAAAATATTATGCTCTGAATTTTTCCCGTTCACAATGCAAAAATAACATTCGTTACATACGCTTGTAGGCAAGTGCAATAAAATAAATATATATTTATGCCACACCTGGCCATAAAGTGGCTTTTTCCGCACGCTGCGCGTACGGAATAAGCCGCTTTCTGGCCAAGTGTAGACATAATAGTACATTGTGTATCAAGGGCGGTAAGTAAGGAATTACAAACGAGTGTTTGTTACAAGGCCGAGGCGAAGCCGAGGGCTTTAATAACACGAGTTTGTAATTCCTTTACCGCCCGTGGCACACACAATGTTTTTCATCACACTTGTGAGGAAATCTGATTAAAATAACCTTACTTAACCTAAATAAAATTGTAAAACTGACAGTGACATTAGTGACATTATCCATAGACAATGCGAATTCACGTCACGTTCGGAAACCATAGCGGTAAAGACTTAAAATGGTTGATTTTATTTTTGCAAAATACTGAAATGCACTATTTAAACATTTAATTAATGTTACAGAAATATGTGTTTACATGTATTTGCAATAACAGTTCTCTTTAAATAAATATTTCAGTAATAAAAGTTAAAAAAGTACGTTGGCGTTTCCTTTGAACATAACAAATAAGTGTGATGAAAAAATATATAAATTGCACACTTTTGAAAATCTTGACTTACCCAATTATCATATGAGATATTTTTCTCTATTAGCATCTATAAAAGCTACCTGTGTGAAGAAACATCGGCCTCCCACTAAATGTATCTCATGACCTTCTTTTTCTTCCTTGATTACCAAGGTTCGGAAACTCGGGAGCTATTATACCTAAACTTTGGGCTCAGTGCCTACGCCGCGTCGATGTTGACGTATGTGTAGTATGTATGTATTATGTAGTATACTAGTCAACATCGACGCGGCGTAGGCACTGAGCCCAAAGTTTAGGTATAATAGCTCCCGAGTTTCCGAACCTTGTTGATTACTCATGACTGAGGTTCGTAACCACTTGAAGCTGTTGTTCTATGCACAAAAGCTCTCCACTCCACACGGTTCCCCGCCTTCCAGATTGACGCCTGTAGAGTTCCCTGACATGCTTCCTTCACGGCATCGGTTCATCCGGTCGGTGATCTTCCATGTTTCTTTTCAGGGTTCCGTATCTCAAAAGGAAAAAACGGAACCCTTATAAGATCACTTTGTTGTACGTCTTTCCGTCCGTCCGTACTGTCTGTCTGTCGTCTGTCAAGACCCTTTATCTCGGGAACGCGTGGAGGAATGGAGGGAACGTATCGAATTGAAATTAAAACTATATAGGTAAATAAAATAAATAAATAATAAATAAATAAATAAATATTAGGGGACAATCTTACACAAATCGAACTAGCCCCATAGTAAGCTCAATAAGGCTTGTGTTATGGATACTAGACGACGATATATTTAATAGATACAAATACTTAAATACATAGAAAACATCCATACTGAAGTCTATGGTCCCTTGAAGATGTGAAAAAACCAGAAAGTTACCTAACGTAAAAAAATGGCCGCTTATAACGTACCTTTCGACTCTCTCAAGGAAACCAAAATAAATGTATAGGGTACTTTCCGTTCACCTAGAACTATGAAATTTGGCAAGCAATACCGCCTTAAATTACAAGTATTGGGAAAAATCTGCAAACTATAGGCTTTTGATTTAGATAGAGAATCGAGGTACTAGTTCTGTACAAAGAAAATTTGGTCATCCGTTAAACTGATTAATAGACATTAAGCAGCAGAATCACCACTGAATCCATTAGGGCCGTTGAATATTTTCTTAAACTTTCAGGCACGTAAAATTCAAAACCGCTGTGCCCTTTTGACACAATCTCTTAAGTATTTACGTGCATACTCTATCTCTAATACAAGGTTTGTGTTTGAAGCGCATAACTACAGCTTTGACTTCTTGAAGAAGTATGTCGGTTCGCTTTAAGTGACATCCGTCTGATCTTCGATGAAGTCATTGTTCATGCTCTAAAGCTGTTGGCAGTATGGGCGCTATCCATCAGTGGTGTTCCTAGCTCATCTATCTTTCAGTTTTTGGGATTTAAATCTTTAGATATGGATTTCACTTTTGTGTTTTCCTTTATCTCATGATAATTTGGGAAAATTTTCAAAGTCCAAATCAACACTTTCCTAATGCCTGATTTGACATTTTACGAGCTCAGATTTTTTAAAACTGTTTTTTAAATAAGTATCATTACATATTTACTTTATAAATTACAAAAAAGTATAACGTACAAAATCAGAAAGCAGTAAGAACTCAGTTATGACACATTCATAAATTAAATATCATAGGAATAGGTTGTTTATTGGCGTTTATTGTAGTCTCAATTGAGTTCTGCTTATAAGAAACCCCAGTTTTTTTCCTTTATTTACCGTACATAAAACATAACTCAGTTTAAGCCGTTTACGTGAATTATGGAGTGTGTTTTATTTTCTCTCTATTTATCCACCTTCGTATAATATTCCCATTTCTAAGGGAATTATTGTATTCCCGCATTCGGTGTTGGGCGGGAAATTTCATTTTGTCCCCGCTTGGAATGAAAAATGCTCGGTCCCACTTACCGGAATTCCTTGCATAACTATGGAGACAGCTTATAGTGCAGTCTTCACTTTTCTTCAGACGTTTTTAATCCCGAAGCTTATGTGAAGATGTTTTCTGTAAACATTTTACAAGGATGTTGTTTACTCTCGGAGAGTGGCGCGCTCGAAGAGTGATGGAAAAAGCACCCAACTTTGCAACTTTGCTTTAAAGTCACAGGCTAGGTGAGCAAGTAAAATTACAGTGTCTGGATAATCCAAATTTACTTGATTAAATTGGAAATTCAAAAACAAGGAATCAAAATATGGCCAAAATTATAAACGGGGGCAAACATAGGTGGCAATAATATCATCTGCAGTCAGCTCTACATTAAGTGAAAACCTACCATAGATGTTTGTAAGTTTGTATGGTAAGGAAGTTACTTATCTCTTATACGAAAAACGAAATACGGTATTTATATAATTTTCAGGTCAAATCTGGTATTTTTTATAGGGTTTTGTAGGGAATACTGTAGCGTGGCAAATTACTTAATTCAAAGATTTAGTCTAAATAAACTATGAAAAGTACACACATACTATAATTAGTTCACACAACCTGGACAGTCAAAGAGCGCGAGAGTCAAAGAATAAATGCACTTAACATAATGGTATTGGAGACGAATGTTGGCGCGTGATGAACTCAAAACCGCACAAACTCGCCCATACTAGACACCCACAGTTCTCATATCCTCTGTTAATTCGAACACGTAAATCGACGCAGAGAACACTTCAAGGAAAGGTCCAGGGGGCAATGGAATGAAATTAAAAGGACGTTCTCCTATGCGCAAAAATAAACAACATTAAAAACCCTAACAAGACATTCTCCCAATACTTAGAAATGAGTTATTGATATATTTAAATTTGTGCATGCAGTGTTTAGAAGCTAAACATATATTTAAAACTTATAAAAATCTGTTTCTAACGCAAAATCGATCAAAAAATATGTTTTTAAAAGTAAATAATTAAATACAGACGAGAAATACTTTATCTAGGCCACAAAAAGGTGGCAACCCTAGTGACGATATATATGGCGTTTGGATGTTATGGGCGGTATGATGCTGACTGTACAATCAAAGTCGCTTTTTCAATCAAAGTAACTGTTTAGGGTTCCGTATCAAAATGGTAAAAAAGGAACCCTTATGGTGCGACTCTGTCTGTCTGTCCGTCTGTCACAGCAATATATCTCAGGATCTACTGATGTTTCGACTTGAAATTTGAAATTGTGTTAAAAACCGTTAACCCGAGCCTATTGGGTAGAAAAAAAATGGGACGTCGAGGGACCGAAATGGGATGTCGAAAATCAAAAGTAGAGCTATTATATCGAGTGGTATCAAATGAAAGGGCTTAATTTGTAGATTAAAACACTGTTTTTTTTCTTCAATAAATAATTTTTGATTTATGATAAAAATCGTTAAAAAAAATACCATTCCCCCCCCCCCTATTATCTTCGAAGTTACTGAACAGAAAAATCTGTAATAATTGCCAATTATTAATGTCACTCTAAATATTACAGGAAAAATAAAACAGTTTTCCTAACTTGCACCGTTTTTTTAGAAATTTGCAAAAATCGTAACACATACTTATTTGCTCCTACTAAACTAATCGTCATACAGTTTTTCTTGAACTATGAATATATCTACTTATGGGTTTGTACGGAACCCCCGGTGCGCGAGTCCAAATCGCACTTGACCGATTTTTTTTATTTTGCATGGACAACTGACCAATGACCATGCCAAAGAAAAAAGTTCAGAATCGATTTTAAGTAGGTGCATTAAATTGGTCGAAATGTGTTTAATCATAGCTTTGTGCATTTTAACTACATTTGATGGCGTTAAAGTAGATTCTTAGCCCTCTTTTCGTTTGTATGGATAACTGAGCGACTCGAATCACCTTAATCATCAATTCTAATCTAAACCCGTCTAAACTCTGCACTAAATCCATGACTTTACTATGAATACCGTCTAGGAAAATACATGAACAAGCGCTCGACATGCAATAAGTGCACCTTCTCACTGTCTCTCGGTGCAGAAACAAAAGAGCTATTTAGGAGAGCTCTACAAATTCGCTATTTAATAGATTTAAATTTTAGCATTTAGCGCTTTGCATGACTTTAACTTCCAAGCAAAGAGCGTGTACAAAGAAATGTTTAGACTCGGAGTAATTGTTATGTTGTGATATTTTTCTTAATATTATCACATTTAATGATAGCGCACGCCTTTGTAAAAAAAATCTAAGTCAGGAATAGTTAGACCTGTACTCCAAAACGCTTTGTTCGAAATTTGCATCCTGCGGCGAGACCGCTCACTCAAATCAAATGAAGAGTGTCTTTTCAAAAGGGCTTAATTTTCTATGCTTTTCAAATGTTCCTCAAGTAGAGACCGAGCGAGAGTGACGGCTCGATACAAACTTCGAACCAAAGCGTTCATAGTCAAGCCCCTGAAGGGGTGATTGTTATTGTCAAAATAATTTTGACAGTCCTCTCTAGTACAGTCCGCGTCAAATAGTCTGTAACATCCAAAGCGCCATATATCGTCACACGTCTTTTTGGCTATATAAAAGTGTGTTGCAATATATTGGCGCTTAGGATGTTACAGACTATTTGATGCTGACTGTACGAACGCTAGGTGGCTCTGCATAAGCAACATAGGCAAATACAACCCTGTTTTATTTATGTAAATTAATTGATATTATTTCCCCTGTGCTCAAAAGTTAACTGGAACTGATCCCTAAGGATAAGTCCACCTTTTATTATTTTTTTTATTGTTTCTGTTGGATTTTATGTACCTACAATAAAGTGTTTACAAACATACATTACATTATCGCCTTACATCATATACGAAACTGGGTAGGTAAGGTACTCACAACATAGACTAATAATCTTCTGTGTCACGTAAATAAAGCCATTCGCGGGTGTGATGTGAAATATATTGCGCGGAATCTTTTCCAGGGATCGTGTAGCAGCGTGTTATCGGCCGCCCGAAGATTAATCCTCTTTTTGGAACAAAGACACCTTAAGCGTGCCGCGTGACACGGTGCCTTAAGAGATGGAAATGGTCGATAATTCTCACCTAAATACGTATTATATTATTTAATTAATTAGTCAAGGTAGTATGCATGTACGAACATTGAATGAAAATAACTATTTTATTTTGAAAGTTCCTGTATCATGATTATAATATAAGCATGCTACAGGCAAATACGTTATTATTAGGAAATGCAAACCGGTTAACCGGTTAACCGAAAAACCGGTTAACCGTCTGTATTTGGCAACGGTTAATAACCGGTTATCGAGCCCAGAAACCGGTTTTTAACCGAAATGTAAAAAACTGTAGTAAATTGACAAAACATCTGTAATTTTACCGTATTCCTTTCCGATTACTCATTTGTTTTACTCTGCGAGTTCAGAAACATTTAAAAATCAATCACATTGGTACTTTTACTATGTTTCTTTAAGTTTTTCTGCAGATTGAAGCGATTTGAACATTACACACATTACTTGTATTAATTAACAAACTCTCATCATCTTACTTTTTCCTTTATGTTTTTTCTTCTTACCTGTAGTTTTTTTTTATTAGTAAAAGGAGTTTTCTATAGTCAACAGTCAAGTCAGCCTGATTCAATAAATTATAGTTAATAGTCTACATCTTTTCCTTGTGTCCCTTTTAGGTCTTAACGTCTGATTCGTAACGGGTTCGCCAAATTAAGAGTTTTTTTTATATAATTCCAAACATACTTTATTTATAAACACCACCATAGGAAACACCAGAGTCACAAATGATTTATACAAAAACTTGATACTTTGTGGCAAAGCCTGCGTAAAACTGATTTCCTACGCAACCTGTTAACCTATATATATTACTTATACCATTTCTGAAAGAAAATTTCTTCAATTTGTCTATAATATGATGGGAATGTAGAAGTGTCTGCAAATATATGGTGTAGCAGGTACTTTAGCAAAGTGATGTTCGCAACCGAGTGTTGGTTACCATTCGATAAAGCAATATAACGTCAATAATACCATACCTACCACTAATATTATTGATGTGTGTGACAATATTTGGAGGTTTAGATGTTCGGTTCGGATGTTTCTTATTTGATAACGCAGTATCAACTGAATGGATTGAGATGAAATTTGGCATGGAAGTAGACTAAGTCCTGGATAAGGATACTTTATATCCTGGTAAGGATTTCCCTTGATATAATAACGGGAATAACGCAGGTGAAGCTACGGGTAAAAGCTAACAAAAAATGGCTCACAGTTTTAGTTAAATAATACGCTTTTCCAGCATTGATTTGACCGTAGTTGGGGTTGAGCCACGATGATAAAGAGCAAGAGAAAATTGAACTTAAAGACTTGATCCAACGAAGTCTAGCAGTATTGACATATTGAACAGTATTGGGTTCTGTGGCCAAGGGAGTCGTCATCTATGAGAACACGTGTTACACATGTACCCACCTCGATGCGAATACTTTACAGCTTTGACGATCGAGCGAGAATAGACGGTGTTAAGTTAAAAAAAAACCTATTAAACCAGAATGATACAAAAGTCAAACTAGATGACAAAATTGCAGCCACTTGCTGGGTGCCCTGGTGGTCGAAGACCAGAGGCACTAGGTTAGATTCCTGGTCAGGACCATAGGAGAGCGCCATTTCATTTTTCAATGTATTTTGATTTCTTCGATTTTACGAGTATGTAACACAAAAATGTGGTGTAATTTATCCGCATTAAAAAACTAATAAAAAAAACATCATGTTCATTTCATATTGTAAATCTAGGTAGTGAATCCGTTTCAAAACAGGCCTTACTTTTTATTTTCCGTCTGGCCAAATTATCACGATATACTGTCAGTAAAGTTCCCATTATTATTGTTTGTTATTTAAGTTGGTTTTGTTTAATAATCGACTAAGCAATATTTTAAAGTAGTTCTTATTATCATACACTCACAAAAACGACAAAAATGGATGAAAATAAATTAACCGGTTATTAACCGGTTAACCGGTTTTTTCGGCATCACATCGGTTAATAACCGGTTAAAAAATTTGGCCGGTTATTGCATTCCCTAGTTATTATGTATGTGGGTTTGTATCCAATTGACAGATCCCAAACATGTATGCTACAAAGATAGATATTTCCAAGCTTAGTTATATAGTAGGTACTCCTTATCGCCGCTACCATTACGGACTTTTATCAGTTTATCACCTAAAACCTGGTAATATGAAAGTTAGGCAACGATAGCGGTGAGTTTTATGCCACGCAATCAAATATGCATAGTTATGTTTATCTATAACAAATCCCCCTCACGTCAATAGGCTAGACCAGCGGTCGGCAACCTGCCCGCGAGTCTCCCTGGCTATTTTGTATGTAAAGGTCGTTATATTCAGAATCGTATAAAGTCACAAATTATTAACAAAGTGCGGCCCGCGTTTGCTTTCACGGCATCATTTATGTTTTATTTTATAGTTTGATACATTTTGTCTGCGCGAAATGACAAGAGAAGTCTCAAAAAATCTGAATTAACAAGCAATTGGGTCTTTAAGGTTAGCTCCATTTGTTACTAAACGTTTTTTGCTAAAATTATATTTCTTTTGACTTTTTAAGAGTTCTTATGCCATTTCTGTTCTGTCTATAAAATAAAACATATTTCAAACATAATTCGGCAGGAGCAAACAATGCAAAAGCCCTTTAAGGGATAAGTTCGCCTTTGTACATATACCTTTATTTTGCAACCGTGTGCTGTACTTTGTTTTATTTTCTGCAATAAAGTCCATGCAATGTCCCTCTTTTGGTTTGTATGGAAAACCAACCGACTCGAATCACCTTAAAAAATATTACCCAGCCGTAGGGTACTTTAATAGCCTCAGAAAAAATATCGATACTCGTTTAGCCCCACACTCGATCGGGAGGTTCAGGTGCCGGCTCATTTGTGACGTGTCCCGAACACGTATGCAGATAACACGTTTTTTTACATTTTCTTCGTTACTGTTTGGGAATTGAATAAAAATTCACCTTTAAACGAAGAAAGAGGTTAACGTCTGTTTATCCTAAATGGCTAATATTAATGAACCTTCATCGAGTGAAAAGTGAAGAACTAGACGGAATACCTCAAACATTGAATCTGCATTTGAGGACTTCCCTCAATTTCTTATGGATCCCATGATCATAACTGGATTTTGAAAAAAATGGAGCCATTCTGCTTTATTATGAATTCGTTTAAAAAAATATAGATTACGTGCATATTGTATTGTCAGTGTGTAATATTGAGAAACACTAGTGTAGCAGCGATTAATGAATAGGTTCCTCAATGTAGGTTTTTAAGCGTTATTGGTTAAAATTTTGATAATACTCTATATTCTTATCAAATAGACCAGTGGTCTTTATTGCCACATCACCCACAGCCCCTTTTCTAGATTTGTATCAGTACCCATCCAAAAGTATATCCCACCAAAAACATTCTGTAAAAAAGTAGTCGGTGGAAATCGAGTTCTGTTGATACCCCCCCGGTACTGACTTTGGCACGACTTTGTCTAGATTTCATTACTTTTTAGAGATAAACAAGCAGCTCCATCGAGACTTGGCTAGTTTTTTACAGAATGTTTTTGGTGGGATTTCACTTCTTTTTGTAGAAACGTGGGCATATTGATTTATTTTATTAGAATTTCTTATTTTTGACACAGTTTTTTTCTTTTTATTTTTGGTTGGGCTCTTGTGTTTTCTAATCAGGGTCACCAGGTACTCCAGATCTTTGATTATCCTAGTTTTTATAGTTTTCCCTTTATGTGGCCATTTAACCCTAACTCTGTACCAAATTTTAGCTCTCTGAGTTTATGGGAAGTGAGTGAGTGAGTGTCATAAATGCGAAACTTTGCTTTCGCTTAACTTCGGAACTAAATGACCTACAGACTTCAAATTTTGGATTTTAAGTATGTGATTATAGCTTACTGGATGACGAAAATTTCTGCGTTCTGGTCTTATTCAGAGGTTCTCAAATAGGGGCCTGAAAATGCGGCGAAATGGTTCCAGTAAAGGATGGTACGGCAGTGTTTGCTTCGCGCTCGACTTGGCGGGGGCTCTGCCGTACCCCCAGATGAAAGTACTCAAAGAAAAACGACTTAATATGAGTATTACCCCTGAGAAAACTTAAATTTACCCCTAAAGGGGTAATTACCCCCAGGTTCGGAGCCACTGAAATAGACAGTGACTTAAAGCCTTCCACCTATGTGCCCTTTAACTTGAAGGACAAAAATACCCACCCTTGCATGATAATGAGGTGCTTCTTTTAGACAAGGCTTTCGTTACAGTACAGCCGACCGACACATCAGCAAAAAGGATAATTTTAATTTATATATTAAATAAATTACACACAAATTACACATGCCCAATAAATAGGCCAGTTTCCTAACAACTCGAAACAGTAACTTTTTGTGAAAACGTCATAACTATTTGTTAGTGGGTATGAAGTTTGTTGGAATATCACTCTTGCGACGTCACAAGTTGCAAATACCGATGTGCCTTCTCTTTTCAGTTTTTTTTTGCTTTATTGAATTTATAAATGAAGGAATAGTGATAAAAATCGCTGACGTGAGCCTATTGGACATAAATTCATTCTTATAATTATAACCTTTTTACTTATTTTACGGGGCCGTAATGGGACGTCGAAAATTAAAAGTAGAGCTATTGCGAGTATATCAAATGGGGTATCAAATGAAAGGCTTAAATTGTAGATTACAAGACTATTTTTTTCCTCTATTATTTCCGAAGTTACTAGACGTAAGAATGACTGATTATTAATATAATCCTGAATATTACAGGAAAAATATGGCGGTTTTCCTAACTTGCATCGTTTTTTTAAAAATTCACAAACATCGTAACACAAACTTATTTTGTCAGTTACTAAACTAACCGCGACCAATGCCGATGTATATGGACAACAGTTTTCCAACAGCAAAGTTAAGTTTGTCTCTCAATACAGTTTATCTTAAACTATTTACTTTACATACTACAAGTTTGTACGGAATGAACCGAGAGCGGTGGGCGAGTCCAACTCGCACTTGACCGGCTTTTTATATGGTAAATAGGTGTTTAAGTTTATGTTTTAGTGAGTAAAAAGATCTTTATTTCAATAAAATTCACGATTATGCACATCACACCATTTGCAATAAGAAGTTTAACTACGCATTCCTTCCTCATGGATGCCGGAGTACGCCTCCGCCAAACCCATTTACTGATTTATTTTCCCCCTAAATCACATCTGTCTGTTTATCGGATACTTCATAATTAAGTCTATTGCGTAGCTTTGCTTAAGTATTTTCGCATTCTTTATTTCTTTCCGCTGTTTAAGAGGACTGTGGATTACGTAGACCCGGTCACTATCGTTATATTAATTATATTGTATTTATTTTAACACGTTCACTGCGGGGCGAATCTTGAAGAACTTTTAGCTGGTGCGGTTGAGATCGAATCGGCCCAAACCTAAACTCTTTTACAGTGCGGGCAAAGTATAAAGACAACCAAGTAGTTCGTCTTCGCCGTTTAGGAGCGCGCTACACATAAGGCACCTGGGCTGCCGCCCGTGGGTTCTGTAAAATAGAACTGTCATAGGGATCATGATTCGGCATGTGTATAATACTCTTAATTTTGGGAACAGAAAATACACACGAGAAAATTAAATCCGTGCATGACCGAAATATCAATATCTTTAGGTCGTGCTATTCGTGTTGCCGTATTGGCGATAGTGGCGCCCCTATTAATTTCTACTCTTTTTTGCCAGGCTATAGCGACTCATACAAGACACTATATCAGAAATTTCATCAATATACATCATGTAGTTTTTGAGTAAAATGCCAGTGACATACGGACAGACGAACGGACAGACGGACGGACATGTCGAAACTATAAGAGTTCCGTTTTTGCCATTTTGGCTACGGAACCCTGAAAACAAAATGTTTAAAGAAAGGATGTAACGTGTAAATTTAATAATATAATCATACTACTTAATGGTATAAATTTGGAGGTGTGTCGGTCGATCTGTTAGGTACCTATCTTGTTCATAATTTTTCGGGGTGTTTTCTGTAAGTATACCCTTTGTCCAAAAAAATCTGTAATCATTTATAAAAAAAATTATATTGTTGCTCTGTATTATTTTCACATCTTGATGATGGGACATATCCCAACATATTTCATTAATTTCTATTATGTATCGAAATATAAACGACATAGTCGGTAATACTCGTGACCTCAAACGCAAAATGCTATACACTTGGTTCCCATACAAATCTACTAATAAACTATATCCTTTTCCCCAATATAATTCTGTTAACTCATCATTTATTAGATATACATTACAGGCATTAACTAATCAAATATTAATTTTACTCGAAACCTGACGTGAGCTAATTGTAATCACGCGAAAACACTTAAGCAATTTGGATAGATATTTCTTTAAATGTACCTCATCATATTATCTGGAGCCATATATTTGTCTCTGTTAAAACTACAAAGCTCCTGTTTCCTCATCCCCATTATATTGTAACAAAAACAAAACATTGCTTACGACCCTTATACACAAATTGTTCTTGGTATAATTTCCCTTTATTACTATCTACTGAATTGACAAAACTTCCACAATATCTTGACATACGTGCAAACTAAACTCATCCTTATGGAAGAAGAAAGCAATTCAATATAGACCCGTTACGAGAAAGTAACGAAGTGGTATAGACAAACAAATCGAAAAGTTAAGTTTGTTATTTTGCAGCTTTATATTAAACAAAAACCTTTCCTTAGATTACGTATTTGAAACTATAATTTCCCTCATAAAATGTACGCAATCTAAAAACTTCCAACTTTCCTGCAAGGGTCTTCGTCAAGTAGTCGACCTCTAGTCATAAGTGGTTTACACATCGCGTTCATTTCGGTTGATAGAAACGGTCTTGGTCAAAGGGAAAGTTCCTTTTGGTTCACTAATAATAATATATATTATTGTTTCAGCTTGGAGAAACCTAACGCTGGGGTAAGGTTACAAAAGTTCATTGATTGGAAATATATTATTATATGGCTCTTTTCCTGATTTGCTCACATCGGAAATTATAAAGACATAAGTGTTCACATATTGCATGCCCATTCAGGGAAGTCGAGGAAAAAATACAATAGGGATGATGACTGGGTTAAAAATATGTAATTCTATTTAGTCCGTCAGTTAGATTATGGAAAAATATGGGACACGTATTTTTTGGTTTATCAAAATATTAAAGTTACTACCTTTATAATTGGGTCAGGTAAACGCCAATAAAACGAAATATTATGGCTACTATAAGCCTAAAATTATTAATTATCTTATAATGGCTAATTATAGGGGCTTTTAGCTAAATAATATTAAAAAACATATAAAGGCTATCATGAAGGTTATTTGATCTTGTAAAGGAAATACGCAGGATCGTTATAAAGCATTTTATCTTATAGAAGTCAGAATGTTAACGTTTATATAGCAATGGAATACAATATATCATTTATATAACTTTTAAAAGGGTCGAGGTCTTGGTTAGTCTGCTACATAGTGTAACGGAACGTTATTGATGCGTCGTTTATAAGCGTTGCTTAAGTGAACATCCATTATGGGTTTCCGAACGAATCCGATCATGTGTATTCGGCGTCGCAGAATACTCACTCGTTCTGTCGGGCATTCGAATTTGACATGATTGTCAAGTTGATGATTGGAATCCCCATAAAGTGACGGTAGAGTTTTAAATAAAATCCTTCTGGGCGTTTTAGCTCCGAAGTGGGACTGAACGCGGAAACATACTGTTTTTGCAACGCCCACCATTGTGACAAGGTAAATATGAAATTTTACTTAAATTATGAGCATCCATATATCATGATAATGATGTTGCTGATGATGATGATGACGATGATGATGATGATGACATTAGCAATAATGTAAAACCGATTGTAGTCGGATAACTATATGATTACGAGATACCGCCATTGAATATGGTGGAAATACAAATTCAGTGGGGAGTGATTTCATACTAAATTTATGAAGACAGAGGAATAAGTCGCAGACATATTTCTGAAGAATAACCTGCAAATTCCAATGTAAACTATTACGGATACATTTTTAGTAGGTACCTGCTATGATCATACACCGACTCCTCACGTAAACAGCCTTTCCACTACTTTATTTATTTAAACTTTATTGCACAAAAGAAAACTTATCGTACAAAAGGCGAACCTAACGCCATAAGGCATTCTCTACCAGTTAACCTTAGAGCAAAGGAGACTTTAAACATAATACAGCTTAAAATATAAATAAAAACACTCTTATGATTGGACTGAAAATTTATTCTATCTAAACTGAAAACATTTCAGAGAATTTCAAATCACAACCAATAAATGTCAATGAATCCAGAATGAGAAAAGCTGTTTCAACAGCTTTTCTGCGGAATCTATAATTTAAATCATGTTACACTCAGTAAATTACATCGGTATAAATACGTAAAGTTACCCTAATACACAAAGTTAACTCAATTCTAGGTAACTCCAAAGCCCAAATAACTCAAACCGATAAAGCAACTTGAAATATTTCACGCCTTTTAATGAATTCACTTTCATTGGTGTAAAAGGCGACCTATTTAAACTTTTCTGATGAATTTATGTCAAATTAAATATTATGTAATCTTACTTAAAGCAATGAATCAATAAAGTTTTAAATAATAGGATTTAACTTTTACGTCACAGCTGGTCGGTCGTAAGAAGTGGCAATTAACGCCGGCATTCGTGGTAAGAAAATCCCACTGCCTGTCCCGGGACAAAAGTAAAATTATCTATTTATTTACAACGGTAATAAAGAATGACCTAATTTGCAGGTGTTTGCGGTCCGCAGGCGAGGCCATTAACATACAATCTGGGCGTTTGATTTTACCGTTCTAAAGGTGTCATCTATCATGTACTATGTATTACGACACCTAATGCCACAAGGGGCATTTCCCGCCGGCACGGAGAGAAAATTCCTTTTTTTTTAACTGACAAACTTGCAACCCTTATTGGGCGTGGCAAAAGTCGTACCTGGTGGAGGCCGTGGCGTTCCCTGGGGTCAAACCAGGTCGGTGGCCGGACCACCTTCGGGGGGCAGAGAAAATTCCAATTACTGGCTAAGAGAAGACATAAAATGATCTATACACTACGCATGATAATTAATTTTGGGCGATCGCACCAACGGCTGCGATTTGGAGCATTCATTGTTTCAGTATAACGTTTTTAAACACAGTATACAATTTATGTATTGATTATTTATTTAAACTTTATTGAACAATACAAGAAAGTACAAACGGCGGACTTAATGCCGTAAGGCATTCTCTGCCAGTCAACCATCAGGGTAAACAGAGACATTAAAGGTAGGACAATTCAACGGTGCTTAAACATTTTTAAATACCGCTTAACTTTCTGTTGCGACACGTAAATGTATTGATTTGACAATAACTTCTACTTAGTTTCGTCACGGCCCTTGACTGTTCAATGTACCTTCACTTTTTTTGAAAAAGTCTCGCTAATTTTTGAAACAAGTAAATGAATATTATACGTATGATCATACCTACTTTTAATGTTGTTCATATTTTATGCGTTTACTTAGAGGCCTACAAAATAAGCCTTGAAATTTATGTTGCCGAACAATTCCGATCCGAAATAAATGCATTTTCGGGCAATTAAGTGGCACAGAGTACATCAATCAAGGCAGAGACGGCCTGTGAGTTACGGCTGCGAGCGCTGTCCCTGTCCCAACGGTGATCTGTAGCGCATACCAAATAGCTAGATGAGATAGAGTCAGATGAGATCTAATAACGCAGAGGAGACGCCATCAGAATGTCGTGAAGGCAATTTACAATAGTCTGGTAAATGGTAATCACGAGATAAGCAGAGAATTTTAAGCTCATTTTATGTATTCTAACTGACTTTATAAAAAAGTAACAGTATTTTGTATTTTAGGGATTCCATAGTCATGCCCGTCCGCCTGTGTGTTCGCGGCTTGACTCAGAGACCCTTATTACTTACTAGAAGGCTGTAATTTGGCAAGGGTATATATGTTAATCATACTGACAAAAAGTAAGTAGTGAAATTAAAAAAAAAAGACATTTCTTTTAAGGTGGACCTGCTCTAGACATAAAATTGGGATAATGTTTTTTAATAGTACATTATACAACTAGGGTGGTAATACAAAGAAAGGCTGAGATCGCAGAAATTAAATGTACGATCGGGGGCTTTCTTTATTACCTCCCTTGTTGTGTACATCATTTTATGTCTACACTTGGCCAGAAAGCGGTTTTTTCCTTAAGCGCAGCGTGCGGAAAAAGCCACTTTATGGCCAGGTGTGGCATAAAAATAATATGAGTTTGGGCAATTCCATAAAAATGAAACGGAAGTTACCATTTCATCGCGTTAATTGCATAAAAAATGTACCTTTTACTTTTTTTGTCTGATCATGGTGTGTCTTGTACCATTTTACTCAGAATCACGAGCACTTTTTATTTATGAAATAAAAAAATAGTGCAAAATGTCCCAACTTTTCCGTATTTTCCGTACAAATTTCGAAATTCTCAGTTTCGTTACGCCGAAACTAAATATAGGGGAAAATCGTAACGAAACTAAGAAAAAATAAAATCTCAGTTTTGGTTACGATTTTCCCCTATATCTTCCGGTTCTTATTCTTATTATTATAGTATACAATACTCTCAGGGTCCAATATAATAACATATTCAGGATGCTGATGAAACTGCCGTGACGCTGCAGCGCTTCAGGTATGTTCGCAGAGGCTCGCACTGACGGCTTTCACGCCATATAATAATAAGGAAGAGAGTTGTGTCTCTATTGAACAGAGTGCGCGGCAGCTCCAACACCATCCTGAGCATGTTTGCTGAACGCTTGGACTGCCCCATGACAAAGCACTAGGTAAAAATCATCACTGGTCAAAAGAAGTAATGATCTTTGCTCGCACATTTTTAAAGTATATCCCATCTTAACTTCGTTATTGTAATTTTCCTTTAATTTAATTTATTTTGTGATTTCGTTAAGGTAATGGGTTAATGTAATATGTTTTGATTGTATGTGTTTTAATTTCGTTAAGTAATTTATTACATATCATTTAATTATTTAGCAATTTCATTTGATTTAACATGTATGTAATAATTTAATTGGTATATGGGTTTTTTACCAGAAATAAATATTTTTTTTTATTTTATTTCTTTATGGGACTCGTGAAAAATTTTGAGAATTCTTTAAATATTATAGGCAAGACTTGTACGAGTAGGTATAAGTCGTGTCTATAATATTTAAAGCACATGGACGGTAATCGACGGAGACAAAAAGCGTTCATTGTGGAAGACTGCGGGTTGAAATGATGTTCTGAATCAGCACAAATGCATTAGATGGACCTTCCAGGGGGATCTGCCAGCTCTACTGATGTTGAGGGTGCGTCATATCACCGTAAGAAATTAAATTTAGAAATATCTTTTCCTCTGAAAGTGAAGATTAAAAATCAATCCCAAAGACATAGTAGCTAACTAAAATGACGAAGTGAGTTAGTTTTTGACTTTCGTGGTTGTATCATCAGCCCTAATTGCAACGATATTAAAATGATAAGTAACACCGAAATCAAAATGACTTGCGACGTTGACTTGTTATTAAAGATTCAATTAGGCCTAACCTCAAAGCGTTTTAATCCCTTTTTCCAACTTGGAATGAATTAAGTAAATCACCTAGATCATGGAGATTGTCTCCGCAATTTAAATTTTGCTCCGAATCAGCGTAACTAGAGTTACAATATTACGACGCGATCGTGACCAGACTCCCAAGTCCATTTAAATTTTGACTAACAGAAAGTGACTTCCAAAAATACTTTGCACTGTATCTCCCCGTTACGAGACCTGTGCATTTAAAATTTCCTATTATAATTCGGTCGCTTTATAGTATTTTATGCAACAGTTGTATAAGGAGGTTCAAAAAATGCGAATTGCGTGAGTTGCGATACGAGGCGCGAATGCGGCGAGTATCGCAAATAGAGACGCAATGAGCGTTTTTTGACTTAATTATACAACGTTGCATACAATACTTTTTCTACGACTAGGCTTTAAAATATGAAATACATACCTAATTAAACAGCTCCCAAACATGGCAAATATGACATATTGATTGACAAGTGTGTCTATGGTAAACTTTTTTTTAATATGAAGTATACTGGTTAATGAGACGAAGTGACGATAATTTAAATACTTTTTTTTATGTTGGCAATTGGCATCAATGAATTTAATTCGGAATGTTTGGTTTTTCTTAAAAATCGTAGGAATTTAATTGTTTGTTAAGTTGGTAGTTGTGCATTTTTATCGTAAAGTTAGAATCGAGCGCTTAATCCTTCACCTAAGTTTAACCTAGATTTAGAAGTCTGTGGCTGCTAGCAGTATCGTAATGTGACTATAACGACACTAGTGCTGTTATGGGGAATAGAGTACAGACTTTTCTGAACTCATATTATGTATGTTCTTATATTAGCGTTCGTGACCAAGTAAAAGACAGGTAAAGTACAAAGACTAGCAAGTAGTCCAACTTCGGCCGTTTAGGAGCACGCGACACGTATTCACACACGCGCGATAACATGTATGTGTGTATGCGATTCATACTGGAGCATTCTTAGTCTTACGCATTCTTAAAACTTTGCTTGTAGTGCGTTCGTATACGGCGCGCACACATCCAAGCGCGCGATGTACCTTTTGTAGGGTGAAAAATGACTGCTATTATACTGTGGCTTTAACATGATGACCCCTGACACTTGACACAAGTTTCTTATATAATATTGTAACTACGTCGCTATCTCATCAATAATGTTTAGTATTGTTATGTGGAGCATGATCTAGTAGGTACCTCATCGAAGAATAAATAATACCAAATAATGTAATTGCAAGTTCTTAATTTTACGACAAAATAAATATACATTCTAGGCTTCTGTTAAAACAAGATTTTTAGGTATTACCAACCCTGATAATTAACATTTTGTACTGTTAATTTTTCGTATTGTAGTCATAAAAAAAAATTGAAACCCGAGAACTTCTAAAAGACCATGCGCAACGTTGTATGGGAAGTGCACCAAACACAACAGAACTGAAAGTTGTGTCATTAAATACGTCCTTCCATGTACTTCATTTCATTCTATGGCCACCAAGTGCAATTCCATCTCAAAACGGAGATATTCATATTTTATTATGAAGGTATGAGAAATGTGTTTTACCTGGACAGTTAGGCCCTACGCTAGCTGACGCGGATGCACGGAGCGGGCGCACGCGGCGGGCGAACAAAACTATGGCGTCCGCTTCACTTAGCGCTGCTCATTGGTACACTGTGTTAATTGTGTATCTAGGGCGGTAAGGAAGGAATTACAAACGAGTGTTTGTTAGAAGCCCGAGCCGAAGCCGAGGGCTTTAATAACACGAGTTTGTAATACCTTTACCGCCCGTGGCACACACAATGTTTTTCAGCACACTTGTCAGGCAATCTAAATAAATAACCTTACTAATCCACCCAGTATGAGAAGAACATTTTAAAACAGAAAGTGTCATAATATGTCACTATATCCATTGATAATGCGAATGTCAAGTCACGTTCGGAAACCATAGCGGTCTATACCGCTATGGTTTCCGAACGTGGCTTGCCATTCCCTAAAACCCCCTTGAAATTCCCTAAAACGGTCATTTTAGTTGATTTTATATTTCCAAAATACTGAATATTTAAACATTTAACTAATGTTACATTTATATTTGGCAGCATCAGCTTGCATAAGCCCTCACTGTCCACGTAAAACACGTCGCCGAGCTCGTCCTGAACCGCGACTGGTTCCCGCTCGCCTGCGCCGACTGTACCGTCTGTCCTGCCCTGGCAGACGGCTCCTCTGTGGGCCACCAGCCGCCACGTCTTCCCCAGACAATGGCAGACAATATTGAAGAAAATGAACGCTCCCCGCTCACCAAGTAGTTAGGATCGCCTCCTTAGGAACATACCCCAACAATTAAACTGAGTTTTAATCTACATGCCGATTATTACAAAAGGCCTTAACCTAAATACAGTACACGTCCGCCTCACCTGAGAGCGGATAGAAGAAGGGATTGAATGATTGATTTGGCTGAATGACCGTCTGACCCTTAGAATGAATGAAACAATGAGTGATTGAAAGTTTGAGCGCTCCCATTGGGTGATTATTGACTAATTGAACAGATATCATCGCTAGACGGCGCCATGAGTCCCAAATGAACGTTATACAATACTAATAAATATGAACTACACAAACCTATATTAATTTGCGTTAACATTAGATATACCTTTTTATTAAACTTCAAACACCCACCATTTTACCTATTTCAATTTCACTGATCACTATCACCCTGCCAAGGGGGCCTAGCCTTATTTTTTAATTTTAGTTTTATTACAAGCTTTCTTCATACACTTTACTATCATATTTTTGTTGTAGTGTATTAGATAGAAATAAACAAATATTATGTACAAGATAAATAATTTTAAATGATTATGTAGCTAACTTTATAAGTAGGTAAATACAGCATTGTAATATTCGACATCAAAAGTTTCGATTCGTTCGACTACGAAACGAGTCTTTTAGAATTTGGTACACAAACACAAGCTAAACTATAACTATTTTGGAGTGGGACTGAAACTACGCCCGCAGCTGCAGCCGTGTCGTCACAAACAAAATGATTTGCAGCAACAAACGCGCCGTAACGAGATATCGTATTTGCGGGTCTATTCTCACTCGGGCTCGTTGTGACTACCATATCACGGTCAAAACAGAAGCGCCTGCGAATAACACGTACCAGATTTTTAAATAGTTTTATTTAGTTTATATGAAAGAAACATGATGTTTCTTTATTTGCTTTTAACGTAGGTAAATTACACCACATTTCTATATTTTTAGGGTTCCGTAGCCGAAATGGCAAAAACGGAACCCTTATAGTTTCGTTATGTCCGTCCGTCTGTCTGTCTGTCCGTATGTCACAGGCATTTTACTCAAAAACTACATGATGGATATTGATGAAATTTGGAATATAGGTGTCTTGTATGAGCCGCTACTTAGTTTGGTATATAAATAATTTAAATAAATATTTTTAGGGGGGCACTCCATACATGTTAAAGACAGTAAAATTTTTTTTTTCAGCAAATATCAACGTGTGGTACATAGTTCGACAGCTCTTTAAAAACACTATAAGGTTCCTAAGTAATGTTTTTGATTAAGTGAATGTATTTGGAAATAATCGCTCCGAAAGTTGTGTAAATTGTGTCCCCCCCCCCCCCTCTATTTTCTAAACCGTGCGTCCGAAAAATATGAAAAAAATCACGAAGGTAACGCTTAATTAATACTTTCAACGAAAATTATTTTCAACAAGATCGAATGTACCGTTTTTGAGTTATTGCCGATAAACTGCGCTTCTCAACAAAAGGACGTAACTGCTATGAAGATACGCTCTTTTGTTGTTGTACTTTTTTTACATCGTATTTTTTACCTTATAGTTACGGCTATGGAACCCTACACTGAGCATGGTCCGACATGCTCTTGGCCAGTTATAGTTATTTTAGGGTACAGAAGTAGATAGCAAAATTGAAGGAACTTACTAACAGGTCCGCTGGTAGAATGGTTGAGACACTGGGCCGGAAATCCAGAAGGGTTTGTTTCCTGGCATGGACCATGGGTGAGCGCAATTTAATTTTACTATGTACTTTAATTTCTTGTATATATGACCCCGTATATTAGTTTACTTCTTTGATTCAAATCTTGCAACAGCTTTTTCAACTACGTGTACTATACCGATTCTTATGAAACGTAGAGTTGCCGTGATAACTGATAATACAACATTATAATAAATTTGACTTGATTGAGGTTCTGATAATGAACCCAGGAGATGGCCAGGTTTTATTTTTGACCATTAGCTGTTCCGTAAGTTTCCATTAAACTTGGGGAACAGATAAAACTGTTTAACTTTATTTTTTTAGTTGTTCACGTGTTTATTTTTACACTGTAGAAATATTTACCACTTCCAAAGAAAATCATTAAACGGATAAAATGAAGTCACTGGCTGTTTCAAAATAAATCACCTAGTAAATATTTCGAAATAAGACAGAATAACCTGGTCACAAGTGTCCGCGTTTGAGTCTTACTTAGTTAAACAAATGTATTGGCTACCGCCAATACATTTGTTTAACATATGTATGTCTTTCCCGTACACGGGACAATGGTGTCCCGGCCCTTTGGGAGGCGTGCGCGGAGCCGAAGCCAACGCGTAGAGGCCCTTTCGACAATTTAATGAAAGGCAACGTGTACGCCCAGCGGATGCTGTCCCTGCCCGTGTCATGGGACGCACGCAGAGACAGCCCCCGCCAGATGCAAGGACTATTGTTGATTGATGGAATCTAACTCTACTGGGTTATGGTGGTGGAATTATGGACTAGATACTGGGCTATGGATTGAGACATGACGGCGCCTGTCAGGAAAAGTAACTTATGTATATTATTACATACCCGAGGGTCACTGTGGACAGGCTAGGGGAAAACCATCCTGAGGAAACATTGACGGAACTGAATGTGTAAAGCATGACTTGCATGACTTCTTGTCACAGGGACTTAGGATGAAGATTGTGTTGTTTTGTCATAATTTTTTGTGTCCGAAAGCATTGTTCGAGAACTTGATCCGTATAAGTATAATTAGTTTACAGAAGCTACCATTGACTTTTCAGAATAGTTCTAAAAGAAACTTAACTTGTTCTAAGTGACGTACGTAATAATTTTGCTTTGATATTTTTCATACAAATAAAAAGTAGATTAAAAATCAACTATATTTGATATTTTTAAAGCAGATTCTTAACCCTTTTTCCATTTGTATGTTGAACAGAGTGCCGCGAATCACATTAAACTAGAGAAAAATTAAGTAAATTAAATAAAGTTACTTATGCCAAATCGAAAGACCCATAGATATTTATAAATCCCTGCCAAATTATTAAATAACATTAAATAGTGCAGAATCGGTACGTCTCAACCCGATCCACCTGCAATTTCGTCGGTCGGTCAGCATTTGTGAAGCCTTATTACATCTCATAATGTCGATCATCAGTTTTACTTACAAAGTATGTCGAGAATGTGCACACGATAATACCCATTGCACTTATAGGAAATATCATCATCGGCATCCCCTCATGACCAATGAATAGCAGACAGCATCCCTTCGGCAAAATTGTACACAAGAAATATACAGGATAATTGTAATCCCACCAAAATAACAATTTTAAGTTTACCAAAGTTTGCCACTGTCCGATCCCGCTCGTAGGCCAAAGCTTGCTCCACTCGCCACTCCAAAGCTAGGCTAACGATCACTTGAAAGACCCAAGGAATGCTTAATTTGTGGATTGCGTCGAGAACTTTACTTATTGAGGAATTGTGGGCTCTTGTGAATGAGGCTTGTTGCCTGGTCGGCCAGTTGGAAACAGTTGAACTAATCTAGTTTGCTGGAAATACTTAATCTAAGTAGAAGGAAACACTTACATAGTTGTAATTATAGTATACTTACATTTTAATCGTAGCACAGGCTCATAGTAGAATAGGACAAGTATTAACACTCCGTCCCTGAAAGAAACTTGATTGCTGCTCCGGCGCGAACGCTTAGGGTTGTCGATGTGTATTTTAGTTTAGATTTATCATTGGCTATTTTACAATCAAAGTTAAAGTGCTTTGAGTCAGTCGGTTTTCTATATAAACATAAAGAAGGTCATCGTTGCTTCTACGGCATCAATTGACAACATTTCATATTTTCAAAAGATCTTAATTCGAAAACCATTTGGGTAAAACTGTATTTTATGCTCAAAAAAAATATTTTTGGATTTTTTTTCCCATTCATTTTGGAAAAAATCGTCAATTAGTGTGAACCGGAAGTGTGACGTCATTTTCCCTGCATTATCGAGAGAGACCTTAGTGCTGAAACGATTAAAAAGTGTATGGTATCCGGTTGTCATTTTCTGACATACTTGCCGTCTGACGTTTATTTGTTTTGAAAATTGTTACAACTGCTTAGCGGCTTTAGAAGTTTAATTTTCTTACCGTTGGTTCATTTGCACGTTTTCGAAGACCTTAAAAGACTTGGCACTTTCCCACTGGACTCCGATAACGCATTCAAAAATCATTAACTTGGCATTCTTTTACCGGACACCGATTTTTTTCATATAATGAAGACATCAGAAGGTTTTTCTCAGGCTGATAGCACGAATCTGCCGCGTGTTAAAATTATGATGATGATGGAGTACACATCGGCAAGTGATAAATATAATCCAGCCCAAATAAGAGGACCAAAAGCATCGTTGTCTTCCCGAACTTCCTATGTTGACAACGCTGTAACGCCTGACAGTTATTTTTTAATCGTAATTGTCACTCTGGATTCTAGTTTTTTTAAATCGTAATTGTCGCTCTGGATTCTAGTTGGGAAAGTGACGTCATTTTCTACATACGCCCTTTTAGAATGAGCTACTTTTCAAACTGCTATTTTTAATTGAAAAATTGAGTTAAAACGAAAAAGAAAAAATACGGGTAGCTTAAAATTCCACCTATTTTCTATCCAGCTCATAAAATGAAGGAGTAGAAAATTTGAAATATTGTCAATTATATTTGAATTGTGTTTTATTTTATAACTTGATAAATTTTTTGACACGAGAGCACGCAAAAAGCTAAAAAGTTTACATTTTAATAAACAACGTTTGATTTTGAACGATCATATTAGATGGCGTTGAGCTTCAACTTCAGATTGTCATTAAGCGCAGAAAAAATGTATCAAGCTATAAAACAAAATACATTTTAACCTTGATCGATGTCGTGGAAGCAAATAATGACCTTCTTTGTGTTTGCATAGAGAACCGACTGACTCGAATCGCCTTAACGTAAATTAATCTTGTCAGACAAAGAAGATTCTGTGCCTTTTATTGTTCGTTATTACGTTTAAATCAAACACTATTCATAAAATCGAAGAATTGTTTCGCGATTACATATACCTGCTCTCTTCAGCGTGCACTTTGACAATAGAGTAGTTTTCAAGTGTTTGCAAGAACCATGTTCATGCTCAATCCAATATATCTGCCTCAAGTGTAGCGATTGAATTTGTACTCATCAATCTAAACCTTTAATGTACAAACACTGTTAGTTGTAGACATTCTTTCTTTCATAGTAGAAAGACTGTGTTAGTATATTAAAGATTCAGATTAAGTAATAAAACGTAATATAAACGTAAATTCTGTTTACTGGGTACCGAAAAGTACTAGACATTTTTTTCCGGCTACACCGAAGCAAAAACGAAATAGGTATAAAAGAGATATTTACCTTATTTCACCTACGCGAACGTAGGTACGAACGGGAACGGGTCCACTGGTGTATACATATAAGGATAGAACTCCTGGATGTTCTTTGCGCAGACATTTTTTAATCAAAGATCGAAGAGGCATCGGCCTTTGGCCCGCACCCACTCCGCTGTCCGTCTGTCCGTGTGTCACAGGGCTGTATCTTTTGAACCGTAACAGGTAGAGACTTGAAGGTTTCACAGAATGTGTATTTCTATAGCCGCTATAACAAGAAATGACAACAAAAACTAAAGGGAGTCCCCATACAAGAAACGTGTTTTTTCACGTTTTAGTAGTTCATGTTCGTACACAAAAAGACAAAAGTACCTGTAAAAGATAAAGACCACCTACAATGATTATGATGAGATTTATGATAACCAGTCGGTACACCTACTTACACAATTCATAATCATCATAAGTGTGGTCAGCGGCCGCGATAAAAGCTTTAGCTGAATAAGGTAATTAAGCTACTGAGTAGTATATCGGATTGAAACCCCGCAATCCACATCTATTAGAGTTAACCGAGACACGTAGCCAGGGATTGCGCCCTGATTCTAAATGGACAGGTTTACTCCCCTTTTAGACTGGCCATCACCTTGACACAACACACAGATTATATACAGTGTGAATTTTAAATCACGAATCGAAATATATTTTTCTAAGTCCGTATATAACAATTATGTACTTTCACTCTGATAGTCAAAGCAAAAGGAAAAACGGAACCCTTATAAGATCACTTTGTTGTCCGTCTGTCTTTCTGTCTGTCTATAAAAACCCTTTATCTCGGGAACGCCTAGAGGTAGAGTTGAAAATAAAACTATATAGGTACCTACTCAGGTCTACCGTTCGTTGAACCTGTGAAAATAACCAAACTTCTAAGTTAACGTAAAAAAATATATGGCCGTTTATGCCATTAAACGTAGGTACATATCAATACCTTTAGACTCAAAGGGCGTAAGCTCCGTTAGAACCTACGGCGTTTACGTCCTTTGAGTCTAAATGTATCGATATATTTCGTCAAGGAATCCAAAATTTATAGGGTACTTTCCGTTTACCTAGCACTATGAAATTCGGCAAGTAGGGAAGATGTCTATGATACGATTCCTCGAGGTGTTCCCCATCGTATCCGATCTGAGCGACTACTTGTACAGTCTATAGAAATAGAAGAAATAGAAATGTGTGGTTTTATTAGAAAATAATTAAAAAATATGTGTCTAATCTATGGTAAATAAATACCATTACTTTTTGCATGTTGAGTTTTATTGAAATTATTGTACTTCATTGACGGATTTCATTGATGTTTAGCTATATTTTAACGATGTTTATACCGACGCAAGTTGAATTTGAACGTTACATTTTGATCGATGTTTTCAATTTGGTGTTTGAGGTGAAATAATCCGTTTTCGTGCGTGTAAAATGATCCCTAGAATTAGTATTTTTATTTTTACAGATCATGTCGCGAATTTATGTACGCAAAACTACTCGTCAAAATTGGCCTGAGAAAGACATGCTAATGCCGTTAAAGATGGAATGCCTTATAAAAGAGCACGCAGATATCTTCTCTGTGCCTCTGATGGCGTTAAAAAGAAGGACGAAAGGAAAAAAAATAGCTTCGGGAACAGACAAAATTTTAGATAGCACACAAACAGTTATTAGCCCTGAATATAGGAACGGGAACTTGTTGATCATATAAAAACCTAATGATCACCTTAAGGGAAAAACTTTAGTGTGTCCAATGTTGAAAACAAAAACACAAGATTTATATCTTTATGAATAGTTGGACGCGTAAAGTTTTTCCCTTGAGGTGATCATTTTGCACACATCTCCCAATACCGTCTTATACTTCAAGTATAGCGAAAAATCTGAAAACTATACATTTGTAATTAAATCATAAAAAATATAGTCTTTATTTAAAGTATTTGTACGGAACCCTCTGTGGGTGAGACCGCCTCGAACTAGTTCAGTTTTTATTACTTTTAATTTAATTTATAGTAATTTATTTTCAACAATTGGCTACCCTAACATTATGTAACAAACTACAAAATAATAAATATACACAAATTTAATTTGAAGTAATTGAAGTTGTTCTATTCTACCTTAATACGAGTAGCATTTTACTATTGTTTTAATACTGTCCACATGTTATGTATAAGAAATTATTTTTTAACCATGGTATCCTTACGCTAACATTCATTGGCTTTTATTATTAACTCTGCGAATCGAACATTACGTTGTTGATATTGTACTCTATGCACGGTGACGCCTGTGCAGTCGTGTTCAAGTTCCTTTAAAATAATAGTAGCTTTTTTAGATTATTTATTAATATTTATTATGCGACACCTGGCCATATAGTGGTAAAGCGGAAAAAGCCGCTTTCTGACCAAGTGTAGACATAATATGATGTATGTACACAACACGGGAGGTAATAAAGAAAGCCCTCGATTGCATATTTACGTCCCTTGCTTGCTCGGGCCGCAAACATCTGCGATCTCGGCCTTTCTTTGTTTTACCACTCTAGTCGTGTAATGTACAATTACGTCACACCTGGTCATAAGGTGGCAATTACCGCACGTGCGGAAAATCCCACTTCCTGTAGGCTTATGATGCTACGCTTTATCGCGCGATAAATAAATGATAAAGCATTCGTCACGTTCTGGCAAATAGTGTGTGAGAGTGACAGATGCTTTATCATTCATTTATCGCGACAAAGCGTAGCATCATAAGCCTACTGGCCTGGGGGAGACGTAAAATTTTGTACTTACCACGGGCGGTAATAAAGAAAGCCTCAGATCGCATATTTATCGCCCTTGCCTTCGGGTCGGGCGTTAAATACCTGCGATCTCAGACATTCTTTATTTTACCTCGTTAGGTAAAGTGAGTGTTAGCTATATTTTCCCGGTAATGTAATAATTTATAGAATCGTTAAAAATACATGCAGCATATTCCTTATTATAAACCGGCAGGTTCTGAAGGTCGGTTCATTAGAGCTGACGCGAAATTAACATGATATCGATACCTTTAGACTCAAAGGGCGTAAACGCCATTAGAACCTACGGCGTTTACGCCCTTTGAGTCTAAAGGTATCGATATAAGCACTCATTGCATACGAAATCCGCGCCAACTCTTATAACTTATAAATCGACCTATACTTACTGTTTTAGTTTTTCTAGTCTGCAAAGCTGAATCTAGAAACTTATTAAGGTATGAACTGAGGTAAAAGCTTTAATAGTGAGACGGACTTGAAAGGAATTTTAATAAGTCATTTATTGCATGACTTCACAAACGCTACTCAAAATTAATTGAGTCGCACTATTGCAGACGACTTTACAAATTAACAGTGTAAAATGAATACTTTTCGATAGAAACATAATTATTACGCATATTATTATCACTAAAATCCCATTGTGACCCCCCGGTTTTTCCATTAGTTCGATCACACACTCTACATAAAGAAAGGTTGAACCGTTTCAACAAATCCCACTGAATCGTCGCTCACTTTGAGCGATCAGCGAAAAGTCACGGTGATCGCGGCTAGCAAACCCCACTTGGCCAGGATTTTCCTATTAAAGAGTCAGTAAGAGTCATAGGTCAAGTCCGGTTTCAAAACAAACCGCTTTTTCCAATTTTCCTGATTTTGTGCGATCTCTGGACATTATTTCGAAAGGAGTCTAACTCGTCCCGTCATTGCTTGCGAGGCTGCGTTTGGAGTTGTCCGGCATCCACTCCGTAGTAAATTTGGCCCACAGCTCACTCGGCTATAGGGAACGTGCACGACGAAGGTGCTGCCAAATGGTGCCGCCAATCTAAACGATTAACGTCAGTGTAGCTGCGACTTACTATATTTGACATTGAAACTTCATCATCATCATCATCATCATTTCAGCCACAGGACGTCCACTGCTGGACATAGGCCTCCCTCATAGATTTCCACTTAATTCCGTTGGAAGCAACCTGCATCCGTGAGCCAGCAGCCTTAACCAGATCATCTGTCCATCTTGTTGGTGGACGTCCGACGCTGCGCTTGCCGATTCGTGATCTCCATTCGAGATCCTTTCGGCCCCAACGGCCATCTGTTCTACGTGCTATATGCCCTTGACATTGACACTTACATATTATTATCATTGACATCGACACCTTGATTTGACAGGGGCGATAGTTTCCTTTATTTTCCCTCCGTCTCTTTTGTCGTTTAGTGCTGCCACCTATAGTTCGTGCACGTTCCCTATAGGGCATGCACTTACGGTATTATTTGTATGGCTAATACGGGAATCCCGGTGTTGGGCCATACAAGTAATATCGGATATTGCATACTAGTGATCCAAAGGACTCGAGCCTTTTAGCCCTTTTTAAAAAGGCTCGCCTCGAAAAAAGGGCTAAAGGGCTAAAAAGTCCTTTAGGCTTTTAGGCTAGGCTTATTTAAAGCCAAGACTCCGGGGCTCGAAACCTCGAAGCCTTTAGGCTTCGAGCCTTTTTCATATGAGATAGTATAGTTGGTAGGTGGATAGATGGGTAGGCGGGTAGAAGGGTAGGTGGCTAGAAGGGTAGGTGGGTAGAAGGGTACGTGGGTAGAAGGGTACGTGGGTAGAAGGGTAGGTGGGTAGAAGGGTAGGTGGGTAGAAGGTGGGTGGGCTTTTTGGTTCGTGATGATGATGATCAGAGGTCGGAATAGGCTGAGTATATTCACCTAAACTTCGCGGGAGGACGTAACTAAGAGTGGTTACATTACAATACAACCATAAAAAATAATTGATTCTTTTTATTGAACCCGGGATTTCCCGGGTTTTGGGAACTCCGTAATAAAACGTCGGAACCCCATCGTGTTTGGGCTCATTTGTTTTGTCTTGACGAGTACTCTGAACCAAAATGATATCCAGGGTCTGATGATGGAGCCGAAAGGTGGCCATGGGAACTCCGTGATAAAACGTCGGAACCCCATCGTGTTTGGGCTCATTTGTTTCATCTTGACGAGTACTGTGAACCAAAATGATATCCAGGGTCTGATGATGGAGCCGGAAAGTGGCTATGGGAACTCCGTAATAAAACGTCGGAACCCCATCGTGTTTGGGCTCATTTGTTTTGTCTTGATGAGTACTCTGAACCGAAATGATATCCAGGGTCTGATGATGGAGCCGGAAAGTGGCTATGGGAACTCCGTAATAAAACGTCGGAACCCCATCGTATTTGGGCTCATTTGTTTTGTCTTGACGAGTACTCTGAACCGAAATGATATCCAGGGTCTGATGATGGAGCCGAAAGGTGGCCATGGGAACTCCGTGATAAAACGTCGGAACCCCATCGTGTTTGGGCTCATTTGTTTTGTCTTGACGAGTACTCTGAACCGAAATGATATCCAGGGTCTGATGATGGAGCCGAAAGGTGGCCATGGGAACTCCGTGATAAAACGTCGGAACCCCATCGTGTTTGGGCTCATTTGTTTCATCTTGACGAGTACTCTGAACCGAAATGATATCCAGGGTCTGATGATGGAGCCGGAAAGTGGCTATGCGAACTCATTTCGGTCCAGAGTACTCATCAAGACAAAACAAATGAGCCCAAACACGAGGGGGTTCCGACGTTTTATTACGGAGTTCCCATAGCCACTTTCCGGCTCCATCATCAGACCCTGGATATCATTTCGGTTCAGAGTACTCGTCAAGATGAAACAAATGAGCCCAAACACGATGGGGTTCCGACGTTTTATCACGGAGTTCCCATGGCCACCTTTCGGCTCCATCATCGGACCCTGGATATCATTTTGGTTCAGAGTACTCGTCAAGACAAAACAAATGAGCCCAAACACGATGGGGTTCCGACGTTTTATTACGGAGTTCCCAAAACCAGGGAAATCCCGGGTTCAAAAAGAATCAATTATTTTTGATGGTTGTAACCACTCTCACTCTTCTTTTAGTTACGTCCTCCCGCGAAGTTGAGGTAAATATACTCAGCCTATTCCGATCTCTGATGATGATGGACTGATCCACCGGGGGCGAGTCATTGCATACCAAATTTTATCAAAATCATCACAATCAGCAGTACCGCGGTTTTAATGTGCAAAAGGCAACAAACAGACAGACAGATAGACTGACAAACAGAATTAGGTACTTTCGCATTTATGTATGAATTAATTAAGTAAAGATTCCCAAACGCCGCAAACCCAGACTGCGACAGCATTCATAAATGTTAAAAATTTCAATAGACTTTAAAAAGCCTCGAATCTTAAAAAAGCCTCGAGTCTTAAAAAAGGCTGAGGCTTAAAAAAAGGCTTGAGCCCTTTATAGGCTTAAAAAAGGCTCGAGTCCTTTTTAAAGCCTATAGAGGGCTCGAGGCTTTTTTAAGACTCGAGTCCTACTAAGCCTTTTTTTTCAAGCCAGCTCTAAAAAAGGGCTCCGAGCCTTTTTAAAAAGGGCTAAAAGGCTCGAGTCCTTTGGATCACTATTGCATACCCTACTCGGCATGCTGCACGTATCGCATATTAAACTACAAAAGTGCGTAGAAAGAAAGAGTAAGACATTTAATTTCCCAAAGAATGCTTGGTCCTACTTTAGCATTTTTTAAATATCATACGAAAATTAAAGAACTAACGCAGCTTCGGTCTAGATGAAATAGCCACTATCCTAGTTAAATCATGCGCATCGGAACTAATGGCGCTGCTGACCCAATTGATCAACCAATCGTTAGTAGAGGGAACATTTCGCGATGGTTTAAAATAGGTTATAGGTTTACGCGGGCTTGTTTTCCGTAACTCGACGACAAACATGCGCCTATTTGGTTTAAAATAATCTAACATTTCTTCCGCAATCCTTATCAAAAAAATAGAAAAATGTATGACTACCCTAACATGGTCCATGATGTACTAAATGAATCTTAACATCGGTCATACCATGGTTGCAATAAATAAACAAACATTTTCAGACAGTTATTCAATTTTGTGAATTTATGGACCAATCAACCAAATCTAGTGATCCAATGGGGCCAGGCATTTTGCCAAATTAAAAGTCAATCGTCGCTAAGTTTGCTGGACATAAAGATACACGGCAAGTGTTATCTTAACGTGATTGGAATCTCTTCGTTCTTCATACAAGCTTATTGGGGGTTAACAATCCACTTTGACGAGACCACTTTTGGTTAAAGTTTGTTTCGTTTTATAACTTATATATTAAACCGAATAATAACTCTCAAAACACCAAAAAAGACAACATGATTTTGTATTTTACGGTTCCGCACCAAAATGATAAAAAGGAACCCTTATGGTGCGGCTCTGTCTGTCAGTTTTATTGGAACTTTCATATGTATTACTGCAGATCCATTAAATCGTCCCGAAAACACAAAACAAAGAAAATGGAACCAAAAACAATCTTCATTTTGAAGAGGCCGCCCTAAGTAACAAGGCAATAGTAAAACATCGCAACCGCTGTCTAGAATGCAAACAGAATAAAACCTCAAAGTAAATCTTAAGGCCCGAACAAAGATAAATTAAGCCTAGGCGAGATAGGTTTTTGCGTAAAGTATTAAAGACGAATAAACAATGGGCACCGCGCACATTCAGATGGAAATGAACCACCGTTTTGAATAAATCTTCCTATTACACCGTCTTAAAATATTGATGGAAATTAAAAAAAAAAACTATACCAGTTGAAATCTAAACCGTTGTACAAGATAAGAAAGCCTCAATCTACCATGATTTTGAACAACTTTTAGGTACTATGGGGTCATCTTTGTAAATTCAAATAAATAAGATAACACACGCGAGATACCGGTAATTGCCGGTAACGATATTATATAAATGTAAAACCTAAAGTGGATCATGCTGTATGTAGCTTCACATAATTTTTAAGGTGACGCATCGCTAAACAATGAATCCGTTTTCGGAGCATTTGCGCCCCGCAACCCGCTACATTGTTTATGTCAAAAGTGAACAGAAAATAAATGGAGTCGCTTCCTATATTTTTAAATTTTTTATTTGTTAAATCGATACACAAAACTTAGTAATGATAATGTATTCTACAGATCTACTCAAATCAATAAAACACTACCTTGTTTTCTGTACTGTTTGTATGGGAAAAAGTAAAGTGAAATTGATAAATATATGTACCGTAAAAACGAGTAATTCTAAATATTATTTGTGTTATTTATTTGAATGGAATAATCAAAAAACTTTAAATAATTTTCGTGGATTTTCCGAATACAATCCTACTAATATTATAAATGTGAAAATTTGTGAAGATGTTTGGATGTCTGTTACTAAATACGGGGTAACAACTGAATGGATTGATCTGAAATTTGGCATGTAAGTAGATCAAGTACTGGATTGAAACATAGGATCTATGCCGGTAATTAGTTCCCTTGGCACTATAACGGGAACAACGCGGGTAAATGCTAGTAAAGAATAAATAATTAATCATTTGAAAAGTGGTCGAATGATTCATTCGCGGATATGCTATTCACGAATAAATAATTCAGCAATAAAAATATCGTGTTATTGTTTAGTCGAATAATTATAAGTCCTGATAATTATCCGAATAATCTTTTGTACTCGGATAATTATTAGGACAAAAGATTATTCCAATAATGCTAATCTTTGGTTAAGAACTGGTAATGTATAGATAGGTACTACTGCAAATTATAGCACAAACAAAAATTAATTCGAGCATGGTGTTTTTACGGGCAATATATTGAACGATTTTTACATTTTAAATTTACAATATATTTACATTTTTACATATTTGTCGGGAATTCGTAGAAGCACTCTCAAGTACTTCGGGGCGCGGGTTGCGGGAGGAAAGACCGGGAGGCAGAGATGGGGCGAGCCCTTGTCGTGCGCAGACGCACATGCGTGTTGACGAGTGATTGATTTGATAATTGGACTAATTACCTAGTGTTAGAGATTTATTAAGGACAATCGACCTGTAATATGTGACGTCCTACGTGAAAAGGTACCTTATGAGGGTTTCTAGTTACGGAGATATGAACGGTTTTGTGAAATCCTTCAAAATCATAATTTTTTTCTTTTATGCAAAATTGTAAAATATAGGAATAGACGTGTATTTGTAGCTTGGTTTCACTGCTGTACGTTAATTTTTTCTATATAAAAATTGGGTTCAAAGTTTAGTAGAAAAGGTACCTTATGGCGGATCACATACAAAAATGATAAGCTGTTGATAAAATTCATTAATAAAATTTACTAGCAACTTTTGCTTATTTCTTTTTTATACCACGACGGTGGCAAACAAGCATGCGGCCTGCATAATGGTAAGCAAAAATTTTCGAAATGATCCTAGAAAGCTGAAAATTTGGAAGGAAAGGGCCACTGGGTGCCGCAGATTCGAAATTGAAAAAAAAATTAAAATAAAAATAAATACATTTGTATGTCGTTTTTTTAAATTTTTAATTATTAAACATTTTTTTAAAACAGATAAAAAAGTGTTTTTGACGAATCGTATAACTTTTTGACCATTTTTAGAAAGACCTTGTTTTTTTTAAAAAAATTGACAAAAATAAAAAAAAAACACTGGCGAATGCCCATCATTTTTGACCATTTTAGAAAAAGGTTTTTATTCATTTTTTCGAAAAATTTACGAAAAAAGACATTTTTTGGCGGTTTCTATAATTTTTGACCACTTAAGAAAAAGAATCTTTTTAATTTAAAACACGCTAAAATCCACGACGAACACTTCTCACAACTATTCGAACGAAAAGGTAAGCAAATACTGCTCATGCCGGCCGGCTGAGACTCCGAGCGGCCAGCAAGACCGAGAGAGAACGATACGTAAAGTGTTGGTGAGAGTAGGACAGATGCGTGGCGGTACTGGCGGTGTAGCCAAAATAAATACCACGGCACGGCGGTATGAAGGACAAAAACTGAGCAAGTTACGACAAGTATTTCTAACATTTTTAAATTACACCGCCATAAAGTACCTTTTGTACTAAACTGTAGAAGCATATTATTCAGCCTTTAATTCGCCTATAACAAAAATAAAGATAGGCAAAGACGTGTCGTAACATATAATTTACTAAATGGAAATACATAATAAAAAAAAACACAATTTTTACACAACATTGAATATCTCCGTAACTAGAAACCCTCATAAGGTACCTTTTCACGTAAGACGTCACATTTGAGAATTACTCTTAATTGGTCAAGATTTCAAGTAAATTTCTAATAACCTTTTTTCTTCAGTTTTCTGTCTTAATACAAGATTTGTCAATAAATAATGTAAATATCGTGCCATACTGTAATTATCAATAATTTTTGCTTATGGCCCGCCATAAGGTACCTTTTCTCAAATGTATGGGAATAATTTGTGATTTTTACGTAACTTCAATCGTTTATAAATAAAAAAATACGACTTGTAGAATAATAATGACACTTTTGAGATACTTGTGTAGACTGATTAAATATAATTTAGAACTCATTATACGAAAATTGTGAATATTATAGGAATGATGAAACATATAATAAAAATGACGTTTTAATTAAAATAAAAATATTTCGTTAACAATGTGATTTTATTTCTATCCCAAAATGTGCAGTCTAATATCGCTAACTATATACAATGGTTCAGATTACAATATGTTAAAGAACAGGCCGAATTTTTTTTTTTTTTTAATTTCGTTCTCCTAAGCGACTTGCTCTAATCAAAGGCTGATTTTTCACGACCTGGAAGTCACATTAAAAAAACCATTACTGATTTCCAAAGAAAAATACCTTGAGATACATAATCAATCATCATCTCCATAACTTCCAACGGGAACATACTTAAAATTAGTTTTAAACTTCTTTTGACGATTTCTCAAAAGTGCAATTTTAGCATGTGCAGGTTTGATGTTTTTTAAAAAAAAAACTATGGGACTTAGGGTCGTGATTCTTTTTGTATTAGATAGCTTATTTAACACAGATTTAGGATCTGTGCTTAACTCAATACCAACCATAAGGTACCTTTTCCCGTGGAACGTCACATATTGTCTAACCTAATTAAATCGTGTATTGGACTAATTTGACTGTTTTTATCATCTCGGGGAACCCACTGGCGATTTACCCATCAAAATGCCCACAGATGACGAAATATCGGACTTGCAGAATGAAATTGCGACATACGAGTATTTATATTTCAATCTACGTCCATGTCAAAAAACCTCTGTCATGCGTTTGGAAACAGTATAAAATGACCACCATTAGCCATATATGTACCTAAGGTCAGTGCGTTGTCTGTGCCAGTGTTAAAAAATGTTTAAAAAGTTATTAAAACATCTTTATCGATACGAGATATAATGACAATCTAGTTGGCCTTTGAGTGTTTATAATAACATGTGTAGATAGTAGATGTATGCAACTTTACATAATTAAGCCTTAAATACTCGTGTGATCTTATAATGGTTATGTTGCTATCGTGTTTTAAGACCTCTCGCTATGTATCAGTAGTATACCCTTCTTACATATTTACATTTTGTAAGCGGATAGTTCTCATATTGTTTTACGAATCGATCACAGACGTGGTTAAACTGTTGAGGTTTTATGAGGCAAACATTGATTTAATATACTAGAGAGTGATATGTATTATACATTACCTACTAAGTATTGGCTACTCACTAATGCATTCAAGAAAAACCGACTTATGAGCCATCCTGTATTTTTACACTATTATAGTTTTCCTTATTTTAATTTAATACAATGGGTATATTACAAATGTTTCTATTTACGTACACCAAAATAATATTTAATTGTACAATTGAAAGTCTCGACGACGCCGCTGTTCCAATGTCAACATTTGTTGTCATTTTCCCGCAGCGTAAACTAGACTTATTTGTGGTATAAATATGACGATTACTTACTTTCTCTTAGTCATATAGTTACATTTTTCAAGTAATAGTGCTTTCCTTTTGGAAAAACCAACACGCTTTTTTCCTATTATTAAATAAGATTTCTCACAGGTTTTGTTTACGGCGCGGCCAGTCAACTGTCACAGACCTGTCGTTGGCAACGGCCGTCGGCGGACTGAGGGGAGACTGATTTCATACAAATACGCGCTTGTACTAGCTTATATGAAAAGGTCGTATACGTAGAAACGGTTTTTTTCGTTTCAATTACAAACTACAATTAATTTTCAAGAATCTGGTCTCAGATATTAAAGTATAGGTTAAAACTATGTTACTCAGAGAATTTAGGGGCTTAAATAGGTCTGGTTTGCCTGTACAGTGCAAATTCCGCTTTTGAAAGAGGTATCTTTGACATACAAAAGTCTGTTACAAAAGTTAGCAAATCGTGTTTCTGCGTCTCAAAAAATGGAGTAGATGATCCCAATAATCAGGTTATCAAATGTTACTTTCATATGTTTTATGATTCCTGAGAAAAATCGAAATCCCTGCCACCAAAATTTCCGATTCGTCATCTTAAGTCATCGGCATCAAAAGTACGCTCTCTGGTTATTATAATATACATATAACGGTCTCAAAATGCTGTCGAGTAAAAATTGAATATAGTCAAAAATGTCATCAATTTGATTTTTTTTCCTGAATTATAATTTCATTGCGTCCTATGACTTACTTTTTATTTAAAAATGTACGGTTAGGCGAAACTTAAGCTATGTTCAAATACCGTCTAACCTGTCAGTCCGTAACGACCTGTTAACTGTCAGTTAAGAACGCACTTTAAATAAAAAAGCTCACATGGCAATGAAATTATATCACATCCCAACTTTAATCCAAAAATACGTTTTTAAATAAAATACCTTCTTAAGATACTTAATTTAGCAAAATTGCTGTGAAAAAGGTATTTATTGATTTTCGAGCATAAAGAATAAACTTAAAATTTCATAAATGTACGAGGTTTTTTTAATCAACCGCCAGTAGAGGGCCCAAAGTAAACAGCTAGATTTTTTAGATTATTTTTCCCTAATTATGTATAAAATTACGCAATCTTTTAGTGCTATTCAGTTATAAGTAGTATTGAGAAAATCCAGTTTCTCCACCCTATTGAGCAACTAGTCACGAAGCAGCATTGTTTGCATTATTGTGTTAACTATGTTTAAGTTTGGCGGTAAAACAATCAGTAATCATATATTCACATTACGTGTGGGTATCATTGATATCAGTTCATACCCGATAGCAATAGACTAGAAGTCTAGAGGGACACAGAAGCAGGGATTCTAAATATTTTCTGTAAAGTTATAACACTCGATATTTATTTAATGAAAATTTTAACACAATTTGTTTTGTTAAACCATGTAATGGACTTTCACGTCTTGTTTTACGCTATGGTAGCCTTACGTTACGACATACGCCACGCCAAACGCTGCTTACACATCCCCACAGAATCAACCACATTGAACGTCACAAGTAACTATTCACCAATTACTTAAGAATAGTAAACTATAACAGAAACAGTAAATAATTAAAACAACATAGAATTCGTAATCATTATTTGATAATACAATAAAGGTGACATTATTATATAATAATGACACCGATCAACGAGCAGAACTAAATGTACCTCTACCCTCCATAGCTAAACGTATAATTTCTGGTTTAGTGTTACTCTGGCTCTTTGGGTATTTTATAAGGTCACTTTCTTTATTTTAAGGCAAATATGACTAGTTTTTTTTATTAGATTAGAAATTCTGGGGTAAAAAAGAGTAAAAAGCGTTGGTGAATAAATTAGACAAAAGTATTGGGGTTATTCCTCAGAAATATGTCTGGGACTTATTCCTCTGTCTCCATACATTTAGCATGAAAAAGGGCCAGAGGAATAAGGTGACCGCAGACATATTTCTGAAGAATAACCCATTGATATCATCAATATTTTATTTTTGAGCATTAACTTTAAAGATGTCATTTATTGAACGTCATCCTAAAACTGGCACTATAACCCTTAATTTGGCAGAGTCCAATATACTGTACAGTTACTTTGAAAAAATGTAGGTACGTATTTTTCTAGTAAATTCCCCGTATTTTAAATCTTATTTCATTCTTTGTATTATTACGAATAAGGGAAAAATACTAACTGAGCTACTAACTGACATTTGTCAGTTATGAACAAAAAGAGTGAGCAAACGATCGACGTTACGACGTGTTCAGGTATTTGACGTGATTATTTAAATTTTTTTGGTTAAAATTGAATGTCTGATCAGCATTATCTTATAATGTGATAGCATAACTAATATTTTATATGTCATAAATATTCGTCAAGTCAAATATTCTATATGTGATAGGCACGTAAACACATATGTACAATATTTTGGACAAAACTTTATGTCTAGCATACTGATGTTCGAAAGACTAGTACAGTATTTTTGACAAAAATTGATACTGAGGATCTAATATTTTTGTGTATTTATTAGGTTTCTATAATAATTTTCCATGTTTAATGAGTGAAAAGGTCAGTGTTTCACTGCTAGCACGTATTTACTTTGCCCTTTTCGTATTTAAAATAGAAAGTAGTTTAAAACTCAACTGACCTAAGTAGTGACTCGTCAAAAACGCAGTTAGGCTACGTAGTTCCTTGTCTAGGAGCGACTTTTCTTTCACATCCACTATTCGGGTCAGTACCAACTCGTCTAAAGCATCATTTTATAGTTTTATACATTTTTTCTGATCGAAAGAACATATGAGAAGTCTCAAAAAGCCAAAAGACATGCCAAGTACGAAACACAAAACAAACACGTTTCTTGTATTGAACCCCTTTCAATTGTAACCTTATTTCATTATCATTATTTGCTGTTATAGCGGCAATAGAAATAAACATTCTGTGAAAATTTCAAGTCTTTACCTATTACGGATCAAAAGATACAACTCTGTGACTAACGGAGAGACGGGCAGCCGGACAGCAGAGTTTTAGTAACTAATAGGTTTCCGTTGACACCCTAATTAGTTTTGAATAATGCTAATTAATGGCGCTGACATAGATGGCCAATTGTATGATATTGTATTTTAGGGTGTAGAAATCCAAGTAAATACTATTTACTGGGATTTCTCATGTAGTTATTTAGGTCAGATGCGTTTTAGACCAGATAAAACCGAAGACCAGTTGCATTTTCGTGAGTATATAACTGCCCTTGAGGACAAAATTGAAAAACTCGAACGGACCTGCAAATCTGCTAGCTTCGAAATAAAAAATGTTCGCCCACTGCAACACAAAGAAAGCAAGGAAGATCTCATAAAAGTCGTTGTGGCAGCGGGAAATGCACTTAAAGTCGATTTACAAGCCGCAGAAATACGTGATATTTTTCGTGCAAATACTAATGCTGCCGTCAATAAACCGATAATTGTCGAATTAACCACCGTTATCAAGAAGGAGACTCTCATAACGGCAGTGAAAAACTACAATAAACAGAATAAGGATAACAAGTTTAATTCATCCAACATTGGACTTCAAGGACAGCCCTCCCCGGTATATATCTCGGAATATTTACCACCTAAAACGCGAAGGTTGCTGTATCTTACTAGAACCTTTGCTGGAGATAATAAATTTGCATACTGGACCTACCGTGGGGAAGTATATATAAGATTAACGGAGGGCGGAACCCCCTTACTTATAAACTGTGAGGCTGATCTAAATCTAGACCGTCTAAAATCCCGTATGTCGTGACTATCTTTATTGCCTTATCATATATTATTGATCATTGTTAACCGCATGCTAAAACCTCTATTCTATATGTTGTTTTTTGATACTGTAAATTGTTTTGTAATAATGTCGTCTGCCTATTTTACTGTTATTGTTTTACACCCCAAAGCTACACTTTTGCACCTTCGTATTTATCCTGCTACAGCACTACCAGTTTGTAATTTACATGTTTGCAACACTCTTACCATCTCATTTATACAAGTGATTCTCACTCACAAATGTAATCCTTCACATAGTGACCGTAAAGACTGCACTTCTCTTTTATATCTTTATAATGGGTGACATAACTACGTTATCTAAAGAAATCGACACGATTTCTATTGCAAACGCCTACTTGTGTGACCCAGAAGATTGCGGGACTTATATTGGGCGACCAACAACTGATTATCTTAAAATCTTACATCTAAACATAAGAAGTATAAACTGTAATTACAATGGTTTGCTTATCTTGCTAGCAAGAATTGACTTTCAATGTGACATAATCATACTGTCTGAGTGCTGGTTAAACTCAGCACCTTTTATTCCTGTTTTACCCGGTTACGAAACTCACCGATCTGAACATACCAATCAAAATGATGGTGTCGTAATCTATATCAAAACAGAAATTATTGCCACTGTTGAAGAACCAAAACTGCACGATGCAAACTGTTTATTAATAAAAGTAAGGAATGATATTGCTATAATTGCTATTTACCGTTCTCCGGCTGTCCACTCCATACACGATTTTATTATTAGTCTCGGCAGCATTCTTTTACATCTTTCTTCCTTCCGGTCTGTCACTATAATAGGTGACATAAACATCAACATTGCTACAAATTCAACAGACGCTCGTGTTGATGACTATCTTCTTTTTATGGCATCTCATGGTCTTCTACCTGCCCACAGTTTTCCGACACGTAACGAAAACTGCTTGGATCATGTAATGTTGAGAACAGACAAACAGGCTGTTGTTATGGTACTAAACACCTTTGTAACGGATCATGCTCCTGTTGTCTTGTGTTCCAAATATAAACCAGAAAGCCACACATTCAGATCCTCAGGAAGAGTGGATCTGGTTGCCTTAATCGAGGATATACAAAATACTGACTTATCATCCATCTTCACCATTCGAGACTCTAACCTAGCAGCTGAAACTCTCATTAACTTACTATCATCATTGGTTTTATCACGTACAATCCCAATATTGGCCCCTAGGAGAAAACGTACTCTCAAACCATGGATTACACCTGGTCTCTTACGGTGTATTAAAAACCGTGATAAACTACATCTCAAATCTAAAAAAGAGAGTAATAACAGTATTTTAAGAATTACCTACACGCGGTATAGAAATTATTGCAATAATCTTTTAAAAAACATTAAGCGAAACTACGAAAAACAACTTATGGAAAAGGCCAAAGGTAAACCCAAAGACACATGGAATGCTATAAAGCAAATAGCCAATATTCAACAAGTAAAAAACCCACAACGTGATCTGCTGTCTCTGTGTTCGGACTCGGTTTCATCAGTAAACAGTGTCAATAACTTTTTTGCTAGCATTGGTAGCACCTTAGCCCATAATATCTATAATAGTACAAATTACTCGAAAGTTGCACAGGAATATAAACTTCAAGCTTCTACACAAAATAAAAGTTCTATGGCAATCTTAGACACTGATGACGCTGAAGTAGAAGAAATTATTCTTAGTTTAAGGAACAGTTGCTCGATCGGATACGATGGCATATCAACTGCTGTGTTAAAAGCTACCCGTAGTAAATTGGCCCCGGTGCTTACGTTTATCTTTAATTTGTGCATATCAGATGGTAATTTTCCTTCTGTATTTAAAAAAGCTCTCGTTCATCCAATTCATAAAAATGGGAATAAAAAATCTCTTAATAACTATCGTCCTATTTCTGTTCTCACTAGTATCTCTAAAATATTTGAAAAAATTCTGAATAAACGTTTAATTGGCTTCCTGAATCAACATAATATCTTAGCTCCCAACCAATTTGGATTTAGAAGTGGCAGATCTACCGAGGATGCGGTATTGGCTCTTACAGACAACATAATCAAGAACCTAGATAATAAGCGAAGAACTATTGGCATCTTCTTAGATTTATCCAAAGCTTTTGACACCGTCTCAGTGTCTATCTTACTGAACAAGATGCAAGCTGTTGGTATTAGAGGGCTAGCGTTGGAAATTTTCAAAAGCTATCTGTCTGAACGTACGCAAACCGTTATTATTGATAATACTAAGAGTGATGAATTGCCAATAAATTACGGAGTGCCTCAAGGTAGCGTGTTGGGACCTACTTTGTTCTTGATTTATATCAACGATTTGTGTTGTCTTCAAATGGAAAATTGCCAAATCATCACATACGCTGATGACACAGCGTTGATTGTAAATGGTAGGGACTGGGTGGATGCTAAAGCTGCTGCTGAAAATGCCCTTCGACGCATCTCATGCTGGCTGACAGCAAATTTATTAACCCTAAATGTAGCGAAATCCAAATTTCTTACTTTCTCCCCCAATTCGACCTTGCAACCAGAATTTGGCTCAATGCAAATCATGGTCCACAATTGCTTGGGCACAGACTCCCCTGACATGACTCCTTCCTGTATGTGCATGCCTCTTATTCACTCCAAAAGTATTCTTTACTTGGGTGTAATGATAGACTGCAACCTACGTTGGCAACATCATATTGAGTGCCTAAGCACAAAACTTAGAAAACTTATTTACGTTTTCAAAAATTTAAGGTCTGTAGTTGATCGTGATACACTTAAAACTATATATTTTGCTCTTGCTCAGTCTTTATTAAGCTATTGTGTCTGTGTTTGGGGCGGAGCAGGTAAAACTTTACTTTTGAGAATTGAAAGGGCTCAACGAGCTGTACTAAAGGTTATGACCAGGAAACCCTTTTTATATCCAACTGTAGAACTGTATCGGGACTGCAAAGTATTAACAGTTAGAAGTTTATTTATCCGACAGGTTATAATACGTAAGCATAAAACCTTAGAGTTTATAGAGGACAACATTTTAAATAGGCGTCGCACGGACCACGTCTGTAAGGTCCATACTTCCCGTTTGGCACTCGCAAGACGATTTTTTCACTATCTGAGCCCAAAATTATATAACAAAACAAATAGGTTACTCGGAATTTATCAATTGACACTTAGAGAATGCAAATTAAAACTTACAAACTGGCTGTTTACTCTCACATACGAAGAGATTGAGGATCTCCTTTGAGCCTCTTGGACTTCTTGTATAGTGCTCCTCTTCCAGCTATTACAGACACACATACACGCATGCGCGCGTGCACATATGTAAATTTATAATAAAATATATTAGTAAATGTAATAATAATGTAAAATAGGCATGTGCACACTTAATCTAATTTAATTTACTTTAGTTTAATTTATCTCTTATACCTACGTTTTAAGCTCTAATTTACCTATTACTTTTATGTACCTCATAAATACTATTCACTTTATCACTATGTTGAATCTCAGTACTTGTATTTCCGGGGTGAGGGCCTGGAGATCTGTAATACAGGTATATACCTAGTTCAGACTCCAGTCTCTCACAAAGGTTATTAAGAACAAATTTGTTAATTTATGTTGTAAAAATTTCCTTTGTGAGGTGAAAATAAATACATTTTATTATTATTATTATTATTATTATTTTAAATGAGTTGATAGATACTAACCCGACAATTTGCCGAACTGTTTGAACAAAATAGCCACTGTTCATACTGCATTTTACCATTATTTTGTATAAAAGCGTAAAAATTAAATTTTTTTTTTGCTCTTTGTATTGTCCTGTTAAGCAATTTGTGAAGTATAATTGACACTTTTAGTTATAAGAGCATTGGTTTTTGTCAAAAATACTGTACATACGATTTTCAGAAAATCCTTCAGTCAATATTTTTTAAAATATTTTTTGGGGCATTTTTGGACAAATAATAAATGAAAATAAATAAAACTTGTGAAATCAAATATTTGGTTCTCTGCCAAATTAAGGGATAAAGAACCTCTTTTTTTCTTCTGTCTATTCCTTTACGGAACAGACTGTAGGTAACGTCTAATCGCGGGCAAGCAATTGTTATCAAAAACTCCCAAAAAGTTTGCTTCGGTGTAACACACGGTTTTCCCAACAAACGTTTATAAAAGGTACCTATTTTGTTAGACGTAACTGTCAGTCCTATTGAAACAGACTTCGAGATAAGAACACAGCTTTGGGACTCGCCCCCACAATAGGATAGTTGACTGTTCGCCAATAAACGTCGATAAATATTTTGGATATCTGGGGGCACGGCACCGACTTGCCTATTATTTAACCGTAGAGGACATTTTATAGTTCTCGAATAAAGAATCCTCCACGGGTAAATAATAGGCACGTTGGTGGAAATCGATTCTGTTGACACCCCCCCGGCACTGACTTGTTTTAACATTACATCTCAAAACTTTTTTGTTGTACGAGAACTACGTTGCGAGACTTGCATATTTTTACATGTAATGTTTTTGATGGGATACAACTTTCTGTTAAAACTTAAGTAACAACTAAATAAATTATATACCACGAAGAAGTACCTACTTAGATTATGTGCTGCAGAACCAAGCAAGCAATTTTCGCTGGACGAATTTGAATAATCTTCAATCATGTCAAAATATGGATCCTGTGGTTTGATAGAAATATGAGTATAATGGGTTGAAACCGTGTTATCTCTAACTAAAATGACAAGACAAAGTGAAATGACAATGTAAAGTCCACTTCCCAGACTATTGGAAAGAGATTACGGAACTCAAGCCAGGGCCAAAATGTAAGGTGAGGTTATTGATTATTTATCATTCAAATAATTTCCCAAGCGTTATGTATGCTTAATGTACGTATGTATATTTGTCGAATAATCGGTTATAATTTGAGGAGATTGAGGAATAGAGAGAAGCAGAAAACTCAATAACGAAATTTATATGAAGGTAAATACAATTTCAGTATTTCGGCACTTTTTGTACCAGGTGTGTCGGGCCGGGATCTAGTTTAGATAAGTATTTAGTTTAGTTTAGTTAATAATAGTCCATATAGTTTATTTAATTTTGATTTAGTTTTATCTCCTGTTTTTATATTTTATCCTTTTGTTCATTAAATAAATAGCTTTCTACATTTCACTATTAATCGTAAGTCAACTACCCCCTGTGTTACAAGTTAACTAAATTTAATACCTACATTGAAACACATTTCTATGCAACCTTACATCTCAAAGGACGAACGAGTATTGTGTTGCTTATATGAGGTAAGAAACCCGACATTTGCCTTTGATATATTATTTATGTCCCACGCAGGTTTATTACATTACCTTGATAACTCTAATTGTAGTGCTCAAGACTTTTGACTGCCAATTTCAAATTCATAAATTGGTTACAATGCGAATAGTAGGTATTTAGCCCCCAATGCAAAAATAAATTTCGAGACTGTGTTCGTATGACCTTTGATCAGTGAACGAGGCACTTAAGACATCCACGTCTCAAGATTGGTTACGAGTCGTCACAACGTAGACGGTTCTTCCCTAGAAGATCACGTTTTTGGCCAATTCTATAGCAGGATACTGTCCTTTAGTATAGGATTCATTGTAGACTTATAGTATAGGATTCATTTTAGGTCGGCTGTCACAACTAAACACAGAAAATAATGTTGATGTGAAAGTATACATTCGATAAAGCGTGGATATCAAAAGATAAAACGGCAAACATTTCTTACTTTACTGGTCTGTAATATACTTTTAATCAATTATTACACTTCTAAACCACACGGTTTAATTGTTTGCTAGTATTGGATTTACAAGCTGTATAGAAATGTTTATCGATCGATTAATATGTATGTCTGTACCTATACACATTATTGTACAAAATAATACAAGGTACCTACACGGTTGCGAAATAATATTATGTCGAAAACGAAGTTATACTGTTAATTAATTGGTAGTAGAATTAATTATAAAGTCAAGTAATTAAATTTCCTTTAAGCCCAAAATTCGTTTAAAACGCCTAACCAAAGGAACAAAATCAAAGATCAAACAGCATAAAGTCACGTCCGGGGACTTATCAGTCACAAATATCCCTAGAGGTCAATTACTCTGATTGCAGGTGGAGGAATGTCCTTAAGAACGCTTAATGAGTCAGTCATTAGGAGAGCGTGACCCGATTTCCATAAAGCGGGTTAGTTTGCTGCTGGAAGGTGCATGGAAAGGAAGGGAAAGATACTTAAGAATTTATTATGATCATGACGCATGTTGAATGGTACGACTGTAGTTTTATATGCGAGTGGCATTTTGTACGTGGTGATTCGGCGCTCCGTCGAGTTGACATATTTAGGTTTTTTGTGGCTTTGAGCTTTTTGCGATATTTGTAGTCATTTAAAAGGTTTTATTATTTTTTTCTACTCCTGTACTGTTATCTGTCTTTTACTTGGTCACGAACACTAATATAAGAACATATATAATATGAGTTCAGAGAAGTCTATACTCTATTCCCCATAACAGCACTAGTGTCGTTATAGCCACTTTACGTTATTGCTAGCAACCACAGACTTCTAAATCTAGGTTAAACTGAGGTCAAGGATTAAGCGCTCAATTTTAACTTTTCGGTAAAAATGCACAACTACCAACTTAACAAACAATTAAAATCCTACGGCTTTTAAGAAAAACAAAACTTTCTGAACTAAATTCATTGATGCCAACATAAAAACAAAAGTATTTTTAATATATTCACTGCGTGTCAACTTCATTTAAAAAATAAAAAGTTTACCATAGACACATACTGACAGTCATACGTCATATTTGCCTTCTTTGCAGGTTATGCCTTGTTTGTATTTTATAATTTTAAAACCTGTCGTAGAAAAAGTATTGTATGCAACGTTGTATAATTAAGTCAAAAAACGCTCATTGCGTCTCTATTTGCGATACTCGCCGCATTCGCGGCTCGTATCGCAACTCACGCAATTCGCATTTTTTGAACCTTCTTATACAACTGTTGCATAAAATACTAATAGCTATTAGCTTACTGACTAAATAAACCTAACTTAACCTATTGGGACCTAAAATTATATTTACAGATGTCCCCTATGTCGCCTCCTGCGGGCAGGGTGCCCATAAGGCTGGCTGTAGAGTCCGACCGAAATTTCGGTTTCGGTTCCGGCCTAGTTTCGGCCAAAAATCGGCTTTCGGCTTAGTTCGGTTTCGGCTGCCATCCGGCCGAAACTACGGCCGAAACCGAAACTGAATTTGAGGGGTTTCGTGCTGCGATCTTTATTCCAAAAAGCATAGATAATTTATTTGAAATTAGAAGTTATCATATGTTTTAATGGTTACTCTAAATGTCCGAAACTAAATGATTAATATGTTATTTAAAAATTAAGCCTGACTGATTATGATTGTCATTTTTAGGGTTCCGTACCTCAAAAGGAAAAAACGGAACCGTTATAAGATCACTCGTGTGTCTGTCTGTCTGTCACAGCCAATTTGCTCCGAAAGTACTGGTCCGATCGAGTTGAAATTTGGTATATATATTAAAGTTAATGCCCCTAAATACGGAAATAAAAAAACGGAACGGAAAGGAACTAAAATGTATGAATTTTAATCATGGGGGCCACTTCTGGGGGTCTACTAGATGATTAAAAAAAAAGTTAGCGAACTATATTATGATATTTTTTTTTATAATCTTTATAACAATAGTTTTGAAGTTATTTAAGCAGGCAAGGCAAAAATTGACCATTCGCAAATTTTGAAAAAATATAGAAGATAGACACCTATAGATTACAGGAAAACCTATAAGACGTCTGTGCAATAAAGTATAATTGTTTTGAACCCGCGAGTCTAACTCGCACTTGTCCGGTTTTTTTTATCTTCCCACGAAAACATGACCTTATATGGATTTTCTGTTTCGATTCTGGTTTCGGCCGAAACTGAGATCAAAGCCGAAATTCGGTTTCAGTTTTGGTTTCGGCTGTGAAAACTAGTTTCGGCCGGCACTAGCAGGCTGCGTTGCCTCGCGGAATGGCAATGCCTATCCGCTGCGCGAGGAACCACCCCGCCCTATGGTCACTGGAGGACCGGATGAGCAAATATCTAAGTTTCTAAATGTAGTAGGTTTCATTACATTTAATCCTCACAAAAATAGCATCGATTTTCATTATGAAAAAATCGTTCATTATGCCTAAATATTGAATTTAATGTATTTTTACCCCGTTTAACCTAAGTGGAAAGCAAGAAGTATAAATATGAGCTTTTCACGAGTAGATAAAAAAACCCACTCTCAGCCAACACACATCACGAGTCAAATATCCGATTTAAATAAAATTGAGGGAACTAATAAAAACGAATCAAATAAACCCAAGCTCGAGGAATCTATTATTAGTGCTAGATACTATTTTTCTTTTTTTTTATCAAAACCTTTCATTTGTTTCCAGTAAATGTATATCTTGGTCGAGACGGAGTTCGTTACGTTTGTAATGGCGGCTATTCGGATGACATCCGCAAACCGTGATATCGCCGAATTTATTTGACTGCCGTACGCTCAGGTGCGTCCTTTCTGTTGAAAATTACATTGAATAATGACAAGTAATGTAACAATCGAATCTGACAGCATTCTTTATAGTCTTCAGGGATTTTTATTCAGAGATAATATATAAATTCTTTCTCTTTGCAGATCCGGATTTTAAGGGACAATATGAATGGGATGACTTGCCCTTTTAGAATACAAGATATAACTTCCAAGACTAAAAATAGAAACCGGCCAAGTGCGATTCGGATTGGCACACGAAGGGTTCTGTACCACCATCGAGCAAAAAGACGACAAAAAACACATTTATTGTATGGGGACCCCTTTTTATTTTTAACTCTATTTTATTTTTATTATTTGTGTTACAGAGACAATAGAAATGCACATTCTGTAAACATATCAAGTCTATCTATAACCATTATAAAAATCCAGCCTAATAAAGCCTAAAAACACGTTTCTTGTATGGGGACCCCCTTAATTCTTGATTTAATTATCTTTTTTTATTATTCGATATCTCAGCGACAATAGAATAGTACATTACAGAACTAGGGTGGTAAAACAAAGAAAGGCCGAGATCGCAGATGTTTGCTGCCCGAGCTGTAAGCGAGGGACGTAAATATGCGATCGAGGGCTTTTTTTTATTACCTCCCGTGTTGTTTACATAATTTTATGTCTACACTTGGCCAGAAAGCGCATTTCCGTACGCGTAGCGTGCGGTAATTTTATGGCCAGGTGAAGCATAAATATATGACGAAGCGTGAATTTAATTTGTAGTCAAAATCCAATTTAAAATGGTAATCAATAATGGAAACATGTTTTAATCATTTGAGAGCGGGTAATTCAGTTTTTCGTTGAACATTTGACAGTCGTTTGACAGCTAGAGAAACGCGCGCGTACTTGGCGCGATATGTGGGGATTCAGGCTGTGGTGTTCGCGAACTAAACCATTGGCTCTTAAACTTGTTTTAAAATCACAGTAATTAGTGGCAAGAGTGTTCACATGAACCCAAGTGATTAGTTGAGATAACGAAGTGTGTCCATTTCCGAGTGTTTCCTTGACATACGCGCCCAAATAGTAACAATGATTGAGACCGATCGGCTAAACCATTTGTTTACTTCGTCATATATATTCTGTGAAAATTACAAGTCTATAAGATCTATTACGGTTCACAAGATACAGTCCTGTGACTGACCGACACAAACACGTTTCTTGTTTGGGGACCCCTTTTCTTTGTATTTTGTTTTTATTATTTGTTGTACTAGCGGCAATAGAAATATATATTCTGTGAAAAGTCTTGCCTATTACGTTTACAAAGCTAAAGCCCTTTAACTCACGGACAGACGGACAGACAGCGTAGGCTTAGTAATAGGGTTCCGTTGGCACCCTTTGGGTACGGAACCCTAAAAATTGATGCGAAAATTTGCATTATATAATATGTATGTATTATAAATATGCCCAGTTTCCGAAGCGCTGATAGAATTAGACCTGTGAAAGGGCCCTACTTGCAAAAATAAATAATTTGATATCATTTTCATTTGATTTATGCAACACTTTTAAATGATATCACTACAATGAAGTATTCCTAGGTATCCCGCCTTTTTGCCGAATTATTTTTCCCAAATGTTTCATTTCCCAACTCTTCGTTTTTCTCCGAAACCAATTTAATTTCTCAGTGTATTTTCTTATGGTTTTATAGATTATCCTTCTGCGACTGAGGTGACTTTATTGGTAACATCCTACTGACGTGGAGTCTGCCAGACGTCATTTTTACTGGGGCATAACTTTTTAATTATTATGAAAATGATAAACTATATTGTGTTAAAATAATTATTAAATACATAATTTATCTAATTACGTATTAAGACTTGGTTTTAACTAAAACAAATATGAAATAGAAGATAATCTTTAATGTGATCAAATTTTTAACCTTGTTTACCTATCTTACTTTACTTATTTATGAAAAAAAAATTAACAACAACTTTTTAAAACTTGACTATTTTTTCATCTTATGAACATAAACTGTGAACATGAAAAAATAATCAAAAACTTCTGTAGATAGGTTTAGGCACAAATCAGTCTTAATGTTGACACTAATTAAGTCTTCAAACAAGTCATCAACGTCACTGAAATGATCTTCTTCGTGTAATTCTTCCAGTCCTTCACTGATTTGTTGTGCAGTGGTCATGGGTAGCCCAATGTGACTACATTTTAATGGTTTTACCTTCCTCATGCCTTGACGGGGAATCTAAAATAAATATTATTTATGTGATTACGTCTGATAGACACTAGAAATAAAAATATTTTTGTGAGGTGACGACTCACAGACACTATAGAACTATACAATGATTTTTATGAGATGACGTCTGTCAGAATCAACTTAAATTGCTGTACTTACGTCTGTGGGACACCCGTAGCTCATAACTCCAAAACTGTGCACAGTGTCGCCGTTCGGGGGTCATTGTTCAATGCCGCGTATGGTTCTAGGAAGGTACTGAGCGAGACAGGGTTATATCACGCCAAGCAGCTGAACGGCAATTTGAAATGTGTTTGGCGGTGTCTGACAGACTACCACCTCAGTCGCAGAGGGTTATAGTAGGTTAGGTTAGGTTTGTTTTATAAAGCTCCGAATAAAATATGGTTTCATAGAATATCGTGGGTTGGAAAATAAAACATTTCAGAAAAAATATTCGGAAAAAAGGCAGGGAACCAAGTACCATGCAACTAAAAGAACATGTCAATAAACATGCTTCAATATAAGCATACCGCTTTGCCGTCGGATTAAATAAAACTTCAATAATTCGTACATTGGGCCACTACAAAATCTAATTTAAAAAGCTACATGCCCTCGAGAATATGTAAGCTTTATTCTTCTTGAAACAAAGTTTAATTTAAGTTTCAGTGTCAAAAGGTTTGTATTATACTCAAATATCACTTATGCCAGTCTAAAAATAGGGTTGAATTTTAAGTATAACGGTTGTATGCAACATTGCACCACCATTTGTTTCCCAGTCACGTGCTTGCCATTTCGTTCGGCCAAATCCCGTAGCGCTGTATCTGGGACTGGGATCTGGGGTGGGGACTAACGCTGCCTGCTGTGGTACGACTAGACTCTAAGTTCTGAGTGTATGAGAGCTGGGCAAGAGACAATATTAGGCGTATTTTAGACAGTGACAATAAATATTGTTTAATATTAGGCATATTTCAGACGCTGCTGAGTAGGGCGTGCAGTACCGGGAAATTTTAGTATGGCAGCACCGGGAATTCCCATTCACTGCCATACTAAAATTTCCCGGTACTGCACGCCCTACTGCTGAGAGACATCAAACGGAAGTGATGTGGATCAGGCACAAGAACTGCTTCAGCTTAGTTTATATCTATAGAGCGTGTATATAATATAACTCAAACGTTGAGTTAAAAAAATGTTACCTTCAGTACAGTTAATGACGATTTGACTAATTTGCAATAGTACTGTTTGATATAAGTGCGGAAAATATATCATTATGCACGAGTCCCGAGATTTCTTTATAGATTTGCGAAAAAATTACGATGAAACGAAAGCAAAACTTTAGTGTACGAAAGCTAGCTGTCATTCATTATATTCAATTAGCCTGATGGGTCACTTCTAATTCTCGGTGACACTGAGAAGACTTTTTTATAACTTTTTTTATTGGTCTACTAACCTACTCAAAGAGTAAACTTTACGAACAGTTTTTGAGAATTTTTAATATTAGATAACCTTTTCTTTGGTCATGTAGGTATAGAATTTCAATATCTTATTATACAATAAACATGTCAGATATATATGTAGCATTGATGCTAACGGACGTAATAAAAAAAAAGTCTCTATCTATTACGATTCACAAGATACAGTCTTGTGACTGACCGATACAAACACGTTTCTTATTTGGGGACCCCCTTTTCTTATTCATTATATTTTATTTTTATTATTTATTGTTACAGCAGCAATAGACATATATATTCTGTGAAAATTTCAAGTCTCTGCCTATTACGGTTCAAAATATAGAGGCCTGTGACATAACGGACAGACGGCTAGCGGAGGCTTAGTAATAGTGTTCCGTTGGCACCCTTTGCAGACGGAACCCTAAAAATGGAAAAAGAAGAAGCACTAGGGCAAAATATCTAACTTTCTGCACGATATGTATCTACAAAAGTACTGGTTTTTGAGCAAATGTATTGTAATATTATTTTTACAATTTTAATCGTCTATCGTCTGATAAGATAAATTGGTTAACGCAAGAACAGAACCTAAATCTTATAGAAAATACCGGGCATTGAGAGTAATTCCGTCCTTAAACTATATAACAAGATTTGGCGATTCGTCAGACTGGTAATCACTCATGACTTGCCCAGAACTTCCGGGCAACTCGGTCCAATTAAAAAGTTACATTGTTCGAGTTTTTCACAGAAACATGACGTTGCCCTTTTATCTTTTGTAATACTTCGAAAACTAGGTTATATATAGATTTTCATACGAATTTGCAGGAATAAGAGATGAGAGTTCAGTCTTAAAAGCACTCATAGGCTCCATAAATCAATAAACACAGAGAATAATGTTGACGTGAAAGTATACAGAGGTGGGCATTATTCGAAAAAAAAAATATTTTAATGATCATTCGAATAAAAAATAAATTACGATATTTTCATTCGCGGATGATTTATTCGTGAATAAATCATCCGCGAATAATTTATTTGCGAATATATCATCCGCGAATAAATCATTCGACAACTTTTAAAATCACAGATGATTTATTCCTTATTATTTATTCGAATAAACCCTCGAAAAATATTTAAGGTACAACACGAACAATGTGTAAAAAAGACTCGCTTTTACTGTATATTGGTTCTAAGACATAATGTGTCCTAAAGGCTCGAGCCCTTTAGCCCATGTTTGAAGGTTCTGGTTGAAATTTGGTATACACATAATTTGAGATCTGAGAATTGACGTAGGGCAGTTTTGTAACCTGAAAATCATCCCTAACGCGAAAAAATCATCCGCGAATAAATTATTCCACGAATAATTTATTCAAATAAGAATAATCTTATTAGTTATTCGTCATTCGAATAAATTTTGCCCATCTCTGACTTGTGGAAACTCGCCACGAAACGTTCGACGCCAACGACTAAATACGGAAAGATAGACCCAGAAAAAGGGCTCCTATACACGCATACAGCTCTTTGAGTCAACTCTACTGTCACACGAGTCACAGAGTATCCAAAACTAAATTCAGTCTGGCAAGTTATATAGGGGCGCGGAATCCTTGATTACTGAGGTCATGAAGTCGATGAGGAGAATTACTAATATATACGGATTATACAGCTTGAAACATTTTGTGTGCGCAAAACTACATGAGTGAGACATACTATTACCAAAAAAACACTCATGCAATCCGGCCATTGATGCGACAGTGACAGTTCTCTGTTGGCGAGGCTCCGTCCGGCTATTTATTTTAAGGTCCTTGGTGACACCTATATAAGCAACTAACCACCATTCGAAACTAACTTTATAAATTCTTATACTTTATGACTTTTTGGAACCTCTCATCTTATTTTGCGCAGACAAAAATTCCAAGATCCCATCATCAGATCCTGACTTAGCTACCATGGGACCAACTGGAAGGTGTTCCATTTCAAACATTTTTTTTTTCCAAATCAATCCAGCCGTCTTTGAGTAATCGGGGAACATACATAAATAAAATAAATCTGACTAACTAACAAACTACCTTCCTTTTTGAAGTCGGTCAATAAAACACATTTTAACCAATTTGATGTCGTTAACATAGACTGTTTGTTGGTACCACGAGCGATTCGAATTACTTTAAGCAAAAATAAGCAGTTTTAGCATAGTGTGGTTTATTATTTCATTAAAAACATTTACTTAATAACCACATTTTTACTAAAAAAAACCTGACCGCGGTGCACTTTGTTTATTTTAACGAACTTCATACCCAGTGACACTCGCACCATCAAGACGAATCTAATGATGTATCATTTATCAAAATCGGATGTGCCGTTGAGTAGTTACGAGCGGACACAGGAACGGACATACATACAGGTCAAACACATAACCCTCCTTTGGGCTTCGCCGCAGTCGGGTAAAAAGGCAAAGCATAAGGCAGTGTTACTGGGGTTAGCCATCTGTTCGGGTCGGCAACCAAACCCGGTGAGTAAAATTTGCATGCCCATCATCGCTGCATGCTGATGAGTTGGCAACTTTACGAGGGCAACTTGCTGGAACTAGGCCGCTGTTTACTATTATTATTAATATCACTGATAGATCAACATTTACCAGTGTTTCGGCCGGGGAAATAATAACGTATAACCGTCCTTTGCAGTCCGGTTAGTCTTATGGTAGAAATCTGATCGGCAGTTTTACGACCAGGGCCCCGTTTCACGAAGCTACAAGTTACAATTTTACAAGTCTAAACAATTTTACAAATCAACCAATGGCATTGCTGTATTAGGCCTTTCTTTGTATTACCACCTTAGTTGTGTAAATGTACTATTAATGATGTAGAGTGTTCGATCCAACAAGAGTGATTTCAAGTGTCGATGGAATTTGTTATCGCATTTTATATTTTTTATATTATATGGTAATTTGTTGTATAATTTACATCCCATGGCGTTAGGAGAGTTTTTGGCCAGCTTTAATCTATGGACGTTTGGTATTAAATCAAGAGGTTTCTTGGTATGCCGGGGATTGCATTTAGTTCATGCCTGAAATTCGCTCATGTTCTTACAGACATACATAATAACCTCCATTATGTAGACAGAGATGGACGTTAAGATCTTCAGGTGCTTGAAGTGCTCTCTACAGGTTTCTCTAAACTTTGCTCCCACAAGTATTCTTATTAAACATTTTTGCATCTTAAAGATACGCTCATTTTCTGCAGATGATCCCATGATGATGAAATATACTAGATGTTCGATATATGCCGTGATATATTAGTGTGGGCCTCTACTAACGTGTCGTTCGATAGCAAGTAGCGTACAAGATTTGTCAAAATGATTTGCAATTGACATTTCATTTCGAATAAAACGTCTTATCGACTGATATTTTAACTAACTCTAACATGACTCCAACCCAAATTGCTTTGTTTTACACAGATGTTTGAAATTTAAATGTCATAATAACATCGAATTCAATTTATAATATGGGTGTAGATAAAGTAATGTACGCAACTGTACATAAATAAGCCTTCAAACACTCGCATGATCATATTGCGAAACTCGCCTTCGTTCCGTTTCATAAAACCACAATCGTGTTTTAAGACCTCTCATTATGTATCAGTTGCATAAAATACTTTAAACCGTAAATAAAGATTGCCTACAATCTCTATATTATAATATAGTTAATTAAAGAATGTTTTACAACGAATTGTCTACGAGTAAGTAGGTATTCAACACAAATGCAAATTCAATAATTCTTAGTATTAGCAACATTAAACTATCAGTACAATGGTGCTTAACGTTTTCTGTAAGGGGAAGTTCAAGGAAAATTGTACAACAAAATATCGCGGCATTAAATTCGCACCTGCTTATGGGCTCACAGTACACGTAGTTTAAGGAGATTCAAACCGGTTGGTTTTCTATACAAACATAAAGAGGATCATTATTTGGTTTAAAGTCGGTCGCGTTCAGTATAAGTGTACCTAGCCGACCAAGTCAAGTCAAAATACTTTAACGTTAATTACCACAGAATAAATAATAGTAATTTTTAATACACTTGCTCAAAAAGTGGTACTTTTTGTAGCTGTATATCGTGCGCAAAGTTCGATTTTGCGAACTAGTGCTTTTTATTTCCCATTTTTTTTAATTTACTGTTGTTCAAATACATACATCCAACTAATGGTCAAATACGTTCTTTGTTTTTATTACGTCAGTGGACATTGAATGAAAGTATACATTTGATACGTTTAAAATATTAAATCCACATATATAACGTTTGATTGTTTTTATTATAAACAATTAAACTGTTATCTAATATTAAAATAGTTTAAAAAGTATGCTTCTTGAGTATTACCAATGAGTTATTTAGTCAGCGGTCTCGCATAATACTAGTATTATGCGAGACCCAAAAAATAAAAATTGTCACAGATAAGATAATATGGTGCAGGCTGTTCGAGTTTTATAAATGACAACTAGCTTTCCGGCACTAAAGATTACATTTTACTTGGAAATTAATGAGCTATTAAGTATTTAAATATTTATTGCTTTTTTCCATTTTTAAATGCATTTAAATTATCTTAGAACGTTTGTCTGTTCCCAAAATAGTTTATTTTTATTTGGCTGAATGGTGACAAACGCTGCCACGTTGGAAAAAGTTCGCAATTAAAAGTAACACATTTTGTTTTATTCCCGCCATTTTCATTCATGATTGTAATTTTGTAATTATTAATTATCACGCATTAGTTTGATAACACTTTTGTGAAAAATGAGCGATTCAGACGATTTTGAAATAAATTCAACACCACGAGATATACTAGCAAAGGTGTCAACGGCAACTACTATTCATTATTTTACCAGAGAAGTCGAAGGAGGAATATCTGGCCGTCTATGAGCAATTCATTGACTGGAAACGAGAAAATCGAACGGCGTCATTCTCAGAAAATGTACTTATGGCCTACTTTCTTGAATTATCTAAGAAATATCAGGCATCTACAATGTGGTCAGGATACTCAACGTGACTCTTAATAAGTGTTCCAATTGAGTGCTCCATTTTTATGAGGCCAAAAAATAAACAAATTTGTCTCTTAATCATTCAATCATTTCATTTTCGTTGTAATTTTTCGCAAATGTATTAAAAAACGTCGTTTGATACACGTGCGGAAGTGTCATTTCCACTCGTCCCGAGTCTTGTCCCTCGCCTTACGGCTCGGGCCAAGACACCTCGGGACTCGTGAAAAATGACATACTTTCCGCACTTGTATCAAAAAGTACTATTATGCCACACCTGGCCATAAAGTGACTTTTTCCGCACGCTGCGCGTACGGAAAAAGCCGCTTTCTGGCCAAGTGTAGACATAAAATGATGTACACAACACGGGAGGTAATAAAGAAAGCCCTCGATCGCATATTTACGTCCCTCGCTTGCAGCTCGGGCCGCAAACTTCTCTCGATCTCGGCCTTTCTTTGTATTACCACCCTAGTTATTATGTAATGTACTATACCCTGACTGTCTGTCCTGGACGGGCCATGCGAGTTTCTCGACATGACGTCGCCCCTACCTGGTTCCACCGGAAGACCAGCGCTGGCTCTAAGGTCGGCATTTCGCTGAGGTGGGACCGTTTTGTGGCAGCGTATCTTAAATTTAACTTATAATATTTTCTTTTTTGTTGTTTTTATCTCGTGCTGTCATGAATAAATGTATTTTATTTCTTTCTTTGTTTCTAAAGTCTTTTCAGGCTTCCGTACCCAAAGGGTGCCAACTACTACTACTAAGCCTCCGCTGTCCGTCTGTCCATCTGTCCGAGCATCACAGGGCTCTAGCTTTTGAACCGTAATAGGTGGACTTGAAATATTCACAGAATGTGTATTTCTATTGTCACTATAACAATAAAATAAAATGAAAAACAAAAGTCCCCTTACAAAAAACGTGTTTGTTTCGGTCAGCCACAGGACTGTATTATTTGAACCGTAATAGATAGATACTTGAAATTTTCACAGAATATGTATTTTTATCGTCGTTATAATATTAAATAACAAAATAAAATAAATTTACAAATAAAACGGGGTCTGTAATATTAAATGATAAAATAAAATAAAGTTGAAAATAAAACGGGATCCTACCAAAGAAACGTGTTTTTTGGCGTCAGTTTGCCTGATTCTAATAACGGTAATAGGTAAATGCTTGATATGTTCACCGAATATGTATCTATAGTGCCACTGTAGCAACAAATAATACAAAAAAAGGGATCCATATCCATATGCAATAAACGTGTTTTTTGGCGTCTTTTTGCTCGACGGTGGTACGGAACCCTTCGTGTGCCAATCAGCCGATTTTTTATTTTGTAGCATGATACATTTTATTTACACGAAATGATATGAGAACTCTCAGAGAGTTAAAAAATATGTAATTTAAGTAAAAAAAACGTTTAGTTTCAAATGAACCCTTATGGTGCGACACTGTCTATCTGTCTGTCACAACCAGTTATCTCAAGAACTACTGCTGCTATCGATCTGAAATTTGGAATCGTTTTAAAAATCGCTAATCCGACTCTATTGAACTTAATAAAATACCGGTCAAGTGCGAGTCGGACTCGCGCACCGAGGGTTCCGTACAAACTCGTCAGTAGATAAAGCTAAAACAATCAAGCCTGTTACTTTATGTCATATTTGTCGTTATTATTTGCATAGGTGTTGCTTGCTAGAGACATATTTTTTAAATTGTTTGCTCAAAAAAAAATCAAATGTAAGTGACCCTTAAATATTGTTACATTTCGCTCGTAGAAGTGTGTTTAAAGTCTTATCGGAGCCTTGTAGGATTATTTTTTTTTATTACCTTACTGCTTATATACTTGTCACTACGCCGGCTCGAAGGTCGCGGGTTCGGTTTCCGGCTCCAAACGGCTACAAGAGATTTACGAACAATAAAACTACTGAGATAAACCGCTAAGAGAAAGATTTATTTTTTCCAATTGTGAGGCTTTTCGAGACGACGTTTGTCCGATTTAGGAGCGGTTAGAATTTTACGGGCTGCTAGCACCTTTCTTTGGCCAGTCTGTATGACTTTAACGCGTGACGAATGTACAGGTTCAATGTCTTTGGCGACTGAAATGAATTGCCGAGCTATTTCTTACCTTCAATTGATGTCCCGCAACCCCACTGCTAGCAAATGTGACCTCTGCCCTAATTTTTTCGTCATTCCGCGTACCTAATCAAAATATTACGGCTTCCTTTATTTTACAGGCATTTCAAGAACAGCTCGAGTCAATATTGATATTATAGCGAGTTAAGCCGTTTTAAATTCTCTGACTCAATTACAGAGTATGCCAGGCGGGATCGAATTAAACATAAGGAACAAAGGCAAACATTTGCTTGGTTTAAATTTAAAATAGGGAGATTTATCGAGGCGAGACTTTCGAGGCCCGGGGGAAATACTGTGGGACCGTACACCTGACAATGATGTGTTCTACATTAGTCATGTGTCGGATCGGATACATTACCATAGTAACAAATTACTTTAAGGTGATTCGAGCAGGTCGGATTTCCATACAAACATAGAGGGGTCATTGTTTGTTTCCACGGCATTAATTATGTTTGAATTGTGTATTTTATAGCTTGATACATTTTGTCTGCGCGATATGCCACGAGAACTCGCAATAAGCCAATTTTTTTTAACAAAACCGTTTGGTTATAAAGGATGATAATAGATGGCACTTAAACGTCAGATTGCACGTTAATTCTGATTTATTAAGACTTCTCGTCTCATTTCGCGTACACAAAATGTATCAAGTTATAAAATGATGCACATTTCAATCACCATTGATGTCGTGGAAGTGAATGATGACCTACATTTTGTTTGTATGGAGAATCGACCCACTCTAATCATCTTAACATAGAAACAGGGAAGCGTAGCTAAGCCAATTAAAAAAATCTTTTGTAAGAGCAGATAACTGTGAAGTGGTTTCACATGTTATCATGGCAAGGTTTTAGGGGCTACGCTCTTGCCGATGGAGTAATCGCCAGCTAGTTTTTTCTTTTGATATTTCTTTGAGTTGTAAGATATGCCCAAACCCCAGTGGAGCAAATTTATTAAACACCGAGGGTTGGCACTTCACATCATATTATGAAATTATATATTTTTTTGGTATATTTAAACTAAAAACGTTGCGGTCCTAAAAAAGGCTTTAAACTCGATGAATTGTATCATTTATTTGTCAATAATAAATGCGATAATTCGCTTGTTCATTACTGCAGACGTAAGTACATATAATTCGGATAAAATAATTTTCTTCGCCTATCTATTTAAACTTTTTAAGAGCTTGAAAAATCTTGCTTAGTTTTCTCAGTTAAAATAAACGAAAGCCGGCGATCATATTCGAAAAAATCAAATGCCACCCGAAAAGGGTTCGTAATTTTAATATAAAATATTTCTTCATACTTAATGTTTGTTTGACAATAGTTTCATTCATCATTGTGTCATCACTAGTAAGTAATAGTCAGTTGTGTTAACAAATCTTGGAAAAGTCGATCAAAAGCTGTTGACGATAGCCCCACCGAACACACGACTCCGAGGACGAAGAGGAACGCCACCTGAATCGTCTATTAAAAGAACCTGTTTTGTAAGTAGCTCGTAAGCCCTAGGTTTAGAACCTAGACCCATGTTTCGTAAGTTAGTACGTAATATTGGAATATTTAAGTATTTACGGGTTTTTCGCCCATAAAAGAGGCTATGTGTAGTGTCTAACAATTCATTAGAACCTGTGTAAACCTTAAACCCTGATCCCCCTAGTAAACAGTAGGAAAAACTCGTAACGAATGTGTAAATCGAGTATACTTAGACTTCACTGGCAACTAGTGCTAGGAGCGGCCAGTGAACGATTGGGTAGGAGTTCTCGACACACCCACTCGAGGCTTCTACCGGTCAGAGCCAGCTTACCATGAGGATTGTGAGGCGATGTATATAGCACGCCCATAATTACCATGAGGATTGTGTAGTCAAGTATATAGTACGTTAGTCGTTACCATAACGTAAAACGGCAAAGAGCTGTCGAAGCTGTATCGCTGTTAACTTCGGGACCTCACGAGATCCGTGAGTGCGTCGTTAACAAAAGCATTACATGTAAAAAGATGCAAGTCTCGCAACGCAGTTCTTTTACAACAAAAAAGTTTTGAGATGTAATGTTAAACCAAGTCAGTGCGGGGGGGTGTCAACTCGATTTTCACCCGCTTCCAGTAGTTGCTTTGACTTGAATTTTTTTAAGTGTATGTAAATCTGGCGTCAATGCCATTATAAAGTACAGTAAGATGTAAAAGGTGGCGTTATTAAAAACCGATACTAAAAAATATTTATTGTGAAAACATACAAAATGGAATACATTTAAAATAAAAACTAAAATTAATAAACTAAACACTAAACTAAAAGAAAAAATATTATAAGTTGAGGTCGGCAGAGTGCCCATCACGCAGGCAGCATTCCCGCGCTGTATCGCTATGGCGAGTCTTTGCGCGAGAAAGCTACCCAGACGAGGGTCCCCTGTTGCCTTCCTCAGGTTCAGGATCACCTGGCCTTTTTACTATGGGTACAACTGGAATCGCCCACTCTGAAAAAGAAGCAAAAGAAGCAGCCAGTCAATTTCTTTTTCGACTCGATCTTTAATAGCGTAAGGTACCGGTCGCGCCTTAACGTATTTAGGTGTAGCGTCCGGTTGCTCATAAATAGTAACCGTCTGCCCTCGGTAAGTACCTAACCTAACCTAACCTAACACCTCTTTAAAAACATCACTATGTCTCTTCATGATCATATCTGTAGTATGGTCGCCGTCTAAGTTTCGATACAAAATTAATGTTCATTGTCAAGTTAAGCGGCGCAAACCAATCACGGCCCAAAAGATTAGGCCCCTTCGCTACAAAGACACTTACTTAAATCACAAACAATATCCTTATACTGCACATGAAGGGTCGTGCGTCCGAGCAGCTCGACGGGCGAGTCGGTCCAGGTGCGCAGCGTGAGCGACGGCGACTGCAGCGGCGGGCGCCACGTGCGCTCGTTCACCAGCGAGAAGCTGGCGCCCGTGTCGGCCGTGCCGTTCAACACCACCTGTGCACCTCGTAGGCGGTACGTGGCAGTCCGCGTCCACGTTGTAAAAAGCCGCCTATGAATTCGTTCTGCTCCTCCTCGATGTATGAGTAGTTGATGGTTCTGTTTCCGCCTTTTTTCTTAGCGAGACAAATCTTTTCCAGGTATCCTCTCTTTTTACAAAAACGACAGATTGTGTTGACGAAACGACATTCTCCTCCGTGATGATTTCCACATCTATAGCACAATTTGACGTTAGTGGCGCCGGGAGTGCGCTTGGAATGCATGGCACCATGGGATCCGGTCCAAGGGCGTCGGCGACACTGGACCCGGCTTCACTGCCCCCCCCCCCCCCCCTTCCTGAATCATACGAACGTCTTTCTCCGCACTCTCGGACGAAAATATTGTCCACGACGTCTTTGTAACCGAGTATATTTCTTTTATAACAGCTCGTACTGCACTTTATGGTCGCTCATACCACACACGAGACGATCGCGTAGCATTCATTCCAAGTCATTAAAGTTACAAAATGAACCAATTTTCCTCAAAACGGTGATGTAATCCGACGCTTTTTCACCCTGTTTTTGATCTCGCTTGCAAAATTTGTATGACATTGATATCTCAATAGGCTTTGGGCTGTAATGTTTGGTTAGAATATTTTCGATTTTACATGATTTTTTTGGGTGTAATTAAAGCTAAACATGTCTCAAACACTTGTGCACCACGCACCGTAAAGAAATTAGCCTTTTGAGCACCACCAATTTGATGCCATTAGCTCCAAAACAATACTTCAACCTATCCAAGTAACTTTCCCAACATTCCGTTTTAGGGTTAAACTCATGGAATTTCACTGATTGTGCTGACATCTTGGCATAACTGTCACCACTATGATATTCAATTAAACACCATTTAATTGGAATTCACTTTAGGTGCTACGGAGCTCATCTTGACTTGATAAGAGTTACATACGAATATAAGTGATCTACCTACAATTACTTTTTGTTATAAAAAGTATATGCATAGTGTATAAGTATAGTGCCTGATGTGGGTGACGTGCGTCAGTACTTTTGCTGCCTCACACCTCGGCCGAACGGTGCATACAGCTGGTGCCGCGGCGGATTTTGCCGCAGTCAAAAAACGGGAGAATTACTCAGCACTGGGCAAAAACTATTATTTCGTACGCCTGGCGTTTGAGACTACTGCTGGGTGCTGGGGGTCGGAGGCTATTGCCTTCATTTGGGAAGTGGGTCGTCGAATTAGGGAGAGGGGATCTGACGCTCGCGCGGGTTCGTACCTGGTGCAAAGGCTGTCCATCGCCATTCAACGTGGCAACGCGGCCAGTGTAATGGGTACCTTTGCGCCAGGGACGGCTCGAGGGGGCCTATTTGACTAGGCTTAAGTGAAGTCTTAAGTTAATTGTTTTTGTGCTGACGTTTTGTTGTTTATGAAATAGAAGGATTTGGTAATACAGAAAAAAAAAGTAAACGAGTACCCACCCACGTTATCTGTATATATGACAACTACTAATTTGTATTTAATAATATATGATTAGTAAATAATAAATTTGCACTTAATTTAGTTTAATGTAGGTAATTTTTGAAATGTATTACTCGTAATGATATAGAATCGAATGTAAGATGAATAATTGGGTAATGTAACTGTGACATGTGGACCTGTATCGTCTGAAATATTCTGAAATGATTATTGAATTAAATATACAAAGGTTAATTTTAAAATCAGAGTCAAACTTCGTTTATGCGACGAGACGAGTGTCATCCAGCTTAGTAGCAACTCAAGTTCAAGAAATACACTAAGTAGGTACTGGAAAAGCAAAACTATCATCCATCTAATATTTTACACTAAGTCAGCAAATACGTACTACCCTGGTTTACTCGTCTAGCCAAGTTTCGCGAAGTTGAACGAAGTTGGAACTATCTTTGTAAAGTTCCATTTTACGCGTGACGTATTTGCTGAAGGCAAGTTGAGACGAAATGTCCTTGACGCACTTTCGATAGTCGTAAGTTTTATTGGATAATACTTAATGGTTATAATTGCAGCCACCGCCTACCACCTGAAAATGTTTAAATGAAAATGTCTAATTGGATGAATCGCTACTTAGAACTCTTAGAAGATAGATTTTACATTAAACAGTCAGGTTTTTTAAAACATAAGTTTACAAATTTGGCAACCCTTTCTATAGATTTATGTATATTTTTTATTTTTCTTTGAAAATTGTGTAGACATGTAGGTAGAGGCTTAACGGAGCGTTGTCAATTTGAGAAAATTTCCTTAAATAAGCAGGTTCCGAAACAAACTTATACCGTAAATGTTGTCAAAACTTAAACTCTTGGGCAACACGGAAAGGAGGCGTCATGGCACTTTTCCAGTACACACATTTCTGCCATATTTGGAAAGGGGGGAACGAGGTAACGCCCACTTACACACGCGTAATGGAAAATTTTTGTCCAACAATTGTCCATCACTACAAAACTAACACGTAACAAATAAACAACGCATTGACCAATTCACATTCACAAAGATACATTTTGCTTTGAAATAGTGTAATCACGTGACGCAAAACATTGATAAGTTAAGCAGAACAGCATGGCACTGCTTGTTTGTCAACTAGTAAACAAACTTCAAATAATGTCAAATCAGATTTTTTTATTTTTTTTATTTTAAAGGAAGGAAGGAATAATGATAATGTGATTCTAATAGTATATTATGATACGAGTGGGCTATGTTGGTCATTACAGTCGAGGCTGTGTTGCACAGCCCGAGCCGTAAGGCGAGGTCTGTATTGCCGCGACTGTAAAGCCCACGAGTATCATACGACGTTTTTCAACACATTTGCGAGGAAAAATAAAATAAAACATTAAATTATTAGAACAATTATTGAAAAAAAAAATTTGGTCTGAAACTTTACTTTTACCATGGAATAAATGTATCACAGCGAGCTCGGCTTCTATTTATTGACCAACTCATTAACTCATTATAGGCGCTAAAAATAAGTTTTTAAGAACTGCTGGGTTTTGTAGTTGTTACTATTGCAAAAAAAAACATAAGCATACTTACGCATTTTTCTTTTGATTTCGATGTCAACAAACTATCACTAGCATTTTATACTTCACTAAATATATCAAGCGGCGTCAAATTTAATTGTTCTTAGTCACTTGAAGTCGTAATTTGTTGCAACAATCACAAACTAACCTTATGGTAAACAAAGAAATATTTATACAAAATGGCGCAACATTTACTTTTTCGCGCGCCGATCTGTGGTTAAATTACGTATGCGCGCGCAGAGACAACGACACAACCTTCAAACAGCCAGAAATATACACAATATCATAAACAGAGTAATTATGTATTTCTATAGAGAATTCTAAATAATTAATGATTAAATGCATTGTAATTTTGTAGATACTTTGATGAAGTATAATCTTTTATCACATTTCGACTGAAACTAGCTTATTTATTTACAAAAATGATAACCTTTTTTTGGATAAAAACCTCTTTTTGGAGATTTAAAAAAAGTGTAATATGCAAAACACTAGTGCGGTAATGTAAAGTAAAACAAACTAGTGCGTAATAAACCGCATTCCGGACATAAGAAGAAGGAAACTATAGCCACTATACGAGCAAGTGTGTTGAAATAGTACATTACACAACTAGGGTGGTAATACTATATAATATATAGTTTGCGGCCCGAGCTGCAAGCGAGGGACGTAAATATGCGATAGAGGGCTTTCTTTATTACCTCCCGTGTTGTGTACATCATTTTATGCAGAGTTGGGCAAAAATTTAGTTGACTAAGAATAAGAATAAAATTCCAAATTTTATTCTCAATCAAAATATTTGAGTAAGATTGAAAATCATGAGCAAGTTATTCTGATTTGATTTAAAATGATTAAATCATTTCATTTTTATTCTGATTTGATTTAAAATGATTAAATCATTTCATTTTTATTCTAAATGACAAATCAAATTTTGATTAATTTATTCCGACAGACTATTAGTTAAACTAACGTTTTAGTTGACTTATTAATATTTAGAATAAGATTGATTTTACTCTTCTTATACATTTAGTTCACTGATTGCACTTGTAATTTGAACTATTTCTCATACTTTTAATGTTCAGTTTTTTTTAACCATGAATAAATATGACACACAACCTATGGCATAGTAATTAGGTAGCTTCGAGATTATCTGATGATGAATGGAACCAGGAGGTAGGTAGTGGAACTCTTCAATGGCTATTGGTAAGACCTTCAATTCAAGTATGGATTCATTTCGCTTGTGGTAAAGGGTTCTATACATAGTATAGTATACATTACACTATACGGCGATGGTCAGCCAGCCAGGAGGTGGGTAGTGGAACCCTTCGTAGAGTCTTAGTAAACCCCTCGAGTTTGGGCTTATTTGATTTGTTGTAAAGAGTCCTATGCATTAAATCCTGTGGTGATGGTCTAGTGATGGATCCAGGACGTGGGCAGTGGTAATTTTAGTAAATCTGTCAAGTTTGGGCTCATTTTATTTGTTGTAAAGAGTTATACTCGTATGCATTACACTCTATGGTGGTGGTCTGACGATGGAGCCAGGTGCTGGGTAATGGTACTCTTTGAAGGGTTTTAGTAAACCCCGCGAGTTTGGGCTCATTTGATTTGTTATAAACAGGCCTTAACTTTTCGTGATTTTAACAAGCGTGACGTGTATAATTTAAAATGTCTTTATTATGTAGTACAACACTAAAAAATATTGATTGTACAACCAGAGATCGATTCAAAATATCAATCGTCATTTTTTAATGGCGATTAATTTAGTTGCGATTAAATTAGTTGTGAGAATGGTCGACTAACAATTAAATTAGTTTTAGTTTCAATCGACTAAATTTCACGGTTAAATCTATATTAAATAAAACTACGTAGTCGCTCGTTTTTGCATTTTTTATTTAACTTGCAATATAGATAACTTGCAATATGTAACTACGACGAGTAGGTATGTACATTGTAGGTACTCGTATGCGTACGTTGTAACTATGTTGGTTTGGGTGGAATCTTGCAACTTATATTGAAGCAGATATCTTCAACCGATTGAGCTAAAATGATGTATACAAGTTTAATTTGAAACGCTTGAATGAAAATGCAATATAATGGGCCTTAATATTACGATAAATAACGAAAAACTGCAATGCACAATGTTTACAAGTCGCAAACAATAGTAGGTAAATAGGTAGGTAGGTGCTGTATTCATAATTATTTTGATACTTTCAGTACTAGTTCTATACGATACTGAGTAAATCTTAGATATAGATATTATCAATATTTTGTTGTCTCTGTCATTAGTAAATCTCTTTTTAGTGTCACGCGGCGACAAAACAATAGGATAATCCTACTTACCTAGAAGTTGTTTGTTGCATTTTGGTGCAAGTCTGCCGCCATAACGCAAAAGGGCACAACTAACATTTTTTTTGACACTGAGTTGTATACATATTCGGAATCAGTGAAATTTACTGATTCCGAATATGTATAGAACTCAGTGTCGAAAAAAATGTTAGATGTGCCCTTTTGCGTTATGGCGGCAGAAGTGCCGACGAATCTTCTAAAAATAACACGTTCTACTTCTATTGAATGAAACATCTGCATGTTGTTTTCCGTTCAATTTGCTTCGAACATTATTTGCGGAAAAATAGTCTAACTAATAAGTCGATTAAAAAGTTTAGTTGACCGAAATCAATCGGCAGCTAATTTAGTTGCAACTAAACTAGTTGCACTCTATACAATTAAGATTGATCAGTCGTCGTTTTAAATCGTCCGTCGCAATTAATTCTGTTAATCTCAATCGTTAATCGTTAGTCGATTACATTTGGCCCATCTCTGTGTACAACTTAGTTTTTAGAGAAGAAATAAAGTACTTTTTCTTACAATTATGAAGGAGGTAACATTTTTCCAAATCGGTCTAGCTGTTTTAAGTTAATCGGGGAACAAAACTACATAAAAATTGCTCTTTGTTTTGAAGTCGGTTAAGACTGGAAACTTATTTCTAATAAGAAATGCACGAGAAACTAAGAAAAATACCAAGATCGCTATATGTGTGCCTCTAATATTTTAAGAGTTCCCTCGGTTTCTCCAAGATCTCATCATCAGATCCTGATTTGGTTGCAATGGGACCACCTCGGAAGTATACCCTTTCAAACAAAAAAAGAATTTTCCACATCGGTCCAGCCGTCTTCGAGTAATCGCGTAACAAATATAAAAAATAAAATAAAAACATATAGACGAATAGAGAACCGTCCTTCATTTAAAAGTCGGTTAAAAATGCATAGAACTCATTAAAACGAGCCCACTTCCATGTTCCATCATCAGTTCAGTTCAGCTTGCTGATGTGATGCCTGTGTGCAGGAGTGAGTGAATAGTGGAACACGAAATACAAGATAATTGCTACTACATTACTTACTAAGCCTATAGACGGGATAACAATTTCAATTTCGATAAATAAATCAATCAGAGGAATTCATTTTAACTAAAAAAATCATGATTGAATTTATTTGATTGGTGATTAAATTAGTTTTACTCAAATTTTTGAGTGAGAATAAATCTTAAGTGATTTAATCATTTCAAATTTAATCTGATTGAAACTGAAGTGATTTAATCATTTCAAATTTATTCTGATTGAAACTGAAATGATTTATTCTCACGATTTTTTATTTTGATTGACGATATTAGTCATGAGTGCCCAACACTGATTTTATGTCTACACTTGGACAGAAAGCGGTTTTTTCCGTACGCGGAATAAGCCACTTTATGGCCAGGTGTGGCATAAATACTTTAGATGAGAAAGGAAACACCATTTCTTTGTACTTACATTTGACGTGTTAGATCTCCTTTTGCAGCGAATAACGAACAATTCGGCATATTCACGGAGATCTCTGAGGTGAGTTATTAGATTTAGTCTGACGACTAATCCTAGTGCAACTAGTTTTATAGAACGAATATGATCATTGGACACTGGCGCAAATTGCTTGGCAGAGGGAAAATACTAAGTAAGACCACTCCCTACGAAGTCCACGTTGCTCTAAGCTTAAACTACATACGAATCGCTCCAATTATATGGCAATAAAAATATTAAACAAGTATAAGGTGATGATATAAAAAAACAGCCAGTCGGGTAAACAGTCCATACATGAACTTGAGGGTTTCCTTATTAAAAAAGTATACTATAGTCTAAACGACTTACGATAAAGATTCCGCATACGTACTTTACTTACCTTTAAGATTTGGCTATCTGTGTTCTTTTTATTTGCTTCTTTTTTCAATGGTGTCGTTAACTTTCTATTTTTGTAGGCATAAACCGCCCACCGCTCTTCTCATTTCTTTTTTTTGCTGTGCCCTACAGGGTAACATATTGTAAGCCACGTTACTATTGTACTTAAGAGGAAACAGTAAGGCCGAGAGAATTGAAAATTAGGTATTTGTAAAATGTGTCGCTGTCCTGCACTGCCCGCCTCTCCCCCGCAGAGCGCGATAGAGACAAATGCAGCTTGGACCGAAAATACCTTTTAAAAATTCATGAAAACAACGTTTCGTAGTCCCCTGATTTCTTCCCCAAAACTTAACCTATTTTAACAATTTTTTTAATTAAACATTAAAGAAAGGCTTTGGCCGTGTTCCTATGTTTTCCTTTTTTTTAATAATCTAGTCAAATTTGTTTTCTGGATGTGTGAACACAGCGGAAAATCTGGCATTTTTTTAGGTTTTTGAAGGTTAATATTTCTTTTGAGAATCAATTTATCGTAAAAAGGAAAACATAGGAACATATCAATAGTAGCCATAGATTTTTGGACAAAAAATTATTGCTCTACTGGTATTATCCAGGGAGGAAAGAGGGGACTACGTTTGTATGGAAAAACTGCCCTCCTGTTTCCTCTTAAATATTATGTATCACTTCCCCTATATTTAGTTATTTGTGTGCATTCTTCGTCTTTTGCATCGTTTATTCCTCACTACCTAGGTACTCATTTATTTTGTTAATTTTACATCAACTCCGCTACCCCAAAAATTGTCTGGAAGAGATCGCTCTTTAGCGATAAGACCGCCTATTGTTTACCACTGTTTTTTGTATACGCTTACATTGTAATTTATTTATTGGTGTGCAATAAAGTACGATTGTATTTTATTGTATTGTATTGTATCTACAATGTGATATGCAATAAAATTATCTGAATCTAGATGCAGGTCTGCACCTAGGGCTACAGCCAGCGGAAAGCTTTATCCCACATATTCCTCGTATTCATTAAGAATGGATGGATATCTCATCTCAATATCTAATAATCTGCAGATTTGAATATTTCTACTGTGGCGTAAAAAATTACTACTTACTAATCAACCAACAGTTAGTCGTAAGCGTGGAATCGGCCTTAATTCCAAAGAAAAGTAAAGTATACCTATATACATTACCTGCATACCTGTATATATTGAGTTAGAGATTGTTGACAAGTTGGCGAGTCATAGTTACCTGAGCCGAGTTGAAAACTGTGACGCAGCTAGATACGGGTATGACAATCGCCATTTTGATTTTCGTTTAATTACATTTGGATTTTTGTTTAATCTGCCTCAGGCCCTAATCACTGTAGGTCGCGTTCAATGTCTTAAATGGCTAATACGTCAATTTTAAAGGGAAACTAAGTGATGAGAAATTATTGTTAAAAATATTTCTTAGTTGGTCTGCTACGTTTCACAAGAAATGTCTGTGTATGATTGTATAAGGTCAGTCACTGCTAAGAGTTTTTTGAGGTAAATTTGATTATTCATTAATTTGTGGACCCGCTCGCGAGTTGGTCCGCAGAGGTGAAATAAGTTGAATGTCGCTTTTTTGCTTCGGCTTAGGTGGATAAAAAGTATTATATACGTTAATCGGGTCATAATCTACCTGTGTATCAAGTTTCATGAAAATTGTTTCATCTCATAAAAACTACCAGGCGGTAGTTTTTAAGAGATGCTCGCGCGTCTATTAAAAGCAGACAAACAGATAAACGGACAAATAAATAAACAGATAAATATTTATACACGTTTTATTACTTATTTTTATCACTTGCAAGTTTCTTGAAATAATCGTTAATGTACTAACACAGTCTTTCTATGATTTTATTATAAATGTATAGATAAATACATATTTTTTTTAACTCGGTACCTTACCTACCTACTCAATTATACAAAAAATACTTAGCTCAATCTGAAAACTGATTTCAGTGCATTGGAAGATTTACCTAGGAACGTTTCCGTTGAAGGATGTCTTCTAACGAACTCCCGGCAAATCCGCTCTCCAGAGCTAGGGTTGCCTACGCTGTAAATATTGGAGTTTATAGTACATTACTGCAGAGGCCGGGAAGTCAGGGGTTGCCGGCCGAGTACATATAGCTGTACAGATAGTTACGAGGCCGGCAACCCCATTTCCCGCCGAGGTATGTATAGTGCTTTTCTCAAACATGCAATGAAATAAATAAACTTACTAAAATAACCTTACTTAATATTTTATAACACAAACAAACTGGCTGTCAGAAAGTGACATTAGTGACATTGTATCCATAGACAATGCAAATTCGGCCAAAAGCTGTTACAGTTCACATTTTTACCGCGAATATTTAGATGAAATATTTTAAATGTGTATTCTTGTGGTTTAGTTTGCAATTTATAATAACTGGAAATTGTTTATAATGTATTATTTGTTATGTTCATGTCAATTTTAAATAAATAAAACTTTATTTACTCGGCCGGCAATTCCTTACTTCCCGGCCTCTGCAGTAATGTACTATTTTATAATAGTCGCGTTTTAGTCACAAATGTCACAATGAATAATCGCTATTTTGGGCATGAATTTCATCACACTTGCTTGCTTGTAAAGGGTGTTATAACAAACAGGTATATAGAGCAGTCAGGGCCGATTTACCTCCCGTGGGAGTTATAGATTTTTATAACACCCGAGGGAGTTATGTGTTTAGTTTTGAAATATAGAACCCACTCGTACGTCATTTCAGACTAAAGAGGTTTCAGATCAGCCAAGGCTTATTTTCTATCATCAAAACTTGGCTACAAAACCAATTTAAATGTCTATAAAACTTATACGGTATACTTAACTTTTATTTCAGAGAGTTTTGCAATTATTTTAGTAAATTTCATTTTAACAATCGGTGTAATCTGGAAGTATGGCCTATCAAGTTTGAAAACTAAACGCTGTTCTTAGCACTTTATCTGTGGAAGACTATATTGAAAAAGTTGTCAATCTCTTTTAGCGGGTGTGATTAATTTATTTGATTTTTATGTCTCCTCGCAAATGTGATGAAAAACATGTGTGTATCACATTATGTGTACCACGGGTATAGTAAGAGGATTATAAACTCGGGTCATTAAGGGCGCAGGGCTTCTAATAGACTCTCGTTAGTAATCCTCTTCTTACTCCCCTTGGTGCGTAATGTACTATAATTCCTTTAAACTGCTTACTTTAAGTAATAATATATTTTCCTGAATTCAGATCGGATGCGATGCGTCAGTGCTCGCTCTAATGTTGCCGCATCTCAATACGACAGAGTACCTAAGTGATAATAACGTTACACAATATTAAAAGAAATTCTGAATAATTTTATGATAACCCTGACTCAAGATACCGCGTCTCTCTATCTCTCTCTTCCTCAAGTCCCCGATAAGGAGAGTTACACAACTCAAGTGTTTCCTTGCTGACTATTTGGTTTGGAACCACTCGGCGTTTATATTCAGTTCACGCTCTACTAACTATTGCAACAAACTTGGATAGAGTTGATTTGAGTAAATAGATGGCATTAATTTTATTGACGCTATGGAATGGACAACATTGCTGTAAATACTTTGGAATCTAATCTACAATCACAATCTCGAAAGTAACTGTGTCGTAAACTCAAGTTTCTGTAGTCCAGTGTACATACAATTATATTGTATCCAAATAATAATAAAAAAATAGATTACAAATAATAGATTATATTATAATTATAATCAAATAAATCATGCAAATTACAAATAAAATATAACTACTTACTAAACTAAACTTAAGTACAAATTAAACTAAACCTAAATTAAAACTAAACATTATCTAAAAAAATTGGGCCCCCTTGGCATGGTGCCGAATATACTGGCAGCGTTTCCTCGCTGTATGGCGATACAGATTCCCTGTGCGAGGAAGCTGCCAGCATTTCGGTCACCGGTGCAGTCGACCAGCCTTTTAGATAGATCTTTAAAACGGTCATGTGCGCTGGGACCCCACGGGCCCAGGGTCTCGACGCCGACTAGCATAAAAATGTATTCGGAGCCGAGACCCCTGTGATTGTGACTTTTTAATTTTTCGGCCGATTTGGCCACCGCATCTCGTTAGGTACTGGTTCCGTTGAGGTTCCCACCTGTGCTGATCCCACTGAGCCAACAATGTGTTGACGCAAGTAACGTCCCAAACTAGCAGCCTGCCCAACCTCCACTGAATCAGAGACATCACATCAGGTCTCTTGCCATTGTCTCTGGCAATGCCAGTCGGCTCAAGAAGAGCGGGCACGTTAACCATGGTAAGAGACCTGCGGATTATGTCATTCAGAGCGGCGTGTCTAGAAAAGCGGCCGGCGCTTTTCTTGCATGAAAGCGCGTGGTGTCCTAGCTGGTCGACTTCACTGCCGCAGGGGCACCGTTGTGGAGCGCAGATGCGGATTCCGAGCCGTAGGTTGCCAGATGGAAGGTGTCAGGCTCCAGGAAAGTCCCGGTGTGTGGCGACGGATAGGCGTGCAGACAGTCACCGCATTCCCTGGCACCTGATACTGGCGAGTATTCTAGTACGTTCGAAACTTGCGCTACGGGTCAGGTGGTTGTCGAATTAAATTTTGCACATTGTGTCATCCCAGCTGCTTGAGAATTTGGGTGGCAAATCCATTCCCGAGCAAGCAGCGGACCAAGCATTTTTGGCCTCTGCCAGGTCAGCAATCTCATAGTTTGAGGGAAGACCTCGGAGGATTTTGCCTATGAGACTAGCTGAGCTGTGTCAGAGGACAAAAATGCTGGCAGAGAAACACTAGTCATTTTACAGAGTGCTAGCCCACCGTGCCGAATTAGGACGGATGCTTAGGTCCAGGACTGCTCGCTGAGCCTTATGCTTAATACCCTATCAGGGTCCATGTTGTGTTACATTATATGTACTTAAAACCTAAAATACCATGGTTACGATAAATAAAGAATATAGACTCCAGAGTTGACCTGATGATGAGATCGTCTAAATGTGACAAGACATTTTGGAATTTCTAGAAAATGTATAATATATTATTATTTGGCCAAGTGCTATTATTGCATTGTCCATTTTATATTTAGTTGTGTGAATTAGAACTAACAATTAAATATGCACTGCTTCATAAAAATATTGTTCAAAGTAGCACTTTTTTACTACTTGAAAGCGCAGTTTGAAGTAATGAACCTAGAAAGTTGAGTTTACGGGACATAAAGTCTAGATATTTACTCCATTACTCCAATAAACCATAGTAATGGTTAGGTAAGTATATTGGAAAAGTACTAAGACAATTTTAGTGTACGTGCATTTTAACTTAGTAGGTAATATCGTGCATCTCAGTTTCTGAAAATGTTAGGGTGGGTAGAACTTTTACATTTCTACATGCCGACGGTCCCTACGTACATAAAGTCAAGTCCAAAATCATATATTTTTTATTGTTTTTATGGTTTTAAATCGTTATTGCGCATCTAACAAATTAGTTTTTGCCTTACGTAGATTAAGTACTAAATGCTCTCGGGATGTTGCTCTAACTGCCTACCATGGTTATGAATCTGCCACTCTAAGCTACGGTTTGCTGGTGTGGGGCAATTCCGTGGCCAAAAAAAGTTTTTTTGGTGCAAAAGAAATGTATAAGAGCTGTTTGCAATGCTCATTTTTTGGATTCATGCAAACCTCTATTTCAAACAACACGGGTATGCCCACTCCCGTGCATGTATATAAAGCAGATGGCCATATTTGTTATGGAACATACAAATATGTTTGCCACTCATGCCGATGTAATCCCGACTCCCGAGGTCTTCACGCCACGGAAATAGATTATATTTGCCACTTGCAAAATCAAAACTCCACATGAGAATAACCACATTTTTATCAAAAAAAAACCCGACCGCGGTGCACTTTGAAACTGCATACAATCCGCCATTTTGTTTATTTTAACAAACTTCATACCCAGTGACACTCGCACCATCAAGACGAATCGAATGATGCATCATTTATCAAAATCGGATGTGCCGTTGAGTAGTTATGAGCGGACACAGGAACGGACATACATACATACATACAGGTCAAACACATAACCCTCCTTTGGGCATCGCCGCAGTCGGGTAAAAACATTCTGCATGGCAGTGCAAATTTATAATAAATTACCAGCCGTTATCAAACAATGCCGTGGTACTAGTTTCAAAATAAAACCGGCCAAGTGCGAGTCGGACTCGCGCACCGAGGGTTCCGTACAAACTCATAAGTAGATACATGAATAGTTCAAGAAAAACTATATGGCGATTAGTTTAGTAGGAGCAAATAAGTATGTGTTAAGATTTTTGCAAATTTCTCAAAAACAGTGCAAGTTAGGAAAACCGTTATATTTTTCCTGTAATATATAGGATGACATTAATAATTGGTAATTATTACAGATTTTTCTGTTCAGTAACTTCGAAGATAATAGGGGGGGAACGGTATTTTTTTTAACGTTTTTCGCCATAAATCAAAAACTACTTATTTAAAAAAAAATACAAAAATACTGTTTTAATCTACAAATTAAGCCCTTTCATTTGATACCTCACTCGATATAATAGCCCTACTTTCAATTTGCAAAGTCTCATTACGGACCCCTTTAAAAAAAAAGTAAAAAAGTTACAAGATTTTTTTTACATCCTATAAGCTCGGGTTAGCGGTTCTTAACACTATTCCAAATTTCAAGTCGATAGCATCAGTAGATCCTGAGATATCTTGCTGTGACAGACGGACAGACAGACAGACAGACAGACAGACAGACAGACAGACAGACAGACAGACAGACAGACAGAGTCGCACCATAAGGGTTCCTTTTTTACCATTTTGGTACGGAACCCTAAAAACAACAGACTGGCTGCTGAAAGAATGTTTTTATTCAGTAAGTGACTTTTTAAATATATGATTAATTAGGTGTATTAAATGTGATGTAATGAAAATTTTATGTTAATGATTTAGTAATTGAACCTATAATTTATTGTGTATTCATTCCTCTTTTTAGGGTTCCGTACCAAAATGGTAAAAAAGGAACCCTTATGGTGCGACTCTGTCTGTCTGTCTGTCTGTCCGTCTGTCACAGCCAGATATCTCAGGAACTACTAATGCTATCGATTTGAAATTTGGAATAGTGTTAAAAGTAGCTAACCCGAGCCTATTGGACATAAAAAATATCTTGTACCTTTTTTACTTTTTTTTAAAAAGGCTCCGTAATGGGACTTTGAAAATTGAAAGTAGGGCTATTATATTGAGTGGGGTATCAAATGAAAGGGCTTAATTTGTAGATTAAAACACCATTTTTATTTTTTTTCTTAAATAAGTAGTTTTTGATTTATACATTTTTATGTACCATTCCCCCCCTATTATCTCCGAAGTTACTGATCAGAAAAATGTGTCATAATTACTAATTATAAATATCAACCTGAATATTACAGGAAAAATAGAACGGTCTTGCTAACTTTAATACCTTTTTAGAAATTTACAAAACTTGGAATCCCTAGCGGCGAGTAGCAAAACTAAGCGATGGCATGTTTCACGCTAGGGGATTTCCGGGCAAAACTAGATGGCGCTAAAACACTAAACATTTAACGATGTTATAATTGAACAAAGAAACATAGTATAGTAACAATTAGTTCGTAAACAGCTAATAATAAATAAATTTAAATACATTTAAATACTGTGTCACGTTTGCAAAGTTAAATAATTGTAAATAATATTATAATTATTTTACCAAGCTTATACATAGATGGCGTTGTAAATTCGGGGAACAGCTTTTTGTATGGAGAATGACAGTCCTCTTGATTTAATGGTCCTTGCTATTAAATAGAATCATTACACGTCAGGTTCTAAATATTACAGGGAAACTGTTTTCCTAACTTGCACTGTTTTTTAGAAATTTGCAAAAATCATAACATATACTTATTTGCTTCTACTAAACAAATCGACATACAGTTTTTCTTGAACTATTCGCGTATCTACTTATGAGTTTGTACGGAACCCTCGGTGCGCGAGTCCGACTCGCACTTGACCGGTTTTTTTTATTATGATAATAAGACGGATTATAACCATTGTAGAGGTAATATAAGTACTTACATACTTAGTTTAAAATCTTTTTTCATCACACTTGCTCGAAAATGGTGTCATTACACGTAGGTTTTGCGGGCCGTAAATGACCTATTACGCCCTAGGGCGTAATGGTATTCTTTTTATATTTGAAACGCTGGTTCTGTTTTACTCTTATTTGTCATGATCAAAGGAAACGCCAACTTACTTTTTTAACTTTTATTACTGAAATATTTATTTAAAGAGAACTGTTATTGCAAATACATGTAAACACATATTTCTGTAACATTAATTAAATGTTTAAATAGTGTATTTCAGTATTTTGCAAATATAAAATCAACCATTTTAAGTCTTTACCGTTTAGTCCGTTAACCATTTATTATCTTCAATTATTACAACTTCCAGTGATCGCTTTTTTACCGCGCACTCTGACAGTTCTCACATAATCCTTTTTACCACAGATCATGTTGCACAGATACAACACTCGTCCCCTTTTTTAATTTCTGTTACAGATCTAACTTAGCTGGGACTCTCCTTATTCTATGTGATCTTCTTAATTCAATTTCAGGCCTATCTACTTGCTCTACCACGGGATTCTGGTCACCAGAACTTGTTTCATCAGCCACATTTGTCTCTTCCCCATTTTCTAGAGGTGGATTTTCATTTGGCATCTCCTCTAATTCATCATTATTATTACTAAGCTCTGATGAAGCAGGTTCCGGTGCTATTATTACTTCTTCACATTCTTTTGTATAATCATCTTGGAACTTATGATCTACATAACATCGCCTTATATCTGATGCATGGTAGTGTTTTTCAACCCCTTCAATATTTACCAGGTACCTTAGATAACTAAGTGTTTGACTAATCGTGCCTTTAAGCCACCTTTTTGGTCCATTTAAGTTTTTACACCACACCATATCACCCTCTTTAAACATACAAATTTCTTTACCTGTCTCTACTGCCCTCCTAGTCACTGTATTACATGGTTTCATTAAATCAAATAGCGTTCTCGGTTTTTGTTTAAAAATGAACTCGTTTGGACTTAACCCGGTTGAATTTGGTGTATTCCTGTAAGTAAACAAAAAGTTTTGTAACAACATCTCTTTAGACCACTTTGAACTGTTAACTTGTAACCTACCGAGTGCTTTTTTTACAGTTTGAACGGTCCTTTCAGCCATACCATTCGACTGGGGGTGATATGGTGGACTCTTAAGTGGTTCACACCCATTGGCTTTCAAAAAATTCAGAAATTCCATGGAAGTAAAAGGAGGTCCATTGTCACTGGCCAACTGATGTGGAACACCAGTAACGGCGAACGTCTTTAACAATTTCTCCATTACTTGGTATGCAGAGGTACCATTCATTATATGTATATCCAGCCATTTTGACCTTGCATCAACAATCAGTAAGTAGGTAACTGCGTCTTTAAAAAAGAAATCAACATGCATGCGTTCAAAGTTAACTTCACATTTGCTCCAAGCCATTAATGGGTTTGAGTTAGTATAATTCCTACTTGCCTGACAAATCTCACAACAATCAATCATTTTCTCAACTTCATTGTTAATACCAGGCCACCAGCAATATCCTCTTATTAGCATTTTAGTTTGAACAATGCCCTGATGTGATTTATGAAAATTTCTTAATACTATTTGCCTTAACTTGAAAGGTATAATTACCCTGTTACCCCACAGTAGACAATTCTGTTCTAACGTCAGTTCAGCCCTTTTTGTAAAATATGGTTTGATATTTTCATCAGTAACATAACTTGGCCAACCAGTTAATACATAATCATAAACTTTGCCTAATACAGAATCAGTACGGGTGCATTTCGCAATTTCTTTAAAATTCAATCCAGGTTCTTCACTGAAATTAAAATAGTTAATACAATCTGTGACCTCGGCCAGGGCAGGCAACGGTAAACGAGACAAGGCATCTGCATTTCCTAGTAACGTTCCTTTTCTATAGATTATATCATAAGTATAACCAGATAATAATAGTGCCCATCTTTGAATTCTAGCATTTGCAGTTATAGGTATTTTTTTGGTACGGTCAAAGATAAACTTCAATGGCTGATGATCAGAAACAATTACAAATTTTCGGCCATATAAAAACTTGTGAAATTTCTGCACAGCGAATATAATCGCTAAGGCCTCCCGTTCAACTTGAGAATAATTTTTCTGAGCTTCATTTAAGGTGCTAGATGCAAAATAGATTGGTTCCCCATCTATTTTATGGCTTAAAACCGCCCCTAATCCATACATGCTAGCATCCGAGGTGACATACAATTCCTTAGTAGTGTCATAGTGCACTAACAAGTTATCTTCAGTGAGCAATTTCTTACTATTTTGAAAAGTGCTTTCACATATTTCTGTCCAAATGAATGGCGTTTCCTTTCTTAAAAGTTCATGCAAAGGTTTTAACTGCTCTGACAGCCTAGGCAAAAATTTACCATAGTAATTTAATAAGCCAAGGTAAGCCTGTAGTTCTTTTAAAGTCTTAGGGGATGGCGCGCTCATAATTGCATCTAACTTTTCTGGCAGTGGCCTAACTCCTTCACTTGATAATAGATGTCCTAAAAATTTTATTTGCTCACTGAAAAATTGGCACTTGTCCAAGTTCACTTTGACATTATACTTTTTAAGCCTTTCTAACACTGCAATTAAATTTTTGTGACAGTCTTGTAAATCTGACCCTTTAATGACCAAGTCATCAATAAAACACTTCACGTTCTTCAGTCCTTGCAATATCTGATCCATTACACATTGGAACACCGAGGGCCCACTCGAGACGCCAAACTGTAACCTTGTAGGTCTAAATAAACCGAGGTGTGTGTTTATAGTTAAGTACTCCTGTGAGCTCTCATCCAGTAGCAGTTGTTGGTAGGCCCCTGATAAGTCAAGAACACAGAATATGTTTGCTCCCGTTAGTTCTGTAAAGATATCCTCCGGAACTGGTAATGGATAATGCTCAGTGTCTAACATTTTATTAACAGTTACCTTATAGTCAACACACACTCTCAATTTTTTATCTGTCCGTTGAGCCAGTACAATAGGACTAGCCCAATCACTGTGCTGAACTCTAGTAATAATGCCTGCTTTTTCTAAACTCAACAACTCTTTTTCTACTTCCTCTTTTTTAGCATATGGCATGGAATATGCTTTATGAAACATAGGCCTAGCCGACTCTTTCATTTTAAGACATGCTTTCATACCTACTATGTGAGATGATCTATCTTTGGTAAATATACTCTCATATTGTGACTTAACTTGGTCTACCAATTGCTTAACCTGACTGGCCTCTGCCGTCTCACTTACTTGCCTTATAACTTCTGATTTACTATTCTGTTTAAACTGTTGCTGCCAACCTGGATACAGTAAACTCAACCAGTTACGTCCTAACAAAGGCATAAAATACTTATTGGCCTTAATTATAACTAAATCTAAACCCTTATTAATGTCTTTAATCTTTATCTTAATCAATCCAAACACAGATAATGTTTCTCCAGATACCGATTTCAATTTTGACACACATTTCCGAACACTATGATTATGAAAGTATTTTTTATAGTCACTGTAATGAATAACCGATTTGCATGCTCCAGTGTCCACTTGCATTTGTATTTGCCTGCCATCGCCTAGTCACAGGGGTACTTCTGCCGCTGCTTCATCACCCTCACTAATGTACTGCAAGCTACCCAGTATTATTTCCTCCTCTTCATGACCTGATTCCGCTCTTGCATACGTCTCATTTTCAACATGTTTTACTTCATTCTTCTGTGTCCGCAGTCGGCATTTGTTAGCCAGGTGCCCAACCCGCTGACAAACATAACATGTGGCAAATTTCTTAAAACACCTTGCTGCTTCATGCGGCCCTCCGCACCTATAGCATTCATTCCTCTGTGTAGTCATATTAGGGCGCCTCGGTGTAGTTCTATGCACAGCATACACTGGAACAGTTGGTTGCATCTGCTTTGTCTCCTTTTCAGCGCATTCCCAGGCTAAAGACAGTTTAGTGGCCTTATCAAAATCCAGACTGTCACCCTCTGATAATAGCTTTCTAATAATATTTTCGTTTCTTAAGCCGCACACCAATTTGTCCCGAAGGGCCTCATTTAAAAAGCATCCAAATGCACATAAGGCTGCTTTTTTCTTTATTTCCACCACATAATCATTAATACTTTGGCCTTCTTTTTGTTGGAGCAAATAAAATTGGTATCGCTCAGCAATGGCGGACTTTTTTGTCACATAATGGGCAGTTAATGTTTGGATTAACGTCTGATATTTCATTTTGGCCGGCATTTCCGGGGAAACCAGATTTTTCAGGACGTTGTAAGCCTCCGGCCCTATTAAGGTTATAAACATTGGAACTCGTTTTTCTTCCTTTACATCATTCACAATGAAAAACTGTTCCATTCTTTCTGTATACGCGATGAAATCCTCATCCTGTTTATAATTTTCGATTCCTCCAATCATGTCGTTCTCCCCTCGTCGCCACTTTTATGTTCTTAATAGTAAATAATACTTCTTTTAGTCCGTTAACCATTTATTATCTTCAATTATTACAACTTCCAGTGATCGCTTTTTTACCGCGCACTCTGACAGTTCTCACATAATCCTTTTTACCACAGATCATGTTGCACAGATACAACACTTATGAGTTTGTACGGAACCCTCAGTGCGCGAGTCCGACTCGCACTTGACCGGTTTTTTTTATTATGATAATAAGACGGATTATAACCATTGTAGAGGTAATATAAGTACTTACATACTTAGTTTAAAATCTTTTTTCATCACACTTGCTCGAAAATGGTGTCATTACACGTAGGTTTTGCGGGCCGTAAATGACCTATTACGCCCTAGGGCGTAATGGTATTCTTTTTATATTTGAAACGCTGGTTCTGTTTTACTCTTATTTGTCATGATCAAAGGAAACGCCAACTTACTTTTTTAACTTTTATTACTGAAATATTTATTTAAAGAGAACTGTTATTGCAAATACATGTAAACACATATTTCTGTAACATTAATTAAATGTTTAAATAGTGTATTTCAGTATTTTGCAAATATAAAATCAACCATTTTAAGTCTTTACCGCTATGGTTTCCGAACGTGACTTGTCGTCTTGATATATGTCACTAATGTCACTGTCAGTTTTACAATTTTATTTAGGTTAAGTAAGGTTATTTTAATCAGATTTCCTCACAAGTGTGATGAAAAACATTGTGTGTGCCACGGGCGGTAAAGGAATTACAAACTCGTGTTGTTAAAGCCCTCGGCTTCGCCTCGGCCTTGTAACAAACACTCGTTTGTAATTCCTTACTTACCGCCCTTGATACACAATGTACTATTGCATGTCAATATACTGGCAAATTGTGCTGTTCCACTATTATAAACATCAACATCAATTTTTGTACCACAATTTATGCAAACTTTGACTAACGATATATATATATATATATATTTTTCTATGTTAAGATATACAGGAGATATTCAAACGTATAAGAAGATAACTTCAGTAAAATTCAAGAATTGGTGGTGGTGGTGGTATTGAAATACGCATAATTTTGTCGCGTTCAACGTAAATAGAGATAATTATATCTGTCACTGGTGCGACTTAAATATGCTGTATACTTGTACAACCAGACAAAATTTCTTCATTTTAGCGGTACTATGGATTTACTTTCCAGTAAATGTTTATATTAATTGGTTGATTTTAACAAATTAATGTTGATGTATAAACGGACATGTCAAACTTAACCGCACTTACACTCATTGAAAATCAAGGTAAAAAGGTCATCTAGCCGTTTTTTTATAAAAAACGTTAATTAACAAAAAGAAGCTTCACTTTATGATAAACTATTCTATAACAATAGTATAAAACAGCCATAATATTTTTACTTTATCACATATAATAACTTTTCGACCAATGTGAACCTTCATTTAGCTCCCCTGAAAACCATGCATTTTAACATAACGCTTTATACGTAGAGACCGTTGATACATTCATTGAAAAGTTCATTGCGCGGGTCAGACCGCCAGCAGTCTATTGAACTGAGATCGCTCGACTGTACACGAATTTTCACCTCCACAATAAAACATTTATTGCAGATACGGGTTAAGTCTGGCGTAGAGCCAGAACTAGTCCATTTTAACACCAGTAAACGACCAATCATAAACCATTTTATAGACGAAGGCTCGACCCACAGCGCAGCAGTCGCGGGCATAGCTCATAGGCGACGTGACAAACGGGCTAACCCAGCCGGCGAAGCATCTGTAGATATTTCACGTGAAACCACTATCGGTAAATAATAGCTAAATGTTACTTTGCTATGTCGCTAACAGCTCATATATGAGAACATGTAAACTAATAGTATCATCAACAAAAATAGATTTTCTTTGCGATAGTATGGATCTACAAAACGAGCCTAACCAGTCTACGAAGCATCCATTGATTTGATACTTATAAAAGGGAAATATTTAATTGAGCTTCTAAAATCTGAAATGAGCATTTTTAAAAATAAATGTTTTTTTATGTATGTCTGTGCCGTCCATAACATATGTAATTATTTGTTTTAGGATTCCTCAACATATCCTGCACAAAAATCAAAATTTCTTTTCACCGAACACTCTGCTCTCGTGTGAAATGTCTACACATCGACATTGGCAAAATACCCTTTTCTCAAACATGGCATGAAATGTTGACATTACGTGCCTAAAAATAGGCCGCAAAGTACCTCGTTTCCGAAGCGGCTTGACACTTGGCACGAAATGGAATTTCATACTTACATTACCGGCCTAGGCCGGCAATGTATTTTTCTGCCCTCCGGCCGGCAAGCGTCACCTTGCCGATTTCAAGATGCCGCTTTTTGGCTCCGTCGAACAGAAAAATAGCCTTCGCCTCGGCCGACAATTCCATGAGATCTGAGGCATTTCTTGCTCTACTGGCCTCGGTATGTAATGTACTATTTTTTTAATTTCCATTCCACATTTATTTGGGCCACAGCATCACGGCATTCAGCCATTAAAAAAATAAAAAACGATTTTTGCTATATTTTGCAGTTTTATTTATTTAAAATTGTCATGAACATAACAAGTAACACATTATAAACAAATTCCAATTATTATAAATTGCAAACTACACCACAAGAATACACATTTAAAATATTTCATCTAAATATTCGCGGTAAAAATGTAAACTGAAACAGCTTTTGGTTTCCGAACGTGACATTTGCATTGTCTGTGGATATAATATGTCAGTGTAACTAACGTCACTTTCTGATAGAAAGTTTCTGATTAAAATAATATTTAGGGTAAGTAAGGATATTAGTAAGTTTATTTATTTCATTGCATATTTGAGAAAAGCACTATACATAATACATACCTCGGCGGGAAATGGGATTGCCCGGCCTCTGCAGTAATGTACTATTGCTAAATCAGCAAGGAGTGAAAGCCAATATAAAAAAAATGATGGTAAACATTATAACTATATCGCGCACAAACCGATAGAAACCCACGCTCGACAGCGAATTATCAGCAATCTGATGGACATCCTGACGACCCCTTTCTTTTAACGTTGACATATATTTAAAAAACTAGACTTAAAAGTACCTTTTGTGGAAAAAATATTTTTTCAACCCTCGTAAAGTGGCTGTGGCATAAAAATACTTTCGAAAATTTCAAAAATCTTACATCTAGAGATAGATTAGGTAAAAATAAAAATAAAACTCGTTTTTAACAAATAAATAGAGTGACCCAGCGGACGAACCCTTTTTTCATACAAAAGTGGGGGACAGCTATTTCCGCTGGGTCACTGCTTATAAACAAGTTATAATAAAAAATATTTGCATTATGTAGCTTTATTGTCTGTCTTTTATTTAAATAAGCATACATTTTATTTAAAAAAAATCCGAATAAAGATTTCCTTTCAAATTTAGTCGGAGAAGGTGAAATTTTGTTGACAAAAAAAAGTTGATTCACCCAATAATACAATAATATAAATGTTAAGTTTATCCTAGCGGGTATCCAAAACTTGCATTATCTTCCTGTAAGTAAGGTATCCTTGTTGTGCGGGACGGGACTGTAAGCGACCACACACCTTCGATAGCAGGGTACCTAATGGGTGGTAGGAAATGAGAAGAAACACTGATTTTACAATACTGGCTAAATGGAGAGGAAGGCGACCTTTGGCGTCGACGGCTGGATACAAACTTGCGGCTAGCCTTTTTTTTTTTTTTTTTTTTTTTTTTTTTTTTTTTTTTTTTTTTTTTTTTTTTTTATAGAAACTGACAAACTCGCAGCCCCTCCTGGGCGTAGCGATTGTCGGACCGGGTGGTTGGCCGTGGCGTTCCCTGGGGTCGAACCAGGTCGCTGGCCAGACCACCCTGAGTTGGTCGGACTGGGTGGGAGCCGGGAGTGCCTGGGGTCGAACCAGGTCACTTAGTCCGGTCCACCTCGATATGATCGGGCTAGGTGGGGGCTTCACGCCTGGAGTCGAACCAGGTCGTTTGGCCAGGGTGGCGGCTAGCCGATTGCGTGGGTGTAAATCGGCTGTCGCGGTAGTCCACAGTTAGTGTGGTTGGAGAAACGGGAGGCCTACTATTGGTCGTGCCTGTGATTGGCCGACGTTTCTGGTTGGTCGGTTTTCCCTCCATTTTGCCATAGTTTATTTATTAAAAGCGGGAAAACTTATCTAGGTTACATGGATGCACTTTGTGCATGTGTGTGCAGTATGCACTTGGCTGATGGCCCATGTTGTTGCACATTGTGTGCTGTGAGGTGTACTTGGCTTATTGCCTGTACTATGCACTTGCTAGTGCGTCATGTACTGGGCTGTTGTGCATGTGCATTTGTTGCACATGCAGCTAGGCTTAGGGCCTTTGTAGCTTTGTACATGACGCACTTAGCTTTTATGTGTGCAATATGCACTTTGTAGGCTGAGGGCCTGTTTGTGCATAGTGCATTTGAGTGCAGTATGCACTTTGGCTTAAGGCCTGATTCCTATAGTAAAGGGTAAAGACGTTTAAATGATTGGACAAACCTATTCTAATACAATTATTTTACCTAAACCTAATAGAAATAGAAAATGATTATTATTTATTTGCTTACAACTAAACTTATTTATATTTACATGTCATTAAGTATCCGGTACATTTCTCCCGCCGCTATGTCATTGGACATAGATAGACTCGCTGGTGCCGGATGACGCGATGCTCTGGCTCGGTGTCTCGTTGCTCAGGCCGGTGCTCGGGGACTCGATGCTCGGGAACTCGGTGCTCAGGCCGGCGCTCGGTGTCTCGATGCTCTGGTTGGCGGGCTGGTTCTTCCTCGTTCGGTCAACAGTCTGTGTTTTGCTCGTGTCGGCGGGCGGTGAGGTTGCCGCGCCGACGGCATGGCAGGCGAGCTGTGTGTTGCTCGGGCCGGCGGGCGTTGTGGGTGCCGCGCCGGTGATGGTGCGAGTGAGCTGTGTGTTGCTCGAGCCAGCGAGCTGTGTGTTGCTCGGGCCAGCGGGCTGTGTGGGTGCCGCGCTGGGTGGTGCTGGCTCGGCGCTGGGGCCGGCGGGCTGGTTGGCGCCCGCGGCGGTCGTTGGCGTGTCCGGCTTGCTCGGCAGGATGACGAGTCGTTTTGTTGCTCGTCGTAGCACGCCGCCCTTGGTCTTGATGTCGACGACCCGAGTGGTGTTGTCAGGGCCCGGGTAGGTGGCGATGACGCGTCCCCGCGGCCATGTGTTGCGGGGAAGCGTGTTGTCGACGACCAGCACGATGTCATCTACGGCGATGGCGGGGCCCTTGTGTGTGGGCTCCCGCCGGTCTTGTAAGTGTGGCAGGTACTCGCGCAGCCATCTCGCCCAGAACATGTCAGCCAGGCGCTGAGCTGTGCGCCAGGTAGAGCGCCCCACGGTGTCCTTTTCGTTGAAGGTGCCCGGGGCCGGGTTCCAGGCGGAGCCCCCGAGCAAGAAGTGGTTTGGTGTGAGTGCCTCGGGGTCGTCGGGGTCCGTTGAGACGTGGGTGAGCGGCCGGCTGTTGACGGTGAACTCGGCCTCTGCCAAGAAGGTGGCGAGGACTTCCTCGCTGGGGTGCCGCTCGTGCATGACGGCCAGGAGGGCTTTTTTCGTTAAGCCCACGATCCGCTCCCAGGCGCCTCCCATGAATGGTGCTGCCGGCGGCACGAAGCGCCAGCTGATGCCACGGGTCGTGGCCTCTGCATTGAGGCCCGGGTCGACGGCGCGGCGCAGCTCCTTGTCGGCGCCCCGCAGGTTTGTCCCATTGTCGGACCAAATTTCGGCCGGACATCCTCGGCGCGCGATTAGGCGCCTGAGCGCCATGATGGCGGAGTCTGTCGTCAGTGAACCTGCAATTTCTAAATGAACGGCACGAGTTGTTAGGCATGTAAAGAGGGCTACGTATCTCTTTTGTGTGGAACGACCCACCGTCACAGTAAGGGGGCCCATGAGATCGTAACCCACGTAGCTGAAGGGCCTCTGGTGGTGAGCTAGACGGGTATATGGGTGATTGCCAGTAGGCGGTCTTGATGGCGTCGCTCTCCTTATGATACACGGCCGGCATTTATGTAGCACGTGACGTGTTGATTGACGCAAATGTATTACCCATATTCGTTGTTTTATTTCGTTGACTACTAGCTCCACTCGCCCGTGATTGAGTCGCCTGTGCACGTAGTCGATGTAGAGGCGTGTAGCTGTGTGGCGGCCGTCTACGATGGGCGGGTCCCTCACGCAGGTTACTCCCGTCGCTGCGTCGATGCGGCTTCGTAGTATGATGAGGTCATCTTTCATCTCTACGGCGAGCTTACTTAGTTTGCTACTGCGGTGTGGGTTCTCGTTTCGTTCGAGAGCTGCGAGGTCCTCTGGGAAATCGTCTCGCTGGGCGGCCCTCCATATGAGTTGCTCGGCGCGTCGTAGAAGGTCTACGCTGACTGGGGCGTAGCACTCTACGTGTCGTAGCGGTCGGGCGGGCGGGCGTTTCGCAGCTTTTCGAGACGCAGAAGTGGTCCTCCAATCAGGGTCCTTGCTGGCGTTGGCACGGGTTCGTTTATAGTTAACTGATTCATGCTTACGTTTGCATTGTTGAACGAACTGTAGTACTCGTGCGGTCGCCCTCAGGTACTTTTCCCAGCGTGAAAATCTCGTAGCATCTGGTAGCGCGTGCCTTACGTCCATTTTCTGTCCACTTGTAGCGTAGCACGTGCGTTCTTCACCGGTGGGCGTGGCTTCGCTCTCATTGGCTGGAGACTCCTGTGGCCACGTGGACGGATCTTTGTATAGAAAATCGGGCCCTTTATACCACCGATGATTCGAATTGAAGTCTTCAGGAACGTCTCGGGTGGCGTCATCTGCTACGTTGAGCTTGGTCGGGACGTAGCGCCAGTCGTTGGGTTTCGAGTGTTCCTGGATGGCGGCTACTCTGTGTGCGACGAACGGCTTGTATGAGCGAGCTCCGTTACGTACCCATTGTAAGACGACTTTACTGTCTGTCCAGAACGTAACTGCATCGGGTTTTCTTTCGTGCTCGCTTTTCACGACGTCGGCCATCCGTGCCGCCACGACCGCAGCCATTAACTCGAGGCGCGGTACACTGGTTACTTTCAGCGGGCAGACTTTGGCTTTCGCCATGATGAGAGATACTTTTACCTCGTTAGATGGGGTCGTAGCGCGCCAGTAGAGGACGGCCGCGAACGCTGTTTCAGATGAGTCGGCAAATACGTGTAGCTCGAGTCTCGTTGCGTCGCTGTAGCCGAGGTAGGCGCGGGGTATCGTGACACGATGTAGGTTCCTCAGATGACCCATCCAGCGCCTCCATTGTTCTGCCAAGTCCTCAGGCAGACGCTCGTCCCACGCCGTGCCGCGCCTCCACACTTCCTGTAATATCGACTTTGCTCTTACCGTTACCGGTGCGGCGTAACCCATAGGGTCGTAGAGCGACATCGTGATTTTCAGGGCTTCTCTCTTCGTAGGCTGTCCGTTGTGTAGCACGTCGGCAGGCACGCGGGCGAGGTCCAGGTTGAACGTCATCTCGTCCGTCGTCGGCTTCCAGATGAGCCCGAGGACGCGCTCGACGGGGGCGGCGCCGCCGTCGCTGAGCGCGACTGCAGTGTTGGCGGCATTTTCTTCGACTCCCAGGGCGGCGAGGAGGTCGGGCGAGTTTGATGTCCATCCGCGTAGCTCGAAATTGCCCTCCGCGTGGATGTCGCGCACCTTTGATGCTATTTCAATCGCCTCGTCTGAAGTCCTGAAAGAGTCGAGATAATCATCAACATAATGTTTTTCAATAATGGCCCTTACTGCAGTCGGCTCTCGGTCTATGTGTCTTAGTGCATTTTTATTTTTCACATAAATTGCACATGTTGGTGAACACGTTGCCCCGAATATCAGTTTTGTCATTCTGTATTCAGTGGGGGGGGTATCCCCGCGCTCCCCGCCCCGCCAGAGGTACCTCAGCGCGTCGCGATCTTGTTCGCGAACACTTACTCTCATGAACATTTCTTTAATGTCCGCAGTGACTCCAATTGCGTGTTGTCTAAATTTGCTGAGTACCCCGGGGAGGCTCTGTATGAGGGAGGGCCCGCTCAGGAGGTTATCGTTGAGACTCCTGCCGTCTGCGCCTTTTACCGCTGCATCATGCACTATTCGTACCTTACCCGGTTTCATAGGGTTTATAACCGGAAAATGCGGGAGAAAAAATGTCTTGCCGGGCGTCCTCGTTGATAGGGCTATCTCTGCATACCCTTTCTCGATGAACGCGGCCATTTCTGTCTCGTACTTGGCTCGCAGTTCCGGGTGTTTGTCTAGCCGCTTTTCAACGCCATGGAGCCTCCGCAGAGCTGAGTTATAATTGAAAGGTAAACATACCTCATTTTTCTTCCATAATAGACCAACTTCATACTCTGCGGGTGAAATGCGGTGCGTTGTTTCCTCCAATATGCGGCTGGCTCGGTGCTCCGGGTCGGTCGCAGGGCGGGCGGGCTCTATTGCGAGTGAGTCGACACTGAAAAAATAATCGAGTTTTTCTTCAATTTTTTCATCTAAATTGTTCACAAAATTCACTCGATGTCCTATGGCGCGTGTGGATGAACCGTGCAGTACCCATCCTAAGGAAACTTGGCTTGCAATCAGCTGATCGCATCGTCCCTTTCTAACACACTGCGCTAGAAGGAGAGGCCAGTTATCTTGTCCTATTAAAATGGTGGGGGAAGCATTATCATATTTTAATTTATCTTTGATATCACTCAAATGTTCGCAGTCAGATATCGCTGTCTCTGTCACACTTTGAGGAGATAATGAAAGTTTACTCACGGTTCTAGCTTCAATTTTTTCAGTGTTACCCGCTCCCTGTAGTTCAATTTTGACGCGGCGCGACGAGTCGTTGCTTATTGCGCTATCCGATAGCGCCTCGATGTGCAGGGGGTCGACCGGCCCGGGGGCTCCGATTGCAGCGGCCAATTCTTCGGAGATCAGGCTGACGCTGCTACCGTCGTCGAGGAGGGCGTAGGCCTCCCTTGTTCCGAGCGGGCCCTTCACTTGCACTGGTAATATCTTCAGGAACGAGCGCGCCTTGCGCGCCCATGCGCAGGAGACCTTTTCAGGTTTGACAGCTTCTGAAATCTCATTATAATCTTTATGCACAAGAACATTATGATTTTTTCCACAATTTTCAGCTGTACACAACATCTTTTTACACAAATGCCTGCGGGCACGATAATGAAGACACTTGAAACACAGTTGCTGCGTTTTTGCCACCTCCCGCCGCTTATCTATGCACATGTTAAGAAAAGTTGCGCATTCTCCGGCCCCGCTGTGATTTGTACTTGCGCATATCGGACATTTTTTCTCAGCGACTGTCAGCGTTTTCTGTGGGCGCGGCTGCGAGCTCGATGCGACCGGCGGCTGCCAGCGTGGTGCTGCCGCGGGCGGGTAGCGCGCGCTCTGGGCGGGGCGGGGTGCATAGGTGTTGTATGAGGTAGGGCGGGGGGGGTACCTTTGATAATTTTGTTGCGTGTCCGTCATTATTGTGTATGGTGTAACGTAAACCGTTACATAACCTTCGTTATAGAAACTAAACCTAAAAACATAATAATGTATATATTAGAGAAACGGTTTTATACGACTGGCCACACTGGGTGTGGTGGCAGCACAGTCGCGCTGTCAAACCTACGCGCAGGGTATTTAAAGTTTGTGCAGTGGCAACCCTGTGTTTACATTTTTTGTCTATACTATCTGTCAGTCAGTGGTGCGGTGGGGATTGTTGGCCTCTGCCTCTTTCCTTCTGAACCGCCGCCTGCGCCGGGTGTGCGCACTGATAGACACATTTTCAAGATGGCGGACTCGGAGCACGTGGCTGGTGAGCTTAATCCGAAAGAATCTTCCACATATATACAAATAATAATTAAAATAAAACAGTATTCTAATCCTTAATAATAGCACTTACCTAAATAATAACTATTTACACTTAAATTAACAGATTAATACATGTATAACTAACTTACACTATAATAAGTTAGTCATACATTTTGTCGCGACACTAAATTCCATGGCGAACTGTACTCGGCGCGCATTCCTATTGTTCAGAACCAGCTTGCAAGGCGCTCTCGCCCGCCCGCGCCCGTCACCCGCTGTGGTCATGCATGCCGCGGCCGCTCTCAAAAAGATTTGGCTATCAACGCAGGCGCACGTTCGCTCGTCTCAGCGTCTTCATACGTCGCGCCCGCGCAACTACATTTCGATTGATTGAATATTTAATTGTAACTTTTTCCGAGTGGAGTACTCGCTAATTTGTTTAAAATCAGTGTAAACCCCTATATTGGGTAAGTGTTGAACATTTCTTACGCTTTAAATTAAAAGCAGGTAGATTTTAGGGCGTTTCTAACGGCTTTTCCGTTATAGGTTTCTTTGTTCCAATTTCGCTTGCAAATCAACTTTAAATGCTAAATCACGCTTATTTAATTCTTCCGTAATTTTTACCATGCTTAATTATAATAATTAATGATTTTTATAGTAGTTAAAAACAAACAGATTTGTCAATTTAATTCCACTTTCTTTTTGCAAATTTTGTATTCAAAATTTCCACTTATTTTGTAAACTCCGTCTGACTGGTCATCCGCACTTCACCAAGCCATTTCACCATCACCATCACGCAGTACTTTCTCTTTTCTTCTGCTTCTGCTTACACCGGTGACAGTCAACGGAGATAAATGTGGAACAATTTTAATTTACACGGCGGACGTAAATTCCAGGGTGCTACCGTACGGTTAGCGAACTTCTGACGCTCATCACCACCACCATCCCTGGTACTGCCGGCTGACGTCCCTCAGCCCCATTCCATCTCCACGGCGTTCCCGAGATCCAGGGAAGTACTAGCGTGGTGGCAGTTACCATCCGGTGGAACCGAGGAGTGAAATCAGACCGGCCTACACGAACCTACCCCCTAGCGACTTTTTCGCGTGCTCGCGGCGTTCGGGAGTAATAAATCTATATTAACGGATTTCTTTTGTTTAATTTATTTACTCCCGACCCTAAAACGCAGCACTGGCGCCCTTCCGCGGTTTTAATAAGGTCTGATTTTGCTCCAAGGTTGGTTGAGGTTGTGTGTGCTTGATGTTTTTTTTTGTATTGTGAAACGTTTTTTCAGTTTTTATTTTTTGGTTGCCAGCAGCTAAGGTGTACGGATTACTTGTTTTCTTTCTGTTAAAATTTTAAATATAGTATTGGTACAGTCGGCCACATTTGTCTAATTTTTTTTGTTTTTGTGTGAAAATCACGTTAACGAAGTTTTTAAAGCTGTCCGCTGGTACAGTCAGCTCGATTAAATTGTTTTTTTTTTTGCAAACTTATTCAAAATTATTTATTGTCTTTTCTATAGTGGTGTCCGTGCACAATAGTTGCAATTCATACGCTTCTTTTGTTTTTATTTTTGTGCATTTTTTTTTTCATTTGCGCTTTTTAGCTTTTCTTTGTTCATTCATTTTTTTTTTTTCTCTCACTATCAACCAAAACGTTATTTAAATTCATCAATTTTGTAACAGACGGAGTATTTTGTAGTTTTTTTTTTTTAAGTTCTGTTCAACACTTACTCAATTCAACTTATTTTTTGAATAGTTTTTTTTACGAGGTTTTTCATTATGGCCTGTCCTATTAAATTCATGTCCCTTCAAAAGGCTGAATTAGAATACGAGGTTGCTATTCGGGGGGAAACACCAGCTTCCACGGTGCAGGAACTGCGTAAGCAGATTGCGAAATGTGGGCCTCTCTTTCCATCTGAGGACATACTTTCTAGTCCATTCGAGACGAGGAAGGATATAGATGGCGTTGCGGATGTGCTCGAGAAAATTAATACATATTTAGACTCCAAACCTTTGGACAAAAGCACTTTACTCCGAGCACAAAATCTGGTACACCATCTATATCATCGGCTTAACCGAATTATGTGCGAAGATGAGGAGGACAAAGATGCTTGTGAGCAATGCGTCGTTTTATTTAAGCTTTGCTCCGAGCGTGTTAATTCGCTCATGGATGGCAGCGTATTCGATCCACTTGCATCGGTTTCCAATGCCCCCCAGGTTTCTCCCAGCACTTCGGCCTCTCCCCTTAACATTACCGTGACTTGCGACGGCAACAATGGCAATCAACTGTCAAAGTTAAAATACGATGGCAAATCTTGCGTGAGAGCGTTCATACAACGCGTTTCCGAATTTTGTGCGGCGAAAAATATTTCAAGCGCCAAAATTTTACATAACGCCACCGAAATATTTACGGGCGATGCGATTCATTGGTTCAGAAGCGTCAAGGATAAGGTTAGGACGTGGGATGAACTTGTCGTACTTCTGAGGCAGGATTTCGGCCAAGCTGATTTTGACTACAGACTGCTTTCCGAAATCAGGTCTCGCACGCAAGGGGAAACGGAAAATATAGTGATTTACCTGTCAGTTATGGCCGGTCTGTTTTCTCGATTGTCAAAGCCTTTGACGGAGGATGACAAACTGGAGATCCTTATGCACAACATTCGGCCTTGTTACGCGAGCACTTTATCTTCTGTTTCTGAGATAGCCTCTATCGAGCAATTAAAAACACTGTGTCGAAATTACGAAAGCGTACAGTCGCGTCTTTCTCAGTTCAGGGAACCTCCACGACCGTCTACAGATACTCTGGCACCTGAGTTTGCCTATACCGGTGGTCATTCAAGGAATAGGTCAAATTATAATAATACAAATAGCAATTATTCACAATTTAATAACAATAAATATAAATATAACAATAATAATTACAGTAGATCTTATTCTAATAATAATAATCAAAATGTATCAAATAAAACTAACCCTAATTACGTGGATGCTATTGCTCCTTCAACATCCAGGACACGTTTCTGTCCAAGATGTCGAGTGAACACCCACAATCTGCGACAGTGCACGAAAAGCAAAGATGTTATTGTCTGTTTTGTTTGTGGTCGTAAGAATGTTAAAACGCCTGACTGTCCCGATTGCAAAAAGAATAGGAACCAAAATCCAAAAAACTAATTGGTCAGAATTGTGTCAATGATAATGTAGCTAAATTTGATTCCGAAGAGTGGCAAAATTGGCTACACACTGTCAATTTATTTTTCAAATCTTATAAAATTGATACAATTCTGAAAGAACAAAATGAAAACGATAACAGACCTTACGTTTCTGTACAAATCAATGACGTCACTATGTCAGGGTTGTTGGACTCCGGCTCTGCAGTGACTATTTTAGGTAATGGTGCTCATTTAGTACTAGTCAATAGCGGACTAAAAGTAGTCCAAGGAGAATTTATCTCTGTTACTGCGGCCGGAGGACAAATGTTGCAAAGTGAGGGTTATATTGCAATTCCATTACATTTTGATGGTAAGTTTCACATTTTGAAAGCTTTTATAGTGCCAGGTATAAACAACAATCTCATTTTAGGTGTTGATTTTTGGCGTGCTTTTCAAATTTGCCCGAAATACCTTAGCAGCATTGTTTTGGATGGCAGTGTCAGTAATAACGTTTTGCCCCAACCCAACACCTTCATTCAAGGATACGACAATTTGGACGAATCGCAAAAACTACTTGCTGATAATGTTGTAAAACAATTTGAAGACATTTCTTTTCAACGCAAGGGTCTAGGTGTCACTAACTTAATTACGCACCGTATTGATACCGGCGATGCTAGTCCAATCCGTCAACGCTATTACCGCTTGTCACCTGAGAAGCAGCGCATATTGGTTGAACAAGTAGACGAGATGCTTGCTCTTGATGTAGTTGAGAAGTGCGAAAGCAGTTGGCAATCGCCGGTTTTGCTTGTCAATAAAAAGGACGGACAACCACGGTTCTGTCTCGATAGTCGTAAGTTGAATTCGGTAACGAAACGGGACGCGTATAACCTGCCTTACATTTCAGAGATTTTGGACAACCTTAGGGATGCTCGTTACCTGTCCAGCATCGACTTGTCCAAAGCCTTCTGGCAAATTGAAATCGCTCCGGAGGACAGAAACAAGACTGCATTTTATGTGCCTGGTAGGGGAACAATGCACTTTAAACGAACTGCGTTCGGCCTGACCAACGCTCCTGCTACTCAACAAAGACTAGTGGACCTGTTGTTCTCAGAGTTCGATCTTAAAGTTTTCGCCTACCTGGATGACATTATCATCGTCTCCGAGGATTTTAATAGTCACGTCACCTTACTTTTACGCGTCTTAGACAAACTCAAGCAAGCCAATCTAACAGTTAACTTGGATAAGTGCCGTTTCTTTAGTAGCCAGCTTAAATACCTCGGTTTCGTCGTCGATGGCTCTGGTCTACGTACCGATCCCGCGAAGGTCGAGGCAATCTTAAATTATCCCACGCCGTCGTCTCGTAAAGACGTTAAGAGATTTCTAGGTACCGCGACATGGTATAGGCGTTTTGTCCCGAATTTTAGCACCATAGCTGCCCCTTTGAATAAATTGACTTCATCAAAGAAAGGTTCACCAGCTTTTAAATGGACCCCTGAAGCTGAGTCTGCGTTCCAGCAGCTCAAAGAATCTTTGGTTTCTGCTCCAGTTCTCTGCTGTCCGGACTACACAAAACCGTTCGAGGTGCATACTGACGCCAGTAATTTTGGTATAGGCGCTATGCTCACTCAGACCGTCGATGGTAAAGAGCACCCGATCGCGTATATGTCGAAGAGCTTGTCTCCAGCGGAGAGAAATTATAGCATAACAGAGAGGGAGACGTTATCTGTAGTCACTGCTTTGGAATATTGGCGTTGCTACATCGAGAACGGACAGCCCTTCACGGTCTACACTGATCATAGTGCCCTTAAGTGGTTCCTGTCCATTAGCAATCCAACTGGTAGATTGGCTCGTTGGGGTGTTCGTTTGTCAAGTTTTAACTTCACGCTTAAACATCGCCGGGGCGTTGATAATGTCATCCCTGATGCCTTGTCTCGAGCACCTGTAAGTGCCATTTGTACATCTAACACTCATTTAGACTCTAAGGACACTTGGTACACCAACATTTACAATGGATGCCTTCATAACCCGATAGACTTCCCTAACTTCACAATTAAAAACAATTCCTTGTACCGTTTATCCAAAAATAAGCATGAGCTTACAACGGAATTCTCATGGAAATTGGTTGTTCCCGCCGAGTTGCGTCAAGAAGCTATTTATGAGAACCACTCAGAGCCTACTGCAGGTCACATGGGTATCTTTAAAACATATCGTCGACTTGCCCTTTGTTACTTTTGGCCAGGCATGTACCAGGACGTTGTCAAGTTCATTGGAACGTGCGACAAGTGTTTGTCTTACAAGGCTCAGAACCATCAAACCTTAGGGGAAATGGGGAGACCTAAACAGTGCTCTCGTCCGTTCCAAATGCTCTCAATTGATCTGATGGGTCCATTGCCTACTACTAGGAAACGTAATAACTACATCTTAGTCATCACATGTTGCTTTTCCAAATATTGTTTAATTTTCCCAATTAAAAGTGCTACTGCAGAGGTTATTGCCAAAATTTTAGAAGAATCGGTTTTCCTGGTACATGGCGTACCACTTACTATACTTATGGATAACGGTACTCAATTTACTGGAAGGGTTATGGACGCCTTATTTAAATCTTATAAAGTGCCAAATGTGCACTATTCTCCTAGATACACTCCTCAAATTAACGTTGTCGAAAGATACAATAGGACCATTATCACCTGTATTTCCACCTTCGTCGAGGACGATCATAGATCTTGGGACGTGTTTATTCCGCGTGTCCAGTTTGCTATAAACAGCTCAGTTAACGAGGCCACTGGTTTTACACCTGCGTTCTTGGTGTATGGTAGGGAACTGGTCACTTGTGGGACACACTACACGGAAACTGACATAGGGCAGGAAGTGTTGTTTCTACCTCGTGACGTCTACGCCGAGAACTTGGGTTGTCTGTCCTCAATTTTTGATGACGTGCAAAAGAAACTTTGGCATGCCCATGCTAAAAACACGTCTCACTACAATCTTAGACGTAAGCCGGCTGAATTTAACGTAGGTGACATTGTCATGAAACGCACTTACTTCTTAAGTGACAAGGGTAAGCAATTCACCAAAAAGTTGGCACCAAAATTCATAAAGGCTAAGATTATTGCCAAGAAATCTCCGTTAGTTTATGTGCTTCAGGATTTAGCAGGCAAAGATTTAGGCACCTGGCACATAAAAGATCTCAAATTGGTTGGTCTTAATAGATAATATTGTGAGAACATTTTATTTTCTCATATATATATATATATAATTTTAGTTTTCTAGCGTTTTAACATCTTGTGCAATAGTATCTGTAAGGTTTCAAGTTCAAGTAACAGGTCACCTAATTATTTTCTGACATAAAGCGTCGGTAATTATGTTCTATATAAGACAGTTATTGACGTAAACATGGAAGCGTGAAGTATGAAAGACGAGTGTTGAAAGAGTTGTACAGGTACTAAGGAAATGCGGATTTTATTCCATTTCATTATGTAATAAAATCCTTCACGACGCGCGGGGGTACTGTAACGTAAACCGTTACATAACCTTCGTTATAGAAACTAAACCTAAAAACATAATAATGTATATACAAATAATAATTAAAATAAAACAGTATTCTAATCCTTAATAATAGCACTTACCTAAATAATAACTATTTACACTTAAATTAACAGATTAATACATGTATAACTAACTTACACTATAATAAGTTAGTCATACATTTTGTCGCGACACTAAATTCCATGGCGAACTGTACTCGGCGCGCATTCCTATTGTTCAGAACCAGCTTGCAAGGCGCTCTCGCCCGCCCGCGCCCGTCACCCGCTGTGGTCATGCATGCCGCGGCCGCTCTCAAAAAGATTTGGCTATCAACGCAGGCGCACGTTCGCTCGTCTCAGCGTCTTCATACGTCGCGCCCGCGCAACTACATTTCGATTGATTGAATATTTAATTGTAACTTTTTCCGAGTGGAGTACTCGCTAATTTGTTTAAAATCAGTGTAAACCCCTATATTGGGTAAGTGTTGAACATTTCTTACGCTTTAAATTAAAAGCAGGTAGATTTTAGGGCGTTTCTAACGGCTTTTCCGTTATAGGTTTCTTTGTTCCAATTTCGCTTGCAAATCAACTTTAAATGCTAAATCACGCTTATTTAATTCTTCCGTAATTTTTACCATGCTTAATTATAATAATTAATGATTTTTATAGTAGTTAAAAACAAACAGATTTGTCAATTTAATTCCACTTTCTTTTTGCAAATTTTGTATTCAAAATTTCCACTTATTTTGTAAACTCCGTTTGACTGTCACCGGTGTAAGCAGAAGCAGAAGAAAAGAGAAAGTACTGCGTGATGGTGATGGTGAAATGGCTTGGTGAAGTGCGGATGACCAGTCAGACGGAGTTTACAAAATAAGTGGAAATTTTGAATACAAAATTTGCAAAAAGAAAGTGGAATTAAATTGACAAATCTGTTTGTTTTTAACTACTATAAAAATCATTAATTATTATAATTAAGCATGGTAAAAATTACGGAAGAATTAAATAAGCGTGATTTAGCATTTAAAGTTGATTTGCAAGCGAAATTGGAACAAAGAAACCTATAACGGAAAAGCCGTTAGAAACGCCCTAAAATCTACCTGCTTTTAATTTAAAGCGTAAGAAATGTTCAACACTTACCCAATATAGGGGTTTACACTGATTTTAAACAAATTAGCGAGTACTCCACTCGGAAAAAGTTACAATTAAATATTCAATCAATCGAAATGTAGTTGCGCGGGCGCGACGTATGAAGACGCTGAGACGAGCGAACGTGCGCCTGCGTTGATAGCCAAATCTTTTTGAGAGCGGCCGCGGCATGCATGACCACAGCGGGTGACGGGCGCGGGCGGGCGAGAGCGCCTTGCAAGCTGGTTCTGAACAATAGGAATGCGCGCCGAGTACAGTTCGCCATGGAATTTAGTGTCGCGACAAAATGTATGACTAACTTATTATAGTGTAAGTTAGTTATACATGTATTAATCTGTTAATTTAAGTGTAAATAGTTATTATTTAGGTAAGTGCTATTATTAAGGATTAGAATACTGTTTTATTTTAATTATTATTTGTATATACATTATTATGTTTTTAGGTTTAGTTTCTATAACGAAGGTTATGTAACGGTTTACGTTACAGTACCCCCGCGCGTCGTGAAGGATTTTATTACATAATGAAATGGAATAAAATCCGCATTTCCTTAGTACCTGTACAACTCTTTCAACACTCGTCTTTCATACTTCACGCTTCCATGTTTACGTCAATAACTGTCTTATATAGAACATAATTACCGACGCTTTATGTCAGAAAATAATTAGGTGACCTGTTACTTGAACTTGAAACCTTACAGATACTATTGCACAAGATGTTAAAACGCTAGAAAACTAAAATTATATATATATATATATGAGAAAATAAAATGTTCTCACAATATTATCTATTAAGACCAACCAATTTGAGATCTTTTATGTGCCAGGTGCCTAAATCTTTGCCTGCTAAATCCTGAAGCACATAAACTAACGGAGATTTCTTGGCAATAATCTTAGCCTTTATGAATTTTGGTGCCAACTTTTTGGTGAATTGCTTACCCTTGTCACTTAAGAAGTAAGTGCGTTTCATGACAATGTCACCTACGTTAAATTCAGCCGGCTTACGTCTAAGATTGTAGTGAGACGTGTTTTTAGCATGGGCATGCCAAAGTTTCTTTTGCACGTCATCAAAAATTGAGGACAGACAACCCAAGTTCTCGGCGTAGACGTCACGAGGTAGAAACAACACTTCCTGCCCTATGTCAGTTTCCGTGTAGTGTGTCCCACAAGTGACCAGTTCCCTACCATACACCAAGAACGCAGGTGTAAAACCAGTGGCCTCGTTAACTGAGCTGTTTATAGCAAACTGGACACGCGGAATAAACACGTCCCAAGATCTATGATCGTCCTCGACGAAGGTGGAAATACAGGTGATAATGGTCCTATTGTATCTTTCGACAACGTTAATTTGAGGAGTGTATCTAGGAGAATAGTGCACATTTGGCACTTTATAAGATTTAAATAAGGCGTCCATAACCCTTCCAGTAAATTGAGTACCGTTATCCATAAGTATAGTAAGTGGTACGCCATGTACCAGGAAAACCGATTCTTCTAAAATTTTGGCAATAACCTCTGCAGTAGCACTTTTAATTGGGAAAATTAAACAATATTTGGAAAAGCAACATGTGATGACTAAGATGTAGTTATTACGTTTCCTAGTAGTAGGCAATGGACCCATCAGATCAATTGAGAGCATTTGGAACGGACGAGAGCACTGTTTAGGTCTCCCCATTTCCCCTAAGGTTTGATGGTTCTGAGCCTTGTAAGACAAACACTTGTCGCACGTTCCAATGAACTTGACAACGTCCTGGTACATGCCTGGCCAAAAGTAACAAAGGGCAAGTCGACGATATGTTTTAAAGATACCCATGTGACCTGCAGTAGGCTCTGAGTGGTTCTCATAAATAGCTTCTTGACGCAACTCGGCGGGAACAACCAATTTCCATGAGAATTCCGTTGTAAGCTCATGCTTATTTTTGGATAAACGGTACAAGGAATTGTTTTTAATTGTGAAGTTAGGGAAGTCTATCGGGTTATGAAGGCATCCATTGTAAATGTTGGTGTACCAAGTGTCCTTAGAGTCTAAATGAGTGTTAGATGTACAAATGGCACTTACAGGTGCTCGAGACAAGGCATCAGGGATGACATTATCAACGCCCCGGCGATGTTTAAGCGTGAAGTTAAAACTTGACAAACGAACACCCCAACGAGCCAATCTACCAGTTGGATTGCTAATGGACAGGAACCACTTAAGGGCACTATGATCAGTGTAGACCGTGAAAGGCTGTCCGTTCTCGATGTAGCAACGCCAATATTCCAAAGCAGTGACTACAGATAACGTCTCCCTCTCTGTTATGCTATAATTTCTCTCCGCTGGAGACAAGCTCTTCGACATATACGCGATCGGGTGCTCTTTACCATCGACGGTCTGAGTGAGCATAGCGCCTATACCAAAATTACTGGCGTCAGTATGCACCTCGAACGGTTTTGTGTAGTCCGGACAGCAGAGAACTGGAGCAGAAACCAAAGATTCTTTGAGCTGCTGGAACGCAGACTCAGCTTCAGGGGTCCATTTAAAAGCTGGTGAACCTTTCTTTGATGAAGTCAATTTATTCAAAGGGGCAGCTATGGTGCTAAAATTCGGGACAAAACGCCTATACCATGTCGCGGTACCTAGAAATCTCTTAACGTCTTTACGAGACGACGGCGTGGGATAATTTAAGATTGCCTCGACCTTCGCGGGATCGGTACGTAGACCAGAGCCATCGACGACGAAACCGAGGTATTTAAGCTGGCTACTAAAGAAACGGCACTTATCCAAGTTAACTGTTAGATTGGCTTGCTTGAGTTTGTCTAAGACGCGTAAAAGTAAGGTGACGTGACTATTAAAATCCTCGGAGACGATGATAATGTCATCCAGGTAGGCGAAAACTTTAAGATCGAACTCTGAGAACAACAGGTCCACTAGTCTTTGTTGAGTAGCAGGAGCGTTGGTCAGGCCGAACGCAGTTCGTTTAAAGTGCATTGTTCCCCTACCAGGCACATAAAATGCAGTCTTGTTTCTGTCCTCCGGAGCGATTTCAATTTGCCAGAAGGCTTTGGACAAGTCGATGCTGGACAGGTAACGAGCATCCCTAAGGTTGTCCAAAATCTCTGAAATGTAAGGCAGGTTATACGCGTCCCGTTTCGTTACCGAATTCAACTTACGACTATCGAGACAGAACCGTGGTTGTCCGTCCTTTTTATTGACAAGCAAAACCGGCGATTGCCAACTGCTTTCGCACTTCTCAACTACATCAAGAGCAAGCATCTCGTCTACTTGTTCAACCAATATGCGCTGCTTCTCAGGTGACAAGCGGTAATAGCGTTGACGGATTGGACTAGCATCGCCGGTATCAATACGGTGCGTAATTAAGTTAGTGACACCTAGACCCTTGCGTTGAAAAGAAATGTCTTCAAATTGTTTTACAACATTATCAGCAAGTAGTTTTTGCGATTCGTCCAAATTGTCGTATCCTTGAATGAAGGTGTTGGGTTGGGGCAAAACGTTATTACTGACACTGCCATCCAAAACAATGCTGCTAAGGTATTTCGGGCAAATTTGAAAAGCACGCCAAAAATCAACACCTAAAATGAGATTGTTGTTTATACCTGGCACTATAAAAGCTTTCAAAATGTGAAACTTACCATCAAAATGTAATGGAATTGCAATATAACCCTCACTTTGCAACATTTGTCCTCCGGCCGCAGTAACAGAGATAAATTCTCCTTGGACTACTTTTAGTCCGCTATTGACTAGTACTAAATGAGCACCATTACCTAAAATAGTCACTGCAGAGCCGGAGTCCAACAACCCTGACATAGTGACGTCATTGATTTGTACAGAAACGTAAGGTCTGTTATCGTTTTCATTTTGTTCTTTCAGAATTGTATCAATTTTATAAGATTTGAAAAATAAATTGACAGTGTGTAGCCAATTTTGCCACTCTTCGGAATCAAATTTAGCTACATTATCATTGACACAATTCTGACCAATTAGTTTTTTGGATTTTGGTTCCTATTCTTTTTGCAATCGGGACAGTCAGGCGTTTTAACATTCTTACGACCACAAACAAAACAGACAATAACATCTTTGCTTTTCGTGCACTGTCGCAGATTGTGGGTGTTCACTCGACATCTTGGACAGAAACGTGTCCTGGATGTTGAAGGAGCAATAGCATCCACGTAATTAGGGTTAGTTTTATTTGATACATTTTGATTATTATTATTAGAATAAGATCTACTGTAATTATTATTGTTATATTTATATTTATTGTTATTAAATTGTGAATAATTGCTATTTGTATTATTATAATTTGACCTATTCCTTGAATGACCACCGGTATAGGCAAACTCAGGTGCCAGAGTATCTGTAGACGGTCGTGGAGGTTCCCTGAACTGAGAAAGACGCGACTGTACGCTTTCGTAATTTCGACACAGTGTTTTTAATTGCTCGATAGAGGCTATCTCAGAAACAGAAGATAAAGTGCTCGCGTAACAAGGCCGAATGTTGTGCATAAGGATCTCCAGTTTGTCATCCTCCGTCAAAGGCTTTGACAATCGAGAAAACAGACCGGCCATAACTGACAGGTAAATCACTATATTTTCCGTTTCCCCTTGCGTGCGAGACCTGATTTCGGAAAGCAGTCTGTAGTCAAAATCAGCTTGGCCGAAATCCTGCCTCAGAAGTACGACAAGTTCATCCCACGTCCTAACCTTATCCTTGACGCTTCTGAACCAATGAATCGCATCGCCCGTAAATATTTCGGTGGCGTTATGTAAAATTTTGGCGCTTGAAATATTTTTCGCCGCACAAAATTCGGAAACGCGTTGTATGAACGCTCTCACGCAAGATTTGCCATCGTATTTTAACTTTGACAGTTGATTGCCATTGTTGCCGTCGCAAGTCACGGTAATGTTAAGGGGAGAGGCCGAAGTGCTGGGAGAAACCTGGGGGGCATTGGAAACCGATGCAAGTGGATCGAATACGCTGCCATCCATGAGCGAATTAACACGCTCGGAGCAAAGCTTAAATAAAACGACGCATTGCTCACAAGCATCTTTGTCCTCCTCATCTTCGCACATAATTCGGTTAAGCCGATGATATAGATGGTGTACCAGATTTTGTGCTCGGAGTAAAGTGCTTTTGTCCAAAGGTTTGGAGTCTAAATATGTATTAATTTTCTCGAGCACATCCGCAACGCCATCTATATCCTTCCTCGTCTCGAATGGACTAGAAAGTATGTCCTCAGATGGAAAGAGAGGCCCACATTTCGCAATCTGCTTACGCAGTTCCTGCACCGTGGAAGCTGGTGTTTCCCCCCGAATAGCAACCTCGTATTCTAATTCAGCCTTTTGAAGGGACATGAATTTAATAGGACAGGCCATAATGAAAAACCTCGTAAAAAAAACTATTCAAAAAATAAGTTGAATTGAGTAAGTGTTGAACAGAACTTAAAAAAAAAAACTACAAAATACTCCGTCTGTTACAAAATTGATGAATTTAAATAACGTTTTGGTTGATAGTGAGAGAAAAAAAAAAAATGAATGAACAAAGAAAAGCTAAAAAGCGCAAATGAAAAAAAAAATGCACAAAAATAAAAACAAAAGAAGCGTATGAATTGCAACTATTGTGCACGGACACCACTATAGAAAAGACAATAAATAATTTTGAATAAGTTTGCAAAAAAAAAAACAATTTAATCGAGCTGACTGTACCAGCGGACAGCTTTAAAAACTTCGTTAACGTGATTTTCACACAAAAACAAAAAAAATTAGACAAATGTGGCCGACTGTACCAATACTATATTTAAAATTTTAACAGAAAGAAAACAAGTAATCCGTACACCTTAGCTGCTGGCAACCAAAAAATAAAAACTGAAAAAACGTTTCACAATACAAAAAAAAACATCAAGCACACACAACCTCAACCAACCTTGGAGCAAAATCAGACCTTATTAAAACCGCGGAAGGGCGCCAGTGCTGCGTTTTAGGGTCGGGAGTAAATAAATTAAACAAAAGAAATCCGTTAATATAGATTTATTACTCCCGAACGCCGCGAGCACGCGAAAAAGTCGCTAGGGGGTAGGTTCGTGTAGGCCGGTCTGATTTCACTCCTCGGTTCCACCGGATGGTAACTGCCACCACGCTAGTACTTCCCTGGATCTCGGGAACGCCGTGGAGATGGAATGGGGCTGAGGGACGTCAGCCGGCAGTACCAGGGATGGTGGTGGTGATGAGCGTCAGAAGTTCGCTAACCGTACGGTAGCACCCTGGAATTTACGTCCGCCGTGTAAATTAAAATTGTTCCACATTTATCTCCGTTGACTGTCACCGGTGTAAGCAGAAGCAGAAGAAAAGAGAAAGTACTGCGTGATGGTGATGGTGAAATGGCTTGGTGAAGTGCGGATGACCAGTCAGACGGAGTTTACAAAATAAGTGGAAATTTTGAATACAAAATTTGCAAAAAGAAAGTGGAATTAAATTGACAAATCTGTTTGTTTTTAACTACTATAAAAATCATTAATTATTATAATTAAGCATGGTAAAAATTACGGAAGAATTAAATAAGCGTGATTTAGCATTTAAAGTTGATTTGCAAGCGAAATTGGAACAAAGAAACCTATAACGGAAAAGCCGTTAGAAACGCCCTAAAATCTACCTGCTTTTAATTTAAAGCGTAAGAAATGTTCAACACTTATTGATGATTTTAAACAAATTAGCGAGTACTCCACTCGGAAAAAGTTACAATTAAATATTCAATCAATCGAAATGTAGTTGCGCGGGCGCGACGTATGAAGACGCTGAGACGAGCGAACGTGCGCCTGCGTTGATAGCCAAATCTTTTTGAGAGCGGCCGCGGCATGCATGACCACAGCGGGTGACGGGCGCGGGCGGGCGAGAGCGCCTTGCAAGCTGGTTCTGAACAATAGGAATGCGCGCCGAGTACAGTTCGCCATGGAATTTAGTGTCGCGACAAAATGTATGACTAACTTATTATAGTGTAAGTTAGTTATACATGTATTAATCTGTTGCCCCATGCGCAGGAGACCTTTTCAGGTTTGACAGCTTCTGAAATCTCATTATAATCTTTATGCACAAGAACATTATGATTTTTTCCACAATTTTCAGCTGTACACAACATCTTTTTACACAAATGCCTGCGGGCACGATAATGAAGACACTTGAAACACAGTTGCTGCGTTTTTGCCACCTCCCGCCGCTTATCTATGCACATGTTAAGAAAAGTTGCGCATTCTCCGGCCCCGCTGTGATTTGTACTTGCGCATATCGGACATTTTTTCTCAGCGACTGTCAGCGTTTTCTGTGGGCGCGGCTGCGAGCTCGATGCGACCGGCGGCTGCCAGCGTGGTGCTGCCGCGGGCGGGTAGCGCGCGCTCTGGGCGGGGCGGGGTGCATAGGTGTTGTATGAGGTAGGGCGGGGGGGGTACCTTTGATAATTTTGTTGCGTGTCCGTCATTATTGTGTATGGTTCGCGCAGCTTCGCCTCGGCTCTCAGGAAGTCGACCATCAGCATGACGTCACTTTCACGACGTTGCTTGTCCGCAGAGTAGGTGTACCACTTCGACTGTAAATTCACTGTTAATTTGTCATGAAGCGAGCGTAGTATCTCGGAGTTGTACCTACTTGCATGTGGGTCGACTAGCTGTAGCGTAGTCATGATGGTGCCGAGGCGCAGCGAAAATGTACAGATGTCTTGCGCGTTGTCGGTCAGCTTCGGCAGCTCTCGCAGATTCTTGTACTCGAGGGCTGCAAGCGTCGCTGTGTTCCCGTAGCATTCTTCTAATTTTTCCATGATGATTTCAGGCCGTGCGCCCGAAATGATGAAGTCGGCGATAGCGGCGTTTCGTAGCCCGCTTGTCGCCGTCTGCAGTCGCGCTGTATTTTCTCCTGTTGTAAAAAATGGTGCTGTGTCTTCATATACCCTTTTGAAGGACAGCCACTGCCGTCGGGAGCCGGTGAACGCCGGGAGGTCGGCCGGCTTCCTGAAGGACGGTTCTTGCTTGCTTGCGACGATGGCGGCACGTATGGCGTCAGCGAAGTTGTTCATGTCTGCATTCGGTGAATACTGTTGCATCGCCATTGCCCGCTCCTGAGAGAACAGCATCGACTGGTGGACCGGGTTTGCTGTGCCAGGATCAGCTTCCTGGCGCCGGTCCGGGTACTGGATCGCCGCGGGTAGCGGGGGCGGGGGCCCAGCGCGGGCTCCCGCCGAGTGAGACAGTACCTGAGTGTCGTGCTGCGGTGTTGGGATGTGCGGATGCATGTCGATTGCAGGAACTTGTTGATGCCGGTCGAGCCAGGTTTCGACCTGTCGCGACGTGTTCACTTTTGTTCCGGTGCTCACGTCGTCCTCGAACTCTTCATCCGACGATGCTTCTGCCTGGACGATAGCTAGCCTTGCCGCGGCTAGCTCTGCCTGCGCCTTCGCCAGTTTGATGCGATGTTGCTTCGATTTCTTCGATGTTGCCTGCGAGCGCGCTCTTGTAGCGGACGCTAACACAGGCGCTGGGAGCGCCTCTCGTATAGGCGCCTGTAGCCCAGCGGAGGTCCCCGCGGCGCTCCCCTCTCCCGGGCGCGGGAGAGGGGGTACGGCTGAAGCGGGGGGCTCGGTGGTGGGGGCGGGCGCGGCCTGGCCGGCGTTGCCTTGCGGCGGTGCGGGCTGGGGCGGCGCGCCCACGGTTGCGGCATATGCAGTGCCAGCAGTCTCGGCCGCGGCGGGCATGGTGCCTGCGGCCGGGGCGGTATCACGGGCCTGGGGAGGCTCCGAGAGTGACCGTAATGAATCGTACCTTGCTTGTCTTGTGATACGTGGTGAGTTTCTTCCAGATTCCGCCGACGCTCCTGTTGTGGTTGTGGTGCCCGTCGTCGTCGTCTGCTCCGATGAATCGGTGATGCCTCCTGGTGTGGAGGCTGTGTGGACGGACGACGGGGGTCGCCTCCTCTCTACCGACCTTGTGACCGGCATGATGAGTTTCTTTATTCTTTTTTGAGCCTTGAGACTTCTGGTTTCTTGAGCCTTGAGACTTCTGGTTTCTTGAGCCTTCTGGTTTCTTCTGGTTTCTTGAAGCTTTTTTCTGGTTTCTTGAGCCTTGAGACTTCTGGTTTCTTGAGTCTTCTGGTTTCTTGAGTCTTCTGGTTTCTTGAAGCTTTTTTCTGGTTTCTTGAGCCTTGAGACTTCTGGGTTCTTGAAATCCGCGGAGAATGGACCAATGTGCGGGACGGGACTGTAAGCGACCACACACCTTCGATAGCAGGGTACCTAATGGGTGGTAGGAAATGAGAAGAAACACTGATTTTACAATACTGGCTAAATGGAGAGGAAGGCGACCTTTGGCGTCGACGGCTGGATACAAACTGGCGGCTAACCTTTTTTTTTTTTTTTTTTTTTTTGAAACTGACAAACTCGCAGCCCCTCCTGGGCGTAGCGATTGTCGGACCGGGTGGTTGGCCGTGGCGTTCCCTGGGGTCGAACCAGGTCGCTAGCCAGACCACCCTGAGTTGGTCGGACTGGGTGGGAGCCGGGAGTGCCTGGGGTCGAACCAGGTCACTTAGTCCGGTCCACCTCGATATGATCGGGCTAGGTGGGGCTTCACGCCTGGAGTCGAACCAGGTCGTTTGGCCAGGGCCACCTTGACTTTACGCTGATTGCTCAGAGTGAGCAACGGACCAGCGGGAAGGATGACTCGGGTCATCCTGTCCTTATGTGAACTTGTGTATCGAACTAATGGGAGTTTTAGTTGCCGGTTCGCTAAAACCTAGCCCAGCTAAGAAGACTCCGGCAAGAAACTTAGCTGGGCCCGAGCGAGGTCGGAGTGAAGTTAACCAGGACATTCGGGTCCTGGGGCAAATCGGGACGCGGCCCTTGTGTGCTGTGGTCGCGGGGAGGTCGACCCCGCCGGCGGGGTCGACGCTGTGTGGGTCGGACTCCGTTTGACGGCCTCACAGCAAGGATTCTTTCGAATCCTGCTGAGATGTCGTCATCCGGATCCGATAGGACGTTGCGGGGACGCCGGGTGAAGCGGCCTCGGGTGAGGCCGGACCGGCGCAGCACGTCGTCAGGACCTGGAACAGAGGGAACATAGTCAACCGCTTGTCTGATAAGTGGATTCCTATGTTGGGGAGCCGTCCTAAAGTACCGTTTCGAAGCCATCTTAAAGAAACCTTGAATCGAGGGAAGCTTGTATTCAAGGTGAAGGCTAAGATTCCGAACATACCACGGGGTGTCGGTCATCCTACGAATGAACCTATTCTGTACGACTTGTAGTGGACGCAAACGTGATTTAGGCACGTGTGCGAACACTACACTGGCGTAGGACATTATGGGACGAATGCAAGTTTTGTAAAGTGTCAACTTATTTCTAAGCGACATTTTACTCCGCTTGTTAGTCATCCCACCTAACCTATTCATAACGAAGAGAGCGCGACCGCGAACGCGTTTGATATGTTTGCTGAAGGATAAGAATTTATCCAGTATAACTCCTAGGTATTTGACCTCATTGACCCAGGGGATGGGTAAGCCGAATAGTTGGATAGGAGCTAACCTTTCCATTATTTGCTTCCTAGTCGGAGAGAATACAATTGCAGCGCTTTTCTCAGGATTAACTTCGATGCGCCAGAGATTGAACCACCGCCCGAGGGCGGTTATCGCCTCCTGGAGCAATTTCCGTATAATACTGGGCTTAACGTGCGATGTGTATAGGGCAGTGTCGTCCGCGAACAACCCCAGATGCACTTTGTTGTGCCTGGGAATGTCGTTCGTGAACAGGGAATAGAGCGTGGGGGAGAGTACAGAGCCTTGCGGGACTCCGGCGTGAATGGGATGCGGCGCCGATAACGTTCTCTCCAGTCGGTATTACGGTAGTACGGTTGTGGAAAAAATATTTTTTCAACCCTCGTAAAGTGGCTGTGGCATAAAAATACTTTCGAAAATTTCAAAAATCTTACATCTAGAGATAGATTAGGTAAAAATAAAAATAAAACTCGTTTTTAACAAATAAATAGAGTGACCCAGCGGACGAACCCTTTTTTCATACAAAAGTGGGGGACAGCTATTTCCGCTGGGTCACTGCTTATAAACAAGTTATAATAAAAAATATTTGCATTATGTAGCTTTATTGTCTGTCTTTTATTTAAATAAGCATACATTTTATTTAAAAAAAATCCGAATAAAGATTTCCTTTCAAATTTAGTCGGAGAAGGTGAAATTTTGTTGACAAAAAAAAGTTGATTCACCCAATAATACAATAATATAAATGTTAAGTTTATCCTAGCGGGTATCCAAAACTTGCATTATCTTCCTGTAAGTAAGGTATCCTTGTTGTGCGGGACGGGACTGTAAGCGACCACACACCTTCGATAGCAGGGTACCTAATGGGTGGTAGGAAATGAGAAGAAACACTGATTTTACAATACTGGCTAAATGGAGAGGAAGGCGACCTTTGGCGTCGACGGCTGGATACAAACTTGCGGCTAGCCTTTTTTTTTTTTTTTTTTTTTTTTTTTTTTTTTTTTTTTTTTTTTTTTTTTTTTTTTTTTTTTTTTTTTTTTTTTTAGAAACTGACAAACTCGCAGCCCCTCCTGGGCGTAGCGATTGTCGGACCGGGTGGTTGGCCGTGGCGTTCCCTGGGGTCGAACCAGGTCGCTGGCCAGACCACCCTGAGTTGGTCGGACTGGGTGGGAGCCGGGAGTGCCTGGGGTCGAACCAGGTCACTTAGTCCGGTCCACCTCGATATGATCGGGCTAGGTGGGGGCTTCACGCCTGGAGTCGAACCAGGTCGTTTGGCCAGGGTGGCGGCTAGCCGATTGCGTGGGTGTAAATCGGCTGTCGCGGTAGTCCACAGTTAGTGTGGTTGGAGAAACGGGAGGCCTACTATTGGTCGTGCCTGTGATTGGCCGACGTTTCTGGTTGGTCGGTTTTCCCTCCATTTTGCCATAGTTTATTTATTAAAAGCGGGAAAACTTATCTAGGTTACATGGATGCACTTTGTGCATGTGTGTGCAGTATGCACTTGGCTGATGGCCCATGTTGTTGCACATTGTGTGCTGTGAGGTGTACTTGGCTTATTGCCTGTACTATGCACTTGCTAGTGCGTCATGTACTGGGCTGTTGTGCATGTGCATTTGTTGCACATGCAGCTAGGCTTAGGGCCTTTGTAGCTTTGTACATGACGCACTTAGCTTTTATGTGTGCAATATGCACTTTGTAGGCTGAGGGCCTGTTTGTGCATAGTGCATTTGAGTGCAGTATGCACTTGAGTGCAGTATGCACTTTGGCTTAAGGCCTGATTCCTATAGTAAAGGGTAAAGACGTTTAAATGATTGGACAAACCTATTCTAATACAATTATTTTACCTAAACCTAATAGAAATAGAAAATGATTATTATTTATTTGCTTACAACTAAACTTATTTATATTTACATGTCATTAAGTATCCGGTACACTTGTGTAAGTAAATGAACCAATTTTGTCAGTTTATCTATTTTCTTTGTGTTAGCTATTCTTTCTCATCTGCTCAAGGGGTGTTGGCTGGACGAGATCCCTTCCAGGGATGGGTTCGCCTTTGTACATAACCTTTGACTGTTTGCACCTACCTACGTATTGTTTTTGTTTTTGTACATTTTTACGGTGCAGTAGTGTTTACATATACTACTATACACCATATGTTTCACGAACGCGACCCATTTGATTTGATATGTGTCTATTATCGTTAACGAGCACTTATTTTGTTTGCGCGTCTTAACTATGTTTAGGCACTAGTCCCACCAAGAGCGAGAAAGCGATTAGCTATCGGCGATTTTCTCGCCCAAGAAACGAACAAAAGATAAGGATCCTGTGTTAGTAAAAGAGACACATACATTAATAGTTCATCGCTGGCTGTTCACACTGCCGGCGAGTAAATTTTCTAAGAGAATTCACTCGCCCGCGAAGAAAAAACTCGCCAATCGCTACTCGCTGCTCGTTGGTCGCCGCTGGTGGGACTAGTGCCTTAGTTTATAAGTAACTAATGGATAGCTATTATTGGCCTCATATTATGTATCAGAAATAGTCTTAAGTATATTTACGGCTGTTGTTATCCTAAATACCAATAAAATAAATAAATAAAATAATGCGTGAATAACTATAACTAGAAAACCGTTTTCAGACGAGCGATCGTTTTTGTTATGACTCAAGAATACCCTCCTAAATATGGTTTTTCTATTATCCTACGGATGCATTTATTTCACGATCCAATAGCTTGTTGGTTGGGCTTCGATAGCCAACGAGAGTGGACACAGAGTCCGTATATTAACGAAGAAATCGGGTAAGTCTTTTCTACGATGTATTTTTGTACGACTATCACGACATTTGTATGGGCGCTTATTACTTGCATTAGGATTGAATTAAAAATGTGTGTTTCATAGCAATGACTAGCAATATAGCGTAAGAATTGTGTGTTAAAGAAGTAAGTGAATCAAATAAACAGTTTACGAAAGTTCGCCAAAAAACGTGATTGTCGCCATTTGTACGGCCTCATTTGTATGACTATTTTGTCCATACTAATGTCAAATGTGCCATACAAATGTCAATAGCGCCATACAGTGTCGTACAAAATGTTGATGCTGCCGTACAAATGTCGAAGTTTTGTTTACTTGCATATTAATTATATTATCATTTGTATGGCACATTTTTTTTTTCACGCCAATATCTAGCTAGCTATTAGAAGCCGAGGGGTGCCTCTTGCACCATATTTTTCATTGTTAAAAACCCCACCTGATGACATCGGTAGAAATGTAAAAATGTCGAAATAACAAAAATCTACACAAATACAGGTTGATTCAATAAGCGATAATCGTGTTTTTAGACTATCTGGTGTTATGACACCAGATAGTCTAAAAACACGATTATTACTTCGTAACCCAGTCTGCACAGATCCTTAATTGATTCCTATTTTGTTACCAATATTTTCGATGATTATTAATGATTGGTTCATATTTTGTTAATTTGTATGGATAATTAGGGAAAATACTTATTTTCAGTAGAATTTTAATTATACAAAATAATTAATTTTGTTTATTATTAAAATAAATTGGTAACAAAATTGGAAAGTTAACGAGTTCTGTGACGGTTAACGCGTCCATACAAATTTATGTACAAACTTTTTAAGAAATGCTCAATTAGTGATTACAGTACTAAACTCTAAGTCTGGTTTAAATCTTTGCTCGTATCGATATTTACAGGCCGTATAAATACCTATACTTTTTTTGGTTACTTAAAATAAGTGCTCTATTCAATATTTTATATACAAGTTTAAGAGTATTAAGTGTGTAAGTGTGTGCAATCCTACTAATGTTAAGTATAAGTAAATGTGAAACTTTGTGAAGATATTTGGAGGCTCGGATGTTTGTTACTAAATAACGCAGTAATCACTGAATGTATTGAGCTGAAATTCGTAGACACAGAACAAGTAGACCAAGTCCTGGGCTAAAACATAGGATACGATACGTTATATCCCAGTAAAGAGTACTCCTGTGACAATATCGGGAATAACGCAGTCGAATCCGGCTAAATGCTACTAAATACCAGAACAACACACATTTGGTAAAAATGTGTCTTGTGTAAAAAAGTAATCCGTTATTATTACGAGTATTTAGTCTGAAACTTAAGAACAGTTTCTTTTTTAATTTTTTCAAAGCCAAGCAAAGTTTTCAGTTAAAATTGGTATTTTAATACCTTTAGTAACAGTTCGGGTCAAGTTTCTGCTATGTTTACAAAAGAAAATTGTCGATCGCCCTTAACTTACAACTTTTGCCTTTGAACGAAAACGGGAACAAATATTTGAGTTTGCCGCCATTTACAGACGACGCGATGCGTGCCATTCACGATCAACGTAGAAGACTCAAAACCAGAGCGTAGTACGAAATAGGTATGACAGATAAAGCAATAAATTCGAGTCTCAGTAATAATTAAACAATCAGGTTTGTTTACTAAGCTTATAGTAAATCTCGAACAATTAGACACCGGAGAGAAGGTCCCCAGTTACAATAACACCAGAAATAAGGCTTTACTAACCGCACCACAACAGTACCGACCGCCTCAAATTGAGTGCCGACTAGGGAATGCAACCCATTGATTTAGAGTCAGGTAAAACCCGGATATTTTGACCCACAACCCGGGTTTTGAAATATAAAAAAACACTGTTGCACACTGACGCCGTGAAGCGCGGAAATTGCATCGAAACATCTAAATTTCGTATGAGTTTCGCATATTTTCGTAGATTGCGGCGTCAGTGTGAAAACGGGATGTAAATTAAATAAAAACTCCATCATAGTAAAATATTTCTAGCGAACCATCAAGGTTACCTTTCTGCCATATGTTTTACCTGCTTAGTCTTAATATTGTGCAGATTGTATGTATTTTTATTTTCTCTTGAATAATGAAGTAGTGTGATGTACTTGTTTGCAAAATATTTAAACTATAAAATATAAAAAAACTAGTAATTAATAAAAATATTGCATATATCGTTTTATTTTAAAGAATTTTAAAGATAAATAATACAATCTAACGTCGGCTGCTTATCTTACTTAACACGGCCGGCAATGCCGGCACGTTCATTTTAAGTCATGCAAACCGGATACCTGGGTAACCGACTTCATTTAGAGTCGTACCCCATTCCCGGGTTTCAGATTTGACCGGGTATTGCATATGAAGGGTACACCTATGTGACTTTTTGAGTTATAGCGTTTTGAAAGTTAGTCGTCGGGAACAACTACTATGGCAACCAGCTCTTTAAAAGTGAAAAATATATATATTATTTTAAGATATTCGCCTGTAATCAAGTGGTAAGTTATAGTTTATTGCGAGCTCTACATTTTGGCATTAAAATCTCATTTTCAAAAAAAAGTGACTAGACATGTTCTTTCCGTGGACCCTTCATATAGTGCCCTAGTGCGGACTTCTTTACTCATACCATTACGCGTAAAGTATGCCGTGTCATGATACTTGGTCTCGGTCGTATCAGCACCGCATCGCCACACATAAAGGCTCGTATTTAAGGGTTGAAACCCTTTCACCCGCACTCGTAACTTCCGGTCTCCACTATTGTGAGGGGTGTATTTTTTACACAACACACTATTTCGAGGATATTCTGCTATATTACTCCTGATTTTCTTGCCGATTAGATGTTTTTTTAGGGAAGGGTTTCCTTTTTACTAAGGAACAGGAGTGTAGTTTGTAAGAGCAGTTAAAGGAAGAGCGCCACAAAATGGATGATACTTGTATGTTAGTGACGGGATATTTACTTACAATTTTAAAAATAAAATTTCAGATATGGATTTGTATGAGATTAGTCATGAAATACTTTATAGTGAATCTAAGAGGGTGTCTGGAAATAAAAGGAGGAGGCCGACTACGCTAAGTATGAATGCAAAGGTCGAAAAAAAGTATTATTTCAAAAAACACACATGGAAACATTACAAGCAAGATGATTAATTAGTCTTGATACTTGACAAATATCTTTTCGTTAATAAGTATATAATGTGTCTACATACCTATTGAAATATAAATTCACATTCTTGCATAAATTGATCTAGTTCCAACCAAACTAAGCAATGCTTGTATACTTGTACATCTTTAAATATAATATTTAAATACATAGAAATTATTGAAGACCCTGTAACAAATCGCTTAGTTTGGTTGAAACTAGATCGATGTGTGCAAGATTGACACAGATATTTATTTCAGTAGGTATGTAGACCCATTTTGTAATAAAGGGAAGAATTATTGCCAAGGACCAAGATTAAATAATCCTCTTGCTGTAGTTTCCGCATGTTGCCATATACATAAATTTCTTAATAAAACGTTTTTTCGACCTCTGCAAACTTAGCGTAGTCCGACTACACCTATTCTAAATGATCTTTTTCCATTTTTACTCATTGTCAAATCTGTTGTTTTTATCTATTTATAGTTACAACATTCTGCTTCAGACAATTGATGTAAATTCATTCTTAGTCCATTAACTTTGTATCGCAAAAAAATAAAGAATAGTAATTTATATACATATACTAAAATCGTAGAAATTTCATGTTTATTCGCGCATGACGGCAAAACTACCAGACCGATTTGATACACCATCCAGGTAATACATAGGGTCCTTTTTACGCGGATTTTACTTCCACGAATGAAGTTGCGGGTGGGTCCACTTGTTGCCTACTATTGGATCTATACCTAGATGATATCTCACAAACTAAACAGATTCGATCCAAGTAAATGGCCAACCGCTAGCATCCAGATAGTCCGGCAACACATTGTCGAAGCGATGTCATATATCCAATATGGCTCTCAAGATGGCAGATGAGTCATTTTCAAAAAAAAATTACATAGTTAAGGGCCTAATAAAAACAAAATCACGATCGCTTCCTCTGTGTTACCAAAAGTTAGGCAAACAAACTATATGGGTAACTTTCGTAACACAGAGGAATAAATTAAGTTTTGTTTTAATTAAATCCCATAATTGTGTACAGTTTTTTGAAAATAACTCAGATTTGATACGAAACCTATGAAATTCAATAACGTTACAAGGCAGTTAATAATCCAATCATTGCTTACTTGTGTAATAACCTCCCAACAACTTGGCAATTTATTGTTGCTAAGTTTTTCAATTATTACCGAGAAAGTAAAATAATTTTTAATGGTATTGCCGTATAATAGTTTAATAAAATTTTGTACATAATTAAGAGGGATACTAGGAAATTTCTTGACATAATTGTTTCATCGTTAAACAGTTATATGGAAATACATTTACAACGGCATGACTATATACAATCGCCCATATCTTTGACTATTACAATTCTCTTGCTTAATTTTACATTGTTGGCACTTACACGAAATATTTAATCTTTTTTAAGAAATAAATATCAACGAAACTAATTATTTAACGTCCTTATTATACTGCCTTATTTACTATACATGAATATAAAACTTAATCAAACTTTTACATCAGAATCGATATCAATATATTTTGGAAATACCCAACAATAGTAAAACGTTTACAAGCTGGACCGATCATATGTCTGCTCTCGAGTTTACGACCCCGAAACTAATAATATTATGTAAGCAAGATCCCTCTATGTCCTCTATGAACTTATTTATTATCTGGATTGCGGATTGATTAAAAAAAAGTAAGGTTAAATAAATAGGGTATTTGACAACAATCAAAATAAATTAATTAACTCTAACCAGCAAATTACGCTTCCAAAACAGCCCGGATAAAATCATTCAAACTTATTTTCGTGCCATCAACGATTTTACAATGACGAAAACTAAAAATAAGGCACCATGTTGAGCATGACGTCACAAGCACGTCACAAGATAGTATTTCATACTAAACTGCATACTTTCGGAGCGTTTTGACACTTCATAAAAAGAAGCTGATTTGAACTGTCATCAAGTAGCCTATTGTGTCACCGTTACACACCTGATTTTGAAACTAATAGTAATACATACACTTTTCATACTTTCTTACACAAAGAAATGGACGTAGCCTCTGCTGTAATATAAACCGCTTAGCTAAAAATATTATTATAATAGAAAAATAAATTCACGTACGCCATTAACTATACAATCATAAAAATCCTGATTTATATGAGAGTCACCCTGTCACCCGTCATTTTACCTGACAAGATAAAGCGGTGAAAAGCGCCTGAAATACTCTTATTAGGTTGTTAAAGTTTGAATAAAAAGATGAATTCTATTTTGGCGCGGACTTTAGCGCTCCTGGCCCTAAAATCTCTGGCCAAGACACTTTACGAGGCCTTGCGGACCGTATACTTTATGATGTAGTTTTTTTATCACCGACGCAGTCTATTTTACGAGTTTCGAATCGCTCTGCGAACAGTGAAAAAGGAAACGCTGTGTGTTTTTTTAATACATAATATAAATTTTGACACGGTCAGTTTTATCCCTTTTTAGGGTTCCGTACCCAAAGGGTGCCAACGGAACCTTATTAGATTACTAAGCATCCGCTGTCCGTCTATCCGTGCGTCACAGGGCTCTAGCTTTTGAATATGTATTTTTATTGCCACTATAACAACAACTAATATATAACCACATTTTTATAAAAAAAAAACCTGACCGCAGTGCACTTTGAAACTGCATTAAATCCGCCATTTTGTTTATTTTAACGAACTTCATGCCCAGTGACATTCGCACCATCAAGACGAATCTAATGATGTATCATTTATGAAAATCGGATGTGTCGTTGAGTAGTTACGAGCGGACACAGGAACGGACATACATACATACAGGCCAAACACATAACCCTCCTTTGGGCTTCGCCGCAGTCGGGTAAAAACTAAAATATAAGGAGGTACAAGAAACGTGTTTGTGTCGATCAGTGACATGACTTTATCTTGAACCGTAATAGATAGTGATTTTAAATTTTCACAAAATGTGTATTGTTTGTCGCTAAAAGATGAAATTATAAAAAAAAAATTAAATTGAGAATTAAAGGAGGTCACCATACAATAAACCTGTTCTTACGGCGTTTTCAGCTCGCGCTTAATAATGATAAGATACTTGATATTCACAGAATATTATGTATTTCTACTGTCGCTATATTAACAAATTATGAAAATAAAATAAAGTAAAAAAATAAAATGGGGCCCCTATACAAGAAATTTGTTTTTGCGTCTTTTTGCTTGATTGTAATAGTGGTAATAGGCAAATGCAGAATTTGTACTTCTATTGCCGCTATAACAACAAATAATAAAAACAAAACAAAATGATTTTTTTTTTTAATCTTTATTTTTAGGGAGCTTTTGTCAGACTGACTATGCCAGCTCCGTTAAGCCTCTACCGTAAAATGAAAAATAAAAAGGGATCTCCATAGGAAACATGTTTGTGTTGGTCCGTCACAGTACTGTATCTTTTGAACCGTAATAGATAGAGACTTAAAAAAATTTCACAGAATGTGTATTTTTTCCTGTGGCTAAAAGATCAATTAATGAAAAAAATTAAATCAAGCATTAAAGGGGATCCCCATACAAGAAACATTTTTGCTTACACAATTTTCAGCCTTAAACATGTTTTTCAATATAACAGAATAATATGGTTTCGGTAAACGAGAGTTTCAATATAAGGAGCCAAAGAAAAGTGTTACCGCTCAGGAAAATCTAATTTAATTTTCCTGACAAAAACGTAAAGTGGCAGCCACTCGGCGGATTTAAAATTCAAATTGAAAACATTTGTAAGCGGTATGTGGTCACAAAAAATACACATCCGAATGTTTTGTTGTTTCGTATATTTTACAAAATTTCTTTTATGGAAATATACGTGAAATGTGAAATTAAAAGTTGGTTATGTTGCATTTTAGGGTTCCGTACCCCCTTCCAAAGGGTACTAACTGAGCTATTATTAAACCTCCGCTGCCCCTCTGTCCGTCTGCTATTGGCATGTCTCTTTTGAACCATAATAGTTACTACATTACTGCTATAACAACAAATAATAAAAACAAAAATAAAAAACTTGTTTTTTGGCATTTTTGATACGGAACCGTTCGTGTGCGAATTCAACTCGCACTTGGCAGGTTTTTTTATAACAAGCAAAGGAAGGTAGACCGAAAACAGTTTATAACTTACTCAAGTGGCTATACTCCGTAGATTACTGTCCAATTTCTTAAACTGTTCTAGCTATACGCTAATCATAAATACACGCAAACATTTCATAGATGGCTGGTTAAAAGTTTTAAAAAATTAGGGAGTGTCCATAACGTAAAAGAAATCAATATTATCGTGACATAGGACGATCTAGCTAGTTATATCATATCCCACCAATCTCACCAGACGGGGTTGACATAAATACTAACTCATGAGGCCAAAAGACAATAAGACGACCGCCACAACTCAAGCGTCCAAATCACTAACTTACCTACATGATTTGGTATTTGGGCCAATTGCAGAAAAAAATTACCTTTTACTTTTTTTGCCTGATCATGGTGTTTTATACCATTTTACTCAGAATCATGAGCACTTTTCACTTATGAAATAAAAAGAAGTTGCCCAAAATATCCCAAATATTCCTTAGAAATTTTGAATTTCTCAGTTTCGTTACGCCCAAACTAAATATAGGGGAAAAGTCGTAACGAAACTGAGATTTTTTTTCTCAGTTTCGTTACGATTTTTCCCCTATATTTATAGCTTGGCAATTTCGTTGGTGACACTCCCACCGTCTGCGGGCGACGGGGGACGAAGTACAGCGGGGCGGTATTAACTGTGCGCGCGCAGGGGGCCGTGTGACAAGAGCCTTCAGTCGGCCGCAGGCTCTCTCAACTCTAGAACAAATATTGGCAACTTGTACTTTTGTACGTGTGCGTCGTGCGATATTTGACTATTGCTAAATGTGAAAATAAAACTTGTACAATATTTTACTTTAGCAACACTAGTCTGTATTAGTGTTACCATATTGGATCTTTTTACCTAATTTATGTAATTATAACTTCTTTAGGGTTTTGAAGTTTTAGTTACATTAACATTTTAGAGAACGATCATATTAGGATGTAGACATTGTGAGAGCTAAACGTCAAACTTCTAAAAGAAAAAATAACCTTCGCCTTTTAAGATTCATGTAATCATTAAAATCTTTTGTTGTTTAGGACATCTTTAATCTGATTTTTCCAATCTAGACCTGGCAACACTGCCAATTGAAGATGGCGGCACGACAAATCAAAGTAATAATATCTTGTCTAAAATATTTTGGTGTGATAAACGTTTAAAAATGTAATTTTGTGACAAAATCGGCTATGTTTAATACTTAAGAAAATGGTGTCGTCGAAAATATCTACCCTACACTTTGACTTGGCTGTGGTACAGGACCACGTGACATATTTGAATAGACAGAAAATTCACAAAAATTGACTCAAGAACAAATTCTTGTGTTCTTTACAAAAATATTTGCCTTCAGGCATCTATTCCACCGTGAAAAACGAGGATAACGACTGTGCAAGTGTCACGAGCGATTATACTTGGTTTATGTGTTGTGTTCAAGGTTGTGTTGTGATCGCCATGTTAGCATCCATTTTTCCGAGGAGGCGAGTGGAAACGCATTACAAAGACAACTAAATATTTTACAAAATGAATAAATATGTTCAAGATACTTTATCGTTGTTTTTTATAAACTGAATTTCCCAGCACACACTAGAGTTCAAAATACTAAACTTCATCATATCAATCATCAACTTCACCTTTCATCAAAAGTATACAAAGTGAAATGAGACGAGTATGGAAATTTATGGAGGATGAGAAACTATGTTTATTTTTATTTAATACCGAATATCGGTCGATATTTGGTATTAAATAAAAATAAACATAGTTTCTTATATAAAATAAATTTCAATGTGGTATTTAAAAACCCCGCCATATTTTGACAAGCTGTGGCATTTAAAAACCCCGCCATCAATTAGTTTGTGTGTGGTACCACAATGTCGCTAGTAGTATAAACGCAAGAACCAGAAGTTACTATTTTTTTATATGGAGTTTGCGTTCTTCTCTTGAGTATTATGTTCCTTGGTCGGCCGCCAGTCGTCTTGGCGACAACTTGTGTAAATAATCACTGCTGCACATAACAAAACGCACACGAGATAACTACGCAAAGATGAGTCTGCCGATCGGAAAAGTTCTTGAATGTGGAGCCAAACACATACATAATGTATATACATTCCTATTTTAAAACTTGCTTTCTGGCTGCTAAAGTTCAGTTGAAAGACAGTTATTTTCGAGATGAAATAACTGCATCAAAATTATAAACCAACTGCGCAGTCTACTTGCAGTTAGCGTGCAGGTTTTTTAACTCCAAAAATCTGCCTTCAAACTGCATTTGCAGCTAGAAAGCATCGAAAGACTGCTTCGGCCTTTAGGGATATCGGCAGACATATCCGTACGAAATTCGCGTCGTGTGTAGCGATGTTCAAAACGTCATTGTCCCCTGCCCCCGCGCGGACCATGGGAGTGTCACCAACGAAAGTGCGAAGCTATAGTTTTTCTACAATTGACCCGTTTGGTATCAGTATTTTTCCTTCGATGTTTTGTGGATGTAACCCATAGGCTACTTGGATTGACACCAGCATTACCAACAGCTCACCAACAAAATGGATGGCATAACTATAAGCTGGGAACCCCAAACTGCTTGCTCCGGAGCCGTGTGTTCGTCCGTTTATTTACACAAAATACCGTTACCGGTCGGGACCCAAATGTTTTTAATATCCGCACAAATAGACTCAAATATCTTACAAGTGATATTTGCAAAGTTATAGTCGTATATACAACACACACATATTTACACTTATTTTTTAATTATTACCGGGAACGTCTTTAAAATATGTATCTTGCTGTGACAGACAGACAGAGTCGCACCATAAGGGTTCCTTTTGACCATTTATTTTGGTACGGAACCCTAAAAACCGCCGTATTACAAATCCGTCGAAAAACAAGTGAAGTTCGAATCGAACGCCGCCAATGCCAGCCGGCATTGGCGGCATTGGTGGCATTTACGGGGGCATTCATATAAGGCAGCCATTCCAAAGAGGTCGGTTATGCCGTGAAATACTTGCATACTGTATGTAAAACTTAATCCCGTTATCTACAGTGGTTTAGGCTGTACGTTGTCTGTCAGTAGGTACCTTAATCACAGAACTGTTTTATATGGATACATTACACAATCTGACATCTTTTCCACCAGCGGAGTATCCGAACGGGTTCGTAATCTCGCGTAATGGGGCAAGTTGGATCGTTAATGTCAAACAGCAGCGATTGTTATGTGGCCGCCCCGCGCTGGCAGCAACAAGAGACAGGCACAAGCGATATATTGGAAGATAAAAATCAATCCTCAAAACCGAATGTGTGTTGTTATTTTGGAGTAAACTATTTACATTTAATATTGTTTTCGATTTCCGGGATTGTTTCTATTTGTAATAACTATTTAAATGGAATATTTAAGTATTTATGCCACACCTGGCCATAAAGTGGCTTTTTCCGCACGCTGCGCGTGCGGAAAAGTCCCTTTGTGGCCAATTGTACACATAAAATAATGTACACAACACGGGAGGTAATAAAGAAAGCCTTTCTTTGTATTACCACCCTAGTTGTGTAATGTACTATTATTAAAAACTTTATTGCACAGTAATAAAGGTTTTCCATACAAACATAAAGAAGTCATTATTTCTTTCCACGGCATCAATTTTGTTTAAAATAAGGTTTATTTTATAGCTTGATACATTTTGTTTGCCTTTAAGGTCAGTGCCACCTATCAGCATCATTCAAAACTAAACGAAAACTGAAATAATATATTTTTGGCTTTTTAAGAGTTGTCATGTCACTTCGCGCAAATAAAATGTATCAAGCTATAATATAAAACATATTTCAAACATGCTCGTGGAGGCAATCGAAGACCTTCTTTATGTTTGTATAGAAAACCAACCGACTCGAATCACCTTAAGGTCATTGTACTTTTTATTACTGTGCAATAAAGTTTTAATAAATACTTAAGCAAAGGTTTTATAAATTAGTCTGCCAGCCTCTTCGTTTGTTTGAGTCGAAACATTCAGTGAAATATGATTAATAAGATGAATTATCAAAGGAAACGGAATAAGTAGTCTATTTTTACGCTTCTTAAACTGAGTTACAAAGTTTGTGTTTTTAATTTCTATTGTTAGTTGGTATTTTAAATTAATAAGATATGTACTGCTTACCTAATTTTATTCATCAATATAACTCAAAACCTAAAAAAAATCGTTTATGCCTTACACCGTAACATCAGTTCTTCCGTTTCGTGTGGTTTTGTCAGATTAAAATCCGAAGTTCAGGAGATAAACCTATTGGGCTGCCATTAATAGCAAAAAGTTGTTAGCTGACTCCGACCGGACTGCGCTCCACTTAGTTGATGATCTTTTACTAGTCTCGCTCTAGGGGTGGATTATTCCAAACTCTCTATAATCCTAATTTACGTTCGCCCTAATTCTTTTTTTCTACATACCTTTTCGGACCATTTGAACCTTTGCTCCGTTTTTTCGCACTCTGATACCTACCCATCTAAATATAATAAGTATAGAAGCGTAACTGACGTACAAAATCAGCCCAACAACATATCAGTACCACGAAGGCGAAACTAATACTTAATACCAAATCGGCTATCAGACAACGTCCGGACATTATGTCAAACGGTTATCTATCACGCAATAATATATAATAAATCTTTATTGTTTACCAAACTGTGATGCAGCTGCAACAATGCCGGGTTGTACTGTGCATTGGTGCAGGAGCTACTCGGGTGCGAAACGAAACGGAGTTTATTTACATTAGTAAGTTAATGTAATTTCAATGTTCCCATACTAAAATATTATGGCCGACGTTATGCAATATAAGTTGTGGACAAAAATTTAATTACTAGAAATTGCTTCGAAGGATTTTTTTTCACTACATTTTAAACGATATTATCCTCGTAGTCATTAGTATAATCTTTGCATTAGTATGAATCAGAGCTGTATATATTTTTGCGCTTTCCTCGTAATTTAGAACGTCGTGCTGCTTGGATTGCTGCTGCGCGTCGAGAAAAAGAGACAAAAACTGAGCGCCTACTGAACATAGTACATTTTGCAGAGAGACACAGATTGTGTTATCTCCAACACTGGATGACATTTCCTAAAAGTCACTGAAGTCCCAAATTGAACGGTACGCTACCAATATTTACAGTAAAATAATATGAATAAATGTATATTTGCGTATTATCGTTAGTCACAGCAAATCTATAATATTGACTGCAACCCTTCCGACTTGCTACCAATAAAAAAAATCCAGAGTAACCATTAGGTATGATGACGACCGAAGCAAGAAGGAGTGTAAGGTACCTTACGACCACAATACAGCCATATTTAGCATTAAAGTAGGGCGATCTCAGAAACACTATGATTATAAATACTTGGTCCTAGTAAGAATTGCAGACAATATTTATCAAAAAGTGATTTATCAGTCGGAGTTTTGCAAAATTAATTGTTTGAAAAAGATTTATTTGGAAATTGACCATTTTGTTCAATGATAATTTAACATTAAATATATTAGCAAAGTGTTGCTGAATGTATATTTGTCAAATAATTATTTATAAAATGAGGATTTTGAGAAATCGTATGTGAAATGAATATGGTTGTGATTGTTTAGTGATCATTTGTGAGACCTTTTTTGTGAAAGTCATTTCATATAAACGGTAAACTGTTTGAAAAACCCGATTTATTCTTTTGCTTTGCCATGGTCAGGTAAAAGTAGGTACATAATCTAGATAACTATGGGCGAATGTCCAGCTCAACTTGTACCAAATATGGATTTAATTGGCTCAGCAAGCAGTAAATATAGAAAAATATAAAATTCCAGCCCTCAAGGTCCAGCGGTATATGTCATAGTTTTTTTTATATGATCTTTTATGGAAACCCATGTCGTTTCTACAACTTCATAAAAATATAAAATAAGATGATTAAATTAATGTCAAAAGGAATATTATTCAGAATAGAATTATACATAAAAAAAGTGAATTTAATTAATTGTTCAATCACTGTATCACTCCTGTATTAAATCATTCACGTCAAAATATAAAATATTTGGCCAGGTTTAAGTAAGCCTTAAGAAAAACTATAGCGTCAAATGAATTTCTCACGTCAGTAGGTTTGTAACCAATCACAGATTTTTGTCTTTTGAACGATATGCAACCTATCCGAAATTGCAGGCTTCTCACACTGAATACTAATATTAGTGATAACTTTAGACTCAAACATAGTCAAATCATTAATTTGATTTTAAACACCCCTTGGTACATATGACGTATTGATTTTAAAAAGTGGGCAAATTTCAACGGCAATTTTGTTCGGTGTTATCGTTCTATACATAATATTTCGATGCTGATACCTGATAGTTTTTTGTCGAATCAATAAATAGTACAAAGGGAATACGTTCAGAAGGATTATTTCGAAGAACTCTGCGGCTAACACAATGGGCTTTTGATATACCTATGCCAGTAGTCGGTCTACCGTCACTATTCAAAACTGAGATCCAACTCGCCATCACTCGAATGCTCGACTGAACAAATAGTATGGACTGTATTTCTACTGAAAAGTAAAATAATACTGTATGCTATTTAAATAAAATTTACCAGTCATGTTACCAAGACGTAACCTTCATAGAACCCTGCGTCGGTTTGACTAGTTCAAGGCATTTGGGTCCCCTATTCGAATGTTCATAAAGAAACAATAAACCAAATCTGCTCTGGCTTTACATAAAGTACCTACTCGTATAACCCATGCCATGTCACTGCGATCTTATCACGAATAGCTTCTTCCTACTAGTATTAAATTATACTTTGATGTTAACGTAGCACTTACTAGTAGCTACAGCTTAAACGTATAACTTTAAACCGGAAATTGCTTTATGCGAACAAGGAACGGAAAATGTGTAATCCCCTGAATTTGCCGAAAGTGCTAAAGGTGTCACAGGAACTATTATAATAGTTCCTCCGTGCTCTGCGAAGACAGCTGCGATTATATGCATCTGTACGTGAAAACGGTCCCGTAGAATGCCGGTGGAATATGGAATGTAGAAACCGCCACGCGAATAACACAGCCGTTTTGAAAATAGGGTCAGGTCATCAGGATATTTTCTTCCCGTAATTGTTTTATTTTACATACATGTCATGTTAGCGTTGATATTAATTTATTACCCCTGCATTATACGTAAGTGTTCTTAAATATAAATATTTAAAACGGTGTCCCCTTGTTTCGCCGACAAACGTTTCATCGAATGTTTCATTTCATCGAATTTTCATTTCGTCGACAACTTTTTTCTCCGAAACCACTTAACTTTTCAGGATTTTTTAAAGAGTCATCCTGTAGGTTAGGTTAGGTTAGGTTGGGGTGCTAGACAGGAAACCTCCCAGAGCGTCTGGATTCTTCTCATTTCTCTTGATCCGGTTGATCCGGTTGATGAGGAAAGGGAAGCGTCTTGGCCTGTGCACCCCGGGAGCAACGGCAAGTGATTTCTTAGGGGCCCCTAATTGATCACCTGCCCATGCTGCGAATGAGCCTGTCAGGGGGGATTGGGGGGTCCCGCACCGGGTTTCCTCTGTTAGAGGACTCTCCAGGTGCGGCACGCGAGGGCGGAGCGACGGGCACGCGCAGCATCCCTTCGACGTCTCCTTTTGGGGGGCACTGCGGGCAGGCACCAGACGGGTGACCTGTGCCGCTGCGTGGTGGCGGTGGACTACTCCTCTGCGTCCCGTTAGCGGGACATAGAGGACTGGTCCATCGCGGTCCGTAAACCTGACTGTCCCCAGCAACGAGGGCTGGCGACGGTCAGGAACGGACGGGAGAGTGTCTGCGGGGTAGGGGCGTGTGTCCTCCTGTCGACGGCTGCGGGGCAGGGGCGTTTGTCCTCCCGTGGCGGTGAGGGTGGGACTGGCGCCGGATACACGATTGGACCCCATGTGTTCGGTGCCGGTTCCTGGTTTCCCCGGGGGACGGCCGTTGGTCGGGGGTAAGCAGGTGAGGGAAGGCACACTGGCCATGCTACAGTATGCCTTTTTCGGAGAGGGTTCGCCCTAGGGCGAAGGTGCCGGTGATGTCGTGGTGGCTTGCTAGCGATCCCACGGCATCACCATGAAGGCACAGGGTGGAAGCATCCCTGAGTTTTAGTGGGTAGGCCAATCCCTTCTGGAGCGGAGAGCCCCACATAACCAATGCGTAACATCTGGCTGTCACCCCCGATGGCCTTAGGTTACGTAGTGGTATGCAGTTTCATGCATTTCTCCGGGTTAAAAAAAAAAAAAGGTTAGGTTAGGTTAGGTTTGTTTTATATTAATTTCTAGAAAAATATGGTTTCAGAGAAAATTAATTTTCGATGAAATGATATGTCGATGAAACGTTTGTCGACATTTCAAGGGTAAGGGTGTCTTGCCAAGACCTAATTTAGAAGTTTATTTTATACAAAAGCGAAATATTTAGCGCGCGTTGGAGCGGTAATTGGCAGGTAATTAAGTTAAAACAAAATATAGTACTGCAAACTTAAATTGAATTGACATCGCATTTAATTACATACGAACACTACAATTCAGTGAATTCGTGATGTTTCTAAAGTGGAATTAAATAAAAATGGCAAATAATGTAAAGAAGTATGGCTGTCTGTCAATTGCATTCTTGTCTATTGATTTATTGTAAAATAGTAATCTATCTAGGCTAGATGATGCAGTCTGGAGGAGCCACTCGTGGACCTAGCGGCAAATGGGCTCGTCCCAAATTTTTCGGATGTTTCTACTTTTGACTAAGTAGAAGGAACAAGAAACATATCTTACTGTTATTTTATTAATCAGATTTTTGTTCATCGTTATCGTTCCATACACTATATTTCGATGCTAGAATATTGTTGTGTATACTGAAAATCAGAGTGGACTTTTATCAGAGTAACAATGATTCTGATTTTAATAGAAGTTATTTTCAAACATCATACCATTTCAACAAATATTGATACAGTTGGCTAAAAGGCTCACTAATAGGGGAACCCAGGGCAATATAGGCACCCGGGGCAAAATGAACAGGCGTTCCCTTCCCCTCCCTAACCGCCGCAGGCACTAAGCGAGTATCGAAACCAACGCCAGTACGCCCCGCGACCGCGCGGTAAAGGGTAATGTCAACACGTTTTACTACTACTCGTTTCACGGAGCGAGCGAAAAAAATACATAAATAATCTCTTTGATATAATTTTCTAAGTTTTTGTTTGATCTATGTATGTTACATTTTGGTGTCATTATTAAAATGTAATGAACGTGTTGACTAGCTTAATATCTTCATATTATACCTATGGGATTAATTAAGATTTTAATAGAATAATCATTCAAAGCTTTAAGGTTGGTTTATCGAAATCATGACTTCGGGGCATTATGAACGGGGTAATATGGGCACTATGTCCATATTGCCCCGATTGAAGTATGAATATGCCCGTTTTGCCCCGGTTTGAAATGTCTGAGAAGTTATGCTCATAATGCTCCGGCACATAATGCTCCAGGTATGGCCATCAAAAATTGCTCATATTGCCCCAAGCACGGGGCAATATGAGCAATTTTTATTTTTTTTGTTTAAGTCTATGGACCAAAGAAATGACTGAGCTAATTATTTGCTGTTAAAATTAAAGACTGTTGATTATTATAATAAATGATTATTCTAGCAATGACATATTTTAATCGGATCTCACGTTATAACGACATATCCTTAAGGGGCCTATATTGCCCCGGGTTTCCCTAGGTACACCTAATTGTTGCTCAATTTATGTTATAGTTTGTAACGTGTGAAGTTGTTGAAATCATAGCGGCACAATTCAAGCCCGGCACTGAAACCCTGTAACATTCAACATACTATTTTTCAATCAAACTTTAATTTAGCTAATTCAGGTAATAAACGTAAAGAGACCAATCCTCTGTAATTTGACGACCGTTTTAATTTCCGAGTGAGTTTTTTGGTATAAAATATGGAGTAATTTTCACCTTGCCTGAGGCAAAGCGTGTCAAGGAAAATTGTGGGCGGATAGCAAGTAATACGACTAACGTTGCAAGTAATACGACTTGATGTTATTATCATAAAAATATGCCCGTGAATTAAAACTGCCGTGTAGCCATGGCAACCCGCACATCCGCACAATGGCTGAAACACTTGTAATTATAAGTAGGTAAAACATTTTTTAGGGTTTTGTACCTCAAAATTATAAAACGGAACCCTTTCAGGATCACTTAATTGTCCGTCTGTCCGCCTGTCTGTCTGTCCGTCTGTCAAAACCCTTTATCTCGAGAAAAAGTGGCGGTATCGAGTTGAAAATAAAACCATTTACTTTGGTCTACGGTCCATTGAAGATGTGAAAAAATCAAGCTTCTAAGTTAAAGCGGAAAAAAGATACGGCCGTTTCTGCCACAAAAAACGTAAATTTCGACATTTTCAAGAAACCAAAATTCAAAGGGTACTTTCCACTGACCTACAGTCTGTTCCGTATAGGAATAGACATAAGAAAGAAAGGTTATTTAAAGGGTTGGTTTTGGGTTGACTATTCAATAAATGACATTTCTAAAGTAGATGCTCAAAAATAAAATATTGATGATGTCCATACTTTATGGATGACTGAAAATAAAAAAGTGTCCTTATAAAATACCCAAAGAGCCAGAGATAAGCAACACTCAATAATATGAGACAGCTCCTAGCTGTCATTATTATATTGTACTATCAAATAGTTATATCGAATTTGTATGTTGTTTTATTTATATACTGTTTCTGTTATAGGTAGTTAGTTATTCCTAAATTGGTGAATAGTTATGTGTAACGTTCAATATGAGTGATTCTGTGGGGCAGTGGAAAAGGCGTTGGCAGTGTGTTGTCACTCGACCTTCGCGAAGAGAAGCAGTGAAAGTTTATTCTATGGTTTGAAAAACTGTCTTACAATTTTACATCAAATAAATATAACTTTACAGAAAATGTATGGAATCCCTGCTTCTGTGTCCCTCTAGAGTCTATTGTTATCCGGTACGAACTATAGAACTATGAAATTTGGCATGTAATGACGTCATACGACAACTATAGGGAAAAATCTGAAAACTGTACATTTTTAATCAAATCATTAAAAAAATAGACTTTACTAAGAGAATCAAAATTTATAAGGTACTTTAATATTATTACCTACTAATTTGTACGGAACCTTCGGTGGGCGAGTCCGACTCGCACTTGTCCGGTTTTTTTTAAGAAACATGCCTTAGGTACATTAGTCAATATTTTAAAAATTAGGATGGCCTGACATGTCTTCCAATAATCGCCGAAAAGGAAAACTTTTGTTTCATAAATGAGCAAATGTTAGTTTAGTCGACATATTCTAACCTGTCTAGAAGTGATATCAACAGATACTCTTAATTAAATATGATGAATGGTTACGGCAAAGTTCATAGTTTGAACTTAATATTTGTAGTTATCTTACTTACCTGTATATATTAAACGTTTTATAGTTAAAATTGCATAGTGCCCCCCAGTCAACCTCACGAGGCACACAATATTGGCAAAGTTTGAATGATCACGACCCGAAGTTGGCGTTCGTGGTTAGGAGTTTTTCGCTCTCAATTATTCACTATAATGGTATATTTTATGCTCACATCTGTTAGTATATTCAAGGACGTCCATCGTTGACTATAATTTCTCATGCGGTTTGAAGATTGCTGTGTTTGACCTGTATGTATGTATCCGTTCCTATGTCCGCTTGTAACTACTCAACGGCACAACCGATTTTGTTAAATGATACATCATTTAGATTCGTCTTGATAGCACTTGATAGAGCGTCACTGTGTATTGGAAGTTTGTTAAAATAAACAAAATTGCGGATTTAATGCACTCTTAAAGTGCACCGCGGTCGGGTTTTTTTTAAGTAAAAATATGGTTATTTACTGATTTTATCTATATCCATATAGCGATAAACGTGATCGTTCTAAACTGTAACTTTAACAACGCAGGACTGTACTACTTAAATAGTGTAAGATTAACATTGAATACCGTGGTCGGATGTGCCCAATAGCCCGTCAGGAGGGAATCACATATCGCCATCCTGACGCCCTCCCGCACGCTGCCAAACTTCGCGGAGACTTAAAATTGTTCTCTAAACGCCATCTGAATTTGCATGTAGAGCGGATGGGACGCCGTGCGTAAAATTTTATCATAGAAGTTGGGTTGATAACAAAAGTTGCTACAACTTGTAGTCTCGATAAGTTTTTTTTACCTTAGCAGTACGGTGACGTTATAACCCAAGTAGCACACAAGCTGTATAAAAGCTTATACAGCTCTTATAGCGCCCAAACTGGAGGTATAATAGCTGTATAAGCTTTTATACAGCTTGTGTGCTACTTGGGAAAGATGTCAAAACGACAAACGACGTTTAATTTGTTGTGATGAGAGCTATGTGTCAAGGCGATATATATTTATTTGGGAGAATTTTTGATATTCACTTAGCACTTCGCAAACGAAACGTGATAATTCAACATCCTATTAAAAAACACGCATATATGAAACTGAATCCGGGGGCACGGCAGTGCCCCCGCCAAGTCGAGCAAAACAAAGGCACGGCCGTACCATCCTTTTCTCGAAGCCATTCAGGCCATTTTCAGCCTCCCGTAATTTTGTGCTGGCTAAAGCTAGAATCCTGAATTTTCAGGGATATATAGGGCATAAGTACTTAAATACATTCTCACTAACATTCAATTTGAACGTGTAGTTTGTAAGAACTACGTCAAAGTTCCTTAGTTTTGTCACTGACTGACTCACTGATTCACTGACTCACTGACTGATGATGATGATCATTATAATTCTAAGGTACTTCTAGTAGACCGAGAAGCGCCAAATTTTAAACATAATTAGTTTTTAGCCATGTCATGCAAAACCTAAAAATATTGTAATTTCCATACAAACCACATAAGTAAGTTTGTAATCCTATACAAATACAGGCAATTACAAAGTTACTTTTGTAGTGCAAATGGGAAACAGAATGGATTGGAATGTAATAAATAAAGAAAGACCACTTACAAAAAGAAATGAGATCCCATCAAAAACATGACAAATGTAAAAAGATGCAAAGACTCGCAACGTAGTTCTTCTACAGCAAAAAAGTTTTGAGATGTAAGGTTAGACCAAGTCAGTACTGGGGGGGGGGGGGGGGGTGTCCACAGAACTCGATTTCCACCGACTTGCCTATATATTACACCCCCCGGTACTGACTTGGTTTAACATTACATCTCTTTTTTGTTGTAACTTGGAACTGCGTTGCGAGACTTGCATCTTTTTACATATAATGTTTTTGATGGGATTGCGTTTACTAGCTTGCTTAAATCTTCCATAATTTAAAATTTAAATTATGGAAGTAAATTTAATTATATCAAAGGTACACATGAAATGTAACATTAACTTTCACGTTACGCAAAACTTTTACGTTACTAATGAAGCTTTGATGAAAGCTCACTGTTTAATGAGACTTAAAAAAGCGCAAACTCGCGCTCGCCACTTCCGGCTAAACTGCGCAAAACAAACTTTCTCGTTTAACTTACGCTACCAGTGAAAAACTTATGTAACACGCTTTTAACGAATATCCTTCATTAGTGTAATTTTGTATTTAAACTTTACTAGACTAGGTACTCTGACTTTGTAATATTATATTGAAACTGGTTTAGTACTTTAACATCGTTCGGGTTTTTTTTTGTAAGCTTGCAAGTATTACTGACTGTTTCAAAAATCGGACCAGATGGGGCCCGGGCCGTGGCGTTCCCTGGGATCGAACCAGGTCGCTTGGCCCGGACCACCTTGAGAGGGTCGGACTTGGTGGGGACCGGGGCGCCTGGGATTGAACCGTAGTGCATTTAGTATTGCAAATGTCTATAGGTAGCCGTACCACGTTCCATCAGGTGGGGCGTCTGCCTGTTTGCCAATCTAAAAAAACCGGTCAAGTGCGAGTCGGACTCGTGCACCGAGGGTCCCGTACAAACTCATAAGTCGATACATGAATAGTTCAAGATAAACTGTATGGCGATTAGTTTAGTAGGAGCAAATAAGTATGTGTTACGATATTTGCAAATTTCTCAAAAACGGTGCATGTTAGGAAAACCTTTATATTTTTCCTGTAATATTTACTTAGGATGACATTAATAATTGGTAATTATTACAGATTTTTGTGTTCAGTAACTTTGAAGAAAATAGCCCGCCTATTTTCTTCAAAGTTACTGAACAGAAAAATGCTTTTTTTTTAACGTTTTACGTCATAAATCAAAATCTACTTATTTAAGAAAAAAACGAAAACAGTGTTTTAATCTACAAATCAAGCCCTTTCATTTGATATCCCACTCAATATAATAGCTCTATTTTTGATTTTTGACATCCCATTTCGGTCCCCTTTAAAAAAAAGTAAAAAAGGTATAAGATTTTTTTTCTGTCCAATAGGCTCGAGTTAGGGGTTTTTAATACTATTCCAAATATCAAGTCGATAGCATCAGTAGATCCTGAGATATCTTGCTGTGACAGACGGACAGACAGACGGACGGACAGACAGAGTCGCACCATAAGGGTTGCTTTTTTACCATTTTGGTACGGAACCCTAAAAAAAGTAAAACAGTTACAAGATTTTTTTACATCCAATAAGCTCGGGTTAGCTACTTTTAATACTATTCCAAATTTCAAATCGATAGCAGCAGTAGTTTCTGAGATATCTGGCTATGATAGACGGAGGGACAGACAGAGTCGCACCATAAGGGTTCCTTGTTTACCATTTTGGTACGGAACCCTAAAAAACAAATTTGTACTATTGAGAAAAGAAAACGAAAATATATTTGATTCTAGAAGGCAATCATTTATTTAGCTTATATGTTAAGGCTGTTCATTCTTAAAGATCACTTAAATAAAACTTATTTTCGCGAATCGTCCGAGAGATGGCACTGTAAACTTACCTTTTCCGGAAATCGCTACGCCCCTGAGTTGTGGAAATTTTATTTTACATAGTTTAAAAACTGTACCCGTGTTTTACTCTACTCGGACATAAATAGGTAAAAACCCTGCTAACAGGTTTATTCGAGGTCTAATATAAGGAGAACGGGTGCAAACAGGAAGACGACTCGGCCGTAGGCATAGCTTGTGGCCGTATTGCATCCATCCTCGTAGCATGCTTCGCTGGCGCACACGTCGGGGCGGAGATGTTCGCAGTCCTTAGAGGCGTCACCGAAAGAGCATCCGCGGTGCACTATGGTTGTGCTGTAAGCTGTAAACATTACGTAATGTAAAAATAACACTATCCGATATTCTTATACCGTAATATCGTTAGGTATAAACAATTGCCCGATATAGGACATTTGAGTTGAGCGATGGTTAACTGGCAAAGAATGCCTTATGGCATTAAGTACGCCTGGACGCCTTTTGTACAATAACTTTCCTTTTGTGCAATAAAGTTTAAATAAATGAATAAATACCTAGGGCATAAACAATTTGTTAATATCGTGACAATACTCTATAAAGGAAATTAAAGAAAATCAGATGTGTCAATGATGAACGACGACGCAATTTGAAATAAACTGAAAGTCACATAGCGCTTTCGTAGTATGGGCATCAAGAGATAAATATTATCCTTAAATTAATTTCGAATTACTAACAGTAGTAGCGATGAAAGTACAGAGACAACGAAGTATCCACTTATACTACATTCTCCAGAAAATTCTCAGAACTTTTCGGGAACATTCTCAACTAAGTATTTGAAAATGTTCTGCAACGTGCAAAGTATGGGCTACCTTAAAACCAATTTTAAAGGCTAGTCCAGGGGTTCCCAATCTTTTTCAGCCCGTGGCGCACTTACAAGTTTAGTACTTCGTCACGGTACCCTACCCTAGTTCGCTCAAATTAGGTATTGTTGCGTTACCCGCCAATATTTGTGGTTTTAGATAATAATAGAGGATCGACTCACTGCGCCCCACTTTACTTTCTACGGCGCACCAGGGCGCCGCGGCGCACACTTTGGGAACCCCTGGGCTAGTCCAATTTTATTTGACTAAATATATCTTTGACAGCCTACCTCACCTGTGACAATAGTTTTTTTGCAATACGGCTTTGCTCCGGGACCGAATATTTGGTCCATGAGGTTTTGTTCTTCTATGCTGCTGTTATATTGTCTAAATATAGCCTCACAATCGGAGAGAAAATTATTTGATCCTGTCGCTTGCGCATTGTACTTGGGCTTAAAAGGGTCTTCACAGGATGGCTCAAAGATGGAAGAGCAGGTCCAGCATTTGAGGGGTTGACCTGAAAGTGGACACAGTTCTTATGACTACTAATCAAAAGGGAATGCAAAATGACTCGGCCAACATTTGTGATGTGGCTTTTAGAATTCTGACGCAGGAGTTCAAATCAATAAAGTCAAAGACACGTCACTTGTATTTACGCTATATAACGACTAGTTGTACCGCATTACACTGCTCTGTGTGTCCACTATCTGATAAATAGCCACAGAGTGCATTAAAATTATAGTTAATTCCAAAGCATTCCAAAGTGGGCGCAGACAGCACCATACCGTACTCAACTCACTTTATCATACGGTACTTATGTTGCGGGTTTTACCAGCTCAAGTTAGAGTTTCCCCACATCCGTCGGTCAGAAAAAGCTTTATAAGCAAAAAGAGTGAAAAATTCGATTATGCACTCGCGGCCTTTCTTCTTTGATTTTTCTAAGACCCTTAAATTGGAAAAAAATACAGAAGGTCCATAATTTAAGCCTCGCCGGGTTTTAACATGCGATTGGAGTAGGAAAAATACAAGAAGATGGTCAAAAAGTTCTGTAACTGTGGTGCACATTTTCAAATTTAGAGTTAAACTGATTCCGCGTCCGTAGACAACACATCATACGAGTATAATATACTCGTATGATGTGTTAACTTAATATTATTCAGTATTACCTTAAATAAATGGCCAAATATTAGGTTCTGTGATTGCTTGATTCAGCTTATTTTACATCTAGTGACTGTTATGTGACATATGTAGTGCAGAGTAAGCACTAATCTGTTTAGTTATGAAATACGAGACTTACCCTAAGTCTCTATAAAAATATCCATATCACTATACGTACACCTATAACTATTTAAATATATCCGCCAATTTCTGCAAAATTTCGCCATCGGATCTTGACCTGGTGACGATGACCACCAGGAAGGTATGATCTTGGACAAAAAAATAATTTTCCAAATCGATGCAGCCGTTTTCTAATATAAAAAAAAGATTCCAGCGAGCTAAGGACGCCCTCTTCCTTTGAACTAGTTTAAAAATAGGACAATACTTACATTCTCTTACCAGTATAAAAACGAGACAAATCAAACTTTTATACAAAACTGAAGTCATTGTGAATTTATATAATATAAATAACGGAATCACACCACTAAATCATTTTATACCGTGCTTCCTTATCGTCTACTGACTGACATTCACCTATATTCATTCCACTACATAGTTGTTTCCGCCGAGCTCATCGCTATCAGTCATCCGCACAGCAGCGGATGGCTGACATGCGCGTGATAAAACCGGCTAAATTAGGGTTCCGTCTGTCGATTTAGGTTTTCAACATTTTTACTCGTCCATTTACTTACGACCTTATATATTATCATTATCATTTGCAAGAGTGATAATTTAAATGATCGTTTAACTTTTCGTTTTACAGAAACAGTAAGCAAAACAATCTAAATGGTCATCTTTTTTAACGATTGAGCTTTTTTCTGTGAGATATAGAATAAATCTAAAAATAAATCAAACGATATTTTTATCTGTTTAGAACTACGCAAAAAATATTTGGCATGTATTTAATAATCGTTTTTATTCTGCAAGAACAGCAGGCAAAAATGTCTAAATTTAATGATTGAGTTTTTTTTTCTTTGAGACATAGAATAAATCAAATCTATCGATATTTTATTCTGTTTCGAACTACGCAAATGCAAATGTTTGAGATCTAAAAATTACATCTGATAGTTACTTGTGGTGGTGGGCCCCAAAAATAAGAGAAATGAGCATCAAATATATTTGGACACTTTTTTTATATAATTCGATTTATCTAAATTACTTTTTTATCTCGTTAAATTTTGATTAATCCATTTTTGTGCTTTCATATTTTGAGGCATTTTTAGAGCTAAAATAAGCAGCTAAATGTTTGGGTACTTATTTTAGCCCGTATTTTTATAAAACGGTAATGGTGGCAAGTTAGGGGAAGGACACAATTAAAAGGCACTTAGTATATTCAATTTTACAGTGTTAGGTGTGCCTGTAGCACTTTTAAGGGCGAATTGCACTTTGAGGGACCTAATGGAGTGATAAAAAGAGCTATTGCTTTCGTTTTTTTTCGTAGCAACTACGATCCGCTAGCAAGTCGACGAAGCCTCGCGAAGCGGGGCTTCTATTTCTAGCCTGAGGGACGCAAAATACCTTACCAACCTAACCTAAAAGAAAAAGCTTCGCTATAATTTATCCGTCGATAAACGAATATATGCACAGTAATTAATGTAAAGATTTAATACATAAAAAAATAGATGTATTTTTAAAAATGGTCATTTACGTTTTTAGAAGCTACTGATATACATATAATTCCGATAATCAACAGCATTCTACACCTTTAAACTACAAATAAGAGCAGATCAGTAAGTTATTAAGTGGAGCATGGTAGTGCATTGAATTTTCAAAATTTGCTCTCTCGGTTTTCATCGGCAATGTCCGTGGCAACGGACAGAAGTTAGCTCTCCAGATAACCCTGATGTCCCTGAATGATTAAGGTGTTGGGAACTAAGTATCACTATAGATGAATTATTGAGAGCTTGGAATTGCATTTGTAGTGGTATTGTGTGTTTACAGGCATTATTTATTACAATTTTCTATTTTCTCGTACTATCAGCATAAAAAGAGGTTTGTAAATTGAAGAAGAAAACTCCAAAATAATGTTAGTGTCAAATTCTAAATATAATTTAAATTAAGAGAAATACTTAAATTTTTCTCCTTTTCATACGAACGGTGTAACCACTACAAATGCAATTCCAAGCTCTCGATTATTCATCTAGGTATACACTCTATTAAGTATCGTTAACATTTAATTCTGACCGAAGGACAGTCCCGACCGTCCTGCGGTCAGAATCTGTCGTTAAAATCTTAAAAATTGGGCTTAAATTTTGATGACTTAAAGTGATTCGAGTCGGTCGATTCTCCACACAAACACAAAGAGAGCCATCATTTGCTTCCATGACATAGATCGAGGTTGAAATGTGTTTCTTTTTATAACTTGATATATTTTGTTTTTGTATATTGAGCAATTTGTCGTTGAAGCTCAGCGCCATCTATTAACATAATTTGAAACCAAACGTTTTTGGTAAAAATGTAGGTATGTTATTTAGCTTTTTGCCAGAACTCATGCCGTTTCACGTAGACAAAATGTGTCATGCTATAAAATAAAACGCAATTCGAACATAATTGATGCAGTGGAAATGTGCTCTTTATGTTTGTATCGTAGACCGACCAACTCGAATCACCTTAAAATTATGCCACCTTGATCGTATAGTCACCGGCAATAATTATGATGAATTGGGGCATGTAAAAATATCTGACACTACTCCTTTCCTACATCAATAAGGCCGTGTCAGATATTTTTATGTTTCATATGTCATATTATCGACAGTGAAAATTTCAAATGTCGTAAGGGACAAAGGCCTATTCTTCATTAAAGCCAAATAAACAGAATTGAATAAAAAAAATCGTAATTTGATAATTTTTTAACCGATTAGGATGATTCTTAGATTTATACTTTTCAAATAACCTTATCTACATTGAACTAAAGATTCGAAATCTATAAACTCAATAATTAGGAAAATGTATCCCTTATGCAGCAAATTGAAAAAGAAAATGTGCGATACGACTCTGATGAAACTCACTTTATTGAGGAAAATCCCTTACAACCTTACTTAACATTATCATGTTGTCGTAACTACCAAAACGGTCTTGTACACTGTGAATTGCGGAACCCTACTCGTATTACTAAGCCTCCGCTGTCCGTCTGTCCGTCTGTCACAGGGTTGTATCTTTTGGACCGTAATAGTTAGAGAGTTGAAATTTTCACAGAATGTATATTTCTATTGCCGCTTTAACAATAAATAATAAAAACAAAATAAAAGTAAAAATAACAGTCCCCAAGTCCCCATACAAGAGACGTGTTTTTTGGTGTTTTTTGCTCGTCGGGGGTACGGTACCCTTCCTCTGCGTATTCGTCCCGCACTTGGCGAGTTTATTTTATTTTTATGTATTTACTTTTATCCCCGAGGATCCAAAATGATTGAAAGTCCTATTTTACGACAAGATGCGATAATAGGCAGCTCCACAAAACTAACACTGATTAACATCAACACTGCGCTCGTAACAGTAAGCTATAACCCGTGAAATAAATTACTCATTCGTACACAGATCACTGAAAACAGATCCTTCACTCATAGGTATAGTCGGCAGCGTCTTCATTCCAAGCGATGCGCGATGAAATCATTTAAAATCGATGGCGTGTAGACATGTGTCACACAAACGCTATAACTGTCTGTTAATTAATTAAAAAGCAAAATTCCGACAACCTTACCAGATTAAGAGGAAAGTCTTTCCGTCTGCCTGACAGTCTCGCGAAGAAGAAAGAGAAAGAATGGGAAAATTGTAGCTTGAACCAAAAATGCATATATAAATAAAATGAACCAAAACTGCTTACGAGATTCAGTTTCCTGTTGACTTGAGCAATATTATTATTTTTTTTAATTTAGACGAGGAGCGGGCATAGAGGTGGTAATAATATTTTTTAAAACAAAATATTTGCTAATTAATACTTTTATCCAGGAACGAAACAGGGCACGTTTGTATGGAATACGGACATTAGCCTCTCCTCTTAAGAGTGATCCACAAGGTAGAGGGAAAAATACTTTAGCAGTAATTCACCTACACGATGGGTCGGCTATGTAACTGTTCTTAATATAGCCCTCTTGATCTATCCACTCGGGCCCAATAAACGAACGAAATGGAATCATTTATAATGGTAAAAAAGACGATAATATCACAAACTATCGAATACAAAACCATATTCAAATCTGAGCACATGCCTTATACCGACCCACAGAGAGACGCAGAGAAACTAAACTTGTACAAGATCTCTTTTCGCGTCGGGGTTAAAACACGATTGAAGAGAATGTACCAATAGTTTGTGACTAGACAATGTTGCATTAACAACTAAAGCAAATTATCCGCACGCACGGACAGACTATTTTAGTGTCGGCTACTATGGCCGGGGTTAGAATCAGTTACACTTTATGTTTGAGGCGTTCACCAAAATTCTGCTAAGAGGATTTTCTGCTTTGTATATTACACATTTTGCGTATTCCAATAATTGGACATTATTTACCTACCGTGAAAATGATTCATCATTATCGAAAACGATCGCAGTTTAACCAAACTACAAAACAGTTTGAACTCAATTCAATTTTTCAATTTATATATAGTTAATATATACAGGCAAGGCACCGTCAAGTATCTTAAGAGAACTAAAAAAATCCCTACAAGATACCCTTGGGGGGATACGCATCATGGTTCTTATGGCTCGCTTTTGAGCAATAAACGCAGTTTTCATGTTGTAGTCGTACGAACCTCCCCAGAACATGATGCTGTAACGTAGTTTCGATTCGACCAGAGCGTAGTATACCATTTTAAATTGCTGTAGACTAATAACATCTCTTAAGGTTCTCAAAGCGTAAGATGCAGAGCTGATGGAAGTTTGTATTGACTCCAATTCCTTTTTCCAATTTAAATTGCAGTCTATGTAAACCCCTAAAAACCTAACTACCTCTGTAGACTGTAAGATGCCATCTTTAAAAGGAAGTCTAAGTGTCTCTATATTCTTATAGTTAGTCTTGAACAGGATAAAGTTGGTTTTTTCTGCATTTAATTGCAAGTTATTTACATTAAACGAGCTATCAAATGCAGAAAGAGCCATACCAATCTTGTCTTCGAGCTCATTAAGAGGAAACAGTAAGGTGGAGAGAATTGAAAATTAGGTATTTGTAAAATGTGTCGCTGTCCCGCACTGCCCGCCTCTCCCGCGCAGAGCGCGATAGAGACAACTGCAGCTTGGACCGAAAATACCTTTTAAAATTTCATGAAAACAACGTTTCGTAGTCCCCTGATTTCTTCCCCAAAACTTAACCTATTTAACTAATTTTTTCATTAAACATTAAAGAAAGGCTTTGACCGTGTTCCTATGTTTTCTTTTTTTTTAATAATCTAGTCAAATTTGTTTTCTGGATGTGTGAACACAGCGGAAAATCTGGCATTTTTTTTAGGTTTTTGAAGGTTAATATCTCTTTTGAGAATCAATTTATCTTAAAAAGTAAAAGATAGGAACATGAAAATAGTAGCCATAGATTTTTGGACAAAAAAATATTGCTCTGCTGGCATTATCCAGGGAGGAAACAGGGGACTACGTTTGTATGGAAAAACTGCCCTCCTGTTTCCTCTTAATGTTCTTAGAACTGGACATAGCAGGCACGTTACTTAAAAAAGTGATCGTAGCAACGGAGTTGGAATTACGGGAGAGCGGAAGACACTTCGCGTTACTGTCAGAATGAATGATCCCATCAAAAACATTACTTTATTTTATTTATTTATTTTTATTTATTTATTTTATTCAGGAGAACCAACAGCTATTACAATACAAATAGAAACTTCAGTAGAAATACAGAGCCAATTACAGGAACTCACATGTAGATTTAAAGTAAGAAGCAATACGCACATCTTACAACCTGCAGCGCACACATGCAGGAGACAACATTTTTACAAGAACCAAACTTTTAACGTTAAACATTCAATAAACAAGTGAAATAAGTAAATATGTACTACCCGCTATAAAACAGCAATAGGATGCGTGTCAACAATAGCACTTACAAAAGACTAAATAGTAATTAACCTCTAACAGTTTACAATTACATGTAAAAAGATGCAAGTCTTGCAACGCAGTCCTTTTACAACAACAAAAGTTTTGAGATGTAAACCAAGTCAGTACCGGGGGGTGTCCGCAGATCTCGATTCCCACCGACTTGCCTATTATTTACCCGTGGAGGGAGGATTCTTTATTTAAGAAGTATTAAATGTTCCTGCACGGTTGCGGCGATTGGCTATTTGACTACAGTTAGTTTTTAGGGTTCCGTACCAAAATGGTAAAAAAGGAACCCTTATGGTGTGACTCTGTCTGTCTGTCTGTCTGTCCGTCTGTCACAGCAAGATATCTCAGGATCTACTGATGCTATCGACTTGAAATTTGGAATAGTGTTAAAAACCGCTAATCCGAGCCTATGGACAGAAAAAAAAATAGGTTTTAGTTTTGTTTCTATTATATTCTTCTATTTTACTTAGGTGCTACGATTAAATTTTAGCTTATTTGGTACATATCTGAGAACTCAGATAAATGTAAATCTCCTAGTGGACACGCTAAAAATGCGCAATTTTTAACAACTTGCTGTTACCCCTACTAACATTCGAAATGGCAATTACTAGGACAGTGTCAAACATTCGGACGTTCACCTTAATTAAAAATATAAGATATGGTAGTTGTTTTCATTGATCGCCATTACAATTGCAAACATCGGAGTATCGTTTTCTACCGATTGAGCTATGGAACTCTAAAAAAAGTCTGAAACGAGTAAAACGAACCAATTAGTTCCACTTACCTGGTGGTTGATCAATTAAAACAGGTGAATTGACGCCGCGCTCGAGGGCCGGTGAGTGGGACAGAAACAATCAACCAAAGTGCGAAATTGCCACTTCAGTCATCAAACCGGTTGAAAATATTCAGAGATCAGTCAAACATGCATTAACTTCGTTTTGAGTAACAAGAGCCGCGTGCGACTTGAACTCTGATACAGGGGTTCCATACCAAATATTATTCGACCGCTAATCCTATCCTATCCTACTAATATTATAAATGTGAAAGTTTGTGGAGATGTTGGGATGTTTAGATGCTTAAACACATAATTGAAATTAGGCTGCAAGTAGCTGAAATAAAGTAGTCAAAGAGTTCCTTTGGGAGGATAGCGGGAATAACGCAAGAGACGTGGCTTCTCTTGCGTTATTCCCGTTATCTTCCCAAATACTAGTAATATATAAGGTCCTAATTTATTAGTTGCAGATATTTTAACACATTATACTTTACATTAAAATAATTAACTTTAAATAGAAATTAAGAAATCTTTTCATATAACTTTTTTGATTTCATTTACCTAACAAAAAAATTAATTATAATTTCGTCTAAAAAAATCACCATGTGCATTATCACATGTCACAATAACACTATCTGTCATGTCAACAATTGTTTGTCGTAAATGTCGTAACGGTTCGGCGGGAAAACTGCAAATGTCATTAGGATGGGATTTATCGAAGTGAAGTGGCCAGTTACAGTTAAGTGGTACGTAAAGAGCTACTAGAATAGAAACTGTTCAATGAGTTTTCATTTTTTGTTTTTCCTTTTTCTCCAAAAAAACATCGTAAAAGCTATAATGTTTCATGCTTTAATATACTCCAGAGACCGAATACTATCAGCTGTAAAAATATCTGCAGCTAATAAATTAGGACCTTATATACTTTAAATAGTAGTAGTAGGAATAGTAGTTAGGAAATATACACCGTGTTTTTATTGATTTCCGATAACTTCGAGGGCACATTCTCCAGATTTAATTAAGTTAATTTCTCTAGAAACTAATGTTGTAACTCATACCGTGTTTAAAATATTCATAATCTTAATTTCATCACCAACCAGTATAAATGAGCTGTCATAATCCCAACACTGTCATAGTTGACGTTAATTTTTGACTAACTCAGAAGTGTCTATTAAAATGGTTATCAACTCAAAACTAATTTATTTTATATGAACAGTAAAAAAAAATTGTTTCGAATTTATCAAAAAGCGATATACCAGGTAGCTTCAGTTGACGTACGAAGCAACCTGTCGAATTTAACGGAAATAAAAAAAAGCACGGTGTATATTATAAAATAAGTCTAGCGGTTCCCACGACTTCGCCCGCGTGTAGTTCAATTTGTGATTAAAAGATTAAATTCATCGGTTGTAGAAAAGCTATCGCTCACTTATATTAATAAAAAGAAGGAGAACCCTGTCCTAACACGGGAGTGAAGGACAGCAACGGACCCCGAGTGAACATTACGTGATCCTTTACAAAGAGTTGGCTTGTAAAACAATGTTTCCCCAATCTAATAGAATAATCTAGAAGAGTAATGTATTTATATCCAGTCGGTCTGTGTGGCGGCAAGTTCCGTAAAAATCGTACCAATTACTTAAGTATATTAAAAGTACGATTTCGAAAACAACCCTCACGCATATTTGCTCATTTATTAAAATTATACCTTGTTCACTATTGCACCGCTGACAATACGGACGAGTCCACAGTAGCTGTCCTTAGTAATAAACAAATTAGAATGATGAAACCTTTTTTCTTAAATAAAATATCCCTAAGTCAGAATTTGACGAAATCAGCGACCGCACCGAGTTTGTTCCGAGCTCATCTGCATATGCGCACGCATTGCCGTTCGCGATCGCTTACCACATGCTCCTTTATTGTTATTGCTCTCTTAGATGCATGAAAAACGATAATGCTTGTTCCATATTCTTGGGGGGCGAAAAGGGGTTCGTTATAGAATTTTTCTACTCCTGTATCTGTATTTTACTTGGTCACGAACACTAATATAAGAACATACATAATATGAGTTCAGAGAAGTCTATACTCTATTCCCCATAACAGCACTAGAGTGTCGTTATAGTCACATTACGATACTGCTAGCAGCCGCAGACTTCTAAATCTAGGTTAAACTTAGGTCAAAAATTAAGCGCTCAATTCTAACTTTACGATAAAAATGCACAAGTACCAACTTAACAAACAATTAAATTCCTACGGTTTTTAAGAAAAACAAAACTTTCCGAAGTAAATTCATTGATGCCAACATAAAATAACTGGCCAAGAGCATGTCGGACCATGCTCAGTGTAGGGTTCCATAGCCGTAACTATAAGTAAAAAAAGTACAACAACAAAAGAGCGTATCTTCATAGCAATTACGTCCTTTTGTTGAGAAGCGCAGTTTATCGGCAATAACTCAAAAACGGTTAATCCGATCTTGTTGAAAATAATTTTCGTTGAAAGTATTAATTAAGCGTTACCTTCGTGATTTTTTTCATATTTTTTGGACACACGGTTTAGAATATAGAGGGGGGACACAATTTACACAACTTTCGGAGCGATTATTTCCAAATATATTCACTTAGTCAAAAACATTATTTTGAAACCCTATAGTGATTTTTAAAGAGCTGTCGAACTATGTACCACACGTTGATATTTGCTGAAAAAAATTTTTTTTAGCTTCTTTAACATGTATGGAGTGCCCCCCCTTAAAATATTTTTTTTAGTTCTTTAACTACCAAACTAAGTAGCGGCCCATACAAGACACCTATATTCCAAATTTCATCAATATCCATCATGTAGTTTCTGAGTAAAATGCCTGTGACATACGGACAGACGGACAGACGGACAGACGGACGGACGGACATGACGAAACTATAAGGGTTCCGTTTTTGCCATTTTGGCTACGGAACCCTAAAAAGTATTTTTAATATAGTCACTGCGTGTCACTAACGAGTATATTTAAAATTAAAAAAAAAGTTTACTATAGACACATACTGTCAGTCATACGTCATATTTGCCTTGTTTGCAGGTTATGCTTAATTTTGTATTTTAAAACCTAGTCGTAGAAAAAGTATTGTATGCAACGTTGTATAATTAAATCAAATAACGCTCATTGCGTCTCTATTTGCGATACTCGCCGCAGTATCGCAACTCACGCAACTCGCATTTTTTGAGCCTACTTATACAACTGTTGCATAAAATACTATTATTGACTACCACCAGCGCATACGCGGTTCAAAATCAATTTTCACATTCAACAATGCTGCCATGAAATGGCATTACCACCCAAGTCTTAAGTCCCGCAGGCAGAGGCGAAAAGTTTGAAATTAGAGTCGGAGTCCATCAAGGCTCCACGCTTAGCCCTTTACTTTTTAATACTACTATGGATCATCTAACAAAGTACTGTCAAAAATCGCTTCCTTGGAATATCCTGTATGCCGATGATGTCGTTCTCATCTCAGACAACGCACAAGAACTTCAGCAAAATTTCGATTCCTGGAAAGAGGCTCTTGAAACCAACGGCCTTAAAATCAGCAGAAAGAAAACGGAACACATGTCGTGCATTTTCGATGATGTCACTAATCCCGACACTATAAAGATCTCAATAGAAAGTACACTAATACCAACGGTTACCCAATTTAAATATCTAGGTTCAATAATCAGCACCGACGGCAAAATTGAATGTGATGTTACTCATAGAACAACAACTGGATGGATGAAGTGGAGACAACTCACAGGCGTCATGTGTGATAGGAAAATGCCCCTTAAAGTCAAAGGGCACTTATACAAAACTGCCATTAGACCTGCGGTTCTGTATGGGTCAGAGTGTTGGGCGACCAACAAACAACATCTGAACAAACTACACACAACAGAAATGCGAATGCTGCGCTGGTCAGCGGGTGTCACTCTTCTCGACAAAGTCCGAAATGAGTACATAAGAGGAAGTTTCAAAGTTGCCCCGATTGTGGATAAGGTTAAAGAAAAACGCCTGAGGTGGTATGGTCACATTCAGAGACGCCCCGACGACCATATGGTGAAGCTTGCCCTCGACATGCCGACCACAAAACGTTCCCGTGGTAGACCACCCGCCACCTGGTGGACGACGGTCGAAAAAGACCTAAAAGAGGCTCGTTTAGATAAAGACGCAGCACAAAACCGTGCTAGATGGAAATTGCGGACAAGGAAGGCCGACCCCAAGTAAATGGGACAAGGTCTAGAAGGAAGAAGAAGAACAATGCTGCCATGACAAAACACTATCCATGGTTTTTCTCAAACATGCAATGAAATGTTGATATTTACGTGCCTTATAATAGGCCGCAAAGTACCTCGTTTTCGGTGCGGCTTGACACTTGATATATAATGGAATTTCATACAACATTGCCAGCCTTTTTTTTTAATCTCCATTCCACATTTATTTGGGACACGGCATCAGCGCGTTCAGCCATTAAAAAAACAATAAACGATGTTTACTATATATATTTTATGCCACACCTGGCCATAAAGTGGCTTTTTCCGCACGCTGCGCCTACGGAAAAAACCGCTTTCTGGCCAAGTGTAGACATAAAATGATGTACACAACACGGGAGGTAATAAAAAAAGCCCTCGATCGCATATTTACGTCCCTCGCTTGCAGCTCGGGCCGCAAACATCTGCGATCTCGGCCTTTCTTTGTATTACCACCCTAGTTGTGTAATGTACTATTGGAGTTATATTTATATAAAATCGACATGAACATAACAAATAACACATTAAAACAATTTCCAAAAATTTTAAATTGCAAACTTGACTACACGAATACACATTTAAAATATTTCATCTAAATATTCGCGGTAAAATACTGAAACAGTTTTTGGAAAGGATATAGAAGATTTTTCAATCTGTAATTCTATTTTTTGTCTACTTTACTTTTAGTGTCTCTAGAAAATAAAGGTTGATTTTTTGGAGTGTTTTTAATTTATTTTATTGCATATTTGAAAAAAGCACTATACATACCTCGGCGTGAAATGGGGGTGCCAGCCTCGTAACTATCTGGCCTCGCGTTCGCTGGCCATCTATATATACCCGGCCGGCAACCCCTCACTTCCCGGACTCTGTAGTAATGTACTATTTCCACCTAATTTTTTTGCGATTAAGCTTTAAAGTCAACTATTAAAAGGTTTTCCATGCAGTATTATAATAACCGGATTGGGTAGGTACTCACGGGCACCTAGCTGTTACGTTATCACAGGTCGTGCTTTCTACGACTGTTCGGAACTATAATCTCAATTTTATCTACTCTACAGAGCTCGAGTTCAGGTGAACTAAGTAGCTAGGTAGCTACGGATTATATTAGGTTTAAGCCATTGTTGTTTCTTCCTATTCGCGATTCTACACAAAATAAATTCCACACAATTGAATTTAATCACATGCGTAATGCTTCACAGTCGTTATTTCTACGCAATCTTGTTTCTTCCTAGTAGCGATTCTACACAATATGAATTCCACACAACTGAATTTAATCACATGCGTTATACTTCGCCATTCTGTAATTATTATTTTTTAAATCTCATACATAACCGGGAGTCGAACCCGGTCGAAATTGGGGCGGAGAAATATTTTTTTAAAGATTTCGACTAGGAAAAAACGAGATAGTATAGAAGATAGATAGAATAAAAGATAAAGATAGTAGCGCGAAGTATAAAGCATGTGATTAAATTCAGTTGTATGGAATTCATATTGTGTAGAATCGCTACTAGGAAGAAACAAGATTGCGTAGAAATAACGACTGTGAAGCATTACGCATGTGATTAAATTCAATTGTGTGGAATTTATTTTGTGTAGAATCGCGAATAGGAAGAAACAACAATGGCTTAAACCTAATATAATCCGTAGCTACTTACAACGAGAAGTGCACAGATAAATAAGTGTGAAGATGGAGCACTTCGTTGATTAGGAAGATTATTATCCGATAAAAAATTTACCAACCGTGCTGCGTCAAATTTTTAAACTTTTTCTAAAATAATTGGTAACACAGCTGCGTCAAACAATGCAAGCCACTGCACGGACAATAGAAAGCCACTCGAATGTGTGTTGTTTGCCTTGTTCTGTTGAAGTGCGAACAGATTTGTGCTTGTGACTCGTATGCAAGCAGCTCGCTCGCTCATGTATCTGTCGATGGCAAAAGCGGAAACGTAGTAACGCCAAAGGAAACAATGGCGGTTAATACGTGTCCGCTTTTTGCCATCGCTGTGTGATGTAAACTCATCCTAAGCGTGAAGATGCGTGTTTTGCCGATTACCCTATACTATAGGTCAATTCATGGCTCCGCTGCGTTTCTTAAGATCGCAAAAATATGCGCATTCGTATTGTCCTTGGAAGAAGTCGAAAGGGTCATGTCTTAAAAAGGAATCAGTAATTTTAAGGTCGTTTTAAAAAAATGTCCGTAGACAACAGAATAATTTTACAAAACTGTAATCTTGTTCCTTTGTGTAACGAAAATTACCATCCATTTTATATTGTTATCTTTTGTTACACAAAAAAACAAGATTAATACTTTGTTTAATTAAGCCCAAACTACGGACATCTGTTTTAAAAACGACCCTTTAAGTCATCTTTTATTTTCATGAATTTGTATTCGTTTTGTAAGTAAGCTACAATTAATAGTCTAATCTAAAGGAAATGATGGTTTAAATTTAAATAGCGATCTATGCTACGTGATCTGCGCTCTAGGCTGGCCAACATTACCGCCGCGACCAATGCGGAGAAGTTTTAATTCCTCTTTTTCCTCCGGTCTTATCGTGTGTCGGAACTTAAGCAAGTTCAGTCTGCCTTAAGACAAGCTTAACGCCAAAAGTCCGTTCAGAGTGTACAGTGTACAGGCTATGCATCAGTAGGTTATATAACTATTAATATTACCTACAAGATTTAAATTTCCAACCGACAAAAAGTATGACATTTTGCAAGATAAGTAGGTACTTGCAAAATTTAATGTGCTTGTGTTTCATTACACCAGTCATTGTATAAAGTTATTCAACATACTCGTATATATATATTTTTAATTCTGATAAAAACTGGCAGTAAAATCTAACCTACTTTAAGATCTCACATTTTTAAATAACAGCAATTGTTATAGGTATCCAATAAAGCAAAGAAATAGAGTTTAATACTTGTTCATAATGTTATTTTGTTCCTATAAATACATATTTGGATTTTGCATAGGACTTGGCACTCATTTAGATCTCCGTTCTTTTTGCGGCGAAGCCCACAGCCAAGCATAATTTTTGTATTGAACTTGGCTCTCCTTTTTTACATTTATGTTTTTGGTGGCATATCATTACTTTTTGTAAAGAAAACTGGGCAGGTGCTGAGATTTAATGTTTTTTCTTGCGTTTCCGCTGCATGGTTTTCTTTTTGTCTACATTCTCTTGAATTAGAGATAGTGTAAAATTATGTGGTGCTGCGCGCCGCCGACGACACACCGTTGGCCGGTTGTTCAGCGCGTATTACAAGTTTTTTGTATGGGGACACCACTTATTTTTTGACCTAACTTTATTTTTATATTTCTATTAGCACAGCTAATAGTATAGCAAATATAATAATACATATACTGGGATAGTTTCAAATATCTGCTTGTAACGGTTCCAACGATACACTTATTTTTTTACTTTTTTTTTATTTTTAGATTTTTTCCTACGCTTATATACAATTACCGAGCTGGATTCCAAATTTCATCCTTCTAGGTTATCTGGAAGTAGGTTAGATTTAGGTACTATATGTCAGTCAGTCAGTCAGTGCTAAAATTTACGACTTTTTGACCTTCATATCTTTATAATCGTTTGAGCTAGCTTCATGAAATTTGGGCTTCTAGATGTCCTTATGGATATAATTAAACACACGTAAGTAGTTTTATGTGTTTACGTTAACGAGGTTTTGAGTTATAGAAGGGTGAAAAGTGGCACCAAGTGGTTCGTGTAATATTACACTTGGCGCTGGCTAGCCAGTTTTGCTTGAACTTGGCTTGACACGCTGCCGCGTGATTATTTTCATTATCCTACGTTATTATCGCATTAAAACTATGTGCATAGTATCTACGAGTATACAGATGTGAGCGGAATTAACCCAACGGATTCAATAAAAACAAATAAATAAATACCTCTTGGGGGACAATCCGACCTAAACCAAATAAATTATAAGCTACTCTTTTATTCTATTTTAGTATTTTTTTTGTGTTAAAAAACAGTTTGAAATTAGTTACGACATTCATTGTCAATCTACAATTAGAATACTTCCGTCAAGTACCGATATTCTTCGCTTTACCTAAGTACCTGTCAATATTCGTAAACGTTGACATTGCCACAATGACAATGACAATTTACTTTCTTCATAGTCTGGCTGTCACAATAGTTAAAGAGGTCTTATCGTTCTTTTAGAGTGTTATTGATCGAAGAGAATTAGGTATTAGGTTTTTGTACTTAACAAAAAGTAAAAAGAAAGGGCAAAGGTGTTTCACTTAAATCCGATGGTGAACCGTACCTACTCGTATATTAACATTTACTGAATCCGTAGGATTGGTTTCGTTCACATTTCCCGAATCACCCTTTATATTCAGTACATAAAAGTTTACAATAAAATTATAATGGCCTTCACATTAGTAATCTATACCAAACTTCAAAAAAAATTGTATAGACTTATTTTTAACCGACTTCAAAAGGAGGTTACACATTCAACCCGTAAGTATGTAATACTGTAAGAATTGCACAGTTTTTATATGTATATGTTACCTACTCTATACCAGCTTTTAAACGTGTGTGCCAAATTTCGAAAGTGTATGTATGTATGTCATTTGTATGTTTGTCCACGCATATCTCAAAAACTATAAGTCGGATTAAAAAAAATTTAGTTGGACTAGTTGTAGTCTTAGGGAACTGTGCAAGTTTCATCGAAATCTATTCAATAGTTTTTGAGATAGAGAGTTAAGTGTGTATCAGTCATTAGTAAAACGTCTACTTAACAGCGTAATTTAATTACAACTGAAATTAAGAAATAAAAAGTAATTTAAAAACCGCCTTCAAAAAGGAAAGAAATGAAAGTTTTATGTCAACTATTTTTTTAGGTTTGTGCCAGCCTTAATATTTAGACCAACGGCACGAAACTGACATCGACTTTCCTTAATTTTACTGGACTATATTTAAGTCCGCACTGTGCTGAATCTCACTGTGTGTCCTTAAGTCTGAAGTCCAAGATAACCGAGGGTTGGAAACTTAGCAGGTAAATGAGGTGATACCTTTCACGGTAAACTTCTCGTAGTATTAAAAAAGCTATAAAGCCACCATTACTGTCATAATTTAAAAGCAAAATCTGCCATCTGCAGACGTTTTCGTTGAATACATCTTAGCCAGCGTAGTTGAGTTTCTTTCTTATCAGAATTTTCTTATAAAGCGCCCCTGAGACGGTCAAACGGTTTGACTCAAACACGTAGATTTTGGTTTGACTCAAACCATTTTGATCGTTTACAAAGGTGGTTTGAATGGTTTGTCAAACATAATATACGGGTTTGAGGCCCGTTTGATGAAATTTCATATTTTTGTTGTGTTTGACGCGCCGTTTGATCGTGTTCCGACGCGTTTGAACAAACTCAGCTTAGTTTTGTGGTGGATTTCGTAGTGTGACACAAGTCTAATCACGGCGGCGTACCGAACCAACCAAACTACGCAAGTGCGCAGTGCCGTTTGACAACCATTCAAACCGACATCAAACAGTTTCATCAAACACGTAAGGTTTGAATCAAACCATTTGACCGTCTCGGGGGCGCTTAAGAAGCGCTAATACTAGGGCATGCTCCCGGTACTGGATTTCCATACAAATACGGTACCGGAACCGGGAATTCCCGGTTCTCGCCATACAAACTCAGTACCGGGAGCATGCCCTAGCTAATACATTAAACGAAATACGTTTGCATTGTAATTTTGTTTTGGTATACAATAAAGTATTATTCTCTTGTATTTTATTTTCATACGGAAACTATTCGAGCGAACATATAATTTGGGACAATAAAATCGGACACCGCCTTGATACCTTTTTCGCTCCCTTGAAACTCAATTTGGATCACCATCCTTATGGATGGAAGATTAATGTAAAAAAAACATGACAAGAACGCTACTAAACGTCAGCGTGGGTACTAATACTAACCCACAGTAGATGTTTTTCAGCCTATACCAAGTGTCTGGAATCGCAATTCAGAGTTTACGCAAAACAATAGCCTGCATGGAATTCTATGGGGTAGCGCTTTGATGCGCAAATTGGATTAATTTGCTAACGCTATTGTGCGAAAAACAATTTTCCTTGTTCAGTTAATTGGCGGGTGATTCTCGTTTCATACGCGTATCAATTTTTCATGTTTAAAACTGCGAACGTAACAATATTCAAAAAATGTCACGTAAAATATTTTTTATCCACGCTATTTTACAAGGTCTCTCAGAAGTGAGTACGTGAAAAAGTGCTAAGTGTTTTTAAGATTCCATAAGTATATAAATTGAGATATTTCTATTAGTATTACACATTAAATAACTGGGGTTTATTAGTTTATTAGACTAAAATTATATTCAAATCCTATTTAATATTTATGAGCACCAAATCTCACTTTCAGACATTTGCTCTGAAGTTTTTTACTGGCATCGTTTTTAGGGTTCCATACCAAAATGGTAAAAAGGAACCCTTATGGTGCGACTCTGTCTGTCTGTCCGTCTGTCCGTCTGTCACAGTAAGATATCTCAGGATCTACTGATGCTATCAACTTGAAATTTGGAATAGTGTTAAAAATTGCTAACCCAAACATTTGGACAGAAAAAAAATCTTTTACCTTTTTTAGTTTTTTTTTAAAGGGACCGAAATGGGATGTCAAAAATCAAAAATAGAGCTATTATATTGAGTGATATATCAAATGAAAGGGCTTAATGTATAGATTCCAAAACTGTTTTTTTTTCTTAGACATGTAGATTTTGATTTAATACAATAAAACGTTAAAAAAAATACCATTCCACCCCTATTATCTCCGAAGTTACTGAATAGAAAAATCTGTAATAATTACCGATTATTAATATCATCCTAAATATTACAGGAAACAGGCGTTTTTTAGAAATGTATTTGCTCCTACTAAACTAACCGCGACCTATGTCGATTTATAGGGACAACAGTTTTTCAAGAGCAAAGTTAAGTTTGTCCCACCATACAGTTTAACTTGAACTATCCACGTATCTACTGACGAGTTTGTACGGAACCCTCGGTGCGCGAGTCTGACTCGCACTTGCCCGGTTTTTAAAGAGTAAAAAAGTGTAGTGGATGAAATCTTGTATGGGGAAAATATGTTTCTTTTCTTATAGTAAAAAATACGTGAGGAACTTTATGATGAGTTATACCGGTTTGAAAGTTTTTTTAAAAAGGTGTCTTGCAGTAATCAGATCTTGGGTGCAATTTCTTGTATACCTGTATGACTTCAACTTCACTTAAAACATGGATGTGCCCCACCCAGGATTCTGTGAATGGATTATTACTAAGATGCATATAATATAGTTAGGTATCTCAAATTACATCCAAAATGTTTGTTCCGTGTACCCTTCACATAGTCAGAATTAAATACATCCTCTTAGAGTGGCTTGCATACAGGACTTGACGTGTAGGTTAGAGCCGAATACAAAGGTTTGTACATGCCAGGATATGATTATAATCATGGCCATCCATGAAGGAAACCAGAAAATATCGCTACTGCATTTTTATACCCTGTGATTTTTTCTAAATGTTGTATTAAATTCTCGATTAAAAAGGGACGCCAGGCTGACAAAATCAGTGCCCTTAGGCACTTCGTAATAAAAAAATCAAACAATTGTCTATGCGAGATCTGTGTCGGCTGTCAGCTATCAATTGTAACAAAACAAAATGTAAACAAATATTGTGAAAATCAATATAAGAGAAGTTTGATAGGTATTTAAGTATTCAGCTATCGCAAACTTTATGCTAATGACGAGTACGTACATCAATGCTTTAACACCTCTTAATTTTAGCAATATTGTACTTATCGATCGTCTGAAAATCTTCAATGATCATAGCCATCTCACAAATTCTAGTCTCCGCGCACGAACTCATTTTGATTTATTTTGACATCAAGGGTGAAGCTCTAGAGTCTATAGAGTCTAGAATTCTTGCAATTCTTTCTATTTTTTCTTCAATCCAAAGGCCAGCACAAAGATCTAATAACACCGAACACACAAATACCTAAACAGAATCAATGATTTTTTTGGCTGTCGCAAATGACACTTGTCAGTCGAGACACCACAGACCTCAACAGATACCTATTTTGTTAAGACGGACGTACACACTCGACATTTTGGCGTTGTACTTAATTCAAAGAGCTGTCATATCGGGAATTGAAAAAAATATTTTACAAATATTACAGGGAAAAAAATGCAATAGCGGTACTTTATAGTTGTCGTAGGGAGCTATATAAAAAATGTATAAAATGCACATCTTTGAAAAACTTTACTTAGCCAATTATAGCGAATTGCAAACAAGGCGAAACGGCAATAACCCTAATTAGATCCACTGGACAGGGGTGGCCAAATCTGGTTGATTTAATCTGTGGCTTGGCAGAGTTGATAACATTTTTCTTTAACATCAAAGTAATATTATTTGTTGTGTGAAAGTAATATTACAGTAGGGCCTCGGTAATCCGAACTTCAAAAAAACAAACATTTTTAAATGTCGCTGAACAAATATTGTTCAGTTAGAGGAATACAACCTACGTTTTAATTATTAATAAAATAAAATAATTTATTTCTGTAAGTAGGCCCTCAAGGGCTCTTTTACATGTCTTACATTATTTTGTCTTCTTTTCTTTTCTTTTGGCGCTTCGGGTAATGACCTTCTAGTGAGAAGAAGCGCCGGAAGAAACTCACCAGTTTCTCTTTTTATCCTTTGATATACATGAGATTTCATTAATACCTTACATTAACTTACAAACTACATTTATAGAGATGTAAAGGGTCTCTCTATACGTCCAAACAAGACAAATAGAAAATAAATCAATACTAAAATTAATGGAGATGTAAAGAGTCTCCGTTGTCAAAATATTATGTTTTGGAGGTGTAAAGGATCTCCAAACGTCAAAAAACAAATTGAGAATACTTATTTACTAAATATCTTACAGAAATGTAAAAAAATCTGTGACTCACATGATATAACTAAAAAAACAACCATTTTTTCCTAGTGCAGGCAACACCTGGTATGTAATTTTAACAGTGTGCCAGGAGTGGCTCACTCCGCGCTTTCGCCGCGAGGCTACTAGTACTAAAGTTTGCCCCCCCCGGAGGGGCTTAGCCAGCAACCAAAAAGTCGCGAGCATTATGCGATAGAGGAAGACGGTCGGATCCGATGCGTTCCATCCGGTGGTCGGACCCGTACGTCAGTTTTGTTGGAAAGAGAAAACTTCTGTACGATTTAATTACTTTTCCTGTGATTGTCGTGAGGCCCTTGTTGGGTATTAATTGATACATCGGCGTTTATACAGGGTATCTCTCGCTTCTGGACAAGCCTGAAAGGTACATATTCTAAGTAATATACAAAATATCATAACAATTACAGCAGAACTTACTGAGAAATTAACGAATTACTATTTTTGCTTTTCAGCATTCTGTATGTAGGCAGTGCCTACATACAGAATGCTGGAAAGCAAAAATTCTATGAGGTTGCATTTGCTGAAGGAGTTTCAATTCGGCACATGGCAATAAAAAGCAACTTTTAACCATCATTATCACATCACAACTAAACTAATGGCTAAGTTTGAATACGTTTAACTATGTGCAAACCTCTTTCATTTATACTCATAGAACTGAGTCGTATGGCAGAAATTCATCAATACTATAAATTGTTTGAATTTGCTCCAATAACTACAGTTGACCTAGAAAGGTCATTTAGTTGGATAAAATGGATATTGTCGCCCAGGCGACGAAGATTAAAGTCTGAAAATGTGGAAACAATGTTGATTGTATATTATGAAAATTATATTAAATATTAAAAAAGTTAATTCCTCAAAAAGTTTATTTTTGTGTATGTAGTTTTCTTCTTCATTCAAATTCTTGAAATTACACAACGGTTGTACGTCATTTTTATCGATAAAAATAAAAAAAAAAAAAATTTAAAATCTATAAAATTAATCTAATAAAATTAGTTTAATGTATCCTCGCACTATTAAACGTCAGTACAGATTTGCCGCCGCGAAACCAGTATGTTACTTTGTTGTTTATTTTCTAATTCTTAATTTTTTTTTGATATTTATTTTTTTATCTCACCCCCTAATTTAAATATGCTATTAGAGCATTCCTGAGAAGTAATTCTACAGGGGATTTCAGGTTATGTCCAAAGACTCTTTAGTCTTCTCACGCTGTACAAAAAAGGCCTATTTAGTATTTGTGTCCGTGATGTGCCTTTTACCGGAAGACCGTTGTTCTGGATAATCGTAATGATTGTTCTTTGTTGGATAGTGCAAGAGATGGTGTGATTAGATGTTGCAATGTAATGTACTCGCCAATAGACTAGGAGGTAGTGACATAAAACTCAAATAAAGAGACAAATGTGATTAAAACATATCAGTTTCGGCTTATCCGTTATATGCATACAATTAAATAACAAATTAATGACTAAATACACGAAAATAATTAAAAAATACCAATTAATCTCAATCAACCTAGGATATAGTTACAACGTATAATATAAAATCGACAGAAAAAGTACCTACATTAAATATATTTATGTATTGAAGAATTTTTAAAAGAGTTAATTTGGACCGGAAACCGAATTAAATAAATACTTATCAAATTTGTTCTTTATCTCTGTTAAAATATACTTGCAGTGCAGCTTTTTAATAATAGCATTTTAGGTGAAAGTAATGTCATTACAGTATTGAAGTACCTACATTACGAGGGTAAGAGATACGTGTACATGAAATTACGAGTGAATATCGAGAAATTCGAATACAACAGCTCTTGGCCTACAATGATGATGTAATATTTGGTACAGTACTGTTTTGTACGTTTTGTACCGCGCGTAACGGAACTAAGTCTTGCGGTTGTTACATTATTTATATGGCCACAAAAAGGTCATGAAGGCGTGATATAACATGTTGGTATATACAGAACGAATTTTATATGGTGAATCTAAACCACGTTTTCCCATAAAGCTGCTTAAAAAAGTGCAGTAAAATTGGTTTGGTAGCCAAGCTTTGAAGATAGGAAATAAGCCTTGGCTGATTTGAAACCTCCTTAGTCTGAAATTACGTACGAGTGGGTTCTATATGTTATGCCACACCTGGCCATATAGTGGCTTTTACTGCACGCTACGCGTACGGAAACAGTCGCTTTCTGGCCAAGTGTATACATAAAATGATGTACACAACACGGGAGGTAATAAAGAAAGCCCTCGATCGCATATTTATGTCCCTCGCTTGCAGCTCGGGCCGCAAACATCTGCGATCTTGGCCTTTTGTTTTTTTTACTACCCTAGTTGTGTAATGTACTAATATACCAGGTTACGAATACTAAGTATAAATACTTAGTACAAATACCTTATTCTAACACCTGGAAAATTGATTGATTTATTTGTAAACCTTAACATCTGACGTACCCGTTAAATGCCCCCTGGAGTGCGGTGTATGGTTATGAACAAAAACAGTTCCGGTGTTCGAGCAATTCTGCCAGTCTGAACGTAGAAAATCACCATATCAAACCTGTGCATGCTGGTGTAAGGATTTTTAACTTCTTAATGCAAAAAAATAAAAAAATTGTAAAGCAAATTGAGATTATAAATCTAATTAATACATTTAAGTTCACTACCGGTTCAAATAATTTTTAATCATGTATGGACTTCGAAAAAAACTAGTCACGACATAATATTCACTCTGTATAATTTTATCAGGCATGCTTTAGTTTACTGTTCCCTTTACCACCTATATTTGTCGTGTTCCCACGCAATCCGTGTAGTGTGTATTACTAAAACAGTGTTTTTCAACGTGTGGGTCGCGACCCCCTGGGGGGTCGCGAAGCTTCTTTAGGGGGGTCGCAAGAGGTCGAGAGGACTAGTTCAGTAAAAAAAAACGATAAAGTTTAAAAAGATAGATTTCATGTATGTCTCACACGATCAAAAAGCGAAGGGACAGGGGGGGGTCGCGAAATAATTTTTCATACCAGGGGGGTCGTGTGTCGTGTCATGAAAAAGATTGAAAACCACTGAACTAAAAGATTGAGGTAATTTAGTAATTAATAAACATTTAATCTAATTTAGATAAGTATTTAGTTCCAGTAGTTTATAGTGGTCCATATAGTACCTATATTTAATTTAATTTAGTTTTATCTCTAGGTAGTTACTATTTTTATATTTTATCTTTTTGTTCAATAAATAACTACACCTTCAAAGAGTAAATAAAGTAATTTTTGGGCTTTTCCGTTCTTATTTTTCAATGTTATGCGTTTAGTTTCCAGGCCATTCTGCTGTTTTAATTAGAACAAGGTATTTGCCGGATTAAACTTAACTACCTCAGTACAAAGTCTCGATAAGTGAACTATCCAGGCACTCACTTCAGTCAACGAACTTAACAATCACTTTACCTATCAGGCTTTGAGGCTTTAAGCCCAACCAGCTTTGTGACCCAACGTAAATTGGGCAAATAGGTCTCACTCCTCTATGCGAGTCTAATTCGCTGCAGAGGCTCAAGCACATTGTAATGTCCTTCATCAGAAATGCCCTTATACGTATGATCACGGACAATTCTGATCAATAGCGATTCATTGTTGATCGATAGCGATTCATTTTTGATCGATTGCGATTTTTTCACTAGATCAGTATTTGGACATTTTTTTGTTTTTGTGATTGTAGTATCATTAATGTCGAAGTTCTGGGAGATCTGCACGACATTTTCAAATATTTGGTAGACAACCTCGACGTCTACCAGACATCTGAAAATACCATACAAATCTCATCATAGGACTTTGTCATCAATGATGCCACCAAAGTCAATGCCTCTGAAATCACCGGAGAAAAAAAAGTGCGAAAATCGCACTAAATTTTAGTAAACTGGTTACAAAACTCCATAACTCAGAGATATCAGAATTAACGCATTGGAGGCCTGCCGGTGGAGATTACCCGTGACAGGGTCATCCTGAGCCGACACGAGTTCACCATATTCACTAGGATCATTAACATAGTACAGAGGTGATTACCACGAGAGACACTTGCGACGTCAACATCGGGCTGCCAAAGGAACCTTATTACTAAGCCACCGCTGTCCATCTGTCCGTCTGTCACAGGGCTGTATCTTTAGCACCGTAATAGGTAGAGACGAAACACAAGAAACATGTTTATGGCGTTTTTTTGCTCGACGGATCAATCAACTGACAAATTACTAGTATATATTTCTCATGGGCAAAACATGAATTTTGATAATTGTTGTAATGAAAAACTTTGTAGGTAATTTATTTTATTACTAAATTAACAATATTCAATAAGGCATAACACACATCAGAAGAATTAACGAATAAAAAATATAAAACAAATATAAGATGAAATATATCGATAGTAACGTAGGTACCTACTTTCTACATTTCGTTTTGCATTCATGCATAATCGCACCGTGCTCTCATACATGTTTAAGTTCCTGCACTCTCTTCGAAGCAGCTCATTCACTGAAGGTTCAGATAAAATAAACAAAAAATGTTATAAAAAATACTATGAACTCACTGCGCACCACCACAGTCACTCAATAAACAAAATTTCTCATTGTGTCTTAACCGTTACTGCTTTACTACGGCTTAAGATAGAGAAAGCTGTTAAAAACAAGCTATGTACTTATTCCAAACTAAACGAATATCTGTTCGAGTTACACTGACTCGTCGATGATATAACATGTCCAAATAACGTAGACCTATCAAATAGTTTAGTTAAATAGCACTGATAGGTCAAAGATACTGGTTGACGGAGTAAAATAAAATGATCAGGCGTTACCTAAAATTGGAATGTTCTATGATAGACTATAAAACGGAGAGCTGGGTATTGTGACATTACTTTTACTTGTGACACCGTAGAACTAGCAACAATGTGTTCTGTTCAGGCATATGTGAGTCTTTTACTAAATTTTAACTAAAATAAACTAGTGATATAAATAAGTACTTACGACAAGTGCATTCCTAAATAATGTGCTATTTTTTTTTCTAAATAAATGTGACATTACTTTATGCATTTTGTGTAAGATATAAGTTAGGATTGAATATGTGAAGTGCACTTTGATTTGATTAGGGGACAAAAATATATTATTAAAAAATATACCTATCAATAATAATTCCGACGATTATTGCGTGATACATAGATTTTTTTGTACTATTATAGACTATTAACTCTGTGAAATACGCCATGTGAGTCTTACCCATTTTGAATAATTTTCAAAAAATTCATATTCATATTCATATTTATTGGTAAAATAACTTTACAGGTCAATCTCATAATAAGTATAAAAATAAAATCATTCATCATAAAATACAAAATTAATAATAAGTTCATATTATTATATTATAAGTTTATATTCTGTATAATTATCGTACCTGCTCACAAAATCTCTCGAGAATCGGTTGAGAAATGCGGCCGCATTTTTATACACGAAAGTATGTTTGCCCAAGCTGAAACCGAGAGACAGAACTTGGCTCGCTTCACTCACTCGGTCAAAAACGAACTGAATTATGATTTAAAACAACGGTAACTATACAAAATCAGACCTCATGCTTGACACTATTGTAAGTTTTACTTCTTTATAGAACGCCAGTTTATTTTATAGCTATATTCATCTTCACAATAAGTATGTAATACCTTTTATAATGGGTTATAATGACGAAAACCGACGACAAACTAAATTGTTCGTCGCAGTAAATACGCGATAAATGGGCAACGTCCAGCAATACTATATATCAGGCTATATCCGACAACGTAACCACGCTGTGAAAAGATTTACTACGCTGTTGTGATATTAGGTATTCTATTTATGGGGAAGTATTGCGGACAAAATCTCGCGTTTTTAACCTTTATAATGTTTAGGTATATAACTTTTTTGACTTATAACGAATTACTTCACGTATATTAAAAGCGCTTGCAAAAATATATTTTACTTTGATAATAACTATTGTATACCTTTTTTTATTGAACCGGGAAAATGCATGAACCACGTAACCACTACGTAACCTAAGGCCGTCGGGGGTACTGCCAGATGTTACGCATTGGTTATGTGGGACTCTTCGCTCCAGAAGGGATTGGCCTACCCGCTAAAACTCTGGGATGCTTCCGTTCTGAATTTGAAAAAAAAATCCGAAAATGAGCATTTTTTGAGGTTATTTTGTAGTCTGACCGATGCGAGAGACTGAAAATGGGCTTTGATTAGGGATTTCTTTGTAAACAACTATGACCCGACAGCAGATCGACGAATCCCCGCTTCGCGGGGCTTCTATTTCTGCTCTGAGGGACGTAAGCTGACTAACGAACCTAACCGAAAAAAGGGGTTAGTTTTGTCTATCTTTTTCCATGCGGGGGGCTTCGCCCCCCGAGCCCCCCTTGTGAGGGGCTCCGCCCCCCCGTCCCCCCTTGTGAGGTCTAAGATAGATAATAACAACTGACAAGACAAACAAAACAGACGTGGTTCCCGATACGGCAGCGTCTAATGGCGTCCTTCCCCTCTCTGCCCCTCGCCCCTATTGCGTTCCGTTCGTCACATTGTAGTATATTGCTACCATTAATATTTAGCAAATGTTAACATATTAACAACAAAATGACACTTAAAAATAGACATTTGAACCACAATATCTCGGTAAATATTGGTCGGAGAAAAATAGTTTATAATATAACAAAACATGCTTATTTTAGCATGTTTTATAGGATTCATTAACAAAAATGAGGTGTTATATTGACATCGATTTCACGACTCCGAATTTTTTTTAAGTCGCAGAGCCCTTGAAAATGACTGACATTTGAACCACAATATCTCGGTAAATATTGGTCGGAGAAAAAAGTTTATTTGACAAAACATGCTTATTTTAGCGTAATCTACACGAATCAATCTAATTTAAGCCTAAAAACGGCGAAAAAAAATGTTTGGTCGTAAAATTTTATAAGTCCTAAAATCGGGCCCCTTTTGCTATACCCCAACCGTAGCATGTCTAGTGTGCCTTCCCTCGCCTCCTTCCCCCCGACCAACCGGGCCGTCCCCCGGGGAAAAAGACGGGAAGGTTTCCTGTTCCACAAGTAGTTTGATCACATTTTTTCAATACTACTTACTGTAATTAAATTAAATTATATCTTGATAATCAGATCAATACGACCTACGGGTTACGATAATGGAAGAAAAATTTGTAATTTTTTGGCAAAAGGTACCACTACCGTTTGTTAATCAGGAGTTTATAATGGCATATTCATAGCAATAGCCAATTGCTAGGATCTGACAACTTGGTATGGGGTACTTTTTGCCTTGAGACCGAGACCGACACAAATTAAGCCTCTGTCGCCGTCGGTGACGCTCGCAATATACTTTACTGTATGATGACGTAACGAGAAAATAGTTCATTAGTACGAGTGACATACATAAACAATGTTAAGATGCCTTCTGTAGACACGGGCTCACTTCTTATATTAAAATTGAAATTAAACCAAAAGGACGGTGGAAATTATTGGCGCTTAGATAAAATTCCTTTTCTACCGCCGAATTAAGAAACGCGTTTTTTGTTGAGTATATACTCAGAATTATACCAAGTGTTGCCTGTACTAGGAGCAAATAATTAAAACATAGATTGTACCTACTCCTTAAACTGAACAACATTTGTTCAGCGATATTTCAAAATAACATATGATTTAATGATTAGTACACTTTAAAGTCTATTTGAAACCGCAATGTATTGCGATGTTTTTTTTTATGTTTATAGCGTGACAAGCGACGTCAATTAGACTGATGTTAACGTACATTGAAAATACTATTTAACTTGTATAAAAAAGAAAAAATGTAAAGATTACATAATTTTTAAATTTGTTGAACGAAAGTTTTATTGTTTGATGAGTAGAATCTACGTTTTAATTATTTACTCGTGTTTACAGGCAACACCGTTAGGTACATTGGTATTTGTGAGTTGTGATAAGGGACGCGCTTGCAATCTAAATAGGTATCATTATTTAAGGTCATTCCAGTTGGTCGGTTCCCGTACTAACAAAAAGAGGGTTCGCTTCCATGGTATCGATTAAATATGTTTAAAATGTCTCTAATTTTATAGCTTGATTTATTTTATTTGCGCGAAATGACGTGAAACTCTAAAAAAGCTAGAAAAATATATAATTTTAACAAAAAACATTTAGTTTCTAATGATGCTGATAGATGGTGCTGACCTAAAAGGCCCAATTGCACGTTAATTCTATTTTTTGAGACTTCTTTATACTGTGCTTCTTATGTCATTTCACGCAGACAAGCTATAAAATAAAACGCATTTGAAACAAAATTGATGCCGTGGAAGTAAACGATGAACCGTATATGTTTGTGTGGACAACCGACCGATTCGAATCACCATAAGCGCTTACACATGCTGAAACGCAAATGGAAAGGCTTGGATTTGGCTAAACGTTATGCAACTCCATGACTCTATATCCATAGGTACCTTTAGACTCAAAGGGTGTAAGCTCCATTAGAACCTACGGCGTTTACGTCCTTTGAATCTAAAGGTATCGATATACATAAAACAGTCGTGTTAGTTACACCATTTATAACTCGAGAACGGGTGGACCGATTTTTATGATCTTTGATTTTTTTGGGTTGTCTCTGCCCCGAATAACAGAATAGCTATTAAAACAACAAAATATTTAAAAATGCTAGGCGGAACGAAGTTTGCCTAGTGAGTTATTCATATTTTTAAATTATTATGCAAAAACCACAATATTGCTATTAGGATCATGGCAAGCTAAATTTTAAAAATTAAATAAGTAATGGTTTTTTTATCCAATAACAGCTTTGATGTTAAATTAACTAGATCAAAGTGTATTCATTTTACTTGTCTGAAGTAGTAAACAACTTGCTACTCTCAAATCGCTCAATTAATGCCTTTGTTTACTTTTAAATTACTGAATGTAGCTAATCTTTACAAAATAATTACTAATTTATGGCTAAAACATAGACTCAGGTTGCTTTATTTACAAGAAAAGTCCGCTTTGACAATGTAAGGTGGTTAGAAAGTTGTTGACTACTTCGGACAAGAATATAAAGATTAATAAACTGTATGTGCCCTATTGTCATGTTATGAAAGAAACCGGCACTTTGACGACAAGTATTCCCACACCTAAACCCTCAAGTAAAAAAATTAAGCAATATTAAATCAGTAACAGTTAAATCAGTACTCGGTTTAAGAGATAGGGGGCGGTAACTGCTGAATCTTAAAATACACGTTTTTCTAATATTAGTATCATGCCTGTTTGCCAGTCTAAGGCAATACGTAAAACAAAATTCATAAAGACAAATTGATGAATGGGACACTCGAATCTAAACGGCAGTGTTATGTATGACGAACCTTTACAAGGCATCGCGTCCTATCTTGAGCCACCGCGTCATTTCACACCAGCTTACTCCGTGACTGAGCGGCCATTCTAGCCGGTCGCTATCTCAAGGCACCAGACTATACTCGGTGTGGAACTGTGTGCTCGAGCATACACTGAATATAAGTGGCTGAGGCTAAGAACACAGTTGTTACGCTCTTGTGCCCACAGAAACTGCAACACGTTAAAGCAAGCTTTGTAAACGGACGCTTCATCGGTTAGAATACATTATATTTCCGTACCTGAGAAGCATAACACTGTAAGTCCTTGTTTTCCATACTTACAGTGTTATGCTTGTCAGGTACGGATTTATTGTGTCTTTGAACACCGAAGCCGTATCTTATGGTATATTTCCATTAAATTAATACAGAAATTCCAAAAAAGGTTTGACTGGATTCATAGATGAGACATAGTTTAATTGAACAAATGCATCGGAATAAGTTATTATTTTTACACTGGAGACCTCGAACGGGTGGCAGAAGCGTTGAAATACCGCAAGCCAGCTGATGGTCGGACGACATCAAAAAGACGGCAGGGCCGACCTGAAGTAGAATCGCCGCATCAAAAATCAATTGGAACAGCATTCCAACAGTGAACACAGATATTTATGTCGAAAAGAATTTGTTATTTTACCTAGGAATTATAGGTTTCCAAATAGCATTGGGTTTGGAGTAACATGTCAGCTGTATAACATGCGTTAACACCCTCCCCCCCTTCATTTATTTATGATTGTTTCTTTACAGTTACTCTGCGCTCTAGTGGCGATGGCGTCGGCACACACCATCTGGAACCCGTACGGCAGGCTCTATACACAGTACGCACAGCCGAGACAGGACCAAACTGACCAAGTGGTATGTTATGCTATGCTCACAGTAACCAATTTGATTTCTATGGCCATTGTCTAGGTCTCGCACACAAAGATACCTACATAAGTTATGTGAACGCAGCTGTAAATTTTACTGCTAGCTACAGAGTTCTGATGGTACAGTCCCGATTTGTATTACACGGCTAAATTAAGAGCAGTGGCAAGTGGCGTAACATTCCCGCGTGGTGACTGTAGGTACGCACCAATACCAATCACAACGTCTGTTTCGTCCTCCCTATGTTAAAGGATAAATCTCTTCGCATATGCAGACCTTTTGATATTGATTAAAATGCAGTGTTTGTATAATAAGTTGGTATTAGTATTTACCTGTAGTTTAAAAAATGCGTATGCCGATTATAATACACTATAGGACAACCTGGTAAGCTTTGTAATTTCTGTGATGACTTGCTATTCCAGAAATTTCTTGGATACTCGCAAAGTATTCAGTGAGTAAACATAAGCTACTTTTAGAGTGTTTCGTCTATCAATGTATTGGTAATAGATAAAACTTCGTCTCGACTAAGAGAATAAGGTATGGGTCCCTTTTGAATTGTTAATGTATAGAAAAGTCCCACTTTTACCGGGCGCACCTCAAAAGACCCGAAATAGCTTGTGCCATTTGGAGATCCAAGTTTGGTTTTAAGCCCAACTACCTTTGGTTAAAAAAAGTTTGTTTAAAATAAAAATAAATAAATATTAGGATACAATCTTACACAAATCGAACTAGTCCCATAGTAAGCTCAATAAAGCTTATGCTATGGATACTAGACGACGATATATTTAATTAATAGATACAAATACATACTTCGACATTTTTCACGACCGGCTGGCCGTGTTTAAGACCAAGGTGTTGCCAAGCCTAAAATATTTTTTTATGTCTGTCATTTGAGCCCTTAATTATTATTACTTGTTACTGTCGTCATAGTTCCTTTTTAGTTAATTTGTATCTAAGTTATTATTTTTGTTATTATTATTTATCTTATCCTTTTTGATCTCACTGCATTAAATTAAGATTGTAAATGTTATGTACACCGTAATTGTTGTATATATCAGACGTTAATACCGTAGCATGTAATCCTAAGTCAATGATGTAATATATACGATGTGGTAGTACTTGAATAAACAAATAAACAAAATACTTAAATACATAGAAAACATCCAAGACTCAGAAACAAATATCATCACACAAATAATGCTCTTCCCGGGATTCGAACCCAGGACCGTCAGCTTCGTAGGCAGAGTCACTAACCATTAGGCTAAACAGGTCGTCACCCAGAAAAAAAAATGTTTTATCAGAAACCAGTAGGTATATCTAACATTTATGAGATCTAGTCGAGGTATCATGATATAAATTAAACCTGATTTGATCCGGGGGTCATACTCGTGATTGGAGTACTGTATTATGCAATAGCATGCAGTCTCGAAGTAGGTAGGTATAAATACTTTAATTTATATCCACTTCACAGTTAGTTATTATGTTTGTTGACAAAAACATGTGCTTTTAAATAATTTTGTAAACAAATGCCTACATTGTAAATATATATATGTACTATGTAAGCGACGGGGGTTGTCACTAGTCGTAAGGAACGAAAGTAAAACAAACTGGGTTCACGAAATTAGGGATGCTTGAGTGCATGGACATGCGTGCGTCTTACGGTAGCTGAAGGACAACGACAACTGATTTCTATTGGACCGTAGGCGACACTCTCACATGTGCATGCGCTCGCGCATACGTTTATTGTACACACATACAAACAGCAGCAGGTAAGTATAATTAATGATTATTAATTAAGTAATCTACCTAATTAGTTTTTAAGCTTGTTTCAGGTTTATTTCAGGTGCAGCTCATCGCGTCGTCTACATTCTCCGCCCCATTGTCCGTCAAGGACAATCATTCGCGGCTGTGGGGAGCAACGCTAAACGTGCTACGGGTCTGGTAAGTATACCAGTCTGGGTTTTTATATCAACAATTCGTATACGTCCATCGGGGCCAGGATGCACGTCGTGAACTATCCCCTTGGGCCAGACCTTTCGAGGCAACGCGGGATCTATAATTACTACAACGTCTCGTTTTGTAAGCTGCTTGCCCTCTTGGCACCATTTTGCCGTGGCAGAAGGTTTGGCAGGACTTCTTGCACCCAGCGTCGAATATCGTTGACTATAGTCTTGTTGTGGCAGTGAGCAGCCATCTCGTGATATCTCTTTATAATCAGTCTTGTGATCTTATCGTGTCCATCCAGAATAACAGGGCGTTTCAGGCTTGATTCAACACCAGAAACAGCGTCAATCCTCCCGCGAACACGTAGTAATCCTTGCTCATCCAATAATGGCGTTAGTTTACGTAATCGACTATTTGGTTCAATTGCCATATTATTTTTCAGCACATAAATTTCTTCCGGGAACGTTTTCATTTGGGAGTAGCGCAATAATTCAGTTTCAGCGCGCTGCATTATCTGCGTGTCGATGCGGACATCTCCAGGTTTTCTACACCTTTCAATAAATAATAATACGTTCGCCATGCATCTCCACAAACGAAGCCATGAAGAAAACTTAATCGGATCGGGAACAAAAGGTAAGTCTTCATTGTTTACTGTATGTATTATATTTACTTGTAACAGCTGATTATTATTTATTCTTTGTTTTTCAGGATCATACTTCGGCCAGTCTTCGCGCGGTGTGTATAAAAACTCGGGGCCGCGGAGCCAGTCGCAATCGTCACTCAACTGATAAGTATTTAATTTCGTAGCTTTGTCGGCTATATTCATATTCGTAGATATATAATTCCACTCGTGACTCTGTGATAAATCGTCGATTTCACCGAGTCTATTAGCGACGAATACTTTGTAATTTCGATTATCGTTTTTTATTTGATGTAAAACGATTAATGAATCTGTCCAGAAGTAACGTTTAAATGCAGTTAAACGTGTTTCGCGCGCTATTGTATCGGCGAGCCGGCAGGCGATAACAGCGGATTGCAGCTCCAGTTTAGGTATAGTTATGTATTTCTTCACAGGTGTCGATCTGCATTTGCTAGCGATGAATGACACGCATACTTTCTTGTTCGCCAATATCTTACGCCAATACGCAACAGCGCAAACTGCAGTTGGTGCAGCGTCGAAAAAAATATGCATCTCTATAGTTGTCTCGCTCTGGCACGAGGTACTGCAGTGAGCATCCTTATCATGGTCGCGCTCGATCTCACCTCGCGCGGAGTGAAAATAATATCTCGGTATTCGCAGGTTTGTTAAGGTTTGTAATTCCGCTATCCAGCTTCGGAAAACTGTATATTCGCTTGTCGGGATCTCATCGTCCCATTTAGTGCTGGTTTTCCAAGTATTTTGAAGCATTATCTTCGCGCGGACCGTAAATGGAGCAAGGAACCCAAAAATATCGAATATCGACATATAAATGCGCAGGAGTTCACGTTTGGTAGGTTTTCGTTGCAGTTTTATTATTTCATTCGGAATGCGTTTAAGTGATAAGTCGAAGCCGAATGTGTCGCTTGACGGGAACCAAAGTAGCCCGAGCGTTCTCTCAGGTAAGTCGTCGCAACCGGTTTTGAACCTTATAGCCTTATCACTTAGGGTTTCTTTTGGCGTGCATTCTAGAACTTCTGGTTTATTAGATATCCAGTTTCTAATTTGAAATCCACCTCTTTTATGAATTTCAGACACCTCCTGTATCATTTTCATGGCTGAAGCTTCATCGTCGACACTATCGATGTAGTCGTCCATGTAATGTGATTTCAGGATAGCTTCAGCGGCTTCAGGAAATTCGTTTTTGAATCGGATTGCATTTATATTTTTAACGTGTTGTGCAATAAAGGGCGAGCAGTTCGCTCCGAATATTAGTGATGTCATAGCGTAAGTTTTCAGTTCGCTATTTACGTTTTCGCGCCATAAAAATCTTAATGCGTGCTGGTCTTCCTCCTTTATTTTAATACGCAGAAAATAATCCTTGATGTCTCCCATTATTGCAACAGGTTTCTCACGGAATCTCAGCAGGATGCTCATCAAATTTTGAAGAATATCAGGGCCTTGCAATAAATAATCATTCAGACACCTTTCAGAAGAAACGGCTGAACAATCATACACCAATCTCAGCTTTTTCTTGTTCGGGTTGTCGACCCCGAAGTGAGGGAGGTACCAGACACGAGGATGTGGCGATGACAGTTCCTCATCTGATAACAATCGAGCGTAATTATTGTCGAATAAATGGTTGATTCGGTCTTTGTATCTTGCAGAGTAGTCTTCGTTTGACGACATCTTTCTTTCCACAGTAAGGAATCTTTTATAAGCATTGGGATACGAATCCGGCATTTTTAAATCATTTTTCCATGGTAGGCCAACTTCATAGTTTCCGTTTATCAATCTTGCAGAGTTATCAATGCAGTTAACTGCACGAATGTCGTCCTTATTTACGCGCGGCTTAGAGCTCACGCCAATCGATTCGAGTGCAAACGAGCGGCGAACGAGTTCGTGCAGTTGTTTACTATCTTCGCTGTTGCTACTTGCCTCGCTTGACCATTGTTGCGATGAGTACATGTGTGCGTCTGCGCATGTGTGCATCTCCCGCTGAGCGGAATAGGCGTCCGCTGGGGTAGCGATGGAGGGCGAATGGAATGCGTCGGAGACGGCGGCGGCCGCCGGCATGGCGCGCTCAAACAATGTGGTAGTCAACGCATGTTCGGCGGTTAGAGTTCGACCGCTACGAGCGTAGGCAGGTGTAGGTACGATTCCGTTAAGGCACCAACCGAGTCTTGTTAATGTAGCACAAGGTTCATATTTGCCCCGATAAACAGTTCGTAGGGACATAATTAAATGGAAATTGTCCTGGCCTATTAATATTTTAGGTTTAACTTTCTCACAAGTTAAAACGCCCTTTAAATGACGTAAATGTTCGTAGTTATTTAAGTCCACTTTTGAAAGGTCCTGCGTAGGCAAGTTTAGTTCACTTATTTTTCGCGCGCGTACCTCAAACGTTTCACCATTTATGTTAGAAAGTTTAAAGTTCACCAGTTCACTTTTACACACGATATTAGAGTTCCACGCGCCCCTAATACTTAGGGTTTCGGGCTGACCTTGAATATTGACACAGTTAGCGAGATCAGCTGAGATCAAGGTCACGCTTGCCCCATCATCCAAGAGAGCATTTGTAGTAATAATACCACTTGGTCCATGTAAGTTTACGCGAACAATTTTCAACATAACACTTGTACTAGGTTCAACTATAGTGTTTGTAACAGTCTCGGTTGTGGGGTTTTGAACTTCACTTTCACTGGTCGTATGTACTTGCGACATATTGTTTAGGTCTTCATTCGCACTGGTGTTGCGAGGAGCTGGGTTGGGTTTGGACGGCCAGTGGAGCAGCCGGTGGTGAGCCAGCCCGCAGCCATCGATATCGCACGGCGGCGCGGCCGGACAGGTTTCCTTGCCGTGACCCAGCAACAGACACTTATGACACAAATTGTTTATTTTAACAAAGCGCCATTTATCGCTGCGTAGTGCGCGTTTAAACTTCGTGCAATTTGTGAGTGTGTGAGTAGCCGTCTTGCAGAACTTACATTTGGCGTTGCAATCATTATTATTGTTTAGAACAGAGTAAACCGGTATTTTTCTTTCGTAATCCAACTTCTTTGGAAACTTATGTTCGGTTTGTGAATGAATATGAGTTATTCCGGCGGCGGCGATTTTTGTAGCTTCTTTGTGCAGAAATTCGGAGAATAATTGCAATTTAGCTTTGCTCGAATCGCAGTGCTCATAAATATAATCAGCCCACTTGTTAATGAGCGGACTGGGACACTTTGAAATAACGATATTCAATAATTCTGGACTTCTTAAATGGTCAGTCTGCTTTATAGACTCGGCAGCTGCAACGTAGTTCTTTATTTTAACGGCGAAGTTCACTAACTCGGTGTGATAAGCTTGCGGCAGAGGTAGCAATTTTTTGAATTGTGTTGTTATTTTGTGTATGATGAGGTCGGGCCTTCCGAAGCGAAGTTCTAGAGCTTCAAGAATGATGGATGGTGAGGTGTCGCTTGTAAGCAGTGATGACACGGTCTCCCTTGCCTCGCCGCGGAGACATTTTTCTAGTCTTGCGATGTTTTCACTATCACTGTAATTACATAACATCGTGGATTGTTCATATGATTTTTTAAATTGAATCCATTCGAGTACGTCCCCGGAAAACAACGGTAAATCCTTAGACGTGGCTAATCTCGATAAAAGCCGTGTATTAGCGCTTTGTGTGGAGGTAGCCAATTTTTCCATCGCTTGCGCTAGGTGCTGAAGGTCACGAGTTGCAGCGTTCGCGTCGTGCCTAGGCGTGGCGAGAATTCGTTCTTCTTGTGCATCTTGGTGACTTTTCTCCAGCCATTGTTCTACTTTTTGAGATGTTCCAGCCAAAGATGAACGTCCACTGCTACGAGACTTCTGCGATAACTCCTCATCCAGAGCGGCAAGATCGGCCGCTAATTTCTTGTCTATCAACTCTTTTTCGATTTTAGCTTTAGCTTCGGCAGCTTCCAACTCTAACTGCTTTCTTCGAGCCATCAATGAAGACACATTGTACACTTTGTTCGAAGATTTCGATGTACGAGCACCAGGTTCCTTTTCTAAGCTACCCTCTTTGACAGTTTGCTGATTTATCAAACTCATCGCCTTTGTGGGAAGTTGGCTGGTGTGGTTCTTGAGTTCTTCCTTCATATTTGGCGCGATGCACGACTTATGAGAGTGCACTTCATCCATATTATCGTTCGTGGCATGCTGCAACTTTTCCTTTTCGAGAGCGCCGCGCGTTTTAACCATCGTGCGCGGTGGCGTGTTGAACATTCCTGTTTTTGGCATCGTCCCTTGGGTTCCGGTTCGTTAGGATCATGTGTAAGCGACGGGGGTTGTCACTAGTCGTAAGGAACGAAAGTAAAACAAACTGGGTTCACGAAATTAGGGATGCTTGAGTGCATGGACATGCGTGCGTCTTACGGTAGCTGAAGGACAACGACAACTGATTTCTATTGGACCGTAGGCGACACTCTCACATGTGCATGCGCTCGCGCATACGTTTATTGTACACACATACAAACAGCAGCAGGTAAGTATAATTAATGATTATTAATTAAGTAATCTACCTAATTAGTTTTTAAGCTTGTTTCAGGTTTATTTCAGGTGCAGCTCATCGCGTCGTCTACAACTATATGCGCTTTTTCAACGAGTACATTGAAAACGTAATTCATGCCATAACTTAAAGCTCAACGTACGGGAGAAAAGCGTTCATTTACGACTGTGAAGGTCGCAACTGTTGCCTTTGAGATGGCACTTTAGCCCTTTACGTTTTACATGATTCATTGTCTCATTTTTACTATCAAACGGTGCGATCTTGGCCGTTTTTCTTTGGGTTTTCAAGGGTCTTTTCATGAATTCTTAAGTGCCATTGAAGCAGGTCATTTTATGTTTAAGTTGACCCGCGTAAGCCGATTACAACGGTCCTATTATGTATAAAAAACATAAATAACAGTTTTGCAAATATTGCCATTAAATATTTCAGACTTAAGCTGAAAAAATATTTTTCAACTCGGCGCACTTCACTTTGTCTACAACTGCTAAATTCATTTTATACTTTCCTCCATCGCAATTCTGGAGAGATTTTGAACTATTATTTGCTGCTTTTAGTTGCACACTTTTTCAACTGATCTGTCATATAAGATAGTTCTACTTACCTACCTCTACCTTCCATAATACGGACTAAGACACTAAATTATTCCATCTGGCGGACTGTATAGATCAATTACCCAATATTTCTTTTCCCCAATATTTTTATTTCCAGTCGCGTTTTTCCCCATTCTACTTTTTTTCTACACATTATTATAACCAGTAGTTAATTTCCTCACACGATTTAATTTCTGCCCGTTTAATTCTCTATACGCGTCTTTGCCCATGCATACATTTAACCACTCCGGATCATTCACATACATATTATTTACCCGCAGAAAAAATCCCGATCGCTTAATTTAGTCACACGTTTAATTTATGCTCATTATTTTGATGATCTCTGTTCCGATGCATAAACGCAAATACTAAGAGGTAAAAATTGGGATCATTAATCATCATCATTTGGGATTTTGCTCGATATTTTACCCATTTAGTATTTGCGTTTATGCATCGGAACAGAGATCATCAAAATAATGAGCATAAATTAAACGTGTGACTAAATTAAGCGATCGGGATTTTTTCTGCGGGTAAATAATATGTATGTGAATGATCCGGAGTGGTTAAATGTATGCATGGGCAAAGACGCGTATAGAGAATTAAACGGGCAGAAATTAAATCGTGTGAGGAAATTAACTACTGGTTATAATAATGTGTAGAAAAAAAGTAGAATGGGGAAAAACGCGACTGGAAATAAAAATATTGGGGAAATGAAATATTGGGTAATTGATCTATACAGTCATCTGGCGTACTTAATTGGGGACTGTTATGTCGAGGATTTTAAACAATATTTAAGAAAAAATGAATATTTTTATATATTCTATATATTCATTATCTGGATCTTTAAGGTTGAACGTTTTAGAGAATTTTCATACAAATTTCAGTCCCGTTTTTCTCCAGCCGTGATCATTTTCTGTACTTGAAACATTATTAGTTCGATAGTACTTTTCCTTCTAATTCCGCCAATAAGAAAAAAATACCGAAAAAATGAGAAATATTCTAAATAAATCCATTTGAAAACTAATAATTTTTTTATCAAACCGTTGTTTGTGTGAGTGTAGAGTATCGTGTCGGTGTAAACAAAAGGGCGGCATTTATCAACAACAGCTGATTCTGGGTGTCAAAAGAATGCCTAGATTGTTTAAAACCTACTCCTAAAACTTCTGGCCGCTAAGCTAATAAAAATTAAAAAATAAAGTGCTGTCAGCCGGTGTCGAAGTTTATCTCCATCAACAAATTTCATTTCCTAAACTGAGTTCAAGAAGGAGGTGGTATTGCATTGTAACTGTTTTTATCGTAAAGATAAAAATTGTACAAATACTTGAGTACGGATATAAATACGAGCTCTTATTCTTAGTAAAAAGTATTGGATTTTTCGATGCAGTCCATTAGTTTTAAAAGCTAAAAGAGTTTGCTATCATTGACCATAAATGTATCGTTTGAAAAAAACCTTTTTCATTACTGCACTCCCATGCTCGATTAAAAAAATATGTTGCCTACAACAGTCACATTTACATTTGAAGTTGTCAACATTTTTCATACAATAGCAAAGATATTCCTTGTTATTAATTTTATTTTATTATTTGAATAGAAAACAGTTAGTTAAATATTTCCTTGAGCAACATTTTGCATACTACTTGGGTGGTAAGCCTGCCTGATGTGAAGTAGTCACCGGAGCGTACTGCCATTTTACTAAAAATAATGAAAACAAACGTACGCACACTCGAGACCAGATGGATTACCCAAGTAAATCCTAATTTGCGTCATCATCAGAAGTTCGTTGCCGTCACCCCTGCTATGAAAAGCTATAGCTCTGCATGGAGATGTTCGGCTGGAATCAGCCAGACTGGAGATCGCCTACCTAGCGCGTTCAAGAATTAAGAAGCGATATGAGGCAGCTGAAAGGCTTGGCTTTGTATTCTACCGAAGTCTATGAATAAAATTCTATCGAACCCGTGAATCAAACTTTTTTTACAGCGCAATAATAACAGATCCTAAATGTATGACAGAGTAGCAAGATATTCACAAAAGTTGCTTGTAAGTAGTGGAATTTTAGCATTTTGGAGTAAGTAAGTTTGACGCGACAATTCTCAATGAAAATAAATAAATAATATACGATATAAAATATGTTTTTTTCTTGGCTTGGCTAATAAGTAAGTATACTATAAAAGTATACTAACTTAGGTCAGTAAGTATACTAGTTACATGTAAGTTACATGCACAACTAACTATTCATATGTGAGAGGTCAATTTGCAAAGAAAGAAGTAACAAACATGTGCAGATAATCAAAAAATCAGAAATATAAAAATATATTGGATACCTAACAATATATGTAGTATGAAACTAAAACTTCTTATTTCAACATCACCTGAACGTCTAAATCTTTATCAAATAGATTAAAATGGCGCCAAAATAATATGTAAACAAACATGACCTGTCATACTGTCATAATAATAATTATTGACAGTCACTGACACTAATGACTGTCAACGGGTACGCGTGTGTGCGAGAATGTGGAAAATTGCGATTATTTTTAAAAAACCTGTTTTATTGTCCACAAGAAGACTGTAGAGCTGAAATTGGTTGCGATTTAAGCTCATCATTTTTTACTGGTTCCGCCAAGACATAGAAATAGTAAATATTTGGTTGGGTTTAGCTAAAAATAATAAAAACACTACGCAAACGACGTACAACGCCATCTGAGCGGCTAAAATTGGTAACTTTCTCTAACGTTCCTCCTTAAGACGATATCAAAAAATATAAATTACAAATCTTTGAAAAATTTGTCTGGCCAAACATGTAACATGGTCGTCTGAAATTAAAAACTAGTTAAGTTTATTTAGTTTACTGGCCAGACACGGATAGTTGTAACAATAGATATCCAAAATGGAAGCGTCCAAACCCTTGGAGTTTTGTAAGTGGGACAGTTGCTTTATCTCGAATGTTCGAAGTTGCCAATTGGGTCAATCTACCGACAATTGACTGTCCAAGTTCCTTAGTTAGATTACAGATAGGCAATTAGACAGGTCTAGACTAGTCATTAAGTTAGCTAGTTCCTGCTGGCCGGCTTTGAAGTTTGGTATTTCAATAAGGTGATCATGTGATTTGATTATACATATATCGTCGGGTGACAACCAAAACTCATTAACTACCAAAAAAATCTCAAAGGAAAACCACGTGTCGGAAGAGTAATCATAATTTCTTTAGTGTATTTAGTGAGTTTTGGTGGTCACCTAACGATATATGTGACGTTCCGCAGTTAAAGGTACCTTATGGATATTGTCGCTTGCGTCGTATCCGACTCCGTTACTATAGGACGTCAAGATAAAAGAACGCAAGCGACTATATCCACAAGGGAAGAACCTTTAACCGCGAACGTCATTCGCGCGATTCAGCGCCTACGATTATACAATTCGCAGAATTTATTTTGCGACACATTTTCTGATACCTAAGAATAACTTGAACTGTGAAAGAATCTTTGTCAAAAGCTTACCTCGAAAAAACGAGAACTAAAAGGTATTATTACTGTTGACGAGATCTATGTACTCTAACTGTAACTGTTAATAGAAGCATATTGTTTATAATAGTAAACATAAATTGCATACCTAATTAATGGAATAGATAGGTATTTTCGTTGGTACAGTGATACCTAAAAATTAGGGATGTAACGATACCGATACTGATACCGATATATCGGTAGAGCCGATATATCGGTATCGCCGATAATATACAACCGATATTTGAAGAACGCGAAAAGAATTTCCGGTATGAAAAAAAATCTGCAAAAAGTAATTTCAATTACTGACTTATTTTATGTATTGGTCTATTACCTTGTGCAATGACAATTACTATGTTAATTAAATCTTTAGTTCTTTTTAAAAAATAAAATTGAATTCTGAGTTGACAATCTATATTTTTCTAATATTTTTACTTTACATTTTCAAGGTTGACTCTCTGTTAAATATAGCCAAGTTTTAGGTATAATAAGGACATACAAATATCTGAAGTTCATACTTCATTATTTAGCTAAGATATCGGTATCGGTATCGTATCGGCAAAACTATGTATCGTTACATCCCTACTAAAAATAAACCGTGTGTCTTATTTAGTTCTTTTATCCGCACGCTACGCGTACGGAAAAAGCCGCTTTCTGGCCAAATATAGACATAAAATGATGTACACAACACGGGAGGTAATAAAGAAAGCCCTCGATCGCATATTTACATCCCTCGCTTGCAGCTCGGGCCGCAAACATCTGCGATCTCGGCCTTTCTTTGTTTTACCACCCTAGTTGTGTAATGTACTATTATTCACCTATTCTTAAGCATGCTCGAAACAGTGTCATTATTTAAGGTTCCTTAAACCCTTCCCTTTCCCTTTTATAAGGTACCTTCAGGGTACCTACTTTATATGTCGATAGGAGTACCATACATAAGAATTTTAAAATCAAATCATAAAATTAGACCACCTGTAAAGAGTAAGGGCAGTGTTTTAAAAAATAAATATCACATCAATCTGATTATATATGCATACTAGCTGTCCCAGCGAATTATATTTTTAAACCAGGGACCCACTTAAATATACACACAAAACTTCATCCTAATCGGCCCAGCCGTTTAGGAGGAGTTAGGTGACAAACACACGTACAGAAGAATTATATATATAAAGAAGATATTATATCGCAGTGGATGATGTACGTAGTAGAACAGGTGCATTGGGGTAATTTCGAACGTGGGGTTATTTTGAAAATTAGAAATGTATACGGAACCATGCATGATTTTTAAGGTGTGCAATTATTTGAAGCACTATTATTAGCGTGTCTAGTACAGTGTTAGCATGTTACAGCAAATATATGTTGCGTGGATTACGAAACATTTTTAAATTTCGGAATTACCCCATGTTCCATTTTACTCCAATTCACCTTATTACAAAAACAGTTGAAGTGAAAACTGCCCTCCTTTTCAAGTCAAAATCCAATGCGTCGAAATTACAATGTCAGTAAAATGCTTTTATAAACAATTATTTTAACTAGGTATTAACAATTTAAATAACTTTTATGTTACGAGTAGAAGCACTTTTTTCAAGTTTCACAAATTCGTTACGCTGACGTAACTTCAGTTATTCAACAGAGGAAGTGGGACGAAAGTGGAAAGTTAAAAAACAACTAAAAGTGAGACGTGGCCGTTCTGATAGTTACATGAGAAGATAAGAAGTTTTTGCTGTTGTTTCTTTTGTTATGAGACCTATGAATATTGACCTAGTTTTCGGTAAGATAAAGTTTAAATGCACTATCAAGAACTAATTAAATAATTCAAACGCGTCTTTTCTTATCGAACTGTGTTTGTGCAGGCGTGGGATCACGTAAATCGTGTTTCGCGAAAAAACGAAAATGTTTTTTTTTATTCGTTATTTAAACAAACTATAAGGGTTTGCTGAATTTGCCGTAGACGTTAAGGGCGTTGACGCTATGCCAGTGCTACGTCAAACTAGATTAACATCACAATTCACAAGGATCCATTGCTCATTAATTTCGTATTCCCCGATAATTGTAATTGAAGCCTTAGGAAACTACAAAACAGATTATATTGTTACTCTAATTACATGTAGCAGTATGGAAATGCAATCAATATTATTGTAAACACATTAATTACAAGCAACAGACCAAAGTTATCTGAGTACAAATTAGTTATTAATGAATCAATGACCTTATTAATAACTTACATGAGTTTGGTTTTTATATCAGACATTGATTTTAATAGTATTAATTTTCTTTGACAGCTGCAAGCATCAGACTACTCCGGTGGTTATGGACAAGACTCCAACCTGAACAGCAACGATTATGGCAGCCAAAGTAACTACGGTGGTGCTCAGGATTTCGATGGACACGGTTTCGGTGGGCACGACTTAAAGGCCCACTCGTACCCAGTCCACCAGCACGTGGAAGAAGAGAACCCAGAAGAGATAAAGCATTACAAGGAAGTCGTTGTACCGATACCCAAAAACGTAGAGTTCAAAGTTAACCAGCCAATACTCATTCCCGTGCCCCACCCCGTACCTATTCAAGTACCAGTACCAAAAGCCGTCGTTATCCCAATTATTAAGGAAGTGTCTATTCCAGTTGAGAAGTCGGTACCATACCCTGTAGAGAAACTGGTACATGTACCGAAAATTAAGGAGGTGCCGTTTGAGGTAGTAAAACACGTTATAGTTACAGTTGAGAAGCCTGTGCCCTTCAAAGTACCGGTCTATGAAACCATCATTCATACAAAAAAAGGCTCCCATAAGATTTAAGTTTCCAATCATTTCAAATGATTTCTTACCACTGGTGGTTTTAAGTTGATCATTCGTTAATAAGAACCTACAATCCCTGATTTGATAATATTCGTCAGGTACAGGAATGACTAAAATTTCGACATAAAAACGTATAATTATTTAATGATCTTCTTTGTTTGTGAAGGTGGTCTTATTTATTCTAATTTGCTGTTCTTGACATGGACATAAATAACTTATTTCAAATAAGTCCCAAAGCAGTACGCGCATTGTTACAATTTAAAGTACAAGTACCTAAACTAACTTACCTACCGTTTCGTCAGTGTGTGACTATAGTGTTGTAATTGTTGCTGTTAATTATGTGTACAAAGTGTGTATGTTGCGTATGTGCGTGATTGTTTTAATGTTATTTTATTTTAAGGTTTAATAAAAAAATATTTTTCTCTATTTATTGGTTATAATTTCATATATTGCATTCTCTAAATTGAACTAAAATTCTATAAATAGGTTCCTTGCGCAAGTCAAAATTCATAACAAGTACCTATGTTAGGTACCTAACATGTACTTATTATGATTTTTTTGAGCTTCCTCGTAGAAGTGACATTCCATTTTCTCCAGAAAAAGGCAAATGACAGACCAAGGAATGTAAAATGATCATGTCCCAAAACCGTAAGGTAATTTATTTATTTAGGGAAAATAACACTATTATAGTGACGGACATTACTACTACCATACCAGCCCAGCTCGCATACTAAAATTTAGTAATACCTACTGAAAGTTTCTAGATTTTTATTACTAAGATCCACTATCATGTCTGTAGCAAAGGGTTGCCAATCGTACGAGGTTCCTCTTACAAATACGAGATTTGTGGTCTGCTGTACGAGGTACGAGGACACTAGCAGGCTCGTACAAAAATGTAGGTACGAGGTACATACGTGTCGTTTTCAGCCGAGGTATGCCACTTTTTATCAATAAGGCTGCTGTAGCATATTGTCGCTGGAAAGCAATAATGCTGTAACCCACAAAATGTAAACTTTTGGCTAGAGCCAAAAAACGATGGCACTTTTTTTTTAAACTCAAACAAAAAGAGATTGTTGAATACCCGTTGGTGCACTTGTTGTAAAAAAAATCCTAAGTTTATAATTTTGGCGGTAAAAATGTTATAAACTTGTTAGGATGCCTTACCAAAATGGTAAAAAAGGAACCCTTATGGTGCGACTCTGTCTGTCTGTCCGTATGTCACAGCCAGATATCTCAGGAACTACTGCTGCTATCGATATGAAATTTGGAATAGTTGCAAAACCCGACCCTATTTGACATTTAAAAAATCTTGAACCTTTTTGTACTTTTTAGGGTTCCGTAGTCCGTCTGTCCGTCTGTCCGTATGTCACAGGCATTTTACTCAAAAACTACACGATGGATATTGATGAAATTTGGAATATAGGTGTCTTGTATGAGCCGCTACTTAGTTTGGTAGTTAAACAACTAAAATAAATATTTTTAGGGGGGGTACTCCATACATGTTACAGAAGCTAAAAAAAATTTTTTTCAGGAAATATAAACGAGTGGTATATAACTCGACAGCTCTTTCAAAAATATTTTTAGGTTTTTAAGTAATTTTTTTGATTAAGTGAATATCTTTGGAAATAATCGCTCCGAAAGTTGTGAAAATTGTGTCCCCCCACTCTATCTTCTAAATCGTGTGTCCGAAAAATATAAAAAAAAATACAAACATAACGCTTAATTAATACTTTCAACGAAAATTACTTTCAATAAGATCGAATTAACCGTTTTTGAGTTATTGCCAATAAACTGCGCTTCTCAACAAAAGGACGTAATTGCTATGAAGATACGCTCCTTTGTTGTTGTACTTTTTTTACATCGTATTTTTTACCTTATAGTTACGGCTTTGGAACCCTACACTGGGCATGGTCCGACATGCTCTTGACCAGTTATTTTAAAAGGGGGCCGTAATGGGAGGTCGAAAATTTAAAGTTGAGCTATTGTATCAAATGAGCTTCATCTATAGACTCCAAAGCCTTTTTTTGTTAATCATGTATTTTTTGATTTATAACCAAAAACGTTAAAAAAAATACCATTCCCCCCTATTATCTTCGAAATTACTGAACAGATAAATCTGTAATAATTGCCAATTATTAATATCATCCTAAATATTACAGGAAAAATTTAACGCGTTTCCTAAATTGCACCACTGTTTTTCAAATTTGCGAAAATCGTAACACATACTTATTTGCTCCTACTAAACTAACTGCCATACAGTTTTTCTTAAACTATTCACGTATCTAATTACGAGCTTGTACGGAACCCTCGGTGCTCGAGTCCGACTCGCACTTGACCGGTACCGGACCCCCTTTACCACATTTATGTCAAATTTATTATAATCAATAGTTATTATCTAATAGTTATAATAATACACAATGACTTATTTAATTAATTCTTATTTTACATAACATGAACTATTTGACTTTTTCTTTAATTGTACCATTTCCGTAAACTCCATTTTTGGACGCTGCAACTTTCTCATTCACCGTGGTTCTGAAAATGATATAAAATATGTTATATTTGGATTGTACAGTCAGCTTGATCTTAAATTTTATCAGTATTCTGTCGCGACACTGAATGCTGCCTGGGTGCAATGAGGCTGATAAGATGAACGATAAAACTAATGGAATATTTGTAAGTTTAGTCCTGTAACCTAATCCTGTTAGGCACGTACTGATTGCATTTTTCAAAAATGCACGCAATACGCGCCAGAATTATTATTTATTATGGAACATTGCACTAAAAATGCGCAACGTGTTGCCATTTTAAGCGGGCCCTTGTGAAAATTAATACCAAGTGAAAAAGAACCGACACCGCCAAACTCAGCACTAGCAACACCACTAACTTTTTTTTATGACTTTGAAATCGTAGGTTTCATTCAGTCCCCGCGATGGATACGGGCGGCTGAACCCGCGAGTATGCGTGACTTTATATAATGAACTGTAATGGAATGATTCTATGTATGAATGGAAAATGAAGGTTTGAGATGAATGAGAGGTGAAAAGTCTGACTTATGTTCCGTTGAAAATTTCCAGGCTATTGACAATGATAGTGGCGAGTTTGCAGAATGAGGTGGTTGTGGATTCTTTTAGTATGATGTCCTGCAGATTGTCGGTCGATGTGGAGATTATGACAAATGATTTCATGGTTACCTACATGGACACCACTAATACCAAGCCGAGAGCGCCTGTCACCTAAACATACTTTGCGATGACCGACTAATAGTCACGTTGATTAGACGTCGACCGAACATTCGGCCCGTGTTGATGAGGGGCATCTGTCACTTAAACTTACTTGGGTCGTACCAGTGGTGGTCGTGTTGATTAGACATGGACCAAATATTCAGCCCATCACTATTAATGTTTATTAGGGCCATCTGTTACGTAAGCTTAGGTACTGGATGTTGAGGTACCGACTGATTCTCGTGTTGATTGGATATGGACCGAAGGTTCGGGTCATCTTTAATGTTGATAAGAGGCATCTGTCAGCTAAACTTACTTCGTGTTGAGGTACCGGCTGGTGATGTTGACGAGGGGCGCCTCCACCAGCAACCAGACGGCCAGGCTCAGCATCAGTGATACCACCACTAAGCCTAGAGCATCTATTATCTGAAACAACATGCAAATTAATACATGATGAAATGAATATAATTTCCAATCTTAAAAAAATAATACAATCATTTAAAACTTCAAAAAGAGATGGCTAAAAATTTACGAATCATACAAATGTTGATTGTGCCTCTGTGAAACAGATTTCAATGTGAATATTACTATCAGCATCATAACAATAACTAAAAGCTTACTAGGTCAAACAAGTGATGTTTTAGGTTACTTCTCAGGGATATCACGCGTCGGTACAGAATTGGTAGTTCTATGATATACAAGCCGTACGAGAGCCGACTGAGCGGCACAAACACACGCCAGCTGAGGAACGAGTTGATCAGAGCTGCAAAATATTAATATTATCACACATTTACAATATACGAACCAACCACCACGCCCCGTGCAGTTGCAGACAAACTTTAGGTATTCACATAAATCATATGCTAAAACCACGTCTAACGGTCAAGCTACATAAGTATTAAGGAAAACGACATCAAAATCAGTCTACGTAGTAATAAGTACGTATCCGGGCAGACCGATTTCTTAAATATGCAAATACCGACCGATATCTTAATTATGTTTACCAGAAAATATTGTTAATGGGTGAATCAACTTTTCTTTGTCAACGTAGGAGGTGAAATTTTTCACCTTCTCCGACTAAAATTGAAAGGAAATCTTTATTCGGATTTTTTTTCATAAAGTGTATTCTCATTTAAATGACAGACAACAAAGCTACGTAATGCAAATATTTTTTATTATAATTTGTTTATTATAACTTGTTTATAAGCAGTGACCCAGCGGACATAGCAGTCCCCCACTTTTGTATGAAAATAATGGTTCGTCCGCTGGGTCACCCTATTTATTTGTTAAAAACGAGTTTTATTTTTATTTTTACCTAATTTATCTCTAGATGTAAGATCTTGTTCCATTTAAATCATGTTAAAACACCAAAAGATGAACAAATAAGGAGAAAGAGCAATCTTTACATAAAGCAAAAAAAAGTTGATTCACCCTAATATACAGTTGCCTAGACCTCAAGCTCTATCGGGTAAATATATAACTGGCTGGGAAGGAAACGTTTGCTAAATTTAGCAAACATTAATATTTTATAACAGGCGTATAAGTTACACTCGGACAGAGTTTAAATAGGTCCGCTGACTACGACTAAGCGTGCTTATTTTTTGCCGCCTCTCCACCCACATACTAGCCCAGCTCAAAACCTGGCGTTTTTACTTCTGTAGCCTCTCAGAGTGATTTGGATTTTTTTTGTGCCAATGGTAAAAATGCCAAGCGATCATAAATAATTTAATCTGTCACTTACGAACATCTCCGTAAATGCAGAAAACGATTACACCTAGAACGCCAATAGCAAAGGTGGTTCTGTTGAAAAGCTGGAAAATGGAAGCCCCAAAACCCTGGATCTCATACTTGAAGCATAGCAAGCCGACCCCGAGTACGGCCAACATTAGGTTTAAGAAGGCATAAGCACCAAGGAATGACACCGTCTGTAAAATAAATTAAATGTGTCAAATATTCATACATTCAGATAATGGAGATTGCAGTTTAGTACAGTACTTTGATCCAAGTTAACAAGTTACGCAATCACTGGCATATAGACTTCGCCCTATAGGCTCCGTTAAAAAAAGCTGATCCTAATCTAATGATGGGTTCAAACAAAAAGTCCATTAACGGATTTGTCTAAATGCGATAATTAGAAACGAATGTACGAAAATCCAGTAGATTCCGCCACAAATTCAATATAATTCTGTTTTTTATAAAAAATATTATTAAATAGTGAAGATTCACGATGGCAGAATAGTAAATTTAGGCTGTAAGTGTTCTATAAGCACGAGAAAATGCTGTCTGTATCTGGGTCAATTTTGGGCATTTTTTCAGTGTTTTTTTTATTTCATGTGTGTTACGCGATTTTTACCGCGAACGACTATCGAGTGAAGAAAAAACCTTTGATGAAATCCTGTATAGCCTCGATACCGTGTATCGTTTATATTATAATAAAGTGAACTGTGATCACCACCGCTTGCTGCTATATTTGCTGGAACACGAATGAACAAACCGCCGCGGTCGAAACGCTCTGAAATCGACCCATCTATGTGATGACGCTTGTCAGTGTAACCATCACCACTGCTTGTATGACTCCCCGCGTCCGTCACTAAATTTTCCCTCCTCGTCGTGGGGGTCGTGTGTATCGTCATCTACTTACATAGACTTCCAATTTAATTATAGTAATTAACTGAACTGCGATTAAGTTCATGCATAGATGCAAATTATTTGCAAACTATTATAAAAAGTACATTCCACTGTGGTAACTAACTTTAGACCAAACTCTCTTGTAATCCTTAGGTTTGTAGATGGACATGAGGTAGCCGACGGCCAGACCAGCTATGTACGGGCCCATCCTGTTGTGCGTCCGAATGTATCCATAGTTGAAAGCTTTGTTATTCCTGATGTTTATTTCTGCCCTAGAACAAACATGATTCTCATGAATAGAAATAGTACATTGTGTATCAAGGGCGGTAAGTAAGGAATTACAAACGAGTGTTTGTTACAAGGCCGACGCGAAGCCGAGGGCTTTAATAAAATGAGTTTGTAATTCCTTTACCGTCCGTGGCACACACAATGTTTTTCATCACACTTGTGAGGAAATCTAATTAAAATAACCTTTCTTAACCTAAATAAAATTGTAAAACTGACAGTGACATTAGTCATATACATCCATAGACAATGCGAATGTCAAGTCACGTTAGGAAACCATAACGGTAAAGACCTAAAACGGTTGGTTTTATATTTGCTAAATACTGAAATACACTATTAAAAAATTAAATTAATGTAACAGAAATATGTGTTTATATGTATTTGCCATAACAGTTCTCTTTAAATAAATATTAATGTGATAAAAGTTAAAAACGTAGATTGGCATTTCCTTTGAACACGACAAATAAGAGTAAAACGAAACCATCGTTTCAAATTTAAAAAGAAAACCCTTACGCCCTAGGGCGTAATAGGTCATTTACGGCCCGCAGAACCTGTAATGAATGTGTAATGACACCATTTTCAAGCAAGTGTGATGAAAATATAAGTTAAAGACCTGTCTGTTACAGGGTATAAATGATATTTTGAATTTTCCAAGATACGTTGATATATACAGCATGTTTCTAGTTTTGTAGCTTTTAGCTGACCTAAGAATATGTAAATACACTCACCCCACATTGTAAACCAGAACTGCTGGTAAATCATAAATGTATGTGCTGATTGCCGGGCCTAGGAAACCGATCACTAGCATGACTGCACTTGCCGCTTTTCCCACATTTTTGTTTTTTCGGTACACGTATAAGAGAACCAGCGTTATGACGTGGAAATGGAAGTCGCAGGGGATATACCAAGTAGCTGGGTGGCACTAAAATATAAACAACTTGATATTAAATACCATTCAGTCCAGGAACCTACAGTGACATCTAGGAACGACGCGATGCAGTTACATATCGTCCCTTTACTTTCTCAACCTCGTATCTACTCGAATAGTTTCATAGAAAAGGCACCTGTGTTACGAGTAGAAAAGTGCGATTTTCCTATGAAACTGTTCGAGTAGATACGAGGTTGAGAAAGTAAAGGGACGGTATATCGCGTTACTTATGTCGCACGTCTCTCTGCGTCTAAAATTCTAGCACACCTCTACGGTGTGCGCTGCTGCAGTTTTTGACTTTGATCTTGATTTGTATACGTATTTTTGTCTAGAAAGGACCTCAGTACGTATCTTCTTTACATATTTACCACATACATGACATACTTACCATTTCCAAGGTATTGAAATAATTTCCAACCATCAACAAAGCTAACCACCCGTTCTTCTCGCATGCCTGTTGCTCGAACAAAGCCGTCTTGGGGTATATAGGACCGTCATCTGTATGCATTGATACATGAGCCATATAGAAGACTGTTACTGCAAAAGTCCCGATAAGCCTGAGGAAATCAAAGACATTTGATTAAAAATAGATGACAGAGGGATCTTTGCTGCAATCGATTCTGGGATTGCAACCTGTCTTGTCTCAGGACTGTGAATCCAGTTCACAAGATTTTATGAACTTCTACAAATTTTGTGTAGAACCCGTACTGAATTAAATTCCAAAACGTAGCGCATAACTTATATATTTCTTCAGAATATTTTCCAAAACGAAGCGCATAGCTTACATATCTCTTTAGAATAATTTTCAAAACGTAGCGCATACCTTACATATCTCTTCAGAATACTCTTAATTAAATTGTGAGGCTTTGTGATATCCAGCGTTGCGATTGTTCTACCCAATAATAGGGCAGAAATTGCGAAGAAAGTATCCACGTACACGTCAACATCTACTAAAGGAAGTGAAAATTTTGAATTTTCAAAACGCTGAAAACAAATAGGAGGTTGATTACCTAATTGTCTACTTAGTCAATAAAGTTGTAAGCAATCATCGATTATAGTTCGCAGTCACAATGTGGACAACAACTAAAAACCACTTTTTGTGTTGTTAGGGTTCCGGACCAAAATGGTAAAAAAGGAACCCTTATGGTGCGACTCTGCCTGTCTGTCCGTGTCGCTGTCCGACTGTCACAGTCTGATATCTCAGGAACTACTGCTGCTATCGATTTGAAATTTGGAATAGTCTTAAAAAGCGCTAATTCAAGCCTACGAGATATGAAAAAATGTTATACATTTTTGTGTTTTTTTTTAAAGGGGGCCGAAATAGGAGATCGAAAATTTTAAGTTGTGCTATTGTATCAAATGGAGTATCACATAAAAGGGCTTAATCTGTAGATTCTAAAACCATTTTTATTTTCGTTCTTAATCACGTGCTTTTGATTTAGGACGAAAAAAATAAAAAAAAATACCATTCGAAGATAATAGGGGGGCCTATTATCTTCGAAGTTACTGAAAAGAAAAATTAATAATATCATCCTAAATATTACAGGAAACATATAACGGCTTTTCTAATTTGCACCGTTTTTTAGAAATTTGTTAAAATCGTAATACATATTTTTTATTATTTGCTCCTACTAAACTAACCGCCATAGTTTTTCTTGAACTATTCACATGTTTGTACGGAATCCTCGGTGCGCGAGTCCGACTCGCACTCACCGGTTTTTTCTTAATTATGTTGCGAAACATGTAACTGAAACATTTACTCCATACAAAATCTACATCTTTAGTATCTAAATACAAGTAGGACCTAACTTTCTGGATCTTCTCATGCTGTTTCGCGGCGACAGAATGTATCTGGCTATGCACATGGAGTGCATCAGGCATGGAATGGCACACATTTCAACGAAATTTGGTGTTGTGTAAGTCGACGTTCTTAACACTCATTTCGTTTGTATTGTATAGAGGACTAAGTGACTCGAACCACCATAAGTTAACTGAAATTTATTCTATTACACGCTAAATAAAAGTAAAGTATTACCGGCTCAAAATCCAGGGCATTTATAACAGAAGAGCCGTTCACCATTGAGATACAGTGGGCAATGGCGATGATGGTCGCGGTTAGAAACCTGATGCCGTGCAAACATGTCAATGCGTCCTTGTCCTCCTTATATATGGTGTCCCAGTTGCGACGGAGACAGAAAGATTTCGCTACGTGGTTCACTGCAATTAGGAATTATTATGAACTTATTTATAGGATCACTTTGTTGTCCGTCTGTCTATCCGTCCGTCCGTCTATCTGTCTGTCTGTCGAGACCCTTTATCTCGGGAACGTGTAGAGGTCCCGAGTCGAAAATAAAATCATATACTCAGGTCTACAGTCCCTTGAAACTGTGAAAAAATCAAAGTTCTAAGTAAACGTAAAAAAGATACGGCGGTTTTGCCGCAAAAAAACGTATATATCAACACTCTCAAGGGAATGAAAATTTATAGTGTACTTTCCGTTTGACCTATGAACTTTGAAATTTGGCAAGTAATACCGTCTTATACTACAAGTATACCTGGAGAAAAAATCTGAAAACTGTAATTAAATCATAAATAAAGACCGGCCAAGTGCGAGTCAGATTCGCACGCGAAGGGTTCCGTACCACCGTCGAGCAAATAGACGCCAAAAAACACACTTATTGTATGGGTTTTACTTTTAACTTTTATTTGTTTTATTATTTGTTGTTATACTGTGTGGTTTTCGATAATCTGTACATATATGAAAAGGGGTAAAATTTCAGCCAATTTTATCGGTAAAACTGATTTTAATTTTTGTTTGTGGTTATTCGTTTTTTTTTACAGATTTTTAACTCTCAGTGAAATTTTCGGCAGTACATCTGTTTGCCGCGGTATAACTGTTGATCTAATTGCTTAAAATTGTAAGAAAAAAATGCTGGGTCATGGCAATAGACACGTTATTTAGTAGCAATAACAATAAACCACCGACTTGAGGAAAAAATCGTCAAAATAATTATAATTGTGTAAAACGGCTGCCAAACTTCAGTTTTTTTACGGAAAACACCGTTTTTCATTTAGCACTTAATTTTGATCTAAAAAACATTTTTTTTTACAGCTTTGAACAATAAGTTCAAAAGTTATACTGCGTCAAACAGATGTACTGATCCAAATTTCATAGAAAACTGTAAAAATCTGTAAAAAAAAATTTTTGCCCAGAAACAAAAATTTAAGTCATTTTTACCGATAAAATTAATTGGTTTTTCACCCCTTTTAATATGTACAGATTATCGAAACCCAGCCTGTATTACCCAGCAAAAAACTCCAATAAACCTGTTTCTTGTATGAGGACTCCCTTTGATTTTTGATTAAATTTTCTTTTTATTACCTATTTGAGCTCTCAGTGACGATCGAAATACACATTCAGTGAAAATTACAAGTCTCTATCTATTACGGCTCAAAAGATGCAGTCCTGTGTCTGATCGACACAAACACGTTTCGTATGGGGACCCCCTTTTCTTTTTCATATTATTTTCTTTTTAATCTTTGTTGTTCTAGCGGCAATAGAAATACATGATTTCTGTAATAAATTCAAGTCTCTACCTATTACGGTTCCAAAGCTAGAGCCCTGTGACTCACGGACAGACGGACAGTCTTAGCTTAGTAATAGGGTTCCGTTAGCACCCTTTGGGTACAGAACCCTTATAGTATTTATTTAAAGTATTTGTACGGAACCCTCGGTGGGTGAGTCCGACTTGCACTTGTCCGGTTTTTTTATCTACCGTTATCGCTCGCAAATCGTCATTATCAACATCATCATCAGCTGAAAGATGTCCACTCCTGGACATAGACCACCCCAAGGAACACCTCCAAGGTAAACTAGCAGTGGCGTGGCGTCCATAGAACTCGATTCCCATCGGCTTGCCTAATATTAGGCAGTTCAGCACTTAATTCTAGTGCTCTTAAAGAAAATTGAAGCCAAAGCTGCTCCGGCTTGCCCAAGGATTTCTTCAACGCCACGCCACTGTAAGCTAGTGACCTAGTGTAGGACACTGAAGTCCACTGGACTGGTGCTCAAAAATCGTGAGCACTCAAAAGTGATTTTTTCTACTCCTGTACTTTTATTTGTCTTTTACTTGGTCACGAACACTAATATAAGAACATACATAATATGAGTTCAGAGAAGTCTACTCTATTCCCCATAACAGCACTAGTGTCGTTATAGTCACATTACGATACTGCTAGCAGCCACAGACTTCTAAATCTAGGTTAAACTTAGGTCAAGGATTAAGCGCTCAATTCTAACTTTACGATAAAAATGCACAACTACCAACTTAACCAACAATTAAATTCCTACGGTTTTTAAGAAAAACAGAACTTTCCGAACTAACTTCATTGATGCCAACATAAAAATAAAAGTATTTTTAATATAGTCACTGAGTGTCACTAGTGAGTATATTTCAAATTAAAAAAAAGTTTACCATAGACACATACTGTCAGTCATATGTCATATTTGCCTTGTTTGCAGGTTATGCTTAATTTTGTATATTATATTGTAAAACCTACTCGTAGAAAAAGTATTGCATGCAACGTTGTATAATACTATTATATTTTATCTATACTCATAACATAAACCTTCTATAATGCGTTCAAAAACCGCAAATTACAACCAGCATTAAGATAAATTATTTTGTTAGAATACATTTCTTATCTGTGAAAATGTTATTATTGCATCATAAAAACATCGAATTCGATGAGGATTATGACATTCAAATTTCGAACATCTACGAAAAACAAAGCCATTTGATTTGACCACAATTCTAATATCAGTCGAAATTACGTTTTATTCGAAATGAAATGTCAATTGCAAACAATTTTGACTTACCTATCTTGCACGTTACTTGATATCGAGCAATATGATAGTTGAGGCCGACTCTAGTTTGTATGTGAATTAAAAAATGACTATGATTGCGTGATATGCATGAAAAAAGTTTTCATTTCACATTTTAAATTTGCGGTTTTTAATCAAAGTACCTACATAGAAAAATTAAATGGCACTCACCTGTGTCCAGACCGGGAATCGAACCCGGTACCTCTGGATTTCAGGCCCAGCGACTCAACCACTCGTCCACCGGAGCACCCAGTAAGCGCCCTCAATTCTTGCCATCTACTTTGACTTCCGTATAATTCTGTCTTAATAGGACTTAACCTAAACGCCATCTATGAGAACTTGTATTACATCTCACCCCAATGCGCACCTTTACAGCTACGACGATCAAGCGAGAGATGGCGTTAATATTAGGGCATTTTTATTTTAAAATCTACGGCTAGGCGAAACTTAAGCTATGTTCAAATACCGTCTAACCTGTCAGTCCGTGACGAAATGTATGGAATTTGACACTAATCGTCAGTTCTGTGTTGACCTGCTAACTGTCAGTTAAGAACGCACTTTAAATAAAAAAGCCCATTAATACTTTTATATGAAAGAAACATTTTTAACTCTTCATTGGTTTTTAATGTACATAATTAAGCCTTAAACACTCGTGTGATCTTATTATGAAACTCGCCTTCGGCTTGTTTCATAAAACCGCACTCGTGTTTTAAGGCTTCTCATTATGTATCAGTTGCATAAACTACTGTAATAAACCATGATAGAGATATAAGTGATAGGGAAAACAGTAATACCAATCACCGCAAAACGAAAATTTACACTAAACTTGAAATCAACAAAGTTGGATTAAATCAGATTAGCTAGGGTAGGTTAGGTTAGACCAGTGTTTTTCAACGTGTGGGTTGCGACGCCCTGGGGGATCGCGAGGCTTTTTTAGGGGGGTCGCAAGAGGACGAGAGGACTACTACAGTAAAAAAAACGATAAAGTTTAAAAATATAGATTTCATGTATGTCATACATGATCAAAAAGCGAAGGGTCGGGGGGTTACGAAATATTTTTTCATACCAAGGGGGTCGTGTCATGAAAAAGGTTGAAAACCACTGGGTTAGACTACTTTCACTCTTTTTTGATCGACTGACTCACTCGGCGATTCCGTTGCGCGGTTATTATTATTAATTTTCGCCACCCATGGCCACCCATAGCCATCGATCAGAAAGAGCACGCGATAGTACGCGTTATACGATATAGAGAGACGGTCGGATGCGGGTGAGCTCCGTCCGGTCGTCGGACGCGAACGACAGTTTTGATAGCGACAGAAACTTCTGTATAGGTAATTTCACGAGAGTTGAGGTGAATGATTACACACACAGCTACATGAAGTACTCATTGCAAAAAAAGTGAATGAATGAGTGAGTAATAAACACAAGGCTATAGTTTAAAGTTCAAACAAACTTTTTGGTCTATGTTGCAATTCACTGTTGAACCTGCTATCGGTACGAAAAAAGAACAGTAGTTTCAAAATCCCGCTGTCATTACATGATAGTGTTGTTGTGTGCGTGGCCTCAACTTTCGTGAAATTACTTATACGTGGCACCACTAATACTTATTCTGTGTCCCCGGAGAGCTGTATGATTATAAATTATATGTTAGGGTCTTTGTTACTTTCATAAAACGTGATCAATGTTATTATTTTGGAATAAAATCATGCCGAAGTTAGCAAAAGGGTATTCCTATATTTGTATTTAGATGTAAAGAGTGAAATACCTGATTATGGTGCCTCTAAGTGGTTGGGTCGAATACATACCAAAGGAATTAGAGCTAGCCGTGACTGGATATTCGCTAACGTAGTATGTTGAAGCCACTGATATAAACAGCAGTGCTGCAAATGTGTATCTGAAAGGAGAACGAAGCTCGGTAATTAATTAAACAATAAATAAATGTAAAATTAAAATAATCCAGAACTAAAATACGTGTTCTGAATCTAAGACTAAACCTAAACTACACCAAGCGGACTGACGGGCAGCCGAAGGCTTAGTAACAGGGTTCCGCTGGCACCCTTTTAGTATGGAACCTTAAAAACTAAAGCTGCCACTATTGAGTATTCCTTTTGATGAGGTACTTTATTCTTAAAGCCAGTAAAATTATAAATTGTATTCTACATAATATGTATGTACGTCGTTGTTACGAACCAGGCGGTCTAATCATTTACAGTACATATTATCTATCTAGTCATCTATTTTAAACACATAAAGCACAATAATATTATGTGGTTTTCCTATAATAAATCAATTTTACGAATATTAAGAGTGAGATCCCTGAAGGAGCTTTGAGGTGGAGAGGCCGTAAATCAGATTTCCTCAGCGTACCAACGTCGGTCGGGTTTATGTAAGTTTCGTACATGTATACGTAAAATCCCTTTGAATACTCATGATGGACTCCCGCTTCTTCGCAATGGTGGATGGACACCGGTGCATCTTTGGCAGCGTGTAAATAACCCGTGTCTAAAAGGGCCTTCGTAATTTTTTCCACAGATTTAGTTGGACATCCCGCGGGGACACAGACCCCGTAGGCTATGTACGAAAAACTAGCCCCCAAGTGAGTTTTAGTCTGCAACAGAAAACATTTTTTAGAATCCTTTAATTATCAATTGTCTTTGATTTCATTTTTTTTGATCTTGTGCAAATGGAGATGCCAACTACCGTTTAACGCTATAAATTAAGTAGTATTAAATTATAAGGTACCAGGCTCGTTGCAATAAGTACGGCGAGTGTTAAAATATGATTTATTTTATAATTTATCTAAACAATACAACAATTTTACGTCACACCTGGCCATAAATTGGCAATTACCGCACGCTACGCGTGCGGAAAATCCCACTTCCTGGCCTGGGGAGACGTAAAATTTTGTACTTAATAAAGAAAGCCTCAGATCGCATATTTATCGCCCTTGCCTTCGGCTCGGGCGTCAAATACCTGCGATCTGAGCCATTCTTTGTTTTACCGCCCTACGTACTTACATAATCTACTGTAGTTTCACTGTTCCACCCTGTTTTACTTACCCCCAAATAATAGTCTTCAGCTCTGGCATACGGGTCAGTGACCTGCTTCGTCGTTTTCACGCCTCCTTTGTTCATCTCAAGTTCAGCAAGACAGTATTGAGTCCTCAACTCAGGATGTGTCGCCAGCCAGGGAGGGCGCAGGCACTGGTCGTAGCTGCCCAAGTGGTATCGGGCACCGAAGAAAATACCCGTTGGCGACTGCTCGATGGAATTCCAAACTAAAATCAGACTCATAATATACCCATTAATACGCCAGGAAACACCAGAGCAACATAGATTGTTGTGGCATACAATATTTTTAAAATGATGTCATGCAGCTAAATTATACAGATAATTACAGTTAGGTACATTTAAACCCTACCAGCGACCACGGGTTACCTAATAGTCCTTTCAAACACTTTCTTTCCCTAGGGGAGACCGGATATGATTGTGTCAGAGGTTGGTTGTCACAGCGGCTACGAAGGAATACTTAAGATGATCGAGGCGGTCAGTTCTCCATAAAAACAAAAAGAGGGTCATCATTTGCTTCCAGGACATCAATTGTGGTTGAGATGTGTTTAATTTTATAGTTTAATACATTTTGTCTGCGCGAATGATTACAGGAGAAGTCTCAATAAACCAGAATTAACGTGCTTAAGGGGAGACCGGATATGATTGTGTCAGAGGTTGGTTGTCACAGCGGCTACGAAGGAATACTTAAGGTGATCGAGGCGGTCAGTTCTCCATAAAAACAAAAAGAGGGTCATCATTTGCTTCCAGGACATCAATTGTGGTTGAGATGTGTTTAATTTTATAGTTTAATACATTTTGTCTGCGCGAATGATTACAGGAGAAGTCTCAATAAACCAGAATTAACGTGCTATGAGCCTTTAAGGTTAGTGCCATCTGTTACCATAATTTGACACAAAAAAGTTTTTGCTAAAATTATATTTTTGAAAGTTCTTACGTCATTTCGCGCAAATGTGTAAAGTGGATCAAGCTTTAAAATAAAATGCATTTAAAAAATAATTGAAGCCGTGGAAGTAAACATAAAACCATGACCCTCTTTATGTTTGTATGGAAAATTGACCCACTCGAATCGAAGGAATAAATTGGGGTGTTAGTATTTAGTTTTATATAATATTTAGTAGTGGAACACAAGAGAAAAAAAACGCGATTGCAGTTTGAAAAATAGTGATGTTTGACAAAACATAATGTGAACCAAGTAAAATACAAGTCAAGTGGGTGTGTAATGATTTGCATACAAACAATTTGCGAAGTTTCATTTTGCATAACACGGATTGCATAATTTCAACGTGTATAAGTAGTTAAGCAGTATAAAAATAAAATGAATAAAAACAAATTGCATAATTTCATTAAACATAATAGACAATACTCATAATGTAAATTTTTATAATTACCAAATACTATTATAGTCACTCTGTATAATATTTAAAAGACATAATATTCATTTTTTATAACAACGTAGCGCATACTTTCATAAATCATAACGAGCAATTTTCATAATAAACTAATTTTATAATAATCAGTAAACCTAACCTAACCTACTTTTTCTGCCAGCAGTTCGTTTTTGTTGGGGGATGCAGTTCAAAACTAACCTAAACCTAACCTAACCTAACCTACTTTTTCTGCCAGCAGTTCGTTTTTGTTGGGGGACGCAGTTCTAACCTAACCTACTTTTTCTGTCTAATTTTTTTTTCATGCACATTTTTCCTGACAGACGCCGTCATGTCTCAATCAATAGCCCAGTTTCCTGTCCATATTTCCACCAACATCATAATATCGTCACCCCGTAAATTATTTTATTGTTAACAACTACTCGCCCAATTTTACTCGCTTACTCGCCGGCGGTACAACAAGTGCCTAAATACAATTATTACGTCCTGCGCGAGGAGTGAGTAAAGTGAAGAAAATAATTTACTCACCCCAAGTGGCCCATAACGTTGAGTTTTTGACATGTCCCAGAATGTTAAATATTCTGTCACGACACGGCGCCTCGTCAGCGTCCCATTGCTGCTCTGTTAGACTTCCAAATATGTAGTCCACGTTCGGGATTCCCGATATTTGTTGTGTGCTGTCAGCAGCAACTGTAATGCCAAAGAAAATTAAATAAATCTATTACGAATTAAGAGAAAATACATTTAGGATTCCTCGAGGACGAAGTAGTCAGTCAGCAAAAAAAATCGAATAATAATGACAGAATACGAGAACCGGAAACTGAATACTTAATCATGCCTATTTTTTGTGCACAGTACGCAGAGCCAGCAAAAAATTACGGTGAACATGATGCTCTAACTCAGTCATTTAAAATTCGCCTAATAAATAAACATGTAAATAACTGGCTTTTGCCCGCGACTGCGTCCACGTGAAATTTGAATGCTGCGTGCCGAATTTTATGTCACCAGGAACGACAGTAAGACTATTTGAGTGGTTACAGGTGCACATATTTTACCGCAGGCTAATATACCGGTAATTCTATGTTTACAGTTTTTCTTGTCCCTAAAATCGATGACATGGTTCCTGAGAAAAGATCTTCGTATCTCTTATAGTTTCAGACTTTCCCATACTGACCGATCGAAATGGGCCAGCCTGTATATGAAGTCTTAGATTTCTTTAAAAATCATTATGTTCCTAATAAACGTTCCAAAAAATGGCATAACCACTTTACTTAACGAATGATTATAAATATATGTATGAAGTCTCAGATCTCCCACTTTAAGCATTCCAGGTTTTCCCTACACAAACCTATGTTCAATTCGTTTAGAGAGTCAAATTTTTAATAGTATTTTATGCAACAGTTGTATAAGTAGGCTCAAAAAATGCGAATTGCGTGAGACGCAATGAGCGTTTTTTGACTTAATTATACAACGTTGCATACAATACTTTTTCTACGACTAGGTTTTAAAATATAAAATACAAAATTAAGCATAACCTGCAAACAACGCAAATATGACGTATGACTGACGTCTATGGTAAACTTTTTTTTAATTTGAAATATACTCGCTAGTAACACGCAGTGACTATATTAAAAATACTTTTTTTATGTTGGCATCAATGAATTTAGTTCGGAAAGTTTTGTTTTTCTTAAAAACCGTAGGAAATTAATTGCTTGTTAAGTTGGTAGTTGTGCATTTTTATCGTAAAATTAGAATTGAACGCTTAATCCTTCACCTAAGTTTAACCTAGATTTAGAAGTCTGTGGCTGCTAGCAGTATCGTAATGTGACTATAACGGACACTAGTGCTGATATGGGGAATAGAGTATAGACTTCTCTGAACTCATATTATGTATGTTCTTATATTAGCGTTCGTGACCAAGTAAAAGACAGATTGTACAGGAGTAGAAAAAATGTTAAAATGAACTTTGTACGAAATATATACCACGGGGGGCCGTCTGGTTGCATAACAACTATTGCCATATTATTAATTGTCATAACAGTTTAAGCATAAAGTTGATGCTCATATATTTTTTTTGGTATAAATTGTCCTATGGCATTATTGTTCCGTGTCATAATTATTTGGAGTCATAATTGGTTTAACCATAATGTAAATTGTCATTCATTTATTTAGTCATAATATTGATGATTATAAGTCGTTTTTGCAATAATTGTAAATTTCATACATTTATTAAGCCATAACATTGATGATTATAAGTGGTTTTAGTAATTATTGTAAATTTCATACATTTATCAAGCCATAATATTGATGATTATAACAATCGTATTGCATAAATTTTGATAATGGACTTGCGATGGTTCTTCAATAAAGAAACGATTTATATTATTGAAGTATTTTTAATTTCTACTCATTACACTATATTAGTGACCTCACACAGAACCAAATAGCTGCCAGAAAAGTAGGTTAGGTTAAGTTAGAACTGTTATCTCACACATAACCGAATCGCTGCCAGAAAAGTAGGTTAGGTTAGAACTGTTATCTCACACATAACCGAATCGTTACCAGTAAAGTAGGTTAGCTCACACAAAACCAAATCGCTGCCAGAAAAGTAGGTTAGGTTAGGTTAGAACTGTGACCTCACACAGAACCAAATCGCTGCCAGAAAAGTAGGTTAGGTTAGGTTAGAACTGTGACCTCACACAGAACCGAATCGCTGCCAGAAAAATAGGTCAGGTTAGGTTAGAACTGTTATCTCACACATAACCGAATCGCTGCCAGAAAAGTATATTAGGTTAGAACTGTGACGCGGGTGCGTAACGATGGCTATAAAAATTTTTGGTATAATATTAGTCGCAATAACGCTCATTTGATATAATTATTAAATCATATAACAACACTTAATATATTTACATATGACATAATTATTATTTCTTATAATGATCATTTGATAGAATAACATTTAATATAGCATTCTTTAAGTATAATGCTTATTTCCTATAATGAACTTATGGTATAACGTTATTTTCATATAAAATACAATTGGCATAACCATTATTGATATAATGTATCAAAAAGTAGGTTAGGTTAGGTTTGAACTGCGTCTCCCAACAAAAACGAACTGCTATCAAAAAGTAGGTTAGGTTAGAACTGCGTCCCCCTACCAAAACGAATTGCTATCAAAAAGTAGGTTAGGTTAGGTTTGAACTGCGTCCCCCAACAAAAACGAACTGCTATCAAAAAGTAGGTTAGGTTAGGTTTGAACTGCGTCCCCCTACCAAAACAAATGACTATCAAAAAGTAGGTTAGGTTTGAACTTCGTCCCCCTACCAAAACGAACTGCTATCAAAAAGTAGGTTAGGTTAGAACTGCGTCCCCCTACCAAACCGAATGGCTATCAAAAAGTAGGTTAGGTTAGGTTTGAACTGCGTCCCCCAACAAAAACGAACTGCTATCAAAAAGTAGGTTAGGTTAGTAAAGTATAAGGGCACAGAAGAAAAAGGGGGGCTCGGGGGGGTGGAGCCCCCCACAAGGGGGGCTCGGGGGGCGAAGCCCCCCGCATTAAAAAAAACTCAAACCATAAGTTCAATTAGGTTAGGTTAGGTTAGGGTTCGAACTGCGTCCCCCAACAAAAATGAACTGCTATCAAAAAGTAGGTTAGGTTAGGTTTAGGTCACAGGCGTTACAATTTCAAATATATAAATGGTAATAAAGATTTGTATACCTATTATACCTCTTGATTGTTATATATTATGATTTGTATATAAAATGAGCGTTATACCATATAATCGTTATAAGAAATAAGCGTTATACCGAACGTTAAATATACGAAATAAATGTATATATTTTAAAATTATACCAAACGTTTATTATACACAATGAGTGATTATACCCTTTGAAATTATATCAAATGTTGATATATCGATAGAAAATATATTAAATATTTTTATATCGATCATTACACACCCCTGTGACGCAACATAAAATAGAACTTTTAAAAAAACTTTTAAAATTAGGCTTATGCGTTTAGCAATTTATGCTTTTACTTAGTATGGTTAAAGTGTCGTATGAGCAACCTATTTATGCGTTTGGCATTTTATGCATTTACTTAGTATGGTTAAAGTGTTGTATGAGCAATCCATGTATGGCCATTATAAAATATGCTTGAATAAATGTATGCATATCAACTATATGCCCATTACACAGTATGTCCATAAACATTATGATTAAAATCGTTATGCGCATAAATGTATGACTATTTACAGTTATGCGTAATGATGAGTATGACGAATCCTCGTATGCGTATCAAAAATATGACCTTAAACTTTATGCAACCCGACCCCTACCCATATACCACTTAATCAAAAAAACCACACGTTTTCATCCATTACAAACAATCCCAACTTTGCATATTATCGATCCCAGTTTTTCTTTTTCGTTAGATCAATTTCCAAAAAGTCTTTCACGTAACTTCTCTATATTTAAAGGCAGTGTCTGTAGTAGTATTGGCTTGGTTCATAGATAAACTTTCAACCACTATATAAAGGGGTTAACCCTTTAGAGCAGCGGCCCATGTGCCTCCCTGGCTATTTTGTATGTACAGGTCGTTATATTCAGAATCGTATAAAATCACAAATTATTAACAAAGTGCGGCCCGCGTCAATTTTGTTAGCTATGTGGCCCTTGGCTGCTAAAAGGTTGCCGACCGCTGCTTTAGAGGATTAATTTCGAAAAACGGTGAAATCACTATTCTTTTCTAATGTTTTTTTAATAAAGTTTTAAACCTCTTACTTAAGGAAATCGTGGCGTCCCGATACAAATTTTAAACCCTATTAGAGGTGAACTTCGAAAAACGGTGAAATAGCTTTTCTTTTATTCTATGAAGAATTTTAACATGACGGTTCAAACCACATACTTAAAAAAATCGTAGACTCCCATACAAACTTTCAACCCCTATTGAAACCCCTTTGCGGATGAATTTCGAAAAATCCCTTCTAATCTCACGCCTACGTTATATGAAGGATACACGGAAAGAACATGTCTGGTCACCTAAGCAACTTTTTGAGTCATAGCGGTTTGAAAGTTAGTCATCGTCATCACTCATCACGAACAAATTTTACTATGATCACCATTTCTATAACAGTGAAAAAATAAAAATATTTTCACATATTTTAATCCAATTTTTAGTTAAGTACCTAGTCAGTTATAGTACTCGGCAAGCTACATTTTGAAATTCAAAATTAATTTTTCAAAAAAGGTGACTAGACATGTTCTTTCCGTGTACCCTTTCTTTCTTTCTATCAATGTACTATAAAAAAAACCGGACAAGTGCGAGTCGGACTCGCGCACCGAGGTTTCCGCATAAATTCATAAGTAGATGCGTGAATAGTTCAAGAAGAACGTATGGCGCTTAGTTTAGTTGGTAAATAAGTATGTGTTACGATTTTTGCAAATTTCTTAAAAACGGTGCCACTTATATAAACCGTTATATTTTTCCTGTAATATTTAAGATGATATTAATAATTAGTAATTATTACAGATTTTTCTGTTCAGTAAGTTTGAAGATAATAACTACTACTACTACTACTAACTAACATGGCTCAGGGACCCAAAGAGGGTCTTGGCCTCCGAAACGAGAGCACGCCATCTGTCCCGATCGTGCGCAACTTCTTGCCAGTTAACGACTTGAAGACGTCGCAGATCCGCCTGCACACTGTCCTCCCAGCGGTACCTGGGTCGCCCAACCGGGCGGCGACCAGTTAGTCGTCCCACGTACGCTCTCTTGGCCGCACGATCCTCTCCCATTCGGAGTAGGTGACCAAACCAGCGAAGTCTGTGTGATTTTGTTACGCCGATGATGTTGGGTTCAGCCACCAGCTCCTGGATCTCTATGTTCTTACGGATCCTCCACGTGCCGTTTTCACTCTTGACAGGCCCCAGGATCTTACGCAAAACCTTCCTTTCCGCTACAAGGAGCTGACATTCCTCTTTTTGTGTTAGTGTCCAGGCCTCACAACCATACATAAGGATGGGTCTTAAGGCAGTTTTATAGATCCTTAGCTTTGTATTCCTGCTGAGAAGCCTGGACACCAACACCTTGTGGAGGGCTGCACTGCATCGCAGGGTGTTTTGGACGCGGATGTTTATCTCCTCCACTCTGGTGTTAGTGTCGGTTATGGTACATCCAAGATACCGAAATTTGTCAACTCCCTTGTAGACGGCGCCTCCAACATGAAGACTACCACGCCGAGCCCGTGTGTCTTTGTAACGTTTCATGTGGAGGTATTCTGTTTTTGCCTGATTGATCCTGAGACCTATCTTGGATGCCTCCTGCTCCAAGACTCTGGCCGCTTCGGCCACCTCATCCCGGCTTTCCCCTAATAAAGCAAGGTCATCCGCGTACCCTATCACCCTGTGCCTGCCGCCCAACTCAACACCTACGTCCAGTGCTAAAACATTCCTGACGACATGTTCAAGGGCTAAGTTGAAAAGCACTGGTGATAAGGCATCCCCTTGCTTTAGACCGGTCATCACCGGGAATTCTTCCGAAAGCTCTCCCCCTACTCTGACACGCATTTTTTTTGTGATTGTTTTTTCTTGGGATGTTAAAATTCACAAGGATGGAATATAGAGCCTCTCGATCTATACTGTCGTAGGCCTTCGTGAAGTCCACAAACAGAGAGTGGATGCTCTGTGCGTACTCCCATCTTTTTTGCATGAGTTGTCTCAGCAGGAAAATCTGGTCTATCGTGCTGCGATTTTTGCGGAATCCACATTGGTAATCCCCAAGGATTCTCTCAGCATGTGGTTCCAGTCTTTTAAGCAGCACATTAGACAAGATTTTGTACGCCGTTGTAAGAAGAGCAATGCCTCGGTAGTTGCTGCACTTCTACTTTGAGCCTTTTTTGTGGATAGGACAGATGACACCTACACTCCATTCCTGCGGTTGTTCTTCCAGTTGCCATATCTTAAGCACAAGTTCAAAGATTTTAGACTGTACAATGCCGCCACAGTTTTTCCATATTTCTGATGGCAAGCCATCAATTCCAGGAGCCTTATTGTTCTTGAGACGCATGATCGCTTGGTAAACTTCGTCAAAGGTCGGAGAGGGGACTTCGCTGTCATCATTGTCAGCATCGTTAAGAGGGATTGGCTCATCTAAAGGAGCACAATTCAGTAATTGTTGGAAGTAGTCCTTCCACATGTTCTTAATTTCAGCTCTGGATGAAGATAATAGGGGGAATGGTATTTTTGACCGTTTTTCATCCTAAATCAAAAAGTGCATGATTAAGAAAAAAATAAAAACGGTTTTGGAACCTACAAATTAAGCCCTTTCATTTGATACCCCACTTGATATAATAGCCCTACTTTTCATTTTCAACATCCAATTCCAGCCCCCTTAAAAAAGTAAACAAAAAAGGTACAAGACATTTTCTATGTCCAATAGGCTCGGGTTAGCGATTTTTAATATTATTCCAAATTTTAAATCAAAAGCAGCAGTAGTTCCTGGTATACCTGGCTGTGACAAATGGACAGACGGACAGACGGACAGACGGACAGACGGACAGACGGACAGACGGACAGACGGACAGACAGAGAGACAGACAGAGTCGCAATAGCCATAAGGGTTCCGTTTTTACCATTTTGGTACGGAACCCTAAAAATGAAGTCCCTAGCTTTACTAGTTCCGGCTGTGCGTTGATGAGTCTGTCAGCCAGGACTGTCAGGACTTTCGGGTTTAAGAACGTTTATTTCTTTTAAGAAGATATTTACACCTTCACATATTAAAGAAATTAATATTAAAAAATTAAATGTTTCTTATATTAGGCACTTAGTTATACAATACAAGAGCAGGTATGCGTGCGTCGTTTATTTCAGAACTATAAAATAATAGACAAGTCGGTGGAAATCGAGGAACTACAAAAGATACTTTGTAATTGCATGTATAGAATTACAAACTTACGATGCAGGTGGTCTTTGAAAGGTGACTGAAAGTGAGCCAGTCAGTCAGTGACAAAACTAAAGAACTTTGACGTGCAATAGTTTTAAAACTACAAATTCAAATGTAATGTTATTGAGATTGAGAATTTATTATTCCCTATATATTCCTGAAAATTCAGGGTTCTAACGTTAGCGCGACCAAAATTACAGGAGGTTGAAGTACGGCTGTGCCTTTGTTTTGCTCGACTATAATCCAACTACCCAGCGTGCGCTTTTCAAGGAACGCTGTAACTCCACCTTAGAACTTTTAGACAGTTACTGAATTTTGCGTTTGTTCAAATAAGTAGTTTAAGATACCCTCATATGTGACTTCGTATACAATTGGTGTTATTTCTCTAACGTCCATATTTGGCTTTATATGCTTTAAGAATTTCTAATGCTTGGCTATAGCAACGTTGCAATTCTGAAGTATTTAGCTGTAGAATTTCAAATTAGCAGTTTCCAATGAAAAATTTGCGCGAAATGACATGAGAACTCTCAAACAATCGAAAAAAAATAAGTTTAGCATAAAACGTTTCGTTTCAAATTATGTTGATAGATGGCGTTAACCTTAAACGCCCAATTGCATGTAAAATTCTGGTCATTTGAGACTTCTCATGTCATTTCGCGCCGATAAATCACCTGCTTCTAAAAACTTAACTACTGAAATATTTATACATGTCAAAATTATGAAATTCGTGTTATGTCAAATGATTCTTAGCATAAGCAATGCCTTTGTATGCAAATCATCACACTGTAACATGACAGATATCTACATAAATGGGTAATTTTTTTTTATGTTAACATAATTATTTTGCGTTTGTTGCAAATCATTACACTGCAACATGACAGATATACATATTCATTGTAGCCGCCGTTCCCGATGATATGAAGAGGTGCGACAGCTTGTAATAAAAACTCCGATATTCTGGACTGTAGGTACTATATTTTCGACATAGGTTCTGGTTACAAAGAGTGTAGTGCCTGTTTCGACCGTTAACAGTGGTAGCCGTGGAAGAAGTGTAAGAAAGTTAGGTATGTGTCGCGACGCTATTGGTCGGTTTTTAGGAGTGCGTTCCATACTAACCGCTTTTTTTTTTTGAAACTGACAAACTCGCAACCCATCCTGGGCGTAGCGATTGTCGGACCGGGTGGTTGGCCGTGGCGTTCCCTGGGGTCGAACTAGGTCGCTAGCCAGATCACCATGAGTTGGGTCGGACTGGGTGGGTGCCGGGGGTGCCTGGGGTCGAACCAGGTCACCTAGTCCCGGTCCACCTCGATATGATCGGGCTTGGTGGGGGCTGAACGCCTGGAGTCGAACCAGGTCGTTTGGCCAGGGCCACCTTGACTTTGCGCTGATTGCTCAGAGTGAGCAGCGGACCAGCGGGAAGGATGACTCGGGCCATCCTGTCCTTATGTGAACTTGTGTATCGAACGAATGGGAGTTTTAGGTGCCGGTTCGCTAGAAACCTAGCCCAGCTAAGAAGACTCCGGCAAGAACTTAGCTGAGCCCGAGCGAGGTCGGAGTGACCATACTTGACCATACTAACCGCGCGTTTTGCTACTGCTTAGGACAGCTATTATACATTATAAAATATGAGTTGCGTTCGCAACATACATACATCTGTAATGTTATTCTAAACATTTTACTATATTCAAATAGTTTAATTTATTTTGCATATCAAAGATAGTATTTCGCACCGCTAAAAAAACCTATACACGCAGCGTAGGCTAACAAATTATTAGAATACAAACAATAACTATTTTTTCTACTCCTGTACTTTTATCTGTCTTCTACTTGGTCACGAATACTAATATAAGAACATACATAATATGAGTTCAGAGAAGTCTATACTCTATTCCCCATAACAGCACTAGTGTCGTTATAGTCGCAAAACGATACTGCAAGCAGCCACAGACTTCTAATTCTAGGTTAACCTATGATTAAGCACTCAATTCTAACTTTACGATAAAAATGCACAACTACCAACTTAACAAACAATTAAATTCCTACGGTTTTTAAGAAAAACAAAACTTTCCGAATTAAATTCATTGACTGCGTGTCACTAGAGCGAGTATACGTCAAATTAAAAAAATTACCATAGACACATGCTATCAGTCATATGTCATATTTGCCATGTTTAATTTAATTTTGCATTTTATATTTTAAAACCTAGTCGTAGAAAAAGTATTGTAACGTTGTATAATTAAGTCAAAAAACGCTCATGGCGTTTATTACCTCCCGTGTTGTGTACATCATTTTATGTCTACACTTGGCCAGAAAGCGGCTTTTTCCGTACGTGCCGAAAAAGCCACTTTATGGCCAGGTGTGGCTTAAAATACTATTATTTTATCTAGGGTTTTGCACATTACATGTTAGGCACTGAATTTATTTAAGTCTTACTTACGAGGTAGAATACAAAGGGACGTGAATGGACAGCACTCACCGGGGTCATTGGTATCGATGGGTGTACCGCAGGGATCAATATTGGGACCATTCCTGTTCCTTATTTAAGTAAATGACTTGCCATACCTCGTAGAGACCCGCCCAGGCCCCCACCTAGTCCGACACCTATCGTGGTAGGCCGGGACAGGTGACCTGGTTCGACTCCAGGCACCCCCCGGCACTTACCCAGCCCGATGTGCGTGCCGACTGTGTGTACGGCACACGGTCGGACGCCCTTGGGTGGTCTGGCCAGCGACCTGGTTCGACCCCAGGGACCGCAACGGCCAACCACCCGGCCCGACAATCACCATGCCCGGTTATGGGCTGTGAGTTTGTCAGGTTTAAAAAAAAGAAAAAAAAAAAAAAAAAAAGAGACCCGCAATGGTATAGTATTGTTTGCAGACACACCTCACTCATCTTTAAAGTCAAGCGACAGCAGCAAGCTTACAATTATGTAAACAATGCTATCTCTAAAGTAGTAAATTGGTTCAATGTTAATAATTTACTGTTAAATGAAAGAAAGACTAAATGTATTAACTTTGTCATGCATAACGTAAATCGTCAGCAAGCACGTGTCATTGTGAAATATGAAGAATTGGAACTAGTTGATAGTACAGTCTTTCTTAGTATAACATTGGTTATCTCTCGAATAGACTAAATTTCTGCAGCTTTTGCAGTAAATAAGATAAGCCAGTTAACAGACATCAAAACAGCTCGATTAGTATATTTACATATATAGATATAAGAAATCAAATTACATAAAAAACAGACCGGGAATCGAACCCGGTACCTCTGGAATTCCGGCCCAGCGACTCAACCACTCGTACACCGGAGCACCCAGCAAGTGCCCTCAATTTTGCCATCTACTTTGACTTCTGTATCTTTCTGGTTTAATAGGATTTAACCTAAACGCCATCTATGATCATATATGAACGCGTTTTGTATGATCCTAAACTGCACGTCGAAACTAATCAAATTAACCCAAACACGGTAGATTTATCTTATGTAATTTAGATGATCTTATGGCTACCATCCGGCTCCATCATCAGATCAGCTCCATCTCTGCATATTGCATTGTCATCTGATTTACATATTCTTGCAAATTTTCAGCTGAATAGGAAACCGGGATGTTGGTCAAATTTAACTTGCAAGATTTGATTACAGACACACAGACAGACACCGGGACAGGTGAAACTAAATAAAAGCTTGTAATAAGGAGACCATTTTACCATCAGAACCAGTGACGTCATTTGTTCGTATTTTCTATGAAGCTGCATGCTATGGGAGTGTTTTAACACTTCATAAAAAGAAGCTGATTTGGAATTGGCGTGTTATAAATTTGGTCTTTCCAAGGAAATGGTGAATAAACTGTTGCTTCGAAGTCAAATATTTTTAAACCTTTATGGGTAAACCACAAGGTATTCAGCCAGGCTTGGAACCTATACAGCTGTTGCTTATTATTATCGTATAGCTGTATTTTAATCAACAAGTAGGTGAACATATATTATCGTCATCACGGTGTCCACAAGTAGGTACTTTAAACTTTGTCATACATAATCTAACAGGGAAAGGCTTTAGAATAAGTTGTAACTAGACCAGCGACATCTTCGGCTTCTAAGCCACTATCATCAGCTGATAATACTGGGGCCGATTGCGGATTAATTTAATAATAAATAAAGCCAAAAAAATCCTTTGAAAGCGGAAAAATAAGTAAGTTGCACACATTTTCTTGCTATCATAGGTGTTATTTGAGCATTTCTCATAAATTTTGTACATCAATTAACAGATCCTTAATTGATTCCTATTTGGTTACCAATCTTTTTGATGATTGTTAAAGATTGGTTCATGTTTTATTTATTCATTTAAATAATTAGGGTAAAATATTAGGTTTAAAGATCATTTATTCTCATTAAGAATTTACAATTCACTTATTATGAGAACATAAAATTAGACATATAGTTTGTTTATCATTAAAATAAATTGAGAACAAATTAGAAAAGTTAACGAGTTTTGTGACAATTAATGCGTCCATACATATTTATGTATATAACAAACTTTTTGAGAAATGCTCATTTAAACAAAAACAATCCGGTTGAAAAAAGACGCGAAATATAAAAGCACTCACCGAGAAACATAAACAGCAAAATACTTTTGAACAACATTTCTACCGATACTGCTATTACTTTAGTATACCATCGACACGTCTTTTTGGTTTTAATTATTATTTGTCACAACGGGCACCGCGCGCGGTGTGTGGCAACGATTTACCCTGTTCGTATTGGGATTGGGCTTATCGTCCGACCACTCTTGCGCACAACTATAATTACAATAACTAATTTAAATAGCTGAAGTAATCGACGTTTACATTTCAAACTAATGTCTCTATTTATTATAGTCAGATATCTACAGCTTGTCACTTCTACCACGGCAGTGAAAAGTTCATACGGTCATAATCACAGCCTTCAAGTTATTTTCACTGTAGTCCTGTAAACACATGGAGATGTTCAGCTATTGGAACAAAAAAACGGTCAAGTGCGAGTCGGACTCGCCCACCATGGGTTCCGTACAAACTTGTAGTAGGTATGTAAAGAGTTCGAGATAAGCTGTATTTAGAGACAAATTTAACTTTACTGTTGGAAAACTGTTGTCCCCATACATCCATATAGGTCACGATTAGTTTAGTAATTGGCAAATTGAGTTTGTATTGCTATTTTTGTGACTTTCTAAAAAGTACTTACTATGTAAGTTAGGAATACCATTATATTTCCTATTATTCAGGATGATATTAATAACCTGTAATTATTACACATTTTCTATCATTGTCTTTATTTAAAGTTTTTGTACGGAACCCTCGGTGAGCGAGTCTGACTCGCACTTGTACGGTTATTTTTTTTACTTCACCAAAAAGAAGTTATAGCCTGACAAAGTTTTGTATGAAAGTAGTGTCCTGTAATGTATTAAAACCTGGAATGGACCCACATTTTGAGTACAATTTTTACATCGGCGTCTAGATATGTGCCGTTCCCGGGAATATTCCCCACTTGTATGGAGAATATTCCCGCGGTGGGAATATTCCCGATACAAACGGGAAGTATTTCCGGGAATGGCACATCTCTATCGGCGTATGTTACTCGAATTCGTATTTTTGGTTGTTGGCCGATGCGGAACGAGTACGTTCAGTACTGCGGAGTTAACTGCGAAGAAATACAATGGTTCTATGCTAGGTAATAAATAGTACAATTTGAGTACTGTTATATATACGTTGATTAAATGCAAAAGCGACACAAATCAAAAAAAGTCAAAATCAGTTTTATTGCAAAAACGAAATTATAAACACCAATACTATTGCATGACACAAAGACATCTGTCGATTTATCGTTTGAAATGACCAAAATACGCAAGTGCCCGTTTTGCATTAACATGAATTCGTAGCTAACTTCAGTGCTAAACCGCCATATTTTTTGTTGCGACTTGCCAGTCGACCCGATCGCACGTCAGTTTGGTGAAAAAGGGCCATAAAACAAAAAAAGTCCCCCTTTTTAATAAATAATTTATATACAAAAGTGCCATATTTCTAAATGTTGCAGTCTTGAATAAAAAAAAATATGAAGGTATTGTTGTTTTGTATATACAAAGGAGCCATATTACAGAATGTGGCAGTTTTGATTTTAAAATTATAAACTTGAATTGAACATTTTTAAAAGCAAAGCTGCCGTAGGTAGTTGGGCTTGTGACTGTGTTGATTTTAAAATCCATGTTAATATTGTATTATTTTATATACATTACAAAATGTGCCAATTTTGATAGTAAAATGTACACTTAAATTGAACATTTTTAAAAGCAAAGCTGCCGTATTTACGTTTACGTTCGCTTTGATTAAAACAAATTTCTATTAGACGATAATTATTTTAAACCAATAGTGCCATATGCATAAATGAGTGTGTTGTTTTTACTTAAATAAATGAAATGGCTGTACAAAAAAACGAATTTATTTGTGATGTGTTTGTTTTGCATGATACATTTTTCGATTTTTCGATTTTGAAGATTGAGTCAAATGCCTTTTCATAGCCCACGAAGGCTAGACACAGGGGCCAGTTAAATATACTCAACGTTTTCTGTATAATCTTCCGCACTGTGTCACTGTGGTCTATAGGGCCGTAACCATTTCGAAACCCGGCCTGCTCCGGAGGCTGGAACTCGTCGAGTCTTCATGCGAGGCGGTTCGTAATGACCCTTGAGAACAGCTTATATACGTGGCTCACAAGCGTTATGGGTTGATAGTTTTTCAACAAGGTTGTATTCCCTTTCTTTAAAAACAGAACGACCACGCTTCTGTTCCACGCTTGCGGATTTCTCCCATTGAAGAGGACAGTATTAAATAACTCCTGAAGCTCCCTCAGTATGGTACTTCCCGGCTTCAGATGTCTAGTCGTCATACCATCCACCCCAGGGGCTTTTCCATTTTTAAGCTGCCTAAGGACCAACACGACCACGTCTAGGCTGATCTCAGGCAGGTCCTCTGTAAAGTGGCGTATGAGGGTGGATCTGGGATATTCATCCTCTGAGTCAGGTCGGAGTGCGTGCAAGGCGTAAAGCTGGCTGTAGAAGTCCTTTACTTGCGAGAGAATCTCCGGTATGAACTGACCACTGTCCCCGTGCGCGTTCGAGTGACTAGACGAATACTTTTGACCTCCGGTTCTGCTCAATTACTTTTTCAATCAAGATCGTGTTGGAAGCTCGGAGGTTGCGTCGTACCAGTTTCGTTATTGTCTTGTTTAGACCCCGGTGTTCTGACAAAGTTGACGGAGGGTTTTCGTGTCGCTCACTCATAAGTTCCAAAGTTTGTCTGTGCGCCTCGTTTCGCAGATTTTTCGCCCTCCTCCGTAAGGGTTCCCATCATTTGGTCGAGTTTATGGTCAACGTCGCTTGGAGTTTCCAAGGCAGCGAATCGGTTTTCCAGATTTATCTGGAAAACTTTGCATCCCTCGGCGGTTTGGAGCAGATTTGGTTGGAGCCTGGACTTCATCAGGCGGACTCTCTCGCGTTTGAAATCAATATTCAGAGTGCCTCAAACAAGTCGGTGATCACTTCCGGTTTTCACTCTGGCGAGCACTGAGACATCGCTGAAAACGCGCCTTTTATCCGCCATGATGAAGTTGATCTCATTTGTTGTGACACCATCCAGGCTTTGTCCACTTCCTTTGGGGCTGATTTTTGAAGAATTAGTTCATCATAAACAGTCCCTCTCTTTCGAGGAAGTTGACAAGGATTTGCCCCCTTTGATTTCTGGTGCCATAACCGTGTACTCATGTGTTAGTTAACTCTTATGTTTAAAAGACTCATTAGATCTCACATGTTAATTAGTAATTTTATTAAGTTTTAAAGTTTATTAGCTTAATGTGTATTTAAAGTTTAGCGACAAAAAATAAGTTTTGTTTTATTTGTTGTAGCTAAGATTGCACGTTTTCTGATTATTACACAATTTTCGTAACTATAAAGTACAATTAAAGCATTTTTTCCCCTATTTGTGGCCTTTTCTGTTAAAAAAACTGACATTGTTTGTCAAATTTTATTATGCAAAACGGACTTATCTGCTAATAAAAGATTCTACGAGTTAATTTACATTAAAGTCGAAATATATATCAAAAGAGGATTTACCTTCATTTTGATATATAACACATGTATATATTCATATAGTAAATAACATGAATATAACAAAAAACTATTTTAAAAGCTTTAATTTGCTCCCCTGTAAAGAAGAGTCATTTCGACTTGTGTCGCTTTTGCATTTAATCAACGTATGTGATGATTTATTCTCAAAAATTAAATATGGTCGGTACGCAACGTATCACACCACAGAATAATATCGCGGCTACAAAACAAACGATAAGGTTCAATATATTTTTTCATTCTACTACACTAGTCCTGTTGTTTCATGAAAACGCTAGATTCAACTAGTTTTTTTGTGAACAAACTAGATTAACATCACAATTCACAATAATATTGAATATAAACACAGATTAGAGAATATAAACAGATATTTGAGTGTCGCGCGTTTCCATACAAAAAACAAGAATTCCCACGCTCGTGTCGAGCCTATTGTTTTGACGCGAGCGTGGGAATTCTCACCGCCACAGCCACAGCACGGAAACTTCGCACAGTACAATACGTTCTCGCATAGTTTTCGCTAGCGGCGTTCGGCCAGCATCAACGGCGTTTGCGTACTGTCACCATAATTATATTGTGAAACTGTGACGTTTTGGTTGCCGGCGACCGGATCGGCTACGCTCACCGCGCGGGAGGCCAAAATCGAGTGAAGTGCACCTGGTATAATATCGTAAATTGCTCATTAGTTTCGTACTCCATGCTAATTGTAACTGAAGCCGTAGGAAACTACAACATAGATAAAATTATTACTCTACTCTTATTACATTTTGCAGTATGGAAATGCTACCAATGTTGGTGAATATCGACAAACTATGTAAACACATTAATTACACGGCGCAACAGACCAAAGATATATTACAGACTGAGTACAAAGTAACTACGGTGGCACTCAGGATTTCGATGGTCACGCTTTCGGTGGGCACGACTTAAAAACCCACTCGTAACCAGTCCACCAGCACGTGGAAGAAGAGAACCCAGAAGAGATAAAGCATTACAAGGAAGTCGTTGTACCGATACCCAAAAACGTAGAGTTCAAAGTTAACCAGCCAATACTCATTCCCGTGCCTATTCAAGTACCACTACCAAAAGCCGTCGTCATTCCAATTATAAAGGAAGTGTCTGTTCCAGTTGAGATGTCGATACCATACCCTGTATAGAAACTGGTACACGTACCGAAAATTAAGGATGTGCCGTTTGAGGTAGTAAGACACGTTATAGTTGCAGTTGAGAAGCTTGTGCCATTCAAAGTACCGGTCTATGAAACCATCATTCATACAAAAAAAACTCCCATAAGATTTAAGTTTCCAATCATTTATTTCAAATTATTTCTTGTCATCTCTTGGTTAAAGTTGATCATTTGTTAATGAGAACCTACAATCCCTGAATTGAAAATATTCGTCGGGTACAGGAATGACCAAAATTACTATATAAAAACGTACAATTCGACTCTCATCTCGAATCGGCTGTCATGTCTGTAGCATATATTGTATTAATTTAGGTAAGTATATGTATATTCCTTTACTATCTACAAAGATTGCATACTAAGAAGTAACTTCAGAAGAAACTCTTGTATGCCTTTTCTGGATATTCGCTAAATCCAAATCATGCGATATGCACTGGCCTCATTTTAATACCTAATCTTTTAATATCAGCCTCATTTCTACAAATAACAATGTTAGTTTTGAAAACCGCCGTCTGAACTTTACATAGATTATCGTTCGTAGAGGTGATCACGACCACGTTTAAAATATCTAGACTGGGAATACGCAGAGCTATAAAATAAGGCTTCATTGCCAAATGCTCATTGAAGCACAGCGGAAATAATGTAAACAATAATCGAGCAAATATTTTCTTGAGTTAAATTCATTATGAGAGAGAGACAGAGAGATCGGACAAATTTGCGACATCGCTCGTAAATACTGATTATTTTGTTTAATAAATGTATTTTGTAACAAACCTGTGTATTTTTTGACTATCAAAATTAAATCTCAGGTAAGAAATTAATTAAATGATTAATTACACTGGTCTACAGTGGTTTTGTCGCATGAAAGTGATTTTGGGTCTTAATGGGAGTTCGAAAATTTAATGTTGTGCTATTGTATCAAGTGGGGTATCAAATGAAAGGGCTTCATTTGTAGATTCTAAAGCCATTTTTTTGTTAATCATGTACTTTTTGATTTATGACCAAAAATTTTCAAAAAAATACCATTCCTCCCTATTATCTTCGAAGTTACGGAACAGAAAAATCTGTAATAATTACCAATTATTAATATCATTCTAAATATTACAGGAAAAATATAACGGTTTCCCTAAATTGCTCCGGTTTTTAGAAATTTGCAAAAATTGTAACACATACTTTTTTGCTCCTACTAAGCTAACCGCCATACAGTTTTTCTTGAACTATTCACGTATCTACTTACGAGTTCGTACCAAACCCTCGGTGCGCGAGTCCGACTCGCACTTGACCGGTTTTTAGGGTTCCGTAGCCAAAATGGCAAAAACGGAACCCTTATAGTTTCGTCATGTCCGTCCGTCTGTCTGTCTGTCCGTATGTCACAGGCATTTTACTCAAAAACTACATGATGGATATTGATGAAATTTGGAATATAGGTGTCTTTTATGAGCCGCTACTTAGTTTGGGATATAAATAATTAAAATAAATATTTTTAGGGGGGGCACTCCATACATGTCAAAGACAGTAAAAAATTTTTTTTTCAGCAAATATCAACGTGTGGTACATAGTTCGACAGCTCTTTAAAAACACTGTAAGGTTCCTAAGTAATGTTTTTGATTAAGTGAATGTATTTGGAAATAATCGCTCCGAAAGTTGTGTAAATTGTGTCCCCCCCCCCTCTATTTTCTAAACCGTGCGTCCGAAAAATATGAAAAAAATCACGAAGGTAACGCTTAATTAATACTTTCAAAGAAAATTATTTTCAACAAGATCGAATGTACCGTTTTTGAGTTATTACCGATAAACTGCGCTTCTCAACAAAAGGACTTAATTGCTATGAAGATACGCTCTTTTGTTTTTGTACTTTTTTTACATCGTATTTTTTACCTTATAGTTACGGCTATGGAACCCTACACTGAGCATGGTCCGACATGCTCTTGGCCAGTTATTTTAATATAATATGGATGGTAGGTAATAGCTCCTCTACACGATGGGCCATCGCTGGCCCAGTGAGATGGCCATGCGATGGTTGATACGCAACTACACGATGGGCCATCGCTGGCCCAGCGAGATGGCCATGCGATATTTGACGTCCACACTTTGGAATGGGCCATTCCCTGGCCTACACTACCTTTGATGTGCGGCCGAAAAGCCGACACCGTCGCCATTCCACGGCCATCGCACGCGCCATAAGCCATCCGTCACCACTATGCCCTCCACACGCTGGCCCATCATAGTGGGCCATCACGAAGGGCCATCGTGTAGAGGCACCTTAAGGATTAATCGTCTCTGTGTATCGGAAAGTGTCCGTCGAAACGTACTAAATAGGCGCTAGGATGTGTAAAAATAGGTTATATTTACAAAATAATTTCGGACTACGTAGATAGTTGAGGTTTTAATATACTTGGTATATTGCCGCTTTACTGAATACCTCCTTTAGTCACCAAAAATATTAAAACTTACCTCTTCACTCCGTCTACAACTGTTAATGTTAAATTCAGTTCAAACATGGTTCATACCACTGGGTACCCCAGCGCTACTGTGGGGGATTTCGAACTATGTATTTTGGTTTTCGGACTCTTATTTACTCCATTCAGGTGTACACTTTTATACACTATAAGAGGTCGCTCCTCATGTCTGCACTCCATAAAATATAGTTTGTTTTTCTTAAGGTACCAATAGCCAATTACAGAAACTTTCAGTATGTCCTACCTAACAATCAATTTATTTTTTTACGCAAAATACCAACACACCAAGCAGTAGTATAAGCGGCATGCGGGCTTTTATTAAAACTGATATCAATATGTTTTATTAGCAATCGTTTGCAAGTATTGGCAAATCATAATTATGCGAATAAACTGCACAATTCGATTTCCTAAATTCGCACTTGTACTAATGTGGTAGGTGTACCTACATCGTAATTGTCGTTATTTATATTGCTGATGCACTTGGTAGGTATAGGTTGTTTCACGAGAGTTGAGGCCACGCACACAACAACACTCTCATGTAATGACAGCGAGGTTTTGAAATTACTGTTCTTTATTCGTATCGATAGCAAGTTCAACAGTGAATTGCAAGATAGACCAAAAAGTTTCGTTAAACTATAGCCTAGAGTTTATTTACTCACTCATTCATTTAATTCATTCACTTTTTTGCAATGAGTACTTCATGTAGCTGTGTGAGTAATCATTCACCTCAACTATCGTGAAACTACCTATACAAGACATGTCATAGTACGGGGGTAAAAAGTTAAGCTACCTAACCAATTCCAAAATTAATGTCGTCCTTATAATAAATAATAAATATTAATTTTATAAGTATTGACTTTGGCTTGTCAAATTACAAAACAAATATTTTATTAGTAAACTGATATTGTTTTATATGATAAAGATACATGAGAATTATCCGACATTTTATTATACGATGGGACACGTACGTATGTTCCTCAAGCCTTGAGACTTTATCGAGAGTGGTTTCCAAATCAACGGCATCCACATAATCTTCGATTCATAACAGTGGCTGCCCAGCGTGGTCCAGAGAATAGTCACATCTGGTCAGGATAAAAGGGCCATAAACGGGATTGTGCGCGTACAACTTGAAGAAAGGATTCTCGATCACTTTGAACAGGTCCAAATGTCTAGTAGATACTCGAATTGCTTTTAAGTTTTATTTTGTTAGTAATAAATTGTTTATGCACTTTATTACTAACAAAATAAAACTGTTTAATTTTCCGTAGTTTTCTTAAGTGTAGCAATTCTGGTATATCTAACTCTTGAAAACAGTAGAATCTGATGTCTTCGTAATAAAAAAAGGATGAAAGGCTGGCATTTACATCTACTTGTCAATTTACTTTGCTGTATATTGATTACTTACAATTTAAATTTTATTAGAAGATGAATGAGGTCGGAATTTTAGTCGATTAATTAAATGAAGGTATCTACTTAAACAAAAGCCCACTTGATGGTAGCGCACTGTATATATTTATTTTATACTTACTATAAATCAAATTAATTAATATAATTATAAAATAATTTAATAAATTAATGAGTTACTAGGCATGACCTGAGAAAATACTATAACAAAACAGACGAGTGTAAGTAAAATACGTACTGACACTATTCTGTTTCTCTGTATTATGATACTTACAATATTAGCCATACATTAAAATTAAAATAAAATTAAAACAATTTTGTTGACTATCACATTACGTGTAATTTACACTTCTCTTTCTCTAATACAGTATTATTTAACTTGAAATTTATGTAGGTAGGTTGTTTGCCCTTCTATACAAAATGGTCACCCGTTAAATTTGATACGTAGTAGTTAATTGACAAACAGAACGTTTAGTGGCACTAATAAAAGGAACTATCGACCTATCTAAAAAACTAGTTATGCCCATAATTTTTGTTAACTCAATAATATTAAATGAAACACATCTTCAGATAACAGAGTATGTAGCTCGATTACAAAAAATAATTTGTTATAAGTTTTGGTTTACAGGAATCTATAATACCCATACCTACATATAACATTATATAATTTTAGAAAGACTGTGTTTGTATATTAAAAATTGTTTCAAAAACGTAATTAAATAGTTTTTGAATTTTTTGTCAGTTTATCTGTTTGTTGTTCGCGCATCACGTAAAAACTACCGGGCCGATTTTCATGAACTTAGGCTTAGGTATGACCCCGGTTAACACATACGATACTTTTTATCCACCTAAGCCGAAACAAAAAAAAACATTCAACTTATTTTACTTCGGCGAATGAAGTCGCGTACGGATCTACTAGTATTTATAACCTAAAATTATAATCTTTTGACGCATATCAGTAATTTTATGAATTATATTTAGAAGAGATTCTATTTATAATTTCATTTTACTTTAGGAGTAGGACAGTTTTGACCGAATGTGAACTATGTTCTGTTGCATGGAATGCGTTTTCCGATTGTTATTATTGTTAAAAAGATATCTTGTAAAAATATACTGTAATAAAATATATGGGAACGCCCAAACAAAAACTCCGAAATATTTTATTCCGAATTTCAAAACACCGAATTTTATAATTCCTAAAAAATAAAAATCCGATTATTAAAAAACAAGATATTTATTTATTATACCGAATTTTAAAAATCAGATTTTTTTATTTTCCGATAACTATTTATTACTCCGAAAAATTAAAATCTCGATGTGTTTTGGTCCGAAAAACGGAATCCCGATTTTCAGTTGTCCGTAATTTTGATTGCAAATTCGGAATTTTGTCATTCAGTCTAATAAATATCGTGCTTTTAAAAATGAGGATTTTATTCGTAATAATTACAAAATAAGGAGTTTCAAAAATCAAAACAAAATATATCGGAATATTGAAGTATTTATTTAGGGTTTCTTTCGTGATCCATAATATCGTATGTCCTAAAGCCGAATGTCATACCACTTTATGTGATGTGTACGATATATGTATTAGGCTAAAAGGCGGAAAGTCCGAATCTAGGACGCTGGTTAGGACGCGTGCCGACGCAGAGCCCCCTAGAGTGTTTATGTAAATCCGGAAACGCGGAGGATAAAATTTTAATATGAATAAATCCAATAATAAGTTATTAAAATGAATTAATAAATAAATTCCAGCAGTAGAGCAGCCCTCGCCCGCCCGCGGGCGACCGTACTTTGTCACGCAAGGGCAGAATGGCTTCTCTCCCCACAGCGCCGGAGCTAAGGCGGAGTCTGACTCCATACCCATCGAAATTTTCCTTATGAGTGTCACCCTCCGTAGTCCTCAAAAATATTGTAAGTCCAAAAATATTTTCCATTGAATTCCCGCCTCGCCCTCCTCACTCCTCCCACGTTTATTGAGCCGGACATTTTATTGTTCGGTATACTGAATCGGTAATTTGATTATCGGAATATCATAGATTCGGACTTTTCATTATTCGGTGTATTGAATTTTGGCATTTTGAAAATCGTGATTCATACACTAAGAAGTTTTGTAATTTCGGATATATGTGATTCTGAATATCGGAATAAAGTTTGTCGTATTTGGGTGTATTTTCAAAAACGTAATTTCGCTGTCATGACATATTGGCGAATATTGAGAAGATTCTGCCTTATTAGAATTGGACTTTTGGTCACAATGTAGAATCAGTCAAGTTCTAACAAGTAACCAACGAATGCCAGTCTAATGAGGAGGAATCTTTTAAATATTGGTGGCCAGAGAAATTACGCCAGCGAAAATACACCCATTTATGTAGTGTACCCAAAATATAAATATGTAATATTTCACTTCAATATACAAAGAATCTATAGATAAATGAATATCGGCTGTAAATTGTTCGCTATACTTAGTTGATAGTTATTTGTGCTACTGAAACTTCAATCTATTGATTGCAGGACATAACATGAACTATTTGACTTTTTCTTTATTTGTTCCATTTACGTAAACTCCATTTTTGGACGCTGCAGCTTTCTCATTAGCCGTGGTTCTGAAAATAATATAAAATATCTTATATTTGGGTGTACAGTCAGTTTGATCTTAAATTTTATCAGTATTCTGTCAATACACTGAACGCTGGCTCGGTGCCATGAGACTGATAAGATGCACGATAAAACTAATGGAAGATAAGATTTGTAAGTTTAGTCCTGTAACCTAATCCTGATAGACACGTACATTAAATAATGATTATGGTATTTCTTAAAGATGCACGCAATACGCACCAGTATTATTATGGAACATTGCACTAAAAATGAGTGATGTGTTGCCATTTTAAGGGCGCCCTTGTGATACTTAACACCGAGTGAAAAAGAACCGACTCCGCCAAACTCAGCACTAGCGACACCACTACTAAGCCGAGAGCGCCTGTCACCTAAACATACTTGGCGATGACCGACTAATGGTCACGTTGATTAGACGCCTACCGAACGTTCGGCCCGTGTTGATGAGGGGCATCTGTCACTTAAACTTACTTGGGTCGTACCAGTGGTGGTCGTGTTGATTAGACATGGACCAAATATTCAGCCCATCACTATTAATGTTTATTAGGGCCATCTGTTACGTAAGCTAAGGTACTTGATATTGAGATATTCAGGTCATCTTTAATGTTGATAAGGGGCATCTGTCAACTAAACTTACTTGGTGTTGAGGTACCGGCTGGTGATGTTGACGAGGGGTGCCTCCACCAGCAGCCAGACGGCCAGGCTCAGCATCAGCGACACCACCACTAAGCCCAGAGCATCTATTATCTGAGACAATATGCAAATTAATACATGATGAGATGGATATAATTTCCAAGCTTAAAAAATCATACAATCCATCCATTAAAGCTAGTAAAACTAGTAAAACTAGTGATACAAATGTTGCTTGTGCCTTGAAACAAATTTCACTGTGAATATTACTATCAACATCGTAACAATAACTAAATACTTACTAGGTCAAACAAGTGATGTTTTAGGTTACTTCTCAGGGATATCACGCGTCGGTACAAAATTAGTAGTTGTATGATATACAAGCCGTACGAGAGCCGACTGAGCGGCACGAACACACGCCAGCTGAGGAACGAGTTGATCAGAGCTGCAAAATATTAATATTATCACACATTTACAATATATGAACCAACCACCACGCCCCGTTAAGTTGCAGACAAACTTTAGGTATTCACATAAATCATAAGCTAAAACCACGTCTAACGGTCAAGCTACATAAGTATTAAGGAAAACGTCATCAAAATCAGTCTACCTACGTAGTAATAAGTACGTATCCCGGCAGACCGATTTCTTAAATATGCAAATACAAACCGATATCTTAATTATGTTTACCAGAAAATATTAATAATGGGTGAATCAACTTTTCTTCGTCAACGGAGGAGGTGAAATTTTTCACCTTCTCCGACTAAAATTGAAAGGAAATCTTTATTCGGATATTTTTTGAATAAAATGTATGCTCATTGAAAATTCAGACAATAAAGCTACGTAATGCAAATATTTTTTATTATAATTTGTTTATTATAACTTGTTTATAAGCAGTGACCCAGCGGACATAGCTGTCCCGCACTTTTGTATGAAAATAATGGTTCGTCCGTTGGGTCACCCTATTTATTTGTTAAAAAAGAGTTTTATTTTTACCTAATTTATCTCTAGTTGTAAGATCTTGTTCCATTTAAATCATGTTAAAACACGCAAAGGTGAACAAATAAGGAGAAAGAGCAATCTTTACATAAAGCAAAAAAAAGTTAATTCACCCTAATATACAGTTGCCTAGACTTCAAACTCTATCGAGTAAATATACATATAACTGGCTGGGAAGGAAACGTTTGCTAAATTTAGCAAGCATTAATGTTTTATAACAGGCGTATCAGTTACACTCGGACAGAGTAAACGAAAAGAGTTTAAATAGTTCCGCTGACTACGACTATAAGCGTGCTTATTTTTTGCCGCCTCTCCATCCACATACTTGGTGACATGAGTCCACCGGGCTGGAAGCAAGTTGCTGACGCATCCAGCCCAGCTCAAAACCTGGCATTTTTACTTCTGTAGCCTCTCAGAGTGATTTGGATTTTTTTTGTGCCAATGGTAAAAATGCCAAGCGATCATAAATAATTTAATCTGTCACTTACGAACGTCTCCGTAAATGCAGAAAACGATTACACCTAGAACGCCAATAGCAAAGGTGGTTCTGTTGAAAAGCTGGAAAATGGAAGCCCCAAGACCCTGGATCTCATACTTGTAGCATAGCAAGCCGACCCCGAGTACGGCCAACATTAGGTTTAAGAAGGCATAAGCACCAAGGAATGACACCGTCTGTAAAATAAATTAAATGTGTCAAATATTCAAACATTCAGATAATGGAGATTGCAGTTTAGTACAGTACTTTGATCCAAGTAACGATTTACGCAATCACTGGCATATAGTCCCTATAGACTCCGTTAAAAAAAGCTGATCCTAATCTAATGATGGGTTCAAACAAAAAGTCCGTTAACGGATTTGTCTAAATGCGATAATTAGAAACGAATGTACGAAAATCCAGTAGATTCCGCCACAAATTCAATATGATTCTGTTTTTTATAAAAAATATTATTAAATAGTGAAGATTCACGATGGCAGAATAGTACATTTAGGCTGTAAGTGTTCTATAAGCACGAGAAAATGCTGTATCTGGTGGTTTTACCGTAAACCACTATCGAGTGAAGAATAAACTTTAGATGAAATCCTGTATAGCCTCGATACCGTGTATCGTTTATATTATAATAAAGTGAACCGTGATCACCACCGCTTGCTGCTATATTTGCTGGAACACGAATGAACAAACCGCCGCGGTCGAAACGCTCTGAAATCGACCCATCTATGTGATGACGCTTGTCAGTGTTACCATCACCACTGCTTGTATGACTCCCCGCGTCCGTCACTAAATTTTCCCTCCTCGTCGTGGGGGTCGTGTGTATCGTCATCTACTTACATAGACTTCCAATTTAATTATAGTAATTAACTGAACTGCGATTAAGTTCATGCATAGATGCAAATTATTTGCACACTATTATAAAAAGTACATTCCACTGTGGTAACTAACTTTAGACCAAACTCTCTTGTAATCCTTAGGTTTGTAGATGGACATGAGGTAGCCGACGGCCAGACCAGCTATGTACGGGCCCATCCTGTTGTGCGTCCGAATGTATCCATAGTTGAAAGCTTTGTTATTCCTGATGTTTATTTCTGCCCTAGAACAAACATGATTCTCATGAATAGAAATAGTACATTGTGTATCAAGAGCGGTAAGTAAGGAATTACAAACGAGTGTTTGTTACAAGGCCGACGCGAAGCCGAGGGCTTTAATAACATGAGTTTGTAATTCCTTTACCGCCCGTGGCACACACAATGTTTTTCATCACACTTGTGAGGAAATCTAATTAAAATAACCTTTCTTAACCTAAATAAAATTGTAAAACTGACAGTGACATTAGTCATATATATCCATAGGCAATGCGAATGTCAAGTCACGTTCGGAAACCATAACGGTAAAGACCTAAAACGGTTGGTTTTATATTTGCAAAATACTGAAATACACTATTTTAACATTAAATTAATGTAACAGAAATACGTGTTTATATGTATTTGCAATAACATTTCTCTTTAAATAAATATTTCAGTGATAAAAGTTAAAAACGTAAATTGGCATTTCCTTTGAACACGACAAATAAGAGTAAAACGAAACCATCGTTTCAAATTTAAAAAGAAAACCCTTACGCCCTAGGGCGTAATAGGTCATTTACGGCCCGCAGAACCTACGTGTAATGACACCATTTTCGAGCAAGTGTGATGAAAATATAAGTTAAAGACCTGTCTGTTACAGGGTATAAATGATATTTTGAATTTTCCAGGATACGTTGATATATACAGCATGTTTCTAGTTTTGTAGCTTTTAGCTGACCTAAGAGTATGTAAATACACTCACCCCACATTGTAAACCAGAACTGCTGGTAAATCATAAATGTATGTGCTGATTGCCGGGCCTAGGAAACCGATCACTAGCATGACTGCACTTGCCGCTTTTCCCACATTTTTGTTTTTTCGGTACACGTATAAGAGAACCAGCGTTATGACGTGGAAATGGAAGTCGCAGGGGATATACCAAGTAGCTGGGTGGCACTAAAATATAAACAACTTGATATTAAACACCATTCAGTCCAGGAACCTACAGTGACATCTAGGAACGACGCGATGCAGTTGTGTTACGAGTAGAAAAGTGCGATTTTCCTATGAAACTATTCGAGTACATATATGAGGTTGAGATAGTAAAGGGACGGTATACCGCGTTACTTATGTCGCACGTCACTCTGCGTCTAAAATTCTACCACACCTCAGCCGTGTGCCGTGCTGCAGTTTATGACTTTGATCTTGATTTGTATACGTATTTTTGTCTAGAAAGGACGTAAGTACGTCCTTTCTTTACATATTTACCACATACATGACATACTTACCATTTCCAAGGTATTGAAATAATTTCCAACCATCAACAAGGCTAACCACCCGTTCTTCTCGCATGCCTGTTGCTCGAACAAAGCCGTCTTGGGGTATATAGGACCTTCATCTGTATGCATTGATACATGAGCCATATAGAAGACTGTTACTGCAAAAGGCCCGATAAGCCTGAGGAAATCAAAGACATTCGATTAAAAATAGATGACAGAGGGATCTTTGCTGCAATCGATTCTGGGATTGCAACTTGTCTTGTCTCAGGACTGTGAATCCAGTTCACAAGATTTCATGAACTTCTACAACTTTTGTGTAGTACCCTACTGAATTACATTCCAAAACGTAGCGCATAACTTATATATTTCTTCAGAATATTTTCCAAAACGAAGCGCATAGCTTACATATCTCTTTAGAATAATTTTCAAAACGTAGCGCATACCTTACATATCTCTTCAGAATACTCTTAATTAAATTGTGAGGCTTTGTGATATCCAGCGTTGTGATTGTTCTACCCAATAATAGAGCAGACATTGCGAAGAAAGTATCCACGTAGACGTCAAAATGTACTAAAGGAAGTGACAATTTTAGATTTTCGATATACTGAAAATAAATAGGATTATGTTGATTATCTAATTGCCTACTTAGTCAATAAAGTTGTAAGCAATCATCGATTATAGTTCGCACTTCGCGGTCACAATGTGGACAACAACTAAAAATAACTAGAAGAGTTTATTCTGAAAGATTTGGTAACGTCGCACTTTTTGTGTTGTTAGGTTCCGGACCAAAATGGTAAAAAAGGAACCCTTATGTGCGACTCTGTCTGTCTGTCCGTGTCTCTGTCCGTCTGTCACAGGTACTGCTGCTATCGATTGGACAGAAACAAAATCTTATGCCGTTTTTACTTTTTTTTAAAGGGGGCCGTAATGGGAGCTCGAACATTGAAACTTGTGCTATTGTATCAAGGGGGTATCAAATGAAGCCATTTTTATTTTTTTGTTAATCATGTACTTTTTGATTCATGACCTAAAATTTTCAAAAAAATACCCCCCCCCCCCCCCCATTATCTTCGAAGTTGTTGAACAGAAAAATCTGTAATAATTATCAATTATTAATACCATCCTAAATATTACAGGAAAAATATAACCGTTTTCCTAAATTGCATCGTTTTTTAGAAATTTCAAAAAATCGTAATACATACTTATTTGCTCCTACTAAGCTAATCGCCATACAGTTTTTCTTGAACTATTCACGTATCTACTTACGAGTTTGTACGGAAACCTCGGTGCGCGAGTCCGACTCGCACTTGACCGGTTTTTTTTTTAATTATGTTACGAAACATGCAACTGAAACATTTACTCTATACAAAATCTACAACTACATCTTTAGTATTTATTTAAATACAAGTAGGACCTAACTTTTTACCCGACTGCGGCGAAGCCCAAAGGAGGGTTATGTGTGTTGACCTGTATGTTTGTATGTCCGTTCCTATGTAAGCTCGTAGCTACTCAACGGCACAACCGATTTTGTTAAACGGTACATCATTAGATTCGTCTTGATGGCGCGAGTGTCACGAGGTACGTTAAAATAAACAAAATGGCGGATTTTATGCACTTTTAAAGTGCTCCGCGGTCGGGTTTTTTTTAGTAAAAATGTAATTATTGGATCTTCTCATGCCGTTTCGCGCAGACAGAATGTATCTGGCTATGCACATGGAGTGCATCAGGCATGGAATGGCACACATTTCAACGAAATTTTATGTTGTTTAAGTCGACCTTCTTAACACTCTATTCGTTTGTATTGTATGGATAGAGGACTAAGTGACTCGAACCACCATAAGTTAACTGAAATTTATTCTATTACACGCTAAGTAAAAGTAAAGCATTACCTGCTCAAAATGCAGGGCATTTTTAACAGAAGAGCCGTTCACCATTGCGATACAGTGGGCAATGGCGATGATGGTCGCGGTTAGAAACCTGATGCCGTGCAAACATGTCAATGCGTCCTTGTCCTCCTTATATATGGTGTCCCAGTTGCGACGGAGACAGAATGATTTCGCTACGTGGTTCACTGCAATTAGGTATTATTATGAACTTATTTATAGGATCACTTTGTTGTCTGTCTGTCTGTCAAGACCTTTTATCTCAGGAAGGTGTAGAGGTCCCGAGTTCAAAATAAAACCATATACTCAGGTCTACAGTCCCTTGAAAATGTGAAAAAATCAAAGTTCTAAGTTCACGTAAAAAAGATACGGCCGTTTATGCCGCAAAAATAGTACGTTACACAACTAGGGTGGTAATAGAAAGAAAGCCCGAGATCGCAGATGTTTGCGGCCCGAGCTGCAAGCGAGGGACGTAAATATGCGATCGAGGGCTTTCTTAATCACCTCCCGTGGCTGTGTACATCATTTTATGTTTACACTTGGCCAGAAACAGACTTTTTCCGTATGCGTAGCGTGGGGAAAAACCACTTTATGGCCAGGTGTGGCATAAACGTATATATTTCAACACTCTCAAGGGAATGAAAGTTTATAGGGTACTTTCCATTTGACCAATGAACTATGAAAATTGGCAAGTAATACCGTCTTATACTACAAGTATACTTACCTGGAGAAAAAATCTGAAAACCATACATTTGTAATTAAATCATAAATAAAAACCGGCCAAGTGCGAGTCGGATTCGCATGCGAAGTATCACCGTCGAGCAAAAATACGCCAAAAAACACACTTATTGTATGTTTGGTATGGTTTTTACTTTTAACTTTTTTTTTTATTTTTATTATTTGTTGTTATATTATAACGGCAAAAGAAATACACATTTTCTAAACATAATAAGCATCTACCTATTACCATTATTACAATCGAGCAATAAAACGCCAATAAACCTGTTTCTTGTATGAGGAGCCCCTTTAATTCTTGATTTAATTTTCTTTTTATTACCTATTTGAGCTCTCAGTGACAATCGAAATACACATTCAGTGAAAATTACAAGTCTCTATCTATTACGGCTCAAAAGATACGGTCCTGTGTCTGATCGATAGAAACACGTTTCGTATGGGGACCCCCTTTTCTTTTTCATTTTATTTTCTTTTTATTATTTGTTACTAGCATTTTCCCGCGGCTTCGTCCGCGTTGTTCCCGTTATTGTCCCAAAGGAACTCTTTACCGGGATATAATGTATCCTATGTTTCAATCCAGGACTTGGTCTACTTGCATGCCAAATTTCAGCTTGATCCATCCAGTTGTTACCCCGTTATAGGGTAAAAAACATCCAAACATCCAAACATCTTCACAAACTTTCGCATTTATAATATTAGTGGGATTCTAGCGGCAATAGAAATGCATAAATTCTGAAAAAAAATCAAGTCTACCTATTACGGTTCCAAAGCTAGAGAGCCCTGTGACTCACGGACAGACGGACAGTCTTAGCTTAGTTCCGTTGGCACCCTTTGGGTGCAGAACCCTTATAGTCTTTATTTAAAGTATTTGTACGGAACCCTCGGTGGGTGAGTCCGACTCGCACTATCTCGCACGTTACTTGATATCGAACGATATGATAGTTGAGGCCGACTCTAATTTGTCTGTGAATTAAAAAAAGACTATGATTGCGTGACATGCGTGAAAAAAGTTTTCATTCACCGCCGTTTCACATTTTTAAATTGCGGTTTTTAAACACGTCATAGATAGCTTATAATATGTGTGTATAGATAAAACTGTGTATGCATCTGTACACAATTAAGCCTTAAACAGTCGTGTGATCTCATTATAAAACTCGCCTTCGGCTTGTTTCATTTTTATGAAACATGCACAACTGATACATAATGAGAAGCCTTAAAACACGAGAGAGTGGTTTTCCACTCTCGTGTTTTAAGGCTTCTCATTATGTATCAGTTGCATAAACTACTGTAATAAACCATGATAGAGATATAAGTGGAAAACAGTAATAACCAATCACCGCAAAAACTAAAATTTTCACTGAACTTGAAATCAACAATCATAGTTGGATTTAATCAGATTAGCTAGGGTATAGGTAATTTCACGAAAGTAGAGGCCACGAACACAACAACACTGTCATGTAATGACAGCGGGATTTTGAAATTACTGTTCTTTTTTCATACCGATAGCAGGTTCAACAGTGAATTGCAAGATAGACCAAAAAGTTTGTTTAAACTATAGCCTTGTGTTTATTTACTCACTCATTCATTTCATTCATTCACTTTTTTGCAATGAGTACTTCATGTAACTGTGTGTGTAATCATTCACCTCAACTCTCGTGAAATTACCTATAGATGAGGTTAGGTTGGGGCGTGGGACAGGTAACCTCCTCGAGTGTCTGGGTTGTTCTCATTCCTCTTGATCCTATGGCAGCAGGAATCGGGAAGAATCTTGGCCGGTGCACCCTGGAAGCAACGGCAAAGTGATTTCTTAGTGGACTCTAAGTGATCACTTGCTGGTGCTACCAATAACCTGTCAGGGAGGGATGGTGGGTTCCGCACTAGGGTTATAGGACTCCCCAGGTGCGGCGGTGAGGACACAGGTCTCCGAATCCTGTATAAAATTCGGACCCGTAACCCCGACTTTCGTCGGGAACGGAGGCTCCTGTCGCTTTGCTGTTATAAAAACAACGGCCCCGTAAACCCGACCTTGTTTTCACCCTCGCTATATATTGCTTAATGCTTGATGGCTCGAGAGCTACAATGATTGGAAACGGGGGCTCCTGTCGCTGACACCGGACAGGGGCTGGGAGGCAGCGCCGTTGCCTCTAAAAATAAACAGCGGCCCAGTCCTCTGTGTCCTTTAAACCGACATTAATGGCAGGGTGGCCAGTGAGGGATGCCGCGATGATTGGGGCTGGGTGCAGAGGATTGGAACACTGCTGTGCCGGCGGTGCCAAGTGATCGCTGCGAGGGAAGAAACCTCTATAAAAAATTACAACGGGGACCTGAGAGTGAACTGTGGGGCACTCACTGCTCTCTCGGTGTGGAGGTCTCCAGGTGACGGTGCGACGTGAGTTATTTTACCGGCTCACGCTTTGAGGGACGGCTTCAGCCGGACGGCAGGTGGGGTTCGCGGTAGTATAGTCCCGTGTCCTCGCCATAGTGCCGTAGTCGGCAGTTGGGACTTTTCCCAGAGCCCGAGATTCCGGTCAATCAATGACTTTACCTGTGGCCCTAGCAAGCGGGATGCGTAAACGCATTTCCCCACGTTAAAAATAAAGGTGAGGTTAGGTTAGACAACTTTCACTCTTTTTCGATCGCGCGCAACGGGCGTACGTTTAATTGGCTCTCCGGGAGGACTGGCTCACTCCGCGATTCCGTTGCGCGGTTATTATTATTAAATTTCGCCACCCATGGCAATAGGCATCGACCAGAAAGGACACGCGTTAGTACGCGTTATACATTATAGAGAGACGGTCGGATGCGGGTGAGCTCCGTCCGGTCGTCGAACGCGAACGACAGTTCTGTTAGCGAGAGAAACTTCTATACGTAGCACTAATACTTAGAGACTACGAGATCAATCTTATTATTTTGGAATAATATCATGCTAAAGTTAGCAATAGGGTATTCCTATAATTGTGTTTAGATGTAAAGAGTGAAATACCTGATTATGATACCTCTAAGTCAGCGGTCGGCAACCTGCGGCCCGTGAACCGCTCACTTGCGGCCCGCGAGCCTCCCTGGCTATTTTGTATGTAAAGGTCGCTATATTCAGATTGTATAAAATCACAAATTATTAACAAATTGCGGCCCGTGTCAATTTCCTTAACTACTATGTGGCCCTTGGCTGCTAAAAGGTTGCCGACTGCTGCTCTAAGTGGTTGGGTCGAATACATACCAAAGGAATTAGAGCTAGCCGTGACTGGATATTCGCTAACGTAGTATGTTGAAGCCACTGATATAAACAGCAGTGCTGCAAATGTGTATCTGAAAGGGGAACGAAAATGGGTAACTAAACAATAAATAATAGCAAAATAAAAATTATCCTCAACTAAAATACTTGTACTGAATTTAAGACTAAACCTAAACTAACCATTAAATTATATCTACTTAATATGCCAGACCTGACCATAAAGTGGCTTTTTCCGCACGCTACTCGTGAGAAAAGGCCGCTTTCTGGCCAAGTGTAGACATAAAAAGATGTACACAACACGGGAGGTGATAAAGAAAGCCCTCAATCACATATTTACGCCCCTTGCTTGCAGCTCGGGCCGCAAACATCTGCGATCTCGGCCTTTCTTTGTTTTACCACCCTAGCTGTGTAATGTACTAAAAAAGGCCACGCACTATGGGCAGGGTTCATAGTGTTGCACTGGTGGTAGGGTAGACCGGGGACAACTGAAACAATTTATGTTTAATCGCCTGCAACATTTTTATTTTTATATTTAGAAAGGTGTGCAACTAATTTTTATTAAGGAAATTTATGTAGTTTTTAAATAAAATTAGTTTTAAAGGTCTATTGCCCATGGTTATCTTATAATAGGGAATTAAAGAGGAAGTGGGAGAGTGGTTCAATTGACCCCACATGAGTGTCAATTGAAACACTATGCGGGGTCATTTGAAACACCTTAATAAGTTTGTGAAAAATAAATAAAATTTATTATTTTTATCTTTATTATTGACTGTCATGTTATACAAAGAGATCACCAAAAGATCACTATCGTAGTACCAAAATTACAAAATTTATCATCGTCTGAAGATCGCGATTAAAGAAACGGATGTAAAAAAAAAGATACACGACTTCTAGTATTCTTTGTTGCGGTTACCTCTTACATTTAGCTTTATCATGGTTGTTTTAATAAAACAATAAGATTTGCTTATATGGAATAGTGGTAAAAAAACATAAATGTGTCTCATACAAAATGGTTGTTTCAATTATAACCATGTTTCAATCATAACGAGTCTATAGGCCAACAAGATAGACGTACCTACGCCATATAAAATATAAAAACAAAACTAACCATAGCCGCATAAAATATATTTTCGAAATAACTATCATAATAATCAACTTGTTGCAGAATTTAAAAAAAATATATTTTACGTTTAACGAACGTAGAAACTTAGGTAGTTTACAGATAAAATATATTAATAATAGGTAATTGCTCGTAACTTATACAATAATGAGATATTGATGTCAACGATTCGCCGGGTCAAAGGCAAAACCACCTATCTGCCAATCATTAACCCATTCAAGGCCCATGACGCGTATTGTAGAAGATAGTTGGTTTTTCATTTGACCCGGTGAATTATTGGTAAACCATAAATAACAGAAATAAAAACATTATCAGAGAAAGCCACCTATAATGTTAAAAGAAATATTTTCTCAAAATCAGAACCCCATTTTATTTATTGTCGGTTACTTGTGGGGACGGTTAAAACATGGGGACGTTTGAAACGTTTCAATCGGCCACAAGCTCGTTGTTTCTATCGTCCCCAAAGCACATATTTAACTTCAAGGTCAAATATTAACCTATTAATAACACTCCATCACTGTTTAATGGCACTTAGAATATTCTATAATTCACACTCAAAACACTTAATAAGTTCAATTTGTCAAACTACACAAGAACACAAAATTATATGAAAATATATGAGAGCACAGATACTTACTTTTTTGGTCAAAATTTTTCAACGGCTCCCTGACATGGCCTCGCCAGTCGGGCGCTCGAGCGTTACTGGTTCAAACTTGTAAAATGGCCGCCCGCGTGGCGTGAGTATTGCCTCATCGGCGTAGGTATTGTGGTTTTCAAGAAATTTAACTTGTTTCATTCATAACGTGTTTCAATTGTCCCCGGTCTACCCTACAGGTTAAAACTTTTAACGTGATTTTTCGTGCTGTAGAAGCGTTTTCAGCAAGCTAAAAAGTGATTTCAGGCCGTTTCAGATGTGTCTCTTTCACATACTAGAAGATCGAAAATTCACCCAAGTTGCTGTTGTTTTCAGGCGCGTGAAACATTTTTTCAGTTCGTTTCAGGACTCCCTCCATCGGATGGCGCAATAACCTGAAAACCCGTTTTCAGGCGTTTTCAGGACCCCTTATGGGCCTTTGAAGTACACTTCAGTATATGGCGAAATTTCTCGAAGGAGTGAAAGAGGCACTATTGGAAAGGGACAGCTATATTGAGAAAGTTCGAGACCTGTGTGAAAGAGACAGAACATTCCTAGAAAGGGACAACAATAATAGTCGGGAATGTTCCGAGTCGAGCATCGAACAATCTAGATTATCTAGAACACTCGCGATGCGTCCAAGGTGTGGGCTTTTCCTGGAATTGGACCAATTATTCGAGATAGAATTTCTCTGGAATGATCTAGAGCAAAGGTCTCCGAGTATAAAAGCCGCGCAGCGTGGCCTAGTGGACAGTTTTGAACTAAATGCGAAACAGCGCGGATCTCGTATCGAATAGTGAGTTAGTACAGTGTTTTATTAAGTAAGTATTTTTTGTTAATTTTGTAATAAAGTTTGCGTTTTTAATCAGTGGTTAATTAGTATATTTTTTTATCACGTTACCTACCCCACGAACGTGAACGCAACGAGTGCATATTTCATACTAAATCCGCGCCAACTTTTATGAATCGACGGACAGGAGCGGACATGCGGTTTGACGCTTAATATTTTTGCTATAATTTCAAAACTACAAGCCGTTTAGGTTTGATATTTTTATCAAATAAAAATAAAAGCTATTATCTTTATGATTCATTGCTTAAAATATAAATTGCAATATATTTTCTGTATAACGCTTTTTACTAAAAACAAATATTTCGATAAATCAATCAAGTCGAATCACACACGTGTCGCGTCTTGTCACATGACGCTTATGAGGTGTTGTACAAAGTAAACTAAAAGGTGAGAAAAAATGTACGGATACATCGTCATTTTTATCAAGGCCAAATATATCGCCTACGTCACGTTAGGCGAAGAACACACTGCAGCGAAAATCGCGGCGACGCGCGACTCAGCGATTTTCAACTTTGTATGTAGAATCATCGATTTGTATAGAAAAATCGCGGGGTGGCGCACACTGGCGCGTAAATCGCGGCGATTTTTTCCGTGTAGCTGCGCATAGTAAAAAAAAATCGCGGCGACGGGCGATTTCAGTGTGTTCTTCGCCTAAAAGCTGCACATTTTATATTTGCTATTTTATTTGTGCAGGTGCACTCAGACGGTTATTGAACATACAATTTAGTGTCGATTTGTATATACTGTAGAATCAATAAAAGAGATTTATCTTATCTTTTAATATTAAATCGGTGTAAAAATACCTTAACATTTTCCATATCATCAGTTAATCAGCGCATCGATGCTAAAAGTAAAACATTTTTGATAACACAATTTATTATTAGGCAGATAAATGTAATTGGTAAAGTCTTTGAGCGATGTATTTTAACCGAAAAAAATCGTTACAATACACTAACACCGTTTTTTGTTAGCATGTCCAAACAACATAATTACATTATCATATTTACTTACAGTTTTTTCAGATCTCGTGCCTACAATACTGTTTCTCATAATAATACCTACATTTTACGCATGATGTGATTTGTTGCCAAAAAGTCATTTCAAGGAGTATTATTTTTAGTCATAGAAATCATTTTATTCCAAAGAGCTCAGTTAGGCTAAAGAAATACTTTGTTAACACGTTCGCTGCGGGATCAAAACTGGCATTTTTTTATACGGTGCGTTAACTGGCCGATCGGCCTGGTACTTAAACTTTCCGCCGCGGCGATATGGGGCTTATTGGCCTGGTAAGGTATCGACAGATATAAATGACTATAACTAAGCAAAAACGTAAGAAATTGGATACCTACCTATCAATATCCATAGTAGACGAGTTGGTAGTCATAGTATTTGCTTCGCCTCGGGTTCCTATTATTCACTTGAGAGATATATGCAAAAATATATGTAAGGTCTTGTGACCCGAAACCGCATTGAATAATAGGTTTAATTGAGGAAGTATTAGTGATGGGAAATAAGTTATCGACATATTATTTTGAATATAATTTATCAAAGAAAAGAAAGAGACAAATTTTATGATAGAAACATGACAGACAGTAACTATTATTTCTCATATTCTACACGGAAAATATTATTATGCCACACCTGGCTAAAAAGTCGCTTTTTCCGCACGCTGCGCGTATAGAAAAAGTCGCTTTCTGGCCAAGTGTAGACATAAAATGATAATAAAGAAAGCCCTCGATTGCATATTTACGTCCCTCGCCTGCAGCTCGGGACGCAAACATCTGCGACCTCGCCCTTTCTTTGTTTTACCAACCTAGTTGTGTAATGTACTATTTTACTGCAATTTCTTAATTTACAATCTCTAAAATATTTAAAAACCAATTACTTTACAACTAGCGGTAGAACAATAGCGCTAAGAAACAATAAAGTCGGTTTCTTTTAAAGGGTCCTAAAAGGTTCCTAGTACTAAACAAAGATTAAACATGTGGTCAAGTAAAAGGCGACCTTTTACTACGGCAGATTTAAACTTATTTCCAAAGAAATTAAACTTTACAACTTACAATACTTTTGTGCGACTGTCTTACAGTTAGAACTCTAAGAATTTCTCTTACGTAATGTGTTTATTATTGTAAGTACTTCACAACACTAGTCGGAAGTAAACCAATGCAAACACCGATTCAGTGCGGGAAGGGGTGGAGTGACCTTGTAATCGATGATGGGCCTTTCGGCCCATTACCCGCAAGGAATCGAAAAAAAAATCAGTCAGTGCATTATCGGGCCGGAAAACCTTAGCACAGTTTTAATGCTTTATCGAGTAGCCCTTAAGGTCCTAAACTCAAACCTATACTTGTCTCTTTTGTACATACAGAAATACTCATTATACAGCCGCCGCACCAGGGTAAGTTCACCGTTTCTCGCCTCCGCACAGAGCGGGAGTACATGCATCGGGTATTTAGGCCTTATATCGCAGCGAACGTGTTAAACATGTTGTCTTTTCTAGGTACTTAATGATAATTGTACTTATTTTTGACTTAAAGAACTTAATCAAAACCAGTCAGTCAGACATTTCGATACATGCTTATAAAAAAAATCAGACTTTTGACTCAATTACATTACAAATTATGAAAACTAATACTGTATTACAACTTCTTTAAAAATAAAGTAAGTAACACAATGACTTGGTACTGGGAAATTAAGCCTAAATAATGACTATTACAGGAACACGATTTTAACCCAGTTGTGAATCAAACAAGTGCAAAGGTCACCGACATCACATGTGACTGAGTGAATATTTGAAAAAATACTGTTTGATTCTAATGGACCAATTATTGAACTACAATATTATTGAACTTCTAATCCCAGCAAAATAACTTTCTTTAAGACTCCACGTCTGTGTGAGTGCGATCCATACTGGAGCATTCTTACGCATTCTTATTTTTTTGCTTGTAGTACGTTCGTACACGGCGCGCATACAATCAAGCGCGCGATGTACTTTTTATAGGAAGATAAATTACTGTATTATACTGTGGTAATAGGGTTCTGTTGGGACCCTTTTGATATTGAACCTTAAAAACTGAATCTTCCATTATTGAGTATTATTCCTTTTGATTACTTTAATAGAGACTAAGTTCTTAAAGTCAGTAAAAATATTAATTTTATTTTACATATATGTATGTCGCTGGTACGAATTAGGCGGTTTACTCATCTACAATATATTATCTACCTAGCAGTGGCGTGGTGTAAAAGATATCCTTGGGCAAGCCGGTGTAGATTTGGCGTACATTTTCCTTAAGAGCTGTAGAATAAGGTACTCAAATGCCTAATATTAGGCAAGCCGGTAGGAATCGAGTTCTTTGGACGCCACGCTACTGCTACCTAGCCTATTGTGAACACATGCAGCAGAATGTGATGGGTGGACGATAACATTAGGCCAATAATATTATATGTGGTTTGCCTATAATACATCAATTTTACGAATAATAAGACATCCCTGAAGGGGGTGTCCCTTATTAAGCATAATTTAAAAATCCTATTATGAACGTCACGCGTAACAGTCTAGGCATACGATGATTGAGGATTAATTCCGAGTTTATACCCGTTGTTCACAGAATCCTAACCTTTTGAGTTTTTCTTACTACTTAGGTACTAGGTAGAAATGTTGGCTGACCTCAACTACTACCAGAAAAATAGGTTAGGTTAGAAGTGCGACCCTTACAGAAACGAATCGCTTCCAGAAAAGTAGGTTAGGTTAGGTTTGAACTACGACCCCAACAGAAGCGAACTTCGACCTGCAATCCCATTAAAAACGAGCTGCTACCAGAAATGTAGGTTACGTTACGTTCGCACTGAACCCCAACAGGGTTAGTATCAAGTGGTCATCAATGCAAGTGGTCTAGACATCAACTCACCTAAAAAACATTGGGGTAAATTTGCAGATAGTCGAATACGTAATCGGTCCATGAAGCAACTCGTCTAAAATCAACTGGACAAATAAGTGGTTTGGCCGAGATGTAACAGGTCTCCTTAGTCACTTGTCTTAAGATCATCTAGACGAATTCGCAAATCGGCTAAAAAGTAATTGGTCAATAAAGCAACTCGTCTGAAAATGTATACAGCATTTAACACTAAATAGAGGTTTGTTATCTGGGATTTAAGACGAGTTGCTTCGTGGGCGACCAGCTATTTAGATGACATGCATGTTCGACGAATTGCTTTATCGGCGATCAGCTATTTTGACCACATGCAATTTAAGACTGAGTTGATAATATTATGATAGTAGACGAAATGATTTTGTGACGAATTGCTTCATGGTCCGATTACGTATTCGCAAATTTAGCCAAATGATTTTTAGATGAGTTTATGCCGTAGATCACTTGCGTTTTTGACCACTTGATACTAACCCGAAATTCCAACATCTGATTAGGCGTTTTAAAATATACTTTTTAATATATATAAACAATAATATTATACTTATTGCTATGCGTATTAATGGTATGTAAATTAAAATATGAGTTTTAACACGTTCGCTGCGATATAAGGCCTAAATACCCGATGCATGTACTCCCGCTCTGTGCGGAGGCGAGAAACGGTGAACTTACCCTGGTGCGGCGGCTGTATAATGAGTATTTCTGTATGTACAAAAGAGACAAGTATAGGTTTGAGTTTAGGACCTTAAGGGCTACTCGATAAAGCATTAAAACTGTGCTAAGGTTTTCCGGCCCGATAATGCACTGACTGATTTTTTTTTCGATTCCTTGCGGGTAATGGGCCGAAAGGCCCATCATCGATTACAAGGTCACTCCACCCCTTCCCGCACTGAATCGGTGTTTGCATTGGTTTACTTCCGACTAGTGTTGTGAAGTACTTACAATAATAAACACATTACGTAAGAGAAATTCTTAGAGTTCTAACTGTAAGACAGTCGCACAAAAGTATTGTAAGTTGTAAAGTTTAATTTCTTTGGAAATAAGTTTAAATCTGCCGTAGTAAAAGGTCGCCTTTTACTTGACCACATGTTTAATCTTTGTTTAGTACTAGGAACCTTTTAGGACCCTTTAAAAGAAACCGACTTTATTGTTTCTTAGCGCTATTGTTCTACCGCTAGTTGTAAAGTAATTGGTTTTTAAATATTTTAGAGATTGTAAATTAAGAAATTGCAGTAAAATAGTACATTACACAACTAGGTTGGTAAAACAAAGAAAGGGCGAGGTCGCAGATGTTTGCGTCCCGAGCTGCAGGCGAGGGACGTAAATATGCAATCGAGGGCTTTCTTTATTATCATTTTATGTCTACACTTGGCCAGAAAGCGACTTTTTCTATACGCGCAGCGTGCGGAAAAAGCGACTTTTTAGCCAGGTGTGGCATAATAATATTTTCCGTGTAGAATATGAGAAATAATAGTTACTGTCTGTCATGTTTCTATCATAAAATTTGTCTCTTTCTTTTCTTTGATAAATTATATTCAAAATAATATGTCGATAACTTATTTCCCATCACTAATACTTCCTCAATTAAACCTATTATTCAATGCGGTTTCGGGTCACAAGACCTTACATATATTTTTGCATATATCTCTCAAGTGAATAATAGGAACCCGAGGCGAAGCAAATACTATGACTACCAACTCGTCTACTATGGATATTGATAGGTAGGTATCCAATTTCTTACGTTTTTGCTTAGTTATAGTCATTTATATCTGTCGATACCTTACCAGGCCAATAAGCCCCATATCGCCGCGGCGGAAAGTTTAAGTACCAGGCCGATCGGCCAGTTAACGCACCGTATAAAAAAATGCCAGTTTTGATCCCGCAGCGAACGTGTTAAACTATGCATTTTAATATTATGCGAACATACAATTATGCGTAACAACGGTATGCATTGGCAAAATAGGAAGATTTGCTGTATCCGTTTTAATATAGACCCCCCTGAAGCTACTAGGGAGCTTTGAGGTGGAGAGGCCGTAAATCAGATTTCCTCAGCGTAGGTACAAACACTAATATAACAAACATAGTTAAGATATTTTTTTTCTTATGCACAGATACCTAGTAAATGTTAAGTTATTAAACAAGTTTCTACCGTTTTGTTAAGTACTTTTAATATGTTATTGGTATTATTACCAAATTAATGTTTTTGTATTTTAATTTGAATATGAACCCGACTCGTACTCGGCCGAGTTTATTTGAGGAGTGTCATTTCAAAAGGGCTTATTTCTCTATGAAAACCAAAGAAAAATAAGCCCTTTTGAAAAGACACTCCGCATTTTATTTACGTACATGTATACGTAATATCCCTTTGAATACTCATGGGGAGCTCCAGCTGCTTCGCAATGGTGGATGGACACCGACGCATTTTTAGCGGCGTGTAAGTAACCAGTGTCGATAAGGGCCTTCGCAAATTTTTCCACAGATTTAGTTGGACATCCCGCAGGGACACAGACCCCGAGGGCTATGTACGAGAAACTACGCCCAAAGTGAGTTTTACTCTGCAACAGAAAACATTTTTTAAGAATCTATCTCGATCTTTGATTTTATCTTTTTTTGATCTTGTGCAAAATATGATGTATTAAATACTTGTGTCGCATTGTCGCAGACGTCGTCGCAGTGTCGGAATTCTGACCCCGAAGGAATCTCATGTTTGTCTTTGGTTGCGGTACAATGACTTTTATTCAAATTGACTTGGTTCTGTTACTGATTTATCAATCTTTGCATGTCAGAGAAATGGTTAATTGTGCTGGACAAGGAATTGGAGCCAGTGATGGCTGAGCTTAGCTTTTTGGGTTAAGGGACACGTCCAGTATCGCATCCAACGTCACTATATTCCCTCGTTTGTTCTAACGTCTAACTAATCCTAATTGCTATTATCATGCACACGCCGATGGAAACCTAAGATCGACTGCGAATTATCCGAAATCTGGTGGACATCCTGACGATTCCTTTCCTATAACGTTTACAAATTTTTATAGCACGATACATATCTAAACAATAAATCAATTTAGTTTCACTGTTCCACTTTTTTAAACTCACACTTACTTACCTCCAGATAATAGTCTTCAGCTCTGGCATACGGGTCAGTGACCTGCTTTATCGTTTTCACGCCTCCTTTGTTCATCTCAAGTTCAGCAAGACAGTATTGAGTCCTCAACTCAGGGTGTGTCGCCAGCCAGGGAGGGCGCAGGCACTGGTCGTAGCTGCCCAAGTGGTATCGGGCACCGAAGAAAATACCCGTTGGCGACTGCTCGATGGAATTCCAAACTAAAATCAGACTCATAATATGACCATCAATAGAACAGAAAACACAAAGCAATATAGATTGTAGTTGCATGCAATGATATTTTTAAAATTATGTCATGCAGTTAAACTACATAGATGATTACAGTTACAGTTAAACCCTATATACTGCCACAGATTACCTAACAATCCGATCGATTCACTTACAAATTCATTCGTTTAGTAGGTACTCTTTTAAAGCCGTGATGACAAACAACACCATAGAAAGCCATACCCGGCTTCCTCAACTCATCCTCAAAACAAATGCACCAAAATAATGTACCTTACTGGGTGTAGTCACAGCGCGAGCGATTGCCTGTGCCACAGGTCACAGGTCTTTGAAGACTTTGACTACTGGGTTACAAGTACTTACATCGCGCAACATGAACGTGTCCGTGTCGCAGCGCGCCTATAGGAACGCTACTTTTTGGGTTACATGGGTTGTTACTCGTTTGTAAGGATTGCGCCGTAGCACAGTACCTACTTATAATAGCTGTAATAATATTTCTTCTGACAAAAGGTACATCGTGTCACGTGCATGTTGCACTACAAGCTAACTTATGGTACGGCTACATCGAGCACACAATACATACATCATCATACATCGCATACACAAAGTGTTGATGTCTCCTTCTTTTTGTATGTCAGAGAAAGATACGCCAACACGAATCTTCACGTTATTGCGATGTGTGTAGCCGTATTCGCATACCTCTAGGTATTAGGAATGCGTCGTCGTATCATCATAATGGCCAGTTCACATTATTTCAGTAGCATTCCAGTCCAGCAATCCAATCCAGTGCTGGAATGCTACTGGAATAATGTGAACCGACACTGGAATGCACTGGAATGTACCCATTCCAGTGAGCATTCCAGTCCAGTGACTGGAGAGACCGTCAACTTTTCATTCCAGCTCACCCAATCCAGCGCCACTGGAATAGTGTAAACCGTCAATCCAGTGCTGGATTGAACGTGATATAGTGAATACGCGTGGTTGTTTTTGGTAACAGTCTTTAACAACTCTTAAAAGACTGGAATAATGTAAACGATATGCTCCAGTCCCCAACTGGACTGGATTAGCCCGCTGGATCACTGGACTGGAATAATGTGAACTGGCCATAAGCCTACGGACACAGCTGCAGGAATCACGAGTCAAACAGTCGCATTTAATATCCCGTCGCGAGCACACTTATTAACTATTATCGCTGCCCAGGTTACGCCTGCGATAAATAAATGATAAAGCACCCGTCACGACAAGTATGTAAGTGTGAGAGTGAAGCATGCTTTGTCATTTATTTATCGCTCGACAAAGTCTGTCATCATAAGCTCGCTGAACTCAACAGTAACGTCAAAAAAACATCACGACTCGCATTAAGCCGTAACATAATAGCCTAACTATTTACGATATCAATATATTTGAATTACAAATCAATTAACTTACTGACCTGACATATGCATTTCGTGGCGGCGTCACAATCAAACAATAAGTATTAGCAGTCATGAGTAGTAGTTAGTTCTGTTTTGGGCCACATGCAATGTATTACTTCGTCGAACGAGTTTAACGCACAGCAATGACATTGATTCGATACTAATTTTATTGCGTGAATAAACTGCATGGACTAAAGCTGATTAAAAGACAATCGCGCAATTATATCAGATAATAGTATAATTTCGAACTAAAATTAAAACGTGCAGTCCGAGTATTTCAGTACTCATCAAACTTCCAGAGTGGGGGCTTGTGACGTCACTCCTAGGTGAAGATTGTACCAAAGAGTGACGTCACTCGAAACTTCTAAGCACTGTATCCTCGTCATTTTTTGTTTGTCAAACCAAAGAAAAACTACGTGTAGATACAATATTTTTATACACCGTGGGCCCGTATAACCCTGGTCGGAGTGTATAAAAATATTGTTAACCATAGATTCTAACAACTATTAGAAGTAAAAAAGTTATGTGACGTATAGTCGATTAACGCATACTTTCCGAGATATTCATAATTTTTCAAATAAAAACTCCCAAGTGTGTAACAAGCCCTAATAAATGTGACTAAGATGCTTTTACTGATTTTTTAAAATCCTTTAACTAAACAGCAATTAGCCTTCGCATCGCAGTATTAGATGGTAAGCGATTACAAAGCCAAAATATTGACCTTTCGTTTCCATTTTAGCTTTTTTTTTTACTTTTTAATAACTTTTCCTCCAGTAAGGACATGCTTATAACGAAGGACTGAATTTATTGATTTGTTTTGTTCCATGAGACTATTAATGTAAAATGACAAAATTCGACCTATGTTGATATAACGTTATTTACTTGTAATACCATCAGGAATACGTGGTTAAAGTTGGTCGGGTTGTACGGGCCCACGGTATAATCTAACTGACGGACTAAACAGTTTTTTTTAGTCGTCTAGCCTAGCGCGAGCAGTGAGTGAAGTGAATAAAATAATTTACTCACCCCAAGTGGCCCATAACGTTGAGTTTTTGACATGTTCCAGAATGTTAAATATTCTGTCACGACACGGCGCCTCGTCAGCGTCCCATTGATGCTCTGTTAGACTTTCAGATATGTAGTCCACGTTCGGGATTCCCGATATTTGTTGTGTGCTGCATAAAGCAGCCACTGTAACGAAAAAGGAAATTACGAATTAAGATAAAGTGTGTAGTTGAAATTCGTAAGGCAGTTTGACCGTTGAGAGGTAATTAATATTTAGGTATTATTATAAAATAGTTAGGTATTTCAATTTAAATGAAAGATGACTTCATTCTAATTTTCCAATAGGGCAATGACGTAAATAAATAACGCGTGATAAAGATTCATTTAGCTCTAGTTGGCATTTTTTTTTTTAAATAATGAAAGAGAAAGAGTAAGGGAACCAGAAACAGAATACTGTATTTAAGAGGAAACAGGAGGGCAGTTTTTCCATACAAACGTAGTCCCCTGTTTCCTCCCTGGATAATGCCAGTAGAGCAATAATTTTTTGTCCAAAAATCTATGGCTACTATTGATATGTTCCTATGTTTTCCTTTTTACGATAAATTGATTCTCAAAAGAGATATTAACCTTAAAAAACCTAAAGAAAATGTCAGATTTTCCGCTGTGTTCACACATCCAGAAAACAAATTTGACTAGATTATTAAAAAAAAGGAAAACATAGGAACACGGCCAAAGCCTTTCTTTAATGTTTAATGAAAAAATTAGTTAAAAAGGTTAAGTTCTGGGGAAGAAATCAGGGGACTACGAAACGTTGTTTTCATGAAATTTTAAAAGGTATTTTCGGTCCAAGCTGCAGTTGTCTCTATCGCGCTCTGCGCGGGAGAGGCGGGCAGTGCGGGACAGCGACACATTTTACAAATACCTAATTTTCAATTCTCTCCACCTTACTGTTTCCTCTTAAATGAGTGGGGACGTCGAATTAGGGAGAGAGGGTCTGACGCCCGCGTAGGTTCGTACCTGATGCAAAGGTTGTCCATCGCCATTCAACGTGGCAACGCGGCTAGTGTGATGGGTACCTTTGCGCCAGGGACAGCACGAGGGGGACTTTATGACTTGATTTAATTTTGTAAATCTGATATTTAATTTATGTGAGTACGAGTTTTGTGTTACTTGAAATAAATGATTTATTTTAACAATGATTTGGACGTAGTTATGCAATAACGTTCCAATCCACGAAACTAAGTATCAACCTTCTGTCTTTAAAACAAAGTCCATAATCCAATAAATTTTGCATGTGGAATGGAACGTTATTGCATAACTACGTCCATTTGAGAGCTAGCAAAAAAATGGTAACATTCAGTTCATATACTTACAACAGGGCGTACTCAAGCCAAGAGTTAATAACAAAGAACACAATGCAATAAATCAGTTAGTCAAAATTCGCCTAATTTAGCATAAAACTAACTACTAACTAGTACACATAATTAAGCTCTGCTAGTTTGCTAAGAACCTAATAGAATAAAATGTGTCTGTAATTCACAACTAATAATTTCTAATATCAAAAGAAAAGGTAAGACTTGGTACTTTGCCGCCGACCTCTAACACAAATTGGTAAGTAATGAAAGTCATTTTTATCTTAGCACAGAATAAGTAATAGTACTTAACTACTTTGTACAGAACTCGCACTGTCTAGGGGCCATCCATAAATTACGTCAATTGAAATTAGGGGGGGGGGTCCGGTCAGCGGATGATGGTAATATGACGTAGGAGGGGGCGACAATAGGACGATTGGATGATTGTAGGGGGGGGTCAAAAATCGGCAAAAATCGATGGCGTAATTTATGGATGGCCCCCTAACAAAACCCACGTTCGAGTCACAAAAATGCGCCGATTCCTACCTTCTCGCTCTAACTCATAACGCGCGCTCTTTCTGGTTGCCACGCCCACCGCTAGGCCTGACGACAAAAATAAACTTCTTATTACAGATTGTGTTTCATGTTAAATTACAGGTAGTTACGACGTTAATAATGGCATTTGATTTTATATATAGTCGAAATAATATAGTATTTCAAGTTTCGAGTAGGTTAGGTATTGTTTTCCGTGGTGCACAGCAAAGAAGATGTTTTATTATTATTTACCTATAGGTATTACAACCTAGTGCTTTCTACATTGTATAATGGATGTTGGACGTAAAAGGAAAAAAGATCGCTTTTTCTTTTCAAAATTGAAATATTGTAAAATTAACAAAATCACTAGAATCTAATAATATTCATAAATAAACGTAAATGAACCAGATTTACCAATTATTGGTATCCTTCAATAATGAAAAAAAAACTTGCTTCATAGGTTTTGCAGACAGGCGCTGCCCGACTGTACTACGACCGACAGACGCTGCCTGATGCCGAGCTCCTGGAGTATGGACACGTTGGTACGGAACTCCGTCCAAGATATCCCGAGCATTTTTAGGGTTCCGTACCAAAACCGGTTGTGCCGTTGAGTAGTTACGAGCGGACATAGGAACGGACATACATACATAAATACATACATACAGGTCAAACACATAACATAACCCTCCTTTGGGCTTCGCCGCAGTCGGGTAAAAAGTCCATAACGTTTTTTGCGAGGAGCTTCGTCTCCCTTTTTGTTTTACAGCAGTTCGTTATATTTAACTAACTGTTGTTTAATGGTAATAAGAACAATATAAAAAAAAAAACTGGCCAAGAGCATGTCGGATCATGCTCAGTGTAGGGTTTCATAGCCGTAACTGTAAGGTAAAAATACAATGTAAAAAAGTACAACAACAAAAGAGCGTATCTTCATAGCAATTACGTTCTTTTGTTGAGAAGCGCAGTTTATCGGCAATAACTCAAAAACGGATGGACTTGATGGCGCGAGTGTCACTGGGTATGAAGTTTGTTAAAATAAACAAAATGGCGGATTTTATGCACTTTTAAAGTGCACCGCGGTCGGGTTTTTTTTGATAAATATGAAGCTCTTTTTGATGCAGGAAAATTAACGGGCAAGCAAATCTACAACGTAGATGAGACTGACTTGAGTACAGTAGGTACTTAAGCCGATTACAATACATAAGTCAATTGCTGTGATTATGAGACTGATTTAATTTAAGATCTCAAGTTTGACTTAGGGATATACGGGTACGATAAAGGAATAAAAGGCTTAAATCGTACCTTTTCCACTTTTTAAAAAAACTTATTTTAACTTATTAAAGATTAAGTTTAATTTGTCATTGTTGTTAATTAGTGACTAAATAAAGATTCTTTAAATATTAATCGCATTTTTTTTTAATTTATATTTCCAGACAATTTGCATTATTCTCTTAGGGTGTACGAATTAAGCAAGTTTCCCCTATATGAGACATTGAGCGTAAATGTAATTTTACAATAATTTTTATCTCACGATGTATCAAAATAGTTTCAAAGAACTTTTTTTTTATAATAACATTTTAAAAACCTGAATAGGCACAATAAAAAACTTAAAACATGTATATATCCGAAATGACATGTCATACGACTAAGTTAAGTGAAGTTTCGTCAACGTCAGGAATTAAACATATTAGGTAATTTTGTATTTGGCCGGTTGACAAATATTTACCTAGACGATTTGCTACACAAAAACTAACTTCGAAATCTGGAAATCAATCTCAATTTCCTATAGATCCCCGAATACAATTTTATTGGGATTTAGTGATTAGGAAAGGCAGTTTATTGTTCTTTAAGATACAGTCGGTTTCGTGTTGACACAATGACTTTTGATTCGGTACGAGGCCCCATAGACGCGTCGGCAATGTCCTTTCAAATCGATAGCAGCAGTAGTTCCTGGACATAGCTGCACTGTAAGGGTTCTTTTTTACCATTTTGGTACGGAACCCTAAAAATACTTCAATAGTAAAATACTCAGTCGTAAAAAACAAATGTAAAATATTGTGGATATTGACCCTGACGCCCAGTGTACCTACCTTTACTAGGTTAAATTAATGTTCGTTACAAATTCTACTTGAACATAAACATGATACATAATACATATCTGTAATGGGTTAGTCTCATCTCGTCTAAAAAAGCAGCTGGTCTAAGCAGTTAACTGGTCTAAAAAGCAAATGGTCTAATTAGCAACTCGTCTAAAAAGCAACTGGTCTAAGTAGCAACTTGTCTAAAACGCACCGAGCAGCTGGTCTAAAACGCTTCTCGTCTAAAACGCAACTGGTCTAAAACGCTACCCGCCAATATTGCAACTGGTCTATAACGTTCTTTGTCTAAATCTCATACCGTCAAAAATTAATGTCTTCTAAACTCAAATTAGTCAGCACTGATTTGTATCAATCATAATATTTTTATTATTATTTAAATTTTAAATATCTATATGTACAGTCAAGTCAACTCCTTTACTACAAAGATATGTGTCCACTTTTTCGTTGCTTGCTTGACGTAATAGTACATTGTGTATCTAGGGCGATAATTCCTTACTTACCGCCCGTGGCACACAATGTTTTTCATCACACTTGTGAGGAGATCTTAATAATATAACCTTACTAATCACCCCAGTATGACAAAAAAATATTAAAACAGATAGTGACATTAATTACATATGTCCATAGACAATGCGAATGTCAAGTCACGTTCGGAAACCATAGCGGTAAAGGCCATTTTAGTTGATTTTATATTTGCAAAATAAAGAAATACATTATTTAAACATTTAATTAATGTTAGGGAAATATGTGTTTACATGTATTTGCAATAACAGTTATCTTTAAATAATTATTTCAGTGATAAAAGTTAAAAAAGTAAGTTGGCGTTTCCTTTCAACATGACAAATAAGAGTAAAACAGAACCAGCGTTTCAAATTTAAAAAGAAAACCATTACGCCCTAGGGCGTAATAGGCCATTTACGGCCCGCATAACCTACGTGTAATGACACCATTTTCGAGCAAGTGTGATGAAAAAACTATTTAATTCATTAAATAGTTAATTATTTATGCTTAGTACTTCATTATAAAAGTGTGTATACACGATGATTCTTAATCGGTGATCAGGTACCAATTTTTCTAACTCAGTAATTGATGGCGGTCACGTTGATGCGGTTGATGTCGTAATTAGTTACATTTAATCAATTTTTTTTTGTGTAATAATTTTTATTTTGAAATCAGTTTTATCCTAAATTTCTTGTCACCCTACTAATCTGTATCTGTGAGATTACAACCTCTTTAAAAAATTAATGGCAATGATAATTTATGAGTAATAACTTGTCACTGTCATGTATGTAAACAAAGTCATAGAAGTGCAAAGCGATGGCACTTGACGTATATCGTGATCACGTGATTTTACTTCAACAATTAATGTAGGTGACCATGTATCCAGTGGTTATTAGTTTAAATTATGTTTTATGGTTTAATTGATTAAACAGTGAGGTATTTGTGTGAGACCTCGCCTATTAAATTTGATTTTAGCTAGATATTAATAATTGTCTACCCCTGATCACCGATTAAGAATCATGGTGTATGAAAAACTGTAGGTATTTTTTTTTCCGGGAAAACTCAAGGTTGCAGGCCAATCGGTAATCGGTCAGTAATAAAAAATTTATAATGACTGTACTAATTATGCATTTTCACGAGTAAGTACGAGTAATTGTTCTACTTTATTCTGGTAAGACCTTTAGACCAGTTGCTTTGTAGACCACTTCCTAATTAGACCAGCTGATTTTTAGACCACTAGCTATTTAGACCAACCGCGTTTTAGACCACTTGCTAATTAGACCAGCAGTGCGTTAGACCAGTTGCTACTTAGACCAGTTGCTTTTTAGACGAGTCGCTAATTAGACCAGTTGCTTTTTAGACCAGTTACTGCTTAGACCAGCTGCTTTTTTAGACGAGATGAGACTAACCCTCTGTAATGACCTACCTACAATTGTGTTTAATCAAATTCAGCTTCCAAAACTTATCCCAAATAAATCCAGACTCACTTATTTTCTTGCCTTTAACGACTTTAAAATAACAAAAAATTAAAAAAAAATAAGATGTCCATTTGACTATCAGAACCAGTAACGTCATTTGTTCATATTTTCTATGAAGCTGCATACTATGTGAGTGTTTTGATACTTCATGAAATGAAGCTGATTTGAAATTAGCCTGTTATAATTATAAGTCGTGTTCGAAGTCAAATATTTTTATCGTAGCTTGCGGGTAAAACAAAAGCCAGCCAGGTTTGGCATACAACTGTTGCTACTTATTATTATCGTATAGCTGTATTTTAATCAACAAGTACTGGACATCTATTATCGTCGTCACGGTGTCTGCGCAGTTGTAGTAGGTAGGTAGTTTAAACTTTGTCACAATCTGAACTTATGTTAACTAAGTGAACTGCAGGCACTGGCATAATACCAGGGAATGGCTTTTGAAATAGGTTGTTACTAAACTAGCGATCTACATCTTCCGCTACTGAGTCACTATCATCAGCAGATGTTACTGGGACCAATCGCTGATCTGTTTATTATTAAAAAATAATTATAATACTTGTACAAATCTTCCTGTTATCATAAGTGTTATTAAAACAACAACAATCCGGCAGGGAAAAAGAAAAAACAAAATATAAAAGCACTCACCGAGAAACATAAACAGCACGATACTTTTAAACAACATTTCTACTAATACTGCTATTACTTTATTATACCATCGACACGTCTTTTTGCTTTTTATAATTATTTGTCACAACGGGCACCGCGCGCGACGTGTGGCAACGATTTACCCTGTTTGTACCTATTGGGCTTATCGTTCGAACACTCTTGCGCACCACTATAATTACAATAACAAATTTAAATAGGTGAAATTTGAATAGGTTTACACGACAAACTAATGTCTCTAATTATTTTAGTCAGATATCTACAGCTTGTCACTTCGTCCCCGACAGTGAAAAATTCATACGGTCATAATCACAGCCCTCAAGTTAATTTCACTGCAGTCCTGTAAACACATGCTGATGTCCAGCTGGTCCTGGAACAAAAATGGTTGAAATTAAGGATGTAACGATACCGATACCGATATATCGGTATCGCCGATTATATACAACCGATATTTGAAGAGCGTGAAAAGAATTTACTGTATGAAAAAAGTCTGCAAAAAGTAATTTCAATTACTGACTTAATTTATATATTGGTCTATTACCTTGTGCAATAATAATTACTATGGTAATTATATATATTTGGTTCATAATAGAAAAAAAAATGTGTTGACAATTTATTTATTTTTACTTTACACCTTCAAGGTTGACTCTCTGTTAAATAAAGCCAAGTTTTAGGTATAATAAAGACATACAAATAATAAATCTGAAGTTCATACTTCATTAGTTAGCTAAGATATCGGTATCGGTATCGGTATCGCCGATAATTTACTACAAATATCGGTATCGGTATCGTATCGGAAAAAATATGTATCGTTATATATTACCCTAGTTGAAATCGATTTGGCGTGATGTGACTACAAACATGCAACCGTCTAAAAATCCAATCAAAATATTTTGCTACTAAGAAACTTCTAAATAACCAATTTCAGTTATTTCGTTTAAAATATCTTCAACATACAGACATTTAATTTTTAATAAATTTGTAAATTGTACGTTCCTCGGTTAAAGGTACCTTATTGATATTGTCGCTTGAGTCCTTCTATCTTGATTACGACGCAAGCGACAATATCCATAAGGTTACCTTTAACCGCGGAACGTCACATATTATTATTATATATACTTATTATATAAGTAGGTCAGTGTGGCTAATTCCGTCTGGTGGGCCAATTCCGTACAGCGGTTTTTACGGCTAAACTATCATTCTAACAAACTTCTAATTTCGTCAGGTAGTGTGAAAAGTTTCGCTCCTGTGCCAGTCGAGTCATCAATTGCATACTATTGTTTGTTTGGCCGCAAAAACCGCTGTACGGAATTGCCCCACCAGACGGAATTAGCCACATTGACCTTAGATAGATTATGACGATTAAATGTCTTTGAACTTTACTGTATTGAGGACAATGTTCGACAAGCACAGCCCTGATAAATTGACCCCTGAGTTAGTGATTTAACTACTGTTCGTAATCGGAAGTCAACGGCATGAGTTGACCAACATATTTTTATCTACGTAAAACAATATAATATCATATTCAGTTGTCTAATTACATCGGAGACGAACTTGTTCCTTTTTTGTTTGATTGAAACTGTACCAACCTTACAAGACCTTAAAATAAATAGCCGGACGTAGCCCCGCTAGCAAAGAACGCTAACGAAGCACCTCTAGTCTGGTCAGGTTGTTGATGTGTGCGTGTGGCTCGTAGGTACAAACAAAGCAACTGGCCGACCGTCTTCTAACCAGTGTTAAGGGACTTCGATCTAATTTTTCTAAGTTCAAGCATCATATGATTTTGATGGTTTGTAGTAGGTATAAGTAGTAATGCTATAAAACTTTTATATTGTTAGTTAAAGTTAATAAATTTACACTTATTTCTAATACAGATCGTTTCTAAAAGTCTGATTGTCAAATTGTATCCTCTTAACTATACTTTCTAATATCTACATATTCCCTCAAGTGTAATTTTATGTAATAATATATAATTATTTGCTCCTGTTACAGGCAAGACCCGGTATATAATCTAGTTTTCAAAACGCATGACTTCTATGTAACTTCTAAGAGTACCCAGTACCTAACGTACTTTTTGTGGTGTAAGGGTATGCATGTTTAAACTTATTTTTTTTTTCGAAATCAACTCTTCACCGCTTTTATCATTAAAAAGACCGGTCAAGTGCGAGTCAGAATCGCGGGGGTTCCGTACAAACTCGTAAGTAGATACGTGAATACGTTGTATTTTTCATGTAATATTTAGGATGATATGAATAATTGGTAGTAATTAAGTGTTACACATTTTTCTGTTCAGTAACTTCGAAGATAATAAGGGGGGGGGGGGGTATTTTTGAACGTTTTTCGTCCTAAATCATTCATAGAAGCAGTATTCCTGGCTATGACAGACGAACAGACAGACATACGGACAGACAGAGTCGCACAATAAGGGTTCTTACTATTTATATCTATAAGGATTTTTACTATTTTTTTTTGGTACGGAACCCTTAAAATGTCTGTCAAGACCTACATACAGAATTTATATACACATTTCGTTATAGTAAGAATTATCCAAGGTGTCCGAAAGTTCGTTAAGAGAATGAACAAACAATCGGACACCTTAGAAAATTCTTATTATAAATATGAAGATTATGGAAGCATCAATAATTCCATATCGACAACAAGTTTCCTTTACGTTGGTAACGACAAATTTGATTTACATATCAAATCATTTATATTATCACCATTAAAACAAACTTTGATTAGTTTGTTGTTATTATCGAAGCAAACAAAGAATCTATTAAATAGGGCAAATGACAAGAGAATACTCGTAGGGCTGAGTTCAGATGTTGACTGATGCAAAATCAATACTCATTATTAACTCAAATAGAGATGCATTGAAGAATATTCCATTGCCTACATATAAGTTAGCCATTAGCGTTTCAAACTCTAAAGTCATATTATTTAGTCTTGCAGGGAGGCTAATTAGAAAATAATCAGAATTAGCCCTTGAGGCTTACTTGCAGAAATAAATTATTTCATTTCAATATTTTAATACTTAAAGCATTAGAGTACGCGCAGACAGAGCGCGGTCTGGCATTCCGAGTTCTGCGTTTTGACCGTTCGAGAGTTCCAACGCACACTAGAGGCGTTCTAATTCCTGCGTTCTATTTTGTCCATGTCTTTCTATGTACAAAATGTCGCTAGAAAATTCATCTTCCGAAGAAAAAGCATTGCTTTTGTAGAGCTTAGAAACTTCTAAAAAACGAAGAAAATATTGGGTGCACCTAATTAACACAACCCGACAAGAACAGGGCAGATTCAGTAGTATTTTTCATCAATTTGCAACTTATGAAATTATTGTGTACGGGAGGACTTTCATCATATACCTACCTATATTAACACATAAAAAATCTACAGACAAGATTTCTCAAATTGCAGATTAGTAATAATGTAAAAAAAAATGTAACAAAGAGTATGTTAAACTATTCCCGTTGAGTAAAATCTTGCCAGTAGATAAAATATTTTTACTAAAAAAAACCCGCCCGCGGTGCACTTTAAAAGTGCACCGCGGGCGGGTTATTATTATTTTAACAAACTTCATGCCCAGTAACACTCGCGTCATCAAGACGAATCTAATGATGTATCATTATCAAAATCGGTTGTGCCGTTGAGTAGTTACGAGCGGACATAGGAACGGACATACATACATGCAGGTTAAACACATAACCCTCCTTTGGGCTTCGCCGCAGTCGGGTAAAAAGTAAAATACCTGATATGATTACAGCATTAAAGTAGTGACGAGTATAAATTAACTAAGAGAAACATACATCACACGCGCTGTGCAATAGAAAAAAGTAATGCCCAGGGCTAAAAACTATTACGGTAAAAGAACCTCAAATTGTCAGGTACCAAAAATATTTCATGAGATTGATTTATAAAGGCAAACACCTAAAAAAATTGTTAGTATTCTTGCAAAATTTCATAATTCTAGGTCAACGGGAAGTACCCTCGCTTTTTTATTTCCTTTGCGAGCGCCAAAACATGCGACGTAAATGGAAAATAAACGGCCGTATTCTTTTGATGGCGTTGACTTTGAAGTTTGATTTTTTCACTGCTCCAAGGGATTGCAGACTTGAGTAGATATTAATTTCAGCTTGATACCTCCACATTACTGAGAAAAAGGACGGACAGACGGACAACAAAGTGATCTGCAATATTTAGGCACCCATGTCACAAAAAAGTTGCTAATGCCTTGCTCGCTAGGTATTAGCAACTTTTATAGAGCAAACCCCAAATATACCCCACGTTTAGCCTTGTGGGAGCAACACCGCGTACCAAGCTATCTTAGATCCCGGGTGCAAATTCTGGTAAGGGCAAATATTGGTGTGATGATCACGAGTATTTGTTCCTGAGTTTTGGATGCTTTATATCTATTTAAGTACATATTTATCTATATAAGTGTCGGAAATAACTCTGTATATATGTTCGTACTTCGCTAATTATGCACGTTAAATCAATCTGTATTTTTAGTAAACAATATATGAATCCGACAGGAGAGAATCCAATAAGATTATAATGAGAATCACCTAGTTATAAGTACATTTTTATTGTTTTGATTATGTTTATATGTGTGTGTTATATTTTTACCTTTATTGTCTTTTTGGATTATATTTGGAAAATACTTGATTATCATTTACCCCTAATAACACACACCTAATAACATTATATTGTATTTGTTTGAAAAATGAAACTAAGTGTCCGTCAAGATAGCGTAAACCGTAAAGATATTCAGAATCTGATGCATGCAGCCAATAAATAGTACGCAAATAGTACCGACGAAATACCTAGGTGAAAAAAATAGTACCTATAGTGAGCTCTTTCTATAAGAAATTCCCGGGTACGCCAGCTTGACGGTGTGAAATTTTGTACACCGTTAAGTCATGGAATATCTCGGCTTCTACGATAGCTAGAGAAATGAAATTTTAGGGCCCTAGGGTACTATTTGGGTACTATTTTTTGAGATACAAAGCGTTGCCAAAAACTCAGCCGTTCCAGAGATAAAAACGGTGTACGCCAGCTTGACGCCCGGTAGCGTACACCGTGAACAGGCCTTATATTTCGAAAAGTTTAAGGGTACTATTTTTTTCACCTAGGTATTTCGTCGGTACTATTTGGGTACTATTTATTGGCTGCATCAGATTCTGAATATCTTTACGGTGTACGCTATCTTGACGGACACGAAAATAAACGCAATAATGTTCTCTCAATCTGCATGTTTGGGGTAAGAGAGACAGTCCTATCTCCCTCTAATTTCATCCGCCCTAAGATATAAATATGGCGTCTCCGCCGCCTAAGATCACACTCATCTCAATAACCAGCAAGAGCGAACTTCTTTCTTCTCAAATAGTGCCAGTTTGGGGGCATTAACTATGGAAATTAATATATACAGTCCTCTAAAATCAAATCACTCTAACGACCCCCACAATAAGTATGTACATATCGTCATCTAGTACCCATATCCAAAGTACAAGTATTGCTTAGTTTGGAACTAGGTCGATTTGTGTAAGATTGCCCCCACAATATTTATTTTCTTATTTATTTATACACGATACAAGACCAGAACATAATACTTTAATATTTATTTCTGTTGACCTAATTGGCTTGCATCTGCCGCATATCTAAATATTTTTATGATAACATTTAAGGAACGCCTGACACTGCTTATCGTCCTAGCTAGACGAAGCATCACTTCTTTGAAATCGGTATATTTTTCTTACATGCCGTTCCGTGGCTTGGTCCGCGTTAATTTGAGACTGTTAATATAAACTTTCAATACCTGTTTTAACCCATTAAGGACTGATTAATTTATCATTACGTTAGAGACTCCTTCTGCTAATTCCATTCAGCCGCAAGTATAATTGTAATCCGGGCTCTGAGGCTAGAGCTCTGGCACACTGAAGACACGACACTAATGACTGAATCGCCAGATCCCTTGCTACAGTGACATAATGTCACTGGGCCGCCCAATACAACGTAGTATCTTTACTGTTCTTGTTAGTTACTTTAGTGGGTTAAAAGATGAACGTATTGAACATCAATCGTATTGTAGTCAGTTGCATTAAAAAATGCAATCTCACAATCACAAATTCGCATTGGGTGCAATAAAATACACACCACTTCGATATATATAAAATAAAAGTTTATACCCACTGTTTGTAGATGAAATGTGAATCCATTAATAACGGTAAATTCTATAATATAGGTAGGTATAAAAGAAGTCCTGACTGACAGGCTCATCAAAGCACAGCCGAAACTACTGAAGCTAGGAACTTGAAATTTTCACAGTATGAAATTTATCCCCAAAGGGGGTTAAATGGGGGTTCAAAGCGTATATGGACAGCACAGGATTTCTGAAGTAGGAGATCTGAGATTTCGAGCATAGACTCTTCTATATAGGCTGAGAAAAGTAATTTCACCGTTTTTTGAAATTCATTCCCAAGAGGGGTTAAATGGGTTTGAAACTTTGTATAGGGACCAAACGATTTTTGAAGTAGGAGATTTTACACTTCGTACAGACTCCTCAATAAGAGTAAAGAAAAGTGATTTCACCGTTTTTTGAATTTCATCCCCAAAGGGGTTTAAATGGGGATTGAAGATCATATTTCAATATCCGGTTCACCGAAAAATAACACCTGAATAATTTTTTTTTCTAATTGACAACGTTTAAATTTAAAAGTTTTTATCAAGCCGCCAGTTCAAAATTTATTTTTTTGGGCCTTTCAAATAATCGTCTCAAAACTTATGAGCACACGAGGTACTATTTTTGAAGTAGGAGATCTAAACCTGATTGAACTGAAAAGAACAGAAATGATTCCAACATTTATTAAAATGGGGTTGAAAGTTTGTTTATCAGATAACGGTACTGTCTTCCGTAAACCACAGAGAAACTCTTTTTTTTAGTTTTTATACGTCTATGACTGAATTACGCAGCCGCTCCATCAGTATTCTTAGAGGATTAACACTAAAAATCAACTTAGGTACCTCTAGGTCAGTGGTTCCGAACTTGGGGTAAAACGAAGTTTTCTCAGGGGCAATACGCATGAATTTTGAGCCGTTTTACTTTGAGTAGTTTCTTATATAAGCTTATAATACCTATTTTTTGGAGGGGTAATAATACAAATCTCGATGACAATGTGGGTGATATGATAATAAAGGTTAGGAACCACTAGACTAGAGGTACAGGGGTCATACCCTCGGTGTCAAGATGGCATTACACATTGGTGTGAGAGGATCTCCAATATCCCCATCGCCGGGCGGCACTAAATCAGAGCTATCTGCTAATTGACTACATGGGCGTGTCAATTACTTGCTAGATGGACTGCGGAGCTTGACACTATGACAACTCATGGAAAAAAATGCTATTGATGCAGTTACCTCTTGGAATATTATTACCAGTTCATTTCAACTAACCTTTCAAAGTCCATTTACGCACGTTAAGTCTAGAATCCGTTTCTCGAAATGCACTTGAAAAGCCCTTTTCGTCTGTAATAAATCCAGCTCTCCGTTTACACGCTGAGCATCTTCGGTACATTTGCGCTCCGTAGGACTTGGCGTCACACCGTTGCTTATCATGAACAACGGTTCGATGCTAAATAATTCCGTGTTGAACTTTAAATTCTAAAATTGAGCAGTAAGACTCAAAATAAATCTACTTTTCATTTTGGATTGCGCCGTTGTTCATTATAAGCAGATGTAAGTATCATATCTATACATGAAAGTATTAAGAGCGACATGGTTGCTATTATCGCGGCTGGTCGTCCTTTGACTCGTCGGTCGGAGGAAATGAGGCACTCGAAGTCATTAGGAACCGTTTAGCAAAATGTTTTCGGAACACGGTAATTTCTATACCGCTCGTGTGTGCTGCACCGCCGCGCCGATTCGGTTTCCATCGAAAGCGATTTTTGTTTAGGCGAGAAATTTACTTACTGCAAGCAAGTTAGAACCGGTAATAAAAAGTATCTCCTTTCGAACGCAGCAAACAGATAAAACCTGAGAGATATCATGTACGTACATAAGTAGTCAAGGATCACCGAAATAGGAACACAACAGAATTTGACTGTTGATGCTACCTAATTGGCTGCGTTAAGTTTGCATCTGGTGCATGCAACGTACCATACAAACAAGGCGCAAACTTAACTTGACCAGATTATAAAATCGTAGTTTAAGTTCATGTTTTAAAATGATTTATATTTGAGTAGTTTTATAAAAATAAAAACCTTTTAATAAAATACTGTACCTGTATTTGTATCGACATTTTGATTGTACACATCTACAGAGGCTGCTTAACCTTTCAGATGCCGACGGATTAATCCATCACAGAGCGCAGAGCGATATAAACCTACATGCACCAGCATAAAGTGTAACTTCGGTTTTGACACTATTATGTCATGATGTCTGGTTTGCAACTTTTCTATTTGACGTGGCGTCGAAAAGGTTAAATAAAAGACCTGATATATAGACATACAGTATTATTATCTAATCAAGCACAGAGTACTGTAATATAGCTTCTAAATGAAACTGGATGGATGAACCTCAGTTAATATTAATGTAACCTACCATATTGTAGCTACCGTTCAAGCAGACACGCCACGCCATATTAAATGCTGTTTACATTTATAACTCCCCGAGTAACAATGAAACAAGTGGAAAGTTTTCATTGTTCAGCTTAGTATTCCGCGCGGCGTTCTAATTTTTGACTCCGTTGTCAGAAGCCGTATAAACCTACCGTAGCCGTATAAACGCTAAAACTGGCAGTCGCACACTTACCACAGAGTAAATTGCGCAAGACCCTGGATTATATTTAAAACAGTAGAAAATGTTTACCATACCCAATATAAAACTACCGGCAAACTACTAAAAAATCTTATAGGGACAGATCCCTTAAGAATCATATTCCGTACTTAATCAATAGTTTAAATAAAATGTGAGCCAGTTAAAAAACTATCAAAAAACTGGTAAAAGAACACAATTGAAGTACACCAACTTAATAAACCACCATTATTATATTTCACATTGGTTTTGCAGAAGTTTGTGTTAAACATTTATAAAAAATTTAATTTCCTAATAAATTAATAACTAAATAAATAATAATAAACTAGGTTTCGCGAGGACGAAATCCGCGTAGTGGATTTGCACGGTATGTACGAGTATATTCATTTATTTTGTGAGTTTTTCAATAAATAGTTTGTGTGTCTCGATAAATAAATAAATAATAATAACCAGCAGCAGGCAGCAGCATTTTTCTTACATCAAACAAGAATCCCTTTTAAATAGCCCCTAGCCTAGATGGACCCCGCAGATGGGCCCTGCAGTCCGTATGAGTCGGATATTGTTAATTCGATATTTATGAAATTTGAGTTGGCGGGGCTAATATAATTCTTAAGTTCGAATCTGAGCTATATTAGTTGAAAGGGTCTGCTTGACAATGAAGCGGTGAGCTTTACGTGCGATGCGAACCACTAAGATATAAATACATTGAACTGCAAGCGAATTAGCTACAATATATAGTAGAAGAGCCGGCCTAACGACGACCTTCCCTCACTCTTTTTCCTAAAGAAACATATACTGCATGAAAGAGCATGCATCAACAAACACAATGCACCAGGGTTGCCACCCCATATCCCGGCAAGGCTAGGGGTTGCCATGTTCTGAACAGGTCACTAAAAAGGCTAATTTACCCTCATCCTTTTTCCTGACCGTTTTTACATAAGAATGAAGGCAATTGCATTACAAGCAAGATGGTATAGGGTTGCCTATCAAAAACCCGGCAAGGCCTAGGGTTGCCGCGATTTGAAAATTCTTGCGTGGTATTTTTTGTCATTTTGACCAACTTCTATTGTTCAGACGTTGATACTGCCATAGAAGAAAATGATCCTCATACGGAACTGGGTCAACCCTCATTACTAGATTTTTTTGAAAAATTTCATTCGCTTGTTTGGTTAGAAGCCCTCATCCTTTTTCCTGACCATTTATACATAAAAATGAAGGCAATCACATTGCCTACACGATGGCATAGGGTTGCCTATCAAAAACCCGGCAAGGCCTAGGGTTACCGCGATTTGAAAATTACTGCGTGACATTTTTTGTCATTTTGACCAACTTCTATTGTTTAGACGTTATTACTGCCATAGAAGAAAATGATCGACATACGCAACTAGGTCAACCCTCGTTACTAGATTTTTTTGAAAAATTTCATTCGCTTGTTTGGTTAGAAGCCCTCATCCTTTTTCCTGACCGTTTTTACATAAGAATGAAGGCAATTTCATTACAAGCAAGATGGTATAGGGTTGCCTATCAAAAACCCGGCAAGGCCTAGGGTTGCCGCGATTTGAAAATTCTTGCGTGGTATTTTTTGTCATTTTGACCAACTTCTATTGTTCAGACGTTGATACTGCCATAGAAGAAAATGATCCTCATACGGAACTGGGTCAACCCTCATTATTAGATTTTTTTGAAAAATGTCATTCGCTTGTTTGGTTAGAAGCCCTCATCCTTTTTCCTGACCGTTTTTACATAAGAATGAAGGCAATTGCATTACAAGCAAGATGGTATAGGGTTGCCTATCAAAAACCCGGCAAGGCCTAGGGTTGCCGAGATTTGAAAATTCTTGCGTGACATTTTTTGTCATTTTGACCAACTTCTATTGTTTAGACGTTATTACTGCCATAAAAGAAAATGATCCTCATACGCAACTGGGTCAACCCTCATTACTAGATTTTTTTGAAAAATTTCATTCGCTTGTTTGGTTAGAAGCCCTCATCCTTTTTCCTGACCATTTATACATAAAAATGTAGGCAATCACATTGCCTTGACGATGGTATAAGGTTGCCTATCAAAAACCCGGCAAGGCCTAGGGTTGCCGCGATTTGAAAATTACTGCGTGACATTTTTTGTCATTTTGACCAACTTCTATTATTTAGACGTTATTACTGCCATAGAAGAAAATGATCCTCATACGCAACTGGGTCAACCCTCATTACTAGATTTTTTTGAAAAATTTCATTCGCTTGTTTGATTAGAAGCCCTCATCCTTTTTCCTGACCGTTTTTACATAAGAATGAAGGCAATTGCATTACAAGCAAGATGGTATAGGGTTGCCTATCAAAAACCCGGCAAGGCCTAGGGTTGCCGCGATTTGAAATTTACTGCGTGACATTTTTTGTCATTTTGACCAACTTCTATTGTTTAGACGTTATTACTGCCATAAAAGAAAATGATTCTCATACGCAACTGGGTCAACCCTCATTACTAGATTTTTTTGAAAAATTTCATTGGCTTGTTTGGTTAGAAGCCCTCATCCTTTTTCCTGACCATTTATACATAAAAATGTAGGCAATCACATTGCCTACACGATGACATAGGGTTGCCTATCAAAAACCCGGCAAGGCCTAGGGTTGCCGCGATTTGAAAATTACTGCGTGACATTTTTTGTCATTTTGACCAACTTCTATTATTTAGACGTTATTACTGCCATAGAAGAAAATGATCCTCATACGCAACTGGGTCAACCCTCATTACTAGATTTTTTTGAAAAATTTCATTCGCTTGTTTGATTAGAAGCCCTCATCCTTTTTCCTGACCATTTAAACATAAAAATGAAGGCAATTACATTACCTACACGATGGCATAGGGTTGCTTATCAAAAACCCGGCAAGGCCTAGGGTTGCCGCGATTTGAAAATTACTGCGTGACATTTTTTGTCATTTTGACCAACTTCTATTATTTAGACGTTATTACTGCCATAGAAGAAAATGATCGACATACGCAACTAGGTCAACCCTCGTTACTAGATTTTTTTGAAAAATTTCATTCGCTTGTTTGGTTAGAAGCCCTCATCCTTTTTCCTGACCGTTTTTACATAAGAATGAAGGCAATTGCATTACAAGCAAGATGGTATAGGGTTGCCTATCAAAAACCCGGCAAGGCCTAGGGTTGCCGAGATTTGAAAATTCTTGCGTGACATTTTTTGTCATTTTGACCAACTTCTATTGTTTAGACGTTATTACTGCCATAAAAGAAAATGATCCTCATACGCAACTGGGTCAACCCTCATTACTAGATTTTTTTGAAAAATTTCATTGGCTTGTTTGGTTAGAAGCCCTCATCCTTTTTCCTGACCATTTATACATAAAAATGTAGGCAATCACATTGCCTACACGATGACATAGGGTTGCCTATCAAAAACCCGGCAAGGCCTAGGGTTGCCGCGATTTGAAAATTACTGCGTGACATTTTTTGTCATTTTGACCAACTTCTATTATTTAGACGTTATTACTGCCATAGAAGAAAATGATCGACATACGCAACTAGGTCAACCCTCGTTACTAGATTTTTTTGAAAAATTTCATTCGCTTGTTTGGTTAGAAGCCCTCATCCTTTTTCCTGACCGTTTTTACATAAGAATGAAGGCAATTGCATTACAAGCAAGATGGTATAGGGTTGCCTATCAAAAACCCGGCAAGGCCTAGGGTTGCCGCGATTTGAAAATTCTTGCGTGACATTTTTTGTCATTTTGACCAACTTCTATTGTTCAGACGTTGTTACTGCCATAGAAGAAAATGATCACCATACGCAACTGGGTCAACCCTCGTTACTAGATTTTTTTGAAAAATTTCATTCGCTTGTTTGGTTAGAAGCCCTCATCCTTTTTCCTGACCGTTTTTACATAAGAATGAAGGCAATTGCATTACAAGCAAGATGGTATAGGGTTGCCTATCAAAAACCCGGCAAGGCCTAGGGTTGCCGAGATTTGAAAATTCTTGCGTGACATTTTTTGTCATTTTGACCAACTTCTATTGTTTAGACGTTATTACTGCCATAGAAGAAAATGATCGCCATACGCAACTGGGTCAGCCCTTGTTACTAGATTTTTTTGAAAAATTTCATTCGCTTGTTTGGTTAGAAGCCCTCATCCTTTTTCCTGACCGTTTTTACATAAGAATGAAGGCAATTGCATTACAAGCAAGATGGTATAGGGTTGCCTATCAAAAACCCGGCAAGGCCTAGGGTTGCCGAGATTTGAAAATTCTTGCGTGACATTTTTTGTCATTTTGACCAACTTCTATTGTTAAGACGTTATTACTGCCATAGAAGAAAAAGATCCCCAAACGCAACTGGGTCAACCCTCATTGCTAGATTTTTTTGAAAAAATTCATTCGCTTGTTTGGGATGTAGGGAGTAACTGGAGGTTCTGGACCATCATTATTGTAGACAAACGCTAAATACGACTAAGCATAGACTCACGACCCTCTTTTTAAAAAGACCGGACAAGTGCGAGTTAGACTCACGTGGAGAGGGTTCCGTATGTTTAAAACAATTTTACTTAATTGCACAGGCTTTTTATAGGTTTTCCTTTCCTTTCGAAATTATAGTTCCAACAGTTTCGGAGATAAGGGGGGATGGTCAAGTTTTGCCTATTTCCATAAATAACTTTAATTTAACAGTTATAATAAAAACATATTTGAGATTCTCGCAAAGAGCCCTTTCATTTAATATGTCGCACGAAAAACTACGGTTTTGCTAACTTTTTTTTTTCTAGTTGACCCCTAAAAAGTGGCCCCCATGATTTAAATTCATATATTTTCGTAATCCGTTCATGTTTGGGTCATTAACCTTAATATATGTACCAAATTTCAACTCAACCGGTCAAGTACTTTCGGAACAAATTGGCTGTGACAGACAGACAGACAGACACACGAGTGATCCTATAAGGGTTACTTTTTTTCCTTTTGAGGTACGGAAGATCCATATTTTTTTTAATTAAATTTGTAACTAAACAGCTTATCTTTAAAATAAATAATCTTTGTATCTGTGGACGACAGGAGCCCCTGCACCTTAGCTGACGGCGACGAAAATGATGTCCCTACGCTATGAACCTAAACAACGATCCCCGCTAAATATCCCACCCAATAAATAGATATAGTTGAAAATGAAATTCTTTTCAGTTAGTGGCCAATGTTGAAAATATCGATCCAATTATGCAGTAGGTAAAATATTAATGTTAAGTAGATATTTTCTCAATCGAGTACTTCAGCCGACTGAATGTGAGCTGGTCATACGTTCTGTACGGACCAGTTCGTATCTATTACCTATATTATGTTTAAAATGATTCATATTATGTTTAAGTTGCATGACTTGGAAGTGTCTCTGTTTTTTTATAGCTTTTAAATGTTTGGTCCATATGGTAATTGTTTTGTTACAGTTTCGCAACTGCATTGCGTTTATGATATTATGAAGCAATAATATCATTTTTACATGTAAAAAAATAGCTCTAACAAAATAGATTATATTTATGCAGGTTGTCTGCGATATTTGCACGTATCATAAAAGATCCATTATACGTATGTAAATAAATGACTATTATTGTATAATATGTGTATTTATTAATTTCGTAACATGTTGTGTGAAGTACATTTAAAACAATTAAGTTATTATGATTTAACATTAGTTTTCCTAACATATTATAAATTTGAAAATTGCATGTTCATCAAGAAAGGGCCTGCCTGTTCTGATACACCACCTACAACCGAGGGGTGTAGAGAGTATCTGGATTAATGCTATCATAGACGGATCCCAATAAAAGGCCAGGCTTAGACACTCCACTGTTGTTCTCTTGTCACGTAAATAGGTTTAAAGTAGCTAGGAAATTACTTATCAGGATTATAAATACAAAGATTATTTATTTTAACTAACTTACTTAATTTTAAACTAAACAACAACTTCTCTTTAAAAAAATTTAAGAGGGTCGTGTGTGTATGCTTAGTCGTAGTAAGCGTCCGTCTACAATAATGATGGTCCAGAAACCCCAGTTACTCCCTACATTCATCGGTTGTAAGTGGTGGGTCAGCATCGACATGTAGACACTATTCGGTCGCAGATGATGGGCCAGGGCCTAGATTCAGTAGTTCGGTGATTTTAGTCCGACTCATATATATTTGTTTGAACCGGACTAAAATCACCGAACTACTGAAACTAAGCCTGGGCCAGAAGTTGAAGGTATAACGCGCAGCCTACTCTACGCTCTTTGGCCCAGGACCTAGACGGGCCAATTTCTAATATCTTAATTCTAACCTCGTCCTGCCCAAACATACTTAAATAGACTTTCAGTTTCTGCCCAATGTTCTTAATTAAGCACAAGTTAATTTTGATGGGTTCTGCCCAAGATATTATTTGCTGAAATTTGTGTGTAAAAATTAAGTCGGATTTTTTATATTATTTTTTAGGGTATAGGGGTTACATATTAAATAGACTGAGCTAGATATTTCATCGATATCTTATGTTCTTTTTTATGAACATTGGGCAGATTTTAGTAAATTTATTGTCTTTGATTTGTCATTTATTAAGAACATTGGGCATGAACTTCATAATTGAAATATAGTATTTATTGAGCAATTAAAGGAAAATTAATGAAACAGCTTAGATTTAAATTACTTTTTTATCATGGAAAATAATACGTATACAGACCTTGGTAGTCCACACTGGGCATGATTAAAGTTACGCCATGACACCTTTTCAATTACACACAATTCAGGTCTATGCTATTTCCTGTTTCTTCCACCGCAGTCTGGTTAGTTTTTTCAACGCATACAGTCAAAATATCATCATTTAAATGTTCAGTAAAGTAGTCCAGAATTGACAGACGTTCTATGCGGTTGGGCAACAAATTAGGGGCTGATACCTGTTCTGGCAAGTTAGGTGCAAATAAGTCATCACGCCACGCAGGAGTTGCAACTGGTGACGACTGCAATGGCAAAGAGCCTCTGGTTGATCCAGCTTGTAAGCTCTACTTCAACTACCTCTCTGCCACCACCTCGTCTACCACCATGTTGACCGTGAAATCTGCGACCACATCCACCTCTGACATGTCTAACTGTTTCGTAGATAGAACTTGAGTTAAGCGGTATTGGTAGTCAGTTCTGCCCAATGTTCTCAATAAATCACACTTTTCGATGAGTTACCTTGAAAAATCTAAAATAAACACTTTTCCAAAAATAAAGCTACCGTGACATATTAGAACTATATAGCTTTACATCGATATGGTACTCATTAAAAACGCATTGTTGACTATCAAGATAAAGAGGGATAGAAGTTGCCTCTCCAGCGAAATTGCACCATCCTTGACACGTGCCGTGACACTGATCGGCGAATCCAAGGAAGTTCACCACAAGGGCTTGATTAAGTATTGGCTAATACTCCAACCAATCAGAAACAAGCAAATAAAATCGCAAAGTGCGAAACATTTGGCCGCTGAGCGGCAAATTTGAATATGTGATTAATTGAGAACACTGGGCAGAATTCGGAAGTATAAATAAAAAAGCTTGGGCAGCAACTATCAAATCTAATTTGTTCTTAATTGAGAACATTGGGCAGGACGAGGCTAAACATTTGTTCCGAACTAAAACACAAATTAAGGGTTTTGGTAGGCAACTCATTGCCAGAAACACACAATAAGTGGTTAAAATTTAATTTTTCAAAAAAATCTGGCAATGAGGCCCAGTTGCATATGAAGATCATTTTGTTCTATGGCAGTAATAACGTCTAAACAATAGAAGTTGGTCAAAATGACAAAAAATGTCACGCAGTCATTTTAAAATCGTGGCAACCCTAGGCCTTGCCGGGTTTTTGATAGGCAACCCTATGCCATCGTGTAGGCAATGTAATTGCCTTCATTTTTATGTCAAAATGGTCAGGAAAAGGGATAAGGGCTTCAAACCAAACAAGCGAATGAAATTTTTCAAAAAAATCTAGTAATGAGGGTTGACCCAGTTGCGTATAAGGATCATTTTCTTCTAAGGCAGTAATAACGTCTGAACAATAGAAGTTGGTCAAAATGCCAAAAAATGTCACGCAGTAATTTTCAAATCGCGGCAACCCTAGGCCTTGCCGGGTTTTTGATAAGCAACCCTATGCCATCGTGTAGGCAATGTGATTGCCTACATTTTTATGTCTAAATGGTCAGGAAAAAGGATGAGGGCTTCTAACCAAACAAGCGAATGACATTTTTCAAAAAAATCTAGTAATGAAGGTTGACCCAGTTGCGTATGGCGATCATTTTCTTCTATGGCAGTAATAACGTCTAAACAATAGAAGTTGGTCAAAATGACAAAAAATGACACGCAGTAATTTTCAAATCGCGGTAACCCTAGGCCTTGCCGGGTTTTTGATAGGCAACCCTATGCCATCGTGTAGGCAATGTGATTGCCTTCATTTTTATGTAAATATGGTCAGGAAAAAGAATGAGGGCTTCTAACCAAACAAGCGAATGACATTTTTCAAAAAAATCTAGTAATGAGGGTTGACCCAGTTGCGTATAGCGATCATTTTCTTCTATGGCAGTAATATCGTCTAAACAATAGAAGTTGGTCAAAATGACCAAAAATGTCACGCAGTAATTTTCAAATCGCGGCAACCCTAGGCCTTGCCGGGTTTTTGATAAGCAACCCTATGCCATCGTGTAGGCAATGTAATTGCCTTCATTTTTATGTTTAAATGGTCAGGAAAAAGGATGAAGGCTTCTAATCAAACAAGCGAATGAAATTTTTCAAAAAAATCTAGTAATGAGGGTTGACCCAGTTGCGTATGAGGATCATTTTCTTCTATGGCAGTAATAACGTCTAAACAATAGAAGTTGGTCAAAATGACCAAAAATGTCACGCAGTAATATTCAAATCGCGGCAACCCTAGGCCTTGCCGGGTTTTTGATAGGCAACCCTATGCCATCGTGTAGGCAATGTGATTGCCTACATTTTTATGTCTAAATGGTCAGGAAAAAGGATGAGGGCTTCTAACCAAACAAGCGAATGAAATTTTTCAAAAAAATCTAGTAACAAGGGTTGACCCAGTTGCGTATGGCGATCATTTTCTTCTATGGCAGTAATAACGTCTAAACAATAGAAGTTGGTCAAAATGACAAAAAATGTCACGCAGTAATTTTCAAATCGCGGCAACCCTAGGCCTTGCCGGGTTTTTGATAAGCAACCCTATGCCATCGTGTAGGCAATGTGATTGCCTACATTTTTATGTCTAAATGGTCAGGAAAAAGGATGAGGGCTTCTAACCAAACAAGCGAATGAAATTTTTCAAAAAAATCTAGTTATGAAGGTTGACCCAGTTGCGTATGGCGATCATTTTCTTCTATGGCAGTAATAACGTCTAAACAATAGAAGTTGGTCAAAATGACAAAAAATGACACGCAGTAATTTTCAAATCGCGGCAACCCTAGGCCTTGCCGGGTTTTTGATAGGCAACCCTATGCCATCGTGTAGGCAATGTGATTGCCTACATTTTTATGTCTAAATGGTCAGGAAAAAGGATGAGGGCTTCTAACCAAACAAGCGAATGAAATTTTTCAAAAAAATCTAGTAACAAGGGCTGACCCAGTTGCGTATGGCGATCATTTTCTTCTATGGCAGTAATAACGTCTAAACAATAGAAGTTGGTCAAAATGACAAAAAATGACACGCAGTAATTTTCAAATCGCGGCAACCCTAGGCCTTGCCGGGTTTTTGATAGGCAACCCTATACCATCTTGCTTGTAATGCAATTGCCTTCATTCTTATGTAAAAACGGTCAGGAAAAAGGATGAGGGCTTCTAACCAAACAAGCGAATGAAATTTTTCAAAAAAATCTAGTAATGAGGGTTGACCCAGTTGCGTGTGAGGATCATTTTCTTCTATGGCAGTAATAACGTCTAAACAATAGAAGTTGGTCAAAATGATAAAAAATGTCACGCAGTAATTTTAAAATCGCGGTAACCCTAGGCCTTGCCGGGTTTTTGATAGGCAACCCTATGCCATCGTGTAGGCAATGTGATTGCCTTCATTTTTATGTCAAAATGGTCAGGAAAAGGGATAAGGGCTTCAAACCAAACAAGCGAATGAAATTTTTCAAAAAAATCTAGTAATGAAGGTTGACCCAGTTGCGTATAAGGATCATTTTCTTCTAAGGCAGTAATAACGTCTGAACAATAGAAGTTGGTCAAAATGCCAAAAAATGTCACGCAGTAATTTTCAAATCGCGGCAACCCTAGGCCTTGCCGGGTTTTTGATAAGCAACCCTATGCCATCGTGTAGGCAATGTGATTGCCTACATTTTTATGTCTAAATGGTCAGGAAAAAGGATGAGGGCTTCTAACCAAACAAGCGAATGAAATTTTTCAAAAAAATCTAGTTATGAAGGTTGACCCAGTTGCGTATGGCGATCATTTTCTTCTATGGCAGTAATAACGTCTAAACAATAGAAGTTGGTCAAAATGACAAAAAATGACACGCAGTAATTTTCAAATCGCGGCAACCCTAGGCCTTGCCGGGTTTTTGATAGGCAACCCTATGCCATCGTGTAGGCAATGTGATTGCCTACATTTTTATGTCTAAATGGTCAGGAAAAAGGATGAGGGCTTCTAACCAAACAAGCGAATGAAATTTTTCAAAAAAATCTAGTATCTAGTAACAAGGGCTGACCCAGTTGCGTATGGCGATCATTTTCTTCTATGGCAGTAATAACGTCTAAACAATAGAAGTTGGTCAAAATGACAAAAAATGTCACGCAGTAATTTTCAAATCGCGGCAACCCTAGGCCTTGCCGGGTTTTTGATAGGCAACCCTATACCATCTTGCTTGTAATGCAATTGCCTTCATTCTTATGTAAAAACGGTCAGGAAAAAGGATGAGGGCTTCTAACCAAACAAGCGAATGAAATTTTTCAAAAAAATCTAGTAATGAGGGTTGACCCAGTTGCGTGTGAGGATCATTTTCTTCTATGGCAGTAATAACGTCTAAACAATAGAAGTTGGTCAAAATGATAAAAAATGTCACGCAGTAATTTTAAAATCGCGGTAACCCTAGGCCTTGCCGGGTTTTTGATAGGCAACCCTATGCCATCGTGTAGGCAATGTGATTGCCTTCATTTTTATGTATAAATGGTCAGGAAAAAGGATGAGGGCTTCTAACCAAACAAGCGAATGAAATTTTTCAAAAAAATCTAGTAATGAGGGTTGACCCAGTTGCGTATGAGGATCATTTTCTTCTATGGCAGTAATAACGTCTAAACAATAGAAGTTGGTCAAAATGACAAAAAATGTCACGCAAGAATTTTCAAATCTCGGCAACCCTAGGCCTTGCCGGGTTTTTGATAGGCAACCCTATACCATCTTGCTTGTAATGCAATTGCCTTCATTCTTATGTAAAAACGGTCAGGAAAAAGGATGAGGGCTTCTAACCAAACAAGCGAATGAAATTTTTCAAAAAAATCTAGTAACGAGGGTTGACCCAGTTGCGTATGGCGATCATTTTCTTCTATGGCAGTAACAACGTCTGAACAATAGAAGTTGGTCAAAATGACAAAAAATGTCACGCAAGAATTTTCAAATCGCGGCAACCCTAGGCCTTGCCGGGTTTTTGATAGGCAACCCTATGCCATCGTGTAGGCAATGTGATTGCCTTCATTTTTATGTATAAATGGTCAGGAAAAAGGATGAGGGCTTCTAACCAAACAAGCGAATGAAATTTTTCAAAAAAATCTAGTAATGAGGGTTGACCCAGTTGCGTATGAGGATCATTTTCTTCTATGGCAGTAATAACGTCTAAACAATAGAAGTTGGTCAAAATGACAAAAAATGTCACGCAAGAATTTTCAAATCGCGGCAACCCTAGGCCTTGCCGGGTTTTTGATAGGCAACCCTATACCATCTTGCTTGTAATGCAATTGCCTTCATTCTTATGTAAAAACGGTCAGGAAAAAGGATGAGTGTAAATTAGCCTTTTTAGTGACCTGTTCAGAACGTGGCAACCCCTAGCCTTGCCGGGATATGGGGTGGCAACCCTGGTGCATTGTGTTTGTTGATGCATGCTCTTTCATGCAGTATATGTTTCGTTAGGAAAAAGAGTGAGGGAAGGTCGTCGTTAGGCCGGCTCTTCTACTAATAGTTAGTCTGCGGGCGGAGATTGAAGCGCTTTGTACGGTCCCACCGCAAACTTGGTTTATCTGGCCGCTTGCAATTATATCTGTAATCAGGATAAGTTTAAAGTAGTTTCCCGTTTTACTCCAGAGCAATGGCAGTTTCCTGTGCTAGCTTTATAACTACAAAAACATGAAATAGCGAATTTGATATCGCCGTTCGTGTCTCTAATTGTCTATTGTGTCCGTAATAAGAATATTCTCTGAAAGGTGTACCATTGGTCTTTTGACACATCATAATACCCATACAACGTAAATTAGCATTGCTCGTATAATGTAAACAATTTAATTTATACATTATAACTTTACCAATGTAATGAATATGAAATATTTATTTTGTAGCATACTACTAGTAAGTGTAATATGTATTCCGAATCAAAAGCTCGATACGCAACCAAAGAGCCGACACTCGTTCTTCGCCGATCGCAACTTTGAGTGACGTCACGTACCGCTAGCGGTACAAAACTCAGTTCCATACAAGTTACATACGAACTTCTTAAACACTTACTGCGTTTTTACCTAGAGTCACTATCAGTTACGTGTTTTTTTAAGTGCTGACGATACGTCAATGGAATAGGCTTTCTTTATTACCGTCCATGGTGTGTACACAATTTGACGTTTTCCTCTATGAGGTGACGTAATATTACGAAAACGTCGATAAATAAAATGAAACAATTTTAGACTAGGAGAAAATGGTAATTCATTATCTGAAGGTTAAACACCTGTATAAATAAACAATAAAAAGATTATAACAATAAAAAATGTTTTTAGTTCAATCTATCCGTGAAATAATTTATTTGGGTATCGATCGACAGCCAGCTTAGGGCGTTAAGATTCCAGAATGTTCTTCTTCAGTCCTCAATACGTCATGTCAAAAGACCAGTCTTACAGATTTCTGAGCATAGCGCTGATCTGCGTTTAGTACAAAAAGTCGAATCCTTTAGAGCTTTGTCTGAAATAGTTACCTAATTGTCTGAGTTTAAACAAATCCATAGTCAACTAGTTGAAATACCTCAAGACTCCGATTGGTTACTCATCTCAAGTTGAAATGGCTAAAAACTATCGATGTAGGCTGACCACGATCTCGATTCGCCGGGGACTTGTTTTCTAATTGTGCCCTGGGGAAATTCACCGTTTATTCCACTTCGATTTAATCCGAATTTAAGGACACCCAAGCGCCGGCAGTGTCCCACTGGAGAGAAATCAGACAACATGGTTTTTCTTCGTTTTTAGAGTTTTGCGAGAGTGGGTCGTGAGGTCTCAAAGCGCCACTTGTATTAGACTTTGTGAATTATATGCTTAGGTAGAAAATCTAACGGGATAAGCCCATCATCGAACTTGCCCAGGTGCTTATACATAAATTACCGAGAACATGAAATTGCATATGTAGTTGTATTATGTGTTTGAATTTTCTGTTTTCCCGTACTACCAACATAAAAAGCGGTTTGCTTTATTAAAGAAGTGAACACCAAAATAATGTCAGTGTCAAATTGTAAATATACGCGCATAAGAACCATGAAATTAGAGCGACTTTGTGAGCAAGTGTGTTGAAAAGAGATTAACATGTTTTTTAACTAAAGTTTTATACGATATCCTTTATAGTCTAAAGGCAACTTTGTAAACATTAATTTAAATCATGATTTTAGCTTTTGAAAATCGAAAACTAGTAAACTACGAATAAAAACGACCCTCAAAACTACATAGATACCAAATTACTATACATTTTAAAATGTTTTAACTGTCATTATTCACTTATTTATTACTGTATCTTTAAAATGCTGTACACAGCATAGTTTTTTCACAGCACCTCCCGATTAAATGCTGTAAATGGCAAAAACTGCACAAAAGTTGAAATTTACGGAAAGCAAAAATGCTGTACATGAAAACGAAGAACTAATCGCTGTATACATTTTATTTATAATCACAGAAAAATAAAAAACTATACCAGTTGACGCAGGAAAAAAAAACTAAATATGCAAAAAAAGCATTTTTGATGGTGATGCGGGTTACAGCATTATTGCTTTCCAGCGACGACATGTCATGTATTTGATATCTCAATTGAACGTTAATTGCATTGTAGGTTACCTCTGAGCTTAAGCTGCTGACATATGACTAGTGATAACACCGCCGCTTGCTACAAGCCGGCTGTATGGAATTATTGATCATTAGTCAATTTAGTGCATTGTCCACTCAAGTGTGCGAACGTCTTCACAGATGGATGGACGTGATGATATCTCTGATTGGGCTATCCGGTTCGATTTGCGGTTCTCCCGCAGATTAGTGGATTTCAATGAAAGTCGGTGACCGTGAAACTAAATGTAATTAATTAGGTTATAGTATAATTGTTGTTGTTATAATACTATAACGTCGAACACAAAAAATGTCTCAGATAGATATATTAAGACAAATAATTACAAGAAAGTTGGAGTTGGAGGTATTGATTTGATCAAACATTAACTAAGTCGTCACGGACTTTGACAACAAGATATTACTTCTATGAAAGTAGCTTATTAGTCATGAAACGAATGAACTACTTGATTTTTTGTTTATTTATGCCGTTTTGATGGACACCATTTGTGGGCGCTTCTACTTTCTCGTCTGTTCGGATCCTGAAAAGCATAAACATTATGGTATTAAATATTTTTTAATAAAATGGTTCAATTCAATTATAACTTAGGGTGCTAATTAAACAGACTTCTTTTTAATAGCATTATTCGCCTCTAAAAATCTACATTGCCATCTAAATTACTAAGTCAGCCACAATTACCGAGCGTCTGAATTATACTATCTTAGCCACTACTTATCTTCTATGTAGGCCACTCTAAATACAACTCAGCATGGTGGTTATTTTTTAGCATCTAAACTTGTAACATGCATTCAAGCAGTAGACATCTAAAATCTTAATATATGCCATCAAAAAAGATATGCTATTAGCTTCTAATTTTTTAACTCAGTACGCTTAAAATATAACTCAACCCACATTAATTAATCGTCAAAATTTAGCTAAAATTGTCATCTAATAGTAAATTTTGGCCACTAATATTACCTAGAAACTGTTGAGGAGAGACATAAAATTAGTCCATTACACAACTAGGGTAGTAATACAAAGAAAGGCCGAGATCGCAGAAGTGTGCGGCCCGTGCTGCAAGCGAGGGACGTAAATATGCGATCAAGGGCTTTCTTTAGTACCTCCCGTGTTGTGTACATCATTTTATGTCTATACTTGGCCAGAAAGCGGCTTTTTCCGTACGCGCAGCGTGCGGAAAAAGTCACTTTATTGCCAGGTGTGGCATAAAGTAATTTAAAAAATTAAACCGTCTCCAAAAAAGGTTAACATAAAAGTTTTATGGTAACTTCTTTTTTGAGGTCGGTGCCAGCCTTAGTTTTAAAGAAATATTTACATGAGTACATTATGTAATGTATGTACTAAGGCTGGCACCGACCTCTAGAAAAGTTACCATAAAACTTTTATTTTAACTTTTTTTGAAGTCGGTTTAATTTTTTAAATTACTTTATGCCACACCTGGCAATAAAGTGACTTTTTCCGCACGCTGCGCGTACGGAAAAAGCCGCTTTCTGGCCGCCTTTTTCGTTCAGCCTATTTAAGTTTTTTGTTAAAGTCATTTCCCCCAACGGCCCCTTTGTTATAAACCAACCAAATTTCTAGCACTTGTAAAATTTTCGACGAATGACTTTAAATCGGAGCGCATAACACATCCGCACACCACAGTTTTCTGGTAGCAGCTCGTTTTTAATGTCAATAGTGACTTTCCGTATCTCCGGCGCTGCGGGAACAGCAGCCCTTCCGCCCTTGCATTCATGACGGCGCACGGTCACTTCGCTCGGCTCCGCAGCTTCGGCTTGTTGGTCGCCTTCGGCGACCAGCCTCAGCCGCTCGCCTCACTCGTTCCCGCGCTTCGTCATGGCGGGCGAGGGCTGCTCTCCCTCCACGCCTCCGGCTTTATAAAAACACTCTAGGGCGCGCTGTGTCGGCACGCGTCCTAACCAGCGAGAGCCCTAGATTCGGATTTTCGCAGGCTAATATCGTATACATAATATTCCATCATTGAAAATTTTACATTTTACAATCCGTCATTTATCTTGGTAATTATCAAATTTAGAGAAAAATTACCCATACAAAACACGCTTATTTTAGACAAAAAAAAATTAGTTAAAATGATATTCGGCTATATAATGATTAGTTAAAATAAGAATCGACAAAGTGAGTTTTAGATAAAATAATATTCGACAAAACAAGAGTTATGCAAATGATAATTTAGGTAAAACGAGTTTCGACAAAACAATAATTATGAAAAATGAATTTATACATATTGACTTTAGACAAAAAATTCATTATAGTAAAAGTTGTTAGACAAACTGAAATTAGACAAAAAAAATTTAGACAAGTCAAGGGAATACCTAGAAAAGCATTTCAGCGCCCCCCAATCTAAATCCTATTCTCTTTCCGCACAGAGTCTAACGAAATTTTGTATGTGGAAATGGTAAAAAAGCTTCCTAACCCAAAACCTCGTACAATTTCGTACGAGCCTAATAGTGTCCTCGTACCTCGTACAGCAGACCACAAATCTCGTATTTGTACAAGGAACCTCGTACGTCTGGCAACCCTGGTGACTAACTCGTCGGTACATGAATGGCGCTCTCTGATTGGTGCAAATGGCCGGTCACTGTCGTCTCGCGCACTCGCGCCAAATTTTGAAGTGGCTATTTTCTCGATAACAGAATATGATGTATTATTTTACATGCTAAGTTATAATAAATGATGTTGTCAATGGAAGCTTGAATTATATTTTTTTGAGGACTTTGTGTTGAAGCCGTAAAACGTAAAATGGTGATGAAATGTAAAATCCATGGCTGAGTTAGTAAATTAGGTGGCAATATATAAACAAGAAGGCAAGTTAAGATAATTGTTGATCTTTGTTTGACGCTTTCTAAAGAATATTTAGTTGGCGTTGTAAAAGAGACGAATTAATTTATTAGAGGCTATCTCATTTTCCCGTTGCTTAGTTATAAAATGAGAAGTTTGAGCACGTGGCCAAGAAATAAATCTGCGGCTTGACTTATAATTTCCCATAACTTACAATCAGTTTACGTCAAAGACATAATTAAAAACGAGCTGTTATTGCCGACTGCAGATTTTAATAAAATAGCAAACTGCTTGACAAAACTAATCAAATCAGCCCACACACGATGGATTTATCTCATGACTGTAATTAAGATGATCCTATGCCCACCATCCGAATCCATCTCCAGCGGAGATCAGCTCCATGTTATAATAATATTGCATTATTATCCAATTTATATTAGGGTGCTAATTAAACAGACTTCTTTTTAATAGCATTATTCGCCTCTAAAAATCTACATTGCCATCTAAATTACTAAGTCAGCCACAATTACCGAGCGTCTGAATTATACTATCTTAGCCACTACTTATCTTCTATGTAGGCCACTCTAAATACAACTCAGCATGGTGGTTATTTTTTAGCATCTAAACTTGTAACATGCATTCAAGCAGTAGACATCTAAAATCTTAATATATGCCATCAAAAAAGATATGCTATTAGCTTCTAATTTTTTAACTCAGTACGCTTAAAATATAACTCAACCCACATTAATTAATCGTCAAAATTTAGCTAAAATTGTCATCTAATAGTAAATTTTGGCCACTAATATTACCTAGAAACTGTTGAGGAGAGACATAAAATTAGTCCATTACACAACTAGGGTAGTAATACAAAGAAAGGCCGAGATCGCAGAAGTGTGCGGCCCGTGCTGCAAGCGAGGGACGTAAATATGCGATCAAGGGCTTTCTTTAGTACCTCCCGTGTTGTGTACATCATTTTATGTCTATACTTGGCCAGAAAGCGGCTTTTTCCGTACGCGCAGCGTGCGGAAAAAGTCACTTTATTGCCAGGTGTGGCATAAAGTAATTTAAAAAATTAAACCGTCTCCAAAAAAGGTTAACATAAAAGTTTTATGGTAACTTCTTTTTTGAGGTCGGTGCCAGCCTTAGTTTTAAAGAAATATTTACATGAGTACATTATGTAATGTATGTACTAAGGCTGGCACCGACCTCTAGAAAAGTTACCATAAAACTTTTATTTTAACTTTTTTTGAAGTCGGTTTAATTTTTTAAATTACTTTATGCCACACCTGGCAATAAAGTGACTTTTTCCGCACGCTGCGCGTACGGAAAAAGCCGCTTTCTGGCCGCCTTTTTCGTTCAGCCTATTTAAGTTTTTTGTTAAAGTCATTTCCCCCAACGGCCCCTTTGTTATAAACCAACCAAATTTCTAGCACTTGTAAAATTTTCGACGAATGACTTTAAATCGGAGCGCATAACACATCCGCACACCACAGTTTTCTGGTAGCAGCTCGTTTTTAATGTCAATAGTGACTTTCCGTATCTCCGGCGCTGCGGGAACAGCAGCCCTTCCGCCCTTGCATGACGGCGCACGGTCACTTCGCTCGGCTCCGCAGCTTCGGCTTGTTGGTCGCCTTCGGCGACCAGCCTCAGCCGCTCGCCTCACTCGTTCCCGCGCTTCGTCATGGCGGGCGAGGGCTGCTCTCCCTCCACGCCTCCGGCTTTATAAAAACACTCTAGGGCGCGCTGTGTCGGCACGCGTCCTAACCAGCGAGAGCCCTAGATTCGGATTTTCGCAGGCTAATATCGTATACATAATATTCCATCATTGAAAATTTTACATTTTACAATCCGTCATTTATCTTGGTAATTATCAAATTTAGAGAAAAATTACCCATACAAAACACGCTTATTTTAGACAAAAAAAAATTAGTTAAAATGATATTCGGCTATATAATGATTAGTTAAAATAAGAATCGACAAAGTGAGTTTTAGATAAAATAATATTCGACAAAACAAGAGTTATGCAAATGATAATTTAGGTAAAACGAGTTTCGACAAAACAATAATTATGAAAAATGAATTTATACATATTGACTTTAGACAAAAAATTCATTATAGTAAAAGTTGTTAGACAAACTGAAATTAGACAAAAAAAATTTAGACAAGTCAAGGGAATACCTAGAAAAGCATTTCAGCGCCCCCCAATCTAAATCCTATTCTCTTTCCGCACAGAGTCTAACGAAATTTTGTATGTGGAAATGGTAAAAAAGCTTCCTAACCCAAAACCTCGTACAATTTCGTACGAGCCTAATAGTGTCCTCGTACCTCGTACAGCAGACCACAAATCTCGTATTTGTACAAGGAACCTCGTACGTCTGGCAACCCTGGTGACTAACTCGTCGGTACATGAATGGCGCTCTCTGATTGGTGCAAATGGCCGGTCACTGTCGTCTCGCGCACTCGCGCCAAATTTTGAAGTGGCTATTTTCTCGATAACAGAATATGATGTATTATTTTACATGCTAAGTTATAATAAATGATGTTGTCAATGGAAGCTTGAATTATATTTTTTTGAGGACTTTGTGTTGAAGCCGTAAAACGTAAAATGGTGATGAAATGTAAAATCCATGGCTGAGTTAGTAAATTAGGTGGCAATATATAAACAAGAAGGCAAGTTAAGATAATTGTTGATCTTTGTTTGACGCTTTCTAAAGAATATTTAGTTGGCGTTGTAAAAGAGACGAATTAATTTATTAGAGGCTATCTCATTTTCCCGTTGCTTAGTTATAAAATGAGAAGTTTGAGCACGTGGCCAAGAAATAAATCTGCGGCTTGACTTATAATTTCCCTTTATATTATTATATCGAAGCGGGTCAAAAACTTGCAAGATTTGATTACAGACACCCGAACAGGTGACTCTAAATAAAAGCTTGTAAAAAAGAGACAAGATCCTTCATATTAATCATGATCATGACTAGCAATTTATGGTAATTTCAAAATGAAAAATTTATACATATAATAAAATCGTAAAAATACCGTTTTCCAAAAACGTAACTGGAAGTGTTTAAAATAAATAAGTAATAAAATATAAACGAATAGTTATTGGAATTTTTGTCTGTTAGTCGGTTTACCTGTCTGTCTATTAGTTTGTGCGCATCATGCAAAAACTACCAGATTTCCATGACATTTGGTGTATCCCTCTTAGAGTGACGCGGCCAGGCACGAATTTTTCACTGTCCCGTAATTTGGCGAAACCAATACAGGACAATATATTGTCCCGTAATTTTTTTTATTCAATGGCATTTAACACGTTCCCTGTCCCACTGCCGCCAATGTGGGGTCATAAAAGTTTTTTTCAGGAGTCCGTTCTTCCAATATTGGAGTCACATCCCCATACTGATTGCACAGCTGGGACTTGTGACATTGTCCGTTAGTTTTGTATGGGGACAGTGATACAAATATTCGATCGAATGACGTGGGTGTGAGTGAGTGAGTGTGATAGTTTATTTCACATTTTCCTTTCCAGATAATATAAAAATTGTTGTGTTTTAAATGTTTAATATTGTGTTTAAAATACTTTTATTATAAATTTTAGCAATTTTATGGGTTATTTAATTGATTATGCCACAGTAATAAAAAAAATGAATGTTGATTATTAATATAAAAAATGGCCTGTCCCGTATTTAACCTCGAATCTCATATTTTCAATGCTATCCCGTAAAACCAGAAATCAGATCTGGTCAGCCTAATCCTTCTCAACATCGAGCGGGAAAGGCCCGAAGAAGAGAATAATTCCACGTTACATTACATTCCACGCTGTCGTTTGAAGAGAGGTTCGTAGTAAACTTACTTGATCTTGAGGTACCGGCTGGTGATGTTGACGAGGGGCGCCTCCACCAGCAGCCAGACGGCCAGGCTCAGCATCAGCGATATCACCACTAGCCCGAGAGCATCCGTCATCTAAAAACAACAGCCATTCAAACAACTAACTGACGGTACCTAGTATTTGTATTTACTTTTGTAATCTATACTAGTCTGTACTTTTAGGCATTTAAAAACAGGTAAACAAAAAAACCACGTGACTCGGGTCGTTCAGCCAACGGTATTGTGCCACAGATACAAAACGTTACTTTGATTGGCGGAACGACCCTAATAATAATACCTAAAAGTACAAATTATAATGCTGCTTGTGCGTGATGGGCACTCTGCCGAGGGGGGCCAACCTTGACTTGTAATTTTTTCTTGTAATTTTATTGTAGGGTTTAGTTTGGACTGTATCCCCAACAAAATCAAACTACTATCAAAAAGTAGGTTAGGTTAGGTTTGAACTGCATCCCACAATAAAAACGAACTGCCCAACATAACATTATTTTTCTAGTTAATGAGAAGTATACCAAATGTGCATTATTGTATTATTTATTACAGATACTTACATATGATAAATAATCATTATATAAATAGGGGTTATTATTATTATTATTGTAGGTTTGGGCCTTTTATATGCCGCTTCGACCATTGCTGATCTATTGTGGCAGCCCTTTTGTTATATCTCACTGCAGAGGCCCGTTGAGTCTAGGATGTTCCAGATTCTTTGGGCAGTGAGTAGTTGTATCTCATCCGGAAACAGAATGTGTCGCCCTAGATGGATACTACGTTTGCGCATGAGTGGTCCGCATGAGCAAAGGATGTGCATGGCAGTCTCCTCTGACTCTTGGCAGAACCTGCACGCTGGATCTTGTTTCATACCCATTTGAAACAGATGTTTGTTCAACTTGCAGTGGCCAGTGAGGATTCTGGTCACTGAGCAAATTTTAAGTCTTTTGAGTGATAATAACTCTGTAGACTTTTTGCTGTTGAACCCTTCAATAAGGGTTTTCGAGTGCTGTTGTCCTTTTACGGACTTCCAGTGCTCGATTGCCCTACCTTTGTAAAGGTTGTGTAGCAGAGAGTAGGCTTTTTGCTTGGTGGTGCCGCAAAACGGTTCCGGGCCGACGTGGGGTGTGTCGGCCCCTTTCCTTGCAAGTTCGTCTGCTTGATCGTTTCCGTGTATATCGGAGTGTCCTGGTACCCATCTAAGTGTAACTTTGTTGGATGTGGCCAGGGTGTTCAAGTTGTCCTTACAGTTCTGGACAAGTTTGGAATTTGACTCTAGTGAATCTAGTGCCAACAGAGCAGCTTGGCTGTCCGAGTTGATGTAGATTTGTGTTGAATAGGGGTTATAATAAAGGTGAATATATTAATTGTTATTTTAACAAACGTTTATTCTATCCAGTGATCAATTCTACACATTAAGATTATGTGATTCGTTGTTCTACCTACACGTTGAATGTTATATCATTTGTTGTTCGATTGATCATGCATGATCATTAGTCATTACACACCCGGTTTAGTTTATTAATTTTGCTTTATTTACCTTAATTACTTGTAGATAATATTAGTTTTTTGTATGTTTTCATAATAAATATTAACAATTGTTTATTAATGGTTTCGATGAGTAATGCTTTTATTTTTATGACCACGTGTCTGCTTATCGCCAAGAATTGGCTTCCTATTACGGAACCTCGTTCTCTTAAGGTTCGTATACAGAACCTTCCTCTCTCTTCCGAACTCTTTTCCATCTTATACCTACGACCCATCTTCACCCAACATCTCCATCGTTCTGAATTTCAGCACTTCCCGGTCAAGCTGTGAGCTCCATTCCTCCAGTAAACTCATGCTTTCCGTTCCCTCTCACTGTTCTGGTTGTATGACCAATTCATTCATCACCGTATAGGCGATTCGGCTCTGGAATGCCCTCCCCCTCTGTATATGAGAAGCTCAGAACAATATTTCCTTCAAGCGCATGCTGCGCAAATATCTATTTGAAAATCTTTAAGATTAATACTCTTCATAGTAACTTATTTAGAAGCTGGTATCATATATATTTATTTTCTGTGTATGTGTATACCTATATATACAGTATACAGGGTGATTGGAAATTCGACCTATTCCTTGAAAGGGGTTATTCTAGAGCTTATTTGCAATGATTTAAGTCCAATCAACCGGGGGTCAAAACTCAATGGTTATCAAGTTATTTGACTTTTAACTTATTTTTTTTAAAACCCGTCTTTCGATCTAAAACTGCTAATTGTGAAAAAACTACTTAAATTAGGAACAAAAAAGAGCCATCATCTAATAGCCAATAAATGTTTGATTACGAAAAATCCAAAAACATGCCAAAACCTTTGAAAATGTTACCAATAAAAGAATTTAAAGTCAAAAGTTTTTGGATTTTGTTCAAAATTTTGTAATTCTTTGAGGCATTACTTAAAAAAAAATTACGACACTTCGCGTAAAAATTACTAAAATTAATTCCTCAGTTCATAAGCTTTCTAAAAAGGTAGAATTGTTGACATTTTTTGCATAACTTTTTAAAATAACATTAATAATAAAAGACGGGGTAGGGAATATCACCTAGCGTACCGGACCCTTAATCAGTTTGTTTGTGTCACTTTAGTTTATCCGTTGGTTTTGTTTGTCTTCGGTTTTTTATTTTATTTCATCTTCTTAGGATTGGAATCACTAAAAGTTGCCTTCGGTGATATTTCAATAAGTAATTTATCAATCAGTTCCCGGTTGCGTTAAGTTTGCACCTAATTTGTAAGTTACAACAAGGAAACCAGGTGCAAACTTAAGGCAACCGGGAACTTACAGATAAACTACTAACCGAAATATCACGGAAGGTTACTTTTAGTGACTTCTAACCTAAGAAGATGAGATAAAATAAGAAACCGAAGACAAACAAAGCCCACGGAGAAACTAAAGCGACACAAACAAACTGATTAAGGGTCCGGTACGCTAGGCGAAATTCTCTACCACCTCTCTTATTATTAATGTTATTTTAAAAAGTTATGCAAAAAATGTCAACAATTCTACCTTTTTAGAAAGCTTATGAACTGAGGAACTAATTTTAGTAATTTTTACGCGAAGTGTCGTAATTTTTTTTTTAAGTAATGCCTCAAAGAATTACAAAATTTTGAACAAAATCCTAAAACTTTTGACTTTAAATTCTTTTATTGGTATCATTTTCAAAGGTTTTGGCATGTTTTTTGGATTTTTCGTAATCAACCTTTTATTGGCTATTAGATGATGGCTCTTTTTCATTACTAATTTAAGTAGTTTTTTCACAATAAGCAGTTTTAGATCGAAAGGCGGGTTTTAAAAAAAATAAGTTAAAAGTCAAATAACTTGATAACCATTGAGTTTTGACCCCCGGTTGATTGGACTTAAATCATTGCAAATAAGCTCTAGAATAACCCCTTTCAAGGGATAGGTCGAATTTCCAATCACCCTGTATAGTATACAGCGTGGAAAAAATCTAAAGGCCCTGGAGGGAACTACCTTAAATCTTTTACTCTCTACTCTACTGAAAGGAAACATTCCTTCATTTTTAAAAAGAAATAAACTGCATTAAAAGATTTCCTAAAATTCGCTTGTCTCACTCGGGAATCGAACCAGTTAAAAATTTTAAAAATAAGCACTCCCTATTTTATTCTACTAATCGATAGGACTATTGTTCAGCATAAAATCTCTCTAATAAACATTTGGTCTTACAAGTAAAAACGATCGTTAAATCTATCATTAATTTTATTTTACCATCAATTCCATTACAAAGGCCAAGAGAATTAAAAAAATCTGTGAATGCAGTTTTGTTTCTTTTAAAAAAAGTAATGTTTCCTTTCAGTAAAATCAGCTAACTAAAGGATTTAAGGTAGTTCGCCTATAGGGCCCATAGATTTTTTCTACCCTGTATTACCTAATTTTGTACAAATTCGTAGTGAATCTAAATACCGCACCTATGATATCTCTTTTTAGCCTAATGGCTGACTGGTAGAGAATACCTTATAGCATTAATCCGCCATTTGTACTTGTAATGTGCAATAAAGTTTAAATAAATAAATAATGCTAATTTACGTTGTATGGTGGGTGTTATGATGTGTCAAAAAACCAGTGTTGCAATTTTTTTAAATTTTCTAGTATAGTGAGTAGTTTTCATAGAAAACGTAAGCAGCGCCGTGAGCATAAACCGATTTCACGCAGTAGACTGGTACTTTGTCTGCTCTATTAGTAGACACTCACAAGTAATCAACAAATTAGCTTCTGTAGGTTTGTGGTATATATGGCTTAACTCTCTTAAATGGGCTTTAATAATTGATCAAAGCACTGAAAGAAACTTACGTCATATTATTTCGAATATCGTTTACTTACTATATCAAACATGTGATGCTTCACGTGACCTCTCAAAGACATAAACCTTCGATACAATATCAGTGAGTGTATCAGATAGACGCCGTACGAGAGGCGACTAAGCGGCCCAAACGCAGACCAGCTGACAAACGAGTTGATCAGAGCTGCAAAGTCAGTTAACACGTGAGACAAATAATCAAAACTACTAGGTAATTTAAATCAGGTAAACACTAATTTAAGTCTAGCAATTATCTATTGCAGCGGTCGGCAACCTGCGGCCTGCGGGCCGCATGCGACTCGTGAACCGCTCACTTGCGTTGCGGCCCTATATTCCGGTCTGTATTGCGGTCGCTTTATTCCGAATTGTATAAAATCACAAATTATTAACTAAGTGCGGCCCGCGTCAATTTCCTTAGCTACTATGTAGCCCTAGGCTGCTAAACGGTTGCCAACCGCTGATCTATTGGGTTAAATTAAAGTTATAATAGATAACCATAATATAAAAGCTGTCGGCCGCTGAGAGAAACTTTCGAAAAATCATATAGTCTCGTTTTTTTAAATCCCGGTACCTGCGGAACACTAAAAAAGTAAAGAAGCTCCTTTAAAATCATGTAAGTACTTTCAAGAGGAGATTCTATAGCAATCGCAGCGCACAATCACACTCAGTTTTCTGCAACTCTAGCCAACGACCTTTGATGGCTTTGATAATTACCTCGGAGACGCGAAATATTATGTCTTGAGTATACGGTAAGTCCACAACTGAAGTAAGTGTAACAACACAGGTGCTAGAAGTTGCATGAGCATTGAGCAAAGTCAATGACCCAGCAGAAATAAGCCAGCTGATAATGATAAACATAACATGACACTTAAACACTTACGAACGTCCCCGTAAGTGCAAAAAACGATTACACCCAGAACACCGATGGCGAAGGTAGTTCTATTGAATATTGTAAACACGCAAGCCAAAATACCATAGACTTGGTATAAATAGCACAGCATTCCGGCGGCAAATACGACCAACATCAGGTTAAGGAAGGCGTAAGCACCGAGGAGTGATGCCGTCTGTAAGATAAACAACGTAATTAAAATCTTTAAATCAGATGTAAACATGTATAAATGAATCATTGTGTGAACTAACTTTAGACCAGACTCGCTTGTAATCCTTAGGTTTGTAGATGGACATGAAGTAGCCGACGACCAGACCAGCCACGTACGGGCCCATCCTGTTGTGCGTCCGAATATACCTATACCTGTAAGTTCTGTTGCTCCTGACATCTACTACCACCCTAGAAATCACATTATTAACAATATAATACAATTATGTATACCTATGTACTTGATATTTGGTACATGGTTATAACACGTATGTCTTATACCAGTGTTTTTCAAAGTGTGGGTCGCGACCCCCTGGGGGTCGCAAAGCCTCTAGAAGGGGGTCGCGAGCGAAAACCCTCAGGCAAAAAGGAAAAAAAAACAAAAATTCTCAAAAGTATAACGAAATAAATGCAGGTTAGAAATCGTGGAGGATAGGGGGTCGCGAAATATTTTCGCATACAAAGGGGGTCGTGCCATGAAATAGTTTGAAAAACACTGTCTTATACAATGGGTTGAAGTTGCATTCTCGGTATTGATATCGATAGATAGACCGGAGATTGCCCAGAGTAACAAATAGGATTTGTTCCTGACTCGTCAGATTCCTAATTGGTCATATGCCTTATTCGACACTTTCCCAACTGGTCATATTCCTAACTCGTCATATTCCGGATTCGACATATTCCTAACTCGTCATATCACGTACATTTCCCTGCACAAATTTTCTACAGAAATCCTCTGTGGAAAATGATAAGAACCTCTTTAGACGATTTCATTTGACTGTACAATTACGAGTTAGGAATATGACGAGTTAGGGATATGACCAGTTAGGAAAGTGTCGAATAAGGAATATGACCAATTAGGAATATGACGAATCAGGAACAAATCACAATTAGAACTAGACAGAATGGCGTTAAATCTATTAGTTTAGTAAAATAAAGCAAGATGATTCTGGTCTGATAAGTACCTTTCACCAACATTTGAAATTCCAACAAAAAAGTTTCGTCGTAACAGGGGCAGACTCAGATAAAAGGGAAATCATTGAAAATAGGCTTACCCGATATTTGTACTCAGAACTGCTGGTAAATCATACACGTAAGTGCTAATTGCTGGGCCTATGAACCCGATCGCCAGTACGATGGCGGCAGCCGCTTTGCCCACACTTGGTTGTTTACGATACAAGTGCAATAGGACTAGCGTGATGACGTAGAAATGGAAGTCGCAAGGGATGTACCAGGTGGCCGGATGGCACTGAAAATATTTGCAACTTAATTCAAGTTTCTAACTTTGTGTCTCACGAAAAGATACGCCCAGTGTTCCTACGTAGTCTGACGATAAAGTTTGGGCCGGATGTGTTCATAAGTAATAACCAGTGAGTAGTTACACACCATTTCAGAAACGTTGAAATAATTTCCGAGCATCAACAGGGCTAGCCACCAGTTTTTCTCGCATGCCTGTTGCTCAAACACAGCGGTTTTGGGATAGAAAGGACCGTCATCTGTGTGCATAGATACATGAGAAATGTAGAAAACTGTCACAGCAAGAGGCCCGATAAGTCTGTGAAATAAAAAGGCACCATTTAAAAAGTAAACAACAGTAAATGTTTGACATAACCACGAAATTTTCAAACACTGGAGAATCGACCTGATATTAACTAACTTTAAAATTGTGTATTTATTTTGAAAGGTTCTTGATCGTTATCTATCTGCATGTCTGCTAGACTAACCAACTAATTAAAGGTAACTTTTACCTAACAAATGCACGTAGGTACGTCGATTAAAACTATCTCTTCGGCGATCACTTACTTTTTGTTACATAAAATCAAGCACGTACCTTACATATCGCTTCAATATGTGCTTGAGTAAGTTATACGGCTTCGTGATATCCAGCGTGGTGAGGGTTTTTCCTAACAACAAGGCAGATATTGCGAAGAACGTGTCCACGTGCAGGTCGCAGTGAACGATAAACACTGAGAGTGTTTTGTTCTGGAGCGTCTGTACATTGAAATTAGGTTGATTTATAAATTGACGTAAGTAATTAAAACTTAAATGAAACATTTTGAAACCGCCGATTCAAAAATAACTATATCTCATAAACGGCTAAGCCGATTTTGTTGAAATCTAAGTAAGAATACTTGCGGTCAAGTCACCTTTTTAATACACCGCATCGAAATCAGTCCAATAGTTTTCTAGGAAAATGGTTACAGGCATACATACGCCCAGGGCCGTATTTAGAGGAGGGCAGGCGGGGCTACTGTCCCGGGCCTCCACAAAACTTCCCCAATAAGTAGGTGCCTCCACTAGTCCGTTAGGGGCCTCCGCTTTTTCGTTGCCCCAGAACCTTCACACCTCCAAATCCGGCCCTGCATACACCCACACACACAAAAAGCCTCTTACCTGGGTGAAAAATGTCACTTACCGATTCCATATCCAGGGCGTTAGTGACAGAGGCGCCATGCAGCAATGTGGTTGAGTGGATAAGGACGATGATAGTCGCGGTCAGAAACCTGATGCCATGCAGACACGACAGTGCATCCTTGTCCTCCTTCATCACGGCGTCCCAGTTGCGACGGAGACAGAACGATTTTGTTAAGTGGTTTACTAAAGGGATAAATAGATAAATACGGTTTCCTATACAGTAGGGATGTAACGATACCGATACCGATATATCGGTATCGCCGAATATATACAACCGATATTTGAAGAACGCGAAAAGAATTTGCAGTATGAAAAAAAATCTGCAAAAAGTTATTTCAATTACTGACTTATTTTATGTATTGGTCTATTACCTTACCTTGTGCAATGACAATTACTATGTTAATTAAATATTAACTTTAAAAAATAAATTTGAATTTTGAGTTGACAATCTATATTTTTCTAATATTTTTACTTTACACTTTCAAGGTTGACTCTCTGTTAAGTATAGCCAAGTTTTAGGTATAATAAGGACATACAAATATCTGAAGTTCATCCTTCACTATTTAGCTAAGATATCGGTATCGGTATCGCCGCTATTCACTACAATATATCGGTATCGGTATCTTATCGGCAAAACTACGTATCGTTACATCCCTACTATACAGGTGTATTTTGTTTTACCGCCCTAGGTAAGTAATCTACTATTTTGGAATCGCTTATTGAATTATCCTATGTTACCCTGACCCGAACTCATCACCTTATGCGGTTTAAATAACCCAGTATCGGATTGTGGAGCAAACAATGAACGATAAATTTAATAATATGTAGATTATCCCAGATACAATCCAAGGAAACAAATAAATAACCGAGAAAATATATTCTCCTGTAATAGAAAATGATTAGCTTGAACTCGTGTTGTTTTTCTGCGTGGGAAGTCTTTGTATTTGTAATTAATAGGTGTAAATAGATAACGTTCGATAAATGCATTCAGTGGACACGTCATTCCTATTACATAATTCCGCCTCTACGTCTTCCGCCAATGTAAGTAGCAGAAATAATACAGAATTCACAAGGTCAGGGACTTCGTGACATGTATAGTTTTTTCATCACACTTGCTCGTAAACTTATAGACCAGCTCGAGCCGATTTACCTCCCGTGGGTTATGAAAATCTATAACTCCCACGGCAAGAAAAACTGTATGAAAATCTATAACTCCCGAGGGAGTTATGATTTTAGTTTTAAAATATAGAACCTACATCACCGAACCGTCATTTCAGACTAAGGAGATTTCAAATCAGCCAAGGCTTATTTCACATCTTCAAAACTTGGCTACAAAACCAATTTTACTGTATATAAATCTTATATGGTATATTTTACTATTATTTCAGTAATTTTTGCAATTATTTTAATGCAATTAAATTAATTCAGTTTAAAAGTTTATTTTGAAAATCGGTACAGTCTTGCGGTATTGCCTGTCAAGTTTGAAAACTGAACGCAGTTCTTAGCATTATCTGTGGAAGACTATATTGAAAAAGTTGACCATAAATAATTTGATTTTTGTCTTATTTTTTTTTCCTCGCGAGTGTGATGAAAAACAAACAAAAACAAACAACTCGACTCATTAAAAGCCCTCCGCCTACGGCGTCGTGCTCCTAATAGACTCTCGTTAGTAATCCTCTTCTTACTACCCTCGGTGCACAATGTACTATTAAGGTAGAGTACATGATCGAGTTAGCTTGGCCTTGGAAATCTTGGAATACCTACCCGAGTTCCCTCAGTTCTCGTCGAGGACAGTGCGTTGAAACTAAATTGGATTTCATTTACATTTTCGCGTTTTTATTTTCAACTTTTTCTTGAACATTTGCTGCCATGAATATAACTTACTACTTCGCCATATTTATTTCTTTATTACCATTTTGCATTTGATGAAATACACTCAGAAGTGTAAATTTGTAAACCAACGACCAGTAGGCTTACGGGGGCACAAGGGGATATCCAGGCAAAAGCTAGATGGCGCTAAAAAACTAAACATTTAAGAGGAAACAGTAAGGTGGAGAGAATTGAAAATAAGGTATTTGTAAAATGTGTCGCAGTCCCGCACTGCCCGCCTCTCCCGCGCAGAGCGCGATAGAGACAACTGCAGCTTGGACCGAAAATACCTTTTACAATTTCATGAAAACAACGTTTCGTAGTCCCCTGATTTCTTCCCCAAAACTTAACCTATTTAACTATTTTTTTCATTAAACATTAAAGAAAGCCTTTGGCCGTGTTCCTATGTTTTCCTTTTTTTAATAATCTAGTCAAATTTGTTTTCTGGATGTGTGAACGCAGCAGAAAATCTGCCATTTTTTTTAGGTTTTTGAAGGTTAATATCTCTTTTGAGAATCAATTTATCGTAATAAGGAAAACATAGGAACATATCAATAGCAGCCATAGATTTTTGGACAAAAAATTATTGCTCTACTGGCACTATCCAGGGAGGAAACAGGGGACTACGTTTGTATGGAAAAACTGCCCTCCTGTTTCCTCTTAACGATGTTATAATTGAACACAGAAACATAGTACAGTAACAATTAGTTCGTAAACAGCTAATAATAAATAACTCTGTCACGCTTGCAAATTTGAATCATTGTAAATAATATAATTCTTATACCAAGCTAGATGGCGTTGTAAATATCGGGGAACAGCTTTTTGTATGGACAATGACAGTCCTCATGTTTTAATGATCCTTGTCAATGCGTTGCCGGCGCGGCGTCGAACAGGGCAGTATACGTACGGATTAACCAGATGATACTGAATATTATCAATACGTACCAAAGGAATAAGGAGTAAGACTTGCGGTGGCTGGATACTTGCTAACGTAGTACGTTGAAGCAATTGCTATAAACAGTAATGTTATGATTGTGTATCTGGGAACAAAATATAAACTGTTGAATTTCTTTAAAGAAGTGAAAGGTACATAGGTACATTTTTTTTGTATAGTATTTTCAAATACAATAAATGGATGTTTTTAAAAAAAAACCCGTGTAGATACTTTCTCAGAATACTTATGGACTTTTGAGGATTTTCGGGCTGAGAATCGTTAGTACTTTCGAACCTTTTACGTGAAAAAATGTGTCCCAAATTTAGTATTCTATGCAGTCACCTTTCTGTAGGTACTTATGTTAGTACGAAAGTGGCGTAGTGCAAAAATATTTTTCCTTTGTTTTTACAAAGTTTTACCCACATGTTTTCACGTATAAGGTTCGAAAGTACTAACGATTTTGAGCCAGAAAGACCTCAAAAGCTCATATCGATACCTTTAGACTCAAAGGGCGTAAACGCATTAGAACCTACGGCGTTTACGCCCTTTGATTCTAAAGGTATCGATATTATGAGAAAGTAGCTACAAAAACAACCAAATATCTCCTATTTTTTACTTTTCTCCTAATCTTTTCTAAATCAACTTTTTTTATTGCTTACATATATACATAAAATCCCTTTGAATACTCATGTAGGACCCCTGCTACTTCGCAGTGGTGGATAGACACCGGTGATTCTTTGGCGGCGAGTAAGTAACCAGTGTCGATAAGGGCCTTTGCAAACTTTTCCACAGATTTAATTGGACATCCCGCCGGAACACAGACTCCGTGGGATATGTATGAGAAACTACGGCCGTAGATAGTTTTAGTCTGCAATAAAAATATTACGTTTCAAGAAAAACACTTAATCGTCTTTTGAATCGATTTCGTTTTTTATTACTTGTACTAATGGCTGAGCTTACAAGATCTTTCAGGATGTATATTCATTACTTTGTCAAGTTGAATGAAACCTAACGATGTGCTGAACGCAAATAGTAACATCTTTAATATGTTTGAGTCCTTAATGAAATTAACCCTTTGTTGTTGTTTATTTGAATCTTTTTTATCCATATTTGTATTTATCTAAGTTTAGATCTCTTTGTACAATCGAAATTCGGTACCTACTCTGTCTACATAATAGAAAAACAATATATAGAGTACATCATTAACTTTAAAAATCAGCAAAATAATGATGATAAAATTATAAAAATACTTAAATCAAAAATTTAAAGAACTCTCGAATAAAAAGCTCTCTCATAAACGGCTAAACCAATTTTAGTGAAATTAAGCTTCAAAAAACGCTCTTGGTCAAGTCATCTTTCAAACAATAGGACCGCGTCGAAATCGGTCCATTAGTTTCCCAGTAAAATGGTAACATACGTCGGTTTTAAACATGTACCTCAAGATAATAGTCTTCAGCTCTAGCGTAAGGGTCAGTGACCTGCTGCATCGTTTTCATACCACCTTCATTCATCTCAATTTCAGCTAGACAGTATTGAGTCTGAAAGTCAGGGTGCGTCGACAGCCAGGGTGGCCGGAGGCACTGATCATAGCTGCCCAGGTGGTGCCGGGCACCGAAGAAAATACCCGTTGGTGACTGTTCGATGGAGTTCCATACTAAAACAAAGGAACTAATAAAAATACAGTCAAGTATATGAAATGGAAAGCAACAGGGCCAAACGCACGCGCTACCTAAGTCATAAAGAAGAACTATAATAATATATGTATGTATATCCGTGAATAAGTTGAGGAAAGTTTCTGATCGTCAGACAAAGCAGAACATTTGAAAAGAGTTGGCTATTGGTTTGAATTACAATCCGGATACTTAAAACCAGAGTACGTACTCGTATGCATCTTTTGGGTTCGCTCGCTCGATCCATCTCGTAGACTTCATCATTTTTTAACATCTAGCTCTTCGTGTGTAGTCAAGAGCAATCCCATTCATTTAAGAAAAAAAATACAAAAGTACACTTACCCCACGTTGCCCACAACGTAGAATTTTTGACATTCATTAAAATATTCAATATTTTGTCACGACATAGCACCTCGTCAGTGTCCCATTGTTGCTTTGCCAGACTATCAAATATATAGTCCACGTTTGGGATCGTCGATATCTGTTCTTTAGCAAAAGCGTGGGCTGTAAAAAATAGAAACTACCTAGTTACATTTTTGTAGCTTACTTGGTTGGATTCCAATTGGCATGGTCTTATAATTCTTATATATTTTACAGAGTTTTAAATCGCATTGCCAAAATATCAACAATAATAAAATAAAGCACTACAATGCTTTAAGTCAATCGAAATAGTTGAAAAAGTGAATTTAGCTATACTCCGTTTTTTTTAGATGTGAAAATTTGGTAAACAAAAGAAGCAGTGGTCGTCAACATTTGTAACTATCAATGAACAATTTAAAAGTACATGATATTTACTATGTCGTTTTCGTTGTCCGATATTAATTCATTGCTTATAAGCCTAAGGTACCCACTTAGTAGGCCAAGCCAAGGCATAGTAATATAACGTATACTTAATAAAGATTTTCGACGTACGTGCTCATGAAGTGACTCTAATTTCATTATTCTTATGCGCGCAACGCAGCTTATTACAGACACACACTGTTTACTTTGATAAATCACAAAATAAATACAAAAACAGAAGTTCTAAAGATATATATCACTTTTTATTCGCAACTGTGTTGACAAACTGATCATAACGTCAACGACGTTTAAAAACCTGACCATAGCTTCAAAACCTCTGCCTCTTTGGGTATTTCATTGTGCAACATTTCTAGAAATGATTAAAATAATAGGCAAAAAATGAATCTGATTTTTGCTTTTAGAATAATGGAAGTAAAATAAAAGAAATGAATTTTTTTCTTAATTTGTTAATTATGTAAATTGCAAACGTACATAAAAATCAAGTATTCACTATCAAATGAAATTAATTGCACAAGGTCGCCACACAATGTACCTGATAAAAAACCTCAAGTTGACAGATGTCAACTTTGTTTACCAAATTTTCACATCTAAAAAAAACGGAGTATAGGCAGATAAATATACTTACAAGCACTAATGGTAATGTAAAAAATAAAAGTGTTTTTACTCTGCAGTCTTAAGACCACTTCTATTTTTCCTTGTACCTTTTTTAATACTTAAAATTAAACAAATAATTATGTTACGAAGAATACAAATCTTTACTTTTTGTTTACATTGTTAGACTACTACCGTCTAGCAAATAGTAATTTGCTATTTTTTTTTTAATTTTTAGCGTTGAAAAAGTGTCAACCATAAGGACAAAATTTAACTCCACTCTAAGAATTTCTTAATTGGATACAAGGAAAAGTAGAAATGCCTTTAAACACTGAGAATATAATGCAGATTAAAAACAAATGTAAAAGCTAAATACCCACCGAGAAAGAAAGAACACAATATAATTTTGATAAACATTTTACTTAATTAATGCAATTTTATTAGACGTTTTTAATTTTATTTGTCACAAATGCGTCACGCTTGGCGTGCTGCGGCTTATCCTGCACATGAGAAACTCATCCGCAGTGTACTAATAACTAGGTACCAGTACTTGGTTTTTTTCATAGAAAAGTACAATAGCAGTAAATGAATTATAAATGACATCGTAATTAAAAAAGTATTGCTGATCACTTTCCAAGATAATCGACTGTAACATGCGAACTGATGCGGACTGACAGACAAATGAGTGATCCTATAAAATACAAATTGTTTTTTCGCAGTAATAAATATTATAAGCAGCGCTGGATTTAGAGTAGGGACACCCAGAGGCTAGCACCCAGGGGCGCGAATTCCCAGGGGCAGCCAAATTCAGGGCTTGAGCTTTTTTTTCACATCCATTGTGTGTACAATATGGATAATAGGGCCGCATTTTTTACGGTGCCCAGGGCGGCACTAAGGGAAAATCCGGCCCCGATTACAGGATCCCAAATAATGAAAAGGTGTTTGTGTATTACTTTATTGGATCACCTTTGACGATTCTGTTTCTGTCTTATCCTATTTAGGGTTGAATGAAAACCCGTAAAAAACGTGTAAAAAATCGACCAAGTGCGAGTCAGATTCGCACACGAAGGGTTCCGTACCACCGTCGAGCAGAAAACGTAAAAACACGTTTCTTGTATGGGGTTCCCCTTTCAGTCTTATTATTTGTTGTTACAACGCCAATAGAAATACACAATTTGTAAAAACATCAAGCATCTGCCTATTGGCATTAGGATCGAGCAAAAAAGCCAAAAAAATACGTTTCTATTATGGGGCCCCATTTAATTTTTGTTTTCATTATTTGTTATACAGGGCGATTTTGGGGTCATGTAGCAGGAGTGAACGGAACAACGGATCGGTAAAACGATCGTAAGACCTGTCGTAATGTATGGATCAGAATGTTGGGCAATGAAAGTGACGGATGAAAGGAGAGTGCATGCAGCTGAGATGAGAATGCTGAGATGGATGTGTGGAGTGACGAGAGAGGATCGGATTAGAAATGAGTATATAAGGGGAAGTTTGAAAGTGGCACCGGTGACGGAAAAGATGCGTAGCAGTAGGTTAGCTTGGTATGGGCATGTAATGAGAAGGGATGAAAGTCATATAGATAAAGTAATGTTAGGGATGAATGTCGAGGGACGGAGAGCAGTTGGTAGGCCAAAAAAGCGATGGATGGATTGTGTGAAGGAAGACATGAGAAAGAAAGGAGTGAGTGCTGAGATGACGAATGATAGAGGAGAATGGAAGCAAAAAATATGTTGTGCCGACCCCACGTAAAGTGGGATAAGGGCAGGGAGATGATGTAGCAGGAGTGAACGGGGTACTGGGGAGGGTCACACTGAGCAACTTTCACTATGGGGACAGCCACGATTAACTATCAATTAAGTATCAATTAACTCTTAATTAGGAGATTTTTTTTCGCGATTTCGTGGCTGTCCCCATAGTGAAAGTTGCTCAGTGTGACCCTCCCCAGTACCCCGTTCACTCCTATTACATGACCCCAAAATCGCCCTGTATAATAACTCAATACCGACAATAAGGTCCCTTCCCGTTGATAACGCCACAAATAAGTGCGACTTTATAAGCAAGTGTGTTGAAAATAAATTTTCTTACCAAAGAATTCTCACTTGCAGTTTTTGCAGCGAAATATAAAGAGAATAAGTCTTTTACGTTAAAAGAGCAACGCGTCACGAACCGTTAATCAAATTCGAACTTGATTCGAACGTGCTAAATTCGTCATTTATATAACCCGTTTATAAGCTACGATAACTTTCAAAGCGACGATAGTCACCCGAAACGAGCGACAATTCATAATACGGTCGAGTCTGACCAAAATAGACTTTATGTCCTTGCTATATGAATATCGGCGTAGACCTTAACTTGTTAGTTCTGCTGTACCTGCAAAACCTCGAATGTTGGGAGGAAAACTCAATTTATTTCGTTAGAAGCACCAATTTGTTTCTTTTAGCACGGTCCTAAACTACATTTGCTTCACTTTAAGGGCTAGGGGCCCTTAAAGTGAAGCATACAATGATGAAACATAAAAATCTAAAATTAAAACATTCAATTTTAAATCGGGGCTCGAATTGACATAACTTTTAAGATGTACATATTCAGTTGTGAATCTAAAATCGCGTCAGTTGAAATAGAACCATAGAACTAAATTAAGAATGACAGTCGTCGCGTCGCGTACTAAATTAAAGTACCTGCGTACCTTTACCAGCTTGAATTTTTTTAAGAGGAATGCCTAGCTGCGATTTTCCCATACAAACGCTCTCGACTGTTTTCTCTCTGGTTTTTGAACATAGAGCAATGAATTTTTCAAATAAGATCAATATCATCAATATCTATGCCGCTATGTTTTGCTTTTTTGGATATTTTTATTTTATAGAAACTTACAGCGCCTTGAAAATCGCAATAACGGCTTAATTGAATTGGCTGCCAAAAAAGGCGCAGTATAGAAATATGTCAACAAATATAAAATAACTGGCCAAGAGCATGTCGGACCATGCTCAGTGTAGGGTTCCATAGCCGTAACTATAAGGTAAAAAATTCGATGTAAAAAAAGTACAACAACAAAAGAGCGTATCTTCATAGCAATTACGTCCTTTTGTTGAGAAGCGCAGTTTATCGGCAATAACTCAAAAACGGTACATTCGATCTTGTTGAAAATAATTTTCGTTGAAAGTATTAATTAAGCGTTACCTTCGTGATTTTTTTCATATTTTTCGGACGCACGGTTTAGAAAATAGAGGGGGGGGGACACAATTTACACAACTTTCGGAGCGATTATTTCCAAATACATTCACTTAATCAAAAATATTACTTAGGAACCTTATAGTGTTTTTTAAAGAGCTGTCGAACTATGTACCACACGTTGATATTTGCTGAAAAAAAATTTTTTTCTTGTCTTTTACATGTATGGAGTGCCCCCCCTAAAAATATTTATTTTAATTATTTATATACCAAACTAAGTAGCGGCTCATAAAACACACCCATATTCCAAATTTCATCAATATCCATCATGTAGTTTCTGAGTAAAATGCCTGTGACATACGGACAGACAGACAGACAGACAGACGGACGGACATGACGAAACTATAAGGGTTCCGTTTTTGCCATTTTGGCTACGGAACCCTAAAAACATTCTTCTTTTTGCAGTTCCCAAAATTTTATAATGATTGGTTGCGTTTTGGAGGAAGAAACAGTCGAGACCGAAACCTCGATTTTTGAGTTTTTTGCGTGGGATTTTTAGTCCGAGGTGCAGTTGTCCTTATCGCATGAATTGGAGGCGGAGTCCACAGCAGCGCGACAGAAACATTGCGTCAAAAATTCGAGATTTGAAAAGTTGCTCAGCTAGGCATTGCTCTTAATCTTAAACAATATTACAAAAGTAAGTAGCTTATCGACCCGATGAGTGTAAACACGCCATTATTTATCAAGTTTCCTGCCAATTTCCTACTTCCGGAGGACACATAATTTTAATGCCCTTAAGTGTGTTACCGTGGCTAACAAGCTTTCATCCGATATGAAAAGAGTTGTTTGGCTAAGACTCAAAAGTAGGTAAAATATTAGGGATGTAACGATACCGATACCGATATATCGGTATCGGCGATAGGGTTGCCGGATGTCCGGTATTTAAGCGTACAGTCCGTATTTTCCAGGCCTGTCCGGTAAAAAATAAATGGTCATACCGGACAGAACAATGTATTAGTATAAAAAAAAACGTATTTTTCCCCCCTTTTTGGGGTTGTCTGGTATTTTTTCGCGATTCACTGGCAACCCTAATCGCCGATATTTGAAGAGCGCAAAAAGAATTTGCTGTATGAAAAAAAGTCTGCAGAAAGTAATTTCAATTACTACTGACTTAATTTATGTATTGGTCTATTATTTTGTGCAACGATTATTACTATTTATTATTATTTTATTATTAAAAATCAGAATTTCTGTGTACAAAAGTGCAAAGTATTTTGAAAATCGGTCATTTTTAATGCTCCCAATACTTATTATTCTCCTAATAGGTAGATGTGCCAATATAATACATGTATGTACCTACTACGTTTTATTTGGTGTGCTGATAATGTAATGATAATGCTTGTCACTCGCTATAAAAAAATGGGGGAATAACATTTAATTGCGTGTTGACGAGGTACAATGTGATCGATTGACCTTTTACAGATTTGCAATGTAACGTAAGTGTACCATATTACGGGATATTAAGGCGTTTCCTACTTCGAGGAAGGTTTAAAAAAAAAGTACGAAGGTGCTAAACGTGAAATCTATTTTGTTTTGAAGATTATTCTTATAAGATGGATATAGGATATTATTTTGCCTCGTAGCTTTTAATTTATAGAAATTATCGTTATTTTGCTAAACCCTTCGTTTGTCCGTAATTCCGTGTTAAAATTTCGCTATGGATCTAATTCCGGGATTCGTTGTACCTAATTCCGTGATATCTTCAAAGTTCACAATATTTATGTGCCTATCAAAATAAATTGTTTTAAATTATTATAATCATTAAATAAAAATACAAACAAGTCATTATTTTATAAATTTATTAAACTTAAAATTAAATAAAATTGACAAAAATAAAAACAGGTGCATAAAATTGCACTAAATAAAATGAAAAAAAAATAAAAGAATACTTCTAGAACAAAAACAAAATTATACTTTCTTCGATAATCACTATATAGTTATCTATTTTATTATTCTTCGGATATCCCGGAATAAGGGACATCAGTACAAAACTGGTGTACATTATTCCGGGAGTCAAAAAAATGGTTTTAACCAAATATTTTAAAGAAAAATTATTTATAGATTGGAAGGTAATATAACAATCATAAGTTTAACATCGATATAACTAACTCTTTTGTTTTGCTATTATAAAATAAATTTAATTAAAGTTCGTTGTCATACTCCATTATTTCATATGTATGACACAACGAGTAATCATTTCAGACTCGGTTTATGACTCAAATAAAAAAAAACATATACCGTAATTACGTCACAATAATCTATAGCCATTACTAATCTTGTTCACGTTAAATTTATGAACAAATTTAACCACAGATAGAAATAAAACATTAAAACATTTTAGACTGAGTTTCCCTTATTGCGGGATACACACGGAATTAGGTTCATCGCGTCATATCTGCGAACATAATTACGGCAGTCACAAAATCCATTAAAATAAACTTCATTATTACTTGAAATTGATGTTAAACCGTATGTTAATAACTACTACTCAATATTATTACAAATTTATATTAAATAAACTTACCAGCATTACAACAAATCCTTACGAAGTGTTCACTGTCACCTTACGCACACCGACTACGCGCCCGTACGAAACAACTGCGTGGTTGCAGCTGACGAGTTCAGACGTGCAACACAGGTATTAAAACGTATTATGTATATTAAAAAATCGTGTTTTTCGGTTGTATTTAAACTGTAGTTGATGTAGTATTGTATTTAATGATGATTTTTTTTATTGTTTTCTTATTATACGACAAAATATCACGGCATAATGTACTATCCCGGCATTATGTACACTTACGTTAACGCTACTCGCCCAACTTTACTCGCTTACTCGCTGGCGGTGGGACAAGTGCCTTGAACATATAGTTTTTCTTCTAGCTGTAAAATTAAAATGACAATAAATGTTGTTTGAAGGGCAAAAAATTGTCCGTCTTGGATCTACTTAGACGGTAATAAGGTACAAACGTCTTTAGAACTATCGCACATTATACATTTTAAACTTAGGTCAATTAAACATGTGACAAACGTAGTTAGAATTGTCATGTACATATTAGCAATTTTGTACATACGACATTTTAAGTTTAAGTAGTTGATTGTAGAACATACGTTTCTAGAATTTTCGGAATTTCGCTACGTACCCCACAATGAAGGCTTACCCGCCGATTAATTTACACGCGTAATGCACGCCTAGCAGTATTGCTGACACAAACTTATAACAAATTATAAGTATGTCTGATATCGTGATTTTTAATTTTAACCGAGTTTCAAAAGAAGGATGGTTCTCAATTCCACTGAAAGTTTCTATTTTATGTATTTGTTACACCGCGATTTCGCGTAGACAGCTGGAGCGAATTTGAAAACTCATATTCGTTTGAAAGAGTGTAGCTCCGAGGTGGTCCCATTGCAATAAAAAAAGTTGTTAACTCCCCTTCTACAATATTTGCGAATAATCTGTGGCTGTGGTAGCTAACGCAACCTTTACGAGTTAATAATTACGTTATAAAATCTAGCTGAAGTTCGAAATAAGAACATGTCTACACAACGTTATTATGTTTGGCCTAAGGCAGGGGCTTTACTGATTCATTTACAGAATGACAATGATTTTAATTAGGAATACGCTCTAAAAAAAGTAGACCGCCTTATTGATAGATCGCTGAACTTATTTTACACTAGCACTTATTTACCCGCGGCTTCGCGCATTTTACACGGGTAGAACGCGCGTAGGTACTATCCCAAGGGAACCTTTTACCAGGATAAAAAATATCCTATATTTCATTCCAGGTCTTGCTCTACTTGAATGCCAAATTTCATTCAGTAATAACCGCGTTATTTAGTAAAAAGCCTGTAAACCTCCAAACATCCAAATATCTTCACAAACTTTCACATTTGTAATTGGATAAATGCCTTTATCAGGATACGTATGCATATTGTTTTCTACCAAGGCGGTGCTACGTAGAATGAGACTGTAATGTAGATACAGTTTTAATAAAAAAGACACTGGCAGATAATTTTACAAGGTAAATTTCATGGACAATAGTCCTTTCTAAAACCCAACTGTAGTAAACACTAGGGCGCGCATAACCGGGAAATTTTAGTATGACAGTACCAACCGGGAATACCCGGTGCTATCATACTAACATTTCACGGTCCTGCATGCCCCAGTAAACACCAAGTAGGTACACCAACTAAATGGCATTCATATACGGCCCGGGGGGCTCTTGCTTTGATCTGTTTACAATAATCGTTCTATGTATTATGTTACTCGTATGTTTCCTTCCTCAGTAATAGCTGTGGTGAGACGTATTTATAGTATATTTACGTAAGATTTGTGTTAAGGGTTATTCTTGAAAATTATCATTCTCCTGTGCCTACATATTCGCGAATATTCGAAAGACCCCGCCTCTTTAGAACGACATATTTGGTTATTATGTAGTTCTGGCCAACGTCTACAAATTAACCAAAAATGCCATTCTAATGAAGCGGAATCTTCCGAATATTTGGAGCCAGGTTAATGATGTCCTTCTAAAATCACCCTAATTATTCCATCCCGCTCTGTCCCATGACTTGCCCCGTCGCTAGAGTGAAAGGGAGATAAGCCGGCATCCTGTTTCCGCTCCTCGACTTCCGATGGGGAGACTCGTTGATATGTGAGTTTTACGTTGTACCTTTACTCTTAATACATTATAATATTCACGCTTTTCCCACGGTTTAACTAGAGACTTCTGTCACAAAATAGGATTATGCCTGAAAAAGTAATAATTAAAAAGTGAAAAGGAACACAAACATAATCTTACATTTACCCATGGTACAGGAAAACCAGGTATGTTCTTCCTGTGCCGTCGACTGTACATATTATTTTTCATAAACAGGCGATGTAGTAAGTTTGCAGTTAAAATTAGATATCGTGATTGAGCGGGTAAATTACATTAATTCGTTCTGAACTCTAGCAACCTACAAAACCGCTCCAACTACAACTTTCAGGCATGATGCAATTAGTTTCCAAATGGCATTTATCCACATGAAACTTAAGCGGCAATTAGTCCTTGTCGGTGGAACTTAGTGACGGGAAACATACGTTCAGTTTTCATATAATATACCTATTCCAGATTTTGTATCTGATGATCAAAAACACGCTAACACAAAAATACGCAACATTTAAGCTGTGAAAACGTAAAAACTAAAGCCATCTAGACATAATTATATATCTAAGCAACGATAATGTTCATTATATAATGTTTTATTTTTCATTTATTTACCCCTCCCTACTTATATATACGTACAGTCAGCAAAAAAAAGACTAAATTCTACTGGAGATTCTGTGCAAGCCACCTGGCTAAGTACCTCCCTCTTACTTATTTCTGCCGCAAAGCATTATTTACACCATTTCATTTTTCGTTTCCCGGTACGAAGGGCAAGAGAGCAAGTGTAATTACAGGCATTACATCTTGGTCGGGACATTGCATGTAGAAGACGTCGTTTGGCTCAGCTCGGCACGTTCGACCCGAGCCGAACCGAAGGCTCGCTTTTTTGCTCTTTGTGCGTGGACATTAAACTTTTTTTGACCGGCTATAGCCGATTCCGAGTCGGTAGATCTGAGGAGACCCTAACGCAGCCCTACGTATGAGCTACGCTTAACCGAACTTAATAGCTGAGAAACTTGAGCAGGAATCCAACAAAGTTAAAAAATGGCGTAGTTACTCAGCTAACACAACTTAAATCTTAAATAACTTAACTTAACACATTACTACTACTACTACTACTACTACACACACACACACACACACACACACACACACACACACACACACACACACACACACACACACACACACACACACACACACACACACACACACACACACACGCACACACACACACACACACACACAAACACACACACACAAACACACACACTAACACTACTTAAAAACTAAAACTCAACGAATACCAATTTCTAACAAAACACATTAAACCCCTGCAACTCACCGGCCCTGGGCAAAGAGCCAAGAATGCTCGCGGCGTTGCCTCGCTGAATCGCCAGGCTCAGCCTCTGTGCGAAAAAAGATCCAGCCCTGAGATCGCCAGAGACTCCCAGCAACTTTTCCGATATCTCACGGACAAATTTTTTGGTGTCAGACGACCATGGCCCTAAGGTTTCTACTGCAAGTGCCACAAATACGTAATCACTTGATAAGAAAGCGTATTTGCGCCACTTGATTGTCTGGGCGTTGTCAGCGGCAGATCTGGCCTACAGGCAGAACCCTGAACATGGGACGGAGCCAGCGTGTCTGTGCAGGTGACGTCCCACGCCAGGGGCCTTCCAAACGCCAAGGCACCAATGTGCACTCATCAGGCCTCTTTCCATCTGCAGCGGACATTCCAGAGGGTTCCAAAGTCGCTGGTACAGACACAGTTCCAAGGGCCCGGCGGATGAGGTCGTTCAACGATGCGTGCCGGAAAATACGACCAGCACTCTGTCGACAGTGAAGCCCGTGTCTGCCTAAAGCGTCGACTGAGCTGCCACATTTACAATAAGCGTGAGGTACGCACGCCCTCCAGACAAACAGCCACGCGCAGGGAACCAGGGTCTAAAAGTTATTGTAATCTTTTGTTATCGTGACATTATCTGGCTAACACAACTTTTTAGAAGTCGCAAATTGGGATTCACGCTACCCTAACTGGTCCAAACAACTTACCAAAAAATCAGGACTGCATCATGCTTTGCGACATGCGACTAACGCCTCATTTGCATTTTGCACCAGCCACTGTGGTGACAAAACAATATATATATACACAACAGACAATATTAATATATATACAACTCCTAACCATTACTAAAATAATTGTAATTTATTACCATTTAGAACCTGGAGACCAGCTTGATGAATCAGATGGGAATTTTTAGAATGTGGAAAACATCAATCATTGTAATAGAGCATACTTTCCTATATTAGATAAGTGATTTAGACAAAACCATTTTCTCATGCATTTTTTCTAACTTTCTTTCGAATGTAGAACACATGCAGTACGGTCAGGCAAATTAAAAATAAAGACTTTAAAAAAACGGAGTCAAATGATGTAATTCACACACAAAATATTGCTAATGATAAAAAAAAGCATCCAGTATGCTTAGTGCCCAAGTGGTAACTAATGCTGATAAGACAAAATAGAGTTCAATGTGTGATGACCCGTATAACGGCCAATATGGTGAAATGGTAAAAATACCTCGGGCGACGCGCGCCTGAGTGACAAACTCGCCCATAAATATTAACGGAAATCGCCGCAGTACTGCAACAACAGTAAGAAAGGCTTTATACTAAAAATGTAAAAAACACAAATACTTATTGCAAAAACCGATGTATTATTAACATTTAGGTTGATCTTGATCGTGATACACTTCAGAACAATTCACTTCCATTCGGAGCAGTATTGATGCGGTGTGGTGTAGTGTACATTCGATGTGATGCTGGCACAAATTGTAGGGAAAATTCTGGACTGCGCGTCGACTCGCACTCATGCATTAATTCTGGCTGAATTGGCTATTTGACAACTTTTTTCTGTGATATATTAAAGAAAGCTCTCAATAATAGAAATATAAGTGAATAAACTACTTGTACATCATAAAAACTCAACGATATACTTACAATAATGTTAAAACACATTTTTAGACTTTGCCAGAACGTGCCAAAAACACTTCATACTAAAGGCTACTATAACGTGACGTTACGCATTCCTTGGTAGGAGCAAATAAGTATTTGTATGATTTTTGAAAATTTCTAAAAAACGATGCAATTTAGGAAAACCGTTTTATCTTTCCTGTAATATTTAGAATGATATTAATAATTGGTAATTATTACAGTTTTTTCTGTTCAGTAACTTCGAAGATAATAGGGGGGCAATGGTATTTTTTTTAACGTTTTAGGTCATAAATCGAAAAGTACAAAATTAAGAAAAAAAATAAAAATGGCTTTGGAATCTACAAATTAAGCTCTTTCATTTGATATCCCACTCAATATAATAGCTCTACTTTGGTTTTTCCACATCCCATTTCGGACCCCTTTAAAAAAAAAGGAAAAAAGGTATAAGATTTTTTCTATCCAATAGGCTTGTGTAAGCGAGTTTAAACACTATTACAAATTTCAAGTCGATAGCATCAGTAGATCCTGAGATATCTTGCTGTGACAGACAGACAGACAGACAGATAGAGTCGCACCATAGGGGTCCTTTTTTACCATTTTGGTACGGAACCCTAAAAATGAAAACTATCCTAAACTTTGTACTGACACTATTATACTAAATAAATACATATAGGTATAGGGTATAGGTAATTTCACGAGAGTTGAGGCCACGCACACAACAACACTGTCATGTAATGACAGCGGGATTTTGAAATTACTGTTCTTTATTCGTACCGATAGCAGGTTCAACAGTGAATTGCAAGATGGACCAAAAAGTTTGTTTAAACTATAGCCTTGTGTTTATTACTCACTCATTAATTTCATTCATTCGCTTTTTTTTGCAATGAGTACTTCATGTAGCTGTGTGTGTAATCATTCACCTCAACTCTCGTGAAATTACCTATAGGTATTTAACATGACAGCTGAGCACATAATTTCAGGATAGTTACGCTTAGCTTAGCTTTAATATCGATACCTTTAGACTCAAAGGGCGTAAACGCCATGAGAACCTGCGGCGTTTACGCCCTTTGAGTCTAAAGGTATCGAATATGGAGAAATAAACTTCAAACTCGAATTACTCACACTGGGTTTTGTTTGTTTGAAATTATTTGTAAGTAAAGAGTTTGTTTCATATGCCACAAATGAAAACCTGGTTCTTGGAACGTGCTCAACCTCTAGGCCTAATTAGATGGGAAAAGAGCTGGAAGCAGTTTGTGACATAAGTGGAAGTATTATCTGGATGGAAAAGTTTAGAAACCACTATACTACTGTTGTTATTGCACTGCAGCCGCAGCGTACATAGTAATTGGAGCTTCGCGTTAATATTCATGGAAAAGAAATTACTTGCTCAGTCGCTGAGCACATGTTTAACAACTTCATTTGCTATCATTTGTTTCTGATAACAATGACTCCTTTGTACTGTTTTTCTCCTCTATTCTCGTCTGAGAAACATTTTGTATTGGATAAAAAATGAACTTTTTAGGGTTCTGTACCAAAATGGAAAAAAGGAACCCTTATGGTGCGACTCTGTCTGTCTGTCCGTCTGTCCGCGTGTCACAGCCCGATATCTCAGGAACTACTTGATTATTTCGTTGTTTTATTTACCTTATAATTGATATCATTAAGTTCTATGCGGGATCCCGTAAATACCGGAATCCCGCGGGATCGAAAATGTGCAATCCCGCAGGTACCGAGATTAAAGATTGGCTGGGGGATTGGAAGCCCTGAGGTTTTAATCACGAGTTTCATGCCAATGGCGAGCGAACTGGTACCTAAGTATCACGGAATAGTGTTACAATCTTATAATAAAATTACATTGAAGAAGGATTTTAGGTACCTATCCTATAGTTTCGTTTAGCTGTGCTGTGAGTGAAATTAAAGTTTTCTACATTTGTTCAACGTAGTCTGCAAGTACCCAGGTGGTGTAGTGGTTAGCACGTTGTACCTGTAAGACTGAGACGCTGGTTCGAATCCGGCCTTGACTACAGTGGGTTACGTTACGTAATAAAGATTGTGGTGTTTCCACATAAAAAAACGCATATAAATATAAATTTATCAAAAAAGCGCCATCTCTTTCGCTGACTTGACACTGCTGAAATAGGAGTGCAGACAAGGGGCACTGCGTATGCATGTCCTTGAGTGGGACTAAAGCATGAAGCCCTGCAAACAGAAATAGTATATTACACAACTAGGGTGGTAATACAAAGAAAGGCCAAGATCCCAGATGTTTCCGGCCCGAGCCGCAGGCGAGGGACGTGCAATCCCGCAGGTACCGAGATTAAAGATTGGCTGGGGGATTGGAAGCCCTGAGGTTTTAATCACGAGTTTCATGCCAATGGCGAGCGAACTGGTACCTAAGTATCACGGAATAGTGTTACAATCTTATAATAAAATTACATTGAAGAAGGATTTTAGGTACCTATCCTATAGTTTCGTTTAGCTGTGCTGTGAGTGAAATTAAAGTTTTCTACATTTGTTCAACGTAGTCTGCAAGTACCCAGGTGGTGTAGTGGTTAGCACGTTGTACCTGTAAGACTGAGACGCTGATTCGAATCCGGCCTTGACTACAGTGGGTTACGTTACGTAATAAAGATTGTGGTGTTTCCACATAAAAAAACACATATAAATATAAATTTATCAAAAAAGCGCCATCTCTTTCGCTGACTTGACACTGCTGAAATAGGAGTGCAGACAAGGGGCACTGCGTATGCATGTCCTTGAGTGGGACTAAAGCATGAAGCCCTGCAAACAGAAATAGTATATTACACAACTAGGGTGGTAATACAAAGAAAGGCCAATATCCCAGATGTTTGCGGCCCGAGCCGCAGGCGAGGGACGTAAATATGCGATCGAGGGCTTTCTTTATTACCTCCCGTGTTGTGTACAGCATTTTATGTCTACATTTGGCCAGAAAGCGGCTTTTTCCGTACGCGCAGCGTGGGGAAAGAGCCACTTTATGGACAGATGTGGCATAAAAGATATAAAGATCGTATAAAGAGCGCTGTTACAAATACATCGAAAATTTCAACGTAGTCTACAAGTACATACCCAAGTAGTGTAGCGATTAGCATATCTAATTGATCAACAACTCAGCAGATATTCATATTACGGTCAATAAGTTTGTTTCGTACAATGTTATTTTCTTTTTTTCATAAATGTCTCGGTCTCAAGCAAACAGTTCCGCAAACTTAGCTGTCAGTAAGGTTGCAACTTTTGCTATAAAGATGTAATTGAAAATCGTCGTTATTGTTAAGCAGCAAAATGGTATTTTTTTGTCTGGAAACGTTAGATTTATAAAGGCGCCTGCCTGTAACTGTCACTGAAGTGCGGCCTGCACTTATCTCGGCACATTTTTATCAGGCGTTATAATACTTATAATATTTATGCCACACCTGGCCATAATGTGGCTTTTTCCGCACGCAACGCGTACGGGAAAAACCGATTTTTGGCCAGGTGTAGACATAAAATGATGTAAACAACACGGGAGGTAATAAAGAAAGCCCTCGACCGCATATTAACGTCCCACGCTTGCAGCTCGGCCCGCAAACATCTGCTATCTCGGCCTTTCTTTGTATTACCACCCTTTTTATGTAATGTACTATACTAGACTACAGCATTAGAGAAAAGCTCGAGGTACATAATAATCGTGGTTTCTTGACTAACACCTGCTACAAGAAAACCAGGTATGTTGTTCCCGAGATCAGACATGGTTGCGTCACGACAATGTTGCCATTAATTAAGAATTCAATTCAATTCTTTAAGAATATTTATCACCCATACCCATTCTGAGTTTTTGTACAAATTTCTATTACATGGCCCACTTTACCGTTGTATTCAGGATTGTTCTGGTTTAATAGCATGCAATTGTCATGTACTTATTTTAATTATTTCTCTTCATCATCATCATCATTTCAGCCATAGGACGTCCACTGCTGGACATAGGCCTCCCTCATAGATTTCCACTTAATTCGGTTGGAAGCAACCTGCATCCACCGTGAGCCAGCAGCCTTAACCAGATCATCTGTCCATCTTGTTGGTGGACGTCCGACGCTGCGCTTGCCAATTCGTGGTCTCCATTCGAGAACCTTTCGGCCCCATCGGCCATCTGTTCTACGTGCTATATGCCCTGCCCATTGCCACTTCAACAAGCTTATCCGTTTGACTATGTCGGTGACCCTCGTTCTTCTACGTATCTCCTCATTTCTGATTCGATCCCGCAGAGAAACCCCGAGCATAGCCCTTTCCATAGCCCGTTGAGCGACTCTGAGCCTATTCATAAGGCCTATAGTGAAGCACCACGTCTCGGATCCATATGTAATCACTGGCAACACACACTGATTGTATACTTTCGTCTTAAGGCACTGAGGTATTTTGGACGAAAAGACGTTGCGGAGTTTCCCGAACGCTGCCCATCCGAGTTGGATTCGACGATTGACCTCCTTCTCGAAGTTGGACCTACCTAGTTGGACTGTCTGTCCTAGGTATACGTACGCGTCAACAACTTCAAGAGCCGAGTTCTCAACCATAACGGGAGTAGGCACGACATGGACATTGGACATAACTTTCGTCTTGTCCATATTCATTTTTAGGCCCACTCGTTGGGAGACTCGATTGAGGCCTTCGAGCATCGTGCTGAATTATTTCTCTTGCAGAACAATAAATAAAATGAAGTGGCTCGTACTGCAACCCACGCCATTCGCATTTTTTGAGCCTACTTATACAACTGTCGCATAATAGTATTTTATGCAACAGTTGTATAAGTGGGTTCAAAAAATGCGAATTGCGTGAGTTGGGATACGAGCCGCGAATGCGGCGAGTATCGCAAATAGAGACGCAATGAGCGTTTTTTGACTTAATTATACAACGTTGCATACAATACTTTTTCTACGACTAGGATTTAAATTATAAAATACAAAATTAATCATAACATGGAAACAATGCAAATATGACGTTTGACTGACAGTATGTGTCTATGGTAAACTTTTTTTTTAAATTTAAAATATACTTAAATTAAAAATACTTTTTTATGTTGGCATCAATGAATTTAGTTCGGAAAGTTTTGTTTTTCTTTAAAACCGTAGGAATTTAATTGTTTGTTAAGTTGGTAGTTGTGCATTTTTACCGTAAAGTTAAAATTGAGCGCTTAATCCTTGACCTAAGTTTAACCTAGATTTAGAAGTCTGTGGCTGCTAGCAATAACGTAAAGTGACTATAACGACACTAGTGCTGTTATGGGGAATAGAGTATAGACTTCTCTGAACTCATATTATGTATGTTCTTATATTACTGTTCGTGACCAAGTAAAAGATAGATAACAGTACAGGAGTAGAAAAAATACTATTATGACTTACGGTCGCGCTGACCATCCTAATTCTACTTATTATGCATTGTATAGGTATAGGACTTGGCGATCCGCTAGCATTGATGTGATGAGGCACAGGCGGCAACGACGGCTGCGACGGTCGGGTAGAGTCGAGTCCGGCCAACACCCGATCTTACACGAGTAGAAGTGTTGTTGTTGATTTTATTCTTGGATATTTATTATTATTTGTTGGTTTAAACTACGACAACACGGATATTAATCACGGATATTAATAATACGCTTAAAAATAGTTCTGATTTTTAGAAGTAAAAGTCTAGTTTTCACTTAGTTACTTATATAAAAATGAAAATCAGTATTTCTTTAGTAAAAAAGGCATAAGGCACTTTCATATTATACTCGTAGGTACTTTAAAAAATGGTACTTTCATATTATACTTATACATAACATGGTAATTTAGAATACTAATGCCTTTCTAAACATTGGCCAATAATAAAATCTTATAGGTACATAAGATCTTTTTAAAAAAATTGTATTTAAGTGGCTGCATTTATTTGATTGATGGTGTTTCGATTTGTTAATTATGTTCTTATGCTTGACCTTAAGGTTGATTATTACTGTCATTTTGCATACATAATTGCATAAAAGTTAATTACTGTAATTTTTTTGATACAAGTGAAAGGATAATTAAAATAATTTTCCATAAAATCGTTATTTTTAATTGTTTTTTTTTAAATCCCCAATACCGAAACCGAAACCGGAATTCCGATTTTGAGTCTCAATAGATACCTAATCTCAAAACCGGTATTGAGAATAATCCGGTATTGCATGCCCTAACGGCGACTGAAGTTGACGGAGAGCAAAGAAGGTCCCTGGCCCTTCTTTTCAGCACACGAGGTACTCTATCCTTCTATCTCAATATCTTCTGCTCCAAATAGTCCGATATTTTGCTACAACACAAATGCGCAAAACTCGTGTATAAATTATAACAATGTTCCGACGTTTTTCAATACCCGTGGGCATTTAAATATTATTTGTATTGTACCTATGGGAATTGTCACGTTTTGCTCAAATATTAATGTTGTTCAATTTATTAACCAACGTCAAAAAAGCAGGTTCTCAGTTCGCCTTTTTATGTGTATTCCCCGATTATTAGGCAAATTCTTTTTTGTTGGAGAGGCCCTCGCTATAGCTTGGCAACTTCGTTGGTGACACTCCCATGGTCCGCGCGGGGGACGGAGGACGATGACGTATTGAGCACCGCTACATACGATGCGAATTACGTACGGATATGTCTGCCGATATTCCTAAAGGCCGAAGCAGTCTTTCGATGCTTTCTAGCTGCAAATGCAGTTTGAAGGCAGATTTTTGCAGTTAAAATAGCTGCACTCCGACTGCAAGCGGACTGCGTAGTTGGTTTACAATTTTGATGCAGTTATTTCACAGGAAAAAGAACTGCCTTCCAGCCGCACTTTTGCAGCCAGAAAGCAATGTTTAAAATAAGTATGTATATACCAGTGGCGTGGCGTTGAAGAAATCCTTAGGCAAGCCGGAGTAGCTTTGGCGTCAATTTTCTTTAAGAGAACTAGAATTAAATTGGATATCAAGTTCTATGGACGCCACGCTACTGGTATATACATTATGTACAATTTGTTTGGCTCCACATCCAATAACTTTTCCGATCGGCAGACTTATCTTTGCGTAGCTTAGTTGCGTAGTTATCTCGTGTGCTTTTTGTCATTTGCAGCCGTGATTAAATACACAAGTTACCACCAAGACGACCGGCGGCCGACAGAACGCTCTTTTCACACGACCCCCGCCGCGCGCACAGTTAATACCGCCCCGCTGTACTTCGTCCCCCGTCGCCCGCAGATCATGGGATGGGAGTGTCACCAACGAATTTGCCAAGCTATAGTGGTCCAATTGCCACCAAATCATGATGAGGTCAGGATGATCCTGACAATCTAATGATGGGATCTAGGAGAAATAAGGGAACTTTTAAAATGTTCTACGCACACCTATAGCGATATGGATATTTTTTAGGGTTCCGTACCCAAAGGGTGCCAACGGAACCCTATTACTATTTAAATAACTCGTGCATTTATTATTGAATACGTTCGTTTGAAGTCGATTATTTTATTTTGTACTAGCTGTACCGGTGAACTATCGGTGTCTCTTTCGGTAGGTGTGAAAACGGGTTACGTCAGCATAGAGGACCTTCCCATACAAATATGTCCAATGAACTGATGAGTCCTACATAACCAACTAATATTGCTTCAGATATTCGTCATGGTCAGTCGCTTAGTATTTATTTTTTATACCACTGGACTCAAGGGGATTTTTCAACACAGACAACACGGTTCATATATCAGATACCACTGAAGTGGGAACTTGTTAAATTTTTTTGTGTTATCGTAGCCTACTTGCTACTAATATTATAAATGTTATAATCTGTTACCAAATAACACGGTAACAACTGAATGAATTGAAATGCGATTTGGTATAGGTACTTGTAGACAAAGTGCTGGCTTTAAAGATAGGATACTTTATATTACCATTACATAACAACGAGATAAAAGTAGGCGAAACCACGGATAAATACTTGTAATAAATATAATTTATACTTTAACAACATCAAGTGTGCCTGCTTGCAAAAAAACAGCTGTTTAGTGCGGTCAAGGCCGGAAAGATGTTTTCTTAAAAACTGTGTCACCGTGAGCTTGCTAAAACGAGATGCGTGGCACTGCGCAACTTTTACTACTGGGTATTGGCTTAACTGAAGGTGACGACTAGGCTGTTTGTTTAATGGTGATGACACAACTTAAATCTGGAGCTACGTTAGGATTGCAATAAATATCAATAAAATCTGCTTGAGACTTCATTTGCAGAGGGTAAAAATCATAACCCCGTGTTTCCGCTACCTAAGAATAGGTACACGCAAGACCGAATGTATGATATAAATTATCATTAATTATTATAATAATAATTGACAAGGTAGATTATAATAATTAACTATGACAGATGTCGCCCCACGACTTCGACTACATGAACCTTTCATCCCCCGTTTCATCCCTTTAGGAGTTCAATTCCAAAAAAATATTTCATAGTGCACCTTTGCCTGCACCTACTTTCTCCTAAAGAGCACTTGTTTCAAATTTTAATTGTATCCCGATATCTGTATCAGTTTAGGCTGTACATTGTCGGTCAGACAGTGCCTTATCTCGAATGTTTCATTTCGTTGACAACTTTTTTCTCGGAAACCGTTAACTTTTCAGGATTTTTTTAAAAGTCATTCTGTAAATACCATTAGGTTAGGTTAGGCTTGTTTTATGTATATTAATCCCAAGAAAAAAATGGTATGAGAGAAAATTTGCTTTCGTCGAAATGATATTTCGATTATATGATATTGCGATGAAATAATATGTCGATGAAACGTGTGATATCGATTCAAGGGTAAACCTTACACAGTGCATGGGTTGGTTTGCACCATCAATAAATCGGATGATGAAACCCGATGATGGTGCCTCGAATTCATTCTGCTCTGGGTACTTAACCAGAACCAAAACCAATTCCTTCTTTTTTTTTCTCTGGCGAGGGCGTGACATTCACACAATATGTGTTTCACTGTTTCTGAATGTAGGCACATTTTACAATTTGCGTTTTCAATAAGTCTCAGCTTGGTCAGAAATCTTTTGACCCCAAAAATACGTGTGAACACCCCGCCCGGTTATGTGCTCGAGTTTCCTTTTGCTGTACCTCCAAAGTTTCTTGGTCCAGCATTCACTCTATCTACAAAGCAATATTTGCTGGGAGTACTTTGATTTTTGATAACAATTAAAACTTATATCAATAACCTTAACAAAGGGTCGCAGCGGCAACTTTGACCTTTAATTAGCGAGCGAGAGAGATCAACATAAAGTACGAAAGAAAAGAGAGCGCAGGTTCAAAGCAGCGAACAGTATGACTATACACAGACAAATATATAATTGAATAAATATTGGTAGAAAAACACGAAAATATGGAGTTAACACAATTTCTACAATCAGTAACGCCTGTAAACAAGCCTTAAATAAAAGCATACAGACGATTCTAGACTGAGATGTGACCACCGGTATCCCTACCAGGTCTTGCACCAGGATAAAAACCTAGACCGCGTGAAAGAGGATAAAAAGTTATGCAAAAAATGGTTTGGGGGCGTCATTGGGGTACAAAAGTACAGTCACGAAAAAACTGTTTAATAAAAAACTAACAGGCTGAAGCTCGCGAGGCCAACGACATTCGAAATAAGTTTGCCAAAATGATGATGATGAGAAATTAATGACAATCGTATAGGGATGTTTTATGTGGCAGGGCATTTGACAATAGGTACTAACAGCAAAGGATGTACGAAGAGTGATGTTACTTGTTAAGTGCCTCTTATGGATGATAGAGTTGAATAGGTACCTAATAATTAAGGATGGATGGATCTTATAGACAGACTTTATATTTGAAGGAGATAACGGATTTGCAGTCTATAATTAACGGTGGCAAAACGTTCTAACACTTTGTTGTGCATGGCGAAAACACCATACTTGATGTGTTTTATAGTACATTACATAACTAGAGTGGTAATACAAAGAAAGGCCGAGATCGCAGAAGTTTGCGGCCCGAGCTGCAAGCGAGTTGTGTACATCATTTTGTGTCTACTTGGCCTGAAAGCGGCTTTTTCCGTACGCGTAGCGTGCGGAAAAAGTCACTTTATGGCCAGGTGTGGCATAAAGTAAATTTTTAATCCTTATTTCGTTCGTATGAAAAACCGACGACTGACGAAATGAAAACACTGACACATTAACTAAAACATCAAATCGTAAAATTCGACATTGAAATTCGAAAGGTTGTCATGTGTCAAGTGTCACTCAGAAAAATATTTATAGAATTATTGTTTTCGAGACGTTTTAACTCATTTTTTATGTTTTTTACGTTAAATAATACAAATTCATACCCTAAAACAAATTAACCTTGAATACAAAACCAGAAACAGTGATACTAACAAAATTACCAGAAAGAATGAACAACGTTTCCTCGGGCACCATTGAAAATAGCCAAGATAATACACTGCTGCCCTGCCCTATATGCTCGAAGCTATTCAAGAGACGCGGCCTAAACATACATATAGGTAAGTCACACCCACAGACCTATGTGAGCAATCAAGAGAATGAAAACGCTACTAGTACTTCATCAAACCAAAACAGCAACAACCCACTAGATAACCTATTTAATGATGGTTTTGGAGCAAAAATGATAAACAACGAAGGCGGCCAAGACTCTTCATGGAGACTCCGCTGGAAGAAAAGCATAAAATTGACGGGAAAACAATACAACCTTCCACAAGGAAACGTTGGTCGTCATTTTATTGACCTCCTGGCAGACGAAATCAATAAACTAGTTAATGAACTACCGACGAATGGATTCTCTGAACGAATATTCTTCTACTGCAGCACAATTCTCCAAAGGGATAGCTTAATAACTAAAGGCCCAGACATCAGACGTCTAATAAACAGAAGACTGGAAATGTGGCAAAAAAGTCAATTCGACGAATTAATACAGGAAGCAGAGAGATGCAACAAAAAGGTTAGCCGCTATAAAAATCAACAAGATTGTGATCATATGGCACGCGTGTTTAACAGACTGATGCTACAAGGAAAAATAAGACAAGCCAACAGATTTATCACAGAACGAAACGGTGGCGGAATATTAAAGCCTGATGACAAAATAGGAGACAAAACTGTATTTCAGATCCTGGAAGAAAAACACCCAAACCAAGCAACACCAATTATAGCAGATTTCGACCAAACAACACAACTTCCAAACCTTGTCGATGTTGACATAACATCCAGTCATATTGAAAAAGTAGCAAGAAGCATCTCTGGGGGTGCAGGCCCAAGCGGCACCGATGCTGATCAATGGAAAACGATGCTTTTACGATTTGGCCCACACAGCTTCAAATTAAGAGAATCAATAGCAGCCTTAACAAGAAAACTAGCAAACGAAATAGTAGAATGGGACGCAATAAGAGCACTGCTAGCTAGAAGAGGCATCGCCCTTGACAAATGTCCTGGTGTCCGCCCGATTGGTATAGGGGAAGTACTTCAACGTATCATAGCAAAAGCCATGGCTTTGACGACAGGCACTGATGTACAAGAAGCATGTGGAGCAAATCAACTTTGTAACGGAATAAAAGCCGGTATAGAAGGTGCAGCACACGCAATGTCAGAAAGCTTCCACGAAGACAACACCGAAGGTATACTCCTCGTCGACGCCACCAATGCCTTTAATGCCCTCAACCGTCCGTTGGCACTATGGAATGCCAGACTTTTATGGCCCAGATGCTCGAGATTCCTATTTAACACCTATAGAGGACACGCAGTCGTATCATTTAGAGACACCAGTAAGTACATATTAAGTAAAGAAGGAACGACACAAGGAGACCCACTGGCAATGCAAATGTACGCGATTGGAATATTACCACTAATAAAAACCTGTAAAAACAAGAATAAATACATTCAGAACTGGTATGCAGATGACTCTGCATGCTTAGGCAAATTCGATGAAATACTAGAATGGTTCAACCTGCTAATGAAAGAAGGGCCCAGATACGGCTATTACCCTGAGCCAACAAAGAGCTATCTAATAGTCAAAGAAGGCCTCGCAGAAATTGCCAAACAAAAATTCGACAAATTAGGAATAAAAATTGTAAAATCACAACGATTTTTGGGAAGTTTTATTGGTGACACAAACGACAAAATCGACTATATCCGACAAAAAACAAAAAATTGGACTGAATGCATCCTTAAGATCACAAAAGCCTCGGAAAAATATCCTCAAGCTGTACATACCGCATTCACTAAATCACTACAATGCGAGTGGCAATACCTACAAAGAGTGACCACCGGAACAGATGAAAACTACAACGACCTAAAGAACGCAATCAAGACTCATTTAACGCCCTCTATACTGGGCAGAGAAGTAACATCCATAGAACACGAACTCTTTGCACTTCCAGTGAGGCTGGGTGGCCTCGCAATTAATGATCCCACAAAGCAAGCTAAAACCTCACATGCAATATCATTAAATGCAAACAAAATACTAATAGATGCGATTCGATCCGGCGAAGAAATCAACATAGAAGACCATCAAAATCATGTATATGAAACTCTAAAGGAAGAAAGAAAAAAACGAGAAAATAATGAACAACATGAACTAGAATCAATCATCGATAAACTGACAATAAAAACAAAAAAATGCATCCAAAGGGCGATTAACAAAAAATCATCACAGTGGCTAACAATACTACCGACCAAAGCTGATGATACCGACCTAACAGCTACGCAGTTTCGCGACGGCCTTGCGATCAGATACGGACATGAACCTTCTGGCCTGCCACTAAACTGCGATGGTTGCGGCGAAAATAATTTCAACCTCAACCATGCACTTAATTGCAAGAAAGGAGGTCTCGTAAAAAGAGGCCACGACCAACACAGAGACGATATCAAAAACTGGGCGGAACCAGCATGGGGTTCGGCTACTACTGAGCCAATAATGCGAGCCGCAACCTTAGATCAACCAGGGCTAATAAGCGACTTACTATTGGAAAGCGTGTGGGAGCCAGCGAGGAAGGCGTTCTTTGACATTCGCATTGTAAATGCCGACGCCGCATCGTATGGTCTACTCACATGGCCCACAATTGCCCAAATACACGCTCGTGAAAAACATCGCAAATACGATCTGGCTGCAGAAGATCTTAGAGCTTCATTTACTCCCCTTGTGGTCTCTTGTGATGGCGTTGTCGGAACTGAATATGAATCCTTCATAAAAAAAACATGTCTTAAGCTATGTGAAAAATGGTCCAAGCCACACTCGCAAATAATAAACTGGATCAAAGTCAAAATTCAAATATCAATCATCAGAGCGGTCTCTATTAGAATCAGGGGAACGAGAAGAAAGATAGGAAGATTTGGATGCGAAGATGGCTGCGGAATACCCATCCTGGAGCACTAGATTTCTCCTCTTTTTACTATATTTTACCATACTCTGTTTATTAATTTGTATTATTTAACGTAATAAAAACATATAACTCAAATCGTAAAATGTTTGTACAGGATTAAAAAGGGTTGAAAGAGGCGTGAGATTCTCTTCCGTCTCATCTTGTAAGTGGCTTAGAAATGAGAAAGAATATTCCAAATCCATATTGTAACTGGATATAGAACGAGAATTGGTCCTCTCTTTAATATTGCTTCTCTTTAGTACACTGTGCATCTTTTGTTTTTGCAACTTAAACGGTTTATTAGTCTTATGGTTTTGAAATAATTGTCCTAAGTGTTCTTAATTGTTTGAGTTTGCCTCGAGGCTGACAAACCCGAACTTCAAGCCACGATATTAATTAAATTATTTCTAAGAGCCTGTTAATCATTTACCTACTCTGTTATTTATGACGAATTCTATCTAAAAGGGCTTGAGAAATAGAAACTTAGCTAAACTGCCATCGAAAGCTCGACTAGGCAACGCGATATCTTCGTAGAGGTAGTGGGTTATTCTTCAGAAATATGTCTGCGGTCACCTTATTCCTCTGGCCCTTTTTCATACTAAATGCATGGAGACAGAGGAATAAGTTGCAGACATATTGCTGAAGAATAACCCTAGTACTTAAGATAATATATTTAATATTAATAAAAATAAGACTACTATTTTACTACTTTTATTTTATACTAGACAAAAGCAAGGCTACTATTTCAGTCTTCAGAAAAATCATAACGGAAACAAGTTTCAGTCAAAATTTTTATTTTTAGACATTTTTTTTATTGCCGACTGTACCTTTTTTGTATAGAATTCATCATAAATAACAGAGGGGGCCGCGACCCACACGTTGAAAAACACCTGCCTGCCTTACAGGGATAAGTTTGCCTTTGTACATAAATATTGGTTTTGTATGATTTTATGTGCAATAAATTGTTTACATACATACAAAACACCATCAGATCAACATTCACGTGTATACTTGTTTTTATTTTATTGGTACTATTTTGAAGTTAATAAACCGTCCATTCAAAAGCTCCTTGGATTGGAAACATGCGCCATTTTTCTCTTATACAGGGCGTTTTTGAGGTCATGTAGCAGGAGTGAACGGGGTACTGGGGGAGTCACACTGAGCAACTTTCACTATGGGGACAACCACGAAATCACGAAAAAAAATCTCCTAATTATGAGTTAATTGATACTTAACTATCAATTAGGTATCAACTATGTGACATATCAGTGGCGTGGCGTAAAAGATATCCTTGGGCAAGCCGGTGCAGATTTGGCCTACATTTTCCTTGAGAGCTGCAGAATAAGGTGCTCAAATGCCTGATATTAGGCAAGCCGGTAGGCATCGAATTCTTTTTTACGCCACGCTACTGGTACATATGTAGATTGGCACGGAATGCGGTCCTGTGCAGATCGCATTCACTCTCTCCCCCTCCACTCCCCGATCCTCTCACCAAAAGTAAAGTCCTGGAATGGCGACCACGCATAGGTAAGCGTAGTGGAGGACGGCCCCAGGCTCGGTGGACGGACGACCTCGTCTAGTATTGAAAACCTTTTAATTTCCACCACCCCACTATTGTCGACGCCGCTCGGGGCGCTCGCTCGGCCAGTCGCGTAGAGTCACGGGCAGCCGGTAGTTTGCCAAAATGCGGTGGTACATTGCTGTGATTTGTTTAGTGAATGTTGCCGTTGGCCAAAATGTGACCAAAGAAGGTGAGACTTTTTTTAATTTAGAAGCCAAGTGAACGTAAGAAATGGAATTCATAATCGTAAGCAATCGTCTATCGAAAATATACATTTTATTAGCTTTGTATCAATGTTATAAAACATTTCGAAACTTATTCGTACGGACTGGTGTGACCTCGCGTGTATAATTTTCTACAAAAATCTGAGTGGCGAGGGTACATACCTACATCAAATTTAATTTCCTACGCTTAAAATATGTAACTGTAAATAATTTTCGAAAAAAAAACGATTGTGATTATAACGACTCTACAGTGAAATTTTGATCAGATCTAGGTAGATACGGATACGTATGAACTATTTTAAATATTTTACTTCGGTAGGAGCTTACCTTACCTTTTTAATGTGACCCTATAGTTAATACTCATTATCCTACGATCCCAGTACGTCTTAATTTAACCCAATATGTTTAATGTTAGGTTCATCATCATACCCACGTAACGTATATAGTTAATAAATAAACTATACCCACGTAACCTATTTAACTGCATTGTGTTTCAATTAAATTGCTCTGTATATTCGCAATATGTTTTTTTCGATATCGATCGCAAGCCAATCAATGAAGGATCGAGTTTTCTCTACTAATAACGCCCTTACCTACATAGAGATCGTCTGAAAAAGCACTTTGTTAACTGGAAAGTACCATAACCTACTTAATTTCGTTTTTAGACTAGATATTTAAAGGCCTTCGTAAACATCATTAATTAAAATCGTAAAAAAATCAATTACAAAAAATACGAAAAACTCAAAATGGAAGAAGATGGGAGAAACCAGAGACCGCCAGTTTCGTAGATTGATGGTTCTACCAACTTAGCCAATGGCGCCAATATCCTAGCTTGCTATGAATGAGATTCGCAGTATTTTTCCATTTTTATTTAACAACCGGACTTACCGGGTATCCCCGGATCCGGTAAACGAGGACAAATCTGGGGTCCGGACGGATGGCACCCTTAATCGTACGTTACGGCCCAAACTACCGACCCCCCGCCTTTCGCAGATTCGTTACACTTATCACATTACCTATGACGGAAGTAACGTTTATCATGGAGATAAGAGCATCCATCTCTTTCAACCTACGTGCAAAGTTATGCTTTGGAAATTGATATATGACTGACTCGCGTAAAATGTATGTAATTTTTTCACATATTCGTGACTAAATCCTGAATATATACTTTACAGAATAGATATCGCTTGCTTATCATCTCACTGTTGTTATTGACGCTCAACGTACTATGCATAATACGCCAAACATACGACTAACTTTAGTCGACCAACTGCAGTTTAAAACATACACATTGTTTTTAACATTTGTTATTAGCAAGGCAATCACACGATTATATTTTACACAACACAATGCCTGGATAAACTTTAAATAAGTATGGATAGTAAACTATATTAAACAAACGGATATAATAATGTAAAAACAGTACCTAGGAGATAAATTTAAATAATTACTCGCAAAAATACTAGTTATTTGACCGACAACTGAATCGTTTAAGTAAAGAGTAGCAATGTTTCTTTTGTTATCCTTCTTTCAATAGTTTCAATGCCTCACGACCCTTGGCATTAGTACAGCGCATCAAATACATCCATATTCGTATCATTGAATACATATTCTGGAAACAAACTCAATCGGCACTATGCCGTTAGTGGAATAACGACATAGATCTCTATGAAAAATGTTCTATCGGCCACGGACGCCCACGGCTGCACATAGGCCTTCCCCACAGATTGCTGCAGAGTGTGGTCGCATCTACCGACGCCCATATACATTAATAACATACTTGACATCACATATACGTGACATATTTGATGTTATACAATTCTTAAATCATTGACAGACCACATACAACCTATCTAAAATTTTCCATGGACACCATAATGGCTACATACACGTGAGTAGGTTAGAAGATTTAAAAAAAGCTACTTAAAAAAAAACTATAACTAGTTTAACATCGCATATTAAAATAAAAGATGTAATTTTTTTATAAAAAAAATCATCGAATTTATTTTTATACAAACTTTTGGGAAGTACACATTTATAAACACATTTCTTAAAACTCCAAGTGATTTTGCACTTTCTTAATAATTATTGAATCATTACAGTTTAACTTGAAGTAATCGTATAGTATAATAAGTCAGCGTTCGAGTTCATAGAGTTGAAAGTTCCTTGCCTGGCTGCATACCCTTGAAATCATACGCAATGCTCAATTTCGCGGATTTTGCACCTGGCATTAAAGAAAACTACTTTTCCTTGTTTACATCACATCCTTATAGCTCAAATTGAGTAAAGAGGTGATATCTTAACCTTAAGGAGGCAAACTTCAGGGTGAACGGATTATTTACTGAGGCTTTGTGAAATTGACGAAAAAATACCTATCAATTATTACGAAAATAGTCTATTTTAATATGCATTATTCGTGCCGCGCCGTGTTCGTGATATTGCAATGTATTTCTTTAAGTTTAAGCTACAACTGGCCAATTTTTACGTAGGTCATTTGCAATGATGTTCTATATCAACATATCCTTTAGACGTGTAACTTATTTTTCATCACACTTGCTCGAAAATGGTGTCATTACACGTAGGTTCTGCGGGCCGTAAATGACCTATTACGCCCTAGGGCGTAATGGTTTTCTTTCAAAATTTGAAACGATGGTTTTGTTTTACTCTTATTTGTCGTGTTCAAAGGAAATGCCAATTTACTTTTTTAACTTTTATCACCGAAATATTTATTTTAAGAGAACTGTTATTGCAAATACATATAAACACATATTTCTGTTACATTAATTTAATGTTTAAATAGTGTATTTCAGTATTTTGCAAATATAAAAGCAACCGTTTTAGGTCTACCGTTATGGGTTCCGGTTCCGAACGTGTCTTGACTTTCGCATTGTCTATGGATATGTCACTAATGTCACTGTCAGTTTTACAATTTTATTTAGGTTAAGTAAGGTTATTTTCTTGGTTATTCCTCACAAGTGTGATGAAAAACATTGTGTGTGCCACGGGCGGTAAAGGAATTACAAACTCGTGTTATTAAAGTCCTCGGCTTCGCCTCGGCCTTGTAACAAACACTCGTTTGTAATTCCTTACTTACCGCCCTTGATACACAATGTATTAATGGTAACCAGAGGTTTCGCATTGACACATCATCCATCAGTAATCGACCGCAAAACGGGTAATTATTTTAAAGTTTTTCAATCATTTGGGGCTAGCTCCCAATGACCTTCGATCTGAAACTGTCCGTTTTTTCGTGTTTTTTATTGCTTATCGTATTAACAACAACGGGGTTTACCGAAATTATATCCCATGTTTACTACAAAACTCACCGTTTTCGAGATATACAGGGTGATTGATAATTCGACCTATACCTTGAAGGGGGTTATACTAGAGCTCATTTGCAATAAATTTAGCCCAGTAAACTAGGGGTCTAAATTTGATAGTTATCAAGTTATTTAAGTTTTACGTTTTTTTAGAAAAAACCCGCCTTTCGGACTAAAAGTGATAATTATGAAAAAAGTACTTCCATTTGGCTGGTATAAACTTTGTTTTCTAAAAGCCAATGAACCAATGACTACTTCAAATAAAAATCTGTGTCAAAATTTCAGAATTATCTTAGAAATAAACGGTCATAAAAACCAAAGTCATAATTTTTTTTTTCGATTTTGTTACAACTGATGAGAATTACTTGAAAAAAATGTACGGCACTTGATGTAAAAACTACAGAAATAAGTTCCTCAATTAATAAGCTTTCCAAAAAAGTACAAATGTTGTCAACTTTTTCAAAAATCTTGAAAATAATAATAATAATTCCAGAGCAGGTAGTGGTTTCGCAAAAGGCGTACCTGGCCCGGAGCCGCGTTGTTTGTGTCACCTTTATTTTTCTGAGAGCTTCAATTGACCTGCCTCGGTATCTTATCTTATCTAATTAGGGGTGAGATCTGGGTACATTGCGTTCGGTTCGTGTTCGGGCATGTTCGTGACTAACCGAGGTTTAATTATCTTCATTCAGTAAGTGATCAATCAATTACTTTTGACCTTCTTTCCAACTCAACGTCGTCAAGCTGATGCTGGAAGACCTCCAGTCCATGATCCGGTTGAAGAGGAACAAATCCTGGAGTGTTTCCGCGCGGATGGCACTACATCAACAAGGATTGTGGCTAACCAGCTTGGGATAACTCAGTGGAAGGTTTGGTTCACATTACATTCAGCACGGCAGTATCCATACCACTACACTCCAGTACACGCTATCGAGGAGGGAGATCCTGCAAGAAGAATCGATTTCTGCAGATTTTTGTTGAATGCTGACATCGAAGACCCGGAGTACCTGAAGAACATTTTGTGGACAGATGAGTCCAACTTCGACCGCGACGGAATAACTAACTACCACAATCTGCATTTTTGGGCCCCCAAACATCAAAACCCACGGAGGTCCAGAGAAGGAGCTCACCAGCACAGATTCTCACTAAATGTCTGGATGGGTATTGTGCACGACAATTTGATCGGGCCATTCTTTCTGCCGGCACGATTAACCGGTGACGCGTACGAGAACTTTTTGAGGGACGAACTACCTATGCTGCTGGAGGATGTGCCGCTTGCCAGAAGGATAGCCATGGTGTATCAACACGATGGCTGCCCAGCTCACTATTATCTGCGTGTGCGACATTGGTTGGATGTGAATTATCCAGAAAAATGGATTGGTCGAGGTGGTCCGATCCCTTGGCCAGCGAGAAGTCCCGACTTAACTCCATGCGACTTCTACATTTGGGGTCACATGAAGGCATTAGTCTACGACAGGCCAATTCGTGATGTAGAAGATTTACGAGAAAAAATTGTAGCAGCTGCCCAAACTATTAAAGAAAGTCTGTCGACGCGGGTTACAGTCAGTGAAGTACGTACAAGACTTCGTGCTTGCATTCGCAACCGAGGCAGGCAATTCGAACAAGATTTGTAGTTGTAATTGTAATTTATTTTAATTATTTATTTATCGTATGGCGAAACATTACCCTGCGTGCTTCTTTTTGTGTTTAGTAATAATTTAATTATTTTAAAATAAAATTTTATTTAGAAACTGGTTATTTTACTGCTTTTGCAATCTTATTCCTACCAACAAGCATTTGATGTAAATAAATTAATATCGTGCTTTCTGCATGAAGAAACACAAAGTAAGCAGACTGGCTTCAGGTCCGGTATGCTTATTTCTGTCAGTCATTAGGTATCATTATTACTTTCAATAATTAACTAATTGGTCACCTCATTACTGAAAAAAATAATTAAGCCTCGGTTAGTTAGTTAATGATTTGTAAAATAATTAGTTAACAACGATACGTCCAATTGGAAAGACGGTTGACAGTAATTGATTGATTACTTATTGAATGAAGATAATTTAGCCTCGGTTAGTTCGTTGGATTATACGAGGTTCATGCTATTATTCTTTGTTTTGATAAACAATAATTCATTTCATTTGTAAAATAAATAAGTTAACAACGATACGTCTGAATTGGAAAGAAGGTCGAAGGCAGATAATTGATCACTTACTGAATGAAGATAATTAAACCTCGGTTAGTCACGAACATGCCTGAACGCAATCTACCCTGATCTCACCCCTAATAAGGTAAGATAAGATACCGAGGCAGGTCAATTGAAGCCCTCAGAAAAATAAAGGTGACACAAACAACGCGGCTCCGGGCCAGGTACGCCTTTTGCGAAACCGCTACCTGCTCTGGAATTATTATTATTATTTTCAAGATTTTTGAAAAAGTTGCCAACATTTGTACTTTTTTGGAAAGCTTATTAATTGAGGAACTTATTTCTGTAGTTTTTACATCAAGTGCCGTACATTTTTTTCAAGTAATTCTCATCAGTTGTAACAAAATCGAAAAAAAAAATTATGACTTTGGTTTTCATGACCGTTTATTTCTAAGATAATTCTGAAATGTTGACACAAATTTTTATTTGAAGTAGTCATTGGTTCATTGGCTTTTAGAAAACAAAGTTTATACCAGCCAAATGGAAGTACTTTTTTCATAATTATCATTTTTAGTCCGAAAAGCGGGCTTTTTCTAAAAAAACGTAAAACTCAAATAACTTGATAACCATCAAATTTAGACCCCTAGTTTACTGAGCTAAATTTATTGCAAATGAGCTCTAGTATAACCCCTTTCAAAGTATAGGTCGAATTATCAATCACCCTGTATGGCACCAAACTTTGGCAATTTTAGGCCAAAATAACAGTTTTTTGGACGTCACTTTTGTGAAAATTAGTTAAAAATAAAAAACTCTCGTGGGTTGTTAGAGACGTCAATAAGGAACAATTATATGTAGATTTTATATATAAAAGTGCATAAACAACATACGAATATCGAAAACAGTGCTTTTTGGACCATTTTTGAATAAATCATAAATAAATAAATATTTATGTTTTTCAAAAACTCTCGTGCAAAAGTAGATAAAGGATTGAAATACCGATAAGCGTTTGTGCCATAAATATATCTATAGTTATGACGGAGGAATATAATTAAAAACTCGTCAAAACTATCCAAACAGCGCGCGGAGCCCCTTAAATATACTAACATTTATATTGTCTGGTTATTATGGGAAATTATTATAATAGTGCTGTGCGTAGCATTCGATTTAGATACTAAATAGTTCGATTAGATAATAGTAGGAACTATTTTTACACAGTTACGCTCTGCTCTAGTCTCTATTCACGACGTCTTCCATAACATAACCATGCTCTTGTTGGTGCAGCAATCATAAGTCATTTTTCTTTTCTTATTTGATAAATGCAATAGACAAGCGCATCACGAACAGGGCCGGATTAACCTTTAGGCAGAGCAGGCCACCGCCTAGGGGCCTGCATTGGCTGCAAATTGTAAAATATATTTCATAGAATGAAAATTTTATTGGAATTTTTTTATCGTCAATAACAATGGGCATACGCAGGCTAATTTTCGGCAACTCGACAACAGATATGCGCCTATTTTGCGCCAATGTATTGTATCCGAAAATGACCTTTGACTGAAGTTACTTAGACCTCTGCAAGTCACTCACATCCCTTCATCAACTTGAAAGAGCTAATGATCTTTAAACGGCTGAAAAGAACCCAGAAAAGAAGAAAGAATTGCATTGCCCGACGCGAAATTGTTTTACGATGCGACGTCGTGTCGTGGAAACTATATTTGAATTTTTAATCTGTTAACACTGACATAAAGTTGGTTTTTGATAGAAAGTTTCCCACGACACGACGTCGCATCGTGAAACGATGTCACGTCGGAGCACAACGCGATGTCGTATCGTGTTTATGTGTAAGAAAAGTGTCCGATCACGAACCAAAAGCGCGCTCCATGCATATCGTATGCCATTCTTTAATTACGTTCCTTTAGAATCTGTGCATAAAAGATCGTAGTCACCTGTCCTTACACATCGACTAGGTTCAAGATCTTTAGGTGACAGAGGTTAGCCATTAAAAACCTATCATGTATTATTACGATTTCTTTATTGCTACGTGCGTTAGAATACCACTTATCTTCGATGATGCGCCTTGCCTATTTACCAGACTGCGGCGAAGCCCAAAGGAGGGTTATGTGTTTGACCTGTATGTATGTATGTATTTATGTATGTCCGTTCATATGTCCGCTCGTAACTACTCAACGGCACAATCGATTTTGATAAATTATACATCATTCGATTCGTCTTGATGACGCGACACTGGGTATGAATATGAAGTTCGTTAAAATAAACAAAATGGCGGATTTTATGCACTTTTAAAGTGCACCGCGGTCGGATTTTTAGTAAATATATTTAGTTTTTTTTCGATTACATTCTCCAATTGAACATAGTAATATACTGATGTAATTAAACCAACCCTTCTGAGTGTACAATACTTTATCATGTTATTAACAGGTTTCTGTCGTATTTTGACTCACGACCAATCCAAAAATGATAAACATATCGATTAGGTACCTACCAAAATAGTATTATCATTATTCCATAAGCACAACAATGACAATGCCCCAGAATAAATATTGCACATTGCATTATACCCAATAAAAAAATGTTGAGAACTTCAATAAGTAATAATTTTGGTACAGGCAACCAACTAATCAGAACACAAGATAAATTAAAAGTCTATTTTTTTTTAAACTACAAGCTTCCAATTTGGTAATAATTTTCAGTATCGTGGCCTTATAAATATAATGTTAGTGTTAATAATAATAATAAGACTTCTCAAAAATATTGTTTTTCTACTCCTGTACTGTTATCTGTCTTTTACTTGGTCACGAACACTAATATAAGAACATATATAATATGAGTTCAGAGAAGTCTATACTCTATTCCCCATAACAGCACTAGTGTCGTTATAGCCACTTTACGTTATTGCTAACAACCACAGACTTCTAAATCTAGGTTAAACTGAGGTCAAGGATTAAGCGCTCAATTTTAACTTTACGGTAAAAATGCACAACTACCAACTTAACAAACAATTAAAATCCTACGGCTTTTAAGAAAAACAAAACTTTCTGAACTAAATTCATTGATGCCAACATAAAAACAAAAGTATTTTTAATATATTCACTGCGTGTCAACTTCATTTAAAAAATAAAAAGTTTACCATAGACACATACTGACAGTCATACGTCATATTTGCCTTCTTTGCAGGTTATGCCTTGTTTGTATTTTATAATTTTAAAACCTGTCGTAGAAAAAGTATTGTATGCAACGTTGTATAATTAAGTCAAAAAACGCTCATTGCGTCTCTATTTGCGATACTCGCCGCATTCGCCGCTCGTATCGCAACTCACGCAATTCGCATTTTTTGAACCTTCTTATACAACTGTTGCATAAAATACTATAATTACCTATAAATTAATCACAAACGTCAACCACGCCGCGGTAAGATAGGTAGAGGTACGTCCGCGACTTCAAAACAAAAAAGTGGTTTTTATTGTTGAAATACTTATTTTAAACTAGTACTCGTGCGCAGCAATTTAGTACGTAATGCACTCGTGAGCAGAGTCTGTGGTTTATAATTGTGTCATTTGGGAGGTGTCTTCTAATGGACACGCTGATCCAACGATCACCACATAGCAAAGTCCATCTAATTGCCGCCAATTATTTGCGTGCCTGATTACTCCCATCGGAAATCAGAAATCACCGTTGTACCCATATAACTAATACTTATGTAGATACTCATTTCGCAACGCCATTCGATCTTGACGAATGTTCCCAAAATTATAACCTTGCCTGCACTTGCTACATGTGTCCTCGCGTGGTCCATTCACCACAACAGTTGATTTAAATAGATATTATGAGTTCAACTTACACAAACAAGGTGAAGATTTAAATTATACCATTGGTTATGCTACGATTACGACTCCTCCACAGTTTCACCTGGAACCCCAGATGCTCAGTCCCTTCAACTACAGCGACACAATCATCTTTCATCATCATTTCAACTACCTTTGAGACGTCCACTATTGAACTTAGGTCTCCCCTAAAGACTTGTACAACGAAAGGTCGCATATTTTCTGCCTTTATCGACTTTCAGCGACCTTAACCAAGTCGTCCAGGCCATCTTATGTAACACATTTTGTACTCAATCAGTTCTGGAGAGAAAAATGAAAATTTTTGATTCTGTAATTATATTTTTTGTCCAGTTTACTTTTAGTTTCTCTAGAAAATAGAATAGAACGGTTTTTTTTTTTATTTATTTCATTACATATTTGAGAAAAGCACTATACATACCTCGGCGTGAAAAGGGGTTGCCAGCCTCGTAACTATCCGGCCTTGCTACGCTCGCGCTCGGCCGTCTATACTCTATGTACTCGGCCGGCAACCCCTTACTTCCCGGCCTCTGCAGTAATGTACTATTATGGACACTTCATCATGCTTTATTACACATACCTACAAAATATTGAGTCACCTACTCTGGCCAAGGGAAGTCAGTACCTACCGAGCTTATAAATTCGACTTTGTGAAGATTTTAATAGACATTATGCAGTGGTGATATTTCATAACAGCTCAAACAGTTATTCGTCCTATTCGACTGAGCCCTGTCTTTTCTGAACCTGAAAATATTAGGGGTGGACGCAAACGTGACTTTTCGAGATTGGAAAAAGTGAGCCGGAGTTGTAGCGTCGGAGCACGCAACGCACGGGCGAGTCAGCTGGTGGTTATTGGCGTTATTTTTTTCCTATAAAGTGAGCGTTTTCATTTTACATTTAAAATATATCATGATCTTTCTATATAACCGACTTCAAACATGAAATCTATGACACTAGGAAATGCAAGAGATACTATAAAAATATTGAAATACATATGTGCCTATAATATTTGAAGAATTCCTTTAATTATACATGGATTCCATCATCAGAACTGGAATTTGGAAAAATTGGATCAATTTGGAAAATTAAAAAATATAAATACAGTTCATAAACGACGGATTTCTGAGTTAACAAACATTAAAAAATACAACCTTCTAGAAAATTTCCTTCTTTTGGCGAAGTTGTTTAAAAAGAAAGATGAAATATTCAGTTATATATCAGTATCAGTTTGACGACCGCTTTAGCTTAGTTGGTTGTGACCCTGCCTACGAAGCAGGAGGTCCTGGGTTCGAATCCCGGTAAGGGCATTTATTTGTGTGATGAGCACGAATATTTGTTCCTGAGTCATGGATGTTTTCTATGTATTTAAGTATTTGTATCTATTAAATATATCGTCGTCTAGTATCCATAACACAAGCCTTATTGAGCTTACTATGGGGCTAGTTCGATTTGTGTAAGATTGTCCCCTAATATTTATTTATTTATTTATTTATTTATTTATATATAAGTCAAAATTAAGCAAAATTAAATACTTTACATACCTATGAAGAATTCCCCAAAAACCACACATATTTAAGGGTAAATATGTTTAGTATGCCCTTTGCCGAGAAATCCATATATAAAGATAAATATTCTTAACAGTTCTAAATTCATAAATATATGTCGATTATAGACGCACAACGTACCTATTTCAAAAAATACTGATATACAAACGATAATCAAAATTACACTTCACCTGAACACAGAGTGTCAGCTAGATAGCCTTAGGGTTATATTTACTAAAGATATCACTTATAAAACATTAAATCGCATTTTGAACCACGGCCAAGGCCTGCACTTGCGTAAAATGCCAGATAGTAGTCCCTTGCGAAATACTCGTCGCGGACGGCCGCGGCTTACCACACCGCATTCTCCGTTCATTTAATAATGTTCGCGAATTATTAGAGTAATCGTTTTTTTACGTCTTCACTGTCCCAGTGTCCCACCCGGGATGTCACGGCCCCGACTCTTTTACTTCATGTATACTCCCATACGTCATGTAGGTACTCTACGTCACCCTGGGAGTAAGTGGCTTTTACCGCGCACAACGGGGAGGGAAAATGCCACTTTTTATATCTTTCCTTAATTAGGAAGCTAGGAAGACGTAAAATTATGGACGATAATAACAAAAGCCCCAGATCGCATGTCTACGGTTTGTACCACAAACATCTGCTATCTGGGACATTCTTCATTTTTCAACACACTTGCTCATAATGTGACTCTTCACGATTACCTATCGACTCTGATCGAAGAAAAGTGTCCCAAAATGTTCATACTAATTTCATTCTTCCGTTCCGTTACCACCCAAGTGTAGATGGAAAAGTAAAGGAATTGGAATAAAAAATATTAACTAACATCCTTAGGTACCTACTACCTACAGCTGACCTATATTATGTAGCAATGGCGAAGCGTCTATTCCATACCATCCTTAAGGTGTATAAGGGCAGCCCCGCTACTCCTATGTACCTAGTACCCATGCCACTGGTTCTAGAACCCAGGCCATTGCTATGTAGTCCCACGCCACTGTTATGTAGTACTTACTAAGGACCATTAAAACAAGAGGACTGGCATTCACTTTGGATTGTAACCCGACCGCTAGGGGATTTCCGGGCAAAAACTAGATGGCGCTAAAAAACTAAACATTTAACGATGTTATAATTGAACAAAGAAACATAGTATAGTAACCAAGGACCTTCAAATAAATAGCCGGACGGTGCATCACTAACAAACAACTGAAGCATGTCTAATCGGCCGGCTAACTATCTATGTGTGCTGCGCGCAATAGAAAAAAACTAGTTGATGTGTGCGTGCGGCTCGTAAGTACAAGCAGCCGGCGCATCAGAAATGGCTTCAGTTCTCTGTTGGCGACCCTCCGTCCTGCTATTTATTTTAAGGTCCTTGATAGTAACAATTAGTTCGTAAACAGCTAATAATAAATAAATTCTAACATTTAAATACTGTGTCACGTTTGCAAAGTTGAATAATTGTAAATAATATAATTCTTTTACCAAGCTTATACATAGATGGCGTTGTAAATTCGGGGAACAGCTTTTTGAGAGAATGACAGTCCTCTTGTTTTAATGGTCCTTGGTAGTACCCACAGGCAACAGGAACCGCGAGAACTTTAATCGCGTAGTTACTTCCGGTTAACTATTGTTAACTTTGTACGACAAATAAATAAATGAACTCCATTGAACTTTGCAACTTACAACCAAGGACCTTAGAATAAATAGCCGGAGGTAGCCTTGCTAATAGATAACTGAAGCACTTCATTCGGGCCGGTCGCTTTGTTTGCTTCGCTCTCAAAAGAAGGACGGTTCTCTATTCATCTGTATATTTTTTTGTGTGTTTGTTCACCGATTACTCGAAGACGGCTGAACCGATTTTGAAAATTCTTTTTTTGTTTGGAAGGGTACACCTCTGAGGTTGTCCCATTGCAACCAAATCACGATCTGATGATGGGATCTTAGAGTTATTGAGGGAACTTTTCAAATAAATATTATAGGCACACATACGGCGATTTGGTTATTTTAGATAGAGTCTCGGTATTTCTTATCGAAATTACTTTATTGAAAGCCGGTTGTTTTAAAATTTTTAATTTTGTGGTTATTATACATCCCTTCAATTCGAACCATACTGATTTGTCAAAGCTGTCAACGGCATGAGCGGACCAACACACTTTGACCCCGGACTATTAATTTCAGTGATTAATTTTATACCCCAATTTACCAGTAAACCATCAAAGTAATCGTTAGACTTTCAATCAATTTATGGTCACTACCCGACAACAAAGAGATTGGCGTTTGAAATGGTAGTTTAGTCTATGGCATAAGTCCGAAAGTAGAGAAGTAATATAAAGCTAGTTGGCTCATACTGACCAAACGAGACAAAGACAAATAAAAAACCGGCCAAATGCGAGTCGGACTCGCGCACCAAGGGTTCCGTACATACTCGTCAGTAGATACGGGGATAATTCAAGATAAACTGTATGGTGGGACAAACTTAACTTTGCTCTTGAAAAACTGTTGTCCCCATACATCGAGATATGTCGCGGTTTTTAGGTTTAGTAGGAGCAAATAAGTTTGTCTTGCAATTTTTGCGAATTTCTAAAAACGCTGCAAGTTAGGAAAACCGTTTTATTTTTCCTGTAATATTTAGGGTTATATTAATAATTGGTAATTATATTACAGATTTTTCTGTTCAGTAACTTCGGAGATAATAGGGGGGAATGGTATTTTTATAACGTTTTTTGTCTTAAATCAAAGACTACATGTCTTAGAAAAAAAACGGTTTTACAATCTACACATTAAGCGCTTTCATTTGATATTCCACGCGATATAATAGCTCTACTTTTGATTTTCGACATCCCATTTCAGTCCCGTTTAAAAAAAGTAAAAAAGGGATAAGATTTTTTTTTCGTCCAATAAGATCGGGTGTGGAAGTGTTCAAAATCGCTAGATTTTGAACACTTCTCCAAATTTCAAGCCGATACCATCAGTAGATCCTGAGATATCGTGCTGTGACAGACGGACAGACATACAGATAGAGTTACCAATTTGGTAACTCGTAACGTATACAATTATTAAGTCGTTTCGTAACTCGTAACGTATACAATTATTATCAGTCAGTCAGTGCTAGGTTAGATTAAGTAGGGTGTCTTAAACCACACGTCATGAATTAATTAATTAATTTAAAGTCCGTTAAGTATTTTCTTGTTAGTTGTAAAACTATGTGTTTTGATTCATAGGTCGTATTATTTACTAATGCGAGTAAGCCTCTGTGAGCTGTAGACCTCGCGAGTCTGTAAAAAACTGAATCGACAAAAAGAACATATAATTATACAACCTGCTCACAAAATTTCATTTCGGTTGAGAAATGCTACGGACAGACAGACATTCGAAAGCATTTTGTCGCTGAAATAGAGACGGTTCACACTCGCTCGGTCAAAAATTACCATATTTCTAAAAAGTGCTGATGATAGGTACCTATACTAAAAGAACTTGCTTCATTTTTCTCCATAACTATAAAAACTCAATAACAAACAGGTTATATGACATTACTCGGTCAAGGCTACTTTTGAACGCTGAAATTGCCTAATATTATTGGGAATGAGGATATGTCTTATAAATAATCACATTCAACTAAACTATGAAGTGGAATTTAAATAATAACCAGTAAAACGTTGGTTATACGATTGGTGATAAGAGTCACGTGACTTAGCTTCCCTCTGAGTTGAGATCAGAGATGTGATGGATTGTAATATAACTTAATTAATAATTAAAATGGGATCATAATAACATTTATAGAAGAATTTAATTAAATGTGTTAATTGTATTGTATTGTTTGGAAGTAAATAATTTAAAAAAAATGTAGTCACCCTGCTCAAAAGAAGGGCATGCAAAGAATAAAAGTATCAGGATGACCTTCAAGTGTCCATTTCACCGTTGTTGCTGCATTTATCTTTCGAATATCTTGAATGTGACATAAAATTAAATAATCTGAATATATGATTTCCAGGGTTGGACAAAAAAAGTTGTTTAATTTCATGTTCATGTAAGTACTGCTTCCTCAAAATAGCTATAAATAGCAGAGTCTGAAAAAGTGGTTTCTAATTACGTCTCCTATTTCTTCCTGTAAATTATTTTTTCTACTCCTGTACTGTTATCTGTCTTTTACTTGGTCACGAACACTAATATAAGAACATACATAATATGAGTTCAGAGAAGTCTATACTCTATTCCCCATAACAGCACTAGTGTCGTTATAGCCACTTTACGTTATTGCTAGCAACCACAGACTTCTAAATCTAGGTTAAACTTAGGTCAAGGATTAAGCGCTCAATTTTAACTTTACGGTAAAAATGCACAACTACCAACTTAACAAACAATTAAAATCCTACGGCTTTTAAGAAAAACGAAACTTTCTGAACTAAAGTCATTGACGCCAACATAAAAACAAAAGTATTTTTAATATATTCACTGCGTGTCAACTTCATTTAAAAAATAAAAAGTTTACCATAGACACATACTGACAGTCATACGTCATATTTGCCTTCTTTGCAGGTTATGCCTTGTTTGTATTTTATATTGTAAAACCTGTCGTAGAAAAAGTATTGTATGCAACGTTGTATAATTAAGTCAAAAAACGCTCATTGCGTCTCTATTTGCGATACTCGCCGCATTCGCGGCTCGTATCGCAACTCACGCAATTCGCATTTTTTGAACCTTCTTATACAACTGTTGCATAAAATACTATTTCGAAACACGCTAACATATTATTTAATCGACATAATGTTGACAACATTTCATATTTTCAAAAGATCTTAATTCGAAAACCATTTGGGTAAAACTGTATTTTATGCTCAAAAAAAATATTTTTGGATTTTTTTTCCTATTCATTTTGGAAATAATCGTCAATTAGTGTGAACCGGAAGTGTGACGTCATTTTCCCTGCATTATCGAGAGAGACCTTAGTGCTGAAACGATTAAAAAGTGTATGGTATCCGGTTGTCATTTTCTGACATACTTGCCGTCTGACGTTTATTTGTTTTGAAAATTGTTACAACTGCTTAGCGGCTTTAGAAGTTTAATTTTCTTACCGTTGGTTCATTTGCACGTTTTCGAAGACCTTAAAAGACTTGGCACTTTCCCACTGGACTCCGATAACGCATTCAAACATTATTAACTTGGCATTCTTTTACCGGACACCGATTTTTTTCATATAATGAAGACATCAGAAGGTTTTTCTCAGGCTGATAGCACGAATCTGCCGCGTGTTGAAATTATGATGATGGAGTACACATCGGCAAGTGATAAATATAATCCATCCCAAATAAGAGGAGCAAAAGCATCGTTGTCTTCCCGAACTTCCTATGTTGACAACGCTGTAACGCCTGACAGTTATTTTTGACGTGATAACGTCTTATAATTCGATGGAGCCGGCTGCACGCACGAAAAAGTGTGACGTCATGGGCCGTTACCTTGCAGGGTCGTTACCTGTCAAATAGGTACTTTATATTATTCCAGCACTGAAGTCGTTAAGACGATAGTTTCTTACAAATTGTTAATAAAATAGCCCTTATTCCCTAAGATACGGCTGTCAAAAATCTCTATTGAATGACAAGAGACCAGTGGCGGATTTGCCCTAAGGCCTAGTAGGCCCGGGCCTAGGGCGGCCAGATATTAGGGGCGGCCAATCGTGACAAAAAATCACTGCTGCTGCTGAGAAAAGGGCGGCTGGTACTCAAGTCGAAGTCGAAGTCAAAGTCAAAGTCGAAGTCGAAGTCGAAGTCGAAGTCGAAGTCGAAGTCGAAGTCGAAGTCGAAGTCGAAGTCAAAGTCAAAGTCAGGGTCAAGGTCAACGTTATCACGTTCGACTATCGTCAGTAAACCGACTTTACAGACAACCGATTTTTTTTTAATCGTAATTGTCGCTCTGGATTCTAGTTTTTAGGGTTCCGTACCAAAATGGTAAAAAAGGAACCCTTATGGTGCGACTCTGTCTGTCTGTCTGTCTGTCTGTCCGTCTGTCACAGCAAGATATCTCAGGATCTACTGATGCTATCGACTTGAAATTTGGAATAGTGTTAAGAACTGCTAACCCGAGCTTATAGGATGTAAAAAAAATCTTGTAACTTTTTTAATTTTTTTTTAAAGGGGTCCGTAATGAGACTTTGCAAATTGAAAGTAGGGCTATTATATCGAGTGAGGTATCAAATGAAAGGGCTTAATTTGTAGATTAAAACAGTATTTTTGTATTTTTTTTAAATAAGTAGTTTTTGATTTATGGCGAAAAACGTTACAAAAAATACCGTTCCCCCCCTATTATCTTCGAAGTTACTGAACAGAAAAATCTGTAATAATTACCAATTATTAATGTCATCCTATATATTACAGGAAAAATATAACGGTTTTCCTAACTTGCACTGTTTTTGAGAAATTTGCAAAAATCTTAACACATACTTATTTGCTCCTACTAAACTAATCGCCATATAGTTTTTCTTGAACTATTTATGTATCTACTTATGAGTTTGTACGGAACCCTCGGTGCGCGAGTCCGACTCGCACTTGGCCGGTTTTTTTTTAAATCGTAATTGTCGCTCTGGATTCTAGTTGGGAAAGTGACGTCATTTTCTACATACGCCCTTTTAGAATGAGCTACTTTTCAAACTGCTATTTTTAATTGAAAAATTGAGTTAAAACGAAAAAGAAAAAATACGGGTAGCTTAAAATTCCACCTATTTTCTATCCAGCTCATAAAATGAAGGAGTAGAAAATTTGAAATATTGTCAATTAGTATGAAGACAATATTCATAAGTTTGTCCTGTGTCATTCGCTTACAACATTTCATTATTTACGCCCTCGTTTGTTGCTTGTATTAATCCGACCACATTATAATGGTTTTTTTTTTACAACAAAATGACACAATGTAATTAATACTTTATAGATTAGGGTAATTTCATGGGAGGTGGCCATACGGGAGGGATGGTCAATGAAAAAAAGATTAACTAATGCTAAGCAAACCACACTGCTTTTAATTTCGCTTGCTTCGTTTAAACAAAGGTTGATCATGATAAAATTTCCGCCCGGGGCATAGTCGTCCCTAAAACTTTCATTACCAGGGATCGTACTTTTGGTGCCAATGACGTAAAATTGACGTCAAGCTATATATAGCATGATTCATTTTACGTTTAACATTGATTTATCGTGACCGGAAATTACCGGTATCGTAAAAACTATGAATTAATTATATCACTACTTTTATTGGTTGATGTCAATGGTAGAAGCCATTTTATAAATCAAGATGTGACCGCCATTGTTATCTTGTTTATTTAAACGGAAATTTGGAAAGAAAAAAATGGGAACGCATTTTGATATAGAAAGGACAGTATGGAGTGCCTACATAAATTCGGATAAGTATGTATCAAATGACAGGTATAGATTACGTACTTAAATGGATCAAATGACATATCCGATTAATATTTCCGATTTTCCGTTTCAATAATTAAAAAACCACAGACGGGTACATTTTTACTTATAAAATGTAATCTACCATAAAGCACCAATGAATGAGAGTAGTGATATAATTAATTCATAACTTAAACCAGCGGTCGGCAACCTGCGGCCCGTGAACCCCTTACTTGCGGCCCGCAAGCCTCCCTGGCTGTTTTGTATGTAAAGGTCGATATATTCAGAATTGTATAAAATCACCAGTTATTAAAATAGTGCGGCCCGCGTCAATTTCGTTAGCTACTATGTAGTCCTTGGCTGCTAAAAGGTTGCCGACCATTGACTTAAACGTAACGATAAATCAATGTAAAAACTTAAACTAAATCAGACTGTATGTAAGTTGACGTCTTTTACCCGTCATCGGCGCCAAAAGTACGCTCCGTGCTCATTACCTTTCTTAAATGCATTTTTTTCTATTAAATCCGCATCTGAATTAGTTCATGCTAATTGCTTTTAATTACGTAGATTTCTGGGATTAGACATTATTTGCGGTATTTAAGTCCTGTAAAGAGCGTTGCAAGTTGTTTTTAAGTTCTAATATTCATGGAACGCTGGACGATCCTCTACTGGAGATAGGCCTCCCCTACCAAGGTATGTTAGGTACCATGGCTGGTTCTGCGCCCTCATTCAGCACACTCCTACCCTACCGCCTTCGCCAGATTGCGAACTGATTAGGCCGCCTGGTGGAATACTAATTTTACAAAAAGTTAGTTTAAAAATACAAAAAATCTATGCCAAGCCAAAAGCATCAATAGCTTTGGTATTTTTTTAATTTATAATAATAAACCAAAGTTATTACGATAGGCTAGATGACTAAAAAAAACTGTTTAGTCCGTCTGTTACATTATGAAAAAATATTGTACACGTATTTTTTGTTTTGTTTGACAAACAAAAACTGACGAGGATAGAGTGCTTAGAAGTTTCGAGTGACGTCACTCTTGAGTACAAATTGTACTCAAGAGTGACGTCACAAGCCCCCACTCCAGAAGTTTGATGATCTATAACTTTGTCGATTTTTAATATTTTGATAAACCAAAAAATACGTGTCCCATATTTTTCCATAATCTAACTGACGGACTAAACAGAATTACATATTTCTAACCCAGTCATCATCCCTATTATAAAGTTTTTATTCAAGTTAGGCAGAATTACTATCTTTAGATCTAGTGACGGAATAAACTATGCTATAGATTGCAAGAAAGGTTTATTTCATTTGTGGGGAAAATTTCATCGTTAAAACATCATGTTTTTTCTCGGGTTCGCCTTTATGTGTCGGTTTCATCTCTCGTCAGTTACTCGTCTAAATTGACAAACGCTTTTTGTAAGAATTTTATATGAAGGAAACCTTATTCCAGCTTAAGGGCTGCCCGTCCCAATAAATAAATATGTTACAAAGATGTTTTAACTGACTTAAAAAAGAGGAAGTTCTCAGTTCGTCGAAACCATTTTTATGTATGTTCTGCGATTACTCGAAGCGTTTTTTTTTGGTTGCGTTATTTTTATATTGAGGTTGAGAATTCGTGTGATTGATTTTTCCGAGCATAATTTGACAGTAACGCTTCATTTATTTATTTAGATTGTTGTCAAATACCATATTCTAGCATCAAAATCATTATACATTCGCCCAACCCATAAACGTACGTTTATGTGTATTGTAATCACTAATATCGGATGTTGATGTAGGTATTTAGTGTGAAGTAACTCCGTTAGCATTAGATTTGCTTAGGATGTGTTGAAACGCGTTTCGAATGGTAGGTTTAGCTACAACGCTGTTGAAAGTGCAAAAATAACTTGCGCAGTATGCTTAGTTTAACTTACTTAAGTATAGTGTGTATGAAATACAAATAATGGCTGGCAAGCAATGCCGAATATAAATACGTATAGGGTATTTGATGACAGATAAAATCAGCTTTTTTTACCCGACTGCGGCGAAGCCCAAAGGAGGATTATGTGTTTGACCTGTATGTATGTAAGTATGTATGTAAGTATGATGATGGTGCGAGTGTCACTGGGTATGAAGTTCGTTAAAATAAACAAAATGGCGGATTTTATGCAGTTTCAAAGTGCACCGCGGTCGGGTTTTTTTTAGTTAAAATGTGGTTATTATGAAGTGTCAAAACGCTCAGAAATTATGCAGTTTTGTATGAAATAGTGGCTTGTGACGTCATGGTCAATATGGTGCCTTATTTTTAGTTTTTGTTTTTTTTAATAGTTGGTGGCACGAAAATGAGTGTAATTGGATTTATCCGAACAGTTTTGGTAACATAATTTGATGGTTACATTTATTTATTTCGATTGTCGTCAAATACCTAATTCTAGGTACCTAATTTCATTTTGGGATAGACTAGAAATCATTGACCTCGCACAGTGTCTTCATCGATCCCCTAGATTTGGCATACTTTTATTTGACCGAAACACTGCTGTTCGTCCAAAAACTCTTTCCGCATAATACTTTTTAGGTACTATTGACATTTCAGAATACTTATAAAAGAAACCTAACCTAACCTAATTCTAAGTGACTTACGTAAAAGATAAAGAGTTGTGATCGTGACAGACAGACAGCCGGACAACAAAGTTATCCTATAAGGGTTTCGTTTTTCTTTTAAGGTATACGGAACCCTAAAAAACGGATGCCACAGTGCGTATTTAACTGTTGCCGCAAAATGGATAAACCAGTATAAAATAATAAACGTACCTAACACACCTAAAATACCTATATAAATTACCTTATAACAACAAGGAACAATATAAACTTAATTAGGTATATATTGTTCCTCACAAATAGCAGAATCGATTTAAAGGCAGTGAGAAAATATACCCGTAGACTTCGATTTAGATTCGGTTTACACGCTCTTATCACTTTGAATGGCTTAATTATTTACATTTGTTTTTCTCGCCAGATGGCAGCTACGAGTTCGACTACTACTCCATGCCGGTGTTATCCGAGCTGGACGACTATGATCTCTGCCTGCGAAACCCCGAAGCGGTCTACTGCATCGTCGATATGGAGCTGATGGAAGATGAAACGCCGCTCTACCAGTTCATTAAGGTACGCTACCCGGACTTGGAATCCGGTGCAAGCAAGAAGCACAGGGACAGGTGTGGAAGAGTGCGAGGCCATCACAATTAACCTTGAGTTTCCAGGATCCGCACTTAATCAAAAAGTTTTTCTTCGTTTCATTGAATTACGGCAGGGTTTCTTAAACTGTGGTCCATGGACCCCTTAGGGGTCCGTGATACGAGAGCCGGGGGTCCGTGGCTACGCATACAAGACAAACATTCATGTACCCTTGATTTTCTTTTTCTCTTATTGTATTCGGAAGGGGTCCGTAAGGTTTCCGGAATAATGTAGGGGGTCTGTGACCAAAAAAATTTAAGAACCTCTGAATTACGGGGTATTAACGAAACAGCAGCTATTATTACCGCGAGACTAAGTATTCAATAAACGCTTCTTGAATATACTTGACAATCTTGATCTTTAGATTTTGTTTCAAGTAAAGATCTGCTTAAAATAAGCCTGTTTGCTGCCCCACAGAATTTCTCAGCCCATGTTGCGAAGCATTACAAGCACTCGAAGCTTCACCGCGGCGTCTGTGGTAACCAGCACTGCGGGCTGAACCTCACGCATGCGCCGGGCGGGGAGTCCACCGCTCTGGCCCTGAAGGAATGCCTCAACGCCTCCATACACCGGGGCTATGGACTGCAGGTATGATCCTGACTGTCGATTTTCATTTGACATTTGTACTAGTAGAGACCAATTTGGAAATATGACCCTTTATCTACACATTGGCGTGTTCCACCATTATGGAGCCTGATTTATACGTAATGTGCCACACAGGGTTTACAGTTACACGATTAGTAAGGCGTCTGTCTGATTTCAGTAAATTATATAGATTCTTGGATCCATTATCAATCCACTGAGCTTCATCATCATTTATTTTAATACGTAAAAGCAAACAAGTTTACAAACTCTAACCGATCTGTCTTCTTTCAGGTGGAAAGCCTTTCTGTACGCTACTGCAAGACGCAATCCGACAACTTGCCCATCGATGCTTTAGACTGGGTGGTCGGAGCTATCATACTGGCCATTATTTTGACCAATTTGGCCTGTTCCGCGTATTACTTCTTCTGGCCTAGCGAGGAAATCGAAAGTAGGTAGAAAGAAATAGTATCATCAGATTTCTTCCAGTTTTTCCTGCTTCTATATACAAGTTGACTTCTATATCATGAAAATCCAAACTGTCATGTGACAGTCCTAACTTCCATTAAGCGAGTTCTGTTCTTATCTTCCCGACGTATTACTAAGATCACTATAGATTCTACTTCTCTTCCTCGGTAGCACTCTCAAGAGTCATTCATTCAGGCGTTGGTGCCACGCTTCACGACACGTCGCCATTCCTCTTAAATTTTCTATCTACCTATTTAGCTACCTACATAAAATAAAATAAAATCTTATTGGATGTTCTTTCACAGACAACAAATTCATGATGGCATTCTGCGTGCAGAAGAACTGGAAAGCTCTGAAAAATGGCGGCAGCGCCGAGGGCGGCGTTTTTAAGTGCTTCCAGGCCATGAGGTACGATTTAAAGTTTTCAGGAATGTTCTCATGTTAGGTTAGGTGTATATTCTTGACAGACTTTAAATAACCTATAGATACTGACTGACGTCGTCTTGTTAACTGGGTTTTAACGTTGTTTGAAACCCATATCTTAATCATAGCCTCTTGTTGTTGATAGTCAGTGAAATATTACGTGTGAGTCTTACAGCTAGCTTAAGAGGAAACAGGAGGGCAGTTTTTCCATACAAACGTAGTCCGCTGTTTCCTCCCTGGATAATGCCAGTAGAGCAATAATTTTTTGTCCAAAAATCTATGGCTACTATTGATATGTTCCTATGTTTTCCTTTTTACGATAAATTGATTCTCAAAAGAGATATTAACCTTCAAAAACCTAAAAAAATGCCAGATTTTCCGCTGTGTTCACACATCCAGAAAACAAATTTGACTAGATTATTAAAAAAAAAGGAAAACATAGGAACACGGCCAAAGCCTTTCTTTAATGTTTAATGAAAAAATTAGTTAAATAGGTTAAGTTTTGGGGAAGAAATCAGGGGACTACGAAACGTTGTTTTCATGAAATTTTAAAAGGTATTTTCGGTCCAAGCTGCAGTTGTCTCTATCGCGCTCTGCGCGGGAGAGGCGGGCAGTGCGGGACAGCGACACATTTTACAAATACCTAATTTTCAATTCTCTCTACCTTACTGTTTCCTCTTAATACGTCCGTTCGTACATCATTGCGGTGCAGCGAGTGTTTACTTTTGATAAGTTAATAACAAAAGTTTCTATTTTCTTAAAATAAGTGAATCTAATCTTTCAAGTAGAGGATTCGAAATCACGAGATTTGCAATCATGGCTCGTACCAATGAGTTTTTTGGAACTTATGTACAAATATGATATGATATATTTACCATTAGCTTTTCGGTTAAGGAAAGTATATCATGGTGTAAGTTGCATACATCCGCGAAAATATAAAAGATGTATGTGAAGTCCCCAACCCGCACTGGCCCAGTGTGGGGACTACAACCCATTCACTTTCATCTATGAGAGGTGGGTCTCTGCCTAGCAGTGGAACGAAGTGAAGTTTTCAATCTTGTCATATATATGACAGAAAGCATTTCAATCTCTAATTTCCGCAAGCAGTTGATTCTATTTGGGGGTTTTCTAGTAATATTAATCTACAATATCTGACATCCTATTTGAAACGGAACTAATTTGATTTAAAACCAATTCAGCACTTTAGAAATTTGTGATATTAATGAGGTTTAGAATTTCTGTGCGGTATCTACTGCGCTTAGGTTATACTCAGCAGCGAAAGCAAAAATGTAGAGATAAAGCGGTTGAATTCACCCTTAGTATCTTTTGTGTGTGTGTGTTTATATACTTATAAAATATACTGTTCACATACATATTTATTTATTTAAACTTTACCTATTGCACAAAATAAAACTTGTCGTTCATAAAGCGAACTTAATATCATAAGGCATTATTTGTCAATAACATATTATTCGCAGTAATAGTAAATCATCGCATTTTTCTATCAGATTCTACACCATGGTGATGATCCTGGGGCTACATTCCATGATCTTCATCGGTTACGGGTACACCGCGAATCCCGAGTTCATTGAACAGGTGAGTACATAACAGAGAAATACTTCGGTGAATCCCTATTCAAAATTATACAAACACCACATTCTCGTGGAAAGTAAAGGACTGATGAGAAGGGATGAAAATACCACGAGCCAAGGGAAAGCCAAGGGCCAAGGGAAGACGGAAGAATTTTACAATAGACTATTTTACTGTGCCCTGGGTGGCCAAGGCCCACCCAGGGCTGTAGCGCCTCAGATGATGATGATGATGTATTTTACTGTACCCAAAATTTGTGAATATTATAACAAATCCTGTTGAAATAAGAAAATAAGGAAATATGTTGAAGTTTTGAGTTCGATACCTAAAGTGTAACTTTTTCCTGAGCCTTCAAAGTTGAGTGGGAAAGTCCATTTTAGAAGTGTGAAAATATTAAAAACAATTAATATCATTAAATAGGCAATAACATTTTGTAACTTTAGTTATGAATCAGTTACGATAAACACAAGTTGAACATGGCCGCCGGAAAATGTGATTTTAACATCGTTGTATCTCGGTGAGTTTCTATGGTATTGAAGTAGTTGTTTCACTAATATTTCTATTATTGAGAGATCTTTCTATAACGTAACACAGTAAAAAGTTGTAAAATAGTCTATTGTGAACACACCAGGGGCAGTAATTAAGCCCCAGATCGCGTATTTATGTGCCTCGCCTGCGGCTCACGCCACAAACACCTGCGAACTGGCCCATTCCAAATTATTCCGCAATAGGCATGTAAAATTTTTGCTTCTTCTTAGTAGAGTAAATAGTTATATATTAACAGCCACTTAGGATGTTGCGCAGCTAAAATAAATCGTGCTACTACTTATCGTACGTCATCATTACAGTAGTCATTACAACAGTACATTCAGTAGTCTGTCTATATTATATACATAATAAAATCGTAAAAATAATGTATACATATTAAAGATTTTTCTTCAAAAATAAGTAAAAAATTATTTTGTTGGCTTTGTCCGTTTGACTACGAGTATTTGTTTGCGTATCACGCAAAAACTACCGGGTCTATATCCATGAGACTTAGTTACATTATGACCGCGGTTAACGCATAGGATACTTTTCACTTGGCTAAGCTGAAGCAAAAAGGAACACTTAACTTATTAACTTCCGCGAAGGAGGTTGCGGGCGCGTCCTCTAATATAAGTAAAGAGTGCCAACTAAACCCCTTGACTGAAACCGAAGGCGTCAAAATGTCTATTACAATTGTACTGCAAAAGTACGTAGGATACAATAAAATACAAATATTCCGCTGGAAAAAGCCATAAATTAATTCGCGGTCCCGGAAATGCAGGAAGCGATTGGAAATTGCAAACAATTAATCATTGGAGCTTCCTTTCGATGCAGCGTATTCACACGATAATTGCTGCGCTATTGTGTTCCATCTCCGGCCGGTGTTATAAATATAAATAAAATAAACTCTGGTTCTTTGGCACGTTTACATCATTAATAAGCCGACACACGTATAGTCATGGGAATAGGGATGATGACTGGGTTAAAAATATGTAATTCTATTTAGTCCGTCAGTTAGATTATGGAAAAATATGGGACACGTATTTTTTGGTTTATCAAAATATTAAAAATCGACAAAGTTATAGATCATCAAACTTCTGGAGTGGGTGCTTGTGACGTCACTCTTGAGTACAATTTGTACTCAAGAGTGACGTCACTCGAAACTTCTAAGCACTCTATCCTCGTCAGTTTTTGTTTGTCAAACAAAACAAAAAATACGTGTACAATATTTTTTCATAATGTAACAGACGGACTAAACAGTTTTTTTTAGTCATCTAGCCTATTATTAACGCTAGTTAGTCCATTAATGGACCCTGTAACTAGGGATTGCAATCCGGTCCGGCGGATCCGGTAATCCGGCCGGATCCGGTACTTTTTGATGGCTACCGGTTCCGGTAAAAAATCGCCGGATCCGGTCCGGATCCGGTAGGCGTAAAAAGACTGAATATACACCACAACAGACTAACTTACGGAAAGAAAAATAAACATTTCCATACATAGATGAACAATTCGACACATAGAACGCTGGAAAACTTCGTATTTATTTTATTAGTATGGATAAAACTCGCTTATTGCTCGCGTGAGCGTTCAGCTCCGCTTTCAGCCTTCTACGTAAGTTTGCACCACGGTTTGCACGTTCGCGGGTTTTGATTTTGAGCCTAGACGCGATGACTGCATATGAAGTAGAAATACTCAAAGTATTTGACTCTTCTGCATAATTATTTAAAGACAATAAAACCTACTAGCGTCGAGGCTGAGAGGGCCTTCTCAGCTTCTGGTTGCATAATGTACCTAGCTCTCTAAGAAGTAGATTGGGCGACGACACAGTAAATACAATCTGTTTTCTGAGATCATTCTTTCAAAACCAAGAACGCTGATTCTAATTTGGTGAAATGAATGATAACTGATAAGTTAGGAAAAAACTCAAGAGTCAATATAATCTATTAATCTTCAAAGAACGATGTCTTTCTTATTTTTACCATGTGCGCGTGTAGCTGTGAATGTGGCCGTCAAGATGTCGCACACCGTAAAGATATTCAGAATCTGATATTGCCAATTAATAGTACCCAAATAGTACCGATGAAATACCTAGGTGAAAAAATAGTACCCTTAAACTTTTCGAAATATAAGGCCCGTTCACGATGTACGCTACCGGGCGTTAAGCTGGCGTACACCGCTTGTATCTCTGGAACGGATTTGTTTTCGGAAACGTTTTATATCTCAAGAAAATAGCCCGCCGTCTAGGGCCCGGAAATTTCATTTCGCTAGCTATCGTGGAAGCCGAGATATTCCATAACTTAACGGTGTACAAAATTTCGCACCGTCAAGCTGGCGTACTCGGAAATTTCACATAGAAAGACTTCAACTTGTACGATACCTAGAGAAAAAATTATAGAGGGGTGTTATTTGAATACTATTTTTTTGAGATTTAAAGCGTTTCCAAAAACAAAGCCATTTCAGAGATACAAAAAGTGTACGCCAGCTTGACGACCCGGTAGCGTACACCGTGATTATTATATTTCAAAAAGTTTAAGGGCACAATTTTTTTACCTAGGTGTTTCGTCTGTACTATTTGGGTACTATTTATTGGTAGCTTCAGATTCTGGATATCTTTACAGTGTACACCATTTTGACGGTCACGCAGTGCATAAGTTAATGTTATTAAGCCTAAATATGATTGAAGCAGCAACTCAGCGCGCAATAACGTAGCAGCAGCTCAGTTTTTCATTTTACTACTGTGAGAGCAGTGAGACTGTTATTTGACTTATCAAACCTTATTTTTAACACTAAACCATTGCTTCATTAGTTTACTTGCGAAAACAACTCCGAATGTCTACTCGCTACTACCTAGGTGTTTCGTGTGTACTGTACTATTTGGGTACTATTTATTGGTAGCTTCAGATTCTGGATATCTTTACAGTGTACACCATTTTGACGGTCACGCAGTGCATAAGTTAATGTTATGAAGCATAAATATCGATTGAAGCAGCAACTCAGCACGCAATAACGTAGCAGCAGCTCAGTTTTTCATTTTACTACTGTGAGAGCAGTGAGACTGTTATTTGACTTATCAAACCTTATTTTTAACTCTAAACCATTGCTTCATTAGTTTACTTGCGAAAACAACTCCGAATGTCTACTTTAAGGCCGCTAAACTGGACAAAACACGTAATGTTGGAGAGACGCAATAGCAAAACTCCAATCCGGCCGGATCCGGCCGGATTGAGAATTGGACCGGATTGCAATCCCTACCTGTAACTAAATCGAGAGCTAAGCCTTGCCGGAGGCAGACGTTAGGTCTAAACCTCCATACCATACCAGTTTGCGTATAGAATTATTGATTACTATTCCATTAAAGATTTTGCGCTGGCAAGATTTAACACTAAAATAACATAATATTGTCTTCGGTTTCCGCGGTTATCACTCATGGTAATAAAACAACTTAAACGGATTAAATCGCGTATATTACTACATTTTAAGTCCCGACGTTTCGTAACCCTTTTCAGCGTTCTACCCGCGACCACGAACGCTGAAAAGGGTTACGAAACGTCGGGACTTAAAATGTAGTAATATACGCGATTCAATCCGTTTAAGTTGTTTTACTACTAAAATAACATGTCGGACAATGCTCAGTGTAGGGTTCCGTAGCCGTTGCTATAAGGAAATGCGATACGATACAGATGAAAATAAAATTAAAACCTGACTACGAAAAAGATTAAAACACGATTCTTGCTTGCGTGAGATGTTTCATGCCTTTTGCCAGTTACTGCAGAATATAGAGTTCTTGTAGAGGAGCTCGGCCTTTGGCTTGGCAGCCTGAATCTCGTACTTCAGAGTCCGGAAAATGAGACTCATATACGGTTTGTTTGACAGAACCACAGGCGCTTCGCGCCCTTGGCCTACAGCGGTGCTCGGCCTTCGGCCTCCATTGGATTTATGCGCTTGCAGAGAAGCTTGACAGTCTTCAGGCTCGCTAAAATTACCTGGACCTGGGGCGCTTCTTCCCTCCGGTCCAGCTTGTAATTACTGCAGTTTATAGAACGCTTGCAGAACTCGATCTTCGGTCTCGCAGACTGAAGCTCGCCCTTCGGGTTCGCGAAAATGAGACTGATATATTATTTTTTATTTATTTATTTATTAAACACATACAGAATCTTAATTCTAAGGCATTTTCCTGCAAAACTGTGGTAACAGTTTGACCGCAGACCTTTTTTTCTATATTTAGGCTAGTATAGTAGTACTACTACGCTGCCCACTCAAATACGCTATTCGATCGTAAACGTTGCACTCGTGAACATTTCCCATACAAAACTGATAATGTTTCTACTGCCAGCTAAGAATGTTGCAGTCACCCGCGGAAAAGGCAAGTGAAATGGTGTAATAGCGGGCCGGTGGGCGCCCGCACTGGACCGGTTACCCGGCGACACACTGCCCTCGCGCGGCCATACGACGCGCGACCTAACCGCCTGGCCACTATATTGCGCAACCAGCAGCAGCGGCAGCGGCGGCCATAGGTAAGAACGACGCTCCGACCTCCCGCTCCCACACATGATCGCCGCTGCCGCTGGTCGCGCATTGTCATGGCCAGGCGGTAACGCCTTTCGGTACCCGGCGGCTCCCCAGGGAGTCAGCAACAAAATAACACTTTTGATTCTATTTTCGATTTATATAAAGTTTAAAATGTCTTATTCTTTGGGTGATGGATCGTGAAAGGTTAAGGTGATTCCAATCGGCCGGTTCTCTATACAAACAAAAAGAGACTGATTATTTGCTTCAAAGACCATGATTGAAATGTGTTTCATGTTACAGCTTGATACATTTTGTCTAAGCGAAGCAACATAAGAAATCTAAAAAAAAAACAGAATTAACATTTATCCGGACATTTAAGGTCAGCGTCATCTATTAGCATTATTTGAACGATTTTGCTAAAAATATTTTTTTGGCTTTTTGAGAGTTCCTTTATTAATCTCATTAAACAGTGGTAAGTACATTATCGTATATTAATTACCGGCGACGAGAATAATCATAGTACTTTTCTACGCGTGCATTATTGAGTTGGACCGTCACTAAACCGCTACCGTTATGGCCCGGCACGCTAATCGGTCAACGAAATGTCGTTTACGCCATTCGATTTTCGTAACCACTAACGATTTTCTGCCGCTCCTTTTGTAAGGATTGCTAGATTAAATAAAAAAATATTACATCAGATGATTGCATGAAATGACTAAGTATTTTTTCAAGATCACTTAATAGTTTAGTCTGCGCTATGTGACGAATTGAGTTACTGTAAAATAAATAAGTATCAATTCCTGCCCTGACCCTGTGTGTCAAGTCAAGGTATTCCCATAACTTGGTAATTTTTTTACATACACCTAAGTACTCTTATTCTTTTTTTAAACTGGTAGATATATTCATATTATCTACTAGCATTTTCCTGCGGCTGCACCCGCTTTGTTCCCGTTATTGTCCCAAAGGAACCTTTACCCACATATAATGTACCTATCCTATGTTTTAATCCAGGACTTGGTCTACTTACATGCCAAATTTCAAATTGATCCATCCAGTTGTTACCCCGTTACTTAGTAACAAACATCCAAACATCTTCACAAACTTTCACTGTTATAATATTAGTGTGATGTGAAGTGTGATGTAGTTATCCACATGTACGAGTATTATGTTCATCTCACGTAAAGAATACATACCTACTCGTACATGCACTTTTTTGATGAAATAAAGTAATACGCTACAAGTATAATCGTAACAACGAAAGTCCAAGATCCAATTGAATAGTTGGGTGTATTTTCGCTGGCGTAATTTCTCTGGCCACCAATATTTAAAAGATTCCTGCTCATTAGACTGGCATTCGTTGGTTACTTGGTAGAACTTGACTGATTCTACATTGTGACCAAAAGTCCAATTCTAATAAGGCAGAATCTTCTCAATATTCGCCAATATGTCATGACAGCGAAATTACGTTTTTGAAAATACACCCAGTTACACAATGTAAGTTACCTATTCTACATTTTAAAATCTCTAAATACTTTAAATTAACTTAATACTTAACCAAACGAGAACTTTTGCTACCTACACTAACAACACTATATACATTTATTATTTTGGGCAGTCTTTTGGGGCATTTCTCCAGAAATATGTCTGCGACTCATTCATTTGTCTCCATACATTTAGTATGAAAAAGGGCCAGATGAATGAGGTGACCGCAGACATATTTCTGGAGAAACGCCCTTTGACTCCAATAACCAGCAAATCTGAGTCCGCTCAAGCAGACATCTAGCTAATAAGTAATTTTGAATATCTTAATATCTACCTCCAACCGGCATGGATAACAGCAAAATTAGAAATTACTGAGGTTTTGAGTTTCCTACCGGTCGGAACGAGTGTAGTTATGAGAAAGTAAAAGAGATGTGGTACCCTGAGCTTTTTATGCGTGAGGCCTCCTGTTTATACGACAAAACGAAATGAAATTTAAAATACGGCTTATGATCTCATATAAAGAAAATGTCAGATAGGAGTTTTTCACACATGCGAAATCTTTGACGTTTAAAGGAGTGCAATCATGGCCGGATTTTCCCTTAGTGCCGCTCTGGGCACCGTTAAAAATGCCGCCCCATCAGAGGATCCAAATTTGCAGCCTTGAGCCCGTAGTGTAAATTCAGCACTGGGTGCAATATCTGGGGGCACCACAGTGCCCCCGCCAAGCCGAGCCAACAAAGGCACGGCCGTACCATCCTTTTCTCGAAATGTTCAACCTCCTGTAATTTAGTGCTGGCTAAAGCTAATTAGTTTTTAGCCTATCAAGTCATAAAAAACCTAAAAACATTACAATTTCAGAACTGCATAAATAAGTTTGTAATCCTATACAAATATATGCGATTACAATGTTACTTTTGTAGTTCAACTGGCAAATTGAGTTCGAATGGATTGTAATGTAATAAATAAAGGATGACCACTTACAAAAAGAAATTAGATCCAAAAACATTACATGTAAAAAGAAGATGCAAGACTCGCAACACAGTTCTTCTACAACAAAAATGTTTTTAGCTGTAACGTTAAACCAAGTCAATACCGGAGAGGTGTCCACAGAACTTGATTTCCACTGACTTGCCTGTTATTTAACCGTGGACGAACACATTTTATAGTTAAATAATAGAGGCAAGTCGGTGGTAATCGAGTTCTGTGAACACCTCCCCGGTACTGACTAAAATAACCGACATGGTTTAACATTACAGCTCAAAAAATTTTTGTTGTAGAAGAACTGTATTATGAGACTTGCATCTTTTTACATGTAATGTTTTTGATGGTACTGGTTACATAATTGTGCTGTGGGAGCAGCTAGTCTCGATAATGGCACAGAATATATATAAGCTAAAGCAGTAAGGAAACTACAAACAAAACGATCGAAACGAACGCACACATAGACGCTGCGCTTTTAAACGACCCCTAAGCGAATCTCGCGGTACCGATGCCGTCAGTCGCGACAGTGTTGCCAATTTAGCAGATTCAGTGCTAAATTTAGCATAATTTGGACTGATTTAGCAGAATTTTTTTACATTTAGCATTTAGCATAATTTTTGGCATAATTTTTTACATTTAGAAATTTTATAGTACACTATATCTCTGTTGACATTATAATTGTAAGTATTTATGTAACCACTTTATTGTATAAAATAAAACAAAGTACAGAACAGGGTTGCAAAATAAAGGTATATGTACTAAGGTAAACTTATCTCTTTAAGGGATCTCTTTCAGTTAACCTTTGAACAGTTGATGATGATGATGTTTGTATGCTGTAGTAAAAAAGTTACTTTGATTTCAATATAAAAAAAAATGTCGATTTACTTAGGTATCTTTAGCAATTTTTTTGCTGAAAGTTTAGTATGGGCCACCAAAAGGATTATTGTAATGCTGTAATAATCAGAATACATTAAATTTGAAAGAATAATGCTTTTTTTTATTTAGCAGAATTTATCAAGTTTTAGCAGAATTTCAGCAAAATTTTAGCATTGAATGAAATTCGGAGTTGGCAACACTGAGTCGCGACTCGCGTGTGCCGCGTTGCGACGAGTGGTTGCGCTTTGCGTTTGTTACGTGCGCGCGCCCAGACACGGCCCGCGATCTTTTCATTTTAAACAACCCTAACGCTCTAATGGAGCGTAGGTATTTATTCCAAAAAGCAAGCGTAGTTTCCATACTGCTTTATTTATATTTTGTAATAATGGTCTGTTGAACAAATTGCCCGCCTAGCTGCTCGCGAGCTCGCTGCTACTCGAAACTTTGTTATTAACATATTTTTAATAACTTCGGCAACTTCAACAATTTTGAGATAGCGACTTAGTTTTATACATAAACAACTAGCGTCTGTTCGCCTGTTATTAGTATCCTCTACGTCTTAATTCAGAATTTGGCCTATCTGTATGCAAATTTTCGTCTAAATCCATTCGTCGGTTATGATAATTATTTAGAAAAAAACACCTTAACATTCAAATATTTTCAAAAAAATTTACATTTATAGTATTAGATAGGTAAACAAGGTAACCCTGGCTTATAAATAATTAAAACATGACAATTACCCATCTTTAAACTGTTGAAAAATCAACAGTAAAATGTTTATATACTTACACTACTTATTTAGATAAGACCAAAATGATTAAATGGGCTATTCTTCAGAAATATGTCTGCGACTCATTCATCTCTCTCCATACATTTAGTATGAAAAAGGGCCAGATGAATGAGGTGACTGCAGACATATTTCTGAAGAATAGGCCTAATAGTATGTCGGTGATTTTTCAATAAATACGGTACCCATTATAACTACTTTGCAAATGGTCGTAAGTCAACCTTGCAACCATTGTATTTATAAAGGCACAAAACAAATTATGCACTAAAAATCGCGATGTCGAAACTCAGGTGGAACCCGTTTCTCGAAATAATGACGCCCTTGACCAGAATACGCGGGCAATGACTTTACAACTTTAGAGTTCCGCGGTGCGGTTCATTGCATTCTATGCATTATGAATGTCTTCTTGAAATTAACCATCATTCTTCTTGCATCGATTCATTTGTCAAGATCCCTATTAAATAAATAAGTTTCTGTCAAGGATTGATTTTTTGAGACAAGTTTTTATTGCCGACTGTATTTTTTGGTATACCTAATCGTAAACTGCACGTCTAAACTAATCAAATGAGCCCAAAAACAGTGGATGTATCTTATATAGTTTAGATGATCCTATGGCTACCATCCGGCTCCATCATCAGGCCAGCTCCATGTCATAATAATATTGCATTGTCATATGATTTACATATTCTTGCAACAGTTCAGCTCGATCGGTATACGGGAAGTGGGTTAAAATTTAGCTTGAAAGATATGATTACAAACACACACACAGACAGACAACGGGACAGGTGAAACTAAATAAAAGCTTGTAATGAAAATCATTGTCATCCAAAAAACAAACCAGCAAACGTTTTCCCGAAAAAATATAACTTGGATCTCTTCAAGTCGAGAGTGAATAGGCACAATCTAAGTAAGCATGCTCCATCATCGACTTCATCTTCACATACCAACAGGTGAGATCAAAGTCAAATGCTTACCAATCATGAATAAAAATAAAAGGGTTCCACTCTCCTAAAACACTACGCTAAGACGGAGTTATGGAATAACGAATCAAGCGTTATTCCATAACTCCGTCCTGTCTATGTGCTCCAATAGCACTTTGAAACTAAAGATTTAGTCAACATATTTCTCAATATCAAGAAGGCAACGGTAGGGCGACAACCGCAACCGACCTCGGCTTATAAAATAATTAGATAATTACTTGGTTATTTTTGCAAAGTTGCGACAATTCAGTCTTCAATACTTCTGGAGGCATTTGTGTGAGTGTGTCCTGTGTATTCCGAAAGTCGATTTTTCCAAATGGTGATTATTACCACTCGCATCACGGTTACTTTTTGTAATTCCTGTTTTTTTTTTATTGTAGCATTAATGTGTGCACAACATTTTAAAATATAAAACAAATATTCTGTATACTTTTTCCAATTGCTTTAAGTCGACGGGACCCTACAAAACTACGGTAATGTTAGGATTACCACAAATTGTAAACAAAGGTCAATAGCAACTATTAGCAACCATCTGCTGAGGGTCTCATACTCGTTCACTGCCCAGCACAGGCCGCATTGTGCAACACTGTGAAGGTCTACCTTACGACGTATGTAATTAAAAGAAAAGACGAACGAACTTGGCGAACTGGTTTTCGAGCATAAAAAATAAAGTTAAAATACTATAAATGTAGGTATGACATTTCTTTTTATTCAACTGCTGGTAGCGACCTCTAAAACATGAAGAAAAAAATCTAAAAAAAAACGGTCATGTCTTTTCATGCCTTAAAATAAAATGAAGGGGTGCGCCGCAAGAAATAAAAAAACGTCAAAATAAGGAGCACCCTACTGTGGGTCGCTGGGGTAGCTACCGGGAGTCAGTGCATCATTGGCGATGTTGGGCAAGCGGCCGAAGGCCGGTTGCCTCACGACGGACACGCAAATGCACGCAATTATTGTACACTTGTGGAAGCTATCGTAGTTACTTAATTGACGTTTATAGTTTTGTATGCGCGATTTGAAAAATGTTACGAAACATTACTTTTAAAGACACATCACGACGGCCAATAATCTTAGCCTCGAAAGAATACCACAAACGACATCATAAGACAATTGAGTGATTGAGTGAAAAAGACGTAAGGTCTCATGTGCTCGCCCAGCAAGCAAACAGTCTCATTTTTGTGCACATGATCACTACCGTGGATTTAATACTCTTTGTGATCGTTCGAAAAAACCTTTAAGCTATCATGAATTACCCTTTTCATATGGACGAGTGAATTCGTGATAGAAATAATGTTTCAGCGAAAGATTAGAAAGAGTAAATAAAATCGGTAAAAATTCAAAATGTTAAATATTCGAAACAATTAAATTGTGTCTCGTTTGTGTACTGCTAAGACGGCTGTTAAAGTATGTGGTGGGCACGATGTAGTTAAATATTATCAGCGGAAAATTAACCTAAATCTAGTATGGCTAGCGTATTGTCTAATCATAGCGCATTTATTTGAAAATCCTTAAATTTTCTCTCTCTAAACCTTAGGACATTTTTTCCAGTCTTACAGCGACTTCTTCAAAGCCCTGCTGTTCAACGCGCGCGTCATCGTGCAAATCTTCTTCGTGATGGGCGGTTTCCTGATGGCCTACAAGATGCTGGTCTACGCCGAGACGCACCCCTTCTCCCTGCGGACGATCCCCATGGCTCTGGTCAACAGATGGTTCAGGTACATTTATATCTTTCGTCGTCGTCATTTCAACCCGGCAATGTCCACTGCTGAACGTAGGTCACTCCAAAGTCTGCGATAACATCATACTATACAACTCATCAGATTAGGTTTCTTTTATTTTACAATGATTCTGACGGTTTTAGAAAAGAGTGCCCTTCGGAGAAACCAAAATTTGATAAACAGCCCACTTGGGAATTTTATTGGACTAAAGATCTATCTCTAGAATGTCCTTTACATTTAATTTTGTGCTTTACATTTTCAGACTGATGCCAGCGGTGCTCGTAGTGATGGGTCTGGCCATGACCTGGGTGCCCCACATGGGGTCCGGCCCCATGTGGGACGCCGTGGTCAAGCGCGAGCGGGACATGTGCCGCGCCAACTGGTGGCAGCTCGTCATCCTGAGCCCTAACCTCTTTCCCTTCGAGCACCTGTGCCTGCCACAGGCTTGGTGAGTAGCAACATTATGATAACACTGTCATCATTTCAACTCAGAGAGATCCACATTGGCAATTGCAAATGATGAAATAAAGATTTACTAATATAAATGTAACGCAATTGTGATGTTTCTCGGAAATGTAGGAGTGTGAAAAAATACATTAAATCTACACCCATGTCATAAATCCTGTATTATGCGTTCGGAAACCGTATACGGGGGAATGACCACCATTATTGCAATCAGTAATGTAACATCAGTGTGTTATCTCTGCCGTTGTTATAATTATAATGTCTGAAAAATCATAATAACATCGAAATCGATGCTAATATGAAAATCTAGTTGGTCATGATTTGAAATCTAGTCGACCATGGCGGGCATTCATCCCGGTTCCCGAACACATAATTGAAGATTTATAATATGTGTGTAGATAAAGTAATGAATGCAACTGTACATTATTAACCCTTAAAACACTCGTGTGATCTTATTATGATCCTGACCTTCGGCTTATTTCATAAAACCACACTCGTGTTTTCAAGCCTCTCATTATGTACTCGTATCTGTTGCATAAACTACTATTTAAAAAAACTAGTCAAGAGCGAGTCGGACTCGCACACCGAGGGTTCCGTACAAACTCTTAAGTAGATTCGTGAATAGTTTAAGAAAAACTGTATGGCAGTTAGTTTAGTAGGAGGGCGATTCCATTATCGCGGGTGCAACATTTTGACTCATTCAGGGCCTCCTCCTAATAAAACGAAAAACATTTATTATAAAAATATTGTTTTAAGGATTACATTTCTCCAGATCTCTCTTTTCTACAGATTTGTGTATAAGAATTTAAAATAAAATGTTTAAATAGCCACAAGAGAGGGTTAAAGTGCTATCGCGGGTGCAACCAAATCGGCCCACCTCTCCGGATCACAGTATAAAAACAGAAATATCTTTTAATTGTCAAATATTTAAAACGTTTTGCCTATTTATATTGAAAGACAATAAACAATCAACTATAGAAACATAAAAAAAAGTATTAAAAACTGAAACTATCAATAAATTATTCACTGTTAAAACGATCACGGGTGCAACATCGTATGATTCGCAGTCGAAATCTTAGAATGCTAAGGTTTTCAAGCGCTTTAACATCCTGAATATGAAGTTAAGTCCATAACAATTAATATAAGACCTCACCCTACACGATGGTATCAAAAAAAGTAATAAATTTTGGGACTTGAAAATTGATGTCAAGGTTCGTCTATAGCGGAATCGCCCAGGAGCAAATAAGTATGTGTTACGATTATTGCAAATTTCTAAAAAACGATGCAATTTAGGTCATAAATAAAAAATACATGATTAACAAGAAAAATAAAAATGGCTTTGGAATCTACAAATTAAGTCCTTTCATTTGATACCCCACTTGACACAACATTAAATTTTCGACCTCCCATTACGGCCCCCTTTAAAAAAAAGTAAAAAAGGTATAAGATATTTTTAATGTCAAATAGGGTCGGGTTAGCGACTTTTAAAACTATTCCAAATGTCATATCGATAACAGAAGTAGTTCCTGAGATATCTGGCTGTGCCAGACGGACAGACAGACAGAGTCGCACCATAACGGTTCCTTCTTTACCATTTTGGTACGGAACCCTAAAAACATCCCCCACCCTCGGGTTCGAAAACACGAGGAAAAATACGAGGTTTTAAGCGTTCTTGTACGAGTAAAAAGTTTCAAGGGTTAGCGCTGATTATAAGGATCTCCTGTTGTCAGGTACCTCGGCACGGACACGCAGCTGTTCCTGGTGACGCTGGTGGTGCTGCTGGTGATCTGGCGCTGGCCCCGCAGCGGCGTGCCCGTGCTCTCCGTCGTCATGGTCGTCTCGCTGCTCATCCCCTTCCTGCAGAGCTACTTCATGAACCTCCTGCCGATCAGAGTCAGCCTGTTCCCTGAGTGAGTGTCCCGAAATCACCTTTCACGTAGAAACGTAAGGCAGAACCTTGAAATCAAATTTCATACATAAAAGCAATCTCTAAAATCAGGCTCTACCGCCTGCAGCATCGCATATTATCTACTTATAATAAAATGTATAAGAGTTCAACACAACATCAATGCTTACAAACTTTACGTGTCATCATCGTTAACCGAAAGACCTCCACATGCCTCCCCCAACGAGGCCACCATGACCGGTGCTGCATCACCGACATCCAGCGAATTACAGCGATCTGCACTAGTACTGTACTTATGAGTACATTCGAGAAATCTGAGTTCTCCGTAAAGGTTGAAAAGATAATTCGTTGAAAGTATACCTATTCCTTAACCTATTCTTATAAATTCCTTCTTGTTCTAATGTTGAACCTTATCCCCAGATCGATAAGAGACATATTCGGGTATAACGACACGTTCTACCATGCATACGTCTCTGCCCAAGGCAACTGGGCCGGCTACCATCTAGGCGTGCTCACCGCCTACTTCTACCACCGAGCGCAGACCGAGAAATGGAACCTGCGAGAGTCTATGGTAAGTCACTGGTCGGTTATACCCTGATACATAGGAATATACACGGCGAATTCTAATCGGTAATCAGGAGTAGACAAATATTAATATCTAGCTAAAATCAAACTTAATAGGCGAGGTCTCACACAAATACCTCACTGTTTAATTAATTCAATGTTAAAACATAATTTAAACTAATAACCTCTGGATACATGGTTACCTACATTAATTATTGAAGTAAAATCACGTGATCACGATACGTCAAGTGCCATCGCATTCGCGGAAAATTTTACAGATCTTCAGTAAATAAACTTTCCAACGAGTATGAGTAGTTAGGGCGTGATAGATAACGAATTAAAATTAATAAAATGGCCGAAAATGAAAAGGACGCAATTCCGACGATTTAAATAGCCGCCACACGAAGGACTGACTCACATGAAACCTTCTCGCTGCTTGCCTATTGCTCCTACGAGCATCCCGAGCAAAGCATCTTAAAATGCGTCGATTCAGATCGTCAGGACGACGTCGAGGCCGGCCGTGCTTGAGCGTGGTTTGGCACTGTGAACTGTCCGAAGTCACGGAGGTTTTAGTTCATGCGGTTTATCAAACTGTGCGTGAGAATGGTACGTTTGGATGAATTTTGTGGAATAATTCTTGAGTTCATTTTGAGCTGTTTGGTTTGTATTGATAAACGTACCTACAATATTGTAACGCTCGATATTTGAGGACAGATATGGTCGAGGCATGTTTTTTTAATTACTAATTTACTTTTCTCATTCAATATTTGCGACTTCTATGACTTTGTTTACATACATGACAGTGACAAGTTATTACTCATAAATTATCATAGCCATTAATTTTTTAAAGAGGTTGTAATCTCACAGATACAGATTAATAGGGTGACAAGGAATTTAGGATAAAACTGATTTCGAAATAAAAATTATCACAGAAAAAAAATTGTTTAGATGTAACTAATTACGACATCAACGTGACCGCTATCAATTACTTGGAGTTAGAAAAACTGGTACCTGATTACCGATTAGATGTCATCGTGTATATCCCTTTAAGGATACAGTTGACAATTTGATTGTCTGATGGATCTCAATCGTTTGGTGCCTGGTGGTTATAAGATGAACTGTTCATACCTATATATGGTGACGTAAGTGACACATAAAGCTGGTAGATTAAGGAAGTTATTCCTTCAACATTTCATTTACGACGCTAGCAAATTTAACACCGTTGTTCCTGACCTGATCAAAGTAGTGTAAAAATAATGTAAAGTATTATTATCAAAATATGTTCATTTTGTAAACTACAATGTTGCTAGTTACAGTTGTACAAATTGCGGTAAGCTTCCAAAAAGTTGTTTAGATTTAACTTAAAACAATCTAAAGAGCCTTATTAGATTTTTTTTAAAGTTAAATCTAAAAACCTTTTTGGAAACTTTCCGCAACTTGCACATCTGTACTTATAGTTATTTCTTGAAAACAATATCTTGTTTAACAGGCATTTTGAGCGACTATCTCAAACTCTCGGCAGTTAACATTTCGCGCTTAATTCTAATAGCACCGGGTCCCGTTTTATTAAAGAAACTGTACCAAAACGGTACCAATTTGCAATTTTAAGTCGCCCTATTGTCCTGAAGATCTCATTTCAAGATACTCAAGATTCTTGCCGGAGATTCGGGATTGTCTAGCATTTGTACAGGATTGGAGCGGACAGAAGGATTACTGGTATTTTTCTTAGGCTACTTATATCCAAAGTACCTATAGTGCGGCGATTTTGTAAATTAACAAGCAATTAATACATAACTAAAAAAAAATACAATTAATCAGCTTCTACAAATCTATTCAATAGTGTCCGACCGAAATTTCGGTTTCGGTTTCGGCCAAAAAACGGGTTTCGGCTTAGCTTCGGTTTCGGCTGTCATCCGGCCGAAACTACGGCCGAAACCGAAACTGAACCATTGTATCTACGACATAAGCAAAAAAATCTGAAATTTCTATGTATACATGTGCCTAAAATTTTTTGAGGAATTCCTCCAATCCCTCATGGACCCCATCATCATAACTAGATTTTGAAAAAAATTTAACCAATCTAGAATTGTTAAAAAGTTTCATAAACTGGTGTTCTGAAATAACAATAACTGACTTTCTATTAACCTATTTTGATAATTAAATTGCACGGGTGACTATGACCATACCCAAATCGCTATACCGGGTGTTGCCTGTAACAGGAGCAAATAATTAAAACGTAGATTCTACTCATAAAACAATAAAACTTTCGTTCAAAAACTTTTAAATATTATGTAATCTTTAGATTTTATCTTTTTCATACAAAGTAAATAGTATTTTCAATGTACGTTAACATCAGTCTAATTGACGTCGCTTGTCACACTACAAACATAATTAACATCGCAATACATTGCGGCTTCAAATAAACTTTAAAGTGTACTAAAACCCAAAACATAAGTTTTTTTAAATGTCGCTGAACAAATGTTGTTCAGTCTGAGGAGTACAACCTTGGTTTTAATTATTTGTTCCTAGTACAGGCAACACGTTGTATAAATGCCTATAATGTTTAAAGAATTTCCCCGATTTCACCAAGATCCCATCATCTGATCTTGATTCGGTTGTAATAACCTCAAATCACCTCAAAGGTGTACCCTTTCCAACAAAAAAGAATTTTCCAAATCAGTCCAGCCGTCTTCGAGTAATCGCGTAGGTAACAAACATACAAAACATACAGACGAATTGAGAACCGTCCTTTTTATGGAATCGGTTAAAATTACACGAAAGTGGTCCAGTAATAGTGAAACCAAACTGAAACTACGATATTTTAAAACATTCTACTTTCATTATATTCTTGAAACAAAGGGGTGGAACAAACTAATTACTCCTAAAACATACATAATTGTGACATATTTGCAGAGCAACATTTACACTAAGTCGACCTGTGCCCTATCCCACAAAACTTACAATTACAATTTTACAAGTGTCACGTTACAAGTTTGTAATAATACAAGTGTGCGTACCACAAAATATACAAGTAACAAATTTGTAGTGGAAAATTCTTACAAATATGTAAATTGTATCGACAAGTCTACAATTCATTGTATCACAAAACTTTACACACGATACATACCTTTTCCGGAAAATGTACAAATTTGTAGCTGACAATTGTTTTGTGCTACATGAAATTGTAGTAATAATTAAACATATGTGTAGAATTGTACCTACCAGTTAACAATTCTCTAAACGTGTGTCACACCCTCTTGGTACTATACGAATACTAGTAATTGCAGTATATTTGCATATTTAGCGATTCCAACCCTTTGTACTACGAAATGTTTAGTTCAAGTAGTGATAGTGAAGAAGAATTAATTTTACTTATTTTTAATTTAATTTATGACCCTGGGTATACATTCAATTTGAGAGTCCGGTAAAAAAAGGTGTGTACTTACCATTGTACCTACGCTTTTTTAAATTTTGCCACATAGTGTCCCTTAAGTATTTCCAATCTTTCTCCATTATCCCTAAATCATTTCAGTTTTGCGTTATCTCTTTCCATTTGTTTATTTTCACAGTGCGCGTCAATTTATCACTAAAATTACCAAAAATAATGTTTTTGTTTTCGTTACGAGGTCTAAAATGGTCAGTTTAGCTTGCAAGTCCATTGAAATATCAGTTGGTATGTAGGTACGTAGGTATTGCTCGTAGGTAGATCACTATATCATTATAATTAATGTAATTCTTGCGTATTGCGTATTGCGTATAAAGTGAAAGTACCTTCAACATCAAAGAAACTAAACAAATTGTTACATATTTCTAGTTGTAACATTAGAATTTTTCGCTTGTATATTTACAAATCAACAATCCTACAATTATGTAGCTGTTGTGACATACCTTTATTTTTTGTGATACGCTTTCGCAAAAGGGACATATTTGTATACTGTAAACTTGTAACGAATACATATTTGTAATTATCGTGGTACATTTTTTTGTTTACAATTTAACAAATTTGTCGAATTGTACACTTGTAAAGTTTTGTGGGATAGGGCACTGGTCTGACGGACTCAAAATGTAATACCTAGTTCAGTTTACGTGTGTGTGTATTACATTAATTAGGCCTTAGGCCTAGTAATTTAGGAGCCGCTTGGTATTTACATAGCTTGTATACTTACGAAGTAGTATTTATTAGTTTGGTTTAGCAATATATACATTAATAGTTCAACATAAACAGTATGGTGAGACAAACTTAACTTTGCTGTTGATAAACTGGTGTCCCCATACATCGACATAGGTGGCGGTTAGTTTAGTAGGTGCAAATAAATAGGTATTTGCCCAGCAGTGGTACACACAAGGGTCTTAAAAAATAAATATATGTATTATGATTTTGGCGCTCCCTGAAACTGCTGCTCGGGGCAGGCGTAACAGTTTCCCCCTCTTCCCAGATCACGCGCTGCCTAAACTAAGCTGATGATTGTTTAATCCAGCTCCTCCGGCTGATGATGCTGATCTCCATCCCGGTGGCGTGCGGCGCGGTGCTGATGGGCTGGGACCTGCACCACCGCGAGGCCTCCGCCTTCGAAGCCGCCATCTTCAACGCGCTCAACCAGAACTTCTTCGCCCTGGCCATCTGCGTGTTCGTCATCGGCTGCTTCTACAAATGCAACAGTGAGTATAACTTTGTGAATCTAAAAAATACTTACCTAACTACTGTCCGCGACTTCGTTCGCCTTTCTTCGCTTCTTCTTTACTTCTCTAGGAGGAGCAGGTAGGGATTGCAATCCGCCGTCCCGGATCCGGTAATCCGGCAAGATCCGGTAAAGCAAAATAAATTGATACTATTTGCTTCCTACGGTCGTTCTTTCAGACTATAGTAAATTCATTATTCATAAATCATAGATTAGTTAGGTAATTCAGCAATAAGAAAACTTACCTACCTATAAACTTATAAAGATTTATAACCAACAACAATATCTATTTGTATCGGCATTGCTGCATTAAACTAGTTACTTAGTTAAGTGTTGAATTTGATTAATTGATACTTGAAAGCCTTAATTTGTTTTGCTTTATTGATCCGGTCTGGACGGATCCGGCCAATCAGTCCGGTTTGCAAATCCTAGGAACAGGCAATACGAGTAAAGATATCTGCAGGCGCGTGCTATATCTAGATTGCCTGTCCCGGCCACCACGTTAGTACTTAGGTATATTTTTTTACCGTAACAACAGCCTCGTCTTGCTTGGTCGCCGCGCGCCGGGCCAAGTAGTAACAAACGGTCTGAAGTCCTACGGGAACTGATGGGAAGTTTAGTTGTATTGTAATAGAAATAAACCAATGGCCGATGAGGCATAAAGGTTTATGAATAGAAAAGGTAGAGGCAATAGATTGTGAGTTCTTGGGGCACATCTTTTAATACCGCCTGTTGTGTACTCTTCTTAGACCTTTTTTTCCACAGTAGATGTCAGTAGTAGCGTTGCCACAGGGTCCGTGTCTGCCAATCTTGTGTCCACAAATGTATTGCCTGACATATCATATGTGATTTATCACAGAAATCTACGTGAGCGCTGTGGAGTGGGGCCCTCTGCAGCCGCTCGGTCGCATGTCGTACTGCGCCATGTTGCTGCACGCGACAGTACTGCGGACATACGGCGGACAGATGCGACGCTCATTCTACGCTACAGACTACACGGCTGTATGTATATATAAAACTGCTATTTTAAGTATTTAGCTTGACGGTGATGTAGAAATGAGGTAGGACGAGTTATTGTCTTTGTAAAGAGTCTTTATCAGTCAGAGGCGTAGTTTTAAATATAGTACCCTGCACGAATAAAATTTGACGCCTTAGGCCTCTCGTGCTTGACTACCATTTATGGTGTGCCCTGACAGAGTGAATGTTATATATATGTATATAGTTACAAGAAATCAAAGTACATAGAAAAATTAAATGGCACTCACCTGTGTCCAGACCGGGAATCGAACCACTCGTCCACCGGAGCACCCAGCAAGTGCCCTCAACTGTGCCATCTACTGTGACTTCTGTATCGTTAATTGTATTGTTTAATTTTTCTATGTACTTTGATTTCTTGTATCTATATACATAACATAAATATGTGGTGTAATTTACCCGCATTAAAAACTAATAAAGGAACATCATGTTTCTTTCATATAGAGTCAGTGTTCTTAAAAGTAAAGATAGCATAATTAATAAGTTAGATGCTCTCTCTCTCTCCGAACCTCGTCGTAGCCAATTTGAAGGTACAGAAAAACTTCCAGACACGCAGACAGATAGATACTTGAAATATTATAATCTTTTATTCTTATTTAGAAATTCGACGACATTTATCCGGAAATGCTATATTTTTCAGATCATGCTGTTCGCTGGTATCGTGGCCACCACGTATATGTGGTCCGTGCCCTTATACCTGTTCGTAGAGGCACCCGCCTGTGCCCTACAGAAGTTCTTGTTGGGACCGAAGAGGCGTCCCAAGAAGGAACAAGAAGCCAACGGTAACGGACAGGTCAAGCTCGGGCAGTCCACTGTCTCGGTCTCTACTGTATCGACGCATATTTAAGTCTGAGTAGAATTTACAGGGTGAAATTAAGTATTTTAAGGGTCTAAGTGAAATTCTAACTACAATACTTTATAGGCCACGTGGAAAGTTACAATTACAATAGTACCTGCCGTTGTGAAAATTAATTGCCTGCCTAGATTAGTTTTCTCATAAACATAGGTAGTGAAAAAAATAAGTTGGGCGCTTTGTTATTTACATTTATTATCCACCTTATTTCATTCTATTTTTCACTTTGTTTGCATTAGGGATGCTATGGCAAAGAAGGCTACCAATGTTTACCACCAGTTTTTGCAAGTTGAATTTTCATAGACAATCAATGGCGATGTGGACAAATGTTGAATTTTACAACATAATTAATATACACATATGGATTTAAAGATACTAAATTACCAAAACACAAGAGCAATGAACAAAAAATATATAAAAGTTATGGGACCACTAACTTTTATTAATTTTCGATACTTTTTTATCATCCCAAAGAAAAATAAAAGTTAACATCGGGCTGCTTAAATAACACTGAAAAAATAAATGTACAGCAACTAAGTGCTTAAACACATTTTTTCAGGCTCACAATGACAAATTGGTTATTTTTTTATACAGACTTAGTACAGCGAGGACACGTGATGATGTCACAGAATGCTACCTTTTTGTATGGGGCGTTTTCAATCCTCGGTACGGTCGGCTACTTTTGATTGCAGTTTTTGCCTGTTATAGTCATCCAAGTGTACTAGTTATATGTAGATATTTGTACATACCTCACCAATAGTAAAATCGATTTAGGTACATCAGAAAAAAATGCAGTCCATATGCCAATTCTACATATAGATATTCAGCGGAGTAAAACGACATCTAGTGATTTTAAACTTGATAGCTCTTGTATGAATAAAATGATATAAACGCTTAGATTCATATTATGTTTATACTGTTTCTGCTTGTAATTTGCAAACGCTTATGGCACCTCTAAATTGGTAAGCGGTTCTCTAAACATTTTGTCTTGTTGGTCTTTGGTCGCAGATGTTCTAGTAACTAGTTTGTATCGCTGTTAAATGCAATGAGATTAGTTAAGATTTGCTCAACGTATTAATAAGCCACTGCTCGTCTCTCCTGTGATTTTAGTTAATTGTAAAGGTATTTAGGCACATATAGGTCTTTTTCGACATACTTAATTTTTACATTCGCTAGTTTTTATTATCGATCAGCGACAGAATTTGTACGCTTGTACTTAATTATTTCGACGGGTGAAAGGCTATCTGGTGTAAGCGCCTATAGAACCCCTTGGCGCTTAAACCAAATAGCCTTTCTCCAGTTGATTTATTTTTAAATTAAGAAATTGTGAAAGTGTGAAAACATAGAAGATACGAAACGTTCAACACGGTTTTTGTAGCAATTGAGATTAACCGTTATCGACCAATTAGTAGTAAGAATTTGTCAACAAATACAATTTACATACAGTTCTGCTTCAATAACTTGCCGATAACTGTCAAATTTTGTGACTGTCGCTAACACGTCGCCGGTCCAATATTGCAGGGTTCTATGTTTAAATTTCAACGAATTGGAATTTGAGCACTGTCATAGCGACGCAAAGTCAAATTTTAACTACCCTGCAATGTGACATAGAACCCTGTTATATTGAGCCAGCGACGTGTTAGCGGTCTCTGTCGTGTCGTGTAAACTTACCTATATTAGGATTAAAGATTTGTACATACTTTTTTAACAAATAAACTTTTTTTAGTATAAATCTAGTTTTTATCCTTCATTTGTATAATGTAGTAAAATATATTTTTCTACTCCTGTACTGTTATCTGTCTTTTACTTGGTCACGAACACTAATATAAGAACATACATAATATGAGTTCAGAGAAGTCTATACTCTATTCCCCATAACAGCACTAGTGTCGTTATAGTCACTTTACGTTATTGCTAGCAGCCACAGACTTCTAAATCTAGGTTAAACTTAGGTCAAGGATTAAGCGCTCAATTTTAACTTTACGGTAAAAATGCACAACTACCAACTTAACAAACAATTAAATTCCTACGGTTTTTAAGAAAAACAAAACTTTCCGAACTGAATTCATTGATGCCAACATAAAAAAAGTATCTTTAATTTTTTTTTTTTTGTATAGCCTGTCTAGGTGTCCCACTGCTGGGCAAAGGCCTCCCCTCTTTTCCGCCAGTCGTACCTATTCAGTACATCCTCCCGCCACTCCTTGCGAAATTTTTAATTTAAGTATATTTTAAATTAAAAAAAAATGTTTACCATAGACACATACTGTCAGTCAAACGTCATACTTGCCTTGTTTCCAGGTTATGATTAATTTTGTATTTTATAATTTAAAACCTAGTCGTAGAAAAAGTATTTTATGTAACGTTGTATAATTAAGTCAAAAAACGCTCATTGCGTCTCTATTTGCGATACTCGCCGCTTTCGCGGCTCGTATCGCAACTCACGCAATTCGCATTTTTTGAACCCACTTATACAACTGTTGCATAAAATACTATTATCTAAGTACACCGTATTTTTATTGATTTCCGTTAACTTCGAGGGCACATTCTTCAGATCTAAATAAGTTAATTTCTCCAAAAAACAAATGTTGTAACTCATACCGTTTATAAAATACTAGCAACGATACTTCGCACAGTGTTTCTCTATTATATTATGCATGTATTTACATATAAACCTTCCTCTTCAATCACTCTATCTATTAAAAAAAAACCGCATAAAATCCGTTGCGTAGTTTTAAAGATTTAAGCATACATAGGGACAGAGAAAGCGACTTTGTTTTATACTATGTAGTGATTCATAATCTTAATTTAATCACCAACCAGTATAAATGAGCTGTCATAATTTCAACACTGTCATAGTTGACATTAACTTTTGACTAACTCGAAAGTGTCTTTTAAAATGGTCATCAACTCAATATTAATTTACTTTGTATTAAAAGTAAAAAAAATATTTGCGATATACCAGGTAGCTTCTGTTAACGTACGAAGCAACGTGTCGAATTTAACGGAAATAAAAAAAACACGATGTATACAATACATATAATAAAATCGTAGAAAGACGAATCGAAGAAAGTGGACACTTCTTACTACAGTGCAAAATACTACATGACCTACAAATAATCCTAAATTCTTACGTTTATTTATTCATACTTAACAATAGTTTCCAATGTATCTAAACATTTCAGTGCTATTGTTAAAATTTTCCGAAAGATGGCGCTACTTGTGACTTACATAAAAGCTATTCAAGAAGAAGTCCTCGTTTGTCTTGCGTGGTTAAAAATAAAACAACAAATAGGTAATAATTACTAATGTATTTTAAAGTTATGTATACATTGGCAGTTAGAAGTGAGCCGTCAGTCTATCTATCTCGAAGAGGTCGGACATAATCTCTTCAACTTTGGTGCCGATCTTCTTTGCAATCTGAAACGAATATATAATCTTTTAGCCTTCAGATATATTGTTGCCATTACGAAAAGGCAAAACAGCTTTGTTATACCCATATGAGGGTTTGCATTCGGCAGCCGCCTGCACTGGCATATGCCGCGGGTTCCGCTGTGTCATCCCTCAGTGCTTGGCCCCCGGGGCGGATGTGACCGTCAAGATGGCGTACACCACAAAGATATCCAGAATCTGATGCTGCCAATAAATAGTACCCAAATAGTACCGACGAAACACCTAGGTGAAATAATAGTACCCTTTAACTTTTCGAAATATAAGGCCTGTTCAAGGTGTACGCTACCGAGCCGTCAAGCTGGCGTACACCGCTTGTATCTCTGGATTGGTTTTATTTTCGGAAATGCTTTATATCTCAAATAATAGGCTTCTGCAATAGGTAGAGATATGAAATTTTAGGGCCCTAGGGTACTATTTGGGTACATTTTTTTACAAAATAAGCAAATAAAATATTTTTGTTGTATGGGCAAGATTCTTTTTAATTTTTTTTTTGTAATGCCCTACAAAAAAATATTGTAATACCCTAAAAAAGTTGTAACTACTAAAATATTATAGTATGTATATAAAATTTCAGTTATCTGTGATGTTGGGAAGCCGTGCCGACTTGGCTTCAAAGTTTGTATGGAGATTTTTTTTCTGGGACACCCTAATGTAGGGAACGTGCACAACGAAGGTGCTGCCTACTGGTGCCGCCAATCCGAATCTTGTACTCTATCATGCTGAGGCCACATTAACGGGAAACGCCACGATTATCGCGCTGAAGGACGATTAACGTTAGTGTAGGCACGACTTTACTATACTCGACATTGACATTTATAACCGTTGGCAGCACGATTCTTTTTTTACAGTTTTGATAAGTTTCCTTTACTATACTCCGTTTTTTTTTTCAATGTGGAAAGGGTCTGGCCGGTCTGCTATAGTAAAATCGCCCCTGGCTCAATGTGAAAACTGAATATGCACGTTTATTTGCCTTATTATCAAATATAATTTTACTGAATATTAAGCCTTAAATACTTACGATTAGCGAAATAATTAAAAAAAAAAAAAAACAGTTTTTAATTTATTTTGGCTAAATTACTTTATCGATTCAGACGTCCTTCGGATATTTTATACATATATTTAAGATATGTTTATAAAAAAAAAATGAAAGTCCTAGCTTCTTTTAAAGTCAACATTTTTGTCTGTATAAGTTTTTCGTTTTTTTTTTTTTTTACTTGCAAGTTAGCGACACCTACCATACTTTGATATAATATACACAATTTAATAATCTATTACATATATTTTTTTCAAAAATATTAGTTCGGATCAACAAAGTGGAAAAAGGCAATTTGTATAGGAGTGTTATTCAAATCGGATCCGTAAACGTAAACAGAAAACGTAAGTTGTTCTACCGTGTTTAGGGTTGCCAGATGGTATCCAAAAGGAGGACATGTCCTCCTTTTCTACAGAAAATCCTCCTTTTTAGACCCATCAGTCCTCCTTTATCAAATTATCATCTGGCAACCCTAACCGTGATCGAAATTCAAAGACTCACATTTTGAATTTCGAACACGACGAGCTTCGTATTTAAATCCTGCTTATTATTTTAATTTTAGAATGCACCTATGTGGAGTACACGGCACGTAGTTCTTAAAAAAATTGGCGGGAACGAGAAAAATGTTTGCATCGGATAATGCAAAACTAGTTATAAATAAAAATACAGTTATAAAACGATTGTTTCAAAAACGTGTCCCGACATTATACAAAATAGTGTACGATTTAATTATTGACAAAATGACCAGATGGACAGAAGATTATTTGGAAAATAGTTACCAATCCCTGCCAAACAACGTAAGCCTCATAATTCATATTTTCTATACATTTTTTTGTGAATTGATGTAGAAGTAATCAATCTACATAATAAATGATAATTTTCAGTTGGATGTTGTCAAATGCAAAGTATTTGAGCAAGTAAACCTGCCGAAATATATGCAGGTCGCTTTGTTTCGTAGCTGCCTACCCGACTATGAAGTACTTCTGGAGGAGGAAGAAATTGAACTATTAAAAAAATGCTTAACATGTGGCACAAGTCGTGAAGAAAATAATACAGTTACATTAAGTGATTTGTACTGTAGTTTTTGTGCGGGAAGACTATTCTACAGATATAAGCACATTTAAACTGCAATACTAGAGTATTCAATATTAATTGTAATTAGATAAATATTGATAAGATACCTAATCTTTATCGTAATCGTTTGTAATAGACAAAACATAGGTAAGTGATTAATTAAAGTATGTCAGCGTCCAATGAATCTATTCGTAATTGCAGTAGTTGCAAAAAACAATTTTGTAAAACAAAAGGTGTAAAAAAGACTTTATTGTCTTCTGCCGATGTAAAATTCTATTCGGATTCTTTGCTACAGACTTTTGAACATGGTGATATTTTATGTTCATGTTGCCGCACGAAAGCCTATCGTACTAAACCACCAATTGTGCCCTTAAGTTCAAACTTACATCAAGGGACTATTCTCAGTGATTCAAGCAGTGAAAATGAACTCGTCGCATTTAATGTTAGTAGTAGATGCTCAGTTGAGAGGATAGAGTTACCACTACAACGGACACTGTCTACTCACAGGTACTGCTTCATATGTCATTCTAAATCAAACAACTTACAAACCGTACCTAAAAAGGCGAGATTACTAGTTTACTCCAAAAGAAATATTTATATTCCAACCGAAAATAGATGTTGCTCATCACATTTGATTAATGGTCAATTCTATGAAGATGATTTAAAGCTGATCGAAGTCTATTCAACCACAGCGGCCGTAAATGTTAAAGAGATAGCAGAGTTATTTGGTTGTTTAGTCACTGAAACACAGCTGCCATTAATTCAGAAAATAGTAAATAAATCTGTCTCCGATGACCATTTTGCTCTTTTAACGGGATTTACTTGGGAACATGTTAATATTATTCAAAACGAATTGCACTCTTTACAAACAAAATGTGACATTATACAAGCTGTTGTGATTTTTTTAATAAAACTACGTACAGGCAATAGTAACAGAATAATCGGTACTTTACTGCAGCTTTCTAGATATCAAATAGTGTCAGAATATGTGGCGAACGTTATAGATTCCTTTGAAAGAGACATTCTTCCATTTCAATTTGGTCACAATGCATTTAGTCGCCAATGGCTTATTAACAATCATACAACAGAACTAGCAAAAAAACTTTTTGATGTGGAGAATGTTTTGATACTCATTTTTGATGGTACCTATATATACCACCAAAAAAGTTCCAATAATGAGTATCAACGCAAATCGTATTCCGGTCAGAAAAAAACACATTTATGCAAGCCGTTCACAATAAGTACAACAGATGGTTTTATAGTCGACATGTTAGGACCTTTCCATGCTACTGAGAACGATGCAAGCATTATGCGAAAAGTCATACCCAGTTTGAAAAATCTTATTAGACCTGGCGACATATTTGTCTTGGATAGAGGCTTCCGGGATGTAGTAGGTTTTTTAGAATCTAAAGGTTACCGAGTAATGATGCCCGCTCTCAAAGGCCAACGTAAACAGCTGACCACCGAAGAGGCCAATGAGTCCCGGTATGTTACAAAAGTTCGCTGGGTCGTGGAAGCAGTTCATGGTGCCTTAAAACAAAAATATAAACTACTTGACCAGACATTTGATAACAAAATGCTTGATAAAATACAAAGCTTGTGCCGCATAGCTTCATATTTTTTGAACCGTTTTGGAAAATCTTTAACTTCGGACAAAAATATGACCACCGCTATTTTCGAGAGAATGAGCATACAAAAGAGCAATCCAAATGTGTTAGCTGCGATAGTGGAAGAAAAAGGTTTATTGCGAAAAAAACTTCCTTTCCAAAGCATTTCAGCTAATGACGTTTCAGATTTTCCGCAATTAACGGAGTACGATATGAAAATTTTGTTTACAGGCAGTTATCAATACGGCCAAGCCATTTCATACTTAGCCGAAGTTTTGGATGAAACAGGGAACTTAAATATGGCATATGTAAAAGACCAAACAAATATTTTAAAAATATCTATACAATCACGTCACATATCAAAGAAACAATACAAATGTTTTATAATGTATAATCCAGATAAAAGTGGTATAGATGCAATTGAAAATTATTGCTGCGAATGTGCAAATGGATTAAGGACGGTGGGCTGTTGTTCACACATTTCAGCTATTGTATATTATCTGTCATATGGCAGATATTTATCAAAAATACCGCGTCCTAATTTGAAACTTAGCTCCTTATTTAATAACGACGGTTTAAATATTGCTATAGAAAGTGACAGTGATAACGATTAGGGTCTGTTAGATAGTAAGCTTACTGCAACCATCCTGAGTGATTGTTATTTTATATTCTATAAATAAACTTGTGTTTACGTGTTCGCTGTTCATTTTTAGTTATTTATAATATAATTGTGCTAAAAACTCAAAGAGCGTTTTTCTTACATGTATGTATATGAGTAATAAACATAACGTTCACTGAAAATATATGGAGAAAAATGTAGTACCACATATTACCTATCTCTTCTCTGTTTACAATATATATAAAAAGATATACGAGTAACGTGTAAAATAAAAAGCTAGCCAAATGATTTCAAAGTGGTTTTCACGGAGTTTCAAAGGGAATTTTGTGACGTAAGTTTTCATTTCTAGAGCGATTGTTTAGATTCCGTTTCTAGCATCCTAGGAATAAATGGGGTATGACAATCTTAAGTATCAGAGCAATTCGCTTTAAGTATTTAAAGTTTCCAAAAATGAAAGTATTTTTTGCAGAATTAGCTATTTCCATTATTTGAAGAAGTTGCCGTTCATGGGTGTTCTTTTTTCCGCCCTTTTAGACGAATTGCTTTTTTCCACTTTGTTGATCCGAACTAATATTTTTGAAAAAAATATATGTAATAGATTATTAAATTGTGTATATTATATCAAAGTATGGTAGGTGTCGCTAACTTGCAAGTAAAAAAAAAAAAAAACGAAAAACTTATACAGACAAAAATGTTGACTTTAAAAGAAGCTAGGACTTTCATTTTTTTTTTATAAACATATCTTAAATATATGTATAAAATATCCGAAGGACGTCTGAATCGATAAAGTAATTTAGCCAAAATAAATTAAAAACTGTTTTTTTTTTTTTTTAATTATTTCGCTAATCGTAAGTATTTAAGGCTTAATATTCAGTAAAATTATATTTGATAATAAGGCAAATAAACGTGCATATTCAGTTTTCACATTGAGCCAGGGGCGATTTTACTATAGCAGACCGGCCAGACCCTTTGATAAACAAACCTGACACCGTTGACTTTGTCAACTTGAGGTTTTTTATCAGGTACATTGTGCGGTAACATTGTGTAATTAATTTCATTCGATAGTAAATACTTGGTTTTTGTGTAGGTAAACAATATAGGTACATAGGTAGTTAACAAATCAAAAAATAGCAAATGTCTTCTTTTTTACTTACATTATTCTATAAGCAAAAATTAAATTCATATTTTTGCCCATTATTGTATTCATTGGCATAAAATGATGCACAATAAAACACCCAAAGAGGCAGAGGTTTTGAAGTAATGGTCAGGTTTTTAAACTCGTTGTCGTTATGATCTGTCTTTCAATACAGTTGCGAATAAATATTAATACTTATCATTTAGAACTTCTGTTTTGTATTTATTTTGTGACCCGTGTGTAATAAGCGGCGTTCCGCGCGTAAGAATAATGAAATTAGAGCCACTTTACGAGCAAGTGTGTTGAAAATATTTTAAAGCCTACTAAATGAGCACTAATAAATTATTATAGGACAAGAAAACGACTAATAAATATCAAGTAGGTACTTTTAAATGGTTCATTAATAAATACAAATGTTGACGACCACTGATTCTTTTGTTTACCAAATTTCCACATTGAAAAAAAAACGGATAATGGATCTCTTTTATCGATTTAGTGCTGCCACCTTCCTGCACGTTCCCTATATCGGTCCGCGCTCTGTGCCACCTTTAGATGTTTTTGGCGTACAATAGTACATTGTGTATCAAGGGCGGTAGGTAAGGAATTACAAACGAGTGTTTGTTACAAGGCCGAGGCGAAGCCGAGGGCTTTAATAACACGAGTTTGTAATTCCTTTACCGCCCGTAGCACACACAATGTTTTTCATCACACTTGTGAGGAAATCTAATTAAAATTAACCTTACTTAACCTAAATAAAATTGTAAAACTGACAGTGACATTAGTGACATATCCATAGACAATGCGCAACGTTCGGAAACCATAGCGGTACAGACCTAAAACGGTTGATTTTATAATTGCAAAATACTGAAATACACTATTGAAACATTTAATTAATGTTATAGAAATATGTGTTTACATGTATTTGCAATACCAGTTCTCTTTAAATAAATATTTCAGTGATAAAAGTTAAAAAAGTAAGTTGGCGTTTCCTTTGAACATGACAAATAAGAGTAAAACAGAACCAGCGTTTCAAATTTAAAAAGAAAACCATTACGCCCTAGGGCGTAATAGCTCATTTACGGCCCGCAAAACCTACGTTTAATGCACCATTTTCGAGCAAGTGTGATGAAAAGAATTTTTCATCACACTTGCTCGTAAAGGGTGTTATAACACGCGCGCTTATAGACCAACTCGAGCCGATTTACCCCCCGTGGGTTACAAATATCTATAACTCCCACGGGAGGAAAAACTGTATGAAAATCTATAACTCCCTCGGGAGTTATGAGTTTAGTTTTAAAAGTCGTACGTCATTTCAGACTAAGGAGGTTTCGAATCAGCCAAGGCTAGTTCACATCTTCAAAACTTGGCTACAAAACCAATTTTAGTGTAAATAAAACTTATATGGTATATTTTACTATTATTTCCGTAGTTTTTGCGATTATTTTAATGCAATTAAATTAATTTAGTTTAAAAATTTATTGTGAAAATCGGTACAATCTGGCGACATTGCCTGTCAAGTTTAAAAACTAAACGCAGTTCTTAGCATTATCTGTGGAAGACTATATTGAAAAAGTTGACAGTTGAAGTTGTCTCTTAGCGGGTGCGTTTAGTTTATTTCATTTTTATGTTTTATTTTATTTTTCCTCGCAAATGTGATGAAAAACATTGTGTGTATCACGGGCAGTAAGAAGATTACAAACTCGAGTCATTAAAAGCCCTCCGCCTATGGCGTCGGGCTTCTAATAGACTCTCGTTAGTAATCCCCTTCTTACTACCCTCGGTGCACAATGTACTATAAAAGTGAAGGAGGTGTTACTGACGTCGTGTTTGTCCGCGTTGGGCATGGAGGTGTAGAGCGCCACGAGGTCGCCGTCCAGCACGCCGCGCGCCGGCCCGCCGCCCGCCGGCTTGCGCGCCGACTTGTACGTCCTGCCAACACCATAGTAGATTGTCTCACAAGGGAGCTAAATTATGTATTTACGCCGAGGGCGTATATTGAATCCTGAACGAAGCGAAGGATTGTACAATAGAATCCCGAGAGTAGCGAGCGATTCTAAAGTATAATCCGGAGCGTAGTGAGGGATTCAAGTGATAAGGCCCGTGGTGAAAATAATTTTGCTACCTTGTGACACATACTGCTTTTCACACCGACTATGAGGAAAATTAAAATACAAACGCTACCTACCGAAATAACGAAATATATAGTTAATCAAAGAGCATCACACATTATTATTAAAAATGAAATGTTAAATTTATAGTCTATTATTATTTTATTTTATAAAACGATTATAATTTTTACGGTCGGGACGAAAATACCACTTCCATATTATATTTATGGCCCTCGCCTGCGGCTCGGACCGCAAACACCTGTGATCTAGGCCATTCCTTATTATACCGCCCTCTGTGTGTAATATACTAATAAAGCTGTCTATGGTATGGCATATTCTAAGTGGGTTCAAACTAAAAATACCATGTTGTCCTTGAACAGAAAAGTACCACTTGGGAGCAAAATACTTTTTTCTGAATAGGAGGTGTGAAAGAAAACATCTTTATATCCAACTATCAGCCACGGACGCCACAGAATGTGCTCCGAATCCCCGCTACTAACAACACATATATCACACAACCACACCGACCACATAATTCACCACTTCATGAATGACTAGATTAGATACACGTCTAGCTAAAAACATACTTCAGAATTATTGAACTCATAGCTAACTAGACATACGGCCTGCCACCGCCAAGAACACGCCACAATCCTTAACTTCTAAAGCTTTTTCACGAAAAAAAGTAGCCATCGATAATGAGCGCTAAATCTAATTAACATTATTTTGTTAAACATTTTATTTATATTATACAAAATAATATTCGACTTAAACAATCACGTTTAATAAAGATGATATTTTTAAAGCAATGTGATCCAGTCATTTCGAACATTCGAGGTCGCAAACAATGAATAAACAATAAACAAATAATCGCACAACGTTGAAACGTTTGGGATGTTGTTAGGATATATATTAGTAGTTTAAACCAGATTTTGCAGTTTCAAAAATGTTGTGCTAAATGTATGGTGCTCGAAAAACACCGAAATTTTCGGTCATTTTTCAGATTTTGGTCTGTACTTTCTAAAAATCGGATTTTTGGATAAAATTGTCTGTGACACTATTAAAGTAGATAAAATTCCCTACAATATGATTTGAGTTTGTGTGGAAAGGCATGCATTTTGCGGTTGACGTCTGACGTCAAGAGTATGATTTAGTGACGGAAAACATAATTCTTCCAAATGTTGACGGCGACTGAAGTAGACGCCTAGCAAAAAAGGTCCCTGGTCCTTCTTTTTAGTACGCAAGGAACATCAGTAGATTGTGTCGCAAGGGAGCAAAATGATGCAGTAAATACATCATTTTGCTCCCTTGTGACACAATCTACTATTTATTCAATCTCGATATATTTCTGTGATCGTGGTGATACCACCGCGAATCCTGCCTTACCTGTATGCGCGCGGGTTAAGCCCCGCTAGATGGCAGCAGTAGTTATTCATAACGTTTTGCAGCATGAGAAGTCGTCTATACATTTTCTCCGACAGGGGCATAACATATCCGACGCCGCCATCTAGTGTTGCTGTGGAGAAACAAATAAAGTTGTGTGTAAGTTTGTGTGGAAGTAGGAGAAAAAAAAAATTAATAGAATAGAATCAGACATGTAAAAGAGCCCTTGTGGTGCCTTGGGTACTTGCAGAAATAGATGATTTTGATTTTTTTTTAATCTTGCCGTGGATACACCGTGTCACTTTTCCAAGCCTCGTGGTACCTAAGCAACTAAATCAAGGGTTTTTTCCAGAGATTAATATAACGATATATTAATTACTCACTGTACATGGTGGCGTGTCGGCGATGCACGCTGTTGGGTATGGGGCGCGCGTTGATCCGGAACATGGCGTGGACCTGCTGGCCCAGGTGGTAATCGCACTTCCTGATCAGACGCTGACCTGGAACAATCATGACACGTGATTCGCCGACTCCACGCACAACTGCCCCACGGCTATGCCACATGGAGCTTGTAAGAAGGGGTCATCCACAAAGTACGTCACACGATTTTTCATCAGACTCTTAGACCCCCCCCCGCCAATATCACACTTTTTCCTAACATATTTGACCTTGTTAGTATAGGCTGTCATTTTTGGCTATATTTATAGGTTGACATTTGGCTAGCGGCTAGACCCCCTCCTATTTTAAGCGCAATTTTTAGTTCAATGCAGAAAGTACCAGTAGGTACTTACTTTTTGACATGTGTTCAACTTCAGTTTCCTTATGATATTTTATGTAAAGTTCTAGTTGTGGCTTCTAAGACTTCTGTGTGTTCAGTACGAACTTACACTGCGTTAGTATGGATATGGATATATCGGCACTTGTCACACTGCCAGTGAGTAAAATAGGGTATTTGACAACAATCAAAATAAATTCATTAACTCTAACCAGCAAATTACGCTTCCAAAACAGCCCGGATAAAATCATTCAAACTTATTTTCGTGCCACCAACGATTTTACAATGACGAAAACTAAAAATAAGGCACCATGTTGAGCATGACGTCACAAGATAGTATTTCATACTAAACTACATACTTTCGGAGCGTTTTGACACTTCATAAAAAGAAGCTGATTTGAACTGTCATCAAGTAGCCTATTGGGCTGGTAACAGTTCACTGCGGGCTGACGAGGCAGTGTGAACGATCGACCTTTCTAGATTTTGCAATGTAATGCTCCTCGTCCAATTCTACTTACTTACTCGCCGGCGGTGGAACAAGTACCATCATCAGGGAATATAATAATATTGTGAATACCTCCATAACTCTCCCGCGCTTGCGGCTGGTACATGAAGATAACAAAGTTGCCCTCGGCCTCCGACACTAGGAAACCCAAGTTTGTGTTGTCCACCATGAACTCCATTTCGTATATCTGAAAACATTCAATAAATACAGGACTCTATATAAATATTTTGGTAAATTAAACAATGTGGCGGTAACAGATGGGGGATGATGCCCGAGTTAAAAAATATGTATATCATTCTAATGAGGGTATTTAGAAATCAGAAATCCACCAGCTGGCAGCAGGGTGGCGAAAGGTCTATTTGGCAGTAGATGTCAAAATCAGGTGGTGTGATTGGTGGATCTTGACGCCTACTGTCAAAAAGACCTTTCGCCACCCTGCTGCCAGCTGGTGGGTTTATGATTTCTAAACACCCTCATTTAGTGCGGCAGTTACATATGGGAAACAATATGGTACGCGTATTTTTTGCTTCATCAAATTAATAACAATTGACGAATATAGAGACTGTCAAAGTGCGGAGTGGGGGCTTCTTACCTATGTTACTTTTGTAGTAGAAGTAATCGCATCACTCCTACTGGACAATAGATGATGCACTATCCTGACTAAATACACTATTGTCCAGTCCTGCATAATATTTCATTTATACTTAATACAGTTAAGTAAAAGTAATAACAATGTTAAGTAAAGCGAAATCCGGCGAGTATTTAACCTGTCGTCTCCCGAACTCCCGACGACGACGATACTTAGGGTGGCATTCCACTTATCAAATATCTTTGTCCAATGTACATTTGATCGAAGAAATTGGATGACTTCATCAAATGTACCAGCAACACTGATGATCCAAGTTTATTTGCCATTTAAATCAAAATGGCTGCTAACAAGATTTCCTGGACGATCGCAATGACGAAGTTTCTGATAAATGCTTATGAAAGCAATGGATGTCTTTTTAATACGAGGCACCAAGATTATAAAAACAAAACTAACCTTGCTCCATATTCCTCCATTTTCTCATAGATACTGCGCGAAATCTTGGAATATAGGACAGATGGAATGGACATACGTCAAAGAATTTTGATCAAATATTTGGCCTTAAAATTGAACAAAGATATTTGATAAGTGGAAATACTTACCCTTAGCCCTGATTACCTGAGCAGTTCGAAGATCCCTGGAAACCAAGCTGAGCGTGCGATGCTGCGCCTGGTACCGCAGCAACGACACGGACTTGTACACGTCCGCGACAAGCACTAAGTTCTTAACGGCCAGCATCCGGTGCACGTATATCTGCGTGTCTATGAACGCTACGCCGACCAGATCGTTGTCTTTCAATTGCCAAATGTAAATCTGTAAGTCAAAGTCAAAGTTATTCTTCAATTTAGGCATACTAAAATGCATCTGTGAATGTCAAGGTCGTAGGTGTGTAGGTGGTTAAAACGGTAAAAAAAACCGCTCGTGCCCAAAATACCGCATTCCCGAAATACAAGATTTTTCAAAATACCACATTATTTTTTTCAAAATACAATTTTCTTCTCATTACCGCTTTCAACTATGATTATAATCATTTTACAAATATATAAAATCAAACAAAGATATGTTAAAACTTACACGATCTTCTTTAAAATACAACTACTAACAAGCAATAAAAACAAAGTAAAATACATGTATTTCATTTCTCCCGGGGAAAAACTAAATAATCCCGTTTTTTTTGCCAAAATGAGCATTTGTCCCTTACACTAGCAAACTTCTGTCTTACCTTCTGTCCGACGGCGGATATGAGGTAGCCGAGCACCTGCGTGAGCGCGGTGACGGGCCCCTTCTGCTCCTTCGCGTACAACTCCTTGAACCGGTTCTTGGTCAGCGGCTGCCCCGGCTCCGGCACCACGTCGATGATGTCGTAGATTATTATCTGCCGATGTTCATTGTTGTCTATAGGGCCATTCCACGGTAAGGGGTCATCCGTATAGTACGGTCACAGACTTTAATAGGCTAGTTTCCTAACAAATATGGTACGGCATATTTCGGAAACTAATGAATGTACTTTAGGGGAGGCCTATGTTGGGTAGACTGTAGCACTAGTTGTTGTTGGAAGATGGTTTGCAGCAGCAGTGAAAGACTGGAGTTAATTGTAAACCGTGTATTCGCTACCGTGGTGGATCGTACAAGAGGATGGCAAGTAGACATTTACCATAGATAAAAAATAGATTAAAAAAAAGGAAACAAAATCAGTAGTGCCAACGCAAGCATACACTAATACTTAATTATTCATACAAGAAATTACAAGCTACAGTTAATGTTCTATGTGTAAACAGATTTGACATTCAGTTCACAGTTGTTCCAATTATCCAACAGATGGCGCTGTGCGTAAGTTACATCGCGCTATCGTTTGTTCATCGTAGAAAGTACTTGTAATTTTTTGGACTACGACACATTTGACAGACGGACGGAATAAGGGTTCCGTTTTTACCTATTTTTTTTGGATAGTCCTAAAAAATCAGGACTTATATTTACCTAAAACTAGAAAGCGAGGAGATCTCGTAATTCTGGACCAACAGATAGTCCAGAGATGGAACACAGCAACTGATTCCACCAACTACGCTTGCGGAGCGTCAAGGTTTTTTTTAGAACTTGACTGCCATTGACCAAGTGGGGGTTTACGATACTGCAAGCAGGTTCGCTAGGGACTTTTAGCGTCACGATGACGGCATATCCTCCTAATGACAACATTTTTTGGAGAAGGCTCATGCATGTCCATCAGATTGTAGCTAATGACTGTATTGAGAATACATAACATGCCGAAACATAATTTTATCTATATGTGACTTTTCTAGTAGCCTAACCGTAACCTGTCTTTCTTATTGATCCTTCATAACAAAGGCAGCTAATGACACTATTTCTTTTTTGTCAAAAATACCTAACGATTTTTAACTAAAAGTAAAAGGTATTAAAGATCATTTTAGCGTCGCAGTAAGAATTCCAGTATTTTTGTAAACCTTATTATCGTATTGCTGTATTCCGTTTAATCAATACGGAAAATCGAAAATGGTGCAAGAAGGGGTGGAATGTTGAGAGCAAGAGCTCTGAACATTCTACATTGTATTATAAGAAAAAATATATATGAACGTACCCTTCCCCGCGACGTAATGTCTTCGCTATAGTTGTAATTCGTTCCTATTGCTATGTACCCGCGCAAACCCGACCTAAAAGTAATTAAAAAAACATTTACTTTTATTAAACAACAATTGATGGAGCATTCCATGAAAACATCAACTTTTTATCGCTTACGTAACGCTATGAAAACTAATTAGCTGCCAAGAAACACTACCAAGCCATGTATATTACAGTACCGATATTCCGCTTCTTAATTTTCCTGTCAAAAGTATTAAGAGGTAGTGTCGCTGCATACGTAATGTTTCCGTGGAATGCTCCTGATATAGAAGATAAACGCTTGTTTCAGATGTCGTTGTCACTTGTTTGTGAAAAACACTACATTATGTTACAATGTTCATAAACAACGACTATTAGCGACATCTAGCAAAAAGTGTGCAGAAACAAACTGTATACTAACGCCCTCCGGTGTCGAATAGAAGAACTATTTCATCAAGTTTCCATCGTTACTCGTTAGTATAAATAAATGCAAACAAACGCGAGTTTCAATTTATAAGCCCACTCAATTTAAGGCTAGAGTATCCAAAAAACGTTTTTTGGACGATGCTAAATGAAACATTCCGCACTGTCCAACAAAAAGATTAGTGTCATAGTATCACTAGCCAACACTAGGTGGCGCTAGTAGTCAAGCTACTCTGCATATAAGGAAAAGCAATGTGGACTGGTCATAAAACTAAAAAGTAATAAAAATAACCAAGCAAATTAGAAACAATAATCGGACTTTTGTGCTTAGATAAATGTTAACTTGATAAGTTGTTACAACTATCGGGCTTCGTGGCGGTAGGCATGCCGCGGCAAAACCTCGGCACCACGGGAGCTATTCATCGCCATGCAAGGGCACTCAAACCGAAGTGGGGAGTGTACCTAGCGAATATGTGATACAGTAGTTCGTCTTGTAGGTAGTGGTTCTAAGCTAAGTTTTTATGTGATGTCGAGAGGATTTAGTGTGGGACTACCACGGCAGCCATCCCCGCCCACACAAAACCTCAGCCAGCTACTAAACCTCTACTAATTTGCAATAGATGGCGCTAGTAGTCCAGATAATTTAGAACCAAATTCATTATTTTTCGATCACAATGAAGCAAAAAACATACATACATATATACATACGGTGCTAAAATTATAACCCTCACTTTTGCTTCGCCGTAGTCGGGTAAAAAAGGGTTACATTATATTTTCAGCACTGAAGAGGTTGCGAATTAAGATGATTCGAACGCTCGTATCCAAAATACCGCATTCCCGAAATACCAGATTTTTCAAAAAACCAAATTTTCGATTTATGAGATTCCTGTCTTACCACATTCCCGTTACACTAGACTATAAAATCGTAAGTTACTCAAGGATCTAAATCACTTTATTGGGTGTGTTATTTTGGGAATCTTGTATACGGAGAATCTGGTGTATCGGGATTCGGTATTTTAAAAATCTGGTATTTTAGGAATGCGGTATTTTAGGAATGAGCGGATTCGAATCGGTTGTTCTCTATACAAACAAAAAGAGAGCCGTAATTTGCTTCCACGATATCTTTCGCTTCCAGGATATCAATCACGGTTGAAATGTGTTTTATGATATAGCTTTATATAGCTTGATGCATTGTCTGCGCCAAACGTAGTCTCTAAAAATTAACATGCAATCGGCCATACAAAGTGAGCGTCAAGCGAATGCTGACTCTCTTTTTGTTTCCATGGATAACGGTCCGACTCGAAACACCTTAATTTTAGTATATCGATTCCTTTAGACTCAAAGGGCGTAAACGCCATTAGCACCTACGGCGTTTACGCCCTTTGAGTCTAAAGGTATCGATATTACAAACTCGGCGAACACACCTGGTGCCTTCGTACGACAACGCCACGTTCTTGAGACAGGTGACGTGCTCCCACTCGTCGAGCTCGATCGTGGTGTTGGGGATGATCTCCCAGGACACCGGCGAGAACAGGCACACGTTGAAACGCTCCAACATCGGATATGGGAACCTGGAATAAAGCGACTCAAACATTTACATACACATGTCAGTTAAAGTTTTCAACCATTTACCGACAGACTTAGTCTCTTGACTTCCCAGAATTTAAGAACAAATTATTTAATTGGTGCTTGAATAAATTGTATTACGGTATTAATGAACATTTTGCGAATAACAATGACATGTGATAAATAACTTAGCGTTGAAGACAAAACGACCGGGTCCGATTCCCAACCGGGAATCGGACCCGGTCGTTTTGTTTTGTATAAAAAAAAACTTGTCCTGTAACCACAGGACAAGTTTTTTTTTCAAATCTATGTATGCAGTTTTTATTATCCCTAAAATCGATGACATGGTTCCTAAGAACAGATCTTCGTACGTCTTATAGTTTCAGACTATCCCATACTAACCGATCGAAATGGGCCACCCTGTATACCAATACGAATAGTATAATCACCTATCTCCTTTGTTCTCTTGTGACTGCTCCTTATCCTCGCCGTTAAACTTATAGTAGGTTTGCGTGGACTGTGCGGTGCTGGCCACTAGGCAGTAAGTCTTGGACTCCATGTGGTAGGTGACGAAGTGCGGCGACATCCGGATGGGCACCTTGCGCACCGGCCACGGAGCATCGTACGACAGGTGGGTCGGTAACGCGCAGATACGCAGTTCAGACTGGAATAGACATCAGCATTTAATTTTACGTTTCGTTCGAGTCCCTTTGTAGCCATCGGAAACAATAGTACATTACACAACCTAGGGTAGTAATACAAAGAAAGGCCGAGATCTCAGACGTTTGCGGCCCGAGCTGCAAGCGAGGGACGTAAATATGCATCGAAGGCTTTCTTTATTACCTCCCGAGTTGTGTACATAATTTTATATCTACGCTTAGCCAAAAAGCGACCTTTTCCGTACGCGTAGCGTGCGGTAAAAGCCACTTTATCGCGCTATATGTAACCAATTGCACTGGCACAACGAACCAACATGAGTCTTGACACCGAAACGACGAATGCATATTCTGTTATGTCACCTTAGCGTTAAAATACAACAGCCCCTGCGGGCAGTTGGTGTTGTTGAAGGGCGCGAAGGTAGAGATGGGCGCCTCTTCACAGCACAGGGGGTGGACTCTGAGCTCTCCTCGTGACGTCAGTATGAGGAAATATGGTGTGGGACCGCAGATGAAGACACCATTGTAGCCGCCCACGTTACCTGGAACACGTAGTTAATATTTAACACTTACTCATTAATTTTCTTTATTTAATTTTGTCTATAGTCTGTTTTTTATTTCCGGAGACAAATATGACAGCTACAAATGTCAAACGTAAAAATAATGTGGCAAGCTTTTAAAAAACAGTGCTCTCCTTTGTGTCGGTTCGTGGTGTAATTATTAATAACCGATATAATAAATATTACTATTTACGTTAAAATAAATATATTCTAAATATCTCCAAAAGGGTGGCATTTTTGCCTAAAGAAATGTATCATTTTGGAAATTCGCGGATTCTCCACTCATTGTGTTACAGACACTTTAATATCAATGAACAAGTACCTACCTAAATGTTTGTCGGTAAGTACCGGTGATATATCACATCACTATTTATTAGTTGTAAAAAACAGGCAACACATGAAATGTAATTTTTGTGTCCGGAAATAAAAAACAGACTATATAAGACTATCTTACTGCTGTCCACAAAACCCTATTTGCTGCAGCCTCCGGCCAATCGGCTAGGAAAGCATCTAAGTCGTCCCGCCATCTCCGTCTCGGACCGTCCTGCGGCACCCAATTGGTGGCTATATGGGACCAATTGATTCATCGGCTTTATTTTATCCGAATAACACCTAACTGTGATGTTTTAAATCTGCATTGGTATTTCGTAATACAAGCACCTAAACAAAAATAGGGGTGTTGATATAGAAAGCCGTAAAATAAGTAAATCAATGGAAAAGATCGGCCACGATGTCAAAATAAGGATATGATCACTACATAGTATAAAACAAAGTCGCTTTCTCTGTCCCTATGTCCCTATGTATGCTTAAATCTTTAAAACTACGCAACGGATTTTGATGCGGTTTTTTTTTATAGATCGAGTGATTGAAGAGGAAGGTTTATATGTATAATATAAAAGAGAAACGCCGTGCGAAGCCGGGGCGAGTCGCTAGTATACGATAATTATTAATTCTTAAAAGTCGACGAATCAATTCGCGAAGTGGATAGGACAAAATAAGTTGAGGGTAGAATAAACGCTCAAATAAACGTAAGATGTGACAATAGTATACATTGCCCAATAATTATGCTCAAACCGGTGTCTGATAACTACAAAAAAGATTCAAATAATAAGTAACCATATTAGTCCTGTAGGCAATCTGCTTTCGAAAATTTGCAAATATTAACTAAACCACACCTAGGTGGCGTTTTCAACGATTTGTACAAGAGAGAAGAGAACTTTTACACCACTTTTTAACCACTGTAAATTAACCTCATTTTCATAGAAACTTCATATTATCTGAGCGTTTTGACACATCATAAAAAGTAACTAATTTTATCTGTCAGGAAAGTACCCTATTCACTTACCAAAATATCTCATTTGCCTGACATTGTCCCGTAACATGGAGGCCTCGTAGCTGTCCTCGCTAGCCGTGACTGTGGAGCTCTGGTATCCGAAAGGGAATGAGACGTTGACTCGTGAGAAGCGAAGCTTTAGGTTACCGCGTGGGTACTTGTAGGCCTGAAATTAAATAACGTCGAGTATATAATCACTTAGAGCTCTTTAGTTGCAAGGATTCTATGCCCTTTATGACCTTCCTAAAGTTTACAAAAACAAGATGAATTAAGTGTTTAATTGTAAAGCGTCGTCTGTCGAGCAATCTCGAATTCATAGAATCGGATGTATTTTTATTTTGCGTTAGCACATTGCTGTAAAATGTGACCTAGTTGTTAAGTTTATTATATTGTAATATTTGATATGTATGTTAGATTGTAAGGTATTTATGCATGGACCTTTGATGCCTGAAATAAATTATTATATGAATTTGAATTTAAAAAATGTACATTTAACAAGCAGTTAGTGGTTGTCATATATTTCGTCGCGAACTGACAGGTTCGTATAAACGTAAGCTTCGCCTATGCGTGCATTTTTAAATAATAATGCCCATAAAACGTCAGCTCACATCGCAAACTCTAGACTAGACTGAGCCTTTAGCGAAGGCGGTAGATAAGAATTCAATGAACCCGTTAGTTGATCCTGCTCTGAAGTAATTATACTCCAGTAGCTAGTCCACTTCAGTGTTCAAATGCGCGTTAAGGTGATTCAAGGAGGTCGGCTTTCCATACAAACCTAAAGAGGATCATTGTTTGCTTGTACGGCGTCAATTATATTTGAAATGTGTTTTATTTTATAGCTTCATACACTTTATTTGCGCAAAATGACATGAGCACTATCAAAAAGTCAAAAAAGTATATAATTTTAACAAAGAACGTTTAGTTTCAAATGATGCTGATAGATGGCGCAGTTAATTCTGTTTTTTTTTGTGACTTATCATGTCATTTCGCGAAGACAAAATGTATCAAGCTATAAAATAAAACTTACTTTAAATTAAACATAATTAATGTCGTGGAAGTAAAGTATAAAGATAGACAAGTAGGCAAACAAAAGGCAGTTTAGGAGACATCTACAAATTACGTCACAAGATATTTCAAATTTTTAGCCCCTCCCCCCTCCCCCCATATCACACTTTTTCCTAACATATTCCATCTTTTTAATATGGGCTGTCACATTTGATCAGTTGCTTTTATAGGAAGAAAAACCGGTCAAGTGCGAGTCGGACTCGCGTACCGAGGTTTCCGTACAAATTCGTACGTAGATACGTGAATAGTTCAGGAAGAACTGTATGGCGCTTAGTTTAGTAAGCAAATAAGTATATGTTACGATTTTTGCAAATTTCTAAAAAACGGTTCAAGTTAGGAAAACCGTTATAAATATTTTTCCTGTAATATTTAGGATGATATTATTAATTGGGAATTATTAGATTTTTCTGTTGAGTAACGTTGAAGATAATAGGGGGAGGAATTGTATTTTTTTGACCGTTTTTCGTTCTAAATCAAAAAGTACATGATTAAGAAAAAAAATGGTTTTGGAATCTACAAATTAAGCCCTTTCATTTGATACCCGACTTGATATAATAGCCCTACTTTTAATTTGCAACATCCCATTTCAGCCCCCTTAAAAAAAAATCGGTTGTCTGTAAAGTCGGTTTACTGACGATAGTCGAACGTGATAACGTTGACCCTGACTTTGACTTTGACTGAAATTGACATTGACTTTGACTGACTTTGACTTTGACTTTGTCTTTGACTTTGACTGTGACTTTGACTTTGACTTTGACTTGGACTTGGACTTGGACTTCGACTTTTTTCCCAATAAGCTGCTACAATGACATTGACACGCTAAAATGATGGCTAAGTGGCCAGTGTAAATATCTGCCGTTCCACGAATATAATGTCAAAGATTTGTTTTAATAATTTTTAAACTACGATTAAAGCAGGCGTAAAACGGATTTGCCAAAGCAGCATTCACTATTTAAATTTAAAGATTTTTGCCAAACTCAGCAGTGTCTCTTGTCATTCAATAGAGATTTTGACAGCCGTATCTTAGGGAATAAGGGCTAATTTATTAACAATTTGTAAGAAACTATCGTCTTAACGACTTTAGTGCTGGAATAATATAAAGTACCTATTAGACAGGTAACGGCCCTGCAAGGTAACGGCCCCGCAAGGTAACGGCAAATGACGTCACACTTTTTCGTGCGTGCAGCCGGCTTCATCGAATTATAAGACGTTATCACGTCAAAAGGTACAAGAATTATTCTATAACCCCGCCGCTCGGGTCAGCGATTTTTAATACTATTCCAAATTTCAAATCGATAGCAACAGTTGTTCCTGAGATATCTGACTGTGACAGACAGACAGACTCGCAACATAAGGGTCCCTTTTTTACCATTTCGATACGGAACCCTAAAAATAACAGCTATTATACTGTAGCGCTCACCTGGTAGACCATGAGTGTGTCACCGTCGCAGCGCAGCAGCAGCAGCACCCGCGAGCCCTTGTGCCCCACCCCCACCACCAGCATCTCCTTCAGCCTGTCCACTTCGGTGTTCTGAGGGGCGTTCATCTCATCTTCCTCGGTCTGGGAAGGTGTGGGAACGGACTCGAGACTGTCGGCCAGTATGTGGGAATAATGTTGATTTTACCTGGTAGAGCATGAGCGTGTCACCGTCGCAGCGCAGCAGCAGCAGCACCCGCGAGCCCTTGTGCCCCACCCCCACCACCAGCATCTCCTTCAGCCTGTCCACTTCGGTGTTCTGAGGGGCGTTCATCTCATCTTCCTCGGTCTGGGAAGGTGTGGGAACGGACTCGAGACTGTCGGCCAGTATGTGGGAATAATGTTGATTTTACCTGGTAGAGCATGAGCGTGTCACCGTCGCAGCGCAGCAGCAGCAGCACCCGCGAGCCCTTGTGCCCCACCCCCACCACCAGCATCTCCTTCAGCCTGTCCACTTCGGTGTTCTGAGGGGCGTTCATCTCATCTTCCTCGGTCTGGGAAGGTGTGGGAACGGACTCGAGACTGTCGGCCAGTATGTGGGAATAATGTTGATTTTACCTGGTAGAGCATGAGCGTGTCACCGTCGCAGCGCAGCAGCAGCAGCACCCGCGAGCCCTTGTGCCCCACCCCCACCACCAGCATCTCCTTCAGCCTGTCCACTTCGGTGTTCTGAGGGGCGTTCATCTCGTCTTCCTCGGTCTGGGAAGGTGTGGGAACGGACTCGAGACTGTCTGCCAGTATCTGGAAATGAGCAGTGTTGGTTTGGTTAAACAGAAACTGGTGAGTTTTCTCCACCCCTACCTCTATCAATAGGATACTCGCAAAATAAATGGACTTGTTTTTTTTATTGAAACAATCTAACGAAAGGTAAAGGGATCTTACTTTGTCCGAACCGAAATACTTTTAATTATACCAGTCTTAATGCGATTATAACTATTATTTGAAGGAAGTTCCGGTCGCCGAGCATGCCGGCTCCATAATCAGATTAGTTTGATGATACCGTAAAATTGCATTGTTACCGAAATTATACTTATGCCAAACAGCTGAATCGAATACAAGGAAGTAGTTAAAGCTAGGTGCCGTTTCCACCAGCGGGAAACGCGCCGCGGCACCGTTGCTCACTTTGAGCAATCAACGTAAATTCAAGGTGGCTCTGGCCTAGCGACCTCGTTCGACTCCAGGCGCTTCGGCCGCTACCTAGTCCGACCCTCTTTCTAAAGGGGACCGGGACTGGCGACCTGGTTCGACCCCAGGGAACGCCACGGCCCCCACCTGGTACGACTTGCCACGCCCAATAAGGGTTGCAAGTTTGTCAGGCTTCAAAGTATTACTTTGATCCCTCTTATGAAGGAGCAAAATACTTTTTTCTGAATAAGAAGTGTGAAAAAGTTGGTAGAACCTATCTCTATCGTTTCGCACTGACCTTCTCGCCGGCGCACACGTCCCGCACCAGGAAGCTGAGCCGCATCTCGGGCAGCGAGTATATCTCCAGGTTGCCGTTGTTGCGGACCACGAACAGCCAGTACGAGGGCTTCAGCTCCGCCAGGTGCCGCTTCCACCAGCGGGAGACGCGCCGCGGCACCCCTGGGTTCTTGGATTGCTCTGCTAACATGATCTATGGAGGAACGAGTTAATATTAAGGTAAACAAAGTTTCATGAGTTTTTCAACTACACGCGCGGTCATATAATTAGAGTCATATAAATAATAGAAATAGGTGTTTTTCAATATTTGACACCTGTTTCATTTACATAATAGGGATCATCCACAAAGTACGTAATTTTTCAGACTTTTAGACTCCACCTCCCCATGCCACACTTTTTCCTAAAAAAAAAAACTGTCGCAAGATTTGAATCCACCAAACAAATATGCGGGGTCAAACTAAATAAAACTGTATAAAAAATAAATACAGCAGTGCCGTCGCGTCAAAGTTACCCGTGGCAAAGAAAGCTTACTCTTTCTCCAAGAGCAACTCAAATACTTTAAAAAGGGTCAAGCCGGTAAAAATCGAGTATTTTAGACGCCACGCCAATGCGATACCGCGACGACCAGCTATTTGCTGCAATATGCCATTCATTTGCACGTTACTTGTTACATTTGATCCATGCAGCCTGCATCAACCAGAAACACTGAAGGTAGAATTGAGAACTAGAGCTATATGAAAATAAGGAGTTTTGAAAAACCTTTCAGTCGGCGCAAATGTCTGGTAGTGATCTTAAAAAAACAGTCGAATTAAAAAGTTCCAGAATATAAAATGGCCTATGGTACTTACACTGGCCATGGAAGCTGGCGTCTGGTCGCCTCCGTACAGAAGTTCGTCTTCGTCATTCAATTCATATACGGTGTCTGGTTGGAAACCTTCAGCCTTAACGTTCTTCTTGCCTTTCATCTTGCCAGTGAACTCGCCTTTCACCTGTATCACAAAATGTTACTGAATTCGAACTGATCACTACATCACAATTAACAAAACAAAAAGTAACATTCTCTATCATTATATAGTTGACGACCGCTTTAGCTTAGTTGGTAGTGACCCTGCCTGCGAAGCAGGTCCTGGGTTCGAATCCCGGTAAGGGCATTTATTTGTGTGATTAGCACGAATATTTGTTCCTGAGTCATGGATGTTTTCTATGTATTTAAGTATTTGTATCTATTAAATATATCGTCGTCTAGTATCCATAACACAAGCCTTATTGAGCTTACTATGGGGCTAGTTCGATTTTGTGAAAGATTGTCCCCTAATATTTATTTATATTTATTTATTTATATAGTGATTAGTAGCTTTTGTTAAAAAAGAAACACTTAACTCAGGCTAAAAGTGGCATTTTCCACCCGCTGCGCGAAGAAAATACCACTTCCTGGCCAAGGGACGACGTAAAATTGTGGAGACACCACGGGCGGTAATTAGTAAAGCCCCAGATCGCATTTATATGTGATTTACAACCTGCGATCTAGGCCATTCCTAATTTTCTACGATACTTGTTGCTGTTGTCAACTACGTGCCTGAGACATCGTCACGATGCCGCAGCACATGCTGAGTGGTGTATTTTTGCGGTTGACCTGGCAGCATCATTATTTTTGTAATCCTGGAATCTTGTATAGTTTTATCTATTTCTTTTTCTCCATGTTGGTTATTATTGTTTATTTATTTTTCTTTTGTAATAAAACAACTGAAACGGATTAGAGTGACCAGTCTACCTGCGACCACGAACGCTGAAAAATGTTACGAAACGTTGGGACTTAGAAAATGTAGTAATATACGCGATTTAATCCGTTTACGTTGTTTTATTACAATGAGTAATAATCGCGGAAACCGAAGACAATATTATTTTTCTCTGGGATTACTGCTGTTCTCACCGTAATAAATATGAATCTTTCTTTTTTTAATTATTCCGCCCTATGTGTGTAATATAACGGTACCTGCACGTTATCCATATCGGCGGAGGTGAACAGCCCACTGAGATCCCTGTAGGGCGTAGCTTTCACCAGGGCCGGGCGGTGTGGCACCGGCTGTCTGGTAGGCGCTAAACGGGCTGACTGAAAACATTTTCATCAAATACAAAATTATTCTGCCATAAATTGTACTGTTATTTGATTATATATCTTTTTACGTTACATCCTTGGAGTAAATTGGTCTTATTTCTCTCAATAAGACGAATCTTCGAAACGATTCTTCTCAGTGGCGGCGTAAGCCAGTCCACCCGTGGCGGAAAGATCTACTTTTTGATTTTTCGCCCGGGGGGTGCATTCGGCAGGCACCCCCAGACATATATGAAATGCGGTACGCTGTCTTCCCCCAGTGCCAGGCAATTGGGGCGGTCCGCCCCTCCAAAAACAACGTACTTGTACCTCTAGCGTAACTGAAGCGCGACCCTTTGTCGAGCGACTAATACTACCTAGCCCTTTCCACTTAATATAGTGTGATAGTGACTGGTCATGCTCTGTCGCGCGACCAACTACCAGCCATCACGCCACCATCACACACACATCCATCACACGCAGCCATCGCGCGGCCAGTTGTGCTAGCTCGGCTGACTGAAAAATAATGATGATTATAAACAGGAAGCGTACTCTTGATGCCGATGACAGGCAAATGACGTCAACCTACATATAGGCTGATTTAGTTAATGTATTGCATTGATTTAGCGTTACCGTAAATTACCGGTATCATTATAATTATGAATTAATTATATTTTTTACTTTAATTGAATTTAATGGTAGAAGACATTTTGTAAGTAAAAAATGTATACGTCTGTTTTTTTAATTTATTTTATCGGAAAATTGGAACTATTAATCAGATATGCGATATGACATATACTTATCCGAATTGACAACCTTTCATTTTTTCGAGCCTTTACTTTTATTGGTTCACTGTATTTGGTTTGAAAAGACGAATACGCTGATAGTTTATTTGTTTCACCAGGATTTGTAATTAATTTATAATTAATATATTAATATTTACTTATTCTAAAAGGGCGTAACTACAGTTCTACGGTAGAATAAACCATTACTTTAGTCTTATCGCGATCGAAAAAAAGTAAGCGATCTCACAGTATGCATTGACATTTGTCAAATTCAAAATTATGACAGCTTATTTTTTCTGTGGCAAAAGGCACTGGTATTTCATCTATTGTGCCGTAGAACTGGTAAAATGAGAACATATTTTTTATTCATTTTTATTTTTTATATTAAGCGATTTAAAAAAATTATAAAAATAGTGTAGTGTTCAGGAGACAAAATGCTTTCGAATCGTATATACATTTTAAAGTCTTCTTAAAATGAAATGTTGTCAATTTATTATATTCATGCGATCCCTTCTATATCAAAATGCGTTTCGGATTTATTTTCCGTTTCAATAAATATTTTTCGTGTCTTGATTTATAAAATGGCTTCTACCATTTATACCAACTAATGAAAGTAGTGATAAAATGAATTCATAGTTTTCCGATACCGGTAATTTCCGGTAACGAGAAATCAATCTAAAACCTAAAGTGAATCATGCCGTATGTAGCTTGACGTCAGTTTTACGTCATCGGCACCAAAATTACGCTCCCTGATGATGAAGGTTACCATGCCGTCCCTGGCGCGGAACTCTCGGAGCGCGAGCACGAGCGCCCGGCCGCACGTGGATACCACGCAGACGTAGGGGTCGGCCGTGGCCGCGTACTGCGCCGTCCACTCCAACTGGAATGATTGGATCTGGACGCCATCTGCAATTCAAAACGGTCACAAATTACGAATAGGGCTCGTCCAAAAATCATGAGATCGTCAACGGGGGGTGGGGCGTATTAACCTAAACTCAACTTTAAAACATCAATAATAAATATCAAAATATGACACGTGATTTTGGATTGCGGGGGAGGGTAGCGTTATAATCACCAAATATCACCAAGGGGGTGGGGGGGGTCAAAAATAGGCCAAATTTGATCACATGATTTCTGGACGGACCCATATCGATAAACCAATGTGACGTAAGCAAAACGCGACAGCTAGCTAAGCTTGTGTTCAAAGTGAATTTAAAACACGTTTAAGAATCCACTGCAACAATGCATACTTAACTTGTACTTAAGGTAGGATGAAATTATATTATTATAAGTGTTGGTGTCGCTCATCGTTACACAATATTAGGTACGTATGTAAATATATCCTATTAGAATTACAGAATAACAAACTAATAAACGTCATGAATTCTAGAGGTAAATACGCTATAATTCGCCTGTTGACTCGATTTTTTTTCTGTCGTAAATCGATTCTACTATTTGTGAGGAACAAATATCTATATGACACCTAATACATTTGTATAAGTATAACAGCCACAAATTGTAATCAAAAGTAGCAGATCGCACTGAGCATTGAAAACGCTCTATACAAAACGGGTCCTCCCTATGACGTCATCGCTTCTATCGCTGTACTAAGTTGTATGAAAAAAATAGCATTTTGCCATTTTGAGCACGAAAAAGTGCGTTTAAGCACATAGTTGTCATGCATTTATTTTTTCAGTGTTATTTAAGCATTCCGAAATTGACTTTAAGACGATAAAAAAAAACTTTTTTTTTAAACTTTGTGGTCTCGTAACTTTATATTTTTTATACATTTTTGGTTTATTTCTTTTGTGTTATGATAATTTAGTATTTTCCAATCCATGGGACTATATTATGTTGTAAAATTCAACATTAGTCAACATTCGAATTGGTGCCGTGACCAGGATAAGAAAAATAAAGGTAAGCGTGGTTGTACACTCAAGGAATAACCCGGATTTCCTGACCGGTAGACCACTCACTCTTGATTAGCCGGATGGCGGTCGTGGTGACCTGCACCATAAACTTGTTGTTGCCCAGGTTGCCCGCGAACACCGTCGGCGCACCGGTCATGAACCCCGAACTGTCCACTTCGTTGATCTCCTGGCCTGTCTGTAAAATCTAAAGACAACAAGAGGACGTCATATAATGGATTCAGTGGGTTCCAAATTATGCTATTTACATTTAGGTATAAGTTAAGCATAAACTTTTCAGACGCCAACGGCGGAATAATCCGTCACAGAGCGCAGCATAAAATTCAATTTCGGTTTTGGCACTATTATGTCATGACGTCTGGTTTGCAACTTTTCTGTTTGTCGTGGCGTCGAAAAGGTTAATATTAATTTATCATCCCATCCAGATAATTTGTAAATAATCATTATCCCGCGCATACCAACATTATTATTGGATATCTCTGTAAATAACGGTCACTTTATTATTAGTTATATAAACTGCAATATTGTTATATATTAAGGATGAACGTTAGAGAAAGTTACCAATTTTAGCCGCTCAGATGGCGTTGTACGTCGTTTGCGTAGTGTTTTTATTATTTTAACTAAACCCAACCAAATATTTACTATTTCTATGTCTTGGCGGGATCAGTAAAAAATGATGAGCTTAAATCGCAACCAATATCAGCTCTAGAGTCTTCTTGTGGACAATAAAACAGATTTTTTTTAAATAATCGCAATTTTCCACATTCTCGCACACACGCGTACCCGTTGACAGTCATTAGTGTCAGTGACTGTCAATAATTATTATTATGACAGTATGACAGGTCATGTTTGTTTACATATTTTGGCGCCATTTTAATCTATTTGATAAAGATTTAGACGTTCAGGTGATGTTGAAATATGAAGTTTTAGTTTCATACTACTTATATTGTTAGGTATCCAATATATTTTTATATTTCTGATTTTTTGATTACCTATCTGCACATGTTTGTTACTTCTTTCTTTGCAAATTGACCTCTCACTAGGGATTGCAGCCAGACTCGAAAACCGAAAAACGAGTACTTTTCGATTAAACTCGAAAACCGAGTTCGGTTTCGATTTTTACTCGAAACTGTCTGAAGTAGTTTTAATTTTTTTTTGTGTAATGATAATGATTAAATTAGTTTGTAAACTCGGGATTAAGTAGGGTAGTAGGGTAGTTTTTAGGGTTCCGTACCAAAATGGTAAAAAAGGAACCCTTATGGTGCGACTCCATCTGTCTGTCACAGCAAGATATCTCAGGATCTACTAATGCTATCGACTTGAAATTTGGAATAGTGTTAAAAATCGCTAACCCGAGGCTATTGGACAGTAAAAAAATCTTATACCTTTTTCCTTTTTTTTTTAAAGGGGACCGAAATGGGACTTTGAAAATTGAAAGTAGGGCTATTATATTGAACGGGGTATCAAATGAAAGGGCTTGATTTGTAGATTAAAACACCGTGTTTATTTTTTTTTCTTAAATAAGTAGTATTTGATTTATAATGCCAAACGTTAAAAAAATACCATTCCCCCCCTATTATCTTCGAAGTTACTGAACAGAAAAATCTGTAATAATTACCAATTGTTAATGTCGTCCTAAATATTACAGGAAAAATCATAACGGTTTTCCTAAGTTGCACCGTTTTTTAGAAATTCGCAAAAATCGTAACACATACTTATTTGCTCCTACTAAACTAATCGCCATACAGTTTTTCTTGAACTATCTATGTAGCTACTTGAGTTTGTACGGAACCCTCGGTACGCGAGTCCGACTCGCACTTGACCGGTTTTTAATCTATCCATCAGAAACCGTCAAATTGTGAACGACCTTGCACTTACCGACAAAGAGTTTACAATCTGTCGGATTTCCTAGAGGATATGGCACCATAGACCACATACACAGTGAGGCAGATAATACAGAAGACTGAGGAGTAAAATCAGCCCCTGTGCTTAGCATTTGTGGACTATGAGAAAGCTTTTGATTCTGTCTGGTTCTGGAATCCTTGCAACGTTGCCAAATAGACTGGCGATACATCCAAGTGCTGAGATGTCTCTACGCCGTCCAAGTACAGAACCAGCAGACTAAGCCCATTCTCCTGCAGCGGAGTGCGAGACAAGGGGATGTCATTTCCCCCAAATTGTTCACGAATGCACTGGAGGATGTGTTTATGACGCTAGCTTGGGAGGGTCGTGGCATTAATATAAACGACGAGTACATTTCACACTTGCGATTTGCAGACGATACCGTCATTTTGGCTTGAACTTTGCAGGATTTAGAATACATGCTGAACGGTCTAGCTGCTTTTTCTCAACACGCCGGTCTTAGGATGAACTTGGGCGAAACCAATGTTATGTTATGTTATGTTCAACGTTATTGTTTTACCGAAACTGACTGCAGTGCAGGACGCCCTTCTCGAAGTTGTTCAGGAGTACGTTTACCTCGGGCAAGTTCTGCAGTTAGGTAAAAATAACTTTGTAAAAGAGGTTAATAGAAGAATACAGCTGGGTTGGGCTGCGTATGGGAAATTACGTCGAGTCTTCTCGTCGTCCATTCCACAATGTCTGAAGACAAGGGTTTTCGATCAGTGCATCCTACCTACCAGTCTTGACATACGGAGCCGAAACGTTGTCGCTCACGGGAAGGCTGAGTACCTACGTAAATTTAAGGTCACTCAGCAAGCTATGGAAAGGGCCATGTTGGGAGTATTTCAGAAGGATCGTATCCGTAATGATGTGATCCGACAGAGAACTAAAATCGTCGACATAGCCCAAAGGATTAGCAAGCTGAAGTGGCAGTGGGCTGGCCATATCTGCCGCAGAACCAACAAGCGCTGAAGCAAGCGTGTTCTCGAGTGGAGACTACGGATCGGCAAACGTAGTGTGGGGCGCCCTCAGACAAGATGGAGTGATGATCTTCGCAAGATGGCTGGCAGAGGTTGGATGCCAGTGGCCGCGGATCGTGCTCGATGGCATGACATGGGAGAGGCCTATGTCGAGCAGTCGACTAATACGGGTTGATGATGATGATGGTGGTGCGTATACACAACGTATTTCTGTCATTTTGCTTTTCTGTCGTTTCGCGTGTGTGTCATTTTGCGAAGTCAGAATATGTCTTTATCGAATTAAAGGCATTTTTTTATGCAGTAGTCAGTTATTACGTCGATTACTTACGTGTTACGAAACTTAAAAACCTATTTTTAAGGTTTACTTAAGTAAAAATATAAAAATCCGTAATATTATAAGGACGCAAAAAAACTCGAAAAACCGCGGTTATTAACCGAGTTCTATTTCGATTAAAACTCGATCGAGTTACTCGGTTAACCGAGTTTCGAGTAACTCGTTTGCAATCCCTACCTCTCACATATGAATAGTTAGTTGTGCATGTAACTTACATGTAACTAGTATACTTACTGACCTAAGTTAGTATACTTTTATAGTATACTTACTTATTAGCCAAGCCAAGAAAAAAACATATTTTATATCGTATATTATTTATTTATTTTCATTGAGAATTGTCGCGTCAAACTTACTTACTCCAAAATGCTAAAATTCCACTACAAGCAACTTTTGTGAATATCTTGCTACTCTGTCATACATTTAGGATCTGTTATTATTGCGCTGTAAAAAAAGTTTGATTCACGGGTTCGATAGAATATTATTCATAGACTTCGGTAGAATACAAAGCCAAGCCTTTCAGCTGCCTCATATCGCTTCTTAATTCTTGAACGCGCTAAGTAGGCGATCTCCAGTCTGGCTGATTCCAGCCGAACATCTCCATGCAGAGCTATAGCTTTTCATAGCAGGGGTGACGGCAACGAACTTCTGATGATGACGCAAATTAGGATTTACATGGGTAATCCATCTGGTCACGAGTGTGCGTACGTTTGTTTTCATTATTTTTAGTAAAATGGCAGTACGCTCCGGTGACTACTTCACATCAGGGAGGCTTACCACCCAAGTAGTATGCAAAATGTTGATCAAGGAAATATTTAACTAACTGTTTTCTATTCAAATAATAAAATTAATAACAAGGAATATCTTTGCTATTGTATGAAAAATTTTGACAACTTCAAATATAAATGTGACTGTTGTAGGCAACATATTTTTTTAATCGAGCATGGGAGTGCAGTAACGAAAAAGGTTTTATTCAAATGATACATTTATGGTCAATGATAGCAAACTCTTTTAGCTTTTAAAACTAATGGACTGCATCGAAAAATCCAATATTTTTTACTAAGAATAAGAGCTCGTATTTATATCCATAGAAAAAATAACTCAAGTATTTGTACAATTTTTATCTTTATGATAAAAACGGTTACAATGCAATACCACCTCCTTCTTGAAATCAGTTTAGGAAATGAAATTTGTTGATGGAGATAAACTTCGACACCGGCTGACAGCACTTTATTTTTTAATTTTTATTAGCTTAGCAGCCAGAAGTTTTAGGAGTAGGTTTTAAACAATCTAGGCATTCTTTTGACACCCAGAATCAGCTGTTGTTGATAAATGCCGCCCTTTTGTTTACACCGACATGATACTCTACACTCACACAAACAACGGTTTGATAAAAAATTTATTAGTTTTCAAATGGATTTATTTAGAATATTTCTCATTTTTTCGGTATTTTTTTCTTATTGGCGGAATCAGAAGGAAAAGTACTATCGAACTAATAATGTTTCAAATACAGAAAATGATCACGGCTGGAGAAAAACGGGACTGAAATTTGTATGAAAATTCTCTAAAACGTTCAACCTTAAATGTGTAATGCTGAGAATTAGTAAACTAAAATCTAAACTAATTAAACATCAAAAAGACGGAAATTAACAAGCACCAATTCGGACGCTATGGAAGATCCGTGGACGCTAAGCGAAAATGACCGCCGACCAGTTTTTGCACGAAATGACAACACATGAATTCAAGTGCTGCTGCCACATTGTCGGAAACGTCGTTAATCTATCGCGATGAAGGACTATTAACGTTAATGTAGCTACGACTTATATATGACATTGACACTTAGATATTGTCATGGACATTGACAGCTTGATTTGACATAGGTGATAGTTTCCTTTATTGCCCACCCGTGTCTCTTTTGTCGTTTAGAGCTGCCAACTATACTGCCACTATCACAAAAGGGCACATCTAATATTTTTTTTCGACACTGAATTGAATACATATTCAGAAACAGTAAATTTCACTGATTCCGAATATATATACAACTCAACTGCGAAAAAAATGTTGGATGTGCCCTTTTTCCTTATGACGGCAGTATAGATCGTGCACGTTCCCTATAGCTATTATCTAACCATGCTGGAGTCCTCCTGCGTGAGTATCATGTAGGCGTGCGAGCCCTCCATGTCCCGGTGCGCATCCTTGCTCGCCTCCGCGGGCTCGCCCATCACCGTCCACATGTCGATGCAACCTGGAATAACACTCTTCGTTTATGTACCTTCTATTAAAATAATCATTGTATAGTATTTTTTCTACTCCTGTACTTTTATCTGTCTTTTACTTGGTTACGAACACTTATATAAGAACATACATAATATGAGTGTAGAGAAGTCTATACTCTATTCCCCATAAACGCACTTGTGTCTTTATAGTCGCAAAAAGATACTGCTAGCAGCCACAGACTTCTAAATCTAGGTTAAACTTAGGTCAAGAATTAAGCGCTCAATTTTAACTTTACGGTAAAAATACACAACTACCAACTTAACAAACAATTAAATTCCTACGGTTTTTAAGAAAAACAAAACTTTCCGAACTAAATTCATTGATGCCAACATAAAAAAAGTATTTTTAATTTAAGTATAATTAAATTAAAAAAAAAGTTTACCATAGACATATACTGTCAGTCAAACGTCATATTTGCCTTGTTTCCAGGTTATGATTAATTTTGTATTTTATAATTTAAAACCTAGTCGTAGAAAAAGTATTGTATGCAACGTTGTATAATTAAGTCAAAAAACGCTCATGGCGTCTCTATTTTGCGAACTCACGCAATTCGCATTTTTTGAACCCACTTATACAACTGTTGCATAAAATACTATGATAGTATTTTTTATAAAAGTACAGGAGTAGAAAAAAGGTTTTACGATCCCAGAGTGTAGCGGCCCACGTTTTACAAAACACTGTTTTAGAGCAAAGCATAGTAGAGTAATGCTCGTACCCGGTAAGTTAAAGGCGGTGATGAGCTGCGGCCGCACGCTCCTCTGCAGTACAGTCAGCGCGCCGTTCTTGCCGCGCCCGCTGCACGCGACCAGCTCCACCGCGGGGCACTCCGCAGTCCGACTGTACTCCTCCGAGAGAAGCTGGGGCTCCCCCATCGACACGTCGCCGATCGGGCATATGTTGAGAAGAGAATCGCATACCTGGCATACGTTACTAATTTTATACCACACCTGGCCATAAAGTGGTTTTTACCGCACGCTACGCGTATGGAAAAAGCCGCTTTCTGGCCAAGTGTAAACATAAAATGATGTACACAACACGGGAGGTAATAAAGAAAGCCCTCGATCGCATATTTACGTCACTCGCTTGCAGCTTGGGCCGCAAACATCTGCGATCTTGGCCTTTCTTTGTTTTACCACCCTAGTTGTGTAATGTACTACATAGGTTAGGTGACTACGCTAAGTTTGCAGAGGTCAAAAAAAGGTTCTATGTAAAAAAAATGCCTATGGCAACATCACAAGAAATAGGATTAATTAGTCTTGATACTTGGCAAATATATTTCCGTTTAATAAGTATATAATGTGTCTACCATACCTACTGAAATCAATATTCAGGACAGTCTTGCACAAATTGATCTAGTTCCAACCGCGTTAGTAGTCAACATCCCCATTGTTTGTACACGCGAGTAATAAGATTACTATTTGACAATAAAATCATTGCTTATATTATATTGCATCAAATTTTACTAAGCTTCCCAATGAAACACTCTGTGGTCCACTAGCACAAACCCAAATACGACAAACGGAACGGGCGGAATTTTTGGACAAATGTTGAAAAAAAAAACAAAAATTTACCTCAAAAACATAGCTGGTCAGTTGAGTAGACGTCCTTATGTCGCTTCCGTACACTTCGAGCTCGTCTTTGTCGCTTATTTCTATAACATTGGTGGCTATGCAGTCGGATAGTGTGTCCAGGCGACGCTTCTTCGCGGCTGGGTCCAAGTCTTTTTCCTTGTCTTTCTGTTGCTGGTCTGCTAATTCCTGATCTGTAAAATGATTAACTTGTAGGCAAAGTGACAAACCAATATGTCAAAAAATCGGTAACGTGACCACTTTTATTAGCATACTGTACTCATAAGTCTAGCATAAATCTAGGGGACGTAGCAAATAAGTTAAGACGGCATGGCGCCTAGACCCTCAGAAATGGAACAAACGAAGGCATTCAGGTACTTATAGTACTTTTTGATATAAGTGCGGAAAGTATGTCATTTCTCACGAGTCCCGAGGTGTATGGGCCCGAGCCGTTAGGCGAGGGAGAAAACTCGGGACGAGTGGAAATCACACTTCCGCACGTATATCAAACGACGTTTTTTAATACATTTGCGGAAAAAACTACAATGAAACGAAAACATGGCACCGGCTGTCACCATTCAGCCAAATCAAAAGAAACCATTTTGGGAAGAAACATACAGATTTCAATTCAATTTAAACATGAAAAAGCAAGAAATATATTTATTATTACTTTGTATTGAAAAGTAAAAAGCACTAGTGCGCAAAATACAACTTTGCGCAGGATTTACAGCTACGAAAAGTACCACTTTTTGAGCAAATGTATTAAAAACATATTTTCCGACATTACGATTTGGACTTTACAAATCTTTAAATGTTGTAAATTCAGGAATGTTTTGTTTAGGTCCGCCAGCGAAAGGATTAAGTATGTAAATGGGTCATTCTCATATAGTTTGACAGATGTGTCACAACCATGTGCAAAAGTTAAGGGTTTCCAGGAAGTTAAATATTCTAATACTCGCTCATACCCAAAATACCGCATTTCCAAAATACCAGATTCTCGATTTATAAGATTCCTGCCTTACCACATTCCCGATACACTAAATTATAATATCGTAGGTTTCTCAAGAAACTAAATGATTATGTTGAATGTATTATTTTGGAAATCTGGTACACGGGGTATCTGATAAATCGAGAACCTGGTATCTTGGAAATGCAGTATTTTGGGCACGAGGGCTAATACCGTTGTCAAGGTTTCGGTTCTTATTAAAAAAAAAAAGAAAGATTAAGTATTAGCTACGTTAACTTTCTGCACATAGCTGTGACAAGTCACAAATCTAAATGAGAATAAACCAAATAGTGGAACCGTTAGTTATAATCGGTCGTATTCTCATACCATTCTCGACAGTTAAATCCACAGTGGCTTCCAAGGGTTTGTCGACCGAGAACAGCATGCGGTTCTCCCTCTCTGTCACTCTCAGCAACAGTGAGTTGCCCAGACGCGAGCCGAGAAAGAGGAAGTCTTCCTCTATAACACACATCTGAAATTATAGTTTTTTTTATTAAATGTGTACGGGGAAGGTACATTTTTACTCATAATATGTTTGTCAGCAGCGACCTACTTGCTTAACCTAGTTAATCGCACTGCCGAGCAGATTACATCGAATCGGCAGTTTACCTTAGCATAGAGATCAAGATATTAAATCAGTTTATATCTAGCATGCAATCGGGTAGTTTTAATTATCACCCCGCCGGGCCCCTATAGCATACATACATCGCATAGTACATCTAGCATAACTGGCGCGACTTCGTTCCTCGCGCGACAAAGCATCACCTGTCACTGTCACACTATATTGAGTGGAAAGAGATAGGTAGCATTTGTCGCTCGACAAAGAGTCGCGTGTCACAGTTGTGCTAGAGGTACAGAATGTGAATGATAATGAAAAAATTAAACGGATTTCAAACATAATTAATGCCGTAGAAGCAAATGATGACCCGCTTTCTATTTGTATGGAAAACCGACTGACTCGAATTACCTTAACCTAACCACGATATGGGGTACAATACAGTAGCATTGTGTGTGCATGTGTTGGTCAGGCAGAGTGCCCTCCACTAGTGAAAGCGGCAGCCGATCACCATACCACAGTATGATAGCAGTAATTTTTCTTCCTACAAAAGGTACATCGCGCGCCATGAACGAACGCATTGCAAGCAAAGTTTTAAGAATGCGTAAGAATGCTCTAGTACGGATCGCACTCACAGAGATTTCTGTGTGAATACGTATCGCGCGCTCCTAAACGGCCAAAGTTGGACTACTTGTCCATGTTTATACTTTGACCATACGTACACTAGTAGTGCGCACGGAGTCGGCCAGCAGCGTCAGCACGTACAGCCGCCCGCCCGTCAGCCACAGCTGATCACTATACGTACACTAGTAGTGAGCACGGAGGCCGCGGCGCGGTCGAGGTGCGCGCTGCGCACGCTGCGCACGGAGTCGGCCAGCAGCGTCAGCACGTACAGCCGCCCGCCCGTCAGCCACAGCTGATCACTATACGTACACTAGTAGTGAGCACGGAGGCCGCGGCGCGGTCGAGGTGCGCGCTGCGCACGCTGCGCACGGAGTCGGCCAGCAGCGTCAGCACGTACAGCCGCCCGCCCGTCAGCCACAGCTGATCACTATACGTACACTAGTAGTGAGCACGGAGGCCGCGGCGCGGTCGAGGTGCGCGCTGCGCACGCTGCGCACGGAGTCGGCCAGCAGCGTCAGCACGTACAGCCGCCCGCCCGTCAGCCACAGCTGATCACTATACGTACACTAGTAGTGAGCACGGAGGCCGCGGCGCGGTCGAGGTGCGCGCTGCGCACGCTGCGCACGGAGTCGGCCAGCAGCGTCAGCACGTACAGCCGCCCGCCCGTCAGCCACAGCTGATCACTATACGTACACTAGTAGTGAGCACGGAGGCCGCGGCGCGGTCGAGGTGCGCGCTGCGCACGCTGCGCACGGAGTCGGCCAGCAGCGTCAGCACGTACAGCCGCCCGCCCGTCAGCCACAGCTGATCACTATACGTACACTAGTAGTGAGCACGGAGGCCGCGGCGCGGTCGAGGTGCGCGCTGCGCACGCTGCGCACGGAGTCGGCCAGCAGCGTCAGCACGTACAGCCGCCCGCCCGTCAGCCACAGCTGATCACTATACGTACACTAGTAGTGAGCACGGAGGCCGCGGCGCGGTCGAGGTGCGCGCTGCGCACGCTGCGCACGGAGTCGGCCAGCAGCGTCAGCACGTACAGCCGCCCGCCCGTCAGCCACAGCTGATCACTATACGTACACTAGTAGTGAGCACGGAGGCCGCGGCGCGGTCGAGGTGCGCGCTGCGCACGCTGCGCACGGAGTCGGCCAGCAGCGTCAGCACGTACAGCCGCCCGCCCGTCAGCCACAGCTGATCACTATACGTACACTAGTAGTGAGCACGGAGGCCGCGGCGCGGTCGAGGTGCGCGCTGCGCACGCTGCGCACGGAGTCGGCCAGCAGCGTCAGCACGTACAGCCGCCCGCCCGTCAGCCACAGCTGATCACTATACGTACACTAGTAGTGAGCACGGAGGCCGCGGCGCGGTCGAGGTGCGCGCTGCGCACGCTGCGCACGGAGTCGGCCAGCAGCGTCAGCACGTACAGCCGCCCGCCCGTCAGCCACAGCTGATCACTATACGTACACTAGTAGTGAGCACGGAGGCTGCGGCGCGGTCGAGGTGCGCGCTGCGCACGCTGCGCACGGAGTCGGCCAGCAGCGTCAGCACGTACAGCCGCCCGCCCGTCAGCCACAGCTGATCACTATACGTACACTAGTAGTGAGCACGGAGGCCGCGGCGCGGTCGAGGTGCGCGCTGCGCACGCTGCGCACGGAGTCGGCCAGCAGCGTCAGCACGTACAGCCGCCCGCCCGTCAGCCACAGCTGATCACTATACGTACACTAGTAGTGAGCACGGAGGCTGCGGCGCGGTCGAGGTGCGCGCTGCGCACGCTGCGCACGGAGTCGGCCAGCAGCGTCAGCACGTACAGCCGCCCGCCCGTCAGCCACAGCTGATCACTATACGTACACTAGTAGTGAGCACGGAGGCCGCGGCGCGGTCGAGGTGCGCGCTGCGCACGCTGCGCACGGAGTCGGCCAGCAGCGTCAGCACGTACAGCCGCCCGCCCGTCAGCCACAGCTGATCACTATACGTACACTAGTAGTGAGCACGGAGGCTGCGGCGCGGTCGAGGTGCGCGCTGCGCACGCTGCGCACGGAGTCGGCCAGCAGCGTCAGCACGTACAGCCGCCCGCCCGTCAGCCACAGCTGATCACTATACGTACACTAGTAGTGAGCACGGAGGCCGCGGCGCGGTCGAGGTGCGCGCTGCGCACGCTGCGCACGGAGTCGGCCAGCAGCGTCAGCACGTACAGCCGCCCGCCCGTCAGCCACAGCTGATCACTATACGTACACTAGTAGTGAGCACGGAGGCTGCGGCGCGGTCGAGGTGCGCGCTGCGCACGCTGCGCACGGAGTCGGCCAGCAGCGTCAGCACGTACAGCCGCCCGCCCGTCAGCCACAGCTGATCACTATACGTACACTAGTAGTGAGCACGGAGGCTGCGGCGCGGTCGAGGTGCGCGCTGCGCACGCTGCGCACGGAGTCGGCCAGCAGCGTCAGCACGTACAGCCGCCCGCCCGTCAGCCACAGCTGATCACTATACGTACACTAGTAGTGAGCACGGAGGCCGCGGCGCGGTCGAGGTGCGCGCTGCGCACGCTGCGCACGGAGTCGGCCAGCAGCGTCAGCACGTACAGCCGCCCGCCCGTCAGCCACAGCTGATCACTATACGTACACTAGTAGTGAGCACGGAGGCCGCGGCGCGGTCGAGGTGCGCGCTGCGCACGCTGCGCACGGAGTCGGCCAGCAGCGTCAGCACGTACAGCTGCCCGCCCTTGAGCGATAGCGCCAGCCGGCCCTCGCCCAGCGGGGCCACGCACGCCCCGTCGAGGGTTATGCACACGCCCTCCTGTATTCCTACGAAACAATTACATTTTGATGCAGTGGCGTAACTAGAGTGGGTGACACCCGGGGCGGATGTCTATGTTGGCACCCCGTAAGCCACTTTTTTGAATTGAGCGATTGCATGTCATGAAATTTTCCTTTTCGTGATGGGTACAGGACTAGACGTACAGGGTTCGAAACGATAATTCTTATGATAATGATCATGATGGTGTTAATAATAGTTGAATAATTATAAAGTGATAATTACAAAAAAATGCGCTCGCGAATTTGTATTGTTATTAAACACGTATTTTCGCACTTACGTGTATGTATACACGAGCGTTTTCCAACAGAAAGTGTACACATGTTTTGACCACATAAGTTCCGATCATCAAAATGAGGACCTTCGTTTGGCTTCTTCTATCAACCAATTTTTTTTTATTGCCTTAGACTGGCACATATGAACCTGATGGTTAGCGGTCACGGACGCCTATAGACAACACTAGATGCGTTACCAATGCGTTGCATATCTAGATGAAATTTGACGACACCCTTTTTAAAAAGTAAATCCCGTATTGTAGCGTAGTGGGAAAATAATGTCGAATGTTTTTGATGGGATCAAGTATACTGCAGATAGTACATAATAAAAGAATGACCACACCACTTAAAATACGCTTACGGTGCGTTTACGCAACGAATGTATGTATAAAACGTAACACCAACGACGCTTCGTAGCTTATACACAGCGTCAAGCTTCCGTGTGGCCGATTCTTGAATGTTGATTCCACTCCTTTATTTCATTTTTGGGTAGTTCTCTGCGACTAAAAAGTCGCACCAATCGGATCATTACCATCGCCACATTATAGATGAGCTCCGTATAAACTATGGAGTCGTTTTTGGTTATCTTGTAGAAGTCGCGTGCCTCTGCTATTTTTATCATAATGATCCTGATTGCTTTTATAAAACCGCCAATAATAGTGGCGATGGTAATGACAAAAAAATCGCGGTATAAAATCGCAGAGAACTACCCTTTTAGGTTTAAGATATTAGCAGTAAGTATAAATACTTACTGAGCGGGAAGTTGGTGGTATGCGTAGCGACGCTATTGAGTGATACGCCATACGGCGGCACCGACTGGTTGAGGTAGATCAAAGAGTTCACAGCCATTATCAAACACCCGCCTGAAATTAAACTTCACCTATAAATCATAATCACACTTTTGAAAATTTAGTTATATGAGGAACATAATTTATATTGTACCCCAATAAGTTATTGATCAGCGATTCCGCCATACCCCGGGATGTTAAGTAGAATTATTAGTATAGTATAGATACACCACTAAACCCGCAATACCGATTACATTGTTACCATATTACACGTAGCATTTTTTGCAACAGTTTAATCGGTATCGCAAGCTTAGTGGTGTATCCATACCAGTAGCGTGGCGTCCAAAAGAACTCGATTCCTACCGGCTTGCCTAATATCAGGCATTTGAGCACCTTACTCTACAGCTCTTAAGGAAAATGTACGCCAAATCTTAACCGGCTTGCCCAAAGACATCTTTTACGCCACGCCACTGATCCATACTAACATTTCTACTTGATACCCGGCGAGGTGGCAACAGAGCCCATTACTGACTATAACTAATGTGGCAACGGTACCATCTTTACCATAAACGCACACGGAGTCCATGCGCCGCACACTCACAGAAAAGCCCCGGAAGAGGGATTTGCTTAGACTTTTTGATATTAATAGAATAAAAGAAATGGCTTTTAACTAATATAGTGTATTAATGCAATTATAGAAATACGAGATTACAAAAGATGAAGATGCAAGTCACAATGACAGACAGCCAAGTAGTAGAGTAGAAAAATTATACCAACATCTTAATGACACATTGCCATCAAGAATTAATCAGGCGCATTAGGGGTTCTGTGTTTACATAAACTTATTGTTTAACAGATATTATGCATCTTCTTTTTACTTTCCTTCAAAGAGATTCCTGTGTGCCCAAGGACCGCGGCACGGCCTAAGCGGCCCTGTGTGGAAAGCTTACCTAGTGGCTTCTGGATGGGCACTGCACGCAGACAGTCGAAGGGCAGGCCCCCGGTGGCCCAAATGACTGGATGCACTCGTGCGCTCATATTAAGGCTCACTCCCGCCATCGCGCACGTATCGTTACGGACCGCTGTTCGACTGTTAAAAAAAACGCCTTTATTCGTCATAGCTCACAGTTCCATTTCCATTATTTCCAACCATAACATAGTATTGAGTTTTTATCAAACACTAGAAGATAGCCGTAACTTTGTCAGTATACAAACTTTGATTGAGAACCCTTAGGAAACACCACTTCCTGGCCAAGTACTAAAATTGTGTACACAACACATCCTGTAAAAATGAAAACTCCAGATCGACACTGCATTTTACCGCAGTGAGTGCGTACTATTTCACTAGTGTTTTATAGGTAACTTATGTTCAAAATTTCATAATTTTAAACCCACGAGTGTAGACTGTGCATTATCTGTCAGTCAGTTTTCATATTTTCTAAATATACTCACCCAGCGAATGTCCTCACAGGCTCATAGAGTAGCAGAAGAGTTGGTTCATAATAACCATGCAAGAATTGTATGTCCAGGATGTTATCTATCTTCTCATCCAGGTCTTTGAGGACTATCACATAGGACGCGAGGGTTGGTGCCCGGACTACTGGGGTTGTTGGTGCCTGTGACATATCAGAATAGCACACACTAAAATAAATAAAACCTAAAAGAAATTCAATCGAACTCCAAAAGATTGCAGACCAGAGTTTTATTTTGATACCTCCAGTCAGCAATGCATTCCTGAGAAAAAGGGTCTTGACAGATGGACAATAGAATGATCCTATAGGGGTTCTTTTCCTTCCTTTTGAGAAATGGAACTTTAAAAACTGCCCCAGATTTTCAATTCGTGATTTATTTATTTAAACACTATTGCACAATAATAAAAAGTACAATAGGCGGACTTATAAACGCCTTAAGGCATTCTCTACCAGTCAACCATTGGATAAAACAGAGACTTTAGTTGGGGCAGAAAAAAAAAAGGCTCATTATAAGCCAAATGGATATCTATAAGACAAATGACAAGCTATGTAAACAACTTACATTCTTCTTCAAATCTGCGAGTGGTTTGGCTTCCAAAGGGTCACCTTCCTCTGAAGTGACGTCCTTTCTAAATGGTAGTACTGCCAGCTTTTTGCCATAGAGCAGCATGACGGCGCATCGACACTCTGGGTCGACGCGGATCCAGGGGATGTGGGGATGGGTTGTCCAACCATTCTGACATAAAAAGCAATGCAGATGTGTTTGAGCAGAGTTTTATAAGAATACATTTATATAAAAATATATATATGTATTAAATATAATTTCAAAAACCTTTTTCGATGACTGTGCTTTATAACTGCTATTATTGGATGTCAACTTGGCTTGCAAGTTTTCACTCAAGAGTTGTGCAAATTAACAAACAAGACCAGTGCTTAGAAATCATTCATTGCAGTTTCCAATGGGTGTATTTTTTGATCAATTGCCTGCCTTTTCTCACAATTATATTCAAAATCAAACAGTTAGCAGTGCCCAATTTCTGCCTAGGCCTACAAGGCCCCGGCCCAAGAGCCCAGCCAGGCTAGAGAGGCCCCAGCGGTGTACCAGTGTACCCTTCATAGAAACTCAAAAGTATGGCTTATCTTCTCAATACCAAGTGCCCAGGGGCCCTGGATCTCTAAATACGGGCCTGACGGTTAGTAGAACCAGAATGATACAAAAGTCAAAATTGACGACATTCGCCAACTGCTCCACTTGTCGAATGGTTGAGACGCTGGGTCAAAAATCCAGGGGTACCTGGTTCGACTCTGGTGTGGACTATGGGTGATCACATTAAAATAATTATTGTATCTATGGCGCGAACCATAATTCGCGTACGTGGCGCCCGTGACGCGGCGAACCCGCGTCTCCTCGGCCACCCCCCGATGATGCGCGCCCTCCGTGAGATTGAAATGATTTAAGTATGTAATAAGATTTTTGCTGAATTTTCTGTATAAATAATGTAATAAATCTGATCATTTAAGGCCTGAGGCGACGCGGATCCGCTGCATCCCGGGAGCAACATATGAAACACGATTTATGGTTTATGCCTATAAATATAAGATATATGAGAAATCGAAGTAAGTATCAATGGGGTGAAGAAAATACTTTCAAATTATAACATTACCTTCATATCATCTTCCTCAAAATAATGCATGCTCAGGGTAATCAAGTTATTAGTTTGTGGATCATACTGCAATACCGACAGTTTGGCCTCCCTGAATGATACCAGCAGTAAGTCCCTGCCGGAACTGGGGCTCCGGACAGAGGCTAAGGACATCACATTACCCCATAGTGTGTATGTAGCAAGACACTCTAGCTTCATTTTTGGGGGTATTGGTTGACCAGCTGAAATAAAATGATACAATTACATATAACAGACTCTTTAAAAACAGACTTGTGACGTTTCGTAATGTTTAGATACAATAAACTCTTACCGGCGTTAAGCTCTCTGCTGTGGCCTTCTGGTAGCAACCTGAAGACTTTGATAATATTAGCCCCCGCCGTAACCAGGCACGTCTCATCATTGTTGAAGAAGCAACAGCTAACGGCATGTTCTATGCCCGTGGCTGGATGTGTTTGACGACAAACAGAAAACATATTCGCGATCGCACCACGTTAGAGGTTATGTCAAAAAAGTAGCACTTCTTGTGCACTTATTTTTAAGGTATCACATCAAACATAAATTATAAACGTAATTCCCAGTAATACGTTACATTTCACTTCATTTTACGGAAATTATTAGATTTATAGCGTATAATAATGGCATTTGTTTTGACTTGTAGACAGACGCAGACGCTGCAAAAGTTGTACTAATACTAAAACAACTTAAAAATTACTAATTACCAAAACAAGCTAAAATAACTCTTAAGTTGCCGGACTACGTGTTCTTTTGCTGTAAATTAAATCTCATTTTACGTACCTAAAAATAGCGTGATAGCGTCAATAGCTATCAGCATGCTATCTGCTTTTTGACAGCAAATGTTATTGCCAGAAGAAAAAACCAAAATTCATTGTACACACTCGTCGAGAGCGGATCGTCATTCGCGCGAGCACTACCGAGTTGTTATTCGACGTCTCTATAAGAGCGTTTTCAAAAAAAAATACCTGGGTAGCTACTTTCTCAAAATATGGACTTTTGAGGTTTTTCTGGCTCAGAATCGTTAGTACATTCGAACCTTATACGTAAAAAAAGTGTCCCAAAATATATCTCATCATAATATCGGGGTTGGTGATGACGGCGTTTGAAACGCTGAAATCTACCCACCGACGAAGTCGTGTAAACGCTGCGCTGACTCCGGCACGACGAACAACACTCGAAAGACGCTAGTGTACAGCCCACACTAGCGTCTGTCTCTTAAATATTGTTGGTCGCTCATTTGTGACGAATAGGAACAGCAGTCCTTGTTAAGTTCAGCATTCAAAATCCAAACAGTGCAGACTGCGCGGAACGCTCGTAAATAAACTTGTAATTCATTTCATCCGTTTGAAGTTACCCAGAAACATGTTACTTATACGTAGATCTCGGGTCTTCAACTTTTTCCAAATCGAGGGCCATGAATGATTTTTTTTTACATAGCGGGCCGCATCGTAGTTATTTATAACGTTTTTTTTTCATTAGTTAAAAATTGGCCCACTTTCTACCCTCATAAAAAATCTGATAATCAACTTATTGGGTAGGTATATAATTATAATACATTTATAATATTACTAAATTTATAAACGATTGACTATTTTAGTTTCCATTTTACAAACACAACTTTACTTTTAAATCATGATGATGAAAAACTGGCTAAACTGTTGGCGGGCCGCCAATGAAATCTCCGTTGGTTGAAGACCCCTAAATTGTAGATATTGTAGAACAGCGGTCGGCAACCGCTTAGAAGCCAAGGGCCACACAAGGCTTAGGAAATTGACGCGGGCCGCATTTTGTTAATAATTTGTGATTTTGTACTATTCGGAATGTAGCGATTGCAATACAGACCGGAATATAGGGCCGAAAGTGAGCAGTTCACGCACCGCATGCGGCCCGCGGGCCGCAGTTTGCCGACTTCTGTTGTAGAACAATGTTTAAAAAAAACTATTGTGGATTTCATTGAATTTTATTCTGACATTCAGGTGAATGTAATATAAGGCATTATGAGCAATATATGTTACATTTTCTACACACTAAGCGAAACTAAACATGCACATATTGCAATTAATTATTTGTATGCTGCATTAAAAATTAAAAAAAGTGAAGATAACATTTAACGTTACAGAGTAACATTACATAAAGCAACTATGATAATTTTATTTGGCTATATATGTACACTGCAAAACTACATCAGTGGGGCCTGACATGTTCGCGTTTGTTGCTACATAAAACACACTCACATACTTATCAAAAATGGTGAGCACTTTTGTTGTGACCGGTTTCCCGGAACGGATTTGACGAAAACAAACACGTTACCAGTTGCCACCATAGTGCAAGGCACATGCCAAGGGCCCCTAGTTCTTTGTTAGTAACATCACCAACCAATATCCAACATAAGTATAGAGCTCCCATTTCCTGTGCCCGCAAGGTCTCCAACAAGTTGAAGACAGCCCTCCCCACCATTTTGATCTTATACGTCAACGGACGCGGTAGCGCCGTGTGCAGAGCGAGCAAGGCGAGTGAGTCCACAACGGGCGCGCATGACGTCTATGTTTGTATGTTCTTATAATCGTCCGAAAAATATAAATGTCTGATAATATAGTATAATGTATACAGAATTTATATCTGAATCTGATCAGGAATTAAGAAATACATGCAAAAAACAAATAGAATACTTATCAGAAAAATGTCTGTAATATGTCTCATAGTATAACAAACTTTTCCTAGAGCAATAAACTTCAGAATATATAAGTTATATTTACACTAAAAAGCTGTCTGTAAATTACACCACATGAAAAATAATATTTTCACCACATATGAAATGCGTAACAGACCAGCGAGCATGATTCGTACAAGTATATTAGTTCTATCATGTGTTCTAGAACTGCATATATTGAATTGGAGACTTTTAGTACTATATAGTACTGTGACGAGCACCGTTTCGTTGCAACTGTTAAAAACGCTGTTCTAGAAGTTATTTTTAGGAATCCAATATCACATATATACCCACTTTCCCGTCACCACCTTTTTCACGTGAAGTATTTTATAAACTGACAAAAACAGTAAAGTCCTTCACTATACCCACAAAATCAGTCTTGTCCCATCACCAATGTTTTCTAGTTCCCACTCCATTCTGCCGAACGACACATCTCAGCCAAAAGGTCATCAAACTCTTGCAAAGAACTCTCATACAGTTCCAAGTCTTTGGACAAATCGTCATTGATTTCAACATTTTCCTTTACTGACCCTGAACTCTTGATAGAAGCCAAGTCATCAGTCAACTTCAAGTGTGGAGCATTAAAGAAGTCCTTATAAAACTCCGCCAAATCTCGAATAGGGTGATTATCGGCGAAAGGAAAATGAAGTAATTTCAATGGAGGTTCACCTTCACTTCTAAATCCAGCGAATTTTCTTGGAGGCATCTCAAAAGAGGTAGGACTCTTGGAGAGAATTGTCGTGTCCAAGTCTTGGGTGCTCTTTGACTCTAGGAGGTAATCTTTAGGGGGTGTTTTGATGCTGGGACGCTTAAAGTGCAGAGACTTTGGAATTGGTATTTTTTTGAAAAATTCTTCAACTGCCTTCTGAATTACTTCTTCGTCAACGAAGGCTGCTAAACGCAGTGGTTTATTCAGGTCTACTTGTTTCAGGGGTTTGTATTCTTTGTCTTTCGGTTCCTTTTTCTTTTTGCATTCAAAGATCACATGTTTTGGGCTCAATTCAAAGTGATCACTCTTTAAAATAAGGGTTTTGCTCTTATCCGTCCGATTGGGCGATATTGAAAAGTTGGTTCTATATGCAACAGAAAAACAGATGCCACCTAAAGGGGTCTTCAGTGTCCCAGCTTGGATATTCTTAACAGAATCTCCTAAAGACTTGGTCTTAGGCTCTCCATTATATACCCTATAGAATATAGTGAATGATTCCATACGTTGTTTCCGGGATAAATGATATGCTGGCGTTATCCTTGTGATAGTTATCAAGGACTTCAAAAGAATGCCCATCCTGAAGTAAACTGTATTCATAGCTTTTAGAGAAGTATCATATTGTGTCTCGTCAAGGCCCAAAGTCCATAGTTCAAGTACCATTTCATCGCCATCTTCAGTTTGCACTGATATTTCGACATGCAACTGGGATCTAATTGTTTCCAGAACTCGGTCCGAAGGTAGAGCATTCTTGGTCGCTTGGTTGACTTCTGGTGAGTCTGGTATCTGGAGATTGAACCAATCAGAGTCAGAAGTTAGCGGTTTAGTACTTAATTCAATTTTTACTCCTTTTCTAGATTCCACTATGATCTGAACGCCTTTGTAGGCTAAGAATCTAGTGAACTTTGTAAATTCGTTCTTGTCACTTAGGTTTGAGAATGCTGCGTCCGGTGCCATGTTACCTATCCTACTCTTTCTGTACTATACTTTTATTCTTCGTCAGCGATACAATTCTCGACAAGGTTCCTTAGATTGGGGTTCTCCATTGCGGCTGCAATCCGCTCCTTGTCATTGATCTGCTTGTTGACTGAAACAAAAAAAGCATTTTTTTTTTATTTAGCACAATTTTTCGGGAGTTTAATTAGACCTATACATATACATGGTGTTTGGTAGAGGGTTAGCCAAACTTAAGGGCCAGTTTAGAAAATACAAATTCAGTCGACGATTAGAGCCCAAATTATAATTTTAAATAATTTTTAACTCTTTTTTGAAAGAATGACCGGAATTTGCACTTTAAACCCCCACAATATATTTTTATGAGTTTCTACGTTAAATATTTATTATTTTCTTATTGTCTAAATGTTTAAAAAAATGAAAGAAACTTGAAAATGATTTAAAAAAAAACTATAAGTGATAGAGGACTTCAGGCGATTTAAAACATTTCTGTAGTCATCACTCTTTACAATGATATGCCACATGTAACAATTCACCTTCCAAACTTGTAAAAAAAGTCGAATCAAAAGGCGAATGGAAAAAAATAAATGAATTTAATAATTTTCAGAAATCCATATCAGATGTCTCTAATTGTTCAAATTCTACGTTAGTCCTTCTGCTTCTTTTCTGTCGTTTCGCTCTTGGCAGAGCGATCGTGATCACACTAAAGCGTCCACAACGGTGGTAAAGACGGACAAAGCTTTTCGCACGATCGCCCGCCATCTCTCCCTGTTGGCAGACTGTCTAGCACAGTCAGATACGCGGTTTCCTACAGCGGCTTTCACTTGATCAGTCCAGCGCATAGGTGACCTGCTGCGTGATATTGTTCCCTCCACTTTGCCCTGCACGACCAACCACTCTATGGAAACCTACCTATGTTAGGCGACTAGGGTTTGCAATTCGAATATTAGCCATAAATATATGGTGTGGTTATTTTTCATATTTGAGTCGGTTCGATTCCCAGACGAAGCAAGAAATTTTTAGAAAATCTTTGAATGCAATATTGCTTACATTTAAAAATAAAATAAAGTCTCCTTTCAGTAAAATATCCTATCTACAATATTTGAGTTTCCCTTCATGTCGCATAGTCTTGGGACACCCTGTTACCAATGACTCCCTACAAAACATTTCAGTACATTTTTTACCCGACTGCGGCGAAGCCCAATGGAGGGTAATGTGTTTGACCTGTATGTATGTATGTCCGTTCCTGTGTCCGCTCGTAACTACTCAACGGCACAACCGATTTTGATAAATGATACATCATTGGATTCGTCTTGATGGCGCGAGTGTCACTGGGTATGAAGTTCGTTAAAATAGACAAAATGGCGGATTTTATGCACTTTTAAAGTGCACCGCGGTCGGGTTTTTTTTAGTAAAAATATTTTTACCTATATAACTCGAAATAGATGAACTATATCTCGAAAAAACCGTTCTTTTGTTTTATTACCTCTGTATCTCGAAGTTTGTGAATAATATACCTCTATAACTCGAAGACGGCAGGTAGATCATTCGTATCTAGTCCATGGAAAATTTTACCTCTATAACTCGATTTTTTATTTATTTTACCTCTGTAACTCGAAGTCAAAAAGTACAGAAGCCTTAACCTCTATAAGTCGAACATGGGGCTATAAAAACATCTGAAAGTTGAAGACCTCTATAAGTCGAAACCTCGTTAGTACGAATTTTTTAGCGCGTCCCTTGAGTTTCGCCTTATCGAGGTTCCACTGTATATATTTTTCCTATTGAAACTGCATATTTGAAAACGTTCACAAAGTGGCCAATTAATTTGCTGATTTTATCTCATTTTGTAAGTGACCAGGGTAAATACTCAGTACAGGGGAGAGACAGGATACTTAATGAACAGGGGAGAGATAGGCATATAAAAAACAAGTTATTTTTATTAAGTATCAGTTTTATTTATTCATTTTTACTTTGATTATGAATTATGATCAGACTTTTCATTGCTTAGCAATCTTTCTTTATAAAATTAAATGTTTCTTAAGTGCTAGGTACAAAACATAATGAGTCTCACTTTTCCTGTCTTACCACCATCATCATCATCATAAAACTTTACCATCATCATCATCACATCAGCTGAAAGACGTCCATTGCTGGACATAGGCCTTCCCCGACGATCTCTACCACTATCGGCATTGTGCTGCTCGCATCCAGCGGTTTCCCGCGATTTTCACTAGATTGTCGCTCCACCTCGTAGGCCTGCCAACACTTCGTCTTCCAGTACGTGATCGCCATTCCAGAACTTTAACACCTCTACGGAAGCATTCCATGAAAATATTTCGTAAGGGACACCACCGTTTGAATACTTCCGAGAAATAAATTCAGGAAGCTAATTATCAGCATTGTAATATCGTAACTCGGCTTTAAGATGGGTAGTGTTTCTTAGCAGCTAATACGTTTTATTAGGGTAGCTGCCATAGCGTTTCGTAAGGGACAAAAAGTTGATGTTTTCATGTAATGCTCCTACGGCCAGCAGATCTGCAAGCAATTCAATTAAACGATTAAACTCCTTCTATTCTAGAAGTTGTACCTTCCTAACTGAATTATTTGTAATTTTATTGATAAATGAATTGAATTGAATTTGTCCCAGGTAGACATAATCGTCGACAACTTTGACAGTAGAGTTGCCAACTTTGAGAGGCACTCCTCTCAAAGTTGCACCATGAACATGAACATTTGACATGTTTGTTTTGTCCATGTTCATTTTAAGACCCACTTGTTGAGAAACCCTACTGAGGTCTTCGAGGACAATGCCAGTGTCATCCAGGGTCTCAGCCATGACTACGATATTGTCGGCAAATCGAAGGTCAGTGAGGTATTCGCCATTGAAGTTGATGCCAAGTTCTTTCCAGTCTAGAAGCTGGAAAACATCTTCCAGTGCAGCAGTAAACACTTTTTTCGAGATGCCATTTTCTGTAAAAAAAACTGTATATTATACCGTAAAGCTAAGATAGATATAATGCCAAGCAAAGATTAAGAGAAGACGGAACCAGTATTAAAAACGGTACAACATTCTCCCCTGGACATGAAGTATCTCCCCTGACATCAAAAGAGCCAAGAGAAATACGCCAGGAGAGATATGTTTTCGATAGAAAACCAAAATAGCCATAACAGTGTTTCTCGTACACGTTCACAAACAAATGCAACAATCAATGCACTATTTACCCGACTGCGGCGAAGCCCAAAGGAGGGTTATATGTTTAACCTGTATGTATGTATTTATGTATGTATGTATGTCCGTTCCTATGGCCACTCGTAACTACTCAACGGCACAACCGAATTTAATAAATCATACATCATTGGATTCGTCTTGATGGCACGAGTGTCACTGGGTATGAAGTTCGTTAAAATAAACAAAATTGCGGATTTTATGCACTTTTAAAGTGCACCGCGGTCGGGTTTTTTTAGTAATTACAGTAAATATTTAAGTATATATAGGTATTTTAACAAATAATTGCGAAATAAAACTTACCAGAGGAAAGACTGCATCACTCAACACTTCTGCACCCAGCAAGTGGCGTGACCGAAATGGCCTACAAAATGCCTGAGCACTTGGTTTCTGCGCTGCTTGCTGCTTACTTCACGTCGTCCACTGTGTACTAAAGGTCACAATTTCCACAGACTAACAAAGCAAACCCGATTTTTAAACAACAAAAAGCCAGGGGACAAGACATGAAATACGGAGGACAAATTTCCCCGTTAATATTTATTATGCAAAGTTGGGATATAAGCAATTTTATTTACAAAATACTGTTACTCAACTATCTTTGTTTACAAAATTAATGATATTAAAGTAATTATTGCATTTTAATCAAGGACCTTAAAAATTATACATCCATGATTTTAATATACCTATTCACAATTTTATTACTGGTTTTGAAATGAAGTTGGCTGAGGGACAGACCAGGGGAGAGATATTTTTCCTATATTAGAGTTGATTGTGACTAAATAACGTACAGTTTTGTAATAAATTTAAATAAACATTTAGATTTAAGGAATAAATTACTCGAACACGGCTGGAGTTTGTATACGGCTTTTTAAAACATCGTTTACATATAGTTAACTTAGAATGACCCATTTATAAGCAGTATTTTTACTCTAGGTGATTAGGACAATTACGTAAGAAATACTAGTACTTATACATAGTGGGCATCTTGGCATCATGGCACAATTTTTTCTAACAATCCATACATCACTCATTAGCTGCACCCCTGTTGGAGGGCTGTACCACACACACATTTATCTTGTGTTACACTTTTCTACGAAGTTAAACTACTGGTTATACTGTGGTACAGTTGTATCTACCATGCTATACAACATATAAGTTTACATATAAATATTAAATATCATCACTTGACCTTTTTTATCTAAACATTTACTGCTGATAAACAGATTGTACAAACATAGCATAAAATAATATTGATAACTTTCATAGTAGGTACATATAGTCACAAATTTTAACTGATAATTTAAATGGAATATGTATAAGAAAATAAACATGATAATTTAAATGGAATATTTATGAGAAAATAATCATTTTTTTGGGCCCGGGATTTAGAGAATTAACGCATATGAAAGGAAGTGTTAAAACCAGATAATTAAAAAATTATAATAATTTTGCTTATTTTGAACATAAATTTAATTAGGGCCAGTGTGATGACCATACCCCGGGTCCGCAGGGGCAAAAATGTACCAGTGCTAGTGATTAATTAAAAATCGACTAAGTTTATCGACATTGATAAAAAGCAATTTTTAACCATCATTATCATATCATAACTAAACTAACGGCTATGTTTGAATACGTTTAACTATGTGCAAACCTCTTTCATTTATACTCATAGAACTGAGTCGTATAGCAGAAATTCATCAATACTATAAATTGCTTGAATTTGCTCCAATTACTACAGTTGACCTAGAAAGGTCATTTAGTTGGCTAAAATGGATATTGTCGCCCAGGCGACGAAGATTAAAGTCTGAAAATGTGGAAACAATGTTCATTGTATATTATAAAAATTATATTAAATATTAAAGAAGTTAATTCCTCAAAAAGTTTATTTTTGTGTATGTAGTTTTCTTCTTCATTCAAATTCTTGAAATTACACAATGGTTGTACGTCATTTTTATCGACATCAGCTAATAAAATTAGTTTAATGTGTCCTCGCACTATTAAACGTCAGTACAGATTTGCCCCCGCGAAACCGGTGTATGGTGATGACTCCCTTAGTTTTAAGCTTAATGACTTTTGCTCAGCGCTGTAAACTTGTTTTTAAATAAATAAGGGAAACAATCCTTGAAACAGAGAATAATTATCATTAAAATTACAGTGACGAAATCAGGCTCCATCCATTTATACCATCAGCCCCTATTTTAAAGTCAACCCAAAACTCCGCACACATTATTCATAGTGAGGTACTCACTTTCATCTTCCGTTGTATGTGCGCCTTTCTTGATGTAAATATCCAGCTTCACAGGATGATGCAGCGACCGTTGAATCTTAATTCTTATACACAGGCCTATTAGAGTCGCCAGGGAACAGTGAGGCACTGTAGGATTGTATTCCACACGAATAACGGGCACTTTATCTTCCGTTGGGTCTTTCACGAAAATCCCCTCTTCATATACAACCTTCAAATCCTCAAGCGTGTTTGGCTTCTCGGGGTCCCTTATGGTCCGCAAAAAGTCTAAAAACGGCACAGTTTATGAATAATAAACATTTAAAACAATCAACCTTATAGGTATTAACACAAACATTTTACAAAAACAAACCGTAAATCGTCTCTCTCAGGTCATTTTCGTCATTATATCCGAGCTCTTGTAAACTTGCACTTTTGTCCATATAAGCTGGCTTAGCAAGCTCTACTGGTGGTTTCTGTGTGTTATTTAAAGACAGTTTCGAAAAGAATGATATCATATCGTTGGTATTTTGAATTAGAATAAGCTCTGTATGCACTACTAGTCGGACATATTTGTTTTGTTTTGTCGTTTTGTCTTGTCAGGCCAGCCAGGCCAAAGTGCAGCCATCCATAGACTCGGATGTGATATGTTGCTTGCAGACGAGCGGATCGTATTGGTTGATTTAATTTTTGGTTGGATCGCTAATTACTACAAGATTTTCATGGGTCTGCATGAAAATTTAATGAAAGTCTTTACAACCACATGGTTTTGAAAAAAAAAACGATTAAAACTAATAAACACTAACCGCTTGGGCTCCGTTTCACGAAGCTACAAGTTACAATTTTACAAGTCTAAACTAAACCACTGTTAGAGTCGACAGAGATGTTGATAGAATCCTTAGGCACGAACCATAAATTGCGTTTCATACGCGGCATTGCGCGACCAAGTGCCGCTGATCGCGCAATGCCGCGTATGAAACGCAATTTATGGTTCGTGCCTAAGGATTCTATCAACATCTTTGTCCACTCTAACTTTAACAGTTATATACCTTAATAGATCCGCAAGGAATACAAATTAATTACACGCTTTATTTTTGACGAATAGATATCGATTGGCTTGAAAAATTGGTTCGCATAGACACTACATTATACTAGAATCCGAAAACACAAGATTCCCTGCGATTCCCTCAATAAAAAAAAAAGTGTCTATTCCGTCTCCGACGTCAACAGGCTTGACAATTCACTAATGTGTGTGTGACGAAAATGGTGTCCTTTTACCAGCTGGCATTCATTTTGTATTGATAAAAAATCAACACTATTGTTGACCGATTATTTTCCGTTTGCAATGGCGTCCGTGCTCGATTTAGTGAAACATTATCAACATACTATAGAAAAATATCCAAACGATGAGCAGAAAGTAAGTGTCTATTTAGTAAATGTTTAGACAGATCCTTTTCTAATTTTTGAAAAAATAAGGAAAATCCCAGTGGTTATACTGCGTAGTAATTTTGATTGTTTTTCCTAAAGATGTTTTTATTCTGATGGAATATTTAATAGTTGAGATTAGAATATTTGAGTAATGTGAGAGACTAAGTACGTAACATGGCAGGTGTACAGTTGGACACGTCGCTAAAAAACGTTTGATTGTTCAGATTCTGAGGTCGATAGACAAGCTGTTTGGGCTGAAGGTGACGGTGCAGCATCTGCAGGACACGGGCGTGGGGCGCACCGTGAACGCGCTGCGCAAGGAGCCCGGCAACGTCGGGCAGGCCGCGCGCGCGCTTGTCTATAAATGGAAGGTGATGGTGGCTGCGGAAGAGAGCGACCAAGAAGCCGATCAAAACAATGACAGTGAGCTCTCAAGATCATAGCTGCATGCTTTGTGTTTACCTTTACACTTAAAAATTTTGAACTGTATTTTTATATCGCCAATTTAGATTTAATTGTTAATATTAAAACATTTGTTGTCTGATGTTAATGCACTTGGTGTTTGATGTTTATTTTAATACTACGAAATTATCCCGTATCAGCCACAAACTGCAATGGGCATGGAAATGGGAAAGATTCAGATGAGAGTTCTAATCAGTCTCGGAATAGACACAATGATGCCTCAGAAAAACTGACAAAAACCAATGAGAAAAGTCGGATGAATGGAAATACGAGCGGATCCAAAAGGAAATATGATAGTAGTGAGGTTAGTATCATTTTTATTTTAGCTTATAATGTAATTTTACCTTATATTTGCAATTTCTATATATAAATAAATGTTCTCTGAATTTAATACACTGGAAAGTTCCACTTTATTATTTTATCAAAGTTAAAATATTCATGAAAATAATTAGGAATTAGTTTCTTTCCTTTGTTGCTGCTTGATTAAGAGTCAATGCGAGGATTCTATGCATATGTATTAAACATTATCCACCTATATTTGTTTACTACAATTTAGTTCGAGTATCCTCAAAAATATCATTAGGTATCCAAAAATCTAAATCCTATTTTGTACAATAGGTTTCTTGATGTATCTTCTAGGAAGAAGGCAACCATAATAAAAAATCGAAACACACAAGCTCCAGTGAAAATGATAATCCAAAAAAATCTGTGCAAGTGAAGCAAGAACGATCTGAAAGTGATGAGCACCAAGACACAGAGGACTCACATAGCTCAGGCAGTGAGAGTGAGATGTCAGACTCTTCAGAAGACGATAGACATGTCACCCAAAAAATAAAAAAGGAACCTACTGACCATCACAAGTCTGCATCAACAAAACATTCATCACACAACCATGTGGAACATAAAAAAGAATCATCTTCATCAAAAAAATCTTCTGATAGTGACAACAAACATTCTAAAACTTACAGCTCAGAATCAAAAGACCCATCTGAAAAATCATTGTCTAAAGAGAAGTCACAAAGTTCACACAAACATAAAAGTTCCATGGACAAGGAAATTAGCTCGGAGAGGAAGCATAAATCTGATCATGGCATTGACAAAGACAGAAAAAAAATAGATACAAGTTTGTCGAGTAAACATAAGAGTTCATCTGAAAAACATAGGGGCTCGTCTGAAAAGCACAGTAGTTCATCAGAAAGACACAGCAGGCCTTCTGAAAGCCACAAGTCCAGCTCACAAAAAGATAATAAATCTGATAAACATAAAGAGAAACATGACAAAAGTGAGAAGCGTGAAAGTAAGTCAGAGAAACACTCCAGCCAGACTCACAAGTCTGATAAAGAAAAGCATAACTCATCTAGCAAGAGTTCTTCTGACAAAGATGCTCAAAAACATAAGTCACGTGAAAGCAGTAGTTCTAAGGAAAAGCATAGTTCATCTAGTAAAGAAAAAACTAAAGATAGGAGTAGTTCTTCTAAAGAAAAATCTAATGATAGCCATAAGAGCGAAAAGAAATCCTCATCCCAAGAGAGTAAATCAAAGAGTGACGGTAAGGATAAACACAAGGCTGATGATAGGAGTAGTGAGAAAACGTCTAAAAATAAATCTAGTTCCTCTTCATCTCTAAAGAGTGATAAGTTAAGCAGTGGGGATCGCGTACCAAAGACGAAAACACAAGCTAATAGTGGTGATAGCGATGACGGCATTGATTGTGGATCAGGTAATCAAAACATACTCATGTCTTATATAACGAAATAGCATTTCTATTTACCAACTTGCTTACACTGTTTGGCAATTTAAATAAAATCATCCCACTTGATTTACAGAAAATCACATTTGATTTCATATACTTAGTGTGTAACACAAATGCTTATTTAATTTTCAGGTGCCAGTTTTGCCGAAGCTTTAGGCATGGTTAGCCCCGTTAAGGCAAAAAAGAAATCAGTTTCTTTGAAAGAAATTTCTTCACCAAACTCGTTTCATAATGATGTAAGTAGCCATCTTTCTTTCATTCAATAATTATTATTTTTTAGCACTTCAATGTAGTTGCGGTTTTCTATCAACTTAAACCGGAAACCATATTGGTCGTACCTAGTAGTAGATAGTTATCAATTCCCATCACAACGTTTTATTCTATTGAAATTATTATGATTCATACATGTTTAATGCAAATTCTATTTAAATTTAGATGCTCAACATCAATAATATATGCATTACCAAAGAATGAACTGACCTACACCTCTTATGATTGTATGATGGAGTTCCATCATTCGATTTATGGAGGTGATGGAACAAGCCATTGTGTAAATGCGGTAAGGGTTAATTACACAAAAGATAACGTAGGAACGAACCCATCGAGCAAAGCGGCGGATGTCCGGCTGTTCTCCTTTACAGGTCGCATTTCTCAACCGACTCTCGTGAAAATTTTGTGAACAGCTTCGATAATAATATAGATTTTTTTGTCGATTCAGTTTTTGGATTTTTTTCATGGCAGCATAGTTGACAAACTCGCGAGGTCTACAGCACAGATCCTTAGTTGAAGAAGCCTCATTGGTATGTTATGTCGACAGCTAAGTCCGGCGGCGTTGCTCGCGCCGAGCGCGAAGCTAGCGCCGCTGCCGGCGCTGGAGATATCCGCGCTTCCCGAGATCTCGCCCAACTACAGGCCGCGCCCGCCGCCCCGGCTCATGCCGCATTTCACCGACGACGAAGCCATGAATGCCTCGATATCCTCCAAAAACCAAAGGTAAAGATGTGCCGTTAAAGTACCTTAGGTACAGGTGGTGCAGCGTCGGACTGGCCATAGAGTTGCGTTTGCAGCCTTGTGGTTGTAATTGAGTCTTAGTTTTTTTAGGGTTCCGTACCAAAATGGTAAAAAAGGAACCCTTATGGTGCGACTCTGTCTGTCTGTCTGATATCTCAGGATCCACTGATGCTGTCGACTTGAAATTTGGAATAGTGTTAAGAACCGCTAACCCGAGCCTATTGGACAGAAAGAAAAGTTTTGCTCGACAGTGGTACGGAACCCTTCGTGTGCGAATCCGACTCGCACTTGGCCGGTTTTTTATGTAGTTTGTTACCTCACAACTCCGTCGTTTATGAACCGATTTGAACGGTTTTCGGGTAATCTTGATAAGAAACAATAAATCACTTCCATGATTACTTTATATATCATGATCACAAGTGGCGGTTTGTCACACTGCATTAAATAAAACTACGCAATATAAGCACGCAAGTCATTTTATGTTACTTAACAATATTTTTTTTGCAGAACTAAAGTGTACTCTGGTAATAAGGTTATAGGAAAAATAGCAACACTTTACGAGCTGTGTGTCCAAGTTCTACAAGAGCACATAGATGGTGAGTGGATAATCTTACTAAAATTGGCCGTGTAGGGAAAAGGATCCAACCCACAAAAACTCATCAGTGAAATATCAACCTTTTGATCTCCTTGCTCTGCTCCTTGGGCAATTGCTATATCATTCTATATTTCAAAACTGCAGTCATCATCATCATCATTTCAACCTTGATACGCCCTCTGCTGAACATAGGTCTCCCCCAAAGACTTCCACAACGAACGGTCGCAGGCCTCCTGCCTCCATCGAGTTCCGGCAAAAACTGCAGGATTCTTTTTGTGTCTGTCAAGATAGCGTACACCGTAAAGATATTCAGAATCTGATGCAGCCAATAAATAGTACCCAAATAGTACCGACGAAATACCTAGGTGAAAAAATAGTACCCTTGAACTTTTCGAAATATAAGGCCTGTTCACGGTGTACGCTACCGGGCGTCAAGCTGGCGTACACCGTTTGTATCTCTGGAACGGCTTTGTTTTTGGAAACGCTTTATATCTCAAAAAATAGTACCCTAGAGCCCTAAAATTTCATTTCTCTAGCTATCGTAGAAGCCGAGATATTCCATGACTTAACGGTGTACAAAATTTCACACCGTCAAGCTGGCGTACCCGGAAATTTCTTATAGAAAGAGCTCACTATATCTCGGCTTCTACGATAGCTAGAGAAATGAAATTGTAGGGCCCCAGGGTACTATTTTTTGAGATTATAATACGTTTCCAAAAACATAGCCGTTCCAGAGATACAAACGGTGTACGCCAGCTTGACGCCCGTTAGCGTACACCGTGAACAGGCCTTATATTTCAGAAGATTTAAGGGTACTATAGTTCTCACCTAGGCATTTCATCGGTACTATTTATTGGCTGCATCAGATTCTGAATATCTTTACGGTGTACGCTATCTTGACGGACACTTCTTTTTGGTATGGAACTAGTGCCGGACTGTTGCATTTTTAAAGAGGCCCTTGGTTGGTCTCAGATGTGCTTAATACCGACTGCCCGGTATTTTATACGTGACGAAATGACGTAACGTCTGGTCGCGGGGTCTGTAGATTTGGCTACATCTGCCACGTGGTTAATCAGCTACTGTGCGGAACCCTAAACATGTCCCTAACGCAGTGGTTCCTAACCTTTATTATAATATCACCCACATTCTCATCGAGATTTGTATTATTACCCCTCCACAAAAATAGGTATTATAAGCTTATTGTAAAACGGTTTAACATTCATGCGTATTACCCCTGAGAAAACTTCGTTTTACTCCTGGAAGGGTAAATACCCCCAGGTTCGGAACCACTGCCCTGACGTGTTTAATATTGCTGTATGTATTTATTCCAGCACTGGAGTTCACCGGAGGCGTGCCATACGAAATCCTAAAGCCCATCGTTGATAAGGCGACACCGCAGCAGTTATTTATGTTGGAGTACCACAATCCATACCTCACGGAAGACACCGACCATTTGTGGAAAACCTTCTGCGAGAAACACTTCCGTAACAAGAAAAGAGAAGAGATGGAAGCATGGAGAGAAATGTATATGGTATGTCATGTTTTGGTAATTTGCCAATTTATTTTACTGAACACTGTCAGGAAAGTACACGGGCGATTCTCCGAGCGTTTAGACCGCGCGGTTTGACAATCATTATTGTCCGACGATTATTTACTATAACGAAAGGACAAATCGTGAGAATTTTAATAAAACTAGACTAAGCTCGGGACTGTTTTTCGGTTTCATAAAAAGTTAACTCTAGGCATCGTTTTTTTAACAATATTTACTGAGACAATGATGACGAAAATAAAACGCCGTAAAAACGCTGAATATTGGCCCACACACGTGTAAATTCAAAAATCAAAATTTAATAGTACATTACACAACTAGGGTGGTAATACAAAGAAAGGTCGAGATCGCAGAAGTTTGCGGCCCGAGCTGCAAGCGAGGGACGTAAATATGTGATCGAGGGCTTTCTTTATTACCTCCCGTGTTCTGTACATCATTTTATGTCTACACTTGGCCAGAAAGCGGCTTTTTCCGCACGCTGCGCGTACGGAAAAAGCCACTTTATGGCCCGGTGTGGCATAAAATCATTTATTTCTACAAGTAGCCCTCGAGAGCTCTTTTACATGTCTGATTATATTCTTTTCTTTTGGTGCTTTAAGAGGAAACAGGTGGAGAGAATTGAAAATTAGGTATTTGTAAAATGTGTCGCTGTCCCGCACTGCCCGCCTCTCCCGCGCAGAGCGCGATAGAGACAACTGCAGCTTGGACCGAAAATACCTTTTAAAATTTCATGAAAACAACGTTTCGTAGTCCCCTGATTTCTTCCCCAAAACTTAACCTATTTAACTAATTTTTTCATTAAACATTAAAGAAAGGCTTTGGCCGTGTTCCTATGTTTTCCTTTTTTTAAATAATCTAGTCAAATTTGTTTTCTGGATGTGTGAACACAGCGGAAAATCTGGCATTTTTTTAGGTTTTTGAAGGTTAATATCTCTTTTGAGAATCAATTTATCGTAAAAAGGAAAACATAGGGACATATCAATAGTAGCCATAGATTTTTGGCCAAAAAATATTGCTCTACTGGCATTATCCAGGGAGGAAACAGGGGATTACGTTTGTATGGAAAAACTGCCCTCCTGTTTCCTCTTAACCTTCTGGTTAGAAGAAGCTCCGGAAGAAACTCACCAGTTTCTCTTTTCAAAAATATGAAGTACTAATAGGACATTAATACATGAGATCTCATTAATACATTACATTAAACTTAAAACTAAATTTTTAGAGATGTAAAGGGTCTCTAGGCGTCAAAACAAGACAATTAAAATAATAGAAAATGAATAGACTAGTAAAATGAATGGAGATGTAAAGAGTCTCCATTGTCAAAATATTATGTTTCGGAGGTGTAAAGCGATGTACTTTCCTGACAGATTAAATCAGTTACTTTTTATAAGGTGACTAAACACTTAGATAGTTTGAAGTCTATTATTTAATTTAGGGATGTAACGATACCGATACCGATATATCGGCCGATGTATCGGTATCGTTACATCCCTATTTTATTTTATACCTTGATACATTTTGTTTGCGCGAAATGACAGCTCTCAAAAAAACAGATTTAACGTCCAACTGGGCCTTGAAGGACAGCGCCATCTGTAAGCTTCATTTGCAACTAAACGTTTTTTGCTGAAATTATATATTTTTTGACTTTTTGAGAGTTCTCATGTCATTTCGTTCAAATAAAATGTATCAAGCTATAAAATAAAACAGACTTTAAACCTAATTGATGCCGTGAAAGCAAACAATGACCCTCTTTATATTTGTATGGAAAACCCGACCGACTCTAGTCACCTTAACCTTCATCTACCTACTCTTTTGGTGAAAGTGAAATTTATCTGATGATCACTGTGCATTACAGAGATGTCAAGAAGAGCAAGAAGATAAACTTAAGTCTCTAACAGCCAATATCAGGATGACTCAAGAAGCCAAGAAAGCGCCCATCAAGCAAACTAAGATGGCGTACGTAGACTCTGTGGTGAAACCACCACGCAACATTGCGAGGAAACAAGTAAGTTGTACATACATTGCTACCTAGCTAGAGTCTGTGCGGAAAGAGAATAGGCGTGGCGAAAAACGGAACTAACCTAATCAGTATGGCATTTTTTTTTGCAAATACGGTAGAAAAGCATTACAGCGCCCCCGAATCTAAATCCTATTCTCTTTCCGCACAGACTCTACCTACACTAGGTCAGCTCAATAATTTCTACACCGAACAATTTCTAAAATCAGTACCACAGAAGAAGCCGGTGTACTTTTTAGGGTTCCGTACAAGAAAAAACGGAACCCTTATAGGATTACTTTGTTGGCCGTCTGTCATGTCCCTTTTTCTCAGGAACAAGTGGAGGTGTCAATCTGAAGTTAACCTTTCATACGCCAACGACGGATTAATCCATTACAGAGCGCAGACCGATAATAAATCTACTTACATGCACCAGCATAAAGTTCAATTTCGACTTTGACACTATTATGTCATGGCGCCTGATTTGCAACTTTTCTGTTTGACGAAGCGTCGAAAAGGTTAATATCAAATACGTCAAGTCTGCAATCCCTTAGAGCAGTGAAAAAAAAAACAATCTAAAAAAATGTGTCTATTATTTTAGACTACTCTCTAACATATATCAAAATAAATCAGATCGGAGCCGGACAGTTGAGTAACTTGTTAGTAAAGTTCACACGTCATCAGATTACACGGGTCAATACCTTGTTTTTACTGTTACGGCGTTTGGTAATGTGTCCAGGCGCAACACGGCACCGCGTTCGCGTCGACGGCCAGCCCCGCGGCGCGCGTGGCGTCGCTGGCGTCGGCGCCCAACGTGCTCCGCGGGGGCTCCGCGCGCCCCGTCACTGTGCCTACTCCCGGCGCCGCTTTCAAACCCAAGAAGGCCCCCCTCATGGCCAAGGCCCTACAATTCATGCGAGGCCGCAAGCGATGAGCCGACCCGACGAACTGTGCTAAATTATCTAACTTAGTGTCTGTGACTTTTCTATTTATTGCAATCGTGAACGGTGAAATCTTTGGAACGTGAACGAACTATAGGTGGCAGCACTAAACGACAAAAGAGACAGGGGCGGAAAATAAAGGAAACTATCACCCCTGTCAAATCAAGCTGTCAATGTCAATATGGTAAGTCGTAGCTACACTGACGTTAATCGTCCTTCATCGCGATAAAATAACGGCGTTTTCGTCAATGTGGCTCCAGCATGAGAGGGACATGATTTAGTTTGGCGGCACCAGTTGGCAGCACCTTCGTCGTGCCCGTTCCCTATAGTCTGTTGAAATAGTCGTGCCGAAATTACTAGTCTGACAATACGTGCGGGACGAGTTTTCTCTCGGGTGCGTACGCTTCGCACTTTTCACTAGACTGTGCATTAGTAAGAATATGAGAATATAAATAGTATGTCCTCTGTCAGAGGCTTTAGAGCTCGCTTAAATAAAGTCGAATAAAACTAAAATTATTCTTTCGGAGACGCCACTGTCGTCTACATATTTTCAAGGGTTACTGTATATTGTTTCGAGACTCGTGGAATACTGCAAAACTCGTTAGAGCCAGTAGTATCAGAGTTTTAAAATATTGGAAACAATAATGAAATAGCTTAAAACGTAGATATGAAACATTGTTTTTTGACTCCATTCGACTACGTTTGACGTAACATCTTGTACGCGATAAATTATTGTTCCTTAGCGAAACCAAAAATGAAATCAGTGTACAAGTTTTATATAAAATTGAACATGTACCGTACCTTAAATGTAGGTCATTGTTGTTAGGTTTGTTTTACTTTTTAAATGTAATGTAAGTTTTTATAACTGTTTGTTTAGTCTTTGGCCATGAATTTTAATAAGTAGGCAGATCTCGCGTGGAATTAATTTGGTTGAATCTTAGAGGTTGCTCAAAGTTATGAAGATTTCATAATTAAGCAAATATGAGCTTAACAAGTGTGCATAATTCTTTTGCATGGTTAGGAATTACATTAATAACATTTACAATTATTTTTGTGTTCTTTTATTAGCAAATATACATTTTGTTTCTTGTCGTTAGTTTTAATGGGATGTCTGATATGTAGGTACCAAATGAATAGGGATTCTGTGATATGTTTTGAATGAAACATAAAATGTTAAGTGATTTAAATCCATATACAATATGAATTATACACATCGCTGTAACAACGCTTCAGGAGTAAAGTCTGTATTTTAGGAAGTGACATAAATAGCAGAAACTGTTCCAACCATTCAAATGAGTAATTCCATGAAATAGTAACGCAAGTTACCATTTCATCGCGTGTTAATTTATTTCAGTTGCAGATTTAAATGTTAATTTTACTTTAGATAGGTAAGTATAACTTTAATACCAGATATATTGAATTGGTAACTGACGTTACCCTCTGCCATGGAATTACCCAAATTATTAATTTTGTTATTATATATTGTACTTGTTAAATACAGTATATCTACACTTTATACCTGTATCTTCTATTAACACCTTTCCTAGTGCTAAATATACAGCGTGGGAGGGACTATACCGACAAACTTTAACCATAGATTCTAACAACTATTAGGAGTAAAAAATGTTATGCTATGTATAGTCGAAAAACGCTTACTTTCCGAGATATTCAATGTTTTGTAAATGAAAAATCCCAAGTGTGTAACAAGCCCTAATAAATGTGACTAAGATACCTTTACTATTTTTTTAAAATCCTTTAACTAAACAGGAATTAACCTTCGCAGTATTTGATGGTAAGCGACTACGAGGCCAAAAAATTTACCTTTCGTTTCCATTTTAGTTTTTTTTTTCTTTTTGATAACTTTTCAGCCAGTAAGGACATGTTTATAACGAGGGGCTTAATTTACTGATTTATTTTGTTCCATAAGACTATTAATGTAAAATGACAATATTCGACCCATGTTGATATAACATTATTTAGTCGTCACACCACCAGGAATTCATGGCTAAAGTATGTCGGTATAGTCCCTCCCACCCTGTATATTTCAGACCCAGCCCCCAGATCATTTACCAGAAATAAATTGTCTACAAAAAACGTGGAATAAATTATGCAAGACTTTGTTTTTAACTGTGTATAAAAGCATATATATAAAATTTAATTTTGATATGATAAAATTTTGTTGACAAAAAGGGTAACAAGAAGAGATGAGCATGTCAAACATTGTAAATAAGTATTGCATTTTTAATACAGATGTGCCTAGCATAAAACTTTCTTGTAAATATTCTGATATTTAATATGAAATGTATGTCTATTATCCGATTGTGGACTTCATTAAATAAAAATAAAATTGTGTAAATCTCACTAAAGCTAAGCTGTTGCAGAAGTGTTGACAAAAATGTATAATTAAATTAGCTAACAAACAAGATAGCTATACTGATGGCTTGAATAGGACATCTCTTAAATATCTTATTATTTAGCTTGATTATTGTTTGTTGTCACCAACCTCTTTATTTACCATAATTATACATATAGATTCCCTACTGATTAATTCTCTCCTCCCATAGAAAATTGTAAAGAAAAGATTTTTGAAGGGCACGATAATTTATTCATAAACAATAGGTATGCGAATACATTGAACTTATTTAAAAACATTGAGTAAATAGTTCTGTACATTGTTTTAGAAAATACCTACCTGAGGCATAGTTGTACCATCGAACACACACTTAACTGACCATTCGTCAATCTTATGCAATTGAAATAAGGTATACAGATGGTCACTTAACTGTGACTTCCTTTGTACTAATTAATAATTTTTGTAGTTAAATTGAGCATGTAGACTTTTTACATGAAACGTCTAGCTAGACTACAATAACTTCATACTATTTGCTAACTGAAGTTGTTTCTATTTTCCGATTTTGTTTACCCCTTTGACCGCCAAAGACGTCAAATGACATCACCCATTTTTGGTTAAAAAAAATGTAAGTACCAAAAATATATATACATAAAATAAAATTTCTTTCTTTTTTAATTAATTTGGTGTTTTTGGTCCTGGTGGTCAAAAGGTTACATACATATTTCATATTCCAACTACGTATCTAAAGAGTAAGAAATTGTTGGAATTATTTCATATTATACACCATGGATGTATAAAATAGAAGGATACCGCGCGGTCTAAGACGCGGGTGAAGCCAAGCAATGGCCGCCGAAGTGACCATGTGTGGGTTGACGGCCCAATGGCAGCCGACCGGCCCATTATGCTGGTTGATGTGTGCGTGCGTGCGTACAAAGCGCGGCGGCCATTGCTTGGCTTCACCCGCGTCTTAGACCGCGCGGTATCCTTCTATTTTATACATCCATGTTATACACTGTCAATGTAGTACCATGTCCAATTGATTTGTAAGAATGCCATTATAAATTAAGTTAATTATACTCGATGAATTTTAAAATCTATGGATTATTATTTAACATTCAATAATATTTTTTTTAACAATTTTTTTTTTTACATTTCTAAACATTTTTGTCGTAATACTTGAAAGATCAAAGAGCAGTTAAAAGGAAAGCAAGGTCTAGCCGGGGTCTTTGGCCGGCCAGTAGCTTGGCGGCAAAGCTATTATTAGGCCCAATTATTATAAACTCGAAAGAGTGTTTGTCGATTTTGCTGCTTGCTATCTTTCACAGGAGCAACGGATCGCCGCGATTTTTGAAGGATAGAATGTGAGCCAAAGTATATTTAATTATAAACATAAATACCTATGATGCGGCCCGCTATGCAATAAAAAGAGATTCATGGCCCTTGATTGAGGGTGTTTTTTGGTGTATTCCAATCGAGTAATTGAATGAGGGTGTTTAGAAATCATAAACCCACCAGCTGCCAGCAGGGTGGCGAAAGGTCTTTTTGACAGTAGGCGTCAAGATCCACCAATCACACCACTTGATTTTGACATCTGCTGCCAAATAGACCTTTCGCCACCCTGCTGCCAGCTAGTGGATTTCTGATTTTTAAATACCCTCTTTGGGAAAGATAGAAGGCCCCAGGTTTAAGCTATAATAGCTTAACATGACCAATGAAGACCTGGATATTGGAATATGAATGGGTGTTGGAAGCAAACAAGGGCCTGTATAGGTAGTAAACAAAGTATAGGTACATCATTTGTAAAAGGTTTGTATAGTCCGAATTATTAGTACCTAAAAGTTTTTATTTTGGATAATCAATTACTTAGAAAAACGTCGTTTATGCTAGGTGGTAATAAATGAAACTTCATTTAACTGTTAGTAGTATTAATGGATACACTTAAAACACTATTCCTCAAACATCCGAACACATTTTGTACGTTCGACCGCTCGCATTGATAGCTCAGCCCTGACTAAAGCACCCAGCAATGCTTGCCTGTTGTGCGGCCGTACACATGCGCGCTCCCGATGTACCTTTTGTCGGAACAAAAACTACTGTTAAAACTGAGTTTAGGTAATTTTTGCCCAGTTTTACTAAACTGCCCGTAACTCAGAAACTAGAAGCGACAAAGTGGGCCCTATTTAGATTCACCATCATATATAATGCGCATTTACATAAAAACAGTATATCTTACAATAGTATGCCTTTGTCAGTACAAAACTACATCTATATTCCTAAATTTAGATTTCAGCTGTTTTTCATAATCAGTCATTACAATTTGTGGACATTGATACAAAGCCAGAAATTTGAGTTGTTTATAATATTCTGAAATAATGTCCACAATTACAGGTGTAATATTTTTTATCCTGGAAAGACTCAAACTTTCCAATTTAATCAATATTTTACTGCCCAATGTTTTCAAAAGAGCCAGTTCACTAAAATTTATATTATTCCAAATTTGTAAATGTTGTATTGTCCTAAGGTTTGTAAGTTCCAACAAGCCCATATCAGTGAGATTCTCGCATCTTATGATTGCTAAATCATTTAATGCTGGACACTCTGCCAGCAACTTGAGGCATTTGTCATCAACTGCATCTCCACCATATATGTGAAATGTAACCAATATATCTTTTTTTGACGTAATTAATTTTAGTATATAATCCACATTGAGATCTTTAATTTTTTCTATCAATATATGACTTAAATGTTGACAATATAGTAATGTATCACAATTGAATGGATTTAAACCAAAATCTGATAATGCTAAATAATTTAACTCCCTAAAATAATCATATTTCACTATCAAGTCATCTTTGCTTGTCATAAGTAAAGAATTCCTTAAATTTAGTTTCTTCAAATTCAGCCACCTTAAAACATCCTCTTCAAATTCTTTAGTTACTCTGCACATAACAAGTTCAAGGGAGGTTAGGTTTTCACAATTAGATGTAATGGTTTTTATAGTGGCATAGCTATATACATATTGTAATTTCAAACAATATATGTACTTGCCATGAGTAGATATGATTTCCAAATTACGCTCACTAACTTCACTCTGGCCAGGCTTTCCTGAATAAATAATGACAATTTGTCTCCACAATGCTGCATCTTGTGATAGTTTTCTCCACCGCCTGCACACATTCTCGCAGGACAAAATTGATTCGAGTGGGAGTTTTTTAAAGATTAATATTATTATTTCATCTGGTAAGTGCTCGGTCAAGTCAGAGTTCTCTTCGTTTCCAGACACCATTTCGATGATCAAGATCTATTGTTGCAGTCTGTGAAGAATAATAGAAAAAAATAAACAATATTTCAACAACTTAATTATTAAGTAAACAACTTTTTGCTCACATTAACACGTAGAGTAATTCCCGTGAAATCAGTTCTCGTAGGGAAGTTAAACGCTTTCTGCGATGTCTTTGTTTAATAAGACAAGTCATTTCTTTGTCTAATTTTAGCGTAATGCGTAGAATATGGACTTTATTTTCTAAGTTATTTTGAGAAATTCTTCAATAATACGACTCACTGAAACAAACGTCATAACACGACACGAAACGAAATAAAAAAATAAGCAAAAAAGTACGTACGCACAGTAACAACAGTGTTGCCACATGCAAACAATTATGGTTTGAACAAAAAGAATATAACCACTACGTTTAAAGGTACATTTGTTTAAAAATAAGCAGGCTTTTAAGCATGTTTGGGCCAGCGATGGCCCATCGTGTAGAGGAGCTATAAAATCAGCATGCTCTGCAGCTGTCCAGATTTGCCAGAAATAAGCATGGTACTTTTGAGCAAGCTTCCAAATACACATGCTCAAAGCAAACGATTGGACACACTTAATAATAATTAATAAGCACAGGTTTTCGGACAAGATGGACTGGTTTCTTGTGGTATTGTAGCACCTGTTCTATGCGAAAATAACTCAAAAACATAATCAAATACCCCCTTTATATAACCATAATTAAATTTAAACTATTTAGCTTTCGCCCTTTTATTTAAAATTCCCGCCAAAGAATCAATGACACTAGCATGCTAATGGTGCATACACACCGAACCAACGAAGGCCAACGAATGGGCTTTGCCGGCCTTCATTGCCTTGGTGTGGACGATTTAGCAAACGCCAACGAGCGTTCGATCATCGTTCGTTGGCGTGACGTATCATTTGACCTGCGTACACACCAAGCCAACGAACGCCAACGAAGGTTCGTCGGCGTTGGCTACCGCACTGGGTGCGTTCAATGCGTTCTTTGGATGCACCTTCAATAATCAACGAATGTGAGGCATCAGTCGAATCAAATCAATCAACAAAAACATGTCGTCGCTACCTCGCTCTTTGCTTTTCTACATTGGTTATGTTTTGAGTACAAAATATGTTTTTAGGTTAAAAGTCTACAAAAACTTTCGTTCGTTAGCCTTCGTGCTGTTGGAATAAAACCTCTATGTAGTAGATAGCAGTTTATGAAATAAACGGATTGATGTCACTCGCTAAATAACGTGTCAGGTTATGGGCTAGCCGTCCCTTAAAATAAAGAAAATAAAATGTTTTTAATGTCTTAAAAGCATAAAAAAGTGGTTTCTGTAGAAACATTAAATAAAGTGAATTGCCGGAAGCAATTATAAAAATAAGAACCGTAAAAAAAAGAGAATAATATGTCAGACCAAAATTTGTTTATTGACATCCTACAAGACACCGACAGCTACCAAACATGGAAATTTCAAATAGACATTCTTTTTGACTCAAAGGGATTAGGAGAAATTATAACTGGAAAATGTACAAAAACTGAAGAAAACAAATTCAAAGAAAAAGATGCTCAAGCGAAAACATACATATTAAAAACTATTGTTACACATCTGTTTGATTGCAAAACTGCACATGAAATGTATCAAAAAATTTGCAGCATATTCGAAGGCTCGGAAGAAAGAAAGAAAATGAGCTTACTCCAAGACTTCTATAATACCCAAATAAAACCCGATTTGTCCATGGAAGATAATTTGGCAAAATTCGAAAATTTGACATATCGACTAAAACAATTGAAAGTCAATCTAGATGATGCGATGGTGGAATCCAAAATTTTAACCAGCCTTGACGATACATACCAAAATTTTATTACAGCGTGGGAGTCAACGTCGACTGAAGATCGGAATCTTAAAAATTTAAAAATTAGGCTCATCAAAGAAGAAGAGAGGCGTAACCAGGGAAGTTCTTTTGACCAGGTAGCCTTAAAGGCGCAATCTTCTTCCAGATCTAAAGCAGGTATTGAATGTTTCATTTGTAAAAAATCAGGCCACTTGGCCAGAGACTGTAGGAATTGCTGTAGGATTTGCAAAAAGACAAACCATAAAGAAAAGAACTGTTTCTTTAAAAAGAAAGACAATGTGGCACTAGTAGCCAATAAAAATAAGAATGATAGTAGCAATCTAGAGACCTTTGTTGTAGACTCCGGTTGTACTGTTCACTTGGTGAACGATAAAAACCTATTGTCTAACGTTAAGACAAATAAAACTGAGATCGGTACAGCTCAAAAGGGCTGTAACCTTAAAGCCGTTTACGAAGGTGACTTTATAGGTCAAAATTGTAGCGTTAAAAATGTACTCTGTGTTCCCGAGCTTTCCCATAACTTACTTTCAGTTTCAGAGATTACCAAACGCGGTGGTCAAGTTTTATTTCAGGGAAATAATGTTGAGATCAGCAGTGGAGGAAAGACCATAATAGGAACACAAGAATCATCTGGATTATTTACACTAGAGCTACCTAAAGCCGTGAGCTGTAATGAAGAAGCCCTGTTCAGTAAGAAGATTGAGAATGATTCTGCCTTAACGTGGCATAAAAAGCTAGGTCATCCTGGTCAAGGTGCGTTACGAAACCTACCGAAAGCAGCAGATGGCATAAAAATAGATAAAGTGACGGCCGAAGAAAAAAAAATGCTAGATAGTTGTGAGGTGTGCATAAAAGCGAAGCAGACGAGATTTCCATTTAATACGGAAAGAAAAAGAGCACAGAAACCTCTAGAGATAATTGATACGGACGTGTGCGGTCCTGTAGAAGTGGAAACGTGGGACAGAAAAAGATATTTTTTGATTGTAATTGACGACTTTAGCAGTTACACAAAAGTCTACCCCTTAAAAAATAAGAGTGAGGTACCTTTTCACATAAAACAATATATAGAAGAAGCCGAGCGAGAAAAGATCGAAAAAGTATCGACTATAAGATGTGATAACGGAGGAGAATATTCTTCCAAAGAATTTCAGAACTGGTGTAAAGAAAAGGGCATCAAATTAGATTATACCGTGCCCTATTCACCACAATTAAACGGAAGGGCTGAACGCCTTAACAGAACCATCACTGAGAAAATCAGATGCCTCCTCTATAACGCAAATCTTCCCAAAGAAATGTGGGGAGAAGCTCTCTATTGTGGTGTCTATCTCCTAAACCGTTTACCAAGCGAATCCATTAATAATATGACCCCTTACGAACTCTGGTATAAGCGTAAACCAAACTTATCGAATATACGACAATTTGGAAGCGTTGCTTATGCAAAAGTGCTAACACCCCAAAAAAAGCTTGATTCTCGAACGCAAACGTTTATAATGGTTGGATATACAAACAATGGATATCGACTTTGGGATGAAGAGAGACGGAAGGTAATTGTGGCACGAGACGTAATATTTGGTGAAATAAAACCTCAACAAAAACAAGAAAGAGACTATGTTGAGATATTAACAGAAGAGGCAGAAGAAACGTTCTTGCCAGTAGAACCGACAGAAGAAAACCAGAATATAGAAGTAGAAGAACAAGAAGAGATACAAATAATTGAAAATGCGGCTGAACGCCAGCGTGAAGAAGCAGTAGATTCAGAACAAGAAAGCAATTACGAGAGTCCATTGACTGACTCTGAAGATAGTCAAGATGGAGAAAACCAACTAGAGAGAGCAACAAGAAGCGGTAGATCCGTAAAAATGCCCGTAAGGTACAATGATTATGCTCTACTTACGTTTAATGAAGTAATGAAGACTCCAGACAAGGAAAAATGGAAAAAAGCGATTGAAGATGAGCTAAACTCTCTGAAAAGTAACGGAGTTTGGAAATTAGTAGACAAAGAAAAGGCCTCTGGAAAGAATATACTTACTAATAGATGGGTATTCAAAGTCAAAGAAAATGGAACTTATAAAGCCAGATTAGTAGTGAGAGGCAATGAGCAAAAAGATACTGAGTTCGATGAAATATTTAGTCCCGTGGCCTCTCAATCAGCAATAAAATCGTTGTTTGCTATAGCAGCAGCTAGAAATCACAGTTTCATGACATTTGACGTTAAAACAGCGTTCCTTAATGGCGAACTAAGAGAAGACGAAGACATTTATATGAAAATACCTCTTGGTGTTACCAACGAAAAAGGCAAAATTTGTCAACTAGTAAAGTCTCTGTATGGACTTCGCCAGTCTCCGAGAAGATGGAATGAAAAGTTCCTTAAAACTATGTCAGACATTGGCTTTACACAAGCAAGAAACGAGCCGTGTATTCTAAAGAATAAAGACTTGTCAATCATTATCGGAATCTACGTCGATGACGGAATAATAATAGGACCTAATAAAGAGAAAATACGGCAGACTTTGAAGAAAATAAATTCGAAATTTGAAATAAAAATTTACGAAAAACCAACATCTTACTTGGGAATGGAAATAACAGATAACAGCGAAGGTTTAAAGTTAACCCAAACATTATATGCAAAGCAAATTCTGAAGAAATACAACATGGAGAACTGTAAATACGTGGACACACCATGTAAACAAGAAGATGATGTTAAAAGTTGTACTGAAGAGAAGGAAGTTCAAAAGTTCCCATACCGAGAAGCTGTTGGAAGTTTATTATACTTATCCACTAAAACCCGCCCCGATCTCGCTTACGCGGTTGGCATGGCAAGCAGAAATATGGAAAACCCAGATAGCAAAGATATAGTTGCCGTAAAGAGAATATTAAGGTACCTGGCAGGCACCTTAGGAGAGGGTGTGTGCTATAAGAAGAACAAAGATTTAGAGTTTTCTGTCTTCTGCGATTCAGTTTACGCCGGAGATATTAAAACAAGACGTAGCACTACAGGCTACATTATTATGTTGGATGGAGGACCAGTAGCGTGGTGTTCACGTAGACAGCCTATCGTCGCGTTGTCTTCAACCGAAGCTGAATTTATTGCAGCGGCCGAATGTTGTAAGGAGACAATGTTCCTAAAATCCTTGCTGGTTGATCTCAACATTAAAGTACCTGTCACATTCAAAATTGATAATCAGAGCGCAATTCAGCTCATAAAAACTGGGATCTTTAACAAACGGTCTAAGCACATTGATGTGCGTTATCATTACATCCATGAGGTGTATGCTAACAATGGATTTAAAATAGATTATTGTTCAACCGAAAATCAAACAGCAGATATTTTAACCAAGGCTCTAGATAAAGTAAAGTTCTTGAAACATAAAAATAGTATAATGTTAACTTGTTAAGAACTTTTAGGATGAACGTTTTTGGTGAGTTAATTCGCCCTGGTTGAAAGAACTTAACTGCGTTACGCCTCTGCTCAGTTGGACTATGTTTTTATTCAATCTGTTGATGTTATTTTTATAATTTTATATTAATAACTTGTATTTTATAAACATAAAATTAGGAGAGGGTGTTGGAATAAAACCTCTATGTAGTAGATAGCAGTTTATGAAATAAACGGATTGATGTCACTCGCTAAATAACGTGTCACGTGCATCCTCCCACACCGCGTTGAGTTTGCTCCAAATCCTTTGACGTTGCCGCCACGCCAACGAACGATCGTTGGCGTTTGTTAAACCGTCCACACACGGCCAACGAAGGCCAACGCAAACCCATTCGTTAGCGTTCGTTGGTCTGGTGAATACGCAGTTGACCGAGAACCAACGAACGTGCGATAGCCAACGCCGACCAACGCCGACCAACGTTCGTTGGCCTTCGTTGGCTTGGTATGTACGCACCATAATATGCAAGCCTCACACGAGCTTGAAGTATGCCCCCTTCCACCCGCGCCTCAGGTAGCATGCTTATAGCTCCTCTACACGATGGGCCATCGCTGGCCCAGTGAGATGGCCATGCGATATTTGACGTCCACACTATGGAATGGGCCATCGTGTAGATGCGTACCGCCATCCGTCACCACTATGCCCTCCACACACGCTGGCCCATCATAGTGGGCCATCACGATGGGCCATCGTGTAGAGGCACCATTACAAATCAAAGAGCGGTTGATTTTTAAGCATGCTCGAATTAAGCATGCTTATTAGTGGCAATGACTAGACACACATGCCACTAATGAGCACGTGCTCATTAGTGGCATGCTTTCTTGCTACTAATGAGCAAATGTGTCAGTACCTATACTTTTATTATTTCTGTTTTTATTCTTATATTATGTTAGTGAAGAAAAACGCTACAATGCTATGAGAGAATGTTTATTTTGCTTGTATATTAATCTTAGTGTACCTCTTAAAACGTATCTGCGTGGTATCTGCTTACGCAACAGCCAGTAAACGCGTCGTCGTTCTACGATCGTTATTTGAAGCGAGATAAAAAATCCGCAAGCGCTACCTGCGGCAGCCGACAAGGTCTTTTTTTCAACGTCTACGACTAACCTAAACTAAACTCAAACTCATTTCATTCAGTGGTCGAATCCGTCGGGGCGGGTCGTCACTGTAGTCCGTAACATCACGTCTTTATTTTGTGTATTTTAGCTAAAAGGCGACCTAACCCGACTATAGTACTTAAAATCAGTCACAATGTTACACCTTAAAAATATTGCTAAATCTGTAGCTCCCCTAAAGAATTCAATCCAAAATGAAGCAGCCAACATGGTCAGAATCGCTCCTGCAGCTGTGAACGTCTTATGCTGCCGAACTTACGCCAGCCATGAAATACCTGAGAGGCTTAAGGATATTCCAACAAGTGCGAACCCAAGGTTCTTTGACATGGTGGAGTACTTCTTCCATAGGGCCTGTCAGGTAGTTGAAAACCAATTAGTAGAAGATATGAAATCCAGAGTCTCTGTCGAGGAGAAGAAAAAGAAGGTGTCTGGTATCTTGAAACTTATGCAGCCCTGCGATCACATTTTGGAGCTCCAATTTCCCCTGCGGCGTGACTCCGGCGATTACGAGATGATCCGCGGTTACCGTGCTCAACATTCCTCACACAGAACTCCCACTAAAGGAGGTGAGTGCCATACCTAACTACTTATTTTTACATCTAATTGCTTACATCACCCGATTAGTTGTTGCTTTCCTGTAGTTAGTAAAATCTAACCATAGGGAAATTATATTTATAGCTCAAGAGTCACGTGATGTTGCCGGTCGTAATGTTACGTAGTTCGGAGCGAACATTTGCTGTAGTAGGGTTCTTACTTCCTATTTCAGAAATTGTATGTGTATGTGATATACCTAATTAGTAAATAAATGATGCCTAAAGCTAATTATATATCTGGTACCAAATCAGCAGACTTCCTACTTGGTGCATTTAGCTACCATTTATAAACTAGTCTACCATTGTGAATTTAGTTAATTTTTTTTTAAATATTACAGGACTACCTTACACAAATCATCGGTTTGTAATATTATGTAGATCTAGGGTACTATTTATGTGTATAAATTGAATTAATTCTTTAATGAATAGATACCAGGGTGGCCACTTTCTGGAAAACCGGGAAATGTCAGGGAATTTCACTAGTCATGGAAAAGTCAGGGAATTTTCAGGGAAATTTATTGAAGGTCAGGGAATAAAAAATTAGACTATGATTTGACAATGCTAATTTAAGGACGAAATTATGAAGGCTGAAATCATTTGGTGTCTGTATCAAGTACTAAGTTATAGCTCACAAAGGAGCGGTGGACAAGCCGTGGAACTCTATCCTTGAATGTTTCCGGACTCTGATATCGCAAAAAAAATGCGCTTGCAAAGAACAAAAATTGCCTATACTGTTGCATATGGATTAGCGCCATATTTCTTTCAACGGTTAAAAGATTCTTCTTTTAACCGTTGAAAGAAATATGGCGCTAATTAATAAGGGATTTGTCAAAGCTAAATGGTAACAACATCACAATCAGGACATTCTTGTCCTGATTGTGATGTTGTTACCATTTAGCTTTGACAAATCCCTTAATAAAGTTTCCCAGAAAGGGCAGATGGACATCTTTGTCCGTTATTGGGACAAAAACCAAGTCACAAATAGATATTACGGCTTAGCTTTTCTGGGGCACGCAACTGCTGCTGATTTGTTGGAGGCTTTTCTTGCCACAACTGACAGTATTGACATAAAAAAAAATATTGCCGGTTTCGATGGATAGCCCCAATGTGAATAAGAAATTTTTGCAAGACCTAAAGTCCAAACTGAAAAATGAGGGCGAACCAGGTGATCCGATTCTCCTTAACATGGGGAGTTGTGAACTTCCTAATTTCGACAGTGCATTTAAAAAATCAATGAAAGCCTCGGGATGGAACGTTGTAGCATTATTGGCCAAATCAACCAATGGCGTTGCTGTATTTGACCAATGTTGCAAGTGTAGACTTGTAAAATTGTAACTTGTAGCTTCGTGAAACGAGGCCCTGGTAGATGTTTACTGTTGATCTTACCATTGATTATGAACTGTTCAAAATTGTGTCTTTTTTCTATAGTCTTTTTTGTTTACTTATAAAGTACCGGGATAATGATCTCCTTTCTTATTGGTTACAACTTACAAGCCAGCATCCACATTAAAATACAGTCAACATCATAATTGAGGAGCATCAAAACGTGATTTGTCACATAAAAATAAAAATTGAGTTAATGATGCCAGTTTACGGTCAGTCATGAATAGGCTACTTGATGACAGTTCAAATCAGCTTCTTTTTATGAAGTGTCAAAACGCTCCGAAAGTATGCAGTTTAGTATGAAATACTATCTTGTGACGTCATGCTCAACATGGTGCCTTATTTTTAGTTTTCGTCATTGTAAAATCGTTGGTGGCACGAAAATAAGTTTGAATGATTTTATCCAGGCTGTTTTGGAAGCGTAATTTGCTGGTTAGAGTTAATGAATTTATTTTGATTGTTGTCAAATACCCTATTGAATGTAATCTTATTTATAGGTCCAAGTAGATTATTAGGGTTCCGTACCAAAATGGTAAAAAAGGAACCCTTATGATGCGACTCTGTCTCATCTGTCTGTCACAGCCAGATATTTTTATATAGTAACTAGCATTTTTCGCCCGCGTTGTTCCCGTTACTCTCCCAAGGGAACTCTTTACCGGGATATAAAGTATCTTATGTTTCAATCCAGGACTTGGTCTACTTGCTTGCCAAATTTGGGGTCATCCACAAATTACGTCACACGATTTTTCCGTTTTTTAGACCCCCTCCCCATGTCACACTTTTTCACATTTGGCTAGACCCCATAGGCGTGTGAAGTACTATATGGATGACTTTCAGCTCAATCCAGCCAGATGTTATTTAGTAACAAACATCCAAACATCTTCACAAACTTTCACATTTATAATAGGTATTATTGTGATGATTTTGGAATCTTAAAAGTTTAAATACTTACACAATTTAATAAAAAAAATAGAAATAAAAATATTTTTAGAATTCACAGTTTATTAATCACATGCCCAAACAGTGTAAAAACAATTACTGAAATAAAAATCAGAGAAATAATTATTAAATTTTTTTAGGTTTCATACAACATTAAAAATTATCATAATTATGTGTAACAAAATAAGGGGGTAACCTATCAAAAAATAAAAAAAAGTGTTTATTTGGACCAACCTACTATACATTATATAGTCGCTCCCATGCCAAACTAACACAAGTGTAATTTTGACAAAAACTAGTTTTTGATGTAGATCGGTACCAAATTCGATAGTTTATAATGCCGCCAATTTTCAGACTTCTATCTTTTAAGCTTTCAAAGTTACATTTTCACGAATCTGAAATTATAATTATTTATCCCATGGAAAACTTGCGAAGTGTAGATATGGTATTTTGCCTTGGCAGAAAACGTGATTACACCTTAAATAATTAACGAATCTGCCATTTTCGTTAACTTTCTATTGCGGCAATTATTACTAATCGTGCGAATCTGTCTGACACATTCGTTATTTTACTATGGTGACAGTTAAATCTCATCCATATTAATGAACATAGTAAACATACGAAACTGTAATTTTCGTAACTTTACCTCGGTTCAAATATATCAAAAGCACTTTTAATTTGCGAATGTGTTACTTTCGTGAGTTTACTATGGTGAAAAACGCTAACGTTTTTTTCTCTATCTATGGAGATGCAAACTTGCGAATGTGCTGTAATTTCCAATTTCAATAAAATAATACATATCTGACAAATTGATCATTTAATACATGTATTTTGAAACCACTTTAGCAATACAAGTGCAACTATAACTGAAAAAAAAAACAAATTCTTTTTTCCAACTTCAAATCGCTCCCCTCGAAAATCTGTTTTTTACAGTTGTGTTAGTTTGGCATGGGAGCGACGATATTACCTAAGGCACGTTAAAGTGGCCGTGCGCGAGGGAATCTCCTCTAAGAAGTAACCTCTCTTAAGTGGCCTAGGGATGAATTAAAACCGGTCAAGTGCGAGTCGGACTCGCGCACCGAGGGTTCCGTACAAACTCATAAGTAGATACGCGAATAGTTCAAGAAAAACTGTAACTCGATTTGTTTAGTAGGAGCAAGGACTGTCATTCTCCATACAAAAAGCTGTTCCCCGAATTTACAACGCCATCTATGTATAAGCTTGGTAAAAGAATTATATTATTTACAATTATTCAACTTTGCAAACGTGACACAGTATTTAAATGTTAGAATTTATTTATTATTAGCTGTTTACGAACTAATTGTTACTATACTATGTTTCTTTGTTCAATTATAACATCGTTAAATTAAATGTTTAGTTTTTTAGCGCCACAATCCAAAGTATGGAGAATGACAGTCCTCTTGTTTTAATGGTCCTGGTAGGAGCAAATAAGTATATGTTATGATTTTTGCAAATTTCTAATAAAACAGTGCAAGTTAGGAAAACCGTTATATTTTTTCTGTAATATTTAGAACCTGATGAGTAATTATTTTATGTAATAGATATTTTTTCTGTAATCTGAAACAGGCCATCGCTTAGTTTTGCTACTCTCCGCTAGATGGATTTTAAGTTTTTGTAAATTTCTAAAAAAATATTAAAGTTAGGAAGACCGTTATATTTTTCCTGTAATATTGAGGTTGATATTAATAAATGGTAATTATATTATAACAGATTTTTCTGTTCAGTAACTTCGAAGATAATAGGGAGGGGGGGGGGAATGGTATTTTTTTGAACGTTTTTGGTCATAAATCAAAAAGTACATGATTAACAAAAAAATAAAAATTGCTTTGGAATCTACAAATCAAGCCCTTTCATTTGATACCCCATTTGATACAATAGCACAACATTAAATTTTCAAATCCCATTACGGCCTCCTTTAAAAAAAAGTAAAAAGATACAAGTTTTTTTTTATGTCAAATAGGGTCGGCTTAGCGACTTTTAAAACTATTCCAAATTTCATATCGATAGCAGCAGTAGTTCCTGAGATATCTGGCTGTGACAGACGGACAGACAGACAGAGTCGCACCATAAGGGTTCCTTTTATACGATTTTGGTACGGAACCCTAAAAACGGTGAATTTACTTTTCTTTTGTCGAAGAGTGTATAGTATAATGAGCGTTTTCCAAAAAAAATACCGGGGTAGCTACTTTCTCAAAATATGGACTTGTGAGGTTTTTTTGGCTCAGAATCGTTAGTACTTTCGAACCTTATACGTAAAAAAAGTGTCCCAATTTATTTTTTCCATTGCGTCACCATTTTGCATAGTGTTTGTATGAACGTGACGTAGTGGAAAGACAAAAATCCCATACAAATTTTGGGACACTTTTTTTACGTATAAGGTTCGAATGTACTAACGATTCTGAGTACGACTGTATTTTGTACTAAAGTGAAAAACATTCTTAATTCAGTTCCTCGATTGGGATATTTTGTGTAAGGACTAAGGACCATTGAGCTATTATTAATAGCTCAATGGTAAGGACGGATAAGAAAGATTAATTGCTGTTGCAAAAGAAACCCTAAAATAGTGGTTTCAGACAACTGTAACATTTCCTTTTTTAACGATCTTAACTGGCTCTAAATCACGCCTACCAAGAGGTTTATATTCTTTAATTTTTAGTTCCATACTAATATGGATCCCATGCTGAGGAAGAATTTTAAATGTTTAATGAATCTTATAGTGTTCACGGGGAGTAGGTACCTACCTAACGAGATAGTGGCAAAAAACGAGTGCGTTACCAAGCCGGCGACACGGAGGCGTGGCTGTGACGTATCGGCAGAAAAACTTGTGATAATGACAAATTTAAACATTTTCACGTCATCACACTTATGTAACCCGAAGGTCTCGAGTCTAGATAACTATGTGTAACACAGTGGCGTGGCGTAAAAGATATCCTTGGGCAAGCCGGTGCAGATTTGGGGTACATTTTCCTTAAGAGCTGTAGAATACGGTGGTCAAGTGCCTGATATTAGGCAAGCCGGTAGGAATCGAGTTCTTTGGACGCCACGCCACTGGTGTAACATAAATTCCACATTTGTGTAATTCACATGCGTATTCATACATATGGTAGGGCGGTCACGTTTCGCTATCAGAATGGGCAAATGTTGACATCATCTCGGTGACAAACATGTTATTCAAATGACAATTTTGATTGATATGAATGTAGATAAGTACATACTTAAGTCGGTTGTATAGGTATGACCTTTTGAGGGGGTCCAGTCGGGCATTATGTAAATAAAACTCATGTACTTAGTACATCAATAAATCCCCCCCCCCCCCCCCCGCCACTATTCGTGCATTTCAGAATTTATTGTAAATGTTATGCATGAGGATACTTTTTCCTTGTAAACAGCAAGTAGGGTTGACATGTGTGTAAATCATTATCTACAATGTTCTGAAAAAAAAACTAAATAAATATGGTTGGCAAATCTAGAGCTTTCCTTCCTCCCCTCTCTTTTTGAATCTTACATAAGACTTGAAAGGCCCTACGTAAATCTATTTCATTTAAGATCATTATAAAAGCAAGTGTGTCCTGACTTGCCTACATTACTTCTTGCATGGTAACGCTACTTTACGCATTTATAGCGAACGTTTACAATCAATCAAATTGTTGTCATAATCATAACCTTTTCCGTGCCTTTTCGGATTCTGGTTATAAGTTGATAAAAAAACAACAAGATACAGTTTATTTTAGTATTTGTTTTGTAATCGAATACCTGCGTAACAGATATTTATATTCTCTAGGAAATATGCCAAACTGACCAAAACAGATCGCCTGTTCAAAAAATATTGTTCTTCATGACTTTTAAGTAGGTCGCACGCAATATATTAATAGTGCAATGAATTTGTTTATAGGATTTGAAACTGTTTTTAATTTCAATACTTACGAGAGGTAATTCCAGGGACCTACATATTCCCATTAAAAAATAGAATAACAAAAATTTGGAAATTTTATTTTAGAAGCACGTTTTGAGTTTAAAACATGTTTGTTTAGTTTATGTTGGCTAACAAGGAAAGGTACCCACTGTCCGACTCCGATTTGATTCATTTTGATATCTGTTATAGAGTAGTCTAAAATAGCAGACACGTATTTTTTTTGGCTGCCCAAATTCAACTTTTTAGGAGATATTGTCCTCCAAAGTACTGACTGAAAAGTGACTAAACCCTCCAACTTATACAGAAAAAAATTCAAGCAAGTTTCTAGTTAATTACTGGTTCCATTATATGTTGGAGAACATAAAAAAAGAATAGACACGGGATTTGTCATTTCACCACCTCAAACTCATATTTTTCTGAAAAGAAATACCCTTCAAAGTTTGAGCCCTTTGAGGGTGTTTTTTTTACATTTTTATGAATTTAATAAAAAAAAATCATTACTTTTTTGTCGATTAAATTACATCTAGTTTCATCCGTATTTGTTTGTGCAGTTTATCCAGGGACACACTGTATATTCCATGACTGTACATGTACAAATGTTAAATTACAAAAGCGACATATGCAAAGCGAGTAAAATATTGGCTTTAATTATTTAACAAAGCATTTCCGCTTATTATGGTTATTATCACCCGGTCGTTCCGAGTAATTATCTAACTGTGTTGTCGCAGGCCATGGTGGCAAGGCAATTCAAACGCCAATGAACCCGTGTTTAGTAACAACATTTGTATTATCTGTTATGTCAACAACCCGACCCCCGGCAATATCTGGCAGATTCGAAAATCTCTGACGCGCTCTATCAACCATTTTGAGCGTTTGAATGACATGCTATTTTTATAAGCCAAGTAACCACTTACTTCAATCAACTTTTTATTTGTGTCTACAGGTATTCGATTCTCAATGGATGTGACCAGGGATGAAGTGAAGGCGTTGTCCGCCTTGATGACCTTCAAGTGCGCTTGCGTCGATGTGCCTTTCGGTGGTGCTAAAGCCGGTATCAAGATCAACCCCAAGGAGTACTCCGAACATGAGCTCGAGAAGATCACCCGTCGCTTCACCCTGGAGCTCGCCAAGAAAGGATTCATTGGTGAGTTATATTACTTATATTTAACGCAAGATGGTGGGGTGAAAGAAAACTCATTCATTCACTTACGCGATAATAGAATAGCTCATAATATAGTCGAGATTCAAGGCTACAATTGAGCGCGATAGGGATAAAGGCTGCAGCAACACTCGCTACAGACAGACTGGGGGGAGAAGGGAGGCATTCCGAAAAAGAAATTGACTTTCGACCTCCTATATACTTACGCCGCTTCGGGCTTGACTCGCCTCATTGTGTTAATTTAACGCAGACACTGACCACCGGTGTGTATACAGTTGTGTAGTCTCCCTTCGCTTGGCGGCACTACAGGACTGGCACTGAAACATCAAAATTTAACAACCGAACGGAAAAGCGTTACATAAACAGAAGGACTACATTTTCCGTTTGACAGGTCTACATACTATAGCACCACCACACAGAACTGGCTGACATGATAATACTGCCAAGGACTTAACACGCGATCATGGTCACAAGCAGTGTTGGCATTAATCCAATACAAATGTAATTGGATTATCAATCCCATTACATTTGTAATGAATACATTTGTATTCCATTAACTCGTTAATTCCAATTACTTTAATTGGGATTAACGAGTTAATTGTTAATTGCAATTACTGTAATTGTTAATCCCAATTAACCATAGCTTCAATTACTTTGGTATGACGGTTATATCGAGGGTGCCTTTCAATGTTTTCATAAAAGGTCTCCAGGGTCTGATGACGGAGCCGGAAGGTGGCCATGGGAACTCTGTAATAAAACGTCAGAACCCCATCGTGTTTGGGCTCATTTGTTTTGAATTGACGAGTACTCTGAACCGAGATGTTATCCAGGGTCTGATGATGGAGCCGGAAGGTAGCCATGGGAACTCCGTAATAAAACGTCGGAATCCCATCGTGTTTGGGCTCATTTGTTTTGTCTTGACGAGTACTCTGAACCGAGATGATATTCAGGGTCTGATGATGGAGCCGGAAGTTGGCCATGGGAACTCCGTAATAAAACGTTGGAACCCCATCGTGTTTGGGCTCATTTGTTTTGTCTTGATGACTACTCTGAACCAAAATGATATCCAGGGTCTGATGATGGAGCCGGAAGGTGGCCATGGAAACTTCGTAATAAAACTTCGGAACCCCATCGTGTTTGGGCTCATTAGTTTTGTATTGACGAGTACTCTGAACCGAAATGATATCCAGGGTCAGATGATGGAGCCGGAAGTTGGCCATGGGAACTCCGTAATAAAACGTTGGAACCCCATCGTGTTTGGGCTCATTTGTTTTGTCTTGATGACTACTCTGAACCAAAATGATATCCAGGGTCTGATGATGGAGCCGGAAGGTGGCCATGGGAACTCCGTAATAAAACGTTGGAACCCCATCGTGTTTGGGCTCATTTGTTTCGTCTTGACGAGTACTCTGAACCGAAATGATATCCAGGGTCTGATGATGGAGCCGGAAGGTGGCCATGGGAACTCCGTAATAAAACGTCGGAACCCCATCGTGTTTAGGCTCATTTGTTTTGTCTTGACGAGTACTCTGAACCGAAATGATATCCAGGGTCTGATGATGGAGCCGGAAGGTGGCCATGGGAACTCCGTAATAAAACGTCAGAACCCCATCGTGTTTGGGCTCATTTGTTTTGTCTTGACGAGTACTCTGAACCGAAATGATATCCAGGGTCTGATGATGGAGCCGGAATGTGGCCATGGGAACTTCATAATAAAACGTCGCAACCCCATCGTGTTTGGGCTCATTTGGTTTGTCTTGACGAGTACTCTGAACCGAAATGATATTCAGGGTCTGATGATGGAGCCGGAAGGTGGCCATGGGAACTCCGTAATAAAACGTCGGAACCCCATCGTGTTTGGGCTCATTTGTTTTGTCTTGACGAGTACTCTGAACCGAAATGATATCCAGGGTCTGATGATGGAGCCGGAAGGTGGCCATGGGAACTCCGTAATAAAACGTCGGAACCCCATCGTGTTTGGGCTCATTTGTTTTGTCTTGACGAGTACTCCGAACCGAAATGATATCCAGGGTCTGATGATGGAGCCGGAAGGTGGCCAGGGGAACTCAGTAATAAAACGTCGGAACCCCATCGTGTTTGGGCTCATTTGTTTTGTCTTGACGAGTACTCTGAACCGAAATGATATCCAGGGTTTGATGATGGAGCCGGAAGGTGGCCATGGGAACTCCGTAATAAAACGTCGGAACCCCATCGTGTGTGGGCTTATTTGTTTCGTCTTGACGAGTTGGTCAACGTCAAGACGAAACAACTTAGCCCAACACGATGGCGTTCCGACGTTTTATTACGAAGTTCCTATGGCCACCTTCCGGCTCCATCATCAGACCCTGGATATCATTTCGGTTCAGAGAACTCGTCAAGGCAAAACAAATGAGCCCAAACACGATGGGGTTCCGACGTTTTATTACGGAGTTCCCATGGCCACCTTCCGGCTCCATCATCAGACCCTGGATATCATTTCGGTTCAGAGTACTCGTCAAGACAAAACAAATGAGCCCAAACACGATGGGGTTCCGACGTTTTATTACGGAGTTCCCATGGCCACCTTCCGGCTCCATCATCAGACCCTGGATATCATTTCGGTTCAGAGTACTCGTCAAGACAATACAAATAAGCCCAAACACGATGGGGTTCCGACGTTTTATTACGGAGTTCCCATGGGCACCTTCCGGCTCCATCATCAGACCCTGGATATCATTTCGGTTCAGAGTACTCGTCAAGACAAAACAAATGAGCCCAAACACGATGGGGTTCCGACGTTTTATTACGGAGTTCTCATGGCCACCTTCCGGCTCCATCATCAGACCCTGGATATCGTTTCGGTACAGAGTACTCGTCAAGACAAAACAAATGAGCCCAAACACGATGGGGTTCCGACGTTTTATTACGGAGTTCCCATGGCCACCTTCCGGCTCCATCATCAGACCCTGGATATCGTTTCGGTACAGAGTACTCGTCAAGACGAAACAAATGAGCCCAAACACGATGGCGTTCCGACGTTTTATTACGAAGTTCCTATGGCCACCTTCCGGCTCCATCATCAGACCCTGGATATCATTTCGGTTCAGAGAACTCGTCATGACAAAACAAATGAGCCCAAACACTATGGGGTTCCGACGTTTTATTACGGAGTTCCCATGGCCACCTTCCGGCTCCATCATCAGACCCTGGATATCATTTCGGTTCAGAGTACTCGTCAAGACAAAACAAATGAGCCCAAACACGATGGGGTTCCGACGTTTTATTACGGAGTTCCCCTGGCCACCTTCCGGCTCCATCATCAGACCCTGGATATCCTTTCGGTTCGGAGTACTCGTCAAGACAAAACAAATGAGCCCAAACACGATGGGGTTCCGACGTTTTATTACGGAGTTCCCATGGCCACCTTCCGGCTCCATCAACAGACCCTGGATATCATTTCGGTTCAGAGTACTCGTCAAGACAAAACAAATGAGCCCAAACACGATGGGGTTCCGACGTTTTATTACGGAGTTCCCATGGCCACCTTCCGGCTCCATCATCAGACCCTGGATATCATTTCGGTTCAGAGTACTCGTCAAGACGAAACAAATGAGCCCAAACACGATGGGGTTCCGACGTTTTATTACGGAGTTCCCACGGCCACCTTCCGGCTCCATTATCAGACCCTGGATATCATTTCAGTTCAGAGTACTCGTCAAGACGAAACAAATGAGCCCAAACACGATGGGGTTCCGACGTTTTATTACGGAGTTCCCATGGCCACCTCCCGGCTCCATCATCAGACCCTGATCATCATTTAAGACATATCTAAGTGGATGTGAGCTCTGCTGTTCCTATTTTTCAAAAAGATGTCTTGCCTACTTATGATGCGTAGCTAAATCAATTGTTAATCTCAATTAACGATTAACGATTAACAATTACGTAATGGTTAATTGCAATTAACCATTACTTTTCAGTAATCGTTAATGGTTAATTGCAATTAACAGATCAATCGTTAATCGTTAATTGTTAATTGGGATTACATTTTTGCCAACACTGGTCACAAGGTCATGTGCTCCTAGTCGATTTGTTTCCCACTTTTGAATAGTATTTTCAGTTTGAAATAAAATCATCCAACTAGAAGTCACATTTGTATTGGAATAGGTCAAGCCGGCATAACGGCACGCCTGATCTTGGCAGCGAGCCAGCTCCAGTCCGTGATCAATTATCTTTAACTCGCTTTTCTCTCAACTCAATGTTAAGTACGTAGGGAACACAAAATTCACGTAATGAAAACTTTGAACTCTGATAAATTGTTTTATTCTATACTGTCGGTCCACTGTCCATTATTCCCAATAGTAAGGGCAAAAAGAAATGGTTTAATTTAAGCTTAAATACGTGTGTCCGTCTATGATTCCGCAGCTCTCAAAGGAGTAGACCGATTTGTCCTGAATCACAGATTAGAAGTTATAACCAGATGTCTCATTCTCGCTCTTGTAGTGTTTTTAAACAAAAACGGAAATACCTAGGTTATTACGAACTTCAAGGTAATTTTCATTCCGAAATAATAATTTTACTAGTTTCTCTATCTAATCTAATCTACCTATATTTATAATTATGATAATTTGGCACTGTTAGTGTGAGGCCTCCAAGAAATAAGAGTGCGCGTTGCGCGTGGCTTACAATTAGCCTTATCATCTGGATCCCTTGCGGTTCTTCTTAACTACGGTGTAGGTGAGATCAGGTGAAAATGCTGGGTTTTTCGATACCTACTTCAGTATCTGTTAGTTTGAAGATTTTCAAAAATGTAAAATCAAACAATATATTGACAAAATGAACCTGTCGGCAACCTGTGGCCGCATGCGGCCCGTGAACAGCTCACTTGCGGCCCGCGAGCCTCCCTGGCTATTTTGTATGTAAAGGTCGATATATTCAGAATTGTATAAAATCACGAGTTATTAAAATAGTGCGGCCCGCGTCATTTCGTTAGCTACTATGTAGCCCTTGGCTGCTAAAAGGTTGCCGACCGCTGATGTAGATAATCTATAGCCAACACAGCTATTGGTATATAGCGGGTAATTGATTCTAGGTCAGTGTACCTAGGTCGAAAGTCAACAGCCTATCAAATTGAATAATCATCGACATTATGTCTGTCATTCTGTTGACTAAGCAATGTCGTTACATCCCCGTAAATACAAGTCGTCGTAAGTAGCAAACGGTACATACAAAGTCGCAGTGCTAACTAAATCTGCATGCGTGGAGACGTGAATACCACATTAGGTATATTTACTGTTCGGACAACCTATTTTAAAGCAAATATATATATCATTTTAGCGCTGGGACAAAGCAAGCGGTCACTCAGCGAATACAATAGAGACATTAACGCTAATCTATAATCGGCAGATTTGTTTTTGCTATATTTAAGGTTACTTGTGTTATCGGGCAAAATTATCCTTCGTATGACTCTGATAGCCCGGCGAAAAGTTTATCTCGTCACATCGCGTGACCGTGAATTTCAACAAATTTTGCCTGGCAACTTGCGATAACAAACAAAATATAGGTAAATTGGCTGCAGCTCACATTTAATGTGAGCAGCGTCATTCATTAGGTAATTTAAAATATCTACACTCGTAGCATTTTAATCTTAAATCAATAGGTTTATTATAAAATAATCAACTGGATTAATCATACATATGCCTACGCAATAGGCACTTATATTGAGGATAAAGTGATTGACTTTGATAAATGGTATATGAAAGGAATAAACTAGTGCTTTATATCTAAAACATAGTAAAATAATAATATTATAACTAATAAGTCTTACATATATACTTGAATTTTTAGTATGTATATAAGAAGTATAGATTAAAACGTGCCTGAGGTGTACGACTGAATTTAAAAATAAACTAAACATGAATTGAATAAATATACACGGATTATACAATAAAGGAATACCCAACCCCAACATACGTTCTATTCTCTTATTCACGCTGGCTCTACTTTTACTAGTAGTTAGGGCCTATTATAGTTTATCACTGGCTGGCATAGTTATAAAGAGTTAGAAAAAAAGTCACAGCTCTCAGACGAAGGCTTGGTTGTGATAATACACTAAACATTTTCATACTGTCTCACGCGAAAATTTATGTTATGGCACATTAGAACGTGGTCGTGACATATCTTGCAACGATAGGGAAAAAATCGCACTTTTTGTCCATGCTATAGAGGGTGATGCCCTCAACACAAACCGGGCATAAATTCAGACCTGGAGCGATCCGATGCTATGACCGGCGATGACCTAATTGTTCAATAGAAAAAGGTTTTCATCCCTGATATCAAGGACCATTAAAACAAGAGGGCTGTCATTCTCCATACTTTGGATCGTACCCCAACCGCAAGGGGATTTCCAGGCAAAAACTAAATGGCGCTAAAAAACTAAACATTTAACGATGTTATAATTTAACAAAGAAACATAGTACAGTAACAATTAGTTCGTAAACAGCTAATAATAAATAAATTCTAACATTTAAATACACGCTTGCAAAGTTGAATAATTGTAAATAATATAAGTCTTATACCAAGCTTATACATATATGGCGTTATAAATATCGAGGAACAGCTTTTTGTATGGAGAATGACAGTCCTCTTGTTTTAATGGTCCTTGCTGATATATACGTTCTTGACCTTATTTTAATCCTTCCGCTCCGCTCCGTAGGGCCTGGCGTGGACGTGCCGGCCCCCGACATGGGCACGGGCGAGCGCGAGATGTCGTGGATCGCCGACACCTACGCCAAGACTATCGGCTATCAGGACATCAACGCACACGCCTGCGTCACCGGGAAACCTATCAACCAGGTTCGTACCTACCATCGGATTATATTTAGAGACCCGACTGATTCGACTATCGTAATTCGGATGGTATCTTGAATTTGTACTACAACAATTCAATGCCGCAATTTTATACCGTATAGCAATCGCAATAAATGCTCATCTGAGAAACCAAACGTGATTTTACTACTTTTAAAGATTGCATATATCCAGTTTCTGTTTTGCATAATGGAATGTTTACTACTGGCACTGCTTCTAGGTACAGTCGAGTTCATCATTATCTGAGCAAAGAACGGATCAAAAATATCTGATCTAGTTCTTATGCTTCTAACAATAGGGTCTTCTTCAGATGTTTTTGGTCCAATCTTTGCTCAGATAATGATGAACTCGACTGTACAATCGACTTTTCTAGGGAATTCATAGAATGTTGTAGGAAGGAGTACAAACAGTTCATTAGCAAAATTTTACCTGTTGTAAAACTTGACCTATAAAATTTGGTGCAATTACGATTTATTTTATTTCATCGTACAGGGAGGTATCCACGGTAGAGTGTCCGCCACCGGCAGGGGCGTGTTCCACGGACTCGAGAACTTCATCAACGAGGCCAACTACATGAGCATGATCGGTAAGTGCAATGGTGATAATCCACATGAAATAAATAAATATTGCGGGATTTGCGGGGGACATTGTACACAAATCGGACCTAGTCCCGAACTAACCAATGCTTGTCTTCGCTATACTTGAGGTGAGGTAACCAAACTAAGGATACCAAACAAACCAAACGCAAAGCCATTATAACAAAAAAAAAGAACGATGACAATTATTTTCTATCAAAATAATAAGGGCCGATACAGACGGACTGCATGCCAGCTGCGATTTGTATGGGAACTGCATCGCAACTGCACGCCGACTGCGCAGTTGTGATGCAGTTCCCATACAAATCGCAGCTGGCATGCAGTCCGTCTGTATCGGCCCTAACTGTTTAAATTTAAATTCAGTAGATAAATTAACAATTTACGTATAGAAGCGAAAATTCATGTAATGTAAACATAGCCTAGCCGCCACTCTTATGCCCAGAGGCGGCTCTAGCTCATGTAGCGCCCGCGTGCAATCAATACACTGACTCCCACTGGTAGGCGAAAGGAGCCACTCGGGCGCAGGGTCTTCGGTCGGGCTGGCACTGCGAGCGACGCTTGCTCTTCGCGAGCGGCGCTTTCCGCCCCCTAATACCCTGCGCCCGTGTGCGCTGCACACCCTGCACTATTGACACGGTATACGTATAGGTATGACCTTTTGAGGGGGGCCAGTCGGGCATTATGTAAATAAAACTCATGTACTTAGTTTAGTACATCAATAAATCCCCCCCCCCCCCCCACTATTCGTGCATTTCAGAATTTATTGTAAAGCAGGTAGCAGCAAGTAGGGTTGACATGTGTGTAAATGTTCTGGAAAAAAAACTAAATAAATATGGTTGGCAAATCTAGAGCTTTCCTTCCTCCCCTCTCTTTTTGAATCTTACATAAGACTTGAAAGGCCCTACGTAAATCTATTTCATTTAGGATCATTATAAAAGCAAGTGTGTCCTGTATACGGTAGTTTTTCATCCAACAAAAGGTACATTGGGAGCGCGCATGTGTGCGCGCCGTGTACGGACGCATCACAGGCAAGCAAGGCAAAATTTGCCCCTGCGCGCCCCTGCCACAGTATGGAGTGCACTCACACAGACGTGCGATCGTCGCTGTGTAAATACGTGTCGCGCGCTCCTAAACGGCCGAAGTCGTACTACTTGGTTGTCTTTATACTTTGGTATTGGTACACTCACGGACTTTAATTGATGAGCCACTTTCCTCTATGCGTAGTTTAGCCGTGTAGTGCAAATCGGGTCTAGTCGGTTTTATTCGTATATCCAAACAAGTAAAGTCACACTTCTTCGTAATAAAAGGAGAATAACATAAAATTTCTATCTTTGTCATTGCATGTTTGACGGTCGTGAAGTGTCATTTACGTTAGAATTACTTCCTAATGATGTTATATTTTCCTGCAAAATTAACGGTTGGCTAACCTGAGAGTCGGAACAATATGGCTACAATTCACCATAATTCAAAAACTATCGTCTGTCACACAGTGTTGGCAAAAATGTAATCCCAATTAACAATTAACGATTAACGATTGATCTGTTAATTGCAATTAACCATTAACGATTACTGAAAAGTAATGGTTAATTGCAATTAACCATTACGTAATTGTTAATCGTTAATCGTTAATTGAGATTAACAATTGATTTAGCTACGCATCATAAGTAGGCAAGACATCTTTTTGAAAAATAGGAACAGCAGAGCTCACATCCACTTAGATATGTCTTAAATGATGATCAGGGTCTGATGATGGAGCCGGGAGGTGGCCATGGGAACTCCGTAATAAAACGTCGGAACCCCATCGTGTTTGGGCTCATTTGTTTCGTCTTGACGAGTACTCTGAACTGAAATGATATCCAGGGTCTGATAATGGAGCCGGAAGGTGGCCGTGGGAACTCCGTAATAAAACGTCGGAACCCCATCGTGTTTGGGCTCATTTGTTTCGTCTTGACGAGTACTCTGAACCGAAATGATATCCAGGGTCTGATGATGGAGCCGGAAGGTGGCCATGGGAACTCCGTAATAAAACGTCGGAACCCCATCGTGTTTGGGCTCATTTGTTTTGTCTTGACGAGTACTCTGAACCGAAATGATATCCAGGGTCTGTTGATGGAGCCGGAAGGTGGCCATGGGAACTCCGTAATAAAACGTCGGAACCCCATCGTGTTTGGGCTCATTTGTTTTGTCTTGACGAGTACTCCGAACCGAAAGGATATCCAGGGTCTGATGATGGAGCCGGAAGGTGGCCAGGGGAACTCCGTAATAAAACGTCGGAACCCCATCGTGTTTGGGCTCATTTGTTTTGTCTTGACGAGTACTCTGAACCGAAATGATATCCAGGGTCTGATGATGGAGCCGGAAGGTGGCCATGGGAACTCCGTAATAAAACGTCGGAACCCCATAGTGTTTGGGCTCATTTGTTTTGTCATGACGAGTTCTCTGAACCGAAATGATATCCAGGGTCTGATGATGGAGCCGGAAGGTGGCCATAGGAACTTCGTAATAAAACGTCGGAACGCCATCGTGTTTGGGCTCATTTGTTTCGTCTTGACGAGTACTCTGTACCGAAACGATATCCAGGGTCTGATGATGGAGCCGGAAGGTGGCCATGGGAACTCCGTAATAAAACGTCGGAACCCCATCGTGTTTGGGCTCATTTGTTTTGTCTTGACGAGTACTCTGTACCGAAACGATATCCAGGGTCTGATGATGGAGCCGGAAGGTGGCCATGAGAACTCCGTAATAAAACGTCGGAACCCCATCGTGTTTGGGCTCATTTGTTTTGTCTTGACGAGTACTCTGAACCGAAATGATATCCAGGGTCTGATGATGGAGCCGGAAGGTGCCCATGGGAACTCCGTAATAAAACGTCGGAACCCCATCGTGTTTGGGCTTATTTGTATTGTCTTGACGAGTACTCTGAACCGAAATGATATCCAGGGTCTGATGATGGAGCCGGAAGGTGGCCATGGAAACTCCGTAATAAAACGTCGGAACCCCATCGTGTTTGGGCTCATTTGTTTTGTCTTGACGAGTACTCTGAACCGAAATGATATCCAGGGTCTGATGATGGAGCCGGAAGGTGGCCATGGGAACTCCGTAATAAAACGTCGGAACCCCATCGTGTTTGGGCTCATTTGTTTTGCCTTGACGAGTTCTCTGAACCGAAATGATATCCAGGGTCTGATGATGGAGCCGGAAGGTGGCCATAGGAACTTCGTAATAAAACGTCGGAACGCCATCGTGTTGGGCTAAGTTGTTTCGTCTTGACGTTGACCAACTCGTCAAGACGAAACAAATAAGCCCACACACGATGGGGTTCCGACGTTTTATTACGGAGTTCCCATGGCCACCTTCCGGCTCCATCATCAAACCCTGGATATCATTTCGGTTCAGAGTAATCGTCAAGACAAAACAAATGAGCCCAAACACGATGGGGTTCCGACGTTTTATTACTGAGTTCCCCTGGCCACCTTCCGGCTCCATCATCAGACCCTGGATATCATTTCGGTTCGGAGTACTCGTCAAGACAAAACAAATGAGCCCAAACACGATGGGGTTCCGACGTTTTATTACGGAGTTCCCATGGCCACCTTCCGGCTCCATCATCAGACCCTGGATATCATTTCGGTTCAGAGTACTCGTCAAGACAAAACAAATGAGCCCAAACACGATGGGGTTCCGACGTTTTATTACGGAGTTCCCATGGCCACCTTCCGGCTCCATCATCAGACCCTGAATATCATTTCGGTTCAGAGTACTCGTCAAGACAAACCAAATGAGCCCAAACACGATGGGGTTGCGACGTTTTATTATGAAGTTCCCATGGCCACATTCCGGCTCCATCATCAGACCCTGGATATCATTTCGGTTCAGAGTACTCGTCAAGACAAAACAAATGAGCCCAAACACGATGGGGTTCTGACGTTTTATTACGGAGTTCCCATGGCCACCTTCCGGCTCCATCATCAGACCCTGGATATCATTTCGGTTCAGAGTACTCGTCAAGACAAAACAAATGAGCCTAAACACGATGGGGTTCCGACGTTTTATTACGGAGTTCCCATGGCCACCTTCCGGCTCCATCATCAGACCCTGGATATCATTTCGGTTCAGAGTACTCGTCAAGACGAAACAAATGAGCCCAAACACGATGGGGTTCCAACGTTTTATTACGGAGTTCCCATGGCCACCTTCCGGCTCCATCATCAGACCCTGGATATCATTTTGGTTCAGAGTAGTCATCAAGACAAAACAAATGAGCCCAAACACGATGGGGTTCCAACGTTTTATTACGGAGTTCCCATGGCCAACTTCCGGCTCCATCATCTGACCCTGGATATCATTTCGGTTCAGAGTACTCGTCAATACAAAACTAATGAGCCCAAACACGATGGGGTTCCGAAGTTTTATTACGAAGTTTCCATGGCCACCTTCCGGCTCCATCATCAGACCCTGGATATCATTTTGGTTCAGAGTAGTCATCAAGACAAAACAAATGAGCCCAAACACGATGGGGTTCCAACGTTTTATTACGGAGTTCCCATGGCCAACTTCCGGCTCCATCATCAGACCCTGAATATCATCTCGGTTCAGAGTACTCGTCAAGACAAAACAAATGAGCCCAAACACGATGGGATTCCGACGTTTTATTACGGAGTTCCCATGGCTACCTTCCGGCTCCATCATCAGACCCTGGATAACATCTCGGTTCAGAGTACTCGTCAATTCAAAACAAATGAGCCCAAACACGATGGGGTTCTGACGTTTTATTACAGAGTTCCCATGGCCACCTTCCGGCTCCGTCATCAGACCCTGGAGACCTTTTATGAAAACATTGAAAGGCACCCTCGATATAACCGTCATACCAAAGTAATTGAAGCTATGGTTAATTGGGATTAACAATTACAGTAATTGCAATTAACAATTAACTCGTTAATCCCAATTAAAGTAATTGGAATTAACGAGTTAATGGAATACAAATGTATTCATTACAAATGTAATGGGATTGATAATCCAATTACATTTGTATTGGATTAATGCCAACACTGCTGTCACATAAGCCTTCTTAACTGTGTCTAACGAGTATCGCGTGAGTCAAAGGAGGTCAGAATCAAATAAATTGAATCAACCTATGCAAAATTGTATTGATTTATCATTGACAACTCTTTAGTCAACATTAAATCACTATGGACATGTATAACTTTTTTCCGACTATTAGTACTTTGACATCTTGTTTACGAGCGTTTCGTGTTCAATCGTGTAATTTCGTAAAGTTATAAAACTACAAAATTGGGAAGTTTCAAAGTGGCTCATCAATTAAAGTCCGTGACTGTACCTAAAGCCGGCCCTGCATATGCCCCCTTGTTGAGTGCACGGCAACGTTTCCCTCAGGCACGACGCCCGGCTGGGGCGGCAAGACGTTCATCGTGCAGGGCTTCGGTAACGTGGGGCTGCACACGTGCCGCTACCTCGTGCGCGCCGGCGCCGTCTGCATCGGCATCATCGAGCACGACGGCTCCATCTACAACCCCGACGGTATCGACCCCAAGGTACGCTATGCCGACTCTAATAACTACGAGTATCTATGTAATAGTGCTTTTTGATATATTTAAGTGCGATATATTTAGGTGTATTGGCCCGAGCCGCCAGGCGAGGGTAAAATACTCGGGACGAGTGGAAATGACACTTCAGCACGTGTATCAAACGACGTTTTTTAATACATTTGCGAAAAAATGTAGATGAAACAAAAACATGGCACCGGCTGTCGCCATTCTGCCTAATCATAAGAAATTATTTTGAAAAGATACATACAGAATTTAATTAAATTAAAACATGAAAAAGCAAGAAATATATTTTATGCCACACCTGGCACAAGCTGCTTTCTGGCCAAGTGTAGACATAAAATGATGTACACAACACGGGAGGTAATAAAGAAAGCCCTCGATCGCATATTTACGTCCCTCGCTTGCAGCTCGGGCCGCAAATGTCTGCGATCTCGGCCTTTCTTTGTTTTACCACCCTAGTTGTGTAATGTACTATAGTTTGTTTGGAACTAGATCTGTGTGTGCAAGACTGTCCCAGATATTTATTTCAGTAGGTATGTAGACAAATTTTGTAATAAAAGGAAGAATTATTACCAAGTACCATGATTAAAAATTCCTCTTCCTGTAGTTTCCCCATTGTAATAGTAATGTTGGAGGTGGAGTCTATGAGGGTTCGAAGTAATACTCCTTCATGATGATATTCGTTGTATTCAGTACAAGACAATATCCCAGACAAGACCAAAGACAAAGACGTGTCTTAAAGCTAGTTAAATCTATTTATAATATATTAATGCTTACTTGCTATAACCCAAATCCGTGCGTCACATATATATATATTTTAATAAAACCTTTTTTCGACCTCTGCAAACTTAGCGTAGTCCGACTATACCACAGCGTTAGACTGCTCCAGTATGGATCCATATACAATACGTGTCGCGCGCTCCTAAACAGCCGATGTTGGACTACTCGTTTTTGTCTTTATACTTTGGCTATGGTATGCTCACACGCTCAGTGGCTTGGCCACAATAAGCTAGACTACACGCTAGCCATATGCGAGCTCACCAGCGACGACACAGGAGTTGTCAGTTGTCGCCATGTACGAAACCGAACGTGGAATTATTGATTTAGGATTTACTATGATGTGCATATCGTTTGCACAAAATATTGTACGAGGACATTACCTTACCTACTTTCTTCTATTGTCTCTCTCCGCGTGTGTTTGCAGTCTGTGACAAGCTTAAAAGAGCTTGGTATAGTAGACAGCCTATTTGGTGCTGTCAATATAATTACGAGTACCCATTGATTTAATATATTAAATCAATGCGAGTACCTCATCACGGCTATGGCTCAAAGGCGAGCGAACAATTGTCTTTTTGATTGTCGTCTTTGGTACTAAAAATTATCATTATTTCGGAATAAAGTTCACGATAGCATTCCTATTATTTTATGAAAACACGAGAATGATCGGGTTCGTTATACGTGGTGCTGAGGTTTTGCCGAGGCATGCCTACCGCCACGAAGTTCGGTAGTTGTGACAGCTCAAAGAGCTAGCATATGTAGAAACAAAAAATACCCTTAATGCACAATAGAAATCTAATAGTACAAAAGGCGAACCTAATACCATAAGACATTATCTACTTGTTAACCTTGAAAGTGGTGCAACTATTTAGGTGTGTGTTGTGAAGGTCGTCCAGTATTGTTGTTACGGCACGTAACTGTTTAATTTTCACTTGTTTACTAAATGATAAGGTTTTATCTAAGAAGATCCTGTACCACACTTTGGTATAAGTAGGTACAAACGAACACAGTTTAAAGACCATTCGCTAACTTTATTTTATTGCAATATGAGGCTTATGATGGTCACTTAAGTGTGTCTACTATGTTAGGAAAATTTCATCGCCACGTATTTTTCTCTATAATCCAGTAATCCGAACATTCCAATGATCCGGCACTCTCTGGTTTTTAATAGTGCCGGATTAGTGAGATTATACTGTATAAGCATCCATTTCCGATGCCTGCATACCAGTGGCGTGGCGTAAAAGATATCCTTGGGCAAGCCGGTGCAGATTTGGCGTACATTTTCCTTAAGAGCAGTAGAATAAGATGCTCAAATACCTGATATTAGGCAACCCGGTGGGAATCGAGTTCTTTGGACGCCACGCTACTGCTGCATACAATGCGCAATCATGTTACTCAACAACGATGATCATGTTTGCAGGCCCTGGAGGACTACAGGATCGACAACGGCACGGTGGTGGGTTTCCCGGGCGCCAAGGCGTACGAGGGCGAGGGCCTGCTCTACGAGAAGTGCGACATCCTCGTCCCCGCCGCCATCGAGCAGGTCATCCACAAGGAGAACGCTCACAAGATCCAGGCTAAGGTATGTTCGCTTCCTTTGGTACCGTTTGGTAACTTAGGCTGGTTTTAGTGTCACACTGACCGTCGGCGCGGATTGCTCCGCACCGACCAATACATATGTATTAACTTCAGGGAGTGCTTTAGAGTGAAGTGCAGGACCTGCAGTTCGGGCCTTGGCGCGGATAGCTCCGCGGCACTGACGCGCCATGCGGACGGCTGCGGAGCTATCCGCACGGATCCGTCAGCTTCACTACAAAACGCTCTGCTAAAATGCCCCTAAACCAAAAATCAGCCCATTCTGTGAACGGGCACCCGTGCCGACTTCATCCTAACTTTCTGATACTAACCGGTTGAGCTAAGTTTGCATCTCGTTTCCTTAGTATCACATACCAACCAGGTTCAAATTTAATTTTAATTTTTAATTAATCATATTCTGCACTGAATTATTTTAGGCAACCCACTTGCAATATATTTATTAACATATTTAATTTAATATAAAATACTTTTCATTCATTAACCAGTTCGGTGAAGGTCGTTCTATACTGGGATCCTCTACTATTTGCACTCTCTGTGTGTAAGATATAAATACCGTTCACGCTATTATCCACTTGAAATTACCGTGATCATACAACTTGTGCTGGTATAAATTATTGATAATTTTCTTCATAATGGTCAGAAAATCGCCATTGTTTACTACATTTCTGAAGGTAAAGAGGATAATAAAAATACTATGTCCATATTATTGTGCTTCTATAATTTAAAATATTGTTCTGTATTTTTTTTTATGTAACGTTTTCAGTATGATTATAAATTATCCTCTTTACCTTCTATCTATAATACTATGTCCCATTGTTTCTTTTTAAGTTTTGGCAAAGTCAATATTTCCTTTATGCAAGTAGTTACAAGTACTTTTGAATCGCCAGTTACAAATATCTCAAGCTAATTTATTCAGAACCAATATTAAAAAAAACATATACAGATATAAAGTGTGGAAAAGTGAAAAAAAAAAATAATAACTTCATAATAAGATCGTCTAAACATTAAGAATAAAAATATACTAGTCTAGAAAAAATTTAGAATAAATTCTAAGTGTGAAAAGAAAACGGCAGTGGCAGTTTTCAGCAGCTGGAGTAGACTATATTTTTCGCGCCACTACTCGGAAAGATGGCAATAGATGGACGGTATCGGGACCGCAAAACGGTGCATTCTTAGACAGCGCACCAGCGTATTCATTACACAACAATGCAATCAGCAGTAGCGTGGCATCCAAAGAACTCGATTCCTACCGGTTTGTCTGATATCAGGCATTTGAGCATCTTATTCTACAGCTCTTAAGGAAAATGTACGGCAAATCTGCACCGACTTGCCTAAGCATATCTTTTGCGCCACGCCACTGGTAATCAGACACGACAGAAATAACATTGGTGTAGAGTTTACATTTGAAATTGACCAATCAGAGCACGCTGTTGGCCTTGGCCCTTGTTGGCGGTGAAAAGCACTATGACTAGTGTCGGCCGAAAGTGCAAGCAATAGATGGACTCGTATTCTTCGAACCCACTTGTCCATATATTGTTTATTTTCCGGCCTCTACAACATTGCACTATTCTTGGCAGCAGTGAAATATCCTATTCTGCACTGCATCACCCCATATAGGGGTCATCCACAATGACGTACACACGATTTTTCAGACTTAGAACCCTTCCATGTCACACTTTTTCCTAACATATTTGACCTTGTTATTATAGGCTGTCGCATTAGGCTAGACCCCCCCCCCTCCTCATGGGTGTGACGTCTTATTATGAATGACCCCATATCTCGAGATACAATTCGATTGTTACAGATCATCGCCGAGGCGGCCAACGGGCCGACGACCCCGGCCGCGGACAAGATCCTCATCGACCGCAACATCCTCGTGATCCCCGATCTGTACATCAACGCCGGTGGTGTGACCGTCTCCTTCTTCGAGTGGCTCAAGAACCTCAACCACGTCTCCTACGGCCGACTCACCTTCAAGTATGAGCGCGAGTCCAACTACCATCTGCTGGGTAAGTTCTATCCCATCAAAAACATTACATGTAGGTTATATAGGTTATAGGTTTACTTACGCGGGCTTGTTTTCCGCAACTCGACGACAAACATGCGCCTATTTTGCGTGATGGGTTGATGGCAGTACTCTTGCCAACCCAACTCTACCAGAAAGCCTAGCAGACCTTTGACGTTGCCGACGACTTCTGGGAGTAAACATTACATGTAAAAAAATGCAAGTCTCGCAACGCAGTCCTTTTACAACAAAAAAAGTTTTGAGATGTAGGTAATGTTAAACCAAGTCAGTACCGGGGGGGTGTCCACAGAACTGGATTACCACCGACTTGCCTATTATTTACCCGTGGAGGGAGGATTCTTTATTTGAGAAGTATTAAATGTTTCTCTTGATAGGCCAAAAACTATTTTTTAAATTTGGAGCTTGTGGGTCTCCTAGAAGTACCTTAGAATTACGATGATCATCAGTCAGTCAGTGAATCAGTGACAAAACTAAGGAACTTTGACGTGCAATAGTTCTTAAACTACACGTTCAAATTGAATGATATTGAGAATTTATTTAAGTCTTATTGTGTCCTTTATATCCCTAAAAATTCAAGGTTCTAGCCAGCTTTACTTACGTTATCTACTGACGGACTAAATAGAATTATGTATTTTGAACCCCATGATCCCTATTATACAACTTCATATTATCTCATCTAAGCAAAATTTAAAACCAGTATTCGGTGTTTGCTCAGAGCATAGAATTCTTACATCTGTGGGTGTTTGACAGAATCCGTCCAGGAGTCTCTGGAGCGGCGCTTCGGGCGCGTGGGCGGCCGCATCCCCGTCACTCCCTCCGAGTCCTTCCAGAAGAAGATCGCCGGTGCCTCCGAGAAGGACATTGTGCACTCCGGCCTCGACTATACCATGGAACGCTCCGCTAGGGTAAATAAATACTGCTTACTTTTCCTGCTTAAGTAATAAGTAAATAAAATGGTTTATTCCTGCAAGTAGGCCCTCAAGGGCTGTTTTACAAGTCTGATTCTATTCTTTCTTTATTTTAAGCTAAGTTTTCATCGCGTTCATATGTGACGCCGTAGACATGGAGTGCAAACTTAACCCGATAGTACTCCATAACCATAATAACAGTCCACTTATGAACTTTACTGTAATACATTTAAACTTAAGTGTCAAAACGCTCCGAAAGTATGCAAGTATGAAATATGTACTAACTTGTGACGTCATGCTCAACATAGTGCCTTATTTTTAGTTTTTGCCATTGTAAAATCGTTGGTGGCAAGAAAATAAGTTTGAATGATTTTATCCGGGCTGTTTTGGAAGCGTAATTTGCTGGTTAGAGTTAATGAATTTATTTTGATTGTTGTGATGACAGTTAAAATCAGCTTCTTTTTATGAAATGTCAAAACGCTACCAAAGTATGCAGTTTAGTATGGAATACTAACTTGTGACGTCATGGTCAACATGGTGCCTTATTTTTAGTTTTCGTCATTGTAAAATCGTTGGTGGCACGATAATAAGTTTGAATGATTTTATCCGGGCTGTTTTGGAAGCGTAATTTGCTGATTAGAGTTAATGAATTTATTTTAATTGTTGTCAAATACCCTATTAGTGCTCATTGCAATGCTGCATCTCTGTACAGGCCATCATGAAGACCGCCATGAAGTTCAACCTCGGCCTGGACCTGAGGACGGCGGCGTACGCCAACTCCATCGAGAAGATCTTCACCACCTACGCCGACGCCGGCCTCGCCTTCTAAACTCGCTCTTTATAATACAAGTATTGTCTGCATTTTTAGATTCTCCCTTACCTTAGCCTTTTTGCACTTAAGTGTAACTATTAAGACATTCACAGTATTTTTTGTCATCAATGGAATCATGGATTTTTTACTTTAATGTGTAAGTGAATCTTTGTTAAACATTTAAGTGGAAATTTGATTTTATCATTGTATTGTCATGAATTTTTGAAAATAAAATTTGTTTTATGTTTAATCTTATTGCTTCATGCATTATTTGATTCACCTTCTCCGTCTGTTATAAGTATATTTATTCAGAAAATAGAACAGCTGTTGCTTTTTACAAATAATGTAAATATGAAAGAAAAGGATGCACTTATTTACGAAGATAAACGATAAACGCCACCATTAATAATTGGTTACTGTTAATGTGGTGGCTGTTATGGCTGTTACTTCCTGCGCCAAAGGTTCTGGACCTGACGCTGAAAGCTAGCTGCAACAGTATTTATATGAATATGATATCTCATAACTTCGAAATGTGGAAATTGAACCTATTTAACTCATTACCTCAATTCCTACTTCCATTCTAATATTATAAATCGTCGGGGATATTGCCGCCTAAGTAGCATATTATGTAGATAAGGTTCAGTTTCAAGCAAATTTGTTAAAAATTGAAACATAACATACTTATCTATGATTGAAGCCGGCCGGCTTTACACCTGTAAGTTTTACTTACGTAAGTAAGGACGCAGCTATACGTTAGACTGAGATAGCTGACTGACTATCTCAGTCTAACGTATAGCTGCGTCCTTACTTACGTAAGTAAAACTTACAGGTGTAAAGCCAGCCTTTATCTACATAATATGCTACTTGTTTACGCGATGCTATTTTTTATTGTTTTTTTAATGGCTGAATGCCGTAGCCCAAATAAATGAGAATGGAAATTAAAAAAAAAATACAATGTAAGTATGAAATTCCATTACATGCCAAGCGTCAAGCTGCACCGGAAACGAGGTATTTTGCGGCCTATTATTAGGCACGTAATGTCAACATTTCATTGCATGTTTGAGAAAAGAGAATAAAGCTGCGTACTCACCAAGCCAACGCATTGGTTTCGTTGGCCCAGTCAGGACGACTTAGCAAACGCCAACGACCGTTCCATAATCGTTCGTTAGCGTCGTTTTGACAAAACTAGACTTAAACTCGGGACTGTTTTTCGGTTTCATAAAAAGTTTACTCTAGGCATCGTTTTTTTGAACAATATTTACTGAGACAATAATGACGAAAATAAAACTCCGTAAAAACGCTGAATATTGGCCCACCTGCGTACACACCAGGCCAATGAAAGATATTCGGCGTTGTTGGCTACCGCACGTTCGTCGTTGGTACTCGAAGATGCGTTTTTTTGGATGCACCTTCAATAATCAACGAACTTGAGGCATCAGTCGAATCAAATCACTCAACAAAAACTTGTCGTCGCTACCTCACTCTTTGTTTTTCTACATTGGTTATGTTTTGAGTACAAAATATCTTTTTAGGTTAAAAGTCTAAAAGAGCTATCGTTTGTTGGACTTCGGCATGGGCATGCGTCCACACCGCGTTGAGTTTGCTTCAAATCCTTTGATGTTGCCTACACGCTACGGAACGCCGGCACACGCCAACGAACGATCGTTGGCGTTTGTTAAACCGTCCAGACACTGCCAACGAAGGCCAGCAAAAAGTTTTCGCCGAAAACCATTAATTGGCGTTCGTTGGTCTGGTGTGCACCCAGTTGACCGAGAACCAACGAACGTGCGATAGCCAACGCCGACGAACTTTCGTTGGCTTGGTGTGTATGCAGCTTTATGTGGTCAATAGCGGCGTCTGTGTCTGTTTGACATGCTCGACCCCAGGGAACGCCGTCGACCCCAGGGAACGCCTTCGACCCCAGGGAACGCCACGGCCAACCACCCGGTCCGACAATCGCTACGCCCAGGAGGGGCTGCGAGTTTGTCAGTTTCAAAAAAAAAAAAAAAAAAAAAAAAAAAAAAAAAAAAAAAAAAAAAAAAAAAAAAAAAAAATGTTTGACATGCATAAAAAGACGGCAATGAACTTGAGTATTATGTTCCTTGGCAAAGAACCGTTAGTCTTAACTAATAAAACAAAACGCGATTGATCGTATTTAATCGTTTATTTTTTATGTGATGTTAAATTGATAGTGAAATTTTATTGATTTACAAATTTATGCTTTTTTAATTCTTTTGATTTGGAACGCAGCCAATTACGTGTATTATTTTATTTTATTCACGAACTGTCACTCCGATCTAGAGTATAGACGTCGCCTTTTTAGTATTTTCGCTTCCAAAAAAATAGAGTTAATTCTTACAATGTTAAGTAAATGTATCTTCTTTAGCGTTTTAGCTGCATTATATAGTGGAATAGATTCCAAGAGTGTAGAACTCACGTTCGAATTACCCGACAATGCCATAGAATGCTTTTACGAGCATATAGAAAACAATACATCTGCATCTTTAGAATATCAGGTAATAAGCAAATTTATACCTTAACCTCAATGTGTCCGAAGGCCTTTGGTGAAAATTGTTATTATTGTCGTACAGCAGTTCATTGATAACCAATCTAACCCCTCACCTTTAATGCTAAGTTTCAAGACCAAATTCATCAAAGTACCTATCTGTTTTCCTGCTGAGGCATATTTCAATATTTCTATTTTTACAGGTTATCACAGGAGGTCAATATGACGTTGATGTTAAGGTTGAAGGGCCCAATAAGCAAATAATTTATCAGCAGCAGAAGATGCAGTATGACTCTCATCCTTTTACAGCTACACAAACAGGTATGTTTAATTAGACTAATTACTCATATATTTAAAACTTAGAACATTTAATATCCAGAATAAGAAAAATATTTCGACAAAACTAAAGCCTTTTGGTTCATGTTAATCATTGAATATTTTACACGTTGCAGGTGTTTATAAGGTGTGTTTCAGTAATGAGTTCAGTACTTTCTCGCACAAGCTTGTGTACATGGAATTGAATGTTGGGCCAGAGCAGCCCCTGCCTGGTGTGGGGGAGCATGCAACAGTACTCACTCAGGTAATATAGACATAAATTCATGTTATGCTACTTTCAGTTTGTTAATTTTGTACGAAAATTTGGGAGCATGGTACTGAAAGGCGCACCCTTAGTATAAACTGGCCTAACTCGAAAAAAATTGACAATTTATTTTCAATCTTAAAATTCAAATGGTTTTAGCTCAATGGTAGAATCATTTTCAATTAAGAATAACTTTATTGCTGTCATGGTTTTACAGGTGTTAATGGGTTACATTAAGTTAGGCCAGTTTATTACTAATGGTGCAAAGTGTCAAGTGATCTATTCCTACTGGCAAGACTGTTATTTGCACAAGATGTGTACAAAATTAAGTTGTAAAAGGAAAATTAGCTGTAACTTGTATATGTGTTTATTTACAGCTTGAGGCATCTGCTGAAGAGATCCATTCTGGACTAAACAAAATCATTGATCACCAAACTCATCACAGACTAAGGGAGGCCCAAAGCCGTAAGAGGGCTGAAGATCTCAATGAGAGGGTGTTCAACTGGTCAATGATTGAGACTGCGGCAATCATGATTGTCACATTCGGTCAAGTCATGATTCTGAAGAATTTCTTCAGTGATAGACCCACTTTATACAATCGGTTGTAAATTTAGTGAATCCTAGAATATTTATTAATATATTGTGATTTGGTTCATTTAGTTTTAATAATGCACCCAGTGAAATAAAATAATATTTGAAATATAGGAAATTTATTTATATTACACGGTACAAATTTTGTGTTAGAAAAGAATCATTAAGGGCTGTCAACTAACAATTTACAAAGTTAGCCTTTAAGGTAATCGTCTAACCACTGGCGAGTAAAATGAGGCGAGTGGCAGTTAATTGTGGGCTGAATGAGGTATAGTGTCATAAACCAACCTGTCCAGATCTGCAATATCATGCTACTCGCCCAGTTTTACTCACTTACTCGCCACTGGCGGGACAAGTGCCTAGTTAGTAGTTTTCTATTTACTGATGATCAGTACATGTCAGGCGTTTGCCCCCTAAAATCTGATGTCTGCTGATGATCTCTGAATAACACTTTTTACACAAAGTTTACTATCACTAATTTTAAGTAACTGTCTGGAGATTACCATAGGGACACCATGTCAATAATTTTATTGGCATGCTTAACATTATCAGTTAACATTCCTACATGATAAAAATTCAAACACTATAAATTTAATGTCCCTACACTTAAAATTACTAAAAATTTGTAGTAATTTTAAGTGCAGGAACATCATTTAATAATGTTATTGCTATGATTTGTCATTTCTATTAAGATATTTGATTATGAACAAAAATTTATTCTTAGCTTTGTTTTAAGGTTTGGCAAATATATTGCTAATTGCCCTTTTAAAAGGTTAACAAGATATCATAGTGATTACCAAATCAGATATATGCACCACACCATTTATATCAAGTAATATTATATGCCATTTGTATTAAGAGTATTATTTTCCAGAATAAAATTGTTGCACATATCAGATTTTATAAGCAGAACCATGTTTTATAGTACTTGTTATTCAGAAAAAAAAACTTATTCACATAATTTATAGAATGGTGTGAATTAGAAGAGCACTAATAAAGCAAAGACCCCATTAACTAGAGCACAAGGATATGCAATTAATGGCCTCTGCTCAGCATCTCCGGACATGGTCACAAACAGTCTGCTTGCAGATAGTGCGGACCAAATGACCGCCACGGCTGATAGGGACAGCCCTATTGTCCCGTCTAAGGAAAGGAATATGCCTAGCCCTGCTAGCACCACCATGGGTAACATGCAGTATCCCAACACACTGGCAACACTGAGTAATGTAAAAACACCCTCAGTTCGGCTCATCAGTGAAAGTAATGAATACATCAATATAACAGACATCACAGACAAACCATAAACATAACCAAAGTGAGCCTTATTTCCTGAAAGAAATAGGCATACCGCTAGTGCTAAACAAAATGCTATTGGTCCAGCAATATCTGTGTCTCGTAATAGGAAATTGGCATCATCAGCTTTTGATTGTCCATGGAAGGGGTTCATGACGGCTAAAGTTTTTTCTAATATCCTATCAGGATATATTTCAAGTTCATCCAAAAGAGGTGGCTCATCAAAATCTGTGGCTTCCGTAGCCGGCTCACCGGGTATCGGTGCAGGTTGAAATATGTTAGGATTGTAATATTGGTTGTTGTTTGGAGGAAATGCACTCTGTCCACTTTGGTCGAATGAGAAGTCCTGGTGATCGGTCGGGAAGCTCTGGAAATCTGAAGCGATATGTCTTTAGTTATTGACTATATTTCAATCAACAAATTACATTCTCAAAGTCTGTACGTACCCAGCGTCTGGGCTTGATCCCCAAAGGCATTCGAGGTGTTGAACGAGTAACTCTGGCTATTGTTTTGGCCCTGCCATGAATAATCGTTTGGATTATTGTAGTTAGCCATTTTTAGCAGAGTATATTAAGTTTCCTTCACGAAAGAATAGAACAAAACATCCAAGGAACAAAATATATGCAGTTGAAATTACAGAACGACAGCAATATATGAAAGTGAGTTCAGTGTTGCCAGACCGGTTTTACGTTCCGTTACGCGCCACTCTTAAAAATAGTACGCAAATTCAAGTTTGAGTACGCAGTACAAAATTGACTGTGAAATAGTTGTTTATGCAACTGATACATAATGAGCAGTGCCGGATTAAGCCACTGAGGGGCCTGTAGCATTTCTCCAAAAAGCTGGTTGGTTGATCTCAGATATAGGTCGGAGTATAGAGTCTGGCTAATGAAAGATGAGACTGACAATTATTCCAAACTTTTTAAATGGCGACATTATACAAACGTCAAATGTGTCAAACGTCATTAGATTTCTGAGGATAGTATGCTGTGGTGATTTTGATACTCAATATGCAACATGAGAAAGTAACAGTTTCCGAAAATACTTACTGAATTGTTTTTGCTTTTCTTTCCGTGGCTAATGTGGGGAGTAAATATATATCATAAATAAACACTAACACTCTAATAAAAGCTATGTACTTACCAATTTTCACTAAAATCGGAAGAATTAAAAAGGTGACAACAACTCAAAAATCGGCTCAAGTATCATTACCGTTTTTGTCACCCTATAAACAGTGTTGCAACCCGTTGTTTTTTTAAATTTGCCGCTATTTTTTAGTCTCATCTTTCATTAGCCAGACTCTAGCAAAGGGGGGGGCGATTTTGGGACAGAAAATTTTTCATAATTTTTTTTTTGCTGTTTTTGGCCTAAATTAGTGTGTGTGCGTGTAGATCATGATAAAATAAGCATGTTTTGTTATGTAAACTTTTTTTATCCGATCAATATTTACCGAGATATTGGGGTTCAAAAGTCAGTAATTTTGAAGGGCTCTGGGACTTCGAAAAATTTTGGAGTCGTGAAATTTATGTCAATATACACCTCATTTTTGTTAATGAGTCCTATAAAACATGCTAAAGTAAGCATATTTTGTTATATAAACTTTTGTTTTCCGACCAATATTTACCGAGATATTGAGGTTCAAAGTTTCAAGGACTGAAAATTTTTTGATAGGTGTGGTCAGTGGCGGATTTAGCCATATTAGCAAGAGTAGCAAATGCTACGGGCCCCGCGCATTGGGGGGCCCCGCGCCCACTCGCAAAAGGGGACCCCCCCCTCGTTAAGTCATTTCGTCACGTATAAAATTACCGTTCAGTCGCATACCGTTTAAGCATATCTAAGACCATCCAAGGGCCTCTTTGAAGGAATGCTACAGGCCCCGCGCTGCCTTAATCCGGCACTGGGTGTGGTGTCATTATGACACATTTTTTTTATGATGCTATTGTATAGAATTCGCTAAAATAAACATGCTTTATGGAAGAAACTTTTCTCTGAAATCAAAAATAACCGAGATATTCGGCTTGATAGTTGCCGAGATATCGACTCCTAAAAACTCGGATAATGGATACGACTAGAAGTACCTATAAGGCGGTAAAAGTGACTTTCCGTATCTCCGGCGCTGCGGGAACAGCAGCCCTTCCGCCCTTGCATGACGACGCACGGTCACTTCGCTCGGCTCCGCAGCTTCAGCTCCGGCTCTATAAAAACACTCTAGGGCGCGCAGTGTCGGCACGCGTCCTAACCAGCGAAAGCCCTAGATTCGGACTTTCGCAGGCTAATATCGTATACATAAACCATTATAGACCGGACCGATTCCATAATTGAAAATTTTACCTACATTTTACAATCCGTCCTTTATCTTGGTAATTATCAAGTATAAAGAAAAGTTGCCCATACAAAACATGCTTATTTTAGCGTCTTCTATACGATAGCATCATAAAAACTTGGTGTTATAATAACACCACTTCACTCAAAAAAATGCTAAGTTGGATTACGATGACGAATTTTCAGTTCCAGAGCCCTTCAAAATTACTGACCTTTGAACAACAATATCTCGGAAAGTATTGATCGGAGAATAAAAGTTTATATAACAAAACACGCTTATTTTAGCGTAATCTACACGATTCAAGCCTAAAAACACAATCTCAAAATCGGCCCCCCTTTGCTATAACCCTCTCTATAGATAGATTGTAATTATTCTTCAATTATTTGTATTCTGTACACAATATTTTGCAACCAAGATACGGGTACAAATGTAAAATGTAAAAATGTATCGTTTTAAACTGTATGCTATGTTTATAATTCACCTGTTAAAATGCAATCCAATTAAAGAAAATAATGTATATATAGCTTGGCAACTTCGTTGGTGACACTCACATATTGTGTGCTATTTGTTTTGTGCAGCCGTAACTACTTACACAAGTTACCGCCAACACGAACGGCTGCCTGCGGAAGCAGCCTCCGTCGGTCGCCGTTCGTGTTGGCGGTAACTTGTGTAAGTAGTTACGGCTGCTCATAACAAAAGGCACACATGTGAGTGTCACCGACGAAGTTGCCAAGGTATAGTAATACTTACTCACAATTGATCCTTTTTTGTTCTATAAAACAAAAGCAACAAAACTCCCCACACAAAAAAAACGCAAGTAATGAAAGAAAAGAAAGTATCGCAGTAGAGAAGCAAATATTTAAGACTTGAAATGACATGAAAATTAAACCGCCAGAGAAAACGCTAAATCAAGGCGCCAACAGCACAGCGCGAACCAAATCAAAATGGCGTTGACTTATAATATAATATAATCATACAGTACACTCAAACTAAATCAAACTCTAATACATCGTTAACATGTTCTATTTTGTCTTGACTATGATGGTGCCTTAATGTCATTAGAATTTGTAAACTAGTTTGGCATGTCACTTGCTTGTCAGTGCGATAAGCACAGATAATGTCTAGAAGTATCAGTAGTAAACATATTTTGGGTGCGTTCGTAAATAATATTTACCGGAAAACCTAAAAAATATTTATTCTGTTCAAGTGACCTAACCGGCTGTCAGGTAATAAAATAGTACGCAAATCGACGGATGAGTACGCGAGTACGCAAGACCATCAAATAGTACGCATTGCGTACTATTGCGTACCCATATGGCAACGCTGAGTGAGTTGTCAGTTATTTGTCACTGTCAGTGTGACGTAAGGTAAGTTTGTTTTTGATTTTTTTTATTTTTTTTTTATTTGTCCATTCGGATAGGCTAAGACCATGGGCCATACTGCCTTGTCTTCAGTACAGTCTGCTATTCAAGAACAAGGGCACGTTCGAAATTGACAAAAATTCCAAATGATTGCATGTCAGTCTGAAACCGGCATTATAAAGAACCAATTTTTAGGGTTCCGTACCAAAATGGTAAAAAAGGAACCCTTATAGTGCAACTCTGTCTGTCTGTCATAGCCAGATATTTCAAGAACTATTGCTGCTATTTGTACTCTCTATTCCTAGTATACTGAACGGACTGTACTTTATTTACTCGGTGAAAGGTCTCCGAGCTAGGGCTTGCAAATATTCGACTTTTTCAGATATTCGAATATGATTTTGTAGATATTCGAATAATTCGAATATTATTCGAGTACTACCAAAAACTATTAAAAATAGTTTTTCTTAGTATTTTTTGTGAAAAACATGTTAGAAGAGATATTTTTTACGCTGCGATTGGCCGATACCCATAACCTCTCTGTTCTCGAAGATAATGGGAGTCCATTATCAACTGGTGATGACGACTTATTTTTGCCGTTAAACTGCAATGCTTTGCATTTCTGTGTCCTGAATTTAAGAGGAAAAAAGCCTGTATACAGGCAAACGAGGCATTACATGTTAGTCCTCGAAGTACCTATTTGTCATTCGGTTGTGGGCGATCCTCCGAACGTTTTGACAATCATTGTTGTCCGCCGATTATTTACTATAACGAAAAGACAAATCGGGACAATTTTGATAAAACTAGACTTAACCTCGGGACTGTTTTTCGGTTTCATATAAAGTTAACTCTAGGCATCGTTTGACAACATTTCATTTTAAGAAGACTTTAAAATGTATATACGATTCGAAAGCATTTTGTCTCCTGAACACTACACTATTTTTATAATTTTTTTAAATCGCTTAATATAAAAAATAAAAATGAATAAAAAATATGTTCTCATTTTACCAGTTCTACGGCACAATAGATGAAATACCAGTGCCTTTTGCCACAGAAAAAATAAGCTGTCATAATTTTGAATTTGACAAATGTCAATGCATACTGTGAGATCGCTTACTTTTTTTCGATCGCGATAAGACTAAAGTAATGGTTTATTCTACCGTAGAACTGTAGTTACGCCCTTTTAGAATAAGTAAATATTAATATATTAATTATAAATTAATTACAAATCCTGGTGAAACAAATAAACTATCAGCGTATTCGTCTTTTCAAACCAAATACAGTGAACCAATAAAATTAAAGGCTCGAAAAAATGAAAGGTTGTCAGGCCCTTGTATGAAACGATGTCTAGCATCGGGATACGGCAGATCTCCAGCAGCAGCAGTTTGGCCGGGAAAAAATAAAAAGAGTTAATTTATGGCATATTTTATTCCATTAAACATTATTTTTAGTTATTGAATCTATTATTATTACATGTGGAATGATTTCGTCTGAATGTAAGTTGTTAAAGCGAGTCTTTTACGACGTCAGATTTGTTATCAAGTTGGAAATTTAATATAAAAATGGTGTTCATTGTTATCACATACCGTATGTATTAAAACGAAGCTTTAAATATTACAAAAGGTACAATAATATCAATGGCATTGTGCTGGTTGGAATCAAGCTTCCAATAGTGTAAAAACATGGACAAAAGCTTTAATATAATTTCAGGCGTGAACGTTGAATTGTCAGTCTATTATAATTATTGTAAAATAATATGCTCAGGTACTTATCACAAAAATCAACTCTTACCAACAACTGTAAAAGTTATGACACCAAATAATTAGGTACTTAATACTTCTAAATAATATTTTAATAACAAATTCAACATAACAACATGAATCATAAATTAATAGAAAATAATATAATAATAGTCACCATTAATACGGTGGTCGGCAAAGTAAACGAAACTGTGGTCGCAACTCCCCTTTTCTTCTTTCTTGCGTGTATTGTTGAAAAATCTTCAATCTAAATTTTTCTTTGCCTTTGGAGATTTTTGTTCACGAAGCCACTATAACTAAACCGCTTTAATCTTGCGTATGTACATGTGCACTACTTAGTTAATTATGGTCCTTCAGTCTATTATAGATGATCTAAGGTCTTTCAGCCTGCGAAAACAGACTCTAATAGTTAAATAGGCCAATACGAGATCGACATATTTTGCCACAGACCTGACAAGTCGTTGTCAGCTAATGCACTGAACCAAGTTTTGTCGTAGGAATTGCAACTAGGCCATGCAATACCGGTTTTACTTGTATGGGCCAATACCGATATTGCATGCCCTAATTGCAACCCTCCACCACAAATTTGCGGCGTTGTGTGCGCTTTTCGTCAAAGTTTCTCTGAATTTTGGCAGTCAATTTTGAAAGCGATCATGTCTCGTTTCACGCAGTCTAAGCGAAGTAATTTCTATGATTATGACAAAATTTGTCATTATCAGCCTTACTAAGGATAAAAACTTATTTCATTACATTCCTTGCTTTCTTTTTGTTTACTGGGTTAGCAAGGAATTTGGGCGTTACACAGAAACTTCACGTGCTTTATCAATATTATTAATAATGAAAGAAAAGAAAGTATCGCAGTAGAGAAGCAAATATTTAAGACTTGAAATGACATGAAAATTAAACCGCCAGAGAAAACGCTAAATCAAGGCGCCAACAGCACAGCGCGAACCAAATCAAAATGGCGTTGACTTATAATATAATATAATCATACAGTACACTCAAACTAAATCAAACTCTAATACATCGTTAACATGTTCTATTTTGTCTTGACTATGATGGTGCCTTAATGTCATTAGAATTTGTAAACTAGTTTGGCATGTCACTTGCTTGTCAGTGCGATAAGCACAGATAATGTCTAGAAGTATCAGTAGTAAACATATTTTGGGTGCGTTCGTAAATAATATTTACCGGAAAACCTAAAAAATATTTATTCTGTTCAAGTGACCTAACCGGCTGTCAGGTAATAAAATAGTACGCAAATCGACGGATGAGTACGCGAGTACGCAAGACCATCAAATAGTACGCATTGCGTACTATTGCGTACCCATATGGCAACGCTGAGTGAGTTGTCAGTTATTTGTCACTGTCAGTGTGACGTAAGGTAAGTTTGTTTTTGATTTTTTTTATTTTTTTTTTATTTGTCCATTCGGATAGGCTAAGACCATGGGCCATACTGCCTTGTCTTCAGTACAGTCTGCTATTCAAGAACAAGGGCACGTTCGAAATTGACAAAAATTCCAAATGATTGCATGTCAGTCTGAAACCGGCATTATAAAGAACCAATTTTTAGGGTTCCGTACCAAAATGGTAAAAAAGGAACCCTTATAGTGCAACTCTGTCTGTCTGTCATAGCCAGATATTTCAAGAACTATTGCTGCTATTTGTACTCTCTATTCCTAGTATACTGAACGGACTGTACTTTATTTACTCGGTGAAAGGTCTCCGAGCTAGGGCTTGCAAATATTCGACTTTTTCAGATATTCGAATATGATTTTGTAGATATTCGAATAATTCGAATATTATTCGAGTACTACCAAAAACTATTAAAAATAGTTTTTCTTAGTATTTTTTGTGAAAAACATGTTAGAAGAGATATTTTTTACGCTGCGATTGGCCGATACCCATAACCTCTCTGTTCTCGAAGATAATGGGAGTCCATTATCAACTGCCAGCTCCTTCGGTACCTAGAGGACCACCAGTTGCTTAGTGACCCCCAATACGGTTTCCGTAAAGGTCGCTCAGCTGGTGATCTTCTGGTCTACCTAACACATCGTTGGGCACAGGCGATCGAGACTAAGGGTGAATCATTGGCCGTTAGTTTGGACATGGCGAAGGCTTTTGATTGGGTTTGGCACAAAGCACTTCTTTCGAAGTTTCCATCTTATGGGCTTTCCGAGAAATTATGCGAATGGGTGAGAAGCTTTCTAGCAGCCAGATGCATAAAGATCGTAGTTGACGGTGAGTGCTCTGAATCCATGTCTGTGAACGCTGGTGTCCCGCAAGGCTGTGTGCTATCGCCTACGTTGTTACTTCTGCATATCAACGACATGCTGCAAATCTGTGGCATTCACTGTTATGCAGATGACAGCACGGATGATGCCTTCTACACCGGCCGCGCCAATATTTCTCGGGATAACGTCATCGAGAGCCGTAACAGACTTGTGTCTGAAATTGAAACTTCCCTAAAAGAAGTTTCAGAATGGGGTCTACTTAATCTAGTCCGTTTTAACCCTACGAAGAAACAGGTTTGCGCTTTCACCGCTAAAAAGCTTACGTTTCTTGCATTATCGTTTTGAGAGCACCCCCACCTAACTGCCACAGCCACTATTGCAATCCTTGGTGTCGACATATCGAGTGAAGTCTAGTTTCGCGGCCATTTAGAGGGTAAGGCTAAAATAGCCTCTAAGAAGAAGAGAAGTGCTCAACAGATCGAGACAGTATTTCACTCCGGCCCACCGCCTACAGCTTTATAAGGCGCAGGTCCGTCCACATATGGAATACTGTTTTCAGCTGTGGGCTGGGGATCCCCAGTACCAGCTTCTCCCTCTAGACCGCATTCAGCGGAGAGCGACTCGTATCGTCGGCTGCCAAGATATTTCAAATCGGCTCGACTCCTTGGCACTGCGTAGAGATGTAGCCTCGCTCTGCATCTTCTATCGTCTGTATAACGGGAAGTGCTCCGAGGAATAGTTCGGATTGATCCCTGCCGCATCTTTCCGCGATCGCCCTACGCGACAATATTTCCATTCTCACCACTTAGATGGTTGGCAGTCCACAACTGTGCGTTTTGCTAGAAACTTCCTGCCTCGCACGACTGAACTGTGGAATAAATTGTCACCTGCAGTGTTTCCGGACCGTTTTCTCGTTTGCCCCCTATTTAATAAAAAAAATCCTTTGGGGGAGTTATGTCGGACTCACCCCCTCAGAAGGAGAAGAGATACCCACTAAAACCACCTGGACCCGTGTTACCCACACATGCTCTGAAGGTCATGCTCTGGTGGCATGGACGTTAATCAGGTGGGGCGACACGGCCTTTCATGCAACAGAAGCGCCGGCCACATGGAAGCTCCGTAGAGCCCTGGTGCACATGCTGGTGCAACGTGTCCACAAGCCCTGGTGGGTAGTTAGTTGGCTGCATTCCGCATTCAGGCAACCTTTAACAGGCCGGTTCAGCGTATAACCAGTCCCAAATCATAAAGCTAAAGCTGTCCCGTCCGTCACCGCTTTTTTGTACTTTAACTAAATTGGTAGGTTTATCCTCGTAAAACCCGTTTCCTAAATTTAGGATATTTTGCTGAAGAAATTTTCGAGTTTATTAAGATGAGAATAGAATTCTAATTTCATAAATGCTTCCCTGCTCATCACCCCCTTATGGGCCTCACGTCACGAGGATATTAGTTTTAGAAATGTTAACTAACTGGTCCATGCTTCGAAAGATCCCAGAGCTGGCGCATACTTCTCCCAAAAAATTGTCCTTGCTATTAAGAAAGTTAATGACGCATGCAAAAAGAACACCATACCACAGGCTGCAGCTCAGCCTAGAGAGGATATTCTATTTTTTTATTTAATCATTGTTTTTTATAGCGTAAAAAGTTACGCTGCGCTATTTTAGGTATATTTAGTTTGAAAAAATTTAATTGATTACTTTATCCTTCTTTATTATATCCTTTGTTAGCATTTTAATTTAAATAGGTAGTAAAATTATTCGAATACCTTACCAGGTATTATTCGAATAGCAAAATTAGCCGAATATTCGAAGAATTCGAATATTCGAATTGCAAGCCCTACTCCGAGCCTTAGATGAGAATGTGTATAACAGCTCTATTTAAGCAGGCCGTCTCGTTAAGGTGGGTTTAGACCAAACGAATTCTAACACATTCTAACGCCACTCTACCAAATGTGGGGTTAGAATGTGTTAGAATTCGTTTGGTCTAAACCCACCTTTAGGTATCTTACTTATTTTTTGGGGATCGTGCACCCTTGGAGAGACGAGCAGTGGACTGCGCGCGGTTGGTGATGACGACTTATTTTTGCCGTTAAACTGCAATGCTTTGCATTTCTGTGTCCTGAATTTAAGAGGAAAAAAGCCTGTATACAGGCAAACGAGGCATTACATGTTAGTCCTCGAAGTACCTATTTGTCATTCGGTTGTGGGCGATCCTCCGAACGTTTTGACAATCATTGTTGTCCGCCGATTATTTACTATAACGAAAAGACAAATCGGGACAATTTTGATAAAACTAGACTTAACCTCGGGACTGTTTTTCGGTTTCATATAAAGTTAACTCTAGGCATCGTTTGACAACATTTCATTTTAAGAAGACTTTAAAATGTATATACGATTCGAAAGCATTTTGTCTCCTGAACACTACACTATTTTTATAATTTTTTTAAATCGCTTAATATAAAAAATAAAAATGAATAAAAAATATGTTCTCATTTTACCAGTTCTACGGCACAATAGATGAAATACCAGTGCCTTTTGCCACAGAAAAAATAAGCTGTCATAATTTTGAATTTGACAAATGTCAATGCATACTGTGAGATCGCTTACTTTTTTTCGATCGCGATAAGACTAAAGTAATGGTTTATTCTACCGTAGAACTGTAGTTACGCCCTTTTAGAATAAGTAAATATTAATATATTAATTATAAATTAATTACAAATCCTGGTGAAACAAATAAACTATCAGCGTATTCGTCTTTTCAAACCAAATACAGTGAACCAATAAAATTAAAGGCTCGAAAAAATGAAAGGTTGTCAGGCCCTTGTATGAAACGATGTCTAGCATCGGGATACGGCAGATCTCCAGCAGCAGCAGTTTGGCCGGGAAAAAATAAAAAGAGTTAATTTATGGCATATTTTATTCCATTAAACATTATTTTTAGTTATTGAATCTATTATTATTACATGTGGAATGATTTCGTCTGAATGTAAGTTGTTAAAGCGAGTCTTTTACGACGTCAGATTTGTTATCAAGTTGGAAATTTAATATAAAAATGGTGTTCATTGTTATCACATACCGTATGTATTAAAACGAAGCTTTAAATATTACAAAAGGTACAATAATATCAATGGCATTGTGCTGGTTGGAATCAAGCTTCCAATAGTGTAAAAACATGGACAAAAGCTTTAATATAATTTCAGGCGTGAACGTTGAATTGTCAGTCTATTATAATTATTGTAAAATAATATGCTCAGGTACTTATCACAAAAATCAACTCTTACCAACAACTGTAAAAGTTATGACACCAAATAATTAGGTACTTAATACTTCTAAATAATATTTTAATAACAAATTCAACATAACAACATGAATCATAAATTAATAGAAAATAATATAATAATAGTCACCATTAATACGGTGGTCGGCAAAGTAAACGAAACTGTGGTCGCAACTCCCCTTTTCTTCTTTCTTGCGTGTATTGTTGAAAAATCTTCAATCTAAATTTTTCTTTGCCTTTGGAGATTTTTGTTCACGAAGCCACTATAACTAAACCGCTTTAATCTTGCGTATGTACATGTGCACTACTTAGTTAATTATGGTCCTTCAGTCTATTATAGATGATCTAAGGTCTTTCAGCCTGCGAAAACAGACTCTAATAGTTAAATAGGCCAATACGAGATCGACATATTTTGCCACAGACCTGACAAGTCGTTGTCAGCTAATGCACTGAACCAAGTTTTGTCGTAGGAATTGCAACTAGGCCATGCAATACCGGTTTTACTTGTATGGGCCAATACCGATATTGCATGCCCTAATTGCAACCCTCCACCACAAATTTGCGGCGTTGTGTGCGCTTTTCGTCAAAGTTTCTCTGAATTTTGGCAGTCAATTTTGAAAGCGATCATGTCTCGTTTCACGCAGTCTAAGCGAAGTAATTTCTATGATTATGACAAAATTTGTCATTATCAGCCTTACTAAGGATAAAAACTTATTTCATTACATTCCTTGCTTTCTTTTTGTTTACTGGGTTAGCAAGGAATTTGGGCGTTACACAGAAACTTCACGTGCTTTATCAATATTACGGGGTCTGTGTCGCTTACTTCACCGATGCCCGTAAGTATATTTAAGTGATATAAAAAAATGCCATCTCTACTCGATAGACAACATTCAACTGGAACTTTAATACTGTTTATTTCGATTGCAATGTCGATGTTGCCTCGAGTAGGACGTATTTGTTCGAAGACACAAGGCAGTCTTAGGCGAATACTCTGCTCCTCCATCCCACCTTATGCTCCCTCACGTCGCCAAACCCTATCCGAACTATAGGGAACGTGCACGATCTATAGGTGGCAGCACTAAACGACAAAAGAGACACGGGCGGAAAATAAAGGAAACTATCACCCCTGTCAAATCAAGCTGTCAATGTCAATATCTAAGTGTCAAAGTAGCTATACTGACGTTAATCGTCTTTCATCGCGATAAATGTTTCCGTCAATGTGGCCCCAGCATGAGAGGGTACATGATTCAGATTGGCGGCACCAGTTGGCAGCACCTTCGTCGTGCACGTCCCCTATCTCAACACTCAGGACACTAAGCATCTCCGACACTCCAAGTATACTTATTTTAAGTAAATATTCAGATATATCGTACATTACACAGTTATCATATACAATCTATTTTGTACATGCAGTATACCATTTCTTACATCGGTATACAGATCTCATTACTCTTAATTATGAACACACTAATTAATGGAGATTACGAACACAACTCGCCACGTTATGTATAAAATATTCTACAATGTCGTCTTTTGAAAGTAAAACAATCATAATAATATACATATATCACAGATACCTAGGGAAGATAATTATCAATTAAATCTTCTATCTTTGAGGTATTATAAATTGTAGACAATTTCATTTGTATAAAATATGACAAATTAAAACAGCGCAATATCGAAATTCCTACAGTCCAGTTTCATCTATATCTTTCGCCTGAGGTTTTATTCATATTAGAACCTTAGACGATGGGCAATTCATTAGGCTATTAATACCGTTTTCACCACACTTGTTCGTAACGGGTGTTATAACACGCGGGCTTATTGACCAACTCGAGCCGATTTAACTCCCGTGGGTTACAAAAATCTATAACTCCCACGGGAGGAAAAACTGTATGAAAACATTGTGTGTATCACGGGCAGTAAGGGGATTACAAACTCGAGACACTAAAAGCCCTCCGCCTACGGCGTCGGGCTCCTAATAGACTCGTTAGTAATATCTTTGACATCGGATGTAAAGAGTTTATACTTGAAAGTAATCACTGACGACATCGGCCCCGTTGACGGGCCCCTTGCCGGCGGCGGCGGGCCGGCCGGGCGCGCCGATCCGCTCGTAGCCGGCCGCCGAGTCCGACCGCTCCACGCTCGAACTCGCCGCTTCGTTATTTAACTTCTCGTACGGCGGCTCCTTTTTTGACAACTCGAAATATTTCACGCTCTCATAATTGGGATCCTTCTTGGATCGGCCGGAGTCGTTCTTGGAGACTTTGGACCGAACGGATTCATATTTCGGGTCCTTGAGTCGCAGCGACTCGTAGTTGGGGTCTCGCGCGCCGACGCTCTCGTAGTTGGGGTCCTTGGGGCGAACGGACTCGTAGTTGGGGTCGGACTCGCTGCCGCTGCCCTTGTAGAGGGGGTCGTGTGGCATAGACTCGTAGTTGGACTCGAGGTCGTTGTTGTTGGCGGGCCAGTCGTACCGGTCGCGGCGTTTGTTGACTGTGGAGTAGGCGGGCTGTGCGATGGTGGCGTAGGGCGGCTGTTCCCGCAACACCTCGTAGTTGGGTTCGGAATCGGACGCACCGTTGTCGACCTTGGAGATGTGTTCGTACCCGTCGCTACTGACTAGACTGTCGGGGCCACCGTCCGCGACGTGGTTCGACTTACTTAATAAATTGTTGTTGAAGTTGGAATTGGGGGCGGATTTGTTTATTTCTTTGACCGTCTCGTAGCCGGGGTCCTGGTTTTGCGATATCTTGCGTTCCTTGTGCGCTATAGTCTCGTAGCCGTGGGATTTTTTCCTGTCGATGGTCTCGTAGCCGGGGTCGTCCGCGCGGTATTTACCCGCGCGCGGTTCGGTCTCGCCGTCGGGGCCGTCCTTCGTTTTTCGGGGTTCCTCGGGGATCTTTCCTTTGGCTTTCTTGATGACTTTCGCGTACATCTCCTCGAGGTTGCGCTCGGGGCTGTCGGCGGGGGCGGGGGGGTCTTCTGGACCCTGGTCGAGGAAGTGGAGCTCCTTGGCGACGAGTGGGCGGATGAGGTCGCCGGAACTGAACCGATGTTTGTCCACGGGGTAGTTGCACCCGTAGAAGTCGGACGAGCTGACGCAGCTGTTGTTCCGTTGGTGCTTCTCATTGAGGCTGCGACGCAGTTTATCGTTGTTGAAGAGATCACCTACGGGAATAGTACTTTTTGATATAAGTGCGGAAAGTATGTCATTTTTCACGAGTCCTTCCGAGTCCGAGGTGTAATACTCGGGACGAGTGGAAATGACACTTCCGCACGTGTATCAAACGTTTTTTAATACAATTGCGAAAAAATGTCGATGAAACAAAAACATGGCACCGGCTGTCACTATTCAGTCTAATCAAAATAAATTATTTTGAAAAGAAACATACAGAATAATTTAGAATAGTACATTACAGTGGTAATACAAAGACAAGCCGAGATCGCAGATGTTTGTGGCTCGAGCCGCAGGCGAGGACACGGGAAGTAATAAAGAACGCCCTCGATCGCACATTTACGTCCCTGGCTTGCAGCTCGGGCCGCAAACATCTGCGATCTCGGCCTTTCTTTGTATTACCACCCTAGTTGTGTAATGTACTATATTATTACTTTGTACTTTACTTATTTGCAAATAAATGTGTTATTTAGTGTTCAAAACTAGCTGGAAAGTAAAAAGCACGATTTACAGCTACGAAAAGTATTACTTTTTGAGCAAGTGTATTAAAAAACATTCTTACAAGATATCCCAAAAATAGAAAACAATTGACAACATTTCATTTTAAGAACACTTTAAAATGTATATTCGATTCGAAAGCATTTTGTCTCCTGAACACTACACTATTTTTATAATTTTTTTATATTGCTTAATATAAAAAATACAAATTAATAAAAAATATGTTCTCATTTTACCAGTTCTACGGCACAATAGATGAAATGCCAGTGCCTTTTGCCACAGAAAAAAGAAGCTGTCATAATTTTGAATTTGACATTGTCAATGCATACTTTCAGATCGCTTACTTTTTTTCGATCGCGATAAGACTAAAGTAATGGTTTATTCTACCGTAGAACTGTAGTTACGCCCTTTTAGAATAAATAAATATTTATATATTAATTATAAATTAATTACAAATCCTGGTGAAACAAATAAACTATCAGCGTATTCGTCTTTTCAAACCAAATACAGAGAACCAATCAAATTAAAAGCTCAAAAAAATGAAAGGTTGTCAATTGTACTCGTTTAATGTTAAATGCAAAAATGCGCATAAAGTGGCACAAGTGTAATTAACATGTACATTTGTGCAATATTAAGCTATGTGCACACATTTTTGAAAGTGTACGGGCTCGGCTGTCCAACCCTGTATTAACTGACCGGTGCTGGAGATGCGCTGGTGGCTGCGCGCGTCGTGTTGTCCGTGCGGGGCGTGCTGTGCGTGCGGGGCGTGCTGTGCGTGCGGGGCGTGCGGGGCGTGCTGTGCGTGCGGCGCGTGCGGGGCGTGCTGTGCGTGCGGGGCGTGCGGGGCGTGCTGTGCGTGCGGCGCGTGCGGGGCGCGCGCCGGCTGCGGCGGCGGCGGCAGCGGCGAGTTGGCCTGCCGCTTCTCCGGTTTGGGCGAGCCCAGCGCCCCCGTCGAGTTCGAACACGACGAGGACGACGCTGGAAACAAACCGAGCGGTCACGTCGCTCGTCTAGTACGCTTGTGTCCTAAATTTTGTAACCGATGTAAATGGACTCTACTATTTACGAGTATAAGGAATAAATATATACCTATAACTACTACACTTGGATTACTATAACAGCCACAAATTGTAATCAAAAGTAGCCGATCGCACCGAGCGTTAAAAACGGCCCATACAAAACGGACGCCCTGTGACGTCGTCTCTTGTCCTCGCTGTACTAAGTTGTATGAAAAAAAATAGCATTTTGCCATTTTTAGCACGAAAAAGTGCCGTTTAAGCACATAGTTGTCATACATTTATTTTTTCAGTGTTATTTAAGCATTCCGAAATTGACTTTAATTTTTCTTTAAGACGATAAAAACTATAGTTTTTTTTTAACTTTGTGGTGTCATAACTTTATATTTTTTATTTATTTCTTCTGTGTTATGATAATAGTATTTTATGCAACAGTTGTATAAGAAGGTTCAAAAAATGCGAATTGCGTGAGTTGCGATACGAGCCGCGAATGCGGCGAGTATCGCAAATAGAGACGCAATGAGCGTTTTTTGACTTAATTATACAACGTTGCATACAATACTTTTTCTACGACTAGGTTAAAATATAAAATACATGGACGTCACGCGTGTCTCGTCCGGTCTCTCCGAGTGTGTACAGCCGGCATGACAGTTGTGTCTATGGTAAACTTTTTTTTGATATGGCTGGTGACACGGTGTGACGATAATTAAAATACTTTTTTTTATGTTGGCATCAAGTAATTTAATTCGGAAAGTTTTGTTTTTCTTATGAATCGTAGGAATTTAATTGTTTGTTAAGTTGGTAGTTGTGAATTTTTATCGTGAAGTTAGAATTGAGCGCTTAATCCTTGACCTAAGTTTAACCTAGATTTAGAAGTCTGTGGATGCTAGCAATAACGTAAAGTGACTATAACGACACTAGTGCTGTTATGGGGAATAGAGTATAGACTTCTCTGAACTCATATTATGTATGTTCTTATATTAGTGTTCGTGACCAAGTAAAAGACAGATAACAGTACAGGAGTAGAAAAAATAGTATTTTCCAATCCATGTGACTATATTATGTTGTAAAATTCATCATTAGTCAACATCCCCGTTATCACCTAGGTTGTCTTGAAAACTGGACCGGGTGGAAGGGTCGAGTGAAAAGGGTTCAGTAGGACGGATGCGGTTACCGATAGTCGGAGATTCATAAATCTCCTACTGATCTTACGTAGGTATGCACAAATACTTTTAAAATCTACAGTTCATCTATTACCTAAAACAACCGAACTCACTAGCTAAAGAAGGCTTATTTAATACTGTATAGACTACTGAGACCAAACTGAGCCGGCAGTATTCTACAATAAACTGGAGCAGGGGTCTCTAAACGGCTCATCCGCCGTCCGATTAGATTCTGTCGCTACCCGTTTAAAAGATGCAGACATTTTATTCACGGTACTTTAGTGCAGCGTTCGGCAAACCTGCGGCCCGCGAGCCACCCTGGCTATTTTGTATGTAAAGGTCGTTATATTCAGGATCGTATAAAGTCACAAATTATCAACAACGTGCGGCCCGCGTCTTTTTTTTTGAAGCCTGACTAACTTGCAAGCCTGTAGCAAAAATCGGACCAGGGGAGGGGGCCGGGGGCGCCTGGGATCGAACCAGGTCGCTAGTCCCCGTCCACCTTGAGAGGATCGGACTAGGTGAGGCCAAAGCGCCTGGGATCGGCCCGCATCAATTTCGTTAACTACTATGTGGCCCTTGGCTGCTAAAAGGTTGCCGACCGCTGTTAGTAAAACAAACGTGTACCTTGTCTTGAGTGGGTCGCGTTTGATGTGGACGCTCCAACCTCAGGTGGGGCACTTCTCCTGTAAAAAAAAAGTATAAATTAGTTAAATAATTGATTGAATCAGGCGTTACTTTGCGGAAGTCCATGTTAATTAGAACAAAAATATTGCTTTGCTATACCGCGATATGATTACGTGTTAGATAATTAGTGCTAGTCCGTTATAATTACTTGCGTATTTCTTCATGCACTGCCCTTACATGCAAATGGGCCACCTTGTATAAAGTAAACGCCATAATTAGGCGAACTAGTTTGACAGATAAAAATGTTGCATTGCCTGGCTCACAGAAAATTAAATAGTCATAGGTAAATATCGATAAAATGTTATCGACAATAGTTTGCTTGCACGCATTAGATTATGTCTAAGAACACAAAATAAATTCATGAAACGTGTAATCCTTAAATGTTTTCATGAATTTATAGTGTCACCTTACTTTATTTATTAGGTTATAAATTAAATAACAGTCATAATATCATTCTTTATTTTAATTATATCGCTCTTTATTTTTATTATATCGACAAGAATCACTGGCCTAACTCTGGCAACACTTGTGGTACTGTCAACTAGTTCGCCTATTTATGGCGTTTACTTTAGTGACGTACCTGGCGGCGTGGGCGTCGGGGTCGGCGGGCTGCGGCAGGCGCGCGGAGCGGCGGCGCGGCTCGGGCGCTATCTGCGCGTACGTGTCGGAGCCCGAGCCCGCGTGGGCCTCCTCGATGGCCGCGTACATCTCATCTGTAACGGCATACAACCCGGTGGAGTCGGAACGTATAGGTCAGGGGTTCCCAATCTTTTTCAACCCGTGGCGCACTTACAAGTTTAGTACTTCGTCGCGGCGCCCTACCCTAGCTCGCTCAAAATAGGTATGGTTGCTTTATAGGTACCCACGAATATTTGTGGTTTTAGATAATAATAGAGGATCGAATTACGGCGCCCCTCTTTACTTTCTACGGCGCACACTCTGGGAACCCCTGGTATAGGTAGTTTCACGAGAGTTGAGGCCACGCACACAACAACACTGTCATGTAATGATAGCGGGATTTTGAAATTACTGTTCTTTTTTCGTACCGATAGCAGTTCAACAGTGAATTGCAAGATAGACCAAAAAATTTGTTTAAACTATAGCCTTGTGTTTATTTACTCACTCATTCATTTCATTCATTCACTTTTCTTGCAATGATGCTTCATGTAGCTGTGTGTGTAATCATTCACCTCAACTCTCGTGAAACTACCTATACTATACGCAACAACGGAGATTCAGAATACAGTACCTACTTTTGGATATAGGTAGGTGCGGAAAGTATGTCATTTCTCACGAGTTCCGATCCGAGGTGTCTTGGCCCGAGCCGCTAGGCGAGTAAGGCGAGAAAAAGCACTAGTGCGCAAAATACAACTTACCGCACGATATACAGCTACGAATAGTACCGCTTTTTGAGCAAGTGTATGACACAACTAGGGTGGTAAAACAAATAAAGGCCGAGATCGCAGATGTTTGCGGCCCGAGCTGCAAGCGAGGGATGTAAATATGCGATCGAGGGCTTTCTTTATTACCTCCCGTGTTGTGTACATAATTTTGACTACACTTGGTTAGAAAGCGGCAGCGTGCGGAAAAAGTTACTTTATGGCCAGGTGTGGCCTAAAATATATAACCTGAGTCGTCGGAGACAGTGGCGTAGTGCGGCTGCGCGGGCGGCGCGGCCGGCGCCTGCGCGCGGATGTTGCTCAGCGGCTCGCGCACCGAGATGCTCGTGTAGCCCTCTGTCAAACAACCAACATTAATCTAATAAGATCGCTAAATTTACTAGTATTCCGAATAGTGACCTCGCGACTTTCTCCTTTCCGAGATTTGGTAGAAGGGCAGTTGCGATCAATAGGATTTATAAGTTATGAGCAGCATCGGTTCAGGGGCTACGGAGGTATCTTTCTACTACGCTTCTTTAGACGTATGAGGAAAACGGCACTTACGTTACGGATTAGTATGTATTCAACATACTCGACTCATAACCTCAATCACTGTGTTGGCACGATCATATTAATACATAGAATTTCTATGATAGAAATCCTATCTATCTGCTAGAAAGCTATCGGCTTTGCCTCAAGGTTAACTGGTAGAGAGTGGCCTATGGCAGCGGTCGTGAGCCTTTTAGCAGCCAAGGGCCACCTAGTAGCTAAGGAAATTGACGCAGGCAGCACTTTGTTAATAATTTGGGATTTTATTCAATTCTGAATATAGCGACCTTTACATACAAAATAGCCAGGGAGGCTCGCGGGCCGCAAGTGAACGGTTCAAGGGCCGCAGGTTGCCGACCGCTGCCCTATGGCATTAATAAATAAATAAATAAATATTAGGGGACAATCTTACACAAATCGAACTAGCCCCATAGTAAGCTCAATAAGGCTTGTGTTATGGATACTAGACGACGATATATTTAATAGATACAAATACTTAAATACATAGAAAACATCCATGACTCAGGAACAAATATTCGTGCTCATCGCACAAATAAATGCCCTTACCGGGATTCGAACCCAGGACCTCTTGCTTCGTAGGCAGGGTCAGTACCAACTAAGCTAAAGCGGTCGTCAGATTAAGTCACATTAAGTTCCTTTTGGACGATAAGTTTTGTTTTGTGCAATAAACTTTAAATAAATCCTTATCTTCCGTCGCCCATCATGGCTATGAGGGTCTGCGGCGTGATGTACGGCAGCTCGTGGCCGGACGGCAGCACACGGCGGTCGGCATGTAACAGTATAGCCTACGTACTGGCCGAGTCAGTGGAGTCGCCGCTGAAGTGTTGCGGGGCGTGGCGCGGCGACGGCGGCGTGATGTACGGCAGCTCGAGGCCGGACGGCAGCACACGGCGGTCGGCATGTAACAGTATAGCCTACGTACTGGCCGAGTCAGTGGAGTCGCCGCTGAAGTGTTGCGGGGCGTGGCGCGGCGACGGCGGCGTGATGTACGGCAGCTCGAGGCCGGACGGCAGCACACGGCGGTCGGCATGTAACAGTATAGCCTACGTACTGGCCGAGTCGGTGGAGTCGCCGCTGAAGTGTTGCGGGGCGTGGCGCGGCGACGGCGGCGTGATGTACGGCAGCTCGAGGCCGGACGGCAGCACACGGCGGTCGGCATGTAACAGTATAGCCTACGTACTGGCCGAGTCAGTGGAGTCGCCGCTGAAGTGTTGCGGGGCGTGGCGCGGCGACGGCGGCGTGATGTACGGCAGCTCGAGGCCGGACGGCAGCACACGGCGGTCGGCATGTAACAGTATAGCCTACGTACTGGCCGAGTCAGTGGAGTCGCCGCTGAAGTGTTGCGGGGCGTGGCGCGGCGACGGCGGCGTGATGTACGGCAGCTCGAGGCCGGACGGCAGCACACGGCGGTCGGCATGTAACAGTATAGCCTACGTACTGGCCGAGTCAGTGGAGTCGCCGCTGAAGTGTTGCGGGGCGTGGCGCGGCGACGGCGGCGTGATGTACGGCAGCTCGAGGCCGGACGGCAGCACACGGCGGTCGGCATGTAACAGTATAGCCTACGTACTGGCCGAGTCAGTGGAGTCGCCGCTGAAGTGTTGCGGGGCGTGGCGCGGCGACGGCGGCGTGATGTACGGCAGCTCGAGGCCGGACGGCAGCACACGGCGGTCGGCATGTAACAGTATAGCCTACGTACTGGCCGAGTCAGTGGAGTCGCCGCTGAAGTGTTGCGGGGCGTGGCGCGGCGACGGCGGCGTGATGTACGGCAGCTCGAGGCCGGACGGCAGCACACGGCGGTCGGCATGTAACAGTATAGCCTACGTACTGGCCGAGTCAGTGGAGTCGCCGCTGAAGTGTTGCGGGGCGTGGCGCGGCGACGGCGGCGTGATGTACGGCAGCTCGAGGCCGGACGGCAGCACACGGCGGTCGGCATGTAACAGTATAGCCTACGTACTGGCCGAGTCGGTGGAGTCGCCGCTGAAGTGTTGCGGGGCGTGGCGCGGCGACGGCGGCGTGATGTACGGCAGCTCGAGGCCGGACGGCAGCACACGGCGGTCGGCATGTAACAGTATAGCCTACGTACTGGCCGAGTCAGTGGAGTCGCCGCTGAAGTGTTGCGGGGCGTGGCGCGGCGACGGCGGCGTGATGTACGGCAGCTCGAGGCCGGACGGCAGCACACGGCGGTCGGCATGTAACAGTATAGCCTACGTACTGGCCGAGTCAGTGGAGTCGCCGCTGAAGTGTTGCGGGGCGTGGCGCGGCGACGGCGGCGTGATGTACGGCAGCTCGAGGCCGGACGGCAGCACACGGCGGTCGGCATGTAACAGTATAGCCTACGTACTGGCCGAGTCAGTGGAGTCGCCGCTGAAGTGTTGCGGGGCGTGGCGCGGCGACGGCGGCGTGATGTACGGCAGCTCGAGGCCGGACGGCAGCACACGGCGGTCGGCATGTAACAGTATAGCCTACGTACTGGCCGAGTCAGTGGAGTCGCCGCTGAAGTGTTGCGGGGCGTGGCGCGGCGACGGCGGCGTGATGTACGGCAGCTCGAGGCCGGACGGCAGCACACGGCGGTCGGCATGTAACAGTATAGCCTACGTACTGGCCGAGTCAGTGGAGTCGCCGCTGAAGTGTTGCGGGGCGTGGCGCGGCGACGGCGGCGTGATGTACGGCAGCTCGAGGCCGGACGGCAGCACACGGCGGTCGGCATGTAACAGTATAGCCTACGTACTGGCCGAGTCAGTGGAGTCGCCGCTGAAGTGTTGCGGGGCGTGGCGCGGCGACGGCGGCGTGATGTACGGCAGCTCGTGGCCGGACGGCAGCACACGGCGGTCGGCATGTAACAGTATAGCCTACGTACTGGCCGAGTCAGTGGAGTCGCCGCTGAAGTGTTGCGGGGCGTGGCGCGGCGACGGCGGCGTGATGTACGGCAGCTCGAGGCCGGACGGCAGCACACGGCGGTCGGCATGTAACAGTATAGCCTACGTACTGGCCGAGTCAGTGGAGTCGCCGCTGAAGTGTTGCGGGGCGTGGCGCGGCGACGGCGGCGTGATGTACGGCAGCTCGAGGCCGGACGGCAGCACACGGCGGTCGGCATGTAACAGTATAGCCTACGTACTGGCCGAGTCGGTGGAGTCGCCGCTGAAGTGTTGCGGGGCGTGGCGCGGCGACGGCGGCGTGATGTACGGCAGCTCGAGGCCGGACGGCAGCACACGGCGGTCGGCATGTAACAGTATAGCCTACGTACTGGCCGAGTCAGTGGAGTCGCCGCTGAAGTGTTGCGGGGCGTGGCGCGGCGACGGCGGCGTGATGTACGGCAGCTCGAGGCCGGACGGCAGCACACGGCGGTCGGCATGTAACAGTATAGCCTACGTACTGGCCGAGTCAGTGGAGTCGCCGCTGAAGTGTTGCGGGGCGTGGCGCGGCGACGGCGGCGTGATGTACGGCAGCTCGAGGCCGGACGGCAGCACACGGCGGTCGGCATGTAACAGTATAGCCTACGTACTGGCCGAGTCAGTGGAGTCGCCGCTGAAGTGTTGCGGGGCGTGGCGCGGCGACGGCGGCGTGATGTACGGCAGCTCGAGGCCGGACGGCAGCACACGGCGGTCGGCATGTAACAGTATAGCCTACGTACTGGCCGAGTCAGTGGAGTCGCCGCTGAAGTGTTGCGGGGCGTGGCGCGGCGACGGCGGCGTGATGTACGGCAGCTCGAGGCCGGACGGCAGCACACGGCGGTCGGCATGTAACAGTATAGCCTACGTACTGGCCGAGTCAGTGGAGTCGCCGCTGAAGTGTTGCGGGGCGTGGCGCGGCGACGGCGGCGTGATGTACGGCAGCTCGAGGCCGGACGGCAGCACACGGCGGTCGGCATGTAACAGTATAGCCTACGTACTGGCCGAGTCAGTGGAGTCGCCGCTGAAGTGTTGCGGGGCGTGGCGCGGCGACGGCGGCGTGATGTACGGCAGCTCGAGGCCGGACGGCAGCACACGGCGGTCGGCATGTAACAGTATAGCCTACGTACTGGCCGAGTCAGGTGGAGTCGCCGCTGAAGTGTTGCGGGGCGTGGCGCGGCGACGGCGGCGTGATGTACGGCAGCTCGAGGCCGGACGGCAGCACACGGCGGTCGGCATGTAACAGTATAGCCTACGTACTGGCCGAGTCAGTGGAGTCGCCGCTGAAGTGTTGCGGGGCGTGGCGCGGCGACGGCGGCGTGATGTACGGCAGCTCGAGGCCGGACGGCAGCACACGGCGGTCGGCATGTAACAGTATAGCCTACGTACTGGCCGAGTCAGTGGAGTCGCCGCTGAAGTGTTGCGGGGCGTGGCGCGGCGACGGCGGCGTGATGTACGGCAGCTCGAGGCCGGACGGCAGCACACGGCGGTCGGCATGTAACAGTATAGCCTCGTACTGGCCGAGTCAGTGGAGTCGCCGCTGAAGTGTTGCGGGGCGTGGCGCGGCGACGGCGGCGTGATGTACGGCAGCTCGAGGCCGGACGGCAGCACACGGCGGTCGGCATGTAACAGTATAGCCTACGTACTGGCCGAGTCAGTGGAGTCGCCGCTGAAGTGTTGCGGGGCGTGGCGCGGCGACGGCGGCGTGATGTACGGCAGCTCGAGGCCGGACGGCAGCACACGGCGGTCGGCATGTAACAGTATAGCCTACGTACTGGCCGAGTCAGTGGAGTCGCCGCTGAAGTGTTGCGGGGCGTGGCGCGGCGACGGCGGCGTGATGTACGGCAGCTCGAGGCCGGACGGCAGCACACGGCGGTCGGCATGTAACAGTATAGCCTACGTACTGGCCGAGTCAGTGGAGTCGCCGCTGAAGTGTTGCGGGGCGTGGCGCGGCGACGGCGGCGTGATGTACGGCAGCTCGAGGCCGGACGGCAGCACACGGCGGTCGGCATGTAACAGTATAGCCTACGTACTGGCCGAGTCAGTGGAGTCGCCGCTGAAGTGTTGCGGGGCGTGGCGCGGCGACGGCGGCGTGATGTACGGCAGCTCGAGGCCGGACGGCAGCACACGGCGGTCGGCATGTAACAGTATAGCCTACGTACTGGCCGAGTCAGTGGAGTCGCCGCTGAAGTGTTGCGGGGCGTGGCGCGGCGACGGCGGCGTGATGTACGGCAGCTCGAGGCCGGACGGCAGCACACGGCGGTCGGCATGTAACAGTATAGCCTACGTACTGGCCGAGTCAGTGGAGTCGCCGCTGAAGTGTTGCGGGGCGTGGCGCGGCGACGGCGGCGTGATGTACGGCAGCTCGTGGCCGGACGGCAGCACACGGCGGTCGGCATGTAACAGTATAGCCTACGTACTGGCCGAGTCAGTGGAGTCGCCGCTGAAGTGTTGCGGGGCGTGGCGCGGCGACGGCGGCGTGATGTACGGCAGCTCGAGGCCGGACGGCAGCACACGGCGGTCGGCATGTAACAGTATAGCCTACGTACTGGCCGAGTCAGTGGAGTCGCCGCTGAAGTGTTGCGGGGCGTGGCGCGGCGACGGCGGCGTGATGTACGGCAGCTCGAGGCCGGACGGCAGCACACGGCGGTCGGCATGTAACAGTATAGCCTACGTACTGGCCGAGTCAGTGGAGTCGCCGCTGAAGTGTTGCGGGGCGTGGCGCGGCGACGGCGGCGTGATGTACGGCAGCTCGAGGCCGGACGGCAGCACACGGCGGTCGGCATGTAACAGTATAGCCTACGTACTGGCCGAGTCGGTGGAGTCGCCGCTGAAGTGTTGCGGGGCGTGGCGCGGCGACGGCGGCGTGATGTACGGCAGCTCGAGGCCGGACGGCAGCACACGGCGGTCGGCATGTAACAGTATAGCCTACGTACTGGCCGAGTCGGTGGAGTCGCCGCTGAAGTGTTGCGGGGCGTGGCGCGGCGACGGCGGCGTGATGTACGGCAGCTCGAGGCCGGACGGCAGCACACGGCGGTCGGCATGTAACAGTATAGCCTACGTACTGGCCGAGTCAGTGGAGTCGCCGCTGAAGTGTTGCGGGGCGTGGCGCGGCGACGGCGGCGTGATGTACGGCAGCTCGAGGCCGGACGGCAGCACACGGCGGTCGGCATGTAACAGTATAGCCTACGTACTGGCCGAGTCAGTGGAGTCGCCGCTGAAGTGTTGCGGGGCGTGGCGCGGCGACGGCGGCGTGATGTACGGCAGCTCGAGGCCGGACGGCAGCACACGGCGGTCGGCATGTAACAGTATAGCCTACGTACTGGCCGAGTCGGTGGAGTCGCCGCTGAAGTGTTGCGGGGCGTGGCGCGGCGACGGCGGCGTGATGTACGGCAGCTCGAGGCCGGACGGCAGCACACGGCGGTCGGCATGTAACAGTATAGCCTACGTACTGGCCGAGTCAGTGGAGTCGCCGCTGAAGTGTTGCGGGGCGTGGCGCGGCGACGGCGGCGTGATGTACGGCAGCTCGAGGCCGGACGGCAGCACACGGCGGTCGGCATGTAACAGTATAGCCTACGTACTGGCCGAGTCAGTGGAGTCGCCGCTGAAGTGTTGCGGGGCGTGGCGCGGCGACGGCGGCGTGATGTACGGCAGCTCGAGGCCGGACGGCAGCACACGGCGGTCGGCATGTAACAGTATAGCCTACGTACTGGCCGAGTCAGTGGAGTCGCCGCTGAAGTGTTGCGGGGCGTGGCGCGGCGACGGCGGCGTGATGTACGGCAGCTCGTGGCTGGACGGCAGTGCGCCGCTAATGGCCACCGACGCCGATATTACCACCGATTCTGAAATAACGTTGATCGTGCTTTATACACAACTGTTGAGTTTTTTGTTCCTAATCTTAACAGCAAATTAAAAAGAGCTTCTACAGATTTATTAATAGTTGAACGTAATTATAAAGCAGTGCAATATACGCCCTTATAATGAAGGTTTGATACTGATACCTGGTCCAGACTGGCTCGCATCTCTTTCGTCTATTGGAATTTCATCCTCCCGTTGGTCAGGGGTGATTTCCACGATACTGCAATATTAAAATGTTGTTTGTATACATGGGACTTTGAAATTGGAATGTTTCTGATTAGACTTAGAACTATCTATGATTATGATTATCTACATAGGTATATTAATTTGCTGACTGATCAAATCGGCTTCTTTCTGTATGCAGTTTCCAAGAAAAACTGACTTGTGATGTAATTGCTCAATATGGTCAAATTGGCACCTTATTTCAGTTTTTGTTGGCTGACGTTAATTAATTAACTTTATTGGAAATTGCTCTATTACAGGAAAGCATATAACATCGACTTTCTGTGCTGTATATCATTTTTATGTATAACAGTAAGGTTCACAACAAAATACAGGGTACCTGGCTGACCAAAGCCATTGCCTTCCATCGAGTAGTGGTAGCACCCCTATAGCGTAAAGACAAAGCTGATTGGATGCGACTACAATAACTTACATATTATGGTTCTCATTCTGCAGCTTAGCGTACGCGTGTTCGTAGGGGTGGTCCCGGCTGGTGGACGCTTCCGGCGCGGCCTTGCTTCCTAGACACGAGCGTGTAATATTTCAGATAAGTACTATCAGGTCAGGTATTAGCGAAGCAATTTGTCAATTTACTAGATTACCGTGAAACAGTTATCGGTAGGTATATAGTTACTAATCGAGACGGCGGCACTTTCAAGTGCGTCAAACTATATAGGTTGTTGTTTAAACACTTGGAAATTTTTCTAGAGGTGCTTAATGACGTAAGTAGTACTTAACACCTTCACGCCCTTGCGCCCGCCTAGCGGCTCAGATGGCGGCCGTTTTTTCGTCCCGCATTATTGTTCTCACAAACCCGCCTAGCGGGCGCTGTCGGTATCTGGGGTAGTTTTCAATTTTTGGTCTGGTCGTGAAAGTGTTAAATAAATGTCCGACATTAGGAAAACACGGAAATTACGACCAAATGCAGTAGGCGTTCCTAGGAATTGCCGTATTCATGAATACGTATTAAATATGGAACTTTATTTGTTAATAAGCACATTATAAAAGGCTCGTGATTAGGGCATGCAATACCGGTATTTTGTGTATGGGTAATACCGGGATCCCGGTATTAGCCCATACAGGTAATAGCCTAAGCCTATAAACTGATGTTTTGATCTTTCGAAAAGTTTTTCCTGTGATAAACTTACTAGTCGCTGGCATGCTTACTAAGCATAGCCGGGGCCATTCATTATCTTTAATTTGATATTTTATCTTTAATCGCCGATAATCTTTATCTTTAATTGTCGAGTTTAAGAACATCCTGTATGATTCAACGCGATAAATCTATTGATGGATACGGTTTATTTTTACGGTAGCTACTACGATTGCTGAAAGTATAAGATAAGAAGTCACTGATTTTTATGGAGATATAAAAAGCGATAAATAAATAGACAAAACTGCATTAAAAGATTTTCTAAACTTCGCTTGTCTCACCCGGGAATCGAACCAGCTAAAAATTCAAAAAATAAGCATTCACTATTTTATTCTATTAATCGATAGGACCATTGGTCAGGATAAAATCTCTCTAATAAACATTTGGTCTTACAAGTAAAAAAATATCATGAAATCTATAATTAAATTTATTTTACTAAGTATCAAAGTAGACCTTTTTTATTTACGCCGCCCCGGGTACCCGATTCGCTTAAACCGCCACTGATATACATTATGAAATAAGGTTCTAATTTTAAAAACACGCAAAAGGCTAGAGGTATTGTACACAATGTGAAATGTACCCGCGTCCAAGTTGACCGTGGCGTATATCTCCGAGGCGGTGTCGCCGCTGTCATGGCGGCCCACGGGCTGGGGGATCTCCGGCAGGCTGCGCTGGCTGTTCTGCGCCGACGCCCTGTTTCACACAAAGGCATATCAACCACTACTAAATAATGTCCCAGATCGCAGGAGTTTGTATAACTATTCCCGGGAAAAAATGCTTACTTCCTGGCGAGGGGACGACGTAAAATTGTAAACAAACCACGGGCGGTAATAAAAAAAGCTCCAGGCCGCATATTTATCCTGCGATCTGGGAGATTCTTTTTATTACCGCCCTGGGTGCGTAGTTCTATTACGTTTTCTACAGGAAGTTGGACCTTCTCTCCGAGTAGCGGGCAGTAAATTAACTTGGGGAAACTTAACCACAAGTTCACCACTGAAGACTTCAATCATCTATTGACTAAGTACGAACTACACTCTTAGAGTTAATCCACAACAAATGCGGTGCGATGACGCACCGTAAAAATGTACTAATTTAATATTTTGAGTTGCGGCAACGCACCGCGGCCTGGCCCTTACTCATGGGGTTCACAATTTTGCTCAATGACGATACAATCATGTCAAATGATCAAAGAGTGGCATGTGCACCCAAGAGATAGCTGTAATGTTTGACACACGAGATTAGGATCATAGATATCAGGATTCTGGAACATACATTTGTGATAGAAATTTAAAGTGGTACTGTTAGTACCATCGAAGACACTGTTGTACATATTGCAAACGGATGTAAACTTTATTGCAACGTGTTAAAGTCTATGGGTGGTCAGTTAACAGTGGTTTCGTTTGTACTACATATATTCACAGCTGAAATCGATAACTTAATGTGATATAGATAGTCCAATCCACGAAAGCGCAACATACCTATCACAAGCACAATTAAAATTAGTACCTAGATACGTAGGTAACAGTGACGTGTCGTCTATATATGTTGTATACCATATCCTTGGGTAGGCCGGTATTTGGCTTACTTTATTTAGAATGAGTAGTGTAAGATGCTCAAATGTCTTATGATAGGAAGGCCAGTGGAAACGAGGTTCTGCAGACGCCTCTCCACTCCACATTTAAATAATGACGCCGTCTCGTGGTTGAACTAACTATTCATAGGAAGATTACACAGGAGAGGTGTTCCTTAGCTGTTTCACTGCTTAACAGAGCTATTTCCCTAGGAAGTGTTCAAGAAGAAGTGGCAAAATGTAAAACGAACCTATTGGAAATAATCTTTTAGGCAGTTATTTTATTTACCAAATTTTTTAAAACATTAGCCAAAATCCTAACATTGCCATTATTTTATTACAAAACGTGGTAGAATAGTAGATACTTGACAGTAGAGAAATTTAAATGTGCATTTTAAGTTACACTATTAGCCTTGCCGTTTTGATTTTGATGTTGGTTTTAACGATGAACTGTATATGAATTTTCTTCCCCGTCTTCGATTCACAACTTCAAACCCGTCTTCAACTTCAAATACCAGTTCATCTCAATTAAGTCTCAAGCGTATTATATGAACAATGTTCATCGTACATGCAAAATTATGTTAGATACCTACGCATTACAGATTCATGCAAGTAGCAGGAAAACGGTTAAATAAACGTTACATAACTACTCGTATTAAAATACTTATAAGTAAAGGGTACTTAAGTGAGAATGTTTTGTTATAATAATTACTAAATGAATAACGCCGTATATGAGTATTTTTAAAAGCTTGTAGTACATCAATCAACGAATCCTTAATTGAGTCCTATTTTGTTACCAATATTTTTGACGATTATTAATTACGGGTCGATTTTTTGTTCATTCATTTGAATAATTAGGGTAAAATATTCCCGGTAGAATCTTTATTATGAAAAATAATCAATAATAGTATTGTTTATCCTCAAAAAACATGCCAATGTTTTTTGAGGATAAACAATAGGAAAGTTGTCATCTTTTGTGAGAATTAACGTGTAGGTACAACATTTTGTACAAACTTTTAGAAATGCTCATATACACGGTGGGAACAAGTAACCCGACATATTATAACCTCGTATATATACCTGATGGTATTACAAGTAAATAAAGTTATATCAACATAGGTCGAATATTGTCATTTTACATTAAAAGTCTTGTGGAACAAAATAAATCAGTAAATTCAGCCCATCCTTGTAAACATGTCCTTACTGGAGGAAGAGATATCAAAAAGAAAAAAATAAAACAAAAGGTATTTTTTTTGCCTCGTAGTCGCTTACCATCGAATGCTACGAAGCTTGATTGCCGTTTGGTTAACGAAATACAATTATTTCAAGATAAACTGTATGGTGGGACAAACTTAACTTTTTTCTTGAAAAACTTTTGTCCCTATACATCGACATGTGTCGCGGTTAGTTCAGTAGGAGCAAAAAATTTGTCTTACGATTTTTGCGAATTTCTAAAAAACGCTGCAAGTTAGGAAATCCGTTTTATTTTTCCGGTTATATTAATAATCGGTAATTATTACAGATTTTTCCGTTCATTATCTTCGGAGATAACTTTTTAACGTTTTTTGTCTTAAATCAAAAACTACACGTCGAAGAAAAAAAAACGGTTTTGGAATCTGGAATCTACACACTAAGCCCTTTCATTTGGTGTCCCACTCAATATAACAGCTCTACGTTTGATTTTCGACATCACATTTCGGTCCCCTTTAAAAAAAAAGTAAAAACTGTATAAGATTTTTTTTCTGTCCAATAGGCTCAGGATAGCGGTTTTTAACACTATTCCAAGTCGATAGCATCAGTAGATCCTGAGATATCTTGCTGTAACAGACGGACAGACAGACAGTCGCACCATAAGGATTCCTTTTTTACCATTTTGGTACGGAATCCTAAAAATGAAGTAAAAGTGGCTTAGTCACATTTATTAGGGTTTGTACTTGGAATTTTTCATTTTAAAAAGTTGGAATGTAAGCGTTTTTCGATTATACATCACATCATATAACTTTTTTACTCCCAGTTAGAATCTGTAGTTAAAGTTTGTCGGGTTACTCGTTCCCACCGTAGACATCACATTAAACGTGCGCTGCGTATGGTACGCCATCCATGCCGTTTGGTTTTGGTTCTCAGCAGAACGAGCTACGGTAGACCAGACCCAATCCGTCTCCAAAAACCCGTCTCTGTCTTGAGGCACAGTTTAAGTCAGTCGAGTACCCGGGGCGGCGTAAGTAAAAAAAAGTCTACTTTTTGATTTTTCGGTCGGGGCGATGGCGCCTCCGGCATATGACATGCGGTGCGCTGTGTCACCCCCAAGTGCTTCGCACCCGGAGCCGTCTCCCCCTTACGCCAGCACTGCAGAGGCATGTGTAGTGCATCAATCGCGGCGCACGCGTCACGATCACAATGTCTTTATACAACATGATAAATAAGAATCCTCCTGTTAGGAAGTATTAGTCAATAGTCAACCGTAATCTATTTACAATTATATATCCCAGCTATCTAGCATATTTTATAAGTTATCATAATAATCTAGGTCAGACACAATTTATCGCATTCCGTGATGTGTTGGCATGGTTGCAACCGATATCGGTTCCTAAGTTAGAGCAACGCGGACTTTGTAGGGAGTGGCTTTGATGTGTATTTCCCCTCTGCCAAGCAATGTGTGCCAGTGATCATATTCGTTCTATAAAACTAGTCAATTGGATTAGTCGTCATCACCTGAAGACACCTCCGTGAATATGCCGAATTTTTCCATATTTCGCTGCAAAATGAGATCTAACAAGTCAAACGTACAAAGAGATGGCGTTTCCTTTCACGTTTAAAATTATTTTGAATCATATTATCATTATTCACTTCCTTTAAAACAAAAAAAAATACAAAAATCTGTTTTGACATTATTTTAAGTTTGTGTACTAGTTGACAAACAAACACGTACGCGTTGACATGGCGTTTTGCTAAACTTATCAATGTTGTGCGTCACGTCATTACACTATTTCAATGCAAAATGTATCTTTGTCAATGTGAATTGGTCAATGTGTTGTCATATTTATTAAGTGTTAGTTTCGTAGTTTTTTCATGTACGCGTGTGTAAATAAGTGTGCGCTGCATCGATCACCCCCGCTAATAGTGGCAGAGGGGAAAGTATCAGAAAAATGCGCTATGGCGGCTCTCTTCCATGTTGCTCTAAGGTTCCTAATGTTAACGTAATAGGATGACATTAACTTTATGAAAGCATTCAGAGCGCTCATTCTGCGAGATTCGGGCGGAGAGAGATGGGCGAATTTTTGCCATTTTTCTTCTTTATTTTGCGAAATTTGAATGGGACTCGAAATGTACTCTACAAATAGGTACTAGTTATATCTTAAGTATGTACCTACGTGCGTGCTTTAAATGGAATAAAATTTTAGTTCAATAACAATGAGTAAATCGTTTATGAAAATTAAAATAATAAGCATACAGACGTGCTTAAAAAGCTAACGTATGCTTAGCATAAGCATGTTTCGCTTTTTAAGCATTTAGATACTAAAGATGTAATTTTGTATAGTGCACATTTGAGTTTTATTTTTCGCAAAGTTATGACTAAAGAAAATACAAAACGAGACGTTGTTAAATCTCTGAAAATAAACGCTCTTACAGACCCCACAATAGCGTTGGCGTCTTGTCGCAACGCAACGTCACGACGTCGCCTCAGGTCTTTTGATCATCGTTGTCTTATCAGCGCTCGCGCAATGCCGAGGCGCCGTTTGCGCAGCGTCACCGCGACGGACGGTGCACAATGCAAACCCTCTCACCCCACTCTCGCTGCCCACCTCTGCGTCGGCACTGCGCGGGCGCTGATAAGACGACGACGCTTGAAAGACTCCGTTAGCGTTGCGGCGATATTGCGTCGACGCTGCGCGGACGGCTCTTAAATACCTTCTTATTATGCGACACCTGGCGAGAAAGCGGCTTTTACCGCACGCTACGCGTACGGAAAGTCGCTTTCTGGCCAAGTGTAAACATAAAATGATGAACACAACACGGGAGGTAATAAAGAAAGCCCTCGATCGCATATTTACGTCTCTCGCCTGCAGCTCGGGCCGCAAAGATCTGCGGTCTCGGAATTTCTTAGTTTTACCACCCTAGTTGTGTAATGTACTAATTTTGACATCGTTAGGATCGTTATTTGTAAGCATTTGTAAGCATGCTCCTACTCCCACCACACTTTGGGCCGAGTCGACATGAGGCCGAGACACCTATAGAATGATGCAACGAATCTAAGAGCGTTGCAGTCCTCGCAATTCTTTTTCGACTAGGGCCAATTGGTAGTGTGAGTATTATAGGGTTTAAGCCTCCTTCATCAGCCGCCTCGAGGAAACTGAGGAACGTCAAAGCGGCCGATATTAGGGGCATTAATCTATTTAGGACATCATTATATCCCACTGAACAATCTTTAACGAAGTGTATTATGTCTGTAACATCTAATTTCCATATATCGAACACGTTGCCTTGACCTGAACCTTTTCAGATATCTGCAATTATATGGTTTATTAGAGATATATTGATGGCAAAAAGCGGAAACGTAGTAACCGCCATTGTTTCATTTGGCGGTTACTAGGTTTCCGCTTTTTGCCATTGATATAGTCTTTCGTTAACATTGATCATATTATATAGATTAGATTAGGGGGTAATAATAATCCAACAAAGTAATATCACACACATTCGGTAAACATTTTCAGCGCCAATTCGCTCGTATTTCGAGTGAATCTATTGTTTTAGTAGATTAGTAGCCCTTTGCCTAAAGTGGAGGGCATGCTAGAAAAGGGACAAACCGCTTTATCGACGCCGGTGTGGTGGGTGCCGGGGACGGGGCCTCCTCGTCAAAACGGATTTTGACGACTCCGGCAGTACCGACCAACTCACTTCTGTTAAATACAAGATGATACCTACTTATTTTCTAAATTAAACTAAGACAAGTGTTTTTACCAAAACGAAAATTGAAAAATGGTATGCTTCGGGTGGGACTCCATCTCGCGTCTCAACTACTCTTCGTGCCAACATGGGTGCACTTCTCTGTTAACGCCACCAAAGCCACCGCTAGAGTCATCAAATTTTTCAATCTGCTGTTTCATTTTTTTTTATAGACGGAAGCCTGTAGTTGTGCCATATGCAAGATGTTTCTGCTTTAAAACGAGAATTTATTGACTAGGACAAATAAGTATTGGTAACAATTATGGATTGTAAAGCTCTAGTCTTAATATAATTACTTCTTTAATACCGATCTTGCTTCCTAATTTCAGCCACCTTGAGAAAGCAATGAAATAAACCAAGAAATGTGACTGTGTGGACAGCTCGCTATGTTTGATAAATAAAAAAAGTGTATAAGTATAATATACATTTTGGTGCAAAGACTTGAACATTATTATAAGATTTTCGGTTCAGTTCTTTGCGGTGGCCCATAATCGGGACATTTGGGAATGTTAACCTTAACTCTAAGATTGATTCTTAATTATATTTTTATATCATTGTTTATTACTAGTATTAAAATCTTGAGTAAAAGGGACCCTTTCGAAGAGAACCCTGGGACATTGATGCATATCAATTCTACAATTATAATTTTAATATTAACCTCTTGTGTCCCAGAGCACTTTGTTGTTTGGAAATTGGAACCTTCTTCTACATATACTACGAAAGTTCAAAACTAATTTGCAATGAGTTACATAAGGGAAAAAAGGTAAATTAATTTTAGTTTTTTCCCTATAGGACCAATGCATGATTATCAGTAAAGTTAATTTGTAAAAAAAATTACTTAAGAAATCAAAACAATATGGAAGATATTATTCATAACTGCAAAGCAGCCTTTACTTGTTCCTTATTACCTTCTGAAAGTCGAAGCAACGCAAAGTATATAATCCAAGTACATATATACAAAACTTGCTTCTGGTCACTTTTAGCATAACTATTGTCATAAATGTCAACATATGCAAGACAAAAATGAGGTAAATATCTGTTTGCATTCTATAGACACCATAAGTACAAATTATTATTAATTTTGTTTACATAATTTAATTGCATGATTTCTTTTAATTTGTAATATTTGCCAAATGTAAGGGTACAGCAGGCTAATTAGGGATTTAATGTAATATTAAAGAATATTTATATATTTCGTACATGATGATATTACATGCATGGTTACTATAATGAGGCCTTTATGTTAATGTTATACTAAATCCACATGTTGACCCTAGTAGCGGTGAAATGAGAGATACCTACCTACATTGGCAATAACTAATAATAAAAATGTCAGCCCTGACTTGACTCAGCCAATGTAGAACCACAATGAAAGACAGGAAAATAAAATAATTTAATCCATCAGTGTCATCCCTATATTATGTAACCCTTTTTATTTAGATTTTTGAACTTTTAGTGAAGATACAAAATATCATTTATTGAAGATTTTACAGGAGATTGTTCCAATTTTAATAGTTGTTATGGGACTTAAAAAGTTAAAAGTAAGATTGTATAATAAGCAATCAAATAAAGGTGGAAAATAGAGCAAATAGAAATGAATAAAATACAGATGTCCCGCTGTACTTACTATAAAACTGTCCTATGCAACTATCCACATGCACATACATGCCTTCTAAAATACTTTACTCTACCAAAATAACTCAAACATGAAAGCTTAGTTAATATTATTTAAGTATTATAAGTATCTTCTACACACTTTCCAATTACATTTAAACAATCTATGAAACAAACATTACATATTCAACAGTAATTAACGTCTTACTGGTTTGCAGCATATAAATTTATAATTAGCATAATAATATAACCTGAGAGATGCAAAGGCTCTTAAAGTCCTAGATCACATATTAAAGGATGTGATGTAATTTTACTAGTTTCAGTTTCTTGTAAGAAAATATGAATGGGATTCAATCAAATAATAAAAGCAACATAAAACAGTGAACTTACTTCTGATTGGAATTCTTGCAGCCACAAACACACAAGGAGAGCGCACTAACGAGAGTGACGAGCACCCCCACACTTAGAGCTATCTCTATTAAAGTATACATAACCAGAGTTTCTCAATCAATCAAACCCGACTAGGACACGGGGCGCAATCCATTCCCGACATCTGTTAAGTCACTCCCTTAAAAAGAAACGCTCTGTGTACACAACTTTCTTCCATTTGAGTAAAATGCATAGGAATGTAGGGCACTAGAGCTGACGACCACATAAACTTAACTCTGCGATGAGGAGACGTCACTGTTTATTTGCATTTGATGCAATATGGAAACCATAAACTCCCTACAAATAAGCGATCCCGAAGAAAACATCCGATATGTTTAAAAGACGTATTAAAACAGAAATTAATGCACCAACACGTCTTCACGGGTGTAAGTGTAAATGTCATAAATATTGACCAGACAAGACAGACGTAACTTAACTGCAGGAAGGGGCACACTTCAAATGTCATCAATTTCTGTAGAGGTGGCTCGTGATTGGTTGATTAACGAAAAGAAAAAACAGCTATTGGGCCTTCGCACGGCACGTCGTTGTCGTCACGGGGTTAGTACTCCGAATGTCGATGATATCGCGTCATCCCGCCAAGTCAAGTACTGTTTTACGGAGTGCAAAAAAGATGGCAATACGCGAACTTCCAATTTCGAGTTTCGGAGTCTTCCCCAGACGCTTTTCAGGAGATTAAAATGCATGCAGAAATTGCAATATGTCGTCATGGTTCGTTTGCTTAATTATTGTTACTATTTTATTGTTTATTTGTGCAATTATTGTCATCAAAATCAAAAATAATATCGAAATGACATTGAGACTAAATAAAATAGAATTACATCTGAATAATATTTTCATCTTATCCCAGATATATAATTTGTATTCATTTATTTTCGATATGCAATAAATTTACAAATTGCCGTCATAAAATTCTGTTTAATTGTGGTTTAATTACAAACAAAGCATTGACAATATAAGCCTGTTCGAACCATGACGCCATCTGCAATCTGCTTAGAGTCTGTGCGGAAAGAGAATAGGCGTGGCAAAAAACGGAACTAACCTAACAAGTATGACCACAGAACAGAAAATACAGCACATACGGTAGAAAAGCATTACAGCGCCCCCCAATCTAAATCCTATTCTCTTTCCGCACAAACTAGCAGTTTCAACCTCATTTCTTAAAGCGAAAAGCGAAATGTTAAATTATTTTAATAAGTTTCTACCGTTCTATTAAGTACTATATTATGTTATTGGTAATAAATGTTTTTGAATTTGAATTTGAAATCTGGTGAGCAGAACATATTTATCCGCATTCTGAACGCTACCCGAAGACTAATTTTAACAGTGTTGCAATACGTAGCATTTTCAGAGCTCTGCTAAAATATGCTTATTCTCGACCGATTTAGCATCAAAGTTCATATGAAAAGAACAACTATGCAAAAAATTCAGGTTAAAGCAGGTGCGGCTGGTCAGCGCCTTTGAACAAGCCATTGAAACAGCGCGCAGTGGTCTCCGCGCCGGTGGCGAGCCGCAATTACGGCGGTGATGTGATGTAATGTAAGGGCCAGTTCATATTATTCCAGTAGCATTCCAGTCCAGCAATCCAATCTAGTGCTGGAATGCTACTGGAATAATGTGAACCGACACTGGAATGCACTGGAATGTACCCATTCCAGTGAGCATTCCAGTCCAGTGACTGGAGAGACCGTCAACTTTTCATTCCAGCTCACCCAATCCAGCGCCACTGGAATAGTGTAGACAGCCATTCCAGTTGCAATCTAGTGCTAGATTGAACGTTTAACAGTTAATACGAGATAGTTGTTTTGGGGATAAAAAACTGGAAGACTGGAGGACTGGAATAATGTAAACGATATGCTCCAGTCCACAACTGGACTGGATTAGCCCGCTGAATTACTGGACTGGAATAATGTGAACTGGCCATAAGCGCAGTGATCGCGAGTCGCCCACGCGCCACTAGCCTGTTCTGAGCCGAGACGTTGCCGTTCCGATGCCGATAAGCGTGCGTACAGTATAGAGTCTGGCTAATGAAAGATGAGACTAAAAAATAGCGGCAAATTTAAAAAAACAACGGGTTGCAACACTGTTTATAGGGTGACAAAAACGGTAATGATACTTGGGCCGATTTTTGATTTGTTGTCACTTTTTTAATTCTTCCGATTTTAGTGAAAATTGGTAAGTAGATACGTAGTTTTTATTAGAGTGTTAGTGTTTATTTATGATATATATTTACTCCCCACATTAGCCACGGAAAGAAAAGCAAAAACAATTCAGTAAGTATTTTCGGAAACTGTTACTTTCTTATGTTGCATATTGAGTATCAAAATCACCACAGCATACTATCCTCAGAAATCTAATGACGTTTGACACATTTGACGTTTGTATAATGTCGCCATTTAAAAAGTTTTGAATAAATCTCAGTCTCATCTTTCATTAGCCAGACTCTAGTACAGTGGAGTTTCTGTTTCTTACAAAGAATACTACCGTTGCGGTGCCAAGCTGTTATGTGTGCTTTAACATTAACCTTTAACGATCGCAAGTGGGTTTGTTGTTAAATCAATAAATAATATCTGGGTTTTTCATCTGGGTTTTCAATACATAAACCCAAGCGAAAATAAAGATAAATAAGTTTTTTTTGTAAAAAATATCTTCAACGTCGACATCATCGGGCAAAATAGGTCTGGCAATTTGTAATACATACAACTTGTAATCCCTTTTGGGGTAAGAAAGTAATGTTAGATATTATAGACAATGAGTCCTATAGCTAATGGTTGCATATAATTAGAGCAGGTGAAGGCGCGAGCTACTTGCGTTGCGAGAACAGTATGTTGCGGCCTTTAGTCTAGACCTATCTATATTTTGGGTTGGGTCGTATATTATTGTCATGGTTGTGCTGGGTTACCGTGACAGTTAAGTTAATATATTCTGGGCTTTTTAAACTTGGGTTATATTCTAGATTAAGATGGATAGTTTCTTGGCCTGGGATGTCTTTTGTCTGTTGTTTAGGTGGGTGCGGCATTTTCCTATACATTCTTATATCAGATATTGCATCAGAGATAGTCGTCGTCAAGTCAATGTAATACCAATCATCGTATACTCACTCTCTCCTGACATGGGGAACTGATCGTTACTGACATATATATTATGTCAGCGTTAAAGGAAAGGGGTCATCAGGATATCACCAGATAGCTGGTAATTCACGGTAAGCGTAGGTTTCCATTGGTCCGTGCACAATAATGGCAATTGTGACTCGCAACCGAACATACTCAAACGTAGACAAACTTGACATTCATTCGTGGGTAGAACTCTGACACTGAGATATGTATCGTCACTACTTTGAAAAATAAAACTCGTATCTAAACGTCAAAAGTTACATACGAACTTCATATACACTTACTGCGTTTTTACCTGAAGTCAGTATCAGATACATGTTTTTTTCAAAGTAGTGACGACTGACGATATGTCGCAGTTATATTCTGCAAATCAGATATTTCGTGTGTGTATATAAATATATTATATTACCTGGCCAGAACTGTCTTATCTTATCATCGACCTCTCATTCATACAAGCATAGATATGTATCATACTCAATCTTATGGTCCAATAAACCATCTATATACAATAATTCATTAATTATACATCAGTCAGGCCCGAATACCCAAAAAACGGGACTTAGATATCGTGAGACGACTTCACGTCTCACATGTACAATAGCTAAGTACTATGGTGCAACATTCCCAAATATCTGCTAAGCACTGCTATTGCTACATATGAAATAACCGTATGATTCCTCCTGCATGGAATCCTTAGTGTCTTAAGTTTATGTAGACAAGATATATTAAGCTAATTTATATTAGATATATTAAGTTAGAAGTTCGAGTATTAAATCATTCTTGTATCGCCACCAAAAGTGAAGATAAATATAATATATTATGGCCTGGGCTAAGTACTATAGCACTACGATAGGCGTAAATGCCGTACCCCATCACCCACACTCGGTTTATTGCTCGAAAACAAAATCAAAATAATTTATTTCTGTAAGTAGGCCCTCAAGGGCTCTTCTACATGTCTGGTTGTTTTCTTTTGGCGCTTCGGCTAGTGACTTTCTTGAACAGTGGTTTACCCTTTGGGCTGTAGCAATAGTCGGACTGCATGGTGGTAGGTAGTTAAACCTCGGCAGGCACCATGGGAGTAAAACGTTGGCGTACTAGGGCACTCGAACCAAGGTTGGTGTACCCAGGTAAAACAGTCAGTAGTACTAGTCTAGTCTCGTAAGTTTTTGTCCTAACTATATTGCATGATGTATGTCGAGAGGAAAGAATTTTGGGGCGATTCTCCGAGCGTTTCGACCACGCGGTTTGACAATCATTGTTGTCCGCCGTTTATTTACTATAAAGAAAGGACAAATCGTGACAATTTTGACAAAACTAGACTTAAACTCGGTACTGTTTTTCGGTTTCATAAAAAGTTTACTCTAGGCATCGTTTTTTTGAACAATATTTACTGAGACAATAATGACGAAAATAAAACGCCGTAAAAACGCTGAATATTGGCCCTTTGGCAGATTTTCGGATGTATTTTGCTAATAAGGGTATTAAGTGAATTACAGAGCTGGCAACACTAAGAGAATATTGTTTGAAAAGCTGTCATTGTTGCAGCCGTTGGGAATCCTGTTGCTTTTATTCATTTCTTAATAAATCTACGCTCCGATTGTAGATATCCGCCAAAATCGAACTAAGTGGTCATTTATTATATGTACAGTTGTTTTAATGAAGAATTTCTTGAAAGGACGTCATCAAGATTCAAACATCTACCAAATAACCTAACAAGAGCGCCGGTATGGAGTCTAGAAGTGAGATCTTTTCCCAAAGACTAATAACAGCAGTACTATGGAATCTTGGACTTCAAATATTGCTGGCTATTGTGTTGGTGTTTTCAATTCAGGTAGACATACTCCATCCATTGTCATGGTTCACTTCAACATTCAATGATATATTTGGTTGGAAAATGAGTCTGAATATTGTACTACTGGGATTGGTTTCTTTTTTCCAAGCTTACATTTATGGGAGCTACTATATGGTCCCACTACCGAAATACTTCACACGATTCTCGATGTTTTTGAATTTATTCACCACTCAAAATGTGATATTCAGTATTCTATATGCTTTGAGTGGTTACTTTACAATGAGTTTGTATTCATCTCTTGCAAAAAGCAACTTCAATGAACTGAAAAAGAAATGTATAAATTATGACGGGCAATGTCTTATGGAGCAGAGCTTATTCCTACAGTTTGGTGGAATGTGGATGGGTCTGTACTATTTTTTAAATGCTCATATTTTCAGTACACCCATGCTTGTGTTTCCACATGTGTATCAGAATAAATTTCAACAATTGAAACAAGCTATTGGAAGAATATTGTCTATGGGATTTTGGAATTCTGTAATGCCAGTTGTATATTACTGCTTGTTTTATTACTTGTGGGGCAACAAACCTAGAAGTGTGGTCTCTGACGTGTACAGTTTATACCTCGAAGATGCTCCACTGGACAATATAATAAACATGATAAGATCTGGTATTTGGATTGGGCTTTGGTTTTACACCAGTTTGTTTTTCATCTCCGTATATACTATGAGAACTATATTTAATATTGTGTTGACTGAACCAATGAAATTTCAAATTGAATCAGAAATTGGTATGTCACTGCATGTCGCATTAGCTCAAAGAACACAATTTTGTGGATATTTAGGAGCACAAGATTTGAAGATAGTATCTCAGATGGACTTGATCAGAAGAAGACAGATCTTTACACTCTCACAGCCAGGTGGTCATCCAAGGAATTGGAGTCATATCCTAGAGGCATGTTTAACTATAATTAAGAGTTATACAAAGGAATTGGAAAACATTAATGGTGATGTGAAACCAATTGAAGTCTGTAGCTCACGGAACACCATGAATATCACACCTCCCGCAGGACCAGTTTATTCTGGAAATTTGAGAAACTTGGCACAAACCTCATACCAAAACATACCAAAGGATTATAATCATAACAGAAACAAAATTAATGATACATTTACAAATGCTGTAAAAGAGGAATTCAATGGTTTGCTGCAGAAATTGTGTCAGAAGCCGGGAATCAGTTACTTTTTTGGTGAGCTGACAGACACCAAACTGAAATTCTTATTAATGCAGGCACAGCCAGTGATGTGGACATGCGAGGGGCTGGCCTTCATAGCAGCTGCATCCTTAAAGGAGGATAAGTATGGTGTAGTCCAGAATGATTTGCCAATTGTGATGTCAGCATTAATAAATTTAAAGATCAATTTAGATAAACTGACCAAACTAGGCCTGGTGCCAAAGAAACACATCCTAAATGATGCCTTTGCTATTAAAATGAAATCTGCTCTTGTGACATCTGTCAAAAGAAGTATATATAAAATAATTATTACTTTTTCCAAGTATTTCCATGAGATTCCTATGGACCCCGAAGTACAAATGGCTGTTCAACCATTTCTATTATGTAAAGAACCCTGACGGTTGTAGACCATCTCATTTACTTTTTAATCACAACAAAGAGGGGCACCTTCCCAATTCAGCTGTTATTTACCACTTTAGTCTGAATGTAGACTGAACCTTAACCATTAATAGTTAATAACATGATGATGATATCAAGTCCTGTTTTAGGTTGTAATAAATAAATAAATGATTGTCATGAATAAAACAAATTTTATAAACAAAATCTTTATTAAAAAAAAACATTACGACATCAATATCATAAATTTAGAATAACCAGCATTCAAAACCTCTGTACTGAACTTGATTTTGGGGTCACTACTACATACCATAAAATATTTCAGTCCAGTAGTTGTTTAAGCAGATCTTAGATTGTACTGATATACTCGTATTTTTAATGAGAGAAATTAATCTGACAGAGTTTTTACAGTTAAATATCATAATAACAATTTCATTACTTAGTCATTATTTCATAAAAACATAAATGAGAATAATATATGCAAAACTGTCAAATTACTGCACCAATGAAGAATACGAGTATAATCCAAAATAACTGGATCAGTTTCTTTAAGGCCTCCATTATGATCAGAGTAAAAAACCAGTATAGATTTTGAATGGCTCAGAATGTACACTCAGGACTTTAATTGTCGAGCCATTTAGGGTTCACCTTACAATAGTAGTTTCATAGATTGTGTATCGCATGACAAAATTAGACTGGACCCTAAATGGCTCAACAATTAAAGTCCGTGACCATACATTACTACTTTCAAGTAAGTTATTTTTGTTATATAAGGTACTACTATTGATAAGGGCTTAGATGTAAGTCGTGTCTACTTAAACTACTTTAGAAGTTCGTGATTTTCTAATAATCATATCTGTTTACATTATCTTAGTATAGCCACAGGCCACAGATTACATAGTTCTTGTATAGCTAAATCATTTCATTCTTGCCTTAGCATGTGTAATTCTGCACATGTAGATATTGACACCATGACAATAACAAATAGTACTGAGAGATCTGGGGCTTTATCTGGGCCCGAGGTTTGTACATAATTTTGCGTCTCCCTCTTGTAGGCAGTGTCGATCCCCATAGTGGGCATAAAATGGCCACTGAACGTCTGGGATAACATACAAAAATGTGTTTTCTATAATTGTGCACATGTTTTCTCATGAGATCTCAAGATTTAAGTCATTTGAAAATTTGATTAATGATTTAAGCATAAGATATAGTGCAGTGGTTTTCAACCTTTTTCATGACGCGACCCCCCTGGTACGAAAAAATATTTTGCGACCCCCCGCCCCTTCACTTTTTGATCATGTGTGACATACATGAAATCTAATATTTTTAAACTTTATCGATTTTTTAATAAAGTAGTCCTCTCGACCTCTTGTGCCCCGCCTAAAGAAGCCTCGCGACCCCCCAGGGGGTCCCGACCCACACGTTAAAAAACACTGATATAGTGATTTGCCTATACTTCATTATTGAAATTAGTTATCTTTGTCTAAAGTGGCGGTTACTAGAAAGTACAGAAATGTAATAGTGTTATTGTGGAAGAATAATATGTGCTTTGAAATAAATAGTGGCAAAACTATATAGTGCCTCTATTAGATGTCAATCTCAATACATTCAAAGTCCTACTAATTGTTAGTTTCTTTGTTTTCTGTAATTTGTTAATGATCTCTAATATAAAACGCATTCTTTTGTTAACAGTCTACATCAACATTTTGCTGATAACCCAAATAAGTATTAAATGTGTTTTAATGTATATAAATATTTATTCTCCAAACAAACATTACTTCCTATACAGATACACAATGCAGTCTCAGTCTAAATCTTCATTGTTACTCAGCAATTCATTCGATACGGGAATATTTTATTCACTAGAACATTTCAACCATAACAAACTTTTTAAATTACATTTTATAGTAATATCTCCATTTAGACCTAAAAGCACTACAATATTATTTTACAATTTGTCGGCGGCAGCGCCAGTTATTAAGTATACACTACCAACTGACAAATGCATTGTCAGATTGTTACCCAGACGACCAAGATGAAATTTCTCATGTGTATGTAATCACACAGGTTCTCTTACTTTTCAAACCGAAAACAACAACGAATATATTTTTCTGATGTGCTTATTCCTTTCTCATTGTCAATAAACAGCATACCTATATAATGTAACTCGTTATGCGACTATTTCGAGTAGGTATGTACCTACATCTTAAATTACAATAGAAATTAATATACTAGCTGATGCTCTGACTAATGCACTGGCGGTACGACAGTGATGTAAATAAATTAATATAAATCACCATATCGTATTTCAATTTCCTATTCGTATATCATAACATTGAACATCTAAAAATATAGTCCCTGGTGGTGAAATACCTTAAATCCTTAAGATAACTTGTTTGAATATTTCGTGTGAATAGTAAGACAATATTCCTATATTTTGGTTTTACTTAGGTAGGTACCTATGTACTTCAATTAATCTTAAAAACACCTTGGTATTTATGCATATTCATGTTTAGGTCCAATATTTTGATCAACAAATTACATTTCGCGATTCTAGGAATAAAAATTCCTAACACTTAAATAAAACGATTACCAAATAATGAGAGCCAAAAAATGTAAGTTTAACTAGCAGCGCTCGGAACCGGTATTTTGCAAAAACCGAAATAGCCCAATATTTTGAATTATTTTATGCTTTTTATGTAGGGCTCAATAATGTATTTAAGTAATGACTTCGTATTATTAGATTGTCCGGTTAAAAAATGAAATAATAAACCAAAGAACGGAAAAAATACCGATATTTTTGTATGGAGAAAATACCGGTATCCCGAGCCCTGGAACTAGAAGAATATTCGGTAAAACCAAATTTAGTACATGATGACCTAAATTTAGCAAATGATTAGGTACCATCTAAATTAATTTCTTCTGCCGCGTAACAAAAATAGGGGGATCGGGAGAGAATCTCCACCGTCTCGTTTACTTAGTGTTGGGGCGTATTTTAAAATTTAGCGCCTCGGGCTAATAAAGGTTTCCGCCCTACAGAGGGGCGCCTCATGCTTTAACTCGAGCGTGGTGCTGGCTTGCGGCGCTCCTAGTGGTCCGCGCCGGCCTGTCCGGGCGATGGCCCCCTTAGGTAAATACGCCCCTGACTTAGTATGCGTGGGGTTAAAAATCACGGGTATGTAATGCTGAGTTGGCATTATAGAAGTGTGTCTTCGTCGCGTAGGTCGCCGCTCAGGAGCAGCGAGCGCTGGCTGGCGCCGCCCAGCAGCGCTGTGCGCTCAGCGGATGACGTCCCGGACTCGCTTAGAGATGCTGGAAAATTATCGCTTACGCTTATTACTGTTACGTTTTATTTAAGTGCCGTTAACGCCTTTAGCTAATATTGGATTTAAAATTTTAATAAATAACTAATCCAAATTCAACCTTCAGAAATACAAATATACGCTAATATATAGAGACAATAATACTTAAAAATTTAAAAATATCATGCGTTTATTGTGAGTATAATTAAATCATTGACTTCAACAATCATGCATACACATAGATAAGACGTACAAGTGAAAGTGGGAAATAGAAACAGACAGATATGCCATTTTTATTGTAGGTAAGTATATGACCTGAGATGTACTGGTACAATACAAAAATTAAAGACTGAGTGTAGACTAAAATTCTAATGATTTCGAAGATACTAAAAATAAAACGGTTATAAGCTGATAGTTTAACTAGCGCACTAGGTACGTTTGACCGATAATGTATTTTTGTAAATTTTGGATAAAACTCACGAGACATTCCAATATATATATACATATGCTATTACGTTTGCGCTGCAATACAAGCCGAGTGAACAGTGTTCGGCTAAATGTCAAGTAGCACCCGAGCGACGTACCCATACATGTCTGGCCGGAGGAAGGAAGAGACAGAGCGGGTGGAGTCCACGACATGTCGGTATGAGGCGATACATACGAAGGCGTGTTTACCGTCGGGGCTGGCCGTGGGCGTGGCCGTGCGCTGCGACGGCGGCTCGGGCGAGGCCAGCGCCACGCGCGCCGACCCGCCCGGCGAGTCCGTCATCGAGGCTTGCAGGCTGTAGCTCTCCCTGTCGATGTACACAAGTATCATCTCCCCAGTCCGATCCACTCAGGGTAGCGACCTGGTTCGACCCCAAGGGACGCCACGGCCGACCACTCGGTCAAACTATCGCTATGCCTAATAAGGGTCGCGAGTTAGTCAGCCTTAAAAAAAAGTATCATCTCGTAAACTGAAGCGTTCCGTGTAATTTGACAATCGGAGTCTTTATGAACGTCGTCGGAACGTCTTGGTTAGGGCCCTGGCATAATATTTGATTCAAATAAAGTGCAATCATGATACATTTTTATCCATCCATAGCCGCAGCGCATCCAGACGAAACGTAGCTGCCCGCCTAAGTACGGAAGGTAGTCGCCATTAGCACATATTTGACGTAAATTGTGGCGTGGCAAACGAGGATAAGATCACAGATTAATTAATATATATTTTATGCCACACCTGGCCATAAAGTGACTTTTTCCGCACGCTGCGCGTACGGAAAAAACCGCTTTATGGCCAAGTGTAGACATAAAATGATGTACACAACACGGGCCGCAAACTTCTGCGATCTCGGCCTTTCTTTGTATTACCACCCTAGTTGTGTAATATACTATTATGCCACACCTGGCTTTTACAAGTGTAGACATAAAATGATGTATGCAACACGGGAGGTAATAAAGAAAGCCCTCGATCGCATATTTACGTCCCTCGCTTGCAGCTCGGGCTGCAAACATCTGCGACCTTGGCCTTTGTTCTAACACCCTAGTTGTGTAATGTTCTATTCCCAAACTCTTTAGTCGACTTCTGGTAAGCTGGACCTGCATAGTAGCACGGATTGGATGCAGCACGATTGATTGCTAAGAACAAGTACTCGTTTCTTTATAACACCGGGGCGGCCCTAGCAGAACTTGCGCGAAGGCTCGGAACGCAGTACCTCGGACAACTACAGTCTACACTTACGATAGTTCAACTTTATCGCGCTACTTGTGATCGAGTGTTAGAGCAAGTTCGGCTTCGCCAGCCACACTAGTGGATGTCTCATGAAGTTACAATGTTACATGTCTAAACAAGCGATATTAGTGAAACCAACCAATGGTGGAGTGGTGTTACTTGTTTATACTTGTAAACTTGTAGCTTCGTGAAACGGGCCACAACCGTAGCCAGCTGCGGTCGCCGTTGTCGGTCACGGCGCGATTAGACTGTAGGGGAAAAAGAGCACTCGCCTGTAGCCCGAGGTGGAGGAGGTCTGCGATATCTCGCTGTCATAGGAGGTGTCAGTGTTGACGGCGGCCGGCTGCAGCAGCGGCGGCCAGCGGCGCGGCGGCGTGCCGTCGGGCGCCGGCGACGAGCACTCGTCCGACTCGAAGCGCAAGTGCTGTGGCTGCAACACCACTTCCACATTAAGGTGATTCGAGTCGGTCGGCTTTTTTTGTTTGCTTCCACGGCATCAAATAGGTTTAAAGCCTGTTTTATTTTATAGCTTGGTACAATCTATTTGCGCGAAATCACATTAGAACTCTCAAAAAGTCAAAAATATATATTTTTAGCAAAAAAACGTTTAGTTTCAAATGAAGCTAATAGATGGCGCTGACCTTAGAGGCCCAATTGCGCGTTATTATATTATGTAATTAGTACATATTAAGTATTATTATGTAGTTGCCTGTGATGTACAGTCGACGACTTTATTTTAATGAAATAAGGTCGAAAAGTGTAAACCGAAAAAGTGTATTCGTGGGGTCGACTCAGGTACAGACAATTTGCAAAAAACTGAAGGAACCTTAAATTGAACTTAAAGCTCATTTTATTTAAAGGCAGGGTTTTTATTTAAAAGAAATATAGATAAATATACCTATCGGGTCCTGAAAAAGTAACCTTTTATGCATGGTCGTAAAGTCGTTATTTATTTAGTGAGAGTGTTTACCTTCAGTGAGTTTTAGCACTCTAAAAATAGGATTCCGAGCTCAAAGTGGGAATCAAGAATCAGACAAGATACATATATAACTTCATTGGCGTGGCTGTGCCAAGAAAAACCATTCAAACGAGCTTAACAAAAGTATGCAAAAATATTGGGTACTAATTGCTGCGAATTTTCAGGCGATATTTGAAATCGCATTGCCAGACCTATATCTAGTTTTTCTTAGGTATTAGGTGTTTATTTTGTATTTTATTACATGTATAGATGTAAATAGATAGATTACCTCCCTAGTGGAGTGGCACACAAGCTGTATGAGAGCCTGTATACAGGATACAGGTCTTAATTTACACCCATATAATAAATTCTCTGGTATGCGTCAGGAAACCGTACATAATGACCACCATTAATGCAACCAGTAATGTAACATAAGTGTGTTATCTGTGGCAGTGTTATAATAATGAATGAAAAAAAAAACTATAACATCATTATCGATACTATAATGCAAATCTTGTTGGTCATGATTTGAAATCTATTCAGCCATGGCGGTCCTTATGGTTCCCGAACACATCATTGAGCATTTATAATATGTGTGTAGATGAAGTAATGAATGCAACTGTTGGAGGTACGTGGCTCACGGTCGCGCTCGCCCGACCACTCGCCCGGGGACAGCGGCGATAGTGGGGTTTGCGATGTCTCGCCTGTTGCTCAAAGTAAAACCAACCTCAGGTTTAGTGTGGCGACTGCGGCGGAACCTGAAGATCTCGGAGGCACGTGGCTCACCGTCGCTCTCGCCCGGGGACAGCGGCGATAGTGTGGTTTGCGATGTCTCGCCTGTTGCTTAAAATAAAACCAACCTCAGGTTTAGTGTGGCGACTGCGGCGGAACCTGAAGATCTTGGACGTACGTGGCTCACGGTCACGCTCGCCCGGGGACAGCGCGAATAGTGGGGTTTGCGATGTCTCGCCTGTTGCTCAAAGTAAAACCAACCTCAGGTTTAGTGTGGCGACTGCGGCGGAACCTGAAGATCTCGGAGGCACGTGGCTCACGGTCGCGCTCGCCCGGGGACAGTGGCGATAGTGGGGTTTGCGATGTCTCGCCTGTTGCTCAAAATAAAGCCAATCTCAGGATTAGTGTGGCGACTGCGGCGGAACCTGAAGGTCTTGGAGGTACGTGCAATGCGATAGTGGGGTTTGCGATGTCTCGCCTGTTGCTCAAAGTAAAACCAACCTCAGGTTTAGTGTGGCGACTGCGGCGGAACTTGAAAGTCTTCTTGGAGGGCCCGTGCGCGCGCTGCAGCCGCGGCCGCTCGTCGTCCGGCTCGCCGTTGCGCTCGCCCGACCACTCGCCCGGGGACAGCGGCGATAGTGGGGTTTGCGACGTCTCGCCTGTTCCTCAAAATAACACTAGGACTTTACAACTAAAACTTGAATGAAACACGTCATCATCGTCATTGCAACCCGGACTCGTCCATGTCCGTGCCGAATAAGACTCCCCCGAAAATTTCCACGAACAACGGTTGGTTCCATCAATTTGCAGTGTCTAATCGGTTCTCCGCGAGCTATACATATATTCAGCCAATGATGATGATAACAACAACTATTAGTAGTTTCTGTCAAAAAAAATATTTTCGAGACAAGTTTTTACTGCCGGTTTTTCTTTGTATAGTCGCAAACTGCATGTCAAAACTAATCAAATTAGTTGAAATACACTCCACCATCAGATCAACTTTATGTTATGACTTATGATAAAATAATATTGCATGGTCATCCGATTTACATAATTGTCCTTGCAAAATGTTGGCTCAATCTGAAATTGAGAATTAGGTCAAATTTAACTTGCAAGGTTCAGTTACAGACAGACAGATACCGGGACAGGTGAAACTAAGTAAAAGCTTGTAAAAAACAACAGTAGTCGTACAGAGTTACTTTAAATGTTATATCTGCATTGAATGTAATTTGGAAATTGAACCTTATACTGTGGGCTGTATAATCGGATTGAATTCGAGAGTTGCGCAGCCAGGCTAGGGCTTATGATGGTTACAAATATCGCACGATAAATACGCGTTAAACGTATTCACAGCACGCAATTTTAGTGCGAGAGTGACGGATGTTTCACATTGATATTTCGTGCACTACGCCACTGCTGACAGCCCTGAACTTACCGGTAGTGAACTTGAACTCGACGGAGGACACGAATCGCAACTTGGTCTGCGTGGTGCAGTAGGAGGCTGTGCTGCCCGTCTTCGTGTCGCTGCCGTACGTCGATGACCCTGCCGCCAACCGGTCGGTAATGGGGCACGGTACATAGCACAACAATGTCCAGTTCAGAATACGAGTCTTGCACAGGATGGCAGCGATTAGGGCATGCAATACCGGTTTTACATGTGTGAGCCAATACCGAAAAACCGGTTTTTCGGTATTCGTCCATACAAGTAAAACCGGTATTGCATGCCCTAGCCGCGATATATATCGCGCCCGACTTATTTGACACCTAGGACAAAAAGCGTAAATCCCCGGATTTTGGAGCTTAAATCCGGGGAAACTCGGACGGATGGCAGCCCCGTGCTGGGCCATCTCTTAACCTAATGAAGGCCCTGGGAATTTTATGATAATGGTATGCGTCTGACTATGATATGACAGAAGACTTTATTAACACAATGCAATAGTTCTAAGTGGATATGGGGCCTCAGGGACCGCGTGGCCCTTCACAAGTGCCCAGGGCGCCCAATGGGAAAGAGAACCCTGGTCGACAATGAGGAAACATTACCCAAGATTCCCCACACTATTTGCTGCTTGTTTTTGGGGTGCCAAGCATCTAAAAAGTGGGGATAAATTTTATGCCTGAGGCGGGAGGTGTGGTGATAGGAATATCGCGCTGTTGCATGACTAACCTAGATTGGAGTTGTTCCCGTTGTCGGCGCGGCCGCCGGGCAGGTCGAACCCCGCCAGGTGCTGGCTCGTCGTCGAGCTGCTTGACACCGATTCTGAAATTATTAGTCTTGGCACTTATCGTTCACAAGAGCGCTGGTGGTCTGCGCCTATAGTCCGAATGTCTTCGATGGAAGTTTGTACAGTGTTCTAGCATATTTAACGGCACATTTTATTATTAACCAGTGTTGGGCACTCATGACTAATATCGTCAATCAGAATAAAAAATCGTGAGAATAAATCATTTCAGTTTCAATCAGAATAAATTTGAAATGATTAAATCACTTCAGTTTCAATCAGATTAAATTTGAAATGATTAAATCACTTAAGATTTATTCTCACTCAAAAATGTGAGTAAAACTAATTTAATCACCAATCAAATAAATTCAATCATGATTTTTTTAGTTAAAATGAATTCCTCTGATTGATTTATTTATCGAAATTGAAATTGTTATCCCGTCTATAGGCTCAGTAAGTAATGTAGTAGCAATATCTTGTATTTCGTGTTCCACTATTCACTCACTCCTGCACACAGGCATCACATCAGCAAGCTGAACTGAACTGATGATGGAACATGGAAGTGGGCTCGTTTTAATGAGTTCTATGCATTTTTAACCGACTTTCAAATGAAGGATGGTTCTCTATTCGTCTATATGTTTTTATTTTTATTTTATTTTTTATATTTGTTACGTGATTACTCGAAGACGGCTGGACCGATGTGGAAAATTCATTTTTGTTTGAAAGGGTATACTTCCGAGGTGGTCCCATTGCAACCAAATCAGGATCTGATGATGAGATCTTGGAGAAACCGAGGGAACTCTTAAAATATTAGAGGCACACATATAGCGATCTTGGTATTTTTCTTAGTTTCTCGTGCATTTCTTATTAGAATTAATGTTAGAAGCAAATTGAACGGAAAACAACATGCAGATATTTCATTCAATAGAAGTAGAACGTGTTATTTTTAGAAGATTCGTCGGCACTTCTGCCGCCATAACGCAAAAGGGCACATCTAACATTTTTTTCGACACTGAGTTCTATACATATTCGGAATCAGTAAATTTCACTGATTCCGAATATGTATACAACTCAGTGTCAAAAAAAATGTTAGTTGTGCCTTTTTGCGTTATGGCGGCAGACTTGCACCAAAATGCAACAAACAACTTCCAGGTAAGTCGGATTATCCCATTGTTTTGTCGCCGCGTGACACTAAAAAGAGATTTACTAATGACAGAGACAACAAAATATTGATAATATCTATATCTAAGATTTACTCAGTATCGTATAGAACTAGTACTTAAAGTATCAAAATAATTATGAATAGAGCACCTACCTACCTATTTACCTACTATTGTTTGCGACTTGTAAACATTGTGCATTGCAGTTTTTCGTTATTTATCGTAATATTAAGGCCCATTATACTGCATTTTCATTCAAGCGTTTCAAATTAAACTTGTATACATAATTTTAGCTCAATCGGTTGAAGATATCTGCTTCAATATAAGTTGCAAGATTCCACCCAAACCAACATAGTTACAACGTACGCATACGAGTACCTACAATGTACATACCTACTCGTCGTAGTTACATATTTCAAGTTATCTATATTGCAAGTTAAATAAAAAATGCAAAAACGAGCGACTACGTAGTTTTATTTAATATAGATTTAACCGTGAAATTTAGTCGATTGAAACTAAAACTAATTTAATTGTTAGTCGACCATTCTCACAACTAATTTAATTGCAACTAAATTAATCGCCATTAAAAAATGACGATTGATATTTTGAATCGATCTCTGGTTGTACAATCAATATTTTTTAGTGTTGTAATAAATAATAAAGACATTTTAAATTATACACGTCACGCTTGTTAAAATCACGAAAAGTTAAGGCCTGTTTATAACAAATCAAATGAGCCCAAACTCGCGGGGTTTACTAAAACCCTTCAAAGAGTACCATTACCCAGCACCTGGCTCCATCGTCAGACCACCACCATAGAGTGTAATGCATACGAGTATAACTCTTTACAACAAATAAAATGAGCCCAAACTTGACAGATTTACTAAAATTACCACTGCCCACGTCCTGGATCCATCACTAGACCATCACCACAGGATTTAATGCATAGGACTCTTTACAACAAATCAAATAAGCCCAAACTCGAGGGGTTTACTAAGACTCTACGAAGGGTTCCACTACCCACCTCCTGGCTGGCTGACCATCGCCGTATAGTGTAATGTATACTATACTATGTATAGAACCCTTTACCACAAGCGAAATGAATCCATACTTGAATTGAAGGTCTTACCAATAGCCATTGAAGAGTTCCACTACCTACCTCCTGGTTCCATTCATCATCAGATAATCTCGAAGCTACCTAATTACTATGCCATAGGTTGTGTGTCATATTTATTCATGGTTAAAAAAAACTGAACATTAAAAGTATGAGAAATAGTTCAAATTACAAGTGCAATCAGTGAACTAAATGTATAAGAAGAATAAAATCAATCTTATTCTAAATATTAATAAGTCAACTAAAACGTTAGTTTAACTAATAGTCTGTCGGAATAAATTAATCAAAATTTGATTCGTCATTTAGAATAAAAATGAAATGATTTAATCATTTTAAATCAAATCAGAATAAAAATGAAATGATTTAATCATTTTAAATCAAATCAGAATAACTCGCTCATGATTTTCAATCTTACTCAAATATTTTGATTGAGAATAAAATTTGGAATTTTATTCTTATTCTTAGTCAACTAAATTTTTGCCCAACTCTGTTATTAACTGAACAGGACTGCAGGATACGGACTTAGAACGATGACATTCAGAGTACAGGTCTAAGGTCCTGGTAGCTAGGCCGTCGACACGGGATCGTGAGGTCCCGGAGTCGAATATCGACTGCCTTGTGTGTGTATTAATATACACATATATATGAACTGAAGTAACTCTGAGTACTGCTGTGGTAAACAAACCTATGGTACGAAAAAGTACGGTGAGAAAAAACATCGTGAGGGAACCCTCACTTGAAGTGCCTTAATGTGTAAGACAATGTCGTCGACCTGGTTTCCCTTTGGTGGAGGTTGTGGAGGTTATGGAGGTCAGATGGCAGTTGCTCCATGGTAAACTGGCCTATCAAATCGTGTATTATGGTCAAAAGCGTATCTACCTCCAAATAAACGAGTGAAAAACGGGTGATAATAAAATAAAAATAAATAAATAAATAAAATTCATTTATTTCAGACTTAAGTCCATACATGGTTAGTAAACAATGAAATCTTATTCCTAGTGTTAGTACGATATAAAAAGAGATACAGCTACTTAATACTTAAGCAATGACTGCGTGCAGTCTCTGCCAGCGGGTGAGCATTGGGCCATTATCGCGCTCGGTAAACACGCTCAGAATGCTGTTGGGGCTGCCGCGCAGGCGACGCATCAGTGAGGATAATGATCATACCCTTCGGCCGCGTACTAAACCGGAGGTTCGTAACCAGTTGCGATTACATTGCTAACAAAAAGTGTATCAAAGTCAAAGTACTTTATTCTTCAATTTAGGCATATTACAATGCACCTATGAATGTCAAGATTTGCCACCGGTTCCAGTGTAAAAACCTCTGCCCCAAGAAGAACCGACTAAGAAACTCGGCAAGGTATAATTTTTTCAAAACAATTACAATATTAACTTATATCGTAACTTAATTACTAATACACAGTTTTTTTGCACAGTAGGTGCACTTTATGTTAAAAATTAATGATCGCATTGCAATATGTATGCGTCGCGTACGGATCAGCGAGATAAATGTGAAAGTTAGTGAAGATGTTTGGATGTTTATTACTAAATAACGCAGTGCACTGTGATTCCTGCCTAGGCCATATTTCCAGAAATATCGTGATCGCATCTCGGTCTGAAAGGTATGTAAAATGATTTACTATTAGACAAGCTACTAAATTCAATAAATACCCAAGTATTTCTAATTAATTATCATTTACTTTTGTGCAACGAAAGTGAACGCATCACGACCCTATTTATCAGTGCATTTTCGTTGCCGCAACTTAATCACTTTGTTATTGGGTGTTATTATTATTAACCGCGTGTATCCACGTATTGTTACCGTGGACGTGGAAGACCATGGTATGTACTTTATTTATTGACATGTTTTATATATATACAATGTTTGTTTATATTATTCATGTTTTTTTTTTCGAGAGGTCTTTTGTCTCGTCTATTTTTTCAGAAGTATGACTTTACTTAGACTTACAAAAAATTGCAATGCTATGCAATGCATCACATATATACCATATTAAAGTCTGAAATGTCCTTAATTACTCCTATGAATTTCATCTGCGTCAGTTTGCGTCTTCTCTGATTACAGAGCTATCGAAGTATATAAGTCAAATTAAGTGTTTTTAGTAAAAAAAAACCTGTTTTGTTTTTAGGTACTTTTTTTAGGTGTTCCATTTCGAGGCTTAGTATTTTCGATATTTGGCATTCTAAGAAGGGAAGAGAAAGTGAAAAGTTTCAACAAGTACTTAGTACTTTGACTGAAACTTCACGACTTTCAGATCAAATCGAAAATATCGAACTAGAGACATTAAGTACTAGAATACGCAATATATGTAAACTTATTTCACATTACTGGGCAAAAGTGTATCGTTCAAAGTCAAAATTATTAGAAAAATATTCAGACTGGCTTAGTGAAATAGACTACGTTGATGTAAAACGAAGTATCGAGCAACCCATTTTGCAACAGCAGGACGACGTTGTCAATCCCTCTACGTCCACTTCATGAGGCCCTGGCTGCCTGAATGATTTTAATGAAGTTAGTGATCGTACAAAAAGAAGAAGATTAGCTGAGCTCTCTAATGTACACAGTTCTGCTGTAAAAACGTTGCTCGATGCTTCAGATTCTAGCTTAAATACCGCGAAAATCGACGTAGACGATGTTTTGTCGCTTAATGCAGAAGCTAAGCTAACTCGACATCAATATTTGTTAGTTAAGAATTTAATAGACAAGATATCCAAAGACATTTTACCATCGTACCAAAGAATTGTAAAAGCTAAAGAAGAGTGTTATCCCTCAGACGTCACCGTTACTGAATCGTCCGCTGAAGTTGAACTTCAAAGTTTACTCGATCATACTGCCACTCGGATATTCGAGTCTCAAAAACAATGAACGATGACTTATTTTAAGCAAAAAAGAAGTAACTTGCAACCTACTGTCTTTAAGAACAATGATCGCGAGTATACTGTTACACATAACTTGCATCTAACTATGGTCGATGGTAAAGTGTGTAATGCTCTCAGTAACGTTTTTTCCACTAGGTGTTATGAATGTTATTGAATATAGTTTATTGAAAATCGCAGAATAAAATGTTTTAGATTGTATGTCTAAAACAACATTAATTCGAGACATTTTTATTTTAAAAAATTGACATATTCCTGTATTATACAGATGTAAAAATAAAATTTATTGTATATTTCGTATTCCTAGATTAGTATCCAAGACCTTAAAATATAAAAAAACACTTATTTTGGAGTTGAGGTAATTATGGCCGCCTTTGTATGGGCGCGGAATCACCGTGCAGTGACAAGTGAATGGACTGAGCTGAAATCTGCATGCAAGTAGACCTGATCCCAGATTGAAACATAGGATACTTTATATCCCGGTAACGGGTTCCTTTGGGTTGATAACGGAACAACGCGGGTGAAGCCGCGGGTAAATGCTATTGGTTATAAACGATATTCCAAGGCGCGCTCGCTATAGTACGGGCCAAAGGAACGTTCCGGTGAGGCCATAAATCATTAGGCCGGCCCCGCCCCTTTTACTGCCTGCTTGTAGGGATGCGTGTCGCACCCTTCGTAGTTTATCGATGGTGTTACATATTTATAATAATAATTGGTTATGTTAGTTTTGAATTTATCATTCGGAAAAAAATCACCAATACAGATTATACTAAAAATATTATACTAAAGCGAAATAAATATAAAGACAAGGTTTTAACAAAATGTTGTTTTAATTCTCATTCTTCCACGTATCCCGATGTTGAGTCTTGAGTTAAGTGATCTTAACTTTATAATAAAAAACAACCTGTACTGTAATAAATGCTGATGTACAATACTGTTTCATCGAGCAAGCGTAATTCATCGACAAACAATATCGACTTTAGCCGCATCCTTGTTGACAGCTCGGTTTATTACCCTATCGGAACGTTCCTTTGGCCCGTACTATAGGATACATGGTCGGTACGTACCCCGGGGCGCGGAGAGCGGCGCGGAGGGGTGGTCGGGCGTGCGCGGCAGGCCGGAGCGCCCCACCAGCATGGAGATGAGCGAGGGCCGGTGCTGCGCCGCCTTGTCGCCGCCGCGCCCGAACACCTCCGAGGCGCGCTTGCCGCCTGTGGTCATGTTCTCCGCTAATTGTTCTGTGTCAGAAACGTGTTAGTCACTTAGTGAAATAATAGTACATCATGATACGAGTGGGCTATGTTCATATTTTATATGTAATAGCCGAGACTGTAATGACCAATACCCTTAAGTGTCAAACGACGTTTTTCAACACACTTGCGAATAATATACAGGGTGTCCCTAAAACCAACTTTTATACGATCAGGGCTGATAGACCAGCTCATAAGAACCTAGATTAAGCAAATTTGACCTCAGTAAAAATCTCTTAGTTTTCGAGATATTGACGTTTTTGTAAAACTCGTGCTAAATGATACCCTGACTCGGTGTTTTGAGTGTCATTGCTAAAATATCAAGTATTTTACAAATCTGTATTTTGCTATGTGTGGCCAAATAACTATGCTATTGAAAGTATTTTCTATTTTTGCTAATTTATTCATGCTGTGGACACAGTACAATAACAAAAAAAAAATATTAGATTTTTTTCAAATTTCACCTCTGACTTCGAACTAGCGTGGTGAAAAAAAAATGTACCAACATAACCAGGCACTCAACGTAAAAAAATTGCGCATTTATTGTAGTTTCTAAAATGGTATAAAATTTACTAAACACTGTAATAATTTTTGAAATAACGATATTTTGTTACAAAATTAACTGTCTGCCGCCTTCATCTCATACGATCCGGTTGAACTAAGTTTGCACCTGGCGTGCTTGACATCACATACAAATTAGGTGCAAACTTCAAGTAATCGTCAATATCTCGAAAACTAAGAAATTTTTATGAGGTCAATTTTACTCAGTCTCGTTTTTTATGAGCTGGTTTATCAGCCCTGTTCGCCATTTTGTAAAAGTCGCGAATTTTGATAGCCTGGATCAGTCTTTCGAAAGTCATGACTTCAAATTTCAGTATTTTCTTAATCTGCTTTTTGTTTTAAACATTACTTAATAATTATGCTATCATACCTTTTCTGTTCGAAATTCAAATTCTGGTACGAAATTTAACCAATGGAATATTGTAGTATAACCTCCTTTTGAATTAAAATGCTATTATCTTAAAAACTACGGTGTCTAGTGTGTAAAATCTTACTATTTTAAACTACATTATTTTTTTTTATTTTAGCATGGTAAATTTGTTTTAAGTATTACGCGATTCAAATCCGAGGTCATATTTTGAATCACGTAAAATCTAATTTATTTTGGGTATCATTTAATCGATCAGCAAAATATTCATATTTTGGTCAGCAGAAATATGTATTTGGTCAGCCAAAATAGCTAGTTGGTAAGCAACTTATGGTTAGCAAACATTTATAAATCAGGCTGCAATTAATGATATACTGATCTGCTCTAAATTATTTTGGTCAGCAAATTAAATATTTGAGCTGCATTAAGCGATCTACGGTAAATCAAATTTTGGTAAGCAATCAGTAGGTAAGCAAAATATTTCATTTTGTTCATCAAAAAAAAGGGGGCAATAAAACCTAACTGGGCGCAACTATTCTGCCGCCAATCGTGTGCGCATTTTGTTATTCGGTAATTGTCAGCTGTCAAGTAGCAGGTGTCACTGTGATATATACAGGGTGTCACTGTGTTATATACAGGGTGTAACTGTGATAGATACAGGATGTAACTGTGATATATGCAGGGTGTCACTGTGATAGATACAGAGTGATACTGTGATATATACAGGGTGTCACTGTGATAGATATAGTGTGATACTGTGATATATACAGGGTGTCACTGTGATAGATACTGAGTGATACTGTGATATATACAGGGTGTCACTGTGATAGATACAGGACAGGATGTCACTGTGATATATACAGGGTGTCACTGTGATATATACATAGTGTCACTGTGTTATATACAGGGTGTCACTGTAATGTATACAGGGTGTCACTGTGATGGGCTCATATAAAATTGGTATTTCGATTTTTTATACATCTCATAATGTTTAGAAGTTATATTATTTATTCACAACGTGTATCGTTTCGTTTTTAGGATCAGCAAAAAAAATAACCCTAACCTACCTATTTCTGAGAGCCGTTTCGTTTTTAGGGTCATCAAAAAGAAAATAACCCTAACCTACCTATTTTTGGGAGCCGTTTCGTTTTAAGGGTCATCAAAAAAATAACCCTAACCTACCTATTTTTGGGAGCCGCTTCGTTTTAGGGTCATCAAAAAAAAAATAACCCTAACCTATCTATTTTTGGGAGCTGTTTCATTTTTAGAGTGACACCCTGTATACATTACAGTGACACCCTGTATATAACACAGTGACACCCTGTATATATCACAGTGACATCCTGTATCTATCACAGTGACACCCTGTATATAACATAGTGACACCCTGTATATATCACAGTGACACCCAGTATATATCACAGTGACACTCTGTATATTTCAATTAAACTGCTTACAGACATGTTTTCTCTGCCGACAGTGACATCCTGTATCTATCACAGTGACACCCTGTATATAACACAATGGCACCCTGTATATATCACAATGACATTCTGTATATATCACAGTAACATCCTGTATACATTACAGTGACACCCTGTATACATATAACACAGTGACACCCTGTATATATCACAGTGAGATCCTGTATCTATCACAGTGACACCCTGTATACATTACAGTGACACCCTGTATAGAACACAGTGACACCCTGTATATATCACAGTGACATCCTGTATCTATCACAGCGACACCCTGTATATAACACAGTGACACCCTGTATATATCACAGTGACACCCAGTATATATCACAGTGACACCCTGTATATCTCAATTAAACTCTCTGCTGACCAATTGTAAAATCTTGCTACCCAAGTAATTATTTTGCAGCTCGACTGTTTATTAGGCAGCCAAATGATAAAAAAAGCAGATTAATATTGGTTAAAATGCTAACCGTTTTTAAACTGTTTGCTGAACAAGAGTTGCCGCCCAATTTTATTTATTGCCAGCCAAATCTTTGTATGCTGCCCAAATGATTTAACTGCTTATTTTTTTTTGCGGATCAATTTTAATAACGGCTGACCAAAAATTTACTTTCCATTTATTTTGATAAGGTATGATAGCATAATTATTAAGTAATGTTTAAAACAAAAAGCAGACTAAGAAAATACTGAAATTTGAAGTCATGACTTTCGAAAGACTGATCCAGGAAATCAAAATTCGCGACTTTTACAAAATGGCGAACAGGGCTGATAAACCGGCTCATAAAAAACGAGACTGAGTAAAATTGACCTCATAAAAATTTCTTAGTTTTCGAGATATTGACGATTACTTGAAGTTTGCACCTAATTTGTATGTGATGTCAAGCACGCCAGGTGCAAACTTAGTTCAACCGGATCGTATGAGATGAAGGCGGCAGACAGTTAATTTTGTAACAAAATATCATTATTTCAAAAATTATTACAGTGTTTAGTAAATTTTATACCATTTTAGAAACTACAATAAATGCGCAATTTTTTTACGTTGAGTGCCTGGTTATGTTGGTACATTTTTTTTTCACCACGCTAGTTCGAAGTCAGAGGTGAAATTTGAAAAAAATCGAATAATTTTTTTTGTTATTGTACTGTGTCCACAGCATGAATAAATTAGCAAAAATAGAAAATACGTTCAATAGCATAGTTATTTGGCCACACATAGCAAAAAACAGATTTGTAAAATACTTGATATTTTAGCAATGACACTCAAAACACCGAGTCAGGGTATCACTTAACACGAGTTTTACAAAAACGTCAATATCTCGAAAACTAAGAGATTTTTACTGAGGTCAAATTTGCTTAATCTAGGTTCTTATGAGCTGGTCTATCAGCCCTGATCGTATAAAAGTTGGTTTTAGGGACACCCTGTATACTTATCAAATATCATTTAGATTTTCTGATTTTGTATTTATTTTGCGGGTTATTTAACACCGTCTCGTCGCACGCTACTGTGTGTTACTGACCGAACTTGCTGTGGTCGTGCTTGTCGCGCAGCGTGCGCAGCTCGCGCGCCAGCTCGGCGAGCAGCGCGCCGCGCGCACGCGCCGCGGGCAGCTTGAGCCCGCGCACGCGCTCGCGCACCACGAACTGCATGTGACGCTCGTTGTCCCCGATCGGTGGCTGCGACAGCTGCGCAAGACAAACAACGCTCGCTTCATCTTCATCTTTACCAAAGGGGGCACGGGGACGGCCCTGAACGCTCAAAACGCAGAAGTAATTCAGAGTGTCACGCGATCTTTACAAAGGCAGCATAGGTTAAAGAAAAAATTAGGGACCCCGAAGAAACTAGGGGGTGTGCGCGTCACCTTATGCACGATGAACGGCAGCAGCAGCACGAAGAGCGGCGTGCGGTAGGTGACGACGTGCTCGAGGAAGTCCCACAGGTGCGCGGCGGCCTCGTTGCGGCGGCCCAGGTCGCGCATGGCGCGCGCGATGCGGCCCCACTCCGAGCACAGCTCCGACGTGAAGCATGCGCACAGCACCTTCAGGGCTGCCCACGAATATGCTCAATTAATCATCATTCATTCATAATAATATAGGTGGGATAAGATCTTAGATTATTGTAGTCAAATTAAGTGGAGGAACACATTTTATAGTTCTCAAATAAAGAATCCTCCGCGGTTAAATAAACGGCGAGTCGGTGGAACCTCCCGATGCTGACTAAAATAATCGACTCGGTTTGACATTACATCTCAAAACTTTTTTATTATACTAGAACTGCGTTGCGAGACTTGCGTCTTTTTGCATGAAATATGTTTGATGGGATATATTGTTCCCATAATATATTCAGTCTAGGATACGTGAAAATTTGCTTTTGCTGCTCGCTGCTAAGATATGGAATACTGTCGCTACACACGGAGTAAAGTCGGCAACGACGAGACGCTCGGCTCACCCAGGAAGGCGATCTTGTAGAGCTGGTGGGACAGCTTGGTGGTGTTGCGGGTGTCGCGGCTGCCGGTGAAGGTGAGCGAGTTGGCGCGGGCCTCGGCGGCGTTGAGCTTGGCGTTGACGGCGGCGAGCTGGCCCGGCGCGGCTGCCGGTCACACTCACCCAGGAAGGCGATCTTGTAGAGCTGGTGGGACAGCTTGGTGGTGTTGCGGGTGTCGCGGCTGCCGGTGAAGGTGAGCGAGTTGGCGCGGGCCTCGGCGGCGTTGAGCTTGGCGTTGACGGCGGCGAGCTGGCCCGGCGCGGCTGCCGGTCACACTCACCCAGGAAGGCGATCTTGTAGAGCTGGTGGGACAGCTTGGTGGTGTTGCGGGTGTCGCGGCTGCCGGTGAAGGTGAGCGAGTTGGCGCGGGCCTCGGCGGCGTTGAGCTTGGCGTTGACGGCGGCGAGCTGGCCCGGCGCGGCTGCCGGTCACACTCACCCAGGAAGGCGATCTTGTAGAGCTGGTGGGACAGCTTGGTGGTGTTGCGGGTGTCGCGGCTGCCGGTGAAGGTGAGCGAGTTGGCGCGGGCCTCGGCGGCGTTGAGCTTGGCGTTGACGGCGGCGAGCTGGCCCGGCGCGGCTGCCGGTCACACTCACCCAGGAAGGCGATCTTGTAGAGCTGGTGGGACAGCTTGGTGGTGTTGCGGGTGTCGCGGCTGCCGGTGAAGGTGAGCGAGTTGGCGCGGGCCTCGGCGGCGTTGAGCTTGGCGTTGACGGCGGCGAGCTGGCCCGGCGCGGCTGCCGGTCACACTCACCCAGGAAGGCGATCTTGTAGAGCTGGTGGGACAGCTTGGTGGTGTTGCGGGTGTCGCGGCTGCCGGTGAAGGTGAGCGAGTTGGCGCGGGCCTCGGCGGCGTTGAGCTTGGCGTTGACGGCGGCGAGCTGGCCCGGCGCGGCTGCCGGTCACACTCACCCAGGAAGGCGATCTTGTAGAGCTGGTGGGACAGCTTGGTGGTGTTGCGGGTGTCGCGGCTGCCGGTGAAGGTGAGCGAGTTGGCGCGGGCCTCGGCGGCGTTGAGCTTGGCGTTGACGGCGGCGAGCTGGCCCGGCGCGGCTGCCGGTCACACTCACCCAGGAAGGCGATCTTGTAGAGCTGGTGGGACAGCTTGGTGGTGTTGCGGGTGTCGCGGCTGCCGGTGAAGGTGAGCGAGTTGGCGCGGGCCTCGGCGGCGTTGAGCTTGGCGTTGACGGCGGCGAGCTGGCCCGGCGCGGCTGCCGGTCACACTCACCCAGGAAGGCGATCTTGTAGAGCTGGTGGGACAGCTTGGTGGTGTTGCGGGTGTCGCGGCTGCCGGTGAAGGTGAGCGAGTTGGCGCGGGCCTCGGCGGCGTTGAGCTTGGCGTTGACGGCGGCGAGCTGGCCCGGCGCGGCGGGCGGGCACAGTGCGCTCAGTACCACCGACACGATGTACGACACGTCCGACTGCCGCAGCGGCGGCACATCTGTCACATCACATTCAGACAATGATTTCAAAAGTAAGGATAGGCCCATCCGAACAGTTCGGAACTATTTTCCACGTAACAAAAAATGCAGCTATAAAGACCAGCTGCGCAGTGCACGCGACGTGTGTCGCACTGCCGACTGGCACTGATTTATTTATTTTATTCAGGAGAACCAACAGCTATTACAATACGAGTAGAAACTTCAGTAGAAATACAGAGCCAATTACAGGAACTCACATGTAGATTTAAAGTAAGAAACATAAACTTAAGCAATACGCACATCTTACAACCTGCAGCGCACACATGCAGGAGACAACATTTTTACAAGAACCAAACTTTTAACGTTAAACATACAATAAATAAAATAAGTAAATATGTACGACCCGTTATAAAACAGCAATAGGATGCGTGTCAACAATAGCAGTTACAAAAGAATAAATAGTAATTAACCTCTAACAGTACAATGCAAACACCGATAAGAAAATGAAGAAGTGCATTAATGGTTGCTCAATCAAAACACATCACGGGACAGGGAACGTGTTAATAGTATATAAATAATCGTTTTATACCTTTCCGCCCGCTTCCCACTCGTAAACAAAGCGGCATGAATAGATTCATCAGCATGTTTTCAGTTTTTTCCGCCGACTGGAAGATGGCACTGCCTCCACACATCTGTTCCAGTGAGTAGCTGTCCTGGAAGTGAACAAAAAGGTCGTTAACTCCTTTTTAACCGATTTCACAAAAAGATAAAGTTTCTTTAGGCTTCACTACATTGTATAAAACAAAGTCGTTTCCCGCTGTATGTCCTGTAAGCTTAGATCTTTAAAACTACACAACGGATTTTGATGCGGTTTTTTTAATAGATAGTGATTCAAGAGGAAGTTTTATATGTATAATACATAGGTTCCCAAAGTGGTCCGTACCGCCCTCCAGTGGGCGCTGCGGATTCCCAGGAGTAGGGGCCTTGGAAGAAATTGGGGGGCGTCGATGCTATCAAGGGGGGCACTATCGCTTTTGAAAATAAAAAAAACTCAAATCTCAATATCAACTACAGTACAAACTAAATATATAGTACAATCGCCAAATCACGCGTCGTTTTACGCCGGCAGGGGCTTCTCCATGCTGCGTCAGCCCCGATAGCACCCCACCTCCGTCGTTGAAAAAAATTCACAACAACATCCAGTTGTTTTTTGTCGTGTGGGGGCGCTGAAAGTTTTCATCATGTCTAAATGGGCGGCAAGTCAAAAAAAAATTGGGAATCTATGGTATAATACATGCATTTAGTATCAGCATTGCACCCGTACGAAGTCGGGGCGGGTCGCTATTAAGCAAATAAAATGCACTTACTCCGGTATTGATGACCTGTAGCGCTATGAGCCGCACGACGGTGCTGCAGAAGTGCGGCGGCGGCGGCTGCGACATCAGCGCCGCCGTCGCCGACGACAGGTTCTCCCCGCTGTTGTTCTCGGACACTATAAGAGTCTGCAACAACAAAAAACCGGTCAAGCGAGAGTCGGACTCGCGCACCGAGGGTTCCGTGCAAACTCGTCAGTAGATACGTGAATAGTTCAAGAAAAACTGTACGGCGATTAGTTTAGTAGGAGAAAATAAGTATGGCTTACGATTTTTGGAAATTTCTAAAAAACGGTGCAAGTTAGAAAAACCGTTATATTTTTCCTGTAATGTTTAGGAATGATATCAATAATTGGTAATTGTTACAGATTTTTCAGTTCAGTAACTTCGAAGATAATAGGGGGAATCAGCGGAAATGGTATTTTTTTGAACTTTTTTCGTCCTAAATAAATCAAAAAGTACATGATTAAGGAAAAAAAATAAAAATGGTTTCGAAATCTTTCATTTGATATCCCATTCGATATAATAGCTCTATTTTTGATTTTCGACATCCCATTTCGGTCCCCTTTAAAAAAAGTAAAAAGCTATAAGATTGTTTTTGTCCAACGATTTTGTTTAACGATTTTTAACACTATTCCAAATTTCAAGTCGATAGCATCAGTAGATCCTGAGATACCTTGCTGTGACAGATGGACAGACAGACAGACGGACCCAAAGACAGAGTCGCATCATAAGGGTTCCTCTTTTACCATTTTGGTACGGAACCCTAACAACTTTAATTCCTTCACGATAAGGTTTACAATTAGTTAATCATTGTTATAGTAGTTCATGCAACTGATACATAATGAGAGGCCTTAGAACACGAGTGTGGTCGACTTCGGCTCGTTTAATAATAAGATTACACAAGTGTTTTAGGGCTTGATTATGTACAGTTGCATACATTAGTTTATCTACACACATATTATAAATCCTCAGTGGTGTTCGGGAACCAGGATGGATACCCGCCATTGCACCGCCACGGCCGACTAGATTTCAAACCATAACTGACTAGATTTTCATAACAACATCGATTGCGATGTTATTATGATTTTTCATACATTATAATACTGGCGCAGATAACACAATGATGTTATATTTACATTCGTCCCCGGAAAATCTCTAAGTATGTTTATAACACATGTTTTTTCACAATATGACATACCTGAACAGTGTTGAGCAAGGTCTTAACTTGCTGCCAATGCATGACGTATGGACACCGTATCATAGTCTCGTAGACACCTTTGAGTAGCACTGCGGCCGAGTCCCAATCAGTGTTGCGCTAAAACATACAATAAAACCGGTCAAGTGCGAGTCGGACTCGCTCACCGAGGGTTCCGTACAAACTCGTAAGTAGATACGTGAATAGTTCAACAAAAACTGTATGGCCGTTAGCTTAGTAGGAGCAAATAAGTATGTGTACGATTTTTTAAAATTTCTAAAAAACGATGCAATTTAGGAAAACCGTTTTATTTTTCCTGTAATATTTAGGATGATATTAATAATTGGTAATTATTACAGATTTTTCTGTTCAGTAACTTCGAAGATAATAGGGGGGGAATGGTATTTTTTTGAACGTTTTTGGTCATAAATCAAAAAGTACAAAATTAAGAAAAAAAAACAAAAATGGTTTTGGAATCTACAAATTAAGCCCTTTCATTTGATATCCCACTCGATATAACAGCTCTACTTTTGTTTTTCCACATCCCATTTCGGACCCCTTTAAAAAAAAAGTAAAATAGGTATAAGATTTTTTTTCTATCCAATAGGATCGAGTCAGCGACTTTTAACACTATTCCAAGTTTCAAGTCGATAGCATCAGTAGATCCTGAGATATCTTGCTGTGACAGACGGACAGACAGACAGACAGACAGAGTCGCACCATAAGGGTTCCTTTTTTACCATATTGGTACGGAACCCTAATAACCAAATTTCAGCGCCCCCGAAACTCTGTTTTAGCAGTTCGTATGTTGCCGTTCCGCTCACTCTTATGAGCGTGAGAGTGACGGCATAGTAAGAACTTCGGAAGACTTGAAGAATTTCGGAGTACAGGACTCTCACACAGCTAAGTAGCTTGAATTTAATAAATTCAAAGTTATAGGGCGATAACAAAAGCTTCGATTCGCTCCGACCAAACTTCTAGCAAAGAATCTCTATTTATACCGCACCTGGCCATAAAGTGGCTTTTACCGCACGCTACACGTACGTAAAAAGCCGCTTTCTGGCCAAGTGTAGACATAAAATTATGTACACAACACGAGAGGTAATAAAGAAAGCCCTCGATCGCATATTAACGTCCCTCGCTTGCTGCAAACATCTGCGATCTCGGCCTTCCTTTGTTTTACCACCCTAGTTGTGTAATGTACTATTAAAGTGCACCGTCCACATTAAAGTGCACCGTCCTTAATTACACTCGTAAAGTTGCATATTGCAAGAAGAACACCTAACCTAAGTCACAAGACTATGGGCATTTTTATTCTAAAATGTACGGTTAGGCGAAACTTTATGCTATGTTCAAATATCGTCTAACCTGTCAGTTGGTGACGAAAAATATGGAGTTTGACACTAATCGTCAGTTTTGTGACGAACTTTTAACTACTAGTTAAGAGGACATTTTAAATAAAAAAGCCCCTATAATAATATGAAAGAAGATTACCCTTATGCTAGGCTTCTTGGCGATCTTTAGAAAGACCTTGTCCAGACGGCGCAGTATCATGATGAGCGCGGGGCGCAGCGCATCGTCCGCCCAGTCGCCCGCGGGTAGCACCTAATACGTATTACGGAATTAGGTTCAACATTTATTACCTTGCACTAATCGAGAATGCCCCTGTTATCTGAAAACGACTAAAGGGGGTTATCGGAATTACGAGATCCCAGGGAAATGTCTTACAAAGGCACCTGGGTGGGTACGCAGGTTTCCCCCGTGTAAAAAAGATCAAAATCATTTATTTTCATGCAAGAAAACTATACACTTGTATTTATGTGGGAACCTATCGAAATCTTTCCCAAATGTTTCCAAATTCAGATTTTCGATAACTAATCTATATCGGTTATTTCATGACGGAATAAAAACAAAAATAATTAAATAAAGTCTAAGTCTCGGGAATTTGAGAGATGTTCATCATTTTTTTTCATACGAGGGAGGAACACGTTTCACCTACCTGTGTCATGTAGCGGTGGAGTCCGCGACAACCCATAGACTCGGGATCGTATGGCGACACTTTGAGCAACGAGTGCGCGATTTCTGCCAAACGCTGCCAATGCAACAAATAAAATATTAAGCATGTGATCGTTTTTCGAATCCGAAAAACACTAATTATTTATTTGTATCCCTTCATGTAAACGAGACTGAGACAGCTGTAAGAAAAATCTGCCAGAAATGATGTCATTTGTATCATGCATTTTTTAAATTATTCACTATATAAGCCATTGAGGCAAATCTGCGGCGATGCGGGTTATAAAATGTTCCCAATTAGGTAGTCAAAGCTTGTCAAAAACTGTAACCCTTATTATAGTAATTATCCGATCAACTGGGCTAATGCTGTTAACGAATACAATGCCATTGAGAGGTAAACCACAAATTAGGATAACGAGAATATAGTGTCAAAAAAGTATAACTGCCTTGAAAGATCATTAGATTTTAGATTCTATTTACTAGACAGTAAAGTGTAAATGCAGTTATAGATACTGCGATCTTAATTTGTTTTGCATTTCACATTCGCCCGACGGTCTGCAAGTGCGTATTCCGTAGAGAAAAGACTTAGAGATACTATGAGCTTTCAACGGATTATCGGTTCTATGACCGTAATGATAAGGCGGCAAATACTTTCAAACAAAAAATAATAATGCATTTTGCTTTTTACAGATTTAACGGGGAGCCAGGTAGATCGCCCGGGTTTACTCGTGTTACGCATTGTTATTTTTTTTTGGTGGTATTGTATTCTATCAATGGCATTGTTCGCTCAATGGCATTGTATTCTTTAACAGCATTAGCTCTCTTGAACGGATAATTTCTATACAATAACATAAGAGCTATAAACAGTCAGCTAAAAGAACGAAGTCACCGTTCATATGTAGGTAAAACTCACGGCATGTGACTTGCTGTCGAGTAGCTCGACTGGTTTGCCCTCGCTGCCGCCACTTCCCTTTGAGCCGTTGAGATCTATTAGGCGCGTGGTCGCTCGCCCGATGAAGTCTCCCACTAGCGACAGTAGTACGTCGCGTGGTCGTCGGTATTCTGCTCGTATCAACTGGAACATAAATTAGAAATTACGAGAATAATTTCCTAGGAGGTTCAGCTGGGCGGGTGTAAGATGTTAGCACGGCGAGCAGTCCTAACCAAGTGGGGGGCCTACAATCAAGCAAGCAAACAGGCAAGCTGGCAGAATTGCCAGTTGCGGCCAGTAGCGACTGTTCGCTGACCGCTCAAAGTAAGCGGGATTGGTCGAAGCGACCTTATTATGTGTGTGTGTGATTGAGTTAGTGGGAGTTTTAGATATCGATTCGCTAATCCTAGTCCCGCTAAGAAGACTCCACGAAGACACTTAGCTGGACCCGACCCGTTGGCCGTAAAGTGCGGCCAGTAGCGACTGTTCGCTGACCGAGTTACCGCTGGACATAGGCCTCCTCCCATTTTTGGGTATCCCCAGCATGACCAGTCTTGCGCCGCATCATCATCATCTTTCATTGTTGATGGTGGTGATGGCGCGGGCGTGCGCACCCCGCGCTGCGCCGAGCTCTCGTGTCGAGTATACCTCCGAGTCCTCGGCGCCGGTGTACTCCTGGGGCGGCTGCGCGCGGGAGTGGTCGCTGACGTAGCGCGAGTGCTCGTCGTCGTCGAGCCCGTCCAGCCCCTTGAACTGTGTCGCGGGCGTGCGCACCCCGCGCTGCGCCGAGCCCTCGTGTCGAGTATACCTCCGAGTCCTCGGCGCCGGTGTACTCCTGGGGCGGCTGCGCGCGGGAGTGGTCGCTGACGTAGCGCGAGTGCTCGTCGTCGTCGAGCCCGTCCAGCCCCTTGAACTGTGTCGCGGGCGTGCGCACCCCGCGCTGCGCCGAGCCCTCGTGTCGAGTATACCTCCGAGTCCTCGGCGCCGGTGTACTCCTGGGGCGGCTGCGCGCGGGAGTGGTCGCTGACGTAGCGCGAGTGCTCGTCGTCGTCGAGCCCGTCCAGCCCCTTGAACTGTGTCGCGGGCGTGCGCACCCCGCGCTGCGCCGAGCCCTCGTGTCGAGTATACCTCCGAGTCCTCGGCGCCGGTGTACTCCTGGGGCGGCTGCGCGCGGGAGTGGTCGCTGACGTAGCGCGAGTGCTCGTCGTCGTCGAGCCCGTCCAGCCCCTTGAACTGAGTCGCGGGCGTGCGCACCCCGCGCTGCGCCGAGCCCTCGTGTCGAGTATACCTCCGAGTCCTAGGCGCCGGTGTACTCCTGGGGCGGCTGCGCGCGGGAGTGGTCGCTGACGTAGCGCGAGTGCTCGTCGTCGTCGAGCCCGTCCAGCCCCTTGAACTGAGTCGCGGGCGTGCGCACCCCGCGCTGCGCCGAGCCCTCGTGTCGAGTATACCTCCGAGTCCTCGGCGCCGGTGTACTCCTGGGGCGGCTGCGCGCGGGAGTGGTCGCTGACGTAGCGCGAGTGCTCGTCGTCGTCGAGCCCGTCCAGCCCCTTGAACTGTGTCGCGGGCGTGCGCACCCCGCGCTGCGCCGAGCCCTCGTGTCGAGTATACCTCCGAGTCCTCGGCGCCGGTGTACTCCTGGGGCGGCTGCGCGCGGGAGTGGTCGCTGACGTAGCGCGAGTGCTCGTCATCGTCGAGCCCGTCCAGCCCCTTGAACTGAGTCGCGGGCGTGCGCACCCCGCGCTGCGCCGAGCCCTCGTGTCGAGTATACCTCCGAGTCCTCGGCGCCGGTGTACTCCTGGGGCGGCTGCGCGCGGGAGTGGTCGCTGACGTAGCGCGAGTGCTCGTCGTCGTCGAGCCCGTCCAGCCCCTTGAACTGAGTCGCGGGCGTGCGCACCCCGCGCTGCGCCGAGCCCTCGTGTCGAGTATACCTCCGAGTCCTCGGCGCCGGTGTACTCCTGGGGCGGCTGCGCGCGGGAGTGGTCGCTGACGTAGCGCGAGTGCTCGTCGTCGTCGAGCCCGTCCAGCCCCTTGAACTGAGTCGCGGGCGTGCGCACCCCGCGCTGCGCCGAGCCCTCGTGTCGAGTATACCTCCGAGTCCTCGGCGCCGGTGTACTCCTGGGGCGGCTGCGCGCGGGAGTGGTCGCTGACGTAGCGCGAGTGCTCGTCGTCGTCGAGCCCGTCCAGCCCCTTGAACTGTGTCGCGGGCGTGCGCACCCCGCGCTGCGCCGAGCCCTCGTGTCGAGTATACCTCCGAGTCCTCGGCGCCGGTGTACTCCTGGGGCGGCTGCGCGCGGGAGTGGTCGCTGACGTAGCGCGAGTGCTCGTCGTCGTCGAGCCCGTCCAGCCCCTTGAACTGAGTCGCGGGCGTGCGCACCCCGCGCTGCGCCGAGCCCTCGTGTCGAGTATACCTCCGAGTCCTCGGCGCCGGTGTACTCCTGGGGCGGCTGCGCGCGGGAGTGGTCGCTGACGTAGCGCGAGTGCTCGTCGTCGTCGAGCCCGTCCAGCCCCTTGAACTGTGTCGCGGGCGTGCGCACCCCGCGCTGCGCCGAGCCCTCGTGTCGAGTATACCTCCGAGTCCTCGGCGCCGGTGTACTCCTGGGGCGGCTGCGCGCGGGAGTGGTCGCTGACGTAGCGCGAGTGCTCGTCGTCGTCGAGCCCGTCCAGCCCCTTGAACTGAGTCGCGGGCGTGCGCACCCCGCGCTGCGCCGAGCCCTCGTGTCGAGTATACCTCCGAGTCCTCGGCGCCGGTGTACTCCTGGGGCGGCTGCGCGCGGGAGTGGTCGCTGACGTAGCGCGAGTGCTCGTCGTCGTCGAGCCCGTCCAGCCCCTTGAACTGTGTCGCGGGCGTGCGCACCCCGCGCTGCGCCGAGCCCTCGTGTCGAGTATACCTCCGAGTCCTCGGCGCCGGTGTACTCCTGGGGCGGCTGCGCGCGGGAGTGGTCGCTGACGTAGCGCGAGTGCTCGTCGTCGTCGAGCCCGTCCAGCCCCTTGAACTGTGTCGCGGGCGTGCGCACCCCGCGCTGCGCCGAGCCCTCGTGTCGAGTATACCTCCGAGTCCTCGGCGCCGGTGTACTCCTGGGGCGGCTGCGCGCGGGAGTGGTCGCTGACGTAGCGCGAGTGCTCGTCGTCGTCGAGCCCGTCCAGCCCCTTGAACTGTGTCGCGGGCGTGCGCACCCCGCGCTGCGCCGAGCCCTCGTGTCGAGTATACCTCCGAGTCCTCGGCGCCGGTGTACTCCTGGGGCGGCTGCGCGCGGGAGTGGTCGCTGACGTAGCGCGAGTGCTCGTCGTCGTCGAGCCCGTCCAGCCCCTTGAACTGAGTCGCGGGCGTGCGCACCCCGCGCTGCGACGAGCCCTTGTGCTCTGGCGACGTGCGGTACGGCCCGTTGTAAGATCTATGACAACGTTAATCATAAGAATAGAATAAAAAAAACTTTGTCACAACCAACACAGGGCATAACAAAAAAAAATAAAGAAACAAAACAAAAGAGAAGTTTAAAATAGTTAAAAAAAATTTAACTTAGTAATAGTTGGACAATGGGTCCCGGTCTCAGCTTGTGCTGGGCTTAGTTGCCCAGTTGTTACGTGTGTGTACTTTGAGATACATTGCTACGATGCGAATGAGCTAAGATTGCATCTCACTGGCATATAGCGCCTTCGATACCAGGTGCAAACTTAGCCCGGCTAGCAATAACTTTTTTACTAATAAATATCAATCCTAGAAACTAGCATAATGAAAACCATTATCGCACTCACTTGGACAGTCCCTCGCAGTTATTGACGAGAGTTTTGATAGCGATGGCCAGTTGTTGAATGATCTCCTTCTCAGTTTTCCCTTCTCTATTATAGGTCGGTAGCTGTATCTGTTTCACGTAGCATGGCAATATCGCTTCCAGAATTATCTGCAAGGAAGAATTAAGTCGAATAAATTGCATACACATTTTAACTTGATCGACACTAAATTTTACAGTGTTTGTTTATTTTTTCCCTAAAACTTTTCCTTTTAAAAATGGTTTAATTCAACACGGCACTAAAAGTTATTTCATCCTTGTACACTTTTAAAATATAATTAGTGAAAAATATAATTTAGCCGATAATATAGATTCCAAATTTAGCTGATTATTCGAAATCGTTTTACTATATAATGAGATACATAACTTACAAGCATCTGGTAGCCTCTCATGCTTTCGGCAGAGTAGGAGACCACCATGACGCACAGGCTGATGCAGTCCAGCACGTTGACCATCTCGTCCTCGTCGCGGTAGCAGAAGTCGATGGGCTTCAGCGGCTTCTCCTCCTTGATCAGTTCGGCGATGTGCAGCGGGTCGGGCGACGGCGTCTCCAGGCTTAGGAGCAGGTTGAAGAGGCAGCTTGATTGCACCTGGAAATAACCACATTTTTACTTCAAAAAACCCGACTGCTGTGCAACAAGTACCGCGCATTAAAGTGCATAAATTCGATCGACCTTGAGGTACTTTCGAACACACTATTAACTGTACACTTGTAAACGAATGTCAACTTTATTGCAACGTGTTAAAGTCGGTAGTCAGTTAGCAGTGGCTTCGTTTGTACGTATCCAGTGACACTCGCGCCATCAAGACGAATCTAATGATGTATCATTTATCAAAATCAGATGTGTTGTTGAGTAGTTACGGTCGGACATAAGAACGGACATATATACATACAGGTCAAACACATAACCCTCCTTTTGGGCTTCGCCGCAGGCGGGCACACATAGGAATGCCGCAATTTTTATAGTTTTGGCAAAATTCTTGATCGAAATCCATCCAGCTCAGAGGTCTCCAAACTTTTTTAGCAAAGGACCACACCTTTGGAAATCTCGCGCGGGCCACACGACACGGTCGATCACGGAGTTAATTAATCTTTTTTTATGCCACACCTGGTCATAAAGTGGCTTGTGTTTCCCGCACGCTACGCGTACGGAAAAAGCCGCTTTCAGGCCTAGTGTAGACATAAAATTGTGTACACAACACGGGAGGTACTAAAGAAAGCCCTCGATCGCATATTTATGTCCGTCACTTGCAGCTCGGGCCACAAACATTTGCGAGCTCGGCCTTTCTTTGTTTTACCACCCTAGTTGTGTAATGTACTATTCTGGCATCCCCTCAGGAAACACCCTTCTTTCATTGTAGAGCGAGTTCTCGCGGGCAGGACAATGGGCTCTTCCGCGGGGCGTAGTTTGGAGACCCCTGATCTAGCTTATTAGATTTGATTGATTCCTCCATATTTCCACCCATAAGGGATGGCTGCTGCGATAAAACTATCCTATGTTCTTCATAGGGTCTCTATCTGTATACAAAATTTAATCTCAATCAGTTCAGCGGCTTAAGCCTGAAAAGGTAAGACTGACAGAGTTACTTTCGCATTAATAATAGTTTTATTAATTTGGATAATATGTCAAATATAATAAATATTTGCAAAAATATTGTAGCGGAAATAATAAAATTTCATTCATTTAGTTTATTTGTAAGCAGCAAAGTTTTTAATTTTTTTTTCTTCTGTCTTCGTCTTTTCGTCTGTCAAATAAAATGCCAACATTTCCGAGGATGCTTAAAAAAATTAACAAAAGCAATTTTATTCAAATACAAAGTGTGTTTTTATTACCTTACTCGCATCGCCATATGCAGATTCCTCATCCGTGTCCAAAATGGCCGAGACGGATCCGAACATTTGCAAAATGAAGGGCTTTCTGTTCAGCAAGTAGAACTGCTTCACTGCGTACTCTATGGTTGTCGTCACCAGTTTGTTCGTTTGGTAATTTGAATAGATCTGAAGGAGTGTCGGCATGATAAGGAGGTACCTGAAATAAGTTGTTTGTGTATAAGTTTAGGCGGTTAGAAGCCTTCTAACCCTAAGAGATTGCCCACATTTTTTTTAAGCCTGACATACTTGCAACCCTTACCTACTGGCTGTTGCAAAATCGGACCCGAGATTGCACACTATGGAATAAATCTCGATACATTTTGTGCGTATCATATTCCTCAAATGTAAATATATCCTAAATCATCTGAAGTTTGGGGTCTTTAGTGTGTAGTCAACAAAACAAAGAAATTATTTCTGAGTAGATCTGTACCTGAAACTCTACAGGGTGACCACTATTTACAACAATCAAAATTCCCTGACTTTTCCCGGTTTTCCAGCCGTTTTTTGTAGTTTTTCCCTGACTATAATCTTAACCCTTAAAGGCATGATTTTTTTTATCGTTACTAAAAAAAAATATGTGGATACCTAATGGCGTAATAAACACTAGAAAAATATAAAAAAAAATTTAGTAAACTTGTAATCTTTATGATATGTGCTACAACATTATACTAAAAAATAATTACTTATTTTGTTAAAAACCGTTATAAACACACTCAACGAAAACCTTAAATATTTAACTTTTTCAAAATTGCCGCCATTTTGCTCAAAAAATCTAATAACTTTTTTTATAATACAATTTTGCCAAAAATATTTTTGGATGTATTCGGAATCTAACACGTAAATGTCACATTTATTAAAAAAAGTAATAAATGTGATTTTGGATAGCTGCATATTGCTGCACTGGCCATCAAATATACGATGCAGATATATATCATTATGACATGTCATGTATAATTTATCGGAATCATTTTTTTCTTTAACTGTGAAATTTTCAGGACTCTTTAAGGCCTCATCCTGTTAAATAGGTCAGGTTAGGTTAGGTTTGCGTTATAATAATCCTGAAAAAATTACGTGTTCAGAAAAAAAAGCATTATGCCAAATGATGAATTATGCGAAATGATGCATTATGCCTTTTAAATTTATGCGATCCAATAGTAAACCTAATTTATCATGTAATTTTGTATTATGAAATAAATAAATCTATCTATCTATGCATTTAAAGGTTAAATGTAATAAGGATGAAATATACAGGGTGTTTGGTCCATCGTTTGCCAAATTAAAATGGCGGATAGGTGGGGTTATTTTCTATCCCTCTACGCTCTGTAAAAAAATTGTTGGCCCACGTGTATTTTTTTCTTTCTTTTGTTGTTTTTAAAGAATTTACAGGGCCGACGCGTTTAAATTTGAATTTAAAAAAAAGTAAGTGCAAAAGAGATGAAATGTTTATTGCATCGTGATGTGTAACGTTTCACGGTTGTATCAGAGTTAAATTTACTGACATGTTACTGCTAGTTTTTTTTTTTATTGATCTTCAAATGTTTTACAACATGTAAAAATGTAGTCAAAGATGAATTTTGATTTGCAATAAAAAAAACTAAACGAGACCCACGTTCTTAAAGTTTTAAAAAATTCTGTGCTCTATCCACTTTCTAATGATGTACCTACGGACGCAACAGGCAAATTAACGATGCCCAAACATTGACGCTGTATCTTCGCGAGTTTTCATTTTTCGGCGACCAGGCTTGCAGGTTGTGAAGATGTAAATTCCCTGACCTTCAATAAATTTCCCTGACAATTCCCTGACTTTTCCATGACTAGTGAAATTCCCTGACATTTCCCGGTTTTCCCGGTTTTCCAGAAAGTGGCCACCCTGCTCTAGCATGACTGCGCGACGCGGCTGTTTTGCATGTGCTAGCTCAACCGATTTAAAATGGCTGTCAAATTCTAAACCTACACAATCACACGCAGAAACAAAAGGTTCTACAGACTCATCGAAGTGAAAGCCCAATACCCCTAGTAGTTATAGCTTGGAATGGAAACTTCGTTGGTGACACTCCCATGTGTGCTTTTTGTTATGTGCAGCCGTAACTACTTACACAAGTTACCGCCAACACGAACGGGGGCCTCCGAAGGCTGCCTCCGTCTGTCGCCGTTCGTGTTGGCGGTAACTTGTGTAAGTAGTTACGGCTGCACATAACAAAAAGCACACATGGGGGTGTCATCAACGAAGTTGCCAACCTATCAGTATATAGTCAGTGTCAGTAGTGTAGTATTGTAGTCAGTTTATCCCAATGGTTGACTGGTAGAGAACGCCTTAAGGTATTAAGTCCGCCTATCGAACTTTGTATTATTGTACAATAAAGTTTAAATAAATAAATAAAAGTAGTACCCGTTAGTGGAGAAGATGCTCTTGAAATTGAAGGCGGCGTTGACGTAAGTGGCGATGACGTATCGCAGGATGAGCGAGTCCTCGCTGTGCAGCATGAGCGCGCCGTTCAGCACGTTGAGGAACAGGTGGATGTCGCGCGACGACGTGAAGTTGCCCGCCATGGCCTCGAACATGCGCGCTATGAGGCGGACCCACCTGCCATTAGTATCGTAATAGATATGGTAGTGCGTTTAGCGACCCGGGGAGCGAATGTTTGTTTTTCGGGGACGACTCCTAACCTATCTAGATCAGGGGTCTCCAAACTTTTTTAGCAAAGGGCCACACTGCACCTTTTAAAATCTCACGCGGGCCACACGACATTCTTCGGCCGCTGTTGTCCTGGGGGACAGTGAGGGTATATTTACTGGGAAGCAAGCTCTCGCGGGCCGGATTGGGCCGGTTCCCGGTAGTTTGGAGACCCCTGATGCCGAATGGTATGCCGAATTGCATCTTATCAAAATCAAGTTGGTAAGATGACAATGAATCATTTAAAGAGGACAGTTTTGTAAATCGTTAATTTTCGCATGATGTTTATTTTTTTTATTTATGAACCCACCTACTTACTCATATTTGACCTGATGAAGTTCTAAATAAAATTGGGATAAAATGTGAATTATAGAATTAGGAGCACGTCATTTATAAAGATGGAAGACATTAAGTAGGTATAGGTTTAGTACTAAGATGTTCTAAGATGACGATAATTCTGGTACGGGCAAATATTTGTATGACGAGTACGAGTTACCTCCTGAGTATAAGCAGTTTGGGACTAGGTCGATTTGTGTAATATTGTCCCCCGATATTTAGATACTGTGATTATTTACTACATAAGAAAATAGTAACGTACATGAACTTATGTAGAACATCTAATCCGAGCAGAGTAGAGCCGAGCGGTCCCCTGCTGTAGAGTTGCAAGTCGGCCTCCAGCGCCTTGCGCGGGAAGGACGGCAGCTTCATGAGCTCGTCGTGGAGGAACACCACGCGTTGCACCACCTGTGCACAAGGACACTCGCTAAATCGTTCACCGTCGAAGTGTATAGGCCAGGGGTCGGGAAACCGCGGCTCGCGAGCCGTCAGTTGCGACTCTTAAAATTCAATTGAAATTTGTTTTTGGTATATAGTGAAAAACCTAAAAACAAAACTGCGGCTCTTTAAAGGTGGATTTAGACCAAACGAATTCTAACACATTCTAACCCCACTCTACCGAATTCTTTGTGTACAGACAGCATTAAGCTTCCGAAAAATCGATATTTCTCCGGCATCTGGCTCTGCCTAAAAAGTTAGCAGACTCCTGGTATAGGCAATATATACTGCAGTTTAATGCTCATAGCGGTCATGCGTGGTCTTCCTAAAAGCAAAGCTGGGCAATTATTTACCTCCGGCCCATCATACGCGAGTACCAGTCCCCCGGACGTGTATTGGAATTTTCCTTACATTAAAAAATATATTATAGGTCTCAGGTTCATCTTTTGGGTGCACTCGCTTTATTATTGCTCATAAACAGCACAAGAGACATGATTGGGGACAAGATATTAAAGTGAGGAAAATATGTAGAAGAATCTAGGCCATTGATGTTAGAGTAAGCATGTTAAAGTTGTAATGGACTGGGCATATGGTTCGAAGAAGGAGAGAAGCTATTGGGGCGTAAATGTTTTCAAATGGAAACCGCAAAACGCAGCATCCCTAGCTCCCCAAAATAGATACGGACACCGTGTCGTTAATGGCTTTGCTGATCTCCAGCAACCTGGAGAGCAGTTCCTGCTACTGCAGCATGTCAAAGGGTGCACCAGCCCCAAATGCGGGTAGCACAAGCTTACCATATCAACGTTCTTCAATATGGCCCAGGTGAGTAGCACCTTGCCGATTTCCACAAACTTGGAGAGCAGTTCCTGCTGCTGCAGCTTGTCGAAGGCCTCTCCCGGCTCCATGTGCACCAGCCCGAGTTGTGGGTACTGTGATCGCTTGAAGAAGTAGCAGTCGCGCACGTAAGACTGCGGATTGTGGATCTGACCTGCAACGATATATACTCGATAGCGACGAGTGGCTATTGTATATAGAAAAAAAAAAAATTGTATATACAAAAAAAAAACAACAAATTTATAAGTACAGGGAAACATTTCAGTGGCTCTAATTGATGTAAAACAAATAATCTTGAACGTTCTTTGCAAAAAAAAATAGTTCTTATAGAAAATTATTTTAGAACATATCTATCATTTGGTAGTCAAACAAGTTATAAAACTTACGCGTTTTAAAATCGACAAGAAAATGTTCATTTTGCAGGTGTACAGGTATACCGAAGAAATCGAGGGATTCGTTTAATATTTGCCCAAACTGAGTGTCCTCTGAAATAGGGAACTGGGACGGTATGGAACCGTCATTGTCAGCTGAAAACAACAATTATGTGTCATAAATACAAGCACATATCATCTGCAGCTATGACATGTTTAGATTTCGCGAGTAATTTTTTATGCGGGCCTATATTAACCAGTAGAATTGTAATATTCATGTTCATTGATGCAGAGAGCAGCGAAGAGCTTAAATTTTATTGGTTAATATTTGTTTTCTCTATAATCTCTAATATTGGATTTCCTAAAGTAAGAGTCAAACTCCAATCGATCGCATATTCAGCAGTAAATTATGCTTATTATTGATAATTTCATAGATCCGCTCAGACAGGTATACAGATGAAAGTTTTAATTAATTACGTATTTGTTGAAGCAGCTCAGCCCTACCTGGTCCATGGACGATGATCTTTTTTGCAGCGGGAACGTTGGCAGTTAGTAAAATTGACGCATCACATTGCTCTTTGCGCAAAATTTGCTTCAAATCTTTGAACATTATTCCGTGTACGCTATGGACGACCTGGAAACACAAAGTTAAAAAACTTATATAGGTTCATAGTAACGGAGCGGCGTCCAACTTCTCCATGGGTAAACCGAACCAAAGTCGGTTTACTTTTTCTACAAAGGTAGAGCGAAAAAGTGCGCAAATATCGTCTAACCCGTAAATTTGTGACGAAATATATGCCGTTTGACACTAATCGTTTGTTTTGTGACGATTACTAAATGCTAGTTAATAGTGAAGTATTAAATAAAAATGCCGTCTCTGTTTCAGAAACGGTACAATACTGGTAGTAGTAAAATATATTGATTTAAACTTTCATGATTTTCACTCATTACTATAACCAAACGGGACTTAATCGCGTAAAAACATATTATTATCTCGATGTTTCCCTTCCCTTCGCGACCATGGACGTCACTGCACGTCCGAAACGTCGAGGTAATAATATTTTATAATAATGTTGTAATGTAAGACTTGCACAAGTTGCTGAAATGCACACATCCATCATTTTTCCACTACATAGATGTGCCCCGAATACAAAACTCACCATCCAAAGTATAGACAGCGCCGCCCCTATGAGCCTCTGTCCATCCTCGTGCGGCGACCTGATGTAGAACATGACGTAGCCGATGATGTAGTTGTACAACGCGAAGGCGGCTTGCTGCGGCAGCCGCGGTATGAAGCGGATCAAATGACGCAGCAGCTTGAACATCTCGTCCTGGTGGTCGCGGGTCAGGCGCTCTAATACGTGGCGGAGAAACAATGCCGAGTCTTCCACTAGGCAGCCCCATATTACCTACAACAATTTTATTATAAGTTGACTCCTCAAGCGATATGGAATGTAGAAAAACCTCTTCACTTCTGATGCTTCAAGGACTTATTTCTTTGTGGGAAAAGGTTCCAAAAGGCAGGCCTTAAGAACCAGACATTGCCAGACCTGATAAGCGACCTCGTAGACCGAACAGCCCTCGGGGGAGACGGCCGCGTCGTCGAGCAGCGATACGATCTCGGCGACGGCCGAGCACAGCGCCGACGGGAACAGCGCGGCGGCCACCTGCGTGTGGTGCGGCCCGCGCACGCCTTCAGCCATCTCTTCGTCGGCGGGGGCTGTGGTCAAGGCGAGAGGACTATACTTTACAAAAGGGTTTCTTAAACTGTGGTCCCTGGACCCCTTAGGGGTCCGTGGCTATGCATACAACACAAACTTTCATGTGCCCTTGATTTTCTTTTTCTCTGATTATATTTGGAAAGGGCTGTAAGGTTTTCGCAATAATGTGACCAAAAAAATTTTTAAGAAACTCTGGTTTACAAGAATGAGCAAAGCCTTGTATTATAGGGATGAGGTAGCCCCTGTTCTCATTTTAGGTATCTTAAAATGTAAAAAACCGCACATATTTGATTTCTAGTACCCACGATCTCGCCTATGTTTCGCTTGGTCTATGCTGGTTGCTGGAAAACCGTCATGCATGGGAATGATGAATGGATTATGTACATGTTAAACACATTTTCGATATGTAGTAGAGTGCCCGGGGAGTTAGACCTCGGATACTAATTACTGTAAATGTATTGATAAATAACGTTTTCTGGCCTCCTGCCGGAAAGCGTCACCTAGCAGGCCGCTGCGCTAAACGAAGATGCCGCTTTCTGGCTCCGTCGAACAGAAAAATAGTATACAAACCTTGGCCAGTAAATAAGATATTTCTTAACTTACTGGCCTCGGTATGTAATGTACTATTTTCTATTTACAAAGGAACATCTTACGTTCAATATGGTCGTCGGTAGCGTGGTCGAGCGCGGGTTCGCGTGCCGCCTGCCGCGTTATGGGGATGGTGGTTATGAGGAAGCTCTCCCGCTCCGCTCGCTTCTTGTCGTTCCGCTGCTGCAGCGCGCGCTTAATCGCTTCTGTCTGCTGCTTCTTGCGCGTTTTGGTGGCAGTAACTAGCGAACGCTGTGCAAACAAGCAGGAGGAAAACTTTCAAATATTTTTTAGCTTAAGTAACGATGAGATATGTAGTTTGAGATTAGGTTAGGTTAGGTTACACCTACATTATTCCTAACCTTTTTTGGTGTGACACTATTGAAGGAATTTTCAGTTAGACAATGCTTCATTAAACGCCACAACTAGTATTGATACTAACGGTTGCAGAATACTGTAATAATCTCTCAAACAAAACTTACATGTCGCTCCTGGTTCAAAGTCATCTCCATATCCTTGTCTTTGACCTGCGGCGTCCACGGCGGGTCAACGACCGCCAGCGACTCTATCCCTATCTTGGGCGACGGGAGCGTGAACTCTATGCCGGGAGGAGGCACTTTGAACGTCATGGAGGCGCCCTCCTCCATGCGTGGCCACACTTGGTAGCGGAGTTTCCACATCACTTGGAATCTTAGGATCGCCTTGATTCTGTAAAGGAGGAAACGCCAATACTGATTTAGGTATAAAATGCTGGTAGTATTTAGGTCATTCGGTGAAGCTCGTCCATATTGGTTTATTAATAAAGGTATATGAAAGTCAAAAATTATACGCTTTTTTCCATTCAGTACGGTGTGAAAGAGATGGCAGATTTCGCAGAACAAGCCAAAATACGACCATATGTGTAGGCTCGTTTTATTCCTGACAAAGACTTATCGGAACACGAAACACGTGAAGGACTACTACATAAGGTGTATAAGGTGGACTGAACTGATGATTTGGTGAAGGACGCAGCGGTCAGTGTGGAATTCTTCGACAGATACTTATGTACGGACGTGCTCACCAATGATTGCGGACTGACCTGACCCCCGGGTCCGCGTGTTTGAGGTCGCCGTGCATGATCTCGGAGGCGGTTTGCGGCGCCTTGACGGCGGCGAGGATGAAGAGCGAGGCGGCGCAGGCGCTGAGCTCGCGGTCGGGCTCCAGCAGCAGCTGCCACGCCACCGGCGCGCTCTCCGCGAACAGCTCCTCGCTCATCGTGGTCGCGCCCTTGATGAGCGCGGCCAGCGGCGTGTGGTACGCGTCGCGCACCTGCCGGCAAACCTCACCTGAACCTCTACTCCCTAATTGACCAGGTTACCTACCAGACTGGTGCAACGCAACATGGAATGAAAGAATTTGCCGTCCACATAGGTGCAATGTACCATGAACGGAAATACACTTTGCAACAACTTCCCATGGTTTGGACGCGCGCGAACTGCGCATTTGGCGCGCATGCTACGAGCATTACAAGTCGCGCGCGGAGCGATCCGTGATTTGTCGATTTTTGGACGAACACAAAGGGGCGCGCTGTGTGCGAGGGGCACAAGCGTGGACGGACATATGATGCGGTATACTGGTGGAAACAGGTGCATAGGGGAGGTTCGAGATGAATGGAATGCGCGGTTCGCGCGCGGGGTACGTCCATGCTGACAGCGAACATGCAATGAAAGGCAAAACGTTTCATTGCGTGTTACGTTGCACCAGTCTGGACGCAGCATAACCATGTTGCCAAATTGTTTCCCATTAAAGCTAGCGAAACCACAGTTCAAAAACATGTAGTTAGCCGACATCCACACTATCGGGTGTTATAACCGCCAATGACAGTACCTGCGCTATTTTACAAGATCTGCAAGTTATACTCGTATACCGAGTTACTAATGATCATGAATGTAAATCGGGCTCACCCAACCCGTGTCCCGCACGATTGCTTTTTTTCTCGGCTGATTGAACCTATTCGTTTAGTTAGACTGTCGAAACTGGGTGCGCAATGGTGCCCATATAACGAAATGAAGTAGATATAAAGACCTATCAAATGACCTAACTCTCAGCTCTGCTGGTTTTTAAACCAGGTTCCATTCAAATTTGCCCATGGCCCCTTCAAAATAAAGGAGATTCATGATTGCGTGTTGTGGAACAAACTCTCACCTGCGCCTTGAGGTATTTGAGTATCGCGGGCGGGTCCGGCGGCGGGTATCCTGGCACGCCCGGAGTTGTGGGGGACTCGACGTGTTTGGCCGCGGCCTCCACGCCCGCCGCGTGGTACGCCAGGCCCGCGCTCTCGATCACCGACCGGTCGATTCTGCGCAGTAGACAAGGAACATTGAACAATAGACAGGAGTTCGAAGGTAGCGGGGTGAGATCTTGTAGCTCGTCGCTGTTTCTTCGAGCTCGTGAAGCAGAATAATTTGTTGTAACTCACAGTTTAAATACCATTTATAACCGTTAATTTATGCCAAACAGAGACCTCTTGACCGTCTTTTACCCATAGTAGAAGCATTGCAGAGCTTTGAGGCTAGGTCGGTTTGCGTAAGGTGTCCCCCGATATTTATTTATACTAGATACAAATTACAGACCTGTCTGTGACGTGTTCGGAGGATTTCCTCGTGCGCCGCCCGCGCCTCGCCCCGCCCGCGCCATCTTCATTATTCGTGGCATTCGCTTCGGGGCCAAACTTCTCCCCGTAAATCTGTAAAACCGTCATCAAAAATGAAATGCCTTTTATCCTTGGTGTGTTTTTTATTATATTTGATGAAGATCATTGTTGCGAATTAGAAAATATTGGAGTATAGCAAATAGGCTACTAGACTCATATCAAATTTGGTGCAATAAATGATTATTTTCTGTAGTATTTATTTAAGAAATCAATATTTTTCTATTACGGTTTATTAAAAGTGTTTGATGGCTACATATTTTTAATTGAAAATTTGTCTTATTTTTTATTTATTTTGAACCTGAAAACGGTGTCGGCCATGATTTGACGTCATAGGGTCGTAATCTAACTTCATGTCGAATCTTATACCTACGAGTGAAACTCGCCATGTAGCTTTGCTTTGCTGTGACATTGACATAAGTGACTTGGTGGTTTTTTGAGGTTGTGATCGTAATCGTTTCGTTTTGATGCATTCCCCATAAACGCTAGACAAATGTCAAATGTTGGTTTTCGGTTGGAATGACGTCACACCACAGATAATCTAAAGGTAGCATCGTTTTCGCCCGGTTACGATAGTTTAAATTTTAAATTATAATTCTGCGGTTTTCTAGGCCGTAAAAAAATAGGGTAATATTTTTTTTCCGTTACTCAGATAATAATAATTAATAATAAGACAAACTTTAAAAAAGGGTCAAGTAGCTTATTATCAATTTAGAAGTTATTGTTATCGGGTTATTAAATTGAGTTGATGTAACATACTTAAGTTTAGTTATTTGGCATACCTTTTGAACAGATTTCATAAGCCGAGCGCTAGCGCGCATGTTCCGCCTGAAGCAATACGGGTGGCAGAAGTTCTGGTGGCAGCACACGTAGTTGAACGAGTTCAGGAACTTTACCATCACCTGCAATGTACAGGCTAATCATTTATCTCCTATGAATTGGTGATGAAAACGGTATTAAAAAAAGCTGTAAATTGAAATGAGATTATATTGTCAGGTGACAACCACTCACTAAATAAAATAAAATATGTGAACCATATATTACTTTTCCTACACCGTTGATTGTCCTTTGAGAATTCTTTGGTAATGAATGAGTTTTGGTTGTCACCCGACGAAATCTCATATTATTTATTATCTTTACTTAAGTAGTACAACTTTTTTTAATATCATCCAAGCTAAAGGTTCCCGAAACTAAGAAACTAGTTATACAATGATACGCCTGGGCCTCGTTTCACGAAGCTACAAGTTACAAATTTACAAGTCTACAACCTACATTTGCAACATTGGTCTAATACAGCAACGCCATTGGTTGATTGGGCCAATATTGCTAGTTTACACTTGTAAAATTGTAACTTGTAGCTTCGTGAAACGGGGCCCTGATTATTTATTTCGTCATCAGTTATTTTGTATTTAAAATGGCTATTCAATATCGACACTACTTTGAAAAAAATATCATATCTAGAAACGTCGTAAAGAAAAAACGTCAAAAGTTACATATGAACTTCATATACACTTACTGCGTTTTTACCGGGAGTCAGTATCAGATACGTGTTTTTTTTAAAAGTAGGTACTGTCGATATATGTATGTATTTTGTAACGGCTACTTTACAGTAATCCACAAATTTTCACAAATTGAATTCTCGCCGCTTAGATTATGTCTGCGGTAAGTAATCATGTAGTTATTGTGGGTATTCGATAGAGCAAGCTAGTTATAAAAATGTCCGGATTGCTCCTAACTGATCGGAAATACTGATGCAGGAATATCTTGGTAGGATCAAGATGTTTATGGACGTGTAGTTTTGTGAGAAGGTATAATAACTACTAGAAGGTATACTAAAAAGTAACTATTAGAAAAATCCATACTAATAATTAAAGTTTTCTCCAACATGCTCGGGAATGTTCCCCTGCCGTTTAAAAAGGTCAGACAACGACAACAGATTACAGAAAATCCTGTCACACGGCAAATAAATTGTATGAAATATTTTTACTAGCAACATATTAGAAATAAACTGTTTTATTATTACCTGCTGGCTAATTTTTAATTCCTGGCTTTTTTGCAGACAAACATTGCCTGGTGACTAGTATTAAGAAAATCATATTTTGGCTTAAGATTCGATATTTTAACAGACAAAATCGCCAGGCAATCATAGTTTCTAGCCTGTTTAGAAATGTACGACTTTTATTTTTTGTTATTTCATCGTTAGTTAACTAGAATATTTAGTTCACTCAATGATCAACAGAGAGTGACGGTATTACGTGTTTCAGGCGATATAATTTCACACACTATCTAACCAGATTAATAAAATTTAAGATCCGAGTAGTAGGGAATGGATGATGTGACTATGAGTATGTCAACGTTGATAGGCCATTTTAATCGTCAAATCAGATTAGCTCATCATACAGACCTCGGAATTTAGGGGGCAAACGCCTGACAGGTACCAGAGATAGACGATTTTTTATCGACATTTATTGATATCGATATTTTTATTTTAGATTTTTTCGTCCCATATGTTCTACAATTAAATGTTCCTTGCAAGACACTGAAATGATTCCTATATTTATTTTAAATTTTATGGAGTGGTATATTTATTTTTTAAAAAAGACCGTGACAGATGACACGAAAGAAATCCTTTAAAACGAAAACTATTACGTTAATCATTACCATTGTACTTAAAATAAAACACAATACTGGGTATAATTACTAGTTTAGGCGGAAAGCACCGTAGGCGGAAAGCATCGTAGGCGTAGTAGTAGGTTATCGACGAATATCGATATGAGAACTGTCTAATTGTCTTTCCATTTTGCACCAAAAACTTAAATATCTTAATGTCAAAAATATAGATATTCATAAATGTCGATAAAAAATTTCGTCTTTAACTAGTACCTGTCAGACGTTTGCCCCCAAAATTCCGATGTCTGCATAAAATTGTCTCGCCTAGAACGAAGTTATGAAATGAGCATGCTCATACAAACCTTGAGCCAAGGGAAACCCTTATTATTATCAGGCGGATCTGTAGAGTTGCTGTCCGGGCTGTCGGGCGGGTGGTCGTGGTCGTCCGACAGCACCCCGGGACTCTCCTCCCCTCCACTGTCCTCGTTTGGCATAATTACAGTGCCCCCTAAAATGTGTCCAAGTGTCAGTCGCGGCAAACCTTTGAAAGCCATGTCACCAGGGGCGGGTTACGGCCTAATATGAATTGTCATACGGTTACCTGTTCCTGCATAAATATCTGACGTGTCACTCCTGTCGGATAGTGAGGAAACCTTCCGTCTGCTCTGTATGGATTCTGACCGCCGATTAACAACTAAAAAAAAGGAAACGGAATTGATCTTCGCCGGCTGTTTAAATCTCCTGTCATGCTTGGTGTAAACGAATCTTCTACACTTTTGTCGCTAAAATTTTATCATGCGAATTTTCTTTTTTCTTTGCCAATTGGAGCTATAAATTTCAAATTGTAAAGATACACACTAAAACATGTTAAAAGCTATGTCTACAAATTTGACTTCAGAAGTCGTATGTATTAAAAACACGGATTTACATCCACTGTCAAAATCTAATTATGCTACACTGTAGCTAAAATTTCTTATTTACTCATTAACCTTGTTAATTTTGTTTCACTTGTTAATTTTCTCAGTTTTATCTCAATTCCAGATTAATTTTCTTATCAACTCCGAAGATTAACTAGACTTAAAGTACAGCTGAAATTATTCGAGGCGTCCGGAATTTATAAAGAAGTGGAGCTTGGGTTAGTGTACTACAAAATTACCATTCTCTCGGATTGTTTTTTCACCTAAAATAATTGTAAACAGATACGCATACTATGTCTCATTTTCCTAACAAAAGGCTATTTATTCAGAGAGTTCCATTCACTTTTTCAGTGTTCGTATGTGTGATAATTTCGCTATAGACTCAGATAGGCATTTTCGGTTATTTTTTAGAAGCTGGCCCTTTTATAGTTTAATTCAATGGTCGAAGCTCCTATTGAGGTCTTTACGACCACTACAGTCACGACAGTTTCAATGTTGCTGTCAAAATGCAAAATTATCGGTCAAGCTAGAGTAAATTTGGCATAATATTATTTCAAGAGCTGTAAAGACAAGGAGCTTCATTGAATACATTGAAATAGGCAAGCCGGCGGAAATCAGGTTGTATGTACGCCACGCTACTACAAGCCAGCATCTTGATTGTCTACGAGTAATTGTTACAAATCCAAACGGCAAATTCAGAAGAGGCATTTATAAAACTGGTTCAAGGAGACTGTTGTCTACTTTTCTGGTTTGACCGATTGCTAAACAGTTGAGACATCGTTAAAGCATATACATAGATATTATCATAGGTGTAATACATACATTCGTCGATCTCTCTGGCGTCCTTCTGGCGAAGCTTGATAGAGCGGCGCTTGAAGGAGCCGTAGGCCTGGTGTTGCTGCTGCGTGTTGCGCCGGTGCATGCACGCCTTGCCGCGCGACCCCAGCCTACCCTTCTTGTCGTCCACGGCCGTTGGGGGTATTGCATCGGCCAGCTAAAGATGGTACACAAATTAAGAGATTTAGTCAAGCCGGATTTTTTGTCAGTGACGATTCGGATGACGCCTGCACTCATGGATGTCAGTAGTTAACAACGATCTCAAAGCCTTAGACGTAGAACCTATGACGACCCAAGCTAAGCTAAGAGCCGACTGCAACTAACATTGGATTTTAGCTTTTGGATTCACATCCGATGGGAATATTGCACTACCTTTAAGTTTTAAGTATAATTGTCTACGAGTAAATCATTTTAAAGTAAAAAAATCAATTTGTTTGATTATGGGCAAAAGGTGCAGGTTATAACTGAAATAATCAAGAAATAAATCAGAGAGAATAAAGTTACTCACACGTCAAATTCGCCTATGATCAAACCGAATTACATTTTGCTACACTGAATAAACTTCAATGTTTAAGTACAGTACAGGTACCTGCTCGTCTTTAAAAGCAAGGAGCAATTTTTATTTTTTTACTAGGGAAAATCGCTCGTGGTAGACTAGCAGAACTGGCCACCACTTAATTTTTCGCATGTGGAATTGTTTTTGTACTATATTGGAGGAGCATAGGTAGAATTTCTCGCACGACAAAGAGGCGCTCGGCATAGTCGCCAGAGGTACTTTTAAACGCTCATGTCCAAAATACCGCATTTCCGAAATACCAGATTTTAGAAAAAAAAAAAACAGATTTTCGATTTATGAGATTCCTATCTTACCACGTTCCCGTTACACTAGATTATAAAATCGTAAGTTACTCAAGGATCTAAATCACTTTGTTGGGTGTGTTATTTTGGGAATCTTGTATAAGGAGAATCTGGTCTATCGAGAATCCAGTATTTTAAAAATCTAGTACCTATTTTAGGAATGCGGTATTTTGGGAATGAGCGCTTTTAAAGACGAGCCTGTAATAAAGTGAAGGAGTTAGCAAGTTGAATACGAATTGTTACAAAGGTGAGAAGATTGACCGTGACGTTGCTCCCGCCGGACACGTTCTCGGGCTCGTGGATGACGAAGGAGATCTTGCGCTCGGTCTCGGCACCCGCGATGGACTGCAGGCTCTGCGCCGAGGCCTGCGAGTGCCCCATACTCGACAGCGCCATGCTCCAGCGCCGGTTCGCTTCCCTACCACCCAACGCCATATTATAGCACAATCGTGACATAAGTTCTCAGACTTTTGGCGTAGCGTTTAGCTCTACTCTTCTTTCTTTACTAGACAATTCTCAAATTTCAAATCTTCTTTACTGTGCATGCCAATGTAGCAAAGCGATCAATTTACTTGTTATACTAAATACTATTCTACCTATTTGCATATTTTGATTACTACCTTTATTCAGTGATTTTGTAAAGTTTGTTAAGGGTGAGCTCGCAAAAATATTAAATTTATTTAGTGTAATTTTAAACTGTCAGTATTTATGTACATTTAGATCAAAATTAGGTAGGTAAGTCTTAACATACCATGCAGTTAGTGTGCTGTCGGCACGAATTACCGGTATCGTTCACGAGAACGAGTCAGTATGGTGTGAGCGTGCCGTGGTCGCCGTGAGCGTATGGCTAAATAAAACACTCCGTTTCCGAGGTGAGGTTTTCAGAATCATTTCATAAAGTGGAAATACTTTATTAAAACCTATGTAATTTCTATATTATGCATGCACGCTCAGTGCAGTATGCAAGGAAACATGCATTATTTCTTTAGAACACATACTCGACTGGCATTAATGTGTGTTGACTGCTAAGAGCCCTGTTAAAATAAAAGTTTCATCAAAAATATGCACTCTCGACTGTACAAATACAAAATAACGTAACATAATGAACTCACTTATTCTTACAACACAAACGTCTTCGTTTTTCCATCCATCTTCGCATAACATTAACAAAAATGATTTATTTTTTAACACCGAACACATAATCTACCCACCAATATGTCATTCTAGGTGTCGTGGCGATATCGTACCTGTAGACGCGGTCCCAGGGCCCGCGCTCCTTGATGGAGGCGCGGCAGGACTTGGGCAGGTTCTGGTAGGACTCGCGCAGGAACGCCGTGATCTCGCACAGCAGCACGCACGCCACCAGGCGCAGCGCGCGAGGGCACGCCGCGCCCAGCGGCTTGCCCGCCAGCCGGATGCTGGCTGCCCCGGACATATCAACAAGTGTCAACACCGTGCAGCGAACAGGAGCGCCAGATCAAACTTTTTTTTATGTAACGGCAAGGGTAGTTTGCCATTCAGACATAAAATTTTATCATTACTTGGTAACCGACTTCAAAGAAAGAAAATGTTTCCCGATAGCTCAAAGACGGTTCGACCGATTTGTAAAGTTCTTTGGTTTGAAAAGGTCCTCCCAGGTGGTCCCATTGGCACCAGGTCTGATGATGGGTTCTCGAAGAAATCGAGGGTTGCGATTCAGCAAGTACCTTCATCAAGGAAGTCCTCTTCCTCGTCCTGCTGCAGCAGGTCTCGCTGCCCGTCGGGGTCGGTCACGATGTTGATCACGTTGTCCACGTGTTTCTTGTCCTCGATCAACATCTCTTCCAGCCGGTTACCTATAGCCTGTCCAATCATAAAATACTATGAGAAGAGAATGTGAACCGCACGGATAATTAAATATCAGAATAAATGACAGCGATATTGTAAATTATATGGTAAATGAGTTCACAAGTCCTAGAGTTATGGAAGGAGTTATGGTTAGCTAAGGAAGCCTTTTGGAAGTTACGAATACATCGAAATTTCACGGCAGAGCAAAAGACTGTCGCAATCAAACTAGTGTTAGAAACATATCTTTATCGATGTAGATAGTTGTGTAATAGAAGAAAAAAACGGTCTACCAAGTAAGGTTAACTGGTAGATAATGCCCTATGGCATTAAGTTCGCCTTTTGTACGATAAGTTTTCTTTTGTGCAATAAAGTTTAAATAAATAAACAAAAAAGAATTGCGCGAAAATTCCGGGCTCTGGTGATCAGTTATAACATGTAATACTTACTTCTGCCCATTGATAAAACAATTTTGCAGCTACACGTTGTCTTTTTAATTGCGGACTCGTTGTGACTAGAAATAAAGAAAATTCACACATAACTCACAAATCTAACATACATTATATTATATATATATACAAACGCAGTTATATTTGAAGAGATTTATATTTACCAGTGGCTTTTGATATATTGGACTTCAGCCAGTAAGGCCATTGACCCTTGTTGCAGTTATGAACTAACTGCGCGCACTCCAGCAGCATGGCCGCTCTGCCCACAACCACGGTATTGGGCTGGAAACCAAAGAGGATGCAAATATGGTTTCCGGTTCGATAAATGATTTCAACTACAGTATCTACACACATATCATAAAATTTCCAAAACGCGCTCAAAAACCGTAGATAATGAGCAGCACTACAATTTAAAAAAGTCACGAGTTTCAAATTTGGAACCCCTTTCAAAACCAATTTTTGTAACGTTCGAAATTTGACTGTTATAACGTTATCGATATCGTTATGGCATTATACAACTGCCTTATATATAAGAAAATGTATTGGCGTAAGGTTGATGTAAGGCCCCGCATTATGTATTAGTTTCAAAAACTATTATTCGTCACGGCTAGATGTCATCCACCGCCGCTTCAGCACCCCTGTGGTGTGTAGCGTAATACGCACACACTCTCACCTCTCCTCATCATCACACCCCCACCTCCCACTCACCACGTCTAGCAGCGCCGCCATGAAGAGCGCGTCGGGCGTGGCGCCCGGCTGCGTGGCGTCCAGCAGGAAGCTGAACCGCGCCAGCCCGGCGTACAGCGGCGCGGCCGCCACCAGCCGCCGCTTCAGCACCACCACCTCACACTCACCAGGTCCAGCAGCGCTGCCATAAAGAGCGCGTCGGGCGTGGCGCCCGGCTGCGTGGCGTCCAGCAGGAAGCTGAACCGCGCCAGCCCGGCGTACAGCGGCGCGGCCGCCACCAGCCGCCGCTTCAGCACCACCACCTCACACTCACCAGGTCCAGCAGCGCTGCCATAAAGAGCGCGTCGGGCGTGGCGCCCGGCTGCGTGGCGTCCAGCAGGAAGCTGAACCGCGCCAGCCCGGCGTACAGCGGCGCGGCCGCCACCAGCCGCCGCTTCAGCACCACCACCTCACACTCACCAGGTCCAGCAGCGCTGCCATAAAGAGCGCGTCGGGCGTGGCGCCCGGCTGCGTGGCGTCCAGCAGGAAGCTGAACCGCGCCAGCCCGGCGTACAGCGGCGCGGCCGCCACCAGCCGCCGCTTCAGCACCACCACCTCACACTCACCAGGTCCAGCAGCGCTGCCATAAAGAGCGCGTCGGGCGTGGCGCCCGGCTGCGTGGCGTCCAGCAGGAAGCTGAACCGCGCCAGCCCGGCGTACAGCGGCGTGGCCGCCACCAGCCGCCACCGCATCAGCACCTCCCACTCACCAGGTCCAGCAGCGCTGCCATAAAGAGCGCGTCGGGCGTGGCGCCCGGCTGCGTGGCGTCCAGCAGGAAGCTGAACCGCGCCAGCCCGGCGTACAGCGGCGTGGCCGCCACCAGCCGCCACCGCATCAGCACCATCACCTCCCACTCACCAAGTCTAGCAGCGCTGCCATAAAGAGCGCGTCGGGCGTGGCGCCCGGCTGCGTGGCGTCCAGCAGGAAGCTGAACCGCGCCAGCCCGGCGTACAGCGGCGTGGCCGCCACCAGCCGCCACCGCATCAGCACCATCACCTCCCACTCACCAAGTCTAGCAGCGCTGCCATAAAGAGCGCGTCGGGCGTGGCGCCCGGCTGCGTGGCGTCCAGCAGGAAGCTGAACCGCGCCAGCCCGGCGTACAGCGGCGTGGCCGCCACCAGCCGCCACCGCATCAGCACCATCACCTCCCACTCACCAAGTCTAGCAGCGCTGCCATAAAGAGCGCGTCGGGCGTGGCGCCCGGCTGCGTGGCGTCCAGCAGGAAGCTGAACCGCGCCAGCCCGGCGTACAGCGGCGTGGCCGCCACCAGCCGCCACCGCATCAGCACCATCACCTCCCACTCACCAAGTCTAGCAGCGCTGCCATAAAGAGCGCGTCGGGCGTGGCGCCCGGCTGCGTGGCGTCCAGCAGGAAGCTGAACCGCGCCAGCCCGGCGTACAGCGGCGTGGCCGCCACCAGCCGCCACCGCATCAGCACCATCACCTCCCACTCACCAAGTCTAGCAGCGCTGCCATAAAGAGCGCGTCGGGCGTGGCGCCCGGCTGCGTGGCGTCCAGCAGGAAGCTGAACCGCGCCAGCCCGGCGTACAGCGGCGTGGCCGCCACCAGCCGCCACCGCATCAGCACCATCACCTCCCACTCACCAAGTCTAGCAGCGCTGCCATAAAGAGCGCGTCGGGCGTAGCGCCCGGCTGCGTGGCGTCCAGCAGGAAGCTGAACCGCGCCAGCCCGGCGTACAGCGGCGTGGCCGCCACCAGCCGCCACCGCATCAGCACCATCACCTCCCACTCACCAAGTCTAGCAGCGCTGCCATAAAGAGCGCGTCGGGCGTGGCGCCCGGCTGCGTGGCGTCCAGCAGGAAGCTGAACCGCGCCAGCCCGGCGTACAGCGGCGCGGCCGCCACCAGCCGCCGCTTCAGCACCACCACCTCACACTCACCAGGTCCAGCAGCGCTGCCATGAAGAGCGCGTCGGGCGTGGCGCCCGGCTGCGTGGCGTCCAGCAGGAAGCTGAACCGCGCCAGCCCGGCGTACAGCGGCGTGGCCGCCACCAGCCGCCACCGCATCAGCACCATCACCTCCCACTCACCAAGTCTAGCAGCGCTGCCATAAAGAGCGCGTCGGGCGTGGCGCCCGGCTGCGTGGCGTCCAGCAGGAAGCTGAACCGCGCCAGCCCGGCGTACAGCGGCGCGGCCGCCACCAGCCGCCGCTTCAGCACCACCACCTCACACTCACCAGGTCCAGCAGCGCTGCCATGAAGAGCGCGTCGGGCGTGGCGCCCGGCTGCGTGGCGTCCAGCAGGAAGCTGAACCGCGCCAGCCCGGCGTACAGCGGCGCGGCCGCCACCAGCCGCCGCTTCAGCACCACCACCTCACACTCACCAGGTCCAGCAGCGCTGCCATGAAGAGCGCGTCGGGCGTGGCGCCCGGCTGCGTGGCGTCCAGCAGGAAGCTGAACCGCGCCAGCCCGGCGTACAGCGGCGCGGCCGCCACCAGCCGCCGCTTCAGCACCACCACCTCACACTCACCAGGTCCAGCAGCGCTGCCATGAAGAGCGCGTCGGGCGTGGCGCCCGGCTGCGTGGCGTCCAGCAGGAAGCTGAACCGCGCCAGCCCGGCGTACAGCGGCGCGGCCGCCACCAGCCGCCGCTTCAGCACCACCACCTCACACTCACCAGGTCCAGCAGCGCTGCCATGAAGAGCGCGTCGGGCGTGGCGCCCGGCTGCGTGGCGTCCAGCAGGAAGCTGAACCGCGCCAGCCCGGCGTACAGCGGCGCGGCCGCCACCAGCCGCCGCTTCAGCACCACCACCTCACACTCACCAGGTCCAGCAGCGCTGCCATGAAGAGCGCGTCGGGCGTGGCGCCCGGCTGCGTGGCGTCCAGCAGGAAGCTGAACCGCGCCAGCCCGGCGTACAGCGGCGCGGCCGCCACCAGCCTCCGCCGCTTCAGCACCACCACCTCGGACTCGCCGCCGCCGGACCCGCCTTCGGCTGACCCGCGTCTTGACATGTCTGGGAGAAATTATGAGTTAGGGTATTGCGCAGGGCAAGGTGTCAAGAAACTATATCATAAAATAATGTGTATATCGTCAGTAATTTAAAAAAATCACGTATCTGATACTGACTCCAGGTAAAAACGCAGTAAGTGTATATGAAGTTCGAATGTAACTTTTGACGTTTTTCTCTAAGACGTTTTTTCAAAGTAGTGACGATATCTGAAAATACTCTGAATTACTTACTACCTTAGGGCAACACTACTACTATTACTAAAAAGTGATTGTTCTATTGCTTCTCCATTTAGTGATCGCCATAATACGACGATAATAGGGTTTAGGGATGAATAGCAACGAATTCTTCCGATATTGACTTAGTTACTACAAGCAATTTTAGTAGAATGGATTTGCTTAACGTAGTACAAGATACCCTTACATCCGCCACTTGTTTCCTCGATACTGCCGTCCCTTTTCTTCCCCATCTTTCTCAGACCAAATCTGTTCAATCTATCTTCGACTCGTTTTCGAGCTCTGAAAATAAATACACAAAGTAAATAAATATAAAATACTCGTATTCTGTCCGATAAAAAAAAAACAAACTTCGCAGCCGTTGTGGTAGACTAGACTCTAGCCAATACAAATACTACAATTGCTATAAGCTTTTGGGTAGTGGCAGGCACTTCATAAGGATAAATTAGTAGAGTAGGTAGTGTGTTAAGAAACCCTACTACCTTTAGTAGGGAAGACATTAGCGGGTAGGCAGTGTCATTTTGTCTTTATGGAATGCATGCATGCTTTTAGGTTTCGAGAGACGGACTTTCAAGCTCTAGTCACCTGTTGAGCGTGTAGCCCACTCGTCGCTTGACGTGCACGGGCCGGCTGGGGTGCGGCTGCGTGGAGAGGTTGGGGCGCGCCAGGGATATCATGCTGCCGGATATCGGCAGCGACTCGCCGGAGCCCCCGCCGTTGCGAAGCAGCGACGCCGAATGCGGCTTGTGCCGGAACCAGTTCACTGCAATACGAAACGCCCTTTTACAAGCCAGGACTACTATACGAGTCAAGAGAACAAAGTAAATGTGTTGAGAATTTTACTTTAGGTAAAATGGCCAGGCTTCTTGCTTCCAGCCTCTGTAGTCTTGTATTTTTGTCAGCCTATTTGAGTGTTACACTGCTGAGCAACAGTATATCCCCTTGATTTCCACTTCCTCCAATTGGATTCGGTTTTTTCTGGTCAGTTGTTAAGTACCCCCTCACATAATATCCTCCCGCCATTTGTCTGTTGGTACTAATATATTTTGAGTCATTCGATATTTTTTATTTTTTCGCTTGATAGATTTTGCCTGCCTGAAATAACACAAGGAGTCTCGAAAGACCAAATAAACATTGCAAGTAATAATTTTATTAAAGTTTTAGTTTCAAATTATACTAATACATAGCTAACGGCCGATTGTATGTTCTTTCCGAGTTTTTGGGATTTCACGTGATATTCCTCTCATATAAAATGTATCAGTCTATGAAATGAAACATATTTCAAGCAAAATTGATGTGACGACATTATATGTATGACCCCGTTTATATGTATGAGAGCCAAGCGGTTCGAGTATATCTGATATTTACCTAATCCGCTGAAGTGGAATTTGGAGGGCACGGACTTGGAGTGCGATATCTTGTGGTGGGGGGTCATGTCGGTGGACGAAGTGGAGGGGATGGTGCGCTCGGACTGGCGCGGCGTGAGCGGGTAGCGCCGCGTGCGCACCGACAGCGGCGACTGGCTCGCCGACTCCGACCCGCCCTCCGTCTCTAGCAGGCTCTACCACGTTTTGACATAGTTATTAAAAAAAAACCGGTCATGTGCGAGTCGGACTCGCGCACCGAGGGTTCCGTAGAAACTCGTCAGTAGATACGTGAATATTTCAAGAAAAACTGTATGGTGGGACAAACTTAACTTTGCTCTTGTAAAACTTTTGTCCCCATACATTGACATATGCCGCGGTTAGTTTAGTAGGAGCAAATAAGGTTGTCTTACGATTTTGCGAATTTCTAAAAAACGCTGCAAGTTAGGAAAACCGTTTTATTTTTCCTGTAATATTTAGGATAATATTAATAATCGGTAATTATTACAGATTTTTCTGTTCAGTATCTTCGGAGATAATAGGGGGAATGGTATTTTTTTAACGTTTTTTGTCTTCAATAAAAAACTACAAGTCTAAGTAAAAAAATAAAAACGGTTTTGGAATCTACATATTAAGCCCTTTCATTTGATACCCCATTCGATATATTAGCTCAACTTTTGATTTACGACGGTCCCATTACGGTCCCCTTTAAAAAAAAGTAAAAAAGGAATAAGATTTTTTTGCTGTCCCATAGGCTCGGATTAGCGGTTTTTAACACTATTCCAAATTTCAAGTCGATAGCATCAGTAGATCCTGAGATATCTTGCTGTGACAGACGGACAGACAGAAAGACAGACAGAGTCGCACCATAAGGGTTCCTTTTTTACCATTTTGGTACGGAACCCTAAAAAGTATGCGACCGAACAGTCTCTAAAGAAATACCGACTTTCGTTGTTGGACTGAAAAATGGAATACCAATCTTTGACCTTTTTTAAACAGTATTATTTTTTGTCTTTATTGAAAATTGCACGTATAAAAACTTGATAACATTATTTATCCTCCTAAGGCCCACGGTTACTACCTAGAGGACTAATTGGACGTAGTTTAGAGAAAAGGATCCAACCCACCAAAAGTCATCAGTGAAATGTCAACTTTTTGTTTAAGCATTTAAATTCTATAATTGTAAAATTGGTTCGTGTGGGTTGGATCCTTTTCCCTAAACTACGTCCAATTCGAAATTGGTTTTGAACGTTTATATTATGAAATAAGGTTCCAAATTCAAAAACACCAAAAGTGCTCTGGGCCTTAGGAGGATACAGTTTATTACATATATGAAATAGGCATCTTTATACAACCAAAATGCTATTAAGGTTAAGAAACGAAAGGAAATAATTTAAGTAATGTAATTTAACAGGTTTACCCTTGAATTGTCGATAAACGTTTCATCGACATATCATTTCATCGAAAGTTAATTTTCTCTGAAACCATATTTTTCTAGAAATTAATATAAAACAAACCTAACCTAACCTGACTATTTCAAAAATCCTGAAAAGTTAACGGTTTCGGAGAAAAAAGTTGTCGACGAAATGAAAATTCGATGAAATGAAACATTCGATGAAATGAAACATTCGATGAAACGTTTGTCGGCGAAACAAGGGGACACCAAGTTAACATCATACATAAAAATAGTAAGTCAGCACAACGACCACCGGTTGATACTCACATGTGCTCCCGTAGATGAGGTGCTTCTCTTCTTGAAGGTGAACTTCTTATGGCTCCTGTCGTCCGCGGCGCAGCCCGAGTCCGCGCCCGTGTCCGACCCGCGCTCGTCGTCTTGACTACGAGGTATGTGCCTGTAAGTATTACGTTAAGGAGCTGATGAGATGGATACAAAAGACACATGTTTTATTGCGAATTCGACTGTCAATAGGGTACTTTCCTGCCAGATCAAACCAGTTACTTTTTATGAAGTGTCACAAAACGCTCAGATAGTATGAAGTTTCTATGAAAAAAGTATTACGTCGTGATTTGCCTCAGTAGTCAAATCATCTTCTCATTTTTGGTTTTTGATCTTTTAAAAATCGTTCAAACCTCTAAATAGGTCAGGTTTACTTAATTTTCGCAAAATTTCGAAAGCAGATTTATAGGCTAGCGTGAAATAATTTGTACTGATTACAGGCAAGTACCCTATTGTGCGAAGGCGAGGGAAAAAACAGCCTAACGAAATTCCAGCCTGAAGGTGGGTTGAATCCTTTTCCACTAACTACGTCCAAATATAAAATTTGGCAAATATAAATACATTAAAAAAATCTAGTCTACCTGTAATCTAGTCAACACGTACGTCGGATCGCCCATTAAGCACTGTTGCAGAAATTTCTTTAAAATTTTGTGATATCTTTTAAGTTGCATGCTATCATGTCTCTTTGTTTGTCAAGTTTGATGATCTATAATTTTGTCGATTTTTAATATTTTGATAAACCAACAAATACGTGTCCCATATTTTTCCATACTCTTGAAGGACTAAATAGAATTATATTTATTTACAAATTAATTACACAGCATTACAGGTTACTATTGCACTGTGAAATTCAGGATTTACAATAAAAACATTACACACTAGAGGGCCTGTCATCCATCATCTCGCAGAATCTCAAGCACTCCTGACACACAGCCGCCCATCGCCATGCAAGTAAGTCATACTCCGGTGCGGATATCAAGAGCGCGTTGAGTTGTGCAAGGGCGCGAAGGAACGGTGAGTTCCGGTGGGATGCTGTGCGGGCTGGAGGCACTGCCATATATTTTAACCTAGTCTGCACGTAGCTCAGCAGTAGCCGCCCCTGCAGGTACAGAGCTTGCGATGTGGGGAAAATGTCTATAGGGGTAATTCGTCCCCTCATACCTTATGACGCGGGTGGTGTGCATGTTGGCCTCCTGGTGCTGGGTGTCGGCGCGCTCGGCGGTGTCGAGCAGCCCGCCGAGCGCCACCACGCGGAACTCGCCGCCGTGCGCCTCCTGCACGTAGCTCAGCAGCAGCCGCACCTGCAGGTACAGAGCCTGCGGAGTGGGGGAAATATAGGGTTAATATCCTATTAAATGCAACACTAAGTGGATATAGCTACTATATAAGTACCTGTTTAAGTATTAGAAATTAAGTTATCGACGATTACGAAACAAACTGTTTTATGGTATGTTATCGTTATCACTCATTGTAAAAACGCTTACATGTACTTTTGAATAAGCTTTACTTTACTTATTAATGCGGGCTACCACAATTTTTTGGCACTAGGGCACTACTATAGCTTGGCAACTTCGTTGGTGACACTCCCATGTGTGCGACCGACGGAGGCAGCCTCCGTCGGTCGCCGTTCGTGTTGGCGTAACTTGTGTAAGTAGTTACGGCTGCACATAACAAAAAGCACACATGGGAGTGTCACCAACGAAGTTGCCAAGCTATAGAAACTTTATCAGTTAAAAAATAAAACCTTTGAAAGATCACTTTGCTAGCCCATTTTAATAGCTAAGAGTCTCGTCGAGAGCCCCGATTGATTATTTTAAAATTGTTAGATTCAATTCATTTTGCAAGTAGGCTTCAGGGGCTCTTTTAGAGGTTAGAGGCATTCCGAAAAGTATGACCTCAGGTCACCCGATTAAACCCACCGCAGTAAACCCAAGGCAAAGTTGCAGATTCATGAATGAATCACAGCTTCTTACGCTCTCCACCTACGCAGACAAAACTTCTATAATCAGCTTTTCGCCTCTGTCGTGCTGGGGAGCCCATCTACAAAGCAGCAGCTGTTCAAAGACGCTTTACTAGGTATGTGAGAACATAATACGTATTTACATTATAATAGCCAATGGCAGGGGTTCCCAAACTTTTTTATACTGCGACTCCTTTGACGGGCTGTAATCTTTTATCGACGCCCTTGTAAACTAGGGTAGGTACCTGCGAGTCGTTCTAGGTATACCTTACGGCGGCTTAAATGTCACGTGTCCCGACGCCCCTGGGACAGTGTCGCGACTCCCCGACGCGTCACGGCGCACAGTTTGGGAATCCCTGCCCAATGGTATTATCGTAGTGAAAAGTAGCGATGTAACGATACATAATTTTGCCGATACGATACCGATACCGATTATTGTTGTAAATAATCGGCGATACCGATATCTTAGCTTCAAATAGATATTTGTATGTCCTTATTATACCTAAAACTTGGCTATATTTAACAGAGAGTCAACCTTGAAAGTGTAAAGTAAAAATAAATAAATTGTCAACTCAACATTACTAAAAAAAAATATGAACCAAAGATATAGTTAACATAGTAATTATCATTGCACAAGGTAATAGACCAATACATAAATTAAGTCAGTAATTGAAATTACTTTTTGCAGATTTTTTTTCATACAGCAAATTCTTTTCGCGCTCTTCAAATATCGGTTGTATATAATCGGCGATACCGATATAGCTTGGCAACTTCGTTGGTGACACTCACATGAGTGCTTTTTGTTTTGTGCAGCCGTAACTACTCACACAAGTTACCACCAACACGAACGACGACCGACGGAAGCAGCCTCCGGAGGGCCCTGTTCGTGTTGGCGGTAACTTGTGTGAGTTACGGCTGCACATAACAAAAAACACACATGTGAGTGTCACCAACGAAGTTGCCACGCTATAGTAAAAAGACTCACCGAATTATCGAGCATCTTTAGCTCCTTATGCATCATGGAGAACCTGGTGACGAGGACCCGGAAGGTGGACTCGACGACGAAGGTCTCCACGGCGCGGTTGCAGTTCGGCCCCTGGCCGGCGCCGAAGTTGGTCGCGTACCCCGTCTGCAGGTGGCCTATGTCCGCAGACTTGGCCAAGTTACGCTTCTGCTGATCTGAGAATTAGTACATTACACATCTAGGGTGGTAAAACAAAGAAAGGCTGAGATTGCAGATGTTTGCGGCCCGAGTTGCAAGCGAGGGACGTAAATATGCGATCGAGGGCTTTCTTTATTACCTCCCGTGTTGTGTAAATAATTGTATGACTACACTTGGCTAGAAAGGCCACTTTATGGCCAGGTGTGGCATTTTTTTTAACCCTAGCGTGCTAACGAATGTAAACTAATGAGTTCTTTGGCGCCTTGGGCTAAAATGCGTCAAATGTCACTCTAAATTGTCAAAATTCAATCTGAAACACCGTTTTGTGCTCTTGTATCCCATTACACGGAATAAAACCAACATTTATTGTTTTCTCGCAATTTTAGAGAGAAAAACACAATACACGCATCGGTGGGAATGGCAGTTTGTGGATTCGCATTTAAACCACGCTCGTCCACGAATTGTCACTTCCGCGGTCTCTTCAGTAATGTAGGTACTATTTCTCAAGCATGCAATGAAATGTTGACATTACGTCCCTTATAATAGGCCGCAATGTACCTCGTTTCCGGTGCGGCTTGACGCTTGGCATTTAATGGAATTTCATATAACATTGCCGGCCTAGACATGCAATGTGTTTATTTTTCATTTCCATTCCAGATTTATTTGTGACACAGCATCACGGCGTTCAGCCATTAAAAAATAAAGCCGGTCAAGTGCGAGTCGGACTCGCGCACCGAGGGTTCCGTACAAACTCATAAGTAGATACGCGAATAGTTCAAGAAAAACTGTATGTCGATTTGTTTAGTAGGAGCAAATAAGTATATGTTATGATATTTGCAAATTTCTAAAAAATAATGCATGTTAGGAAAACCGTTATATTTTTCCTGTAATATTTAGGATAATATTAATAATTGGTAATTATTACAGATTTTTCTGTTCAGTAACTTCGAAGATAATAGGGGGGGATTTTTTTAACGTTTTTCGTCCTAAATCAAAAAGTTTATAATTAACAAAAAAACTAAAAATTGATTTTAAATCTACAAATTAAGCCCTTTTATTTGATACCCCACGTGATATAATAGCCCAACTTTAAATTTCTGACGGCTCGGGTTAGTGACTTTTAAAACTATTCCAAATTTCAAATCGATAGCAGCAGTAGTTCCTGAGATATCTGGCTGTGACAGACGGACAGATAGACAGAGTCGCACCATAAGAGTTCCTTTTTTACCATTTTGGTACGGAACCCTAAAAACAATAAACGATGTTTGCTATATTTTACAGATTTATTTATATAAAATCGACATGGACATAACAATAACACATGATAAACAATTTCCAATAATTTTAAATTGCAAACTTAACTACAAGAATAGACATTTAAAATATTTCGTTTAAATATTCGCGGTACAAATGTATACTGAAACAGTTTTGGAAGAGGAAATTGAAAAATTTTCATTCTGTTATTCTACTTTTTGTCTACTTGACTTTTAGTGTCTCTAGAAAATAAAGTTTGATTTTTAGGAGTGTTTTTAATTTACTTCATTGCATATTCGAGAAAAGCACTATACATACCTCGGCGTGAAATGGGGTTGCCAGCCTCGTAACTATATGGCCTCGCTTCCGCTCGGCCATCTATATGTACTCAGCCGGCAACCCCTTACTTCCCGGCCTCTGTATTAATGTACTATTACTCACTCATTGGCGACACCATCATCGCTGGCTCGGCGCAAAAGCCGATGGTAGCGTGCAAAGTATCTAACACCTCTCTTATAGGCGCAAGCTTCGTCATCTCCTTCAGTCGGTGCGTGAACTTGGATACAGAGTCCGATCTCAACTGTCGAAGGGACTTCTTAGCCTGGACTCGTAGGGTGTCAGCCGCTGGGCAGTGAAGGGCACTAGAGCAGCCGTGTGAACAACCTAGCTGCCGAAGAATCCTGGCAGGACAGACAGAATAATTGCATTTTTGAATACATTAACACTTTCAACGTCGGAAACCCACACCGTGGGCGCTATACTCGTAGCAAATTTTCGCTACATACGCATTACCTATTTATTATTGACTACGAGCGTAGCGCTAGGAAATGTTGGTTGTGAAAGTGTTAATCTAGATGGTAAGCTTGTTTTGAGTTATAGCAGGTTAGAAAAAGATAAAACATACATACACCGTGGGCCCGTATAACCCGACTAACTTTAACCATAGATTCTAACAACTATTAGAAGTAAAAAAAGTTATGTGACGTATAGTCGATTAACGCTTACTTTCCGAGATATTCATAATTTTTAAAATAAATACTCCCAAGTGTGTAACAAGCCCTAATAAATGTGACTAAGATACTTTTACTGATTTTTTAAAATCCTTTAACTAAACAGCAATTAACCTTCGCAGTATTAGCTGGTAAGCGATTACAAAGCCAAAATATTGACCTTTCGTTTCTATTTTAGCTTTTTTTTCCTTTATAATAACTTTTCCTCCAGTAAGGACATGTTTATAACGAGGGACTGAATTTATTGATTCGTTTTGTTCCATAAGACTATTAATGTAAAATGACAAAATTCGACCTATGTTGATATAACGTTATTTACTTGTAATACCATCAGGAATACGTGGTTAAAGTTGGTCGGGTTGTACGGGCCCACGGTGTATACGGTATAGTTTCTTATGGCCCGGTTTAATTTATGGAAGCAAGAGGTTATTCTCACTAGACCACTTGAAGACTAAGCATGCATCGCGAGACAATCAAGTACAAGTACAGTTGGTACAGTCGCCGGAATAATATATGATGAATGGAGGCATGCAAAAATATCTGACAGCACTCTGAGTCAGATATTTACGCGTGCCCAATTTCGCCATATGTTATTGCCGGTGACTGTACTGCGCCTAAAAATAACATTACCTGAGAATGATATGGAGTAACATATAATAAGGGCAGTCCAGATCCTCTTCCTCTCGCTTCTCCTTGGTACTGTCGCCGGTTTCGATGTTAGTTGAATCTTGGCTTTGCGCGCACGGCAGACCGGAGTCTCTTCCCTAAAAGTTCAAAAATCCTTACGTGCCAGACTAGCACAACTGACGACATACGTGTGAAAGTACTAGTTGTGCTAGTGTTACTGCGCGTTTGTCGTAAGTACCTCCATATATCAAGTAATAGGAATGGGGGCTTACGTGTACTCAGCGGTACACAGTACAAGTCAAAATATAGAAAAAAAAAGTTTTACCTTGTTATCTTTGTCCTTCATAAAATCCAATAGAGGGTCGACACTGCCAGGCACGTTGTCTTGCACGTTGGTACTATTCCAATTCTTATGGACCCCTATTTCCATGAGTGTGTCGACTAGGTTCAATATCACTTCCATTACTCTAATTGATATGTAGTAACTGTCCATTACACATACTGAGTAAACAGCCTAAAAATATTTTACAGATTAAGAAACCATTTCATAGAATAAAAACATGCGAATTGGGTAGGTACACTACACCATTAATAAAAGTCGCTAATTCGAAAGAAACGAAAAAAAAAAAACTATTTCCGATAAACCCGGAAAAAAACATTTGATTTATTCCGGAATTTTCGACGCTAGCCAGACCCACATAAGGTCGAATCTCATACAGAAAGGTGTGAATTGTTTATAGGTTACCTACTGAGGACCGTACTGCATTATGAGTGTTCAAAGAAGATTTCTGGGAAATGGGTTACAAATTAAAAATCGTGACTGAACACTTAACATGTCACACCCTGCACAATCTATTTAGGGGGAGCGAGGTATGAACAGACACTATTCGATTATTGAGCTCGTTAACAACCTGCAATTTCACCGCCAAGTTGTCACGGGCAACTTGTCTAATCACTTTGTAATCACTCGGCTCGTGACCGATTGGTACAACATATAGTGAGATTCGATAGAAATGAACAAAAACAATAACAAATATGTTGACTGACAATTGGGCCATTCCACGTCGTTTCAACAAATGGGTGTGCGGCATGATTTTTGATTTGAATAAAAAAAATTGAGGATATACTTTATGGTGGCAGAAGTGCTAAACCACCGCTATTTATTTTTTTCATCTTTTAATTTTCGAGCTTTGTCCATTTGAAATAAATAGTGGGGTCTAATTCCTGCTTGTATATAATATGCTCTAACTTTTTTTTTAGAAAAGATAACGAAATAATTGTTGCTGTGTTTGATTAGGTAAGAAATGTGAATATCATACTGTATAACAAAAGTTATCTGAATCAACCACGAACAAAATGGTGTCCATTTGAAATATACACTTAACTGGTAAATTTTTACAATGTTTTTATTTTTTCTGTGTCAACCCTGATGCATATTAAGGATAACTTTTTTCTGATTTAGAAAGTACTTGTTTTGCTTATTCTACAAAATAAATATTATCGTGTTAGGGTAATAACTTCTAAGAGAAAAATAGTAGTGAAAATTGAGAATTTGGAAAAATGGTTATGTTTGACCCCCAAAAAACGCATGCGGAAGAAAACATAAAAATCTGAATTTATTCAGAAGATATAGTCCATGTCTTCGATAATCCGATTCAGTTTAAAAAGTTTTGTTATTTTGCCTATTTTTGGAAATGTGATTTTTTTAAACTGCTTATCTCGTGCATTTTCTCTCTCATTGTATTTATGTATGTATGTATGTAAACTCTTTATTGCACAAAATAATACAAAGCACAGGGTTACAAAATAAAGTTATATGTACAAAGTCGAACTTATCCCTTTAAGAGAGCTCTTCCAGTCAACCTTTGAGCAGTTGAGTGATGAGACAAGAGAGGTGGTAGACAAACAGGATCATGTACAAGAGATTATAGAGATATTTATGTGTAAATAGATAATATGACTACATATAACCCAGGTAGTGATAACATTTTATCCCCTTAAGTTAAGTACGAGTTTTGTGTAAACCAAATTCTTGGAATCAAGTTCTTTTTCGTCTCAGAATCAGATGTCGATGTAGCTGAGTTGTACCTATCAGAGCGATTTAAAAATATAAGAACCATAAAAAATATACGTTCTTATCATAGTTTCGTTCCCAGTTCTCAAAATTAATTAAAAGTGCGACGTGATTCTACTTCAGAAAATTTCGAAGTAGTAAAGGTTTGCATGTAATGTTTTTAGTTTCTTTTTATATAAATATTATTAAATATATGTAGTAAACTTGAACCGTCTGGCTTTATTTATTGATTTTCATCAATGGCCATACATTTAAAATTTATAGTCGTAAATATTTTAATCTGCATATATAAATACAATGAGAGAGAAAATGCACGAGATAAGCAGTTTTAAAAAAATCACATTTCCAAAAATAGGCAAAATAACAAAACTTTTTAAACTGAATCTGATTATCGAAGACATGGACTATATCTTCTGAATAAATTCAGATTTTTATGTTTTCTTCCACATGCGTTTTTTGGGGGTCAAACATAACCATTTTTCGAAATTCTCAATTTTCACTACTATTTTTCTCTTAGAAGTTATTACCCTAACACGATAATATTTATTTTGTAGAATAAGCAAAACAAGTACTTTCTAAATCAGAAAAAAGTTATCCTTAATATGCATCAGGGTTGACACAGAAAAAATAAAAACATTGTAAAAATTTACCAGTTAAGTGTATATTTCAAATGGACACAACTTTGTTCGTGGTTAATTCAGATAACTTTTGTTATACAGTATGATATCCACAGTTCTTACCTAATCAAACACAGCAACAATTATTTCGTTATCTTCTCTAAAAAAAAGTTAGAGCATACTATATACAAGCAGGAATTAGACCCCACTATTTATTTCAAATGGACAAAGCTCGAAAATTAAAAGATGAAAAAAATAAATAGCGGTGGTTTAGCACTTCTGCCACCATAAAGTATATCCTCAATTTTTTTTATTCAAATCAAAAATCATGCCGCACACCCATTTGTTGAAACGACGTGGAATGGCCCAATTGCGTCTATTGATTTACTGTGAAATAGTGATGGGAAAAGACTATGTTCGTTCTTAAGAAGTGCGTGATTACGAAGTAATGAAGGTAAATCCGTTTGTTGACATGTTTGTTCATTTCTATCGAATCTCACTATAGGTAGGGTATGGGGCATACAAGTTACCTTTAACACGACTTGAAAATCGATATCGCCGTCTTTAGTAATATAATGTATGGAGCCCGGGGCCTCTTGCACCTCTTCGACCACGTATGTGATGTTGGAGTCCGTCTGTGAGCGCGTGAGGCTGGGCTTGCGCTCCGGCGTCGGCATGTGCTGCGATCCCTGCATGCTCACCGAGTCGATCTGGGATTCCAGAGAACCCTACACAAATGAGACTAGTCACCACCAGCGTTGGATTTACACTAGGCCCTAGTGCCCGGGGCGGCGAAATTCAAGCCTTGATCTTTTGTTTACTATCCATATGGGGTAGGTAATGATTGAAGTGGCATTTTTTACGGTTGAGCAAAATAATCAATTGAGGAGTGTCTTTTCAAAAGGGCTTATTTCTCTATAAATACCATTTTTTTTATGAAATTGGGGGCAAACGAGCAGACGGGTCGCCTGATGGTAAGCAATCACCGTCGCCCATAGACACCTGCAACACCAAAAGAGTCACAGGTGCGTTGCCGGCCTTTCAGGTGGAAGTACGCCTTTAGCGCATACGCACATACGCGCATAGAAATGTAAGCCGTTTTGAAAAGACACTCCTCAATTTATGGCCAGGGCGTTCGTTGTATCTAGAGCGGAATTAAGGATTCTACAATAGAATCCTGAGCGTAACGAGGGATCTAAAACGGTATTATGTGAGTGGCCAGGTATTCATGTGTTAACGCCGAAAATGAAAATAATATTGTTGCCATGTAACTACTCGTACTTTTCACATCAACTATGAGAAACATAAATGTATAGAGCAATTGTATACTGTAATGTCTGTGTAATGTAAATCTGTGTGTTAACTGTCTGCAAAATCAGAAAAATTAACAAAAATAAAACATTGAATGGAAGAGAAAAATAGCACTTTGTTCCCATCTAAAAAAATTAAAATGTTGCTTTCAAAAATTTTGACGATATAACAATACCCCACCTTGTCGTGTCAATATTTTGAAATGTGTCATGTAGTAGTAGAAAAGGGGGTTATTTTCGGAATGGGAGGTGTTACACAACTTCAAGGTCTAATAAAATTTAGAGTCTATATTTAGACGCGCAGGTCTCTAGAATGCGTGAAAGGGCGTGTTATGACCGTATGCAGACTGAATCCAAGGCGAATATGTTTAAAATTTAGTGCATATAAATACATAGATTTCTGTGGAGAGACGTTGTTCTTATTCATATATTGCAACCCCTGCACCCACGCTGGTTGACTCTATCTGGGATTCCAACCAACCTTGCGCCAATTCGCTAAGTCAATTTAAGTGGCCAATATGGCGCAGAACTTGAGTACCCAATTTACAAAGCGGTAAAACCAAATTTGCCGTTTGAAATAGATCGAAAGTGTAAGCAGAAATAGTCGAAGTGTCACGAGCTCTTAAAAGGGCGAAATGTGAATACAAATAAAATCTGGAAATGAAACACATATCTGATTCACATATGAGATGATCGGCATACCTGTTGGGTTTTAGAAAGGAAGTCAGGTGACGGAGTGGGCGTGTGTTCTGTGACAGTTATAATGGGGTTCTTCTTCTTCTGCACGTTCGTGGGCATCGCACTAGTGAAGCCGTGTGCTCGCTCCGTTTTGAGTTCTCCAATATACCTGCAACACCTTCTTTATTGAAATAAAAAACCAAAAAAATACAATTTCAACATTTTCAAATTTAAATGTCACGAAATTATAGAGATTTTAATAACGGGTTGACCTCTTGTTACGTTTACATTATTCACGTTTTTATTTGTTTATAACTGTGCTCATGCTTTTACGTATTGCTCTATAACATGCTAAGTTTTGCTTTAGTCTGATGGCAATAATGTGGCAGCAAATTTTAGATAGTCAAAAAAAGCAGAAATGTGCGAAGTACAACTCACATCCTAACTAAGATAACCGAAAGTAAAGCAATCATAGGCTCGCTTACACGTACCTATTGTGCGTAACTTTCCATGGGCCTGACCATTCGGAATAGCTACTTTAATGTTTATAAATTTAACTACATCTGAAAGTGAAGGCTTGATACTACTCTACTGAAAGTTCGGTTCAAGATACTTATATGAGCTGCATGTTGCCTGGTGAATACTGTGCGTGCATACTTACAACCACTTTGATGCCTATAGGTGCCTATAGTGAGTCCAAATGTGTGTTCTTGTGCTCAATTTGTATCAAAGTAATTGTTTCAAATGTCTAAGCCTCGTCTGATAGCGCGGTCATTTCTCTAAAATACTTAAATAATTAGTGTTCTAGGCATAAAGAAAAATACGCGGCATCCGTGAGGCCCGCAAAGATTTGGCTTGCATCTACTGAACGAAGCGTCTACAGTCGTCGGAATATGGCATCACTTACCCATTGGAGGCTAGCTCATCTATCAGACAGCTAGCGACCCAACGTTCGTCCACAATAAAGTACGGGATAAAGCGTTAACAACACGGGAGAAAGAGAAAAATACATATTTTAAAATAGGCAATGTCAGAGAAACGTGTGGAGATTTTAATCATGCTGTGCTAGATTAGATAAAATATAATAAATTCATATCGTTTGCTCTAAGTTACAGTGTAAAATCCGCGCTATCTACCGATTAAAGTACCTAAAATGGGAAAAAAGCTCTGATAAAAGTACCAAAGCTCAGAATAAGCTTGATTCTTATTATTTAAAATATGCCTTAAGATGTTTGCCAAAATGTGTTATGCGTCTCCTGCCTGGGTTGATTACAGCAGATAATATATACTTTGAAAATGCATAATATTTAAGGGAAATGCTAGCCAAAGGGTAAAATTATTGAGATTAGATTATAAAGGAACTCACCTAAGACTAGGCATACTTTTGCCTTTGATCAGATTGTATGGCAGGAGGTCGCCTGTGAGCCGGGGAGCTATCGCAGGGAAATTGGCCCCTAACGCAGAACTGGGCCTCTCCTCAGAATTGTCCAGACTTCTATGATACTCCTACAAAAAAACGCAGACTTTAATCCCTATCCAATTAGTGAAAGTAAAGCACTAAAGGTTTAATAAAAAAAAATATCTACAGATAGCATTCTTACTGCAGTATGAAAACTGAACTTGTGATCTTCATGTCCAATTTTCTCTAATGCCTTTTCCGATTTTGAAAACATCTTTGTTTCTACGAAAGCTTTCAGATCGGCCATTTTCATTTTTCTCTTAACTTTTTCACTCGCGCGCCTCGTCATAACGGTTTCTTCCTCCAATTTAGGTGAAGTGGGGGGATACGCTATTTCGTTGACAGGCGTCGTGTCTTTCGTATCAGGGATTTCCATGAAGTTCTTTAGTGAGTCCCTTTTCTTCATTTCGGGACTTTGATATATGGAAACTTCTATTTTAGGTATGGGCAGGGAGTTGCTTCTTCTTCTCGGTTGAGTTTGTTTTGACAAGTCATCACAAATATCACGTAATCTGAAATGAGAATACAGGTAAATCTGAATAATTCGAACTGACATAAGCATTGGTGCACGTACCAAAATGACCTTTGAGGCACAGACTTATCATATTTGGAATATACGCAAGCATGTTTGTACTTTGCAGGGAAAAACGCTTTTGCGTATTCAAAGGCATGTCTTTTTAGACACATGCGTTGGAATAGATAAATTCCTATTTATATGACAATAAAGACCTGTTATAAAGGTAGTGCAGGGCCCAGTGTACACCGTCCTCACTCCACTGAGTCGAGAATAGACATCGCAGCGTGGCAACGTCTAGGAAAGTGGCCGATGATACCTGCAAGTAAAAAACCATCACATTTTTTTATATTGAGATTTTAATGACATAAATATATTTTTTAACTAGCGACCCGCCCCGGTTTCGCACGGTGTTTCTCTATTATATTATGCATCATTATACATATAAACCTTCCTCTTCAATCACTCTAACTATTTAAAAAAAACCGCATCAAAATCCGTTGCGTAGTTTTAAAGATTTAAGCATACATAGGGACATAGGGACAGAGAAAGCGACTTTGTTTTATACTATGTAGTGATTAACTAAGGCTTGAGAATACGATACTATATCTACATTTGCTAAGAGTATAAGTCAGGGTGTATAAGTGTTATTCAAGGCAGATATGTTAATACCAGTAACATGTTAATACTTAATAGGTCCTTATTGAAAAGTAGCAATGAGGAACATTTTGCCATATTGTTACTTACATGAGCTTGCTTGGCAGGACAGGGTTTGTCTGTCGACGTTTGAGTAGGCTTCGCTTTTGGCGCAGATCCCCCGCCTCCGCTATCAGAGAGAGACTCCTTGTCTGATGAACTGCAAATTATTATTTTGTTAAGTCTAGAGTGGCAAACAAGGGTACGGTTGGCTTGATGATAAGCAGTCTCCGTAGCCTACGGACGGTTGCAATGCCAGGGGCATTATGTGCGTGTTGCTGACTCTTTAAAAATCCATTCACCTCTCTATTGAAGAAATCCACACTGTAGCCTCCTGGGGAAACCGCAGCTCACACCACATTCGGATAGTGCGCGGTAGGAAATTTGGTGCTATGTTGAAAATTATTCATAAACTACCGGTATACACTACAACTAGGTATATATTTTGTGCAATATATCGACATTTATTGACAAATCAATAACTTAAAAAAAATCACACAAGTGCGAGTCGGACTCGTCCATTTTGATTCTCTTAGTAAGGCATTTTTTTATGATTTAATAACAAATGCCAGTTTTCAGATTATTCCCTATAATTGTAGTATAAGACGGTATTACTTGCCAAATTTCATATTTCTAGGTCATACGTTAACTTAGAAGATTGATTTTTTTCACAGCTTCAAAAGGCCTGTTTAAATTGACTGACTGAATTGTGAGGTAATCATAAAAAAGAAAAACAACCACATTGAAAAACTCCTTTCCTTTCAAGTCTGAAAATATATTTACCTCATCTTTGTAACTTGTGGTAGAGGCTTGATCCCAGGTATAGGCTGTTTTGTGCCATCAGCCTTGCGTATTTGAAATAGACTGGGATCAGCAGAATACACTGTGTAAGCTTCCTTTACTGTACCACTGTAAACCTCACTCGGCAGGCGATAAATAAACTGAAAGCAAATAGAACATTTAATAGAAGATTGTGTCACAAGGAAGCAACATTTGATATTAAAACGAGGGGCGTAAAGAGAAACCAATTCTTTTCTAGTTTTCAATGGTTTATTCTTCTCGACAGCAATTATTTCGACAATCCAAACTTTATAGGTAATTCATTTCGCGCCTTCGCATCGCGTCTAGTTGGCAGTTGTCTTTGTCACTCTAGTGTTGCCACAATAATAAAATGTGGGAAGACAGCATAGAGGTCGGACTTATGTCTGGTTGATCGGCGAGGCTGGCAAGCCTGGCGGAATGCGGCGGCATTCGGCGGAGCTACGGCAGACCTCTGCGGGGCATTGGCATAGCCCGGCGGACAGCGGCAGCAGTCCAGCAGAAAGGCGAACGAGGCAGCTTTTATGACAGGCGGGCGCTGGCATACGTTACAATATATTTACGGCGAGGGCGTACCTACATTGAACTCTGAACGCGGAGAAGGATTCTAAGGTAGAATCTGGAGCGTAATGAGGGATTCAAGTGTTAACGCCTGTGGTGAAAATAATTTTGCTACTTTGTGACACACACTGCTTTTCACACAAACTATGTTTGGCTTAGTGGGAGTGACATCGCCTATGAAGCTAGAGGTCCCGGGTTCAAATCTTGGTATGGGCAAATATTTGTGTGATGAACACGAATATTTGTTCCTGAGTCATGGACGTTTTCTATCTATTTCTGTATGTATTTATCTATATAGGTATGTGGGCTTTTTTATTTAAACTGCGTTCTTAACTGACAGTTAGCAGGTCGTCACAGAACTGACGATTAGTATCAAACTCCATATATTTTGTCACGGACTACAGGTTAGACGGTATTTGAACATAGCTTAAGTTTCACCTAACCGTAGATTTTAAAATAAAAAATGCCCATGTATATCGTCGTCTATTACCCATAGTACAAGCATTGCTTAGTTTGGGACTAGGTTGATTTGTGTAAGATTGTCCCGTAGTATTTCTTTATTTATGAAGAAAATTCAAATAAAACGCTACCGATATAACGAAATGAGTATAAGTAATAAAAATACATTTAAATCATCACTACCTCACTTTAACAGCTGTGCTCTGGATGGAGGAGTAGGCACTATATGTTAGTGTAGTGTTACTTAATTTTTGGGAGACTTCTTTATTTACAGGTCGATTCACAAGATCACGAATGGATTGAACGAGTGAATGATAATGTTTATGTGCATCACAAAATACTGGTTAATTCAACAAGCGATAATCGTGTTTTTAGACTATCTCGTCTCATAACTTCGTAACGTCTGCATTGTATTTTATGAACAGCAAAAAAATCCTACCCACACAATCGCAACCTGACACCGTGAAGCGCGGAAATTGCATCGAAACATCTTCGTATGAGTTTCGCATATTTTCGCCATGATTTCGTAGACTGGCTTCAGTGTGATAACAGGGTATAAATTAAATAAAAACTCCATGATAGTAAAATATTTGTAGGAACCGTCGAATTTATATTATATGTCTTTTTTTTTGGATAATAGGGGAAGAACCCTCCGGTCGACTCTGACCACTTCCTAATTTGTCCATATCCAAAATCGTCTACTTCCTAGTTCGTCCACTTCCTAACTTGTCCACTTCCAAAGTTGCCCACTTCCTAATTTGTCCACTTCCTATTCAGTCAATTCCTAACTTGTCCACTTTAGTTAGAAAAATTTTCATCAAATTTTTTTTGCCGTTTTTAGGCTTAGATTCGATTGATTCGTGTAGATTACGCTAAAATAAGCATGTTTTGTAAAATGATCTTTTTTTCTCCGACCAATATTTACCAAGATATTGGGGTTCGAAAGTCAGTCATTTTTATAAGAGCTTCTGGACTTGGAAATTTTTTCGATGGGTGTGTTGTCATTATGACACCTATTTTAAACGATTGTAACGTATAGAACACGTTAAAATAAGCATCTTTTACTTGAAAAACTTTTCTCTAAAATTAAAAATGGCTGTAATAGATGCCTTCAAAAATAAATATTTTAAAACTTCGATTTTTTTTCGCCGAAAGTGGTGTCATTATGACACCTATTTTAAATGATTGTATCGTGTAGATTACGCTAAAATAAGCATATATGGCAAATAAACTTTTTTTCTCCGACCAATATTTACCGGGAAATTGGGGTTCGAATGTCAGTCATTTTTACGATTTTGGCGATTAACGTCGGGATGGAGAATGACGAGGTATAAAAATGTCGAGAAAGGCTTCATAAAAAAACCGGTCAAGTGCGAGTCGGACTCGCGCACCGAGGGTTCCGTACAAACGCATAAGTAGATACATGAATAGTTCAAGAAAAAGTACAACAAAATGGCGTATCTTCATAGCAATTACGTCATTTTGTTGAAAAGTGCAGCTTATCGGCAATAACTCAAAAACGGTTAATCCGATCTTGTTGAAAATAATTTTCGTTGAAAGTATTAATTAAGCGTTATCTTTATAATTTTTTTTATATTTTTTGGACACACGGTTTAGAAGACAGAAGCACAATTTTCGGAGCGATTATTTCCAAAGATATTCACTTAATCAAAAACATTACTTAAAAATCTTAAAATGTTTTTGAAAGAGCTGTCGAACTATGTACCACACGTTGATATTTCATGAAAAAAAAATAAGCTTCTGTAACATGTATGGAGTGCCCCCCCCTAAAAATATTTATTTTAGTTGTTTAACTACCAAACTAAGTAGCGGCTCATATAATACACCTATATTCCAAATTTCATTAATATCCATCGTGTAGTTTTTGAGTAAAATGCCTGTCCAGTCTATTTGTTTAAAACAATATTTTTTCAGCGCCACTAAAAATTTAAAAATAAAGTAAATTTTTAAAACAAAAAATAAAAACCGACTTCCAAAAACTTAAACTAAAAATAACAGGTTAAAAACTATAAATATCTGTGTATGTATATACAGGGTGTATTCGTTAAATGTAGCCAGGCGATTATTGCATAAATATAAAAGATATCAGAAAACTTTAAACTGATATCGAAAGTACGATGCCCAATGAATAAAATCACATTAATAACTTTTCTTAAATAATAGTAGTAATATTAAAAATACTAAGTTTAAACGCTCCCATACATTTAATTCGACGTTCCTTGAGGCTGTAATTTCCTTACCATAATTGGGATATTGCTGGTTTTATTAAAATAAAGTTATTGATGTGAATTTACTCATTGGGTAACGTACTTTCGATATCAGTTTAACGTTTTCTGATATCTGTTACATTTACGTAATAATCGCCTGGCTACACTTAACGAATACACCCTGTATGAATCGCTGATTATACATTTCCTTGGGGTAATTAACATATTATTTTCTGCTTTTTGCTTCTTGCTTTTCAAGGGGATGCCTTATCACCAGTGCTTTTCAACTTAGCCCTTGAACATGTCGTCAGGAATGTTTTAGCACTGGACGTAGGTGTTGAGTTGGGCGGCAGGCACAGGGTGATAGGGTACGCGGATGACCTTGCTTTATTAGGGGAAAGCCGGGATGAGGTGGCCGAAGTGGCCAGAGTCTTGGAGCAGGAGGCATCCAAGATAGGTCTCAGGATCAATCAGGCAAAAACAGAATACCTCCACATGAAACGTTACAAAGACACACGGGCTCGGCGTGGTAGTCTTTATGTTGGAGGCGCCGTCTACAAGGGAGTTGACAAATTTCGGTATCTTGGATGTACCATAACCGACACTAACACCAGAGTGGAGGAGATAAACATCCGCGTCCAAAACACCCTGCGATGCAGTGCAGCCCTCCACAAGGTGTTGGTGTCCAGGCTTCTCAGCAGGAATACAAAGCTAAGGATCTATAAAACTGTCTTAAGACCCATCCTTATGTATGGTTGTGAGGCCTGGACACTAACACAAAAAGAGGAATGTCAGCTCCTTGTAGCGGAAAGGAAGGTTTTGCGTAAGATCCTGGGGCCTGTCAAGAGTGAAAACGGCACGTGGAGGATCCGTAAGAACATAGAAATCCAGGAGCTGGTGGCTGAACCCAACATCATCGGCGTAACAAAATCACACAGACTTCGCTGGTTTGGTCACCTACTCCGAATGGGAGAGGATCGTGCGGCCAAGAGAGCGTACGTGGGACGACCAACTGGTCGCCGCCCGGTTGGGCGACCCAGGTACCGCTGGGAGGACAGTGTGCAGGCGGATCTGCGACGTCTTCAAGTCGTTAACTGGCAAGAAGTTGCGCACGATCGGGACAGATGGCGTGCTCTCGCTTCGGAGGCCAAGACCCTCTTTGGGTCCCTGAGCCAAGTTAGTTAGTTAGTTTCTGCTTTTTAGTTTAAGTTTTTGGAAGTCGGTTTTTATTTTTGACATTTTCATTCCTCGACCTTATAATACTTTATAATTTTTCCATGTCGTCATTCATTAAGCATTTTTCGTCACATTTATGAAGCATTTCTCTACGATTTAGGAACAGAAGGTTGAATTCCTAAAATGTTGAAATACCAAAATGTTTACTTTCCCAGAATGTATTTTTTTTTAATTTCGCAAAATGTTGAATTCTTATAATGTTGAAATATTTAAAAGTTGAATTCCCATAACGTTGACTTTGTGACTAGGAAAGTATACATTTTGGGATAGGTTTTGGAATCCCTTTCGGTTGCGAGGCGGCAATCCATCCACGCGACGAGGCATTACGCACTGGCTCATGATGTTAGTGATACTGTCATCATAAAATTGGACAAAAAAAACGCTTTCAATTCTGTTGAAAGGGACACCAATTAATAGGTCAGAATTTTTTTTTACGACATCAAACTGATATTTAGCCTTGTGGGGCAAAGTAATCAGTTGTGTGGTGTGGTGAAAAAAATATGTTTCACTCGGTGCCACTAATGTTGGCAATAACTAATTTTCCACGCGTATAATATAGCTTTAGCCTCCACTCTAAGCTCACTTCTTGACTCCGAGACAGGCAGTGACCGACCAAGGCTCCTGGCATCTACACCAACGCATACAACTTTTTGCAAACTCAACATTTTAGGAATTGAACTAATATTCAACATGCTGCGAATTCAATTTCTTGCAAACTCAACATTTTAGGAATTCAACCTTTTGTTCCTAAATGTTTCTCGACATTTTTGTACCTCGTCATTTTGCCATGCCGCCGACGTTAATGGCCAAAATCGTAAAAATGACTGACCTTCGAACCTCAATACCTCGGTAAATATTGGTCGGAGAAAAAAAGTTTATTTGCCATATATGCTTATTTTAGCGTAATCTACACGATACAATCATTTTAAATAGGTGTCATAATGACACCACTTTCGGCGAAAAAAATCGAAGTTTTAAAATATTTATTTTTGAAGGCGTCTATTTCAGCCATTTTTAATTTTAGAGAAAAGTTTTTCAAGTAAAAGATGCTTATTTTAACGTGTTCTATACGTTACAATCGCTTAAAATAGGTGTCATAATGACAACACACCCATCGAAAAAATTTCCAAGTCCAGAAGCTCTTATAAAAATGACTGACTTCCGAACCCCAATATCTTGGTAAATATTGGTCGGAGAAAAAAAGATCATTTTACAAAACATGCTTATTTTAGCGAAATCTACACGAATCAATCAAATCTAAGCCTAAAAACGGCAAAAAAAAATTGATGAAAAATTTTCTAACTAAAGTGGACAAGTTAGGAATTGACTGAATAGGAAGTGGACAAATTAGGAATGGACTAAATAGGAAGTGGACGAATGCGGAACATAAAAAGAGACAATTTAGGAAAAGGACCTTGTAGGAGTGGACGAATTAGGAAGTGGTCAATTTTGGAAATGGACAAATTAGGAAGTGGTCAGAGTCGACCGGAGGGATGAAGAACTGTTATGTACTTGTTTACAAAATATCTGGATCTTCCCGTATAAGAACATCACTCGACAGTGACAAGTGACATTACTTTCATTCAATTCAATCCATTCGTGCCAGCTCTTATGATGAACCTTACGCACCGACGCATCAAATCAAAGTTGCTTTCACGTTCATTCAGGTCTAGACAAAGTTCGAAAACGTATTTTCGGCTCTCGTTATAATTTAACGTTAAGAAGAATGCTTATTTGTTGGACACTTAAATCACACTCCACGTGATAGCTAATAATGCTTTGAAGTAAAAAAGGTCATTATGCCGCTTGTCAATAAGGACGATGTTTAATTACATCTTCATAGCAGTGGCCTATTGTTAGGACCTTATTGACGACTAGTAAAGCGGCACCTTTTTCCATATTATGTGTTTTTACAGAATTTATATACTAAGCATACCCAATTTCATCGCTTACGATTATAAAATGTATGAAAATCTAAGTTTTTTCATACCACATGTTCTTCTTCTGTGCTCGAGCTTTCTTCTGGTATAGTCTCCGGAAATATAGTGTCCTTTGGAGATGAAAGCCATGGCTCCTCTTCAGTGCTACCTTGCTTGGATGGAGCTTCAGATTGAGACATCGACACGGTTTGACTAGGCGGGCTACCATTCACCGTTCCGCCCTCCTCTTTTGAAGGTTTACCTGTGATAAAATATCATGACAAACTTATGAATTCATTCTATTAATGACAAATAATAGGTTGGCAAGAGTGGTGCCTCCCCCCACTAGTCACGCAAAATAGGCGTATATCAAACATCGAGTTGCGGAAAACTAGCCCGCATAAAACTATATCCTGTAAGTTAAATATTGAATATATTTAATAGATAAAACAGTCCCAAAGTACCTTATTAAGCCTTTACTTGGTGTCCGTCAAGTTAGCGTACACCGTAAAGATATTCAGAATCTGATGCAGCCAATAAATAGTACCCAAATAGTACCGACGAAATACCTAGGTGAAAAAAATAGTACCCTTAAACTTTTCGAAATATAAGGCCTGTTCACGGTGTACGCTACCGGCGTCAAGCTGGCGTACACCGTTTGTATCTCTGGAACGGCTTTGTTTTTGGAAACGCTTTATATCTCAAAAAATAGTATCCAAATAGTACCCTAGGGCCCTAAAATTTTATTTCTCTAGCTATCGTAGAAGCCGAGATATAGTGAGCTCTTTCTATAAGGAATTCCCGGGTACGCCAGCTTGACGGTGTGAAATTTTGTACACCGTTAAGTTATGGAATATCTCGGCTTCTACGATAGCTAGAGAAATAAAATTTTAGGGCCCTAGGGTACTATTTGGGTACTATTTTTTGAGATATAAATCGTTTCCAAAAACAAAGCCGTTCCAGAGATACAAACGGTGTACGCCAGCTTGACGCCCGGTAGCGTACACCGTGAACAGGCCTTATATTTCGAAAAGTTTAAGGGTACTATTTTTTTCACCTAGGTATTTCGTCGGTACTATTTGGGTACTATTTATTGGCTGCATCAGATTCTGAATATCTTTACGGTGTACGCTATCTTGACGGACACTTTACTTGTTACTAAACGGCGCCGCTGAACCAGCGGCCTGAGTAGGAGCCAATGCGTCTAATACAACATTAAGTAACTGGTTGGTTGATGTTTAGGCAGTTAATAAAATAGGGGGCTGATGTCACCGAAACAGACTTTTTATACTTCTAACATTTTTATAGAGCTCTTTCTACTTTGTTGTTAGCAAGTCGTTTGTAGGGTTCCAAGTCACTCTAACGGTCTCCCTCGTTTTGCTCGTCTTCATACCTAATGGTGATTCTGGAACCATTCTACTGCATTGGTATAAAATTGAAAGAATAGCAATAAATTTTTTGAGATTGAAATTATATCCATAATATGCCAGAAACACATTATATTGATATAATTATCTCCCTCGAGTCATGGCTAGGAAAGTTGTTAAATGCTATCAAACCAAGTAATTTGCCTAGTTGTTTGATTGAGCGGTGCAGCTTAGTAAAAAGGCTAAACTGTTAATTTAACGGCTAATTAAGTTATTTGACTGCGATAGAACCACAAAGTTCGAGATTTAGTAACTATTCCATGCAGGTAGGTATAAGTTGTTTTTTTTTAAGCCTGACTAACTTGCAATCCTTACTGGATGTAGCAAAAATCGGACCCGGCGGGGGCCGTGGCGTTCCCTGGGGTCGAACCAGGTCGCTGGCCGAACCGGTATTAGTTGTAGCAAGGACATTAAGACAAGAGGACTGTCATTCTCCATACTTTGGATCGTACCCCGACCGCAAGGGGATATCCAGGCAAAAACTAGATGGCGCTAAAAAACTAAACATTTAACGATGTTATAATTGAACAAAAAAACATAGTACAGTAACAATTAGTTCGTAAACAGCTAATAATAAATAAATTCTAACATTTAAATACTGTGTCACGCTTGCAAAGTTGAATAATTGTAAATAATATAATTCTTATACCAAGCTTATACATAGATGGCGTTGTAAATATCGGGGAACAGCTTTTTGTATGGAGAATGACAGTCCTCTTGTTTTAATGGTCCTTGGTTGTAGTGACAATTTTGTAAATTATATCCTTACGTCCTAAAAATATGTCTCCATGTTGTGGTCTCTTGGCAACCTTACTTCCTAGAGGTTTTGGTTTGGGCTTCACCAGAGTTGTGAAACAAGGAGCATCGGGATGTCTAAACTCCCAAAAGCCCTGCCAAATCTTCAGGCCATTCTCTAAGCGGAAGTTGTTTGTGAAGTCGGATTCCTTCAAGTTCCCTGCTATTGGAGCGAATAGGAAAACAAACAGCTGAAATAAAATATCAGATGAATGTATATTTAGAGATTAAAATATAAATGTTAATACACATTAGCATATTTAAATTTTTTAGACCGTTTTCAAATATAGTTCAAAATTAATATTTAAATATAAAACATTTTTTTTAAATGATCCTATTATTTCGATATACATAATCAAAATGTGATAGATATAAAACTGTCTACTTGGATTAATAAGTATGGTCAGCGAAGCAAAATAAAATCCATATTTACCGTCATGACTGGAATGGAAAACAGATAGTAGAACGGATTTGTGTGAAGAATGCCAGCCTCATAGTCATTGTCGGAGCATTCATCCGATGCGTCAAGTATAATCCAGTGCAATGTGTAGAGAAGTTTTGTCTCCACATTGCCAAGGCTTGACATGTTGTCTTTTACTCTGCAAAAATAAAAAAAGAAATACTTCAAAAACACGTCGTGTTTTCAAGTGCGATTAATATAATTCGGCGATAAATGCTCTCATACTGGATCAGATGTTATATTAACATAATAATGATCATTGTAACCTGCAGACGACTACTGCCAAACATAGGGCCCGCCAAAGACTTCCGCAACAAATATTTTTTTTGTGTAAAAATACAGTACGACTTAATTAAAAATTAAAAAAAAAAAATTTAAAAAAATTATACTTAGTTAAAAAAAAATTGATGATCTTAACAAGGGTTATTTTACTATTGCCTTTATAAAACAATTTAAACAGCCAAGACTGTAATTTTGACAAAAAATACAATTATGTGTGCCTCCAACCGTGGATGCAGTAAAAGAATATGAAACATCTTTAAGTAAAAATAAAAAGTATTAAATAGCATACTTCATTGCAATGTGGACAGTACACATCTCGCAACCATCTCATGGGTGGTAGAAAATGATTGATATCTGTAGAAATTAACAACATACAATCAAAGACACACCCGTAAGTCTTATTACAATGGGACAAAAGTCTACTAATGGTCACTTAGCAGCAGTGGCGGATTTATTGTCTTGGCCGCCCTAGGCCCAACACCGTGTAGTAAGTGCCAGCCGCCCTTTTCTCAGCAGCAGCAGTGTTTTTTTGTCACTATTGGCCGCCCTAGGCCCGGGCCTACTGGGCCTTAGCGCAAATCCGCCACTGCTTAGCTGTGTCGTCGTTTGTACTGCTGTGTGTATAAATGTTGGTCTATATACCTGTTGTGCAGTACAGCGGCTAGCGAGTGCATGACATGCGGCATAGAAGCCTGGACGAAGCGCCATCGCGGGATCGCCTCTATCGCCTGCGAGAGACTGATGGACAGGCCGTACCGCAAGTTTTGTACCAGGACCTTCTCAAAAGACTGCAATATGCAAACACATGATTTATTAGCTTCAAGTTCACCATAGTTTAAATTCTATTCACAACTCTGTTGATTGAATACGTATCAGGCAGGCAGCAAATACTTAAAAAATTGTTCTAACAATTTGGAGTTTATACTATTTAGAAGACTTACGCTAGTTTTACTTGCATAGTAAAAAATTTAGTTGAAATACTAGCAATAATATCATTAGGACCGAACGGCACTACAAAATTTTGTCGATGGTATCTTACCTTACATGCTTCTTTGAGCTCCTGTTTGGATGGATGAGAAAGAGAATATTAATTAATTATGAGATCTCAATATTTTTTCCTGGAAATTACACAGTCAGTTGGCTCTGTCTGTTTTTTATAGCTGTCACTTTGACAGATATCTAAATTTCGCGCATTTTTGCGAGTTACCAGAAGAAAAAAAAACTCCTAGTATTCTATTAACCATTAACCCCTCGTATGCTTAGACACGGACCCGTCCCAAGCGTTGAACTTTATGTTTTAATCTTAAGGTCAATTTTTCAATAACAAATTTTTTCGCCGCTTACATTATCTATTAAATGTGATTAATATAATACTAGGAGTTTTTTTTTATCTGGTAACTCGCAAAAATGCGCGAAATTTAGATATCTGTCAAAGTGACAGCTATAAAAACAGACAGAGCCAGCAATATTAATCATATTAATTATACATGGTTTATCGTTCATAACGTTATTTTTATTACAGGGTGAAAATAACAAGCGTGTCGGTTGTGAAATATTCACGAACTTTTATTTAAAACTAGTGGACCTGCTCGCGACTTCATTTGCGGAGGTGAAGTAAGTTGAATGTCTCCTTTTTGCCCCGGCTTAGTCGGGTAAAAAGTATCCTATGTGTTTACCGTACTTATACCAAACTTTGTGGAAATAGGTCCGGTAATACTATTTGATGCGCGCACAAATAAATGAAATAAACAGACAAACCGACAGACCAAAATTTCAAAATCGACTTACAATACGTTTTATTAATGATTTTTAACCCTCCCCACTTACTTTTTAGGAAAATTAAAGAATTTTCAAGATTTCCTAAAAAGTTTGAACCTCAATTACCGAATCCCAATAGTTTTGATAACTATTTATTATGGGTTAATGTGTTGTTCATTCATTTGAATACCTAATTAGGGAAATATTCCCAGGATGAATAGCAGGTACATTACTTACCTAGGGCGGTAAAACAAATGTCTCAGATCGCAGGTATTTGACGCTCGAGCCGAAGGCAAGGGCGATAAATAAGCGATCTGAGGATTTCTGTATTACCTACCGCCCGTGGTAAATACAACATTTTACTGCCGTCCTCAGACTAAAAGGCCGCTAATTTGTGTGAACTCCCAATCCATACTAATTTGCGGCCTTTTAGTTTGAGGACGGCAGTTTACGTCTCCCCCAGGCCAGGTGTGACGTAAAATAATTAATAATAGTACCTATTGTTTATCATAAAATAGAAAAATGAACGACTTTTGTGACAGTCGTTACTTACAGATAGACTAAATATTCGTATAACTATACTCGTAAATCTCGTAATATAGTAGAAACGAAAGTAGGTAATCTCTCGTCTCTGCTATGGTGTACTTAAATTAAGAGATTAATTTACGATAAATACACATTTTTTAAGGGGGAGGGGGCGGGGGGTCTAGCCAAATGTGACAGCCTATGTTAAAAGATGGAATATGTTAGGAAAAAGTGTGACATGGGGGAGAAGGGAGGGTCGAAAAATCGTGTGACGTACTTTGTGGATGACCCCTTAAGACATTATAGTACATTACACAACTAGGGTGGTAATACAAAGAAAGGCCGGGATCGCTGAAGTTTGCGACCCGAGCTGCAAGCGAGGGACATAAATATGCGATCGAGGGCTTTCTTTATTACCTCCCGTGTTGTGTACATTATTTTATGTCTACACTTGGCCAGAAAGCGGCTTTTTCCGTACGCGCGTACGGAAAAAGCCGCTTTCTGGCCAGGTGTGACATAAAAACTATTATGCCACACCTGACCATAAAGTGGCTTTTTCCGTACGCCAAGTGTAGACATAAAATGATGTACACAACAGTGGCGTGGCGTAAAAGATATCTTTAGGCAAGCCGGTGCAGATTTGGCGTACATTTTCCTTGAGAGCTGTAGAATAAGATGGTCAAATGTCTGATATTAGGCAAGCCGGTAGGAATTGAGTTCTTTGGACGCCACACCACTGGTACATACACAACACGGGAGGTAATTAAGAAAGCCCTCGATCGCATATTTACGTCCCTCGCTTGCAGCTCGGGCCGTAAACATCTGCGATCTCGGGCTTTCTTTGTATTACCACCCTAGTTGTGTAATGTACGTATAGTAAGTATATTAATTCCTTGAATACAATTATATATAAGATCACTTACGTGGTGGCCTGGTGCTCGTTGACAAAACTGCGGGTTAAAATAATTACGTTTGTAGTAAGATACATTTATTTGAATATTTCACATTAGGTAGGTACGTTTATAAACTTGAGAACATAATTTACCTACGCGCTAAAAATATTTCGCTACAATTGATGGAACCAGTGTTAAGATGGTTAAAATCGGTTCATAATTAGCGTAGGTAACAAATATTCGAAAAAAATACAGTAGTACTTCTTTTTTGAAGTCGGTTAAAAGCAGCTATCTATTATTTATCTATAATACCTCTCTCAACTGTTTAAAATAGATTACGAGGCTATTTTAATCAAATGGGCTGTTCAGTTTTCGGTTTGCCAGGCAATATATACCTACTTAATCTTGCATTGAGCACATTTTTCCCTCTATTTCATTCTAATCCACTCACCATACAAGCAGCATCGTGGACCTTTCCAAGCCGCGGTCGCACAAATGGCGATGACTGGGTCCATAGAAATATCTGCACCGGTATCGGAACCAGATCATCCGTGTTTGGGTCATCTTCTAACATGTTTGACGTCTTCATTTTTCATCTCCTTACACGGGAATAAAAAAATTAATGAGTCGAGTTCCGCCTAATGAGCCAAAACAGATTTTGGGTAATTTTTGGAAAGTTTTTTTTGTAATTTCCTTGCGATTTTTTAAATATTTGTGATCAATACTGCCGTCCTAGTCTAAAAGGCGACTTTTTACTATAGAAGCTCATAGTAAAAAGTCGCCTTTTAGACTAGGACGGCAGAATAATCATGATCACTTGTATTGAAACAATTCTAAATTAGAAATCGATTGATGCTTGAGGCACCGATTTACAGTCAATACTTTGGTAGAAATAAGACTGAAAAATGCGTTCTTGAAATACTTAAGACGGCGCGACTAATATGTTCCTTTTGGAATACATTTTCGTATTGTTATTTCTTAGTACACTTTTATAAATCACTATAGAAGTTAGTGCTCCCATATGTCAACTATCTAAGTCCAACGGCTTAGGCTGCAAGTGAGCTATTAGTCAGTCAAGGAATTCTTTATATTCGATATAGGGATTACCTAATAGATGAAATGGTAACTAAGTGAGAGATACTATGTCAAATTAGATAATTTTGATATGAAGGTAATTTTGTACAAAATATTCATTATTTTTTTTATTTAGTTCCTAATTTTGAACCACTATTAATCATTTTAGACCACTTAAAAAAACTTTTTATTTTTGACATTACTTATTACATAAATAAAAATTCAATATTATATGTACTTGCCTCCAATCACGTGTCCGATAACTCGACGGCGGCATCCAGTAATCCACAATTTTCCATTTTTTATGTATAAGAAATCGTGTAGAATCGATCTTAGCTAAGTATCTCTTAAATCTATTAATGCGGACGTTCTCCTCTAATATACATGTATATTCACGAAATCTAATTTTTTATTTTGTACGACATATGTACATCGTCAGTGTATGACTGAGATCTTAAACTTTATTCACACGTACGTGATTATACTTATAAGCGATGGCGGCATAAAACTTTTTTAATTCAAAGCTGCGCGATAACAGTTATTGCTTTGGAGACCAGTCAAAAATGCACACAAAATAATCTTACGTTTAAAGTATCACACTTAGGTTACATAATAAAAAGTAGTATACACACTGTTTACATTTTAGTCAAGGATAAAGGTATGCGCGAAGAGAGAAGAGGGCGCGCAGTTACTGGAGGGAAGCCGGGGAGAAAGTGAGGTTCTGCGCAACCCGTAGCCTGTAGCGTTAGCAGCGCCACAGAACATATATGTTCTAGATGGATATAAAAATAATTAAAAAAAATCTAAAATTATCTATAGCAGGCAAGTAATATATGTATGTACTACTGGTGTGTAACTTAGTGCAACACGGATTACACGGAAAGTCGTCAAATCACATTTAGCACGGTAGCTTGGGAGAGGGGAACGTCTGGCTAAGCCTACTGCTTACGAAGTTCTCATTGCTCTATCTAAGGTGTGTATAGTAAATGAATGAACTTTTACATTAAATTAATTAGTGACAAACTGCAGAGAATTCGTTTGGACTTTGTTCAACCCTACGTAAACAGGTTCGATTTTTCTCTCCTTTATAATACACGTAGAGTTAGGTATGTTTATAAATCTCCACCGTATTTTTTTTGTGTGCCAGCGTGAAACCGAGGTTGTTTTGTCATCCGTACACAAACCCACATCGATTTTTCACAGCTTCTCATTGCGTAAACATTGAGATGAAAAAATATATACTGCATAATTAAAAAACCAAGGATACAATCGTATTTCATATTTCAAATGTTAACAAACTTCCCAGTTCTATTTTGTTTTTACTCAAATTTGCTACAAATTTGGTTGGCTCTTATTGGTATGTTTTGTCATTCGTACGAGAGGAGATAAATTGATTTGTGCGCAGCCTCCCGCGGCGGGGTGGGAACAACATGGCTGCCGATTCAAGAGACTCGAGAAATGGGTCACTCTCGTTAATTGAACATCCCTCCCTTCTTATTAATATCTGTTCTATTAAAGAGTTATATTTATACAACATATAAGATCTATGAAATGGTTTTAACGATTTTGGGGGTGAACATTCGATGGGGTAGCACCTCTGGGAAAACACGTGTTTACGAGTTTTCCCAGCGTTTTAATTTCACGTGCAATATGATCAGTAAATTCACTCCCATCGACGTGAATGCGGTGGCCTTAGGGCGTGCAGAACCGGGAAATTTTAGTATGGCAGTACCGGGAAATCCCGGATCCCTCATACAAAAATTTCCCGGTTCTGCACGCCCTAAAGCCGTAGCTAAAAGTTTAGCTGATACAGTCAGGCCACCGCGTGGCCACCGTGGCCTGACTGTATAAGCTAAACTTTTAGCTTTTGTTCTTGTCCCCAGACATCTTTGTGATAACGAGGCAATGAGGGTTTTCAGAAATAATTAATCCCACCAAAAACATTCTGTAAAAACTAGCCAAGTCTCGATGGAGCTGCTTGTTTATCTCTAAAAAGTAATGAAATCTAGACAAAGTCGTGCAGTCGTGCGTCGGCAAGTCTAAGGTTCCTTACCGCGATTTCTTTATTATTATAGTTAATGTTGTGTGACTTGGCCGTTGAACATTCTTTATACGTTAGTGGGTACAAGTCAATTTTGTTTTGTACCCTTGTGTACCCTTCAACGGCCAAGTCACACAACATTAACTATAATAATAATAAAGGAATCGCAGTAAGGAACCTTAGACTTGGCAGGACTTTGTCTAGATTTCATTACTTTTTAGAGATAAACAAGCAGCTCCATCGAGACTTGGCTAGTTTTTTACAGAATGTTTTTGGTGGGATTTCACTTATTTTTGTAGAAACGTGGGCATATTGATTTATTTTATTAGATTTTTCTTATTTGACACAGTTTTTTTTCTTTTTAGGAGTAGTTTTTTTATAATCAGGGTCACCAGGTACTCCAGATCTTCGATTATCCTAGTTTTTATAGTTTTCCCTTTAGGTGGCCATTAAGCTCTCTGAGTTTATGGGAAGTACTAGTTCTATTCTGATGATCATGAGTGAGTGAGTGAGTGTCATAAATGCGAAACTTTGCTTTCGCTTAACTTCGGAACTAAATGACTTACAGACTTGAAATTTTGGATTTTAAGTATGTGATTATAGCTTACTGGATGACAAAAAATTCTGCGTTCTGGTCTTATCCAGAGGTTCTCAAATAGGGGCCTGAAAATGCGGCGAAATGGTTCCAGTAAAGGATGGTACGGCAGTGTTTGCTTCGCGCTCGACTTGGCGGAGGCACTGCCGTGCCCCCAGATTCATCAGCTGGCAGCCAGTCACAACACAAGATTTTGACATTTACTGTCAAACACACCCACCAGAAATACGAACAATGGTCACCCGGATGTTTTGAATAAGAAAGGTAAGAGGGGGTAAATATAAAAGAAGTTACATTAGTGGTTTATAATGTATCACTGCACGATTCTTTAATGCTTAGTTGTATCTACTAAATGTAGTAAAAGTAATATGACAGTTGACATGTCCTTGGTGTCGCACGCGACAGTCTTTGTTAACGAGATTGGTGTGGATATCAACGTGCGGTGGCAATTTACTTTATAAATAGAGAGCGAGTGGGAGCGGCAGCCACTAAACTGTTCCCGCTTTATAGATTGTTTTCCACTATAGGTACAGGTACATTGTCGTCACCATATCTACATTGTTGAAAGCAGTAAAACCATCTATGTAGGTAACCTAACCTAACCTACCTGTTATATAATTAACTTGAATTAAACATGACAAAATATTTTATTTAACTCCGATCAAGGATTCGAACACTATCCTGTGAGGTTCCTTCAGTTTGAGGTTGTTTTGAGGTTCCTTGAGTTATTCGTGTTCCTAAAATTATTCAAGTTTTTCCATACATTCTGATGGGGTGTGGTAATTAAACGTACCTTTAATTACCACAAATAACAGGGGTCAAAAAATGCGAATGGCATGGGTTGTATCGCAAATAGAGACGCCATGAGCGTTTTTTGACTTAATTATACAACGTTGCATACAATACATTTCCTACAACTAGGTTTTAAAATATAAAATAACTAAATATTTTTACTAAAAAAACGCGACCGCGGTGCACTTTAAAAGTGCATAAAATCCGCCATTTTGTTTATTTTAACGAACTTCATACCCAGTGACACTCGCGCCATCAAGACGAATCCAATCATGTATCACTTATCAAAATCGGTTGTGCCGTTGAGTAGTTACGAGCGGACACAGAAACGGACATACATACATACAGGTCAAACACATTACCCTCCTTTGGGCTTCGCCGCAGTCGGGTAATTAAACATACGCGCAAACAAGGCAAATATGACAAATGACTGACAATGTAATAAGTATGTGTCTATGGTAAACTTTGTTTTTAATTTGACGTATAGTCGCTAGTGACACGCAGTGACGATATTCAAAATATATTTTTTTATGTTGGCATCAAAGAATTTAGTTCGGAAAGTTTTGTTTACCTACTCTTAAAAACCGCAGGAATTTATTTGTCTGTTAAGTTGGTAGTTGTGCATTTTTATTGTAAAGTTAGTATTGAATGCGTAATCCTTGACCTAAGTTTAACCTAAATTTAGAAGTCTGTGGCTGTTAGCAGTATCTTTTTGCGACTTTATAGACTCAAGTGCTTTTATGGGGAATAGAGTGTAGACTTCTCTGAACTCATATTGTGTATGTTCTTATATTAGTGTTCGTGACCAAGTAAAAGACAGATAAAAGTACAGAAGTAGAAAAAATAGCCTATTCGACCATTGAAACGCCAAAGCCGAGGAATAATTGAAAAAAGTAGCGTACCTATTTTTAATTTGATACTTCTGCCGTTATGGATGTACTGAGAAAAAGGATTTATATATTTTATTCCTGCTTTTCTTTATGATAGGTAACGAAGAAAATGTTTTAGTGCACGTACTGATAAAATATTGCAACTTTACAGTGTGTAAGTCTAATACGGGCGATAAATTAAATCGGACATAGTATTCATTAGTGTAATCATGAAGTAAAAGGTTTTTTTTAAGTTGCAGTTCATTACGACCCCATAATTATTTTTTTTTAAATTTCCCAGCAGCAATGTACTGTAAACATGGTTGCGGTACGGCGGTACCGAAATGTCAACGTAACTGTCAACGAGCGTGAGTGTGTTTGCATTACATTGCGGGCTGAATTATTTTGTATGGACAAAATTATTGTTGCAACTTTAAGTAAATGTTATCTAATTACCTTCACTTTGTCCTATACTAACCACCGTTAAGAGATTCGCCCGTATTAGACTTACACACTGTATATTGGTTGGGTTAAGTATATACTCTAATTAATACTTTTTAAAATTCTGACAGCGCTAAATCAACAATGGCTGGAAATTTGTGTTAAATAAATCATAACAAAAAAACCAAGACATTGTCATTAAAAATATTGCACAAAATGGAAAATTTTAAGATGCAAGAAAGTGATGTGAACTTACTTGCGTATCATTTGGTCAATCTAGTTCTGCAGGAGGGATCTATGATTGCAAATGCTGCCCTTGAGTCAGGTATTCGTAGCTTTACATAAAATAAAACTTTATATATTACCTACTTTTCGCATTACAGTATCCAATATGTAGTTGACAAAAAAACTATTGTATTGGTAATTGGTAGTAAGGTGATTTGACGTGATCTTTAATAGTGCCAGCATTATATACAATGACACAGTTATGCTGTTTAGCAATTCTTGCTCTTTATTTGCAATTTATAAATGCTACATTACTACTAAAGGCACTGAAAACAGCTAAAAGCTGTCAACTTACAAAACTTTATATGGGTTCAAGTTTATGCTACTGTACGGCTTTCTTCAGGCACTATTTATTTTTGAAAATACATACTTTAATGCTTTTTTATAGAACTAAAGATAATGAAAACAGCTATAAGCTGTACAGCGCAGCGGTTTGCATTATAATGGTTCACGTTAGTGCTACTAAGCAGCATTAAGCAATTAAGTCCAAAGTTGTATAGCGGCATTGCGGTGTGCATACAGATTATGTACAGTGGCTAATAAGAGCCAACAATACGTCGTCGCCGTCGACAGCGCCGATCGGCCGCGCACGTGCAGCCGAGCGAAGTCTTCGTCTTCTTCTCGAAGTCTTCGTCTTCTTCTCGAAGTCTTCGTCTTCTTCTCGAAGTCGATAGATGTGGGGGAGGCCCTAAAGCAGTATGTTAAATTATTATTATAGCCAAAGAATATCTTATTTTATCGTAGGGCGACCCGGGGAATATTTGTCTTTGAGAAAGAACGTACGGTCAGATTTGACATACGTGATACCAGCGCGTGAAGATGCCGCCTACATCGATACAACGGCCGATAACTTCATCGAAGGGACGGAAAACACTAAAATGGAGTCAGAAATCAACGCCTTGATCACATCGACTCCTCAAAAACTTACAGGTATATTAATAGGATATACCTACGGGGAGTATTGTGACAATTTTATTTTACTGATACTGATACGTGAATAGTATGTGCATTACCAGAATACCAGATTTTTCAAAAGCAGATTTTTGATGTAGGTAAGAGATTTCCCGTATACCAGGTTACCTAAAAATATATTTTACAAAACATCTAGTTTCATGGGTAACCTACGATTTTATAATCTAGTGTCTGGTATTCTTAAAAGCCTTGGTATTCTATTTTAGGCACGAGGAAATTTGAATCCCATCAAAAACATTACATGTAAAAAGATGCAAGTCTCGCAACGCAGTTCTCCTACAGCAAAAAAGTTTTGAGATGTAAAGTTAAACCAAGTCAGTACCGGGGGGTATCTACAGAACTCGATTTCCACCGACTTGCCTATTATTAGATCTATAAAATGTGTTCCTCCACGGTTAAATAATTACCAATTATTAATATCATCCTAAATATTACAGGAAAAATATAACGGTTTTCCTAACTTGCACCGCTTTTTTAGAATTATTTAGTAGTCGTCGGCAACGTCAAGGGTCTGCTAGGCTTTCTGGTAGAGTTGGGTTGGCAAGAGTAGTGCCATCAACCAATCACGCAAAATAGGCGCATGTTTGTCGTCGAGTTGCGGAAAACAAGCCCGCGTAAACCTATAACCCAACCTATATACATACTTATTTGCTCCTACTAACCGCCATACAGTTTTTCTTGAACTATTTACGTATCTACTTATGAGTTTGTATGGAACCCTCGGTGCGCGAGTACGACTCGCACTTGACCGGTTTAATTTTTAAAGGGGACCGAAATGGGATGTCGAAAATCAAAAGTAGAGCTATTAACGTAAGTGTACCATATTACGGGATATTAAGGCGTTTCCTACTTCGAGGAAGGTTTAAAAAAAAAGTACGAAGGTGCTAAACGTGGAATCTATTTTATTTTGAAGATTGTTCTTATAAGATGGATATAGGATAAAATTTTGCCTCGTAGCTTTTAATTTATAGAAATTATCGTTATTTTGCTAAACCCTTCGTTTGTCCGTAATTCCGTGTTAAAATTTCGCTATGGATCTAATTCCGGGAGTCGTTGTACGTAATTCCGTGCTATCTTCTAAGTTCACGATATTTATGTGCCTATCAAAATAAATTGTTTTAAATTATTATAATCATTAAATAATAATACAAACAAGTCATTATTTTATAAATTTATTAAACTTATAATCAAAAAAAATTGACAAAATTAAAAACGGTTGCATAGAAGTTCTACTTAATCGGAGTTATTCTAAGTCCACTAAATAATTTTAATAATCCTGTAACAGATGCACAAAAACGCAATGGACCCCTCCCCTTACTTAGTTTTAGGGTTCCGTACCAAAATGGTAAAAAAGGAACCCTTATGGTGCGACTCTGTCTGTCTGTCTGTCCGTCTGTCACAGCAAGATATCTCAGAATCTACTGATGCTATCGACTTGAAATTTGGAATAGTGTTAAAAATCGCTTACTCGAGCCTATTGGATACAAAAAAAATCTTATGCCTTTTTACTTTTTTTTTAAAGGGGTCCGAAATGGGATGTGGAAAAACAAAAGTAGAGCTATTATATCGAGTGGGATATCAAATGAAAGGGCTTAATTTGTAGATTCCAATGCCATTTTTATTTTTTTCTCAATTTTGTACTTTTTGATTTATGACCAAAAACGTTCAAAAAATATTATTCCCCCCCCCCCCCCCCCTATTATCTTCGAAGTTACTGAACAGAAAAATCTGTAATAATTACCAATTATTAATATCATCCTAAATATTACAGGAAAAATAAAACGTTTTTCCTAAATTGCATCGTTTTTTAGAAATTTTCAAAAATCGTACACATAATTATTTGCTCCTACTAAGCTAACCGCCATACAGTTTTTCTTGAACTATTTAGGTACGTATCTACGTAAGAATTTGTACGGAACCCTCGGTGCGCGAGTCCGACTCGCACTTGACCGGTTTTTTTTATTTGTTTATTTATTTTATTATTTTTCCGATATCCCGGAATAAGGGACATGAGTACAAAATTGGTGTACATTATTACGGGAGTCAAAAAAATGGTTTTAACCAAATATTTTAAAGAAAAATTATTTATAGATTGGAAGGTAATATAACAATCATAAGTATAACTTCGATATAACTAACTATTTTGTTTGCTATTATAAAACAAATTTAATTAAAGTTCGTTGTCATACTCCATTATTTCTTATGTATGACACAACGAGTAATCATTTCAGACCCGGTTTATGACTCAAATTAAAAAAAAAACATATACCGTAATTACGTCACAATAATCTATAGCCATTACTAAACTTATTCACATTAAATTTATAAACAAATTTAGCCTCAGATAGAAATAAAACATTAAAACATTTTAGACTGAGTTTCCCTTATTGCGGGATACACACGGAATTAGGTTCATCGCGTCATATCTGTGAACATAATTACGGGAGTCACAAAATCCATTAAAATAGACTTTATATTAACTTGAAATTACTGTTAAACGGTAGGTTAATAACTACTACTCAATATTATTACAAATTTATATTAAATAAACCTCCCAGCATCACAACAAATCCTTACGAAGTTTTCACTGTCACCTTACGCGCACCGACTACGCGCCAGTACGAAACTACTGCGTGGTTGCAACTGACGCGTTCAAACGTGCAACATAGGTATTAAAACGTATTATGTATATAAAAAAATCATGTTTTTCGGTTGTATTTAAACTATAGTTGATGTAGTATTGTATTTAATGATGATTTTTTTTATTGTTTTCTTATTATACGACTAAAATCAAAATACCACGGCATAATGTACTATCCCGGAATAGTGGACACTTACCATTGAGTGGTATATCAAATGAAAGGGCTTAATGTGCAAATTTCAAAACTATGTTTATTTTTTTCTTAGACATGTAGTTTTTGATTTAATACAAAAAACGTTAAAAAAAAATACCATTCCGCCCCTATTATATCCGAACTTACTGAATAGAAAAATCTGTAATAATTACCGATTATTAATATCATCCTAAATATTACAGGAAAACGGTTTTCCTAACTTGCAGCGTTTTTTTAGAAATTCGCAAAAATTGTAAGACAAATTTATTTGCTCCTACTAAATTAACCGCGACTTACTACTACCAGTAGTACTAATTAAATTACCATAATGGAGAACCGGTAGTACTACTGTGCTGTAGTCTGTTGTGTTCATTGCGAGGAGCAAAGAGGCGAGAAAAACTATTTTTACGTAAACTCCTTGATATAGATTTAAACTTTCGCGATTTTCACACATTACTATAATAATAACATATACGGGACTTAACCGCGTATAAAATAAACGATAATATATTTATTTACCTCAACGTTTTGGACGTCCATGGTCTCGAAGGGACCAATATGCGTTATTGATGGGGGAATATGCGTATTGATCAAGCTTTTTTAAACCATCTTTACCTATTGTATTTTGTTTACATCTGACATGTGCTCATATGCAGCTAAACTTTTAACACTGTGGTCTATGACAAAACCCGGGTGTTTTTCTTGTATTTTTAGTAGTAGACCTTAGGGTGTATCATTTGTACTTACTACCAGTTGAACTACGTGGTAGTACTACTGTCTCAGAGAGGTATAAAACGTTTCAGACGATAAATCTAAAATAGAAAATGGCCAAGGCGACGAAGATTTAGAGGCGGTATGTTGCTTCTATATCTAACTAATATTAATTGTAATTTTATCCTGAAATAGAACTTAATCAACGTTTATCTATTTTAGCAACATAACGACCTAAGCAACTCCACTTCTCTATTCATCAATCACTTGTTTGATATAAGTGACGTAGAGCTGGGCATTTGTGACGATGCAACACTAGCACAGAATGCCGATCACCCTGAATTGGGTCCTCTCATGACTAACTTAATGGATTTATACGTGAATGCAGCACTTGACGCGTTTCATGGAACTCGAAATAAAGGAGAATCGACCGAAAAACGCACAAATCCCTTTTTTTCTTACCTTGAAGAAGCATTGCCAAATGCAGGGAATGAAGTGGTGTCCTACGTTGACGATGATATACCGTGTAATGAAAACATTTATGAGATATCCGAAGCTCCTATGAAATCGCAAATAGCTGCGCAGGTTTCTATCAAGTTTGCTAATACATTTGTGTTTTCGCTAAACTAGATATAATACCTAGGTATGCAGGGTGTTTAGATGATTCATGTTTATTTAACAGAGTGATGGTAAGGAGGAAGTGAAGATTGAAAATTCGGAACTATACGAAAACGCGTACCTTACCTTGAATCGTGAGTATTTACCTATTTGTTACCAAACTATTAAAATTTACCTGATTTTGTAAGTTGTAGTATGAATAGTATTATACATTTAGCTATGTCTAGGTGATTATGACCAATGTTCCGAAGAAGAAGAATTTCCCATACTGAAAGACCCAAAAGGGATGATAATGCAAGAAATTGTATTACTCACCGCGAACACTTCTGATGAAACGGGCCCTATACGCGGCGAACCCGAAGAGGTATACAATAAACGAAATCTCTCACATTTAGTTACACGGTTAGCAAAATATTAGCTATTTTATGCGCGGTATTTAATGTAATGGGCACAGATTAAGTTAACCCGTTCGTTCTACTCGACACCACCACTGGAACAACACCACCGGTGGTGTCGTTTTGGAGTCACTGTTCCATTTGATATCACTGACTATTAGTGATGTCCCTGCCTTAATATAGGTAGGTCTACTCAGGGGAGTTGATACAAGGGAAATACATTTGAGATTTCTTCACTCTACATAGCCACTCGCTCGCGGTATGGTATCTTCCTCCTTCTTTCCGAAGAAAACCCGCGCTCCACCATGGTCTAGGGGGTCTACTCAGGGGAGTTGATACAAGGGAAATACACTTGAGAATTTAGGGGTTTATATTTTCCAAAAGAATACAAGATGTTAGTTTTGTGGCGCTCAGATGAGAACTGAATCATATTTTATATTAAAATATTACGTTAGACTGACAGTTATTTGAATTATATTTATAATTTTAAGCTAACATGGTCATTCACATAATAACTACTATTAACGACGGGATATTTACCATGTATGTTTAAACTAAAAACTCGCAGCACGCCAGTCACTCCGTGATGATGGCGCTTGCAACAGTGCCGAAATATCGGGAACTCACAAAAACAAACATACATGGTATATATCGTCGTTAATAGTAGTTATTATATTTATAATTCTTCTGTAGAGACAGCCAGGTCTCTACAGTACTGAATATCTACGAGTACAAGCTGTTGTCGCTGTCGTGAAATCTTGACGGGAACTAGACTACTTCCGTGTCATGATCACAATAAACTGACAACACACATTTTTTACAATCAAGGCAGGACTTCTACAGGTTTCGAACGAAAAAAAATACGTATGAGCTATTCAGATAGGTATACATTTGCTCCAAAACACAAAAACTATTATAAACAGACTACATCATCACATCACTGGGGTACAGGTCGCGTCATGTAAAAAGAACGCTGGAAGAAAGTGGAGGGAGTATGTTTGCGCAATGGTACACTCGCGCACGAAAGTACTATGTTTATTGTTTTATTTTTATACTAGCCTTTCGCTCGCGGCGCGGTTCGATTAAAAAGTATATGTATTATTATCTATTATTTATTTATTAATAGGGTGAATCAACTTTTTAACCCACACAAAGCTGTCCGCAACTTCTAATCTTCGTTGAAATATAACGCCCTTAAAAAATGGTTTGTCTATATTTAAATTTATATTCTATGTTAAAACGTTGAAAGTCCCGTCTCATGAACCTATACACAGTTTGACTGTGGGATCCTTGAGTATTATTAGTTGATATATTATTAAATGGAATTAAAAACATGTTTCTGTGTAGAATGGAATAAAACAAACAATATACATCATAAATCATTTTTCTATGTAAAACCATTTTGTAATAAACAAGACACTTGTGTGCGCGACAGTATTTTACAGAACGAACGTGACGTGAACACAGTGCGGAAAGCAAAGATCGACTGACGTGACGAACCAATAGCGCCCCGGCAATGATGCGGTACGGCACCCGCCCTTCCCGCGCCGCACCTCATACCACCAAATAGATCGATAAATGGCCTAATGCGCAGCTTAACCACCAGCGTTCTTTTTACGTGACGCGACCTGTAACTAGTGTAGAACGAAATAGTGTTCCAGGTTCTGGCGGCGTCGAATAGAACGAACGATTTAACCCAATAAATTTGCTACTCATCATTTCCCAGCGCTTTTTCCCGTTTCGTTCAGGATACGCTTTTCACGATTTAATCACCATTATTCACTTGCTTTACCTTTTAAGTACTTGGGCTCAGCGCAGCGTAGTGTGCCGTCGTTTTCCATGCCTTTGTATCGCTTTCGACCATTTTTTTAAATTCCAAAAAAGATAATGAAAAGCGACGCTTATTAGATATGTAAGAAGAAGGAAGAAGTACCCTCTACGTCCAGAGTATCCGCGACCTCCCACAAAAGTAGATTGGTTCAGAGGTGCCGCCAGCAAGGTGCCAGGTTCCTGGCTTGCATCCGCGGTTGGTGGCGACGCAGGGGAACCAGACAACGCAAGGTGATATTGACCATTTTTGTAATCTCTTTAAGGTTCTCTGTCATTATATGTGCGGTCGTAATTTTATCATATCATAAACCTACGCCTGTAGGTAACTCATAATTTTATTTTTTATTTTACTGTCGTCTGATATTAAAGTCAATGCACACCTTTCATACAATGTTGAAAGTGCGAATATGTATAACTATGATGGAATGGTTGTCGCTATTAAATAAATCATTGTTGTTCCTAATCCAACAATATAACAGTCTTAATAAATGCAGGAGGGCCGTGACCTGAGGAACCGTCGTAGTGGGCTGAGTCCCTTGTCCCCTGACCCGCGGCGTCGCAGCGCCAGCTTGCTGGAGCACCGGGTGTACAGGTCTCCTGCGCTCGCCCGCACCTACAAGTGCAACACCATCAACGAGGCCCTCAACTCCTCGCAATGGAAGGAGTACACCTTTGACACTCAGTCCTACGACTGCGGAGATGTTTAGTCCCCGTTACGCGTTTGTAAACATGGCTAAATTAAATTATATGATATGTTAATACTTAAAGTGTTCTAAATAAATTGTTTGAATTAAAATAACTAAATTCATTTGTCTACAGTAAAATACAATACGAGCTGTATTTTAAGAGTCAGAAAATGAAAGCGAACTAGATTTCTCCACAAATGAAACAAATTATTGTTTCATCTGCCTACGTGACTGTTTACCTAAGCAAGGTAGTGATAATGACACATCCATTGCAATCAACTATGCATCTACAAATACTTTTCGTTTCGTTTTAAATGGTTTTCGTTAGTGACTGAGTAGCCATCAATTCAATCAGCGCCCGTCGACCAGGTAGCTGTCGAACACCTCGATTTCCGAAAGAGATTCGATCGAAATAGTTATTTATCATTTATCATTGAAATAGGCGTGAGGTTGGTGCGTTGGGCGAGGGCAGGTGGGAACGCTCCTCGTCTCACTCGCGCTCGTGCGAAGGACGCTTGCCCGAAGCGGCCGCGGCGACGGTCCGACTCCGCTGAAAATAGAACGGTCGCGGATTCCTGGGCTAAATCTCAAATATCCAGACGGGTGCGCCATCTAAGCCAGTTAAAACAGTCCCGCGAAAAGTTGCCGAGCCCCACTTCTTGTCAGAACGTTCACCAGTGAAGACCGGGAGGGAACCAACTACCACCACACAAAATGGTGAGTCACTCCTGACGTCAGTGAAATCGTGATAAAGGAGTACAGTGAAAATAAGGACTGTTGGCTCGGCTAGTGATACCTACTCGACACGCGTTCGACCCTCGCGACAAATATTCCGCAGACCGGAAGATCCGAGAGTTCTGGAGCGACCAGCACGCCGAAACTCGATTAAAATCAGTGTAGTGCTTAAGAAACAGTGAATTAACATGGTATTGTATGCTTGGACCGATAACACAAACACTCAGTGTTCAGACGCTACTACACAACTAATCCTACACATAGCATGATACCAATATACATGAAAAGTAACGAAATGTTTTTCGTCATTTTCAGAGCGACCTCAGCAAGAACGACATTGAAAGTGAGTATTCTTTTCTTATACTTCTACTAATGTAACACATAGGTGATGGTTCCCGGAGAAGTTCTAAGAAGTTGCATCAGTCCAACTGTTACGCACTTCGTTTGGCAATACTAACTGATGACATAACTTGTATGTTGGTGTGGTCCAAAATATTGACGGATGCAACGTGTTCGCAATTTGAATGTAACGCGGGTGAGCATCGTAACATCTAAGTATAGTACCGTTTCTCTTATAAGGTTCGCGTAATCGTTGCTAAGAGATGCCGGGGGCAGCGGCATTGGCATGGCCACGTTGCGCGCGCGCTGCGTTCTATAATTAACTTAGCGATCACGTGACCGCGCGGCCCGCCCGCCCAAACAGAGAAACTCCGCTCAAATTTCACTGCAAGCCTGCCTTATGTTTTGGCGCCCAACAAATACCTACGTATATCTAGGTCTGTCGTTACTATCCCGTCATATTTGTCATCTACCATCTAGTCTACTGTCAATATCAAGGTCACCGCATGTTACTGATCAGCTGATCTTTACGTAGCCATTCTCCGGGTTACTAGGGTAATCAATAATTATTAATACACACTATTAATAAACAAAACATCTTCGATTCAATAAATACATAAATAATTTAAGACGTTTTTTTAAATAACAAGAGTTTTTTATAAAAGCAGTGGACTGGATGAAGAACGTGTAGTAAACGCATTCAATAATCGTTATTTAAACCGCTTTTCATCCTTTTCCAGTAGTTTAGCTTAAAATTTACTTATTTATACAGATTAGCTTAAAATTTAAATTCATTGTGTAAGTAGGTTCAATGCCACTGCTATAATAAATTATTTATTTTTTACAGCAATAAGAAGACTTATTATAGTCTAAATAATAAGTATAATAAACAACTCACTTTTTTATTAAAATATAAGTACAGTTATTTCCTTAGATTCAATTTGATACTGATCACTGAAATGAATTTAATAATAAAAAGAACATATAAGCAGTTTGGCTTGTGCCGAAATTGAGACACAGAACTTCGATCTAAAATTAGAATGTGACTCAGGAGTCGACACAGTGAATATATTGAAACCTGCGAGAAAAGAAAATATTTTCGGCAAAGAATGCCGCCCACGCGGCCGCGCCCATGGCGGGGTTTTGCTGCAAACTACAATTGGTAGATTATTCTGGAAACTTTGGCGCGTTCTTAGCATTATATTTTACATTCGTAAAAACATGAGTCAATCTAAGATGTAATATCGCTTACAATACAACGATCGAATTAATTGTTTCAATGAAGGTGCTTCTGATAAGCAATTTCTTGTTAAAATTTACAAATAAGACGGAAATAAACTAAGTTTAAAGTAGGTACGTAATAAAGTAATTGTTTCCTATTTTTTTATAAGCCTTCTGTTTCCTACTGCTAGGCAAAGGCCCTATCCCTGCCCTATCTTCTGTTTCCAATTAAAATGAAGATTTTTTTGGTACAAGAAATCGTATAGTCTTGGGAAAGTTAAGAAAACCAGATACTAAATAAAGTTATCCTCGATTATACGAGTGATTTCGAAGTAAGGCTTCTGATTTAATCGGTTACAGGTAATAAGTTAGTTACAGAGACTACAACTAGGTACTAGACGGCCCCTAAATTATAGATGAATCCAAGCTCGAAAAAGTACAACATAATTATGCCTACTTACGTATGACAGTATTTCGAAAGTTAATTAAGTTAGGAGCTGAAATTGTTTAATCTACGAACAGTTGAATCAAATGCTATGTTCTTCTCAGGGGCAACCTTCGCCTTCTCCATCTACGATTTTGATGGCAGTGGCAAAGTAGACGCCTACAACCTGGGTGATGTCCTGAGGGCGCTCAACTCCAACCCCACACTGGCCACCATCGAGAAGCTTGGAGGCACCAAGAAGAAGGGCGAGAAGCTGCTTACCGTAATTATTTACTTTCGTTTTATTTGGTTTAGTAACGGAACACTTAGAGGTCTTTGCCATATCATAGTCTCTCAAATCAATAAGGCAAAGGTGCTCTTAATATAACGACAACTATTGATTCTAGATTAGTGTTTATTATTTAATTTAGTATTTGAGCAATTTCGCATGCGGGGATACTCAAAATTTAAAGTCCTCTAGTCTTTTTCTCGTAGTGTTATACACTCACGGATAATGAATTCGGGTCATTTACTATAAACAATTACCTATATAGAAAATTACTCGAATTCATTGTGCGTGAGTGTATTATTGCGTTAATCAGTATGATCATCAGTATCATGGACTGAGTAATAGTTATTATTAAAAATCATTGACAGTAAAAGGTGATACGACATTACCGAGAACATTCCTTCATAAAACAATAATAGGTACCTATTTAAGCTTTAATTGTATAACACACGTCTCTCTCTTTCTCTGCGATAAGATTGTATTTCTATTTAAGCTCGACGTCTAATTTCAGGTCGAAGAGTTCCTTCCCATCTACAGCCAAGCGAAAAAGGACAAAGATCAGGGATGCTACGAAGACTTCCTGGAATGTCTGAAGCTGTACGACAAGAACGAGAACGGCCTCATGCTTGGCGCTGAGCTCACACACACACTTCTCGCGCTAGGTGAGTCCTATATAATTTACGCATTGTACATATATCAACACATAAAACTTGCCTATGTTCAAGCTAATTTGGAAATTGACGCTTTTCAAAAAAGAAAGTCAAATTAACATACGAAATTGTAAATTTCGAGGGCTTAGGTGATTTTGATATGTATAGACATATTGGATGTATGAAATGGACCTCATAATTCCAAGAAAGATCTTATCTAGGCGATGTGTGAATATTAACAGTGTCAGAATGAATGAGAACTGTAATAGTAGGTATTTTATGCAACAGTTGTATAAGTAGGCTCAAAAAATGAGAATTGCGCGAGTTGCGATACGAGCCGCCTTGGCGGCGAGTATCGCAAATAGAGGCGCAATGAGCGTTTTCTGACTGGATTATACAACGTTGCATACAATACTTTTTCTACGACTAGGTTTTAAAATATAAAATACATACCTAATTAAACAGCTATGGTAATGTGACTATAACGACACTAGTGCTGTTATGGGGAATAGAGTATAGATTTCTCTGAACTCATGTTATGTATGTTCTTATATTAGTGTTCGTGACCAAGTAAAAACAGATTAAAGTACAGGAGTAGAAAAAACAATAAATGGTAGCGGTAAAACTTAGATAATGTATTTCGGAGTAGGTATATTTCCGTCCGTTTTAACGTGTCAAACAACTAAAAAGAATGCAACTTTGGTAAACGGATATATTGAAATCCAAGGATTGTTAGGATACTTGTTATGATTATCAATGCTGAAGCAAAACAAAAGAGTTTATTATTTTTTCTTTTTCACGAACATAGTCGCGGGTACCGGATAACTCTTATCTTTCATAAAATAGAACACAGTCAACTTGAAAGCCTGTCCCATATTTTCCTCTTCTTGTTCAATGGATCCATACATAGAGTATTTGATAAAAACGAAATAGTTCCATAGTTTTAGTAAGTATTGAATTCTAGATCCAATATAAAGTGGGTTTCGAGACATCAAAGTAACATTCTATTGATAAACGTATCTAGGACTTCGGGATGAAAATAGGTTCGACACAATTATCAGGATTTGTACAACTATTGGTCTTAACGACACACACATTAAGACTTGGCACGTCGCCACGTTGTCACAACGCATGAAACGTCCTAAGTATCTTGATGTTTTTATGTCACTTCAGATATTAGAACTCCTGTTCCTCCTTCTTGCCGTGGTCAAGAAAAACTACCTAATAAGTAATTTAGCTATGAACGATGTTTGTGTTAGACTGAACGGTCAGATACGAAATAGGGAGAGAAAAGAAAAAATAGTAACATCATTAAATTTAAAACGTGATATTTAGTTTGAGAAATATAATAGTCCTAAACAAACAAGAAACTGAAAGGTATCATATGGACGCATTTTTAAAATGATCATACGTCTCACTGCTGGGCACAGGCCTACTCTCATAAATGAGAGTGCTTTATGATATGGAATTCTCTAAATTAATGAGGTAAAATTGCCATAACAAAGTCCAAATACTGAAATTTTCTGTGTTTGCCATCAGGTGAGAAGCTGGAGGACAAAGAAGTCGATGAAGTCGTCAAGGACTGCATGGATCCCGAAGATGACGACGGCATGATCCCCTATGCGCGTAAGTATTTATCTAATACGTAGAAAAACGTAGTACTTTTTACCTTTTTGAATCTTCTAGTTGCAACGTTACCATTTAGTTTTAGCTGGGCGCATCGTTTCAAACAGTCGGTAATCGTAAATATTTATACTATCGATGATTTACGACATCGATTTGTTTAAAACTCTCCGCCCTTCGTATTCGCGAATCGTATTTAGTATGAACTAAGTAAGTAAAATGGTTTGGAAACTGGAGATCTTGTAATGGTACTCAGAAATGTAAGTTCTAGCGCACTCTCACTCTGCACCTTGTCATGTAGTCCGAGAATGTTGTACAAAATAATTAATATTAAAATTCTTGAAATAACCGACTTCAAACTAATCTATTCAATTAAAAAATGCAAGAGTTACTGAAAATGCCCAAATCGCTACAGGCGTGACTATAATTTAAAGAGTTCCCTCGATTTCATCAAATCCTAACATGGTGACAGTGGTACCATTTGGGTGGTATACCCTCTCAAACAAAAAAATAATTTTCGAAATCGGTCCAGACACAGTTTTTAAGTAATCGAGGAATATATATAAGGCCCTGTGAGCTGTAGAACTCGCGAGTGTGTCAACCCCCATAATTCCGCCATTTCCAAAAACTGAGTCGAACATTTTTTTATATATATTCTGGTATTTGCGTAAAATACAAAATACAAATTATAAACACATTATAAAAAAACCTAACCTAGGGTGCCGCCGGCAGCGGGGCGGCGCCCAAGCTATACATATGGTATATACATAATTATTAATTATCGGACTAGCTTACAAAATGTCACGAGATTTGGCTGAAAAATGTGACCTGTTGGGGAGAACAGACGTCCGCCGCACATATGATAGTATTGTTGCCGAAGCTGAAGTAGAGACACTTCGTTCTTTCGCTCACTCGGTCAAAAAAAATCCCAGGAACTGAGAACATATTTTGTTTGAAGTCGGTTAAAAACTCCACCTACGTTTTCCCACTAATTCAAAAACCCACACTTTTAATGTTTCACGTCAATATTCCTTTAGAAAAAATAAAGTAGGTGTGCAAAGAAAATTGAAAATATCCCCGTTTAGAATGGAATGACGAAATAGGACATTGTTATTTATAGAGCATGTGTAGATTCCTGCGATGTGTGTGTGCCCCTGTTTTACCTTTTATACATTTACAGCATTCCTGAAGAAGGTGATGGCGTAGAAGAATCTCATCTCGTCATATCTTTAGTTATAAGATCGTAAGTGGATAGATTAGTAAAGGTTGTTGCTATCGCTGCTCTTCTTGCTTTGCTGCTGTTTTTACGCTTATAATTTCACGAGTGGCATTTTCTAATAGAAAATACCAAGGCCACTTGCAAGGTATAAGGTAAAGTATATATTGCATCAAAGCCACTTAGGTACTATTACTATAATGGGGCCATACAGAGATTTAGGTTCGATTTCTCTTTCCTATTCTTGGTAGTAAAGTACACGGAAACAGTACCAGTATTCATACAAATATATATAAGAAATTTAATATAGTATGTGGATTTCATGTAAAACAATAGGGGTTCTTAACTTTCGGAAACAGGAGAGATATTTTTTTTTTATTTTCAGTCTCTGTATGATCCACTTCAATAGGTGAGGGTTATTCTTCAGAAATATGTTTGCGACTTATTCATCTGTCTCCATACATTTAGTATGAAAAAGGGCCAGAGGAAAAAGGTGACCGCAGACATATTTCTGAAGAATAACCCGTAATACTTACTATATTTAATGTTATTGGATGTTTTGTCAAAGTGGTTTACGAAGTGTTGCTATTTCTCTCTATTATAATTTTCTGTGTGTAACTGTAACTATCGTAACTAAAAATTCACGTGATTATCATTTTATTTTCAAATCGTCTACGTAACCCATCCGATCACTGGAATAATACTAGTCAATTAGTTATTCAAGTATTGTAATGAGTTTGTAAATTCCAGCTTTCCTTCGAAAAATGTGTGACGGCTTTGGCGCTCAACCAGCAGCAGAAGGAGAGGCGCCCGCGGAGGGTTAGGTCGGACAGCAGCGCGCAGGCGTACCCGTATACACCATCTCAGATACGGACTATCCCCCCTTTTTTATACGATGCAACAACACCTACCAAATTGTACAACTATCTATCTATTGACTGTATGTACATACTAAAATAAGATTAAATTACTGTAAAACACGTTGTACGTGTCTTTTAAATTTATTATTATTTATTAAGTACGTTTATAATGACAAAAAACATAAAAAGCCGCAAGTAATTTTATAATAAACTGTTAAACGTTCAGCCTTTTGTTATCTTCAATTATTTTTGTTGGTATTATTAAATTCCCGATTCAAAGTTTAACAAACAAAACTATATTTTTCAATGTTCCTGGGGTGCTGGTGCCACATAGGTGATCGATATTATTTATGTGGCCGACTCTAAGCGGTGTGGCACTGCGCAGAAACTTGGATCGCTTTCTATTTCGGCCGTCTAAAATCAATTTTATACGATGCATCTAAAGCGCATCACACATAAAGCTATAATGTATATCGTAACAAACTTTTTGGTCAATCAAAACATTGCTTAGGCTGCGGCTCCACTGAGACGGAGACGAGCAAAGCGGAGAGGAGACGTGTAGGGATCGACCAATCACTTTAGTGTTCGTTGTTTCCAATGAAGCGGAGTGGAGACGAGATGTGGATTTCAACTGATGTGATTGGTCGACCCTAAACGTCGCCTCTCCGCTCCGCTCGTCTCCTCAGTGGAGCCGCAGCCTAAGTAGTATTTAGGGCAAAATATATCGAGAGATGATGATGAAGTTGTTATAAAGATGTATTATAGTTGCGTGCGTAACGCGCATACTTCTCAAAGCAAAGCTTCTAAGTGCCACACTTGCGATATGCGGGCGAGTTTCCATACAAAACCAATCGCAACATTTGTATGGAACTTCGTTTCTAACTCGCCTGCAAATCGCAAGTGTGATAAGGCCCTAAATGGTAATAATAATAAGACACTGAAATTCTTTAGACGAAATAGTACATTACATAACTAGGGTGGTAATACAAAGAAAGGCCGAGATCGCAGAAGTTTGCGGCCCGAGCTGAAGCGAGGGACGTAAATATGCGATCGAGTGCTTTCTTTATTAGAAAGAAAGAAATACGTTTATTTAGCACAAACTTTACCTCCCGTGTTGTGTATATCATTTCATGTGTACACTTGGCCAGCAAGCGACTTTTTCCGAACGCATAGCGTGCGGAAAAAGCCACTTTATGGCCAGGTGTGGCATAAAGCTATTTATTATTTAAATAACAAGAAGCTGGTACCAAATGCTTGGCAACTTAAATGAGGGATTCTTTAGTACATACTTAGTAAATCAGTTAAACTGGCACGAATTTTTAGTAACACTTACCAAAAAAAATTACCATAGTCCGGTCAACCGGAGTCAACTGTACCACGGGCAAAGAGGGATATTGGTAGGAGAATCGGCCATTGGCTGATCGTGTTCAATATTTGTTATGACTGACGAAATTTGCTGAAAGGTGGCTTTTGATGGAATTAGTGCGTAGTCCCACTGGTGGTAGTCACACGAGTCATTTTCAAGTTCGTATGTACCTATGTAAACACTTTATTGCACCCAAAAATTATACAAAAGCAATACAAGAATCAATGGTTATGTACAAAGGCGAACTTATCCCTGTAAGGGATCTCTTCCAGCAGTTCCAGCTAACCCGTAGTCCGTAGTTCTATCAGTAACAAGAACATCATTATTTTGTAGGGGGCAAGGTCCTACTAATCAAGTAGTACAGTTAACGTCAATATCGCTGGTTCCGAGGTCCCAGGGCCCATTAATAGACATAGTATTATTAGTATGCTGTTTCTGAATAACCACGGGCAAAGAATGCCCCGCACAAGAGGGTTTACTTGAAAGCTGCTACTATAATGGACGTAGGGCTTTAGGCTGCCCGTCCCCTGGAGCGGAGCGAAGCCGAGGGGTCTAGGTGACTCGAGTCGGTTTGTTTTCCATACATCCAAAAAGAGTCATTGTTTGCTTCCACTACGTCAATTACGAGTATGTTTGAATTGGATAGGTCTAGTTTCAGTAGTTCGGTGATTTTAGTCCGGTTCAAACAAATATATATCATATCATTGTCATTGGGAATATTTATACGTTTCAGAAGAAACGTAGGTATTGCTAATATATAATTATCTATAGTATTTAAGGCCACTCAGCGAGCTATGGAAAGGGCCATGTTGGGAGTATCTCTGAAGAATAGTATCCGTACCTAATGATGTGATCCGACAGAGAACTAAACTCGTCGACATAGCTCAACGGATTAGCAAGCTGAAGTGGCAGTGGGCTGGCCATATCTGCCGCAGAACCGACAATGGCTGGAGTAAGCGTGTTCTCGAGTGGAGACCACGGATCGGCAAACTTAGTGTGGGGCGCCCTCAGACAAGGTGGAGTGACGATCTTCGCAAGGTGGCTGGTAGAGGACCATTTATAACTGAAGAACGGGTGGACCGATTTTTATGATCTTGGATTTGTTGGGTTTGTCTCCGCCCCGAATAGCAGTATAACTATTAAAAAAATCAAAAATTCTGATGCGGAACGAAATTAGCTGGGACAGCTAGTGAGCTATAAAATCTAGTGGGTGTACAGAGTACTAATACGCAATTACGCTCCTAAGAACATTTCATCGGTAAGTTAAATGAATAAAGCTACTAACTATGATATTTGACTGACTGGGTCTCTTTTAATTGGTTCTGGTAAAACACGATCTCGCTTTTACAACCGTGACTCTGTATTTTTATTTATCACAATTCCACCATGTGACATTGGTTCCTTCAAGGACCCAATTACTGCTTGTCAATAAATACGAAATATTGATAATGTGAATCTAGATACAAGAAATTAAAATACACAGGTAAGCGCTCACTACAGATCGAATCACTATGAATCGAACCCAGTATCTTTGGATTTCCAGCCCAGCGTCTCAACCACTTGGCCAGCGGAGTTATTGGCGAATGTCTTCAACTTTGCCATCTGCTTTGATTTCTTTAGTTATCTGTCTGTATGGCTTTAACCTAAACACCATCAATGAGAATGCGGAGTACGCATATAGCCTACCATGATGCGAGTGATGCGTCTCCTTTACAACAGTGTCAATCAAGCGAAGAGATGGCGCCATTAGGTACCTATAGTAAATTTTTCCAACTTGTTAAAACAAACACTTTTGTAGCGGATGGAAGTTGTTATCAAAGTCGACCCGCAAATCAATGTAACCCCGGTTTACGGTACAAGTTTTCCTAGTGACTGAACATAATTCTTTATCTTTAAAACAACTAGACAGATTTTGTACGAGACTTGCAAACTTCATTAAGTTAGACTATACCAATATTTTTTGACCCAGAGAAATGCGTGAAATTGCATACCACCCAATACGTAACCTAAGGCTGTCGGGGATGCAGCCAGATGTTACGCATTGGTTATGTCGGGCTCCACTAAAACTCTGGTATGCTTCCGTCCTGTGCCTTAGTGGTGACGCCATGGGATCGCTTGTATGTCACCATCATATAACCTTCGCCCTAGGGTGCACCCTCACCCAAAAGCACACTATAGCATGGATAGTGTGCCTTCTCTCGCCGGCTCCCCTACATCCCCGGGGAAGCCAGGGACTGGCACCAGACACACGGTGTCCCGGTCCCTCCCTCGCTGCTACGGGAGGATCAACGGCCCCACTCCGCAGCAGTCCACGGGAGGACAAAGTCCCTATCCCGCAGACACCCTCGCCAGCCCGCTCCTGACCATCGACAGCCCTCGTTGCTGGGAACAGTCAGGTTTAAGGACCGCGATGGGCCAGCCCTCTACGTCCCGTTTCCGACAGTCGTGGCCCTCGTTGCCATCGAAGTCGGGTTTACGAGACACAGAGGACTAGTCCACCGCCACCACGCAGCGGCACAGGGTACTTGTTGCCCTGTCCGCAGTGCCCCCCAAAAAGAGATGTCGGAGGGAAACCACCCAAACACCGGCCCACCCTCTCACCGTAATTGGGGAGTTCTCTGAAAAAACAGAGTAAAACCCTGGTGCGGGACCCCCCAACCCCCCGACAGGTATTAGCAGCATCAGCAAGTGATCAATTATGGGCTCCTAATCACTTGCCGTTGAACCCAGGGCGCACCGGCCAAGACTCTTTCCTTTCCTTCAGATCAAGTCAAGAGGAATGAGAAGAACCCAGACACTCGGGGAGGTTTCCTGTCTAGCGCCCCTTTCCTGCCTAGCCGCCCGTTAGACTATACCTAGTTCAAATAAAAAATAATGTTTTCTGAATTTGCAATCCGATTTATCGTTTATGAGATACAAACATAGGACTATACATACATAAATTCATACACTTACGAAATTTGGCACACACGTTTAGAAGCTGGTATAGAATAGAGTAACATATATAAAAACGGTGCAATTCTGACAATATTACCTACATACATTACATACGGATCGAATTGATAACCTGCTTTTTTTGAAGTCGGTTAAAAATAATATGGGTGCCGTTAATTTTACGCAATAATAGAGCTTATCACGATCCAAAAATACCTTAGTGTTACAATCTTGGAAATAAAAACAAAGGGTTGAAAAAAAACCAGTTTGTTTGAATGTCAACAAATTGTACAATGCGGTCTCTGCATTTTATATCATCTGCATATTATATCTTATTGATAGGTAAGTCCTCTGTTGTCTGTTCTAGTCGAAATCCTTTAAAAGTTTAAAAATATGTCTGATCTGAAATATACTCAAAGTTGGCTTCCGATAAAAGTATAACTGACACCCAATTGTTGTATTTTTTGTTTTAACTGACATGATACATTTTTAAAATTCTCTCATCATCAAACAGAGTCATATCGGTACAGAACGGTACTTAACTGGGCAATGCCCGTCCGGGGGTCGTTTGCCAAATCGTATGTTTACTTTTTACAACCAATATATAACTAACACAATGTATTTGAATGAAAACTTATGTCGTACAGCATAAGGTTGGTTCTTATGTTAAAGATTTCGACGAGATACGAGGGTGACAAATTACGTACCCAAAATCCTCCCTCGCACTAGCCAAAGAAAATGGCGCGGAAATGTTTTGCCGGCATCAATACAAAGCGTTCGGGTATGTTCGCTTACGTTCGGGTCTGCTCGTGACTTGCCGGGAAAATGAAGCTGTGAAATAATGTTGCCAGCGTCTGTTAGTGCCGCATTTTCTCATTTTTGTTATAAAACCTATGATTAATTTTTACTGGTTATTCACCGAGTCCAGGAGTTGATGCATGTATGCCCCCTCATAGAAAATATAATTATCATCCCTACGGTATCGGCAAGATCTGCTAAAATGATTAAATTCAAGATCACTGGAAATATAAAAATTAACAAAAATATCGCATATTAATGAACTTGTTGAAAATCGCGGGAAAGATCGGATGCGAGCAGCACAATGCCGACGGGTGAATTTCAGAGCGTTTCAACTGCCGTCATCACCAATCCCGATAGTATGATGACATCTTTTTAAAAATTACATAATTTTTGATCATAACATGAAAATAGTAGGTACTATTTTCGGATTTTATCAAAATAATGGGATATATTCTTAAAGTGAATCGTCGAAATCTCGGGATTACGACGGGATTCGCGTTTGAAACGCTGTGAAATCCACCCCGACAGTGGTGGAGATCCTTGGGGAAGGCCTATGTCTAGCAGTGGACGTCTTTCGGCTGATATGATGATGATGATGATGATGATGGATATATAGTTCGGTTATTTATACGGATAAATCATATACCTAAGTACATAACTATCACTGGAACTGTTCCAAGATGGATTTTTAACCGATCTCACACAATTATTTTATTAGTGAGAGGAAAATATCTATAGATTACACCTACTTTAGCATGACTATAAATAACCACAAATCCTACACAAAAGTGGCCGACCGTATCGGGTGTTGAAAAATCCCAATACATGACGAACGGTAGGAACTTATGACATCACATGTTCTGTCGCTGTGCTGATTTTGTATTACTCAATTAGTAATTTGTCATTTTAAACATGAAAAAGTAGCTGTCATAATATTTTTAGGGTTCCGTACCCAAACGGTGCCAACGGAACCCTATTTTTGACTGATATTAAAACATTTTTTCTTATTTTCTCTTTCATAATACCTAATTTAATTTGGTGGTTTCGAATCCATATTAGGAGCATTCCACCAGAATGTCCCGCACAAGACGCCATTTTTTTCATACTTCTAACAAAGCTAGGAAGTAAATTTTTGGCATGTCAATATTTTATAACTTGGTTTCTAAATTGATAATGTAATTTAGGACTTTCTATATATTTTTAAGGTAGCTGTCATAGTCGTCTCGTGCGGGACAAAGTAGACGATTTCGTGGAATGCTCCATTAACTACATTTTGTTGTAAATGTCACACATTAGTCAATGTCCCCATTGTTTTGTTAGGTACATCTAACTAAACAAATCATTCCATGTTATTACTCGAATAAAAAATCCGCAAAATTCACGGATTTTCCCACTCCGAATATGGCAACCCAGTTTCAGTCCCCGCGCGAGTCTCGCCAGCCTTGTGTTTATCTCCGCCGTGGTCGTACGTCTGCGAGTGTGTACGTGTGTGATAACGTGATTACTGGTGATAGCGTGTGATACCGGTTCCTTACCAATACAAAGGTGGGTAAATAAATATTCACCTTTCCAGGTTTTTCATATTGTGAGTTTTAATAGGGCATCGAAATTATGATGATACGATGATGATGCTATTGTCTTGACTGACATATACGTAAAATAAATGTCTTAAGTACTTACCTTAATGCTTGCATCGCAATTTAAATCTTGGGTACCTACATAAACAAGTTATACCAACAAGATACATAAACATCGTCATTAATGTTATATGTCCTTTGGTCAGAACTAAAAACTGGCAAAAGGGACGGTGGGACGGACCGAATCGTTAAGATAAGGCGCTTGAAACATAGCCTTTCATCCGATGTAATGCATGATCCACCGATTTGAATCCTAGACCACTAAGGAACTCTTGCAACTAAGACAACAGCTATAACTGAACGCAACTCTCTTCTGTCGAAGTGAAATAACTTTACTGCAACAGCATTAACAGTAGATTTAGAAATCAAATTGCTTAACTGTAGTTATTCTGAGTACAGATAATAACAATGTAAACAAGTAAATAACCTTAATAATAATGCACCAAACTCAATTAAAATTATTAAATTAGGTATATTTTCTTTATCATTTTTAATGTTAAAGAAGAATATATAAATTCTAATTAACCTGGAAACAAAATAAAGCACTTCTGTGTAAGCATTTGAACCCATCTTATAATGTTAATGAATAAATGTAAAACTATAATTAAGAAAATATAATTGCATTAATAATCAGATAGCTAGGCTAGACGGAAATTGAATATCCTGCCTGCTCCCCTGGGCGCTGAATGTCGCAGACAATGGTTGCATCCCTCGGTCGGTCGGTAATAGAAAGTTTATCTACAAGCGTCATCCCCTCGCCCCCGACGGCCCTGCATAGGCAAGGCCAAGATATTTAGATAACTATACAATACCACAAAAAAAGTGTAATACACCTTAAAAAAAGTGACTTTTTAATGACATCAGTTGTCCCACTGCCCATCTCCCGATTCCGTCATCTGACCCCCGATACCACGTTGAAATTATCGTAGGTAATGTTGTATTGTCACGGGAATGTAATGCGTGTGCAAAGAATCATAAGAATTGATTAAGTAGATAAAAAAATGTACTTAGCAGACTACATAATTCTTATACCGTTTTAACCTTCAGAGGCAAAACTATACGAATTTGGTATGATAATAATCGGCTCTGAGTTCTACAGAAAAGCTGCAAATGAATTTAAGTGAGAAGGCGTGAATAATGCGACCATGGTTGTTATGGCGGGTGTAACGCTCCTCAGAATTACTCAACAAGTTTTGAAGCAAACAAATATATGATGTGAAACTAAATAAACCTCTTCAAGAACATAAAGGGTAGATATGAAACTCACCTAACACATATTTAGTTCACAACAACTCTACAAAAATGTATTTTGTATGGGGAAGTCGTAGTTCCATCACCCTTGCTAAGATAACGAGAGGCAACCCTAGCGCACAATGCGCTTTTCTTACCTCATAGTCATAAATTAAGTTCAAATATGTTAGATCAGTCAGAGGTTCTTAAACTTTTTTTGGTCACGGACCCCCTACATTATTTCGAAAACCGTACGGACCCTTTCCGAATATAATCAGACCAAAAGAAAATCAAAGGCACATGAAAGTTTGTGTTGAAGGCATAGCCACGGACCCCCGGCTCTCGTACCACGGACCCCTAAGGGGTCCATGGACCACAGTTTAAGAAACCCTGTGTTAGATTAAGAAAAAGAAGGATGGAAGGGCGTCGTTAGGCGATCGCTTCTATTACCGTAAAATGGGGTGAGAAGGGATTGCGAGGACAGTTGGGTTACGAATGGGGAGAGTAGGGATGACAGAGGGGTAAGGTGGTTTTTAAAGGCTACTGCTACCTAAATAATATATTCTTATTGCAAATGGAGCTGTAGTAATATTCATAATCCAAAAGTGTCGATCCAACAATTTGCCCAACTCGCCTTAGTATGAAATCCCTTCTCACCCCAACGACGAGGGACACGGGGCGAGGAGGGATTTTGTGATTATTGTCAAAGTTATTAATTGGAACTACCCAAAATCATAAAAAAAACTTAAAATACAAACGGCCGGAACATGTATTATATATACAATTCAGTTTGCATATTTGAAAATAAAATTTTATCGAGGTTTGAATGTCAGTTTTGTCCCTACTCACCCCGTTTTACGGTATATGGATATCACCAAAGATAAGGAGGCTTTAAAGGGTCAATATTTGAGCGTTTCACGCGCGTCACATTCGTGGACAAATTTTGTCGGAGTTCCTGCAGATTTTAATGAAATTCCAAAATATTTTTTAGAAGTCCCGGACTTGTACTAATTTGCTCGATATGAGACTAAAATCTCGGCGAACTTCAACAAAAACCTGCCCACGAAAGTGCCGCGGCTGAAACGCTCAATAAATACAAATTTTCTTGCTATACCTAGAAATGCATAAGAGCAGTCTATTTCTAAGTCGTGTCAGTGAAATGTTATCAGTAGAATGTTTGTTGACTTTCTTTATCACGATTAAGGCTAGTGAACCTCACACGGAGTGTGGGATTAACAACAGCAGCTAAACCATTAAAAACCAATGAAGAAACAACATGTTTCTTTCATATAAAGTATTATAAAAACAACGCCATCTCTCGCTCGATCGTCGCATCTGTAATAGGTTCGCATTGGGGTGAGGCACCTGTGTAATATGGGTTCTCATAGATGGCGTTTAGGTTAAAGTCCTATTAAAATAGATGATACGGAAGTCAAAGTAGGTGGCAAAATTGAGGGTGTTTTCTGGGTGTTACGGTGGACGAATGGTTGAGTCGCTGGGCCGGAAATCCAGAGGTACCGGGTTCGATTCCCGGTCTGTTCACAGGTGAGCGCCATTTAATTTTTCTATGTACTTTGATTTCTTGTATCTATATATGTAACATAGAAATGTGGTGTAATTTACCCGCATTAAAAACCAATGAAGAAACAACATGTTTCTTTCATATAAAACAGCAGCTAAGTTTGAATTACTGTTAATGTACTTTACTTACTACATGTACCAAGGGTTTCTGGGTGCCGAAGACATTCTTTTAACTTAACCAACTTCAAATATGACGAGGAGCTCAATTAGGTAGTTAAGCTCTTTTTAACCCCTGAAGCAAAAAGAGGGGTGTTATAAGTTTAACCGCTATGTGAGTTTGTCTGTCTGTTTGTGTATCTGTCTGAGGCATCGTAGCTCTTAAACGGGTGAACCGATTTATATGTATTTTTTTATTTATTTGAAAGTAGGTTTTTGACATGTTTCATAAAAGTCGGTTCAGCTGTGTTTTATCCCAAGCGTTCCATAGAAAATAACCAGTATTATTGGATAAGAATAAGTTCTAGTTATTTTATAGTATTTTTTTATTAAACGATAATATAATATCATCAATTCACTTTATTCATGACACGTATTTAACAACGAAATCATGTGAAAAATCTTGCTTCAACCGACTCGCAATGTAAATAATAAAACAGGGCCGACCCTTACACGCGAAGAAAACTAAATACAGCACATATCAGCTACTGTTTATACACTCCTCACAAGCCTTTGAATAAAAGCATAAACCGTATTCTAAGTTTAGCATTTAGATTACATTGTGCGAATAGAATATTTTCTTTTAATTTAATTTTACATTACCCTTTATTATGACTTATGACTTATGACTAATTTTCGGGTTTGAGACATACTTATTACACTATAGCCGCCCTACTTGGGCTATGAGGCTTGAGGGGCTTGGGGCTTGAGTGTAAACGGCAAAGTGCGAGTGTCGAAGAAAAAATCTAGGGGGACCATGCATCATTATAATAAATAATTGAAAATATGTGTAAGATAATACAATTTAAGTATAAGGATTATAATAATATAATAATAATATATTTCAAAAAACATCTTTTTACATAGTTAACTTAACTAGAATTCCACTTCCTAAATAGGTATGACCTGTGCTTTAGGATAAGCAGAGCTCTTCCCCTTAAAAGAGTTAGATGTTTGTGTTACACAGCAGATAGAAAGTTGAAGACTTAACTTATATCTTAGATTCTATGGTGTGTGTGTGTGTGTGTGTGTGAGTGTGTGTGTGTGTGTGTGTGTGTTTGTGCAAGCGATTGGCTCCGGGATTCGCGCATAAGGTTGTAAAGGAAATAAATTTGCAATTTAGATTAATAATTAATCCTTGACTTTTCCGAACCGGAACAAAAATTTGATGAGGCGCTTGTGTGGCGCCCACTCTTCTCCGGCGCTGAGATAAAAAAAAACAAAAATCTCAAAAAAGTAAATGAATTTGGCGCACCCTGAAACTGCCGCCCCGGGCAGGTGTCCCAGTTTGTCCCCCTAGATCCGGGCCTGTTTGACTAAGCACAAGTTCGCCGAAGTCCGCTGGACGCGGCCGTCGCCAGACCGCTCATGGTGATGCTCTTTGGGCGAGGCTGATATCCAGGTCCAGTTGGCGTATGATGCTACGTTTTGTCGCGCGATAAATAAATGATATTAAGAGGAAACAGGAGGGCAGTTTTTCCATACAAACGTAGTCCCCTGTTTCCTCCCTGGATAATGCCAGTAGAGCAATAATTTTTTGTCCAAAAATCTATGGCTACTATTGATATGTTTCTATGTTTTCTTTTTTACTATAAATTGATTCTCAACAGAGATATTAACCTTCAAAAACCTAAAAAAAACGCCAGATTTTCCGCTGTGTTCACACATCCAGAAAACAAATTTGACTAGATTATTAAGAAAAAAGAAAACATAGGAACATGGCCAAAGCCTTTTTTTTATGTTTAATGAAAAAATTAATTAAATAGGTTAAGTTTTGGGGAAGACATCAGGGGACTACGAAACGTTGTTTTCATGAAATTTTTAAAGGTATTTTCGGTGCAAGCTGCAGTTGTCTGTATCGCGCTCTGCGGCGGAGAGGCGGGCAGTGCGGGACAGCGACACATTTTACAAATACCTAATTTTCAATTCTCTCGACCTTACTGTTTCCTCTTAAAGCATCCGTCACGTTCTGACAAATATGTGAGTGAGAGTGACGGATGCTTTATCATTTATGTATTTATCGCGTGACAAAGCGTAGCATCATAAGCCTACAGCAGTGGATATCTTTCAGATGACGATCCATGCTGATGTTTATTGTGATTGTTGTATGGAGTAACAGAGTGTTTGTTCAAGGTGTGACGGAGTAGCGCGTGCACCATGGCTGAGGTCAAGCAGGAGCTCTCGGCGGAGCGCGTCGAGAAACACAACACAGGTAGGTACAACAATAATGTAACTACTATATTAAGCTGAATCGAGTCCGTCGGTTCTCCACACAAACATAAGGAAAGTTAAGAATCCATTTAAACGACACCAATTTTGGATGAAATTTGTTTTAATTTATAAATTTTCTGCGCTAAACAAGATGAAAAGTCCCTAAAAAACCAGAATACCTACGCATTAAGTGGCAACCGGTTGTTTATGGTCAGCAACTTTGGCCATGTCAGTAATGCGACTGCGATGCGAATTTGTAATGTTTTTTCGATTTTTAAGTAACATTATTACAAAACAAGTTGCAACCTTGTTCTATACTTCTCTGTACCACAATCTTCTGTAAAATATATTTAAATTATATTTTGTTTAACTGGCATAAGATAATTATTAATTCCAATATTTCAAATGTTAAGTCTGGGGACCATGGCTTCATGAGAGTTTTTCCAAAGATGTATTTCCGCTACCAGTTTTAGATAACATCGTAAAAACATGTTTGATTTTACTTAAATCCAGATTATAGATAGGTATGTATTATTTTTAATACTTACATTGTCAAAGTTTTGACTAAGATAAGAACAATTTCTTTATAAACTGCCTCTGATCGTTGACAAATGAACACACTTGGAAGTATTTTGTTTGCTTTGCTTTTTGTTAACTTTAATGTTGTACTTATATGTTTACATAATTATAACTATTCTTTTCAAAAACACCATATGTATTGTAATGGAATGTGATGAAGAATTTGAAACAAAAATTTTGTCTCCCGTATGGTCTAGTGGCTAGGATACCTGGCTTTCACCCAAGAGGCTCGGGTTCGATTCCCGGTACGGGAATGTTTTTTGGAAGCACAAGAAAATATGTTTAAAAGTAATTGTAATTAAACAATTTAAACGGATTAAATCGCGTTTGTTTCTTAATTTTACATCCCGACGTTTCGTAACCTTTTCACTGGCGACCACAAACGCTTAACGAATTAACTAATATACGCGATTTAATCCGTTTAAATTATTTTATTACAAATCACGGACACCGAAGTTCATTATTTAAGTATTATGTTTTATGTCATGGAATGATTTTTCATTTCGTTACGGTGTGTGGACAGCAGGGCGGGCATGCAATATTTGCTGCAAGAAAACAAATTGCTCGCATTCTTTATACATAGCAATTACCGTGTATTATTTCACGTCATCTCTTACATTGCTAAGTAGTTAACTGTTAGAAAATAGAGTTGGTACATAGACACCAATATAAACATAGGTAGCTGGCTTTTAATAAGCGTTTAAGTTAGACAGTTGTCACAACAAAAGAATTGCCTATTCCGTTTCGATCGCTCATGCACGCGGAGCTGAATATACTTGGAACTGGTGATTATGGTTTTATTTCCTGATCCAATGAATCTCCAACATGGTAGCAGAGCGTCGTACGTTGTTCGATCGGTATCACAACTTAAGTTAATATCTTGTTCAATCGAGTGTCGCTATTCATAAATCTATTTATAACAGTTCCAGTCATAGTATTATAATATTTATGAAATTTATAAGCGGTCCAGAGTTGTTGTACTTACTCCTCGGGCAATTTGTTTTATAAAGCTCAACAAGTAGTATATCTTTCCATGCTGTTTCGATGACTAATATCAATCTAATTTGATATCATCTAACTTATAAATTTTATAACACACGCGGTTAAGGTTAACATTATCAGAGGATACAGCTATTAACTAATTATTATTTTTATGCCCTTGTGTTAACGTGTCCCATCGTATCGTGACATTATCAAATTGATCACCTTCTCCGATAATAACCACATTTTTATTGAAAAAAACCCGACCGCGGTGCACTTTGAAAAGTTTGAAACTGCATAAAATCCGCCAGTTTATTTTAACGAACTTCATACCCAGTGACACTCGCACCATCAAGACGAATCTAATGATGTATCATTTATCGAAATCGGATGTGCCGTAGAGTAGTTACGAGCGGACATAGGAACGGACATACATACTTACTTACATACATACAGGTCAAACACATAACCCTCCTTTGGGCTTCGCCGCAGTCGAGTAAAAAGGTACAGGTTATTGAATAGCAATTCTGAAACAAATTCTAGTATAAAAACAATATTATAAATTATAATAATATTTTGTTACCGATTTGGTTTATATTTCCTTTACTTATTCGTGCCTCGAGGCTATCAAACGTGGAAACTATTTCTAAGAAAAACATTTTAAGGTTACTTTCTGGCTTCATTCGCTCGGAGAACTATTTTAAACTGTAGTAAATTAAATGATTTATCAAAAACATTTTCAAAGCCAAATTCATTTCAGCAGCCTACTGTTTAACCGAATTCACAAAAAAGAGGAAGTTCTCTATTTGGCTGTATTTTTTTAATGTTTGTTAACTTAGAACTTCGTTGTTCATGCACGGATTTGAAAAAAAAATTATTGTGATTAATTGAGAGTGATTATGGGATTCGTAAGGAATAGAGAGAACTCTCAAATATAGCAATTTCAGTATTTTTACAGTATCCCGTGAATTTGCTTGTGTCGTAGATTTGATGTTTGATTTTTAGGGTTCCGTAGCCAAAATGGCAAAAACGGAACCCTTATAGTTTCGTCGTGTCCGTCCGTCTATCTGTCCGCATGTCACAGGCATTTTACTCAAAAACTACACGATGGATATTGATGAAATTTGGAATATAGGTGTCTTGTATGAGCTACTTAGTTTGGTAGTTAAATAACTAAAATAAATATTTTTAGGGGGGGCACTCCATACATGTTACAGAAGCTAAAAAAAAATATTTTCAGCAAATATCAACGTGTGGTATATAGTTCGACAGCTCTTTAAAAAACACTATAAGGTTTCAAAGTAATGTTTTTGATTAAGTGAATATATTTGGAAATAATCGCTCCGAAAGTTGCGTAAATTGTGTCCCCCCCTCTATCTTCTAAACCGTGTGTCCGAAAAATATGAAAAAATCACGAAGGTAACGCTTAATTAATACTTTCCACGAAAATTATTTTCAACAAGATGGAATTAACCGTTTTTGAGTTATTGGCGATAAACTGCGCTTCTCAACAAAAGGACGTAATTGCTATGAAGATACGCTCTTTTGTTGTTATACTTTTTTAACATCGTATTTTTTACCTTATAGTTACGGCTATGGAACCCTACACTGAGCATGGTCCAACATGCTCTTGGCCAGTTATTTTAAAAGTGATCACTAGCTTTTGACAAAGTCATAATTAAAAGACTTTAATAGGTAAGTACTAATGTAGAAACATACAGACGGAAATGGTGATAACACAAGGGTTGCTAGTTCGACTACAGAACCCCAAAAAGAGATTTGAGATTCCTTTAAAAAACATTAAAGTCGCGTGTGCTTCAAACAAGTGTGAAAATAACAACCGAATCAATATGAGTGTTAGCGTAGTTGGGTTTGTTGTCAGCCGGCCAACTTCTCACCGCAAATACTGCGTGTAGGTGGCACTCTAGATGATACCACACTCTTCTGATTTCTTTTATTAAGCTAAAACCTTGCAACATACTTACTTTCTTTGGAATTTTGACGGAACCTCCGTTGTGGATATTTGGTTTGTAAAAAAAAACATACTTTCTTAAATCAGATATGTGTTATGAAATAACATTTAAGTTCGCTATACTAATTAAGGTAGACATCCGAGTGCTCGACACTGTCCCAGTAGTCGCCATCTTGAATGTTAAGTCATTAGCAATAGAGGTGACAATACTGTGTCGAATATTGGCGATTAGCGTGTCGAGCACTAGGACGTTTACCTTACACGTTTCTGTCTAAAACTAAAAAATATATAGATAAGTTTTCTATTGGAGACTGTACCGTAAAACGGGGTGAGTAGGGACAAAATTGACATTCAAACCTCGATAACATTTTATTTTTGATATATGCAAACTGAATTGTATATATATATATAATATAACAAATCTTCCGGTCGTTTGTATTTTAGTTTATTATTATTTTGGGTAGTTCCATTTCATAACTTTAACGATAAACACGAAATCCCTCCTCACCCCGTAGTTCCTCGTAGTTGGGGTGAGATGGGATTTCATACTAAGGTGAGTAGGGCAAATTGTTGGATCGACAATTTTGGATTATGAATATTAACATAGCTCCATAGCTCCATTTGTAATAAAAATATATTATTTAGGTAGCAGTAGCCTTTAAAAACCATCTCACTCCTCTGTCCCTCTATCCCTACTCTCCCCATTCATAACCCAACTGCCCTCGCAATCCCCCTTACTCCTTACAGATAACCGTGGCTAGATAACTAGTGAACTGCCCCCCTAGTCACCCCATTTTACGGTACCTTTTGTTGTACATAAGCACAAAATGCTTCAAACCAATCAAATAAACCTAAACACGGTGGATTTATCTTCTTTAGTGTAGGAGTACCCATGGCCATCTTCTGACTCCATCACCAGACCAGCTCAATGGTTCCATGTTATTGCATTGTCACCGAAGATACGCTAGTACTTATACTAAATTTGACCCCAATCGAACGCCAGGAAGTGGTCTAAAATAGCTTCTCTAAGTTTTGACCCACACAAACTAACGCTGCAAATTAAATATTTAAAAGCTTATAGAAGCTCTTTTATTATATTAACATGATCATACATATTTGAAATTGCAGTCTATAATTTTTTTGAAGCTTTTGTTTTTGTTATAATAGGTTTGTATTTTCATCGTTCAGTAAAAAGCAGTCTGAAATTTTTTAAAGTGTCATATCATAATTTGTTTCCTTTGCTGTTTTAAGAATAAGAATAAGAATAAAAAAACTTTATTGTCACAACCAAAAACAAAACAATACAATAATAATAAAGAAACAACAAAAATAAGGGGAATTAAAAATGGTTATATAAAAAAAAAACTTAGAAGTAGGTAGTTAGTTGGACAATGGGTCCCGGTCTCAGCTTGTGCTGGGCTTAGTTGCCCAGCGCTGTTTTTCAGACCGGTCCCTAACGTAAGTGTACCATATTACGGGATATTAAGGCGTTTCCTACTTCGAGGAAGGTTTAAAAAAAAAGTACGAAGGTGCTAAACGTGGAATCTATTTTATTTTGAAGATTGTTCTTATAAGATGGATATAGGATAAAATTTTGCCTCGTAGCTTTTAATTTATAGAAATTATCGTTATTTTGCTAAACCCTTCGTTTGTCCGTAATTCCGTGTTAAAATTTCGCTATGGATCTAATTCCGGGAGTCGTTGTACGTAATTCCGTGCTATCTTCTAAGTTCACGATATTTATGTGCCTATCAAAATAAATTGTTTTAAATTATTATAATCATTAAATAATAATACAAACAAGTCATTATTTTATAAATTTATTAAACTTATAATCAAAAAAAATTGACAAAATTAAAAACGGTTGCATAGAAGTTCTACTTAATCGGAGTTATTCTAAGTCCACTAAATAATTTTAATAATCCTGTAACAGATGCACAAAAACGCAATGGACCCCTCCCCTTACTTAGTTTTAGGGTTCCGTACCAAAATGGTAAAAAAGGAACCCTTATGGTGCGACTCTGTCTGTCTGTCTGTCCGTCTGTCACAGCAAGATATCTCAGAATCTACTGATGCTATCGACTTGAAATTTGGAATAGTGTTAAAAATCGCTTACTCGAGCCTATTGGATACAAAAAAAATCTTATGCCTTTTTACTTTTTTTTTAAAGGGGTCCGAAATGGGATGTGGAAAAACAAAAGTAGAGCTATTATATCGAGTGGGATATCAAATGAAAGGGCTTAATTTGTAGATTCCAATGCCATTTTTATTTTTTTCTCAATTTTGTACTTTTTGATTTATGACCAAAAACGTTCAAAAAATATTATTCCCCCCCCCCCCCCCCCCTATTATCTTCGAAGTTACTGAACAGAAAAATCTGTAATAATTACCAATTATTAATATCATCCTAAATATTACAGGAAAAATAAAACGTTTTTCCTAAATTGCATCGTTTTTTAGAAATTTTCAAAAATCGTACACATAATTATTTGCTCCTACTAAGCTAACCGCCATACAGTTTTTCTTGAACTATTTAGGTACGTATCTACGTAAGAATTTGTACGGAACCCTCGGTGCGCGAGTCCGACTCGCACTTGACCGGTTTTTTTTATTTGTTTATTTATTTTATTATTTTTCCGATATCCCGGAATAAGGGACATGAGTACAAAATTGGTGTACATTATTACGGGAGTCAAAAAAATGGTTTTAACCAAATATTTTAAAGAAAAATTATTTATAGATTGGAAGGTAATATAACAATCATAAGTATAACTTCGATATAACTAACTATTTTGTTTGCTATTATAAAACAAATTTAATTAAAGTTCGTTGTCATACTCCATTATTTCTTATGTATGACACAACGAGTAATCATTTCAGACCCGGTTTATGACTCAAATTAAAAAAAAAACATATACCGTAATTACGTCACAATAATCTATAGCCATTACTAAACTTATTCACATTAAATTTATAAACAAATTTAGCCTCAGATAGAAATAAAACATTAAAACATTTTAGACTGAGTTTCCCTTATTGCGGGATACACACGGAATTAGGTTCATCGCGTCATATCTGTGAACATAATTACGGGAGTCACAAAATCCATTAAAATAGACTTTATATTAACTTGAAATTACTGTTAAACGGTAGGTTAATAACTACTACTCAATATTATTACAAATTTATATTAAATAAACCTCCCAGCATCACAACAAATCCTTACGAAGTTTTCACTGTCACCTTACGCGCACCGACTACGCGCCAGTACGAAACTACTGCGTGGTTGCAACTGACGCGTTCAAACGTGCAACATAGGTATTAAAACGTATTATGTATATAAAAAAATCATGTTTTTCGGTTGTATTTAAACTATAGTTGATGTAGTATTGTATTTAATGATGATTTTTTTTATTGTTTTCTTATTATACGACTAAAATCAAAATACCACGGCATAATGTACTATCCCGGAATAGTGGACACTTACTATATGTGACCGTCCGGTCGCAGCGTTCCCTACATTTAAAATATTATAAGCATAATCATAAATGTGCTTGACAAAGGTAAAAAAAAAAACAAAAAACAATAACAGTGAGAAAAAATGTTTTCCCTATACGGCTTTGTTATCAGATGAAGAATGTATTGAATTATGCTATACATCCGGTATTATTCTGTACCATCGTTCCCAGGGGCGTATTTTGAAATTTGGCGCCCCGGGCCAATAATGTTTCGCCGCCCCAGAAGTCAAGGAAAAAAATTATTTAAATAAAAAAATACTCTACGTCTACTTATTTTTTTTTCCGGTGTACTAATTTGTTTACAAAGCCATTAATGATGATTTCATTACTTATAATCCACTAAATTTACAATACCCATGACACTAGAATTGTCTCTGTAGACCCAATAGTTTCAGAGATAAAAGCCTTTCAAAGTTTATCATTTTTTCGAACTTCGCATTTTTTTGCAATATTCTGTCGTTCTGAATGAATTTTGACCCTGATTCTTTGTAACCCCTGTTAGTACTATCGAAGCCTTGTACGTTATGGGATGTTATTAACCACATTTTCATAAAAAAAAACCCGACCGCTGTGCACTTTGAAACTGCATAAAATCCGCCATTTTGTTTATTTTAACGAACTTCATACCCAGTGACACTCGCATCATCAAGACAAATCTAATGATGTATCATTTATCAAAATCGGATGTGCCGTTGAGTAGGTACGAGCGGACATAGGAACGGACATACATACATACAGGTCAAACACATAACCCTCCTTCGAGCTTCGCCGCAGTCGGGTAAAAAAGAAAATGAGAAGTGTGAACGATGATGTTTAATGACAAGCTGAGCTACGAATAATTAAATAAAAAAACCGGTTAAGTGCGAGTCGGACTCGCGCACCGAGGGTTCCGTACAAACTCGTCAGTAGATACGTGAATAATTCAAGAAAAACTGTATGGTGGGACAAACTTAACTTTGCTCTTGTGAAACTGTTGTCCCCATACATCGACATATGCCGCGGTTAGTTTAGTAGGAGCAAATAAGGTTGTCTTACTATTTTTGCGAATTTCTAAAAAACGCTGCAAGTTAGGAAAACCGTTTTATTTTTCCTGTAATATTTAGGATAATATTAATAATCGGTAATTATTGCAGATTTTTCTGTTCAGTATCTTCGGAGATAATAGGGGGGGAACGGTATTCTTTTTAACGGTTTTTGTCTTCAATCAAAAACTACATGTCTAAGAAAAAAAATAAAAATTGTTTTGGAATCTACATATTAAGCCCTTTTATTTGATATCCCACTCGATATATTAGCTCAACTTTTGATTTATGACATCCCATTTCGGTCCCCTTTAAAAAAAAAGTAAAATAGGTATAAGATTTTTTTTCTGTCCCATAGGCTCGGATTAGCGGTTTTTAACACTATTCCAAATTTCAAGTCGATAGCATCAGTAGATCCTGAGATAACTTGCTGTGACAGACGGACAGACAGACAGACAGACAGACAGAGTCGCACCATAAGGGTTCCTTTTTTACCATTTTGGTACGGAACCCTAAAAAGGTAAGGACAAAAAAAGTTAATACGTTTATTAGTTAGTAGCAACTCAAGTTGTTCAAAATCAACAAATTTAGTTATTTTAGCTCTCTTGGAAGGGTGGCACCGATCGCAGTGAGGATGATCAGCAAGTCAATGTCCTCACCAAAATTGCGAAGTTCGAAAAAATTACGAATTTTGAAAACCTTTATCTCGGAAACTTTTGGGTCTACAGAGATAATTTTATTATTTCATATTGTAGAAAATTTAGTGTACTTTAAAAACGTCTTGAGAAGGTACTATCAAAAATTAGTTCTTTAGGGTTATAATCGCCAAATTCTGAAAACCGAAATTTTCGCGATTTTTTTAGATTTTTGACAAAGTTGCGTTTGGCGCTCGAGGTCACAAACTTAGATTATTCAGTCAACATCATAAACAAGTCTGCAAAAAATCAGAACTACTGGATTTTCGCAAAGTACCCCGTACTTTCAGGTGACAAGGTTACTGGATACTTGCGTCGTTTTGCAAAATAGGCTTCAATATTGAGAAACCGCCCTCTCTTCACTCTGCGCCCCACCCGACCGCGCACTTATTTGGAGCATACCTATACTTATTTTACTTACCACGCCGTATGTTATTAATAATAGACGCGCTCCGTATTGACGAAAATTAACTTAAGACCGTATTTTCGATAAAATAAAAAAGGTGAGAAGTAAAAGTCAGTTGAATGGTGCCAAAACCAGAATTAAAGGCAATCGGCCCGGGGCGGCTATGCCGTCCCTGGCCGATTGGCGCCCCTAGCCGATTGGCGCCCCGGGCCATGGCCCGGATGGCCCTAGGGTAAATACGCCCCTGATCGTTCCATACACACACATGAATTATGCTGTACACCGGTACATACCTATTTCAGCTTTATAATGAGGTAGGTACTTTTTAGTGTTAAAAGCTGATCTGTTATAGGAATAAATGCTCTTTACTATGACTATGCGGCCATTCTCACGAAGTATGTCTGCGGTCACCTAATTACCGCGACGCTGTTTTCATACTAAATGTATTGAGACGCGGTAATTAGACGCAGTCATACTTCGTGAGAATGGCCGTATGGAATATTAAAAACCCACCGTTAAAAGGCTGTATATTTGTTATATTTATCATCGTATTGTACCTAATCACAGTCGTATTTACTTTAATACGCTATTGACATTGCCCCGAGTTATCTTTATCCCGAGCGGCGCGCGCCCTACTTCAGCCCGGTGATTTACTCATCAAAACAAAATAGTGCCCACACTAGTCTCGCTCGGTGCACCAGTACTTCTATCACAGGGTATGTGATAATAATTAAAATAAATTAAGTAGGTAATGCTTACCATCAATCAATTAATAGTACATTACACAACGAGGGTGGTAAAACAAAGAAAGGCCAAGATCGCAGATGTTTGCGGCCCGAGCTGCAAGCGAGGGACGTAAATATGAGATCGAGGGCTTTCTTTATTACCTCCCGTGTTGTGTACATCATTTTATGTCTTCACTTGGCCAGAAAGCGGCTCTTTTCGTACGCGTAGCTTGCGGCAAAAGCCACTTTATGGCCAGGTGTGGCATAAATTCAATTACAATTACCTACATCCTTACATTTTTGTGCCAACAACGATTTTAAAATGATAAAAAAAACTAAAAATAAGGCACCACATTGAGCAGTGACGTCACAAGCCAGTATTTCATACCAAACTGCATACTATCTGAGTGTTTTGACACTTCATAAAAAGCTGATTTCTGTCACTAAATAGCCTATTGTGACGCGGGACTATATTCGGGACAAAATTCGACAAACTAACAAACTTTTAATTTAGGAAGTGGGTTAATACAACTACCCATTTGAACAATTAGTTTCATTACCTTGTTATTTTACTGTAGGTACCCTTTAACTGTGGACCTTTGGCAGTCATCAGTAAGATGACCCTGAATTAGCGGCTACCTGGACCAATTTTCTGATATCTATTCGAATATCCTTAGTAGGTAATGACATTGAATTTTCATAAAGTTTCGCGATAGAGATGTATTGCAGAGAGACAAAGAATTATGGGTAACTATAAATGCACGGTACGTCGTCTATGATTTATAGCGTGATTGTTTGTTGGATATCGCGATAATAGCGCCCATCAAAGAGCCTAAGGGCCGATACAGACGGACTGCAACCCAACTGCAACTCCCTACGATTTGTATGGGAACAGCTTCACAACTGCACGCCGACGGCGCATCGGCAGTTCCCATACAAATCGTAGGGAGTTGCAGTTGGGTTGCAGTCCGTCTGTATCGGCCCTAAACTCTTTGCTTCTGCCTGTAAACTATGACCAAATTTGCGCTATCTTGTATTTTCTAAAGAAAATATGCAAAGTAACCTTTTTTGGTACTTATTCAACGATTTAATTTTGCTAATTTGCGTCAATTCGTGCTTTCATTCGATTAAAATCTTTATCTTTTTCGCAAATTAGTGTCATAAATATGGGTTCGCTAATTACGGGTGGTAACAAAGGGTATCAGTCGCGACACTGCATGCCGCTGGAAAGAATACGGTGCCTGATACAGCGCGCGCCAAGTCTAGGTCCCCCGTGCGGTAATTACAGACGAGACGCGTAATTACGCTGATAATTAATTCGTTATTTTTCTATCTATTCTGCCTTTTTTTCTAAAATTTGTTTTTTGACCGAGCGGGCGAAATGAGATCGAACGAAATCGAAGCGGTATATTTATTTTAATAAGTATTTCTATTCAGTGTTCATGTATATACTTTTATACTTAAATAAAAATGAAACGCTTAAACTCAAGAACTGCTGGATCAATTAAGCATTTTTTTTGAAATATTCTTTGAAGTTTGAGGAAGGGCTTATGAAGAAAAAAATTGGAAATGGTTTGAAATGGGGGCTGAAATTTTGTATGACAATGTCGGAAGTTACGCGGAAGAAGTCGCGGGGCGGCTTCTTCTCTGGCGAGTTATGTATGTAAACAAATAAAACTAACCCCGTAGTAATCGGTCACACAAATACATGCATTTAAATGCCACAAAAGGTACCTGATTGGATTTCCTATGGGGTTGAAAGAAATAATGCAACGTCAAATTAGTAATACGGAACCCTAACAAATAAAAAAGCAATCTTTAATGGTGTATTCTCGTTTGATTTGATATATAGTTATTGTTATGTATGTATGCGTGTGGCCACCCCCACACATTTACCTCCGTAAATAAACGGCAGTGCGCTAACGGCAAGCTTTGGTTTCACTCGCTCCCACTCCCGTATTTATCAGTGGCGACTCGCGTGCGCGATCTACCCGCGACGTTAAAAAAGAAAACATGTCTGTGCATAATTTTGGAATTTTGTCAATTTTTGATCACAATAACCAGAGTTGGCAAACCTACAGAAGTAGGCTTAAGCAGTATTTCATAGCTAATGAAATTGACGCCGTGGAAGACCCTCAGGGGCAAAAGAGGAAAGCCATTCTTTTAAGCGCACTCAGCGAAAGCACGTTCAAACTAGCTGCGGATTTGGCGATACCGAAGCAGTTAGACGACGTGCCATTCGAGGATATATTGATTCTTCTAGACAGTCACTTCACGCCGACGCGCATTGGATTCGGCGAGCGTCATAACTTTTACTCCGCTTCACAGCAGCCGGGCGAGTCTCACACGCAATGGGCGGCGAGGCTCCGCGGCCTGACTGCTCACTGCGGTTTCGTCAATGTGGAGGAGACACTGCGTGACCGATTCGTGATGGGCATGTTGCCAGGCCAAGAGAAGGAGAAACTGTATGCACATAATCTACAGGATTTATCGCTGGCTAAAGCAGTTCAACTGGCTGAAAACATACGTTGTGCCCGTGCGGGCGCCGCGGCTTCCAGTGCGGATTCCGGTCACAGCGTGGAGCAGCTGTTTAAGATAACAAAGGGATCAAGGAAAAGCGTAGCAGCGTCTAAAGAGCAGTGTTCAGTGTGCGGTTATAATAATCACAGCTCATCAGAGTGTCGTTTTGCAAATTTTGTGTGTAAAAAGTGTAAGGTAAAGGGCCATTTGCGTAGAATGTGCACGAAAGTGAAGTACGTAAATTTGGGCACCGAGGACGAGGGCGATGACGACGGTAAGTTGTATAATATTCGTTCAATTCGCGGTGAGCCTATGGTCGAAACGGTTAAGATTCGTGGGTCAGATTTTAAATTTGAAATTGATAGCGGGTCTGCCGTGACAGTTATATCTCAAAATACATACAATAAACATTTTTGTGATATTCCGTTAAAATCTACGAACAAAAAGCTGCATAGTTATACTGGTGAAAGCATTCAGTGTATAGGAATGATCCCGTTACCAATTACGTTTGCTGGAAGTACTCAGTCGCTCAACGCGTATGTAGTATGCGACGATGGCCCCGCGCTATTAGGAAGGGATTTTATTTCTTTATTTAAATTGGAGTTAGCCCCAGTGCTTTATTGTGGTAATGAAAGTTTTGTGGGTAAACTGCAAAAAGAGTATCCACAGCTATTCTCGGATAAACTCGGATGTTACAATAAATGCAAAGTTAAATTGACGTTAAAAGAAAACTCTAAACCGATTTTTTTCAAGGCCCGTCCTATTGCATTCGCATTGAGAGATAAGATCGATGAAGAGATAAATCGGCTCGTTAGCTTGGGCGTGCTAGTGCCGGTCGAACACTCCGAGTATGCTTCTCCGATAGTGCCCGTTTTAAAGCGTAATGGCACAGTAAGAATCTGTGCTGACTACTCAGTGAGTATTAATAAACAGCTGGTAGTCGAGCAATATCCGTTGCCTACCGCGAAAGAATTATTTTCCCAATTATATGGTGGTAAAAAATTTTCAAAACTCGATTTATCAATGGCCTACAACCAGTTTGTGCTAAGCGATGACTCACAAAACATCACCTGTATTAATACTCACCGGGGGTTGTTTAATCATGCTCGGCTGGTGTTCGGCTTGGCATCGGCACCAGCAATATGCCAGCGCGCTATGGAAGGCCTGCTGGCCGGCATGGAGGGCGTGCTGTGCTTGTTGGACGACGTGCTCATCACGGGCAACAACGACGAACAACACATGGAAAGGTTGCATTCGGTATTAAAACGGTTGCAAGAGGCAGGGTTGACATTACAAAAGGGAAAGTGTGAATTTTTCCAAGATGAAGTTTCCTACCTAGGTTACATTATTAATAAAAATGGTTTAAAAAAATCGTCAGATAAAACGGAGGCAATGGTGAAAGCGCCGGTTCCTAAAAATGTTAACGAGCTGCAATCTTTTTTAGGGCTGGTGAATTATTATAGAAATTTCGTTCCACAAGCGTCGTCCATCCTTAGTCCGTTATATGACCTTTTGAAAAAAGGGTCAAAGTGGTGCTGGTCTAGCGTTCATAATAATGCGTTCAACAAAATAAAACAGGCACTTGCGTCAGACCAGGTACTAGCGCATTTTAACCCTAAGGCGAAGGTCATTTTAACAGTGGATGCCTCCCCCACCGGGATGGCAGCAATCTTATCTCAGGTTGAATCAGACGGCAGCGAAAGACCGGTTTCGTTCGCTTCGCGAACTCTTAACGCCGCCGAGAAACGGTACTCGCAGTTACAAAAGGAAGCGACATCCATTATATTCGGTATACGTAAGTTTCACCAGTATCTGTATGGAAGATCCACTCCTTTCATTTTACGAACGGACCACAAACCGTTAACGAGCATTTTCCATCCAGAACGAGGTATCCCTGAAGTGTCTGCAAATAGGTTGCAAAGATATGCAATGTTTTTGAGCGGCTACAACTATAGAATTGAATATGTACGCAGCGCGGATAACAGCGCCGATTATCTGTCGCGAGCATGCCTGCCCCCGCGCGCGCGCGGGGAGGGCGAAGCGCATCCCGAACTGTGTGCGGACTGCGACCGCGCCGCGTACAATATGTTTCGTAGCCGAGGGTAATTTGCCTATTTCTGTTAAGGAACTTCGCTACGAAACCACTAAAGACATTGTTCTTGAGCAAGTAATAAAGTATACTTTTAATGGATGGCCCCGGAAGGTAAACGATGAAAAGATTAAACCATTTCATCAGTGTAGGACACAATTGTCAGTAGAAAATGGTTGTTTAATGAGAGGTCATAAAGTAGTAATTCCCGAAAAATTACGTCAAAAGGTGTTGTCGGAATTACATACTTCTCATTTAGGAATAGTCAAAACTAAAGCCGAAGCTCGTTCTAGGTTATGGTTCCCCGGGATAGACGAGTCTATAGAAAAAATGATAAACAGCTGTGACATATGCATCCAATTACGGCCGTCACCGGCACGAGTGCCTTTGTCACACTGGAAACTGCCACCCACGATATTTCATAGAATTCATTTGGATTTCCTAGGCCCAATAAATGAACGCTCATATTTAATCATCGTGGATGCCTATAGCAAGTGGTTGGAAGTTTATGACATGGGAAAAAATACGACTTCTATAGCAGTTGTAGATAAATTATGTGATTTTTTCGCCAGATACGGATTAGCAGAGGTTTTGGTAAGTGACAACGGGGCAGCTTTTTGTTCGCGCGAATTTAAAATGTTTTGCGAGTTAAACGGCATACAACATATGACGTCACCGGCTTACCACCCAGCTAGTAATGGCCAGGCTGAAAGTATGGTAAAAATCACGAAGAAAGGTATCAAATCTAGCATATTAACAGGTCGTACTCTTCGCGATAGTAACATTAAATTATTGCAATATATATTTAATTATCGAAACTCAATCCACTCGACCACAGGGTTTTCACCTGCACAGTTGGTTTACGGACGTAAACTAAAATCACGGTTAGATTTACTTCATCCTATCGCGCCATCGCCCTCGTTATCGGCTATCGCCCTGGCTAATGCCGTCCATAATAAACAGTGTTTACAGAATAAAAAGCTAAACAGAAAAAACAAAGTAACTTTTTCACCTGGTGAGCGAATTTTGTATAAAAAGTTTGTTAATAAGAACAAATTCACGTGGTGTAAGGGAATCATCGAAAAGAGACTTGGAAAAGTAATGTATTTAATAAAAAACAATGTTTCTTCAGTTTTTATTAAACAACATAAGGATCACATACTTAAGTATAAAGGTACCAGTAACAAATGGCACTATAACAAAATAAATGGGCAAGACTTACCAGTACATACTTCAGTCATGACACCTTCGCCGACGCCGCCGCCGCCGTCACCGCTGTCGCCGCCGCCGCCGTCGCCACCAACTCCGCCGCCGCCGCCGCCGACACCGCCGCCGCCGACACCGCCGACACCGCCACCGCCGACACCGCCGCCGCCGACACCGCCGCCGCCGACACCGCCGCCACCGTCAGTATCACCGTCGACAGCTCGGATATCGTTACCACCACTCCTGGATCCGGTGCAATCATTGCAGCCTCTGTCACCGCCATTTGTAGGCGAGGGGAAGAGTGCAGCTATGCTCGAGTCAGAAAGCGAGAGAGACTCAAATCGCCAGCCGCCAAGATCAGAGGAAGAGGAGGAATTCCATGAGGCGGAAGATGAGGGTCATGGTTTTCAAGTCTTGCAAGACGCCAAGAGCTCAGAGACAAGCGTGCCCAAAATGTTACGTAAGCGTACCAATATTAATTTTAAGAAATATTTTTGATTGTTGTAGTTTAGTTAGATTCACTGTACAGTAACTAGAGGGAGGAAGTGTTATGTATGTATGCGTGTGGCCACCCCCACACATTTACCTCCGTAAATAAACGGCAGTGCGCTAACGGCAAGCTTTGGTTTCACTCGCTCCCACTCCCGTATTTATCAGTTATACCATGACTTGCAGTACTGGAATGCAGGGCAATTTGCTCAAATAGATTTCGGATATTACTTGCGAATACACGAACCCTGAAAACATTACACTCATTTTTGAGCAGTTGTGTAAAATGTGTGTTAAAATTATTAACATCTAATGTGACTCAATATTGATGTAGAAAATTTTACGCAAGCTGCATATCATATCGTCAGAATCATAAGCGTAAAATCTATTGTCTTTGATCACAGAATTCGTTTTGGTTCATTTCTCCACATTCCCACTTGGTTCAACTTGTACCATTCCTATCTCGTCACATTCCCCATTCGTCCACATACCACATTTACAAACCTGGGACTTACAAAAATCTCGAGAGATTTTATGTGGAGCCTGGGTCTCATCAAGTTTCGAGGCGGTTTTATATGTATGGAGCAGGGACTTAAAAATATTTAGAAATGCTGACGAACTGGGAATGTGGACGAATCGGGTGAGTGGACAAATCGGGGATGTGGACGAATTGGGAATGAGGACGATCTGGGAATGTGGAGGAATCGGGGATGTGGACGAATCGGGAATATTGACGAAATAGTAGGGGGACGAAATAGGAATGTGAACGAAGTGAACCCAAACGACAGAATTGCCTAGATAGTTTTTTTACTATGAGAGATACATTTAAAACGACACGAAACATTTCTAATTTTTATAAACCATTTCTGGGAAATGTTAGTTGTTAGAAATCTAAAAAAATAGGATGAACTTTCAAAAAATAAGTCGCAGTTTGTATTCCGTGGCACAATTCAATTATCCATTTTATTACCAACCTACCAAGTTATACGAGTATGGTCGTATCAGCAACTACTTTATAAGCAAGGCGTTAACTGTACTTAAAGAGCACCAGTTTATTTGTAGTGCAGTTCTGAAGAAGTTCCTTTCACACGCACTTTCCCACTGTTTTTATTTTAGAATACAATGAAGCGATTTGATTTCGAGCATACCATTCACAAATTCCCACTACACGAGCTCGATAGGAAAACAAACAATAGTGATTAATATACTTTGATAAAAATGCAACAATTGGAACGCGTGGCAGCTGATCATAAACTGGGCTTATTTATTCGTTATTTAATGGGTTATTTCACATAATTAGTAGAGATAGTTTGTCCATCATTGATACTTAACGAAAACATGTAAGGTTAACCAATGGGAAAATGTTAACGTCTATTTCCTCATAAGAGTAACGTCCTAGTCATATATATCTGCCAGTGGCGTGGCGTAATAGATATCCTTGGGCAAGCCGGTGCAGATTTGGCGTACATTTTCCATTAGAGCTGTAGAATAAGGTGCTCAAATGCCTGATATTAGGCAAGCCGGTAGGAATCGAGTTCTTTGGACGCCACGCTACTGATATCTACTATGATACAAACACTCATATCTGCTTCGTTTTATTGTAGGATAAGAAAGTTTTTACCTCAATTCCCAGCACCTTAAATCCCAGTTGTGACAAAGGCCGGCCGCCGCGGCGACGCCTATTGTGTTAAGTTAATGCCATAAACACAATTAAACTCACTTACTCTCGTTAGAGTGATAATGTGGTGTCTTTGCCCTTAATGCGGTCAGCCACTTAGGGTTGCCTCTCAGTCACCATAATGCTCAAGCTTGGGTGCTATGTAAACGCAACTTTCATATGTTTTGTACAACAGCGACATGTAACGTTTAAGGATCATCATGATCAGCACGTTTTCTTATTTCTAGGGCCCTGCCGATTAATAAAGTCAACTTATAATTGTACGACCCATATTTTATTTTTATTGTGAGTGTAAGGTAAACAATTCAAATTTTCATAACACCTTATTGCACGCATTTTATTTCTGATTAATATAAATAAATCCTAATTTCATGGTACCCTATAATATATGCATAATGGCCAGTTCACATTATTCCAGTAGCATTCCAGTCCAGCAATCCAATCCAGTGCTGGAATGCTACTGGAATAATGTGAACCGACACTGGAATGCACTGGAATGTCCAGTGAGCATTTCAGTCCAGTGACTGGAGAGACCGTCAACTTTTCATTCCATCTCACCCAATCCAGCGCCACTGGAATAGTGTAAACCGTCAATCCAGTGCTGGATTGAACGTGATACAGTGAATACGCGTGGTTGTTTTTGGTAACAGTCTTTAACAACTCTTAAAAGACTGGAATAATGTAAACGATATGCTCCAGTCCACAACTGGACTGGATTAGCCCGCTGGATCACTGGACTGGAATAATGTGAACAGGCCATTAAACTGAAAACTTTCAAGTAAACCATGTTTTAATATGCTGTAAGCAGAAAAGTATACTAAATCATATTAATTAATTATTATTTTAGATTTCGATGTACCAGCCCTATCGATGCCATTGTTTCAGATTTCAAACGCTCAGCTGGCCACCTATTGTCTTTTGGCAGTGTTCCAAAGTAGGTATATGGACTATAAGTACATATGTACGTCATAACCGTTATCCTGGTATGCAAGTTTAACGACGGTAAATAGGAAAAAACTTAATATGAATAAGTCCTGTTCCTGTCGGAATTTTTAAGGCGAAGAACACACTGAAATCGCGAGTCGCCGGCGTGACGCCGCGAGTCGCTGGCGTGACGCCGCGATTTTTTCCGTGTAGCTGCGCATAGTAGCTGCGATTCGCGGCGACACGCCCGCGAGTCGCTGCGAGTCGCCGCGATTTACGCGCCTACGCGCGAGTCGCGACTTCAGTGTGCGCCACCCCGCGATTTTTCTATACAAATCGATGATTCTACATACAAAGTTGAAAATGGCTGAGTCGCGTGTCGCCGCGATTCGCGCTGCAGTGTGAGATCCGCCTAAACCTAAGCACAACCTGTAAAAAACAATTGAAAGTATTATGCAGGTTACAACTTAATACTTATATGTATAGTATTAGAGCGTGACAAATATTTATAAACTGATGAACAATATTTTTCTCAAATATGCATTACGTGCCTTATAATAGGCCGCAAAGTAGATAGGTACCCCGTTTCCGGTGCGGCTAGACAAGAGGCCTTTAATGGAATTTTATACAACATGGCCGTCCTAAGCCTGCAAGATTTTTTTTTAAATTTTTGTCTACAATAATTTGTGATCACGGCGTTCAGCCAAAAAAACAAAAAACGATGTTTGTTCTGAACATAGCAATTAGCAAATAACTCATGACTCATTATAAACAATTTCCATTATTTAAATTGCAAATTTATCTACACGAATACACTTTTAAAATATTTCATGTAAACATTCGCGGTAAAAATGTGTACTGAAACAGTTTTTGGAAAGGAAATTGGAAATTTTTCATTCTGTTATTCTATTTTTTGTCTACTTTGCTTTTAGTGTCTCTAGAAAATAAAGTTTCATCTATACATATGTACTTCCCCAGTAATGTAAACTATTTCTCTTACTCTCTTCCATATTTCAGCCGATAGAGTATTCCATGAAAACATCAACTTTTTGTCCCTTACGTTACGAAACGCTATGGCAGCTACCCTAATAAAACGCATTAGCTGCTAAGAAACACTCGAATCTTAAAGACGAGTTATGATATTACAGTCGCCATCAGATATATCTGAGCTGTCAGTGTACTCATAAATATCTGAACACGGCTCTATTTTCATAGCATTAGAGCTGTGTTCAGATATTTATGAGTACACTGACAGCTCAGATATATCTGATGGCGACTGTACAATGCTGATAATTAGCTTCCTGAATTTCTCGGAAGTATTAAAACGGCAGTGTCCCTTACGAAATATTTTCATGGAATGCTCCCGATACGTTGCATTGCTGTGTCCCGTTGTGAAAAGTGTTATACATAAGTTTATGCCACACTTGGCCATAAAGTGGCTTTTTTCGCACGCTGCGCGTACGGAAAAAGCCGCTTTCTGGCCAAGTGTAAACATAAAATTATGTACACAACACGGGAGGTAATAAAGAAAGCCCTCGATCGCATATTTACGTCCCTCGCTTACAGCTCGGGACGCAAACTTCTGCGATCTCGGCCTTTACCACCCTAGTTGTGTAATGTACTACTTATATTATATTACAAGCAAAGGTATTGTATCTAAGTCGTCAGGGTGACAACACATACAATTGCATTTGCTTTAGATTTTCACGTGTTTTATAAGTAGCTACTTTTCATTACTCTCTGTTTTCTATCATATTTGTTATTTGGTGGTTTGCAAAATACGAAATCCACACTGCCAAAAATATTTGGATATATTGGTTGTAATTATAAAAAAAAATTGTATCATCAATTGAGATGATTCATGTCTTCACCAAGTTCTCATTATTTGTTTTCTAAATATATATACAGACTAGGCTGACTACTTATGACGTTATGACTTAAGCACTAGATTGCACGCACGATTAACTCATAATTTAATTTAATCTTCGTTAGACGAACGAAACAAAGCACAGACGTACTACTCATTAGATTCAATCACACTAGTAATGTAATGACATCACGGTAATATGTATAAGACTGGATGAAACGCCGGAATGTATATTGTGTCATTAAACTAATTTGTTAATTTGTAGCCGATTGGACCACCGGTCCTAACGAACGCACCACTTCATTAAGGTCGATTGAATATTCTACGAGAGTCAGCTGGTTGCATAATGTGGGCTCAATCGTTGACTTTTTATAATCTTTGTATAGGTAGGTACATGTTTAAACCAAACAAATAAATACTTCTTCGTTATTCCAATTTTGATTTATGTATAGTCAAGACAATTTCAACATAATTTAATACTATGTACTGTAATAAATGTAGGCTACTCTTGGACACCCAGAAAGAACTTCTACACAGAGTTTATAAGGTGATAATTACTTATGAAATATTTAGTTTGGAAATGATTTTAATGTTTTCGTAACGAAACTTTTTAGCGCGAACCAACACATGGGAGAGTTTCGTGTGTAAGGTCCATTAGGTTTGATGGGATTTACCTAATGCGGCGTATCCGTTAGTTGGCACACCGAGCTAGTAAATGGGAAGCGGTCCGGGACGTCCGTTGCTGTATATTTTTAGGGCACGAGTCCGTAATTTGTAACTGTATAGGAACCGAGGTAGGACGTCCATCCATCACTTAGCAGGAGGCAGCTGAGGACAGAGCGATTGAAAGATCCGCAGAATTCTGTAATAAATTAGTTTCTGACAAAGAATATTTTTTGAGACAATCTTTTATTGCCGACTGTACTTTTTTTTCTATAAAATTATGCGTTGTCATCTGATTTACATATTCTTGCAAAATTTCAGCTCAATCAGAAATTTGGAAGTGGGTCAAATTGAATTTGCAAGATTTGATTACAGACACACAGACATACAGACAGACACCAAGGTAGGTGAAACTAAATAAAAGCTTGTAAATAACAGAATCCTGTGATACTCTCGCTTCACCAATATCAAATCACATTTCATACATACTCGTAAGTACCAAAAAACTAATTGGGGTAGTACGAGTCTAAGATTTCGGATGTTCATATACGAGTTTGCATATGTATATATTACACGTACTAATTACCAAAGTTAACGGTTTGATTTTGATTAGTTGATTACCTTTCTATGAAAAAAAAATCAATGAGTCTGCAATTTTTTGCTCGTATCTCCGGGTTTGGAAAGATTAAAAAGCGGTTTATTAAATTAGAAGGGCGCGGCTGGGATGGGTGCGTCGAGATCCCAAAACTTAGCACAATGATACTGTCCTGTGGAGCAGAGAAGCTTAAGAACCTTCATTCTTCATATCTCATAAGCTTTTTTGATTTAACACGACAGGATGCTGATTAATGAACTGTAAATCGAACAATAGCGGTTCCAAGATACGTACTACCTTTTTAACAAATGACTCTTGACGTTTAAATAGTCAGAAAGTGTGTGTAAATTTTGGCCACAAAAAGTCATTAGGAATTCGCTAGGCATCACCAAAATATCGTTTCTTACTAATTTACTTTAATCCTGACTCAGCTCTTTTAACTGCCTCAACTGTAGTCGGCACTAGCTAGTGATTGAAGTTACAGTTCTGTCTTCTGCCACTTAACTAATAAATTGTTCCTATTTATCTTGTTACTCGATTATCTTCATGCGTATTCTTACAGAATTGTAATAGATGACATTAGCTAATGTCTTTTATCCAGCATCAGGGGTTAATTCTCGTTTAGTGACATCTCTCGTGATTGTTAAATTGCCGGACGAGTTTGGTGCACGCGTGACATCCCACGTAGCAACCGTTTTCCTTCTGTTCTATTGTATGTAACATTTGTTTTGAACATGTCTGTTACGGGCACTGAATACCTTTTCATAAAATGAAAAGGCTGAGCTACATTCACTAGGTGCCTGGTGGCTCTCTATACGTTCGTCGTCTACGCTGCGTGTTTTTAGGGTTCCGTACCAAAATGGTAAAAAAGGAACCCTTATGGTGCGACTCTGTCTGTCTGTCTGTCTGTCCGTCTGTCACAGCAAGATATCTCAGGATCTACTGATGCTATCGACTTGAAATTTGGAATAATGTTAAAAACCGCTAATCCGAGCCAGAAAAAAATCTTATACCTGTTTTACTTTTTTTTAAAGGGGACCGAAATGGGATGTCGATAATCAAAAATTGAGCTAATATATCGAGTGGGATATCAAATGAAAGGGCTTAACATGTAAATTCCGAAACCGTTTTAATTTTTTTTCTTAGATAGATTTTTGATTTAAGACAAAAAACGTAGAAAAAAATACCATTCCCCCCCTATTATCTCCGAAGTTACGGAACAGAAAAATCTGTAATAATTACCGATTATGAATATTATCTTAAATATTACAGGAAAAATAAAACGGTTTTCCTAACGTGCAGCGTTTTTTAGAAATTCGCAAAAATCGTAAGACAACATTATTTGCTCCTACTAAACTAATCGCGGCATATGTCGATATATGGGGACAACAGTTTTACAAGAGCAAAGTTAAGTTTGTGCCACCATACAGTTTTTCTTGAATTATTCACGTATGTACTGACGAGTTTGTACGGAGCCCTCGGTGCGCGAGTCCGACTCGCACTTCACCGGTTTTTTTTTTGAAGATTTAAAGATTTTTAGTTTAGTCCTTGGCCTCTTGTCCCTAATTAATAGTAATTAAGAACAAAAACCCGGTCAAGTGCAAGACGGACTCGCCCACCGAAGGTTCCGTACAAATACTTTAAATAGAGTTTATATTTTTTTATGATTTAATTGCAAATGTATAGTTTTCAAATATTGCTATATACTTGAAACGGTATTTCTTGCCAAATTTCTTAGTTCTGTCAACTCTTAGTACGGTCAACGAAAAGTAACCTATAAATTTTGATTCCCTTAGTATAGTTAATTGTTACATATATAGATACAAGATACAATTTCTTTCATGTAAAGTTAATTGTTTTATGATTTAATTAAAAATGTATAGTTTTCAGATTTTTATAGTAAATGATGGTATATTATTTGCCTAACTTCATAGTTCTAGCTAGGTCACCGGAAAGTACCTTTGAATTTTTGCTTTCCTCGAGAGTGTCAAAATTTACGTTTTTTGCGGCATAAACGGCCGTACCTTTTTTTCACGTTAACTTAGAAGCTTGATTTTTTCACAGCTTCAAGGGACCATAGACCTGATTTTATGTTTTTAATTTCATTTCGATACCTTCACGCGTTTTCGAGATAGGTAAAGGGTCTTGACAGACGGCCAGACAGACCGACGGACAACAAAGTGATCTTATAAGGTTTCCGTTTTTTCCTTTTGAGGTACGGAACCCTGAAAAACGCCGAACTTACCGTTTAGCCGTTTTTGTAACAATCGCATTTAAATTAAGGTAATAAATATCGCCCACGGAGCGAAATTGCGACTGTTTCTAGATATTATCTCTGCGATTAGTACAGTTTAGTGTGCGGCGACATTGCGTGCGCGGCGAGACGAGAATTAAAACAACGATTCGTAACCTACGCCGCCAAAGAATTAGTCTTTTATTTTGGTCTGACGAGGTTTCAAGGATCATTTGATATTTAGGAACAAGTTTTCTAAAAGCCATTGTCATTTTGCAAAAGTTACGTGTACATATGGATTAGCAGATTACTAACCTATGGGTATTTAAGTATATCTGTATCTAGTTTCTAGAATCACTCTGCTTCAGTTGAATCCTGTAATATAATCGAAAATTACGTGCTGCAGCAATTGAAGCCTAATCTGGGCAAGGAAATCGCCTATCTGAGTTCATGATCAATTTGATCTTATGTCTGGATGACACCCATTACAATTGTGGGTTTTATGTAACTAACCATTCCATACCGACCACTAATTGTCTAATATAGCGCCACGCAGAGCTAGTGTATAGATTTTAGCACATCGGTTTCTAGCATGCATGTAAGTCGTTACAGTGTATTGCGTAAGTTGTTTGCGACGCCGTTTGAGCAAGGACGACTTTGTCACAGTTTTAACTATGAGTGCAATTAAGGTTTTTAGATGACATTGAACGTCGGAAAAGAGTCAACAGATAAAACTGAACTGAAAATTAGACCAAGCATGTGTTTGCCGGGAGCAGCTTGCAATGAGCTCATGTGTTAATAGAGGTTATAGTAATGGTTTTGTTGCTTAAGTTACAATCTGGTAAACAAGCTAGATTTCAAAATTAGCTCAGTGGGTCCGGGATTATCTGAAGCCCTATTCTAATAAACAACTCGCAGCTCAGTGATATCGCTTGCATCAATGCCTTATCTTTACGACGCGGCGGATGCGTTTTATTTTTATCTTATCTGTAAGAATGGAATATTAGATAATGTGTGTTGAATGTGTTTTGCGAGGTGCGTTGGCGATGACCTGTGTGGTTGGGTAAACTAAACAGTATGTAATTCCGCCGATGATGTAAGTGACGGCACAGGTTTCTATCATGACGCCATCCGTCCTAAGGCTGATCTGGTTATGCGGCTCATTGATACATTTTTGCAGAAGTAGCATTTTATAATAACTTAATCAGTAGTCACTCTGCTTTGTCCTATGACTATTCTTCTGATAATAGTAGTAATTGCACAATTAACAATAATGAATGGATTGAATAGTCAGCAAAGTCTTATTTACGATAATTGTACTGAGATACTCGCGAAGCAAACTGTTGGAAGAGGTTCGTAAAATTTTATGAACGACGGCGACATGACGTGATATCTAAAGATTCAAAATTGCCAATTGACAAATCACAATCTTTATTTCAAATTAACTGTTGGGTACTTCACAAATTTGCCGTGAATCGCTTCGCTAATATAATTGGACCCGTGAATGGTAATAAATTTGGTAATCGGGTGTCAAAATATGTCGGCAAATTAGTGGCTTCTATTTTGACACAGTAGCATGATCCCCGATTACCAACTATATTACTAGTTCGCGGGTCAAATTATATTAGGAAAGAGGTTCACGGTGGAGTTGTGAATTAGTGCACTGCATTGTTTCAAATTTAGTCTCAAACGCATGTAGACCTATGCCCTTATTTATAATAAACCTAGGAGACGAGAGCGCAACATGAATTCTGAATAGGTTCGCATGTCATTATTTATGTATATGAACTTTATGTTGTGAGTATATGAATATGAGCTCAGATGAATTTGCATATCAATGCAGCCAAATAGTAGGATTGGGATATGTTATAAGTATTATAATTTGTAGTAGTAAACGAGCGAGTCCGCTTTGTGAGTATACATATTTTATTTATACTAAGAAGCAAAGACTCGTATTCTCTTAATTGGGGCCTATAAGATCAATGTAAGTCGACTTTCTATATAAAATAAACATCAATAAAAACTTGACATTAGAAGTATTTGTTCAGCAGTAAGATAGGTACTGATGTGAATAAAAATAAATATAAGATATTTTATACCAATTTATTGATACCTAAGATCAAACGGATAAAAATCAGCTAGAAGTAGCTTTGAAGTATTTTAAAAATGGTTGTGAGGGTTCCGTACCAAAATGGTAAAAAAAGAACCCTTCCCAACTAGCGAAATTACCTTATAACGAAAGGCCTATATGGCCATAACTCTTTTAGTCGTCATTTCTTCTTCTAAGTCGGTTCCTCACTGCTGAGGGTCGTGACTCCGCCGATTAATTTTTTTGATGGCAGCTCTCCACTTCTCCCTGTCGGTTGCCTTGTGAAGCGCGCTGCTGAGTGTCGTATCCAGTTGGTCGGATATCTGATCGCACCATCGTGTTGGGCTTCTTCCCCGTGGTCTAGTGCCGTCCATCTTTCCCATCACCATCAGTCTCTCTAAGTTGTCCGGGTCTTTTCGAGCTATGTGACCAAAGTATTGTAGCACACGTTGGAGGCAGATGGTCGATAGCCTTGGCTGACTTTCTAGTTTAAGTTGGGTTATTATAGAGACATTAGTGCGGCGCGCAGTCCGGGGTATACGGAGCATTTTCCGCCATACCCACATCTCCAGAGCATCGATCTTCTTCCGGAGTCGTCATTTAAAGGCATTTTTTATGTCAAAATATCGTATAAATGCATTTTACAGGAGGATTCAGCTAATATGGCTAACAGGCTTTATAATTTGGTTAGGTTCGGAGCGGTTACAAGAACACGCTTCTTACGATTGGAGTTAATATAGCAATTATAAGTTCATTCTTCTTACGCAAGCTTTATAAATTTCAATTATAAGGACTATGAACATATAAACGAATTACAATTGGCAATTATAAGGGAATTACACTTATTGCTAAGGCCGGCCTTACACAGTCTGAATCCGAATCTGAATTCAGAATCTGAATTCAGAACGCACGGAATTGCATACAATTTAACTATTATCCACACACATTCTGATTTTTTCAGATTATGAATTTCTCAGATTGATCTGACAAAATGATACTGACTTGCGTTATGAATTCAGAATATGAAAATTCAGATTATGAATTCCGGACGCACCCTTTTCTATACGATTAGTACGGACGAGCACACACATACTGGATTCAGATTATGAATCCGTCAGTCAGTGTTGCCAGATCTACTGATAAAGCAGTAGACTTTTTTATCCTAAAATTTTTAGAGTGTTCGTGGGTTTTAACGGCTGGGTTCTTAAAAGTTCCGAAAAATGTCCTAAAATCTAAAATTCCTTCCGAGTTCCGCGGAGGTGTCAAAAGTTCCGGAAATCGGAACAAACGGAACCAAATGGCAACATTGGAGTGATTGGAGGCAAGGCCCCGGAATTCAGACTCTGAATTCAGATTCGGATTCAGACTGTGTAAGGCAAGGCTCCGGAATTCAGATTCTGGATTCAGATTCGGATTCAGACTGTGTAAGGCCGGCCTAACCGTTACACATCTGGTATCAAATAAATAGCAAATAATAAAGCTGGAATATGGTAATCATAAGGGTTAATTTCTTATAATTTGGGCCCAATTCCACCCTTATTAACGTTTATGTGGTTTTTATAAGAATAATTATATTTTTTTTATAAACCACTATATAACATATTTTTGCTACTTGGCTTATGGTGCGACTCTGTCTGTCTGTCCGTCTGTCACAGCCAGATATCTCAGGAACTACTGCTGCTATCGATTTGAAATTTGGTATAGTGTTAAAAGTAGCTAACCCGAGCTTAGTGGACATAAAAAATATCTTGTACCTTTTTTACTTTTTTTTTTAAAAGGCTCCGTAATGGGACTTTGAAAATTGAAGGTATGTGAGGGAGTGGGGCATCAAATGAAAGGGCTTGATTTGTAGATTAAAACACCATTTATTTCTTAAATAAGTAGTTTTTGATTTATAAATAAAAACGTACCATTCCCCCCCTATTATCTCCGAAGTTACTGATCAGAAAAATGTGTCATAATTACTAATTATCAATATCAACCTGAATATTACAGGAAAAATAGAACGGTCTTCCTAATTTTAATATTTTTAAAAATTTACAAAAAACATAAAATTTTATATAAACTACTAGCGCCATCTAGCGTAGAGTAGCAAAACTAAGCCATGGCCTGCTTCTGATTACAGAAAAATAAATAAATATAACATAGATCATCAGGTATCGCGAAAAAAACCATAAAGTAACAATAATCATTAATAATAACTCTAAAATAGTACTACCTATGTTAGGAAATCTGACACTAGTATTACGGTATTACCACAAAAATGAAATAACATCCCATCATAAATCATAAATAGTGCCATCTAGGGACACAAATCTAAAATAAGGCAAAGCAATTTTAATTCATTCATTTTAATACACAAAATTGTGTTTCAAAATATGATTCCTTCATGAAAAATGATATATGTGAGCTAACCTAGCTGACGATAAATAATTTTCAGTAACGATCAAATTACAAGTAAAGTTTACGCGCTTTTTAGCACCATTAGATGTCGCTGTACTATTCCCTGCATCGCGCTGTTAAGATTTTTCCTGGTTTAATGGGCTAAGGTGGGTTTGCTGCAACTATGCAACGTTAACTCTTGTACTAGGTATCATGTAAGGTCAAGTAAGAAAATGTAAATGAATAATTGTAAAGATATAATATAATGCTATATACATACTACAAGTTTGTACGGAACCCTCGGTGGGCGAGTCCGGCTCGCACTTGACCGGCTTTTTTTTAATAATATTAGTACGCAAGTAAACAAAAAACCGAACAACACTATTTTACTTTAATATACTTTTAATAATTCAACAAATTCATGAATCATTATGCAATTGCTTTGCTACAGTTTCAAATACCTACCCAACCTATCCACCTAAGTCAAACAAAAAGACTTAAACGCAACAATTAGTAACAATTTAACAAATTGGAGAGCCAAGAACAAAAAAGTATCTAAGTTCCTACCGATTACTTCTTTTGAGGCCGTTTCTTACATCTGTCTCTTGCGGTGAACTGAGTCAAATAATTTGTTGAAGCGCGCATTGTCCTCAGTTTGAGGGGTGGTAGGGTTCTTTTAACACCACCGGGGGTTTGTGGTTAGGGTTGTGAGTACACTCGAAACGCACGGAGCCGTGTTGCTTACCACGCTTATAGTTCAATTGACATTCTAACGGACGAGTGATTTCACACGTTTCTTCTCCAATATTATGTAAAATGGGAAACCCAACCAGCAAAAATGCACCAAATTTAGATGTATACCAGTGACATAACGAGTCTTAATCAGTATAAAATAATTAACCATCAATACTTACATGCAACAAGCAGTCACCGCGTTGCTTTTGTAAGATTTTTTTAACACTTTAGTGTTAATACTCGTTTTATTTTAGTACTGAAAGTACTGAACTTTGTTAGTTGGAGAAGAGGAAGAGATAAAAAGAACGGGTTCGAGTAAACACATTGCAGTGTAGCCTGGCTTTTTCTTTCTGTCACGATGTGCAACTGTATTTTTTTTATAGGTAAGTAGATACCAATCGGAGGGGTCAATCATAACATAAGAAATAATTCCACCCAAGTAAATAACCAAGCATTTTGAACAGATTTCAAAAATCGATGTTGGAGAAATTGTGGGATTTCTTATAGCGATTTGGGTAGTTTGAAGTCGGTTATTTTTAAATGTTGTATTATAATTTAGAGAAACGCTGAGTGGAATTCAAAAATATTAACTTTACAAATTCTTTTGAATGCAGTATCGTTTACCTTCATAAGTAAAATAAAATGTCTACATTATGAAGTTTCGTATTCTATACACGATTTCCAAAGTACTTTCGTGGTACCTATAGTCGTAGGACATCAGTACACAAGTTAGTTGGCTCTATGTAAAAGCCATGTTCTGATTTTATTGAACAAGTATGCCGCTCAGGTGTGAGGGATAACACGCCCTAATATCATATCGTATCTAAACGTATACTTATTTACTGTGTATACCAGTGGCGTGGCGTAAAAAATATCCTTGGGCAAGCCGGTGCAGATTCGGCGTACATTTTCCTTAAGAGCTTTAGAAAACGGTGCTCAAATGTCTGATATTAGGCAAGCCGGTAGGAATCGAAGTCTTTGGACACCACGCTACTGGTGTATACCAACATATTAGCCCGTTGTTGTATTTGTACGAAGATAACGACTGATGTTTGTCGTTCATGTGTACAACAAAACCGTATTTCTGAACATACATTATCATGTTATTAACTTATTCAGTTCTAGAAATATGTTACTAACTTAAAATTTAACCTACTAGAACAGAAAATATTATATTCAGCAGTTAAACATACAGCGCCATCTCGTTGGTAAGAATAAAACTGTTAAGGCAGGAAAACTTTCCTCGCTCTGCTATTGAATGAAAATTTGTCTATGCCACTGCGGAAAAGCGAGCGGGTAGCTGTGGCACGTGATTTCGCTGTAGATACACAGATGGCGCTTATGTACACTTGTACAGGTAAAATACATTTCTTTGTGTTACTGTAGATACTAATACTACTGCATGATATTATCATTGTTTTATGTAGCACGTAGATGGCGTTGACTATTTGTTTTCAAGTAGAAATGTGTACAGTCAAAGTTTTCCACCACGAAGTTCTAAAATAATATGTACAGTCGCCAATTCGCCATCAAAATAATATGTAGGTACTTACATCTAACTAAGCAAACAAGGCGCTCACAAACATCTGAACACGACTCTATTGTCAAGGCGTTACAGTGCATATTCAGATAATTTATGATCACCATGTAGTGTATATCATAGATGTATCTGATGGCGACTGTACACTGATCTATAGGTGAGTACAGATGTAGTGCAAAATGATTTTCCATCGTACTTTATCGGAAAAGTTCGTATTTATCGTGCTCTCTCAATCAGCTTCAGTACCCATCTTACAGCCGCCATTTTTCACTTTGACATTTGACACTAAACAATAAAGTTCCATATTAATGGATTTGAAAACGTCACTCATTTAATACAATCATTGATTGACAGTTCGGGTGCCATCGTATTCCAATTGAGATCCGAGTTTTCCCGATGGAAAATAATTTTGCACTACATCGTACTGATATTACTGCGGCAATGAAGTTCATATATAGATATTTATGTAATCTACGCGGGCATATTATATATTGATGACCTTGGCTGTAGGGTACCTGCAGTAGCAGTTTACTTTGGTCCGAATTAGTACTGAAAATAAATCGATCTTCGCTCTCATAATGTGTGTGTAATTTGTTTATTTATCGTAATTTTATAGTTTACCTTATCGGTGAATGGTATTTTATATAATACTAGTATGTACCTGCGGCTTCGCCCGCGTTGTTCCCGTTACTGTCCCAAGGGAACTGTTCACCGGGATATAAAGTATCCTGTTTCACGGATTTGGTCTTAAAATATTATCTTCTTTTTAGCAACAAGCTTCGCATTTCTAAGGAGTACCTAGTTGAAATGTTTTAGAGTTCAATGTGTCTAAATAAAAACAACAAGAATCCACTGTTTATTTAGTTTGGTTTATAGATTAGGTGCTCTGTTTTTGGCTTCGTATGAAAGGGTACTCGTATTTAACAGATTCCCCGTCCGGGTGCCCCCAATGTGGGGCCATGAAGCTTTTTTTTTCAAAGTCCGTGCTTCCACTATGGGTCCACAACTTCAAATGGCCCCACAATGGCCACGATGTTAGGTGTCTCAAGTCCGTGTCTCCACACAAATTTCGTTGATAAATCCGTGTCCCCAAAGTGGAAGCAACTTGGACGTGTGACGGTGCCGGTGTCATGTCATTTTGTATGGTGACAGGGAACGTGTTAAATTTAATGGAAAGACTCGATTATTGGTCACGCAAATAAGAAACCCAAGTGTTCAAACTTTACTATGTAGGTACAGTTTTGTTTTGCTTTAATCTATATATTTTATATCTATATATACATGAAACAAAGTCGGGTTAGTTACAACATTTACAAATATTAAAACATCTAAAAAAATTAAAAATCTGAGTCGGAACGAAGTTCGCCTGGACAGCTAGTACTGTGTAACTTTGTATATTTTATTGAACATCAGTGTGTCAAGCTTGAATAAGGATGCATTTCCACTTACGAGAAGCTAAGCGGGTTTCTCCGCTCCGGCAGGTCTGCGTGAGTGGAAACGCATCATAAGCGGAGATAGTGAAACAAAAACACGCGGCCGATTTGTCCGTGGGCCGGGAGCGTCACGGCAGCCGTGCACGCGGCCTGTACATGCCGCGATCACGCACCGTGCATAGCGCCGGGTGGCTAGCTCTGAGGAAAGGAAAATCCAGAAAAAATAAAGAAATGAACGAAAGGATATGTTTGTTGTCACATAATACAGGTCCCAAAGATTCTATGAAGCTTGTCTGTATCGTTCTGTATCGTTATTATGGTTGTTTGGCTGGCTGTGAAGGTTTTGGTCTCATTATGTGGAGGGAACCTAAAATAAAATAATTAAAACTTATTTAGGAAATACACACCTCGGTTGAGGGTGCTTTGTTCTGACAGAATAATTTACTAACGTACTACTGGTACGTATCCCTCCTCTTTAGGTAGTACTAATTATTATGGAAGGGTACGTATCAAAATATATAAGGTCAAAAAATATGGTTGAAATGAATAAAGTCGAGATATAGAAAATCAAAATATATAATTGGTCTAAATTCTAAATGTATAAAGTAGTTTTATATAAGTTCGAGACACATAAATTCTAAATTCATAATGGTCATAATATATAATGGTCAAAATGTATACCGGTTCAATTTCATAATGGTCACAACTCCTGTGCTTGAAATTCATAATGGTCAAAATATATAATTGGCTTTGGAACAAAAGCAACACAGGTGGGTTCATTATAGCGTCACCTACGAGCCTTTAAGTTTATACATGTTTAACTATTTTTGTAACAGCGAAATAAATCTTACTTACTTCCTACGTTGTTTGTATTTGTATGTATAGTATGAAATTAAAACCAAACATCAACATTTTTCTTAATTTATTACATCTGCAAGGACAGTTTTCATAAGAGGAGCCCACATATAATGTAATTCAGTTGTGGCGTGTGTTGGCAGCAAGTGATCCTAACCTCCTAACCTAACACACTCCTCGTCGCTTCGCTCGTCGTCGCACCTAACTTTTGGGTTCAAATTACTCAAAAGCTCAAATATACAAATACGACGAGCGAAGCGAGGAGGAGCGTGTTAGGATCACTCGCAACCATAAAACGTCGCAACTTAATTGAAAAGAACAAGTATTCAAGAAATAAATACTTAATTTTTCTAGTACACGGCTATTTATCTGTACAATTGTAAAAAATTAAAAATATGATTATATTGCTTATTTTACATGTAGTAAAACGCTGTAATTGAAGCATTATTTTGTCATGTTACTCATACTTTAAACATTATCAATATTATAGGTTAGCCGTCGCAGCTCTTAAAAACTGTGTATACCTATGTGTAATCAGTAATATTATTTAGAATATTTTCGATTCTTATCAAATTGTGTTCCCTTTTTGGCCTCCTTCTTTCAGCTTCAGGTTCTCCGTTTTCTAGCTTTTTGATAAAGACGTAAGTTTCAGATTTCGACCTTCATTCCTTATAAACATTTTATCATTAGACTTTATATATTATGAACTTATGAGTTGTAAACATATGCATTTCGTCAGTATATATTTCGACCATTATGCAGGACAGCGTCATTATGGATTTTAATTGTTATGATTTTCAATCATTATTCATTTTGATTTTATATATTTTGAACATAGGTACGTGTTTTGAACTTATATATAATGACTGTATATAGGGTCCTAATTTATTAGTTGCAGATATTTTAACACATTATACCTACTTTACATTAAAATAATTAACTTTAAATAGAAATTAAGAAATCTTTTCATATAACTTTTTTGATTTCATTTACCTAACAAAAAAAATAATTATAATTTTGTCTAAAAAAAATCACCATGTGGAATATCACATGTCACAGTAACACTATCTGTCATGTCAACAATTGTTTGTCGTAAATGTCGTAACGGTTCGGCGGGAAAACTGCAAATGTCATTGTGAAGTGGCCAGTTACAGTTAAGTGGTACGTAAAAGAGCTACTAGAATCTGTTCAATTAGTTTTCATTTAGTAATCACATTAACAGGGTGTTATTGCGTAGCAAATTTGTTTTTCCTTTTTCTCCAAAAAAACATCGTAAAAGCTATAATGTTTCATGCTTTAATATACTCCAGAGACCGAGTACTATCAGCTGTAAAAATATCTGCAACTAATAAATTAGGACCTTATACACCGTGTTTTTTTTGATTTCCGTTAAATTCGACAGGTTGCTTCGTACGTCAACAGAAGCTACCTGGTATATCGCTTTTTGTTAAATTCGAAAAAAATTTTTTTTTACTTTTCATACAAAGTAAATTAATATTGAGTTGATAACCATTTTAAAAGACACCTCTGAGTTAGTCAAAAACTAACGTCAACTATGACAGTGTTGGGATTATGACAGCTCATTTATACTGGTTGGTGATTAAATTAAGATTATGAATATTTTAAAAACGGTCTGAGTTACAACATTACTTTCTAGAGAAATTAACTTAATTCGATCTGGAGAATGTGCCCTTGAAGTTAACGGAAATCAATAAAAACACGGTGTATATTATGATACGTACCTACCCATTATGGAAGCTAGGTTAAGTTACTTAAGTTATCAAAATCAGCCATGAAGCCTAACTGATAATACCTACGATTGCAGTGGTGTGGCGTCTATAGAAATAGAACCCGGTTCCCACCGGCTTGCCTATTTTAAAGCATATGACCGGAGTATCTACTACTCCTGTACAAAAAGGAATCCAAATCTGCTCTGGCTTTACTAAGAATATATTTGACGCCACGCCACTGTACAATTGTAATTTAAATTTGAATAACTAGGTATTTCTATATGTTGGCTATTATTATAAACATTTTTCGTTAAACGAGAAAACTCAGGATTTCCCGTAAAATGGTAAAGCTGTTTGCTGGAACAGCCCACGAATCGGCACGCAACGCGATCGCTTCCTGGCAGTTTCGCTCGCTCGTAATGTTCAAGGACGTTTCAGTAACAAAACTGAATTAATGCGTTCGGGAAAAGTTCACCGACGTTGGGGGAGGCCCGCGATGCTTAACAGATCTACCTACTTCCTTGACTATTACCTACTAAGTTAGTTGAATCTGACAATGCGGACAATCTGATGGTCTGATTAACGCTCAGAATAGACTTTCGCCAAATCCTATACATGCAGTATGTGCTACTTATTCCCATACCCACAAAAAACATAACAATTCTAAAATTAAACCTTCAAAATCGGCCCAACGGTACCAAAATGGAACAAAAGGAACCCTTATGGTCCGACTCTGTCTGTCTATCCATCTGTCACAGCCAGATATCTCAGAAACTACTAATTTCGGAATAGTGTTAAAAATCGCTAACCCGAGCCTATTGGAAATAAAAAAAAATCTTGACCTTTTTATTATTTTTAAAGGGGGTTTGAAATGGGATATTGGAAATTAAAAATTATTATTACACATACATGAGAACATTGGTAAGGAACAGTGGCGTGGCGTAGAAGTTATCCTTGGGCAAGCCGCTATAGATTTGGCGTACATTTTCCTTAAGTGCTGTAGACTAAGGTGCTCAAATGCCTGATATTAGGCAACCCGGTAGGAATCGAGTTCTTTGGACGCCACGTTACTGGTAAGGAATAACAATCTGTTACATACCTGCAATTGCTAGCCTAAAGCAAAAGCTCGGTAAGTAATAGGGATGTAACGATACGATGTAACGCGAAAAGAATTTGCTGTATGAAAAAAAATCTGCAAAAAGTAATTTCAATTACTGACTTATTTTATGTATTGCTCTATTACCTTGTGCAATGACAATTACTATGTTAATTAAATCTTTGGTCCTTTTTAAAAAATAAATTTGAATTTTGAGTGGACAATCTATATTTTTCTAATATTTTTACTTTACACTTTCAAGGTTGACTCTCTGTTAAATATAGCCAAGTTTTAGGTATAATAAGGACATACAAATATCTGAAGTTCATACTTCATTATTTAGATAATATATCGGTATCGGTATCGGTATCGCCGATATTTACTAGAATATATCGGTATCGTATCGGCAAAACTATGTATCGTTACATCCCTAGTAAGTAATATAAATTAATAATTACAGAAATATGAAATGTGTGCTTCAGTATATTACATATACTACAAGTTTGTACGGAACCCTCGGTGGGCGAGTCCGACTCGCACTTGACCGGATTTTTTCTATGCCATCTTACAATGTTATAGTCAAATGTACTAGTAACTCTTATGGTTATAGTATCATATTATTATCATCTCATTCATTGAAGTTGGAATAGTAGAACTAGGGATGTAACGATACACAGTTTTGCCGATACGATACCGATACCGATATATAGTAGTTAATATCGGCGATACCGATACCGATACCGATATAGCTAAATAATGAAGTATGAACTTCAGGTATTTGTATGTCCTTATTATCACTAATAGCAATGACTACTGGCTATATTTACCAGAGAGTCAACCTTGAAAGAGTAAAGTAAAAATAAATAAATTGTCAACTCAAAATTCAATTTTTTTTTATTAAGAACCAAAGATTTAATTAACATAGTAATTATCATTGCACAAGGTAATAGACCAATACATAAATTAAGTCAGAAATTGAAATTACTTTTTGCAGATTTTTTTTTGATACAGCAAATTCTTCAAATATCGGTTGTATAATATCGGCGATACCGATATATCGGCGATACCGATATATCGGCCGATATATCGGTATCGGTATCGTTACATCCCTAAGTAGAACCTATTATCGAGTTTGTAGCTTTTTGATTCGCGTTTGCCATCCAGTTTATTTTATAGGTTCTAAGTCCTTGGCGAAGTGAAAACTGAACTGACAAACTGACATATCGAAATATAAAAATATAGGTACTGAACCCAATTTTACGACAGAGGTAAATAGGTATACTTTTTCTGAAATTTATGCAAACTGCATATGAGTCTTATTTTCGGGAACCCAAAGGATGAGCTTCAGGCTGCAAAGCCGAAGACCGAACATCTCTGCCAGAACCCTTTATTCTGCAGTAATAGGCAAAAGGCATGAAACATCTCACGCAAGCAAGAATCTTGTTTTAGTCTTTTTCGTAGTTAGGTGTAATTTTTTTTTAACTTTAGCGCATTTTCTTTTAGTAACGGCTATGGAACCCTATACTGAGCATGGTCCGACATACTCTTGGCCAGTTATTTCATCATCAGACAACTTTTTCATATCCTCCATTTTTTAATGTTTGGGGTCTATCTAGTGGTGATGATTGATACTAGTCAGCTTGCAACAAATGTTATATTTAACACAACACATAGGTACACGACACGTGGTGAACGGCTACAAGTGCTTTTGTATTACAGTACATGAAGATACGATGCGTGTTATTCGCTAGCGAGCCTGAGCGGAAGAGGCAGAGGCAGAGGCTCGCTATGCGATGGCGTCCCGGCCTCTCGCCGGGGGAACGTGCGCGAGCGCGCCGGCCAATCAGTGGCCGGTAAGGAACGCTGATTGGCCGGCTCGTAATTCGCGCTCATTCCTGTGTTGCCACACCACCCCCCTAGGGAGAAGGCAAGGTGCGGCATGAACGACTGTGAATGCAAGACATTGCAAATACACAGTTACGTACAAATTTACAACTTACATGCTAGAAACCGTACAACTTACGAGCTAAACTTAACTAACGCACTGCACAACTTAAAACTGGCACTGTCTAAAACTAAAGATTTAACCTATTTCTAAATCTAACTTTGCGACCTGATCGAGTGGTATGTGGGTTAGCAAGAGGGTTTGGAACGACCGTTGTGGAGGGCGGAATGAGGGGTGCGCGCAGTACAGCTGAGGGCGCTGGCGTCGGCACTGGACGTGCCGGTGGCGGCGCCGAGGGCGCTCGTGGCTGTGCAGGAGGCGGCGGAGGCGGCGCTGGTCGCTCCGGTGCGGCAGGCGCGTTCCTGGGAATGACAAAATCGGGATCAGGCGCAATGTATGCGGGTTTGACGCGATCGATACTGACTGTTGTAGGTTTCCCAGCCATATCGATCGTCATCGTTTTGCTGTCGCGCGACACCACCCTATAAGGTCCCGTATAAGGTGGTTGTAGGGAGCGACGGACGGTGTCGTCACGCAACATAACGTGTGATGTTACAGCCAAGTCTTTGAAAATGAACGACACAGGTTGCGCGTGACGTGAAGCCGGAGTAGGACGTATGTCAGCCATCCTAGCACGTAGTTGCGCTACGACGTCGTCGGGCTCGTTAGATTGAGAGGAGCTGGGTACGAGTAGTTCACCAGGTAAGCGCAGCGGTTCGCCATAAACGAGTTCGGCGGACGAACATTTAAGGTCCTCCTTCAGGGCAGAGCGAACGCCTAAGAGCACAAGCGGCAGAGCTCGATGCCAGGTGTCGTTGTGACACATCAAAGCCGCTTTCAGCTGGCGATGGAAACGCTCTATCATGCCGTTCGCTTGTGGATGATAGCTGGTGGTACGAACGCGCTTGGATGCACCCAGTTCCAACAGTCGATTGAATAAGACGGACTCGAACTGGCGGCCTCTGTCAGTTGTGACAGTTGAGGGCACGCCGAAACGAGCGATCCAGCCATCCATGAAGCGATCGGCTACCTCTTCTGCGGTCATAGATACCATCGGCCATGCCTCGGGCCATCGTGAAAAACGGTCGATTGCTGTGAGGCAATACGAGTAGCCGTTTGATACGGGCATCGGGCCGATGATATCCAGGTGGACATGTTTGAATCTCGCCGTCGGAGCGACGAAATCGCCAAGCGGAGCAGAGACATGCCGTGTTACCTTACTCCTTTGGCACGGAAGGCACTCACGGGCCCACGTGCGACAGTCCTTGTCGACGCCAGGCCACACGTAGCGGTCAGCGACGAGGCGGGCGGAGGCTCGCGTGCCGGGGTGGCTCAGGCCGTGCAGGCGCTCGAACGCAGGTCGGCGGTGCTGCAGCGGTAAGTAGGGCCGTGGTTTCCCAGTCGATACGTCGCACAGGATCGAGATGTCAGTGCCTGGAATTATTGTTGGTATTAGTTTTAAAGAAAATTTGTCTAGGCCAGTTATTAATTGGTCGTCGGCCTCCTGGGCCTGAGCGAGGGCGATGTAGTCCTCGTCGAGGGAGACGGATTCGATACGGGACATGGTGTCCGCTACCACGTTATCCTCCCCGCTAACATGCTGGATATCGGTGGTGAATTGGGAGATGAATGTGAGCTGATTAAGCTGCGCAGGTGGCAACTTTTCTCTGCGTTGTTGGAACGCGTAAAGGAGGGGTTTATGATCCGTATATATTGTGGCATGTTGTGCCTCCAATATATGGCGGAAGTGCTGCACCGCTGCATAGATAGCCAACAATTCTCGATAGTAGGCAGGCCACACTGCTTGAGTAGCTGTTAGCTTTTTGCTAAAGAAAGCTAGTGGTTGCCATCCCTGCTCCGTCTGTTGTTGGAGACAGGCCCCCACCTGTGTGCTGGAAGCATCCGTGTATAGAGCCAGAGGGGCATTAGGTACAGGGTGCGCTAATTGAGTAGCATGCGACAGACTGTCCTTACATGCGTGAAAGGCGTTCTCCAACTCGGGAGTCCAGGGCATCGGCTTTGCACCCTTGAGCTTCGATGCTGTGAGGAAATCAATCAGAGGGGCCTGTGTTTCAGCAGCTTGGGGCAAGAACTGTCGGTAATAATTGATCATACCTAGGAATCTCCTCAGTCCCTGGGCCGTTTTAGGTAGCGGGAAGTCGCGGAGCGCAGATATTTTGTCAGCGGGAGGTTGGATGCCGTTCTTCGAGACGTGGTAGCCAAGGAAAGTTACCTCAGTAGCACCTAGTACACATTTAGCAGGATTGACCACTACGCCGTAGTCGGTCAGGCTCCTGAACAATGTGCGGAGGTGAATAGCGTGTTCCTTAGCATCCCTGGAGAAGACCAATATGTCGTCGACATAGGGGAAACAAAAATACATACCTCGAACGATTTCGTCGATAAATCGCTGAAATGTTTGCCCAGCATTGCGTAATCCGTAGGCCATATAAGGGAACTCGTATAAACCAAACGGTGTCGTAATGGCAGTCTTGCACACGTCGGCTGGCTCCACTCGTATCTGCTGGTAAGCCTTCACCAGATCAATAGTGCTAAATATAGTGGAACCAGCCAAGTTGTGGCTGAAATCCCCTATATGGCGCACGGGATAACGATCCGGGACAGTGCGCGCGTTGAGGGCCCTGTAGTCGCCGCAGGGTCGCCAAGAAGAATCTTTCTTGCGCGCGAGATGGAGTGGGGAAGACCAGGAGCTCTTGGATGGGCGCGCGGTGCCGGCCTGCAGCATGTCCGCGAACTCCTTCTGCGCGGCGCGTAGCTTGTCCGGCGCGAGGCGACGGGGCCGGGCCGTGACAGGTGGGCCATCGGTCGTCTTGATGTAATGCACGGTGTCGTGCTTGACCTCGCGTTGGATGCCGGGTGGTCGCGTCAGATCTGGAAATTCAGACATTATTTGTGTAAAAATCGAGGAAACATGTATCGTTTTTACGCTGTGTTGAGAGGAGTTAATGATGGAGGCCGGAACTGAGAGACCGGTGATTCCACACCTTAAAACTTTGTTGCGACAGTCAGGCAATAGGTTGTAGTATGCCATGAAGTCTGCCCCGATGATAGCAGTTTCCACATCAGCGATGATGAAATTCCATTTAAATTCACGACGGAGGCCAAAATTCAGGTTTAGTTTACGGCAGCCATATGTTTTTATAGATGTGCCATTGGCGGCACACAAGCTGTAGTCGACGAGCTCAGTTCGCTTTCCCATAAGCTTTCTGGGGAAACAGCATAGGTCTGATCCAGTATCGAGGAGAAATTTAAATTTAGTCTCCTTGTCGACTACGAACAAGCGGCTACTACTAGACAAACAATCAGTTGCCGCTACTACTGATTGTTTGTCTGGTTTCCCGACCAACCACAAGGAGTTGTGCACTTATTTGCCTTATCCCGGAAGTTAAAGTGATACCAACAGAGCCTAATTTCATCAGAAGAACTTCTTGATTTTGATCTAGAACGAGATTGAGATCTTGAATATGAGCGAGATCTTCGGTTGGCTGTCAAGGCTGCTATTTGTCGGGACAGGTCATCGAAACGATTATTTATTGACATCATATCAGGTGGTATTGGAGCAGACTGGTGTAGTGTTGGTGCAGCTGGTTGGGGCGGTGCAACAATAGCAGAAGTAATGTGGATCGGACTCACCTCCATAATTTTGTCAGCCAGCTCAGCGACCTTCTCTAAATTAAGGTCGCTCTGAGCTGTCAAAATAGCCTGTGCGTTGTTGGGGAGCCTCTGCAGCCATAGCTCCCGCAGGATGGCATTGTTGTCATCCTTGAGTGCGGTGCCCGCTAGTGACCGCAGGTCCCGGAGAAATTCTGTGGGCTTCCGGTCACCGATTTCCTCACCTGACAGCAGCTGGCGTAACCTGTGTGAGTCTGAGACGGAGAACCTGCGAATCATTTCTCTTTTTATGTTATTATATTTTTCCCCTTTAGGAGGGGGGTTAATAATGAGGTCCTCCAACTGTCTTGACAGCCTCGAATCCAGTTGGGCGATTACATAGTTGTATTTAGTTTCGTCTGCGGAGATGTGACACAGAGAAAAATGCGACTCAATATGTGCAAACCATGCCGCAGGCCGGTCAGACCAGAATGGAGCTAGATTAGGCCTAACCCCATGCACAGCCTGGGGTGCCGCGGTTGAACCCGCCAGCGACCTCAGCTCGTTGTTTTGTTTAAGGAGCGCCTCATTCTGCTCCAGTAATTTGTTAAGTTTATCTTGCAACTCCTCAAACTCGGCCATTGTAAAACAGGATTAAGTATTATAACCTCAAAATACCACTCAAGCAGGTTGCAATTGTTAGAAGTAATTATAAAATAGCAATACCTTAAACCAAAACCTTAAACAAAAATTAAGTATAATACGGGTAATGAGCGTGGCGGCGTCGCGGCATGACCGATGAAGGCTGGTGAAGTGCGATGTTGCCGGCGCGTGCAGCGCGGCGTAGCAGGAGCGCGTGAAACGGCGGTACCGGAGCGGCGCGTGCAGTACGCGCGGCGTGCACGTGGGGCTGCGTCGCCGGCGGATACCCCGGCGAGGCCGGCGAGTGCAGCGAGCCGGCGCGTGGGGCGCAGCGTGGCCGGCGCGGCGTGGCCGGCGCGGCGTGGCCGGCGCGGCGTGGGCGCAGCGTGGCCGGCGCGGCGTGGGCGCAGCGTGGCCGGCGCGGCGTGGGCGCAGCGTGGCCGGCACGGCGTGGGCGGCGGCCAGGGGCGTCGTTGGCGGATAGGGTACGCCGTGGCTGGCGAGCTGCCGTTATGCGAGCACTTCGCCGCACTTTGGTGAAAATTGACTCCAATTGATGTCCTCTTACGCCACGAATCTGCTCTGGCTGCTGCTACTCGTAATTATTCGGCGTCTTTACGCCGCACGTCGGGGGTCACCACTTTGGGGTCTATCTAGTGGTGATGATTGATACTAGTCAGCTTGCAACAAATGTTATATTTAACACAACACATAGGTACACGACACGTGGTGAACGGCTACAAGTGCTTTTGTATTACAGTACATGAAGATACGATGCGTGTTATTCGCTAGCGAGCCTGAGCGGAAGAGGCAGAGGCAGAGGCTCGCTATGCGATGGCGTCCCGGCCTCTCGCCGGGGGAACGTGCGCGAGCGCGCCGGCCAATCAGTGGCCGGTAAGGAACGCTGATTGGCCGGCTCGTAATTCGCGCTCATTCCTGTGTTGCCACAAATGTATTGTACAAGCTAAAAAGCTAAACTCTATGAATGTAAATATCTATTATATTGTTCCCTTCAGTAGGTAGTTGTGTTTGATATTTTATTGGCCAATTACAGGTCGTTATCCATGTTGTTAGGTCGCAAGCGATTAATTTCCATGTTTACCGCCATGCTTCACCGGCTGTCTTTACTTCCGTAAGTTTCAACGTGCCTTGTTTGAATAATTTAGGTACCTAATTAACTTCTTGTTGTTACAGGTAAACGGCTGAGGTCAAGTTCAAGTTCATACATATAAGTGAGTAAAGTTTGACTCATCTCAAAAGACAACTTTTAATGCCATGGACTTTATTTCGTCTCTATTCTCAATTCAAGCTAGGAATATTGACCAAAATCTCCTGACGATCGATGGAGACAAAAGTGGGCCGAAGGTCAAGTTCAAGCCCAATAACGAATAGGGGTTGCTCATCTCTATAGTCTCTTCACATCGCAAGATTTTCGTGGCTTCGTCGGAAAGCCACTTAAGCCTAGCTTACGTCTTGTAACGACTAACGGTAATGTAAGTGACTCAAATATAATGACTCAGAAGCATCCTCCTTAACTTTCGGAATTCGTCATTCGCGTGGGTGCTCTTTTGTTTTTATTCATCTTTCGAAAGTTAACATCTTTTCTCCCTCACGAATGATGTGTTAGTAAAAAGGACAGCAATAAATTCTAACGCCGGTCGAGGCTCGAATGGAGAGCAAATGGTATTCCTTAGGCACTTGTCCGATGGTGCGCGCGCACCATTTTCAGGGCGCAGGACACACCCTCGCAGAGTGTTATGAATGCATAGACACGTGTCAGTTTAATAAAACCAAAACAAAATTAGCGCAAACCGCATCTCGCTACAGACAGGTTTAGTAACTAAATTCGTGACCTGTCTGTTGGGAAACTACCCATAATGAAGCTGTAAAAATTAACTGCTTAATTCTAAACAGCCGGAGTTTTAATTAGATATGCAAAGGCTCCATTTGATTTAATTACTATATTGCCTAGCCAGCAAAGGTTGATTTAGTTTGTTAAATAATAGAGGCAGTGCCGTCTCTATTCATTTAGGCAGTCTTCCCGTAACTTCAGTCGCCGATAGAGGCCGACACATCGAGCACACGAAGTCTCGCCGGTGATACAGCGGGTCGCGACCCTCCAACGCAACTCATTCGCATTAATAACTCCACTTCTTTATACGTGGCTACGTGCTGGCCAGGTAAGTGGTAATCTAGTGTCGACATGACGGCACCGGCACTGACCAGGCTTCCAAATAGTTCCGAGTCACAGCGAACCTTCTAGTACTTCACGTTCGATATCACTCACGTTGACATAAACAATGTAGTTATTAGATGTATTTACGTGGATATCGATCGAACACGCGCCTATCATCGATTAGAACACCGTCGAATGCTCAGGCTTAGTTACTGCCCTTGAGGCTTTATATCATTGTACGGATGCCAATTGCGATTTAATGTCTTTGCACAATTTATTGTTTCACTATTATTTATTCAACGGCTAGATGAATATTACGAACAAGTGCCCGTAGCTGTAACTAAATTCATTTTACACTGGTCGATACCGGTTTACCGGCTGTCGTAGGGGACGTACCTACTTAGATAGGTAGGTATATAAGGAATCAATAAAACCTGTAGAAAGGCAATTAATATTAAATAACGTAGCGTACGTCAATGTTGGATTAATATCAACGTATTAAGTGCGTCAGAATTGTAAATCCACTTTATTGCTCATAGATAAATTCAATTGCGTTTTATTAGAAAAGGACTCGAGGCAGTAGAGTAAATACATATATATGCAAAACCTTTAAAGCCAGTCGTTCTATTCTTTATGAGGTATAATCATCTGTAGACAACGTTTTTGTCCCTCGTGTGGTATATAATTTATCTATAGGTGGATGCTACAGTATATTTATACAGTTGATTGCGGTTACGTGCAATCGTTGCACTTCAGTATAGTTAGGTACGGGAGCTGTCATGGCGGAAGTTAAATTCGTTAGTGAGTCAGGCTCGCCGTGGACTATGTGTGCATGCCGGCAATTGGAGCACTTGACGAATCGCGCCCGACACCCACGACGCAATTACTTTTTTGGGACAAATAGGGATGAACATAGTTAAGTGCAGCCATTCATTTGGATTTATTGACCATCTTAATGATACCGTAGGCGGTGTTTTGGTCATCAAGAGAACTAATTTAAATAGCACAAATTTGACCATGACTGGAATCAAACGTGATCTAGCGATTGTTAGTCGTCTCAGATAAGACGTTCGTAGAGGATTTCAGAATAATGAATTTATTTTATCCTAACTAAACTCTGATTCTAGATGCCTTGATCTCGTCATTTGAACCTTGATACGTCCACTGCTGAACACTGTCCAGCCGTGATCTAGTCCTCTACTTTAAGAATTTAAATCATCAATATACATTTAATTTTTTCTGGCAGTAATTAAAAATGAAAAGGAACACAAATAAGTCCTATACTGCTGGGCAAAGGCTTCCCCTCTTTTTTCCACTATGCCCTATCGATTGTATGCTCCCCGCCGAAGCGTCTAGGTCCTCACAAACACAGACACAAAGACGTGTTACTGCTAGGTACATTTAAATAGATATTGTTATTGATGTCACCGTGACCGGCCGAAGCACCGGGTCGTCGGAAGGGTGAATGACTGAAAGAGCGTTGACCTATTTCTGATTTCCTGGTTTGTTTATTAGGCTTTCCCATGTTACTGACGAAATCAAGGAGTTTTGTAGGGCTTCCAATCCCGGTATTCCGAGATCTCGGTATTCCGGGATCCCGCGCCTTTTTTCAGTCCCGCTCATAGCGGGATTACGAGCGCGGGATCCCGCGGGATTTGCGGGACTGCGGGACAAACATTTTCAACACAATATTGATTCAAGCAAATAATAAATACTTATAAATAATAATAAAACTTGGCCTTTTCTTTGTGTAAATTAGTATGATAGTTTGTCTATCTTCTTTGATGTTAGTTATGCTTTCTCGTTTGCTCAACTCAAAGGTTAACTGGAAGAGATCTCTTATAGGGATAAGTTCGCCTTTGTACAGATCCATTATTTTTTGTATTGTTTCTATTTGAATTTATTTGCAATAAAGTGTTTACATACATAAATTTAATATTTTGTCTTAAATTTTATAATTGAGTTCCTTAGAGTTTGTTTAACAGAGGTAGATTTTAATTTTGGTCTCAATAGAACTAATAGAAGTGCAATGTTATTTTTTTATGTGTAATATTTAATGTTTAAAAGGTAAACTCTTATAAAAGTTTAAATACGTTGATTATTTCGTTATTTCATTTACCGGGTAATACCGGGATCCCGCGGGATCGAAAATGTAATTAAAGTACCGAGATTAAAGATAGGCTGCGGGATTGGAAGCTTTTGCCTAATGAGACAGTTTTTTCTGCTACTTCAAATCGGCATGACATATACATAATTAAATATCACCTTTATAATACAAACAGTAATCTTGTTTGTAGAGTACGTCTTCGAATGAATCTGGGGGCACGGCAGTGCCCCCGCCAAGTCGAGCGAAACAAAGGCACGGCCGCACCATCCTTTTCTCGATAGTCATTCTCCAGAACATACACAGTGGACAAAAGTGTTTGTACCCCTATGGGTACAAACACTTTTGTCCACTGTGTATGTTTACGGGGCTTACCTATGTAAGCCCCGACTAATATGGCTTACCTTTTCTTCTAAGGATAGGTGCTCAAATGTCTTAATGTAGGTAAGCCGATGGAAATGGGGTTCTAAAGACACCGGCACGTAGTACCTATTATTAATAGGGTTCTCATCATTCTAAAATAACTAAGGGTCGAAAGTGAGTTATCAATGAGCTATTTTAAAATAATCCTAACGCGTCGTGAGGTGGTATTACCTCGGATGTTATACGGTTTCACCATCGAAGGGTTAAATCAGTTTCCTTGGAGATTATTTAATGACGAAAATTGTTCAGTGTGTTTCTCCTCAGCAGTGTATGAGTCGTTCTTAATAAATAAGGCAGGAAAAACTATACCTACGCCTCTTATGTGGTAATTTCAGGTTATCAGCAAAGGAAATGTTCTAAGACTAAAACCCATGATTACATAATTGCGTATTATTAAAACCGTGAATTCTGTGACGGTTTCCTCAATGCGTTGCTTTGTTCTTACACGTAGCTTCCGACTAACAATAACGTTTATACGGGTTTCTTAAACTGACGTAAGAAATTTGAAATAGTAAACAAATGGTACCCTAATATTCACTTATTCATAATGTTTGGGCTTATGCAAATATATTTTCTTTCTTTTTACAAATAAGTACGACTGAGAAATTTACGTTAGATAAAATAAATTAACAAAACGTTGCTCTGATGTTAAGGTATTAACAATCACCTTCTTCACGACTTCAGGCGCTTACAACCATCTCATTCGTGAAAAGTGACAGGTGCTAATATTGGTATATGTACCACAATAAGGCATTCATTTTATTTCAATAAAACAAAATTCACGAGATAAACAATATCTACCCGAATCACTGATTTTTAGGGTTCCGTAGCCAAAATGGCTAAACAGGAACCCTTATAGTTTCGTCACGTCCGTCCGTCCGTCCGTCCGTCCGTCCGTCCGTCCGTCCGTATGTCACAGGCATTTTACTCAAAAACTACAAGACCTATACTGATGAAATTTGGAATATAGATGTCTTGTAGATGCCGCAACTAAGTTTGGTAGTTAAATAATAAAAATAAAAAAATCTAGGGGGGGCACTCCATACATGTAACAGAATCTAAAAAAAATTTTTTTCACAAAATGTCAACGTGTGGTACATAGTTCGACAGCTCTTTTGAAAACATTTTAAGGTTTTTAAGTAATGTTTTTGATTAAGTGAATACCTTTGGAAATAATCGCTCCGAAAGTTGTGAAAATTGTGTCCCCCCCCCTCTATCTTCTAAATCGTGAGTCCGAAAAATATAAAAAAAATTACAAAGATAACGCTCAATGAATACTTTCAACGAAAATTATTTTCAACAAGATCGGATTAACCGTTTTTGAATGATTGCCGATAAACTGCGCTTCGCAACAAAAGGACATAATTGCTATGAAGATACGCTCTTTTGTTGTTGTACTTTTTTCCGTCGTATTTTTTACCTTATGGCTATGGAACCCTACACTGAGCATGGTCCGACATGCTCTTGGCCAGTTATTTCTAGATCCTATCATTAGATCCTGACCTGATTGCAATAGGACCAACTCGAAGGCCGTACTGTACACCTTTTCAAACAAGAAGATAATTTTCCAAATCCGTCAAGCCGTCTTTGAGTAATCGCGTAACAAAAGTACAAATAAGACATATCGTCCTTCTTTTGGAAGTCGGTTGAAAATAGACGAATACCAGCACAGGGTCACCACGCAAGGGAGAACCAAAAGCTACTAGCTTAAAAGATGTATGCAGACGTGAGCAGGAACAACCCTATGGATCCAGTAAATTATAAGCTACTGTTTTATACCAGATCAGTGCGATTAACGTTAATTTCTTTTTAAACAAAACGGTTTGATATATTCGCCACATTTATGTCACTCTACAATTAGAATACTTCCATCAAATACCGATACTCTTTGCTTTACCTGTGAATCATTGTAAACGTTGACATTGCCAAAATGACAATGATAATTTACTTTATTCATAGTCCAAGTGTTTGACAGCACTTTGACTATGAATAAAGTAAATTATAATAATATATAACAGTTAAAGAGGTTTTATCTTTATTACTTAGTTGTTTTTGAGTGATCATGGTTGTAGAGAATAAAGTTTTGCATTTAACAAAAAGTAAAAAAAGGAGAAAGGTGAGGATGTTTCACTTAAATAGAATTGAAAATCATCACTAACATTTACTGAATCTGTAGGGTTGGTCCTGCTCACGTGTCCCGAATCACCCTGTAGGTATATGAAGATATTTGTTTCCACCCAATCAACATTATTACAGAACTTTTGTTCTGTCGGGCATTAACTTGTTTTTTCTTTATCCTTTAATGACGTATTGGCTATTTGACGTGGTCCATAGGCTTCTGTTGGTATTCTATCAGTTTCTGCGACGGTACCTCAATCAGTCCAATATGAAGCCGGGAGAGATACAGTTTATCATTATTTACATAGATTTGTAATTGTTCCTGTCACTTCCCACGTTTGTATAAACGATGCCGCGTGATATTCAGATTTCTGAACCAGTTAAGTAACATGTAGGTACCTATTGCTAAATATTTCCGTGCAATTTATTTCGTAGCCGTGAAATCGTGAACCCTTTGTGGCGAATTTCACATGAATCCGACAAAATTAAAAGCGACGGGAGTTCCGTGTCATGGCGCTTTTTATCGTCATAACAAGCGATTAGGCGAGCTAATGGCCTTTCAGGGAATATCACTAGTTAATGGCCTAATCTATAAAACAACCTGCATATATTTTAGTAGACAACTAAGTAACTAGAATAAAATCACCCAGTATTAAAATTGAGTTAACATATCGACTCTGGCTAGCATTACCTTACCCGTATATACATTAACATTGAAAAGTAAATATTTGTCAGAGCATTCAAATTTCTAACTAAGTAAAAATAAACTGTCTCCTTTGAGTAAAATTTACAATCTCAAAAGTTATTGTTTACATCTCCCACTAGTATGTATTTCTACTCTAGTATTCTCATGGTTTATCCATTTACATTCCAAATATTAAATACTAGTATGTAACAAAGGGTAGATACATCATTTTTCCATATCTTGGTCCTTTGGGTAACGCGCGTGGCGTCAAAGCTAATACGTAGTAGAGCCACAGCAATACCACGTAGAGCAACGTAGGTACATATAAAAAGTTTATTCGGATGTCATAGTACTCCAAGACGATGCTGAATGCTGTCTTTCCCAACACCTATATTAAAGTGGTACAGTACCTGTTTATCAATTTAATAATCCACCCTATACCGTGCAAACTACGTGTAAAAACTATTCATAGAGCTTAAATTATACAAATATTCTAAAAGCTTACGGTATACAATAAATATACCCAATACAATACAATAATGTAGTCTCCGATAAAGGACAATATGCCAACTTTTGATCAAGCAATCAAAAACACATTCATTTATTGTGGGTTTGTGTGTTAAAGGAGAATTTAAAACAACGTTGTATTCGAAATATTATTTATTATCTTATTTAGTATTGAGATTATTTTCTTATCTTATCAAAAAAATTAACAGATTATCAATAAAGCAATTGATTTGGAATTTTATTCCAAAATCAATAAAATTATAATTTATGTACCTACTGTCATTTGTTTTAGCATTTTGCACTCAGAAATAGGCTGTTGGTAAGGTATATGGTATATAATACTTATAAATAGTTTAATAAAATAAAAGACTTCGTCTTACATTAATGTCTTAAGTAGTACAAGACTAAATCACAATAACTTCTACTGACGACTTATTGCGCGACCTACAGCGTATTAACACGTTTGAGCAACATCGATTCTTCAACCACTGGTAACCCGGGTAACGTTTGATGAAACTTCACTCGTATTTGCGTAGTTTCGCAATAAAATTTGGCCAGGCTTATTTTTACACGACTTTGTATAAAAGGCCGTCTTCCGACGCGATGGCAGCTTGCCATATGAAAATACATTTTGATCAATATTCAAAATCGAGAATGTCTGCGGATTTTGCGAGCTACCCCGTTCGCTCGGGGTAGACTTGGATGGGCTCCGTCTGCGGGGGCGGCGTCGGCGGAATGTCGTGTTGCGGCTTCAGCAGCCAGGGGTCGTCGGCGCTCTGGTGCGGGCTGCCGTCCGCTTTCTTCTCCGACGGAGTCAGGTGCAGCAGCGGCAGCTTCCCCTTCGGGCACAACGGCGGCCTTTCAGGTTTAGGTTGCATTGCTGTAACAAAAACACTTTTACCTTACTCCATTGAAAAATACGTCAGCCCGATAGCGTTGATAACGGTATTGTACCCATAAAATTGGACCGAAGGAAAGTTCCATGAAATGTATTATGGTATTGCTGGTATGGCTCGGGGAACTAGGTTTCGCGGTTTATTTGCTAACAGCTACCAATAACCTTAATGGTTTTATTTAATACCGTTAATAATTACGAGAGTTACTTTTGGTACTAGCTGGAAAGTTATGTCAAATTTAATAAAACGTACTTGTATAATTCAAATTGATTGTGTCCAGTCCTCTACTGATAGCATCCACGCCGTTGACAAACATTCGAATCGTTGTACACTGTAATTCACGAGACGGCGGTTTGATGGAAACTGCGGGATCTTAGATACCGGCGCGTTTTATATCGAGTAGCCCGGCTGTGAGTCAGTTGGCAGAGCTCCGCGCGAGCTCCGCGTCACCGCGGCCACTGACGCCACGCACCAGTCGTTATGACGCCCGTTGTTTCCACAACGCTTGCTCTTGTACAGTCCAGTTAATTTATTATCGGAGTCACATTCGGCCAAAAATGTACCAAGATCAACACCTTTGACTTCGCGTCTAGACTTTTCGCGATTAGACTTTTTCGATCCAAACATCCAGATGTGACTTGCACGACTGCACGTCGTTTGGTAGGTTATTAAGTGCGCAGATTTCAACAACGCTAACTGTACATACCTACCTATTATTATTAATAGACACATTACCCGAGTGTGCTATAAATTGGCCGTAAATCTTGTAGTGTCTTCCTATGGCGATTGAAATAGTTAAGTATTTACAAGGAGTGTAATGTAAATAAATAGGGATTGTTATACGCATTACGTATGAACCATATCGAAATACGTACTAAACGTGCTCTAATAATTTTACAATGAGCATAATTGACAAAAATTCAAGCTACATATGTAGGTAATCTAAAACTTGTGATGGGGAGTTATTAGTGCATTTGCATGGTTAGTATACTGTACAGTCGGTGCCCTGACATAAGTATCTAGGCGCGCGTTTAAATGTACCTACGCACGTACTGACTGTACTGTGAATGTGGTCATAATATTTTTTAGTACAATCAGATTTATAAATATTGCTAAGAAGACTCGTTTCTCAACTTTCTTCGGTTGACGTAGGTGTAGTTGATTGATTACTCTAATTTTGATACCAAAACTTTCGCACCAAACATAAATAGCTGAATCTACTTTCCTTTAACATTTACGTCTATGTTTCATTGAGTGCCGATAAAAAGAAACAGGCAAATTGATAAGAGATATCATCGGAGTCACGCCGTCTTGATAATCGAGGTGTGCTCGGTTCTTGAGAACGATATGACGATAGGTAGGTACGTCAATTAGGTGCTTATTGAATCAATCGCGTTTCGAAGAATCGTTTGATGAATTCATGCTATTTAACACACCATCTCCATCTAAGAAACAATAAGTTTTTGTCCCTAAGTAGGTATCTCGTTTTACGATCATGAGGTTTTATAATTGCCTTTGTTGCACTTTTATACGTTTTGCGTCACATGTTGAACTGAAGGAGTAATGTGACGAAATTGATTTTGAGAAGCTCTTAAGTTGTCGTTTGGCAGTAGGTACCTATAGTGTCGTCTGTGAAAGTGTTATGAAGGCTTGAAGGTCGGACCCTCCCGACTGGGTGCTCCCATGGGCGCGCCCGATAATTTATAAATCTGCCTTTCAGGGCCAAACAAATAAGGTTTGTGATGTGTGCTTTAGGCACTTTGATGTTTTGTTTTGACTGTTTTTGATTTTATGTACCTTAGTTATTGTGTACTAATGTCGATCTACGAACGCAATAGCACTTGCATATACACGTGGCTATCGAGCTCGTCGCAGCGGTAACTCGGCTGTGTATAATTAGATCATACTCATTAATACAGTCATATTTCCTTATAGAAATAGATTAAAGCAATCGGAATAATCATTACACTATAAATACGATCACAGCACCGCCATCTACATCAAATGTTCAGCAATATTTATGTGCATATGTGTCAATCATCAAAACACGAAAACACATTTTATGTGAAAAGCCGTTTTCTGAATTTAGAGCTAATATATTTTTTATTATCTTTATAGTTTCAAGGAGATATCAAAATAGACGGTGAATTCGTCGAGAGAGGAATTATGACATAGACATTTAACAATTTAATAATTGTTTTATCATTAGAATATTCGATTGAACAATGGAGAGTAACAACGTTGTGAACCGGGTAAGCCGCGTTTGATACTGGCACCTTAGAGCACTGAAAATGAACTGCACTTTTTGTTCACCATAAAAATGAAGAAAAAAAGTGTTTTTGCCACACCTGGCCATAAAGTGGCTGCGCGTACGGAAAAAGCCGCTTTCTGGCCAATTGTAGACATAAAATGATGTACGCAACACGGGAGGTAATAAAGAAAGCCCACGATCGCATATTTACGTTCCTCGCTTGCACCTCGGGCCGCAAACATCTGCGATCTCGGCCTTTCTTTGTTTTACCGCCCTAGTTGTGTAATGTACTATTCCTTTAACAATTTAGCCATCGTGCGTGCTCCATGCTAGCTTGTAAAGGTGTGAAACTAATCAGTAGGTATTAATGTTCCGCGGCCGTAACCATTTGAGAACTCTCTAACAAAATGAACAAGACACGCCTTTTCGGCGCCCTTAAACTATTAAGTAATCAATTGAACTCCATCGCGATAAGTTAAACGAAACCACCATGACCCGGGTACTACCAACTTGCGGGAAACTTGTTCGCTATTCCGACTTTAGTAATATATACAGGGTGGGAGGGACTATACCGACATACTTTAGCCATTCCTGGTGGTGTGACGAGTAAATAATGTTGTATCAACATGGGTCGAATATTGTCATTTTACGAGTACATTAATAGTCTTATGGAACAAAATAAATCAGTAAATTCAGCCCCTCGTTATAAACATGTCCTTATTGGAGGAAAAGTAATCAGAAAGAAAAAAACCGGTCAAGTGCAAGTCGGACTCGCTCACCGAGGGTTCCGTACAAACTCGTAAGTAGATACGTGAATAGTTCAACAAAAACTGTATGGCCGTTAGCTTAGTAGGAGCAAATAAGTATGTGTACGATTTTTGAAAATTTCTAAAAAACGATGCAATTTAGGAAAACCGTTTTATTTTTCCTGTAATATTTAGGATGATATTAATAATTGGTAATTATTACAGATTTTTCTGTTCAGTAACTTCGAAGATAATAGGGTGGGAATGGTATTTTTTTGAACGTTTTTGGTCATAAATCAAAAAGTACAAAATTAAGAAAAAAAACAAAAATGGTTTTGGAATCTACAAATTAAGCCCTTTCATTTGATATGTCACTCGATATAACAGCTCTACTTTTGTTTTTCCACATCCCATTTCGGACCCCTTTAAAAAAAAAGTAAAAAAGGTATAAGATTTTTTTTTTCTATCCAATAGGCTCGAGTCAGCGACTTTTAACACTATTCCAAGTTTCAAGTCGATAGCATCAGTAGATCCTGAGATATCTTGCTGTGACAGACGGACAGACAGACAGACAGACAGACAGACAGACAGACAGAGTCGCACCATAAGGGTTCCTTTTTTACCATATTGGTACGGAACCCTAAAAAAGCTAAAATGGAAACGAAAGGTCAATTTTTTGGCCTCGTAGTCGCTTACCATCATTTACTGCGAAGGTTAATTGCTGTTTAGATAAAGGATTTAAAAAAAAATAGTAAAACTATCTTAGTCACATTTATTAAGTAGGGCTTGTTACACACTTGGGAGTTTTCATTTAAAAAATAATGAATATCTCTGAAAGTAAGCGTTTTTCGACTATATAATATATCACATAACTTTATTTACTCTTCACACCACCAGAAATTCATGGTTAAAGTATGTCGGTATAGTCCCTCCCACCCTGTATAAATCCAATTAAGTTTGGGAAACTTTTTTAATTTATTTTTCAGTGATAGTGGATTTCTTTTGTTTTCTCTAGTTTTTGACTGCGTCGTAACACGAGGCGTTTTATCGTGCCTAGTGAGTAAGGTTGGGTATCATAACGTGTGGTCATAAATATGCGATGCGCCAATATTATTGCAAAATTTTACAGTCGAAGGATGTCAATTTGACGAGAGCTATAGATTGACCCAGTCATTTCGAACATTCGAGGTCGCAAAAAATCGCACAACGCTGAATGTGTTGGGATGTTGTTAGGATACATATAAGTAGTGTAAACTCGATTTTGCAGTTTCGAGAAAGTTGTGCTAAATGTATGGTGCTCAAAAAACACCGAAATTTTCGGTCATTTTTCAAATTTTGGTCTGTACCTTCTAAAAACCGGATTTTTGGATAAAATTGTCTATGACACTATTAAAGAAGATAAAATTCCCTACAATATGAGTGTAACATCAACTCAACATGTTTAGAAAATGTTGAGATATAGCACTTCAAAACATTGCAAAATTTTCTAAAAAGTTCGAAATTGCACTTTCAGCTACATCTCAAGCTGAATAGCAGCTGAAATACTGATCTTACAATGACAGTTAAATTTATGAAATTATAGAGCAATTATTGAGCTTTTTTTTAAATATAATTTGAACCCTGTACTAGCGATAATTCTCTTGTTATCGGAAAAAAACAAAATCATTAGATAACTCAGATTTCTTAGGAAAGAGTGCTCCTAAAGGAAATTGTTAGTATATTGCGCAGTTATTCATAGGAAGTTTTAAAAATGACTTTATATTTTTAAACATCATTCATTTAAAAAGTCCTGAGGGGCCATGATGATCGCGTACATCGCACATTATGTAAATGACAAAAGCATCGTCACATTTACATACGTGCGTATATTCGAGAGTGTTGAATACTTTATTATTTATTTATACTGTGATATGCGCAACCATCATGTGCCCGCTAAATTAGTCTTAAATACACATTGTATGATCTTGGTCATAAAATGTGAAAATAAACGTGAACAGGACATCATGTAAAATCGTATTTATTGCAATAAGTTACAACTTATAAGTGAGTATCTAGTTCCTACTGGAACATACCATAAAAATATTTTTTTTGTCGCTTACGTAATGCTATGATAGCAAACCCTAATATTTTTTTAGTTACTAAGAAACACTACCAATCTTAAAGCCAAGTTTTAAAATATTACCATACCGATATTCAGATTTTAATTTTACTTGTAAAAAGTATTAAAAAGGTAGTGTCCCTGACGTAATGTTTTCGTGGAAAGCTCCTACTGTGTTTGAGATAACACCTCTGCTCTTTTTGAGCCGAGGAAAACTTTGACTCGGCTTCCCGTTTCTTAACTATTACCCCACTCATAAGGATCTCATGCGGCGCTCCTTGTCCACCCAAATTTCTATTTTTCCCTATCTCCTACGACTTATTTTGTACCCAGTGGTGGGTTATGTAGGAATATCTTGTCTTTCTTGGTATAACATTGGATTCTAAACTCCAGTGGGGTCCCCATATTGGTAATCTCTCGAATAGACTAAGTTCTGCAGCGTTCGCAGTCAACAAGATCCGACAATTAACAGACATAAAAACAGCTCGATTAGTATATTTTAGTTACTTCCACAGTATTATGTCGTATGGTATTCTGCTGTGGGGCAGTGCTAGTGCTTCAGAGCTTAATACTATATTTGTTCTGCAGAAGAGGGCTATTCGAGCGATATATAAGATGAATTATCGAGACTCACTTAGAGATAAGTTTAAGGAAATTAATGTAATGACATTGCATTGTCAATACATCTATGAGAATATTATGTATGTACATAAAAATATCATGAATTTTAAGAAGAACTGTGACATACATAATATTAATACTAGGAATAAACATAAGCTCGCAGTGCCCACCACTCGGCTCCATAAAATAAAAACATCATTCATGGGTAATTGTGTAAGGTTTTATAATAAGCTGCCAAGGAATATAACTGAATTATCTATTAACAAATTTAAGAATTGTGTAAAGCGTAAACTCATGTCTAAGGCTTATTACAGCACACAAGACTACATGAATGATGAAACACCGTGGGATTAACTGCGACTGGAAATAGATATATTTTAAAAACAATGTTTGATTAGTTGTCTTTTTCTGTTTTTGTACTTGCCAATTGTTTTGACACTTAGAGACCATTTACATCTCTAAGAAAAAATGGACTTAATTTAGTATATAAGTATTTTCAATTTGTATTTTGACGTTTGGAGATCCTTTACACCTCCAAAACATAATATTTTGACAACGGAGACTCTTTACATCTCCATTAATTCTAGTATCAATTTATTTTCTATTTTTTTATTTGTATTGTTTGGACGCATAGAGAGACCCTTTACATCTCTATAAATGTAGTTTTTAAGGTAATGTAATGTATATTAAATTATTAAAAGAGAAACTGGTGAGTTTCTTCCGGCGCTTCTTCTCACCAGAAGGTCATTACCCGAAGCGCCAAAAAGAAAAGAAGACAAAGAATGTAAGACATGTAAAAGAGCCCTTGAGGGCCTACTTACAGAAATAAATTATTTTATTTATTTTATTTTATTTTATTTTATCGGGCAGCAATATCTTCCATTGGGGTTAAACCAGGGCGATAGACTTTGGCACTGTTAGAAGATCGTACACGTATTTCGTAACATTAGGTTGGTCATCTTGCCTACGTTACGCATATATTGTTATCTTATCTAGAATATAATTTACGTATTTCACACAACTGCTGGCTATTCAGTCTCTCTATCGCAACTGCTTGATAGAGGTCATCTTTACTATTGAAATTAAAACATCAGGATGGATTGTAGCATAGTATTTGTTACAATACCAACTACCTGAAACGGACAGCGAATCAGAGGAAGAAGTTCAACAAATGGCCTCCAATGCACCCCAAGCGACAATATCTTCAACAGACCAACCATGAACCCGCTACGCAAAGATGCCAACGAGAGCACGCGCTGCAACTCATCAACGCTCATCCCCGATGCTCTATCCTGTCTCTCCCATTTTCCAATATTGGCTAAAGGTTGCATAATCGGTTGATTGTGGTCGACCGGCTGCGGCTAGTCGGCCTTCCCCTCCCATCCCAGAGCGTGTCACTCCCTACAAATCTGTGCCCCCTGGTGTATCCGGCTAGTCCGGGTCAGGCAACGTCCTGGCTGGGTGTGGTACCTATGTTCATGTTCATGTTCATGTTCATTACTGAAAGGCTATGGAGAAGAAAAAGCTCATGCCGGACAGCTAGGCTTAACCTTGTTCTCTGCAGAGTTTGTTAGGGGAAGACCTGAGGCTAATTACGAGTACATAGTAGAATACAAGCTAATATTATTAGTAAAAATCCATACAAACTGCTTGACTTCTTAGCCATGAACATGATTTTGACGACACTTTTCTAGGTGTAATTCAGAAAAATACGATCATTTAGCCAATTGCGTAAAGGCAAGTCTAATATTATAAGTACTTACACAAAATAGGAGCATTATTAGACGCGGAAAATTGGTAGGTGTAAACGTATAACTACGTATAACTACACATATATGCTAGGTATACCTACCGGTTGCGTGGCGTTTCGTTGACAAACGTTAAATCTAATATTTTATGTCATCAAAGATAACTTTTTGCCTGATTCCGTAAAATGTCAGCAATTAAAGGGTAACTACATAGCTACTCTTTAGTGTAAGTTATTGCGATATATACCAATTTACATTGCGTCCTGCAATTCTATCACTGGAGTCAGCCGAGGACTCGCCATCACTTTACGTTAATTTTCACATTTATTTTTATGACTAAGATCTTACGATGTGTATCTAAGACTAATTTAGCGGGCATATGATGGTTGCGCATATCACAGTATAAATAAATAATAAAGTATTCAACACTCTCGAATTTACGCACGTATGTAAATGTGACGATGCTTTTGTCATTTACATAATGTGCGATGTACGCGATCATCATGGCCCCTCAGGACTTTTTAAATGAATGATGTTTAAAAATATAAAGTCATTTTTAAAACTTCCTATGAATAACTGCGCAATATACTAACAATTTCCTTTAGGAGCACTCTTTCCTAAGAAATCTGAGTTATCTAATGATTTTGCTTTTTTCCGATAACAAGAGAATTATCGCTAGTACAGGGTTCAAATTATATTTAAAAAAAAGCTCAATAATTGCTCTATAATTTCATAAATTTAACTGTCATTGTAAGATCAGTATTTCAGCTGCTATTCAGCTTGAGAGGTAGCTGAAAGTGCAATTTCGAACTTTTTAGGAAATTTTGCAATGTTTTGAAGTGCTATATCTCAACATTTTCTAAACATGTTGAGTTGATATTACACTCATATTGTAGGGAATTTTATCTTCTTTAATAATGTCATAGACAATTTTATCCAAAAATCCGGTTTTTAGAAGGTACAGACCAAAATCTGAAAAATGACCGAAAATTTCGGTGTTTTTCGAGCACCATACATTTAGCACAACTTTCTCGAAACTGCAAAATCGAGTTTACACTACTTATATGTATCCTAACAACATCCCAACATATTCAGCGTTGTGCGATTATTTGCGACCTCACCCAGATTTTTATGTTCGCCACGACGGGGGTAAGATATCTGAGCACGCGACAAAGACACGCTCGGGCGTAACGTGTGCTTCTCTAACGTCGAGGCGGCGTATCGATTTGCCTCTTGCATGTAGAACATACTAGAGATATCGAAACAAATATTATCTGAGTATCGAAATAGAAACGCAGATATTTAATATCTTTAAAGAACATGCTTCATCTCAAAGGGCTCTATGCACCATATTTTAGCAGTACAATTATCCAAATCTCTATGAATATATAGGTAAACAATAGCAGAGCGAGCATTTCTAAAAAGAAATTGTACTCAAATTTCTATACTCGTACGATGGCCAGGTTAACAGTCACAAAAGTCGTTAATTTTCCTATTTTGTCACGATTTTTTTTTAAATGGTAAACAATATGTCGGTACTATTATTGAATATTTTCCGTAATTAAGATTCTATCGAAGATATTTTTACTAATTATTCAAATGATATATCTTACAATCTTTTTCAAAAATGCTCAGGTTAGTAATCAGCTAGCGGTGTCTGTCAAAACGTAGGTATTCAAAATTTTATTTCGAATACAATACAGTATGATTCATTAGTCACTTATACTTTTTACATTCGATTCAATAACATTGGTACAAAGGTCGGCGAGTTTTTGTTTCAAAGAAACTATAATTTATATAAAAAATAATTTTGGGATACACTTCATCACTTTATGCATCCTTAAACATCAAATAGCAACTAAATATGATCGCTACAAAAACAAGAAAGTCAATGCGAGTTTTCAGGAACACTGAGCTTAAGTAAAATACTTAATTTGAAATTCCTGACACCCGAGTGAACTTGATTTCAAATTCCACCTTTTGTAATTATGAATTCAATTATAGAATACCGAAACTGTCTTAATTAACACGGCTTGAATATAAAGTATATAAAAAGATTAAAGAACCTGAAAGGAATATAATAGTCAAGACGTCAGATTTAAAATATGTTTGGTTTCGTTAGTGCCGTTACTGTTTTATAAGATCGCAGGAAACGTTGACAAAGATATGTTTTTTTCACTTAAATACATTCAGTATAATATTTAGCGGAGAACTAGCTCGTTGACCCAGTAGCCGACTTCGAGAAAACTTGTGTCTATCTATCGACGTCATTGCACGGTACAAAGAGAGGACACTCGTATCGTATGTTACCTTATTCTGAACCCTAGTTTCATTCTCTTTTAGTTTCTTATGTATTTTAATCCAAGACCTTGTCCAACTGTGTGCCAAGTTTCATGTAGGTAATTTGTTCAAAGGTTTACGCGTGACTTTTAACACATCATTGTATAGTGATATTATTAGTGTATTTAATATACCTATATTACCTATTGCCATAAAACAGAATACTAGTAAATAAAACCTTATAATTACGGACAATAACGAATAAGAAAAAACCCGAGATGCAAATGTGTCTTTATATTATTAACTAAGCAAGGTGTAAAAATCTTTATAAGCGTAAGATTGATAGTTCAATGGATTAGTTGTGAGTTTAATATTGTTATGTTATTGTCGAAGTTAGTAGGCGATGGCGTACATGCAGTTTGTTTTGATTTGGGAGAGCGGAGGGCGGCGCCGGCGACGGCGCGGACGTCGCCGCCTTCCCCGTGCCTCGCATTCGTGTTCTTATTTCCCATATACATTACTTGCCAAAATCCCCGATGTTTAGACAGAATTCGGATTTATGAAATGTATCCAAATTGCATACTTTAAAATTAATGACTTATCCATTCTGTAGAATAATGTTTCGAATATACATTTACGTTATTGCGATTCTCAACGGTACCCAGGTAACTTGTCGGTAAAGGGAGGTTAACTAAATGCAGAAGCACACCAAATCATGCAAACCATAGTATCACGTGACTACAGGAACATATAGGAAGTAGGTAACAGAGATATAAGTAGGGACCAACAGTTCAAAAGTATATTTACACGAGTCCTTACTCACATGGCAATAGGGTCTTGTGTACTATTTAACTAGTTTAAATCTTTTTAGACCAATGTCTGTGTAGGTATGTCTGATGTTTAAACTGTAATAGTTTGAGCAGAGTACTTTGCTATTTATCTGAATTAAAATCTTATCATTGAAGATCTACTAAAACTTTGTGAATTTAATTACTAAAAGGCGTTCAAACTTAAATTTAACTTGATACCAGCAAACGGTTTACCATAGTTTCTATGTTGGCAACCTCGTTCAAACATAAATTTACTAATACTACCAAACTTTTCATCGTCGTTTTTATTGCCAAGTAATCTATGAAAAGTTGATTTATATATTATTTGTTAAGGCTCCAACGGAGAATCGACCTCCAGTTGCCAGCGTAGCTGGGCCCGAAGCGACCGGCCCCGTACAATTTCCGCCTCGCCCTCCTCTGAACAGAGTCGACTCGCGGTCAGCTTTTCCGCCGGTTTCACCGAGGCCTGCTGTTCCACTTCAAGCTCAACAAAGACCCCAATTTCAACCGGGAGGACAAACCACTGTTCCACCCCAATTTGCTCCTAGGCCAGGTCCTCCCCCGGTTCGTGGTCCAGCGCCTCCTGGACTACAGCAAACTCGTCCTCAGCCTCCACCGTTGCGTCCCTCGGGCCCGCAGTCATTTGCACCTCAGCAAGGTCCCAGACCTCTACAGTCGCCTACATCGGGTCAACCACCACTAAGAGGTCTGCCACCTAGCAACTTACAATTTGGGCCGCGGGCAGCCCCACAGATTGCGGGTGCCGTCACGCCGGACGGTGTGAGACCACCACCACAACTAGTACAACTGCCTAATAACGGTATACCCAGGACCGGGACACCTCCGAATCCTGCTAGTGGGCCACTATCACGACAATCATCTCAAGGCTCTATTAAAGGCCTAGATACATCAAGCTCAAACCAGAATAAAGCTGCAAACCTGGATAACCAGGGTGTAATCATTAACCAGAACGTCAGTAAGCCTGAAAATGGCGCTGAAATGCTGGGTCCGAAAGGAAGAAGTTACAGTATTGCAGCAGCTCCAGGAGCACCGAGTCCTCTCAAGGTTGAAGACGACCGCAGAAAATCAGTCAGCTCCATTGGAGGTACAGGGCTGGACTACGCGAGTCGTACCCCCGGTCTTGGATTAATACAAGAAGGAAATTTTGATAGTCAAGAAAATGTCCGTAGTTCAATAGACAACATCCGGTCTGGAGTAACTAACAATGGTACAAAAGATGTAATAGAACGACCGGAATCTCGAATATCTGGATCCAAAATGACAGACTCATTTATCGGTTCACTTCCGACCACAGTACCAAAAAAGAAATTAGATGATGACGACGACGTAGTCTTACAGAGTAATATGGCATCAACTAAGCACGTTTCGGACAATTCTATAAATCAAGTCAAAACTGATCCGTTTGATCGCTCTCCTTCTTTGACACGCAGCGATGATTCACCGGAATTAAAGCAAAAATCTACTCCAGGCCCAGTTATAGCAAATAAATCTCAGAGTGTGACTCCGGAACCACAGCGACCAAAGACGCCAAAAGCAGAAAATAAACAAGATATGAGGTCTGAGCAGATCAAAGAAGTTAAACCGGCTGTAACGCCGCCGCCATCCAAAACGGTTTCTAAATCTCCCGTCGTAGATGCAAAGCCTCCTTTGGTTGTGCACAAGCCCACCGAATTAAATATGACTTCAGTTGGAGCCGACTCCAAAAAGTCAACACCTAGAAGAATAGCTTCTGCTCCAAAGTCTAGGCCAAAAGGTAATTTTAAAGGTTCACTGGCAATTTTTAAGTTACCCTTTTGAGATGAGTCAGAATGATTAAGTTAAATCTTATCGTATTGTTTCGTTCAACTTTTTATTTTATTACAGATGGCGACAACGACAGCGGTGTGGATGAATCTACCCAAGGAAATGTAAGTTTTTAATAACGATTAATAAATTTAAATTATTACAATTAGTTTGAGGTACAATAATTCTAATTTTACTAGGATCTCAACGGGTCTCCTGGCTCACCGAACAAGAAAAACCCAAGCAAGTTACCCACTAAAGAAAAATCTAGCAGCAGTCTCAAGCCGAGTCTTTCGCGATCGTCGAGCAAAAGTGCCACTGTTAAAACACCTGAAAATCCACTGCCTACTGAAAAGAAAAGTAAGTAACAAACTGTTTGACTACGCTACCTACATACATGAAAGGTCTAAGACATTTTAAAATCTCATCAGTTTTAGTAGCTACATTATGATACGAGTGGGCTATGTTGGTCATTCATTACAGTCGAGGCAGTGTCGCTGTTATAACCGAGACTGTAATGACCAATGCCCACGAGTGCCAACGACGTTTTTCGACACACTTGCGAATAAAAAAATAATACTTAGGTATCATTTAAAACTTGTATTTTTGCTTTCGGAGGTGTACGTCAGATTCCGTTTTCGTCAGATGCACTTGTAGGTCAGATTCCGATTTAGTCAGATGCCTTGTAGGTCAGATTCCGTTTTCGTCAGATGCCTTGTAGGTCAGATTCCGACTTAGTCAGTTTCCTAGTAGGTCAAATTCCGTTTTCGTCAGATGCCTTGTAGGTCAGATTCCGTTTTCGTCAGATGCCTTGTAGGTCAGATTCCGTTTTCGTCAGATGCCTTGTAGGTCAGATTCCGACTTAGTCAGTTTCCTAGTAGGTCAAATTCCGTTTTCGTCAGATGCCTTGTAGGTCAGATTCCGTTTTCGTCAGATGCCTTGTAGGTAAGATTCCGTTTCAAAAACATTCACTTGGATCAACGGGGTGAGAATACCATGTGTATACATTAGGGTGTCCCAGAAAGCAAATCTCCATACAAATTTTGAAGCCGGGGCTTCCCATCATCACAGAGAACTAGAATTTTATACACCATAATATTATAGTAGTTACAACTTTTTAAGGGGATTTCCATATCTATCATTACAAAAAAAAATATCTTGCCCATACAACAAAAATATTATTTTACTTATTTCGTAATGCATCAAGGTTTTTGGAAATCAAAACAAAATGTTATGTTATGATTTATTTTAAGAGAAGATTGAAATGTCACTCGGTAATAGGTCCTTCTGTTATATCTATCACCGACCCAAATAAAATTTTGAATGGGTCGCTAAAAGATTCCCATACATTCTATTACCGAGTGTCATGTGATCGTACCATCGGTAATAGACTTCATGTGGATTTTCGTAAAATCTAATTCCGACCTATAAGAACTTTTGGGTGCAGTTGCAATTTCATTACAAATCAAACATAGTTTTTATAAGCTTGCTATTAAACCAAAATCAAAAAGCTGGTATGTAAATATAGTTAATTATTACAATATTTAAACGACATGACAAAATCAGGGTTCCATAGAAACTGCAGATTCAGTACTGAAGTTTTGGTTAAAAATTAAGGGTTTCTTCAATATATTCCATACCACGGAAATAGTTCTTTAATAGCGTCAATAGATCAAAATTTAAATAACTGTAAGAGAGCATGTTACCGTCAACATATAGAAAAGATAAAGCAAAAATAATCAAATTACCATCTTACATATTACCGTGGTATACCAAGGTATTAGTCTCCCCAACCAAAAATGGCGTCTATCACCGCTGTATTTTATTTTCCAATTTAAACGCATTTCCAGGCCAAATAAAATATAAAGTTTACGAACAAGTTGTGCACAAAACTATAAACAACTATTAAAAAGTCGTAGCATTCATTCAATAGTGGTAGCTATTACGTTAAATAATAAATAATGTTCGGGTACACTCATGGATTAATAAAATAGAAGGATACCGCGCGGTCTAAGACGCGGTTGAAGCCAAGCAATGGCCGCCGAGTGAGCATGTGTGCGTTCACGCAGTGTTACCATGTAAATCAGATTTTCCCCTATCTAAAAGATATTCGTAATATATTTATTTATGACTATGAAAATGTCAATGTCACATCGTCATTAGGAAAAAAATGTGTTTGACAGAAAATAATAAAAACAGAATGAATATCTAGTATTTTTTATAACATTTTGGACACTTGTTTGTCATTCGCGGAGATCAAATAATTTAAATGTCTTTTTTTTGCTTCGGTTTATAGGCAGGTAAAAATAATTAATATTAAATGCGTATATTTTATACTGTATATTCATTCGACTTCAACAGGAAAACTTATCGTGAGTTTAACAGGGTAAAAGAATAAGTCGTTACAGTTGAAATAAACAAAAGGATAAAATAAAAAAGTAATTTTAAGAAATTTAACTGACTTCAAAATATTTTCACGAGTAGCACCGATCTAAAAAAATGGCATATTTACTTAAGATTAAAAACAAATTTTACTTATCTTTATCTTCCTTTTTTCAGTTTTTGAAGTCTGTTTATTTTTTTATATAACCTTTTTAATTTTGTAACAAGAAAATCAATCTCCCGAAATTTCAGGTAATTACCCCATTTATTAATTGATCACACTGGCTCCGGCTTTGACTTTTGGCTATCCATATTTGATGTTATAATTTAAAATAGTAAATCGATGTAAAATTGTGATTTAAATATTATTTTACCTGTGAAAAGTGATTCCTTGATTTATTTTGCTGTTACAAGTGTTGTTTCTACAGACTTTTACTTCGCAAGAAGGCATATTTTTATCATTTTTGTCAACGTTGGCATTCGACGGAGTACGGTGCATTATGGCAGCCGACCGGCCCGTTATGCTGGTTGATGTGTGCGTGCTGCTCGTAAGCACAAAGCGCCGGCGCATAATGAATGCTTCACTTATCTGTTCGCGACGCTACGTCCGGCTATTTATTTTAAGGTCCTTGGGTACACTTAAATTCGGCGTGACGCGTTAGTATGACACACCTCTTTCTACGCCGCCGTCGCGGGAACTAACGAATTGCGAGCTTGTTGTTACAATCACACACACTTGCATAAACAGATCCGTTAGTCAACTAAATAAGCTTCATTTTTGTAAAAATACGTTTTATTGTAAAACGAAGGGCTTGCTTATAAAACGCATATTTTTAAATGCCGCGGTAATGGTCGCCGATTTTGATGCCCCCGGTAATAGGCGCCGTTACCTTACTTTAAACAATATCTTTTATATATTTATTGAATCAAAGCCAATCTCAAATTGGATTCGAACATTTCGAACCATTTTTTCACATTTTAGTGTGCGAAAAGGTTAAAGGGCATTTCTCCAGAAATATGTCTGCGACTCATTCATATGTCTCCATCCATTTAGTATGAAAAAGGGCCAGATGAATGAGGTGACCGCAGACATATTTCTAGAGAAATGCCCTAAATGCAAATATAACGCCTATGAAGTTCTGATATCCTAGTACCTACCTCGTTTGGGATCATTGTTCATTTATGTTGATGTGACTCGGACTTTACAAAAATATAACTGCAATAGCATGCCAAGTCGAGTAACACAAGCAGACTCAACAATTGACGTTCCATGAAATAAATAAAAATATATTTGAATCTACGAGGGGTGATTGGAAAGTTCACGCCCTAAGTATGAAATCAAATCCAAAGATTTTATTTAATATTTTTATTTCTCTACGTAGTCCCCGTCGAGCTCTTTGCACTTGTTCCATCTGGATTTCAAAGCCATTATACTACTTTTGAAGAAACTTTCCTCCAGGCCTTCAAAATAGGTGTCCACTTCGGCTTGGACCTCGTCGTTGGTAAAAAAATTCTTACCGCCCATGTGTTTTTTTAAGTTTGGAAATAGATGGAAGTCCGATGGTGCCTAATCAGGCGAATAGGGTGGGTGGGGCAATAATTCAAACCCACAGTTGTGAATTTCTGCCATCGATTTTATTGACGTGTGCACACGTGCATTGTCCTGGTGAAAGAGAACTTTTTTTGTCAACAATCCAGGTCTTTTTACTTTCAGATTTTCTCGTAATCGGCGTAAAAGGTTGCAATAGTAGTCCGAGTTTATAGTGGTACCTTACTGGAGATAGTCAACCATTATTACTCCCTTTGCGTCCCAGAAGACTGAGAAGACTGATGCCATGACTTTATTCGCCGACAAAATGGCCTTTGCCTTTTTGGGAGGCGGAGATCCAGCACGAACCCACTGCTTTGATTGCTGTTTAGTATCGGGCGTGTAGTGATGGACCCATGTCTCATCCATAGTAACATATCTATCCAAAAAGTCTTGAGGATCAGCTTCAAACAAGTCGAGACAGTCGCATGAAATTGTTAGACGAGTGATTTTTTGTTCCACTGAAAGGAGCTTCGGAACCCATCTCGCCCACACCTTCGAAAAACCTAATTCGTTGACTATAATGTTTTGGGTTCTTTCATAGGAGATGCCTACGATGTCAGCTATTTCTCTTACTTTTAATCGTCGGTCTTGCATTATCATCTCGCATATAATTGCCACATTATGTGGATTGGTCGCAGTGGTTGGTCTCCCGGGGCGAGGGTTATCTTTGATATTGACTCGTCCCCGCTTGAATTCAGCTGCCCACTTTTTTACTGTCGTATATGATGGAGAGGATTGCCCCAATGTACACTGCATATCGTCAAAAATTTGTTTTCCGAGTCAATCCTTTTTTATGAAGATATTTAATTACAGCACGTTGCTCCAAATTGTCCATAATGAAAAAGCTGTTGACTCTTATTTTTAAATCAGACGTATAATTTATTTTTACAATGTCTTACAATTGAAATTTCGCGGGATGAGAACTGAATAATGACAGTTCAAAATGGCGGTAGAAAAAAATTAAAAAGTTTTTTTTTTAATGGTCAGGCCGCGAACTTTTCAATCAGCCCTCGTAACTTACTCTTACTAGGAATCAGACAGAACCGGACTAAGTCGGAATCTGACCTACAAAGAATCTGACGAAAACGGAATATGACCTATAAGGCATCTGACGAAAACGGAATCTGGCCTACAAGGCATCTGACGAAAACGGAATCTGACCTACAAGGCATCTGACGAAAACGGAATCTGACATACAAGGCATCTGACGAAAACGGAATCTGACCTACAAGGTATCTGACGAAAACGGAATCTGACCTACAAGGCATCTGACGAAAACGGAATCTGACCAACAAGGCATCTGACGAAAACGAAATCTGACCAACAAGTCATCTGACGAAATCGGAATCTGACCTACAAGTGCATCTGACGAAAACGGAATCTGACGTACACCTCCGAAAGCGTATTTTTGTATTTATTTCGTGGGTTGTCTAACAACACCTCTAGGGATGGTATAGTGCGGAACGCGTGCCTTTTTTGCGAACATGTCAAAGTCAAAAGCACTTGTGTGTAATAAGCTGCCATCCGCGCGTAAGAACCATGAAATGAGAGCCACTTTATGAGCAAGTGTGTTGAAATGGGTCTTTTCTACTTATTTAACGTGTTTCAAAAACATATCAGATTCATTAAGAGTTAATTTACTTACAAGACAAGTTAACCCAAGGACCTTAAAATAAATAGCCGGACGGAGCCTCGCTAACAAAGAACTGAAGCATGTCTAATAAGCCGCGACCTATGTGTGCGTGGTGCTCGCAATAAGAAAAAACCGGCCAAGTGCGAGTCGGACTCACATACGAAGGGTTCCGTACTACCGTACAAAAAAACGTCGTAATTAACAACTGGCAAAAGGTCTTAAATGCCGTGTAAATCAATGGCACTTAAAACCTTTTGGTTGAGAAGTTTTTGGGCAATAACTTCAAAACGGTTTATTCGTTACTATTCAAAAGAATTTTCGTTGAATGTATTTATTAAGCGTTACCTTCCTGATTTTTTTTCATATTTTTTGGATTTACGGTTTAAAAGTTAAGGGGGGGGACACAATTTATGCAACTTTCAGAGCGATTATTTCCGGAAGTATTCATCAAAATTACTAAACTTAGTAGCGGCATCTACAAGACATCTATATTCCAAGTTTCATCAGTATACGTCTTGTAGTTTTTGAGTAAAATGCCTGTGACATACGGACGGACGGACGGACGGATATGACGAAATTACAAGGATTCCTTTTTAGCCACTTTGGCTACGGAACCCTAAAAACTCGTTGATGTGTGCGTGTGGCTTGTAAGTGCAATCAGCCGGCTTATTAAAAATGGCTTCAGTTCTCTGTTGGCGAGGCCCCGTCCGGCTATTTATTTTATGGTCCTTGAGTTAACCGAGTAAATGTACTTTATATATGAGGAAACATTTTTTTTTTTTGTCTCTTCATTGGCTTTAATGTGGGCAATTTACACCACACTTTTTAAAATGAGTCGAGTAAATGTATTTATTTTTCAGAAGTGCCCATGAACAAGATCCAAGTGGGAAATGCTCCATCGCCAAATCTCAAAACAATCAAATCTAAAATCGGATCATTGGACAATGCGACGTATAAGCCTGGCGGTGGTAATGTGAAAATTGAAAATAGAAAACTTGATTTCAAAGCGGCTCCTAAAATTGCCGCTAAAAACGATGCCTACACTCCAAGCGGTGGATCTAAGAAGGTATTTTGTTATTAGTAACTTTCTCTACTGAATGAATGGTTTACCTGGTTTTTTACCATCGTATCCCATGTCTTGAAGCCTTCACTCTTCAGGGTTATGCTGTATGGACGATAACTTTGGACGACCCATGGCAGAAGGGTCATTGCCTATTGTGGGATGCTACATGTGTGAGTAGAACGTTTGCGCAGTCACACAACCAGATCTGCTGGATTGATCGCAGTTTGCTTAAAACCAGTGTACGATTTTGTGTCAATTGCGGTGGAGACAGCGGGGCCCTAGGGTACGGAAGATCAAGACTTTATAAGCGAGTTGGATTACGGACTTAAGAATCGATGGGCGGGGGGGGGGGGGTCGAGAGGGGGGGGGGGAGCTCACTCCGGATCGTACCTATCTGGTGCAGTTTGATGGGGACGGCTACGATTCGGAGTTCTTTTTTATAAACTTTTGTTTAGTTTCACCTGTTCCGGTGTCTGTCAGTCTGTCTGTCTGACTGACTGAAAATTGTTTTTTTGACAAAAACTTATTAATTATGTAGGTAAAGATGGCGAAAGCTGATTTATGGACATGCCTGATGAAATTTGCGATGCCAATTTGATAAAGTTAATGTTTATTTTTTTTAGATTACTACTACGAAATTGGAATGGAACGCGAAATCGAAGATTGGCTCCCTACAGAACGCTGCATACAAGCCTGGTGGTGGAGACAAGAAAATTGAAACTGTGAAACTGGACTTCAAGGATAAAGCCAAGCCTAAGGTTGCCTCTACAGTTAACATCACCCACAAACCAGGGGGCGGTGCCGTTAAGGTAACTTGAATTATTTTTTATGAATTTTCTCGTATACAACGATATGAAAGCAAAACTTTTGAGGTAACTAAATACAATAATGTTCAGTTAGTAGGTATCTTAAGTAGATTAGGTACTTATGGAGCTTTCAGTATTTTAGATAAACATTCACTTGAGCTGAGCAAATGAAACTGGCACACTGCAAAGGTTTCGTATTCGTACATAGCACTATCATAATGTAGTTATCTAGTTAGGTTGTTTATATAAACTAGGTTATTTAGGATTAATGTCATTCATCAAACTGTAACTCAATATTCTTTAGCCTACAGTGATAGCTAAAAAAGGAACGAGAGGAGTAAGTAACAAATATTTATTTGCACTGGTTTTCGGAACATGTGCTTTCTAGCACGAGAGAGTTGATGTGGGAAGTCACTTTACGCACTTTTCTCTGTTGTGAGATGTATCACCGATTAAAGTCACGTCGACAGAACGCCATAACGTATTCTTTATTGGTCATCAAAGTAAACGGGTCATTCTCATTTTTGTGCACATAGTCACTGTCTACCATGGGCGTGGGTACTCTAATTGATCAAAAAAATACTATCATGAATTCACCCATCTATATAATAGAAGGAATTCATGATATTATGATGGTTAGGTCGAACGTTTAGAGATAACAATTAAAGCCACGGTATGACTATGCGCACAAAAATGAGAATGACCCAAACGCATTAAGTGTCGTTATTGTTTATAGTTTATAAAATGGCAGTTACCAAGGTGGAGGGCATCACATAGACAATAACCAATTTAGCCTTTAAAATGTGGAGTGAAAGGTCAGTTTTGCGCCCGACAAATTCTCAAAAGAGTGTTAGTACTTTCGATTAAGTATGTTCTGTTCTGCGGTACGCGACGGTTGTGCAGTACCCGCGTTGCGTTTGCGGCTGCCTCTCACTTGCTGAATGTTCCGTATGCTTTGAGGATGGTTGTGTAGTCTCTTGATGAATATTATGTTGACCATTTTGCGACTAGGTGAACATTTTGGCACACGATTAGGTATGTGGAATGACGCAGTTTGTTGCAAAGGGCAATTAATGCAAACCTTCATACTGAATTATGTGAACACGTTTGAATTTGCGAAGTCGATGCTTACTTACGACGATATCGATTCGCGTGAATATGGTCTAGATGCATGCAAATAGGTACTGTCAATGTTTTTGCTGTATCGAACAACTGCACTGATCAATAAAATTATTATCACTTGGCAATATATCACTCACAAACGTATTTATTCTTTATCGTGCAGTTAAATATTTATTTGTTTGAGATGCATATCTATATATCAATACTTATTATGTATATTTGCACATACGCTTTTCCGAACAGATCGAAAATCAAAAATTGGAATTCAAAGCACAAAGTAAAGTCGGATCTATGGACAACGTTAAGCATAAACCAGGAGGCGGCGACATCAAGATCTTTGACGACAAGGAGTACATTAAGCAGATGACCGGGCAGTCGCCGCTGCCCGACAGCCACGCCCACTCGCGGCAGGAGGTGAGGCCTCTCTACAATAGTGTTGGGCCTTTCGTTCTACTTTCTCCTCATTTACTTCTCTTGATTTATTAATTTCATTATGTGTTTGGTGGCGGCTTCTTTTTTCTCGACTTATTCATTTGCATTTTTGTTTGTTTTTGTTTCAGCCAGAATATGTTTACACGTTTTATTGAGGGTAACATTGTTTTGCTGGTGATGGACCTTATTTTTTTGACTAATATATTTTCATTATGTTTTTGGTGTTCTCTTGCTTTCTAACATTTTGTGATTTTGTGTGTTATTTAATCTTATTTCATTGAATGGTTGCTGGGTTGTGCATTCGTGTGGCAGTGTACTGACGTGTGTCGTTCTGCCGCAGAGCCCCTCGCCGCCGGCCGCGCAGACTCCGAAGTCCGATGAGAACTTGAACCAGCAGCAGTGTTAAGAAGCCCAATCTGGGAGATTTACAAAACTCCTCAAAATACTAACTTATATCAAGAGTCCAAACATTTTGTACATTTTTAAATTTGTTATATTTATTATTATATACTTTGTCTACCTGTTTTGAGTAATTATCTACAATTCGTTAATTATTGAATATATGAAACTTTGTGTCGATGTCAAAGATTTGTAGCATATCCTGGTTGACAATACGTTGACTAGGTGCCTTCATTACGTAGATGTTTTATTTCTATTTTTTAATAATAGACTATTCCTTCATGTTACAATATGCTGTTAGAACTTTTGTTTAAATAGTTGAAAGATTTTTCCGATACGAGTCACACGTTTTATTTGATTCCTTATGGTAATCATGAGTGCCAATAGATAAACTCCATAAGTCCATTCTTCATAGTAAATAGTCGTTTATTTTGTTTAGTATATTCTAGCCATATTTTGCACTTATCACATTCACCGATTACATTGTAATATCAAAATTAGCAGCACGTAGAGACAAGTTTTGTTAAGGACCTACCTACTGCAGCTACCGGTATGTGTAACATGTGGTACCTATTTATAAGTGATATTAGTGTATTATTCCATCTATAGTTTGTGTTAAAAGTATGTAAGAAGCAATTATGTTATCTGTTATTGGGGTTTGATTGTTTCTACAAGTGAAGTAGCTATTAGGTAGTCTTAGATACAACCGCGCTGAAAAATATTGATTTGCAAGTATTATTTGGAGTGCTGTAGATAAACATGTGAGCGGGTTCTTGACACAGCATGCCAAAAGTGACAAAGATACCTATAACAGTTAGAAAAGTGACAAAGATATAACAGAAAAGTTGAAATTACCAAATATGTTGTGAAGGACTAACACTAAATAACGTAAGCTTTCTGATTACTGTTGCGCTTAATGCTGGTACAAAAACAAAATTCACGTTTAATTAGTTGGATATGCACTAGCTTTCCGTAACATTGCTGTCAAGGGAATTAGGCGGGGCCTCGAGATTGACTGACCAGATTTTGTAATTAGAGTAAAAATGTTTTATAATTATATAATTACAATCATAAATTGTGGATAGAGATAGATAGCGAGTGTATTAAATTATTACGTAAATGAGACCGTTGTGACGCAATTTTACATTGTCATTGATTATGATTATTATAGTCTATTTTTATTAGCCGTTTAATGCATTTGAAAAAGTATTAAGTTTATCATTAGTAAAACTTCATTCGATTGGCCGTTTTATGTGTCGTTCAATAATATAATTTTATATATTTTTAATTTTTAGTGGTACCTAATATTTCTCACAATTATATCTTACTTGCCTACTACGTTTAGGTAGATGGGTATTTTGTCGTGCCGTTTATATTTCATTGTAATCATTATATTCAACATTATAATTTGCTTGTAACTCTAAAAAATATTCACGCTTGTTTTCATATATGTGTACGTGGTGTTTGATCAAATCATAATTCTGGTTAAAATTATAGAACAAATTAATATACTCAAAAAACTTGTGAACACGGGAATACGATGTAATAAGTATTATGATTAATACAACTTAACACCTGACATTTGTTTCATTCAATTATCGATGATTATACGGGATTTGTAAATACAAGTTGCAAGTTGTATTTTAGCCACAGAAATATATTGAGATAGAAGAAAATAAGAAGTTAGAAGGATTCGCCGATGGGAACCAAGTCACGAGTGTAATTTAGCGATGGAAAACAATTTCATTTGGTGGTGTTTGAACGTGCAATAGGCTAGATGACTAAAAAACTGTTTAGTCCGTCTGTTACATTATGAAAAAATATTGTACACGTATTTTTTGTTTTGTTTGACAAACAAAAACTGACGAGGATAGAGTGCTTAGAAGTTTCGAGTGACGTCACAAGCCCCCACTCCAGAAGTTTGATGATCTATAACTTTGTCGATTTTTAATATTTTGATAAACCAAAAAATACGTGTCCCATATTTTTCCATAATCTAACTGACGGACTAAATAGAATTACATATTTTTAACCCAGTCATCATCCCTATTATATACCATTATTATCAGCTTTTTCAAATCGGATAATAATGTTGACGGCGACCGAAGTTTACGGCGAGTAAATAGGTCCTGGCCATAACATACATACACTCCTTTCCCTCTATATCGATATATTTCTGTGGTTTTAGCGGTTCACAGATAGGGAATGCAATTACCGGTAAAATTTACCGTCTTTTCATACTAAAGTCCGGTAAATTACCGGTAAATTACCGGTAATTGCATTCCCTATTCACAGATCACTAAACGATAAACAGTAGAGAAACGATTTGCTGTATTTTGAGTGTAGTTTATTTACCTGGCAAACACTTGCACACGCACACAGCTACATAGCCGACGGACGTCAGAGACATGGTAAGTTAACTTCTTTTCTTATAATAACTAAGTTAAAGCACTTGTTGCCTCACCGATTGTTTGCGATACGAATGAGTTGACGTGTTAGGTGCCATGAAAATTGCAATGTGCGACGGTTCAAACATTTTTAAAAATGTCTTAAGTCCTTACATTTTTTTTGTTTTTTCTATGTGTGTACATTTTAAAATAAATTCATATTCCTCATTTCAAACTGGAGGCCATCGCTGCTGAAAATAGGCCTCCCAAAGGCTTCTACAATGAACGATCTTTGCCTCCATCGACATCCGCAAGATGGTGTAACGACCTGGTTAAGGAAATCAAGGGATACAAAATAAATTACAATAGTTTACAAAATAAAATCTGTCGATTTTCTGGTTGACTTCAAAAATCGTAAAAAATAAAAGAGCAAATATTTTCTCGTGATCAATCCCGATCCAGATTAATGACGACGCACATTTTCTACAACGCCGCCATGACTAAAAAAAACAGATGTAATCTCATAAACTAAAGCAGAACCAACTTTTAGTGAGTCGCATTTTAAGATATATTAACTGTTTTTGTAAAATTTTATTAGCAAGTAGCCAATTCCCAAAAAATCATTATGCCCCACGTACGCCGAAATAATATGGCCAAAGGGTTGTCAAAGATACTTTAAATACGGGGAAGTGATCCACGACTGTTAATTGAGTTTGCGTTCGTAACTTGAATGTTTATTTAATAAATAATTTGCGAGGTATACCTTTGGTAGAGCTCTAATCAAACCTTTACAACCTCATGAAACCAATTCGGAAACAGCGGAATTTTAAATTCAGGGCTTACTTATTTGTCGAGAGGAAACTGTACCTAAAAGAGGTAGAATCGCATGTGTCCGTCAAGATAGCGTACACCGTAAAGATATTCAAAATCTGATGCAGCCAATAAATAGTACCCAAATAGTACCGACAAAATACCTAGGTGAAAAAAATAGTACCCTTAAACTTGTCGAAATATAAGGCCTGCTCACGGTGTACGCTACCGGTCGCAAGCTGGCTGGCGTACACCGCTTGTATCTCTGGAACGGCTTTGTTTTTGGAAACGTTTTATATCTCAAAAAATAGTACCCAAATAGTACCCAAATAGGCCCTAGGGCCCTAAAATTTCATTTATCTATCGTAGAAACCGAGATATTCCATGACTTAACGGTGTACAAAATTTCACACCGTCAAGCTGGCGTACCCGGAAATTTCTTATAGAAAGAGCGCACTATATCTCGGATTCTACGATAGGTAGAGAAATGAAATTGTAGGGCACTAGGGTACTATTTTTTGAGATATAAAACGTTTCCAAAAACAAAGCCGTTCCTGAGATACAAACGGTGTACGCCAGCTTGACGCCCGGTAGCGTACACCGTGAACCGGCCTTATATTTCAGAAAGTTTAAGGGTACTGTTTTTTTCACCTAGGTATTTCGTCGGTACTATTTGGGTACTATTTATTGGCTGCATCAAATTCTGAATATCTTTACGGTGTACGCTATCTTGACGGACACCAATCGCATATAACCCCCTTTGCATTAGTTAAATATTTTATTTACCAAGTTACTCATTCACGTTTGTGTTCGCTACCGTATCCTGTTTGTTACGAGTAGATCATAGTCACTTGGGGTGCTTGACAATGACATACGGCAAGGGATCTTTCTTATGTTTGTCTGGTTGCATTTATATATTTACTTCTACGAGTTACCTAACCTGCCTAATGTAGCAAATGTTAAAACATTTGCTACCCACATTTAGAGAGAAAATTCCATTCTCAAGTCTCAATCGATGTAACATTCTATATTGTCCGTGATAATGAAAACCTCAGTGGATAAAGCAAATGTTTTCGCTCTCAGCTTCAACTGCTGCTTTATCTGCGGTCTGAGACATTGAGAGGGCCTCTATTTTACGACATTAGGTATGTAATATACTATTACATTTCCCCAGGAGCACTATTACATGTCAGTGCACGAGTGGTCAGAGGAGCCGCGGCCGCTGACGCGCTGCCGCTCGGCGCGCGCGCCGCGCACCCCCCGCACGCCGCGGGCCCTCTCTCCCCGCAAGCACGCCGAGGACTACGAGGAGGACGACCGCATCTTGAGGAACAACGAGCGCAACCGGCGCGCGTCCATGGCGCGCCCGGCTAGCGCCCGAGGCCCGATGCGCTCGGCCTGCGCGCGCCCGACCTCGCTCGCGCAGCGACCGGCGTTCACTGTTTATTGAACGGAACGATGTACTGTAGATGACACTTTTACTGACATACATTAGTTGGGGGCTCTTTAGATATTTTATGACAATTTGTACGGGTCTTGAATACCTACTGTTATTTTCTTTCTCCAAGAGATTATCAAGTCAGTATACAGCTGTGCCACATGATACCTGGCCATAGTGGCCATACATCTCCACTGTGCTGCTGTAAAGCTGCGCCACTGTGATGATATTTTAGTATAGTTCATTACAAAAATCTATCAGTTTCTTAATGTATATTTCATGAACTATGAATATTATTGAAGCGGCAACTGAGAACACTCATTGGGTCCCCAGCGGTATTAAATAACACTATTCGTATAATACTCGACACCTCAATAGAAATTATGAATGTTGTAGAACACTGGTAGCCGTGCCGGCCGATTCTTGGTGGGTCATTCCATAATTGAGAAGGATAAAATGATCTTCAAAGTCAGTTTTTGAATTATGCAATACTTGGAACTTAAAATACAGAAATGTTTTGCCTTTAATTACCGCTCCATCTTAAGGCCGGCCGTAGCTGTAGATTAAATGTTTTACCTAGGTATAAGAATCACATTTCCGTCCTTTTTCAAAATTTGTAAAGAAATTGCAAATCCATGACCATTACTTTCGGTTCAAAGGACCATTAAATTTACTTAATAGAGAAGCTATGCATGTAAGTGCAGCAAGCAGTAAAAAATGAGCCAAAATAAATTTCAAGTTACATTTGAATACCTGTCATTGTGAAAATTGGTATTCAAATAAGAGGTATTTGTGTAAGTAGACATTAGGTGAGCTTTCACAATTAATTGATTCCAATAATACGTAGACAAAAAACTTAAAAATGTAGTTTTTATGTGTACCTTGCGAGCATTAGATTTATTGATGCACACTATGCACAGGTAAAGTTAAAATGGTGTTATTTTATAATGAGACTCAATATGTTAATTGGTAACTAAGAATCATATAAATCATTAGAAAAAAACATTATTGGAAAACTGATTTAGAAAAAAATGTGCTTAATTTGCAATAAAGAGTTAAATATAATAAATATCTATAAAGTTCATATAGGTATAGGTAATTTCACGAAAGTTGAGGCCACGCACACAACAACATTGTCATGTAATGACAGCGGGATTTTGAAATTACTGTTCTTTTTTAGGGTTCCGTACCAAAATGGTAAAGAAGGAACCCTTATGGTGCGACTCTGTCTGTCTGTCACAGCAAGAAATCTCAGGATCTACTGACTGATGCTATCGACTTGAAATTTGGAATAGTGTTAAAAACCGCTAATCCGAGCCTATGGGTCAGAAAAAAAATCTTATACCTGTTTTACTTTTTTTTTAAAGGGGACCGAAATGGGATGTCAAAAATCAAAAATTGAGCTAATATATCGAGTGGGATATCAAATAAAAGGGCTTAACATGTAGATTCCAAAACCGTTTATATTTTTTTTCTTAGATATGCAGTTTTTGATTTAAGACAAAAAACGTTGAAAAAAATACCATTCCCCCCTATTATCTCCGAAGTTAATTAACAGAAAAATCTGTAATAATTACCGATAATGAATATTATCCTAAATATTACAGGAAAAATAAACGGATTTCTTAACTTGCAGTGTTTTTTAGAAATTCGCAAAAATCGTAAGACAACCTTATTTGCTCCTACTAAACTAACCACGGCATATGTCGATATATGGGGACAACAGTTTTACAAGAGCAAAGTTAAGTTTGTGCCACCATACAGTTTTTCTCGAATTATTCACGTTATCTACTGACGAGTTTGTACGGAACCCTCGGTTCGCGAGTCCGACTCGCACTTGACCGGTTTTTATTCGTACCTATAGCAGGTTCAACAGTGAATTGCAAGATAGAAGTTTAAACTATAGCCTTGTGTTTATTACTCACTCATTCATTTCATTCATTCACTTTTTTTGCAATGAGTACTTCATGTAGCTGTGTGTGTAATCATTCGCCTCAACTCTCGTGAAATTACCTATACCTATATGCATAATGAAATTTAAAATATAATTACCAAGGACCTTAAAATAAATAGCCGGACGTAGTCTCGCTAGCAAATAACTGAAGCACCTCCAGTCCGCCGGTTTCTTCAACGCTGGTTGGTCAGGTTAATGTGTGCGTGCTGCGGGTTGCAGAAAAAAACTTGTTGATGTGCGTGCGGCTCGTAAGTACAAAGCCACCGGCCCACTATAAATGCTTCAGTTATCTGTTGTAATTACAGACATAGAGGGATATTTTAGAAAAAAGCAATTATGTAAACAAACGGATTTACCTTCATTACCTACTTCGTACGTAATCATTCACTTTTTAGGAACTACGAACATACTCTTATTATGTCAACAATTTATATATATACTCCTTGTATTTACATTATTTTTTAGTTAAAATATAGATCTATTAATTATTCATATTTCGGTAAATTCAAACTTAGTTAATATTATTTGGTTATGTGTCAAATGCTAGTGAAATTGTTTTACTCGTCTAATATAGAGAAATCTATGTTGTCTTTGAATTTGTAGTGGGAATGTCAGTTTTTAAAAATGTATTACTTTTTAATAACAAACAATGACGTTTTGACATCGATTATTATTTCGGAAAGTTTATATTTTTATTATAGATTTTAGCGAATAATGCCATATCCAATAATTTGTATTTACATATAGGTAATAAAATAAAGTTTAAAAGTAAAACCTAACTACCAGAAATACTAAAACAAGATCCTTGCGTCGATTTCCCTCATCTGATTACTACCACGAAAAGAAGTTGCAATTTATGTGAACCTGGTGAAATCATAGCTACGCAAGGATCTTAGTTGTAGCTAATAATAATTTCACGAATGTCAAATTGATTAATTAATGTTATATCTTTCCCATCACTATTTCACGTAAATCAATAAACACAATCAGTTGATCAATAGACGGGGGACCCCCGTGCGGGCAGCTTTCTCGCGCAGACTCGCCACCATAGCGATACAGCGCGGTATTGCTGCCTGCGTGATGGGCACTCTGCCGAGGGGGCCGAACCTTACTTTGTAATGTTTCCTTTAATTTTTATTATAAGATGTAGTTTATTAATTTTAGTTTTAATTTTAAATTTATTTTCCTTAACTTCTGTATATTCGTGTCCGTCAAGATAGCGTACACCGTAAAGATATTCAGAATCTGATGTAGCCAATAAATAGTACCCAAATAGTACCGACGAAATACCTAGGTGAAAAAAATAGTACTCTTAAACATTCCGAAATATAAGGCCTGTTCACGGTGTACGCTACCGGGCCGTCAAGCTGGCGTACACCGCTTGTATCTCTGGAACGGCTTTGTTTTCGGGAATGTTTTATATGTCAAAAAAAAATACCCAAATAGTACCCTAGGGCCCTAAAATTTCACTTCTCTAGCTATCGTAGAAGCCGAGATATCCCATGACTTAACGGTGTACAAAATTTCACAGCGTCAAGCTGGCGTACCCGGGAATTTCATATAGAAAGACTTAAAATTCCGAAATGAGGTATATACCAATAAATAGTACTATAAATAGTACCCCTTTTTCATTAATAATAATTTACAAAAACTATATAGAAAACTGAAAAAAATCAAGCCAAACTTCTCCATACAAATGCATCTTAGTACAGTTATCGATAGAGCTTCTAACTTTTGTCATATCGAATACTCGTTTCTGTTAAGGTTAAGCAAAACTAGTTCTTATTGGGATTGAAGTGAGCATAAATTTACTTAACGTTTGGCTATCTCGGCTTCTACGAGAGCTAGAGAAGTGAAATTTTAGGGCCCTAGGGTACTATTTGGGTACTATTTTTCGACATATAAAACATTCCCGAAAACAAAGCCGTTCCAGAGATACAAGCGGTGTACGCCAGCTTGACGGCCCGGTAGCGTACACCGTGAACAGACCTTATATTTCGGAAAGTTTAAGGGTACTATTTTTTTCACCTAAGTATTTCGACGGTACTATTTGGGTACTATTTATTGGCTACATCAGATTCTGAATATCTTTACGGTGTACGCTATCTTGACTGACACGTATATTCGTTTTTGTATGCTTTAGAAATAAATATGTGTTACTTTACTTTTAGTGTCTATAGACACAGAGAATCACAATTGTCAGTTAGGCATATTTGGTTACGTTTTTGATCATATCTGTCGGATCTCACTTTTATTTATACTATGTAATGTTAATTGTAGCTATAGCGCATGTAGCAGCGAATTAAGTGCTTAGATTGTAAATGTAAAATAACTTATGGATTGAGCAATAAAGTGATTCACCCACATTAAACCCGACTTTTTCTCGACGCCCCAAATGAGGATGACGCGTTAGGCACACTCGCGTACAATGTTCAAGTATCTACGTCAGCCTTATCTTACTTTTTTGAGATGGAAAACCAAGACGTAATCGTCTGGATAATTGTCACGGTTCGTCATGCTATATGATAAGCGAAGTCCAAACCATATGTTAGGTAGGAATAGGATAACTCGCCACTTGGTTCAATAGTACACCCTGCTAAGTTTTAGTGTTCCGTACTAAAATGGTAAAATAGTACCCCTTATGGTGCGACTCTCGTCTGTCTATCAGTCTGTCACAGCCATCTCAGGAACTACTACTGCTTAACTGCTATCAATATGAAATTTGTAATTGTGCTAAAAATCACTAACCCAAGCCATTGGACATTAAAAAATCTTATGCCCTTTTTACTTATTTTTAACATACATGTATTGATTTAAGACGAAGTTAAAAAAAATAACATCCCGATAAAAAAATATTATCTCCGAAGTTATATAATAATTACCGATTATCCTGAATATTACAGGAAATATATGATGATTGTCCTATTTGCATAGTTTTTTAGAAATTCATAAAAATCGTAATACAAACTTATTTTGTTATGTTAGTTACTAAACGAACCGCGATATATCGATGCATGGGCACGACAGTTTTCCCACAGCAAAGTTAAGTTTCTCTCCCAATACAGTTTATCTTCTACTATTTACATAGGGACTACAAGTCTGCACCGAACCCTCGGTGGGCGAGTCCGACTCGCACTTGACCGGTTTTTATTCAGTCATCAGGGTGCTAAAAATATCCTAACATGCATTCTCATCTAACGCCTTGCCAATAGAGACGTGTTCAGATGTTTGTGAGCGCCTTGTTCGCTCCGATACCTTAGTCAGTCTGATTGAGTAGCTTATATTCAAAACGTGATTTATCACAAAAAAAAATATTGAGTTAATAATGACAGGCTACTTACCAGTCATGAATTGAATGTAATCTTAATTATTATACTAACCAGTAGGTCTAGCATAACTGACCGCGATTTCGTTTCTCGCGCGACAGAGCATCACCTGTCACTATCACACAATATTGAGCGGAAAGAGATAGGTAGCATTTGTCGCGCGAAAAAGAGTCGCGTGTCACAGTTGTGCTAGAGGTACAGGGCTGATGATCAGTTCACTGAGCTTTCAGTTGGTAATGTATGTTATATTTGTGCACACCAGATTGTTGAAGAATTAATTAAAACAACAGTCAATATTTTAGATAAGTTTATTTGGTTTATATGGTTACAATAATATTTATCAATTATCCATTGTTATTACGTTAATTGTATGGCACTAACATAAATAAAAAAAACTTTGAATGAAAATGTCTTATATTGAAATACATAATAATTGATACATTTAGATTTCGAGTTAAACATAGTAATAACATATCGGAATTAATTTCTCAGTCGTTCGTTCAGACGTTTCGTGAATCCACGAAAGCCTCTTTTTTATTTTTGTATACTTTTCTTAGGAAAATAAAATTATCAACACAAGTTCAACTTATTGATCCCGATAAATCGCAATTATAAATAAAGTCTTAAATTACCGTAAATAACTTAACAGTTTGTACCGACAAGGACAACTGGACCACCGTCTCTAACGATGCCTATATGAAAGAACGCGCAGGAATAGTCATATATAAAACGGTTGATCACTCGATAATACGATACATACAAACGGGTGTTACAAACTTACTCTACGCCCGCGCGGGCGGCGCGGCGGGGCAGCTACGGCGAAGCTATATTCGGCGACCGGGTAATTATTCATATTTTAAGGCATGTCTGTTTGTCTAATACTTAAACGGTTATTTTGGAGTAGCGATAACATATCTAGTTATATTTTACACGACTGTGGAAGCTTACAGCGATAATAATCGGTAAGTAGACGTTACAATGAGTACTCCGACCGATGCAACAAGCGCACACACCACACTAATACTATTTAACTTTAATTACATACAAAGGCCACATCACATCATTCAGTCACAAAGCGCGAATTAATGCTAACACTGTAATCCTCGAACAAACAAACATGATTTAATATGCTGATGACAATCTAATTCAACTAAAACGTAACATTCAACCGGTGTCGTTATTACTCTAATTATTGTATAAATATTAAACTATGGTACAGTTCTAATTTGTGTAAACTTACTTTCACCCTAGTTTAATGAGATTGTCGGTCGAGCCTCTATCAACACAGCTGGCAAGAGCTTCGAGTATCGATATCGAATGGGCTTCGAGAAAGACCCCGCTATCGTCGAGTACGTTCGGTCACTAGGCTAACAACCAATGCGGCGACTCGACAGCACGACGGACTACGAGAGGAACTGTATCGTGCATTTAAGATTTGTTACAAATTTTGACATTTTAAAATTTCCGCTAAAACATTATTTACATTAAATTTAATTCGACAGACATTTGAATATCTATACGAGTATAACGTTACATTAAGAGTATATCTGGAATACTAACCGTACCGTTCATAACCATAATCCTCCAGACTTGAGCAATACAAATAGGTACCAAAAATATCTCTTTCCCTTACTCCGCCTTAAGCAGTGATATGGTCAGGTATATCACAATATTAGTGGCCAGTAAAGCAGCACTAGAGTGAAACCATAGCCTAATTTATAATATTGGCAGTTGTAGCTGATCGCAGCCTGTGCCCGGGAGAGGGTCAAGCAACACTGTATGGGTGGGGTGGGTTATTCTTCGGAAATATATCTGCGACTTATTCCTCTGTCTCCATACATTTAGTATGAAAAAGGGCCACAGGAATAAGGTGACCGCAGACATATTTCTGAAGAATAACCCGGGTAAGTACTGTGCAGTGAAGGGACGCGGGACGGAGAGTGGGGGAGGCCGTGCGGTTAGTGATACTAGAGATTAAGTTCCCGACACCCGTACTTAGTGACTAACGAGAGTTCCTGGGCCGGCCCCGTCACCACAGACCCCGAGGAAGGTGCGAGGAGAGGTGCATGCGGTTAGTCTAGTGGCAAGTTAAAAAGTCTGTAAGCGACTGTCATCTCCCGAGAATCATTGCATTGCTCTTTCCACCCCGACACAAGCATCCTACTTAGGTATACTGCCGCAGTGACTGTATCTCAAATTGATTTAATATTTTCAATGTCAAAAGTATGGAATGTCTGGTATACACAAATAATCATTTAAATGTCATATAAGACCGACTTAACAGGTTAATAGTATTTGCATGAGAATTATTAAAACAGGTTTAATAAATTAGCTACCCTAATTACACACATAGTATACATTCTACGAAGTAATACCATATAATGATATACAAACAGGGGTAACTTTAGACATCAAATTCACGATTACAATATTTATCTAGGTATCATTATCTTCGATATTGGGCGTCTTTCTCTCGGCATTAATTTGGAATAATTTAGCGTACAAACGTTTCTTCTTAGTACTTACTTAATTTGAGATTAATTCCTATAATACAAATAATCATCTATATCACATCGCATTGACGAAAATATTTACCGCAAAGCGCTCCATACAATGAAACAAATGCATCAAGAACCTTAATGAACGTGGCATCACCACATTTGCCGTAAATGTTTTCCCAATTGGTGTTGCTTAAATAACATTATTTACAATTCAAGACCATGTCGTGCCTTAAAACGTAAGACTAGAATTTACTAAATAATTAATTAATGTGAGAATTATAATTTTAGTGATGTCGTAGGTCGTTACATGACGAGTAAAAATTATCGATATCGCTGAGAGGTAACTAGAAATATAATTTATACAGAACAGAAAACATGAAGCCCGACGGGCGACCTATTTACAGTAATTGTCCCTACCAATACACAGTCGTTCACGGGATCCATTACAACCAGAGTTCCACTTTTAAAACAGAAACAAACGCACACTCCGCCCATTCTCCGACGAGGTGGTTACTAGGGTTTCCAATATCAGTATTTTTAGTATAGTCAATACTAGGGAATGCAATACCCGGTCAAATAAGAAACCCGGGTATTACCCGACGCTAAATAAAGTCAATTACCCGTGTTTTCGGGTTTCAGTACCCGGGTTGCATTACCTACAATGGACTTGCCGGTTTTTCCGGCCGTGTTAAGTAAGATAAACAAGCATGTGATGTTTTTTCACGTTTGCTTTAAGGATTTTATTTATTACCTTTAAAATAAAACGATACATGCATAATTTTTATTACTTACTACGTTTTTTTTTAACCCGGGTTCTGAATCAAAATATCCGGGTTTTACCCGACCCTAGTTGCATTCCCTAGTCAATACCGATATAGCCCATAAAAACTCCGATGTTGGAATCCGTAGTGGTCTCTGACAGTCTCTGGGGCCTTTTTAATGGCGGTAATGCTTAAGGTCCAAGGGCCGCCACTCGGGGCGCCAGTCGCGGCCGGGCCGGCATCAGAAGTCCTCTGGCAGCACGGCGTCGCGCGGCACGAGCCCCTTGTGCTCCCCGCGACAGCACAGCAGATGTTTCTCGTCTACCTCTAGTATGAGACGCAGCCGCTCGCCCTCGTTGAACGCCAGGTGCCCGGAGTCGGACGGGAGCCGGTGCCACAGCGTCCTCACGTATCTGTTATTGAGCACGTTTTGATATGTTATGTTGACAGAAATCAAAGGTCAGGTGAGGATATTGATGCATACGAGGGACAATGACAAAACTTTACTTTAATTGTGTTTTAATAGTATATTACACAACTAGGGTAGTAAAACAAAGAAAGGCCGACATCGCAGACCGCTTGCAGCTCGGGCCGTAAATATGCGATCGAGGGATTTCTTTATTACCTCCCGTGTTGTGTACATAAATTTATGTCTACACTTGGCCAGAAAGTGTTATTTTCCGTACGCGTAGCGTGCGGTAAAAGCCACTTTATGGCCAGGTGTGGCATAAAAGTTCTAAAGTGTGACTGAAATGCGGTAAAAAGTCTTCGATCTGTGGCTTTTTCGGATTAGTCTCGGTCGGTTACAAATAGGATTTGATTTAATAGATATGGAACCGATCGGCATACAAATATAGGTAAATATTTATGTGAAATTTTGCTACTTGCCACAATTCAACCTGAGCTGTCATATGTTGTAATATGTAAAAAAAATATATGGATGTTCTACAAAAAGTTTCGTTTTCAAAATTGTATATTCAAGATGGAGTTAGATTATGACTAGGTATTACTTGTTCGTATTCTGTAGGCGTATGACGCTACGCTTTGTCCCGCGATAAATAAACGATAAAGCATCCGTCACATTCTGACAAATACTGTGTGAGACGAGACTCAGAGTGACGACAAAGCGTAGTATCATAAGCCTACTGGGTTTCGTATCTATTAAACCAGTTTGCCCAATTCTGGAGTTCATGCCGTGGTGCTGTCGTGCTAGAGGTAGACTTGTACAGATAATTGGGTAGGTACTTGACTATAACTGAAGTTTGCAAAAATTATATAAGACCCTGTTACATAATAAGGAAATATGTTCAAGTTTTGAGTTTGATATCTAACGTGTAACTTTTTTTATAAGCCTCCAAAGTTGGGTGGGAAAGTCCATTTTAACAGTATAAAATTATTAAAAACTATAATAACTTTTAAATAAATAAAATAAAATTTATAGTAACTTTTGTTATGAAACCGTTACAATAAACGCAAGTTTTAACATAGTTGCAGAACAAAGTTATTGATTTCCCCATACAACGTATGAGTAGTGACGTCACTGTATAACGGGCTTCAGTAGGGAGCGTTTCGGCACTTATTTGGGAAAGTCTAAAAATGTGATTTTAACATTGTAGTATCTCGGTGAGTTTTTATGATATTGAAGTGGTTTTTTCACTAATATTTCTATTATTGCGAGGTGTTTCTATAACATATCACAGAAAAAAGTTTTCAAGTAGCCAATTGAAACTGACTTGTGTTTCTGGTGCGGGGCTGTGGAGTGGTGCCTCGCGGCGGAGGAGGAGGCGGCGCGGCGCGGCGCGGCGGGCGGCGGCGCGCGGCCGTACGGCAGCGACGCCGGCCGCGGCGCCGGCGCGCCCCAGGCGCCGTCCACGCGGGACGCCCTGCCAACACATTCACATATAAACCAAACGGGTCATACACCATTGTTCCCCCAGGGAACGCCACGGCCCCCCCTGCTTCGACTTTTGCCACGCCCAATAAGGGTTGCAGGTTTGTCAGACTTCAAAAAAAACAACATTTTTACTATGAGTTAGTGTTCGCATCTTTCCTGTGGACATCACCAAAATTAAGGGCTTTAAAAATCTAATTTTCTTGCTGCCCCCTAAAGTACATACATAAAATAAAATAAATAAATATCGGAGGACAATCTTACGCAAATCGAGCTAGTCCCAAACTAAGCAATGCTTGTACATTTTATATACCCACTACGACATCTTAAGATAAAAACATAATGATATGTACCCTCGCCGTTAACTGTTGCATTGTCCTCAGGAAAGACGCTTATTTTATGGAATCCGTATGACCCAAACATCATACCGATACAGTTCAAGTAGTGACGTCTCGAATATAACATCGCAATTGGATGAACCCTACTCTGTGCTAAGGACTTTGTAAGTGCTAGGCTAGGTATCTTATCACTGAGGTACCTACCGATATCAGTATCAATGGCAATATCTGGAAATGAGAGTTTTGTTTGTTTCGCTGGTGGCGATCGTGATAATATTTTCAATGTCAGTCATCGTAACAATCTGTAAGATTTTTACGGCGTCATTGGGTTTTACGGGGGCAGTCGAGGTCGCATACAAAATGCTTTACACCCGACCAAAGTGACTCAGAGGTACCTAATGTTTTATTATTGTGAAATACGTTTCAATAACTATTTGACATAACACATAACGGAAAAATCAAAGGCCAATGACGAATTTGATAACAAAGATAATTACATATATGTACAGTTATGGTTAAAAATTAGCTTTTAAGGGCCTTATCACAAATCGAAATCGCAAGTATGATAAGGCTCCAACATCTCGAAAATATGTTGAATGCAAGCACTCTTGGTTTTTCACTTGTCTGTATAACCTAAGTATACTAAGTATCTATGCATGTTTCGGTCTTTCTATACTGGTGCACAATACGCGATATCATATGGCAACGGAGGACTATCGAGGTATCTAAAGGTCACATGCTGACGTGACTTGAAATACGTGCACGGACATATTTTCCGTTTGGATGAAACGCAAACAATATCCGGTAACCTTGTTTTTTGTTTATTTTATTTTGTGCCAATCGATGACAGTCTCTCAAGTTCGTCTTGAACAATGTAACCAGTATTTTCCTTTGGATTCTTTGTTAAGGACGAGTGTTATTTCATTAAATATTATGAGATTGTCTGCCTCGACGTTAATAACTTCCGACTCTATATTGCTTGCTAACGTCATTTTCCTCTTAGGGATAACTGGTATAAGTACCTATTGAGATGTGTAATTTGTTTTATAGTTAGATCTCGAAAATACTTACTGTGTATAAGCAATAGCGTTCGTAAAACTTACACATTGATTTAGACCATTTCTTGTCTAAATGAAGTTCAGAGTTTCTTTTTGGGAAACTCGACGACTCTTTATTGGAGCATTCCATGAAAACATCTACTTATTGTCACTTACGTAATGCTATGGTAGCAACCCTAATAAAACTTATAGCTGCTATGAAACACTACTAATCTTAAAGCCAAGTTATGATATTACCATAACGATATTTAGCTTCCTAATAGTGTCGCTTATGTAACATTTCCATGGAATGCTCCTATTACATGATTAATGCTGGCTGAACTGTGTGCGTGTGATATATCCATTTTTATTCTAGCTAATTGAAAACTATTATTTTCAGTTTCTTCTTTAAAATTTGTTTAAGGGCATTTTTATTTTAAAATCTACGGCTAGGCGAAACTTAAGCTATGTTCAAATACCGTCTAACCTGTCAGTCCGTGACGAAATGTATGGAGTTTGACACTAATCGTCAGTTCTGTGACGACCTGCTAACTGTCAGTTAAGAGCGCACTTTAAATAAAAACGCCCTTAAATAATGACAAGTTCATTTACGTTCGGAAAAATAGAAAATATTAGCTTTTAGGTATTTCCGCGGGCTAGTTTTCCACAACTCGACGCCTGATACGGGTCTATTTTGCGTGATAAAAGCTGTACTAGAAAAAAATATACTTCTGTTTTAGTTAATGGTCTGAAACTAAGGTTTCAGTTTTCGGGTACACCATCCTTACAAGCTGTATTATTTTTTTAACACAAATAATCCCCAATTCGCAAACTCAATTATTAGTGTTTAATGCTGTTAAAGAGCGTGCGATAGATTAAGATTAGAGGCTTGGTTAGTATTGTTAGTTGTTTGCTGGCTGATTGTTTGTACATACGGCGCGGGTCTCCTAGCAACCGGCTTGCAAATTACAACGGGTTCCTTTTCCTTGGCCTTGCCCGCGACGACTCTCTTCACGGCTTCGGGGAAACTTCTGAAGATGTGCAATTTAAAAAGCGCATATATAACAAATAAATATTATCCTACCCACCACCGGTAAAACAATAAAATGTAAATACTTTGAAAATATATGTGCTTCTTTGTTTGTATTGCTGATAAATATAAAAACTTAAACAGTTCTAAAAGCATTTATGAATCGCATGTAAAAGACAGTAAGCGACAGAGGAAAGTAACCCCTCTAAGATACATGTTTATTTTATGATTCTCGTATAGGTACTCGTTAATACCTACTATTTATTCCAAAAATATAATTTATTAAAAAACAGATAATATTCCCAAAATTTAAGGTAAGTAAAGGTATTCCTTAAAAGTTCATCGGTGCATCTGTGGATCGGATGTCCAGTAAGCCGCAGAGAAATGCCATTGAGAATTAGATACAATAAACATGTAATTGTCGAGGAGCCTACAACTCTAACACCGACTGCTATACCGTCACCTTTGTGCAAATCAGATAAAATGTGTAAAATAATCCTGAAATGAAAGATTCAATGTGGGATCCTTGTTTCCCATAAAGTCATAATTATCGAAAGTTAAACAGTATTTGTTTTTCTAAAACGGTGATATCATTAGGATATATTAAAGCGCTAGCGTATAGAAAACAATAGGTTAGGTTTGATTTATAACAATTCTGAAACTTAACGGTTTCAATGAAAATAGGTTGCATTCGATAATTATGATTAATACTCGTAATACTTTAAGAAATGATGGGAGACAATATAGACCCATTTAAAGTAGGTGGTAGCCATTTGCTTAACTGCTTTTCTCTAAATTATGACCCGCCAGCAGGTCGACGAAGCCCCGCTGCGCGGGGCTTCTATTTCTGCTCTGAGGGACACAAACTGACTAACAAGTCTAACCTAAAATAAGTAGTGTGTTTAATGAAAAGGCTAGGTAGGCAGCTAACCAAATGGCTAACTAAACCAGTTGGCGGCGACATACATATGTATAAGGATTGTTACGGTTACCTGTTGGCGGGTTGCGGGCGCTTGGCGGCGGGCGCGGCGCGCGGCGTGGTCGGCGCGCGCGCACTGCCCGTCGGCGACGTGCCCTTGCGCACCGGCACTGGGATGCCCCTGTTCAATTATTACTAATTAAAGGTATGTTTACGAAAAATAACTAAATTGAAAAATTCTATGGCTCAATAGAATTTTTTAAATTTTCGATTTCTATAATTCTATACATTCAGGTAGCTGGAAGTTGATGGAAGCAAAAAGCATGCGACCTATCAGGTTGCAGGTTTGCAGGTTGAAATAATGATGGATGACAGAATTCGGTCAATGGCGCGCTTAAGTCCGTATTACGTATATAACGTAACGACGAGGTTCATTAGTCATCTGCCAATTATAGGGAGCTTAATTAATAGAGTGTGTGAGTCACCGGTGCGCGTTCTTGGCGGGTTCCGGGATCGCCGGCGCGTGCGGCCGCACGGGCGACGACACGGGCCGCGGGATCTTGGAGCCGCGCGCAGTCGCCGGGGACGTCTCGCCTGAGGACAAACACCATATATTCATATTCATTTTTATTCATAATAATTCATATTTCATGTCAAATTAAATTAACACACTATATAGTTATGCTTGTAAAATTACAAAACAATAGGCTACTTGATGACAGTTCAAATCAGCTTCTTTTTATGAAGTGTCAAAACGCTCCGAAAGTATGCAGTTTAGTATGAAATACTATCTTGTGACGTCATGCTCAACATGGTGCCTTATTTTTAGTTTTCGTCATTGTAAAATCGTTGATGGCACGAAAATAAGTTTGAATGATTTTATCCGGGCTGTTTTGGAAGCGTAATTTGCTGGTTAGAGTTAATAAATTTATTTTGATTGTTGTCAAATACCCTATTTCATATCACAGAATAATAGCAGTAATTTGACGACACGTTTAGCCTAGTGGGAGTGACACCGCCTACGAAGCTAGAGGTCCCGGGTTCAAATCCTGGTAAGGGCAAACATTTGTGTGATGAGCATGAGTAGGTATTTGTTGAGTCATGGATCTTTTCTATCTATTTAAGTATGTATTTATCTATATAAGTATATATGTATATCGTAGTCTAGTACCCGTAGTACAAGCATTGCTTAGTTTGGGGCTAGCTCGATTTGTATAAGATTGTCCCCCGATATTTATTTATTAATTATTCTTCTTACAAAAGGTACATCGCGCGGCTTGTGTGTGTGCGCGCCGTGAACGAACGCACTACAAGCAAAGTTTTAAGAACGCGTAAGAAATACTGCAGTTCGGATGGCACCGTCTATGCCTGGATCTTGAATAAGTATCGCGCGCTAAACGGCCGAAGAGAAACTACTTGTTTATCTTTATACTTTGACCATATGTTGTACATGTAGACCCTGAGTCTGTTGCCATTATTCGTTTTATCTAAAATATCATAACTTAAGCCCTCTAAAATGCGTTCAAAAACCAAAGGCAATTACCAGCATTATGATAACCGATTCGATGTAGAAAAAATATATAAATTCGCAAGTGATATATATAATACGTATCGCATATCCCATTAATCTTTCCAATTTCTCGTAAAATAAATAAGATAACACAGTGTCAACAGTAAAAGACACTATATAAATCAAGAGGTGTCTGGATTTAAATAATGTCTCTTACAATTGACACCAATTTAGGTACCTACTATACTAGTAGGTTTATGCGGGTTACTTTTCCGGAACTCGACGTTCGACATGCGGTAATTTTGCAAGATGCTAATTAAATTAAATTAATAGTATAAACTATTATCATATATCAAGGACATCATTCCCCTGGCCACAAATATTCAGAAGATTCCGCCTCATAAGAATAACATTTTTGTTTCATTTATAGACCTTGCCAGAATCCTTCTGAATGATCGGCAATATGTGGGTACAGGAGAATGATAATTTTCAAGAATGACCCTATATTTGTATTGCTTTGTTGTGTTTATTCATTTATTCAGACTTGATTGCACAAAAAAAAACTTATAGTACAAAAGGCGAACTTAATGCAGTTAACGTTAGGGCAAAGCAGATAGCTAGTGGGCGGTCATTTGGGCGGTGCTACTAACAAAAACAATGTAGTGTTTACCGGAGGGTGAGCCGGGGCTCTCGGCGGTGCTCATCAGCTCCCACTTGAGCTGCAGGCGGCGGAACTTGCCGCCCGAGTGGCCGCTGCCGCCCGCCGCGCTGCTGCCGCTGCCCGCCGACGCCGGCCGCCACTCCTCCCCGCTGCATTCCAGCTACAACACACAAATATACCCATCAAAAACATTACGTGTAAACAGATGCAAGTCTCGCAACGCAGTTCTTCTACAGCAAAAATGTTTTGAGATGTAATGTTGCACCAAGTCAGTACTCGGGGGGTGTCCACAGAACTCGATTTCCACCGATTTGCCTATTATTTACCCGTGGAGATTTTTTTATTTGAGAACTATAAAATGTGTTCCTCCCCGGTTAAATTAAGTGTGCAATTGTGACTGAAATTGCAATATTTATAGGTTTTGTAGGACTTGATAGGCTAAAAACTAACTATGTTTAAAATTTGGAGCGTGTGGGTCTGCTAGAAGTACCCTAGAAATAAAATGATCAGTGAGTCAGTCAGGGACAAAACTAAGGAACTTTGACGTGCAGTTCTTAAACTACACGTTCAAATTAAATGTTATTGACAATATACTTAAGTCTTATTGTGCCCTATATATCCCTAAAAATTCAGGGTTCTAGCTTTAAGCAGCATAAACTTACAGGAGGTTGAAAATGGCCTAAATGGCTTTGAGAAAAGGATGGCACTGCCGTGCCCCCAGATACATTAACACTAAGCATCCCTACGACCTATGCGGTAATCACGCTATTCTTCGTAATGAAAAACCCTTAGGTAAAACCCTTTCCGACTAAAAAGTCATTAACTCAGTAAAGAAAGAACCACTCGGTAAAGAAATCACTGAACAACGGAATTATAAAATCATGAAAAATAGATTTTGTCGAATAGAGAAACTATACCTTAACCTCTTATTTTTCAGTAGGAGGGAGTTTCTCTTATCTATCCTACATGCATGTTGTTGGATTTGCATAATTATACATATTTCAGTACTAAAAACGCTGGTTGTCATCTAGCCTTTGGTTAAGCATAGGTAAATTATTCTGCAGCAAATCATCTTATAATAAAGTAAAGGTATATTCGTAAATTAACATTCAGCCATTAAAAAATTAAACTGATCTTATTGTGAAGTAGCAAAATCCAAGCATTAATTTTACACGGCCAACATTACATAAATATACGCCAAATAAACACCTTCAACACTTTCAGCGACTTAAGTAAATACCTACGAATAGACGTGTGTAGTGTATTGTATAGTAAATATAGCTACGGTGACCTTAATTTCCTTAATGCGAACAACGAGTGATTATATGAGCTCGCCAAATTCCATTGGTTTAATTTTAGCGAACAATGGAAGTCGTGTAATCATGATAACCCTTAGCGTGGGTCGGTAGTTTGTAAATGTAGTCTTCATATTTTACGAGACACTCGAACAAAGTTCATTATCTTCGCGAGTAGTATATTTTTACTCGTCTGGTTCGTTCAACCGCAATGTGTGGAGCAGTATCCAGGTGGGACCGACGACAGATTGTTATATTTACTTACGACTTGATAAGGCATTGAACTTTGAAATAACCTTTAAGGAACTGATCAATACCAATCATGTCTAAACCAGTTCAGTCAATTAACAAAAAGTTACCTTCTTGTTTATTACTGTAAATTTGTAACTCCTGTGATTAACTGTACCTATATTCGATATACATGATTGACATTCGGCTAGTGATTATACTGATTATGCTTATGAAGTCGCGCTCAATATAATATTTAGTACCTACTATGTAAATGTACCTATACAGTGCGTTACCAGCAAGCAGGCTTTTTTTAAAGTAGGGTAAAGTAACGTTGTTTCTTAACCTAACCATGACCTTCATTTAATTCATCGACTAAAATTCCGATTTCATAAATTTTCTAACAAAATTTTAATTGCAAGCAATGTACAGCAAAGTACTAAATTGACAATTAGATGTAAATGCCAGCCCTTCATTCTATGTTTATAACGAAGACATCAAGATAAATGCCTGCATCTACCTATTTCAACAATTAGAGATACCAGGATTGCTACACTTAAGAAAACTACGGAAAAACAACACTAATAAATAAAACTTAAAAAGCAATACGAGTACTAGACATTTGGACCTGTTTGAAGTGGTCGAGAATCCTTTCTTCAAGTTGTACGTGCACAATTCCGTTTATAGGCCTTTCAGACTAACCAGATAGGACCATGCATTCTCTGGACCTCGCTGGACAGCCATTGTTATCAAACGAAGATTATGTGGATGCCGCTGATTTCGAAACCACTCTCGATAAAGTCTCAAGGCTTGAGGAACATTTCCACGTGTCGCACAAATCATGTCAGATAATTCACATGTGTCTTTAGCCATTTTAACGCAAAAAAATATCAGTTTTGCAAATAAATGTTTGTTTTGTAATTTGACAAGCCAATGTCAATACTCTTGTAATTCTCATGTCAAATTTTAGAAAAAACTCTTTAAACTGTGTAAAAAACTCCATACATAAACGTAATGATAAGGACGGCATTCATTGTGGGATTGTTTTTCTCAACTTTTCACCTCCGTACCACGACATGCCTTGTACCAAGTGCATCAGCGATATGAATAACGATAATTACGTAGTACACCTACTACATTTAAAGTGCGGATTTAGGAAATTGAATTGTGCAGTTAATTCGCATAATTAGGATTTGCTAATACTTGCAAACGATTGCTAATTAAGCATATTATTGTCAGTTTTAATAAAAGCCCGCATACCGGTAACACACTGTATATCTCCATAACCCCGTTAATACAGAAGTACCTACTATTTTATATTAGGCACACAAAACCATAAAGATTACTTACTTACCTACTAAAAACGAATGTAGTATTAATGGTAACAAAATTATAAATAGGTGTATATCTACATAGATAATCCACATAATAAATAGAGTAAACGCACATAACAAATATAGACACAAACTTAAAATAAAAATGAATGAATATGCAAAAAAATTGTTAAAAGCTGTAAGCGTCCCTGTGAAAGGAAAACAACCAGAAAATGAATGAACACAAAACGTGGAGCTACGAAACGAAGCGTACTCAGGTGAAGCCCCGCCGTTACCTTGGAGTCGGCGCTGGAGGGCTTAGCGGGCTTGTTGTTCTCCAGGCTGTCGGTGTAGTCGTCGCTGTCGTCGAACACGAGCCGGTCGAACGCCTGCATCAGCTTCGAGCCCAGCTGCACCCCGGACCAGCGCCGGTTGTTCTCTAACTCTATCCTGCTGTTGTTCGGACACAGGTCGTATCCGATCGCCGAAGGGTTGACGCAGGAGCGCGGTCTGTTCTTTTCGATCGTGGTTTTTACGTTAGCGGAGTCGTTGAGTAGGTCCGGGGTCGACGGCTCCTTGTTTTTGGGCTCCTTGTGCCTCATAATGACGCTTGTCTGGCAGTCGTCGCTCGACAGCCCGCTGGACTGCATGGAGCGCACCAGTTTCAGCAAGTTCCGTTGGTTCAGTGTTAGTGGTGGAGTGTTAATCGAAGTAGGCTGTTAAATACACCAAAGACTTTTAGCATCATGCATCATGCCGTCCGCGGCGCCGGCGACGTGAACGACCTTCGTCGACCGACAAGCGTGAACGTTAAGCCGGGCCTTATTTGCATTTTATGAAAGCTGTGCACGAACGAAAATGCCAAAAGTTATCCGTTCACAGACTGGAGTGTATTTACGTGAATCGTAAGCACATGCAATAAACAATAAAATGCAAATAAAGCGATGTCTGTCTTTGCGGCAAGTCGGTTAGGATAGTGGAAGAGTGATTTTTGTAAGCTAACGTATAGTACAGTATTAAATATCTGCATATACATATACTTATACGTATTCGGTAATTACAGTCAAGTGCAAACTAGCTGTTAGGCAACCTAGCGCTGTTTTTGTTACAACAACAAGGTATGATAACTATTTCAATCCAAACAGCCGGAAACTGCATCTCCTCTCCGCGAGGTGTCGCTAGACATTATTCCATTATACAGGGTGAAAAAAATCTATGGGCCTTGAAGGGGAACTACTTTGAATCCTTTAGTTAGCTTATTTTACTGAAAGAAAACATTCCTTTATTTTTTAAAAGAAACAAAACTGCATTCATAGATTTTGTTTAATTTTCTTGGCATTTGTATTGGAAATTGGAATTGATGGTAAAATAAAATTAATGACAGATTTCACGATTTTCTTTTACTTGTAAGACCAAATGTTTATTAGAGAGATTTTATCCTGACCAATAGTCCTATCGATTAGTAGAATAAAATAGTGAGTGCTTATTTTTTGAATTTTTAGCTGGCGCGATTCCCGGGTGAGTAAAGCGAATTTTAGAAAATCTTTTAATGCAGTTTTGTTTCTTTTCAAAAATAAAGAAATGTTTCCTTTCAGTAAAATGAGCTAACTAAAGTATTTAAGGTAGTTCCCCTCCAGGGCCCTGATTTTTTCCACCCTGTATACGCGTCAGTCATTCGGAGCCTCGCATTACCAGACAATTTCTGCCCATCGGGAGACACGGTGAGATATATCACGAAGACGGTTCATTTACGGACGGTCCTGTAAAGAATGCAACGCGAAACGTGACGCAACTGACCCGACTGGCGGCTCGCATGTCGCTCTCGATCTTCTTGAAGCTCCGGTGCAGCTCGCGCATCTCGAACATGAGGTCGAGCGAGAAGGGCAGCAGCCGCAGCGGCTCGAGCGAGGCCAGCAGCGAGTCAAGCAGCGCGCGGCAGCGCGGCTCGCCCACGCCCGCCAGCACCAGCGCGTCGCTAGAGTAGTGCTTGCCCAGCACCGACTCCCGGGTGCGCACGTATGACACCCACGCGTCCACTGATTGCGCACTGTCGGAAAACATTTAATGTCACACAAACTGTACCAGATTTTATGTTGACGGCAATGATTTCAAAAGTAAGGATAGGCCCGAACAGTTCGGAACTATTTTCCCCGTAACAAAAAATGTAGCTATAGCGACCAGCTGCGCAGTGCACGCGCCGCGTGTCGCACTGCCGGCTGGTACTGATTTGGCGGTATTTTTACCGCCAAAGCGTTGGAACCGTCTGCGCGCTCCCTTAGCCCTGTCCTTTTTATACGTCAATGGTGGACGGTATTTATGTCGCCGCCAACTGGTTTAGTTAGCCATTTGGTTAGCTGCCTAAACTCTTGATTAAACACACTCCTTATTTTAGGTTAGGTTTGTTAGTCAGCTTGTGTCCCTCAGAGCAGAAATAGAAACCCCGCGCAGCTGGGCTTCGTCGACCTGCTAGCGGATCATAGTTAAGTGAAAATGCTAGGCAGTTAAACAAATGGCTAACTAAACCAGTTGCCTGCGACATAAGTATATGCGGCGACGGTGTTTATTATTGCGTTATCAACGCATCGCACCGAATATTCAAAGTATGTACGTGAAAAATAACTTTCGATTTTTGTTATCTATTTAAACTGATTTTCACTTTGATTTGTAAAAACGACTTATATAGTATGATTTAAGGCATTTAAGTATTGGTTCATTTAAGACAATCCCGGATTGAGAAAAGAAAGCTAGCTAAATGATTTGAAGATTGAACAACGACTTACTTTAGTAGACCCAGAATGAACGCGTTGAATTTGACCAAACCCTCGGTCACGGCATCTTCACTATTGATTCTTAGTACCAATTCATTCAAAGATTTCGTTATTGGGCCTTGTCTCGCCGTGGCCTCGACCATTTGCCATACGGAGTTGTTAACGGCTCCAAAGGAAGTCTCGATGTTTTCCTTCAGTCCGTCTCTAAACACGGCATATAAGGCCGGGCAGAGGGCGTTTAGCGCGATTTTGGCGCAGGCCGGAGATTGCTTCGAGTCGCCCAGGTAGGCCAGTTCTGCCTGATCAGTGGCAGAGGAAAAATGCTGGATCAACATTTCAACTGCGTCCGTCACATTGGAAACCAGAGCTGCAAAGAGAAATACTCAAATAAATTAGTATAAGGCAGCCACGAGACAATAAAGTTGCTAAAAGTTATAATCGTTTCTAATACCGAGTAACAAAATAACATTGAATTCTTATTCAGTTTTCTACATCTGCTTACAAACTGATTTTGTAGGAGTTTGAGTCGACAATTTTTACCTATTCGACAACTGCGCGTTTTATGTATTAAGTTAGCTCACCTCTCTTTTGTGACACATCAATTAAATCGTATTTTCCTCTGCTATCGTGGTGGACGGGACTGCCAAATTCATCCGGGCTTATTTCAGCTTCTTCACAAATTGGTATTTCTGCCAAGTTTTTACCCTAAAAACCATTTAATCAATTAGTTATTTAGTTATCTGGATAATTAAAACTCTAAAACATTTACATAGTACTAAATATCTGCGAAATGGATTAGTGAAAGAGCTCAATAAAATTAACACAAAATTATATTTTAGGCAAAATAAAAACGGAAAGCTGGTGTTGATCGAAAATAAAAGTCAGTAAATAATAAGATAACATTGGCGATGCGCAAACAAAAATAAAAGAACCAAAGGTACTCACAGAAATCAATAGGCAATGATGTCGATAAACTATGTTTTAATGAGAAAAATGATACCTGATATAGTCTCTGTGAAATCACAGCAGAAATATTAGGTGAGTTAGGCGGAGTAGCGATGCTGGCCACCTTTAGCTCTTCCATTGCCGCCCCTTGGGTTGGTTGAGGTTCGGACTTGGCCTCAGACTTCTGGGCAAAACTAACTGATTTTTTGCTATTGCAGCTACTGCCACTAGATTCTGTGGACCTTTGATTTTCTTCCTGAGAGCGTTTCATTTGCAGAAACTTGGTAACCTGATTTCTTACCTTTTGAACTTGATTCTGGTCCCATTCATCCATATTTTGGCAATTGAAACCGCTTAACTTCAAAAACTCTTCCAACTGTTGCAACTCAGCGCTGCTAATGAGAGCCCCTGGTGGAGGGAACTCTGTGTACTCGGTTTTCTTTGTTCTCGGTTTGGGCATTGGTGGGGTGTGGGGTCTGTGGTATTTTAATTCATTAGATTTGCCTGAATCTAGACTACTCTCGGTACCGACACCTTCATCTTGGAAAAACTCGTTGTAGTCGGCGTCTTTTTCCGCCGCATCAAGAAATTGCTGGGATAACCTTTTGGCAGCCAAATCATTATTTTTTCTATATTCTGGAGTTTGATTTTGTAAATAATAAGGCTCTTGCAGGGATCTCCTCTTCGTCTTGTGTTCGGTCGCAGCTGTCATGCACGCAACGGGATCTTGCAAAAGCTCATCCATTTCGAACATACTGTAACGTTTCGTTTGGGCGCTTGATCTGCGCGTTTTGTCCATCGATTTACGCAAAATACTTTTAGGAAGTGGTGGTCTCGGCGGAGCGTGTTCTCCTTGCTTTGCGTAACGGGCCTGCTCGGCCATCGAGAGCGATCTCCTTGGTATGGCGGGGTTGGTTCTCTGACCCTCGTTATTGCTGGCTTCCGAACTCGTGGCACTATCGTATCTATAAACGAATAAGGGATTGAAGTTGCCAACCGGGGCGGGACTGTTTTGCGCAGAGGAATCTGTCAGCATGGTGGAGGAACCGCGGTAGCCCGACGAAGGCTGCGTGGCGGTACTAGAGCTAGAGGACACGGTGGTATTGTGTCCCGCTAAGTTATTGCAGTCGCAACTCATTGGCCTGTTCTTAGACCTCGGTGATGGCGAAGCGTTACAGTATTTGTCGCCGCATTTTGAACTACATTCTTTTTCCTTAATATTTTGCATTAGTTCAGGTAACTCTGATAACATTTGCTTGCATTCTGTGGGTAGCAAAAAATTTAGTGAATCCCAATCTTTTATATGGCCCAGCCCTTTCTTTTTTAGCATCTCCACGTCATTGCAAGAAAATGGTCGTTTACCTTTAATGTTCAGTCTATTCCTCTTGACTTCGCTTGATTTTGGCGATACGTTTACCTTGAGTGGATTCAGGTATATATTTGGTCTTCCGTTCAAAAAGCTAATATCAGGTAGCGTATAATTAGGGTACAATATAAATACAGGTTTCTCACAATCTCCTTCCTTTAGTTTCTCTAGAAACGAAGGCTCTACGACTTTAAATAGTTCACGTTCATTAGATATGGTAGACATTTGTAACATTGACGTCTGCATGCTCTTGTCTATAGTGGTGGCTTCAAGGTGAGTAGAAGTAGCTTTGTTATCAAAAGGCTCTCTTTGTAGTAATCTATTCATCTTAGTAATTTGAGTTCCTTCCGATTCGGAACAACTCGATATACTAACACTAGTGTTTGACGATTGGGATGAATATGATTTTTTATTATTTCTCAGCCTGGAAGGGCTATTCATCATGTTGACGTTAGTTCTCTTTGAATGACGTTTATTTACAGTGGCATAAAGGTTAGATTCGCTATCGCTTAATTTCACACCGTCAACATTTTCCTCCTCTTCTATTAATACTTCATCATAAACTCTATTGTTATACGGATTGCTGGGAGGAATCTCATCGTAAAGTGCTGAACCCTCTTCGACTACATCACTGGGCAGTTCCATTTGAGAACGAACTGAAGTTTTCGAATCATCTTTTGGCTCTCCAATAGAGTCTCCGCTTTCACCACCAGAGCTAGACGGCCAGCATTCAGACCTGTCTATTTGATCCAATCCAACTAAGCCATCATTGCTTTTCTGCTTCATAAACAGTTTTACCAAGTTAAATGCTTGTTTTGGTTGACTTTTATCTGAAGATGACGGGTTTTCGGTGGAAGAGGTGCTCATGGGTTCCGAGTGTTGACTTCCGTGCGTTGAACGGTGCTGCGATACATCGTAAACTTTCATGCACGTCGGAGTACCCGTTAACCTTTGATTGGTGGTGAAAGAGTCGATCTGTAAACAAGGGCAGAGTGTTAATGAAGGCAACAAGGTCAAGCTTACAAAGTGATGATTACAATAATTATTGTAAGTAGGTATACTTCCGTACCGTTGAGTTACTGAGCGCGGCGGAGTTGATGGAACTGCTCATGATTTTTCTTCGGTAGAGGTTTGGCAGGCTTTGGCTTTTGAGAACAGAGTTGTTCATTTCGCTTGTTGCATCGGTCGTGTTGTGTGAATCTTCATTGTTGTTTCCAGAAGGGTGTCTGTAAACAAAGTGTATGAGTAAGGTTTTATATAATTCAGGAGTAAACTGCGTAGTAAGTAACATAGAATTATTAATGAACACTCAAGCTTACCTTCTTAAAGGCGATTGGTTGGTTTGTTTCTTTAGCTTACTCCAAGTAGTTAATCCTAAATCACTCCTAGCCATAGAAGTAGTTAGCTTATTGGTTAATTTCTTACATCTCTCTAATAATTCTAAATTCCTGCGTGTTCTTTCATCTAACGTTGCATTATCTTCTTGCTTATCCAATTTGTCTGAAAATAGAACGAAATCAATCAACAACTGATATAGCACTCATGACTACAACTATGAATCATTATTAGACGTAATCGTGAGTTAGGTAAACAATTAAGTCGTCACTATCTCAAATTCCTAGCAAATTTGAGTATTCCTCATAATTGAAGCGCACGCTATATTTTTCCTGGAAATTCGGTAGGTACTGAAACTATTATTGAAATATTATAATTATTTTTCTTTTTTAATTAGATTAAAAGAGCATTTATTTAAATTAGAACTTAACTTAAATTACCAATGTCACGTAAATGAGGTACAACTGTTGTATTTAATTAATAGTATGCTTTTCCTCCAATTAACTAGTAGGTGCGCAAATTTTCCACAAGTTACGTATGTCATTTATCCTTATGCGCATTATAATGGCTCAGAGGGAAATAAACAGGCAAAATTGTTATAAAATATTGAATTGAACTTAGACAATATTATGTACACTTACACGGTACACGCATACGAAAAAGTAGTCGTGTCGTATTGTACAAGAGGGTTAAAGTATGGGGTACTCTCTATTACTGGGGTACTAAGTTTATTTGTCCAAATGTATTGTTTATCCCAATTTTTTATCGCATACTCTTTCCTCTAGATGACACGAAATGCATTTCGGAAAATATTTTACGTCACTTAGAATAGGTTAGGTTTCTTTCAAAATTATTCTGAAAAGTCTACGGTAAGTATCTGTAAACTAACTATTATGCGAGAAGAGCATTCGGACAAACAAAACATTTGGACAAATAAAAGTATGCCGAAACAAGACGAATCTAAAGTAAAAGTACATACAGATAAAAGGACTGCAGAACACTGCATCGATAAAAGTCAAACTGTTATAATTGGATACACGAACTAAGACTTAAGGGTATACGAACTCACCATTTTTTTGATTGACGGCCAGCTCAGCGCACTCACTGTCCTCGGAGTAGATGGTGAGGCTGCCCTCGAAGGCGATGGTGTAGTTGTCCTTGTTGGCCTGGCACGTGAGGATGAGGTCCTGCTCCGCGGGCAGCTCGCAGTCGAGGCTGTCCACGCTGAAGTGCACCCCGTGGGGCTCCTTCACCGGCGAGAACAGCAGCTCCGACTTGCAGATCGACATCGTGTTGATGGAACCGACGGACTCTTCGCCCTGATTAAGTACAAGTGGAAGGTTAATGAATTATATAGTAACATGCGAGTTCAATAAATGCTTGTGTTCGTCTTTTTATGTAGTTCAGAGAATAAAGATAAAAAGTAGTAGGTGTCAAAGTTTGGTGTGACGCTACCTAGGTATTTATTTAAGATAAAGGTTTTACCATACGATTAACACTACAAATGATATTACCTACCCTAAGTGTCTACTCGGAACAAAAGCACAAAAATAACAACTCGTGACTATTGTTAAGCAATTAAGAAACTAGTTACGTTGAGATTTAGAGCATATCGTCCGCATCATACTCTCCGTACTTACTTTCCGTAACGTACAATATGTACTTTGATTGTATTGTGATTTCGAATGAGATTCTTGTAAGATTTTGTTGCAGTATCAGCAAGTAGGAACTTTACGTACGTACAATCTTCTACATTGATATTTCTGTTTTATTTGTGTTCCATATGGCCGTTCATCACAACCATGTTTTACGTCGCGTCGTATAGATATAACACAACACAAGTTGAGAGGAGTGTTCTCGAAATGTTTCTCGGAAGATTTCAACACCCGAGCGGTGCCGATGCCGGCTAGAACATAAACATTTACGCTGCACGAGTATTTTGGATGCGGATGCAACTGACGACTAAAATAGGAAACAAGCTGTAACTTTTACTTTACAACTGCCGTTATTTATCAATTCATCTATTTGGGCCAACTTCTTTTGATTAATATAATCATGTAATTGAGACATACGTCTACAGATTAGTTAATCATGATGACATATATTTAAGGATTGTACTTGTAATACCTACTTCAAAGAATTAAAATACCTTCCGGTTGTCTACTATTAGTTTTTAATATCTTGTTTATTTAAGGATCTCTGTAATTTTTGGTGTGCAATAAAGAGTATTGTATTTTAAAATTTGATTGTATCGACGATGTCAACTGTACAACTTTCTAGTTTAGTTCTTGATTTACTAAAATTACGTTTAATCCTTAGTCGTGTCATTATAAGTAACTTACTAATTCAGATAACAATACATGGCGGGTACATGGTGATTGCATCATACTTATAAGGAACGATGCAATCACCTATACTATACCTTTCATATCGAACTTTTACTCATAGTTCATATCAAACGACCAATACTAAATCCTGATTGGATGCAAGAGGACATGACAAACAATATGGCCGCTGGCGCGCGTTATCATCAATTTAATTCCTTTTCCTGCTACAATGAGGTCACAAGCCAAACAACGACTCATCTACATGTACTAGCAACAACCTCATTACTACATTTTGTAATCAATTTAATTTGTTTTATTTACATTATAATTAGTTGGTTAATTTAGAGGCATATTGGAAATATTATCTACATTAGAACCGAGCTAGAGATTAGTAATTAATATGTAAACAATAAAAGTAAACATATACATTAATTGATGGTGGGCATTAACTGTGTTATCTTATCAGTCGGAAATTGGAATAGGTGCACCAAATAAAGTGTTATTGCAGAGTTTTAACGTAGATTTTTTTTGCATAGAAACTTCTCATGTGGAAACTAAAATATAAAAATAAACTCATACAGCAAAATAATGGCTTTAAAAATGCTGAAACCAAAAGTGATCTATCTAATATGACTCACTGAGTAATATCCATTGCAGGAGTCCCAGTCATAATCCGTTACACCCATTTTGAATTAAACGCCTGTCAGCGCAGTTCACGTGACTAAAGTCAACACTCAAAATGTCACAGTCTCAAGCACTAACACTAAAAGTTTTTATTAAAAAAACACAAAGTCCAATGTTTATGTTAGGCATACATAACTGTCCACTGTAACATTACACGTTCCCGGGTCAAACTTAGTGCTAGAAGAGTTCCAAGTAGTTGGCTGCATTGCAAGGAAGTACAGAGTACAATCTTTCCGAGAGCCCTGGGCGCGACTGGGCAGCGGGAATACACATTTTAATATTAGCCACCGCGTGCGCTTCTCAAACTTCACGGAAATAAAATAACCCGCCTACTCCCAACGTGTTATCAGCGAAGAGCTACGAACACAACTGTTCGAAAAATTACACTTACGGAGGGCAGTGTGAATCATTAGCATCATAATATTTATTAGTCTAATTACCGCGATTGTTTGTTTTGATGATTTTTAGGCCCATTTTGAATGGTGTTGTTGTGAGCAAATTTGACCTCATACCCTTAAATTTTTTATTATTATGGTGTTTTGGTTTTGATAACGAATGGCACAGACGAAAGATTGAGCACCACTGGCCTATAGGATAGACTTCATTGGTAACTCACACATGGCGGCAGTATGTTCACGACCACACAGAAAGATAATTAAATATAGCGCGCACACACACATGTGTATCGGTCGTATGAAGGGGAACAGGGGAATAACGAGTAGTGGAGATTGACGCAATTCAGCGTGGACGGTACCCACACATACACATTGGTCTTATTTTGTCTTTACTACTTGCACATCCCGTGGGACCGATTTACTGAGCCATAAGACTCAGGAAGACTCATTGTGGATGCTAGCCCAGTGCAGAGACTTTCATACGTGCATGTGTGGGTGTCCCTAGTGACACCACTTACGGTTAATTGAGACCGTCGTTGCGTGACAAATTTTATCATTACTTTACTTTCTGTTAAGGCAAGTAGGTAGTCTCATGTAGTTCAATAGCCGGTGTGCACATTAAGAGTGTCCCAATATTTACGGCAAAATCACATGTATTGATACCTATTAACATATAACAAATGTACATATTAACATGTATTTTTGAGACAAGCTTTCAACACAATCGCAACCTGCACATCAAAAGCAATCAAATGATCCCAAACACGGTGGATTTATCCTGCTTCATCATCAGATCAGCTAAATGTTATAATAGTAGGTATTGCCTTGTTTATATGATTTAATAAAAAATTTCAGCTTAATCGAAAACCGTGGACTTGCAAAATTTGATTACAGACGTACTGACACCGGGACAGGTGAAACTAAATATAAGCTTGTGTAAGTTAGATAAGATTTTGCAACGATTTCCGAAACGCGTAGATATTATACGGGAAATTAATATTACAGAAATCAGAAAATTTTATTGTCACACTTATACATTTAACATTTTGTACTGTTTCAACTTACGAAATGACTATAGTTCACATACAAAAAGAACAATAGGTAGATACAACATGTTTCTGAAGGGTGACGTACATACAAATACAATACAGGTGTTTCTCTTAACTGGCACGATGTAAAAAAATCCTACACCAAGAGGCTTCTACTGGAGAGTTGTCTAAGTACTTTTATGAAATTTTACGCCACCTCAGGCCGCAAGTGACGGTAGAATAGGATTACGACTGGGTTAAAACTATCATTCTATTTAGTCCGTCAGTTAGATTATGGAAAAATATGGGACACGTAATTTTGGTTACCTAATCAAATTATTAAAAATCGACAAAGGTATAGTAGATCATCAAACTTCCGGAGTGGTGGCTTGTGACGTCACTCCTAGGTAAAAATTGTACCAGAGAGTGACGTCACTCGAAACTTCTAAGCACTCTATCCTCGTCATTTTTTGTTTCTCAAACAAAAGAAAAAATCGTGTACCATATTTTTTAATAGTCCAAATGACGGACTAAACAGTTTTTTTAGTCGTCTAGCCTATTGTTTTTACAAATATATACGTCACCCATGCCATACTTCATATAACTTCGGCGTTAAGATTTCCTCTACTCCACTAGTAAAAAAACTATATGGGTTCCGCTTCTACCGATTGAGGTGGGGAAAATACAATTATTTAGCCAATGAAATATCTACTTATACATTTGTGCACTAACTTACTAATTATACCTAACCGTTTTCTTCAAAAAGTTAGTAAGTACCACTGTGCTCTGGGGTATCGATATGTTACTTAAAGTACCAAAATCATCAAATCCAAGTTACAAATGCTAGTATATTTCTCTAGGAATCAAATAAAAGACAGGTGGCTGTACCAGAGCTGGTATATTGGCATTTGTTAAGCAACGGAGATCGATCTCGCCAGGTGCGTTGTTGGCAGGGGTGTGGGTCGAATCATCGCCACAAATTAACGCTTCAATATACCAACTACATAATATTTTAAACTACTAATACGAATATCTACTTATTGTTAGAGATAGACTAAATTTTTACTAATACACTATATTAATTTAAAATGACGCGTATAACTCTTGATGATAATTTAATGTAAAAGTATACGGTATAGAATTTGTCTAAAGGGTAATAATAATTCCGATTTAAAGTGATATGAGCCGTCCGGTTCTCCATACAAACGAAAAATGGGTTAACGATAAAAAGGGTTAATAGGGGTTATTAAGGGGACAGGGTTAATTTAACGACATTAATTTATTGACTTCTTTCTGCAAATCAACATGAGAGAAGTCACAAAAAGTAAAAAAAAAAATGTTCTGAGGAATTAATAGTTTAGTTTCAAATGATGGTAATAGATGGCACTGATGCCTCAGTTGCAGATTTTTTGTGACTTCTTATGTTGTTTTGCGCAGACAAATGTATAGTAAGCATTATCTAAAGTGTCCGAATGTTCGCAAAGAGAATGAACAAACATTCGGACACCTTAGATAATTTTTACTATATGTACAGCTACAAAATCAAACAAATTTCAACCAAATTAGATGTCGTTAAAATGTTGTCTCGTTTTTACGGACAAATGGGCAGGTCGGATTATCTTAATTTTAGTTTTACTAATTAGGGTAGGGAATAGTAAGAGGCTTGCCATTTCATTCAGAATGAGATAGACTATGGCTCTGGTCCATTGAACTTCGTTACTATATTAACCAGTCAATTTCAGATACAAGAAACATAAGAGTCAAATTGCATGTATTAGCACAGAATAAGAATTAGTGCGACGTACAGAAGCCTGCCTCCCATACAAACAAAACTGCCGTTCGCGTCAGATGACCGGAAGGAGCTGACCCGCATCCAACCGTCTCTACTAATACAATATATTAATTTTCATCACACTTGCTCGTAAAGGGTGTTATAACACGCGCGCTTATAGCGCAGCTCGAGCCGATTTACTCCCCGTGGGTTACAAAAATCTATAACTCCCACGGGAGGAAAAAGTGTATGAAAATCTATAACTCCCACGGGGGTTATGAGTTTAGTTTTAAAAGTCGTACGTCATTTCAGACTAAGGAGGTTTCGAATCAGCCAAGGCTATTTCACATCTTCAAAACTTGGCTACAAAACCAATTTTAGTGTAAATAAAACTTATATGGTATATTTTACTATTATTTCCGTAGTTTTTGCGATTATTTTAATGCAATTAAATTAATTTAGTTTAAAATTTTATTTTGAAAATCGGTACAATCTGGTGACATTGCCTGTCAAGTTTAAAAACTAAACGCAGTTCTTAGCATTATCTGTGGAAGACTATATTGAAAAAGTTGACAGTTGAAGTTGTCTCTTAGCGGGTGCGTTTAGTTTATTTCATTTTTATGTTTTATTTTATTTTTCCTCGCAAATGTGATGAAAAACATTGTGTGTATCACGGGCAGTAAGAAGATTACAAACTCGAGTCATTAAAAGCCCTCCGCCTACGGCGTCGGGCTTCTAATAGACTCTCGTTAGTAATCCCCTTCTTACTACCCTCGGTGCACAATGTACTATTATGCCACACCTGGCCATAAAGCTGGCCAAAATATTTCGAGCTTCCCGTAGGTATAAGAACGTCACTCAACAGGGACAAGTGACAATACTTTCGTTCAATCCATTCGTACCAGCTCTTGTGAATGGACCTGTACCTACTGGGTCAACGTAAGAACTATGAACTATTAATTATTATCTGTGTTGCATTTGAAAAGAATCCGGTCACCAGCTGTATGATAATGATAAAGAAGGCTTGATGACTTCATTATCGTTGTTGCTGGTGTATGTGTATGTTGGTTACCAAGCGATACCTGATAACTTATATCAGAGACTAGTAAGCTAAATTAGTGTTGTTATTCGAATAAAAATCGTGCTATAAAGAAAGTAAGCAAACTAGATGTCACAATCGAGTATAAGTAATGTATATAATACGAAGTGCATGATTTCTTGTTCCACATCTTTTTACTCATGGGGTAGCAGTGGTCCATTCACACCATAAAATATTCCTATACCTGTCTACAGCGACATCTATTGTACTTCTATCGAATTAATTCCGAAGCCCACAATATTATTGCTAAGACACTGCACTAGATGGCGCTACTATAGCAAGTCTCAAAAGGGAGTTTTCCTTGTGACATATTAATTGGCTCTGGATTAACATAATCGCACAAACGTTTAATAGTGTTGTTCCATGAGGTTACTTGCTATCAATTTAAGATCCACCAAGATAAAAATTGTCAATACTGTCAATACGCGAATTAAGTATGGCAGCATTGAATTTAATGAATGTTTGTAGAACTGGACATATAAGAATTCTTACCGGATTAAGTATAAATAATGCCTCGTTAATTAAATAACGAAACTTTGCTAGTACTAATCTGTCAAAACTAACACAAACTGTGCACAACATTGATTAAAGTGAAATGAGATGATTTAAGCGCTGATTAATTAAAAACGAATAAAGGACGAGAAATGATTGAAATGAACCATCGAAGAGCAATGCTGGGCGAACCTGAAAACTACTGTCGCCACTGAGAGAGCTGTCGAACCGAAACTTTTCCATGAGAGAGCTCGAGATGCTCGCGAACATCTCGCCTCGGGGGTTACTCTGCAATACACCATGATATGATCAACGCCAGAAAATTAGTACAGAACTGAAAAATAAACATACTAAATAAGATATATAATAAATAAGATGGGTTGACAAATTACATATAATAAAACATATACCAACACCGATATTAATGTGGTTAATATTAACGAAAAATAATCTGAATCATACTCTTTCGTTCAACAAGACTTTGAATGTTTGAGTTTCTTACTTTAAAATTACTGGCAAATATGGTTAATGATACAGGGGTCGTACTTTTGATGCCGATGACGTAAAAATTACGTCAAGCTACATACAGCATGATTCATTTTAGGTTTTATATTGATTTACCGTAAGGTCGGGATACTTTCGCCCTGGGGGGGTAACTGGCCATAGGGATTAACTCGATTCAGGTTTTATTATTGCGTTTAAATTACGGCACATTGTCATGTGGTTGGTTTTAGCTGACCATTCATATTATGTTTATGTTTATTATCAGACCTTATAGATTTGAGATATGCGATTTACAATGTGGGCAACGTTACCCTACATTTGGCCAAAGTACCCCGACCTTACGGTATCGTTACCGGAAATTACCGGTATCGTTAAAGCTATGAATTAATTTTATCACTAACGTCATTACTTGGTTTCAATGATAGAAGCCATTTTATAAATCAAGATGTGTCTGCATGTGTTATTTATTGAATCGGGAAATTGGAAAATAAATCAGAAAGGCATTTTGATATTGAAGCGACCGCATAAATATAATACGTTCGGATAAGTATATATCAAATCGCATATCCGAATGATATTTCCAATTTTCCGTTAAAATAAAAAAAAAACAGACGTATTAATTTTTACTTACAAAATGTCTTCTACCATTGCCACCAATCAATGAAAGTAAAAAATGTAATTAATTCATAACTTAAACGATACCGGTAATTTACGGTAAGGGTAAATCAATGTAATACCTTAACTAAATCAGCTTGTATGTAGGTTGACCTCATTTGCCTGTCATTGGCATTAAAAGTACGACCCCTGTATAATGAACTTTAATGTTACTGAGAAGTTTTCACAAGTAACGCTCATACGAGTTATGTGACGCTGTTGTGTCGTATCATTTTATGACCATTTCCTTTTAAGTCTCATTGTGACACACTCAGGAGATTCACTTAATGAAACCCCAAGACGGCCTAATAATGAAGCTTACGACAATTTATGTAAATGTCAAATGTATAATGAAACGTTACCCATATACTCGTATGCGAAACTATAATATTTTTAAGCGGCTATGTAAACGGGTGTTTCGTTCACACAAAAACTTGGAATTGGATGGCTCTAAACAATTTATTCTCCAAAATAGAGCTGTGTAAAGCTTCATAAATAGATTAAAGAGGAGTTTGTTGTAATTCATGTATGTAATTTGGAGCGTTTAAAGAACTGTTTCTCTATTTATTTATGAAAAATCTTTTCCTGACAATACGCCAATTCCCAATCCTTCTTGACATCGCATTTAAATGGTCTAGGGATAAAAAGGTTAAATAATAAAATATTATATCAAAATGTAATGAAGATAGTACCTAAGCACATTTTCCTGAAAATGATTCGTTGAATCACTTTTTCGATTTGCTTGTAAAAATGTGCCTATTGGAGTTATAATTACTGGACTCTGTTTAAATGAGCAATACTTACGTCATGCGTTCGGTCATCGGTAATGGTGTCATGCGGCAGATTGGCCGTCATGAGCAGGGCGTGGATGTCTTCGGTCTTGAAGCTCTCCATGTCGGCCTCGGCGAGGTTGGCATCGAGGTCGCGCGCGATGTCGTTGTAGCGCGAAGTGAACTCGAAGCGCGAGGTTAGGTCGCTGATGCCTTTGTAGGAGGCCGACACGGAGGACAGCACCGACGTGTGGTGGCAGGAGCCGTCGCGGAATATCGGGCTGGAAACAGATATTTGTTCCTATTAAACCAGGCAATAAAAATCAAACATTTTCAATTGCAATAATTGAATAATTAAACGAGGCCGGGGGCCGTTCCACGCAGCGCTTGCCTATGCGTGGTCGCCTCTCCAGGACTTTACTGCCCCAACTGGTTATCCGTTTTCCGGGCTATATGGATGGCCTGCTTACTGCCGCTTGCTGCCACTTCAACCGTGCAATCCGGCGAGCTATGTCTGTTAATTTGGTTTTTGTGCGGATATAATTTCTGATTCTATCGCGCAGGGTGAGACTTCCTTGAACTCGTGTCTCCATATGTGACGTTCCGCGGTAAAAGGTACCTTATGGATATTGTCGCTTGCGTCCTTCTATCTTGATGTCCTATACTATAGGACCTATAGTAACGGAGTCGGATACGATGCAAGCGATAATATCCATTAGGTACCTTTTACCGCGAAACGTCACATATGTTCACCTTCGGGTCAAACGTGCCCTACTAACTAAGCCACCATAGTGCCCGACAAGGTAGTTCCGTCCGAAACATACAGTTTTGGATTTTGCACTAAATTAATATGTATATTCGTTTTGTCAGTATAACAGTCCTTGTTATGGTGATGTTATTTTATTATTGACTCTGTGAGTGCTGTGAGTATCGCGTGGGAACAAAAATACGTCTGTAAAGGTTACCTTTAGAATGGTGGCATGAAGGTGTTCATGATGACTTCTTTTTATTATGAGAACGACGGTATTCAATGAAGGTAATCTAGTCAGTGTTTTTACCCGACTGCGGCGAAGCCCAAAGGAGGGTTATGTGTTTGACCTGTATGTATGTATGTCCGTTCCTGTGTCCGCTCGTAACTACTCAACGGCGCATCCGATTTTGATAAATGATACATCATTAGATTCGTCTTGATGGTGCGAGTGTCACTGGGTATGAAGTTCGTTAAAATAAACAAAATGGCGGATTTTATGCAGTTTCAAAGTGCACCGCGGTCGGGTTTTTTTTTAGTAAAAATGTGGTTTCTGTCCTCCATTTATGTGTTATGTCTATAATTTCTATGAAAAATCCATTGGTACAAACAGCAACACAGTTAACTATACACTTCAAAAATGGGAAATACTGCAAGAAAGAGAATCACACTTGAAGGCGTCGTGTTATGCATGTGTGCGTGTGTTTATGAGTATAAATTGGCTATTATTCAAAAGAGTTTTGAAACAATAATTTTTCTTTTATGGCTGATCCAACGTCATTATTGACATTAATGCCATATTATTGAATTCGTGGAAAATAATGAATGAATAATAAATATAAATTACATTATATTGGTGCATCATATCAAAAATATGAAGCACCAATAAAAGCATTAGCAATATAATTAGTTTATTTCATCCCAACGTTCGTCTGAAAGCTAAATCATAATTTTGACAAATTCACCTGTCTTGTTGAAATGAAACCTTTATTTACAGTATGGAAAAAAAAACTTTGCCCAAACAACTACAATGACAAAGCTCAAAGGCACATTACACATACGCAAACGTTATTTGATTTGAAGTTGACATAATACAAATATATATATCTCTTTCAATCGTTATTATTTTCTCTCTGCTCTGTCTTTAATGGGCAGTTAAGTGTGTTGCTGTTTGTACATTGGTTGGTTACTCATTTTCGATATTTTTTTACATATAGGTACTTAATTTCTAGCTACTGTAGGCAATGCTGGTGTTATCTAGTATTATGTCAATACTAATACTAACCGTAAGTACAGTGCCATACCAGTGCTGTACTCTCAGTTATTTTAATATAACATTCCGAGGGCCGTACAGTACACCCTACGTCCACATTTTAGTGCCTATTGCCCACACGCGGGTGTAATTTGCGGAGTCGCCCACAGGCGGTTTATTTTTATTATAAACTAGGTGTCATCTTTTACTTCCAACAGTCGACTAGTGTAGGTTGATTCACTAAGAAATGAATTAAATAGGGTATGCATTCACTAAAGAGAATTATCTACTTAAGGGTCATACTACACGGGCGTTTCTCCCGCCACGGGAATCCGCTCGACAAAGCTGTCGCAGACCATCAAACTACACGGGACGCGGTTTATCGCTGTCTTTTGTTCAATTCAACATGGATTCGCCAATGATAACTGCGCTTTGCAGCTCTTAGGTCCCGCGCAGAATGATGCGTAATAATAGCGGGAAACCGCCCGTGTAGTTTCAAGCGTCGGTTATCAGCAGCGGTTTGACGCTGCATGCGGCGGTCGTATTTCTCCCGCCTGTGAGCCGCGACGGGAAACCGCGCTGTAGTATGCAGCATACAACTTCATATTAAATTGTGTCCAGTGCGGTTCAGAAGCGGTTTCCCGCGGCGGGAGAACCGCCCGTATAGTATGAGCCTTAGGATACTGCCTACAGTGCCGTGGCGTCCAAAGAACTCGATTCCTACCGGCTTGCCTAATATCAGGCATTTGACCACCTTATACTACAGCTCTTAGGGAAAATGTACGCCAAATCTGCACCTGCTTGCCCAAGGATGCCGGCTTACGCCACGCCACTGCTGCCTAATATATGCTTTTTCATTCCAGCATTTTCCAAACTAGTGGTCAAAGATCTTAAGATACAACAAATGACCAGACCAACAGCTCGATGCTGCGCGAATGAAGCAAGCTCTGAATTGGCTGATGAATGATGATGATGATTTGAATTCGCAGATGGGTTGCAAACTAGTCAACAGAGAATCACTATGTTACTCTTCACATTTATAATGGCAATGTTTTTCTTGTAACTTACTTGTAGTCGAGGAACCAGAGGTAGCCGGAGTTGTCGCAGTGCGCGTCGAGGTCGTCGGCCGAGTGCTGGCTGCCGGCGAGGCTCGTGTTGCTGTTGCAGTCCTCGTCGACCCCGGGGCTCGCCGCCTTCAGGCCCAGCCGCGGCGGTGGCCCTGGAACGCACAAGTCCACACCGTTAGCGAATAATCATTGTGATCTTACTTAAGAGGAAACAGGAGGGCAGTTTTTCCATACAAACGTAGGCCCCTGTTTCCTCCCTGGATAATGCCAGTAGAGCAATAATTTTTTGTCCAAAAATCTATGGCTACTATTGATATGTTCCTATGTTTTCCTTTTTACGATAAATTGATTCTCAAAAGAGATATTAACCTTCAAAAACCTAAAAAAAATGCCAGATTTTCCGCTGTGTTCACACATCCAGAAAACAAATTTGACTAGATTATTAAAAAAAAGGAAAACATAGGAACACGGCCAAAGCTTTTATTTAATGTTTAATGAAAAAATTAGTTAAATAGGTTAAGTTTTGGGGAAGAAATCAGGGGACTACGAAACGTTGTTTTCATGAAATTTTAAAAGGTATTTTCGGTCCAAGCTGCTTTTGTCTCTATCGCGCTCTGCGGGTGAGAGGCGGGCAGTGCGGGATAGCGACACATTTTACAAATACCTAATTTTCAATTCTCTCGACCTTACCATTTCCTCTTAAATGTAGTATGTTAGACAAGTATGATTGTGTACCTACCAGTAGCGTCAAGTGTATATTAAATTAACGGCTAGCCGGAGACAATTGGTTTGCAAATTACAACATGATACATGGCACACCTTAAAATAATTATATACAGAGATCAAAGTAGCATTCATAGTAGAGACTAATTTTTTTATCTAATGGAGCTTTCAGCTGTTTCAGTATTTTTGAACAGGAGGATTCACTGAATTAGAGTTTTAATTTTAAAGACCCCTTGTCGTCTCCCTAAACCAATTATTTAGGCAACATTTCATTACCATTATAGTACCTATTCTAGATATATGTACATAACACAGACATGTCTCTTCAACCAGAAAAAACGGCAATTATTAAAAATATTCTTAATTGTATACATTTTAAAATTATGTATTCTCATTTCGAGAAACAATAGGCAATCACGATTGATTATTAATGTGCTATTACACCAAAGGAAGTCAGTACGTAGTCACCAATGAATGAGTAACCGGATGGCTAGCTAATTCTTAACATTATGTGAGAACCTTCATTTTCAAGCCAAGCGGGTTATTTAAAGTAAATGAGGTAAGGTGCAGTAATATATTTCTATAAACATATCGTCATTACTTAAAAAATACGTATCTGACACCGACTTCAGATAAAAACGCAGTACCTAAGTGTATATGACGTTCGTATGTAACTTTTGACGTTTTTCTGTACGACGTTTTTAGATACGAGTTTTTTTCAAAGTACTGACGATACTATAATCTATGTGGCCATAGGTGACGTAGATATAAGTACTCGTAGAATCGCAAGTCCTGAGACTTGTAAGTTCCTAGGTAAGTCTGAGTATTCAATTCAATTCAATTGTGTCAATGTAACAATCTTACTCAAAACGAAAATTATGCGTGAACAGAGTGCACAGCCATTTTATAACAATTATTAGGTATGTTTTTTTATACCTTTTTCATTTTCATTATTGACAGTACACTATTGTATTAAGAAGCAGAGCATATTCATTTAATAGGTAACCAACTATAACTATGTGATGTGCATCGGTAGATTAGATATCAAAGAACTAATGGTTATCCCTCCTTATTTACTTACTAGCTCGAGTTGTCGAATTTTTAATCGATCAATTACTGTCTCCAACCAGTCAAACAAGATGTAAAGCTTTGGCACATGAGACGTGCAACGGATAAGTGAATTGAATAGAAGCATCGGTTATAATTCTTGGAGTGTCTGCTGGCGCCACATTACCCCGTCACGAGCATTGTATTGTAATACGGGACCGAGTGGGCAGCGTGCTGCGGCTGTGGCCGGGCGTGGGTGGCTCGCTGGACAACATGCCTTCTAGGGAATGTTGATATCGCAGAGATGCAATAAGGAAAAGGGATATTTTTAGCATCAGAGACAGGCGCCTAGCCCTGCGTATTCCTTTCCAGGTTCTAGGTACGTCACTTGAACATGACCGTTCATGGGAACGAAGAGTGGCTGAAGCCTATAAAAAAGGTTACATATTTCTCAGTGGAACCACTATTTATAAGTTCAATAATCTGGTATTTATAATATCTTTCATTTCAACATCGACGCCTACATGAGTAGTCATAAGCCTACAAGTGGTAGAGATCGATAATGCTATTAATTCCTCGCTTAGTCAGTCTAAGGTTCGTTCATATATTACAACTTCAGATAGGGAATTATGATCGTATTAAGTTGGAGATAGATCACACTTCGATAGCTCGAGTCGGTCAATAACCGTCACATCACGTATTACGCCGCAGATAAAGGATCGGTGAATTCATGTACTTACAGGCCAGTTTTAACGAATCATGACGCAAGTAGCTACTGACTCATCTGTGATTACTTGTTGATTAATATTGCCGCAAGGAGTTACCGACCGAACAAAAATTATGTACATTTTCTTTGTTAAAAAAACTATCAATACCATTGTTGTGTTTGCTTTATTGCAATACAGAAATAGGTCTATTTCAAAACTAGAATCAGATAAACTTACCCCACCGTAATGACGATAATAAACTCATATTATACTTGGTAAATATTTGTAGGTCTATTGGATGAATTGACAGCTCTTGAAAGCAAATCAAAAATACGTGTAAGCCGTGAAAACACTTTGTTATTTATATTGCATACACAATATTAATTTGTGGTAATAGAGTTCTTTTCCCTGCGATGTTCTGCGACATATTCGGTAATTACCGATGTATAACTGGCACATCCACAGCATTTTCATTTCTAAACACAACGGTAACTGCCTAAATATACAGTTTTCCATAAAACGTCAGATATTCTTAATGTAAACAGTAATACCTAAATAGCTGTAAATCTACAATTCAAATATGCAGTATAATGCAGCTCGGTCACGTCTCGCGAGCGACGAAACGGCGACCTGTGGGCGGGTGTAGCATTACTTCATTTCTTCAATTTGTGAGCGCGGGAGAGAATCTTGGCGCAGATTTGTATTGTACCAGACTTTAGATTGGGGGGGGATCAGTGGTGGGCTTCAACGAAACGTGGGCGTGGAGGACCGCCCGCTGAAGAAGGATCTGGACGCCGAAACTGCACAGTGCAGGTTGCAGTAGAAACGTCAGACATTAAGGAAATCCTACCCAATGGGACAAGGTTTAGGTTAGGAGTAAGGAGATCAGTGGTGGGCAAACTTTCTTCATGGGGGGCCAGATTTTTTTGATATTACAGTGTCGGCGGGCCGGATTAAAACCTCCCGTACTTTGCCCACCACTGTCTTAGATGTTTGAAATCGATTTAAGCTATTTCCGCTGTGATTATTTAATATCTTTAAATATACAAACTATCTCAACCTCAAATTTTTTTGACGTTACCAGGTTCAGGACAGTTGTGATTTGAAAGCATTCGATTAACATTATGTGTTAATATTTGCACGCCTGCTTGCAAGCTGAATACACAAGCAATATCTTTCTCATAAGACCTAGAATTAAGAATCTGTATTCAAGCAAATAAATAATTTTGATTTGATTTGATTTATAGGTATTTTATTTAGTTTTCATTACCAAATGTTGTGTCAAACATCACTCTAAATAGCCGAAATTCAAGTAGAAATCACATTTTTTTGCTCTCGTATTTCACTACACGCATTAAAGATTTAAAGAAACTATCAAACTACTTTAATTAGTTGGTTGAAATTATGAATACTATTTATTGTCATAGTCGAGATTTTGACGGTAGTATTCAAATTATATTCCAATTTCCAAGGTCTCACACACACTTTACTTGTAACCGCACGGGAAGGTTGGAAAATCTTGAAATTGAGGAAGCATATTAAGGGATATAGGTAATAAGTACATATTCTACATATTCAGTTTATTTTTATTTTTTGTGTAGTCATTATTTGTTGGAATCTCCTCGATGTTCAGCAAGTTTCTCTTTCAAGCTATTCAACTAGCTGCGATTTAGAAATTAATATTTTATTAAAATTGTATAGCAATACTAATATCAATGTGATTATATATATATAATGTGATAAAGAGCCAATTATTTGGAATGATATCAAATTAAAATACTTTTCAACAATTATTACACACCAGTTAAGTAGTGTACATTAACACATACAGTGCCAAGAACACGCCTGACGTGTTCATTTTGTATGGAAACTTGGGAGCTTGCTTGACACTGAAAGTGTTCACCTACATATTTTTTCATCACACTTGCTCGAAAATGGTGTCATTACACGTAGGTTCTGCGGGCCGTAAATGGCCTATTACGCCCTAGGGCGTAATGGTTTTCTTTTTAAATTTGAAACGCTGGTTCTGTTTTACTCTTATTTGTCATGTTCAAAGGAAACGCCAACTTACTTTTTTAACTTTTATCACTGAAATATTTATTTAAAGATAACTGTAATTGCAATATAAACACATATTTCGGTGAGATTAATTAAATGTTTAAATAATGTATTTCTTTATTTTGCAAATATAAAATCAACTAAAATGGCCTTTACCGCTATGGTTTCCGAACGTGACTTGACGTTCGCATTGTCTATGGACATATGTGACAAATGTCACTGTCTGTTTTAATATTTTCTTGTCATACTGGGTCGAAAAGTAAGGTTATTTTATTAAGATTTCCTCACAAGTGTGATGAAAAACATTGTGTGTGCCACGGGCGGTAAAGGAATTACAAACTCGTGTTATTAAAGCCCTCGGTTTCACCTCGGGCTTATAACAAACACTTGTTTGTAATTCCTTACTTACCGCCCTAGATACACAATGTACTATTGCAACATCACATTATAGATCGCTACAAATATATATTTTTGGTACAACGTAAAATGTACGACATATGTGTAGGTAATATCGAATTGAAGGACTGTGTAGGTGCTGAATAGGATATTGGCACAGAGTTGTAAACACGCACCGTCATCGTCAGACCAAAACTTTTTGAAGTAATTCACTACGGTTTGCATCGCATTAGGTACATACTTAAGTTTATTTTTATACTTTATAACAACATGCCAGCACCATTAATTAGGGCATTGTTATTTAACCACAAGATAAACAAACTTTGCGGCCCGTGGAATGCACCGAGATAGCTTTCTAAATTGTTCATCCGTATTATGATAACACACCCAATCAATGGCATGGTGCCAACGACTTGTTCGAAATCTACCTACCAGATGCTTTATTATACGAAACTGTTCCCGTTAAGTTTTCTAGGCGATTGGGCTCGACATTCCGAAAAATAAATCCGTAATGACAGTATTAACCGTGTTCACGTGTTTTATACTCGCATTGCTATTCGTGTCGCGGTTATTCGAGTCGTGTCAGTCGCCCTATTTTGTCTTGCTTGGTTGGAAGCAAGTCATTTTTCAAAAGGAATTAAGCCGCGGGGCCCGAGCTAACTCCTTAAATAATATAGCGGATGTCACGTTCACAACTAAGCTCACTTAATAATAACTGTAATGAATTGAGTAGATTGAAAAACTTAGCAGATGAAAACCTGTTTTAGTTTCCAAGATGTTGAGTTTCGTTGTTGCCTTTTTGCAATGTCCAGCAGACAATCAAAAGTGCCCGTGAGATCTCGCCGCCCGACTAAATTGGCCGTGATGCAAAATGGAGGTCAGTTGGCTTTTCTACCACGGCACTGCAGCTATTAACTTAACTTGTCCGTTCCGTATATAAACCGTCAGTAGGTAATTAAAACTGATGTTTGTGCGATACTGATCTTGAAAACATCTTTAAAAAATAATTATAGTATGAATATCTATGATAGACAATTTCGAATTTCTATCACATGTACTAACTGATGTCAATGATGTTGTTTCTTATTATACTCTTGCAAGAGAGAGGTTGCAAGTTAAATAATGACAATGTCTTTCCGGTCAAATGGTATTTCAAGTAATTAAAGGTAAATATTCGAAAAACTGACCGTGATATTCGAAAGAGCGGTCGACAACTGGTTCACGGTTACTGGAACAACACGCGGAACCGATGAATAAGTTCAAAGTTCCGTTTAATTTTGCATGAACCTTTATTTATACCTATTTGATAACAAACTATAACTACTCTTTCTCCCTGCCTAGAAGCAAGAGGTCCTGGGTTCGAATCCCGGCAAGGGCATTTATTTGTGTGATGAGCACGAATATTTGTTCCTGAGTCATGGATGTTTTCTATGTATTTAAGTATTTGTATCTATTAAATATATCGTCGTCTAGTATCCATAACACAAGCCTTATTGAGCTTACTATGGGGCTAGTTCGATTTGTGTAAGATTGTCCCCTAATATTTATTTATTTATTTATTTACTCTTTGGTGTTCATAAAGAAAAGTAAATGTTTGTTGACAACTACCGAAAAAAAGATAGACCGCGTGATCAGTGTTACTACGAAATGTACAAAAAATGAGTCTAGGCACCGAAATAAATACTTTCAAGGTTATGCGTCTCATTTATGTTTGTTTACTATATCCTAATGCGAAAGATGAACATGCAAGCAAAGATAGCCTTGTTGATGTTGATCGTGAGAATGGTAACGCTGCTGTGGGCAACCTTTCACCTCCTCCGCAGACACCGGCTCGACTTGCCTTATAGGGCGCCGACGCCGGACCACCGCCATCGGTACCACTCGAGAAATGCTGTCGTTACAAATCTGGGAGCACGTTCCGAGAAACCGCATCAGGAATGTAACTACGATAAGACCTCCGGAAAAGATTATACTTTATATTAGGCAACAGGAGCCCAAATAAACAACATGAAATATTATCCCCGGCCGTCTTGTTGACATGTTTTTGTTGTTACGCTCGGCTCCAGGGTTTGGGAATATTATGTTTAAGCTATTTACGATCCGATAGACGAGATTCCGGTTAAAGTGTACCCAACCATACTCGTATGATAGGATTTATAAAACTGGGATAGGATTTTTTCCAGATTATTTTTTATTCGCTCAGTTGTATATGGATCTCCGTAGGCGAGATGTTTTTTTTAATTCGACATTAAATTACATTTATGGATTTAGGCCCATTATAATCCCTTTAGGCAGTTAATTAACTAAACAAAAATAAAATAATCGACTAGAACGAACATAAAATCTCACTTTAATATCTGTGATAGACTTGATGAGTAAACTGACAGAGCAAATTGATGGGACACTAAAATTAGAGGCCTTAAATTAATATTTTTTTAATCTTACTAAAAAACCGATTCGTGATGATCACGTAACAATAAAAACGGAAAATAGTTGTTGAGGTGCTGCTTATTATAAGCTTCACTAACGTTAGATTCAGGAGTGCAACTTCATGTTTACTTTGAATACCTATGACATGCAAAGTGGGCGCATATCTGTCGTCGAGTTGCGGAAAACTAGCCCACGTAAACCTATAACCTACTTTAAATAGCGTCTTATTGGCATAATTTTATTAATATCTTCTTAGAATCTTCATTACAATCAAACTAAACTGCATTTACCACGGTTTGGCTTCGGGCATACTGACGTCAAGTGCTGCGTGCAGTTAGCTCGTAGGCAGTTGTTTACGAGTTGTAAATAACGATCAGTGCCATAAATAAAAATACACCGTGGATAATTTTAAACTAAGTTAGTGAGTCATTAGAAAAACAAAGTACTGGAACAAGGAGGCGACATAAAAGAAAACACACGAACAGGCGCCGGGCAATTTCGTCGCGAGTGGCGGCTCGCGTTCTCAAAATGGAAGAAAACTTGCAACATAAATAGTCCCCGTGCTCGCTGTATGACCAATTCTCTAATTTTACAACCGTTACCAACCAAGGAGAGCAATAATACTCTTGTAGCTCAACATTTGCGCGGAATAGATCCTTGCAAATATGAGCTGTCGAGCTACTGGCAGTTTAAAAAAATAAACGAGTTCTATAAAAGCGCAAAACACTAACTTTTCTCCGTCTATAATAATTAAAATTTTATTGACAGCTCCTTTATTGGCGGTACTTTATTAGTGTTATGTGTTGGCATCAGCTCTACGTTTAAACATGAAATTTTAAGCCAATCCAATTTATGTATATTATGGGTAAATGTCGATGTCTCAGCATCGTCAGTCGAAAGATGTCCAATGCTGGACAGAGGGCTTTCCTAGAGAGCAGCGCCAGTAGTAAATTTTCCAACATAGGTAAACAGTTTTAAAGCAACACGAGACTGCAAATCTAACACTTTCACGGACACTACAATCAATAGGCTACTTTCCTGACAGATCAAATCAGTTACTTTTTATGAAGTGTCAAAACACTCAGATAGTATGAAGTTTGTATGGAATAAAAGTGTAATGACGTCATTTTACTCAAACATCAAAACATCTTCTTATTTATAGGTTTTGATCTTTTAAAACGCTAAATAGGTGATGTTTAGTTCATTTTTGCAAAATTTCGAAAGCTGATTTAATGGCTAGCGTGTAGTTATTTATATTGACTACAGGCAAATACCCTATTTAGCGTTGTTAAGCATACCTGTGGACGTACTGTCCGTGAAAGTGCTAATAAGAATTTATCTTTATGTAAGTTGGGTTTGGGGGTACCTACCTCCTAACCTAACCCAACTTAATATATATAACAAGGTAACGAAGAGTTGTTATAGTAACTGGTCGTCGGTCTAGAGTTCTAGACCTAAAATAAAGCAATCAACCTTGGGCTTGACTTTTGCCTGAGTAGGCACAAGGTAAATTTTGTTCTAATGGTTCAGTTTCGTGAATAAACATAATCGAGAATGAAGTTAAGGATAATACAACTTTAAAAAATGGCGGGCAATAGCTCTACAGACAACAAATTAGCGAATTCTTAATTAATTCTTATTTTGTTACCAATATTTTTGATGATTATTTATTATTGTTTTGTTGATTCATTTGGATAATTACGGAAAACGCGATAGAATTGGAATCTTAACTATGAAAAATAATCAATAATATTGTTTATCATAAAAAAAATTGTAATAAAATAGGAAAGTTAACTACTTTTGTGAGAATTAATGTGTCCATACAAAATAAAAAAAATAAAGAGAGAGAGACAATATTTTTCAAAATATTATATACGCAATACGTAGTTGTAATTCATTTAGAAGATCTTGTCATTGTCAATATCGCCATGGAAAATTTTACTAAGGCAAAATTTTACCGAAATACTTTGCAAAACGATTTATTAACGTGAAAACGTTTCCGCTTGACTATCGTATGATTCGCACGCAACTGGCAACGGATGTCGATGAAACTTTACATAAAGTGATTTCGTCATGAGAGAATACAGTAAAGGTTACTTTTTGCTTGTACATCGATCATAAGCGAATGGCAAATGCACATTTAAACGTCAGTGATTCTATAACTATTCTACTAACGAAATTCTTAACATTAACTGACCAACAACGTAAGTTGTTGGTCTGCCTGAACTGATGGGCTAAAAAGTTTGAAATTTTGCACAGAGTTCCTTATAAGAGAACAATGATACAGTATTTGACTAAGAGGAAGGCAATTTGTATTGCAATTTTATTGTGCCCAGTGCTTGTTGACATAGAGGGATAATAGGGGGAATGGTATTTTTTTTGACGTTTTTCGTAATTAATCAAAAACTACTTAATTAAGAAAAATATGGCAATATGTAAATGGCATTTTAATCTACAAATCAAGCCCTTTCATTTGATACCCCACTCGATATAATAGCTCTACTTTCAATTTTCAAAGTCTCATTACGGACCCCTTTAAAAAAAAAAGTAAAAAAGTTACAAGATTTTTTTTTACATACAATAAGCTCGGGTTAGCAGCTCTTAACACTATTAAAAATTTCAAGTCGATAGCATCAGTAGATCCTGAGATATCTTGCTGTGACAGACGGACAGACAGACAGAGTCGCACCATAAGGGTTCCTTTTTTACCATTTTGGTACGGAACCCTAAAAAGACTCGTTACTTGTAATGGGATCGGATGTTTATCTCATTCTATTATACCACCTGCGATCACTTACATGTACGTGGGTGGTCATTGACAGTTTTATCATTGAAACGCTGTGGCAATGGCAATAGATGTACCTATTATATCCTATGAGTAACCAGCCGCTTGCGCTATACTTAGTCAAAGTAGTCCTAAGTCAGGGTCGTTGTCTTCACAGACGTGGTAAATGCGAACTCATTTGTGGGATACCGGAGTTCATCTGGCAGATGTGACCGTGCTTCTATCTTAAGCGATTATTTATTAAAGTTCAGACCCTGGTATTCAAGTTCCAACCCAGTTATTGACCGCTTTTTTCTTTTGAAATTATGATTTAAGTAACATATTATGCCTATCATAAATCATAACCCCATCATATGTTACTTACGTTACTTACGCTTGAGCCCAGTGACAAATCTACGTAGATGCCAATACATTATTTATCTATGCAAAATAAAAAACTTACAAGACAGAAGCCTTCCCTTGAACTGATTTGTACTGTAGAGTTGTAAGGTAGATAATACCTGCAGTATGGCGTTGCAATAAAATTAATAGACAAAAATACAACAACAATTTGTGGAGACAACCATTCGTCATCGTTTGAACAGGTTAACTCTATACGAGTACTTGCATACCGGCGGCAATTTAACCGCTCGACAAATGCCAACTTCCCTATTGAAATAACGGTTTGAATACGTCTTTGCTTCACTACCTTTATATTGCGAACTCTTTTGAATAACATAACCGTATGGGAGTGGATAGGTGTCGGAGAATAATGCCCACAATTGAAGCCATAGAACATTGAATTGTTTTAAAGTCATTACAATTGCATTGCGTAATTAGCATTAGCATCTATGTAGGCCTCACTAATTGCAGCAACAGATACACATTACACCCACACCTCAAAGTGGACAAAGGAACACTACAATGTTTTTTTTATGAAACTAATTAGTTCTGTTTATGTAACTAAATGTAATGAGCATAAAGTATGGAGGTAATCAGTTAATTAATGTACATGTATTTGTGCAAACACATTTAACTAATTCTAGCACATGTTCTGCATAGTATTTAAATAAAGCAGCAGAATTAAATAAACTAAGTAGGTAGGTAAAATAAAGTACTTACGTCGAGTTTAAATTAGGTCAGGACTGGTCACGATTGGGTAAGGTAAAACATTAAATACATGTTCTAGTTATTTATTAATTATTAAAGTAACGTAATATCATTGTTCGGCCTCTTTGAAGTTGCACCGCCGATGTACATTTACTACGTAAATTTAAGGGCTTTATTACCTTTCTGGCTACTCATAATTCGGTTTAAATTTGGAAAATGGAACTTAATTAACACTGTGTGTAATTGGATTTAGAAAGTACTGCCTATGCCTTCCAAACGTACTACATAGTTACCTATCTAAATAAAAATGCTACACTAACAACACACTTGACAGAAAAAAAGATTACGATTACTTCTCAGTGCTCTCAATTTGAAACAATGCGTTCCTCAACTAATTAATGGAAGGCAGTAAAGGCTCAAGCGCACGAGGGCATCCACGGCGCACCCCTCCCTCGTTAGAATACAATACCCCTATCAGATTGAACCCATTGTAAAACTAATATGCATGTCTCTCGTGCATAATGACACTCACATTCTATTGTTTACACTGGCACTCTTTTGTTGACGATATATTATTCGCTTGATTTAGATTTCCAATTTAATTTAAGGGCCCCTTTGGCATTATTTGTACCATATAGTTATCGTTATCCAGGATGCTTAGCTATCCTATTATACTGAAAAGCTTATTAAAAAAAGTAACATTTTATTTATTTATTTAGACTCTCTTGCACAATATCGGAAAGTACAAACGGCGAACTTAAAAGTTGAACATGTTGTACGTGATTACTTTCTTTATTCATTGTACATTCATAATAATATAGCTCTGCCTTGAATTCGACGTTTTAACGACTTACCTAACTCACCCACTAACCTCGTCCGAATGACAACTTTAGACCGCTCTATATCGGTATTTGTTACCTACCTCAAACGGGTCGCCTATTTTACGCATATTTTTTTTCGTAATAATTCCTTTTCGCAGAAGCAGTATAAGCCTAATTTTATATTGGCATATACTAATTTTGCATAACCAAGTTTCGCATACATTTAATACGCACAACGTTATTTCGTCGAAATATATTTATGCATAAAATGTGAATTCCGAATGTCGAATAAGCATAAAATTAGTTAAGCATAATCTAAACATGCAGAATACAAGTTACGCATAATCATATTCCGCATAACTAAATTGAATAGGCATCCACCACCAATGAAGAAAAAAAAAGTGCTTGACAGATCGTACCGTATAAATCAGATTTTACAAAATGAGAGTGATTATACGAAAATTGGTTTTTTAAAAGCTATTGCCGCTAATTTAAAATTAGTGTAACACATATTGCTTGAAATTAATTATTACCACTTTAATATTATACTTATTGCATGTTGTAATCAAATAATAAAGTTGTTTGTTTTTATATTTTGTTTTAGTAACTTATAAATTGAAAATAAGTAAACTATTTATGAATTTATATTTTGTTTATAGTGCTTTCAACCTAAACTACTTTTCTAGCAGCAGTTCGTTTTTGTTGGGAGATGCAGTTCAAACCTAACCTAAACCTAACTTAACCTAACCTACTTTTTCTGTCAGCAGTTCGTTTTTGTTAGAGGATGCAGTTCAAACCTAACTTAACCTATCCTACTTTTTCTGCCAGCAGTTCGTTTTTGTTGGGGGACGCAGTTCAAACCTAACCTAACCTACTTTTTCTGTCTGATTTTTTTTTTCATGCGGGGGGCTTCGCCCCCCGAGCCCCCCTCATGGGGGGCTCCGCCCCCCAGTCCCCCCTTTTTTGGCTTTTCCATAGCTAAGAACTCGTGCAAAATTCTAGTTGCTTAAATGTTTTAACTTAATCTAATCCCCTTTCCTATTGTACGAGCTGACGCCCGTAATGTCAAGCGGTCAATAGGTATGTCAGATGCTGCAGGATAGCTTGCAAGATGTCAGGAATAATGTCAAAAATAAGCAATCCGCGTAAGGTGTTGATGAGAGTCTTTAATGCACTGAATTGTATTACGTAAATAATCTAGGTTAATGCATGTCAACAGTTTTGCCTAAAGGCAATGTTATACTAAATGCGATGCGATGTGCGATAGCTAGATCGCACACCTATCAATTATTTATTTTGTAAGGAAGTAGCTACTTTTCTAGTAGTATTTCGTTTTCGTTGGGGTCACAGTTCCGAAGTAACCTAGCTAATTTTCTGGCAGCAGTACGGTACTGTTAGAGTTAAGAATATCATAACTTGAAATAAAACGACATGGTTTCGGACCAATTTTCGGACTATCAAAATTATGCCAAATAACAAATATGTTAAAAAAAAATATTCGTAATAAAATTCGACCACGACAATATTATGCTATTATAACTTTCGGACAAACAATCATTCGGAAAATTGTGGATTATGCCAAATACACTTTCTGCAAGAATAATATTCGTCAAAAATAAATTATGCTAAGTCTGTTATGCAAAATTCGATTCGGACAATAAAAATTCTGCGAAATAGATGGCACCCACCTCAAACATAAATATTTCAAACTTTACTGATGTAGCATTTGTAAATGTCATTCCATTTGCTCTTGTTTAAATTCAAACGTCATTCACACGGGACGTTATAATTAAACTTTCTTTAAAACGTCACTTTTGATGTAAGGGTTCGTAGCGAAGGTGACAAGTTGACGCTCTATTCTGTAAAAAAAATGGCTGGAACCTAATTGTATTTATCACGTTTGGTGGTCTGATAAGGGACGGGTACGTTTTTCCGAATAAACACACTCAAACTCGACTCGTAGATGGATACCTACTTCTAGAGTTTCAAATAATATGATGTTACAAACACTATTTGTCTTTAACAGGGTGTTAAAACTTGGCTTTTCTGAATTTTATATAAATAAAGAAGCCAGTTTAATAATGAACTTATATGTTATTAACTTTAAATTGAAGTTTATTAATTACTGCTTCAACAAATTCGATTTGAGCCTGCATTAAATTTGAGATCTGACGGTGGTAGCTCGGGTTAGCTGCGCGCATTAACTAAGTTAGTTCCAATCCAAACAAAACCATAGTATTGTGACAAATACCTGAAAAACAGCTCTCTGCAATCATAAGCTAGACTGAAACCAGGCGCTTTTGATTAAAGTTGAGTCTGTATTGTTGCAACGAAAGCTTGCAGCCCGGCAGCCTCAATAGACCGCGTCTCGACATTTTAGTGCAGTGTATTTGCTCACTCCGCAGCTGCGGTGAAACAAATGACGGCTTGGAAATACTAACTGTGACTCATGATACGGAGATCCCCGTTTAGAATGGTAGTTGTTATAATTTAATCCTGATTTAATACGTAATATTCCAAATGGCAGAACTAATCAGAGTTTTTTTAAGACGTTTTGAGCTTGTTATACTTACTTAGGTTTGTTAACTTACTTAGGGTTGTTAACTTTTATATTTTGGCAGGAAATTTTCAAATTGGTAGTAAGTTAAACATAAAGACGTAAACGTAACGCAAGTAAAGACTAACTTGTGTGTAAATAATTGTGAATTGGAAGACTAACCGGTTTATTTAGTTATAGCACAGCAATATTTATGAAGCAACGAATCTGCATATAGGCATAATGCTCTTGAAACAAGCATCTAAGAATAAAAATTATAGTTACCATAGTGGAGAGTAATAGTAAAATAGCGCACTAACGGTCCGTAAACCAATTAGTAAAATATTGACTGCACCCAATGTTTCCTTCTATGTCACAATAGTAGTAGAGTACGGTATCAATAAACAATACAACGATACGGCGCCGGCGCCGCTGTCGCCAGCGGCCTTGACTTGGTGCAACGCGGCTGGCGCCACTGCCGGTCCCCTCCACCGCATTAGGGCTGTCCTAAACCCCTGGCCGAAACCCGAGTCAATATTTAACACGTAGCAATATATGGTTAAGTATTGTCTGTATCTCAGCACTTTATTACGCATAAGAAGGAGCTAAACTAAAACCAAACTAAACACGCCCCAGCCCGCGTCTGCTGTAGAATCCCTTATCAACAGTCAACTATTGTATCGAAACGGATTTCTATAGATATCTGTTTAAATTCTACACCAATTTGGCTTGATCGTATAGCACACGACGTCACAACTGAGCAATACATGAATTAGCATCACCATTGTCTACCCTATACTTATAAATTTTCATTGAATTGGATTTGAACGTGTAGTTTAAGAACTATTGCACGTTAAAGAACATGCGTAATTGCGTATACTGGGTGTTGCCTGTATATAACAGGAGCAAATAATTAAAACGTAGATTTTACTCATCGAACAATAAAACTTTTGTTTAACAACTTTTATAAATTATGTATTTGCTCCTAGTACAGGCAACACCTTAGAGTAGGCGGGGCATGCGTATTAGGAGGTTCTTGATATTCGGTTTATTGCGTGAGTCACGAATAATCCATGCGTAAGGAATTGTCATATACGCAGACAGTGACTTATGCAACTGATGTCAATTAACGGTAATTCTTCCTAAGCGTAGAGAATTTCAGATCATGTCAAATTAAAATCGAAAATAAATTTAAACCCACGGCAACCCTGACAAGCCTGTGAAACAAATTTAGCGTTGCTACACCCACCACCCACCAGTAATTTATAGTTACAAAATCCGTGGAAAAAACGTTCCTTAACCTACTGATTGATAGCCCATTTAAGCTGTCGTTAAACAAAATTTACTAACACAGCCCAAGCTCAATCGTATTTTCGTTCGTGGAGTTTGTGTCAAGTCACTGGTATGGTATAGTGTTCCCGCTATAGAACGGTCTGTAATGAACTAAATCAATAACTTCCATTGCTGAGGCGCTGAGACAAAACAAAATACGATCGTTACCAGTGATGGGTAAACGGTAAAGCCGTCGACCACAACAGCTCAGCATTAGCCGCAAATACCGCATAGACTTTCTAAATCCAAATGCAACTCGCTGTACCACTCACACGCTAAATCAATTTCAAGTAGCAAACGTTGCAAGGAGGCAAACTGCTACTGAAGTAAATGGTTGGTATGATTGGTATGATGTATGATGCAGTATTCGTAGTGCTCTTATTCGTACGTAACAGAGCGTTTTCCAAAAAAAATACCGGGGTAGCTACTTTCTCAAAATATGGACTTTTGAGGTTTTTCTGGCTCAGAATCGTTAGTACATTCGAACCTTATACGTAAAAAAAGTGTCCCCGGTATTTTTATTGGAAAACGCTCAACAGACGTTTGTTTACCACAATGCATCGCTATAGTTACCTTACTTACCTATGCAGATTATTGCAGGCTTATATTTGGTTACACTTTTCATGGAGCGCACTACTTACACTATTAGCAACTTGATGAGTCTACTGGATACACATAACATTTTATTAAAGTCACTGAAATTTGTCCTCATAACGTTCAGCTTTATCCTCATTTTCACATACATGAAGTACGCGGGTCCCACTCATATGAAATTATAAATTCCAATCTTATTTGTCACGTACCGTCAAAGCGTCCTACTCGTATATGCGTCGTCCTCTAGATTAAACATGGCAGGATTTGAAATTTTTATGAAAGCAATCAAACAGTCATAAAATTTAAATTACGATTGTTGTGTGAATGTATGTGACATTTAGGATTACATAAACCGCAGTGCGAGTAAAAAGATATCTGATAGTTAAAGAGGTAAATATCCCAATGTGGAAGTGGATTGGGGCGTATAAATAGAACTGGCATCCAAGTCAGCCGGCGTGGACAATGGATTCCATTCCGTAGACGAGACGTAATCCATATGGATGAGCCGCTAAAGGGCATTCGGAATGAAACTTCACTCGAATTTAATAAGATTTCCTTAAAATGTAAACACGATTTTGTAGAGCGTCTCTTTGTATGAGTTATTCAATAAAAATGTGATTTTACATGTATCTACTTCACTCAGCAAGTTTCCATGTGTCAGTCAAGTTTCTTCAGTGTTGTATAATATCGTTTGTGAATATGAATGTCATTTTCCGGTTTGCCCTGATACTCGGCAAACGAATTCAAAAACCCTGTTTTTACTTACTTGACAACCCTGTAAAATAATAACGAACTCTGTTTAAACTTTCATAGAATTTAAACTAACTAATATTCAATTTAATTCCATACCTAGTTGGCAGAGCCTGTTATGAGCATGGAAAGCTGTTGGAGACGGAAGTTTCTCCCGTTTTTAAATGATTAGGAAGTTTTTATTAAAAACAATATTCACATTTGGATTATTCACATTTTTGTTCGATACGTTTACATAAGTAGTTTTATAAATATAAATATATCCTATGTACGATAGTGATAGGGTATTTGACCATAACCAAAATAAATTATAACCAACGCAAACCATCACATTATGCTACCAAAACTGCTCAGAAAAAAACGGCTACATTATTTTTTGTGTCCTAACGATTTTAAAATGATAGAAACTAAAAATAATATCACAGTGATATATTCACACTAAGCCGTATATTCGCACTATGACGTTAGAAGTTGTTTAGGTACCTACTTTTTAAAGCTATGTAGTTTTATAAACTAGCGATTTCCTAAAAGCTAGTTTGTAAAAATAAAGGCAATGAGGATTTTTCAAATAACATGTCCTTGTCCATGTGTTTTTTTCTAAGAATATAATTACATTTTGGGGTTTTCTTGCTCAGAATCGTTTGTACTTTCGATCCTAATACACGAAAAGAAGTGTCCCAAATTTTGGTATGGAAAATTTTGTTTCCAGTGCGACACGTCCATAGAAATAAAATAAATATAACTGGTCAAGAGCATGTCGGACCATGCTCAGTATAGGGTTCCATAGCCGTATCTATAAGGAAATGTGCTACAGATAAAAATAAAACTGAAAATAAACAACTGGCAAAAGGTCTTAAATGCCGTGTAAATCAATGGCACTTAAAACCTTTTGGTTGAGAAGTTTTTCGGCAATAACTTCAAAACGGTTTATTCGTTACTATGCAAAATAATTTTCGTTGAATGTATTTATTAAGCGTTACCTTCCTGATTTTTTTCATATTTTTTGGATTTACGGTTTAAAAGTTAAAGGGGGGGGACACAATTTATGCAACTTTTGGAGCAATTATTTCCGAAAGTATTCACTTAATCAAAAAAAAGTACATAAAAGCCTTATAATGTTTTTAAAAGAACTATCGAATTATGTACCTCACGTTGATGTTTGCTGAAAAAAAATTTTTTTAGCTTCTGTTACATGTATGGAGTGCCCCCCCTAGATTTTTTTATTTTTATTTTTTAACTACCAAACTTAGTAGCGGCATCTACAAGACATCTATATTCCAAATTTCATCAGTATACGTCTTGTAGTTTTTGAGTAAAATGTCTGTGACATACGGACGGACGGACGGACGGACGGACGGACGGACGGACGGACGGACGGACGGACATGACGAAACTATAAGGGTTCCTTTTTAGCCATTTTGGCTACGGAACCCTAAAAAAAACTCCTATTCAATAATGTGACGACCTGGAATGGAAATTTTGGGACACATATTTTCTTAACTCAAAAAGTTTATATAAAATAAAATAAAGGTATACCATCGCCCCAAAAATAAAGTTATCTTTAGTAAAGACTAATAAATTCATGGAAACGTCCAAGATTTTGTACCAATAAATACTATCGCATACTTGTTATTAGGTACCTTGTCATCGCATTTATTCTACATACTCGTAAATACTTGTCATCTGCTAAAAGCTGTATCTGAAACTAAGTCGATGATTTGTGTATAATGTGTGATGATTTGTGCAGCTTTTGTGTATTTGTATCTGAATGTCTTTCACTAGTCGATAAAGAAGTACGAGTATGCAGCTACAATCAGGGTACATAAACACTGGATTAACTAGATATGGCTGGAGCTAGGTGACATCGCTGTGAACATTACCCGCTAATTTACTGTCAGCTGGGAAAAGTCATAAATTCCGTGAGCGCTAAAATGAGATCACAGGAATTCCAGAGAATAGCCTTGAACTAAGATGCAGTACATTCTAGCTCTGACAACAGTACCAGGGTGCTAAGCATTCACGCAATTTAATCCAATACGATATTTCCTAGAGCTTCAATTTCATGTTTTGGGAAAGTGAGTGCCTCGATTCTCATCATTGGAATAATCAGATTTGTTGGCACATAGCGTTTTAAATGTTTTAGCGTTTTCTTAGTTTGACCTATTTTATTTAAAAGTTTATTAACAGATTTTGTTCGTTTTTTTCTTATTTTGAGTTCACATTCTTTAAAGTCTGGTATAACTAGCTTCGTAGCTTGAGCAAGTTTTAAAGTGGTTTGTGGTATTAAATCACGATCTTTGGAGTTTCGTAATATTTAATTTGGGGTTAGCCATTTATTGAAAAGTGAAATGGCAGTAAACTTACTTCCTGGGTCTGATCTGATCATAATAATGTAATGATTACATCTTCAAATAAAACGTCTGACCTATGAATAACTTTTTATGGTTTCTTTTTCCTGTTTACATCTATTACAAGGTTTAACCAAGGACCTTAAAATAAATAGCCGGACTTAGCCTCGCTAACAGATAACTGAAGCACTTCTAGTGTGCCGGTCGCTTTGTGCTTACAAGCCGCGCGCACATATCAACAAGTTTTTTCCTACTAAGAGCAGCACGCACACATTGACCTGACCAATCAGCGTTAAGGGCCGATACAGACGGACTGCAACCCAACTGCAACTCCCTACGATTTGTATGGGAACTGAATCACAACTGCGCAGTCGGCGTGCAGTTGTGATGCAGTTCCCATACAAATCGTAGGGAGTTGCAGTTGGGTTGCAGTCCGTCTGTATCGGCCCTAAGCGACCCGGCCCACTAAAGGTGCTTCAGTTATTTGTTAGCGAGGCTAAGTCCGGCTATTTATTCCAATTTCCAAGGTCCTTGGGCTTAACGTTATTAAAAAAATGTTTCACCTTTGCCCGTTGTCTCTATTTATTTTGCTATACATACTTAGAAAAATTATAAAGTAGTTTTTTTCTCTCTCGTAACTAGGGATGCGGTATCGCCGATATATCGGTATCGCCGATAATATACAACCGATATTTGAAGAACGCGATAAGAATTTGCTGTATGAAAAAAAATCTGCAAAAAGTAATTTCAATTACTGACTTATTTTATGTATTGGTCTATTACCTTATGCAATGACAATTACAATGTTAATTAAATCTTTGGTTCTTTTTAAAAAATAAATTTGAATTTTGAGTTGATAATCTGTTTATTTTTACTTTACACTTTCAAAGTTGACTCTCTGTTAAATATAGCCAAGCTAAGATATCGGTATCGGTATCGGTATCGCCGATATTTACTACAATATATCGGTATCGATGTCGTATCGGCAAAACTATGTAACGTTACATCCCTACTCGTAACTAAGATTCACGGAAAACCCTTTTTATGCAGTATAAAACATGTGCAAAATGTTTCTTGTGGGGCGCTTGACTTGATATTAAAATAATTTAGTAGGTACTATTTCATTAATTGTTTATTCATATTATGAATAAAAATGTATAAGATCGGTTCTAAATATTGAGTCATTTTGAGTAAATTTTGAAGGCAGTGTTTATGGCAAAAGTTGTACGTGCAATAGTAGAGGGTAATGGTCACAAAATAGGCGTCATTAGGTTTGATACCCTACCAAACCTGGCTTCAAAGTCATCGATCGACTGCGTGAAAGTGCTGGCAATCACTATTACATGCTCAAAGTTTGTCCATTGTGTGTGCTTCCAAGCACCTAAGTAAACTTCTTAATTGCATAAGAACGAATGATGCGTATATGAACATCGACACGCATTTCACGTCTCTGCTAGATTGAGTATGTAAATATTAGAATAGGCATATGATATGTATAATTATATCGCTTCATAATAGCATATTTATTCAATAAGAGGGATACATTGAACTTCCCACGTTTCTGTTTTGTTCTCTGCACTCGGTTAGACTGGACGTAGCAATATAAACACGGGATCCTATTGGATCGCATAAATTTAAAAGGCATAATGCATCATTTGGCATAATTCATCATTCGGCATAATGCATTTTATTCTAAAACTGTGAAATTTTCAGGACTCTTTAAGGCCTCATCCTGTTAAATAGGTCAGGTTAGGTTAGGTTTGCGTTATAATAATCCTGAAAAAATTACGTGTTCAGAAAAAAAGCATTATGCCAAATGATGAATTATGCGAAATGATGCATTATGCCTTTTAAATTTATGCGATCCAATAGTAAACCTAAAAACACATGTGGTAAGTTTAATTTCATTAGAAACAAATATCGAAACTGTTTACGAAATTAAAAGTACTACAACAGAAACATATCGAAATATAAGGAAATAGTTCGTCGATTTGTATGGAAACTAAGCGTGTACCGTTTTTCGCTTGGCGTTTGACGCCAAAAGTGTAATTTAGTGATAGAAAACATATAATTTCCATTTCATTTGGTAGTATTTGAACGATTAATTATACCATTATTGTCAGATTTTCAAATCTGCTAATAATATTGATGGAAACTGAAGTTAACAGTGTGCAAAGTAGGTCGCCGCCAATTCTTTTTAGCACGCGAGGTACATACACTTTTCCTTCTACCTCGATATATTTCTGTGCCTACTACCAATAGCTACCGAATGAACCGTTGAATGAATTAATCGCTTCCGAGCTGATTATTCAGAGTTTCAAAACTAATTGTAAGTAGATAAAATTAGTAAGAGAATTTACATAAATTTGCACAGGATGACGACAAGGGCAGTTCAGATTATAGGACTTAGTTTACAAACGGCTCCAATTTAACTTCGAGTTATGATTCGGCACGCACTGTATAATAATTCGGTATTTTCTACTGAAAATTACTAGATGTTAAGTGATAGGTAAAATATGTATGTTATATGTTTAAACATATAACCTACATTGTAAGTATTGTAAGTATAAATTAGACCACTAAATATTTGGCCTATGCTATGAGATTCTGGCCATCTTTATGTATATCACTATATTATAGTACGATGTTGTAAATGGGTAGTTCTACTAGCGTTTCAACCCCTCGCATTTTTTACTATTTCCCTGTAGGCTCGGAATACCATTTTCTGTCATTTTCTAAAGGTACTGGTATTCTACAAATCAACCAAAAATGGGTAACCGAGCCTTTATTCATTTATTGACGCCATATTTCGAAATTAAACTTTTAATTACACAGAATATAAACATTTCGCTTTTTGAAACTTCTGATGCTATTTTGTGTTGACATAATGTATCAAGTTATGAAATTCAAGCAAAAAAAACTGGGTGACTCGATTCACCTTAATGGCCAGCATAATATTTAATTGAAAATGAAAATAAAAAATGTTTTATTTACATAATGCAGTTTTACATTTAGAGGTAAGGGTAGGGACTTCCTATTAAGTATGCAATCCCTGTATCAGGAAGCCCCTATGTCATTGATGTCAGAACAGGATCATTTACCCTATACCTATAAGTAAAATATAAAAACGGTTCCATATCCGTTTGGAATTTTTCTAGTCCACATTCCCATATCGTCTATTTTCTATTTCGTTCACATTCCCACTTCTTCCACATTCCATTCCCATTTCGTCCACGTTCCCCATTGCCATTTCGTCCATGTGAAGGTGTGAAAATGAGAATGGAGACCATTGGGGAACGTGGAAGAATCGAGAATCAAGTGGACCCTAACGCCTATGTCGGCGAATTCCAATACAAAAGCTTTCATGAATGTACATTTACTCATACTATTAAATGGATAAGACATTTTAGGGATCGATATACCGCTGCATTCTTCAGCATACGACAACTCCATCACGCCGCGCGACCGAAATTACAATTCAGAAAGATATCGCAATCCGATATCTTGCTCTAGTTTCAACAGTTTCACTCCAAACATTTAATAGAAAGACTGCCACGGAGATTGCTCTATTACTACGGTGCCATAAACTACACAGCGAGGCGAAACTGCTCTTTTTACAAAATTATTATCATGACGGTTTGGTTACACGTGTGTTAACTATGGGTTTTTAGGTTAAATTGAAGATGAAATATGAAGGAAGAGGTATCTGCAAGATTTCGAAAGAAATGTGGGCCACACAAATTCGTAATTTGCTTAGGTATTAACGCTTAATTTAAATTTATACGCTACGTTTTTGTGCTAGTGTTAAATACGAGTAATTATCATAGGCGCTATGGATCGTGATCTAGGCGGCGACCACGCGATTTCATTATGCATAAATCGTCACGATTGTGTCCCGACATTGTAATTACAGTATTATTTGTATTTGATTCACGTCCTTTCTGTCAACTGTATGTGGTCATTAAGCACTGTTATTGGTTTGTGTAAATCAAACAAAGAAGCAAGAATTATTTATTGTGAAACTAAAGCGAGTATAATTTATGCAATTCATTATTTAGTACAAAATACTTCTATGCTCAATGTCAGTGGTTGTCAGTACTTACAATCAATGCTTTGTTTCGTATCGAACATTAGCGGACACTTACCTGAAAATAAAATTCAAATTTAAAAACAACATCAAAAATATATTCAGACAATGTCGTGTGGACAAAGTAAATAAAAATGGAAAGTTGGCAAGTATATTCGCCATTTATCCGCTCAGCTACAAGTTGCAAAACGGGAAAGGCTCTCCTTTGCCAATGCATTGAACTGGTAAAAGATAAGATAACCATTTTCATAGGCCTACTTTTAGGAGACGGCGGTATTTTTTTAAACAAATTGCTGTAGACGTAATTAAGCAATCATTATGTAATGTAACAAATCAGTATAGAAAGCTCGAACTTGTCGTATTAGCTGTTATGTGAATGCGTTAATTCAAGTATTATGGCATTAGTTGGTAATACATCAAGAGCCAGACGACATCCGCGCTTGATTATCGTTTACATCCGATCTAACCGGTCATGTTGCGCAATATGTCGTCTTTATTAATTCTATTGCCTTTTACACATACTACCATTCAGAAGTGGGCTTGAGATAAATAGGGCCAAGAAAATATCCAAAATTGTGCAGTACCTATACCTATACCGTTGAGTTGTAACAGCGTTGTAGTTATGACTTACCGCGGGAATAGTGAGAATTTTTTCCTTGGATAAATTTTTTTCAACCGATTAGAGAATTTGAGGATCAACGATAGTCTTAAACACACGACCGCAGCGTGCAGCGGGGTGTCGACTGAAATGAAAACCGGCAGTCCTTCTGGATGGTACCTACTCGTACTGAAGGACACTCTCCTTTGTGATCTAGTTGCTCACCTCGCTACGGCTTCAGCCCGTCTACATTTAATGCATCCTAAATTGAGACTTAGTGCGTAGAACTTAGAGATGTAATTAAAACGTAGAAGTTGATATATATGACAAGAAACCGACTGAATGTCCCGCAACGGAGCGTGAACCATGAAAGGATGAGCTGTGAGCTAGACGGTAAAAACTAAGAACATGCTACATACTCGAACATAATAGAGTCCTGTGTATAAACTTCTTACTATTCATTCTATCGTGTATAATATAGAGGAAAAGGTCCGCTGAAAAGAGAATCCAACTGACGTTTTACTTTTTATTGGCGCATATTGCAAAACACAGAAACAATATCATAGACATATAATAAGAATCATTAAATCTAATAAGATTTCTTAATAAGGTTAATAAGGTTTCTTATAAACAAGCATTATCTGTTCCTAATAAGGAACAGATAATGCCGACCGAGCAAAACAGAACTGAATTTAATTATTTTCATATGGGTAGGCCATTACTAAATAAGGAATAGTACCAAAAAGTTAGTTTTTCTGTATTGTCGATGCGTGCACGTACTCGTTTATAAATAAACTGACGTCAACTGAACGACGCGATGAATTGCGCATTACATGGGTAATTTAAAAGCCATCAGCAATTAAAAGGGCTACTGCTTTCACTGCATGCGGGTGCAGTCCACACATGAATAGGCCCATTGACTCGCGCGTCAGAGAAGTTTCCTCTCTAACGCAGTAAACAAAAAGCGCTTTGAAAATATTATGGTCGCGTCGCGTCGGGTCAGACTAAATCAACACAGGCCATTGCGTTGCGATAAAATGCCAACTTAAATGAAGACATCATATGGAAGAGTTATCCATTGTTACGTAATTGCCGTCTTTATTTTATTAAACGTTGCATTATTGCGCCTCAGGGTATCGGTTTCTGCTTCGCACAATGTTCATTCATTTCACACCAGTTACTTTTAAAGATAATGATAGACAAGCCGAGTATTGTTCTACCCACGTAAGTAAGCAAATTTATCATCATAGACCACTTCGATTTGCACACATGTTAATTAACTTAATACTTGTACATTTCATTTCATATTACTAAATATTTAGCCAAATAAAATAAAATATTGCATGCAAGTTGACCATGTGACGGTTTTGTCGTTATTATTTATTTTCGGTGTACAAAACAACTAACAGATATATTTTCCTCGACATTACAATTTTATGTACACAATTTAAATTGTACATATTTGCCATTTGCCAACATTTAAACAAAAAAAAAATATACTTTCATGCATGACACACAATATGTTGAATCACACCTATGTCCATCTGCCCAACTGTCACAAGTCTGTTCGTTAGTTTTACTAATTAGATAAATATAATTATAATTAATATGATGTTAAGATACTAACTTAAAAATATGTTTACAGCCCCAACATTCTTTATAGCGTCCGTGTCTACGCAGAAAAGAGATTAGCCAACGCCCTATGCAAATGTTGACCGAGGAGCTCGTCTGCGAAAAATTGGCAACAAACAAAAAATGTTGCGACTTTCGCCGATGTCACCGGCAGTAATGTTACCATGCCGATCTAGGCAAACACTTTCCACTGTGGGTGTCAGCGCCGCCCATTGTGTTCAGCGAAAGCCGAATAAAAACAAAAGATATTACATAGGTACTTGTTCAACAGACAGATTGGATACGTGTAGCCATCGCACGAGCATTTCATGTTACACAATCATGCTAATAACAAAGACGGAGAGTTAGTTACGCATATCTAACCATGTTTTACCAATTATGATTCTATAGAAATCTTTAACATGTACAAAGAAAAAAATTAGACTAAATCTCAACTTCTCAAGCGTCGAAACAATCAAGATATCCATGATAATTATAACGTACAATTTTTTAAATGATTGCTGCGCCTTTAAACGTCGTTGACCTGAAAAGCGATTATTTTCTGAATATTTTAAGCGCTTCAACATTGTGTGAATATTCAGTTCAAAAGACCGACTAATGGGGCACTTTGTCTGTTAAAAGCAATCGCAATATAGTTGGATGAAAAACATACATCTACTCTAGTACGTAACAAAGATGCTTATTATGTAACTCCCATAAATTGATGTTTTTTTCTTCTGTTGATTGTTGCAGTAACGCTGATTACAAAGGTAGGCATTGTGTACGACAATAATTACTCTTACAATCTGATTGCTCTAATCTGATTACTTTTTATATGTGTTATGCACCGACGCGTCACATTATTCAAATGTAGCACGATTCGTTGCAAAAACGTGTTACCTATCTGAAGAGTACTTAGTGATCACTAGGTGGTCTCCATTATGGTTAATATGGTAAAAGTATCACGTTCATTAGTAAAGTGATCGCATCAATATCAGTAGAAAGTCGCACTGGTGGTTTTTCTGCACATGTCGATGCTCACATTCTGGGCTAAACCTGCCTGAGTTATCACCTGTCTCTCCTTACCACCGCATCGTGGAGCCTAGCTCTCTCCATTTAATGGCTTTCCAAGAAATACTAATAAGCCTGTGTGACATACACGTTACATGTCATAGAATAAAGTTTTCAGTGCGTTTCACTTTTCTGATCATGTATTAATAATATATGTCTGTGAGCTAAAAAAATCATTAATAAGAATATAGGTACTATGCCTCCGAAAGTAGGTTTTATTTAGTAATATTTTATTTTACGTCAAGCTGGAACGTAATAAGTTTTTATTGCCCGCTTCATGTTCGTGGCCGGAAAATTTCTCCTTCTGTTTATCTAGTCTAGAGGAAAACGCAAAATTTGTGTAAGTACACACCAATAGCTCTGTACTGAAAAAAAAAACCTGAATGCTCATGTGTCCCTTTCGATTCCAGCTTATAATAACTTTAATGGGTGCATAGTACTTATATTTTGTTTTTCTTGAAAACAAAACAATTACATTGGACTTAACTATATGTCTGCCAAATTTGAAGTTCATCGATAAACTTAGTCTTAACAAACAACAACGACGAAAAGCGCTATTAAGAGCCTATCTATATATCTTTCAGTTACCTATTAGCTGATTAAATCCACCACTTTGTATGTTAACACCCTTGCTCTGCGACGGCCATGAAATATCTCAGAAACAAATTAAATAAGACAATTTTAATTAACTCGTATCCCTTTTTAAACGTTTCGTGTGACCTTACACACTGCTGCTCGGTATAGAGTCAAAACGTTTATTATTAGACTACTTCCCAATGTCACTTGGCACTCGGTGAGTGTCGTGTCGTGTGAGACTCGAAAATATGAAATGCGATGTCAAGCAGCGCGCCGCGTCGTTGCGCGTAGGTAGTGTTCTGTTCTGATATTCTTATACGAAAACAAAATTGTCATTGATACTCGTATGTGGCATTCCACAACAACGATGTAAAAAACTCGATCATATCATGCAGCGTGGTCTAACAAAATGTTAGGTCTTATTTAATGAACTAGTTTTTATTTGACAGGATTGCCAAAATTTGTATCAAATAGGCTATATATTTTTAGGTTAAGGAAAACGGCAAAGATTAAAATAGTTGTACTCAAAGTTTGTAAGGCGGCACAAAGCCAATTCAATTACTTACTCCCGTTTCTCAATTTGGCTGGCTGAAGCAAAAACTCGGAAGCGAAACGTTGTCACGGCCGCATGTTTACTACCTGCCTGCTTGCGATACTATAAAGAAGCGCCAAGGCAAGGTATCCAAAGCATCGTCAGTCAATAATAGCATAGCAAATGTATGCAGTCAAATTGCAAGAACAAACACAGGATTTACTAATATGTGGCCGAAAATTACAAGGCAAATTATCACTTCGCAAACTATTATTCCCATAGTTTCATTTCGCGCGCGGGGCTTCTATTTCTTTCTAAGAGACGCAAGCGACCTAACCAACCTACCTAAATTAAACCAGATTAAAGCTTCGCCCTCCCCCCCGTCCCCCCTTTTTTTACTTTATACCAACTCGTTTCCGTCGCAGTTGTCGTCTTTTCCAATTTTAGATAATCCAATTTTAATAAAAAGTATGCGAAGTTTAAATTTGGGCAAACGTTATTTGACAATAAATAATTAGCTTTAATAAAACATTTGCTTAGTGACTATTTTTCTAAATGAATCTTGGTAAAATATATATCTGCTAAATATTATTGTGATCAAATAAAAAGTATGCGAAATAATACTATGCTAAGCATTGGTTTGCCAACTAAAAGTACTGCAATAAGTTGGTTGGGAAGTGAAATTAGGCGAAAAATATTTCGGCCAGATGGCAGTACACCCAAACACAGCAAATCTCTAAATATAAACGCGGTTGCAGATGCACCTATGTATTCATCTATTCAATTGAGGATTTATTTTCTTCATCGTTGCATATTTTTGATACCATGTAATAAACCAATCAAATGTTACCCAACATTTATTAGCATTTTACGGCGTATTACTTTCTATTTAATACTTTTAGTATCTCTCTATATATTTTAAGTGATTTACAGCTCATACCTTCTTGATTAGACGTTGTTATGTTTATTTCACGCGTGAGTGGTCGCAGGAGAACGGTTTCCACACTCGGAGGACACCTCTTGCGCAATCAAAGCGCACTTCCGTTTAACTTCTATCATGACTTTCACTTTTATGCGATCTATCGCTTATAAGGAAACGAACAATAAAACAAATAGGTTTACGGATCAAATTACACGCCTATAATAAATCGATTTTCTAATAATTCATTGCATAAAACCTTTCTGCTACCGAGAGCAATAAGTAATGTTGTACCTATGTAATTGAATTGTTGTGAATAGGGTTTTAAAGGGTCGGTAACATGCACGTAATGCTCCTTTCGCATTTCATTGCAAGTGTCTATGTCTATAGGTTACGGTGGCTGCATAGCATCAAACAAACATGACGCTTGTTTACTATGCTAATAGTATAATATCTTGCTGTGACAGACTGACGGACAGAGTCGCACCATAAGGGTTCCATTTTTACCATTTTGGTACGGAACCCTAAAAATTGTAAATTCAATAGTATCTCTGTCAGTTAGCCAGACACTAGATAAGATACATAAAAATCCGAAACGAAAAAACTGACACCAAATCAATTTACGTTAAGCTAATGTTCATTAAACTAATTGTAAATTTATGTATAAAATTACATCAAATGTTTCTATGGAATTATGCTCTTAATTTTGAATGTTTTTTTACCTAAATAGGAAAAAACAGCACCCTTATAAGATCACTTTGTTATCTGTCCGTCTGCCAAGACCCTTTATCTCGGGAACGTATGGAAATAGAGAGTTGAAATTAATAGTACATTACACAACTAGGGTGGTAAAACAAAGAAAGGCCGAGATCGCAGAAGTTTGCGGCCCGAGCTGCAAGCGAGGGACGTAAATATGCGATCGAGGGTTTTCTTTATTACCTTCCGTGTTGTGTACATCGTTTTATGTCTACACTTGGACACAAAGCGGCTTTTTCCGTACCCGCAGCGTGCCGAGAAAGTTACTTTATGGCCAGGTGTGGCATAAAATCATATACTCAATCTATGGTCCCTTGAAGCTGTTAAAAAATCCAATTTCTAGGTTAACGTAAAAAAAGATATAGCCGTTTATGCCGCAAAAACATATATTTCGAAACCATAATTTATAGGCTACTTTCCTACCTTGACCTAGAACTATGAAATTTGGCAAGTAATGCCGTCTTATACTACAAGTATAGGGAAAAAATCTGAAAACTATACATTTGTAATTAAATCATAAAAAATACAGTCTTTATTTAAAGTATTTGTACGGAACCCTCGGTGGGCGAGCCCGACTCGCACTTGTCCGGTTTTTTTTGTTAAAGTTCTTGCTTATACATGTACGAGAAGACACTGATCTCATTTGAATGATTCATCTCGCCATGTTGAGTACCTACCCGCCACCGCTTAAATGGATACCAACACAAGTATCCAATAAAAGGAAGGACCACATGTGACACGCCTTGAATTTAACGTTAGCCCATGAAATATGGCGCCAACCACTATCACTCACGATTCTCACGAATTAAACCTTGACCGATTAATGTTTCTAAGCAGAATTCTATAAATAAAGTGATAGTACAAAATGCTAATGAATCATCTTTAAATAAATATTGTTCACACTCTTTAGAAGAGGTGGCAGCTCTCACATTAGCATATCTTGGCACTGCAACTGATTTACTGTTCAAAATATGAAGTTACTGGATCTAAATTGGGAAAAGGTAGGTACTGAGACCAATTACAAAGGAATGGAAATAGAATTTAGTACTCAAACGTATGAAAAAGTAGTCTTTTTCTTGTTATGAATGTCTGTATTAGGGATGTAACGATACACAGTTTTGCCGATACGATACCGATACCGATATATAGTAGTTAATATCGGCGATACCGATACCGATATCTTAGCTTAATAATGAAGTATGAACTTCAGATATTTTTTTGTCCTTATTATAACTAATGGCAATGACTACTGGCTATATTTACCAGAGAGTCAACCTTGAAAGTGTAAAGTAAAAATAATAAATTGTTAACTCAAAATTCATTTTTTTTTATTAAGAACTAAAGATTTAATTAACATAGTAATTATCATTGCACAAGGTAATAGAATAGACCAGTACATAAATTAAGTCAGAAATTGAAATTATTTTTTGCAGATTTTTTTTCATACAGCAAATTCTTCAAATATCGGTTGTATAATATCGGCGATACCGATATATCGGCCGATATATCGGTATCGGTATCGGTATCGTTACATCCCTAGTCTGTATGTATGTAGCAGTGGCGTGGCGTAAAATATATCCTTGGGCAAGCCGGTGCAGATTTGGCGTCGGATGACCGGACGGAGCTGAGCCACATCCGACCGTGTCTCTCTCTATCACAAAACGTGTGCTTTTTTTTGAGATTTAATAATAATTACCGCGAAACGAAATTGCCAAGTGAATCAGTCCTGGTGCTGCACTGTACTTAAATCTTCAAAATGGGTGGGTACACCACGCAAAACAGGCGAAATATGAAACGTCGAGTTGCGGAAAACTAACCATGTAGGCTTTTGTGCCTACATCCGATTGCTAAAATGGAATAGTACATTACCCAACTAGGGTGGTAAAACAAAAAAAGATCGAGATCGCAGATGTTTGCGGCCCGAGCTGCAAGCGAGGGACGTAAATATGTGATCGAGGGCTTTCTTTATTACCTCCCGTGTTGTGTACCTACATCAATTTATGTTTACACTTGGCCAGAAAGCGGCTTTTCCGTACGCGTAGCGTGCGTTAAAAGCCACTCTATGGCCAGGTGTGGCATAAAAATTATTAAACATACGTTGGGTACAAAATACTAATTCTTCTACAAATTTATATACCTACTGCTAACTTACATACACAAAAAAGGTGAAGATTAAAAGTTTATTCGGTCTGTACACATTATCATTCATATACACTGTACGAGAGCGAAGGATGGAATATGATGAGGATACGAGTGCCCCTATGGAATGCAACGCATACGGCCATGACACGAAATTATACATGTTACGTCGCTTGATCCATGGACTCAGTGATAATTAAGCGAAGTGCAGCACCGTACCGACCAGGAAAACTGTCGTAGGTTGTTAATTTACCAGTTGTTTCTGTTGTTTACTCGACCACGACCGGCGCTCGAGCGTCTTGAAACAAAGAAAGCCTTTTCCGCATCGTGCTTGCTGATGATAAACGATGCTGGCGAAAATTAACACTAACCGGTTTTGTTATTTGCAAATCAGCTGCGACTAGTTCTTTTAACCTACATTCAAGTTGGATGTAAATTCAAAGTAATTTATTAAAACACACGATATTGCCAAAGATGCAAAGGCTTATGAAAAACAAGTCAGCAATACATTCAACAACCCACGTGATGATGAGCAACAAAATAACTTTGTACCTACAAAAGGATACCTGATCTATAAAAATCCGATGATGACATCGAATCGTAGCGCAGTAATAGGTATATCTCAAATACAATAAATATCTGTAACAGGATATAGAAAAACAAAAGGATCAAAAGCTAAATCTATCATGTATTATGTTATAAAAGAATTGTCGAGTTTACGGATGTGTGAGGGGGCCGCTGAAGAGGTTCGCTTTCGCACCTAATAACGCGTATCAGACACTTAGCACTGTGTGTTCTCCATCGCCGCCGGGTAGTCCGTAGCCCGTATTGAATTCTTTCGCAGTATTTTTAGATCTCGCACGTAATAAGCGTTTCGCATACACACTTAGCCCATATTCTTACCACAATATTATATAGACAGTGGTGTGGCGTAAAAGATATCCTAGGGCAAGCCGGCGTAGATTTGGCGTACATTTTCTTAAGAGCTGTAGAATAAGGTGGTCAAATGCCTGATACTAGGCAAGCCGGTAGGAATCGAGTTCTTTGAACACCACACCACTGATAGACGGAAACCTCGGATTAGCAGTTTCTGAAACACTTATCTGATTTACGATTATATAACTGAGTTAGTAGTTAACACTTAATAACTAAAATTCTTTTTTACGTTTCAGTCGTTTCACGTGTAGAATTTTGTACAATATCAAATGATATCGAATGCGATCATAAAATGTATCACTTAGGTAAGTGCCATATACCTAAGTATTATGCATAAATTGTACCTATTGATTCTTCATTCACTTACGCGATTAATTAAAATAATCACGTCTATAACATTGTACGATGTCCCTCGGCTAATAGTACTTAATAATGACAATTTTATGTTCGTTTAGCACTTTATTGCTACAGTTAATCTGCCTGCTCAGTTGATAATAAGGTTACTTACACGGTAGCTATTGTTTCTACGTTCAAGCAGGTTTGAAGTGCTTTATGGGCTAGGCTAGAAAGACAATCACCTACCTACACAAGAGCGTACACTTGGCTAACTAATACATTCTTATCGGTCATCTAAAGTCGCTGGGGTATTCCAAGCACTTTCCTCGCAGTGACATTTCACCTAATTTGACATTGTTAGTATAAGGAAAGTCTCGGAAACAATGGGCAGTAAGTTGCATTCATTAAACCTTGAACTGCATTATTGTTTTAGATAACTACTTTCTTAAAACCATATTTTTAGTGAGGGGCTACGAGTACTAAACATATATTTATCATTTCTAAATCCTGATAAGCTGACAGAATGAATATATGACAGTTTCAGTGTACAGTCAAGTCCAAAAACATGTACAGAATAAATCATTTCATAAACATGGTACGATTTCTTATTGCCACTGCAAAAGGTGTATTTGGATATATTTTTGAGCATTTGTATGAACCCATATTTTTACAGTAGACTGTACATACATTTTAATAACATTCATAGAATACTTTTTCCCCGACTATAGGTCACAAATGTATGGTTACTTCAGGCTGATGGAATAATGTTGATTCTTAAATGATGCTTACAGGTGCGTGTTTCAAAAAATGCACGCCTCGTTATACATGTGTTTAATTTCGTTGTATTTCTATGGAAACATGCATTTTTTATACGCTCGATTATATATTTAACAAAATCTACAAAAGGTTAATAGATATCTTTGCGACGAGTAAAAGTAACAAAACTAATAGGTTATTGCCATTTATGTTGCAGACTGTAAAATGTCCAGGCACCGAAACGGGACGTACAGTAAGTAAAATCGCGAGGGAAAGCGGGCACCTAGCCAACAAACTATCCGGGAACGATTTCAAGATTTATTGTTTGCAGGAGGGAAAACTTATACGTATTGGTTTTGAAATGTTTGAAAGCGAATTAAATTCATTTTTTACGCCAAGAACCGACGTTGTACATGTCGTGTCATTCCACGCGTATTAGTCACTCGGGGTGAGGGAATAAAATTAATTTTGCTAAGCTAAGCACGCAAAACCGGATGCTCTCCCCTCAAAGCCGCGTCGAGACGATTTTTTTATCAGAAGTAATCTAGTTACATGAATTCAGATTTTAATAAACTTGTCTGGGCTTTATTTAGGTGAAATATATTATAGATATAGTTGGTTAAATAATATGCGTTAATAACAAATGAAATTGCAGATGTTCAAGTTCAGGGCGATCACGCACCTTCTATCTATTACATTATATTGCTTTATATCAAGTATTATAGCTACAATTTTGCTTTCTTTTGGGTTGTGTTCCATGCTTGATTGTCACTTGTTGGTATAAAGAAACGTAGACTTTTGTATTAAATCACTCTTATCGGTATTACTTAATTAACACGCACTTTCTTGTGTTACTGGCCGCCGCGGCCGCTCCACCATAAAACAGGGGTGTAACGAAAATATATCGATGCAGACAGAGGGTAAGCGGGGTCGGTGTCCTAATCCACCCCATGGCAGGCGGATTCCAGGAAAGCCTCATAGGATTCGAAACCGAAGCCAAGTTTCTGCTGGTTAATGTGGGTATTAAATCACGATCATTTTACAGTAAGAGTGTAAGTTGGAGAAAAGTTTAGGGATTTGTGCCGCACGTCGCACTCCGGAAACTCCCATAGGGCTTTGTATATCAGCAAATATTAATGTGTTATTATTTATAGCACTTAAGTTCAAGAACTGACCTTGATGTTTGAACTATAATAGCAATAGAAATTTATTCGCACGCAACCGTATCACAAAAGGGCACGCTTAATGGGGCGAAAGATTTACCTCTGTGAACTTAGCCTACAACCTTGATTTTTTTCTATCGTCTATTTTTTTTCGGATACTATTTCGTTTGTAGTTAATTGTAGTAAAACAATTTTTGTTTGTAGTTGCCTGAAAAAAAAATTAAAAAACCTGAAAAAAAGTCAGCCTGCACATTAGTCAAATCTAACTTTTAAAGGTTGATTCCGGTTCAGAATCGTTTGTAGTTGATTGTAGTACCTTTATTTTCGTTTGTAGTTAAGAAATAACGACCAAAAAAAAAACAAAACATAAATTCAAGTACTACTCGTCCCACCCAGCGCGCGTTTATGTCTTTTCGCTCTACAAGTATCTTAGCCTTAGTAGTACCAAACATGGCTTAATTATCACATGTATTCCATATTGATTGTAAAAACCTGCTCAAAACTCATCCTGAAAGATGAATTTATGTTAATTTTCGCATGTCATAACGGAATAAGAAAAAAAAACGCAACAATAAAATAAAGCTAAACATTTAGTTCACAAGCGCGGTCAAGTCTTTCAGTAAAAACCAACGGTATAATAGAGAACTGGCACCTTAATTGCATATGATAGCTCTATTTCGTCTATAGTTGTACAAAAACACTACTAACAACTGAGCTACTCGTACCTGGGGTTCGTTTGAAGTCTCTATTTCGTTTGTAATGAAACGAAATCCCACCTACTCGACGACGATAGCCCCCCAATCGTTTGTAGTAAAGTCGAATATCAAATTCGAGATCAAAAATGTAAACAAATAACTGTCAATGTCAAAGTGACAAAATGCAACGAAATACAATTATACATGGAAAGAAATTTAAAAATGTATGATTGACTCGCGAATATTTGATAAAAATATTAAAAATAAACTGATGTTTTAATTACATACCAAATGTTTAAAACTTCTTATCATTACCAGTAATATAAATTTAAACTCCATGTAATTTACTTAAACACCACAAATATGATATAAAAAAGTATTAAATCGCTATATAACTAAGTAATATATTTTTAAATATCCATACAACAGTGTTTACCTGTAAATATTTTATTTTTTATAATTATTTCAATGATTTTAGACTTAAATTCCACTTATACGCCGCAGATAGGTCCCAAATCGTTTGTAGTTGATGACAATCGCTTGACAAACATCTAGGCTGTCTCAGGATTGTTTTTAGTTGATTCTTTTCGTTTGTAGTTGATTAAAATCGCTTGACAAACATCTAGGCTGCCTCGGGCTCGTTTGTAGTAGCTCTTTTTCAATTGTTCTTAAGTAAAATCAGATCTGCTCGACACATAAGGCTTCCAATTCATTTGTAGTTGATCCTTTTTATTTGTAGTAGATCCTTTTCGTTTGTAGTTGATAAAAATCGCTCAACAAACATTTAAGCCGCCTCACGATCGTATGTAGTGGCTCCTTTTCGTTTGTAGTTGATCTTTTTCGTTTGTAATTCAGCGAAATCCTACCTACTTGCCGTAAATAGCTTCCGATTCGTTTGTACTTGCTCCTTTTCGTTTGTAGTTGATCCTTTTCGTTTGTAGTTGAGCGAAATCTCACCTACTTGCCGTAAATAGCTTCCGATTCGTTTGTAGTTGATCCTTTTCGTTTGTAGTTGCTAAACATGGCTTGACAAACATCTAGGCTGCCTCAGGATCGTTTGTAGTTGCTCCTTTTCGTTTGTAGTTGATCTTTTTCGTTTGTAGTTCAGCGAAATCCTACCTACTTACCGTAAATAGCTTCCGATTCATTTGTAGTTGCTCCTTTTCGTTTGTAGTTGAGCGAAATCTCACCTACTTGCTGTAAATAGCTTCCGATTCGTTTGTAGTTGATTTTTTTCGTTTGTAGTTGCTAAACATCGCTTGACAAACATCTAAGCTGCCTCAGGATCGTTTGTAGTTGCTCCTTTTCGTTTGTAGTTGATCTTTTTCGTTTGTAGTTCAGCGAAATCCTACCTACGTACCGTAAATAGCTTCCGATTCGTTTGTAGTTGCTCCTTTTCGTTTGTCGTTGCTCCTTTTCGTTTGTAGTTCAGCGAAATCCTACCTACGTACCGTAAATAGCTTCCGATTCGTTTGTAGTTGCTCCTTTTCGTGTGTCGTTGCTCCTTTTCGTTTGTAGTTGAGCGAAATCTCACCTACTTGCCGTAAATAGCTTCCGATTCGTTTGTAGTTGATCCTTTTCGTTTGTAGTAGATTCTTTTCGTTTGTAGTTGATGAAAATCGCTTGACAAACATCTAGGCTACCTCAGGATCGTTTGTAGTTGCTCCTTTTCGTTTGTAGTTGATCTTTTTCGTTTGTAGTTCAGCGAAATCCTACCTACTTACCGTAAATAGCTTCCGATTCATTTGTAGTTGCTCCTTTTCGTTTGTAGTTGAGCGAAATCTCACCTACTTGCTGTAAATAGCTTCCGATTCGTTTGTAGTTGATTTTTTTCGTTTGTAGTTGCTAAACATCGCTTGACAAACATCTAGGCTGCCTCAAGATCGTTTGTAGTTGCTCCGTTTCGTTTGTAGTAGATTCTTTTCGTTTGTAGTTGATGAAAATCGCTTGGCAAACATCTAGGCTACCTCAGGATCGTTTGTAGTTGCTCCTTTTCGTTTGTAGTTGATCCTTTTCGTTTGTAATTCAGCGAAATCCCACTTACTTGCCGTAAATAGCTTCCGATTCGTTTGTAGTTGATAAAAATCCATTGACAAACATCTGGACTGCCGCAGGATCATTTGTAGTTGCTCCTTTTCGTTTGTAGTAGATTTTTTTCGTTTGTAGTTGATAAAAATCGCTTGACAAACATCTAGGCTGCCTCAGGATCGTTTGTAGTGGCTCCTTTTCGTTTGTAGTTGGTTAAAATCCCTTGACAAACATCTGGACTGCCTCAAGATCATTTGTAGTTGTTCCTTTTCGTTTGTAGTTGATCTTTTTTGTTTGTAGTAAATTCTTTTCGTTTGTAGTTGATGAAAATCGCTTGACAAACATCTAGGCTACCTCAGGATCGTTTGTAGTTGCTCCTTTTCGTTTGTAGTTGATCCTTTTCGTTTGTAATTCAGCGAAATCCCACTTACTTGCCGTAAATAGCTTCCGATTCGTTTGTAGTTGATAAAAATCCATTGACAAACATCTGGACTGCCTCAGGATCATTTGTAGTTGCTCCTTTTAGTTTGTAGTAGATTTTTTTCGTTTGTAGTTGATAAAAATCGCTTGACAAACATCTAGGCTGCCTCAGGATCGTTTGTAGTGGCTCCTTTTCGTTTGTAGTTGATTAAAATCCCTTGACAAACATCTGGACTGCCTCAAGATCATTTGTAGTTGTTCCTTTTCGTTTGTAGTTGATCTTTTTTGTTTGTAGTAAATTCTTTTCGTTTGTAGTTGATAAAAATCGCTTGACAAACATCTACGCTACCTCAGAATCGTTTGTAGTTGCTCCTTTTCGTTTGTAGTAGATTCTTTTTGTTTGTAGTTGATCCTTTTCGTTTGTAGTTGATGAAAATCGCTTGACAAACATCTAGGCTGCCTCAAGATTGTTTGTAGTTGCTCTTTATCGTTTGTAGTAGATTTTTTTCGTTTGTAGTTAGTGAAAATCGCTTGAAAAACATCTAGGCTGCCTTAAGATCGTTTGTAGTTGCTCCTTTTCGTTTGTAGTTGATTAAAATCCCTTGACAAACATCTGGACTGCCTCAAGATCATTTGTAGTTGTTCCTTTTCGTTTGTAGTTGATCTTTTTTGTTTGTAGTAAATTCTTTTCGTTTGTAGTTGATAAAAATCGCTTGACAAACATCTACGCTACCTCAGAATCGTTTGTAGTTGCTCCTTTTCGTTTGTAGTAGATTCTTTTTGTTTGTAGTTGATCCTTTTCGTTTGTAGTTGATGAAAATCGCTTGACAAACATCTAGGCTGCCTCAAGATCGTTTGTAGTTGCTCATTTTCGTTTTTAGTAGATTTTTTTCGTTTGCAGTTGATGAAAATCGCTTGACAAACATCTAGGCTGCCTCAGGATCGTTTATAGTTGCTCCTTTTCGTTTGTAGTTGATCGTTTTCGTTTGTAGTTCAGCGAAATCCCACCTACTTGACGTAAATAGCTTCCGATTCGTTAGTAGTTGATCCTTTTCGTTTGTAGTTGATAAAAATCGCTTGACAAACATCTACGCTACCTCAGAATCGTTTGTAGTTGCTCCTTTTCGTTTGTAGTAGATTCTTTTTGTTTGTAGTTGATCCTTTTCGTTTGTAGTTGATGAAAATCGCTTGACAAACATCTAGGCTGCCTCAAGATCGTTTGTAGTTGCTCTTTTTCGTTTGTAGTAGATTTTTTTCGTTTGTAGTTGATGAAAATCGCTTGACAAACATCTAGGCTGCCTCAGGATCATTTGTAGTTGTTCCTTTTCGTTTTTAGTTGATCTTTTTCGTTTGAAGTAGAATATTTTCGTGCGTTGTTGATGAAAATCGCTTGACAAACATCTAGGCTGCCTCAAGATCGTTTGTAGTTGCTCCTTTTCGTTTGTAGTAGATTTTTTTCGTTCACAGTTGATGAAAATCGCTTGACAAACATCTAGGCTGCTTCAGAAATTACGACGAAATTTCCAATATTTACTTATTTATATATCCACTTTGATTAGCTATCAATTCGTGATTTCATGTTCACAACAATATTGGTAGCATTACCGGTCTTAATTTAGCAATATTTAATAGTTAACGTATTTCAAAATGATTACAAGTAAAGGCTAGGCACACACAGGTATCATCTGTCACGGTGGCAGTCAAATTTCTCGGTTTTTCTCATTATAACGACTTCTAATTGCGTTTCTCGTTGTTGTCACTGTTATTGTTACAAAATATCACTCGTGCCTACCTAGCCTAAATAAATTTTAATGAGTGACGTTTGGCAAATCAATGACAATATGTTTTTTTTTGTTACCGGTTCGTTACCTTATTATATACTTTGACTCAATCCCACATTGACTTAGTTCCAAAATGCCAAAAAGCTCAAATAGAATTCTTTCCAATATAATAATAGTACATTGTGTATCTAGGGCGGTAAGTAAGGAATTACAAACGAATGTTTGTTATAAGCCCGAGGAAAAACCGCGGATTTTAATAACACGAGTTGCTAATTCCTTTACCGCCCGTGACACACACAATGTTTTTCATCACACTTGTGAGGAAATCTTAATAATATGTATATAACCTGCAGCATAAACTGCATGGTTGTTTTTAGGTTTATTGTCGGGGCTGTCAATGCTGTCTGTTTTGTATTTGAATTTTAAATTTAGGTTTGGATTTGTATGACGTCCTGTCAAGGGGATTATTATTCATTTTTTGACATAGACGAGCTTTGAGAACACGTCGCTGGGGCGTGGAAGATTTTTTTCTTCGTGATTGTTGCACGTTTGATTTGTGGTTGTTGGTCCGTGAGGCCGATCAGTTTGTTGGCGGCACAGTGCCGTAGTGTTTTTTCTGGTTGCGTGGCGCTTGTGGCCAGCCCGAACGTCTCTGGCGTGTCCGGTCTCCATATCTTGGTGGTGGCGTGGCCACCTCCCGCCAGGCTTGTGGAGCCGTGGGCGCGGACATTATTTTGGCGTTTTCGGCTGGAAACCGGTAAGTCCCATTGGCAAGGCTCCGTTTCTGTAGTTAGTTCTACGTAGTTCGACAGTAGTGTTAATAGTGTGTAATTTGTTGCAGTAACTTCCCCACGGGAGCCTGCTATATTGTTCTGAAGCTTAGGCGCCTCCGTCGAGGGGCCGCCACGGTGGAAGGGGCGCGGCTAGCGGCGCGTTCCTGATCATTCTCCTAGTCCGCACGCGTGGGACTGTCGTCGGATCCGCGCGGACATCCTGTCGGTGGCGCAAGCCGGTCGGGCCTTACGCCCGAGTAGGGCCCTTACGCGGGTTCGCCTTGCTTGACTGCTCTCCGTTAAAATCGTACCACAGGTGACAGTAGGGCTTCCGATCGAGACTTGGTACCTTAGTTCAGTTTATGTGTGCACACACCAACAGACTAGGTAGGTCGCGGTTGGCGCTCGACGTCCACAGAACGAGCTTTGCTCACGTGCGGTCTCTTCAAAATTCTAAAAGAGCATTTTCACGCTAGTTTCCTAGTTCGGCCAACTTTTCGTCATTTATTTTCACACCCGTTGTCAGGTCTCTTCACGCGCGTGGGACCCTACCGCCGTTGTAGTCCGCCACCCTAAAATCTGCAAAATTACCCGATCTTTTGTAATCCCGAATTTGCCTTTCCGTATTCGTGAACGCCGGAATTGTTTGTGTTTCTTTTATGTTTTTGTAATGCCCGTTGGAGTGTAAGTTGTTTTATGTATTATGTGTTTTCTTTTTCTTTATATTATATTTTGTACGTGTAATTCGGTGTTTTTCTTTTTAATTTAAAACCGGTTATGCTGCAAACCTTACTAATCGACCCAGTATGACAAGAAAATATTAAAACACAAAGTGACATTAGTGACATCCTCATCCATAGACAATGCGAATGTCAAGTCACGTTCGGAAACCATAGCAGTAAAGACCTAAAACGGCCATTTTAGTTGATTTTAAATTTGCAAATTACTGAAATACACTATTTAAACATTTAATTAATGTTACCGAAATATATGTTTACATTTATTTGCAACAACAGTTATCTTTAAAGAAATATTTCAGGAATAAAAGTTAAAAAAGTAAGTTGGCGCTTTCTTGGAACATCACAAATAAGAGTAAAACAGAACCAGCGTTTCAAATTTAAAAAAAAAAATCATTACGCCCTAGGGCGTAATAGGTCATTTACAGCCCGCAGAACCTACGTGTACACATTTTTACATCCGATATCCAAAAAGTTGGTCAAAAGAATAATTCCTTCGAATACCGAATTGTTATTAAGACTAACGAAAATAATTAGTTCTAGATAATATTTATGACAAGAATAGTAACAAGCTTACATGACGAAACTGAATGAAACCAATAAATTGACAGTTAATTTAATGACTCACATGAAAATCACACAATTGACACAATCACATGAAACAGTAATTTCGAAATTTAGACATTTACATACATAGGTATAGAATTTTTAGGTATTTTAAGCATTTAACGTTTTAAACTTCTGACAGTTTTGTATCAAGTCATCAGTAATGTGAGTTTCAGACATTTTGGGACGTGTCGTGATAATTAGTAAATTCACGATAAAGACAATTTGAATTATAGTTATATCAAGAGTCTTGTATTTTAAGAAGTAGGTGTGAGTCATTTCAAGTTTTAGACATTTTGAAACTAGTCTGTTTTGACATTGCGACGTAATAGGATCCAGCGATTTTCTGCAACTACAAACAAAAATAATCTACTACAAACGAAAAGAATCAACTACAAACGAATCAGAAGCTATTTACGGCAAGTAGGTGAGATTCCGCTCAACTACAAACGAAAAAGATTAACTACAATCGAAAAGGAGCAACTACAAACGAAAAGGAGCAACTACAAACGATCTTGAGGCAGCCTAGATGTTTGTCAAGCGATTTTTAGCAACTAAAAACGAAAAGGATCAACTACAAACGAATCGGAAGCTATTTACGGCAAGTAGGTGAGATTTCGCTCAACTACAAACGAAAAGGAGCAACTACAAACGAAAAGGAGCAACTACAAATGAAAAGGAGCAACTACAAACGAATCGGAAGCTATTTACGGTAAGTAGGTAAGATTTCGCTGAACTACAAACGAAAAAGATCAACTACAAACGAAAAGGAACAACTACAAATGATCCTGAGGCAGTCCAGATGTTTGTCAAGGGATTTTTATCAACTACAAACGAAAAAAATTTACTACAAACGAAAAGAAGCAACTACAAACGATCTTGAGGCAGCCTAGATGTTTGTCAAGCGATTTTAATCAACTACAAACGAAAAGAATATACTACAAACGAAAAGGAGCAACTACTTACGATTTTGAGGCAGCCTAGATGTTTGTCAAGCGATTTTAATCATCTACATACGAAAAGGAACAACTACAAACGATCCTGAGGCAGCCCAGATGATTGTTAAGCGATTTTCATCAACTACAAACGAAAAGGATCAACTACAAACGAATCAGAAGCTATTTACGGCAAGTAAGTGGGATTTCCCTTAACTAAAAACGAAAAGAATCAACTACAAACGAATCGGAAGCTATTTACGACAAGTAGGAGGGCTTTCGCTGAATTACAAACGAAAAGGATCAACTACAAACGAAAAGGAGCAACTACAAACGAAAAGGAGCAACTACAAACGATCTTGAGGCAGCCTAGATGTTTGTCAAGCGATTTTTAGCAACTAAAAACGAAAAGGATCAACTACAAACGAATCGGAAGCTATTTACGGCAAGTAGGTGAGATTTCGCTCAACTACAAACGAAAAGGATCAACTACAAACGAATCGGAAGCTATTTACGGCAAGTAGGTGAGATTTAGCTCAACTACAAACGAAAAAGATCAACTACAAACGAAAAGGAACAACTACAAATGATCCTGAGGCAGTCCAGATGTTTGTCAAGGGATTTTTATCAACTACAAACGAAAAAAATTTACTACAAACGAAAAGGAGCAACTACAAACGATCTTGAGGCAGCCTAGATGTTTGTCAAGCGATTTTAATCAACTACAAACGAAAAGAATATACTACAAACGAAAAGGAGCAACTACTTACGATTTTGAGGCAGCCTAGATGTTTGTCAAGCGATTTTCATCAACTACAAACGAAAAGATTCTACTACAAACGAAAAAGATCAACTACAAACGAAAAGGAACAACTTAAAATGATCCTCAGGCAGTCCAGATGTTTGTCAAGGGATTTTAACCATCCACAAACGAAAAGGAACAACTACAAACGATCCTGAGGCAGTCCAGATGATTGTTAAGCGATTTTCATCAACTATTAACGAAAAAAATCTACTACAAACGAAAAGGAGCAACTACAAATGATCCTGAGGCAGTCCAGATGTTTGTCAAGCGATTTTCATCAACTACAAACGAAAAAGATCAACTACAAACGAATCGGAAGCTATTTACGGCAAGTAAGTGGGATTTCCCTTAACTAAAAACGAAAAGAATCAACTACAAACGAATCGGAAGCTATTTACGACAAGTAGGAGGGCTTTCGCTGAATTACAAACGAAAAGGATCAACTACAAACGAAAAGGAGCAACTACAAACGAAAAGGAGCAACTACAAACGATCTTGAGGCAGCCTAGATGTTTGTCAAGCGATTTTTAGCAACTAAAAACGAAAAGGATCAACTACAAACGAATCGGAAGCTATTTACGGCAAGTAGGTGAGATTTCGCTCAACTACAAACGAAACGGAGCAACTACAAACGAAAAGGAGCAACTACAAATGAAAAGGAGCAACTACAAACGAATCGGAAGCTATTTACGGTAAGTAGGTAAGATTTCGCTGAACTACAAACGAAAAAGATCAACTACAAACGAAAAGGAACAACTACAAATGATCCTGAGGCAGTCCAGATGTTTGTCAAGGGATTTTTATCAACTACAAACGAAAAAAATTTACTACAAACGAAAAGGAGCAACTACAAACGATCTTGAGGCAGCCTAGATGTTTGTCAAGCGATTTTAATCAACTACAAACGAAAAGAATATACTACAAACGAAAAGGAGCAACTACTTACGATTTTGAGGCAGCCTAGATGTTTGTCAAGCGATTTTAATCATCTACATACGAAAAGGAACAACTATAAACGATCCTGAGGCAGCCCAGATGATTGTTAAGCGATTTTCATCAACTACAAACGAAAAAGATCAACTACAAACGAAAAGAAACAACTACAAATGATCCTGAGGCAGTCCAGATGTTAGTCAAGGGATTTTTATCAACTACAAACGAAAAGGATCAACTACAAACGAATCGGAAGCTATTTACGGCAAGTAAGTGGGATTTCCCTTAACTAAAAACGAAAAGAATCAACTACAAACGAATCGGAAGCTATTTACGACAAGTAGGAGGGCTTTCGCTGAATTACAAACGAAAAGGATCAACTACAAACGAAAAGGAGCAACTACAAACGAAAAGGAGCAACTACAAACGATCTTGAGGCAGCCTAGATGTTTGTTAAGCGATTTTTAGCAACTAAAAACGAAAAGGATCAACTACAAACGAATCGGAAGCTATTTATGGCAAGTAGGTGAGATTTCGCTCAACTACAAACGAAAAGGAGCAACTGCAAACGAAAAGGAGCAACTACAAATGAAAAGGAGCAACTACAAACGAATCGGAAGCTATTTACGGTAAGTAGGTAAGATTTCGCTGAACTACAAACGAAAAAGATCAACTACAAACGAAAAGGAGCAACTACAAACGATCCTGAGGCAGCCTAGATGTTTTTCAAGCGATGTTTAGCAACTACAAACGAATCGGAAGCTATTTACGGCAAGTAGGTAGGATTTCGCTGAATTACAAACGAAAAAGATCAACTACAAACGAAAATGAGCAACTACATACGATCGTGAGGCGGCTTAAATGTTTGTTGAGCGATTTTTATCAACTACAAACGAAAAGGATCTACTACAAATAAAAAGGATCAACTACAAATGAATTGGAAGCCTTATGTGTTGAGCAGATCTGATTTTACTTAAGAACAATTGAAAAAGAGCTACTACAAACGAGCCCGAGGCAGCCTAGATGTTTGTCAAGCGATTTTAATCAACTACAAACGAAAAGAATCAACTAAAAACAATCCTGAGACAGCCTAGATGTTTGTCAAGCGATTGTCATCAACTTCAAACGATTTGGGAGCTATCTGCGGCGTATAAGTGGAATTTCGTTGAACTTCAAACGAAGCACAGCAACTACAAACGAGCCCGAGGTAGCGTGTGTTTCAAATGTTTTTTTTTACAACTACAAACGACTTGGAGGCCTTATGTGTCAAGCAGGTCAGATTTTACTTAACTTTAAACGTAAACGAGCAACTACAAACGAGCCTGGTGTAGCCTAGATATTTGTCGAACGTTTTTCAGCAACTACAAACGAGAAGGATCTACTACAAACGATTGGGGGGTATCGGCGTCGAGTAGGTGGGATTTCGTTTCATTACAAAACCCCAGGTACGAGTAGCTCAGTTTTTAGTAGAGTGTTTTTGTACAACTATAGACGAAATAGAGCTACCATATGCAATTCAGGTGCCATTTCTCTATTATACCGTTGGTTTTTACTGAAAGACTTTATTTTTATTTTTTATTTAAACTTTATTGCACAATAATAAAAAAGTACAATTGGCGGACTTAATGCCTTAAGGCATTCTCTACCAGTCAACCATTGGGTAAAACAGAGATTTTTAGTTGGTGCAGGATTGTTTAAAGGCGAAACGACATCAGAGACACAAATCAATATAAGAGTATATATATAAAAATAATAGACATACACATATACTTGTTACAATAAACATACATATATAACAAAATAAATGTACCCATGCAAAACATCATGACAAATAATTAATTTTGACTTGTATCAGAGAAATGCTTGCGCAACTTGCGTTTAAAGGAGAATTTGCTCTGAGCTTGCCTAATGGGGAGCGGGAGATCGTTCCATAAGCGAATTGCCTGAAGGGCGAAGGAATTGGACATAAAACCTGATCGGTGCAAAGGAATATTGAGCTTAAGGCTACGGGAAGTACGGAGTTTGCAACCAGGTCGGGGCGTTAGGAAAATAAATTTAGATTTGAGATACTCTGGTGCGGCTCGATCGAAAAGTATGGTATAAAGGGTGCAGAGGATTCTAACTGACCTGCGTTCGCGGATAGGCAACCAGTTAAGTTTACGGCGTAAGGCGGACACGTGATCGTACTTGCGGAGACCGAAGACAAAGCGTATACAATTGTTTTGCAGTCTGTCCAACTTACTCAAAAGTTCCTGAGTGATGTTTGAGTAACACACGTCGCCATAGTCAATAAGGGGTAGTATTAATGCCTGAACGAGGAGAGTCTTAGTGCTAACTGGAAGAAAGTGCTTAAACCTATAGAGCGCTCTTAAAATATTTGTCACTTTGCGACAAACGGCAGACACCTGAGGGGCCCAGGTAAGACCGCTGTCAATTATCAGTCCCAGGTTCTTCACATCGGCAGCGTACGGAACTACGATTCCCTCGAACAATACCGGTGCCAACCGTGCTGTGTCAGTCAGAGCAAGTAGGCGTGAGCTTCCAAGAATTATGGCCTGGCACTTAGATGGGTTGACACTTATACCGTAGCTACGAGACCAAGCGGCGATACTGTCAAGATCTTTATTAATTAGTTCAGTAGCTTGATCTAACTCACTAGGATGTACTTGAGTGTATATTTGTAAGTCGTCGGCATAAAGATGGTGAGAGCATCTTATACTAGGTGTAATGAGGTTTATGAATATGGAGAAAAGAAGTGGAGAGAGAATACCGCCCTGTGGAACGCCAGAAGCAAGTTCACACCAGTCCGAGAGAGCTTTATCAGCGCGAATCGCCTGTCGACGATCCTGAAGGTAAGAAGAAAACCACTCAGCCGCTGTTGATGAGATGTTAAGGTGGTTTAAGGCAGCGAGTAGGAGGTCATGATTGACAGCATTAAACGCGATTGAAAAATCGATCAAAACTAGCATCGTTAATTGAGAGGATTCCATGCCTTGCCTCACGTCTTCAATAACCTTAAGCAATGCTGTCGTCGTACTGTGACCAGAACGAAAACCTGACTGAAACGGAGAGAGCAGGTGGTTGGAGTAGACGTGAGAAGACAGTTGTTTGTGAACAACAGCTTCTAAAACCTTCGATAAAAATGGAAGAATGGAGATAGGACGATAGTCTTTCAGTAAACTGGGGTTAGAGACTTTAGGGAGAGGGATAACGTAGGCGTTACGCCATTGTGAAGGAAAAACCCCAGAGTACATCGAAAAGTTAACAATATGAGTGATAACTGGGAGAATGCATTCTAGAATGCTCACTATCATTAACCTACTCAGCTTATCATGACCAACTGCGTTAGATTTTATCGATATAACAATTTTACGAATCTCATCATCAGTGGCTGGGGTGAAGGAAAATGAATTTTGAGAAACACAGGGCAGGGCATTAATATGAGAAACACTTTTGGCAATAGAGATAGGGTCTAGTTTGGACGATGTTGCGAAATGGGAATTTAAGTCATTTAATGAGAACGAAGATAAAGTGTTGGGCTTAACGACAGGCTTACCGATTCCAAGAGTTTTTAAAAATTTCCATGTATCTGCCGGATATGAGGATACAATATTCTCAAAAATGTATTTTCGTTTAGCAGCTCTCACCATCTGGTTACACCTATTTCTTGCAATTTTAAACAACGCCCAGTTCTCATCGCATCGGTCGCGTTTAAATTTACGAAACGCCCGATCCCGTCTCGTCATCGCGATTCGGACCGCCCTAGTAATCCACGGCGCCGGAGGCCGCTTAAGTTTGACCGTTCGGACAGGAGCATGTGTGTCAAACAGTTTTAAAACCGCCGCGTTCAACGAATCTACCGCCTCGTTTACGGTCGGTGCAGTCAAGGTTTTCGACCAGTCGTAAGCGCTCGCATCTTTCTTTAGTGCTTCAATGTCCAACTTCGCAAAACTACGCAGCTGCACTAATATTGGTTGGGGTTTGGGAGGTTGGATACGATAGCTCAGAAGGAGTAAATCATGATGTGAAAAACCTGGGGCCGGAAACTGGCAGTATTTATCGACGTGATCCTTGGACGAGGCAAGGATGAGATCTAACCAGGTGTCTGTCGTGTCGGTGTTGTGATGAGTGGGCTTAAGCGGGAGCACAGTGAGGTCTGCAGACTCTGTAACCTCTTTCAGTTTGCGTGACCTGGGGGTGTTTTTTAAAAGGTCAGTATTAAAATCCCCCATGATTATGAGATGTGTGTACTCTGAAGCAAGTGGGTGGAGTACTGTCTCGAAGTTATCGAAGTAGTCTATGGTTGGAGCACAGTAAAAAACTCCGAGGGCCGCAATCACCCCTTTCACCGAAACCTCAACGAGTAAATATTCCATAGTACCAGTGAACTGTGAGGGAGAAGAAGAAAGAATTTTAAACGGAATATCGCTACGCAGGTAGATGGCAACCCCACCGCCTCCTTTGCCCGTACGGTCATTACGCAACAACACGTAACCGGGTAGGCCGTATAAAGTGGAAGCAAGACTTGGCTTAAGCCAGGTTTCGGAGACTAGAATAGCGTGAACGCTGGAGTCAGAAAAAGTGTCGAGAAGATCGTTGTAATGGCTGGGAATACTCTGAGCATTTATGTGACAAATGTTGAAGTGCTTTTGCTCGTGTTGGAGACTCCGTTTAATTAAATCAGAGAGGGTATCAGGTTCAGAAGACGAGCTATCAAAGGAATAAAAAGAAGACGACAAGTCGCAAGCAGAGTGGTAAGATTCATCATCTGACATAATATTTTACAATTGTGGGTACATAAATAATATATATATAATAAATAAATATAGTTATAGGTGTAGTTGCACACACGTTTTCAACGCGCTTGTGAACTAAATGTTAAGATTTATTTTTGTACAAGACTTCAACGCGCTTGTGAACTAAATGTTAAGATTTATTTTATTGTTGCGTTTTTTTTTCTTATTCCGTTATGACATGCCAAAATTAACATAAAGTCATCTTTCAGGATGAGTTTTGAGCAGGTTTTTACAATCAATATGGAATACATGTGATAATTAAGCCATGTTTGCTACTACTACAGCTAAGATACTTGTAGAGCGAAAAGACATAAACGCGCGCTGGGTGGGACGGGTAGTACTTGAAGTTTTGTTTTGTTTTTTTTTTGGTCGTTATTTCTTAACTACAAACAAAAATAAAGGTACTACAATCAACTACAAACGATTCTGAACCGGAATCAACCTTTAAAAGTTAGATTTGACCAATGTGCAGGCTGACTTTTTTTCAGGTTTTTTAATTTTTTTTTCAGGCAACTACAAACAAAAATTGTTTTACTACAATTAACTACAAACGAAATAGTATCCGAAAAAAAATAGACGATAAAAAAAAATCAAGGTTGTAGGCTAAGTTCACAGAGGTGAAAGATTTTATGTAACGAAAGCACCTCATTCTTGAAATACACCCTTAAATACGTGATAGGTGAACACGAAAATCGTATCTTCCAATTGGTTAGAAAATTGTGGAAATAGCCTTAACGAAGATTTATATATCGCGAGGGTAAACTAGCCCTGTTGCCCCGAGTAGAGGTGTGCGCCGCGCCGGCGCGCCGCCGCCGCCGGCTTTTTTGGCCACGCCGCCGCCGCCGATTTCTGATCGGCGTGAAATCGGCGTGAATAAAAAACTTATTGCAAAAGCAGATTTTCGTACCATATATTAAAACTAACCTTACTTAACACTTTGTTCTAGCAGTTCATAGCATATACTCAGTTGAAATCAAGGTTCATCCCATTTTTGGATAACGTTTTTTCTTATTATCCTCTCGTAGGATTTCAAAAGACGGCAGAGGCTAGTTAAAATGGTCTAGATCATCATTATCATCTCAATCCGGAGACATTCATTGATGAACATAGGTCTGCCCTAAACAATTCCGAACGAACAGTCGCAATGCACACGTTTTCTCTTAATCGAATGCCGACGAACTTAAACATGTCCTCAGATCATTTTGTGGAGGCCAACCCACGCTCCATCTTCCTTCAGATTCGTGGTCTTCATTTGGGAACCTTTCTATCCCATCGGTCTTTGTTGCTCGAGCTATATGCCCAGCCCATTACCACCTCATCTTGCTAGAGTTATGTCACCTAAGTAGGTTCTTTGGAAACGGAACGAAACGGATTTACTAATTACTAATTTGGTCTAGCTCTCTCTATGGAACGTTGAGCGACTCGACCCTATTTATGAAGGTGAAAGACTATACGTCTACTGGATATCTCGTCACTAGTCAAAAACTATTCTTGAGACATTGAGACACGGTGACAGAGAAGAACTGGAGTGTATGTTTCAGCTACATATGTGTATTCGTAGTTCTCGTCCTAGACAACTTCAAGGTTAACTGCCCCAAGAGCGACTGGGGTATCAGGGAGTTCGACATAACTTTCGTCTTATAAACACAGCGGTCGTTGAGCATATTTTTCGCGCCCTGTAGGGACTATACCATCACGACGATGTCATTAGCTAATCGAAGGTAGTCGTTAGCGACGTTGATTCTAAATCAGTTCTAGTTCAAAAGCTTCAAGACATCCTCCAAAGCTGTGCTCCTGTAACCCTCTCCTTCCTTCGGAGAGGGGCACAACTCCAGATCAACCAAAAGTGGTCAATATTGACCATACGGGACACAAACCAACCAAAAAAAAAAACCAAAGCTGTGGTAATCAGTTTCTAAGAAAAGACGTCTTACAGGTTCTTGGAGTAGAATTTATCTCATACTTTGGTTCATGTTCTTTCTCTGTAAACTCATAATCTTTTAAATTAGAGAATACAGATGATGATGAGATGAATACAGATTGCGGTATCTCAATTAAACTCCTATAATTAATTAATTAGGATTTATTTGAACCAGAGCTGAACACATGTGACAATGGCTAATATAAAAGAGAGAGATCATCAAGGCGGGAAAGAGAGAGGTGAACGCCTAAGCTGCGTTCAATATACCACAGCTGTGTAGGTTTCATGAGCATTTAACCCCTGAGCATTGACTCTGGCTCCACCATATCAAGAAACGAAGTTTTGATATTGAAATCTTCAACACAATATATGACAATGAATGCACATTGTTTTTTGATAAAGATGTATCTGTGGTTTCATTTAATATCATAGAAACGTAGTTTTTTTCTTTTTTAGGGTTCCGTAGCCAAAATAGCAAAAACGGAACCCTTATAGTTTTTAATAAATCTATCAGTTCTGCCAAACATTCTGGACCAAATACTTGAGTTATAACAGCAGTAGCCTTAGTTCGGCCCATTTCTAAGCCTTTGGGAATATTTGAGTCCAGGAAGATATTGGGCATCAGAGGAACTAAAGTGTCCATCAAAGTGAATGGCAAGTTATTTGTAGCTGGTAAGTAGTCCAGCCAGTTTGAACTCTGCCCTTTTTAATCATTTTGTTCGCTGGTTTATTAACCAGGTTTACTATACTTTTGTGACAGCTGTGGTTTGCTTATGTCTGCTGCTACCTATATATGTTTTTCCAGTACAGAACCGTATTAGAGATTCGGCCTTGAGGTACCTTGACCACGCGCTCTTATGGAATTACATGGAAGCTTCCGAAAGATGACAGTTAAGTCCCAGAGATCGAAAAAACAAGCCTTTTTGTGGTACCTAATCTAATTTTGGTCTATTGCGTAGTCTAACACGTTTGGGTAACGTTGGAAAAACTTAAGTTCATCCTCGCGACGCTTTAGATCCTGCAACTATAGGCGTTTGGCCAGTGAACTTCTCTCATACAGGCAGTGATGACCTGTGTGAACCTAAGTATCTCCATAGAAATGAGGAAATCCGTAGAAGCACTATTTAATTGATGTAGCTCCGAATAACCAAGTGGCCATACCATATAGCTCGAATAAATAATGTCTGATAAGGCCTAAAACCTCTCGAATAGACCGAAGATGTACCATGTAGAACCAAGATGTAGCATGGGTCACCTTCCCTCAGTGGATGGCTTTGGCATCGTAACGTTATGATCGCTAGTGCCAAAAAGGCAAAAAACGCAAATTTTAACCATTTTATTTCGATTTTTTTGTAAAAATATATGTTTATGGCATTAAATCAGAGTTTAAGGTGATGTACGGCGATATTTTAAATAACTGTGTCCTTGAATTACGGTTTTTTGATGTGTGAAATCATGTTTCAATCACGCCGATTTCACGCCGAAAATACGCCGCCGCCGCCGATTTTTTGTCAAACGCCGCCGCCGACAATTTTTTGATCGGCGCACATGTCTAGCCCCGAGGCGGTAATCTCTGGTGGAGTTTTTCCCGGAAAGCACGCACCGCATGATTCATCGCCGCTTGGGGAAACGGATAGGTGCCATTGGAAAATGATGTGCCACAACTAAAGTAAATTCTAATTAGCGTGAAGGTTACGCTGCCGCGTGTCAAGTTTTACATTTTGTTTTGGTTAGAACAAAGCATTACTAAATAGAAACTCCTTTCCACATATCATTTGTATGCGATACAATACCCATGTCTTTTACCTACCTAAAAGTACTCGCTGAATGTTTATGAGCATATTTTCTTGTCTTAAACATACAAATACGTCAACAGTTTTCTTCACATACTAGTCATAAAATTATAAGGTAGCAGAGGCTTACACTTCGCCAGTTAAGTAAATAGAAGTTACCTATATTTTAAGAGGTAGGTGTCGCAATGATTCATGCTAAGTTGCCGTTAAGGAAAACTACGTTCGAGTGGTGTGCACGCAAAATGGTTTTATTTTGTCGAGTTTGTATAAGGATGACATTTACAAGTAAACTGAGTAAAACGAAGGACCATCACTTATTTAGAAGAGCTAAAACAGATCCAAAATATCATCTATTTAAAATCATCCTTAAACGACCATTATGAGATTGATTTTGAAAGAGGTATGGATGAAAGAGCCCAGGCGAGAGTACCCGGTTTTATCACTTTTAGGGCTGAAACCTTTTTACCGTAAATAAACGGTCCTTTTCAAACAACTTTACCACGTGGGAAATTACTTGTCATTTTCGTCGCACAAGACTTTCTGAAAAATAGCCACAACGCAACGATATTTATTAACCGATGCTGGTGTAATATTATTATACAGGATGTCCCAAGACTATGCGACATGAAGGGGGAGTACCTACCTCAAATATTGAAGATATAGGATATTTTGATGAAGGAATTCAATTTTTAAATATAATTGGAACTGCATTCATACATTTTTCAATAAATCGCATGCGATACTATGCAATACGTAATAATTAAAATTTAAATGTAAAATTTTATGGTCTTCCTTTTATTTAAGATGCTGTGTTATTATAAAAAAATATTCTAATGGGTAACCCTTTCGATCGGTATAGTAATTTTTTTTTTTCATATTTGGTGGGTTCGATTTCAGGTTAAAGCAGGAGATTTTTCAAAAATCTTTGAAATCGTTCGAATTATTTTTAAAATTTAAATAAATTTTCCCTTTCAGCAAACTATCCTATCTACAACATTTGAGGTACTTTCCCTTCATGTCGCATAGTCTTGAGACGCACCCTGTATATTTACTATTATTACCTTATAACTGTATTCGGTTATCTTTTATAGGTCCCTACAGTAAATAATGCTATGCTCTAATGGGAAATAAGTAAGGTAAATGTTCTAGTGATTGACATGTTAATGTCCGATTGTTGACACCCTGCTGTTACCTCTAATGACTTAACATTCAAGATGGAAGCTACTAGGACAGTTTCTAGCACTTGGACGCTTACCTTTTTTCCATATAAAAGCAAGTAAAAGATCAGGGTGCACCGGTATTTTTAACATGCTATGGCATTCTGACATAAGTAGGCATCGGGGTCAGACATACTCTCTACAATCTTTTAAGCTTTCAAATCTAATTTAACCTGTTGAATTGTGTGCAAATTGAAAATAGAACTGAAAAAAATTACTTTTAAATAACTATTTAAAATACTGATAAGTTGATAACATATACAATTACAGATGTAACGATACCGATATATCGGTATCGCCGATTATACAACCGATATTTGAAGAGCGCGAAAAGAATCTGCTGTATGAAAAAAAAAATTGCATAAAGTCTGACTTAATTTATGTATTGGTCTATTACAGTGGTTCCGAACCTGGGGGTAATTAATTACCCTTCCAGGGGTAAAACGAAGTTTTCTCAGGGGTAATACGCAATACGGTAATGGATGTTAAGTCGTTTTACTTTGAGCAGTTTCTTATAACTCTTATAAGCTTATAATAATACCTATTTTTTTGGAGGGATAATAATACAAATCTCGATGAGAATGTGGGTGATATGATAATAAAGGTTAGGATTAGGAACCACTGGTCTATTTACCTTGAGCAATGATAATTACTATGTTAATTATATCTTTCGTTCATAATATTTTTTATTTATTCTGAGTTGACGATTTATTTATTTTTACTTTACACTTTCAAGGTTGACTCTCTGTTAAATATAGCCAAGTTTTAGGTATAATAAGGACATACAAATATCTGAAGTTTATACTTTTTTATTTAGCTAAGATATCCGTATCGCCGATTATTTACTACAATAATCGGTATCGGTTTCGTATCGGCAAAATTATGTATCGTTACATCCCTATAATTAACATATAAATTTAAATGAGGTAAGGTAAACGTCCTAGTTAGCCCTAATGCCGAATAGTTGACACCCTGCTGTAACCCTTATTGCTAGTTACTTAAAATTCAAGATGGCCACTACAGGGACTGTGTCAAGCACTCGGACGTTTACCTTATAGGTAACCAATTAACACGGTTTATTTTCTTCGTTTATGTAAACATGCGTAAAGATTCTGAAATTTATTGTGAATTGAAAATATGTTTATGAATACAGACATAGTCAACAAACTCTTGAGCTGAAGCATAATTAGTCAGACCTACTGATAGGTAGGTATAACTTGGATGATCTTAAGGATCCAAATGGAAAGTCACTTTACTGAATGTATAGTTAGCTATAATGTGGCACACAATAAAAACAGAATGAAATATATTTTTCTTATGCGTTACTTGTGTTAGGTAGTTTAAATGCAAAACCATCTTACTATATACATAATTTGCAATTCTGACTGCAATACTGCACTTGTCCTTAATTCCTGGCTGGCCAACATACTATAGTAACTTATAAATACAACACCATTTTTGGCACGTTAATTTTCTTGTTCTCCTTTGCCTTATCTTAATCCCAACCTTTCCAGTCAAGGCCTGATGCGACCTTGATACATATTTGACGAGGAAACAAAAACTTAGTCGCGTGAAACTTGATCATGATAATAAGCAGTTTTTTGCTATCCAGTAACCGAATCTCGTCTCGAGGCAGAAATGTTGAAATGGGCACGCTTAGCGGTCGAATGCTCCGTGGAATTCTTAAAGACTCAGTCGCAGCTATATCAGTTTCACTTTTAAGCTGCCCAATTCAATTGGTGCTGAAAATATTTAATCCTATCAGAAACATTACATGTAAAAAGATGCAAGTCTCGCAACGCAGTCCTTTTATGTACAACAAAAAAGTTTTGAGATGTAATGTTAGACCAAGTCAGTACCACCGACTTGCCTATTATTTACCTACTCGTGGAGGGAGGATTCTTTATTTTAGAACTATAAAATGTGTTCCTCCACGGTTAAATAATAAGCAAGTCGATGGAAATCGAGTTTTGTGGGCACCCCCCGGTACTGACGCAAAACTTTTTTGTTGTAAGTACCTAGAAGAATTGCGTTGCGAGACTTCGATCTTTTTCACGTAATGTTCTTGATTGAATCTCATTTCTTTTTGTAAGTGGCCTTCCTTTATTTATTACCTACATGCCAATCCGTTCTATTTCCCATTTGAACTACAAAAGTAACTTTGTAATCGCATGTATTAGTATAGGATTACTTTTGCAATTTGTATTGAAATTGCAATATTTTTAGGTTTTACGTGACTTGATAGGCTAAAAACGAATTATGTTTAAAATTAGGAGCTTGTGGGTCTGCTAGAAGTACCTTAGAATTATGATGATACTTGATATAGTGACAAAACTAAGGAACTTTTACGTACAATAGTTCTTAAACTACAAGTTCAAATTGAATGTTATTGAGACAATATCTAAGACATAATTTATTTATTTATTTAATCGTATGGCACATATCGTAAGAACAGATCGAATACAAATTATAAATTAAGATTAAGATGATAAGACATAATTATTATGCCCTATATATACTCGAATTCGCGGGGGCACTACCGTGCCCCCCAAATACGTTCTTCCCGAGAGTGAACTTGGTTAGGTCAAAATAATAAGCTTCAATATGCTTATGACGTAGTTAAGTTCAGTCGACGTCATTAACTTGCACGGGAAGAATATACCTGGTTTTAATATACCATAATACCCCTGGTACACCTACAATTATATTTCAGATGGAAGTTAAATATGTAGGTAAAGTTTCATCCTCAATTGTAGGTCTTTATTCTGTAAATAATTTTCGAATGTTGTGTGTAATTAAAGATTTTTGAGAGTAGGTACCGTTTGAAGTTGGCTAAAACAGAACTATCAAAAGGCAAAATCAGCCGGATGTCTAGTCGGCGTCTGCAGATGTACACTTTAAATAGAACAGAGCAATTTCTTCTTCGAATTAAACTGCCAGTTGTGATCGCAGTGTATATTAGGATGGCAATTTTATGGTCCGATGGGATCGGATTGAATCTTCGAAACATCAGAAGCGCTTTCGACGAGATAAAGTAAATACAAAGAGTACATGACACGTCTTCTTGGTTTCAATTAGCGATGGTAAAATCAAACCGGCATTCATATTTTAAGAAAGCATATGTCTAGTTCAGAGATAAACGTAGATATTTTAATCTTTCTTTATATAGGAAATGGGGTTGGAATATTCTGAATACTTGATGTTAACTGTTAAGTATTCATCGAATCAGTATGGTAAGGCTGTAATTCTCATATAGGGCAAGCGGCAAGCGCCTTTCTAGGAACAAGCACCTAATACTTCTCCTAGAAAATCATGATATCATAATTAAATAAATTGCTCCATATTAGGTAGATATTTGACTAGTTAGTAAATCAAATGGACCTATTACGTGGTTAGTTTATCTGAGTTTTATCTTCAAATAATCGGTTAACCAATTATTTCTATATCTACGTCGATCTGAGAAATGTCAAGTTTCGCTTCATCAAGCGTCTCTCATGTGATAAACACGAGAATCGTACTGTACACAGGAAAGAAAGCGAGGGAGACATCGATCGAATAAGGAAACTCCCCCAGACACCGGGGTGCATAGTGCAGTCAATCAAGGGAGACGACCTATGGGCGTTCGATATTCTTGGACTTAGGACAAGCCGAAATTTTATTTTTTTTTTTTCATTTCATTTATTTGCGTTATATTAAGGTTACATTAGGTCTTATAAGTTAATTATGATCTACTTAATATAAACCCTGTGAGGGCGTTGCAATTTTCCTTAATACTAAAGTTACAATATAAACATTTAATAAATACTACTTATAGCTACTTAGGTACATTTCGAGTCGAAAAATTCTTTTAAACTGTAAAAGGTATTATTAATTAAAAACTCTTTTAGTTTTATATAAAATAATGAGTTTTTTCCTATACTCTTAATACTAATAGGAACTTCATTATACACTTTTATTGCCATATGATACGTGCCTGATTTAACAATTTGCAATTTAGTAAAGGTACTAGTTAGCTTATTTCTATTTCTTAGGTTATGACGAGACTGGCAGCTGTGATCATGTGGTTGTTCGAAAAAGGTTTTATTATTCCTTACGAATTTACAAATTTCGAATATATACATACCTGCTAGAGTTAAGATTTTTAAGTTGGCAAAGTGTGATCTGCAGCTCTCGATCTGTGTTATGTTCACTAATATTCTTATGCACTTTTTCTGGAGGACAAATAGGTCGCTAGCATGTGGGCTGTTACCCCACAAAACAATACCGTAGCTCAGCCAGGCGTTTGCATAGGCATAATACGCACTAGTTGCTGTTTTCAAGTTGGTACACTTTTTTATTTCACGGAGAGCGTAAATGAACCGGGATAATTTCCCTGATACTTTTATGTGACTATATTGTGCTACTTATTATATTAATTAAAAGTGGCGTATATTGGTCGTGTTTATTACAGGACAAAACTTTATCGTAATTCTATAGCTTTATTTTATTTTTGTATTGAGATAAACGTGATCTGCAGGGGTCGGACAAAAAGTGCGGATGACGTAAAAATGACGTACCTAATCTTGCACACAGGTGATGTTTGTGTTTAAACTTCCGTGTGACATGTAGTAATGAAGTAGTATTAATGAAGTAACAAAATAATGGTAAATAAATCCATATAATAGGAATTAACCTAAAATGTTAATGTGGTGTAAATTACCCGCATTAAAAACCAATGAAAGAGACAAAAATGTTTCTTTCATATAAAAAAGTTGTTACCATAAGTTACGATTATTTAAAATTAAACAAATCTGTGGGAACCTCAGATAAATAGGCTTAATACCTACTCAAAGGTGAGAACGGTAGGTAAGATTATTAAAAATAAAAAAGATAATTTGATGTTTTACTTATTATTTAATGAAATTCTGCATAGATTAATGACTATTTTTCTAACAAGTCTATTAATGTTGTCACAGACTTAAAATATGCTTGAATGAATTTTAATAAAGAGGTTGACAAATGATAAGTGATAATTGTGTATGAAAATCAAAAATACTATTTAAAATCATCCTATAAGTGGTTTGACGTCATCCGCACTTTTTGTCCGACCCCTGGTGGTCTGCATAGACCATCCAGTAGTGTAAGTACCCTTTAGCTTGTTAACAGGTCTAGAACGCATTTTTCTAGGGATGTAACGATACCGATACCGATATATCGGTATCGCCAATTATGTACAACCGATATTTGAAGAGAGCGAAAAGAATTGGTTGTATGAAAAAAAATCTGCAAAAAGTAATTTCAATTACTAACTTAATTTATATATTGGTCTATTACCTTGTGCAATAATAATTACTATGTTAATTATATATTTGGTTCATAATAAAAATAAAAAATTGTGTTGACAATTTATTTATTTTTACTTTACACCTTCAAGTTTGATTCTCTGTTAAATATAGCCAAGTTTTAGGTATAATAAGGATATACAAATAATAAATCTGAAGTTCATACTTCATTAGTTAGCTAAGATATCGGTATCGGTATCGCCGATAATTTACTACAAATATCGGTATCGGTATCGTATCGGCAAAATTATGTATCGTTACATCCCTACATTTTTCCCTTTATTGCATTTTCCTTAGGAACTCAAATGATGGTTAAAAATCTTAACTAACACGATGCAAACTGTGTTTACAAAAATATTTTTATTTAAGATTGTTATTATTTTCAGTAATATAAAATCGCATAATTACCTATGTGACGAGAAACATGTCGACGAATTTTCAATAGTGGGCACCATTGAAAATACGCTGGTTTGTTAGTCCATGAGCAAAACACGATAAAAAAAACATAAACCAACTAATCTAAGGCCGGCTTTACACCTGTAAGTTTTACTAACGTACGTAAGGACGCAGCTATAGCTATTAACATATCTAACGTATAGCTGCGTCCTTACTTACGTTAGTAAAACTTACAGTCGTAGGTAAATCCGGCCTAACAGTGACAAGTCAGTGATCGAATTATAAGCTGCAGAAGCATTGTGGGCTTATGGCTAACCAATGATTCAAAAGTAAGGATAGGCCCATCCGAACAGTTTGGGTGGGTCGATTTTCGACCGCGACATTTGTATGCCAAACTAAATGTATGGCATACAAATGTCACGGACGAAAATCCGTCTATATTCCCCGAAACAGTAAATGGAGCCTTTTACCACGCAATTAGGCATTTTTATAACGTCCGGCAGCGCTGTGCGCTGCGCGTCCCACTGGCGCGTTGGTCCTTAAACTGATTTTTAGGACCAACGCGTTGGAACCGTCTGCGCGCTCGTTAGCCCTGTCCTTTATTTACGTCAATGTGGCTAACGCATTTACCTGACTAATGCGTACCTATCTCCCTATATTTTATACACTTACATTGCGTCCAAACGGTTAACTTCCTTGATTCTTAATGCTAACTATGTATTAGTACATTGTGTATCAAGGGCGGTAAGTAAGGAATTACTAACGAGTGTTTGTTACAAGGCCGAGGCGAAGCCGAGGGCTTTAATAACACGAGTTAGTAAACCTTTACCGCCCGTGGCACACACAATGTTTTTCATCACACTTGTGAGGAAATCTGATTAAAATAACCTTACTTAACCTAAATAAAATTGTAAAACTGACAGTGACATTAGTGACATTATCCATAGACAATGCGGATTCACGTCACGTTCGGAAACCATAGCGGCACAGACTTAAAATGGTTGATTTTATTTTTGCAAAATACTGAAATGCACTATTTAAACATTTAATTAATGTTACAGAAATATGTGTTCACATGTATTTGCAATAACAGTTCTCTTTAAATAAATATTTCAGTAATAAAAGTTAAAAAGTACGTTGGCGTGTCCTTTGAACATGACAAATAAGAGTAAAACAGAACCAGCGTTTCAAATTTAAAAAGAAAACCATTACGCCCTTGGGCGTAATAGGTCATTTACGGCCCGCAAAACCTACGTGTAATGACACCATTTTCGAGCAAGTGTGATGAAAATTACATTTATAAACTATTCATTAGGAACTTAGCAGCAAACGACTCATCGGGCGTTTCCTGCGATAATTGTTTAAAGATCGGTACAATAGCTTTAAGTAAGGCTTAAATGGTTTAACACCTTTGGCACCTAGTTAAATAAAGGTCTGTTTGAAGTACAAAAGCCTTTACTACTGCCCCAGACGCTTCCGATGAGACCCATTGTTAGAGCTGTCCTAACTGCTCAGTCAAACAATGGATAACCTAGTGGGATTTATCAGTAACGTTCAAAGCGCGTGCTTCTTCTGAGACGCCAATTAGAAAATATAGGCCATTATTACAAAACCTTGGTTGTTTACTTCATGATAAGAAAAATAGCAAGTGTCCTATTTATCGTGTAGATTCTGTGGCATCATCGTTCAGAGACTTGACACTTGGTAAATGAGCAAAGTTACTCGCGTGATTATGTTTTTTAAACGAGTGCGGGTTTAACTTTACGCTTAGATAAGGTTACTCGTAATTCTACATTAAGCGTGATTACCGTGAACTTAGCGAATCACAGGAGGATTCTATGAACAGTAGGTACTGTCTGATTATCCAGAGCTGTCCTAATTAATAAACAAGTTTCTACCCTCAAGATGCACATCTTTTTGCTGAAAATTGGGGTTTTCTTGTGAATAAAGTTACCCTAGATCATAAATTCGCAAAGTGATGTCGTCTTGAATTGACCAAAATAGTCATTCTCAACACACATGTTGCATATTGAGGGTAGAACCCTGTTCACTACTGCGGATAGCTCTGAAGAACCAGACAGATAATGCTTAATACTTTCGATTTTTACGACGTGGAGACTAGATGATAGCCGCCTCGTTAGCTTGAGAATCTAGAGCTTGACACTATAAACAATTGGAGTTGGGCAAGTGTGGTCCATGCGGGTATTGTTTTTATGATCGTGATGAAACCGCGACCTCGCCGCCGGCTGCACCAATCGCGGCCTGCGACTAGTCATCGCAATTTAAAACATTAGGAACGCCTCTCTAATAAGAGGACAAGGGGCGAACATTATATCTACGAAGCAAAATTATGTACGGCAATAAGAAATGAAATGGCAATTCGCTATGTGTATATTACGATTCATACTTTATATGCTTTAATCTGTCCTCTCATTAATAAATCGAATCAAAATGGGGGTAATAAAAAAAATTACCATTCGGGCGAAGGTCTGGAAGTTTGATCCGCATTTTCTCTTTCCAATGTATCCTTTATGATCGTTCGTTTGGATGCCAATTTCGCGTATAACGCACCTTCATCACTTAGCACTTAACACTTTGAGGGCAAATCACCTCACATTTTACGTGTTCGATCGATTAATTCAGTCAAAAAGGATACAAGTAATCAAGAAAATATATTAACAACCACTATTCACATTGTTTTTGCACGTGACAAAACACAAGTAAAGACACTGCAACGTAAATAAAATAAATTGAATTATTTGTTAGTATATAGTAGTACTGCGTATCGCTTGATTTGACAGCTGCGAGCACGCTATCCCGGTCCAAATATTGGTTGATCGCGTGAATGAGCCGGGACGAGGCAGCGCGGGGCGGGCGGGAGCGCCCTGAAGCTAGCTGCGCTGCCCGAGGGACGCGGGAACGGGACACAAATAGAACGGGATTAATCCCCCTATACTACGACCCGCCCGTCGACACATCTTGATACTTTGTCTGTGACTGAGATCAGCCAAATAATAATGATTTTTACAACAACATTAAGGTCGAACGATATCCACTGTAACGCAAGATAAAGTATTGCATTATGATGCCGGAATTCCAACGTTAGCAACATATAGAAACTGTGCAATTTTTTTATCTGGTCCGAATAGAATTAAGGTCTGTAAGTCAAATCAAGCGATATACATAAACTATAACAATCGATAGAGATAATCATATTGTCGTAACGTGTAAGTATAAAACTGACGTTGTTAATCGGATCACGACTGCACCACCGCCGTATAAACCGTCTATCGCGCAAGCGCTGCGCGCGCAACTGACGTGCACGTGCGGCCGACTTCACTGCGGTCGACGTCACGCTCGTGACAAACAAACTCTCCGAGGCTGGGGGGTGCATAACAAATACAAATTACAGGTAAAAAGGAGATAATTCCTAACTGGCAGATGTTAAGTGAGGATTTGATATTGACCCGCATATACCGCGGGCCCCTCGTTATCGGGTGATGTGGTTTGGGTTCCCTCCGCCAGCCGATGCCAAACCTCTGACTCATGCGGGCACCACTAATTGAATTTAATAAAGAAGTCATTAAAAGGATATTGCGGCAATGTTTCATTTTTGACATGTTAATGACAAATTCGTTTAAAGTTGTATTATAAAGGCTGCAAATTCATTGATTTAGGTACGAGTAGGTAGGTATCTAATATTTTTCTCATACTGCTGGTGGTGGTGGTGGTGGTGATCCACCCGACACTTGAACTTAGGTTCCTACTTATAGACTTTTTCTCGTACGATACACTCCCTAATTTCTGTAAAGCCATCATAGTCATTCATATATCCATTTCCCATGTTTTGATGTGTCTGTTTAGCCAAACGTTAATCTGGTCTAGAATAAATTCGTCATAGTTCTGAGTCGACCAAGTATAAATAATTAAATGCGCAAATACGATAAGACATTTATATTTTACACTAAATTCCGCAAGAATCAATCTGATGAAAATCCTGTAAAATTATTAAGTTGATAAAAAAACTGCTCATCTGTGAGTCCGTGAGTCATTTCGGACTGTTCCGGAGACATAACGGACACTTTACTTAGTAACTATTGATGATAAGGAATCAATGTAAGTAACAACACTAACCATTAAATTATAACTAATTCTTTAGGTTTATGCTTATTATGCGTTATAATTGTTATAAATGAATTAAATTACAACAACATCTCCAACTAACGGAATTTAATAGTTTATGCTCTGTACCTCTGTCTGTACCTACACATTTAACAGGTCCATGTTATTCGCCTAAAAAACTCAACAACGGTACTTTTGCTAAGTCGAGCCACATTGGGCAGTAATATGGGATCATAGTGTGAATGACCCCTGAATCGCTACAAGAAAGCATTGTCTACTATCAACCATATTTAGACTAAGCTCACACGGGGCTAATTAATCCTAATGTCACTTTTTGCACCAACATGACGATAAATCTACAAATTATTAATAGCTACGGGTACTTTCGCAAATGTGTATGTTATGTACATAATATTATGATTTCCGTGACGAGATTACAGTGCTTGACCAGATTGTAAAATAGGTAATCATAGAGGCTGACCAACCTGTTACCATGAGAAAAACCACGTGGCATTATGCTGTGCTGAATATACCTACCATTAGTTTTCATTACTTCTTTATTTATTTAATTCATTATTAGTTTGCGTTCAATCCTGCAGCTGTTAGCTGTAAATCTTAAATAGAAATTTTAGTTTTGTAGCAAATTTAGAAATTTGGTTTACTTTAACTGTCGCATATAAATTCGAAATAGTATTTTATGCAACAGTTGTATAAGTGGGTTCAAAAAATGCGAATCGCGTGAGTTGCGATACGAGCCGCGAACGCGGCGAGTATCGCAAATAGAGACGCAATGAGCGTTTTTTGACCTAATTATACAACGTTGCATAGGTACAATACTTTTTCTACGACTAGGTTTTAAATTATAAAATACAAAATTAATCATAACCTGGAAACAAGGCAAATATGACGTTTGACAGACAGTATGTGTCTATGGTAGACATGTGCGCCGATCCAAAAATCGTCGGCGGCGGCGTTCGGCGAAAAATCGGCGGCGGCGGCGTATTTTCGGCGTGAAATCGGCGTTGCAAAATGATGTTAAACTTTGTTCATTTTTATGAAAAAAAAACCAAGGTTGATTCGTATTTTTTAATAAAAATGAGATTCATCACGATATACACTTATTAGCACTAAGATTAATTGTAAAATCACAGTTCAATATTTCAAAAATCAACAAAACATAATTAAACAGGTATATACAATAAACAATCTTGTTAATATGATTAATCAATAACAAATCAACGTATAAAACCCTTTCCCGTAATAAATAAACTACAACTTTCATTCTTAAAATGAATACACCTTAAAATAAATCAACATATAAAATGAAGAGCCTTATCACACCAAATGTTATTATAACAAAAAATCAACAATTATAAAATCTTAGTAATGAAGAATATGATATTATTGCCTTTTTTCTTATTTCTAAAACTTTCAGCTTTAATATTAAATTATTGACACAAAAAATTGCACACAAAATTTAAATGGAATTAATCTACAATATTAATTATATTGTAGGTATATTAACCTTTTGTAGTGAGATGTACAGTCGGCCTCAGAAGTAGCTGGACACTTTAGTACTACACCTCGGTACAAACAAACATGTTCAGCTACTTTTGAGGCCGACCGTACATAATGATATTATACATTTATTCTTTACTAAAAATATGTTTGCAATGTTTATAGTTGTCATGAATAAATAAAATCTTATCCACTCGGGTAGGATTCAGTCTTGAACGCTTGGCAGTTAATGTAAGACCAGCAATTGAAAATACCCTTTCACTGGGTGTACTGGTGGCGGGAACACATAATATGCTTTTGGCAAATAAGTATAGAATTGGGAATGCCAAGCGTCTATCTTGCCAATATTTTACAATATTGCCATCTTTTATGTCACTGGCATCGCAGGAAGCCAAATATTTCCAGCACTCTTTTTCGACATTTTCCTGCTGCTCTGTATATTCCGTGGTATGTTTTAATGCCAGTTGCATTAGAAAAGCAGCTTTTTTATTTTTACTTGATGGCCCCGGGCGATCTTGTTCAGTTTTATTATATGCAGTTTCTAGAGCAGCGGCCGAAACTACTTCACATATATATGCGTTCAGAAACGACACTTTCGTTTCATTTATACCTTCCAGATACTCGTCAATATCTCTAATATTAGCAAATCGTGGATCCAATAAAGCAGCTGCTATAATTAATTTGGTGATAGGAAACCTATGATCCAATTTTGCCATCATGTTTTGCTTCAACCTCCTCATTATAAGTTTTTCATTTTCAAGCAGGGATGTCAATGCTTCCTTGATTTCTGATCGAAATACTAAGGCCAGATTTATGGAACAGTTTTCCTGGGAACTCAAAATTTCCACAGCGTCTTTAATTTTTTGCAGAAATTTAATCATGTCTTCTATTAATTCCCATTGGTTTTCTTGAAACTTCAAATTTGACAAATTATACTTTCCTAGTAGGCTATTGATTGGTTGCCTATTAAATTTACTACTTATACTGCGCAGCATTTCCAAAGTGCTGTTCCATCTAGTTGGTGTGGCCGATTTTACCGATGGTGGCTTAATTGCGTCACGAGTAGAAGAAGATGGGTGCCCATACTCTTCTTCTTCCATAGAATTATTTTCAGATTCTATTGGAAATTGTTCATCCTCTTCAATGTTGGTGCAAACATCGTCAATTTGAGTTAGAATCCGTCGCTGCTCTTTGTCCGCTTCTTCTTCCAGTTCTGGTAGTCGATATCGTAGTTTCTTCACAACCTTCTTACACTGAGCTACTATGTCCAGTATTTCCTTTGTGTTCTTGATTCCATCGACAGTTACTAAATTGTGAAGTCCATGTCCCAGGCAGAGATGGCTAGTCGTCATTGACATTAAAGGTGCTATGCGCCTTACGTTCGCCCCGGAATCAGTAACTAGGTGAAGCGACTTATCATTCAGTGCGAATGTGTTTCGTAGGTTTTCAATGAAACTACTTAGGGCTTCTCCAGTTTTTTTGTCGCTAAAAACCCTTGTAGCGAGTGTATAACTTTGCACATTAGTTGTATCTTCTGAAATGTAATGCGAAGTGACTGTTATATAATTTTTATGGCAATAAGCATCTTGCCACAAATCTGTTGTGAAGGCAGCATGGGCCCCAATTTTGTCGTGCACATTTTTTTTAACGTGTTCTAAAACAGCTTCGTAAACATCGGTTAATGCTTCGCGTGATATGGTGGTTCTCACAGGTAGCTCATGTTTATTAGCGATGACGTGGTATTTACTTAAAAAGTCAATCATCCCTTCGTCGGAAACTGTGTCGAATGGTAAAAGTGAACGACTAAACCATAGCGCTAAATCTCTCGCAAGAAGCCATTTTTTTTGGGTATTTGAACCAGCAGATGTAGAAGGTGTTGGCCGGATAACGTTGAAAAACGTATGTATGTTTTTCGATGCAGACGCTGCCGTAGAGCTCTCAAATAGCGAATGATCGTCTTTTAAGTGGCGAATTAGATTTCCAGTGCTTACTTTGCTGCCATATGTTTTTATTTTGGCACTGAAAAGAAAAGTAACATTAAAATAAAGTATTTATATTCAATATAAAACGGTTTTATATATTGACTACACTATATTGAGGTTTTTATTGAAACTAAAGACCCATTTCTATTGTGAAAATTTTAAAGTTACCTTTTATAACTTAAGACAAGTATGAGCCATTGTATAAGTTGATAAAAAACATGTTTAAATATTACAAGTATGACATAACTTAACGGCCAAGAGATGTATGTACCTATATGTAGTTAAATTTAGTCTTACGTCGTCTTACTCAACATTTCATCTTTGTATATTTTAATTTAAAGAAACAAAGACTCAGTAAACCCAGAGATTGATAAACAAATACATAAATTGATTATGATGCGTAATTAATTGCCAGTTTGCCACGTGGGTCTTATGTCTTACTAGCGTCTCACTAAATTCATTATTTAAATACTTGTGCTTGAATAACTATACTAAATGATGAATTAAATTTTCAGAATGCGATGTTCTCTATTGACATTTAATTTTTTATTTGAAAAACACAATAATTTTAAATGGCCACATGCACTAATCTTCTACAATATGTAACAAATTTAACTATGTACGGAGTTATGTGGATGTATTATATATATATATATATCTATGGAGTACAGTACTTACTGTCCGAACGGGCTGTCTGGTGTCTGCTCTTGTGCCTTTTGCAGACATGGCTTGCAAAAAACCTGATCAGGAAGTACAGATCTCCTTTTTCCATCAAGCTCTAATATGAGAGTCCCAAAATGTTTCCAACAATAACTGTTTTTACCCTTGCAGTGTAACGGATTAATTTTTATGTCTTTTAATTTCACTTTATTTATGTCAGTCTTTTCTCGATCTTCACTTTGTTCCTCACTCATGATTACACCCAAAAAGTAGCACGTCCAGTTATATCAACCGCGCGCACAGACTAATCCCATGCAATTAGTGTGCATAGTTAAGGGATGCAAAACAGCAATATGATTGGCAGGGGGTAATGGCCCAGCTTTTTTTGTAGTGCCGGCACACGGCGCAGGTACATGTGCAAGCGCAAGATGGCGACGCGCCATGGCCAACCAAATGTGAGTCACCGTGCCTTTGTTACCACCCTAATCGTGTTCCTAGGTAGTAATGCCATTTACTACCATTAAATGACACCAAATAATAACGGCAGTATTTAGTTTCAAGTCGAAACCTAAGTGCAACTATATTAATCTTCAAAATAGCAATCACTCAGTGATCAAATTTAATGTCAGGGCCACGCCGATTTCACGCCGATCTGAAATCGGCGGCGGCGGCGTGATGAAAAATGCCGGCGGCGGCGGCGTGCCGGCGCGGCGCACACCTCTAGTCTATGGTAAACTTTTTTTTTTAATTTAAAATATACTTAAATTAAAAATACTTTTTTAATGTTGGCATCAATGAATTTAGTTCGGAAAGTTTTGTTTTTCTTAAAAACTGTAGGAATTTAATCGTTGGTTAAGTTGGTAGTAGTGCATTTTTACCGTAAAGTTAAAATTGAGCGCTTAATCCTTGACCTAAATTTAACCTAGATTTAGAAGTAAGTCTGTGGCTGCTAGCAATAACGTAAATTGACTATAACGACACTAGTGCTGTTATGGGGAATAGAGTATAGACTTCTCTGAACTCATATTATGTATGTTCTTATATTAGTGTTCGTGACCAAGTAAAAGACAGATAACAGTACAGGAGTAGAAAAAACAATAAACGAGGGACTTACCCATCACACTCACTAAAAGGCACGGGTGCCTTAGTCCATTAGAATTTAGAATTAAATAAAACCATTAAGGAAACGAGTTACCTTCAACGTAGTTTATCTCATAAATACCCGATAGAATGCCATCGGACTAATTGAATTGGGAACGAATATTCTCAGGGTCAATAACCCGTAAAATTAACCCTCGGCGGAAATGGCGAATAGCGCTAGAGGTCGTTACGTGACCTATCTTCTCCGTTCAGCCACAGTTCAGCGTGGTTCCGCCATGTTGAGACTAACTAGGTCATGTGCAAAAAAATTGCATCGTCCGGGTCACACGACTATGTAAATGAAGCCTATGTATTTAGTATGTAGATCCTGACAAATGACCGTAAGTGGCTCCAACCTTGTCCCAAATGACAGTTAGTTTAAGTTTCTGAAACGTAACCAACGTTAATTGGTACGCCTGAAAACTTTAGTAACTAAGTACATATTTAACGTAAAGTATTAACCCGGATGCTTCGAATTTATTCGTGCGTGGGAATGATTCCATAACTCTTCTATGTAATAGAGCGAACAATGTCCCAAATTTAGTATCGTTATTTTTGATTGTGCTGACTAACGGTACACACAAGTTACGACAATTGCGACAGACTTGCTTAACTGCATTCAGCTAGAATTCCACGAAACTATTTACTGTGACATCAAATTGAGACCTCGATTTCGAATCTTTTTGATGTAACGATTTTATTAATATCGTAGGTATTTATGTTTTTTTTTTTATCAAAGTGGCACCCGCACTAATCGAACTAATAAATACCGTTTACTGAATTAACTAGGTATATATAATGGGCACAACCATGGATGTTTTAAGGTCCTTGGGCACAACATCAGTTTTACCAAAAGTGGTCAATATTGACCAAACGGGACACAGACCAACCAAAAAAAAAAGTTTATATGATTATATCTGTGAAAATGACAAGGGACTAAAGAAATAATTAGACAAATGGGTTACATATCTATTTATGAACCCGTATATTTTTGTTTCCTTAAGTTATCTTGTATGGAGGCGCATACAGACGATTCCATCTGATATGTGACCAGTGACCACTGATCACATGGATAGATTTTAGTTTCGAGTTATCAACGAATTATATATTCGATTTACTTTTATTTGTGAGAAGTAACATTTCTCCGTTTTCACGCGTAGATGTCCCGGGAAAACAGCTTCGATCTATTGGGCGACTGAGCACACGGTCCCTCGTCGCATATGTTTATACTGTTATTTTGTGTCGTGAAATAAATGATCTATCTATCTATAGAATCTAATCACTAAATAAGCGCCACCTATTGTAATCATCGCATACTAAAGCGCTTGTGACGGCGACGCTGCAACGAGTGGACTGTACTCGTAGGTATCACATTCATAATATTCATATACGGTTCAGCAAGTACTCTAAGTACTTAATTAAGATTCTCGCGAGCAGATGTCGCATTTATCTATATTTACTTTCGTACAATTGGAAACCACTGTTATGAAACTATACATAGGTATTATACCTACTCGATTACAACATCGTTAACCTTGATAAACTGATACTACAGTAGGAAGAGACGCTAGACTGCATAAAGGAAATCTGAAGACCTCCAAACTAATCCGCCAATCAACACAACGAGCGACTGATATGGCTGCTGAATACCCTTAATTAATTAAGGGTATTCAGAACACAACTAACATCGTGTAACCTTTTACTTTTTGCAATATATCATTTATCGTAATTGAATGACATTGAATTGAAAATTGACCTTACCTTTGCGCCGCTTGCGTCGCCGTTTACATCGCCGTCCTTTTTGTTTCATTTTAGATTGATTAACATAATTATTATTCACTTGGTCCTGAACAAAGGTTTCTTTATTTGCAACCCTTGCAAGTTCACATATTTTCCCGAAAATACACAACACTAAAGCGATCATTTTCACAAATATCAGTTCCGTCTTAACTTATTAACGTCTTCTTTTTCTTTTTTTTGTTTTAAATTTATATGCCGGTTTGTTTATTAATGTTATTATCAGTCCTCTATTGAATAGCACCAATTTCGAATTAATTTCTCTACAGATTTGCGTATTACACATAACCTTCGTTGATAGCAAACACCGTGAAAATGCGCTATTAAGTAACAGTTGTTCAAACAGTCAAGGATTATCCTTAACTAGAAAATGTGAGTTAAATATTATCTATGGGTTATCGCACACAAGTCGTCCGAGAGACGACCGCGTAACTGCGTCAACACATCTCGGAATATCTGAGAAGTAAACACTACGGAGGCCTTGGCGTGATTTCTTAATAAGGATAAAAATACACGTATGGCCGGGTAAAAAGTTGCCTCGGTACAGTTAGAATTGCATTAGCCACACGGCTTGAACTGCATCGGGCCAATTCTGATTTTTATGACGTTTCTTAATTTTAATTGCATATTTCCTATCAGATTCGATTCACTTTTGGAAAATGAGTCCGTTAGATCATATATTTAATGACGTAAAATTGATATTTGTATTCGTTATTAATACTTCTAGTATATCATTTTGATTTTTTTTTTATAAGTATTAATTAAATAGGCACTTCACAATCTTTCACATTTCACAATTTTCCTCTAAAGCATTTAACACGGTAGTTATTCCAGTTGCCTTATTGAAGGGCAGGTGTAAAGTGACTCTACCAAAGGGTTAAGCCCGTGCCGAGCAGTTTGCCATGAAATTACGTGAACTTTAACCAAAAGAAAATAAAGTAGAAAATGAATTGATCGTCGATTGTATGAAGTTTGTAGGGACTGGTAATCAGGCTGCATCGTATTCTGCGTGCTTTCTAGCGTTACGTGCCCTGTGTTTTAAGTCTTATTATATTCTTTCTACTGTTATGAAATAGAAAACCTGCTCATTGTAGAACGATCACGATTGGGAAAATAGTCATAATTCGATTGATAGCGATTGATTAAAATAATTGTATGAAAAATGGTAGGTTACTGAAAAAAGTTAAGTGCAGCGCAAACTGATTGAGATAAGTTGGAATCAATCACATTTCTAATGATATTGAGTTATTTAGGTACCTGGTACCTATGGTTTTTGTTGACATTTTAATTCGAAATTAACGTGATCGACTGATCGTCTTTCCAAGTACCAGTCCTTTTTCTAGTCGTTCTAATAATATGTTTTGAAGTACCTAACATGTAGCATGTAAGTATCGATAAGCACATAATTTAATAAGTAGAGACCGGATTTGAAGTAGCGATCTCAATATTAATATGGATATGACTAGTGCAATTTGTTAAATACATGTTATATAAGTTATATAAGGTCTTAATTGCATTGTGCAGAAGAAATATTAAAGAAGAAGAACTTAAAAAAATAAACTAATGATGTTTTTATTTATTGTCACCATAATTTTTGCCCAATATTTACAAAAGCTTCCAAAAAGGTTTTTACTTTTTTATTCCGATAAGTTACATTTTTTTTATGTGTAGAAAAAATAATAAATTATGCCAGTCATATCCATATTAATATTGAGATCGCTACTTCAAATCCGGTCTCTATTAATAAGCCTTCTTATCAATATACAAGCTTCTAATCAGCTACATGTAACAAAACTTAACGGCTTTATTAAATGTATTTAGGTTCAGGAACACCAGATTAATTCCATGTATAATTGAAGCCGTCATGCGAGGATCCAATTTGGCATTAGCTTCACGTGCGAGGATGTCACACTTATGTTAATTCGAGGTGCAGCGGCAGCCGTGACGTCCACGCTGGTGTCTGCATTCATTTGGTTAAAATCTTATCACGCTAAGACTTTTTGTTCGAATTAAATAACGTAGCAGGTGTAAATAAAAAAAATATTTATGTAAAATCCTGTAAAATACTGTATTCTTTTTTCGTATATTGCGTTTTATCGGAAAATTGGCATGAGAGTCTCCCTCTCCCGAATTAGGCTTTAGTTTAACTTTTTCTTGCCTGCAATATTAAATACTAGCATTTAACCGCGGCTTCGCCTGCGTTGTTCTCGTTAATATCCCAAGGGAACTCTTTACCGGGATATAAAGTATCCTATGTTTCAATCCAGAATTACTTGTATGCCAAACAGCTCAATCCATCCAGTTGTTACCCCGTTATTTAGTAACAAACATCCAAACATCTTCACAAACTTTCACATTTATAATATTATAATATTAGTGTGATGTGATGTGATGATCTCGCCATTCACTTTACATTAGGAGCGCTAAGTGCAAATAATTCAAAACAAAAAATTGTGCTTAGTTTTCAAAAACAAGAGGTACGAATACTTTTTGGTCTTTTTACGTATAGAGGTGGTGAGGTGGATGCTTGCTACCAATTGTTAGTTCAGTAAGTCCATTTTATCCCAAGCAGCAAATGTGAAGGACTACCTACCAATGCTTCCGCATTCAACAAACGTTCGCAACCCTTAAGAATATCGCCTCATACTTTAAACTTTTTTAATAATGCTATAGTAATTTAAAATCAATAGTTATCATCATTTATACAACCATAAATGCGAAATATTATAAAACTGAAGGTAACTTACCCAGCATCCTATTGACTTCTCCCTTTTCAGTCATCGTCGTCGATGCCTTTCATGGTCCGATACCTGTAAAACAAAACTCACTTGAAACTTGATAATACCAATTTCCGATATTTCCTATACCCCTTCACTAAACGTAAAAGGTTAGTCATAAACAGGGTTGAATATACAATCTTTACCTAAGTCTATCGTTCCGGACCCCAAAGTGATCACAACACAATCACAGATTCGCACTCAATCGACACGTAACGATAACAGTCCTTTAAAACGAGCTTTCCATACTTAAACGATTACAACATAACGCACTTCACTTGAAACTGTACATTATTATGGTTAAACCAGGAAATATTGTAAAGATTTTTCAGATTGCGATTAGAGCCATCTCTTCGAGGGTTGGAAGCCTGGAAGGCTGGCGCGCGGAAATGCACGAAGGCCCCCGACCAAACCCGAATGCAAATATGACGCAGGGGCGCATTAGGAAATTGGCTATTTGACAACTTTTTTCTGTGATATGTTATAGAAAGACTTCTCAATAATAGAAATATTAGTGAAAACACCACTTCAATATCATAAAAACTCACCGAGATACTACAATGTTAAAATCACATTTTTAGACTTTGCCAAAAAACGTGCCGAAATGCTTCATAAATAAGTCCATTGTAATGTGACGTCAGGAGACTTACGTTGTTTGGGAAAATCAAGAACTTTTTTCTGCAACTAGGTACGTTAAAACTTGCGTTTATCGTAACAGTTTCATAACAAAAGTTACCATAAATTTTATGGATTATTTATTGGTAGGTATTAATAGTTTTTAATATTTTTATACTTTTAAAATAGTCTTTCCCACCCAACTTTGCAGGATCATAAAAAAAGTTACACGTTAGGTATCAAACTCAATACTTTAACATATTTCTCTTGTTTTTTAACAGGATCTTATATTTTTTACAAATTTCAGTTTACAGTCAAGAACTTAGGCACCAAACTGTTCTTATTTGAGAAATATTATTAGATGTTGTTAGGCTTATGAAAATCGAAGGTTCATATGAAAATGTACGTATTATTTTTTTCAGATCATGGAACCTAAGAACGGAAAAATAACTAGGTACTTACACGACCAAATCGACTTTGAATGCTGAGAAAACATTTAGACTTTAAAAACTTTTGGACTTGATATTATGTTGAATTCAACAAGGTCTGTATCTACATTTAAGTATAGCTTTCTAAACTAATCTAAACTAAAAACGAATCTAAAAAAACGAAAACAATAAATATTATTATTGCTATGTTACATGACGTCTAGTGTATTTATTTTACTTTATAGCACAAAAAGAGGAAGCGAATTTAGTGTAATTCCCTACCAGTCGACCTCTGGGCAAAGCAGTCACATTCTGTAGTATGTCAAAAAAATTATTTACAGAATCCAGCCCTGTACAAGTAAGTAGCACCGCCCTGCAGTGGGGTCGTTCGCCATGTTTTTCACGCATGCGCCTTAAGTTTCATGCACGCCACGGGCAATCACTAGCATGGCATTACGTCGCCTTGGTATTGCCAGTGTCTACCAAAAAAAGAAAAAAAGCATAAGACTATCGTGTCATATTTATTCATGTAGTTATCGACTGTTTTTAAATAGTACTATTATATCTTTAATTTCACGAGGGAAGTCAGTTTCAAGCATAGGTTCATTTTCTCTGCGTGCGCATGTGGTGTTTCCGGCCTAATAGAAGTGCATTGACAGCCACACAAGGATCGATTTTGTGACGTCACACCATTGAGAGCAGGTCATGCTAAACTATAAGCCTTACAGTAGATAGTATCTACTAGATACTCATTAACAGAACCAGAGTTGCATTAGAACTTAATGAGGTAATTAATGATCAAAATTAAGACAACGATAATGCTGTAAAATCCTGAAAATCTATCTTTCTATACATACAGCAAAGTCGTAGCAAGACTACTTATGTTTATGTCAGCCACGTTCGCAAAGCAAAAAAGGTGACACACCGGCCGTGGCCATAACTTATACATCTCTTCTATAGGAACTAGGGCGTGCAGTACCGGGCAATTTTAGTATGGCAGTAGAGTCTGTGCGGAAAGAGAATAGGCGTGGCGAAAAACGGAACTAACCTAACCAGTATGGCCACAGAACAGAAAATACGGCATATACGGTAGAAAAGCATTACAGCGCCCCCCAATCTAAATCGTATTCTCTTTCCGCACAGAGTCTACCGGGAATTCCCGGTGCTTGTCTACTAAAATTTCTCCGTACTGCACGCCCTAATAGGAACGGTAGAAGGCGAAATAACCGCATTGGAAGTGGTACTTTTCTAAATCTACATCTATAAATATAACAAAAGTGTACGGAAAACTTTGCCTACCTGCACACTTTTTTTTCGCTTTCATTTTGATTAATTCTAATTTGTTTTAAATTCTTAGTCACCCTACACGCATGTTCCGGTTAGTATGACAAAGTTAGGATGAAGTCAGCACGGGTTCCTGTTCACAGAATGCACAGATTTTTGGTTGGGGCACACCAGTTTTATGTCAAGAGGCGGGTATTTAAAAAGAAAACCAAAAAACTTGAATATCTCGAAAACCAGGGAGTTTTGACCCCTAGTTGACTGGGCCTAAATCATTGCATATGAGCTGTAGAAAAACCCCTATCAAGGAATACGGCGAATTTCCAGTCAACCTGTATAAAGCGTAATAATAAAGATATATGTAGGACAGCATCCGCTGGGTGTACACGTTGCCTTTCATGAAATTGTCGAAAGGGCCTCTACGCGTTGGCTTCGGCTCCGCGCACGCCTCCCAAAGGGCCGGGACATTATTGTCTCGTGTACGGGAAAGGTATATGTGAAACTTTTTGGATTTTCGAAAAATATAGAACTCTTTTATGTTTAGGTGTAAAGTGTAGGTAGAGTAGGTATAGAGCTTTAATAAAATGTTTTAAATATTAAGTTTCTTTTGATACAATTACTCCAGGATAATTGGCCGACTTAAGTAATTTAGATAATTCTACATATAAGAAAGAACATACAATTTAAGTAATAAAAAACGTTTACTAAATTCATACCCCAGTGGGTGTGAATTTTTGCGTATAATTTATGCACAGTAGTTTGACGCTGTTGCTTCAAAAAAATTAGAAATTGAAGCGGATTTTTAACCCTTTACAAATGAGTTTGAACCTTGGTTTTTTTTTTACTATGGATCATTATTACGTACATACATAACATATCCAAAAATCAAAGAAATCGAATCGTTCGTTTGGCTACGAAAAAATAAAAACTAATTTTAGTTTTTTTTTAATTCTCTCCAAACACGGAGCATTCTGGACTCAACATTTCGTAAAATTATATTTTGTAATAAAATAAACACACGTAAGAAACTTTCTTTTTAGCCGGGGGCCAACATCCATGGAAAATCGGCTAGACCCTTTGTATAGGTACTCCTTAATAGGCGATCCTATAGGTACCAGTGGCGTGGCGTCCATAGAACTTGATTCCCATCGGCTTGCCTAATATTAGGCAGTTCAGCACTTAATTCTAGTGCTCTTAAAGAAAATCGAAGCCAAAGCTGCTCCGGCGTGCCCAAGGATTTCTTCAACGCCACGCCACTGATAGGTACCTACTTATGCAAACATGAAGCTGAAAAGAGTGCTACCGGTGATACACGGCATAAGGTAGCCAAGACTAAGTGAGTGCCTTTTCAAAAGGCCTTATTTCTATGAAATCCTTAGAAAAATAAGTCCTTTTGAAAAGACACGCCTCTGCAGTAGCTAAAAACTTTCCTCGCAGAATGCCTGCTACTGGTATATGAGTATAGAGACGAGTCTCTACACTTAGTTTCAAATAGTTAATCCTCCGTTGCCCTACATTTCCAACTTTGCTATTACACTTATGCAGGCGCTTGTTTCGCTCGCTTGATAACTACGAGTAACTCGATGTTGAAAGAGAAGAAACGTGTTGTTTAGGCTTTACCGTTCACAACATACCGCGCACTAATATAATAGTGAAGAGTAGAGAAGTGTAGAGTATGATTAATTTATGGTCAACCATTTGATAAACTGATAACGAACCTAGTGACAACACTTCAATTATCAATTTCGGTATTTTCTCAGTTTCTTTAAAAACAAGATAAGATAGGTATCCGTATACAAGGTGTTTCCTTGAACGTAATACAACTCATGTTTTTTAAACTCCTCTCCCTGGTGCTAAAACCCTGTGCTAGGTCTCGTGTTGTTAAAGTCATCTTAATTAGGTAATTAATATCACTGTTTTAATTATTCATGTTTTTTGGTCTCAAAGCGGTTACACTACTTAAAGTTAACAGAAAAAAGTTTGAATTTAATTTTGTAGTAAAAACTTACCTTTTTACTTATCTAGGTCGATAATTTATGAATAAAATGCATGCATTCTGACACATTATTGAAGTTACTGGTCATAACAAACAAACAGGTCACGTAAGCGTGACGTCATGAGGGATGCCCACACTACGAGATTGTAATTTCTTAATTCTGTTAACAAACTAGGAAAAGTTAATTATGACGAATTTTAATAAATCAATTAGTGCATTTTGTTCTCGGTCGTTAACTGAGCCGGAATTGCTTAAGATGTATTACGTTCAATGAAACACCTTGTATACTACCTACCTACCTGTGCACGGTGGGCACGAGTAACCCTTGGTGTTACAAGTAATTAATGTTAAATCAACATAGGTCTTATTTTATCATTTTATATTAATAGTCTTACTTATGGAATAAAATAAAGCCGTAATTTACCCCTCCTTAAACATGCTACTTAAAAAAGTTTAAATGAAAACAAAAGGTAATTTTTTGGCTTCGTAGTCGCCTACCTTCCAATGCTACGAAGATTAATTGCTGTTTAGTTAACGAAATAAAAAAAATAAACAAAAGTATCTCAAGTAGTCAAATTTATTAGAGTTTGTTACACATTTGGGATTTTTCATAAAAAAAAATATCTTGGAAAGTGTGCGTTTTTCTATTATACCTACATCTTATAACTTTTTTCACACCCAATAGTCGTTAGAATCTATAGTGAAAGTTTGTCGGGATACTCGTGCCCTATATTCCTACCTATATTCTTATTAAACATTAAGTACTATAAAAATCTTTTGAAACGTAGGCTGGTCTTAGTCATTCAATCGATCTTAATTGACGTTAACAAACGCGCATCCTCAAATATGTAGGTAGGTACCCCGTACTCCTCGTAGGTACTATGGTTAGTTCGTAGATATATTTCGAATGTTAGATCCTTAAGTCTTGTAGTTAAGAGCTATATTCATGTGGAGGCTACACTCGTTATGCTATATACCGCTTTATATCTGTAGTCTGTATAACTTCGTATCTATAGATAATACATAGATATAGTAGACTTCAAGGCTATCCAGCTGCCTCATAAGGAGTCTCCATCTTTCGATGTAGATCAGCCACAGCTACCGAGCAACTGAGGCGCAACGTCATATCATTGTTCGAAGCTATATTACGAAAATAAACAGGATTGATCAAGTGTACATTAACCCGACTGCGACGGACAAAGTAAAGATGCAGGTTATAATTTAGCTTTTTCCGGCATTTAGCTCACGTTGAGTCAATTTTCTGGGTAAAGCGAGTACTCTTTCTTATTCCTCTTAACTCGTATAGGTAACCTCCTACCTCCCCGTATAGGGTCTTTTATTCAATTGCCGCGTCGAAGAGTAAAGTCTAATGTCTCTGTTCAGTTGGTTGACTGGTAGAAAATGCCTTACGGCATTAAGTCCACCATTTGTGCTTTCTTGTATGGTGCAATAAAATTTGAATAAATGACTAAATAAACAAACATACTTTGATATTGTAATGTACCCAAACTAGAGTCCAGCCGAAATTTCGGTTTGTTTCGGCTGCCATTTAGCCGAAACTACGGCCTTAACCGAAACTGATTTCGAAAAGTTTCATAACTTGTAGGTAATCTGTATTATTTTCCTTTGGCATGCTAAAAAAATCATCAAAAAATATTATCAAGGCACTATGCTACAGGCACTAAATTTGATAAAGACAACTTACGTATTTTAGATTGTTCTTATTGGTTGCAATTTTGTATTAACACAGGTGTAAAACAGTATCAAGGAAGTGACAGTTTATTTAGTATTGTTATCGAAAATTCGCATTGTTTTACTGCTCTTGTTCTTTTCTTCTTTTGTTGTCTACTTAATCAAAGACAATTATTACGGATTTATGCATTACTTATAATATCTACATGTTACTCTTTAGGGCTATACGAGTAATATATTGCTTATAGGTAATATTTAGATTTTCGTCGATCAACACTTTTCGCATAAGTAATGGATAAGTTAAGGTACCTTGTGTATTATATTGTGTAAATCCCAAGATTGAATCTTAATACCTATGTAAATACAGGGTGATTCGGGAGACGCGAGCAAGACCAACCCTATGGAGTCAGGCCCTACATATTAATGGATGGTTAACCATTGTATTTAAGTAAAACACGCACAACTTTTTCCACTTATTTTTTGCTTATCGGTCATTAAGTACAAAACTGAATGCTCTACAATCATGAACAGCCTACAACAACTAATTAATAAGCTGAGCGAAGCTCAGGGTCCTGGGTTCGAATCCCGGTAAGAGCAAATATTATATGTGTGATGATGTTTGTTTCTGTGTCTTGGATGTTTTCTATGTATTTAAGTATTTGCAATTTATTAAATATATCGTCGTCTAGTATCCATAACAAAAGCCTTATTGAGCTTACTATGGGACTAGTGCGATTTGTGTAAGATTGCCCCCTAATATTTATTTATTTAAAGATATAACCTCTTTAAATGTTATGATATAACTTTGATTATGATGAAAGTAAATTGTCATTGTCATTTTGACAATGTAAACAAGCATTCGCAGGTAAAGCTAAAAAGTATATCGATACTTGACGGAAGTATTTTAATTGTGTACTATGAATGTCGTAAATAATTTAAAAGTTTTTATTTTCAATACCAAAAAAAAAATACCGTTAATAATCTTGCTAATAGTGATACTTTTGTATCAGTAGCTTATAATTTACTGAATCCTTAGGGTTGTCCTGCTCACGTCTACAGAATCAACCTGTATATACTAGTAGGTATGAATGACAATGAACACTTAACTAATCAGAGTTAAGTAAATAGGTACTTAATTAATAAATAATCAAATATACAAATTTGAATAGATAATTTGAAATTAACTATAAATGAAAACTGTAGCAAGTGTATTCGATGTAATCGCCCTTTAGTCATCAGTCATAACGACCACCCCTACCTGATAAGATAATGGTATCAAAACATAAAATTCTATATTTCACTTCACTTGCGTAACAAACTGCAACCGTTGAAAAAACTCGCACGAAAACACCGGTCCGTAACATCGAATGATTCAAACCAACTAACTCGTTAAGGATATGTATTTAGCAAGACTTTAAAACTACAATAGGCTAAACTAAAGTCAACCTTAGTGCTCTGAAGTACATCTCGTTTTAAAATGCACGACCTAAGTCTGAAACGAAGTCATTCCAACTTGTTCCACCGCAAACAGATAGCATTAATTAACGTTGCCGAATTACTGGTTACTTTGTTATAGTTACATTTGCACAATATAATTACCTCGCAAAGAAATTTTATTATAACAATACATATATATCAAACGGGTTTGCATTTTTCTATAGCCAATAGGTACCTGGGCTACTAGTAGACTGCAAATTGTAGAACAGTTAGTTACCTACCTCTTGGAATTGCATGCATCTCTTTGAATTTATTTTATATGATCAATTTAATAGAACTAACAAGGAAATGATATTATAAGTACCCTTAACAGTTTTGAATAAAATTCCTAAATAATCACTTATGCAATACCTATTTATGCCGCGAATGTGACCTTTTTATTGAGCGCGTCACAGCTATAGCTTTGATGTTATCACAAGTGTAACAGTTTGTCTAATGGTGCAAGTAAACATTATGCAGTTTAGTTTGGTGATAATTACACACGTAATGAACTTCTAGCCCGATGCTACGCGCTGCAGCGCGCCGCCCGCTCGTTTCTCAACTGTGTTATTTTAGAGCTGGCTCTAGCTTCGACCATGAAAATCATCGCATGTACGACCACTACTTATTCATGTAACTACGAACGACGGACAATGTCGTTCATTGACTGCGTTGGCAAATTCGGACTAGCCATTCGTTTTAAAACAAAAGCGTAACGAATCGGTCTTTAGCGGTCCATTATACACTTTTAAGAGAAATCTTTGGCATTTGCATCACAATATGTTCGAAGCGGTTTTAAGGTCCCTTTGATGAAACATATACATATTTCTTCACAGGAAGGAGTAATGAACAACGGGAACAAAAAAAAAGTATGAAGATTTGGAACGACATCTTCGTATTACAAGAGCAATCTTACAGTTGCATGCAACAAAACCAATCACCGTTGGGGACTGTTTAGAAGAAGTATGCCTTTATGCGTATTAAACTTTTAATTTACAGGTAACGGCGCCTATTACCGGGGGTATCAAAATCGGCGCCCATTACCGCGGCATTTCAAAATATGCGTTTTATAAGCAACCCGTTCGTTTTACAATAAAACATATTTATACAAAAGTGAACCTTATCTAGTTGACTAACGGACCTATTTTGTAACAACAAGCTCGCAATACGTCAGTTCCCGCGACGACGGCGTAGGATGTGTTTGTGTAGTACAAACGCGTCACGTCACATGTGAGTGTACCCGAACCTTATTTATTAGTTTACGTAATAGCTACCACTATTGAACAAATGCTACGGCTGTTTAGTGGTTGTTTATAGTTTTGTGCACAACTTGTTCGTGAAGTTTACATTTTATTTGGCCTGGAAATGCGTTTAAATTGGAAAATAAAATACAGCGGTGATAGACGCCATTTTTGGTTGGGGAAACTAATACCGTGGTATACCACGGTTATAGGTAAGATGGCAATTTGATTCTTTTTGCTTTATCTTCTCTATATGTTGACGGTTACATGCTCTCTTACAGTTATTTATATTTTGATCTATTGACGCTATTAAAGAACTACTTCCGTGGTATGGAATATATTGAAGAAACTCGTAATTTTTAACCAATACTTCAGTACTGAATCTGCGGTTTCTATGGACACCCTGATTTTGTCATGTCGTTTAAATATTGTAATAATTAACTATATTTACATACCTGCTTTTTGATTTTGGTTTTATAGCAAGCTTATAAAAACTATGTTTAGTTTGTAATTAAATTGCAACTGTACCCAAAAGTTCTTATGGGTCGGAATAAGTTTTTACGAAAATCCAAACGAAGTCTATTACTGATGGTACGATCACATGACACTCGGTAATAGAATGTATGGGAATCTTTTAGCGACCCATTCAATATTTGTTTGGGTCGGTGATAGATATAACAGAAGGACCTATTACCCAGTGACATTTCAATCTTCTCTTAAAATAAATCATACCATAACATTTTGTTTTGATTTCCAAAAACCTTGATGTACTTACTTACAAGTAAGTATAATAATAATGTACGGAACCAAAATCATAAATATTATTTAACCCTCGGTATTGGGTGCCGAATTGTGTATCAGTTTACTATTACCGATGGTAAAAAATGCTGCTTTTTGTACCCTCGATATTAGAAGCTAAATTCGCGGTAATAGAATTACATCCTATCCATTACCACGGTAATAGAAGATTCTCCTTTTCTGGTTTCAATAATTATTTTGTCAATCATAATAAAATAAAATAAGTTCAAAAAGTAGCGATTCGGAAAGTTTAATAGACACTCTAAAATAAAAAAAAATAATCTCGGGCGTTAAGGAGCTCTCATATCCATCATTTTATGGAATCATTTGAAAACTACCTAAATACCACGGTAATAGGCGCCGTTACCTTAATGAGAGAAAGAAGAGAAACATTTTTTTTTCTACTCCTGTACTTTTATGTCTTTTACTTGGTCACGAACACTTATATAAGAACATACATAATATGAGTTCAGAGAAGTCTATACTCTATTACACAACACTAGTGTCACTCTATTAAACAGCACTAGTGTCGTTATAGTCGCAAAACGATACTGCTAGCAGCCACATACTTCTAAATCTAGGTTAAACTTAGGTCAAGGATTAAGCGCTAAAAATTCTAACTTTACGGTAGTATTTATAAATGCATTATACAATATTATATAACGTTGCATACAATACTTTTTCTACGACTAGGTTTTAAAATATAAAATACAAAATTAAAAATAGCTCGCAAACAAGGCAAATATGACATATGACTGACAGTATGTGTCTATGGTTAATTTTTTTTTTAATTTGACGTATCTATACTCGCTAGTGACACGCAGTGACGATATTAAAAATACTTTTTTTTATGTTGGCATCAATGAATTTAGTTCGGACAGTTTTGTTTTTCTTAAAAACCGTAGGAATTTAATTGTTTGTTAAGTTGGTAGTTGTGCATTTTTACCGTAAAGTTAAAATTGAGCGCTTAATCCTTGACCTAAGTTTAACCTAGATTTAGAAGTCTGTGGCTGCTAGCAATAACGTAAAGTGACTATAACGACACTAGTGCTGTTATGGGGAATAGAGTATAGACTTCTCTGAACTCATATTATGTATGTTCTTATATTAGTGTTCGTTACCAAGTAAAAGACAGATAACAGTACAGGAGTAGAAAAAATACTATTATTTGTTTACTGAAACAGAACGATTTAAATAGGTATTTATTTATATTTTAAAATAGTATGCGTTTATTTGACTTTTGTTGTATTTAAATACTATGTCACGTTTGTAAAGTTGAATAATCGTAAATAATATAATTCTTATACCAAGCTTATACATAGATGGCGTTGTAAATTCGGGGAACAGCGTTTGGTATGGAGAATGACAGTCCTCTTGTTTTAATGGTCCTTGCCAACACTAGAGTCTGTGCGGAAAGACAATAGGATTAATTTTGGGGGGCGCTGTAATGCTTTTGTACCGTATGTGCCGTATTTTCTGTTCTGTGGCCATACTGGTTAGGTTAGTTCCGTTTTTCGCCACGTCTATTCCCTTTCCGCACAGACTCTAACAGTTTTCAGCTAAGTAGGTTAGCTCACATATATCATTTTTCATGAAGGAATCATGTTTTGAAGCACATTTTTGTGTATTAAAATGAATGAATTTAAAATTGCTGCTAAAAGCTACCTTAAATATTTAGATTTTTTTATGTCCAGTAAGTTCAAGTTAGCGATTTTTAACACTATTCCAAATTGATAGCAGCAGTAGTTCCTGAGATATCTGGCTGTGACAGACAGACAGAGTCGCCCCATGGGTTCCGTTTTTTAGCATTTTGGTACGGAACCTTAAAAAAATTGCAATATTGCAAGGGGTCACGATGTGCATAAAAACCCGGCACCTACGCGCCTGCTAAATCACATTATATTCTAGAATTTCTAGATGGTTTAGTAACACGTCTGTACTTAAAAATTGCTAATAATATGAGTATGACCCATATTCTTATTACGGAAATGCCCTGCTTTACGGCAAAACCTAATATCAATAGTCATTATCATTTGCTTATCGTGTTACATAAAGCGCTGGGAAGGCAATATACTCGTGGTGTTAATCACGTAGGACATTCGGCAAGTAGGTAGGTACCTAAATGCAGACTCACGACAGAGTGACAAAACGATATTTTATTAGTAGATTAAGATGAATAAAACATAGCAAACTATGTTTAAATTACATATTTTTAATACTTAACTAAATTAGAATTCGACCCGACGCACCTGTTGGCGTATGATGCTACGCTTTGTCGCGCGATAAATAAATGATAATAAATTCTTTATCATTTATTTATCGCGCGACAAAGCGTAGCATCATAAGCCTACTGACCAAAAGTGCCAAATATGCCCGCTGTATGGCCAAAGATATACATATGTTGGGCCAGATAAAAACCGGAACGTAGATCACCTCAGAGCATAGAATACTACATCTGTGGGGATCACTATCTCTTATTCGGCGCCTTATGTCCTTTATTAAACTACTAAGTTTGACTTATGGCAAGTCGGCATTCGCTGTTGTATATTATGGTTAATAGAATAATATACCTACCCCACAGCTATAGGTAAGCCGTCCGGCACAGCCCCTGCACAGCCCAAAAATAAATTGAACTCGCGAAGTTGCAACCTTGCGTGCTTTTTTAATTGATTATTAAATTAAATGAAAAAATATGTCAAGTTGCACATTGTTTATAGTATTTTTCTACTCCTGTACTTTTATCTATCTTTTACTTGGTCACGAACACTTATATAAGAATATACATAATATGAGTTCAGAGAAGTCTATACTCTATTCCCCATAACAGCACTAGTGTCGTTATAGTCACATTACGATACTGCTAGCAGCCACAGACTTCTAAATCTAGGTTAAACTTAGATCAAGGATTAAGCGCTCAATTCTAACTTTACGATACTGGTACTGCACACCACACCGTCATCAGTACCGTCGGGGGGTGTCCACAGAACTCGATTTCCATCGACTTGCCTATTATTTGACCGTGGAGGAACACATTTTTTAGTTCTCAAATAAAGAATCCTTCACGGGTAAATAATAAGCAAGTCGATGGCAATTGAGTTCTGTGGACAGCCCCCTCGTACTGACTTGGTTTAACATTACATCTTAAACCTTTTTGTTGTAGAAGAATTGCGTTGCGAGGCTTGCATATTTTTACAAGTAATGTTTTTGATGGGATGGATGTTAGTCAATCACTATAATCGAACGTAAGTGAAACCAATTGGTCGACCGTTACCGACAGTTGGAGATCAGCTGTTTTGCATCCCGCTCGTACAGCCGCCCATTCTACTCGTAATCCCGACCTCTGCACCTCACACTATCTCTCTGTCTGAATAATGCCTTGTCTTCTATTTATTTGAAAACAGACGAGTGTATCTTATCTGGTCACATGTAAAAGCGACGCGATACTAGAAACTCGCTTTTACATGCGTGGTTGTGATGTGTTGGTGTGATATTTATTTATAAGTGTGTAAGTGAATTAATACGGAATCATGACGGCCGACAGTGTCGATATCCATGAAATGGAAAAGTTAAGGTACCCGCGTGCATACGTTAAATGCAAAATAGTTTAAAGTACATATTTAACTGTTATAATAGTATTAATTTGGGACATAGCTTACGGAAATTCATTGATAGCAAGTTTCACTGATTACGATTCAGCATTTTCGGTGAATCAGACTTATAAAGAGAAGTCCTGATGGATAAAAATAATTCATTGTCTCTGCAAAATTATTTTTGTTTGGATATTATATTTCCTTTTTATTTTTACCCACGACGGACGAAACGGAACGGCGGTGATGCGTTTGGCGTTAGAGGTTAGAGGTGTCTGTTACCATTTTCCTGGAAAACTAATGAACCAATTTCGATTCGGTTTTTTGTTTGAAAGGCGACTTGACCTTGAGTGTTCTTAGTTAAGTTTTACCAAAAATGGTTTAGCCGTGTTTTAAATTTTATTAACACGTCTTTATCATCTGAATTAAATAAAATCAAAATAAGTCCTACCGATCAATCAGGCTTGGGATTCTCATTTTTAGGGTTCCGCACCCGAAAGGTGCCAACGGAACCCTATTACTAAGCCTCCGTTGTTCGTCTGTCCGTACGTCACAGGGCTGTATCTTTTGAACCGTAATATGTAGAGACTTGAAATTTTCACAAAATGTTTATTTTTGTTGCCAATATAACAATTAAAAATAAAAGGGGGTCCCCATACAAGAAACGTGCTTCTGTCCTGCTGCCACAGGGCTGTATATTTTGAACCGTAATAGGTAGACTTTATATTTTCAAAAAGTTTGTATTTTTATTGCCGCTGTAATAAAAAATAATAAAAACAAGATAAAATTAAAAATAAAAGAGAGTCCCCATACAAGAAACGTGTTTTTTGTTTGCGTTTCTTGCTTGATTATAATAATGGCAATAGGTAGATGCTTGATATGTGCACAAAATATGTATTTCTGTTGTTGCTATAAGAAGAAATAATTAAAATAAGATAAAATTAAAAATAAAAGAGGGTCCCCGCACTAGAAATGTGTTTTTTTTAGCTTGATATGTGCACAAAATGTGTATTTCTATTGTTGCTATGACAAAAAAATTATAAAAAGAAGATAAAATTAAAAATAAAAGGAAGTCCCCATACAAGAAACGTGTTTTTTTTGCGTTTCTTGGTTGATTATATTTTAAATAATTTAATACATTAATCCTACGGTACGGAACCCTACGTATGCGAATCCGACTCGCACTTGGCCCATTTTTTATTATCAAATATTGAATTTCAGTGCGAGTGCCACTTGTAGCTTAAGACTTAACATAAAAGAGGAATCGAAGGAACCAGAGCCGTATAAATGGAGAATGATAATGGAACCAGCTCTCATAGGCAGCATGGTGGCCATCAATCTCAGTTACACATCGCTGCAGAATCTGTATCTGCGTACAGCTTGCATAGTTGACCTCAACTTTGCACCAGAAATTTGTGACAAAGGCGTGGGAGAGGAGTTTAGAAGCGCTGAGGTAATCATTTGTCTAAAATTCACCGTCATTTAGTATCGCCACATAAAGTTAAATATATGCCTATTATCGTTTATCAAAATTATTGGATGCCAGACAGAGGTATTTTTTAGTTATTTTAGATAGCCCTTTTTAGGGTTCCGTACCAAAATGGTAAAAAAGAACCCTTATGGTGCGACTCTGTCTGTCTGTCCGTCTGTCACAGCCAGATATCTCAGGAACTACTGCTGCTATCGATTTGAAATTTGGAATAGTGTTAAAAGTAGCTAACCCGAGCTTATTGGACATAAAAAATATCTTGTACCTTTTTTACTTTTTTTTAAAGGCTCCGTAATGGGACTTTGAAAATTGAAAGTAGGGCTATTATATTGAGTGGGGTATCAAATGAAAGGGCTTAATTTGTAGATTAAAACACCATTTTTATATTTTTTCTTAAATAAGTAGTTTTTGATTTATAAGTGCAAACGTACCATTCCCCCCCTATTATCTCCGAAGTTACTGATCAGAAAAATGTGTCATAATTACTAATTATAAATATCAACCTGAATATTACAGGAAAAATAGAACGGTCTTGCTAACTTTAATATTTTTTTAGAAATTTACTAAACTTAAAATCCCTAGCGGCGAGTTGCTAAACTAAGCGATGGCCTGTTTCACGCTAGGGGATTTCCGGGCAAAAGCTAGATGGCGCTAAAACACTAAACATTTAACGATGTTATAATTGAACAAAGAAACATAGTATATTAACAATTAGTTCGTAAACAGCTAACAATAAATAAATTCTAACATTTAAATACTGTGTCACGTTTGCAAAGTTGAATAATTGTAAATAATATTATAATTATTTTACCAAGCTTATACATAGATGGCGTTGTAAATTCGGGGAACAGCTTTTTGTATGGAGAATGACAATCCTCTTGATTTAATGGCCCTTGCTATTAAATAGAATCATTACTCGTCAGGTTCTAAATATTACAGGAAAAATATAACTGTTTTCCTAACTTGCACTGTTTTTTACAAATTTGCAAAAATCATAACATATACTTATTTGCTCCTACTAAACTAATCGACATACAGTTTTTCTTGTACTATTCGCGTATCTACTTATGAGTTTGTACGGAACCCTCGGTGCGCGAGTCCAACTCGCACTTGACCGTTTTTCCTTATTGAATTTAGTTATGATTAGATTTAAGACATCATCACGATTTAATCATGTTAAGTTTAAGAAAATTATCTGCTTTGCGCTAATGTTAACTGGAAGAGAATGCCTTAAGTTCTTTGTAAGATAAGTTTTCTTTTGTGCAATTAAGTTTATGTAAATATATAAATGAAAATACTTTCTATTTATTCCAGGCAGTAAGCCAAATTGTGGTATCACAGGCGAACATCACCCGAAGTTTCGTCGGGGCACTAATATCCACCGTGGTGTTACTGTTCGTGGGACCATGGAGCGACTGCAGCGGACGGCGAAAGCCCATCATTATCCTGCCTCTTGTGGGCATGTGCGTGATGAGCACGTGCATAGTTCTGATGACTACCTTCCCTGGATTCAATACAGCGCAAACGCTGTACATAGTGCAGATACCGATGTCTCTGGGTGGAAATTTCGGCCTCATGTTGGCGGGTGCTTTCAGTCATATTGGCGATGTAAGTTACATGATCTGTTGAACACATGTTTGGGTTATTCTTCAGAATTATGTCTGCGGTCACCTTATTCATCTGGCCCTTTTGCCTACTAAATGTATGGAACAGAGGAATAAGTCGCAGACATATTTCTGAAGAATAACCCATTTACATTCAGTGGCGAGCACTCCATAGCGACAAAAAGACACCGCTTACTCTCTAATATCTTCCCTACTATGGGTAGAAGGGTAGGAATTAGTAGGGTAGTTTGTATTTTAACACACCATCCGTATCCGTATTCCGTATATATTTAATGTATATTTTTAATCAATTTGGAATTAAAATTAACAGTAATAAAACCAAAACCCTAACTATATCAAAATATACATTAGTACATTCACCAATTAAACTTCAAAACAATGTATTCTACAGGTTAATAAATTTAAATATTTGGGCAGTTTAATTACCAGTGACTCCAGATGCACCGCCCACATTGTGCAAAGAGTCGCTATGGCTAAGAAAGCTTTCAACAACAAAAAGTATTTGCGCAAAGCAAAAATATCTAAAAAAGCCAAGAAAAGATTAATTAAGGTGTACATCTGGAGCATCGATTTGTATGGCAGTGAGACATGGACGCTGACACAGAAGGATCGAGAAAGGCTGGAAACGTTTGAGATGTGGTGCTGGAGAAGGATGGAAAGAATTAGCTGGACGGAAAGAAAGACCAATGAAGAGGTTCTGAGCATAGTGAAGGAACAAAGAAGTTTGCTAAAAACAATCCAGAACCGGAGAGGAAAGATGAGTGGACATCTGATACGACAGGACACTTTCTTTGTGAACATCTTAGAGGGGAAATTTGAGGGCAAGAGAAGCAGAGGTAGACCACGATTAACATACTTCAATCAAGCGAAGGAGAAAGTCAGCGCCGCGTCGTATCAGGAGACCAAACAGCTGGCGGAGAATAGAGTAGAGTAGCGATTACTCCACCGACAAGAGCGTAGCTCTTAAGTTTGATGATGATGATGATCCGTATCCATTCTACTTTTCTATCATATCATTCGAATTCAGAAGAAACTCAACAACACAATAATACTCCAACGGGTGAATCTTAGTGGAATATTTTTTTAAAGCGCAAGTTGAATAATGATGTTCAGGCAGGACTCGAACCCCACGGCTCTCCTCTCCTGACGGTTCCAATTTTTTTCACCTTAGAGAGGATTGTAACAACGTCATCTATCGCAAAGTGAAGCAACCTATATACGGCCCAACGTCCCAAGTTGCATTGAGAAATAGATAGTACAGTAAACGGCCATAAAGAATGCACAATGCACATCGGCAATCGTCGCATTTCCGAATACAAACGAATACCTACTAATTTCCATGTACATCAATTATTAGATTAATTGTTCATCAGAATTTGAATTTAGAACTAAGTACTTTATTGTTGTTTTGTTTTGATTTCACGTGGAATATACATATAGAGCTGAAAATACGATGTAATTATATTTAATTATTGCTTGTTGGGGAAAAATAATATACATACACACACATATATATATATATTCACGCCTTAAAGGGGTTGACTGAGCATTAGCAACTGATGTTGTACTACTAGCATATTTAAATGTGGGTACAAAAAGTGTAATATTGCAGTGACAAGTTGCTAGGCCATCGCCCACAACACGGTTTAACCCTGTACCCTTAGTCGACTCAAGAAAAGGTTGGTGATATTCTAATGTGCTGGTGTTATGCCATAGTACAAATTTAATTTTGTAAAAGTTTTAGCAACTCTAAACGTTATATTGACTTGGATATGCGACTGCACTCTCTCGCATTTGAACCACGACTGACAAAACAAACGTCATGGTGTGTGCGACACAGATATCGCTATACGAAGTCGAAATTAGCCGATTGCCTCTTTCCAAAGATCGATGTGCATTCTTTATCGCCGTTTACTGTAACAGTGGACTTTATTCCCAAACTTCGAGTAAATATTTGTTCTCTGATAAAAGTACTAGAGCAATTATTTGAATCTATTTGCCGTAAATTTTTACGTAGGTTCGAGGATATAAATCTGAAGCTTATAAAATATATGCGAAAGAATACTAGTGGGCTCGCCCACAACTTCGTTCGCGGATGTGAAATAAGTCGGACAAAAAGTGTCATAATCGGTCTGGTAGTTTTTGCATGATGCGCGAACAAGCATGAAATTTCTACGAGTTTATTATTATGTATCGAATACTGTATACTTAAGTAGATTTGCGTGTCGCCGTGTTGTCAGCGCCCGGTTGCGTCGACGCAGCGTTGCCTCAACGCAAACGGCGATTTTCGCGGGTCGTTGTCTATCAGCGCTCGAAAGACGGTATTTTATTACTGCATATTATAAAAAATTGTGGCTCTGTGAGCTAGGTAGACCTCGCGGCGAGTCTGTCAACCCCCATGGCTCCGCCATGTTGAAAGATTTCGAAACCGAAGTTGACTAAAAAATCTATATATAATTCAAACCTGCTGACAAAATTTCATAAGAATCGGTTTGAAAGGCGATCTGTAGAGGAGAACAGACAGATATCCGCCGGACATGCGAAAGCATTTTTGCCTATGCTAAAACGTGGTCTGTAGCTAAAACGGAGTCGCTTCGCTCACTCGGTCAATAACGTACATTCGACTTTCCAGCGTAAATTTAGAAAAAACTACGTTTGTATCTGTCCATTCATCCCAGCCACTGTAGTTATGTAGTAACGTAATCGTAAAAGGGTCGATTGCAGAAAAATTTTACCTTTTACGTAAAAAGTTGTCCCAACTTTTCCGTAGGTACAAATTTTGAATCTCAGTTTCGTTACGCCCGAACTAAATATAGCGGAAAATCGTAACGAAAGTGAGATTTTTTTATCAGCTTCGTTACAATTTTCCCCTATATTTAGTTCGGGCGTAACGAAACTGAGATTCAAAATTTGTACGGAAAAGTTGGGATATTTAGGACACCTTTTTTCTATTTCATGAATGAAAAGTGCTCATGATTGTGAGTAAAATGGTATAAGACACACCATGATCAGACAAAAAAAGTAAAAGGTACTTTTTTTCTGCAATTGACCCAAAAATACTATCATTCCAGGTTTGCCACGCGACGGGGCGTGACGTCACCCGCACCATGGGCACGCACCGAGCGGCCATACAAATAGCGCATGTGATGGGCTCCGTCAGCGGCCCGCTGCTCTACCGAAAACTCGGATTCTACGGTGTGTTTCCTATTGCATTACTATTGCAGGTACTAATCTTGATTTCTCGCCACGTGCTATAATAAAACAAGGTATGATCTTCTCGTGGATGCTGATGGCATCTTGTGAGCTTAGCTACGTCGTGAACCGGGAGCGTATTTTTGATGCCGATGACAAATGACGTCAAGCATACATATTGATATACATATAACAAGACTTCTACAATTTATATGACTTAATGAAAGTAGTGATAAAATCAATGGGTATGTAGACTGGATTTTGTTTCTGATATAAATCAATTATAATATTTGTGAGGAACAAATATTTATATACCTATATCGACTCCATTTGGATGACTATAAAAGCCACAAATTGCAATCAAAAGTAACCGACCGACGGTAGCATTCTGTGACGTCTACGTGACGCGTGTCCTCGCTGAAGGTACTAAGTCTATTTTGAGTAATTTTCCATTTGAGCATGAAAAAGAGCGTTTAAGCACATAGTTGTCGTACATTAATTTTTTCGGACGATAAAAAAATTACGAAAATTTGTTAAAACTTAAAATGATACGGTCATAACTTTATAACTTTTAATTTTTTTGTTTATTTCTCCTATATTATGGTAATTCACGATTTTTGAATCCACAAGACTATAATATGTTGTAAAATTCAACATTAGTCGACATCCCCATTCTCAACTTCTACGATATGGGTAATTTCTCGTAACGATAAATTAATCTAAAGCAATGATAGAATGAATCATGTTGTATGCAGTAGGCTAATGATGCTACGCTTTGTCACGAGATAAATAAATGATAAAGCATCCGTCACTCTCACACACATATTGTCAGAACGTGACGGATGTTTTATCATTTATTTATCGCGTGACAAAGCGTAGCATCATAAGCCTACAGCTTGAAGTCATTTTTACGTTATCGGCACCAAAAGTACGCTCTCTGGTCATGAGCTATTAACATAGAGTATATTGAATATTTATAAGCTATTAAGCTCTTAAAATATAACGACATAATTGTGACGTAGACGTTACCTACGTCTATACTCCGAATCACATTGATTCTACACTGCTACCAAACATAGAATTTTAATGAGGCGGGATCTTCTGAGTATTCGCCAATATCTGTGGATAGGAAAATGATATTTTTGAACAATAACCTCTATCATTACAACCATTCTATCTTCTTTAATTTTAGTACTCCCCGGCTGCTTGAAATTAAGTGGTAATTGAAATTAGTTTTTTGATAACAGAGTGTTTAAAAGAGGACTTATATTTGCAGGCTATGTCTCTGGTGTACGTGATAGTGTACGTGAAGGATGTTAACGTTAACACAGCAAACAAGGTGTCGGTATTCAACTGGCGCCTGCCGTTCCAGGCCATCGCGTGCCTCGCTCGGAGACGGCAGGACTTCAGGAGGACCATTATATTCCTCATGCTACTGGTGGCCTTGTCTGATAGACTTTCGCTGTCTAGTAAGTTTAAGTTTGACGATGTTCATCCTCAATTCTTGGATGCTTGGTAACCCTAAAACAAGCGAGCATCACGTTTTTTTTTGCCACGAACTGGCTGTGGAATGAGCTCCCTCCTGAGTCTCCGGAGACTGGTCCCGGAACTCTATGACATGGGGTACTCCTAGAAGCGTGTTAACAGGGCACTTAAAAGTCGGCAACTTATAGACAACCCCTCTGGTATATGGCAGATATCCATGGGCGCCGATTACTGCTTTCCAACAGGTGGCTCGTCTGTTCGTTTGCCACTTATTAAACAAGATAAAATAAAATGTTGAAACTCATTAAAAATTATCTTTATGCCACACCTGGCCATAAAGTGGCTTTTACTGCACGCTACACGTACGGAAAAAGCCGCTTTCTGATAGACATAAAATGATGTACTCAACACGGGAGGTAGTAAAGAAAGCCCTCGATCGCATATTTACGTCCCTCGCTTGCAATTCGGGCCGCAAACATCTGCGATCTCGGCCTTTCTCTGTTTTACCACCCTAGTTGTGTACTGTAATTATTTACTGCTCGACTGTAAACAGTGAGGTGCGTTCTGAAGATTTTATTAAAGGCAATGATCTCAACGTAATTTTCGCATGAGAAGTATCGTCCATTCCTATTTCTCACGCATGAGGCATAATGCTTATTTTTGCATAGAACTCGCTGGATGTGGAATGAGCTTCTCGGAAGCTCCCTATTGAAATGTTGTCCCTATTGCGCTATAACATGGAGTTTCAAAGACCAGCAATATATGAGAGACAGTTCTGGTGCTGGATATATATATCCACGAACGACGATGACTATTTTGGATCAGGTAGATCTCAGTGGCATCACCTTCAAACGTGGCGTTCTATTTGTAAGGCATAGATAAATCTACTTTCTTTTTCTTCGAGGGGAGCAGAATTGGGCGCTCGAGGGGCCTCACATATTTAAAAAGAATATGGAGCCGGAGTACAATACTAAAATCAATCCATATTGGATTTCAGCTGAGGTGTTGCTGGGCTTCATGTACTACAGGAAAAAGTTCAGCTGGGACGACATCACTTTTGGCATCTATCTAGCCTACCGAAATATTGTCAGCTTTCTGGGTAACTATTCTATATAGTGTTTTAAAATTAAATAATCCTCTTTTCAATAAAAAAATAACATTACAATAAATATCCGATATTGTCTATCGTCATCCATATCCTCACCGCCTCAGCACCATTAATGAGCTTAATCTTTATCCGTCGCGTAGGCAAAATACTTTTTACTCTGTGATTCAAGAGAAAACTATCTTGAAAGGATGCTCTGCTCCTGAATGAAAGCCTTCATCATACATTTCAGGCACAATGTTGATTCTGACGGTGCTGAAGCGGCGGCTGCGGCTGTCGGACGAGATAGTGGGTGTGATCAGCTGTCTGTCCGGCCTACTGGCCACCTCCGCACTCATCGCTACTAGCGTCACTTACATCGTGTTCCTGCGTACGTACCTAATAACATTGCGAGCACAAAGTAAATCCTGGCGGTGCTGAATTGGCGACTGCGGCTGTCGGATGAGATGGTCGGCAGGTAAGTGATCAGGTGATATAGTCATCCGGTGGCGGTGTCTCGTTGTTCCTGACAAGGCGACCTTGGTGCAAAACCCGCCTTGACTTCAGTAGGTTACGATTAATTTTTCAATGTATTTGGCTTTGTATCAATCATCGCAATGAATATTGTGATGTCCCTACATTAAAATTCTAAAATAACCATTAATATTTTGACTGAATACAGTGAAACCTGGGTAGGTAACTGGGACATCACGGGACCTGCAGTAGAGTGAGTGTAATAAAGAGGTATTCCACTTACCCAGTGTCCCAGATATCCAGGTACCTATACATAAATCTCTGTCTCATTTACAGAGGGTTCCATTAATAGAGATGAGATTACTAAAAAAAGTAAACATTATCTATGTAAGTACATGATGAGTTCTATAACATCAGAAAAGATATTAAACAAAAACATGTTTTTTATACACGACACAGATTTCATCGCGTGTCTTTTCACTTTCGTAAACGGATAGTAACTTAATTTTTCACGTACTGATAAATATATTTATCAGACTTATTTTTGACATTTTTATATAATTTATAGCCTCGTTTCAGCATCCAATACCATTCATTTTTCATTACCTAAACATCTGGACGATAATAAATCCAAACTAAAACACAATTAGCCAAGTGCGAATTACGTGAGTAGACTAAACATTAGTAAGCAAAACGGAAATTTATCTACAATAAATTCCGAGTTAGAGAATAAAATGACGCCATCTCAGTTACAGAGGTCAGTACTTATAAAATTCAAAGAAATCCCAATTATAGAGGTAATTGTGACAGTAAAATTGAAAGAACTAATGTTAGATATAGAGGTCTGTTTTGTCCCACTAACAGATGTAATTCGGTGCTAAAGTGTCGGGGCCTCAGCATGAGTTCTAGCTATTTCTCACTTATCCAGGTCCCACTTAACCAAGTTTTACTGTTTATCATACTTATACATACCTATATATCTATTTTCAGTAAATTTTACGGCGGATATGTATAGTAATTGTCCGTTCAACTGGGCTAATGCTGTTAACGAATACAATGCCATTGAGAGGTAAACCACAAATTAGGATAACGAGAATATAGTGTCAAAAAAGTATAACTGCCTTCAAAGATCATTAGATTTTAGATTCTATTTACTAGACAGTAAAGTGTAAATGCAGTTATAGATAACTGCGATCTTAATTTGTTTTGCATTTCACATTCGCCCGACAGTCTGCAAGTGCGTATTCCGTAGAGAAAAGACTTAGAGATACTATGAGCTTTCAACGGATTATCGGTTCTATGACCGTAATGATAAGGCGGCAAATGCTTTCAAACAAAAAAATAATAATGCGTTTTGCTTTTACAGATTCAGCGGGGAGCCAGGTAGACCGCCCGGGTTTACTCGTGATACGCATTGTTATTTTTTTTTGTGGTATTGTATTCTCTCAATGGCATTGTTCGCTCAATGGCACTGTATTCGTTAACAGCATTAGCCCAGTTGAACGGACAATTACTATATCTGTCTGTTACCTTTTCACGGCTAAACTACCTACTGCACCGATTGGAACTGAGGTGATAATTGTATATAATAATTATAAACTATTAAATTCGTATTTATTGCAGTTCCTTTGGTGGGCATCCTTGGCCAGGGGTCACAGGTGGTGCAGAGGCCGATATTGAATAAGCAAATTTTACCAACTGAACAAGGTTTGTAGTATAATGCACTTTAAATACCAGTAAAATAGGTAATTAAATTGGTTGGTATTATGAATTTCGTAAGAATTCACAGCAAGTTAAATGAAGTAATATATGCGATTTTATCCGTTTAAGTTATTTTATTATAACGAGTGATAAGTAATCGCGGTAACCGAAGACAATATTAAATTAGGTTTTTTCAGAAGTATGCCTCCTGGCTGACAGATTTTTATCTTCAAGCTTGTTACAAACTAAAGTTGCTTATGTGTTTTTCCAGGTAAAATTTACAGCGTTTTGGGAGCTCTAGAATCGGCAACGCTCATCATATCATCACCCCTTTACTCTTACCTTTACAAGAAGACAGTTTCCACGATGCCCGACGCATGGCTGCTACCTGGGCTCGCTCTAACCGCTATCCAACTATTAGCATACCTTATCACTAAGAAGTTGAAACAATATACCGATTACCAAGTACCACAAACGTCGCCCGACAAACCTATAGTCACACCCCAAACACCTTTGGATGATAATTTCGAATTCGGAAGTTGGAACCCCGATAACGCACTAAACAAACAAGAAGAAAAAGTGAAATTAAACTCAAACAGTCCGATCAGTGTAGCAGAAAACGTAACATAAGTGTTTTATGGAATCGAATAAATATATTTTTACCGATATACAGTATTCATTTTCGTCAGACCTCTGAGAGTATATTTTAATAGACTTCACTTCAGAAAGAATGAGGCTTTTAAATTCGTCCTCGTGTTTTTGTGCAAAATGCTGACTAATTTAACAAAATACTAAACGGATTTGGTAGTCCTAAATCTCCTAAAATTCCACCCATAAGTGGAAACACACAGAACACAGGAAATTTAGGTTTTAGCCATTTGTGATTCGAAATGTAATAATTAGGCTTACTTGAAATTGATTGTCATTGAAGAGTAGCAATTAAGAGTTTACCTAGAGACGTTTTAAGAAATCTTAGTGTTCGAATAAATTAGTACCGTGACCGTGAGGTATCACATTTGGACGATATTATTTTTGAGAAATAGATAAATTCCCTATTTTAATAAAAAAATATTGCTTACCACTTAATTAGTCCACTAAATATCTATAGACTTTCTTTTGGTAGACCAGATAGACTAGAAATAGTTTGCTATTTATTATTTTTAAACTGATTAAGAACCGGACTATTATGTTTTGTATGGATCGAGCGCTGACCACTAAATAATAGTTCATGCATAAGTACCTGTGATTTTTAACTGACTTTCAAAAGTAGGACGGCTCGTCTGTATTTTTTTTATTTTACTTTTTTTGTATTTTTATTCCGTGATTACTCGAAGACGGCTAAACCGATTCGCAAAATATATTTTTTATTTGAAATGGTATACCTCTGAGGTGTTAGCAACCAAATCAGGATCTGATAATCGGATCTTGGAGAAATCGAGGGAACTCTTCAAATATTATAGCCACACATATAGCGATTGGGTACCTATTGTTCATACTGACTCGTGCATTTCTTATCAAAATAAGTTAATTAAAAGTCGGTTATTTAATAAATAATATCCGTGTGTTTATTTTCGGTAGTTTTGGGACACGGCATAATACTAGGCAAAATACTTTTTTTGCGCAATAGTAAAAATAAATAGGTACTTATACCAAAATTGCGTACCTACTAAAATGTTGGCCAACTGAGTATATCAATCATATCAGTTCATAATTCATAATCAGTAAGTAGGACCTTCCGCACCTCTTTTATTCTCTGATATCTGTTGTTGGTGATTGCTACATAAGAAATAACCCAGAAACATACCTAGCCACTATCAGTCATTTATATTACGGACTCTTAGTAGAGATTTAAGTCAAGATAGCGACGAAACAATGCTTTTACTACGCTAGTATACTACGGGAGTATATTACTATACGAGTATAGTAGTAAACGAACGTATGGCTGTAATTCGGGGATAACCAGCTCATTAAGATGATTCAAATGTGCTCAGTTTTCCACATAAACGAAACGGGTTAAGAAAACCTTAATAACGTGTTTCATTTCATAGGTTGATACAATTTGTCTGCGTGAAACATGTAAACTCTCTTAAAGCCAAAAATATATTAGTAGTTTATGTGACTGTTAGATAATGAGAGCCATCAAAATACGAGTGTGGTTTTATGAAACGAGCCGACAGGCGCATTGTAGAGGGTTTAAGATATGTGTGTAGATAATAGTACATTACACAACTAGGGTGGTAATACAAAGAAAGGCCGAGATCGCAGAAGTTTGCGGCCCGAGCTGCAAGCGAGGGACGTAAATATGCGATCGAGGGCTTTCTTTATTTCCTCCCGTGTTGTGTAAGTACATCATTTTATGTCGACACTTTATGGTCAGGTGTGGCATAAAAGTATCTTATTACAAAAGATTTTTTACGTTTCCGTTACAAACTACAATTGACGGTTTGACTGTAAAATGCAAATCTCTAGTTTGAAAGAGGAATGATTAATATGGTTTATGCCTTTCTCGTTCACGGAACAATGGTGTCCCGGACCTTTGGGAGGCATGCGCGGAGCCAAAGCCAACGCGTAGAGGCCCTTTCGACACTTTAATGAAAAGTAGTGGATACACTGAGCGGATGCTGTCCCTACCCTTGTCAGGGGACGCACGCAGAGACAGCCCCTGCCAGATGCAAGGACTATTGTTGATTGATGGAATCTAACTCTACTGGGCTATGATGGTGGAATAATGTTGTATTTTATATTTTAAAACCTAGTCGTAGAAAAAGTATTGTATGCAACGTTGTATAATTAAGACAAAAAACGCTCATGGCGTCTCTATTTGCGATACTCGCCGCCGCGGCGGCTCGTAACGCAACTCGCGCCACTCGCATTTTTTGAGCCTACTTATACAACTGTTGCATAAATTCATTGCCAAATTCTATGATTCATCAAAGTTTCATGATTTATATTCCACATAATTGGATATAGACAGGTATACCAATCGATTAAGCCCGCGCCTTTCCAATGTCCTCGATCAATTAATATCATATTGATCTTTAATATCAGATATATTCGATTAATGTGGGTCAATGTGGATTTAGGCGAAGAACACACTGAAATCGCCCGTCGCCGCGACGGGCGAGTCGCGACGTGACGCGCGATTTTTTCCGTGTAGCTGCGATTCGCGGCGAGTCGCCGCGATTTACGCGCCAGTGTGCCATACCTCGCGATTTTTCTATACAAATTGATGATTCCACATACAAAGTTGAAAATCGCTGAGTCACGTGTCGCCGCGATTCGCGCTGCAGTGTGAGATCCGCCTTATGGAACCAATAAGGGCCGATACAGACGGACTGCAACCCAACTGCAACTCCCTACGATTTGTATGGGAACTGCATCACAACTGCACGCCGACGGCGCGTCGCCCTAATTATTATCGAAAAACGTATACTTAATGATATCTGTGACAAAATAGTATTTTGTGCAACAGTTGTATAAGGAGGTGCAAAAAATGCGAATGGCACGAGTTGCGATACGAGCTGCCGCGGCGGCGAGTAACGCAAATAGAGACGCCATGAGCGTTTTTTGACTTAATTATACAACGTTGCATACAATACTTTTTCTACGACTAGGTTTTAAAATATAAAATACAAAATTATTCCACCATCATAGCCCAGTAGACTTAGATTCCATCAATCAACAATAGTCCTTGCATTTGGCAGGGGCTGTCAGGGTTAGAAAAAAAGTTTACCATAGACAGTATGTGTCTATGGTAAACTTTTTTTTTTAATTTGACGTATATTTGCTAGTGACACGCAGTGACGATATTAAAAAGACTATTTATTTTGGCATACTTGGCATCAATGAATTTAGTCCGGAAAGTTTTGTTTTTCTTAAAAACCGTAGGAATTTAATTGCTTGTTAAGTTGGTAGTTGTGCATTTTTATCGTAAAGTTAGAATTGAGCGCTTAATCGTTGACCTAAGTTTAACCTAGATTTAGAAGTCTGTGGCTGCTAGCAGTATCGTTTTGCGACTATAACGATACTAGTGCTGTTATGGAGAATAAATAGAGTACTTATCAGTGGCGTGGCGTAGAAGATATCCTAGGGCAAGCTGGTGCAGATTTGGCGTACATTTTGTTGTTTGGACGCCACGCCACTGGTACTTATAGACTTCTCTGAACTCATATTATGTATGTTCTTATATTAGTGTTCATGACCAAGTAAAAGACAGATAAAAGTACAGGAGTAGAAACTATATAATAAGAACGCAATCTATCGAAAGTTACATGCGCTATAAATTTATTATACTAGACTAAACCAATACGCAGGTCTAAGACATACAAAAAACCACTACATACGAAAATCAAAAACAGTTGCGAGTTATATATTGAGAGGTGTTTCTATAACATATCACAGGAAAAGTTGTCAAGTAGTATTGTTATTGTCTTTCTATGTTAAGTTTATTTCTAACAATGTATACTCTAGGTTTTTGAAAATTAATTGTAGTTACAAATTCAATACTTCAGCGTAGAAATCAGCAAATTTAGTCAATGGTAATTTTTAAATTGACCCCACGAGACAGGCCTAGCCTAGTGTGGCGGTCACAGGTAAACATTATTTTATGTACACTTTCGGCAAAATAAACAATTTTTATTTTTATTTATTTTTTATTATTATTATATATAGGTAGTACATTATACAACTCGTGTGGTAAAACAAAGAAGGGTCGAGATCGCAGATGTTTGCGGCAGGAGCTGCTAGCGAGGGATGTAAATATGCCATCGAGGGCTTTCTTTATTACCTTCCGTGTTGTGTACATCATTTTATGTCTACACTTGGCCAGAAAGCGGCTTTTTACGTGCGCGTAGCGTGCGGTAAAAGCCACTTTAAGGCCAGGTGTGGCATAAAATAAATAACATGCAATAATGGCATACATATGACATAATTACTAGGAAACGGTTTCAGTAAGAAAACTTCAATGATATTGTACAGCACAGCAGTAGCGTGGCGTGTAACGGCGAACTCGATTCCTACCGGATTGCCTAATATCAGGCATTTGAGCACCTTATTCTACAGCACTCAAGGAGAATGTACGCCAAATCTGCACCGGCTTGCCCAAGGATATCTTTTATTCCACGCCACTGTTATACCAAAGTATAAAGAATTAAAGAATACCTAAAATACACCGTACGAACAGACTGACAATGACAAAACCCTTAATTCGTTCAAGTAACCTACGCTACGCCATCATATCATAAGTACCATAACCTATTACGCCTACAGTAAAAGAAACATCAAATTCTGATTGTTCAAGTATTTGCCTTTGCTAATAATTAGGTATAATAGTAGCAAACTGTTTCAAACTATTGCTTCACATAATTCTAGAAAACAAGACCGCAATATTTATTCAATGAGTAAACCAATATAGGTTCGTATTATTTACTAGTGGCTCTGTGAGATGTAAGTACACCTCGTGACTCTATCAACCCCCATGGTGCCGACATTAAAGAAAAGTCAGAAACTGAATCGACAAAAAAATCTTTATAGGTACTATTACTTAATTGGCTACTTGATAACTTTTTTCTGTGATATGTTATAGAAACACCTCTCAATAATAGAAATATTAGTGAAAAAGCCACTTCAATATCAAAACTCACCGAGATACGATACTACAATGTTAAAATCACATTTTTAGACTTTCCCAAATAAGTGCCGAAACGCTCCCTACTGAAGCCCGTTATACAGTGACGTCACTACGTACGTTGTTTGGGGAAATCAATAACTTTTTCTGCAACTATGTTATCGTAACGGTTTCATAACAAAAGTTACTATAAATTGTATGGGTTATTTAATGGTATTCATAATTTTATACTTTAGAATGGACTTTCCCACCCAACTTTGGAGGCTAATAAAAAAAGTTACCTACACGTTAAGTATCAAACTCGAAACTTGAAATTATTTCCTTATTTTGCTTTTTTTAACAGGATCTTATATAAGTTTTACAAATTTCAGTTAGGTACCTACAGTCAAGTATCCAATTATCGAACCTGCTCACACAATTTCACGAGAATCGGTTTTATAGTAACCATGATCAAACTCAAACTCAAACTCAAACTCATTTATTTCTGTAAGTAGGCCACAAGGGCTCTTTTACATGTCTGATTCTTTTCTTTTCTTTTGGCGCTTCGGTAGATGACCTTCTGGTGAGAAGAAGCGCCTGAAGAAACTCACCAGTTTCTCTTTTAAAAACAACATTACAACAATTGTGACATTATTGCATAAAATGACATTTATAAAATGCAACAAGCATATAACTGGGCACAGTTTTTTTTTACTTTTACCGAGAGACGTATATCCGGATCCACTACATTACAAAACTTAAAACTACATTTTTAAAGATGTAAAGGGTCTCTAGGCGTCACGTCTACACAATAAAAAATATAGAAAATAGGCAAACATAGACTAAAATTAATGGAGATGTAAGGAGTCTCCGTTGTCAAAACATTATGTTTTGGAGGTGTAAAGGAACTCCAAACGTCGAAATACAAAATGGGAAACGTATGTTTCACGTCGAGAAATAGACTATTGAGCTAACAGTCATTACAACTAGCTACAGTATGCATAACAGGTATGTACCTATTCAGTATGTCAAAATGCAAATAATGACATAAAATTACAATAAAAATAAAAATAAATGAAACAATGGAACGATACAGCCCGTAGCAGCGACGCCATCTGTAGGCATCATGTACCTAAACCTCTCCGGGACACTGCCTTATTTCGACGACTGCTGCGACTGATGCTTTGGCTATGGTTCTTTGTCATCCAAGTAATCTTGGACTTTATAATAAGCTCTCTTCAAAAGCGCAGATTTAGTGTAATTTTTAAACGAACTATAAGGCAGTTCCCATGCATCTAGCTAGGGGTACCTTATTGTAGAATCTAACACAGTTGCCCACGAAAGATTTTCTTACTTTCTGTAGACGGATTTTTGGGACAAACAGCTTATGTTTGTTCCGCGTATTTAAACTGTGGACATCAGACTGCTTTTTGAAGGAGCTGATATTCTTGTGCGTATACATTATCACGTCTAATATGTACTGTGAAGCCACTGTGAGGATTTCTATTTCATTAAAACGTTCTTTCAGCGAATCTCTAGATCCTAAGTTATATATTTTATTTTATTTTATTTATTTATTAATACATGTTAACATGACATTACAGTAAAAAAACCAATGCGTCATGAAACGTAGAAATAAAATAACTATTTAGGCGACGAAACGGCGTGGCCCCGTTGCATCGTCGTCTCTGGTGTAGGATTCGGCAGGTTGCCCCGAAACCGTCGAAACACGACACCCTTCGGCCAGAAGTCAGCACTTGCGATGGTTTCCTGCAGCGGCCGCGGCACGCGCACCACAAACGAGCTGAAGTGCACATAGTGGCGCGAACGCAGCTGGAACACCCTCAGCGAGAAGCCGGATATATGGATCGAATCGCTCTTTTTTGTAGAACAAAGATGGTGTCTATGTCTGCTGCTTTACCCCAGATCAGTATGCCATAAGACATAATACTATGGAAGTAACTGAAATAAACAAGGCGAGCGGTTTCCACATTAGTGAATTGCCTTATTCGTCTTATAGCAAAAGCGGCAGAGCTCAGCCGGTTAGCCAAAGTAGATATATGAGGCGCCCATTGCAAGTTGTGATCCAGGGTAAGCCCAAGAAAGAGTGTATTGTTAATAATATTGATGGCATAGGGTTACCTATACAATAGTTGTCAGATTTAGAGTTACCGCGGTTTTTAGGTTAGATTATTACCTAAACCTTTTACAGTATTCAGATCGGGAAAAAGTTGGCATCCACACCTTGTCGTTTTACTTACCTATGTAGTTTACTATAGATTGTATTTTTTTATAATTAATATTACTTTTACTGTCAAATTAACATTGAAAGTATTGGAACCTTTGCCAGGGATATGGTGTGACGACCCTAGCAGATTGTGTTTATTTTCACCTCTTAACTCTTAGGTATGCAAAATTGATTTCATTTGGAATAAGGATGAGACAAGTGCTAAGCCGTATCTCTGAGAAATGCTACGGGTTCATTTATATTTATGGATAAAATTTCAGTTTTAAATCGCGAAAGTCTGCATTACAGTACAAATAAAATAAATGAAGACTACCACTTTACATGGCCGACGCAGCTACGAACACATATTTTAAACTGATAACGTCAGTAAAATAGATAGGAATTATGAAGACGATGTCTCTGTCATTGGGAATTCCCTAGATCAATCAACAAGAAAATTTGGGAAATCCTCATGAAACAAGTTTTACCCGTGAGTTTGTTTGGTTAAGGCCTCGCTGGGGTTTGGTATTTTTTATACCCGTGAGAAATGTGTAAACATAATTAACATAAGCATAGGAGTGGGTTGGAAGCTCATTGCTATCACTTTCATGCCTGTCTGTCCGGGGTGCGTCTCACTCTGTAGAACATCATTCAATATATTTAATAGGTCACTTAGGCGGATCTCACACTGCAGCGAAAATCGCGGCGACACGCGACTCAGCGATTTTCAACTTTGTATGTAGAATCATCGATTTGTATAGAAAAATCGCGGGGTGGCGCACACTGGCGCGTAAATCGCGGCGACTCGCAACTACTACGCGCAGCTACACGGAAAAAATCGCGGCGACGGGCGATTTCAGTGTGTTCTTCGCCTTAGAGCAGCAAGAGAAGGAATAACCAAATGCAAAACGTGGATCACTAACTTGCGAGACAAAGATGGTACAAAGCAGAGTAACAGGAATAAAATATTGGAAATATCTACACAGAATTATACTCCGATCCGCTTAAAATACAGGACAAAGAGGACTTCTGTGCCGACAGCATTACTCCTATCATATGCGAGGAAGTAGAAAAAGTCCTTTCTACTATGAAATTCGACAAAAGCCCAGGAGTAGATGGAGTAAGCACAGAGATATATCATTTTAGTGTTATATTGGTTAAAATTTTAACCAATATAACACTAAAATGATATAACAACTTTTCATAGTAGAATCGACATTTGGCATTTAGTATAACAGGCATTTGATATAATGAACTTTAAATATAATACTATTTTCTTAGAATATTAAATGATATACCCGATATAGTTAAATATCATTTATTTCATAAGCAACAAAAGGTCAGCACAAAAGCACTTAAGACTACCCTTAAGTCTAGTCAAATAGGCCCCCTCGAGTCGTCCCTGGCGCAAAGGTACCCATTACACTGGCCGCGTTGCCACGTTGAATGGCGATGGATGGACAGCCTTTGCACCAGGTACGAACCCGCGCGGGCGTCAGACCCCCTCTCCCTAATTCGACGACCCACTTCCCAAATAAAAGCAATAGCCTCCGACCCCCAGTACCCAGTAGTTTCAAACGCCAGGGGTACGAAATAATAGTTTTTGCCCAGTGCTGAGTACTTCTCCCGTTCTTTGACTGCGGCACAATCCGCCGCGGTACCAGCTGTATGCACCGTTCGGCCGAGGTGTGAGGCAGCAAAAGTACTGACCCACGTCGCGTCCCACAGCAGGCACTTTCCCTTCTGCCACGGCACTAGTGTTAAGCCGTCCCGATATAGTACATTACTTACTAGTACTAGGGCGGTAAAACAAAGAATGTCTCAGATCCCATGTATTTGACGCCCGAGCCGAAGGCAAGGGCGATAAATATGCGATCTGAGGCTTTCTTTATTACCGCCCGTGGTAAGTACAACATTTTTCGTCTCTCCCAGGCTATGAAGTGGGATTTCCGCACGCATAGCCGGCGGTTATTGCCACTTTATAGCCGGGTGTGACGTAAAAGTAGGTTAGGTTAGGTTTGAATTGTGTCCCCCAACAAAAACGAACTGCTATCAAAAAGTAGGTTTGAACTGCTTCCCTCAACAAAAACGAACTGCTATCATAAAATAGGTTAGGTTAGGTTTGAACTACGTCTGCGTCTCCCAACAGAAACGAACTGACCTCATAAAGTAGGTTAAGTTACGTTTGAACTGCGTCCCCCAACAAAATCGAACTGCTATCAAAACGCAGGTTAGATTAGGTTTGAACTGCGTCCCCCGACAAAAATAAACTCCTATCGAAAAGTAGGTTAGGTTAGTAGGTTTAAACTGCAGCCCCAAATAAAAACGAACTGCACAACACAACCTTAGTTTTGTAGTTAATGGGAAGTATATCTAATGTGCATTATTTTAACAGATACATATGATAAATAATCATTATATAGATCGTGGTTATTATAAAAGTGAATATATTAATTGTTATTCTACCAAACGTTTATTATAATATCCAGTGATCAATTCTACACATTGAGATTATGTCATTCGTCGTTCTACACATTAAATGTACCATTATACCATGATGTTATTGTTCTATTGATCTTTATTAATTACACACCCGTCTATCCGTCCGATTGCCACTGAAAAAAACGAGAACCTAAAAAGAACGAGAACCTGAAATTTCAGGTCTGATAACTTTGGAAAATTCCGGCGGTACCTCGCTCCTCGGCCCAAGCACTTGTGCGCTCTCTTGTATAGACAGAGGCGCACTATGCATTTGGTCGCTATAAGTAGTAAAACGTCCATTTAGTTAAGTAGTTTAGACTATAGTGCAGTAGACCATAGAAACTTGAATTACGATAAGAATAGCTTACAGCCAGAAAAGGTTGAGAATTGTTTTTTTAGAAAAGTTTGAATAACAAGGAATTTAATTCAATAAAAAGTGCTCTAATTTAAATACTGGTCAACAGAGACTTTGTTGCCTTGCATACATATGCATCTAAAATAATTTGGTACCTAATAAAAATAACGTGCTTGTATGCAACTGTACATAAATAAGCCTTAAAACACGAGTGTGGTTTTATGAAACGAGTCGAAGGCAAGTTACAAAGCCTTTGGGTACGCAACCAACTTCTGAATAACTCGTCTCAATAAGTCATTCATTGTTTCCGTCAAGGTATTAAAAACGATGAATTTATGTAAATGTACAAACAGATTGACAACATCCGCCACACCTACCTTTATATGTATCTTCCACAAAATAAACCACTCGACATCTAGTAAGAAACGAAGCTTTTCGAGATAATCTTCATCAAAACTATGTTATCTACAATCTTTCGTTTCGTATATATAGAGCTCATGGTTAGTTACTCTTCATAACAAGTTGGTACACACGTGAATATTCCTGACTTCCAATATATTGTGATATAATATTTCGACTTATTAACTTACAAGTAAGATTCAGATTATTCTCTGTGAATTCTTGTTTTACGTCCTCATTCAAATTGAAATCCGTACGTACTTAAATAATATCCGTTTCACACTTTGTTCCGGCTGATAATGTTCCGCTTATTGTTCCGCAAATCCGTTTTTCATGAAAATCCGATCACGACGCCATCTGCTGGCAGATGCCAGGCAGATGGCGTCCAATTGCGTTTTCAAACTATCCAGGCCTTGACTCAAACATACACACAAACTTTCATCCAAATCGGTCCAGCCGTTTAGGAGTTAGATGACAAACCCACGTACAGAAGAATTATATATATAACGATAAAGAAGAAGAAAGATAATTCAGAAAAGTGCTTCAAGTTCAACGGTGAACTTTTTCTAACTATTTAAATCAGAAAATTAAAATGGAATTTTTACATTTTGATGTAAAAATTCACTGATTTACTCGTTTATTGGGTTCACTGGTTTACCGAAATGGCTGTGTATTTATAACAGCCGCCAGTGTGTCACCCTTTTTGCTTGGAGTGAAGTAATTTGTATTTTTTGTTGAAAAATGTGGAAATAATTAATCATCATCATCATGACCAGTTCAACCCGGAGACGCAAGATAGTCCGTCTGACGACCTGATTAAGGTCGCCTGAAGTTGATTTAGGCCCATATTTACTTTAGCCGTTCTGTGCGTATAATTCTAGAAGTTACTTATTTATTTCCAGAAATGTCTGGCTCTGGGGACAAAAAGGAAGACAAGCCATACCGCCCGCCGCCGTACGAGCGGCCACACGCCCCAAACGACGGTGGCAAGGAGCGCCCGAGACGATTCTAACAATTTACCCTGAACATGGCAACTCAACCCCGCTGAAGCATATGTAAATTACACTAACGTTGCCTTATACGCAGTGACGCGTCGTATTCATCACGTATTCTGCGTAGAATTGCGTAAAGGCACCATCAGCGTCTTTGAGTCTTCGGTGTAGTCGAACCTTTAATTAGTCGCCAATCTAAAAAACTTACCTGATGATGCCTGCTTGCCTGCCTGATTGTGATTACCTAGATGATACTTCGTTCTTCTCAATCACAAAGAGATAGCTCAATTAGGCATAATTATATGGCATCATTACTTAATCATGGTTTTTATTCTTTATATAATACCTCTATTTATTATTTACACTTGTTACTTTTTGTTGTTAATGTAAGGAGAATACTAAGAATCTCGTAATAAAATGAGTTTTTAAAAGAGATCTTTTTTATTCCACTTAATCTTATATTATCTAACATTATTTATTGATTCCTCATTTCCTCTGTTCAAAAAGCAGGTGACATTATTAGCTTCTTGGAGAGGCGCAACAGACTCAACAGTAAATGTATACAGTAAGTAATCATTTTGCAATCACTTCGTGTCAAATTGTCCTGTTTAGCCTCTTATTACAATATACAGTTAAATTCTTAAACATCTGAACTAAAATTCAATTAATGACCCAAAATAATAACCTATTTTGATAAGAAATGCACCCAAATGGCTATACATATATATGTGCCTATAATATTTGAGGATTTCTCTCGATTTCTCCACGATCCCATCAGATCCAGATTGATTGCAGTGGGACCACTTCGGAGGCTTATAGTTGATGCAAGTGTGATGAAAGTATCTGAACACACTTCTACGCCGTCAACAATAGAGGCGTGTTTAGGTTCACATATTTTTGAACAAATGTTTGCTCAAAAGTATAAGAACCCGACTATACAACCAGAACTCCAATTAAGCACATGTAGAGCATTAAAAGGGAATGGTGCATTAATCATGACTTAAAAACAATTGAACGAGTATGATGCTGTAAGTAATGGCGTTCATGACCGTGCCGAGAATCATGGAATAGTTCACGTGGAAAAGATTTCCAGCGGTGAACTGTAAACTGCTTGTACTGACGAGTTGCTTGAACGTTTCTAGAACTTTCTTTCTGGGTGGATCTACAAAAAAATGAAAGATTTCCATTTTAAATCTATATAGTGAAAAAAAGATTGAATGTCAGTCGGGGCAAGTGCGCCTACAGGGCAAGATCGCCTATCATAAAAAATCTCGAAAAGTACAGATATTATATTACAAACGACATTTTACAAATACGCAACTAACTAAAACGGAGAGGTTGTTGTTGTCGTTTGTATAAAATATCTGTACTTTTTAAAAAAATATTTGATAGCGTTTAATCAGGATTTTTACCAAAAATAGCTTTAATACAATACTTATACATTTATTACATCCGTTTGGGTTTCAAACATTGTTTAAAACAAGTAAAAATTTGATCCAGTAGGTAGAGTAAAAACATGATATATTTACCTCGACCTTTTGGACGTGCCTTGACGCCCATGGTCGCGAAAGCCATTTGCCTACGCTTAAGGTAAATTAAATATATCATGTTCTAATGCGATTAAGTCTTGTAATAATAAGTGAAAATCGTGAAAATTTAAATCAATATTCGGCAGGTATTTAATTTAGAGTCTAGGCCAACCGTATTTGGAAGTGGAAACTGGCGGCAAATTCAAAATTACTTTTACTAAAAACCATCTCTTTTGACACTTTTCTCATAAAGACTTTGCTACTGCCAAATGTGGCTGGCCAGACGCTACTCCAGTAATTTTTGTGCTCGTCCGATACGTAGTTTCATAGAAGTAACACAATCATTTTCATTCCACACTTGAGATAGAGATGCATTTCGAACATAAATAATTAGATATCTAAATAAAAACATGCATACATATTCACCATTATGGAGCATTCCCCGGAAACGTTACGTAACCGACTACTCTACCTTTATAATACTTTTGACTTTTGGTAATAATATCATATTGGCTTTAAGATGGGTGGTGTTTCTTAGCAGCTAATAAGTTTTATTAGGGTAGCTACCACAGCATTACGTAAGCGACAAGAAGTGTTTTCGTGGAATGCTCCTTATTAGGAAATAGCATACTTCTTACCACATTTAAAGTCTATCAAATGCTTCATGATGAGAATTTCGGTCCACACCACCTCTTTACGCAACTGGTCGTCCACTAAACAGCAGAGGCTAAACCAAGAAAATGGAAATAAACTCCTTGTTATTATCAGCCAAGTGTGGTTAGTCTGAAATTTATTAAATAATTCCCTTTAGATTGTAAATAATATCATCATATTTGTTGCCACATTTACATATGTATATCGCATGTAGGGTTTCTGCTCGAGACTTCTCGAACTCGAGACAACTCGAGAGTTTCACCTCCATTCGAGACGAGAAATAAATAGCTGACTCTCGAGACTCTCGAGTTCCGGCAAAAACGAAATAAGGGCTAAAGTCAGGCTCGCCATTTTTTGGCTTTTAACAATGATAAACATTTGAAACGTTACCCTGTATATAACACAGTGACACCGTGTATATATCACAGTGACACCCAGTATATAATCACAGTGACACCTGCTACTTGACAGCTAACAATTACCGAATGACAAAATACGCACACGATTGGCGGCAGAATAGTTGCGCCCATTTTGTGAATGACCAGTTAGGTTTTATTTTTGATGGATAAAATGAAATATTTTGCTTACCTACTGATTGCTTACCAAAATTTGATTAATTGTAGGTCGCTTAATGCAGCTCAAATACTCAATTTGCTGACCAAAATAATTTAGAGCAGTTCAGTATATCATTAATTGCAGACAGATTTATAAATGTTTGCTAAGCATAAGTTGCTTACCAACTAGCTATTTTGGCTGACCAAATACATATTTCTGCTCACGCTCATATGAATATTTTGGTGATCGATTAAATGATACCTTTTTATTTGTTTTTTATTTTATTTTCAACAATAATTTACAATTTCTTACTAAAGACTCGAGAGTCGAGACAACTCGAGAAATTGGAGTCGAGATTTCTCGAAACTCGAGAAAAAAAATGAGGCGAGAAACCAGAAACCCTAATCGCATGGAAAGTTTTATGTTTGTATCACTTAGGTTAGGTACCTCTTCGCTATTTATCAGGGCAGCTCCAACCACGGGACCGGAGAACATAATCCAAATTGTGCATAATATCTATAAAAACAGTAATGTTGTAACTATTTTGAACATGTTTTTCTTTCTAACTTAGGCTTATTTTATTTTCCATTTTTAACCTAGTACCTGTTTTCCATGCAGTTTCTCCAACAATTGAATACAAGTGCTTAAATCATCGTATACTTTACACAGCAAAATGAGACTAAAATCGTGTTTCGATTGATCGATCGACATAAAATTTATATTGGTATCGAAAATATATTTGAACGTACTTGTTTGCTTTGTATAAAACCGCGTCTCTAAATCTCTCGTATATGAAGGCATTGTGTTCGTTAATTTGTTGTTTATTAAATTTAATACAGCGACCACCAAATACAAATGGACCACTAAATGTAATGTTACCAAATAGCTCGGAAATTTTATAAGCAGAACAAATTGGGAAGACTGTGGTGGATACAGAACTTCCACGAAAATTGCCATAACAAATATTGCAGTTGGTAATGCAAACCACACGTACAATTTAAATGAAATCATTTTTAAATTTTTATTACTCAACATCAACCGGGTAAAGATGCTGTCGAAGGTTTCATAAAGTTCCGACCATGCTTTTGAACCGTGGGAAAAATCGAGCATTATGATTATAATGCTGAATACTAAATCATTTGTAGCCGATATATTTTGTAAATTCTTTTTAATACCTTCCTCACTTATTACATTGATTGATATTGAATCTACTGTTATAAATATAGCAATTATTGTGACAGACCAAAGTTTGTTCCAATAAGTAATATTACATGGCTGCCCGGTTGGCAGCAGAAATGGTTTTTTCATACCAAAGATGTTACAAAGCCAATTGAAGACACGAAAATAATAATAGAACATTTTAACACTCAACGTCGACAAGAGGGCAACCGAAGCTTAGAGAGAATATAATATGGGTATGAATAATTGTTCAATAGGTTACTTAAACTACTATGTTATTATTTTCAAATCGAGTCTCGATTTTTAAATATTTTAACTTGTGATAACACGACATCGGCACTTTGATTCATTAGGTTTTAGGGATCTACTGGCGTAAAGAAATATTTTTTTTATATTGAAGAACATCGGCTATGGTTTTTCGGCCTTTGTCTATGAAGGCATTGACGTTGTTTTAATCTAGTAGTCTACTTATGAGCCGGAAATGTGAATCATAATCAATCCTTGATTAAATTTTGAATACAAACAATGTGAAATACTTATACTATCAATCATGTATTAATATGGTAGGTACGATAAAGTACTTTGTTTGTATGTGTATCTTATCGCATCCCAAGTTACGAATGATACGGCATATAACACATGATATGGATAAAAAAGAGCTCATATTGGTTTTCACATTCGTGTTGTGTTTGTTTTGGATTTGGATTTAAGTGGTTTTAAAATGTCTCACAGTAAGTAACACCACTGTATTAATTATATTTCTATGTCCAGTGTTTATTGAGTTTTTTACCACGTGTTGCAATATTTAAATCACTTAATACGTATGTACGTTATCAACTTTTTTAAAGTTGGCAACTGGCAAAAAACAATGGATTATACTTTCTTCATTTATGTGACATCTAGAGTTCTACTCATTCCTTCTGTCCTAATAAGGGAAGTAGAACCAAAACGCTTTGCGTGAGAAAGCACTAACGCTATTATTTGTGAAATAGTGACCGAGGGTCTAAAAGTCTGAATAATCGTGTGACGTAATGTATAAAGCCAGTACTTACTCCTAAAGACATACCTACTAAATGATTGGTTCGCGCCGGCGCCAACCTACACAATGTTCTGTCAAAACTGACAGTATATACAACTTTTACTTTCTGAGTGATTACGGAACAGCTGTGGGAATGTATCAGCCGATTCTAATAACTATTAGGTGACTAATCAAATAAAGGAGTCATCCGCCAATATACTTAAATGCGAACCATACCTAGGTATACTTAGCGACATATTAACAAGTGATTCACTGATAAGATGACGGTCATTAGTGCGGACTTTCTAGAAAAAGTTCACGAAGCTTAATTGCTTATCATCTCCTTGTCCAGTGATAAGTAAATAATAAAATAAATCTTTTTTTCTGAAACATGCCATGAAATATTTATTGACATTACGCTCCTTATAACACGCCACGAAGTACCGTGTTTCCGGTGGGCCTTTAATGGAATTTCATACAACATTTCAGGCCTGCAAGATTTTTTTTTTAATTTCCATTCCACGTTTATTTGTTACACGGCATCACGGCGTTCAGCCATTAAAAAAACTAAGCGATATATTTACTCTATAAATTTGAACTGGTACACCTACGGGATACTAGGACCCTTTTTTTTATTTATCTACATAGACAATTATTGTCTATGTAGATAATTAAAAACATACATTACATTATTTTTTTTTATTTTTTTAGTACATTAATTATGACACGAGTGGGCTATGTTGATCATTACAGTCGAGGCTGTGTTGCATAGAGCTGTAATGACCAATGCTCACGAGTGTCTTATGACGTTTTTCAACACACTTGCATTAAATAAATAATACTTATCATTTAAAAGGTCTATTTTGTATTTATTTTGTGGGTTATCTAACAACAACAACATCTCTAGGGGCTCTAGGCATGGTATAGTGCGGGACGTGCGCCACGTACGACGTACGCGACCTCAGCGCTGAGCGGTGCGGGAATAATATCGGCCGGCCGAGCCCCACGGCGTGTTCTCATTGGTCAATTTGCGGTAATTACAACACTAGTTCGGTAATTTTTAAGCAAAGTGAAAGGCACCTGAGTGCTGGAGCTTTTTTAAGAAGCTTCGTTCCGCGCGTAAGGACAATGAAATAAGAGCCACTTTTTGAGCGAATGTGTTGAAAAATAAAATTTAACTATTTGTGTGTCACAGTAATAAACCATCATCATCGCATGGTAGCCAATCATAATAAACAATCTGTTTCTAGATCCATGGGGTCCACCTCCTCCGTACCACCAAGGGTATCCCTACGGGCACCCCCCGCCGCCTGCGCCCGCGCCCGGCACGTACGCGTACGTGCCGACGCCGGTCATCATGCCGATGCCGATGTACCCCGTGGCCTCGCAGCCTATAGCACAACCCCAGCCTGCACCGCAGCCCAGTTACGTCCCGCCCACGCAGCCGCAACCTTGCGCTGGTATAAATGGGAATTTTAAAAGAATTGTACATAAGGAATTGTAGTCTAACATTTTCCTACTCATATTTTACTTTACGTCACACCTGGCCATAAAATCGCAATTCCTGGTCCGTGAGAGTTGTAAAATTTTGTATTTACCACGGGAGGTAATAAAGAAAGCCTCTGATAGCATATTTATCGCGTCAAATACCTGCGATCTGAGACATTCTTTGTTTTGCCTCCCTAGGTAAGTAATGTACTATTATATATTAGAGCCGGCAACAACATAAGAATAATACAACATTGTTATATACTTAAACACATTTCTTTATTTATTAAAAATTGTACAACTTCGCTTTATACGTACTTGTGAACCACATAAAGTATGCACATGAAACTGTAAAATAATAATAGATAATATTTAACTTGGATAACTTCAAGTACATTTATATATGTTTGATGAATTTCAGATCCGATAGAGTGGGTGCCAGCGACGGGCTTCTCAGCTCCGGGTCTGGTGGAGCGAGCGTTCGTGGCCGGCAAGGAGGGCTGGGACGGCAGCCCGCTCTGCGTCATCAGGGCGCACCACAGCGGCGAACTCGTGCCCGGCAAGCTCGCCATCAGGCACCGGTCGGCGTACGTGCCGCACGGGGGGAAGGAGGTGTCGGTGAATAACTTTGAGGTTAGTTGGGACGACTTAGGTTAGTATAGCTAGCTGTAAGCTTTTTGAGCGTGTGCTCGCTGCCCGTCTCGTCAGGAGCATGGAGCCGGGCCTGAGCGAATGCCAATATGGGTTTCGGCCTGGGCACTCTACGCTAAATGCGATTGCCCAAGTAATGGATCTCGCGGAGGAGGAGACCTCCCGGGGTGGGATGGTGTTGGCAGTATCATTAGATATCTCCAATGCCTTTAACACCCTGCCCTGGGAAACTATAAAGGCGGCACTGCTTGGGCGGAGCCACGCGCAGCCTCGTCCGCAGCCGTTGGAAGGGACCTCTCGATGCCGACCTTAATCAGCAGAATGGCCGGCAGTGAGGAGGGCAACGCTGACGGGGAACTGGTGGAGAGCGAAAGCGTTCCCGGAACCCCGTCCAACAGCGAGTGGCGGAACACCCCAGGAGTTTTAGTCCGTAGAAGTCGGACATACCCTCCCAGCTTCTCCCGAGCTGGGTGGGATCCGTTACGGATTTCTCCTGGGTCAACAAAAAAAAAAGTATAGCTAGCTCCCAGTAGGTAAGTTTATGTAAACATCGAGGGCTTGTGCCCGGCATGCTCGCCATAGTCGCCATCAAGCATCGGTCGTCATAGCACAGTATAATAGCAGTAATTTTTCTTCCTACAAATGCTGCGCGCCGTGTACCTACGAACGCACTACCACGGAATAAAAAAAAACAGTGGAAGTGGCATACGCTTCAATAACTGCGAGAACCGTTGTCGCCAATCTCATACATAACATACATTGACAAAAACACATACAATGAAATCTCGAATTTGATTGGTCTTAGTATTTTATTTTATACAAGACTATGTACCTTGATACGTTAGCATAATTGAAACTTTATAACAATGCCGCATTGTCGAAATTACACTACACAATTTACGACTTACGACGTATTGATACCAAATATCTATTAGTCATACTATTTGCTGCCATCTAGTGTTGAATAGCTAAACAACACTGTATGAATTAATCGAAGTAGTTTGGCCACTCGATGCCAGAGAGCGACACTTTGTTAATGGTATTTTGTAGCGTTGTACGCAACGCTTTGTAATCATAATATCGATAAAATTATGGTAATAAAATATATAACGAGTATCTTTTATATTTATGTTTTATAAATTTTGTTTGCATAAAAGACGGAAATTAAACATAAAGCGAGTAAATAATAAAGGATCAGAATTCAGAATCAAGGATCATTTATCATAAGGTAGCTATCTATCTACCTGTTGTGTACGAGAACTTTAAGAGGTAATCTCATCGCCATTAAAGTATAGCGCGTAGCCTGACCATATTGTAGGTAAACAAAAACTCGAATACGTTTCTATCAACGTATAGATAGGCAAACAGCAGCGGTAAGTACCCAATTTACTAATTCTACTTATTTATTCAAACTTAGTTGGATAATACATGAAGGTACAAACGGCGAACTTAATGCCATAAGGCGTTCTCGACCGACTACACTTTTCGACCTTATTCCAATGAAACAAGTAAGCATATAATTGTATTTAATTTGATTGTTATTAATTTGAATTATAATTATTTTTGCTTCTGACGATCATAATACGCATTCATATAAATTGTCATGTATAATTTATCATGTAATTTTGTATTATGAAATAAATAAATCTATCTAATCTATCTAAATCTATCAAGGTCAAAAGGTGTAAACATATTTGTGCCGTCGATTGTACCACTTTTTTCTAATACTTTTAGGGGCTTTTATAGATGCTGATACACCCTAGTTGTGTGATGTACTAACTTACGTCATACCTGGCCATAAAGTGGCAATTACCACACGCTGCGTGAGCGGAAAATCTCACTTCCTAGCCTGGGGGCGACGTAAAATTTTTTTTCATCACACTTGCTGGAATTGGTGTCATTACACGTAGGTTCTGCGGGCCGTAAATGGCCTATTACGCCGTAGGGCGTAATGGATTTCTTTTTAAATTTGAAACGCTGGTTCTGTTTTACTCTTATTTCTCATGTTCAAAGGAAACGCCAACTTAATTTTTTAATATTTATCACTGAAATATTTATTTAATGATAACTGTTATTGCAATTACATGTAAACACATATTTTGGTAACATGAATTAAATGTTTAAATAGTGTATTTCAGTTTTTTTGCAAATATAAAATCAACTAAAATGGCCGTTTTAGGTCTTTACCGCTATGGTTTCCGAACGTGACTTGACATCGCGTTGTCTATGGACATATGTCACAAATGTCACTTTCTGTTTTAATATTTTCTTGTCAAACTGGGTCAATTAGTAAGGTTATATTATTAAAATTTCCTCACAAGTGTGATGAAAAACATTGTGTGTGCCACGGGCGGTAAACTTACTTACTTACCGCCCGCAATCGATGGCTTTCTTTATTACCTCCCGTGTTGTGTACATCATTTTATGTCTACACTTGGCCAGAAAGCGGCTCACGCGCAGCGTGCGGAAAAAGCCACTTTATGACCAGGTGTGGCATAAAGTTATCTATGCAACTGTATAAAATTCATCATCCTCATCATCTTATTATGAAACGAGCCAAACACATCATTGTTACGTGTCCTTATGGCAAGTGACCAAGAACTATTAGATTTATCGATAATTATATCGACAACACCCTCTCTCTACTACAGTAAGGTCAATGTACTATCGAGTAGCGGGCTTTTTGCGAGCAGCGTAGAACATTCTAGATTGTTGTCTAATTCTATTGTGAGTAAAAATAGACTTTATTCCATTGACATTAAGTTTATTTTTGTATAGCAAAATCCATAAAAATGTATTGAAGGACGTAAAATGAGAAATTTATTTAAATAAAATAGAATTAAGGCTTATCGATGATATAAAACGCCACCATGGGAGATGTTTTTGGTGCAGCTATCATTTTTACACTCCAAAATGGAACAATAAGGCCTAGGTACTTCTTGACTTATTTGCGTATTGTCGGCACAACTATCTCGCACGAGCGATCGCGGCGATCTGGGCTTGGTTGCGTACACCTGTACTTAACTATGGCACGCGTAACACGCCCACTTTACACTTCTACTGTTTTTTCTGTTCTGTGCGCACTACAAACAAAGAAATAAGAATGCGTGAGTGCCTTACAGGGCGGGGCGTAAAAGAAATCCTTGGGCAAGCCGGTGCAGATTTGGCGTTCATTTTCCTTAAGAGCTGTAGAAAAAGGTGGTCAAATGCCTGATATTCGGCAAGCCGGTAGAAATCGAGTTCTCTGGACACCACGCCGCTGGTGCCTTTATCACACTTGCGATTTGCGAGCGAGCTGCGACGAGTTTCCATACAAAGCCAGCGAGCAACATTTGTATCGAACTTCGCTTCTAACTTGCCCGCAGCTCGCTCGCAAATCGCAAGTGTGAAGGCTCTAAGAATGCTCCAGTATGGATCGCACCCACACAGACGTGCTATCGCGCGTCTGTGAATACGTGTCGCGCGGTCTTAAACCTATACTTAATAAGAATGAGTTTTGAGATTAGTCCGGTTATGACAACAGAATTGATGATCAGCAACGCAATCAGCAACCCTCTGCATCACCACAGAGCGCCAAACAAATAACTTGAAATAATTACGACCTCCATTCCATTACTGTAGTAAATATTGTTGTCTTCGTAGGTACTGTGCGTTCCGGAGCACATGGTCCGCTGGGAGTCCGCCAGCCACGGCAGCGTACCTCCGAACGCGATAATAGCCGGTAACACACACAACGCTGAGCCTCTTTACATATGCCGCGTCAAGCACTTGAAGTCCATCACTCCTGGAAAGGTAAAATCTGAGACGATTCTTATTTGAAATTGGCTAAAGAAGAAACTGGCGAAGTGCGTGATTCGCACCCACATTGCAAGTTATCATCATCATTAAGAGTTACACTCTTGTCGGTGGAGTTGCAAGTTATACCTAATACTATTTTATTACGATGGGATGGCTTTTCAGAATGCATGTTTTAGAAGTCCCAAGCCGATTCTAAATAAAACATAAATATAATTTTAATACTAAAAATACTAAAATTACTAAAAAATCCAAAATGATGTCTGCTTCTTCTTACTAAAAACGCGGTAACAATTGAATAGATTGAGATGAAATTTGGCATTCAAATAGACCATGTCCTGTATTTAAACATGAGATTTTTTTTATATCCCGGTAATTTCCCTGTGAATAATCATGGGAACAACGCGTGCGAAGCCGTGGGTAAATGCTAGTAATAAATATTTTTATACTATTTCAGGTCCACCCTAGTCACGGCTGCGCTTACATTTCTTTCGGGGGCAGCGAGCACACATATAAGCACTATGAAGTCCTCTGCAAAAACTCTGTACCCACATCTATGTGGCGATAGAAATTAAGCGGGCTAGAGATATGCTCTATAAAAGATAAAAATTAAAGTAATATTCACTTCATGAATTTTCATAAAATATCTGTCAGACATTTCGATTTTTGTTAAGTAAATTCTGCACTTAATTATATGACGCTGTTTTTTTAAATTTCTTTATGTCACACCTGGCCATAAAGTGGCTTTTACCGCACACTACGTGTACGGAAAAAGCCGTTTTCTGGCCAAGTGTAGACATAAAATGATGTACACAACACGGGAGGTAATATAGAAAGCCCTCTAGTATTTTTAAATTATTTTACTTAGTTGAGGTTAAGATGATTCGAGTAAATCGGTTTACCATACAAACATAAAGAGGACCATTGTTTGCTTCCACGGCATCAATTATGTTTTAAATGTGTTTTATTTTATAGCTTGATACATTTTATCTGTACGAAATGACATGAGAAATCTCAACATAACAGAATTAACGTGCAATTTCGGCATTTATGCTCAGTATTAGCATCATTTGAAAGTAAAAGTATTTTGTATTTTTTTTTTGCTTTTGTCTGTTCTCGTGTCATTTCACGCAAATAAAATGTATCAAGCTCACAAACGTTTAATGGTCTGTGATCAAGCTATAAAATAAAACACATTCAAACATAACTGATGCCGTGGAAGCAAACGATGACCTTTTTGTTTGTATGAAAAACCGAAGGAGTTGCTCACTCCGAGATCTCGCCGTGCGACTACTAACTATTACCAAATGTTGCTCCTGCGGAGTGACTTAGTCAGCGACCAGAAATACCACGCGTTATGAGATAGACAGAGACGGTCAGATCCGGTGCATTCCGTCCGGTGGTCGGACCAGAACGTCAGTTTTGTTAGAAAGAGAGACTTAGTATGTTCTTATTCTGTCTGTGCTACTACTCTTATACAGCGTGGGAGGGACTATACCGACAAACTTTAACTATAGATTCTAACAACTATTAGGAGTAAAAAATGTTATGTGATGTATAGTCGAAAAACGCTTACTTTCCGAGATATTAATTATTTTGTAAATGAAAAATCCCAAGTGTGTAACAAGCCCTAATAAATGTGACTAAGATACCTTTACTATTTTTTTAAAATCCTTTAACTAAACAGGAATTAACCTTCGCAGTATTTGATGGTAAGCTACTACGAGGCCAAAAAATTGACCTTTCGTTTCCATTTTAGCTTTTTTATTATTTTTGATAACTTTTCAGCCAGTAAGGACATATTTATAACGAGGGGCTTAATTTACTGATATATTTTGTTCCATAAGACTATTAATGTAAAATGACAATATTCGACCCATGTTGATATAACATTATTTACTCGTCACACCACCAGGAATTCATGGCTAAAGTATGTCGGTATAGTCCCTCCCACCCTGTATATTCTGAATACGTCTTGATTCAAATTGGATACCGCTCGTAAGAGCATTAGTTAAATAAAAGCATGGAAATTCAGCAAGACAAATAAAACAAATGAAAAGGCCTTATCATTACATTAACGTATTTATTAATAACAGAAACAAATTACTTAGTTTTCCCAGTAATTAAACATTAAAGAACGAGGGCGAAGTACATTTTGATAAAACACAAGTCATATAGCGTGATCGACCGAGCTAGCACAACCAGTCGCAAGTTCGCAACTTCGCTTGTGACGCGACAGTGCCCGTGACTTCGCACCTTATTGAATAGAAAAGGATAGGTTAGTTGGATTTGTCGCGCAATAAGGAGTCAATACTCCTTATATCATATACAAATCCGACTACCTATCCTTTCGCCACAATAGGCATAGTTGTGCTAGAGGTTTAGCGTAGCTATCTGCCCATTGGGCCGGGTGGGCTGTCGACGACCATGACGCCGCCGCCGTCGTCCATCCCCGGGCGACCCATGTCGTGCATCGGCGGCTGGTCCACCACGTGCACTCCGCCGCCGTCGTCGTCGCAGCAACTACTGCAGCCGCCCATTATACTTCTGGAATATAAAACAATCTATTGGTAAGGGCTTATTTGAGCGAGCCAAATGTGTGAGGTTTCGAGTCGACTAGAAGGATGCTTCTGGACTGGAAAGACGCCGAGGCGTTCTGTTTGCATAATTTATTTGCTCGACGATAAGCAGAATCGGTTCAGCAATTACGTAGTTAGGAAGATTCCTCTGTAACCTCTGAACCGATTCCCTCTAATCACGTGGTCCAACATTATTTGTACGACTAATCGGACGACGTGGATTTTTTTCCTATTGATTCGACTAATCGAACTGCATGGAATCGCAATTCCGCTCCGCCCGACAGATCGGTCTACCTACACCTACACGGACCTTTTAGATCGATTAATTGGACTATAAATTAACTATTACCATTACACCGAAATAATTAAAACAAACAATGGCGTTTTCAATTTTATTTCAATATTTATTATTTTTCATATTTTAACACAGCAGTCGGACCACGTGGCCAGGGTGAACCGATTTTGGTCAGATTCCTACCTAATAATTCTATTAGCTGCAACTACTCTTCTACTTTTCGGAAGGAGCAAACGAGAAAGTCGAGAAAAATAGACTACGGGGCTGCCGACACAGGCACCAGTAATAGACCGGGAGATAGTAACACAAAATTTCCGGTAATTTGTACCAGTATGGCGACCCTACAGGCGTCTAATTACGTAATTATGAAATGGAAAATGATGGCCATAGCGCTCGTACCGGCGGCCCAAAACGTGTGGGCGATAATCCGATAGTCGAACGTGTCAGAAAAATTACGAAAGTCGAACGATTTGTACCACAAACATTCTTGTATTTTCCGATAGTGGATGAAAAATGGAGTAGGCTGCAGTGGCGTGGCGTAAAAGATATCCTTGGGCAAGCCGGTGCAGATTTGGCCTACATTTTCCTTAAGAGCTGTAGAATAAGGTGCTCAAATGCCTGATATTAGGCAAGCCGGTAGGAATCGAGTTCTTTGGACGCCACGCTACTGGTAGGCTGAAGCGTAATGCCATACTTCTCCGGTGTGGCTTACAGCCCGCCATACCGACGAAAAAATTAAGTAAATCATCCATTCGTACCAGGCTAATTTTTGCACAGCTAATCATTTAGAGTTTCCGACGGGGCCAAATGGCAGCCAATAGCCAATATACCGCCGCAAATGACTAAATTAATTTTTTAGTTTTCAGTAGGGGTTGCCTTTAAACCCTGTAGAATTATCGTTCTATAACTACTATCGATAGTCAATATTCGACCCCCTACAATTTACGGGATCGAAAAACATTTGGACAATTTATAAAAGGTATGCACTTTGGTTCATAAATCTAGGTACTCTGAACTTGTCCACGTATGCCATTATTATACAGAAATGCATCTTTAAAGTACCTGTCCCCAGGGTGCATACCGCTTTTTGGAAGACGTTTCGGAGAATTCCGTAGCTCCTCCCCTTACAATCTTACTGTGAAGTATCAGAATAAAATCCCTCATTGGCTTATTTCCCTTGACTACTCTGCGACCGAGGCTGTTATTTTAAAAGTAGTATCTATAGAGAGATTTATTTCACACACTGTCTTATGTTATATGTTTCTGATATTGCCTTGCCATGTTTTGTCACTTAATGCATTGACTTTTAATTGGAAATTTGGTTCCCCGCGATACAGGCTTAGCCTAGTGCAGAGTCCCCTGGTCATCATCATTTCAGCCAAAAGACGTCCACTGCTGGACATAGGCCTTCCCCAAGGATCTCCACGATTGTCGGCTTCCTTCGGCGGTCCCCTGGTAATTGAGTGATAATTGGAGTGCACTGCACTAGGTACTTACAACCATTTTACTTGCTGTACCTATGTGTATTGTTGTCTTACTTTTGTACAAAAAATTATTCTTATTCTTATGTACCCGGTGATGTTATATTCAGACAGAACTGACTATAGCCATTGACTCCCAGTTTTCATTTTACTTAAGTGACTACGAGGCCAAAGATTTACTCACTGATTCAGTAACAGCCCATTCACTCTTACTATAAAGATACCGAAGGTTCACCTTGTTTTGGCATAATTTTATTTGTCCGAATGTTCTATTTGCCCGAATGCTATTTACGCTATAATTGTTATTTTACAGATAATATTGACTTTTCAGATCAGAATACCTAATTATAAAAGAAACCTAACCTAACCTAATATCTTCTAAGTAGCCGATGTAAAAGATTTTGCAAAATATTTTCCGTTAAAGCTACAGAAAAATTATGCGAAATAAAATTCGGGCTAACAATACATTCGGGCAAATAAAACGTATGCCAAATAAAGGGAACCCGATACCGAAACTTAGGAAAAATTTGCGCTCTCCTCTACCCTCTCTCTCTTACTCTTTATACAAATGACAATGTAGTTATGAGTTTTCAATATAGGTATAAAAGAATAAAGCCTAGGTACTTATGTCAAATATTAGTTTCAACTGCATGAAACAGCGATTAATAAAAAATAGCAAGCGAAAATATAGCAAGAAGAATTTTTAACAATTACTAGTGCTAACATACAAGACAAGCCCTATTTATTGCCCCAGATTCTAATGAACTGTTTATCAATATTTGGAAATGACAAATTTAGTACGTATAATTAAGTATTGTAACGACTTGATGTTATGGTTTTAGAGGTGGAACGCCGCATTGTGGGAATATACGTACCTATTAGGCAATCCATGGTCCTGTTAATTTACTCATGCACGACACGACCATCTACACCGACAATGTTTTATGAAATTCGGAATCAGTTTTCACTATATATCTGCCCTGCTTAAGAAGATAGCATTAAGTCCCGGTCTTATATCCATAATATTTTTAAGTAGTCATAAACTCATTAAGGTGAAAACAGTGTAGAAAAAGCCAGAAAACTTACGTAGGGTACTGGTTCGATGAGTGACAACAATTTACTAAAATTACTAGCTATTGTATTTCGATTCAATCCAAATTGGTGCCAGTCAGGTATGGACTGATAAGATACCTATGTACTTACGTAAACGCACTTGGGGTATCGGATTTTATCGATAAAACTTGTTGTCTATCATGATACTAGTTTTACTGCAAGATACTTTATTTTTTCAGGGAACTTAATTTAATTAATTTTTTTTATTTTCGAAACTATAAAACTGAAGCTATGTCACTAAATGTATCGGAAGCGGGCACTTCTTTAGAAGAAGTTACCAGCGCAAATTTTCTTGGCATTAAAATTGACTCGCATTTAAATTGGAAATCTCACATAGAACAAATAAACAAGAAAATTAGTAGCTGCTGTTATGCCATTTCAATACTATCAGGCACGTGCTCTGAAACAGTAGTAATAAATGCTTATTACGGAAGCGTGTACCCACTTCTTACATACGGGGTAATTTACTGGGGTAATTCTGTGGATGTGGATAAGACGTTTAGATTGCAGAAGAAGTGTCTGAGGGCTGCATATCGGATGCGTCCGAGGGACTCGCTCCGGAATGTTTTCCGAGAAAAAAGATTCTTAACTTTAACTAGTATATATATTTTGGAGTTGTGTTTATTTGTCAAAAATCAACCAATATATTTTACAAATATGTCTTCATTAAGGGAAAACATACGAGAACAGTACAAATTTAATATACAACTTCCCATAGTAAAAAATACTTTGTATAAAAAGAGTTCGTATGTAATGGCCATCCGAGTATTTAATCATCTCCCTATTGGCTTGAAAGCACTTGAAGGGGCTACCTTCAAGCGCAGGCTAAAAAACTGGTTGATTGAAAATGCTTTTTATACCCTACATGAGTACTTAACAAACTGTAATTAGTAACTTTTAACGTCCTTGAAAGTGTAACTTATCTTAAGTAGTTATAAGTTTTTGCAAATATTATTGTACGCCCGCAAGGGTAGCTGTTGGGACTTCTGTATTCACAATTTATCAACTTTGTATTATCATGGACACAGTTATGCAATAAACGATATTCTATTCTATTCTATTCTATTAATCATTGATTCCTTGAAGTGAATCACACAGATTAGGTACCTTGCTTATTTAATTTAGGTAAATGGAAATCACGTCAATAACTTACCATTCTACACCTAAATATTCGAATGTGCCAATTTTTCTGGAACAAGCGCAAAACCGACCGATGGAGCCAGGTTTATATTAACATTCTTAAAATATAGGTATCCTTGGGAAAGCCGGTGCAGATTTGGCGTACATTTTCCTTAAGAGCTGTAGGTGTAGAATAAGGTGTGGCAGCCGCTCCATAGTAATGATCTGTCCCATTGCTCATGCAGCATTTACCTTAGATTATTTTCTTGGTTTGTCTACGCCTGCCCTCTCCCCTTAACAAAATCCTAGCTACGCCCTTGCAATTTGCAAAGCATAATCCGAAAGAAATGAGAATAACCACATTTTTATTAAAAAAAACACGCACTTAGAAACTGCATAAAATTCGCCATTTTGTTTATTTTAACGAACTTCATACCCAGTGACACTCGCGCTATCAAGACGAATCTAATGATGTATCATTTATCAAAATCGGATGTGCCGTTGAGTAGTTACGAGCGGACACAGGAACGGACATACATACATACATACAGGTCAAAAACATAACCCTCCTTTGGGCTTCGCCGCAGTCGGGTAAAAAGCGCTAGAACGATTATGGTTTTACTATCCTACATTAATATAAAATCAACAATTAGACCTAGAGGCTCTGCTCTACATACTACATACACGTATTTTAAGCCCAAACCTATGCGATGAATGGCCTTTTCCAGTCTGCCAAGAATTTTGACCGTGCATAAAAGTAATCACTTTTCTACTCATACCACACGGCTGTGTGTCGTCTGCGAAGCAAAAGAGCATTTATGAACCATTTCGAGCATTTTCTGACAATCCCCCCCCCCCGCCTAAACTAAATAAATATAACACAAATCCTAGCTTCGCAGGCGGTGGGTGTCACACAGCTCAAGTAAAACTAAACGAGTTAAACTTAAATTTATTTCACCTACACATGAAACTTACTACTTGTACTTTTCATTACCTATATTTAGGTACTGAAAAGTATAGTATATTATTATGACAGTCGAAATTTCCACGGTGTATGCATATATAAACGACTTTCAATAAGTTAAATTTTTATTTGTATATACTTTTATGAATATTCCTAACATAGAGGCAGTCGGTACATTTATTACATAACTAATAAGAAGACTCTGGGCTTATATTATGTACAGTCAGCTGTAGAGAAGCTTGCACCATATATGTTTGTACATACCGCAAAGGGGTCAACATTTTCTGCAGCTGACTATACTTTCAGAACTAAAATAAGCACATTAAATAAAAAATATATACACATTGCGGGACAATCTTACACAAATCGACTTAGTCCCAAACTAAGTAAGCCTTGCATCCTGGGTACTAGACGACGATATAATGTACCTACTTATACAGTGTGTAAGTCTAATACGGGCGAATCTCTTAACGGTGGTTAGTATAGGACAAAGTGAAGGTAATTAGATAACATTTACTTAAAGTTGCAACAATAATTTTGTCCATACAAAATAATTCAGCCCGCAATCTAATGCAAACACACTCACGTTAAACGCTCGTTGACAGTTACGTTGACATTTCGGTACCGCCGTACCGCAACCATGTTTACAGTACATTGCTGCTGAGAAATTAAAAAAAAAATAATTATGGGGTCGTAATGAACTGCAACTTAAAAAAAACCTTTTACTTCATGATTACACTAATGAATACTATGTCCGATTTAATTTATCGCCCGTATTAGACTTACACGCTGTATAGATAAATAAATACTTAAATAGATAGAATACATCCATGGCTCAGGAACAAATACTCGTCCTCATCACACAAATATTTGACCTTACCAGGATTTGAACCCGGGCCTCTACCTTCGTAGGCGGTGTCACTCCCACTAGGCTAAACGTGTCGTCATTTTAAGTACTTAATTGCACTTAACGTATTTAACTGATGGCAAAGACTAAGACACTCTTCATGGAGACTCCGCTGGAAGAAAAGCATAAAATTGACGGGAAAACAATACAACCTTCCACAAGGAAACGTTGGTCGTCATTTTATTGACCTCCTGGCAGACGAAATCAATAAACTAGTTAATGAACTACCGACGAATGGATTCTCTGAACGAATATTCTTCTACTGCAGCACAATTCTCCAAAGGGATAGCTTAATAACTAAAGGCCCAGACATCAGACGTCTAATAAACAGAAGACTGGAAATGTGGCAAAAAAGTCAATTCGACGAATTAATACAGGAAGCAGAGAGATGCAACAAAAAGGTTAGCCGCTATAAAAATCAACAAGATTGTGATCATATGGCACGCGTGTTTAACAGACTGATGCTACAAGGAAAAATAAGACAAGCCAACAGATTTATCACAGAACGAAACGGCGGCGGAATATTAAAGCCTGATGACAAAATAGGAGACAAAACTGTATTTCAGATCCTGGAAGAAAAACACCCAAACCAAGCAACACCAATTATAGCAGATTTCGACCAAACAACACAACTTCCAAACCTTGTCGATGTTGACATAACATCCAGTCATATTGAAAAAGTAGCAAGAAGCATCTCTGGGGGTGCAGGCCCAAGCGGCACCGATGCTGATCAATGGAAAACGATGCTTTTACGATTTGGCCCACACAGCTTCAAATTAAGAGAATCAATAGCAGCCTTAACAAGAAAACTAGCAAACGAAATAGTAGAATGGGACGCAATAAGAGCACTGCTAGCTAGAAGAGGCATCGCCCTTGACAAATGTCCTGGTGTCCGCCCGATTGGTATAGGGGAAGTACTTCAACGTATCATAGCAAAAGCCATGGCTTTGACGACAGGCACTGATGTACAAGAAGCATGTGGAGCAAATCAACTTTGTAACGGAATAAAAGCCGGTATAGAAGGTGCAGCACACGCAATGTCAGAAAGCTTCCACGAAGACAACACCGAAGGTATACTCCTCGTCGACGCCACCAATGCCTTTAATGCCCTCAACCGTCCGTTGGCACTATGGAATGCCAGACTTTTATGGCCCAGATGCTCGAGATTCCTATTTAACACCTATAGAGGACACGCAGTCGTATCATTTAGAGACACCAGTAAGTACATATTAAGTAAAGAAGGAACGACACAAGGAGACCCACTGGCAATGCAAATGTACGCGATTGGAATATTACCACTAATAATAACCTGTAAAAACAAGAATAAATACATTCAGAACTGGTATGCAGATGACTCTGCATGCTTAGGCAAATTCGATGAAATACTAGAATGGTTCAACCTGCTAATGAAAGAAGGGCCCAGATACGGCTATTACCCTGAGCCAACAAAGAGCTATCTAATAGTCAAAGAAGGCCTCGCAGAAATTGCCAAACAAAAATTCGACAAATTAGGAATAAAAATTGTAAAATCACAACGATTTTTGGGAAGTTTTATTGGTGACACAAACGACAAAATCGACTATATACGACAAAAAACAAAAAATTGGACTGACTGCATCCTTAAGATCACAAAAGCCTCGGAAAAATATCCTCAAGCTGTACATACCGCATTCACTAAATCACTACAATGCGAGTGGCAATACCTACAAAGAGTGACCACCGGAACAGATGAAAACTACAACGACCTAAAGAACGCAATCAAGACTCATTTAACGCCCTCTATACTGGGCAGAGAAGTAACATCCATAGAACACGAACTCTTTGCACTTCCAGTGAGGCTGGGTGGCCTCGCAATTAATGATCCCACAAAGCAAGCTAAAACCTCACATGCAATATCACTAAATGCAAACAAAATACTAATAGATGCGATTCGATCCGGCGAAGAAATCAACATAGAAGACCATCAAAATCATGTATATGAAACTCTAAAGGAAGAAAGAAAAAAACGAGAAAATAATGAACAACATGAACTAGAATCAATCATCGATAAACTGACAATAAAAACAAAAAAATGCATCCAAAGGGCGATTAACAAAAAATCATCACAGTGGCTAACAATACTACCGACCAAAGCTGATGATACCGACCTAACAGCTACGCAGTTTCGCGACGGCCTTGCGATCAGATACGGACATGAACCTTCTGGCCTGCCACTAAACTGCGATGGTTGCGGCGAAAATAATTTCAACCTCAACCATGCACTTAATTGCAAGAAAGGAGGTCTCGTAAAAAGAGGCCACGACCAACACAGAGACGATATCAAAAACTGGGCGGAACCAGCATGGGGTTCGGCTACTACTGAGCCAATAATGCGAGCCGCAACCTTAGATCAACCAGGGCTAATAAGCGACTTACTATTGGAAAGCGTGTGGGAGCCAGCGAGGAAGGCGTTCTTTGACATTCGCATTGTAAATGCCGACGCCGCATCGTATGGTCTACTCACATGGCCCACAATTGCCCAAATACACGCTCGTGAAAAACATCGCAAATACGATCTGGCTGCAGAAGATCTTAGAGCTTCATTTACTCCCCTTGTGGTCTCTTGTGATGGCGTTGTCGGAACTGAATATGAATCCTTCATAAAAAAAACATGTCTTAAGCTATGTGAAAAATGGTCCAAGCCACACTCGCAAATAATAAACTGGATCAAAGTCAAAATACAAATATCAATCATCAGAGCGGTCTCTATTAGAATCAGGGGAACGAGAAGAAAGATAGGAAGATTTGGATGCGAAGATGGCTGCGGAATACCCATCCTGGAGCACTAGATTTCTCCTCTTTTTACTATATTTTACCATACTCTGTTTATTAATTTGTATTATTTAACGTAATAAAATATTATAGTCTGAAAGACACGACTGGCGTGTTATTTTTACAGTAAAAACCCACGTTAAAATATGACAATTAAGGATATTCAGCGTTTTTTTCGTCATTATCATCTCGACAAATATTGTTAAAATACATAGGCAATGGTCAACTTTTTATGAAGCCGAAAGGGAGCACTGAGGCTAAGTCTAGTTAGTCTATTAAAGTTATGGCGACTTACTCTTCCATTGTAGTTATAAGCGCGAAACATACCAACCGATGAATTAATAAAATCTAATAGATAAATATAACAAAGCGAATCTATTTCTCGAAATGATTCTATAGACTTGTATTTTGACTCATAATTTTGAAGGAATACTAACTGGGCATTTCTCCAGAAATATGTCTGCGACTCATTCATCTGTCTCCATGCATTCAGTATGAAAAAGGGCCAGATGAATGAGGTGACCGCAGACATATTTCTGGAGAAACGCCCAACTACATATTATTATTATAAATGATTTGTAAGTGTGATGCAGTTTACGTTTATATGTGCACAAAAAAACAAAGACAAGTAAAAATGAATCTTTTGACAACTGATAAATGTAGGACTAAATAGGTAGGAAATTCCAAGATAAATAGCTTAAAATATGATTAACGTTGATAAATCAATCTGCGAGCATTCGCGGTAAACAATAACCTATGTTTATAAATCATTTCAAAATACATAATTGTTATTCAAAAGTATTGTACTGTAACTGTACTCACATATGCATCATATACAACTGAAAATTTTGATTCTTTCAGCATTCTTACTTTTTAGAGCTTTTATCAATCCAACTGGTAAATTTCTTTTTTGACGTGAACCTGAACCATTATTTAAAAAAAAAATTACTGCACACACGACCTGGTCAGAAAATCCCACTTTTGGGCCAGCGGATGATGAGCAATTTATTTATTTACACTTTATTGCACAATACAGGAAAGTACAAACGGCGAACTTAATGCCATATGGCATTCTCTACCAGTTAACCGCTGGGCCAAACAGAACCATTAAATTGGTGCAATTATGTACTTTACGATACAACACATCACGGTGTTGATAAACAAAACCTCAGAACGCAATCGCTCGCATGTTTATATCTGTTTAATAGTACATTACACAATTAGGGTGGTAATACAAAGAAAGGCCGAGATCGCTGATGTTTGCGGCCCGAGCTGCAAGCGAGGGACGTAAATATGCGATCGAGGGCTTTCTTTATTACCTCCCGTGTTGTGTACATCATTTTACTCGTATGTCTACACTTGGCCCGAAAGCGGCTTTTTTCCGTACGCGCAGCGTGCAGAAAAAGCCACTTTATGGCCAGGTGTGGCATAAAATATGTTATGACTAACATTCGCCTGTTTAACAAAAATATAAGTGATCGCTGTATAGACTTAGTAGGTACTGATTGACATTAGATATTGTCTAGTAAACAAAATAAATTAAATAACGCTTACCATCAAACTTAAATCACCAAAGCTGCTCGAAAAATCTCGCCACATGCATTCTCATGCCATCAATGATTATAAATTGACAAAAACTAAATAAAAGAAAATAATTTGACCATGTTGAGCAGTGACGTCATAAGTCTGTTTTTAATCTTGGAAGCTTCATGCTGTTTTGGCGATTTGATACTTTATAAAAGAAGCTGATAGTTTTTTTATAACATTGTGTATAAAAACAGTATTAAACGCCAGGTCACGGCATCACAAACATTTTTTTTCTGGAAAAAAATGGCACGTAGGTAGGTACATAGGAAAAAAGGTTCATCGTCCCTACCTTAAACCATTAACATCGCCTTTTGTAGGTACAAAGTGTGTTCTATAGTGTGTCTAAGTTTCTATAAATACATTCCCGCTAAATTACGTATTTTTAATTTTTACAGGACGTTTGTTCGTGCCGCTAAGCCCAAGTCTGTTAATAAAAAGTTTACGTAACATGATAAACGATAGTAGTCCAGGACTATCTAGATCCGTAGTCTGACAGATCTATCTGGCGTAAGGCGGCGGCGGTTGGTGGACGACGGGTGCGGGCGGGTGGTGGTGGACGACGTTGACTGTGGTGCGCGTGGGCGGCGGCTCCGCGCAGCAGTCGCAGCAGAGGCACGGGATGCAGCAACAGCAGCACGGACGACACGAGATGTTGCAACCCATTCTGGAAGTTAAATAAAAATGTATTTATTTTATTATAAGAACACTAACAAATTACAAACGAACGATATCGATATTAATAAGCACAATAGAATATATACTTATACACGTTTGCAACTTAACATCAACTAACTGTTCACATTTGTATAAAACAGCGAATTAAGAGTACGCCTTGGTACTCTAACTACTTTCCAAAATAACTGCGATATTTATTGCTTACTTAATCATTAAAATTATTATAATATTTTTTCTTGGAATAATGATTGCGAGTTGTATAAAATTGACTTTACGATACCATCGTAGTTTACTGTACACCAAAAATAGTATTTTATGCAACAGTTGTATAAGAAGGTTCAAAAAATGCGAATTGCGTGAGTTGCGATACGAGCCGCGAATGCGGCGAGTATCGCAAATAGAGACGCAATGAGCGTTTTTTGACTTAATTATACAACGTTGCATACAATACTTTTTCTACGACAGGTTTTAAAATTATAAAATACAAACAAGGCATAACCTGCAAAGAAGGCAAATATGACGTATGACTGTCAGTATGTGTCTATGGTAAACTTTTTATTTTTTAAATGAAGTTGACACGCAGTGAATATATTAAAAATACTTTTGTTTTTATGTTGGCATCAATGAATTTAGTTCAGAAAGTTTTGTTTTTCTTAAAAGCCGTAGGATTTTAATTGTTTGTTAAGTTGGTAGTTGTGCATTTTTACCGTAAAGTTAAAATTGAGCGCTTAATCCTTGACCTCAGTTTAACCTAGATTTAGAAGTCTGTGGTTGCTAGCAATAACGTAAAGTGGCTATAACGACACTAGTGCTGTTATGGGGAATAGAGTATAGACTTCTCTGAACTCATATTATATATGTTCTTATATTAGTGTTCGTGACCAAGTAAAAGACAGATAACAGTACAGGAGTAGAAAAAAATTATAATGCAAACTTATATAAAAAAAACAGTGATAAACAATAGGCGCGCCGGTCTTATCGCCAAAGAGCGATCTGTTCGATATAGACAACCGTTGGGTACAATTTTATTTTAAAAAATAGATCCCAGGAAAAAGCATACCTATCGCCGCGTGCCAACAAAGACGAATTTTGTTTGCATCTTTTATACCAGTAGGTTATCTGTTAATGTTTCTATATGGTAAGTAGCCAATCAGAACTGAATTACCTAGTTAGTTAGTACTTAACTAAGGTTGGACCAGATGGGATGGAAAGAACTATTGAATCACGTATAGGCAATTTCTACAATAAAGTTATTTACAATAAAGCGTGATTTACAATTACCTACCTACCTATTATCTACAAAATATCACAGTAGGTATATTTGACGACAAAGCAACGAAAACCAATGCCGTGATACAAATGGAGTGTCAAGGTGAAAAGAAAAATCAAGGTGCATTTATCACAATAGCGAACGCTCAATACACTACATTACCTTAACGGCTTGGACTGTTTTAATTAGTATAAATATTGAGTGCCTTCTTTGTAAATCCACTATTTAACACCCGCTGTGTTTTAGATAAGTTCACATAGCACACGATGTAACCCCGTAATGTGGATAATTAGTTCCTGAATGTAACTAAATTACGTACCTAACTAACTAATTATAGTTGAAATGTGGAACAAAACAATTCTAGTTAATACTCCACCGAACCGATTGTAACATTTGCGTAAAAGTCGTCCACTAAATAGCGCAAAAATTACAAGTGCATAATGTACTCACCTTATTCTGCTAATTTTCACCTATACATAGGCTGAGGGGGTGGCGGGTATCCTTGGTAGCCTGGATGTGGGGGGTAACCTTCGTAGCCTGGCTGTGGGGGGTAGCCGGGGTAGGCGCCTGGCGGAGGTGGCGGGTACGGGTAACCTCCAGGCGGCGGCGGCGGGTGTTCGACCACGACTGGCGGGTGGTGGACGTGGACTGTCGGCGGCGGCTGTTGCTGCTGCCCGCAAGCGTTCGGACACAAGCACGGCACCAGGCAGCAAGCGCTGAGCGCCAGGCAGCAAGGGTTACAACACACGTCACAATCCCCGCAGTCGAAAGACAGACACAATCCCATCACGTCCAATTCTTTAACTAAAATTAAATATCCGTTTTAAACTTCAACCTACAAGCTTAATCTAAGTCTTAATTGATACCAGAGCACTTTACAATGTCTGTAATCTGTAAAATAAAATTATTTTGCATTCCATGACTACTTATGTTCTTTCAGTATGGCTGCTATCGTAGCACATACTTATATTATCAGTATTATCACATGTCGCGTTTTATCTTATTGATACAGAGATAGCATAGTTTAGTCACACCTGATTCTTGGAAAACAGCGAGTTTTATTGTCTCGGTAAAATGTATTCGCAACAGTTAATGGGTAAAACCGAAGGAATAAACATCTATCGAGCCGAGGTTGACACTGTCTTCGCGCATAAAAGGCAGTACCTACAACTTAAATTTCTTTCAATATTAATATAATTACTAACTCGTATTTGAAGAGATCATCGATTTTCTACGGTTTTATATTGTTATTGTATTGTATATAAAAAACTGCAATAATTTTATAGCGCACCTTACAGTAACGCTCTATATTTGTATTTACAATAAGAATTATAGTTCAGTTGCTTTCACAATGATTATGTAGGTATTATCAAATTATCAAATTCGGAAACATCTGTAATTGTCAAATTACACACTATATTTTAAGTGGTCAAAACACCAGAATAAAGCTGCAAAACAAAAACACGATTTCCAATTTCCCTAGTGCATTACATTTTGATAAAAATTAGTGGACGACTGATAAGCAAGCGATAACATTACTTTGATTAGGATAGGTACAATACCTTTTCAACTCACTAAGTTTCACCTTCACGTCTCGTAGATGGAAAAAAATAAATCCGTGTTAGTTCCAGTGTTGAAGCATTACTAACTGCCGGCGAGGAAAACTGCACGATGACGCGAACGCCTGCGCAGACTGTCTACACAGTCCTTGTGCGCTATCTCTCTCAGGTGTGTAAGAAAAACATCATGAAAGAACGAAACAGGAAAATGAACGTAATAATTTATACGTCACACGCTGGAAAATCAGAACGAACCAACCTTGCTATTTTTTTATTACTCACGTCTCTACGACGTAGAGTTCTACTGAGACTGACGCATGCAGGCTAGGTACCTACTACGTAGGTGTGTAGTGTACTGTTCTACTTACATAAAATGTACTTAATTACTTAAGTGCACTAAACGCCATCACGTGATCAAAAACCTTATGGTTATCAGACATGCTAGGTGCCGAGTGCCTACGTTACTAACTGAGCAATGTTTTGCAAAACCGCAATAACTGTTCGTATTAGGAGATATTGAATACGAGTATACAATTTTGAACGCAGTGAACTGTCCAGAAAAAAATGTTTAAATTTAAACTATCGAAAATGTAGGTACCTAAACAAGTATGCTGTAAGATTGTGCAACCAATTTCCGTAGCCAAAATGGCAAAAACGGAACGTAGTTTCGTCATGTCCGTCCGTCCGTCCGTCCGTATGTCACAGGCATTTTACTCTAAAACACATGACGTATATTGATGAAATTTGGAATGTAGGTGTCTTGTATGAGCCGCTACTTAGTTCGGTAGTTAAATATTAAAAATAAATATTTCTAGGAGGGGTCCTCTATACATGTAACAGAAGGCGAAATTTTTTTTTTTCACTAAACATCAATATGTGGTACATAGTTCGACAGGTCTTTTAAAAACACTTTAAGGTTCTTAAGTAATATTTTTGATTAAGTGAATACTTTCAGAAATAATCGCTCCGAAAGTTGCAAAAATTGTGTCCCCCCCCCCCCCCTCTATCTTTTAATCCGTATGTCCAAAAATATAGAAAAAATCAGAAAGGTTACTAATTAATAATTAATATAGAGTAACTTAATACTTTCAACGAAAATTGTTTTCAACATGATCGAATATAGCGTTTTTGAGTTATTGCCGAAAAACTGCGCTTCTCAACAAAAGGATGTAATTACTATGAAGATACGCTATTTCATTCATGCACTTTTTCACATCGTATTATTTACTCAAGTATAGCAAAACGAAGGAGGATTATGATTTCAGCGCCGTATGTATGTTTGTATGTTCGTCTGTTCCTTCTTAACTCAAAAATACTGAACCGATTCCAACATGTAGGGTATCGTTGGATTCGTCGTGATTGGACGCAGATACCTAATAAGATAGTTAGTTGGAACCAAAATTAAGATAGGAACCATGATCCTCATCAAAAGTGAAGCATTGAATAAAAGTCATCAAGTCGCATTGAATTATATGACAATTTAATGAATTTTAAAAGCTCATTTCAAAAATATATCACACATGTGTATTTCCATTTCAATTCATTAACAACAAGAAACACGTTCAACAGCCCGCGCTCTTCGCCGATACGTTTACATTGTTCTAGCACACCTACCTCCTGGTGCACCAATGTTGGTACTAAAAAAAAGTGATAAATCAGTAACGCAGCCCAGCGGTAAATAGTTTAATAAATTGTGGAAATTAAGGACTACTAGCGCCATACTAACTACGATGAAAAGAACAAGTTTATTAAATGGACGTTGATAAAATAGCCATTAAAAGATAGTTTTCAGTAAGGGTGCTTCCGCTATCATTCCTCGGGTCACCACGACTTGAGACTGATCTTGTGAAGGAAGTTTCAAGCCGGAAGGTCGAAGGTCCGTCTGCAGGTGCCCTTTATGCCGCACTAATTCAAAGTGAAGCTGAAGGCCCGAAGCGTTACAGGTCGCCTTACGCAAACCATATATCAATCTCATTTTTGCGAGCCCGTAGGGCGAGCTTCAGGTTGCGAGGCCGAAGGCCGAGCTCCTCTGCAAACGCACTATATCCGTAGTAAGCCCTATGGAGGCCGAAGAACGAGCTTATCTCACGCTAGCCGCATATGAGTCTCATTTTCGGGGGCCCGAAGAACGAGCTTCAGGCTGCAAAGCCGAAGGCGTAGTCAGGTTTTAAGTTTTAACTATATTTTCATTTGTAGCGCATTTCCTTTTAGTAAAAGGTTACGGAACCCTACACTGAGCATGATCCGAAATGCTCTTGGCCAGTTTTTTTGATACAGAGGTTTGGTATCTAAATAGCTAGACATCCATACAAGAATGATTGGTAGTACATACTTACACATTTTTATCAGACGACGGTGAACAAAAAAGAAGGTTAGATACGTCTTTTTTACGATTCCAATCCTAGTCTTTGTAAAATTCTCTTGCGCGCAATGATAAAAGTTACCAAGTTCGAAAATGTTCTACAGCGGCTTAGGAATTAATTGGTCGTCTCTACATTAGTATTAACAAACTTGCAAACGCACAAAAAATTACGAAAACATTATAGGTACCAATTTAAATATCTTACTTACCATCAAAATTAGTGTTGGGAAATAATAAACCGGTCGTCGATTTTGGACATCGGAAGTCCACCGTGCAACAATTGCAAGGTAAAGTCGTCACGGTTTATAGGCTCAAGGCTGGAGGCTATCTGGCTATTTGTCACTTAGGTACCTATCAGAGTAGAGAGTTAAGGAATTTGTTAAGCGGGTTAACACTGGTTACGACCGATGGTGTTACGGTTACGAACCACGAACGAACGAATACGCACAAATTAAGAAAACGATTAAACTGCTCACATAAATTTTTTTTGAGTGTACCGTGTCGGAGAAAAAAAATGTGCATTAAATAACTGCAAAACTAGATGGCGCGAATATTAATGATAACTCTGAACTTAATCTATACATACGATACATTAGGCAATAAAATAATAGAAAGACTGTTTTTGTACATTAAAGATTTTTCCAAAAAATAAGTCACATTGTGCCCTATATATCCCTGAAAATTCAGGGTTCTAGCTTTAGCCAGTACAAAATCACAGGAGGTTGAAAATAGCCTGAATGGCTTCGAGAAAAGGATGGTACGGCCGTGCCTTTGTTTTGCTCGACTTCCCCGCCAAGTCGCCGTGCCCCCAGATTAGTAGTGTTTGCCGGCTTGTCTGTTTGTATTAAACGCAACACCATTACACCACGCAAAAACCAACGCACCGATTTCCATGAAATTTTATGTACAGGTAAATTATGACCCCGGTTAACATAATATAGATTATTTTACGACTAAGCTGAAGCAAAAAAGCGTAGCAAAAAAGAGACATTTAACTTATAATATTTATTTTATTTCGATACGATAACTTTTCGAGACAACCAAGCTACAAAATGCAGGAACAGTAAAGTCCTGAATTGGCGACCACGCATAGGTAAGCGCAGCGAAGGACGGCCCCAGACTCGGTGGACAGACAGTCTTGTGAGTAGCCGGGAATCGGTGGATGATGCACAGGACCGCTCTCCATGGCAATCTACGTCCAGCATATAATATTATCTCTAAGTATTTAGGTAGGTACCCTTCCTAATGTATAGACCACTTCGAGCGCACTTACTTAAGGTATGCGTCGACAAGAGGCTGCCGCGACCCGGCAGTCGCTGCCCGGCAGTCGCCGCACTGCTTTATAGGGATTTGTATGACACACCGTCCGCAGCAGGCAGCTGAGCGGCGCGGCCGGGGGGCGTGGCATGCGCGCGACTTCGGCGGCGCCGCCGAGCCGCTCCTGTAGTAGTATGGCGGCGCTGCCCGTTCGCGCAGCAGTCGCAAAAATAAATAAATAAATATTAGGGGAATAAATGGCGTCACATGAAGCAAACGACGAGTAGGTATTTAGTGGATCTGATAACTGCCTTCATCAACTCTGGACGTATATAATGAATCGATTCTACTCCTCTTTGATGAAAGTAAAATCATCATTTCATCATCTTCTTCTTCGTCCTGAAGCAGTTGCTCCACAAGTTTTCGCTTTCGTGTATTTAAATTGTCAGACATCGTTATTTTTAATATACCCAACCGAATCGCACAACCGCTAGCACTGACTCCTGTGTGAGTACTGGACGTGGCAGTCGGCAGTCGCCGCCCGGTCGCGCCTTGCGGAATGCTTACGGCGGCGCTGCCCAGCAGTCACGTTCGGCGGCGGCGGTCGGTCGCGGCTGCCGGGCGGCGGCAGCGTCTTGCCGAATGCTACCTTTAGACGCTCACTAATATGTCATTTTACCTTTACATATATTGGCGCAAAGAAATTACGAGTGACAAGAACTATTGATAAAATCCGTATATCTACCTTGATACCTTCGTTCCTTTGAAAACTCAAATCTCTTATCACCATTCCTTGCAAAGTTATTTGCTTGAACGGTAACGACAATAAACGCGGCGCTAAAAAAAGGCTGGTAATTTACCCGTCTGTTTTACAAAAACCCTTTTGGACATTCGTTACGCAGGAGTCGGTTTTAGAACACGTAGCTGTAATCCCAAGATTCCCAAGATAGGTTTTAAGTTATGTATAGTTTACGGGACTTCAATGTCGGATCTACGGCTTTTCATAAAAGGCGCAACACTTGGAATTTTGTCAAGTTAACAAAATGTGCAGCTTAGGTAGGTAGACATCTATCTACAAAAACGTACCTTCAGACATAAAAAACTCAAAAGATATAAAAATCATAACATAATCACCGCTATCTAAATCCTATCTTATCGCGAGCTTGCGTCATACTCAATCAATGCTGAGCGGGAGATCCATCACACAAAAGTAGTAGGCAATCGAGCGTTAAGAAGTAAACCCGTAAAAATGTTCCCGCCCAGTCAATAGTGATGAGTGATACAACTTTCTTATCCAACGCTCAAACAGAAGAATATCTACTTAACTTGATTTCGGCGGACGAAACCGTGAAAACAGCAAAAAAGACACATGAAAATGGACAAACAAAGAAGGTGTCGTTCCTGCGTAGATTGCCAAGTATCCGGTCTTCGGTGACGCCGAACTTTTACAACGTACGTAATCGTTTCCGAAAATTGAACTGTTTTAAGGCAGAAAGCGATGACGAATGTGACCTGCCCATGATGGACATGCCGAGACACAAGAGTATAGACATCAGCGTCGGTCTGGCCCGGCGCGCCTCGCTCTTTCTCTTTAGAAGAAAATCGGTGTGTATGCATCCCTATCACCCTTATACACCGAGAGCAACTACGAGGAAGATATATTTTGGCGTTGATATAAAGAAACATTCTGAGTAAAGACTGATCTGAAGTGGTACCGAAGTTACAAGGAATTCAATTTCTGATTGTCTCTTTATCACTCACGAGTCATGATATCAAAATTAGGACCTATACCTATAAATATTTATCAGTTGCTCATTAAAATCGATTGCCTTGTGTTATTTAAGCACCTACATTGTTATAATCTCTACAGATTTATTTCTAACAAATAATCATGTCATTATTGTGATGTTCTTATGCAAAATGAACCACTTTGGGCGTTTGTCAATAAGGATAAATTTTAATTACATTTTCATAAAAATAGAAATGCTTCAACCTTAGGGGTCATCCATATAGTACGTCACACCCATTGTCTAGCTAAATGTGACAGCCTATACTAACAAGGTCAAATATGTTAGGAAAAAGTGTGACATGGGGGGGGGGGGGGGGTCTAAAAGTCTGAAAAATCGTGTGAAGTACTTTGTGGATGACCGCTTATTTATATAGGGAACGTGCGCAATGAAGGTGCTGCCAACTGGTGCCGCAAATCCGAATCTTGATTTGCTGGGACTACATTAACGGGAAACGCCAATATCGCGATGATGGACGATTAACGTTAGTGTAGCCACGACTACTTGACTTTGATATTTAGATACAATTTTTTTAGGACTGATAAGTTTCTTTTACTGTCCGCATAGTATCTCTTTTGTGAATTTAGTGCTGCCGCCTATATAGTTCCTACAAGTTCCCTAGTTAAGTGGTACATTTTTCTCGATAACGCACAATTTAAGTCTCTAAAACTGTTTGTTACCTCTTTGACATTTTGGACTCATTAAAATTGTTATTGTTTAACTTGTATTATAAAAGTAAACATTCAGGATGACCAATTATAATAAATATTGTAATTGTGCCCTGAGTCAATTACTTATTTTAATAATAATACCATTTACACATAAATACTCATTAACATAGTTTAGGAATAAAACAATAAAGTATCACAAGCTACAAGTATATTCGAAGTTTTACATTCGTTCAAATACTAGGTACATCACATTCATAAATAAATTAATGTCATGTAATCATGTAAATACATTGTCATATAAGCGAGATAAATTAATTTGTTTTAATTACTTATTTTATAACACTAAATTCATACTGCGTACATTGAGGTTTGAGGTGCAAATACATTCGGTAACCACTTTTACCGTTAAAGGACTAGATTTGTTTTGTATAGTGGTTCCGTCGGGCATTTGTACGATCTACTTAAAGGAAACAAAGCGATTGTTTCTAAACCTCAAAAACACCAAGATGACGTTATTGTAAAAAGGCGTTACAACCACCTTTAAAGTTCAATTGATTATCAACTCTATCTCCGTGAACCATAGTTTACAAGTACATTAATAGAATAATGGCGTTCCAGCTGCCTTCGCTTTGTTCGGATCCCAGGTAGTCAGGTAAACACCAGGGGTGTGAAGTGCATAATACGTCTAAAGTCACATTTCTATTAAAGCAATTTTAACTCTTGGCAAAGGCCTTAGAGATGATAATCCACTAAAATGACAATTCACAAAGTCTTTATCTACGAAGCACGCTTCTCTTTTATTAACAGTATTGTTTCCTTTAAGTAGATCGTACAAATGCCCGACGGAACCACTATACTCAAGCCATTCCAGAACTCACAAGTATAATAAATTCCATCCTACCTATTTACGATCTCATTCCTTTTACTTCTTTCCAAGCTCCTTAGTTCTGAGTGTAGATGCCTCTATAGCATTGATTAAAGTAGCCCTGAAAAGATATCAACAGTTGTTAATAAACATGTAAACATAAAACATTTCGCACCATATTGCTAAAATGCGGGTTATTTCCTAGAATATTCTACGCAAAATCCGTAGTTAGGAACATTGAATACTTCTCAAATAAAGAATCCCCCCTCCACGGGTAAATAATAGCCAAGTCGGTGGGAATCGAGTTCTGTGGACAGCCCCCGTTACAGACTTGGTTTAACATTACATCTCAAAACTTTTTTGTTGGAAAAGGACTGCATTGCGAGACTTGCATCTTTTTACATGTAATGTTTTTGATAAGATACCTTTTTAGGGTTCCGTACCCAAAGGGTGCCAACGGAACCCTATGAGTATTTTTGCTTGGTTTTAATAACATATTATGGTAGTAGATGTTTGATATGTCGACAGAACGTGTAGGTATTTCTATTGCCGCTATAACAACAAATAATAAAAACAAAATAAAAGGCTGGTCCGCGCCTCGGGAGACCCCAGGGCTGGCGCCTACCTGTCCCAGCGGATCGCTATTGCGGTCCAACGTGGAAACGCTGCCTGCGTCATGGGGTCGATGCCGCAGGCGGACCTTCTAGAAGGGGTTTTCTTTTTATAGTTTTATTTTATTTACTTTTAGCTTTAATTTTAATTGTCTAGAATAGTTTTGTAATGTATTAAATAGTCTATATTTTAATGAAAAGTGAATGTATATTGTACAAATAAAATAAAAAGGGATAATACAATAAACGTGTTTTTAGCGTCATTTTGCTCGACTGTAGTACGGAATCATTCGTGTGCGAATCCTACTAGCACTTGGCCGATTTTATTTACTTTTTTGATGTCGAAATGCAATGGGAGGTCGAAAACTTTAAGTTGCGCTATTATATCAAGTGGGGTATAAAATGAAAGGGCTTAATTTTTACATTCCAAAACCATTTTTTTCTTAATCATGTACTTTTTAATTTAGAAACGTTACAAAAAATACCATCGCCTCCTATTATCTTCGAAGTTATTGAACAAAGAAATCTGTAATAATTATTCATATCATCCTAAATATTACACGAAAAATATAACGGTTTTCCTAACTTGCATCGTTTTTTAGAAATTCGCTAAAGTCGTACCACAAACTTATCTGCTGCTACTAACCAAACGGCGACCTATGTCGATGTACCACAGCTTTTCAACAGCAAAGTTAATTTTGTCCCACTATACAGTTTATCTTGAACTATTCACGTATCTGATATTGACGAATTTGTACGGAATCCTCGGTGCGCGAGTCCGACTCGCACGTGACCGGTTTTTTTCAATTTGACCCTAATAGATAAGATATTTATACCTCACCGCACTGTTTGTGTGGGTAATACTCTTATCATTATCAAGTACCCAAACAATTTTTTAACCACAGTTATATCTCCCTGTATACCCATTATAATAATGTTAAAACAATTCTTTTCTTCGTTTATATTTGTTTTAAATAAATTTACAAAAACTATTAGTATAAAACGTTATTTTGTAAGGCAAAATTTTAAGTTTCATTTCTTTTTCACGCAATATATTTTGACCGCATGCGTGTGTGTCGTCGTAAATTCGTTATTTTTCCTAGGATATAATGTGTAAAGATAAAAATGCAATAGACATTTCGACATCTGGAAGACAATCTGGAAGTAAATCTCCTGTTAAAAAAACCGGTCAAGTGCGAGTCGGACTCGCCCACCGAGGATTCCGTACAAACTCGTTAGTAGATACGTGAATAGTTTAAGAAAAACTGTATGGCGGTTAGTTTAGTAGGAGCCAATAAGTATGTGTTACGATTTTTGCAAATTTCAAAAAAACGGTGCCATTTAGGAAAATCGTTATATTTTTCTAGGGATGTAACGATACCGATACCGATACCGATATATCGGCCGATATATCGGTATCGCCGATATATCGGTATCGCCGATATTATACAACCGATATTTGAAGAATTTGCTGTATGAAAAAAAATCTGCAAAAAGTAATTTCAATTTCTGACTTAATTTATGTATTGGTCTATTCTATTACCTTGTGCAATGATAATTACTATGTTAATTAAATCTTTGGTTCTTAATAAAAAAAAAGAATTTTGAGTTGACAATTTATTATTTTTACTTTACACTTTCAAGGTTGACTCTCTGGTAAATATAACCAGTAGTCATTGCCATTAGTTATAATAAGGACATAAAAATATCTGAAATTCATACTTCATTATTTAGCCAAGATATCGGTATCGGTATCGGTATCGCCGATATTAACTACTATATATCGGTATCGGTATCGTATCGGCAAAACTGTGTATCGTTACATCCCTATATTTTTCCTTTAATATTTAGAATTATATTAATAATTGGTAATTATTACAGATTTTTCTGTTCAGTAACTTCGAAGATAATAAAGATAACCCCACTTGATACAGTAGCATAATTTTAAATTTTCAACCTCCCATTACGGGCCCCCTTTAAAAAACAAGTAAAAAGGTACAAGATTTTTTTAATGTCAAATAGGGTCGGGTTAGCGACTTTTAAAATTATTCCAAATTTCATATCGATAGCAGCAGTAGTTCCTGAGATATCTGGCTGTGACAGACAGACAGACAGAGTCGCACCATAAGGGTTCCTTTTTTACTATTTTGGTACGGAACCCTAAAAATGATCAAGGCCTGAAAATATCCCACTAATATTATAAATGCGAAAGTTTGTGAAGATTGGGGTAACAACTGAATGGATCAAGCTGAAATTTGGCATGCAAGTAGACCAAGTCCTGGATTGAGACATAGGATACATTATATCCCGGTAAAGAGTTCCTTTGGGACGATAACGGGAACAACGCGGGCGAAGCCGCGGGAAAATGCTAGTAATATATTAATATATACTACATACTTAAGATGATTTTATTGTGATAATGATAAACCTAATACATACTTATAATGTAAATCACTACATAGTATAAAACAAAGTCGCTTTCTCTGTCCCTATGTCCCTATGTATGCTTAAATCTTTTAAACTACGCAACGGATTTTGATGCGGTTTTTTTTAATAGATAGAGTGATTGAAGAGGAAGGTTTATATGTATAATAACATGCATAATATAATAGAGAAACACCGTGCGAAGCCGGGGCGGGTCGCTAGTAATAAAATAAGGAGGTTATAAGCATTCTATACTTAACGACCCGAGTCACGTGGTTTATTTGTTTAAATTTTTTTAGTACCTAAAAGTACAGAGTATAACTAAAAATGTACAACATTCGTGTACTCTAGTATTCGTGTTTGAGCAAAGTGGGGTGGGTCAAAATCATGGTATCAAACATGAATTGGGTTCCATTCCATGCATGTTTATAGGTATCTATGTTTTTAAAAAATAAAATAAACTAGTGGCTCTGTGAGCTGTAGGCCTCGCGAGCATGGCAACCGCAATGGCTTCGCCTTTTAGTAAAAATCCAAGACTGAATCGGAAAAAAAACTGCTCACAAAATTTCACAAGAATCAATTGAGATATGCAACATGTAGAGAACAGCCGGACATCCGCCCAACAGATAGACGTACAAACATTTTTGCCCAAGCTAAAACGGAGACGCTTCGCTCGGCTGGTGGTTATTTTTCCCCGTAGCATTGACTTTCGTGTGAAACAGTTTTGAGACGGCTTCTTATGGGACTGTCTCATAGTACAACGTAAGTGTTAAATACTTTTTCTGTAGCAGATTTTTAACTTTATTCCACAAACAAAATACGATTACAGACTGTAAAAAGGTTGAATCGCCGACAAACGTTTCACCGACATATTATTTAATCGAGAGTAAATTTTCTCTGAAACCATTTTTTTTTTCTTTGGATTAATATAAAAGAAACCTAACCTAACCTAATGGTATTTACGGGATGATTTTTTTTTTAAATCCTGAAAGGAGCTACCTACACAGCGAAAAGTTGTTGACGAATGAAACATTTGGGAACGAAACAACAGGCACCGGTATAACAGTAATACCTTATTTTCCCATCCTCAAGTGCGGTCACTCCACAGATAGTAGAGCCTCCAGGGGAGCAGACTTCATCCTTTAGCAGCCCAGGGTGTTTCCCAGACTGCAACACCATTTTACCGCTGCCAGCGACCATTTGAGCCGCGAAACGTAATGCCAACGCACGAGGAACACCCTGCTTCACTGCGCCGTCAGCAAGAGCTTCAATAATTATATACACCTGGAAGATATAAGGAAATGGTTGAACGTAACAAATTGTGTGGAATTTAGTTATACATACAATCTAGAATTTATGTTACAACTGCAAAAGAACTCAAGAGAATTCGGTTTCAGTACTTTTAAAATTAGTTTAGTAAGTTAAGTAATCCACAAAAGGTTAATGAAATAAAATGGACGTAGTTCTGTTCGGTTTATGTTGTTGAAATTTCTACTTTTAGCAAGGACAATTAAAACAAGAGGACTGTCATTCTCCATACAAAAAGCTGTTCCCCGAATTTACAACGCCATCTATGTATAAGCTTGGTAAAAGAATTATATTATTTACAATTATTCAACTTTGCAAACGTGACACAGTATTTAAATGTTAGAATTTATTTATTATTAGCTGTTTACGAACTAATTGTTACTATACTATGTTTCTTTGTTCAATTATAACATCGTTAAATGTTTAGTTTTTTGCGCCATCTAGTTTTTGTCCGGAAATCCCCTAGCGGTCGGGTTACAATCCAAAGTATGGAGAATGACAGTCCTCTTGTTTTAATGGTCCTTGCTTTTAGCTTTAGTTTAGTTAGAGAATAGAAGCCTATCTCGTCAATGATCGTTGTGTGAGTTGGGTCCCTGTAATAAAACAACTTAAACGGATTAAATCGCGTATTCATTATTACCTAGGTTCCAACGTTTTATAACCCATTTCAGCGTTCGTGGTCGCGGGCGGATTTAATCTGTTATAGTTGCTTTATTACAATGATGCTACGGCTACGAAGATTCGTGTTGGCGTCTCTTTCTCTGACATACATAAAGAACGAGACGCCAACACGAACCTTCGCGTTATCGCTGTAGGGCAGGGGTCTCCAGACTACAGCCCGCGAGAGCTTTCTCCAATGAAACACCCTCCCCCCTCCCAGGACGCTGGTGGCCGAAATAAATGATTAGCTAACTCCGTGGCCGAAACGTGCGCTATGGCCCATTGCTAACAAAGTTTGGAGACCCCTGGTGGAGGGTGGGATATAATCGCGGAAACCGGAGACATTATTGAGTTGGTTCCCGTTTGCAAAATAGTGTCCAAATGAAAGAGAACTTACGAAAGCAGGTCCACAGCCTACTAGGGAGCCAAGAGAATCCATCAATGGCTCTGGTACCCTCTCACAAATACCAGAGCTGTTCATCAGCCTCTCCACCAGAGCACACTGGGCTTCTGTCACACTGCCATCAGGTGTGTACAAGCAGGCACCTTCGCCCACTGTCATAGGAGTATTTGGCATTATCCGTATCACACTCACATCTTTGGATAGCTGCTTCAAGACCTGCAGAAATATAATATATAGTCATACAATATCCAGAGACCTAGTAAAAGGTTATCCCATTTATGTAAATTAGTTAGACAATTTATAAGCAAATTCAGACAAGCAGAAAAGCAATAGTCATACATAGGTATTAGTTATACAGTTTAAATAAATCTATGTGTGATGATAGATGCACCTGCCTTATTCCCAGTTTTAGTAAATAGCAAATAGGTATACACAAACCTTTTGCAATTCATCTATAGTGATCCCAGCCAACATTGAGACAAAAAGCACCTTTTTACATGATACAGCTTCAGTAAGGGTACTGAGACAGTCATTGACAGCCGCTTTTAACATGCTTGGCTTAACACCCAAAAATATGACATCACAGTTACAGAATACTTCACCATTTTTTGTTGTAACATTGGTACCTAGTTCACTCCAGTGCTTAAGGTTATTCAAATGAGGTCCTGATACCCAGATCTTAGACGGTGAATGTGTATCTAAAACAAAAAAAACAGCTTATTAATACTTTCGTATGCTTCCTGAGCGTTTTCCAAAAAAAATACTGGGGTAGCTATTTTCTCAAAATATGGACTTGTGAGGTTTTTTTGGCTCAGAATCGTTAGTACTTTCGAACCTTATACGTAAAAAAGTGTCTTGATTTTTTTTTCCCATTACGTCACCATTTTGCATAGTGTTTGTATGAACGTGACGTAGTGGAAAGACAAAAATCCCATATAAATTTTGGGAAACTTTTTTTTCGTATAAGGTTCGAATATACTAACGATTCTGAGCCAGAAAAACCTCAAAAGACCATATTTTGAGAAAGTAGCTACCCCAGTATTTTTTTTGGAAAACGCTCTTCTAATGATTCAGAAAGTTATTTTTCTCACTCCGCAACCCTTCTTGAAGCAAAACAATCAGTTCAATCAAATACTCCATTGTTCTTCTTACTTTATGTGAAGCCAAAACGGGACATGATTTACAGAAGTCAGAAATCAGAGGATGTTTTCTTATGTTATTAATCAACAACTAAATCTGGGACTTTAGTGATGATTGGTCAGTATGTAGCAGAAACTAACTAACTGCAGCGTCAGTACATGCATGCACCACCTTCTTGTTAAGAGCTCAATCTCATTAGGTATCTCATTTATCAAATGAAGAAGTGCTGCAAATTGTGTGAAAGAGGAACATAATGATTAATGACAACTATAGAGAATATATGTGACAAAATGATAGGCCACCTAGATCAACACAATATGTTCTTTAAGACAATCCTAGAAGGAAAAATTGAAGGAAATAGAGGGAGAGGCAGACCTCGGAGGCACTTCGTGAAACAGCTCAAAGAAAGGGTCTATGTCATTGTCGCACTAGGACCTGAAATGCATGGCTGAGAACCGCACAAAGTGGCATCTACTCCACCGACAAGAACAAAGCTCTTCAATTGTCATGATGATGAGTTCATCTAATCAGAGCTCACCTGTTTTTAAAATGCCTTTTACTAGAGCAGTCGACATATTACCACCTCCAATGAAGCCAAGGTTGAAAGACATTTCTAATGATTAACCTAGAACATTAAAAAAAATTATACTTGTTATGACACCAGAAATTTTACAAATAAAGTCCTAAAAGTATACAAAAAGCAACATTTCTCATGCTTGTCAGTATTAAGAAGCCTTACACAGTTACACATTTAAAACATGCATACATTTATACCTAGGACTTTAAAATAATAGCCAGACGGCTATTTATTTTAATCTCTTTCATTTATACTATTTTACTCTACGATTTAAGACTGGTTTAGCTGTTTTCTCAACGTTACCGTTGAATTCTGGGCAGTTTAGGTGAAATAGCATATAGTTTATATGTATTTTATTTATTTTACAATGAGAAATGTTTGTAATACATCAGTCTAAATTACCAAAATTCAAGTTGAAATCGCTTTTCTTGCAATATTCCACTACAGCCAAAAAATTAAATATTAGCCTCCCCACGTTAAAAACTCGTACAAAACTACCATATACTTCAATTAGTTGGCTGATATTAGCAATACTTTTGTCAGTCTCGATTGAAAACTTTCTAAGGCCTCTCAAGCCCGCCGTTTATACTACTCTAATGTGAAATAAAGCAAGCAACAAAGCATAAAATTTTCAAAATAATTAGTTCAGCACATTAAGATTAAAATCAACCCTCTCACCGCAAATGACAATTTAGCACTATAATCCTAGACTAGTTTTCTCAACTTTTCTCTTTCTTTGCCTTCCAGCTCTCTTCTGTGATTGATTCTGTTCTGTTCTGTCAAGTGTCACTGTCAGTACAAATGAATAAGTGTTAATAAGTTAACTTGGTAACTGACCACCCCATGATGACCACCCAATTTGACATAAAAATAGTGTTGCCAGTTCTAAAACCCATTTAAAGCTAAACATATGTGCAAAAGCAGTAAAAAGTATAGGGTAGGGTTAAACACACGTTTATCTACACCCATCCATATTATAAATTTTCTATTATGCGTTCGGAAACCATATAATACAATTTTCATCACACTTGCTTGAAAATGGTGTCATTACACGTAGGTTCTGCGGGCCGTAAATGACCTATTACGCCCTAGGGCGTAATGGTTTTCTTTTTAAATTTGAAATGCTGGTTCTGTTTTACTCTTATTTGTCATGTTCAAAGGAAACGCCAACTTACTTTTTTAACTTTTCACTGAAATATTTATTTAAATGTAACTGTTATTGCAAATACATGTAAACAGATATTTCGGTAACATTAATCAAATGTTTGATTAATGTATTTCAGTATTTTGCAATTATAAAATCAACTAAAATGGCCGTTTTAGGTCTTTACCGCTATAGTTTCCGAAAGTGACTTGACATTCGCATTGTCTATGGACATGTCACTGTCTGTTTTAATATTTTCTTGTCATACTGGGGCGATTAGTAAGGTTATACATATTATTAAGATTTCCTCACAAGTGTGATGAAAAACATCGTGTGTGCCACGGGCGGTCAAGGAATTACAAACTCGTGTTATTAAAACCGTCGGTTTCACCTCGGGCTTATAACAAACACTCGTTTGTAATTCCTTACTTACCGCCCTAGATACACAATGTAATATTTCATAATTATTGTAATCAGTAATGTAACATCAATATGTTATCTGTACCAGTGTCATTAGCACAAACTAATTATCACTAAATAATACTAAATATTGTCAACAGCACACACACAAGTCACACAACGCTCGCTCTCTAGATAATTCAGACATAAACGGATCCGATAATCCTTTGAAAATATACCTTGGCTTTAGTTTCTGAATCACCAGTCAGTCCCCAAGTTGGCAATAATTAAATGCTTTTAAGCATTCTCTTGATTTAAATTCCACCACGGCAGTAATTTTTAAACAAAATCAATTGAAAATAATATATGTTAATTTAGTCCTAAATATGCTAAGTTGGCAACAATGCATAAACATGTCAAAAACAAAGTTTAGGAATATCTCTCCAACGGGACCTATTATTTAACTAGCAACAGAAAATATCGATTTGTATTATTTAAATTACTGAAATATTTATAATACGTATTCATACGCTCAAAATTAACACCTCCTTTTACCAATTAAAATCAGGAAACTAATAACAGTGAAATGTTTTATATATGTGGCCACATTACAAAAGTACATTTGGGCCTTTTCATATTTTTTGTCCGTGCCGTAGTGGACTTCCACCCCGTAAAAAAAAAATATATTCCTTAGAAATGCTTTTAATAAATTTTCCTTCTTCTACATTCTTTGAAAATCATACTGGTTTCAATATAAATTGCTTAATATGGTAAATATCATACTTTGAACCTAAGTACTACCGCTTTGACGTTCCATTACGCGACGAACTTTAGGTTTGTTTTAAGTAAAGTTCAGAGTGTTGTTTGCAAATCAGTCTTTATTAAATGAATTTTAACACAATAATACTTTTCTATAAATGAATAACATTTGCTGCACTAAGCGTCACAATAAAGTTATTTAATAAAATATGTCCATTACGTTACGTTTTGGTTCTCATCATAGCTTAACAATCATCTTAACTTAAGACATACTGAAAAAACTATCAAAAGTTATATTTATCACAATTGGCACATATTATTCTATCAAATGAGATCCAAATAGTATCAATAATACTTAATAATTCATATAAATTCTTAAAAATCAATCTCAGCCACAGTAGGACACCGTGCCGTAATGGAACCATTCGTCACGTAATGGAACCACATGAAAGGTTTACATGCGTCGGAAATAGCTCAAAACCCTATACTAGATTTCAATAGAAAATTTATATAAATCTATTTCTAGCAAGCTTAACTACATGCACTACTAACAGTAGTGACATTGTGAAATCGTTTTTTTGTGTTTTTCTCCTATTATTTGCTTTTCCCTTTTTGTTTTTATGTAATGTTATGATGATGACGATCCTTATTGGGAGATACGAGTATATAATTTGATTTGATGTTTATTTAATAGTTTGATTGTTTTGTGATTGTGTTTCTGACATGGTATATTTTTTATTGTGATTACTTATATTATATTTTTATTTTGACGATCATAGTATAAAATCATGTAAATTGACATAGTGTAATTTATACTGTATTTTTATATTATGAAATAAATAAATCTAATCTAAATCTAATCTAACCATGTCCAGCAGTGGCGTGGCGTCCATAGAACTCGATTCCCATCGGCTTGCCTAATATCAGTGGCGTGCCTAGGGTTGCAGCACAGGGCAAGCCAAGGGATACGATTTGCATTTTTTTACAAAAAAAAACTTTTACTCAAAAAGCACTCATAACTCATATCTTCCTGATCTTGTTTTCACTCTTCAGTTTCATTTGCACTAGCTAGCGCGGCGTGGACGAGCTCAGCAAAGCACACTGAAGACATGCTACTACTAGATAGGATTGTACAGACATATCAGCAATTGCATACCTTCGGTGGCTTTGAAAAAAGCCGTTTGTTTGAGCGAACACACCTATTTTACAATATAACAAGTAAATTCCAATCAAAAACATTTAACTGGCTACACGGCTGTAGACCTTATCTCGTCACAACAAAGTTTAATTACGAATGGCCAGTTAACTATCTCACTCTATACAATTTTATTTATATGCCAATTCAAATCGTCTATCTTTCTTAAGGAATGAGTTAATTATATCTGAGTAAAATGTTGGTGAACGTTTTAATTCTACCAACAACTGTTTTTCGATAGCGATCATTGATAAATCGGAAAGACGTTCTTGACCTTGTGTATTTCTCAAATATGTATGGATACGTTTAAGAGACGAAAAAGCACGTTCTGCTGAAGCACTTGTAGCCGGAATAGTTTCCTGCATTCTGAATCCAACTAAATTACTTTTGTTCTTTTAAAATGAAAACACAAGTAACACAACAATCAAAACACGCATTCGCTCAAACACTCTAAAACAATTTGAAGTAATAATTGTAAGTAAGTAAACTGTGAAGTTGGCTTTAAGTCGCAACGCAACCGTCAACACGCTTATAACTTCACACGCAATCCAGGCTTACGATTGCATACAATTTTCAATAGGAGCTTACTAATGGTCATGACTCATTATGAAGTGTTTGCATAAGTTAGAAAGAGACATGCCGTCCGGCATGAAAGCCCGATTGCAAGCCCGCGCGTGCGAACGAGACGACTCAACTCGGTCGTAAAGTTCTTTTGGCGCAGCGCTGGCGCCACCAGCTGCGGCGAATTTTGTACCACGCTATGGACGGCTTCACGTAGTTCGAAAAGTAAAGAAAGCGCGAAATTTCGAATAACTTTGATAGAAAAAAATCTTTATCAATTATTATTTTAGTTACGCAAGCCCGGCTTTTGGGCTTATATGGCAGTACCGCCACTGCCTAATATTAGGCAGTTCAGCACTTAATTCTAGTGCTCTTAAAGAAAATTGAAGCCAAAGCTACTAGCTGCTCTACTAATGTGAGAACCGAAATTGTTCAGAATTTGATTCTCTACAAGTTTAGTCCTCTTCATTTATGTCGTAAAGTTGAAAATAAACGAGATGATGAAAATATTTTGAATCAGGTTTAATTTCCAAAATATCGATTTCGGGGGAAAAAGGTAGGAACCAAAATTATTCAAAATTTGACTCTCTACAACTTTAGTCCTCTTCATTTATGCCGTAAAGTTGAAAATAAACGAGATGATGAAAATATTTTGAATTTGTCGCTTTTTCAAATTTAATTTCCAATATATCGATCCTAGAAGAAAAATTGTGAGGACCAAACTTGTAGAGAATTAAATTTACTACAATTTTTGTCCTAACGGTTTTACTGTAAAATCAAAAATGGCCGAGTTATTCAAGAAAAACCGTTTTTTTGGAAAAGAACTAATAACTGATTATTCACGGGTCAAAATCTATAATGACTGAACTATTTATCCCTTTACTAGTTTTCACGTTTTTTCCATATTATAGTGGTGACAAAATATGTCATAACTATAGTATACTAAATTGCTAAACCCTCTTAAAATTATGTGATATGGAAACTATATAGACTGATTTATGTTCCTTAGCTTGTTCAGATGATAGATAGTTTAGTTTAAATTAGATCAGACAGTTAATTAACAGAGTCAAAACTGATTTCATTTCCTTCCGTTAGTAAGTCATTACCATCTTGGCGAATTTCATTACCAGCGCGTATGTCATTACCTTCAGCCTTATATCTTGAAAAGTAATAAACTATGAAAGGTGCCTTTCTCAATAACATATCCATAAACGAGCGCTAAACCATAAAAAACCCTTTATTAGATCCAATTCAAGGAAATAAGAAAACTCGAGAGAATATCAACAATTTGAACGAAATCAGAGAACTACCGTGGAAGTCTTTTTTTAAAATACCTTCGTTCATTTTTACTACCTACACTTACTATGTTTTTAGCCCGACTAATTCAAATTATACGTTTTTAACGGCAATCAAGGACCTTAAAATAAATAGCCGGACGGAGTCTCGCTAGCAAAGAACTTGAAGCATGTCTAATAAGCTGGTTACCAATGTGTGCATACTGCTCGCAATAGGAAAAAAACTAGTTGATGTGTGCGTGCGGCTCGTATGTAAAAGCAGCCGGCTTATTAAAAATGGCTTCAGTTCTCTTTTGGCGAGACTCCGTCCGGCTATTTATTTTTAGGTCCTTGACGGCAATCTATGAATTTAAAATCAGCGGCATGTAAACCATGACTTTTCTGTCCATACGGCACGTTTTTTGTTCCACTAGTACATTACGTAGCGTAGTGGACGTGACGTAAGTATGCCGGTAGTTAAATACATTGAAATAGTGCTTTGATTACTTGCAATTTACTACTTCTAACTTCTTTACATGTTACCGCACTTATGAATATGTCTAAATTAATAAACGGTTAATCTCAAAGTGGCTTCTTACCTTCAGTATATCCCGTTCGTAGTGGACAGAAATTTTTGGCACACCGTAACGCACGTCCAACTCATCACATTTTTGAAGCGAAACTTACATTTTACACCTAAGTAACGGTTATATTAGGCTCAAAAGGTCACCAGTTATATAGAAACACAACTGTTTTGGTAATTTTTTGTAGTCTATTTGGTAAAAACGCCGTTCGTTAGTGGACATGTCCACCACGTTGGTTTTGGAGGACAGCAAACAAATTGTGATTTTATGATTTTTTTACTCTAGCTGTTAATAAATGTGCTTCAAAATTGGTAAACGATAATATGATCGATTCACACAATAGCCATGTTCAGGCCTAGAAGGAGTCAGATATACGTAAAATTCGCCTCAAAGTTACCAAAGTGTACGTGGGACACCCAAAAATCGGCACCTTTTCTTCGGTTTTTCTGACAAATAAAATACTTTTAGTAGGTTTTAAAGGGATTATTCATCATAATTATACAGTAAATGAGTTACTTTACCATTTTTACAAACAAACATTATACTTTAGAACAATATTTAATAGAAAAAAAAAACTCTAAAGTCATGGGACAGCGATATTTGGCTCAAATATTTTTTTCTGAAATAGCCCATTTCATCGTCATCAAACAAATCAGAATTGATCTCTGGCAACACTGATAGTTTGTGGCTTCGTTTTCCTGGGTGAGGTGCGAGTATATTTTTATGGATTATTTTGATATCGTTATCAAACTAAAAAGCTGAAATAGTATCGAAATTTAAAAGTGCTCAAATATGTGTCGTGATAGTAATTTAACATTACATAGTTTGTTTGAAGTGTAGTGATCAACATGTTTCGATGTATACCTTTGTTCAAATGTAATCGCCAAGTGGAATGTGTAGACAAGCGGCATTGCTCGTTGCCAACAGTACCTGAAGAAATTTTGCGATATTCCAGGAGTTTAGAGGAACTTTTTTTGGATGCTAATCACATAAGGGATTTACCGAAGGTTTGTTTTCTGTAACCTAAAATGTATGATCGTGGGCGTTCACCTTATCACTGAACTGTAAATAATATTTATACGACCACATCTGCTGTTTATCTTTTTATTTTCTTTGGGATTTTCGTGTTACTTTACTCAGGTATGCGCAATGTTTTTTTTTGCAATGAATCCTCACCTTTTTTAGTGGCTATCTCTGATAACATATCGTCACTACTTTGAAAAACTATCTAAAAACGTAGAGAAAAACGTCAAAAGTTACATACGAACGTCATATACATTTACTGTGTTTTTACCTGGAGTCAGTCTCAGATACGTGTTTTTAGGGTTCCATACCAAAATTGTAAAAAAGGAACCCTTATGGTGCGACTCTGTCTGTCTGTCCGTCTGTCACAGCAAGATATCTCAGGATCTACTGATGCTATTGACTTGAAATTTGGAATAGTGTTAAGAACCGCTAACCCGAGCCTAGTGGATGTATAAAAAAATCTTGTAACTTTTTTTAATGGCTCTTTGAAAATTGAAAGTAGGGCTATTATATCGAGTGAGGTATGAAATGAAAGGGCTTGATTTGTTGATTAAAACACCGTTTTTGGTTTTTTTTTAAATAAGTAGTTTTTGATTTATGGTGAGAAATGTTAAAAAAATACCATTCCCCCTATTATCTTCGAAGTGACTGAACAGAAAATCTGTAATAATTACCAATTATTAATGTCATCCTAAATATTACAGGAAAAATATAACGGTTTTCCTAACATGCACCGTTTATGAGAAATTTGCAAAAATCTTAACACATATACTTCTTTGCACCTACTAAACTAATTGCCATACAGTTTTTCTTGGACTATTCATGTATCTACTTATGAGTTTGTACGGAACCCTACGTGCGCGAGTCTAATTCTCACTTCACCGTTTTTTTTTTTTTTTTAAAGTAATGACGATATATCCACCTGGTAATTATTTCTGTTTACTCGAACCAACGCCGTTAGGTATTCTGCGTAGCAGCTGTTTAACACGGTTAGACAAAAATAATGTTAACAACTACTATTCATTACATATTATTATGCTCAGCTAAGCTAATTCGCATTTTATTATGGAGAAAATCTGAGTTATAGTAGTCTGATGTTACCGTTATAAACTCATCTTCTATTAATAATTCAATTTTAACCTGGATTTGTTTGTGTATTTAGTTCAGTCTAGAAAAAATATTTATTATTAACTTATTTCTATCAAGGCAAGACTCATTGTTTACTACTGGTTGTTGAAACAGTTGAGAATTTTGATATAACTAAAATATTTGTGTAGACGTTTCAATGTAATATAGTTTACGGTTGTCATTCATTATCTATGCTTGACATCAGACACGTAAGGAGAATGTCGCAGACATAATTTTGATTTCTATGGGGGGATCAGATGGGAGTACGAAAACAAAAGAAAATGTCAGGGATAAGACAGACATTACATGACAAAAACAAGTTAACAAACAAAGGACAAATAAATGCTGCCCCTATGGCCATTTAAAAACTTGGTGGCAAACGTAATTGCCATGGGTGCAAAATTTCCCCCTCATGATTATGTGTGTGGTTGTAACTAATAATGATATTGTTTTTCCTATGACAAATTGCGAAATTATAGCAATAAGTGAATCTTGTAATGCTATACTTCAATTATTTTACCTAGATTTTATTTTAATATTCAATGATTTTGGTCAACACTCAGATATTTACAAGTTAAAAATATAAAAAAATTACTCAATAATTTCTTGAAAATAAAATATTTTGATGACTGTTTAATGTGGATATTTGATTGTTTTTCTTTGATGAAGTTTGCTGTCTCAATAACAGCGTACGGTCCACTCTTGCTCACCTAAATAATATCTTGGCCAAGAAGTACAAGTGATGAGAGTGAAATCCATTCTTTTACTGTTTACATAGTGGCAAGTATAAATATCTCTGGAAGTGCAAGGGAATAGGATAATGGTTAGACACCACATGGGCCAAGTGGATCCAGGCATCTAACCATTAACTTATTCCGCTGTAAATGTACACTGTTTATGTTAAAGATATTTTTTGGGATCACTTTGTTCTCCTCTACAGCATAAAATATTTTTGTTACAGAATTTCTTCAGACTTCATCGGCTACGAAGATTAGGGCTTAGTGACAATGAAATACATAAACTCCCACCAGACATACAGAATTTTGAGAACTTAGTGGAATTAGATGTCTCAAGAAATGGTGAGTATTATGCTTTAACTCAACATGAGTCTGTTTTCATTAATGACTAGCAATAGGCTACGCTACAGGGTTACCAAATAGGGTATTTGACAACAATCAAAATAAATTCATTAACTCTAACCAGCAAATTACGCTTCCAAAACAGCCCCGATAAAATCATTCAAACTTATTTTCGTTCCACCAACGATTTTACAATGACGAAAACTAAAAATAAGGCACCATGTTGAGCATGACGTCACAAGATAGTATTTCATACTAAACTGCATACTTTCGGAGCGTTTTGACACTTCATAAAAAGAAGCTGATTTGAACTGTCATCAAGTAGCCTATTGCATAATTTTATACAAAAGGGTATAATCAGATGGCTTATTTTATCCTTCCCATATCTTGAACCTCCATGTGGATACAAAATACCCTAACATATTTTTTCACACTATGTTAATGTGTAATTGGCAAATATTGGATATGCTACTCCATCATGAGTATTCTGTTACCATTTTGATATAGGATTCTAAAATGTAATAGAGTTCCGTAGGCACTCTGTGTGTACAGTTTGTGCCCTCACATAGTATCCTGCGCACCTGAATACTTATATGTACTACGCACTGACTGTACATATACATAGTAGGGTCGCGTTCTCATTCTTTGCGGACAGAACCCTACAAAAAGACATGGTAACCTTGACAGATACCATTACTCGTTCGTTGCATCGGTTTAGGTATTTTACCCATGTATAGGATCGTGAATTCGTGACGAGTTTAATTACAGTTGTGCATAATTCCTTATCTATATTGCCTACATAAGTATGTTTTTTCACTATAAAACTATTTTAAATTATCTGCCTGCTGTATACCGTCGCACTACTTAACTCGGTAAATTAGTAAATTGATATCCTTAGCTTAAAATTGATGTGACAATTATTTGTTATGATATTTAACCAACATCGCTAATAGTTATGGATTACTCATAGTGATAGGTTCTTTATTGAGATCATTATTGAGATTACTAGGTAAATAGGTATAACATTAGTTACTTATAACACAATATTAATAAAGCCAGTTCTAAGGCGAAGATTAAAAACTTTTTGTTGTCCATCCTATAATTTCTTGTAATTAAATGACATACTAATATTTGCATTGCATTTTACGAAAGAAGCCTATATTCAAAATTTGATTCATACCTATTTGTAACATACGAACGGGTAACAAATAGGCGGACACGTCGAAGTATAATTTTGCCAATTATGGTACAGTCGCCATCAGATATATCTGAGCTGTCAGTGTACTCATAAATATCTGAACACGGCTCTATTTTCATAGCATTAGAGCCGTGTTCAGATATTTATGAGTACAGTGACAGCTCAGATATATCTGATGGCGACTGTACGGGACAAACCCTGGCTATGACTTTTATGATTTTAAATAAAGGCAAAAAACGGACAACAACGTTTTCTCAATGAGATTTAAAATCAAATGACAAACCACGGGCCAATCAAAGTGTTGCGGCTAATAACCCGTTGTAAATAAAACAATTATTAACTTGTTTGGGACGGAGCAATAAAATCTCGACTCGGTTACACAAAAATAAAAAGTAATGTCATTCAGAAACGTACGCATGCACATCGCGTGCTTCTAATGCGTCACCGCATAGCTCCACGTAGCCTTAGGTACGGCTCAGGTGCGAAAACAATAGTGGACGTTCAATGAAAATTACCACCCTCCACCGAGTACCAACACAACACAAACGTCATAGGAAAAACAAGATTTACCTAGCCTTCATTGTTGTTTGTTCTTAGGTTCACAGGTAAACTGTCATTATACTAATTACTAATGAGCTTCTTTTAGTACAGTATTAAAGTTTCCATGAACTCGTTAAATAAATTAGGAGCAGGGAATTCTAGGATAAATTAATAAAGGAGGAAAACGAAATTACTTCGCATTATTGCGTTTTCTGCTAAATAGAAATTGCGAGTCATATTAATAGTACAAGTACATATAATATAGTATTTTATCAGAAAACTTTTAAAATAACCGACTTCATATCATACTAGGTTCGTACACGTATAGTCCGTACAAACTCTTAAGACCAAATGCTGTCAAACGAAGGCAAGCCAAAAACTACCTTGTGCTCTGATTATAAGGTAGCTTTTGGCTTGCGTTCGTTTGACAGCATTTGATCTTAAAAGTTTGTACGAACTATACGTGGGCCATTTTTTTAAAGTTGTATACTTAACTTTTTTTTAGATCTGAAAAATTTTACATTATTTCTACTCAGAATCACGCGTACTATCGTCTCTGATAGGAGAAAAAAAGTGTCCCAAAATTTTTTCGTTACTTTTCCATACACACTTGTATGGCGGTAACGGAACGGAAGAGCCATATTTGTATGAAAAATTAACGTAACGTAAACGGAGTATAAACGGCCGTATGTTTTGATGGCGTTGACTTAGAAGTTTGATTTTTTCACTGCTCCAAAGAATTGCAGACCTGAGTACCTGTTTAATATTAATTTCAGCTTGATACCTCCGCGCGCTTCTGAGAAAAAGGGTCTTGACAGACGGACAGTTCCTATAAAGGTTCCTTTTTTTCTTTTGGGGTACGGAACCCTGAAATAGAATTTTCCCGGCGTCTTCGAGTAATCGCGTAACAAATATACAATCGAATTGAGGAGCGTACATAGGACCTAACACTTTTTTTCTATTTTACTGTGAATCAGTATAGATATGTATTTATTTATAATTTAACTGGCTATTACTGTCGCTATAAATGGGTTTAATCTTAACAAAGGACGGGCCCATTATACATAACACCGGGTTGGAGTGATAGCAATTTGCTCACATGAGGTTTCTATCGACCTTGCGCGACGAATGGTCGCCTGCACGCGGCAAATCTCCGCTTAGCTCTTTCCCGTTATGAATATTAGTGTTAAGGCCCGGTAGGACCTGGCTCGCATTTCACATACAACTAGGGTCGGGCGGAATGCAGATTATTGCAGATTATCTTCGATTTCTAACATAAAAGTATACGTTATCAACCCAAACATGAGAGGATGCCCTGCATGACTGTGAAATCATGATTGTCAGGTATTAATTTTGTCAGAAAAGGTAACTAACTGGTAATGAACAAAATGAAAAAAATACTTTATTTTATAGTGTTTTCGCGCTACTTTTCCATCGAGCGAAGTGTTCGCTATCGTGTTCTAAGTGAGAGGAAGCCCTAGATACAGTTCTGAATATTATTATATATGTTTTACAGTGACCTACGACTCAAATAAGTGCTCTAAAAATGATTTGGAAACTAGGCTTCCGCGCCCGATTCTCGTCTTACCTCGCCTTAAATGTATATTTGTTCCTGAGACAAGGATGTTTTCTAAGTATTTAAGTATAATTATATTTTTCTATTTAATTATACACGTCCACAATCCACACATGTCATATAATGACAGCGGGATTTTGAAATCTGAATTATTATTTCGTGTCGATAGCAAGCTCAACAGCAAACTGCAAGTCTTAACTTAACTGAAAGTTTCTTCAATGTATTTAGTTCCGATTTTTTTTAAAGTTTAAATAAAACAGATCATGAATGAATAAAGGATTGATATCGATAGATGAATATATTAATCATATAATCAAACAGAATAAGTCAATAATCCTCCATATTTTTATTTTTCTTTTGTTTATTTTATCTGATTTTCGAAAATCTGTCTAAGTAATCGTGCACTTAATTTTCATTTACTCGTACGTGCACTGACTACCTATCAGTGGCGTGGCGTAAAATATATCCTTGGGCAAGCCGGTGCAGATTTGGCTTAGGTACATTTTCCTTAAGAGCAGTAGAATAATGTGGTCAAATGCCTGATATTAGGCAAGCCGGTAGGAATCGAGTTCTTTGGACGCCACGCCACTGCTACCTATTTATAATTAGTACTCTAATGTAGCTGTGTTTGTGGTAATCGTTCACCCCAACTTTTCTGTCGATAGGTACCTATACCAGCATTATAATACAAGCTGCTTAATTTGGGAGTAAGATTATCCCCCTATTTTTTACATAATTTTCATTTTATTTAAATTATCGGAACATCAAGCAAGTAAAGAACAAGCAAGTTGCGAGTGCGTCGCCTTTCGGTGTTTCGAAAAAAGTGACATTAAACAGGCACAGGATCGGACCAGACAATGTTGAACACGGCCACTTAAAGAATGTACTTAAGAAGTTTTAAAAGGGAGTAGCACTGCTACATTCTTCGCCATTCACAGTTTAATTCGTTGTAACAAGCTTACCTATGCGAGTAACAAACGATGTGACATTTGTAAAATGCATCCGTGGTTAAATTACTTATCCAGCTAATCTTTTTTTAGTTATTTCGATCGAGGCATTTAAAAGTCACAACAGACTTAAAAGTCAGTACCGACTTTTGACGGTGTCTACACATTCCATTGTTCAACCATGTAACATGACGGCACTAATTGTCCAAACTACGCTTTGCTTAACCTAAGTAAAAGCTCAATTAGCTGCGATGGAAAGAACACAACGGAACGTTATGGATACCGTTTTAGAACCGTGCCGCCGGCGAGGTCTCGCAAATTATGATACGAACGCTAGGAGCTGTAAAGCGGAATGGTAACTTAAGGTGATTGGAGTCGGTCGGTTTTCCATACAAACATAAAGACGTATTTAGAATTTTTAATGTGGAAATACCACAATTTTTTTTATTACGATGTTATAGATACGGAGATTAAATACATAGAAAAAAAATCAAACGTAACCCACTTGTCCCGCCCTGGCTACAAGTGGGTTACGTTTGATTTTTTCTATGTATTTAATCTATGTATGTATTATGTTTAAAATTGGTTGTATTTTATAACTTGATACATTTTGTCAGCTTGAAATGACATGAGAAGTCTAAAACACAGAATTAATGTGCAATTAGGCCTGTAAGGTCAGCGCCATCTATTAGCATCACTTGAAACTAAACGTTTTTTGCTAAAAAAAAAATTCTCTTAAAGTGCTCATGTCATTTGGGGCAAATAAAATGTATCATGTTATGAAATAAAACATTTTAAACATAATTGATACCGCGGAACAAACGATGACCTTTTTTATGTTTATATGGAAAACGGACAGACTCAAATCACCTTAACATTAAAAATTCAGACAACACGTCAATAATCTACATGGGTATTTGGGAGAAGTTTGCAGGACCGACTTTACGGATTCAGTGACTGTTAATAGATGGTTTACCATTGTATTTAAGTAAAATACCCACACCTTTTTACATTTTGACAGCAGACAGCACTTTTATTATGAAGGAAGTATTCTTATTGTAGAGTGACCATGAATGTCGTAATAGTACGTTATACAACTAGGGGGGTAAAACAAATATGCAATAAGTAAATATGCGATCGAGGGCTTTCTTTATTACCTCCCGTGTTGTGTACATAATTTTATGTCTACAATTGGCCAGAAAGCGCACTTTATGGCCATCGTGGCATAAATAATTTAAAACTTTTTGTTTACAACACCAAAAAAATACGCTAATTGCACTAACACTGGTGAAATAGTAGCTTAAATTTGGTTAATCCGTAGGGTTGAACCTGCTCATGTCTCCCTAATCAACCTGTACACGTACAGCTGCAAATATAATTTTCTCAAACATGGCATGAAATGTTGACATTACGTGCCTAAAATAGGCCGCAAAGTACCTCGTTTCCGGTGCGGCTTGACACTTGGCACGTAATGGAATTTCATACTTACATTGCCTACATTGCCGGCCTACGATGTTTGCTATATTTTGCAGTTTTATTTATTTCAAATTGACATGAACATAACAAATAATCAAATAACACATTATAAACAATTTTAAATTGCAATTTTAACTACACGAACGAATACACATTTAAAATATTTCATCTAAATATTCGCGGTAAAAATGTGAGCTGAAACAGCTTTTGCGTTGTCTATGGATATAATATGTCACTTTCTGACAGAAAGTTTGTGTTATAAAATATTAAGTAAGGTTATTATAGTAAGTTTATTTATTTCATTGCGTATATGAGAAAAGCACTATACATACCTCGGCGGGAAATGGGGTTGCCAGCCTCGTAACTATATATACTCGGCCGGCAACCCCTCACTTCCCGGCCTCTGCAGTAATGTACTATTGTAAAGTACAAGCTGATTATTGAAAAAGTGATCAATTGAACGTCTTACGCTCTTAACCGTCTCTTGCGCCATTTGGTTCTGTACCGCTAGATTGACGTCAGTTTGCATATCAAGAACTCACTGTGTTTAACAATATTCCCACATTGCAAACGCTAACCAGTGTTACCTTTCGTGAAATATTTGTAAATGCTGTAATCGGCCGGTGTATCGTTTAATTAGGGCGATGTAACGATGAGTATTACTATACTAACCATAAGCAAATCAACTGCTGCAGAGTACAGTCGAGTTCATTTACATCTACAACAAAAATATATGAACACGCTTTTATGCTCCTGACAATAGGGGCGTGTTCAGATATTTTTGTTCCCGTAAGTGTGTAGATGTAAATGAACTCGACTATACATGTGGGCGTATGAGAAGAGTAATTTAACTCTGATACGTGCTATCTTATAATTCATATTTCATAGATGTTGGTATTCAAAAATACAGTATTTTTGTAAGTAGTAATACGATTATATTGAATTAAAATATACAACACTTCCTTTATGTTTTTCTTTATGACCTGCAATGTAAGGTCATCGAGAAAAACATAAAGGTAAGGTAAGGTTTACAAATAAATCAATAGATTTTCGATTTGACAGTATAAGGTATTTATACTTAGTATCCGTAACCTGGTATCCCATCAAAAAAATTCTGTAAAAAACTAGCCAAGTCTCGATGGAGCTGCTTGTTTATCTCTAAAAAGTAATGAAATCTAGACAAAATCGTGTCAAGTTTAAGGTACCTTACTGCGATTTCTTTATTATTATACTTAATGTTGTGTGACTTGGCCGTTGAACATTCTTTATTCGTTATAGTAGGTACAAGTCAACAAAGAAACTTTGTAATCGCATGTATTTGTATAGGATTACAAACTTATGTGTGCAGTTGCAATATTTGGAGGTTCTTTAGGACTTGATAGGCTAAAAACTAACTATGTTTAAAATTTCAGCTCTCTGAGTTTATGGGAAGTACTAGTTCTATTCTGATGATCATGTCATGAGTCAGTGAGTGTCTGTCGTAAATGCGAAACTTTGCTTTCGCTTAACTTCGGAACTAAATGACCTACAGACTTGAAATTTTGGATTTTAAGTATGTGATTATAACTTACTGGAGGACGAAAATTTCTGCGTTCTGGTCTTATCTAGAGGTTCTCAAATAGGGGCCTGAAAATGCGGCGAAATGGTTCCAGTAAAGGATGGTACGGCAGTGTTTGCTTCGCGCTCGACTTGGCGGGGCCACTGCCGTGCCCCCAGATATGTACCATGCAACTCCGAGTACCTTTAGTAGCTAATGATAATGTATGTTACGTAGGTAATTAAATTAAATGAGATTGAATATAATATACAATGGAAAGTAAATTTTTGGTCAGCCGTTATTAAAATTGATCCGCAAAAAAAAGATTTGGCTGGCAATAAATAAAATCGGGCGGCAACTCTTGTTCAGCCAACAGTTTAAAAACGGTTAACATTTTAACCAATATTAATCTGCTTTTTTTATCATTTGGCTGCCTAATAACCAGTCGAGCTGCAAAATAATTACTTGGGTAGCAAGATTTTACAATTGGTCAGCAGAGAGTTTAATTGAGATATACAGGGTGTCACTGTGATATATACTGGGTGTCACTGTGATATATACAGGGTGTCACTGTGTTATATACAGGGTGTCACTGTAATGTATACAGGGTGTCACTGTGATAGATACAGGATGTCGCTGTGATATATACAGGGTGTCACTGTGTTATATGTATACAGGGTGTCACTGTAATGTATACAGGATGTTACTGTGATATATACAGAATGACATTGTGATATATACAGGGTGCCATTGTGTTATATACAGGGTGTCACTGTGATAGATACAGGATGTCACTGTCAGCAGAGAAAACATGTCTGTAAGCAGTTTAATTGAAATATACAGGGTGTCACTGTGATATATACTGGGTGTCACTGTGATATATACAGGGTGTCACTATGTTATATACAGGGTGTCACTGTGATAGATACAGGATGTCACTGTGATATATACAGGGTGTCACTGTGTTATATACAGGGTGTCACTGTAATGTATACAGGGTGTCACTCTAAAAACGAAACAGCTCCCAAAAATAGGTAGGTTAGGGTTATTTTTTTTTTGATGACCCTAAAACGAAACGGCTCCCAAAAATAAGTAGGTTAGGGTTATTTTTTTTGATGACCCTAAAAACGAAACGGCTCCCAAAAATAGGTAGGTTAGGGTTATTTTCTTTTTGATGACCCTAAAAACGAAACGGCTCTCAAAAATAGGTAGGTTAGGGTTATTTTTTTGCTGACCCTAAAAACGAAACGATACACGTTGTGAATAAATAATATAACTTCTAAACATTATGAGATGTATAAAAAATCGAAATACCAATTTTATATGAGCCCATCACAGTGACACCCTGTATACATTACAGTGACACCCTGTATATAACACAGTGACACTATGTATATATCACAGTGACACCCTGTATATATCACAGTGACATCCTGTCCTGTATCTATCACAGTGACACCCTGTATATATCACAGTATCACTCTGTATCTATCACAGTGACACCCTGTATATATCACAGTTACATCCTGTATCTATCACAGTTACACCCTGTATATAACACAGTGACACCCTGTATATATCACAGTGACACCCTGTATATATCACAGTGACACTTGCTACTTGACAGCTGACAATTACCGAATGACAAAATGCGCACACGATTGGCGGCAGAATAGTTGCGCCCAGTTAGGTTTTATTGCCCCCTTTTTTTTGATGAACAAAATGAAATATTTTGCTTACCTACTGATTGCTTACCAAAATTTGATTTACCGTAGATCGCTTAATGCAGCTCAAATATTTAATTTGCTGACCAAAATAATTTAGAGCAGATCAGTATATCATTAATTGCAGCCTGATTTATAAATGTTTGCTTACCATAAGTTGCTTACCAACTAGCTATTTTGGCTGACCAAGTACATATTTCTGCTGACCAAAATATGAATATTTTGCTGATCGATTAAATGATACCCATATACAATATAATAAATACTTAGTACAAATACCTTATACTGTCAAATCGAAAATTGATTGGTTTATTTGTAAACCTTACTAACTGACGTGCCCGAAAAATTACCCTGGAGTGCGGTGTATGATAAATTGATAATACATACATACATATATCCATACATACATACATACATACATACATACATACATACATACATACATACATACATACATACATACATACATCCATCCATCCATCCATCCATCCATCCATCCATCCATCCATCCATCCATCCATCCATCCATCCATCCATCCATCCATCCATACATACATACATACATACATACATACATACATACATACATACATACATACATACATACATACATACATACATACATACATACATACATACATACATACATACATACGTACGTACATACATACATACATTCATACGTACATACGTACATACATACATACATACATACATACATACATACGTACATACATACATAGGTACATACATACATACATACACCTTAGGCCTTCATACACAGGGTTTCGCACACAGGCGCTGCCGGGTGTGGGCGCAGCCCTGAGCTTGCCTAATGCATTAGGCAAGGAAGAATAATAATTACGTCAAAATAAAATCGCGGAGTGAGACATGCCTGCTTCGGCTCGTTTCCTAAAACCACACTCGTGTATTGATGCCTCCCATAATACATAACTATTACCGTCGACTCCAAAACTTTATAGATCTATGCAAACAAAACGTTTCTCGATGGGCGTAGCCAAGACCGCATCTGAAGAAGCGTTGAAATGTGGACCTTATATCCAGTGACATAAGGTCCACATTTCAACGCTACGAAGGTGTAAAACTGAATGAGTATTCATTTGGACAGGCCAGTGGCTATTGCGGTGATCATACATTTAACACACTTAACTAAATATTTACACTTCTTATATTATAACTTTGATTTATATAAGTACGTATACAGTATTTTAGATTTTTAACACAAGGTTAAACAAATTTTTGCGATGTTTTCGATGCGCAAACTAGAAGCATAGGTCCGTCTAGCACGGCGCGTCAGCGCACACTGTCTATTTGTATCGGAGTAAACGAGAGCCTACTGTCACTGTTTCTGGGCAGCCGGGTATTAGAAGATAATAATAAATAAAAATTGAAATAAAAAAAAGTGTGGACTATTTGTGAAATGTGACTCGTTAGCGGTTTAGGTATGAATATGTTGACTTCATGTTTTTATTTGCAGACCCATACGTTAAAAAAATAAAGACATAGAACCGTTTAATGATGATTTTAAGACCAATCTTTGCAATTTTTTTCTATCGAGCCGATTTCGTGAACTTATGTATCGCGTCGGTCCACGGTCTTCGAAATATGATGAATATTAACATATTTTTTTTTTGATGTGCTAGAACAAATGGTTTTTCTTAAAAAACTGCTTAAATAACATCAATTTCAACAAAAGTAGGTCTTGTCAGCCTCTTAATCCCATTAATTATAAAATTGTCAATATGTGTCATTGGATTACTTCGTTATTATTCAACTTCAATTCTCTCAATGCTGTTATTACCATGGTATAGTCAGCTGCAGGATACAGGAACCCCCTGTCGTATATTCTTAGTATGGCAAGGTGGTTAGGTACTTTTCTCTACAGCTGTAGTACCGTAACTTCTTACCATGCAACTGATGACGTCGCTTGAACATACCTACGTCATAAGCATGTACATGTATTGAAGTTCGTATACAATGGTAGGAAAAATTATCGTGACGTGGGGAAGTTCACTCTTGCGAAGAAATACCTTGTAATAAAACAACTTTAAGGTGATTCGAGTCATTGTTTGGTTCCACGGCATCAATTATATTTGAAATGTGTTTAATTTTATTGCTTGATACATTTTATCTGCGCAAAATTACACGAACAACGAAAAACAAAATGTATCGGCTCTTAGTCCATATTCTCCATTGATATATGATGACATAATACATATGTGCTTCACAAACTCCTTGCTAATAATGTTCTTTATGCCACACCTGGCCATAGTCTGGCCAAGTGAAGACATAAAATGATGTACACAACACGGGAGGTAATAAAGAAAGCCCTCGATCGCATATTTACGTCCCTCGCTTGCAGCTCGGGCCGCAAACATCTGCGATCTCGGCCTTTCTTTATATCACCACCCTAGTTCTGTAATGTACTATTATACAGCCAAGTTAATATGAATCACGGTCTGAAGTTTGTGTACTTGTGACCTTAAACACTCCCGTGGAGAGAGTAATTTACGCGTAGTTTAAGCAAGTTCTGTTAGTTAGAGTATACATAATAATGTATGAACAAGTTTTAATTAACCCTAACTTGACAAACAGGTATTAAACGTGGTTAGGAGTAAACGCAGCCAATCCACGTCCACTAACCCAGAGGATGTACCTCTGCATTGTTCACAGTTAACTGCTCCGCTCTAAATTTAAAACAATGCCGACGCTTTTCTAACTTTATGATATACCTGGTATAGCCATTAAAATTGTGAATACTAAACGGCGTTACAACGGAGTTTATAGGTGATTCGCGGTTGACGAATATGATACGTATGAAATATAAAATTCGTATTTCGTAGTACAGTCAGCGTCAAATAGTCCGCACCATCCAATGCACCATATACAGGGTGGAAAAAAATCTATGGGCCCTGGAGGGAACTACCTTAAATCCTAATTCTACTGAAAGGAAACATTCCTTTATTTTTAAAAAGAAATAAAGCTGCATTAAAAGATTTTCTAAAATTCGCTTGTCTTACCCGGGAATCGAACCAGCTAAAAATTAAAAAAATATGCGCTCACTATTTTATTTTACTAATCGATAGGACTATTGTTAAGGAAAAAATCTCTATAGTAGACATGAGGTCTTACAAGTAAAAACATTAATTTTATTTTACCATCAATTCCATTACAAAGGTCAAGAAAATAAAATAAAAAATCCATTACAAAGGCCAAGAAAATAAAAATAAAAAAGTAAATAAATTGTCAACTCAAAATTTAAAAAAAATATAACGAAACAAAGAGATAATTAACAAAGTAATTATCATTGCACCAGATAATAAACCAATACTTAAATGAAGTCAGTAATTGAAATTACTTTTTGCACATTTTTTTTTCATACCGTCAATTTTTTTCGCGCACTTCAAATATCGGTTGTATACAGCGTGTACGTCTAATACGGGCGATAACTTAAATCGGACATAGTATTCATTAGTGTAATCATGAAGTAAAAGGTTTTTTTAAGTTGCAGTTCATTACGACCCCATAATTTTTTTTTTTTTAATTTCTCAGCAGCAATGTACTGTAAACATGGTTGTGGTACGGCGGTACCGAAATGTCAACGAGCGTTTAACGTGAGTGTGTTTGCATTACATTGCGGGCTGAATTATTTTGTATGGACATAATTATTGTTGCAACTTTAAGTAAATGTTATCTAATTACCTTCACTTTGTCCTATACTAACAACCGTTAAGAGATTCGCCCGTATTAGACTTACACACTGTATAATCGGCGATGCCAATATATCGGTATCGGAATCGTTAAAATACTTGATACACTTTATTTGCGCGAAATGACATGAGAACTAAAAAAGTTAAAAAACATTTTTGCAAAAAAGTTTAGTTTCAAATGACATGTTATTTCGCGCAGGTATAATGTATCAAGCTATAAAATAAAACACATTTCGAACATAATTGATGCCGTGGAAGCAAATGTTGACCGTCTTTATGTTAGTATGGAAACCCGACCGACTCGAATCACCTTCATATGTAGTGGTTTCATCTTTTAACTATGATTTATAATATATCTTTGCATAATCCAGTTCAATATGCATAATCAGAACACTACGCAGGCTTCAGTGGCGTAGCGTAAGAAATATCCGTGGGTAAGCCGGTGCAGATTTGCGTTCATTTTCTTTAAGAGCTGTAGAATAAGGTGCTCAAATGCCTAATATTAGGCAAGCTGGTTGGTAGGAATCGAGGTCTTTGGACGCCACGCTACTGGTAGGCTTTACAGCTAATAATAATGTTCGTTATAATAACGATGCGCCTCTAGAAAACGTTACTAGGTTTTTCATTTGCATTCTTGTACCATTCACTGTTTCCAACTTAGTTTTCCGATTCTCGCTTATCGCTTATAGAATGCAGATTATGCAGAAAGCTTTGCACGAAACCAGTTGCAATCGCGCTGCGATATTAACTGCCCTGTCTGTTTTATACGGCTACGTAAGTTACTTTCCTTCTTCATTCTTACAAAATATGTACTAAGCTAGATAACGTGAAATAATGATGTCAAGCGATTAACTAGAGGCTCCATAGCTAGATAAGGTTTTAGCGTTTTTACATTAAATTTATGAGATAGCGTGTGTTGCTTCCTTTAAATTAAAACAGCAATTTTATTTAGTTACGATAGGATTGACACGTTTAGCCTAGTGGAAGTGACACCGCCTACGAAGCTAGAGGTCCCGGATTCAAATCCTGTTAAGGTCAAATATTTGTGTGATGAGGACGAGTATTTTTTCTTGAGTCATGTATATGTTTCCTATCTATTTAAGTATAGATGGTCGTTAACCATAATACAAGCACTGCTTAGTTTGGGACTAGATCGACCTGTATAAGATATCCCGTGATATTTATTTATTGAATAATCAATACGTAACTGACACTTACGTACTCGTAAAGCTTAGTTATTATTGTTGAGAGGAACAATCGTAAATCAGTGGAGTGGAGGTTAAGCGTCGTTGTCGCCGGTGGTTTAGCGGTCGTCTGGGTCGGCCGAATGCCGCTGCTCCGTGCTTCGATGGCAGATCACTCGGCTGTTGACCCTGCCGCATTGTCCTCGTCTCCCACGCCGTTCACTCCGCTCCCGCCGCTCGCGATCCGTGTCAGAGCACATCATATCCCCATTTCACACATTCCTCTATCATTCGATGCATTTTGCACGATTCTGCAGGTCATACTCGCTAACGATTTTAATCCGATTATGTGCCTACTAAATACATTATGTATCGTGTATTTTTAGGGTTCCGTAGCAAAATAGTATAAAAGGAACCCTTATGGTGCGACTCTGTCTGTCTATCCGTCTGTCGCAGCCAGATATCTCAGGAACTACTGCTGCTATCGATATGAAATTTGGAATAGTTTTAAAAGTCGCTAACCCGACCCTATTTGACTTTTAAAAATCTTGTACCCTTTTTACTTTTTTTTTAAAAGGGGACCGTAATGGGAGGTCTAAATTTTAAAGTAGTGCTATTGTATCAAGTGGGGTATGGCTTAAGTAGATTCCAAAACCATTTTTATTTTTTTTGTTTATCATGTATTTTTGTTTTATGACCAAAAAAGTTCAAAAAAATACCATTCCCCCCTTATTATCTCAGACGTTACTAAACAGAAAAATCTGTAGTAATTACCATTTATAATTTATCATCCTAAATATTACAGGAAAAATATAACGGTTTTCCTAAATTGCACCGTTTCTTAGAACTTTGCAGAAATCGTACCACATACTTATTTGCTCCTACTAAATTAACCGAGCCATACAGTTTTTCTTAAACTATTCACGTATCTACTTACGAGTTTGTACGGAACCCTCGGTGCGCGAGTCCGACTCGCACTTGACCGGTTTTTTATACTACTAGGGTGGCAAACAACCGTACGACCTGCTTGATCGTAAGCAGTCACTGTAGCCTATGGACGCTGCAGCACCAGGTGCATTTAATTTCTAATCGTTTATTACATTTTATTGGGGCTAGACGCCTTGAAAGCGAATTTTACACCCATATAACAGGGCTGGTATTATATAAAATACAAGGTATTAGGGAGGTCAACAAAGCTAACGTGCAAAAGCTGGTAATGCTCTTACGAACTTTAAAATAACCAGACAGTGAGATCATAGGGAACCGGTTCGGGGCCACATTACGTTATGTATGGTTACATAAATTGTTTGTTTACATTATCTTAAGTATGATTGTATTGTATCTTTAACTTTTTAACTTATTACATACTAGGGATGTAACGATACCGATATATCGGTATCGCCAGGGTTCGAAATTATCAAGATAATAAGGAGCCGTGATAATTATCCGATAATTATCGGATAATTATCACCAGTATTAAAAGATCATTTGTTAAATTGTTTCATAAGAAATATCGATGGTTTATTGTTTCAAAACAAAAAAAAATATGTTTAATTTTTTTTACATAACATAAAATACAAATCAACATTAATGTCATTAATTAAAGGTAGATTCAGTGAAAATCGGTGTTCGTCAGATTTGACAGATTTCAAAATAAATTACTTGACCAAAGAAGCCAAAGGCTTAGAATATAGTTCTATTTCACGGGCGCAATTTTTTGTTATTATCAGTTGATAATTATCCACCTGTTATTATCACGATAATTATCGTGATAATTATCGCGATAATTATCGTTGATAATTATCCTTTCGAACCCTGGGTATCGCCGATTATATACAATACAACCGATATTTGAAGAGCGCGAAAAGAATTTGTTGTATGAAAAAAAATCTACAAAAAGTAATTTCAATTACTGACTTAATTTACATATTGGTCTATTACCTTGCGCAATAATAATTGCTATGTTAATTATGTATATTTGGTTCATAATAAAAAAAATGTGTTGACAATTTATTTATTTTTACTTTACACCTTCAAGGTTGACTCTCTGTTAAATATAGCCAAGTTTTAGGTATAATAAGGACATACAAATAATAAATGTGAAGTTCATACTTCATTCATTAGTTAGCCAAGATATCGGTATCGCCGATAATTGACTACAAATATCGGTATCGGTATCGTATCGGCAAAATTATGTATCGTTACATCCCTACTTATTACCTATATATATTTGAAAGCAATTTTGTTTTTCTTTGTCATGGTGATTATTTATATTTTTATTAGTAAAATTATTGGTTTGTATACCCTGTTCTAATGAAGTGGTTTGTATGTTCACTTGATTTAGTTGGAACAAGGTAAAAAACATACCTACCTTTAAACTCGACTGTACTTGGCCACACGCGCGGTTTATGAGCCATAAATTGTCGCTGAAATGTGTAGTTTACACTGCTGATAGGAATATTAATATTTTACCGAACAGTTAAAACGCAGAGTCGGCAAGAAGTAACCAGGAGCGATGGCCGTTTAGTTGCAGGTGCTCCTTCCACTAACGTGTAAATCTTGTGACTAATCCACACCCGTGCAAAATTACAACTGGCAACGTGAACTTTCATTACATTGTAGTGTATTCGGTTGTAAAATTAAAATACCTTCTCGTGCTAATCTTTGGGTATAATATGTATAAACAAATGTAAGTGTTCTACTTGGAAACTGTACGCTTCGTATCCGTACGGTCGGTGTGAGCTTACGCATTGCGAACTATCTATCGTCTCGTTGTTTGTTTATGTTAACCACATAGCACCGCGTTCCTCTTTTTGCTTTATTTTAGGTACCATCCAGAGTTAGTTTAATTTGAAATATTTTATCAGGTTTTATCAAAATAGGAGTCTGGCTAAAATTATTGGAAGTTACCAGGTAGTTTTTTTAAAGTGATTTTAAGTGTCTAAAAGGACCCTAGTTATATTTCAATAAGACATCTTATATAGGTAATCATGCATAGAATTAATAAAGCTTACAGCGCTAGATTGACGAAATACCTATAGACTATTCATTTCGAAAAATACGACACAAAGAACAAGATGATGATAACATGTAAGTTTATCAGGAAAATGGTAAATGTAAATTAAGTATAAGTAGCTTAGAAGGAAGCAAGCAGGTTCCCCGAACAATGGAATAGGTATACAGGTTGGCCCATTTCGATCGGTCAGTATGGGAAAATCTGAATGGGAGAATCCCGCCAAATCCCGACCATCTGGCAACCCTAGACCTACACAATCGATATCCAAATAGAAATAAGTAAGTTTTATTTTTCAAAACGACCGGGTTCGATTCCCGGTTAAAGTACAAGTTTTATTACTATGAGTGATAATCGCGGAAACCGAAGACAATATTAAAGTACAAGTTTTTTTTTCCAATCAATGTATGGAGTTTTTCTTGTCCCTAAAAGCGATGACTTGGTTCCTAAGAACATATCTTCGTATGTCATATAGTTTCAGACTTTCCCATGCTGACCGATCGAAATAGGCCACCCTGTATAGGTATTACGTGCCTAATAATATTCTGCTACACAATTCATCTCATTTTACACTCGACTGAATTTGATGTAACGTAACATACGCTTTTGTCGTCGAATATGTTTTAGTTACATACAGCATACTTTAAGCGCGACCTTCACTACCGATTCTTTATTGAGAATATTGCTGTCGGCGCCGTTTATACAACGTAACATGCCCTTACATGTACACTGCAGGGTCTGCAGGTATTTTATGAATTTCGTAATGTGCCACAAGTATATTGTATCATTGTTACCAGCAAATGCTGTACAAATAGTAGATAAAGCTGGGCTATAAGTATATATCATATCATAGTTGCCAGTAGCTGCCGTTACTCGACGTACACTGTAAATAGGATTTTTGCCCGTAGGGCGCCTTTTGTATCCAGCTGGCCCCGACCACGTCCATTAAAGCTGACATTCGATCGGCGAACTCCACTCGCATTGTAGAAAAACTCAATAACCGCTCTAATGGGATTCCATCCAACGTGGCGAGCCGCGCGGAACTCTCAGCGCGCCATAAATAAACCCTAGGTCATAACTTAATTGCTTCACTTTGTTTATCCCGCAGCCAATTTATGGATCAAAGCAAACCATCCATTTTTAATCAGACGCTATTGATTAAAACTTAGGCTTTCATTATTTAAGAGAGGAGGTAACCCACAATACCTGGTCTTACTGTATATGATTACGTATGCCATAGGTATAAATGATAACCTCGCAAGTGAAAGAAATTAAATGCATTTGTTAGTACCTATTTAAACACGTAAATGAATGAATGAATTGTCAGAATACGCGAGACACTAATCAGAAATTCTCGCTGAGAGATAGCATAGGCTTATGATTTATGAATCTTATGAATGACTTACGTACTAGTCTCAAGCATCCGTCACAATGGCCGCCTATCCTTTAGATTTTCTTCAGAAAGTAAGAGAGTGACCCAATTTCATGAATCTGGCTGGAAATTTGCTAATGTTTCTTATTTCTAATTTATTGCGAAAACCTATAAGCTGTAATATAGGTCTTTTAAGTTTTTCAGTTTGAGTTGTTAAGGGTACTTAATATTTGACACGTTTTCAATCGAGATTATTCAACTGATTGATGGATACGATAGTTTTGTATGAGTTTTAGATCGGTGTAGAAGCGAATATTTGGTTTTATTACGTGAAGTGGAAGTACAAGAGCAAGAAACGCGATTTCAGCTTGAATTTGGCACATCATTTCCCAATGAAAAAAAAAAAAACAGGCAATGTCGCCAGATTGTACCGATTTTCAAAATAAAATTTTAAACTAAATTAATTTAATTGCATTAAAATAATCGCAAAAACTACGGGAATAATAGTAAAATATACCATATAAGTTTTATTTTACACTAAAATTGGTTTTGTAGCCAAGTTTTGAAGATGTGAAATAGCCTTGGCTGATTCGAAACCTCCTTAGTCTGAAATGACGTACGACTTTTAAAACTAAACTCATAACTCCCGAGGGAGTTATAGATTTTCATACAGTTTTTCCTCCCGTGGGAGTTATAGATATTTGTAACCCGCGGGGGGTAAATCGGCTCGAGTTGGTCTATAAGCGCGCGTGTTATAACACCCTTTACGAGCAAGTGTGATGAAAAATACATTGTGAAGTGTTAAATACAAAGAGTGTTAAGTACATGTACCAACGCCGGGCAACATCTGCGCCGGACAGTACTATAGGTACCTACTAGAATTAACAGTACTTGTTAAGTCCGACTCGGTCTAATTGTTTCTAATAATCGAGTCAAATATTTTTCATAACATTGGCTACTGTCAGGGTCGTGGGAGGATCAGGGATGATACAAGGCAATACTTTTAGTACTTTCGTTTATTCAACTGCACGGTCCTATGTCTAAAACAGAAGTGATCCATTTGTTCCTCCACTAGAGCGAGACAGACTGAATTCGATTAAATTTGAATATTTAATAGTTCCAAAGGCTGCCAGTCTGTCATTCAAGGCGGTAAGGTTTGCATATCATGGTACAAACCTTACACATCTCGCCGCCCCGGGGAGAAAATAGACGTTAAACTAAACAATACTACTCCCTGCCTAACAGACATTGGTCCCTACCTATGTGGGGGGAACCCCTTACAATTTACATCCCAGGTGGCCTCATGCTATGAGGTAACCCGGATCGGGACAGGCATGTTCGCTAGCCTATGGCCCTCCCGCACCTCCACCATGTCAGGGTCGTGGGAGGATCAGGGACTGATACAAGGCAATACTTTTAGTACTTTCGTTTATTCAACTGCAAGGTCCTATGTCTAAAACAGAACTGATCCATTTGTTCCTCCACTAGAGCGAGACAGACTGAATTCGATTAAATTTGAATATCTAATAGTTCCAAAGGCTGCCAGTCTGTCATTCAAGGTGGTAAGGTTTGCATATCATGGTACAAACCTTACACTACCTTAATTTTATTGACGGAGGCAGCCGAATTTATTTAGCTGATAGGTAACATATGATTATGAATGACCGAGTGCCTTACAAACCGAGCAACGAGCGGCCTTCTCGGTGTGGTATGGCTCGTGACTCGCGACCCAATTGCGCGTGCTATTAATTTGATTGTCTGGAAATCAGCGATCGTCTGCAGTCCGACGCTCTGTTGCGTCACCGCGCACATGTATCTGACTGAACTCGTATTTCATAAAAAAAGGTGCGAAGAATTTAAGAAAAAAATAAGCGACAACGAACTCTCCATACTTTTCTATATGACGTTGACACTTAAAGAAACATTTTTACTAACAGTAGGTGCTCAACGACACCAACTACCAGCTTAATCATTATTATCTTGTTGTAAATAAATGGGTAAAACTCAGGAGCGTTTCAACCGCCCTTTCCCGTGTTTTAACAAATATCATTTATACGATGAAAAGGTCATAAACTTTTGAGAAATATAGATAAAATATTAGAGGATCTTCTTATTCTCATTTCAATTTAAAGCATTCTATAAAGTATATATAAAATAAATATTCAGCAACACAAGGGAAACTTCGGTTGATACGGTCCTGAGACCCAAATATCCCTTCAAATGGTGCTCGAAATTATAACACATTGTTGTAAACTTGAATTGACTTTCTAATGTGGCAATGCTGTACTTTGCAAAGATATTAAAAAACATGAATATTGGAATTACATACTATTACTACATGGTAAGCATTAAATAAAACATGGTTATTTTAGTACTGCCCGGCCGTTACAGACGCTGACTCTAAGAAAGTCTAGTTTAATTTAATAAAGGCAAAATCCTTTCGGACCGTTCTGTCCGTTTCCCAAAACATCTGGTCCCGTCACAATCTTTTCCTAAATAATCCGTTTCCCGATATAAGTGTTTCCCAAAATGTCCTTCTCCCAAAAATAGGTTTGGCTTGATATCCGTTTCCCAAAAAAGGCCTTATCCCGAAATGACCGTTCCCGTCACAACCTTTTCCTAGATAATCCGTTTCCCAAAATGTGCTTCACCCAAAATATACCTACGTTTGTCGTGATACCTATCCATTTCCCAAAACACCCGTTCCCAAAACATCCGTTCCCGTCACTACCTTTCAGTGGCGTGGCGTCCAATATATTCTTAGTAAAGCCGGAGCAGATTTGGATTACTTTTCCTTTAGGAGTAGCAGATACTCCGGTCACATGCTTTAAAAAATAGGCAAGCCGGTGGGAATCGGTTTCTATGGACGCCACGCCACTGCTACCTTTTCCTAAAAAGTCCGTTTCCCGATATATTTCACCCAAATGATAGGTACGATTAGCTTAATATGCTGATGCCGACTATATACTTATTGTTAAAATGAACTCAAATAATGAGAAACGGGTCTTTTGGTATACGGACGTTAGGACAAACGGGCCTTTTAGGTATACGGTATAATGAGAAATGGATCTTTTGGCATACGGATGCAACGAGAAATGGGTCTTTTGGTATATGGACGCTATGATAACCGGGTCTTTTGGCATACGGCCGCTTTAGAAAACTGTTATTTTGCAACGGGTGTTTTGGGAAACGGACAGACAGAACGGCCCGGAACGGGCAAAATTAATTAACTTTAATTAATTTTCTATTTTAATTGAAAGCGGCGGATCTATTTTCATACTATAAAAAGCATTTTCCGCCCAAGAGATTTAAATCTCAGTTTCCAATTAAAGAGATGTTTAGAAAAACAACATAACTGACTAGACTGGTTATTTACAGAGAAACATGTTAGTGACAGTAAAAAAAATGATGTACTCAACACGGGAGGTAATAAAGAAAGCCCGCGATCGCATATTTACGTCCCTCGCTTACAGCTCGGGCCGCAAACATCTGCGATCTCGGCCTTTCTTTGTATTACCACCCTAGTTGTGTAATGTACTATTATATAAATTTTTATATCATCGTCTAATACCTGTAAAACGAGCATTGCTTTGTTGTAAGGAGAACCGACCGACTCGAAATACTCGAATCACCTTAATTTGTTTATTCATATCTGTTAAAAGCTATATGTGTAAATAAATACAATGGCAATAAGTATGCATACGCCGTTTCAAAAACAAGTTGGTTGATGCCACTGCGTTGTTGTACGTGCCTTGCCGTCGATTAAATAGAATCGGAAGCAAGCCTTATAGTTACGGCATCGGCACCTAAATAACTGGCACGAAAACACTTCCGTACTGCTTAAAAAATAACTGTTACTGACACAACGTTCTGTTAGTCAGCGATAATGCAGCTGCCAATGAAATTCCATTATTTTTTTCCGTTTAAGGTCAACAAATGCATTGCATAAATAAACAAACATAGTTTCCGACGTTCCATTCCTCTCACACGAACTTTAAATAAACTAACCAATCGCTTTCAAGTTTTGCTGCATCGAGCGGAAGTGCTATTTGCCGCAGGCTTATGCCCTTTGAATAGACGCACCCATCAGATAAACAAAGCGATGCACTTAAACAGAATCCCTACGGCTGCATACCTTTCTTAAAATAGCTTTACACACTATTACAAGTTTTAGTTACGGCGGTAACATCTCCAAAATCATAGCATTCATTAAAAAAACTAATATATTAGCTGTGAATTGATCGAATATTACACGAACAGCTATGTTTCGAACATAATTATAATGCGTGGAACAAGTAACGTCAATAGTAAATAACACTGTAACCAATTATTAGAGTAACATGACCCAGGAAACGGTACTAGTACCTGTGTACATTGAGAACTCTTTGACATAACCACCGTTTGACCTACTTCACAGTTTATTGGAACTTTTAATTCAACCAGTTTCATTGTATTTACCTATGGATTACGCCCTCCGCTCCGCTTGACAAATTATTGATGACAACACTCCTACTGGAATTCCAAACCGGAAACTGGGGCGCACTGCCGTTAGCATCGTGAAATTATCAAACCAGTCTCGAATTGCATAGTAATAGACAAGCTATTTTGCAAGTCACCATTGCGAATTTACCTATCTGAGTAAAATATGAATAGAACCAGTTCAGATATTTCTTATACTTGAGACGTTAGAAGCACATACAAACACCAGCGGAACTGTGATGATATTTATCGCCTTACGTAAAGTTCCTGTACTGACATTCATTCTGACATGTCTCCAAGTTTGGAAGTGCGTCGACAACAGATTCTTATCCTCTACGATGACCGCGACAATAATATGCTTGCATTGCTTTTTTCAAAGTGCGCTCCGCGGAGCAATGGGACTCCGTAAGGTCCATGCCGCGACTCGGCCCACGTGATGAACCGCTGACCTCTTGACTATCACTCATTGCGAAAAGTTCTTGATTTGGACCTTCCAAGAGTATTATAACTCTGCAGTTAATATGTATAATTAACTTACTTAGCGCAGCGTGAAATGACATATCAGGGTTCCAGCTTTAGCCAGTACAAAATTACGGGAGGCTGAAAATGGCCTGAATGAGTTCGAGAAAAGGATAGTACGGCCGTGCCTTTGTTTTTCTCGACTTGGCGGGGGCACTGCCGTGCCCCCAAATTCTACTCGTACACCCACCTTTATCCGTCAACCTCCAACATTTTTCGACTACACATATTGATGTGTGATATTTTTCATCACACTTGCTCGAAAATGGTGTTATTACACGTAGGTTTTGCGGGCCGTAAATGACCTATTACGCCCTAGGGCGTAATGGTTTTCTTTTTAAATTTGAAACGCTGGTTCTGTTTTACTCTTATTTGTCATGGTCAAAGGAAACGCCAACTTACTTTTTTAACTTTTATCACTGAATTATTTATTTAAAGATAACTGTTATTGCAAATACATGTAAACACATATTTCTGTAACATTAATTAAATGTTTAAATATAGTGTATTTCAGTATTTTGCAAATATAAAATCAACCGTTTTATGTCGTTACTGCTAGGTATGGTTTCCGAACGTGACTTGACATTCGCATTGTCTATGGATATATGTCACTAATGTCACTTTCTGTTTTACTTATAATTTTATTTAGGTTAAGTAAGGTTATTTTAATTAAGGCCCGGTAGGACCTGGCTCGCATTTCACATACAACTAGGGTCGGGCGGAATGCAGATTATTGCAGATTATCTTCGATTTCTAACATATAAGTATACGTTATCAACCCAAACATGAGAGGATGCCCTGCATGACTGTGAAATCATGATTGTCAGGTATTAATTTTGTCAGAAAAGGTAACTGGTAATGAACAAAATGAAAAAAATATTTTATTTTATAGTGTTTTCGCGCTACTTTTCTATCGAACGAAGTGTTCGCTATCGTGTTCTAAGTGAGAGGAAGCCCTAGATACAGTTCTGAATATTATTATATATGTTTTACAGTGACCTAGGAGTCAAATAAGTGCTCTAAAAATGATTTGGAAACTAGGCTTCCGTGCCCGATTCTGGTCTGGCCTCGCCTTAAAATTCCTCGCAAGTGTGATGAAATAGTACATTGTGTATCTAGGGCGGTAAGTAAGGAATTACAAACGAGTGTTTGTTATAAGCCCGAGGTGAAACCGAGGGCTTTAATAACACGAGTTTGTAATTCCTTTACCGCCCGTGGCACACACAATGTTTTTCATCACACTTGTGAGGAAATCTTAATAAAATAACCTTACTTTTCGACCCAGTATGACAAGAAAATATTAAAACAGACAGTGACATTTGTCACATATGTCCATAGACAATGCAAACGTCAAGTCACGTTCGGAAACCATAGCGGTAACGGCCATTTTAGTTGATTTTATATTTGCAAAATAAAGAAATACATTATTTAAACATTTAATTAATGTTACCGAAATATGTGTTTATATGTATTTGCAATTACAGTTATCTTTAAATGAATATTTCAGTGATAAAAGTTAAAAAAGTAAGTTGGCGTTTCCTTTGAACATGACAAATAAGAGTAAAACAGAACCAGCGTTTTAAATTTAAAAAGAAAACCATTACGCCCTAGGGCGTAATAGGCTATTTACGGCCCGCAGAACCTACGTGTAATGACACCATTTTCGAGCAAGTGTGATGAAAAACATTTTGTGTGCCACGGGCGGTAAAGGAATTACAAACGAGTGTTTGTTACAAGGCCGAGGCGAAGCCGAGGGCTTTAATAACACGAGTTCCTTACCGCCCTTGATACACAATGTACTATTTCATCACACTTGCTCGAAAATGGTGTCATTACAAGTAGGTTCTGCGGGCCGTAAATGGCCTATTACCAGGGTGTAATGGTTTTCTTTTTAAATTTGAAACGCTGGTTCTGTTTCACTCTTATTTGTCATGTTCAAAGGAAACGCCAACTTACTTTTTTAACTTTTATCACTGAAATATTTATTTAAAGATAACTGTAATTGCAAATACATATAAACACATATTTCGGTAACATTAATTAAATGTTTAAATAATGTATTTCTTTATTTTGCAAATATAAAATCAACTAAAATGGCCGTTACCGCTATGGTTTCCGAACGTGACTTGACGTTCGCATTGTCTATGGACATATGTGACAAATGTCACTGTCTGTTTTAATATTTTCTTGTCATACTGGGTCGAAAAGTAAGGTTATTTTATTAAGATTTCCTCACAAGTGTGATGAAAAACATTGTGTGTGCCACGGGCGGTAAGGGAATTACAAACTCGTGTTATTAAAGCCCTCGGTTTCATGAGCATAATGAACTGGCTCAGAGTCGCTCAACGTGCTATGGAGAGAACTATAATCTTGATCGTAGTCCTTTGACGTTGCTACAATCACCAAATATCACCAAGGGGGAGGAGGGAAAAAAAATCACGAAATTGGTGTGACGTACTTTATGGATGACCCCTTACCTTTACAAAGTTAGTCGTTAAACCTTTCTACGGAGTTGTTTGTTTCACTGTAGAGATTTGGTTAGGAATAAGACAAATCTTTGGAATATTTTTCAGTTTCTCGCGCTCTACCATGCATGCACTATTGTCGTGATACCAAAGATTCCTCCGTAACGTATGTGATGTCCAATAGTTTTATTTATATCTAACACAGGGTGCCGTCAATTGAAGCCAATTTATATTTATAAAGAACGATATGTGTAACGCATTTCTCTCCAGTGCTTCGATTCCAGTAGCAACATAATTATATTTGACATTAATTAAATCCTTTTCGTATTGCCGGAATGGTTTCTAAGCGACATTACTTCGAATGTATTCCAATTTTCGATAGGACTTAAGCGGACTTAGGTATTTAGTAGAGATGGGCCCACTACGGATTTTGCCGACTAGTTAGATGGGCCTACTAATCGGTTCTCAATTTGCCGATTATTCGGCCGACTACTCGGCATTGCCGATCATAGTTATTAGCTATGTTCGGGTGCATATCGGTATGATTAGTCAATATCATATTACTAATTCAATAATAAATGTAAATTCGGTAAAAACACAAAGACGAGTAGGTACGTAACTGTACCTAACTCTATTTACCAAGTGTCATGTGCCTCAAAAGTTTAATTATTAAAATTAAAATATTTCATGGTAGGTACTTAATTGTATAATTACACCTTAATACACCTTTAAAAAGCTTAATTAAGTTGATTATTTTTTTTGTATTTGAGTAAAGTACGTAAAAATATTGGGTAATAACCGTTATAAATAATTACAAAGCATAATCAATGCAAACTAAATTCAGCGTGCCACGGCAACATAACAGCAATAAGTGTAAATAATAATTATTGTATGATTTAAAGAACACAATGATGCTATCTTCAAATCAAAATGGTTTTTATAAACTCATTTTAGTAAAGATATTTTATCGAAACTTGATAGATTCTTAAGGTTCTTAATTAAGTAATGTTTTTGATTAAGTGAATACATTTGAAAATAATCGCTCCGAAAATTGTGCACTCCCCCCCCCCCTCTATCTTCTAAACCGAGTGTCCGAAAAATATAAAAAAAATTACAAAGATAACGCTTAATTGATACTTTCAACAAAAATTATTTTCAGCAAGATCGGATTAACCGTTTTTGAGTTATTGCCGATAAACTGCGCTTCTCAACAAAAGGACGTTATTGCGATGAAGATACGCTCTTTTGTTGTTGAACTTTTTTACATCGTATTTTTTACCTTAGTTACGGCTATGGAACCCTACACTGAGCATAGTCCGACATGCTCTTGGCCAGTTATTTTCTTTTGTGCAAAAAAGTAAAATATACGAATAGGTATGTACCTATTTGTTGCTTGGTTTCACTGGTGTACGTTGATTTTTTTATATAAAAATTGGGTTCAAAGTTTAGTAGAAAAGGGTCCTTATGGCAAACCACGTACAAAAATGATACATCGGGTTAGTACCGAATCGTCTACGTAGCAAAATTTCCAGTGACGCAAATGGTCCATAAAGCGAAAAGTCGGTTTTTCGGTATTGGCCCATACAAGTAAAACCGGTATTGGTATTGCATGCCCTACTGACCAGCAAGTCCAGCAACTGATTTAACGGGCGTCTTAAAGTCTAATAAAAGTTTTATTGTCTGAGTTAAATGTCTCTTTTTTGCGACGATGCAGTAAAAAGTATCCCATGTGTTAACCAGGATCATAATTTAGCTGTACACTAAATTTCATGTATCGGTCTGGATGTACGTGTACACTCGTGTTCAAACGTAAAACCTACAATAATTTAATTTGGTTAAGCCCAATAGCCGAAGTGTTAACGAGTTAATAAATGAAGTTAAAAATAAAAGTGGGCTGTCTTGCCCATGTGCCGAATACGTCAACCTTCGATCACCGTACAAGCCCAGTGAAAAGCATTTCGGATGCAGTGATCGTGTCGCGATACAGTGCCTTTTACAGTCATGATTTTCAGGCCATGGTTTTGAAAGTTTCTGTTGACTGCATTCTAAATAACGAATTTTAAGTTTAGCTGTTGCAGACATAATATATTTGGTAAAACGAAAAAGACTGTGACATTCCACAGGTAAAGGTACGTAGGTGTGGTGCGATCGGTATGGATATGTCGCAACTAACTGGTTTAATAAGCCATTTGGTTAACTACCTTTTTTTTTTACCCACCACCACTACGTAACCTAAGGCCATCGGGGGTGACAGGCAGATGTTACGTATTGGTTATGTGGGGCTCTCCGCTCCTGAAGGGATTGGCCTACCCACTAAAACCCAGGGATGCTACCAACTTGTGCCTTCACGGTGATGGATTGGGAATCATACCTCCAGGCCATCACCAGCACCTTTGCCCAAGGGCGAACCCTCTCCGAAAAAGGCACACTGTAGCATGGCCAGTGTGGCAGTGTGCCTTCCCTCACCAGCTACCCCCCGACCGGATCATAGGCCCTTTGCCTACCGCATCCCTGGCCTACCGAAAGTAAGACCAAGGGCTAGCAAAGTCAACGCAACGCGTCAACAGTTCTAACCCTCGCCCACCCCAGATGCTGCCTTTTAACTGCCAATGCCTTGGTCTAGATGAGAGGGGTAACCATTACACAAGACATCGGGAGCAATCGGCAACACCCAGGCTACCCGCCCTCGCTGGCCGAAAAATAGCAATGGGTTGGAAAAGTCTTGCTGACCGAGTGATTACCCTTTTCCGTGGGTTCCAGAAACTAGAAACGGCCACGTACCTTTTCCTGTACAATATCACAAATAAACATCGAGATGAAGGCAAATTAGCCCGTTTGCCGATCATCTTTATATATAGCAATCATAGTATTGGGGATGTTAAGATCTCAAACCTTCTTCATTTCGCGGTTTACCCCGACGAGGTCGTCCTTAAATTTTTAACCGACTTCCAAAAGAAGGACGGTTCTCAATTCGTCTGTATGTTTTTTTTTTTTTTTTTTTATTTTTTTTTTGTGTGTTTGTTCACCGATTACTTGAAATCGACTGGACCGATTTGGAAAATTCCTTTTCTGTTTGAAAGTCTACCCTTTCCGAGGTGGTCCCATTGCAACCAAGTCAGGATCTGATGATGGAATCTTGGAGAAATCGAGGGAACTCTTCAAATATTATAGGCACACATATAGCGATTTCGGTATTTTTCCTAATTTCTCGTCCATCTCTTATTAGCAACAAGTTTTTAGTGTTAACCGACTTCAAAAAAAGAGTAAATACAAATTTACTCAACTACTAGATACAAATCTAGGTTTCTTCCCCGATTACTTGAAGACGGCTGAACCTATTTGGAAAATTCTTTTTTTGTTTTAAAGGGCATACCTCCGAGGTGGACCCATTGCAACCAAATTAGGATTTGATGATCGGATCATGGAGAAATCGAGGGAAATCTTCAAATATCATAGGCACACATATAGCGATTTTGGTATTGTTCTTACTTTCTCGTGCATTTCTTATTAGAAATAAGTTTCCAGTCTTAACCGACTTCAAAACAAAGAGCAATTTTTAAATAGGTTTGTTCCTCGGTTACTTGAAAACGACTAGACCCATTTGGATTTTTTTTTTCTTTTAACTAAATAGAATTAAGTCTATTTGGTTAAAATAATATTTATCCAGCGCCACTAAAAATTTAAAAATAAAGTAAATTTTTAAAACAAAAAATAAAAACCGACTTCCAAAAACTTAAACTAAAAACCAAAAAATAATATGTTAATTACCCCAAAGAAATGGATAAACAACGATTCATATATACATATACAGATATTTATAGTTTTTAACCTGTTATTTTTGAAGTGGGTCATTATTTGAGCGTGTCACCCGCCTCACTTTCGTGGACACATTACTGTCGAAGTTCCCCCAGATTTTAGTCTCATATCGAGCTATTTGGTACATGTCCGGGACTACTAACAAATACCTTAAAATTACATTAAAATCTAACAGAATCTCGACAATAATGTGTCCACGAAAGTGAGGCGGGTGAAACGCTCAAATAATAACCCAAGTCGGTGCCAGCTATGGAGCTCAACACAGCCAGCTTTGCGTGGCAGGCACCAACTTCAAAAATAACAGGTTAAAAACTATAAATATCTGTATATGTATATATGAATCGTTGTTATTCCATTTCTTTGGGGTAATTAACATATTATTTTTTGGTTTTTAGTTTAAGTTTTTGGAAGTCGGTTTTTATTGTTTGTTTTAAAAATTTACTTTATCGTTAGTTACTTAATTTTACTGTTTTCACAGATATTCCCGACATTCCCGAGGACATCAAAAAGCTGCGCGCGCTGCAGATTGCAGACTTCAGCAGCAACCCGATCCCGCGGCTACCCGCCGGCTTTAGCCAGCTCCGAGCCCTCACCGTCCTGGGGCTCAACGACATGTCGCTCACCAGTCTGCCCACAGATTTTGGCAGGTGAGAGATGCCTCCTTCCTTTCTTATTAGCGTCAAGGTATGCATTTGTCAAAACTACCACCACTATACATGAGTGGTACTATGTGATCTGGTTTCCAAGGTAATTCGAATATCTTCTATGGACAAATGACAAAGTAGTGGTGGTATAACTGCCACCTTAGCAGTCCTATTTGATGTGATTTCCATGAGGCGCATGAATGAAAATGTCATTTTTATGGCAAATAACTGGTTGTCAATAAAGACATGGCAATGTATTATTTACTGGAGATGCAATTCGAATTCCTTCTTTTAGCCAGCGGCAAAGTGGTATATTTTGTCTAGGTATTTGCTTTACAATGATGTTACAATGCCCCACAAAAAAAAGCTCAGTCTTTGACCATATTGGGTTCATACTGAGTAACAATCCAATCACTCAGTAATCGTCAACAACTATACATCTGTTACTTTATGGTTGCCGAGTGTGAAAGTGATGTTTTGGTTGAAAAGTGTTTACGACGGGGTTTGTATGCGATTATCTGGCTCCATTCTTAACCGCGAGGAGGTACGTAGGTACGTACATTTACAGGCGAAAGCGAAAGTTTGAACTGGAAAGTTTTGGAGCGGTCGAGCGAGCTTGATATGTGACTGTACTTGTATATGTACAAACACTCTGGTCACTTCGCCTGAATACCTATATCTCTGTTATATATTGAGTACGTTATTATTCGGAAAGAATGATCTATACTTTTTTGTAAGATTAATCAAGTTTTCATTCAGTCTCATTAGGTGTGCTTATTGTTATAAGTATGCGGTCATATTATTTACACCGCTGTTTAGATGAAAAAAAAAACAGGGTCGTCTTTTAGCAATTTAATCTAGTTGTTAACTACGTAACTTCTTTGTGTGACAAATAAGGTCAGTGATCTTATTTTGTAATACTTCCTTATGTAACCTAGAGTTCTGTCATCAGCTTCATTGTAAACGTTGGCGACAATAAGAATGCCATTTTCTTAAAGACTGCTTATTTCAAAATCCTTGTTTTTAACCGACTTCCAAAAGAAGGACGGTTCTCAGTTCGTCTGTATGTTTTTTTATATATTTTTTTTTGTGTGTTTGTTCACCGATTACTTGAAGACGGCTGGACCGATTTAGAAAATTCTTTTTTTGTTTGAAAGGGTACACTTCCGAGGTAGTCCCATTGTAACCAAATCAGGATCTGATGATGGGATCTCGGAAAAATCGAGGGAACTCGCTTATATGATATAGCGATTTTGGTATTTTTCTTAGTTTCTCGTCCATTTCTTATTAAAAATAAGTTTCCAGTCTTAACCGACTTCAAAACAAAGAGCAATTTTTATGTAGGTTTGTTCCCCGATTACTTGAAAACGGCTAGACCGATTTGGACTTTACAGCGCCACTAAAAATTAAAAAATAAAGTAAATTTTTAAAACAAAAAATAAAAACCGGTGCCGGTGTGAAGTCGGTGCCAGCTAAGGAGCTCAGCATAGCCAGGTTTGCGTGGCAGTGGCAGGCACCGACTTCAAAAATAACAGGTTAAAAACTATAAATATCTGTATATGTATATATGAATCGTTGATTATCCATTTCTTTGGGGTAATTAACATATTATTTTCTGGTTTTTAGTTTAAGTTTTTGGAAGTCGGTTTTTATTTTTTTGTTTTAAAAATTTACTTTATTGAATCTTATATTTTTAACATGCAGAGGTTTCATAGAAATATCTACGTGTTTAACAGTTGAGTATACATTACCTTGACATGTAACGTGATCTCCTTTAAGTTCATAGTTGCTGTCACCGTCAAGTCAATGTTGATTCGTCACGCTTGAGATGACTAATAATATAGCTCCATAATTTCCATAATATTGTACCAACGAGACGATTAAAGATAAATATTGAAAAATGGAATAAAAATAGTCTTACCCCACTATTTTTATGAAAATGTGAGAAAGATATAGGTAGATTAGCTGCTGTATTTACACATGTGAAATAGTACTTTTTGATATAAGTGCGGAAATTATGTCATTTCTCACGAGTCCCGAGGTGTATGGGTCCGAGCCGTCAGGCGAGGGACATTACTCGGGACGAGTGGAAATGACACTTCCGCACGTGTATCAAACGACGTTTTTTAATACATTTGCGGAAAAATTACAATAAAACGAAAACATGGTACCGGTTGTCACCATTCAGCCAAATCAAAAGAAACTATTTTGGGAAGAAACACAGATTTTAATTCAATTTAAACATGAAAAAGCAAGAAATATACTTTTCTGCCTTCCGGCCGGCAAGCGTCACCTTGCCAATTTCAAGATGCCGCTTTCTGGCTCCGTCGAACAGAAAAATAGTATACAAACCTTGGCCAGTAAATAAGAAAGCCTCAGATCACATGTTTGTCGTCCTCGGCTTCGCCTCGGCCGACAATTCCATGAGATCTGAGGCATTTCTTACTCTACTGGCCTCGGTATGTAATGTACTATTATGCCACACCTGGCCGTACGGAAAAAGCCGCTTTCTGGCCAAGTGTAGACATAAAATGATGTACACAACACAGGAGGTAATAAAGAAAGCCCTCGATCGCATATTTACGTCCCTTGCTTCCAGCTCGGGCCGCAAACTTCTGCGATCTCGGCCTTTCTTTGTATTACCACCCTAGTTGTGTAATGTACTATATCATAACTTTGTAGTTTACTTATTTGCAAATTAATGTGTTATTTAGTATTCAAAAATTAGCTGAAAATTAAAAAGCACTAGTGCGCAAAATACAACTGCGCACGATTTAAAGCTACGAAAAGTACTACTTTTTGAGCAAGTGTATTAAAAATAAATTTTATGCCACACCTGGCCATAAAGTGGCTTTTTCCGCACGCTGCGTCAAACATTCGTACATTTCGTACATTCGCATTCAGTGCTAGCTGACAAATGAGATACTTGACAATTTTTCTGCCCGCGACTGAAAGGTAAGGGTTCTTGAAAACTAGCGCAAAAAGGTATCTGCCGAGCCGGCAAAGTGTCGACAAGCATCTCACCTCATTCAACGGTCCCACGTGCCAAGATGCATAAATAATACTTTTGTGGCGATTCTCCTGCCGTTTGAACCTTCGTCAATATTTTCTCCATAATATATTAATCTTATTCTTCGGGTACCGCAAGAATGCGAACATCGCGTTTTTTTTTGCATATTTTTGCCTTTGGTAATATTCCTAAGATTGAATAATATGATCCTTTTGAAGCTACGTTGGCACGGCAATGGAACGGGAAAAAGAAAAGTAGGTTTAAGACTACCTCTTCATTCGTCGAAAATAAAGCGCGCAACTTTGCTCTTAAAGAGGAGCACTTATGTCAAAGGTTTCCTTTGTCATGAGGATGCTCTGAAATTTATAACTAGATAGTTAGAAATTACAGAGCACCTCTACGTTGTTCGTGATTGTATAACAAAGGAATGTGTATATATAATTAAATATTATTTGTTATAAATTATAACTTACAATCCTTTAATTTAAAATCCCCCAGAGTAGTCTGCGCTTCTTTGTTTAACTAATAGTACTAGTAAACTATTATAGTAAGTCTTATAGATTAGTATCGAGAGATCCTTCTTCTTTCTTGTCGTTCCCTCATTCCTGAGGATCGTGACCAACTGTAATGTGCCTCCACATAACGCGTTCAAGTGCCATATGGGTTGCCCTCTGCATGGTACCACAAGCATTTCTTATGGTGTCTGACCACCTTGTCGGGATTCGTCCTCTCGCGCGTCGGCCTTCAACTTGGCCTAGAAGAATGCTTCTCTCAAAGCAGTGCTGGTTAGAAGAGATCCTAGTTTAAGTTTAGACTTAAACTAGACACACACACACATACACATACACACATACATGACATGATGGATGATGGGTACATGATTAGTCATGTGTTTTTTCAAACCTCTAAGGAAGGATTGTTTTTTTTGATGATTGAATTGCACTTGTGAAAATTTGACACACTATAGGAATGCTTTAAACTCGAGGTGTGTCAACTACTGATTTTATCAAGCGTGTTATCTGGCTATAGCTGATACGCGGATACGTCACGATATTTATAACGCGACACCGTCACTTATAAACCTATCACGCACATCACTACTTTGCTTTTTATCGTATCATAATAAACGTCTGTTAACCATTTAACGGACAAATTACTCCTTTTAACTTTAAACTCGTTTTATTATGATTCCAATAAACCTAGATTTCAAATACCAATAAACCATTATTGCGTAGCTATTGCGGCTGGGTAAAGCGTAAATGAAACCGTTTATTTTGTGAGCTGCCAACGTCATTGAAAGAGATAATTTCAAAAATATCCAAGAGAAAAAAATACCTGCTGTCGACGTAAACTAAAACTAAATACGCGAATTAAGAACTTTCATTGGAGAGAGAAAACATTCCGTTTCGTACAATTTAAGACATTTAATGTCGCAGGTTTCTAGAATAACCAAGTATTAATGTACAAATACATTAGAATGACGTTGTTGATGATTCATGCTAGGTTGTCGTACTTGCGGTAAGGAGAGGGAGGTACGTACTATGACATCTGCTTAGGAATGCGGCCTCAAGGTTCTAAATATGAAGAGTTTCGATGAATATTGTCAGTCGGTAAACACTGGGTACGTGCTTACACAATTTGAAAGAGAGTGAGGTTTCGATTTCTATAATGATGAAAAAACTTCCAAAATAATGCTATAAAGAGCATTGTTTAACCAAAATTGTGTTTATGCATACTGTTATTTCAATTGTTTATGTTTGCCAGTGTTTCCAAAAATTCAATATTATTTTCGAACGCTTATATACTACTTAGCAGTTAAACTTTTTCAAGGGCAAACTGGAACTAAAGTTACCTTGCTTTTTTAACACCAGTAGGATAAAGTGTTTAAAAAACTTAAAATAAGCAAGCTGGTGTGAATCGAAATCTAGACACCCCACTGCTCGAAACAAAAAGAAGACGAATTCACTCTCAGACATGATTATCGATTTTTTGATCGAGAACTACCAAGACATAAAAGAGCGTAAGATTTGTGTAGCTTCGAATTCGTCTCGTTTGTTTAAAACTCATTTGAACGTCCTCGGCCTACTTGATTGGTTCCCACAAACCTAGAAATACGTTTAGCACCTCTTATCAGTAACGTTTTCTTTATGCGATCCGTTGCATGATATTGTTGGTTAGCGTGGAACATGTTTCAAACCACATCTAACTTTACCATTTAAATACTTACTAATACACTGCTAGTAGGTATTCATATTAATAAGTCGCATAACTGGTTTTGATTTAATTACGCTACTGTAAAAGGATTTGCGCTGCATAGCCTACATACGTGGTAAGATAATCTTCTGCTCTACCTTTTGCAACACACTCCGAGGGTTTGTTACTATCAATTTTTATTCGGTTAGTTCAACTGAGTTATTTTAATTGAAATGGTTTATCTTTATTTGCTATTATGTATTCGTGCGGTAGAATAATAAAATACGTTTAGGTAAAATGTCTTGTGCTCTGGGGCCTGTACGCGCTATATGCATAAGGTAGATAATTAAATTACTGCTTGTAAAGGTAGGTAATGAGAATGAGCTAATGAGTTGTCCTGCTGTATCGTTGCCCTGACTAATCTTAGTACAAAGAGAGACTTAAAAATAAAAAAAAATATGAAGGAGGTATTTTAGGTGAACCCGCTATGACACTTGCACTTTGTACTAGCGTCTATAACAAAGTAGATTCGCAGACAGACGGTATTTTCATTGAGAAATGATGAAACTCTTGTTTAATCCTGTTTATAGGAGCTAATCTGTACGTCCACGAGAGTTTACTTGCTATGGAACTCTATAGTGAATACAACGTTGCGTAATTATGCTCGTGGTTAATGATATGGACAGAAAAATAACTGATTATTCCTGTTTCGAGCATCTATTACCCATTAAAGCAATGTTTTATTAACGAATAATGGCTTGTACTGATAATAATTTACGACAAAATAATCAAAAGTCCACAAAACGAGCATGCGGGCTATCCGAGAACGACTTGAATAAAATTCTAGAATTTCGTTATCTCTGGAACGTTTATCAAATTCGTAAATGAAAGGGAAAACCCAGAGATAAACCACAAGGGGTGAATAATTCCAAGTATTCTTATGTGCCATCCACTGCCATTCATTTGTCATGGTTTTTATGTGACTATGTTAATCAGAACAGAACTCGAAGCCATAATACATATATGTTTTATTTTATTGCTACAGTACAATATGCGAAAGATATTTTCAGACTAGATTTTGTGTATTTTGTTAATTTAATATGAACGTGATTGGCTCCTTATAGATTATATACTAACAATCCAGGGTATTTCATAAAGTACAGTTTTATTTACTGTCAGAGTAGACTGCAAATACCGGTACAGTGCAGTGGGAGTCCGACGACACCTAATGTCGCAGCAATTCCATTGTGTTTCCACCTCGCTGACTTGTCTCATCAAACTATTATGTCATATCATTATGGTAATGAGCCGGCAGACATTGAATTTTATTTAACATTGAAAATTCATAACCGATTCTGTAAGAATACAGGAATCATATTATACGAGCTTAATTTTTTTTACATTTCAGTCTGATCTCACTGCAGTCGCTGGAATTAAGAGAAAATCTGCTGAAATCTCTGCCAGAGTCATTGAAAAACCTAACCAAGCTAGAGAGGCTAGATTTAGGTGACAATGAAATCGAAGAACTGGTAAGAATCCTTCGTTTTTTCTAAACCTTATCTACACTCACGGACAATGAATTCGGGTCATTTTCTATATAATTGTTCATAGAAAGTGACCCGAATTCATTGTCCGTGAGTGTATATTGCGATAACTTAAGAATAATATATTATTTTGTCATATGTTAACATATTTTTCCGATGATTTTTCAGCCTGGGTTCATCGGAGAACTGCCTGCCCTGGAAGAGTTATGGTTGGACCATAATAAATTGCAGTATTTGCCGCCGGAAATTGGCAATTTGAAGGCTCTTATTTGCCTAGACGTCAGTGAAAATAAACTAGAAAAACTTCCAGAAGCGATCGGTGGTCTGTGTTCCCTCACAGATTTGCATCTTTCACAAAACATGCTAGAAACGATACCAGACGGTACCGGAGAATTATCCAAGTTAGCTATACTAAAATTGGACCAAAATAGATTACATACGTTAAATGAAAATGTAGGAAGGTTAGTGTTTATAATGTTTGCCTTAAGATATTCCATTTTGTTAGTTTATCTTTCACTATTAATAGTTGATCGTTCTTCTCCATCTTATGTTCCAGGTGTACAAATCTACAAGAACTTATTTTAACAGAAAACTTCTTAACGGAGCTGCCTAAATCGATGGGGAATCTCAAAGAATTAACTGTACTGAATGTAGATAGGAATTCGTTAGCAGACATACCAGTAGAGCTCGGCAACATGACGTTATTGGGCGTGCTAAGCTTAAGAGACAACAAATTAACGAGGTTACCTAATGAATTAGGTAATTGCAAATCGTTGCATGTTTTGGACGTTAGTGGAAACAGGTAAGGAAACAATCAATTAGATTTACTAAGTAACTATTAACTACATACATATGGGTATTTAATATTATTAGAAATGAGATGATGGATGAATATAATAAATTTCTTATCACGCGTGGCTAAAGGTTCTAGAAATAAAATGTTGCTTTTCTAATAAAACCTTCGGGAGGTTTTATTAGAAAAGCAACATTTTATTTTATAGAAAACTAGCATTTACCCGCGGCTTCGCCCGCGTTGTTCCAGTTACTGTCCTATTTACCGGGATATAAATCCTATGTTTCAATCCAGGACATGGTCTACTTGCGTGCCAAATTTCACCTCAATCCATTCAGTTGTTACCCCCCTATTTGTTACTAAAAACAAATATCCAAACATCTAAACATCATCACAAACTTTCACATTTATAATATTAGTGTGATAAAATAAAATGTGGCGAAGGGGCATTCCACCAGAACGTCAACTTCGTCGCACGTTGACGTGACAGCTATGGCAGCTTCCTTAAAAACATACAGAAAATCTTAGAAAACACCATCAATTCAAAAGCCAAGTTATAATATATTAACATACCAAAAAAATTACTTCCTAACAATGTCAGGAGTATGAAAATAATGGCGTCACGTGTCCGATATTCTGGTGGAATGCCCCCGCAGTAGGTGGGAAATGCACTATAGGGACTTACCTACGTTAAGCTGAAAGTGCAATAGATTGACTCGTATTTTTTGCTCTCGCTAATCTATCTATTGCTTACTTTCCGGCTTTTACAACAATGTACTATAGATACATCAACAAATCACAGCGTGCGCCTGGTTGGTGTTACGAACCGTTCCATATAGATATACGCCATCAGTGGCGTGGCGTTGAAGAAATCATTGGGCAAGCCGGAGCAGCTTTGGCTTCAGTTTTCTTTAATACTAGAATTAAGCCCCATCGGCTTGCTTAATATTAGGCAGTTCAGCACTAGAATTAAGTGCTGAACTGCCTAATTTTAAGCAAGCCGATGGGAATCGAGTTCTATGGACGCCACGCCACTGTACGCCATATGCGTTTAGATATCTCCATAAATTTAAAAACCCCGTGACTGCGTTATAACTATTTTCGGATAAATGTTGAGTATGTTATTTTCTACTTACAGATTGCAGTACTTACCATATGACCTAGTGAATTTAGAGTTGAAAGCTGTGTGGCTGTCAGAGAACCAGGCGCAGCCGCTCCTTACCTTCCAGACTGACAATGACGAGGCGACGGGAGAGAAGGTCCTCACTTGTTTCTTATTACCGCAGCTCAGTTACACGCAACAGCCAGGTAAGACTACATTTAACTTTTATTTCAAACAAAAACAGTTAATGGTATTGTCAACGTTCAAATTATATTTAAAGTCTTTTCTAATGTCAACCAGATCTAATACGAAGAGTAATCGTCTGCAACTAATTTAGTAGTTTTCACTTACAATACGTAAGACCAATTAGTTCTACGAAATCATGGCATCGCTTTCTCATTTTAGTTGGACATTTGACATTTCTATTTCGATACCAGTTATTACATTTCGTGATAGTCTTTCTCGTGTAGTCCATTTATTTTCGTGTGCAAGTCCATCGTTGCGATGACCTATTTCAATTGCTTTCGGTGTCGTGTGTCACATTTTATTAGATTTTTATTTCTAGTTTTTGATTGAGCACTAGCTTTCATCACGACTTCCTTTGCACGCTATTTTAGTGATATATTAATTTGAGTGAAATTAAAATATTAAATTATTTTACTGGTAGAAGCACGGTCAATAAAAGTAATTTTACGAGAGAATATACATATTTATAACAAACTGTAATTTTAATTTTACTCAATTACTGGACATGTTCGGATACCCGCCAGGATAATTCAAGAAAATATTTAACATGTACTAGATTATATAAAACGTATAACCTGATTATATCATTTATATTAGTATAGTTGTGTAGTGCTATGGTAAAATTATTATTGTGAAATATCTTGGCGATAGCTACGTATCCAAATTCAAGATCTTTAATAGATCGTGAATTGGATTCTAATCAATCATATTATATTGTCTGCTGAATGGATATCGCATTATGTGATGGTGAGCATATGTATAAATGTTGTTTTTGCATATGCTTTTTGTGCTTTTGTTTAATTCTGCAAGTTCTAGTGACATTTTGCAGTTCAAAAATAGCTATCACCAAATTCGTGTCAACTTCATTAATACAAAAAAATAATTACGAATATACAAGTAATATAAAGTAAAAAGATTATTCGAGAAAGGGATGGTACGGCCGTGCCTTTGTTTTGCCCGACTTGGCGGCTTGGCTCCCAGATTGACATAGTGTCTATACATACTGAACCATTGGCAAAGTGGATAGAGACTTTCACTCCGGACAAAACGATGTTAAATGCTGCAAATCAGAAGTCACAATCTGCAAATTGTCGCTAGGACTATGTTGTGTTTCGTTTTTGCTGTGTAAATACTAAATGTCCTTTTGACACTTGTCACACCATAAATAGAGCTGGATCACACATCAGAGGTCGGCAGTGGACACTGGTACAGGAATCACAGATTTAATTCACGATCTCAGGAACTAGACGCGGACAGAGGTGAGACTCATGAAATATCCCTGAACGTATTATACGTATCGTAAATTAATACTGTAAACTAATTGTATAATAAATAGACTTAGATACACCGCTAGGAAATAAGCTAGGGGAACATTTGCCATAAAAAGTAAAGCTTTTTAATTTCTCCGCTTTATTAGATGCACATTAATTACCTAAATATAATAGTACATAACTGCAGAGGCCGGGATGTAAGGGGTTGCCGGCCGAGTACATAGATGGCCGAACGATAGCGAGGCCCGATAGTTACGATCCTGGCAATCCCTTATGACGCCGATACATACGTATAATGCTTTTCTCAAATATGCAATGAAATAAATGAAAAACACTCCAAAAAATCAAACTTTATTTTCTGGGGACACTAAAAGCAAAGTAGGCAAAGAATAGAATTTCAGAAGAGTTTTTTTTAATTTTTTTTTCAATAACTGTTTCAGTACACATTTTTACCGCGAATATTTAGATTAAATATTTATGTGTATTCGTGTAGTTAAATTTGCAATTTAAAATTATTGGAAATTGTTCATAATGTGTTATTTGTTATGTTAATGTCGGTTTTATATAAATAAAACTGCAAAATATAGCAAACATAGTTTATTGTTTTTTTAATGACTGAACGCCGTGATACATGATCACAAATAAATATGGAATGGAAATAAAAAAAAAACAGCTTGTAGGCCTAGGCCGGTAATATTGTCAATATTTCAGTGCATGTTTGAGAAAATAGTATTTTGCACTGGCATTGCACCTCTTATTTTTTATACCAAGTATAAGAAAAGTAGACAAAACTGAGTAGGTACATTTGGTATACGCAAATGTTCTTTTACGTTTCTGCTTTAAATGTTTCGGTGTTGTCACGTATTAGCAGGTAAGGTACACTTTCCTGTTTACAAAGTGCTTTTGTTTCGTTGTATGTCGTACTGTTTTTCGCATATATGTATAATAACGTGGTCATAGTGTCGTCGTTATACACGAGGTAACTATTCTAGTAGCATTCGTTATAGCAAAAAATAATAGATTAATGTATTCAGGCTAATCAAAGTTACAGTGCCTTAACCCTTTTACGCCCAAAAATCACGGTGGGGAGTATAAGCCTCTTCGAGGCTCAATTGTCCTAATGATTCTGGTTAAGAAAAAAATGCCAAAAGACGATATTTTAAGGTGGTCATTTTTGCTTTACAATTTTGATTCTATCCTATAAATGATTAATACGTATATTTAACTATTTACTAGCGTTATTGTTATAGCTTGGCAACTTCGTTGGTGACACTCACATGTGTGCTTTTTGTTATGAGCAGCCGTAACTACTTACACAAGTTACCGCCAACATGAACGGCGACCGACGGAGGCTACCTCGCAAAAAGCACACATGTGTCACCAACGAAGTTGCCAAGCTATAGTTACTTAATCTAATCCAAACTATCGATTTTTAATTGAAATTTAAAATAATATTTTTATCATTAATCTGATTTAAGTGTCAAGTTATACTAAGACTCTTCATTTCTCCAGACACAAGTATCCGTGATCGGGACTCCGACAGCGAGAACTGGGAAGAAAAGGAGGCTTCCCGCACGCACTCCGTTAAGTTTACCGACGATGTCTCCGAGGCGAAAGAGGTGAGCATTTGCTGTTGTCACTTGGTGATGGTAACCGGCGGTCGGTGGACGCGCGCATCCATTAAAAGCACATACGCTTACAAGTCGTTGCGCTATGACCTACCTATACAGGGTGTCCCTAAAACCAACTTGGATACGATCAGGGCTGATAGACCAGCTCATAAGAACCTAGATTAAGCAAATTTGACTTCAGTAAAAATCTCTTAGTTTTCGAGATATTGACGTTTTTGTAAAACTCGTGCTAAGTGATACCCTGACTCGGTGTTTTGAGTGTCATTGCTAAAATATCAAGTATTTTACAAATCTGTTTTTTGCTATGTGTTGCCAAATAACTATGCTATTGAACGTATTTTCTATTTTTGCTAATTTATTCATGCTGTGGACACAGTACAATAACAAAAAAAAAATATTCGATTTTTTTCAAATTTCACCTCTGACTTCGAACTAGCGTGGTGAAAAAAAAATGTACCAACATAACCTGGCACTCAACGTAAAAAAATTGCGCATTTATTGTAGTTTCTAAAATGGTATAAAATTTACTAAACACTGTAATAATTTTTGAAATAATGATATTTTGTTACAAAATTAACTGTCTGCCGCCTTCATCTCATACGATCCGGTTGAACTAAGTTTGCACCTGGCGTGCTTGACATCACATACAAATTAGGTGCAAACTTCACGTAATCGTCAATATCTCGAAAACTAAGAAATTTTTATGAGGTCGATTTTACTCAGTCTCGTTTTTTATGAGCTGGTTTATCAGCCCTGTTCGCCATTTTGTAAAAGTCGCGAATTTTGATAGCCTGGATCAGTCTTTCGAATGTCATGACTTCAAATTTCAGTATTTTCTTAATCTGCTTTTTGTTAAACATTACTTAATAATTATGCTATCATACCTTATCAAAATAAATTAGATTTTACGTGATTCAAAATATGACCTCGGATTTGAATCGCGTAATACTTAAAACAAATTTACCATGCTAAAATAAAAATAAAATAATGTAGTTTAAAATGGTAAGAATTTACACACTAGACACCGTAGTTTTTAAGATAATAGCATTTTAATTCAAAAGGAGGTTATACTACAATATTCCATTGGTTAAATTTCGTACCAGAATTTGAATTTCGAACAGAAAAGGTATGATAGCATAATTATTAAGTAATGTTTAACAAAAAGCAGATTAAGAAAATACTGAAATTTGAAGTCATGACATTCGAAAGACTGATCCAGGCTATCAAAATTCGCGACTTTTACAAAATGGCGAACAGGGCTGATAAACCAGCTCATAAAAAACGAGACTGAGTAAAATCGACCTCATAAAAATTTCTTAGTTTTCGAGATATTGACGATTACGTGAAGTTTGCACCTAATTTGTATGTGATGTCAAGCACGCCAGGTGCAAACTTAGTTCAACCGGATCGTATGAGATGAAGGCGGCAGACAGTTAATTATGTAACAAAATATCATTATTTCAAAAATTATTACAGTGTTTAGTAAATTTTATACCATTTTAGAAACTACAATAAATGCGCAATTTTTTTACGTTGAGTGCCAGGTTATGTTGGTACATTTTTTTTTCACCACGCTAGTTCGAAGTCAGAGGTGAAATTTGAAAAAAATCGAATATTTTTTTTTTGTTATTGTACTGTGTCCACAGCATGAATAAATTAGCAAAAATAGAAAATACGTTCAATAGCATAGTTATTTGGCAACACATAGCAAAAAACAGATTTGTAAAATACTTGATATTTTAGCAATGACACTCAAAACACCGAGTCAGGGTATCACTTAGCACGAGTTTTACAAAAACGTCAATATCTCGAAAACTAAGAGATTTTTACTGAGGTCAAATTTGCTTAATCTAGGTTCTTATGAGCTGGTCTATCAGCCCTGATCGTATCCAAGTTGGTTTTAGGGACACCCTGTATGCTTTCACAATGTAGGCGTCACTATCAGGAAGAAATGCATAGATGTACGCTCTTGGTTCAGGACGAATGTCTCCCAGAGATTTACACGGCACAGAGCTTATATAGCAATAAGCTCATTACTTGTAGCTTTAGAGTAGGTCACCAGTGTAATGTAGGTTGTGTATTTCCTGATAAAATTATGTGCATGGGTTTTAAGGGTATATTTTGATAAGTGTTTTTAAAAAATTCTGCTTAAACCTTGTCATATTATAGAAGTTTGTGGAAATATCTTAAAAAAATAGTTTTTTAACCATTTTTGCAGTATTATGTCGTTTTAATATCCATATGTAGATACAATAAATTATTTTTGTTTAATGTATTGTCTATGTTTTATTTTTCCTTATTTAATTCATATATTTTTTAAATTGTGACGAAACTATGACGCACAATGCGCGGCTGTTCACATGGCATTTCTGCAAATTTTGACTCTGGTGAGAAACAAGACACTCCAGATTGGTGTGACACCAGTATTCTAAAAAGTTTAGCGAATATTTATTCTTGTGGTATAAATATGTGCTTGGCACTGAAAACCACAATTTTCATACAAATTGAACCCGATAGTCGGGGTCTCGGCACTGAAAATGTTTCAGTGTACCTACTTACTTTTATGTTGTGCATTGAGCTTTGAGCCATTTTATTTTTCGAGTGACATAACCTTTCCTAGGAATTCATTGTTTTCATCGAGGAATCTATAGCATTATTTAAACATATGCAGAAGTTGGACTAAGGTAAACACAATGTTTTTTACATATATAGATACAAGAAATCAAAGTACATAGAAAAATTTAATCTATGTACTTTGATTTCTTGTATCTATATATGTAACTTAAAATGTGGTGTAATTTACCCGCATTAAAAACAAATAAAGAAACATCATGTTTCTTTCATATGTAGTACAATGTTTTTGTTCAATCACACAATCGTTACTCTAAACTCTCTTGCAAAGTATTTTTTATTTATATTCTAAAACTTAGACCTCGGCTGGTTTTTAATATAAACCATAGATTAATTTAACACAATGTTTGTAAACATTGGAAATATGGACAAAAGTTGCATTGCCATCAATAACGTTAGGTACAATTTTCCTGGTATTGAATTACTAATTAACTAAATACCTATTACCTAAATAATAATAAAGACTTCTGCATCTTAGTCATCAAACCAAACGGTATCGTATTTTACAGTTGAACGTCCATCTAATTGTGCAGAAATAGACGAAAGAAAAAGTGTTTTTTGGCAAGTCATTTAGTACAGGCAACCCTAAACTAAATAGCATAAAACTTTTTATAGCTAATGTCGATAATATGAAATATCGTTTCTAATGCAATAACGGGCACAACAATATGTATTTTTTTTACAAATGGGTAATCGCGAAATAAACAATCAAAAAATATTATTATAGGTTTGCATAATCTTCCAGATTGTTCTGAACTATTACAAACCGCTAAAAGTTATTTTATATTCTAGAGAGTTTGTTTCTTTATTACCAGCAGTTACTGGGATTTATGTTTGTGACTGGCGAAAACGAGGCGTGCCTAAAATCTTATAGTATTTATTTGTTAGAAAAAATGACAAAATAATGTCCCCCCAATTGTTTGCTGTTTTCTGTTTAGCTATAGAAATATGCTATCACGGATAATATTCATCATTGGCTAAAACCAACAAAGTTAGGGAAAATAATTTTGTACAATAAAAATAGTAGTAGGTATGTATTTAAGGACCTTCCAGGGTCGTTGCAAATAAAGACAAAGGGATTAAATGAATGTATTTATTTTTTGCTTTATAATGTTTTATTTGCATTCCGTTTATTACATTAGGTATCAGTTGGATATGTTGCACTCACTGTCAATTGGACCTGTGAATTGGCCTTAAAAGTAAGTTCTGCTAAGTGACGTAAACTCTCCAAATCGATGTTCTTTCGTAGACAAGAGAATGTTTGGTTTCAAGGTCCCATCGATTCAGGAAGACAGCGAAGAAGCGACAGTTTCCGAGTCTTTCTTCGCATCACAGGCCATGCTCGGCCTGCGACGGCCTATTAACGTAGTCCGCAAGCTAGTCACCACTCAGCGCCGAACCTCGCTGCAGCGGCTATCCTCCTCTATAACTAACCTGGCGGAGGTACGCGGCAAAGCGCCTTGCGGAGTGCATTCACAAATATCTACAAACCTGTTCCCCCCTTTGTCTTGCCGCCCCACTCTCGAACCTGCCAAAGATAAGATACTAAATTCAATTTCGGTTTTTGCCTTTGCATGTAAGGAAATTGTCCTCTCCGCAGGAATGATATTAGGACTGTATTTTGTCGTTGTTCGCTGTCGCTGTATTTGATCATTGTTTACCCAAGCGAATGACATTACGTACTAGAGTATTAACAAGTAGAGGAAAACACATGGTACAGGTCATCGCTACTAAGTATTATTTAGCCTCCACTTGACCCGTATACGTCAACTCAGTGTTTGCCCATTACAGAAGCTAGGGCGTTGTAAGTGGCCTAATCCGAAGGCTCAAGCATATAATCCATTACGCTACTCATTGGTCACACTGACGCGTGTGACTTGTTTAATTCAAGCTGAAAAAGAATTGCTACGTACGTTAACTTTTCCGAATGCTTAGGCTAAGAACTACCTATTACGTACGTACACGGAAATTTGGATTACTTGTTAGAATAATTGCAGACGAATAATTTTAGTATCAAACAATTACTTTCTATTTCAGACGACGTAAAGAATACGACAGTATTGTGAATGCACTCCTATTTGTCGGAATGCGCTTCCCGCCTCAAACCTCTAATTTCTTGTTATCACGTTGGAAATGTCACTAGTGATTAGTTTTTATTTTCGCTGAATGTAGTCTAACGCAATAGATAAGTGTTGTGAACACTCTTACTAAAGACTACACATTCAACTCATTTAATACAAATTACCTTCAAATTCCTTGCTTATATGAAATAACCATTTCCATCGAAACGTTAAATAGTAACACAGTTGTCTTTACATATAAAACTTTAGTAAGTAACTAGGAGTAGTTTTTTGAAAATGAAAATAATTTACGAATTTTGGTTTAACACTTTAGTTTAGTATGAGTAGTACCGCACTGTACAAACTGCACTCACTATAGATTAGCTTGGTATCAGTAGGAGACGTCGTATTACCACCGAGGAGAGGTGGCGTATGATATCATGTACGGTAATTCACTCCGCCTCCACTCACATTATTACATTACGCGTTTTATTAGGTTAACTGACAATTATCATTTTTTCGGTGCATCGTCACCGTACCTTCTCATATTCCAACAACGTCCACAAATACTTTAACACGCCAAGCCAGTGGTATCAGGTTTTGAATTATTTAAATACACGATTAAATCAAGAACATCTACCAAACAAAACCTAATAAAACTGTTTGCAGTTTATGTCGTAATATTATTTCGTATTTGGTGAAAAGCGCAAAAACGTATAATTTATTTTAATATCCATTATTAATTAATAAGGAACGTTTAATTTGATTATTGTTTTGCAATTTACGATCTGCTTTTTATTAGCATGTGCATGCGGTCAATTTCGTTTTTTCTGAATCGCTGAAAGCCATTTGGTAAAACTATCATCAACACCTACTGTGCGAGCCCCGTTTATCCCGAGGCTACACACTCGAGTCTGACCGCAGTCGTGTACGCCTTAGGTGTGGCAATGTGGCTAGTGAATGGATTCATTCATAAATCAAAGATGAGAACATATTATTACCTCCATTGATTCTAAGCAATTTGCCTCTGTCTAGAGTAGCTGTTGGCCATGGGGTTCGCACAAACGCATCGTTAATAAGATTGCTAATTGTATATTCGGTTTACAGACGCCGTTTGTTCGACAAAACACACCTCACCCGAAGGAGCTCAAGGCGAAGGCACATAAGCTGCTTGCTGGGCGATCACCTGAAGCGATAGCACCGCCCGAGGAAGTTCCCAAAACGCAAGCTCCAACTACGAACGGACTTATGTCACCTGTTGAAGCCATGCATATACCCATAGAAATTGTCGAAGTGAGTAGAAACTCAAGAAATTACCTTTATTTTACGTAATCATTTTGCAATGATTGCGATTTTGAATATCCAGTTGTCTGAGTTGTCCTACAAACTAGACGATCCGTGCGGACAATGCGGACATCCAGCCTGACAGCGTTATTTAATTTACGATTCGCTTATTATCTATGTAATACAGTAGATTTTCAATCACTCGTGTCATGATACCAGACAACATATCATTTACTCGTAAGCTCGTTTCAATATAGATTTAAAAAATAACGTACGTTATCCGCCATGCGACTTCAAGGAAAATCATCTTGAAACCGGAAAATATGAGAGAGAGAGCTATCTTTAAAACTTTTATAAGGGAACTTAGTACATATAAAATGTAGAGCTCGCAAGGAACTATAACTTTCCACTTAATTATAGATGGATATCTCAAAATAATATATATATACTTTTAACTTTTAAAGAAATGGTTACCATAGTAATTGTTCACGATGACTAACTTTCAAATCGCTATAACTCAGAAAGTTACTTAGGTGACTAGACAGGTTCTTTCCGTGTACCCTTCAATTGATACTTCACAGGAGCTTGCTTAAGCCCACCAAGATTTCTCCTAACGTTTGTTCATTGTTATGTCAGCCGGCGCATACACCCGCGACTACAGAGTCGGCTAAAGATGACGAGAGCGACAACCAGACCGCGCCCGATGGTCGGGAGTCTTCCGAAGGAGAGAACGATGACGACTCCGACGAACTAGAGGTAACGACCACTATGTACTAATATTAACCTATACCTATTGCCTATGGGTTATGCAGTAGAGCAATGTTCAAATATTTGCGTACTCTAACTGTATTTCGGCAATTTGTTGTCATCGTTCGGCCTCATGTATCAATTCTGCTAGACAGATTACAACCATTTTTTCCTGGTATGCCAATATTGGAACATTACTATACAGTGTCGTAGATTTCACGAATTAACAAGGGAGCGCTAATGCACATTAAAAATGATACTATTTTCTAGTAGAATTGCTCATGAAAAACTGAACAGAGTTTACCCTCTAATCACACAAATTAAATTGAAAGGCCGTTAGAAAATTTTGACATTGTGATTAACGAATAGCTAATCGGCATTTTACGCGAATGGAAAAGCCAGAAAATTGCATAAAATAAAGCATTTGAATTTTTTGAGTGACAAACATATACTGTTCTATCAATAATTAATTTGGATTAGCGTTCAAGCCAATAAGGATAAAGGCTTTGAGGTATTCTGTAGGTATAACAAGTAAAAATAAATGAAATGATGATATTGTATCTTCTTTGGTTTATCTTTTCGGAGACTTATTGGGAGAGGTATAATTAATTAACATTGCGGTATATGAGGTACATTTGTGATAATTATATTACATAATATTTTCTACACAATTTTTATTTTTCACTATAATACTACATAGTTTTTTTTAACAAGATTTGATTGTCAAAGGGAACAAAATATGTAATGAAAAGTGTAGTCCATAGCTACTAATTTAATATTACATATTCAGATATATCTAGGGACGAAGCTGTATCATTACACTATGTTGATTATAATCGTGATAAGTAAAGGGGAAAACCTTAACATTATTTGCATTAGGAAACATCGTATAAAGTATGTGTCTTTATGCGGTCATCAATTCTTGGCAAATCACATACATTAATGTAATTTGACTAATTCTGGATATTCTGCTATTATGTTTTCATCACACTTGCTCGTAAAGGGTGTTATAACACGTGCGCTTATAGACCAACTCGAGCCGATTTACCCCCCGTGGGTTACAAATATCTATAACTCCCACGGGAGGAAAAACTGTATGAAAATCTATAACTCCCTCGGGAGTTATGAGTTTAGTTTTAAAAGTCGTATGTCATTTCAGACTAAGGAGGTTTCGAATCAGCCAAGGCTATTTCACATCTTCAAAACTTGGCTACAAAACCAATTTTAGTGTAAAATAAAACTTATATGGTATATTTTATTATTATTTCCGTAGTTTTTGCGATTATTTTAATGCAATTAAATTAATTTAGTTTAAAATTTTATTTTGAAAATCGGTACAATCTGGCGACATTGCCTGTCAAGTTTAAAAACTAAACGCAGTTCTTAGCATTATCTGTGGAAGACTATATTGAAAAAGTTGACAGTTGAAGTTGTCTCTTAGCGGGTGCGTTTAGTTTATTTCATTTTTATGTTTTATTTTTTTTTCCTCGCAAATGTGATGAAAAACATTGTGTGTATCACGGGCAGTAAGAAGATTACAAACTCGAGTCATTAAAAGCCCTCCGCCTACGGCGTCGGGCTTCTAATAGACTCTCGTTAGTAATCCCCTTCTTACTACCCTCGGTGCACAATGTACTATTCTTGTATTAGACCTTTTTTAACTATTACTATTAGTGAGCAAAGAAACTAAGGAGAACTTTAACATCTATTTTAATTCATTCAAATACTACGAAACTAGTTATAGGAGCAATAGAAATACATATTCTGTAAGCATATCAAGCATCTACCTATTACCATTATTAAAATCGAGCAAAAAACGCCAAAAAAGCACGTTTCTTGTATGGCGACCCCCTTTAATTCTTGATTTAATTTTCTTTTTATTGCTTGATCTCTCAGCGACAATAGAAATACATATTCTGTGAAAATTACACGTCTCTTTCTAATCCGGTTCAAAAGATACAGTCCTGTGACACAAACACGTTTCTTGTATCGGGACCATCTTTTCATTTTATTTTGTTTTTATTATTTGTTGTTCTAGTGGCAATAGAAATACATAATCTGTAAAAATTTCAAGACTACCTATTACGGTTCCAAAGCTAGAGCCTGCGACTCACGGACAAACGGACAGACAGCGGAGGCTTAGTAATAGGGTAGGTAGGGAGGGGCATTCGGCACGCACCCCCGCGTCACGCCCCAGTGCTTGGCACCCGGGTGTGAATTCTTGGCAACATTTTTATATGTTTATATTTAGTTTAGTTAGCCTAATTCTAGTGTTCACTGTAGCACTGTAGTATAAATAGGAGCAACAGAAAGTTAAATTCAAATATCGAATGACTATGACCACCATCAACTTGTGATATATCGTCTACGTGTTCTGTCGTGAGAATCTTGTGGCAATTATAAAATCGATGCAGAATGATCACCTACTACAAGTAGATTAAACAATTTGCAACAAACGACATCAAATTACTAACATTAATCGATGAAGATGTTTTGTGAGACGCTTACAAAAAATCATTCCCCGTCATTTAAATACATTGTTAAGTGTCAAGGTAAGTATTTGTAGCCTATCAGAAAACATTATCCAGTTGGATTTCCAATTTAAACAAAGACACCTTTATTCGACATACCCAGTCTCATCCAATTATATTTTATAGGTAGATAGACAGGTTACAAGCACTTCAAAAGTGAAGCACTAGATTGAACCCAAATGTCAACTATACTGTACCTTCTCTCTCAGTAGCTCCCAGGCATGCGAGCGTCACATAACTACCAGATTTTTGCAAAAAATGCCGTCATGTGTGGTACGAAAGTGCACTACTTATGGAACTAAATTTAAAAAAGAAAATGAAATCACATATCACAAGCTTAGCTGGAAGAGATCCCTTATAGGGATAAGTTCGCCTTTGTGCATAACCATTGATTTTTGTACTGCTTCTGTATGATTTTATGTGCAATAAAGTATTTATATAAATACATACAAGTAAATATCCTGAAACCCTTTGATTTTTAATTTATATTGTTTGAATTTATAAATATGACGCCATTTTGGCGCCTAGTTGGGTGGGTGACGTTTAAAAATTAAACGCGCAAGTAACAAAAGCCAGCTGTCTCTTTTTTTATTACTTTAACTGTGCCATCTCTTTTACGCAATTTGTTAATGTGTGTGTATGTAAAAATTAAAGTGAAATTGAAGTACAAATGTGTGCTGCCGCAATCTTGGAAGCATTTTTTGCGGTTGTCATGTGAGCGTATAGCGTATCTTTACTAAAATATAATTGATCTCATCGCGATTTTCCTACAAGATTCTCAAAGTGCTTTACCTACAAGGGCGCAGTCTAAGGAACATACTCATTCGGCCGCCCGAGCCGTTTAGAGTGTTTGGACAGGGGCAGGGCAATCGTGCGGAGGGCGCGGGGTGACAGCAATTCGAAACATATCTTTCAGAGCATACACAGCAGTGCTTATTATCTATGTAAGCGCCCTAGCCCCCACATTATAAGAGACTACCTCTTGCAGCCCCTTGATAAGGAGCTGCAAGCAGCCAGTGACATAAAAAAACCGCGTGCTTCCAGCCGCCTATATATCAGTAACATGTGGCGGCTGTGTCAGTTGTTACCCGACGGTACGGGCGGTGGCCAACTTTATGTCCTTAAACTGTGACAAGAGGTTCTATGCAGTGGCGTAACTATACCCTCTGAGGCCCGTGGCAAATTTATCGGAAATGGGGCCCTCCGAAATTTTGTAATAAACGTTCGATTCCTCGTGTCCTCAAACGGCTTCTATGGCCGGGGGCCCGTGGCATTATGCCCACTCTGCTTGTTACGCCACTGGTTGTATGGGTTGGTCAGAGAGGAACGCGGCGCGTGGCGTGGCGCACCGGCGTACGGGAGCGAGACACGCCCGCGGACGTCGGCGGCCGTCTGCACCGGCGGGACACGCCGCACCACCTCAAGAACAAGCGCGTCAACCAGATGGACGCCGGCCGCGCAAGAGACCTCATCGCACAGGTGCTGACCACGGCGCCAGATATACCACTTAGTGCCAGTTGTAAAATAGAAATATCGATTGCCTCCCCTGTATAGGTAGGATGAGGGCAAACAATTTTAAACCCGCCAGATGTCGCCAGTTATAGGGACTAAGACTAGAGAATGCCTGCAACTTCGTTCGGAGAGCTGAAATAAGTTTGATTGTTTCGTTTTTGCTTCAAGATAGTCGATAGTCGCGTACCATTTAAAGTTTTATCACTTATTCTTTACACCCTCAGTTACTTTATTAGAATGTCAATGTAAAAAAAAAACCTATGATTTAATTATATGTAGGCAAAAAATGGTATCGCTCATTATAGACAGCGAACCATTGCGTATAGGTACAATATTGTACTAAAATATAATTTATAACTTTATTTATGTGACGAATTATTTCACGTTGATAATTACAAAATCTAATAAGCATATAACAACCGACTTTCTTGATTTGCTTTCCTGAATTCCTGTATTAGATCTGGGTATCTTGTTTATTTAAGGATCTCTGTATTTTCTTTTGGTGTGCAATAAAGAGTACTTACTGTATTAGATCTTGGTTAAAATAATCTAATACACATAATAAAACACATAAGAAATAAATCACATCTATACAATACATATAATAAAATCATAGAAAGACTGCGTTTGTACATTAAGATTTTTCCAAAAAAGTTACTGGGGAGTGTTAAAAATAAGTAATAGAACGTAAATAAATAGTTTTTGAAAGTTTTGTCTGTTTGCGCATCACGCAAAAACTTCCGGACCTATTTCGGTAAAATTTGGTGTACAGATAGATTACGATCCCGGTTAACACATAGGATACTTTTCAAGAGAGACATTTAAAAATATTTCATCTGCACGAACGGGTCCACTAGTTAAAAATAAAGTTTGCCTTTTGTACGATAATTTTTGTTTCGTTCAATAAAATTAAATAAAAAAAATGGACGTAAAATACTTGGGAACTCACTCCCGTGTAAATAAACAATTGCCTACGTGTTTGTAAACATTAGACATCATAATTGCGTAGTTTATGTATGTAGGCGACATGTTTTACTCATTTTGATCAGTCTTTTCGGCAAGGTCCTTGCAACATATATGGATTTCGGCGGGGTCATACATTTTCAGTACCATTATTGTTTTTGCAACTTTGGAGGGTTCAACCCACGTAATTTAGAATTCGATTTGTTTAATCTGAATGATACATGTCGAATTTTCTCGCATTACAATTTGAAACATATAATGTACCTGTGTACAATCGGCCAATAAAAAATGTTCAACATAATTAGAACCTTTTCACTTTACAATTGACTATTTTTGATTCAAATTAACTTTCCTGTATTCTTTTTCAAGGTAGGTCTGATAAAGTAATAATGTAAGTAGAATGTCCTAAACATTTTCTTTGGTCGACTCTACATAAGTATTGGACATCGCTGTTTCATCAACAGTTCGTAGTCGTTTACCGTTCGTATAAGCAATTAAATATTACCTATGTGATGTTACGAAATTTGCACCTTCCGCTTGTAATAATGTGTCTGGCCTAGTAAAAAGTGGTAAATCTGGTACCTACTGTGCCGAGAGCATGCGATTCAGTGTGACTGATACTGTTAGATACACTGCACGTTGTTTACTTATTAGATGTCATTTGTCAAACGTAACAGGCCTAATGCACCAAGGTGAAAAAAAACTTGTAAAACGTTGCTTCAGTTCTTGAAATTGACCTTTAGATTAGTTGAAGGCATGATCAGTTTGTGTTTATTCATTATTATATAATTTTAATAATCCATTATTAAGGACCAACGAATTGCTGTTCGGTTGCCTATTTAGTAAATATAAGTCAAGTTACCTTGCGAGTAAACGAGATGGCGCCTATTGGTGCTAATTGTTACTTATACCATTCATAATAGATGTCACCACTATGCTAATGACTAAACTGTCTTGAGGAAAACAACGGAAGTTGTTGTAATATATATGAAGTAAACTTTACGATAATTGAGGCAAAATATATCTGTTTATCAAAGAGACGTAAGGCGCTCTAACTTGACGTTAATATATGTGGCTAGATAACTCGAGGCATCCATCTTCGTGAGAGCATTTGCGAACCAGGTTTCGCTCGTTAGGCAGTTGTTTAAAGGGCGCAGCTAGACTGCACACCGGAGCTCTTATTATAGAGTCCTTCTTACTTCAGCTAATTATCACATAAAATAATAGCCTTTTAGTGTGCGGTCTTGTTAGCCCATCCGCTCTTAACTGTTATTATTGTACTGTACATTTTATGGCATGTTGATGTAAATTGCACTTATCTACACATTACCTTCATATTACATTCATTTTGTTGCAAATTGATATTGCATGCGCATGAAAGCTTTTAGCATTATTGTTACCGCCGTGTTGTAATTAACAGGGTGATTAATTAACCTTTCTTCATTGTGTTGAGTAATGGCAGACATTACTCGTCGAATATATTTCACACTGAGATTCACAGTTGAATATCATTTATCATGTGCTGTACAGTCATACCGGATTATAGTTATAAGATATTCACTGCAATGAGCTCACTGTAATATATCTAACGGACCTATCAGTTTATTTAAATCATATCTGTAAATGTCAATTCGTTTCCGGGATAATTTCCTTCCTATGCTATCAGCAGCTTATCTGACACTTCGACGTCTATTTCTATTACTACTTAAAAGCAACAAGAGATGGAATTTTGCAGCACGATAAAACACTCATATAACTAAACGACGTATTTTACCGTGGTGAAGAAAAATGCGTGAGCCAGCAGGAACAGGGAATTGTTCATACGATTAGTTTGGATAAAAGAGAAAGTAAACACTGAGAGCTAACAGCGTTATATTATTTTTATTATTCAATTTACATAATCAGTGGAACAAATTCTGTAATATCAATTAAATCCTCCTAACTGAGCTTATGAAACTTATGTATGTAAAAATGTAAACGTCGTAAGACAACTTATAGCTGAGGTGTGCCTGTAGAAAAAGTAGATAATTAATGGTACAATTTCTAAAGGTTAATGTAATTAACGCTTCATGAGAACATAAACGCAGATTAGAATCGTGAGCTTATCCATCTAGATAGTACCGGTGTTGTACTCAAAGTAAATATGATACACTTCACGAAAGGGTAAAAGCGGATTCACCGGCTACGGCGAAATTTCTTATTAGCCGGAGAATAGTAAGAAACAATAGCACCGTGAGACCTGCTTCGCGAACACCTCGCCTACGAGCATATTAAATATACAGCGTTTAGCGCAGCGGGCAGCGCACGCGTTTTGTAAAAAAACCTCCATAGTCTCAAGAAATACAAAAAAGCTTATTCAGTGGATGCGGCTTACGTGGCACGAAACTTTGTTACCATTGTAAAGCGAAATAAGTTCAAATAGTAGGACAAGTAACGTGTAAATCTTGTTACAAATCGCTCCGTTTCTGTAAGCACGACCCAGCCGTGGGTAATTGCTGGAGTGGTGCGGGTGTTCCGGGCTGGTGCACGCGGGCCCTCGGCTCAGCCGCAGCTCGCAGTAGGTAGACCCTCCGCGAGGCGCGCAGAAATGACTGCTCCGCATCGTGCCGAAGCCACTCGTAACAATGCTTCGTGTACCGAGATTAATCGATAAGTGAAGTGCCGCTTTCTCAATACCAGTGTAGTGTTAAATAAATCAGCTATAAACAACCAGCAATTTCCAAAGTGTTCCTTATCGACACTTATTAAAATGAGGTGCTTGAAAGCGGCAGGAGGATGGCTCGCACGGGTGAGATGCATAGACGTGATAAGACGACATTCAGCACGAGATTTCAATTTAGATTTGATTGCATTTTGTTTGGCTTGCCACGCTCTTGTACTATGATATCATGATCATTCATTCCATGTTGACTTTGCACGTTCTGAAGCCACATTCAACTTCTTTACTAGTTGTTCTTACCATGTCGTGTAAGTCCACATGCATGTTATTTGTTTAGAAGCGAAACTTTGAAATAGATTTATAGTAAAATCCCTTTCGCAGGCAATCAAAAAGAGAGAGCTGCAGGAAGATCAGAAGACTGACGACGATGAAACTGCTGAAGATATACCTGATGGTGAGTGCTAGAATACTTAGCTTTGAATTTCAGAAGTTAGGGTTACATCAGTGAATCTTCCGGTAGTGCACGCTCTGCCGGTGGAATAGCGCATGGTTACGACATTATTTTACACGGTCGTGACCACACTCGATCGTCTCACGATCACGAACGTAAATCGAGCCCATCCAACCCGTCACTCTCGCGTCACAGAGCACCATCGTCTTTATTTTTATGAGAAATGCGCTATGTGACTTTCGAACTTCATTTGGCTCGTAAAGGTCACTGATCCTATCCTTTCTGCCAACATGCACCACTAAGTAAGAAAGTTCTGCTCAGCGCGCACAAGGAAAATATAAAGCCGAATGATTAAAATTAATTTGAGGTAGGTTTGTTCATTGGGGCTTCCTGATACCGATTACTGTGTAGGTAAAGCATTACTTACTCACAAAATGTTCGCGTCCACCGTAGGCACAAAAGAGCTATCGCAACGTTATCAGCTTATCTTCCGCGCTCGGCGTGCCAATTCGCTCCGCTGAATGAAACCCCGCAGTGTTCGTTCCACCTGTGTCGCTTGTACCTGATTCCAACCCTAACTAGCGAAAATAATATACGCCTGTCGGTGGCGCGTGACACACAACTCACTTAGCTGTAGGAATAGGTGATGTGTAACCAAGTGATACGATGCCAGTGAGTGATTCACTCTCGGTTTGCATACGTCTGATTTAATCAAGAAAGAGATGTTATCCCGTGTGTTTATTTCTTGACGGTGGTTTTACTGTGCGCCTAGTGTAAATCTAAGTGTGAATATTTAATGCTATCTAAACCGAGTACAATAGATACAAACAATATTGTTTCGCTAGAAACAGCGCACATACTCAGCCTTCTACGTATGAAGGTCAAGCTCAGTTATTGTTATGTAGTTGTGTCGTACTGGTAAACACTGTGTGTGATATACCTCGGTCGGGTCGGTGATAAACCTAGTGTACATTACCATTTCTGAACCCCACAATTACTTTGCATTACAGAAGCGTAAATCTGCTCTATTTCCTTCTAAATTGTGGGTTCCTTAATCTTACTGAACCCAACTTTCTCTTCGTTTGCAACCGCAGTTTAATCAAATTGTTTATAGCATTGGTTAGCTGCTAATGTCCCTATAAATATACAAACTTGAAATAGAGCTAGCTTTCCCACGCTTGGATTAAGGAAGCGCTCTTCTCATTTTGGAGGTCCTATGCTAACAAGCCTTTGTTGAATTACGCCCGTTGCGCACCGTTGGTCATTCTTAAATGTAGATAAAACTTGTATCCGTGTAATTCTCAAACAGTAACTTGTTTCTCAACACCACAGCACACATCGTGTCGAAACGTTTGCATTTCACGCCCATCTGATATGAGATTAAGATCATGTTTCTTATCCCCTCTGACTAGGGTTTGCTCCCGGGAAATACCGGAACCGAAAGTACCGGGATTTCCCGGGATTTTCAGTCGAGCCAAGAACCGGGACGTCAAAATAAAAATCCCGATACTTTCGGGACTTTCGGGAAACATATTAGAGGAGCATTTTTAATTAATTTTCGCGAACAAAAGACGTATAATTTGAAACGAACAAGAGCGTTGCTCATTTTTAACCAAACACGGGTAGCAGCCGTGGTCACGGCGATCGGCGGCGGCTCACTCACCCCCGCCAGCCCCGCGGGTCCGCAACCCCGTGCCGCGCAGGTAGACCAGGTAGTCATTCAGTCATCGCTTTTCGATCGTCGAAGACCTTGATAGTCATTAACGCTTATCTAAATATATAAAAGAAGAAACTGACTGACTGACTGACATATCAACGCACAGCCCAAACCGCTGGTCCTAGGTATTCCAAATTTAGCTTGTAGGTTGCTTATAAGGTCTAGGGGTGCACTAAGAAAGTATTTTTCAAAATTCACCCTCTAAGGGGTTCAAAGTTTGTATGGAGAGTCTACGACTTTGGAAGTAAGAGGTTTGAAACCTCATGTTTAGACTCTTTATTAGATTACAAGAAAAGTGATTTCACCGTTTTTCGAAATTCATTCTCTAAGGGGTTTTAATGGGGGTTGAAAGTTTATATATCAACGCACAGGCCAAACCGTAGGATCATAGGAAATCTGGCACGTAGGATACTAATAAGGTCTAGAGGTGCACTAAGAGAGGATTTTTCAAAATTCACCTCCTAAGGGGTTAAACAGTTGTATGGAGTGTACGATTTTTGAAGTAAGAGGTTTGAAACTTCATGACTCTTCATTAAAATAAATGAAAAGTAATTTCACTTTTTTTTTTTGGATAAATTAAAAAAAAAAGTGTTTAAAGTACTTTAAACGGGGGTTGAAAGTTTGTATTGGGACTCTACGATCTTTTTAAGTAAGTGGTTTGAAATATCATGGTTAGACTCTTCATTAGTATACAAGAAAAGCAATTTCAGCGTTTTTCAAAATTAATCCTCTAAGGGGTTTAAATGGGGGTTGAAAGTTTGTATCGGGACCCTACGATCTTATTAAGTAAGATTTTTGAAATATCATGTTTAGACTCTTAATTACAATACCGTCACTGTTTTTATTTCATCCCTAGGCGGGGTTAAGAGACGTGATTGCTTAGGGGGGACTCCCTCGCGCACGGCCACTTTAACGTGCCTTAGGTAACAATGTATAGGCGTACTACTATTAGCCTGCGGTAAAATATGTGCATCTGTAACCACTAACCACTCACATTAGTCAAAATCATAAGTTTTACCGCCGTTCCAGGTAACTTCAAATTCGGCACACGATATTCAAATTTAACACGGACGAAGTCGCGAGCAAAAGCTAGTTATATTATAGGACTATGTGTTGTGGCTTACTGCTATCGGATTTTTGATTTGCGTGCAACTGGACTATTTTAAAATGCACTATGTCAACTACTGTCCTGGAGAGCGTACTCAAAACCACGTGTTATATTAAATTGTATATTTTAACTTTTAACGTTCGAAAATCTTCACACTAAAATTATACTTAAATGAGAAAGTTTGTGAAGATGTTTAGATGTTTGTTACTAAATAACGGAGTAACAACCGGATGGATCAAGCTGAAATTTGGCATGTAAGTAGAACAAGTCCTGGATTGAAACAAAGGATACTTTTGATTTAGAAATTGAATTATATATCAAATATATCAATAAAAGTAGTTTAGCTGCGAAGTGTAGTCGTTTTATTAAAAAACGTACCGTAGTGACCCCTAAGTTCGCCTAGGGTGCCTATTTTTGCCTAGTTGATTTTCCTAAAAATCTTCTAAGAAAACCTGCACATAAAACTATTCAATATTCAGTACCTACTTATACATTTACTTGATATAGTTTTAAGTGTAGCTTGTCGTAAAGCAAGTTTAGGAAAATCAACTAGGCAAAGATAGGCACCCTGGGCGAACTTAGGGGTCACTACGGTACTAATTCCAACGAAATCTCATCTGACTAAAGCATCGAGTATCGACCGACAAAGTTATAGAAGACCTGTCCCGAAAGTACCGAAAATCCCGGGAAATCCCGGTTCCATTATCGTCCAGTACCGAAAATCCCGGTTCTCCGGAATGGTACCGGTACTGCATACCCTACCTCTGACACACATTCGCTTTTATTCCCATAGATCTATTATGAGTACTAAAAACTGTTAATTTCTTGTTCTTCTTTCTTCTCCTAATTTATTACTCAGAAGAGGCAGGCTAGATTGATGGCAATTATTGTTCAATTAATCAACTCCCGTGAAGCATTCGCACAATACTCTTAGTAAGAGGCTCTAATGGCATGGGATTGAGCGACCAATGAGATGGATACATGCCCATGGTGCCGTTGGTAAATAAGTGCAATTGAATTATGTAATCATCGAGTGTTTTCGTTAGCAGCATGCCTGTGTTTAATTTAGCCTTGCCCTAGTAATTCCGTCAAACACAAGGCAACGATTTTGTTCAAGTATATTGCGTCCCAGCACGTGTCACACATACTGAATCGATAAAACCTTAACATTAGCAAACAATAGTTACCACCGATCCTCGTATCTTTAGGGAATTGAGTAGACTTTTGTTTGTTCGCGCTCGAGATACTAAATATTGAACTGACGACATATCTTATCAGTTCCAATAATAATTCGCAACTCCCTCAGTTGACCGCCGCTTCGTGCACTCGACAGCTGCATGTAGATCGTACTAAATAAATACATGTATCAATAAATTAACCATGCCTCGATTAAACGTGTTTAATATCGAAAAAGATTATCTGCTTGCGTGATCTTAGCTTATTTCTGAGGAGGAACAATCTCTCTGCATCAAAAGTTACGTGTCTGAAATTAGTGCTCGTTTCAACCCGGTACAAAGACGGTTTCTTGAGTTATTTTGTCTACAACCAATGATTCCCCCCCCCCCAAATTTCATCAACAAAATGCCAGCTATAAATATAGCTGGTATTTTGTTGATGAAATTTTGGATCAGATTCATTAATGATCAGGGAGAGTTAACTCCATTTTATTCTGATTGCTGGTAATTAAAAACGCGCGTCATGAAAAAATAATAGAGCAATTAACGATGTCAACAGGTTTCACGTGTGCGGGAAAATATAATAGTACCTAATAGTCTCACGATACGTGTTGTTGAATTTTCTCCCGTCAGTACCATTATTGTTCCTAGCTGTCTATGCGCCGTCCCGGCTACGCTGACAATTGGCAGTGCCTTTGTCTAAAAGTCGTGTTTCGGTCAACTTTGAATCTCTACCTCAATTAAGTCTGACAACGGCGAGCGTGTTCTCGGGCTTGTGGTTATTTACTTATACAGCAGAGGTCATTACTCATGGCTTATGAAGAGCGTTGTAAACGTCATTAACTTTCTTCAGTCTGATACGTTACTTTGTTGTGCAATATTCGCCTTAAGTTATAATTAATTTGTTGTAATGTTAGAGAGCGATTCGAATAGCGGTACTTAAACTATCAAAGATAATACTCCGGTAATCCTTATTTCTCTAGTTTAATGGTTTTTTTAAAAGCTTCTAAAAGACATTAGTAAAAAGTGCAAAATAATAACGCAATGAAAGATAAAAGATTAGAGGTGAAGCTAAGTATTCGCGGGGATGGTTCATTGAGTCGAAATAGTACACGAAGTAGTACTAGAAGCAACCGTAGCAATGCAAGCAACAACAACCAACAGTTACCTGTGAGTGAAATATTCGCGATAGATCGGTTCAAACCGCCTCACAACAGATCCTTCGAGATACTCGACAAGCATCGACGGCAACCTAATCAGCGAGGATATCCGGCGCAAAGCCTACAGGTTTTAAATCACTACCCTCAAGATAATTACAACGGAAGTGAAAACCATGATCGCACGAACCCATATATAGACTACACACAGCCTACCAGATCCTATAACCCTGGGCATCGAAATGTGTATGAACCAGATTCAAATGTGCCTAGATATCAGAGTGTGTACGAGAATGATCCTGCCAGTCAAATATACGGCACGCTACCTCGCACTCACATATATACTCAGTACCGGAATGTGGCGCCTGTACCGGCGGGGCACTACACCCTCCCCGCGAGGTCCGCGCCAAGACGAGTCCGCATCAGTGAACAAGCCATTGTTCATGGTTACGGTATGTTAGCAAAGAAAATACCTATATTGACATCATAATTATTTAATGCTAAAATTTACCCGTTATAATTTTTCAATTAGGTTTTTTTTATTGAAGCTTGTTTGACTTAATGGTACATTTTACTATTTATCTTGAATATGTAGTATCTGACTGGAAATGTTAATGAAAGTCTGGCTTTCATTAACATTTACAGTCAGCATGTAAATACAAAACTTGTTTAATGATGGTATAAACCTATTTTCGTTGTAACAAGTCCAGCCGCATTGCACGTATGTAAAATATACTTCAGACAGAATTTCCCTTAGAAAGCTAGTTTGAATAGAAACTAATCTAGACATCAAGTTGCAGGGTGTCACTTTATTTATATCCCATAAATTACTGAATAAATAATCTAGAATCGTGCATTTAGGTACTACCTAACCTACCTTACGCACCTACTTATAATTACAACTTTAGATATTTAATGGCACGGAAAACAACGATATATTTGCGTAGTAAGTATAAACAAGCCAGTCAACTTGAATATATTACGTATTAACATTATTTTTATACATATTTATATTAAGTGTGTAAGTAGGACGAGAGCTAGGCGAACCCTCCCTCGGGACGGATAACAATAGCTGCAGCAGGCACTCTCTCCCGAGTTTATTGGTGCGCTCTACTGAACCAAGCCGATATCAGGTGCAGGTCGGACCCGTCCTCAGTACTCTACGCACCTCGCTACGATAAATAAACCCTCTTAAACAAAATATCACACGTTAAAAGTGAAAATCGTGCACAACTCTTGTAGTTATTGTTTAAAACTACTTTTCTAAACATGGCGGTCACGAAGTCAGCTGTGCGCGGCATCATGTGTTCTATGATGGAGTTCACCTTTAAAGCAAGTAAGGTACCTAGGTGACATTACATTCTACAGTAGGTACTATTTTTATGCCTTTCCTTCATTCGATATATTACTATAATATAAGTGAAAGTCACTCGGTTATTTTTTATATAATTAATTTTATGAAGAGTAGTTTCGTTCTATTAATTTCTTTCTATCTTCATTACTTTGATATGTTTTCATAAAATAAAAACGAATGGGAACCGTTATGTTTCGTTTCGCTTGATATTTTGATGTAATCTTTTTGGTATGTGGTTATCTGCAGAAAAGTTATAGTTATAGCGTTAACCAGTTATGGTTCGAAGGTCGTTGGCAAATTGATATTGTAATTATATTTGGCACACCTATTGATTCTAATTGGATAAGGCTATATGTGTCATACAACACGCGTAAAGCATTTATTATACCACGGACAACAATGCCGCGTACCGCACTTCTTATGTTAACTTTCAAACTTTGGAAAGTTCACGATGCATTACTTTTTTGTGCGATTGTTCATGATAAGCAATGTTGATGTAATATTTCGTTGCTTGCGATACCATTATTAACAAAACTTGTCGTCTTTTAATAATGTCATCCTATTGGCGGTTATCAGATAGAAAGTATAACAAGAGCAGTTGTTTAGCCGTGCCGGATAACAAATTATAACGGATGAGGTTTGGACGGCGCAGTAACGCGCGGCACCGCGGGAAGCGCGTGCGTTCGACGTCGTGCGCCGATGCCCGATATAGTAGGAGCTGGGCACGATTGGCACTGTGAACCCACAGGCTTTATTGTAATAACGCCGGCCCACTTGCGCCTGCCTTCACCTGTGCTGACTAATAAATTGTTATAACAGAAACTGCAGCCAGACGGTTTCCACTAGAATAAGTGCTGAATGGATGATATAACAAATTAGTTAATACAATTGAATATGAAACAACTAGCATTAAGCCGCGGCTGCGTTATTCCCGTTATTATCTTAAAGCAGTTCCTTACCGCGATGAAAACTATATTATTTTTTTAATCCAGGACTTGGTCAACTTGTATGACAAATTTCAACTCAGTCCATTAAATTGCTATCGTATTATTTAGTAACAAACATCTAAATCTCCGAACATCTTCACAAACATTCACAATTATAATATTAGCAGGATAGGATAGTAGGAAGGATATAATCATGATCCTCTCGAAGACGACGAGGACAATTTTCGTTCATAAATACCTACCTATTTATTTATTGCCACGGTCTCATATTTGTCGCTTTGTAGATTTCTCTTTCGGGAGTCAATTTGGTCATTACTGGTATGCATAATTACTTTACATTTTAATCAAACTCATTTACTTTTTACATTCATTATCTATCTGACGTTTTATTGACGTCGTTGTGAAAGTTGTTGTTATTGTCTTCTAGGCTTATAGCTTGTTATTAATTACATACATTGTTATTTATTGATGAATGGTTACGTCAAACTTTTACCATTTTTAGGGTTCCGTACCAAAATGGTAAAAAAGGAACCCTTATGGTGCGACTCTGTCTGTCTGTCTGTCTGTCTGTCTGTCTGTCTGTCTGTCTGTCTGTCTGTCTGTCCGTCTGTCACAGCCAGATATCTCAGGAACTACTGATGCTATCGACTTGAAATTTGGAATAGTGTTAAAAGTAGCTAACCCGAGCCTATTGGACATAAAAAATATCTTGTACCTTTTTTACTTTTTTTTTAAAAGGCTCCGTAATGGGACTTTTAAAATTGAAAGTAGGGCTATTATATTGAGTGGGGTATCAAATGAAAGGGCTTAATTTGTAGATTAAAACAGCATTTTTATTTTTTTTCTTAAATAAGTAGTTTTTGATTTATACATTTTTATGTACCATTCCCCCCCTATTATCTCCGAAGTTACTGATCAGAAAAATGTGTCATAATTACTAATTATAAATATCAACCTGAATATTACAGGAAAAATAGAACGGTCTTGCTAACTTTAATACTTTTTTAAAAATTTACAAAAACTTGAAATCCCTAGCGGCGAGTAGCAAAACTAAGCGATGGCATGTTTCACGCTAGGGGATTTCCGGGCAAAACTAGATGGCGCTAAAACACTAAGCATTTAACGATGTTATAATTGAACAAAGAAACATAGTATAGTAACAATTAGTTCGTAAACAGCTAATAATAAATAAATTTAAATACATTTAAATACTGTGTCACGTTTGCAAAGTTAAATAATTGTAAATAATATTATAATTATTTTACCAAGCTTATACATAGATGGCGTTGTAAATTCGGGGAACAGCTTTTTGTATGGAGAATGACAGTCCTTGTGATTTAATGGTCCTTGCTATTAAATAGAATCATTACACGTCAGGTTCTCAATATTAGAGGGAAAATATAACTGTTTTCCTACCTTGCACTGTTTTTAAGAAATTGGCAAAAATCATAACATATACTTATTTGCTTCTACTAAACAAATCGACATACAGTTTTTCTTGAACTATTCGCGTATCTACTTATGAGTTTGTACGGAACCCTCGGTGCGCGAGTCCGACTCGCACTTGACCGGTTTTTTTAGTGCCGACGTTGCTGTACTTCGGCAATGTCTATTAGCTTCACGTTGGTATTTTATCTTGAACGAATAATCTTAAATCGACCTCACCTTTATCTCGCCTATTGAGCCAGTCTAGGCCTCTCTAATTCATTTCATCTGTCTAAATCAATCAAATTTAATGATAGCAAGCCCTAGCTTGAATTTCTCCCATTGTAATTCCATGAGAGCCCACAGAATAGGGTTGTCATTATGTTGATGGGATCTAGAAATTGTAATCCAACAAAAACCATATGTTTATTTATTTAAACTTTATTGCACAATACAAGAAAGTACAAATGGCGTACTTAATGCCTTATGGCATTCTGTACTAGTCAACTAATGGACTAAGCAGAAACATAAACTTGGTGCAGGGTCTTTAAAGTCAGAGAGAAAACTGATGATAAGTTTAAAAGTTCATGTTGTATCTTACTAAAATTTGGAGGCATGTTTTGTACGAATTTAGAAATAAATTAATCTCAGTTCGTTCTGGTTTGATTGGTTGTCTAAGTGGGGCAGCCCTGCGGTTTGACAGCAGTGGTTAGGTCTAGGTTCCATACAAACAATCAACTCTGGCGCGATAGGAGCTGTGCTGTGGTTTTACATCCGTGCTGCGGGCTCGTACCTCGAAAGTGAACCTGTGAAATGAGTTATTGAAGCGCGTCGACAACACGATACCTTGCGAACATGAGAGCGCATAGCTATAATTTTATTATAAATCGGATATCTGTACGTGCGTCCAGGTATTCTATCGTATAAATCATTGTCACAGATGCAGTATCACTCGTAAAGTGTTGAGCAAATTTTAAATCTTTTATTTAACTTGCAATGTCTGTTAGTATGTTTCGAGCAAATATTGCGAGCTGCATTAGGAAGTTCCTGACGTTCGATTGAGCTCAAATTTGTTTATTAAGTTTTTTTTTTCACTGCAACTTATTTTATGTTGCTGGTTATATAAAAAAAAAATACGTAATAGCTTAAACGTAAAAAGTTCATCGTTGTTGTAGTAACAAGTAATGGCCTACAATTTTAATTTTTTGGCCGTATGCATATGTACGTACAAACTAGTATTATCTACAGAACGCTTTATTTTTAATATTTGGTCCCATTTAATCGTAAAAAGAATATTCATATTCGACTTCGAAGTGTTTTTGAAAAATCGACTACCTATACAGAGAGTAATCAATGACTTGATTGACATACGGAACTGTAAATGGACCACTATACCCTACGTTATCCACAATGTAGGTACTAAACATCCAAGTAACCATATTAGTTTATTCATTCCAAGTCCACTTACAAAACCTATGACGCGAGTGTTTGTTAAGGTGTATCGTTCTAAAATCGAAACTGGGAGCGAGCTTTGTAAGTAAGCGAATCGCTTAAAGTAATCTTCATGGCCCATAGCTACAAACAATAAATTTTATTTTTATAGTCTGACTCATACAAAACAATAAAATTTAAAATACTCCTATAAATTTTTGTAGGTATCCACCTTAAAAATAACGGTAAACCTGATCGTGTGACATGCTCCAAGATTTGCATCACCACAACCGTTACTTAAATCGCAGATGCATAAACGTTACCACAGCGAAAATTGTCCTTTCTCAAGCAAGTTTGTTGAAGTGTGGTATTAAGTAGGCGAGATAGCGTCCATTACGACGCGTGCCGTATCTAATTGGCATCCTTGCATTTATTAATCATACGAAGCACAGGGCAGTATGTGGATCACCGGTTACATGGTTTCTTCAATTGGAAAGCTGAAAGACATATCCTGCTCGACGAATAAAACGTTTAGCGTTTCAGATCGTAGCAGTACCAGTGTCGGAGATTTTCTTATTTTCTCCTGGATTTAATTCATTAATCACTAGGCTTAGTGGTTTATCGGTTGTTTCAACGCAATTTCTGAAATTAACTTTAATTATCTGGCGCATTAGCGATAATTTGTTCACCGCGTTGTAACTTTCCTCTCTTAGTGAGATCAAATTCGTGATTTCTTATATTTTTTCTGTAGAACTTAAACTAACACTTACTACCTATTACGATTACATGTCATTAAAAAAACTGTATTGTTTTGTACCCTGAAAGAGTTTTTTTATACTTTTTATATGTATTTTACGCCTAGAATTATCCATATTTATGGATAGTGCTTTCAGAAAACTATACAAAATTGGAATAAAACGATTCTTCTGGTATTTAAAATGTTCATACTTTTGCTAGCAAACGCAAAAAGTATAACATCATACGTTTAACCTACATATTTTGTGACCGTAGTTGATGGGAATAACAGTACGGACTGCATAAATCATTCAATTACCTCGATTGAAAGTGTTCTCGCGTTCGATATACAGATACGATTAGCCGATATAGATAATGGGCAGGTAATGCCAGGGTAAAAATAAAAGGAGCGTGTACGGGTTGTGGCTTTCTATTTTTACACGAGAGGAGAGGACCGGCGCGGCGCCGGCGCCACAGCCTCCGTCCAGAGGTGGTTGCTGCGCGCGCATTCCGTCACCGCTTGCGCCTCGGGCTGCGCGCACGCACGCGGCAAACGTATTCCAGTTCAGTGATCTCGATTTATTTACAATCAAACCCTCGATTACGATTCGGCAAATATCAGTAATAAAAAAACTGAAAAAATAAACAACCTCCTGTTGTCAAGAGTAGTAAATTATTTATTGTTATAGAATTTGGACAATGACTTATACGGAATGCATTAGGATGAACAGGCGGCTAGTGCTTGAAGTTGATTGAAGTTAGATTATAGACGTTATTGGAGCCGGTGGGCAAGCTTCCGCAGTAAACCCGGCTTGGAGCAGGAAGTAAACAGGACCACTTGAATCGAGGAAATGGGTGTTATAAGAAGGAAAAAGCGTAAGTGCACTTTCCCTTCGAAAATAATCGTTTATTTATTAATTATTCTTGCTTACGTATTCTTTGGTACTTAGGGAAAAATTTATAAATAATTTTCATTAAACACTACTAATTATAACAGTTGCTCATTTTATTGCTGCTCCTCATTTTAATAGGTACAAATATTTTTTCATTTCTAATTTTGTATAGGCATTCCTCATTAGTTAAACAAATATTCATTTTGTACCGTTAATCGTAGGTATAAACAGGGGCAATATCCTTCAAAGGATCGGTCAAAGCATCTGTTGTTTTATATCAAACCGGCCAGACGCCCACCACCTGGCAGCGAGGATCGTAAACCACTTGAAAAATGCATTGGACTTTCTTAATGGAAGTTCACACTTTCGTGGCACATTTGAGAGTACGGATATTGTCATTTATTGTCAGACACATATCATCAAAACAGATTATACAGCTTTGAAATACACTCACATATTGTGAATACAAAAATAAACTTATCATTTATATCGTTGTGCAGATTCAAATCTAGCTCAATCAAACACCACACAAAATAATACGCGCAAAAACAGTTTGTCAAATATGCTAATTTTCATTGTAAGTTGCCAACCTGTACCAGTGCATAGAATGGCGCACGGCTTAGTAATATTAAAATAGCCTGTCGTTTCTGCTCAATAGGTCATACGTAATATGTTTTTACGAGAGCCGGCTAAATGGCCATGTCGCAGAACGAAGGTGAAACAGTAGTAATATACTTTGCCTATGCGGTCATCGCTCACATATTTGGGCGCGTCTTACGTTGTTTGCTCTTCGCAGTTTCGCAATGTACAGTGTTTTGATAGATGGTTTTATTAGGGTTCCGTACCAAAATGGTAAAAAAGGAACCCTTATGGTGCGACTCTGTCTGTCTGTCTGTCTGTCTGTCTGTCTGTCTGTCTGTCTGTCTGTCTGTCTGTCTGTCCGTCTGTCACAGCCAGATATCTCAGGAACTACTGATGCTATCGATTTGAAATTTGGAATAGTGTTAAAAGTAGCTAACCCGAGCTTATTGGATATAAAAAATATCTTGTACCTTTTTTACTTTTTTTTTAAAAGGCTCCGTAATGGGACTTTGAAAATTGAAAGTAGGGCTATTATATTGAGTGGGGTATCAAATGAAAGGGCTTAATTTGTAGATTAAAACACTATTTTTATTTTTTTTCTTAAATAAGTAGCTTTTAATTTATACATTTTTATGTACCATTCCCCCCCTATTATCTCCGAAGTTACTGATCAGAAAAATGTATCATAATTACTGATTATCAATATCAACCTGAACATTACAGGAAAAATAGAACGGTCTTCCTAACTTTAATACTTTTTTAGAAATTTACAAAAACTTAATCCATCCATTAATCCATCTAGCGGAGAGTAGCAAAACTAAGCGATGGCCTTTTTCACGCTAGGGGATTTCCGGGAAAAAAACTAGGTGGCGCTTAAACACTAAACATTTAACGATGTTATAATTGAACAAAGAAACATAGTATAGTAACAATTAGTTCGTAAACAGCTAATAATACATAAATTTAAATACTGTGTCACGTTTGCAAAGTTAAATAATTGTAAATAATATTATAATTATTTTACCAAGCTTATACATAGATGGCGTTGTAAATTCGGGGAACAGCATTTTGTATGGAGAATAACAGTCCTCTTGATTCAATGGTCCTTGCTATTAAATAGAATCATTACACGTCAGGTTCTAAATATTACAGGGAAAATATAACTGTTTTCCTAACTTGCACTGATTTTTAGAAATTTGCAAAAATCATAACATATACTTATTTGCTTCTACTAAACAAATCGACATACAGTTTTTCTTGAACTATTCGCGTATCTACTTATGAGTTTGTACGGAACCCTCGGTGCGCGAGTCCGACTCGCACTTGACCGGTTTTTTTGGCCTCAACAAGTTCTTTATATCTTCCCTGGTGGCTACTGTTATTTGTTGTGTTTTTAACGATTATGTCATCTCTCAATATAGGACATAAAAATTCCATACACGACCGCAAGGTTTTTTTGTGTTAAGAGTTTCCTTTGAATACAGCAGAATGTTACATGCAGCGTTTATACGGTCAGCAAGTAAATATAAAGGGTCTCGGTTATATGTAGGTCACATGAGTCGAGTATGAAGTCATTCGGTTTATGGTGTTATGGCATCAACCGCGGTGCTGTTACCACAATCACGCGGATATATGAGATACTAAGCAACAGTTAAAATTTAAAATAAGAATAATCTTCAACTCAGAACGTACAACTGCTACGTAATTCGCATTTGACAGATTTTTAATCATCGATCGTCAGCTCAGATTCACCGAAAACGGAAGAATAAATTTGTCATATTCGTGCATCAGACAATATGGGGTGGCGGAAGCTTCTCGCAGTAAACATTTACGCCCATTACACTGCGCTGAGCCTGTCATTAAATCAAATTGCCTGAGTTAATCTAACGTTAACGGCCCGCCTTTTACCTTCAATCATCATAATTGTAATTTCTTACATTGCTGCTGCAGTTTCTCAGTTAGATTGAGTTCATTAGGCGCTGTACGCGTTAATGTTTAAGTGTTATCGCCCATATCCTGGTTGTTATTTTAATTGAATTAGTCGTGTAGCTAAGCTGAAACCTTTTATCGCTTCGTCGCACAATCGGCGATAAAATTGAATATCTGTATGCATATACTGCATATATACTGTGACTAGTTACATCTAATATATGCTCACGAATATTAAAACACGAAGCGCCGGTAATTTAATGTTTAAATTCATGAAATTCAAAAAATTTATAATATCTCCAATTCCCCAACGTTAAAGTATAGAACATAATTGCTTTACGAGTAAACTACACTATTGCAGTATATACCGACGAAGTAGAGTTGTAAATATTGAGGCTTATTTGTGTTTTACTATTTACGCAAAGTAAGCCCCAGTTACTGCAACATACGAAACATACGCTCAAGAAATGACGATATATGCACTTTATCTGTGCAAATACGCGATAAAGAACATTGTATTAAATTTCCGAAGCCGACTTTCACCTGTCCATTACATTTCGATTGGAACTAAATTGCCATCATTCCTAGGAAACAACATTTCCATTAAAATAAGACTACTGTAAAACGAGAGTCACGAGTCCCTCACTGCTATCACGACCAGTTGGGAATATAATGCATAGTTGCGTTGTTATTCTATTAAGATTATCCGGGGGTGAAAGTATCGTGACTGATTGGCTATTGTGGAGAATACGCTCGGGACGCGGCTCCGACAAGTCTGGACCGTGATTTCACTGCCCGTCCATTTGTTTATCTCATCAAATGTTTATTGTCGTGAGAACAAGTCTGACAGCTTCAGCTCGTTTAAAATACAATTTTGCACAAATTATACCGGCAATTTAACGGAGAATTGAAAAATAAGTTGCAATCGTCAACGCCTTTTTAAATATTTTAGATGGCATTTTATACACTTCTTGTACTCCGTCATCATTGAATGATACATACCTAATCCTATTGATACGTTAAATGCATCAGTCAATGTAGCCGAAAGCGGCTTGGAGAGATCGTAACAATGAATGTATCCACATATACACCTAATGGCATCATTTAGGGATCGCCCGCCAAAGCTTGAATGCGTGAAAGTCAAATTCTTTCCTGCTCGGTGAACTTTATCACTCAAAGTCGTGGCGAAATCGCTCCACGATCGTGATCGCTGTGACGATGGTGACCTTGTGAACATGCAACATGCAGCCCAGCATCCTTTGACATATTGTTCGTGACCTATTGTCATATAGCAGTAATTACTGGTAATGGCCGGTGCGCTTACGACGCCCACGATCAATTAAATGGACCTTACGACGTGAAATAATTCGCCTCTTCGCGTGTGCGACTATAACTCATTAGCTGCACTGTTATTGTCTAACATTAGTGCACTAATTAGGGTAACCGACTCAAGACATTAGGCTCGTTAGCCTATTGACTCTGCAAAGTTTCTCTACTGCTAAAACATTCTTTCGTGCTCTTATATAACTGTTTATCTCGTCCATACACATAGTTTAATTACATTATATTCTATTGCGTAATTTGAAATTCTTTATAAGACAATGGTCGGTGCATAAAACGAGATAACAGGCGCGTATTATCTTCGGCGTTCCAATTTATTATTGATCGGCTGTTTACTGTTACTTACGGTTCATTGCCTCTTTCAAAGCTGTCCCTTCCTGTTCATTATAAAATATATTTATCTACATAAGGGTATTATTTGCGCAGAACAGCCTTTTAAAATTATTAAGATTATTGCTTAATCATCGTTATCCAGTGATTCAGTAACATTCTTGTTATAATTACCACGGTACATAATTATAAGCTTGGCTTGATAACCACTACATACAACAGTGTAATTAGATTTATATTATGTCATTACTTGCGAAAGTTCAAATGAGCCGTTAACTGCAAGAAGTTATAACGACGGGCTTGAATCATATTAACTCGCATTTACGTTGAGTATCGTTTATAGTCATCACCGCGTTAAAGACCATAATCACATGTTAATGCCTGCATACTCACTATAGTGTACTTCAACATTTGTCAAAATATACGTATTATATTCCCAATTACAGTTTCAATTTTTATGTCAATTTAATCTAATTATTAAATATGTAAATACTATTTGCTAAAACAATGATCACCTATACATGAATTGCTGGAATTTAGTTCAATGATTACTATATCAAAATTGTCTGCTTGTAACCGACTTCCAAATTGAAGAAGTTATTGAAAACTTAGTGGATGCTTTTCCAACAGCTTTACCGAAATAAACGTGCAACGGCTTGGCTGCGTCGAAAACGTTGTTTCATGAGACTGTCAATAATCTTCTTGTTTATTTACTTTGGAATTGATCAATGAACACTGTTGGATCTGTATTAGAAGATAATAAATATCGCTATCTGTAAATGCTCCTATACAGTAAAGGTTTCCAAAGATGTCAATCTTCCCTGTATTGAGCAGGTTGAAACCAGCGGGAGGCAGCTGTATTTCTGATCTCATCTTCCCATCCAGCGTTAGGCCCTCGCTATTAGAAATGAAGTGAATATTATTTTCAGGTGAATCCGTATCGGACCGAGCGGAAAGCGTTACTCAGCTAGTGAACGAGCAGCGTTGCATCGAGGTGCGCATCGCCCGCGCCGCTGGCGGGCTCGGGCTTAGCATAGCCGGCGGCCGCGGCTCCACGCCCTACATCGGCGACGATGACGGCATCTTCATATCGAGGGTCACTCCAAATGGGCCCGCCTATTTAGCGGGACTTAGGGTGAGTAGTATAACCCTTAATATTCAGTCATCATTGTCATATAATTTTATTTGCCGTGTTTTTTTCTATAGATATTAGGTTCGAGGTTTTTGGCCGCCAGCGCCCGAGTGTTCTGAACCGACTCAGCCGCGGCGCCGGGAGGCATCGTAGCTGCGGAGACAGAAATTGGCTCGTTCTATCCACCCGAGTTATGGTTCCACCGAGAACAATATGCTTCCATTATGCAATGATATCATGTATATTACTTTACCTAAAAAAATCAGAGTTATCCAAGTCTTCATAACTTTTCAACTTGTTCCTATCACTCATAATGTGGAGCGAAAAAAAAACAGCTTATTTTTAATATTACTCAAACTTTTATTGGATTATTTCTCGAAAAACTTATCGACCTCTCGACATGGTATATTTTATAGCATAATGACCTTACTGATTTATGAAATTATTTAATATAAAAAAATATATTAAATTGAAGTAAAAAAATTAAAAGTAGCAAATAATTCTGCAGAACTCTTAAGGTGGATTTAGACCAAACGAATTCTAACACATTCTAACCCCACTCTACCAAATTCTTTGTGTGTACACAAAGAATTTAGAATGTGTTAGAATTCGTTTGGTCTAAATCCACCTTTATTATTTTGTTATATCGCATACTTAATCGCCTTTTGACCTATATAATTAAAATAATTGTGGCCCTGGTTGACATTCAGAATGGGCAAGACGACTAAAAAAACTGTTTAGTCCGTCAGTTAGATTATTAAAAAATATTCTACACGTATTTTTTCTTTTGTTTGACAAACAAAAAAATTACAAGGATAGAGTGCTTAGAAGTTTCGAGTGACGTCACTTTTTGGTACAATTTTCACCTAGGAGTGACATCACAAGCCCCCACTCCAGAAGTTTGATGATTTATAACTTTGTCGATTTTTAATATTTTGATAAACCAAAAAATACGTGTCCCATATTTTTCCATAATCTAACTGAGGGACTAAATATAATTATATAGTTTTAACCCAGTCGTCATCCCTATTTCTAAAATTATATATACGAATAACCTGACCTATGAAATAAATCATAACATAGAAGCCCATCCTTGACTGCCCCAAAATGTTAGTGAAGCCATTGCAAATGCGGGTAATCTCGGGCTGATCTGATCTTATTTGGTTTAGGTCGGAGACAAAGTGCTGTCGGTGAACGGTACGCCGGTGATAGATGTGGACCATTATTATGCCGTCGAGGTCCTCAAGGCCAGCGGGGCCACGCTGGTGTTGGTCGTAACTAGGGAGTCACCAACCTCCACCAGGTAAGATTTGTAAAACTTAACTAATTCGACGTAGTTACGCGAAAAGGATCCAATCCACCGTGAGTTGCTCTTGAATAATTTGAACTTTGAAGTTAGAAAAATTCAAACTCCGTTATAAATGTGAGTTGGCCAAGGCCACCTGTCGTTTTTAGCATATTTCAGCAGGATAATTTATGCTGATCGAAAGTATAGGCTTCATAGAACACTCTGGCATACTTAACTTTTAGATTCGGTTGGGTCCTTTTCGCGAGATTGCGTTCAATCATGTATCGTAGTTGCCATACCTATCTATGGAGTCAATCCACAAACGCGCCCCAATAGGCCGTAATTCGTAACGAAAAGGAGCGAGACGCACTTCGTGTATAGAAGTACCCTAGGGCTCTAAAATTTCATTTCTCTAGCTATCGTAGAAGCCGAGATATTCCATAACTTAACGGTGTACAAAATTTCACACCGGCGTACCCGGGAATTTCTCATAGAAAGAGCTCACTATATCTCGGCTTCTACAATAGCTAGAGAAATGAAATTGTAGGGCCCTAGGGTACTATTTTTTGAGATATAAAGCGTTTCCAAAAACAAAGCCGTTCCAGAGACACAAATGTACGCCAGCTTGACGCCCGGTAGCGTACACCGTGAACAGGCCTTATATTTCAGAAAGTTTAAGGGTACTATTTTTTTCACCTAGGTATTTCGTCGGTACTATTTGGGTACTATTTATTGGCTGCATAAGATTCTGAATATCTTTACGGTGTACGCTATCTTGACGGACACTAATAATAGACAACTAATTGGGAACACAAGTTCAATCTTTTGTGACGCCTATTTGTAAGCAATCTAGAAATTGATATGAAGCTATTACCTAATAAAACCGATGTCATTTATTAATATGACCTGTGTTGTTGCCATTCACCACAACCATTCAGGGTGCAGTTAGCCTTTAGTGCTCAAAAGCAAGTCAAGGTTCTCAGCTAGGAATACAAAATGCTTTTATTTTTTCGCTAGCCGCATTAGAGCACTTACCTGCGTCCGCACCGCTGAGCGAATGATTTTCGAACAAACACATCTTGCAAATCACCAGTAATTACGTTACTGATCGCTTCCCAGTTACCACTAAAGTTGGTCTTGGCACCATACAATAACGTTCATAATGGGTCTCCATCGAGGTTTGTTTGACGTACGTAATTTGAACGAAATATCTTCCGGAACATGGTAATCGATTTTGTGCATTTACTCGCAAGTAGAGCATCTAACAGGTTTGGGGTCGAGCTTAGCTCCGCTGTTGTTTATCCGGGCCGCGTAATGATTTTAAACAGTAAAAAAACTGTTTATAAACGGTTGGAGCTGTACAGTTTTGTTTTTCACAGAACTCACAGCAGGGCCCCGAGTGGAGCGAGCCACCATTCTGTATCGAGCACGACCGATACCGTGTCAACCTTGGAAAATGGACAGGTAAACTCTAACAGTACCTACTTGACTATTTAGATTACTAGTACACAGACTTATACGAAATGTAAATATTTATTTACACTGCTCAAAATGTTGTATATTCGTCGTATTCCAATTTTACAGATATGTAAAGAAGATGGTGCCATGTTGGCAAGAAATTCAAGTTGTACATTTAAGATTCTCTAATGTCAAATATTTTAAAAAGTTTCATAATGGTAACTCTTTATAATTATTAATCATCCTAATTAATAGTCGTAGAGCTTATTATAACTTGTTATCTTTGTGTAACATAAGTCAAAGTTGTGCCTCGGGTTGAAATCTGGAATAGTTAGATTTATTCAATTAATGCTTGTCAATCAATCCTCTAATTTGACCTAATAAATACTACAGATACCGACTGGCCGCGGCATCCCCATCAAGCCACTGATAATCGGCAACGCGTACGCTCAGGAGTTCGAGCCGGAACAGAAGGAGCACGTGGTAAACAACCAGGCGCACGTCAACTTCAGCCCCTCGCCCACCGGCCACGTCACCACCGACACCTACCACCGCCTGGAAGCTTCGCCGCCACTCACGCAGCCCTACATACCTCCAGGTATCCAACATTTCATTTTTATTGCTGTTAACTTTTTTTGTAAGTCTATTCCTATATTGGACCAAGTTTTTTTATGATTATTCCTTCCTTGAAAAGTTTCACAGAAAAGGTCCTCTTAAAAAAAGCATCGAAAAACACTTGGAAAGAAACTACTCATTTATATTGGGAATTAAATTAGTTTTCACATGAGTCGGGGGGGGGGGGGGAGGTTTACGTATTCGTATCATCGATTTCGCTGTTCGGCATGGGTAACATTAATCTATACATAGTATAATTAAGTTTCCAGTGGGAAGCAGAGCCTAACATACACTATACATAACTATATTACGAGTACATACATAACTAAGACACGTGTGAATCGGCAAATATAGTCTAGTACTTAGGTTCTAGGTCTTTTTAAAATATATAGGTCAGAGCTGGGGAATTCCTTGAAGAAGTCTTAAACCTCTTGGGCCAATTTGATAACGCGCGAAATAGAGCTGCATAATTGGTTGTAATTAGATACCATAAGAGGTAACTTCCTTATCCGTCGATGATCTCATGTGTTTCTTGTTAGTAACTTTGAAATGTGTAAAAGTTAATTTACTCGCTTTTTTATGGTTGACGGTACAGTAACATTGTTGCAGATTAAGTAAAACTTTACTTTTTGCGAATAGTATCGCTCTATATCTACTTTTTACCAATCTCAGATACTCCATATTACGTAAGTATGTATTTTTGTATGTTTACCTATTAATCCGGTTTCCGGTCGGTGGGACCTACCATATTAATTAAATACTTACGTATATGTTTTATCTTTATTCCGTAAGATACGTATAGAAGATAGCCTTATCAAAACATGATGTCATTACCATGCAAGTTAGTCATCGTTTTGTTTATAATCGGTTGGGAGCGTAGGTAATATTGACCTCGATTTAAGGATAGGATGTGCTTAAAATCAAAGTCAATGATCATGTCATTTATCATTTAATTAAATTTCAATAAGGTTTGCGGAGTATCGCACAACGAGGTGAAGGTTAAATAAATTATTGACCTCTGATTGTTATGGCAAATCACGTCCAATTTAGTACCGAATAATCAATCTGGAATTTTCTATGTAACGTTTCTGCGTGTCATGATTAGTTTCAATCAAGACAACATTATTAACTCGATGTATTTTTTACTAAAGTAGTTTATCAAATAATGTTTTTTTACTGAAAAAACTTTATTATTATGTGGGCCACCACTCGATACAAAAATAAGAGATTTATATTTAGTTCGTCTTCTGTTATGTAATGCAATTTTTTACCGTGCACTACGCTGCTAGAAATTCTTATTTCTGAATAAAGCTGCGCGGTAAAACCACAGGTCGCATGTTTATCTGCCAAGTCGAGCAAAACAAAGGCACGGCCGTGCCATCCTTTTCGCGAAGCCATTCAGGCCATTTTCAGCCTCCCGTAATTTTGTACTGGCTAAAGCTAAAACCCTGAAATTTCAGAGATATATAGGGCACAATAAGACTTGTATATATTCTCAATGTCATTTAATTTGAACGTGTAGTTTAAGAACGATTGCATGTTAAAGTTCCTTAGTTTTGTCACTGACTCATTGACTGACTGATGATCATCATAATCCTAAGGTACTTCTAGCAGACCTACAAGCTCCAAATTTTAAACATAGTTAGTGTTTTGCCTATCCAGTCCTAAAAAACATAAATATATTGTAATTTCAGTCACAACTGCACACATAAGTTTGTAATCCTATACAAATACATGCCATTACAAAGTTAGTTATGCAGTTCAAATTGAAAAGAATGGATTGGAATTTAATAAATAAAGGAAGACCACTTGCAAAAACAAATGAGATCCCATCAAAAACATTACATGTAAAAAGATGCAAGTCTCGCAACGCAGTTCTCTTACAACATGTTACAATGTTAAACCAAGTCAGTACCGGAGGGGGGGTATCAACAGAACTCGATTTCCACCGACTTGCCTATTATTTAACCGTGGAGACACATTTTATAGAACTAATAATAGGCAAGTCGGTGGAAATCGAGTTCTGTTGATAACCCCCCGGTACTGACTTGTACCGGGGGGTTATCAACAGAACAATTTTTAGAGATGTAAAGTTAAAACTTTACATCTCTAAAAGTTTTGTTGTAGGAGAACTGCATTGCGAGACTTGCATCTTTTTACATGTAATGTTTTTGATGGGATGTTTTTTTACTGAAAAAAGTTAATTATTATATTACCCACCTAACAGTGGGCCACCACTCGATTTAAAAAATAAGATGTCTATATTTAGTTCGTCTTCTGCAATAAAGCCAAAGGTCGAATGTTTATAGACCGCACTTGTGCGAAAAATACAACGACCCGCTGTTCATTTAACCTCTATTTGTGTCCGTGGTGCACGATAATAGTACATTACACAACTAGGGTGGTAATATAAATATGCGATCGAGGGCTTTTTTTATTACCTCCCGTGTTGTGTACATCATTTTATGTCTACACTTGGCTAGAAAGCGGCTTTTTCCGTACACGCAGCGTGCGGAAAAAGTCACTTTATGCCCAGGTGTGGCATAATAGTATATTACACAACTAGGATGGTAATACAAAGAATGGCCGAGATCGCAGATGTTTGCGGCCGGAGCTGCAAGCGAGGGACGTAAATATGCGATCGAGGGCTTTATTACCTCCCGTGTTGTGTACATCATTTTATGTCTACACTTGGCCAGAAAGTAGCTTTTCCCGTACGCGTAGCGTGCGGTAAAAGCTACTTTATGGCCAGGTATGGCAATGTCACTTTATGGCCAGGTGTAGCATAATAGTACATTGTGCACCGAGGGTAGTAAGAAGGGCATTACTAACGAGAGTCTATTAGAAGCCCGACGCCGTAGGCGGAGGGCTTTTAATGACTCGAGTTTGTAATCTTCTTACTGCCCGTGATACACACAATGTTTTTCATCACATTTCCGAGGAAAAAAAAATAAAACATAAAAATGAAATAAACTAAACGCACCCGCTAAGAGACAACTTCAACTGTCAACTTTTTCAATATAGTCTTCCACAGATAATGCTAAGAACTGCGTTTAGTTTTTAAACTTGACAGGCAATGTCGCCAGATTGTACCCATTTTCAAAATAAAATTTTAAACTAAATTAATTTAATTGCATTAAAATAATCGCAAAAACTACGGAAATAATAGTAAAATATACCATATAAGTTTTATTTACACTAAAATTGGTTTTGTAGCCAAGTTTGAAGATGTGAAATAGCCTTGGCTGATTCGAAACCTCCTTAGTCTGAAATGACGTACGACTTTTGAAACTAAACTCATAACTCCCGAGGGAGTTATAGATTTTCATACAGTTTTTCCTCCCGTGGGAGTTATAGATATTTGTAACCCACGGGGGGTAAATCGGCTCGAGTTGGTCTATAAGCGCGCGTGTTATATTATAACACCCTTTACGAGCAAGTGTGATGAAAAATAATAAATATTCTTTTTTTTATTCGCAAGTGTATTGAAAAACGTCGTATGACACTCGTGGGCATTGGTCATTTTAGTCTCGGCTACACGGCCTCGACTGTAATGACCAATATAGTCCACTCGTATCATAATGTACTATTCCGGCCTCTACAACAATGTACTATTTCGTTTCAGCGTATCTGCAGAAAGTGCTAGTCCACACGACGCTGATACGCGACGGAGCCGGGCTGGGCTTCAGCATAGCGGGCGGGAAGGGTTCCCCGCCGTACCGGGACGACAGCGACGCCATCTACATCTCGCGCATCTCGCCGCAGGGCGCCGCCGCCAAGGACGGCAAGATGATGGTCGGGGACAAGGTCGTGTCGGTGAGTTACGCTATTATCAACTCTATGCCATATGAATTACGGTTCTTATTTCAGCTGGCTGCGTGCGTGTAACTTTTTCAATTGAGATATAGGGGAAACCGGACTGCTACTAATTCGAATCGCCTGCAGCTGGGCTAATTATAATACAATGAGTTGTAATGTAAATTACTGTTTTTTTCTGCACTAACATCGCGTTTAGTAATCCATGTATAGAATATAAAAGTGGAAGTCGTTAATTGATTAACATCCTAGATTGTCGAAAACGAATGAAAACAATACATTAGGTAATTATAATCAACACCACGTTGGATATCAGATACCACACTATGAACCGCTATCTAGACTGTTTGTAGACGACATTTCTTAGAACTAGCTAGCCGCTACGGAGAATCGTGACTATAGTACCGAATGTCTCCACAATTGATTCTGTTTTCGTGACGATCAAATGTCAGTATGAGATCAATCGCTATGAAAATACTACAAAAGTAAGAAATGAAAGGCAAAACCATACATTCCTAGTTGGAAAGATCTAGGTCCGGAGACTTTGTGGGGAAGCCAAAAGAATAACAATATTTTATATTTATTTGGATATTGGAGGAGTATTTTTCTATGGCTTTCATAGAGAAGTAAGACAAGACACACATCATTTTATATGTAGGAAAACACAATGACGGACTCGACAATCTTGTTGCCTAGCGATCCTTAAGTGCAGCTATAACTTCGTGAGATATGATATAGCATGGAATGTATAGAAAACAGAACATAAAAAATTATTTCACCATTGAATCTTATTTGTTGTTATGACAGCATTAAATTCCTCAAATTATGAGGACTAGCATCTTTATGTGCTAATTTGTTTGTATATTTTTTATTTGTCTCCTACTCGTACAAGATGTATTTATTATGTGAAAATTTAATATGAGTTAAATTCCCAATAGGCTACTTGGCGACAGTTCAAATCAGCTTCATTTTATGAAGTGTCAAAACGCTCCGAAAGTATGCAGTTTAGTATGAAATACTGACTTGTGCTCAACATGGTGCCTTATTATTAGTTTTCGTCATTGTGAAATCGTTGGTGGCACGAAAATAAGTTTGATTGATTTTATCCGGACAGTTTTGAAAGCGTAATTTGCTGGTTAGAGTTAAGTAATTTATTTTGATTGTTGTCAAATACCCTATTGCAGATTAACGGTGTGGAAATGGAAAGCGCTCGTCACGAGGCGGCGGTGTCGCTGCTCACCGGCCACGAGCGATTCGTGAGGCTGGTGCTCCAACGGACCATCACCCCCGAGCAAGGTTACTTCCTTTTTCTGACCACTTATATACGACACAATGTTATTTGGGGTTATTCCCACCTATTACCACCAAATGGATTTAGTGGTAACAGCTGGGAATTTTTTTCCCATTTGTTACCACTAAATGTATGGTTTTAATGGTAACAGATGGCAAAACATCCCTGAATAATAGGAATAACCCTGTTATTGTATCTATTTCATTTTACTTGTGACGTCATTTTTAGGGTTCCGTACCAAAATGATAAAAAAAGGAACCCTTATGGTGCGACTCTGTCTGTCTGTCCGTCTGTCACAGCCATTTATATCTCAGGAACTACTTCTGCTATCGATATGAAATTTGGGATAGTTTTAAAAATCGCTAACTCGGCCCTTTTTGATATGAAAAAAATCTTGTACCTTTTTTATTTTAAAGGGGGCCGTGATGGGAGGTCCAAAATTTAAAGTTGTACTATTGGATCAAGTGGGGTATCAAATAAAGGGCTTTATTTGTAGATTCCAAAGCTATTTTTTTTGGTAATCATGTACTTTTTGATTTATGACCAAAAACGTTAAAAAAATACCATTCCACTGTACCCCTATTATCTTCGAAGTTACTGAACAGAAAAATCTGTAATATTTATCAATTATTAATATCATCCTAAATATTACAGGAAAAATATAACGGTTTTCCTAAATTGCACCATTTTTTAGAAATTTTCAAAATTCGTAACACATACTTGTTTGCTCCTACTAAACTATTCATGTATCTACTTATGAGTTTGTACGGAACCCTCGGGTCCGACTCGCACTTGACCGATATTTTTTATGTGTAGGAATACTTGAGAATGGTCGTAATCTCATACTGCAGTAATATCATTTTTATGGTTACTAAAATTGATGATGATGATTATATTTATGGTATGACTAGAACGGAATCGCATGCGGCTAACGTTAGTAGCTGCCATAAACATCATCTGTCGTATAGCGTAGTATAAACGCATGATCTCATCAAAATAAATAAAGTATTTTTTTTGTCTCGACTAGGCGACACACTCCCGCGCAAGTCGACTTCAGACGAAGTGAGAGAGCACAAGACGAGCCTGCCAAATGCGAACGCCACTCCGGCGCAGAAACCCACCAACACTCACACAAGCGCACCAGTAGCGAACCACACACAGGCACCGCGTGACACGCACGTTGCACCCACACAGACACAAGTACATAGTCAGCCGCATGCGCAGAAACAGGCCACTTTCGCACCCGGCGTCCCGCCGCAGCCCGCGCCGAGGAGGCTGAGTCAACCGAACGGACAGGTGAGGCTTGGTCGCTCTGCATCACCCGCCCTTTCACCGCTACTACTGTCTTGTTTCCATGTCATGGTTCCTAAGAACAGATCTTCGTATGTCTTATAGTTTCAGACTTTCCCATACTGACCGATCGAAATGGGCCGTCCTGAATATGAAATGCTATATGTACGTCCAATATAATCAAATTAGTGACGAGGCGCTCAAAGGGTTGATTTTAGCCTCTAGAATAAAATCGCACTTTTATCAATAATCACACTTAATATACATAAAGTAGTTTCATAATTAAACGGTTGTGGTTTTAAACAGACCCATTATACCTGTAACGAAATCACTTATTTTGAACTAATATGGTAAAAACAATCTACAGTACCGGGCAAAAATATATTACCCTTGTGTTACGAATAAAATAATTCTGCCATGTATTTCCTTTCAAAATGCAAGAAAAGACTGAAAAACTATATCTATATGTGGCCAGGTTTTCTCATCGGTCGTCTAAGGTGTCTACGTACTACCTACTGCCTGACGGAGTTAATGTGCAAATGTTAACAACAAAATGCAACCTGAGATATACCTCTAAATTATCTCGCCATCTTCTGGGCCGACCACGGCACCGTAGTCAGTCTTGTGGATTCCACTCTATGACTGTCTTAGCCCACCTTTGTGCCACTCTGTGGCTGTCTTAGCCCAGGCCCATTGGAAGTCAAGGTGGGAGGCCTTTGCCCAGCAGTGGGACATCTAAACGGCTATTAAAAAAATGGCCTTAAACCATGAAGGTGATATATTTTTGGCCGGTGCTGTAGCTACCAGTAGAGTGGTGTCCAAAGACTTCGATTCCTACCGGCTTGCTTACTATCAGGCATTTGAGCACCTTATTCTACAGCTCTTAAGGAAAATGTACGCTAAATCTGCACCGGCTTGCCCCAGGATATCTTTTACGTCATGCCACTGGTAGCTACGTGTGTTTACTTGAAGATAGAAATTGTATAGCTTTGTTTTTGTGTAATAATAATAATATGTAAACGGATTGTTGACTGCAGGCCACGAAGTCGTCGACTAACAGCACTAGCACGCCCCTAACCCCCGGCGCCAATAACATGCACGGCTCTACTGACGACGTGTTCGACGATATCCAGGTAAGCCCTGATTTACTTATACCCAACGTTCGCAGGTGATGGTTACATATCGGTTTAACACGTTCACATCCGTGCTTGTCTGATACAGCTTTACACCATTATTATACGTATACTATATCACTTTATATGTAGCATTTTGACGTCACGGTTTTCAAAATGGCTGCGGAAGATGCCGCGTCTTACGCGCTTCGAAATATAGAGCTCATATTTCGGGGTGGCGAGACGTGGTTATCCTACGTAACTGTTGATAAGATGCCGGTGGCTTGTAACTTTGTACATATTATGTTAGTCCAAGTAAAAGTAACATTATTTTACCTTTTTCAGACACTTAGAACAGAGACGGCGCACAATATTTAGCGTGACGTTTCTCTCAAAGCCAATAGCGTGAATTGCGGCACCGCATGGATAGTTAGTTAGTCAATAAACTCACAAGAACAAAATTTACTTATTGCTCAAAATATTTATCTAGCCCCTCAAATACTGCATGATGAAACGAGCACCGGTCAAGAATATTCAAGAATAAATTATACGAGTATGTAGAAACGACAATATATATGAAATAGCATGGTTTGATCTGCAAAAGTTTCGCTTATAGGAATGCATACTGTAGTGTAGTTAGCTTATGAAAATGAGTACTAGATGCGACCGGTTCTGTTATTAGTTGATAGCCCTTGTTTATGAAGACGATTGCTACTTAATTTAATCAGATATCCACGAGTATACTCAGGAACTCAATGGAATGTGGCATCGATCGTCAGACATTCCGATTTCAACCTTGATCAAGTGGGGAGTGCTATCAGTTTATCGAATCTTATCATTTTGGGTTGATGCATAGTAGTACGTGGCTATTTATATTTAACTAGACGAGACCAATGTTTGTGTTTATGAGTCTAAACTTAATTATGGGCATCGGCAGGTCTTTTTATGGAATTTGCAACCCTTTTTGCAAACGCTACAATATTCCTAATTTATTTTAGTAAGTATAGTTTAGTTTAGTCAGATCAATAGTGCATTGTGCACCGAGGGTAGTAAGAAGAAGGGGATTACTAACGAGAGTCTATTAGGAGCCCGACGCCGTAGGCGGATGACTTTTTAATGACTCGAGTTTGTATTCTCCTTACTGCCCGTGATCCACACAATGTTTTTTTATCGCATTTGCGAGGAAAAAAAATAAGACAAAAATCAAATTATTTACTGTCAACTTTTTCAATATAGTTTTCCACAGATAATGCTAAGAACTGCGTTTAGCTTTCAAACTTGACAGGCAATACCGCCAGATTGTACCGATTTTCAAAATATTTTTTTTAACTAAATTAATTTAATTGCATTAAAATAATTGCAAAAATTACTGAAATAATAGTTAAATATACCATATAAGTTTTATATACACTAAAATTAGTTTTGTAGACAAGTTTTGAAGATGGGAAAAAAGCCTTGGCTAATTTCAAACCTCCTTAGTCTGAAATGACGTACGGGTAGGTTCTTTATTTTAAAATTTAAGTCAGAACTCCCTCGGGAGTTATAAATTTTCATACAGTTTTTCCTCCCGTGGAAGTTATAGATTTTTATAACCCACGGGAGGTAAATCGGCTCGAGCTGGTCTATAAGCCCGCGTGTTATAACACCCTTTACGAGCAAGTGTGATGAAATAGTACATTGTGCACCGAGGGTAGTAAGAAGGGGATTACTAACGAGAGTCTATTAAGAGCCCGACGCCGTAGGCGGAGGGCTTTTAATGACTCGAGTTTGTAATCCCCTTACTGCCCGTGGTACACACAATGTTTTTCATCACATTTGCGAGGAAAAAAAAAATAAAACATAAAAATCAAATAAACTAAACGCACCCGCTAAGAGACAACTTCAGCTCTGTCAACATTTTTCAATATTGTCTTCCACAGATAATGCTAAGAACTGCGTTTAGTTTTTAAACTTGACAGGCAATGCCGCCAGATTGTACCGATTTTCAAAATAAAATTTTAAACTAAATTAATTTAATTGCATTTAAATAATTGCAAAAATTACTGAAATAATAGTAAAATATACCATATAAGTTTTATATACTCTAAAATTGGTTTTGTAGCCAAGTTTTGAAGATGTGAAATAAACCTTGGCTGATTTGAAACCTCCTTAGTCTGAAGTGACGTACGGGTTGGTTCTATATTTTAAAACTAAACTCATAACTCCCACGGGAGTTATAGATTTTCATACAGTTTTTCCTCCCGTGGGAGTTATAGATTTTTATAACCCACGGGAGGTAAATCGGCTCGAGCTGGTCTATAAGCCCGCATGTTATAACACCCTTTACGAGCAAGTGTGATGAAAACAAAATTATAATCGTTGTACACAGATATCTATGGTTGTACATCTTTCTTAAATACATCATTTATCTTTTTCCAGGTAACGAAAAATACTGTTTAATTTACATAATTTTGTAAGTGGTAAAAAGAAGTACAGGGTGTTTGATTCCTTTTGTATTAACGTAAAGACTTAAATGTATATAAATAGAATATGGCCGAAATTCTTTACGTTTGGTGACCCTTATCAGAACAGGCGTTGGGAATCGTGCCCACTATTAATTTAAAATTTAAAAGAAGCTAGAGTGTCTTCCCTCAATGCGAGTGTGGGCGGGCATCCCGACCGACACCGCCAAGCGCATCGTTCTGAAATGTACCTACTTATCACTAAATTGACAGGAGGAATACAAGTCTTCACAAACCTCACAAATAACTTAAAGGAGTTCAACTTCAATATTTAGATTTAGTTATTTTGAAATAACTATATCCGGTGACTATAATGCCATACAGTAATCCCACTAATATTATAAATGCGAAAGTTTGTGAAGATGTTTGGATGTTTGTTACCTTATAACGGGGTAACAACTGAATGGATCAAGCTGAAATTTGGCATGCAAGTAAACCAAGTCTTGGATTGAAACATAGGATACATTATATCCCGGTAAGGAGTTCCTTTGGGAAGATAACGGGAACAACGCGGGCGACGCCGCGGGAAAATGCTAGTAATAAATAAAACTGTATAGCACGTCAATATTAAGACGGACATTAAAAAAAAGTAGATAGATTCTTACAAAGTTAAGGTCGTTAACGTGAAGGGGTCTACATTTTCCATTCCGTTTCCGAACTTCATATGTTTGACACTATATAAGGCCACCGATGCCACTAAGGGCAGCGATTGTAACAGCTTATAGAGTATTCTTCGGCTTCTACGATAGCTAGAGAAATGAAATTTTAGGGCCCTAGGGTACTATTTGGGTACTATTTTTTGAGATATAAAACGTTTCCAAAAACAAAGCCGTTCCAGAGATACAAACGGTGTACGCCAGCTTGACGTCCGGTAGCGTACACCGTGAACAGGCCTTATATTTCAGAAAGTTTAAGGGTACAATTTTTTTCACCTAGGTATTTCGTCGGTACTATTTGGGTACTATTTATTGGCTGCATCAGATTCTGAATATCTTTACGGTGTACGCTATCTTGATGGACACTAAAAAGTCGCCTTTTAGACTAGGACGGCAGAGCTGTGAAATGGGAATTGAGAATTTTCTAAGATGTAAACAATAGTACATTACACAACTAGGGTGGTAATACAAAGAAAGGCCGAGATCGCAGAAGTCTGCGGCCCGAGCTGCAAGCGAGGGACGTAAATATGCGATCGAGGGCTTTCTTTATTACCTTCCGTGTTGTGTACATCATTTTATATCTACACTTGGCCAGAAAGCGGCTTTTTCCGTATGCGCAGCGTGCGGAAAAAGCCACTTTATGGCCAGGTGTGGCATAAAGATATTTATTTCTTTCTTGGCAACTGGTTGCGAAACTCAGCTGTCATCTACGCTGGTTTCGGAACAGGAATAGATTTTATTTTTGAGCAACTAGTTGCGTAGCAAGATTATTTCTTCTTTTTTTACAACTGGTTGCGAAACTTGGTTACCAAAGCGGCCGGAGGGGAATAGCGTTTACAACTTGTATTTGTATACTCTTCTTCTCCTCAAATAGTCATTGCGTACACTTGTTCAATCCATTCGTGCTAGTTTTTACGAATAAAAACCAGCTCTCAACCTCAAACGAGCAGCTTAATCCTAAAAAACCCTCCGACCTTACCCCAACATGCCCTATACTCTCAGATCGATCTTATTTATTTGATACTCCACACTATAAATAAAGTCGCCGTCAATAGAATTTGCTAACTTTGTAAATAAACCGCCATATTGAAATTGCCTCTGAACGATGAATTTTGTAAAGTAAGAGTCTTCTCCATCACTAATAAAGTGATGGAGAAGACTCTTACTTTACTCTTTTATGTCAAAACATATGGACTATTAAATTAAAGTATCGAACGCAAGAAACAGGTATGTTTAATTTGCTTAATCAGAAGACGAATTGTTACTTGAAGATTATGTATCTACCAGTATTTATCACAAAAGGTGCCGTTATTTCATCCGTAGCTCTATCGATGATGCCGTCTTAATATTTAAACTTTAGTCACAACGCTATCATCATAGACAATTGTAGAATCAGAAAAGGCCATACAAAAATTAACGTCTAGTATCTATGTTCCATCTGGTTTCTCCGTTCGTTAGTAACGGGCCTGTATCTTTTTAACTGTAATTGGTAGAACTTGAAATTTTCAGTGTGTAATGAATGTGTATAATGGCCACTATAACAACAAATGTGATTTGCGATAAGGTTATTTGAATATTAAAATATATTTTTTCGTTGGTAAGGAACTCTTCGCGTGCGAGTCTAGTCTAATTCGCAGTTGGCCGGTCCTTTGGAAGCTTTTATTCCAAAGCTGGAGCTGGTCTACTTAGTATTTTCCGTTTATCGAGTTTTGAGTAAATTTAGTAAGTTGGTTTTCCAAACTTTTATCCAGTATAACAAATTATTAATTATGGATCAACGTAGTATGTGATTCTCTACGAATGAATAAAGTTAAGTACTTATAGATTTACGAGTATTTACCGATGATGTGAACATCAAGTGATATCTAAACATTATGAGTATATGAGGTGCATGCATACCATATGTTGTGCTTGCTAGTACTTTTTGTGGATGTCATACTATATTTATATTTCCAAAATATCGAACGGATTAGGAAGACGACGAGATACCTTCACATCTTTGTATTGATTTTCTTCTCTTTAATCGGAAATTGTGCGTTTAAAACGTTATACAATCATAGGAAAAGAATAAACTGCTTTGGGTTATTTGCAGGGATCGGAATTATGGAACACAAAATAGGATGGATTATTAAGATTGGGACCGTCTATTTTTGAACAGAATGCACGATCGCTAGTTATTATGTTTATATTTTCGTTCGGCTTTCCTTTGAACCTGGCTTCAAAGCATACAAGCATCTACAGTTCAATTAAGGTATTTTTCCATCAGGTGGGCCGTCAGCTTGTTTGCCAATCTAAGGCAATAAAATAAATATATAAATAAAAATTAAATAAAAATAATTGATATCAGATGCGAGATCCATATCGTGTTAGTAACAAAACAACTATCTAGAACTTACAAATTTAACCGCCCTGTACAAATGCCCACCCAGTACATTAACATAGGGCAATCGAGGCGTCCAGCCAACATGCTCAGGATGCCGTTTCCACTATATATATCAATCTTATGCGGTGCCAGCAATAAATCCAAGCCAATCCATGTCCATGTTACCATAAAACGATATATCTGATGTGAACGTGTTAAACGCGCAGCCATCTCGGCCGATTACGAACGAGGAGTTCCAAGCAATGATACCGGCGCACTTCCTCGGCGGGCAGCGGCCGGCGCCCGAGCCGGTGGAGCGCGGGGTGCGGGTGACCGTGGAGCGGCCGGCGCCGGTCGTGCTGCCGCCGCCGCCCGCCGCGCTCGGCTGCGTCACCGAGACCATCACCAAGTCCACCTTCACTGAGACCACCGTCACCAGGATCACCGATAACCAGCTGGTCGCGCCGCTCATCATCGAAGTAAGCTATCAATAAACCGCGGCAAGCGCAAACATGTATCCGCTCCTTTCAATAGGCTAGACGACTAACTGTTTAGTCCGTCAGTTAGATTATTAATAGTATATTACACAACTAGGGTGGTAATACAAAGAAAGGCCGAGATCGCAGATGTTTGCGGCCCGAGCTGCAAGCGAGGGACGTAAATATGCGATCGAGGGCTTTCTTTATTACCTACCGTGTTGTGTACATAATTTTATGTCTACACTTGGCCAGAAAGTGGCTTTTTCCGTACGCGTAGCGTGCGGTAAAAGCCACTTTATGGCCAGGTGTGGCATAAAAATATTATACACGTATTTTTTCTTTTGTTTGACAAACAAAAAATGACGAGGATAGAGTGCTTAGAAGTTTCGAGTGACGTCACTCCTTGGTACAATTTTCACCTAAGAGTGACGTCCCACTCCAGAAGTTTGATGATCTAACTTTGTCGATTTTTAATATTTTGATAAACCAAAAAATACGTATCCCATATTTTTCTATAATCTAACTGACGGACTAAATAGAATTATATATTTTTAACCCAGTCATCCCTATTGTAAACGTAACGATTCAATGGTCAATATTGAGTGATGTTAATATTGAATACTGTAATACAGTACAGTCAGTATCAAATAGTAATATACCATTCAAAGCACCAGATACATCGCCACAAATCTTTTTGCCTATAGTAATAATGATGTAGCGATTTATACGGCGCTTTGGATGTTACTGGTTATTTGATGCTGACTGTATAGCACAGTGTTTTAAGATCGCTTGTGACCAGACATTTGTAACGAATATGGAATATCAATGTAGTAAGTTGTAATAACACAAATTGCAAAAGAAACCCCATCTCAATTACTGTGCGTTTTGGAGAAAAACAATGTCAAAGTTGCTAATTCGGAGACTGTATGAAATCAGAAAAATACGTTTTTTTCTTTGTATATCAAAATTAAAGGCAACAAGTTGTAACCACATTTTGACACGTACAATTATGTATTATTTAAGCTTTACGACAGATGTGAATTATGAGTAGAAACACAAATCTTCGCGAAAAATTTCATTTTAGTTTTTATTTTTAATTTTTTTATTTTCGTAGTTTCCGCGGACAATTTTTTTCACAAATGGTAGCTGACCTTATAATCTATCTGTCATAAAAAAATTGGCCATGTATTGTATGGATCCGCAAAATTATCCATGATTGAAAAATTATTCTAAAATAAAAAAATTGAAAATAAAAACTAAAATGAAATTTTTTGCGAAGATTTGTGTTTCTACTCATAATTCACATCTGTCGTAAAGCTTAAACAATACATAATTGTACGTGTCAAAATGTGGTTACAACTTGTTGCCTTTAATTTTGATATACAAAGAAAAAAACGTATTTTTCTGATTTCATACAGTCTCCGAATTAGCAACTTTGACATTGTTTTTCTCCAAAACGCACAGTAATTGAGATGGGGTTTCTTTTGCAATTTGTGTTATTACAACTTACTACATTGATATTCCATATTCGTTACAAATGTCTGGTCACAAGCGATCTTAAAACACTGTGTATAGTGATTACAGGCATTTATGAATAACTACTATCGATTATGACTAATCTTGCTTCTGACACTAAATACTCAATTTTTACCTAAATGAAAATATGACTGATTCGTAATTAAATAAATTCCTAGATTTATTGTAATGTGGAATTCGAAATGTTATTTCAAGTTGCTTTAAGTAAAAATATGATTTTGGATTAGCCTTAAAAATTGCAATTTAGGCTTGAATTTTTGAATAAGACCAGTCGTAATGTCTAATAATGTATGAGCTTTGAAATTGGATACATATTTGTGCATTGACACCATATAACAGGTGACCACCTGTAAATAAGGCTCCGACGAAGCACCGAGCCACCGCCGCCGCTGCACGCCAATCTAGAAAACACACCTGTCTACAGTTACTGCTTTATAAGTTTCTAAACAACCCAATAATCACTAAATGCACCTAACCGTATATTAATTATTGACACTGCAATTCCTCGGATGGAGAGCTACCATCCGTTTGGAATTGGCTGTGTACTCGTCACTTTAGCAACTAAATATCGAGGGTTTCAGGCCAAAGGGGCGTATACGCAATAGTAGGACTATTGCGTATACGCCCCTTTGGCCTGAAACCCTCGATATGAAGGTACTATCCAAAAATAGCCCTTTTCTATTTTAATGTCACAATTTTGCACCACGTAAATAATGGGGTATAAAGGCGGATTTTTAATTCGTTAGAGTAAATTGAAATATTTTGTTTTGTTTATTCCTAATATATAGATAAAAAACTTGTTATTAATGTCTGACAACATTACGATAACCATTTTTGATAAAAAATATTATTCTTATTTACCCCATCTAATTAAACCTGTAACTTTAAGTAGGTATGTATGTAGACCTTATAATACCCGTTTTTTTACCTATGTATTTCGTAAACGTCTGGCAATATCACTGGGCTTAAACATGCCAACTCTGCTTTCCTACGAGCCGCGTGTAATACTGTCCATCACGCTTTAAGCTTAAACGCTACAACTTTCGTGTGTGTGCATTAAATCGACTACATAGCTGCATTTCCTTGTTTCAGGACGTGGTATTGGTAAAGGAAGGAGGCTCTCTTGGGTTCAGTATCATTGGCGGTACTGACCACTCGTGTGTTCCATTCGGTGGGAAAGAGCCTGGAATATTTATTTCGCATGTAAGTATTTTCTATGCACTGCAATTACTTTTAGGTATTTAAAAAAAGGTAAAAAAGAAAACCACGTGACCTAAAAGTACAGACTATAGAAAAAGTACTCTGAAAAAGGGAATATTTCGAGGACCTGTTAAAGTTCACATTTAGAGCACTGTTTTCGTGCAATTTGGAATTATGTTTCCCACATTATTTCTTTACGAAAAATTATTAAAATATATCGACTTCTTGTTGTTGATATTAGACCACAATAGTCTTAAAGTAGTTACTAAGGACGAAAATTGTCAAGACTCGCTTTGAATAATGTCAAACTTGCCTTGAATCATAGAGTCTAAGGCCTCTTCAATCTTATATCACAGAGCGTACAGCAAAACAAATAGAAAACTGCCGTTACAAAATAATTGAAAAAAAAAGGTTTTTTTTAAATGATATAATGGGCTAGACGACTAAAAAAACTGTTTAGTCCGTCAGTTAGATTACAATTTTCACCTAGGAGTGACGTCACAAGCCCCCACTCCAGAAGTTTGATGATCTATAACTTTGTCGATTTTAAGTATTTTGATAAACCAAAAAATACGTGTCCCATATTTTTCCATAATCTAACTGACGGACTAAATAGAATTATATAGTTTTAACCCAGTCGTCATGCCTAAGCCAAACGTCTGCAAAACCTTAATCTTATCCAGGTGGTGCCCGGCGGCGTGGCGGCTCGGTCCGGCAAGCTCCGGATGGGCGACCGCTTGCTCAAAGTGAACGGTAACGAGCTCACCGGCGCAACGCACAGAGACGCCGTACAATTACTGCTCCAACCTGGAGCCACGCTCACTCTCACCGTCCGGCACGACCCCTTGCCGCTAGGGTTCCAGGTCAGTACCAACCGACACCTAATTTACGTTTAAGCCGGGTTCCCACCGCGAGCGGAGCGGACTCATTAATGACCCCGTTTAACTTTCATCGCCGGCGAAGTGCTTGTATGCGGTTTACTGTTGCGAGTGCCACCAGCGATGAAAGTTAAACGGGGTCATTAATGAGTCCGCTCCGGTCGCGGTGGGAACCCGGCTTTATATAAACCCACACATATTACCTTATAGTTCTTACGACACTTGAACACAATACATTACAGAAACAAAAATCAATCGCCTAATAGTACATTACACAACTAGGGTGGTAAAACAAAGAAAGGCCGAGATCGCATATGTTTGCGGGCCGAGCTGCAAGCGAGGGACGTAAATATGCGATCGAGGGCTTTCTTTATTACCTCCCGTGTTGTGTACATAATTTTATGTCTAAGTCTACACTTGGCCAGAAAGCGGTTTTTTCCGTACGCGTAGCGTGCGGTAAAAGCCACTTTATGGCCAGGTGTGGCTTAAAATTATCTGCTCACTGGTTTGCCGCCTAGGTCAACCCAAGTCACAGACTATGGCGCTTGCTTTTTTTCTGCACGGAGGTCCGTGCGCATAAGTAGAAATGTGCTATTCTTGGAAATGTTCTCAGTTTTGTATGGACCGAGAACGTTCTCGAGGACATTTCCCATACAAAACAGAATTTTTCCGAGAATTCCCGAGAACGACGCAACTTTACGCATAAGTACTAAATTATTGAGCGCGTTCGTGGGCGAGTGCCGTACAACTAATACAGTCCGATAATAAAGAGTAGAAATTAAAAAGTGACAACATTGTAGTATCATCCCTTTTTTCTTAGATTAATGTGAAAGGGATGACACTACGATCTTGCCACTTTTTAATTTCTACTCTTTAGTGTCGGACTGTACGACCTGCATTTATGTCGACCCCAGGTAAAAGTTACCTCATTGCGACTCGTCAATAAAGACCACATTTTGTTTACAACTGTATACTAGCCAGTGTTGTACTTATTACCTGGGAAGGACAGATTTAAAACTCAATAAGACAAGTTTCCAGTTCATGAAGTAATTAGTTTACGGAATTATATTATTATGTAAACACTTATTAGATAAAAGAAATGTACCTCAATATATATTAATTATAATTTTAATTTGTATGTACTTACACGCAAGTAAGTCGCGCAGTGTTTTGCATGAACGTCAGTGGTCGGGTTGTGAGTCAATGAATGACTATTACTATTAATATATACGTAATATGGTATTCTGAGTAGACCGAGTATTGCTTACAGTAGTATTTGGCGAAATTGGAGTGAACAAGAAATAGGTTGCATATTGCTTATCATATCAGGTTTATGTATGTAACTGCAAAGTTTTCCATGAAAAGTTGTTTTGTATATGTACGCAGACTGTCGCTTTTCGCTGAAAGATTACACTTGGCCTGTGCCACATTATAGCGCATTATTCTTCAAGATCTTTTCACAAGCCGTCTCAATTTAGATAACTACTTGCACACTTCAAACTTTTGCGGCTTGTTTCCACTCGATGCAAAATACATCATCTAAATCCATATTGTCAACTGTCTTTAAAATAAGTAGCAGACCTTTACATCGCGAAAAGTAAATAAATCAGCGTCTCTTAGGATTAATAATACGCTATAGATCCCGACCAGTCAAAATGAAAAATAGATTAATATAGATTAGTTAGTTCTTAAGCCTCAAATATTTTTCTAATGTCAATGGTTGGAGTATGTCCCGCGTGTATCATAACAGAGTAGTAAGAGACCTCAGCTATAACATCCAAATCGTTGTTTTGTTCCACACGTGCACTCGACGACTCCGCGGCGTTCGATCAGACTCTCGTTCAAGTTGAGATTGTTGACGCAACTGTAAGTGACCCTTACCCGGCGATCTCAGACCTGTGTGTTACTTTACCAGATATGTGTGTCGAAACCGAACCCCTCCCCGCAGTCACTGTGCTCAGCTAACGTCGTTTATTGAATGGTTATAGTATTTTGCTTACTCTCTCTATGTAGATGTACCTATTATATTATTCAATGTTCTCGCCCTTATGGCCGGCCCCGATTCAGATAATTACAGTAAAGTTCCCGAATCTTGGGATTTGCTACAAATATCATGAACGTAGCGCGAATGAGTTAGCATCGTCTAATCATTCGGTAGCTGTAAGAATACTTAGAAAATTGAACGATAAACCTACTTTTATTTTTATGATAGCTTCTCATACGAGAAATATTGTGTTTATTTACTGTGATGTTGTTTTGTACCTACACTATCCGGAAGGAGTTAGACTGTCTTGTGCTAGAATATTGTAATAAATAGTGCATGAAATGTTGTGGCTTTGCATGAACAGTACGTATTGTACCTACTAGTTTATAAGATACAAAAATGAACTAGCAATTTCAAGTCAATACCATATCATGGAAATTCTCAAGCGAATATAAAACAATATCTATGCGCCAAGAAGTTGAACATTAGTTCACATCTGTATTTGTGTAGAGAAATAAATAAATATAGTGTTGTTTACCGGGCAGGACCTTACGATAGTAAAGCAAGAGGGCGAGAAGTTGGGCATGCACATAAAGGGCGGGCTGAACGGACAACGCGGCAACCCTAACGACCCGAACGACGAGGGCGTCTTCATCTCCAAGATCAACAGCGGCGGCGCCGCGCGCCGGGACGGGAGGCTCAAGGTATCAAACTTGTTCAATGTGTTGTTGTTTTAAATTGTCGCCTGCAGTGTTTCCGGACCGATTCGACCTTCAAACCTTCAAGAAAAGAGCGTACTCCCACCTGAAAGGCCGGCAACGCACTAGAGACTCTGCTGGTGTTGCAGGTGTCTATGGGCGACGGTGATTGCTTACCATCAGGCGACTTGTCTGCTCGTTTGCCCCCTATTTCATAAAAAAAAACCATTATTCATGCCTATGCCTATCGTTTTATCATTTTAGGGTGTCTTTTATCATCTCGATAATATGTGTACGTACATTCCTTCAACCTCTCACTTTTAAATGCGAGTTTTAATTTCTATAAAAAAAATCGAGACAAGTTTTTACTGCAGACTGTACTTTTTCTTGTACTGTCGCAAATTACACGTTCAAACCAATCAAATGAGCACAAGCACGGAGGGTTCATCTCATGTGATTTAGACGATCATAATATTGCATTGTCACCGAATATACACAAGTATACTAAATTTGAGCCCAATCGAACGCCAAGAAGTGTTTGTACTTTAGCTTCCAAGATTTAACCCACACAAACATACCTAACACGGCAAGTTAAACAAAACCTTGTAAAATATCTAAACCACAATATAAAATACCTCATGATGCTTAAGGTGTTCAAAATGAATTGAATCTGAGATTCTTGCACTCCCGCTGGCTGGAGAGCACCGACTATATCCACCACCAGGCTCCACATCGGAACTCATGAGCGAATATCACAAGTAGAGTCCGACCGAAATTTCGGTTTCGCCCTAGTTTCGGCAAAAAAACAGGTTTCGGCTTAGTTTCGGTTTCGGGTGCGATCCGGCCGAAACTACAGCCGAAACCGAAACTGAGTTTGAGAGGTTTCGTACTGCGATCGGAGAGTCTTTATTTCAAAAAGCACAGATAATTTATATGAAATAAGAAGTTATAATATGTTATATTAATGATTACTCTAAATATCAGAGACTAAATAATGTTCGAAGGAATGAAGACTGACTGATTATGATTGTATTTTTTTTTATCTTCCCACGAAACCATGACCTTATATGGAAGTTTCGGTTCTGGTTTCGGCCGAAACTGAGATCAAAGCCGAAATTCGGTTTCGGCGGTGAAAACTAGTTTCGGTCGGACACTATAGTCTGTACTTTTAGGTATTGAAAAAAAGGTAAACAAAAAACCACGTCACTCGGTTCGTTCAGCCAATCAAAGTAATGTTTTATATATATGACATTATACTATTGGCCGAATAACCCGAGTCACGTGGTTTTTTTGTTTACCTTTTTAGGGTTCCGTACCAAAATGGTAAAAAAGGAACCCTTATGGTGCGACTCTGTCTGTCTGTCTGTCTGTCTGTCTGTCTGTCTGTCTGTCCGTCTGTCACAGCAAGATATCTCAGGATCTACTAATGCTATCGACTTGAAATTTGGAATAGTGTTAAGAACCGCTAACCCGAGCTTATAGGGTGTAAAAAAATTCTTGTAACTTTTTTACTTTTTTTTTAAAGGGGTCCGTAATGAGACTTTGCAAATTGAAAGTAGGGCTATTATATTGAGTGAGGTATCAAATGAAAGGGCTTAATTTGTAGATTAAAACGGTATTTTTGTATTTTTTTTTAAATAAGTAGTTTTTGATTTATGGCGAAAAACGTTAAAAAAAATACCGTTCCCCCCTATTATCTTCGAAGTTACTGAACAGAAAAATCTGTAATAATTACCAATTATTAATGTCATCCTAAATATTACAGGAAAAATATAACGGTTTTCCTAACTTGCACTGTTTTTGAGAAATTTGCAAAAATCTTAACACATACTTATTTGCTCCTGCTAAACTAATCGCCATATAGTTTTTCTTGAACTATTCATGTATCTACTTATGAGTTTGTACGGAACCCTCGGTGCGCGAGTCCAACTCGCACTTGGCCGGTTTTTTTAAGTACCTAAGACTAATCACAAGTGATTGTTACAACAGGTCGGCATGCGGCTGTTGGAAGTTAACGGCGTGTCGCTTCTGGGCGCGACGCACAACGAGGCGGTGAACGCGCTGCGCTCCGCTACCAACGCGCCGCTGCACCTGGTCGTGTGCCACGGGTACTCGCGCCCGGAGAAATACGCCGTAAGTCGCTCGCTTACAAATACAGGCCGTCCCAAGACTAGGAGTCATTCATATAGTACGTCACACCCATGGGGGGGGGGGGGGTCTAGCCAAATGTGACAGCCTATAGTAACAAGGTCAAATATGTTAGGAAAAAGTGTGACATAGGGGGTGGAGGGGGGGGGGGGGTCTAAACGACTAAAAAATCGTGTGATGTACTTTGTGGGTGACCCCCTATGGGACATCAAGGGAAAGTATCTTAACGGCCATTCTCACGAAGTATGTCTGCGGTCACCTAATTACCGCGACGCTGTTTTCATACTAAATGTATGGAGACGCGGTAATTAGACGCAGTCATACTTCGTGAGAATGGCCGTTAAATATCGAAGATAGGATACTTTGCTGAAAGAAGACTTTATGTTATTTTTAAAAGTTATTAATTCTGAATTTAAATATTTTCTAAGAATTACTTGCGTCGTCTGGGAATCGAACCGACTGTGAAAAAATAACATCCTATATTTTTACGATGACAATCGAAAGAGTGGATAAAAACAAATAATTTCTCTTAAGTAACATAGTATCTCAAACGAAAGGAATACCGTATTTTTTTTTATTTCAATGTTAACAAAAATATTTCTCATACAAAAAAAGTAATTTAAAAAAAATCTTTGAATGCAGTATTACTAACTTTTAAAAATAAAATGAAGTCTCCTTTCAGCAAAATATCCTATCTCCAATATTTGAGGTACTTTCCCTTCATGTCGCATAGTTTTGGGATACCCGGTATACAGTCCGTCAACGTACTAAGAGGCACCTTTGCTAGGCACAAATTCACCAGCGCTACGGAAAATGATGTCTAGAAAAAGGAAACTCCGCATAAAAACTCTCCAGTTAGTCTATTTTCTATAAAAAAGAACATGTAGCATATTTCAAAATAAAATTACTTATATTGGGTGACGGAGCCACCTATGACAGTAAGTGTGCATCCATCATGTATTATTGCAATCTGTCACTGTTCCTAAAACCTGGCACTAAATAGTACAGGTCGATTCATAAGAGGTGGCGCGGATTTAATATGAAATATGCACTGGCTGCATACAAAATCCGCGCCAGCTGTTGTGAATCGACCTGTACATTACACAACTAGGGTGGTAAAACAAAGAAAGGCCGAGATTTACGGCCCGAACTGCAAGCGAGGGACGTAAATATGCAATCGAAGGCTTTCTTTATTAAGAAAAAAGAAAGAAAATACATTTATTAATGACAGCACAAGATAAAAAACAAAAGAGTATACACATTAATTTAAAAATAGATACGCTGCCACAAAACGGTCCCACCTCAGCAAAATGCTGACCTTAGAGCCAGCGCTGGTCTTCCGGTGGAACCAGGTAGGGGCGACGTCATACCGAGAAACTCGCATGACCGGTCCAGGACAGACAGTTCTTCTGACTTGGTCGGCTAGGTCCACTTATAGTGAACGCGACCATTACAGCTCCGACCAATGGCGCCAACCGACCAAATCAAACCCCACTGTCTTGTCTGTGGTCACGGCCTTACGTCAAACAAAATAAAACCCAAGATAAAAAAAAATAAACAAAGCACATGCCAATTAAATACTACATTATTACCTACTGTGTTGTGTACATCGTTTTATGTCTACACTTCTGTAGCGTGCGGTAAAAGCCACTTTATGGCCAGGTGTGAAATAAATATATTTATTTCATCAATATTCAAAAACTGTTTTAAATGGTTTAATACAGACTGGCAGCGAGAGCGGAACGGCAGACACTGGCGGCTCTCTGTCTCACTCAACGTCAAGCTTGGATAGAGACGATTCGATGCACCAACATCAACAGGTAATTAATCAAAAGTTCTATTACAAAAAAACTAATTCAAAATTACGACATCAATACATTTAGCTAGCTCACAAGTAAAAATTGCAATAAAAAGTATAAAATATTGTGCTTCATACATGCGTTTTGTAATCAGGAGCAGCAGTTCCAAAAGGAACTAGTTGAGTTTGAACACGAGAAACAAGTCGCGGAGATGAGGGAAAAGTCCACACCGGAGAAGGTAAAGAAAACAATATTGAAATTATTTTAATTTATCCTGGTCATAATTATAAGACCTAATAAAAGTGAGAGTATACATCGCAATTACGTGGAGTTCATAAAACTCGATTAATACTGGCCTGCCCTTTCTTTTTTGCTTCGCATTACTCATAGATACAGTTAGCCTTAGCAAAGCCTTAAAAAGCACAACTTAGTACCGGGCCCCAGTGTTAAAGTTTCCAGCTACTATGAAGACTGATACAATTAAGGTATGACAGGGTGGCACCTTTTCTCTGTTGCCGACTGTACGTAAAGAACGTAATGTGCATATGGCACAATATCTGCAGATATATCAGTTCATTTAAAACACGTCCATAATTAGGGAGGTCCACAATTATTTTTTTATTATGATCCAAAGATTTAATTAACATAGTCATTATCATTGCACAAGGTAATAGACCAATACATAAATTAAGTCAGTAATTGAAATTACTTTTTGCAGATGTTTTTTCATACAGAAAATTCTTTTCGCGCTCTTCAAATATCGGTTGTATATAATCGGCGATACCGATTTATCGGCGATACCGATATATCGGCGATACTGATATGTCGGTATCGGTATTGTCACATCCCTATTCATAATACAGGTATTGGATATAGTCCACGCTGTGGAAAGCATGGCCCTCGAGCCCGCTCCGCCCACGTCTCCCGAGCCGCAACACAAAACCACCACGGTCGTCATGTCCAAACATACCCTCCAACCTCAGGTATGACATATTCATATTCAATTCAAACTCACTCGTGACTTCAACTTTTACACTCATAGAAAACCGGTAAATCTATTTAGTACTCGCATAAAAGTACATCGCGTGAAATAGGATTAAAATTTAAAAGTTTTATAAAAATTTGTTACAATCATAAAATAAAATTATTTTTCATCACACTTGCTCGAAAATGGTGTCATTACACGTAGGTTTTGCGGGCCGTAAATGACCTATTACGCCCTAGGGCGTAATGGTTTTCTTTTTAAATTTGAAACGATGTTTTTGTTTTACTCTTATTTGTCGTGTTCAAAGGAAATGCCAATTTACTTTTTTAACTTTTATCACTGAAATATTATTTAAAGAGAACTGATATTGCAAATACATGTATACACATATTTCTGTAACATTAATTTAATATTTAAATAGCGTATTTCAGTATTTTGCAAATATAAAATTAACCGTTTTAGGTATTTACCGTTATGGTTTCCGAACGTGACTCAAAGTTCGCATTGTCTATGGATATTATATCACTAATGTCACTGTCAGTTTTACAATTTTATTTAGGTTAAGTAAGGTTATTTTAATTAGATTTCCTCACAAGTGTGATGAAAAACATTGTGTGTGCCACGGGCGGTAAAGGAATTACAAACTCGTGTTATTAAAGCCCTCGGCTTCGCCTCGGCCTTGTAACAAACACTCGTTTGTAATTCCTTACTTACCGCCCTTGATACACAATGTACTAATAAAGAACTAATATGCTGTAACTTGGTAGGGCCATAGGTATTCTTAATTTTCCCCATACAAGAAACATGTTTTTGGCGTTTTTTGCTCGACGTCGCTACGGCACCTTTCGTGTGCGAATTTGACTCGTACTTGGTTGGTTATATTTTTTTTGTACTTTTGGGTTCCAGTTACCGCTAGGGCGTCCATATACTTTTTTACATAACTTAATCGTTTTTCACGTGGTGTAGTTTTATTATTCTGGTACTAAATATGGTTTGCCGAAGATCGCATCTAGGTCTATGCATAAGCTAAGTTCCAACTCGTAGGCTCTCTAATGTAGTACCTAATACGGATATTACTTGCTCTTTCACTTTGGCACCTACATTGCTAACTAAAAAAAAATATTTTTTTTTACATTTGCTAGAATTACATTTTAGCTATGTTATGGAAATTGGGTTTTCACATTTTTGAGTTGTTTCCGGCAGGGACTAAATTAAATTAATTATTATTATTGGGAATTTGGGAATGAAACTTCGTGTGAACTTGTTACTATTTGACAATTTACTTAATCAAAGTTTTGAAACTTTTCTTCACTTTGAATGTTGTGCATGATATTTTTAAAGTTGGCACTTATTTCCAAGTGTTTCTATGAGCTTCATATTTTCTAATTATTAAAGTTCAATTACAGCATGAAAATTATCTTTAGCTTTATATTAACAACATTTTAAGTCAAGTTGACTTTAAATTAATAAAGCACGATAGAACCTCCCCTGACTGCAGAATGTAAAATAGATAGCATGCACTTTGTATATTTGTAGTTTAAATCTATTGGCTTGCATGAAAATATACTTGATTTTATTATATGGATAATTTAAACATACTACCTTTACGTATCTTAACACCTTATCTTCCAAAATAAATGTTGTTTAGTATATTTACGCCTGGTATTATGTAGATTGATTAATTTAAAGTGGAAAGGTGGCACTTGACTTGACTACAACCGCTCCTCCTTCGATTAGATCTACTGTCTGTGTAGGCTATCTGTTAAATGGACTTTAGTTCGTCGGTCAATTCGAGAAATGATGTGCATGTAACTTCTCTAGCCTCATTACGAAGATAGTAAGTTAGCAACAATCTTCAAAATTGAGATAAACCTTTGAAAAAGCTGTATTTTATTTTAAACCAATAAATGGATTCTGTTATTGTTTTAATTTATCGTAGCTTAGATCAATGTAGTCCTGTGTTAGCTTATGTAACGGTGGTAACTGCATTCACGCTGGAATATTGACAAAAAAAATGTTACGTCCATTGCAGAATGCAAACGCAGAGGAAACGGAGGGAAACACATAGTGCATCAATGTATCTGTCCGATCTGTTGTAAATACTTAATCGTAAACAAGATGAGCGGAAATGTGTCAAACTATATGATAAGAGTATGTTATATGTATTAAAATAATACACTTAAATGTGATTACTAACCTGGGTTTTAAGACTTGTACGTGCGTTCATTAGCATTCTAAAATTTGAGGTTTTTCACCTCGAGTCCTTCTAGCCTCTATAAAGCCAATTCAGAACTGTGCGATTATAATTTTATTTAAATGAAGTTTGCAAGCCTAACTAAAATGTTGTATTATGACCTATTTTATGAGTATTTTCGAATACCGACGCATGGTTGAGAATTGGCTAGCTACGAGTATTAGGTATTGAATGTACCTATAATACAATCAAGCGTGCGACAGTGTACATTAGGCCTTCAGATGCCTTGACGTCTTTCTACTGTTTCTACTCGTTATTTTACACCATATTTAAGCTATAACCTTTGATCTTTGTATTCGTCCTTGATTTATAACAGTTCTAAGCAAAAGGGCTCATGTATACTTTCGCATAATATGGCGAATTTACCTTAGTATAATGAATTTACCTGTATATAAATTAAATATAACATTTTTATGGATCTACGAAAAGTTTGTGGTGAGGGATAAAGCTATGATAATAACATTTAGTTCCGTGATGGTTCAGAATCAGAAATAGCTGTTATTATTTATTTTAGTTGCAATATACTTACTATTATTCACGACTTTTATAGCCCCGTGTTTAAGAAGCGGTGGCAGCGTTGAGAACGTATAGAAAAAAAATCTTTCTCTATTTACTATATCAAATTTTTATAGTGAAACACTTGAGTTTCATAATTTTTACAAGCGTGAATAAATTACGTCATGTCATATATGTAATAATAATGTAAAGCGTTTGTTTTTAATCAATTTTGCTCAAAAAGCACTATAATGGAAACGTTCAATAGAATAGGCTAGATGACTAAAAAAAACTGTTTAGTCCGTCTGTTACATTATGAAAAAATATTGTACACGTATTTTTTGTTTTGTTTGACAAACAAAAACTGACGAGGATAGAGTGCTTAGAAGTTTCGAGTGACGTCACTCTTGAGTACAAATTGTACTCAAGAGTGACGTCACAAGCCCCCACTCCAGAAGTTTGATGATCAATAACTTTGTCGATTTTTAATATTTTGATAAACCAAAAAATACGTGTCCCATATTTTTCCATAATCTAACTGACGGACTAAATAGAATTACATATTTTTAACCCAGTCATCATCCCTATTGAATGGTTCAATAACGATACTGTTTTATGACATTATCAAAATGTGGCAAACACCAGGAACCGTCGCTATAAATCTATATTATACGTTGCTAGTACTTAAATAAATATTTAGATTATGCCCAGTAACATAAATGTTCATTATGTTTATTGGCGCCTTAAGTGGCGTATTTTTCATTTTTATCTTTCAGAAAGTGACGGCGAGTGTTTTAATGGGTGTAATAATATAACACTAAGTGTGTGTAACACGAAGAGTGTAATAATATAACACTAATGAACGTTTGTGCTATTCGACGTTAAAATACTATTTTCGATTCCATATTTTAAATAAATATAATTCAATGTTTTCCTAAACGTTAGCATGCCTATATATGTTTAAGTGATTGTTATTGATGTGTGTAAGTAAAATTCATTAGTTCTTTGTCTGTACTGTATTAACTTGGTAACCAGCTAAGTAGCACATTAAGTAGTATAAGAGCTTATACAGCACTTATACTTCCGCTTTAAGCGCTTTAAATCCGAGTCAGCTCTTATACAGCTTGCGTGCTATTAGGGCAGTCTTTATGTTGTTTTCAAACTAAATACGAACTAGACCTCTAATGGACTATAAGTAGTCGAGTTCGTATATCGATGCTCCCATTCCAACTACCCAAAAAACCACTGTAAGATGACGCGTTCTACTGGACCCAATAATAGCTCTTAATATTTAACCTAACATTTTCTGACTACTTTATAAATGTTAATTGTTGTAGTTATTTTACTGTGTAACCTCCTCTACAAAGACCAATTTTTATAACCGTTTATCCACAAATCTTGTACTTTTCTCTATTTGAATTCATACATGTAGCTGGTGGAATAAATAGTTGAATGTTGAAATTATTCAGTATTTATAAAGTATAAACTTACTTTAATTGTTATTATTTTGCCATCAAATATGGACATATCGATTTACGTTAATTTAGTGCATCATTTTATCAATTTCTTTATGGAGTATTTTTGTGTAGTATGGACACAAGCTTATATTTTTGATTTTTGTCTATTTATAATAAGTTTCTACAAAATGATTCGGCCAAATTAACTGTAAAAACTGCCATTTATTTTACAATAATGCGTATACTTATTTAATATATATTGAATTTAGTTTGTACTGGAACTTTATTCATATTGTTTAGCGTTGCATTAAATACACTATGTTTCAGAATGATTACGTTTTTCTTTAATTATTTTAAGTAAGTAAGTATTTTAGTTAAGCCCATTTTTTAAGACATTTATTTTGGAAGATTTTATGTTCGTTTAACCTATGCTTCCGTACCGTCCGGCTCGTACCTGCAGAGTTTACTATCGCAAGCTATGTTTTCGTGCAAGCTTCGCTATTCGAGTAAAGTCCCAGCCGGCCTAAGCATATCAGTATCCGGCGGTCGGTTCAACCGTCTATATTTTTAGCACAGTGCGGTATAGTACAAATATGTTGGTTTGGTTAGTCGTCCAGTTTGCAAGCGGCGCTGCCGTCGCCCCTAGCGGTGTTCACGCACCAGAAGGTGAAGTCGCCCGGGCCGCCGCCCGAGCCCGCAGACCAGGGCACTGCGGTCGACCTGCCGACGCCTCCGCCGCCGCCCTCGCAGCCGCAACACGCGACCCTGCAGCGACCTCAGCACACTCCACCTCCGCCCCCCGTCAAACTGAAGCCTCAAGTGCCACGCAAACCGCAAATGAAACGAGTTAGTTTCACAGAACAGCCACATGACGAATCCGAACGACACACGATATATAACAGCGATGCGAAAACCTTAACTCGACCCATGTTGCATGAGACGGAGCATGAATTTGGCCCGAATACGCCTGGAACGGTTGACACTAACGCACATAGGTCTTTACTAAAATCGAACGAACGAGAAGTCTCCACGCCGGTCCTAAAAGTGAGTCCCGAACCTCCAGGTGACGTCATCATCCCTCCTCCACCTTTGTTCGATACGAACGTCAGTGACGACGTGATAGTTAGTGATGAGGAATACTTGACCAGTCTACCCCCCATTACCGTAGTCCCCGATAGAATCTTGCTGCCGGCGACAGATGTGGCCGAAACGACCATGCAGTCCACGGATTCGACCAATTCACCAGAATCCGAAATCCCGCCCCCCGTCAATTACAACGCTTACCCCACATTGGCCTCTCAGCCGGTTATAATAAGCCCTCCGTCCCGTGTAGCCATTATTTCCGAAGTGCCTTCACAACAAGTCTTCCGAACGCCAAAGTATTCATCCGTTAGCAGTGATGAGTATTATAATGAGTTATCTGTAAGTCCCGGTAAGGAACCTGACCCGCCTGAATTGCTACAAGTGCAATATAAAACACTGCCCACCATATCGCACATACCCAATTCACCATGCAGTTTGCATCCTGATGAAACATACACAGGAGACGTACCCACCTACATTCCCACACATTATTCGCTTAGAGATATTCGCGCTAGAAGTCTCTCGCCAAAAATGGTACATTCGGTCACCTACCCGCCCATCAACCCGTACCCATCTTTGACGACGGTGGCGGGCACTTATAATCCCTATACTTGCACTCATCAAATGTGCTTTTCCAACCAAAACAGGCTATCGAGTCACGAGCCACAAGTCTCACAGTCTTTTGTTAGTAATTTAGGGAGCGACATAAATGCCAACGTTACTCAACCAGTTCCAATGATTTTAAACGAAGTGCCTAAGAGTATTCAGTCGGAAAGAAGAGTCCGTTTCGGCGAAGTGACGACTGCTCCTGAGCCCGACACCTTGTCGAACAGTTCGGAACTCTTGAGGGCAGAGAGGTCCCCCGGCCCCGACCCGAAACCCGCATGGAGCAGCAAAATCAAAGCCTTCGCCATCGGCGAGGTAATCACCACTGTACGCCATCTTACCCATACCACACGGCTTCTTTTGATTGTGTTCGTCGACAACCCGACTACCAACCCACTTAAACATTCTCATCTACACTATCATCCGACATACCTACCCGATTTATGTTACGTACTCGATCGATGTTTATTAACTTGCAATTTAACTTATTTTGCATGTTGTATTTTATTTAACTTTCATCGATTTATGATAGTATATTTTATTAACATGTTTGCGTTTTTAACAAAAGTTTACTGACTGCATGGGTAACTGGCCTGAAAAGGGATGGCAATGGCTTGTATATATCATGAGCTTATTTTATTCACTAACTGCAATCACTTTAACCGACGATATCACTTGAGTCCAAGCTAATCGGTGACTGTCTGTTCGCAGGCTTCCCCACCTCATTCTGGTAATTTTGTGAAAGCTTCTGTCAGTGACAAGAAGAAGTTTTTTGAGAGCGCAATGGAAGACAGTCACAAAGCGTCACCCAAGCCAGGTAAAGATCTTAGTCTTCGATATCAAAACAAACATACGCAACCGCCTTGCTGCAATTTATCAAGTTTAATTTATTCATAACTACGAGTTAGATGTAAACTACGAAGGTATGCCCTACTACAACTTTAGCTACCGCATAACAAGGAGGGGGGTGCACCTTGGTCCATTGCAATTTAATCGCATATAGTATAGATAGAGTATACTACTTGACTTGTAAACTTTTTATTTTTTTTATTTTATATCCGATTAAATTGATCGAAAATAACTTAAGTCTGCATTAAAACTGCAAACATTTAAAAAATCGTAACGAAAGTGAGAAAAAATAAAATCTCAGTTTCGTTACGATTTTCCCCTATATTTAGTTTGGGCGTGACGAAACTGAGAACGTCATAAATGAAAAGTGCTCGTGATTCTGAGTAAAATTGTATAAGGCACACCATGATCAGACAAAAAAGTAAAAGGTAAATTTTTTCTGCAATTGACCCTTGAAGGTTTTCTAACAAATTTTAAATAACTTTGAACAGAGAAAGTGTTCACATTCCTATCGGCGGATGAGGTGGAGAAATTGAAGCAAGAAGAGGAGAGGAAGATGGCGTCGCTGTCGCGCGCTGAACTCCGCTCGTGGTCCCCCGGGGAGGACCGGCACAGCGGATACAGCTCGCACTCCGACGACGAGCCCTACGAGAACGGACACAGGTAAACATGCCTGGAAATCATAACCTGCGTCTATATTACACAACACGAACTACTAAAATATTAGAAAACAACACTCAACAACTGGTCGCGACGGTCTCTTTCGCATTATATTAAATGGAAAAGGGATAGGTACTATAAGTAGTATTTGTTGTGGAGGTACAAGACTAGCCTGTTCAATTGCTGCCATCCATCTTAAGGCTTTTACTAAATCGGCGTCACGTAACGTAGTCACTTGCAATCGACCGATACTGGGTTCAATGCTGGTCTCCTATAATAATTATACAACGTTGCATACAATACTTTTTCTACGACTAAGTTTTAAATTATAAAATACAAAAATAATCATAACCTGGAAACAAGGCAAATATGACGTTTGACTGACCACATAACGTATGCGGAATGAAATTTGGACAAAATTTGCATTCGGTGTTTTAAAAGTAAAGCATTCGAAATTTGAAATTTAAAAATATGAATTGTTTGCTCTGTTATCTGTCAAAATATTGCACAAATTTCGGGATACTAGCTTTTGTGTAATAATTATTATGGCAAATAGCGAAGAGAGGCGTCGAGAAAGCGTGTGTATTTTTCGGGACTCTCACCCGGACTGGACGAAGTCAAGTATCGTGAAGCATTTCACTCACATGGGGGAGAGCCGGAGTACTATTTATAATATTTTGTCGTCCTATTCCTTACGAAATAGTACTACTAGAAAACTCGGTTCCGGCAAAGTAAGTACTTTAAGTCAATCATCGAAGAAAAGCCAATTAAAGAAAATTACGGCGGGTCGTGTAGCTAAATCGTACAGGCAACTCGGAAAAATATTCAAATGTGACGGCAAAACGGTAAAAAAGCATCTTCAAGGCATGGGGATTACGAAACGAACAAGAAAAGTTAAACCCACCGTGTCCGAAAACCAAAAACTTACCCAGAAGAAGAGACTTGCAACTTTGGTAAAAAGCATTTTCTACGCAAAAAACGAAGTAGAGTGTATTATGGATGATGAATCATATTTCACCCTAGACGGTAATGAGTGGCAGGGTAACTTTTATTTTGAAAACGCCAATATTCAAACTGAAGAATCAGTTAAATATGTGGAGCACACAAAATTCCCAAAAAAAGTTTTACTATGGCTTGCAATTAGCCCTCGTGGTATGTCGAAGCCGGTATTTTTTGAGTCAGGTTTAGCAGTCAATGCTGACCGATATATGGATGGTTGTTTGCCAGTTGTGCGTGATTTTATGAGAACACATCATAGAGGACAGAATGTTGTATTTTGGCCAGATTTAGCATCCAGCCATTACTCGAAAAAAACGTTGGCCAAAATGGAGGAGTTAGGAATCCCATATGTACCGAAGGATTCAAATCCACCTAATGTACCACAACTTCGCCCGATCGAAGATTTCTGGGCCAATCTAAAGAGGCGAGTATATGCAAATAATTTCCGGCCCAAAACTATACAAGCATTAACTCGAAAAATAAAATTAGAGTTGAAGAAAATGCCAACATCGACTTACACCGCAGCCATGGATAAAGTACCAGCCAACTGTCGCAAAGCAGCTCGCATGGGTCCAAATTTCTTTCTACATTAAATTTTAATAGTTAATTGTTTAAATAAATATATAAATTTATTGTGTATACCACAAACTTTTCTTTAAAAGTGTTACAAACTTTGTCCAAATTTCATTCCGCATACGTTACTGTCAGTCTATGGTAAACTTTTTTATTTTATTTAAAATATACTTAAATTAAAAATACTTTTTTTATGTTGGCATCAATGAATTTAGTTCGGAAAGTTTTGTTTTTCTTAAAAACCGTAGGAATTTAATTGTTTGTTAAGTTGGTAGTTGTGCATTTTTACCGTAAAGTTAAAATTGAGCGCTTAATCCTTGACCTAAAGTTTAACCTAGATTTAGAAGTCTGTGGCTGCTAGCAATAACGTAAAGTGACTATAACGACACTAGTGCTGTTATGGGGAATAGAGTGTAGACTTCTCTGAACTCATATTATGTATGTTCTTATATTAGTGTTGGTGACCAAGTAAAAGACAGATAACAGTACAGGAGTAGAAAAAAGTAACTTTTTCCGCACGCTGCGCGTGTTGAAAAAGCCGCTTTCTGGCCAAGTGTAGACATAAAATGATGTACACAACACGGGAGATAATAAAGAAAGCCCTCGATCGCATATTTACGTCCCTCGCTTGCAGCTCGGGCCGCAAACTTCTGCGATCTCGGCCTTTCTTTGTATTACCACCCTAGTTATGTAATGTACTATATAATACTTTCTACTGCACACCGCAAAGGGACATAACCTAACACACAGTACCTAACTTAGCCGTAGCTTCTGTTTCAGAAAATTGGAAATGTAATTTTTATTTAAGGGTTCACTTAACGTTACGAAAATGTAATGCACTTTACAGAAAAAAAATAAGGACAACACGTGTGTATAGCGCCTTGCCGCGACACCCTCGGTGAGTGGTGTACTATCCCTGGTTCCGTCATGTTACCTTATTTATTTACTCCCTTGTAAGCCAGTTCAATTAGAGTAATCAAGCGACCTCCTTCCTCAGCAAACCAAGTAGTAAATTGCCCATTCGCATTCATTTTATTTATTATTGAAACCCAGCTACTTCTATTGTGAATATCACTAACGCTCCGGACGCGGAGGCATTGCCCTTAAACTTTAGGGTAAGTCGCCAATTAAGAAAAATTATTCAGTCACTGGCCATGAATTTGGAATGCTAACAACTGACTAGAAATAGGTATATGTGACATTTAGATCTAGGGATTTCGGTTTATTTGCAGATATACATTTTTGTATATATCAACATATTGTTAACTTTCGATATACTTACATGTTTTGGAAAAGTGACCAGTAATAAGCGATTTATCATATTTTATATTCAGATTGCATATCATGACCATGTACATACCACATATATGACGAACTAGTTGCAAATATGAATTATTTATTTAATTATCCCTAGCAAGGCTCTAAAAATTTCTAGTTCAACGGACTTTAAACAATCATAACAGGTAGGATTTTAAATATACACAAATCGGCGTTACTTCCACAACGATTATTTTATAGTATCGTGAATGGTATCGCCCCAAACCACCCATACCAATTTTGTGGATCACAATCCTCAATACTTTTTCTCCATGTTTTCACACGTGTAGTGGGTACTGTATCCGCTCATGCCCAAAATACCAGATTCTCGATTTATCAGATACAGTCTTACCACATTCCCGTTACACTAGATTATAAAATCGTAAGTTACTCAAGGATCTAAACTAAATGATTTTGTTGGATGTATTATTTTGGGAATCCGGTATACGGGGAATCTGATATATCGAGAATCTGGTATTTTGGGCATGAGCGGATACAGTACCCACAGCACGTTTGAAAACATGGAGAAAAGTATTCCGCATTCTTAAAATATTAGGAATGCGGTATTTTGGGAACGAGCGACCGTATCGATGAGCGTCGTTGCATTGTTGTTGTTATTGTCAGTGCGTCGACTGGCGGCGTGAGCCCGTCGGCCAAGTCCCGGAGACGCGCGGGCGCGGCGGACGGAGAGGACGCGGCCACGCGCGCCGCCAAGAGGGCCGCATGGCGCGCTGCCCGGCTGCGCTCGCTTGAGCAGGTAACATTCGCTACATTTAGGGCCTTATTACACTGGCGATTTGCGAGCGAGGCCGTGTGATAAGGCTCTTAATGCTACTACTCGTATTAGCTGCTATTTTCACCATGTTGTAGCGAACCGGCAACTAAAACTCCCATTCGTTCGATACACACGCTCACATAAGCGAAATCAGCGAAAAGACAAGGTGGCCCTGGCCAAACGTCCTGGTTCGATCCCAGGCGTTCAGACCTAGTCCGACCAAATCGAGGTGGTCCGGGACGGGACAAGCGACCTGGTTCGACCCCAGGCGCCCCCGGCCCCCACCCAGTCCGATCCACTCAGGGTGGGCCGGCTAGCGACCTGGTTCGACCCCAGGGAACGCCATGGCGGACCATCCAGTCATACGATCGCTATGCCCAATAAGGGTCGCGAGTTAGTCTTCAAAAAAAGTCGATTCACAAAAGCTGGCGCGGATTTTGTATGCAGTATGAATCGACCTATAACGTTCGCTACATTTAATGCTACTACTCTATTAGCTGCTATTCTCACCATGTTGTATAGGTAATTTCACCTTGGGGCAGAATATGATAAGTATGTCGTCTACCCGACCCGAGACCCGAGTCACGTGGTTTTTTTGTTTACCTTTTTTTAAGTACCTAAAAGTTCAGAGTATAGGTTTTGTATCACCTCGGATCCACAGATAACTGGCACTTCTCTCTTGAACCAAATCTTTCAGTGGGTTTCACCTTGTAACTAGTCATATTAAGTTTTGTTAATATTCCCTCCTGCACTGCTAGGACTCTAGGAATGATAAGTTTTAATAACGATTATTGATATAAAGATCAAATACACTGAAATACAATAATTCAACGTGACCTTATGTACACAAGGCCGATTCCATCGGCGTCTTGCCGGGACAACGTGCTAACCTAAAATAAACAGATTCAATTTTAATAATTTTTTTTTAACCACGACACCACTAACACAGCGTAACAGCGTTACTAGCAACCTTTGTATCTTTTTTGTTTGAAAGGCCTTCGCTCCACTCTAGGCCATGCGTGCGCAGTGTCCCCTGTCTTCACTCGTTTTCAGCAGTATAAAGTTTTAGTAATTCAACTCCCTTTACATTACAGGAAGCGATTGAATCACAAAAAGTAATAAAAAGCATGGTGGGTCCGGCCTCCGAGATCATAGGAGAGGTCCCTTCGAGAGATAAGTCTCCGTCCGAGGTAATTATTAACAAATATTGTCTATCTGTGTAATAATAACTGATGCTCCGTTAAAATTAAACCTACTGAGGAAAAGAATGTCCTGGTGGGAAAAACGATTTAATAGTTTTCTAAATTTGGTATAGATATATGTAGTAATTAATGTAACATCGAGAAAACTCTGAATCTATAACGCTTCAAACATGCATTTGTGACGTCTAAAATTTCAAATGCATATACAATTTGATTGACATATCGTTCTTCCCATCTGTAATTTTGAATGTGTTGTAATGTAATCCAAATAATTGTTTGTATGTAACCTTTAACATCCAGATGGTTATTAACACTAATGATTTAGCTGGTGTTTCATCGAATGCATATCGTTTGAATGAATTTCCCTTTAATGATTTTCAGACAAATATCTATTAAAACCTCTCAACCATTAAGCACATTACAAATTTAAATAAATTCACACATCCTATTTACTTCATATAATTCATTGCATATAGCTATGATGGTAATTCAAACGTATTGACTCCAACTAACATTTTTGTGATCGTACTTTTTATGTGGGTGGGGATCAATATGTCGCTTCGCTAGCAGTGTTGTCCGTCCTGCTGGGATGTGAATGTCACAATTGGCTTTACAAATTATAGAAATGGCCCCTGCCACGTATCGCGTTACGTACAAAACCTGGGCAGATACTAGCCGTGAAGGAGAAGGAAAAACTGTTAGACGAGCGCATTACCTTCCGGTCGGAGGAATACGTGTGCCCGGCCACCGGCGAGACTAAAGTGCGAACCGTCGAGTACATTGAGAAAGTCATTGAGAAAGAGGTACGGGTTCGCCGCGAACTGTACATTCCGCTACACTAAGTATACAAGACGCTGTACACAAGCAACGCCGTATTTTGCGTGTATTGGTTTTTTATTATTATTATCTGTTTTGTATATTCTAAAACGCTTAGCTTTCTACGTGCAACTATGATAAAGAACGCGACGTGACTCGACGCCGACTGTTAACGTTACCGATTTTCGGACGACTTACTGTTACTGATAAAACGACTAAAGTAAATGACTGACAAGTAATCGTGTATAAACACCTCATAATAGTAATTTACTGGGGCGGTCTATATAAATGTAAACGCACACTTCGCACACGTGAAACACCATAACTTGAGGATAGAGATCCGTAGATAGACACACGTTAACCCACAGTAGGCTTTTAATACTTGTGTGGTAATAACAAGCTTAAATTAGATATCCTTGGCTGTAAGTGTAAACCTGCTGCCTTACATTTTTTAAACCGAAACAAACTGATATTGTCAGATAGAGTTCATGTTCGTTAGTACTTTTTGTTAAAAAAGGATTTAGCAGGCGTACACCAGCCGATGATATTTATATATTATTATTATACTTACATAATACATTGATAATATAGCAAACATTTATTTCTGTGGTTGTTCCAAAAGCATAATTTATGATGTGTACCTATGTTGAAATTTGTATCTGTTTATTTGGATTTATTACCTACATTTTTTTATCAATTAGCACTAGTTTTCGTCCTATCATTTGCGGATTTATAATAAAGTACGAGTCTTGTCGATTTCTGATATTATTTCCGTTGTAATTAGAATTCTTTGATATTTTACCTAATTTTGGGCCAAAGAGCGAGCAGGTTAGGACAGGCAGGCTAATTTCGCAAAGGACGTAAGACTCGTGCTAAATGAAATATATAAATGTTCTCCACCCGTCCTGCATGATATTTCAGCATGGCATGATAACATATTGATGATGTATGTTTTACCAGGCGATACCTGGATTCTAGACACGGAAACGTCACCCCGATCAATGGTTTGTTGTGTTCCATACGATTTTAGTTCTTTTTAGACTGGCTGCTTGAGGATGCGGGATAACTTGCGCATTGTTTCTACTCTAGACTCTAAGTCTGTTGTAATCTAGAAAATATTTATGAAATACTGCAAGTGTAATAAATTGGTTTGAGTTTACATAGTAGTCTAAATTAGAAACAAAGCACCTGGTTTGCATTCATTAACACTAATGCATGTCGGTTTGTGTTCAATATGTTTGATGTGGAATAAAAATTATTACATACTAGGTTTTTGTCGTTAAGTATATCGATAACGGAATTTCAAATAGCGTAAGACTAGCGATACGACACGACATGTATATATTACGACATAATGTCTCCGACATTTGAAATTTTCGTTGTCGACACCATTACTCATACTTCGTTCAAGTTCACTAAGATTGACATTATTGTTGTTAACATAGAAGTAGAAATTTTCTTTTAACAATTTGAGTAGTGAGTGATCGAAAGCGACTCAGTTACTCGCTCTTATCTTATACGTCGATAAATAAGTTATCGTTTGTACCCATTCATGTGCTCTCAAGCTACTCACAAATGTAACTAGTGCCAATTTACATAAAAAATAAACTAATCAGCGATTTCATCGCAGTAGCTAACGGGACCAGCGTTTCACATCCAGCCGCTCACGGTAAAATAAAGTGTAATAATCTGCAGGTCGAGACCACGCAAGAGAAGATAATATCGTTGGAATTGACGACCAGTCCCAGCAGCGAGACGGCGCCGAGCGACGTGGGCGCGGACATTAACCCGGGCGAGGGGGAGAGCGAGGGCGGGGACATTAACCTAGGCGAGGGGGAGAGCGAGGGCGGGGACAACTCGCTGCAGCCCGATATCGTGCAGGTGGTTAACCCGCTGCTCGACGGCGGCGCCGGCCGCGTCACCGCCATCCCCGTCGGGCCCGCGCAGCGCCTCACCGCCTACACCGAGACCGACCAGTAACCGAGCGACCTTATCTCGTCACGTCACACTCCTATCACCGTACCTCCCGCCTCAGCAGGGCCGTATTTAGAGATGCAGGGCCCCTAGGCACTCGGTATTGAGGAGTCTAGCCATGCTTTTGCCTTATATGAAGAGTCCACCGCTGGGGCCCCTCTAGGCTGGCCGGGCCCCTAGGCCCGGGCCTTGTAGGCCTAGCTGGAAATCCGGCACTCCGCCTCAAGAATAAGGTTCATCCACACTTTTTAGATTCTTGGCATCCCAAGAACAAGCGGGCATCACGCTCTTTTTTGCCAAGAACCGGCAGGATGCGGAATGAACTCCCACCTGAGGTGCTCCCAGCTGGGGGCATGGGGTACTTCAAGAAACGAGTAAACAGGGCTCTCAAAGATCGGCAACGCATAGGTAACACCTCTGGTGTTGCAAATATCTATGGGCGACGTTGACTGCTTTCCATCAGGCAGCTCATCTGCTCGTTTGCCACTTATAACATAAAAAAACGTCACCACTCTTCGGCGACCCGCTAACTTTATTTTACGACTCGACTCCCGGTCGGACGGCCGGTGTAGATTTCTTCAAACGAACGAACGGATTATGATTACTATGACGCGCGAGTTTCCATCCTAGCTTTGTATTGTAACTGTGATAATAAGTTAAATATTCCACCGACTTCTTATATAAAGGGGCTATTTGAAGAAATCGACCGGCGTGACTTCTTATTCGAATCACAATTTTTATTTTTTTATTTTATTTTTGCGACGGAGATTGCTAGACGTATAATTTACGGTAGGTATCATCTATTTTGATATAGTTTATACTTTGAATACTTTATGTATTTAATATTAATGAATAATTTTCATTCCGTGCAAGTTTTTAATGTTTGACTTCTTGAATATGCTACTAGGTATTAATTTTTACGTTGAACCTGTACCTGTTAAGCGGTATTTGTTAGGGAACTCGGTTGGATGAGTTCAGCGACGCGAGAGTAGCAGTTACTGTTTATAATAATGTGTACGTACAATGTACCTACATACCGCACGAGCCGGCTACGCGACCGCACGCTACGGTAGCATCACAATGCCGTGCTACATAAGTATGACATCCAACTACTCTTCGTATATTCAATATTTTAAATTTTATTTGTGCAGTGTTATTAATTCAGTATTTGTGTTTAGCGTTGTCGTTGTATTTTTATTACTGTATGATTTTAGTTCATATCTATGTGGTGCCGTTATTTCTCGAAAAGTATTAATGTTGTAATGTTACAATGAATTTGTGATTTGATAAAATTGCATTTTGTTTCGTGTCAATTACGAGGTCTGCCAATCTTATACAGGTAGATCAATTTAATTCCCATGCAGGTATCGTATTTCATAATAACTTGGTATTTGTTTGATAACTTTTACTGCAGTTGTATGTCCATTAGTCAGGCAGTGGTAAAACTTTATAATGTTTCGATTGGCATTTACTGGAAATGTAGCATTTAATCCATTTGGATAGTGCGTATCCATTTTTTAAATTTATCTGTCTATATTAATTATATCAAGTTGTATATTCCGCAAATGACTGTATGAACTGTAATAGTATTGAGTATTTAATGGGAGAAGTATCGTATTGGATAGATTTAATGTGTTGAATGAAATGTTTCTATGTGTGCCCTTTATACCTTTTTAAGGCTCTTTAGCGGTAAATGAATTGTAAACTAATGAAAATATTGTATGTTTGTCCCAATTAAATGGTTTAATATATATTTTAATAAAACAACTTTGTATATTATTTGATATAACTTTAATTGTGTATGGATACATTTTATTACGTTAATAGCATCACACAATATGATGGTAAAACAATCGCATTAAATAAAAACAAGATTATTATTTCTTTGGAGCGATGATTCCTTCCAGTTGTGCCTGTAAAAAAAATCTTGATATTATAATTGTTACGAGAAAGGACTCATTGCAAAAAACACTGGACATTAGACTTTAGAGCTTTTAACATGTTAGCAGGACGTGGTTCGGAATTTGAGATCGTAGTTTTCTCTCGCAAGTGACGCTCGTATACCACTATCACTAGACTTAAATTCATCGGGTTCATTTTGTATGAAAATTTGAGAGCTTGGCAGTAAATGAGTTAAAAAACATGTTAATCCTGCGATTTGGGCGCATAGTCGGACTACGCTAACAATAAGTTTGCAGAGGTCGAAAAAGGTTTTATTAAAAAATATATATATGTGTATATGCCAACATGAAGACGTTATTTAACGAGGATTATTTAATCTTGGTACTGGGTACTATTTCTTCCCTTTATTACAAAATGTGTAAATACTACTGAAATAGATATCTGGGTCAGTCTTGCACACATCCTTCTAGTTCCAACCAAACTAAGCGGTTTGTTCCAGGGTCTTGGATAATTTCTTTGTATTTAAGTATTATATTTAAATATACCTACAAGCATTGCTTAGTTTGGTTGGGACTAGATCGATTTGTGCAAGATTGTCCTGAATATTTATTTCAGTAGGTTTGTAGATACATTATACACTTATTAAACGGAAAGATATTTGCCTTGGCTACTATTTGGCTTGGATACTTGTATCAAAATTAATCGATCCTCTTTCTTGTGATGTTGCCATATGCATTCGTTTTAATAAAACCTTTTTTTGACCTCTGCAAACTTAGCGTAGTTGCATTATAGTACGTTTGTATACAGATACACACCTATGAAAACCGATATACACGTAGGTACATGTTGCGATACCTACACATTTTGCTGACATCACTGCGGTGAGTCATCGAGACGACATTTACACCGCTGAACATCAAAACCCGCCAACCTCAACAAGACACTTGTTGTCAAAAAGTCCTCCGTGCAGTTCGCAGTGCTGTAAACTGGTGGAATTACGATTTCTGAAACCCCTCCTTCCGAGTAGAAGACTGACCTTGAGCTGAGCGTTTGTCTTCTTCAAAGCCAGCAACTCCTCTTGATGTCGTTTCTCCTCTGCAGCACGGAGCTCTGCCGCGCGTCGCTCGAGCTGTTCAGTCTTCTGTTTCAGCTCAGCGCAGGTCTTCTCGAGGGCCGAGCGCTCCGCTTCCAACTTGGCCACTTGCTCCATTAGGTCCGATTTGCCTTGCTCTGACTAAAATTGACACTTTCATTGCTTATGTGCGAAGTCCACTTCAGGGATGTAATCATCTCTATTCCTAGATAGTAAATTGTCTCTATATATATATATATATATGTACTTGTATCAAGAGCTCCCTAACTGTTCGCCGCGCCCCCTCGGTGCATCGCGAGACAGAAAAGATTTCCCTGATATACATATTTATTTTAATCATTTACACGGTGTCACTATACATTTGTATACCTGTAGAGCTTTCCTCATTCCGAAAGCGATGGAGCTGCAGTACAGAGTCTGATACGCTTCCATCGTGATCCTTGCTTCGTCACGAACCCTAAGAAGCAGCAAACCTCTTTCGCCGCAGTTTATCGTCACCTGCAAAGGAAGGAATTCTGTCATTTGCATGCGATTCCTATTTTTCTCTCGTTGTCAATGCGTCATATAACTAGTAGCAGTTAAATTGGCCCAATATATCGTAACACATCATTAGATACTGCTATACGAATAAAGATCAGCTTCGGTACATTTGGCAATTTTTTTATGAAGCCTGACTAACTTGCAAACCTTATTGGCTGTAGCAAAAATTGGATCAGGTGGGGGCCGTGGCGTTCCCTGGGGTCGAACCAGGTCGCTGGCCGGACCATCTTGAGAGGGTCGGACTAGGTGGGGGCCAAAGGGCCTGGGATCGAACCAGGACGCTAGGTCAGGGCCACCTTGAAGTTACGCTGATTGCTCTAAGTGAGCAGCGGACCAGCGGGACATTGGCTATTTTGGTCGCTACTACCATTTGATGCTGACTGTTGCTCACGACAGGGCTTTATGGACAACATCTTATAACAAATTTCAACTATTATTAGTAAAGGTTTTACATGATTTGTGTTGTCAGATAGGGGGGAGGGTTAATCTATGTGGCAACTTTTAACAATGTTGAGGGGAAGGGTAAAATCACGAATTCGTGTGACGCAATATATGAGAGGCCTCTTACACTCATAGGTATACGGTAAGTATAACTGTAACCCTGCGGCTACACAAATCACGATAACGCGAAGATTCATGTTGATGTCTCGTTCTTTTTATGTTAGAGAAAGAGACGCCAACATGAATCTTCGCTTTGTCGCGATTTGTGTGTGTAGCCGTACCATACGAGTGTACGGGATCACAGCACAGCGCACCAACCTGTCGTATGAGTTCATCGAAGCACTGTGTGTAAAGTTGCCTGCGCACTGGACAGATGCCGGTCTCCCGCGCCTGGCGTTGCTGAAGGCGCGTGTCCAGCATCTCTTGCAGGTTAATCACGTCCAGCCGGGTCGCTGGTGTTGACGAGATCTGACCAAACGACCAAAATTTGTTTGCTTCTGTTTAACCTTTAGGCACCGGCCGGGAAAAATAATGTAAACTAGATATGATTCAATTAGGCAGTGTGTAACCAAAACTAAATACACTAAAACAACTGGCGTCAAAAGGGGGGCACGTCACAAAAAAAAACCTAACTTACCAATCCTCATCTGATCTATTGCTTTCCTTTCATTCTCATTTCTTTCTTACACGCATGCTCACATCCCATCCCACACCACATAATTCACTATTTTTCTTTCAGAATCTTGCAGAACGAGTGTGGTCGCCCACTCGCCTGTACACTTCATTTGTGTGCAGAGGGCTGGGCGACCACATTGGTTATTTCTTTCGCTCCATTAACTTCCTCAAATCACAAACACCTCAGAAACACTATACATGCTTATTCACCAACAATACCACGCGGTACCCCACGTGTAGACCGATAGCGCCACGTGTCCTCCATTGTACACTCTTCTACATGACGCGGGGGAGGTTTTAGTCCGTAGGCTTTTGGGGATGGAGTCGAGACGTCGTGATGCTGGAATCCATTCCCAACAGAGTCGGACATGCCATCGGGACCGGCCTGGCGGTATCCATGACGATTTTATCCCTCCACGCAAAAAAAAACCTAACATATAGTAAGAATTATCTAAGCTAAGATGTCCGAATGTTTGTAAGGACCCCTTAGATAATTCTTGCTATACCTACGTTTTAACCCTTGGAACGCTAACGACTACGCCTAAAATCATCCTGTTCCTTGCTCCTTCGGACCCTAATTTGTGCTTTTCTATTTCTAAATGATGGTCGTTAATGACAACTCAGACTGACTAGTGGTAAGTAAATAATCAGTAATACGCTAAGTATTCATCACTGCCCAACAAGTCCAAAACAACTTCATAATTCGCGCCACTCGTCGAGACACTTGGCGTCCATTATTACCTTTTGAGTCCAAATCTGGCCTTCTTCCTCCCATTCCTTCGGTGGCAGGATAGCATTCAATATTTCTTCAGTCTCCCGTTTGGCCTCGGTGGGGATGCAAGGCTGCACGACCGCAGCGGCAACTCCAACTGGCTGTTACAATACTTTTTTTTTACATGAAAAGATTCCAATGAAATTTTAAATAAGTTTCTTTCAATATTTTTTTTTTCAAACATCGACGGGTGAAATACTCTTGGTTTACACCGCATACATTTAAGTGTGCCTACTAACCTAATCTGCATGCATTAGGTACACTTGATAAAGTTAAACATGCAGGAAGTTCAATAATTTCAGTAGATACACTTACCGCTTTTTCGGGTCTTTTTGTTACTAACACTGGATTGTCATATCTAACTAAAGTGTCCTCAGCTGATGCTGCAGTCCTTTCAGTCATCTTTGTACGCTGGTTAATATATTTTTGGCTTTATAAACCTTACAATTGCTACGAAATCGGAAAAAAATCGCATTGACGTAAATAGAAAATATTTTGACAGGAAAATAAAAGAAACCATGACAACGGCTTCACTATGTTTTTCACTTATCAACGGGATTTACATTTTTTTATATGGCTTCCTATAAGATTTTGCCAGTGTTATGAATGAGATCTAAAATTTGTGTCACTATTCTGATTTCAAATCAGTAGGGGATGCAGGGGATGGCATTTGGAAGTGCGAGTGAAAATGTTGCCTTAAACTTCTAGCTTATTCAAATTTGGATTGATTAAACATAGTTACCTATTCGAAAAAAATCTTTAAAATGAAACATTGTCTCTGGGTTTCGCGATTGATATGTAATAAAACAATTTACAGCGTCCGTGGTCGCGGGTAGAGTCTACCACAACGGGTAGACTGGAAAGGGTTACGAGACGTGGGGAGGGGATGTTAAATCAAATAAGTAATATACGACATTTGATTCGTTTAAATTGTTTCTTTAAGACAAAGCTTATTGTTGATTGGACTTTCATAGCAGGGCATTTTTTATTTTAAAATCTACGGCTAGGCGAAACTTAAGCTATGTTCAAATACCGTCTAATCTGTCAGTCCGTGACGAAATGTATGAAGTTTGACACTAATCGTCAGTTCTGTGACGACCTGCTAACTGTCTGTTAAGAACGCACTTTAAATAAAAAAGCCCAGCACCTACAATCTACACTACATACCTTATTAAATTTACAAAGTAACCTAGGCTAGGTCATGTACATACAAATGTCGATCTCAAGTAATCCATCCAATTAATTATTCCATCCATTTAATTATTGGAAATGTTAACAAGTTAAGTGTACTTGCAAGACTTGAAGCAAAAAAAATACAAATTTGTAAAAATAAAACTACAATTTAATTTAAACTAACTAGTAACTATGCTTTAAATTTAGACATTAAGACAGAAAATAAACCACAAACTTCGAAACTAAACGGCTCTTTATTAAGGACGCGGCGTTTTAATTCAATAGCTACAATTTAGACTGAGCTGTCTTATTTAGTAAACACATTTCTGACCTCAAAATGGACTGTTTGTGCTAGGCATAGGAAATTCGGATGCTTATATACCTACCTAAACTTTGGCGTCGGTGTTGATTATTATGGACGCGGACTCAATTTAATTTTATGGGAATTTCTAAATTAACTTATTAAACTGTAATAAATGCATACTACCTATTTGAGTTTATAATTTAATTTTTTTTACATGTATCTCCGTTTTTGAAGCAGGGCAAAAATAGCCAAAACTTAAACATATTATTTGCGAGGTACTACATTATCGTGACGTTTTTGTACAGTCGCGGAATAGTTATCCATAATTAGAATCAAAATTTTAATAATATGTGCGTAACTTTTTCCGACATTTTGCCAACTTTAGGTATAAAAGCATCTGAATTTCCGATGCCTGGCTATAAATAAAGGTAACTGAGACAGCACTTTTCTTCATCTTAATTGTTAAATGGTTTCAGGTAAAATGCACCCGGCGTTTTGATATATTAATGAAAAAACTTGAGATTTTCGCTAATATTGTATAATTTTGAATAGAAAAGGGCTAGGACAGCAATTAACACTTTCAACACCGGGATCCCGCTCCGCGGTCACTGGGCTCGTAGTAACTACGAGCTACATACGGGTTTCCTCATATTCTACGAGCGTAGCGCTACGAAATGTTTAATTGCGAAAGTGTTAATCTGTTGCCCGAAACAAAATATAAATCGGTACACTTAGATCCCATTTAGACAAGGCGATGACTCGTATGACGGTGAGTTTAATTACATTCCGGGCTAGTACGATGAGTTCAATGGCTCGATTAAAAACCGCAATCAAATGAAACCCGCATACGAGATTTCTCCCCGTCTAAATGGGACCTAAATCATTCACCCCGTTATTTTTTGGGGCCACTCCTGAGATCCATACAAAATTTTGCGAAGATATCGATATAAAATTGGCGAACAAATCTCGTAACAGTCACACTTTGAATCGCTGTCTTTGTTTTAAAAACGAATGCAACCAAGCGAAATGCATTTCAATTTCCTTTAATTAAAATACGTATACTGAAATTCTATTGACTTGTTTATATATTTAACGATGTGCTCTAGACGATAAAGAACTAGCGATTTTCATGTAGCTTGATACACTATATGCACTAGAACATCTCAGTAACTGAAAATTATATACTAATAAGATCACTATTACATGCTACTACAGTAAATATCACTAAACAATATAAACATACTAGTAACAGTCTTTCGAACACTGCAATTCCGTACAACTCAAGTGAACCATAATTAAATCCCTTCATCACTTAAATAAATTGAATCATGACTAATATGGTATTAGTTCACAATCGCGGTCGTTTTCATTGTGAGTCACTACTGGAACTAGAGCTGGAGTCGGTTGACATGACTTCCACGTCTTCCTGCGTGGGCGCTTCCTTGCCGCGCGCGTCGATGGGCACGGAGTTGCCGCCGCCAACCGACATGTGCAGCTCGCCTGATGGGTGCCACGTGAACTGGTTGCTTGCCGTCGCTGGAACTTAAACATAAAAATATTGATATGCCAGAATGAATAAATAGAATCAGACTTGTAAAAGAGCCCTTGAGGGCCTACTTGCAGATATAATAGTATATTACACAACTAGGGTGGTAAAATAAAGAAAGACCGAGATCGCAGTTGTTTGCGGCCCGAGCGAGGGACGTAAATATGCGATCGAGGGCTTTCTTTATTACCTCCCGTGTTGTGTACATAATTTTACGTCTACACTTGGCCCGAAAGCGACTTTTTCCGAACACGTAGCGTGCGGTAAAAGCCACTTTTTGGCCAGGTGTGGCATAAACTATTTTATTTTTATTTTATTTTAACAAAATGGATTACTGTGTACAGAGTATTGTGGGTTCTCATGGCATAAAATGACATAACATTTATAACATTGTGTTCAAAATGAGACAGGTAGATAATATTGACAATACCTAGCATTGAGGATGGGTAGGCTCCCTAACAGTAACTTTGGTAGATTGTATAATAAACAGATAAAATAACCAAGATACTTTTGATCGCTATATAAAACTTGAAGTATAACTTCTATTACTATAAAAGAGCCAATTGTAAAAGATCTCTTGACTACTTGCAGAAATAAATGATTTTAATTATTATTAGTCCAAAAGCTTGGTAAAGAACCAAACAGACATACTACTTTGCTTGAATATAAATGAACTGTGTACCATATGAATGTAAATGCCACAAACACGCCGTGAGCTTGTGACTAGATATCAACAACTTAGTAAAATAGTAGGAAAAATTATGCAACAATTAATTCCAAGAAAATATTCTTAGTCACTGACTGAGTCTCTTACCTCCTCCAGTAGTTATTCGGTGTAAATCACTCAGTGTAGATGGTGTGTGTCCATTGAGTGGCAGGTCACAAAGACGACCCAACATCCCAAGCCTCATCTCAAGGTCAGTGGGATACGGCCGACGCGGGTCTCCGGGCTGCCAGGACAGTGGAGCACTCACTGCATTTGAAGCGCTTATCCTGGAGATTGGAGATAATTAACATTGGAAACATGATTAAGTAAGTAAATACATTCGCTTATTCGTAAAGTGGGTCACCTCACGGGCAATACTACCACCTGGTTGAGCTCAGTTTGCAACTAGTATCTTTAAGTTAAATGGTGCATACAAATGACCTGTTAACTTGACTTAACACCTCGTCTGCTCAGACACAGATCTGTGCCAAGCGTTGAACCTTATGTTTTAAGCTAAATTTTTCAATAACAAATTTTGACGCCGCATAATAAGGGTTAAAGCAAGGAAAAATTACTTAATTTTATAATGCTAATTTAAATCACATGTTAACAAAAACAAGAAGGAAAGTTAGGCTAGGCTTACCTGTGTGCGAATTTGATCAACTCCTCAGACGGCACAGGGCGTTTTCTAGACTTCACGATTGATGCCAATTTTTGACGTGCTTGGTATAATGAGGTGGCTAAGATTTGCTCGGCATCTTTTAGTTGCCTTTGCAAGTGGTAAATATCTTGATCCTAACAAAAAATAAATCACAATAATATATTATATGGTATACAAGTGGTTGAACTTTACACATTCAGTGCCAACTTCCAAAATGCATGCATATTACCTTGTTGTCTACTTCAGCCTTAAGTTCATTCATTTTCTGCTGGATTTTAGCTTGTTCGTCAGCTAAGTCTAACGTCTTTTTGAGTTCTACATCTTTGGCCAAGAGTAAGTCTGTTAGCTGTGCATGATCCGCCGCCGACAGCTTCTGACATTTGGGTGCAATCGATACTTCGATCATTTCCCTGCGAAATATCCAAATATTATTTACATTCAAACAGATGACAGAAAACCTCTTCAGAAGATTCAGTAAAACAAACTTACTTTGCGATTAACTCGATATCATCTATTAATGATAGCAATCTATCCTTAGTGCTGAGATGAGACGACATGGTATAGACGAAAAATTGAGTATTTAAGGAACGTACGTTTTCCAGTGTTATTATTGTGATCTAATTAATACAACAAAAATATAAATCGGTAGTTTCACAATTAAATTTAATTCCATTATGCTATGTATGGTGATGGTGATTGGTGACGGTCGTCTGTCAGCTTGACAGATACACGCTTCACACTGAAATGAGCGTTCCTATTCCAATAAAAAAATCACGATAGTAGCAATATAATCATGAGTTATTACAGTAAAATTTAAATATCACCTAAATTTATTGCTAAACTCATAAAATTTGATAAAAACCCAGCTTTGTGAAGCTGATAAACCATTTAACTGTTTGAATCAGACTAAAATCCAAACCCTATCACGAGAACAGCCTCCGTGAGTAGGTATCAGAACGAACTTTGAAAATAATGCGTTCATTTTTATTACGTTTTTATTACAACTGTGCCACAGAATACAAATTAGTACTGTGCGCATCATTGCGCATAATTTTTATAAAATACCAGTAGAATTTGTAACTAGGAATGAAAACTCAATAAATGATTATTTAGAAAAAAGAAAACATATATTATTCTGTGGTAGGGAGGGAATCGTATAGGACTATCTTCCTCAGTTCCTCGGCCCGAAATACCTAGCACGAAAATATGATACAACAAAAAAGTTTTGATATGTAATGTTTTAAACCAAGTCCGTACCGGAAGGATGTCCACGGACCTCGATTGCCACCGAATGGCCTATTATTTACCTGTAGGATTCTTTATTCGAGAACTACTAAATGTTCCTCCACGGTTAAATAATAGGCAAGTCGGTGGGAATCGAGGTCTGTGGACACCCTTCCCGATACGGACTTGATTAACATGATTATACTCTTGGTTCGCATTGTCTATGGATATAATATGTCACTAATGTCACTGTTTTACAATTTTATGGACCACACCGGGAATCGAACCCAGTACCTTTGGATTTCCGACCCAGCGTCTGCACCGGCAAAGATAAAAGTAGATGGCAAAATTAAGGGCACTTGCTGGGTGTTCCGGTGGTCGTGTGGTTGAGACGCTGGGCCGGAAATCCAGAGGTACCGGTTCGGTTGCCGATCTGGTCTGGACCATAGGTGAGTGCCATTGAATTTTTCTATGTACTGTACTTTGATTTGTTGTATCTATACATAGAATGTGGTGTAATTTATCCGCATTAAAAACTAAACTAATAAAGAAACATGATGTTTCTTTCATATAGCATGATCTAATTAATTCTGACTTCTGACTAAAACTGAGTTTGGTAATTTTTGCCAAGTTTAGTAAAACTGCCTATAACTCGAAAACTAGAACCGACTGAGCAGGACCTTTCCATATGCAACATCACATATTCTAACACCGACGCAAACGTACCGATAATCACATAAGCAGACAAGTTGGTTCTGCGTAGGTACTTAGTGAGTACACAAAAGGCGAGTTCTAGTTCTAGAGATATTGGCAGGTGATCCGTCTAACTAATGAAGTTTATAAATAAAGGTAGGTTTGTAGTATGACTACATTACATAATGCGAACTGACTGTTGACTTGACTGTGTCCTCCCTCAGCAAAAACAAACCGGCATTTCGAGCATGCTGACACTGCGTGATGCGGGAATGGGACGCAAATATCCACGTAGAATGGGAAAGGAGAATGAGGCCGACCACGCTATGAACATGCGCTCCCCACGTGCTACGGAGCTTTTATTGCAGTGCTCACGTATATTATCATGATGAATCATTATACTCTATGAATTAAGTTGTACTTGTAGGTGTATGTTTGTGTGTTGTATATTATGTTATTTTAGTACATTACACAATTAGGGTGGTAAAACAAAGATCGCAGATGTTTGCGGCCCGAGCTGCAAGCGAGGGACGTAAATATGCGATAAAGGGCTTTCTTTATCACCGCCCGTGTTGTTTACATAATATTATGTCTAAACTTGGCCAGAAAGCGGCATTTTCCGTACGCGTAGCGTGCGGTAAAAGCCACTTTATGGCCAGGTGTGTCATAGTCATAAACTCGTTAAAAGTGTCTCTGCAGTTAGTATACAGGGTGTTTGGCAGATGGATGGACAAACTTACACAGGGGATAGATGGGACCATTTGCTACGTGGCCCACCCCAAAATTTTCATCTGGGCCTTATGATTTTTTGACATTTTTTTTTATCTATTTAAAAATTTTCCGTTTTCAAAACTTAAAACCTCCATACCTTTTTCAAAAATGTTGAAACGGACTTTATCTTTATTTTATTTTTATCTAAACTGATTCTAGAGTCTTATAAATTTAATAATATGGTGCACACGAAGTAAATTGAAGTAAATAAAAAAAAAAATATGGGGCCTAGGTGAAATTTTTAGGGTGGACCACGTAGCAAATGGTCCCACCTATATCCTGTGTAAGTTTGTCCATCCATCTGCCAAACACCCTGTATTTAGATATTTTAGATTGATATTTTAAATACATATTTGAAAAGTTTGGAAATGAAGCAAATGACAATTAATTTTGAATTTTCAATAGCAGATGCTAAGCTAGCACCTTGGGCTAGTATACATACAATACATGTAGGCAGTGCCATCATACATACACCGTGTTTTTATTGATTTCCGTTAACTTCGAGGGCACATTCTTCAGATCTAAATAAGTTAATTTCTCCAAGAAACAAATGTTATAACTCATACCGTTTATAAAATATTCATAATCTTAATTTAATCACCAACCAGTATAAATGAGTTGTCATAATTTCAACACTGTCATAGTTGACATTAACTTTTGACTAATGTTTGACTAACTCAAAAGTGTATTTTAAAATGGCCATCAACTCAATATTAATTTACTTTGTATGAAAAGTAAAAATTTTTTTTTTTTAATATAACAAAAAGGGCATTTCTCCAGAAATATGTCTGCGGTCACCTCATTCATCTGGCCCTTTTTCATACTAAATGTATGGAGACAGATGAATGAGTCGCAGACATATTTCTGGAGAAATGCCCAAAAGCGATATAAAAAGAGATATAACGAAGCAACGTGTCGAATTTAACTGAAATTACATACATTGATGAATACTAGGTATTTTATACTTGATCAAATAAATTACAATAGCAAATATTAGTACACTATATTTGCAACGGTTTTATCCCTGTAATACTATTAATTAATACCATTAATAAAACTAAAATTCAGAGATTTGCTAATAAAATCTCTTGCCTTCATTGAAACCACAGCCTAAGTTTTAGCAGTTAATAAAATTAAAATACGTTCTTAATCGTCTACCGTTGTTTCCAAAACACTGCAGCCATAAGCAGTTAGAGATAAAACTCGTAAGATATCTAATTATATCCTAGTAATCAATTTAACTAATTAGTTTATGTAAATTGTATCTACGGTGTAAAACATTTTAATTGAATATTAATTTTTTGCATCGTATTTTCTACTCTGTGACATGTTACCTTTGCATGGATTGTTATGGCGTCGTACTGGAGGGGAGGTGAAGGGGCGGGGCGTAGTCTCGTCTTTCTTGCGTTTGCTTGCAGCGGGGCACAGACAGGACAGAATTCGAGTTGGTTCCATTGCGTTGTTTTGCTACTGCCATTCAGTGCAAGTTAACAAGTTTGGCAGTAGAGTAGAAATTGGCTCTATTGCCAATCTAATGGAACATCGTTTTTTCGAGCAAGTCCCGTCAGCTGTAGTGCTTACCAAACTAAACATTCGCGAGAAACGTGACAATTGTCGTAAACAGCAAATCCTGCTTCTACTATTATGTTGTTTAAACGGATCATTGAAGGAAAGTCGATGTTGAACGCTGAAACCACCAAGAAAAAGTCTCCTGAGAAATGTTTCAGAAGGCGGTCTGAATGCGATGGATGCGGGGAACATTCCACGTAAGTCGGTGTATAATTTACATTATAAGTCATGCTAGGGAGGACAGAAAGTGCGATTTAGTGAGTAAATGCCACGCAATGTATGTTAAATGAGATGAAATGGGAAAGCTTCGCGATAAGGTCGCATCATAATATTATTGTTGATTGTTTATGTAAGAAATAGGTATATCATTAGTATCATTACCCTTTACACCTACTTGAAATGATCTGGGGATTTTATGGCTGGTGAAGGGGTTATTCAGTAATTCTGGTAAGTGAGAAGCTTGTTTATAAAATTGAGTTGAATCTAAAAACAATTGTTATACCTTAACATAACATAACAGCTGTCTGGTTATGCTCTTTATGGCTTTGAGCCATTTTCTTTGACAACTTGTTCTAAAAGTGAGTGACAGACAGTGGATGTCATCTTAACGTCATTTGTTCAATTTTTCATTGGACAGTTGGTTACAAAAGTTTTATGAACTAATTTTGATGCATTATAACACTTTTGTTTTGATATTTATAATTGTTATTTAATGAACGGCGCCTCAAATTGACTGTTAATTGGATCTATTCCAAAAATAATGATAGTGCACATGTATTTTTCTTAAATTAGGACTTAACCATTTTTATGCCACACCTGGCCACAAAGTGGTTTTCGTAGCTTAATTAGCTATTTGGTTAATTGCCTAGCCTTTTCATTAAACGGCACCATTAAGTTATGTGCCTCGATGAACATCGAGCCGTCTAGCCCTTCTATCAAACGGCTAGGCAAACTACTGTCCCTGAGAGGAGAAACAGAAGCCCAGGCAGTTAACCAAATGGCTAATTAAACCAGTTGGCTGCGACATATACATAAAATAATTTTCATCACACTTGCTCGAAAATGGTGTCATTACACGTAGGTTCTGCGGGCCGTAAATGACCTATTACGCCCTAGAGCGTAATGGTTTTCTTTTTAAATTTGAAATGCTGGTTCTGTTTTACTCTTATTTGTCATGTTCAAAGGAAACTCCAACTTACTTTTTTATCTTTTATCACTGAAATATTTATTTAAAGATAACTGTTATTGCAAATACATGTAAACACATACGGTAACATTAATTAAATGTTTAATTAGTGTATTTCAGTATTTTGCAAATTTAAAATCAACTAAAAGTTTTAGGTCTTTACCGCTATGATTTCCGAACGTGACTTCACATTCGCATTGTCTATGGACATAGGTATGTCACTAATGTCACTTTCTGTTTTAATATTTTCTTGTCATACTGGGTCGATTAGTAAGGTTATATTATTAAGATTTCCTCACAAGTGTGATGAAAAATATTGTGTGTGCCACGGGCAGTAAAGGAATTACAAACTCGTGTTATTAAAGCCCTCGGTTTCACTTCGGGCTTAAAACAAATACTTGTTTGTAATTCCTTACTTACCGCCCTAGATACACAATGTATTAATACACAACACGGGAGTTAATAAAGAAAGCCCTCAATCGCAAATTTCCTCTCTTGCAGCTCGGGCCGCAAACATCTCGCCTTCTCGCGATCTCGGCCTTTCTTTGTTTTACCACCCTAGTTGTGTAATGTACTATTATGGCACATGGTGATAAGTAGGCAGGAGCCTAAGGTAACTTAGGTAACACAGTAAAGAAAGAGGAATGAAAAAAAAATAGTTTCTCTTTACTATCTCTTTTCAGAGTAAATATCACTCATAGATCTGAAAGTAATAGTACATTACACAACTAGGGTGGTAATACAAAGAAAGGCCGAGATCGCATATTTACGTCCCTCCCTTGCAGCTCGGGCCGCAAACATCTGCGATCTCGGCCTTTCTTTGTATTACCACCCTAGTTGTGTAATGTACTATATTTCTGCAAGTAGGCCACCAGGGCTCTTACCGGTCCGATCCTACTAGCGCGTCGGAAAATGACCTGTAGAGGAAGAAACTCACAGGTTTCTCTTTTAAAAACATTGAGGTGATTTGAGTCGGTCGGTTCTCCGTACAAACAAAAAGAAAAAGATCATTGTTTGCTTCCACAACATCAATCATGGTTGAAATGTGTTTAATTTTATAGCTTGATACATTTTGTCTGCGCAAAATGACTTGAGAAGTTTCAAAAAACCAGAATTAACGTGCAATCTGCTGTTTAAGGATAGCGCCATCTAACGTTTTTTGTTAAATATGAATATTTTTGTAGGTTTTTGCAACATTTCATGTAAAACACAATTTAGACATAATTGACGCTGTTGAAGCAGATGATGTACCTCTTTTTGTTTGTATAGAAAACCAAGAGACTCGAATCACCTTAATCATAACAACAATTGAGATATGGATTATGGTGATATGAAACTTAATTCATAAAAAAGTAATACGAACACTGAAGTTACAACTGGAATGTCTTCGCCGCTCTGTCTTGGTGAGTCAGTCAGTTATATAATTTTCCGATTGTTCTCTTGCTATGGCGAGTATTTGCACAGACATAACCCAGTTTACCCAGTGGCCAGGATTACCAGCAACTTGCTCTACGGTACGGTCTCGTGGGATCCGAAAATGGTCGCGCCTCGCTCTATTAGGATCGATGTGTTACCCTTACCATGGACAGGACTATTGTAGGTAGCCAATAAGCCTGACAAAGACGGCCAACTTCACGTGATGCCAAATCCGGACTTTCGTCCGCCCTTTGCTGTGGGTTTCCCTCTTGATACTTTCGTACGGTATTCACATCCCTTGTATTCAAAATATCCACCAAACGTCTAATCTAAATTAAATGATCTAGAGTCACACATCAACACATCTGCACTGGCCATGCTTGCTGCAAGAATGCGGGACACTAGACCTTTTCCGGGACATTGTTAATCAATATTTAAATGTAGGACAGAAGTATGAAAAGCGGGACTGTCCCGCAAAATGCGGGACGGTTGGTCGCCTTGGGACATAGTGCTGGTAGATCGATTAAAGCGCCAGCCAGTGCTCATCGACATCACCATCCTCCAAGACGAGACTCTCAGAACGAGTATCGAGGATAATTCTGTATCAATCTGGCCTAAAACAGAAATATAATATATAAACAACGAGTGAAATCGAGCTTATAATAAAAAAAGAGTGATAAGAGTTTTTATTTAACCTATTTACCAAAGTTTCAAGTTTTTCAGCAGAAGTCGTTATCCCAGCACTAGGGCTAGGTGAAACACTTTGAGTTATTCTAGAAGACTTACCAAAACTGTCCAGTTTTTTCTTATTTCCAAGAAAGATCTATCGATTATTCAGCGAGAGGGACCTATTGTAGTTGTTTAAAATTAATCACTAAGATGCGTTGCGGTAGAGATATAATATAAGCGAAAAAATTGTCCATATTCACGGGTTTTATTGTTATGTCCTAAACTTGAGTCAGGTGTACTTGTAAAGGAACTTTTAGCTCCATACCAAATGCATTAAAGGAATAGCACACATAATAGAAAGTTCAACGACCTGAATAAAAAACAGGTTTTGTATTATGGCAACAATATGCTCATGTAAATACCCCAACACATGACATGGTATAAAGAGGTGCGAATGCATCATCTTGTTCAAGTCATTTTGTCCAGATCCGTGGTGTGGTGAGTTATGTACTTCTGTTTGCACTAACCATTCTCGAGTTTTTCTTAAAACCTCATTTGTTTGCATCTCACAGTTATTATTTTATCTAGGTTCATAAATTCTATTCTATGTGTGAGTGATCTAAACTTTTCCCGGAAACTTGTGTAGATAAATAGGGGTCGCGGCCTCTTAAACGTGGGTAAACATCATTATAGTTTCTTCATAATTGGAATCCGGAGTTAGGCTCTGGTCCCACCGCCGGCGAGTAAGCGAGTATGGAGGAAATTTTAGTATGGAGGTACCGGGAATTCCCGGTTCTCTCATACTAAAATTTCCTGGTTCTGCACGCCCTCAAGCGAGTGAAGTTGGGCGAGTAACAGTACATTGCGGGCCGATCAGGCACATTGTGATCAATCGAACTTTCCAGGTACGCAATGTAATAATGCTGTAAGAAACTGCAACTTTTTTTATATACGCATGTTTTATTTTTGTGAGCAATCTACAATTTAAAAGTTACTTAAATTGCTACAGTTGAGCTATTTATTTAGTACAGTGGTTTCAATATGGTTTTGTTCGTTTCGGAGGTTCGTTTTATAGCGGTTGTTTTTCTGCGCCAGAATTTCTTTGTAGACAGGACAATTCTTGAAGTTGGCTGGATGATCACGAGAACACAGAGCGCATTTTGCAGGAGTATTTCGATCTTTCTTCAAGCAGTCTGCGGTTCTGTACCGTTCCCCACACTTTACACATCGATACGGTCGCATGCAGTTGTTCTTTGAGTGACCATATTGTTGACACCTGTGACACTGAACTATCGTTTAGCTTTGCGAGGGTCTTCTATTATAACTTGTTGGTGAAAGATGACCTTTATGTCTTTGACTGCTTTGTTGTTAGCGTTTCGGTCTAGGTTAACAAAAAATTTGAAAGTAGGGGTTTTTTCTTCGCCATAGCGGGCATTAATTATTTCACCGTATACCTTGTTACCAGTGGCTTCAATCGCTTCAACTATTACACTATGAGGAGTTGTGTGGTGTAGTTTCCTTATAACTATGCGATATGGCCTTTTGTCTCTAGGGGTGAATGTATGACCAATCAGTCCACTGTCCCTTATTTTTGTTATTACCGTCCGTTATATGTCTCTGAACATTGCACTAAGATCCGTAGCAGGTTTTTGTTCACTATAACAATCTTGAACTGCGTCTGACCACATACTGATCCTATGAGTTTGTTGAGTTCATTGACGTCTTCAGTTAGATATAGAATTATTGGAGGAGGCTTGCTTGGTACAGGTGCTGCCAAGTTGCTTTCAGGATTTTCGACCTGGTCCAAAGGTAAGGAGTTAAACCTGTTTGTTACAGCTCCAGTCCTCCGCTTACGGCTAGTAGAATCGGGAACACGTTGGCATGGTGGAGGCACCGGATGTTGGGGTTGGTTCTTTGTTGCATCTTTGTTTGCTTCTGGTACATGCTGCTGATGGTTCATGCCCGGTTTGCTTAAATCGGTTAAAGATGATAATCGCGTTTTGTTAAGCGACAGCTGTGTTGAGGGTTCAATTGGTACATTGGCTACAGCCGGGCTGTGTCGGTTTGGAACATGCTTCTATGGAACACTTGTTGAACTAAGTTTTTATTTTTTGGAGTGTCATTTTTCCCTCCATTTTGCGGGGTTTTATTTGGATAATTATTTTCCATGAAGTGGCAACACTCAGCTAGTGTCAACCATCTCGTCTATGCCATGACTGAGAAAGATGAAATTTGAGGGTAGCTGTTTATTTCAACTCAGAGGTGTTGTTTTGTTTTATTCCAATATTACATTGTGCACTTGTTTTTCCACACGGATAACAGTATATGTGGTGAACTTATGCTTGAGGTACACAGGTATAATATTTTTGTGGCAATTCACACACTATTTACAAGAACTCACTTTAAATTTTCGAGCACAGCACTTCTTTCACTGATAGTTTTTCCTAACATACATATAATAAACAAAGATATTGTTTAATCATATGACTTAAAGTTAAATGGTATTTCGTCTTATTTAATTTGTTTGTGTCCGTAATTTGTGTCTAATTAGTTAAATACAGATTGTCAGTTGAAGTGTTTAGTCTAGCACGTGATTTGGAAGTACCATTCCTTGTAATTATGCGCAACACAGGTCATGACATTACTCGGAGCTCTTCATCCGTCCAAACAAGTCAATTAGAGATTAAAGATATGGCAAAGTCTCTCATGCGTAAGAGGATCCGGGGGCTTGTCCCTACATCATTGGAGGCTTGGCTTCATGATAAGCCAAACGAAACGTAGAACACGTTATCTGTTCTATCTAGTTGTTTAAGGTCAGACTGGACCAAAGGCCATATGATACCCTTAGCCATTGCCCCAGATATCAGAATAGTGTTTTCTTATTAACTGTTTGCTCACTCGTCGGTCAGTCTCACTTCCAAGTTAACAGTTATCATTAGATGTTCGTTCATGTTGGACGTTAAATTTATTTGCCGGTTTGTATTAATTTTCTGGGTTTGGTTGGCTTGTGTAATTAAAAATGGCGCAAGAACTTGATCAACTTGTCGATTCGTTAATGCTGCAAAACTGAGTTAATAGCTGTTTCCGCCACAGATCGTGTACACGCTATATTAACTGATGTTTTCTGTATTGTTTCAGTATTCTGGAAGAAATGATCAAGGCGGTTATGCTTGGAGTTGTGCTGTGGGCGGGTGTGACGTTTGGGAGCCATGTCGCCCCGTACCCGCTGAACTTAATAGTTAATTCTGGTAAGTAAAAATCAAAAATGAATTTCTCAGTAGATAGAAAAAGTTATTTGGCAATTTACCGCTAATATTTTGTATTTTTACAGACAACCTTCACCCGCCTCCAATGTATGACTTCCCATTTCCAAGTAAAGACGTCTTAAGGAGACTACCCCCCGTGACTGGGATTCAAACCAACAAGTCAATCAGCATTAGCAAGCTTACGGTATCCATGTTGGAGAGGCTAGAACAAAATCTGAACGCTGCAGGAATCACTCCGAAAGCAGGTTCAGCAGGAAAGGGATTCATGTTACAAGGTCTCCCTTCCGATGACGCGATGCTTTATGAAAAGTCGTCCATGATTATTACAAAGGCGTCACAAAATCTGGTTGTAACTCGGTGCACAAGGTTAGTCAGTCAACTTATACTTAAGGTTTGAAATGAAGGTTTTCCTTGTTCGTATTTACGCATTTGATTAGGTATTGTCTTTGTTATAAATCAATTGCATCATATTAGTATGTAGCTATAGGTAGCTAATAAGGCCATTTTAAGATAAATACGATACGATAAGATTTCAGTTTCGTGTTAATTTGCATCATTATGATTTACGATCTTGATTGTGGTAAGTAATGAAGTGCTGATTGGTGTTTTGAGTGCCATTCAGCATAAAGTTCATCAGTTTACTGTTTCTAAAAAATGTGGTGTGATTAGGTGGTTATTACAGGTTATATATTTTTTGCTTTAGGTACGGGTTGAATAAAGACGAATGTGCAAGCTTTATTAGCACATTAAACCTGCGTGACAGCGAGTATGGGCCAGAGTGTGCTGCGCTGGAAAGGTTGGCGTGCCGTTCCAACAAGCTGTCTTCACGTTATCGCTCTTTTGATGGCTCGTGTAACAATCCTGTGCGATCTTCTTGGGGCCAAGGTCTTACAGGATACAAGCGGCTCTTGCATCCGAGATATGCCGACGGTATTGAAGAGGTGCGTATAGTGAATATCAAATTTATCAATTTGAGAAATTAATAAAACTCGAAGCCATGCATTAAATTTTTATTTATTTATTTAATCTTTATTGCACAATACAAATAGTACAAATGGCGGACTTAATGCCTTAAGGCATTCTCTACCAGTCCACCAATGGGCTAAACGGAAACATTACCTTGGTGCAGGGCTTTTAAAAGTCAAAATTTTTGTTTAAATTTTTGTTGTTGAACAACGAATTTCTATGAAGCAAACTTGCATTTCAGCCTCGTACTTCAGTCAATAACAGACCGCTACCGTCCGCTCGTCTAGTCAGTACGAAACTCACCGGAAACTTGGATCGGCCCGATGACACGAAGACCATCGCCTTACCTATTTGGAGTCAGTTCATTTACCACGATCTGGTTCACATTCCTGTAAGGAAGACAAGTAAGTGTTCCACGTATCAAGTTCCCTATGTAACAGGCTAGCTACCAGGCCCATTTGGAACTAGGTTTATATTTAGCCACGAGCAATCACCCTGGTTGAAAAACCTGTTTTATACAAATAGACTATGGAATGCGATGATCCTACTTGGAACCCGTTCTACTGTATCTATTCACATATTGGCAATAGATACTTTTTAATTTAAACTATGTTACATTCTAATGGATGTTTGTTCATCAGTTCACACCAATCAGCCGATCCGCTGCTGTGATAACGATGGCTCAGCACTGTCGCCGCGCTACCTTCATCCGAGCTGTATGCCCATCTCAGTGCCCTACGATGATCCCTTTTATAAAAACCAGTATCAGACCTGCATGGAGTATACTCGGTCGGTCACCACGTATAGAGGAGACTGCAGTTTCGGCGCTTCGGAACAGGTGAGTGTTTTTAGTTATTGTTGTTAGTGGTTATTGTTATTAATCGATTGAAGTAGATTGTACTAGATCAATATTATAATATTTAGCCGGAAGTCGAACGGGGAATAAGCACATGACTTTTCGTTGTGGTAGGCTTTGGGGGAGACCTTTGTTCAGCAGTGGACGTCTATGGCTTGTAACGATGATAATCACTGTCGTTTAAATGATTTAGGATAAAAGTTACGTACTGTCACTTTTTATGTGCTCACTGATTCCCGTGAGTGGTCTTTACCTGGTAATATGCGTTAATAAACGTTATGCTACTGTGTTACTTAATGAAATCTAGAATATTGTTGTCATTATTGTTTCCGCTAATGTCACAACATAACATTGATTGACGTCAAACTTGCTAACTAGTAGCGATGATAGGGATTCTAGTCTCTACAACTTACACCATCCATAACAATGTTCTTGCTCGGTGTAATAAAAAAATGTAAATAATATAAAGTTTAATAAGTATTTAGTTCTCATGATTGTGTTGTTGAGGAGTTGAACATATAATTGACCTCAATAAATTTTCTATTAGGTATGTCTCTTTCAAGTGGCATACTATGTTGTTAGAATTTAACGGGGATTAATTGGCACTTCATTTTTTATGCCAAGTAATTTAAAATATAGGTATAACTCAACGATTCATTTTAGATTAATTGTTCTTAGTATTTTTTAGACTTGCATTACAATCATCACGTGCTTGGCTATGGTACCAAACTATTAGGGCTAGCAAATGAGATGAGGATGTGATGTGTACAATCAGGTAGTGCGCAGTGTACCAAAATAGTCACTATTTACTACTTGGATCGTGTGTACCTACTTGCATATTAGCGGGTGCAATTCATACAACTCGAGCTCAAGGTGAAATTGATCGCGTAAACATGCCAATCAGTCTAGTTATTTTTTTACATTTGAATTTGAACCTTATCGAGTTATAAAAATAAAATAATAATTTGTTTTACTCAACACTAGCGACTTGTGTCGATGATGTACTAACCTTGTTGTTGCAAATATGTTCAGTCAGTACCGAATGATATTACCGGTTCATTGACCTTGTTTGCGACCTCCTTTAAAGGTTTTAAAGATTATTCCCGTTAAAATTATGTTCATATATTCTGGGAGTGTTAATAAAGCTTTTTATGCTACACCTGGCCATAAAGTGGCTTTTTCCGCACGCTGCGCGCACGGCAAAAGCCGCTTTCTGGCCAAGTGTAGACATAAAATGATGTACACAACACGGGAGGTAATAAAGAAAGCCCTCTATCGCATATTTACGTCTGTCGCTTGCAGCTCGGGCCGCAAACATCTGCGATCTCGGGCTTTATTTGTATTACCACCCTAGTAATGTAATAGTACATTGTGTATCAAGGGCGGTAAGTAAGGAATTACAAACGAGTGTTCGTTACAAGGCCGAGGCGAAGCCGAGGGCTTTAACAACACGAGTTTGTAATTCCTTTACCGCCCGTGGCACACACAATGTTTTTCATCACACTTGTGAGGAAATCTGATTAAAATAACCTTACTTAACCTAAATAAAATTGTAAAACTGACAGTGACATTAGTGACATATATCAAGACGACAAGTCACGTTCGGAAACCATAGCGGTAAAGACTTAAAATGGTTGATTTTATATTTGCAAAATACTGAAATACACTATTTAAACATTTAATTAATGTTACAGAAATATGTGTTTACATGTATTTGCAATAACAGTTCTCTTTAAATAAATATTTCAGTAATAAAAGTTAAAAAAGTAAGTTGGCGTTTCCTTTGATCATGACAAATAAGAGTAAAACAGAACCAGCGTTTCAAATTTAAAAAGAAAACCATTACGCCCTAGGGCGTAATAGGTCATTTACGGCCCGCAAAACCTACGTGTAATGACACCATTTTCGAGCAAGTGTGATGAAAATTACTATTATGCCACACCTGGCTATAAAGTGGCTTTTACGCTACGCGTACGGAAAAAGCCGCTTTCTGGCCAAGTGTAGACATAAAATTGTGCACGGTCACGGACTTTAATTGTTAAGCCATTTAGGGTTCAGTCTAATTTTGTCGTGTAATACACAATCTATGACACGACTATTGTAAGGTGAACCCTAAATGGCTCAACAATTAAAGTCCGTGAGTGTACACAACACGGGAGGTAATAAAGAAAGCCCGCGATCGCATATTTACGTCCCTCGCTTGCAGCTCGGGCCGCAACCATCTGCGATCTCGGGCTTTCTTTGTTTTACCAACCTAGTTGTGTAATGTACTATTAGCGGCTAGCAAAAACTAAGCATAATCTTGAAAGACGATAATGACACCCGTATATTTCTTTTGGTGACACTCGACTAGCCTCAAGCAGATGTTTTGTTGTCACAGTCATAACACACATGTGAGCTACACTGCATCAATCGTCCCGATCTTTCCGTCGATTGTTTACCAACCCCCACATTCGGTATGATTACGCAAAAAAAATTTTTTTTCAATGTACCTATCATAATCAATTCAGAAATAGGGCACTTGTTTAATAAAAATCGTTAGTAAAAACAAAGATTTGGGAAAAGGTCCTAAGTATCCATTCTCTTTTCAAAAATGCGGTCTCAGTAGGGTTGCCAACTCTCGAAAGGACCAAACCCTAAGTCTCAGTGATACCTAATTTATACGACAAATATTACTAGTAAATAAGCAAGCATCTGTATGTAAGACTACAGAGCATGTATTTTCGTCCGTTCGTTATACATTCATTATATTTAAGTGAAAATTTAATATCGTATGAAACATATATTTGTTACTTCATTAAAGTTCCACGTGAGTAGGTATCAAATTACAACCGTATTCAAGTTCTGGTAATTTTCCAGTTCCAATCTTTATCCATAGATCTATCCGACCCACGTTTTCACGGAGATATGATATAATTTTGTAGACCGTGGCTTATCAGTGTCAGATTAGATGGTATCATTAAATAGAATCGAGAAAATGATGCCCGTGTTATGAAAACATGGGAAAATTCCACGATGCGGTTGCGTGCAGCGGTGAGATTTTTGACAATGACCTTGTTGTATGAAATGCACATTATTGTCTATATAAGGTTTATGGTAAATATAGGTATTTTGACCATTTAAGAAGGAACTCGCAGAATATTATTTCCTGTAATAAATGCCATGGTTCAATACTGAGGTCACTGTATAAATAGGTCAGGTAATTTCGGATGCTTTTATGGAATTAGGTAACGCTCAGGACTAATTAAGTAATGTAAAACATTCTTTAAATTACTTAATTAGTCCTGAAGGTATCCACTTGTCAATTCAAAGATTCATTGGCCTAAGCTAAGTTTATTGCATAGTCCAGTCAATAGAAATGAACGACGACGGCAAAATAGAACAATCTTGGGAATAATTTGCTTCAATTTCTTCTATTGAAACGATCTGTTACGTGGTCACACTGACGTTTTGTATTTGATGACTAAGTTATGAATCGTTAGTATAATAAATACCACTCAATGTAGAATACCCAATTGAAGAAATGATTATTTTTTTATTATTTAGCTTCTTTGACGTCCTACTGCTGGGCCTTCCGTGTCTCCTACCATATCTCGCGGTTGATAGTTACTAAAATCTTTCCATGTAATTTTTATTGCAATTTTGGAGGCTTTCCGTCGGCAAAAATCACAATAACAAAATGTCCGTTTCCAGATGAACCAAGCTACGCATTTCATGGACGGATCTCAACTGTACGGAACCAATGGACGCGAGGCCGCGGCCCTGCGCGAAAAGGAGGGAGGCCTGCTGAAAACCTCCGGCGCCGAGCTCCCGCCGTTGGCGGACGACCCCGCCGCTCGCTGCCTCGCCGGCAGCGACGATACTTGCTTCAAAGCTGGTACGTACATTTGCCGTTGTTGCGTTTACTAAATCCCTTATGTGACCATTTTGGGTAACCTTATGGGAACACTTAATCCAAGTCTTGTTTCTTCAAAAATCACGTGCACATCTAAATTGGTGAGCAAAATGACGTTAAGGACATTTATGACGCTCGTTAAATCAGCAATGTTCATCATTTATGTTTAGGATTAAATGCGTTTAATTCCAATGATGATTTAGATACAGTAAACGTAAAGTCACTAGCTATTAGAAGTTCTATTTCAGTTATTTAAATATCCCACAAACATGTCGGACTTGGCAAGTATCAAACTTTTCTTAAGTCTCCAGTAAAAAAGCTTCCGTATTGACAAATTATAAAGACAAGTAGTTCTGTAGTTCGTCTTCGGCGTTTAGGAGCGCGCGACACGTATTTACACAAACGCACGATCGTGCGTCTGTGTGAGTGCACTCCGTACTGTTGCATGGGCTCGCAGGGGCAAATGCTTGCCTGTGGTGCGTCCTTATATGGCGCGCACGCATGTGCGCTCCCGACGTACCTTTTGTTGGAAGACAAATTACTGTTTTGACGTAATCCTCGCTCTTAAAAATCGGCGGACCGACGACTACCGCACTGATTTCCATGAAATTTGGATACAGGTACATTATACCTCGGTTAACACATAGGATACTTAATTCACCTCCGCATATACACCGTGGGTACGAGTTACCCGACAAACTTTAACCACGTATTCTTGATGGTATTACAAGTAAATAGCGTTATATCAACAAAGGTCGAATTTTGTCATTTTACATTAATAGTCTTATGGAACAAAATAAATCAGTAAATTCAGCCCCTCGTTATAAAAAAGAAAGCTAAAATGGAAACGAAAGGTAATTTTTTTGGCCTCGTAGTCGCTTACCATCAAATACTGCGAAGGTTAATTGCTGTTTAGTTAAAGGATTAAAAAAAAATAGTAAAACTATCTTAGTCACTTTAATTAGGGCTTGTTACACACTTGGGAGTTTTCATTTAAAAAAAAAAAAATCTCTGAAAGTAAGCGTTTTTCGAGTATACATCACATAACTTTTTTACTCCTAAGGCCGGCTTTACACCTGTAAGTTTTACTTACGTAAGTAAGGACGCAGCTATACGTTAGACTGAGATAGTCAGTCAGCTATCTCAGTCTAACGTATAGCTGCGTCCTTACTTACGTAAGTAAAACTTACAGGTGTAAAGCCGGCCTAATAGTTGTTAGAATCTATAGTTAAAGTTTGTCGGGTTACTCGTACCCACGGTGTATAGTAATGTTTGTGTATAGGCGACGTCCGCGCCAACATGCACCCGTGGCTGACGAGCATGTACGCGCTGTGGGTGCGCGAGCACAACCGCGTGGCGCGCGCGCTGGCCGCGCTCAACCCGGCCTGGAACTGCGACCGCCTCTACCACGAGGCGCGCCGCGTCGTCGTCGCTGAGATGCAGCACATCACCTACAAGCACTGGCTGCCGGCGCTCACTGGTAACTTAACCACATTACTAATATAAACTGATATTTCATTATCGCGCGTTTCCATACAAAAATCAAGAATTCCCACGCTCTCGTCGAAACCTATTGTTTCGACCCGAGCGTGGGAATCCCCATCGCCACAGCCATAGCACGGAAACTTTGCACAGTACGCATAGTTTTCGGTGGCGGCGTTTGCGTACTGTCACGATATAGTACATTACACAACTAGGGTGGTAATACAAAGAAAGGCCGAGATCGGAGATGTTTGCGGCCCGAGCTGCAAGCGAGGGACGTAAAGCGGTCTTTTCCGCAGGGATCGGAAACCGTTCCGAGTAGAATACCGGTTTTGTTCATTGACACGAGAACGGAAAGGTTCTGGTTTTTGTTTGTGATCACCGGTTAAAGAACCGTTCTTTTGCGATACCGTTTTTTACTAAGTTCCGTTTCTGTGGAACAAAATTAAACGTTTTTCTCGTTGCGTAACAAGATAGAACGAGTTGCTATTTCTAATTTTACCTTGAGTTTGCCTGCGGGATATTTTGTTTTTCGGTATGCTGCGCACAATGATTTTGTATTTTTTGCTTTTGTGCGTTGCTTAGGTTGTTGTGTTGTTTTGTTACGGATTCATTCGGATTATAAAAGTAGTTTCGGACAATTAACCATTTTTCGTAGATAATTTAGTTAGCAAGTGTCTAGCGCGATGTATTTGGTATATGGTATACATATAACGAGATTAATTACACTCACGGTCAATTAATTCGGGTCATTTTCTAAGGACAATTATAATAGGAAATGACCAGAATTCATTGTTCGTGAGTGTATTTAATTATTTGTAGGTATAATTTTAATTTATATTACCGAGTGAAAAACAAGCATTCTGTCGACCTGATAGAACAAATTAACGTTCAAACTGTTCAAAGCAAAAGATTACACATGGGTGGTCAGTCTGGGGACTAAGATGTAGTGTCTGATGCACTGTTATACCTAATACATACTTATATTTAATTTGGATAAATTTAATGATTAGAGGCAGGTACATTTGTTTCGTCTTGACGAGTACTCTGTACCGAAATAATATCCAGGGTCTGATGATGGAGCCGGAAGGTCGGCATGGGAATTCCGTAATAAAACGTCGGAACCCCATCGTGTCTGGGCTCATTTGTTTTGTCTTGACGAGTACTCTAAACCGAAATGATATCCAGGGTCTGATGATGGAGCCGGAAGGTGGGCATGGGAACTCCGTAATAAAACGTCAGAACCCCATCGTGTTTGGGCTCATTTGTTTTGTCTTGACGAGTACTCTGAACCGAAATGATATCCAGGGTCTGATGATGGAGCCGGAAGGTGGGCAAGGGAACTCCGTAATAAAACGTCGGAACCCCATCGTGTTTGGGCTCATTTGTTTTGTCTTGACGAATACTCTGAACCGAAATGATATCCAGGGTCTGATGATGGAGCCGGAAGGTGGCCATGGGAACTCCGTAATAAAATGTCGGAACCCCATCGTGTTTGGGCTCCATCATCAGACCCTGGATATCATCTCACTTTAGAGTACTCGTCAAGACAAAACAAATGAGCCCAAACACGAAGGGGTTCCGACATTTTATTACGGAGTTCCCATGCCCACCTTCCGGCTCCATCATCAGACCCTGGATATCATTTCGGTTCAAAGTATTCGTCAAGACAAAACAAATGAGCCCAAACACGAAGGGGTTCCGACATTTTATTACGGAGTTCCCATGGCCACCTTCCGGCTCCATCATCAGACCCTGGATATCATTTCACTTTAGAGTACTCGTCAAGACAAAACAAATGAGCCCAAACACGATGGGGTTCCGACGTTTTATTACGGAGTTCCCATGGCCACATTCCGGCTCCATCATCAGAACCTGGATATTATTTCGGTTCAGAGTACTCGTCAAGACGAAATAAATGTACTTGCCTCTAATCATTAAATTTATCCAAATTAAATATAAGTATGTATTAGGTAGGTATACCAGTGCATCAGACACTACATCTTTGTCCCTAGACTGACTTTTGCTTTGAAGAGTTTGAACGTTAATTAAACAAAAATATCAATAACGCGGTAATAATATAAGTAACGCCTGACTCAATCAATCAGTTTGATTGAACGTTTTTTTTTTTGACAGTGACTTCTTTATTGAAAGAAAGTACAGTAAACTAACAAATACATAGAAGATAAAATTTAAATTTCCTTAAACTAAATAAACCTAAAAACTAAATTAAACTACCTAAATTAAAATACCTAAAATACAATAAAAATATTGCAAAAAGAAGAACGTTATTTGTATTATTTAATTTTGCATTCAGTTTGTTCTGTCAGGTAGACAGAATGCTTGTTTGTCACTCGGTAGTATAGAAATACCTGCAAATAATTAATCTAGTTAAAAAATTACTATGTATCATCTTTAAAAACTTAATATCACAAAACAAACAATATTATAATAAAGAGCGTGCGCGCTTCAACACTCAGAATTTAAACTTTCCCGACAAAAATTGAAAATAAATACATCGCGCTATGCGACGCGCTACAAAACACGGAATTTGACCTTGTAAATGCCGGCGCACATCGTCACCACCCCTGCGAGCCCCTCGGCGAGCTCGGCTCGTCGAGAATACCGGTTTTTATTCTCATCAGGAACGTTATCATTTCGTTCTTCATCACTTAGCGATCACCGAAATATTCCGTTCCGTTCCATCAAAATACCGGTTGTAGCACGAACGGAGTAAAATAACGGTATTTCAACGAAATAAAACGGTAATTCGATACCGGTTCCGATCCCTGCTTTTCCGTACGCACAGTGTGCGGAAAAAGCCACCTTATGGCCAGGTGTGGCATAAATTATATTGTACCACAGTGACGTTTCGGTTGCCGGCGACCGGATCGGCTACGGCCACCGCGCGGGAGGCCAAAATCGAGTGAAGTGCACCTGACTTAACTACCATTACATTATACACCTAGGGCGGTAATAGTACATTACTTACTTAGGGCGGTAAAACAACGATTGCCTTCGGCTCGGGCGTCTTTATTACCGACCGTGGTAAGTACAAAATTTTACGTCTCCCCCCAGGCCGTGAAGTGGCATTTTCCGCATGCGAAGCGGGTGGTTATTGTCACTTTATGGCCAGGTGTGACGTAAATTAACAATGACCCAGATCGCAGTTGTTGTGTGCCATGAATATTCGAGCTGGGACTTTCTTTTGGGGCCAATGAAATTTCTACCCCATTTTGGTGTGTACGTAATTTTACGCCTGCCAGAAACTGGGTTTTCTCCGCGTAATGGGCAGTAAATGCCACTTTACTGATTATAATTGTGTAATGTTGGTTATCTTATCTAATATTCATAATATCAACGACGTCATATGTCTATACAATACGAGAGAATATGTAAAATCTATAAATCTAATCTATCAGTAGAGAGTCCGGGTACTATTAGTAACCCAATACGTTTAAAATTGACATCAATAAGTAATGCCCACACCATCTTATTGATCTTATTCATCTTAAATTCTAGGCTCAAGTGATTTCAAAACTAAAACTCATCGTTTTCACTCTTACCAGAGTCGTGGTTGTCAGTTCAGGGATCAAAGGCACGCCTGCCTTGTGGATTCATGCAAGGCAACATGGAGTTGTTCTTTGTCTAACCAAAGTATACAGACGAACAAGGGCATTTCTCCAGAAATATGTCTGCGGTCACCTCATTCATCTGGCCCTTTTTCATACTAAATGTATGGAGACAGATGAATGAGTCGCAGACATATTTCTGGAGAAATGCCCACAAGTAGTCCAACTTCGGCCGTTTAGGAGCGCGCGACACATGTTCACACAAACGATAGCACGTCTGTGTGAGTGCGAGCCATACTGGAGCATTTTTACGCATTATTTATTTGCTTGTACTGCGTTCGTACACGGCGCGCACACATTCAAGCGCGCGATCTACCTTTTGTAGAGAGAAAAATGACTGCTATAGCGAACGTGCACGAACTATAGGTGGCAGCACTAAACGACATAAGAGACACGGGTGGACAATAAAGGAAACTATCACCCCTGTCAAATCAAGCTGTCAATGACAGTATGTAAGTGGTGTCCGTCAAGATAGCGTACACCGTAAAGATATTCAGAATCTGATGCAGCCAATAAATAGTACCCAAATAGTACCGACGAAATACCTAGGTGAAAAAAATAGTACCCTTAAACTTTTCGAAATATAAGGCCTGTTCACGGTGTACGCTACCGGGCGTCAAGCTGGCGTACACCGTTTGTATCTCTGGAACGGCTTTGTTTTTGGAAACGCTTTATATCTCAAAAAATAGTACCCAAATAGTACCCTAGGGCCCTAAAATTTCATTTCTCTAGCTATCGTAGAAGCGTCGATCGTCCTTCACCGCAATAAATTAACGGCGTGTCCGTCAATGTGGCCCCAGCATGAGCGGGTACTTGATTTAGATTGACGGCACCAGTCGGCAGCACCTTCGTCTTGCACGTTCCCTATTATACTTTGGTCTAACTCAGAATCGCTTTTGTTTAGGTAAGGCCTTCGACGAGCTGTACGACAGTTACGATACGGGCTACAACTCGGAGGTGAACCCCACTATATCCAACTCGTTTGCCACGGCCGCTTTCCACTTCGTCCACAGCCTGTTGGACCAGGATATCGAGTTGGTGAGCGACCAGGAAGTCAAGTCGCACCGCCTGGGAGACTCTTACTTCAGACCCGCTATTGTGGCCGGCGGATTAGAGAAGATACTTAGAGGCATGGCGGAGCAGAAAAGCCAGGGGATGGACTTGAATTACGACGATGATGTGAGTTATTGATTATCTTTTCGTTACTGTTTGTTTTGTGTACCGTCATATGATTTCGTTTGTGTCAAAATCCAAGGTGATGTAATGGAATTCGTGTTCCATCCAAAAAGGAATAATTTCAAATTGGCACACCAAATTTCGAGGACTTTGGAGGTTTTGATACGTATTGTACAATAGGCGCACTAAACGTTATGTCATTTTCTACTAATAAATCATTGTGCTAAACAGAATCATTAATTCGATGGAGGGTTAACGAATCGAAGTAAAATACCTTCATCCCTTTAATTTTTGTTCTCTTATTTCTTACATAAAGTTTGGGGATTTCTACCATTATATTAACAGCTTTACACGCCTTCTCTATCTTAATAATGAATTACTATCATTAGAATACTTAATAACAAATCACGTTAAACATTTACCTTATGGTAGGTACTTATTCGTATTGCTTTGTTGTGCAATGTGCATGTTAAATTTTAAAGTGTCAGCATAATGTTTGTGATAGCGGAGGATGACGTATTTAAGTTAGTGCTACTTAAGAAAGTAATTTATTAGACCCAATTATAAATAACAATAGGTAACTGATACTAGCTGGTACTAGTTTTATCTAAGACTGCTATTCGATACTGAGAGGTGACAGATGAGGTGAGGGCATAATGCGCACCAATCTTTCTAAATAGCGCTACCTATACCTACACACGCACTTACGTAAACAGTTCAAATAGGTAAATTTATTACAAGTTGACTGAGTCAGTAAATATTTGCATACCTACTTTTGATTCTGCGGCCTTGGTAATCACGTTGTTTATTCATGATCATGGGACTCATGTATATAACGTATTGTATAAATTTTCGATCATAAATGTATTTACATCTTATCTTCACCCTATCTTGGTATTAGGATTGTACCTACAAAATGGCGTTCCTAGTAAAAGCGTTTTTTACTAAAATCTATAATGCACGGGTATTGTATTCTTATTTGCAAACATGATAGTGATGTTATGTTTGTTTTAATTAATGCCATTGTCTGGCTTTAATGGATGATATCATAATTTACTGTCTACCTTATTGTCAGTTCGGTCGATTTGAGTAAGATTGACTCCCTAACATATCATTGGGTGAAAGGCTATTTGGTGTAAGCGCCTATCAGTGGCGAGGCGTCCATAAAACTCGATTCCCATCGGCTTGCCTAATATTAGGCAGTTCAGCTTTTAATTCTAGTGCTCTTAAACAAAATTTAAGCCGAAGTTGCTTCGGCTTGCCCAAGGATTTCTTCAACGCCACGCCACTGGCGCCAATGCAGCTCATTGGCGCTTAAACCAAGTAGCCCTTTAACTAGGGATGTAACGATACATAATTTTGCCGATACGATACCTACCGATATCTTAGCTAAATAATTAAGTATGAACTTCAGATATTTGTATGTCCTTATTATACCTACAACTTGGCTATATTTAACAGAGAGTCAACCTTGAAAGTGTAAAGTAAAAATAAATAAATTGTCAACTCAATTTTTTTTTACTATGAACCAAAGATATAATTAACATAGTAACTATAATTGCACAAGGTAATATACCAATATATAAATTAAGTCAGTAATTGAAATTACTTTTTGCAGATTTTTTTACATACAGCAAACTCTTGTCGCGCTCTTCAAATATCGGTTGTATATAATCGGCGATATCGATATATCGGTATCGTTACATCCCTACTTTTAGCCGTTGAAGTATATATTTGTATTGATTGGAAATGTTTTTGAATAAGGATTAGTCAGTGATGTGGTATGTGTATAGGTGCGTCAGGGTTGGTTGGGGGGGTTGGACGCGTTGGCGATGGACGTGCAACGCGGGCGTGACCACGGGCTGCCGGGCTACGCGGCGTACCGCGCGCTCTGCGGGCTGCCCGCCGCCGCCGCCTTCCAGGACTTCGCCGACCACATGCCGCAGGAGGTACTCTCATTTACAAACTCTTAACCCTCACGCTCAAGGGCGAAGGATTACGCCGTGCCGCTGACGCCACAGGGGTAAAATTAAGATGGGTAAAGAAATAATGCCAACATAAAAATGAGCTGTTTTTCAATACGTTTTCATTAAAAAAAGTTGACGGCCAGGGCCGTCATTGGCGTGACAGTCACGATTTTCCGTTGACGGCTGTGGCCGTCTGTGGCGGTCAAAGGGTTAAGCCGGGTTCCCACCGCGAGCAGAGCGGACTCATTAATGACACCGTTTAACTTTCATCGCTGGTGGCACTCGCAACAATAAACCGCATACAAGCACTTCGCCAGCGATGAAAGTCAAACAGAGTCATTACGGAGTCCGCTCCGCTCGCAGTGGAAACCCGGCTTTAAGGGGGCTAGAAATGTTTTCAACGCAGACTACGACAAAAGCATTTATAATATCTGCCAACTGATGAAGTATATGATATTTTTGTGCGAGTTTTAAGCAGTAGGGGGGGTTTGTGTTTGGTTTTATTGCTTGTAGTGGAATACAAAAGCAAAATACGCTATTTCAGCTTGAATTTTGGCATAGAGTCTTGTTTCTTCAGGGCTTCTCCATAAAAAATAAATATATGACAGCTTGCAATTAGATCACAACAGGTGAACTCAACGGTAAAGTCGAAAAACTGTAAAGACTTCTTCAATCATAGAGAAAATAAACTAAATCGAAGAGGGTTTCAGACATCTAGGCCTACTTCACCCAGGCCTAAAGCATAATTTGTGAAAAGCACAATTCGTTACGAACAGTTTATTTCTCAACATACTCCTAGTGTCAAAGAATAACAACGATCGAGGCGCAGACGGGACGATTCGTCCTGGAGTTTTACACATTCGTAAAACTTTGCTTGTAGTGCGTTCGTTAACGGCGCGCACACATACAAAGCGATGTAACTTTTGCAGGAATAAAAATAACTGTACGCTGTCTGAAAAGTAGATCTACCTATATTGTCCTTTGTAGTACTTAGTAATTTATTTACCAGTGTATTTATTACCCGACTGCGGCGAAGCCCAAAGGAGGGTAATGTGTTTGACCTGTATGTATGTATGTATGTCCGTTCCTGTGTCCGCTCGTAACTACTCAACGGCACAACCGATTTTGATAAATGATACATCATTGGATTCGTCTTGATGGCGCGAGTGTCACTGGGTATGAATTTCGTTAAAATAAACAAAATGGCGGATTTTATGCACTTTTAAAGTGCACCGCGGTCGGGTTTTTTTTAGTAAAAATATTTAGTTATTAATAATTATAATGTATATTTTTAATGTAATGTAATTTTATTATAGTATTTTATGCTACAGTTGTGGCAAAGTAGGGTTAAAAAATGCGAATGGCGTAAGTTGCGCAAATAGAGACACCATGAGCGTTTTTTAAGTATACAACGTTGCATACAATACTTTTTCTACGACTAGGTTTTAAAATATAAAATACAAAATTAAACATAGCGCGCAAACAAGGCAAATATGACATATGACTGACAATATAATAAGTATGTGTCTATGGTGTGACACGCAGTGACGATATTAATTTTTTTTTATGTTGGCATCACAGAATTTAGATCGGACAGTTTTGTTTTTCTTAAAAACCGCAGGAATTTATTTGTCTGTTAAGTTGGTAGTTGTGCATTTTTATTGTAAAGCTAGTATCGAACGCGTAATCCTTGACCTAAGTTTAACCTAGATTTAGAAGTCTGTGGTTGCTAGCAGTATCTTTTTGCGACTATAAAGACACAAGTGCTTTTATGGGGAATAAAGTATAGACTTCTCTGACTGAACTCATGTATGTTCTTATATTAGTGTTCGTGACCAAGTAAAAGACAACAGGAGTAGAAAAAATATATAACGAATGTATCGGCAGGTGGTAGACAAGCTGATGCAGGTGTATGAGGACCCCAGCGACGTCGACCTGGTCGTCGGCGCCATGGCGGAGACTCCCCTGCCTGGCTCATCCTTCGGACCCACTTTCACGTGTCTTATTAGTAAGTGGCTGATTAAAATATGTATGATGTATGATACTAACCATATTTGAATGAATTTCGCCGTGAAGTCACATAGTGGCTCTTAGTTCTGATCTGTAAGAGATATTTATTGTAGAATTTATTTGTATGTACTCGTAAGGAGTAAGGACGATCGCTTTAGAAGTTTTAGAATGATGAAAAATAATTCAATTTTGAAACTGAGCTCTCCTTTCCAATATTACTACTTTTTTGTTTTGTAATGATAATTGATGTTTCCAACTAATTAAAGTTATTTGTAATATTTTATCTGTTTTATGTTAGCGAGCAGGGTCACTATTAACAAAAACATACAACTCAGTCACGGTGAAATGTGGACTCGTGAATGTTTAACTGCGTTTGTATAGTTAACGCAAAACAATAGCATTTCATGAAACAAAGCGATTGTATTGTTCGCGCAAGCAGCAACCATAACACAGATTTAAAATGAAAGGTGCTATAATATGGAACAATGCCTATGTCAATATATTGAAGTTTGCTGTAGCAAAACATGCTAAGTAAATATACTGTAAAATGATACCTATATTTCACATTCATACATGTCCTTTTGCCCTTACCCAATTTTCTGCCACATTTTTATTTTTTGTTTTTTTTTTTAACTGTATTTATGTGTATGTACTTAAGCTGTATATATTTTAGCGCATATTATTACGTGACGTCATATTACTTTATCGTCCACACTGCACTTCTTAATGTTGAAGAATCTTATGAAATTGCCCTACTCTAGGCAGTTTCATAAGATTCTTCACTTTATGCCAAAATTGGCACAAAGAAAGTGCCAAAATTGGCATAAAGAAAGTGAAACCATTTTACCTAACAGACAACGCAGTACAGGTAGGTACTTATGGCTATTTAGGATCAGAGCAGTGTAAGCTACCCTAAGACTGTTATAGCACAATGGCAAAAATGCCGCAATTAAACGCTCCAAATATCTAATCGCCCATTTGCCCTACGGGATTTATACCTCTGAGAACTATCTACGACATACGGGCGTTTCTAATAACGTCCTTTGCTCGTTCGAAGGCATCATCGTCGGCGAAGAGTGTAAAATTGCTATCTCCTTTGATATTTACAAACAATATTCAATCTTAATCTGAAATAATTGAGCTCATTTTAGAAAAGATATCTTAAAGGAGCAGCTTTACACTTTAGATGGCCCAAACTTTTGCTCACCAAACGTGATACAGACGAATAAAAAAGGCGTTTCTAATGCAACTCTTTTACCCGAATGCGGCGAAGCCCAAAGGAGGGCTATATGTATCAGTAGCGTGGCGTCTATAGAACTCGATTCCCAACGGATTGCCTAATATTAGGCAGTTCAGCACTTAATTCTAGTGCTCTTAAAGAAAATTGAAGCCAAAGCTGCTCCCGCTTGCCCAAAGATTTCTTCAACGCCACGCCACTGATATGTATGTATATATGTCCGTTCCTATGTCCGCTCGTAACTACTCAACGGCACAACCGCCGCGCCGCTGACGCCACATGGGTAAAATAAAGATAGGAAAAAAAAATGCCAACATAAAAATGGGCTGTTTTTCACTAGGTTTTCATTCAAAAAAATTGACGTACAGCGCCGTCACTGGCGTGACAATCACGATTTACCGTTGACGTCTGTGGCGGTCAAAGGGCTACGTAAAAATGTGGTTATTTGTTACAGAGGAGCAACTGTGGCGCACTCGCGCGGGCGACCGCTACTTCTACTCGCACGCGGGCGAGGCCGGGAGCTTCACCAAGCGACAGCTGGCCGAGCTGAAGCGCGCCTCGCTCGCCAGGCTGCTCTGCGACAACGCCGGCCTTACGGCCGTGCAGAGAGACGTCTTCCAGCCTAGCTCTGAGAGGTACACACGACATTATTTACGCCACATCTGGCCATAAAGCGGCAATTAGGGCACGGTATACGGTAGTTTTTCTTCCAACAAAAGGTACATCGAGAGCGCGCATGTGTGCGCGCCGTGTACGGACGCACCACAGGCAAGCATTAGCCCCTGCGTTCCCCTGCCACAGTATGGAGTGCACTCACACGTGCGATCGTGCGACTGTGTAAATACGTGTCGTGCGCTCCTAATCGGCCGAAGTCGTACTACTTGGTTGTCTTTATACTTTGATTAGGGGTCATCCATATAGTACGTCACACCCGTGGGGGGAGGGGGGGTCTACACAAGTGTGACAACCTATACTAACAAGGTCAAATGTGTTAGGAAAAAGTGTGACATGAGAGGGGAGTCTGAAAAATCGTGTGACGTACTTTGTGGATGACACCTTACCGCACGCTACGCGTGCGGGAAATCCGACTTCCTGGCCTGAGGGAGACGTAAAATTCTGTACTTACCACGGGATATAGAAAAAAGCCTCAATCACACGTTTATCGCCCTTGCCTTCGGCTCGGGCGTCAAATACCTGCGATCTGAGACATTCCTTGTTTTACCTCCCTAGGTAAATAATGTACTATAACTTATAAGCATTTACCGGCAGCTTCGCCCGCGTTATTCCCGTTAATGTGCCAAGGGTCTACCGAGAGACAGTGCTCTCGGCCGAGTACTTAGTACGTATAAACATGGCGTCATATAAACACTTAAGACGCCATGTTTATACGTACTAAGTACTCGGCCGAGAGCACTGTCTTAGGGCCGATGCAGACGGACTGCAACCCAACTGCAACTCCCTACGATTTGTATGGGAACTGCATCACAACTGCGCAGTCGGCGTGCAGTTGTGATGCAGTTCTCATACAAATCGTAGGGAGTTGCAGTTGGGTTGCAGTCCGTCTGTGTCGGCCCTTACCCTGAGGTCTCGCCCCTTTGCTCGGTACGTGTGATCAAGGCAATAAAGTATCCTATGTTATCCAAGATTTGGTCTATTTACATGCCAAATTTCATTTCAATCCATTCAGGTTGTTACCCCGTAACTTAGTAACAAACATCTAAAAACATCCAAATATCTTCGCAAACTTTCACATTTATAAGATTAGTTGGATTGGATACTTGTGAGATGAGATCTCACGATGTCATTGAGAGCGTGATGGCCATTTGCTTCCACCATGGAGCCGCAGATGCATTTATGAGGCACACAAACATCGCAGCCCAGGCGAAGAGTAGCTCTTCGCCTGGGCTGCGATGTTTGTGTGCCACATGTTTGTTGCCACCCGCAATGAGTCGTTGTCCAGGAGTGTTCCCAAATGAGGAGCAGGCAGAGCCTGTAACCACGCTCCCGCCGTTGGTGATTATATTAACATTATGGATATTTTAAAAACGATATGAGTTACAACATTAGTTTCTTGGATAAATTAACTTAATTAGATCTGAAGAATGTGCCCTCGAAGTTAACGGAAATCAATAAAAACACGGTGTAGGTATATTAAGTGGCAAACGAGTAGACGAGCTGTCTGATGAAAAGTAGTTTACCTAAAGAAGGGCCCAGATGAGTGTAATGCGAATTTTGCGTGTGGGCGGCCGAACATCTAAGGACGAACAAGTTACATTTGTAGTGCCGTCCACACGCAGTATTCATTCAAGGTTACATTTCACCTTATATTACATTACACGTTACACTTGTCTAGACCCGACTTAAGACCTATATATTCGTCGTCAAGTACTTCACAGATAAATGTAATGGTTTTGTTACAGGAACCCTAAGGTGCCTTGCGACGAGATAAAGAAGGTGAACCTCGAGGCGTGGCAGGACCCTGCCCAGCAGCCCGACTTGCTCTCGCGCACCACCAAGTGGATCAAGACAAAGGTCGCCGCCGGCAACCAAACCAAGTAGACTACTTTATAGAGTTTAAAAAGGCCCCACACCACAGATTAGAGAATATAACCAGATATTTCACTCTCGTGCGTTTTCATACAAAAATTCCCACGCTATCGAAGAACAATAGAATCATACAACGCGTGTGCCTAGGCCACAACTCCATTTGGAGCTCTCTGGCGTTTAAAAAGTCCGGGGGACGAATTGGCAACGCCCACCACGCGCGCGGCAAAAAACCGAGTGAAATCAACCTGCCCACACCGCTCATTCCCAAAATATCGCATTCCCAGGATACCAGATTTTTAAAATACCTGATTCTCTATATATCAGATGCCGTATGCCAGATTTCCAAGATAATACATCCAACAAAATCATTTAGATCCTTGAATAACCTACGATTTTATAATCTAGTGTAACGCGAATGTGGTAAGACAGGAATATCTTTCTAAAAAATGTAGATCTTACGGTAAAAAGAACCTGCTGTTAACGACCGCCGAACAGTTTCTGTGTCTATTTGCCAATATAGTTCTTGCGTGCTGTAATAACGTGTCGGGAGCCCTTTTAATACATGTGCATCTCAAATGCCATATTTGTGAGCAAAGTTAATTCCAAGCCGTACTTACTTTTTCAACTTGACAATTTAATTGTTACATGGTCCTCTGCGTACGTGCAAAAATTTTAGTATTTAAGTATAATTTCTGCCTTATATTTGATAAGTAGGTACTAAGATCAATTGATTAAAAAAATCTGTCTGCTGTGCTGTGTGATTCTAGTTTGTGCCTTGTCTTTGGGTTTTAAAAGTTTATAGGCCTTGTCTTATCTTAGACGTAAGTGTTAAAAGTCTTAACAATATTGTACGTCTGAGACTATGACTAGACACTAATATAACAATGAGTGTCAGAGTTATATTAGTGTCTATTATGAAGTGATAGCTCGAGGGGTAACAATTAGTTATAATATAAATCACGCTAATCAAGTTCCAGTAGCGATATTCAGTATTTTGCATTTTTGTTTGTATTTTGTATAATCATTTCGAATTAAGCCAGTGCCACGTCGCCGACATGTAGTGAGGGGCTGTGATACCGCGAGTCGCGGACCGCCCGTGACTCGGGGCTTTGTAGATCCATATGTTAAACGATCAAGGAAGCCGTTTAAATTCCTAGAAAAATTTATAGTTTATTTAATATAACTTACTTTTGATTACATTGGCCAATACAAATGTACCTTCACTCTAAATAGTGGTGGTCATCAAAACTATACTACACACGTATTATGGGCGAAGTATTGATTAATGAAATGTCAGCGCTAATTAAGGTAGATTTATTGAATACTCATCAAAATCATCGATTATTTTGTTCATCCTAGTATCCGTATAATTAATTTAACATTATCATAATTATTAATAATATTATTTATAAGGTTCTGCAGTTGATAGCTGACATCGAAATTTTCTATTGTATTTTTAAATGACGGTCTCATGGGCCATCAATGCCAAAGACTGGAATGCAATTAATTGCGTTTATCGAATTTCAATTTAGGATAACACACGCCTCGAATCTTCGTATTTTCAATATATATTTTAAAAAGTGAGATCAATCACTGTAATGGTTTATTAACATCAAACGTGTGGCTGTCATCTGTTCCGACTAAGATTAAGGCGTGTCTGAATAGAAGACTTAAATAGTTTAAGGTGTTATTGAATGAGAAGGGTGTAGATAGTAAAAAAGTTAAATGATTGATACCTGTACGGTTCAACTCGAATATACTGGTGTCACTCGTTATTTGTGGATTCTTTAATGAGCGTTTCCCAAGTAATTAAGAGGCACAAATATTTTAATTCTTTATTAAATATTTAATTAACTCTTCTTTGGCTTTCCAGTCATGGGCAACGTAACTCATTAGTAATAATGTTGTGTTGCCCATGTCTACATATCGTGGATGTCTAACTATAGTCCGTACTTTTAGGTATTTAAAAAAAGGTAAACAAAAAAACCACGTGACTCGGGTCGTTCAGCCAATGGTATTGTGCCACAGATACAAAACGTTGCTTTGATTGGCTGAACGACCCGAGTCACGTGGTTTTTTTTGTTTACCTTTTTTTAAATACCTAAAAGTACAGACTATAAGTACTGCTTTATTTATTATGGTCGTTTCTCAATTTACTTCATGTAATTTGACATCAATTCAATAATGTTTTTGTAACCATGGTTGCTATTGTTTAATTTTATTAAGTTTCTTTTATACTGTCAATAAATATTGTTTCCTATACATCTTGTTTGTTTTCGTTTATCCCAATTAAGCGGCTGGTTCTATTGGATACATACATATCCATGCGCGACTGCAGAGCCACCTAGCGTTCGTTACTAGAGCGGATATATAGTGTCCGTCAAGATAGGGTACACCGTAAAGATATTCAGAATCTGATGCAGCCAATAAATAGTACCCAAATAGTACCGACGAAATACCTATAGTTCATACCGGATAACAATAGACTCTAGAGGGACACAGAAGAAGAGATTCCAAACATTTTCTGTAAAGTTTTACTTCTTCTTCTTCGCGATGGTCGCGTCACAACACACGCTAGAGCGAACGCGGCAGAGAAATGAAATTGTAGGGCCCTAGGGTACTATTTGGGTACTATATTTTGAGATATAAAGCGTTTCCAAAAACAAAGCCGTTCTCGAGATACAAACGGTGTACGCCAGCTTGACGCCCGGTAGCGGACACCGTGAACCGGCCTTATATTTCGAAAAGTTTAAGGGTACTATTTTGTTCACCTAGGTATTTCTTCGGTACTATTTATTGGCTGCATCCGATTCTGAATATCTTTACGGTGTACGCTATCTTGACGGACACGATATATAGTGTTTATAATTTAATTTTTGAAATTCGTTACTTACTAAGTAAATGATTCCTATCATTTCTGAGCGATGTAAGGCATGGAATTAGGTAGTTCATAAACTTTTGAAAAACCCTTAATTTTTGTGATGTCCCCAGGAAATATCGAGAACACTAACTCATACTACAAAGTTGTCTTCTGTAGGTAGGAACTTTTCGATTTCCACGTTATTCGACCCGAAGGCACTAACCCCAGCAGATACTAGTTAAGATCGGCGGCTACATTAGTGTTGCTAATTTCAGTAATGAACTTGTCTCTTGCTCTTCGTTTCCTCCTTAGGTATAGAATACATAGATAATTTATCAAGCTATACTTATACTCTAAAGGTTAGACGTATATTGTTGAATATCATGCTCGTCTATCCTTAGTGCAATAGAGGTTTGTTAAGCGTGAGTTTACGACATAATACGTATCCAGCCAGTCCCACAACGTACTTGTAGTTAGGTAAAGTATAAAGTACGATTCTCATACAACGCGCTGAGTTGCAGCGCAACTTAATTTCAACTTCATGACGACTAAGGGAATTGAACTTTACGTTCTAAAGGTTAAAGTTCAGGTTTGCAAAGTGCTGCGAATTTCCAGTGGCCACACCAGGCACCGCTGCACAAAGTTGCGCGCTACTCGGTAAGTCGCATGGGAATGGTACTTAAGACTTGAGTACGCTTGCTGAACTAGAGACTTCCTCATATAGCATCAACCTTTTGATTTCTGGTTCCTGACTAGCGGACCCGGCCAACTGTGTTGGCAGAAGTGGTGATTATGTAGGTAAATGTCTCTTTTTTGCTTGGGTTAACACATAGGATACTTTTTACCGAAGCTGAAGCAAAAATAAATTCTGAGAAGAAAGTGGTGATTTCACTCTAGTTGTGAAATAATCGTGTGGTGAGGGTAAAGTTTAGCGGTAGATGTTCGTTGTAGATTATATAGGGGGAAATTTTGTAAAGGCGGGAACGGGGTGTAGCGTCGTGGTCCTGATTTTTAGGGTTCCGTACCAAAATGGTAAAAAAGCAACCCTTATGGTGCGACTCTGTCTGTCCGTCTGTCAGAGCCAGATATCTCAGGAACTGCTGCTGCTATCGATTCGAAATTTGGGATAGTTTAAAAAATTGCTAACCCGAGCTTCTTAAACACAAAATTAAAAAATCTTGTACCTTTATTGCTTTTTTTAAAGATGGACGAAATGGTATGTCGAAAATTAAAAGTAGGGGTATTATATCAAGCATCATTTTTAGGGTTCCGTAGCCAAAATGGCAAAAACGGAACCCTTATAGTTTCGTCATGTCCGTCCGTCCGTCTGTCCGTCTGTCCGTCCGTCTGTCCGTATGTTACAGGCATTTTACTCAAAAACTGCACAATGGATATTGATGAAATTTGGAATATAGGTGTCTTGTATGAGCCGCTACTTAGTTTGGTAGTTAAATAATTAAAATAAATATTTTTAGGGGGGGGGGGGGGGGGGCACTCCATACATGTTAAGAAGCTAAATTTTTTTTTTAGAAAATATCAACGTGTGGTACATAGTTTGACAGCTCTTCCAAAAATATTTTAAGTAATGTTTTTGATTAAGCGAATACCCTTGAAAATAATCGCTCCGAAAGTTATGAAAATTGTGTCCCTCCCCCTCTATCTTCTAAACCGTTTGTCCGAAAAATATGAAATAAATTATAAAGATAACGCTTAATTAATACTTTCAACGAAAATTATTTTCAACAAGATCAGATTAACCGTTTTTGAGTTATTGCCGATAAACTGCGCTTCTCAACAAAATGACGTAATTGCTGTGAAGATAAGCTCTTTTGTTGTTGTACTTTTTTTACATCGTATTTTTTACCTTATAGTTACGGCTATGGAACCCTACACTGAGCATGGTCCGACATGCTCTTGGCAAGCTATTTAAAATTGACAAAAATCGCAATTCACGCTTATTTTGTCAGTTACGTAGGTACTACACGCCCTAGCTAACTAACCGCGACCTATGTCGATGTATGAGGATGACAGTTTTCCAACAGCAAAATTAACTTTGTCTCTCAATGCAATTTATCTTGAACTATTTACTTTTTATTTATTTTTTATTTTATTTGACCGGGTAAAAAAGTGTAAACTAATAACTACAGGGATATGAAATGTGTGCTAAATACATACTACAAGTTTGTATGGAACCCTCGGTGGGCGAGTCAGACTCGCACTTGACCGGCTTTTTTGTAAAGATGTTTACAAAAAATCATGATGTTCCGTTCAAATATTATCATCCATATGCAACTATGTGTCTATCAGCCACGGATGTCCACTGCTGGACATAGGCCTCCCCCATAGATTGCCACAAAGTAATATCGCCATACGCAACTACTTAGGTACCTAATATCGAGTTGATGATTCGGTCTTTTTTATTTTCCACTCAAAGTTTGACTTCGTTTGAATACTAAATTAAGTTGTTTACCTAAGATACAAAAATACAAACATTTAATTTCATTAGAAGGCTTATTAGCTCTTGATTCAGTATGGCTTCTAAACATCTTCTCACGTAGTATAACCTAGTTTAGGCAGCTTTTCTTTGCAAAAGATTTCCGAAAGAGCAGTTTAAAATTTCGACGAGTTTCAAGACTGAAATAAACGAGAAATTCAAAGAATGAAATATTCAGCACACCTCGTCCGCTGTAAGTTTCTGCATTTGTAAAACGGGACCTCTTTTATTTATATTTTAAATGGTGGAATTTGTTTGTTTACCAGACATCCTCGTAAAACTTTGTGTAATGCTTGTTTGTGTTAATTTCTGCATGGTGGTTTGCCGTGTATGCGAGGTTCATGCGGGAAATTAAGAGCTTATGAAAAAAAGCCGGTCAAGTACGAGTCGGTCTCGCTCACTGAGGGCTCCGTACAAACATGTAGTACGTAAATAGTTTAAGATAAACTGTATTGAGAGACAAACTTAACTTTGCTGTAGGAAAACTGTTGTCCCCATAAAATAACGATGAAAGTTAGGAAAACCTTTATATTCTTCCTGTAATATTGAGATCGATATTAATAATCGGTAATTATAAGAGTGCGATTACGCTACGTTTGCGGAGATCAAAAAAGGTTTTATTAAAAAAACATATGGCAATAATCACAAGAAACAGGATTCGTTAATCTTGATACTAGGCAAATATCTTTCCGTTTAATAAGTATATAATGTCTCTCTGTCTACACACCTACCTACTGAAATAAATATTCAGGATAGTCTTGCACAAATAGATTTAATCCCAACCAAACTACATACATGCATGTGTAAAGCACGCCTGCTTGCAGGCTAAATACACAAGCAATGTTGTTTCTCTTAAGACGTAGAATAGAATTAAGAATCGCACGCAAATAATTAATTTGACATTTGGACAACAAAGTGATACTTTAAGAATATAAGGATTCCGTTTTTTCCTTTTGAGGTATGAAACCAAGAAAAAGTAAAAAAACGTATATATTTTTTTTAATGTCCATCAGACTCGGGCTAGCGAATTATAACACTATTTCAAATCTCAAAAGTTGTCTGCATATTTATGTGTTAAACATACCCGTGATTATCAATTGATTATAGATTTAGAGAGTATTTAATCTCTGTAGCAAAATACCAAAAAACATTACAATAAAAAAATCGTTTCTTCACAGACCCAACTTCCAGGTAACAATAAAATATGTATAATTAAATACACGATGATTTTTAATCGTGGTAACAATTTTTCTAACTCAATAATTTATGGCCGTCACGTTAGTCGTAATTAATTACTTTTTTTTCTATGATGATATATATATTTTGAAATCTATTTTATCCTAAATTACTACTCATTACTTACTACTCATCTGTATCTGTAAGCTTACAACCTCTTTAAATAATGGGAATCATAATTTATGAGTACATAATAACTTGTCATTGGGCGATTCCGCTAAAGACGAAACTTGACATCAATTTTCAAGGCCCAAAATTTATTACTTTTTTTGATACCATCGTGTAGGGTGAGGTCTTAAATTAATTGTTATGGACTTAACTTCATATTCAGGATTTTAAAGCGCTTAAAAATCTTAGCATTCTAAGATTTAGGACCGACTGCGAATCATACGATGTTGCACCCGCGATCGTTTTAACAGTGAATAATTTATTGATAGTTTCAGTTTATAATACTTTTTTTATGTTTCTATAGTTGATTGTTTATTGTCTTTCAATATAAATAGGCAAAACATTTTAAATATTTGACAATTAAAAGATATTCCTGTTTTTATACTGTGATCCGGAGAGGTGCTGATTTGGTTGCACCCGCGATAGCACTTTAATCCTCTCTTGTGGCTATTTTATTTTAAATTCTTATACACAAATCTGTATAAAAGAGGTTAAAATGTAATCCTTAAAACAATATTTTTATAATAAATGTTTTTTGTTTTATTAGGAGGAGGCCTTGAATGAGTCAAAATGTTGCACCCGCGATAATGGAATCTATTGACATAAGATCTATCAAATTTTCCGCCAAAGTGATGGGACGACTTAACATATCGTGATTACGCGACTGCTTCAATAATGAACGTAGGATGACCATGTAACCAGTAATTATTAGTTTAAATTATATTTCAACTTTTAATTAAGATATTAATATTTTTCTACTCCTGATCACCGATTAAAAATCGTCGTGTATAAATAAGTACATACTACTAAACGTGTACATACGTATGTATTTCCGGAGGATAGTCTGTGTATTTGTAGCGTTTTGTACCAAATTACGTAATTTATCTCCATAAATCGTCGTGGTTTTGTCAGAGACAAGTAGATAGATACCTACGCGGGCTTACGCACTGATTTCGATGCTTACGCAATTTTCTCGGGGCCCAAGGCGAAATCCATTCTTTGAGCCACTGGGTACCTAAGTGGGATTTAGATCTAATTGACGTATTGTAAGGATTGGAATGAAAGCTTTGAAACAGTCAAAGTAAACGTTTTTATATGCATTTAACTTCGATTTTCTGATAGAAGATGATGATTAAGTCAATATAAGAAATACAACTACTTACTCACTGCCCAAAGAATCTGAAATTTCCTAGACTCAACGGGCGTCTGCAGTGAAATTTAACTAAAGGGCTGCCACAATAGATCAGCAATGGTGGAAGCGGCATATAAAAGGCCCAATAACCTAACAATAATAATAAATAAGTCAATAATTAAGTGTGCTTAACTAGGTACCAGTGGCGTGGCGTAAAAGATATCCTAGCCTAGGGCAAGCCGGTGCAAATTTAGCATAATAAAGTGCTCAAATGCCTAATATTAGGCAAGACGGTAGGAATCGAGTTCTTTGGACGCCACGCCACTGCTAGGTACCTACCTATATGCTTAGTGCCTATTCAGTTTCAGATACAATAGTTCCAAATTAGGTATACTTTTCAGGGTTTCCATCCTTTAACTGGCATCATGAGGTCTTAGCAACTTAGAAACTCGATAGACACAAAAATCGTATACAAATAAAGGATTATATATTTACACATGTACTTAACTATGGAATGCAACTCGGTTATTTTTTGTATGGAAAAATCTCTATTTCGGTTAAAACTTGAGTTTTTTTCATAATAAAAATAACCGATTGCAATCCCTACATGTAAATATCAATTCCCAATTATACGGTAATTTGAGCATAATTCTAAGGCAGTTAAAAACAAGGGTAATTGAGTTGAAACACGATCCTTGTTAATTAAGCAGGAATAATGGGCATTGAAAGCTAGTTCAGTTCTATACCCTCTCTATACTTAGCAAAAAATACCCTCTGACTATAAGTCAATGCCACCTACGCATAAAACGATACCTACCTTAAAGCTAAAGTTGTTTCATAGTTATTAATTACCTACCTAGTAAAAAATAGACTGATGTATGGTATATCACTGTTCGAACTAGGCATCATACATCTATGGAACTGTGTGCCTACCATGAGTTGACTTTTGGTTTTGGATCGGCGCTAGCGAGTATCGAGCGCTCGATGACAGTCTATCTCTTTCGTACTATTGGCGCGTGCGATAGAGGTGCACTGACTCTCGATACGAGAAACTCGCTAGCGGATCGTACACTCAACTCATGGTAGGCACACTGTAAGTCAAGAAGCAAATAACGGCACGTATTCGCACAGTTTGGTGAGATTGGTATAACTTTCGAAATACAAAGAGAAAAGTATGTGAAATCAATTGTAGTCACTTAGTATCTGGCTACTGACGGTCGATAGCAGATCAGTTAAAAAATAAAATGTTGAATAATAACTTACAGGGAACATTAGTTCATTATGTTCTCAAGCTCGTCTAATGTTTTGGGTGAACAAATTCATACTTATAACTTTATTTAAACCAAAGCGATTTATCAAAAAGTCCCAGATAACCGTGTTGTTCAGGAACTAGCCGCTGCTCCGCGCCCTTTCACAGCGCTTCTGGCATCGACACCTAGGGTTGCCAGATGGTCGGGCATTTAGAACTATACTTGAAAGATACTTCATCAATCAATAGAGGTATTTTTGGATACAAAATTCAATCAATTGCACGGTTATCTGGTAAAGAAGACGTCCTCGGTCGGGTTGGTTCATGGTAATAAAAAGACAGGAAGGTGCTAGATTAGCATGAGTGCTAGTAGCAAGCTTCTGACGTGGCCGAAAATTATTGTTTTAATAGGAAAATTCAGTTAAAGTAGCACATTTCGATAATTGTACTTAATACCGGGATCCCGGTATTGCACCGTCAATACCGGTATTGAAAAATGGCTCTAATAAAGCCGGGATCCCGGTATTGGAAGCCCTAGTCGGGAATTGGCGGGATTCTCCCGATTTTTTGTATGTCCTCCCGACTCCCGACAAAGAAGAAAGTCTGCCGACAAACGACTTAATTTTAAAACTTAGTCCGGTCCACTCAAGGTGGTCCGGCCAGCGAAAATTTCTGCTCTTTCAGGCTAAAAAAACGCTCGCGCGTTGAGCGCACGGGGCGTCTCCCGACCAAAGTCTCAAAATCCCGACATATTGTTCCCGGCTCCCGATAATAGGGTAATTCACGTATCTACTTATGAGTCTGTACGAAACCCTCGGTGCGCGAGTCCGGCTCGCATTTGACCAGTCTTTTTAGGATGGCCTTCGCAACTTTAACCAATTGTCTGTGTTAGTTTCAAACTTCATTTTCAAACACATAAGTCTTAAAATGGCTTAGAAATTGAAGAGAGGCAAAGTTGGGCACTTTTGTACTAAACTTTGCCCACCTCTTCATCCTTCCTTTATAGAGAAAGTATAAAGAAGATAATTTTCTCAAGCATAATTTGTTAACCCAAATGCCAAAAAAGTGTCAAATGCGGGCGAAGTTGGAGGGTTTGAGGCACGTTTGACGGTATGTCAGAAAAATGGTGAATTGTGCTGGACAAGGAATTGGAGTCAGTGATGGTTGACCTGAGCTTTTGGGCGAAGGGACACATCCCGCAACCAACCTCACTGCATTTCTTCGTTTATTATGTGATACTATCGAGCTCCAACCGACGGAAACCTATACAATTGACTGCGGATTATTGGCAATCTGATGGACATCCTGACGACCCCTACCCCCTGATGCTGACATATAATATTCTTCAATAAAACTGTTTTTCGACCTCTGCAAACTTAGCGTAGTTGCACTCTATTTTCATACATTATAATAATTCCGTCTGAAACAACACTGAGATTGCAATAATGGTGGTCATTAAATACGGTTTCAGAACGCATAATAACGGATTTATGATATGGATGTAGGTAGATAAATATAATAAAATAAAGGTCCATTTCTTAATAATCATAGCCAAGTCATATGTCAAAGTATAAGGAAGGAAAAGTAGCCAAACTGCTGTCCTTTAGAAGTGCATGATTCAAGGTCGAAGCAAAGGGCTGCCGTCCACCCAAGGTCCTTAAAATAAATAGCCGGACGGAGTCTCGCAGAGAACTGAAGGCATTTTTATTAAACCATCTGTTTGTACATACGAGCCGCACGCACACATCAACTAGTTAGGGTTCCGTACCAAAATGGTAAAAAAGGAACCCTTATGGTGCGACTCTGTCTGTCTGTCTGTCTGTCTGTCTGTCTGTCTGTCTGTCTGTCTGTCTGTCCGTCTGTCACAGCAAGATATCTCAGGATCTACTGATGCTATCGACTTGAAATTTGGAATAGTGTTAAGAACCGCTAACCCGAGCTTATAGGATGTAAAAAAAATCTTGTAACTTTTTTACTTTTTTTTTAAAGGGGTCCGTAATGAGACTTTGCAAATTGAAAGTAGGGCTATTATATCGAGTGAGGTATCAAATGAAAGGGCTTAATTTGTAGATTAAAACAGTATTTTTGTATTTTTTTTTAAATAAGTAGTTTTTGATTTATGGCGAAAAACGTTAAAAAAAATACCGTTCCCCCCCTATTATCTTCGAAGTTACTGAACAGAAAAATCTGTAATAATTACCAATTATTAATGTCATCTTATACATTACAGGAAAAATATAACGGTTTTCCTAACTTACACTGTTTTTGAGAAATTTGCAAAAATCTTAACACATACTTATTTGCTCCTACTAAACTAATCGCCATATAGTTTTTTTTGAACTATTCATGTATCTACTTATGAGTTTTTACGGAACCCTCGGTGCGCGAGTCCGACTCGCACTTGGCCGGTTTTTTATTTTTTCCTGTTGCGAGCAGCACGCAAACATAGGCTTATTAAACATGCTTAAGTTCTTTGATAGCGAGGCTCCGTCCGGCTATTTATTTTAAGGTCCTTGCGTCCGCCGGTTCTATTCGCATCCGAGGTTCCGAACGCACTGCATTACGAGTATAAATAATAAATATCGGGGGACAATCTTACACAAATCGAGCTAGTCCCAAACTAAGCAATGCTTGTACTATGGGTACTAGACGACGGGGTAGGGGTCGGGTTGCATAAAGTTTAAGGTCATATTTTTGATACGCATACGAGGATTCGTCATACTCATCATTACGCATAACTGTAAATAGTCATACATTTATGCGCATAACGATTTTAATCATAATGTTTATGGACATACTGTGTAATGGGCATATAGTTGATATGCATACATTTATTCAAGCATACTTTATAATGGGCATACATGGATTGCTCATGCAACACTTTAACCATACTAAGTAAATGCATAAAATGCTAAACGCATAAATCGGTTGCTCATACAACACTTTAACCATACTAAGTAAAAGCATAAATTGCTAAACGCATAAGCCTAATTTTAAAAGTTTTTTTAAAAGTTCTCTTTTATGGTGCGTCACAGTTCAAACCTAATATACTTTTCTGGCAGCGATTCGGTTATGTGTGAGATAACAGTTCTAACCTAACCTAACCTACTTTTCTGGCAGCGATGCGGTTATGTGTGAGATAACAGTTCTAACCCAACCTAACCTACTTTTCTGGCAGCGATTTGGTTCTGTGTGAGGTCACAGTTCTAACCTAACCTACTTTTCTGGCAGCGCTTTGGTTCTGTGTGAGGTCACAGTTACTTTCTAACCTAACCTAACCTACTTTACTGGTAGCGATTCGGTTATGTGTGAGATAACAGTTCTAACCTAACCTACTTTTCTGGCAGCGATTCGGTTATGTGTGAGATAACAGTTCTAACCTAACCTAACCTACTTTTCTGGCAGCAATTTGGTTCTGTGCGAGGTCACTAATATTGTGTAATTCAATTCAATTCAATTCAAATCGTTTATTTCAGAACATGTCCATAGTGTTAATTATAAATGACTTATATGCTATGTTAGTAGAAATTGACACAGATAAAAAAAGAAAAAAAATAAAACATTCTTAATAAATCTTAAAAAATCTTATATACACAGCCTCTTGAGCCCATGTGGATATCATCCCAATATCTCCAGAATGCGCTGGCAGGATATTCCGACACTAGGCGCACGAGGCTGTTGGGACTCCCACGCACGCGCTGCATGAGGGGAGGTAATGAGTAGAAATTAAAAATACTTCAATAATATAAATCGTTTCTTTTTTGAAGAACTTTCGCAAGTCCATTATCAGAATTTATGCAATACGATTGTTATAATCAACAATATGTGACGTTCCACGGGAAAAGGTACCTTATGGTTGGTATTGAGTTAAGCACAGATCCTAAATCTGTGTTAAATAAGCTATCTAATACAAAAAGAATCACGACCCTAAGTCCCATACTTTTTTTTAAAAAAAACATTAAACCTGCACATGCTAAAATTGCACTTTTGAGAAATCGTCAAAAGAAGTTTAAAACTAATTTTAAGTATGTTCCCGTTGGAAGTTATGGAGATGATGATTGATTATGTATCTCAAGGTATTTTTCTTTGGAAATCAGTAATGGTTTTTTTAATGTGACTTCCAGGTCGTGAAAAATCAGCCTTTGATTAGAGCAAGTCGCTTATGAGAACGAAATTAAAAAAAAGAAAATTTCGGCCTGTTCTTTAACATATTGTAATCTGAACCATTGTATATAGTTAGAGATATTAGACTGCACATTTTGGGATAGAAATAAAATCACATTGTTAACGAAATATTTTAATTTTAATTAAAATGTCATTTTTATTATATGTTTCATCATTCCTGTAATATTCACAATTTTCGTATAATGAGTTCTAAATTGTATTTAATCAGTCTACACAAGTATCTCAAAAGTGTCATTATTATTCTACAAGTCGTATTTTTTTATTTATAAACGATTGAAGTTACGTAAAAATCACAAATTATTCCCATACATTTGAGAAAAGGTACCTTATGGCGGGCCATAAGCAAATATTATTGATAATTACAGTATGGCACGATATTTACATTATTTATTGACAAATCTTGTATTAAGACAGAAAACTGAAGAAAAAAGGTTATTAGAAATTTACTTCAAATATTGACCAATTAAGAGTAATTCTCAAATGTGACGTCTTACGTGAAAAGGTACCTTATGAGGGTTTCTAGTTACGGAGATATTCAATGTTGTGTAAAAATTGTGTTTTTTTTATTATGTATTTCCATTTAGTAAATTATATGTTACGACACGTCTTTGCCTATCTTTATTTTTGTTATAGGCGAATTAAAGGCTGAATAATATGCTTCTACAGTTTAGTACAAAAGGTACTTTATGGCGGTGTAATTTAAAAATGTTAGAAATACTTGTCGTAACTTGCTCAGTTTTTGTCCTTCATACCGCCGTGCCGTGGTATTATTTTGGCTACACCGCCAGTACCGCCACGCATCTGTCCTACTCTCACCAACACTTTACGTATCGTTCTCTCTCGGTCTTGCTGGCCGCTCGGAGTCTCAGCCGGCCTGCATGAGCAGTATTTGCTTACCTTTTCGTTCGAATAGTTGTGAGAAGTGTTCGTCGTGGATTTTAGCGTGTTTTAAATTAAAAAGATTCTTTTTCTTAAGTGGTCAAAAATTATAGAAACCGCCAAAAAATGTCTTTTTTCGTAATTTTTTCGAAAAAATGAATAAAAACCTTTTTCTAAAATGATCAAAATGATATAGATAGGCATTCGCCAAAAAGTGTTTTTTTATTTTTGTAATTTTTTTTAAAAAAAACAAGGTTTTTCTAAAATGGTCAAAAAGTTTCAAGATTCGCCAAAAACACGTTTTTATGTTTAAAAAAAAATGTTTTTAAGACTTTTTCTAAAAAGGTTGAAAGGGAAACATGACAAAGTGGTAAAAAATTATAGAAACCGCAAAAAAAAGTCTATTTTTGTAAGTTTTTTTGAAAAAAAAATTAAAAAACTTTTTCTAAAATGGTCAAAAGTGATGGTCATTCGCCAGTGTTTTTTTTTTATTTTTGTCATTTTTTTTTTAAAAACAAAGGTCTTTCTAAAAATGGTCAAAAAGTTATACGATTCGTCAAAAACACTTTTTTATCTGTTTTAAAAAAATGTTTAATAATTAAAAATTTAAAAAAACGACATACAAATGTATTTTTTTTTTTTTTTTCAATTCCGAATCTGTGGCACCCAGTGGCCCTTTCCTTCCAAATTTTCAGCTTTCTAGGATCATTTCGAAAATTTTTGCTTACCATTATGCAGGCCGCATGCTTGTTTGCCACCGTCGTGGTATAAAAAAGAAATAAGCAAAAGTTGCTAGTAAATTTTATTAATGAATTTTATCAACAGCTTTATCATTTTTGTATGTGATCCGCCATAAGGTACCTTTTCTACTAAACTTTGAACCCAATTTTTATATCGAAAAAATTAACGTACAGCAGTGAAATCAAGCTACAAATACACGTCTATTCCTATATTTTACAATTTTGCATAAAAGAAAAAAATGATGATTTTGAAGGATTTCACAAAACCGTTCATATCTCCGTAACTAGAAACCCTCATAAGGTACCTTTTCACGTAGGACGTCACATATTATGGCTTGATAAATGTATGAAATTTACAATTATTACTAAAACCACTTATAATCATCAATGTTATGGCTTAATAAATGTATGAAATTTACAATTATTGCAAAAACGACTTATAATCATCAATATTATGACTAAATAAATGTATGGCAATTTACATTATGGTTAAACCAATTATGACTCCGTATAGTTATGACACGGAACAATTATGCCATAGGACAATTTATGCCAAAAAAAAAATATGAGCATCAACTTTATGCTTAAACTGTTATGACAATTAATAATATGACAATAGTTGTTATGCAACCAGACGGCCCCCCTAGACGACGATATACATACTTGTATAGATAAATACATACTTAAATAGATTGAAAACATCCATGACTCGGGAACAAATACTCGTGCACATCACAAAAAATATTTGTCCTTACCAGGATTTGAACCCGGGACCTCTAGCTTCGTAGGCGGTGGCACTCCCACTGAGCTAATCTTTAATATAATTCTTAAAAATTTGCCTGCAGTGCGTTCGTACACGGCGCGCACACATCACGGTGATTCCGCTCCCGTACAAGGGCGGCCATAAATACCTCAACTCCAAAAAAAGCCATTTTTTCGATTTTAAACTATAAAGGGTTATTATACAAGCATGAAATATATCATTAATAACATTTTCAGACATTTATAATAAACTAGTGTGACTATTTTTATTAAAAAAATATCTGTAGTCAAAACCATTTTATAAAACGTTATTATTTTAAACATAAAGCCATTAGATAAAAACATTTTGTAATTAATGAAAACATAAATGAAACAGCATACTACATAAATAATAAAAATATTTATTTCAAGACTATTTACATATATACAAATAAGGTTATATTAAAACAAAGCGATTACTTACTATTTATACATTCAATATTACCTACTTACTATTTACACACAACAAGTCCAATACAGATTTAGACAAAGAACTTTTTTTTTTAACAGGTAACCTTCTCAAACTTGATATTAGGGGATCTGAGTGAAGAAGAATTCGATTAATCAAATCAGTATTAGTCAAAACGCGGTTCATTTTTCGTGTGTGATCTAGTCGAAATGCTTTATAGTATTTGTTACTCGCTTCAGCTGCTTCTTCAGACAGTTCTCCTATTGACAGTAGGCCGTGATTGATAATGTCAGCACCATGAATCAAAATTTTGTGGACAGAAGCAGGCAAATAGTACCATGGATATTCGGCAACTAATTGCCGTGCAGTTTCTAAAGCGAAATCTCTGAATTTTGTCGCATCAATGTTATATCCCGAATTGATACACTGAAGTACAGTCCAACAACGATCTAGGAGATCCTTCTTAATACCCGTAATTTCAGCTGAAATATCTGAGCTTGAGAAGAACCGCCTAGCAGTGTTGCCATCGTTCGATGTCCCGCTTCCGCCACTTTTGGGTTTATCGATAATAAGACCTAACTTTTCCCTAAATTGCGATTGTATAAGTTTTTTTTTTTCAGCTACAAGTCGTTTATCGCTATCAGACCTAGCTTGCCATTTCTTAACCTCTAACTTGTAAGCGAGATGAATGAAATATTCAAAAAATCGGATCAATGCGTGAAGTGGAGACATGCCATATTCATATTTACTTTCGTCAGTTGCTTTGCACAAACATACATCAATTTGATTCATCTCACTTGGTAAAGCTTTACATATATAACATCTAGTTGAAGAAACATCACTAAGTGCATTACACACCTTACCATCGACCATAGTAAGTTGTAAGCTATGATTAATTGTGTATTCGCATGCATTTGTCTTGAAGATAGTCGGTTGCAAGTTACTTATTTTCTGTTTGAAATAAGTCTCCTCTTCAACTGATACTGCAGTTGTTTCCTTAAAAAACTGAAAGCGAATAGGTCTGCAGTATCGAGTTGAAGAAGGACGAGGATTTTTCCACAAAATGATTGAGTTTTCCTTATTATCCGGGTTTAAAATAAGTTGAAGCGGTACATATGAAGTAACAAACAAGCTACTATCCACAAGAGAAGAATCTGAGAAAGTTTGTTTGTATTCGCTATGTCCTGTACTACCATCAAATCCCCATTTCCCAACCAAAGATATTTTATTTAAAGACTGGTCAGGTATTTTATCTAAAATATCTTTTTGAGACTCAAGAATCCGAGTGGCAGTGTGATCTAACAAACTCTGAAGTTCGACTTCGGCTGATGATTCAGTAACGGCTACAGTTGTAGGGTAACATCTCTTTTTAGCCTTTACAATGCGTTGATAGGAAGGCATACAATCTTTCAGTATATTATTATGTATAAAATTCTTAATTAATAGATATTGCTTTCTAGAAATCTTACCTTCTGCAATAAGTGACAAAACTTTGTTTTCGTCGACTTTTGTAGAAGTTAAGCTGGAATCAGCAGAAGCATTGAGCAGTGTATTTACAGCAGACTCGTCAAAATTAGATAGTTCCGCCAGTCTCCTTCTTTTAGTGCGTTTACTACTTTCATTAAAGTTTTTCCTCGGACGGCCACGAGAAGTGGAAGGGGAGGGGTCGACGTTATCATTCTGCTGAGAAATACGCTGCTCGATACTTTGGATCACATCAATGTATTCTACATCATTAAGCCACTCTGCATATTTATGTAGAAATATAGACTTTGTACATCTTGTTTTTTTCCAATAACATGCAATTCGTTTACATAAATTCCTTATTTTAACCCTTAAATTCTCTATGCCAATATTTTCGATGTTATCCGAAATAATTGATGTTTCCGTCAGTGTAGTAAAAACATGTTGAAATTTTTCTGTATCAGTTCCTTGTCCAGAGTGCCAAATATCAAAAACACTACGTTTCGAAATAGAACACCTTAAAAATGTACCTAAAACAAAGATAAAAACATTTTTTAAAAATCGGATTTTTTTCGGCTACCCTACTCTTGTTCTTTGAAACCCCTTTTACCTAAGAAGAGGTCAAAAAAGGTCGATGAAAGTTACAGCCCTTATTAAGGACACTTCCATCAATAACATAATATATGTGTCAAGTGCGGCAAACCTCGGCATCAGAGTATAACTCTCAATGAAATCATACTTCTTAAAAATTAATCGTAAACAACAGACCTCTACTAGAAAATTATTTTAAAATATAAGCACGCATATTTATATATAAAACATAATTGAAAAATAAAGTACATACCCTCTTCTTGGATTTCCATAATAATACCACGTGGACACACGCAAATAATAATAATAGTACACAATAACAAAGTGATTAAGTTGCGGCGACAAAAACACACTACTAATTAGGGTCGAGATGCGTTCACTTTCGTTGCACAAAAGTAAATGATAATAGTACTTTATTGCTGTGCTATATATAGTATTTAGAAGATTGTCTATCGGTGAATCATTTTACTTACTTTTTAGTCCAGGATACGCTCATGACTTTTTTCGATTTATGGCCTACGGCGGAATCACTGTGCACATGCAAGCGGCGCGATATAGTAGGTACATTTTGTCGGAAGAATTATTACTGTATTGTACTGTTTTGATGTTGTCCTTTACTCACTAAGTATTATTTATTTTTCGTTCCTTCTGCAAATTTCCAATCGCACTATTTCCGACCTCGATGCATCTTATACTCGTACATATTTAAGGTGTTAGTACAGTTAGTTGATGCACGTGTAAATACAAGAGGTACGTGCGCCGATGGCTAAATCGTCGGCGGCGGCGTCCGGTCCAAAATTGACCGGCGGCGGCGGCGTAATCGACGTGATCGGCGTGATACACAAAATAAGTAATAATGCATATTACAGTGCATTTTTATACATGTAGCGAAACGAGTGGGCTATAAAAGCATCATTTGGTCGTTTCAGTTAGTAAGAAAAATGACTACTGCACTGGTCTTTGTTGTATAAGCAGTAGTTCCACAAAATGACCACAAGAGGTTTTATTATAATTAGTTAGCGACATAGGCTTGTTTCTACATGAGGTTCGATGTATATAACTTTTTCACTTTGAAATAGAAAGTAGTACCTAAGTAGTATTTTAGCAACCTATTTTATATTAAATGTTTCTGGTGGGATTGAATTTTCTTTGGTAAGGTCAAGGTAATAGTCTCATTATATTTCTCATCCTCCCCGCGTCGTGTTCCTCATTGCTGAGGGTCGTGAAGTCCCCGTAGAATCAACTTCTCTCTGACGGTGTCCGCTATCTGTGGCTGTTCTTGGCATCGCGTAGGGCGACGTGCAGCTGGGTATCCAGAGGGGTCGGTATCAAAACGACTGGATTCTCAAAACGACCAGAACCACATAAAGACTTGATCGCAAAACGACCACATCTGCAAAAAGCCTTTATCTCGTAATGACTTTCTAGTAAAACGACCACATAGCATAAAGTCTGAATATCAGAAAATCTTAGTATCAAAATTACTTGTTGGCAAAAATACCACCTCGCAGAAGGTATATACATCTTAAAGAGTGTCAGGTGAGGTTCAGTGTGAATGTCTGGGCGGGTATCATCAATAATACAGTGATTGGCCCTCACTTTATTGAAGGACGTCAGAATGGGGCGAACTGTCTCCGTTTTCTACGTCAGGTCCTCCCCGGATTGCTAGAAGTAGTGCCTGAGGAGGATTTAGTGAACTTACATTATCAGCAAGATGGAGCACCTGCTCATTTTCACCGTGACGTCCGTAATTACTTGGATAACGAATACCCTGAACGCTGGATAGGCCGAAAAGGACCCATACAATGGCCACCGCGTAGTCCTGACATAACGCCTTTGGACTATTACCTATGGGGTGAGATCAAGAGAAGGGTTTATGAACAGGTATCCGATACAGTGGCAGAGCTTCGTATCAAAATTATAGCCGCTTTTAACGAAGTAAAGGCTGACCAATTCGTGCTAAGGAGAGTCAAAGTTAACCGCAGGAGACGGGCACAGTTGTGTGATGAATTAGAAGATCATTTTGAACATTTATTAAAGTACGTGTAATATTTGCGATTATCTTTTTTAAAATAAAATACGATAACAACCAATACTAAGTGTGTTTACATTAAGTACATAATGTAGGTTCTTGGAATACACAGATGATGTTGTTTGATAGTCTAAGTACTCGAGTGATAAGATAAAATAAATCTACATAACAGTAATTGTAAGTTTAAAGCTACAGTCAAGTCCCAGATAGGGTGACCATAAGCTTGGTATTTTTCCTATTTTAAATTAATATCAATTAAGTTTTATTGTTTGCTTTAAGTGTTAATGCAGTGAATTTGCCTTAAAATACTGCAATACAAACGGAGATTTCTGTTTACGACCCATGTTTCACCCTGTATACTATTATTTAAAGTATTTATAATTTAGGAAGTACCTATATTTTTTACGATTTAATTACAAATGTATACTTAGGTATAGTTTTCAGATTTTTCCCTACACTTGTAGTATAAGACTGCCAAATTTCATAGTTCTAGGCTAGGTACGATAGGTAGCCTATAAATTTTGGTTTCCTCGAGAGTGTCGAATCGTTTTTTGAGGCATCCGTTTTTTAAGTTTTATAACTTAGAAGTTTGATTTTTTGCGTGTTCCTACCTGGCCGGACCACCAAGCCGAACGAGGTTGTTGTTATTGTGAAAAAAATGTACTTTTTATGTACCACATTAGAAATTAATTGTACCTCTGCAGTTTTTAAATTATAGGTCAACAAAAGTGTCCGGCTGTGGAGTGTACTTTCCAGCCGACCACTCGTAGATCTACGCAATTTTAAGCTGTAATTCGAATTGCAAATAAATGTAACTATTATGTACTCACGAAAAAAACCTAATTCGTTTAAAAAAAAGCTCTTATGAATGATTTTTACATAAACCGAACATTTTGAGTTGTAGCGCCTGTGAAAAATAAATAGCAACGTTTTACATTGCGCGTGGGCAAGCTCACGTTGCTATTTCTTTTTCATGGGTACATAATAGGTACATTTATTTGCAATTCGAATTACAGCTTAAAATTGCGTATCTTAGTAGATCTACGAGTGGCCGGCTGGAAAGTACACTCCACAGCCGGACACTTTTGTTGACCTATAATTTAAAAACTGCAGAGGTACAATTAATTTCTAATGTGGTACATAAAGGTACATAAAGAGTACATTATTTTCACAATAACAACAACCTCGTTCGGCTTGGTGGTCCGGCCAGGTAGGAACACGCTGATTTTTTCACAGCTTCAAGGGACTGTAGACCTGAGTATATGGTTTTAATTTCAACTCGATACCACTGCGCGTACCCGAGATAGAGAGGGTCTTGACAGACAGACAGACAGATAGACAGACGGACGACAAAGTGATCTCATAAGGGTTCTGTTTTTTCTTTTGAGGTACGGAACCCTACAAATTATAGAAATACTAGCTGAAAACCCGGCTTCGCCCGGGTAAAAAGTAAAAAATTACAAACCCCATTTAACCCTTTCACCTCCTTAGAAATAGCATTTCCAAGAATCTCTTTAATTAGGTACATTTTGTTATATATCTTTCAAAGCCTTTTATTTTTAACCCACGTCTAAAAAAGGTGGGTTCTCTATGAAGTTATGTTTTGTTAAAATTAAGGGAACTTCACAAATATTTAATGTATTAGGTATTGTATTTACATACCAAGTTTTATTTTCAAATATCTGAAATAACAGATTCCTATTCATAATTTTTCCCCTTTTGGAGCCAAATTCCAATTTTTAGTCTAATTATTAATGTCCCACTGAAGGACAAATCTATCCCGCTTGCAATGGTTCTGGTCCGAAGGACCACCCTGGCCAGCCGTTAAAGAATACGTCTAGGTTGTCCTGCCATTTTCACCAGCATGCTACGTCCTCGCCACCCAGCCTGTACCTCGGGCTCACCCACGGCTCACCCCACCCCAACACAGTTTAAATTTTTAATTTAAGCTCTCGTCCTTGAATTACAAAATACGACAGCCGTCCCGGTCCCGAGCTAACTCTGGACAGCCGTTAAGAAATACATTCAGGTCGTCCCACTATCTTCGGCGCGGCCTGTTCTAGCGTCGTCGGACTGGTCATATAGTTAAGGTGGTGTTTTCCAGTTTTCCTAGCCGCCGCGGGGCCCCCACGGGCCTGGCCCCCGGCTTGTGGTTGTTGTTATTGGGCCCCGGACTCGTGTCAGTCAGGGAGCCCAATCCCGCCCTATCCATTCAACATATCGCTCCCACTTTGAAGCCAGTTTAGCCCGCTTATGTGGATACATACGACAGACGTGGCCGGCCTAGTCTTAGTTCAATCTAAGAGGTTAGCATCTACCTATATCATCAATGCAGACTGTGGTGCGCAGCGTGGCGTTCCGAACTCTTGTCAGTTATTTTCACTCCCAGCTAACTACGTTCCTGATTGGGTTTGATTACTGCGTGCGTGATTTGACAAACCTTAAATTTTGTCTTATTAATTTTACCATGTTCTTCAAAAACTACGGAATCATCTTATGGAGGTAAAATTAACCGGCATCCTCTATGTTCCTCACCGCAGGTAGAAAATAAATTTTCGAAAACCATATTTGAACGTTCCCATTCCTACCTCAAATATGAAAAAAAAAACCGGTCAAGTGCGAGTCGGACTCGCGCACCGAGGGTTCCGTACAAACTCGTAAGTAGATACGTGAATAGTTCAAGAAAAACTGTACGGCGGTTAGTTTAGTAGGAGCAAATAAGTATGTGTTACGATTTTTCCAAATTTCTAAAAAACTGTAAGTTAGGAAAACCGTTATTTTTTCCTATAATATTTAGAATGACATTCATAATTGACAATTATTACAGATTCTTCTGTTCAGTAACTTCGAAGATATGTATTAATAATGGAAGAAGGGGAATGGTATTCTTTTGAACGTTTTTTTCGTATCAAATCAAAAAGTATACGCGTAAGAAAAAAACTTAAAATGGTATTGGAATCTACAAATAAACTCCATTCGTTTGATACCCCACTTAATACAATAGCACAACTTGAAATGTTCAACCTCCCATTTCGGCCCCCTAAAAAAAGTAAAAAAGGTATAAGAGACTTTTTACCTCCAGTAGCTCAGGTTAGTGACTTTCAAAACTATTCCAAATTTTAAATCAATTGCAGCAATAGTTTGAGATATCTGACTGTGAGAGACGGACAGAGTCGCACTATAAGGGTTCCTTTTTTACCATTTTTATACGGAACCGTAAAAACATTCAGACCTGCATCCTCAAGTTTATCTTTATTATGGTCGAATATTTCAAACGCCTGGTTAATTTTTTGTTTTCACCTAAATGATAAACATTTATTTTCACATCCTTCTTTGTACCAAAAACGGGTATAATTTAATTAGTTTTTTTAAGTCAGACTAAATTTAAGAAAACTTAAAAACGCTATCTACAGAGTTACGCCCTAATTTACCACTTCACCTTCAGAGTGATTAAAAAAAACAAATGTGCCTATTCCTTTTTTTCGTTTAGAAATTTATCTGACAACTTTGTTACTTTTTCTTGGGTTATGTGTCAATAATATTGTACAATATTATTGTCGATATCATTACATTATTTTTCAGATATGTCAGTAACTTATTAATATTTTCCCGTTTAAAGATCGTTTTCTTTGAAATAAAATTATGGAAACGTATGATTTTTCTAATTAAAATAAATAACGGTTTTCTTACCCATGCCAAGCATGTACCTACAGCCGCGCTCGCAGTTATAGTCGCATACTCCTTACCCCTGCACTAAACTGTGACAATTTCCGAACGAACTCGAATTGACGCAAGCAAACATGGCCGACTGTTTTTGGTATTATTCGAATTATTTTACATCTTTATACGCGTATTTCTCCAATATACGAATTTTGCGGATATAAGTTATCGATTCGAAAGTATTATTTTTTTACACTCTATTTTTTAAGACGCTTCTCGTTCAGGTCTACCGTAGGGCCCGGCTAAATTATTAATATAGATTGTCATTACTCATTAGGCTGGTCCTTTGCTTTAGGCTGATCGCATTTTGCTTGCCATATTTATTTTTATTCGGTTCTGGCGCTGATATTTTACTCTATACTGTATTTGACCGAACGAGCGCGAAGCATCTCCGTTTCAGCTTGGGCAAAAATGCTTTCGTACGAGTAAATTTATCAAAATGGCGAAACCGTGGGGTGTCATGGGGGTGAGGTCTACAGTTCACAGAGCCACTTCTCTGAGCCAGTTCTACAAATATGTGAAACTAGTGGTTCTGTGAGTTATAGACCGCACAAGTCTGTCAACCCACATGGCTTCGTCATTTAAAAAAAAAAATCAAAACTGTATCGACAAAAAAAAAAATAGGTATAATTATCGAACTTAGTCACAAAATTTCACATAGGTTTAAACGGTTGAGAAATGCGATCTGTAAAGGAGAACATCCGAACAGAATTTCATACGAAAGCATTTTTGCTCAAGCTGAAACGGAAACACTTCGGGCCCGTTTCGCGTTCACTCGGTCAATAAGTTTTTTGAATTAAAATTATGAGACTGCTCAACTTTATGAATTCGTAATTTTGGTAACGCATTCTCGTGGGTAGGTATTGACAACAATAACGGGTTTGTCTTCTCATTTGAAATAAAAATAAATGGAGTAAGAACAAACGCACGAATTTTTTTGCATGTATGTAATGTATTTTTTGCATAATAATTTGCATGTAAATTGTAAATATATCAAGTTAAGGGAGGTCGTAAAAAGCAGCAAGTAAACGCTATCCAGCTAAATGCTATTGTATAAGAACGGATAAAACTCAGATGGCATTATAAATAATGTACAGCGGGGCGTAGTCGGCAGTCAGCATATTTTATAGTATAAAAGGGAACGTTTACGTGCCAATCTGTTGATCTCCAGCAGTTATTTTGATGGATAGTCGTAAGGAAATTGATTTGTGACTTGCTTGGGTGGTGCGATGTTGGTACACGACACGATACGATTACGAAGGACGGACATCTTATTAGAGTTATAATTTGAGAGAATTTAGATTAGAATTATTCCAACTCTCTTTATTTAATCGTATGGCAGAATCAGAATCACAAATCAAATAGGTAAAGTTTATAAATTAAGTTTGAGATTAATTACCTGTTACTGCTATTTTTAAAAGACTAGGACAGTCCTCTTAAGTTATACCTAATTCAAGCAAATATGTAGTGACTTTTATAGGCACTTTTGTCGAGCTACAAAATGATGCCTAGCTGCAGCATTGTTCGGCAAATCTGCACTCCAATTCGCCTGTTGACTCGATTTTTTTTTCTATCTTAAATCGATTTCCGTCGCTGTATTAAGTTTGTACTTATGAAAAAAATAGCATTTTGCCATTTTGAGCACGACAAAGTGCGTTTATGCACATAGTTGTCATACTTACATTTATTTTTTCAGTGTTATTTAAGCATTCCGAAATTGACTTAAATTTTTCTTTACGACGACAAAAAAAATATCGTTTTTTTTTAAACTTTGTGGTCTCATAACTTTATATTTTTTATACACGATGATCCTTAATCGGTGATCAGGTACCAATTTTTCTAATTCAGTAATTGATGGCGGTCACGTTGATGTCGTAATTAGTTACATCTAAACAATTTTTTTTCTGTGATAATTTTTATTTAGAAATCAGTTTTATCCTAAATTCCTAGTCACCCTACTAATCTGTATCTGTGAGATTACAACCTCTTTAAAAAATTAATGGCAATGATAATTTATGAGTAATAACTTGTCACTGTCATGTATGTAAACAAAGTCATAGAAGTCGCAAATGAGTCATTTTCAAAAAAATTGTACACAATTAAGGGATTTTATTAAAACAAAACTTAATTTATTCTTCTGTGTTACGAAAGTTACCCATATAGTTTGTATGCCTAACTTTCGTAACACAGAGGAAGCGATCGTGGTTTTGTTTTTATTAGGCCCTTAACTATGTACAATTTTTTTGAAAATGACTCAAATATTGAATGAGAAAAGTAAATTAGTAATTAAAAAAACATGCCTCGACCATATATGTGCTCAAATATCAAGCGTTACAATATTGTAGGTACGTTTATCAATACAAACCAAACAGCTCAAGATGAACTCAATAATTATTCCACGTAATTTATCCACTGAGACACAGGTTTTTCCTAGTTCTGGCTCATGATGTAATAATTTAAGTACCTACTAATTTTAGACCCTCTTGGTTATGTAATGTTACTATGATTATGAATAAATCATTTTATTTATTTATTTATTTAAAAAAACGTACCAATTCTCACGCACAGTTTGATAAACCGCATGAACTAAAACCTCCGTGACTTCGGACAGTTCACAGTGCCAAACCACGCTCAAGTACGGCCGGCCTCAACGTCGTCCTGACGATCTGGATCGACGCATTTTAAGATGCTTTGCTCGGGATCCTCGTAGGAGCAATAGGCGAGCAGCGAGAAGGTTTCATGTGAGTCAGTCCTTCGTGTGGCGGCTACTTAAATGGTCGGAATTGCATCCTGTTCATTTTCGGCCATTTTATCAATTTTAATTCGTTATCTATCACGCCCTAACTACTCATACTCGTAGAAAAGTTTATTTACATAAGACCTGTCAAATTTTCCGCGAAAGCTATTGCACTTGACGTATCGTGATCACGTGATTTTACTTCAATCATTAATGTAGGTGACCATGTATCCAGTGGTTATTAGTTTAAATTATGTTTTAACCTTTAATTAATTAAACAGTGAGGTATTAATATTTGTCTACTCCTGATCACCGATTAAAATTCACCGTGTATATTTTTGTTTATTTCTTTTGTGTTATGATAATTTAGTATTTTCCAATCCATGTAACTATACTGTGTTGTAAAATTTAACATTAGTCAACATCCCTTTTGGGTAATCACGTGAAAGTACCTAACGTTTGAACACGCTGTAAATATGTGATACGGGTGCTATCGATGACGTGTAAAATCCAGTCGGTAATGGAAATGGATTTTGGCCACCCCTTTACGACTGTTTATTTTAGGTCGTGTCAAAGTAGACCAGTGTAATCCGTTCTAGGTTGTCTTCCCGGGCTTATAGCTCGTATGGTGCTTGTACAATCGAACACACTGTTAACTATATACATTTGTAAACGAATGTCAACTTTATTGCAACGTGTTAAAGTCCATGGGTGGTCAGTTAACTGTGGCTTCGTTTGTAAACGGTGTATGTAACTGGATCAATAAGAGTGAATAGTATTCTCAAGCTTGATGCGCAAGTTACTCGTGTATTCTTGAACATGTTGCAAATAACTGAAACAAGTAAAAGCGTTTCGTTAGGTTACTTGCTCGGATGGCTGTCGCTGGCACACGCTCGAGATATTAGAACGAGGCGCTGTTAAGTTAAAAGTCGTCGTTTAACCTCCTCCCCACCATTAAAATCGAAATGTCAACAGAATTTTAATCTACATTTGAATTTAATTTATGAATTTCGAACGAAGCAAAAAAACAAATGCAACTCTGTTCTGTTAGAAAAAAGACTATCGTCTACGGTAAGTCTGCAGAGGTCGAAAAAACGGTTTTATTTGAAAAAAGCAACATCATAAGCAAAAGGATTAATTAGTCTTGATACTTGGCAAATATCTTTCCGTTTAACAAATATATAATATGTCTACATATCTACTGAAATAAATATTCAGGACAGTATTGCACAAATCGTTCTAGGTCTAGGTCCAACCAAACTAAACAATGTTTGTATACATGTACATATCGATGGCAATTAGCGGAAATGTAGTAACCGCCAAAGAAAACCCTTGGCGGTTACTACATTTCCGCTTTTTGCCATCGATATATAAATATGATATTTAAATATGTACAAATAAATTATCCAAGACCCAGGAACAAATCGCTTAGTTTGACTGGGACTGACCCAGATATTTATTTGGTATAGTCTATTTTTTAACTATAAAGTACGGGGATGTCTATCTTTCTTATTGGTCACAAGCCGGCGTTCACATAATATCTCCCACACCGTAAAAGCCGCCTTAACGTACTTAATTCGAATGAACCAATTAAACGTGCCGTATTTAGCCTTAGAACTTTATAGGTAAAAAAAAAATACTATAGACTACACATTTAGGGTGGATCACGGGATGTATGAAAAAAAATATTCTACAATCCTTTTTGGATATTATAGAAAAGTTGTTACAACTAGTTAACATTCATAATGTAGAATATAAAAGAGATACATTAACATTTAGTACTGCCTCAACTTACGGAAGTTTTACAAATATAGTCTTATTTGCCATGATTTTTCCTACCCCCCTATTTAATATGATTGGATTATTTATTCATCGAATGTTGATTAATTTAACGTTGTTTCATTAGCGTTTTTTTTATTTCGATCTGTTAAATATGGCTATTTTTAATTTTATATAGTTTTTGCAATCTTTAACAACGATTTCCTGCTTTTTATTTACCCACAAGTTCCGTTCACCTGTGGCGGTTTTCATACTTTTTACCCGACTGCGGCGAAGCCCAAAGGAGCGTTATGTGTTTGGCCTGTATGTATGTATGTGTCCGTTCCTATGTCCGCACGTAACTACTCAACGGCACAACCGATTTTGTTAAATGATACATCATTAGATTCGTCTTGATGGCGCGAGTGTCACTGGGTATGAAGTTTGTTAAAATAAGCAAAATGACGGATTTTATGCATTTTTGGAGTGCACCGCGGTCGGGTTTTTTTTAAGTAAAAATATTTAGTTATTCATAAAGTTTTCTACTTTGACAGCATTGGGGCATTACCTAACATTTTTACTCATCTGATACCATGTTAGGGAGTAGGTAACAAGTTTCTCGTGGTAGCTTTTTTGATCCACCCTACTACACATACTTACTCAAATAAATATTTGATATAATTCTTCCCTTTATTACAATATGTGGGTGTACCAAGATTAAATAATCCTGTTGCTGTGGTTTCCCCATGACGTCGTAAATATATTATTTGATAAAACTTGTTTTCGACCTCTGCGACCGAGATGGACTACAAAAATCTATTTTCATCACACTTGCTCGAAAATGGTGTCATTACATGTAGGTTCTGCGGGCCGTAAATGGCCTATTACGCCACAGGGCGTAATTTTTTTTTAATTTGAAACGCTGGTTCTGTTTTACTCTTATTTGTCATGTTCAAAAGAAACGCCAACTTACTTTTTTGACTTTTATCACTGAAATATTTATTTAAAGAGAACTGTTATTGCAAATACATGTAAACACATATTTCGGTAACGTTAATTAAATGTGTATTGTGTGTGTGTGTAAATAGTGTATTTCAGTATTTTGCAAATACAAAATCAACTAAAATGGCGGTTTTAGGTCTTTACCGCTATGGTTTCCGAACGTGACTTGACATTCGCATTATCTATGGATACATGTCACTTTCTGTTTTATTTAATATTTTCTTGTCATACTGGGTGGATTATTAAGGTTATTATATTTAGATTTCCTTACAAGTGTGATGAAAAACATTGTGTGTGCCACGGGCGGTAAAGGAATTACAAATTCGTGTTATTAAAGTCCTGGGCTTCACCTCAGGCTTATAACAAACACTCGTTTGTAATTACTTTCTTACCGCCCTAGATACACAATGTACTATTGTGACGTTCCGCGGCTAAAGGTACCTTATCCATATAGTCGCTAGCGTCCTTCTTTCTTGATTTCTCATAGTAACGGAGTCGGATGCGACCCAAGCGACAATATCCATAAGGTACTTATCTTTACCCGCGGCACGTCACATTTAAAGGAAAGTCCTATTATACTGGTGGTTAAAATTTGTAAGTATATATTTTTGTGCTTATTTATTGCAAGGAAATAAGTATGGTGAATATAAATAATACCTATTACACATCAAATATTATTTCCCTTACCGTAAGTCGCCAATCATTATGTGTTATCTTTGTATTACATTAGATTATTAGAATGTCGCCTTTCTTCACATTTCTCAGGACTCAGATCTCAGGTCAGGCGTCAGAAGGACCAGGGCATACCTACCTATGACCACAAGACAGCTAATGTGTAAATCATGTGAGCCAGTCACATTATTAAATTTCAACTTATAAATAATTATCAATATCGGCACTATATCCCCGCTTTTAGGCTGTATAAATATATCAGTTGCCCTCGCGCACGGTTTAGTTCGCTACAGTGAGTCGCGGCGACCGTGGCACGCGTCAAGCTTTCTATAGGACCACAGTACTTACAATAATATCAAAAAGTTCTAGTGTTACACTTGTGTTGGTGCTTCGACCTGGTTCATTATTTTCAGGTAAATAATTTTAACTATAGCGGGAAATGCTACGGTTTCGTTTTCAGTTATCATTTGTCATTCTTGAATTTTTGAAAAATAATAACTGTTTTTCATCCCGGAAAATGTGCGGATCCCAAGGGATAAAGAAAATATGCTCGGATAGGGCAGTTGCGGAAAATAATCCGATTAATTCGTTTATTCCACGCCAAGATATTGCAAGGAATTCAGGTATCTGTTAGGGAAATTAGCGAGCTAAAATATTTATTTAGGAAACTAATCATAAATAGTAATTTTGTACTCTAGGTACATAGGTACCGTAAATATGCATATTATGCGTGTGGTCGCTTTTTGGCACCTTAAGAAGAATTCAGACACATGTTGTTCTGTAAGGGCTCGTCCAAAAATCATGTGATTCAATTTGGCCTATTTTTGTAAGTATTATGAGACAGGTATAAAATTAAATACGCTTAGAAAATATTGTTAAAAAAAAAGAATTTTCAAAATCGGTTTAGCCGTCTTGGAGTAATCGGTGAACAAACACACAAAAAAAACAACATTCAGACGAATAGAGAACCGTCCTTCTTTTGAAAGCCGGTTAAAAAATTATACGTAATGTCTTTCTCGGACCCCCCCCCATCGTGATCATTCGTGATATTTTTCTGTCCCCCACCCGCCACCATCGACGATCACATGATTTATCATAGTTATCAATTGAATAATTGAGGTAGGTTTTGAACGTGATAATTAGTTAGATGATATAATGATTTAAACCGTAGTGTAAGAAGCGCTTTTGTGTAAATGCTTTTAAATTTATAACAAAGAAGTTTAACGTTTTGTAATTTCTTAGATCAAATTGAAGAAGTTCGTTAGCGTACTAAGTTTTATTAGTGCCATAAATTATAATTCCCAACTCCCTGGGCTCAAAACAGACGAGTGTTCACCGAAACTTTGTGTTGACACGGCCTTTACAAGATATTTACACGAACAGTACGTATTGTATACGTACGGTAGCCTCATGAAAATCTTAAACACATTAGAACTTTACATATATAGATACAAGAAATCAAAGTACATAGACAAATTAAACGGCACTTACCTATGGTCCACACCGAGAATCGAACCCGGTACCTCTAGATTTCCGGCCCAGCGTCTCAACCACTCGACACCGGAGCACCCCGGAGATCTATATATATGTAACTTAAAATGTGGTGTGATTTACCCGCATTAAAAACTAATAAATAAATATCATGTTTGCAATGGTTCACCTTGTTTTGGCATAATTTTATTTGCCCGAAAGTTCTATTTGCCCGAATACTATTTACGCATAATTGTTATTTTACAGATAATATTGACTTTTCAGAATAATTATAAAAGAAACCTAACCTAACCTAGTATATTCTAAGTGGCTGCTGTAAAAGATTTTGCAAAATATTTTCCGTTAAAGCTAGAGAAAAATTATGCGAAATAAAATTCGGGCTAACAATATATTCGGACAAATAAAACGTATGCCAAATAAAGGGAACCCGTTTGCAATAAAACATCTTTAACGGATTAAATCGCGTATATTATTTCATTTTTGGGTAAGGCCGTAAAAAAGGGATGATTTCGTGACTTGTAAGCGTCCGGCATTGTTTTTACGAAAAGTAATTACAAAATTTTACTTTTTTAATTTTCCGTGCAAAATACAAAACTTTTTCTACTAGTTCTAGTCCACTAACAAATGTAAATCTCTGTGTTTGTATTCCAATTTTTTTTTCTTCTATGCAATTGCATCGATTTCCATACAAATAAAAATGTCCCAAAAATGTTCCTGAAAGATTGTAATTATCGTTTTTTAGTTTTGTGATATTATACTGATATGTTGGAGTTTTTTTTATAACTGTCATATATTAATGCAACGTTTTTCGAGCTTTAACATTAGCATTGCCCATTTAAAATAATAATTTACGCGTAACATAAGACAAGTCAACATATTGAAGCTTTTAAGTTACTTAATTTAAGTAACCGTTCTGTCTTGCTATTTCAGCAGTTGATTTGCGGAATTTGATTTCATTATAACGGCAACACTATTTATTCTTTAGTCTTGGTATACCTCTCACTGGTCGGCCATTTTGTGGGTAGTTCAGTGCGTCGATTCAACTTGTGCCGAGGATTTTTTATGGAATTTAAAAGTTACGAGTGAATTTCATGGTAAATTTGTTCTGTTTTGTATTACGTAATACATTATTAATATAATCTTCATATTAGTTTATAGCTAGGTGTCGTGTTCGAGTTAATATGTTTGTTATTGTTCTATATAATGCAAATGAAAGTGAATAGAGGCTAACTTTTATGTTACTTTTAAGTTACTTATGTTACCATTTTAATTTATTTTTAAGTTACGTAACATAAAAGTAAAGTAAAGCTTTGTTCACGCTTTCTTTTCAGTTACAAGTTCTTGCAGTCGGGTTTTTAGTTTAAAATATTTGGTTTGTTTTAATTTTTATACCCAACTGCGCAACACAAAGAAGAGTAACGTGTTTTTTATTTTATTTTACATAATTACAATGATTATAACAAGTAATCCGGGGAAAAATTATGATTTAATTTTATTTGTGAAGACAGCTTTTGTGTGGCTATCAGCCTTTAATTACTTATTCATCTTTGTTCAAAAATGTACCAAAGTATATAAGGTCCTAATTTATTAGTTGCAGATATTTTAACACATTATACTTTACATTAAAATAATTAACTTTAAATAGAAATTCAGAAATCTTTTCATATAACTTTTCTGATTTCATTTACCTAACAATAAAATTTTTTATAATTTCGTCTAAATAAATCATCATGTGCATTATCACATGTCACAATAACACTATCTGTCATATCAACAATTTGTTGTCGTAAATGTCGTAACGGTTCGGCGGGAAAACTGCAAATGTCTTTTAATTTATCTACGTGAAGTGGCCAGTTACAGTTAAGTGGTACGTAAAAGAGCTACTAGAATCTTTTCAATGAGTTTTCATTTAGTAATCACATTAACAGGGTGTTATTACGTAGCAAATTTGTTTTTCCTTTTTCTCCAAAAAAACATCGTAAAAGCTATAATGTTTCATGCTTTAATATACTCCAGAGACCGAGTACTATCAGCTGTAAAAATATCTGCAACTAATAAATTAGGACCTTATATACCTATTTGATCTCTTAAATAAACACTTAGTACAAAAAGTGTTTGTATTGTAGACATTGTGAATATCCCTTTAGAATACTTTTATGTAACTTTTAAGTTACTCAGTAACATATATTTTTAGTTACTTTTATGTTACATAAGCCCAATTTTTCAGCCTTACCCTTTTACGTCCCGACGCTTCGTAACCCTTTTCGTCATTCGTGATCCTGGGTAGACTAAATGCGATTTAATCCGTTAAAGTTTTTTTATTACAACTTTGTTATAACAAAATTCAATCGGAACGTAGCAAACTTTATTAGAATAAAAAACGTCAATTGTAAGATTGCATGGTTCTAAGCATGCTTTTCATTGGTCCACTGATGTTTTACACGCAGTCGCAATTGCAACGTACGTAGCCCTTTAACTCTAAGCCCGGTAAACGGAATCCTACGTATAACTGCGCCCTTAATTTGTCATAGGTATTTACAACTGCATTAATGGCCAGTTCACATTATTCCAGTCCAGTTGTGGACTGGAGCATATCGTTTACATTATTCCAGTCTTTTAAGAGTTTTTAAAGACTGTTACCAAAAACAACCACGCGGATTCACTATATCACGTTCAATCCAGCACTGGATTGACGGTTTACACTATTCTAGTGGCGCTGGATTGGGTGAGCTGGAATGAAAAGTTGACGGTCTCTCCAGTCACTGGACTGGAATGCTCACTGGAATGGGTACATTCCAGTGCATTCCAGTGTCAGTTCACATTATTCCAGTAGCATTCCAGCACTGGATTGGATTGCTGGACTGGAATGCTACTGGAATAATGTGAACTGGCCATAATAGAATAATGGCGTTCCAGCTGCCTTCGCTTTATTCGGATCTCAGGTAGTCAGGTAAATGCCAGGGGTGTGAAGTGCATAATACGTCTAAACTAAAGTCACATTTCTATTAAAGCAATTTTGACTCTTGGCAAAGGCCTTAGAGTAGATAATCCACTAAAATGACAATGCACGAAGTCTTTATCTGTGAAGCACGCTTCTCTTTTATGACGGACGATAATGAGGTATAAAATCACACAACAGTATTGTTTCCTTTAAGTTGATTGGACAAATATAAATAAAAAATACTATATCTATTGATTTCTGTGCCTCACCTGGGTTTGTGCCTTGTGCCTATCGCCAATACCGGGATGCTGGCATTGTATTGGACGAACAAAATATTGGATCTTGGAAGGAGTCGATTAGGTACCCAACATTTTTATTTCCCAATAAAAAAATGATAAAGCCAAAAATACGTGATCAGTATTTTACGATAATCTTAACTGACGGACTAAATAGAACGTAATTTTTAGGGTTCCGTAGCCAAAATGGCAAAAACGGAACCCTTTTAGTTACGTCATGTCCGTCTACAAGACGTATATTGATGAAATTTGGAATGTAGGTGTGTTGTATAAGCCGCTACTTAGTTCAGTAGTTAAATATCAAAAATAAATATTTCTAGGAGGGGTATTTTTTTTTTTGAAGCCTGACAAACTTGTTAAAGTCTTACTGATTGTTGCAAAAATCGGACCAGATGGGGACCGTGGCGTTCTCCCTGGGATCAAACCAGGTCGCTAGTCCCGGACCACCTTGAAAGGGCCGGACTAAGTAGGGAGAATACCTAACACACACATTATTATTCGCAGATTCTTCTACTGTTGTTTTTAGATAATTGTTTACCTAATCTTCTCATGTCATTTCGCGTAAATAAAATGTATCAAGCTATAGAATAAAACATATTTCAAACATAATTGATGCCGTGGACAGGGGCGTATTTTGAAATTTGGCGCCCCGGGCCAATGTCCGTTTCGCCGCCCCAGAAGTCAAGGAAAAAAATTATTGAAATAAAAAATACAATATTTTTAAAAATTCTGATCGCACGCACGCAGGCGAGCTATCGCGCATCTTTGTGAATACCTACGTGTCGAAAAACTAGTCCTTTAGGGCAGTGTTTTTCAAAGTGTGGGTCGCGACCCCTTGGGGGGTCGCAGACCCTCTAGAAGGGGGTCGCGAGGGTCGAGAAACCTTCAGGCAAAAAGGAAAAAATAAACAAAAAAGGTCAAAAGTGTAACGGAATAAAAGTCAGGTTAGAAATCGTGGAGGATTGGGGGGTCGCGAAATATTTTCGCATACAAAGGGGGTCGTGGTATGAAATAGTTTGAAAAACACTGCTTTAGGGTCATAATCTCCAAAATCTGAAAACCGACATTTTCGCGGTTTTTTTCGATTTTTGACAAAGTTGCGTTTGGCGCTCGAGGTCACAAACTTAGATTATTCATTTAACATCATAAACAAGTCTGCAAAAAATCAGAACTACTGGATTGGCGCAAAGTACCCCGTACTTTCAGGTAACAAGGTTACTGGATTATTCAATGTTTTGCAAAATAGCTTTCAATATTGAAAAACGCCCCCTCTTCCCTCTGCGCCCCGCCCGGGCCCTTATTCAGAGCATGTACTTATTGTACTTATCACGCCGTATGTTTTTAATAACAGACGCGCTCCGTAGGTATTGACGAAAATTAACTTACGACCGTATTTGAGAAGTAAAAGTCAGTTGAATGGCGCCAAAACCAGAACAAAAGGAATCGGCCCGGGGCGGCTACGGCGCCCCTGGGCGATTGGCGCCCCGGGCCATGGCCCAGATGGCCCTAGGGTAAATACGCCCCTGGCCGTGGACACAAACAATGACCCTCTTTATGTTTGTATGGAAAACCGGCCGACTCGAATTACCTTATTCTTATTTTACATTCGCGAATGAAGTTGTTTTTTCTAGTCGCCAATAAAATAAATGACTAAAAACTATCGCCAGTAAGGTTAATACCGCTGATATCAGCCAGTTCGAGCAATTAACCGGTTGTAATCGCTTACAAAGGCTTGTCAGGCTGAGACAATGTCAATCGCGGTTATCTGTTACAAGTACCAATACAATGCCTTATTATTTTTCACTCGCACGTTTTTCCTCGACACGGTTACGGCTGGGTAGGAAACGTTGTGAAAGACGCCTGGGTTTGTACAACTCATTGTAAACCGCTTAATATTATCTGTCTAGCCGTTGCAATACATTGTAGACGTTAAGGAAAACCCGATGAAAGCAATATGGTTTACTGTTACGTCGATAATTGTGTTGACGTTAATGACGCCTGACTTATTAGCATTCGTAAACAGTTCGTTCATAGAAAGTAAGCCGTATTCTCGTTTATTGTTATCATTACACCAGAGTGTTATTTCAGAGGTAATTAATAAAAATTAGGTATTATTCCGTAAATTTGCGTCATTCGTAATTAAAAAAAAGAACCTGTCAAAAATGTCGGTTTCATCCAAATACCGGTATTTTTTCCGCTCTTTTCGTTCTTTGGTTTATTATTTCATTTTCAATAGGACAATCTCATACTACGGAGTTATTACTTAAATATATTATTGAGCCCTACATAAAAAGCATAAACTAACTCAAAATATTGGGCTATTTCGGGGTTTTTGCAAAATATCGGTTCCGAGCCCTGGTCTCATCTCCTATCGGAAACAAATATTAAATTCTCGCCGGAAATTTCATCTATTGGAAAAGTGAGAATTTAAAACTGGAGTTAACTTTTTGAATCTGGCTTTGATTTTAAGGCCCAACAGGCTTTTCAGTACTACGATTGTTATCCGATTAGACGCCATTCCGTTAGCGACTACAATGCGCATGTTGGAGATAAGATTAGCTGATGCATGTGGATAACCTCAAAGGAGCGCCCGCATCGAGAGAATTGAAGTGCAGTTCTAAGGAGATAGAAGCTGAATATTTTAAAAAACATGTCGATGACATAGTCTAATCTTTGCAAGATTTCGTATTAATAGTTGCTGTGTCAATTCGATAATATATTGGTGAATTTTGCAAGTTCTTCAAGAATATTTACTATAATGTTAATACTTGAATTAGTGAAATGCAGAGTAATAATACCTACTCATTATTCATTATATAAGCATCATATGTATACCTATCTAATAAATAGCACTAATTAAGATTAAGAGACTGGATTTATTTTGTTGATTGATTCTGGAATGCCAACTATCCTTTAAGATTGGCGCGCCAGCGTGCTTTAGGTATATAGGTACACCTTAAAAGGTAATTATGTTTCTCAAAGCTTCGATATGATTTATGTAATATCCGGCATAACTAGTTTGTGATTAGTATAGAGCAGTGTTGAAAACTGTTTCGTTGAAATTACAACTCCAGGGAGAAGTTAAAAAATTTAACTCTAATATTCAGATGAGTAGGTCAAGTAGGTAGGTATCTTAATATTTGGTTTGAGTTATAAACTTATACCTACGCTTAAAAATGTTTTAGATTGAAAAGGTTTTATTTTAACTTACTGAAGTTTCGTTTACTTACGTGTTCTGGGTGGAAAACCGATATAGTACATTGTGCACCGAGGGTAGTAAGAAGGGATTTACTAGGAAAGTTTATTAGAAGCCCGACGCCGTAAGCGGAGGGCTTTTAATGACTCGAGTTTGTAATCCCCTTACTGCCTGTGGTACACACAATGTTTTTCATCACATTTGCGAGGAAAATAAAATAAGACAAAAATAAAATTATTTAATGTCAACTTTTTCATATAGTCTTCCACAGATAATGCTAAGAACTGCGTTTAGTTTTCAAACTTGACAGGCAGTACAGCCATCTCCGATCACCGATTTTCAAAATAAATTTTTAAACTAAATTGGGTAAGTCAAGTTTATCAAAAGTGTGCAATTTATATACTTTTTCGATAGTTCCCGACGTAATGATCTAGAAAATACCCCTTTTGCATTTTTATTCCCTGTAATTCTTCCCAAATATCGTGTTAAACTCACTTAAAAAAAGGGACGCCCGCCGGCAGACAAAATTAGTGCCTAAATTCGTAAAAAAAAAACAAACGTATCTGTGTGAAGTCTGTGTTATGCCGCGTCCACACCAAGCCAACGAAGGCCGGCGAAGCCCCTTCGTTGGCCTTCGTTGGCTTGGTGCGGACGCGGCATTAGCTGACAATTGTGACAGACCACTTCACACAGATACGATTGTTTTTTTTTTTACGAATTTAGGCACTAATTTTGTCTGCCGGCGGGCGTCCCTTTTTTTAAGTGAGTTTAACACGATATTTGGGAAGAATTACAGGGAATAAAAATGCAAAAGGAGTATTTTCTAGATCATTACGTCGGGAACTATCGAAAAAGTATATAAATTGCACACTTTTTATAAACTTGACTTACCCAATTACTTTAATTGCATCAAAATAATTGCAAAAAATACTGAAATAGTCCGTAATAAATGTGATTCTTTCTTTCTTTCTTTCAAATAATAGTTAAATATACCATATAATTTTTGTATACACTAAAATTGGTTTTGTAGCCAAGTTTTGAAGATGTGAAATAAGCCTTGGCTGATTTGAAACCTCCTTAGTCTGAAATGACGTACGGGTAGGTTCTATATTTTAAAACTAAACTCATAACTCCCTCGGGAGTTATAGATTTTCATACAGTTTTTCTTCCCGTGGGAGTTATAGATTTTTATAGCCCACGGGAGGTAAAACGGCTCGAGCTGGTCTATAAGCCCGCGTGTTATAACACCCTTTACGAGCAAGTGTGATGAAAATGTATGAATTCTGTTTAACACTCATTTTAGGCTTTTATTATAATTTACGTATTAAGGTGTTTTTGTTTCTATTAACTAGCGTTTGAGTGTCAATGTTTTCATAAGAAATAGGTATTAGATTACTCGTAATTTAGGTAAGTACTAGCTTAAGTAGGTATGTATGTAGTTCGTTTCTTTAGTTTCTCATTTCGGAAAAAATGTACTTGCAGTGCCGGATTAGCCACGCAGCAAGAGTAGCAAATGCTACGGGCCCCGCGCATTGGGGGGCCTCGCGCCCACTCGCAAAAGGGGACCCCCCACGTTATGTTATTTTATCACGTATAAAATTACCGGTCAATAGGTATTAAGCATATTCGAGATCATCCAAGCGCCGCTTTGAAGAAATGCAACAGGCCCCGCGCTGGCTTAATCCGGCACTGTGTACTTGACAGATATTACGTCCTTATTTATTTCCCTAGATATTTATTTATCTTTCAGCAACGATCGTTACATGAAACTGCGTAGTAGAGTGTAATAAAAATACAAGTACCTACAAATTATATAATTGTCATTGTCTCAATGCACTTAGATTTTGGGCTCTTTCTTTTGAGAGTCTTTCAAATCTGTCTTAATCGCGTGGGTGATGCTGATGAAATGATGAATGAACACACCAAAACAGCAAGACGCAGTCTAATCCAGGGGTCTCCAAACTTTTTTCCCAGAGGGCCATACAGCACCTCTGAAAATGTCGCGCGGGCCACACGACATGGTCGACTTGGGGTTACGTATAATCTGTGTCTCACATCATCTGTAGGTACTTTACTGTGCGACTTCTGTGACGAGACTTCTGTACGTAGTACCTACTTCTTATTCTGTGCTGAGGGCCGGATTAGAATGCCTCGCGGGCCGGATCATAGGCACTTCCGCTTTCTTCCCGCGGGCCGGATTGGAACGGCTGGCGGGCCGTAGTTTGGAGACCCCTGGTCTAATCCAACAGAGAGCATTTTATGGCTACAAATGTTTCCTCATTTCTTTCGTTGATCTCGACCCTTTCCGCCTTTATGGGGTTACGTTACCTCCTTGACACTATTAGTATAATATATTTTACATTTAAGTCGGTTCTGAATAAATGTTCCAGTGGCTTTAAAATACTAAGACCTAAAAGTCCAGCGCCGTTGATTAATCATAAAACTTGGATGCGTAATTTTTTCCGTATAATGATAAATGCAGCTACGACAGATAACTGAAACGCTCTTTATGATAGCGGTATCATAAAGAGCGTTTCAGTTATCTGTCGTCAGCAAGATCCGCTAAAAAACTTCTCTCAAATATTTCTTTCTCTCAATCTAAATTCTATACGAACTCTTTTTCTTTCCAGGCCATACGATTATGGAACTCGTTACTTCTCGAGAATCCCTTCCTATTTTTGAAATTAAAGAGCGTTGCCAGGTGGATTTCACTCGGTTTTGGCCGCCCGCACGGCGGGCGTATCCGATTGGAACGCCGGCGTACTAAACTAAACGTCACAGTAGCACAATATAATTAACCTGACACGTCGAGTACTGTCCGAATTACCAATAATGTATTTGAAATACATATACCTAACGTATGGTTTCTAAACTCATTTGGTTAAGAAAATCAGTGAATACTGTCAACTTATATTGAATTGCATTGATATTTACTTTAGTTTGTGTGTGTACAAACAATAAGCTAAATTATTTGGGGTCATTATTAGACTTTGGATGCTAAACACGAAGTCTTCACAAATTAATATACGATTCATCTTCAGCGTCGTTCGGCCACGGTAAAGAAAGTACGTGAAGTACTGAAGTAGGCAGACGTACTGTACTGTTTATCCGTCTCGTACTTTCTTTGATATCGGCCGAAGCTGAAGATTATATTAATTTGTGATGACTTCGTGTTTACCATCCAAGACTGAATATAATAAACATTAACAGTGTATGTACCCAGGAATCGCAATAATTGGAGATGATACCATGTGACTCTACATGGTCTCATCTCCAATTATTGCGATTCCTGCGGAAAGAGAATAGGATTTAAATTGGGGGGGGGCGCTGTAATGCTTTTCTACCGTATGTGCCGTATTTTCTGTTCTGTGGCCATACTGGTTAGGTTAGTTCCGTTTTTCGCCACGCCTATGCTCTTTCCGCACAGACTCTATACATCTTAATATAAATAAAACCGGACAAGTGCGAGTCGGACTCGCCCACCGAGGGTCCTTACAAATTTGTAGGTACATATAATAAAGTACCCTATAAATTTTGATACCCCCAGTAATAGTACATTACTGCAGAGGCCGGGAAGTAAAGGGTTGCCAGCCGAGTACATATAGCTGGCCGAGCGAAGCGAGGCCAGATAGTTACGAGGCTGGCAACCCCATTTCCCGCCGAGGTATGTATAGTGCTTTTCTCAAATATGCAATGAAATAAACAAACTTACTTATTAGTACTTACTTAACCTGAATAATACTTTATAACACAAACTTGCTGTCAGAAAGTGACGTTAGTGACATTTATATCCATAGACAATGCAAATGTTCGGACGTTCGGTCCAAAAGCTGTTTCAGTTTACATTTTTACCGCGAATATTTAGATGAAATATTTTAAATGTGTATTCGTGTAGTTAAAATTGCAATTTAAAATTGTTTATAGTGTGTTATTTGTTATGTTCATGTCAATTTTAAATAAATAAAATTGCAAAATGTAGCAAAAATCTTTTTTTTTTTTAATGGCTGAATGCCGTAATGCCACATCATTACGGCATTCCAAATAAATGTGGAATGGAAATTAAAAAAAAATACATTGCCGGCCTAGGCCGGCAATGTAAGTATGAAATTCCATTACTTGCCAAGTGTCAAGCCGCATCGGAAACGAGGTACTTTGCGGCCTATTTTTAGGCACGTAATGTCAACATTTCATGCCATGTTTGAGAAAAGTCTATTTTGTAATGATTTAATGAAAAATGTATAGTTTTCAGATTTTTCCCTATACTTCTAGTATAAGGTACCTGACCCATGAAAGGCCCACCTTATTTGTTTTTAAGTACAAATAAAAAACGATGAATGCTAAAATAAGACAACAATGTTTATTTAATCGTTTATTTAATAATCAACGTATTAATAATAATTTTGGTTCAGAAAACAATGTTCACTATTAACTATAAGCTTTTTTAAAAAAACCGTCTTCTGGGCCTTATTCAGACCCCTGTATCTTAATAAGGCCATACCCGGGCTAGAGTAGTAACCTCACACAAATAATTATTCAAAAATATATAATGATCATTTAAAACTTAAATTTTGATCACAGCCTTTATAAAAAAAACGAATAAACCACTACATATAATTAGAATAAAGATTCACACAGTAATATTAAAAACACTTACATTTTTGTACGTCAAAATTTAATAAACGCCTACTTGCGACGCACGCGCTGCCTTCTATCGACTGCAAGTTCCCACAGGTTCGCCACAGCGCGGCTTTTGCTATGGCAACAGAGGCCATTTTAAGGTTAGACACTCGATAATGAAATCTCAATCCGTTTGACTTTATAGTTTTGGATATTTAAAACGTGGGCTTTATTAGGCACTGGGCCTTACATGGGCCAGGTACCTTAATACGGTATTATTTGCCAAATTCCATAGTTCTAGGTTACCGGAAAGTATACCCTTTGAATTTTGGTTTACTTGAGAGTGTTGAAATTTACGTTTTTTGCGGCATAAACTGCCGTATCATTTTCCACGTTAACTTAGAAGCTTGATTGTTTCACAACTTCAAGAGGCTGTAGACCTGAGTATATGGTTTTAATTTATACTCGATAACCTCTACGCGTCCCCGAGATAAAGGGTCTTGCTTGACAGACGGACAACAAAGTAATCTTATAAGGGTTGCTTTTTTCCTTTTATACGGAACCCTAAAAACAAAAGAGCCCAGTGTATACTAGGTGCTAACTTATTCTATCAAAAACCCTGTTTATATCAGCTTCACAAAGGATCTGAAGAATGATTAGAATCACGTCGAACGAGAATAGTTTCGCGGCTTGACCAGGGGCGTCTGGGGCTGTTCACTGCCTGACGTATACAAGACTGCACGACGAGTGACACCAATCGTCCTGCCACATGTTATTGCCACATCACTGCATTCATATTTTAAAAACTGCAGTTGTTTCACTGAATTAAACGAATATCAAGCGGATGTAAGTATGATAAACAGCTGTGTATACACCGTGTTTTCTTTTTATTCCAAGAACTTCGACATATTAATCAGTCATATAGAGTTTGTAGTTTGAGTTAAATTTTCGCGTCATACCTCCCGCTGGTCTATTGCTCACTTTGAGCAATCAGCGAAACTTCAAGGTGGTACGGGCTGAGCCAAGCAAGTCATACAGATTTCGAAAAAAGCGTGTTTCCTGTGGACATCACAAAATTAGGAGCTTTCACAGCCTAATTTTTTACCCGACTGCGGCGAAGCCCAAAGGAGGGTTATGTGTTTGACCTGTATGTATGTATGTATGTATGTATGTCCGTTCCTATGTCCACTCGTAACTACTCAACGGCACATCCGATTTTGATAAATGATACATCATTAGATTCGTCTTGATGGTGCGAGTGTCACTGAAGTTCGTGAAAGTAATAGTACATTGTGCACCGAGGGTAGTAAGAAGGGGATTACTAACGAGAGTCTATTAGAAGCCCGACGCCGTAGGCGGAGGGCTTTTAATGACTCGAGTTTGTAATCTTCTTACTGCCCGTGATACACACAATGTTTTTCATCACATTTGCGAGGAAAAAAAAATAAAACATAAAAATGAAATAAACTAAACGCACCCGCTAAGAGACAACTTCAACTGTCAACTTTTTCAATATAGTCTTCCACAGATAATGCTAAGAACTGCGTTTAGTTTTTAAACTTGACAGGCAATGTCGCCAGATTGTACCGACTTTCAAAATAAAATTTTAATCTAAATTGATTTAATTGCATTAAAATAATCGCAAAAACTACGGAAATAATAGTAAAATATACCATATAAGTTTTATTTACACTAAAATTGGTTTTGTAGCCAAGTTTTGAAGATGTGAAATAGCCTTGGCTGATTCGAAACCTCCTTAGTCTGAAATGACGTACGACTTTTAAAACTAAACTCATAACTCCCGAGGGAGTTATAGATTTTCATACAGTTTTTCCTCCCGTGGGAGTTATAGATATTTGTAACCCACGGGGGGTAAATCGGCTCGAGTTGGTCTATAAGCGCGCGTGTTATAACACCCTTTACGAGCAAGTGTGATGAAAACAAAATAGCGGATTTTATGCAGTTTCAAAGTGCACCGCGGTCGGGTGTTTTTTTTATAAAGATGTGGTTATTAGCTGGACCCTTATAGGCAGCAAATAACTCTACTCTTCTAGGTACTTTATATAAAAACAGTGATGTGTATTCGGGTCTTTAACTATTATTGTTCTGTGCACAGGAAAGACGTTTTTTTTAATCTGTATGACCCTAATGTGCACATTTAAAGGGACGGAGTAGTGAAACGGTTTTTCGAAATAAGTAGGTAAGTAATATATTTTTTCGATTTATAATAATTTAATATCTTAGTAGGTAACGATTATTCTGAAACGACATTTATACACCTTTGTAATTAACAAAAAACCCGCCAAGTGCGAGTAGGATTCATGGTTCCGTACCACCAATGAGCAAAAAGGCGCCAAAAAATACGTTTCTTGTAAGGAGATGGGGAGCCACTTTTATTTTTAACTTTATTGGTGTTTATTGTCTGGTTGTAATAACGGGAATAGAAATACACATTTTGTGAACATATCAAGCATCCACCTATTACCATTACTGCAATCAAGCAAAAAACGCCTATTAAAACACGTGTTTTGTATGGGGACCCTCTTTTAGTATTAGGCGGACCTCACACTGCAGCCGAATCGCGGCAACACGCGACTCAGCGATTTTCAACTTTGTATCTAGAATCATCGATTTGTATCGAAAAATCGCGGGGTGGCGCACACTGGCGCGTAAATCGCGGCGACTCCCAGCGACTCGCTGCGAGTCGCCGCGAATCGCAACTACTATGCGCAGCTACACGGAAAAAATCGCGGCGACGCCCGTGATGTCGCAGCGAGTCGCTGGGAGTCGCCCGTCGCAGCGACGGGCGATTTCAGTGTGTTCTTCGCCTTATTCTGTTATTCGGGGGAAATATAAACCCAAAAAATCAAAGATAATAAAAATGAGTCCGCCCGTTTTCGAGTTTTGAATGGTGTTACAATCACGACTTTCTTTATGTATATAGATTAAGAAACGATTCAATAAAACTCGGACTTGTATTGAAAATATAACAAATTTATAAACAAATAAAAATAGATTAACGAGCAATTTATTATGTTTAGAATGAAGTTTAAACCTCACCACTAGATATACTAATTTATTTTAGTAATAAATGAATCCAAATTTAATTGGCAGTACAAAGAATAACAAGATCATAGAAAACGTTAAATGATTTAAAATTTATCCTAAACTAAAATAATTAAACTACGTATAAGACTAAACTAAACCTCGGCAAAAAAGAAAAAAATAGTTACAACACCCCGCCCCGCACCGTACCTGGCTCAAAGGTCCCCATAAAAATTCAAAGGTGTATGTGAAATCTCCGACCTGCACTGGGCCAGCGTGGGCACTTAAGAACTAATACATGAGAGGAGGGTTTACCCTTGAATTGTCGACAAACGCTTCATCGACATATCATTTCATCGAAATATCATTTCATCGAAAGTTAATTTGCTCTGAAACCATATTTTTCTAGAAATTAATATAAAACAAATCCTGACTCTTAAAAAAATCCTGAAAAGTTAACGGTTTCGGAGAAAAAAGTTGTCGACGAAATGAAAATTCGATGAAATGAAACATTCGATGAAACGTTTGTCGGCGAAACAAATATCCCGCCTGTAACCTGTAAAAAAATGTTTACACTGTTGAGTACGTTGTTTATACACCGTGGCTACGAGTAACCCGACAAACTTTAATTAGTACTACTGTCAGAGATATTCATTCTGTTTTAAATGAAAACTCCCAAGTGTGTAACAAGCCCTAGTGACTAAGATAGTTTTACTATTTTTTTAAAATCCTTTAACTTAACAGCAATTAACCTTCGCAGTATTTGATGGTAAGCGACTACGAGGCCAAAAAAATTACCTTTCGTTTCCAGTTTAGCTTTTTTTTTCTTTTTGATAACTTTTCCTCCAGTAAGAAGGACATGTTTATAACGAGGGGCTGAATTTACTGATTTATTTTGTTCCATAAGACTATTAATGTAAAATGACAAAGTTCGACCTATGTTGATATAACGTTATTTACTTATAATACCATCAGGAATACGTGGTTAAAGTTTGTCGGGTTACTCGTACCCACGGTGTATAATGAAATTTTAATACCATCCATACGGCTGCCTCTTGGATACTGCAACTACGCGTCGTTGCCTTAACTATCAAGCCTTATCTATCATATAGACTTGTCATATTGTCATAGATAGCGCAAATACCTCACTAGCATTTACCCGCGGCTTCGCCCGTGTTATTACCGTTATTATTTATCCCTAGAAAACTCATCGTTACCGGGATATAAAGTATCATGTTTCAATCCCAGACTTGGTCTACTTGCATGCCAAATTTCAGCTAAATTAATTTAGTTATTACTGCGTTATTTAGTACCAAACATCCACCCATCTAAACATCCAAACATCTTCAGAAACTTTCATAATTATAATATTAGTAGAATAGGATAGGATAATCTATTGCAGTGTTTGTATCACGTCAGTACAATTTTAAAACCATTCCGGCAAATAACTAATAGTACCTATTTAATATTCGTCGTGTATGTAAAACACTGCACTTTTTATTTATATCTAATCGTTTAAATGGCCCATAACATAATCGATCTGCAAACTCACCTGAATGTGCATAAACCAGTACCTACGTAACCAGAATAAAATTGCAGCGTTCATTGTCATTATACCCGTGCCAGATTGCAGTTTATTAAAACACGTATTGTAAAATGGCTTTCCCCTCATATCTGCGTCAATCGATTCTTACAATATACTTAATTTAATTTTTTGCTCCATATAATTGCATCTGAGAATGCAAATTGCAATGTCACGTAACGTTTTTGGGTCTGTTACTGTGGCAGGTGTCCTGTGTTGGCAGAGAAAGCGTTACGATGGTTTATGTCTAGTAAAATAATAGCTGCTGTGATAAAAACAAGTGATCTGTAAACGCGGTCAATGTCGCTACAGCAATTAATAGGCTGATTTTCTATTTGTTTGCCGAGTTTAGTAAGGTAACCTAACCTAACCTAACGTAGGTATTTGTTGCTTGAAATTATGAAGGAAAAAAGTGCGAATTTTTAAAGTAAAGTTAGACGTCCCACTGCTTAGCACCGTCCCAGTAGTTGCCATAGTACATTACACAACTAGGGTGGTAAAACAAAAAAAGGCCGAGATCGCAGATGTTTGCGGCCCGAACTGCAAGCGAGGGACGTAAATATGCGATCGAACGACCCCAAAACGGCTCCGCTCGTGCTCGGCTCGTCTAGCGTAGACGCGCCTTTAAATCATTAGCAATTGACAACATTTCATATTTTCAAAAGATCTTAATTCGAAAACCATTTGGGTAAAACTGTATTTTATGCTCAAAAAAAATATTTTTGGATTTTTTTTCCCATTCATTTTGGAAAAAATCGTCAATTAGTGTGAACCGGAAGTGTGACGTCATTTTCCCTGCATTATCGAGAGAGACCTTAGTGCTGAAACGATTAAAAAGTGTATGGTATCCGGTTGTCATTTTCTGACATACTTGTCGTCTGAGTCGTCTGACGTTTATTTGTTTTGAAAATTGTTACAGCTGCTTAGCGGCTTTAGAAGTTTAATTTTCTTACCGTTGGTTCATTTGCACGTTTTCGAAGACCTTAAAAGACTTGGCACTTTCCCACTGAACTCCGATAACGCATTCAAACCTTATTAACTTGGCATTCTTTTACCGGACACCGATTTTTTTCATATAATGAAGACATCAGAAGGTTTTTCTCAGGCTGATAGCACCAATCTGCCGCGTGTTGAAATTATGATGATGATGGAGTACACATCGGCAAGTGATAAATATAATCCAGCCCAAATAAGAGGAACAAAAGCATCGTCTTCCCGAACTTCCTATGTTGACAACGCTGTAACGCCTGACAGTTATTTTTTTAATCGTAATTGTCGCACTGGATTCTAGTTTTTTTAAATCGTAATTGTCGCTCTGGATTCTAGTTGGGAAAGTGACGTCATTTTCTACATACGCCCTTTTAGAATGAGCTACTTTTCAAACTGCTATTTTTAATTGAAAAATTGAGTTAAAACGAAAAAGAAAAAATACGGGTAGCTTAAAATTCCACCTATTTTCTATCCAGCTCATAAAATGAAGGAGTAGAAAATTTGAAATATTGTCAATTAGCAATAGAGGTGGGTAGAGCTGGGTGTCAACTATTAGGCATTAGCGTGTCAAAAACTAGGACGTTTAATTGCACCACCTTTCAATCAGATATGCCATTGTATGTGCAAAGTTTCATAATAGTTCCGTTTTTCATTTTTAAATAAAAACCAAATATGGAGAGTGGTGTTCTTTCATTCACGCATACGACTTTATTAAGAATAAAAAATGCTCCACTGTCTCTTAGCTATCATGATTTTTTTTTATCTTTGATTTACGATTTTATATTTGAGACTGTAGTGAGTATTGTCAAATAGCCAATTGTTCCACCGTTTTGCACAGAAGCAAACCTACCTACACAGTTTTCTCTAGCTGAAGTCCTTAGCTAAAAGATTACGACTTGGAATAGAATAAACAGTTTGAGAGCAAAGTGTTCAGATACGAATAAAAAGAAAAAGCTGATAAAAAAAGACCACTACGCGCTGAATGCAGTGAATGTCAAGGCTCACATAGGGGTAGTAAAATTACCGATAGCACTGCTTCCAACACACGTGCATACAGGTCGATTCACAAGAGCTGGCACAAATGGATTGAATGAGTGAATGTTAATGTTTATGTGTGACACAAATTTAAATGAAGGTTGATTCAATAAGCGATAATTTTAGGCAAAAATTTTAGGGTCTTATAACTTCGTAACCCAGTCTTCATTGTGCATTTTGTGAACAAAAAAAAACCCTACCTACACAATTGCAACCTTGGTTGCACACTGACACTGACACCGTGCATCGCGGAAATCGCAGCGAAAGATCTAAGTTTTGTATGAGTTTCACATATTTTCACCATGACTTCTTAGATTGCGGCGTAACTGTGAAAACAGGGTATAAATTAAATAAAAACTTCATGATAGTAAAATATTTGTATCGAACTGTCAAATTAACCTTGCTGCCGTATCTTTTACCTGCTAATTTACATTATATGTATTTTTTAATTTTTTCTTGAATAATGAAGAAGTGTTATGTACTTGTTTGCAAAATTTTTGCAGCCTCCCGTATAAGAACGTCACTCAACAGTGACAAGTGACATTACTTTCATTCAGTCCATTCGTGCCAGCTCTTGTGAATCGACCTGTACCTACTGACCATAGTACGATGACGGACTTTAATTGTTAAGCCATTTAGGGTTAAATCTATTTTTTCGTGTAATACACAATCTATTTCGTGTATACTAACAAAATGTTAAATAATATTGTTAAAATCAATATAAGAGAACTTTGATAGGTATTTAAGTATACAGTTACCGCAAACTTTATGCTAATGACGAGTACGTACATCAATGCTTTAACACCTCTTAATTTTAGCAATATTGTGCTTATCGATCGCGCTTATCCCAACTTAAACAATTTTCACTTGGTTTTGCGAGCTAATACTTTTAATACTTGAGCACTGTAATTGCCGAATAAATGATGCTAAGTACATTGATTTAAGCGAAGTAGTGAGGTACTTCTCTTTACTGCAAAAATGCAAATACTCCTATGTGAAGAGCAGTTCGTTTTAAAAGTTTATAATATTATCTCTCCGTATTAATCACTCCTATATTGTAATCCGGAAGTGCCAAATCAATTAAATGGTATTAAACTACTGCATCATAAAAAAGGGCGGCTACTTTTATTTTTTAACGTAATAATCATCAATGAATGACATCATCACATAACATCGTCAGCCTATATGCGTTCCACAGCCCGGGGGCACAGGTCTACTATTACCTATATGAAAGTGAATGGGCTGTAGTTGCTATCGCTAGTTCGTTGCAGTAATGCACAACACAAACAGCCGTAGGTTACGCAATAATTCGTTAATCTTACGGCAAACTAGAACATTTAAAACCCTGACACGACATATATAAATACAACGATATCTGACGCAAGATGTGGCGGCTCGACTGCCGAGAATAGCCGATGAAAAGTGGACAGGTATTATTATGATTGAATGACAGGTTTAAATGGACCTCTGAAACATTCAATAGATAGCCTGCATAATAAAACTTTTCTCGGCAGACCAAAAAAAGGAATATATCACATCAGGCTTTTGCTCGGTAAGTAGTGTGACGCACACGCACGTAGGCCAAATATACGTCAAAAATTGGCGCTGATAAAACGCTTAATAGTAATCATTGCATCCCGCCAATATTCATACAATCCCCATACGCGTAATTCATGTAATAAAAGTTAGTTTTTTTGAGGTAAAACATATTGCCGATCGCTGAACTTTGGAAATTTCGAAGCATTTAAGTATTTATCTCAGTCCCGATATTTAACTTCCAAAATCGAGTTAGGTACAAAGCTCTACAATAAGAATCCGCCTCTATAAGGAATTAGATCTTCATCGTTGCCTTTTGTCGATATTCAAGTAATTTTGATCGTCAACATTTGATTTAGGTTCAAAGCGGCTTAACGCTTGAAGCTATTGTTATGATAAAATGAAGATAACAATTTTGTTAACCAACAAATCTGAAAGATAGCTTTGGGCTGTGGATTTGTTATTCCCAAGTTACCTTGACAGTAGTAACCTTTGTACACAGTGTTGCGTGAGGTGATAGTAACAAGTTCGTTCACTCGGTCACACGTGCCTTTCTTCGTTGCATTGGCACTGCTCGCCTTGGACATACGATCACGTGCACTTTGTCGATTTGATCGAGAAACATGTTTGCTTGTACTCGCACTCTACTTATTATGAGCAACATCAATCTTATTCGGGCGATTCATTTGCGGTGGATATTACGTATATCGCGCACATAACGAGATACGATGATACGTTATGTAGTTTCCGTTCAATGTTAATGGTTGGCTTTGCGTGTGAACTGTTCTAAGGAATTGGATGTGCTTAACTATTTGATATGATATAACCGAGCGTAAACATGTGTAACCCAAATTACACATAGCTATTAATTATTACTAGTCTCAAATTATTTTATCAACTGTTAACTGTTTTACCATTCAAGCTTGATTTATTTTACGGAAGTAAAATTATCTATACCTATCCGGCAAGTTCCTACCAGGGATGTTGCAGGTTTTTAGTCTTTTTTATATTTTGCAGATACGGATGTGCAAGTAGGTACAGTTGTCACATTTGCGGCGAGATGTATAAAAGCAAAGATTTTTAATTAGCTAATTGCACACACCCGTATCGCGTGTTCCTGTTGGGCCTCGTTCTTCCAACAACATGCACAAGTCCGTGTCCACATATGGCCTACCTACTTTGTATTTTGCGGATGTAGATGTGATTTACTGCGGCTGTATTGCCGGCTTGCTTATTCTTTTGAATTGAACCCTTTACTTTTTTTTTCACTGTCATCTATGACAGTAGTATTGTGCCCAGCAGTAGGACGTTTATAGGCTGATGACGACGATGGCCATTCTTTTTAGGGTTTCGAACCTCAAAATGAAAAACGGAACCCTAACAGTATTCAAGTAAAAGCAATCTTACCAAATGCCCTTCATCTAAAGCTTTTTGACTAAACTTAAGTTAGTAAAGTTTATTTTATGTCCTGTACGCCATGCAAATTGTCAATTTAATATAATTTTTTAAAGTGAGTAGTATTTGAAGTTCCTATACCCTGTTCACGTTAACGAGCTAGTACTAGAAAACTTACGACAGCACGTAATTGGTCATACAATAAAAAAGTTATCATGCAAATCTATGAGGTTATTCATTTGCTGAAGGAGTTTCGATTGCCATGAAGGATGCTCAAAAGCAAAAATAGTGATTCGTTAATTTCTCCGTAAGTAGAGCACCAATTGTTATGAAACTTTGTATACTCGTATTACTTAGAAATACCCTAATCAATATGTACCTTTCAGGCTTGTCCAGAGGCTAGGGACACCCTGTATAGCAAATACGCGTGATGATCGCTCATGTCTTTGTCGAACAGCAAAAAAGGGACAAATCATAGCTGCCATATCTTCCAAGTGAAATAATGTCTTTGTTTCAGTGATACAATCGTACCTTATTTTTTAATTAAAATTCTTATAACTAAGAAGAGCGAAAATAATTACAGATTAATACCTTGTTGTTTTTTAGAATTTTCGAAAACGACTGTTAATGATTAACATGTTATATCTTTATTAACTACAGGTAAGGATTCGCTCTATTATTTTAGGCTCTTTTCCTACTAGTCTGTGCAAACTTAGAAAACATTACAAGAACATATAAATGTATATAACCTACGAACTATTTATAATTGCATTTAAATATGTACCGTTTTAATATTGTAGTAAAACTTATTAAAGCAGAGATAGATAGTATTTAAAAGATTCCAAGAATACAAGTTTTCAAAGAAATCAAGGCTGAGTTAAGAATTTTGCGCAGCTCTTTTATCAAACCGCCTTCACATCGTGTCGTTTTGTAATGAATATTGTATAAGTATTTCCTTTGTTCCCGACTTAAAAAAGCGAATGAAAGCTTAGGAGGGAATTCGTAATGTCCACAATTACTGATGTAGCGGCTGAGTGTTAACGAGTAGTGTAATCTGAGGCCCGCCGATCGATCTCGAGGGGGGCTCGCTGTGACTACGCATACTGATTATCCGCTTATTCGCACACCAATAGTACATTGTGTATCAAGGGCGGTAAGTAAGGTAAGTGTAGGCGGTAGTAAGTGTTTGTTACAAGGCCGAGGCGAAGCCGAGGGCTTTAATAAAACGAGTTTGTAATTCCTTTACCACCCGTGGCACACAAATTTTTTCATCACACTTGTGAGGAAATCTAATTAAAATAACCTTACATAACCTAAATAAAATTGTAAAACTGACAGTGACATTAGTCACATATATCCATAGACAATGCGAATGTCAAGTCACGTTCAGAAACCATAACGGTAAAGACCTAAAACGGTCGTATATTTGCAAAATACTGAAATACACTATTTAAACATTAAATTAATGTTACAGAAATATGTGTTTACATTATTAGCAATAACAGTTCTCTTTAAATAAATATTTCAGTGATAAAAGTTAAAAAAGTAAATTGGCATTTCCTTTGAACATGACAAATAAGAGTAAAACAAAACCATCGTTTTGAATTTATAAAGTAAACCATTACGCCCTAGGGCGTAATAGGCCATTTACGGCCCGCAGAACCTACGTGTAATGACACCATTTTCGAGCAAGTGTGATGAAAATACTTATACTTAATCCTTATTAAACGATTTTAACCGACTTCTAAAAGAAGGAAGGTTCATAGTTCATCCGTTTTGTTTGTTTGTTACGCGATTACTCGAAAACGCCTGGAGCGATTTGGAAAATTCTTTCTAGTTGGTCCCATTGCAGCCAGGTCAGGTTCTGATCATGGGGCCTTGTAAAATCGAGGGAACTCTTCGAATAGTATAGGTACACAGACAGCGATTTGGGTATTTTTTGTAGTAACTTGTGCATTTGTTTTTGAATAGGTTCGTTTGAAATCAGTTATTTAAAAAAAATCTATGAGCTCTTCCCATTACAATCCATTATGCATTCGGAAGACAAAAAATAGCAAGCTGGAAATGTAATTATAAACTACTGACGGGCAGGTATTTCATGATTAACGTAGTATTGACATTATATTTCTAGAAGATTAGAAACTAGATTAGAAAAATCAGTAGTTAACCTGCATTTCAAAGAAAACCACCTTGAAACCGGAAAATATAAGTCGTCATATTTTTAAAACATAATAAGATACCTACCTACTGAAATAAGTGAACTTAGTACAATATTTAACTTCTGATACCCCAGGGAGACGTGGGCAGAATTTGCCCTCAAGGTTGTAATCTAAATTAGAAAGAAGAAATCTTGGAAAACAACTGCAAGTATTAAGTAACGTTAGTTAAGCTATATGATATCACAATCACAATGTATTGGAAATACACGTTGTGTATGATTTTCTAATTAAGATTAAATCCATCCATTAGATTTTTACTGACATCTTGTACAATATCCGATTTCGCTCCTCTCGAGATGAGAAAAGGGCAAGATAAAAACTGGCCAAGAGTATGTCGGTCCATGCTCAGTGTAGGGTTCCATTGCCGTAACTCTAAGGTAAATAAAAAATACGATATAAAAATGTACAACAACAAAAGAGCGTATCTTCATAGCAATTACATCCTTTTGTTGAGAAGCGCAGTTTATCGGCAATAACTCAAAAACGGTTAATCCGATCTTGTTGAAAATAAATTTCGTTGATAGTATTAATTAAGCGTTATCTTTGTAATTTTTCTTATATTTTTCGGATACACGACGAGAAGATAGAGGGGGAGGGGACACAATTTTCGGAACGATTATTTCCAAAGATATTCACTTAGGGCCGATACAGACGGACTGCAACCCAACTGCAAATCCCTACGATTTGTATGGGAACTGCATCACAACTGCGCAGTCGGCGTGCAGTTGTGATGCAGTTCCCATACAAATCGTAGGGAGTTGCAGTTGGGTTGCAGTTCGTCTGTATCGGCCCTTAATCAAAAATATTACTTAAGAACCTTAAAATGTTTTTAAGAGCTGTCGAACTATGTACCACTTGTTGATATTTTCTGAAAACATTTTTTTAGCTTCTGTAACATGTTTGGAGTACCCCCCTAAAAATATTTATTTTAGTTGTTTAACTACCAAACTAAGTAGCGGCTCATACGAGACACCTATATTCCAAATTTCATCAATATCCGTCATGTATTTTTTGAGTAAAATGCCTGTGACATACGGACAGACGGACGGACGGACATGACGAAACTATAAGGGTTCCGTTTTTGCCATTTTGGCTACGGAACCCTAAAAACATAAGTGCACCTACTTACTCTCGTCCGAACGTTCTAAGATTAAGTAGATACATTTACCCGCGGCTTCGCCCGCGTTGTTCCCGTTACTATATCAAGGGAACTCTTTACCGGGATAAATAAAGTATCCTATGTTTCAACCCAGGACTTGGTCTACTTGCATACCTCAGCAATTCAGATCTTGAATCCAGAACCCTTATGGTGCGATTCTGTCTGTCTGTCTGTCTGTCACAGCCAGATATCTCAGGAACTGTTCCTGCTATCGATTTGAAATTTGGAATAGTTTTAAAAGTCATTAAACCGAGCCTATTGGACACAAAAATAATCTTACAGGGGCCGCAAATGGGAGGTCGAAAATTTAAAGCTGGGCTATTATATCAAGTGGGGTATCAAATCAAAGGGCGTATTTTGTAGATTCCAAAACCATGTTTACCTTTTTTCTTAATAATGTACTTTTTGATTTGAAAGTTAAGTTTGTCTCACCATATGAATAGCCCAAGAAAAACTTTCTTGAACTATTCACGTATCTGCTTTCGAGTTTGTACGGAACCCTCGATGCGCGAGTCCGACTCGCACTTGACCGGTTTTTAGTTTTATGCTGAATGTCGAACTAGTATAGTAACTTATCGTAATTTGTTATTTAGAAAATATACTAATATTCAAGCTTACTTAGATTACGATGGTGTCATATATTTTAGAAATAAGTATAAGATATAAATAAGGTCAGTTAAAAAAAGTATTTCTAAACATATAATTATGCGTATTTTATCAAGATTAACACAGTATAAATCACAGCACTCAACGGATCAGCATAGCAATCCAGAAGGGATCTGGGGACATTATTTAGCTTTAGATTATTTTAGCTCCAGTTTAGTTTTTGGTTTAATTGTAGATACACACACATGTAGTATATACCAGTGTCGATGTAATGTATACGTACGTTACTCGTAAGTTAAAAAATAAATCAAATCAGAAATACATCCCATTATGCATAAGATCATCATAATTAGGCAACGGAAACGAATTATAGCAAATATTCTTGTTTCGTTCGATACACATATGTTATCTAAAGCCGTAGGAATTGATAAAAATTGCAACTGCGGGAGGCGCAATTGACACTAATACAAGAAAAATCATTTGCCAAGGGAGTTTGGTGTCATTGACTTCGGCGGCAACCTTTATTATGTCGTCGCCTGGTATGGATTGTTTTATTACGATGGATGCTAGGTGCTCAACTGTTCCAAGTTAGTTAGTTTTTACTTATTACTGTGATTATTGTGTGTGTATGCCTATCTTTAATTGTTAGTCTAAGTTTCGTGACGCATTGGGTAAACTGGGTAAATGTCATGTAAATGTTTGTATCAATAGTATAGAATAATGAGTAATGAGCCATGACGACAAACAAGATTTCCCAACAACAATAGGCTATTATCAAACCGCGTTTAGAAAGGGATTGAGCTCATATGTCATTTTTTAACTAATGCATGATATGACATTGTCAGTGGTAGAGTATGCAGATAAATAAACGCTTAAAATGGCCATCAAAGTTTTCAAAAGAACCTTCGTGTTATCGTTTTCTTTATTAAAATATGTTAGTACATTGTAGACAATTTCTCGGCATCGACCGTTTAATACTTTACCGCGATTCATATTGTATACAAACGTATTTTTGAAAAGCTACGGCAATTTGATAAAGCGAAATAATGTGACTGGTGACAGATTTGTCAAATATGATAATACTATTTTTTATTAAACAAATGACAATATTTACCGAGAATAGAGTTTAAATATGCAAATCATATTTAGCTATTAATTCTATTATCTATAAGGGTCTGCACTTATGAAGATATCAAAGATTGGTTTATGATTATATTTAATCATTTATTAAGTACACTTGTGCTAACGGTACACTCGAATCCCTTTCTCAACGCGGTTTGATAATACTTGATGACAGTTCAAATCAGCTTCTTTTTATGAAGTGTCAAAACGCTCCGAAAGTATGGAGTTTAGTATGAGATACTATCTTGTGACGTCATGCTCAACATGGTGCCTTATTTTTAGTTTTCGTCATTGTAAAATCGTTGATGGCACGAAAATAAGTTTGAATGATTTTGTCCGGGCTGTTTTGGAAGCGTAATTTGTTGGTAATTTGCTGGTTAGAGACTAGGGTGGTAATACAAAGAAATGCCGAGATCGCAGCAGTTTGCGGCCCGAGCTGCAAGAGAGGGACGTAAATATGCGATCGAGGGCTTTCTTTATTACCTCCCGTGTTGTGTACATCATTTTATGTCTACACTTGGCCAGAAAGCGGCTTTTTCCGTACGCGCGGCGTGCGGAAAAAGTCACTTTATGGCCAGGTGTGGCATAAATAAATTAATTAACGCTAATCATCAAATTATATTTCCGAAACTGCTCGGAAAACGTCAATTATACATATTTTTGTGCCATCAACGATTTTAAAATGACAAAAACCAAAAATATAGTCAGACTACGCTTAGTTTGCAGAGGTCGAAAACAACAACATGAAGGAACTACAGCAAAATGATTATTTGGGCATTTCTCCAGAAATATGTCTGCGGTCACCTCATTCATCTGGCCCTTTTTCATACTAAATGTATGGAGACAGATGAATGAGTCGCAGACATATTTCTGGAGAAATGCCCATTTGGTACTTGGTAATATTTTTTCCCTTTATTACCAAATGTGTCTACCTGCTGAAATAGATATCTGGGTCAGTCTTGCACACATCCATCTATGTAGTTCCAACCAAACTAAGTGATTTGTTCCAGGGTCTTGGATAATTTCTATGCATTTAAATATGTACAAGCATTGCTTAGTTTGGTTGGGACTAGATCGATTTGTGCAAGACTGTCCCGAATATTTCAGTAGGTTTGTAGACACATTATATACTTATTAAACGGAAAGATGTTTGCCAAGTACCAAGACTAATCAATCCTCTTTCTTGTGATCTTGCCATATGCATTTTTTTAATAAATCCTCTTTTTGACCTCTGCAAACTTAGCGTAGCCTCACTCTAAGGCACTTTGTTGAGCAGTGACGTCACGAACCTGTATTTCATATTAGAGTGCATATCTGCTATATCGATTCTCGAACTCTTCAGCACTTCCTAAAAATCTGATGCTCGATCCGGCGGGAGAGGAAATTTTGTTTATTCACTTGATTAGTTTTTGTATGCAGTTTGCGTTTATACAAAAAAACATTACGGGCCTAGTATAAGTCGGATTCGCATACGAAAGGTTCCGCACCACAGCCGAGCAATAATCGCCAAAATAACACCTCTCTTTTATGTGGGCCGCCTTTAATTTTTAGTCTTTATTATTTGATGTTATAGTGGCATTAAAACACACATTATGTGAACATTTCAAGGTTTTACATATATGTTTACACATATAGTTTTTATACATATACGCCTCCTGATATATTACATTGCAACGAGATTAGGGGCTCGGAACAAAAGACAAGGAAAAGGAATCCACTGGCATTAACGCTTTGAGGAGCGAACGCCGAGGTGATCGTTTCGGAATTAGGCCTGGGAAAGGTCAGTGTACGACTATATGCCAAACGTTCGCAAGTGCGATACATATATGAATACATCGGTATAGCAGAATTATTTGTCTTAGTGTGTGTTTGTAGGTAGGTACCTGTGTAACCCATCTGGTGACATATCTAATCTATCTATTTGGAATGTTCTCTGAATGGAAAGTGAATGGTCAGGTTGCATAAAGTTTAAGGTTATATTTTTGATACGCATACGAAGATTCGTCATACTCATCATTACGCATAACTGTAAATAGTCATACATTTATGCGCATAATGTTTTTAATCATAATATTTAAGAACATACTGTGTAATGGGCATAAATTTGATGCGCATAATTATTTTTCAGCATACTTTATAATGGACATAAATTGGTTGCACATAAAACAATTTAACCATACTGTATAAACGCATAAACTGTATAACGCATAAGCCTGTTTTTCTTAGTAGCTACTTTGCTGTATTCACAACATTGCTATTACAGTTTTTTTTTTATCTTGGACAGTCAGTGGGGCACGTTTTGATTGCAAGATACCTAACCCTCCTCCTGGCTGCGCTCGTCGTCGTACCTAACTGTGACTCTGTCACAGTTTTTTATCTTGGACAGTAAGTTGGGTATGTTGTGATCGCAAGATACCTAACACTACTCCTCGCTTCGCTCGTCGTCGTACCTCACTGGGGCTCTGTCACAGTTTTTTTTATCTTGGACAGTAAGTGGGGGTATGTTGTGATCGCTCTTCACTAATAATTGTACCTAAAAGTAATTATAATCATCAATTTTATGTTATGACTAATAATCATCAATTTTATGTTATGACTAAATCAATGTATGACATTCTACATTATGGTTAAACCAATTATGACTCCGTATAATTATAACAGGGAACAATTATGCTGTACTACAAGTTATGCCAAAAAAAATATGAGCATCAGCTTTATGCTTAAACTGTTATGACAATCTATATTATGACAATAGTTGTTATGCAACCAAACGGCCACCCGTTCTTGAAATATGTACAGCCAATTAATTTTTTCCCAGTATATTGTAATGGGCGTCCCTCTTTTATTCATTTATAATTATTTAATTATGCTCCCTTTGTGTAAACTGACAGCTTGATATAACGAGATAATTATTTCTTTGAAATGTAGTATCCAATGCAAAGAGAAATACGAAAACGGGAAGCCGGAGGTCGCAAGCCGGGTGGTACTATATTTTTCACACCTCCTATTCAGAAAAAAGTATTTTGATCCCTCATAAGAGGGATCAAAGTGATACTTTTCTGTTCAAGGACTACCTACAGGGTATTTTTAGTTTGAACCTGCTTAGAATATGCCATTGCCATACCATACATTATAGACTCTACATATCGACTCTACATATCGACTCTCCATATCGACTCTACATTATCGACTCTACATTATTGACTCTACATATCGACTCTAAATATCAACTCTACATATCGACTCTACATATCGACTCTCCATATCGACTCTACATTATCGACTCTACATTATTGACTCTACATATCGACTCTACATATCGATTCTACATATCGACTCTACATATCCACTCTACATATCGACTCTCCATATCGACTCTACATTATCGACTCTACATTATTGCTCTACATATCGACTCTACATATCAACTCTACATATCGACTCTACATATCGACTCTCCATATCGACTCTACATTATCGACTCTACATTGACTCTACATATCGACTCTACATAAAGTCGATAATAAGGAATGGCCCAGACAGAAGAGAATGGTAAATTCGTCCCGTCCGTAAAAAGTAATAAACGTTTTATAAATAATAAGGAACTGTAAATTTAACAATTTCACATTTCATTTTATTAAAAATGTGTGATGCTCTTTGACTAACTATATATTTCGTTTTCGTTATTTTGGTAGGTAGCGTTTGTATTTAAATTTTCCTCATAGTCGGTGTGAAAAGCAGTATGTGTCACAAGGTAGCAAAATTATTTAAACCACGGGCGTTAACACTTGAATCCCTCACTACGCTCCGGATTCTACTTTAGAATCCCTCGCTACGCTCGGGATTCAATTGTAGAATCCTTCGCTTCGTTCAGGATTCAATGTACGCCCTCGCCGTAAATACATCATTTTGCTCCCTTGTGACACAATCTACTATATTATTAGTAGGTATACGCATTTCTTTAAATAAAACCTTTTTTCGACCACTGCAAACTTAGCGTAGTCGCACCTAGATAGGTGACACTTGCGAAAAAACGAAAATCGTCCACCTACTGAATAAAGCTCTGTCGCGGAGCCGAAGGGCTTAGTTATGTTATGAAGACATTACGGTAGTATACCTATCCAGCCAAGTTCATCATGGTTACATAAATTGCTGATTGCGCCTGATTGAGCCAAATTACAAGCACGAAACATCTAATTACGGCTATGTGGTATCTATTAGATCAGATGCAGCAATTTTCTGGTTATTTAACCGGACGCGGCGCAATCTATCGTTTAATGGTTTTAGTGTATAATAGGAAAGGTAAGTGATTTGACGAGCACTCTCAGTCTACTTTTCCCGCACACGTTAGGCGGTTTGCGTTAGTGTGAACACAATGTGCTCAGTATAATGAACACCTCACTAAAGAAAACAATACTTTGCCGAGGTTAACTGACGTGAGGCAAACATCCAATTAGCGTGATTCAATCACGTAAATATGGAAAGTGTAATGTGGGGGGGGGGGGGGGGGGCGCTTCATAACACAACCAGATGAAAACGCGAGCGTGAAACATCGAAATATAATGTATGGAGACGATAACGTCTAACAAAATTGACGTTGTAATTTGCCCTACAACGCCCACTTTTTAAAATCAAGTATTAAGTGGTATTGATAACCAACTCAAGGTTTACTATGTGTAAGTCTTAAATCATTTATGACAAATATTAGTCTTAAGTTTGAGAAGTCTTCATTTATGGATAGGTTGCATATCGTTTAAAAGACAAAAATCTGTGATTGGTTACAAAGCTACTGACGTGACAATTTCATTTGCCGCTACAGTTTTTCTTCAGTACTAAGTACACAAACGTCAAGGGTACTAGATAGTTGTTCTATTCAACAACATCAATTAACATTCGGGTGAAATAAACAGGGCTGTAGCACAAAAGCTCATTTATATTTAGATTACTGAAATAACACTGTCACAATGATTCTAATCGTTTAGACCAGCCAACCTTTTAGCTAATGAAATTGACGTGGCCCGTACTTTATTAATTGGTCTTTTTATACAATTCTGAATATATCAACCTTTACAAACAAAATAGTCAGGGTGGCTCGCGGGCCGCAAGTGAGCGGTTCACGGGCCGCATGCAGCTCGCGGGCCGCGGGTTGCCGACCGCTGGTTTAGAGTAATGCTTCACACTATAAAAAGTTGGAACGAACGTGTAGGTAATTACTCAATTTCAAATGTTTTATGAGGTGACATGGAATCCTAGGCTCTTTTTTATGTCAAGAATTGTTCAGTTACTAATTTAGAATCAAATTAATCACTTAATTTAAATAATCATACAGTAGCATATGCAGCAATGTGTATACATACAGATAATAATATTTGTATACCAAATGAGGTCTATAACATCGTTCACCATGAATCACTTTGCCTGGATTTCCGTTATAGGATCTTAGTCCCTAACGACTGCAGTTGTTGTGCTCCGATTATTCAAAGTATACATTTGTGACATGAATTCATGTTTTATTAATTACTAGCATTTACCCGCAGCTTCGCCGGCGTTGTTCCCGTTACTGTTCCAAGGGCACTATTTACCGGGGTACCGTATGTTTCAATCCAGGACTTGGTCTACTGGCCAAATTTTAGCTCAATCCATCCAGTTGTTACCCCGTTATTTAGTAACAAATATCCAAACATCTTCACAAACTTTCACATTTATAATATTAGTGTGATCTCAGTAGTAATAAAGTTGACGACTCAAGTATCTCGTTAAAATCGTCGTACATGCAAAGTTCGTCACAGTTATACTTACGTTGTGCATCCTTCAACATCAAAGTCACATGATATCGAGTCGGAAGTATTACTAAGTAATAACCCACTTCAAAGTCTAGTAATTTCAATTTCTGTGACGTACTTTATGCCCTTGTATTGAAGCTACGATATTGTGCTAGAACTTCTTTGAGCGTGTTTGCCACTTGCACGAGATTCCGATATCTATCGTTGACACGGCAGTGTGTCAGCCAAGTTTGGGAAACCAAAGGGCGACACACCGGCAGTGGATGTATTTATACGAACCATTTGGAGCCATATTGGATCCCTCCATAACTTAAATTTTAACATGGAGACAGATTATTAGACGGAAAAATCTTAACTTCAAACTTGGTCGAGTTAATTTTGCACCTGGTTGCTTACGTAGGCGACTTCACCACTTTTCATAGGCACCAAATAGGCACGGTTTCTTCGTACAAAAGGTACATCGGGAGCGCGCAAGTGTGTGCGAGCCGTGTACGGACGCACCACAGGCAAGGATTTGAGCATGCGCGAGCATGCCACAGCATGGCGTTCAATCACACAGACGCGCGTCGTGCGTCTGTGTAAATACGTGTCGCGCGCTCTTAAACGGCCGAAGTCGTACTACTTGGTTGTCTTTATACTTTGAAATAGGTGCATAGGAATTTAAACGTAATCGGGCAGCGTTGATCCAATAGACGTGCAATTATTTAAATAAAGAGAGAAGATAGGTAAGCTTCATAAACAATGAATACACAGAAATGTTAAAAGTGTACCAAGTTCACATGACGGTTCACTAATGTTTGACCAAAAAATTATTGACAAATGGTCATTTGACAAACAACGTTTCACTAAATAATCATTTGGCAAACGAGACATTTGACAAAAGTATCATCTTACAAAAACTCACTTAGCAAATGATTAATTAGCAAACACTACACTTGGTAAATGTGTTAAATAATAAAATATCAATTGACCTTTTTTCATTTCACCAAATAATATGTTTCGCAAATGTAGCATTTGTCCAAATGTCATTTAACAAAATGTTATTTCATGAAAAGTACTTCTTTTTCCAAACATTACGATTTAGTCTGTTGGGTAATTTATTCCGCTACCCTCTTATCGCCATAAGTTACAAGATTATATAGAATGCAAGCAATCATGCATTATGACGCTTCGCTCGCTCCGCTATTGGTGGTCATAATACATACCTAACCTAACCGACGACCTAGGTTTTTTCCATGATTAGTCTAAATGCATCAGTTCGTTTTTGTTGGGGGACGCAGTTCAAACCCTAACCTAAGAAGCTAGTCTTTCTGGCAGCAGTTCGTTTTTGTTGGGGGACGCAGTTTAAACCCTAACCTAACAACCTAATTTTCCTGCCAGCAGATCGTTTTTGTTGGGGGACGCAGTTCAAACCCTAACCTAACCTAACAACCTACTCTTTTTCCAAATACTGTGTATTAATCTGACCCATACCATATCTATTATTAGATTTATTAATAAACGAAACACTTGTCAAATAATACATTGTACCAAACGTTTTTAGGCCTAGAGTAGTTTTGTCTGATAACTCAGTTGCTAAATGTTCATTTTGTCAAATAATTATTTATAAAATGTAAATTTAACTATTGATAATTAGGAAAAGTGAGTCATTTGTAAAATGACTAGTAGTAAAATGATCAATTGGCGAAACATTTTTTTGCAAAACGTTATTTGTCAAGTGTAATTTTGCCAAATGACTTTTGGTCAAACGGCAGAACACCGGTGCCACGCGAACTAGGCCCATTTTTTACATTAATGTTATCATAGCATTTACTGTACGATAATACTTTTATTCCATTGCAGTGTTCCTCTCACATCACGTGAATAAAACATTTTATTCCCACTGTGGACCCTGTCCGAGTCAAATAAAGTACTCAATTTAGGATTGAATAAATGATTCCAACTGTGAAATTGGTACGAGTTTCTTTATCACTATATCGTGAAATTTAGGTTCTCGCGGGAGATACCTTCCGGAAACGGACACTTTCCGGAAATCGCGAATTTTCTGTTGCTCTATCAATCGAAGCAAGTAACAGGGAATTGTTATTTTGATAGGAAGTGATTGATATTGTGCATTTCTCTTCAAAATCAGAACCAACAATCTCCTTCCAAGCATTATCGATAATTATTATTACTAGTATAGTGTACCGAAGGGTAGATGTTGGACTGTGATTCATGTCTATATACCATAAATTACGTATTATATGTAAGGGGTACGTACCACAATACCGAAGTTCAAAATACCTAATTCATAAGGCTTGACGTTCTGAGCTCCTTACAACAAAAATAATTTGATGTCTGTGTCGAAATTACACTAGTGCAAACTAACCACAAGAAGATTTACTTAATTACTTACATAAAACTTGACTGTGATTTATAGTGCAGCTTAACGTGTATAGATAGTTATTTACAAGTCAGAACGACATCAAATTTATTGAGCTTTGGAATAATGAAATCAGATTGCTTCAGAACGAAGTGAGACACTGTTCATTGGAAATTAAGAAATTATACAAAAACCCAGAGATTGCTTTTTGACAAACATTATCCAGTTACTAAGCTGAATTTAGAGCTAAAATATGTTGTTATGTATGAAATAAATACACTCACGGACAATGAATTCGGGTCATTTTCTATATAATTGTTCATAACCCAAATTCATTGTCCGTGAGTTTATAATAACCGTAGACCGTTTTTGACACTCTAAAATGCTTGAAAAATTGGCATTGTTTCATAATCTCATATAATTTGTAACTGTTCTTATATAAAAGCAAGTATCTTAATCAACATATTTCTAAAAGTAAAAAGTAAACTTTTTTAGGGTTCCGTGCCCAAAGGGTAAAAACGGGACCCTATTACTAAGACTTCGCTGTCCGTCCATCTGTCACCAGGCTGAATCTCAAGTACCGTAATAGCTAGACAGTTGAAATTTTCACAGATGATGTATTTCTGTTGCCGCTATAACAACAAATACTAAAAACTGGATAAAATAGATGTTTAATAATATTTTTTTAATTTATTGTATTTACATCTAGCGCCTTTCGAAGATTTGCGAGCAAAAGCCTCCTTTCGAGAATCAATAGCAATTTTATTATAGATAATGGTACGGAACCCTTTGTGCGCGAGTCCGACTTGCACTTGGCCGGTTTTTTAACCGACTTCCAAAAGAAGGACAGTTCTCAATTCGTCTGTATGTTTTTTTTTATTTTTTTTATTTTTTTTTTGTGTGTTTGTTCACCGATTACTTGAAGACGGCTGGACTGATTTGAAAAATTATTTTTTTGTTTGAAAGGGTAGACTTCCGAGGTGGTCCCATTGTAACCAAATCAGGATCTGATGATGGAGTCTTGGAGAAATCGAGGGAACTCTTCAAATATTATAGGCACACATATAGCGATTTCAGTATTTTTCGTAATTTCTCGTCCATCTCTTATTAGCAACGAGTTTCTAGTGTTAACCGACTTCAAAACAAAGGGTAAATTTGTATCTAGGTTTCTTCCCCGATTACTTGAAGATGGTTGAACCTATTTGGAAAATTCTTTTTTTGTTTTAAAGGGTATACCTCCGAGGTGGTCCCATTGCAACCAAATCAGGATCTGATGATGGGATCTTGGAGAAATCGAGGGAACTCTTCAAATGTCATAGGCACACATATAGCGATTTTGGTATTTTTCTTAGTTTCTCGTACATTTCTTAGTAGCAACAAGTTTTTAGTGTTAACCGACTTCAAAACAAAGAGCAATTTTTATGTAGGTTTGTTCCTCGATTACTTGAAAACGGCTAGACCGATTTGGATTTTTTTTCTTTTAACTATTAAATAGACTTAAGTCTATTTGGTCAAAACAATATTTTTCCAGCGCCACTAATAATTAAAAAATAAAGTAAATTTTTAAAACCGACTTCCAAAAACTTAAACTAAAAACCAAAAAATAATATGTTAATCACCCCAAAGAAATGGATAATCAACGATTCATATATACATATACAGATATTTATAGTTTTTAACCTGTTGTTTTTGAAGTCGGTGCCAGCTAAGGAGCTCAGCATAGCCAGCTTTGCGTGGCAGTGGCAGGCACCGACTTCAAAAACAACAGGTTAAAAACTATAAATATCTGTATATGTATATATGAATCGTTGATTATCCATTTCTTTGGGGTGATTAACATATTATTTTTTGGTTTTTAGTTTAATTTTACTCTTCAATCGCTGTCAAAGCCATAATGCTTCAAGTTAGGTTTTTGAAGCAAGAAAAAAGAAATGAGAGGAGGCGGGATGGGGGTTACACTTGGTTAATAGGTGTGGTATCCGCGGCGCAGCGTCCCTAGGCACGTTTCGTTTGCGTGCATTGCTGCAAGGCCCCGGAACTCATGAATATTCAGAGGCCATGGTGACTGCCTAGCAAGAGCCATAATAAATCTTTACTGGAATGACAAATGGCGGCGAAATTGTTTAGCATTTAGTAGTCATGAGAGACAATGGTGCTTTTGAGGGTTCCGTACCTCAAAATGGAAAAACGGAACCCTAATAAGATCACCTTGTTGTCCGTCTGTTTGTTTATCTCGGGAACGCTTTTATTTTCAACTCGATAACGCATCGAGTAAAATAAAAGCATAATACAGATGTAGTGCAAAATGATTTTCCATCGTACTTTATCGGAAAAGTTCGTATGTACCCATCGGCGAAGGCTAGACGTACAATAAATACTGTGATTTAGTGATATTTATCAAATATTGTGATATTTATTGATTGTCTAGTCTAGTATATTGATGGATTACGTGAACATCATGTGATCCATCAGTATTTACCATATTGATGGATCAAAGTATGTATTGTACGTCTAGCCTTCGCCTAAACAGCCGCCATTTTTAGGGTTCCGTACCAAAATGGTAAAAAAGGAACCCTTATGGTGCGTCTGTCTGTCTGTCTGTCTGTCCGTCTGTCACAGCAAGATATCTCAGGATCTACTGATGCTATCGACTTGAAATTTGGAATAGTGTTAAGAACCGCTAAGCCGAGCTTATAGGATGTAAAAAAAATCTTTTAACTTTTTGCTTTTTTTTTAAAGGGGTCCGTAATGAGATTTTGCAAATTGAAAGTAGGGCTATTATATCAAGTGGGGTATCAAATGAAAGGGCTTAATTTGTAGATTAAAAACGTATTTTTGTATTTTTTTTAAATAAGTAGTTTTTGATTTATGGCGAAAAACGTTAAAAAAATACCATTCCCCCCTATTATCTTCGAAGTTACTGAACAGAAAAATCTGTAATAATTACCAATTATTAATGTCGTCCTATATATTACAGGAAAAATATAACGGTTTTCCTAACTTGCACCGTTTTTGAGAAATTTGCAAAAATCTTAACACATACTTATTTGCTCCTACTAAACTAATCGCCATATAGTTTTTCTTGAACTATTCATGTATCTACTTATGAGTTTGTACGGAACCCTCGGTGCGCGAGTCCGACTCGCGCTTGGCCGGTTTTTCACTTTGGTATTTGCAGGGGCGTATTTTGAAATTTGGCGCCCCGGGCCAATGTATGTTTAGCCGCCCCAGAAGTCAAGGAAAAAACTTATTTAAATAAAAAATACACAATTTTCTACTTAATTTTTTTTGCGGTGTACTAATTTGTTTACTAAGACATTAATGATGATTTCATTACTTATAATCCAGTAACTTTATACATCACAGCTTGGGACAATCGCGACGGATCGCGCGCTTGAATGTGTGCGCGACGTGTACGAACGCACTACAAGCAAAGAAATAAGAATGCTCCAGTATGGATCGCACTCACACAGACGAGCTAGCGCGCCTCTTTGTGAATACGTGTCGCGCGCTCCTAAACGGCCGAAATTGGACTACTTGTTCGTCTTTATACTTTGCCTCGAGAGCGCAACCTAACTTTGTCAAAAATCGAAAAAACCGTAATAATTTGGGAAGGTCTGGGTCAATCCGCGTAAATGTAACGTGAGTCACGATTTCATTGCGTGTTAATTTCATTAAAGACACAAATTTTAGTGTTAATAAATCTAGGGATGATAAGTAACACTTCTTTAGAGATATATTAATTAATACTTTTTTCTACTCCTGTACTGTTATCTGTCTTTTACTTGGTCACGAACACTAATATAAGAACATACATAATATTAGTTCAGAGAAGTCTATACTCTATTCCCCATAACAGCACTAGTGTCGTTATAGCCACTTTACGTTATTGCTAGCAACCACAGACTTCTAAATCTAGGTTAAACTGAGGTCAAGGATTAAGCGCTCAATTTTAACTTTACGGTAAAAATGCACAACTACCAACTTAACAAACAATTAAAATCCTACGGCTTTTAAGAAAAACAAAACTTTCTGAACTAAATTCATTGATGCCAACATAAAAACAAAAGTATTTTTAATATATTCACTGCGTGTCAACTTCATTTAAAAAATAAAAAGTTTACCATAGACACATACTGACAGTCATACGTCATATTTGCCTTCTTTGCAGGTTATGCCTTGTTTGTATTTTATAATTTTAAAACCTGTCGTAGAAAAAGTATTGTATGCAACGTTGTATAATTAAGTCAAAAAACGCTCATTGCGTCTCTATTTGCGATACTCGCCGCATTCGCGGCTCGTATCGCAACTCACGCAATTCGCATTTTTTGAACCTTCTTATACAACTGTTGCATAAAATACTATAATTTACATCATGATGATTTAAAACTTAATGAAAATTTTGACTCACGTTACCTCTTACCGCGGATTTACCCGTCTAGTTTTTGGTAGTACCTTCTCAGGACGTTTTTGAAGTAAGTAGACTAAATTTGCTACGATGCCCATGAGACTAGAATTCGCACCCTTGGTCAAATAACGACGCATGTGACTTTACGTCCAAAGCTTTTTATTGCTCAAAAGTCATACAAATCATACGAACTATATGATACACACAGATCCTGAAAAGTTGTCATTTTGCAGATGCGTAATTATTTGACCAAGGGTATAGATACTTAAAGCCTTTCAAAGTGCATAATTTTTTCGAACTTCGCAATTTTGTGCAATATTCTGTCGTTCTGAATGAATTTTGACCCTGATTCTTCGTAACGCCTGTTATACTATTGAAGCCTTGTACGTTTATGGGATGTTAAAAAAGAAAATGAGAAGTGTGAACGATGACGTTTAATGATAAGCTAAGCTACGAATAATGAAATAACTGGCCAAGAGCATGTCGGACCATGCTCAGTGTAGGGTTCCATAGCCGTAACTATAAGGTAAAAAATACGATGTAAAAAAAGTACAACAACAAAAGAGCTTATCTTCATAGCAATTACGTCCTTTTGTTGAGAAGCGCAGTTTATCGGCAATAACTCAAAAACGGTTAATTCGATCTTGTTGAAAATAATTTTCGTTGAAAGTATTAATTAAGCGTTACCTTCGTGATTTTTTTCATTTTTTTCGGACGCACGGTTTAGAAAATAGAGGGGGGGGGGACACAATTTACACAACTTTCGGAGCGATTATTTCCAAATACATTCGCTTAATCAAAAACATTACTTAGGAACCTTATAGTGTTTTTTAAAGAGCTGTCGAACTATGTACCACACGTTGATATTTGCTGAAAAATTTTTTTTTTACTGTCTTTAACATGTATGGAGTGCCCCCCCTAAAAATATTTATTTTAATTATTTATATACCAAACTAAGTAGCGGCTCATAAAAGACACCTATATTCCAAATTTCATCAATATCCATCATGTAGTTTCTGAGTAAAATGCCTGTGACATACGGACAGACAGACAGACAGACAGACAGACAGACAGACAGACGGACGGACATGACGAAACTATAAGGGTTCCGTTTTTGCCATTTTGGCTACGGAACCCTAATAAAAAAAGGTAAGGACAACAAAAGTTACTAGGTTTATTAGTTAGTAAACTGAGTTATTCAGAATCAATAAATTAAGTTATTTTAGCCCTCTTGGAAGGGCGGCGCCGATCGCAGTGAGGATGATCAGCCCAATGTCCTCACCAAAAATTGCGAAGTTCGAAAAAAATATGAATTTTGAAAATCTTTATCTGGGAAACTATTAGGTCTACAGGGATAATTTTATTATTTCATAATGTAGAAAATTTTGTGTACTTTTAAAAACGTCCTGAAGGTACTATCAAAAACTAATTTCTTTAGGGTTCGCGTCGCCTAAAATCTGAAAACCGAATTTTTCGCGGTTTTTTCGATTTTTGACTAAGTTGCGTTTGGCTAGAGATGTGCCGTTCCCGGGAATATTCCCCACTTGTATATTGAATATTCCCGCGGTGGGAATATTCCCCATACAAATGGGGAATATTCCCGGGAATGGCACATCTCTACGTTTGGCGCTCGAGGTCACAAACTAAGATTATTCATTCAACATCATAAACAAGTTTGCAAAAAATCAGAACTACTGAATTGGCGCAAAGTACCCCGTACTTTCAGGTGACAAGGTTACTGGAATTTTCGTTGTTTTGTAAAATAGGTTTCAATATTGAGAAACGCCCCGCCCGCGCCCTTATTCAGAGCATGTACTTATTGTATTTAACACGCCGCCGTATGTTTTTAATAACAGACGCGCTAGGTATTGGCTATGCCGCCCCTGGCCGATTGGCGCCCCGGGCCATGGCCCGGATGGCCCTAGGGTAAATACGCCCCTGGGTATTTGACACTAAACAATAAAGTTCCATTTTAATGGATATGAAAACGTCACTCATTTCATACAATCCTTAATTGACAGTTCGGGTGCCATCGTATTCCAATTGAGATCCGAGTTTTCCCGATGGAAAATAATTTTTCACTACATCTGTACTCTACGATCCCTTAAAGCTGTAAAAAAATTAAACTTCTTCAATAAGTTACACGTAAAAAAGATATACGGCCATTTATGCCGCAAAAAATGTACATTTCGATACTCTCAAGGGATTTAAAATTTACTTATAGGGTACTTTACGTTGACCTAGACCTATAAAAACACTACAAGTATAGGAATAATGTGAAAACTATACATTTGTAACTAAGTCCTAAAAAATATAGTATTTATTTAAAGTATTTGTATGGATCCCACTTGTCCGGTTTTTAGGGTTCCGTACCAAAATGGTAAAAAAGGAACCCTTATGGTGCGACTCTGTCTGTCTGGCCGTATGTCCGTCTGTCACAGCAAGATATCTCAGGATATACTAATGCTATCGAGTTGAAATTTAGAATAGTGTTAAAAACCGCTAACCTCACCCTATTGGATGGAAAAAAAATCTTATGCCTTTTTTACTTTTTTTTTAAAGGGGTCCGTAATGGGACTTTGAAAATTGAAAGTAGGGCTATTATATCGAGTAGGGTATCCAATGAAAGGGCTTGATTTGTAGATTAAAATACCATTTTTATTTTTTTTCTTAAATAAGTAGTTTTTGATTTATTACGAAAAACGTCAAAAAAAAAATACCATTCCCCCTATTATCTTCGAAGTTACTGAACAGAAAAATCTGTAATAATTACCAATAATTGATGTCATCCTAAATATTACAGGAAAAAAATAACGGTTTTCCTAACTTGCACCGTTTTTGAGAAATTTGCAAAAATCGTAATACATACTTATTTGCTCCTACTAAACTAATCGCCATAGAGTTTTTCTTGAACTATTCATGTATCTACTTATGAGTTTGTACGGAACCCTCGGTGCGCGACTCGGTGCGGTGACTCGCACTTGACCGGTTTTTATTATTTTAATGCGTCTGTGTCCCGTTTGGTTAATAAAATGGCCTCTTTGGGCAATCGAGAGTTGTGCAAAATTTAAGTCTGCATAAATTCTGCCAATTCTAACCAACCTTTTCAACTAATTCGTGGTTGCAAAATATGTACAAAATATATTTGGTATAAGTACCTTGTTATCGGTAAGAGACAGGAACGCGTTCGAGGCCGTTCTGCACAATGAATGTATATACTCAAATACCTACAATACAATATAATATAATACAAATACAAATAGAGTTGGAAACCAGCACCAAGAGTTGGTCTAACTGCCTTGCGAGCCTGGTTATAATTTATTTTATTGCAATATATGAAAAACCCGGATAGAGAATAATGATTTAAGGGTTTGGCGGTCTATTCGGGCGTTGTTGCCAAGAAATCGTTTTGGCATCTAATACAGTATTATTTATTCAGTTTGTGGTATTTATATGTTATTATCGTCCCTCTTAAAATGCTCTTATTAATGTCTGTCCAAATATTAAATATAGATCTAAACACATAACGTATTAGTCCTCTGGCTAATCCCAGGTGGCACCGTTAATCATAGCGGCAAAAGTCTTAAATATGTAGTTTAGGTGCTGATGGGGCTGCCCCGCTTCTGTAGCGCATCAGGGATGTTCGCAGAGGCGCATATGGATTGCTTCTATGCAACCATGCGCAAGCTATGCACATCCCTGGTGCGGCGGGTGCGGGCCAGCGCCAACCCCATCCTGCGCTCAATTGCGGACAGGTTTGACTGTCCATACTTGAGGCACTGCTGTGGGATGCATGTTTCCTGCAGCCTATATTATATATAACGAGTACTAACATTAGATATAAGAATTTATACTGTAAACTAACAAATTTGTAATGTTATTTCTATGAGTCTAAGTTACTTGAAATAAATGAATTTATTATTATTAGGTACTTTATTAAACTTCTGCAAAGCCAATTTGGGCCCTACGGCAGGGATGAGGGGACTACTCGTCCCATTGACTTTAAATTGCTTGGATTTATCAAGCTTCGTTGTGGTAATAGTTTTATACCTACAAACGTAAATCTGGTAGGTACGAGAGTCTAAATCGTATTAAGAGAAGACTAGCTTACGTAAAATATTATTGCAGTAGGCTTGTGTCCTAATTTTTGTTACATAGTTAGATTATCAAAAAGTATTCGACACGTATTTTTCTTTTGTGAATTAACCAAAAATAATGAAGTTATAACCCGTTAAAGTTCCGCGTGACGTCCGAACGTGACCCAATTTCAATCGTGGTCACGACGCCCCACTGAAATTTAACGCGCTTGATCTTGGTAATTTTTTGTTTAAATAACAAAAGAAAAAATACGTGTTCAATATTTTTTGATAATCTAAGTAACGTACGAACTAATTATGATTATGTTTTTTTTTTTACCCAGGAAACAAGCCTTGCCAAGCCAAGTTTACATAAAGAGTTTTTAGTTTTTGTTGCGTTAAAAACTGAACGTTTTCCATAAAAAAAGCTTTCATTTTGAAAGAAAATACCTATATGATCGTTCCTCGTTATATATATTTACTTAAAAATCATAAACACAATGAAATCACTATTCTTACCTTTTGATGAAGAGTCTATGTCATATTTCATAGACTCTTCATCATAAGGTAAGAATTTTCTTAGTTTTTAATAAGTTACCTCTATCTGAAAGAATCACACGTTCCCGATACTAACTTTCTACCCCAATTTTACCCCATTAGTAGATGAATTTCCAAAAATCCTTTATTATTTTGTTCTCCAGTTTGTATAAATAATAATAATATACTCTGCAAATATAGTATTGACCCTGGGCATGTACAAACTTTCAACCCTAATTTAACCACTTTAGAGGATGAATTTTCAAAAATGCTGAAAATATTTTCTAAATTTTTAATGAATTGGTCGATCATTATACAAAATGTTATACCTCTAACACAAAGAATCACATGTTTCTTATAAGTACTAACTTTCAACCACAATTTTATACCGTTAGGAAATGAAATTCCAATGCTTCCTTAGCTTTTTTTTTATTATATTTTCCGGATACAAGCCTTCACCCCCTGTCCATGAAATTTTAAACTATACGTGAAATTTCAAACATCTTACTTCAAAAATGCATAATTATCATACAAGCTTGAAAATCTTAGGGGACGAATTTCGAAAAATCCCTTCTTATCTCTCACCTACGAGCTACGTCATATAAACACTCTACTGTAAAAAATTGAAGTTCCTAGACCCGAGTCTAGTTTGGCTGTGCGTTGATGAGTCAGTCAGTCTGGCTGGACTTTACCTTTTATAGGTATGTATAGAAGAAGATAGTGGCGATATTGTGATTATTTTGCTTTATTTTACAAATAATTCAAACCAATTAAAACAAAATTGGTCGACCACAGAGAAAATTTGAGGCTGATGACACAATTGAGACTGTTATCAATCAAAATGACACAAACTCCACATCAATGTCAAGGAGGCACGTGGGTAGTTAACTTTTCCAGAAGAAGTCATGTTCCAGCTCGTTCACAAGTTGCGAGTACGCTCCACAGAGTCAACGTGCGTGTGTACACAATCTGACCCTCTGCGGCAAGGGTATCTTGTCCTTGTAATTTATATATGTATTAGTTTAGGATGAGCGATTTACGAATTCCCTAGGACGTGTGGTCACAGATGTTGTCACGTTCCGTTGTTACTGTGCAGGCGGTATCATGTCTGGAGGCAATAAAGTGATCCTCACCGGAGACTGATGGGCGTACTTTTAGCGCTAGGTCTTTTCCATCTATCTGAGTGCCCATCGAATGAGCGGGGAGTCCCCCAAAGCCACCACCTAACAGCCAAAATGTAAAAAGGCCTCAAATCAACGCTTAGCTGTAATTTGACAAGGCTAAAAAAAATCAACGTGTTTCTCTCGTGTATTTTGCAAAAAGTTTGCCGCTTTATAAGATGCACCCTAGGTCGCTAGTTGGAATTTCTCGTTTGTTGTAAACACACTAATCTTCAGTGTGCGTATATTGAATGTGCACAATAGGTCGCTAACTGGTATACCTATTTTATATGTCATCGGTATATACAGATATCTATATTTTGTGATCAAATGAAATGTATGAATGTAATGCACTATTTCGACCGATTTCACTGTGTTGGTAGTGCGGTCACTATTCATAATAGTATGAAGGGGCATTACACGCCGGTTGTTTTCGATATTTTATTTGTTGTCTCGGGAAAACGGAATAATATTGTAGTATTGAGCAAGAAATGCAGCTTGCCCTGGTAATGAGACTGACGCGCGAGGTATTCTTATGATATATTTCTTTTTAACGGGTAAATTTTGTGTCGCCTTGTTTAAACCATTCCAAGATATGGATTATAGAGTCTACACGCAGGCAGTAGTTAATATAATAGTTGTACAATCAAATGTATGTAGTTACAATGATCTTTTAGCGGAAAAATTAAACGAAAGGTAGATTAACCTTGACATGCATATACTTATATTGAAAGCGGATCACATTGATAAGGAATGTGGCCTTGAAAAGAACGATAATTAAACTGTTGGTGGGCTATATAAAGCATAATACCATGAAACAGTTTAATTATTCGTTTAGACTTGACTGGGACAAATGTAGACAAAAATTACCGTGTCAAATCTCATTCGCTTCCGCTATCAAACTGAAGGTTGGGTGTAAGTAGGTACCTACCTAGTTTAAAGGCGAATCGTTTTAAAACAACTTAAGTTACCATAGATCGTGAATAATGTACGGTGTTCTTGAAATCGCGGAGTTATATCACACCATACGTTCACCCGTATAGTTCAGGGCCTGGTTATTTGAATTGAATTAAAAACATTTATTTCAGGTCCTTTAGACCCATATAAGATTTGGTTACTTACAATGGGGATGACGACGTTAGATTATGGAAAAATATGGGACACGTATTTTTTGGTTTATCAAAATATTAAAAATCGACAAAGTTATAGATCATCAAACTTCTGGAGTGGGGTCTTGTGACGTCACTCCTAGGTGAAAATTGTACCTAGGAGTGACGTCACTCGAAACTTCCAAGCACTCTATCTTCGTCATTTTTTGTTTGTCAAACAAAAGAAAAAGTACGTGTACAATATTTTTTAATAATCTAATTGACGGACTAAACAGTTTTTTTTTGTCGTCTAGCCCATTGTCTTAGAGCTATGTTAGTAACAATCAGATTAGATGTCAGTATTTGCAGTGGCATCGAAAATAAACGACGCGTATTTTCAAAAGGCTTTGCTCAACGGAGCAGAAACTCAATCGAAATTTCCAATCGAGGTAGACCACGAAAAGTAGAAAAATTGAGGTTTACTGCAAACGAGGTAAACTGACTGACTCTACATTATGATTACACTACAGGTTATCCTGGTGGTTGCAAGGTAATGGTTTACATAAAAACCGGACAAGTGTGAGTCGAACTCGCCCACCAAGAGTTGTGTACAAATAAGTAGGTACATATATTAAACTACCGTACAGTGGCGTGGCGTCAAATATATTCTTAGTAAAGCCGGAGCAGATTTGTATTACTATCTCTTCAGGAGTAGTACATACTCCGGTAATATGCTTTAAAATAGGCAAGCCGGTAGGAATCGGGTTCTATAGACGCCACGCCACTGCTACCCTATAAATTTTGATTCCCTTAGTAAAGTCTATTTTTATTTTATACATATTTAATTTTACTGAAATATCAACGTAATGAATAACAGTATTGCCTGATACAATTATGCATACTTATTGAATATTTTTTCCGCTCTGTATCATATCGCCAGGATCAGTTCGAAAGCATTCTACTGTCATCAAATCCTTGGCCTGAAAGAAAATGAATTCAAAGAAAATAAGATTGACACTGACATTGAAGAAACAATGAACATCACGAACCATTGATATTTAAACATTAATAATGCAAAAGGTATTAACCAGCGTTTTGATCATCAATTTAATTGTTTGTTCAGTTGTTAGGTATTCTTACATTCAGTTCAGTCCAGTCACGTTCAGTCGACGTAAAACAGCGCCCAGGGCACCCATCTAAACATAAAAAGCGCCGCCTTGTTTCTTAGTAAAACCCGAGGTGCATATATTTTTATTTCGCCATGTTTGCGAATTTGGATTGATGGTATATTTTTTGTATAGGTAACTAACTACCTATAGACCCTATATAGTAGTTGACTTGACAATTCTCTATGTCGTAATTATGTGAATAAAGTTATCAGTAGCGTGGCGTAAAAGATATCCTTGGGCAAGCCGGTGCAGATTTGGCGTACATTTTTCTTAAGAACTGTAGAATAACGTACTCAAATGCCTGATATTAGGCAAGCCGGTAGGAATCGAGTTCTATAGACGCCACGCTACTGAAAGTTATGCTAGTATTGTCGCAAGGCCCTTGGTCATACAATAAAAAAAAATTGTCAGCAAATGTCGGCCATTCAAGGCTCCTGTGAGTGTGGGGGTCTTGCGCACTGGCGTCGTGTGCTTTTATGGTAAAATGGCACTGTACATAAGACTAGCTAGCTCTTTAATATTATGGTTCAACAACAACTTATATTGTACGAAGTAAAACATCTAACACGCAATATGTAGCTCATCAGCTGGAAAGCGGAAACTGCGGCCATATAACACTAACAAAACTTTGTAACTGTGTGAAGCTCTAGACTGCATCTTGTGTGGAATTACATTCGTTTTCTTATTATTCAAACCAGAATACCCTAACCGCAACTGTTGAAGCATTTCTGCATTGTACAATAATGACAAAGAGATAAAGCACGGAAGCAGAAATCAATTGTGGCCCCGCTGAAATCCAAACGTGTATCGTATTAGTTCGATACAAGTTGGTTTTACCAAAAAGTGTTCCTAATTTTGGCGCGGTAAAAATTAGTAGGTAAGGTACATTACACAACTAGGGTGGTAAAACAAAGAAACGCCGAGATCGCAGATGTTTGTGACCCGAGCCCCAAGGGAGGGACGTAAATATGCGATCGAGGACCTCTCGTGTTGTGTACATAATTTTATCTCTATACTTGGCCAGAAAACGGCTTTTTCCGTACGCGTAGCGTGCGGTAATAGCCACTTTATGGCCAGGTGTGGTATAAATATCTTTTTCTTACGATAGTGAACTGAGAGATGACAAAAGACTTTCCCATAATTATGTTTTGTTAACCAGTAACGTCTTCCATGTTATTTTACATTAGGTAGTTTACTCGTGCGTGCTACTTTTACAAATTATATGTAGCGTAAGTCTACAAAAAAATGTCCTTGACATCCTTTGCAAATACGAGTAGCTTAGTATGCGTAGTGTGAATATAGTGTGGCGATTTAATGAATGAAAGAAACAGTTCCGACTGTATTGGAACCGGTTTAGTTCTCATATCCGTAACGTGTCTAATTAAAACTAAAGCAACTACGAGCGTGGCGTAACAAAGCAAAGGTTCACACTGCGGGTTCAGTGAGCGGTGACCTTTATAATGGAACAGTCACGATATGGAGACAAGAATGCTTAGTTAACGTGATCCGATTACAATTTGTCAGTTAACTAAGCCTTGCCCGTGATTCTGTTTGCGTTCCTGGTAATGGAGACGTAATTAACTTAACATTCTCTTATGGTTTTTTTTTTCATTTAAAATGTCCTCTTGACAGGAATTAGTGTCAAAATCCATTATCACCAACTGACAGGTTAAAATTTAAAAAAGCTAAAACTTAATAAAAATGCCTTTTTAGATTCGTCTTGATGGCGCGAGTGTCAGGGTATGAAGTTCGTTAAAATAAACAAAATGGCGGATTTTATGCACTTTTAAAGTATAAAAATATTTAATTATATTATAATAAATCAAGTTTGTGTGCATAGCGTAGTGGGAGTGACATCGCCTACGAAGCTAGAGGTCACGGGTTTAAATCCTGGCAAGGGCAAATATTGTGTGATGAGCATAAGAGGGGATGGGATGGGACTTTGGATAACAATTGATATTTTATACGATTTTAAGCTAACATGGTCATTCACATAATAACTACTAACACCGCGATATTTACCATGTATGTTTGTTTCTATGGGTTCCCGATATTTTGGCACAGTTGCAAGCGCCATCATCACGGAGTTAGTTACTCCACAATCCACAACAACTATACATACATGGTAAATATCCCCGTGCAGTGTGTGTGTGTGTAGTAGTTATTAATTGATGTTTTCTATCTTATTAAGTATTTATTTATCTACATAAGTATAAATACCGTCGTCTAGTACCCATAACTAGTAGAAACATTGTTTAGGTCGATTTGTGTAAGATATCACCTAATATTTATTTATATTTTTTACTTAATTAGTCTTTTTTTCTAAGTCTAACGGACTGGGGATAAAATCGTGACTGTCAGGAATAAATGATGGCGCGTTTTTTAATAGATACATATAAGGTGCTAACAAATTAGCCACGGGTATTTTAAGCGACGATACTTTACGTTATAATAATTAATATTTACTAGAAATTAAGAAAACTTTTCATATAATTTTTTGGTTTTCATTTACCGAACAAAATAAATAAATTAAATTTCTACCCGAACTTAATCATACTGTTAATTTAACTGACAAGAACATTTTCTGTCAAGAGGACGTTGTTTTCTGTTAAGTGGCTAGTTCATTCATATTGAAAATTTAGTAACCATAAGATAATCAAAGAGGTCTTAATCACTGATTATTGTGTACCTCATTAACAGGGTGCTTTACGTAGCAAACTTGCTTCCCTAATTTTCTCCAAAAACATACATAATTTGTTTATTATTTTATACATAAATAAACTCACAAAGCTTAGTACTATCAGCCCTAAAAATATCCATGACTAATTTGTTAGCACCTTATATGTGTAAGACCTTGAGTAGGTACATAGCAAATATTTTAATAAGTGACATAATTTTTCACGCAATAAGTACACACAGTCAGTAAGTAATACACACCGTGAAAATACGAATAAAACTAATACATTTTATTCGTATTTTTCACGGTGTGTATTACTAATGAGAATTAAATACAGTCATAAACTAAAAGCCGTGTCTATCTATCATACTCGTATTAAGATAGACCTTTATAGTTTAGCAGGGCGTAATAGTTCCATTTGAAATCAACTCGTTAATAATAATCAGAGCTCGGAATAGGTAGTGCCTATTTACCTAAACTTCGCGGGAGGACATAACTAAGAGATAACCACTCTCCACCACCAAAAATAATTAATTATTTTTATTGAACCCGGGATATCCCTGGTTTAATAATAATACATTATCCATATACATTCACGCTCAGGGTCATTATTAATGAAATACAATTGTCTAATGCAAAAATTTTGTATGAAGTCGATTTTTGAGTTCTCAATATATCTTGTATTTCATTAATAATTGAACCCCCAGTGTGAATATATGTACATTATGTACACCATAAGAGTAGAGTAGGTATTTTAGCGAATTATACTCAAAGTTATAATAGTACATTACACAACTAGGGTGGTAATACAAAGAAAGTCGTTTGTTCTTACAAACATGTTGACATTAATATACTTTTCATCACACTTGCTCGAAAATGGTGTCATTACACATAGGTTCTGCGGGCCGTAAATGACCTATTACGCCCTAGGGTGTAATGGTTTTCTTTTTAAATTTGAAACGCTGGTTCTGTTTTCCTCTTATTTGTCATGTTCAAAGGAAACGCCAACTAACTTTTGTAACTTTTATCACTGAAATATTTATTTAAAGATAACTGTTATTGCAAACACATATTTCGGTAACATTAATTAAATGTTTAAATAGTGTATTTCAGTATTTTGCAAATATAAAAGTAACTAAAATGGCCGTTTCAGGTCTTTAGCGCTATGGTTTCCGAACGTGACTTGCTTGACCGCTCGCTATCGGTGATAATTAATTAGTTACTTTGATGATCTGTTCCATATTTTAATTATTTTTATGGAACTTTGTTAAATTATTATTATTAATGTTTTGACGATCATAATATGAAATCATGTAATTTGACATGTGTAATTTATAATGTATTTTATTTTGTGAAATAGATAAATCAATAAAAAAAATCATTTTCTATGAACAATTATATAGAAAATGGCCCGAATTCATTGTCCGTGAGTGTATATCTCGATCACGATGACAGATAATACAAAACTATTCTAAACATTGAGTTTGATGGATGTTCTAGTTGGGTACTTTAAACAAAATTTACCATTTGTTAACGTTGCGAGAGTTTTTATTCAAGTTAGGAGATCAATCACTTTGATAATTACGGCATCATTCTATCAAAAATAGTCATAACATAATCATAATCACATGTGTTACTTAGAAACAATGTAGGTGAGGATTTCAAAATCCATTTGATAGAGTGCATTAATCGGACATTACAGCTATCTGCGGAGTTTACACGTAGTAAATATTAAGCTTGAAATCTACGAATGGTTTGTGGTGGATACTGATTCTACGATATTGAGTATGCAATGGAGAATGTATTTACCCTGTTAATAGGTAGGTACGTTCTGTTACAACGTTCTGCTGATCAGAGGTGAATTGGCAATGACAAGGTTTTGATGTATTTTAATTAATAGTTTATGACATTATGGAATAAAAACTAAATGCCTTACTTCTTTGCTTTTGGGAAGAATTGGGGTTTCAATAATCGATGTAGTAAAACAACTCAGAAATAAAATTAACTGTTAACCTGACGAATGAGGTACATAGGAGAGAATGGCTGACACAAAACAACATTAATATGTTGTTGGAATGTAATCGTGTTACTCACATGCAATTATTTATCACTATGCGTTGCACAAGCCAGCCGGCATTAACGATCTGCATGCCGAGTCATTGGATGCAAGGAAAGTTAAGTAACTGTAACAATTGCGATTGTTCGTTTACTCGCCGTTGTTACTAACTACTAACTATGACCTGAGAGGCTGCTTTCTAAAAGAAGCCCGTTTAAAAAACTTGGCATCGTCGCATTTTTTCACCGCCATAATGGGTACTGAAAGGAATTCCTTACCAACCTTCTAATTGTTCGTGATGATCGCACATTTCACCTCAATATTGGCTCACTGAAGAATTAAATTGATTATCTAGATTGCGCAAATCATTGACTTTGGTAATGAAAACAGTCTAATAAGTCCGTTTTTGCGGCAATTAATTAAAACAATGTGTCCGTCGACGCCGCCCCGCCAGACAACGAAACGGCTAACAAACCTTGATCCCGATAGCGTAGAATCGAGAATTTGAGCATTCAGTTGACCAATTTACTAAGAACATTTTTATAAAAATTAATGTTTCGAACAAGACGTAAACATTAATTAGAGTCATTATAATCGCGGGCTTTGTTCCTTAAGCGGATAAAACGACACGTGTGACATTGAAACTTAATGAGTAATTGACAGAAAAGTTGCAATGACTCTTGGTATATCTCAGCGGAGTTGTTGTTTTGCTGTTTTAGTCCTTTCAAATAAGCAAACAAATACCAAATATACACAAACAACATTTAGTACCGTTTTGATTATGCCGGTACGATAACATCGATGCCGTAGAATGCTACGATAAATTTAATAGTCCGTTTGTAGCACGATCGTGGTAAAGAAACTGAATAACAATTGGTAAAGTTAGCCCACAAACTAAACGATAAACTAAACAAACTAAACGGTAAATATCCTTAGTACTACTTTTGGATATTTTATGGACCCTAAATATAAATAGTTAGTTTATTAATCGAAAGTGCACTTGTAAGAGACGAAAACGACAGTAATTTTCAGAACTGATTCATGAACTTAAGGTGCAATGCAATGGATTGATAGTTGGACCCTTTCCTTTGACTTAACGATACGTATGGTAACACACAGTATAGCTTTATGAAATAGGTATGTGTAAACATATTTCTATTAGAGAAACTTCCCGTTTAATATTGACGCAAGAAAATAAATTCATTGTAAAAAGATCATGAGATTTAAATCTAATTAAAACTTCAGCTCAACTATTGAGACCAAAGCGAAGAATACTGTTAAAAAAGTTAAAAAACTTGGAGTCCTATTCAAGGTGAGGCGGTGTTTTATTCCAGAAAAGCTTCTCACTCTGTATCAAGTATAGGTTCGTTAATGGAAGGAAAACTGCTGGATGCTGTCACCTTTGAGTCAGTCTTCCAAGTATAAGTTAGCCACTCTGGACTCAATAGAGCGCGAAGCTCGTAGACTCATTGAGGATGCTCCGTCGATTGAGGAGGATAACTTCCAGAGCCTCGAACATCGTTTGAAAGTCGCTATCTTGTATGTTCCTTATTGAATATATCTTAGCAAATGTGCGTAGGAATTAAACGAGTTGATTCCACCATCTCCGTTTCATCAAAAACAAAAAGAAAACCTGTATTTTTTTTACTATTAGGCACACATTCACACTCAGGTCAATTGCTGGTTAGTTAAGAAAAAAATTATATCATCAATCATCATTATCAGTGATGAAAAAACAACAACTTCCAATGAAACTATATAAAATTGCTACAATAATGATGATAAAGACCGCTGACTGTACTTGTTATCAAATGAGAATTCGCGTAATATCAATAATTGCAAGGCCGTAAACCACAATCGCTTTGTGAAGGCTCTTGTGATCGTTTCGCTGACGGCTCGGAAACAATGGCCGTATATCACAAACAACTTTCCACTTGGTTCTTGCTCTAATAAAATGGTTAATAAATCTGTTTACTTAAAAATTTATAGGCTATAATGAGCTATGAATGATTAGTTGTAGCTAGTTAATCTCCCAGGGACCACTGAGATACCCCAAAATACAGTAATTTTAATAGCATTTGAAATTACCTCTGACATTGTTTCTGCTTTCGTTTTCTTGTTTACGCTTATGGCTCAAGGAAGTTATTTGGATTTACAAACAATTTTGTAAAGGAATAATTAGGTTCATTGTGTTGTGATGAACACTGCCCATAAACCTAACTAGCTAAAAGCAAATATATATAACAAGAGTGTATCTCGCGTAAAAATGGAAACCAAAAGATCTGACATAAAAATCTAGTTAGTCAGATTCCATTACCAGCGTAGATACAGAGGATTTTAATTGTTCATCAAACCACAAACAGATATGGCGAATCACATCACTTTGCGAAATACCTTTACGTAAGAATTTACGTATAAGTAAGTATAGCTCGACGTTGAGACGGTCATTTCACGGAATTCAGCTCGTTGCTACTACCTAGCTAGAAACTAAATCGTACCAAATCCTCTCACGATACCTACTTACGTATCAGGTCAGCTATAGCTGTGGGAATCTAACTGCATTCACTAGTGACTAAATCGAGAGCACAAGCTGCCTCCAACTTGCGCTTGCAATATCTATATCTGGAAATTTTAATGTACACCGAGCTAGAATACCAAGAGACGGAATTAGCGGGACATTCTGCCTGACCTGACTGGTTTATCTTTACCCCGAACAGGTGATCCAATAGTATGTTAATTTGCACCAGTGGTTTACTTTCATGTTGTTTCGCTGGATAAATTGAAGCTACACGAAATGTATAATGTTTTACTTGAGATGAAAATGCTTGTTAATTAAGCAGACTGAAGTACGTAGAACAATATTGTGTCCGTCTCCCTGGGTAGGTAGCGCCAAATGGGCTGTATTTTTGGTTGTATGTTTTGACCGCGGCTTATCATTCTCTTCCTCTCATAAATCCTGTTTGTGTTCAGTCATAAATAGTAGCGGGTATCTAGGAGGACGGCATTGAACATAATTCATCTCATCAGTTTACCTACGTCTACGTCCTTCCCACGATTTACATTTTGCGATAGCAGCAGGGCGTACTCCTTGTTTCACTTACGTCAAATACTAACTAGGTTCAAGCAGTAGGTAACCAGTTTTAGATTCATTAAACAAATCTCATCGATCAATTAACTTACTGCGTGGTTTTATGTCGATAATATATATTAAGACCTACTATATATTTTGCCCGTGACTTCGTTTGCGTATAATTATAGTTTTATATATCTTACCTGATAAATGATTGCCTCTCTATACAAACTTTTACCCCCTTTTTACTCCCTTAACACTTTCACGACCAGATAAAAACTTTAACAATACCCCAGAAACCGACAGAGCCCGCTAGGTGGGTTTTTGAGGCCAATAATATGCAACGCAAAATCAGAGCAAAAGTTACGAGAGCCTACTAAGCGGGTTGTTGATCATGAACATGTTAAGTTAAGGGATTACTTCTAGGATAAAATTTACCCTATATCTTTCGCGGGATCTTAAGCTATCTCCTAACTTTCATCTAAATCGGTTCTACTAAATTTCATCTAAAATTCTAAATCGGTTCAGTGCGCTGCAGGCAGGCCGACAGAGTTACTTTTTGAATTTTAATATCAAGTCCCCAACCACCACTGGGCCAGCGTTCATCAATCTCATCTATGGAGAGTAGGCCTGTGTCCAGCTGCGGGACGTATGCCTATAAGCTGATGATGAAATAAGTAACATATTTTCAAAAGCCGTTGTAAGAATATGCATAATTTAATATTGCGGAAATATGATGGCTACCTAATATAGGATGAAAAATTGAGATTGATAGGGGTTGGGATAATGTAATGTGCCAACGTTGTTCTTATTTGCTGCATTTAATTGCAAAGTTTTATCTTTCACGCAGAAAAATCTCTTGCTTCGTAATTGTTTGTAATAAAAGAACGTGGCCGGGACGGATTTATAGGGGGTGCGTAACGATGGCTATAAAAATTTTTGGTATAATATTAGTCGCAATAACGCTCATTTGATATAATTATTAAATCATATAACAACACTTAATATATTTACATATGACATAATTATTATTTCTTATAATGATCATTTGATAGAATAACATTTAATATAGCATTCTTTAAGTATAATGCTTATTTCCTATAATGAACTTATGGTATAACGTTATTTTCATATAAAATACAATTGGCATAACCATTATTGATATAATGTATCAAAAAGTAGGTTAGGTTAGGTTTGAACTGCGTCTCCCAACAAAAACGAACTGCTATCAAAAAGTAGGTTAGGTTAGAACTGCGTCCCCCTACCAAAACGAATGGCTATCAAAAAGTAGGTTAGGTTAGGTTTGAACTGCGTCCCCCAACAAAAACGAACTGCTATCAAAAAGTAGGTTAGGTTAGGTTTGAACTGCGTCCCTCTACCAAAACGAATGGCTATCAAAAAGAAGGTTAGGTTAGGTTTAAACTGCGTCCCCCAACAAAAACGAACTGCTATCAAAAAGTAGGTTAGGTTAGTAAATTATAAGGGCACAGAAGAAAAAGGGGGGCTCGAACATAAAGCAAATTCATTTAGGTAGAAAATTAGGTTAGGTTTGAACTGCGTCCCCCAACAAAAACGAACTGCTATCAAAAAGTAGGTTAGGTTAGGTTTGAACTGCGTCTCCCTACCAAAACGAATGGCTATCAAAAAGTAGGTTAGGTTAGGTTTGAACTGCGTCCCCCAACAAAAACGAACTGCTATCAAAAAGTAGGTTAGGTTAGTAAATTATAAGGGCACAGAAGAAAAAGGGGGGACGGGGGGGCGAAAGCAAATTCATTTAGGTAGAAAATTAGGTTAGGTTAGGTTTGAACTGCGTCCCCCAACAAAAACGAACTGCTATCAAAAAGTAGGTTAGGTTAGGTTTGAACTGCGTCCCCCTACCAAAACGAATGGCTATCAAAAAGTAGGTTAGGTTAGATTAATTTATTTATATACCTATTATACCTCTTGATTGTTATATATTATGATTTGTATATAAAATGAGCGTTATACCATATAATCGTTATAAGAAATAAGCGTTATACCGAACGTTAAATATACGAAATAAATGTATATATTTTAAAATTATACCAAACGTTTATTATACACAATGAGTGATTATATACCCTTTGAAATTATATCAAATGTTGATATATCGATAGAAAATATATTAAATATTTTTATATCGATCATTACACACCCATTTATAGGATGTTACCACCACAACAGATGTACTATGATCTAATTAATATAGTATTAATCCAGATGTGACCTCAAAATCATACATTACCAGTAGCTGTCTAGGCAAAAAATAACATTATACCTTCATTGAACACACTTTGTACAAAAATTCCATATCAACGAACCTTTTCTTGTGATTCGAGGTACCTTCTCAGTATTAGATATCTTTGATTTTGTCAAGGTCAAATTATACCAAATAACTCTTTCGACCCTTCACTTCAAGCTTAGGTACTTAATCAACTTTTTTTATACAACCATACCTTAAGGTGATTTGAGTCGATCGGGCTTCCATGCAAACATACATCGTTTGCTTCCACAACATTAGTTATGTTTAAAATGCGTTTTATTTTATATGATATATTTTGTCTGCCTGAAATGACATTCATGAGAAGTCTTTAAAGAACTAAAATTCACGTGCAATTGGGCCTGTAAGGTACGTAAACGTTTTTGGCTAATATAATGTATTTTTTTGACTGTTTAAGAGTTCTCATGTCATTTACCACAAATAAAATGTATCAAGCTATATAATAAAACACATTTCAAACATAATTGATGCCGTGGAAGCAAACAATGACCCTCTTTTGGTTAGTATGGAAAACCACCGACTCGAATCACCTTAAGTCTCGGGCTCGACTTGGACGAAAATAAATGTTCACCTGAGGTTGAGTCGCAGACATAATAACTTCTGAATTTATCTTGTAGATAATATTCACCCGTCATATTAGGATGAAATAAAAGCTTTCAAAAAATTTCTACGGCAATTGTCGCAAAATTATACCTGCGTAGTATGTACATGGGTCATTATTAGTTCAAAAAACAAAAGTCGTCCTTCCGGTGGTCAAAAGTTGAGAGATTGTATGAATCTAGGTTACATTGCTATTACATCTGATTATAGAAGAGGGAACGTTCTTTATTCTCACACGTGTTTTATTAGAAAATTGGGCCCTGGAATCATAGGCATAGGATACTTTTTACCCGACTAAGCCGAGCCATAAAGGGACATTTACCTTATTTCACCTCCGTGAACGAAGTCGCCGGCGGGGCCTCTATAGGTAGTACTGAATATGATTATTATGTAAGTTTGTGCATACCAAAAAGAGCCATCATGGCAGGCGGGCAGTACTAACGTTTTACAATTAAATAAAATGCACCCCAATCTTCACAGATATAATTTTAATTAATTTATTTTTTATTATTTTAGATGTCTTAATTAAATATATTTTTTCAGTGGCAATAATTGCAAAAATTTACTACATAACCTGACATAACTGACAAGATAATAGAAGTCTGCTCGAACCCCGTAGTGGTGCCGGTTTTAAGCTCATTGAGTATTTCAGCGCAATTATTACGAGTATCTATGTATCATCGTGTGACAACCAAAATTCACTAATTATGTTTAAAAAATTAAAATAATTATCAGCTTTATTAGACTGACAGTGCTGTCAGTCTTATTCCAATAATTTCAATGTTGTTAGTTAGTGAGCTTTGGTTGGCAGATTTTTTATTTTATCAAAGCATGTTATTGCTTGGGTGGTACTTACACATAATAAAATGAACACCCTTAGGTATTTAAAATTCACTTTTAAAGGTTTGCTTATTTAACAAAATGTTTATAGACTTAATTAAGTTGAACCTTGGGGAAATACTGCCTTCATCAATCAAATAATATGGCCAATGTCGCTTACCCACTTCCTGAAACGTTTAAAGCCAAATGGAACAAAAACAACTTCCGTGAAATTGTTGATTAGCTGCACACCTGATTTTCTTTGATTGATGTTTTGTGGATACCGTGTTGTGTGTTGTGGGCGGGGAACCGGGAAGTGAGCTGTCAAGAGTATAGGACCCTAAACTGAACCACAGATTAGACGTCTGAAATTATAACTAGTTACTGACACAGGCAGATGGCCCTTTTCATGGAAAGTGGTCACCACCGCCTATAGAAATTTGCAACACTAGATGCGTTACCTATGTGTTGCCGCACTCGAAGCAATTTGATGACCATGAAACCCTTTTAAAAAAATAATTCCAGATCCCTATTACACGCACCAGAACCGTTACATTATGTTACGTTGTACTAGTTTAATTATAATGTTTATTGATCTTTGCGAAGTTAGTCTAAAAGAGAAGCATGTGTGGACCCTAAAGGTCTACGTATTTTCTTTTGTCTAATAACATTGTTGATTTCTCAGTGTTGAAGTTAGTATGACCATACATGTGTACTTAGTTACCCAACATTGCCCTACTTTCTGCAAGTTGGCAACTCGGGCACGATAGTCTTGATTGCATGCGTCAGTTTGTTTAGTAATGTCCGGGAATATGATAAAATCTTACCCTAAGACAGTTAGTTAATTATGGCATTTTTATCAGCGGTAGCAATCGTCACTAATAATATAAAACCAGTCAAGTGGGAGTCGGACTCGCGCACCCACGGTTCCGTACAAACTTGTAGGTAGATATGTAAATAATGCAAGACAAACTGAGCGACAAACTTAACTTTGGCATTGGAAAACTGTTGTTCCCATACACCGACATAGGGCGCGGTTAGGTTATAAAATAAAAATGAAATTGCAAATAAGTTTGAGTTACGATTTTTGTGAATTTCTAATTAAGAAATTTTGAAGATAGGAATAGGGAACGATATTTTTTTGAACGTTTTTCGTCATTAATCCAAAACTGCATGATTAAGAAAAAAATCGGTTTTGGAATCTACAAATTAAGCTCTTACCCCACTTGACATAGTAGCCTTACTTTGAATTTTCAACATCGTGATTGGGCCCCCCTTTAAAAAGTAAAAAAAGCTATAAGCTTATTCTAAATTTCAAATCTATAGCAGCAGTAGGTAGTTGCTGTGATATCTGCGTATGACAGATGGACAGACAGACAGAGTTGCACCATAAGGTTTCCTTTTTTACCATTTTGGTCCAGAAGTAGGGATGTAACGATTCCGATACCGATATATCGGCCGATATAATCGGCAGGCCGATATATCGACGTCGCCGATTGATATAATTGAAAAAATACATACTTTTTTATTTAGGCATCGATATCGGTATCGGTGTCGCCGATTATTTACTACAATAATCGGTATCGGTATCGTATCGGCAAAATTATATATCGTTACATCCCTACTAAAAAGGACTCTGCTCTAGGTACGATGTTTTAAATAGTGCAAAATCAAATGTTATATGACAGCATTTGTTTATGTTTTGGTAATGATAATATCATTAAGTTAGTGATTCTCACAAATACTGGTACTCTTCAACTTCCCACCCCATTCATTTAGGAAGTTAGGGTGAGGGGGGTCTGTGCAACATTTCATACTTCTAATTCCAGCCATTTAGGAGTGCCTTGTGTGCCGCACTGTTAAAATGTTTGATGTCATCGTTTTCACAACTCAGTCACCCTATCCTGTATCTTAATAGGGAACGACATCTGTCTGTTAAGAACCATTGTATTGTAAACCCATTTCTGAAGATGCCATAAGTTGAATCACAAAATTGCGATGCGATGCAATTTGTTTTTCCCGTTACCAAGACTCCTTGACTCTCCAGGTTTGTAGAAATGAATGTATTTCTATTTTAACATGCATCTGGTATTTCTTAATAAGTAAGTTCTGTGAAAGAGTGAGTCCGTGACAACATATCCTTTAATTTGCGCAATCTACGTAGAAAATAGGGTACAGAGTGGTTAGTATGTAGGTTGAATATGCAGTCAAATAAAGTTAGAAATGAAAATGAGAGAGTGCAGTATGTTGAAGATTAAATAGACACATCCGCAGCTGCGCTCTTTCAAAGGTCGGGTACAGCTGCCTATGTGAATAATAATAAAAGGAATAAAATGTTTGACGTACGAGGAAGTCCCGGAACGGGAACAAAATCTTTGTCCGAGAAGTTGGGCCCGGGTTTTTCATTATTGGGGCTAATTAGAAACTGCAGCCGTCTGGTTTATAGCTGTGCCGGAAATGTCCCGGGCGTGTCATTAACGCCTGCCCTAAAGCCCCAAACTTTGAATTTAACGGGTGTTATTTTTCAGTTGTAATAATATGTAGCAGAATTACTAAAATCAAAATTCCTACGAACGAAATCCCAAAAGACAAAATATTTGATGTATGAAATTCGTAAAGAAGCGCCTCTTAATGTAAGATATTATTGTCGGAAATTTATGTTCGTTGTGCTAAATTACGGTTATTATTGTTCCAGGCGCTATGGCGCGAGTGTTCGCCGTGATACTGGCGATATGCGGGGCTGCGCGTGCCCAGAGCTTCCACAACGACGCGTCGGAGGACCGGCGGGTTTATTATCTGCAGGACACTGCTAACCCTGTTCACCCTTTCAATGCGGCCGTGGACGCACTCGCTCGAGTCTCGCCTTTACCGGCCAGGTTACCTGTTAATGGGTTTGGGTGAGCAATATGACAACGATGATACTTTTATGCCAAACCTGGCCAGATAGCGACTTATTCCGAACGCGTAGCGTGCGGAAAAAGTCGCTATCTGGCCAAGTGTAGACATAAAATGATGTACACAACACGGGAGGTAGTAAAGAAAGCCTCGATCGCATATTAACGTCCCTCGCCTGCGGCTCGGGCCGCAAACATCTGCGATCTCGGCCTTTCTTTATATGTATTATCACCCTAGTTGTGTAGTATACTATTTTTAATAATTATTGATTTATACACTTTATTACACTTGTCAGAGGGTTTTTACAATCGGTATTTTTGCCTTAGGATACATTTTTACTTTTATATATGTAAGTATAGACTATATTACAGTCTTAATTTGTTCTAAATTCGTTGTTATATTTATACGTTCGATTTAATACGACATTATTTAGAAATATTTATAAAATATTTCTAATAAAAATAATGTATATCTTATTTAACTTTGAACACACAGCCATAAACACACTTTACATGTGTGACAATGTAAAAAAAGGTTCGCTTGGGACCGTGTATATGTGTACATATCTATTACCTTGGTTCACCCTTAAAACTACAAGACTCTCAGTGTATTGGTCAGACATGATTCATTATGTCATGTCATCTCCAAGTAATTAATACAACTGCTGCCGGTTAAATCGATTGTTGGTTTACAATTTAGCTACCGAGGAGCAAACAAATAACTAACATGTAAACAGGTGGTTATTACCATAGATAGTGTACCTAAACAAATACGTACAAACATTAGGCCGACTGCTTCCATTATTACGCTCTAGGACTGTAAATAGTTTCTTATTTAATTTGTTTTAACCAACATTCCAATATAAACAAAGTGTGTATTGTGTACACATTTTATCCACTTATTTGAAGGATGTGAATTGAGTTAGCGTCGATATGACAATGCGACAGTTTCTGAAACCTACAGTCGCAAGTTGTTTGCTTCACCCCTATAAACCCACTTATAAATTAATATTTTCCCCGTCACTGAAATAACAATGTATTGTAAATAACTGTAAATGATTTGTGGATGTGTATATCTAACGTTTAATGTGAGACTGTCTTGTACCTACCAGTGGCGTAGCGTCCAAAGAACTCGATTCCCACCGGCTTGCCTACTATCAGGCATTTGAGCACCTTATTCTACAGTTCTTAAGGAAAATGTACGCTAAATCTGCACCGGCTTGCCCAAGGATATGTTTTACGCCACGCCATTGGTACCTACCCAAACAATACCTTCAAACGTTGTGAAGGACTAACGTTTTGCAACTCGCTACGTTTGTGGACACAATTATTTTAATGAAGCAAAGTTGATAGCGGCACAATTTTCATTTGACGGAATTGCACGGTTTGCTTGCAATGCTAAGTCGGTATTCCTACGGTGTTCTATTAACATAAAATAAATATGTTTGAACACATAACTGTATTCGAATATTAATTAATTTACTAAGATCTTAGCAAACAACGTAGGTAATAAACGCACATACTATGTATATGAATTGATAGTATTATCTGGACAAGTTGTCTAATATTAATAACTTATGTAACCGCTGGCTTCATCAATGATTGTGTCTGCAACTAGTTCAATGGACCCCATAATATTGCACCTTTCCTTTCTGTGCATTGCATGTGCATTTGTGGTTAAACCCGTTTTGTCTGCAGCGGACCAGCCCCACCGGGACCTCAAGCCAGCAGTCCTGTAACCAGGTTATTTTTTTTGTACCTTTGTGATTAATTGTCTTGTCTATGTACTATCGAAGACAGATAGGTGACTATCTGTCCTTATTTCAATGCGATAAGGTCTATAAATAATCTCTTAACTACATCTTCCCTGTTACCACCTAACAGCTCCCATTCGATACGTATGCCACAAATAATTCTACTGGGGAATATTCAACATGCAATAACGTACACCTTTTTTATTTTACTGAACCCTCCCGGGATACACGCGGTAAAATTTGTGTTTCCACTCAGGGGCGATAAAACCCAAAAGACAGAAAGAAAAACCAAATAGAATTTCGGCAGTGTGCACGTCTTGGCACGTGAATAAGGGTAACACTTAGAATATTTCGATGCTGGATGATTTCGAAAGATACATAATGAATTGAAATAGTGCATTTATATAAAGATATTTTCCACTAAGTTTTGCATGTCGCATGTTATAAACAAGGATGTTCTACGTAACAAAGCACTGTCCTGCTATTCAACTCACTGGACATTCGGTATACCTACATAGAAATTTCAATGAGCTCACAAGGTTACACATAGTAAACACACATTACTTCTAAGGTAGAGCTCTCAAATAGGTATACTATTTAGATTTTTTAAATTAAGAAAAAAATAACAATTGGGAATTATTTATTTTTCAATTAGTCACTTTCCATCACGTGACTCGATTGTTCGTTTGCCACTTAAGTGTTACATAAAAATGGTATTTTAAACATTAGATAGTACCTACACAGTTAGATTGAACTTAGCTATATAGGAACTTCCAGGAGGGTTACTCGTACACTAGTTAGCTACTTACCTTGTAAACTTTGCAATTGAGATCGTCTTACAACTTAAGTATGTCTTTGAGATCTACAAGTGACCGAAAGCGAAATTAGTAGTTCGTGGGATCTCGAAGGGAAAATTTTCGTTTCTTCAAAGATACTTATCAAAACTGTCCGAAGTTTTATTGCCTTGTTCTTTAAATTTTTTGAAATAAATTTCAATTCCCGGGATTAATGTACATTGAAAATTGTCTTTTAAAATAATACGTTGATTTGGTATGTGTAGCTTCCACAACCCTCCCCCTCCGTTAGGAGGCAGCTTGGACATCTCAGGGCTGACCTGCGGACTTGCGCCTCCGTTCTGTGGCAAGTCCCGGTACCGAAGCATCGACGGTTCCTGTAACAACATCCAGCGACCAGTGTGGGGTATGCCCCAAACGCCTTATGGGCGCCTGTTGCCTTTCAACTACGCTGACGGTAAGACCCAACAGTTCTTAGCAATTAGGTATTATTCCTATTTGGGGTCTGTTTTCTTTTTCCTCCCCCCATCAGTCGTATCGTCGGCTGACCTTTCACGAAACCCGAGATTGTTCCTTACGACATATGTCCATGTTCTTTGGACGACCTCCAATTATAGGTATGGTGAGCGCCAGCAGTGAAATTGCTGAGTCATAATTGAAGGCGTTCAAACAGCTAAAGTGCAAACTGAATTGAATTCAAATTAGTTCAAATGCTGTTTAAATATCGTTTCATTCTGCAAGTTTGAAACTAATATAATACTGTAACGTTTATCTAATGTTTCAGTAATATGTTAAGCAAATTTCATAACAAATTACTGAAACATTCGATAAACGTAAGTCAATTTAAAATGCATTAACTATGTTGTTTGATGGCGGTAGATAAGGGTCAATTGAGATGTGTTCCTAACAGAGAGTTATGAACCGTTTACACAGCAGTATCAATTTAGTAGTTAGCGAAGTTTGCCTTGTAACTCGAGAAGGTTTTGGAACTAATTAGTGACTCGGACTACGATTTATTTAACAATATTAATTTATTTCTATTTATATCTTCTAAATATTTCAATGAATTTTGGGATGCATACGTAGGTACGCATACATATATTATTTAGCATCTGTATTTTTTTTATAGGTACAGTCACATGTTTATCCTTCCTTTGAGAAAAGGGATTTACCTAACGTAACGATCTTATAATGATAAATGAAACGTCGTCGATTTCTTACCAACAAACTTAACAACACTTTGTTATATATAAAAACCGGTCAAGTGCAAGTCGGACTCGCGCACCGAGGGTTCCGTACAAACACGTATAGAATGACGTGAATAGTTCAAGAAAAACTGTATGGCGATTAGTTTAGTAGGAGCAAATAAGTATGTATTACGATTTTTTCAAATTTCTGAAAAACGATGCAATGTAGGAAAATAGTTATATTTTTTCTGTAATATTTAGGATGATATTAATAATCACAAAACTCATAGTCACATAATTTTTTTACATCTAGTACGCCCGTTATAGTGACTTTTAAAACTATTCCAAATTTCAAATCGATAGCTGCAGTAGTTCCTGAGAAATGTGACTGTGACAGACGGAGAGACAGATAGAGTCGCACCATGAAACATTTTTGTTTAATTACATAAAGGGACTTGAAATCACCAGGAAAGTCTTCATTCAGTAAAGGATTTGAAAAACATAACACAACAGCTTCTCGATTTTCCTCTTTCATGCAAGTACTTAAAATTCTGTAGGTCAATTCAAGCCGTAAGTGACTTTTCCGCTCGCTATCCGGGGGAAAAACCCCACTTCCTGGCTAGGGGAAGACGTAAAATTGTGTTCACACAACGGGCGGTAATAAGATCCCATATTTATGGCCCTAACCTCCGGTCGACAAACACGTGCAACCTGGGGCATTCGTTATGCTACCACCTTGGTGCGTAATTCGGATGTTAGTTTTTATCAGAATTAAAAAATATATATAAATAATTATGTTGAATAACTTTATAAAATGCCTGATGTAATGAAAACTGGCCAAGTCAAATCTAACCTACTTTAAGATCTCACATTTTTAAATAACAGCAATTGTTATAGGTATCCAATAAAGCAAAGAAATAGAGTTTAATACCTATTCATAATGTTATTTTGTTCCTATAAATACATATTTGGATTTTGCATAGGACTTGGCACTCATTTAGATCTCCATTCTTGTTGCGGCGAAGCCCACAGCCTAGCCTAGCATAATTTTTGTATTGAACTTGGCTCTCCTTTTTTACATTTATCAACTTAGTCCAGCGATAGAAGCGAAGACATCATAGGGAGGACCCGTTATGTATAGAGCGTTTTCTATGCTCAGTGCGATCTGCTACTTTTGATTACAATTTTTGGCTGTTATACTTATACAAATGTATTAGGTGTCATATAGATATTTGTTACTCACAAATAGTAGAATCGATTTACGACAGAAAAAAATCGAGTCAACAGGCGAATTATTTTGCAGTATTTTAATGCGGGTAGTGAATTAAGATATTGACTTTAATGGATGTCATGGTTTTAAAGCTAATTATTTATACACCTTTAAGTCTTAACATTGCACGTAGAACAAATAGATTTTAATACTGCCGGATTTTAAAGAATGAAACATAGGATTTTTTTTCTCCCAAAGATAAGACTTAACGTAATTTGATGTCATAAAATAATTTCGGTATGTATTTTTTATAATTATACTCTCAGTTGATAGTTACAGGATTCTCAGATTCTGTATTGTTTTACATTTAATTTGTCGTTTCTGTTTAGCTATACGAATATACAATACATAAATTACTGTGATGATTTAGAAACCTCAATTTTATTTTTAAGGCATAAGCGCGTGGCCAGTGTCGACGACAGGGCAGCAGTTGCCAAACCCACGCACCATCAGCTTGGCACTATTTCCCGATAAGAACCTCGTGGACCCCGTGTGGAACTTGAACGCACAACAGTGGGGACAGATCATCACACACGACATGTCGCTCACCGCTGGCGTAACTCAAACCCGTAAGTATCTTAGTCATTTACCAAACGCGCACCGCCTGTCCAGCGCTATTCCTCGATAAAGTACCCCATGTAAAGTAAACAGCGTGACTTTCCAAACTTGCGTAGGTACCTTTACCGGCCGCCCTCGCGTTGGTCTTGACTAGGGTTGCCATAAGTGTAGGGACTCAGACCACGACATTTAAAGAAAAAGTAGGTATATTATTATTTACCAAGTCCAGCCCCCGCTAAAGTAACAATGATTTTTAAATCGGGACTATTTGCTTATCGGCCGGGACCTCGGGACAACATGCTTCGAAGGACATGTCTCGGCGTACCGGGACGTATGGCAACCCTAGTCTTGACCCACCTTAGCAACGTTTTGGTCTAGGGCCTAAAGGATCTAGGACCGTTTTGTAGCGATAATGGATCAAAAAATAATAGCTGCGTGGAGTCAGCGGTGACCAACCAAACTATAACAATATGTTGCTACTCGCTCACCATCGGCGCAGCGTTACTGGCGGTGCATCTAGTGTCGGAACACCCTGCCTGCGCATTATGCAAGCATAAGGATGCTGTACACTGTACAGATATATTTGTATTTCATGCCAAGTTTCCAAAACAGAGTAAAACCCTAAGTGTACGAACTGAGTAGACGCTCGAGCGGGGCGTGCAGCGGGGCGTGCAGCGGGGCGTTCATGTTAAACATAAACAAATGTATGTGAGCGTCCTGATACATATAATGTTGATGATGATATTGTTGATGTTGTATGTAATGAATAGTGTGTTTCGGACCCGGCGTTTGGGGGCACTTTGAGAATAACTAATGTGTCCTATAGTGGCACTATATCCAGCAGTAAGTGAATACCGGACTGAATAGATATATAGTTAGTTATACAGGGTGTACCTAAAACCAACGTCGATACGAAAAGGGCTGATAAATCAGCTCATAAGACACCAGATTAAGTAAATTTTACTTCAGTAAAAATCTCTTGGTTTTCGAGATATTGACGTTTTTGCAAAACTCGTGCTACGTGATACCCTGACTCGGTGATTTGAGTGTCATGACTAAAATATCAAGTATTTTTCAAATCTGTTTTTTGATATGGGTAGCCAAATAACTATGATATTGGACGTAATTCCTATTTCTGTTAATTATTTCATGCTGTGGCCACAGTACAATATCAAAAAATAATTTTCAGATTTTTCCAAATTTCACCTCTGATTTCGAACGACGGTGGTGAAAAAAAATGTACCAACACAACCTGGCGTCTGACGTAGAAAAATAGCGCATTTATTGTAGTTTCTAAAATGGTATAACATTTACTAAATAAATACTGTAATATTTTTTGAGATAATGATATTTTGTTAAAAAAATAACTTGTACTGTAGTTACTATTCCATTGACTTGGCGCTCAACCAGTCGACCAAAAATTTACCTAAATGTTTGACTATTTCATTCCAAATAAAATTCCCTTTGATCATCTTCTCGTTGGTCTCGTTTTTACTGAGGTCAAATTTAATTAATCTGGTGTCTTATGAGCTGGTCTATCAGTCCTTTTCGTATCGACGTTGGTTTTAGGGACACCCTGTATGTATAGGTAATAATGTACCCATTGTTATAAAAGTTATTAATCTCTCGCTAATGACCTCATCAAGTTTAACAAAGAAAACTTCATAATGGTATAATTATTTTCTTATAAACCAGGTTTCTTAATATAAATTTGTGAGCAGAATGGAAATGAAATCTTATTCCGAATTATGGATAGCTTGCCGACCATCTTCAAACCAAGAACTGAATACCTATCAAACTTATGGGCATTACTCATATATGTCCACAGACTGTTGCATGTGTTTAATCTTTATTAGATAGTATTTTGCCCATTCGTCTTTGCCAGCTTATATGAGCAATCGGTGCCGACTGTGTATAAGTTATTCTAGAGTGCGACTACGCTAAGTTTGCAGAGGTCAAAAAAAAATTTAATTTAAAAAAATACATATGACAAGTATGGCAACATCACAAGAAATAGGATTAATTAGTCTTGATACTTGGAAAACATATTTAATAAGATGGTGTTTACTGGTGGACGAATGGTTGAGTCGCTGGGCCGGAAATCCAGAGGTACCGGGTTCGATTCCTGGTCTGTTCACAGGTGAGCGCCATTTAATTTTTCTATGTACTTTGATTTCTTGTATCTATATATGTAAAAGTTTTATTGTTTGATGAGTAGAATCTACGTTTTAATCATTTGCTCCTGTTACAGGCAACACCCGGTATATATTTTTTTAAAACCTTTTTTCGACCTCTGCAAACCTAGCGTAGTCAGACTATATTAACATAACGTTACAATCAAATCAGTATTCGAAGGTTGAATCTTAACTTCGATGAATTATTCACGAACATCCACAACAATTGCGCTTCTATAAGTTATTAGATGAAACTATGAAAGATTCAGAGAAAAGCGCTATGAATAAACGTGAGTAATGGATGGTTACCACTTACCAGGTTTGTGGCTCGTCTTATTCTATAAAACATGCTATAGCGATATAACCCGCACTCAAGTACTATTGTAAATACATACGCACATTAATCGGGCTCGAATAATAAGGTAAACGTCCTAGTGATCGACCCGCTAATGCCCTATAGTCGACACCCTGACTGTCACCTCTATCACTAATGAATTACCACTCAAAATGGCAACTACTGATACAGTGTCGAGCACTCGGACCCTTACCTTTTTCTTTGCATATATTTTTTAGAACTGAGATAGTGAAAAGAAAGATAAATACGTAATATTCGTATATATATATATATATATATATATGTCGAAGTGAATAAATAGCTTAGCCGATCGGTCTCAATCATTGTTACTATTTGGGCGCGTATGTCAAGGAAACACTCGGAAATGGACACACTTCGTTATCTCAACTAATCACTTGGGTTCATGTGAACACTCTTGCCACTAATTACTGTGATTTTAAAACAAGTTTAAGAGCCAATGGTTTAGTTCGCGAACACCACAGCCTCAATCCCCACATATATCCAAGTACGCGCGCGTTTCTCTAGCTGTCAAACGACTGTCAAATGTTCAACGAAAAACTCCATTCGGGCTACTGAATTACCCGCTCTCAAATGATTAAAACATGTTTCCATTATTGATTACCATTTTAAATTGGATTTTGACTACAAATTAAATTCACGCTTCGTCACGGCCACCCTGCATAGTCACACGTCCTCGTGTGTAAATCTATTTCCCGTACACTTAGCATTTATGACTGAATAATAGACAATGGTTTATACCATACGCCACTCGGTCACCCTGACTAACCTTATGTTGCATGACTCTATTCCTAACACTCATTTGCACCCCCAGCTAGATTGATTATTCAGAAAGAATGTTCATTCCTTTAATTTGCAAATACTACTTAGCTCACAAGATTATTTCAAAATGATGACTGCTATACCTACCCTACCACATAGGAAATTTAATTCCACCTAACGTCAGTGCCACACAGGCTCGTCAGCGCCACACAGGCTCGTCAGCGCCACACAGGCTCGTCAGCGCCACACAGGCTAATGCGTGCCACACAGGCTAATGCGTGCCACATAGGCTAATGCGTGCCACATAGGCTAGAGTGCGCCACAAAGGCCAATGTATGCCACACAGGCTACTATGTGTCACACAGATCGGTGTATGCCACACAGGCCAGTATGTGCCACACAGGCCATTATATGCCACACAGGCTAGTATGTGCCACACAGGCTAGTATGTGCCACACAGGCTAGTATGTGCCACACAGGCTAGTATCTGTCACACAGTCTTGTCATAGTCATCTACGTAATGAACATGACGAATCCCTTATTATTAACTAACATGACCGTTATACCCTATGCACTCCGATTACTCTGACACATGTGTATCCTAACCCTGTGAATTTATTGACCCATAATCATTGTTTTTTTAGAATACCATTTCTTTATAGCATGTGTGAAATATCAAAGCTAGGAAATTTAGATATTAACTTGTAAAAGTTTACTTCACCTATACTGATATTGTAATAAGGTTTTGTTACAATCAACTCTGGCCGCTTAGAATTGAATGATTCATATTCAATTTGAATGTAAGAATGTTGATGTCATTCTTTGAACGACATGTCAATTCACTCCAGTCCCAGCCTTCAGGATAGCAAGATAAATGTCATTTGTATAGAGATTTGTTTATAATCAATATTGTGATTAAAATAGAGTGATAGTTGATTAAAAGAAGTGTCCAAAGTCCTCCGTGTATTAATCACATATTCCATTAAATTATCTCAATTTTCAGAACATGATATGCAACTTATACTGCAATTTTAATTTGAGTAATAAATAATCAAATTAGATTTAATCATGATCACAGACATACAAAAGAGGAGAGCACATTACATCTAAACATGCCATGCTTACCAGTCTTGCATCGCTGTATTAAGTACTTCTGTTTTAATTTAATTTATAAGACCTCCTAAGCTGATGATGAACACATAATGTACTTGACACAGAGTATGCCAATAATTATGTACCACTGCATAGTGCCAGTACGGGGACCACAGCCTGCTCACTAACATCCGAGAACTAGCCCGCACCAAGCCCGGGGCTGATGGGCACACTCACGGGCAATGATTATGTACCTACTAACCATTTCTATTAAGATTTATCAGAGAGAGAGAGAGAAGTTAATTACTTACTGTTATCCAAGTTCTCAATCATCAAATATGATAATTCCACAACCTTACCGACAGAAGATTTCTTAGTGACTCGATTTCCCAACCTCTACTGTAGTCGACAGCCAGATGATTATCAAGATACCACTTGGTTTATGCTATTTCTGGATCAACAGCGTGTGAATTTTGTAGTGTATCGCTTGAATCAAGTCCACTTTCCTTGTTGCATACCAAAAGCAGATTCCCATCGTTTGCACTCATACTTATGTGAAATATGTTCACTCTGATCTGTATGTGACTTCCGAGATTCCTTGGGTAATCCCATTTCTGATGTCGAAGTGAATAAATAGCTTAGCCGATCGGTCTCAATCATTGTTACTATTTGGGCGCGTATGTCAAGGAAACACTCGGAAATGGACACACTTCGTTATCTCAACTAATCACTTGGGTTCATGTGAACACTCTTGCCACTAATTACTGTGATTTTAAAACAAGTTTAAGAGCCAATGGTTTAGTTCGCGAACACCACAGCCTCAATCCCCACATATATCCAAGTACGCGCGCGTTTCTCTAGCTGTCAAACGACTGTCAAATGTTCAACGAAAAACTCCATTCGGGCTACTGAATTACCCGCTCTCAAATGATTAAAACATGTTTCCATTATTGATTACCATTTTAAATTGGATTTTGACTACAAATTAAATTCACGCTTCGTCATATATATATTTCAATTATTTCATTTCAATAGCGATTGACTTGACAGTATCAACTCATGGTAAGTCACTATGGGATCGGAGTTCTAGCTGGCTGGTATGAAACAGCTCTAGTTATTTTGTTGGCTGTTTTGCTGTTTGAACATATATATCCACTATGAATATAAAATTCTCTACTTCCTTCAAACGAACCTTTACTCGTACTATGATAAATAAACGAGTTACCGTAAAAATTACCCAAATATGTGCTTACGAGTATAATATTTAAAGATTTTCACCGATTTCTCCAAGATCCCATCATCTTATCCTGACCTCGTTATAATGGGTCTAACTGGGCCGTGTACACTTACAAACAAAAAAAAAATCTTTTACAGTCGGTCCAGCCGTCTTCGAGTAATCGGCGAAAGCACGTAAAAAATATCGTAACAAAAATTAAAATTAATTTTTACCTAATGCCGTTTATATTTCAGCATGCAACGAGGAGTATGACATATGTCGTATGTAAACAAATAATATGTATAGTGTATTCGTTGTGTGTGTTGCTTGGCTTTGATTAATTGAAAGGATGTTTACAAAAACAACATAACTGACTAGACTGGTTGATACTTATAGAGAAACATTTCTAATGACAGTTGGTGTCAACCAGCTTAGTTAGTTATACCTATTGTTTTTCTAGACATCCCTTCAATTATACTTTTCATTTTAAGTATGTGGATTTAACTGTGGGTTTCAAATGAATTGTATTGTATCCATTCCAATTAGGATTAGGTGCCGCTTGTGATTGAAAAGAAATTGATTTTTAATTCGCTTCCTCTGTTTACCGTAAAATAGGGTCAGTAGGGATTGCGAGGACACTTGGGTTAGGAATGGGGAGAGTAGGGATGACAGAGGGGTGAGGTGGTTTTTAAAGGCTGCCTAAATAACATATTCTTATTGCAAATGGAGCTGTAGTAATATTCATAATCCAAAAGTGTCAATCCAACAATTTGCCCAACTCATCTTAGTATGAAGTCGTTTCTCACCCCAACTACGAGGGACTACGGGGTGAGGAGGGATTTTGTGTTTTTTGTCAAAGTTATGAATTGGAACTACCCAAAATCATAAAAAAAACTAAAATACAAACAGCCGGAACGTTTATTATTTATACAATTCAGTTTGCATATGTAAAAATGAAATTTTATCGAGGTTTGAATATCAGTTTTGTCCCTACTCACCCCGTTTTACGGTATTTGTTTTGTTTAATACATCTGTGTACCGAGTCTAAAATCAAGCGATCCAACCAAACCCAAACAGATATTTGGTCCGCTATACATATTTGTAATTGTAGTTTCATTAATATTTTTGCTTGCAGCTCGGGCCGCAAACTTTCTTTCTTTTATTACTACCCTAGTTGTGTAATGTACTGTTAAAGCTTTTTAAAGTTTGACGACATTTCATCATTACACAATATACACTTTTTCTAATAGAAGATCTCTATCACAACTAGGTATATGCGGCTTACATTTTTGCGTGTTCATATATATGTATGCGTGTGTGTGGTTCTGGACAAGTGTGCTCAGGATTGGTAATATAAGAAATTATCCGTTCAAGAGAGCTAATGCTGTTAAAGTATACAATGTCATTGAGCGAACAATGCCATTGAGGTAATACAATACCACGAAAAAAAAAAAACAATGCGTAACACGAGTAAACCCGGGCGGTCTACCTGGCTCCCCGTTGAATCTGTAAAAGCAAAACGCATTATTATTTTTTTGTTTGAAAGCATTTGCCGCCTTATCATTACGGTCATAGAACCGATAATCCGTTGAAAGCTCATAGTATCTCTAAGTCTTTTCTCTACGGAATACGCACTTGCAGACCGTCGGGCGAATGTGAAATGCAAAACAAATTAAGATCGCAGTTATCTATAACTGCATTTACACTTTACTGTCTAGTAAATAGAATCTATAATGTAATGATCTTTCAAGGCAGTTATACTTTATTGACACTATATTCTTGTTATCCTAATTTGTGGTTTACCTCTCAATAGTATTGTATTCTTTAACAGCATTAGCTCTGTTGAACGGATAATTAATTAATGTTGATGATGGTCAATTTCAGACAAGGAACCGGTGACGTGTTGCGATGACAATGGCCAGCTGGCCCCCGACGCGGCCGTCAACCCCACGTGCCGGCCTATTCTGATCCCTCCCGGCGACCCGGTGCACACCCCGTACGGGACCCAGTGCATGAACTTCGTCAGGACCGCGTCGACTCGCGACAGGGGATGCACGCCTCCTGCCGCACCCGCCGCACCGGTAACCATTGTTTCCTTTTGCGTGGACGTGGAGGGAGGAAATCCTCATTGGATACCATCAGGCCGGTCCTGATGCGCATGCCCGACTCGATCGGGAATAGAGTCCAGCTGGAGTTCAGCGTCACATTGTTTCGACTTTATCCCCAACCGCCTACGGACTAAAACCTCCCCCGCGTCGTGTGCATTGGAAGACACGCGGCGCTAACGGTGTACACGTTGTGCCCCTCGCATGGTGTTCTTAATGTGCACGTTTGGTGTTTCTGAGGTGTTTTGAGGTTGTAAATAAAATTTCAGTATCTCATCATCATCATTCATCATTTCAGCCATAGGACGTCCACTGCTGGACATAGGCCTCCCTCATAGATTTCCATTTAATTCGGTTGGAAGCAACCTGCATCCACCGTGAGCCAGCAGCCTTAACCAGATCATCTGTCCATCTTGTTGGTGGACGTCCGACGCTGCGCTTGCCGATTCGTGGTCTCCATTCGAGAACCTTTCGGCCCCATCGGCCATCTGTTCTACGTGCTATATGCCCTGCCCATTGCCACTTCAACAAGCTTATCCAGTATCTGTTATTCATTAATTCGTTTGAATATATATAAACGAACCAGCATTTACTCTGCGTTATTCCCTTAATTGTCCCAAGGGAACTTTTTACCGGGATAAAATTATCTTAGGTTTTAATCCAGGATTTCGTATACTTCTATGCCAATTTCATCTCAATCCATTCAATTGTGGCCGCGTTATTTAGTAATAAATATCCACACATTCAAATATCTTCATAAATGTTTCGCATTTATAAGGATATAGGATAAAGAAAATACAATAACGTATATTACATTCATTATATTATAAAAAGGGCTTAAAGTCTTCTAGTCACTAATCTTTCATTACGGAGTGAGCTGTACAGTATAGGTACATATTACCTTTCTTACCCAAAACATGCATGGGCGATAGGATGCCTTTTTCACACTAGGCACTTTACTTAGGTAAGTAATACAAGTCTGATTACTTTATGCTCGCCGAGTTTGCGCCGAGTGCCATCAATTTTATTGGGCCAGAGGTTTTGGTACAAATCGATCATCTGGTGGACACTAAACTTAGTCGAAATTATATTTATTTGACCTTAATCTATTTGTCCTAAATGCCTACTAATTATTAATTCAGATGATCAAACATTAGAAGATAGGTTTTGTAATGATTTTGACAGCGAAGACGAACAAAAGTAATTAAAAATTTACAATAGCTCGTGGCGATTGAAGACACCCGAATCGATCCCTCTATACAGTTTAAAAGTTTGTTTATTTTGTGGGTTAACTTTGTATTTACTTCGGCTTTGATCTATAAAAGCTGATTACATTCGTTGTGCAGTTGGGACGAATAATGGGCAGATCTGATTATAACCCTTTAATCGGATAAAACCTTATTATCCCTAACGAAATCGTATCTCGGTTTCACATTTATTCAAAAACATTAAACAGGTATTTCACAAATATTATTCGCTAGTAAACTATTAGCTTCATTACCTACTGTAAAGTGTGCTGTTATTTTATAGTACTTTGGCATCCCACTTCTGATGTTCCCTGTTTATTAACTCTATATCTATTCCACTGATAAGGGCTGCCACAATAGATCAGCAATGGTCGAAGCGGCAGATAAAAGGCCCAAAACCCAACAATAATAATAATATTTCACTGATGATAGATTTTTCTATGAATATGACTAAATCGCGGCCTTGATTCTACAAATGTTATCCTATTTGATGTGATACTCGGCCGGCTTCCGGGGTAAATTGTATTGCAATCCATGATTTTGATATGGGCTGCTGGACCTTTCTTGTAATACACGGAGTAACAAGTTAATTTATTATACTATATAACGCAGGCTTATTTTCCGCATAATCCACCATTTCATAACTTTCCTGTATAATGACCAGCCGAGCGAAGCGTCTTTATTTCAGTTTGAGTAAAAATGCTTTCGTATGTCCGGCGGATATCCGGCTGTTCACCTCTACAGATGGAACTATCATAAACATCTCCATAATTTTATGCGAAGGACATTTTTGTATTCTTCATATTTATCATAATGTGGACAGGCATCTGTCTATTATGTTATGATATTTCAAAATTATCGAATTTCAGCCGTAAGAAAAGAACTAAGGAGAATTCGGAGCACCAATGCCAAGTCGTAATTAAAAAGTTGTACTTATGTAGAGTTAGACTTGGTAGCATTATTCGTGCAATTGGCGCGTGTTAGAGGGACATAAATGAGTGTGTTCGATATTTACTAGTAGTAAAAAAAATGCAGCCACAGATTTTTATATATAAAACGTATTATAGTTTAGGTAAATGTTTACAGCATGAGGTGTAGGTAATGTCATTCTTGCAACGATAAAGGCGTTTTGACAACACAACATTTTACTGTCTTTTGAATAGTACACACCACGAAGTTTGTGTCTGTAAAATTACCTAATAATATCGTTGTGGTATATGTTATTGGGTGTCAAAGGGGTTCAAAAGGCGCAGCGGACGGGGCTTGAGAATTTTAGGCTTCTAAGACGCAAACATACCGTCACACAAATTGAAAAAGCGAAGTTTCGTATTGTAAATATATGATTGATAATTTTCTTTTGTATTCAGTTGTCAGTCGTGACTGCCTACATGGATCTGTCGCAAGTATACGGCAGCAGCGTTGGGCAGGCGTCGCCCATACGCGAGTTCCGCGGAGGCCGCATGCTGACAGTGCTGCGAGGTGGCCGCGAGTGGCCCCCGCAGGACCCCAACATAACCATCACTTGCGAGTCTGCGCAGTCACCCAACGAGCCCTGCTACTTGGCTGGTATTTAAGCATGTTTTATTATATGGACTAACGTCATGTCATGTTTCTGTGAGAATACCGCGGTGACTTTATGCTAATAGTTCGCCGAATGGCTGAAGGTTAGACCCCAATCAATAAGTATAACATGATTTCTTGGAAAATACCTCTACTCCTGACGGCTACAACGATTATTCGGATAATGAATGATACTGTGAAATGTGGCATTGCTTGATAAAAATAATGTAATGATTCCATCACAGTAAAATAACAGAAACAATTCTTACTACGGTCGTCGAGCATCATCGTCGAGATAATTTTGTGCATTCTTTAAATATGTTTCTATCAACTTGAAAGTTTTATAGAAATATAAAATACCCTAATATATGTATATGTCGAAGTGAATAAATAGCTCAGCCGATCGGTCTCAATCATTGTTACTATTTGGGCGCGTATGTCAAGGAAACACTCGGAAATGGACACACTTCGTTATCTCAACTAATCACTTGGATTCATGTGAACACTCTTGCCACTAATTACTGTGATTTTAAAACAAGTTTAAGAGCCAATGGGTTAGTTCGCGAACACCACAGCCTGAATCCCCACATATCACGGCAAGTACGCGCGCGTTTCTCTAGCTGTCAAACGACTGTCAAATGTTCAACGAAAAACTCCATTCGGGCTACTGAATTACCCGCTCTCAAATGATTAAAACATGTTTCCATTATTGATTACCATTTTAAATTGGATTTTGACTACAAATTAAATTCACGCTTCGTCACGGCCACCCTGCATAGTCACACGTCCTCGTGTGTAAATCTATTTCCCGTACACTTAGCATTTATGACTGAATAATAGACAATGGTTTATACCATACGCCACTCGGTCACCCTGACTAACTTTCGACTAAATTCATTTTACCCCTTAGATCAATTTGTACACCAATCACACAGTCATGTCAATGTCAAACAGGCTTGTCAATGTCAAACAGGCTTGTCAATGTCAAACAGGCTTGTCGGTGCCACGGAGGCTTGTCGGTGCCACGGAGGCTTGTCGGTGCCACGGAGGCTTGTCGGTGCCACGGAGGCTTGTCGGTGCCACGGAGGCTTGTCGGTGCCACGGAGGCTTGTCGGTGCCACGCAGGCTTGTCGGTGCCACGGAGGCTTGTCGGTGCCACGCAGGCTTGTCAGCGCCACACAGGCTAATGCGTGCCACACAGGCTAATGCGTGCCACATAGGCTAGAGTGCGCCACAAAGGCTAACATGCGTCACACAGGCCAATATGTGTCACACAGATCAGTGTATGCCACACAGGCCAGTATGTGCCACACAGGCCATTATATGCCACACAGGCTAGTATGTGCCACACAGGCTAGTATGTGCCACACAGGCCAGCATGTGCCACACAGGCTTGTCAAAGTCATCTACGTAACGAACATGACGAATCCCCTATTATTAACTAACATGACCGTTATACCCTATGCACTCCGATTACTCTGACACATGTGTATCCTAACCCTGTGAATTTATTGACCCATAGTCATTGTTTTTTAGAATACCATTTCTTTATAGCATGTGTGAAATATCAAAGCTAGGAAATTTAGATATTAACTTGTAAAAGTTTACTTCACCTATTCTGTTATTGTAATAAGGTTTTGTTACAATCAACTCTGGCCGCTTAGAATCAAATGATTCATATTCAATTTGAATGTAAAAATGTTGATGTCGTTCTTTGAATGACATGTCAATTCACTCCAGTCCCAGCCTTCACGATAGCAAGATAAATGTCATTTGTATAGAGATTTGTTTATAATCAATATTGTGATTAAAATAGAGTGATAGTTGATTAAAAGAAGTGTCCCAAGTCCTCCGTGTATAAATCACATATTCCATTAAGTTATCTCAATTTTTGGAACATGATATGCAACTTATACTGCAATTTTAATTTGAGTAATAAATAATCAAATTAGATTTAATCATGATCACAGACATACAAAAGAGGAGAGCACATTACATCTAAACATGCTATGCTTACCAGTCTTGCATCGCTGTATTAAGTACTTCTGTTTAAATTTAATTTATAAGACCTCCTAAGCTGATGATGAACACATAATGTACTTGACACAGAGTATGCCAATAATTATGTACCACTGCATAGTGCCAGTACGGGGACCACAGCCTGCTCACTAACATAACTAGCCCGCACCAAGCCCGGGGCTGATGGGCACACTCACGGGCAATGATTATGTACCTACTAACCATTTCTATTAAGATTTATCAGAGAGAGAGAGAAGTTAATTACTTACTGTTATCCAAGTGCTCAATCATCAAATATGATAATTCCACAACCTTACCGACAGAAGATTTCTTTGTGACTCGATTTCCCAACCTCTACTGTAGTCGATAGCCAGATGATTATCAAGATACCACTTGAGTTATGCTATTTCTGGATGAGCAGCGTGTGAACCTTGTAGTGTATCGCTTGAATCAAGTCCACTTTCCTTGTTGCATACCAAAAGGAGATTCCCATCGTTTGCACTCATACTTATGTGAAATATGTTCACTCTGATCTGTATGTGACTTCCGAGATTCCTTGGGTAATCCCACTTCTGATGTCGAAGTGAATAAATAGCTCAGCCGATCGGTCTCAATCATTGTTACTATTTGGGCGCGTATGTCAAGGAAACACTCGGAAATGGACACACTTCGTTATCTCAACTAATCACTTGGATTCATGTGAACACTCTTGCCACTAATTACTGTGATTTTAAAACAAGTTTAAGAGCCAATGGGTTAGTTCGCGAACACCACAGCCTGAATCCCCACATATCACGGCAAGTACGCGCGCGTTTCTCTAGCTGTCAAACGACTGTCAAATGTTCAACGAAAAACTCCATTCGGGCTACTGAATTACCCGCTCTCAAATGATTAAAACATGTTTCCATTATTGATTACCATTTTAAATTGGATTTTGACTACAAATTAAATTCACGCTTCGTCATATATATAATTATAGTTGTGTTCGGTGATTTCACCTAATAGCTCTACTTTTAATTTTCAACATCCAATTTTGGCGGCCTTTAAAATAATAGTAAAAAATGTATACATTTTATTGTACGTCCTCGGGTTAGCGAGTTTTAACATTATTGCAAATTTCAAATCGATAGCAGCAGTAGTTCCTGAGATATCTGGCTGTGACAGACGGACAGACAGAGTCGCACCATAAGGGTTCCTTTTTTACCATTTTGGCACGAAACCCTAAAAAAAACAAAAACAAGTTACTTTTTTGGAACTTTATTTTAAAGATACAGTCTGGCGACGATTTTGTTTTATGAAGGTATAGATGAGCTCGCTAAAATTGATTTTATTATTAGACGTAAGTTTGAGCAATTTAACTTTCCACGCAAACTTAGTTCAGTTCCTATTCTAAAATGGTAATATTTATGTCGGAAATTATTATTCTCATTGTTTAAGAATTGCCTTTAGAAAATTTGAAGGGTTAAAGTTAATAATGTCTTGTTTATTTATGTTATGTTATCAGGTGATATCCGAATGAACCAGAACCCGCAACTGGCGGTCCTGCAGATTATCCTACTACGTGAACACAACCGCATCGCCGATGCGCTGGCGCACCTCAACCCGCACTGGAGCGACGAGACCGTTTTCCAGGAGGCGCGTCGGATCAACATCGCTGAGAACCAACACATCAATTATTATGAATATTTACCTATCTTCCTAGGTAAGTTCATATTGCGTACTAAGTAAACGAATCACCATCATCATCGACGCTTTTTCCTCTGTCTACTTCTGGCGGTCATAACCAGGTAGGGTATGCAATACCGGATCATTCTCAATACCGGTATACCGGAATTCCGGCTTCGGTATCGGATATTTTAGGAAAAAAAATCGATAATATGGAAAATAATTTTAATCGTCTTTTCTACGATCTCACTTGTATCGAAAACTTAGCAGTAATAAACTTTTGGTATTATGTACGCAAAATCACAGTAATAACCAGCCTTATGGTCTAGCACTAGCATAACTACAAACTTAACAAACCGAAACACCATCAATGCTATAGCTTGGCAACTTCGTTGGTGACACTCACATGTGTGCTTTTTGTTATGTGCAGCCATAACTACTTACACAAGTTACCGCCAACACGAACGGCGACCGACGGAGGTAGCCTCCGCAGGCAGCCGTTCGTGTTGGCGGTCAACAACGAAGTTGCCAATTCCGATACGATGCATAATAAAATTATTATTGTAAGCGCGACTGTAAGTCATTATATTATATTTATAACATGTACAAAGATGTTTAGCTAAATACATATTTTTAATACACACGCAAAATCTTTTTAATCTTGAAATTGAATTAAATTCTGTATGTTTCTTTTCAAAATAATTTCTTTTGATTAGGCTGAATGGTGACAGCCGGTGCCATGTTTTTGTTTCATCGTCATTTTTTCGCAAATGTATTAAAAAACGTCGTTTGATACACGTGCGGAAGTGTCATTTCCACTCGTCCCGAGTATTTACCCTCGCCTGGCGGCTCGGGCCAATATACCTCGGGACTCGTGAAAAATGACATACTTTCCGCACTTATATCAACAAAAAGCACTATTTTAATACCACGCAGGGGCCGAGAACATGATAAAGAACAAACTGATCTACCCGGGCGTGCACAGCTACGTGAACGATTACAACCCAAACGTGGACCCGTCCGTCCTGGACGAGCACGCCACGGCCGCCTTCAGGCACTTCCACACTCTCATCCGCGGATATCTTCAGTAAGTAACACAATCATTCACATTTCAACCTTGAGACGTCCAGTGACTGTTAAACATAGACATCCCCCAAACACTTCCACAATCGCATGATTTTTGCCTCCATCGACTTCAGGAAGCCTTAACCAGGTCGTCAAACCATCTTGTGGGAGGCCGATCCACGCTGCGTCTTCCGGAACCTAATTATTGACGTACAGTCACCGGCAACGCATAAACATTCTTGCCGGAGTCTTCTTAGCTGCCGATGCCGGATAGGAGTTTTAATTGTGACGACACGTTTAGCCCAGTGGGAGTGACACCGCCTACGAAGCTTGTGGTCCCGGGTTCAAATCCCGGTAAGGGCAAATATTTGGGTGATGAGCACGAGTATTTGTTCCTGAGTCTTGGGTGTTTTCTATCTATTCTGCCGCCATAACGCAAAAGGGCATTAACTAACATTTTTTTTCGATACTGAGTTATACAGGCTGTGGCCTGTCATATGAGCAAAAAAGTTAGACGTAGGTTCTACTCCTCAAACTAGACAACTTTTATACAGCGATTTTTAAAAATAACTTGTTGTTTGATTTTTAGCACATTTTAAAGTTTATCCGAACACGCAATGTATTGCGAAATTGATTACGTCTGTAGGGTGACAAGTTTGACAAGCAATGTCAATTACACGGATTTTGATGTACATTGAAAATACTAATTACTTTGTATGAAAAAGAGACAATCTAAGGACTACATATTTTTAAAAAGTGGTTGAACAAAAGTTTTATTATTTGAGGAGTAGAATCTACGGTTTAATTTTTTGCTCGTATTACAGGCCACACCCGGTATACATATTCGGAATTAGCGAAATTTACTGATTCCGAATATGTAAACATCTTAGTGTCGAAAAAAAAATTTTAGATGTGCCCTTTTGCGTTATGGAGGCAGAACAGTAGGGCGTACAGTACCGGGAAATTTATGGAGGCGAGCACCGGGAATTCCCTAAACCGCACAGTTCCACTAAGATTGTAATTTGTTTGCAGGTTGATTTCTGAAAATCGTCAACTGCTCGGCGCAGTACGCATGAGTGACTGGTTCAACCGGCCCTTACTGTTGGAAATCGGCACTTCCTTTGAGGACTTGGCTCGAGGGTTGACCACGCAACAGATGGATTTCAGCGACCAGTTCTGGACCAGCGAAATAACGCAGTTCCTGTTTAAGTGAGTAGATATTTTTTGTAGTATTAATCACTTCTTTCTAAATAACTATCTCAAAGGTACAATTTATATTATTAATATATTGTCAAACATCCCATTAATGGTCAATATTACCTAAACAAGCATGGTCCAAATTATTATGCGTTTAACGTAGAGATAGTTTTGCAATTTAGGACTACCTATTTGTGACGCATTTGTGTTCATTATGCAAATAATTCACACAGCCAAGTTTTGCGTATTAATATAAACAAATAGATACTTAATAGTTTGGACTATGCCTAGTTGTATACTTTGAACAATAGTTAAGAGATTTTGCGGCACCAAATTTTATGAAACAAAGAATGTATAACTATATGAAAGAAACATGATGTTTCTTTATTAGTTTTAGTTTATTACTTTGGGTGAGCACCATTTAATTTTTCTATACTGTAGGTACTTTGTTTTCTTGTGTCTATGGAAAAAAAGCTAAAATGGAAACAAAAGGTAATTTTTTGGACTTGTAGTCGCTTACCATCAAATACTGCAAAGGTAATTGCTGTTTAGTTGAAATATTTAAAAAAAATTGTAAAAGTATCTTAGTCACATTTATAAGGGCTTGATACACACTTGGGAGTTTTCATTTAAAAAATAATGAATATCTCGGAAAGTAACCGTTTTTCGACTATACATCATATAACTTTTTTTACTCCCAATAGTTGTTAGAATCTATGGTTAATGGGTTACTCGGGCCCACGGTGGATAAGGAAGAATTTAAAAACTTATTTTTTTTTAAAGAATGTAATTTTTCGGATACATAGGTAGTAAGAACATACATTTTGAGAATTATGCCTTAGATAAGAAAAAAATATGTGTTTTACAGGGGTGTGTAAAATAAAATGTAAATAGGTAGGTACCTACTTTCATCGCAAACAAGGTTTAGGGTTTTCATAATTAGTGCTACCTCGTAAACCTCCATAAAATCTGAGAAAACATACAAAAAGGAATAAATTTAAAATTAAAACTAAAATTAACTAACTAAACCCTAAACACCTTATTATTAAAATAATTATTCGTAAATATAATTTTCATTCCTTTCGAGGTTGAGCAGTGTTTGACGGAAATTAACATTTAGACAGCTTTTCTAAATTATGTTAAAACTATTCAATATATGGTAAAGTTATTCATTTGCCTATCAGTCCCACCTTCATTTGTTCACAAAATCAAACATATTTCAAAGCTCGAGAAGTTTTGAACTCGCTTTTATTAGGTAGATTGTTTATAGTATAGATTTTATTAACAATGATGAATAATCATATAAAACGAAGCGCGTTATTTAACATTTACTGCTAGACATAGGAATAAATATTACGTCATACATTTCTGATCTATCAGATTTAAATATAAACTGCTACAAAATGGGCACCAAGTTGTTGAGGTCACCAGAATTAAGGTCTTCGAGCGTGTACTAATTTGTACGGATCCCTTGGCGCGAGTCCGACTCGCACTTGACCGGCTTTTAGACGAATCATTGAGAGAACCTCAACCGATATCTAACAGAGCAGGGGTAAGATTTAATAGCTCTATCTAGATGAGTCGCTTCTTAGTACATAGAAGCTAGTAGTTAGTTGCTAGTGCAAAGCTAGGATTGGACTTCCAATTTTCTTCTAAATTGTACTGTATCTTTATTCAAACATAAAAAAATACAATTACAATGCATAAAATAAACTTAAATATCTTAAGTTTAGTTAAAAAAGCTTTGAAGAATTTGTCCTGCGAATTTGTGCGTTAGCAGTAACGCAAACTCTGGTAATGGAAAACTGTGTACTTGCTACAGCGCCCCCTCTGCAAACGTGTGACCAGCTCACTATCAAAATAAAACTAGTGGTTCTGTTTGGTTCGCCTTCGCTTGTAGACGATCAAAAATTGTTGTACAAAATTAATATTTAAACAATATTTGTCAGGCGTAACAACACGGTGGGCGGTGACCTGCGCGCGACGGACATCCAGCGCGGGCGCGACCACGGGCTCGGCAGCTACGCCGCCACCCGCGGCGCCTGCGGTCTGCCCGTGCCCAAGACCTTCGCCGACATGACAGACTACATATCTCCGGAGGTAAGTTGTCTACAACCCATTCTACATTACTAGTGACTTTGTGAGGTGTGGACCTTGCGAGCGTGTCAACCCCTATGCGTCCGACGATATATAAAATCTTCTTTATATATATAATTCTTCTGTACGAGTGTTTGTCACATAACTCCTCTTAAATCGTTGGACCGATGTGATGAAATTTTGTGTGTATATTTGAGTCGATCCAGATGGTTTGAAAATACAATTGGAGCCGGTAGATGGCGTCGTGATCTGGTTTTCATGACAAAACGGATTTGCTTCAGTTTATAACGGGAACGATGAGGTGGAATGAAGTTCGCCGGGAGAGCTAGTTCTATAAATAATATATCGGTTGAGAAATGTGACCTGTAGAGGAAAACAGCCGGACATCCGGACAGACAGACATACGAAAAGATTTTTGCCCAAACTTAAACGGAGATGCTTTTTCTCACACTTCGATCGCGCGTTGCGCTCGCTCGAACAATTAGGTACACTGGCATAAATATGCTAGTATACCTCATTCTGGAAGCAAACGATGACCCTCCTTATGTTTGTGTGTATAAATATCCGCAACTTCGTCTGCGTTATTCCCGATATTATCCCAAGGGAACCCCTTACCGGGATATAAAATATCTTATGTTTCAATCCAGGTTTTGGTCGACTTGTGTACCAAATTTCATCCCACCTATTCAATTGTTACAGCGTTATTCAATTGTAACAAATATGCAAACCGTCAAACATTTCCCCATTCAACTCAATTGATATAGCGTTATTTAGTAACAAATACCTATTCAAACCGCCAAACATCTCTCCATTCAATTCAATTGGTACAGTGTTATTTAGTAACAAATATCCAAACCGCCAGTATTCTTTTGATAATAAATCTTAATTACTTACTTAATATATCCAACCAAAACTATCAGTTCTGAAATTAAGATAAGGTAAATTTTTTTTAAGTTTTCTACCAATTTTCTTATTTTTTAACCCCCGTTTAAAAACCAGGGGTGTTATAAGTTTGACGTGTATATCTATATATGGCTTTGTGTGTCTGTCTGTGGTATCGTAGCTCCAAAACGAGTGAAGCAATTTTGATTTAGTTTTTTGTTTAAAAGGTAATCTAATCGAGAGATGAGAGTTTTTTAATTTTTTCTCGGAAACCTGCAGCATTTTAGTTTTTATATTTGGTGAAATAACATCTTATAAACGGGCTAATAAATAAGCAGTTAATTTGAAATCCAAGGCCGATTTTCCATACCTACACGGTTATACCCTTTGATGTATATAACTATTTATATTATTACGTCCCCACGAACGACTTTCGTCGAGATGATATATTCCCAGGTGAGATATATTCCATCTAACTTTAAATTTGAAATCAGCTACCTATTTCAAAATTATAGCTTAATTTCGCACCCTCAAACGTCCTGTAGTGAAAAGTGTGCATAATTTCAAATATAGTACATTGTTGTAGAGGCCGGAAAGTAAGGCCGAGACTAAACACAGTGCTTTTCACGCTTACTGTGAGGAAAAATAAAAATAGCATAAAAATTAAAAACACTCTCAAATCGTCTAAAAAAGTCAATGTGTGTAAGTTGGGCACGCGCGCGGCGCCGAGCAGCCAGCGCGCTGTCGCCGACCGTGGCGCGGCATTACATTGTTGACTCGCTGGTGCTCTGTCCAACTACGCGCCGTTTTACGGTCCCGGTACCGTCCATGTCCATATATTGCCGTCTTTCGAGGGTGAAAAGCTAGCTTTTCTAAAATAACCACAAAATTATAATATTTTTTTTTAAATTTAACCTACTTTCAATAAACCATTTTTGATAAGAAATGCACGATGAGTGAATATGAAGAAAAATGTGTTATGTTTTTGCGCTAAATAAATAATTTATTTCTTTCTTCTTCTTCTAAAAATACCCAAATCGCTATATGTGTGCCCATAATATTTGAAGAGTTCACTCGATTTCTCCAAGATCTCATCATCAGATCCTGATTTGGTTGCCATGGGACTACCTCGAAGGTATACCCATTCAAACTAAAAAAAAATCAAAATCGGTCCAGCCGTCTTCGAATAATCGCGTAAATAACATACAGCAGACGAACTGAGAATGAGAACCGTCCTTCTTTTGAACGTCGGCTACAAATTGACTTCAGAGTTCCCTCAATTCCCCATGGATCTTAATCCATGGGGAATTGAGGGAACTCTGAAGTCCTCAGAACTGGATTTTGTTAAAAATGGGATCTATCCGTGGAAGTTAAAAACAAAAATATTTTAAAAATAAAAAAAATGTTGTTTTTTTTATAGGATTATAAACGATGGAGTTCTAAGGTACCTAACAAAAAAAAAAAAAAAACTGACTAGAGAACTTAGAGCAACGCGGACTTCGTAGCGAGTCGCTTTACTTAGTATTTCCCCTCTGCCAAACAATTTGCGCCAGTGATCATATTCGTTCTATAAAACTAGTTGCAATTGGATTAGTCGTCAGACTAAATTTAGTAACTCACCTGAAGAGATTTCCGTGAATATGCCGAATTGGTTTTAAATAATAGGGAGGGTTGGGTAATAGTGAAAGGACCCCCGCCTATGGCTTGCCTTAACCGGCCGTTCAGAGTGGAGTCGCGAGAGCTATATGCTCCAGATGTGGAAGTGTTAAAGGGCATAACGTCGCGAGTACCCTCGGAGAAAGCGCAGCACACCTCTCGACACCCTGCAGCCCTCGGCAGCGGTGTTGCCCCTAGGCCATTGCTCATAATGTCGCTAAACAGGGGCCCATCAGCGGAGGGCAAGTCACGGTCTGTCAGTGCCGCGAAAGCCATGAGACACTTTTCTTGACAGGCACCGTCATGTCTCAAATTCTCAATCCATAGCCCAGTATTTAGTCCCTTTTTCCACCACCATAGCCCAGTAGAGTTAGATTCCATCAATCAACAATAGTCCTTGCATCTGGCGGGGGCTGTCTCTGCGTGCGTCCCATGACACGGGCCGGGACAGCATCCGCTGGGTGTACACGTTGCCTTTCATTAAATTGTAGAAAGGGCCTCTACGCGTTGGTTTCGGCTCCACGCACGCCTCCCAAAGGGCCGGGACACCATTGTCCCGTGTACGGGAAAGACATACAGATAATAATAAGAGTCATTTATTTCGGAAGTACATCCATAACATATATACTCGTAGCTAAAGTAATCTTAAATAATCTTTATATATCATGTATACCCCTTTTCACTAGACCCACAGAATATAATTTAATATGTGTTATAAGTAAGGTTTCATCACCACAAACAATAAGGTTTAATAATGTTAGATGGATAGATTTATTTATTTTCATAATACAACATTACATGATAAATTATACATGACACATTGAATCTGTATTATGATCGTCAAAAGCAAATATAATTATAATTAAAATTAATAACAAACAAATTAAATACAATGCAATGTCCACAAATAAATTAAGCAGAATAGAATGAATTAAGTACTATATAGTCCCTAATAATGGATCTCCCAACAATGACCTTTACATTCTGGTTGAAATAAATCTCTGCAACACTCTACTCGTATGCTGTCGTTATATTTTATCGCTAAACACAACAAACAATATTTTCAGTACTGTAGCGGTTAATCCCCCGAAATTTATTTCCTGCAGTATTTTAATTTCCATTCGTTTTTATCCCCATTTTTAATTTTTACCATACGGAAGCTTTCCTAATACGTTTCGTCCTCATGCTCACACATTCTTAGTAGATTTTCACATCGAACGATAATTTAACCAGTCCATGAATTTGCCAAACAATTTTCTCGTCGTAAGTCGTACATTTAATTGAAATTCATTAAAACAACCTTATAACAAACAAAAGATATTTATTATATTGTATTTAAAAACAATATTTTCTGCCCTGCTCAACAATATAACTTAAACATAACTCCTAACGATCTGTAACACTTATACTCTATTCAGTAGGTAATGAGCTGTTCTTCAGTTGTATTTTAGAATTGATAGTAAAAATACACATTCAATGACATCGATATTCAAGTGTGCAAATCAATAGCTAATTGCTGTTTGGCGATAATATCATAGACTGGCAATTAAATGGACTTGTTAAATTATCGTTCGATGTGAAAATCTACTAAGAATGTGTGAGCATGAGGACGAAATGTATTAGGAAAGATTCCGTATGGTAAAAATTAAAAATGGGGAAAAAACGAATGGAAATTAAAATACTGGAGGAACTAAATTTCGGGGAATTAACCGCTACAGTCTCTTTCAGCCTCATTGTGTTTGAATAGGGTTCCCTTAAGGATATACTGAGTTTATCATCTAGGCACGAGGAAGATTAAGGGCATTTAACGGGGATTCTTTATAAGTACGGAAGGCTTAATGGGACACACTGATCTTAAAAAAGGAAGTTCTCTTTGTATTTTTCTTACAATTAATTATTTATTTGATATTGATTTTATTTGCCAACGGTAAAAATGACTGCATTGCAATAAATCAGGTGCCGTTGTCATATTTACGATCTCACAATTGCGTGGTACATTTGTTTGCTTTACGTTTGGTTTCATAGTGTATATTTATTTTATCTATGTATATATTTATATGTCCATAATATAATGTATCTAGTTTATTATTTTAACCGACTTCATGTACAATTTGGCTGTAAATTAAAATACCGCACCCATAATAATCTCTCTTTACCCTAATGGTTAACTGGTAGAGAATGCCTTACGGCATTAAGTCCGCCATTTGTACTTTCTTGTATTGTGCAATAAAGTTTAAATAAATTAAATGCAAAAGGATCATCCATGTATCGCGTTCGTAGAAATGATTTTATGCCGAATCATATCAATCAACAAAATCTTCAAAGCTTACTCACTTAGATCACTTAATTATCTAAGTTTTTCGGAGAAAGCAATCACCGAATGGAATATCAAATAAAACATCAAAGCGTGAACGAGTGAAACATTATACTTAATATAAATTCCTAAATTAAGATGCCGAAATTGTAAGTGCCGAAATTATTTCGTTATTTTTTTTTAATTGTTCTTGGAAAAATTGCTAGTTACGTTTGGTATTTATCTACAAAAAAACTGGTTAAGTGCGAGTCGGACCATACAAACTTGTAAGTAGATATGTGAATAGTTCAAGATAAACTGCAGGTATGTTGGGACAAACTTAACTTTGCCGTTGAAAACCTTTTGTTCCCATATATCGACATAGGTCGCGGTTGGTATCTAACCTATCTCCTATCTCAAACACTAAAAATTATTGACTGCATTTCATTTGTCTGATAACTTTTCGAATTATTGAAGTGACTCTAACATAAAACTTCCATAGGCAGACGGACGAAGAGAGGACGGAGGGGGAAGGGGATGTTTTGTATGTGTTTGGAATGTACAAACAAATTATAGTATTTTATGCAACAGTTGTATAAGTAGGCTCTAAAAATGCGAATTGCGTGAGTTGCGATACGAGCCGCGAATACGGCGAGTATCGCAAATAGAGATGCAATGAGCGTTTTTTGACTTAATTATACAACGTTGCATACAATACTTTTTCTACGACTAGGTTTTAAAATATAAAATACAAACAAGGCATAACCTGCAAAGAAGGCAAATATGACGTATGAATGGCAGTATGTGTCTATGGTAAACTTTTTTTTTAAATGAAATTGACACGCAGTGAATATATTAAAAATACTTTTGTTTTTATGCGTCAATGAATTTAGTTCAGAAAGTTTTGTTTTTCTTAAAAACCGTAGGAATTTAATTGTTTGTTAAGTTGGTAGTTGTGCATTTTTATCGTAAAGTTAGAATTGAGCGCTTAATCATTGACCTAAGTTTAACCTAGATTTAGAAGTCTGTGGCTGCTAGCAGTATCGTAATGTGACTATAACGACGCTAGTGCTGTTATGGGGAATAGAGTATAGCTTCTCTGAACTCATATTATGTATGTTCTTATATTAGTGTTCGTGACCAAGTAAAATACAGATAAAAGTACAGGAGCAGAAAAAGATCTTTCATTTGATACCACACTTGATATAGTAGCCCTACTTAAATTTTTCGACCTTCTATTTCGGCCCCCTTTAAAAAAAATAAAGCTATATGATTTTTTTTACGTCCAGAAAGGCTCGAGTTAGTGATTTTTAACACTATTCCAAATTTCAAATCGATACCGGTAGTGTGCTAGAGGTACCTGAGATATCCGACTGTGATAGACGGACAGACAGACAGAGTCTCACCATAAGGGTTCCAATTTTACCATTTTGGTAAGAAAGCCTATAATAAGCTGATCTGATACACCCGCGATTGATCACTGAATTTGGTTGGGTAATTTTTATTTGAGTACACAAAAAGTTAAAAAAAAAAATTAGGGCACCAAAAAAATGTTACGCTACTCGAACGTAACGTTAATATGGAATTCCCACCAAAAACATTCTGTAAAAAACTAGCCAAGTCTCGATGGAGCTGCTTGTTTATCTCTAAAAAGTAATGAAATCTAGACAAAGTCGTGCCAAGTCTAAGGTTCCTTACTGCGATTTCTTTATTATTATAGTTAATGTTGTGTGACTTGGCCGTTGAACATTCTTTATACGTTAGTGGGTACAAGTCAATTTTGTTTACAAGTAATGTTATATCTGTTGTAAATACCTATGTTTGTTAAGCGAGATAATAGCCCATACTGGTATTGGTAATTGGACGCTAGTGTCTCATTTTAGGCTGTTGTTGATTGTGCCCATTAACGTATAATTTAATTACGTAAACGCAAATTGACTTGTACCCACTAACTTAGACTTGGCACGACTTTGTCTAGATTTCATTACTTTTTAGAGATAAACAAGCAGTTCCATCGAGACTTGGCTAGTTTTTTACAGAATGTGTTTGGTGGGATTTCACTTCTTTTTGTAGAAACGTGGGCATTTTGATTTATTTTATTAGATTTTCTTATTTGACACAGTTTTTTTATTTTTATTTTTGGTTGGGTTCTTGTGTTTTCTAATCAGGCTCACCAGGTACTCCAGATCTTCGATTATCCTAGTTTTTATAGTTTTTCCTTTATGTGGCCATTAAACCCTAACTCTGTACCAAATTTCAGCTCTCTGAGTTTATGGGAAGTACTAGTTCTATTCTGATGATCATGAGTGAGCGAGTGAGTCTCATAAATGCGAAACATTGCTTACGCTTAACTTCGGAACTAAATGACCTACAGACTTGAAATTTTGGATTTTAAGTATGTGATTATAGCTTACTGGATGACGAAAATTTCTGCGTTCTGGTCTTATCCAGAGGTTCTCAAATAGGGGCCTGAAAATGCGACGAAATGGTTCCAGTACTCGTAAATGATGGTACGGCAGTGTTTGTTTCGCACTGGACTTGGCGGGGGGGGGCACTGCCGTGCTGCCCGATTAAAACCTAATGGCAAAGAGCATTCATTACAAAGTTCTCTTGTCTATGACAGTGCTGTTTTTAGAACCTAACTTGCTTGACCTGTGCCGTACTGGCTCTTTGATAGGAATCCTGACTAAGTGGGGACTTACGATCCTGCAAGTAGGTTCGCTAGTCGTGGCTAATCTGGCCATTAGTGACTTCACACACCAGTGGTCTGTGCCTTCAGTGGATTTGGTATTGGTGGTCTAGCATAACTGGCCGCGACTTCGTTTCTCGCGCGACAGAGCATCGCCTGTCACTGTCACACTATATTGAGTGGAAAGGGATAGGCAGCACTTATCGCGCGACAAAGAGTCGCGAGTCACAGTTGTGCTAGAGTTACTGATCTTTTGAATGGGCGCAGGAATTATATAATTTTATTTCACCAACGGACGTCTAGGCGTGGGGAGTGACTTCATATTTATCCCATTCAATTTGAATCCATATCTCACGCACGGAGCGATTCGTTTCATTCACAACATTTTCGTTACATATTTATGTAAAATAATACAAACATAAACGTATTGTTACTGGAAGAGCAAACCCTTCTGACAACTGATCCCAACATTTAAAGCTTGTGAACCTAATGTTTAAACCTAATAAACTATTTTATTTTTACTTTAGTATCGATGCGCATCTCGCTAAGGAATGAAGTTTGCTTATAACTTGCGACTAGATATTTGAGCTAAGAGTAAATAAAGTGTGCTTTGCCTCTTAACTCTCGCAATTGTTTCAAAACAATCAAGTGCTAGGTATAGTCGGCCTCAAAAGTAGCTGGACAATTTACGATCCTCAATGCATAATGAAGTACGACTAGATGACCTACGATAGGATGATGAAAATACGATATTTATTTCAGAGACTGGATACCATTTCTACTCTTTAGAAGAGAACGATTTGATCTATATATATAACCTAGGCATTAGAACTTCGCTAGATTCTGTTATTATTTTCCTTTCTTCAGTACTACAGGGAACCCTCAAATAGGGGTTCAAACATCCACAAGATCTTCATTGGTTTATTTTTGTTGACAGAACGTGCGAGTTCTAGAGCAGTTGTACGCGACGCCAGAGGACGTGGAGGTGGTAGTGGCAGCCTCGCTGGAGCAGAACGTTCCGGGCGCGCAGGCAGGGCCCACGTTCCTCTGTATCCTCACCGAGCAGTTCTACCGCACGCGCGTCGGCGACCGCTTCTTCTACGAGAACGGAGCTGACCCCGTCACTGCGTTCACGCCGAGTAAGTACGAAATGGTGTCCGGGTGGACATTGTGGGGTGCTCGCTTGTAGATAAACATTATAAATTTTGTACTTCAAGTCTGGTTACATTACAATTTACAATGTTTAATAGCGGGAATGTGGTTGAATGAAGTCATTCTAAAGTAGGGTTGCCATAAGTATGGGGACTCGGACCGGGACATTAAAAAAAAAAGTAGTAAAGGTAGAAAAAAAGGACATTGATAATGTGTGCTCTCGCGCTGTCAACGCCGAAAGTCCGCGATCCGGAAATGTGTTGACAATGTTCACGTAAATTCGTAAAAAATGAACGAAAAAGCGCTTACTTACAGGTCGATTCACGAAAGCTGGCGCGAGATTTGACAGAATTTCTATGAAAATAGCTGTCATTCAGTACAAATCTCGCGCCAGCTTTCGTGAATCGACCTGTACGTCGTTCTATCCACGTACGATTAGATTAGCCTAGCTTTATTTTATATTTTTATTATTTACCAAGTCCAGCCCCCTACTAAATAACTATGATTTTTAAACTGGGACAATTTGCTTATCGACCGGGACACCGGGACACCATGCTTCAAACCGGGACATGTCCTGGCGTACCGGGACGTATGGCAACCCTATTCTAAAGTCACGTATATGTGTGCTGGCCTATTTGATTACATTGTTGGCTTGTTTCATTCTCGCCGTTTTGCGGTCCTAATTCTGACTATCTGTTGCCACTTGCCACCTTCCCGAGTAGTGGCATGAAAAGTTGATTTTCGACAACAAAGCGGTGAAAATCAGAATCTAGAAACGAGAACACAACCCAGGCTCTGTGACAGTTGATTTACGATAATACTTAAGTAAGAAACCGTGGAGTGTCCGCGGCCGGTACAATAAGTCCGAGGACTTAAATGGGTGAAAAGGGTTTCCTATTTCGCGGTTAGTCAACACGAACCCCGCTTAGATGTGATGCTAACTCTTACAGACGTAACTCTTTGCCCTTGAAATTAATTTGTTTCCATTAGTAACGCTTTGATTAATGGAAGACTTATAAACGTTTATTTTAATTAACGGCTTGGTTCACTGCTAAATTTTTCGAAGGTCGGGGATAAAGAGTCGATAAAAAATGACGAAATCGAGTGGCAGTCGCGACGCTTCGTCGCAGTTCTGTAACGAGAAGTTATTATAAGTTACGCTCGCCCTCTTTTCTCGTAGATTAAACTTAACATTTATTTTTACTTAAAAAAAATATATATTTTATCTCTATCGTGCGACCGTTGCTTGTGGAAGTTTTTGGGGCGACCTATGTTCCGCAGTGGACGTCTCCAGGATTATTTGATGATGATTTTATCTCATCTGCCATTGTCGTACAACATTGGCGTGTGAGGAAAATGACGATATTAAACCCCTGCTGTCTTAAGCATCTCAAAACTTGACTGAAACATACAGATCGATTCACAAGAGCTGGCGCGGATTTTGTATGCAGCCAGTGCTTATTTCATATTACCTAAATCCGTGCCAGCTCTTATGAATCGACCGTACTTAACCTCGAAATATTTTCCTATCATAATATTTGATAGTTCATTAAGGCGAGGTGAGACCAGAATCGGGCACGGAAGCCTAGTTTCCAAATCATTTTTAGAGCACTTATTTGACTCTTAGGTCACTGTAAAACATATATAATAATATTCAGAACTGTATCTAGGGCTTCCTCTCACTTAGAACACGATAGCGAACACTTCGCTCGATAGAAAAGTAGCGCGAAAACACTATAAAATAAAGTATTTTTTTCATTTTTTTTCATTTTGTTCATCACCAGTTACCTTTTCTGACAAAATTAATACCTGACAATCATGATTTCACAGTCATGCAGGGCATCCTCTCATGTTTGGGTTGATAACGTATACTTTTATGTTAGAAATCGAAGATAATCTGCAATAATCTGCATTCCGCCCGACCCTAGTTTGTATGTGAAATGCGAGCCAGGTCCTACCGCGCCTTAAAAACGCATCTAGCTAGACTTCGCGCACGTCCTGTATATTTCTTATTAGAAAGCATTTGTTTTCAATTAGCCAGGCATTAGCAGCTTGAGGTGATTCAAATCGGTCGGTTTCCCATACATGCCAAAAGAGGGTCTGAGGGCTGATACATATGTATTACTTGTGTGACATGACATGAGAACTCTCAAAAATCCAAAAAAAATATAATTTTAGCAAAAAACGTTTACATGAGTCCAGACCGGGAATCGAAGCCGGTATCTCTGGATTTCCGGCTAAGTCGCTGGGCCGGAAATTCATTCCGGTTCGATTCCCGGTCTGGACACAGGTGAGTGCCATTTAATTTTTCTATGTACTTTGATTACTTGTATCTATACACGGCGGATTCTAATCGGTAATCAGGAGTAGACAAATATTAATATCTAGCTAAAATCAAACTTAATAGGCGAGGTCTCACACAAATACCTCACTGTTCAATTAATTAAAGGTTAAAACATAACTTAAACTAATAACCACTGGATACATGGTCACCTACATTAATTATTGAAGTAAAATCACGTGATCACGTCATGATACGTCAAGTGCCATCGCTTTCGCGAAAAATTTGACAGATCTTAAGTAAATAAACTTTTCTACGAGTATGAGTAGTTAGGGCGTGATAGATAACGAATTAAAATTGATAAAATGGCCGAAAATGAAAAGAATGCAATTCCGACGATTTAAGTAGCCACCACACGAAGGACTGACTCACATGAAACCTCACTGCTTGCCTATTGCTCCTACGAGGATCCCGAGCAAAGTATCTTAAAATGCGTCGATCCAGTCCAGATCGTCAGGACGACGTCGAGGCCGGCCGGGTGCTTGAGCGTGGTTTGGCACTGTGAATTGTCCGAAGTCACAGAGGTTTTAGTTCATGCGGTTTATCAAACTGTGCGTGAGAATTGGTACGTTTGGATGAATTTCGTGGAATAGTTCTTGAGTTCATCTTCAGCTGTTTGGTTTGTATTGATAAACGTACCTACAATATTGTAACGCTCGATATTTTGAGCACAAATATGGTCGAGGCATGTTTTTTTAATTACTAATTTACTTTTCTCATTCAATATTTGCGACTTCTATGACTTTGTTTACATACATGACAGTGACAAGTTATTACCCATAAATTATCATTGTCATTATTTTTTTAAAGAGGTTGTAATCTCACAGATACAGATTAGTAGGGCGACAAGGAATTTAGGATAAAACTGATTTCGAAATAAAAATTACCACAGAAAAAAAATGTTTAGATGTAACTAATTACGACATCAACGTGACCGCTATCAATTACTGAGTTAGAAAAACTGGTACCTGATTACCGATTAGATGCCATCGTGTATATGTTACTCGTACATAAAAATGTGGTGTAGTTTACCCGCATTAAAAACTAATAAAGAAACATCATGTTTCTTTCGTATATAAAAAACGTTTAGTTTCAAACGATGCTGATAGATGGCGCTGACCTTCAAGGCCCAATTGCACGTTAATTCTGGTTTTTGAGACTAGGTACTCAGTCATTTCGCGCAGACAAAATGTATCAAGCTATAAAATAAAACATATTTTAAACATAATGTCTATAGGCGGCGGTGACCACTTTCCATCAGGTGGGCCGTCTGCCTGTTTGCCAGTCTAAGGCAATAAAAAAAATCGATGCCGTGGAAGCATGGCCTTTTTTGTATTTGTATGGAAAACCGACCGGCTTGAATCACCTTAAATAATCCCTTATGGTGGCACTTTATTTGCTGAATATTCGTGCTGCATCTTTTTCCTTTCTTATGCCGCAGAAAAGGGATGCAACACGAATATTTGGCAAATACGGCCAAGTGTAGCGCCAGCATTACCTACACGGAGTTCAAACGTGCCGAGCCGTGCGTGACGCGTCTTTTCTGTTGCGACGGGTTGCTCTAGATACGATTCACGTCACAACATATCTGTCTGCGAATTTTAAGCTCCAGTGTGCTTTTGTCACAACTTAAAAAGGCTTTCTACGGTCGTCAGTATGCGTAGAATTCTACACAGGTTTCAAATTTCCCAACAATTTCTCTGTTAAATAAAAATTCGACATGTCTCGAATGCCATAGAGCTGGCGACTTTTCACCTGTCCCGGTGTCTGTGTGTCTAACTATGTGTCTGTAATCAAACTTTGCAAGTTAAATATGAACCACTTCCCGGTATCCGATTGAGCTGAAATTTTGAAATGAGATGATAATGCAATAATTATTCTTAAAACATGGAGCTGATCTGGTGATAGAGCCGGGTGATAGCCATAGGATCATCTAAATTACACAAGATAAATTCACCGTGCTTGGGTTCATTTGATTAGATTTGACCTGCAGTTTGCGATTATACAAAAAGGTAGAGTCAGCAATAGAAGCTTCTCTCAAAAAAATTTTTTTTTAAGGAACCATTAGTGACATAGTTATTAAACATAAACTTTTCAAAAAGCCTTCCAGAAGGTTAAGTACTGTCTCGCTCGTGTACGTACGTAGTGGTAATAGAAAGTTTAAAATTCTACACTCGCCAACGATTCAGAGGGCTGTCATGTCATTGATATGGACGGCCTTGTGCCTAAATCTAGTAGCCCGCTTTCGGAGCGCCTGGTTACATACGTTTCCTTTGTTTCAGGTCAACTGCATGAGCATGAAACACTACGCAAATCTTTTCTATTTATTTATAAATTACATATTATAAAATCGTAGCACATTTTTTCCGTAAAACTATGTGGAGAGGGAGTGTAAAAAATAAGTATTGATTTTTTTGTTGGTTTGTACTTTCGTGCAACACAAAAAGATTACCGGACCGATTTTCTTTAACGAAAGTTACCTTACAATTAGGATGTTGACTAATGTTGAATTTTACAACATACCTAATATAGTCACATGTATTGAAAAATACTAAATTATCATAACACAAAAGAAATAAACCAAACATGTATAAAAAATATAAAGAGACCACAAAATTTAAACAAAACGATATTTTTTTATCGTCTTAAAGAAAAATTAAAGTCAATTTCGGAATGCTTAAATAACACTGAAAAAATAAATGTATGACAACTATGTGCTTAAACGCACTTTTTCGTGCTCAAAATGGCAAAATGCTATTTTTTTCATACAACTTAGTACCTACAGCGATAGAAGCGATGACGTCATCGATCTGCTACTTTGATTACAATTTGTGGCTGTTATACTTATACAAATGTATTAAGTGTCATATAGATATTTGTTCCTCACAAATAGTAGAATCGATTCACGACATAAAAAAAAATCGAGTCAACAGGCGAATTTATATGATTAACTTTCGATACGTACACAAAGGAACAAGATTAACATTTTGTTAAATTAAGTCCTAATTACGGACTACTTTTTTTCAAACGATCGTTAAGTTATTTTTTCTTTTAATATTGAAGATATGACGATTTAAAACGAAGTGGTACCGCTTTGCAATATAAAACATACCTCGACCATAAGCTACCTAATTTTCTAATATAATATGTATTATGTTTGTGACAGGTCAATTGGAGAGCATCCGCCGCGGATCTTCGATGGCGCGATTGCTGTGCGACAATGCCGACGGGATCCATATCATGCAGCCCAAGGCCTTCGAGCAGATCAGGACAGGGTGAGTCCTAGGGACATTTTAGTATGAGAGAATTGGGATCCGGGTACTACCATACTAAAATTTCCTGGTTCTGCGTGCGCTAGTTGACGTACAACCTGGATAGTTGAAGGCAGGAATCTCTAAACTTTTTTCCCAGAGAGCCATACAGCACCTTTGAAAATGTCGCGCGGGCCACACGACCGTATGATCGACCCAAATAATAGGCAAGTTGGTGGGAATCGAGTTCTGTGGACACCCTCCAGTACTGACTTGGTTTAACATTACATCTCAAAACTTTTTTGCTGTAGAAGAACGGCGTTGCGAGACTTCTTCTTTTTACATGTAATGTTTTTGATGGGATTTAATATGTATCACCATTATCATTTCTCCCTTTTAACCCACACGTAATTAACGGCGCGCCGCGGCGTTCGCACACTTCGACAAAGTATAAAGAGGCACAAGTCACTCTTTGACCGTTTAGGAGCGCGCGATAGCTATTCCAGGTCGAGGCAAAGATGGTGCGATCCGTACTGGCATACTCTTACGCATGTAGTGCGTTCGTTAACGGCGCGCGCTCACATACAAGCGCGATGTACCTTTTGTAGGGAGAAACTTTACTGTATTATACTGTGACTTCGATTTCTGGCGATCGTTACCGGGTGGTCAGACTGTTTTGTTGGCGACGGATTCATCCTGCATCTTCCGATTCTAGGTCTCTATTGGAGAACCTTTATACCCCATCGGCCATCGGTTCTTCGAGCATAGATATATCTATTAGTAACCCTTTTCAGCGTTCGTGGTCGCGGGGAGACTGAGAAAAACATAATTTTTCTCTGTCTAAATTACCCTTGTGCAAACTATCCACTTTCGAAAATCAAAGTAAACGAGTTACTTACGTGATTTTTAAAGTGGGTCATAAGTTATAACTGTTACAAGTTTATATTATAATGAGTGATAATCGCGAAACCGAAGATAATATTAACGTTATAAATGTTACTTACATTAAATGTTCGTATTTATCATTTTACAATCGATAATCAATTACAAATGTCTAAAGTTCTCAACTCATTCACTCACCACTTATTATATACACCGTGGGCCCGTATAACCCGACCAACTTTAACCATAGATTCTAACAACTATTAGAAGTAAAAAAAGGTATGTGACGTATAGTCGATTAACGCTTACTTTCTGAGATATTCATAATTTTTAAAATAAAATCTCCCAAGTGTGTAACAAGCCCTAATAAATGTGACTAAGATACTTTTACTGATTATTTAAAATCCTAACCTTCGCAGTATTAGATAGCGATTACAAAGCCAAAATATTGACCTTTCGTTTCCATTTTAGTTTTTTTTGTCCTTTTTAATAACTTTTCCTCCAGTAAGGACATGTTTATAACGAGGGACTGAATTTATTGATTTGTTTTGTTCCATAAGACTATTAATGTAAAATGACAAAATTCGACCTATGTTGATATAACGTTATTTACTTGTAATACCATCAGGAATACGTGGTTAAAGTTGGTCGGGTTGTACGGGCCCACGGAGTATATATGTATACCCAGCCCATTGCCATTTCAACTTGTTAACTCTGGCAGATATTTCGGTCACCTTGGTTCTTCTACAGATTTCGTTATTTCTGATTCGATCATGTAAAGAGACTCCAATCAGAACTCCCCATTTCACTTTGAGCGACTGTAAGCCTGTTCACAAGGCCGTTATTGTATAGTATTTCATATATTCAATAGGCTATTTGATGACAGTTCAACTTCTTTTTATTAGTGTAAGTAGTAATACGTGTCAAAACGCTCAGTACCTGGACTCGAAAATGAGTGTAATTGATATAATCCGAGCAGTTTTGTTTTGGAAACGTAATTTGATAGTAGACGTAGTTGTGTGTTTAATTGTTAATTATAAATAAAAAATTGCTTTCTCTGAAATAAAATAGATACCCCAGTAAATAAAAAGAGAAGTACGTATCCCATTTATTAAAATTTTGCTTTGATTCCGGTCTAGCTTAAATTGAGTTGTGCGTCGAATTAAACGATTGCTTTTCAGGTGTCAGATTAACTACGGATTTGGTTAACGCGGTACAGTGAATGTCTTTCATTACTAATTTTACCAGCGAGTTGAGTTCTCTTTGTAATCCTATAGCTTCCAGGTTGCTTTTAAACTTCCGCATTAGGTTAATAAATGTTAAAACTTCAAAAACAAACTCGGTTTTATAAGTAGAATTGAGTTTCGTACCACCGCGATCACTCAAATTTTATTTTACGAGAGAGCGTGAGAGACGGTACGATACGGATTTGGAATTTTGGAGAAGCGCCCTTTATCCCTTTATTTTATTAAAAAAGTACGAGTAGATACGCGCGCATAAGAAATTGTAGCTGGGCAATATTTTTTATTTTTGGCTTACGGTGGATGCAGGTTGCTTCCAACCGAACTAATTGGAAATCTATGGGGGAGGCCTATGTCCAGCAGTGGACGTCCTACGGCTGAAATGATGATGATGATGATTATTTTGACATCTGGAGGTTTTTTTTTATTTAGTATCCGTGTCCTTCGATAGCTTCATAATTAAATAAAACTATTTGAAACACTTAGCATTCCACCAGAATGTCCCGAATGTGTGCACAAGACGCCATTTTTTTCATACTTCTGGCAAAACTAGACAAGTTTTTGGCATGTAAATATTAATAAAAAAAATATTATAACTTGGTTTCCAAATTGATAATGTAATTTAGGACTTTCTATATATATTATGGTTTACGGTAGCTGCCATAGTCGTCTCGTGCGGGACAAAGAGTAGATGATTTCGTGGAATGCTCCTTCTATATCTTCCCCTACGTGTCTCACAGCTGGGTCCCTGTTTTTCTGCTCGTTACTATCTGAAGTGATCTACGGCTACAAGAATTTATTAAGGTCGCACCGCCATTTTCCGTCTTTCGTCAAAGCGAGTAGTTTCCTTATTACATTGTTAAAAGTTTCATAATGCTGAAACGATTGCTCTCTTAAGGAATATGTAAAAGAACCGCCTATGTCACTTGAAAGCGCGGTTACGAATAGTTAAAATGTGTATGGGAGATTTAAAACGCTATATTTTGTAGTTAAAAACCTTTTTGTATCGGAGTTTTTTTCATTATCGGCGCAGCGGCACGACTGTAAGGGAAAGAGTAATTTTTTGCTAAACCGACCCAAGATAAACCAACTATCTACTGTCATAATGTAAAATAGTGCTTATAGATAAAATAAATGAAAATATTTTTCATCTGCTTGTCGGTTTTCCCTGTGGGTTTCGTGGAGAAGAAAATTCTAAAATGTTCTAGTCAATGTCATTACCTACACTTTATTTAGATACCCTTTAGTTGCCCCAGGGCCATAACTTTGTATATATAATCGTTACTGTCCTGATCAGTATTGCTTTTGCTTTTTTACACCACTGGTTTTAAAAGAGTGCTTACTGAGTAGATACCATGCCAAGTAACAACTGTGGAAAATGTATAACTGTCTGATATAAGTAAGGTACTTACGTCTAAATAACCAAACACATTTAGCCAGATCAGAGATGGGCAAAATTTATTCGAATAACGAATAAGAATAACCAAATTATTCGCGGATGACGAATAAAATTGGCGGATGATTATTCTTATTTGAATAAATTTATTCGGAATGGATTGCCACGAACAATTATTTATTGGAATACCATATTGACTTTTATCGAAAAAATAATAACTAAACAGAACTGAAAGACTGTTTTTTGTACTAATGGAATGAACTAAGATTTTGGCCTTACGTATATAAAACATACTTTTATTATTTAAACTGCCTTTAGGAAGCCTGAGCCTTTAGGAACACATTATGTGTTAGAACCAATATAAGTACAGTAAAAACAAGTCATTATTCGTGTTGTACCTTAAATATTTTTCTTGGATTTATTCGAATAAAATAACGAATAAATCATCCGTCATTTGTAAAGTCGTGAAATGATTTATTCGCTGATAGTTTATCCGCGAATAAAAATATCGTGAATTATTTTTTATTCGAATGATCATTCAGCTCAAACATTATTCAAATAATGCCCATCTCTGAACCAGATGACGACACAAAAACGCTTCTTTATTTGTTATGGATTTTGACTTTACAAAAGATAAGCTCATCTGATTTTGTCATTATGTTGTATTTTCCATTATTGAGCTCTACTTGCAGTCACAAATGTCAACATTAGGCATCTGCATCTCAAACTTTCTTTAAACTGCACTGGCATATTTTGGGTAGGCTCACCATCAGGCATGATCACTTGATCAGAGTCAAAAGCAAAGCCATATAATCTAAAAAAAACGTCTGAGACCGAGTCAGACTCGCACAGGAAGAGTTCCGTATTATAAATATTAATTTGATCCTTTCGACGCATAAGTCGGCCTTTTACCGCTAACCGTTGCTCTCTCCAATGCACTATATTTATTTATTTGGGAGCTGTAAAAAAAATATTTTATGCCACACCTGGCCATAAAGTGGTTTTTTCCGCACGCTTCGCGTACGGATAAAGCCGCTTTCTGGCCAAGTGTAGGCATAAAATGATGTACACAACACGGGAGGTAATAAAGAAAGGCCTCGATCGCATATTTATGATCTCGGCCTTTCTTTGTATTACCACCCTAGTTGTGTAATGTACTATTTCCATATTTTACCAGATTCGTAGACTTATATTTGCTACCGGTTTTACACAGATAAAAACTGAACCCTAAAATTGATTGTTGTTTTGAAATTTATCACTGCCGTATTATTTTTCACAAAGCTTATGGAAATGGAGCATTTCAAAATTCTTCTCAACTAGGCAAGCGGTAAAATTAATGCCCCAAATTGTACCTCCCCAGGAACCACCTCGTGCCGTGCGCCCAGTTGCCATCTGTCGACCTCTCGCTGTGGAAGGATGCCGCAGGAACATTCAAATAAGACATCAACGTTGCTTATAAAATACTAAGAGAGAGTGAGAAAGGGCACATACCATCGGTGGTCTACTTTATCAAAAAGCCTTTGTTGATAATACGAACTAAAAGACAGATCTGTCTTGACTTTTATTTGAAGTAAAAATATAATACTTTATGAAGTAAGATAACCCCAGCGCATTTCATACTCTGTTGTCTCTTTTAGTTAGTTACCAAACGGTTGTGAGTATTAATATTACACTAAGTTTTTAATTCTTTTTAGTTTTTGCCGCTTCCATTTTGATATATTAAATTTAACTCGAGAGATTATTTTATCATAATCAGCTAATAAGATTTTAGTAAACTTAATAAATATGTAATTAAGGTGCATGTTCAAATGAAAATGTACAATGTGTACCTACATAGAGTAGGTATGACAAGTATGACAACTGAGCCATTTGATACTTTTAATTTATTTGTGTAAATGATTCTGGTATACTTGCAATTGTATAAAATCTGTGGTATTGTAAGTTAGCAGTTAAGTAAGTTAAAAGTTACCAAGAGGTACGACCCTGGTAAAAAAAATCGTGCTACAATTATTAATTTTGTAACTTTGTCTATCCTATTGTCACGTCCATGTGATCTTATCGTTGCACTTTGTTTTTTGTCATTTTGATTTTTGTACATAATATCTTTTGTATATAAGAGTATGATCGGTCGGTGCTGTATGCGTTTGATTATTATTATTGACTATTTTGCTGTTGTAATGTTTTTGAATTGACATTCCATTATTAACTGGATATTGTATTTTATTCTGAGTGCAAAGTATGTATGTACCTATTTTAATTAAACACTTTAATGAATGTTTGTTTTGTACCCTTGATACCCTTGTTATGACGTAAATAAACATGAATTACTTTTCTTAGAGTATTGATTTACTCAGAATCGTTTGTGCTTTCGAACTTACAGGAAAAATTGGTGTCCCAAAATGCGTATACTAGATCGCCACGTTTTTGTATGAATATTTTTTTTATATCTATGGACGTCACGCACTGGACACATATTTCGCCATACAAAAATGTTTCGTCTATTAAGGTAAAAACTACTAACGAATTTGAGTAAGAAAAACTCAAAAAGTCAATATTCTAAAGAAAAATAAACAATAAAAAAAAAACCCTCAAACACTATTTTTATTGTTGCATTACTATTATTGCAGTCAAATTACACGTCATTTGAGAATGCACATTGGAAATAATAAAAGAAGTTCAGTGCAGGATATAGGTTATCCAGATTTATTTTAAAATTTAAAAGTAATAGACATCGATTTTTTAATAATTAGGTATACAAGCTAATGAACGGAAGAGGCATGGTAGGTTTAAAAGCGTAACATAAATTACAATACAATAAATGTGAGCTGAAGATTCAAAATTTAGATTTTTTGTGCAAGGAGGAACTAAAGTGATAAGGAAATTGTTTAAGCAGTAAGCAGAGTAAGGTCAAAGTATAAAGACGAACAAGTAGTCCAACTTCGGCCGTTTAGCAGCGCGCGACACGTATTCACACAGACGTGCGAACACAGACGCACGATAGCACGTCTGTGTGAGGGCGATCCATACTGGAGCATTCTTAGGTATTCTTATTTCTTTGCTTGTAGTGCGTTTGTACACGACGCGCACACATTCAAGAGCGCGATGTACCCTTTGTAGGAAGAAAAATTACTGCTATTATACGGTGGTAAGGTCGTCTCGCGCAAATTACGACCCATCATGATACCGGCGCAGCCACAAAATAACCACATTTTTACTAAAAAAAACCCGACCGCGGTGCACTTTGAAACTGCACAAAATCCGCCATTTTGTTTATTTTAACGAACTTGATACCCAGTGACACTCGCGCCATCGAGACGAATCTAATGATGTATCATTTATCAAAATCGGATGTGCCGTTGAGTAGTTACGAGCGGACACAGGAACGGACATACATACATACATACAGGTCAAACACATAACCCTCCTTTGGGCTTCGCCGCAGTCGGGTAAAAAAAAACATTTTCACATAAAGGCATTGCCCGAGGAAATCCAAAAGTTAGAAATGTTTATTATTAAAATATTTTTCGTGTGTAGGTACCAATTTACCTACAAATATAAAGATTTCTTCTGAATATCACACACCACAAATTATCGAGTCCAGCTGATTCGTATCGCCTGGTTCTCGTTCTATATAAATACAATCACATAAATAGCCCATAATCTCATTTGATCAAACAGGAAACTCCCGTAATCGATATTTAATTAGTTATTTAATTTTGTGTATCCAAACCACGATCGTGTACCTACCATATAAATATAACTGAATCATAAGTAATTATAAACCATAAGACTGCAAAATTCAACAGGTCCAAACTTACTAGATACGTAAAGTAAATTTCCTGTTTACCTGGCTTGCAGACTAGTGTGAAAGGGACAAAGTTGCTGTGAGCGATGAATCGCGGCTAAACTTTACGAACGAAGTATGCAAATTTTCGTATCTGAAATTCTAAATAAATAAACAAACTATGGGGAAGATTTAGTTGGAAAGTTGTTGCTGTGTATCTGCAATTTGAATCTTCTGCAAGAGAAAGCTACGTTAGCTTAAGGATAGTTGAAAATGATCGTAGTTAAGGGATTAATTTAACAAAATGTTAATCTTGTTCCTTTGTGTAACGAAAGTTATTAGTTACAGCTATTATATTCTCAAAGTTTACTTTAAATAAAAGCTTACCACCTCTCAACCGCTGGTCAGTTTTCGTACTTCGATCGAATGCATATGTCATAATTTACGGGACGCTAAATGGCATTAAGTTCGCCTTTTGTACGATAAGTTTTCGTTTGTGCAATAAAGTTTAAATAAATAAATAAATTTAGTTTGTATTTTGCTATTTTCGGAACAAATAGCATTTAGCAAAAAATTTATTGGTACTGATGGCTATTCAGGTGAAATGATATTCAACCATCAGCTCATGCCCAAAACATAATATTTCATTCCGAGAATACCAGATTTTTCAAAATACCCGATTCTCGATAAGTATATCAGATTCTCCGTATACTAGATTCCCAAAATAATACATTCAAGAAAATCATTTAGATCCTTGGTTAACCTAGGTTTATAATCTAGTGTAACGGGAATGTGGTAAGACAGGAATCTGATAAATCGACAATCCGGAATTTTGAAAAATCTGATATTCTTGGATTGCGGTATTTTGGGCATGAGCGCGATATGTGATAAGTAGGCCTGTTTCCTGGGTAAAAAAAAGATAATTATAAGTAGTGCGTAATTTAGATTATCAAAAAATATTGAGGCTTATTCCAAGGAAATAAGGTCGAAAACTGTAAACAAATTTTTGACCTCGACTGTACATAAAACCCTTCTAGTCCCTTTTTAACATTAATCCAGTCTCAGACGTCAGACAAAATGGTTTTAAAAGCCAAGTCAACTTCGCATGTTTATATTAAAAGTAATACCAAACTACTCAAGTAATCCTTTTGTTTCTTAGAAAGCTTTATGCATCAACTGCCAATGCCAATGTTCTGAAAGTTCTAATGTAAGTAAGTACCTCGTATGTTCATAAGTTTTGAGACGAACAAAATCATGTTTTTCTCGAACACGCTTTAACGGGGGACCGTCTGGTTGCATAACAACTATTGTCATATTATTAACTAGCTGATGCCCGCGACTTCGTCTGCGGTGTAAATTATAATTAGGCAATTAATCTTAATAGGCAATTAATAGTTTCTGATATTTGTTCATAAACTTTGTTGTAATTAAACAAAACCCTCAAATATTGGGCCCAAAACTGCACAATGCACATTTACCGTGAAAATCAATTCTTAAGTCCATTTAAGGATTATTACCAAAAAATTAAATGCACTTAATAAACCGCTTGTTACTTACACAAAAAAACAATCTACTAATTGCTATATGCTATGCATGGAGTTAAAAACCTTTTACTTTAAAAATTGTACGGGTCCCTAAAAAAACTTTCAACCCCTACTTACTCAACCCGTCTTCGAGATAAATTTTAATGAACCGTGAAATCATTTGAGTTCTATTCAGTTTAATCAGTTTTAGATACCCTACTTTAAAAATCATTTGGTCCCTTTATAAAGTTTTGGTCCCCATTTATAACCCTTGGAGATGAATTTCAAAAAATGGTTTAACATTTTTTCTGTACCCTTATTGAAGGATCTATGTACGAAGTGTCAGATTTCCTACTTCAAAAATCCTTTGGACCCTATACAGAGTTTCAACCCCCATTTAAACCCCTTTGGGGATAAATTTCAAAAAACTGCAATCACTTCTTTTCTTTTTTAGATGAGTTCAAGATCTACTACAAAAATCGTTTGGTCCCTTTACAAAGTTTCAACCCCCTTTTGATCCCTTTTTAGGGATGAAAAAACGGTAAAACCACATTTCTTTTTTCTTATTAAGGAGTCTATGTACGATGTCCCAGATCGCCAACTTCAAAAATCTTTTGGTCCGTATACAAAGTTTCGACCCTCATTTAAACCCCTTTGGGGATGAATTTCAAAAAAACAGCAATCACTTTTCTTTACTCTCATGGATGAGTTTATGTAAGAAGTTTAAGATCTACTATAAATACCGTTTGGTCTCCATACAAAGTTTTGACCCCCGTTTGACCCCTTCTTAGGGATGAATTTAGAAAAACGAAAAATCACTTTTTCTACTCTTATTGAGGAGTTTATATACGATGTCTTAGAGCTCCAACTTCAAAAATCGTTTGTACCCTACACAAAGTTTCAACCCCCATTTTAACCCCTTTGGGGATGAATTCCAAAAAACAGCAATCACTTTTCTTTACTCTTATGGATGAGTCTATGAACGAAGTTCAAGATTTACTACAAAAATCGTTTGGTCCCCATACAAAGTTTCAACCCCCGTTTGACCCCTTTTTAGGAATGAATTTCGAAAAATGGTAAAACTACTTTTCTTTATTCTTATTGAGGAGTTTATGTACGATTTCTCAGAGCTCTAACTTCAAAGTTCAAATTTTCAACCCCCATCTAACCCCTTTTGGGGATGAATTTCAAAAAACCGTGAAATGACTTTCCTGTACTCATATTGTGGAGACTATGTACGATATCTCAGAGCTCCAACTTCAAAAATCGTTTCAAGCCCCATTTAACCCCCGTTGGGGATGAATTTTGAAAAACGGTGAAATTACTTTTTGCAACTAATCTCCTAGTTTAAAAATCGTGTGGTCCCCATTTAAACTTTCAACCCCCGTTTTACCCCTTTTAGGGATGAATTTCGAAAAAGGGTGAAATTACTTTTCTCTACTTATATTGAAGGATCTATGTGCGAACTCTGAGATCTCCAACTTCAAAAATCGTTGGTGCCTATACAAAATTTCAACCCCCGTTTAACCCCTTTTGGGGATGAATTTCGAAAAACCGTGAAATTACTTTCCTACACTCATATTGTGGAGCCTATGTACAATGTCTCAGAGCTCCAACTTCAAAAATCGTTTTAACCCCCATTTAACCCCTGTTGGGGATGAATTTTGAAAAAAGGTAAAACTACTTTCTTAGACCTTTATCGAGGAGTCTATATACGAAGTCTCAGATCTGTAACTTAAAAATAATTTGGTCCCTAAACAATATTTCAACCCCCGTTTTACCCCTTTTAGGGATGAATTTCAAAAAAGGGTTAAATTACTTTTCTTATCTCATATTGAAGGATCTATGTGCGAACTCTCAGATCTCTAACTTTAAAAATCGTTTGGTGCCTATACAAAGTTTCAAACCCCCATTTAACCCCTTTTGGGGATGAATTTAGAAAAACCGTGAAATTACATTCCTGTACTCATATTGATGGGTCTATGTGCAAAGTCTCAGATCTCCGTCTTTAAAAATCGTTTGGTCCCCGTTTAAACTTTCAACCCCCGTTTAAGCCCTTATAGGGATGAATTTCGAAAAACCGTGAAATTATTTTTCTGTACTCATATTGAGGAGACTATGTACGATGTCTCAGAGCTGCAACTTCAAAAATCGTTTCAACCCCCATTTAGGATGTTCCCCATTGGGGATGAATTTTGAAAAACGGTAAAATTACTTTCTTCGACCTTTATTGAGGAGTCTATATACGAATTCTCAGATCTGTAACTTCAAAATAATTTGGTCCCTATACAACATTTCAACCCCCGTTTAACCCCTTTTAGGGATGAATCTCAAAAAAGGGTGGAATTACTTTTCTCATGTCATATTGAAGGATCTATGTGCAAACTCTCAGATCTCTAACGTCAAAAACCGTTTGGTGCCTATACAAAGTTTCAACCCCCATTTAACCCCTTTTGGGGGTGAATTTCAAAAAACCGTGAAATTACTTTCCTGTACTCATCTTGATGGGTCTATATGCGAAGTCTCAGATCTCCTACTTTAAAAATCGTGTGGTCTTCATATAAACTTTCAACCCCCATTTAACCCTCTTTGGGGATGAATTTCCTAAAACGGTGAAATTACTTTTTTTAAATTGTATTAAAGAGTCTATGTTCGAAGTCTCAGATCTCCTACTTTAAAAATCGTATGGTCCCCATATAAACTTTCAACCCCCATTTAACCCCCTTTGGGGATGAATTTCAAAAAATCCCTTCTTATCCCTTACTTACGTTATATAACCACCCTACTGTGAAAATTTCAAGTTCCTAACTTCAGTAGTTTCGGCTGTGCGTTGATCAGTAAGTCAGTCAGTCAGTCAGGACTTCTTCTTTTATATATTTAGAAGATTGTCATAACAGTTTAAGCATAAAGTTGATGCTCATATTTTTTTTTTGGCATAAATTGTCCTATGGCATAATTGACAATATTTCAAATTTTCTACTCCTTCATTTTATGAGCTGGATAGAAAATAGGTGGAATTTTAAGCTACCCGTATTTTTTCTTTTTCGTTTTAACTCAATTTTTCAATTAAAAATAGCAGTTTGAAAAGTAGCTCATTCTAAAAGGGCGTATGTAGAAAATGACGTCACTTTCCCAACTAGAATCCAGAGCGACAATTACGATTTAAAAAAACTAGAATCCAGAGCGACAATTACGATTAAAAAAATAACTGTCAGGCGTTACAGCGTTGTCAACATAGGAAGTTCGGGAAAACAACGATGCTTTTGCTCCTCTTATTTGGGCTGGATTATATTTATCACTTGCCGATGTGTACTCCATCATCATAATTTCAACACGCGGCAGATTCGTGCTATCAGCCTGAGAAAAACCTTCTGATGTCTTCATTATATGAAAAAAATCGGTGTCCGGTAAAAGAATGCCAAGTTAATAATGTTTGAATGCGTTATCGGAGTCCAGTGGGAAAGTGCCAAGTCTTTTAAGGTCTTCGAAAACGTGCAAATGAACCAACGGTAAGAAAATTAAACTTCTAAAGCCGCTAAGCAGTTGTAACCATTTTCAAAACAAATAAACGTCAGACGGCAAGTATTTCAGAATATGACAACCGGATACCATACACTTTTTAATCGTTTCAGCACTAAGGTCTCTCTCGATAATGCAGGGAAAATGACGTCACACTTCCGGTTCACACTAATTGACGATTTTGTCCAAAATGAATGGGAAAAAAAATCCAAAAATATTTTTTTTGAGCATAAAATACAGTTTTACCCAAATGGTTTTCGAATTAAGATCTTTTGAAAATATGAAATGTTGTCAATTGTTCCGTGTCATAATTATACGGAGTCATAATTGGTTTAACCATAATGTAAATTGTCATACATTTATTTAGTCATAATATTGATGATTATAAGTCGTTTTTGCAATAATTGTAAATTTCATACGTTTATTAAGCCATAACATTGATGATTATAAGTGGTTTTAGTAATAATTGTAAATAAATTTCATACATTTATCAAGCCATAATATTGATGATTTTAACAATCGTATTGCATAAATTTTGATAATGGACTTGCGATGGTGCTTCAAAAAAGAAACGATTTATATTATTGAAGTATTTTTAATTTCTACTCATTACACAATATTAGTGACCTCACACAGAACCAAATCGCTGCCAGAAAAGTAGGTTAGGTTAGGTTAGGTTAGAACTGTTATCTCAAACATAACCGAATCGCTGCCAGAAAAGTAGGTTAGGTTAGAATTGTTATCTCACACATAACCGAATCGCTACCAGTAAAGAAGGTTAGGTTAGGTTAGAACTGTTATCTCACACATAACCGAATCGCTACCAGAAAAGTAGAATAGGTTAGGTTAGAACTGTTATCTCACACATAACCGAATCGCTGCCAGAAAAGTAGAATAGGTTAGGTTAGAACTGTTATCTCACACATAACTGTATCGCTACCAGTAAAGTAGGTTAGGTTAGGTTAGGTTAGAACTGTGACCTCACACAAAACCAAATCGCTGCCAGAAAAGTAGGTTAGGTTAGGTTAGAACCGTGACCTCACCCAGAACCAAATCGCTGCCAGAAAAGTAGGTTAGGTTAGGTTAGAACTGTGACCTCACACAGAACCGCATCGCTGCCAGAAAAGTATATTTGGTTAGAACTGTGACGCAACATATAAGAGAACTTTTAAAATTAGGCTTATGCGTTTAGCAATTTATGCTTTTACTTAGTATGGTTAAAGTGTCGTATGAGCAACCTATTTATGCGTTTAGCATTTTATGCATTTACTTAGTATGGTTAAAGTGTTGTATGAGCAATCCATGTATGCCCATTATAAAGTATGCTTGAATAAATGTATGCTTATCAACTATATGCCCATTACACAGTATGTCCATAAACATTATGATTAAAATCGTTATGCGCATAAATGTATGACTATTTACAGTTATGCGTAATGATCAGTATGACGAATCCTCGTATGCATATCAAAAATATGACCTTAAACTTTATGCAACCCGACCCCTACCCCGCTTTAACGTATTTAAACTAAATGTAGACAGAAGAAAAATCATTATATTACGATAAAAATAAAATATAAATTATTCAAAATGGTCGTCATTGTGCTGAACACAGGCCTTCAATCGTGTGGGCCATTCGTCAAAGAGCCACGAACCGCTTTAGTTGATTAAGCTTTTCTTCGACGGTGAAGATTTTTTCGTTGGTAAACAATAGTACATTACACAACTAGGGAGGTAAAACAAAGAAAGGCCGAGATCGCAGATGTTTACGGCCCGGCTACAAGCGAGGGACGTAAATATGCGATCGAGGACTTTCTTTATTACCTCACGTGTTGTGTACATCATTTTATGTCTACACTTGGCCGGAAAGCGGCCTTTCTTTATATTACCACCCTAGATGTGTAATATACTATAAACGACCGTTTAAGTAGTAAACTTTTCTTCGACTGTAGGGATTATATTAGGTTTAAGCCATTGTTGTTTCTTCCTATTCGCGATTCTACACAAAATAAATTCCACACAATTGAATTTAATCACATGCGTAATGTTTCACAGTCGTTATTTCTACGCAATTTTGTTTCGTCCTAGTAGCGATTCTACACAATATGAATTCCATACAACTGAATTTAATCACATGCTTTATACTTCGCGCTACTATCTTTATCTTTTATTCTATCTATCTTCTATACTATCTCGTTTTTTCCTAGTCGAAATCTTTAAAAAAATATTTCTCCGCCCCAATTTCGACCGGGTTCGACTCCCGGTTATGTATGAGATTTAAAAAATAATAATTACAGAATGGCGAAGTATAACGCATGTGATTAAATTCAGTTGTGTGGAATTCATATTGTGTAGAATCGCTACTAGGAAGAAACAAGATTGCGTAGAAATAACGACTGTGAAGCATTACGCATGAGATTAAATTCAGTTGTGTGGAATTTATTTTGTGCAGAATCGCGAATAGGAAGAAACAACAATGGCTTAAACCTAATATAATCCGACTGTAGGCCCTCTAGATCATACCTAAATATATTACCTTTAGATCATATTTCAATATCCGGTTCACCGAAAAATAACACCCGAATCAATTTTTTTTCCTAATTGACAACGTTTAAATTTAAAATTTTAAAAGTTTTAATCAAGCCGCCTGTTCAAAATTTACTTTTTGGGACTTTCAAAAAATCGTCTCTAAACTTATGAACATACGGTAGATATCTTAAAATCAAATCAGTATTTGAGACAGTGTTTATTGTAAAATACAATATTAATAATATGACCAGGAAGACCTAAAAACATAACCTTCAGGTGCCAGATCACCATTGGTTACCTTTGTTTGTTATGGTATAAGCAAGGACCTTATAATAAATAGCCGGACGGAGTCTCGTTAACAAAGAACTGAAGCATGTCTAGTAAGCCGGCTACCTATTTGTGAGTGCTGATCGCAATAGGAAAAAAACTAGTAAACAAACTTCGGATAATGCCAGTTCAGATTTTTGTAATTTTTTTGTTTTAAAGCAGTGGTTCCTAACCTTTATTGCCACATCACCCACAGGCTCCCTCTAGATTTGTATCATTACCCCTCCATAAAATAGGTAATACAGACAAGCATATGAAAGTACTCAAAGAAAAACGACTTACCTAATATGAGTATTACCCCTGAGAAAACTTAATTTTACCCCCAGGTTCGGAAATACTGTTTTAAAGGAAGTAAATAATGATAATGTGATTCTAAATACTTTCGATGTGAAAGGAAACACCATCTCTGTACGTTTGACGTGTTAGATCTCCTTTTGCAGCGAAATTCGGAACAATTCGGCATATTCACGGAGATCTCTTCAGGTGAGTTACTAGATTTAGTCTGACGACTAATCAAATTGCAATTATAGAACGATTATGAACATTGGAGCAAATTGCTTGGCAGAGGGTAAATGCTAAAGCAAGGCGACTCCCGACGAAGTTCGCGTTGCTCTAAGCTGCGAGCGTCCAATTTACTCGGCAGATTAGAACCAGACGCACCACATAGTGATGTCGGCGGCCGATCGTATAATTTGCCGGCATATCATGATATGCCTAGGAATATCATGATCTGGCGGATTATACGATCGGCCGACGACAGTGACACTAAATAATTATTTGTAATATCTTTACTACCTATGTTGGGCACGAACTATTTTGACTTTGACTTTGAAACGCGGCAAATACAGCGATTACATGGGGGAAATCATAAGTAGATTAATTAGGTCATTGACAGGTGGTTTACCTGAAGTTAAAATAATTATCTTTCCAGGAGAAAGCCCATTCCATTACCTGAGCAGGCAAACTGAGCCACCGTTTGCAAGCCCAAATTCCATGCGGAATATTGATGCCTCAACATTTTTCTGTTTCAATATGTGTCCATTACAGAAACTAACATTCTGTGAACGGTGTTCCAAATAGGGTCATGGTTTTGATAAAATGTCGCTTGTGACCCTTTATCGAGAGAAATTGGCTTCAGATGTAATATTGGAACTGGTTTGCCATCGTATGTTCTACGTAACGGTATATCTACGATTCATGTTGCATTTTCGTGAGCATATTAAGTGAAAAAAGTAAACATTTGAATAAATATATTAAAATGTTTACTATTTTTTCGCTTAATCGAGTCCTATATGTATGTATGTGGGTATATGTTGGAAAGCTGATAAGTGTAATATAATTAACCTTAAATTAAACAAATCATAAGATCTTCATTTATACTTACGAATAATCAATCTAGGTACATACATGTACCATGTAAGTTGTACAATGTCATGCATGAAATAAAGAAATAACTCATTTAATCAACACATAATAAATTGTATAAATAAAAGATCACCACATAAGATTAAATCCGCAACGCAGGCTTCGTCAGGTGGGTACAACTTCAAATCGGCAACAGGCTTCGTCACATTGACATAATAGGTGTATTATTCAGTTTTACTATTCAACGTCATGATTCTCTATCGTGTATTTTTTTAGCATAAACAATAAGTACAAAACTAAGTTATTTCTGTACGTTCGATAATAAATCTCGTCGTTATTTTTTTGTAAGTATTATCTGGCCCTCATTCCGTGGTCGATCTCTTCACTTCTATAGTAAACCCATGAGCATGTGGGTTGATAGGTTACTACCCTAACAAACGATTAGGTTTGAGTTTATATTCCATTGCCCTCAATTATTTACTCTTCTACCTTTCGCGAAGACCGTATAATAAAACAAACTAGGTAGTTATTAAATTCGAAGAATCGTCTTGCTAGCTGCGAGGCGTGATTATTGCCAGGGAACTATACTTACTTATACTAGAGGTTACTTTGTTTTATACTCATCCGTACGAGAACGATCATAAAGGAAATATCCAATTTCGTACTACGAAATTGGATATTTCCTTTATGATCGTTCTCATATTTGTCACGTGCAAACTATGAAACTTTTGCCAATTAACTAGGTGACCAAATTGAAGAAAACGAAATCCTTTATTCTTATATATTCTTCCTAGCGCTTTTCATTGTTCTTGTACACTGTTGTTAAGGCCGAAAATTAAGCAATAGATGGACAACTGACTTTGAGGAATACGAGTCCATCTATTACACTTTCGGCCGAAACTTTACATAGTGCTTCATTTAACTCCTATGTCGAGGAAATAAAAAAAACGTAGCTCAACTAACAACATCTCTCGAGTAGTCTAAAAAAGTTTATGCGTATGTGTGTTAGACGCGCGGCGGTGCCGAGCAGCGAGCGCGGTGAACCACATGCGGGCAGGAATTAATATTTATCTTTAAGGTGATTCGAGTTGGTTGGTTTTTCATACAAACATAAAGAGGGTCATTGTTTGCTTCCCCGGCATCAATTATGTTTGTAATGTGTTTTATTTAATAGCTTGATACATTTTATTTACGCGAAATAACACGAAAACTCTCGAAAAGTCAAAATACGTAATATATAATTTTAGCAAAAAACGTGTAGTTTCAAATGGTGCTGATAGATGGCGCTGACTTCAAAGTCCCAATTGCACGTTAATTCTGGGTTTTTGAGACTTCTTATGTCATTTCATTTCGCAGAGGCAAAATATAATCAAGCTATAAAATGACATTTAAAACACAATTCATGTCGGGGAAGCAAACAATGACCCGAAAACCAACCGATTCGAATCACCTTAATTTAACAAACAAATATTGAATTGGATTATCGTAATGATATGCTCGACAAGTTCAGTATTGCTTGGCTTCGTTGTTCGAGATATTATTCAATATCCATTATATAAACCCGCTAACTAATAAAATAGGTACCAATATCGGGTATTAAATTGAATTGTATGTTCGTGCCTCGCTGTTATCAAAGTAATTTTACGGCGAAGTACTGAAAATTTATAGCTGACCACGAAGTAACCAGTTATACAAGTTACATGTATAACCATGATAAAACAAATGCAACTATGTAAGTAAGTCTTTTCGAATAAATCTGCCAACGCAATTTATTGACGAGCTTATAGTTTATATCAGCCATTGGGTCATAATATTATTAAGCCCAAGTGGGCCGTAACCTCGGGTAAGTGCCATCCAAATGGGTCATCATATACTAGGAATGCGAAGCTCTAATAACATTGACATAAAAAAAGAAATGAGTATTATATATAAACATATATTTATTGAGGCCTAAATTCAAATAATTATGGGTTTTGCGGCTATTAATCAGGAATATGGATGGATCGTTTAATGTGGACGAATTGAGAAAGTGGACGAAATGAGTATGCGAAAGAGTTGATCTCAAAAGTGCGAACATTAATAGACGTTTATTCATTGCAGTTCTCGTTTATATTATTACAAAAAATGTTAACTGCACTGCTATAGAAATAAAAATTGAGACAGATGATGCCATTAGATTGCTAAAGGCTATTGCGATGTCACCCTTATTTAGAAATATGAGAAATGATATGAGAAAACCTAGTCCAATCGAATACAGTAATCCATATCATCCAGAAGACAGCGAAGTGGTTGTTAATATCACACGTTGTGCACCGAAAGAATCGGCAGATAATACTAAATTGGAAAACGAAAACGAAAAGTTTAGTGGTAAAGTGAGCGAGGATGAGTTAGCTGATACTATTGACGATTCCAGTGCAATTAATGCGACATCACCGGATTCTGAATTTTCTGGAAAAAACAATACCATTTCAGAGAACGCTGAATCTAATACAATACAAGGAATGAGGCAAAGAGATTCTCAAGGTTTTAAGGGATTGCAAAGAAGATTTTCTGTTTCTACAAATTAACCCTTATATAATAATATCTTAAGTACTTAGTATTTTTGGAGTTATTTTTGTAGTTCAAACGGGAAATAGAATGGAATGTAATAAATAAAGGAAGACAACTTACAAAAAGAAATGAGATCCCATCAAAAACATTACATGTAAAACGATGCAAGTCTCGCAACGCAGTTCTTCTACAACAAAAAAGTTTTGAGATGTAATGTTAAACCAAGTCAGTACCGGGGGAAGGGGCTCCACAGAACTCGATTTCCACCGACTTGCCTATTATTTAACCGTGGAGGAACGCATTTTATAGTTATGAGTTCAAGAATCACCACATACATTTTTAAAAATTTGTCCACTCAAGGGTTAAATACGGATTAAAAGTTTGTAGAGGTAACCTATGATTTTTGAAGTGAGAGATCTGAGAATTCATAGGTTTTTAATTAAATATGTTCGAGTCTCACGGTAGTTTTCTAAGTAAAACTGGTGACTTTGCTAAGAATTATGCTCAAATAGAGCATACATTTATTACGCTCTGTGCCTGCTACGTTATATTTTTTACCACTCAGCGACAATATTTAACATGTGTACCATATCTCGATCCATCACGTTCAGTGTATTTCTTGTTTAATAAATATGCAATTAATTCTAATAGGTAAGTCAAAATAATAAATTTTATGCCACACCTGGCATAAAGTGACTTTTTCCGCACGCTTCGCGTACGTAAAAAGCCGCTTTCTGGCCAAGAGTAGACATAAAATGATGTACGCAACACGGGAGGTAATAAAGAAAGTCCTCGATCGCATGTTTACGTCCCTCGCTTGCAGCTCGGGCCGCAAACTTCTGCGATCTCGGCCTTTCTTTGTATTACCACCCTTGTTGTGTAATGTACTAAAAAAGTTTGACATAAGCTTATGTGACTTAAAACAGGACAATAAATACGGGAAATGTTACATTTAGTGCCCTAAGCGAGGTTTTTAGGAAAGCTGATATATCCGAACCTCTGAGGTCTGAAGTTACTATTGTACTGAACAAAACTACCCCTGATATTCCATTAGCACCGGATTATCGATTGCGTTTTCAGATGAACAGTCCTGCCCCGCTGGGATTCGGCTCAATATATCCAATGTCGATTCACAAGAGCTGGCACGAATGGATTGAACGAAAGTAATGTAACTTGTCACTGTTGAGTGACGTTCTTTCTCATACGGGAGGATACAAATATTTTGTAAACAAGTACATAAGAATTCTTCATTATTCAAGAAAAAATTAAAATAATTATATAATTTGCACATTATTAAGACTAAGCAGGTAAAAGATATGGCAAAAAGGAAAATTTGACGGTTCACTACAAATATTTTACTACCATGGAGTTTTTATTTAATTTATAACCTGTTTTCACATTGACGCCGCAACGTACGAAATTATGGCGAAAATATGCGAAACTCGTACGAAATTTAGATGTTTCGATGCAATTTCCGCGCTTCACGGCGTCAGTGTGCAAACAAGGTTGCAATTGTGGAGGTAGGGATGTTTTTGTTGTTCATCAAATACACAATGCAGACTGGGTTACGAAGTTACGCGGCGAGATAGTCTAAAAACACGATTATCATGCACACATAAACATTATCATTCACTCGTTCAATCCATTCGTGCCAGCTCTTGTGAATCGACCTGTACATTTCTATTATAATGTTTTTAGTATGAGCTTAACCCACTTTCAGAAGGGCACAATGGGAATATGATGAAGATCATCACTTTCGTGTGTTGAGTTTTTCCGGGGTTAAACGTCACCCGGCCGTAAAGGATCAGCTTATGGCAGAAAATTAAAGGGACTCTTGACTTTCACTTTCGTTGATCTTTATTTACCGGTAAATTAAAATATACGGTAGGTATTTCATATTACAGTTATCAGTAGAAGAGATAAGTGTGTTAATGCCTGCCTGAATAGTGTCACGTATACAAGTGAGGCAAACGGATGAAACAGGTGGTCGGACCATTGCATTGTCTGTGAGGTATTGCGGGATACGGTGCGGTACGGTCAAGTTAAAAATTGGCCAAGTGCGAGTCGGATTCCCACACGAAGGGTTCCGTACCACCGTCAAGCAAAAATATGCCACAAAACACGTTTCTTGTATAGGGACCCCCTTTAATTCTTAATTTAATTTTCTCTTTATTATTAGATCTTTTAGCAACAATAGAAATACACGTCCTGTGAATATTTTTAGTTCCTATCTATTACGTTTCACAAGATACAGTCCTGTGACTGACCGATACAAACACGCTTCTTGTATCGGGACCCCTTTTCTTTTTCATTTTATTATTTGTTGTTATAGCGGGAATAGTAATACATTATTCTGTGAAAATTTCAAGTACCTATATATCTAATACGGGTCAAAAGCTAGAAGCCCTGTGACGGACGGACAGACGTAGACGGACAGACGGACAGCGGAGGCTTAGTAACAGGGTTTAGTTGGCAACCTTTGGGTACAGAACTCTAAAAATTATGTGTACCTATTGGTTCGACCATCTTTCTGTCTGTCGTAATTAGGTACTTGCGATCTGCATACGACCCACTGTCACTTTGAATCTGTCAAACGACTTCACGAGGGCGTGATTTGAGCATCGATATATAAATAAGTATGGAAGCGTAACGGACGCTCAAAATCGGCCCCACGAAATATGTACCAAAGGGGCGGAGCTAGTACTTAGTCTTGAAGAAAAAACTATAGCACCAAATGAATTTCTCACGCCGGTAGATTTGTAATCAATCACAATCTTTTGTCTTTTAAACGATATGCAACCTTTTTGAAATTACGCTTTCTCAAACTTGATATTAATATTTGTCATAAATGACTTAGACTCAAACACAGTAAACATTAAGTTGGTTATCAGCCCCACTGACACATAAGACGTATTGATTTTAAAAAGTGGGCGTTATGTCATTTTTGTTCGGCGTTATCGTTCCATTCATTATATTTCGATGGATTTGGGGCGATAGGCAGGCTTCTCAAGTTGAGTTATATCGTGACCTTTGTAATGAGAAACTGAAACTGGCTGACTTGTCTGCGGAGATAATATCATGTGCGGATAGATTACTCGTATGTAATAATCCGGAGCATTGTCATTTTAGGCCCGTGAGAGTGAGGCTGAAGGAACAGAGTCACAGGAAAACGTAATCATTGGAACGTGGGCTTAACAAAGACTCGACATTCATTTATTATTGTCCCTTTAATTTTATTTGTTTTGTTCCGCCTTTTTACGGGAGATTAAGAAACCAACAAAACTCCTATTTTTTTCAGTGAAAAAGTATGTGTATTTGCAGAGTAAACGTCTTTTTGAGTGGAGATCGGGACTCGGAAAACGTAGTGTGGTCTTCGGACTAGGTGGAATGACGATCCAAGCAAGGCGTTTGGCATGGTAAGGGCTAGACGAGATCTTCCATGGGAGGATTGTAATCAATAGCAAAATATTGAAGAAACCTGCATGCACTAAGACAGACTGGTGATGATTGACTATGACTGAGATGTTCAAACTTCATTTACCTTAAATTGTAGTGACAATTACATCAAGACTAGCACTTGCTTATTAAGCAAAGTACAATGGGTCCCCGAGAGACAAAATCACAGTACTTACACACATTGTACAAGCCTTCTCTCAACCTGAATAATTTAATTATTATTAGACATGCGTAGCTCACGAGTGAGTGATTCAAAAGAGCTATATCAGTTGGTCTAGCTCACCGGCTCACTAGCTCGGTTCCTATTTAAACAACTCAGTATATCTTTCAACTCACTCGTTCACTCGCTTTCAAGTAGCCGAGTTGAGCCGTGAGCTCCGAGAAAAGACACGATCAACATGAGCTTTTCGTCCCTGTCTTGTAACCGTATACCTATTACTGCTCTCTCTTTCCTTCGGAAATATTCGAATTTGGAGCTACTGAGCTGTAAGAGCTAGTGAGCTGTTGACACACCACGGAGCTACTGAGCTTATAAGAACTAGTGAGCCGTTGACATACCGCGGTGCTACTGAGCTAAAAGAGTGTGAATACATACCTTTGAGAGCTAAAGATTCATATCACTCTTTTCACTTTAGTGACACATTTTGCGCATGTCTTATTATTTCATTTATTTATTTATTGCTATACATGTACTTTTAATGTAGGGCAGCGGTCGGCAACCTTTTAGCAGCCAAGGGCCGTATAATACCTGGCTAACGAAATTGACGCGAGCCGCACTATGTTAATAATTGGTGATTTTATACAATTTTGAATATATCAGAGTATATTCGCGAAAAAGTGTACAATAACTAAAAGTAAATTTAAAGAATTCTTTTTATAAAGATGTCGAAAAAGTATCAGAGAACTTAATCTTTACTTCGAATTAGGGGGTAGCGACTCCATTTAGTTAGTGATGATGGTTTTATATGCAAGGGTGACAAGATGGACAAACAGTTTTTGTATGGAAGCGAAAGTATCCCCATGAAAAAACAATAAAAATGTATTTAAGAGATATCCTAAATGTTATGATGGCATTACCTAAAACAGGACAAGCATATCATTTATTTAGTACATTTAGAACAATCCCCATAAAATCTGTAACTTTGATGCTAAAAGAGATAAAAAACATGGGGCCAAGCAAAAAAATAAATATGTGCAATTTTTCGCGAATATACTCATCGACCTTTACATACAAAATAGCCAGGGAGGCTCGCTTGCCGCATGTGAGCGGTTTACGGGCCGCATGCGGCCCGTGGGCCGCTGGTTGAGACCGTTGATGTTCTATTAGGTTCTTATTGATCCCTGTAACTTCCGTCGTATTCGAGCCAAATATTCAATATATCCATGCGTGTAATCATATATACACGGTTGTTATCTGTAACAAAAATAAGCTATTAAGTATCATATAAAAACAAAACATTATTTCACATATTTAAAATTTTACGCTTGAACTACTAACTTCGTAGCACCATGTTACGACGAAAATAGATCGGCGTAGCACCTAAATAACTCTTACTGTCGGGTCGGGTAGGATATGTTTTGAACTAAATCATATAAAATAAGCTTTTACCTTATATTTAAAGATAACACGACTTAAGAAAAAACGCTAATACATACTAAAAGTCACGAAGTATGTGACGTTCACCAACTATATTCATAGAAATATCGTGGTGGCGTAGCACCTACTTCATGTAAATATGAACTAATATTTTTAATATATTTAAATGATATATAATAATACATACCTTGGTCTTAAATATTCATCACAAAAAAAGTCACAGGAATAATAATATTTCGAAAATATACGAAAAACAACACGGGGTAATTACGGAACTCACTGATAAGGCAATAGTGAAGTGCAGATGTCACTTTGGGTGCTAATATCGGAATGAAAGTAATTATACCTAGCTTGGCAACTTTGGAGGCCCCCGTTCGTGTTGGCGGTAACTTGTGTAAGTAGTTACGGCTGCACAGAACAAAAAGCACACAGGTGAGAATCACTAACGAAGTTCCCAAGCTATAGTAAATTGCATTCAGTTTATATTTTCTTGTAGCAGAGACTTATTATTTGTTGTAATTATGACTCATGTTGATATTATTCATACTAAGATTTTTAATTTTTGACGTATGGGTGGAACCTGTGTGGTTTGGTTGGGACTAGATCGATTTGAGGATATTTATTTCAGTAGGTATGTAGACATATTATATACTAATTAAACGGAAAGATATTTGCCATCAAGGCGAATTAATCCTCTTTCTTGTGATGTTGCCGTATGATTTTTTTAATAAGACCTTTTTTTGACCACTGCAAACTTAGCGTAGTCGCACTCTATTCACTACGTGTGCCCAATGTAATGGACGTTCGCCAGTTTGAGAGATTCTTGCACGTCGCTAAGGGAGATTTATGTGACAGTCAGTCGTTCTGCTTCTCCCAACTTTCTGTAAGATCTGTTAAGGACCGCCCCTGCTACACGACTTTAGGGCGAAAGCCGTATTGAAAAGATAAGGCGAATCGTTAATTATCTCTAAAGAAACCGGAGCAGACTACACAAATCCCTAGATTTTATCAAATTTGTTCTCTAAGACCAGGTTTCTTTAATGTTTTCCCTGATTCGTTCTCTCTTTTAACGTAACCGAGACTTTTAATGGTGAAAGCAATTAAAACTTTGACACTTTTGATGCGTCCTATTCATTAAAATGTCACAAAAAGTACAATTTTAAAGGCGTTTATTTTATACAAACTACAAAGACTATGAAAGCATGGCTTTGATAGGGTTTGTTTATTAGGTGTCCAAGTTATCTAGTTAACATATTTTTATATAATTGTACACGTTTAAAAAACAGTGCTTCATATTACAGACGTAGTGATAATAAACCAAAGCTACAAAAAAACTGGACAAGTACGAGTTGGACTCGCGCACCGAGAAATTCATTCAAACTATTTTCTACGAAACCGTTAAGTTTCCAGAATTATTATAAAACAAACCCAACCAGACCCTAGTATTAAACCTGGTATTATTTCCTATATAAGTAATAATAATTACCGCGAAACAAAATCGCGGAGTGACGTACGCCTGGCTTCGTTTTTTTTTAAATAAAACAATTTCAAAGGAGGTCAACAATTTATTGATAAAATTATGTTAGGTAAATATTTACTTACCAATAAATCTTACATTACTGCACATTTCAACAATTTAATATTACGGATATTCTTACAAAATAGTTTTAAATATTGTCATTCGATGTGATTGTTTATTAACACCGTACTACATATTCCTGGGAACGATGATAGTGAAATTACTGTTATTTAATCAAGTAATCACATATAAATGACATTAACGATTGGTACATAAAACACTGATGACAAAATTATTTTACACAAATACAAAATCTACTCTGAACATAGCTACTTATATTTAAAAAATACACTAGTCAACAATTACATTCATTACTCATACAAAATTAATTGATTTCAATTTAATTGAGGAAATCCTAAAAAATTGCACTATCTGTTTCCATTAACGGGTCCACTTTGCAGACATTGAATGTCACTGTACCTTAATTTATTTTATGAGCCGGCTAATTTCGATGTTACGGCGAATGATTTAGCCATTTTGATGAATAAAATTATGTATACATATATACAAAATATTTTATAGGTACTCTTTAGTGTAAACACTACATAGATCTTTAAAGAACTATCTTTACTTTATTCTAATATACGTACTTCACTTCTTAGCGTTGCAAAATGTTGTTATCGTTAATCATCACAGTAGTATAGCCCGAATAATCATCTGTACTGATATAAAATATAGGTATAATTCAAGCTGACCCGTAGAAGGTATGGGGATGTGACCGGAGTTGATTTATAGTTCTATTGCGAAAGTGTTTTTGACAAATCTGTAGAAACAACAAATAGCAGCAATTAATAAATATCATTTTGAATTTTTCAATAACTACTCTTGAGTCCCAATCTTTCAAAGTCAGATAGTATAATATAAAGAAAGGCGGCCATTATGCGAATAATGATCAGATCGCCATTACTATTACTTAAATCAATCCAATGTATTTTAATCGCAAAAAGTTTAGAGGATAAAAAAATACTAAAACAATTTAATACTCGCACACTTTTTACAATTCATTACAATAGGTATGGTTAGAAATGGCGTATTTACACCTAGCCAACTTTCCAAGTCGAGAGGCATTGACGCAGTCTACGATTTGGCTGTTGATCCGGTCATGATCGGACCATAAGTGAATGATAACATCTTCGACGGGTGAATCACAGTCCGCGCGTCTGCCGCCCTACAGCCGGTCATCGCAGACGCGAGCATCGCGCGCCCCGGTCGGGTTCATCCTCACCATGTTGTCGTCGACTACCACGTCTGACGCTTTTGAAAGCCCTGGTAAAAGAACCAAACTTTTATTAAGGGTGTTTTGCACCATGACTATAGACAGAATGCCAAGAGATTTTCGTGAATTTCCAGGTTTTGTGAATCCCTCCTCACTATTCTATCTATACCTAACCTAACCTAACCTAACAGAGGTTAGGTTAGCGCATTAGCATCAGCTAAATTTTTAGGTTTCGCTGATAAACCCAAGATGGTTCGAAAGTTATCCCTGGACAAACATACATAAATACATCGTATAAAATCATGTAAATTGACAATGTGTAATTTATATTGTATTTTTATATTATGAACTAAATAAATCTAATCTAATCTAAAATGTTTCTATGCGTGTACGTATATTTTCATGCCGGGTATAATACCACTATCTGTTTTGATCCGACTAATCCAAAGTATATTCTTTTTTAGAACGTTCCCTTTGGGAGTATATCTGAAATGTTTTTCGACTATACTTTGTACTTTTAGGTAGTTAAAAAAAGATAAACAAAAACTATAAGGGTTCCGTTTTTGCCATTTTGGCTACGGAACCCTAAAAAACCATGTGACTAGGGTCGTTCAGCCAATCAAAGTAATGTTTTGTATCTGTGGCACAATACCACTGGCTGAACGACCCTAGTCACGTGGTTTTTTTTTACCACTAGGGAAGCCTATTTAGTAGAACACTAAAGAAAGAAAAGATAACATTACGTACCGTGTGGAGTAGCCGACTGGGGTGGGTTGCTCCGCCGGGGGGGCGAATGTCATACGCGGCTGAAGAATGAGGCCTCGCGAAAGTGCCTCTGGCTAACTGTAACAAAGCGATTAGATAAACTATACACCAATGAACTAAATGAAATTGAACTAAAAACTAATATTTAGCACTTATGTATAACTTCTTAGTTTAGGTATAAGCTTTCATTTACTTATTTTCTTAAGCTAAGTTTCTTTGCAATATAAATATTATATAAAAACCCCCCGACTAAAAAAAACTCTAAAATGTAAAAAATAATATCTACCTACCTATCTATTGGCCTTTTATGTTTTAAGATAAGTTACTGTCGAGGGACTTTCTGTTTTAGTACTGCATGTAAAAGGTCCCCCCAAAACAACTTATCTTAAAACATGAAAGGCCAATAGTTAAGTAGGTACATATTATTTTTACTTTTTACTGAAAAAACGGATATAATATCGATATCACGTTAGCATTTTTAGTTTATATTATTCTCATATTTCTCATCTGACTTTGATTCCTCAAAAGTAGATATCTTGCCTGGCACACAACCATGAAGTTAGCGAGCTGCATTTTGTAGTCAAATTGATATTTAGTAAGAAAAACGAAAAATAGCTTGGGTGGATTTCACAGTGTTTCAACCGCCGTCATCACCAACCCCGATATGATATTATGATGACATCTTTTTAAAAATTACATAATTCTTTACATACTAAACATGAAAAAAGTAAGTACCCTTTTCGGATTTTATCAAAATAATGGGACACATTCTTAAAGAGAATCGTCGAAATTTCGGGTTTGGTGATGACGGCGGTTGAAACACTCTGAAATCTACTCGCTTACGACATTAGTAAATTATGTTTAAGGGCCTTTTTATTTAAAGTGCGTTCTTAACTGACAGTTAACAGGTCGTCACAGCACTGACGATTAGTGTCAAACTCCATACATTTCGTCACGGACTGACAGGTTAGACGGTATTTGAACATAGCTTAAATTTCGCCTAGCCCTAGATTTTAAAATAAAAATGCCCTTAACCGACATTTCAACAAACCCATTTCACTACGTACTATATATACTTTTTCATACATGTCTACAATGAAATTCCTCCCGTTTTCGAAATGATACGGCATGACATTATTAAACAAGGTGGGACATTTTCTGCTTAACCAATATTAGCTATGCCATCTATCACGGTTACAGCAAACTAATTAAAGTTATTTGACAATACTGTACAAATAAAACGTTTTGTCCTTATTTTCAATATAATAGTTTCCGAAATGAATCCCTACATAATTAATTGAAAGAGAGTTAAGGATAATTAATTCTTAGCTGCCTGTTATACTTAATTTCATAGCCTGGAATCATTACACTAGAAATATTTTACAACCAGTTAAACCTTCGTTCACTTAAACTCTCAGCTACGATCATTCAACTTCTTATTTTTCTACATTTATTTGCTAGCGTGTCTCAGTGCTGGGCAAAGGAATTTGTCCCCTAGATTTACGACAAATCATTATACTTATTTCCCCCGTATGTTTACCACGAATAGATGTGGTGAACTGGGCATTATGTACCTACTAAGAGAAGCGTTGCCAAACTGACTAGTACATATCCCGTATTGTAAAATATCCTTTATTTTCTTAATTTAGACGTGCTAGGCACAAATAAAATAAATGTGGGAAAATGATGATGATGAGGACGTGAAGATCAAGAATGTAAAAAAACAGTTTGCGAAAAACAGAACTTACGCTTCATGCCGGATGCCGGAAATATGAAAATTATTGGTGAAATGGACTTTACTTATATAAGTTTATGTATCATCTTTTAATACCTACATTATAGACAAGTATAGAGTAAGATTTCTTTGAAACTAAGCCGATTTGTGTAAAATTATATTCTCTCTATAGACTACATGGTATCGGAAAAGCATGTCATTCGTCTCTTTTTCAGCTAACGGTGTATCATTATTCCGGCGCAAAAGCGAAACATCGTGAAAATTCTGAACATTTTTAAGTCGGATGACTCAGCGCATTTTTAAAAATTCTATTGGATTTATCTCAGCGTAGCCTTTACATTTATGCCTAATTACATGCGCATCTATCACTTTTAGGTTTTGGAAGAAGACGTTTTAGATTATCTTCTATGTATGCAGATACCTTACATAAGGTGGCGTTATTTAGGGGGGGGGGGGACGAACAATAACCTTAAGGTGATTCGAGTCGGTCGGTTTTCATACAAACATAAAGAGAGTCATCGTTTGCTGCCAAGGCATTACTAGCTTGATACATTCTGCTCTGGGGAAATGCTACAAATATAAACGATGCCTTTCTAGTTCAGTGATGCATGCCGACCAATATTTAAAAAGCATACATTGCTAGCTCTTACTTGCTTGTAGGTACATAAAACAGATAGACAGAGAGCAATATAATACCCATAAGAACAGACTTCTGACTGTGTAGACCTTATTATAAATTAAAAATTGTAAAAAACAATGCCTTTGCCTACTTGGCCATAGAAATATTCAATAAGCTGCCAAATAACATTAAAACTTTACCACATTAATTATTATTTAAATTCAAAATTCATATATGACTAGTTGAGAAATGTTACTACTCAATGAAGGGATATCTGGAGGACTAACCTATTATTAGTTAAATAGTTTAGGTAACTAAGAAGCTTTAGTTTTAAAGAGTTTTACATCTAATATTTACCCTATTGATAGCGTTCTATGTATTAATATTGCAAAATAATCTAAATAGGTATAATTGATGCTTAGTACATATAAAATTATTATGTGTAATTTTACTAAACATAATTTAAATTTGCACGTTGGTATAGGTAGAATTCACATGTACTTTACTTATCAATCTGTCACCTTATTATAAATTTACATGAATTCCAGGAAATAAATGATTTGAACTTGAATTCTATTTGCGTGAAATGACATGAAAACTCTCAAAAAGCCAAAAAAATTAGGAAAAAACTTTTAGCTTCAAATTATGTTAATAGATCGCGCTGACCTAAAGCCCTAATATTGCACGTGTTTTGAAATGTCTCATGTCATTTCGCGCAGACAAAATGTATCAAGATATAAAAAGAAACACATTTTAAACATAATCAATGCCGTGGCAGCAAATGATGACCCACTTTATGTTTATATGGAAAAACCACCCGACTCGAAGCACTTTAAAAAATATTGAGGAACAAGAACAAACAGGAACTTACACAATATTATTAATCTGTGTTTAAAATTTAATAAATAATTAACACTAACGACCCGCCCCGGCTTCGCACGGGTGCAATGCTGATTCTAAATGCATGTATTATACATATAAACCTTCCTCTTGAATCACTCTATCTATTAAAAAAAGTCCGCATCAAAATCCGTTGCGTAGTTCTAAAGATCTAATACATAGGGACAGACAGACAGCGGGAAGCGATTTTGTTTTATACTATGTAGTGATACAAGTCGTTAACTGGTATATGATTAATTAGTTAATTATGTACCTAATATAATGCCTATAAGAAAATGATTGTAGCTCGGTTTATAAAATCATGTTATTACTTAATATTCATGCACGAGAGAATATCGTAAAGCAAATTCTATACTTAGTGTTAAAGCCACGAGTTTCGGGGTGTGGTAGCAAGCCGAGGCGAACGAGTTCTTATCTCAATAATTAAATGTACAATGCTGGGATTGATACAATAAAGAAGGCCTTTTTTACGGGCAGTATACTCAGAGGAAAAGGGTTTTTATTAAAGCTCTCGGTTTTATCTTAAAAACAAGCATCGACTTTTTGTTTTCCTAACTGGGTTAACAATCACTAAAAGCTGGGAATAAAATTGTCTATGCAAACATTTTTTTGTGGCGGATAAAAAATAATATCCTATGAATAATTTATGGCGTTTGTAGTAATACTCACGGTGGATGTTATAAAAATAAAATCTGTGTGGGTTCTGAGTGGATGACCAGATAGGAATTAAATTTCCCGTATTTCCCGTGAGTCTGTTGTATAAGTCCCTAAACACTTTATTTATTTGTACGTGTATTCGGAAGTTAATATTTATTCCATGTTTTTTTGTAAATATTTCAAGTTTTAATGACATTTGAAAGAATGTATGACGACTTACCTGAAAACGATTTGTTCATTTCGAGTTGTTTACTAATTTCAGGCGACTTCTTCTTCGCCGACCGGCACCAGCAAAGAACGACTCGAAAGTAGACGCGAAACCTGGGTAATAAAAAATGCATTCATAAAGTACATGTCTATTCACAAGAGCTGGCGCGGATTTTGTATGCAGCCAGTGCTTATTTCATACTAAATCCGCGCCAGCTCTTGTGAATCGACCTGTACCCATTAGTATATTATTAGATAGATAGATAGATTTATTTATTTCATAATACAAAATTACATGATAAATTATACATGACAATTTATATGAATGCGTATTATGATCGTCAGAAGCAAAAATAATTATAATTCAAATTAATAACAATCAAATTAAATACAATGTCCACAAAATAAATTAAGCAAAATATAATGAATTAAGTACTATATTGTCCCTAATAATGGATCGTCAGTCTATCCTACAATTGAAATACAATACAATGTCTACAAATAATTAAACAAAATACAGTTCAAAAATTACTATATTGTCCCCAATAGTGGATCGTCAGTCTATGTTATTAAGATACAACAGCTAATTCAATAATAAATACAGGTTACATGTCCATAAATTCACTAACAGAGTATAATGCCTTATCTAACAAAAAGTTTCTCAGTCGACGTTTGAAGGTCTGATCAGATGTTTCGTTTCGGATATCAGCAGGAAGACGTTCATAATACGTAGGCCCAATAACTCGCGGGTTTTTTAGGGTTCCGTAGCCAAAATGGCAAAAACGGAACCCTTATAGTTTCGTCATGTCCGTCCGTCTGTCTGTCCGTATGTCACAGGCATTTTACTCAAAAACTACATGATGGATATTGATGAAATTTGGAATATAGGTGTCTTTTATGAGCCGCTACTTAGTTTTGTATATAAATAATTAAAATAAATATTTTTAGGGGGGGCACCCCATACATGTTAAAGACAGTAAAAAATTTTTTTTCAGCAAATATCAACGTGTGGTACATAGTTCGACAGTTCTTTAAAAAACACTATAAGGTTTTTAAGTAATGTTTTTGATTAAGTGAATGTATTTGGAAATAATCGCTCCGAAAGTTGTGTAAATTGTGTCCCCCCCCCTCTATTTTCTAAACCGTGCGTCCGAAAAATATGAAAAAAATCACGAAGGTAACGCTTAATTAATACTTTCAACGAAAATTATTTTCAACAAGATTGCATGTACAGTTTTTGAGTTATTGCCTATAAACTGCGCTTCTCAACAAAAGGACGTAATTGCTATGAAGATACGCTCTTTTGTTGTTGTACTTTTTTTACATCGTATTTTTTACCTTATAGTTACGGCTATGGAACCCTACACTGAGCATGGTCAGACATGCTCTTGGCCAGTTATTGTTGCTAAGGCCATGCGACGCGGAACATTACATAGTCGCCCTGATGAACGTATATGCATGCCAGGGACATGAACGCGTTTAAAAGTTGCAAGATTGTCTCTGACATACATTATCACTTCATAGAGGTACTGGGAATAGTGCGTCAGAATGTTTTGCTTTCCGAAGAGATCTCTGCAAGAGTGCCTTGGTTTCACTCCAACCAGAGTGCGGAGTGCGCGCTTTTGTATAATAAACACCCGTTTTGCGTCAGTTGAATTTCCCCAGATTACTATTCCATACGACAGCAACGAGTGGAAATGGGCAAAGTAGACAGATCTTAATGCGTCATCCGATATCAGGGGTTTCAGTTTTCGAAGCGCGAAAACCGCACTGCTCAGTCTACCACAGAGTATGTCCACATGAGTCTTCCAGTTTAGAGTCGAGTCTAACGTAAAGCCGAGAAACCTACACTCACTGCATAATGCCATAGGTGTGTTGGCTAAAGCAGGAGGTATTGCGATACTACGACCAGAAAACAACATAATATTTGATTTTGATATATTCAAGAGGAGTCCATTTGCCGTGAACCATTTTTGGAGTTGTTGACATCCCTCATGAATTTTCACGCTCAGCTCCTCATATGACCGAGCACTGACTACGACTGTCGTGTCATCTGCGAACAGTACAGGCAGACCAGTGGTGATGGCCGATGGAAGATCGTTGACAAACACTAAAAATAGTGTATTTCCAAGGGCTGATCCTTGGGGGATGCCAATGTCAACGGAGCCAACATCGGAGGAGTACCTTTTACCGTTCGCACACAACTTAACAACTTGCTTGCGGTCAGTAAGAAACGACAAAATTAAATTATGGGCGTTACTCGTAAATCCATAACGAGCTAATTTGATCAAAAGGAGTCGATGATTGATGACGTCAAATGCCTTCGACAGATCACAGAAGATACCGGCCATCTTGTGTTTTTCATCTAGGCCAGTTACAATACAGTCAAAGATGTTGAGTGCGGCTGAAGTTGTTGACTTTTTTTGCCTATAAGCATACTGATATTGAGTTAACAGTTCATTTGACTCTAAGTACTTCATGACACTAGACGAAAGGATGGACTCCACTAACTTGGAGATGGTCGGTACAATTGTGATCGGTCGATAGTTATTGACGTCATCACTATCCCCCTTCCCCTTAAAAACCGGACACACTCGTGTGTTTTTTAACACCTGAGGATATACACCAGCCTCGAACATGGTGTTAATAAGTACTACTAATATGTCTGATATTATAGGCCAAATACACAGAATAATGTTGACTGACATATCATACGTATCCACGGTTGTACGTGTTTTAAGCATTGGCTTTAATGCCTTATCCAAGAGGTCACGTGTTACGGTAGGTAGGGTAAATGTAGGCATTTCCATGTCATTAAGGTGCTTGGTCAAGTAGCGTGAGGACTGAGGTTCATCACTTTGAATGACATACTTCGACGCAACATTTAAGAAGTGGTTGTTGAGAGTATTTGCTACTTCTCCTTCTGGGATGTTAGTGTCAGTCAAAGGATTTTTTATACACACTGAACTTGGTCTGGTTTTGGTACCCACCTCCTCGTTCACCACTTTCCAAATTTCCTTAGTGTGATTATTACTCTCCTGCAAGCGTTTCTCTATGTATAATTTCCGAGCATGTAACGTTGAGGATTTTATAAGGGTCTGATAATGTACAATGCATTCCGATATAACTGGATTATCTGGGTATTGGCGCCGCATCTCTAGGAAATCGTTGTATTTGCGCAGGTTTTCTGATAGTTCATCCGTGAGCCAAGGAATTTTGGATTTAGGTCTTAACTTTGACTGCTTAATTGGAAAATGTATGTCTATGTAATATGTCAGTGTTGAGGTTTTATACTGTATTTTATGTTGTCTATTTATTCTTTATTTCTTGTTCTTTTTTTTACACCTTTTGTTTTACGTTTAGTTGTCAAATTAAATTGGAAAAGTCAGCTGCTGGTTTTCTTGCTCTCCGCTATTTAAGATTTAAATCCCGTACATTTTTGGTCCTTCTCCCGCTTCTAATGAACACGCGATCGAAAACCAAGCAGCGGGCGCCGCCAAGCGGTGCCGGGGAGGCTTGTTCGGAATCAGGTATGCCCGTCGCGGGTGGGCTCGGTCGGTCCACGAATCAGGACCCTGTTTCTACCGATGCCACTGAAACGCCCGCGGTGAGCAACCCTGGCTCCGGGACGCCTCGCCAGCACCCTACAACGAGCACAGAACACGTTACTGTTTCACCAAGTTCCAGGTCGCGCATGTCGGGGTCTTCACGGTCGTCAGCCACGATAAAGGCACGCAGGTTGACCGCGGAGGCACAGTTAGCCCGTCGCAGCATGGAGCGCGAACAGGAGCTGTTTGAACGCGAACAAGAACTCGCCAAACAGCGTGTAGAACGTGAACATGAACTCGCGCGACAGCGCGCCGAACATGAGCAACAACTCGCACAAATTACTCGCGAGCAGGAGCTCGCCCGTTTACGGCTTGACCACGAACGTAAGCTCATTCAACAGGCGCAGCAAGTTGAAGCACTGGAGATGGAAGCATGTCTGGCGGCTCAGGAAGCCGACGAACGCTCAGAACAATCGGTCAGTCATTCTTATTCTCGTACCGCATCATGGGTTCACGACGTAAACCATAGCAGTCATCCGAACAATGATGTTGAGGTTTTATACTGTATTTTATGTTGTCTATTTATTCTTTATTTCTTGTTCTATTTTTACACCTTTTGTTTTACGTTTAGTTGTCAAATTAAATTGGAAAAGTCAGCTGCTGGTTTTCTTGCTCTCCGCTATTTAAGATTTAAATCCCGTACATTTTTGCGGCGCATGTCTAGAGATGCTGAATTTAAAAACGGTTATTTTGCCTTTATTAACAATATGATAGGGAAAGGTTACGCCGAAGAGTGTCCCAGGCACACCTATAGAGATAATGTTGACACAAACGATACACGTCAAATACTGCGCTGGTATTTGCCACACTTTCCTGTCATACATCCGCAAAAAAAGAAGCTTCGAGTGGTTCATGACGCAGCTGCGAAGACGTCAGGTGTCAGTTTAAACTCACTTCTGCTGCCTGGCCCAGATCTTCTGCAGCCACTTCATATTCTGTTTCGCTTCCGTGAAGGTCACGTTGCAATGACAGCTGACGTGAAGGAAATGTTCCCACAGGTTAAAATTAGGGAGGAAGACCGTGATGCCTTGCGGTACATTTGGAGGGACAGTCCCAGCTGTGAGTTGAAGGAATACAGGATGACTTCTGTTATTTTTGGTGCTGCATGTAGCCCGTGCACAGCCTTATACATCAAAAACCGTAACGCCCAGGAATTGCAGAAGTCGTATCCCGCGGCATCCAAAGCTGTCATCCATGATCACTATATGGACGATTTTTTGGGCAGTTTGGATGACGTACAGGAAGCCTCACAACTCGCAGCTGATATAGTAGCAGTGCACAAGGCCTCAGGAATGGAAATGCGAGGGTGGGTTTCCAACGTACCCTCCGCACTCGCTGCAGTTCCTGAGGACTTGCGTGCTCCTCCACCTGACAATATTCACGTAGGCCCTGAAGCCTTTGTCAGGACTTTGGGACTCATTTGGCATCCACAAAGCGATACTTTTAGCTTTCGTAATGGGTCCCCAATTCCTGAAAACATCAAGCTAACTAAACGGAAAGTGTTGTCTCATTTGATGTGCGTTTACGATCCGCTAGGTTTTTTAACTCCACTGGTTATTCAAGGACGTATTTTATTCCAAGAAACTTGGAGAACTGGTATCGATTGGGATACCGAGCTGCAACCAGACACAATTAGAAAATGGCTGTTTTGGTCTCACCAGCTAGCTAGGATTACAGATATTAAAATTCCTCGCTGGTACAGATGCGGGTTTCAAAATAACGGCATCAAGGACAGACAGCTCCACGTTTTTGCTGACGCTAGTGAGGAAGCATACTCTTGTGTCGCATACTGGCGCTTTACATTCTCAGACGATTCTGTGAAGCTGTCTCTGATTGGTGGAAAAGCGCGCCTTAGTCCTCTAAAACCTGCATCAATACCACGACTTGAGCTCCAAGCAAGCCTCATCGCTGCTCGATATGCCAACACCATATGCACCGGTCATCAAGTCAACCCGAATTCAACACATTTCTGGTCTGATTCAACCACAGTTTTGAGTTGGATTCGCAGCGACGCACGGACATTCAAACCATTCGTAGCGAACCGTGTAGGTGAAATTACAGAAATAACGAACGTCGATGACTGGAAATTTGTACCTGGTGGTTTGAATGTCGCAGATGATGCTACAAGGCTAAAAGACTCGGACATCGACCTGTCGCGTTGGCTCTCTGGACCTGATTTTTTACTGCTGCCAGCTTGTGAGTGGCCCAAAGAACCATCGCGTGGGCCTGAAACTACATCTGCCTTGGAAGAACGGAAACCATCCAAGGTGCATGTAGGCTTAACCCATCTGGATAAACCTTCATCGGTTGTACCGGATCCCTCACGTTTTAGTGAGTGGTTACGACTGATACGTGCGACCGCGCGCGTCATTCAGTGCGCGTACAAATTTCGGTCACTTTTGGCACACAACAATCAAAATTCCAAAAAGAACAACGTTCCTTCCCTCCAGCTTTCACCACTGTCCGCTATAGAGGTGCAAAGGGCCGAAGTGGAGATTCTTCGGAAAGCACAGAACGACAGCTTCAGCGAAGAAATAACACTTCTCCAAAATGCCAAACCCCTACCCAAGTCAAGTAAACTTCATCCTCTCAGCCCAATATTTGACAAAGACGGCTTACTCAGACTGGACAGCCGAATAAAGCACATTAAGAACCTTGATTATGCCACCACATCACCTATCATTTTGGATGGTCGGCACCCAACCGTACGTCTTCTCATACGCCACTACCATACGAAAGCTGCACATTCGTTCAACGAACTGGTCGTCAACGAGATTAAACAGCGGTATTGGATTTTCCGGTGTCGCAGCGAAGTTCGAAAAATTGCGGGAACATGCCTATACTGCATCAAACGAAAAGCGAAACCGAAAGTTCCCCCAACTGGTGATTTGCCTGACGTACGCCTCGAACATCATAAACGCCCGTTCTCTAACACTGGCCTTGATTATTTTGGCCCTGTGGAGGTGTCAGTTGGACGTCGCAGAGAAAAGCGGTGGGTTGCTCTGTTCACCTGTATGACGACACGCGCAGTGCATCTGGAGATCGTAACCAGTCTTTCGGCAGATTCCGCAATTTTATGCATACGCCGTTTTGCTGCGCGTCGCGGATTTCCACTCAAGATCCTATCCGATAACGGCACATGTTTCGTTGGAGCCAATCGTCATTTGTGCGAGTTCTACAGCGACGCCGTGCAGGAATATGCTGCTGGCAAACAAATAGAATGGTGTTTTCTACCACCGGCGTCCCCATTCATGGGTGGCTGCTGGGAAAGGCTCGTGAAGACGGTGAAGTCTGCGCTTTCTACAACCCTGAAAGAGAGAGCGCCCAGAGAAGAGCTATTGCACACCTTTCTCCTTGAGGCGGAGGCTATAGTTAACTCAAGGCCCCTGACGTACGTGACTGAGAACCAGGAATGCCAGAGCCTTACACCGTTCCATTTCCTGATAGGATCATCCTCGAACCAACAATTACCGGTACGCCTCGATGACGGAGTATTTTCGTTACGAAAAGAATGGCAAAAAGTTCTCCGTCTCTCTGAACACTTTTGGGCTAGATGGCTGAAAGAGTACCTGCCCACTCTCAGACCTAAGCGACAGCATGAAGGTCAGTTTTCAAACTTGAAAGTGGACGATGTGGTGCTGGTGGTCGACCCCGATTTGCCACGAGGAGTATGGCCCATGGGCCGAATCGTTTCTATCCACCCGGGCAGAGATGGAGTCGTTCGCGTCGCGGATGTATCTACCAAAGGAGGCATACTGAGGAGGCCTACCAGGAAGCTGGCCCTGTTACAAGAGTCAGCTGTGTAGCTTTGCTACACGGGGGGGATGATGTTGAGGTTTTATACTGTATTTTATGTTGTCTATTTATTCTTTATTTCTTGTTCTTTTTTTTACACCTTTTGTTTTACGTTTAGTTGTCAAATTAAATTGGAAAAGTCAGCTGCTGGTTTTCTTGCTCTCCGCTATTTAAGATTTAAATCCCGTACAGTCAGTATGTTAAATAATTTATTAAATTTAGAGTTTATGTCAATCAAATCATCATAAATAAAATTAAAATTATAATTAGAAATGTCACAATAAAATAAATGTATATTTTCATCATTAAATATCCGACGTTCAAGTATATCAGTACTACGGTGTCCTTGTTGTAATCTAATGTCATATCTCTGTGCGTTGTGGTCACTAATACCGATGTCCACTGCTGTTACGCTGAGACAGTCACGGACATAGTTCGCTATACCGCAATCAATGGACGATTTAGACTCGGCTGTAACGCGCGTTGGGAAATTAATTGTATTCGTACATCCGTAGCTACTTAATACGTCATCGACCCGTCGTTTTAAACTATTATCCGAAATATAGTCAACATTATGATCGCCTATTATGAGAAACATTTTGTTTTCGTCAGTTAACTTATCTAATAATAATTCAAAATTGGTTAAATATATGTCAAAATCCCCGTTTCCAGTTCTATACAATACAATTAATATGAGTTTATGCATAACAATCTCAATAGCCGTAAATTCAAAATGGTATTCAATAGCGAGGCTAAGCAGATCGTTGCGCTGTCGGTACTGTATACCTTCGCGTATGTATAGCGCGGTACCTCCGTGAGCGAAGCGCGAGCGGCAGTAATAATTTGCAAGCGCATACCCGCTTAACCTCACTCTTTCTATTTCATTTTTGCTACACCAAATTTCGCTTAATCCTAATACATGGGGATTTTCAGTGCTACACAATACGTCTAACAGTGATGTTTTACCACAGACGGAACGAACATTTTGGTGTAAAACAATAAAGTCGGTGGTATTTTTATTGGTTACGGTATTGTTTTGTCGCTTCGTACTGTGGAGTTTTTTGATCGCACAATATTGAATAACCGTACTTCTGCACCTCTGGGCCAATTTTGGGGGTCCCTTGCAATTCTCAGTTTGTCAGCGGGCACGTCCAGACGAAACGATGTGTAACGGCCTCGAGTTACAACAAGTTGTTCACACGCAGGGGCTGGAATATTCATCTCGGTCTGGACATGGCGAATGACATCCTCTGCGGTAGTGTCCTCGCTAAGATTGAATACATGCAGGCTTACAACTCGAGGAGCAGCCGCACGAAGGCTTGAATGACGTGGTGGTGCCAGCGCAGCATTGGTCGGGGTCAGGGCCGGGGCCGGGGCCGGAACGGCCTCCGGGGCAAAGACCGATGATGACGCTGGACGCTCCGTAACGCAAGGCTGAGGGTTTCTGGCAGACAAGCTCATAGACCGTAAACGGCCTTTATCACCGCCAGTGTGTTTCCTTCGCGATCGAGTTTGCTGTTGGGGCTGGGGTTCGGGCGCAGGTCGAGCGGGTGGCGCTGGTGCGGGTGCAGCCGCTGGGGCTGGGACGGCGGCGGCGGCGACGGGAGCATTTCGGACAAATTGGGTGTCTATGTGAATAATGCCTTCGGGCCCAGACTCATTTAGTGAGATGTTGTGTGGTGTATTTAGTGACGGATGCCCGGTGCTAGTTATCACTCGGAGGATCATCTGTATAACGTCGGTCTGGCTTGTAAGTAATTTTTGTTGCTCACGTATAATGTCGTGACAACTTTTTATTTCGCCTTTCATCTCACTAATTTCCTCTTTTAAATTTAAAATTAAATCCACCAACCTGTCAACCGCCGCCACAGCATTTGTTATTGACTTTCCTTTCGCCGGAGCCATATTTTATCACAGTTTTATAGTTTAGTCAATTAATTATAACGTCTATTTTAAATATATAGCAAGTTTGTCACTTGTAATTACGATTTAATAATAAAAATAAACAAAATATTAAATAATTGTCCTGTTTATGCATCAAAGAAACTGCATAAGACTAGAAGAACTTTATAAAAGAAGTTATTCGCAACTTCGTCTGCAAGGATAAATAAACATAACTATCACCCAAATCCATATATAGCCATTTTTATAAGGTGCTCGTGAGGAATCCAAAAGATTTTAACCACGCGTTCCTGAGGTCATTAGGAGTAAAAAATGTTATATGTAACATAATGTAAAATCGGCAATTTTTTTTCTTGTTACGTTGATATTTTTTTATTGATTTTTGTTTATTTCGTGGTTAAAATCTGTTGCGTTACACGAAAGTGCTCGTGAGGAACCCAAAATGTAAAATTCGGCAATAAAAAAAAATACGTACAAAAATAAATCAAAAAAATCATTTTTCCTCACGAGCACCTTGTATAAAAACCTTTATGTAACAACACGCTTGTAGTACAGTAGGATTACCGATTAACACTTTCGCACCAAAGATTTAGTAGCGCTATTTTATTAATATACAAGAGCTATTTAGATATAGCTAAAAAGGAACGACGTAAAATTGAATTTCACAATGCTGCCGTCCTAGTCTAAAAGGCGACGTTTTACTATGAACTTCCATTGCAAAAAGTCGCCTTTTAGACTAGGATGGTAGAATGCTGGTCAATTTTGGCATTCGAATATAAAATATATTGACATTTCGGGCTTAACGAGCAACTTTTTAGGCAAGTCGATATTTACTTCGTCGCACGTGGCTTGCTCGAAGTGGGGATCGGGTCGATTAGGGTAAAGTTTTGTTGGTTCAGAGCATTATATTAATAAACTTGCGAATGTGGCTGCGTTCTTGATGTCAGTCCATTTTTTGATAATATCGAGTCAGTTTATTCTCCTTCTTCATTTTCCCCGTTTCCCTTCTATTTTCCCCTCTATTATAAGTTCTATTTCTCATGTCTATGTAGATGTCCAACATTTGCAATTTTACATTTCCTTATAGTAGCTAATACTTCCCTTTTTTATTCATACTAGTTAACAATTCTGCGTTTGTGTTCCTAGCAGTCTATGATATTTTCAACATACATATTTCTGTGCCGTAGAAAAGTATGGATAAAACGTAGGTAACATTTAACTAGTCTCCATCTCAATTTTAGACCAATATCTTCTTATACTCAAATTATACGAAGTGTCAAATTAATATTTATTAGTTACACTCTCTCAGTGTAAGATATTAATTTTATATTGTTAACTCAGGTGGCATGTCATGCTGATGAAATAAATCTTGGTTCTATGTTAATTGAGATAATAACCCGAATACTTCGTATAGTAAATATCAGCCCTAATTGCTATTAATAAAACGAGTGCGGAAGATGAAGATAACCCTAATAACCATTATATTTATGGATATTTCTAATCAGAGCCGGTCGCTAAGAAACATCAAGGATTACCATTTATCAAGTCTGTCGACCGAAAAAGATTTAGCAGGGAGGAAAATAAGGATATTTCACGATTTCGGAAATAATGAGTTAATGCCAGAACACGTCAATGCCACGAGCAACAAGAACCTAATAAGTTATGTTCAAATTATATACTAAGTCTTTTTAGGGTTCCGTACCTAATGTGTGCCAACGGAACCCCACTACTAAGCCTCTGCTGTCTGTCCGTCTGTCTATCCGTGAGTCACAGGGCTCTAGCGATTGAACCGTATTAGGTAGAGACTTGAAATTTTCACCGAATATGTATTACCAAATGTAATTGCCACGATTTGCGTTAATACTTGGAATCTTTACAAAAGCTTTCACTTTTTGCGGAATGGTATCAAGTTATTTTGAGGCTTCTTAATTCATCGTTATAAATAATACATTCATCCATAAAATGGCAATGGTCGCAATTTTAATATTTTGTAATTGAATAATTTCGGTACTAGTTCGTTACAATGATATTTTATAAGAAGATACGTTATACGCATACTCGCCAGCTGAGAAATATGCTTCCAAGAAAGCAGCAGCACACATTGGTACCTCACTGTACGGTGTACATACTCACACATATTAACAGATTGCATAAAAGAGATGGCATAGTTACAATAATGCAAAAAAAAGAGACAGCTAGCTTTTTGTTACTTGCGCGATTAATTTTTAAACGTAACCGAGTGAACCCATCGGCTAGTTTCGGATTGACTCGGAGCCTGCTCGGCGCTCGCAGATTAAGCACGCAGAAGGTTGGTTATCCTTGTCACTCTCATTGTCAAAGACGTAAGTTTGTCTCTTTCATTCAAATGACCTCTATGGTAGTAAGATGGCGTCGTATTTGAAAAATAAAATAATAAAAATGATAAAATTGAATTATTTCAGCGTACTTACAGGTGATATGTGATCCCTTGCGCTTTGTTGCACTTTTTGCTATGATTGGTGCACTTTCTGATCACACACGACGGCATTTTTTTTGTGAATCTTGTAAATATTCACCCTTGACATCGTCGTGCGTTTCGTTGACCGACCCGCGAGTGACTACCCACTACAAAAAGGGCACCAATACATTTATCATGGTTTCAGTGCTTCACTTTTGGAGTGCTTGTAACCTATCTACTTATAAAATATCATTGGTTCGTTATCCTAAGAAATCATGAGAGAATATATATAAATATTATATCAGAATTTTACTTATATTTTACATTGAAAATATAAAAAATAGAGGCAATTTTATTCTGGATCTTCCCAATTGATGTTCGTATAAAATAATTTTACATATTTTTAATTACAGATAATATACATGTGTATATAATGACTGTCATGTCATATGCTCCCGAAATATTTTTTTAAATGTCAACGTGATTTGTGGACACCGAACAATATATGCATGTTTTTTTTTTAACAGCTTTCTTAACAAAATATGAAAATACCGTAAAAAAGATGACATACAGTCAAAATAAAATTGAAATCGACCGAGAAATACGGAAGATATAAACATTTTAAAGCACTAATCAGACAGCGATTAGAGAGAAACCTCCGATATGGACTATGACGTCATAGTACACGGCCGCCATACAATCTCCATACTATATTCTGTTTTGCGAGAAAGAGATAGAGATACATTTTTGTTATGTAATATCTTGGTTATTTTTATAGTTATTCAAAAAATATTTTTTTCCAACTGTTTTTTATATGAATGAGCTTTTATTAAAGTAAATAAAAAATATCATGCATATTCCCTATTGTTGAATGAATCACACAATCGACTTGAAGCTCAGGGTCGAACATTCTATATACACATCGACCTCTGAAGGTTTTTGATAAAAATCACTCTTCTTGGCAGAGGTGTTGTAGTGTCGCGAACTTGCGTAGCACATGCTCGAGGTAGGCAGTTAGGAGTGCTCGTTATTTGTAGATTATAGCAAAATAAACACTTTACATAACAACTTTTAATATTGAACTACTGTGCCAAAGGCATAAATGGAACCAACCCTAAATGGTTTCCTGGAAGCAACCCTGCGGAACCAGATTTTTAACAAATGATAATCTTGGATATCCAGGTGTGTAACAACATATCTCAATAAATAAATAAAAACTTCCCACCAGCTTTAGAGCCTCCTAGTTACTTTGAAGTTTGATTGATTTACGCATGGATGACTTTGCGGCACGTTGTGGCAAGTATAACATTTATTATATGGCTCTAGCTGAGTAGGTAATGAAGAACTATAAGTACACGATTAGGTATACAAGCGTATAAATCAGAAAAGTAATCAACGAATAGTTATTAGAAAACGATTTCGAAGGACTATGAAGTCTATTATTATTACACTATTATAATTATTACAGAGGCTCCGCAGCCGCATACGCGTGGGCGTCATTACACTCTGTTGAATATCACGCGCCAGTACCCCAAATATACTTACTTATTACTCATCCAATAATAGATGAGTGGGTTGAACATGGAATTGGCCATGGCCAACCAGTAGAAGAGTAGATATACGTGCTGCGCAACTGGAGCTGAGGCCAGCGTCTGATGGTGGTACACCAGTACGAAGTAGGCGTGGTACGGCAACCAGCATAATGCGAACACCATCACCACCAGAACAAACATTCGAACAACCTGGGAAAACAAAAAGCATTAGGATAACCTCCGTATCATCATCATCATTTCAACCATGAGATGTTCACTACTGAATGATCTCCCCTAAAGACTTCCATAACGGACGGCCTTCTACCTCCATCGACTTTCGGCGACCTGAACCATATAGATATAGGAGCTATTATATGTCTCCGTATAGGTGGTGCCTTATTAAGTCTATTTGTATTCGTAATTTTTGATAATTGATAATGATAACAGATAGTCGCCTTTTTTTGCCCCCACTTATTTTATACACCACAGTTTCTCCCACACTCGTCAACGTGTAAAAAGTTGTAGCTGTCTTTTATGCCGTTTTTTAAAGAATTCTGTCATTATCATCATCATTTCAGCCATAGGACGTCCACTGCTGGACATAGGCCTCCCTCATAGATTTCCACTTAATTCGGTTGGAAGCAACCTGCATCCACCGTGAGCCAGCAGCCTTAACCAGATCATCTGTCCATCTTGTTGGACAAGAATTCTGTAACTTCCTTTTAATATTTACCTTAAATAGTTAAAACGCTTCAAAGTTTGCATCAAATGCAAACTGTCATGTACGCTCGGCTGCAAAGAAAAGTGATTACTTTTCTTTGCAGCCGAGCGTACATGACAGTCCCCTCGCTATATTACGAATGAATGACAGGGGATTGCAGATATTCGTTTGTGCAATTATATGCACAGCAATGAGATTCGCACACGAAAAGTTTCGTAACACCGTCGAGCAAAAAAACGCTAAAAACGATGTTTATTTTACGAGAACCGCTTTTTATTTTTAACTTTATTTTCTTTTTATTATCTGTTGATATGGCGGCAACAGAAATACGCATTCTGTGAATATAATAATAGAATACATCTACCTACTACCATTATTAAAATCAAGCAAAAAACTGGATTACTAGTAATAACTGACATGAATTCATGCTGCACCTTGCTCGCTGCTGTTTCATTTTGTATTGTTAATTTGGTATTGCCTAGGGAAAAGTGTGATACAGGCAGGACTGCCTATGATAAATCTATTTACGTCAGTTGAGTTAACAAAATAAAACAATAGGTACATTACACTGTAACACTTTGGACTATGAACAGTAGGCATTTTTTATATACAATGTCTAGCCTTTGCTAGTAACTTTCACTTAGATTTTTATCATACGTAAGTAGCAGAATTCTGGTGGATACCTATTGAATAACATAGTAGTAATCATCCTTTCTCGATTTAATTCATAGTTGGAACTAGAATACATTCAAATACGTAATAAATTTACCTTTAATCTCAGCGCGGTACCGGCGTAGAAAAAACATTCCACACAGCCTTTGGCATACTTTTAGCTCATTGTGAACATCACTCATACGTGCAATTCCACTTATTTTCATTATTAAACACTATTAAACACTTTAATAAACTGATTTTGATCAAAATCAAGGAAATCCATTTGTTATTGACAAATTGTATTGACTGACATGTAACCTCTTACGTTTCGTTCCACTGCTTATGCATACCTGTCATAATACGTCACAGAATATTTTATTGAAGCAAAATAACTTTTAACTATTAAACCAAATATTTTAATTCTAAAGACTACTTCGTAATTGCTATTCGATAGTATATCTGTTTCTTTTTGTCATAGTTCATGGAGTGAGTAATTCGTTGTTTAGAAATCTCTTTGGTCCAGTAACGAAACGTCGCGTCCTGCATTCAGAAGTTAGTCGATACCTGGTCACACCATAACATTAATTAAGACTAAATTAATGTTTTCTTTCTTTATAAAAGGTCAAAAAGCGTAGTTCAGTAATTTTGGAGTATGGTTCGTCTGCCTTAAGGGCTTATTCCTATTTAATTTTAAATTCGGTAAATTAAAATATTATTCTTTGAGAGCCGATGTTGCTGGGTGTAAAAATCTGTTTACACTCCAATCATATAAGGAATGTCCCATTAGATTCGTCTCGAAAGTTCGGCGATGAGGTGAACTCCAGGCTTTAAACTTTTGGAATCTCATTTTCGGCACCATGGGTGAGTTTTTTTAACAAAAACAAGTTACGTTGTGTCTCCAAACTATATCGCTAATGTGGATTTGATATTTGTTCCAGCCTCGGGCCATGATTTTGCTTTAATTTAGCCTCATACAACCATGGCGTAACGCCACTATCCTATTGATTTCTTTTGGTGAGTATCCACATTTTTATACCGTCGTCCTCTGTAATTCACGTACTTTTCTTGTTGCATTCTTGTCGTAATGCGTGATAATTTAATTTCCACAGCTGACCGTTCAACTTCCTATCTTTAAGAGATGTTGCCACGCATGCGGAGGTACCGACATCACTACGAAAAACCCAGTTAATTCTGGTAAGCTTTCTATCCTTTACTCAACCGTTTTAAACTACACTAAAGTTATTAAATTACATTTAAATTCTATAACATAAATTCCAAGTCATTAATCAGGGAATATTTTGGTTACAGGGTTTTTTTTTTTAGTACGACAATTTCTCAGATACGTCATTAGTTTCTTTCTTTTGGAATTCCTGCATCCGGAACATATTTCGGACGAGACCTTGATGTTCTTGTACAACTGTATCGCGAAGTACACTGTTTCTAACTCTGCGGTGAAGTCGACAGACAGCGGAACCTCGGCGAGTCAAGCCTGCCATGTTTGCCACCTTACCGCATGAGGAAGGGTTAAGTGCTACTACCGAACTGTATGTATTAACGAAATCAACCTAGTAAATTTAAGAACGTCATACACTAGTTACTGTTAATACTTATAATTTTACTCGGGAAGCTTCCAGGCCTACCCTTTCATGTAACGTAGAGCTCAAAAATCCTTTACACTAAACTGTCTACTTAAAACAATAAAAGGTGCGTCTATCACATCTGTATTCATCAACTGAGAAATAAAGTCAATTTAGTATAGTATTTTTTTTTGTTTCATTTAGATATATCATTCGCTTGCGGAGAAAGTTACTTGGCGCCTTTCAATTAAATATCAGTACCTTTCTCACTCCAAGGGTGGCCGAATATACTCACCTCTGAGGTTTGCTTTCCTAGCCGTGCAAGGTTCTCTCGAAGGAGTGGATTCCACTTTCTTTGGAAACACTCGGTCGTGGACCAATTTATTACAGTGGCGATGCCCAACGTTTGGCCTTGGAGAATGATATATTTAGATGCTAGTATAAATTTTAAACTTTAATTAAGGAACGGTCATGCAAATTCAATAGGTTAAGTTTATTTTTAAGAAGTGTTTAATAAAACTTACACTTTAATTCTTAAAAACTATTTAAAGCTTTAGGTTTGTAACCCTAAAACTATTTGATGCTTTAGGCTTACAATCTTAAGACTTCTTAAAGCCTTGTGCACACACAATAAAAATAAAATATATACTTTAAGCTTTGGGTTTGTAAATTTAAAATTATTTAGGATTTTAAGCTTACAAACTTAAGACTTCTTAAAAGCCTTGAGCATATAAAACTATACACCACCTGACGTACAGTCATCTTAAAATAAACTAAAAACTATTTTTTTAGCTAATAAACTAAATGAATGTTTGTTTATATTTCAACACATACTGACTCAAAGTGTTAATACATACACATATAAAACTACTTTTAGCTTTGGGTTTGTAAATTTAAAATTATTTAGGATTTTAAGCTTACAAACTTAAGACTTCTTAAAAGCCTTGAGCATATAAAACTATAAATACCTGGCATACAGTCATCTTAAGATAAACTAAAGTATTTTTAGCTAATAAACTAAATAAATCTTGGTTTATATTTCAACACATAGTGATTTAAACTGTTAATACTTACTTCTGTTTACACATACTGTGTCATTTTATCACCGGACTTACAAAATACTTCTTTAAGGTAACCGTGCTTGTTCACCGATATTGTAAAGTGATTTGGAATTTAAAAATAACAATAATAATTTAACTTTTAAACATATTGACACACTTTGTTCATTAAACTGACTACACACTTGTTCTTTGAAAACACTTTTGGTTTTTTTCTTTCAACATGGACTTCGAAGAGGCTGGTTGTAAATTAACACACCTACACAAAGACGAAATAACTCATGAACTTTCGATAAGGAAACTTCCCATCAATCCTCTCTCTCGTCGTACTAGTCTGTGTGAGGCTCTCAAACAAACTTCAAAGCTGGTTCAAAAGGGTAGTTTACTGGTCCCGGAATTAGTACCAAGCGATGTTACCTCGGAGGTAGAGTTATGTCAACGTAAGGTTGCGGAACTCGAACAGAAGGCTGAGGATGATCTTTCAGATGCTGCAGCGGATCGGTTAAGCTCACGTTGTCGTTACCTTCTGTGCCGTCTTACTCGTCTTGGTGATAGATCTGAGGAAGTTTGTTCTCTTAAAGGTAGAATTGTAACCATGTTGACAAAAATTCAAGAAAGTGTTTCTTCACCGTCTGGATCAGACGATGATCAAGACTCAGTTCAAACTGAAACTCGTGTTATTAAGAAAGTGATATACACACCGGAAAAGACTTTTAATATAAATTCTCTTAACTTAAAATTTAAAGGTGACACATGTGCCCGTACTTTTGTGGCACGTCTCGAAGAACTTCGTTTAGCTAGGAATCTTTCCGAAGCACAGATTTTGCGTGGTTTTCCCGAGATACTTGAAGGACCTGCTTTGTCGTGGTTCCGCGCTAATCGCTCTAAATTTACCTCGTATAAGGGAGTCGTAGCAGCTCTTAAGGACGACTTCGATATTCCTGATCTGGATCACCTCTTATTAAAGGAGATACGTTCTCGGACCCAAGCAAAATCTGAAACTATTGTGTTTTTCGTTTCGACGGTATTAGGGATGTTTGAACGTCTTAGTAAGGACATTCCTGAATCTGAAAAATTGGACATTCTTAGTAGGAACATTCGACCTGAATATTCAAGGGATCTTGCTCTGCAAGACATTACAACGATTGAACAATTGAAATCTCTTTGTAAACGCATTGAATTAGCTCAAGTCAAGGCAAAACAATTCTGTGAACCTGGTTCCTCGAGATCTAGTGAGAAGTATACCGCTCAGACCCGTGACTATCACGAGCGTAATAAAAATCCATTTAGAACACAGGATAAACCTTCATCCCGGCATTTTGTAGCTTCAGTAGCACCGGTTACTACTAAAAAGTCATGTTTCCGTTGTGGCATGACAAACCATTCAACTGGTTTCTGTAAAACGTCCAGAGAGATTGTGTGTTTCAGATGTGGTGAAAAAGGAGTACGTACTCCCGATTGTACTAAATGTTCCTCTGTTCCAAAAAACTAGATAGCCTTGTCTTTTCTAACAAAACATCTACTTTACCTTCTGCTCCCTTACAAGCAGAAAAGACAATTTATTTTAATCCTCCACGGGGAGATAATAGACTTTATATACTTCTAGACGTATTAGGCTTACAGGTTAAAGCTATGTTAGATAGTGGAGCTTGTTCCTCGTTTTTAGGAGCCAATAGCCACCTGGTTTTAGCTTCTGCTGGCATACCTATTAACAATCATAAAACTCCTGTTAGGATTCGTGTAGCTAACGGCCAACAGCTAGTATGTTCTGAATATATGACTGTACCAGTTCGGTATGACAATACCGTACAGCTTATACATTTCAATATTCAACCTGAAATTTCAACTCCAATCATTCTCGGATTAGACTTCTGGAAAACATTTAAATTAGCTCCTAATTTAATTTCAAACTCTACTACTGATAAAAACTTAGACAGTCTCTCGGCTGTTCCTTCTGAAACTGGCTTACACAATTTAGAATCTTTAACGTCAAACCAACAGTCTGAATTAGAAAAGGTAAAATCACTCTTTGATCAAATAGATACTGAGAAGGTTGGTTTAGGCAAAACTCATCTAATTGAACATATTATAAATACTGGAGATGCCTCTCCCATTAAACAGAAATACTACCGTTTAAGTCCAGATAAGCAGATCGCTTTGGAAAAGGAAGTAGATCGCATGTTGCAAGCAGGCATCGTAGAACCTTCACACTCTCCCTGGAACTCACCTGTTGTGATGGTGGAAAAGCCTAACGGTGAAATGAGACTATGCTTGGACAGCCGTAAAGTAAACTCGGTCTCCAAGGCAGATGCTTATCCTCTACCTTATGTAAACTATATTTTAGACAATTTACGTGAAGCTAAATACTTAACATCTCTTGATTTAAGCGCAGCTTATCATCAAATTCCACTCAGTACGGATTCTAAAGAGAAAACTAGTTTTACAGTACCTGGTAAAGGTCTTTTCCATTATAATCGAATGTGCTTCGGCTTAGTTGGTGCTAGTGCCACTATGCAACGTCTAATGGACAACCTTTTTACCGCAGAATTTGATAATAAGGTATTCTGTTATGTAGATGATATTATCATCTGTACTTCTGATTTTAGTGAACATTTACGTCTACTCAAAGCGGTTTTTGAAAAGCTTAAGGCTGCAAACCTTACTATTAACATGAAAAAATCTTTATTCTGTCGCAGCGAACTCAAATATCTCGGATACTTGGTAGACAGATACGGTCTTCGTACTGACCCTTCTAAGGTGGAAGTTATTCTAAATTTTCCCATTCCTGAAGATGCCAGAGGTATAAAGCGTTTTCTAGGAATGTGCGGTTGGTATAGACGATTTATTAATAACTTTTCTAAAATAGCACGACCTTTGTCTCGTTTAACGAGTAAGAAAGTAAAATTCGTATGGTCTGATGAAGCAGATGAATCTTTCAACTCACTCAAATCTGCCCTTATCTCGGCCCCTATTCTAAAGTGTCCCAACTTTCAGGAACCTTTCTATATACATACAGACGCCTCTTCCTATGCCATCGGAGCAGTGCTAACTCAAAAGCATGATGGGGTCGACCACCCGATTGCCTATTGTAGCCGTACGCTTAATAAAGCGGAATCTAACTACGGAGCCACGGAGCGCGAACTTTTGAGTGTAATTTTTGCATTAGAACAGTACCGTGCGTATGTAGAGTGTAGGAAGTGCTATATTGTCACTGATCACGCGTCCTTGAAGTGGTTCGCTAACTTAAAAAATCCTACTGGTCGTCTGAACAGATGGGCCTGCAGATTGAGTCAATTTAGTTTTGAGATCATTCATCGAAAAGGGAAGGAACACATTATACCTGACTGTCTATCTCGTATCCAAATTAGTGCAATAGACGATGACTCTATTCAAGATCCTTGGTATTTGGACTTATATAAAAATGTTTCTGAGAAACCAACTCTCTATCCTAACTTTAAAATTGAAAATGATAAACTATTTCGTTACTCTAAGAACAAATATCGACTAACAGATCAATTCGACTGGAAGTTGGTACTACCTTATGAGGAGCGGAAGGATATTCTTTCCAAGTACCATGATGATGTTGCTGCTGGTCATTTTGGCGTGGCCAAGACGCACTCTAAAATAGCTAGTTTCTATTACTGGCCAACTCTCTTTCAAGATGTCAAGGACTATGTAGATTCTTGTGAAATTTGTAAAACTTATAAACCAGTAAATCTAGCTCGACCTGGTTACATGGGTAATCCCAGACGTGTATCGTCACCAGGCGAAGCAATTTCTTGTGACATTCTCGGTCCATTCCCTCCTTCTTATTTGAGAAACCAATACCTCTTTGTGTGTACTGACTATTTCAGTAAGTATGTTACTTTATTTCCACTGCGCACGATAACTGCCAATGTGATAGTTAAGTGTATGGAAAAAGGAATCTTTCTTGTTCATGGAGTACCTAAATATATTCATTGTGACAATGGAGTTCAATTCACTTCAAAAGCTTTCAGAGACCTTATTCTTAAATATAGTGTCCCTCACCTATTCTATAATCCTAGATATCACCCGCAAGTTTGTCAAACCGAGCGTGTAAACCGCGAATTGGTTCGTACCATAGCTTCGTACGTACGTTCCGATCACAGAACCTGGGATAAGTATGTAGCCGAAATCCAGTGTGCTCTCAATACAGCCACGCATGAAGGCACTAAGCATACCCCTTACTTTCTAACTCACGGTCGCGAAATGGTGCTGGATGGTTCTTTATATAATGATGACGGCCCTGTTGATCAGAAAGCTCTCGACCTAAGTAGTACTTTGAATTTCGTTGACAAACTTAAAGAGCTTAAAACTGTGTTTCAAAAGGTGCGTAACTCACTTCACGCTTCACATGAACGTAATGCTAGGTATTATAACCTCAGGAAACGTCCTGTAGAATTAGAAGAAGGCCAATTTGTTTACAAGAAGTGTTTCCATTTGTCCAATGCTGCCAAACATTTCTCGGCAAAATTAGGACCTCGTTATGAAAAATGTGTTATACACAAAAAACTAGGACCACTGGTCTATACCTTAAAATCTTTAGGAGGTAAACTCTTAGGTAACTTCCACATAAAGGATATAGTCCGTCCAGGAGAAGCCGCTCCTGCTTAAGGATGTTTTGCGACTTTGCCGCTGTGTGACATATCGTCTCTTATCTTTTATCTGAATTGTGTTCAGTAGCGATCGGACTGTTCACTCTCATTCTTTTGTCCTAATAAAGACAAAATCCTTATTTATTTAATTCTTAAATATTTGCTCCCCTCTAGCAATAAATTCTTTCACTTACATTTTTGTCCTAATGAAGACAAGATATTCAATTGGTTAATACCAAAATATCTGCTTTCGGGCGATACACTTTCCCATTAAACAAACCCTTTAAGTGAAAACTAGACAACTAGTCATAGTTAACACTACTGTAAAGGGAACCACACTGAAAGAAGGACTTGTAAAAAACCTTTTCTTCCAGTCAACCATATGTCTTCACACGAAGAATGGTAATTCAGTGTAGAGATCTAGTCTTGGAGAATTCGCTTGTTAAGCTAGCTTTTCTTCAGGCTACCTCGTCTGTAAATAGAAAGGCATGCTTTAATAAAGGAAAAGCACAATGCCATTTTTAGTAATAGCATGTTAGAATAAAACCTAAATATAGGAACTCAGTAGTTTTAGGGATCGATCCATTAGTTTTAAACGCCGGCATAGTTAGTAAACACCTAATGGGTAAAAACATAGATGATAAACTGCATAAATATTAAACTGAATATATAATATATACCATAGTTGTAAAAAAAAAATAGTTCTAGAAGAGAATACTCTTAATTCACTCTTGCATGCTTTCCCTTAGTTATGATTAGCATTCGTTAATGCATCCATAGGTATAATAGTTTATAATATGGCTTTTCAATAGTCATTTCCTTATAGTTTACTGGTAGTCCTCTACCCACCTTATTCTACTTTATTTAAAACTCAAGTAATTTTGTTTTGGTAACTTTTTATCAAAAAAAATTAAAAATTAAAATTTTTAATTTTTTTTAACCCAACTAAAGATGAACTGTAACACTTTGGACTATGAACAGTAGGCATTTTTTATATACAATGTCTAGCCTTTGCTAGTAACTTTCACTTAGATTTTTATCATACGTAAGTAGCAGAATTCTGGTGGATACCTATTGAATAACATAGTAGTAATCATCCTTTCTCGATTTAATTCATAGTTGGAACTAGAATACATTCAAATACGTAATAAATTTACCTTTAATCTCAGCGCGGTACCGGCGTAGAAAAAACATTCCACACAGCCTTTGGCATACTTTTAGCTCATTGTGAACATCACTCATACGTGCAATTCCACTTATTTTCATTATTAAACACTATTAAACACTTTAATAAACTGATTTTGATCAAAATCAAGGAAATCCATTTGTTATTGACAAATTGTATTGACTGACATGTAACCTCTTACGTTTCGTTCCACTGCTTATGCATACCTGTCATAATACGTCACAGAATATTTTATTGAAGCAAAATAACTTTTAACTATTAAACCAAATATTTTAATTCTAAAGACTACTTCGTAATTGCTATTCGATAGTATATCTGTTTCTTTTTGTCATAGTTCATGGAGTGAGTAATTCGTTGTTTAGAAATCTCTTTGGTCCAGTAACGAAACGTCGCGTCCTGCATTCAGAAGTTAGTCGATACCTGGTCACACCATAACATTAATTAAGACTAAATTAATGTTTTCTTTCTTTATAAAAGGTCAAAAAGCGTAGTTCAGTAATTTTGGAGTATGGTTCGTCTGCCTTAAGGGCTTATTCCTATTTAATTTTAAATTCGGTAAATTAAAATATTATTCTTTGAGAGCCGATGTTGCTGGGTGTAAAAATCTGTTTACACTCCAATCATATAAGGAATGTCCCATTAGATTCGTCTCGAAAGTTCGGCGATGAGGTGAACTCCAGGCTTTAAACTTTTGGAATCTCATTTTCGGCACCATGGGTGAGTTTTTTTAACAAAAACAAGTTACGTTGTGTCTCCAAACTATATCGCTAATGTGGATTTGATATTTGTTCCAGCCTCGGGCCATGATTTTGCTTTAATTTAGCCTCATACAACCATGGCGTAACGCCACTATCCTATTGATTTCTTTTGGTGAGTATCCACATTTTTATACCGTCGTCCTCTGTAATTCACGTACTTTTCTTGTTGCATTCTTGTCGTAATGCGTGATAATTTAATTTCCACAGCTGACCGTTCAACTTCCTATCTTTAAGAGATGTTGCCACGCATGCGGAGGTACCGACATCACTACGAAAAACCCAGTTAATTCTGGTAAGCTTTCTATCCTTTACTCAACCGTTTTAAACTACACTAAAGTTATTAAATTACATTTAAATTCTATAACATAAATTCCAAGTCATTAATCAGGGAATATTTTGGTTACAGGGTTTTTTTTTTTAGTACGACAATTTCTCAGATACGTCATTAGTTTCTTTCTTTTGGAATTCCTGCATCCGGAACATATTTCGGACGAGACCTTGATGTTCTTGTACAACTGTATCGCGAAGTACACTGTTTCTAACTCTGCGGTGAAGTCGACAGACAGCGGAACCTCGGCGAGTCAAGCCTGCCATGTTTGCCACCTTACCGCATGAGGAAGGGTTAAGTGCTACTACCGAACTGTATGTATTAACGAAATCAACCTAGTAAATTTAAGAACGTCATACACTAGTTACTGTTAATACTTATAATTTTACTCGGGAAGCTTCCAGGCCTACCCTTTCATGTAACGTAGAGCTCTAAAATCCTTTACACTAAACTGTCTACTTAAAACAATAAAAGGTGCGTCTATCACATCTGTATTCATCAACTGAGAAATAAAGTCAATTTAGTATAGTATTTTTTTTTGTTTCATTTAGATATATCATTCGCTTGCGGAGAAAGTTACTTGGCGCCTTTCAATTAAATATCAGTACCTTTCTCACTCCAAGGGTGGCCGAATATACTCACCTCTGAGGTTTGCTTTCCTAGCCGTGCAAGGTTCTCTCGAAGGAGTGGATTCCACTTTCTTTGGAAACACTCGGTCGTGGACCAATTTATTACAACACATACTGTACATTGCAGTGGCGTGGCGTTCATGAAATCCTTAGGCAAGCCGGTAGGAATTGAGTTCTTTTGACGCCACGCCACTGGTACATTACTACCTACATGAATAAATACTAATAATTATAATTCAATTTGCATAACAACAAACCACACTTCCCGCCGATGACCGAAGGGTTTTGTTAAACTTGATTGTTATATTCATTCAGCTTTCAGATTAGAGAAGTTGGGTCTTGTTCACGCTTTTGTTGTTTGTTTACGTCGACTTTCCGCCGGAAATTGTGAATATTTAGGATTCCTTTGAGTTTCTTACAAAAAGTTACTTGGAGCAATGTATAATTCAAATACCTGTGACTCACTTTATTCCATGAACGCAATGATGTGTACAAATGGAAAACTTAATAATAGCATTATCAGACAACCTATCTACGGACTTATTAAAGTAGTCATATTTGTTTTGTTTATTTTAGAAAAAATACACTTACAGTCATACGTCCAAGAGTGTTTCATGAGAAACCTCGGTATATTCATCTATTATGACAAGATTTTTACTAAGTAATGTTTAACATTAAATAATTTGAACTTAAATACTAAATCTACCTACCAATATCAATGTAATAAAATAAACTGGTTGCTAGTACAAACGTGTGCGAGTGTTTAAACAAGAATAATCTTATTCACCAAATTCAATGAACGAATAGAAACCCACTATTCACAACGGAGCACTTAATGAAGTTTATTGTAAATAACAAATATAAGATTTAAAAAAACACATTATTTACAACTTACTCGGTCACAGCTCTAACAGAGTTTTTCTGCAATTCTATGAATCCGACTCACAATAGATTACTTTTATCGAGCTCTCGCACAAAAGAGATACCAAGAATAAACGGAGCACCGCCATATTCAAATTCATTTTGAAATCATAGGTCTTTGTTGTATGAATAATATAATAATATGTTGAACTAGATTTGCCTGTGACTTCGTCTACGTTATTACCGTTAAAATCCTAACAAGAGAACGCTTTACCAGGACACAAAGTATCCTATGCTCCATGCAATCCACTTGCATGCCAAATCAATCTCAATCTGTTCAGTTGTTACAAGGCTATTTAGTCAAAAATTCCAAACATTTTCACAAAAAATCACATAAATAATATTCGTAGGATAGGGTAGAATTATAAAAATTACAAACGCGCGGTGATTGTTTGAAAGTTGAAATTTAATATTTTGTTATCTTTTATCACGATAATAGTACATTATGAATTAGTGGGCGAAGTTGGTCTTGGCTATACAGCCCTCGCCTGACGGCTCGGGCTATGCCACACAGCCACGGCTGTTTAATGCCCACGAGTGTCATACGACGTTTCAACACACGAATAAAAAATAATACTTATCATTTAGAATTTCTGTTTTGTACATATTTATTTAGTGGTTTATCTATCCTCGTCTATCGTCACCTCGTCGTGTGGTGTCGGTGTAGTGCGGGGCACGCTCATGAACGCGCTGCGCGGGCATAATATATAGTAATTGTCCGTTCAACTGGGCTAATGCTGTTAACGAATACAATGCCATTGAGAGGTAAACCACAAATTAGGATAACGAGAATATAGTGTCAAAAAAGTATAACTGCCTTGAAAGATCATTAGATTTTAGATTCTATTTACTAGACAGTAAAGTGTAAATGCAGTTATAGATAACTGCGATCTTAATTTGTTTTGCATTTCAGATTCGCCCGACAGTCTGCAAGTGCGTATTCCGTAGAGAAAAGACTTAGAGATACTATGAGCTTTCAACGGATTATCGGTTCTATGACCGTAATGATAAGGCGGCAAATGCTTTCAAACAAAAAAATAATAATGCGTTTTGCTTTTACAGATTCAGCGGGGAGCCAGGTAGACCGCCCGGGTTTACTCGTGTTACGCATTGTTATTTTTTTTTGTGGTATTGTATTCTCTCAATGGCATTGTTCGCTCAATGGCATTGTATTCGTTAACAGCATTAGCCCAGTTGAACGGACAATTACTATACCTACAAGCGCCGAGTCCCACGACGTGCTCTCATTGGTCAATTGGCGGTAATGTAAAGTAAAAAGCAAATGTGTGTAATAAGCTGCGTTCTGCGCATAAGAACCACCAAATAAGAGCGCCTTTATGAAGAAGTGTGTTGAAAATCTATATACAGTATGTATCTGATCGAAAAGCAAATCTGTAAGCTGGCTGTTTCTGCACGAGTTTGTTAAAAAATATCCGTAATTGTATAAACATTTCTGCTAAAGCGTGCTTGTATCAACGGCGTGGTAGGTAGGCACACAATATTTCAGGTCTTTTGTGCGAATCACACATCCAACAAAGATACTATCAGGTTTGTATCCAGTAGGTATTTATTCTTGGTATCTCTTTTGTGCGAGAGCTCGATAAAAGTAATCTATTGTGAGTCGGATTCATAGAATTGCAGAAAAACTCTGTTAGAGCTGTGACCGAGTAGATTGCACTGCACCCAGTATTTGCTATCTCTAACTTACTATATATATACCTTTGCCGTGAAGATTTTCGTATTTGCGTGGATTTCATTTTTACTTGTTTATAGTTGTATAGTATCACACTGGTTTGGTTATTTTTAGATGTTTAATAATATTCAAAGCAATGAACACTATTTAGTTTGTTATATAAAAAAATTGCTTAAAACACTATTTGAAATAATAGTATTTTATGCAACAGTTGTATAAGTAGGCTCAAAAAATGCGAATTGCGCGAGCCGCCTTGGCGGCGAGTTTCGCAAATAGAGGCGCCATGAGCGTTTTTTGACTTAATTATACAACGTTGCATACAATACTTTTTCTACAACTAGGTTTTAAAATATAAAATACAACATTAAACATAGCGCGCAAACAAGGCAAATATGACATATCACTGACAATATGTGTCTATGGTAAACTTTTTTTAAATTCACTAGTGTCACGCAGTGAATATATTAATAATACTTTTTAGGGTTCCGTACCAAAATGGTAAAAAAGGAACCCTTATGGTGCGACTCTGTCTGTCTGTCTGTCTGTCTGTCCGTCTGTCACAGCAAGATATCTCAAGATCTACTGATGCTATCGACTTGAAATTTGGAATAGTGTTAAAAACCGCTAACCCAAGCCTATGGGACAGAAAAAAAATCTTATACCTTTTTTACTTTTTTTTAAAGGGGACCGAAATGGGATGTCATAAATCAAAAGTTGAGCTAATATATCGAGTGGGATATCAAATGAAAGGGCTTAATATGTAGATTCCAAAACAGTTTTTATTTTTTTTCTTAGTCATGTAATTTTTAATTGAAGACTAAAACTGTTAAAAAAAATACCGTTCCCCCCCTGTTATCTCCGAAGATACTGAACAGAAAAATCTGCAATAATTACCGATTATTAATATTATCCTAAATATTACAGGAAAAATAAAACGGTTTTCCTAACTTGCAGCATTTTTTAGAAATTCGCAAAAATCGTAAGACAACCTTATTTGCTCCTACTAAACTAACCGCGGCATATGTCGATGTATGGGGACAACAGTTTCACAAGAGCAAAGTTAAGTTTGTCCCACCATACTGTTTTTCTTGAATTATTCACATATCTACTGACGAGTGTGTACGGAACCCTCGGTGCGCGAGTCCGACTCGCACTTGACCGGTGTTATTTTATGTTGCCATCAATGAATTTAGTTCGTTTTGTTTTTCTTAAAAACCATAGGAATTTAATTGTTTGTTAAGTTGGTAGTAGTGCATTTTTATCGCAAAGTTAGAATTGAGCGCTTAATCCTTGACCTAAGTTTAACCTAGATTTAGAAGTCTGTGGCTGCTACCAGTATCGTAATGTGACTATAACGACACTAGTGCTGTTATGGGGAATAGAGTATAGACTTCTCTGAACTCATATTATGTATGTTCTTATATTAGTGTTCGTGACCAAGTAAAAGACAGATTAAAGTACAGGAGTAGAAAAGACTACTTTAAATTGCTAATAATAATATTCTTTCGAGTCGTTGTTTTGTAGGTACAGGTACATCGTATTCAATACATAAATCGACGCCTCAGAGGATCCTAGGACTAGGACTGGAACTAACCTCTCGCAAAAAACGCCCTAACGACACATTTAGGGTTTTTTAAGCCTGACAAACTTGCAAGCTTAAATTCAAATTCAAAATCAAATTGTTTATTGCGTTAATCACATTACATAGTTACAGCTTTACTGGCTGTTGCAAAAATCGGACCCGCATATTGAGGGTAATTTAAAGCCGTTAGCGTAATAAAGACTATGCCACAGGCAGACTTGCTAAACGAGGTACAGGTAAAAAACTTAACTAAAGCACCTGTTGCATGTAGTAGTGTACGGACGAAATTTACATGGAACTTATGCCCTTTTTCTAAAACGGAACGTCAAACTGTCTATACAGTCAGGTTATTACTACATGCAATAGGTGCTTTAGTTAAGTTTTTACACCTATATTCTTTTTACATTTTTTCATTAATCGAATTTTTGACAATATTGAATTACATACACACCTTCCCCTCACTACTAAACTTTAATAAGACGCAACACAACCGATACCAATCATAAATACTGTAGCCGATGTATTTTATCAAGTAACGGTGGACAATAGTGTTTTTACGAGCTAATACTAGAGTTTTATTTGTCAGTACGCTGCGAAATCACGTATCAAGTAAAACCAATCCCATCAAAAACATTACATGTAAAAAGATGCAAGTCTCGCAACGCAGTTCTCCTACAACAAAAAAGTTTTGAGATGTAAAGTTAAACCAAGTCAGTACCGGTGGGGTATCAACAGAACTCGATTTCCACCGACTTGCCTATTATTTAACCGTGGAGGAACACATTTTATAGATCTAATAGTAAGTTTTTTGTTGTAGGAGAACTGCGTTGCGAGACTTGCATCTTTTTACATGTAATGTTTTTGATGGGATCTCATTTCTTTTTGTAAGTGGTCTTCCTTTAATTATTACATTCCAATCCATTCTTTTCAATTTGAACCGCAAAACTAACTTTGTAATCCCATGTATTTGTATAGGAACTTTTGTGTGCAGTTGTGACTGAAATTACAACGTATTTAGGTTTTTAAGGACTTTATAAATAGGCTAAAAACTAACTATGTTTAAAATTTGGAGCTTGTAGGTCTGCTAGGAGTACCTTAGAATTATGATGATCAGTGAGTCAGTTAATGAATCAGTGAGTCAGTGACAAAACTAAGGAACTTTGACATGCAATAGTTCTTAAACTACACGTTTTGATATTTTTTGAATGATGATATTGAATGATATTGAGAATATACATAGGTCTTATTGAGCCCTATATATCCCTGAAATTTCAGGGTTCTAGCTTTAGCCAGTACAAAATTACGGGAGGCTGAAAATCGCCTGAATGGCTTCGAGAAAAGGATGGTACGGCCGTGCCTTTGTTTTGCTCGACTTGGCGGGGGCACTGCCGTGCCCCCAGATAAACTAACAAGTGATTTGTTCCGACCCTGACGCGATTTTATATAGGTATAAACTATGAAAAAACTATGAATAAAAATAGTATCCACTACTCTACTAGAGTGCGTCAAAGAGAACACTGGTATACCTATGGCAACACCTCCATTTAAAAGTCACATTTTCATAGGAATTTGACTTCACTGCAGTGTTATCGTATTCGCATTCCATCTATCAAATTTGACGAAAATCGAATAAAGGGGTTACCTTCCGTTTGGACCTCACGACTTGCATCTGGTGGTGCGTGCACTCGCCGATAGCGCGCCCGCGCAGCGCCGAGCTCATGCGCGCGTATGCCCACACCATCACAATCATCGGCAGCACATAGGTCACGCCCAGGAAGACCAGGTTGTAACTACGGAGAAACACGCGCGTTAAGGGCGTCACACACGGCGAAGATACTATAGTATTTTATGTTAAGATGCCTGGATATACATAAAATATTATATGTAGTACCTTAAAGTGATTCGAGTCGGTCTGTTTCTCATACAAACATAAAGAGGCTCATCGTTTGCTTCTACGTCATCAATTATGTTTAAAATGTTTTATTTTATAGCTCGATACACTTTATTTGCGCGTAATGACATGTCTTTGCTTGTATGGAAAACCGACCATCTCGAATCACCATAACATAAAATTTCTATTTCGCTCGATAGCTTAAGATAGTGTAATGTGAAAATATAAAATATCTTAGCCGTTTGTGATAGCCTGACAGCTCATAGAAACTGTATGGTGAACTATAAATTGAGCGCAATAGCTGGAACCAGCTCCGTTAGCTTCATTATATTTTAAACATAGTTTGTCCGCACGAGCGTGGGACTAGCCCCCCCGTGCAGCTACCATCATCCTGTTGGAGGGTCCCAACGAGGTGCCCTACAGGCTTGTCAGGTTACGAAAAAAAAAAAACCGCCCTGCGGACGCTCGGCTCGTAGCAAATTTCCGCTACATACGGGTTTCCCCATGGCATCGGCTACAAGCGTTGCGCTACGTAAGTTTCAGTTGCAAAAGTACATAGAGTGGCTTATGACCTTTGTAACTTAAAATACGAGTGTGAGAGCACGGAAAAACTAATTCGCATGACTAAAAATAAATCGACATTTATGGACAAATTGTCGCCGACCTCCGGGATCGAGATGGGACTTGAAGAAGAAGAACTAAAAGTAGGAAAGTATTTCTGCCCAATTAGCAACGATAGTACCTACTTATTCACCAACAGTATATCAAGTACCTTGTACTAACTTCAACTTAATGTAAATTAGGGATTAAAAGGGATTTTTCGGAATTCATTCAGACACTTTTTTTACGTATAAGGTTCGAAAGTACTAACGATTCTGAGCCAAAAAAACCTCACAAGTCCATATTTTGAGAAAGTACTCGTAGCTACCCCGGTATTCTTTTTGGAAAACGCTCAGTTGCATTCTCTAATATATATATATACGTTGAACGCAGTTAAAGGAACACCTAGGTACTGTTAACTTACTGTTTCTTTAATTACACATGAAATATGTAAACTTACAAACGAAATGTTCTCTTACCAATAATCAGCCCTGGATGTGGGATAGCTGCCATCTGGCCATTTGATGAAGCATATTTCTCTTTCACCGTTGATATACCTAAAATATAAATGCACTGTTATAGAAGGCAGATTAATTTATATAAAAAATAACAGAATAAGCAAGTCCGAACTTCTAAAGGTATCAAATTACAAACGAAGTAAGGTTTGTAATGGCGAAAAAATTGTTTTGAGTCACCACAGTCGAATTTAAAAAGATATAACGTTTTTAAAAAGTTCAAAGGCGTAATAATAAAGAAAGCCTCAGATCGCATAGTTATCGCCCTTGCCTTCGGCACGGGCGTCAAATACCTGCGATCTGAGACATTCTTCGTTTTACCTCCCGGTAAGTAATGTACTATTTAACGTCAGTGGTGGGCTCTACTTTGCGGCGTATTACGTTCGTCGGATACATCGCCGTGCTTCTAAGGAAACAACCAGGGGAGATAATTATTATGTAATTATACCGCGAATTCGGGTTTCTTTTACCCTGGAGATAACATTGTCCACTTATATAATATTGGTACTTTCCTGACAGATCAAATCTCAAATCAATTACCTTTTATGGAGTCATTTTCCTCAGTGAGAAATCGTTGAAAATGCCTCGATTTATTTATTAGAAAATACCCTAATTGGCCAGAAAGCGCCTTTTTCCGTGCGGAAAAAAACACTTTATGGCCAGGTGTGGCATAAATTTAAATATAGTTTAGTAGTCTATTTCTTGTTTCCCATTTTGTATTTTGACATTTGGAGATCCTTTACACCTCCAATACGTCTTTTGCCCCTTACATATCCATTAATTTTGATATACATATGTCTCCTATGTTTTTTATTTATTTATCTTGTTTTGACGCCTCTCTTCTTCTTCTTTTCCGTTTCGCTCTTGGCAGAGCGGTCGTGGTCATCATGAGGGAGGGTTGGAGGCTGTTGTTGCCCGCCTTACGATATCTCGCCATCTCGTCCGATTCGTAGCACTTCTGGTGCTGCACTTCTGGTTTTGACGCCTAGAGACCCTTTTATATCTCTAGAAAATGTATTTTATGTTTATTTAAATGTATATCAGTAAAGTGTTTGTTTGATGCATTGTATTAATGAAATTGTATGTAATATTTTCACAATTTTTGTAATGCTTAATGTTCTTGAAAAGAGAAACTGGCGAGTTTCTTCCCGCGCTCCTTCTCACCAGAATGTCATTTGCCGAAGCGCTAAAAGAATCGGACATGTGAAAGAGTCCTTGGCCTACTTGCAGAAATGAATTATTTCATTTCATTACTATCTAGCTAAGACTCTCAGACAGTTTCAAGCACTCTCTTTCAACGACCTTCCAGCCATCCGCAAACAGATCGCAGGAGAGTTGCTAAGTTCACATATTTCAGTACTTTATTACGTTTTATAGACAGCACGAGTTCGGTTTAGGAGGTCAAAGTTGTATTTTGCCATAGAGAGATGTCTCAGTGTGCAAAACGCTCCCTCATTGCATTATTCCATAGTAGACTAAAGGACTAGGTTATAAAACGTCTTAATGTTATAACATATTTATAGGCAAATGGTCCAGATGATCATTACGGCCAATGTGGCAGAACGTCTAGGTTGTATAACAACAACACATTTGATCATTATTACCTCACCAGTACCCCAAACTCCTCCTCTTAATAAAGAGGAGGAGTATTGTTACGTTATGCTTCCAAAGATACATCAGTTAACGTTGCATGAGTCAACGAGTACAACCTAGTCATTTTACAACGTTTTATCTATTTGGACATTTGGTAACTAAGGCATTTGACCATCAAGATCTTTTGCTAACATAGTCCTTATGCAATTAAGACCTTATACAATTAAGTCGTTATACCTACATATGCATTTCACGACATAGACTTCGAGAGAGACTCTAGACCTAGTTTTGCCAGGGGTCCGACACTCGTTTTTCGCCGAGCGCGACCTTGAGTGACGTCACTTACCGCCGGCGGTACAAAACTCAGTTGGTTGTCACGCGTTCGCATGCGTGCAGCCTACCGCTACGAAGTAAGTCCGATAGTTTTGACAGCTCCTTGAGCCTGTTCACGAACAAAAAAAAACAAAAGCGCTCGTATGGACCGCGTCGCACCGCACTTCGATCGCGTATTTATAATTTAATATTATTATTTTGTTGATAATGGGGCGTGCGCGTTACAGTGTAGTGTAGACGGCTGCAACAATATCCAGTTAAACAAGCATTTATCGTTTTTTGCACTACCCAAAACAAATTATAAGAAAACACTGTTTTTTAATTCAATCTATTTGTGAAATAATTTATTTGTGTATCGGTTGACAGCCCTAGCACTGATTTTACGCCGCGCGGGGTCGACGACCGCACTTCGGACGTTATGATTCCAGGATGTTCTTTTCTATTGTATTGCGGGAGAGTGTCGTATCTGTTCGAAGAACTATACGGCTGTCAACCGATACACAAATAAATAATTTCACAAATAGATTGAATTAAAAAACAGTGTTTTCTTATAATTTGTTTTGGGTAGTGCAAAAAACGATAAATGCTTGTTTAACTGGATATTGTTGCAGCCGTCTACACTACACTGCAACGCGCACGCCCCATTATCAACAAAATAATAATATTAAATTATAAATACGCGATCGAAGTGCGGTGCGACGCGGTCCATACGAGCGCTTTTGTTTTTTTTGTTCGTGAACAGGCTCAAGGAGCTGTCAAAACTATCGGACTTACTTCGTAGCGGTAGGCTGCACGCATGCGAACGCGTGACAACCAACTGAGTTTTGTACCGCCGGCGGTAAGTGACGTCACTCAAGGTCGCGCTCGGCGAAAAACGAGTGTCGGACCCCTGCTTTTGATCTAAAAACGTTTGGTACAATGTATTATTTGACAAGTGTTTCGTTTATTAATAAATCTAATAATAGATATGGTATGGGTCAAATTAATATACAGTATTTGGAAAAAAGAGTAGGTTGTTAGGTTAGGGTTTGAAGTGCGTCCCACAACAAAAACGAACTGCTGGCAGAAAAATTAGGTTGATAGGTTAGGTTAGGGTTTAACTGCGTCCCCCAACAAAAACGAACTGATCATTTAGACTAATCATGGAAATAACCTAGGTCGTCGGTTAGGTGTTAGGTTTGTATTATGACCACCAATAGCGGAGCGAGCGAAGCGAGAAGAGCGTCATAATGCATGATTGCTTGCCTTCTATATAATCTTGTAACTTGTGGCGATAAGAGGGTAGCGGAATAAATTACCCAACAGACTAAATCATAATGTTTGAAAAAAGAAGTACTTTTTATGAAATAACATTTTGTTAAATGACATTTGGACAAATGCTTAATTTGCGAAAGATATTATGTGGTGAAATAAAAAAAGGTCAATTGACATTTTATTATTTAACACATTTACCAAGTGTAGTGTTTGCTAATTAATGATTTGCTAAGTGAGTTTTTGTAAGCTGATACTTTTGTCAAATGTCTCGTTTGCCGAATGATTATTTGGTGAAACGTTGTTTGTCAAATGACCATTTGTCAATAATTTTTTGGTCAAACATTAGTGAACCCTTTACAAAACTTAGTCTTTTTGCATACAATGGCAAAATACAACTTTGACCTCCTGAAACGAACCCAACGGTACGACCGTTATTCACCAGTTTCAAGATGGTTTTCCTCGAAAATATGATGGATAACGCAGGCTTTCTAATAGTCGTAATATCGGGGGCCGAGAGGGCGGTGGTCACATGCGCTGCGAAAAGAAATAGGTTCGATTATCTTATCTATCCATAGAACCTAACCTAGAGAATTAAGACCTTGTAAATATCCAATTTAATGGAGGCTATTTGGCCACCAGAGTCAAAGAGTTCTAATTTAGCTGCAATAGACAGCCGGCCACAATAAGGTATCGTTACGTAAGGAACGTAGGCAATTTCATTTTCGGTGACGGCTGCGGTAGACTGCGCTAATAAACGAACTGTTGCGAACATTCAACGACACTGCTCGGATTACCTTAGAAAATTAACAGTAAAACAAATACACACGCAATGTGATATGGCAGGGAGGCGAGTACACTTTTTATAGGTACATCTTTAGTTGGGCCTCTTTAGTTGTGCCCATGCACAAAAAAAACTATATATCTTTAAAATCCAGTAAGATTAGAAATGTTACAATATTTTCTCTCGTTTAACTACAATTGAAGTACTTATTTGAAGTACGAAGTACACTAATTAAATCGTTTCTGATTCTTGAATGTAACAAGAGAAAAACCAATAAGATGGGAAAATTTCTACTTTAAAAATTCTGTTGTTTCGCAGTGTTCCATAATTCTATTTATTTCAACGGTATTCAGGACAACAACAGCCGTAGATGTACAGGTTTACATACGATGTTTTAAATAAAAGTAGGCCAATAACAGTCATCCGTTAATAAGAAAAAACCGGTCAAGTGCGAGTCGGACTCGCGCACCGAGGGTTCCGTACAAAGTCGTAAGTTGAATAGTTCAAGAAAAACTGCATGGCGGTTAGTTTGGTAGGAACAAATAAGAATGTGCTACGATTTATGCAAATATCTTAAAAACGATGCAAGTTAGGAAAACCGTTATATTTTTCCTGTAATATTTAGGATGATATTAATAATTGGTAATTATTGCAGATTTTTCTGTTCAGTATCTTAGAAGATAATAGGCGGGAATGGTATTTTTTGAACGTTTTTCGCCCTAAATCAAAAAGTACATAATAGAGAAAAAAATTAAAATGGTTTTGGAATGTATAAATTAAGCCCTTTCATTTGATACCTCATTTGATACAATAGCACAACTTTAAAGTTAAGACCTCCCATTTCGGCCCCCTTAAAAAAAAGTAAAAAAGATATAAGATTTTTTAATGTCCGGTAGACTCGGGTTAGCGACTTTTAAAACTATTCCAAAATTCAAATCAATAGCAGCAGTAGTTTCTGAGACATCTGGCTGTGACAGACGGACATACGGACAGACAGACAGAGTTGCACCATAAGGGTTCCTTATTTATCATTTTGGTACGGAACCCTAAAAAACAGCGATAGGTATTGAGTAAACTAACAATACAAGTGAAAATAGACAAATTGCAATTATAACACGATTTTCAATCATGGTTTTACAATTTCAATGCAAACACTCACAGATAAGTTTAGGTTATTAGACAAAAAAAAAGGAATACAATATAAGCAGACTGCTTTTACATTAGTACCCATAGTAGTAGTAGTACATAGAAGTAGTAATGATTAATCTAACTGGAATTAATTGTACTATACATATAAGAGTTGCGCAGCAGAAGTGATTGCGCGCCGTTCAAGAATCAAAAGTCTAGGTACTTTTGATTAGTCTTGAACGGCGCGCATTTATTAATTGTTCTTAAGTAATACCTACTTATTTATACTCTCTTTTAAATTTAACGTTACTATTTTTTGGTGTATAATTAACAATCTGGTAACAACATAGGTTATTGAATATTGATATGTATTAAAAATTTATAGGTGTCTATCAAGGTTCTAAATAGTTAGGTTCATTTCTGAACGCATCTCCTAGTTTTCTTTTCCTGCCAGAAGTTGGGGCCACTTTGGTTGTGTTGTTGCTTGCGGTATGTAGATGCAATTTCTGTTTTTGTGTGTGTTAAATAAACAGTTTATCTTTCAAGAAGTCTTATTCATTAAATTGTATAATACCTGGTCCCATTAAATATGACAGACAATCATATCAGCATCGTAACATGTGACTTTTCAGGACAAACTCTTGTCGGACTTGTAATTTGTAATTGTATTGAATCTTCAAATGTACATTTTCTACTGAATTTTAGCTTATGGTGGAGCAAAAGCGGTTCCCGTGAATTCTGATGAGTTCTTATCTTATGATATTAAAAAGGTATGCCAAAGATTTCAAATCGCATCTTCGTCGTAATACCCTAATACTACGACTTTATAGAGTTAATCTAGATAAGTTGTACCTACATTTTAAATCGGAACATAACATGTTAAGAAATATTCTGAAAAGATAATGATGTTGAAATTCAGAGTAGCTTTCATTTTTAGGGTTCCGTAACCAAAGGATACCAACCGAACCCTGTGACTAAGCCTCCGCTGCCGGGCTATTCTCCAGAAATATGTCTGCGACTCATTCATCTGTCTCCATACATTTAGTATGAAAAAGGGCCAGATGAATGAGGTGACCGCAGACATATTTCTGAAGAAATGCCCTGCCGCTGTTCGTTTTGCCACAGGGCTGTTTCTTCGAAACCGTAATAGGTAGAGATAGAGACTAGAACATTTCACACAGCATGTGTATTTCAATTGGCGTTATAATAAAAATAAAAAATAAAAGAGGGTCTCCATAGAAGAAATATGTTTAATGGTGTTTAATGCTCGCCGCTGTTCGTTATGTCAATTTTCGTCTTTGCGGAGCTGTTTTCGGGCATGTTCTAATATGTATACTAAAAGGTAAAAAACCTAATTAATGAGTTTTATGGAAGTATTTTTAAGGGTCAGATTCATTCGTTTGGAGTTGAGGAACTTTTAACGAGCCCTTTCACCGCCAAGTACAAAGTTAAGCAAGTACTTACTTCTGAATAAATATTAAAAAAATGTTTTTACCTGTTCAGTTAGGGTAAGCTCTTTTGTGGTGAAACGTGTTAAGGTTAATAAGATTGAAATCAGCATGTGCATCAGTAATGCATATCGTAAATCTCCAATTTAATGCATGAATATTTATATGTGACGTTCCACGGGTAAAATACCTTTTGGTCGGTATTGAGTTATTCATTCATATATTAATAATCTGTAATTAATAAGCTGTATCAAATACGATACGAGCCGCCGCGGCGGCGAGTATCGCAAGTAGAGACGCCATGAGCGTTTTTTGACTTAATTATACAACGTTGCATAGAATACTTTTTCTACGACTAGGTTTAATAATATAAAATACAACATTTAACATAGCTCGCAAACAAGGCAAATATGACATATGACTGACAGTATGTGTCTATGGTAAACTTTTTTAATTTGACGTATACTCGCTAGTGACACGCAGTGACGATATTAAACATACTTTTTTATGTTGGCATCAATGAATTTAGTTCTTTTAGTTAGGACCGTTAGGACTTCTCTGAACTCATATTATGTATGTTCTTATATTAGTGTTCGTGACCAAGTAAAAGACAGATACAGGAGTAGAAAAACAGTTTTACTTAACTTGGGCAAACAAGTGAATCGGAAATGATGCAAACGCACGTAATATTAAAAGCTAGCGAAAGGAAGACCTTTTTAATTTCTTTGAAGTAGCTAAAGCCTCGAGCTCAGTAATATAAGTGGCTTGTCTAATTTTTCAAGGATTAGCGTCAGTTATACATATAAGTACAAGTTTATTTTCTCTTTGTTAAGTAGGGAAATAAAATTCTTAAATAATAAGTATTCTATACCTAACCATGCAGGGATGTTTAGTTATCCCTGTACAAAAAGGATCGAAATCAGTTTAGTTTTTTTTACAAGCTCTTATTGAATTTACAATGTAAGTAAGTATGTATGTAACTATGTTTGTTCGGGTGGAATCTTGCCACTCAATTTTGAAGCAGATATCTTCAACCAATTGAGCTGAAATTTTGCAAGAATATGTAAATCAGATGACAATGCAATATTATGACATGGAGCTCTGATCTGATGATGGAGCCGAGTGGTAGCCATAGGATCATCTAAATAACATAAGATAAACCCACCGTGTTTGGTTTTATTTCCTTAGTTGTGACGTGCAGTTTGCGATTATACATAAAAGTACAGTCAGCAATAAAAGCTTGTCTCAAAAAGCATTTTATGACAGAAACTTATGTGATGTGGACTCAAACACACTCTGACTACATGGTCTAGGAGATGGCACCACAACACAACCGCTTCATCCTTCCCGCTGGTCCGCTGCTCACTCTGAGCAATCAGCGAAAAGTCAAGGTGGCCGTGGCCAAACGACCTGGTCTCCAGGCATTCAGGCCCCCACCTAGTCCGAACCTATCGAGGTGGAACGCCAACGCCACGGCCGACCACCCGGTTCGACAATCGCTATGCCCATAAGGGTTACAAGTTTGTCAGCTGCCAAAAAAAAAAATAATAATCATCACGGACAGGACTATTGTAGCCAATCAGCCTGATATCGTGCTGATAGATCGATCCAAGCGCCGTGCAGTGCTCGTCGACATCACCATCCCCCATGACGAGAACCTCGTGAAGGCCGAGAAGGACAATCTCAGCAAGTACCTTAACTTGGCTCACGAGGTTACCGCCATGTGGGATGCTGATTCAACGATGATTGTTCCGATAGTCGTTTCGGCGAACGGACTTATAGCGAAGAGTCTCGATCACCATCTCAAGAGACTCTCGCTAGATGGCTGGATCAAGGGTCAGATACAGAAAGCGGTTCTTCTGGACACGGCGCGCATCGTCAGGAGGTTCCTCTCTCTGCGGCCCTAACCACCGGTAGCTTGGGCCCCGCCCCGCTGCCGGCGGCACCCTAGGTTAGGTTTTTTATAATGTGTTTATATTTTGTAATTTCATTTTGTATTTTACTTTTTATATATATATTGTAAAAAACCTAAGCTGAGAAAATAAAGATATACTGGAATAATAATAATAACGCAGGGCAGCTTGTGGCGAGCTGTTGGGGAGTAGCGACCCTACGTACCCGAGTGCTCCGGGGGGTCCTTAGGGAGGGTCATGGGATTTAGTGAAAGGACCTGACCTCTGGCTTGTCTTAACCGGCCGTCCAGAGTGGAGTCGCAAGAGCTATATGCTCCAGGCGTGGAAGTGTTAAAGGGCATAACGCCGCAAGTACCCTCGGAGAAAGCGCAGCACACCTCTCGACACCCTGCAGCCCTCGGCAGCGGTGTTGCCCCTGGGCCATTGCTCATAATGTCGCTATTTAACAGGGGCCCATCAGCGGAGGGCAGGGCAAGTCACGGTCTGTCAGTGCCGCGAAAGCCATGAGACACTTTTCCTGACAGGCGCCGTCATGTCTCAACCCATAGCCCAGTATCTAGTCCATAATTCCACCACCATAACCCAGTAAAGTTAGATTCCATCAATCAACAATAGCCCTTGCATCTGGCGGGGGCTGTCTCTGCGTGCGTCCCATGACACGGGCCGGGACAGCATCCGCTGGGTGTACACGTTGCCTTTCATTAAATTGTCGAAAGGGCCTCTACGCGTTGGTTTCGGCTCCGCGCACGCCTCCCAAAGGGCCGGGACACCATTGTCCCGTGTACGGGAAAGACATACAGATAATAATAATAATATAATGGAATGGTTTTTATAATTTATTCTATAATACACTAGATGCCGCCCCGCATATTAGTTCCTTTGAATTTTCGACTTTTTCTTACTAATGTTCATCCCCGTTGCAATATCAATTGTAAAACCAGCCCTTAAGTGATGCAAATTAGTGTTACAGTTTTTGGCAGCTTATACAATTTGAATGGTCGACCAATGGGGATGACGACTGGGTTAAAAATTAATAATTCTATTCAGTCCGTCAGTTAGATTATTGAATAATACGGGACACGTATTTTTTGGTTTATCAAAATATTAAAAATCGGCAGTTATAGATCATCAAACTTCTGGAGTGGGGGCTTGTGACGTCACTCCTAGGTGAAAATTGTACCTAGGAGTGACGTCACTCGAAACTTCTAAGCACTCTATCTTCGTCATTTTTTGTTTGTCAAACAAAAGAAAAAATACGTGTACAATATTTTTTTAATAATCTAACTGACGGACTAAACAGTTTTTTTTTGTCTTCTCGCCCATTGCATGAATCTACGGCGTGCCACCCATACTTTACGACACACATACCATCGAATTAATTTTACTGTATGAATACTCGTATTACGTTGTCTTTTTTAACCGATTTTCAAAACAAGGACGGTTCTCATTAAATTATTGTTTTACTTCTTACAAAAGAAATTAGGTAGCGTCTCCAAACTATTAGGTAAGTTTGATTTGTTTGACTGTACGCTGGTGGATTTCAGAGCGTTTCAACCGCCGTCGCCATCTCTCCAATCCTGATATTATGATGTAATTTTTTTTTAAATACGTTCGGATTTTATCAAAATGATGGAAAATAATAATTTTATTTGACCATAGTTATTATGCAGAATGCGACCAGAGGCAACTTTCGTATACTTACTTGAATTATACACTTTCTGCTTAATTGCGTAAAGTCTATAATCCAAGTATACGAAGCTTGCCTCTGGTCTTTTTCTGCATAAGTATGGTCATTTAACATTCTTAAAGTAAATCGTCGAAATTTCGGGATTGGTGATGACGACGGTTGAAACGCTCTGAAATCCACCCAACCACAGAATCTGTTTTCCTAAATCAACAGCTTGAGGTGTATTTAATGTATCATTCATTTGGTTAGACGCAGCGCTTGCAAGTAATATTTACCTACGTAGCAACTTAGAGGAGCTAATTGTGACCAGAAAAAAACAATGCAAAGAAACCAAGAGGACACCCGAAGTCAAACTATATTCGCACAATGTTAAATAAGAAGTTAAGGTTTCACGGATATTTATTATGCAGAAAGTTGGACTCGCCCCATCTAGAGTTCCGCTCTAATCACTAAAGAAATAAAATTAGTTTTATTTATTACTTTGTATACGCTAAAAAAATTATGTGTGCATATTAGACATCTTTACGAAATCAATTGGTGTTTCAAAAACGTACCAGTCAGAGACGTATTCAGGCCACTCGCCAAGCACAATTTCGCAGTAACTGTCATTTCCAGACAACGCTAATATCCTTAAATAAATGCGAGTCTGATTCGCACACGAAGGGTTCCGTACCACCGTCGAACAAAAAGACGTCAAAAACACATTTATTGTATGGGGACCCCTCTTTATTTTTAACTTATCTTATTTTTATGATTTGTTATTATAGCGGCAATAGAAATACACATTCTGTGAATATATCAAGCATCTACTTATTACCCTTATTAACATCGAGCAATAAACGCCATAAAAACCTGTTGCAAACATCCAAGCAGGAATTATTATTTTAACATTAATATAATTTCCTGGAAATTATTTTAATGTTAAAATAATAATTCCGCTGTTACCAGTCTAAACATTAAGGAACATGATATACGCTTCACACATTTAACTATATCTCGTCACACAGTAAAATATACGTGAGTTCTCAGGTTCGAGGAAGCGCGCGAGCAAATGCCCGTATTTATTTACACCCTCGACGTAAAGTCGGGAACCACAATACCACAATCCTCCTTGCTTGTGTAACCTTTTTGAACTTTAGACGTATCGGGCGTTTGTTTGTTAATTGTACATTTTACACCATATGAATTTAAAAGGATATCATGTGACAATCTAATGTCGTTTTTTAGGGTTCCGTACCAACCAAAGGTGCCAACAGAACCTTATTACTTAGCCTCCGCTGTCTGTTCGTCTGTCCGTGCGTCACAGGGCTCTAGTTTTTGAACCGTAATAGGTAGAGACTTGAAATTGTCACGGAAGCTGTATTTCTACTCCCGCTATAACAACACATAATAAAAAAAATATAAATAAAAGGGGGTCTGGTCTCCATTCAAGAAATGTGGTTGTGTCGGTCAGTCATAGGACTGCATCTTTTGAACCGTAATAGATAGATAGACACATGAAATTTTCACAGAATGTGAGTTTGTATTGTTGCTAAAGGATCAAATAATAAAAAGATAATTAAATCAATAGAGTCCGACCGAGGTTTCGGTTTCGGCCTAGATTCGGTAAAAAATGGGTTTCGGCTGCCAATGCTGGGCAGCAACTCCGGCCGAAACTACGGCCCAAACCGAAACTGAATAGGGTACTTTCCTGACAGATCAAATCAGTTACTTTTTATGAATTGTCAAAACGCTCGGATAGTATGAAGTTTCTACGAGAAAAAGCATAATGACGTCATTGTGCTGAAACATCAAATCATCTCCTCATTTATAGCTTTTGGTCTTTTAAAAATCGTTTAAAACGTTAAATAGGTGAATTTTAGTTGATTTTTGCAAATTTTCGAAAGCAGATTTCAAGGCTAGCGTGAAGTAATTTATATCGACTACAGGCAAGTACCCTATTTGAGAGGTTTCGTGCTGCAATTGGACAGTCTTTAGTACTTCAAAAAGCACAGGTAATTAATTTATTTGAAATAAGAAGTTATGATATGTTATAATTTTAATGATTACTCTAAATATCGGAGAATCAATGATTAATATGTTATTTAAAAATTAAGACTGACTGATTACGATTGTTTTTTTAGGGTTCCGTAACAAAATGGTAAAAAGGAACCTTTATGGTGCGACTCTGTCCGTCTGTCATAGTCAGATATCTCAGGAAGTACTACTGCTATCGATTTAAAATTTCGAATAATTTTAAAAATCGCTGGCCCTAGCCCAGAGGACATCAAAATCTTTTTACTTTTTTTAAAGGGCACCGTAATGGGAGGTTGAAAAATTAAAGTTGGGCTAGCATACTAGGTATATCAAGTGGGGTATCAAATGAAAGGGCTTAATTTGTCCATTCAAAAATATTTTTTTTAATCATGTGCTTTTTGATTTAGGACGCAAAACGTTCAAAAAAATTCCATTCCCCCATTATCTATCTTCGAAGTTTCTGAACAGAAAAATCTGTAATAATTACCAATTATTAATATTATTATCCTAAATATTACAGAAAAAATATAACGGTTTTTCTAACTTGCATCGTTATTTAGAAATTCGCAAAATCGTACCGCAAATTTATTTGCTGCTACTACTTAACTAATCGCGACCCATGTCGATGTCCCACCATATAGTTTGTCTTGAACCATGTTTGTTCGTTCACCGTTTTTTTTCTTCCCATGAAAACATGACCTTATGGTACATATATAGATACACGAAATCAAAGTACATAGAAAAAACAAAAGAGACAAAATGTTTCTTTCATGTAAAAATATGACCTTATGGTTTCAGTCGAAACTGAGATCAAAGCCGAAATTCGGTTTCGGCCATGAAAACTAGTTTCGGCAGGACACTAATCAACGTACGTAAGAACGTAGTAGTAAGTGTAAGTAGTAAGGAGGCATTATAGCAGAGCTCTACGGAAAATATTCGTACCTCACACGAACACGTACTTGCGGAAAATGGTATATAAATTACCGAGTACGGATTGTATATGTAGTGGTATTGTGTGTCAACAGACATTCTATATTTGAATTTTCTATTTTCCCGTAGGTACGTTCAGCATGGGGTGCAAGTCAGGTTCCTCCACGCGTGCTCGAGCTTTACCAATCCATCTTGATCACGGTTTGATCCGCATGGAAGGGTACTGCTTGGGCCGGTGCACCCTGGAAACAACAACAAGCAATGGCCATTGCTTGTTGGTGGCTAATACCTGACAAACCGCTTGCAGTTTTCCCGAGGATCCGGGGAGTGTGGGAGAGGGGCCTCGGGGGCCTATGGGCAGGGGGGGGGAGGGCATGGATCTGGAACCCACGGAAAAGGGCAAGCACTCGGCCGTCGGCAATGGGTTGGAATCGTCCTGTGTAGACTTTTCCAACCCATCGCTACTTCTCGGCCAGCGAGGGTGGGTGGTTGAGTAACCTAGGTGTTGCCGATTGCTCCCGATGTCTTGTGTAATGGGTACCCCTCTCGTCTAGACCAAGACATTGGCTGCTAATGGGCAGCATCTGGGCTGGGCAAGGGTTAGAACTGTCGACGCGTTGCGTTGACTTTGCTAGCCCTTGGCCTTACTTTCGGTTGGCCAGGGATGCGGTAGGCAGAGGGCCTATGATCCGGTCCCGGAGGCTAACCCTTCCACCCTGACGGTCCCTCGGCGTGTCCTCTGCAATAGCAGAGTTCACTGCTGACAAGGGATGGGGGTGTAGTGGTGGTTTGGTTGAAGGGACGTTTTCCCGGATACCATCCCCACTACACGTGGTCACGGGGTAGGGGCGTACTGTCCTCCCGTGGCGGCGAGGGAGGGACCGGGACACCGTGTGTCTGGTGCCGGTCCCTGCTTCCCCGGGGGACGGCCATTCGGTCGGGGGGGAGCTGGTGAGGGAAGGCACACTGGCCATGCTACAGTGTGCCTTTTTCGGAGAGGGTCCGCCCTAGGGCGGAGGTGCTGGTGATGGCGTGGCGTTAGTAGATTCCCATGCCATCACCGTGAAGGCACAGGTCGGAAGCATCCCTGGGTTTTAGTGGGTAGGCCAATCCCTTCAGGAGCGGAGAGCCCCACATAACCAATACGCAACATCTGGCTGTCACCCCCGATAGCCTTAGGTTACGTAGTGGTATGCAGTTTTATGCATTTCCCGGGGTCAAAAAAAAAAAAAAAAGGTACGTTCAGCATAAAAAGGGGTTTGTTGAAATATTGAAGAAGTAAAATCCAAAATGACCACTGACATTCAGTGTGAAATTCTAAATATTATTTAAATTAAGAGAAATACTTAAATTATTCTTCTTACCATGCGAACGGTACAACCACTACAAATGCAATTCCAATCTCTCGATAATTCATCTATCTCTGTAGGCTTATGATGCTACGCTTTGTCACGCGATAAATAAGTGCTAAAGCATCCGTCAAGTTCTGACAAATAGTGTGTGAGAGTGACGGATGCTTTATCATTTATTTATCGCGTGACAAAGCGTAGCATCATAAGCTTACTGCTTTACGTCGACGATAAACGGTTTCGTTCTAAGTAGGCCAGTAATCGGCACTATACGTGCAAAACTTTGACAAAACTTGTAAAGCTGACATAAAATAAGAATATTATTGGCAGATCAGTGTTCAATTTAACTCTATATCGAAATCTCGGATTTCCAATACTTGAGTATAAAAATATTAATATTAACATGGTTGTAAGCACTCTATTATGTCCGCTTGGCAAGTTTTGTTCAGGTTTTGCACCGATAGTGCCGACCATTGATGTAGGCACATCAAATATTTCTAGTGAAACGATGCGCCTGTGATAGTACATTACACAACTAGGGTGGTAATACAAAGACAGGCCGAGATCGCAGAAGTTTGCGGCCCGAGCTGCAAGCGAGGGACGTAAATATGCGATCGAGGGCTTTCTTTATTACCTCCCGTGTTGTGTACATCATTTTATGTCTACACTTGGCCAAAAAGCGTCTGTTTCCGTACGCGCAGCGTGCGGAAAAAGCCACTTTATGGCCAGGTGTAGCATAAAGGAATAAAAAGCAATTAGTACAAATAAATACTAGTATATTATGAGAGATCGTTTGACGCGTTGGGCACTTTTATACGACTGTCAAGTAAATTTGTTCATGGAACTGCCGCGAGCAAGCGCGTGTTTGCCGGCCAGTACGTGGTATATGCCAGAGTTGCAACAGTATTGTATATTATATGTCGTCTCTAAAATATACCCAAAACCCTTACGTAAAGATTTATCCCATCAAAAACACTACATGTAAAAAGATGCAAGTCTCGCAACGCAGTTCTTCTACAGCAAAAAAGGTTTGAGATGTAATGTTAAACCAAGTCAGTCCCGGGGCAGTGTCCACAGAACTCGATTTCCGCCGACTCGCCTATTATTTACCCGTGGAGGATTCTTTATTTGAGAAGTATACAATGTGTTCCTCCATAGTTAAATATTAGGCATGCCGGCGGAAATCGAATTCTGTACAAACCCCCGGGGCTGACTAAATGTTACCCCGTGAATCAATTCACGGGGTAACATTTATCATCCATTTTTAAACCCAAACCTTTGATTTTGAACACGTTTATTAAGTATTTTTATTGAGGTAGCCTACCTTATCCTGCCCGAGACATATAATTTTTCAATTTTTCTCTTCTAATAAAATTTAGAATTCGTTGGCAGTCGTTAATGCTTTAATAAAAAATTTATTAAAATTGTTCTGAAATGCATTCAAAAATCGACTTCTTATATTTGAAAAATCGATGATAATTGTTAGAGTCTGTGCGGAAAGAGAATAGGATTTAAATGGGGGGGCGCTGTAATGCTTTTCTACCGTATTTGCAAAAAAAAAAATGCCATACTGGTTAGGTTAGTTCCGTTTTTCGCCACGCCTATTCTCTTTCCGCACAGAATCCATGTATCTGTGAATCAGTGTAACCCCAGTCTACCGTACCGTACATCTAATACCTTTTTTGTCGTAGAAGAACTGTGTTGCGAGACTTGTATCTTTTTACATGTAATGTTTTTAATGGGATCTCATTTCTTTTTGTAAGTGGTTTCCTTTATTTATTACATGCCAATCCATTCTATTTCCCATTTGAACTACAAAAGTAACTTTGTAATCGCATGTATTTGTAAAGGATTACAAACTTACTTATGCAGTTCGTATTGAAACTGCAATATTTTTAGGTTTTGCATGACTTTATAGGCTAAAAACTAATTATGTTTAAAATTTGGAGCATGTGGGTCTGATAGAGGTACCTTAGAATTATGATCTTCATCAATTTAGTCAGTGAGTTAGTGAGTCAGTGACAAAAAAACTAAGGAACTTTGACGTGCATTCTTAATCTACAAGTTCAAATTGAATGTTATTGAAATTATAGCTAAGTCCTATTATGCTCTATATATCCCTGAAAATTCAGGGTTCTAGGTTTAGCCAGCCACAAAATTACAGAAGGTTCAAGAAGAGAACATAGGTATGCCTTGTATACCTACCCATGCGAATGGAAGACTTGTGGCTAATTTAAAAACCCGGAAACAATAATCAAGATGATCAAGAAAAAATATGTGTATGAGTGTGAAAAATATTTCAATAAAGTATTTGACAACAATTAATAAAATAAATTCCATAACGCTGTGTTTCCAAAACTGCTCGTATAAAATCAATTATATCAATTGCTGGGCCACTAACAATTTTAAAATGACGAATAAGGCACCATGTTGACCATGACCGTGATGTCACAACGTCACAAGTCAGTATCACTACATCGCTTTCTCTGTCCCTATGTCCCTATGTATGCTTAAATCTTTAAAACTACGCAACAGATTTTGATGCGGTTTTTTTTAATAGATAAAGTGATTGAAGAGGAAGGTTTATAATGTATAATACATGCATAATATAATAGAGAAACACCGTGCGAAGCCGGGGCGGGTCGCTAGTTTCATATAAACTACATAATTTCTGGGTGTTTTGGCACTTCATAAAAAGAAGCTGGTTTGAACTGTCATCATATTCTTATTATCTTGCCTATTTAAACAAATGCGAGGTTTGACATTGAAATTCGGAAACTTACTTCTTTTTGTAGGTGTCGGAGTACAGCAGGCTGGGTAGCGCCAGTACCGCGCTGGCGCACCACACCGTGAGCAGCGCTGCGCGCGCCACGCGCCGACTCAGCCGGTGTTGGAGCGGCTTTACTATAGCCACGTATCTGTACAAATATATGTAACGGAGCGTGGATAAATTGGTACTTAAAATCCAATTTAAAATGGTAAACAATTATGAAAACATGTTTTAATGATGTAAGAGCGGAATATTCAGTATCCCAAATGGAGTAGTTCGGAGCACTGGATGCAGTGACAATGATAACTGGAGACGTTTGACAGTTGACAGCAGGAGGAAACGGCGCGCGTCACGCGCGTGCGACGCAGTAATATTTGGATGGATGCTGTAGTGTTCGAGAACTAAACCATTACCTCAACTTGTTTTCAATCACAGTAATTCAGTTGCAAGTGTGTTCAAATAAACCTAAATGATTAGTTGAATGACGACGAGTGTGTTAGTTTCCGAGTATTCAATCTTTGCGCCCAAATAGTGACAATGGTCAAGACTGGCCGGCCAGGCTTCTTGTTCACTCCGTCATATATGTTATACCTATTTCTATATTCTTACCTATAGCCTATAGCGGCCTGTCGGAAGTTTGGGCTCAAAGTAAGTGTCAAGAAGACCGAAGTTATGTCTCTAGATACTCAGAGCCACGAGACGCTCACCGTAAAGCTAGGAGATACCGCACTTAAGCAGCTCGATAAATTCAAATACCTACGCAGCACACTTACATCCAAAGCGACCTTGACTCTGAGGTACAACCGAATCAGCGCTGCCGCTGCAGCATTTGGTAACTTGAGAGCGAAGGGCTTCTGCTCTCACGAGCTAAAACTGGCCACTAAAGTGTCAGTATATATGGCGATAGTTCTTCCTAACCCTTTATACTCCTCTGAGACATGGTACCGCAAACATATAAGGACTTTTGACTGTTTCCATTCCACATAAAGTGTCTAAGGAATATCATGAACATCCGTTGGTGAGGAATACCGAAATTTTACGGCAGGCCATCGTCAGCGCCATAGAAGCGTACATCATCAGGTGTCAACTTCGATAGTGCGGACATGTGTCAAGAATGTCCGATGACAGGATAGCCAAAAGAATTTTCTATTCTGAACTAGAGGAGAGCAAAAGGAAATCTGGTGGTCAGCTGTTTAGGTACAAGGATATCATTAAAAGAGAAATGAAGCAGTGCGACGTGGACCCTCTGCACTGGGAGCGTTTGGCAAAAAATCGGCCAGAGTGGAGAAAACTCGTAAATAATAAAGTCGCTGAGTTTGAAGAGCGACGTAAGAGAGAGCTAGACGATAAACGCGACATGCAAAAGGCACAACCACGGGTGAACATTGCGTATATAATTACGTCAATATGTCCCCAATTTACGCGAACTTTTACGGCGAACATCAGTCACGCAAATGCTCACCAGCGACGGCAATAACTCGGAGTTGATATCAGTCATCATAAACGAAATCGGTTAGATGATGATGATGATTATTTAATTTAAATACAAGGTGTGCATAAATATGCTGAAAAGCTATCATATAAAGAGCACACACATATATATTCATTTACCTACGTTCCGTAGGTGTAGATATGGTTACAGCATAGGTAGGTACCTAAATGTATTCGTATTTTAGGTGTATTTACTTATTTTATTAATGTTTGAAATTGAAGTTGAAAATCAAAACACAAATTAAATAAAATATACTACTACTTCTACATTTTCTTTTTTCAAACATGGAATCTCATTGTGCTTTTTACATAGGTAAGTATAAAGTTCCGTATTTAATTTCGAGATGGCGGACACAATACCGCCCTTATTTCATTGTGATCTGTGACACATTTGGATCAATTGAAGTCGTAAAAGACGTGAACTTGTATAGAGGATCGACATCTACCAATAAGGTGTCGCTGTTTATTTTATTTGAGAAGACGCGTGCTCTGTGTCTAAATGTGCTCTGCAACTCTACGTGGCATAATAATGAGGAGGTGTGAAATATAGAATATCTGTAGCAATTCCATTGAGTTTTGATAATTCAATGTCACACCATGTTTTAGGCTCATGAGGATTGTGTGATCAGGGTTGCACTTCTTGCGACTATTTTTTATATTTTGGATGCGAATACCGTTACATGCAATAAAAATCAATGCGAAGGAATAGTGCACCGCAACGACGCGCTGTTGGGTTCGCTCAGTGATAGTGTTCTAAACTCAAAAACCGGCCCGTAGCCGATTCGCCAATCACTACATAGTATAACACAAAGTCGCTTTCTCTGTCCCTATGTATGCTTAAATCTTTAAAACTACGCAACTGATTTTGATGCGGTTTTTTTTAATAGATAGAGTGATTGAAGAGGAAGGTTTATATGTATAATACATTCATAATATAATAGAGAAACACCGTGCGAAGCCGGGGCGGGTCGCTAGTAGATAGATAATACGTAGATTGTATTTACCTGTCTACTGTGATGGCCACAAGTGTAAAGACACCAGCCGACACGGTGAAGTTCGCAGTAAAGTTGCTCGCTGTGCAAGTCGCGGCGCCGAAGGGCCAGTGGGCGGTTACCAGAAATACGAAGTTAGGAACCCCGTTCAGCGTGGCCATAAGAAGATCAGCGACGGCTAGGTTAACTAGGAAACAGTTTGTCACTGTCCTCATACGTCGGTGGGCTGCAAGAGAAGAGGATTATCAGATTGTGATAAAAATAAAACTACCTACATAAAAAATCTGTCCTGTCGTCAAAGACAGACATAAAGGAGGTTGTAGTGTGTTTCATAGCGGAGACCTCAGCACCCCCAGGGACACCCCTTAGGGAAAGTTTCGCAACTTCATGCAAAGTCAGCATCCATCCACGAAAACAACAAAAGGTGACCCCAGAAGTAGTTCGTCACCACCGTCACTCGTTGCACTGTGGTTCCAAATCTAGAAAAGTGGGGCATTATTTATTTTGCTCAAAAAAATCATTGACACAAATGTCCCAGTTTTTGGGATCGAGACCAAGTATGCGTCAGTGTGCTAGATAGAAGGGAATATTATCAGATTATGATAAAAATAAAACTACTAAAACTACTCTTGGCCAAGTAAAGCAATAGGGTATTTGACAGCAATCAAAATAAATTCATTAACTCTAACCAGCAAACTACGCTTCCAAAACAGTCCGGATAAAATCATTCAAACTTATTTTCGTGCCATCAACGATTTTACAATGACGAAAAGTAAAAATAAGGCACCATGTTGACCATGACGTCACAAGATAGTATTTGATACTAAACGGGTATCATTTAATCGATCAGCAAAATATTCATATTTTGGTCAGCAGAAATATGTATTTGGTCAGCCAAAATAGCTAGTTGGTAAGCAACTTATGGTAAGCAAACATTTATAAATCAGGCTGCAATTAATGATATACTGATCTGCTCTAAATTATTTTGGTCAGCAAATTAAATATTTGAGCTGCATTAAGCGATCTACGGTAAATCAAATTTTGGTAAGCAATCAGTAGGTAAGCAAAATATTTCATTTTGTTCATCAAAAAAAAGGGAGCAATAAAACCTAACTGGGCGCAACTATTCTGCCGCCAATCGTGTGCGCATTTTGTCATTCGGTAATTGTCAGCTGTCAAGTAGCAGGTGTCACTGTGATATATACAGGGTGTCACTGTGATATATACAGGGTGTCACTGTGTTATATACAGGGTGTAACTGTGATAGATACAGGATGTAACTGTGATATATACAGGGTGTCACTGTGATAGATACAGAGTGATACTGTGATATATACAGGGTGTCACTGTGATAGATACAGGACAGGATGTCACTGTGATATATACAGGGTGTCACTGTGATATATACATAGTGTCACTGTGTTATATACAGGGTGTCACTGTAATGTATACAGGGTGTCACTGTGATGGGCTCATATAAAATTGGTATTTCGATTTTTTATACATCTCATAATGTTTAGAAGTTATATTATTTATTCACAACGTGTATCGTTTCGTTTTTAGGGTCAGCAAAAAAAATAACCCTAACCTACCTATTTTTGAGAGCCGTTTCGTTTTTAGGGTCATCAAAAAGAAAATAACCCTAACCTACCTATTTTTGGGAGCCGTTTCGTTTTTAGGGTCATCAAAAAAATAACCCTAACCTACCTATTTTTGGGAGCCGTTTCGTTTTAGGGTCATCAAAAAAAAAATAACCCTAACCTACCTATTTTTGGGAGCTGTTTCGTTTTTAGAGTGACACCCTGTATATAACACAGTGACATCCTGTATATATCACAGTGACATCCTGTATCTATCACAGTGACACCATGTATATAACATAGTGACACCCTGTATATATCACAGTGACACCCAGTATATATCACAGTGTCACCCTGTATATTTCAATTAAACTGCTTACAGACATGTTTTCTCTGCTGACAGTGACATCCTGTATCTATCACAGAGACACCCTGTATATAACACAATGGCACCCTGTATATATTACAATGACATTCTGTATATATCACAGTAACATCCTATATACATTACAGTGACACCCTGTATACATATAACACAGTGACACCCTGTATATATCACAGTGACATCCTGTATCTATCACAGTGACACCCTGTATACATTACAGTGACACCCTGTATATAACACAGTGACACCCTGTATATATCACAGTAACATCCTGTATACATTACAGTGACACCCTGTATACATATAACACAGTGACACCCTGTATATATCACAGTGACCTCCTGTATCTATCACAGTGACACCCTGTATACATTACAGTGACACCCTGTATATAACACAGTGACACCCTGTATATATCACAGTGACATCCTGTATCTATCACAGTGACACCCTGTATACATTACAGTGACACCCTGTATATAACACAGTGACACCCTGTATATATCACAGTGACATCCTGTATCTATCACAGCGACACCCTGTATATAAGGTCCTAATTTATTAGTTGCAGATATTTTTACAGCTGATAAGTACTCGGTCTCTGGATTATATTAAAGCATGAAACATTATAGCTTTTACGATGTTTTTTTGGAGAAAAAGGAAAAACAAATTTGCTACGTAATAACACCCTGTTAATGTGATTACTAAATGAAAACTCATTGAATAGATTCTAGTAGCTCTTTTACGTACCACTTAATTGTATAACTGGCCATTTCACGTCGATAAATCCCATCCTAATGACATTTGCATTTTTCCCGCCGAACCGTTACGACATTGACGACAAACGACTGTTGACATGACAGATAGTATTATTGTGACATGTGATTAATGCACATGGTGATTTTTTTTAGACAAAATTATAATTAATTTTTTTGTTAGGTAAATGAAATCAAAAAAGTTATATGAAAAGATTTCTTAATTTCTATTTAAAGTTAATTATTTTAATGTAAAGTATGATGTGTTAAAATATCTGCAACTAATAAATTAGGACCTTATATAACACAGTGACACCCTGTATATATCACAGTGACACCCAGTATATATCACAGTGACACCCTGTATATCTCAATTAAACTCTCTGCTGACCAATTGTAAAATCTTGCTACCCAAGTAATTATTTTGCAGCTCGACTGTTTATTAGGCAGCCAAATGATAAAAAAAGCAGATTAATATTGGTTAAAATGCTAACCGTTTTTAAACTGTTTGCTGAACAAGAGTTGCCGCCCAATTTTATTTATTGCCAGCCAAATCTTTGTATGCTGCCCAAATGATTTAACTGCTTATTTTTTTTTGCGGATCAATTTTAATAACGGCTGACCAAAAATTTACTTTCCATACTAAACTGCATACTTTCGGAGCGTTTTGACACTTCATAAAAAGAAGCTGATTTGAACTGTCATCAAGTAGCCTATTATGAACTGTCGTACCTACTACTCAACTAACTTAAATCACTAATCTCGGTGCTGCGTAGGTTTTGCTTTCATGAAAGTTTTTATAAATTTGCTCTGTAAAATTGGTAATAATAGTACATTACATGGTAATACAAAGAAGGCCGAGATCGCAGAAGTTTGCCGCCAGAGCTGAAAGCGTGGGACGTAAATATGCGATCGAGGCTGTCTTTATTACCTCCCGTGTTGTGTACATCATTTTATGTCTACACTTGGCCAGAAAGCGGCTTCAAGTCACTTTATGGCCAGGTGTGGCATAAAACGTATAAAAGTTGGTATCGAAATGCGCTTTTTGATTTTTTTATATCATCACTCTTTGCATGAAAGGTTGGATAGGAGAGGAATGATAAACATTTTACAGTTATAAAAAAAATATTCTATCAAAAAGCTTATTCCTACGTAAGTAGGTAGTGAGGACTAAGAGATTTATTTAAAATATTTAACACGCCTTTGGTTTGGTAATAAGTATCCGGGTACGGAAGGGAACAATTAACTAATTAACTTACCGAGTACAATCCATATAACCAAGGTGTTTCCGAGAACAGCCAGTAAGAGCATGATGGCGAACACTGCGAACCAGGCCAGCTGCCCCCACCAAGGGGGGCTGTACGGTCTCTCTCCGAGCACCATGCAGTTGCCGAGCTTCTCCCTGTACAAAAAATAAACCGTATGTCCAAAAAATATGAAAAAAATAAACAAAGGTACGTAAAGTCGGGGTACTTTCGCCCTGGGGGGTAACTTTGGCCATAGGGATTAACTCGATACTCGATTCAGGTTTTATTATTGCATTTAAATTACGGCACATTGCCATGAGGTTGGTTTTAGCTGACCGTTCATGTTTTTATATTTATTATCAGACCTTATAGATTTGAGATATGTGATAAACAAAGTGGGCAAAGTTACCCTACATTTGGCCAAAGTACCCCGACTTTACGTAACTGTTAATAAATACTTTCAACGTAAATTATTTTCAATATGATTGAATATACAATTTTTGAGTTATTTCCTAAAAAACTGCGGATCTCAATAAAAGGAAGTAAGTTCTTTTTTCATATGTAGTACATTTCTTTGTAGTAACGGCTACGGAACCCTACACTTAGCAAGGTTCGATATGTTCTTGACCGGTTTTTTATTTCAGTATCCCCCGACACCTAAATAAAAAAATGTTTTCGCTTTGAGACTCATTCATTTGTTAGACAGCCTTAACTTAATTTCATAAGAATACCTGTGGCTATGGAGTGTAGCTTCCTTACTAAAGCCATTGATTAGAAAGGGACGTGAAGTCTGACAGTCTCACCAGCTACATTTTCTAAGACGTGCATGAATTTCATTAATGGGGATGACGACTTAAAACTATATATGTATTTTTAATCAGCTTTAAAAATGCTTTATTTTAAGACCCGACTCGATAGGCTCGGTGCGGTCACATCTCTTTTTAGGGTTCCGTACCAAAATGGTAAAAAAGGAACCCTTATGGTGCGACTCTGTCTGTCTGTCTGTCTGTCTGTCTGTCTGTCTGTCCGTCTGTCACAGCCAGATATCTCAGGAACTACTGATGCTATCGATTTGAAATTTGGAATAGTGTTAAAAGTAGCTAACCCGAGCCTATTGGACATAAAAAATATCTTGTACCTTTTTTACTTTTTTTTTAAAAGGCTCCGTAATGGGACTTTGAAAATTGAAAGTAGGGCTATTATATTGAGTGGGGTATCAAATGAAAGGGCTTAATTTGTAGATTAAAACACCATTTTTATTTTTTTTCTTAAATAAGTAGTTTTTGATTTATACATTTTTATGTACCATTCCCCCCCTATTATCTCCGAAGTTACAGATCAGAAAAATGTGTCATAATTACTAATTATAAATATCAACCTGAATATTACAGGAAAAATAGAACGGTCTTGCTAACTTTAATACCTTTTTAGAAATTTACAAAACTTGAAATCCCTAGCGGCGAGTAGCAAAACTAAGCGATGGCATGTTTCACGCTAGGGGATTTCCGGGCAAAACTAGATGGCGCTAAAACACTAAACATTTAACGATGTTATAATTGAACAAAGAAACATAGTAACAATTAGTTCGTAAACAGCTAATACTAAATAAATTTAAATACGTTTGCAAAGTTAAATAATTGTAAATAATATTATAATTATTTTACCAAGCTTTATACATAGATGGCGTTGTAAATTGGGGAACAGCTTTTTGTATGGAGAATGACAGTCCTCTTGATTTAATGGTCCTTGCTATTAAATAGAATCATTACACGTCAGGTTCTAAATATTACAGGGAAAATATAACTGTTTTCCTAACTTGCACTGTTTTTTAGAAATTTGCAAAAATCATAACATATACTTATTTGCTTCTACTAAACAAATCGACATACAGTTTTTCTTGTACTATTCGCGTATCTACTTATGAGTTTGTACGGAACCCTCGGTGCGCGAGTCCGACTCGCACTTGACCGGTTTTTTATTCCGGCCACGCAATTTGGCGTACAGAATCCGCCATAGGTACTGGTCGTATTATGACTAGGGAATGCAAACCGGTTAACCGGTAAACCGCCTGTATTTGGCAATGGGTAAAAACCGGTTATCGGGCCTAGAAACCAGTTTTTAACCGAAATGTAAAAAACTATAGTAAATTGACTAAAATTTTGTAATTTTACCTTATTCCTTTACTCTGCGAGTTCATAAACCTTTAAAAATCAATCACATTGCACACTGGTTCCCCGCCCATACTTAGGTGCGTCAATAATACGAAACACGTGATATTGTCAAATTTATTTGATTGATTACGGTTATTTAATTGGGTACAAAAAATATTAATGAAAATAAACTTCATTTGGCATTTGCTTTTATTCAGTACATGGCTGCATAGGCTGCACAGTGTCCAGTCATTTTATTAGTAAAAGCATATTTCTATCTCAATCTGATACTTAACCTACAATACATTCTACGTATAAAAACAATATTCACTTATAAAATAGCATGCATAATTTTGCAAGAAAACAGGTTTAATTTATAATTAATATACAAATATGAAAAGTGAAAATAATGTATCTTATAATAAATAATTGTAGTACGATTACGTATACAGACATCATTAAATATTTATAAACTAAAGAGATCCAAAACTCGTTTTGCAAGAGAACTTTTCTTAATGGGTCGGAGCTCAGAAGCAGCTAATTCAGCAGATCTTCATTGGTTGCTAACCTATTTATTTTTCTGTCTTTGTTCTTATTTATATGTCTTTGTTCCGAGCATCTGTCGCTTCTTCTGAGGGTTCATCTATAGATAAAAGTGCATGTTCTTTGATGGCAGATCAATTAAATCCATGAAATCTTGTGTACTGAAGCTGACATATAATACCATGAATAAATTTTTGAACAATTTGTCTAGCAGTTTCCAAAGCAAATTGGTGAAACTTATCCGCGTTAATTTTGTAGCCCGAATTCAAAGCCTGTAAAATGATGTTACAACGTTCTATGATGTTTTTCTCGATCCCTGTTATTTCAGAAGATTTTATTCAGATTATTTAAGATTGTGTTGCACATCGTCTTTAATAGAGAGAGAAATGTTTTCTGAAGTGTTCAACCAGTGAAAGTGTTTTTGAAGAAATTTGTCCTTTATGTAGTGACATCGTCGCCAAAATTCAGTAATTTTCTTACATATATATAACATCCGGAATTTTAACTTGTCTACATTAACATTTTTTCTTTATCTTGGATTCCTAATGAGTTTTGCATTTCTTCATAAACCAGCCGATTACGTCCGGTGTCAGTTTCTTTTCTTCCATCAAATGTAATCCAAATATTAAATGCAACCATGTGTGTAAACGTATATATCTGGTGTTTTGAGGCTTCTCATGTCATTTCGCGCACATAAAATGTATCAAGCTATAAATAAAAATAAAACACATTTCAAATACGGCCACGACGAATGACGCCATGGAAACAAACGATAACTCTCTTTATGCTCGTATGAAGAACGAACCGACTCGAAGCAACTCAATCACCTTAACGAGATTGTGGAAAACTGAACCCCTGTTCCCGTTGAAGTCATTAAAATAAATTGCCGTCACGCAAATGGAAACTTTGAAACAAATTAATGAAAAGGTCGAATTTGATTGGATATTAAATTGTCCATGCCGCGGTAAATAGGATTAAACTTACAAATTAATAATTAAATCCTCAACAAAGTAACGAATTGATAATTCAATACATGAAGTAAACAATGTTAAGTATTTCGAGAAAACAATATTTAGGTATCAGTGGCGTGGCGTAAAAGATATCCTTGGGCAAGCCGGTGCAGATTTGGTGTACATTTTCCTTAAGAGCTGCAGAATAATGTGGTCAAATGCCTGATATTAGGCAAGCCGGTAGGAATCGAGTTCTTTGGACGCCACGCCACTGGTACTACATACTAAATACATTGACTAGTAAATTTTTTTAATAACATAAGTTTCAGCCAAAAAAACAATTTCAGAATTTCACAACAAGCCTTTCATTGCCGATTATTTGTACCTATAACTGCATGATGAAACAAATCGAATGAGCCTAAACACGGTGGGTGTATCTTATGTAATTTAAATGTTCCTACCTCCTTTCTACTTGATCACCAGATCACCTCTGTCATATAATATCGCTTTATGCCACACCTGGCCATAAAGTGACTTTTTCCGCACGCTGCGCGTACGGAAAAACCCGCTTTCTGGCCAAGTATAGACATAAAATGATGTACACAAGACGGGGGGTAATAAAGAAAGCCCTCGATCGCATATTTACGTCCCTCGCTTTCAGCTCGGACCGCAAACTTCTGCGACCTCGGCCTTTCTTTGTATTACCACCCTATTTATTATTATTTGTTTTGTTTTCCTTCCTAAATATACCATCCGGAGCTTACCCCTTGCTTTTCAGTACACGTAACTAAAGCTTGAGTGCACTGAATTAATCTATTCCTATCTCGTAAATTGCTCCTTTGATTGCAAACCTTCATTATTCCTAAGGTAAACCAATCACACGACGCGTTAGCTTGCACCTTGACATGCGCATCGGGTAGCACGTCCCGTAATAAGCATAATTTAAAACTCCTATTTGGAAAACGCATAACAAATCTAGGCATACGATGATTGAGCATACCTCTTAAATGGCATATTAACAACGCATACAAGTTAATTGGTATACCGATTGATTTCGTATGAAATTCGCATAATATTGTTAGGTATAACGAACGCATGAAACGAACGAACGACCGAACGAATGCGTTCGGTATAAAATGAGCGTTATCTATATATATAAAAGGCAAAGTCCTGACTGACTCATCAACGCACAGCCGAAACTACTAAAGCGAAGAACTTGAAACTTTCACAGTAGAATGGTCATACGATGTAGATGAGAGATAAGAACGGATTTTTCAAAATTCATCCCCTAAAGGGTTCAAATAGGGGTTCAAAATTTGTATGGAGAGACTAAAATTTTTTAAGTAAGAGGTTTGAAACTTCGTGCTTAGATTCTTCATTAGAATAAAAGATAAGTAATTTCACCGTTTTTTGAAATTCATCCCCTGAAGGATTAAAATGGGGGTTGAAAGTTTGTATGGAGAGTCTGCGATTTTTAAGGTAAGAGGTTTGAAACTTCATGCTTAGATTCTTCATTAGAATGAAAGAAAAGTATTTTCATCGTTTTTTGAAATTCATCCCCTGAGGGGTTAAAATGGGGGTTGAAAGTTTGTATGGAGAGTCTGCGATTTTTAAACTAAGTGGTTTGAAGTATCATGTTTGGACTCTTCATTAGAATAAAAGAAAAGTGTTTTCACCGTTTTCCGAAATTCATCCTCCAAGGGGTTTAAATGGGGGTTAAAAGTTGGTATCGGGACTTTGCGATCTTTTTAAGTAAGAGATTTGAAACTTCATGTATATATTCTTCATTAAAATCAATGAAAAGTAATTTCATCGTTTTTTGAAATTCATTCTCTAACTAAAGGGTTTAAATGGGATGGGAGTTGAAAGTTTGTATCGGGACTCTACGATCTTTTTAACTAAGAGGTTTGAAACTTCATGTTTAGACTCTTTATTAGAATGAAAGAAAACCGATTTCACCATTTTTCGAAATTCATCATCGAAGGGGTTTAAATAGGGGTTGAAAAATTGTATCGGGACTTTACGATATTTTTAATTAAGAGGTATGAAACTTCATGTTTGAATTCCTTATTGTTTTCAAAGAAGAGTGTTTTCACCGTCTTTTGAAATTCATCCCCGAAAAGCTTAAATAGGGTTTGAGAGTTTGTATCGTGAATATATGATTTTTACATTTGGAGATCTAAGACATCATAGATAGACTTTTTATAATGAGCCAGGAAAAGCCATTATTACCGTTTTCCGAAATTCATCTAATTTAGGAATTAAATAGAGGTTGAAAGTTTGAAAGACAGAACGAAAACTTATAGATCTAGAAACTTTACATGTGCAGAGGTTCTAATTTTCCTTAAGGGGTTTAAAAGGGTTGAATATTTGCATGGGAAGGTTTGAAACTTTATGTATAGAGTGTTTATTAAATTTAAAGAAAAGTGATTCCACAGTTTTTCAAAATTCATTTCCTAAGGGACTAAAGTCGGAGTTGAAATTTGTATACTTGGGACATGATTTTTAAAGTAGGAGATCTGCGACTTGATATATGTAAACCCTTCATTATATGTAAAGGAAATTAACTTTGCCGGTTTTCGAAATTCATACCCAATTAATTGGAGTTTAATGGGGGTGGAAAATTTGAATTTGGACAGAGTCATTAACTACTAAACTTAAACTTGAAATATGCTGACTATGCTGAATACATTACTTAGGTATATACAACGTAAAAAGAATAAAAAAGTGTTTTTTGGAAATTCATATTTTAAAGGTATTAAAGTTTGTTTAGATAATGGTTCTTACAGTTAGAGGTAAACTGGTACATAAAAATCCTATTTACTAAAAACCAAGAAAATATATCCAAACACATTCTTAAAAAGTCGTTCTCCTGACTTATCACGTTTCTTCTATAAAAGAAACGTGAATTCACCGTTTTTCAAAACTCACCCCCAGGTGGACAAAAAGGGTTGCTTCTTAGGACCTGCCGGCTTTAGGGCATGGCCAGTTTTACGTGGTTTTGGTACCTAATGTAGAAAGCGGTACTACTAGAGTCTGGCTAATGAAAGATGAGACTAAACAAACAAACTTGACACAAACACGGTAAGTTAAATAAAACCGTTTAAAAATAGCGGCAAATTTAAAAAAACAACGGGTTGCAACACTGTTTATAGGGTGACAAAAATGGTAACGATATACTTGGGCCGATTTTTGATTTGTTGTCACTTTTTTAATTCTTCCGATTTTAGTGAAAATTGCCCACATTAGCCACGGAAAGAAAAGCAAAAACAATTCAGTAAGTATTTTCGGAAACTGTTACTTTCTTATGTTGCATATTGAGTATCAAAAACACCACGCATACTATCCTCAGAAATCTAATGATGTTTGACACATTTGATGTTTGTATAATGTCGCCAATTAAAAAGTTTTGAATAAATCTCAGTCTCATCTTTCATTAGCCAGACTCTATTAGCCTGCGGTAAAATAGGTATATGCACCTTTAACCACCCACATGGGTATTCGAATTTCACGCGGACGAAGTCGCGGGCAACAGCTAGTTGAAAAATAATTGTAATTTTATACCCATCGTTTGCAGAATCTCAACCTTTTGGATTTTTCTTAATACTACTTGGGTCAATTGCAGAAAAAATTTACGATCATGGTGTGTCTTATTATCTTATACCATTTTACTCAGAATCATGAGCACTTTTCATTTATGAAATAAAAAAAGCTGTCCAAAATGTCCAAAATTTCCGTACAAATTTTGAATCTCAGTTTCGTTACACACAAACTAAATATAGGGGAAAATAGTAACGAAATTTTTTATCAGTTTCGTTACTATTTCCACATTTGGTTAATTTAATTGAATTATTGTTTGTTATGAAATATGAAACGAGCCAAAGGCAATCATACGAGTATTTAATTAAAGGCTATATGTGACATTACTGGTTGTAATAATGGTGGACATTCATATATACGGTTTCCGAGCGTATAATAGTATATTACACAACTAGGACGGTAATATAAAGAAAGGCCGAGATCGCAGATGTTTGCGGCCCGAGCCGCAGGCGATGGACGTAAATATGCAATCGAGGGCTTTATTACCTCCCGTGTTGTGTACATCATTTTAAGTCTATACTTGGCCAGAAAGCGACTTTTCGACGTGTGGCATAAAAGAGGATAATTTATGATACTACGTAGATATAAACGCTTTTGTTCTGATGTCCTTTTAATATTTAATTAGAACAACATCTTTGCATTTGCACAATTTTTTCTTTTGTCGTAATGAATGCCCTACATAATGATTATTTAAGAGATAGGGTTTGTTCCAAACAACCACGTCGACGAATCAAGATTGTTAACTGCTTAAAATGATCCTTATCTATTCTATTCATAATTTCAATTAGCATAGGTTCAATTGGGGTAGAGGAGTTTTGCCTGTCCCTTACTTCAGCTTAACTTATGATCGAGGACAATATTATGCCTTTGTTTTGCTCGACTTGGCGGGGCTTGCCGTGCCCCTAGATTGTTGAAAAAAGTAAACACTGTTCTCGCCAGTAAATATAGGTAGGTAGGTAAAAACAAATTTATGCACAGTATAGTACAGCACAGTACAGGAATTTCGTAAAAAAACTTCTTTGTTAATTATACTATGCAAGTATATGTGTCTTTAAAACTGTTACAAATACTTACATAATTTTACATTTACCACTTGTTGAGCATCATTCTAAATATCAAAAGGATTTTTGTGAACAGTCCTTATAAATAACAACTCAGCGTGAGGCCTTTAAAAATACTGCGGTTGGCCCAAAAGTAAAGTGTCGTGAGTATAGTAAAGGGTTTTCAAATACTGTGAATTAATGAAACAAAGTCCCGGGGTTTTATAATTATAATACACAAAATTGTATGAAATATCGACTTTACTCTCGACCGGTAGTACCTAATGTCAATACTCATTTATATCAAAAAATTATCGGTTTGGTTTGTAACGTCAAATTTCTAAATGTTAAATAAATCCAAATACACATTCGGGTTTATTTTCCAAATAACTAATTACGCGAATGTTAAATTCCCCGAATGTCTAGATAAATCTCTGAATATCTAATTGCGTGTGGCTGAGTATCAAAGAGTATGGTATAAATTGTCGACGTAAAATATAGTTAAAAAGCGAAGCGACAACATGTTTTTTAAATAGAATAAGTTGAATTTTCTTATGAAATTTACGACGATAAAATCACATTTAAATAGGTTTATTTTTATTTTGTACGTAGCAAGGAGTGGTTTGCCCTTCGAGTGACCTCTAAGGGCTCCTTTCTTTGTGTAACGCCGGCACCTCGAACAACGCCTCCTACAAAGAAAAGGGCAGTAAAAGCGCCACAAAAATCTTAAAGGCAACTTGTGGCCTACCTGTTTGATTAGGATAAAAGGCAATTTTGGTGCAGGATCTATTACATTCTTCATTTTGTTCACAGTGTTCTTTATCCACTTGAGTAATCTCAAGCGGAAATGTTAAGAAAACAACCTGGAGTAGTCTTGATAAGTTGATATTGCCTTTCTGTAATCTATATCATGCGTAGTAGGTCTACTTATTAATTAAACACAGAGGAACCTTCGGCTTTGGTTGCATTATCAGGATATTTCTGAGGTATTCCTCGGGAATGTTTTTTTGTGATTATAGGAGCGTTCTAACTTTTAGAACATGACAAATTCCACACACTAACCAAAAATTACAAGTCTTAGTCAAGGGCTCCCAAACTTTTGCAGTCCGCGGCGCACGTACAGGACTAGGAAGACTTATTTTATCTCGAAGTCTTAGCTAGCTAAGGCTAGTCAAAATAGGGTACTAAGCAGAAAGATACAATTTTTTTCTAGTTCTAGTATATCAAGTACATCGTATAAATATTCATCTTCTATATATATAAAAGAAGAAGTCCTGACTGACTTACTGGCTCATCAACGCACAGCCGAAACTATTGAAGCTAGAAACTTGAATTTTTTACAGTAGAGTAGTTGTATAACGTAAGTAAGGGATAAGAAGGGATTTTTCGAAATTCATCCCCAAAGGGGGTTAATTGGGGGTTGAAACTTTGTATGGGGTCCAAACGATTTTTGAAGTAGGAAATCTGAAACTTCGAGCATAGACTCTTCAATATAAATTGAGAAAAGTAATTTCACCGTTTTATGAAATTCACCCCCAAAAGGGTTAAAAGAAGGGTTGAAAGTTTATATGGGGTCCACACGATTTTTGAAGTAGGAAATCTGAAACTTCGAGCATAGACTCTTCAATATAAATTGAGAAAAAAAAATTCACCGTTTTATGAAATTCACCCCCAAAAGGGTTAAAAGAAGAGTTAAAAGTTTATATGGGGTCCACACGATTTTTAAAGTAGGGATCTGAGACTTCGAACATAGACTCCTCAATATAAGTAGAAAAAAATAATTTCACCGTTTTTCAAAATTCATCCTCGAAAGGGGTTAAATTGGGGTTGAAACTTTGTATAGGGTCCAAACGATTTTTGAAGTCGGAGCTCTGAGACTTCGCACATAGATCCTTCAATATGAGTACAGGAAAGTAATTTCACGGTTTTTCAAAATTCATCCCTGAAAGGCGTTAAATGGGGGTTAAAACTTTGTAAAGGGACCAAACGATTTTTTAAGTTGGAGATCTGAGTGTTCGCACATTGACCCTTCAATATGAGTACAGGAAAGTCATTTCACGATTTTTTCGAAATTCATCCCCGAAAGGGGTTAAATGGGGGTTGAAACTTTGTATAGGGACCAAACGATTTTTGAAGTTGGAGATCTGAGACTTTGTAAATAGACCCTTCAATATGATTAGAGAAAAGTGATTTTCGCGTTTTTCGAAATTCATCCCTAAAAGGGGTTAAACGGGGGTTGATATATTGTATAGGGACCAAATTATTTTTAAGTTACAGATCTGAGACTTCGTATATAGATTCTTCAATAAAGGTTGAAGAAAGTAGTTTTACTGTTTTTCGAAATTCATCCCTAATAGGGGTTAAATGGGGGTTGAAACTATTTATGAAGTTTGAGCTCTGAGACATCGTACATAGACTCCTCCATAAGAGTAAAAAAAGTAGTTTTAGCGTTTTTCGAAATTCATCTCCAAAAGGGGTTACATGGGGGTTGAATCTTCGTACAAGGACCAACCGATTTTTGAAGTTGGAGCTCTGAGATATCGTACATAGACTCCTCAATAAGAGTAAAAAAAAGTGTCTTTTCGTTTTTCAAAATTCATCCCTGAAAACGGGGTCAAACGGGGGTCGAAACTTTGTATGGGGACCAAACGGTATTTGAAGTAGATCTAAACTTCTTACACAGACTGATCCATAAGAGTAAAGAAAAGTAATTGCTGTTTTTTGGAATTCATCTCCAAAGGGGTTTAAATGGGGGTTGAAACTTTGTATAGGGACCAAACGATTTTTGGAGATCTGAGACATCGTACATAGATTTCTTAATAAGAACAAAAAAATGTGGTTTTACCGTTTTTTCATCCCTAAAAAGGGATCAAACGGGGGTTGAAACTTTGTATAAGGACAAAACAATTTTTGTAGTAGATCTTGAACTCATCCAAAAGAGAAAAGAAAAGTGATTGCAGTTTTTTGAAATTTATCCCCAAAGGAGTTTAAATGGGGGTTGAAACTCTGTATAGGATCCAAAGGATTTTTGAAGTAGGAGATCTGATACGTCGTACATAGATCCTTCAATAAGGGTACAGAAAAAAACATTAAACTACTTTTTGAAATTCATCTCCAAAAGGGGTTAAATGGGGGTTAAAACTTTGTAAAGGGACCAAACGATTTTTAAAGTACGAGTAAGGTATCTAAAACTGATTAAACTGAATAGAACTCAAATGATTTCATCGTTCATTAAAATTTGTCTCGACAACGGGTTGAGTAGATGGGGGTTGAAAGTTTGTATAGGGACCGTTAAATTTTTTAAGTAAAAGGTTTCAAACTCCATGCATAGCATATATAGCAATTAGTGAATTGTTTTTTTGTGTATGTAACAGGTGGTATATGAAGTGCATTTAATTTTTTAAAAATAATCCTTAAATAGACTACAGAATTGATTTTCGCGGTAAATGTGCATTGTGCAGATTTGGGCCCAATATTTGAGGGTTTTGTTTAATGACAACCAAGTTTATGAACAAATCTCAGAAACTATTTATAAAGATTAATGGCCTAATTATAATTTACACCGCAGACGAAGTCGCGGGCATAAGCTAGTGTTATATAAAATACAATATTTGTAAGGGAAATCTTTACGGTAATAAAATTAAAAGGGTTCCTCTGATTTGATTAGACTTAGTTTACTTCCTTTTACCTACAGTGACTTTCGACATTAGCATTTCTCAAACTTAAGATCTAAAGGATATTGGAGGGGCCAAGCCAGGGTCAAATAAACATTGGGAAGACTAAGACTATAGCCGGCCTATAATAGGTATATTGTGCATAATGAACTTCACGCAATCAGCGCAATATATTGAGTTGAAATGAATGTTTTCCATTATAACGAAATATAGTCAAGAGTTAAAAAAAATACGACAATGGGCCAAAAAACAGTAAAAGGTTAACCAGAAGCACTCTTATTAATATTTTTCTAAAAAGATTTTGTACACTACACTACACACTACAGAACGATACAATAATGCAAGATTAATGTTTAATAGAATTCAAACTCGCTCAAATAAACCCACTTCTTTGCGTTTGATATACGGAACGGTTCAATAACTGTGTGCAGTACGTCGCATTGCACAATTATATAGTAGGTGCCTAGGTGGATAGGTCAGCCTTTAGGGTGAAGCCAGACGAGTGTAATTTTGTGAGTTGTGAGCTGCAGAAATTCTCAACAATTCATTTTAACACCTCTTTTTGCATCGCCGTGTAACCAAACAGGAGTTTTGTAGGAAACCGAATGCAGCAGAAATTACGCGACTCACAACTCAAAAAATTACGCTCGTCTGGCTTCACCCTTAGGGTCTCCACACATCGGTCCACCCGTTCTCCAGTTATAAATGGTATAACTAACCCGACTTTGCTTTATATACATATATAGATAAGTAAATTCGTTTACAACGTTCGAATGTAAGAAAGTAAATATTGTAAGTTGTGATTTCAAAATTTGCGAAGCATTTTTCAACCACTGTATATTACCCGATTGAGCTGAGTTTTGGCATAGGTACTTATGACTGTGTTTGGTGACAATGTAGGATTATGATATCATTGAGTTGATCTGATGATGGAGTTGGAAAGTGACCACAGGAGTACATCGGATATATCCACCGATTTTGGCCTTATTTGATTAGTTTTGGCAAGCAGTTTGTGATTATTTGTAAAAAGTACAGTCGGCAATAAAAGCTTGTCTCAAAAATAAAAAAAATTGTCAGAAACTTTTACAGAACAGTTTAAAGTCGATTCCGCGGCGATAGGTGTGGGTCTCCCCACACCCCTTGGACTAATTAGAGTCTTGGTACTCACTTGAGATGCACGTCTTCCTGCAGCTGGCTGGGCAGCATGTCTAAGAGCTGCGTCACGTTGAGCGCGTCCCAGGCGCGGTTCCTGCGCAGTACTTGCTGCGTGCAGTTGATGAACGTCTGAATGTCTAAATCGGCATCCATCGCACCACTTTTCACTCACTTTTATTAAAACGTATATATAAGCAAAATTTTCACTGTTGACTGCCCAGGGTGGCAAAATTCAGAGTTTGAGGTTTTTTTTATCATCGTTTAGGCGGTATTTTTATGGTGCCGCGGCACTAAGGAAAAATCCGGCCCTGATCACTGAAGAGTTTCTAATTTAAGGTTAACTTTTTATTTACTGAGCTTCTTTTAAGTATTAGGTATATGTCACTTGCTGAATATTTGGTGTACAAAAAGCATGTAAATGTAGTGCCACCTGCCGCGTCTGTATGCTGTTATGAATTGTTATTGAAAACTATAGATGAAATCAATGAAATGCCTCTTTTTTGCTTCGCCGTGGTCGGATAACAAGTTTCCTGTATATTAACTGGGGTCATAATCGATCTGAACACCAATTTCATGGAAATCAGTAATTTTCGTATGATACCAACAAACAGAAACCAACCAGAGACCAACAAACAGAAAAAAGAAATATTTATTTGCGTTTTATTACTTATTCAAGATATTCCCTAGTTATTTTTTCGGAAAAATGTATATAATGTGCCAACATAGTCATTCTATGGTTCTATTTTAAGGTATTAATTACAGCATAACAATTACGCACCCAGTTCGGCTACGCAAAGGCGCAAACAATTTTATTAAAAAAAAAATTCAAAAATGCAATATGCCATCCTTTGAGATATTTCCAGTACAGATTTTTCAAAAACTTTGACAGACATTCTTATTGTATCTTATTGCTCAGCATTTTACTATTTTTTTTTATATATAGAAAATAGATGGACTAAAATAATCCATAAAAATTACTTGATCAACATATCTTCTATTCTATAATCCAGCAATCTAAGAGGTAGCTAACCTGGCGAATTCAGAATTGGCAGGAGCGTGTTTAAGTAGAGGCAAATTTGACAGGTGTTACGTTCTGAAACGCATTTAATCATCGAATTTGCATTAAAAGGAGGTTTTTACACAAGGATACACTTTTTTAAATTTGAAAGTTCTATTTTCAAAATTATTATAGTTGTCTAAAGCATATTATAATAAATATTATAGTTGAGTAGAGAGTGTCATAGACTAAATAACATTGAAAAGTTAGCATTTATAGTTTAGTCTATGGGATCCTAATGGAAAGATTAAAGTCGACGAGTAGAAAAACTATTTTTCGTGCCCTCGGGCGGTTCATCTGGCTTAACAAACTTTCTTGATTTGGTACTGTATAACATTCACATGCATGTGTGGCATAAAGTTGCGTAATTATAATATTCACGTTAGTTTCCCTACTTAGTTTGAAAGTGGAAAGTTAAGGAAGTCTAAAATGTAAGTCGTTCATTATAAGATTAGTAGGTATCCAGAAATATGTTACAGACTATATTCGGCAAAGACGAAATCCTCTCGTAGTGGAAAAATAACTAGGCAAAGCTAGGTTTAGACGAAGAAGACGTTGGCTGACAGTTTTATTTGCAGCCAGCGCTAGGTTGTTATTGGACTCGTATAAACAGTTTTTGAAGTCAAGCTAGCGCCGGCTGCCAGCAGTGGCGGGGCGCTGGCCTATTTTTTAAGCCAGTTACCTTCACCCGCGTGCCCTGCAAGTCCTGCAACCCCCGCGAGTGCACACCACAAGAATAATCCAAAAATGAATCCAGTTGGCCTCGTTTAAACAACACGGGGTCAGGCCAGCGCATGCTTGGCTGCGGATTGGCGTCAGCATTACTGGCTTCGTCTTAACCTTGCTTAATGCTTATCGTTGCCATTCACGAGAACTTTCGGTTCCATTAGATATAAGACGTAGCATAACTCGAGACATCAGAGTATTAACGGCAATTTTCTGTCTTATTTTGTAGTTTTTGTGTCGATCCTGCTACTGGAGAAGCCCCACTTCACTTTCTAATAGGTTCCGACGTTGACTTAGATTTGATAAAACTATTTAGTGCAAAATTTGTTACTCCTCAAATATTTACCAAATGGGTTTGATACTTTCTGCCTCCGATAATAGAATGTATTATGATATCAAAAACAAATAGTACCTTTAATATAACATTTGAATATATAATGGTATCAGCTCGCGGTTTTTGTTTTCGTTGTTCCTTATTTTTGGGCCAAAAACAAATGCAATACGTAAAAAAAATATCCCTCGCGGCCTCAAAATACAAGAATACTATAAAAGTCTTAATTTTTACTCCCGATGTAGTTTTGGAATTTGTGAAGAAAATGAAAGTTTACAGAGTTATTCTGAGACCACAAGTACAAATGCCCTTCATACTCATAATTCATAATATACCTACAAGTAAAAGCAAGAGTGTTTTCTGCTTTAACTTTATTCATGCAGCAACAGGGCAACGAGTTGTTTTGATTTTTAGGAATAGAGATATAGTAAAATATGGGACCAAGAGTGACATCGGCTACTTTCTATTCGTGAAAAATTAAATAAGGTATATATTCTTCCCAAACATGGAACAGCCCTACGTCACGATATGTAACGATAATGTTGAGTAGATATAAGCTTATGGCATAGCGCTGTTCCAATGCGTCGTCAATTTGTAACATGATGTATTATTTACCGATATATTCCCTAATCTATGTCATGGCATATGCAGAATACGTTTGCCACGTAGACAAAGCCACGGGAAGGTATGCTTAAAACGCCCGCAGTAATAAAGTGCCAGTTTCGTAAAATATCATGATTTAATATGATTACATTTTTAGGTTTTGAATAAATTCATGTGTTCATGAACTTCTGAGAGCAAATTAAAAAGATTTTTTTCCTTAGCAACGTAGCAAAAAGTGAAAGAAATTCAGCAAAAAAGATCTGGTACGCGGCGGTTTGCAATCGGTCAGTCGATTGCTTAAGCCGCTCCATGTCAGAGAGTGCTAGTTTAATTTACCATCAGAGCATAGATATATCTATCAAATTATTGACCTAGCTACTTATAATTCTCAGCGTTGACTGAATAAGTACATTCACGGTTGCAGTCACATTGTTACTCCTGGTTACTCCATTTAAAGCTACTGCAGTGTCTATCAGGCGGAGCTTCTAGCAATCTTGAAGGCGGGCGAGATGGCGGACAAGTTAAAGGAAGAAGATGTAAATATCCTCAGTGACAGTATGTCCTCGCTACAGGCTATCGCAAATAACACCTGCCTCCACCCGCTCGTCTTCGAGATACGAAGGCTTCTAGGCTCACTACTGGCAAAAGGGGTAAGGCTAAGGCTTTTCTGGTTACGAGCACACTGCGGCACAACCGGGAACGAACGAGCCGACCAACTGGCTAAGTACGCCGCCCTGAAGAAAAAGACTAAAGCCGAGTATGACCAGTTCCCATGCTCATACGCTAAACGAACCATCAGGGAGGACACTCTAAAAACGTGGTCAAAACAATACAACGAACTAACATCTGGTAAACACATAGCAGCTTTCCTCCCTGATGCTTTCTCGGCATATAGATATGCACTCAAACACACACCGGATAATCTACTGACGCAGACTTTAACGGGACATGGCGGTACGGGCCAATATCTACACCGCTTTAAATTAAAAGACACCCCGTCATGCCCCTGCGACCCGAACATAATCGAAAGCGTGGAGCATATCCTCGCAGAATGCCGACGCTTTGACTTGCATAGGTTTAATGCTGAAACCAAGTTAAAAGAGAAAATTACTAAAGCAAACTTTAACATCTTGATGGTTGGCAAAATGAGGTGTTTGCCAACTACTGCAGAAAGCTCCTTATTAAAGTCTGCAAAGCAAATGGTAGCACTGCCCCATGGGCAAAAGATAACCTCCTTATAAATATTGTAAATAATAAATTAAAGACTGAAGAATCTATAGTTGTAAATAATAAACGTGATTAATGATTCTATTGATTGAATATAAACACTTTGCAAAAAAAACTAAACTCATAATATTAAGTGAAATTTGTATAATTAGTTCCTAAGTCCAGCACATCTTACCTCGCAACTATAACCTAACGTAGACAAAAACTCGGTTACATGTCTGGGATAAAATGCAAACGGCCTAATGCCGTAACCTTATAAAAAAAAACGTACCTAGTCTGTTCTACTTTGTCATATATTTATAACGAGGTACAGGTGACACTAAAAGGAAGGTACACACCGCCGCGTGACAAAGGTCTACGTAATTTATTGCCTTGAACCTGCGCTCGAAGAATCTTGAGTCTTGATGCGACGTATGTATTAGAGGAAATGAGATACTTCCAAGTTGGTACCAATTTAATTAAAACGCACACTGCACAGGTGTCGCTGAGTACACATAATAAATATTATTAGAATCACGAAACATCCCCTTTCGTGTTACCATTATAAAGTCGTGTTAAATAAATTACTTATTACCGCGCGTAAATTTCCATGCATGTAGGTCTAAGTAAAAAGTTTGAAACTTTCTCAGTCTGACAATGGGTATAAGGGTTCCTTTATTTGAATTTAGGATTAAACTTTGTGAATTAGACTAACCTTTAATTTAAGCATAGAATAAAAATAAATTTATTAAACAACGTATTCCACAGTGATGACAGCTAAAGACTAAGACGTACAATTAGACAGAACACAGTCCTTTAAGTTGACTATAGATCCTGACCAAGTGAGCATCCAACCTTATTGACCCATGATGAAAACAGACAGTTGAAATAACGTAGAATATGTACGGTTCCATTTTTGTGGGTAGGGAAATCAGCAATGGATAATTGGAGTCAAATGGTAATTACTCCACCGGGGAATACTCTCCTGCTGTCCAGTTTGTATGCGAGTAAAAAATATACGTATCCTTTCAACAAGACTTTATGAGCTTACACAAACCCTGAAAAAGAAGTGAAGACCCTATAGTTGCAAGCGGTTGTTTCATCCTTTTTAGGGTTCCGTAGCCAAAATGGCTAAAAAGGAACCCTTATAGTTTCGTCATGTCCGTCCGTCCGTCCGTCCGTATGTCACAGGCATTTTACTCAAAAACTACAAGACGTATACTGATGAAATTAGGAATATAGATGTCTTGTAGATGCCGCTACTAAGTTTGGTACTTAAATAATAAAAATAAAAAATCTAGAGGGGGCACTCCATACATGTAACAGAAGCTTAAATTTTTTTTTCAGCAAACATCAACGTGAATTACATAATTCGATAGTTCTTTTAAAAACATTATAAGGCTTTTATGTATACTTTTTTTATTAAGCAAATACTTTCGGAAATAATCGCTCCGAAAGTTGCGTAATTTGTGCCCCCCCCCCCCCCTTTAACTTTTAAACCGTAAATCCAAAAAATATGAAAAAATCAGGAAGGTAACGCTTAATAAATACATTCAACGAAAATTATTTTGAATAGTAACGAATAAACCGTTTTGAAGTTATTGCCGAAAAACTTCTCAAGCAAAAGGTTTTAAGTGCCATTGATTTACACGGCATTTAAGACCTTTTGCCAGTTGTTTATTACGACGTTTTTTTTGTACGGTGGTACGGAACCCTTCGTATGTGAGTCCGACTCGCACTTGGCCGGTTTTTTTCATTATAAAAAAAATATTATCGATGAGAAACGGATGAATACCATTCAAGTTTATTCATGCGATAAAAGTGAATAATGTAAACGCTTTCTGCCAGTAGGGAATCGTAACCGAATACTGAGTATGCTGACGGCTTTTACTTACCACTTTACCAAGCACTTTTACTAAAAGTTTTTTGATCAGACTCGCCTACACTATTTGCATGAAAACATGATTTCGGCAAAGCCGAACCGAGCCGATTTAACGACTCTTTTGTTAGTCCCCTATCGGCATTTATTTCTTCTTCTCATCAATGGAAAAGTTGTTCCTCGAAAGCGGAAAATTTCGTTATTGAGTGAACTGTGAATGAAGAAAGAAATGTAAATGTATAGACACTCATCATCATTTCTATAATATGAGCAAATAGACTAATACATAGTTAAGTATAATTTTGCTCAAAAATCACTGACTTTTGAGTTTCATTCGGCGATTCTTCTCAACAATGGGCTCTCATTAACCGCCTTCCAAAAAAGGAGGTTATCATTTCGACCCGTATGAACGCAATATTGTCAGAATTGCAGATTTTATTTGTTTATGTGTATCAGTCACTAGAAAAACATGACGTTGGCTTAATGGCGTAATTAATTTACTACTGAAATTAAGAATATGACGAAATGAAAAGTAATTAAAAAAAATTACCGACTTCATAAAAAAAAGGAACAAATAAAAAGGTGCCAGGAGGATGCCAGCCTCGTATCGCATAGGTACTACTTCCAAATGACTAGGTACATTTATTCCAAAGATTAATACTGACCTGTTATCGTTTAAGATTTTTTGAAGTAGGTAGGTTTAATTTTTACAAATTATTTTTTTAATCGGAAATGCTGGTAAACTCTTAAAAGTAAAAGTGCCAATTCCTACTTACGAGAAATAAAAATAAACAATTTTTCTCAAACTAGCAATGAAATGTTGACATTACGTGCCGCATAATAGGCCGCAAAGTACCTCGTTTCCGGTGTAGTTTGACACTTCGCATGTAATGGAATTTCATAAGACATGTAAAAGAGCCCTTGAGGGCCTACTTACAGAAATAAATTATTTTATTTTTACAACATTGCCGGCCTAGGCCGAAATTTCCATTCCACATTTATTTGGGACACGGCATCACGGCGTTCAGTAAACGATATTTGCTATACTTTGCAGTTTTATTTATACACAATCGACACGAACACAACAAATAACACATTATAAACAATTTCTAATAATTTTAAATTGCAAACTTAACTACAAGAATACACATTTAAAATAATTCATCTAAATATTCGCGGTAAAAACGTACCTATACTGAAACAGTCTTTGAACAGGATATTGAAAATGTTTCATTCTGTAATTATAATTTATGTTTACTTTACTTTTAGTGTCTCTAGAAAATAAAGTTTGATATTTTGTAGTGTTTTTAATTTATTTAATTGCATATTTGAGAAAAGCACTATACATACCTTGGCGTGAAATGGGGTTGCCAGCCTCGTAACGCCTCGCGTTCGCTCGGCCATCTATATGTACTCGGCCGGCAACCCCTGACTTCCCGGCCTCTGTAGTAATGTACTCTTATTTCATTGCACAGTCTCAATCAAACAGATTCCCCATCTATTCCCCGCCCCTTTTTATTATTAGATCTTTCAGTGACGATACAAATACACGTTCTGTGAAAGTTTCAAGTCTCTATCTAGTAGATTGTAAGGTTGATGTATAGGAAGGGGGGGGGGGGGGGGGGGAAGGCTTTCCTATACACCAACTTTACAACCTTTTCACAAAAAGTATCAAAAACTCGTGAGCAAAGGTTGTTGAATAGATCCATCCATAATAGAAACATCCATATCCATCCAATTCCATCTTGATTCACACTCTGTACCTATAAAACTCTGTGTAAAGATCTTGTAAAATATAGGTAAGTATGTTGTATGTTAAGATATATTACGCATCTTGAGATGACATCTTTGCATCGCTCGGTATCTTAAGATACTGTAATATGAACATATATATTATCTTAGCCGTGTGTGATAGCCCGTACAAACTGTATAGTGAGATTTTATCTTAAGACGCGGGTGGACTGAACACGAACGCTGAAAAGGGTTACGAAACGCCGGGACGTAAAAAAATTAGTAATTTACGCGATTTAATCCGTTTAAGTTGTTTTATTACTATGAGTGGTAATCGCGGAAACTGGAGACGGTTTTTATACTGTTGCATTCATTAGAAAACACTAAGTAACTCGTAGTATCAGGGACTGGACCGGTGCAGCAGACGCTACCACTCTTGGCAGCGTGGCGAAAAATAGAGAAGACTTTCGCTTGATGATCGCCGACATCCGTTAGGATATGGCCCTTTCACACCTCAATGCGCTTCTGGCATCGACACCTGAGTGTGACCTGTTTGCGTGGCGATGGCGATGGGCAACAGTGTGTGTAGTGATTCTGTGAGGTGATGGATGCTAGGTGCTCATCTGTTCCTATGTAATTTTTCTCTATTTGTTATTGTGATTATTGTTTGTGTGTAGACGTATCTTTAATTGTTAGTCTAAGTTTCGTAACGCATTGGGTTCACTGTAATGTTATGTAAACATTTTTATCAATAAAATAAAATAAAAAATAAAAATAAAATGGCACAATGAAGAAGAAGTAACTCGTACTTAGATGGGTTCTTCGTAATAGTAAATTACCTTCTAAATTGCTGAAAACTTAAGCCTAACCTAAAAAGTGCTAACAGAAAAAGAGTTATCATAGATTATGAAGACATAAGCATTCTTTTACTTATTTTTTTAAAGTAATGACTTATAGGTTTTAAGTAGAAATTTGTAAGAGATGATAAGTAATCATATTACGATAGGTACGCAGTAAATTTCATACCTTAATATGTTAACCAAAAGTTTCCAGAATATTGTTTTTTTTTACCCGACTGCGGCGAAGCCCAAAGGAACCCTCCTTTGGGCTTCGCCGCAGTCGGGTAAAAATAAAATATGTGTTTGACCTATATGTATGTATGTATTTATGTATGTATGTCCGTTCCTATGTCCGCTCGTAACTACTCAACGGCACAACCGATTTTGATAAATTATACATCATTAGATTGGTCTTGATGGCGCGAGTGTCATTGGGTATGAAGTTCGTTAAAATAAACAAAATAGCGGATTTTATGCATTTTTAAAGTGCACCGCGATCGGGGTTTTGTTTTACTAAAAATATTTTATGCAGGTTATAATACCTTTAAAACGAATACATCCTTGTTGAAATTATTACTGTATCCATCTACTTTACTTGTACTTTTACTTTATATGTACTTTTCTTATAATCTCGACAGAAACCATTTAAACTTTCTAAGACCTAATAAAAATATTTTTTACATAATTTATACACATAAAACAGTGGAAAGTTTTTCTTTAACAAATCCACGGGTTTTTTCAAGTTTTACACAAGTGTATGTATAATTTCACACATACATTTTAAAAATAAAAAATTAAGTTTAAATGAGAACTTGTGATGGCGGTAAAACGCGGGGCGGAGTCCCCACACGCGTGATAGCCAGCCCGCGCGCGGCTTTATACTGAAGCTCGGCTTTCTGGCAGGCGAGCGTTTACGAAGCGTTTTTATTGAAATTCATTGAACTGCTCATAACAGATGCTTTGAGATTTTCTCATTAAACAGCTTTCAAAGATCACGCACTAACAGCTGAAAAGTTATCTCTACAAAAGTTTCAGTTTTTTGTTTAATATAAAAATGGCTTAATATATTTCGTTGCTTAAACTTGACATATCCCTTTTAAGGAGGGTTAAAGAGAAAAATACAACATATTAGCATGTTCTTTTTCTTAGGGCGATCTAGCCGCTTGATGTAAAGAGGGTTCAAAATTAAATGAAATAAGTATTGGGGGTAGAATATTGAAGAATGCACTTAAGGACATTAAATTTGGTTGAAATGCGTTTTATTTTATAGCTTACTCTAATTTTTATGCGCAAAACAACATGAAAAGTCTCAATAAGCAAAAAATTATATATTTTTAGTAATTAAAGCTGTAGTTTTGAATCATGCATTCAGATGGCACCGGTCATTTGGCAGATTGCATAATTTTTATGACTTTTTGAGACAAAGCCTAAAATCATAAGCCTAAAATTATAAGCCTACGATTATGATTTTAGGCTTTGTCGATCAAATAATAAAACATCCGTCACTCTCACAACACTTTCCGTTACTGCAACAACATGAGAAGTCTTAATAAGCAAAAAATAATATATTTTTAGTAATTGAAGCTGTAATTTTTAATCATGCATTCAGATGGCACCGGTCTTTTGGCCGATTGCATATTTTTATTACTTTTTGGGACATAGCCTAAAATCATAAGCCTACGATTATGATTTTAGGTCGATCTATAAATAATAAAACATCTGTCACTCTCACACTTACTTACTTCTCAGAACGTGACGGATGCTTTACCATTTATTTATCGATCTTCAAAGCATAGAATCATAACCTCACTGATGTTGGTTCGCACATCGATATCCCTCGATACCGTAAAACAGCTGAAGCAGCAACATTGACGTCACTTGCACGGCACCTACATACTACACTCTATCTTCATGAACAACGCATGTCTACATTAGGAAAGGAGTCGTGAAACCCTAGAGCATTTTTATCACTTAGTTGTTAACTGTGTTTAAATATTATTTCTGTACGTGGTAGATTTAAAGGTTGCCAACCTTGTTAAGTCCACACAATCTTATTTATGAAATGTATTTTTAGAAAACTTCCATCTAACTTGGAATTTTTAAGCCGATTGGTATTTCTTCATTACATTGCGGTTTTGTACCTATTAAATACGAAAAAAAAACTTACTTAAGTAATCTGACTTTTTAGTACACACGAAAATTCTTTTGAAATATGATAAATCCATTTCCAGATCCCCGCTTGCTAGTATTTCACACTTAGAAGGACCTGTAATTCCCTCCATAAAAAAATCCTTCAAATCCACGTTTACGTTCAGCGAGTTAGGTTCGTCCCTTTCTGAATATCATCCTTGTTAGTGCGAAATCTTTTCTTAAAATAGTTATATCTATTTTATGTTCGTAATTTCGTAGGCCAATGGAAAAAAGGAATTATATGAATTTTGAATTTTATTGTGATGTCTGGCTTTGATATCATTTTTGTGCCATTGCCTAAAATAAAATAGCGAAAACAGGAAGGATTATTAAATAAGTAAATATACAGTCGGACTTCGCTAAGTTTTCAGAGGTCGAAAAAAGGTTTTATTAAAAAATATATAGGGTAAGTGCTCCAGTGAATGAACACTTAAGGAAATTTTCAACTTTAAAAAAATATTTTTGGCTGATAGCAATAATTAAATTCAAATATTACTGTTCCTATAGAGTAAACAACTATTCTAGTTTTCTAAAATCAATTTTATTTTGTAGTAGTGCTGCACAGTTTTAAATTATAGCAAGCTGTAGAGGATAAAATGGAAAATCACCAGTGAATGAACACACAATTCTAGTAAATGAACAAATGAAACCAATGAATGAACTAACATAAAAATAATGCTTTACTTTGGTATAAGGGCTTTTAGGGCTTTGTCGAGAGATTCTTGGTCATATTGGAATATTTTGTATGATTTTTTTGAAGTTTCTATGTTTAAAACAAGAAAAATACAATGAATGTTGTAGTTCATTCACTGGTTTTGGAAACTAATTAATGGACTAACTGTCATTGCGGTAGTTCATTCACTGGAAAACTCAGACCAGTGAATAAACTGTTAAAAATTTAATAAACTGTTAAAAATTTAATATTTAAAGTTTTGTTCGAACATTGGCCTTTTGTCAGACAGCACATTTCTACCAAAGTCATAGAAAACCAAATCTTATAACTACTAAGGAAACGTCAGATATTGAACAAACAATAAATCACGCGATTTCAGTGAATGAACCCCCCCGTTCGTTCATTGGATTTAAGCCATTTTGATTTCTAGTTATAGAACACTGGATTAAAAGCCACTATTTGAAAATAAATCACATTAAACTATACATTAATAGCACAAACATGACCTTACGGCTTAAAAAAACACGCACTGTAAAAGGCAGACGCACGGGACACACGCAGTAGCACATTAAACACAACGTAGCTTACCTTAACCCTTATTACACCTCCATATAAAAAACGAACAGCAACCGCATGCCCACTTTACATCGCCGCTATTTTGACACTGATGCGTATGAGTTGAAGTAAGTTCTACCAGAACTTGTCAAATAATGTTGCTCGCCGAAAAAAAAATATCACGCGTGGTAAAAAGGTACAGAAATCTTATTTTACGACAAAAACATGCATTTTGTTCGTTCACTGGATTTGTTCATTCACTGGAGCACTTACCCTATATGGCAACATGGGGAAACTGCAGCAAGAGGAATCTTTAATCTTGGTACTTGGCAATATTACAAAATCGATCGATCTGTGCAAGTATACCTATCCATATTAATATTGAGATCGCTACTTCAAATCCGGTTATTCATTATACATAAATGTCACGAATCGCTCCTCTTACATAGGTATGTGTTGTAGATACTTTAGTAAACTGTTTGTCAAAACGGTTAGATGTAGAAGTATAAAGATACAATGAAGCAACCATTGACTTTTTCACTCACGAAGTTGCGCCCAAATAAAGTCTCTTATAAAAATATACCTAGATATTTATTTCAGTAGGTAGACATACTGAAATAAGTAGGTATCTATACTTGCACAGATCGATCTAGTTTCAACCAAACTAAGTGATTTATTCCAGATTTTTGGAAAATTTCTATGTATTTAAATATGTACATGTATAGAAGCATTGCTTAGTTTGGTTGGGACTAGATAGATTTGTGCAAGACTGTTCTGAATATTTATTTTAGTAGGTATGTAGACAAATTATATACCTACCTACTTATTAAAGGGGAAGATATTTGCTTGGTAAACTAACTATAGCCATATGATTTTTTTAAATAAATCCTTTTTTTGATCTCTGCAAACTTAGCGTAGCCGCACTCTACCTCTGATACGAAGAGACGGTTGAGCTCATAAGGATATACGAGGTCGTATTATTCAATTACAAAGTTGACACCAAATACGACATATCCGCTCCACACACATAATACGGCGATTGAGATGCGAGCACACGAACGTAAACCAACGCGTTGGTTTGAATTTCACCAAATCCTATGATATGGATTTAAAATACTACACTTAACTTGAGTACAGTGGACTGGGGTGACTTTGATTTACGGGGTAGCATTAATCATTGATTTTTACCTCAGTCCACGCTAGCTAATATTATATTGAAAATAATAAAATTGCACATTTCTTAACCTGCTGCAAGCACCTACATTTGCTTCTTTATTTATTTTGACGAGTTTTAGTTTAGTCTTAGTTAGTCCAATTATTTTAGCTGAGGATAAATTTTACCATAGACACCATACTGTCAGTCATATATCATATTTGCCTTGTTTGTAGGCTATGTTTAATTTTGTATTTTATATTTTAAAACCTAGTCGTAGAAAAAGTATTGTATGCAACGTTGTATAATTAAGTCAAAAAACGCTCATGGCATCTTTAACCCCCGCCATTCACATTTTTTGACCCTACTTATAAAACTGTTGCATAAAATTACTATTCTATAACAATAGGGAATATGCATGATATTTTTTATTTACTTAAATAAAACCTCACTCATGTAAAAAACAGTAGGAAAACAATATTTTTCGAATAACTATAAAAATAACCAAGATATAACACAACAAAGATTTATCTCTATCTCTTTCGCGCAAAACAGAATATAGTATGGAGATTGTATGGCGGCCGTGTACTATGACGTCATAGTCCATATCGGATCTCTCTCTCCAATTGCTGTCTGATTAGTGCTTTAAAATGTTTATATCTTCCGTATTTCTCGGTCGATTTCAATTTTATTTTGACTGAATGTCATCTTTTTTACAGTATTTTAAAATTTTGTTAAGAAATCTGTTAAAAAAAATTCATGCATATTCCCTATTGTATATCTACTTTGTGTTGTGTAATGTTAATGTTGTTTGATCATAATAGGCTACTTGACAGGTTTCTGAAAAGTCAATCCGATTGTTTAATGATGTCTATTGAGCACTCAGAAAGTGGTAATTTTTCATTCTTTTGTGTATTTTTTCCGAAAAAAGCAAATAAAAATGCACTTTTAAATTTAGCCGCCAAAACGGTTTCTTGGACAATATGGCGACTATGACGACACATGATAGTAAACCGACAAATGTCAACGAGGATTGCATAGCGTTCTACCTTTAAAAATAGGATTGACAGATGCTGTCGATGCTGTTTACTATGGTGTGACGTCATCGGCCAATCCAAACCGTTTTCGATAGAATGGCGACAGATAAAAAATAATCAATTTTCATCCGAGTTATATAAATAAATTATCTATTTATTTTTGGTAATATTGACGTAAATTGGTTTTAATACTTATAATTAAGACATATATCCATAATTCTTCCATTATTTTTCACACTGTCAAGTAGCCTATTTTATTATTTTTCAAATCCTTTTTTATCATTACTGAAGTTATAATATAATTAAAACACGTTGCTAGTAAAAAATATAACTGGAACTGTAACCTATTTACATACGTACATTTAATAAAAAAACCGGCCAAGTGCGAGTAGGATTTGAATACCAAAAATATGTTTCTTGTATGGGGACCCACCTTTTATTAAAAACTTTAATTTATTTTTATTATTTGTTGTAATAACGGCAATAGAAATTCACATTTTGTAAACATATCAAGCATACTAAAATCAAGCAAAAAAAAATCAGCCAAGTGGGAGTCGGATTCGCACACAAAGGGTTCCTCCGTCGAGCAAAAAACGCCAAAAAACATGATTGTTGTATTGGGACCCCTTGTTATTTTAGATTTTATTTTATTTGTTGCTATAACGGCAACAGAAATACTCATTCTGTGAACATATCAAGCATCTATCTGTTATCATTCTTAAAATCGAATAAAAACCACGAAAAAAAACACGTTTCTTGTATGGGGACCACCTTTTATTTCTTGATTAAATTTTCTTTTTATTATTTGATCTTTTAGCGACAGTTAAACCACACATTCTGTGAAAGTCTATCTATATATAAATATATATAATTATATATTACGGATCAAAAGATACAGTCCTGTGACTAACCGACACAAATAAGTTTCTTGTATGGGGACCTCCGTTTATTTTTAACTTCATTTTGTTTTCATTCTTTGCGGCAATAGAAATACACATTCTGTAAAAAGTTTAAGTCTATACTTATTATGGTTCAAAAGCTAGAGCCCCGTGACGGACAGACGCACAGATGGACAGTGGAGCGGCGGCTTAGTAATAGGGTTCCGTTGGCACGCTTTGGGTACAGAACCCTAAAAAAGACTCCTTAACTTTGTTATATAGAAGTATGAAAAGAATGGCGTGGCGTCTCGTGCCCGACACATTCGTGGAATGCCCCCTCAAAAATCGTAAGAGCGGGAAATATTTTTTCTCAAACATGGCATGAAATGTTGACATTACGTGCCTAAAAATAGGCAACAAAGTACCTCGTTTCCTATGCGGCTTGACACTTGGCACGGAATGGAATTTCATACTTACATTGCCGGCCTAGGCCGGCAATGTATTTTTTAGGGATGTAACGATACCGATACCGATACCGATATATCGGCCGATATATCGGTAACGCCGATATATCGGTATCGCCGATATTATACAACCGATATTTGAAGAATTTGCTGTATGAAAAAAAATCTGCAAAAAGTAATTTTAATTTCTGACTTAATTTATGTATTGGTCTATTCTATTACCTTGTGCAATGATAATTACTATGTTAATTAAATCTTTGGTGCTTAATAAAAAAAAAAGAATTTTGAGTTGACAATTTATTATTTTTACTTTACACTTTCAAGGTTGACTCTCTGGTAAATATAACCAGTAGTCATTGCCATTAGTTATAATAAGGACATAAAAATATCTGAAATTCATACTTCATTATTTAGCTAAGATATCGGTATCGGTATCGGTATCGCCGATATTAACTACTATATATCGGTATCGGTATCGTATCGGCAAAACTGTGTATCGTTACATCCCTAGTATTTTTTTTAAATTTCCATTTCACATTTATTTGGGCCCCAGCATCACGGCATTCAGCCAAAAAAAAAAACAAAAAATGATTTTTGCTATATTTTGCAGTTTTATTTATTTAAAATTGACATGAACATAACAAATAACACATTATAAACAATTTCCAATTATTATAAATTGCAAACTAAACCACAAGAATACACATTTAAAATATTTCGTCTAAATATTCGCGGTAAAAATGTGAACTGAAACAGCTTTTGGCCGAATTTACATTGTCTATGGATATAATGTCACTAATGTCACTTTCTGACAGCCAGTTTGTTTGTGTTATAAAATATTAAGTAAGGTTATTATAGTAAGTTTATTTATTTCATTGCATGTTTGAGAAAAGCACTATACATACCTCGGCGGGAAATGGGGTTGCCGGCCTCGTAACTATCTGGCCTCGCTTCGCTCGGCCAGCTATATGTACTCGGCCGGCAATTCCTTACTTCCCGGCCTCTGCAGTAATGTACTATTTGGGGAAAAGTGTAGGTACTGTTAAGGAAACCCAGATCAGGAAATTGTTACAATGTCAATGAGTCCTATATTTAAAGTACCATAACCATAACATCGGATACGATGACACCCTCGGGGATATTAACTATAATCGGATACTGGGGAAGTTACGTCATACACATTATTAATTTAGGTTAGGTTACGTGATCCGTGTTTGGTTAACTGCCTAGCATTTTCACTAAACTATGACCCGCCAGCACGACGTCTATTTCTGCTCTGAGGGACGCAAGCTGACTAACAAACCTATCCTAACATTTTAATGAAAAGGCTAGGCAGCTAACCAAATGGCTAACTAAACCAGTAGGCGGCGACACAGACGTCTTAATTATGGTCGGTACCTAAGGTAAGTATATCGCCTCAAATTTAATTCAAAATTGATTTTGCAGTTCGTAGCATTGGTTGTGAAATTTAATTATGAGATCGACAAATATGTACCTACCTACTTTTGATTTTTTATTAAAACAGAAACCTCAGCTAACGAAACTTAATTATTTTAATTATTTAGAGCGCAAATTTAAAAATAAAATTATCTCGAGCTTGACTCGAACCGGCATTTCCACGGCTTTCGTGGGCCAACACGTTCCAGCTAGCTCCACCGACTGTGACTATGTACCTAGATGTGTGTTCGTCCCGTCCGAGGTATTTGATTTTTATTTTTAGTATACGTATTTATTTCCAACATGTATCGTAACTTGTAAGGAGATCGAGTTTAAAATTATGTTCCAACCAAGTTTTATTTTTTTTGTTTGTGTATTCATACCAAATTTCAGCTTTTTACCCAAGTTATGAGGGTTCAAAGAAACGACGAAGAGCTTGGAGAAAAGGTAGTAGTGCCCTTGCGCTTCGTTTGGCCCATCATAGCGGTAGCCCCTAGTAGTAGAAAATTCATCTACGATGACAAACGACATCGACAAATTTTTTCGACTGCATAAAAAATGTAACACTCATTTATATTCCATTAATTCTGTCCCTTTTGTGATTTGTATTCGATCGTCCGATCCGTAATAACTAATAATCATGCACATAATACCTATCACGTTGACGACTCAGTTACTACTTGTTCTGTTGCCGTAATTTTTTGCGATGATTTATCCGAGCTTTGCCAATTGAACGGCAACTTGTCTAGCTAGCCCGCTGGATTTATAACATTCGAATACACCTACTGTATAATTTAACGTTGTTAGATCCGCATAAATCATAACTACTCGTATGTGAAAACTGAAGGGTGTCACGCGACAAAACAAATAGTCAACACGCGACAAGGTAAATGTACCTAGTACCTACTAATACACAGTTTTTTTACTATACATAATTTATATTTCATTAGTAGCTAAGCTTTATGAAGATAAATTAACTTTATGAAGGGGATTCGAGTCGGTCAGTTCTCTATACAAATACAAAGAGGGTTATTATTTGCTTTCACGACATCAATCGTGTTTAATTTTTTAGCTTAATACCTACATCGCTACCTTAATACCTATACCTATACGCATGTGACTTTACGTCAAAAGTTTTTTTATTGCTCTAAAGTCATACAAATCAAACGAACTACATGATACACACATATCCTGCCTTTTAGTCCACCTTCACAACAATTTTTTCATCACACTTGCTCGAAAATGGTGCATTACACGTAGGTTTTGCGGGCCGTAAATGAGCTATTACGCCCTAGGGCGTAATGGTTTTCTTTTTAAATTTGAAACGCTGGTTCTGTTTTACTCTTATTTGTCATGTTCAAAGGAAACGCCAACTTACTTTTTTAACTTTTATCACTGAAATATTTATTTAAAGAGAACTGGTATTGCAAATACATGTAAACACATATTTCTGTAACATTAATTAAATGTTTCAATAGTGTATTTTAGGTCTGTACCGCTATGGTTTCCGAACGTTGCGCATTGTCTATGGATATGTCACTAATGTCACTGTCAGTTTTACAATTTTATTTAGGTTAAGTAAGGTTAATTTTATTTAGATTTCCTCACAAGTGCGATGAAAAACATTGTGTGTGCCACGGGCGGTAAAGGAATTACAAACTCGTGTTATTAAAGCCCTCGGCTTCGCCTCGGCCCTGTAACAAACACTCGTTTGTAATTCCTTACCTACCGCCCTTGATACACAATGTACTATTCACAACTAGTTAAGAATAAACACTTTTTATTCCTTCTTTGATAACTAGTTAGTTATTAAAATGGAATAAAAAGTGGCCTTTCATAACTGTCATTCGAAATTATTTAAGTTAAGAAAGAAGAAATATGATTCTGCTTTTACTAAAAATCTAGTTATTCTAAATACCACTTATCCCAGATGAATTTAATGAAATCTATGCAAAGATACAGCATTCGACGGTTTTAGATTATTCACGTTATAAATAAATACAAAGATGTTTTTGTTACATCATCATCCTCCTCGGTGCGCCTACCATGCTAAAGTTGGACAGGAATGTGAATTAGCAGGAGGTACTAAATGACTAAAATTCAGGTTAGCAAATCTCCTGTAGTTTGAAAATTAAACATAGAGAGCGTTGATTAAAAAACATTTTCATCACACTTGCTCGAAAATGGTGCATTACACGTAGGTTTTGCGGGCCGTAAATGAGCTATTACGCCCTAGGGCGTAATGGTTTTCTTTTTAAATTTGAAACGCTGGTTCTATTTTACTCTTATTTGTCATGTTCAAAGGAAACGCCAGCTTACTTTTTTAACTTTTATCACTGAAATATTTATTTAAAGAGAACTGGTATTGCAAATACATGTAAACACATATTTCTGTAACATTGATTAAATGTTTCAATAGTGTATTTCAGTATTTTGCAATTATAAAATCAACCGTTTTAGGTCTGTACCGCTATGGTTTCCGAACGTTGCGCATTGTCTATGGATATGTCACTAATGTCACTGTCAGTTTTACAATTTTATTTAGGTTAAGTAAGGTTAATTTTAATTAGATTTCCTCACAAGTGTGATGAAAAACATTGTGTGTGCCACGGGCGGTAAAGGAATTACAAACTCGTGTTATTAAAGCCCTCGGCTTCGCCTCGGCCTTGTAACAAACACTCGTTTGTAATTCCTTACCTACCGCCCTTGATACACAATGTACTATTAGGTATTGTATTGAATTATTTATATCACCGTCAGTTTGCAACCGTCTTTAGTGTGCTTCTGATTGCACTTTAATGTGCATTTAATTTCCATTTCAAAGTCCCTAGTTTACAGTAAAATTAACAAGTTACAAAAAGCTTTTTAGAAAATTCACAATGGAGACAAGTTCTCAATCACTTTCAGATAATGGAAAACTTTGTCCTTTACATACGTGGGGGACTGATTGAGAATATTGAAAATCGCTCTCGCTTGTTACAAAAAATTATTGAATTGGTATTTGTTAATAACCAATTATTGATAACTAGGAACTTACTTGAATCTATGTCTAGGTATACACATAATAAAATAGCAAGACGGTGTTTGGATATAAGTAAATGCTTTTTTTCCAAAAAAGTAACTTAGGTACACTCCCAATAATGATAAAAAACGTAATTAGGTAGGTACTGTCAACATCATAAATATCTATACGGATGACGTTTAATTTTTTCTAAAATGACAATTGGGTACTTGACTGTAACTGAAATTTGTAAAAATTATATAAGATCCTGGTAAAATAAGCGTAATAAGGAAATATGTTCAAGTTTTGAGTTTGATCTTCTTCTCTTAAGAAGAAGAAAGTTGAGTGGGAAAGTCCATTTTAAAAGTATAAAATTATTAAAAACTATTAATATCATTAAATAACCCATAAAATTTATAGTAACTTTTGTTATGAAACCGTTACGATAATCGCAAGTTTTAACATAGTTGCAGAACAAAGTTATTGATTTCCCCAAACAACGTATGAGTAGTGACGTCACTGTATAACGGGCTTCAGTAGGGAGCGTTTCGGCACGTATTTGGGAAAGTCTAAAAATGTGATTTTAACATTGTAGTATCTCGGTGACTTTTTATAATATTGAAGTGGTTTATTCACAAATATTTATATTATTGAGAGGTGTTTCTATAACATATCACAGAAAAAAGTTGTCAAGTAGCCAATTACCTATGTCAGGGGCGTAAGAGTATACAGATATTTTTGTCGCTTTGGTATAGGTAATTTCACGAGAGTTGAGGTGAATGATTACACACACAGCTACATGAAGTACTCATGGCAAAAAAAGTGAATGAATGAAATGAATGAGTGAGTAATAAACACAAGGCTATAGTTTAAACAAACTTTTTGGTCTATCTTGCAATTCACTGTTGAACCTGCTATCGGTACGAAAAAAGAACAGTAATTTCAAAATCCCGCTGTCATTACATGACAGTGTTGTTGTGTGCGTGGCCTTAACTTTCGTGAAATTAACGTATAATATACAGGGTGTCCCTAAAACCAACTTTCATACGAAAAGGGCTGATAGACCAGCTCATCAGACACCAGATTAAGTAAATTTGACCTCAGTAAAAATTTCTTAGTTTTCGAGATATTGACGTTTTTGCAAAACTCGTGCTAAGTGATACCCTGACTCGGTTATTTGAGTGTCATGACTAAAATATCAAGTATTTTTCAAATCTGGTTTTTGATATGGGTAGCCAGATAACAGGAGATAATAAAGAGGTAAATGTCGAGAGCTTTTCCGGTTGGCTTTTCAGATTAGTGCGAGGGCAGAATTTGTATTCAGTACCCGTCTCGGAACGAAAATTGAGATTACTTACATTTCCTCGTCTAACTAATTCAACGCCTAAATTAATTACGCTATTCATTTTCGCAATCTTGCACTCGGACAGCTCTTCGGCTTTTCCGGCAGTTTGAAAGTAGGTAAAAAAAAAAGCCCACGATGCCTAATTTATAAAATAAGGTATTCTGGGACTGATCGCAAATTTTATGCTTCAATTCTGTGGGTCTAGTGAAAAGGGTTACAAGTCACATTTAACCTAGGAGCAAAAGAGCTTAAATCATACTATAGAGTTGTGACCTTTTGGTCCTGGTATAAATTTAACTAGTACCCCTTTTCACTAGACCCACAGAATTTAACATTAAGAGTGGCATCGAGGTAATTAAAATTGATATAAAGAGTTTTATTGTTAACGTCAATTAAAACCAGGTAACATTCGTATATTATTCAACAATGTAGGTGGGCTTTTTTATTTAAAGTGCGTTCTTAACTGACAGTTAGCAGGTCGTCACAGAATTGAAGATTAGTGTCAAACTCCATAGTACATTTCGTCACGGACTGACAGGTTAGACGGTATTTGAACATAGCTTAAGTCTCGCCTAACCGTAGAGTTGAAAATAAAAATGCCCAGGTACGTAAACTTCAATGAAGTTTAGTAGCAATAAAACTGCACTAAAATGGTGAAATTGGACCGTAATGTTCCTATAATAAACTGCTACAGTTAACAGGGCTTCTTTAGGAAAGTTAAACAATTCCTGTGGCGAAAATACGGTCACGTCGAATTACACGTGATGATAACAACGCGCATTTTCAGCTTTTGTCATTAGCTTTAAGACGGAGTTAATGAAGGCCCCTTCAACAGTAAGCATAATACCTATTGTCATTGAGGAACGTAAATATATTGTATAACCGAATTTATTCGACTGAGGTAGGACCGTTTTAACCCTAATCATAAATTCAGTTTGTCTATTTTGTGTAGTGACACCAATTTATAAGGGTTCTTGGTTTACGAGAAGGGAACTAGGACAACGCAAATAGTGCTCCTAAACCGTATGCCAATTTATTACATACCTGTAATAGTAGAGGATCCCAGTATAGAACGACCTTCACCGAACTGGTTAATGGATCAAAAATTTTTTATATTAAATTAAATATGTTGATAAATATTATTACAAGTGGGTTGCCTAAAAATTTCAGTCCAGAATATGATTAATTAAAAATTTAAGTTAAATTTGCACCTGGTTGGAAACGAGGTGCAAACTTAGCTCAACCGGTTAGTATGAGAAAGTTAGGATGAAATCGGCACGGGTTCCCGTTCACAGAATGAGCAGATTTTTGGTTTAGGGGCATTTTAGCACATAACACTCTTCTATCGCATGAGATGGTTCGCTGGGACCGCTCTGTCGTACGTAGATGAAGAACACACGGAGCGGGGAGCGGCGCGGCTTGCTATGTGCTAAAATGTGCTAACCTAACCTAAACCAAAAATCTGCTCATTCTGTGAAGCCCCCCGACCCGACTCGTGCCGACTTCATTCTAAGTTTCTCATACTAACCGGTTGAGCTAAGTTTGCACCTCGTTTCCTTAGCATCACATACCAACCAGGTGCAAATTTAAGTTAAATTTTTAATTAATCATATTCTGAACTGAATTTTTTTAGGCAATATATTTTTACTTGCAATATATTTATTAAAATATTTAATTCAATATTAAATACTTTTCATCCATTAACCAGTTCGGTGAAGGTCGTTCTACATATACTCGGATCTTAGACTATAACTCGAATGTTGCTATTTCTAACTTCGACTGTACATCCGGGACAGAGCTACATAATAGGTTATTTGATGACAGTTCAAATCAGCTTATTTTTATGAAGTGTCAAAATGCTCAGTTTAGTATGAAATACTGACTTGTGACGTCATGCTCAACATGGTGCCTTATTATTACATTACCTATTAGTTTTCGTCATTTTAAAATCATTAGTGGCACGAAATTGTGTACTTTGCGATTATATCCGAGCTGTTTTGGTAACTTAATTTGATGGTTAGAGTTAATTCATTTATTTTGATTGTTGTCAAACACCCTATTGCGGCTGCTGAAAGTTAAAAACAAGCAAGTCGTTTTTGGTGCACTTTATTCCTCGCGAGTCGCGTCGAGAGTCGAGACGCACATTAGGGTGTCCCGATTTTTGGGATTTTCTTATTATCGTAATGCAATAGCACTGAAAAGTATAAATAATTAAGCATGAATGTAATAAAAAGATCTCGTTTAACTAATAAAATAGTTTTCGAGATCATAAAATAATTATTTATTTTTTAAAAAATTACTAGTATTTTTTTTATTCAACAGCCGGTAGAGCCCTAAAAGTATATAGCTAGATTTTTTCTTTATTTTTCCCTAATTATGCATAACATTACACAACTTTTCAGTGCTATTGCATAACGATATTCAAAAAACCCCGAAGACGGGACACCCTAACGCACATTCATCATTTTCAGTTTTTAATCATCCGTATAAATTAAATTTATGTTACAAAGTAAACCTTTAAAGTTAAAAACCGTATTATGGCTCTCCTGTATTTTTTAGGGTTCCGTAGCCAAAATGGCAAAAACGGAACCCTTATAGTTTCGTCATGTCCGTCCGTCTGTCTGTCTGTCTGTCTGTCTGTCTGTCCGTATGTCACAGGCATTTTACTCAGAAACTACATGATGGATATTGATGAAATTTGGAATATAGGTGTCTTTTATGAGCCGCTACTTAGTTTGGTATATAAATAATTACAATAAATATTTTTAGGGGGGGCACTCCATATATGTTAAAGACAGTAAAAAAAATTTTTTTCAGCAAATATCAATGTGTGGTACATAGTTCGACAGCTCTTTAAAAAACACTATAAGGTTCCTAAGTAATGTTTTTGATTAAGTGAATGTATTTGGAAATAATCGCTCCGAAAGTTGTGTAAATTGTGGGTATACACTTGCTTGCCAGAATTTCATTTGCCATAATTTCATTTGCCATACTATTCAACTGCCATAATGTTGTTTCCCATAATTTCATATGTCATACTCATTGTTTACTATATTAATCATATGCCCGAATCTTTGTTTCCCATAAAATCATTTTCAATAATATCATATGCCAGAATCTTTGTGTCCCATAAAATCATTTTCAATAATATCATATGCCAGAATCTATGTTTCCCATAAAATCAATACATGAAGCAAAAAAGTAGGTTAGGTTAGGTTTGAACTGCGTCCCCCAACAAAAACGAACTGCTGTCAGAAAAGTAGGTTAGGTTAGGTTTGAACTGCGTCCCCCAACAAAAACGAACTGCTGTCAGAAAAGTAGGTTAGGTTAGGTTTGAACTGCGTCCCCCAACAAAAATGAACTGCTGACAGAAAAGTAGGTTAGGTTAGGTTTGAACTGCGTCCCCCAACAAAAACGAACTGCTGTCAGAAAAGTAGGTTAGGTTAGGTTTGAACTGCGTCCCCCAACAAAACCGAACCGCTGTCTGAAATGTACGTAAGGTTAAATGAAACATTATACGAATATTAGTTACAAAAAATAAATGTAGTAGCATACCCACCAACGTATTAAAACAACGAAATAATTTTCGGGCGCTTGCAGAAATGTAATAAGCAAATGCATAGCCAGAACAGATTTGAAAATACTATTTAGCATGGATTTTAAATATTCTTTTAACTTAATAATATGGATAACAATACGTATGGCATTCGTAAGATTATGGCATTTAATATTCGGGTAAACAATAATATTGCACTTAATAATATGGATAACAATACGTATGGCAATCGTATCCTTATGGCATTTAATATTCGGGTAAACAAGAGTATGCCAAATAACTATTATGGTAAACGAAACATTCGGGCAAATGAAATTCGGGCAAGTGCAATTCGGGCAAATGAATTGTATGGCATATGTGCTTCGGGCAAACATTAGACAACCGTAAATTGTGTCCCCCCCCCTCTATTTTCTAAACCGTGCGTCCGAAAAATATGAAAAAAATCACGAAGGTAACGCTTAATTAATACTTTCAACGAAAATTATTTTCAACAAGATCGAATTAACCGTTTTTGAGTTATTGCCGATAAACTGCGCTTCTCAACAAAAGGACGTAATTGCTATGAAGATACGCTCTTTTGTTGTTGTACTTTTTTACATCGTATTTTTTACCTTATAGTTACGGCTATGGAACCCTACACTGAGCATGGTCCGACATGCTCTTGGCCAGTTTTTTTATTTATAAATTAGCTACTTGTAAACTTTGAGCAGACGATTGTGTCTCGAATCTCGATTAAGAAAGAACGCGGTAGGAGACGCCTTAATATGCCGTAATATGGTACATTTACCTTATAGGGATAGAAAACAACCCTACCTATCCGCCATTTTAATTTGGCAAACGATGGACCAAACACCCTGTATAAACCAAAACCCCTATATCGTAGCGCCATCTAACAACACGGTGACTATTTACAGCGTTGTATTGAAAGCGAAATTTTGTGTATAAATTCACCTGGGTTGCTCTTGGAATGAACTTAAACAGAGATATCACAGATGGCGTGTTTTTACGTTTCCTTAAAGTACTCTCTTCTGTTTCTTATTCTATTTTTATTTAATTTTCAATGCTTAATTCTTATCGTAACAGTCACATAAACTTATTATGCAACTGATAGATAAGGCCTTAAAACACGAGTGTGGTTTTATGAAACTAGCCGAAGGCGAATAGGCGAGGCATATTATAAGCTCTCGGTGGTTTATGATATGTGTGTAGTTAAAATTAATATAATTGTAGAAAGACTGTGTTTGTATGTAAATTAAAGGGAAATTATAAGTCAAGCCGCAGATTTATTTCTTGGCCACGTGCTCAAACTTCTCATTTTATAACTAAGCAACGGGAAAATGAGATAGCCTCTAATAAATTAATTCGTCTCTTTTACAACGCCAACTAAATATTCTTTAGAAAGCGTCAAACAAAGATCAACAATTATCTTAACTTGCCTTCTTGTTTATATATTGCCACCTAATTTACTAACTCAGCCATGGATTTTACATTTCATCACCATTTTACGTTTTACGGCTTCAACACAAAGTCCTCAAAAAAATATAATTCAAGCTTCCATTGACAACATCATTTATTATAACTTATCATGTAAAATAATACATCATATTCTGTTATCGAGAAAATAGCCACTTCAAAATTTGGCGCGAGTGCGCGAGACGACAGTGACCGGCCATTTGCACCAATCAGAGAGCGCCATTCATGTACCGACGAGTTAGTCACCAGGGTTGCCAGTCGTACGAGGTTCCTTGTACAAATACGAGATTTGTGGTCTGCTGTACGAGGTACGAGGACATTATTAGGCTCGTACGAAATTGTACGAGGTTTTGGGTTAGGAAGCTTTTTTACCATTTCCACATACAAAATTTCGTTAGACTCACTATTGACATTAAAAACGAGCTGCTACCAGAAAACTGTGGTGTGCGGATGTGTTATGCGCTCCGATTTAAAGTCATTCGTCGAAAATTTTACAAGTGCTAGAAATTTGGTTGGTTTATAATTAAATTAAAAAACTTAAATTAAACCGACTTCAAAAAAGGTTAAAATAAAAGTTTTATGGTAACTTTTCTAGAGGTCGGTGCCAGCCTTAGTACATACATTACATAATGTACTCATGTAAATATTTCTTTAAAACTAAGGCTGGCACCGACCTCAAAAAAGAAGTTACCATAAAACTTTTATGTTAACCTTTTTTGGAGACGGTTTAATTTTTTTAATTACTTTATGCCACACCTGGCAATAAAGTGACTTTTTCCGCACGCTGCGCGTACGGAAAAAGCCGCTTTCTGGCCAAGTTTAGACATAAAATGATGTACACAACACGGGAGGTACTAAAGAAAGCCCTTGATCGCATATTTACGTCCCTCGCTTGCAGCACGGGCCGCACACTTCTGCGATCTCGGCCTTTCTTTGTATTACTACCCTAGTTGTGTAATGGACTAATTTTATGTCTCTCCTCAACAGTTTCTAGGTAATATTAGTGGCCAAAATTTACTATTAGATGACAATTTTAGCTAAATTTTGACGAATAATTAATGTGGGTTGAGTTATATTTTAAGCGTACTGAGTTAAAAAATTAGAAGCTAATAGCATATCTTTTTTGATGGCATATATTAAGATTTTAGATGTCTACTGCTTGAATGCATGTTACAAGTTTAGATGCTAAAAAATAACCACCATGCTGAGTTGTATTTAGAGTGGCCTACATAGAAGATAAGTAGTGGCTAAGATAGTATAATTCAGACGCTCGGTAATTGTGGCTGACTTAGTAATTTAGATGGCAATGTAGATTTTTAGAGGCGAATAATGCTATTAAAAAGAAGTCTGTTTAATTAGCACCCTAAATTAAAGAGCTTTCTAAGAAAGTAGCTGGGCAGTGTTCAAAATAACTAACAAAGCGTAAATGAATACTTAGTTTTTGGAATCCTTCTGTTTATTTGTTCATGCATTACCTAAGAACTACCTAGGTACCGGACCGATTTCCATGAAATTTGGTGTAGGTACAGATTATGACCCTGGTTAATACCTACATACGGTATTTTTTACCCGACTAAGCCGAGGCAAAAGAGACCTTGAACTGATTTCACCTTCGCGAATGAAATCACGAACGGGTTTACTAGTATTCATATAATAGGCTTGTGTCCTAAATTTTGTTTCTGATGTAAATGGATTCTACTATTTATAGGGAACAAATATATACCTATAACTACTACACTTGGATTACTATAACAGCCACAAATTGCAATCAATAGTAGCCGACCACACCGAGCGTTGAAAACGGCCCATACAAAACGGACGCACCCTGTGACGTCATCTCTTGTACTCGCTGTACGAAGTCTGTATGAAAAAAAAAAAGGATTTTGTCCACGAAAAAGTGCGTTTAAGCACATAGTTGTCATACATTTATTTTTTCAGTGTTACCTATTTAAGCACCCCGAAAATATCGATTATTTTTAAAACTGTGGTCTCATAATTTTATATTTTTTTGTTTATTTCTTCAGTGTTATGATAATTTAGTATTTTCCAATCCATGTGACTACATTATGTTAAACATCCCCATTATGATTCTTTCACGTTTTCTATGATAAACGGCTAATTTTATCTGATCAGACTATAAATTTACACGAGAGTGGCCCCAAACAACAACTGTTGAACCTGATAGGTATCATAATTTTAGGTAAGTACAGGTGTCGTAGAAAGAAAATAATTTCAATTTATAAAGTTTATTTCCAGTCAATGTTGACATTTATTATACATACTAATTCAATTTGTATAGTCATCACCAAGTATATCGTCAGTTATTCGCTATGAAGCGTTGGTGCCCGTTTCATGAACGTGAATAGACATGAAAATGCTTTCAATATTCACGAATTCAATCTAGCAAATAACTAGATTTGCGAGCTTAAGCGTGATAATGTAAGTTCGGATTTTTATAATAAGTTCACTGACTTGATCTAACTGTTAGGTACTTTGCAGTCGAGCAGTTCTCGACGATATACTTGGTATGGTAATGACTGCACGCACAATACGCATATCATAAGAAAGTGTATCTTACGAAAGTAACAACTTACAAATAGACCATTTACAACGATCGATGAAAATGAACTACCTATGAGATATTCTAATAAATACAAACTTATAAAATACTACATCAAGTGCCCCGACAGAGCTTAAATAAATATTAAAATTAGGTACCTCACATGCTATTAGAACAAAGATAAATTCGTTTGCATGCAACAAAAGTTATTTTTCATCACACTTGCTCGAAAATGGTGTTGTTACACGTAGGTTTTGCGGGCCGTAAATGACCTATTACGCCCTAGGGCGTAATGGTTTTCTTTTTAAATTTGAAACGCTTTTCTGTTTTACTCTTATTTGTCATGTTCAAAGGAAACGCCAACTTACTTTTTTAACTTTTATTACTGAAATATTTATTTAAAGAGAACTGTTGTACGAGTATGAGTACGAGTTGTGTGAGAATACATGTAAACACATATTTCTGTAACATGAATTAAATGTTTAAATAGTGTATTTCAGTATTTTGCAAATATAATATCAACCATTTTTAAGTCTTTACTTGACTGTGTGTGACTTGACATTCGCATTGTCTATGGATATGTCACTAATGTCACTGTCAGTTTTACAATTTTATTTAGGTTAAGTAAGGTTATTTTGATCAGATTTCCTCACAAGTGTGATGAAAAACATTGTGTGTGCCACGGGCGGTAAAGGAATTACAAACTCGTGTTATTAAAGCCCTCGGCTTCGCCTCGGACTTGTAACAAACACTCGTTTGTAATTCCTTACTTACCGCCCTAGATACACAATGTACTATTACGATTAATGCTACGATGTACATTGACCACAACACAGGTCTTGGATCTACTCTTCTTTCAAAAGTTTCACACATCCCATTTAATTTATTATCATAATGGAAAATAGAAGAACAAGCTTTATTTCTTGACTCTGTCTGGTCGATTTGTATTTTTTAGCCAGTTAAATATTTATATTTAAAAATCCCCGTTAATTTGTTGCCACGTAATATATGTGATTTAACTTGATGGACTCGTGCTACTTTGCCCGAAATACTAATTATTATTTGGGCTTTTTTATTTAAAGTGCGCTCTTAACTGACAGTTAGCAGGTCGTCACAGAACTGACGATTAGTGTCAAACTCCATACATTTCGTCACGGACTGACAGGTTAGACGGTATTTGAACATAGCTTAAGTTTCGCCTAACCGTAGATTTCAAAATAAAAAATGCCCATTTATAACATTGATGAGCATTCATAAGTTTCAAACTACGATGTGGGTCGTTGTCCAATTTTGCGCAGGTAAACTTGGGCCTGCCTGAATATATGGCGTCGAATGTATGGTGCGTCGTGTTAAACATTTTATCGTAATAAACTAATGTTAGATTTAAACGTGGTACAAGAGCCCACGTATCATAGAAGGACTTACGCCTCATTGCATTTAGCTTATATGTGACTGATTCCTTTTCTTACTGGAGGCACTGAATTGTCGTTTTTAGCTACCCGCGCGATGGCCGTAGCCGATCGGAACGCCAGTAAACTACGTCACAGTTGCACAATATAATTATCCTGACAGTACGCAAACGCCAGTCATGCCGGCCGACGCCGCCGCCGAGAACTGTGCCAATTGTCAATAATGTATTTGAAATACATATAACGTATCGTTTCCACACTCATATGGTTAAGAAAATCAGTGAATACTGTCAACTTATATTGAATTGCAGTGATAGATACTTTAGTTTGTTTGTGTACAAACAGTGCTAAATTATTTGGTTTCATTATTAGGCCATTAAATTATTAGACCATGGAGGCTTAAACACGAAGTCTTCACAAATTTATAATCTTCAGCGTCGGCCGATATCAAAGAAAGTACGAGAAGTAGGTAAACGTATACTGTACTACGCGAAGTTTACCGTGCTGTGGCTGTGGGCGGGGCCTCGGCGCGCGCGCGGTCGGTGTCTATTGTTTCTTTGCGAGCGCGGGAATTCTCGTTTTTTGTATGGAAACGCGCGAGAGTGAAACATCTGGTTATATTCTCTAATCTGTGACCAAACCGTCAACATTTTTTTAAATATAAAGTTGAGAACATATCTATATATCAATCTAATACCTTTTAATGAGCAATTCTTGTATATTTATTTACCTATATATTTCGGGATCTCGGAGACGGCTCTAACGATTTCGATGGAATTTGCTATGTAGGGGTATCTCTGGAGATAAAACCAATTTAGGTCGATTGTTCGCCCTCGCAAACCCCTACATAGCAAATTCCATCGAAATCGTAAGAGCCGTATCCGAGATCTCCGAAATATATAAATAAATATACGAAAACACGCGTTCTCCCAGGAGAACGCGTGTTTTCCAGTTTTCACGTGTTTTCCTTTCGCGCGCTACTGAGCGATGATCGGTCGCGGTATACGTAGCAAAAGTAGTAGAGTTGTAAAAAGTTTGTCTTCTGCTCAAAATTTGACATCCACCCATACATAAAAAATCTATGGCATAGTATATCTACACGTTATACTCGTAATGTAGTAACTAGAACTTGCATCAAACAGTCGCTTAGGTACTAAATGTAAATGAGGTGATGGATGACAATATTTCACAAACCATAAACGACAGTAATTGCACCCGCTATGCGCCTACAGTTTAATATATATATTATTGCCATCACAACCAAAGCAGCGACAACTATACCTAGGTACGTGAAAAAAGTTGAAAATATCAGTTTGTGCAAATTTTATAACTTAATTAAACAGGAAATCTTTGATCAACAATATTAGAATGTTCGGAATCTATAAATGAAGTTCTAACTACAGATAAGATAAGGCGAGATATACAATGTATGTATGCAAGAGTTATACTGGTTCTATGACAGGCATAGAAGAGGAAACTACTGCAATATGCGAAGGCATCGGTATCTGACAGTCAAGTTTTTTAATAAAGGTTAACTTACGTGAAATTCTATCGGCAACGGTATAGACTTTGGCAGCTAGCATGGCGATAGCGGTCACTGACCCTGCTTTCATTCAGAGGATAATATAAACCGGGTTGAGATGAAAACATTTATAACCCGTCTAAATTAAATACTATGCATAGATACAGAACTTCAGCATTGTTGTATCCTATCTAATTTGGTCGGGTTTGTCTCTTTGTCGCCGATATGTCAAAATTGACCATTCAGAAGCCCGCGACAAGCTTCATAATACATATGCGAGTAAGGGACAGGAAATGTGAGTGTATCTCACTTTCACGCGTGGTATTCTCTATGGGTGCATCTCTTTCATTTATTTTCTTAGCCCCTGAGCTTGAGTATCCTTCGGTCCACCATTTTTGTTAAAATGTTATGTTACTGGTTCCATGATAGGCTAACTAGTTTTCAAATTAGGCAGCCTAATGTTCGCTACCGCCATGCTAACTAGCAAATCTTACACACTGACTTCAGAAACTTACTTCACGTTTACATAGGTCATTACTGGCTCCATTTAATTCTGTCTATTATTCGTTTTCCAGAGCCGTATACGATGGTATTAGTAATACACTCGCGAGCAAAAGTATCGAATCACTTTGCATTTTTTCGTTTGCATCCGATATCTTTGTAATTTCCCATTTGAATCTGAAAATTATGGTATTAAATGAAAGCTTACAATGTAACGCTTTGAAAAATGTGCCAATTCAATAATATTTCAGATCCAAAGGCTGAAAAAAACTCGAATACCGGAAGTAACTCGAAAATGGCCTTAAAATAAACAAGGGAAACTCGAAATAAAAGGCTTGTTTAAAATAAAATTCAATTTATTATTAGTACGTTAGTAACGGGTATTACGACCCCTAGCCCTACCGACACAACGTAAACGATTTTTCATGGATTTTATTAATTTCCTGATGTAACTTTGAGGAATCGCTTCCCACTCCTCCAGCAAGGCAATCTTCAACTCGTCGACAGTGGCTGGAGCAGGATTCCGGGCCCGAACGCTCCTCTTCAGACGGTCCCACATGTGCTCAATGGGGTTAAGGTCCGGGCTCATCGCTGGCCAGACCATGGTATCGATGCCCACCTCGCGGAGGTAGGCAGAGGTGACCCTTGCGGTATGACAAGGGGCATTGTCCTGCATTAGCATGAACCCCTCATCAAAAATACCGGCATAAGGGACGACGTGGTCTTCCAAAATCTCCGTTATGTACCTGGCAGCAGTTAATCCACCGCCACGACCACCGCCAGGAACAAAAACCAGCTCAGTCCGTGCATCGTACGAGATGCCGCCCCAGAACATGACTGACCCACCTCCATAGGCGACTCTTTCGGAAATGCAGCACTGAGCGTAGCGTTCTTCTGGCCTCCTGTAGACTCTTTCTCTTCGGTCGCAGCCATTCAAACACATTCTGCACTCGTCCGAGAACAGAATCGGGGTCCATTGGGCCAGGGTCCAATTCTTGTGAATCCTCGCAAATTCCTTTCGGGCTGTGCGGTGCCTTGCCAGCAACCTGGGCCCTGTCGCAGGCCTCCTGGGTGTCAGGTTCGCTGCCTTGAGTCTCCTTCTCACGGTCCACTCGCTGGCAACCACTCCTCGCACCTCCCGCAGACGCTGCTGGATGGTAACTCCAGTCTGGTGACGATTTCGAAGAGACGTCGACACAATGAAGCGGTCGTCTCTCTCCGATGTGCACCTTCTGCGGCCGCTTCTAGGTCTTGCAGTAAATGCTCCTGTTTGCTGGAACCTCTGGTACAGTTTACAAACTGTGGACTGGCTCAGATTCACTTCGGCAGCTACTGAGCGCTGACTACGCCCTTCTTGCAGGAGCTGGACGACTACGGCGACTTGAGCTTCGGTGGCTTCCATTTTTTCTGGGTATTCTTCACAGGATAAGATGCGGAGATGTGTGCAGGTCGACTTCTGGTAAGTGACTGATAAGAAATCCCCCACCACCCCCGTTTTATAGGGGTCAAGGGTAGTGCAACTCGTGGGCGTTAGAACCCGTAACAACACGGGAAACCGGGAGATTGGCCATAATCTGAAAAATCCTGGGCCAATGGTCATGTTTCATAGCTTTTTATAAAGCTAATATTCTAACAAACATATTTACATTTAAATAATTTAGAAAAATAAACCGATTTACAAAGATATTGGATACAAACGAAAAAATGCAAAGTGATTCGATACTTTTGCTCGCGAGTGTATAGGCATGCTCTAACAAATTCATCGTAAATATCGTATTTTGAACTTAAATAATTCACTGATTTTACCTTTAATTCTAACTACATGACAAATACTCACTTCGGTAATTGTTAATTAGAAGTTTAAGAAAAGCAGGAATTTACAAATTGTTTTCGAAAATTATTGAGATCCGAAACGATAGGTCCTATGCATGATGATAATCTACGAAGACTAAGAAACGTAGGTAATAATTAATATATCCACGTAGGAATCAATATCTAAAACACTACCGAAAGTCATCACAGATTATAACGTAATGAAATAATTAACTAATGATTAACGTATACTAATTATGTTAAATATTGTACTTCCTGCCATATTTTTTTAATTAATCTTTGATAATGAAAAGTTAAATAATATATGTGACAAGAAATACGAAAAGTAATCTGCTCAATTTTTTTTTAATAAGAGTATAAGTTTAAAACCAAAATAATAAATTACCTTGGCTGCCAATGGCAGAAAATGATTAACATGATTGATCATTTTTAAACACTAATTAAACGAGGCGAAACATGCCGTGGCTGAAATATTGTCGACTTTGTAGCATTACATTCCCAGGCTACTCACAGGCGAGGCGGGCTGAATCCTCGTAGTTTGCATTCAAATTCGATTTCAACGCCGAATTAATTCCAAGATGAAGTATGTCCTCGATGGATAATTTTGAGTCATTTTCTTTGATATCTCACAAACGCGACATATACCTAATAATTAAAGAATCAAAACTATAACCTGGATGACACAATGCAGATATTTTACTCATTTATACAAACATAAATAATAAAAATAAGTAGTTGCGCACACGTCTATCTATCAATTACTGCAATATAATCAAAAAGCACAAAACACAACTTCTAAATTGTTAGTCGCTACGTTATTCTAATATAAAATTATAAATAATCCGCAACTTTAAAGTCATCTACAAATTTATTGCTGAATTTTCAATTATCATGTTCCGTTCGCGAGTTATAAAGGAACGAATAATCAAATCGCCCATCAAGATCTGTTATCATCTTAGAAAGTTAGTGAGAAACACTTTTTAAGTTTTGCAGTTGCATTGCTTAAAATCCACTCTTTTTATTTACGATAGGTGAGCATTTGACTTCGATCTCACCTGTTGGTAAGTGAAGATGAATAATGGGCTAGGCGACTAAAAAACTGTTTAGTTCGTCAATTAGATTATTAATAAATATTTTACACGTATTTTTTCTTTTGTTTGACAAACAGAAAATGACGATGATAGAGTGCTTAGAAGTTTCGAGTGACGTCATTCCTTGGTACAATTTTCACCTAGGAGTGACGTCACAAGCCCCCACTCCAGAAGTTTTATGATCTATATTTTTGTCGATTTTTAATATTTTGATTAACCAAAAAATACGTGTCCCATATGTTTCCATAATCTAACTGACGGACTAAATAGAATTATATAGTTTTAACCCAGTCGTCATCCTCGTCACCTGTTTTAGCCCTTTTCAGCAATTTGCTCGCGCCTTGCCCATAGAAGACTAGTGTGGGTTCAGTAAATGATTTTGCTTGGCGGGGCGGTGGTGTTGGTGCTCATGGCTTGTTCGAGAGTGTCGAGGCGCCGGTAGGCATGCCCGCGACTGTTCCGGCGGCGGCCCGTCTGCCGTCCCTCCACTATTAGCCCGAAGAACTGGAAACGCAGAACATTAAATCATTTAAAGAGAATATGCCTTTACCAAGAGGCCCACTGTTTAACACATTCAGTGCCAAGCAGTGGCGTGGCGTCAAATATATTTTTAGTAAAGCTGGAGCAGATTTGGTTTTCTTTTTCTTCAGGAGTTTTAGATACTCCAGTTATATGCTTTAAAAATAGGCAAGCCTGTGGGAATCGGGTTCTATGAACGCCACGCCACTGGTGCCAGCTCCATTTCCATACAAAATGAACCCGATAGTCGGGTTCTTTGGCACTGAATGTGTTAAGCTTAGATTACACATACACCTTTGAATTTTTTCGCAGATGTATGCAGGTTTCCTCACGATTTTTTTCCTTCACCTAAAAGTTAATGGTAAATATCTAATGATATTTCGTACATCGTCCGAAAGTCATTGGTACGAGCCAGGATTCGAAACCAATTCTGCTTGAAAGGCGCATGTCCAAACCACTCGGCTACCATAGCATCTTGCCCCGTTTGCTAACTCAAAAAATATTTAAACATCGTAGGTATCAGTGACGTGGCGTCTATAGAAACCAGTTCTCTTGAGTTTGTCTACTTTAAAAGGTTTAAGCAGTTTATATTATTGCTGGAAGAAAGGAAAAGCTTGGCAGGCTTACCCACGGAAAAGTGTGACGCCAGACGCCACATCACTGTTAAGAATATTGTTTAACTATACAATAACATTCGCAAGTATTAAATCTTTTGTAAAACTCGAGACTCTCGGAGTAGACAACTCTCGTCTACTCCGTTACCACGAGTTTTACAAATGATTCAACATGTTTTATTCAAGTTAAAAATAAGTGAAGGATCACAAAAATAGGGTTTTTAATTATTACATACAGAAATTACTCACCATTTTGCCTACTTTGCTCTTGTTGTGGTACAGGACGTATAATACTGCAACAACTATTACTGCAGTCAGGAAAAACGGGAAGAAATGGTCATCAGCCTCCGCAAAACCATCAGGACTTTGGAAGAATTCTAAAAAAAAACATAATAAAATCGTTAGTTCAAGGACTCTTGGGGAAAAGAAACCATAAGACGTGTTGTTAGGCTTTTTGTCATCCTCTTTTAATAATAAATGTTTTCTTTTGTAAGCTGTGCCATCAACAAATAGTATTTATGCCACACCTGCGCGTACGGAAAAAGCCGCTTTCTGGCCAAGTGTAGACATAAAAGGATGTAAACAACACGGGAGGTAATAAATAAACCCCTCGATCGCATATTTACGTTCCTTGCTTGCAGCTCGGGTCGCAAACTTCTGCGATCTCGGCCTTTCTTTGTATTAGCACCCTAGTTGTGTAATATACTATTCTAAGGGCCTAATATATCACACTTGCGATTTACGGGACAGTTTCCTTGAAAAAAAAACCAGTCGCGGCGAACATTTGTATGGGACTTCGCTTCTAATTGGCCCGCAGCTCGCTCGCAAATCGCAATTCTAATGGTTTACTATGTACTAGCAATATCATTACGGCTAGCACAAGATAACCGAGACATATCTCGCACGCGACACAGCATGTAACAGCCAAAGGAAACGTACATCTGCAACGCAATGCAATGTACGTGCCTTCTCATTGGCCATTGCATGCTGTGTCGCGAGCGAAGTATGTCGCGGCCTTTTTTTGCTAACCGCGAACTTTAATCACAGTTTAAAAAAATCTCATTGTCGATCACAATGTATAGGAGCGCGCATATTTATTCGAATATAAACTTCGTAGGTACTCTATTTTACATTGTTTACACAGCTGAGCAAACAGTTGCAAGGTTACTGAAAGTACAGATTATTATTTAAATAATGGTCAGTAGTCAAGTCAGTAAGCATTGGTGATCATGGCTGAAGATAACGTTTTCCCAACATATATTTTTAGTTTTAAACTACTTAACAGGCAAGCCGCACTAACTGTATACCAATGGCGTGCCGTCAAATATATTCTTAGTAAAGCCGGAGCAGTTTTGGATTACTTTTTCTTTATGAGTAGTACCTAGATACATAGGTAGGTCATATGCTTTAAAAATAGGCCAGCCGGGGGGAATCGGGTTCTATGGACGCCACGCCACTGCTATGTACAGATGCCTTATGGAAAAAAATATATAGTTTAATGTTTCCTATCCATCATGTAAAGATAATATATCTAGCTCCTCAAGTCCACTTTGCCCAATGTATCCACTTAGAAGCGTATTCCCCTATAACCCGTCTTGGTATCCAAATGGATACCCTGGTCAGGACAAGGAATAACCATTTCAGATAAATATTCAATAGTGTGCTACTTAAACTTTGGCCAGCCACCCCTCTTCCTCTCTCTCCTGGTTGCTGTGAAAATCAGCACCACTGACACCAGTCATTTGGCTCATGCTGAGTGGTAATCTTTTCGGTGCATCTATTATGTAGGTTAAGTTTGAAGTTAATGTACCAAACAATAGGGAACATGCACGAATTTTTTTAACACATTTCTTAACAAAATATGTAAATACTGTAAAAAAGATGACAGTCAAGATAAAATTAAAATCGACGATATGGGCTATGACGTCATAGTACACAGCTGCCATACAATCTCCGTACTATATTCTGTTTGGCTAGAATGAGAGAGATAAATTGTTGTAGTCTTATATCTTAGTTATTTTTATAGTTATTCGAAAAATGTTTTTGTTCTACTGTTTTTATATGAATGAACTTTTATTAAATTAAATAAAAAATAGCATGCATATTCTCTACTACATCAAATAACTATTACTTACTTACAATAGGGTTAAAAAAAGAAAGCAGCTTCCTACCTCTCTGAGATCCGTCGCCATTCAAGGAGACCTGAGTTTCAATCCTTTTAGCTGAGTTTTTAGCATCCTGTTCAATTTTCACTTCCATATCATTGCCAATTTGATCATCTCCATCGTCTGCATTGTCCATGTTGGCCTCCTTTCCATCATCGTTTTCTGCAGAATCACATATTGCTAATTTATTCTTATATTCAAATGAAATACTCACCTGTGAGCAAGTTAAATATAGGAATAACAATAGTTATTTCTAGGGATGTAACGATACCGATACCGATACCGATATATCGGCCGATATATCGGTATCGCCGATATATCAGTATCGCCGATATATCGGTATCGCCGATATTATACAACCGATATTTGAAGAATTTGCTGTATGAAAAAAAATCTGCAAAAAGTAATTTCAATTTCTGACTTAATTTATGTATTGGTCTATTCTATTACCTTGTGCAATGATAATTACTATGTTAATTAAATCTTTGGTTCTTAATAAAAAAAAAAAAATTTGAGTTGACAATTTATTATTTTTACTTTACACTTTCAAGGTTGACTCTCTGGTAAATATAACCAGTAGTCATTGCCATTAGTTATAATAAGGACATAAAAATATCTGAAATTCATACTTCATTATTTAGCTAAGATATCGGTATCGGTATCGGTATCGCCGATATTAACTACTATATATCGGTATCGGTATCGTATCGGCAAAACTGTGTATCGTTACATCCCTAGTTATTTCGTTTGTAGTGATGTAAAATATATACAACCCGTAGCAATAAAGTGAATCGGATGTACTGCCGTCCGATATCTAAAACTAGACTGACCTCTATACAACTCTATAGAGATTAGTCTAGTTTTAGTCATAGGACGGCAGTGTAGTCTCCATACTGGCCCAGTTGGGGACTTCATGTACCTTTGGATTACTTTGTGGATGTAAGCAGGTTTCCTTGCACTATTTTTTCCTCACCGAAAAGGTAATGGTAAATATCAAAGCATATTTCAGACAAATCTGAAAAACTCACTGGTACAGGTGCCGGTAAAAATATTTGATGAAACAGGGTAGGCATAATAAATATCGGACACAACCTAATTGCTGTAGAAAGAGAGGTGTCAGATATTTTTCTGTTTCATCATATACTATTGCGAGTGACTGTACAAACTACGATTTGAACTCTCGACATCCGCTTGAAAGTTGCATGTTCAAACCACTCGACTACCATGGCTTAAAACAAAAAGGTTGTGAAAGCCACCATTCATAATAGGTGTAAGGGTAAGAATTACTCATCATTTTAACCTGGAGACATCCACTGCTGAACATAGGTTGCTTCTTGCCTCCATAGACTTCCAGCGACCTTATCGAGGTTGACAGATTATCTTGTGGGTGACAGACCCACTCCGGGTCTTCTAGTTAGTGGTCTCGATTTGAGAACCTTTATGCCCCACCAGCCATTTGTTCTTCGAATTATATTCACAACTAATAGGTATAAAAGTAAACTATTTTAATTACTTACCCATATCCATGCTAGCATCATCAGGATCTTCATTATCCACACCTATCTTCTGTCCCTGGGTCTCTATCTGTGGGATACCTACATCAGGGTCTTTTACGACAAGGTTATTTTCAATACCAGCTTCAATATTCCCACCATCAATAGCTTCTACATCAATATTTGGCTTCTCAATGTCCCCATCTTTCTCACCGACTTCGTGCGTGTGAACTGTTTCTTGAAGACTTTTCTTAATTGTACTGTCCCCTTCACTCTGCAACTTTGAACTTTCTTGATTTTGTATACTTGGCAACTGTGCAACTGAAGAAGATTCTTGTTTAGCCACTTCTGATGGATGTTGATTAGTCTCATCTTCCTTTTCAGACTGCACTTTAGTAACTGATGCAGCTGTATCTGAAGATGTTTTAAGCTGTCCATCCGATACATGACTAACCTGAGTTGCTGTTGCATTATTTTTCTCTTCAACAGGACCTGATACTCCGGGACTAACCTGATTGACTGTTGGTTTAAGTGCATCTGTTGAGCTCAGTGGCACATAAACCTTTTGCAATGTCCACTTGTAATACTTGCAGAAGAAGTTGGTATCGCCAGTCAATATGTCGTCATCAGTGCAAACTTTTTTACAAGCTACATCATTTTGGAACACAGTAGTGATTATCGTTTGGTATGCTGTGGAAGGCACATTGAAATGCGCAGCTTCACTACAGAAGGCCGAGACGCCTTGTTTCTCACTTAATTTAGCAGTAAATTCTGTCGATAAATCAGCATTGTTAATAGCAGTATGATTACACATGAGACGGTTGGCGTCGAAAAACAATAAGCATTGCAAATTAACATCACGATAGGGCGGCAATTGTACATTGCACGCATTATTTTTGTTCGCAATTTGACCCAGCACAAACTCGTTTTTGCACTGGCTGCTAAGCTCCCTCAGAAGGCTGCCTACGAAAAAGTTACCGTTAGTGCTATCCTTTACAGGTACTCCCAAACTTCGTCCGTAAATATTGACTAATAAAAATACTAGCGTATAACGCAACATTGTGTCGAGTTATCTTCCCAAATTTCGCAATAATTCATAAAATACTGTTTATGTTTCTCTTCTCTACTTATACAGAAACGCACACACCACAGCAAAAATTATTCATTTCATCATTTGACAGCTCGATTTTTCTTGACGTGTTTGTTTGACGCAAGTCATAAAAGTTACCCTACAAAAAATGGCGTGAATTAAAAAATAATACAGTAATATTTAGTAGTAATGAAATATCTAAGACAAATATTTCGGTGTAAATTAAATAAATCCGATATATGAATTAATAAAGAAATAAAAATAGATTTAACGCGGACGTGGAGGTTGTTATTCGTGGTCCCTCTCTTAGCGCCATCTATCGTTACTTCAGATACTTACGTGGCGCAATACATGCTGACAAAAGTGACAAATAACTGCATTTACCCCAAACCTTCAGTATTTTATAATATTTATTCGGCAGATGGCGCTATAAAAGTAATCCCATCAAAAACATTACATTTAAAAAGATGCAAGTCTCGCAACGCAGTCCTTCACGACAAAGAAGTTTTGGGATGTAACGTTAAACTTGGGCTGCCATCTCTAAAATTTGACACCTAGGACAAAAAGCGTAAATCCCCGGATTTTGGAGCTCAAAAGTCGGCCACAACAACAACGCGGTTTTTTTTTCGCTCTGTCTGTCCGTACCAGGAGAGTGTCCACAGAACTCGATTCGCACCGACTAGCCTATATTTACCCGTGGAGGGAGGATTCTTTAGAGGACTATTAAAATGTTCCTAAACCCGGCATGTCTCACTCCGCGATTTTGTTTCCAGTAATTATATTATTCCTTGCCTAATGCATTTGCATTAGGCAAGCTCAGGGCTGCGCCGACACCCGGCAGCGCCTGTGTGCGAAACCTATAAAGCCCAAAGGAGGGTTATGTGTTTGACCGGTATGTATGTATGTATCAGTAGCGTGGCATCAAATATATTCTTGGTAAAGCCGGAGCAGATTTAGATTACTTTTTCTTCAGGAGTAGTACTAGATACTCCGGTCATATTATATTATATGTACTTTAAAATGGGCAAGCCGGTGGGAATCGGGTTCTATGGACGCTACGCCACTGGTATAAGTATGTATGTATGTATGTATGTCTGTATGTATGTATGCATGTATGTATGTATGTATGTATGTCTGTATGTATGATCGTAAGTATGTATGTTACCCGTCTGTGGCGAAGCCCAAAGGAGGGTTATGTGTTTGACCTGTATGTATGTAAGTATGTATGACGACGTGTATCAAAACAGTTATTTTTTTGACTACCTCTAATTCAGTAGGAAATTCAAGCTATAATAATAATTTTATTTTTGTTGACAACCCTAACGGCCCACAGTAGGGGTGGCGACCAGAAAGAGCGTGCGTTATGAGTAGAGCGAGAAGGTAGGATTCGGCGCATTTTTGAGACAGTGCGACTTCTGTACAAAGTACTATTACTTATTCTGTGCCTAAAGAATAGTTCCTTAAGATACCTACCGAGCTAGATGGCATTCCCCCGAGCGTTTCAAACGCCGTGAGCCCGTGACTTCGGTGTTGAAATTCTGCGAGATTTGGACAACATTTTTAGTTACCTATGTCGTGAAAGCCCTGACGTCTACAACATAACTGAAAATGCTGCACAAATTTCGCAGAAGTTGGACAATATCGCTCCCACTGAAGTCCCGGCGTTTGAAACGCTCGGAGAATACCTACCCAATTTATTTTTTCGTAAAAAGAAAATAGTTTAAGAGGTAATTTTGCAAGACCACGTCGCATAGACAATTTACGAGTAGATCTCACTGTTCAATTCCATCGCTATGGACTAAAGCGATATCTGGAGTGCTTAAAATTCGTAGTCGTTATGCAAATCTAAAATCGAAATACCTACTTGTCTTTATATAAAATTGCATATATTTAGGATATCAGTGGAAGCAACAGAGTGTTTACAAATATAATAAATACCTTTTTCCTGTAGCCTAACACGTCTAACTTTAGACGTATAGGGGAGGATGGGGGAATTACGGACACTTAAGCAAACATCTGAATAAAAATCATACCATTAACATTAAGCAGATATTTTTTTATATAATTAAAGTTCGGTTACTAACTTACAAAATTACCATAATATTTTATTTTTAAATAATTTGCAAAAATGAAATATTAAAGAAAAACAAAAGGCTTTCTGTCCGAAATTACTATTTGAAGTTATTGCGATTATTTTGATAATATCCTACATCGACCTACGACTACGACTCAGGGCCGATACAGACGGACTGCAACCCAACTGCAACTCCTTACGATTTGTATGGGAACTGCATCACAACTGCGCAGTCGGCGTGCAGTTGTGATACAGTTCCCATACAAGTCGTAGGGAGTTGCAGTTGGGTTGCAGTCCGTCTGTATCGGCCCTCAGTTGGAGTTATTCACATAACATCGTATACATGGCACTAAATAGTGATGAGAATTATAAGAAAACACGTGAAAAAAATCTTTGGTACTTATTTTGAAATGTTTCTTCTTGTAGTCCATCCACGCACTACGGGTGGTGCGAGTAATCAAAAAATCGTTATACCTAATGGAGCACGGGGGCAGCTAGAATTCTAGAAAAGGTTATGTCTGGGATTACCCCCCGTCCGTATTTACCCCACCCTCCCCTACTTAATGAGAAATTAACAAAAGCTTTTAGAATTCAAAGTGCCACTCCTGTTTACTTATTGTCATCAAAAAGTATTTTTAATAAACTCGCGGTCTAATTGATATATTTTCATTGAAAGCTTCAGATTCATTTTTAACTTTTGTTTCCAACCATTGGCATTCATTAAGCTTCGTTGTGGGAACTTTTACATCAGTTTGTAATTAAAAATTTCCATAGTAGGTACCCACGTAAAAACATTGTGGATCCATTATATTAATAACTGGCCAAGAGCATGTCGGACCATGCTCAGTGTAGGGTTGCATAGCCGTAACTATAAGGTAAAAAATACGATGGAAAAAAGTACAACAATAAAAGAGCGTATCTTCATAGCAATTACGTCCTTTTGTTTATCGGCAAGAACTCAAAAACGGTTAATCCGATCTTGTTGAAAATAATTTTCGTTGAAAGTATTAATTAAGCGTTATAAAATCTTTGTATTTTTTCATATTTTTCGGACACACGGTTTAGAAGATAGAGGGGGCGCGGGCACAATTTTCACAACTTTCAGAGCGATGATTTCCAAAGTATTCACTTAATCAAACACATTACTTAAGAACCTTAACATGTTTTTGAAAGAGCTGTCGAACTATGTACCACACGTTGATATTTTCTGGAAAAAAAATTTTTTAGCTTCTGTAACATGTATGGAGTGCCCCCCCTAAAGATATTTATTTTAATTATTTAACTACCAAACTCGTACAAGAGCGGCTCGTACAAGAAACCTATATTCCAAATTTCATCAATATCCATCGTGCAGGTTTTGAGTAAAATGCCTGTGACATACGGACAGACAGTCGGACGGACATGACCATTTTCAGACAACCGCTTTGATTGACCTGTTTGGTCAAATATACTTTTACCTGTTTTTTAGGGGTCCGTACCCAAAGGGCGCCGACGGAACCCTATTACTAAGCCTCCGCTGTCCGTTAGTCCACTTGTCACAGGGCTGTATCTTTTTTAACTGTAATAGATAGAGACTTGAACTTTTCACAAAGTGTGTATTTCTATTGTCGCTAAAAGATCCAATACCTAATAAAAAGAAAATAAAATCAAAAATTAAAGTGTTTTTTGCTCGATTTTGATAAAGGTATTAAGTCGCATAAAGATAAACTGTTTTGTTAGAACAATTTTTTTTATCTGTGAAAATTTTATTATTGCTTCATGATAACATCGAAGTTGATGTTATTAGTATATTTAATTTTCGAACATCTCTATTAAAAAAATTGCAATTTAATTTTAATATCATTCGAAGTGACGTTTTATTCATGACATGCGTGAAAAGTTTTCATTTACCGCCATTTGACTTTTTAGGGTTCCGTAGCCAAAATGGCAAAAACGGAACCCTTATAGTTTCGTCATATCCGTCCGTCTGTCTGTCTGTCTGTCTGTCCGTATGTCACAGGCATTTTACTCAGAAACTACATGATGGATATTGATGAAATTTGGAATATAGGTGTGTTTTATGAGCCGCTACTTAGTTTGGTATATAAATAATTAAAATAAATATTTTTAGGGGGGCACTCCATACATGTTAAAGACAGTAAAAAAAAATTTTTCAGCAAATATCAACGTGTGGTACATAGTTCGACAGCTCTTTAAAAAACACTATAAAGTGCCTAAGTAATGTTTTTGATTAAGTGAATGTATTTGGAAATAATCGCTCCGAAAGTTGTGTAAATTGTGTCCCCCCCCCTCTATTTTCTAAACCGTGCGTCCGAAAAATATGAAAAAAATCACGAAGGTAACGCCTAATTAATACTTTCAACGAAAATTATTTTCATCAAGATCGAATTAACCGTTTTTGAGTTATTGCCGATAAACTGCGCTTCTCAACAAAAGGACGTAATTGCTATGAAGATACGCTCTTTTGTTGTTGTACTTTTTTTACATCGTATTTTTTACCTTATAGTTACGGCTATGGAACCCTACACTGAGCATGGTCTGACATGCTCTTGGCCAGTTATTTTTTAATTTGTGGTTTTGAACACATCTATGAAGGTAGAATCGCCTTTGAGTATCGAAAAGTGGCTGTCGAAATGTGCTAAATAGTGGTGGCGCTACTATTGCAGATGGGTAAAATTTAAAAGAGGGCTGCAGGGTGTCGAGAGGTGTGCTGCCCTTTCTCCGCGTTATGCCCTTTAACACTTCCACGCCTGGAGCATAGAGCTCTCGCGACTCAACTCACAACTCTTGAAGTCTTGTTTTAAATGTCATTGGCCAATTTCAAACGAGACATTAATTAAGTACGAGAGAATTTATTATTCACCCACAATTTACAACCATAAATTACAATGTAAAGTTTTAGTTTCATACCTTATCGTTATCCCTAAAAGGCAGTCGGCGACCAACATTAGATTCCAAGGAGGCGACTTATACTAAAAGTCGGATTTTTAACTAGGCGAAGTTAAATAAACTGACATTTACGAGCGAATTCTTCGTGTGATTACTGCGTTGTGATGTAAATAAAGCACTTTTTATGAATAAAACTTACTATAGAGTCACTGGTTTCATATTTTGTCATTTATAATTTAAGTAATTGAATAAAAACTATGTAACGAGATATTTTAAATGAGAACTGTCAAATTACTCAGGCGAATTAAAAATCCGACTCTTGATTCTATACATCGTGCTAGCTGTGACTGTAAAGAAATTACTTAGCCCAAAATTCCAGAAAAAAAAAACATTCAGCAAAGGGACCATTGTTTGCAATGTGTAAGGGGAGGTGTCAGTGTCGGCCATTGTTATCGTTGCGTGAATTATGCAGGTAATGGGCCGCGTTTACAGGCGTACGTGCCTCGACATTCATTACGCGGGCTAATTAAACCAGCCGTCGAGATTCCGACGACGAATCCGCCTTTCAGGACAAAACGCCTTCTACATATTTTCTTTCATAAAATTTTAAGTGGTGCCGCGTTGGCATTCATTGTACCCCGTAAAACGTAGAGCGGGGCTCGGATTATTGAAATTAAAATATTACATACCTATATACCTCTTTAAATAATGTAACCGTCGTGGTAAAACTTGTTACAATCTTGTGCCAAACATTAGTGACTATTCTATCCCTAGAGTACCGATCCAAGCAGAACAAAACAACAAATGAATATCACAGAAAAACTCAATAAAATGTGTCGGTATTTAAGTACCTTAGATATTTTCGTGTTTTTGATCACATGAAAATTTAACCTAAATCATTTAATTCAATTACTTAAAACCGCGTTGTAACTAGAGGGCACGGCGGTAGAATCTGCAGCAAATAGATGTTGCATTGTATTTTTGATGCTGGCTTCGCCTAGATTACCTACAGCGAGCGAGGAAACTGATATGTTTACACTGCAATTTTCCCAAACCCCCGCCGTGCGCCCAATTAACCACCGTTCCAAACGGCTCAAATATTAAGTACATCGGAAACCGAAGCAATGCCTTTCATTTTGGGGCCTTTCATTCTCTCCAATTAACGCGCGCAGGAATCCAGTGCCGCTGTGTATATATTATTTTGGTGGAGCCACGCGTAGCATCATAAGCTTACTGATTGCTATTTGACACGTTAGTAACCTATCATTGTTAGGGTTCCGTACCTCAAAGGGAAGAGACGAGTGATCCTATAAGTGTTCCGTTTTGTGAACACTTATAGTATCACTCATGTGTCTGTCTCTCTTGTCTGTCATAGCTAATTTATACATACTTGACCGATTGAGTTGAAATTTGGTACATACATGTATTAGATTAGTAGATCGTTTTAAATATTTAGGCAGCTTAATTACTAGCGACTCCAGGTGTACACCAGATATTGTCGCAAGAATTGCTATGGCGAAACAAGCTTTTAATAAGAAAAGACAACTGTTAAAATCCAGTATGGCATGCAAGAGCAAGAAACAGCTTATAAAAGTGTACATTTGGAGCATTGCGCTTTATGGAAGTGAAACGTGGACAATGACGCAAAGAGATAGAGAAAGATTGGAAGCATTTGAAATGTGGTGCTGGAGGAGAATGGAAGGCATAAGCTGGACAGAGAAGAAAACCAATGAAGAAGTATTAATGATGGTGAAAGAGAAGAGGACAATCCTGAATGTTATTGCAAACAGACGAGGAAAAATGATAGGACATTTGATAAGACACGACAATTTCTTTAAAACAATACTGGAAGGAAAGATAGAGGGAAAAAGAGGTAGAGGAAGACCTAGACGCAGTTACATGGACCAAGTGAAGGAAAAAGTTAATGTTGTGTCTTATCAAAATGTCAAGAAGCTGGCGTACGTCAGACAAGATTGGAAACAACTCCACCGACAAGAGTGTAACTCTTAAATTAATGAATGAATGAATGATGTATTAGATTAGACCCTTCACACTTGCGATTTGCGAGCGAGCTGCGGGCCAGTTAGAAGCGAAGTTCCATACAAATGTCGCCGCGTCTGGTTTTGTACGAAAACTCGCCCGCAGCTCGGCCGCAAATCGCAAGTGTGATAAGTAAGGCCATTAAGGTCGACCACCCAGAGATTTTTTTTCTTTCTTCTATCTTTCAAAGACGGACGTGTAACGTATATATATATATATATATATATGAATTTTAAACATGGGGCCACTTTTGGGGGGTAAACTAGCTTGCTGTAAGAATGTCAAATATATATTTTTTATAATTTTTATATTAATAGTTTTGAAGTTATTTAAGAAAATAGGCAAAACTTGACCATTCCCCCCTTATCTTCGAAACTATTGGACCTAAAATTTAAAAAAAAATAGGGAAAATAGTCCTTTACCTATAGATTACTTACAGGAAAATCTATAAGAAGTCTATGGAATTTAAAGCAACATACGAGAATTGTTTTGAACGTACGGAACCCTCTCCACGCGATTCTAACTCGCACATGTCCGGTTTTTTACAGGGATCTTATGCGGATTACTCGGATTCACCGATTCACCTTGTTAGTAATTAGGTAGGCATGATATTTTGTTTAGGTACCTACAAATTCATCCGAGAACTTCAAAAGTAATCCTATAATATAATATAACTAACATGGTAAAAATAATTAAGGCACTAAAAATACTTTTTGTTGGACTGTGTATGTTCATTTCGCTGTTAGATGTTAAATAGATGATGAGATTGGCGATTACAATAACGGCGCTGCTACAAGACTACTGCGATACGATATTTTCGTCTCAAAGCATAACATATTTGTGTTATCTCATTCGTAGTTTACAAGTTGGAGCCCATGAAACCATTGCGTATTTTAGCCAACTAACCTTACCAATGTCAAAATTTAATGAGATCCCTTATTGGCGTCTTATGAAAGTCCTCGTGTTTATATTAAATGTTAAACGTGACTTTGTGAAATAGGTACTGGCTTATTTGTCAGGGCTTAATATTTGGCTCGTAACATTAAATTTAATAGTTACCAGTCTCGAACTCTTGGAACTCCTTGTTTGCGGATCAAGTTTCTGCGGTGGCCCTTTAAGGTGATTTGAGTCGGCGTGTTTTCCATACGAACATAAAAAGGGTTATTGTAGAAAAAATGCTGTACGGGTCTCAATGCACATTACCCACTTACAATCTATTTACATACAATAATTTAAGAGTCACAGCCACAAAGTAAAAGAATAATTTCTAACTAAACTTATTAATCCAGTTTCAATATTACCGATTAATTTTTTATCCATAATTTATCATTTATCCTCAACATCATATTCTTGTCATGCAACCAATCTTTATAATCTCAAAAAGTTTAGACGGTGCATCGTAAAATGTCCATTTTCGTCCAACCAAGTTCAAAAGCTCTAACGACAAATAGTCTCACGTAGTTGAAGGCAATAAGGAAAGAACAGTGTTCGAGTGGATGTCATCTAGCACGCCGCGCCCTCCGGGCATTCCTAATCCGCCGGCATAGCTGTGAGGAATTTCAAATTTGAACTGTAGATGAAGTGCATTATGCACTCTTACTAGCGCGCCACCACACGCGATCGTGTAACAAGACGTTTACAACCAATTTATCGTTGCAAATCGTTTGCGGAATTCTGCTTTGTTATGTCCATGTTTATGTTTTGCTACGTTTATTGTACAGATTACCTAATTCGCCAAGCTTTCTGGATCGCTGTGAAAGATCCTAACTACTAGGTAATATTATAAATGTGAAAGTTTATTTTTTCTGTCTTCCTGTTACATTTTTATACATAAACCGGCGAACCAATTTCGATGATAGTAGCTTTGGCCCGCGATTATGTCTGCGTAGAATTAGAGTTTTATATCTCTTTCTTAAAAATTGATTGCAACTCCGTGCTCACATCTTCCAAACGATGATTTTCGTGATAAAAACTAGTTTGCAAGGCGCATGTTTTTTATGTCATAAGGGGAAAACGAGCAGCCGTAGGCGCCGTAAGAGTAAAAAGCCATAAAACTTGTTACAATAACATTATTACTTCGAAAGGTGACAAGTCGTAGTACGAAGTAGCGAATTTCGACCTAAACACTTTCTATTAAAGTTCAAAATGCTTTTTATGTTTTAAATACAAAAGGTATCTTTACACCTGCATAGGGTTGTCAAAACTGTAATAAGTGAGTAAAATATTAAAACACAACCATAAACCACTAAACCAGATTCAACGGAATAGGTACTAGTTGAAAATTCCCGATTGTTGCAACCCTCCAATGTTTTTTATTGCATTTGCAATTTTTGCGCTGTCATTTGATATTGTAACTTAGTACTAACTATTACGTTAGCTTTTTGTATACGTAAGAAATCACTTACACTCTTTCTATAATAGATAACCAATTAGCTCATTTTTATGACTCTTAAGTCGGCGGTCAGACTATAAGCGATTCTTACCGCCACCATACCCACACTTGCAACACTATCTTTCAGGTGGGATGTCCGAATAGGGTTGATTATCGGGAGCAGGAAACAATATGTCGGGATTATGAGACTTTAGTCGGGAGATGCCCCGCGCGCTCGATGCGAGTTTTTTTTATTTTTTAGCCTGCGGAAGAGCAGAAATTTTCGCTAGCCGGACGGACCACCTTGAGTGGATCGCACTAAGTTTTAAAATGAAGTCGTTTGTTGGGAGATTGTCTTCTTTGTCGGGAGTTGGGAGGACATAAGTACAAAAAATCAGGAGAATCCCGCTAATTCCCGACCATTTGGCAATCCAATGTCCGAATCAATCGCCTACCAGCTTATTTATAAGACGCGGTTTCTCCTGGCTCGTGGTTTTTCGTAACTTAGGCATGGTGAAGGAAAACCCAAAAAAGGTAAGAGTTAAGAGGCAAACAAATAGACAGAGTTACTCGCATTTAATTATAAATAATTAAATTTCGAGGGACAATCTTACATAAATCGAGCTAGTCCCAAACTAAGCAATGCTGTACTATGAGGTACTAGACGACAATATACAGACTTATATAGATTAATACATATATGTATAATATACATTCATATAATTGGGTACGGTTAAGTGGGGTGATTAGAAATGTCGGGGTGAATAAGGATGGCCCCGGGAAACACATGTTTCTGATAATTTCTTAAAAAGGACCTATTTAGTTAGGCAGTTTTTAAGAGTTCTTAAGAAATTATGAGGAAAATGTGTTTTTCGGGACCATCCTTATTCACCCCGCCATTCCTAATCACCCCAGTTGACGTATTTGACAATTCTTTTCTGTGGTATGTTTTAGAAAGACCTCTCAAAAACAGAAACAAAATAAATAAAATAAAAGCAACACGGAAAAGAGGCGTCATAAGGCACTTGTCTGATACACAAATTTCTGCCATATTTGGTGAGCGGAGGGGGGGGGGGAGATAACGCACGCGTATATGAAAAATCGTCCATCACTACGAAACTAACACGTAACAAATAGAACTACATATTGACCAATTCAAATTCACAAACATACATTTTTTGCATTGAAATAGTGTAATGACGTGACGCACAACATTAATAAGTTTAGCAGAACACCATGGCAACACAAGGTTGCTTGTTTGTCAACTAGTAAACAAGCTTCAAATAATGTCAAGTCAGATTTTTGTATTTTTTATGTTTTAAAGGAAATAAATAATGATAATGTGATTCTAAATATTTTAGATGTGAAAGAAAACATCATCTCTTTGTACGTTTGACGTGTTAGATCTCCATTTGCAGCGAATCACGGAAAAATTCGGCATTCACGCAGATCTCTTCAGGTGAGTTTATATTACTAGATTTAGTCTGACTACTAATCCAATAGGGTATTTGACAACAATCAAAATAAATTCATTAACTGTAACCAGCAAATTACGCTTCCAAAACAGCCCGGATAAAATCATTCAAACTTATTTTCGTGCCACCAACGATTTTACAATGACGAAAACTAAAAATAAGGCACCATGTTGAGCATGACGTCACAAGATAGTATTTCATACTAAATTGCATACTTTCGCAGCGTTTTGACACTTCATAAAAAGAAGCTCATTTGAACTGTCATCAAGTAGCCTATTGCAACTAGTTTTATTTATAGAACGAATATGATCACTGGCACAAATTGCTTGGCAGAGGGGAAATACTAAGTAAGGCCACTCTCTACGAAATCTGCGTTGCTCTAAGTAGGTACTACAATATTAAAATCACATTTAGACTTTCCCAAAAATGTGTCGCAACGCTTCATACTGAAGCCCATTGTAACGTGACGTCACGACTGTCACGAGACATACGTTCTTTGGGGAAATCAAGAACTTTGTTCTGCAACTATGTTAAAACTTGCGTTTATCATAACGGTTTCATAACAAAAGTTACCATACATTTATGGGTTATTTAATGATATTAACAGTTTTTAATATTTTTTTTACATTTAAAATGGACTTTCCCACCCAACTTTGCAGTCTCATAAAAAAGTTACACATTAAGTAGGTATCAATCAAACTCAAAATTGTAACATATTTGCTTATTTTAACAGGATCGTATATAATTTTAACAAATTTGGGTTGCAGTCAAGTATCCAATACTGCCGTCCCGTCCTAGTGTAAAAGGCGACCTTTTACTATGGAAGTTCATAGTAAAAAGTAGCCTTTTAGACTAGGACGGCAGAATATTAGTTTGGTACGGATTCGGATTATAACTAATTATTATATTTTACCATTATAAATTCAAAGGCCAATTATGGGAATGGTACCTATCAGACCTAGAAAATTACTTGAACATCAATCTTTTAAGTGTTTTTTGAAAAGCATACTGATATCAAGCCACCAAAATCACCGTTGGCCAGTGTTATGCACCAAAGTATCAATTTACGGTCCGATAAAAATCAATCTGGAAGAGTGACTGATGAACAATTGTTAGTGGATAGTAGGCTTGTTTAGTACATAACAAGTCTAGATATGAGCGCCGGCGGCCAATTTCACGGCGGCGGCGGCGTGGACTGAAAATTTTCTCGGCGGAGACGGTGTGGCCTTGGATCTTAATTTATTAATTATTTATTTATTTGGGACATCAACAGCATTACAATACAGAAATATACAATATAATATAGGTAATAATATAATATAATATTTTTATTGAAGCCCGATTATTTGTAAGCAAAAATGAGGAAAACCATATTTTGATACCACATTCTATTCTGTATTTTATTCTAATAAACGAACGGAAGACATAAACAACCGTAATGTGGTGATGTAGTCCTGGAAGATTTTTCATGGTTGTTATGTGATTATGAATATATTTTACTTGCTTGTAAACATAGTAGTCAATATAAACGAACATGCGTTCTCTCGACTAAATACTCGACGCGACAGAGCGAGCAAACGCGGGCGGGCTACGGGTGCAAGCGAGAAAGCAAGCTGCAATTTGTTGCGGCGGCGTGCCTCGTGTTTAACTCGGCGGCGACGCGCCGCATAAACTCACGGCGGCGGGCGGCGGCTCAAGTACTAAGTATTAAAAATAATTTATTCCGCTCACTGTAGGTTAGTTTCCGCTCTTTAGTATGTTTAGTATATTAACCGATCAAATCAACCGCCAACCGACAATTAACAGCTCTAAATTGAATGAGTGAGCAAAATGGAACGCTACGCAACGCAACCGCAACGGCACAGCGCTGGAATAGATCGGTCGGTCTGATCGGACAGAGCGGGATAGTACAGAACGAAACGGGAGTAACGCTTAGGTAAAACCAGTAGTGTACTAGTGAACTAAAATACCGAACTAGTACATTGACATGATTGTACCTACTTCCTACTTCAGTCAGAGAGATCCACTTTGTGAACGAACGCGCACATCACTCGTGGATATATATTTTTTCATTTTAGGTCTACTCGAAGGCCGGAAATACCAACTTCGTGTTCACATAAAGCCTGTGCTGTTCGAATTGTAAAATAATAGTCCACACAAATAGAATAAACAGACGGCGATACCCCGAAGCAACAAAATTCGCTTACACTAGTTCGCATCGCAGGCAAAAGTTATCCCATGTTTTTTCAGCTTTTTCTGAAATGCTACGGACGTTGAACCAAAAATAACACACTGAGTTTGATTCTAAAGTCTTTAATATGCTTTGTTATGTTAACCTATAGAGTGTTTGAAAAAAGGTGAATAAATTACACAGGTAGAATAAACTAATTATAGTCGGAAGTTAAATGTAGTGCGGTATACCATGAGTAAATACTACGTAACATTAATAGCTGATATTAAATGCTTGTTACTGTAATGAACTTCAGGCTAGAATTACAAATAATTGATTTTATGTAACAACATACAGTTTTACTGCTCTTGTGTGCTACCTAAAAACGTGTAGAACGTATAGGATGTTTTGACAATCTGCAAACAAAAAATACAGAACGTTATTTAATTTAGGTACGCCTCGTTTCATTTTAAGCATTTTTAAGATAATTCGAGTCGATCGATTTTCTATACAAACTAAAAGTGGGTCATAATGCGCTTCCACCACATAAATCGTGTATGAAATGTGGTTAATTTCATAGCTCGATAAAATGTATCTATGCGAAATAACATGAGAAGTCTCAAAAAAACAGTACCAATTGCAGGTCAGCGCCATTTATTAGCATCATTTGAAACTTTTGTTAAGAATATAATAATACTTGTTTTGCTTTATATGAGTTCTCATGTCCTCTTACAGACTCGAATAACCTTAAATTAGAAAATGATTTCAAGGAAAGGACATCTTACGTCGAGCCATGATCCCTTTGACAGTTCATTCGCTACTCTTTTTCATACTTTTGTAATGGCATCGCTGTCATTTTAAAGTAGACATTGTGTGAAAGCATAGAATATATAAAAAATATTACTACTACAGTAATAACATGCCGTATTGCGGAAGCGTGTGGCATCCCTGTGGCAGCGAGTGAGGGACAGGACCAACACTCTACTAAGGGTGGTTGCGGAGAGGATGGACACTGGACAGTCCTAGTGTCACGCATTGGATGTCCATGCGTGATGTCCAATGAATTTTCTTAATTTCATTTTTGTACTAAACTATCTATGTCAGAAATAAACAATTTCATTTCATTTCAATATCTAATGGACTTGCTCGCAACTTCGACCGCGAAGGTGTAACAAGTATCATTAATTTAAGAGAGTTGCTCTAGTTGGTGGAGTAATCGCTATTCTGTTCTCTTTTCTGCTGCCATCTTGAGTTCCTGATACGACGTCACATTGATTTTCTCTTTGGCTTCATGCATAAACTCACGCCTCGGTCTTCCTCTGCCTCTTCTTCTTCTAATTTGCCATTATAGGTCTTATATAGTTTTCATGTCGTATCAAATTGTCGTGTCGTGTAATAAGTTAAATATCTCATTTTGCTTTGGTTTACTCGGGTCCTGTCAGTTAATGGGGATCATAATAATAAAACTATAAACTAGGTAGTTGCTTTTTTGGAATAACCTTTTAGGGGCAAACGCAGTATTTCTACGATTTTATTACATGTGTATCTATTATAGATAATATGAAATGGAAAGAATGAACTGTCACATGGATCCAGATTTGGCGGGAGTCGTATTTAAGATAAACCCATAACAAATAAAGATATACGTAATCTATATATTGATGAATGTTATTTTTTTAATAGATTTTTTTTCATATGGTATTTATTCACTTACAGCATGACTTTCAAGTGTAGTCACTACTCAGGAAGCAGTTCAAATTAAAAAGCTATGTATCGAGTATTCAATGATGAAAGTGGGTCGAGATTTTCGAGATCTAGCTGCTATCTGCGGGGCTGTAACGCAATCTACAGTAGCAAGTTAACAAGTAGAAAATAAACCAAAATTAAAACATGTTACCTACTTTTTAATAACAGTCAGGTTATTTCCTGTAGATAGTAAAAATAAATTATTTATTGCTATTGTTTCTAAAGCTTCTCGCAAATAATGATGTAAATCTAGGCTACAAACATTAACATTAGGGATGTAACGATACCGATACCGATATATCGGTCGATATATCGGTATCGCCGATATATCGGTATCGCCGATATATCGGTATCGCCGATTATATACAACTGATATTTGAAGAGCGCGAAAATAATGTTTGTATGAAAAAAATCTACAAAAGTTATTTCAATTACTGACTTAATTTATATATTGGTCTATTACCTTGTGCAATAATAATTACTATGTTAATTATATAATTGGTTTATAATAAAAAAAAAAAATTGTGTTGACAATTTATTTATTTTTACTTTACACCTTCAAGGTTGACTCTCTGTTAAATATAGCCAAGTTTTAGGTATAATAAGGACATACAAATAATAAATCTGAAGTTCATACTTCATTAGTTAGCTAAGATATCGGTATCGGTATCCTCGATAATTTACTACAAATATCGGTATCGGTATCGTATCGGCAAAATTATGTATCGTTACACCCCTAATTAACATCATAAGATTCGTCTAAATTTGGAGTTCGCCGGAGGCGCCCTACCGTAGTACGCTCAAAATACATAGGTATTGTTGCTTTAGAGATCGACTCACGGCGCCCCTCTTTACTTTCTACGGCGCACCAGGGCGCCGCGGCGCACACTTTCGGAACCCCTGATATACAGAGTTGGTTCTATTAGGAAAAAGAATGAGGGAAGATTAATGTTAGGCTATAGCTTAGAGTATAAAGGTTTAATAACTCGTTACTTCTTCATAAAATCATGAAACTAATCGATAACCAACCGTAGGGACCCACACTCGGTGCTTTTGTGCAGTAACAGATTAGATTACAATAAAACATGGTATGTTCTTGATAACCATGATTAAACTTTAAGTGCCTAGTAATGTCAGGCTGATTTCACTCGGTCTCGGCCGCGCTCTGCGTGGTATCCCCGGAGACCCAAATGTATGTTTTGGAACTTTTATTTCTGCTTGCAAGAAACAAAGTGATTACGCAGTAAAGTTACATTCATACTCGGGCCTTAAGTATCTTTGTTATTGTGAAGTAAGGTAATTTGTAGTAAAGAAATATACCTGTATAAACGTGTTGATTGACAGTGGTACAATGTGGCCAGCCTTTGGCTTAATAGCGCTTTTAATCCTCTCCATAAAGAGTATTAAGTAACGACGGTACATGATTGGCAACTCCTCCCATTCCATGCAGTATGCAGACTCCATTATCCTTTGGCTCTGTTAAAGTATGACAGTCCCATTATTCTTCCAGATCTTTTAAGTATTCAGGGTTCTGTACCAAAATGGTAAAAAAGGAACCCTTATGGTGCGACTCTGTTTCTCTGTCCGTCTGTCACAGCAAGATATCGCAGGATCTACTGATGCTATCGACTTGAAATTTGAAATAGTGTTAAAAATCGCTAACCTCAGCCTGTTGGGTTTTACTTTTTTTTAAAAGGGGACCGAAATGGTTTTTATTTTTACTTCAGTTCTCCCGTGTGGAAATATTAGTACCAAACAAACGTGGCATCTTTACCACATTTTTTCTCAAAAACTAAAATAAGTATGATTAAGACAAAAGCAGGTACCTTTACTGTAATAAATTGTATAAGATAAGCATGTAGCAGGGTCATTATTATTGTATCAACTTGTTAAAATTACCTACATGTTTGGCATCTTTACCTACTATAACCGGTTTTTATAGAATTAGTAATGCTTAACGGAAGACAGCTATATAAAGTTGCCATTGACTCTTCGAATATACAAAACGTGTAACTCCTCACCGGACTCAAACCATATTGTCATCACTGTGAATGTTGCCGGTGTCAAATTAAAAAATGTTGCCTGTTAATTTTTTTTAATCTACCTTTTTATCAATAAGTTTATATGAGCTATTTATGTTTAGTAATACTATATTTTGTCACTAAACTATGGTAAAGTTAACTACACAACACTAAGGTGAAGTTGCTTCAGTAGGCAGGTAGGCAGGGTTGGGGTGCTAGACAGGAAACCTCCCAGAGTGTCTTTATTCTTCTCATTCCTCTTGATCCGGTTGATCCGCAGGAAAGGGAAGCGTCTTGGCCGGTGCACCCCGGGAGCAACGGCAAGTGATTTCTTAGGGGCCCCTAATTGATCACTTGCCGATGCTGCGAATGAGCCTGTCAGGGGGGGTTGGGGGGTCCCGCACCGGGTTTCCTCTGTTAGAGGACTCTCCAGGTGCGGCACGCGAGGGCGGAGCGTCGGGCACGGGCAGCATCCCTCCGACGTCTCCTTTTGGGGGGCACTGCGGGCAGGCACCAGACGGGTGACCTGTGCCGCTGCGTGGTGGCGGTGGACTAGTCCTCTGCGTCCCGAGAACTCAGCCTTGCAGGCTGCCGCTACCTCATGTGCTGGGGGCGGGAGGCGGAGGACTGGCCCACCGCGGTCCGTAAGGACAGGCGGGAGTGTCTGCGGGGTAGGGGCGTTTGTCCTCCCGTGGCGGCGAGGGAGGGACCGGGACACCGTGTGTCTGGTGCCGGTCCCTGCTTCCCCGGGGGACGGCCATTTGGTCGGGGGGGAGCTGGTGAGGGAAGGCACACTGGCCATGCTACAGTGTGCTTTTTTCGGAGAGGGTCCGCCCTAGGGCGGAGGTGCTGGTGATGTCGTGGTGGCTTGATAGCGATCCCACGGCATCACCGTGAAGGCACAGGTCGGTAGCATCCCTGGGTTTTAGTGGGTAGGCCAATCCCTTCAGGAGCGGAGAGCCCCACATAACCAATACGTAACACCTGGCTGTCACCCCCGATGGTCTTAGGTTACGTAGTGGTATGCAGTTTTATGCATTTCCCGGGGTTAAAAAAAAAAAAAAGGTAGGCAGGGTTGCCACGTTTGACGGTATTAGTATTTTGCTTATTCTGCAGGAACCACAACCACGTAAGTATTTTTCAGAAATAAAAACCGTCTAAGTGCAAGTATGATTTGCACATGAAAAAAAAAAATAGTTTATTGTATCGGGACGGGACCCCCCTTTCATATTTAATTTTATTTTAAAAACATTTCAGACAAAAAAAGTGAAATTTCAAGTCGACCTATTACGGTTCAAAAGATACAGCCCTAGCTAGCTGTGACAGACGGACAGACAGACAGACAGACATCAGAGTCTTAGTAATAGGGTGTCGTTGGCACCCTTTGGGTTCAGAACCCTTGAAAACAGGTAGCCTACGTCATTTTCCAACAAACATTGTATCTTAGTCAAAATAATCATGTTCGCCACACCGTAATGTGTAAGAACACCAAGTCACTTTTTCATTTAAAAGATAGGTGAGGACAGTAGTAAATACTGGGTAGGTATAGTCTGACCGCCGACTTAAGAGTAAAGAGTCATAAAAATGAGCTAATTGGTTATCTATTATAGAAAGATTGTAAGTGATTTCTTACGTATACAAAAAGCTAACGTAATAGTTAGTACTAAGGTACAATATCAAATGATAGCGCAAAAATTGCAAATGCAATAAAAAACTTTGGAGGGTAGGGTTGCAACAATCGGAAATTTTCAACTAATACCTATTCCGTTGAATCTGGTTTAGTGGTTTATGGTTGTGTTTTAATATTTTACTCACTTATTACAGTTTTGACAACCCTATGCAGGTGTGAAGATACCTTTTGTATTTAAAACATAAAAAGCATTTTGAACTTTAATAGAAAGTGTTTAGGTCGTAATTCACTACTTCGTATTACGACTTGTCACCTTTCGAAGTATTAATGCTATTGTAACAAGTTTTATGGCTTTTTACTCTAACAGCGCCGGATAGACTATACTGAGGATATCGAATAGTTAAGATTGTACTATAGCTTGGCAACTTCGTTGGTGACACTCACCTGTGTGCTTTTTGTTCTATGCAGACGTAACTACTTACACAAGTTACCGCCAACACGAACGGGGGCCTCCGGAGGCTGCCTCCGTCGGTCGCTGTTCGTGTTGGCGGTAGCTAGTGTAAGTAGTTACGGCTGCACTGAACAAAAAGCACACAGGTGAGTGTCACCAACGAAGTTGCCAAGCTATAAAACTCATCAAAAAGTATTTTACGCGATATTTATGCAATATAATATCGTTTGATACCGAAAAGAAACCCTACAATGCAGCGAATCAAACTTGTAAGCGTTCAACAAATTTAAAAGCTATTGGAAAATATTTTGCATCTGTCTACAGAATGATTGGTAATTCGACCTATTCTTTGAAGGGGGTTACTATGAAATGATTTTAGCCCAGTAAACTAGGGGTCTAAATTTGATAGTTACCAAGTTATTTACGTATTTGTTTTTTTTCAAACCCGCGTTTCTAACTATACCTGTAGGCTTATGCTAAAATTATATCACACTCGGTGTTAAAATTACAGTTTTATTCATAAGCCAAAAAGGTACAAGTTTCGATAACTTTTAAAAAATATTGAAAATAATAACAATAATTGCACAGCAGGTAGTGGATTCGCAAACAGCGTAAAGTAAGAATTATCTAAAGTGTCTGAATATTCGTAAAGAGAATGAACAAACAATCGGACACCTTAGATAATTTTTACTATTCCTGACCCGAAACCGCTTTGTTTGTGTCACTTTTGTTTTGTGTAAGAGTACGCCTACGCAGGGCTCGGATACCGGTATTTGCTACATACAAAAATACCAGTATTTTTCCGTTCTTTTCGTTTTTTGGTTTATTATTTAATTTTTTAATCGGACAATCTAATAATACGAAGTCATTATTTAAAAAAATTATTGAGCTCTACATAAAAAGCATACAATAATTCAAAATATTGGGTTATTTCGGGGTTTCTGCAAAATACCGGTTCCGAGCCCTGAGCCTACGTATAGTCCGTACAATCTCTCAAGACTAAACGAACGCAAGCCAAAAACTACCTTATAATCAGAACGTAACGTAGTATGTAGTAGTACAATAATATTCATATTTCTGTCATGCCTATCAAATTATTCTTTGCTGTATTTCTCTTCCATTTCTGAATATAATGACTTGCTAGACGGACAGGCTGATATACAGGCAGACAACTAAGTCAAACAATATAAAAAAGGGTTTTGTTTTATATTACAATATGCTAAAAATACCAACCTCGTATGCCACTTCGTTACCGAAATAGCAAAATAAGAATATTTCCGACAAAATGCAAATCATATACAGAATCATTGATAAGAATTCGCCTGAAGCAGGGTTCATCTGAAATGAAATCTTAATTAATATATAAATCCTTAACATGTATAGCTTGTAATAAAAAAGAAAAAAACGTAGAAATTGCATTTCAAAATAAGAAATTAAGAAAAACAATGAAAAACTGCGAAAACATATTAAGATTACATTACATTAAATTATTTATTTTCTATTTTTTATTTGTCTTGTTTGGACGTATAGAGAGACCCTTTACATCTCAGGTATTAATAAAATCTCATGTATATTAAAGGATAAAAAGAGAAACTGGTGAGTTTTTTTCCGGCGCTTCTTCTTACCAGAAGGTCATTACCCGAAGCACCATAAGGAAAGAAAATACAAATGTAAGACATGTAAAAGAGCCCTTGAGAGCCTACTTACAGAAATAAATTATTTTATTTTTATTTTAAAGAAAATAATATGAATTTTCTATAATTAAAGATGTAGACCACAAATATGGCAACGAGAGGACGCGCTATTTTATTCCATTACTTCCAGAGCACAGCTGGTAAGATGAATTGGTTGAGATAAACAAATTCTATGAAACTAGAATCTTTGTAGGTTCTCTTTGAAGACCGTACCTAGAGCATTCTACGCTCTGTAGCAATCCGTTAATTAAATGCAGCGCGCGTAATGTTGGTTTGGTAAGCTATTCTTATTACTATAACTTGTTGTACCTACTTACCTACAATAAAAAAGTTAATTTATTCAACACAAACACATAGGTAATAAAAATCACAACATAAGTTTAACTTCAACGCAGACTTCGTCAGGTGGGTACAACTTTAAATCGGCAACAGGCTTCGTCACTGGTCCCTAAGCTTACGTTAAAAAGGATCGCCCCGAATCTTAGCTGGCTCAAACGGTGTCCGTCAAGATAGCGTACACCGTAAAGATATTCAGAATCTGATGCAGCCAATAAATAGTACCCAAATAGTACCGACGAAATACCTAGGTGAAAAAAATAGTACCCTTAAACTTTTCGAAATATAAGGCCTGTTCACGGTGTACGCTACCGGGCGTCAAGCTGGCGTACACCGTTTGTATCTCTGGAACGGCTTTGTTTTTGGAAACGATTTATATCTCAAAAAATAGTACCCAAATAGTACCCTAGGGCCCTAAAATTTTATTTCTCTAGCTATCGTAGAAGCCGAGATATTCCATAACTTAACGGTGTACAAAATTTCACACCGTCAAGCTGGCGTACCCGGGAATTCCTTATAGAAAGAGCTCACTATATCTCGGCTTCTACGATAGCTAGAGAAATAAAATTGTAGGGCCCTAGGGTACTATTTGGGTACTATTTTTTGAGATATAAAGCGTTTCCAAAAACAAAGCCGTTCCAGAGATACAAACGGTGTACGCCAGCTTGACGCCGGTAGCGTACACCGTGAACAGGCCTTATATTTCGAAAAGTTTAAGGGTACTATTTTTTTCACCTAGGTATTTCGTCGGTACTATTTGGGTACTATTTATTGGCTGCATCAGATTCTGAATATCTTTACGGTGTACGCTATCTTGACGGACACCTCAAACGTGCCCATGACGCTGGCGGAGTTGCTACGCTGTATCGCCAATGAAATTTGCTGCACCAGATACGATCCAGAGCGAGGATCACCGCCCCCTATCCCTCAGACGGCGACCCAATTCCCTAATAAACGCCTTGGCCTCCGCACCCCAAGGCCCTGCTGTCTCCACCGCAACTGGCACGAAATCGTACATTGGTTCCAAGGCATTGTACTTTATGTGTTTTAACCTACCTACCATTGGCGTGGCGTAAAAGATATCCTTGGGCAAGGCGGTGCAGATTTGGCGTACATTTACAGAGTAGTAGAATAAGGTGCTGAAATGCCTGATATTAGGCAAGCCGGTAGAAATCGAGTTCTTTGGACGCCACGCTACTGCTACCTACCTACCTTACCTACTACTACTGTAACTACTAAGTATTATTGTTACTGGTATTTGTCCGTGTGACAAAACATTATTACCTGATAATTTCAATTTCATACTAGGTTACAGAATTTTGTTACAGCAAGCCACTGACGACAGTAGGTACCTACATACTAGTGGCTTTGTGAGCTGTAGACCTCGCGAGTCTGTCATTAAAAAAAAAAAACAAAATTGAATCGACAAAAAAAAGCAATGTAATTATTGTACCTACTTGCTCACAAAAATCGAGGTTCACGAGAATCGGTTGAGAAACATGCGAAAGCATTTTACCCAAGTTGAAACGAAGAAACTTCGCTTGCGAATTTAATTATTTTTTATAATTCAATCAAGTATTTATGAAAGAATAAAGCGCTTTTATACAGTTCCAATATAATTGTTTATGGGATTTTTTGATTGTCCAGATAAAATTCAATAAAAACTGGTTTTGAGTAAGAATCAACAAAAAGCATCCTATTAATAATAATTCAAATAACTTTTCTGGATAAGGCCCGTTAAGCTAATATCTATCATACTTACTACGTTGGCTTAGCGACCCAAAAAGGATCTTACCCACCAACACAAGAAATCGCCAGTCTTCTCTATTCTGTGCTACCTCACTCCACTCGCGTATTTTGAGGGTACTTAGGTCTTTCTGGACTTCAGCACACCAGCGGTATACATGAAAAAACTATTTTGAGAGACTGTTATTCTTAGATTTATGTACTTACGTTAACTGCTCTGTAGGCGGTAGTACAAATAATCCAGCCACTGATCAAAAACTGACAGAAAATAGGGACATTGAATACGCTGTCGGTAATATCTGAAAATCTGGAAATAGCAATTTTTTTTATAAGCATATAATCTCTACAGACAGATAAAAATTAAACCGTCGTAGATAAGTACGACGAAATTTTATCGACATAACTTTGTTTACTTTGAACTAAAAATATGGATATAGATAAAAATAATAAAAACCTCAAGTTAAGGTTTTCGCATCATCGAAACGAAACTTAACGTATAAAACGTCAACTATTCGAAAAACTACCCTAGTAGCAAGCTGACGTCATCACGACGTCCCACGACGTCCATTACGTCATTATGACGTATGAGTGACGTCGCTTATACGTCGCTGACGTCAGTTTGCTACCTGGGTAAGTTGATTTAGTCGACTATTTTTTTGCTCTAAGAGAGAAAGCCGTTGGGCGTCGCGCTCACACTCGCGTCAAATGTGCGTGCATGTCGAGCTGTCAGTTTAGTTCGCCTAATTGGGATTGTCGAAAAAAATGTCTGATATGCGCCATCTGATAGAGGGTGCACTGAAACGGACTGAAAACACGTTTCAGGCGTCTGAAAACAACGGCAACTTGGTTGAATTTTCGATCTTTTAGTATGTGAAAGAGCCACCTCTGAAACGGTGTGAAATCACTTTTCAGCCTGCTGAAAACGCTTCTAAAGCACGAAAAATCACGTCTGAAGTTTTGACCTATACCACCGGCGCAACACTAGAAACGTATTTCTGTCCGTTGGTCACAGGGTTGTATCTTTTGAACCGTAATAGATAGAGACTTGAAATGTTCATGAAGAATGTGTATTTCTTTTGCTGTTATATTTAATCCCTGTAAATATAGATTTTGGGCTAGCACGACTATCACTAGGCCATCAAGCTGAACCGCCTGTATCATCTGACACGTTCGACTAATACGGTGATTTTGTCTTTGCATTTTCAAAAAGTGATTTTTGAAATTGATATCCTAAATAGACATTTAAATGCAAATTTTATAAAAAAATGCAAGATTTGTGTCGCGAAACATTGTGAAGTCAAAATATTCATGGTGAAATGAAAGTAATGACTAACTTTTGTGTTTTTTACTGATTTTAATGTATATTTACAATTTACTTATTAGACAAGCTTCATAAAGGTACCTCGATACGGTTTAATTACAATATTTTACAAAAATTGGTCAATCTCATTTACCCAAGTATTGAAAGTTTTCCATTTATGTTGTGATAAACAAGTGATCGATCACGATATGTGATAGTGATATATGATTTGTAACGTTATAAATATTGAATAAAAAAACCTTACTTAATAATTTCATTGTAGTGGTCGATGATTACTCTAAAACGGTGCTCAAAGACTTCAGCAACGGATGAAGACGTGGTTTTTGCGTCTTGTTGGCATGATCTTACGAGATTTTCTAAATTCATTCTGTAACATAAAAAAAACATTTCCTCACACTTAGTATAAGAAAAACAGAAATGAACGTAAGTTAGCACATCCTCCATGGCTAGCACAATACGGCCGCGACATATTCTCGTACGACCCAGCAAGTAACTGCCAACGAGAACTGACAAATGATGACTACATGAAAATAGATATGGGCGCCGATTTTCAATTCTGCCCCTATAACGCAAAAGGGCACATCTAACTTTTTTTTCGACACTAAGATGTTTACATATTCGGAATCAGTAAATTTCGCTGATTCCGAATATATGTATATAGCTCAGTGTCGAAAAAAAATGTTAGTTGTGTTGTGTTTTTGCGTTAAGGCGGCAGAATTCCACGGCGGTGGCGTGGACTGAAAATTTTCTCGGCGGCGGCGGCCTCGCGGTGGCGTGGCCTTGGGCCTTAATTTTTTTATTGAAGACCCATTTGTTAAAAAGAAATCGAATTAGATGTTATTGATTACATTCAAATTTCGAACATCTCTGAAAAACAAAGCAATTTGATTTTACCTCAATTCTAATATCAGCCGAAATGACGTTTTATTCAAAATGAAATGTCAATTGCCAACAACTTTGATAAATCTCGCAAGTTACTTGATGTTGAACGGTATAATAGTTTAGGCCGACTTTAGTTTGTCTATGAATTAAAAATAAGTACGGTTGCGTGACGTGCGTAAAAAAGTTTTCATTTACCGCCTTATGTGTGACATTTTTAATTTGCCGTTTTTGAACACAATATAGAGAGCTTATAATGTGTGTATATCTACACATATATTATAAGCTCTCTATGTAACTAGTACAATATTAGGCATTATGTAACGGTCACATAAACTACTATTATGCCACACCTGGCCAGAAAGCCATTTTTTCGTACGCGCAGCGCAGTGTAGACATAAAATGATGTACCAAACACCGGAGGTAATAAAGAAAGCCCTCGATCGCGTATTAAACTTCTGCGATCTCGGCCTTTCTTTGTATTACCACCCTAGTTGTGTAATGTACTATTTACCTCAAAATAGAAAGTTGAGTTTTCATTTGCGCGTACAAGTAAGTAATAAAAATGTCCATAGTTGAATTATTGAGACCCAACCATGTTGTTTGAAGCCATACGTAGCAAACGGCGATGTAAAACCTGGATAAAATTGGTACATTTTATTTATTTTTTGTTAATACGTATCGTGCACAATGCATGTTACAATGGGGTACAGTTGTATGGTATCCTATGTACGTATTTTAATTTGGCTCGTACAAATGGTACCTACTGTAACGAATTCAGGGAAAGTTAACGGGCTCGACTCAAAGCTTACAGAATATAACAGGAGATAACATGGGCATTTCTCCACTATTTGGAAAAATGATTTCCCTGGCTTTTTCGAAAAAAAATCGTGTTTATTGAAATCTCAAGGAAAAACTTTTTCAAGTAAAATGACAGCCATATTATTAAGCGCATCTAATATTATACCTACCAAAAATAAAACTGCCCATTTAACTAACAGTTTTTAAGAACCTAAAAAACGTGTCTTAAATACAGAATTTGATAAATAGGAGATGATTACATATTTGATTATAATCATATTATAATAATGAGTGGAAATCGTGAAAGTTTAAATCAATATTTTAATCCCAGCAAAAACTATACATGTAAAAAGATGCAAGTCTTGCAACGCAGTTCTTCTACAACAAAAAAGTTTTGAGATGTAATGTTAAACCAAATCATTACCGAGGGGGTGCCCACAGAGCTCGATTTCCACGGAATTACCTATATTTAACCGTGGAGGATTCTTTATTTGCGAACTATAAAATGAGTTGCAAGACTTGCATATTTCACACGTAGGTAATGCTTTTGATGGGATCTCATTTCTTTTTGTAAGGGTCTTCCTTTAGTTATTACATTCCAATCAATTTTATTTCCCATTTGAACTACAAAAGTAATTTTGCAAACGCATTTTTTTTGTATAGGATTATAAACTTACTTATGCAGTTCGTATTGAAATTGCAATATTTTTAAAAACTAATTTTGTAAAATTTGGAGTTTGTGGGTCTGCTAGAAGTACCTTAGAATTATGATGATCAGTCAGTCAGTAGGTCAGTCAGTGACAACACTAAGGATCTTGTCGTGCAATATATGCCCTATATAAAAAAATCAGGGTTCTAGCTTTAGCCAGTACATAATTACGGGAGGCTGAAAATGGCCTGAATGGCTTCGCGAAAAGGATGATATGACCGTGCCTTTGTTTTGCCCGACTTGGCGGGGGCACTACCGTGCCCCCAGATAATGTTATATTTCACTAAATATGTATGTATTAGCGTTTATGTGGCCCAATTATGATTAATCACACTAAAATATTATAAATGTGGAAATTTGGATGTTTAGATGTTTGGATATTTGTTAAATCCTGGATTGAAATATAGAATACTTTTTATCCCTGTAAATAGTTCCCTTGGGACATTAACGAGAACAACGCAGGCAAAGCCGCGGGTATTTACCCTAGCCCCTACCGCTAGTATAAAAATAATTACTGAATTTAATACTTGTACATAACTTGATAGGTAGGAATGCATGACACAACAGGCAGTTATGATGCAAAACGATTTTTACTGTTTTGTTTAATTCAGTCTAATTTGAAGGCAGGGGACTGTTCAAAGTCATTAGTGCAGATTTAGGTACCCATATGTTCAGTTCTATTCACAAAGGTAACTAATGTGAATTTGTAGGTACTAACTGTGGATACTGATTGACATCAAAAGGCAGCCAAATTGTAAATTCAACTGATTCGTGTTTCAAATGGGAAATTATTGGAAACAGGGTCCACAGGATACAAGTCGCTATGCAGAGTATGTTAAAGAAGTTTAGTAGGCAGCGCGCGTGTTTCATGGTTTTCAGGAGAAGTGGCCGATGTTCTTCTAAGCCTTGGTTGAAACTCCGACCTATTAAATGAAGAATTGCATATTTATAGTAAATCTTGTCATCTATAATAGCTACATGTACAGTTACAGGTATACATTTTTTTTTAGAAATATTATGATTAGAAACTTCTATTATGAAATCACATAACAGATTAGGCATAAAATGATGGCATAATAATAAAAATGCATACTAAATAGTCAATTGGTATATCCATTGAATTTGGCATACCTGAATTCGCATTATATGTTTGCTTCATAAGCAACTGAACGCATATTTTTTTTCAATTCTAGCGTTTATTTATAGATTAGGTTAGGCTAATTGACAGCGGGCTATAAGGGCTACCTGAATATCCTCAGAGGCGGCATGTGTGCTGGCCGGGTCCTTACCCTGGGACTTGGATGCGAGGATCCTTGCGGCAGTTTTTTTCTGGCGCGAGTAGGCACATGCGGCATGTGACATGCACATCACTTCTGGCCAGCACTACGGGAAGTTAAAATCAAGTGCGACGTGTTCCATCTCCAGGACATCGATTTTACATCGAGCCTAGCTAAACCAAGCGCAAGCCTAAAGACCCTCCGAGCAGTCCACCCAGTTCTCAAATAGTGGCTGACCGGCGCCATGGGGAGAATAACGCCAAATATTAGAGGATTATATGGGACCTCGTTGCTAAGGTGAAGCAAAGATAAAGGTATGGAAAGCGATTGTCACCGTCTGTGAAAGACTGATGGAGAAGATGGAGGCGGCCGTGAGAGAAAGAGAGGTATCGTCTCTAGATCCCAATCGCCAATGGCGGCTAGGGCTGAGACTTACAACCGTAACCTTCCGCATTAATATTGGCCAGAGGTGGCAGATTTGGGGAAATTCGTCACTGAACGCACTTATCTGGCTTTAGGTGGCGTCGCGTGGTGCTCTCACACTCCACTTAATGCTGAAGCAGTGGCAGGACTACTCTCGTCTGCAACTGTAACCGAGAACGCGGCCCTCACCAGGCCAATCACTGGCAGGTGGCGGAAGAGTGTTTCGGCGTACCCATAACTCGTCACGAAAGCGAGGAGACAGAGCATCGTGAGAGTTGGAGACACCCCCTTCCCGCGGCATCCATACAATTTCTCCAAGTAAAAAAAAGAAAAGGCTACTTTACTGAGGGGTGCTGGACAGGAAACGTCCTCGAATGTCTAGGCTCTTCCTGTTCCTCTTGATTCGGTTGATCTGCAGAGAGGGAAGAGTCATGGCCGGTGCGCACCGGGGGCAATGCCAAGTAATTTCTCAGGGAACCCTATCTACTGAATAATTTGCGATGCTGCTAATCGGCATGTCAGGGGGGCGGAGGTTTCCGCCCCAGAGTTTCTTCTGTTTCGCAGAAGACTTCACAGAAGGCTTCGGCTCAAGGAGGCGTTTGCGGCACCGGCCGCCGGCAGCCGTTGAGCCTAGCTCGGGCTGCCACGAGGGCACAGGAGGTTCCGACCGTCTAAATAACTCGGACCCGTAACCTTGACCTCGCTCGGGAACGGGGCCTATTGTCGCAGGCCGTCACCGGATAGGGGCCGTGAGGAAATGCCGTTGCCTCTATAAAAACAACGGTCCCGTCAAGTTGCCACAACCAAGGCAAAGGGCCATGGTGGTTGGGAGCGGGAGCGTCAGTGACAGTCCGGATGATTGCCGTGAGAGAGGAAACCTCTATAAAAAGTTAGAAGGGGACCTGAGAGAGTGGATTCGGGGCTTTTGATCTCACCCGACATGGAGGTCCCTTAGGAAGGGACGCGAGTTGGTGCACTTGCGTCGACTCGGGCGGGAGGGGCATTTTCCTTCGCCTCCCACTAGGCTAAATGTATCATTTTAAAATTATAGTTTTTAATATTCGTGAATTATTATATTCATTAAATGTTTCACTTAGTAACTTTTGTACATATTGATATTATTATGTTGTGTGAAATAAACTATTAATTTTAAATTATGCATTTCAAATTCATGCGAAGAAGTATACAATTATGCGCAAGAATTAGTGGCATTATGGCAAAGACACACATTATATACAATAATGAAAATAATCACCCTTCATAATTTCAAGCAATTCCAGTATCTTGTGAGGTTTCTTCAAAAACATGATTTGCTTACAAATGCTGTCAAGAAATGTTAGCAGTAAAAACATCGAGTCCATTACTTTGTTGAGCTCAGTACGGACCTAAATAAAAAATACTGATATAAATTTTAAAATAAACATACCTACGTATCAAATAAAATCAAATCATTTATTTTATTTTGCAGGTAGTTAGGCCTCAAGGGCTCTTTTACAGGTCTCTACTAGTCCTTCTGTATATTTAAGCAGCACATTTATTTGTTTATTTTATTTTAAAGCGGCACAGGGTCAGTGACAGCGATACAGGGAGTAATTGTGATTTAGGTAACACAAAATCAAAACTATCCAAATAAAATATTATAGGTACTTGGTACACGTTGATTAATTGCAGTACGGTATACAGCATAATAAGCATATAACTAATACACATGTACAAAGTGTGAAATCTCTTTTTCGATTTTGGGGCACTGGGATCCAGAGGGAAAATTCCACATCTTCTTAATACTTTCAGATGTGGAGTTAGACTCAGATATGATAGCAACTCTTTTTCGTTTTCAAACATTTCGGGCATGTGATGCTTTTTTATGTTTTATTTCAGAATTTATTAGATACTACTAAACGTGTGTAAGCCTTAAGAGCTACGCCACAATTGTTACGAAAACTACTGGAAATACTCATTAGAATTTCAAAGTGACAACACCGAATTAGATATTGGACGACGAGCAGTAAATGAACACTAGCCATTATCTAGATGTGGCTCTAATGTATATACATAATATTGTCTTCGGTTTCCGCGATTATCACACATAGTAGTAAAACAACTTAAACGGCCACGGCGGGTCTACCCGCGACCACGAACGCTGAAAAGGGTCACGAAACGTCGGGACTTGAAATGTAGTAATATACGCGATTCAATCCGTTTAAGTTGTTTTATTACTATGAATGTATATACAGCTGAATAATTTGCTTAATACTCTCCTTTATTTAACAATTTAAATACCGTTCTCTACCGTGTGAAGCATCGTTTTTTGTGACAGCTTGTAACAACAAGATAAAAGCGCGGCACAGTGCGGCAATGTAGGTAAGGTCATACCTACATCATATTTATTTTATTTATATTTCGCTTTTTCAACGTTTCTGACCAAACCTGCCTTCTGACAATTTAAAGCTTGTTGGATTCGTTGCGTCTTTCCAATCCGTATACACAAACACTTAGCGAGTATTTTTTTATCATTGATTGATTTAACCATAAGTGTAATTAAATAACCCCCGACTAAAAAAAACTCTTAAAAGTAAAAATAATATGTAACCACCTATGATCAGTTGGCCCTTTATGTATTTAAGATAAGTTGCTGACTAGGAACCTTCTGTTTTAGTATTGCATGTAATAGGTTACCCGACAACAACTTATCTTTAAAACATTAAAGGACCAACAGATACATATAATTTTTTACTTTTTAGAGTTTTTTTAGTCGGGGGGCTTTTAAATTTTTAATTTAAGTTTTATCTCATGCTTTTTAAATGTTATTTTTGTACTAAAATAAAAAAATAATTCCATTTTATGCCGACAATACCCTACGTCATTTTGGAAAAGAGCTAATTAATACTCTTCAAACTACTGGATCGATTTTTACCAAACATAGCTATAAACCACCGCAAACTTGCTTTCACGTAAAGAAACCGTATCCAATATGGTATCCGTTCGAGAGCTACGATGTTACAGACAGACACACCGACAGATAGATAGACTGATATTGGCGTCAAACTTATAACACCATTTATTTTGCGTCGGGGATTAAAAATAACTAAGATACCGCTGCGTTCAAACCGCTGCTCAAGTGACGTTGACGCAACGGAAACGCAGTGGCGGCAACGTATGATAAGGATCATACGTTGCCGCCACTGCGTCCTTAGTCAAAATATTCTTATTCTTCATTAAATTATCTATTTAATCAATTAAAAAATACGATATTTCATACGCTCGGCGAGGGCTGTGCAATACCGCCTAAACTGCAATGACCAACTTAGCACACTTGTATGTACTATTCCGTATCGGTTCGTAAATGGCAGAGTTCTGAGGTAGCAAATACTGAAAGAATACAATCGAATTGATGATTATGATTTCTGAAAACCTTCATTGTGACTTGAAACGGATCCAAACCGCATGGAATACCCCTAGTGTCCGCGTTGTTATTCCCCGCGTCCGCAAATTAGTGGCCGTTGTCGACGATCTCAGCGGCGAACCGCCGATTTACTCTGACGGCTCTCAGGATTTATTCAGAGTTTTATTACGTTTAGCTGAAGCTAGACGGGTGCAATTATAATCAGTTTTAATCAACTGTTTTATATGCTTTTATTTCGTTTCACCGGTGTCGGAGTTTGTCCATCTGTGTTGTCTGTAATCAAACCTTGCAAGAGTTGCAAGTTAAATTTGACTCGCTTCCAGATTTCCGGTAAAGTTGAAATTTCACAAGGATGTGTCAACGCAATATTATTATGACTTAAAGCTGAAGTTGATGATGAAGCAGAACGGTAGTCATTGGATCTTCTAAATACATAAGTTAAATCCACCATGTTTGGGCTGATTTGATTAGTTTTGACGTGCAGTTGGCGATTATATAATAAGTACAGTCGGCAATAAAAACTTACCCCAAAATACTAACATTTTTTGACAGAAAATTATTTCTTCTAGATTTTTAGGTGCCAACGGAACCCTATTACTAAGCCTCCGCTGTCCGTCCGTCACAGGGCTCTAGCTTTTGAACCGTAATAGGTAGATGCTTGATACCGCAACCATGTTTACAGTACATTACTGCTGAGAAATTTAAAAAAAAATAATTATGGGGTCGTAATTAACTGCAACTTAAAAAAAACCTTTTACTTCATGATTACACTAATGAATACTATGTCCGATTTAATTTATCGCCCGTATTAGACTTACACGCTGTAGACTAAATCTATTCAATTATTACCACGTTATTTAGAAACAGGCATCTAAACATCTTTACAAACTTTCACATTTATAATTATAATATTAGTATTTATTTAGTAGGATAGGATTTGCATTTCCTTTACAAATCACAGCCGCATTTCACATAAAAAGCCTAGCAAGTTCAAGTAAAATATACCAAGCAATATACGTAACAATTCTAGTAATAGACAATGGAACTCATGTTTACCGCAAAGTGAATTTAAACAATGTAAACACAATTTATTTCATGTGAACTTTTCATCACATCTATTGCTTTTATGTTAGTGGTGTTTCTGAATAACGTAGCGTAGGTAGGTATTGTGTTACCGGTCTCGCCCACTGTTTACGTTGGAAGGCGTTTAAAACTTGTCATTTTCACACTTCGAACCATCTGTTGGGTCTCATCTTGTCATACATAATTCAAAATTACAGGGACTCACCTTTGGAAATCTTGTAAGGACGGAAAAGTGTTGCTGTATTAAACCATGCTGTCTATTCTATATGATACTTTATATCAATTTTATCTCATAGTAAAAACGAGTTAGCATAAGTAGTTGTTCTGCACGACACTGTAGCACGACAAATATACCTGTCCCCTTGCATTCAATATACAAAGGTAAAAAACGAAACTCCCTCTTGCATGTTTTCCGTGCATGTCTTCCTTTCCACTATTTATAATATAATATTACGTACGGTTTGCAAATTCATTATTTGCTTAGCTAACAAGTTTGACTAATTCTGCCCACTTATAATTTTATTGTCATGATGATGAAATATTTTTTAATTAGTTATGCTAATGCGTTTTCTTGCAAACTGTACACCACTACACGCTAGAGGGTTTTATTTAGGTTTTTTTACTTATAAAATAAATTTCACTACATTATGTCAAAGTTTTCGAAACAATTTAATTTTCATTCTGCCAAAAGTAACTAAACACTTGGTCAAAAACAACAATTATAGCACCGGCAATCACCATCGCCATTTGCGGGTCGCGCATACGCAGAAAAAGTATTGCACAGATAGGCCAAAAATTCCGTTTATGTTTATAGGCTTGAGAAACGAACATATTCAGCCATATTATAATGAATCAAGTAATAGCAAAAATGTTAAAATAACTGCTTTAATACGATAATTAATTGACAACAATATAGCCAAATGCATTGTCTAAATTAAAATCACCTTTTTAAAAATTTGGCACAAGAAAATAAACTTTCAATTTCTATTTCGGCTTAAAATCTATGTCGGGTAGTAAATTTAAAATAAATCTATTGCGCCCTCGGGTGAAATATGCCATTTTCGGTCCCCGTCGCCTGCCTGTTATAATAAGCATGTTTACGAGCAAGTGTGATGAAAAGAAGGTAGGTACAGGTCGCGTCACGTAAAAAGAACGCTGGAAGAAAGTAGAGGGGGTGTGTTTGCGCATTGTTACACTCGCGCACGAAAGTACTATGTTTATTGTTTTACTTTTGAACTAGCCTTTTGCTCGCGGCGCGGTTCGATTAACCCACCCTCCCCGCGTTGCACCTCATACCACCAAATAGATCGATAAATGGCCTAATGCGCAGCTTGACCACCAGCGTTCTTTTTACGTGACGCGACCTGTACCTTATTTTTTAACCGGGGTCAATATCGACCTGTACACCAAATTTCATTGAAATCGATCCGGTAGTTGTTGCGTGACAAACAAATTCTCCATCTACTCTTTATTTGCGTTTTATGACTTATTTTCGACATTCCCCAGCTACGCACTTTTAAGGGAAAATATTCAATGTGTGTTATATTTCTTCCTAAAACGTATAGATAGATACAAAGAATATGTATATAAGGTATCAGTAGCGTGGCGTCCAAAGAACTCTATTCCTAACGGCTTGCCTAATATCAGGCATTTGAGCACCTTATTCTACAACTCTTAAGGAAAATGTACCTACGTCAAATATGCACCGGCTTGTCCAATGATCTGGGGGCACGGCAGTGCCCCCGCCAAGTCGAGCTATCTTTTACGCACGCCACTGTAAGGTATAGACAAGGGCAGCGGTCGGCAACCTTATAGCAGCCAAGCGCCACATAGTACCTAGGTAACAAAATTGACGCGGGCCGCACTATGTTAATAATTGGCGATTTTATATAATTCTGAATATAATTATCGACCTTTACATGGGTACCAAATAGCCAAGGAGGCTCGCGGGCCGCAAGTGAGTGGTTCGCGGGCCGCAGGTTGCCGACCGCTGGACTAGGGGATCAGTCAGAGAAATAACCCGTACTTAACGACCATTATACCTTTTTTGCCTCTGACTTTACTAAAGTAACCATTTTGTAGAATAAAAGGTTTCACTGTATTTTTTTGTAAAGTCACGCTGGACTACGCCGTCGCTAATGACACGAATCGGCTTGCGACGTGTCAATTGAACGCCGCCGGAAAGCGTCACGCTCTAGAAACTCACCCATCGCACTAGGTATTTACACTGTCAACAAGCCTGAATGTCTTGGTGAAACTTCTACTAAACTGATCGTTACGCTAGTAGGTACTTGCCTTATCTTCATGAAGTTTAATTTTTTCATCAGATGCAGTAATGTCCAGTTTTGAGATAAATGCAAAAAAATGCGAGGCAGCCGCATAATCCAACCATTTCCAATCCAGACAACATGATGTTAGTGGTGGCGTGGTGTGTCAGTTTCAGGTGTAATAAAGACTCTAATAAATATTTTTACTAATAAAAAAAAACCCGACCGCGGTGCACTTTAAAAGTGAATAAAATCCGCCATTTTGTTTATTTTAACGAACTTCATACCCAGTGACAGTTTATCAAAATCAGTTGTGCCGTTGATTACTCGTAGTTACGAGCGGACATAGGAACGGACGACGGACATACATACATAAATACATATACATACGTACAGGTTAAACACATAACCCTCCTTTGGGCTTCGCCGCAGTCGGGTAAAAAGGGCAGCCAACATTAAAATAATCTCTTTTACCATGTGCTAAATTTGGGTCTATATGGACTCCATAAATTTTAAAATTCATACTGTAGTGTTAGTTATAATTATCGAAAGCCATACATACCTATTTACTAAGAAACCGTTAAAATTTCAGTCTTGTTATAAAACAAACCTAACCTAACCTATTGTTTGCCATACGCTAGCGTTTTAAAATACTCTGAAAATGTTACCGTTTTAAAAAAAACAAATAACGTGTGACTTTCGATAACTATGACTAACATTACAGTATGACTTATAACTTTATGGGAAACAAGGGGATCCCGCTATTTTTTTTTTTCTGTTGAATACAAAAACCAACTTTATGTTGTTCAAAATCATGCATAGTCTCAATATTAGGTTATGAGGAGCTGTTCTAAAAATAATATTTCTGCATAATAATAAATGAATGAACATATTGTAGAAGCATTTATATATATCGTGAATTTAAGAAAAAAAATTACATGAAAAAAACATTTTCTTTCCAAGCCTCAGTCACAGAATAAGTATTAGTACTACGTAAGTACGATCGTCTCTCTCTATCGCATAACGCGTATACGCGTCCCCGTTATTGGGACCGAGCGCGACGACAGCGCCACGTGATAGGCGGCCATTATGGACAATATTGTCACCGCTGTCAAACAAGAAGTAAGTAAATATTGTGAAAAATATTAATGAAATCTTGTGTTATTTTACTATATTACACAATTTTGGACAATGGTAGTCAGTAACATTATTGCCAATAATATTAAAATTGTTGTTTTCAGTGAGAAAAGTCAGCGACAAAAATGTCAATTTTAGCCGTAGCGAGCGCTGTGATCGTTTAGGCTACCCCCTCCACCCGCTTTGCACTCTGCCAATTACCACCCATGGCACGGTTTAAATTACCACCCATGGCACGGTATACGGTAGTTTTTCTTCCGACAAAAGGTACATCGGGAGCGCGCATGTGTGCGCGCCGTGTACGGACGCACCACAGGCAAGGATTTGAGCATGCGCGAGCATGCCACAGTATGGCGTCCACTCACACAGACGCTCGTCGTGCGTCTGTGTAAATACGTGTCGCGCGCTCCTAATCGGCCGGAGTCGTACTACTTGGTTATCTTTATACTTTGCCCATGGTGTGGTGATATTTAATAATAATAGCCGCGCAACGGAATCGCGGAGTGAGTCAGTTCTGCCTCAGTCTCGGTCTCGGTCTCCGCAGACAATTTTTTTTCTCGGTTTCGGCCGATTTAAAAAAGCTGTCTCGGACGGACCTTAAAAATTATTTATTAGGACATCATACTAAAAGTAAGTTGCTAAGTGAATGAATATGTGACGTCCTACGTGAAAAGGTACCTTATGAGGGTTTCTAGTAACGGAGATATGAACGGTTTTGTGAAATCCTTCAAAATCATCATTTTTTTCTTTTATGCAAAATTGTAAAATATAGGTATAGACGTGTATTTGTAGCTTGGTTTCACTGCTGTACGTTATTTTTTTCTATATAAAAATTGGGTTCAAAGTTTAGTAGAAAAGGTACCTTATGGCGGATCACATACAAAAATGATAAAGCTGTTGATAAAATTCATTAATAAAATTTACTAGCAACTTTTGCTTATTTCTTTTTTATAACACGACGGTGGCAAACAAGCATGCGGCCTGCATAATGGTAAGCAAAAATTTTCGAAATGATCCTAGAAAGCTGAAAATTTGGAAGGAAAGGGCCACTGGGTGCCACAGATTCGGAATTGAAAAAAAAATAAAAATAAAAATAAATACATTTGTATGTCGTTTTTTTAAATTTTTAATTATTAAACATTTTTTTAAAACAGATAAAAAAGTGTTTTTGACGAATCGTATAACTTTTTGACCATTTTTAGAAAGACCTTGTTTTTTTTTAAAAAATTGACAAAAATAAAAAAAAACACTGGCGAATGCCCATCATTTTTGACCATTTTAGAAAAAGTTTTTTAATTTTTTTTTCAAAAAAACTTACAAAAATAGACTTTTTTTTGCGGTTTCTATAATTTTTTACCACTTTGTCATGTTTCCCTTTCAACCTTTTTAGAAAAAGTCTTAAAAACATTTTTTTTTTAAACATAAAAACGTGTTTTTGGCGAATCGTGAAACTTTTTGACCATTTTAGAAAAACCTTGTTTTTTCAAAAAAAATACAAAAATAAAAAAACACTTTGGCGAATGCCTATCATTTTGACCACTTTTGGAAAAAGGTTTTTATTCATTTTTTCGAAAAAATTACGAAAAAAGACATTTTTTGGCGGTTTCTATCATTTTTGACCACTTAAGAAAAAGAATCTTTTTAATTTAAAACACGCTAAAATCCACGACGAACACTTCTCACAACTATTCGAACGAAAAGGTAAGCAAATACTGCTCATGCCGGCCGGCTGAGACTCTGAGCGGCCAGCAAGACCGAGAGAGAACGATACGTAAAGTGTTGGTGAGAGTAGGACAGATGCGTGGCGGTACTGGCGGTGTAGCCAAAATAATACCACGGCACGGCGGTATGAAGGACAAAAACTGAGCAAGTTACGACAAGTATTTCTAACATTTTTAAATTACACCGCCATAAAGTACCTTTTGTACTAAACTGTAGAAGCATATTATTCAGCCTTTAATTCGCCTATAACAAAAATAAAGATAGGCAAAGACGTGTCGTAACATATAATTTACTAAATGGAAATATATAATAAAAAAAACACAATTTTTACACAACATTGAATATCTCCGTAACTAGAAACCCTCATAAGGTACCTTTTCACGTAAGACGTCACATTTGAGAATTACTCTTAATTGGTCAAGATTTGAAGTAAATTTCTAATAACCTTTTTTCTTCAGTTTTCTGTCTTAATACAAGATTTGTCAATAAATAATGTAAATATCGTGCCATACTGTAATTATCAATAATTTTTGTTTATGGCCCGCCATAAGGTACCTTTTCTCAAATGTATGGGAATAATTTGTGATTTTTACGTAACTTCAATCGTTTATAAATAAAAAAATACGACTTGTAGAATAATAATGACACTTTTGAGATACTTGTGTAGACTGATTAAATATAATTTAGAACTCATTATACGAAAATTGTGAATATTATAGGAATGGTGAAACATATAATAAAAATGACATTTTAATTAAAATAAAAATATTTCGTTAACAATGTGATTTTATTTCTATCCCAAAATGTGCAGTCTAATATCTCTAACTATATACAATGGTTCAGATTACAATATGTTAAAGAACAGGCCGAAATTTTTTTTTTTTTAATTTCGTTCTCATAAGCGACTTGCTCTAATCAAAGGCTGATTTTTCACGACCTGGAAGTCACATTAATAAAACCATTACTGATTTCCAAAGCAAATTACCTTGAGATACATAATCAATCATCATCTCCATAACTTCCAACGGGAACATACTTAAAATTAGTTTTAAACTTCTTTTGACGATTTCTCAAAAGTGCAATTTTAGCATGTGCAGGTTTGATGTTTTTTTAAAAAAAAAGTATGGGACTTAGAGTCGTGATTCTTTTTGTATTAGATAGCTTATTTAACACAGATTTAGGATCTGTGCTTAACTCAATACCAACCATAAGGTACCTTTTCCCGTGGAACGTCACATATGTAGTTTTTTACCAACTGAGTTTTAAAAAAACCGGCCAAGTGCGAGTCGGACTCGCGCACGAAGGGTTCCGTACCATTATCTATAATAAAATTGCTATTAATTCTCGAAAGGAGGCTTTTGCTCGTAAATCTTCTTATGTAAATACAATAAATTGAAAAAATATAATTAAACATGTATTATATTCTGTTTTTAGTATTTGATGTTATAGCGGCAACAGAAATACACAATCTGTGAAAATTTCAACTGTCTAGCTATTACGGTTCTCCTATCTCGGTTCATGAGATACCCGAGATAGGAGGTTTTCAAGGTAAACGAGCAAAATATCACGTTTTTTGTATGGGAGCCCCCCTTAATTATTATTATTATTTTATTTTTAGTATTTGTTGTCATAGCGGCAACAGAAATACACAATCTGTGAAAATTTCAACTGTTGACAGACGGACGGACAGCGAAGTCTTAGTAATAGGGTCCCGTTTTTACCCTTTGGGTACGGAACCCTAAAAAAACATATACAATTCTTACAAGTTACAAACAAGAAAGTATAAGAATATTAATCACTCAGCTACCGCATTTATAACTAGTGGCACTGTTAGCTGTACTCATCTCAGTAATTAGAATTCAGTTCTAACGCTGAGCCTTAGATTAAAATCTTATCTTGAGACAATACGTGTGTTCGAATATCAACAAAATGTACCGAACTATCATAACAAAGAGGAAATAAATTAAAAAAAATAAAGTTATGCAACCTCAAAGTTTTACAAATTATGTTTTTTTATCGTCCAAAAGAGAAACAAAAAAATGTTTTCAGTCAATCATCAATTACCTAAACAAAAGTATGCAACAAGCAAGCAAGTGTTAAACGCAAGTTTTCACGCTATAAATGACCAATTGGCTATTTGATAACTTTTTTCTGTGATATGTTAAAGCAAGACCTCTCAATAATATAAATATTAGTAAAAATCACATCAATATCATAAAAACTTACCGAGAAAAATCACAGTTTTAGTCCTTCCCCAAAACGTGCCGAAACGCTCCATACTGAAGCCCATTGTAACGTGACGTCACGAGCGAGACATACATTGTTTAGTGAAATCGAAAAAACTTTCTGCAACTATGTTAAATCTTGCGTTTATCGTAACGTATCGCATTACGATAGACGCAAAAGTTACCATAAATTGTATGGGTTATTAGGTGGAATTAATAGTTTTTATGTTTTATACTTTTAAAATGGACTTTCCCATCCATTTGCAGGCTCATAATAGTACATTACACAACTAGGGTGGTAAAACAAAGATCGCAGATGTTTGCGGCCCGAGCTGCAAGCGAGGGACGTAAATATGCGATCGAGGGCTTTCTTTATTACCTCCTGTGTCGTGTACATAATTTTACGTCTATACTTGGCCAGAAAGCGGCTTTGCGCTGCTGATGCGGCGCGTACAGAAAAAGTCACTTTATGGCCAGGTGTGGCATAAAAAAAATTACACGTTAGGTAGCAAATTCAAAACTTTAACATATTTCCTTATTATGCTCATTTTAACAGGACCTTATGTAATTTTTTTCAACTTTCGGTTACAGTCAAGCACCCAATTACTCATTGTCTCATACATGATGAGTACAGCGACGGATTAGATGACATCATGGACGTCTACCGCTTTTTACGGAGCGTTTTCAACGCGCTCGGCTACGTTTGATTACAATTTGTGGCTGTTATATCCATCCAAATATAGCAGGTGTGTAAATGGCAGAATCCATTTACGTCGGAAAATAAAATAGTACATTAAAGAGATGCCTATAAAATTGAGTTGCTAGTAATTACTTGATCCTCTCGAATGAGTGTAGGGCATTTTTCGAATCAAATTTTCTCAGAATCTCTGTATATCCGTTTTTCCTAAAAATACCTAGTGGATGAAATCTGTAGTCGCTACATTTTGAATGCACTCTGGGAAAATACGTATTTCTATTTGAACCAAAGTCTGGGATACTTTTACATATATTGGGGCGATGGTTAGCGGTTCTGTTCTGAGAAAAAGAAACTCAAAAAGAGGTAGAAAGTGGAATTTAGAAAAATATGAACGGTGATTCGAGTCGGTTGGTTCTCCACACAAACACAAAGAAGGTCATCACTTCATACGCCTCCACGACATTAATCGTGTTTAGGTGTGTGTTAAGTTGTTTTATTTTGTAGCTTGATACATTTTGTCTGCACGAAATGACATGAGAAGTCTCAAAAAAACTGAATTAACGTGCAATTGGGCCTTTAAGGTCAGCGCCATCTATCAGCATCATTTGTAACTAAAAGTTTTTTTGTTAAAATTATATATATTTTTAACTTTTGAGAGTTCTTATGTCATTTCGCGCAAATAAAATTGTGTCAAGCTCAAGCTAGGTATAAAATAAAACACATTTCAAACATAATTGATGCCGTAGATGCAAACAACTACCCTGTTTTGGTTTGTATGGAAAACCACCTTTATCTTCTAAGTTGACCAAAAATAAATTAAAAGTTCAACACTTTGTGCCTCCCAACGTTCCCTATAGTGAGGATCTCGGCACCGAATGTATTAAAACTGAAAATATGGTAATCAAAGCGAACGTCAGGTCAACGTTAATCCGTTTTGAATAGGGAAATGTCGCATATCGTACATATTTCGCTCTGTAATATTTAGCAAGCTCGTTTATTCAACATCGTTTTTGGAATTCATTTCACAACTCGCATTCCTGTTTCAAAAACAAAAACCATGAGTTCGTGCTTATAGGACTTATCCCCGGGTTTCAGTTCTTTCTCAAAGGCTTGCTTAGGTATTGTGATTTTTTTTGGGAATTGACTAGTAGAACTAAATTTTAATTTTATTTTGTTATTTTTATTAAAATTGTCCATTTTATTCAAAACAGTTTCTAAAGGAGAATTTTCATACTGTTAATGATGATATGATTTTAAACATACCTATGATTTAATAAATCAGTTACTTCTTATAATTGTAATGCAGTGATGGATATTTACATAATTTAATCTACTTACTACAAATTTCGTTTTCACAACAGTGTTTTAATTAACAGTTACTTTATACAAGTAAGTACCTACTTTTAAACAGCTCTCTACGTTACTAAAGTAGGTACATAACTAAACCAATACATTCGTTAATACTTAGTCATCAACAAACCCTTTTGACTCTGCCTACAATAATCGTGCTCCGGTATTTCTGTCAAATGCACACAGGAGTGCATTTCACCCGCGAGTATACCGTGTTCAATGAATGGACCATAGAGCTTTCCATTCCTACTCGTACTTCCACCGAGAGCAGGTACTTTACAGTCACTGCAACTAACATGTGCAAGTTGAAACGCTCTACCGTACTGCGCTATATAAATTTTGTAGAAAGTCAAACTGGTGAAAAGGAAATACTTACCTATATGAAACGAATCGACGACGACTTACACGAAGATTATGGTAATTTTGAGTTGGAATACGTCAATTTCAGGTACGAATACTGAATGTGGGTTTCTCGAAGGTACATAATAAATGTTGTTACAAATATTGTCTGCGATGGTGCTTTTTAGGGTTCCGTACCCAAAGGGTGCCAACGGAACCCTACTACTAAGCCTCCCCTGTCTGTCCGTTACTCAGTTTGGCTTTTCGAGAAATAAGGGACACTAAAACAACAAATAATGAAAACAAAATAAAATTTAAAAAAAAGGGGGGGACCCCTACAATAAACGTGTGTGTCGGTCAGTCACAGGACTGTATCCTTTGAACCGTAATAAATAGAGACTTGAAATTTTCACAGAATGTGTATTTCTATTGCCGCTAAAAAGTTAAATAATAAAAAGAAAATTTAATTAAGAATTAAAGAGGGTCCCAATACAATAAACGAGTTTTTTGGCGCCTTTTTGGTTGATTTTAATAGTGGTTATAGGTAGACGCTTGATATGTTCTCAAAATGTGTAATCCTATTGCTACAACAAATGATAAAAATAAGATAAAGTTCAAAATAATTAAAAGTGCATACAATCCGCCATTTTGTTTATTTTACGAACTTCATGCCCAGCTGAGACTCGCGCCATCAAAACGAATGAAGAGAATCTAATGATGTTTGTCATTTATCAACATCGGTTGTGCCGTTGAGTAGTTACGAGTGGACATAGGAACAGACATACATACATACATACAGGTTAAACGCATAACGCTCCTTTGGGCTTCGCCGCAGTCGGGTAAAAAGGGGTCCCCATACAACAAATGTGTTTTTGGCGTCTTTTTGCGGTGGTACGGAATCCTTCGTGTACGGATCCAACTTGCACTTGGCCGTCGATTATTATTAACTTACCATCGAAACTACGTAGACGTACCAAAATTGGGATTTGGCCAAAATGGACTAGGAAGATTTCCCCCAAATATGTAAGATATGAGACATTTATTCATCCATGTTACATTTCAAGCAAGTATACAATTGCACTGGTTCCTGCACTAGGCATCGCCTGTCTCGCAGGAGACCAAAGGAGAACCGAATATTGAAATAAATAAATTAGGATGAAGTTATATATTAATATAATTTATAACTTTAAGTATATTTTGTTGTATGTGATTGTGTGAGTGTGTGTAGCTCTATCTAGGTACTCTCAGTAAACTCTCCAAGTCTTCATAACAGAGGGATTTAAGCCAAGAATGTACCTTCATTTTTATTTCTCTTGATGAGTAGTCTTGCAAAGGAAATTTTTCACATATTTTGTTATAAATGAATGGATGAAGAAATGAGCAGAATCTTTGGGCAAAAGCTGATTTTGTTGGGGGAACTTGGACTCTAAAGTTGCGTTTTTGGGATAATTCTACATAATTGGGGGAATTTAATATCTTTGAGTGAAATTGTAAAACTAGTTGTAGTATAAAGCTTCCACGGACATTAAGGACATCCATATTTTTGTAGACTAACAGTGTCGGAAAACGACGACGTTCCTTGAGAATTACTTTGAGTACCGCTCTTTGTGCTCTCTCAAAACACACTTTTACAGACACACTTTTAAAATCCGAAACGAATTAATCCCAATTGTTACAGCAACGATTTACAATTTGTTCTAAAAAAGATCAGCGCTTAATTTTTAATTTCTCTTTAACCGGTTCGAATTAAGCCCTGTCCGTCGAATTGATTAACAGTCGCCATTAACCCTTTTTAAACGCGAAATCGAAGCAGTATTCAAGGTAACATCAATTAGCACTAAAGCGTCCAAAAAAAGATTTTAGGATTGGGGATTTAAGCGTGACATTCATTAGTGGCAATCAGTCAAGCGAACTAAGCAGGGTGCCCTTCCGGCGCTGCCAACTACTTATCTAAATAAGATCGGTGTGCGTGATGGATTTAAGGACCCTTGTCCATGTCACCCAATAAACTTTATAATTCTATTCCGTATTTTACTTTATTTTCAACCCTAATTAATATCGAGGCTAATAAGCCTTAGACGTTTTTTAATGTTTTCAATCGAGGATAATGACGAAATTATGGACAATATTAACTAACTGATTGAAATATGTGATAGTTGTGTATGAGTTTTAAAAAGTGCGGGTAAGTTTCAAAAATTAGGGATAATGTCGTTTTATTGCGTGTAGTGGAATACAAGAGTAAAAAGCCTTAACGTAGGCAATTTAGGGCCTGTGCACACGGCGTCTTTTAAACGCGCCGTCGCCGCGCGTTGCGTAGCGCTGTCGCTTTTACACCCTAAAAATAAACAGAGACAGCGCTACGAAACGCGCGTCGCCGGCGCGTTTAAAAGACGCCGTGTGCACAGGCTCTTAGAGTGATGTTTGTTTGACCTAACTTTTCTTAATAAAAAAAACATAATACGTGTCAAATGGAACTTATTTAACCTAATTAGTCCAGAAATCAACGGTAACCTCAAAAAAAATTATGAAGACTCGTCTTGAGCCCCAGACAAAAAAGCCTAAATCGACGAGCGTTTCAAACAAAGGTCAGTTTAAGGCCAGGCCTCTTAATGACAGAAAGAAAAACCTACACAGGGTGTCCTAAAAATCGATGATAATCCTTTAACAACTGTTATAGCTTAATTAAAGCGATAAAAGAAGAAAATTAACCACATGAGGTAATAGGTCTGTATTAGTCGAGCACTTGCGGATAGATACACCTCAGCTGCTGCTGCAGTGATACATTGTCTTAGTCTCACTAAGTTTTCTACAGGTTTCCCGTAAACTTTTTCTTTTATGTACCCATTACCCATGTAAGTTTCATCAGCTCACTACGTTAGGTAAGTGCGTGGTTATTTAAATCAAGCATATCCACGAAGACGGATCGGGCGTCTTGATCCAGTCTTGTGGCCACCGCGATCACCAGATGTAAATCCGTTGAATTTTAGCTGAGCTGAGTCAGAAAAATCTCGATTTTATACAAAAAATTACAATAAACCTAAAATTAGCTAGTATCCTGGATCGTATTTAGAAGCTCTACCTGTATAACTAAAAAGTTACATTACAAAGTTTGGATGGGGTTACTATTTACCGATAAAACCGATTTATACAGCGTGTAAGTCTAATACGGGCGATAAATTAAATCGGACATAGTATTCATTAGTGTAATCATGAAGTAAAAGTTTTTTTTTAAGTTGCAGTTCATTACGACCCCATAGTTAATTTTTTTTTAATTGCAATGAACTGTAAACATGGTTGCAGTACGGCGGTACTGAAATGTCAACGTAACTGTCAACGAGCGTTTAACGTGAGTGTGTTTGCATTACATTGCGGGCTGAATTATTATGTATGGACAAAATTATTGTTGCAACTTTAAGTAAATGTTATCTAATTACCTTCACATTGTCCTATACTAACCACCGTTAAGAGATTCGCCCGTATTAGACTTACACACTGTATATGTTCTCCTGCTATTTTTGACGTGCTACAATGAGCATGAAGTGAAAGACTGTATCTAATTTGTATTAGTTGAGTGTTGTTGTAAACATGTAAATCCAGACATTAAATCGAAGTAGGCGTCGCTGTGCGACCTACCTTAAATTGTGTGTAATTTTTGCGTTGGTAATCCCGAAAATCTATCAGAGTTAAATGAGTTTTAAAACAATTAGACCCGCCAGCAAGTCGACGAAGCTTCGTTCCGCGGGGCTTCTATTTCCACTCTGAGGGACGCAAGGCACATAACGAACTTAAACCGGTAAATACTTATACATATAGAAGAGGTTTAAAATTTTCATCGAAGAAACGAAAGAACAAACGTGTACAAAGAAGGATGCATGGCAGTATAAAGCAAGGTCAACGCTTGAGATCCGTGCCTGTAAGGTTTTACAAATCAAGGCTAAATAGCAACCTTCTAGCCTTATCTGTAGCTAGTCATTCAGTGCCATTTGTCATGTCATGTCTGCAAAAGCTTTCAATGCTGCTCGAGATTGTGCAAATTTGAGCTCTACATGACATCATAATTTATACACTAAACTTAGGTATTTTATGCAGTTTTGTACGAAGAATGCAAATGTAATATTAAAATGCAAACACCTTGAGACATGGGGTGATATTATTGTCCTTGGCTTATTCAAATTACTGAGTTTCATTTAAGATTGAAATTTAAACGCTCATTTTCGCCCAAGTTTCATCGTTTCCACTGTACCTATACCAGAGGGTTATATTAAAGTAAGTTCACTTATTTCGGTATCCTATTACTATTATGTTTTATTAATACGTTAGAGTCAGACGTTCCGTGTGACAGCACAACTCATTTTTTCCGGTTTGATAACGTTTTTTATTGAAAACGCATGACTGATAATGCACAATTATGATTATTTAAAATTGGACCGAGGTATATTTCAAAAATAATGAAACAGATGAACCCAACACTCCCAACAGAGCGTACCGATATTAAAAGTGCACTTTTATTGAGCATTCAGTTAATAACTTAGGCAAGTCGATTTATTATATTCCAATTCAAGTCGATTTTTAGGGTTCCGTATCCGAAGGGTATTATTAAGCCTCCGCTGTCCTTCTGTCCTTTTGAACCGTAATAGATAGGGACTTGAAATTTTCGCAGAATCGCAGAAATGGGGTCCCCATGTCCTCATACAAGAAACGTGTTTGTGTCGGTTAGTCACAGGGCATTTGACATTTTCACAGAACAGAATGTGTATTTTTACACATTCGCTGCGTTACGGGAAGCGTTTGGCCGTATTTGACTTTCCGCCTGTGCGGCAGCTAGCGATGCTTTTCTTACGCTCCGTGCGTACGCGCAGGTGGTTTTACTACGTTCCCGCGTACATAAGAAAAAGATAACTATATTCCCGATATTCTTGCTTCAAGTATATTCCATTTCAAAAGAAAAAAAAGTGATGGAAGTATTTTTTCGTAACGTACAGAAAGGTAATTATTCTAATTTTTTGCGATACGGATACTATTTGGCCGTACTTTACCACCCCGTACCACACCGAGACGCGCGTACGCAGCGCTTTCGGTGCAGTGTTCACACGTTTCCGCGTCGCTTTCGGCGACTATCGTAAACAAATCGCGTAAAAAGCTCGATATGAGCATCTGCGTAAAGTAAATACTGAAGAAAGTGTTGTGTTTTTTTTAATCGGGCTGTTAATCAGTAGGAACATGTACGATCCACCGCCAAAACTGACCAATCAGAGACAGCTTACAATTTTACGGGTGATGAAATCCGACAGATTGTAAACTCTTGTCGGTAAGTGCAAGATCGTTCACAATTTGACGGTTTCTGATGGATAGATTATAAACTACCAAAATGTAATACGTTATAATATTGTAAGCAGTATGATACAGTTCACAATTTATCGACAGTTTATAATCTGATGAGTTAGATTATAAACTGACGGTGTTCGCAATTTTACGGTGACATATACACAAGGATATAGATACGAGTAGTCTATTGATCAGAATGTTTCTTTTTTCAAATTGGTAAATTTCCATGTTTAGGAACCTTTCAAGTCAGGCCATGATACGGGAAAATGTAGGTCGTAACGCAAACCTGGCATTTTTCACACGGGAAGTATGTGACTCGTATAGCAATGGCAGTAAGTTTGGTTTTGGCGCTAATGCAGTGAATGTGTTCACTGTCGCTAAAATATCAAATAATAAAAATAAAATTAAATAAAAAATTAAAATGGGTCCTGATACAAGAAACGTGTTTTTTTAATGTTATTTGCTTGATTTTAATAATGGTAATAAGTAGGTAGATGTTTGATACATTCCCAGAGCATTTATTTATATTGCCGATATAACAACAAATAATAAAAACAAAATAAAGATAAAAAGAAAAGGGGGTCCCTCTACAATAAACGTGTTTTTGAAGAAGTACTGAAGTACGGAAACCTTCGTGTGCGAATCCGACTCGCTTTTGGTTGGTTTTCAGATTTCACTTTCCAGATTTAGATTTATTTATATCTTAATAGTTACAACATTACATGATAAATTATACATGTCAGTTTATATGAATCCGTATTAATCACCCTTAGTAATAAACCGGCCTAACTAAAAAAAAAATGTCAATTCATATTCAATCTTAAAACGAATTCAAATGGTTCTAACTCAATTGTAGTATAATTTTGAATTAAGCCGGTTTATAATTAACGGTGCGTAATATGACCGTCAAAACAAATATAATTAAAAGAATCAAATTAAATACAATGCAATGTCTACAAATAAATTAAGTACCTAAATGCGATTGTGTAAGGTAGTACACACTTTATGACAACTTTCGTAAAAGTAAGTAGATATATTATATTATATTTCTTCCTTGTCACCCGGTTTTCATGTTATACATGTTTTATGAGAATTGACATGTAAAAGGTAAAACAAAGCAGCAAATTTTGTTAAAAGGACGCCAACACCATCCGATTTCATTTCCGAATTTATTAATAATCGTTTACTTGTGAAGGCCTGTTTCCGCACCTCCGCCGTATGTACACAGAATGCGACGTTCACCAATTACGTTGCCGAGGCATGTATTCGATTAATGCGCGATGTGTACATTGCTAAAATTTAATTTGGCTAAACTGTTTGGTAATTTTTGTTCACAAATAGGGAAAATACACATCAAATGTAACTGGGAATATCCCAGCCCCGAGTCTTACGGTAATTCGCAATAACATAGCGCTAATGACCCGACATTCACAAGGGAGGATTCGTACCTAACTGCGACATTAAGACCTCCTTATTTGGCTATTTCACTTCGTTACGAGACCTTTGTGGTGAACGTGGATATACCCTTTTAACATTGACTTCGTTTCTAATAAGGAAGAAGAGAATACTTAATAGTTATGGGTAAAGGGAGCAACTAATAATGTTAGGCGACATAAATGGGAGGCGTGCTCTGGGTAGAGCACAGCAAGATGGTCTGACTCCATTAAGAAGTTGGTTGGCGGCAGTATGCAGAGCGCGGTCCATACGGTCTATGACCGTACCTGTTAGAGACAAGTAATAGGACTGTGATCGCAATCCTCAGTAATGAAGGGACGATGAAGGAGAAGAAGATGTAACTATCTTCTACAGGGTGACATTATTGTTTAGTTTTAGCCATGCCTAACCAATAGGTACTGTAGATAGGTATTAATTTTAGACTGGACCATTCACACTGGAGCATAAACAATCGCAGCAAAACCTAGGAAGAAGATTACCATTAGACAGGTATATATGATAGGAATAGGGATAGGTAAAATAAGCTGCGCTATCCCTAAAAGGCTTCCCTTACTACCATTAGGGTAATGAAAAAAATATCAAACAAGCATAAACACAATAAGTAATTATTAATGAACGAACTAAAGGGTGCCCACGTCTCGTGCGCAGAGGTGAAATAAGTTAAATGTCTCTTTTTGCTGGGATCATAATATAGGTATATTGTACAGCAAACATGGACATCAGTCCCGTAGCTTTTGCGTGATGCGCGAACAAACAAGGAAACAGACACGCTGACAAAAATCCCAAAAAATATTTATGTTTTATCACTTCCCAGTTAAATACTTTTGTGGAAAAATCTTTAATGTACATGTAAAAGCGCGGTTAAAAAGTGATTTTTGATCGGGGAAAGTAACCGTTGTTGGGATACTATACTAGGAATGTCCTTAATTTCTCATACTACATTAAATAATACTGTAACAAAATGAAAAACAGTTTCAGTAAAAAAGTTCTGAAAACGAATACAGCTCAGGTACTTTTTATCCGCCCATGTAACTCCTTTTCATGGTGTCAGTTTTGTGACGTTGGCTGTCAGCCTATATAATAATAATAATTATTATTATTCATTTAATTCAGATAATTAAAATCCATACAATTATTTATTTATATATGACGGGACAAAATGTCACAAAATTGACGTCACCTTTCCTGCTAAATTGTAATTGAAATATAATCATAAATTCAGTTTTCAGTATGTCACCATAGTTATGTAAAACACCATCGAGATTGTTATTTTGATTCCAGAATATTCGTAAGTTACAAAATAGCTAAACGTGACGGATGAAATGTGTATGGTCTCTTTTTAAAGGAATGGCTGGCTGATCACACGATATTAATTTAGCCAATGTTGTATGAATTGGTCGTTGTTGGACGTATCAGAGGGAATCAATTTCAGGCAGCACGATTTAAATTTAGTTTTAATCGGAAAATTACAAGATTTAATTTAAAAAAATCGTTCATATGACGCACAAAAGAGTCTAGTTTATGGGAATCCATTAAAATACAAAACGTTTCTTAGTAAATATTTTTAAAATTCCTCTTTTTATATGTCGATATTGCAGAGGGAAGCTTAAAAATGTGCTACATTTGCTGCCTTAAAAAAATAATATAAATTAAGTACATTATGCATAACTCATATAAGTACGAGTATTTATTAAAATAATTAGATTAATAAACAGGTTAGGTGTCTGAATCGTTGAAATAAGGAAAAAATTATCCTTATTGTATTAATAAATATTTGAACTCGAGGGACATCAAAAAAAGGGGGGTACAACAACAAAAAAAACTCCTAGGGTGATTGATGATGATGATAGACAGATTAAAAGATCCGCAGTATTATTTATGTATAGCGTGCCGTCTTACTGTCCGTAAGCCACTTAGAGCGTAATTTTCTGAGAGAAGTACCATCAAAAACGTGAAATAGGCAGGCCTATGCCTATTTCACGTCTTTACGTCGTGGATACCGCGCCACTGCTAGGCACTAACGTAGCACAAGGCATGCAAAATCGAAGATTACTATGGTATCCAATTACTCTGTTTTTAGAACATTGTTCAGCAGGGTATTGTTTCCCGTCATACGTCGTCATATAATAACACGTGTAAGACTTATTAGAGCTTACACGTGTACCTACCGTAAATCGTTTTGAAATACGTTGACGTGATAATCACCTTAATGTTTTAGGTTAGTAGGTACCTACATACACTAGCTGGTAAATTGAAAATTCCTATTTCACCGAAGTGTTTGCTTGCATAGAGCTTATCGTAAGATTGGGTACTTTCATCCAATGAAAGGTAACTTTTGGCCCACATATAAAGGGTCTGATAATAAACTTGAACGGTCAGCTAAAACCTACCATATGGCAATGTGCCATAATTTCAATATAATAAATAATAAAATCCGAATCGAAATAATCCCTATGGCCAAAATTACCCCCCAGGGCCAAAGTAACCTGTCTGGCTAAAGTATTTCAGGTCATTTCTATCGCACACTTGTCAGATTAATTTTGATCAACACCTAAGAACACGAATTTAAAATTCGCCGGATTAATGAGGTGGCGACTTGTAATATCTTTAAAAGTACCTTTAAATACACTCATACATACATGTTTTCCGATCCGAACCGAAACCAAAAGTTCGGTTTTGGCTCTAGTTTCTGTTTCGGCCGAAACTAGAGCTAAAACCGAACCTTTATAGACGTGATAAAATCGTGGAATAAAATTTCAGTGGGCTGGTTTTTCTAGACATATAAAAACTAAACACCTAGATATAATTCGCGTATATGGTAAAATACAACAAGTTTAGTAACCAGTTATAAAATCGAAAGACTAATCTACGCGATTAGCTATGTTCTGAGAAATGTACCATTAGTCTTTTGACACATGTTATTTAGAGATAAGGCTAATTTAAATGGGTTGTCACAATAAGCGATTACGACTCAACATCATTATCACCAGCCCAGTGCTGGACATAGGCCTCTCCCATGGTATGCCACTGAACTCAGAACTGAGTTTTCTTGTTTCCAACAACTGACGGCTACTTTCCGTATGTCATTGCTCCACCTAGGTGGAGGGTGTCCTACACTATGTTTGCCAAGCCGTGGTCTCCACTCCAGAACACGTCTACCCCAACGGTTGTAGGTTCTGCGGCAGATGTGTCCGGCCCACTGCCACTTTAGCATGCTAATCCCTTGGGCTACATCGATTAATTTGGTTCTCTATCGGATCACATAGTTTCGAATCCAATGCTTCAGAGAGACAACGAGCCTATGCTCTGCCTATACTTTCTCATAGCTGGCTGAGTAATTTTAAATTGGTGAACCAATCGCGCGCTCAGGGTCCACGCCTCGGCCCCGTATGTCATTACTGGTAGGACACACTCATTAAAAACTTTCGTTTTCAAGCTTTACGGTATCTGCGATGAGAAAACCTGTCGAAGTTTCTTAAATGCTGCCCAGCCCAACTGTACATATTCTTCTATAAGCATCCCTCTTGAAGTTGTTCTTAGCTAATTTCAGCGTTTGCCCTAGGTAAACGTGTTGGTAACCTCGAGAGGGACTCCGTCATCCGGAGACCGACGCGTGCTAAAGAATCAGCTAGGCTGCTTAACATGTTTTGCAGGTCTTGAGCGGTTTGAGCTATGCTATAATTTAGGGGAAATAACGCCCCCTTGTCTCACGCCTCAATGCAGCGGGACAGGTTCAGACTGCTGCTTCTATACTTGAACGGTCATCTTTGCGGCATCGTAAAGACTCCAGAATAAACCAGATTTTGATTGAGCCAAAGGCCTTCTCATAGTCCACAAACGCCATGTACAGGGGCTGACTGTACTCTTCGACCTTCTGTAAAATTATTCGCACAGTATGGATGTAGTCTATGGTGCTATATACCCTCCTCGAAATCGGGCCTGCTCGGGTGGCTGAATTTCGTCAAGTCTACGAGGGAGAGACGATTCGTGATGACTCCCGAAAACAGCTAATTGACATGGCTTGGTAGAGAAATGGGTTGATTTGATAGTTCTTCAAGAGAGTATTGTTGCCGTATTAAAGAACATAACGACCACATGGCCATTCCACGCCTTCGGGGTTCTACCTGTGAAGAGGACGGAATGAAATAGATGCTGAAGCTGGAGGAGCGTAGCTTTCAGGAGCTCTGTTGTAACTCCGTCCTCTCCTGGGGCTTTTCCGTTTTTAAGTTATTTAAGAACCATCACGATTTCGTCTTGGTTAATATCCGGAAGTTCTTTATTGTAGTGACGGGTCGGAGTGGCTCTCGGGACTTCTTCATTGATTTGGTGAGGACGATAGCGATTAGCTAGGGAATCGACTGTCTATTAAGACATCGATACTATATTTCGGAGATAAAGACTCGACTCGTTACTAAATGGGCTGACGATGATAAGTAGATTGATCATTAATGAGATAATGTGTTATTAGTTTCGAGTTAAGATTTTGATTTTTACCGATTTACACCATATCCAACAGACTTGAAACGACAATATTCGCTCAGAACTAAATTAAAAAAAAATCGAAAAACATAAAATGTTGGGTATCGAGTTTTCAATCCGAATTATTATTACTCCAGGTGACAGCAAGGTGAAAACTACCAACTACAACTTAAACTTCACGTTTCTTGTGATTAAATGCCGTCTCTTCTTTCAGTAACTTTTACTTTATAATATATTTGCTTTAGATTTTGAAAGTATTTTAGTACATAGTTTAAGCACTTTGCGAAAAGTTAAACGGGCTTTTACATTAAAAAATGGAATAAATCTTTATTCATCTAGTCCATCCGCCACGGAAATCAAAATAGCAGCGTAGATCTCGAATTGACTATTGAATCCATAATCTGCATTCCATTGACGTTGCGACTGTTTTTCTGAAGTCATGTTAAATCGATAGCGACAATAGTGTTTGCCGTTTTAACACCTGTTAAACTGCTAAAAAAGTGATAAAGCTGTGAAAAAAAAGCCGGTCAAGTGCGAGTTCGACTCGCCCATCGAGGGTTCCTTACAAACTTGTGGTATACATATAGATAAACTGTATTGAGAGACCAACTTAACTTTGCCGCCGGAAAACTTTTGTCTCCATATACTTATCGAAATAGGTTGCGGTTAGTTTAGTAACTGACAAAATAAGTTTGGATTACGATTTTTGTGAATTCCCAAAAAACTATACAAGTTAGGAAAACCGTTATATTTTTTCTGTAATTCATTCAGGAGTGATTAGATCTCTTCCCCGAAATCGTTAATTCCGCGTAGCAAACTTTCCATTCGCATTTTTCCCCACTCGGACTTCTTCCCGCCACTTTTTTTTCTCATTTGCTTGCCTCCTCATTCTCAAATATAGCCAAACGATATTTTGTCTATGGCGAAAGTTTCCCAGTCGCTTCTTTTTGCAATAGTTTTGTTTCTTACGCGATATTTTTCCGAAACTCGAAAGTTTCTATGTCATTTTTTCCGCAGTAACTCATTTTTAGGGTTCCGTACCAAAATGGTAAAAAAGGAACCCTTATGGTGCGACTCTGTCTGTCTGTCTGTCTGTCTGTCTGTCTGTCTGTCTGTCTGTCTGTCTGTCTGTCTGTCTGTCCGTCTGTCACAGCCAGATATCTCAGGAACTACTGCTGCTATCGGTTTGAAATTTGGAATAGTGTTAAAAGTCGCTAACCCGAGCTTATTGGACATAAAAAAAATCTTGTACCTTTTTTACTTTTTTTTTAAAGGGCTCCGTAATGGGATTTTCAAAATTGAAAGTAGGGCTTATATATCGAGTGGGGTATCAAATGAAAGAGCTTAATTTGTAGATTAAAATGCCATTTTTATTTTTTTTTTTAAATAAAAAGTTTTTGATTTATGGCGAAAAAAGTTTAAGAAAATACCATTCCCCCCCTATTATCTCCGAAGTTACTGATCAGAAAAATGTGTCATAATTACCAATTATTAATGTCGTCCTAAATATTACAGGAAAAATATAACGGTTTTCCTCACTTGCACCGTTTTTGAGAAATTTGCAAAAATCATAACACATACTTATTTGCTCCTACTAAACTAATCGCCATACAGTTTTTCTTGAACTATTCATGTATCTACTTATTAGGATTATTATTATTATTAGGAAGACCGTTATATTTTCTCTTCCTAACTTGAATACTTTTTAAAAATTTACAAAAGTCTTAACATATTAGTTCTACCCTTCCTACGAGAGCCATCTAGCGGAGAGTAGCAAAACTAAGCGATGATTTATTTCAGATTATATAAAAAATGTCTATTAAATACAATGATCACTCATCAGGCATCGGGAAAAAAACATAAAGTAACAATAATTATTAAAAACTCTATAATAGGAGTATAAAAATGAAATACCACTAGCGCCATCTAGGGACACAAATCTTAAATAAGGTAGCTTGTGGCTAAAAATGATACATGAGAACTAACTTAGTTGACAAACAATTATTTCAATCAGCCAATAACAAAAAGTAACGTTTAAGGGTGGATTTCAGAGCGTTTCAACCGCCGTCATCACCAATCCCGATATTATGATGACATCTTTTTAAAAATTACATAATTTTTGATCAAAACGTGAAAATAGTAGGTACTATTTTCTGATTTTATCAAAAGAATGGGATACATTCTTAAAGTGAATCGTCGAAATTTCGGGATTGGTGATGACGGCATTTGAAACGCTGTGAAATCCACCCTTAAATTTAAATTACAAGTAAAATTTACGCGCTATTTAGTATCAATAGATGTCGCTGTAGCATACGCTGCATCGCGCTGTTAAGATTTTTCCAGGTTGAATAGAGCTAAAGCGGGTTTAAGGCAGGGTTGCTGTTAGACGTAAGGTTGGTCTACTTATTAGTTTATACGGAACCCTCGGTGCGCGAGTCCGACTCGCACTTGACCGGTTTTTTATAAATTAAAGTAACAAATCAATATGCAATTCAGCTAGAAAACATGAAAATAAAGTTTATTTAGGTAAAGAAGAGTAGTGAAGATAAAATAGCAGAAGATAAGGTAATATATATCATGGATAGGTACCTAATATGATTTCCTAATAGGTACGTACCTATTCCTCTTGTATTCATCGCCAATATTAGAAAAAAACGATTTCGGGGAAGAGATCTAATCACTCATATTCAGGATGATATTAATAATCGGTAATTATTTATTACATATTTGTCTGTTCAGTATCTTCGGAAATAATAGGGGGAACGGTATTTTTTTGAACGTATTTCATCTTAAATCAAAAACTACATGTTTAAGAAACATAAAAACCGGACAAGTGCGAGTCGGACTCGCCCACCGAGGGTTCCGTACCAAATTGTAAGTTCATATATTTAAGTACCCTATAAATTTTGATTCCCTTAGTAAAGTCTATATTTTTTATGTTTTCAGATTTTTCCCTATACTTGTCGTATACGACGGTATAAGGTACTTGCCAAATTTCATTTTGTCATTAAATTTTAAAGGTAAAGCAATTAATGGTTAGCAAAAATATAAGAAGTGGGGTAATACGGTGATATGGGCGGCTCTAAAATGAATTAGTAAACCAAGTTTAATAATCCAATAATTTAGTGTCAGTCAACATAATTATGCTGACACTAAATTATTACACCTATACCGATTGCGATATTTTTATAGTAACTCGTGCATTTTTTAGGGTTTCGTACTAAAATGGTAAACAAGGAACCCTTATGGTGCGACTCTTCTGTCCGTCTGTCACAGCCAGATATCTCAGAAACTACTGCTGCTATCGATTTGAAATTTGGAACAGTTTTAAAAGTAGCTAACCCGCGCCTATTGGATGTAAAAAAAATCTTGTTACTGTTTTACTTTTTTTTAAAGGGGTCCGTAATGGGACACTGAAAATTGAAAGTAGAGCTATTATATCCAGTGGGGTATCAAATGAAAGGGCATAGTTTGTAAATTAAAACACCGATTTTATTTTTTTTCTTAAAAAACTAGTTTTTGATTTATGACGAAAAACGTTAAAAAAATACCATTCCCCCTATTATCTTCGAAATTACTGTACAGAAAAATCTGTAATAATTGCCAGTTATTAATGTCATCCTAAATATTACAGGAATAATATAACGGTTTTTCTACCTTGCACCGTTTTTGAGAAATTTGCAAAAATCGTATCACATACTTATTTGCTCCTACTAAACTAATCGCCATTCAGTTTTTCTTGAACTATTCATGTATCGACTTATGAGTTTGTACGGAACCCTCGGTGCGCGAGTCCGACTTGCACTTGGCCGGTTTTTATGGAATAGATTTGTTCGAAGTCGATTATTATACATTTTTAATTTGTATTAATGATGTTCCTAAATGTTTGAAATTGAAATTAAATTACAGTACATACACATCCATGTGTAAGTAGGCACGATTTACCTTGGACTAACCGGCCGCTCTTAAAGAGTCCCTATTACGAGGGTCAAACTGAAAGTTCTTAGAAAATCAAAAACTGAACAAACTATCAAGTTATTAGTTTTATTACATCTTTTCAAAATAGTCTCCGTGCACATCAATACATCACTGCATCCGATGGAACCACTGAGAAAAGCACTTTGCCCACTCGTCCTTAGGGGTCTTTTCTATGGACTTTGAGCTTCGGTCAAATTATGAGGTATCAACCGAGTAAAAATCTTCCTAAGCGCTAAATGTTCATGAATGATTTTGTGGACTTGACTCATACCGGTGCCTAAGCTTGTGCGAATCTGCTGATAGGTCACTCTTTTGTCAGTCTCTATCATACGCCGCACAACACTGATGTTATCTTCAGTCGTCGCCGTAGAAGGCCGTCCCTCACGCAGATCATCGGTGAGATTAGTGCGACCACGTTTAAATTCATTAAACCAGTTGTAAACAGTGGCACGAGATGGGGCTTTATCGTGAAAGGCCAATCGAAGTCTGTCATAACTTTTTTGTTGACTTAAATGACATCGAAAGTGGTAAAAAATCATTGCGCGGAAATTTTCCCGCGTTAAATTCATCCTGACGTAACACAGACAATTTTCAATTTGCCGCCAAATCGCGAACCAAATGACAGATGAATGGAATACAAACACAATAATATTAACAAAGAGTTCCATTTTCAAATTTAAAACTTATTTTTTCATTATATGTTTTAAAAGTGGCCAGTTCTAAAAACTTTCAGTGTCGCCCTCGTATTAGAAACGTGCTTCAGACGTGAAAAACGTATTCCCTAGGGAGTAAATTTTCTTGATGCACGTTATAAGGTTACGTAGCAGTATTATGTAACTTGGCAATACGACGTTTGAAAGACAGCTAGTAATTCCATTATCCCCCACAACTGGAGTTAATTGAATTCATGTTTCGGCCGGCGTATACGGAACCTCAAAACACGTGAGTAAAGTAACTTGTTGTTGACTTAAGTTAGACGTGATTGTTGTCGAAAGAAATGCGAAACACAACTCGGGTGCAAGTATCGCTGTGCGAGTCATTGAGTCCAGTAACGGGTCGACACTTTCCCAAATTGGCTACTCACTAGTTAATTTGGTACTTTCCTTAATTCGATACTTTAATTCATGCGCTACTTTCCCTAACTCGCCACTTTCTTGAATTGGGCACATGTCTTATTAGGCACCTGTCTATTTTGGCATTTAGTAAACATGTACAGTTCCGCTCTAAATCTTTCTTGGAGTCTCATAGAGTCCTGATTTTTTGTAAACTGTCCATCTACCTCTTAAAGGTCATTGCCTATTACAACGTATCATACCATGACCGTTCAACGAACGTGTCAGGCAAAATAATATTCTTTGTATTGAAATGTATGAGACTATGCCCCGAGTTGAGTTTAAATAGCACATTGCTTCCATTTTAGCGCACATTTGGCACATTGCTAGCACTAACTCCTGAGGTATACCACAGCTCCATTTGTTGATGTACACCCGCCATCCTAACACTCACGCCATTTTGATCATCTATCTGCATTTTCATCAGTAGGTAGACAGCGCAGAAACAATTTCTCTGTCATATCTTCCGATAAAAAAAATATAACAAAACCGTGCATTTGTGGTTCTTGACATTGATGTTCTTGTTCCTGCTTTATGGTGTATATGTGGTTCTAAAAAAATGTAGAAGTTTTCGAAGCAAATCAACCGAGACATAAACTCACAAGATGGACTGATGACCTGGTTAGGATCATTGGAAATCGATGGAGATGGAAGCGTGCGACCGTTCGTTGTTGGAGTCTTTGTGGGAGACCTATGTTTAGTAGTGGACGTTTCCGGGTTAAAATGATGACGCCCACAACGCATCTTATTATGACTACACACGAGTGTTGTCTACATCACTGTGAAATTATTTATATTTACCAATTATAGCATGCCGTGTGCCCCGGCAACATTATAAAGACCTAGACTAGACTAGTACAGTCGCCATCAGATATATCTGAGCTGTCAGTGTACTTATAAATATCTGAACACGGCTCTATTTTCATAGCATTAGAGCCGTGTTCAGATATTTATGAGTACACTGACAGCTCAGATATATCTGATGGCGACTGTACTAACGACTAGACCAGTAGGCTTATGACGCTACGCTTTGTCACGTGATAAATAAATGATAAAGCATCCTTCACTCTCACACTTACGTATATTGTCAGAGCGTGACGGATGCTTTATCACTTATTTATCATATGACAAAACGTAGCAACATAAGCCTACAGAACGCGAGCTATGCCGCAGCGCGGCGCTAGATCGTGTGCAGCCGGGCACGCGCCCCGCTCGTGTGCCACCGCGCTCGCTGCTCGGTGGCTGTCATCGCTTCTGACGACTCCAAAGATGTTGTTATTAAACCATTTAAACGGATTTAATCACGCTTTTTTTATTACAATCAGTGATAAATTTAAAATCGCTGAAAACTAGAGGTGGTATTAGATAAACCACAAAATAAGTAAATAGGTACAAAAAGGGAAGTTATGGATTGGTAATACTATTTTTCACTCAGAACGTATTCAAAAACATCATCTGACTCTCGTGTGTATTAGTCATTACAATCTCGGCCATTACAGCCCTCATCTGACGGCTTGGCCGTACAACACAAACTAAGACTGTAATGACCAACGTAGCCTACTCGTATCATGATGTAGGTACTATTTCAAGTGAGCATGAATAATGGCGTAATGAAATGGCAATCTATTTGTACGCTTGTTCTCATTAGTATAGAATTTGTACTTTAGTCAACCTTTTAAATTTGGCTGCTTTGTTCTGTTGAAACTGTACTTACTGTAAAAAGTTACCATTTAACTTAAGGGACTGATTAGTAAAAGAAAAACAACAGATGAAAAATCGAAGTATTTATGTTTTGACGCTCCTTGCGCTGGGCCCACTCCGATGGGACGAGGTGAGGAATTTAATGTTTCTTTAATAATCTTAACAATACCGCCGTATTTAGGTATAATCATTTATATAACCATTTAAGTATTCTATACAGAATCATGCGAGAAGCATGCCATCATCGCTTCCACCACACAGTCGTCGCGTTAAGTGAGTGCGACAGCCGCAGCACAATCCACTGCTTGCTCCAGTTAGGGTGTTACATGCCTCAATGCGCCATGTTCATTAAATTCACGTCATGGAACGTGCTACGCGTAGTATTAGGCTTGCGTTGTCCTGCGTTATGGTAATGACATACATTCTTAATCAGAATACTCTTAGCAACTTTTCTAACCGATTGCAATTACAGGAAACAATTCACCACTGGACAGTAATTTAGTAAGTAGCTACATATTTTACGCGATATTTTCGCCAATTAGGGACATTGGTTGATGAAATTTTTATTAATACCTTCGGGGAAGTCCCATTTTCACAAACAAATTATCCATGGACAAGAATTGTGTGCGTTGGTCGATTAACGTAATTGTATGTGAGTACCTACCGATTTTATTTTTAAAGTTGAAGCTGAATTGTACTAACTGTTAGCCAAAGTTTTATTTTTAATACTAATTAAATTTACATATAATAAAGTTATAAGTGGTAAATTCACTTTTCAGAGTTAATTACAAATTTGAAATAAAAAACTCAACAGTTAATTCAAGTACCTACTGGCTGTACGTGACTGAAGAAAAGCAGGTGCCAATAAAAAGCTCTAATTAATTTGTAAATGTTACAGTAGTTACAAGTTAGAGCCCGCAATCCCGAGCACCGTCGTCGTAAACACCCAGCCAAAGCTTTTAGTTCGTTAAGCTTTGTGTTTTGAAACAATCGCAGAAGATAAAGGCGGGCCTAGGTTTAGTTTCAACGGGCTTTGTTCGCTAATGCAACGTCAAACGTACCTCTCTCTGCTCAAGATCATTAAACATTCTAAGTTTGGGTGTGCCACCAAAAAGCCCTTTTGTTCGTTTTGACAACCATAGGTCTGCTTTATTGTCAGATGACTGACGCTGCATTTGTAATATGGAGACTGCTCTAGAATTATGTATTGATTATCCCAAGAAGTTATTATTGCCCTTTGACTTCGTCTGTGTCGATTCGTTACAAGAACATAATCATAAGATCCCAACTCCCGTTTCATCTCCTTTGAGATTGAGTATTAAATAGCAGGCGTACCAAATATCATGTTCAATCATATACATCAGTTTAAAATGTGCTTTGAATAGTGAAGCTTGGTTATTGAAGGCTATATTGTACCCGCTACTTTGTCTGCGTAGAATAGGTTATTTGATGACAGTTCAAATCAGCTTCTTTTTATGAAGTGTCAAAATGCTCTAGTATGTTTGCAGTTTAGTATGAAATACTGACTTGTGACGTCAAGCTCAACGTGACGCCTTATTTTTAGTTTTTGATATTTTGAAATCGTTGGTGGCACGAAAATTAGTTTAATTGTTATTATACGGGCAGTTTTGAAAACTGAATTCATTTACCTGAGAAATCATTCATTCTCCGTGCAAAATTCCATTAACATATCAAATTTCATCTGAATCGGTTCAGCAGTTTAAATGTGAAAAGTTAACAGACAACAGCCGTACATAGGTACAAGAGTTTTATTTCGTATATATAAAATTTGTTCTATGGTTTTAGCATATCATTTATGTACAGACACGAGTATTTTAAACCAGATTTCTTTATCCGAGTTTTACTTTAATGAAGTTTATTAGTATCTTTCCTGTACGTTTTTTTATTATATAGCCAAAGGAATAATTGAGTTATACACTAGGTATTGTTTACAATTTGTGTCAACCGTTGTCGCTTTCAATAGACAGCTGGATATTAAATTTGACCTGGAAATAATCCTTTAGGTTTGAAATTTATTACAATAATAACTAAGGTAAACGTCCTAGTGTTGACAGGTGACTGCCTAATAGTTGACACCTTGCTGTCGCCTCTATTGATAATGGCTTAACGTTCAAGATGACAACTACTGTGGAACTGCATCAAGCACTCGGATATCTACCTTAATTTATAAGCATAAAACTGTTGTAGATACCTTTACATTATAAAATTTTAACGTTACAATTCCAATGTCACTGTTTCTATATTCAAACATTTAAAAACGTCAGTTTAAAGAATGGTCGTGCATGTGCCGCTAGATTTATCCGGCGATCGGCATCGCTCGAGCGCACAGGTGTCCTTAATTGTTTCTGTGTCGGCCAACAATTAACAAGGCCTGGCTCAAGTGGAAGCAGGTCGATCGAGCCAAGTCTCACCACGGCCCAGAAACCGACGGCAATTTCCGCTGCACCGCCGCCTGTTAGCACCACCTGCTCACTCTTGAAATAACGAACAAACTTGTATAAAAAACCTATTCTTATTTAAAATCTCTCCCTAAATACCGCACGGAGTTAGAGTTCGGCGAGGCTTTGCGGCAGGTGTAAGTACGACGAATGGGAATGTGGATTTAAAGGAATTACTGTAAGCTGTCGGCGACGCCGAATTTATTGCTGCTTAGTTAAGACTTCTAATCAAATTTAAAGGCAGACAGCTCGGGCGAATGATCGCCGTGACACGTTTTAATCTGGTGTAACTTTGCGTCTTAAGTTGTAAAGTCGAATTATTGCTTGTTTCTTGTTAATATTTACATTTGCGATCAAGAAAAGTCGAGACAATCTATTTTAATTGTAACCAGTATTACAATATGATTATGGATGATCATGTATTTAATACATATGTCTTTTTCTAATAAAGGAACATACTTTAGTACCGTTTTGGTTCTATAATGGCCCCAAACTGACTTCAAAGTCTATCAAAAACTGTTTTGTGTCCATTAACAACAATAACAGCGCGAGCTTTAGGCAAACAAGTTTGAGAAAAATTACGAGTCTATATCGATTCTACGGTATGCATATGATTAGCTTCAATTGGTAAAACAGCATAAAATAATAATAATAAAATGTAAATACCTACATCTAAATTCCTACTCGTAGTTTAAAGGTAAAGTTGATAGATTGAATAGAGAGTATTGACTTCAAGACATGATTAAACTGTACAAAATATTTATATATTAACACGGACGACATTCACCTACACAATATAACGGTAAAAATGAAACTGTGAGTTTCTTTCACATATGCCTTTATGTCATTAAAATGCGTAAATTAACACGTCAAAAAGGAGGCGAGACTTTTATTTCGGAGCGTAAGTAAGTACGAGTCGGGCTGTGACGTCAACATTATGTTTATTCGGAGACAAATCTGTGTAGCAGCTTGCGGGGAACTGGGAAGCGGCAGCTCACCGAGCGTGGCTTAACTGAATTCCGTAAGCAGACGCAGAATATAAATGTCAAAACTTAGCTCTGTTGTTCTTTAACTGGGATAAAACAAAACTGTAACTAAGCTCGGAATAAAATTACAACTTTAAACAGCGTTATATGAACAGAATTTTCGGTTGTATAATGTTACTTTTAAATACATTGACCAAGTTTAACTTTTTGAGAACTTTTTCATGACACGTTATGAAAAAGTTTTGAAATTAATACGCTTTAGGAAGGTCATCATAGATGATTTGCGTGTGATTAAAATATTGGGACTTAATAATATAAATCGTTTTTGATCAAACATGCAGAAAAAGGTACGTGAAATACCTATCTTTTAAATATACTTAAACACTAATTATAAGTACTTAAAATGTGAGTAACATAGCACAAAAATATTTTAGATAACGCGTTTTTAAATTTGTTCTTGCGCTCACGATGGACATTTTAATAGGAGTTTCTCGAGGGAAGATAACATTTAAGAATTATCTGTCTAGCGCTACCTGACTTGGGAATAAAAAAAACTAAAAACGGGAGCGAAACTTTACTCAAGTTTAAATCTTAAAAGATTTTTGTTATAGCTAGGCTGCTTATATATTTCCAATGTTACAAATTATATTGATGTCAGTAATGACCAAGCTAGATTTGATATAGGCATGTGTAGCTCGCGAGTGAGTGATTCGAAAGAGCTATATCAGTTGGTCTAGCTCACCGGCTCACTAGCTCAGTTCCGATTTAAACAAATCAGTATATATGTTACCGGCCAAACCCGATTTCAGGCCAAACTAGTTTGTCCTAGGCCAAACCGGTTTATCCGGAGCGTGTCAGGACGAACTAGTTTGTCCTAGGCCAAACTAGTTTATCCTAGGCCAAACTAGTTCGTCCTGACACGCTCAGGTATATTTCAACTCATTCGCTCACTCACTCTCAAGTAGCTCTATTGAGCCGGGAGCTGCAAAAAAGCTCGAACTTTTCGTCCCTGTCTTGTCACCGTATACTATGCTCTCTCTTTCCTTCGGAAATATTCGGATTTGGAGCTACTGAGCTCTAAGAGCTAGTGAGCCGCTGACATACCACGGAGCTACTGAGCCTATAAGAGCTAATGAGTTGTTGACATACCACGGAGCTACTGAGCCTATAAGAGCTAATGAGTTGTTGACATACCACGGAGCTACTGAGCCTATAAGAGCTAATGAGTTGTTGACATACCACGGAGCTACTGAGCCTATAAGAGCTAATGAGTTGTTGACATACCACGGAGCTACTGAGCCTATAAGAGCTAATGAGTTGTTGACATACCACGGAGCTACTGAGCCTATAAGAGCTAATGAGTTGTTGACATACCACGGAGCTACTGAGCCTATAAGAGCTAATGAGTTGTTGACATACCACGGAGCTACTGAGCCTATAAGAGCTAATGAGTTGTTGACATACCACGGAGCTACTGAGCCTATAAGAGCTAATGAGTTGTTGACATACCACGGAGCTACTGAGCCTATAAGAGCTAATGAGTTGTTGACATACCACGGAGCTACTGAGCCTATAAGAGCTAATGAGTTGTTGACATACCACGGAGCTACTGAGCCTATAAGAGCTAATGAGTTGTTGACATACCGCGGAGCTACTGAGCTATAAGAGTAATTTAGCAGGGGTTCTTATACGATCCGTTGTATGGGAACCTTGCACTTTTTTTTTTTTGTGGACTGCCAACCATCTTAGTGGTGAGGATGGTAATATTGTCGCGTAGATGGCGGAAAGATGCGGCAGGGATTAATCCGAACAATTTCTCGGAGCATTCCCCGTTTTTGACCATTTACTGTCACTTGTCACAGATGATCCCTAAAATAAGTGCACTTTTGTATGTCTAAAATACTACGTAAATATTACTTACTTACTTTGACTAACTACGCATTACCCGCGTTTAAGATTATTTTTATCTCCCGTATTTAAAAATTTTTACATGGTAAAATATATACTTTTGAAAACCTGATAAATGCTTCTTTATAGAAGTATTAAGATCTAATTTGTGGTTTGAATAAAAAAGGGAAAAATGTGAAAAAATCGTGATGTCGATGTTTTTGTTTGAGAGTGCATTATTTGAGTTTCAAAAACAGATTCCTCATCTTTGAGTTATCTGAAAATATATCACATGCCCTATGATGTGTGGTCTTGGAGAAATATGACTCCAAATGCAGCGCGGCGGCGCGTGGAACTTCATATACATTCTTCAGCATCTGACAAACATGGACAACTGATAAAACATTCCATAATAACAAAGATACTATGTTACTTTATATACTACTAGCTTATGCCCGCGACTTCGTCTGAGGTGTAAATTATAATCAGGCAATTAGTATTCATAAATAGTTTCTGATATTTTTATTTGACAAATGTGGGTGTAGGTAAATGTTGTAATTATATGCCTCGAAAATCATTTTTTTTGTGCATTTAAGGCAAGATTATTTAAAAAAAATCACATCATAAACCACCGGTTACTTGCACAATCTACTAATTGAAGAATACAAAGTTTCGAAACATCGTCATTACTCTTCTAATATATGCTTCGTATGGAGTTTCAAAGCCACTTGCTTTAATAATTGTGCGGTCCCTAAACAAACCTTCAACCCGTTTTGGACATGAAATTTAATAAATCTTGAGATCATTTCAGTTCTATTCAGTTCATCAGTTTTAGATCTCGTACTTCAAAAATAGTATGGTTCATTCATATACAAAATTTCAACTCCGTTATACCCCTTTTAGGAATGAATTTCGAAAACCGGTGAAATTCCCTTTATCTTCTCTTTTTTAATGGTCTATGTACGAAGTCTCAGATCTCCAACTTTAAAAATCGTTTGGTGCCTATACAAAGTTTAATAGGCACCAAACGATTTCAAAAAATAGTAAATTTCTTTCCTGTAGGTACTTATATTGAAGTGTCTATGTGCGAAGTCTCAGATCTTCAACTTAAATAATTTTTTGGTCCCTATACAAAATTTCAACCCCCGTTTGATCCCTATTTAGAGATGAATTTCAAAAAACCGTAAAGCCACTTTTGTTTTCTCTTATTGAGGAGTCTATGTACGTTGTCTCAGATCTCCAACTTCAAAAATTGTTTGGCCCCCATACCCCCCCCCCCCCCCCCCAACCCCCATTTAACCCCTTTCGGGAATGAATTTCGAAAAACCGTGAAACTGCTTTCCTGTACTCATATTGAAGGGTTTATGTGCGAAGTCTCAGATCTCTAACCCTTCCCTTCCCTTCTTATCTCTTACTTACGTTATACAACCTCCCTACTGTGAAAATTTCAAGTTCTTAATTAAGTTAGAATCATAGAGTCCAAATGTAGGTACATATCTAGGAAAAGAAAATAAATTTGTGGCGTAAAATGTATTTTTGAGAGAGAATGTTTACTGCCGACTATACTTTTTTTGAATAATCGCAAACTGCACGTCAAGTCTAACCAAATGAGCCCAAACACATTGGATTTAGCCTATGTAATTTGGATGATCCTGTGTTCTACGTCTATCAGCCTGCTCTATCATCAGATAAGCTTCGTGTCATAATTGTATTGCATCGTGATCTGATTTACGTATCCTTGCAATTTCAGTTTGATCGGAAACCGTGTAGTGGGACAAATTAAAGTCTCAAGATTTGATTACAGACACGCAGACACCAGGATGTGTAAAACTAAATAAAATCTCGTAAAAAATTAGGGACTTTTATGTGAAAACGTGAATTTCAGCATGTTTACCTACATTTCAGCAAGGTTTTTAGTGTAAATTATGTAAATGAACTTTTTTCGAAAAACGACTAACTGAGGAGTTTTTTGGGGCGTTCTTCTATTCAGATGTCACTTTCCGAAGCGCTGGTTCTAGTACATTCAAACTTGTAGAAGTGCCCCTGTTGTCTATTTGCTGAATAAATAATTCGATTTATTTTTGATTTGGAACTTCCCAAGGAAGTGGCCGTATCCGTTCTTTAATTTTCAGGTTGTTGCGCAAGCATTTTTCTGACAATATTCGAGATTAATTTTCTTGATCATATTTTACAGTGGGTACATATAATAGTGTGTATGAAAAGGGGGACGCTATCTCTTTTGAAAATAAATACCTGACTCACATTATGAACTACAGTACTTTTCCTTTTTGCTCACATGATTTAATTTGCGTACTCCAAACAACCACATATCGACTGAGTTTTTTTTGTCGTGGAGGGGCGCATGCCTCAGTGGGCGGCAAGTCAAAAAAGTTTGGGAACCTTTGTTATGGAGCCTAATAGTACATTACACAACTAGGGTGGTAAAACAAAGAAAGGCCGAGATCACAGATGTTTGCGGCCCGAGCTGCAAGCGAGGGACGTAAATATGCGATCAAGGGCTTTCTTTATTACCTCCCGTGCTGTGTAGATAATTTTATGTGTACACTTGTCCAGAAAGCGGCTTTTTCCATACGTGTAGCGTGCGGTAAAAGCCACTTTATGGCCAGGTGTGGCATAAATAAACCTCAACATCGGCTATGACCCAGCAACATGTGATTCCCATTTCCCAGTACCAAAATAGTGTTCCGTTGAAGGTAAGTAAATAATAATTTAGAGTAATGGGCTAGATTAGAAAGTCTCATGTGTTGTAACGTTCCAAATGAGTAAGGGTATATTCTCAGAATAGTGTCCGCCTCTTCACTTTCATTCCGCAAAATCGCAGTGCAAGTTGAAGTCGTTGAACCGTTTAATGGGAACTCTCAAAGGAGCCGATGCTCAAGCGACTGCTGTTAAAAAAGAACAAGTTAAAATCACAGTGAAATTGCAATCAGTTGAGTATTTAATTCTTGCTCTTTCCCTTTTTTTGATATGTCTATCGCGTTTGGTGAAAAAAATGAATAATATGTATTGAATTGAGCTTCTAAAATCGTAAATGAGCATTTTTATTATTTCTATGATCTGAGTTCTGTATACATATAAGTACATACTCGCTCTGAATACTCAGGTAATGTTTAGTTAGCAGTTAACAAAACTCATTTTAGGAGGAACGCGTTTAATAAATACAAAATTTCGTCCAATTTTTTAATAACGTATATGGCATACATATGTGTGCATTTTTCGGCGGAATCAGAAATAAAACATTTGAACATACCTATACCATTTCTTAAAAAAGCATCGTAAGTAGGTATTATTTTGTGCAATGAAGTATTTATATATAATTACTGTATGCATAAAAATGCCGACATTTTCGGCGAATAAAAGTGGGTAATTTTATTTAGAAAACTACTGTAAGACCTATACATTAAAATATAACGAATATGTATCGTTGATATGCTCATGATTATTACTAACGACGTACATGTTTGAAAGACGTCGAGAAACATTCGTCTGATTTGTACAACATGAGTAATCACTCACGATCAATCGACACGTTTTTATTTAAATTTAAGTGAACAATTCTTGCACATACAATCATCAGTTTAAAAAAATAACAGTTAAAATATAACCATAAATAATAGTGCTATTCAAATACATGTTTCACCGCAGTATCGAGATAAATATTTATAGGTGATCCGTTTACAGAACCGTAAACCGAAATCCAACACGACTAGCAATTAACAGTGTAAACCAGGAGCTCGCACATGTCTCGTCCCGAGTGGAGAACTCGCTGGCAGTTTTCACTAGCGGCGGTAGTTAGCGACACCTGCGTCCTACAGACACTCACCCCGCTTTATGCGATCATAACAATAACATCGCACCGCATTAGCCGACCCAACCCTCCCCGTATAATAGGCTTCTCTAGGCACACAACAATAAGATTAACCATTGCATTAAACGTCCCTTAAATCCTTAAACATAGCTTGTTGACATAACGACTCGACCTGACGCCTCACATATTTACCTTCAAGTCAGAAAGACGAAATGAACCGAGTCAATACATTTTTAAACACCGTAACGGCCCGAATTTTTCCAATACATTGAATCGGTATCCTCAAAGTAAATGGCAAAAGTACGTTAGAAAGGAAAATTTATTCAATAATCCAGAAGACAGGATTAACTGGGCTTGATAACGCTCCGCTTGAGGCGAACTTCATCTGGGGAGCTATTGCTTTTTTGAGCCTCGGAATTTCATATAGCTACAAGCCGGCCGGGCGACGGGTGCGGAAATCATTTTCAAAACACCATCGGCTTACTTTCTGTGTGTTTGAATCGATCAATCGATGTGTCCAATGGGATTTCAATCAACGAGACTAAATACAAGTTAAGATAGGGCTTCGATCTTGATGCTAGAGGACAATTGTGCGAGTTAAAGCGTGGTAAATCAAGTTTGTTGCTGCAGCCGAAGTAAGCCGGGTGGAGGCTTGTTTGTTCTTTAAATTACATAGAGCCCACGCCGGCAGACCGTTGTATGTACATTCCGTTGTAGTCCCGTTAGATTGCTTCTCGTCCAAGTTACGGTGGTATTTGGTTTTCGATGATGCGGATTGCATACAATTTATTTTAATGGATCGCATCCAGTTATTTTTGATTTACAATGTTAAACATGTTATGGCCTAGATGAATAATTTGCAACAAGTACATTCTTCTGCTACGCGCATTAAGCTTAGAAATAATGTTGTATTCATTACGTACATATTTGCTAGTTATTACCGCGAATCAAACCCAGGATGGTTAACTGCGTGGTCCTTTTTAAATTATTAATTGAATTAAAACAATTGTGAGTGCCCTAAGCGGCGCTTTGCGGGAGGGCTGAACGACCTACATATGCTCTCAGCAGATGCCAGGGACTGGCTATTAAACCTAGACATAAAATTGTAAATAAATGTAACATAATAAATTCTGTTTTCGATGAATAAAGAGCCATACGATAATAATAATTGTTATGTACACCTACCTACATTATTCAGCACATCCATTGTGCTCTAAGTTTGCTAAATAAACAATATGACGGTAGAGCACCATGTAGTTGAACGAGCGTACAAAGTAAAGAAACACAGTGCACAAGCGTTGATGGCGTCGAAAGTATAAAATGCAGATAGCCGCTTCACTGAGCGATAGCTGTTGCTTCCAACAGCATTTTATTGGCCTCTTTCTTCCCTTTCACGGCAGAAATGGAATATTTCAAACACTATATCCTGCTATTTACTGAATAACAAAATGAACACGATATATTTTGGCTAAACCTGACGTTGGTAGTTCAAACTGGAAATTTCATTTCCAGCGATTATATAGAAAATGTTGGTACCTAACGGCAAAAGAAATACGCCATGCACAAAAGTAAGCTTTCGCAAGCAATACAGAATGGTATTTAAGCAGTTCGTACACAAAATTGAACAGCACTTGCAGTGAAACAAAGAACGCTGACCTGCGATTCAGGCCTGAAAACCATTTCCATAATAATACGTTGCCGCACCGCCGGCGGGGTCGAGCTGTGTGCAATTATATTTCAATATTTCACCTTTGACCATTTTAAATGGCAAGTTTTGAAACAATAAATAAATGGTACTCGATTTTTCAATACTTAGCTTAGATTGGTTTGGAAATTTTCAAGATTCATTCTCATTGGATCTATCTGATTACATATAAGATTGAAAACTCAATGCGAACATTGGAAGGCGGTGAAAATAAACTTGCATAATTTGATAACTGATACAAATGCACACGCCGCGGCAGATGTAACTAAAAAAATTGTAAATAAGTCCTTAATTAGTTTGTGTATTATTTTATGTACTTAATAAATCCGTTTTTTCAATAGTTTAATAATAGTCATCTATCATTCAACTAAGTATTGAAATCATATATTTCAAAATATTTCTGGGAATCCATTTTCAAATAAAATATTCATTCAATTAAATTTTATATCAATGTGCATTGCTATGCAAATTGTGCATACAAGCGCTTAAGATTAAGACTATTGAACTGATATTATTTACTTACCCACATTCAACATGAAATCTATATTCCGAAAATAGTTTTTCTCTTTCATGGAATGTAAATAAAAGATACGTTTTATTTGTCTGTGTTGAGCTGTATATAGCACAAGGGACATAAATAACAGGTGTGAACGGAACGTACAATTTTCTACTCCCACGTGAAATGTTGTAAGAGCCATCTAAATAATGTCAGCCTTTCGTCTCGGAAAATGCTATGAGCTCTTAAAACTTACTTAAGAAGGGGTCTTAGGCTTAGATGTTTGAAATGCTCTTCGAGTTTCTCTGTGATTTAACATCAGCCCCGATATTTTTCAAAGTTGCTTTTTGCTTGATTATACACTCTATAACTAGGTATTTTTTTCATTTTTTTGTACATTTTTATATGTTTCTTCTTTTTTTAATTAGCTCATACCCTTAAATTTAAACTTGAGAAGAGTTTTCTTGCTTATATTCCATTCTACACAGTAGGTACAACCAAATCTATTAACCCCGTAACTTGCTCCAACTTAAATAAAAGCAAGTATCATATACCTACATACTAAAATTATCACCGTTTATCATATGTACTTCGTCTTAGTCGGTCCCTCATGGCTGAGGATCGTGACGGAATACAAGTACCCTCCATGCAGTAGGGGAGACCGGGTATGGTTGTCTCGCGGGTTGGTTGTCACAGCGGCCATAAAATAATACTAAACGAAACATTAAGTACATCGATCGGTGCTAAAAGATCGCAAGAGCTGTACATCCTTCCTTACTTCACCAATCGATGCACTTATTCCTTCGTTTAGTATTATTTTATGGCCGCTGTGACAACCAACCCGCGAGACAACCATACCCGGTCTCCCCTACGGTTTCTTATAAACTGAATTGAAAACATTATAATTTTGTAAGAACTTTAAAAAAATGCTATTCATGGTTAGGGGTGGTGGTTAGGACCTTGTTTCATAACGTGTTTATAGTAAGCACACGCCCGCGGTCGCAATATTCACCACGTAATCCGGCTAAACAATAACTGCTCGAGCTGTCATAGAAAGGTTCAGTTTCATACACTGTTACATGATTTTAGTACGTTAAGCATTTACATAAATGAATAAAGTGGATTTTATACTTTATGTTGTGTTAGATAAAGGATCATAACCATTTTTAATGCTGTATTTTAAGAATATTTGTTTCTGTGAAGTCAGGTGAGTGGAAAAATCTACGCATGCTTATGAAACATTAAACAATTGATCAAAATTTTTTTTGCTATAAATAAAGCGCATGGGTGCTTCTTTTATTTAGGAATATTTTTATTTCATATTAATTCAATCTGTCTAATTATACACTATTTTTGCAAATAAATTATTTTCTATATCATATTTCAATTCTTAGGTGCTTATTTTTGTCAACAAGCTTCAACAAAAATAACATCAGCCAATGTTTATACTATTGCTTCCGGAAAACTAAAAATTGATATCAAAGGGCATGCTTAAAAGGGCAAAATTATGAAGGTACTCGTAAAAATATAGCTTAAAGGGCGTCACGGTTGACCCGCCGTCCCTCTTTCTATTTGGTTAATGGATCCAGCGAGATTGGTTTTCCGCAGACATAGACATGAGTAGTCGGAAATATCATCTGCATTTAAATATGACACAGTAATTTACGAAACATGTGTACTGGAACTATGAATCTGGAGCTATTAATCTTTTGTAACAGATACACACAAAATAATAAGTAGGTAGATTTTATTTTCAACACACTTGCTCGTAAAGTGGCTCTATTCTTCATTTATTTATTTTTATTTAGTATTCTTTATTTTCGATTTATTACACACATGTGCTTTTTACTTTACATTACCGCACTAGTATTTTTACATAAGAGGACGCCATGTGCTTCGGCGACATTATATTGATCAATCAGATCGCGAGTGCTGAGAGCGCGTTCATTGGCTCGCGCTATGCCACGCTCACAGCTCAGCGCTGTCGCTATTCATCGCTATTCACTTTTTCAGATGACTTGATAGGATTCGCTACATAAGCGGCAAAATAAGTACGAAAAGGGCAGTTATTAATTGTAAGTATTATCTTTTAATCGCAAGTATGTTGAAAAGCACTTGTTATTACAGTCTCGGCTATTATAGCCTGTGAAATGCCTTAACTACAACGAGTAACGTAGCGAACTCGTATCATAAGGTAAATTAGTACAGTAAGAAAAAGTGAATTCTGATTATTATGGTATTTTATGCCATCCGGCCGGAAAACGTCACCTTGCCGGCAACTGCGCTAACCGAAGATGCCGCTTTCTGGCTCCGTCGAACAGAAAAATAGTATACAAATCTTGGCCAGTAAATAAGAAAGCCTCAGATCACATGTTTGTCGTCCTCAGCTTTGCCTCGGCCGTCAATTATTATAATATTATTATTATATGATCTGAGACATTTCTTACTTTACTGGCCTCATGTAGTGGGCAAATTATTTCCCTATTTACGGTCTGTAAGCCTTAACAAACACTTGGTTCAGTGCTGTGGGAAATAATTGGCTCGGATCAATACTTCAAACACTGTAATGGGCCCGCTTTATCTAGTCCACAGCTGTTATTATAATAAAACCTAGTGATACAAATGAGAAAGGACAGATATATAATGCTTTGTTTAACAATGGTTCCAGGTGATGATTTTCCCAGATAAATATATTAGTCACGATGGTTCCCAAATAAACCGTAACATGATAATATTTCGATCAACTATTTTTTGGCCGAACTAGTAAGAACTCGAAATAAAGTATACTTCGATATCTAACATGCATGGTTTGAGTTCTTCCTGCATTGTTAACATACACCTAAACGAACATTTTAGAGCTAATTGAATGAATATGAGACTTATCTCATATTCATTATTAAGATCAATTATTTATTTTTTTCATTTATTACATAAAGTATTCAGATGATCAATGAAACTACACTATTCTCAATACAATGGACTTCACTATCATTGCTACGGAATATTCTTAACTGTTTCATTTTGACTGCGCGCTATCGGCAACAAACTCATCGACTTTGATATTTCTAGGAAAGTACTATTTGCCAAGAAAAAATCGTGTCTTACATTTATGTACATCAATCGGATATTGGAACTAAAGCGCGGGAGCGATGTGAACGAAAAGACGTGACGAATTCAGCTGAAAACGCACGTAGACAATTAACCCGAGGCTGACGTCTGCAGTGATACATGAACCGAGACCCCAGAGAATGGAGGAAATAAAGCGGACCCAAATAAACACGACCTTTACACCATTATTACCTTCCCTTTTTCGATGCGCAACTTAAAGCGCGTAGCGTGCTACGCCTATTCCTAATCTATATAGCCTCTCAGGATTTTGAAGAACGCACGTTAAAGAAAATATTTTTAATAAGTTGAGATCAAAGAAGCACGTGTCGCTGCCAAAAAATACGAAGAATTTAGAAAATTTCGTTACATAAATCTTCGCTGCGTCTAATTACAGGGATCCAGCCACTTTCCGCTCTTTTACTGGGCGGAGACGGCTATGCGTCATGACCATTTTTATGAAAAAGAAAATATCGTCGCGCCTTTGAATTTCCTAATTCATATTTTTATTAAATCGGCGAGCTACTTTTAACTGGCAGGTAATTTAAGAACAGTTAAAGCTTTGAATCGTTCGCCGACCCAGATAAAAATATCTTATCATATGGTAATTGATCACGGACGAGTAAGATGCAGGTACGATGCCCTCACGTAGTGTTTTATATTAGTTTTGCTTTGGTTTGAGAAGTTGCGCAGCGAGGCGGCTCGGGCAGCTCACTTGAACGCAGAATGCGCTGTGTGTTCAACTAGAGGGCTCTCATACTCGGAGGAAAATAAACTGAGCAAATACTAGACGAGCAAGCGTGCCGACCGGGAAAAATGATTTTGAGTGCAAATTTTCAAACACTACTCGTCAGATGTAGACATATGTCGAGGCTTTGGCTAGTTATTGAAACGAATACAAGATTATAGTAACTTTCTTCGTCTACTTTAATATGGTTTCTGAAATTATTTTTTTTATTACAAATTTACCATAAAGCAGGGTGAGTAGGGACCAAACTGACATTCAAACCTCGATAAAAAAATATTTTTACATGTGCAAACTGAATTGTATATATAATAAATGTTCCGCCTGTTTGTATTTTAGTTTTTTTTTTATGATTTTTGGTAGTTTCAATTCATAACTTTGACAATAAACACAAAATCCCTCCTCACCCCGTAGTCTCTCGTAGTTGGGGTGATAAGAGATTTCATACTAAGGTGAATTGGGCAAATTGTTGGATCGACACTTTTGGATTATGAATATTACTACAGCTCCATTTGCAATAAGAATATGTTATTTAAGTAGCAATAGCTTTTAAAAACCACCTCACCCCTACTCTCTCCATTCGTAACCCAACTGTCCTCGCAATCCCTTCTCACCCCACGGTACTTGCGAAATAATTTTCATATAGAAATGGAGCAGGATAATTATGATTATAACTAGACCTTTTGAGATTCTAAGCCTTTGGTATATTATCCTTTATTTATATTCAAGAATAGTCTTTGGCCTAGTAGTCGGTTATCATTAGGCACGATTGAGATTAATCGCTGGTGAGTTAAAGATAAAACAAATTGTCCCTATTCGAAAAGTAATAAAATTGAAAAAAAAATATATTGAATGCATTTAGATATTTATATTTAGCTTGTAAACGAAGCCTACATTCAATTTCCTGGATTAAATGTTGCTGCCCATATATAAGGCAGCGACGCATCGTTGGGTAAAATGATATGGTCCCTCGTAACTGTTGGACATTTGTCTCATCGCGTTACGTCCGTATTGCGAATCGTAGGACCTACCAATAGGTCAAAAGTTCATTTTCAGTAAACGTAATTCTGACGTTTTTAGAGTTCCGTTGTCCGTCTGTCAGTCTGTCCGTCCGTCTCTCTGTCTGTCTGTTAAGACCCTTTATCTCGGGAACGCATGGACGTATCAAGTTTAAATTTAAACCATATACGCAGGTCTACCGTCCTTTGAAGCTGTGAAAAAATCAAACTACCGTAGTAGTTTGATTTTTAGCATAAAAAAAAGATATGGCCGTTTATGCCGCAAAAAACTTATATTTCCACACTCTCAAGGAAACCGAAGTTTATAGGGTAGTTTCCGTTGACCTACAACTATGAAATTTGGCAAGTAATAGTAATGGCTTTATAGGGAAAAATCTAAAAAACTGTACATTTGTAATGAAGTCATAAAAAAATATAGTATTTATGTTAAGTATTTGTTTTGTACCCTCGGTGGGCGAGTCCGACTCGCACTATAGCTTGGCAACTTCGTTGGTGACACTCAGCTGTGTGCTTTTTGGTCTGTGCAGCCGTAACTACTTACACAAGTCACCGCCAACACGAACGGCGACTGACGGAGGCAGCCTCCGGAGGCCCCCGTTCGTGTTGGCGGTAACTTGTGTAAGTAGTTATGGCTGCACCGAACAAAAAGCACACAGGTGAGTGTCACCAACGAAGTTGCCAAGCTATAGTCCGGTTTTTTTATGGATGATGAGTTTGCATTGGCCCTTGGCTTCACCTGGTGGAAAGTGAACACAAGGCACTCTAACCCAGAAAATACCTAATCACTGTTGTCTTAAAGACACCCAGGTCGAGGTTCAGGGTTTTAGGGTTCTGTACACCCGATGGGAAACGGAAGCGTTAAAAGATGGAGTTATAAATTCTTACAAATCTGTCCGTTTGTCAGTGACAGTCGATTTTATTGGAAACTGTAAGTGACAAGGACTTGTAATTAACAGTTTTAATTAATTGTTTCCATCATTAATTCATGAATCGCTTTAAATTTCTGAAAAGTGTTCATTTATGCAAGCCGTCAATACTCATTATTTTACAGAAAACTCTACGCGCACCGGTCTTTAACTTCCGCGATGAAAAGAGGGATGTTATAGAAACACTTTGTGTATTTGTTTGTATATGGGATAATGAGGGATTGATAGAGCGAGCGATAGAGGTCAGGAAGAAGGGAAATGATCTAGAGGCCTCCTGTCTGTGGGGATCTCCTGCCCGATGGACAGACTGCTAAAAACACTCACCAAATTATCCGTGTTTGACTCTCGCAACAACTTCAACCGCCAGAAATGGAGAGACATCGCGAAGTGAAGTTTGAAAGTTCACCAACAAGAAACCGGAAGTGAAGATCAATCATGATATACAACGTCCGAACAGCCACGACCACTCTTATAAGAGTGTACGACTAAGAAGAAGAAAAAGATGGTATCGTAGCGGTAGCTGTAACGCATGTCCCGTTTTCAATGCGGTTTTTATTATTAGATTGCCAGTATCATTTTTTTTTGTAGGTAATCTATAACTGACAGTCTGTTCACTCTTGTCTTGAAGAATCCTAAGTTACATTTGTCAGGAAATACAAACGAAGCGAATTCTATTTCTTGGCGGTAAAACATGAAGAGAATTGCTTCATGCAAATTAATGGAATATCTTTTTTGAAATCAATCTCTGCAGCAAGCGGGGCCCATCGTTTATGGCCGGAGCTCCTTAGAAGCTCACGGCCGGGGTTGTGGGCGGTGCAGGCCTGATGTCCGGGACGCTAAGGCCGGATCGCACCTGCTGCTTCTCTGCCTAACCTGAAACACTACACAGAGGATTCATGTGGGAGAGCAGCCTAGACTTATTACGGCCTGGCTATTCGGATCTTGCCTCGTTGGAACTCAGTTAAACGAATAAGGCGATTCAACTTACTGACTAATATGTTGTATCGGTCAGTTTCAGCCCCTTTGACGGGGAGGAGTGCGTCGCCTGAGGTTGGGGCGGTATCTGAAAGAGGGTCGAATGGAATATTGACAGCATTAGGACAAAGTTACTTCCTTCGTTATTATTCGATTGGAGTGATTCAAAAAGGACAAACTAAGGTAGGAGTGCGAGTGTTGGCAATCGCGAGTCGGATGCGAAGGCGGCGGGCCTCCAACGAGGTATGTATGCCTTTGACCGAGCACCCCCTCTTTTGTGAGCTCAACGTGTAAGGAATTACTGACTCCACTGCAAAATTGTTCAATCTAAAACAGATTTTATAAACATTCTGTTGTGTGCTCCAGTATTGCCATGTTACTGAAATATTTCTACATATTTATTGCCTGTACTCGTAGGTACACGTATGATATTTATGTACCTTATACATATTTAATAAGTAGTATGCATTTAAACCTTTAGTGATAATTTGTATAATACAATAATTACGAAACCTAAAGACCTCAAATGCGCTAATGATTTAAATTTTTAAAAGTTTATTATTAAAGAAATCTCTAATAATATACTATCAATATACCCAAAAGAGTGCTTATTAGCTAGAGAGCAGATTTTTTTATTCGATCTTTTATGGTCCAGTTTGTGCTTAGTATGTTTTATACTAAATTAAAATAATAATTGTAGTGAACCTAACACTGAAGCGGTTTTTAAAGTTAGACATATACTTTCTTGCTTCGGACTAAAAAAAAATTAATATCTCATATATTTTTAAGGTCTGTGTTTTACTATATAGGTATACACTACATAGGCAATTCAAAGAGCAATACAATTATCTATATTTTGGGCTCGTAGATCAGTGTAATACTGAACGATGTCAATTCATAATAATAAAGAAAAGCAATTAGGTTGATCTAATCCTGGGCCTTTCTAAAGATTCCTTTCACTGCATTACAACGTTTGCTAACAACGAGCATCCTAATTAAAAAACTAAGCACGAAGACACAGCCATAGAAAATGTAGGTTAAAATGAATGTAAGGTGAATGCGAGCAAGGATAACAGGTTAGCGAGTTTCGGCTCTTGACCCGCACCGGCGTAATTGCCGCTGTTAGCGACGTGCAGGCGTCGGCGTCGCGCTTTGACGAACAAATGCGCGCCTTTGTGACGACAAATAACCCTCTTTTCACCAAAATAACCCTAACCATAACACCTGAAAAAATGCCTCCTAAATCACACTCATCCTCATATCAAGATTCATCGCCACAATGAAGAAAACGCGTAAGTCATAAAGTTACACTATTTATACAGTGGCTATATCGCATTGAATATGGCCTCATAAAAGATTTCGTTGAGGAAAAAATGATATAAACCCGAAGGCGGCTAAAGTGTCGGTAACAATCACTATTGTCACATTCAATCAAACCATTCGAACCGAGAGTGCGCCCTCGACTAAATAAAAGGACGTTGGTACAGTAACAATCCCCGGGATCTACACAGTAAAAACAGTGGGATCTCATCCAATTTTGCATTCAATCTACGACCACGAGAATTGCTTCCTCCGAGATGACCCGCCACTTCCACTCGCCATAAAGCGATGACCTAATCCAGTTTATTTGATTTGGGTTCCTGACTTCAGTCTTCTATAACAATTTCTTAGGATAACTTTGGACGTGCGTTTTCACTTAACATAATATTTTATATAATTCGTCCTATCAAACTACAACACAAAGCAGAATTTAATTTTCTTGATATTATTTTACCTACTTCGCAATATTCATTCGAAATAGTGCTAAAAAGGACTCCAATCATAAGAAAGAAAATTTAAAAAGTGCTGTACTGAACCTACTTTAATGTTTTACTATACAATTGGTAGTCATAAAAGCTGAAAACACGAAAGCTTTGTAAAATTTAAAAGATTAACTTAAACGAGAATATGCAAGTTTGCGCGACCTAAGTAGTAACAAGTAAATTAATCTGCTATACCGGCTAACATAATCAGTGCGATAATCAAAAATAATTGGAAACTGAAATTATTATTGTAATTCTTATGCCCAGATCAAACTACGAGTACATATCGTCACTACTTAAAAAAAAACTCGTATCTAATACTGACTTCAGGTAAAAACGCTGTAAGTGTATATGAAGTTTGTATGGAGTTTTGACGTTTTTCTCTAAGACGTTTTTAGATACGAGTTTTTTCAAAGTAGTGACGATATATCAACCTACTAATCCCCACATACTAATGTCATAATCCGTACGAGAAAGTGTCACCGTTCGTAAACGTTTTACATTTTTATTTTTTATTGACTATTTTAATTAGTTCTATATAGTTATAATTATTGAAATAGGTATAATACAGAGTGTCCCTAGCCTCTGGACAAACCTGATGGGTACATGTTGGTTTGGGTATTTCATTTTTATTTTTTATTGACTATTTTAATTAGTTCTATATAGTTATAATTATTGAAATAGGTATAATACAGAGTGTCCCTAGCCTCTGGACAAACCTGATGGGTACATGTTGGTTTGGGTATTTCTAGCTAATATAAAAAGTATCATAACAATTAGAGCAGATCTTACGGAGAAATTAACGAATTACTATTTTTGCTTTTGAACATCCTGTATGTAGGCACGTGGCAATCGAAATTCCTTCAGCAAATGCAACCTGCTAGAATCGCATGATAACGTTCTCTATTGTATGATTTTCTTTTAAAATATTGACGTTTATTTGGTGTGCCATTGACATGTGTCCTATGATGAATATTCCGAAAAAATAATTTGTTCATATTTTTCAAAATAGAAAACGATTATTCTGCTGAGGATTACGTAAACATGATTTTAATTTACGGAGAGTGTCACCTAGTTTAAAAAAAATCGGTTGTCTGTAAAGTCGGTTTACTGACGATAGTCGAACGTGATAACGTTGACCTTGACCCTGACTTTGACTTTGAATTTGACATTGACATTGACTTTGACTTTGACTTTGACTTTGACTTTGACATTGACATTGACATTGACATTGACTTTGACTTTGACTTTGGCTTTGACTTTGACTTTGACTTTGACTTTGACTTTGATTTTGACTTCGACTTCGACTTCGACTTGAGTACCAGCCGCCCTTTTCTCAGCAGCAGCAGTGATTTTTTGTCACGATTGGCCGCCCCTAATATCTGGCCGCCCTAGGCCCGGGCCTACTAGGCCTTAGGGCAAATCCGCCAATGGTCTCTTGTCATTCAATAGAGATTTTTGACAGCCGTATCTTAGGGAATAAGGGCTATTTTATTAACAATTTGTAAGAAACTATCGTCTTAACGACTTTAGTGCTGGAATAATATAAAGTACCTATTTGACAGGTAACGACCCTGCAAGGTAACGGCCCATGACGTCACACTTTTTCGTGCGTGCAGCCGGCTCCATCGAATTATAAGACGTTATCACGTCAAAAATATGCTTATTAGAGCATTCCTGAGAATTAATTCTACGGGGGATATGGAAGCGGAACTGACGCTGAAAATCGGCCTCAGGGACTATGTGCTAACGGGCTCGGAGCAAGTACTTAGTGCTGAAAAAAACTATAGTATCAGATGAATTTCTCACGTAAGTAGGTTTGGAAGCAATCACAGATTTTTGCCTTTTAAACGATATGAAACCTTTCCGAAAATGTCGTCTACTCAAACTTAACATGAATATTTGTTGTAAATGACTGCCTCTAGATTCAAACATAGTAAACATTAAGTTACAAGACTCAAACGTAGTATAAGACGTATAAACCCATAACGCCCACTTTTTGAAATCACAAAAAATGGGCGTTATGTTATGGGGCAAATTTCATCGTCAGTTTTGTTAGGTGTTATCGTTCCATATAAGTATTAATATATTTTTATGCTTAAATTCAATTACTTTCTTATGGACTTTTTTTTGTATGGTCCCTTTAATTTTATTTTGTTTGAGTAAAATACCTAAAACTAAATATACCTAGAAAACTAACACAACTTCTGATTTTATTACGTTTTTTACCGGCTTCAAAAAAACGAGGTTATTGTTAGAATTATATAATTTTTATATACGTTTGTATATACCTGCTTCTAAACATGTATGCCAACTTTCGTAAGTGTAGTAATGTTTATCCGTACATATCTTAAAAACTATAAGTAGGATTGCAAAAACTCTTTTTTAAATTAATTTTTTTTAGAAGCCGTTTATTTTTTTTATATTAATTGTTGTTACAGCTGCAATAGAAATAATCTCTGAAAATGTCAAGTATCTACCTATTACGGTTTATAAGATATAGCCCTGTGAGAGACGGACAGACAGAGCAGGCTTATTAAAAGGGACACTATTTGGATATGGAACCCTAAAAAGTAAAGTTACTCGTAGATAAGAACTGCCAAAAATAAACATGAAGGGATTGATGTTAAGCCGCAACGAGTTATTTATTCGAACTGATTCCCGTATCGTACGCGTTGTATATTATAGGGAGGCAATAAAAACGTTAACGTTATATTTTACGACTTCTATGCATAAATTATAATGCTAATATTGACTCTGGCATTCAAGTGCGTAACCCAAAGAAGTACTTAGATACGTAAAAAAGTATATTATCTATAAATTCAATGAAATTTGAGTCGTGAGAAATTCATGAAACTGGTGACATAATAAATTAACTTTTAATAAACCTACATTACCCAAAACGATGATTGGCAGACTGTAACCAACTCGGGAACGAAGAAAATGGTTACTTTATAGTAATTAATTAATTTAATTAGACAATTTGTATCCTAAATCTGGGGGCACGGCAGTGAGCCCGCCAAGTCGAGCAAAACAAAGGCACGGCCGTACCATCCTTTTCTTGAAGCCATTCAAGCCATTTTCAGCCTCCCGTAATTTTGTGCTGGCTAAAGCTAGAAGCCTGAAATTTCAGGGATTATAGAGGGGCACAATAAGGCTATTCTCAATATCATTCATTTTGAACGTGTAGTTTAAGAACTATTTCACGTCAAAGTTCCTTAGTTTTGTCACTGACTCACTGACGACTGATTCACTGACTGATGATCATCATAATTCTAAGGAACTTCTAGCAGACCTACAAGCTCCAAATTTTAAACATAGTTAGTGTTTAGCCTATCAAGTCCTACAAAACCTAACAATATTGCAATTTCTGTCACAACTGCACACATAAGTTTGTAATCCTATACAAATACATGCGATTACAAAGTTAGTTTTGTAGTTCAAATTGGAAATAGAATGGATTGCAGTGTAATAAATAAAGAAAAACCATCTACAAAAATAAATGAGATCCCATTAAAAAACATTACATGTAAAAAGATGCAAGTCTCGGAATGCAGTTCTCCTACAACAAAAAAGTTTTGAAAGTTCAACAGAACTCGATTTCCATCGACTTTATTATTTAACCGCGGAGGAACACATTTAATAGTTCTCAAATAAAGAATCCTCCACGGGTAAATAATAGGCAAATCGGTGGAAATTGAGTTCTGTTGACACCTTCCCGGTACTGACTTGGTTTAAAATTACATCTCAAAACTTTTTTGTTGCAGGATAATATATTATCAATATAAAATTATGTTGGTATCCTATTTTTTTAAACATTTGTCATTGGTAAAAGAATTAGACCCAATTATACCTTATATTAAGAGGAAACAGTAACCTGGAGAGAATTGTAAATTAGGTATTTGTAAAATGTGTCGCTGTCCCGCACTGCCCGCCTCTCCCGCGCAGAGCGCAAATAGAGACAACTGCAGCCTGGACCGAAAATACCGTTTAAAATTTCATGAAAACAACGTTTCGTAGTCCCCTGATTTCTTCCCCAAAACTTAACATATTTAACTAAGTTTTTCATTAAACATTAAAGAAAGGCTTTGGCCGTGTTCCTATGTTTTTCTTTTGTTTAATAATCTAGTCAAATTTGTTTTCTGGATGTGTGAACACAGCGGAAAATCTGGCATTTTTTTAGGTTTTTGAAGGTTAATATCTCTTTTCAGAATCATTTTATCGTAAAAAGGAAAACATAGGAACATATCAATAGGAGCCATAGCTTTTTGGCCAAAAAATTATTGCTCTACTGGCATTATCCAGGGAGGAAACAGGGGACTACGTTTGTATGGAAAAACTGCCCTCCTGTTTCCTCTTAACGTGTAGCTAATATTTTACTATATAAATAATAATTCTAGTACTAAAAAGTCCATTTTGAACGTGTTAATTAAGACTGCAAGGACTGCATTTACCTAGTTTTCAAAACCACTTAATGACTTCATAAAGTATAGTGTCATGTGTGAGCAATAGCCATTTACATAGGAGCATGCTTAACGGCGACGCAAACTAAAGCTTATTTATTACCCCGACGCCGTTGAAGCGACTAGTATTTCATTCGAGACCTAGTAAAAATTAATTACCCGATTTTCTTTGATGAAATACGACCGCTGCAAACAAAGACCAAAGTTAAGTCGCTTGCAAGCCTGTTCCACTCCTCAACTAAGCGCTGTGCCTGCAACGAACTATGATTCGCCTAATTTTAAGCTTCGCTGCACATACGCTGTTTAACACAGAACAATATTACTCTCTTTATACTGCGACGGACGACTAATTAAAATGTTTCAGTTGTTTTAGTCGTAATTAGATGTACATGCCCGAACAATATACAGCAAACATATAAATACAACACAGTTAAGCACTCCTGTTTATAAAAACACGTGCAAACAATACTCTGTTAAAATGTATGCTATAAATATTTACCTACCCATCGTTTACATAAAGCGGCATCCCATTTGCTCCTGGCAAGAAAGAAGTATTATTTGTTAAGGAAATAAAGATGCGATCACGAATGCGCCCGAGTAAACAAAGCCTAGCGGGTCATGTGATTAATTTCAGCGAACACTTTCCTGCCACAAATGGCTTGTCAGAAAGTTTATTGCAATAAAAAGCCTGAGTTTGTACCGGGAGAATGACGCGGGGCTTACACTAATGGCCGTTGGAGTTTCACCCATTAAAACCAAGTTTTTCGCCCATAATTTTGGGCATTAAATTTAGTATCTACCGAGTATCATGTTTTATGAATGTGTTTGCTACGGGCGCATTTGAATTTATGTTTTATTTCGTTTATTACCGGAACTTCTATACATCCCGACTTACTTTATACATAGTAGGTATCAGTGGCGTGGCGTCCATAGAACTCGATTCCCACCGGCTTTCCGATTTTTTTAAAGCATATGACCGGAGTATCTTTTACTACAAAAAAAAAGTAATCCAAATCTGCTCCGGCTTTACTAAAAATATATTTTACGCCACGCCACTGGTAAGTATTTACTTATGGATATGGTTTTTTAATCGTCCACCAAGAGATTTGTGTACTTAATACATAAAACCTTACGAAGATAAATTAAAAATACCTCATGTTTTTTTGTTTATTTAAGTTATCGTTTCTCTGTGCGAGAGTTTTTCTGAATTATGCTGTCTAAACCACGGAATAAAAAGACTATGGAAATGGCAAGTGGGCGTTCCCGTGTAGAAACGGTCTTGCATCGACGTGCAAGCCAAGCCTCATTCGCTATTCCGTGACCAAGGCAACCTGACGTTTGTGTTATAGTGAAAAAAAAAAACATATATATTTTTTTTAATTCTGATAAAAACTGGCCAAGTCAAATCTAACCTACTTTAAGATCTCACATTTTTAAAAAACAGCAATTGTTATTGGTATCCAATAAAGCAAAGAAATAGAGTTTAATACTTATTCATAATGTTATTTTGTTCTTTCTTATAAATACATATTTGGATTTTACATAGGACTTGGCACTCATTTAGATCTCCATTCTTTTTGCGGCGAAGCTCACAGCCTAGCATAATTTTTGTATTGAACTTGGCTCTCCTTTTTAGGGTTCCGTAGCCAAAATGGCAAAAACGGAACCCTTATAGTTTCGTCATGTCCGTCCGTATGTCTGTCTGTCTGTCTGTCCGTATGTCACAGGCATTTTACTCAAAAACTACATGATGGATATTGATGAAATTTGGAATATAGGTGTCTTTTATGAGCCGCTACTTAGTTTGGTATATAAATAATTAAAATAAATATTTTAAGGGGGGGCACTCCATACATGTTAAAGACAGTAAAAATTTTTTTCAGCAAATATCGACGTGTGGTACATAGTTCGACAGCTCTTTAAAAAACACTATAAGATTCCTAAGTAATGTTTTTGATTAAGTGAATGTATTTGGAAAAAATCGCTCTGAAAGTTCTGTAAATTGTGTTCCCCCCCCCCCCCTCTATTTTCTAAACCGTGCGTCCGAAAAATATGAAAAAAATTACGAAGGTAACGCTTAATTAATACTTTCAACGAAAATTATTTTCAACAAGGTCGAATGTACCGTTTTTGAGTTATTGCCGACAAACTGCGCTTCTCAACAAAAGGACGTAATTGCTATGAAGATACGCTCTTTTGTTGTTGTACTTTTTACCTTACGTATTTTTTACCTTATAGTTACGGCTATGGAACCCTACACTGAGCATGGTCCGACATGCTCTTGGCCAGTTATTTAAATTTATGTTTTTGGTGGGATATCATTACTTTTTGTAAAGAAAACTAGGCAGGTATTGAGATTTAATGTTGTAACGGTTTCAACGATACAATAAAAAAAAATTGTATGGGGACCCCCCTATTTTTTAACTTTTTTTTATTTTTAGATTTTTTCGTACGCTTACATACAATTACCGAGCTGCATTCCAAATTTCATCCTTCTAGGTCATCTGGAAGTAGGTTAGGTTTAGGTACTCAACGATACAATTAAAAAAAAACAAAATTTTGTATGGGGACTTCCCCTATTTTTACCCGACTGCGGCGAAGCCCAAAGGAGGGTTATGTGTTTGACCTGTATGTATGTATGTATGTATGTCCGTTCCTGTGTCCGCTCGTAACTACTCAACGGCACATCCGATTTTGATAAATGATACATCATTAGATTCGTCTTGATGGTGCGAGTGTCACTGGGTATGAAGTATGTTAAAATAAACAAAATGGCGGATTTTATGCAGTTTCAAAGTGCACCGCGGTCGGGTTTTTTTTAGTAAAAATCAGGATTTAACTTTTTTTATTTTTGGATTTTTTAGTATGCTTACACACAATTACCGAGCTGGATTCCAATCTTCATCCTTCTAGGTCATCTGGAAGTAGGTTAGGTTTAGCTACTATGTATGAATCAGTCAGTCAGTGCTAAAATTTACGACTTTTTGACCTTCATATCTTTATAACCGTTTGAGCTACTTCATGAAATTTGGGCTTCTAGATGTCCTTATGGATATAATTAAACACACGTAGTTTTATGTGTTTACGTTAAAGAGGTTCTGAGTTATAGAAGGGTCAAAAGTGGCACCAAGTGGTTCGTGTAATATTACACTTGGCGCTGGCTAGCCAGTTTTGCTTTGAACTTGGCTTGACACGCTGCCGCGTGTCTAGATTTTTTTATTAAAAGCGCTCAAAAATATCTACTTTGTGTATCATGTCATCTTTTTACCGCTGACTTTATATCGATATCGATAAATCACTCTATTCGTACTTAATCGCACCCCTATTATGATACTTCTTCTCAATAACAGATGGTACTGTTGTAAATTTTTGTAATTCACCTGTCGGCAAGTAGCGGAACCATTACGTCATCTAGTTAAGTATAATCTCGTTGTATTTTGCACAAGTAACGTATGTTAATCTGTAACGATATTGTTAAGTTGTACCAATTAAAAGCATTTTGTATAAGTGTGTCATGTACCTATTTTGTTACAGTTGTGTGAGTTTGTCGGTTGGCGACACCGGTTTTCATACTATTTGGCTAACTCGCCATTTCCTCTTGTTTTTTCTTCCGGGGTCTAAACAATAAAAAAAAATACTAACGACTTAATCATGTACTCATACTTTGTATTTTAAAAAGACTCTCTTTCTGTATTCACTTTTCAATGTGACCACAATACTCGATCCCCTTGCTTTATCTGGTTAAGCGCACATTCATGCTGCTTACGGCTTCTGAACTAATAAAGATTTTCTAAGACAACGCAAGCAGGCTCAATGAGAAAGTATTTTCAGGTCACTTTATAGACGACGCTAATTTGCATATTATCAGGGTGTGGACAGAAGGTCGCGTGACAGTGAGGTCAAATTACCATAAGAATAGGCCAGCGACGTAAACGTTTTGTTTAGATTCCGACCAATATCCCATTGTTATATTTTCTTCCGATTTTTTGCCCTCTGGTTCCGATTCTTAGATTGATATCTATTGATCTCGTTTATAATAAACTGCTCTTGGTTTTTTTATGCATCTACCTCCTCTTCCTATTGTTATTAGGAGTTAGGTTTGGCGTATCCGGGAGAATTAATCTGTGTTATCTTGATTACCCATCTAGCTAGAGCTGTTTCGATCATACTGGCCTCCATAGCATATTGGGACATGTATGAAATTACCTTCAAAGCAAAGCAATTAGGTACCTGCACCTACTAACTGCGATATGGGCAGTGTTTCATCACAGGTGAGTGAGGTCAGAATATATCCACATGAATCAATGTCAATACGCATTCTATTTTATTCCGGTAATATCAATTTAGCCATGGCGTGTTAATACCTATAGGGTATGCGCTCCATTGTCACGGTGTCACCAGCCCGCTAGGTTTATAGTCGCATGATCCGGGGCAGTTTCCTGCCTACTGGAATTTAGGGTCTATAAAATTGATGAACAGTTTCTTAATAGCCTCTTTCTGCTAACTTTATTTCGGAATTTTCTGAACTACACTTCAACATTGGAAGTGCGGGAATTCTCAAATTGGATAATAGAACTGTCTTTTGTGGGTCGCGTCGATAAAAATCAGTCCGATGATTTACAGTTTTAATATAATATAGGTTGGGTACAGGGATTTTGTGGCAGGTGAAGGCATGTAAAAGTATTTTCCCTGAAATAATAATATGTCGTCATGAAACGTACGTACATGACCTGGAAAGCTATTGTAATAAACAGATAGAACGAAACGTGTAGCTATATTAGGAGCCGGCTGAGTTTCGACCTAGAGCTAAAATATAGTAAAACCTAAGTTTCAATTTCGGGCGGGTATCGTGCGGCTTTATTAGAGTCTGCGGGGCAACCTAGAGGCGTTGAGACTGTGCACTAGAACCATTCCTCGAAACCAATAACTGCCAAGTGCAAATGCGTAACTACATCGCGAATAGCTCATTTCCAGCGGTTACGCAATCTCGAATAGCAACGAGTAAGGTAAACGTCCGAGTCCCCGACAGGTCAACAGAAAATATTTATTTGGTTCGCAATATTACGTTCATTTGTACATCTAAGCAAAACATTTACATGCGTTTGGGAAATGTGACCTTTATTTTTGATATAAATGGAGTCTGTTTTATATGGTGATCATACCAAAATTACTCAAAAATAATAAAAATGTTGGTCAATCTGATTGTACGAGTAAATGTCAGGTGCTCTTTGTTGGTAGGATCTCTGGATCCTAAAAAGAGGATCACAAGCATTGGGACTATGAAATAAACTGATAGTCCCAATAAATGTCAGCCCTATCAAATATCTTCTTTATTGTAAAATACGAATAAAATATCAAAGCCACGGATATATCTCATCGCTAAAACGTTGGCTAAAAATGTAATTTTAATTTTATCTTATTTATCCTAATCAAAATATGGGTGATGAATATTAGTACCTACAGCGACGAGCACTCGGACATTTAGCTTACTTAGTGACAGTCGTAATATATCTTGGTTTATGTATTTGTTTAATGCAGGTAAGACGAGTAAAGTGACACTAAGGCAACCAAGTCACGCAAACGCTTAAATTTATATGTACTCATTGTCGCTTATCTTAGATTCACTCGGCGCTCGTTCGATATTAGCTTTCAAATTTCAGCGCAGATCAACAGAGCGTACCTATCTATTTACATCGCCGTGTGGATGTTGGGTGAGAGAACAAGGAAAACATTTTAGTACCGATACGTAAGCCAGCGTAAACTTTTCACTACCAACAACGTTCGATTGAAACAAAAGCCTGCCTATTCGAGATGAAATAGAAAGGTTTTAATTAGACTCCGGTGTGCCAATTAGCATGCTTATCTATATCTACTTTATTTCGCTCCTCGATACAGCTAACCGGGTTTCTTTTTTAACTAGTAGATATCTTCAAACGGAGAAAGCTTTGAAGATAGCAATCTTGGGAATGAAAAAAGTACTCGAGGATTCAATGGCGCGAAATAGCCGCGGTTGGCGCAGTAAGCATTATTAAAATTTGCTTACAGTCGCAAAACCAGTCCCGCCGGGGATAGGGAAGAAAGGCAAAATTAGCTTGTTTTATAATGATTGCGTTGTCGTCAACTTTTTTAACGCTCTGTAAAATAAACAGAATGCTTAAGTCGTATTTAATTAAAGCATTTTAATAAGTCCGCGGCAATTAAAACGTGAACATATATTTGATTGAGATTATTTTTTATTTACGTTGCAATTTCTACTGTTGGCGATAAACGAGAGGCTAGCTGTTATTGCATTGCCATTACGTACTTTGCTGGCCGAGTCCCTTGGGCCGAGAAGGGTTAACGCGTGCGCTGAACGCGCAGTTAGCTGTATGACCGTCATTCCGCCGAAGGCTGAATCCCTAAGGAATAAAAAGGTTATCGAAATATTTTTGATGTCCAACAATAACGGTATCTTATCTTAGCATCGCATAAAATACAATGATTATGAGGACATTATTTTGAAAGCTGTGATTCAGGCGCATACCAAAAATAAATGAGTGAGGTTAAATAAATATTATGAAGAATGGATAGAAAAACGGGCCGAAGAAAAAATGTAAGTGATATATTTTGACCTAAAATATTTAAGTGCGGGCATAGTTATTTTTAATATCTACAGTTCGCTTAATAACGGTAATTTATTTCCATTAGAAATCGGGCTATTACATATGGTTTTATGAAAACAACTTCGGTGATTCCCGCATGCCCACTATTGTTCAATTATGTAGTACTGATAATTGAAATAAGTGTAAATGGATTGTATTGATTAGAATCGGACAAGAATGCGATTCCATTTCGTCTACTCAACTATTTTAATTTACTGACCAAATGGCTGACCAAGATATCATCATTCATCATACACGCAAATTTTATTTTCGATATCCATCAGTTTTAAGTCCAGTGTACCCATTAATATTGGCAACTCTTGAGTTTATGCACTCAAGTGGATACATTTTATCAAGGAGGACTTGAGCTATTTTTTTGTTTTATTGCGGAGATAAGGAATGTGTTAGGCTGCAGTTCCACTGAGGCGGAGACGAGCGGAGCGGAGAGCAGACGTGTAGGGTCGACCAATCACATTCGTTGAAATCCACATCTCGTCTCCACTTCGCTTCAATGGAAACAGCGAACACTAATGTGATTGGTCGATTCCTACCCATCTCCTGTGCGCTCCGCTCGTCTCCGCCTCAGTGGAGCCGCAGCTTAAACAACAATCATTTTGCTACTGGTACAACGCTCATACTTTTAACAACCTACTTTACTTACCTCACTAATGTTGACGTAATCAAAATTTGGGTCCACCTCTGTTCCATTAATTGAATCTAAAACCATGTACCATCAAGAACTAGACTAGCACTGCAATGTCTTAATTATCTGGTGCCTTCAAGAAACAATCTCAAATCCCTACATTTCCGTATGAGTTAGGTACGGTACGCCGCCGTCCTCAAGTGATTTGTAAGTACACTGCTTCCTATTTATTCATGCAGACGATTACCGACTCCCACTGCTCATGAATAAATTTAAATAATTCCCCGCTGAGGTGTAAATGATGCAAGTTTTTGCATTTAAAACCGTTATTAATCACTTAACTTTTCTGTTGACAAATTACGCTTTGTGTTATTGCTGAAAGCTTTTACTTTTTGAAATCGCTTTTGCACGCACGGTCTGTTTTTAATGGCCATAGATACCTACGTCTAAATTTAATCTTCATTCATTTACTTCCCTGTTATACTTTACTTTTTAATACAGACTTCACTAAAAGGAGGAGGTTCTTTAGTCTTGTTTTAATGTTTGTTACCTCAGAACTCCCTCGTTTATGTTATAAACCGAATTAAAAAAAATTTAATACATTTTTGTCACAATTCATTTCTGATAGTGAAATTAACGAGGAATCGAGGGAGTTCCCTCTCATATATCATATTATAAGGATATGTAATCCAAATCTGCTCGGGCTTTACTAAGAATATATTTAACGCCACGCCACTGATATGTACAGCTAGGGGTAATTACACAAAAGATCCCATTGGGTCGAAGTGTATCCGAAAGGACCCCTAATACCAAGATAAGAAGATACGATATGTACAGCAATTTCAATATTCTTAAGATATTTGACAATTATTGACAGATAAATCACTCATTGGATCAGTAGGTAGGTAAGATGCCTTATTTGATGTGTAACAGATCCCGGGTTCGATCCCAAGTCGACGGATATATATTTTTCTTATTTTTTAGATTATTTTTAGACTCTCATCCAATTATATAACGCTTATCCAGAGTATTTTTTTTTTATTATTTTAACCATGTTAAATATCTTATAGGACGTGAGTAAGTTTCGGAGTCCCTGTACAATATTCCTCCTTTCATAGACCGAAAGAATTCTAGCTACATACATATACATCATCGGTCATATCCAGACTAGAAATTGGAGCTGCTTTTTTCACAAGCGTTTATTTTAAACTTTTCCTTAGTTACTCTCGTTAAATGAGTCTCGATGAGCAGTTGCTGATTGTACGAAAATGTAAAATAGGCAATAAAAGCTAGTCTCAAACATTAAAACATGAACCTTATCCTAAATCAAATATATTTGTTACTTAAGAAACAATTCAATAAAACTCGAGTTTTTATTGAAAACTATTTTTAAAAACATTGCAAATTCAAAGGTGTTTGTGAAATCCTCCAGGTCAAGGTGGGTCAAACCACGTTCCATCTCATCCATGAGGTCTGTGTCCAGCCGAGATGTTGACGTATCTTTTATGTATTTTTCAGGAGGGACACCAAAAATACGTCTTACATCTTGTTCATAGCGTTGGCTCCTCAATGATCATACTCTCTCATGAGACGTTGACTGTATGTACCGATTTCACAAATCCGCCGCTGTAACAATTGGTAATCATGATTTTATTTTACTATCTTAAGTATCTCTATCTACTTAGGTATTTATCTTTTGGGGTACCAAATGACTTAATACAAAACTTACGTTACTAAAAGTAGAAAACGGTGGGGTGATCGTCGGCCAGGAAAATGTCGCTGATGTTCTCCTAGCGCTTCAGAGAAAATCTCTCTCTGGGGTCGGTCCCTCATGTCTGAGGATCGTGGTCAGCATCAGGGTTGCATCTGGTGCATATGATCTGCCTCCACCGGTTTCTATCCAGCACGTCTCTTACGGTGTAGAATTTAGAAGACGACGAGTATTTCACTTGGTCGGTCCATCTTGTCGGTGAACGATGATCTTTTGCTTCCGGTGTTCCCAACCACAATCAGTTTTTTAGATTTTCGTCGCCTCTACGCATTGTGTACCGAAATACGAAAGAATGCGTTGTTGGCATATGTTGAACAAGCTAGTATCGCAGAGACAATACCATTACAGAAACCGTTGATGAAATAACTATCGGTTTGTTGATCAGGTGGATGATTAATCGCGGTATAAGTAGTCAAGCAAACACAATAAAATGGTTTATTTAAACCAAAACAATAATTTATTAAATGAATTGAATCAGGCGTTACTTTGCGGAAATCCATGTTAATCAAAAATAAAAATATTGCTTTGCTGATCCGCGATATGATAACGAGTTAATCAATTAGTGCTAGGCCGTTATAATAACTTGCGTATTTTTCCATGCATTCACATGCAAAATAAAAAATCATGCAAATAAATAAAGCAAACCATGAACAAACCGCAACCAAAAATACAAAACTCGACACTTGACATAATTGTATTTTTCAAATTTCGCTTTTATTTAAAGCTGAATTCAAAATTCGCTCCAATTTAAAGTAGAATTCAAAACTCGCTTTAATTTAAAGTTGAATTCAAATTTCACTTTAATTTAAAGTTGAATTCAATCTTCGCTTTAATTTAACATATTGACATATCAATATTCGTACCAGGTTGTCGACGCGGAGTTTATTATTTTGCATAACTGTGTGCGGTAACAGTTAGCGTCGGTGGACTGGGCCGTAGGGCTGGGTGTCCGTGCGTCGACCTACCGCAAGATCGATTGCATACCGCAACTCCCATCATCGCGCACGCCACCCCGACACGAACCCGCCGACCAGCGGAACACGTAGATTGAAACTAGAAAGATATCATATGTAACATTAAGAGCAAGAGCCGGCGTCCATTCGAGTACGCTCCGAAATCCAGGTCTGGCCGTTAGTGTGTCCCGTCATTCGGGATTCGTTATATAACGTAATGCAATAGCACTGAAAAGGCGTGTAATGTTATCCATAATTAGGTAAAAATAAAGAAAAAAATCTAGCTACATACAAACTTTTAGGGCTCTGCCATCAGCTAAATAATGAAAATAGGGGTTATTTTCAGATATAAAAGAAACATGAAACGACAATTATATTACTAATTTACTGTGTCAAAATATAAATACACTTGCATTAAAAAGAAATCATAGGTTTACTTGCAGGTTTTTCTTACAAAAACGATATAGTAGTGAACGTGAATTAAGCCAAGTTTAATTTATTACCATAGATCTATGATATACCTAGATACACAATCAGCCGGAAAAAATGGCCCCACAAAAGTGCTAGCCGATCGGCTTGGCTAGCTCATTTTGACTTAGTCTGGTTTCAACCATAGACGGCGACGGTTGTCAAGAATGACGAAATGTTGCGTAAAAAAATGCGTTAATAGCAGCAAAAAAATAAGAAAGAAAGATGGGATAAACTTCTTTAATTAAGGGCCAATTAATATTGAGCAGAATTACAAGTGATCTCATCGTGATTTCATAGTTTTTTAATATTAATTTTGTTAGTACAAATGTATGGATGTCACAGAACAAAAATCTAAGGGGTCAGCATTCGATTATTTTCTTTTTTTTTATAGAATAATTAATTTTTAGAAGTAATTTTTAAATTGTTTCAATTTAAGATTCCCACAAAATCCGTAGCGACGAGCACAATCGGCCGCTTTTATAGCACAAGATAGGCGTGATGAACGCGCGCGTTTCGAGCGCGGCTAGACTAGAGGTCTTTAATTTTTAAAGAGAAACAAAACTGCATTCAGATTTTTTGAAATTCTCTTCGCCTTTGTAATGGAATTGATGGTAAAATAAAATTAATGATAGATTTCACGATCTTTTTTACTTGTAAGATCAAATGTTTATTAGAGAGATTATATCCTGAACAATAGTCCTATCAGTTAGTGGAATATGGTGCTCCCAAAATAGGTAGAGTGGAAGTCTCATCTTTTTACAATGTGAGTGAGTGATCCGTTTTGATGAATCCGTGAGTGATTCAATATGTTTGAGTCTCAATTTGAGAAAATCCAGATGATTTTTGCAATATAATTAAGTAGCTAACTACTAGAGTCTGGCTAATGAAAGATGAGACTGAGATTTATTCAAAACTTTTTAAATGGCGACATTATACAAACGTCAAATGTGTCAAATGTCAATCGTCATTAGATTTCTGAGGATAGTATGCTGTGGTGATTTTGATACTCAATATGCAACATAAGAAAGTAATAGTTTCCGAAAACACTTACTGATTTGTTTTTCTTTCCGTGACTAATGTGGGGAGTGAATATATCATAAATAAACACTAACACTTTAATAAACACTATGTACTTACCAATTTTCAAAATCGGAAGAATTAAAAAAGTGACAACAAAAGAAAATCTTTTAACAAAAAGCGACTCCATTTATTTGCTGTTCTCTTTTGACGTAAACAACGTAGTCACTTTTTGATAGGTGCCAATAAACTAAAGTTTTCAAATGTTCGTTTGCAAATTTGACACATAGGTGTCATGGAACTAAGTTATCTTTTGAATGACAGTTTCATATAGATACAACTTATGAATTAACGTTATTAGCGTATATTTGAGTGTAACTACAAATGTCATTTTGCGCCAGATTCATAGACATTTTTCTTTGAAACTGTGTGTCTATGTAATTATACGTCAATGTTTATTACATATACGAGTAGTAATAGTAGATTGTGTCACAAGGGAGCAAAATTATGTATTTACGGCGAGGGCGTACATTGAATCCTGAACGAAGCGAAGGATTCTACAATTGAATCCCGAGCGTAGCGAGGGATTCTAAAGTAGAATCCGGAGCGTAGTGAGGGATTCAAGTGTTAACGCCCGTGGTGAAAATAATTTTGCTACCTTGTGAAACATACTGCTTTTCACACCGACTATGAGGAAAATTCAAATGCAAACGCTACCTACCAAAATAACGAAATATATAGTTAATCAAAGAGCATCACATATTATTATTAAAAATGAAATGTTAAATTTATAGTCCATTATTATTCTATAAAACGATCATTATTTTTTACGGACGGGACGAAAATACCACTTCCATATTATATTTATGGCCCTCGCCTGCGGCTCGGACCGAAAGCACCTGTGATCCGGGCCATTCCTTATTATACCGCCTAGCCTCTGTGTGTAATATACTAACAAAGCTGTCTATGGTATGGCATATTCTTAGTGGGTTCAAACTAAAAATACCCTGTAGTCCTTGAACAGAAAAGTACCACTTTGATCCCTCTTATGAGGGAGCAAAATACTCTTTTCTGAATAGGAGGTGTGAAAATATTTTTTGTTTGAAGTCTGTCCGAATAAAGTAATGGAAACACAAAGTAAAAGTAGAATTTCTTTGCAAAACATACGATATTTCTACATTTTTTTGCATTACGATATTCTGAAAATCCCGAATTTCGGGACACCCTACTGGCCGTCGCTTATTTCCTCCTATAAAAAAATACTTTGTCAATGATTTTCCCAACTATGAAACTAAAATACTACATGTTGAGATCAACGACGCTGTTCTCGTCTTTTGTAAATGTCACGGAAACAAATATCGTCACTACTTTGAAAAAAACTCTTAGAGAAAAACGTCAAAAGTTACATACGAGCTTAATATAGACTTACTGCGTTTTTACCTGGAGTCAGTATCAGATACGTGTTTTTAGTAAGTAATGACGATATCTTATCCCAGTCATTTCGTAGAGCTCCGTAGTCACCCAAGGGGTCTTTATAGTTCCGCCATTTCCGTCCGTCCGTTTGTCTGTCTCTCCACAGTTTAGCTCAGAGACGTTTAGCACTCGAAAACCGTAATTTGACACCGACGGAACGATAAAATAAGCTCGCCAAATAAAAATAATTCCTAAATTAATAACAGTGTTTACGTTTGGATATTGCATTATAGTAGGCGGCTCGGTGCTTGGTGGAATGGGGTCTATACGTGGAGGGAGTCAATTAATGTTGTACAATGGTAACCCTTCGTGCTAAAATCCACATCGCACTTGATCGGTTTTTTATTAAAATATCTTCAACTTTATACTGTGAGAAGACCCATGACCACGAAGGCTGTGAATGGTTTCGAAACATCTGGATCTAAAATTAAATGTATAACCTTGGTGGTGTCCCCTTGTTTCGCCGACAAACGTTTCATCGAATGTTTCATTTCATCGAATTTTCATTTCGACGACAACTTTTTTCTCCAAAACCTTTAACTTTTCAGGATTTTTAAAGAGTCATCCTGTAGATTAGGTTAGGTTAGGTTAGGTTAGGTTTGTTTTATATTAATTTCTGGAAAAATATGGTTTCAGAGAAAATTAACTTTCGATGAAATGATATTTCGATGAAATGATATGTCGATGAAACGTTTGTCGACAATTCAAGGGTAAACCATACTAAGACGATAAAATCCGTTCAATTTGTAGTATTGCAATTAGTTAACGAACTGGAAGATAACTGTTAACTTTACAAAAGTATTGATAAATTATTATTCCAAGTAGGTCGAAAATTACACCACGGTGCAGTCATTCATCATTTTGATGATAACGCTCAATGAGGGAATTTGCGGCCGCTCGATGGACGCGGTGACCACTTGACGCTTTCACGGACCAACGGATTTCGAACATGAATTACTCAATAATCTTCTTTATAGCTACGTAATAAGAACTATTACGCGTGACTAGTTAAGTTAGTCGGCTTACGTGGTTGACTTACGAGCGATGTTGCGCATTTCGACAGCGCATATATTTATATTTAAAATAATTTTATACATGGGTATATATATATATGCGTTCACCTTGGAGTTCCAGTCAAGAATAGGTCTGCGTCTTCTTCCCTGTATTAAAAACCAGCTAAAGAATATAAGTAACGAGCCTATGAAAATAAAAACATCATTCATGGGTAATTGTGTAAGGTTTTATAATAAACTGCCACAAAACATAACTGAATTATCTATTAACAAATTTAAGAATTGTGTAAAGCGTAAACTCATGTCTAAAGCTTATTACAGTACACAAGACTACATGAGTGATGAAACACCGTGGGATTAACTGCGACATATATTTTAAAACAATGTTTAATTAATTGTGTTTTTTTCTGTTTTTGTACTTGCCAATTGTTTTGACACTTGGAGACCATTTACATCTCTAAGGAAAATTGTTTTTAATTTTAATTTAGTTTAAGTTATATCGTGAGTCACAGATTTTTTTATTTTTCTGTAATATATTAAGTAAATATTCTCAGTTTGTATTTTGACGTTTGGAGATCCTTTACACCTCCAAAACATAATATTTTGACAACGGAGACTCTTTACATCTCCATTAATTTTACTATCAATTTATTTTCTATAATTTTATTTGTCTTGTTGGACGCATAGAGAGACCCTTTACATCTCTATAAATGTAGTTTTAAGTTTAATGTAATGTATTAATGAAATCTTATATTAACGACATATTGTTGTAATACTCGTTGGTCGAAAAGAGAAACTGGTGAGTTTCTTCCGGCGCTTCTTCTCACCAGAAGGTCAATTACCCGAAGCGCCAAAAGAAAAGAATTAGAGATGAGACATGTAAAAGAGCCCTTGAGGGCCTACTTACAGAAATAAATTATTTTATTTTATTTTATATTATGGTAAAATGCCCAACAGCATGGCGTCCCAGGAAAAATCCGGCACGGGCATGGCGGGAAAAAGAACTCCAGTACGTTTGCTCTGAGATCCTGGAGTCCCCCGCACTATGTGACGCAGAAAAACAACATAACCGAGCTTTTCTTCTTGGTTGTTAGCAGGTTTCCTCTATGGATAAAAGGTCCCTACATGCAGTGTTTTCGCCTTTTCAAATATTTTTGCAATTTCTCGCATAAAATATTTGGCATAGTTTGATAGTATTAATACATCATCTTCCGATTAACAGCTATGATTTGCATACATACGATCTATTGAACATCATCATCAACATCGCATTTATAATTATGGTTGGATGCACGACATTATTGCTCATTGTGGCATACATAAATTGTTAGTTAATCTATCTTCGCATCCCGTGTCCCCCACTAGCGAATGACGTGACAAGTGCCAAGCGCTTGCCGAACACTCTTAAGATAGATGCAATTAGCTTCCAGCCACCGCCACTTTGCTAATGCCTGCGCTAATTCCAATATGCGAAGCTTAATGTAATTTTGGCTCTCTTTGACGCACTGAAAAGGAATGGGCAATTTATTAATTTAACTCTGACTTTATTTAAGGCTCTGTTTCAAAGTCTCAAAATTGTTTATATAAAATGGTAGGTGTCGTATAAAACTTTGTCTTTATAATAGACAGTATTTAACGGGCACCGGGTTAATTGTTGAGCTGACAAGCCGACGCTAAGCCGAAATGGATAGCTATCTATTGCTTGTCTTTGTCAGAATCGGATACTAATTATCTTCTGTTCCGCCAGGTAGCTGCGTAGTAAAACACAACGGTATAATACAGTGGTTCCCGATATTTACTAAATTGCAAGACATCTAACGTAGGGCCTGGATGGTCAATGAACTGTCAAATTTTTCACGGCCCATCCAATGTTTGCTCGTGGCTTACCATGCCTCTCTAGTAAGGGGAAAAAACTGGCCCAATCAATGCTGACCTTAACTTGCATAACGTCGGAGTTTCTTCGAGATAAACCAAATCAGGTTTATGAAATTAATTTACATTTTATAACAGAACTCGTAAACCTCAAAAGTTTAAGACTAACAAAAACTGGCGGAGATCCAAAAGGTAATAAAATAGTGTGATTTACTGTCGCTAGAGTCTGGCTAATGAAAGATGAGACTGACATTTATTCCAAACTTTTTAAATGGCGACATTATACAAACGTCAAATGTGTCAAACGTCATTAGATTTCTGTGGATAGTATGCCGTGGTGATTTTGATACTCAATATGCAACATAAGAAAGTAACAGTTTCCGAAAATACTTACTGAATTGTTTTTGTTTTCTTTCCGTGGCTAATGTGGGGAGTAAATATACAGTGTGTTACCGGTATGCGGGCTTTTATTAAAACTGATAATAATATGCTTCATTAGCAATCGTTTGCAAGTATTAGCAAATCATAATTATGCGAATTAACTGCACAATTCAATTTCCTAAATCCGCACTTTAAATGTAGTAGGTGTACTACGTAATTATCGTTATTCATATCGCTGATGCACTTGGTACAAGGCATGTCGTGGTACGGAGGTGAAAAGTTGAGAAAAACAATCCCACGATTAATGCCGTCCTTATCATTACGTTTATGTATGGAGTTTTTTACACAGCTTAAAGAGTTTTTTCTAAAATTTGACATGACAATAACAAAAGTATTGGCATTGGCTTGTCAAATTACAAAACAAACATTTATTTGCAAAACTGATATTTTTTTGCGTTAAAATGGCTAAAGACACATGTGAATTATCTGACATGATTTGTGCGACACGTGGAAATGTTCCTCAAGCCTTGAGACTTTATCGAGAGTGGTTTCGAAATCAGCGGCATCCACATAATCTTCGTTTGATAACAATGGCTGTCCAGCGAGGTCCAGAGAATGCATGGTCCTATTTGGTTAGTCTGAAAGGGCTATTAAACGGAATTGTGCACGTACAACTTGAAGAAAGGATTCTCGATCACTTCAAACAGGTCCAAATGTCTAGTACTCGTATTGCTTTTTAAGTTTTATTTTATTAGTGTTGTTTTTCCGTAGTTTTCTTAAGTGTAGCAATCCTGGTATCTCTAATTGTTGAAATAGGTAGATGCAGGCATTTATCTTGATGTCTTCGTTATAAACAAAGAATGAAGGGCTGGCATTTACATCTAATTGTCAATTTAGTACTTTGCTGTACATTGCTTGCAATTAAAATTTTGTTAGAAAATTTATGAAATCGGAATTTTAGTCGATGAATTAAATGAAGGTCATGGTTAGGTTAAGAAACAACGTTACTTTACCCTACTTTAAAAAAAGCCTGCTTGCTGGTAACGCACTGTATATCATAAATAAACACTAACACTCTAATAAAAGCTATGTACTTACCAATTTTCACTAAAATCGGAAGAATTAAAAAGGTGACAACAACTCAAAAATCGGCTCAAGTATCATTACCGTTTTTGTCACCCTATAAACAGTGTTGCAACCCGTTGTTTTTTTAAATTTGCCGCTATTTTTTAGTCTCATCTTTCATTAGCCAGACTCTATATGCTTTATGTAAATTTTTACTTACTCAATTATGTTATGACCATTTTTAAACCAAACTAATTGAAAATGTAAGCTGAAATTTTACAGTTCTCAATACCTAAGTATATGGCTAACCTAACCTAACCATTTTTTTAAAAGTCTGCTTTTTAATACGATAGGTCCTTGCTAGAAATACGGGTGATCACTGTGACCAGTGTCTTAATTCTGTTTCTGTAGGTTTATCTCAATTGTTGTTTGTTACGTCTGCTAATAATAATAAAATCGTATCGTGTACACTAAAGCGTTTTTCAAAAAAATACTGGTGAGTGTTAAAAATAAGTAATAAAACGTAAATAAATAGTTTTTGAAATTGAAAAAAATAAACTGTTTGTTTCTTTATTTGTTCGTGGATCATGTAAAAACTACCGAGCCGATTTTCATGAAATTTGGTATAGGTACAGGAAGGTTGTGACTCCGGTTAACACATAGGATACTTTTGGGGTTCCGCACTCAAAGGGTGCCGACGGAACCAGGGACCGTTTTCGTTACGATATAAGCGGTACGGTACCGCTATAGAATATCGGTACCGTAATGATATAAAGGTAGACTATACCGGTTGAAATATTTTGTTACTGTACCGCTTTATACCGGTACGTACCGCTAATGTTGAAAGCGGTACTTATACTTTTATTATTACGGTACCCAACCTATATATTTTCAGTACCGAAATTTTTCGCTCGCATATTGTGGCTTTCCATAAGAAAAGGGACCTTATGGCAGTTTCTAGTTACGGAGATATGGACGTTTTTGTGAAATCCTTCAAAATCATCATTTTTTTCTTTTATGCAAAATTGTAAAATATAGGAATAGACGTGTATTTGTAGCTTCGTTTCACTGCTGTACGTTATTTTTTTCTATATAAGAATTGGGTTCAAAGTTTAGGAGAAAAGGGTCCTTATGGCAGACTTCATACAAAAATGATAAATCTATTGATAAAATTGTTTAATAAAATTTACTTGCAACTTTTGCTTATTTGTATTTCTTTTTATACCACGACGGTGGCAAACAAGCACGCGGCCTGCATAATGGTAAGCAAAATTTTCAATGTTTTTGGCGAATCGTAAAACTTTTTGACCATTTTAGAAAAACCTTGAATTTTGTTCACAAATTTTACAAAAATTAAAAAAAAAACACTTTCTGGCGAATGCCTATAATTTTTGACCGTTTTAGAAAAAGTTTTTTAATTTTTTTTTCGAAATATATGCGGTTTCTATAATTTTTGACCACTTAAGAAAAATAATCCTTTTATTTTTTTTTCAAAAGATCAACAAAAACAAAAAATTTTTTTTGGCGAATCCTATCCTACCATTATGATTTTTTTTATAAAACTCGGTAATTTTTGGTTTTATAGAAAAGTCGTCCATACAAAACACATTTATTTTAGCGTATTTTATATGATAGCATCACAAAGCATAGGTCATCATAACACCATGGTGTGAATTATTCAACATAGTGTTATAATTATGAGAATAACTCTTAATTGACCAAGATTTGAAGTAAATTTCTAAAAACCTTTTTTCTTCGGTATTCTGTTTTAATACAAGTTTAGTAAATAAATAATGTTAATATCGTGCGTGCTATACTGTAATTATCAATAAGTTTTACCTGTGATTGGTCATAAGGTCATAATATCCCATACATTTGGGAAAAGGGACCTTATGACTAATCACTCAAATTCAACAACGTTATTTGAGAATGACTCTTAATTGATCAAGATTTGAAGTAAATTTCTAATAACCTTTTTTCTTTAGTTTTCTGTTTTAATACAAGATTAGTAAATAAATAATTTAAATATCGTGCCATACTGTAATTATCAATAATTTTTGCTCATGGCTGGTCATAAGGTCCCTTTTCTCAAATGTATGGGAGTAAATTTGTGATTTTTACGTAACTTCAATGGTTTATAAATAAAAAAATAAGACTTGTAGAATAATAATGACACTTTTGTGATACTTGTGTAGACTGATTAAATATGATTTAGAACTCACTATACGAAAATTGTGAATATTATAGGGATGATGAAAAATATAATAAAAATGACATTTTAATAAAAATAAAAATATTTCGTTAACTATGTGATTGTATTTCTATCCCAAAATGTAAATTCAAATATCTTCAACTACATTATATACAATGATTCAGATTACAATATATTAAAGAACAGGCCGATTTTTTTTTAAATTTCGTTCTCATGAGCGACTTCCTCTAATCAAAGGCTGATTTTTCACGACCTGGAAGTCACATTAAGAAAACCATTACTGATTTCCAAAGAAAAACAGCTTGAGATACATAATCAATCATCATCTTCATAACTTCCATAATTTGTTTTATTTCTGTTTTTTACCTTTTTTGTTTTTAGTTTGTGTTTATTGTTATTTTTCATTTATTTTTTATTTCTTTAATTTTTTTGTTTTTATTTTGTATTATTTACTTTATTTGTTTTTAGTTTGTGTTGATTGTTATTTATTGTTTTTATCTTTAATTTTTTTAGTATATGTTGTTTAGGTATTTTTTAAAAACAAATTAAAGTAAAAAAACAGAAAATACCTAATCATCACAAACTAAAAACAAATATAAGGTAAAAAAAACAAATAAAAGAAAAAATAGCAATCAACGCAAACTTAACTACTAATACAAATACTAATAAAAATAAAATAAATAAACAAACAAACAAAAAATACCTAATCAGCAGAAACTAAAAACAAAACTAAGGTATAAAAAAAACAAAACAATACAAAAGAAACCAAATAAAAGGCAAAAAAAACAAAAAATAACAATCAACACAAACTAAAAACCAAAAGGTAGAAAATTTTAAAATATAACAAAAAAATTAAAAGACCAAATGAAAGAAAACAGTAACTCAAAATTAAAACAAACAAGGTACAAAAAAAACAAACTTAAGATAATAAATATAAAAAGTACCTAATCAACACAAACTAAAAACAAAAACAGGTAGAAAATACAAAGTAAATCCAGTACATTTAACATAAAAAAGCATAAAATACCTAATCAACACTAACTAAAAACAAGAATAAGATAAAAAAAACAAATAAAAGAAGAAAAAAAAACAAAAAATAACAATCAACGCAAACTTACAACAAAAATAGGTATAAAAAAACAATGAAATACAAAAATAACACAAATTAAAGATAAAAAAGACAAAAACACCTAATCCACACAAACTTAAAACAAAAATAAGGTAAAAAAACAAATAAAAGAAAAAAAAAACAAAAAAATACAATCAACGCAAACTTTAAACAAAAATGTAAAAAAACCAAAAAAAATAAAACAAGTTAATTAAAGATAAAAAAACACCTAATCCACACAAAGTAAAAACAAAAAAGGTATAAAATACAAAGTAAAACACATAAAAGATAAAAAAAAAAAAAAATACCTAATCAACACAAACTAAAAACAAAAAATATGGTAAAAAAAACAAATAAAAGAAAAAAAATAGCAATCAACGCAAACTTAAAACAAAAAAGGTAAAAAATACAAAGTAAAACAAACCAAAGATAAAAAACAAACAAGAAATACCTAATCAACTCAAACTAAAAACAAATAAGGTAAAAAATACAAAAATAAAACAAATTAAAGTCTTCGGGGAAGACCTATGTTTAGTAGTGAACGTCTTAACGTTGAAATGATCATGATGCTCAAGGCTAAAGACGACGCAATTGAAACTTGACGACGCGACGACGCTCGGCGCACACACATAAACCTCAAACGGTACCTTTTTAAAACGGTTAAGGTTACCGAAAAAAAATTACGGTACCGTTCAATTTCGATACCGTTTCATTTCGGTTGCGCTACCGAAATCATACCGAAACAAACGGTATGACGTCATACCGCTTTAAAACGCTACCTTCATTTTTCGGTTATGCAGTCCCTGGACGGAACCCTATTACTGAGCCTCCGCTGTCCGTCTGTCCGTCCGTTAGAGGGCTCTAGCTTTCGAATTATAATAGGTAGACATGAAATTTTCACAAGATGTGTTCCTATGTGTAATAAAAACAAAATAAAGTTTATAATAAAAAGGGCTCCCCAATAAACATGCTTTTTGGCGTCAATTTCTCGACGGTGGTACGGAACCCTTCGCGTGTGACTCCGACTCGCACTTGACCGATTTTATTTATCCACCTAAGCCGGAGCAAAAAGAGACATTCAACTTATTCCTATTCCACATCCGCGAAAGAAGTCGCGAGCAAGTCCAGGAGTAACAAAATAAAATGAGTCGATTTTAACTAACGCGACGAAGGTTTCCGTTACACTACAACACGATAATCCTTGCACAAGTGCTTTAATAAGATTACAAAACTGTCACGGAAGTGTATTAAAATAATAAATTGATGTACATGTGTATCGACGCGCAGCGACGCGAAGCCGACGTGCGACAGACCGACGCGCGGCAGGAACTGGATTTATGGACGCCATTTACTGGATGTCACGTGGACTGACTATTGAGTGATTTTTACCTTTTTTAAACGGTGTGGATATTCCCCGTAATGGATAGTGAGCTATAGCTAATGACTTTGTTCTATAGAAATCGATAGGAACTATTCTGTTTTAAAAAGCAAAATATTATTTGAAACTATACAAAATCATATTCTAACTTAAACTTAATAAATGCTTTTTTTCTACTCCTGTACTTTTATCTGTCTTTTACTTGTCACGAACACTAATAAAAGAACATACATAATATGAGTTCAGAGAAGTCTATACTCTATTCCCCATAACAGCACTAGTGTCATTATAGTCGCAAAACGATACTGCTAGCAGCAACAGACTTCTAAATCTAGGTTAAACTTAGGTCAAGGATTAAGCGCTCAATTATAACTTTACGATAAAAAGCCACAACTACCAACTTAACAAACAATTAAATTCCTACGGTTTTTAAGAAAGACAAAACTTTCCGAATTAAATTAATTGATGCCAACATTAAAAAAGTATTTTTAATATCGTCACTGCGTGTCACTAGCGAGTATACGTCAAATTAAAAAAGTTTACTGTTTAGGAATTGTTTTATGTTACCTGGCAACATCCAATTGTAAAATTTCTAATCTGTAGTATTAAAAAAAACCTCTCTCTTCCGTTTGAAAACTTGTCGGACGCGTGCGCGCTTAAGATTCTAACTATATTAATTAAATAAGAAATACGTATCTGGTGTTGTGATGAAGTGGTGGTTGCGAGAATTACGGCTGTGGACTGTCTGACCTGACTATTGACATAACCCGGACCGACCTGACTGAAAACTACAATTGCCGAGCCCGCCAACACGCAAGTAAACCCAGGACACCAGGTATTTATCCTCATCTTGTTAATTTTCTGTCATTCAAAATTCTGTTCCTAACATAAAAATTGTTCCTTCGACCCGATTTGTTACCAGAAGTTCAAATTTAAAGTAAATTTTACGAAATAAATGTCCGCCATTTTCGTGTTTGTTCAACTTTATTGTTAAGTCTATGCATGGTTGCATTTACTTAATTTGTCTGCATTGATTGCATTTTGTCTTGTCTGCCAGGTGTGCATTAAAACTTAAATTCCTGCATTGATTGCATTTGTCTTAATTTTCATTAATTAATAAGTGCACGTTGTGCATAGTCCTAGCCTGCTTTCGCATTTATCGTGTTTAAATTCAAAATCACAAGTTCATACTTGAATTATCTGCTATTGTGCATTAAAATACTTACTTTCAAATTTAATTTCATACTTTTATAACATAACCTATTCAGTGAAATAGTAATTCGACAAATTAATACGGAAATACGCCATTTTTTAAACTCACTAAATAAGTAGGTAGGTAGATATATGCACAAAATTATTATTGTGTTTCTCTCGTTAGTGCTGTGAAGTTGGTAACGATCACCTAATTTATTTACCATTCGTTCATTCGTGATTCATTCCAAAAGCATCAATATTTATTCACCTCTGTGGTAGCGACACGAATTGAATGGTTGGTTTCTGAACGAAGCTATAGAATTTTATACTCTTTGGTTGTCTGTCGCTGTCAAATAGTGTTTATTTTCCGTATTCGTGACTGAATTATTGTTTTGATAAACAAAAATGGCTGTAGATATTCGTTATAAGGTTGCTAAAATGCAAATGGACATTTTATACAATGCCGCAAATAGTGCTGTGGAAAGTGAATCAAAGTTACTGGAGTTTCGGACGCGTTATGAAGAATTTCATAAACTTAAAAGTGAATTCATTGAATCGTACATATCCGTCGAGGCTAGTAAAAGAGCCGGCTTTGAACCGCAGCAACATGTTAAGGAATTCGCGGACTACGATGCGAAAATGAACTATGTGAGTATGACTTATTGTAAGTTGTTTCCCAAACAAGAAACAATTGTAACAAGTGAAAATTCGGCCGTAAATAGTCATGCGTCTGATCTCCCGCGTATTTCGTTACCTCACTTTGCGGGACAAATCACGCAATATACGAATTTCATAAATATTTTCAAAAACCTTATTGATGAAAATGTGACAATGAAACCTGTAAGGAAATTACATTATTTGATATCATGCTTGTCAGGTGAACCACTTGATTTGGTGAAACATTTGCCCTTTACGGATGAAAACTATATGGTTGCATTAACCCTGTTAGAAAAAAGGTTTTCTAATGTCCGGCTGATAGCTGATACTCACTTGGAGTTTATTTTGACATTGCCGACAATTGTCAACATGAAATCTGACTTGAGGTCGTTCCTCAATTCATTCAATGAACACATGGCTGCCCTTAAGGCATTGAAATTTAAGCCCGATGAATGGTCATTTATCCTTCTGCATATTCTTTTGAAGAAGGTACCAACTGATGTGCGCGGCCAGTTTGAGTTAGGTTTAAAGACATCCAACATACCAAAATATACAGATCTTCTCGAGTTCTTGGAGAGTAGATGTAGAGCATTTGAAAATGCATTTGTAATGAAGCCATGTAGCAGTGCTGCATCAAAACAAATTCCAGTTAAGTCGCAACAGTCTCGTCCGTTCAAAACGGTCATGCATGTCCAAGAACATAGGCAATCTGTAGCAGAGGCAAACTGTCGTTACTGTAATTTAGATCACTACATGTATATGTGTAACAAATTTAAGGCGCTCAGTATAGAGCAACGTAGAGAGTTTCTGAAGTCAAAAAATTTGTGCTTTAACTGTTTTGGCGTGCACAAATATCATGCGTGTACTTCTTTGCATAAGTGCAAAGTGTGTCATGCCAAGCATCACACCTTGATTTGCCCATCATCAGGGAATAATAATGAGACTCTTCCGGCTATCAAGTCGGCTGTCGTTACAGCTGACATTGATGAATCATGCGGTTCGGTTGTTGATGGTGAACTGGATGCACCTGCTATCCCGAATGTCAACAACACTATGGTTGTGTCGTCGTGTTCTATGGATGTGAAACTCAATTTACATAATGTTTTGTTGGGTACGGCCATGTGTCTAGCAGGTAATGGTGATGGTCATTTCCAGTCGGTCCGTATTTTTCTCGACCCAGGATCGCAATGTTCCCTGATTTCGGAGGAGTGTGTTCGACGACTCCAACTCAAACATAATCATGTGCCCGTGGCAATCCGTGGTGTTGGGTCGAGTACGCCTCACTCGTCTCATGGATCAACCACATTATTTTTGAAACCGAAGGATTCTGATAAGCCGTTGCTTACTGTTTCGGCTATCATATTAAAAAAGGTGACTGGCAATCTGCCATCTGTGTCTCTGTCTGCGGACATTAAGTCAAATTATCAACACCTGCAGCTAGCGGATGATAATTTTAATTTGTCTCGACCTATTGATATTCTTCTGGGAAGTGACGTCTACAATGACATTTCTTGTGGAGAGAAGGTGTGGCCTTCCCACAATGTACCAGCGGCTTACTTAACTGTTTTTGGTTGGGTAATAATTGGGGACGCTTCCAAGTTCACCAATGTGGTTTCTCCGCTAATGTCACACCATGTGGCATTAGATGATTGTCTGTCTCGATTTTGGGAAATCGAGCAAGTCCCAGAAGCGATTTTGTCTGATCCCAATGATCAAGTCATTGAGGATCATTTTCGGAAAACTGTCTCACGCGATGATGAGCAGCGTTTCATGGTACGTCTTCCCTTCAAGGGGAATCAAGCTGAATTGGGGGATAGTCGAGAATTAGCAACCCGGAGACTCATTGCTCTCGAAAGAAGACTTGATAAAAATGTATTGCTCAAGACAGAGTATACTAAAATTATCAATGAATACCTGGATCAAAAACATATGGAACCCGTTGATGGGCCACCTGGTGGTGGAAAGTATTACCTCGCTCACCATGCTGTGACTAAGGAGGATTCTTCTACCACTAAGGTCCGAATCGTATTTGATGCTTCAATGTCTACTTCATCAGGTATATCCTTGAATAACGTCCTGCACGCGGGCCCAAAACTTCAACGTAGCATTGTAGACATACTTCTGCGTTTTCGTCTTCATCCTGTCGCATTCACTTGCGACATCAAGGCAATGTATCGACAAGTCCTGGTTCATCCGGACGACCGAGATTATCAGCTGATCCTGTGGCGGCACAACGTTGATGATCCAATCCAAGAATTTCGTTTGAGAACTGTCACTTTTGGTGTCTCCTCGTCACCATTTCTTGCCATGCGATGTATTTTACAGCTGGCAGAGGAAGGTAAGGCATCACACCCTGATGCTAGCACAATCTTGTCAAATCATATCTTCGTTGACGACGTAGTAACTGGAGCTCCTGATCTCCAAACTGCGCGAAAGTATAGAGCTCAGCTGATAGATCTTCTGCGCCAAGGATGTTTTGAATTGCGGAAGTGGTCAAGCAACAATCGCGAATTTTTAGCTGACCTACCTGACAACGTCTGGGAGGTGCCGTTGTCATTTGAACCTCAAAACGAAGGGTCCGTCAAGGTTCTCGGGGTTAAATGGAACCCTGTGTCTGATGCTTTTACGTATCATAGTAAAATTCTTAATACTGGATTGACAAAACGCGCGGTTCTCGCAAATATCGCGTGCATATATGATCCGTGCGGGTGGCTGATGCCAGTTATATTTACCGCCAAGGCATTTATGCAACGACTGTGGCTTCTTGGCATCAGCTGGGATGATCCCTTACCGGAAGAGGAGCAGTTACACTGGCTCGCTTTCATTGAAGAATTCTCAAACTTGTCAGAGATCAAATTAAACCGGTTTGTCCTGCCGAACGATGGCATTAATTTCCAATTGCACAGTTTCTGTGATGCATCGCTTAAGGGCTATGCTGCTGTTGTGTACCTCCGTGTCGAGAGATCCAACGGTGAGGTAGAGGTTCACTTGCTACTGTCTAAGTCCAAGGTTGCACCCATAAAAACAAAAATGACCATACCACGGCTTGAACTGTGTGGCGCTCTTCTGGCTTCTAAGCTTGTAAAGCATTGTTCAAACCTGATCGATGTTCCCCATGAAATTACAACATGGTGCGATTCTAGTATTGCATTATCGTGGATACGCACGCCTGTTCATCAACTTAAAATGTTTGAAGGAAATAGGGTTTCGCAAATTTTGGCGAATACAGCTCCGTCTAGCTGGAGGCATGTACCTTCATCATTAAATCCTGCAGATGCTGCATCTCGAGGACTAATGCCTTCTGAACTTTCATCCCATCCATTGTGGTGGTCACCACCATGGCTAAAATTGTCAGCGGACACTTGGCCAAAAAATGTCTTCTCCACTCCTGAAGTGTCTCAGACTAATAACAAGGAAGAAGAGTCCACTGTTCAAGTGAATGTGGCTACCTGTGAAGCGGAAACTACAAATCTTATGTCAAAATATAGTTCACTTCACACACTTATTAAAGTTCATGGATATTGTCTTCGTTTCATCAACAATCTGAAACACCCTAAATCTAAACAAACAGGTCCCTTGACTTGTTCGGAGTGGCGAAATGCGTTGTATTCATTAATAAAAATCGTTCAAAGCTCCACGTTTGCCCCAGAACTGAAATTAGTTCAACAAGGTCTTCCACACCGAACTAGACTTCGGAAGTTGTCACCTTTTATTGACTCTGAAGGGTTGTTACGAGTACTAGGGAGACTCAGGTACACTAAGTTGTCGACTAATCACAAACACCCGGTGATTCTTCCAAAGTTACATCCCTTAACCATCTTGGTGATAAACTATTATCACACCTTGTATCTGCATGCAGGCGCGCCCTTGCTGCTGTCCTTGTTGCGAAAACAATTTTGGATTCTTTCCGCTCGAACGGTAATTAAACAACAAGTTGGTAAATGTTTTAAGTGCTTTAGGGCTAACCCAAAGCCTGCCGACTATTTTATGGCAGATCTGCCTCCATCGAGGGTAACTCCTTGTAGACCTTTTTCACGCGTTGGTGTGGATTATGCTGGTCCATTCCTCATTAAAACGTCCAAATTGAAACGTGCCCCTATCGCAAAGGCTTTTCTCTGTGTCTTCGTGTGCATGGTCACCAAGGCATGCCACCTTGAGTTGGTGTCAGATCTTTCTACAGACTGTTTCCTGGCATGTCTCACACGGTTTATTAGCAGACGTGGTTGGTGTACAGATATCTTCTCGGACTGTGGCACCAATTTCGTGGGAGCGAATAATCACCTCCATGAAATGTACAGATTCTTAAGGGAATGTACGGGGCACTCAGATGTGCAAAATTACTTTCTCAAACACCAATTAAAGTGGCATTTCAACCCACCATCTGCCCCAAGCATGGGAGGTTTGTGGGAAGCTGCAGTGAAATCTGCTAAAATTCTACTAAAACGCACGATAGGAGAGACTGTACTTACTTTCGAGGAGTTGTGTACCGTTTTTTCTAAAGTAGAGTCAATTTTGAACTCCCGACCACTATGTCCGATATCAGACGATTTAGATGACATTGATGTCCTCACTCCAGCTCACTTCCTCGTAGGAGATAACATGGTATCATTTCCGGAGCACGATTTGCAAACGGAGAAATTGAATCGCTTGTCTCGCTGGCAACTTCTACAAAACTTCACTCAGCAATTTTGGCGCCGTTGGAGTACCGAATATTTACATCATTTACAAAGCCGCAGCAAATGGTTCGAACGTACGGAAAATTTGAAAATCAATGATATCGTCCTTATTATCAACGAAAATACCACACCCTATTGCTGGAAGTTGGCGCGTATCATCTCGCTTTCGCCTGGACGCGACGGTGTCGTTCGTGTGGCCACTTTGCGCACAGGTACAGGAAACCAATTAGTCCGGCCTGTTGTTAAATTATGTCCACTCCCTTACCAGCACTAACGAAAGGTAGAAACCGTAATACAAATTAGCATAGTGTATCTCATAGTATTAGTGTATCTTGTATAATAGCAGATAATTTAAGATGTCTTTTTTTTTTATTCTAAGAAATCCTGTAGATTTCTTCCGGGGGCAGTATGTTTAGGAATTGTTTTATGTTACCTGGCAACATCCAATTGTAAAATTTCTAATCTGTAGTATTAAAAAAAACCTCTCTCTTCCGTTTGAAAACTTGTCGGACGCGTGCGCGCTTAAGATTCTAACTATATTAATTAAATAAGAAATACGTATCTGGTGTTGTGATGAAGTGGTGGTTGCGAGAATTACGGCTGTGGACTGTCTGACCTGACTATTGACATAACCCGGACCGACCTGACTGAAAACTACAATTGCCGAGCCCGCCAACACGCAAGTAAACCCAGGACACCAGGTATTTATCCTCATCTTGTTAATTTTCTGTCATTCAAAATTCTGTTCCTAACATTTACCATAGACACATACTGTCAGTCATAGGTCATATTTGCCTTGTTTGCGAGCTATGTTTAATTTTGTATTTTATATTTTAAAACCTAGTCGTAGAAAAAGTATTGTATGCAACGTAGTATAATTAAGTCAAAAAATGCTCATGGCGCCTCTATTTGCGATACTCGCCGCCGCGGCGGCTCGTATCGCAACTCGCGCCATTCGCATTTTTTGAGCCTACTTGTACAACTGTTGTATAAAATACTATTAAAAACCATGATTGAAATTTTAGACTTTAGATTTTGGGTGTACAAAATAAATAGGGATGTAACGATACCGATACCGATATATCGGTATCGCCGATTATATACAACCGATATTTGAAGAGCGCGAAAAGGATTTGCTGTATGAAAAAAAATCTGCAAAAAGTAATTTCAATTTCTGACTTAATTTATGTCCTTATTGGTCTATCACCTTGAGCAATGATAATTACTTTGTTAATGAAATCTTTGGTTCTTTATAAAAAAAAATTGAATTTTGAGTTGACAATTTATTTATTTTTACTTTACACTTTCAAGGGACTCTCTGTTAAATATAGCCAAGTTTTAGTTATAATAAGGACTTACAAATATCTGAAGATCATATACTTCATCATTTAGCTAAGATATCGGTATCGGTATCGCCGATTATTAACTGCAATATATCGGTATTGGTATCGTATCGGCAAAACTATGTATCGTTACATCCCTAAAATAAACATTATAATGGTACATGCATTACACTACTAAGGTGGTAAAGCAAAGAAATGCCGTGATCGCAGATTTTTGCAGCCCGAGCTGCAAGCGAAGGACGTAAATATGCGATCGAGGGCTTTATTTATTAGCTCCCGTGTTGTGTACATAATTTTATGTCTAGAAATGGCCAGAAAGCGGCTTTTTCCGTTCGCGTAGCGTGCGGTAAAAGCAACTTTATGGTCAGATGTGGCATACATTTTTATTGTAGCTCTAACATCTGTCATTGAAAGCGAAAGTTGAAAACGAATGTCTTCGCGTAACTTTATCATCATTATTATATCTTCTATTGTTGTAGTCTGTAAATGTGTTTATAATAATGCCAATATATTTCAGTGCCTTTTTTGAAAAATAATTACGGTTTTTCTGAGATAACATGAAACGGCCACATAACCTAGAATTCTCGGACTAGCAACTACCCACAGCAAACTAATAAACGCAATCTCGGTTTCAGGCTTTAATCAGCGGGGAATATAAACAACTCTCTTCTAGCGTGAATTACCAGGATTAAGAGTAGATAAGTAAATAAGGACATTCCGTGCGTTCTTCTTTAATGAGATCTAGAAGTGTTTAGACCGTCGTCAGTCAAAGCATACAAGAAACTTATTTTAGTTCCTTAAAATGCTCAGATTTACTTTCCACGCTATACACAAAATGACAAATTTTGAAATAAACAAATTCAGAGATGTGTAAAATGATAATATGACAGTTTATGTAAGACTGAGACTAGTGTTTCTAAAGTTAAGCAAGCTATTTTTGTTTATACCAGTATCATTGATAGAAACATTTTAGAGAGCATCAATTCGCCCCTAATGTTAACTTCGCATAATTATATCAATCAAAATATTATGAAATATAAAGGGTTGCTCTATCAGTAATTTCTGACATCACCGTACTGACCCTTTTCTGCTCCCACGGTAGGTTTATAAAGTATCACAGTAGTTGAAGATGTTTGTGTTGCTTGACGGGGATACGATAAAGCGGTTGGGCCTAGATGGTACCCAGGGTGTATAAGGTGATACTAAATTCGATACCAATATTTTTAGAGGTGGACTATATAAGGTGCTAACAAAGTAGCTAGCGATCTATTAAGAGTTGTTAACTTACATCAACAAAATTAACTTTTTATAGAAATTTAGATAACTTTTTATATGATAATTTTGGTTTTCATTTCCCGAACAAAATTAATTAATTAAAATTCTACCCAAACTTTATCATACTGTTAACTTTTTTCTGTTAAATGGCCAGTTCATTCATATTGAAAAATTAGTAACCATAAGATCATCAAAGAGGTCGCGATCGTGGAACTAACAAAACATCGCAGTTTATATGAAAGCAGATTAAAAAAAAACTACTTTCATATAAACTGCGATGTTGTGTTAGTTCCACGATTTTTTTCGACTCCTCAATTTGTTACCAGCGTATTATTGAAGTGTTGTCCTACCTATTACGAATTCTCTTGGCTCGCCAGATTTCAGCCTATTAGTTATTATTTAAACAACTTTTTTCATGACTGTACTTTTGTGTCGCAATTGCTACGAAAAAATTTCAATTTTTGTACAACTTTTTTTTAAATAATTGATTGAATCAGGCGTTACTTTGAAGAAATCCATGTTAATTAAAACAAAAATATTGAATTGTTTGTTATATTTATTTGTATGGTTTTTTATTTTGCATGTGAATGCATGGAAAATATGCGTGTAATTAGAACGGACTATCACTAATTGACTAACACGTTACCATATCGCGGATTAGCAAAGCAATATTTTTGTTTTAATAAACTTTTTCTACTCTTTTATGTGGTGTATACGTTCTATCCCGGTACGACGGTCACATCGCGGTTTAAATAACATAATATGCGATATTGCAAGTACCTTACCATATATTGATTACTCAATGTAGACAGTAGGTACTTACGTTCGAGTTTCCATCACGTGGAATAATTAAAAGTAAACAAACGGCCGCGTCCGTGGGCAAATCAAATAGTTAAATTTATTTTTAATATTTTCCGAGATCTACGTGAATTTATTTTATGAGAGTTGAAAAATTGAGCATGCTTTCACAGGTTAATATTTGTTATCCGAAATTTATTACTAACGAATAATATTTTATATTTGAGGTACGTACAGTCGCGGAATAAAAAGGTTCGTCATCTTAAAGACGACTTTTGCTTGTACCGTCAAGAAATTTGATTCGCGTGCCGTCTTAATGAATAACATTTGATAATACTAAGGGTTATCTTTCATCGCAACGCTAGCATGGCGTTTGTGCCGCAACATGATATTACCGAGTTTTTTCGGGTTTATGTCACCGTTTGACATCTTTCGATAATATTGGCATATGACAAAGTCAGTAGATAATAGTATTTCTTTCTTACCACAATCAAATATAGCCTTTCTTGTCCAATTAGCTACAGATTTATTAATGGTTGTTACCATGAGTGTCTTGAAAATATTAGCCGTTATCCTAGGTAACGTTTGCAAATAAATGTTGCGCTATGTAGTTTGGAAAGGTAACATGTGCTTGTAAAGTGATAAATGAATGTATTTGAAAACTGACGAACCTTTTCATCCCGCGACTGTACCTACCTGTATTTCCCCGAATTGTTTTCAATCTAACCAATTATTTCTCTCGGTTAGTACAACAACCCGACGATATAATAAAATAAAGTTAAAAACGATAACCCGATTACGAAAAAGACTAAAACAATAATCTTGGGTTGTATTTCACAAGGCGCAGATAAATTTATACTTATTTTATTTACGTCATTTTAGTTACCTACTAGTAAGTTACGCTTTCCCTTCCTAAGAACTATATCAGGGTGGCACCTAGTCCGACCCTATCGAGGTGGACCGGGACAAGCGACCTGGTTCGACCCCAGGTGCCCCCCGCCCCGACCTAGTCCGATCCACTCAGGGTGGGCCGGCTAGCGACCTAGTTCGACCCCAGGGAACGCCACGGCCGACCATCCGATCAAGCTATCGCTATGCCCAATAAGGGTCGCGAGTTAATCAGTCTTCAAAAAAAAAAAGGGTGTGAGGCCAAAGACCGACCTCTTTCTTAAGTACCCTTCATTTAATAGTAATGTCAAGAAATACAACAGCGAAGGTTAGCCTGATACATGGTTTGCTTACAATATAAAGCATTTAATACCTTTGTCCCGCTTAAATTAAAATTACTGTCCGACATAGGGTGTTTGCGGAAGGGACGGGCTCGGTCTTCGGCCTCGCAGCCTGAAACTCGCCTTTTGGGCTTGCAAAAATTAGACTAGAAAAAACCAGGAACTTCTTGCCTTCGGCTCTGTGTGGTTCTCGGCCTTTGGCCTCGCTTAGAATTACTGTGGGATAAAGAGCGCTTGGAGCTCAGCCTTCAGCCTCGGAGCCTGAAGCCTGCCCTTCGAGCTCGCAAAAATGAGACCGATATTTGGTTTGTGTGACACTCGGGATACTTTAAGCTTTCGGCCTCGCTTGTAATTATTGCAAAATATTGGAAATATAATAAATATAAATAATTTCGACGACCGCTTTAGCTTAGTTGGTAGTAACCCTGCCTACGAAGCAGGAGGTCCTGGGTTCGAATCCCGGTAAGGGCATTTATTTGTGTGATGAGCACGAATATTTGTTCCTGAGTCATGGATGTTTTCTATGTATTTAAGTATTTGTATCTATTAAATATATCGTCGTCTAGTATCCATAACACAAGCCTTATTGAGCTTACTATGGGGCTAGTTCGATTTGTGTAAGATTGTCCCCTAAAATATTTATTTATTTAATTATAATAATAAAAAATTGAATAATAATAATAGCGCAGGGCAGCTTGTGGCGAGCTGTTGGGGAGTAGCGACCCCACGTACCCGAGTGCTCCGGGGGGTCCTTAGGGAGGGTCATGGGATTTAGTGAAAGGACCTCCGCCTCTGGCTTGCCTTAACCGGCCGGCCAGAGTGGAGTCGCGAGAGCTATATGCTCCAGGCGTGGAAGTGTTAAAGGGCATAACGCCGCGAGTACCCTCGGAGAAAGCGCAGCACACCTCTCGACACCCTGCAGCCCTCGGCAGCGGTGTTGCCCCTGGGCCATTGCTCATAATGTCGCTATTTAACAGGGGCCCATCAGCGGAGGGCAAGTCACGGTCTGTCAGTGCCGCGAAAGCCATGTGACACTTTTCCTGACAGGCGCCGTCATGTCTCAATCCATAGCCCAGTATCTAGTCCATAATTCCACCACCATAACCCAGTAAATTTAGATTCCATTAATCAACAATAGTCCTTGCATCTGGCGGGGGCTGTCTCTGCGTGCGTCCCGTGACACGGGCAGGGACAGCATCCGCTGGGTGTACACGTTGCCTTTCATTAAATTGTCGAAAGGGCCTCTACGTGTTGGCTTCGGCTCCGCGCACGCCTCCCAAAGGGCCGGGACACTATTGTCTCGTGTACGGGAAAGACATACATAAAAATTGAATAATATTATTACTAGTAATGACGACTATATTATGTATAGAGATTTCAGTATTTACAAGAACTCGTCGTGCGTTGGCTAGTTTTGTAGTGATATTATGCTTGAAGACTGATTTTTTAACTATTTATTGATAGCATAAGTATCGAGCCTAGCTAAATTATTGTTATCTATATTGGACAGAGTTATCAGAAGTCATATCATTCGTGCGAAGGTATAATCACCATTATTGTGATAAAATTAAACAGCAGGAACAGTGTTTCACACAAAACTATGTATCTTTATAGTGTAGATGTTATTAAATGTATTAGTTACGATATCTTGCAATCTAGGAATAAACCTAAGTCTATTATTGTTTCAAAGTTAGATATTGTTTGTATTATGGGCTGTCCGTCGCTTAATTAAATGAGTATTTGGCGCCCGACCCGCGCAGTGGCGGGCAACAGCGCATTGTCACCACTTGCCGCCGACCGCACTGTTATTAGATTTTACTGGTGCCGAAACTAACGTTAACTTAACACGAGGCTATGCGCTAATAGAGCGCTCTGTGTAAACAACATTAAAATCGTTGGCCCGCCAATCGTGGCACGTTTGCAATCATATGTTTCATTTAGAACTTTCTCCATATTCTCTCATTTACAATCGGGATGTTGACTGTAACCGAATTTTGTAAAAATTGTACCTATAAGGTCCTGTTAAAAAAAACAAATTAGGGCAATGTGTTAAAGTTTTGAGTTCAATAGGTACCTAAATTGTAACTTTTTTTATGAGCCAGAAAAGCGCGGTGGGAAAGTCCATTCTAAAAGTATGAAAACGTTTTAAACTATAAATACCATTGACCCACATAGTGTATGATAAGTGTATGACAGCAGGACCTTGGGGTGCGGAGGCCAAAGCGTTTATTAGGGAAGTGGGTCGCCGTCTGAGGGATAGAGGTGGTGATCCACGCTCTGGATCGTATCTGATGCAGCAAATTTCGTTGGCGATACAGCATGGCAACGCCGCCAGCGTCATGAGCACTTTTGAGCCAGCTACGATTCGGGGCGATCCTTTTTAACGTAAGCTGAAATGATGAAACCTGTTGTGGATTACTTTTGTTGGTAAGTGTGACGAAGCCTGTTGCCACGGAATAAAAATGTTGTCAGTAGTGTCCTTTCGGCTTTAAACAATCCTGCAACAACTAGTCTCTGTTTTACCCGATGGTTGACGGGTAGAGAATGCCTCAAGGCATTAAGTCCGCCGATTGTACTTATTTATTATTGTACAATAATGTATAAATAAATAACATTAAAAAAATTGTACAATAGCCAATACAACACAATCACACTTTATTGCACACCAAAAGATACTTGCAATGCAAACTTATACACTTATATATGTTTTTATTGATTTCCGTTAACTTCGAAAGCACATTCTCCAAATCTAATTAAGTTAATTTCTCTAGAAACTAATGTTGTAACTCATACCGTTTTTTTTTTTTTTTTAATTTATTAAATAGCCATATACCAGGTAGCTTCTGTTGATGACGTACGAAGCAACCTGTCGAATTTAACGGAAATAAAAAAAAAACACGGTGTATATAAATAAAGGTAAAGTTAGGTAAACAATGGGCGGTCTTATCGCTAAAGAGCGATAAGTTAACTAATAGTTCGCTCCAAACAGTGACATCACTACTTTCTTCATTCCTCCTTCCGAAATTTGGTAAAGAGCCGTAGAGGGCAACAGAAGGTTTTTATTATTATATTTAGCCTAGAAAGTCCCACTGTTGATTTAAGGGCTTCCTTCTCTCCTTCCATTCTTCTTTTTATATGACTATTGGCTAGCCAGTTTTCATGAAGGCGTCAAACTCGTCCCGCGATCGTTTTCGTGGCTGCCGTGGCTGGCCACGTCGTCGCCTCGAGTTGGAGGGTTCCACACAGTGGTTATCTTGGCCCACAAGTTGTCATACGAAGACGGGAACAGAATTTAGAAACGAATGGACCAGATCCTGATCATATTCCAACTTGAAACCATATTGGCCTCAACTACCCTTCTGCCAAACTTCAGGTAGATTGAATAAACGGTTCAGTTACCACACAAATACATCTACTTACAAACATAGAACTTTGATCTGTTCTTCTAGTCGACTCATAACATAAGTTACTTCGTTCACTCAGTCAACTTAACGAAAATAAACAGGTTTAGAGAGCTATAAGACAGTCTAAACAGACATGACCTAGAATGCATAAAGGCGATTTTCCTTGTAAAGAACAAACATTTGTTGTGTACAGATCCCCGCTACTTTTACTCCATGCCTCTGAAGAAGTGCCTATGCTAAGATGTGGAGCTTAGAATCGTTAACGAGATTTTCTCAGATAAAAAGCCAACCTTACTTATCTATTTAGTAATAACAACTGAGAAAAACTAACAACTTTAAAGAAGTTCCTTATTGGTGGTCCTGTAATTCCAAAATAGATTTTTTTCAATGATAATGAATGACAATTGATTTCATAAAAATATTATAATAAATAGTATACCCAGTTGTGCCATTAACTCTCAACTCGCTTCAGTAGTTGAGTAGTTACGAGCGGACATATGAACGAATAGGTATACATACAGGCAAACACATAATCCTCCTTTCGGACTTCACCGCGTCGGGTAATAAGATGTGATGACGTCTGGCCTTCTAACTTATGATCCGCACGGTAATATGTAGGTTAATTCATACAATTCATCAAATACAAATTTTAAATACTGAAATATGGATAATTGTAATTGGTAGACAGAACCAGTATGGTTGATTTCGCATATAATAATGCAACCACCTTAATGTTAATATGCATTTCTTTTTCTAATTTATAAATATTTATTAAAGTTATACCAATATCACAATACCCTCCACGTCACTACTGTTATGTCAATAGTACTTAAGCGACTCATATTTTACTAAAATCCCTAGTCTGACCCCGGCACAACCCATCGTAGATAATAACCGAACGCTATAAAAAAGAACGTACAATATTTGTTTGAATTGCACCAGTCAAAAGGATAAATTCTATCTTATTTACATCGCTGCGGGATTTTTCCAGCTATGGCTGAATTTTCACTAAAAGAGAACCCGCAGTTAACCCTTCATACTTTTCAAATGCAAATAAGCGTAGTATTTTTAAAAGGGTACGTGGGACCCCTCCTGTCCTATTCCACTCATTACAGGAATTTTAAAATAAATCAGAACATGTTTGTTTATGTAATGTTACATTTGATAAGAGTTAATGGATGTCTAATATTCATTCGTTTCCAAATGAATATTAGACTTCACGCGGATTTAACATAAACCTATCCTTTAATGTTTTTAGTTTTATATAAACAAAACATACAGATATATTAATTAAAAACGAAATATTCTACGACCTTTACAAAAGAAACATGGGGCACGTCTTTGAATATCGAAAGTTAGTATATCTAATGTTAAAAAGTCGACGGTCAAAATATCGAAAATTAAAATATCGAACGATCATAAGGTCGAAATTCAAAATATCGAAAGTATACATTATAGATTGGTATAATTATCGAATCCTTAAATTTCGAATATAATTATCTATAAACGAAATATCGAAAATTGAAATTCGAACGATTCTTAGGTCGAATGATCATTCGGTTGTAGATATTTTGAACTTTTGATATTTTCGCCGTTCGATATTTAAGTTTTAGAATTGCAGACGTAAGATAATGATAGTAGATATTTAAATCATTCGATATTTTAATTTTCGATGTTTTGACCGTCGACTTTTTAATATTAGATATATTAAATTTCGATAATCAAACACGTGCCCGAAACATGATCAAATTAATGACTATTTATTGTATACAACATGATTTATCTGTTAAGCACCGAGATAGTCCAACATTTTAGTGTAACTTGCAAACTTTGTTGCAGTGTTAAAGTAAGCGAACCAACTCCTATTCACATTCGTTCGGTATTAATATGTACGTTAGACCAGCAAAGTCGCGCGACCCGCACGTCTTACAATCTCCGCTATTCATTCAAATTTGCGAAGTTTCTCATTACTTGCGAAACTTAATTCACCTTAACAGCTACATTTTTCATAGCTTAAGTGCAATTTTACCTCTATTTCGAATGAAACATTTTCGCAAAGCAAAGAATGCCTTTAGCGCTACTACTTTTATTTCTGTAACAGATACTCATCACAATATTAAAAGGACGACCCTTATTCGGTCATTAGTGTCTCGAAAAAGCGGAAAAGAGAAGTTCCCTTTTCAGAGAAGTGTTGTGTTTCGCCCTTACAGGCGAAAAGAAAGTGTTCAAACGCTAGCGGGCCATTCGCACTTTCAGGTATGCTTATTGTAGAACGGATGGCCGTTCCAGTTTTCTTATTATACATTTACCACGGCACATCTCATGTTCGCGGCCAGCGATATGAAAATGGCTCAGCGTTCATTTTAGAAAACAGGTTCTAAGAGAGCATATTCTGAATCTAACCGAGTTCATAAGCCACGCTTTGAATTTTAAACTGAAAACTACATTGAATATGAGCGGAAAGGCGGGCGTTGTGTAAACAGTACGCTGCCGCTGTTTCCGCGAGTAATATTCGAAAAAAGTGCCTCTGAAAAGATGCTGCACCGAGTGTGGAAACAAAATGGCCGCTATAATACTCGGCTCGCCGCCGGTAGAAACGGCTGATTAAGCACTATTTAACTCCGATAGTATTTGATTATCTTTTCAGAAAGAACTCTATTAGCTGCACTACTCCACTGAGCATTGAAACATACTATTAAATTATGAAAACTGGAAAGTTAAAGCTACGTTAGTTAAATTAAGATACTATACGTATAATTAAATTAAGATACTATGAAAAAGATTTTTTCACAAAACGCGAAATGTTAAACACCAAAATTAACTTTGGGTCGCTGTTTTTGTAGCTATAGGTAACGATAAGTAGATAAGTAGGTATCGCTAAAGGGACGGTTGCCTGCTGATAAGAAAATTGCCGTGGGCCCCATCGGCCTACCAGCAACAAAGGGCTTACCTAGATGTTTGTCGGCAAAACAAGAGTACGTAAGCAAAGCAAACAGATAGGTAGATCACGTGTGTCGTGTAGGTTGCTAAAAAAACACATTACATCAAAGCTTTATTCCTTCTACGATCCCGAATTATCCCTGAAAAAGAAGGTCGCCCTACATTAAGAATCGTATTTATTTTGTTGTAATAAACAGCAGCCAGCGTAAAGGCAATGCAAACGGTTAGACGCAGGATATGGGTAAGTAGGTATAACCGGGAGCAATTTATCTTATCCCTTATCCGCAATGTTGGACTTGCGTCTGGATAAAAAATATGCTTATAAATTATTACTTTATAACCGAGCGGCTGATAAATCTCGTATCTATTTACTGTTTCGATTCTGCATTATAACTTCCTTGTAGTATTTTACATTACCCCACTTTTCGAGTTATTAAGTTGAGTAATTTACTTACATAATTTGGTTTAGCGGTTTAAAAGTTGGTCAAATGCGAGTTCTTGTGGATAAAGGGTTCTTTAGTGAAAATAATGTCCTGGGAACTTGGTCTGGGCAGTCCGACTATCGCTGTTTTATTCGCGAGGGTTTTTCCTCAATTTCGCCTAAACGCGGAAAAAGGTTGTATCAGTACTTCGGTGATGCGATCATCAAAGTTTTCTTATCACCAAATTATCTTTAGCACACGTTTGTAATGTTTGTGTTGTTTTTTTAGCTAGGGTGACTCGAGTTGGTCAGTCCTCCATTCAAACAAAAAGATGGTCGTCATTCGCTTCCACAACAGCAATCATGGTTGAAACGTACGTTTATTATTATATCAGAAGAGAAAAATTGAAAAATCATTATGTCTCGAGCAGGATTCGAACCTGCATCTCCTACGGCTATCCGGGCCAATACAGGCGCGCTACCAACTACACCACCGAAACGTTGCCCTAGTCATCCAATTTTTCAACCAGTCTCATCCTTTGTGAAGTCATCATAGGTTTGCGCGAAACATCATGAGAAGTCCAAAAAAGTAGAATTAATGAGCGATCGGCCTTTTAAGCTCAGTGCCATCTAGCATCATCTGAACTGAAACCAAACGTCTTTTTGCAAAAAAAATCAGGATTTTTGAGATTTTCCAGCTTGTTCCGCACGTAAAAAATGTATCAATCTATACAATATAATAAAACTCGGTACGCAAAAATATCTGACATGTCTTTATTGCTGTAGTAATAGAGTGGTGTCAGATATTTTTACATGCCCCGTGGAGGAGCCGGGACTTACCGGGTGGCACTGGCGGCACTGGCACTTTTATTGGACACCTCCAACTTGCGTTTTTTAATTGTTTTAAAGACACTGCACTTTCACTGAATGTTGTGACAGAGTTTTCGTAGAGTAATGCGGTTTAAACTTATTTTTTGAAGATTTTTGATTTCTTCATAAGCGCGCGCGCGATAGCCATATTTGAGTCTCGGCTCGGTAGGGAGCGGGGAGAGGGGTGTGGAATAATGTTGCCAGGTAAAAATGAAAGGTGCGTTGTAGTTGCCATTTGTGCGAGTGTGTATGCGAGTATAATTTTAGAAATATAATTAAATATAAAATGGTAATTATGGCGTAGCCAAGTTCGGGGGGCCTAGAGGTTTCCTCTACATTGCGTTAAAAACTAAATTAAAATATGAGTTAAGCGATTGAGAACTTAAAGCTAACGACATATAGAGCTTAAATTTATTGAGTTGGTAACGGGCAGAGTCGAGTTACAGGGCGTATATAGCTTCCTGAGGGCGTTTTGACTCTACATACACGTATTATATTATCTTTTCCAGGGAAAACCTCTGTAACAACAGCGAGAGGCCAAAACATAGGGTGCGAATTATCTTCTTTAATAATGACAACTGTTCCCACACTAACAGGTTTTGAAGGAGAGTTCCACTTTTCGCGTTGTTGGAGAGAAGTGAGATACTCCATGCTCCAACGTTTCCAATAACTTTGAATAATTCTATTTAACAGCTGATAGCGAGTGAGTCTATTTTCTGAGATATCGAGATCAATATTTTCTGCGGGCAAATATTTCATTGGAGTGACATTTAGAAAATGACTGGGAGTTAAAGCGGTTGGATCACAAGGATCTGAAGAGAGAACGCAGAGTGGTCGGCTATTTAACAAGCCTTCAATTTGCACTAAAACTGAGTTAAATTCTTCATAGGTGAGTATTTGACTTCCGATAGCTTTATATAAGTGATTTTTCACGGATTTTACATTCGTTTCGCTCAATCCATTGAAGTTTGGTCCATACGGCGGACTATGTTGAAACTGAATTTTTTGTTGCGTGAGATAATGGCTCATAGTATTTTGATAATCAGTGGACTGTATAAGGGTATGTATTTCATCTAATTTGCGTTTTGCACCTCGGAAATTAGTACCTCCGTCACTGTACAAGATAGAGACGGGACCTCGGCGTGCGATGAAACGTTTGAAAGCGGCGAGAAATAAATCTGTACTTAGATCAGAGACTAATTCTAAGTGGAGTGCTTTAGTCGTGAGACAGACGAATAGACAAATATATGCCTTATGGCTTTTTACACCACGGCGGCGTAGGTGCGTTATATAGAAAGGGCCCGCGTAATCTGTTGCTGTATGGACAAAGCTTTTAACTTGCGTTACTCTAATAGCGGGGAGATCGCCCATACGTGGGATAGTATTACGCGGTTTGAGTTTGAAACATGAGTTACATTTGTATACTCTATGGCGAATTAAATTTCTGGCAGACAGAATCCAGTATTTTTGACGAGTTAGAGATAATACTAAAGCGGGACTAGTGTGTAGATTCGATGCGTGATAATGGTCTACTAACAACGAGACTATGCGACCTTTAGCCGACAACAATATTTGATGTTTTTGATTGAAATCCAAGTGAGAATGATTAAGTCTACCTCCTACTCTGAGCAGACCTTGATTGTCGATAAAGGGATTGAGCTTTAAGATAGCTTTGCTAGGGCAAGCTTTATTATTTTTAAGCGCGTTAAGTGCGTGAGAGAGATACTCAGATTGTGCGTAGCGTAGTGCATAATATTCTGCCTTTTCTAAATCATCAATCGTTATCTGACCTCGAGAATCAAGAATCTTTGAGAAGCGGAGTACGTATACTAGTGCGCGAATAAATTTTGTCCATGATGAACAGCGTTCGGCGAGATTGCGAATCGGGTGCGTAGCGTTATCGTCAATCGTAGCAGCGGTAACATGGTAAGAGACATTTTTTGTTTCTTGTAATTCTGTATTTTCATTGTGATTAATTTTATATTCTTTTACAGGCCAGGCGTGCACCGGAGCGATCAACCACTGCGGGCCATGGAACCATAGCGTATTGTTTATCAATCCGTTTGGCGTTACAGGGCGCGAGACGATATCGGCGGGATTTTCAGTACCACGTACATGAAACCAATGAGACGCGGGTAAGTATTCATTTATCTGAGAGATGCGGTTAGCTACGAAGGTATGATACTTGTATGCGGGTGAGTGAATCCAAGTCAGAGTAACTGTGGAATCTGAGAATGCGTATATCGCGTTTATGTTGCAGCGTTTGCTGAGGACAGTGCGTACCGAATCAATTAATTTCGCGAGTAAAACTGCGGCGCAGAGTTCTAAGCGGGCGAGTGTTTTATTTGGCGTTGAAACTTTAGATTTAGCGGCGAGTAAGTGGACCGATTGGGCGTTTGCGTTTTCGTCTGTGTCCACTCGTAAGTAGACAGCAGCACCGTAACATTGTTGACTGGCATCTGCGAATCCTATCAATGTTACTCGAGTAGCGGAAGTTATTCCTACGTGACGCGGTATTTTAATTTCAGATAGATGCGGGAGTTCATTATGAAATTTCGTCCATTTTGCGAGAATGAAGTCAGGCACCTCATCGTCCCATTCGAGTTGTAATTTCCAGCATTCCTGAATAAGGAGTTTCATGTATGCGACTACAGGGCTGATGAGACCTAGCGGGTCGAACAAGCGTGCGGTTGTTGATAGCATTGAGCGTTTAGTGCATGTCTCAGGAATATCGAGATTAATGTTAAAAATAAAATTGTCATCAATAGGCTGCCATTGCATACCTACTATTTTGGTATCTGCGTTTGGATCATCGTCAAAGGCCGTAGCAGGATAAGGGAAGAAAAAATGCCCTTGAATGATTAAGAGCTGTTTATTTTTTCTATAGTTGCTTTTATTTAGTTGTATAATTTTGCAAAATTTGGTTGAAAAATTCCCAGTGGTTCAGCCGGGAAAAAATAAAAACAAAATTTATGAAATTTGACGTATCTCTAAAACTATAACTCTTTGTCATTATATCTTTAATTCATTTTGGTTAATTAAATAGTATGTATGCCTTAAAAGAAAATTGAGTCTCTATCTTTACAATTTCTGTAAAAAACACGTAAGTCAAAATTTAAAAAAAAAGTTTTTTTGATTCCTGAAAGAGTGACCACTCTAAGTAATATTTCTAAAAAAGCCTTATTTAACGATCTGTCAGTCATATAAGTTTGACGGTTAAAATCGAAAAGCAACAGTGTCAAAATTAAAAAACTATGTTGGTCGGATTCTGTTACATTTTATTCTTATACTAATCTAATCTAATACAGCCAAAGAACTTAAAAATAAATCTTCTTTGTAAAGAATTAAAAATAAATCAATTTTTGACATTCCCATTAATATTGGCTTGAAAATATACAGGGTGGTTTTCGATAATCTGTACATATGAAAAGGGGTGAAATTTCAGCCAATTTTATCGGTAAAACTGATTTTAATTTTTGTTTGTGGTCATTCGTTTTTTTTTTACAGATTTTTAAACTTTCAGTGAAATTTTCGGCAGTACCTACATCTATTTGCCACGATATAACTTTTGATCTAATTGCTTAAAATTGTAAGAAAAAATTGCAGGGTCATGGCAATAGACACGTTATTTAGTAGCAATAACAATAAACCACCGACATGAAGAAAAAATCGTCAAAAAAAAATATAATTGTGAAAAACGGCTGTTTTTTTTTCACGGAAAACACCGTTTTTCTCGAAAGTTTGCGAATATTGTGACCATTTTTTCATGCTTATTTTCGTTTAGCACTTAATTGTGATCTTAAAAACATTTTTTCTTACAGCTTTGAACAATAAGATCAAAAGTTATACTGCGTCAAACAGATGTACTGCCCAAAATTTCATAGAAAACTGTAAAAATCTGTAAAAAAAATTTTTTGCCCAGAAACAAAAATTAAAGTCATTTGTACCGATAAAATCAGTTGGAATTTCACCCCTTTTAATATGTACAAATTATCGAAAACCACCCTGTATTTGTATTAATTGTCGCCTTTTAACTTATAAAACCTTTTTTTTCAAATAGGTAATCATCATTATTTGTAATTAAGCCTTACTTATCGTTTCACCAGATATATTCATTCGTAGGTAGGGTGTTGATCACACATTGCCGCAATAGGCTAGATGACTAAAAAAAACTGTTTAGTCCGTCTGTTACATTATGAAAAAATATTGTACACGTATTTTTTGTTTTGTTTGACAAACAAAAACTGACGAGGATAAAGTGCTTAGAAGTTTCGAGTGACGTCACTCTTGAGTACAATTTTCACTCAGAAGTGACGTCACAAGCCCCCACTCCAGAAGTTTGAAGATCTATAACTTTGTCGATTTTTAATATTTTGATAAACCAAAAAATACGTGTCCCATATTTATCCATAATCTAACTGACGGACTAAATAGAATTACATATTTTTAACCCAGTCATCATCCCTATTGTGTACTACCTATCGCACGCAAGATATTTATCAAAAATCATGCAGCCTGCCGAAATTCTTAGTGGATTTTTTTTGAGAAACGGTATTACTTAGTGTTACCGTTAATGAAGATAGCGATAGTGATTCAAATAAGAAGTAAAAGACATTTTTAAGTTGATACATATTCGAGTAAATGCCATAAATTTATTTTATTTTTAGTTCTTTACACAGAATATTTATGTTTAAGTTCTTTGGCTGTATTAGAATTGTATAAGAATAAAATGTAACAGAATCCGACCAACATAGTTTTTTAATTTTGACACTGTTGCTTTTCGATTTTAACCGTCAAACTTATATGACTGACAGATCGTTAAATAAGGCTTTTTTAGAAATGTCACTTAGAGTGGTCACTCCTTCAGGAATCAAAAAAACTTTTTTTTGAAATTTTGACTTACGTGTTTTTTACAGAAATTGTAAAGATAGAGACTCAATTTTCTTTTAAGGCATACGTACTATTTAATTAACCAAAATGAATTAAAGATATTATGATAAAAAGTTATAGTTTTAGAGATACGTCAAATTTTATAAATTTTGTTTTTATTTTTTCCCGGCTGAACCACTGGGAATTTTTTAACCAAACTTTGCACAATTATACAACTAAATGAAAGCAACTATAGAAAAAATAAACAGCTCTTAATCATTCAAGGGCATTTTTTCTTCCCTTATCCTGCTACGGCCTTTGACAGCAAGAGGGCTTTTATGAGTGGAGGGAATGCGTGACATTAATTGAGTATCATTCGAGATCCATTTAGTTAAATTGAAACCGGCTGATTGAAACATAGCGGTCATTTCTTTGTATGTATTTTCCGCGATGTCTATGTTATCGACTGAGCTTATGTAGTCGTCGACATACATGTGGTTTTCAGCTTCATCAGCAGCGAGCGGGTAGGAATCGCGGCTGTCAGCGGCGAGCTGACGCACGACACGCAAAGCGAGGTATGGCGAGCTTGACACGCCAAAACAAACTCTATTGAACATATATATGTCAATCGGTGCGTTAGGGTCGAATCTAAATAGAATTCGCTGAAATGATTGGTGCTTTGGAGCGAGTTTCACTTGAAAATACATTTTTTCTAAATCAGCACTTATAGCGATTGAGAACATGCGGAGGTTGAGAAGCAAGTCAAATATACTATTTTGTAAAATCGGACCTGTGTACAATAAATCATTAAGTGATTTGTTTGAAGTCGATTTACTTCCAGCGTTTAGGACTATTCGCGTTTTTGAGGTTTCTTTTTCTGGGCGATAGACAGCTCTGTGCGGTATGTAATAAGATTCATTATTATCTTTGAAATCATTTTGAACTTTGGTCAAATATCCTTTGTCAATGTAAGATTGAATAGTTGTGTTATAATCAGCGCGTAAATCGGCGGCGGCGTCGAGTTTCTTTTCTAGGTTCAATAAGCGGTTTTTAGCTATAGCGTAAGAGTGTCCTAACTCCGAAGGCGGGTGCTTGAAAGGGAGCTCGACCGTGTATCTACCGGTGGCATCGCGAGAGTAAGTAGATTGGAATATTTTTTCACACGCTTCGTCATCGGGACTGAAGTGCTTTTTTTCAGGGACATTTTCTACTTCCCAAAATCTTTGCGTTAATTGATTGAGCGAGATATCCTCTGTTTGACAGAAGAAAATCTTATCTGAGCTGTGCGTTTTTGCGAGCGGTGAGTATGAGCGGCATTCGGCCTTACCCATAACGACATATCCGAGAGTGGTTTGTATACCTACGACCGACGAGTTCGGCGAGGTCGACTTATGCGATCCGAGTAATAGCGGGAACAATTCATTGCCTATTAGACAATCTATTTCACCGGGTGCGTAATATTGGTCATCAGCCATTGGTAAATCTTGCAAATGAGTTAATTCTGTCGTATCAATTTCCGCGTTAGGCAAATAATCAGTTATCGTATCAATAACTCTAGCGCAAACTGTGTACGAACAGCGTGAGTCGAAGCGAGAGTACATTTTAAATTGCGTTATTCCGACCGAGACATTTTCTTGTTGACCTATACCTTTAACTACAGAAGGTGCGGGAGTTATCTTTAAATTCAAGCGTTCGCAACAAGATTTTGTTACAAAGTTACTCATTGAACCGGTATCTAAAAATAGACGCATGCGGTTTTCTTTGTTATCATTATACACGTTAACAGTCGCGGTAGGTAACAATACTGTAGTATCATTACTTGAAGTAAGCGCGGGAACGGTAACTGAAAGCGCGCAGTTGTTATCAATGTTTAAATTCGAGCGCGGGATCGGCGGCGGCTGTGATTGAGACTCCCCATACGTGCGAGCAGTATTGATGGGCGGCGGACGCGGCGTCGGCGAAGGGTGCGAGTGCGAGTGAGACGGACGATGCGTGAAGTTAGCTGTCAGCGGCGGCGCTGTCGCAGCGCGCGGACCGAACGAACTGGTTTCATGGTTACCGAAATTATTATGATCAGCTGATCGGGAAGTGCGGAATGCATTAAAATTATTATAATTCTCATAATGCAATAATGAGTGATGTTTGCGGTTGCAAATCGAACACCTGCTGTTTGATTTGCATGTATTTATGTGATGAAAGCCTAAGCAATTTAAGCAGAATGAATATTGGCGAACAATATCATTGCGTGTTTGAGTATTTAATTTTAAGAATTGTTCACACTTGAACAAAGGATGCGACAACTCAGAGTTGCACACTTTGCAAGGAGATTGCGATGGATTTATATTAGCTTTGAATGAAGTCTGTGCAACAGCGCTTTGCGTTTGAGTACAAAATGTTTTTGTTTTATTAATTTGCGGTGCGGATTGAGTAGGTTTACTATATTGAGTGCGATTATTATTATTACTTGGCTGAGAGCGGGATGGGCCATGTAGAGTAGAAAGTTTACTTTGTTCGGACAAAAACTTTTTTAAGTCGTTGAATGTAGGAATGTCTATATGTCTATGAGACTGCTCAAATAAGTCAAGCATTGTTTTATCAAGCTTGCTTAATGCAATGTGAGTTATCATGAAATCTGATAAATTGTCTATCTTTAAGCGTTGCAGTGCGGCTTCAGCAGAGCAAAAGTTATCAAGTATACTATCAGCGGACTGGCCAGACTTTTGTTGCAGCATTTGGTCTACATACATAGAAGCCTGTACCCTGGTGTCTTGGTATTTAGCTAGAAGAGCTTTCCATATTATGTCATAATTATCAGCGGTGGCGGTTATGCCTGCACATACATTAAGGGCTTTACCTGAAAGGCAACCTATAAGATATTGAATCTTTTCTGCGTTTGAGAGTTGAGAGTTTGTGTGTATAACACTGAGGAAATTCTCATGGAACACTGGCCATCGACTGGGAGTGCCATCAAAATTCAAAAGCTGTAGCGGGGGTAATTTAATATTTATATTTGAGTTCCTTCCTTTGTCCTCTCGCTCTTGCTTCAAATTGGTTTCGGTTTGTTTTATGTAACAATACAACTCATCAAATGCACTGAGAGCACTGTAACTCGTCTGTACCTGCGGTTTAACTTTGAGTTGTTCAATGAACAATTTATCTATTGTTTCTACATATTCTGAGCGAGTTTTGTCTAAAGACTGAACCCTAGCGAGAAATTGGGTGCGTACAACATCATCGGAAACCTTTAGGCTGAGGTTATAAACTTCTTGGACTATTTGAAACAAGCATTGTTTTTTCTGCTCGAGGAATTTAATCATTACGAGATCGCCTTCACTTGAACCTGCACTCTTGGCAGTACTTCTAGTAGTTTTAGTATCACTACCATCTTCATTACCCATGATGATAAGTAAATTAATGCGTTAAAATAATTTAGTTGCGAAAATAGACAGCGATGTAATTTTTAGCGAAATAAAACAAATGAAGGTTGAAGTGAATCAATATGGCGGGTAGGTAGGTATATAGCGTGAACGCGGCGAGTGACCAAAACAATCTAATTGGAAATCGAAATATCAATGATTGCCTAAAAATATAGGATGGAACACAAAATATATGCGTAATAATTGAGTTTTAAGAGTATTTTACTTGGAAATAATAAAGAGCGTGAGTGATGCGAGCGAGTTTAAACTAGTAGGAATGCGGTGCGTTTGCGGGTTTGCGTAGTATAAAATACTTGAAATATGTAATAAATAGATAGCGTGAGCGTGAGTAACTTGAAAATAGAGGATTATTAGGAGTTTGAGAGGGATCAGGTTCGAAAAGGACCACACTGGAGGAGCCGGGACTTACCGGGTGGCACTGGCGGCACTGGCACTTTTATTGGACACCTCCAACTTGCGTTTTTTAATTGTTTTAAAGACACTGCACTTTCACTGAATGTTGTGACAGAGTTTTCGTAGAGTAATGCGGTTTAAACTTATTTTTTGAAGATTTTTGATTTCTTCATAAGCGCGCGCGCGATAGCCATATTTGAGTCTCGGCTCGGTAGGGAGCGGGGAGAGGGGTGTGGAATAATGTTGCCAGGTAAAAATGAAAGGTGCGTTGTAGTTGCCATTTGTGCGAGTGTGTATGCGAGTATAATTTTAGAAATATAATTAAATATAAAATGGTAATTATGGCGTAGCCACCCCGTTTCATCATATGTTATTGCTAGCGATTGTACTTTTTAGTCGGATTTACGAGTTACTCAAGAATTTTTAGAATAAGAATTTTAAGTAATAACAGCATTTTCTTTAACACAAAGTAATAGTTTAAATACAACTGATAACACGAGTCTGGTTTTATGAAACGAGCTCGTTTCATAATAAGATCACGCGAGTGTTTTAAGGTGTAATTATGGACAGTTGCATACACTGCTTTATCTTCACGCATGTCTCGCAACCGTAGTTTTTTTTAATTCAGAGGCAAATTAGAGTCGGCCGGCAAACTAACATTTATTTATTTATTTAATCTTTATTGTACAATACAAATAGTACAATTGTCGGACTTAATGCCTTGAGGCATTCTCTACCCTACCAGTCAACCAGAACAGAAACATTACCTTGTTTTGCAGGGCCTTTAACGTCAATGGGAAAACTTAAGATGAATTTACAAATATACATACAGTATTACTTACACAAATACAATATTATTAATATACCTACATCTACTACTATACATACCTAGTGAAAACCACATGTCGATGATTAGTTTTGGAGCGTATTGGAGAAATGCTTGCGCAACATGCGCTTGAATGTGAACTTGCCTTATGCTTGCCTGTTGGACAGTGGGAGATCGTTCCAGAGCTTGATTGCTTGAACAGTAAAGGAATTCGACATAAAGCCGGTACGGGAAAAAGGAACATTGAGCCGAAGAAGAGACTCCGAGATGTACGGAGACTGCAGCCAGGTCGGGAAGTTGTGAACTGACATTTTGATCTAAGATAATCGGGTGCGGCTGGATCGAATATGATAGAATAAAGTGTATATACTCGTAGGATTCGTAACATATCGTTTGATATCAAGTAACATGCGAGATTTGTCAGAACTGTTTGCAATTGACATTTCATTTCGAATAAAACGTAATTTCGACTGATATTTGAATTGAGGTCAAATCAAATTGCTCTGTTTTTCAGTGATGATCGCAATCTGAGTGTAATAATAACATCGAATTCGATGTTATTATGAAGCAATAATAACAGTTGCATAGATAAGATTTTTTTTCGAACAAAATAATTTATCTTTATGCTGGTTATAATTTGCCGTTTTTGTACGCATTATAAAGGGGTTTATGATAATCGTGAAAACAAAGGTGCAATAATAAGTCATCGAGAAAAGCTTGGCTGCAATTCATACAAAGTAAAACTAGATAGCCTAAATAGGAATAAAGGTTTCATTAAAATTATACCTACGGCTGCGCAAACGGCTCGTCATTATTATTAAGCGCAGAGTAATTTTACCTCAAACATAATTACGTGTTTTAATAGCCGTAATCCAACGGAGATTGTAACAGTAATTCCAACGCGTTTTAAGAAATGGAGATTGTTAATTTTCCTTGTGATGTTTTTGTTCAGGAAGTCTAATGTTTCTTTTTTTTCTTGTTATTATTTAATGTTATGGTATATTAACTTAACGTTTCTACTATTACATTATTGGGTACTAACGGCGTTATTAATGTGAAGTTGCGTTTATTCAGGTTATTTTATAATTATGTTCCTATTTCTCACTCATAGTTCGTCCTAATTTTGCTAATAATTCGATTTGTCTCCCTGCCATAACGTTTCTGTTTTGAATATTGCTAGGAATTATTTTATATCCATAAACTTAATTACTCATACCTATTGAAGTAATGTATTTATACATTACGAGTATGATTCATCTCATACTTAAGCGTCATGAATCTGTACTTTGTTTAGTACATGTAATACTACTGTTAATATCGCATTTCATAGAATTCAATAAGTATACATATACTATACATACACGATGCAGCATAGTTATTTTATTAGTCAATTTAAAAGTATCCTATGTGCTAATGGGGGCAGCTGTAGTTTTATGGAAATCGTTCGGATAGTTTTTACGTGCGCGCACAAACAAACAGACAAATAGAAATCAATATGAGCGCCGACGCTCAATTCCACGACGGCGGCGTGGACTGGAAATAATACAGGAAATATTACAGGAAAACCTATTAGAAGTCTATGGAATTGAAAGTGACATACGAAATGTCTCTCTATTTTGATAGAAACCATTTATTTCCGTTTTATTACTTATTTTTAACACTCTCCAGTCTGCTTGGAAACATCTTTAATGTACAAACGCACTGGCCCGAGCTGCAAACGTGGGACGTAAATATGCGATCGAGTACATCGAGTACTTTCCTTATCACCTCCCGTGTTGTGTACATCATTTTATATGCCAGGTGTGGCATCAAATTTTTTTTCTCTATAAGTATATCATCCAATCTAGTCAGTTATATTGTTTTTGTTAACATCCCTTTAATTGTTATGCACTGAAATCCAAAACAACATAGGTTCGTTTCTTCTAACACCCGCATAGATACGCGCGATCTCTTTGTTTATTTTCACCAATTACAGAAAACTCAAAAATAAGGAAGTAAGATTAAATAACGATAGCTTATATCCAATTGCGGGAAGTTTTCTTGAAAATAAGTGGGGATTACGACAACAAAGAAAAATCTTGCGTTTCCCAATATCCAACTTGTTTTATTTATTAAGGCAGGTTGGCTCGCGACTGAGGGGATTGCGAGGACACTTTGTGCCTGTGTCTGTCTCTGTTACACGAAATTCATCTAATCTAATAAGAAACTGGCCTAATATTAATAGATTAAATACATATGTACAACAAAGAAAAATCTGACGTCGATATCGACCTTGTTTTGTTTAGGCGGGATAGCTTATGAAATATTAATTTAATTTTTCTTAATGTTCACTTATTATTATAACAGCTTCCTTCTTCGTGGAGCCCAGTCATTAGCAAGGTGTAATCATCATCAAATATCTTTTCGTAAATCGCCTGATGTTGGGAGTGTTGTATGTCGGTCCAGCTGGTCTAGCATAACTGGCCGCGGCTTCGTTTCTCGCGCGACAGAGCATCACCTGTCATTGCCACACGATATTGAGTGGAAAGAGATAGATAGCATTTGTCGCGCGACATAGAGTCGCGTGTCACAGTTGTGCTAGAGGTACAGTTACAACCCTAATATGCAAAGTTATAATCAAGACTAAGTGAAAAACTACTATGAAAAACTCCCGCCGCTATAAGATGTTGACATACACCTCTTCAGTCCCTTTGCAATCATGAACGTAACGATACGTCCATCCAAAACGTCGAAGTAAGTGTAATATGTTTTTACGCGGTTACGTCCTGTTTTGTTATAACAATACAGAGTGATTCGGGAGATGTGAGCAAGACCCACCCTACCCGCTCACGTCTCTCGAATCATTCTGTATTTAACTTGAGACTGAAGAAATTGCGCGGACAGTTTGTGCTATTATCTCTTTGTTATTCATTTAATCTAATACGCAACTGGCTTAATATTTGTGGAAGCTAATAAGAAAAGCCTAAAGTTTAATATTAAAAGCATAATAATTAATTACGAGTAGAACCTACATGAATGGATTATACCTATCTTGTATATTATTTCAGTTTTATTCTTATGATTAATAAATACTTTTTTACGGAGAAAGAATGTCAAGTAGAGAAGAACTTGTTGTCCAGTTGTGATCATTCAGTCATGTTTTTTCAAATCAAAATGCAGCATTGTGAAGATATCGCGTTTTAATATTTCAATTATGTTACTTCTGTTACAAAGAAAAACGTTCTGATATTTTCTTCTACTGACAAAATATACAGGTGAACAGATTTAAAGCTCGGCTTCCCATGAATAAACAATTGCGTACTAAACACATTTTTATTTTATTTTATACTTTTATATTCTAACATTATACGTACAATCAACATCATAAATATCTATACGGTTGAAGTGTCATTTTTTTTCTAAAATGACAATTATAAGAGTGTACAGATATTTTGTCGCCTTGGTAACGTATACAGGGCGTCCCAAGACCATGCGACATGGAGGAAAAGTACCTCAAATATTGTGAATAGGATATTTTGCTGAAAAGAAACTTTATGTTATTTTTAAAAGTAAGTAATATTGAATTCAAAGATTTAATTCCAGGCACACTAAATTTTTTAAATTTCTTACTACCGCACATCAAATTAATTACCTAATATTTTATATCGATTTTTGGCACAAATTAAAAAACTTAGAAAAACCATAAAAAAATTAACTATCACAGATTAGACTAAGACATATGGGTTCAAACTCTTCCCAATAGTACATATCACCTCCTGAAGATTCCTACATCGTTATTCCAAACATCTTGTATATTACTTAATTTCACTTCTCTACGTTTCGTAACCTTTTATAGTGCTCGTGTTTACGGGTAAACGGAGAATAACATATTTTTCTCGATCAACATTAAACTTATTCTACCAACTAACTTTATTTTTTTTTAATCTCTTTGCATTTGAGTTATAAAATGGTAAACTCAAGTTTTAATAATAACGAAGATAGAATTCTTTAAGCGCATGTGCACGACTCCGACTAAACAAGCAAAAGTCCGTTTCCCGTCAAATCGGCGGTGGCCTCAGTCGCTTGTCGGTACCGCGGCCGTTCGCACGTAGCTCTGCTACGCCGTCCCGCTACGAACTTCGCAGCCGCTACGAGTGCTACGAATTCATACTATGTCACCAAAGTGAACTTTCCCTCGCTACGCTGCGATGTGACTTGAATGATGTTGTTGGGAAAACTTTTGTTCTGTATACACTTCGGACTTGTCTTCCATGTTGTGATTTGTTATAAGGATACCGCTGGTAAGTGTTCCAAGTTGTCTCGAGAAATCTTTCTTTGTTTTCCGCACGATTCTCAAATTGCTAGCCATATTTGAGCAATACATTTACTTTTGCTTAGTTAAGGATACTAAACATAATTCACAGTAGAATTTGTGTTAATTCCAGCCATAATTTAATTAATTAATCAACTAGCGACCCGCCCCGGCTTTGCACGGGTGCAGTGCTGATACTAAATGCATGTTTTATACATATAAACCTTCCTCTTGAATCACTCTATGTATTAAAAAAAAATCGCATCAAAACCGTTGCGTAGTTTTAAAGATCTAAGCATACATAGATAGCGGGAAGCGACTTTGTTTTATACTATGTAGTGATTTAACTTTCTCTGCGATTTCTAGCTCCGTTATTTTCTGTTTACATTGGACTTATAAAATGATTAAAAACACAAGAATAAATTAAAGGAAACATTGACTTTGATTATACTCGGTTTATTGCAAAATAATAACATTATGCGTGATTATATGTACAGTTCATTATACAATATCAGTTTCCAGTAGCTATTTATGATGTTATTATTACAATTCAATATTGTTTACTTATTTATACAGATTTCATCATGTCTGCTCTTTGTTTGTAAGATGGTTTTCTGACAAACTTTCAAGGGGCTGTATCTCTTGGACATATTCAGGAGGGTTATAGTACAACTCATTTGCAACAAAAAAAATAGTACCCACTCCGACAATAATTCGTTTCGGAGATATTGGCAAGTTTTGTTTTCAAAAATTGCCGAATTCCGTTAGAATAATTGTGTAAATTAATTTCAATTAAGTCGTGATTTTTTTGGTATTTTCCGAAACTTAAGCTATAAATTATTTTATTTCATGACAAATGACTGAAAACGTACCGCTAAATTTGATATAAATTAACAAAATTTGCATAAAGAATCCTATATGGCATGTCGGACCATGCTCAGTGTAGGGTTCCATAGCTGTAACTATAAGGAAATGTGCTACAGATAAAAATAAAGCTAAAAATTAACACCTGACTACGAAAAAGACTATGACAAGATTTCTGCTTGCGCGAGAACACAGGTTCTTGCTATAGGAGCTCGGTCTTCGGCTTTGCAGCCTGAAGCTGTCCTTCGGGATTCCGAAAATGAGACTCAAATATGCCTTTTGCCTTAAGCGGTTCTCGGCCTTCGGCCTCCGTTGGACTTACTGGGGATATAAAACGCTTGTAGAGAAGGTTGCCAGTCTTCGTGCTCGTTTAAATTGTCTAATTTGCTATACGGTTTGTATAAAATGACCTGGAGCGCTTCTTCCCTTTATATATAACACTTCCAGAGGAGCTCGGGCTTCCGCCTCGCAGCCTGAAGTTCGCCCTTCGGGCTCGTGAAATGACACTGATATATATTTTTGCGAAAGACGACCTAGGACGCGTCGGGCCTTCAGCCTCACTTGAAATTACTACAGGGCACGTGCAGAGGACCTATTTCTGGTATCACTTTTTAGAACAGATTACTTTGTGTAGGTAGGTTAAGGATTTTATTGAAATAAAACATCGCTCAGAAATATTTAACTACCTCACCCGTTACGATATATCTGATGACTGTACATAGGTTAACTGGAAGAGATCCCTTAAAGGGATAATTTCGCCTTTGTACATATAAGTATCTTTATTTCGTAACCCTGTACTTTGTCTTATTTTGTGCAATAAAGTGTTTACATACATACATACATACATAGTTATGATAGAGCTGTACACGTATCGGTGAAGAGCAGGCTTTCGAACGTGTTGTTTGTTGCTATTGATAATTAAATATTGTTCTAATATATCCTATGTAATATGTATATTTAAATTGCCATTTAATTCAATACGACTTGATGACTTTTATTTGATTATTTTTAGTCCTTTACTTTTTTGGGATCACGGTCCATAACTTAATTTTGGTTCCAACTAACTAGCCTACAACCTGCGTCCAATCAACGCAAATCTAATGATACCTGACACGTTTGTATCGGTTCAGTCATTTTTGAATTATGAGGGAAGAGACGAACATACATACATTTATGTATACATACGGCATAAAATTATAATCCTTCTTTTTGCTTTGCCGTAAACGGGTAAAAAATACGATGTAAAAAAGTACACCAACAAAAGAGCGTATCTTCATAGCAATTACGTCCTTTTGTTGAGAAGCGCAGTTTATCGACAATAACTCAAAAACGGTTAATCCGATCTTGTTGAATGTAATTTTCGTTGAAAGTATTAATTAAGCGTTACATTTGTGATTTTTTTCATATTTTTAGAAGATAGGGACACAATTTTTACAATTTTCGGAGCGATTATTTCCAAAGATATTCACTTAATCAAAAACATTATTTAGAAACCTTATAGTATTTTTAAAAGAGCTGTCGAACTATATACCACATGTTGATATTAGCTGAATTTTTTTTTTTTTTAACTTCTGTAACTTGTATGGGGTGCCCCCCCTTAAAATATTTATTTTAGTTATTTAACTGCCAAACTAAGTAGCGGCTTATGATAATTTTATAATTATACATTTATATCAAATACATTTGAACTTTATAAAATGTTGCGTATTGGGCTCACACAAGACACCTATATTCCAAATTTCATCAATATCCATCATGTAGTTTTTGAGTAAAATGCCTGTGACATACGGACAGACGGACGGACATGACGAAACTATAAGGGTTTCGTTTACGGGAACGGGGTTTCTACGGAACCCTAAAAATGATTCAATATAAAAAATGTAGTCTACAAATGACTGAAAACACATCTTTGACTAACTGCCTCTACAAACTCCACAATATTAGAAAAAAAATTACGTCATTAAAATATAACATGTTTTTTTAGCATTCCGTACCTCAAAAGGAAAAAACGGAACCCTTATAGGATCACTTGGTTGTCCGTCTGTCTGTCTGTCAAGATCTCGAGTACGCGTGGAGGGATGTATTGAGTTGAAATTAAAACCATAACCTCAGGTCTATGGTCCCTTGGAGCTATGAAAAAATCAAACTTCAAAGTTAACATAAAAAAGATACGGCCGTTTATGCCACAAAAAACGTACATTTGGACACTCTCAAGGGAATGAAAATTTATAGGATACTTTCCGTTGACCTAGAACTATGAAATTTGGCAAGTAATACCGTCTTATACTACAAATATGGGAAAAAAATCTGAAAACTAATATATATATATATATCCGAAATATATCATAAAAAATATAGTCTTTTTTAAAGAATATGTACGGAACCCTCGGTGGGCGAGTCCGACTCGCACTTATCCGGTTTTTTAAAATTAGGAAGTAAATTTCTTGGAAATACTTTTGAAATCAATGTAGACTTAATATACTTATAAACTCGATTAATTGCCGCTTATTGACGGGTAAACTGGATAAGCGAGATTTAATTAGGAAAAACATTATAATTTCTTGTTTAAATTACTAAGAAGTCCTGTTCGAAGAGCCTCACTTTCGGTGTCACAAAAACGGAAGTAAGGAAAAGATTGCGTGCCTGCATAAGAACCAATGGGTCTCGTTTCGAATAATCATCATCAGTCCGTAGTCGTCCACTGCTAGGCCTTCCCCCACAGAAATATATCGAGGTAGAAGTAAAAAGTGTATGTACCTCGTGTGCTAAAAATAAGTGGCGGCGAGCTACTTTGCACGCCGTTAACATCAGTTGCCGTCAATATTATTATCAGATTTAAAAATCTGATAATAATGGCATAATTACATATTCAAATACCACCAACTGAAATGGAAAATGTATGTTTTCCATCACTAAATTACACTTTTGGCATCAAACGCCAAGTGAAAATCGTTACACGTGTGGTTTCCATACAAATCGACGAACTATATCCTTCTATATATATATATATATATTTCTATATATATATATATATATATATTTTTATATATATTTCTGTGCCATACCCAATTCACACCCGATGGGTCAGACATGTCCTAGAATCGGGAATAGACTGAGCGTGGGACGGCTCCTTGCCAGGAGGACTGACGACCTGAAGAGAGTGATGGGATTAAATAATAATAATAGAGAAGAGTCTCGATCACCATCTCAAGAAACTCTCGCTAGATGGCTGGAGGATCAGGTACAGATGGTGGTACTTCTGGACACGGCGCGCATAGTCAGGAGGTTACTTTCTCTGCTGCAGCCCTATCCACAGGTAGCTTGAGCCCCGCCCCGCTGCCGGCGCGCAGATGCAATACACGATGCCAAGAACAGGCACAGACGTTGAGACACCGTCAGAAAGAAGCGGCAGTCACGGGAATTTCAGGACCCTCAGCAAGTGAAAAAGTTACCAGATCTCATAAACACAGGCTTAAAGCGCTAGCTCATTAAACCCTATATCTTGGCCAGTAAGTATGACTTGGCCATTTTATGGAACTACTGCTTTTAAAACAAAGACCAGTGGTAATTTTTCTTACAATTTGACACGACCGAATGATGCTCATATAACCCGACCGTTTCACTATATGTGTAAAAATGTACTGTAATATGCATAATTACTTATTTTGTTTACCACGCCGATCACGCCGATTACACCGCCGCCGCCGACGATTTGCGCACACCTCTAGCTGCCGTTCGAAAAATAAGTACACGACAAAAAGAAAGTATTTTTTTCTATGTTTACATGCCGATCAGTGTGTCATTTGTCTATCTGTTTACCAAGTATATTATTCAGGACATAATTCCACAAACATTCATTTACATTGGATAATCTTTTTATATTATTTGCGCTTATAAATAATTAATAATTACCCCTCACAATTTCATGGACATGATAAAAATGTCATAAGTTCTTGTACTCTTACTTCCATATACATAACTAATTTGTACTACAACATAAATGTCTTGTAAGGTTAGTGACGCGGGAAACAACCGTAATCATATCGTCGCTCACACAATGTAAACCCGATCAAGGAACCCAGTCAACTTCGCCTAATGCCTGTTCCCTTACTTAAGTTAGCACTGGAAGCTTTCTTTCGTTTTATTGCGAAACTACGTTTTACTGTTTCTGTCATAGCACACCTGGGTACAATCTTCTTCTAGATTAGCTCGTGATAAGTGGCTCGTCCTTATTCTAGACTCTTGAGTTTTACCATCATAATTGATTTAAAAATATTTCATAGTACCTTCAGGCTCATGAATTTGAACTAAAGGAATTTCAGGTGTCTATGGTCCACACTACTTAGGCATGACTACATGACTCTATCAGCGCTCTCGTGTAGACAAAGTGTGCATTATTTTGTACTATAGTAATACGATTAAATGTAATATTCATAGCTAAATAGGCGTATATCAAACTGCGGTAAAAACTTTAGTGTCCAATTTCAGTATTAATTTTTTTTCACTAATTTTTTTTTTAACTATAAAGTATTAAGGCTGAATAGGCACGCTCATTGGTTGATTCAAATTAAGTACGTTAAGGCGGCTTTCAGGGTATTATGTTCAAGATATTATGTCAACGCCGGCTTGTAACCGTTAAGAAGGGAACGATCTCCTTTTGACGGGGTGACGACTCATCCCAGTACTTTATAGTTATATTAAAATAATAAACTGTACATGTATTGCATGATATCAAAATCTCAATCTTGAAACAATTTAAAAATGTACGAAACATACTTATCGGTTAATAAGGTTACTAATTCGTCTTCTTTATATCTGCTTCTATGTATTGATTTTGTAATAGGTATACTCCGAATGAACTGTCCAAAAATATATATCATCGGATGTTTCCGCGGCACTCATTTTAAACCCTTTGTTTTTTATTTAATTTCTCTATTTTTAATTTTAAAACTACCAAATCCAGAGACTGAATCGCACTATAAGGACTCTGTGCAGAAAGTCTACTTTACTTATATCTTCAAAAAATAATGTTAACCTAAACCCCACTACGACTAAACGAGATTCTTTCGTTTGGCTCACATGATTCGCTACAGTTAAAAAAGTTCGAAATATGTGATCAGTTATAATTGAAGTCCCTGGAAAGAATAAAAAACAAATAGGGGCCTCCGACTATGACTGACTGCATAATATTTGAACTAGAATATCGATGGTATTATGCGATCAAATTTCGAACTCTGAAAAATAATACAATGTTTTGATTGATTTGATTCGACCTCAATAGGGTATTTGACAACAATCAAAATAAATTCATTAACTCTAACCAGCAAAGTACGCTTCCAAAACAACCCGGATAAAATCATTCAAACTTATTTTCGTGCCATCAACGATTTTACAATGACGAAAACTAAAAATAAGGCACCATGTTGAGCATGACGTCACAAGATAGTATTTCATACTAAACTGCATACTTTCGGAGCGTTTTGACACTTCATAAAAAGAAGCTGATTTGAACTGTCATCAAGTAGCCTATTCAAATATAAGTCGAAATGAAATTATAATCGAAATGAAATGTCAATTGGAATCAATTTTGACAAACCTCGCACGTTACTTGATATCGAACGATATAATAATAATAATAATACGCAGGGCAGCTTGTGGCGAGCTGTTGGGGAGTAGCGACCCCACGTACCCGAGTGCTCCGGGGGGTCCTTAGGGAGGGTCATGGGATTTAGTGAAAGGACCTCCGCCTCTGGCTTGCCTTAACTGGCCGTCCAGAGTGGAGTCGCGAGAGCTATATGCTCCAGGCGTGGAAGTGATAAAAGGCATAACGCCGCGAGTACCCTCGGAGAAAGCGCAGCACACCTCTCGACACCCTGCAGCCCTCGGCAGCGGTGTTGCCCCTGGGCCATTGCTCATAATGTCGCTATTTAACAGGGGCCCATCAGCGGAGGGCAAGTCACGGTCTGTCAGTGCCGCGAAAGCCATGAGACACTTTTCCTGACAGGCGCCGTCATGTCTCAATCCATAACCCAGTATCTAGTCCATAATTCCACCACCATAACCCAGTAAATTTAGATTCCATCAATCAACAATAGTTCTTGCATCTGGCGGGGGCTGTCTCTGCGTGCGTCCTGTGACACGGGCAGGGACAGCATCCGCTGGGTGTACACGTTGCCTTTCATTAAATTGTCGAAAGGGCCTCTACGCGTTGGCTTCGGCTCCGCGCACGCCTCCCAAAGGGCCGGGACACTATTGTCTCGTGTACGGGAAAGACATACAGATAATAATAATTTCTTTATTTCAGACAAAGTCCATATTACATTTCATATTATAATACTTACAAATGACTCGCACATAATTAAAATTATAATAAACTAAATTAAGATTAAAATATTGAAAAACACATTATCAGCAATCAGAGAGTAAAAATAGTCAATTTAACATTAATTCATAAATTATTAGGATTAAAAAATTAATTTAAAATAATAAAATAATATAAAATAACATAAAATAGTCACTACAAATTCAGTTAAAAATATTAAAAACATTATTTCTGGACTCCATATGAATAGCTGAGGCCGCCTTTAGTTTGTCTAAGAATTTAAAAAGCTACGGTTGCGTGACATGCGTCATAAAGTTTTTTTTTACAGCCATTTGACATTTTTAATTTGTTATTTTTGAACAAATCATAGAGGGCTTATATGTATGTAGATAAAGCAGTGTATGCAACTGTACATAATTAAGCCTTAAAACACTCGTGTGATCTCATTATAAAAGGAGCCCTCGGCTCGTTTAATAAAACCAGCCTTTTGTTGTAAGACCTCTCATTATGTATCAGTTGCATAATAGTATTTTATGCAACAGTTGTATAAGGAGGTTCAAAAAATGCGAATTGCGTGAGTTGCGATACGAGCCGCGAACGCGGCGAGTATCGCAAATAGAGTCGCAATGAGCGTTTTTTGACTTAATTATACAACGTTGCATACAATACTTTTTCTACGACTAGGCTTTAAAATATGAAATACATACCTAATTAAACAGCTCCCAAACAAGGCAAATATGACGTATTGACTGACAGTTGTGTCTATGGTAAACTTTTTTTTTTAATATGAAGTAAGTATACTGGTTAATGAGACGAAGTGACGATAATTTAAATACTTTTTTTATGTTGGCATCAATTAATTTAATTCGGAAAGTTTTGTTTTTCTTAAAAATCATAGGAATTTAATTGTTTGTTAAGTTGGTAGTTGTGCATTTTTATCGTAAAGTTAGAATTGAGCGCTTAATCCTGGACCTAAGTTTAACCTACATTTAGAAGTCTGTGGCTGCTAGCAGTATCGTAATGTGACTATAACGACACTAGTGCTGTTATGGGGAATAGAGTATAGACTTTTCTGAACTCATATTATGTATGTTCTTATATTAGCGTTCGTGACCAAGTAAAAGGCAGATAAAAGTACAGGAGTAGAAAAACTACTAATATGCAATTCTTTATGAAAATTCTGCCTAAACGTTAGGTACATTAAATTTCATTATCTTATATTGTTTCTGATTATACGTATTCAGAAACATTTTAGATCCCTTTATGTTACCATCCGTGCTGACACTCTTTGTGTTGCTCATCACTCGTCATACAGTCACCGTACCGGCTAGCAAAATCTTCCCCAAAATACCTTTATTCATAAAGCTTATTCAGATGAAGAAGGTTTGTTTTCGTTCTTGTAACGAGATAAGACAAAAGCTGTTTCTCTATATTACCATAATCGCCCTTAAAGTCTAAGCGCTCGCATTTGATCACACGAAACACGGCCCGGAGGGGTGACATCGTCCCAAATTTGTCTAGAAAAAGGTTTAAATGGCGAGATATCCCTGTATGCTGCTCTAACCATAAAATAAGCTCTTTACTCAAAACACCCGCGAATGCTGTTATAAAGTACGAGTATCTAGATGATGATGATGTCGTGTTGTATTCTGACATTTGTATTCTTACGACGCCCTTGAAGTCACCCTACCTGCTATAAAACGTTTTACAACTAAATAAGGGACGTAATATCCTTATTTTATTTTCGTTATTCTCTTGTGTCAATTTATATTTTGATGGATAGTCGGGTTACAAAGACAGGTTCCAAGACATTCATTTTGTATATAATGGAAATTATGAAAAACACACTGCAATTTAATCATTTTAGTGTTTTATTTTAATATTATTGATTGTTTAATCACCAGATGCTGCTCCCCGCCACTCCGTCAAACAATTGTCCGAGAGATCACGATTGTACTTGTCAAGGAAATCTCATAGCAGCTTGCGTGCTCATAATTTTTTTATTGGAATCACGGCCCAACCGGAGAAACTTGACAGTTTAATAATGTATACTTATGGATTAGTTAGACCGATGGTAAATCTTGACATTCATAAGTGCATTTTAATACGAGTATGCCTAAATTGAAGAATAAGTACTTTGACTTTGAGTTAATATAAAGATAGTAGATTAATACAAAATGAGTCATGTGTATTGTGATCATGTACACGCGCGCGTAATAGCGGTTTTTGAACAGTTTTAACACTTTTTTCTACTCCTGTACTTTTATCTGTTTTTTACTTGGTCACGAACACTAATATAAGAACATACATAATATGAGTTCAGAGAAGTCTATACTCTTACCCTTAAAAGCACTAGTGTTTTTAAAGTCGCTAAAATATACTGCTAGCAGCCACAGACTTCTAAATTTAGGTTAAACTTAGGTCAAGGATTACGCGTTCAATGCTAACTTTACAATAAAAATACACAACTACCAACTTAACAGACAAATAAATTCCTGCTGTTTTTAGGAAAAACAAAACTTTCCGAAATAAATTCTTTGATGCCAAATTGCCAACATAAAAAAAATAAATATCGTCACTACGTGTCACTACCGAGTATACGTCAAATTAAAAACAAAAGTTTACCATAGACACATACTTATTATATTGTCAGTCATATGTCATATTTGCCTTGTAACATATAAAGAATGTTCAACGGCCAAGTCACACAACATTAACTATAATAATAAAGAAATCGCAGTAAGGAACCTTAGACTTGGCACGACTTTGTCTAGATTTCATTACTTTTTAAAGATAAACAAGCAGCTCCATCGAGACTTGGCTAGTTTTTTACAGAATGTTTTTGGTGGGATTTAATTTTATATTTTAAAACCTAGTCGTAGAAAAAGTATTGTATGCAACGTTGTATAATTAAGTCAAAAAACGCTCATAGCGTCTCTATTTGCGATACTCGCCTCCGCGGCGGGTCGTATCGCAACACACGTCATTCGCATTTTTTGAGCTTACTTATACAACTGTTGCATAAAATACTATAAAAGCTAACACCTCAAAAGTCACGTGCTAACGTACGTCAAGTATGTTTGGTAATGAAGATGCCTAATAGACATAGTATGTCATTTGCACATGAGCCCGTGTTTGTCTTTACAAATGAAACGACTGTTCCTTTCAGCAAATCTTCACCTAATTAGGAATTGTTGTGTGTTTCTGGATGGTACACCTTACTTACTGTTGTTAATTGCTACATTTTATCCTTTTTTGACTAATTTTGTAATAATTAAACTACCTTTGAATTGTATTTACAGAAAAAGCTTGTCTTGTTGTGAGAACTATTATCAGATCCTTTCAACTGAATAACCGCATGAAATAACATTCCTTTATTTATTGAGTAAGCTACTTAACGATGACGGCATGCACCTCAACCGTCTTGTTCTTTATGCAAAATTGCAAAGTGAAAATGTAGGAATAATATAAATGGGGGTCCCCTAAAATTTAAAACGTTATTTTCTTTTTATTACGTGTTTATGTAATGGCAATACACATTTATTAATACAAGCATCGATAACCTGATACAAAATAAAACCCTTAAAGAACATTAAAATCGAAGCATAGTTAAAATTAAATGTACTAAAAACTAAATCATAATTAAATAAGCTAAAACTAAAATAGATCTAAAAATGGCCCCTGCGGCATGGTGCCGAAGATGCTGGCAGCATTTTGTGAAAACTTCAAGTCTCTACCTAATATATTCAAAATATACAGCCCTGTGACAGGAGAGACGGACAGCGGGGGCTTAATAATAGGGTGCCGTTGGGATCCATTCAGTACAGAACCCTAAAAATAAGCTAAGTGTTGGGTACAGCGCATCATCATCCGCTTATAGACGTCCCACGGGCTGGGCACAGGCCTACTCTCATAGCTGAGAGTGAATGGGCTGTAGTCCCCACGCTGGCCCAACGCGGATTGGGGACTTTACATACACATTTCACTTCACATACACGGGTACAGCCCGTGTTACCAAATTCAATATTATGAGACTCGTCAAAACAAATCGAAGGTTTATCATCTAGTAAAGAGCTCTTTGGATATGAAAATCCTTTGAGTTTCGGGTCATTGGATTTGGTTTGACGATGTTTGTGAACCTCATTTATGCATCTGCGGCACCATGGTGGGGGTAACGGTCATCACCCCTTGAGGTGGCTGTCAATCGCGATTCAACGTGGTAACGCGGCGAGCGTGATGGGCACCTTTGCGCCTGGAATGGCGCGGGGCGGGTAATTATTCCACTAGGATTAGTTGTATTTTTTTGTTTGTTTTTACTTTGTTACATATTAATTTAGACTTAATTGTACATAATTTAATTTTAGGTTTTAGTTTTATTATAGTATTGTGTCGTGGTCTAGTCCTTGTTATTGTGTTTTAATAAATACTTATTTATGCCACACCTGGCCATAAAGTGACTTTTTCTGCACGCTGCGCGTACGGAAAAAAAACCGCTTTCTGGCCAAGTGTAGACATAAAATTATGAACACAACACGGGAGGTAATAAAAAAGCCCTCGATCGCATATTTACGTCCCTCGCTTGGAGTTCGGGCCGCAAACATCTGCGATCTCGGCCTTTCTTTGTATTATCACCCTAGTTGTGTAATGTACTATTGTTTGACGAGTCCCATAATATTAAATTTGGTAACACGGGCTATGTGAGAAGAAGCTAATAGGGTAGAAATTAGTAGGGTAGATAGTGTCTTAAAATACCGCCTACTTTGCAAATTTTTATCCTCCTACCCTTAGTAGGGATGAAATTAGAGTGAGGGTCGGCAGGGTCTTTTTGTACGCTGACGCCATCTTCAGGCCCTTGTTACCAAATATAATTTACGGGACTCGTCCACGTAACATGATCGTATATTAAAATTAGGTTTAAGTCATGAATTTCTTTAACCTATACGTCGTACGTTCAATATGACCGTTACTGAGAACTTATGCATTTTGCAGGAATTCCACAAACCGACAAACTGGAGCACGCATTTGATTACAGCACGCAATGTTTGCACTTCCAATACATGTCGTGCACATTGGTGCTATTTAATTACAAATTTGGTTCTATGTCGTCAATTGCCGACCTGCGTAATAGAAACAGTAATGGGACATAACTGGGCTTAGTTTTAATTTATTTGTAGTTTATTGACATTTTTGAAAACTGTTTTGTGATTACCTATTTGACTAATTAATTGTAATCGACCTACATGTCGCATGTATTTATTCCTGACGATGTATGAATATAACTAAATAAAATAAATAAAATTAGGTTTCATAAATAGTTTCCGATATTAGTTGATAATCTTGGTTGTAATTAAAGAAATTCCTCAAATATAGGGCCTAAAACTGAGCATTTAACGCGAAAATCAATTCTTTTGTGATCAGATTTATTTCCAAAAAAAAAAGTCACTTCATTAACCACCTGTTACTTACACAATCTACTAATTGAAGAGTACAAAGTTTCGAATCATTGTCATTACCTACTCAAAGCAAACTTTCAACCCGTTTTGGACATAAATTTCCTAATTCAACAATTGTATGGCCCCTATACAAAATTTTAACCCCCCTTTTGGGGCTGAATTTCAAAAAACGGTGAAATGAGTTTTCTCAACTTATATCGAAGAGTCTATGTGCGAAGTCTCAGATCTCCTACTTCAAAAATCGTTTGGTCCCTCCCTATACAAAGTTTCAACCCCCATTTAACCCCTTTTGGGGGTGAATTTCAAAAAACGTTGAAATTACTTTTCTTAACTTATATTGAAGAGTCTATGTGCGACGTCTCAGATCTCCAACTTTAAAAATCGTTTGGTGCCTATACACAGTTTTAACCCTCGTTTAACCCCTTTTAGGAATGAATTTCAAAAAACGGTGAAATTACTTTTTTCAACTTATATTGAAGAGTCTATGTGCGAAGTCTTAGATCTCCTACTTTTAAAATCGTGTGGTCGCCATAGAAACTTTCAACCCCCACTTAACCCACTTTGGGAAAGAATTTCAAAAAATCCCTTCTTATCTTGCGTTATACAACCACCCTAATGTGAAAATTTCAAGTTCCTAGCTTCAGTAGTTTCGGCTGTACGTTGATGAGCCAGTCAGTCAGTCAGTCAGTCAGGACATTTTTTTTATATATATATAATATGGCTAACCTAGGGCTAATTAACAGTGGACGTCTCCAAGGTTGACATGCTGATTGCCTACTAGCAATTATCATTTTTAACTAAATCATAATTTTTTGTTAACTGAACTCAGTCAACTTAATCTAAAAGCTGTGTTGGTAACCCTGCGTCTTAGTTAGCGCCCACTTAAAAATTATCAAGTTCAACTAAGGCACCAGTGCACTTTAACAACCCGACCGAGAGTCGCTAACTTGTTTCTCAGTACGCAACTAGTACTTCAACTTTATAAATTAGTCCTGTCAATAATACTGCTTATCGCGGCACTTATAACGACCTATTAAAGCTATCTGCCGGATAATATTACACGAGCTCTATTTTAGTTTTGTAAAATGAAGTAACATTAACCTTGGCTATACCTTTGTTTTTGAACTACTAATAGGAAGCTATCATCGATATCCGTCAGTAGTTTTCAACTTATATTCACTGCAGGGCTACCGCACAATACTAAGACTAAAATCCATCTAATTCGTGTATTTTTGTGTGTGCAGTAGGTATATTATTCGATGTAGAAAGGCACCATTGATGCTGTTAAATATTTGACTTTTATTATAGTCCTTTTGTGCATACCTACCTACTCTACTTACTTAAATAACGATGTACGCATACATAATGATGTACGCTATTTTTCTAGCAGCGTACCAGTGCATCGAAATATAATGTATGGAACGATAACGCTAAACAAAAATGACGTTGAAATTTGTCCCATAACGCCCACTGTTTAAAATCAATACGTCTTATGTATCAGTCTTATGTACTAACTTAATGTTTACTATGTTTGAGTCTAAAGTCATTTATGACAAATATTAATATTAAGTTTGAGAAGACGCAATTTCAAAAAGGTTTCATATTGTTAAAAAGACAAAAAAATGTGATTGGTTGGTTACAGACTTACTCACGTCAGAAATTCATTTGACGCTATATTTTTTTCTTCAAGACTAAGTACCTACCTACAAGCGCCGCTCCTTTGGTACGTATTTCGTGGGGCCGATTTTGAGCATCAGTTACACTTCCATACTTATTATATTTCTATGTACCAGTGACTATCACGCAAAATAGGTGCCTATTTGTCGTCGAGTTGCGGAAAATAAGCCCGCGTTAACCTATACTAGGGACTTGTCTAGATTTGTTCGATTTTCTCATTGGACTCTAAGGTTGAACACTTTTTGTTATAAACAGCGAACAACCCGTAGCGAGTATCTGCGAATTTTGTTAATTCCAATCCACTCGTCCGCCTGAGCCGGCTTAGCGGCAGAAGCTTCCAATGCACATGTTTCGTCTCCTTCACTCACAGGTACGCAATAAGTGAGAAAGCCGTAACTGACGTAAGTGAAACAAGAGCGAACAAAATACGTTCAGCCGTTCAATGCTCAGACAAAGGAAATGTGAGCTACTCTTTTATTATTGATGACTATTTGTGGTTTCGCTTTTCTGATGTACATAATGTTCGAATAAACAAATGAGATATCCACGGTAGAATTGTATAGGGACCATGAAAATTTAATGTTGTTTGTCTTTTAAAATTCATAAATGCCGACTACATTTTTAAATAAAGGAAACACCCAGTACATAATAAATTTTCCGAATGTACATATTTGGGTCGATCATTCTTATTTTTGCAGTAGTGTTCTATCCTGCGATGGCACCTAGGCAACCCAGACGCCGACACAACATTATGCTGTTTTTGTATACAGGATGGCAAAAATAGAACATTTAATGGGATTCCTCTGTATCAGACGAATGTCAATTCCAATCAAGGAAAAAACCAAATTGACAAATGCTACCATGCTACCGTGATGCGAATTCTCAGTCAGTTTGTTTGTAAATGTTACGATGTTGGATTAAGTACCAAATACTGAAGGCAGCTGTAAAATAAAAAGTAAAGGAAATGCCAGTGATGCTCACAAACGGTGGGATATTGTCGTACAGCGACCGAGAACATGTGACAAAAAGTACTTAAATCAGGCTGATAATAGTATTTTACGCAACAGTTGTATAAGTAGGCTCAAAAAATGCGAATGGCGCGAGTTGCGATACGAGCCGCCGCGGCGGCGAGTATCGCAAATAGAGACGCCATGAGCGTTTATTGACTTAATTATACAATACTTTTTCTACGACTAGGTTTTAAAATATAAAATACAAAATTAAATCCCACCAAAAACATTCTGTAAGAAACTAGCCAAGTCTCGATGGAGCTGCTTGTTTATCTCTAAAAAGTAATGAAATCTAGACAAAGTCGTGCCAAGTCTAAGGTTTCTTACTGCGATTTCTTTATTATTATAGTTAATGGTGTGTGGCCGTTGAACATTCTTTATACGTTAGTGGGTACAACAAGTCCGATTCTGTGTACTTTGATTTCCTGTATCTATATATGTAACATAAAAAGTGTGGTGTAAATTGCCCACATTAAAACCAATGAAGAGACAAAAAATGTTTCCTTCATAATATATAAAGTATTAATAGTGGCGCCATCTCTCGCTTGATTGTCGTACCTGTAACAGGGTGTGCGTCGTAGCTGTTAAAGTTGCGCATTGGGGTTAGAAACCTGTATAGGTTTCTCATAGATGGCGTTTAGGTTAATTCCTATTAAAACAGAAAAGATACGGAAGTCAAGGTAGATAGCAGAATTGAGGGCGTTTTCTGAGTGTACGGTGGACGAGTGGTTGAGTCACTGGGCCGGAAATCCAGAGGTACCGGGTTCGATTCTCGGTCTGTACACAGGCGAGTGCCATTTAGTTTTTCTGTGTACTTTAATTTCCTGTATCTATATATGTAACATAAAAAGTGTGTGTAAATTGCCCACATTAAAACCAATGAAGAGACAAAAAAATGTTTCCTTCATAATATATAAAGTATTAATAGTGGCGCCATCTCTCGCTTGATTGTCGTACCTGTAGCAGGGTGTGCGTCGTAGCTGTTAAAGTTGCGCATTGGGGTGAGAAACCTCTATAGGTTTCCCATAGATGGCGTTTAGGTTAATTCCTATTAAAACAGAAAAGATACGGAAGTCAAGGTAGATAGCAGAATTGAGGGCGTTTTCTGAGTGTACGGTGGACGAGTGGTTGAGTCACTGGGCCGGAAATCCAGAGGTACCGGGTTTGATTCTCGGTCTGTACACAGGCGAGTGCCATTTAGTTTATCTGTGTACTTTGATTTCCTGTGTCTATATATGTAACATAAAAAGTGTGGTGTAAATTGCCCACATTAAAACCAATGAAGAGACAAAAAAATGTTTCCTTCATAATATATAATGTAATTGTTTGTTAAGTTGGTAGTTGTGCATTTTTATCGTTAAGTTAGAATTGAGCGCTCAATCCTTGACCTAAGTTTTACCTAGATTTAAAAGTCTGTGGCTGCTAACAGTATAATTTTGCGACTATAACGACACTAGTGCTGTTGTAATTTGTAAACCTCCATTATAAGCCGTAACGTTTTTATCAAATTTTATATTTAAACATACAATATGTCGATTGAAAAAAATAGTACATTACACAACTAGGGTGGTAATACAAAGAAGGGCCGAGATCGCAGAAGTTTGCGGCCCGAGCTGCAAGCGAGGGACGTCAATATGCGATCGAGGGCTTTCTTTATTACCTCCCGTGTTGAGTACATCATTTTATGTCTACACTTGGCCAGAAAGCGGCTTTTTTCGTACGCGCAGCGTGCGGAAAAAGCCACTTTATGGCCAGGTGTGGCATAAAAGTATTTTTACTATCTTTTCCAGTCCAGTTAAGCATTTCTTTGATCGTAACTTCAAAATAAATAGTACATTACACAACTAGGGTGGTAATACAAAGAAAGGCCGAGATTGCAGAAGTTTGCGGCTCGAGCTGCAAGCGAGGGACGTAAATCTGCGATCGAGGGCTTTCTTTATTACCTCCCGTGTTGTGTACATCATTTTATGTCTACACTTGGCCAGAAAGCGGCTTTTTCCGTACGCGCAGCGTGCGGAAAAGCCACTTTATGACCAGGTGTGGCATAAATATATTTCCATGTAACGATATCTTACTACCAACTACCGAATGTAATCAGGGCATACCTGTGCCTGTGACGGTTATCATGAAAGATTTGCCGAAAACCTACCAGTGAGAATACAGAAATGTATTATCCGGAGCAAAATATACTTAAAATACAAAAATTTGCTCTTCATTAGAAATTAATAATAAGAGATATAAATATTCTCACATACAAAGCCTCAATGAATATACACACTTATGTTTTCAGTCAACTTATTTCAATCCAATAATAGTATTGTAATTAAAACAACACCGCAAGAAAAATACCTGTTTGACTTTGATTTTGGGTAACATTAAACATGGAGTAGACTGAGTAGTTTAGCGTAACAATGGTAACTTCTGACGTGTACACAAGAAGTTGCCAAGTCCCCACATGACTGGATCTTATTAATAATTGGATAATAATTGTACGGAAGGAGCGGCTCCTCTCATCCGGTCACGTCCCCAAAACTTCCGGCCAGCCATTAAATTAAGAGCAACTAAACTTCATTTATCTCGGCTTGTTACTTCTACGGCGATAAGGTTCGGAAACACGACTGAAAAGTTCCACCAAGTTGCGGCTAACTTGCGCGAAAAGTTGCGAATCACGCCGATCGCTCGCAAATTTGTTACTTACTCAATATTTTAAATAGTCTGCTTTACGTCAGGTCTTATCTGAACAACTTTCTAGACGGAAATCATTTACTCAAGTAGCAATTACAAGCGCCTAGAGTATTAAAGCTACATTATTAAAACCTGTACTTAGCGGCAGTGCGATACCTCCGTTTACTGCTTTTCTTCCGTTAGTGCTATTCTGATAACGTTCTACTAATTCCCCGCTATTTTCTTCGTTCTATCACCATTTCACATGAAGCAGCTTTAAAATTACACAGTAGATTGGATCTGGGCGTGGTGTATGCCCGTAATTTGCAGAAAAAGCATCGATCGCATAGAGGGCCTATTTAAAGTAGAATAAACTTCTTACATCGAGGCAGGAGGTCGCGTGAGGCTCGCCGAAGAGGCAGCGGCAGACGGCGCGCCCGCGTCGGTTGCGATACGCAAATATTTATTTTACCCCAGGCACAAGTCATTGCTTGAAAGCGTTGCCTTGTTGTACTGTCATTGTAAAGAGAAATTATTGCCCTCCCATATAATTCCCCGTGGAGTCACGAAAATTGTTTGCGATGCAGCGCCCTTTGAAGGGTATCCCCTTAATAAATTGAGATTAATCGTGACTGAATCGGTACGATCACGATATCTGGATGTGGCATATGCTCGGAATCATCGATCAATCAAGCCAGTCCCAAACTATAATTTATGCTTATGATAATCAAAATTAGTCTTATTTTTCCTGGTTGTATTTCATGAAATTTAAATGTGGATTTATATTCTATAGTCATGTTTCTAAAACTATACTCAACAGGCGTTATGAATTAAATAACATTTTTTAAGTTATTAAAGAATGTTATTAATTAAATACGTTATGAATTGAATACCTAACATTCTTTAAGTTATTAAGGAATGTTATTTAATTCATAACGTCTATTGAGTAGTTTTAGAAACATGTTTTATAAATCCACATTTAACGCACATGCCCACAAATAACTAATCGTCGTTGACCTTTGCTATTCTTTTAAAGTTTTTATATAATATTTACGTGGTAAGTGAGCTTAACCTTCAGTATCAGCCACTGTATTTCACTCCATTCTCAGTTGTTTTAAAATTAAAGACTATTTGACACATGGTAACCACTACCAGATAAGTGGCAACTATTTTGGTGACAAATCGTATACCTAAATGCTTAGACCTTGATTCTGATCAAATTGATCATACTTTTAAAATACAGTACATATAAACATTGTAGAACAACGGAAAAAATTAAAAAGAACAACAGGTTGCTTAATCGCTAAAAAGCGTTTTCATCCAGACTACCCTTAGGTAGTCAAGTGTCAAGTGAACGATTTGACTCATGTACTTACTTTAAATAAATATTTCTTTCTTTATATCACGACTAAGAGCTTGTTGGCAGTTGACGATACGCGACGACACGCGTCGTTGGCTCAACGATAACCTGCCATGTTCGCGCGTTGTTAACTACCAACATCGTCGGGTGTCGCCGACTGCTGTGGATGCGACGGTGGCAACTGTCGCAGCGTATAGTTGAGTGACAGCAACACGTGACGATGCCTGCAAAAGCCTGCTGTGTTGGTAAAAGTCTTCCATGAGTAAAAGCCCTAAGAGTAATGTAGTAGAACAGCAAATTTTAAAAATGAGCCAGCAAACTAAGATATTATATCGTTCATTAGATATTATATATGTCGAGTGTCCATTAAACATTGAAAGTCGATAAAGTCATGAATTTCAAAACACGGTTGAACGATTCTACCGTTTGAAATTCATGACTTTAATATTGTATTGAAAGCGCTTTCAATTCATCGTCTTATATTTTACACCTAGCCAACCATATAACTGATATAGCGATTATATTGCTGCAACATTCTTGGTCCCTCTCAGGCGTAACATGAAATGTTATAGTGAAACTAGAAGTAGCTAGGAATATAATAGCGATCTAACTTTGTTACCTCTCATATAGACACTCTAGAATGTTATAATTGGGTAGGTCAAGTATTTCAAAGATGTGTAGTTTATATATTTTTTCGATAGACCTCGTCGTTAAGGTGCAGAAAATATCGCTACTGCATTTTTATTCCCTGTATTTTTTCCAAAATATTGTATTAAATTCGCGATTAAAAAGGGACGCCATGCTGACAAAATTAGTGCCTAAGTTCGTAATAAAAATCAAACAATTGTCTATGAGAGGTCTGTGTCGGCTGTCAGCTCTCAATTGTAACAAAACAAATTGTAAACAAATATCGTGAACATCAATATAAGAGAAGTTTGATAGGTATTTAAGTATACAGTTATCGAAAACTTTATGCTAATGACGAGTACGTACATCAATGCTTTAACACCTCTTAATTTTAGCAATATTGTGCTTATCAATCATTTGAAAATATTCAAGGATCATAGCCATCTCACAAATACTCGTCTCTGCGCACGAACTCATTTTAACGTATTTATTTTGACATCAAGGGTGAAGCTTTAAAATTCTTTCTACTTTTTTCTTCAATCCAAAGGCCAGCACAAAAATCTTAATAACACCAAACACACAAATACCATAACAGAATCATTGATTTATTTGGCTGCCGCAATTTCGCAAATGACACTTGTCAGTTGACACACCACAGACCTCAACAGATGCCTATTTTCTTAAGACGGACGTACACACTCGATATTTTGCCGTCCTTAATTCAAAGTTGTCATATCGGGCATTGAAAAAAATATTTTACAAAAATTAACAGGGAATAAAAATGCTATAGCGGTATTTTCTATTTCAATACGTCAGGAACTATCCGAAAAAAAAATATAAATTACACATCTTTGAAAAACTTTACTTAGCCAATTGAACCTTCTCTCTCTATCTCTCTCTCTCTCTCGTCGTTGTTTGGAGTAAATTATTTGTCTCCTTCTGGCTCTCGCCACCGTATCGTAATAAGTAAAAGTAGAACCAGAGGCCTATTGCGGGTGTCCCTTATTAGACATAATTTAAAAAATCCTACTATGAAAACGCATAACAGTCTAGGCATACGTTGATTGAGCATTACCGCTTAAATTGTACTAATTAAAACGCATACAAGTTCATTGGCATACCTACCTGAAATTCGCATAATATTGTTAAGTATATAAAATAAAATTATGCGTTCGGTATAAATGAGCGTTCTTGAAAAATAATTCCAAGTTTATACCCGTTGTTCACAAAATCCTAAACTTTTGGGTTTTCCTAACTACTAGGTTGTCAATGCTGGCTGAACCGAGCTGCTACCGGAAATGTAGGTTAGGTTAGGTTTGAACTGTAACCCCAACTAAAATGAGCTGCTACCATAAATGTAGGTTAGGTTAGGCTTGAACTGCAACTCCAACAGAAATCCTTTTTTATATTTATAAAAAGTTATGTTATACTTAGTATGTTATGCGTATTAATAGTATACGAATTAAAATATACGTCTTAAAATATATATTATGCGAATATACAATTATGCGTAACAACGGTGTATGCGTTTTAATATAGACCGGCCTATTGCATAACAAAGTACAAGCTAGTATTATGTACAGTGATTTTGTATGGATTTTCACTAATAACATTAGCTTGTTCTTTTTATGCAATAGGCCCCTTTAACAGGCACCAATGGAGGCAGATCATAAAACCTTTGTGTAGACCATTCACATCCATCGACGACCACGATCCTCAGTCATGAGGGAGCGACCAGAGAGACAGTGGCCCCTAGAGGAATTTAAGTCCTTCCTGATGGATTCGATTTTTCATAATCTACCTTTACATTATACATATTATTTAAAAATGTAATACTCATACGAATAATAAATAAATTTGTAATAAATACATAAATCCGAGACCGCTACCACGGCGCCCCAAACCTCTCTTTACCCGACTGCGGCGAAGCCCAAAGGAGGGTTATGTGTTTGACCTGTATGTATGTATGTCCGTTCCTGTGTCCGCTCGTAACTACTCAACGGCACATCCGATTTTGATAAATGATACATCATTAGATTCGTCCTGATGGTGTGAGTATCACTGGGTATGAAGTTCGTTAAAATAAACAAAATGGCGGATTTTATGCAGTTTCAAAGTGCACCGCGGTCGGGTTTTTTTTAGTAAAAATTTGGTTATTGTATGTATACAGGGTGGGAGGGACTATACCGACATACTCCAGCCATGAATTCCTGGTGGTGTAACGAGTAAATAATGTTACATCAACATGGGTCGAATATTGTCATTTTACATTAATAGTCTTATGGAACTAAATAAATCAGTAAATTCAGCCCCTCGTTATAAACATGTCCTTACTGGAGGAAAATTTACCAAAGAGGAAAAAAAGCTAAAATGGAAACGAAAGGTCAATTTTTTGGCCTCGTAGTCGCTTACCATCAAATACTGCGAAGGTTAATTGCTCTTTAGTTAAAGAGTTTTAAAAAATTAGTAAAACGATCTTAGTCACATTTATTAGGGCTTATTACACACTTCGGAGTTTTCATTTAAAAAATAATGAATATCTCTGAAAGTAAGCGTTTTTCGACTATACATCACATAACTTTTTTTACTCCTAATAGTTGTTAGAATGTATAGTTAAAGTTTGTCGGGTTACTCGTACCCACGGTGTATAATACCATACTAAAACAATACAAAAATCAATCAATGGTTGTATTCCCATTTCACATCTAAATTAAATCCTGAAATCTGCTAGCTAGTACGATCCCACCAACAAGTATTTGCAGATTTGTAGTTATTCAGTTTCAAGAAATTTTTGTACTGCATACAAACAACGAAAAGTACCTAAACATAATTTTAAAAACCTACAGAAAATATTGAGGCAAACGAATTGGCTACCACATTCCAAGGTTAAGTAGTTTTTTATAAAACTCACGTAACCAATATAAAACTCATGGACGCCCATACTTGGATACCTCGAGTTAAGAAAACTGAATCCCCGCCAAATCGCAAACCTTTGCGAATACACAACTAGATCGCGCCCATATTAAGATCCGCTTCGCCATTCGCCTGCTTTCCAATAACGTTAGATATATGGTTTTACACCCGTAGAGGAGTACGTACAGAATACTGAAACACTGCTCTGAACAAAAAAAAACCAGTAGCCCACATTTTAGTTGCTGATGGTAATATAAATTAGGGGACCCCCCAACTGAGCTACTAGAAGCCAAAAAGGAATTTTTGCATAATTTTGGTCACTTTAAGTACATCGCTTCCTCTTTCTTTATTAGGCTTCCACAGCCAAGGAGTGGGAGTCTCTCCCAGCTAACCTTTTCCCGGAAAAATATAACTTGGGTCTCTTCAAGTCGAGAGTTAATAGGCACTATTTAGGCAATCGTGCACCATTATGGACTTTATCGTGATTTACGTGATTAGATCGAGGTAAATATGAGTATAAATTGCTCTTTTAGAAAATGCATGGAGTCTGCTCTGCGGTGCGCTCGTAATCGAAAGCCGCGGAAAGAAGGCACAAAATAATTACCAAATTAAAAAAAAATTGACTTTCAGTGAACCTATTTTGATATGAGATGCACGAGTGACTATAAACAATTCCCGAATCACCGTATATGTGCCTATAATGGGTGTCCCTTATTAGGCATAATTTAAAACTCCTATTATGAAAACGCATAACAGTCTAGGCATACGATGATTGAGCATACCGCTTAAATGGCATAATAATAAAAATGCATACACGTTAATTGGCATACCGACTGATTTGGCATACCTGAAATTTGCATAATATTGTTAGGTATACCGAACGCATAAATTTATGCGTTCGGTATAAAAAAGCGTTTCTGGAAAACTATTCTAAGTTTTACATCCGTTGTTCACATACTCCTAACTTTTTGGGTTTTTCTTATTACTAGGTGGTAAATGCTGGCTAAACTAAATTTCTACAAAAAATTAGGTTAGGTTAGGTTAGAACTGCGACCCTTACGGAAGCGAATCGCTTCTAGAAAAGTGTAGGTTAGGTTAGGTTTGAGCTGCGGCCCCAGGGTGGATTTCACAGCGTTTCAAACGCCGTCATCACCAATCCCGAAATTTCGACGATTCATTTTAAGAATGTATCCCATTATTTTGATAAAATCCGAAAATAGTACCTACTATTTTTATGTTTTGATCAAAAATTATGTAATTTTTAAAAATATGTCATTATAATATCGGGATTGGTGAACCCCCCAAAAGAAACGAACTGCTACCGGAAATGTAGGTTAGGTTAGGTTTGAACTGCAACCCGAAAGAATCGAGTTGCTACGAAAAATGAAGGTTAGGTTAAGTTAAGTTAGATTTGAACTGCAACCCCATCAGAAAAGGAATTTTCAACGTTCCATTAGGCATATTAAAATTATACTTTTTAATATTTATGAAGAATAATGTTATACTAAGTCATTGTTAGGCGTAGTAATGGTATGCGAATTAAAATATGCGTTTTAAAATATACATTTTAATATTATGCGAATATACAATTATGCGTAACAACGGTATGCGTTGTCAAAATAGGAAGATTTACTGTATGCGTTTTAATATAGACCCGCCTATAATATTCGAAGAGTTCCCTCGATTTATCCAAGATCCCATCATCAGATCTTGGTTTGGTTAGACCACTTTGGCGGACCACTCCCTTTTAAGCAAAATAACAATTTTCCAAATCGGTCCAGCCGTCTTCGAGTAATCACGTAACAAACGTAAAATGTTAAAATCGTTTAATTATTTACGTTTATCACGCGATTAATAACGGACTTCAAATGAAGGGATTCGATAAAAAATGCACAATTCACTATGAAAAATAACCAAATCGCTATATGTGTGCCTATAATATTTGAAGAGTTTCCTCGATTTATCCAAGATCCCGTCATCAGGTCCTGATGTTGTTGCAATGGGACCACCTCGAAGGTATACCCTTTCAAACAAAAAAAAATAATTTTCCTAATTGGTCCAGCCGTCTTCGAGTAATCGCGTAACAAACAGACAAATTGAGAGCCATCCTTCTTTAGAAAATCGGTAAAAAAGGACCTCCGACTACGACTGACAGCAAACTCCAAGCATTTCCTAAAATAGAGCAATTTATTATGATTGAAAACTTACTTTGGTTTCCTTATTCTTATTTTATAATCTTGTTTAGATATATGTTTATACACTAATTTGTTTTTTGTTGTGTACATTTTGACTTTATTCCTGGAATAGTTAAATTAGTTCAGCAGTTAGTTTCCACCGTCCTTTCAGCCGTTACGATATTTTAAACAGAATAACAGCGAAATGTTAAGTTAATGGTTAATTTTCCAAAGTTCAGAAACATGAAGTCGCCAATATCTAAAACATGCCTCATTTTCTAAGACAATCCTCTGAAAATAGCATACTAAAGGAAAATAAAATCAGGGAACAAGATAATTTAATTATTCTTGAGTATCCGGGAAATTCCACTCAATATCAGTTCAGGATAATGGTTTAAAAACCAAACGTTTCAATTTTGCTACCCTCGCTGTTTCCTGAAGACATAAAATATAATAATAACCACAAAATTATTTTTTTTAAAACAACCAACTTTCAATAAACTAATTTCGATAAGAAATACCGAGACTCTATCTAAAATAACCAAATCGCCGCATGTGTGCCTATAATATTTGAAAAGTTCCCTCAATAACTCTAATATCCCATCATCAGATAGTGATTTGGTTGCAATGGGACAACCTCAGAGATGTACCTACCCTTCCAAACAAAAAATAATTTTCATTCATCTTCGAGTAATCGCGTAACAAACTTATAAATTGAATACCGTTTTTCTTTACGAAAGACGGTTAGCAATGGATGTCACGTCAAATGAAGCTATTCGATACCTAAGTAATATATGAGATCCAAATCGCCATATGTGTGGCTATAAAATTTGAAGAGTTCCCTCGATTTCTCCAAGATTCCATCATCAGATCCTGATTTGGTTGCAAAAGGACTACCTCTGAGTTATACCCCATAAAACAAAAAAATAATTTCCCAAATTGGTTTAGCCGTCTGCAAGTAATCGGGGAACAAACCTACATAAAATTTTCTATTTGTTATGAAGTCGGTTAACACTAGAAACTCATTTCTAATAAGAAATGCTCGAGAAACTATGAAAAATACCAAAATCGGTATATGTGTGCCTATAATATTTGAAGAGTTCCCTCGATTTCTCCAAGATTCCATCATCAGATCCTGATTTGGTTGCAATGGAACCACCTCTGAAATAGACCCTTTCAAACAAAAAACGAAGTTTCACAATCGGTTCAGCCGTCTTTGAGTAATCGGTGAACCAAACACACAAAAAAAACATACAGACGAATAGAGAACCGTCCTTCTTTTGAAAGCCGGTTAAAAAGTGTGTGAGTCAAATTTCCACTCCGGTTGCAATCAGATTTTTTTTTTCAACTACAAATAACATCCCAATAAAATCAGGCTAAGTTTATACAAATTTCGTATAATTATAAATTACATTTTCGTATCACTTACGAGAATTTAATACCATTACTACATTTTGTGCCGTAACCTCTCGGTTTATATCAACGGAACAACCATAACGGGCTTTTAGAAAATAATGAATGGCTAACTAATAAAAATATTATGTCGCGGATGACTGGACATGGTTTGAGCACCGACATAAACCATTTTAAACTTTCTTTTAGAGACGCTAAGGAGCGGTAATATTCCAACATAAATTGTCCCAAGAGGTTTAGACATAAAACGATAAAGATCATCTTTTGTAGCTTCCGTCTATGTTATAAATCATTCACTTGTGCATTATGTGGGCTTAAAAGTTGTTATGAAATTTATTAGCTTCCCGGCTATCTAAATCTTATGCCGTTTTTATACGCACGCGGTAACTTTATATCCTCCAAAAGCATTGTTCCGACCGTAAAGCAAACGACTATTAAAACAGTTTATTTCGCCTAATGGGTAGAATTATTGCCATCGGTATCGATTCCCTGTAAACCTTAGGATTATATAGTAAATACTTATGTCGCTCAACTACACCCCACACATGCACAATTTGATTACATTATGCGACAGTAAAATTTTAGTGCTAAGAGGAGGCATCGCAACAGAGGCTACTAAACCGTTAGCCTTTATTACACCTTTAGTAAATTGACTTCTCGGAATACAGAGAAAAACGTTCATTACAGCACCCCTGGGTCCGTTCACTTGGATATTGCGACCCGCAAGCAAATTTGCTTTAGGCACAATAAATGCTTAGGAGTGTACGTGCGTGAACACGATACCGCGTCAGCAATAACGTTCTGACCGTGCGGCGCCGAGTGTACACTAGCACACTCCGAGGAGCGAACACTTCGATTATTCCAGCCCGACGAGGCTGAAATACGATTTGATATATTTTTAGCAAGACCTAACGAATTTCACTGTACTGGGTGTGAAATAAAGTATATATACCTAACTCTACGATCTTTCAGCTATGCTTCAGTAAACTGTATCAATCGTCACATTATCAATTTACATACCTACATTTGCATATATTATGACCAAATGACCTAGTTTATTTTTGATATTATGAATCTTACTAATAACTGCGAATCTTGAGAATGTACTGTTTGTACCACAATTTTTCAGGTCATTCGATTTACTGTCGGCTGAATAGATTTATGAATGTTTAAAACTAACACACGTTGAACAAACTGCTACAACGAGTGCTTAAGCGCGGGTAAGCCCCCTACAAAGTGGACTGATGACTCGTGTTGTTGGGGGAAACCTGAGTCCAACAGACTTCGACGTCTTTTGGCTCTGAAAGCCAACAAATTATTGCAAACTATTTCGTAATAACGTAACGTCTTAACTATTATTACACGACTACCCAAAAAAAGATGTGTTGGGTGGATTTTCGCCATACAAATTTGTATGCCATACATTTAGTTTGGCATACAAATGTCGCGGACGAAAATCCACCCCATTGTTCTTTTCATATCTATGTCTCTTAAGGCTCGTACACCGTATGCCGGCGGCTATGTCGCCAATAAGCGCGGCGGCATACCCGGCGGGTATTTGTGACGCTTACTTGCTGCACAAACGTACCGCCGGCACGCCACCAGGGTGTCCCGTGGCCTTATAATGCCGGCGGCGGACCCGGCGGCATACCCGCACGGCAAAAACAGGCCGCCGACTGTGTAGGAACCTTTACCTCATAACATAAGACTTGAGGTGCAGTTAAAGCAGAATTGGCTATTTGAGCACATTTTTCTATGGTATGTTACAGAAAGATCTCTCAATAATAGACATCATCATCATCATAAATTTAAGAGACTTGCTCTTGTCGGTGGAGTAATCGCCATTCCGTTCTCTTTTCTGCTACCATCTTGAGCTCCTGATACGACGTCACATTGATTTTCTCTTTAGCTTGATCCATAAACGCACGCCTCGGTCTTCCTCTGCCTCTTTTTCTTTCTATTTTGCCTTCAATTATAGTTTTTATATAGTTGTCATGTCGTATCAGGTGCCCCAACATATTTCCTCTTCTATTCTCAATATTCTTCAGTAACATTCTCTTTTCCCCTATTAGTTGCAGCACATCATCATTCGTTTGCTTTTCCGTCCGGCTTCCATCCTTCCATTCAATTTCATTCCAAAAACGTAGACATATTCATTAAAAAAATACTTGAATATCACAGAAACTCACCGATATGTTAAACACAATGTTAAAATAACATTTTTAGATTTTCCCAAAAACACTTCATAATAAAACCTGTTTACTGTAATAATTATGTCGTCACGCGCTATTACTTTGTATGGGTTAATCAAGAACTGGTTTAGCAAAAGTTACCATACATTTTATGGGTTATTCAATGGTATGGGTGGTTCAGTTTTTAATATTTTCGTACTTTTAAAATGGACTTTTCCACCCAACTAAAATCAAATTATATGTTAGTTATTGAACTCAGAACTTTAACATATTTCCTTATTTTGCTTATTTTAACAGTATCTCATATCATTTTTACTAATTTCGGTTACAGTCAACATCCCAATTAATAAGGCTGAGACATAAAGGTTTCTCAAATATGTACTTGCAAGGGCCATAAAGACAATATGAGGACCGACTACCGCTACCTAAGGAAACAGCGTTCATGAAACGTGAACGTAAATACAAAGTAGACTTAATTGAAAATAAATGTAAACTGATAAAAATACAAAGCTCAACGAATCCGCGATCTATTCGAAGTAAATCGTATATTTTCGCCCTAAAAAGCATTTGTTATCGTATCGGCTTTGTTATATCAGCCTGTTACTGATTTTACTGTTAAATTGAATGTAAATATTTCTTCAGTTTGTAATTAGCAGGCAAACAGAGATCAGACCGTTTGCAATTTGTTATCTTAATTTTATTACTAGCTTTATAAACCTTATTTAGTACATGCCATTTTTTATTTTTTAACGTTTGCTCTACGGCTCGGTCTAATTTTATTTTATTGGAAAATGTGTGTCTAAAGAAAGGTTTGCATTTACAAAGCCTTAGCTGGCTCCTCATAATTTTCTTCATAAAATAAGTGAGGTACAAGGCAAAATTAGATTAGAACTTCAATATTTTTTAAATTAAAGTAATATTGCCAAATTAAATTTCCTAAAAACAAAATTTATAAGGAGATAATATTGTTCATGTTGAATATCTAAAAAGTTTTGCTTTCAAGTTGCTGACATATTTATTTTGTCACTGTGCAAATTCTAGACCAAATAAATTAGTAGGTACTTAATTTCTTTGTTATTGTTACAGAGGTCCCCCGCTTTGAAGATAGCCTCAACAACTTGACTGTGTCATTAGGCAGGGAGGCGGTCTTCACTTGTGTCGTCAATGACCTCGGGTCTTACAGGGTTGGTACTTCGTTTGACTATCTTTTACAAATCTTAGTATTCAATCCAAAATATATTTTTTTTACTGTGCCGTTCTCCGTCGGAGAGAGGTACAACGCTCGACAGCCCAAACTGGCCAACTATTGACCAAACGGAACACAGGCAATTCAAAAGACCATTTTTTTACACCTATTCAGAAATAATATTTTCCTCCCTCATAAGATGTAGCAAAGTGGTACTTTTTTGTTCAAGAACAACAGTTCTTTTTTTAGTTTGAACCCATTTAAAATATGCCATACCATCAACATACCATACACTGCTTTATAAAATAATAATTCTACTATTAATAGAATATAGATTTTAACAATTTAACATTCAAAGTAAACGGTAAAATTGAAGGCACTTGCTGGATGCTCCAGTGGTCGAAGGGTAAAGACTCTGGGCCGGAAATCCGGAGGGTGAGCGCCATTTAATTTTTCTATTTACTTTGATTTCTTGTATCTATATATGTAGGTAGTATAAAAATGTGGTGTAATTTACCCGTATTAAAAAACGAATAAGGAAACATCATGTTTCTTTCATATAATTCAAATTTGTTCATATTTTTAACTTTCCTTTTTTAATAATAATGTGTGACGCACTTTGATAAGTTTATTTCATTATTTTGGTAGCTTTTTTTATTGCCTCATAGGTGGTGTGAAAAGCAATAGGTGTCACAAGGTAGCAAAATAATTTTCACTACGAGCGTTAACACTTGAATTTTACTTTATAATCCTTCGCTTTGTTCATTCAATGTATGCCCTCGCCGTAAATACATCATTTGGTTCCCTTTTATGTGGCATAAACATAATATTTATTTATTCCCTGTAGATAATAAATAAATCATTAAGTATCTACCTACTGATTAGAATTTATAACACCATAAAAACTCACTTTAAGGTGATTCGAGGTTAGTCAATTCCCTGTACAAACGAAAAGAGGGTCATCCCTCTCTTCTATGACATCAATCATGATTGGAATCTGTTTCATTTTATAGCTTGATACATTTTGTCTGCACAAAATAACATGAGGAGTCTCAAACAACCAGAATTAACACACAATCGTAAGGCTCTGACAGAAAAACAGCGCTACAGCTTGCATCACCTGCAAACTGTAACACAATACTGAGTCAAGGCCTTTTCATTATCGCACACATTGCTGGACCCACTGTATACTCCTGAACGCATATGTTATGTGATCTGTTTCTGTGTATCTGCCCCAAGTCCTGTTTTTGTGTGCGTTACTGAATAAATGTTTTTCTTTCTTTCTTCTTTCAATCAGCCGTTTAATGCGTTCAACGCTATCTATTATTATCATTTGAAACCAAAGGTTTTTTGTATAAAATGTATATTGTTTTAGTTTTTTTGCGATTTCTCATGTCATTTACCGCAACCAACATGAATCAAGCTATAAAATATAACACAATTCATACATAATTGATGCTGCGGAAGCCAGCTATGACCCTCTTTTCGTTTGTATGGAAAACTGACCGACTCGAATCACCTTAATATATATAACTTCCTAGTCGTATTCTATTTATTTAAATTTTCCTCATGATCTCATTTCTGAATTGATGATATACAGTAAAAGTCAGTTTAAAATGCCATTATTTAATTTATTATTAATAACAAATATATTATTTAACTAATATGACTTATCTTAACATATTTTTTTTACGAAAAAGTTAATTTGCGCAGGTTTTATATATATTACCATAATATTTACGACAACGACAACAAACTGTTAATTTTATTAATATCTTACTACGGTAATTATTTTGAAAGAGTGTGTAAATTGTTATCTCCAGGAATTCAAATCTAGTTTCCGTTACGTAACGTTTTGGAGTAATGTCCACATTACTGCGACCAATAACGTTACTCCGTCCGATCCCTCGACATAACGTACTTAGATCACAGACAAACACATCTCATGGGAGGCAATAGCATGTAATATCGAACATAATAGGGTATTTTGAGAACAGTCAAAATAAATTAATTAACTCCATCAAGCTACGTTAACAAAACTGTCCGGAAAAAACCAATTAAACTCATTTTCATGCCAACAACGATTTTATAATGACAAAAAAAAACTAATACAAACAAGGCACCATGTTGAGCATGACACTGACGTCACAAGTCAGTATGCATACTTTCTGAGCCTATGCCTAGGTCATGACCTAGGTCCGTAAATCCGAGTTCGGGACCACTAGCTATGTGGATGCGGCCTCGAGGAAGGCACTCACACTTGTAGTTGGGCTAACATTGTTTTGTGTTCATTTTTAGATATCCCAACCGATAATTTTTCGGCACCGTTTCCGTTCCAACTTTGACGCTGGCAGAATAGGGTTGTGTTTGTAAATGTTGACTAATATTGAATTTTACAACATAGTATAGTACATGGATTGGAAAATACTAAATTATCATAACCCAAAAGAAATAAACAAAAAATATAAAGTTATGAGACCACAAAGTCTAAAAAAAAACGATATTTTTTTATAAAAAATGTTTAAGTCAATTTCGGAATGCTTAAATAACACTGGAAAAATAAATGTATGACAACTATGTGCTTAAACGCACTTTCTGGTACTCAAAATGGCAAAATGCTATTTTTTTTCATACAGACTTAGTACAGCGACGGAACGGATGACGTCATAAGTTCCTACCGTTTTGTATAGAGCGTTTTCAATGCTCAGTGCAATCTGCTACTTTTGATTACAATTTGTGGCTGTTATACTTATACAAATGTATTAGGTGTCATATAGATATTTGTTTCTCACAAATAGTAGAATCGATTTACGACAGCAAAAAAATCGAGTCAACAGGCGAATTGTCCTGGACAGTAGCCATTAAAACCAAAAAAATTACTGAATACTTTCTGAGCGTTTGGACACTTCATAAAAAGAAGATGATTTGAACTGTCATCAAATAGCCTATTTAGGTAGTTGTAAACCGATTGTACTTCGAAAAAATTCATGGAGCACACCTTAGAGTATTTTTCTGTTCTGCATCTGGTGGGCCGAATTCGTGTTTCTGGCTTGTTTGATTGAAAAAAATATATATATACTTATGACCAGTGACCACATTTGCTATGTAGCTTTTAAAAAGTGTTCAATTTACTTCCTATATCAATCACAAAATGATTTACCTGTCACTGTTTGTGTAATATAATATTTTTTAATTTATTAATAAATCTGGCAGACGAACAAATTGCTAATTTTCGGAGGGAATTCTTCCAACCAAGCAGATAGGAATAGGTACAAAGATTTGTCGTGTTGTGTCTACAATGGCGAACAACTACCAACACATTTCTAAACGTTGAGAAAAATAAAAGTACGTTACAAACTGACCCACAGCGCACAGTTGTTTACTCCGTTATCTTTGATTCGATCTCAACCTTGACGTGATTAAGGCAATGACGCGCCTAAATGGGCACTTGTTCGGCTTCCATGAAACAAAACGGCCATGGACTAAAGAGTTTTTTGCCAGGTGGCGTGGTTACGCGTGGACACGCAGACTATCCTGACAATCGCCGGCCATGTGATCACGAAGAACCACCGGATCGCTGTGAACCACAGCGACAGGAGAGTCTGGTTCCTACACATCCACGACGTCCGTCAGGCCGACCGCGGCTGGTACATGTGCCAGCTCAACACCGACCCCATGAAGAGCCAAACGGCGTATTTAGACGTAGTAGGTGCGTGGGTATACCAACACATGAGACACACTTTCAGTCACACCTTCGGTTCAGTAACGGCCTATTTAGTTTTTCCTTCAATAATAGTGAAAGGTAGAATTGAACCAGAGAGCTACCTATATTATACTTTGCATCTTTTACTACTGAGGTTAAACATAATCACCGATCGGTTTCATCATCACCTGGTGACATCCACTGCCGATTATAAGTTGATTAGTTTAGATTAATAAATCACCCATGACGCAGCACAGTAAATAATCGAATTTTGGATTATACTGTTTTTGCCCATTAATAACCATTGTCTAACTTAAATTTCATACTACTCACGATTCTAACACTTGTGAGCCTTATCAAATATCTTAACAATGCGTGTAACCTAACTTCTATATTAATTAAGGTGATACGACTCAGTCGGTTTTTCATACGAACATAAAAAGTCATCAATTCACTTCCAAACCATCACTCATGGTTAAAATGTATTTTATTTTGTTGCTTGGTACATTTTGTCTGCGCGACTTGACATGAAAAGTCTCAAACAACCATAACGGACGTGCAATTAGATGTTTAAGATCTAGTGGCCTCATTGGAAACTAAACATATTTTGCTAAAAATATATACTTTTTCGTTCTTTCAAAGGTCGTCATTTCGCGCAGACTAAATGTATCAAGCTATAAAACAAAACATATTTCAAATATAATTGCTGGAGTTTTGGCAGCTCCAGATGAAATTAAACATTTGTTGCAACGGTCGAGGGGTTTTATGTTATTGATGGAATGTGTTCAGTGCCGCCGGACATTTTGGACTACCCTACAAGCAGCGACCAAGTGGCGCGGGAGGGTGCCAATGTGACGCTGCGCTGCGCAGCGCTCGGGGTGCCCACTCCCAACGTGGTGTGGCGTCGCGAGGCGGGCGACCAGCTGCCTGCCGCTAATTTCAGCGACACAAATAGTGAGACACACTTTAATCTCTTCTTCTTAGCATATTATGTTCGTCATATGAGTTTTACTTGGATTGCTATTAGAATCTAGTTGATTTACGGGTACTCCCTCACAGACTCGATATATTTAGTTTGATATGTGACTATCGTTATAAACTATGTATGCAAGCATCTTTCTTTCCTAATGTTGATTTAATTTAGAATTCAATCTGAAATGTTGTTGCCGATATAAAAATTGTAGCCCGGCTAGAGTCGGGAGTAAAACTCGAGCCGTGGTTATAAAAAAATGTAATAAAATTAAATAATAAAACTATATACAATAAAATTAAGGTGAAACGGCATTCCGTCAGTACGCAGTAGGTATGTACAAAGGAAGGTCACTGGCCTTAACGGTGCTGGGAGACTGGATGGCGGTGAAGAGTCGGGACTTCAGGATAGGTAGGTATAGGTTTTCAGTTCCTAGTTCGAAGCCAGCTCCAGACCAGTTCAGAACCAGCGCTATTCTGCATCAGTCGATACGATAACCGGAAGCGACTTCACACAACTTCAATCCAGTACAAAGGGCTGGAACAATCCTCCCGTTAGCGTTTGTCTCAAACCAATCCAAGTCTCATTTATTCTTTGCCAAGACCAGTGAACATTTAATTAATAAGACTTGGATTGAGTTTGAAAGTTACAAAAAGAACATAGTAAAATATATAAAAACAAAAGTACCTGCGAAGCGGCAGCCCTTACGAGTATTTATATATCTACACAGTAATTAATATTTAAGCAGTAAAAAATATCATAATATGTCAGTCTGTTTAGCAAATAACAAGATATCACGGCAATGTGAAAAGCGACCGAAAATGTCTCCGTGAAAAAAAAGACGATCGTCAATGCTACAGCGTTCGTAAAAGTTTCTAACCGGCCAGTACTGCGCCAAGGAGGTTTGCCGCGTTACAGTACCCCGCGCGCCCAGGAGAATTTTCCAAGTTGGATAACACAGGAAAATTCCAGACAGAAAATAACAGAAAATATACAACTACACAATATTTACAATTTTAAATCTTTAATGTGCCATTTACCCATCGCACGTCCATTATTGTCAGCCAATTCATACACAAGAGGTGACAACTTTTTCAATACTGTACACTTAACATATTTGGGAGCCAATTTTGCGGTAAAATATTTACCAGCGTCACTTAATTGGTAGTTACGGCGCCATACAACATCACCTTCATTAAATTCGGCCTGTTTACGCCTCAAGTTGTAGTATTTACAATTTTTTACATGAGCTTCCCAAATTGCTGTCTGCACTTTATCTAAGATAGGCGACAAGTGACCTAAATTCTCAGCATAAATGTCACGAGGTGCAAAAATGAGATCGTCATAATCGACGTCATTAGAGTCTGCGGCACCATAGAAAGACCCGCATGGCACTAACTCTCTGCCGAAAACCAGGAAGGCAGGGCTGAATCCTGTTACTTCATTAACACTGGTATTCATAGCAAATTGGATCTTAGGAATATTGACATCCCAGTTTCTATGATCCTCCTCCACAAAAGAACTAATTGCTGTCATGATAGTACGGTTGTAGCGTTCAACAGAATTTACCTGAGGGCAATATTTAGGAGTAAAATGCACCTGAGGAATCTGATATTTAGTAAAAAGTTCCTGTAATTCATTACTGATAAACTGAGTACCATTATCCATTATGATAGTACGAGGAAAACCGTGTACCAAGAATATAAAGTCTTCTAGAATCTTACATATTATATTAGAAGTCGCCTTTTTTATAGGAAATATCATGCAATATTTCGAAAAGCAGCAGTTGACAACTAATATGTAACGGTTCTGCTTACGAGTCATAGGTAAAGTGCCAACAAGATCGATTGAAAGGCATTGAAATGGCCTGCAACATTCTTTAGGTTTACCCATTATTCCCAGTGTCTGATGATTCTGGTATTTGTAGGCCAAACAAGTCTCGCAATCGGCAATATATTTACAAACGTCTCTATACATCCCCGGCCAGAAATAACGTAAAGCGATTCGCTTATGAGTTTTGAAAATGCCGAAATGGCCGGCTGTAGGCTGAGAATGATTTTCATGTATAATATCATCTCTCATTTCCTTCGGAATTACTAGTTTCCAGTCATACTCGGAAGTGAGCAAAGAACTAGTCCTTTTAAGTCTGTACAGATTATTATTTACAATTTTGTAGTCAGGAAAAGAATCAGGATTGTCCCGACAACCGTTTAATATATTGTTAAACCATTCATCGTTAGAATCTACATAAATCAGATCAACTGGCACCGAACGTGATAAAATGTCAGGAACGACGTGATCTTTACCTTTTTTATGCCTTATTTCAAAATTAAACGCAGACAAACGAACGCTCCAACGAGCCAATCGTCCTGAAGGGTTGTCTAAGTTTAAGAACCATTTTAAGGCTGCGTGGTCAGTATAGACTATGAATTTTTGACCATTATCTAAATAACATTGCCAATGTTCTAAGGAAGTAATAACGCTTAGTAATTCACGTTCGGTGATTGAATAATTTTGCTGTTGCTTAGATAAAGAACGGCTAAAGTAAGCAATAGGCTTTTCGATGCCGTCTTCCTCTTGCGTCAACATAGCTCCAATTCCAAAATTGGATGCATCACAATGCATAGAGAAAGTCTTAGTAAAATCAGGACAAGTTAGTACATGAGTAGATACAAGAGCTTTTTTTATTTTATTAAATGCAGCATTAGCATCCTCATTCCACTTGAAAGGAGGAGCTTTCTTTCCAGTAGAAGTAAGCAAATTCAGTGGTGCAGCCAATGTGCTAAAGTTTGGCACAAACCGCCTGTACCAACTGGCTGTACCTAGGAACTTTTTCAATTCACGTCTAGTAGTAGGAACAGGTATGTCGAGTATCGCTTGCACTTTTTCAGGGTCTGTGTGCAATCCTTTGTGGTCTACAATATAACCAAGATATTTCAGTTCGCGACGAAAGAATGCAGACTTCTCAAAGTTAACGGTAAGCCGCGCGTATGTAAGTTTTTCTAATACCTGCGATAACAGAGAAATGTGCTCTTCAAAGGTATTAGATATCACAATAATATCATCTAAATACCAGAAAACGCGGTTTTCAAACTCAGGCGTAAACAAAAGGTCCATTAAACGCTGCTGGGACGCCGGTGCATTCGTCAATCCAAACGGAACAACTTTGAATCTATACATGCCCCTCCCAGGGACGTAAAAAGCTGTTTTATCTCTATCCCCTTCGTATAATGGTAATTCCCAAAATGCCTTAGCGATGTCAATACTAGATAAGAACTTAGCATCGCGCAAATTATCAAGAATCTCATTTATATAAGGCAGTTTATACGCGTCTTTCTTAGTGACAGAATTAAGTTTCCTACTGTCTAAACAAAACCTCCAAGTACCATCTTTTTTAGGAGTCACAAGAACAGGACTCAACCACGGGCTCTCACACGGCTCTATGATATCTAAAGCAAGCATTTTATCTACCTCTTCCACTAGCACTTTTTGTTTCTCGGGAGAAAGTCTATAACATCTTTGTCTAATAGGTGCATGATCTCCGGTATCAATGCGATGTTCAATCAAGTGTGTACGGCCAAGCGGACTAGATTCCGTGGAAGCCTCGCGAAACTGCGATATAATAATATTTGCCCGAGTCTGTTGTTCCCCGGACAAGTCTTCAAATGGAAGAACTTGCTTAGAACCGTTATATACAGTTAGAGAAGTACAATTAGAGGGCTTTTTCAGTTCGACGTTACTTAGGCAATGAGGCAAAAGATTAAAGCCTTTCCAAAAGTCTATACCCAATATTAAGTGTGAAGAAATGTCGGGTATTACGTGCGCAGCAATACGTAAATATTTACCGTTGAACTTCACAGGTAACTCCATGTAACCGACGGAGTAAACGGGCTGTCCGTTAGCAGCTCGCACAGAGATCTTGTAAGAGGAGTTCAGTACAAATCCCTGATCTAGTAGAGCCTTATGAGAGTTATTACCAAGAATGGTAATTGAGCTGCCACTGTCGAGTAAGCCGCATAAAGTCAAATTATTTACATTAATATTTACAAAAGGACGCTCATTATCATTCTGATCGTCAAAGAGGATCAAAGACGTTTTTGATGATAGCATAAAAAGACGAACTACTGAGAGCCATTCCTCCCATTCATCACGCGAATATTTAGAGTCATTGCGTGTAATAAGTCTTTGACCCTCACTTATCCGTTTTTTGGCAAAGACTCATTTTTACCGACAGATTTACGGCACTGAGGACAATCCGTGCTACGGTAACCAGCCATACCGCATTTAAAACACACAAGGGTGCGTGGTTCCTTGCACATACGCAAAGAGTGACCGTTCACTCGACAACGAACACAAAATTGCTTAATAGAACTAACTATATTTACAGACTTACTATTTACAGGCCTATATACAAAATCATCAGTCAAAGATGATGGGCTATTCGTAGGAGGTTCCTTAAAGTTCCTCGAGCGGTCAAGGCAAGCTTCATACTTTTTACACACAGCCTTTAAGTTATCAATAGACTGAATGTCAGCCTGAGCTAACATGATGTCGTACTCAGGACGAATATTCCTTAGCAAAATTTCAAGTTTATTAGCCTCAGACATACTGTAGCTCAGCTTGGCAAATAATCCAGACATTATGGCAAAGTACGCTACGACCGACTCTTCCCTGCCTTGAGTGCGGTCCTGTATTTCACGCAATAGCTTGTAATCGTAATCTACAATACCAAAATCATCAAACAGTTTTACTTTCAAACTTTCCCAAGAAGTGAAATTGTCCTTGTAGGCACGAAACCAGTGTAGCGCTGCGTCCGTGAACATTTCATAAGAATGAGTTAATAATGTGCTAGTAGGCAAATTCCTAGACAGCGCAAACTCTTCCACCTTTTGCACAAAACTACGCGGGCAGCCTTTACCCGCGTATGAAAATTTGCGGAACTCGCTAGTCACGCCGCGGTCACAGTGTACAATAATTTTACTATCTGCACATTTGTCACTGTTCGCAGTAACAAATGACGACGCGGAGTCACTATTAGCGCTGCTGTTCTTTAAATCAAAACGCATTTTCAAGGCACTATATTTGGATACAAGACTCTTATACGTATCACGGTGCTCCTCTACCTCCGAGACGTCTATACGTTGAAGGCGTAAGTATATATGTACAAGAAATGACCTTATTTTATTTACAAGTTTCAAATCAGAGGAACTTTCATAGAGGGTGATTTTATCCTCGATAAAAGAAATAGACTTTTCAGTGCCTTTCAAGTCTTCAGCAACTGCAAAAGTAGTAGGTAAATCCTCAGCCCCATATTTACCCAACAAGTCAGACAACTGCTGTCGCAACTCTATAACTGTGTCGCGCGGTTTTTCATGCCTAATACTTACTTCGTACGTAAGTTCATTTTTATTTAGCATATTTACATTTACCTGCGAGAACTCCATGCTTATTACGAAAAATTACGTACTTAAAACAAGCAGGAAAAGACAATATATACACAAACTATTTTGAAAACACACACAAACACGCAACTGTTGTGTTATTAATACTTATATGGGTACTACACCGAATGCAAGTTGCGTATCTAATCAGTCCTAAATAAGTCCAATCATAGAATCAACCATTTAAAACTATGCACAAAAGAACTCTAACACAAAATATAATAACAAAAATTACATCCAAGCTATGTACAACCACTTATGTTATTTACAAGTATGTACATAACTCAATCCAAGTCTTTAAGACCCACGTACTGACTGAATGAACCCTTGGGCGCCAATGTAGCCCGGCTAGAGTCGGGAGTAAAACTCGAGCCGTGGTTATAAAAAAATGTAATAAAATTAAATAATAAAACTATATACAATAAAATTAAGGTGAAACGGCATTCCGTCAGTACGCAGTAGGTATGTACAAAGGAAGGTCACTGGCCTTAACGGTGCTGGGAGACTGGATGGCGGTGAAGAGTCGGGACTTCAGGATAGGTAGGTATAGGTTTTCAGTTCCTAGTTCGAAGCCAGCTCCAGACCAGTTCAGAACCAGCGCTATTCTGCATCAGTCGATACGATAACCGGAAGCGACTTCACACAACTTCAATCCAGTACAAAGGGCTGGAACAATCCTCCCGTTAGCGTTTGTCTCAAACCAATCCAAGTCTCATTTATTCTTTGCCAAGACCAGTGAACATTTAATTAATAAGACTTGGATTGAGTTTGAAAGTTACAAAAAGAACATAGTAAAATATATAAAAACAAAAGTACCTGCGAAGCGGCAGCCCTTACGAGTATTTATATATCTACACAGTAATTAATATTTAAGCAGTAAAAAATATCATAATATGTCAGTCTGTTTAGCAAATAACAAGATATCACGGCAATGTGAAAAGCGACCGAAAATGTCTCCGTGAAAAAAAAGACGATCGTCAATGCTACAGCGTTCGTAAAAGTTTCTAACCGGCCAGTACTGCGCCAAGGAGGTTTGCCGCGTTACAAAATATAAAATAAATACTTTTATATCCATCCATAGCTTAATTTAAAATGGTATGAAGTAAATATGTAGGTATCAGGTAATTTTGTCTTATATTTTACACAAAATTTAATTTTCATAAGAAGTTCCAATCTTAGATCGAATTTAAGGTTGAAAATGTTGATAATATGAGTTATTGTAAACATTTTAATCATTTTTAGATACTTACGTTGTAAGTGTTTGATCATGACAACAAATCAATATTCCTTTTTTTTAAACCTGACAAACTTGCAACCCTTATTGGGCGTGGCAAAAGCCGTATCAAGTGGGGGCCGTGGCGTTCCCTGGGGTCGAACCAGGTCGCTGGCCGGGCCACCTTGGGGAGACCCGGGGGCGCCTGGGGTCGAACCAGGTCGCCAGTCATTGCCCGATTCCTATTTATAGGTAGAGACCTTCTATCAACAGCAATTTTGCCTATGTTTTTCAAACGGTGGCTTTAAAATAATTTTTCATCACACTTGCTCGAAAATGGTGTCATTACTCGTAGGTACTGCGGGCCGTAAATGACCTATTACGCCCTAGGGCGTAATGGTTGTCTTTTTAAATTTGAAACGATGGTTTTGTTTTACTCTTATTTGTCGTGTTCAAAGGAAATGCCAATTTACTTTTTTAACTTTTATCACTGAAATATTTATTTAAAGAGAACTGTTATTGCAAAGCAAACACATATAAACACATATTTATGTAACATTAATTTAATGTTTAAATAGTGTATTTCATTATTTTGCAAATATAAAATCAACCGTTTTTGGTCTTTACCGTTATGGTTTCCGAACGTGACTTGACATTCGCTATGTCACTAATGTCACTGTCAGTTTTACAATTGTGTTTAGTTAAGTAAGGTTATTTTAATTAGATTTCCTCACAAGTGTGATGAAAAACATTGTGTGTGCCACGGGCGGTAAAAGAATTTCATTACTTACCGCTCTTGATACACAATGTACTAATATGTATAAGGACTTTACAAGGATCGCCTGAGTAAACCGCGCTCAGATTGTTGTAATTTAAATTAAACAATTTTATTAGACGTAAAAAGATCCAAAATTGAAGAATTATCCTTTTCTCGGGGCAGCTTTTTAGAATCTCCGTCCGGCACATTGTGTTCAAAAAATATATTTTTTTTAATTTTGTAAACACATTTATTTTTTATTTAAAAACGAAAAATGACCTCTAATTGAAACTTTTATTCAAAAGGCCGACAAAATCCTAACTGGATAAAATAATCATGCCGCCTAATTATTTGTACCTTTTTCAAATACATGCAACGCGGAATGAACAGTAAAAATACTATAAGTACCTAACCTAGTCCTTTTTTAATTGCAAAGAATATTTCAATTCAAATCAAAATTCCTTCTTTTTTCGTCATCCTATATTAGCGTGCGCACAGTCCCATTTAATAAGTATCCACAATTCCTATCAAAATGTTTTTTTGGAGCAAAATAAGTGAAATCTCTGTTTTCTTGTTATGGGAGCATCGAGCAGTGTACGGCGCGTTGTGCGCGGTCTCGGTCTAATTTTACAACGCTGCATAGTTTAAAGACTTCACTCCAACTCCCGCCTTCTTATTGAAGTCTGCGGATTCAGATTAACTTGTTGTTTGATGACATTCCCGTTTCAAATTAAGTCCGAGTATTTCAGTTTTCGAGAACAAAGTCTTTGCGGTTTTCGCCAACCAAGTTCTATTTAAGTTAAATATTTTGCGTTATACACATAGACACATTGTTGTGTACCTATATCTTATTGCGTTTTGGAAGTTATATTTTACTATTATGTAATATCTCAGATACTGGAATTTAAATCTTGTATCTTTGGATTATCTACACAAAGTTTTAGCCAGTAGTGCATTTTTAGCAACCGCAACGATTCTATTTTCTTGTCACGACCGTCATACCAACTTTTTTTCGGCTTTGAAAAGGAGGTGACTCTCATTTCAACTGTTATTTTTATGGTTTGTTTAATTATTTCATTAGTAATGTTAAGGTATATCTTAAGGGCTGCCCCATTTAAAGACATTGTACTTACGCTTTTTTCCGTATCTTTCAAGATACGCTATGAGCATGTTTCCAGATTTGGTAGAAAATGTTATTACCTTCGTGCAACTGTCAACTGACCTCTGTTTTTTTTTATGTTTTTCGGATTTGATTTTGGCCCTGGTCTGACTGATGGAAAATGTACCTCCTGAATGATTTCCATTTCTCCGTCGACGGTTCGTAGTTACACATTAAGTTATCTCGGCGTAGTGTGTTTGAATGACATTACACAAGGTATATTTGTACTCAGATTCATCGGTAAGCGGTGCGGTGCTGCACCTGGTGAAAGTGTCTCGACTGCACATGGGCGCATACCTGTGCATCGCGAGCAACGGCGTGCCGCCGTCCGTCAGCAAGCGGGTCATGCTTGTTGTTCACTGTGAGTCACAATTTTTAACCCCCGACGCAAAAAGAGGGTTGTTATAAGATTTATAAGTTTGACGTCAATGTCTGTCTGTGTGTCTATTTGTGGCATCGTAGCTCTCGAACGGATAGACCTATTTCGATGCGGTTTTATTTACGTAAAAACAAGTTTCCTTGCGATGGTTCATAGCTATATTTGGTAAAAATCAATCCAGCAGTTTGAAGAGTGCTAGCCTTTTTAAAATTAAATTATATAAGGCTTTTTCGGCATAAAATGGAATTATTTTTTTTTTCCTGTGATATTTACGTAATAATATTGTACAAACGGCCTTTAGTACAAAAATAACATTTAAAAAGCATGAAATGAAACGTAAATTAAAATTTTGCAACCCTCCGACTAAAAAACTCTAAAAAGTAAAATATTACATGTACTTTCTCCTTTTATGTTTTTATTTTTTTTTTGTCGGGGGACCTTCTGTTTAATACTAATAGCCGCTCGCTGGCTTGCTGTTTTACGTTCAACTCTGTTGATATATAAATAAATGCTTTGACAGATTCCTACATTTACTATTATCCGATGCATAAGATCTCGTCTAGTCAGAGCATTTTCTTAGGCTCACCGAATTTTTTGAAATAAAAATTGTGATAAAAAATTACACTGTAAAGTACATGTGCTCTTATATTTTTACTTTTTACAAAAATATTTTACACGGACAATTTATCATTTTTGTTACGAGTTCGAAAGGTGTAGGAGAGGCCATTTTTAAGAAAAACGAGACGGCACAACAATATACTGACTATGTTGCTTTGAGCCCAAGGGTGCAGAAGTGCAGGACACAATATGATTTAGACAATAGTTTTTAAAGGTCCATTTTTTGGAACAATAAAGGTCTCATGGAACCTTAATCATACAATTAAAATAAACTACATCAAAGATAACTATCATTGATCCTATTATTTAGTTATTTAATCTAAACAGGTACCAATAAATATTTAAATAAATGTGATAGTTGCTCCGTACTAGACGAGTTTCTATGCATCGGGGCTAGTTAAAGCAAGCGAGAGAATAGTTTGCCCGGAGCTGGGGTTACTATATCACAGGAATTGTGTCAAATTTTATGGCTCAAAACAGGATTGCAACCGGATTTTGAACCTCAGGATTTCGGATTGTATAGTGTATTGCTATATTTTTCTATTAAGAAAGGGTACAATCAACATCAACAAAAATTGATTTCAGATAATATTGCAATTTCAACACAATGTACCTATTTAACGAAAAGCCATTATTGTTGAAGAACATTAGTATCCATGATACGGATCATTTCTCTGTTTTATTATTATCTTTCAGTTATAAAAGCTAACCTGATCTTTGGTTTTTCACTTAAAAGGTTTTATTCAGCTAGCTAGCCGGAGAGATCAAGTTATTCGATCAAATAAAACACTTAAAGAAACTGAGCGGGTATATCATGTTCACTATTTTTAGCAGCTGGCGCGATACTTTCCGTTCCCGGGCCTTGCGTGACCGCACTAAACGACACAACTTTTACTACCATGCCATTTGCCGCTGGTGATAAGTTCATGGGTTTTATCAATGAATTCAACTCGCCATATATAACTTTAATTGTTAAAATTGCCATAAAAATCATGTTTTGTTTTAGATTTATAATAATTTTCAAGTATAATATCTGTGATGCAATATGTATCCCATCAAATCATTACACGTAAAAAGATACAAGTCTCGCAACGCAGTTCTTCTACAACAAAAAAGTTTTGAGATGTAATGTTAAACCAAGTCATTAACGGGGGGGCGGGGGGGTGTCCACAGAACTAGATTTCCACCCACTTGCCTATTATTTACCCGAGGAGGATTCTTTATTTGAGAAGTATAGAATGTGTTCCTTTGTAATCGCTTGTATTTGTATAGGATTACAAACTTACTTTTGCAGTTGTGACTGAAATTGCAAAATTTTGAAGTTTTGCTTGACTTGATAGGCTAAAAACTAATTATGTTTGAAATTTGGAGCTTCTTAGAATTATGACGATCATCAGTCAGTCAGTGACAAAACTAAGGAACTTTGACGTGCAATATTAGTTCTTAAATTACACGTTCAAATTGAATATTATTGAGAATATATTTAAGTCTTTTTATGACCTTATTATATATCGCTGAAAATTCAGGGTTCTAGCATTAGTCAGCACAAAATTACAAGACGCTGAAAATGGCCTGAATAACTTCGAGAAAAGGATGGTACGGCCATGCCTTTGTTTTGCTCCACTTGGCGGGGGCACTACCGTGCCCCCAGATGTACTCTCTAAACTAAATCAAAATTTTACATGCGTCGATTTTCTTTTATAGAAGTGCATAGTTTCGTATTTTCTGTACTTTCGTAAAATAGGAGAAAAAAATTAAACAAAATGAGGAAAGCACTATTGATGATTTTATGCCACCTTAATTCTTTCGAGAGCTCATTTACCTATACCTAAACAATTTTCCTTAAAGCTATGGTACAAGAAAACCAAGTATGTTCTTCCTGTCACACCTCGGACATGATGACGTCACAAGCTTGAAATGTTAAAACGCGTTTCTTCACTTATTTGCGTGTAAAGAAAAGGAAAGTTGAGCTAGTAACATTTACGTCACACCTGGCCATAAAGTTATGTTTTTCCCAAAAAACAAATGACACGTAAAAACAAACAATTTCGCGGGCCGGTAATTTATTTCATAATTGATTATGGGTGATACCTACATTTCTTAAATTATGGAAGTTGTTAATTAATGGTAAAATTAACCTAGCGTCAGCATGTCTGTGTTCCGGAAAAACATACAGTCGCCATCAGATATATCTGAACTGTCAGTGTACTCATAAATATCTGAACACGGCTCTATTTTCATAGCATTAGAGCCGTGTTCAGATATTTATGAGTACACTGACAGCTCAGATATATCTGATGGCGACTGTACCTGGTTTTCTTGACTTGGACCACAATGATTTTTTATTAAAGCATTAACGACTGCCAACGAATACTAAATTTTATTAGAAGAGAAAAATTGAAAAATTATATGTCTCGGGCAGCATACGTCACCCAGAATGACGTCACAAATGAAGGGACTGGTTGAAAGATTCGATGACTTGGACAGAGTTTCGGTAGCCTAGTTGGTTAAGGCGCCTGCTGGCCCGGATAGCCGAGGAGATGCAGGTTCGAATCCTGCCCGAGACATATAATTTTTCAATTTTTCTCTTCTAATAAAATTTGGACCACAATGATAAATATTTGTCATTTGTTACAGTTCCTCCTATTATGACAATACAGAACCAGCTCGTGGGAGCGAAGGAGGGTGAGACAGTGCATCTGGACTGTCACTCCGAAGCGTTCCCTAGATCCATCAACTATTGGACGATTAACGACCAAATCATATCACAGTGTAAGTTAAAGCATATAGCTAGGATATAGAAAGGAACTTATTGTAATATTCTACTATACTTCGTAGTAAAGTAGACTATTACAATAAGTTACTTAAGCTTAAGTTATTTAATACTCGTGTATAGTACCAAAGTCTCAAAACCAATTTCATGTACTTACTTTACAACTGTCTCTTTTCAAAGTCAAAGTACATGAATTTAAGTAAGACCTGCTTATTTAATCAATTTAAGGTTGAACGTTTTAGAGAATTTTCATACAAATTTCAGTCCCGTTTTTCTCCAGCCGTGATCATTTTCTGTACTTGAAACATTATTAGTTCGATAGTACTTTTCCTTCTGATTCCGCCAATAAGAAAAAAATACCGAAAAAATGAGAAATATTCTAAATAAATCCATTTGAAAACTAATAATTTTTTTATCAAACCGTTGTTTGTGTGAGTGTAGAGTATCGTGTCGGTGTAAACAAAAGGGCGGCATTTATCAACAACAGCTGATTCTGGGTGTCAAAAGAATGCCTAGATTGTTTAAAACCTACTCCTAAAACTTCTGGCCGCTAAGCTAATAAAAATTAAAAAATAAAGTGCTGTCAGCCGGTGTCGAAGTTTATCTCCATCAACAAATTTCATTTCCTAAACTGAGTTCAAGAAGGAGGTGGTATTGCATTGTAACTGTTTTTATCGTAAAGATAAAAATTGTACAAATACTTGAGTACGGATATAAATACGAGCTCTTATTCTTAGTAAAAAATATTGGATTTTTCGATGCAGTCCATTAGTTTTAAAAGCTAAAAGAGTTTGCTATCATTGACCATAAATGTATCGTTTGAAAAAAACCTTTTTCATTACTGCACTCCCATGCTCGATTAAAAAAATATGTTGCCTACAACAGTCACATTTACATTTGAAGTTGTCAACATTTTTCATACAATAGCAAAGATATTCCTTGTTATTAATTTTATTTTATTATTTGAATAGAAAACAGTTAGTTAAATATTTCCTTGAGCAACATTTTGCATACTACTTGGGTGGTAAGCCTGCCTGATGTGAAGTAGTCACCGGAGCGTACTGCCATTTTACTAAAAATAATGAAAACAAACGTACGCACACTCGAGACCAGATGGATTACCCAAGTAAATCCTAATTTGCGTCATCATCAGAAGTTCGTTGCCGTCACCCCTGCTATGAAAAGCTATAGCTCTGCATGGAGATGTTCGGCTGGAATCAGCCAGACTGGAGATCGCCTACCTAGCGCGTTCAAGAATTAAGAAGCGATATGAGGCAGCTGAAAGGCTTGGCTTTGTATTCTACCGAAGTCTATGAATAATATTCTATCGAACCCGTGAATCAAACTTTTTTTACAGCGCAATAATAACAGATCCTAAATGTATGACAGAGTAGCAAGATATTCACAAAAGTTGCTTGTAAGTAGTGGAATTTTAGCATTTTGGAGTAAGTAAGTTTGACGCGACAATTCTCAATGAAAATAAATAAATAATATACGATATAAAATATGTTTTTTTCTTGGCTTGGCTAATAAGTAAGTATACTATAAAAGTATACTAACTTAGGTCAGTAAGTATACTAGTTACATGTAAGTTACATGCACAACTAACTATTCATATGTGAGAGGTCAATTTGCAAAGAAAGAAGTAACAAACATGTGCAGATAATCAAAAAATCAGAAATATAAAAATATATTGGATACCTAACAATATATGTAGTATGAAACTAAAACTTCTTATTTCAACATCACCTGAACGTCTAAATCTTTATCAAATAGATTAAAATGGCGCCAAAATAATATGTAAACAAACATGACCTGTCATACTGTCATAATAATAATTATTGACAGTCACTGACACTAATGACTGTCAACGGGTACGCGTGTGTGCGAGAATGTGGAAAATTGCGATTATTTTTAAAAAACCTGTTTTATTGTCCACAAGAAGACTGTAGAGCTGAAATTGGTTGCGATTTAAGCTCATCATTTTTTACTGGTTCCGCCAAGACATAGAAATAGTAAATATTTGGTTGGGTTTAGCTAAAAATAATAAAAACACTACGCAAACGACGTACAACGCCATCTGAGCGGCTAAAATTGGTAACTTTCTCTAACGTTCCTCCTTCCTGTGCCACTAACCTTTTCTAAAATAAGTCGTGGTTCCCCTGTAGCTATCGATTCCCACTATTGTTATTTGAGAATATCATCTTCTTATGGATACAATGAAATCATTTGATTAACAAGAATAAAACATTTTTATGTCGTATACTCCCGTTTGCTCTAAAACGTTTAAATACACGAAAAGAAAACAACGAAAGTGCCTATAATATTTGAAGAGTTCCCTCGATTTCTCTAAGATTCCATCATCCTGATTTGGTTGCAAAAGGATTACCGCGAAGGTATATTATTTTTTTATTTAAAAGGGTTAAATAAAAAAAATAATTTCCCAAATCGGTCTAGCCGTCTTGAAGTAATCGGGAAACAAACCTGTACATTAAATTTTCTCTTTGTTTTGAAGTCGGTTAACACTAGAAACGCATTTCTAAGAAGAAATGCTCGAGAAACTATGAAAAATACCAAAATCGGTACAGTTCCCTCGATTTCTCCAAGATCCCATTATCAGATCCTGATTTGGTTGCAATGGGACTACGTCTGAAATATACCCTTACGAACAAAAAAAGAATTTTCAAAATCGGTTCAGCCGCCTTCGAGTAATCGGGGAACAAACACACAAAAAAAACATACAGACGAATAGAGAACCGTCCTTCTTTTGAAAGCCGGTTAAAAAAGGTTATAATTAAATACCACCTCCTTCTTAAAATCAGTTTAGGAAATGGAATTTCTAGGTGGAGTTAACTTCGGCACCTACTGACAGCACTTTATTTTTTAATTTTTGTTAGATTAGCGGCCAGTAGTTTTAGGAGTATGTTTTATACAATCTAGGCACCGTTTTGACACCTAGTATCAGCTGTTGTAAATAAATGCCGACCTTTTGTTTACACCGACACGATACTCTACACTCACACAAAGAAAGGTTTGATCAAAATTTTATTATTTTTCAAATGGAGTTAAGTATTTAGAATATTTCTTATTTTGTCGGTATTTTTTTTCTCATTGGCGTGATTAGAAGGAAGAGTGCTATCGAACTAAGAAGGCTTCAAATACAGAAAATGGTCACGGCCTGAGCAATGGTTTACTGAAAGTTGTATGAAAATTCTGTGAAACTTTCCTCTTTAAAAAATATGACCGTTTAATTTTTTTTGCTTATAGTTTTTGCAAAATTAAAGCGATTATTTAAATACTAAAAAGATCATTTAAATACACGGCAAAAGAATATAATAATAAATACAAAGAAAGATAGTGCCCATATTTATTTATTTCTATGCATAATTGAATAATTATTGTTTTCTTTTATTTAAAACTTATTTATAACTTTTAATTTCGCCTTTATCTATGGAAGTCGTGTTTTTTTAATTTTCTAATATATTTTTTTATGTAATTAAATTGTTAATGAAATAATTCGTCGATACGTCCCTATTTAATATCCGTCCCTAAAAAGCATCAAGCACGATCACACTGTCATGAAACATAGCATCATAGCGTAGATATTTCATACAAATCCCTATGTTTGCAGCGGATAAAAGATTCGAGATCACCGCAGTGGAAAGAGGCTATGAAGTAGACATGCGTTTGAAGATAAAAAAAGTGATCCGATCCACGTTCGGCACCTACAGTTGCATATCAAAGAACTCACTCGGTGATACCGACGGGACAATCAAATTATACTGTAAGTATTCATATAACTAGCTAAGCTATCTCTCCAAAAGGTTTACGTCTTAAATTGCGCCGGGCCTTATTGTGATGGATCTAGCCATTGAAGCCTCTATGACTTCTGGATTGCAGAAAAGAGCAGCCTCCAGCATACACAGAAGAAATCCTCTTCGCACTTAGCCGAAAGCGCTTTAATAATAATTATTATCATTTATTTAATCAGACAACAAGATCCACAGTTTGTTAGTATTTGCTTATATAGCTATGTTAGTATTAAGAATACATATTTTACCAAGGTCAATGTGTTCTTAATTAAGTGTTGCATTATTGCGCACTCACTTCTTACCGCTACTTTCATCAGGAGGTTAGTGCTGCCACGTATTCTGGATAACAATGAAGCCATCTTTTTACGTAAGACAGCCGCGAAACTGTCCACTCACGCTTCAGTAAACATAGATGCACTGCAGAACCGTGGCAGCCCCAACAGGGCCCTGAAGGTGAAGGTATTGTTGTATTGGATCCGCAAGGAGCTGAGCTTTGTCTCGGTTGCGATAAGTGTAACCCGTAGGGTATGATGTCAACTGTACCACATCTGAATTGGCTTTGCGAACGCCACTGGTTCAAATGACGTTGGTATGACTCCCCTAAATGCGAGTCCCTGTAAGCTTATGATATATCATGCTTGGCTTTACGATAAATAAATGATAAAGCATTCGTCGCGTGCTGAGTTTGAGAGTGACGGTTGTTTTATCATTGACAAAGCCTAGTATCATAAGATTATGAACAAATACTTTATATTGTAACCTTAAAAACCTTTAAAAATTTGCTCGACTTGGCTGGGGCACTGCGGTGCCCCCAGGTAGAGCACAGAAATCTTACTGTGACTGCATAACGATACATAAATTAATTCTATTAGTGAAGAGAAGTATCTATTAAATTTACTAATTTTCACTATAGGGTATCGATTCATCACCTATTAACGTATTTCAAGGACTCTCACACCATATACATATAGTAGAAGAGAACATACACGAAAAAAGTACTAGCCAGCTGTTTGTTGAAAAAAACGAAAAACAGGTGTACTTAGCAGTGGCGTGGCGTAAAAGATATTTATCCTTGGGCAAGCCGGTGCAGATTAGGGATACATTTGCCTTAAGAGTTAGAATAAGGTGGTTAAGTGTCTGATATTAGGCAAGCCGGTAGGAATCGAGTTCTTTGGACGCCAAGCCACTGGTACTTAGTCACATTCACCCCGCTCTCGCCGCGCATAGGGGACGAATCTGACTTCCTTCTACATCTAAAAATAATCACCGCAGAACACTCTATCTGTGGTAGAAACTTCATGCTTGTAACCCGATGCGCACGATATTGCGGCTTAGCAACTCTATTAATAATATAGTTACTTTATTTTTAGACCTTTCATGTGCCAGCGAAGAGATAACGTGCACCTAACTCGCAAAGTGGTCGTAATTTAATATTAATTGGGCATCGAATTAGCACGCAGGAAGTAATAATAATAATGTTTGTTGTTGTCGAAAGCATATTCCGCAAACTTCAGAAACCTTGCTTAAATATATTTTATAAATGATGCCCTTGAAGGACTGGCTTAATAAAATGTCTAATGATAACATCGGGAGTGTACTGTGTAATGATCAATAAATGGTATAACGTTCACAGTTTAGAACAACGTATCTCATAATTGCAATGTGTAGAATTCATCAGTCATCACTGGATTGAATAAACGTTCGATAGAATAATGATTTATACAATTATTTTCATGTATAATAACCACGATTTACCTATATTATATTTATCAGTAAGATCGACCAACCGTAAGACAAGGGTTGGTCTTCATCAAAACAAAAAGGCTGAAAGTAATAAAAGTAGTTGTAAAAACTGAAATATTTTTTATGCAATCAACTTAAACCATTGGGGTATTACTAGGGTATTATTACAATGTCGGAGACGCAACTATCACTTATTTGGTGGCAGGCTTAAAAATCTGTGTATTTTCTGTGATGCGTTATATCAGTCACGAGATCAAAGTTTATTGTGTAATTGAACATTTTATTTCCTCAGCGCTATCGGGCAAATTTGATGAGGCGCAGTACAACGAGGTGGGCGAAGACGAGACTCCGGACGTCGGCGAGCTAGAAGCACTCAAGCGCAGCGACGCAAGCGCGTCACGGCTCGCGCTACCCTTGCTGCTCCTACTCGCGTTATAATGCTACTTTGTATATACCAAATATATTGTTACTGTAATATTTATTCAGCAGTTTGATTTATCTTAACGTCACTTTAAATTCACATAGTACATAGCGGTAGTCGTTCAGATTTTTTCCCACACCCTAATCATCAGACGTGCTTTTACAGATTTTTCACTTGGTGAACGAACACTAAACTAAGACGAAGACTTTTTTTCATATTTTCGAGGCTATATAGCACCGATACTTGGTACACATACCTCCTAGCTGTAGAAATGCAATTTAATTATACATAGATCAGAATCTAACTTTTAAAGGTTTATTTTTAGGGAAATGTATAATGACAATTGGTGAACATCCAATTATATCATACGGTATTCTTTGATGACGCTTAAAATCCGTCGGAATATCTCAAAATAGACACAGTCATGTCAAGGAATTCCACATTATGCGCTTTGTACAGTAACCGGTTTTAGAATTAGTCTATTTAATACATTTATGCTACGATTCATTAAATGTATATACTTGTATATCACTCGCGGTCACAGTCACGGGTGGGTGTGACTGTACGATAAGAATTTATAGAAAGGGGTGACCAGTAGACCTAATCCTTACCTGCAGAGGTATCTAAAAGTCTAATTTTGAAAAGGAGAAGAAGGTCTCATAGCGTTCCTGAATACACTCAAGGTATGGCGTTTATCTGACTGGGCGCGTGTCTAACGGTGCCAGACAGTCTACCAACAGGGAAAGATGGCGAAAGATTATGCGGAGAGCTGTGTCTGCCTCTACCACCGATGTGGACGCCTCAGTGTGACCACGACCACTCTGACAAGACCTTTCGGTCTTGGCAAAGAAGAAGTAGAAGAAGAGGGCGTTTAAAAAGATGTACGTAAATAAAAAAAAGGTTTTGTGGTGAAGGAGATATAAACTTAATTTATCTACACACATATCATAATGCGTTCAAAAACCGCAAATTACGACCAACCTAAAAATGGGCCGTTGAGGTTAGGTGCTAGGGTATGTGAAGCCTACCGTTGCTGCTGTGGGGCTATGGTAGAGGAAAATGGCCATCACGGTCTCAGCTGCCAAAGATGCGCTGGCCGATTCCCGAGGCACCACTCAATCAATGAGATCATCCGGCGGGTTATGGTGTCGATTAATGTGCCATCTGTTTTGGAGCCGCCAGGGTTGAGCCGGACGGACGGTAAACGGCCCGACGGCCTGACGCTGGTTCCTTGGCGGAGAGGGCGTTGTCTCTTATGGGATGCAACGTGTGTCAGCACATTTGCTGCATCCCATTTGAGGCAGACCTCGCGGTGTGCGGGATCAGCAGCAGAAAATGCCGCAAAATTGAAGCACACCAAATATTCCGCCTTGGAGTCAGCCTACGATTTTGTGCCAGTCGCGGTCGAAACAGCGGGACCCTGGGGCTCGGAGGCCCGCGTCCTCTTTATAGATGATATGATTATTAGGGCGTCGTTTGCGACAGAGGGGCTGTGATCCTCGCTCTGGATCGTACTTGGTTCAACAGGTCTCTTTACCCATTCAGCGAGGGAATGCTGCTGGTATTATGGGGACCTTTGAGCCAGGTACGGTACAGGGCGGGGTGTTTTAATTATTTTTTCTTTTTTGCCGAGGTTTAGTTTAGTCCTATAAGTAGTTTAATTATTTTATTTTAGTTTAGGATAAATTTTAAGTCATTTTAGTTTTCTATGATCTTGTTATTATTTGGATTGCCAATTAAATATTATTTAGACTTAAAAATAAACTGTTCTGTAAGAACTAATTTCTTATCTCTGAAAATGTTATTATAGTTTCATAATAATAATAAACAAGAATTCAATATTATTATGACATTTCAATTTCGAACTTCTCTGAAAATCAAAGCAATCTGATTTGACCTCAATTCTAATATCAATCGAAATGACGTTTTATTCAAAATTAAATGTCAATTGCAACCAATTTTGACAAATCTCGCATGTTACTTGATACCGAACTAAATGATAGTTGAGGCCGACTCAAGTTTGTCTCTGAATTTAAAAAAAAGTACGGTTGCATGACATGCATGAAAAAATGATTTTTTATTAAAGCATTAACGACTGCCAACGAATTCTAAATTTTATTAGAAGAGAAAAAATTGAAAAATTATATGTCTCGGGCATGTATGGGTATGTATGGGTTGTAAGGACTCAATGGTAGATGGTGCTACATACGTCACCCAGAATGACGTCACAAATGAAGGGACTGGTTGAAGGATTCGATGACTTGGACAGAGTTTCGGTAGCCTAGTTGGTTAAGGCGCCTGCTGGCCCGGATAGCCGAGGAGATGCAGGTTCGAATCCTGCCCTAGACATATAATTTTTCAATTTTTTCTCTTCTAATAAAATTTAGAATTCGTTGGCAGTCGTTAATGCTTTAATAAAAAATCATGTTTGGGGTGTAGTACATCGTTACTGTGGATTTCTCAATACGAGTTGGGACCACAGTGCCATACATATGGGTTGTAAGGACTCAATGGTAGATGGTGCTACATACGTCACCCAGAATGACGTCACAAATGAAGGGACTGGTTGAAGGATTCGATGACTTGGACAGAGTTTCGGTAGCCTAGTTGGTTAAGGCGCCTGCTGGCCCGGATAGCCGAGGAGATGCAGGTTCGAATCCTGCCCGAGACATATAATTTTTCAATTTTTTCTCTTCTAATAAAATTTAGAATTCGTTGGCAGTCGTTAATGCTTTAATAAAAAATCATGTTTGGGGTGTAGTACATCGTTACTGTGGATTTCTCAATACGAGTTGGGACCACAGTGCCATACATATGGGTTGTAAGGACTCAATGGTAGATGGTGCTACATACGTCACCCAGAATGACGTCACAAATGAAGGGACTGGTTGAAGGATTCGATGACTTGGACAGAGTTTCGGTAGCCTAGTTGGTTAAGGCGCCTGCTGGCCCGGATAGCCGAGGAGATGCAGGTTCGAATCCTGCCCGAGACATATAATTTTTCAATTTTTTCTCTTCTAATAAAATTTAGAATTCGTTGGCAGTCGTTAATGCTTTAATAAAAAATCATGTTTGGGGTGTAGTACATCGTTACTGTGGATTTCTCAATACGAGTTGGGACCACAGTGCCATACATATGGGTTGTAAGGACTCAATGGTAGATGGTGCTACATACGTCACCCAGAATGACGTCACAAATGAAGGGACTGGTTGAAGGATTCGATGACTTGGACAGAGTTTCGGTAGCCTAGTTGGTTAAGGCGCCTGCTGGCCCGGATAGCCGAGGAGATGCAGGTTCGAATCCTGCCCGAGACATATAATTTTTCAATTTTTTCTCTTCTAATAAAATGCATGAAAAAAGTTTTAATTTATCGCCATTCGACATTTTTACTTTACGATTTTTGAACACATCATAGAGAGCTTATAATATGTGTGTAGATAAAGCAGTGTATGTAACTGTACATAATTAAGCATTATTTAACAGTCACATATACTAAAATTATAAAAGTCGGTTCACTTTCATACTTTAAGTATATTTTGCAGAAATAAGCCTGTCTAGAGTGATGCAAAGGGTAATGAATAACGGTCCCTAAACTCTAATCAAACACATCAAGTTATAAATGACGTTTAGGGTCTCAGCACACGCGATATTTTGGTCACGAGACCACATCGCGGCAGCATCGATATTGCGTAAAAATATCGCGTGTGTCGCAGCCCTTAAAATTAAGTTTCCATATTCATTTGGTTTTGTCTTATAATCTGACACAAACAGATTTCTAAATACAGATTTACAATGCTCACGAGTAGGTATAGTAAAGGACGGAGCGAACTATCACATTGGCTGCTCCTGTAGGTACTCACAAAATTTCTGAAGTACATTGGTGTACTCGTACTACTAAATTATAGATATTGTAACTTTTTTTGTACTTAGATAACTTTTAAATCTAATTTTCATCACACTTGCTCGAAAACAGTGTGGTTTTGCGGGCCGTAAATGACCTATTACGCCCTAGGGCGGTAAGTAAGGAATTACAATCCTTTACCGCCCGTGGCACACGCAATGTTTTTCATCACACTTGTGAGGAAATCTAAATAAATAACCTTAGTAATCCACCCAGTAGGATAAGAAAATTTTAAAACAGAAAGTGACATATATCCATAGATAAGACGAATGTCAAGTCACGTTCGAAAACCATAGCGGTAAAGACCTAAAACGGCCATTTTAGTTGATTTTATATTTGCAAAATACTGAAATACACTATTTAAAGATTTAATTGTTGCCGAAATATGTGTTTATGTACATGTATTTGCAATAACAGTTCTCTTTAAATAAATATTTCAGTGATAAATGTTAAAGAAGTAAGTTGGCGTTTCCTTTGAACATGACAAATAAGAGTTAAACAGAATCAGCGTATTGAAATGAAAAAAAAAAACATTACGCCCTAGGGCGTAATAGGCAATTACGGCCCGCTGAATCTACGTGTAACAACACCATTTTCGAGCAAGTGTGATGAAAAAAGTATTAATCGGCCATTCTCACGAAGTATGTCTGCGGTCACCTAATTACCGCGACGCTGTTTTCATACTAAATGTATGGAGACGCGGTAATTAGAGGCAGTCATACTTCGTGAGAATGGCCGTAATATTGATCTAGTTCTTAAGAGTCATACGGCAAGCAAACCCCTATTTTCATACATATTTATTGTTCATAAATTAGCGATCCTGTATTAGCAAAAAGTTACACGTTACAAACGAGATGGCATAAACTTGGTAAAATTAACAAATTGAACGCTTACCCTGAGTTTGGCTGTTATTTAGGGTTCCATACCAAAATGGTAAAAAAGAAACCTTATGATGGTGCGACTCTGTCTGTCTGTCTGTCCGTCTATCACAGCCAGATATCTCAGGAACTTCTGCTGCTATCAATTTGATTTGGAATAGATTTAAAAATCGCTAGGCTTGGGGCCTACTGGATATAAAACAAATCTTATACCTTTTTTACTTTTTTTGAAGTTGGGCTATTATATCAAGTGGGGTATCGAATGAAAGGGCTTAGTTTGTAGATTCTAAAACCATTTTCTAGTATAAAATTGAAAGCAAAAAGGGGTCCCCAAAAAATAAACGCGTTTTTGGCGTCTTTTTGCTCGACGGTGGTAGCCTTTGTGTGCGAATCCGACTCGCACTTGGCCGATTTTATGTATTTATGTATCCTATAGATTCGGTCTGGATAGTGCTAGAAAGTCCAAATTCTCAGGATATGATGTCAATAGAGTACTTTATTAAACATGTCAAGTTTTAAATCGTCTGCTATTATACTTAATAGTATTACCTCTAATATCTAAGATACCCAGATTTCGTCACTCACACACTCACTCACTGACTGACGATCATCAAATCTGTTAGGGTACTTTATGAAGTCATAGTAAGGGCCTTATCGCACTGGCTATTTGCGAGCGAGTTTTTTTTTTATGACATAGGGGGCAAACGAGCAGACGGGTCGCCTGATGGTAAGCAATCACCGTCGCCCATATACACCTGCAACACCAGCAGAGTCACAAGTGCGTTGCCGGCCTTTCAGGTGGGAGTACGCTCTTTTCTTGAAGAAGTTGAGGGAGGTTGGTTGAGGGAGTAGCGAGCGTGTTTTCATACAAAACTTGTCGAAGATCAATCAAGAAGAAGATCGAAATCTGTATGAAAACACGCTCGCAACTCGCTCGCAAATCGCCAGTATGATAAGGCCTTAAGCTAAAATTTGGTGTGAAAGCTAGGATTAACACACAGACTACATAAAAAATAATAAATGTGTCTGGAAGAGATCGCTTATTAGCGATAAGACCGCCTGTTGTTTACCATTTATGCGGCTTTTGATTTAAGTTTTTGTAATCGTTTGTTTTGGTGCACAATAAAGAATGTTGTATTGTATTGTATTTGCCCCCCTATCCTTTTAAAATAGGGCAATGAAAGTTTATATTATGGCAATTTTGTCAATTTTCAAGCTACGAAGAACATAAAAAAATCGGTATTTCAAAATTGGTAAATAAAGGTAGAGAAAATAAATACAATAATAAAAAACCGGACAAGTGCGAGTTAGACTCGCGTGGAGAGGGTTCCGTATGTTCAAAACAATATAAAACAATTATACTTTATTGCACCATATTTTCCATATATTTTCAAAATTCTACGTCCAATAGTTTCCGAGATAAGGGGGAGGAATGGTAAATTTTTGCCTATTTTCTTAAATCATTTCAAAACGACTGACATGAAAATTATAAAAAAAAAATATTTGAGATTCTCACAGTAAGTCCTTTCATTTAATGTGTCACACGATATAGTTCGCAAACTTTTTTTTTCTAGTTGACCCCCAAAAGTTCATATATTTTCGTGACATGTCCGTTTTTAGGTCATTAACCTTAATATATCGACACTGGAAATTTCAAATGTCGTAAGGGACATTTTGTCGTAAGTACACTAAATATACCATTGGAATCAGTATTTTTTTCTCTATCGATCTGTTCGATTGAAATTTTGATAACCCGTCAAATAAAAAAGTTATGAGAAGATTAAATTTTGTCGTAACTTCCTAAAATTTAAAGTTGACCCATACAACATAGTGCCATATAAATTTAGTATACAAATTTATATTTTCATACATTTTATGGTTACTTACTTCATTAACCTGGAAACCATAAATATAACTTACAACAGAAATTCGCAATGTACAAATACGCTTTTGGTAGTTACGACAATATGATAATATTTTTAAGAAAAAAACGGGTTATTTCAGATTCGTAACGGACATTTTCGTCTTAAATTCACTGCGTAAGGGACACTATTTCCTAAACTATTAAGGTTATAGATTTCCAATAATTAGTTCGGTGTAGATAAAGTTATTTGAAAATTATAAATCTGAGAATCATCCTAATCGGTTAAGAAACGACCGAGTTACGATTTTTTTTAAATTGAATTTTGTTTTTTGGCTCTCCTGAAAAGTCGACCTTTGTCCCTTACGACATTTGAAATTTCCAGTGTCGATATCTACTAAATTTCAACTGAATCGGACCAGTACTTTCACAGTAAATTGGCTGTGACAGACAGACAGACGAGTGATCCTATAAGGGTTCCGTTTTTTTTCCTTTTGAGGTACGGAACCCTAAAACTATGATAAGTATGTAACTTACAAAAAGAAATGTTATACCACCAAAACACTTTCATGTAAAGTAACACCAAGACGACTACATTATTGCTTGCACTGTAAAAAGTTATCAGACCTTACGACGAGCCAAGCTCCTAACTCTACGCGTTAAGTTAGGGCAACCCTAACACTCTGTAACTTCTAGTCTTAAGTTCTCAACAAATATTAGCCAAAATGTATGGCTTGGCCAGGACCTATTGACAGAAAATTAGTTAAAGAATTGCTTTCTATTAAAGCCGCCTAGTTAAAGAATTGCTTTCTGTTCTTCAACCCATAGAAGTGTCTAAATACGTTTCTCTTACGAAAGGGCCAAATTAAGGTCCCGGCGTAAGGCCTCGAGATAACCCCGGAGGCCGGCATGGTGATCTCAGACGTTAGTTACACAGCGGCTAAAAAGATACTAAACGAAGAAATAAATGAATCGGTTGATGAAGTATGGAAGGAGAGGAGGTATAGCTCACACGATTACGATTTCTTTGTGTAGTTTTTTTTTAGTCGCCGTGACAACAAACCTCGAAGACAGGCATACCCAACCTCTCCTAATATCATTGTATTGATTGTGTGATCCAATTGAGTTTCTTTGAAGTTGTTGTAAAAAATATATAATAGTACCTAATTTCGATTTGGAAAATAATTATATGTTTCATGTACACAGTAACTAGGACGAGCCATTCCCTCTCTTACTGTATCCATGTAGCAGGCTGTAGCGCCGTGTCGCCGCGGAGCCGTCACTATTGTCATATATCATGGCGAGTTCCGTCGGTTCTATATTTCATGTGTTGGCCGGGGACGTAGCACCTGCGTCCTGTCTCGACTACACTGCTTGCCGTTCGCGACTTGAATGTAAATTTGTCACATGCCATCTAGTGTCACGTGACGACTGTTATCTCACTTATAGTGTTGTTATGGAGCCATTCTGGCGTGACTGGTGAAATGGTGAAGCGTTTTGTGAACGAGCAGGGTACGGGCAAATTAGGTATGTTATCTAGTTTTATAATTTTACCACTGAATTCATGTGTGAATCAAAATCATTTTTGATGGTATAGTGAAGGTTATTAATATGTTTATTAAGAAATACATTAATTTAAATTGAGTAACGTTAACGATTGCAATTTCGTATTTTTAAGCATTCATTTCGTTTTTAAAATAAATGTATGTTTTCCGACAACACGTAGTGAATAGAGTGCGACTACGCTAAGTTTGCAGTGGTCAAAAAAGGTCTTATTAAATGAAATGTTTCGAAATTGCAAATGAAATTGTAGAATACTAAATAATCAATATCAAATAATTTAGCATCAATTTATTTTAAATATTCAAGTTAAATATAAATAATTGTTCCCGTTTCATATATTTTTCGTCGTTTCATATAGTTTGCTAGGTCGAACCTCCTACCTGATCTGTTATTATTTTTATGCCACACCTGGCCATAAAAGCCGCTTTCTGGCCAAGTGTGGACATAAAGTGACTGTACACAACACGGGAGGTAATAAAGATAGCCCTCGATCGCATATTTACGTCCCTCGCTTGCAGCTCGGGCCGCAAACTTCTGCGATCTCGGCCTTTCTTTGTATTACCACCCTAGTTGTGTATTGTACTATTTTTTATACAAGAAGTGATAATAATTGGACCATTTTAGAAAGCTTATGAATTGAGGAAATAATTTCTGCAATTTTTACGCGAAATGTCATAATTTTTTTTAGGTAAGTAGTGCCTCGAAGTGTTACAGAATTTGGAACACAATACAAAACTTGTGACTTCAAATCCTTTTATTTGTAAAATTTTGACTAGTTTTGGCATGTTTTTTTATTTTCCTTAATCAGTTATTTATTGGTCATTAGATAAATGCTTTTATTATTCTCAATTTATGTAACTTTTTTACAATTATCAATTTAGGTCGAAAGGCGGATTAAAAAAAACTCAAATAACTTGAAAACCAATGAGTTTTAACCCCCGGTTGATTGGACATAAATCATTGCAAATGAGCTATAAAATAACGCCTTTCAAGGAATATGTCGAATTTCCAATAATCCTGTATATATTTTTGAATGAAATTTCGTAACACTTCTCATATTGTTTTGCGCAAATAAAATGTATGTAGGAAAGAAACCCATTTCAAGTAGTTCAACCAAATTTGAAGTCTTTAAGTTCCCTCTTTTTGTCATCTACTTAAAAATCGTTTCCTAAAAATTTTATTTTTTTATAATTCACATCACTGCCGTTATTGCAGATATATAAGCAGATAGATAGTTTATATAAATAAGGCCTGTATATATTTTCATAAATGCTGTAATAAATAGATACTCGAGGAAACATTCCGCCCCGGGCGCGTCGTTAATGAACACTTCCTTCATAAGAGGCAAACACTCCACCCGAGATTAATGTAATGAACTACCTACGACTTCCTCGCTATCAGCTCTATTGGCAGAGATGACACTCTGAGCACTGCTGTTGATCTTTAACAAGATTAGGAGCAGATAGCGGATAGGTTTTATGGGTCTTTTATTATTTACTATGTAGTAAGATTCCGCTTCGTGATTCGTCTTCATTGATTTTCCATCCTTTTCATGCAAACTTTCATCCCTCGTGTTGTCTCCTTTGCGGATCTCCTTTATGTACAATTATTTCTCAGTTCATAACATTATCTGAGAAACATGATTGTGTTCCGATTTTTATTAATTTGGTTTTTTTAGGCATTAGGTACATATCTGTCACCCGTTATTTTATGCATTAGTAGGCCAACGTTTGACTTGCATCTCACCTGGTGTTAAGTGTTTTAAAACAATGGTGTATTATATAACATACTTAAAAATCCTGTCAAGTGCGAGTCGGACTCGCGCACCGAGGGTTCCGTACAAACTTGTTAGTAGATACGTGAATAGTTCAAGAATAACTGTATGGCGATTAGGTTAGTAGGAAGGAGCAAATAATTAGGTACGTCTTATGATTTTTGCAAATTTCTAAAAAACGTTGCAAGTTAAGAAAACCATTGTATGTTTCTTGTAATATTTAGGATAAAATTAATAATTGGTAATTATTACAGATTTCTCTGTTCAGTAACTTCGAAGATAATAGGGGGGGGATGGATTTTTTTATAACGTTTTTCGTCCTAATTCAAAAAGTCAATTATTAAGAAAAAAACTAAAAATTGATTTGAAATCTACAAATTAAGCTCTTTTATTTGATACGCCACTTGATATAATTGCCCAAATTTAAATTTTTGACCTCCCATTTCGACCCACTTTAAAAAAAAGTAAAAAGGTATAAGATTTTTTTAAGTCCAGTAGGCTCGGGTGTTAGTGACTTTTAATTCTATTCCAAATTTCAAATCGATAGCAGTAGTAGTTCTTGAGATATCTGACTGTGACAGACGGACAGACAGACAGACAGGCAGAGTAGCACCATAAGGGTTCCTTATTTACCATTTTGGTACGGAACCCTAAAAACAACAGTGAGATTAATAATTATAATAAATAATTGTTGTCGTAATAAGTAATCGTTGTTGGTGATAGAAGGTTATCGAATCTTCGATTCGCCGACGATATTCTCCTCTTTGCTTCAACAGCACTAGAGCTCCAACAAATGCTCCAAGAACTAAGCATAGCAAGCCTTCAAGTTGGACTTCAAATGAATCGCCTAAAGACTCAAATGATGACAAACAGCATTAAACGTAGGATCGAGGTAGACGGGCACACCATGCACTATGTCGACGAGTATACTTACTTGGGCCAGATAGTCTCTTTCAGCAACAGGCAAGATAAGGAAGTCGCGTTGCAAATGCCTGGAAGAGCTACTAGTCCATGAAGGCGCTAATGAAGTGAACCCTTCCACTGGCACTAAAGCGTAAACTTGTCGATATGTGCATTCTACCCATCCTGACCTACGGTGCTCAAACATGGTCACTCACAGAGAGTCAGAAGTCCAAATTGAAGGTTTGCCAACGCGCAATGGAACGCAGCATTCTGGGTATTAGGAGGACAGATCGCGTACGGAATAGCACGCTTGCGTTCCAGAACATGCATAGCTGACGTTGGAGTAAAAACTGCCAGGCTCAAGTGGGATTGGGCGGGCCACGTAAGCCGCATGCACCTGGACAGATGGGCTCACGTAATCACCAACTGGGTGCCCCAGAATAGGCGGCGACAGCAGGGCAGGCCAAAATGGAGATGGCAGGATGATATAGATGCGTTTCTAACTGACTGGCCGGATGTTGCTGCCAATAGGGAGTTGTGGAAGTCAAATGGAGAGGCCTTTGCCCAGCAGTGGGACACTACGCAGGGCTAACAAACAAAAATTACCCAGGGCGGTAAAACAAAGAATGTCTCAGATCACAGGTATTTGATGCCGAGCCGAAGGCAAGGGCGATAAATATGGGAATTATTGTTTTTTTTATGAAACCGCGCCAGAGTGAAATATTTTGTTATAGTATCTAATCTGTGCGAAAGGATTAATACACTGTAAGGATATTACTGCGCTGTGCGTTCAAGACCGCCGGCGGTCCAACGCACATAACATTAGATCAATCTTAACTTTGAGTATAACTAAGCCACGAGTTTTCTTTCCAGTACGTTTCTATGTTATTATATACTGTTTACAAAATCCCTCTGGGCTATTCATTGAGATAGAAAAGGACAGATGTTTGAAAACCAGAGAAGCTTAAATTGTATTTCCGAGCGAGAACTGATTTATATGTTTTGTCCGACTGTCGTTTGCCTGGAACGAGCGGACGAGAAAACTTCATTTTAACTAGGACATCTGTAAAATTCTCTTGGTACAACTTTATTTATATAAATTACTTTTCTACGTATTTGCTCGTAAAACAAAGACTACATTTATAGAGTATGATTATGTCCGTTCTGCTGCTTAAAGAGTACGCTAAAGACTAAATAATAAATGCTTAGCTCCTGCTGGGCACAGGCCTCTCGTAGATTTATTTCACATAACATCATACAATAAAAGACAATAGTCACGCACGCTAGGAAATGCATTCCTGAAAGAAATCTCTTGTAACCAACGCTTCAGTAAAGATCGAATAACTAACAGAAATAACTGTTGATTCTGTTACACCATCAAAATCGTGACGCATGAGTATATATATATATACGTAAAAGAGTTTCCTCTTAATTTATACATTTTAATGTACGTTGCACAAAGAAATATGACTCTACTCTCATTATTTTGTAAAAATCTGAATGAAGACCGAGTTTTACAAACGCAATTTAAATCCTATCACACTTAATATTATAAATGTGAAAGTTTGTGAAGTTGTTTGAATGTTTGTTTGAATGTCTGTTACCTAATAACGGGGTAACACTTGGATGGATCAAGCTGAAATTTGGCATGTAAGTAGACCAAGTCCCGAATTGGAACATAGATACTTTATATATTATAAAGAGTTCCCGGTTCCTTTGGGACAATAACGGGAACAACGTGGGCGAAGCCGCGGGGAAATGCTAGTAACTAATAATAAACAATGATTCACGCAGTTTCGACTACATAGGGAATAATTACTTTGAAAAGAATAAATCGTACTAGACTCTTATATTGTTCCCAAGAGGGTAATCACTGGAAAGAACAATTACCTACAGAGTTGAAGTAATAATGCACATGTAAAATAAATTAAATAATATATCTTCAAAATATCTGATTATTTCAAACTTCGTTTATTAGGTACTGGCATTTTCCCGCGGCTTCGCCCGCGTTGTTCCCGTTACTCTCTCAAGGGAACATTTTACCGGGATAAAAGGGTCCTATGTTTCAATCCAGGACTTGCTCTACTTACTTGCCAAATACCAGCTCAATCAATCCAGATGTTACCCCATTATTTATAAGTAGTAACGTGGTAGTAACAGACATCCAAACATCTTCACAAACATTCACATTTAATATAACATAACTGTGATGATTTTGGAACATTAAAAGTTTAAATAAACATTTTAATATAACACGTGGTTTTAATACAAGTAGCACGCTCTCCAGGACAGTTGTTGGCACGGTTCATTTTTGAATAGTCCAGTTGATGTGTGGCAGTACTGGCAGTGCGCGAGGGAGTCCCCCCTAAAAAGTAACCTCTCTTAACCCCTTAAACTGTGAATTCACTTTTCTTTGGTCGAAGAGTATATAATATTTAATGTATGAAGTCTCAAATCCTACTTTAAAAGTCTAAACATGAAGTTTTAAACCTCTTACTTAAAAAGATCGTACAGTCCCGATACAAACTTTCAACCCCCCTTTAAACCCCTTAGTGGATGAATTTCAAAAAAAGTGAAATCACTTTTTTGTATTCTAATGAAGAGTCTGAACACCTCTTACTTAAAAATATCGTAGAGTCCCGATACAAACTTTCAACCCCCGTTTAAACCCCTTAGTGGATGAATGAAAAAAAAATTTAAATTACTTTTCATTTATTTTAATGAAAAGTCTAAACATGAAGTTTCAAACTTAATTCAAACATCGTAGAGACTTCATACAAATTTTGAACCCCTATTTGAACCCTTTTTGTAAAATCCATTCTTATTGCACCCTTAGACTTTATAAGGAACCTAAGTATACGTGCCAAATTTTGAATTTCTACAACCAGCGGTTTGGGCTGTGCGTTGATAATGTCAGTCAGTCAGTCTCTTCTTTAGTATATTTAGAAGAAGATATATAAGTGCCGTTGATATATTATTACTGTACCTAGGTACAGTCACCGGCAATAATATATCGACTGTGGAAAGGAGAAACACTTTCACTGGTGACATTTTGAGTTATATGTCGCAGCCAACTGGTTTAATTAGCCATTTGGTTAACTGCCTAGCATTTTCACTAAACTATGACCCGCCAGCAGGTCGACGAAGCGGGGCTTCTATTTCTGCTCTGAGGGACACAAGCTGACTAACAAACCTAACCTAAAATAAGGAGTGTGTTTAATAAAAATCTAGACAGCTAACCAAATAGCTAATTAAGCTAATTGGCGGCGACATATACACGAAAATGCAAAAATATCTGACAAATTCGATTCCTATAGTAATAGGGTTCTGTCATCATAATATTATTGCCGGTGACTGTACAGTGAGCTTCAAGCGCTCACATATCTGCACCTGACCTGACTATACCTATATTTACCGGCATCCGGTTTAAACAGATAGCCTTGCGATATTATTTATTATTGGCGTTAATAAATATGTCCAACTTTGAGAAAGATGTTAACCGTCGAATCCAGCTCGACTGGGGAGGAACGCTCCCCGTTCCGTAAGTTACGTAACATCTTTTCATCCGAAATCCCGCAGTGTCTGAAGACGAAAGTCTTTGACCAGTGTGTGTGCCAGGGATGACTTACGGCTCAAGCTCAGGCTTACAGCTCAAGGTCACTCAAAGGGCAATGGAAAGAGGTATGCTCGGTGTTTCTCTTCGAGATCGACTCAAAAACGAGGAGATCCATAGAAGGGTTACGGTCATAGCTCAACGGAATGCAAACCTTAAGTGGCAATGTGGGCGGGGCGCATTGCTCGCAGAACTGATGGCCTTTTGGGTGTTAAAGTTCTGGAGTGGTGACGAGATCCTTGGGGAAGGCCTATGTCCAGCAGTGGACGCCTTTAGGCTAATATATGATGATGACGATGATATTTAAAGATTGCTACATTATTTTTCGATTCATATCATAACTAATATTTTCAGTTAGAATATTTATAGAAGTTTTGATTTGAAGCAAAAAAACCACACTAGACGTCGTTATAATATACCTTTCAACACCTCAAAGAATGACTCAATGCCAGCCTCCTGGGCACCACTTCGACCGAAGATAACCTCGGGAGCATCTTAATTTATAAGGTACTAGCATTTTCCCGCGGCTTCGCCCGCGTTGTTCCCGTTATTGTCCCAAAGGAACTCTTTACCGGTATATAATGTATTCTATGTTTCAATCCAGGACTTGGTCTACTTGCATGCCAAATTTCAGCTTGATCCATCCAGTTGTTACCCCGTTATAAGGTAACAAACATCTAAACATCTAAACATCCAAACATCTTCACAAACTTTCGCATTTATAATATTAGTGGGATGGGATTCTTAGTTCTAGTTTTATTTAATTTTTAAATGCATATTTGTAAATAGGTCTTACCTAGTTATATTTTTTACTATCATATTAATGTTGATAATTTTAATAGCGATACACAATAAACAAATAGGTAAATACAAAAAAGACAGATAACCTATGAAAATATAGTCTATTCCAGGACAGGTGAGAGTATGAGTAAGGGCCGTCACGATTCGAGGGTCCGGATGCATTCAGTGGAGCACAAACGCGAGCATTCACTTTGAATCAGACACGGGATTAGGCCGTTCGTGATCTGAAACCCTTAATAGACAGTGTCATGTTTAGAGAAAACTCAAGGGGATATAATTGGGGGTTAAATGAGAATCAACGCTCCTGTTGACCGAGGCGAAACTTTCCAGTCTTTGTTCAAAAAGTTAATACTCTTTGATTTCCTTTGGAAAAATTGGTTTCTTTATTAAAATATCCTGGAAGTTTACTTAAACTCGAGGAAAACATTACCTACTTAGCAGCGGCGTGGCGTAAAAGATATGCTTGGGAAAGTCGGTGCAGATTTTGCGTAGATTTTACTTAAGAGGTGTAGAATAAGTTGCTCAAATGCCTGATATTAGGCAAGCCGGTGGGAGTTCTTTGGTCGCCACGCTACTGCTACTTAGTACAGGTGGTTTTATAAAACTTTATTATAAGTATATCAGGTGTTTGTCTAACTTTAAAATACAAGTAGTCGCACTCTCGGCCGATAAGTACACAGGTACAGACGAGATTTAATAAAATTTGTGAGTCATTTCCTAGAAATGTTCTTTGAACACCCATAATGCAATAAGGTCATTCATAGTCGACACCACGGAAATATATCGAGATAAAAGGAAATAGTTCGTCGATTTGTGTGGGAACCAAGCGTGTAACGTTTTTCGCTTGGCGCTTGACGCCAAAAGTGTAATTTAGTGATCGAAAACATACTTTTCCATTATATTTGGGGGTATTTGAACAATTAATTGTGCCATTATTATCAGATTTTCAGATCTGATAATAATATTGACAGCGACTGAAGTTAACGGCGTGCAAAGTAGGTCGTTGCCACTGCTTTTTAGCACGCGACGCATATGAACGTTTTTGCTTCTACCTCGATACCTATATTTATGTGGTTGACACTCAAGATATTTCTAGTTAGACAATCAGTGCTCTTGCCTAAATATGCGGTGTCAGTAATGCGTAGGTAGGTAAAGGTACTCCGGAATTATATTGTTGTATAGCTTTTTGTCAATACCAATTTTAATATTATAGATCACTAGCATTTTCCCGCGGCTTCGCCCGCGTTGTTCCCGTTATTCTCCCAAGGGATCTCTTTACCGGGATATAATGTATCCTAAGTTTCAATCCAGGACTTGGTCTACTTGCATGCCAAATTTCAGCTTGATCCATCCAGTTGTTACCCCGTTATAAGGTAACAAACATCCAAACATCCAAACATCTTCACAAACTTTCGCATTTATAATATTATTAGTGGGATTACAAAAATGACTATTTTTTTCTGTAGAACGGCCACGTATAAATATAACAAATACTTTTTCCAGGCTGTACGGAAACTACTCCGAGTAAGATTATAGAAAACGATATAATATTTTGTAACTCGTTAACATCACGATTTCAATTTTATATAGCACCGGGCGCGTGTGGAAATTAACGACAAACCGTCGGTTATTTGACTAAATCGTTACAATTTTGCGACGCCATTAACCCCCCAACACTTAATGAAATTATATTGGACACGCACGAATGCCGACTAACCAACTCAGCTGAACTTAACCAAAGCCGAGATTCAAACATAGCAACTTTGTTCCTTTCCACTATCGCTAACAAACAACACAAATACGTTAGTTATACCTACGCTTGTATAACAATTCCTGCGAAGATCTGTTCAAGATAGGTTTCTTATACCTAATTCAAAATCCAGCAGGTTTCGTCGGTTTACAAATTAAAAAGCACTGAACATTAGGATGTTTCATTTTCCCAAACTTTTGATATTCATTTCGCTTTGCTCGATTTCTGAATCTTACTCATGTAAAGCCTGATATTTCAAATCGGTGTATATTTAGAGGTTTGACACTATTAAACTTTTAACTTCAAGAACGATTATTCGATATCCTAAGATCGGCATGATACTGTGAAATGTGGCATTGCTTGATAAAAACCGCGGTCAAGTGCGAGTCGAACTCAAGAATGAATAGGTCAAGAAAAAGTCTATGGCGATTAGTTTAGTAGGAGCAAATAAGTACGAATTACGATTTTTGCAAATTTCTCAAAAACGGTGCAAGTTAGGAAAACCGATATATTTTTCCTGTAATATTTAGGACAACAATAATAATTGGTAATTATTACAGATTTTTCTGTTCAGTAACTTCGAAGATAATAGGGAGTGGTATTTATTTGACGTTTTTCGTCATAAATCAAAAACTACTAACTTAAGAAAAAAAATGAAAACGGCATTTTTATTTACAAATTAAGACTTTTCATTTGATGCCCCACTCGATATAAAAGCCCCTTAAACCTACCCCTTTAAAAAAATGTAAAAAAGGCATAAGTTTTTTTTCCGTCTAATAGGCTCGGGTTAGCGGTTTTTAACACTATTCCAAATTTCAAGTCGATAGCCTCAGTAGATCCTGAGATATCTTGCCGTGACAGACGGACAGACAGACAGAGTCGCCCTTAAGGGTTCCTTTTTTACCATTTTGGTACGGAAGTCTAATAACCACATTTTTAATAAAAAATACCCGACCGCGTTGCACTTTAAAAGTGCTAAACTTCATACCCAGTGACACTCGTGCCATCAAGACGAATCTAATGATGTATCATTTATCAAAATCGGTTCAGCCGTTGAGTAGTTACGAGCGGACATAGGAACGGACATACATACATACTTACATACATACAGGTCAAACACATAACCCTCCTTTTGGGCTTCGCCGCAGTCGGGTAAAAATGTAACAATTCCATCACAGTAAAATAACAGAAATCATTCTTACTAAGAGTTTGTCGACCATCACAGGAAACGCGTAACAAGCTAACCACAGATGAGGTTTCAGTAGGCTTATGAGACTACGCTTTGTTGCGTGATAAATAAATGATAAAGCATCTGTCACTCTCACACACATATTGTCAGAACGTGACGCATGCTTTATCATTTATTTATATAAGCCTACAGGTTGTAAAGCATTTAATTGTTTCTATTGATAATTAGAACACACAAATAACTAATCTTGTTAGGTATATTCTGAATGTGATTACGAGTATATTTAGTTAAATTACTGTATATCCAAATTTAACTATTTTTAAATATATAAAATATGTGTTTCAGCACATTTACTCTATTTCTGATCATTTTGTGCAACCTTTAAATATGTATTTCAATTACCTTGAAATTATAGATGTACAGTTTTTGAATAAGTGAAACCCAGGGGCAAAGTCAGACAGAATAAACACATATTTTTTACCCATACAAATATTAATCACCCTACTGAACATGATTGTAATGGGAACTATTTTTTAGGGTTCTGTATCTCAAAAGGAAAAAAACGGAACCCTTATAAGATCACTTTGCTGTCCGTCTGTCCGTCCATCTGTGTATCTATCTGTCAAGACCCTTTATCACGGGAACGCATGGAGGTATCGAGTTGAAAAAAATAACCATATACTCAGGTCTACGGTTCCTTCAAGCTGTGAAAAAATTAAACTTCTAAGTTAAGAACTATGAAATTTGGCAAATAATACCGTTTTATACTACAAGTATTGGGAAAAATCTGAAAACTATACATTTTTAATGAAATCATTAAAAAAATTGACTTTACTAAGGGAATCAAAATTTATAAGGTACTTTAATATATGTAACTACAAATTTGTACCTACGGAACCCTCGGTGGGCGAGTCCAACTCGCACTTGTCCGGTGTTTTTTTTAATTCAAACATTTGGGAGGTTTTGCCTATGATGGCTTGAAAACTATAATGAGAAGTTATTATTTATTTTCGGCGGTTCGTAAATTAGTGTGAAAGTAAAACATGATCAATAATAAAAAAATATTGGGCTGTTATTTTATCCTACAATATCAGTACAAAAAATACGTAAGCAGTCTAATTTGTAGTCATGCTAAGTTGACGCCAGGAAAGATTTTTAGGTTTACCTAAACCTAAAAATCTTTTAGGTTTAGGTAGTAGTACTCGTACATGTAATTGATACATTTCTCCACTATGTTTCAAACAGGCCAAGTTAATGTTCTTACTATTTTATACGTATAAAAATGAACCAACTCGTTCAACAACAACTGAAATTGTATTTGAGAAATAAAACCTTTTATTCCATTAATATAATTACACATTTCTCTCCAGGTTTTCACTACAATGGCTCTTAAAAGCATTAAAAAAAGTTTATATTAAACTGGTTAGCACAATACAATACGTCTACTATTGCTGGGTGGAGCCTATAAAGCATTGAGTTTCCAACTTTCTCACCAACTTTTATGGTGCTAATCGAAGAATAATAAATTAAGGGTTACCACGCAGACAGAAGTGACTAGTTGAATGAAATTAAATTTTCATCACACTTGCTCGAAAATGGTGTCATTACACGTAGGTTTTGCGGGCCGTAAATGACCTATTACGCCCTAGGGCGTAATGGTTTTCTTTTTAAATTTGAAACGCTAGTTCTGTTTTACTCTTATTTGTCATGTTCAAAGGAAACGCCAACGTACTTTTTTTTTAACTTTTATTACTGAAATATTTATTTAAAGAGAAATGTTATTGCCAATAATGTACACACATATTTCTGTAACATTAATTAAATGTTTAAATAGTGCATTTCAGTATTTTGCAAAAACAAAATCAACCATTTTAAGTCTTTACCGCTATGGTTTCCGAACGTGACTTGAGATTCGCATTGTCTATGGAAAATGTCACTAATGTCACTGTCAGTTTTACCACTTTATTTAGGTTAAGTAAGGTTATTTTAATCAGATTTCCTCACAAGTGTGATGAAAAACATTGTGTGTGCCACGGGCGGTAAAGGAATTAAAAACTCGTGTTATTAAAGCCCTCGGCTTCGCCTCGGCCTTGTAACAAACACTCGTTTGTAATTCCTTACTTACCGCCCTTGATACACAATGTACTATTGTTACTAGTAGACCAGTAAAACTGAATAAATCTGGTCTTGCGCCCCTGTAGTCTTACCGCAACAACTTTAATAAAAACGAAAATATTACTAACACATGTATGATTCTAAATAAGACTACAAAATGTCTGTGCTAAGAATTCACAAAGATCAGCGTTAAACATTTCACGTGCAGAATAGAACGAGCTGTACTAGAGCGCACACACGAATATTTTGTTTACAACGTGCGGATATATTCCACAAAGTAATATATCACTTGTTTTATTACATTCGCAGTAGGGGCTCACTTGGACTTGTAAGTTCCGTACTTACATACTGAACAGGATAATTCTTGCTGAGGATATTAAGGCACTAAGGTGATAGGACTCGGTCGGTTTTCCCGCTCATTCCCAAAATACCGCATTCCTAAAATACCAGATTTTTAAAATACCAGATTCTCGATACACCAGATTCTCTGTATACAAGATTCCCAAAATAACAAACCCAACAAAGTGATTTAGATCCTTGAGTAACTTACGATTTTATAATCTAGTGTAACGGGAATGTGGTAAGACAGGAATCTCATAAATCGAAAATCTGTTTTTTTTGAAAAATCTGGTATTTTGGGAATACGGTATTTTGGACAGGAGCGGGTTTTCCATACAAATAAAAGAGGGTTATCGTTTGTTTCGATCTTATCAATTATGTTTTATTTGCACGAAATGACATGAACACTTTTAAAGTAAAAAAAATAATAATAGGTAAGTTTAGCAAAAAAACGTTAAGTTTCAATGATGCTAACAGATAGCGCTGACCTTAAAGCCCTAATTGCATGTCAATTCTGGTTTTTTGAGACTTCGTATGTCATTCCTCACGGACAAAATGTATCAAGCTATAAAATAAAACAAATTTCAAACATAATTGATACCGTGGAAGCAAACGATGACCCTTTTATGTTTGTATGGAAAACCGACCGAATCACCTTAAATAGGTATATATTACGTTGTATATCAAAGCGGTAGGTACAGATTATTAGTTGTGCAACGGCTTTTATGAATTTAAAAACGTTCCAGATTGGATTCCTGTACTTAGTGTACCCGGCATGTTTAATGAATAGGTCGTGCTGGCACAATCATTATTGGAATTAAATTAAACCTAGCGGAAGAAAATTTGAATCTTTTGTTTAGATGAAATGAACTATAGATCTTCAAGAAACCTTTTATTTATATAAATATTTAAAAAGCGTTGGTGTTAATGAAAAACGCCTGCCAAAGAGTTTAATTAGAAAAGGGAAAGGAAAATGTTCAAGGTCCTTTCCTTAGTACCTATCACTGTGCAATGTGGCTTGACATAAGGCAGCTTCCAAACCATAACAACTATGGTTGACAAACGAGTCATATCACAAGCTAAATAAAAAAAAACGGTCAAGTGCGAGTCGGACTCACGCACCGAGGGTTCCGTACAAACTCGTCAGTAGATACGTGAATAATTCAAGATAAACTGTATGGTGGGACAAACTTAATTTTGCTCTTGAAAAACTGTTGTCCCCATAAATCGACAATGTCGCGGTCATACGACATAGGAGCAAATAAGTTTGTCTTAAGATTTTTGCAAATTTCTAAAAAACGCTGCAAGGTAGGAAAACCGTTTTATTTTTCCTGTAGTATATAGCATGATATTAATAATCGGTAATTATTACAATTTTTTCTGTACAGTCACTTCGGAGATAATAGGGGGAATGGTATATTTTTTAACGTTTTTTGTCGTAAATCAAATACTACATGTCTAAGAAAAAAAAATAAAAACGGTTTTGGAATCTACAAACTAAGTTCTTTCATTTGATGTCCCACTCGATATAATAGCTCTACTTTTGATTTTCAACATCCCATTTCGGTCCCCTTTAAAAAAAAAGGTATAAGATTTTTTTTCTGGCCAATAGGCTCAAGTTAGCGGTTTTTAACATTATTTCAAATTTCAAGTTGATAGCATCAGTAGATCCTGAGATATCTTGCTGTGACAGACGGACGGACAAACGGACAGACAGACAGAGTCGCACCATAAGGGCTCCTTTTTTACCATTTTGGTACGGAACCCTAATTACGCTCAGCATAATAACCACATTTTTACTAAAAAAAAACCCGACCGCGGTGCACTTTGAAACTGCATAAAATCCGTCATTTTGTTTATTTTAACTAACTTTATACCCAGTGACACTCGCACCATCAAGACGAATCTAATGATGTATCATTTATCAAAATCGGATGTGCCGTTGAGTAGTTACGAGCGGACACAGGAACGGACATACATACATACTTACATACATACAGGTCAAACACATAACCCTCCTTTGGGCTTCACCGCAGTCGGGTAAAAATAGTATACCACAAAACGAATATACTCGTAGTAATACTCTGACGTTGCTATTTATGTTCTGACTTTGTGATTTTTAGATAATTGAATGAAATATTAATATTTGTGTTAAGTAAATTTTTAAACGTAAATATAAAACCTGACTGAGAAAACTTCGCAAACATGCAGCGCGTATGAGCAAAATTATATTTTTCACCGATGGAAAAATAATAAACATTGTTGTACAATTCTCGTACTAAACGTGTCTAACAGAATGCTTTTTACCTGATATTTAGTTAAAATGACGATATTGGAAACTGTCACGAACTTAAAACACGTGTGGGGCCATTCGTCAGGATTTTACAGAAACCTAACTAAGGTTAATTGAAAAAAAACTGAATATACGCTTTTACTATTCATTTATTACAAATTTTGCCTTTAAAAGTGCTTTTCTATATCAGCAGCAGCACCTTTGAATATTTAGTGAAAAAGACTGTCAAAAATTGTACACAGCACCTCGCTGGGCTCACTATATTTTATAATTAACGGGAATCGCCCTGATTTTTATTATAGCATTAACGACTGCTACCGAATACAAAATATTATTATTAGATGAGAAAAATTGAAAAATTATGTAATTCGGGCAGGATTCGAACCTGCGTCTCCAAAGAGTCAACTCTCCGGGCCAACACAGGCGCGCTCCACATAATTTTTAATTTTTTTTCTTCTAATAACCGTATAATCCGTACGAAGGACGAATCGAGCGAATATAAATAGTATTTGAGTTTTGCTCGCTTTTTACCCTACATTTTTAGTGAGTCGCTCGGCGCTTGCCAAATATAGTTTTTTATATACCTACTGAATATTAGGCAATTATAATGAAAATAACTCATTTTTAATAACTTTTTTAAATCTCGATCTCGTCGAAATTAACCTCGATCTCGAAACACCCAATCTCGAATCAGATTTTTGCACGAGGTCTCGAATCGTCAATTTCTCTTCGAGATTGCATTCCCTAGTGTGGGCACAGCTGTGGGTGTTATATTTTGAATTGTTGAATGCGAAGAAATATAATTATAAAGGAAACTACAATAATTCTGTGATTTAGAGGTTTTTGAGTAGGTATATACTCGTACGTAAAATTAGTTTTTCCTGGATGATTAAACTTTTAATGAAAAGTAACTTTTTAAATCAATAACTTTGTTATACATTATCCCACCAAAAACATAAATATAAAGTAAAATTCACAGACCTACGGACTAAATTGACAAGTAAGTATGAACAAATGTTGCCACAGTTTGGCCAGTGTCGTTCTCATCGATATTAAAATTATTGTTACATCGTAGGTCCACCCAGACGGGACAATCAAATTGGCAAATTGATCGGCTAATCTATATACCAACTTTTTAATACCCCTAAGTAGAGATAAAAATTTAATGTCAAACCAGCAATAATGTACATAAAAATTATATATTTATGATAGTTTATTGAATACATACATTCAATTAAATGAATTAATAAATTTATTGTTCTTTATTTTCAAATTCCCAACAATGTGGTCCATCTTTTTAACAAAATTGGAAAGATTGTGTCAATCATATAATAAAAACCGAGGACAAAATGTTACAACTCGACCATTTAGTGGACAATGTTTCGGATCGTTTTATTATAAATGTAACTGATGATGATGAAGATGACGAAATAACGGAGCCTGGGAATGAATAATATTTTATAATAAAGACTAGTTATCGTCGGACAAGGTGTTTTATTTTTTACCTACACGCTCGGAAACCTTTTTATGCTTTAAAACTAGTGGGTAAAAACGTATTTTATCCATCCACTACCTCGAAAATCAAACAAACCAAAATTTGTACCTCTTATTTGAAATTAATATACTTATTTTTGATTTAAACTAGTCTGTTATTTGTAATTTACAACTTGTCGATATATTGTTATCGACATATACACTTCACTATTTTTATTTTGCTGTTCCTGGTATCATTTTACCTGTCAGTCATTTGTCAATTTAGTCCGTAGGTCTGTGGATTTTACTTTAAAAAAGGAGAGCCAAGTTCAATACAAAAATTATGCTAGGCTGTGGGCTTCGCCGCAAAAAGAATGGAGATCTAAATGAGTGCCAAGTCCTATGCAAAATCCAAATATGTATTTATAGGAACAAAATAACATTATGAACAAGTATTAAACTCTATTTCTTTGCTTTATTGGATGGATACCTATAACAATTGCTGTTATTTAAAAATGTGAGATCTTAAAGTAGGTCAGATTTGACTTGGCGTAAATTGATGTGGTGCCGCGCGCCGCCGACGACACAACGTTGGCCGGTTGTTTAGCGCGTATTACAAGTTTTTTGTATGGGGACACCACTTATTTTTTGACTTAACTTTATTTTTATATTTCTGTTATATAGCAAATATAATAATACATATATTGGGATAGTTTCAAATATTTGCTTGTAACGGTTCCAACGATACAATTAAAAAAATATTTTTTGTATGGGGCCCCCCTATTTTTTAACTTTTTTTATTTTTAGATTTTTTCCTACGCTTACACACAATTACCGAGCTGTATTCCAACTTTCATCCTTCTAGGTCATCTGGAAGTAGGTTAGGTTTAGGTACTATATATATGTAAGTCAGTCAGTCAGTGCTAAAATTTACGACTTTTTGACCTTCATATCTTTATAACCGTTTGCGCTAGTTTCATGAAATTTGGGCTTCTAGATGTCCTTATGGATATAATTAAAAACACGTAGTTTTATGTGGTTACGTTAAACAGGTTTTGAGTTATAGAAGGGTCAAAAGTGGCACCAAGTGGTTCGTGTAATATTACACTCGGCGCTGGCTAGCCAGTTTTGCTTGAACTTGTTTTGACACGCTGCCGCGTGTCTAGATTCATAAACGATATGACACAAGACATTTTTAACAATGCGTTTCCCTACGAACATTCGGTCTGATTATTCAAAGTAATCGCTATTCCTTTTATATTTAGACGGGAAAATTAAAACTAATACGATATTGAATTTAGGTAGCACACCGAGAGAACAATTCAAACTTATATCAAAATAATGGTAAACGATCGGTCTTATCGCTATAGAGCATTATATATAACAAATTGGAATTTTGGTGGGTGTGGAATAAATGACAAAATAAAATCTAACAAATAAATAAAATCAATAATGTGATACTCGTATCTTATCCAAGTATTTCAGATGTTCATTTAATGTGATTCTTTTGTTTAATTGATTTGACTATAAACGATAGAACAAAGGATTTCCACAGACAACTAGATCGAAACAGTGAGCCGATGTCTCGGTAATTAAAAGTTATTTTCACATTTGCTTCGCGTGCTGCATTCCATTAAGAAGAATATGAGAATTCGGCTCAACTTTATTAGCCAGTTTTATTACTGACATGTATTAAGTTGCTAATGTGGAATGGAATAGGTAGTAAATACTACCTAGGTATGTATTGGTTATGTTTTTGAAGTAAATACTTCGTTGCTTGCAAGCTGTATAGGGGTACAGATGAAAATTGAGTATGTCACATCCGGTAACACGTTTTAAACGAAAGTCAATTTTAATCTAATAGTAGTTTAGTGTGTGTTTTATCCTTCTTTATTTGTTATAAGTTATTAGGTACTTATAATAAGTAGATAAATGCTTATACATATAACTGTCAAAAATAATGGCAATTTCACCATTGATTACAGTAAACGGCGATAAAGAATGCACATCGATCTTTGGCAAGAGGCAATCGGCTAATTTCGACTTCGTATAGCGATATCTGTGTCGCACACACCATGACGTTTGTTTTGTCAGTCGTGGTTCAAATGCGAGAGAGTGCAGTCGCATATCCAAGTCAATATATATATATATACTAGCTATTTCCCGCGGCTTCGCCCGCGTTGTTCCCGTTATTGTCCCAAAGAAACTCTTTACCTGGATATAAAGTATCCTTTGTTTCAATCCAGGACTTGGTCTACTTACATGCCAAATTTCTGCTTGATCCATCCAGTTGTTACCCCGTTATTTAGTAACAAACATCTTCACAAACTTTCACATTTAAGTATAATATTAGTGTGAAGATTTTCGAATTTTAAAAGTTTAAATAAGTATACAATTTAATATAACCAGAGATCGGGATAGGTAGAGTATATTTACCTAAACTTCGAAGAACATAGTCGAAAAGTGGAGAGTCCCTTACAACAAAATTTTTATGAATCTTACTAAAAAAATATATTATTGGTATTCTTTAGCACATTTCTCGAACATTCTCAGTATAGCTGTCTCTTTCTAATAGTGCTGTCTATTTCACTCCTTCGAGAAATTTCGCCATATACTGAAGTGTAGTTCAAAGGCCCATAAGGGGTCCTGGACACAACAGCTATACTGAGAATGCTCGAGAAATGTGCGAAAGAATACCAATAATATATTTTTTTAGTAAGATTCCGGGACTTAAGTCCCGGAAAAAAATTTAGTTGTAAGGGAGTCTCCACTTTTCGACTTTGTTCTTCGAAGTTTAGGTAAATATACTCTACCTATTCCGATCTCTCTATATAAACTTTCAACCCCTATTTAAACCCCTTAGAGAATGAATTTCGAAAAACGGTGATATCACTTTTCTTGTAATCTAATAAAAAGTCTAAACATGACGATTCAAACCTCTTACTTCTAAAATCTTAGACTCTCCATACAAATTTTGAACCCCTATTTGAACCCCTTAGGGGATGAATTTTGAAAAATCCTTTCTTAGTGCACATTTAGACCTTATAAGGATCCTACGTGCTAAATTTGGAATTCCTAGGACCAGCGGTTTGGGCTGTGCGTTGATATACAAACTTTCAACCCCCATTTAAACCCCTTAGGGGATGAATTTTGAAAAATCCTTTCTTAGTGCACCCTTAGACCTTATAAGAAACCTACGTGCTAAATTTGGAATTCCTAGGACCAGCGGTTTGGGCAGTGCGTTGATATACAAACTTTCAACCCCCATTTAAATCCCTCAGAGGATGAATTTCGAAAAACGGTGAAATCATTTTTCTTGTAATCTAATAAAGAGTCTAAACATAAAGTTTCAAACCTCTTACTTCTAAAATCGTAGACTCTCCATACAAATTTTGAACCCCTATTTGGACCCCTTTAGGAGATGAAGTTTGAAAAATCCTTTCTTAGTGCACCCCTAGACCTTATAAGGAACCTACATGCTAAATTTGGAATTCTTAGGACCAGTGGTTTGGGCTGTGTGTTGATAAACAACCTTTCAACCCCCATTTAAACCCCTTAGGGGATGAATTTTGAAAAATCCTTTCTTAGTGCACCCCTAGACCTTATAAGGAACCTACGTGCTAAATTTGGAATTCCTAGGACCAGCGGTTTGGGCGGTACGTTGATATACACACTTTCAACCCCCATTTAAACCCCTTAGGGGATGAATTTTGAAAAATCCTTTCTTAGTGCACCCCTAGACCTTATAAGGAACCTACGTGCTAAATTTGGAATTCCTAGGACCAGCGGTTTGGGCGGTACGTTGATATACAAACTTTCAACCCCCATTTAAACCCCTTAGGGGATGAATTTTGAAAAAACTATTTTTAGTACACCATTAGACTTTATAAGGAACCTACGTGCTAAATTTGGAATTCCTAGGACCAGCGGTTTGGGCGGTGCGTTGATATACAAACTTTCAACCCCCATTTAAACCCCTCAGAGGATGAATTTTGAAAAACGGTGAAATTATTTTTCTTGTAATCTAATAAAGAGTCTAAACATAAAGTTTCAAACCTCTTACTTCTAAAATCGTAGACTCTCCATACAAACTTTGAACCCCTATTTAAACCCTTTAGGGGATGAATTTTGAAAAATCTTTTCTTAGTGTACCTCTAGACCTTATAAGGAACCTACGTGCTAAATTTGGAATTCCTAGGACCAGCGGTTTGGGCTGTGCGTTGATAAACAAACTTTCAACCCCCATTTAAACCCCTTAGGGGATGAATTTCGAAAAACGGTGAAATCTTTTTTCTTGTAATCTAATAAAGAGTCTAAACATAAAGTTTCAAACCTCTTACTTCTAAAATCGTAGACTCTCCATACAAACTTTGAACCCCTATTTGGACCCCTTAGGAGATGAATTTTGAAAAATCCTTTCTTAGTGCACCCCTAAACCTTATAAGGAACCTACGTGTTGAATTTTGAATTCCTAGGACCAGCGGTTTGGGTTGTGCGTTGATAAACAAACTTTCAACCCCCATTTAAACCCTTTAGGGGATGAATTTCGAAAAACGGTGAAATCATTTTTCTTGTTATCTAATAAAGAATGTAAACATGAAGTTTCAAAGGTCTTACTTCTAAAATCGCAGACTCTCCATACAAACTTTGAACCCCTATTTGAACCCCTTAGGGGGTGAATTTTGAAAAATCCTTTCTTAGTGCTCCCCTAGACCTTATAAGGAACCTACATGCTAAATTTGGAATTCCTAGGACCAGCGGTTTGGGCTGTGCGTTGATATGTCAGTCAGTCAATCAGTCAGTCAGTCAGTTTCTTCTTTTATATATTTAGATATATATATATATATATATATAGACTCGCTAAACCTTTTACAAAATTTGTACTATGGCATCTATAGGAAAAAAAGGCAAGCCGTTACTTTGGCAGTCACGCGAAATTATCTACAATGTTTATATACCGTCACCGCAATGTTACACTTTTGGCGATCTTTAAACCCACATTTAAATATGCTAGTAGTATAACATCAGTTGCTAATGCTCAGTCAACACCTTGTAGGAGTATAGGCGTGATTCACAAAAAATAATATATATACATATATTCACGCCGCGTGAATATATGTATGTATATTATTTTTTCCCAACAAGCAATCTAAATATATAAAAGAAGAAACTGACTGATTGACTGACTGACTGACTGACTGACTGACTGACATATCAACGCACAGCCCAAACCGCTGGTCCTAGGAATTCCAAATTTAGCACGTAGGTTCCTTATAAGGTCTAAGGGTGCACTAAGAAAGGATTTCTCAAAATTCATCCCCTAAAGGGTTCAAATAGGGGTTCAAAGTTTGTATGGAGAGTCTACGATTTTAGAAGTAAGAGATTTGAAACTTCATGTTTAGACTCTTTATTAGATTACAAGAAAAGTGATTTCACCGTTTTTCGAAATTCATCCCCTAAGGGGTTTAAATGGGGGTTGAAAGTTTGTTTATCAACGCACAGCCCAAACCGCTGGTCCTAGGAATTCCAAATTTAGCAAGTAGGTTCCTTATAAGGTCTAGAGGTGCACTAAGAAAGGATTTTTCAAAATTCATCCCCTAAGGGGTTTAAATGGGGGTTGAAAGTTTGTATATAAACGTACCGCCCAAACCGCTGGTCCTAGGAATTCCAAATTTAGCACGTAGGTTCCTTATAAGGTCTAAGGGTGCACTAAGAAAGGATTTTTCAAAATTCGTCCCCTAAGGGGTTTAAATGGGGGTTGAAAGTTTGTATATCAACGTACCGCCCAAACCGCTGGTCCTAGGAATTCCAAATTTAGCACGTAGGTTCCTTATAAGGTCTAGGGGTGCACTAAGAAAGGATTTTTCAAAATTCATCCCCTAAAGGGTTCAAATAGGGGTTCAAAGTTTGTATGGAGAGTCTACGATTTTAGAAGTAAGAGGTTTGAAACTTTACGTTTAGACTCTTTATTAGATTACAAGAAAAATGATTTCACCGTTTTTGAAATTCATCCTCTGAGGGGTTTATATGGGGGTTGAAAGTTTGTATATCAACGCACCGCCCAAACCGCTGGTCCTAGGAATTCCAAATTTAGCACGTAGGTTCCTTATAAAGTCTAATGGTGTACTAAAAAAGGATTTTTCAAAATTCATCCCCCAAGGGGTTTAAATGGGGGTTGAAAGTTTGTATATCAACGTACCGCCCAAACCGCTGGTCCTAGGAATCGCAAATTTAGCACGTAGATTACTTATAAGGTCTAAGGGTGCACTAAGAAAGGATTTTTCAAAATTTACCCACTTAGGGGTTCAAATAGGGGTTCAAAGTTTGTATGGAGAGTCTACGATTTTAGAAGTAAGAGGTTTGAAACTTTACGTTTAGACTCTTTATTAGATTACAAGAAAAATGATTTCACCGTTTTTCGAAATTCATCCTCTGAGGGGTTTAAATGGGGGTTGAAAGTTGGTATATCAACGCACCGCCCAAACCGCTGGTCCTAGGAATTCCAAATTCAGCACGTAGGTTCCTTATAAGGTCTAGGGGTGCACTAAGAAAGGATTTTTCAAAATTCATCCCCTAAGGGGTTTAAATGGGGGTTGAAAGTTTGTATATCAACGCACAGGCCAAACCGCTGGTCCTAGGAATTCCAAATTTAGCACGTAGGATCCTTATAAGGTCTAAATGTGCACTAAGAAAGGATTTTTCAAAATTCATCCCCTAAGGGGTTCAAATAGGGGTTCAAAATTTGTATGGAGTCTAAGATTTTAGAAGTAAGAGGTTTGAAACGTCATGTTTAGACTTTTTATTAGATAACAAGAAAAGTGATATCACCGTTTTTCGAAATTCATCCTCTAAGGGGTTTAAATAGGGGTTGAAAGTTTATATAGAGAGATCCGAATAGGTAGAGTATATTTACCTAAACTTCGAAGAACAAAGTCGAAAAGTGGAGACTCCCTTACAACTAAATTTTTATCCGGGACTTAAGTCCTGGAATCTTACTAAAAAAATATATTATTGGTATTCTTTAGCACATTTCTCGAGCATTCTCAGTATAGCTGTCTGTTTCTAATAGTACTGTCTCTTTCACTCCTTCGAAAATTTCGCCATAACTATACTGAAGTGTAGTTCAAACAAAGGCCCATAAGGGGTCCTGAAAACGCCTGAAAACGGGTTTTCAGGTTATTACGCCATCTTATAGAGGGTGTTCTGAAACGGACTGAAAACATGTTTCAGGTGCCTGAAAACAACGGCAACTTAGGTGAATTTTCGATCTTCTACTATGTGAAAGAGCCACTGGCGCAAAAGTAATGTGTGTATGTGTGTTGCGCCGATGGTATAGGTCAAAACGTTCAAACGTGATTTTCCGTGCTTTAGAAGCGTTTTCAGCAGGCTGAAAGGTGATTTCAGGCCGTTTCAGAGGTGGCTCTTTCACATAGTAGAAGATTGAAAATTCACCCAAGTTGCCGTTGTTTTCAGGCGCCTGAAACATGTTTTCACACTGTTCCAGGACACCCTCTATCAGATGGCGCAATAACCTGAAAATCCGTTTTCAGGACCCCTTATGGGCCAAATTGAACTACACTTCAGTATATGGCGAAATTTCTCGAAGGAGTGAAAGAGACAGCACTATTAGAAAGTGTAGTATATAAGTAAATGTAGGTAGATTGAGATTTGTATGACGTTGGCAGTTTGTCGTTTGCGATTAAACCACTACGTTGTTATCCGCGGCTTTTTATTGGAATTAATCCCCAAACACGTTAATTGGCGACGAAAACGTACTAACGCGTGTGAATAATAAAGGAACAGTAAAGTAATATTGTGATCGCGATGACTAACAACACTAATGTGGTTTTTGGCGGCAATCTCACGTTCGACCACAACGCGCAGGAGTGGAGTATTTTTAAAGAACGGTTTGAATCGATGTGTTTCGCTAATGAGTTGACGGATACCTCCGATAAGGCAGGCACAAAGAGGCGTTCAATACTTCTTACTACGTTTGTGGAAGAAACCTACCGCGTCGCACGGGATTTGGTGTTTCCGAAGTCCTTGAACACCATTGAGTACTCGAGCCTAATTACGAAGCTCGATACGCATTTTGAGTCACCTAAATGTTCGTTCGCCGAGCGATATAAATTTTATAAAGCGGAGCAGCGACCTGGGGAAGACCTAGGCGATTGGGCGGCGCGAGTGCGAAGTTTGGCGCAATTCTGCGGTTTTACTACGGAACTGGATACCGCTCTTCGTGACCGTTTCGTTCTCGGGCTCGAGAACGCTAAGGAAAGGGAGAAGTTATTTGCGGAGAGCGTCGATCAGCTGACTTTTAGTAAGGCGTTGCACCTGGCGCAAGCTACGCGCAGCGCGCGGCTAGCTATGCAGGCTACCGCCCCGGCTGTGTCACCAATGGCGGCGGTTGGTAGCGGTGGCGGCGAGGTGTTCGCGATGCGCGCGGGCCCCGCGCCGCCTGCAGGCAGCGGCGGCGGCGCGAGCAATCACAATAATTTCGCGAGAAAGTGTTGTGCAGTGTGCGGATATAAAAACCATACAAAGGACAAGTGTCGTTATGTTAATTATTCGTGCAAAAAGTGCAATACTAAGGGACATCTTAGTCGTGTATGTAAAGTGAATGATAAGTTCAACTTCATAGCTTCGGAATCCGACGACATCCACGAAGGTACGCGAGACATGTTTTTATACAGTATTCGGTGTGATAACGGTAAACCCATGCAGCAAATAGTATCGATGGGTAACGAGCGAGTTTTATGTGAGGTAGACAGCGGCAGCGCTGTGTCAGTGCTACCCGCTAATGTTTTTAATGAGTTGTTTAAAGGGAAATATGATTTACAAGAATGCAGTATAAGACTTAATTGTTATAACGGAACCAAAATATTGCCATTAGGTCGCATATCATTACCAGTAATATTTGATAAGAAAACACAGCAGATCGATTTGTTTGTTATTGAGGCGACAATAGGTCAGCCAATTTTATTAGGCAGGGATTTCATCAGCAAGTTTGATTTACATTTTTGCAATTTGAACTGCAATAATTTAAGCAACGAAAATAATGTCATTAATGCGTTGAAAAATAAGTATTCTAAAGTGTTTTCTAATGATTTAGGCAGGTTCAATAAGTATAAAATACACCTTAAACTTAAAGAAGATGCGCAATTTAAATTTTTTAAGCCTCGCCCCGTACCCTTAGCGCTGAAACCTAAAGTAGAGGAGGAGCTGGATCGATTGGTACATTTAGGGATTTTGGAAAAGGTGAGTCATTCCGATATGGCTACGCCCATTGTTCCTGTGTTACGAGCCGACGGCAACATTAGAATTTGCGGTGACTATTCTGTAACCTTAAATAAGGCATTGTTTATTGATAACTACCCATTACCGCGTATAGAGGATTTATTTTCCAAACTACACGGCGGCGAGGAGTTTTCCAAATTGGACCTATCTAGGGCGTATAATCAATGCGAGTTAGATGAGTCGTCTAAGAATTTGACCTGTATTAACACGCACAAAGGAATTTATCGTTATACCAGATTAGTTTTCGGTCTCAGCAGCGCCCCCTGCCTGTTTCAGCAAATTATCGAAAAACTACTCTCAGGCATCGAAGGAATTTGTATATTTCTCGATGACGTGCTTATAACCGGGCCGAACCGAAAGGTACACGTCGAAAGACTTGAACAAGTCTTGAGTCGGCTTAGTGACGCAGGCCTGTGTTTAAAACAAGACAAATGCGAGTTATTTAAAACTTCTGTGGAATACTTAGGGTTTGTAATTGATAAGCACGGCCTGCATAAATCGAAGGATAAGGTTGATGCAATCCTCAAAGCGAAAAGTCCTAAAAATGTTTCGGAACTGCAATCTTTTTTAGGCATGTTAAATTATTATCGATCTTTCGTGCCCAACGCTTCCGGTATTTTAAGTCCATTGTATGCTATGCTTAAAAAAGATTGTAAGTGGAACTGGGGTTCGGAGCAAGAGGAGTCGTTTGAGCGCATAAAAGAGGAGTTGACTGGTGAGAGAGTCCTGGCTCACTACAACCCGGACTTTCCGACGATCCTTACCACCGACGCGGGCCCCGCGGCGCTCGGTGCCGTATTAGCGCAGGTGCAGCCCGACGGGTCCGAACGGGTCGTCGCGTACGCCTCTCGATCTCTCACATCCAGTGAAAAAAACTATGCTCAAGTTCAGAAAGAGGCCGCATCGATTATATTTGGTATAAAAAAGTTGCATTATTATTTGTATGGCAGATCGGTACCCTTTATTCTAAGAACGGACCACAAAGCTTTGGTCTCCATTTTGGGATGCAAAAAAGGAGTCCCAGAATTGGCAGCAAATCGTCTGCAGCGTTATGCTATTTTTATGTCGGCATATAATTACAAAATTGAGTATATTAAAAGCGAAAAGAACGTTGCAGATTTTTTGTCTCGGGCCACAGTAGATGAGACGCTGGGTTGTCCGGAGGGCGACTTAGTCGACCGAGCCACTTACATTAATTTCCTATCTGATACACTAAAACCAGTTACGGCAAAAGATATTTCTTTGGCCATAAAAAGCGATAGCGTTTTAACGCGAGTTAAGTTATATATAGAAAAAGGTTGGCCACGAAAGGTGGCAGATGAAGCGCTTCGTGCTTATTTTAACTGTCGCACGGAGTTGACCTTGGAAGAGGGCTGTATCATGCGAGGGCACAAAGTGGTCATACCTTCAGTGTTTCGCGAACAACTTTTGAACGAGCTGCATGATTCACATCTCGGGGTAGTTAAAACAAAATCAGAGGCTAGGAGACGTATGTGGTGGCCTAAAATAGATCAACACATCGAGCAGAAAATTGGATCATGTGGCGTATGCATCACGTTAAGAAACGCTCCGGCGCGTTGCCCGCTGGCGCCCTGGCCGTACCCGGCCGCGAGCTGGGAGCGCGTGCACCTGGACATGTGCGCGCTGCAGGGCCGGCAGTTCCTTGTCGCCGTCGACGCGCACTCCAAGTGGGTGGAGTGTTATGTTATGACTCAGACGGACACGGCAAGCGTAATTATTAAATTAATTGATGAATCTGCGGGGTGATTCAGATTGCCCGGAGTTGGTGAGGCAACTGGTACGTCTTTGCGTACCCTCACCGTCTCAGTCGAAATTTAATTTTCGTCCACGGGACCGCGATCTGCTGGCAGTTCCCAAAGCGCGTACTGTGTCATACAGGCATTCACCTCTTGTTCGCGCATTACAATATGTGAACGCGCTTCTCGCATCAGCACCCGAATGCGATATTTTTGCAAGTAGCTGGAGGACGGTATGTGATGAATGTTTGAAGTTATGTGAGGCGATGGATGATCGCCCATCTTCTGTTAATTGTTAATAATTGTGATTTTTATTACTTGTTGTGCTACATGTTATAGTTAGTCCTTTTTATATGTGTTGTCTGAATTTCACAGTGCCTTGGTGTATACTGTTATACTGTGTAATTATCTAAATTAAATAAATAAATAAATAAATATGTTTAGTAGATTTGGACTCGTACGCACCTTAGTCACGGACAATGCTTCGAATTTTTGTTCTGCGCTCTTTACGGAGTTTTGCGCGTTAAATGATATTAAACATGTTACTATTGCTCCATACCATCCCAATTCGAATGGACAGGCAGAAAATAGCGTTAAATTTATAAAAAAAGGCATAAAGGCAATACTTGCGCAAAATCCGTCACAGTTTAGTTTTAAAATTAAGTTAAGCAAGTTATTGTTTGATTATAGAAATTCAATACATTGTACAACAGGTCTCTCACCAGCTCAGCTGTTGCTAGGACGCTCGTTACGCTCGCGACACGATTTGCTGCGCGGGACCGGCCGCGGCGGCGATATCGACGCCGGCGCGCGCACTACTCGCGCTCCTTTGTCGTCGGGTTCCTTGGCTAATCAGAATGTAATTTCCAAACAGATCTTACAATGTAAGCATTACGGAGGCTCGAGAAAATGTAATTTTCAAAAAGGAGATAGTGTTTTAGTCAAATCGTTCTATAAAAATGGCACCAAGCATGTATGGAAAACTGGCATCATTGAGAAAAAAGTGGGATCGAGAATGTATATTGTAAAAATTTCAGACATGAACCTAAAAGTAAAGAAGCATATTGATCAGTTATTACTTCACAAAGGTAATGCCGTATCTAATCAATCGGCTTATGATGGTGACATACCTTCATTACAAAACAGTATGTCCACTGTTGTTGGCGAAAACGATATCCCCACGGTGGTCAGAGACGCACCTGAGGATAGTGGATCGTCCCCATCAACACAGGACGATAACCCCGTCAGGCCGCACGAGAGCTCCGATTTGGATCCCCACCAGATTTCCCCGAACACTTCTTTCGAGAGTTTCGCGTCATCATCGGATTCTCCCCGAAGGCAGCTTATGGAAAAGGAAGGGGATAGGACAGGACGAGGACTATCCGAGGAATTGGATATGGAGCCAGCTAATGCTGAGAGGACGGAGGATGTTGCACAAGAAGTGCCAATAGATGCTCACTGCCCTGATGAGCCTGACAGTAGACGGTTTCCATTAAGAAGCACCAGGACCGAAGGGATTAATTATAAAACTTAGGCTAATATTGTTTTCAACAATTGTATTTGTTGTACACGCTTTGTTTTGTCAAATGTGGTGGAAGGAATGTAGTATATAAGTAAATGTAGGTAGATTGAGATTTGTATGACGTTGGCAGTTTGTCGTTTGCGATTAAACCACTACGTTGTTATCCGCGGCTTTTTATTGGAATTAATCCCCAAACACGTTAGAAAGAGACAGCTATAATGAGAATGTTCGAGAAATGTGCTAAAGAATACCAATAAAATATATTTTTAGTAAGATTTCGAGACTTAAGTCCCGGATAAAAATTTTGTTGTAAGGGACTCTCCACTTTTCGACTATGTTCTTCGAAGTTTAGGTAAATATACTCTACCTATTCCGATCTCTGGTTATATTAAATTGTATATTTAAACTTTTAACATTCGAAAATCTTCACACTAATATTATACTTAAATATGAAAGTTTGTGAAGATGTTTGTTACTACATAACGGGGTAACAACTGGATGGATCAAGCAGAAATTTGGCATGTAAGTAGACCAAGTCCTGGATTGAAACAAAGGATACTTTATATCCCGGTAAAGAGTTTCTTTGGGACAATAACGGGAACAACGCGGGCGAAGCCGCGGGAAATAGCTAGTAATTAAATATAATTAATTACATCGTGTTTTACAGCTCTATACAGTGTGTTACCGGTATGCGGGCTTTTATTAAAACTGATAATAATATGCTTCATTAGCAATCGTTTGCAAGTATTAGCAAATCCTAATTATGCGAATTAACAGCACAATTCAATTTCCTAAATCCGCACTTTAAATGTAGTAGGTGTACTACGTAATTATCGTTATTCATATCGCTGATGCACTTGGTACAAGGCATGTCGTGGTACGGAGGTGAAAAGTTGAGAAAAACAATCCCACAATTAATGCCGTCCTTATCATTACGTTTATGTATGGAGTTTTTTACACAGCTTAAAGAGTTTTTTCTAAAATTTGACATGACAATTACAAAAGTATTGACATTGGCTTGTCAAATTACAAAACAAACATTTATTTGCAAAACTGATATTTTTTTGCGTTAAAATGGCTAAAGACACATGTGAATTATCTGACATGATTTGTGCGACACGTGGAAATGTTCCTCAAGCCTTGAGACTTTATCGAGAGTGGTTTCGAAATCAGCGGCATCCACATAATCTTCGTTTGATAACAATGGCTGTTCAGCGAGGTCCAGAGAATGCATGGTCCTATCTGGTTAGTCTGAAAGGCCTATAAACGGAATTGTGCACGTACAACTTGAAGAAAGGATTCTCAATCACTTCAAACAGGTCCAAATGTCTAGTATTCGTATTGCTTTTCAAGTTTTATTTTATTAGTGTTGTTTTTCCGTAGTTTTCTTAAGTGTAGCAATCCTGGTATCTCTAATTGTTGAAATAGGTAGATGCAGGCATTTATCTTGATGTCTTCGTTATAAACATAGAATGAAGGGCTGGCATTTACATCTAATTGTCAATTTAGTACTTTGCTGTACATTGCTTGCAATTAAAATTTTGTTAGAAAATTTATGAAATCGGAATTTTAGTCGATGAATTAAATGAAGGTCATGGTTAGGTTAAGAAACAACGTTACTTTACCCTACTTTAAAAAAAGCCTGCTTGGTGGTAACGCACTGTATATTCCCCGTGAAATCAAAACAAAACAACAATAAAGTACTTAGTTCTAAATTCAAATTCTGATGAACAATTAATCTAATAATTGATGTACATGGAAACTAGCATTCGTTTGTATTCGGAAATGCGATGATTGCCGATGTGCATTCTTTATGGCCGTTTACTGTACTCATTTCCAGTGTTACCACGTCTACTGATTTTGGAGTACGTCTACGATTTTGGTATGAATAAAAATTAGCGAACAGATTTTGAGGTAAGTATAAATTGTGCTAATGTATAGTACAATGTGCCACTATACTATACACTACACTATATATACTTTAACGTAACATTAATAGAGTACTTGCCTACAGTCAACACAAATTATTTACTGATTTGAAATTGCTTTCGAAAATTTACAAAAGGGTATTGCCGTATAAATATATATGTACAATCCGCCCCAGACGTGAAATTGATTATAATTTTGCTGATTTATTTACCCAGATATAAGATGAAATTTCTCCACATATAAAACCCTAAATAGGTAAAGTGCATCGGTCAGAGTTGTGTATCCCGTATTACATCTCATCAAGGGACGGGCAAGACACAGCACTGAAAGACCTTAACAATGAACGGTGTTTGTTTTTTCTAATAACCCTCCTTTGGGCTTCGCCGTAGTCGGGTAATAATATCATACCTACTCTAGGTTTCGTTTAAATTATGTTCTTTTTTGCATAAGGCGAGGCTGATAAGTTTTCTTGGCGTCTTCATTCTTATCCAGTATGCCTTTTGGAAGCGCCGCTAGTTTCTAAGGATAGTAAACCCTTCTGGCATGTGTGTGAACGTCTTTACACATTAGGGCCAACCAGCAACAAATATTTTTTTGCTAATTTGTTTTTTCCAAAAATAGCATATTAGAGTCTTTTGTTTAAAATTATGAACTTTTTGCATGAGGCAAGTGCCGCTAATTTCTAAGGTTAGGTTATTAAGCTCTTCTGGCATGTGTGTGCACGTCTTTACACATTAGGCCCATTTGGCAACACAAATTTTTATTTTGTATCTTTTTAAGTGGGCATGTTGCACAACGGTAATTTTGACAGAGAAAATTTATGATTTTCTCAGTCTGCCCGCGACCACGAACGCTGAAGGGTTATTCTTCAGGAATATGTCTGCAACTTATTCCTCTGTCTCCATACATTTAGTATGAAAAAGGGCCAGAGGAATAAGGTGACAGCAGACATATTTCTGAAGAATAACCCTGAAAAGGGTTACGAAACGTCGGGATTAAAAAAATGTATAAGCGATTTAATCGGTTTAAGTTGTTTTATTACAATATAGTCTTATTGAGCCTTGTAGCCTTATTGAGCTTACTATGGGGCTAGTTCGATTTGTGTAAGATTGTCCCCTAATATTTATTATTATTTAAAATATTTGTACGGAACCCTCGGTGGGCGAATCCGACTCGCTCGTGTCCGTTTTTTCTCTTATTAATGAGTTTTGGCTACCACCCGACGAAATATTTATTAATTTTTGATCTATTTATTAAGTATGTATGTGATTACATACTAATACTTAATTAAAATCTGAAGTAGCGTTATTAAATTTATTTGCAAGTAAATTAATAATAGTGTAGGTACAAATAAGAGATCCTCCAATAGGTTACAACATAATTTAACATTAAACATGTGTGACCTTACCTTTTGTTTGTTGTGCCCTTAAGTCAACTGGCAGTAACCTGACTTGTAAAATGGTCCATTTGCGTCCTATTTACTGAATTAATGATTTAGGTCGGTAGTTTGGCACGGTAATAACTCTCCATTGCTCTCATTAATTTGCAGTTAAAGACATGTTTGTTTACTACACGAGTAAGGTTACCCATGACTTCAACAGTAGGTACTATCCCGAAAAACAAAATGAAAAGGAAATATTAACAGGAAAGATCCGCTTACGGTAAGGGATTTGCGCAATTAAAACGAAGTCAAAAGATCAAATAAAGAATATCACATAGAAACAGAGAAGGAGTAACGTTTACACAATCCAAATATGAGTCACGTCGTTACGCTAGAAAAGGCTTATTTCGTTTCATCCGATTGTTACGTATTTTTTATTTCAGGGTTGCAGTATTAAACTCGCGCACAAAATGAAATGAGAATAGAGGAAAAATGCTACCGTGTGTGGTTCAAACGTTCTTTCGTCTTCAATCAGTCGGAGTCGGGTAAACTGCGCGACGCCGGGACGTGATTGGTTTGCGGATCAGCCGGCCCGCATCCCTGCCGTGCCACCACTTTTACTTTTACTTAGTTAGCGGCCCGTAACCAATCGAAGTTATGTCAATGGAAACAATGAAATTTGCTATATCACTTTAGTTACAAGACTAAAATAAGTTTCTGTCAAAAAATGGTTTTTGAGGCAAGCTTTTATTGCAGATTGTACTTTCTTTGTATTATAGCAAAATGTGCGTCAAAACTAATCAAATAAGCCCAAACACAGTGAATTTATCTTGTGTAATTTAGCTGATCCTATGGCTACCATCCAGCTCTATATCTATAAAATGTGTTCCTCCACGGTTAAATAATAGGCAAGTCGGTGGAAATCGAGTTTTGTTGATACCCCCTCGGTACTGACTTGGTTTAACTTTACATCTCAAAACTTTTTTGTTGTAGGAGAACTGCGTTGCGAGACTTGCATCTTTTTACATGTAATGTTTTTGATGGGATCTCATTTCTTTTTGTAAGTGGTCTTCCTTTAATTATTACATTCCAATCCATTCTTTTCAATTTGAACTGCAAAACTAACTTTGTAATCGCATGTATTTGTATATGATTACAAGCTTATGTGTGCTGTGACTGAAATTACAACATATTTAGGTTTTTAAGGACTTGATAGACAAAATTACGGGAGGCTGAAAATCGCCTGAATGGCTTCGAGAAAAGGATGGTACGGCCGTGCCTTTGTTTTGCTCGACTTGGCGGGGGCACTGCCGTGCCCCCAGATATTGCATTGTCACTTGATTTGATCTCTGCAAAATTTCAGCTCAGTCGAAAACCGGGAAGTGGAACAAATTTAACTTACAAGATTTTATTACAGACAAACACAGACGCCAGGACAGGTGAAACTAAATAAAATCTTGTAACAATTACTTCTTAACCGGTAATGTCAATTTCTTCTAAGCGTCTAGGCGTGATAAAGAACTACACTCCCTGTAATTCAATTACGCTGTCGGAAATGTATCCACTTAGTTCTAATTTTACAATTTCATTTGTATCTTTTTTAATTTATATAACGATCAATTCAAACTAGAATAATAATAGGCATATATGTAAAACTAAAGCTAAAATTTAATTATATCAAAGATCGGGCCCCGGAGCATAGTGCCAAAGATGCTGATAAGATTTATACAATTGACTTTTAAATTTTCGTAATTTTGACTTTGCTTCTTTTTGAATGAATCGATTTAATTACTATACCTTCAAATTACAAGCAGCCGTAACGACTGATTCGATGACAAACACTCCAATGAATTTATCACGGTGTGTGCGTTTTTGATTTGAGATTTCCAATTAAAATGGAATGTGGAGTGCAATGATGTGATGCAGCCGGGGCGCGGGCGGCAATAACGTAGGCATCAAACGAAAACGTGCGCGAATAGGGATGACATTTGCCTTTTTTAAACCTATTATTTTTTATTGAAAAATTGTTACTGACGATTTTTTTATATAAGTTGTGATGACAGTGCCGTATATAAAGTTAGACTACTTAACGGTAGATGACGCTACAAGCCTCTCAGGATGGCGTGTATAAGATGAAGCGACTGGTTGAAAAATTGGACGACATGAAAATAGTAAGCGTTTCAGACGCACAATAGGCTATTTTACGACTTTTTTCTGTGGTATGTTATAGAATGACCTTTCAATAATGGAAAAATTATTAAGAAAACTATTTCAATATCATAAAAACTCACCGAGATAAAACAATGTTAAAATCACATTTTTAGACTTTCGCAAAAAACGCTCCATACTAAATCATAGACGCGGAGTGACGTCACTCGGTCTACTTTGTATGGGAAAATCAAGAATTTGTTCTGCCGCTATGTTAACATTAGCGTTTATCCTAATGGTTTCATAACAAAGTTACCATAAATTGTGTGTATTAACAGTTTTTAATATTTTCATACTTTTAAAATGGACTTTCCCACCCAACTTTGAAGGAGTTTGAACAAGTTATTCTTTATGTATCGAACTCAAAACTTCAACATATTTCCTTATTTTGCTTATTTTAACAGGAGCTTATATAATTTCATCAAAATTCGATAACAGTAAAATAGCCTAGTACACCTGTATTGACCTGGAGAGCCTTTGAGATGCAGGTTCGAATCCTGACTGATGCATGTAATTTTTCAATTTTCGCTTTCAATAAAACATTTAGATTTTGTTAGCAGACGCTTGCTTAAATAAAAAAAATACATGAATAGGTACCAAAGTAAAACATTAAATCGTAGAAAATATAACCAGTTCTCTAGATAAAAACTGTAACTTGTCTCGGTTATGCGCGGTTAAGTTCAGGATTTTAAAGCTCTTTGACCTCGGTTAGGGATTTGGTGTAATGGCAACCCTACCCGCGATAAGAAGAGTTGTACGTGCTAACTCCTTATTATTTGTGCACGGTCCCGGCCGGCGTGCAAACTGGCGGAATTAAACAAAAAGAATAAGAATAACTAATGCATTTTTACTCTCTTGAGCGCTATTTAGAAATTCAGTTCGCTTAAGTACTAGGGCAATAAAGTTCTATTGAAGTTGAATAGTCTTGATAACGGCGTGCTCTAAGTTTGAAGTACAGTTGCTTTATTTATATCACTGACAGTAACTCTTAGCAGGTCTTTGATTTTTCTCACAATATTATGTACCTTTATGTAAAGATATAGTCGAATCTAAATCTGACCACATCTTCATTGTATTTTGTTGACTATAAAATAAGTACTTATACTTTGTGCCTTTAGGTATCTTTAAAGAAAATCATCTTATTTCTTATACTATTTAAAATATCGTGATATATAATTCTGCTACAAACGCATTACGGAATAAACAGTTAAATATTATTTTAATTAATTCCGTTAAAAAAGTACCGCATATTTGCACTAGTACATAAATTCAAAAATAATGGTGTTTGTTACAAGAATAAAGAAAATATAACTAAAACCAATAATAAAACTAAAAATGTAGCCCTTTTTGTTTATTTGTTTAATTCTACTACATAATATATTTAGTTTGAAGCTGATTGTTTAGATAGTAAAATGATAATTATGGTCTTTTTTTGTTGATGTTTTTGATGTTTTTTTGATGTCCCTCAAGTTCAAATATTTATTACCACAATAAGGATTATTTTATCCTTAAATCAACGATTCAGACACCTAGCCTGTTTATTAATCTAATGATTTTAATAATACTCGTATGTGAGATATGCATAACGTAATTTATATCATTTTTTAAGGCGGCAAAAGTAGCACATCTTTAGGTGCCCCTCGGCCATATCGACATGTAAAAAAAGGAATTTTAAAAATGTTTACTAAATAACGTCTTGTATTTTAATAGATTCCCATAAACTAAACTCTTTGGCGCGTCCTATGAACGAATTGTTTATATTAAATCTAATCATTTTCGGATTAAAGCTAAATTTAAATCATACTGCCTGAAATTGATGCACTCTGACATGTCAAAGTTGTGACGGTCGAAATCACATCGAAAATTCTACTAATTCATATTACATTTGTGGGAATGGCCAAATTAATATCGTGTAATCAGTCAGCCATTCCTTTGAAAAGTCTAGGATTTGAAATTGCGGTGTTAAATAAGATTGTTTCAGTGAACTGGAGACCATTTACATTTCATCAGTCACGTTTGTGACCACATTTCTATAGTACCTAAACTGTAGCTATTTTGTAACCTTCAGATATTCTGGAACCAAAATAACTACTTAACTCTTTAGTGTTTTACATGAAAACTGTAGTGACATACTGAAAACTGAATTTACGATTATATTTCAATTACAATTTAGCAGGAAACGTGACGTCAATTCGTGACGTATTGCCCCGTCACATATAGGCTGACTATCAAAGTCACAACACTGACAGCATAAAGATAGTGTTACATAGGCAGATAAAAAGTACCTGAGCTGTATTCGTTTTCAGAACTATTCTATTGAAACTGTTTATCATTTGTTACAATATTACTTAATGTAGTATGTAAAATTTAAGACATTCCTGTATTCGAACAATGGTTACTTTTTCCTATCAAAAATAACTTTCTAACCGCATTTTCATCGTTTTAAATTTTCATGACTAAAATGATCTATCGCTATATATTATGCATATTATGTTTAGCCGTGCTCGTAAGGTAAGAGTGATTGCAGTCTTAGTAAAGCAACAGAATTATATATAATTTAAAACATGAATATTAATTTCCTTTTTTATATAACTTGTATGCGCCATGTAACCCCGGCTTTAGACTTTTGGGCCTGTCAGTTCTGTTGCTTAATTTTATATCTAAGTATATTATTTTTCTGACGCTTTCAATAACATTTATCATAATAGGGTTTGACTACATAAAAATTATAATCAATGTAATGTAATTACTATTCATAAAGATTTTATTACAAAGTTCCTGTAAATAAACAAAATGAAGAGTATCATGGTACCACCCGTCACAAAATTGAAGTTTAAACATCCTTTTAGGAATATTTATGAGTTACTGTGATAAATATTTCTTTTCGTAAATATTTTATTAAACTTTATAGTATAAATGCAAAATATTGTTGAATACTCGAATAGTTAAAACAGTATAGCGTTAGTCGTCACAAGCCTGACAGGGGTTTACTACAATGTCAGGTTAACTTGTCGATAAATAAAATAAATATTTTCGTACAAACAATTCTACGAAAATAAATAGAATTTCGATTAATTCAGAATATCCTTTACTACTTACATTCACTAAAAAAAAAAACATTTTTAAAATACGGTAATTGTTTTCGACAGGGTACACTAAAAAATAAAAATGCCCTTATCACAAAAATATGCTCACTCTATGAAAGACTTTTTACTAAGAAATTGATACCTACCTATTGCTACAACATGTGGATAGGTACTACTTGAAATGTACTTTGAAAGCAATCGACAAACTTACATTAGTGCTATAAGTGAATATATCTAGTAACTATAGCAGCACAACAGCTTTGTCGGTGGGAAGACGTTGGCAACAATGGAACATAATAGATGAATCCTTCATATTGCGAGCGAGGGAGCCTGAGTTTTATAAATACCGCGAATAAGCTTACTGGATACAAATACTTTCAAAATGTAAGTGCAATGTTATTAAGTAAAATCCATAGCATCAATTTATTTTACTAACTTTTATTCTTTAACAATTTTTGCCTGTTATCCAATTATAATACCTAGCAATATTAAATTCGTCACTATGTAAACTAACATTTTACAAAATGTATTGATCTGAAACGTCACACCATAACATACTGATACCAACCGGCCCAACCTGAATATCCAGCCAGCACAACTGCACGCGACTCTACACGTCACGCATCATATTGCAAATACGAGTAGCGCCATCGAAATTATAACAATACTTCGAAACACTTACTTTTCATAAGCCAAACAATGAGATTACACTCACCTTATCAAGTGAGGGAAAGTAACTTTTATATATCTAAAGATTGTAAGCTAATACCTACTGTTTTCTTTTAGATGACTTTTTAACAAACGGCAATAGCCCGCAATTAATCCTTCCTCGATCAGCAAAAAATATTACCAGGAATAAAGTGCGATATTCCGGAATAAGCCCAGGGAGGCTCCCTTTGACTCTCGTTTGTCTATGATTCTCAAACATCTCGGCAGCGTTTATTGAATATTTTTCCAAAGGAATTAATTCGCATTTGAATTGCTCGGGCGTCCTTCATTAATCGTCTGCTTCATTTTCGCAATAAGTATTCATTTCCCCCACTGCGCCGTGGGACCGTCTTCGATTCAATGAAAATCTGAATGTGCTTCTTTTGCATTATGAATAGGTATCAGCGAATAACCGTATTTCAGGGCGATCGCTTTATTGAGCTCCGGATCGAGTGTTAAGCAAACAGAAAACGCGAACCATGAATTATCTTTTTTTTGCCGAAGATGTTGGCTCCCTTCCCTTTGTGAAGGCTTTATCACGCAATTTTATCCCGCGTTTGGTTAGAAAGCATGAAAAGTATTAAATCATGTTGCATAACAATAGACGAAACAACTTAATAAGATCTGACCACGTGGTTACGTTGTGACGTGTCAATTACATAGCGTTTGCGGATTATAGATAGTCTGTTCTTTTAGGTATTCAAAAAAGTAAACAATAAACCACGTGACTCGGGTCGATCATGTATGCCCTAATACCATTGGCTGAACGACCAGACTCACTTGATTATTTGTTTACCTTTTTTAAGAATCTAAAAGTAGAGACTATAGACAGGGAAACCGGTGCTATTTTAAACTCCAGCGCCAATAGTTTCCCTCCCTAACCCCTTATAAGTGTCTATTTTATTAAAAACTACACACGCATATGTAAAAACACATTATGGGCAATTATTTTTCATGTGAAACGTCTTTAAATACTGAAATATACGTGTAGCAGGTCAAAAAAGTGGGTCGTGACGAAAAGGTCTGTTAGTAGAGTTGCTAAGCCGCAAAATTGTGCGCATCGGATTACAAGCATAAAATTCCTACCACAGATAGAGTGTCCCGCGGTGATGATTTTCAGACATGGAAAGAAGTCAGATTCGTCTCCTGTTCGCGGAGAAAACAGGGTGAATATGACGAAGTATCTGTGTATATGTTAGAAGTCTGCGGCTTAGCAACTCTACTATGTATCGTCTTACCTTAATAACTACAAAACTATTAGCTTTAAAAACATGAATCTAATGTCATTATTTAGCTTCTATATTAAGTAGTCAGCTCACTGTTTTGACTTCGAGTTTTCATCGGTGACGGGCGGGACGGTGGAGGAGTCCCAACACGATGGGGTTCCGACGTTTTATTACGGAGTTCCCATGGCCACCTTCCGGCTCCATTATCAGACCCTGGATATCATTTCGGTTCAGAGTACTCGTCAAGACGAAACAGATGAGCCCAAACATGATGGGGTTCCGATGTTTTATTACGGAGTTCCTATGGCCACCTTCCGGCTCCATCATCAGACCCTGGATATCATTTCGGTTAAGAAAACTCGTCAAGACGAAACAAATGAGTTCAAACACGATGGGGTTCCGACGTTTTATTACGAAGTTCCCATGGCCACCTTCCGGCTTCATCATCAGACCCTGGATATCATTTCGGTTCAGAGTACTCGTCAAGACGAAACAGATGAGCCCGAACACGATGGGCTTGCGTCGTCTTATTACGTAGTTCCCATGGACACCTCCCTATTCTATCAACAGATCCTGGATATCACCTAAGATCAGATCAGAGTACCTAGTTCAAACCCGATGAGGTTACATCAAAAGTTCTCAGTCACATTCCGACTTCATCATCAGACCCTGAGCATCATCTAAGACACATGTAAGTGGATGTGAGCTCTGCCGTTCCTATTTTTCAAAAAGATGTCTTGCCTACTTATGATGCGTAGCTAAATCAATTGTTAATCTCAATTAACGATTACTTAATCGTTAATTGCAGTTAACAATTAACAGATCAATCGTTAATCGTTAATTGGGATTACATTTTTGCCAACACTGGTTTCAATGCACATTTTTACCGCGAATATTTAAATGAAATATTTTAAATGTGTATTCGTGTAGTTAAATTTGCAATTTGAAATTGTTTATAATGTGTTATTTGTTATGCCGTGATGCTGTGTCACAAATTAATGTGGAATGGAAATAAAAAGAAAAACATCTTGCAGGCAGAAATTTCATTAAAATGCCATATTTCATTGCATGTTTGAGAAAATGTAACTTGTTGTCTTCGAAATAGGTTTCACGAGAAATGTGGGTAACAAAGTGTTTGAAAGTCATTTCGATGAGTATGCGCCTTCATTTGCAAGCGCTTTAGAAAATGTTAATTTCCGGAGGGCGTTTGCGGCCGTATACCCGTACGTACCTGTACTAGTGTACTTGTGTGCACTTCTAGTTTCTCCATATGTATCTTTCACCACGTCGCGACGGCTTTACCTTTCTATGTAAAGTACGTATCATAATATTGCCTAGATTATCATTTATCACGAACGTTATTTTTTAAAAGAAGATATTGATATTACAAACTTCAATTGAGAAGCTAATATTCAAAACGTGATATGTCACAAAAAAATTAGTTAATGATGCCAGTTTACGGTCAAACATGAATTTAATGTAATCTTATAATATTTTTTTGAATTATGTCCACAACATTTTCTTATATGTAAAAAGCGAGTTGTCACATTTTGCGTAATAAATGTCTTTTGACACTATCTTATGTATCCGGCCAAAACGTTTTTTGCTCGGTTTCATGCGCACTTTTAGAAATACCCTGAGACACACAATTTACAAAGATCTCATAGTGAGCGCGATAAAAAATACACATAAAGCATAGCCTAGAAATACCAATTTTATAGTGAAGGCAACTCCGTATTTTATTATGAGGACGGAACCGAAGAACGCATTATGCATAAAGCGTTTTGTTTAGTGTCTGTGCATCATTTGTCCTAATTATAACTGCGAAAATAAGGGATATTTTACATGAAAGGTTAATTCAAAAAATATTAAAGGGGAATTAACACAGTAAGAACATTCTTTAAAATGAATACTAGCTTAAAGTTTCGACTGTATAAATGTAATATGAAATAATCGTTTTTTCCATTTGCCTCAGTTTGATATCTCTGTAACAAATCATGTTTTGAATATAAGCTCCTCAATTAGCTACAGGAGATTCAACTTGGCGGATACAAATTAGTTTCTTTAAATCCAGTCTGAACGGTAAAACAAAAACTCGCTACCCTGTTTCCTCCCGAACCAACTTCGAAGTTGAGCTCGTGAACCATCTTTGGTGCTCAATTGGAGCCACACTCAGTAGGTAGCTTATCCCATTATTGTGAATTTTTTGGTTGACTTTCTTATAATCTTCTTATAATAAATTAAATAATTTTCTTATAATACAATAACCTAAGGCACCATCATGTCAAGAGAATAGAATTACTTCAAGCAAGTTACTTTTCGAACTAGCCACGTACGTGAAACAACAAATCGTCTTACAAAATGATGAACCTTATTGGTATAGCAATACATTCCGTTCCGTTTCATTAATGTAACATACCTGCAGAGTACTTTTTATATCAAATATTCAATGCATCCGTATTTAGCCGCGACAAGATAAACCAACACGTTATTTATTAATAGAACATTGTCGTACTCAGAAGCACAACACTGTAAATCCATTGTTTGTAGTGCAGTAACATGTTTCTCGTTTCAGATATGTAACAAAAATAACACATTAAAGAGCAATGCAAAGCTAAATGCAAATTGTTGGAATTGGGACTAAAACTAAACGTTTATAGTGTTTATGGTTACGCACAAATAACACTAACGCTTTGATAACTCTAGCATCAATCAATCAAGTCACAAAAAAAATATTCAGGATAAAATAATTCTATGGCAAAAAGCAGAAATGTAGTAACCGTCACTTGGTAAATTTTTTTGCATATTCGGATTTATCTGCGTCGAGTGGAATGGGTCCCATGGCCCTACGAAGCTTAGAAAAAACTGGACAGTGTTGCAAAACGAATGTATTTTTTTAACGACGCCTTTATCTAATTGTTGTAAGTACGTCTAAAATCAGCAATAGTTACGATAAATTCGGTTTTTGATATTTCAACGAGTACGGTGGTTACAGCGCGGCCAAAATTCTAGTATGTGGCGGGTACAGCGTTTATGCATGTAGTAAAAAAACAAACCATCACACTTACTGCGTTTATGGTAAAATATATTATAATATTATCTATGATCGGTGTTTACCACATTTAATTCGAACATAATTTTACAAACTAATCACATTTACGCCATTTAAAATACACTGTGAATTAGATACAACGTCACGTTACTGCCATTAAAATATGCGCTCGCGGCGTTGTCATCGGTGGCTTACCGCATACAAATCAGTCGGTCGGTTGGCGATCGCCGAGGCAAAAGGTTGTACGTAGTGCAAGTTTTGTGCGTGCGGTGTGTGATCGGTGTATTAGTTTTTATAGTGTATTTCAGAGTGTCATTGTCAAGTTTCTATTTCAAAGTGAGATTGCCATAATCTCACTTTGAAATAGAAGATAGAATAGTTATTTGAGTTCTTAAAACTTATTTTTTCGGAATATTTATCCTAAAAAATGTTTAGTTTTAACATCCTACAAGGTTATAGTCTGATTAGCACTAAGAACATTTTTATTTGTAGCATGTTAAGGTGGGTTTAGACCAAACGAATTCTAACACATTCTAACCCCACCTTACCAAATTCTTTGTGTGTACACAAAGAATCCACCTTTACAATGTTGTGAGATTTTTTGAGATATATAAAAAAAAATTAAGATTTTATAATACAGTTTTAATGTTATTTATCGTTATTTTTTACTCGGAGAGACAATGAAACTAGTTAGTAATTAATATTTTACAACACTAATTGTTCCTATTGAGATTTTAATTGATATGAAACTTGCAAGGAAAACTGTTTGACGTTTTCAAAAAGTGGGTAAATAAATGCTAATTGATACTTATGTAATTTAAATTTCACTCCTCCTTTTTGCAGTAGACACTTAACACATTTAAGTTAGTTCTTTAACGAATTTAATGGCATTTACGTCATAACAATTAAATGTTGAAAATAAAATTGCAACTGGTTACACCAATTATATACTTTATGGAATTTTTACTGAATGTACGATTTCAATACATTTACTATTTTTACTTACAGCGTTTATGCGTAACGAAAATAAAAGTGACAGTGGCGTAAACGCCATTAAAGCGTAAACTAGTCACTTATACCATTGAAAAGTAACCTTTAGTTAGTAGTAGTTATGCACTTGATCCAAGTTTCAAGTATTTCTGTTACTTAATAAATAAAGAATTTATGATTTTTTTTCTGAAATCGAAAAGATTTTTGGCTCTTGTGTAAAGTTTGCATTTTAGCGGTTACTACGTTTCCGCTTTTTGCGATGATATGTTGATTCGGTCATAACTAGTCATAAGTTAAAATAAATATTCGGTCATAACTAGACATAAGTTAATATAATATAAGTCGAGTTGCCAGTTAAACTCAGTAAAATCACGTTTACTATCTTGTCTGACTCAAATCGAACGCAAGGAAATGAGGAGTGTCATCCATTTTCTATTACCGATGCTTTATTCCAGGCCATTTAACTTTTTCAGTGGAAAGTTGGATCTTCATAAAGCTTCGGGGCGGTGCGACCACTTCGCGGTCTCGTGTCCATGGGGATTTACCGTCCATATTAAACGAGAGATAATAGCCGTAGCAGTTAATGGAAAGCTTATTCATTTTAAAACAATGTACAAAAGATTTTGTACACCCAGACAGTTTTAGGTACAGTGACTGATTTGTGAAAAGTAACTGAAACGAATATCCACCTGGACCTAATAAATAATTCTAGGTACCTATTTAATTATATCGATTATTTCTTTGTTTTATATTATAATAAATAGGCGTACCCAACAATATGACTAATCAGACAGAAATAGGTAACACACATTTTTATCCAAATATGCAAATAAATGTTTCATTTATAAAAGATTATACCACGAACCTTAATTATCGTAGAATCGTCGGCAAAATGATTGGTTCCGTAATTGAGTATAAAGACTTTCCGCCGCGTCATTATTAAATTTGTAAATAACACAAATCTGAAGGTATTTATAAAAGAGCCGAGTAAGTATTATTAACTTAATTTACTTTCATATTACATACGCACAGTATGTGAACAACGTGTAACAAAGTTAGTCAAGAGCACTGGAAAGTCATTTTTATTCATTTTGACTTATATATTAGCGGTAACACAAAACTAATATCAACTTTAATAACCCTTTTATTCGCGGCACCTTGCATTACAACGATCATGAATAAATTCAGCCAGTCGCAAACAGGCAGGTGCATTAAGTGCAGTAGAATTGTTTCATGAAAAGTGTATGCAGCACCTAAAGCCTGCTGTTGACCATAGGTTAATTAAACGCAAACAGTCGAGAGTTTACCTTGTCCATCGGGCAAAATCTGATAGCCTCTGCTGCAGGCACACCACCTACTGTAACGCAACTTTTTCAAAGATAAATATGTATAGGTTAAATATTTTAACGGACGGTTCGAACAAGGGTTTGTTTGTTTCTGCTTAATCTGCTTAATTAAAAGACACCTGCTTTCATCGTCAGCCTACTTACGTGCCACTGCTGGACACAGGCCTACTCTGATAAATAAGATTGAATGGGTTGTAGCCCCACGCTGGCCCAGTGCGGTTGGGAACTTTACACGCACCTTTTAATTTCTGCGCGGATGTATGCAGGCTTTATCACGATGTTTTTCCTTCACCGAAAAGCTTGTGGTAATGAAATCTTATTTGATACATACGTTATGAAAAATGCATGCGTACAAGCCATGATTCGGACTCACTACCTCCGTTTGAAAGACATAAATGTCCGAACCACTCGACTACCGTATGGAATGAAATAGCTAATAATTGTAACGCAGATACAATTATATACATCCTTGAGAGTATTAATATAAATAGTGCGAATTAGAATAAGAAGAATACATCTCTACACCGCACACCGTTGTCATTACACTCACGCATTACACCTTACAATATTTATTAACCTACTTTAAACAACTATTTTTTACGTCATAATATATTGTTTTTATTAGCACACATTGGCATTTTTTCGCAAAGTTTCTGATTGGAAGAATACAGAAAAAACAAACGTATGGCACTTGTCCCACCGCCCGCAAGTAAGCGAGTAAATTGGGCGAGTAGCATTACATTCCGGATCTGGAAAGGTCGATCAATCACACTACTATACCTCGTCAGCCCGCAATGAACCGTTACTCGCCCAATTTTACTCGGTTACTCGCCGGCGGTGGAACAAGTGCCTAATTGAAGGTCCACAGAACCATTTTTTTTATCATTCATCCATTGCGAATGTCACTGTGGATAGATAATATTCAAATGAATTTACAGATAGCTTGATGAATGACGTTCACTATGCAATCGTCACTGATACCGTTATACTATTTGTCAATGCAAATTGAGTGAACGATTTATTTTAACTGGGAGAGAAATGGACATTTGTTGCGTGGTCGAATGGGCAGACCTGGGCTTTATTTCAGCTTGTACAGTGGCCTGCGCTATTCAACACTTAGGGCGAAAATCGTTTGAACGTATTGCATGCCGTCAGGCGATAAGACGAACACAGCTCATTGCAAGGAACAAGGTAAAATTTTCTTAAGTGGAACACCGCGAACGCAGGTCACTGTACCTACGAAAAATAGTACATTACCAAAGTATAAAGACGAATAAGTAGTCCAACTTCGGCCGTTTAAGAGCGCACGACACGTATTCACACAAACGCGCGATAGCATCTCTGTGTGAGTGCGACCCATACTGGAGCATTCTTTCGCATTCTTATTTTTTACTTGTAATGCGTTTTTCACAGCGCGCACACATTCAAGCGCGCGATGTACCTTTTGTGGGAAGAAAAATTACTGCTATTATACTGTGACATTATATACCGAGTCCAGTAAAGTAAGAAATGTCTCAATTTTTCTGTTTGACCGAGCCAGAAAGCGGCATCTTCCTTTAGCGCAGCGTCCGGCAAGGTGACGCTTTCCGGCCGGAGGGCAGAAAAAACTATTCTCGCTCAAAGACAACTGTTATACAATGAAAGGTCGTTTCTGCATACACATATATAACCTTAATACTGCGCCAAAGTAACAGTGTCAAAGACTGTAGAAACAATTGAACTATTTTATTTTAATATACCTACCTATCACACACATTTAGAATAGTACATTGTGCACCGAGGGTAGTAAGAAGGCGATTACTAACGAGAGTCTATTAGGCTTTTAATGACTCTAGCTTGTAATCCCCTTACCGCCCGTGATACACACAATGTTTTTCAATCACATTTGCGAGGAAAAAAAATAAGACAATAATCAAATTATTTACTGTCAACTTTTTCAATATAGTCTTCCACAGATAATGCTAAGAACTGCGTTTAGTTTTCAAACTTGACAGGCAATACCGCCAGATTACATGCCAAGCGTCAAGCCGCATCGGAAACGAAGTACTTTGCGGCCTATTATTAGGCACGTAATGTCAACATTTCATTGCATGTTTGAGAAAAATATATTTACGTTACGGCGTTACGTTTAAAATTAAATATATGTATAGGTTAAGCTGAAATCCTATACTTTAAAGCTTAAAGCGAATATTCATACCTTCACACGAGCACTTAAGTAATTCTACCTTTATCCTTTTAATATAACTTTTACGTAGATTCCCCACGTCCCGTGTAAATCGAAGAGAAAGGTTTTCATCGACGGTATGTTAATTAGCCTCGCCGCAGAATACAACCCTTTCACCGCTGTCCATTTCTGTTGCTGTTTTATTTACGCTCACGGTTCAAAGGTGATTTGTTAAAAGGGTACATAATTCGTGTACTTGAGGTATTTTAATGAGGACATTTTTACATTATTTAAAGACCATTGATGTTTTAAAATTAAACTTATCTTGATAGCATTAAAATATGTTTAATTTATAATGGAATAAGATGCCGCTGAGTCACTGAATAAAGAGGTTAAATTGATTGTAAAACTTAATTTTAAATACAGTTTTCCCACATATTCACTAAGGTTAAAATTAAGAAAGAAGCTGTTTCTAATTGAAAGTCAGTCAGATATTCATTCAGGGCGCCATGACAGGAGACAAAAATATTCTAACACCTTTAAAAACCTGATCTAAAACCTTTTTTTGGCCACGTAACCTTTTGTCATTCCCATTTAAGCATATTTGCATATCTTATGATTAGCAGTGAACATCTTTGAGTTGGAGTAGTGTAATTCTAATTTCTATAAGTACCACTGGTCGTTCATGATAATCGAGTAACACTTGTTTACAGCCATTCTACTAGCGCTTCGGAAAATGGACCTCCTGGTGAGAAGGTCAGTGATAATGAACACTGACACAGTAATTGAAATAAAATCTAGTTCGTCAAACAAATACCACATACTTATAATAATATTGCCAATTGTATACGGTATACGGTAGTTTTTGTTCCGATAAAAGGTACATCGGGAGCGCGCATGTGTGCGCGCCGTGTACGGACGCACCACAGGCAAGCATTGCCGCGTGCTTAGTCAGGGCTGAGCTATCGACGCGAGCGGTCGGACGTACAAAATGTCTGCGCACGAAGCTAAGTATAGAAGACTTATATACTGCAGTGTGTTCGGATGTTTGAGAAATAGTGCAATAAATCCAGAATTATCATATTTCTGCATTCCTAAGGATCCCGAAAGGTGTGTATTTTATTAGTACCTTTATAAATGTTAATTTGAAGTTGTTTATAGAATGTTTGATAGTTTTTTGATCAAACTATACCAATTAAATAGAGTAGATAATTATTTTGTTTGACAGTGATGAGTAAAATTAACAGATTTTTTAAACGTGTACTAATTACATAGTAGTAGGTTTTATTAATGAAACGAGCCGAAATATCGTTGCGTTACTTACATGTACACGTTACCAGTACTAATTTATTTAAACTATTACACATAATATTTACATCAGATGTGTGCGATCTGATAGTTTCATATCGTTCGAGGTCAACCTAATAAAAGTACCGTCGTAGTAAGTAGGTATTTTACAGAACCGACGAGCGGCAGCCCTGTGCCTTAGGCAAACTCAGGTGTCGCGCGCTCCTAAACGGCGAAGACGAACTACTTGGTTGTCTTTATACTTTGCAATTGCGGCCAAAACACATAGAAAATTGTCGAATGCTTGCAACGTGACGTGAGTGAACCATTTTTATTTCAATATAAGTGTTCTCATTTGAGTCTCAAAGTAATTTTCTAAAGAAAACTGATACACCTTTTCAAAGCATTACTGTTCATCAATGTAACACTTTAATTGTGTTGCACGATGATAAATTGGTATGTTTAACTACTGCATTTACACCGGGACTTGGCACCAGCGGATGTAGGCACTTCTGATAGACGGATGTCAATTTGCATCCTAGTGTAGCAGTAAATCATTACGTCACCGAACCGTTGGCAGGATAAACCGGAAGAGGACATCCCGTCAACGAGGACCGGCCAAATGTAATTCAGTCATGTCAAATTAAATAGGATCCAGGACTATATTTTTATGATTTAATTACAAATTTATAGTTTTCAGTTGTTTCGCTATATTTGTAGTATACGACGGTATTACTTACTTGCCAAATTTCATAGTTCTAGGTCAACGGAAAGTCTAAGGAAAGCTTGTTCTAGTCAAAAGGAAACCGAAATTTATAGAGGAATTTCGGTTTCCTTGAGAGAGTCGAAATGTACGTTTTTTGCGGCATAAATTGCCGTATTGTTTTTTCACGTTAACTTAGAAGCTTGACTTTTTCACAGCTTTAAGGGACCGTAGACCTGAGTATATAATTCCAACTTGATACCTCCACCCGTTCCTGAGATAAAGGGTCTTGGCAGACGGACAGATAGACAGACAGAGGGGCAGACGGACAACAAAGTCATCTTATAAGGGTTCCTTTTTTATCTTTTGAGGTATGGAACCCTAAAAACAAAAATATATTGATAGGTACCTAGGTAGGTACCAGTAGCGTGGCGTATAAATTACTCGTTTCCAACAGGCTTGCTAATATCAGGCATTTGAGGATCTTATTCTACAGTTCTTAAGGAAAATGTACATGAAATCTGCATCGGCTTGCCCAAGGATATCTTTTACGCCACGCCACTGCTAGGTACCTATCAGTATATTTTTGTATTTGTATAATAAAAGTATGAATGAAAATTAAAAATGTACCAAAATATTCGCTGTAAAAAGAAATTGATTACTGTTTTTTTTAAGCTTTTACCAAGTTTCGCCTAAATCCGGCCCTGTCCGCAAGGCCTGCAACTCCCAAGAGTTTGTTGAAAGGCACTTTCTTTTAGCTGAATATTTAATCTTGTTATTCATTTCGCTTAATTAATATTGACTGTTTTTAGGGTTCCGTGCCCAAATGGTAAAAAAGGAACCCTTATGGTGTGACTCTGCCTTTCTGTCCGTCTGTCACAGCCAGATATCTCACGAACTACTGCTGCTATATCGATTTGAATTTTGGAATAGTCTTAAAAATGGCTAACCCGGGTGTATTGGACATATAATATACCTTTTTTTTTAAAAGGCGACCTCGATCATTATATGTACCTAGGGCTATTATATCAAATGGGGTATGAAATAAAAGGGCTTAATTTGTAAATTCCAAATCAGTTTTTATTGCTTTTCTTAAACGTAGTTTTTGATTTAAGACGAAAAACGTTACAAAAAACCACTCCCCCTATTATCTTTGAAGTTACTGAACAGATAAATGTGTAATAATGATCGATTATTAATATCATCCTGAATAGGATAGGAAAAATATAATGGTTTAACTAACTTGCATCGTTATTTAGAGATTCACAAAAATCGTAAGACTAACTTATTTCGTCATTTACTAAACTAACAGCGAGCTATGTCAATGAATTGGAACTACAGTATTCCTGCAGCAAAGTTAAGTTTGTCTCTCAATACAATTTATCTTGAACTATTTACATACTATAAGTTTGTACGGAACCCTCGGTGGGCTAGTCCGATTCGCACTTGACCGGCTTTTATTTATTATTTTTTTATAAATTTCCAATCCACCATCCGTTGGATTTTTTAGTTTCGGTAAGACTGCCACGAAACGCTTTGCATGAAGGGAACTAAAATTATTAATTCATGACATATACATGTGACTGCTATTTATTGTATCCGTAGGCTTATGATTTATAATGCTAGGTTCTGTCGATCGATAAATAAATGATAAAGCATCCGTCACGTTCTGACAAGTATGTAAGTGTGAGAGCGGCGGATGCTTTATCATTTATTTGTCGATCAATAAAGCCTAGCATCATAAGCCTACTGAGTACAATTGTATCACTACATCACTACATAGTATAAAACAAAGTCGCTTTCTCTGTCCCTATGTCCCTATGTATGCTTAAATCTTTAAAACTACGCAACGGATTTTGATGCGGTTTTTTTTAATAGATAGAGTGATTGAAGAGGAAGGTTTATTTATGTATAAGACAAGCAAAATATAATAGAGAAACACCGTGTGAAGCCGGGGCGGGTCGCTAGTAACAACTAAAAGTGAAACACAAGCAAACAAAAAAATTAAGTTCATATAGCGTCAAGCCTGGTCTTTGTTCTTCTAATCCCGACTTTCCTTTCAGATAGCGTTCAGTCAGTTCTTAAATTAAGAATTTATTTCAGAACTTCATACTTTCCTGTTCCCCTTTGTGTTGCATCACAATGGAAATTATTATCAATTGGAAAACTTTCCGTTTCCCCGAGTTCTATAAAGCCTTACATTTTATTTTCCACTTTTGGCTTTCTTTGTGTTTTGTAAGAAGATATGCAGGAAAGTATAATAAATGTTATTCAAACGAGGGAATAAACTGTCGAACTTTACTTATATTTCAGGCTTATAAGTCTCTGAGTTAGTCTGAGCGGAGCTATTGAAACAACAATACGAATGCGCGCTAATTACCCAAAAATAAATACATTTAAAAGCATTTGCAGTCGTGTTATCTCTTAAAAGGTTTTCGAATGGAATATTCATAAACCCTGAGTAACATTCATGGTTGTTTTGAATTCCCCCGTGAAAAACGTATGTACCCGTCGTAGTAGTAATTTTAATTTTAATGTAATTTTATTTCATTATGTGCATTTTGACATACTGAATACATACCTGTTATGTATACTGTAGCTAGTTGTAATGACTGTTAGCTTAATAGTCTATTTCTCGACGTGAAACATACGTTTGCCATTTTGTATTTCGACGTTTGGAGGTCCTTTACACCTCCAAAACATAATGTTTTGACAACGGAGACTCCTTACATCTCCATTAATTTTAGTCTATGTTTGCCTATTTTCTATATTTTTTATCGTGTTTTGACGCCTAGAGACCCTTTACATCTCTAAAAATGTAGTTTTAAGTTTTGTAATGTAATGAATCCGGAGATTATATACGTCTCTCGGTAAAAGGTAAAAAAACTGTGCCGAGTTATATGCTTGTTGCATTTTATAAATGTCATTTTATGTAATAATGTCACAATTGTTGTAATGTTGTTTTTAAAAGAGAAACTGGTAAGTTTCTTCAGGTGCTTCTTCTCACCAGAAGGTCATGCGCCATAAGAAAAGAAAATAATCAGACATGTAAAAGAGCCCTTGAGGCCTACTTACAGAAATAAATGAGTTTGAGTTTGTAGGCATGACGGAGAAAGGATGCTACGTGAGTTTAAATAATTGATTTATTAAAGGTCAGTTAGATGGATTGTGTTTTAAAAGCATAGGTATTAAATTTAATACGAGTTTTACTTACAAAACGAGTTATTCAAAATCAATACATTCGTAGATAATTCAAACAAACATCTCCATTCTTAACTTTTAATGTGGTTATTCCATTCAGTGTTTAGGTATTTTTATTTCAAGTAAACATAAAGTTAAAAATGTTATTTCAAAGTAACTATTAGAGGATGAGCCAGTGACCACGGAACCCGGTGACAAAATAGATCTCCTCGGAACAAAGACTTAAAATCGGACACGCCGCTCGTCACTGGTCAGCGGGTTGATCTCGGACGGTCTGGAACGCAATTTGACTAGTTGTAGTTTTGCCTACATCGCAATATGACTACCGCGTAATAAGTATGGCGGAATCTTATAACGACTAGAACGCAAAATGTCTAGTTCGCTTACTGGTATAGATATGTATTGTAACGGTGAAAGAAACTTTATTCTCATAAGAATGACAGAATTCACTTATATGAGAATATTTTACAAACTAATTTAAGATTACAAAATTTAAATTTGCTATCATCATCATCATCATCATTTCAGCCAAAAGACGTCCACTGCTGGACATAGGCCTTCCCCAAGGATCTCCACGATTGTCGGCTTTGTGCTGCTAATTTAATTGAAATTTGTTATATAAACTAATAATTAAAGTTAACTTTTAGAGTTAAGCGCACAAGTTTACAATAACACATGAGATAATGTGTAAAAAGTGGGTAAGTTGACAATTCGGCATGCAAAGTAGTTTGGTTGCTGTGCGCTGCAACGTGCGCAGCAACTAGAGGTAAGACGCCTTGGTGCCACAGATGTGAGCGTACTTTTAGTGATGGACTAACTCCCTTCACTCACTTCACTTTCCTTCGCCTAATTACTTTTAACTGTTTTGTAATGGAATGAGAACAAACACTCGTTTCTAATTCCTTTATCGCCCGTGGCACACACAATGCTTTTCATCACACTTGTGAGGAAATTTTAATAATATGGCCTTACTAATTCACCCAGTATGGCAAGAAAATATTAAAACAGAAAGTGACATTAGTGCCATATTTCCATAGACATCGCGAATGTCAAGTCACGTTCGGAAACCATAGCGGTAAAGACCTAAAACGGTCATTTTAGTTGATTTTATATTTGCAAAATACTGAAATACACTATTTAAACATTTAATTAATGTTACCGAAATATGTGTTTACATGTATTTGCAATAACAGTTATCTTTAAATAAATATTTCAGTGATAAAAGTTAAAAAAGTAAGTTGGCGTTTCCTTTGAACATGACAAATAAGAGTAAAACCGAACCAGCGTTTCAAATTTAAAAAGAAAACCATTACGCCCTAGGGCGTAATAGGTCATTTACGGCCCGCTGAACCTACGTGTAATGACAAGTGTGATGAAATAGTACATTACACAACTAGGGTGGTACATTACACAACCGAGATGCAAGCGAGGTAATGCTGCTAGTAAGATAAAGTATTTTTATGCCACACCTGGCCATAAAATGACTTTTTCCGCACGCTGCGCGAACGGAAAAAGCTGCTTTCTGGCCAAGTGTAGACATAAAATGATGTACAGAACACGGGAGGTAATAAAGAAAGCCCTCAATCGCATATTTACGACCTTCGCCTGCAGCTCGAGCCGCAAACATCTGCGATCTCGGCCTTTCTTTGTTTCACCACCCTAGTTGTGTAATATACTATTTAAAACTGCTCGTTACTTTCTGTCGTAGCTTTTATACTATTATCTACTCTTATTAAATTTCCAAAAATATAATAATGCTATAAAAAGTCAACCAAGCCGGCCCGTCCCTCTATTCAACAGTAGCACATAATGTAAAGAAGATACAACAGGTACCCAACAATATGAGTGTGCACGTATAAGCTGCAAATTAAAATGTGGATGGTTAGTCAGTAGTCGAGGCGTCCATAGAACCCGATTTCCACCGGCATTTCGTCAAATTCGTCCTAGGTTAAAGCGAAATAAACTTGATATTCCTTTTTTTTTCAAGATCGATGAAGATAAAATTCTTCTATACCAAATTTCATAAAAATGATAAGGCACCAACCAAGATACACATTTCCTGTTCACCTCTAAGAAAACCCTCCCAATTCCAGAACAAGACTCTCACCGTTTCGAAAAGTATCGGGATCCTAGGTGCTGACATTTCGAGCGACGTTCAATTCCGTAATCATCTAGAAGAGGAAGCCAAGCTATGGCTGGCATATGTACCTGCTGCACCTGTCTGTGACACCTGGATACCAGCTCGGTTCTCTTGGCTTGTGTCAAAAACGCACTGTGCGAATAGTTGACGATCCCATGCTCACAAGCGATATTGAACTGAAGTCTATATAGACAAATTTTGCCTCCTTATGTAGGTATGTTCTACTGACTACGGTAGGGCTATAGGTTACGGCGACTGCTTAACATCATGCAAGCCGCACGCATGTTTGCCATTGCCACCCTAGTAGTATAAAAAAATCGGACTAGTGCGAGTCGGACTCGCCCACCAAGGGTTCCAATTTGTTGGTACATATATTAAAGTACCCTATAAATTTTGATTTAAAGTCAATGTAAAGTTACTGCCGTCCGATATCTAAAACTGGACTAACCCCTATACAACTCCATAGAGGTTAGTCTAGTTTTAGTCATAGGACGGCATGAATAGTTTTCAGATTTTTCTCTATACTTGCAGTATAAGACGGTACGACAAAGTTCTAAGTCAACGGTAAGTACCCTTTGAATGTTGTTTTCCTTGAGAGTGTCGAAATTTACATTTTTTTTGCGGCAAAACGGCCAAATCTTTTTTTCACGTTAACGTAGAAGTTTGATTTTTTCACAGCTTCAAGGGATCGTAGACTTGAGTATATGGTTTTCATTTCAACTTGATACCTCCAAGCGTTCCCGAGATAAGGGGTCTTGACAGACAGACAGACAGACGGACAACAAAGTGATCCTATAAGGGATCCGTTTTTTCCTTTTGAGGTACGGAACCCTAAAAACAAAAGTCGGTGGCAATCGGGTTCTATGGGCGCAACGCCACTAGGCCCCATAAAAAACAACTGTCTCAAATTTCAACCTGCTTTCTGCAGCGGTTTAAGCTGTACATTGTCTATCACCTATCGACCTTAGTCACGGAACTGTTTTATATGAAAATGAAAATGTGAATTCAGTAACACAAATTATTTTTACAGGAAAGTATTGGTGCCTCTTTTTAAGTATCATGATACCTGTGTTAAGAGGCACCACTCTTCTTAGGTGATAAACATTAATTAATGAATATTAACAATATTTAAACGAAATATATACTTATATAGATAGAGCGAATATGATGAGTTTGAGAAAGCAAACTGCGGTGACAGACATTTGTTAAGCATAACTATACAATAGTGGATACAAAACGCGGTCGTGCCACTCTGGCTGAATGTAATCCTCGGCCACGGATAAAGTTCCCTTCAGAAACAATAACAATTCGTTCAGCGATATAATGTGGCCGCGCAGTTTTCCCCGGAGCAAGTTTTAAGTGCAAAAGGCCTCACAAGTTTATGTGTTGAATGAATCTAGGAACCGACGTAATGTAAAAGTTGTAATTTGATTTGCAACAGCAACCACTAGCCGCCGTTGTTTCATTTACAGTAAAACGGCCCTTTGTTTCTATTCGTTTAAAAACTTTGTTTCGAGTTATGAATAGGTAATTGAAAATTCATTAGGGGTTCTTTACTCGCCTCTACAATATTTCCTAGAATATAAAACGTTGCTTCACGTTATAATTAATTCAACATTTCAAATTATTTCATTTTGTTAAGCCTTTGAATAAAATGTTCAGCGGAATTTAGACGTGATATTCTTTTAAAATTTTCTCCTATATTTTGGTACTCTCTATTCTAAGGAAGTCGGTTAAAAATATATAAACAAATGAACTTTATCGAATGATGGTAGTTAAAGTAACATATTGGAGCTTGATTGTTATTACATAGGTCAAGAAATAAAACTATCAGTTCGTTTTTAGGGTTCCGTACACATAGGGTGCCGACGGAACCATATAACTACGCCTCCACTGTCTGTCTGTCTGTCCGTTTGTCACAGGGCTTTATATTTTAAACCGCAATAGATAGAGACTTGAAATTTTTGCAGAGTATGTATTTTTATTGCCACTATCAAACAATGGAAACAAAATAAAATTAAGTATTAAAGGTCCCCATGCAGAAAAGTTTTTTTTTTTTTAAGTTTTTTGCTTGATTTTAGGAACAGTAACCAGTAGATGCTTGATGTGTTTACAGAATGTGTATTTCTATTGCCGCTATTTCACGTGTTTTTGGCGCCTTTTTGCTCGTCGGTGGTGAGGAACCCTTCGTGTGCGAATCCGACTTGCACTTGGCCGGTTTTATATCTATCGAGCCCTCTAAACACTGTCCTGCATGGCTAGCACAAGATGACTGCGACACATATCGCAGGTTGTGGGTTGACCTACAGTAGAACGCAGTTTATTTTGGCTTGTAGCTGACCTTTGAATCAATAAACAAGACATTCAAAATTCTTTAAATCAAATCTGATTGTCGATAATAATATTTTATAAAGTCCTTAGGTAACAAATAATATACGCTGTAAATTATACGAAAACTCTGTCTGTATTCTCTTTGACCTTCCACCTTTAGTAGCGGTATAAAATGAGGCTCTATTATTATTTGTCTATAATGTATTATAGCTGCTGAAGACGAAACTTCAAAGTAAATAATTACAATTTTGCTAAGTGTTTAAGTCGCGATATTAATTAAAGCTAATGGAAAATCGGCTATAAAGGTATAAAGAGATGTTTATTATTTCCCTCAATGTAGGTCGTGGCGAACTTAGCGCTCAATAGCAACTGGAGCAATGAGCGGCCGCTGAGGCAAGCTCGGAAATATCACTCCCCCACTACCATATACTAACCTGTCAGTACCATAACACAAGCTAGTGTAACCTACTTCAAAAAAGGGTTAGGGCTAGGGCTCTCAGTTCGACCATTTTTTTGTGTATATTTCGCGATAGGTATCTTCGCCAATTGTCAATTATAAATATTTTTAAGTAGTCTTTGAAATTGTCCCAGTAGTTGCCATTTCGAATGTAAAGTAGCATTAGAGGTGGCAGCAGGGTGTCAACTATTGAGCATAATATGTCATACAGTAGAACGTCTACCTTAGCAGGGTGGTATATATTTCAAGGTGGTTCCATTTTGTAAAACAATGGAACCCCTGATAAGAGTATAATAAGGAACGAAAATGTTTAATGTGCATATTTTCGCCGTTTGTGAAGCGATTTTTTTTATTGAAGTTGGTTATATACCTGTTCAACTTCGAACTAACTAATGAATAAGATTCCATGAAGTCGCGTCTCCACCGCTCTTACAAATGGCCTTTAATAGATTCATAAATATGAATGGACCCTTAACTTCGCAAAAAATACAGAAGGTCCACAATTCAAGCCTCGCTGTAACGTGCGATAGGAATTGGAAAAAATACAAAAATATGGCCAAAGAGTTTGTGAACTGTGGTGCACATTGTCAAGTTAAGGGTTAAAATTGCGAATCCTATTACCTAGTGAGCAGAATTTCCAGAGAAAACATTTTAGTCATCAGATTTTATCAAGTATTAGAGTACGCGCAGACAGAGCGCGGTCTGGCGTTCCGAGTTCTGCGTTCAGAGTTCTGCGTTCAGAAATCTGCGATTTGACCTCTCGAGAGTTCTAACGCACACAAGAGGCGTTCTAATTCTTGCGTTCTATTTTATCCATGTCTTTGTACGTGCGAAATGTCGCTAGAAAGTTCATCTCCCGAAAAAAATCACTGTTTTTGTAGAACCTAGAAACTTCTAAAAAAAAGAAGAAAATATTGGGTGCACCCAATTAACACAGCATGACAAGAACAAGGCGGATTCAGTAGTATTTTTCGTGAATTACTTAGATTTTTGTAGTGCACTTGACTTAAATCATATAATATTCTCCTTTCTCTAACCAATTCAATCAGTTTTTCTATATTTACAACTTCAGACATCGTGGTGAACGCGGCGTTCTCTGTCTCGGCGGCAAAAGAACTCTAGAACGCGGCGTTCCGCTTTGACCGCCGCGGTCTGACCGCCCGCTGTGTGCATTATCGTAAGGGACTCGGTACATTCGAAAGAACGCAGAACTCTGAACGCGGAACTCGGAACGCCAGACCGCGCTCTGTCTGCGCGTACCCTTAGGGTCGCTTTTACAGAGTTCAAATAGAGTGTTCAAATCGGTTTAGGAACTACTGTTAAGAATCGCTATAGCACATTTTTGTGTGGGTACGCGCAACATACATTTACTTGCACATGCGTACATCAAAAAAATCGTCTGCCCTTACTATGTTAGCACATAACGAATGGAACAGCACACTGACGATTTCACAAGTTTCACAACCACACCACACAGATACATTTAGACCCACTAGTCAAGACTAGTGGGTCTAAATGTATCTGTGCGGTGTGGTTGTTAAGTTGTTTGACAGTTGCTTGGTAGAGGCAACGACTAAGGTCCTTATAACACTTGCGACTTGCGGGCGAGCTGCGGGCGAGTTTCTATACAAAACCAGTCTGGGCGAACTCGCGGCGAGTTCACCGCTAGGGACATTTGTATGGAGCTTCGTTTCTAACTCGCCGAAGTACGCGTTGCGCTTAAATGGCAGTGGCAGTATTAACTCAACGAGATTAGGCAATTATATTAGAGATTGCAGATACGGTTATCTTAATATGGCGATCAATTGTAGGTATGGCTCCGATACGATATTGCAGTTTATCAGATTCCTTTTAGCTTGAGACTTTAAGACTACAGTTATAAAGTATTATAATCATTATACAATTTACTAATCAAACTAATCAATCATGGATGATATTTTTTGTCATTATAATTATTAATTACGAATACAAAAAAATTGTTTAATCACGTTTCACATTTCGAGTTACAGTCACCCTCTGATTTTGTGTCTAATTCATAGGACATTGGCTTTAACTGAAACTAGAATAAGTTACGTTTTTGCTGTTTAGCCCAAGTCCCTAGGTGTAAAACGATGCGGGGCTTTTTACCGGGATTGTGTCGGCGGGAGCAAATGTCAGTCCCGTGTCGGTCGGCGAAGCACCTAATAACAGCCCCGTGCTAATGGATTGTGCTCCGACGCGCTGGTTAGTGCTTTATGTTCCGAGGGATGCTCTTTAGCTCTTCATACACGTAGCCATTGATTAAACTGGTCAAAGTCTGCGTCGGTGTAATTACTCAATGTGACTCTTTCATATGCGGTGATATGATTTTAGACAAAGAAAGATCAGAGGCGGCGTACTAGGTCTCTATTTCCTCCCTCTTACTTACCTATAGACTTTATGATTCTGTTCCTTAGAACTAAACTACTAGCGGATGTGAAATTAGTTAAATGTCTCTGTTTTGCTTCGCCATAGTCGGGTAAAAAGTATCTTTTATTTGAACCGGGATCATAATTGATCTGTAGCTACGCCAAAAAATCATGGAAAATGGGTTCTGTAGTTTCTGCGTGACACGCGAACACACAGACAAAAATTTCAAAACCAGTTATTTTCTAAGCGCCCTTTTTAAAAAAAATACTAACATAGCCTTGCTACGAATTTATTATATGTTTAAATAGATATAGATAACTAAAATAAAAAAATCTACGTAACTTCGGTATAGTTAGCTAACTTCACAGTAGATAAATTTACCTAATTGTGTTGCTGACAGCGCTCAATACTGGCACAAAAAAGCGTCAAACGTCGTTTTCGAAACGTCTAATTAAATTTACGTAACATATAATACAATTTCAAACTATTTCAAATAGTCCACTTTGAGTATAATCAATGGTGAGCAATACGCTCTCCTAAAAATATTGCTATCTTTTGTTCCCTGGCACTACTATCAGACTACTTATACACTATTATCAGCGATTAAATTACATTAATGATGAAAAAGTAAATCATTTACTGCCCCTTGTCAGATTTAAAATAATATGGATGAATCAGACATAATACAATACAATCATATTTTATTGCACACAGAAGCCGAGGCCGTGGCACACACAATGTTTTTCATCACACTTGTGAGGAAATCTAAATAAAAATAACCTTACTAATCCACCCAGTATCAGAAGAAAATTTTAAAACAGAAAGTGATATTAGTGACATATATCCATAGACAATGCGAATGTCAAGTCACGTTCGGAAACCATAGCGGTAAAGACCTAAAACGACCATTTTAGTTGATTTAAAAAAGTAAGTTGGCATTTCATTTGAACATGTCAAATAAGAGTAAATCAGAACCAGCGTATTCAAATTAAAAAAACCATTACGCCCGAGGACGTAATAGGTCATTTATGGCCCGCAAAACCTACGTGTAACAAGACCATTTTCGAGCAAGCGTGATGAAAAGAAAATTACAATGCAAACTTATATAAAAACAGTGGTAAACAATAGGCGGTCTTATCGCTAAAGAGCGATCTCTTCCAGACAACCTTTGGGTAGTCGATGCAAAATGAACAAAAATAAATTAGTAAATCATTTTAAAACTTGCAGTTTAAAATCAGTACAGTCTAAATTTCCATGATGGAATCAATGGTGGAGGGACGCGTGTAACTTTGGCTTACATTTTTCATAAAAACTCTAACAAAGGACCATTAAAACAAGAGGACTGTCATTCTCCATACATAAAGCTGTTCCCCGAATTTACAACGCCATCTAATAAGCTTATAGCATAGTATAAGCTTGGTAAAAGAATTATATTATTTACAATTATTCAACTTTGCAAACGTGACACAGTATTTAAATGTTAGAATTTATTTATTATTAGCTGTTTACGAACTAATTGTTACTCGACTATGTTTCTTTGTTCAATTATAACATCGTTAAATGTTTAGTTTTTTAGCGCCATCTAGTTTTTGCCCGGAAATCCCCTAGCGGTCGGGTTTCAATCCAAAGTATGGAGAATGACAGTCCTCTTGTTTAATGGTCCTTGACTCTAACATAATTTCATCTGTTTACGTATTTTTTTTGTATTAGGTATACCTAAAACGTCATTACCGCTATATACCTCGTAAATATTTTATAATATTCAGTGGAAACTGTTATGATGGTGATATCGGATTTAATTTTTGCACCAGCATGCAACTACACCCGCTCTGCAGAAGAAGGGTTACTTCCCCGTTAATCTCTTAAGCATAGCATTCAGTTTAATCCTGTTGAATTACTTGAGTTCTTAAAGGCTTTTTTAGCGTCCTTCGTTTAGTTAGTTCAATTACACTAATGCACGCTATGTACCGTAAATAACTTCTGAACTCACATTTAAGTTGCAGTTTCATTTTATTTCTCTATTCACTGGCAGCAGCAGAAATAAATTGTGCAGATGCACCATACATGTCGTTCAGTATACTAGTATACACGAAAACGTATTTGATATCCTCAGACTTTATTTAGGTAAGGCATGAATTGAATTCCTCGGAATAAATGTAATTGAAATTCTAAATGGATAGACTTAAATGTTAAGAGGTTTTCCTTAGTAGGTACATATCCAATACACGACCAGTCCCTAGACGCGCATTTACAATGAATTTCGGTAACTTTCAACCACAGTTTGTGGTAGATACTACCGCAATGTAATCTCAGAAATGCTCGAGATACAGGATTGGGAAACCTAATGTTAGATTCTGAGATAAAGCTTTCCTTAAGGGGTAGGTATTGAATTGTTGTGGTCAATCCTGTGTGAAAAATCCTGGAATGTTATGTATCTATCAGTATGAAAAACCGTAGCAATATTTATTACTTTATCACAATATACCAAAATACTGCAAGCTAACGTGCCGAATAAACATTTCAGCTGAAAGTTATATATTATATAAATAGATATATTTTAAAAACAATGTTTGATTAGTTGTCTTTTTCTGTTTTTGTACTTGCCAATTGTTTTGACACTTAGAGACCATTTACATCTCTAAGAAAAAATGGACTTAATTTAGTATATAAGTATTTTCAATTTGTATTTTGACGTTTGGAGATCCTTTATACCTCCAAAACATAATATTTTGACAACGGAGACTCTTTACATCTCCATTAATTCTAGTATCAATTTATTTTCTATTTTTTTATTTGTATTGTTTGGACGCATAGAGAGACCCTTTACATCTCTATAAATGTAGTTTTTAAGGTAATGTAATGTATATTAAATTATTAAAAGAGAAACTGGTGAGTTTCTTCCGGCGCTTCTTCTCACCAGAAGGTCATTACCCGAAGCGCCAAAAAGAAAAGAAGACAAAGAATGTAAGACATGTAAAAGAGCCCTTGAGGGCCTACTTACAGAAATAAATTATTTTATTTATTTTTATTATTTTATTATGGCATAAAACTTAAGTCAAATTGTTTTCAAAACTCCTTTTGTAAGTATAACACTTAAGTGTTAGTTACTTCATATTGTTATTAACTGTTAAGTAGGACAGTGAAAATTAATATTACAATCGCAAAGCATGATGTAGGGGAGACCGGGTATGGTTGTCTGTTTAGTATTATTTTATGGCCTCTGTGACAACCAACCCGCGAGACAACCATACCCGGTCTCCCCTAGTTCTGATTTTTTGTTATGCTGTTTGGACCCGTTAGGGTAGTGTGTGTAGCGGGTGTAATAGCTGCTACGAAATGATACACGAACTTATGGTAATTTACTATTTACTTCGATAGTAATATTGAATCATTACAATAGAATTAAATATAAATTGGTATGGCAGCGCTAAGGAAAATTATTGACTGACACCGCTGTTGACACGGCGACGCTAGGGAAGTTCCCCGCATCTATAAGTATAGTGCGGTGCCATATGTGAATCTGATTTTACACGTTCTAAATAGTTGTGCTAGCTGAGCTACACGCGCAAAAGTATGCCATTTTTGAAGTTTTTTTGGATTTCTGTTCTAACTATGCATTTTTTGACACTAAGGTCTATGGCACAAAATAACTAACAAATTGCTATGAAGGACTCGACAACTGTCAACCAAAGTAGAAATAAAATACTGTAAATGCTAAAATCGAAATCAGTTCATGATTAACACATTTATTATTAATAAATTTGAAATCATATGTGAAAATTTTAATAATAACATCAAATTAATAACTATCTTGAAGAGTCTCAAACGAATTCATGTGTATACCATGAGTATAGGTGATAAATAAAGAATAAATGTTATCTTGAAAGTTAATTCTATTAAGTAGCACTAGAAATGTCAAAAGAAGAAGTTAATTATTCTTTTATACCAACACTCATTAAAGAAATGTGCAATGGCTTGAACAATTTTTGTAGTTTATTGATTATAAAGAACTTATGATACTAAAGCATAACTTGGCGTAGTGTAATCAAGAAGTTTAGGTTACTCACATATTTATTTTCCTACTTTTTTTCGATACGTGTTTTCTAGTTCGGTTGATAGGCATGTTAAAAAAATATATCAAAACTTGTGTTTTTTTCACCGGCTAAGCGTTTTTAAGTGATCGACAGTTGAAATAACATAAAATTAGTAAAGATTCTAAAGGGTCGCTTTCGACAACATCATGTATTTCGATAAACTGCCCTTGCCGGTCTGGTATATTTTTTAAACACCAAATGAGTGTCGTTTTATTATCAGCAAATATTTTTCCATGGCGTCTCTCGTATAAATTTGCCATGTCTTAATGGTCCGCCAATATATGCTTATACGGTTTTCGCTGGCGTGCATATTTTTGGAGTAAAAAAGCTTAAAAAAAAGTGTCGAAATCGAACTTTTTACCTCTCTCCCTACCACCCCCGCGAGGTTTCTTGATAGTTCTCAATGTCAAAGCACTTAAGACTATACAAGTAACAACTGTGCTGAGAATCGGCTCTGAATCTAAACGGGCAAGCCGAACACAAAGCTTGAAAGAGCACCCCTGCTTTTTGGAATTTCACCAATTTCAAAACCTTAACTCTCGGTAACTATCACACATACAGTAAAAATGAATAGAACCTAATGGATAGCAAATTTAATGTAGTTAATTTGTGCTATAGACATAAGTGTCAAAAAATGCATAGTTAGAGCAGGAATCCAAAAAACTTCAAAAATGGCGTACTTATGCGCGTGTAGCTCATCTAGCACAAATTTTTAGATCATGCAAAATCAGATTCACACTACCCTAACGGGTCCAAACAACATAACAAAAAATCAGAACTACATCATGCTTTGCGATTTTTGCACTTTAACGCGGAGATTTCCACTGGCCTATAGGTTCCAAGGTAGCCGAATTAAATCAACATCAGTTGAACATTAAATTATAGTACAATTTAAAGTAACGTTACTAAATACAACATCGGGAACTAAATACATCTTCCCGGCCGCCCAAACGTAGCTCTCACTAACTTTATAACCCGCACCCACGTCGGCCGGTAGGTATTCCAATGAAACGATTTGTTAGCACTTGACTTGCGACACAATACAACAGTGACAAAGAAGCCCCTAACGACCCCAAATTTATCGCGAACTTTCCACTAATACCGTCATTAAACAACCCTTTGTTTTCCCTCTGATAAAAACGCCGCGCGGCACCTCTCACTTCGTAATTTTTATCTTTCATCGCCTGAATGCGCACCGTGAAAAAAAATACTGATAATATTCTTGAGTTGGCCTGTGAGAAGGAACCGGCGCGTCTGCTCCAGAGGTATAATTATTTCAACATTAAATTAAACTGAAAATATCGTGATGACCTTTTTAAAGAAAAAACTGGCCAAGAGCATGTCGGACCATGCTCAGTGTAGGGTTCCATAGCCGTAACTATAAGGTAAAAAATACGATGTAAAAAAGTACAACAACAAAAGAGCGTATCTTCATAGCGATTACGTCCTTTTGTTGAGAAGCGCAGTTTATCGGCAATAACTCAAAAACGGTACATTCGATCTTGTTGAAAATAATTTTCGTTGAAAGTATTAATTAAGCGTTACCTTCGTGATTTTTTTCATATTTTTCGGACGCACGGTTTAGAAAATAGAGGGGGGGGCACAATTTACACAACTTTCGGAGCGATTATTTCCAAATACATTCACTTAATCAAAAACATTACTTAGGAACCTTATAGTGTTTTTTAAAGAGCTGTCGAACTATGTACCACACGTTGATATTTGCTGAAAAAAATTTTTTTTTGTGTCTTTAACATGTATGGAGTGCCCCCCCTAAAAATATTTATTTTAATTATTTATATACCAAACTAAATAGCGGCTCATAAAAGACACCTATATTCCAAATTTCATCAATATCCATCATGTAGTTTGGCTACGGAACCCTAAAAATGCGCAAATTATGCTGAGAGAATTTTCAAAAGTTACTACCTAGTTACTTCCAGCGGGACCTTATTTCCTACAATTATTTTTATAGTAATCTAACTGGGAAATTATATATTTCCACTTTCTGACCATTACTAGCTGAAACAAACTCTTCCAGGATGTATAAATAAATTGACTGACTTCGGGAAATAGAAAATACCTTTTGTGAACCGGTTAAAAAAATTTAAGTCGGTTTGTCGTCAATATTAAATGAAGTAAGTACACATTTTAGTCAATATTTTTTTACAAATTTGCTTTTGATTTTGAGTGAGCGCTATTAAATACCATTATAGCGGGCAATCATAGTGTAGCTGTAGAGAAGTCTGGTATTTCGTGTTTCAATATTTATAATGCTCTAAGATTTGCTTGGGAAATTTCAATGATCTTCAAAAATAACAAGCCTAAAGTATTATTCAATGTCCGTTCTCTTTTCTCGGAATCAGGTTCGCTTATTTTTAAGACGACAAATCAACATTTCTTTCAGTGACACAAAGGCCTGAAACTCAAATAAGTAATTTTGTAATAAGACATACCTTGTCGTCGATTTCACTTGACTTATTTTTTAGACATCTCATTGTTTGGTTAAATCCATATCACATTAAACTTCGTTAGTGGATCATTAACGTTAAATTGTGTTGACTCTGAAGTGTGTGCGTGGTGTTAGCTCCACCTTAGTCTGCCTGGGAGACAACATTTCCAACTGCGTAGATATTGTAGATGTCACCCAAAACGTCACGTTAAACATTAAATATGGAAACACCCTCACGTACGTTTACGTTATCTTATGTGAAGATACGAATGCGCTTTCAAGCAAATTGAGTGGATAAGAAAATTCGCTTCAGGGGATGCAATAAGGTTAGTTTTAATAGTTATGATATAAAATTGGCGTGAAGAGTGCACATTTGCGTTCAATTTCGAGTTATCTGACGCCATCGGAGCCGCGGAGGGGCACATGCTATCAACAAGGCGCCGTTACGGGAAAGTAGACCTAGCCTTTTTCTAGCATTAATAAAATAGGACCATTCGTTATTCAAAGCGTTGGAGTAGAGCAACTTTTATATATTTTAAAGAACTTTTGTGGCGTAGTGGCTTAGGTGGACGCTCTGGATCTTTAAGTATCGGGTTCGAAAGCCCTTGCAGTGATCACTATGTACTAATAAGTTTTATTTACTGGCATAGCTTGTGCAGTGAGGGAAAATATCATAAGGTAACGTGCACATTGAGGTATAGCTTGGCAACTTCGTTGGTGACACTCACATGTGTCACATCTCCATTAATCTCCATTAATTTTAGTATCAATTTATTTTCTATTCTTTATTGGTCTTGTTTGGACGCATAGAGAGACCCTTTACATCTCTATAAATGTAGTTTTTAAGTTAAGGTAATGTATTAATGAAATCTCATGTATATTAAATGATGAAAAAGAGGAACTGGTGAGTTTCTTCCGGCGCTTCTTCTCACCAGAAGGTCATTACCCGAAGCGCCAAAAGAAAAGAAGAGAAAATAATATAAGACATGTAAAAGAGCCCTTGAGGGCCTACTTGCAGAAATAAATTATTTTATTTTATTTTCTATTTTATTTTGTGTGCTTTTTGTTATGTGCAGCCGACTTTGTTACGGCGACCGACGGAGGCAGCCTCCGTTGTTGGCGGTAACTTGTGTAAGTAGTAGTAGTAGTAGTAGTTACGACTGAACATAACAAAAAGCACACATGTGAGTGTCACCAACGAAATTGCCAAGCTATAACTATGTTCCCGTCTGTTTGGTTTCCCCGACACAAGAGTTACGGAGGTGAAATGGCAGTCGTTCCATGGTAATAACCTGATTTGACAAAATCTGGGATCGTAATTAAGGCGTACTCCGAAAGAAACAGGGCAAAAGCGCTAGGACAATAAAATTACAGCTGATTGCTAGGTTAACTGTAATAGAGCAGCAATTCATTATGTGGATATCTGTAAAGTTTATGACGATTGCATAAAATTACAAGAAATGTAAAATACATTGCTATTGCGCTTGCTTATCAAAATTTTACAATACCCGTTCCTATATCTTCTTTCATTTAAAACGTTTCATCAAAACTAAAATGAAAGTTCAGTTGTCGTAAAACGCCGTTAAAACTGAAAATATTCACTTCCAATTACTTCCATTCTCTTATTCCATTAAATTTTCATTTCAATATTCGACCCTATAAAATGCTAATATTTAAATATTACGCATCCTATATCAATAACGATGCAAATCCATCAACATTTTGTCGATAACTACATTCTTGCTTTTTGCCTATAATTTGTAAAATAGACTTATACCATAGTCCTGTAACTTTCGCAAAACGGCGAGCACCTATAATTTTACTATTTTATAATCTAACTTATCCAGGAAAGGTTTTTCTGCCGGGCAGTGTTTAATGCAGGGGTGTCCAAGCATTTTAAAGGTGTACATCGTGTTATGGGGAATCTATTTTGATTCAAGTGGACGTATCGGATATCTGACGTGTACGTATAATAAAGTTGGAATGTATGTTTCTCGAGGGAATATGTCAGGGCATTATTCGGGCGGTTCTCCCGGTGGCCGAAACTTTCCGGCCGCTCTTCAAACTCATTGACAGGCACTTTGCGATATAATATCGCACGGACGTAAACTACAAACATGTGAATTTTGAGTAGCATTCTTTACACAAATAAAAGATCCAGTAGCGGCGGTGGTGGCTACGGTATTAAGTTCGTACAACAATTATACACATTAACTATTGTTTTATAATATAAAACTAAAATTAACCGTTTACCGCCTTAACGAGCAAAATAACACTACTTAAAGCACAAAAGCAGTTAATTGTCAAAGCCCATTAGCATTTAGTTCAGCAAATAAATAGTTCTTGGTAAACTTTAAACAGAACGGTTGAATAGTCTTTATTCCCCTTGGGTTTATACCGGTGCGAGCTCAACGCTGGTATAGTTAGTCTAGTTTCATTAATTTACTGTGAAATCTATTGGAAGTACCGATTTAAGTAAATTTTTTATTTATAATGTTTTTCCTAAATAAACCCCCGGTATTATGCAAGGATCATTTTATGCCACACCTGGCCATAAAGTGGCTTTTTCCGCACGCTGCGCGTACGGAAAAAGCCGCTTTCTCGCCAAGTGTAGACATAAAATAATGTACACAACACGGAAGGTAATAAAGAAAGCCTTCGATCGCATATTTACGTCCCTCGCTTGCAGCTCGGGCCGTAAACTTCTGCGATCTCGGCCTTTCTTTGTATTACCACCCTAGTTGTGTAATATACTAATTAATGCCCGACAATTGATAAACCAGTTTTTGACCTAATGTACAACCAAATAGTACACAAGCTGTATACAATCCTAATACGGCCATTTTAGCGCTTTGCTTCATTTGAGCGCTTAATTTTACAGTTTGCGTGCTACTTGGGCAATAAGATGCAGAGATTAGTAATCTTCCCTATAAGACACGTTTAGTATGGCAAGGAGGCTACCAAAGAACTGATGGACCGATACTTGACGAAACGATGGCCGATGAGGCGTAAAGGTTCCCGAATGGAGACCACGAACCGACAAACGTACGAGTAGTGTGGGTCGGCCTCCACAAGATGATCTAGCCAAGGAAGTCGATGGAGGCTAAAACATGGGCCCGATCGCTGTAGAAGTCTTTGGGGGTGACCTATGTTCAGTTGTGAAATTCTCCAGGTTGAAATGGTGATAACTATGTATTCGTAATATTTTGCATAAGCTAATGATTAATACAATGCAATTATTACGGCAGCCTTATTTTTTCTTACGCTGCAGGACATGCGTAAGAATCCATCGCGATAATTTGGACATGACCAGAGCAGCCTAAACAAAACTGAGGGAAAAAATCCACAGGATATTTGCTTACTACCTGGACCATTATGATTCGGAACGATATAGAGACTATGGTCCTCAGACGGTCGTCATAAGGGAGCGTACTTTTAGTGCCGATGACAGGCAAATGACGTTAACCTACATACAGGCTGATTTAGTTAAGGTTTTACATTGATTTACCGTAAATTACCGGTATCGTTTAAGTTATGAATTAATTATATTATTTACTTTCATAGATTGGTGTCAATGGTAGAAGACATTTTGCAAGTAAAAAAGTATCCTACGTCTGTTTTTAATTTTTTATTTTAACGGAAAATAGGAAATATTAATCGGGTACGCTGCGCGTACGGAAAAAGCCGCTTTCTCGCCAAGTGTAGACATAAAATAATGTACACAACACGGAAGGTAATAAAGAAAGCCTTCGATCGCATATTTACGTCCCTCGCTTGCAGCTCGGGCCGTAAACTTCTGCGATCTCGGCCTTTCTTTGTATTACCACCCTAGTTGTGTAATATACTAATTAATGCCCGACAATTGATAAACCAGTTTTTGACCTAATGTACAACCAAATAGTACACAAGCTGTATACAATCCTAATACGGCCATTTTAGCGCTTTGCTTCATTTGAGCGCTTAATTTTACAGTTTGCGTGCTACTTGGGCAATAAGATGCAGAGATTAGTAATCTTCCCTATAAGACACGTTTAGTATGGCAAGGAGGCTACCAAAGAACTGATGGACCGATACTTGACGAAACGATGGCCGATGAGGCGTAAAGGTTCCCGAATGGAGACCACGAACCGACAAACGTACGAGTAGTGTGGGTCGGCCTCCACAAGATGATCTAGCCAAGGAAGTCGATGGAGGCTAAAACATGGGCCCGATCGCTGTAGAAGTCTTTGGGGGTGACCTATGTTCAGTTGTGAAATTCTCCAGGTTGAAATGGTGATAACTATGTATTCGTAATATTTTGCATAAGCTAATGATTAATACAATGCAATTATTACGGCAGCCTTATTTTTTCTTACGCTGCAGGACATGCGTAAGAATCCATCGCGATAATTTGGACATGACCAGAGCAGCCTAAACAAAACTGAGGGAAAAAATCCACAGGATATTTGCTTACTACCTGGACCATTATGATTCGGAACGATATAGAGACTATGGTCCTCAGACGGTCGTCATAAGGGAGCGTACTTTTAGTGCCGATGACAGGCAAATGACGTTAACCTACATACAGGCTGATTTAGTTAAGGTTTTACATTGATTTACCGTAAATTACCGGTATCGTTTAAGTTATGAATTAATTATATTATTTACTTTCATAGATTGGTGTCAATGGTAGAAGACATTTTGCAAGTAAAAAAGTATCCTACGTCTGTTTTTAATTTTTTATTTTAACGGAAAATAGGAAATATTAATCGGGTATGCGATTTGACACATACTTATCCGAATGTATTATATTCATACGGTCTCTTCTATATCAAAATGCGTTTCTGATTTATTTTCCAATTTCCCGTTTTAAGAAATAAGAGAACACAGGAAGACACATCTTGATTTATAAAATGGCTTCTACCATTGACACCAACCAATGAAAGTAGTGATAAAATTTATTCATAGCTTTTACGATACCGGTAATTTCTGGTAACGATAAATAAATCTAAAACCTAAATTTAATCCAGCTGTATGAAGCTTGACCTGTGGCTTGACGTCATTTTAACGTCATCGATCGGCACCAAAAGTACGATCCCTGGTCGTCGTAAATTAGGATAGAAAAGCGCAAAAAAACAGCCAGAAAAAGGAATAGAAAACAGGACCATAGACTTTATACAAAAATCTTTAATAGTCTTTATACAAACATTTTTAGTAGAATAGTACATTACATACCTAGGCCAGTAAAGTAAGAAATGTCTCGGCTTCGGCTTCGTTTTGGCCAACAATTAAATGTGATCTGAGGCTTTCTTATTTACTGGCCAAGGTTTGTATACTATTTTTCTGTTCGAGCCAGAAAGCGGCATCTTCGTTTAGCGCAGCGGCCGGTAAGGTGACGCTTTCCGACCGGAGGGCAGAAAATATACCCACATATTTGTATAAGAAATGGCTAAAGTGAATTATTTACTTTTTTCTTGGGAATCAAAGTGAACTGAATAAAATATGAAAGTTAATTTTTACAGTAAAATGTATCTATCATAACTATAAACTACTTATGGTGACTAAATAACCAAAAAGTATAATACCAGGTGTTCCCTGTACTAGGAGCAAATAATTAAAACGTAGATTGTACTCCTCAAACTGAATAACATTTGTTCAGAAACTTTGAAAAATTTGTATGACAAAAAATAAAATCTAAAGATTACATAATTTTTAAAATTTGTTGAACGAAATTTTTATTGTTTTATGAGTAGAATCTACGTTTTAATTATTTGATCCTGTTACAGGTAACACCCAGTAAGTATATCATGTATAATGATGAGCTAGTAAAATAACATTTGAATCTGATGTGTCAAATACGCAATACCAATCTCTGCATTTAATCATAACAATCTATACGTAAATCTACGTCTACCAAGCCATAATTAGAAGCTTAAGCTCTGTAATTATATAATTTGTGTCGTGGTGTAACGTTACGGTACTTGGGAGACAGATCGTTGCTCATTTAGAAAATATTAGCTTGAGTTAATTGCCTAAGTTTAGACATGTCATCTGGCGTAACTACCAATTACCCACTGCCATAATTAATGTGTCGCCGGGATACGAGTAAATCATACGTCGACGGCAAGTATGTATTCGTTGTATTAAATTTTAATGCCATGCTCCACGGGGCAAAGTACCTACCTACTTTAAACCCCTAAATACTCGCGCACTACACTCCTGTACTAATTGGTGCACAACGTAATACGATTTATATAGTACCGATTACCCCAACTGTTACACAAAATGTAATTTACTAATTCATAGTTTAAAGCTTAGTTGGAAACGAAATTAGACACTAAGTTTGTTTGACTGACTTAAGTAACACACAAATTTCTCCCAATGACGCTAAAATCTGGTTAAGTTGGGGCGTGTACATTAATTATTTAAGTGATAATATTAAACACTTAAATAATTAATGTACATTCCCTGAAAATAACAAGTACATTAAGGTTAAAACCTAATTTTCGTGTGTACTTCAAAGTCGTACCGATATCCCTTGCCGCACGTATGCCCAATCTTCAGAGTATTTTGCTATTAAAAAGATGTACCCCCAAAAAACATGTTGCCATTAGTGATGTAACGAATATTCGCAAGATTTTCAATACCTATTCGCATTCGTATTCGCAAAAATCGTTGCGAATATATTGCGAATATTTTTGGTGCATTTTAGATCCTAAAAATAGTGGAAAAGAAAAAAATACGGCCAAGTCGAGCCGGATTTCGAAACTATCAATGAGTAATTAAAAACTCTGTTAGATGAGTTCCGAAGTAAAAAGAAAATAAGATATTTATTCATAGTAATAAAACAACTTAAACGGATTAAATCGCGTATATTACTACATTTTAAGTCCCGACGTTTCGTAACCCTTTTCAGCGTTCCTGGTCGCGGGTAGACTGAATCCGTTTAAGTTTATCCGTTTCCATTTAATCCGTTTAAGTTGTTTTATTACTATGAGTGAAAATCGCGGAAACCGAAGACAATATTAAGATATTTATTTTTAACCACCGGTTCCAATTTTTCTACCGCATGAATAATCATTATCATTAGCTAACGAATTGCAAAACCGAATTATATTTAAGTTAATCGTAACTGAAAACTAAGTATTGAATTTTCATAGTTATTAATTTTGTTTATTTCTAGTATTATAAAATTGTATAACCAATATTCGAATTCGCGAATATCAACGTCGATTATTCGTATTCGCATTCGCGAATGTTCAAAAACCGATATTCGTTACATCCCTAGTTGCTATATATACATTTTTTAATAAAACCTCTTTTCGACCTCTGCGAACTTAGCGTAGTCCCACTATATGTATGTAGCTTGTAAATTTAACAAATAAGTTTAAATAAGTGTCGGTTATAACTCCCTACTAAGTATTATGCGTTATTATATAAAACTCAAGCTTCTAGCTTAATCTTCAACGAAAACGGGGTCGAAAATAATCATACTCGTAAGGCACTTGGTCCCACGGCCGGCGAGTAAGCAAGTAAAATTGGGCGAGTTCATTGCGGGCTGACCAGGCACAGTGTGATCAATCGACCTTCCAGGTCCGCAATGTAATGCTACTCGCCCAACTTTACTCGCTTACTCGCCGGCGGTGGGACCAGTGCTAAAATGGGTTAGAGAAAAGATGGTACGGCATGCCTACTGCTGTGCCCCCAGATTGACTGAACATACGTTCTTAGAAGTCTACCTATACAAATCTCATGGGCGTCAGTTAAAATGATTGCCGCTGAAAATAATGATTTTTAGGGTTCCGTACCTCAAAAGGAAAAATGGAACCCTTATAGAATCACTCGTGTGTCTGTATCTCTCAGCCAATTTGCTCCGAAAGTACTAGACCGATTGAGTTTGATACATATATTAAGGTCATACCCAAAGACGTGTAACGGACATATATGAATTTTAAACACGGGGGCCATTTTTGGTTGAGAATCTCAAATATATGTATTTTTATAATGTATGTATAAATAGTTTTAAAGTTATTGAAGAAAATAGGCGAAAATTGACCACCCCCCCCCCCTTAATCTCCGAAACTATTGAACCTAAAATAAAAAAAAACGGAAAATGATCCTTTACCTATAAATTACAGGAAAACCTATAACGAGTCTATAGAAATTAAATTAACATACGAGCATTGTTTTGAACGTACGGAACCCTCTCCACGCGAGTCTAACTCGCACTTGCCCCGTTTTTTAAATCAAATAACAAAATTACGAGTAGGTACTGACTACAGCTAGCTGACAAATAAGTTCTCTTGTTGACTAGAGCTAATGAAATGCAAACAATCTGAGTTTATTCCGCGATGCAAAGCTACCAGTTACTTGCAGGTCTTCTGGACAGTTATTTTAGACGTATTTTAAGCCTCTTACTGTTCGAGGATAATACAGTTCAAATTATCCTGAATCCAAGCTAATAGGAACTGACAGAAATGAGTGTTTGCAATCTAATTCATTTTGTAGTGCTACACACGTTTTCACTACTTACTTACATCTAGCTGAATTACATTATTATGAAATTCCCGTGGCAAGCATAATAAATAATTATTTAAACCGTGGAAATCCTACACGGGTCGCTTTCGTCTCAATTGTGCAAAATTTTGAAAGATGAATTTACTACAATCATAAGCTTAAGTTACGGCTCCGAACAATGTAATGAATGCGTAAAGTAAAAGCATTGAATTACGGGTAGGTACCTAACGGACACAGAGCATTAACACGACTTAATATAAATAATACCAAAACGTTAAAAAATGCAAAACAATAGTCCTTTGAACGTTTACGTTATTAGTCACCCGTACATCAGCAGCGCAGCATCGCAAAATGCAACCCAAATCTATTAATAACTTCTTAAAGCTCGTATCCTGCTCTGTTCCATACTCGTAAAAACAACTTTGCAATGGACCATATAAAGTTTACATTTCAAACAAACGCATGGGAGAGATATGAGGTAGATTAAGTAAGCTGCAGAAATTCGTTTCGGCAATCACGGAGATGGACATTCGAAATCTGATTTACCGCTGATTTGTGGGCAGGTGCGGCGCGTTGCATAGGTACTACATACAACTTCACAAGTGCAGCGAGGCCGCTGGCTATTTGTAGAACGTTTCTGCGCCAGACCTATGTTTGGTTACAGTCCCCGAACAATAAGGGCTTGACTATAGTGACATACATTTTATTTTGTATGAACGCGGAGCCACGGCTTATTACTTAACCTTTTCGACGCTGCGTTGAAAGATGTCACTCAGCGGCCAAGCTAGGCTATCTTGCAAGGAATCAAGTCAGAGCGGTAGGGTTGAAATTTGTAGTTATCGACACTTAAGAAATATCACGAATTAGATTAATATATATGATGATCTAAATAAATTTATTTATTTATTTCAATATGGTGTACAAGAAATATATTTTTCCCGCCAGCTTCCAGCACTCTTTCGTTTTTAATGTTGTCCTTCCACGTAATGTTACGGATTTTCGCAGACAGAGCCGAGCAAACGTTGAACCGTTGTTCTTACTTGGTGTATCAATGTTTGAAATAAAACAATTGAAATGGCGTAGCGCATCGCGTAATAGTACATTGTGCACCGAGGGTAAGTAAGAAGGGGATTACTAACGAGAGTCTATTATAGGAGGAAAATATACCATATAAATTTTATATACACTAAAATTGGTTTTGCAGCCAAGTTATGTGAAATAAGCCTTAGCTGATTGGGAAACCTCTTTAGTCTGAAATGACGTACGGATAAGTTCTATATTTTTCATCACACTTGCTCGTAAAAGGTGTTATAACACGTGCGCTTATAGACCAACTCGAGCCGATTTACCTCCCGTGGGCTACAATAGTAGATTGTTCAACTAGGGACTAAAACAAGCCATAATGACACGAGTTGTTTAGCCACCCGAGCGTAGCGAGGGTGACTATAGATCGAGTGTCATTATGGTTGTTTAGTCCCGCGTTAAACACTCTACTTTTCACTTTGAATGCGAGGAAAAAAAACGACGTTCTATTACACAAAATTACAATACTTATTGTTCCGTACTTTCGGTATAAAGTTGCACTATACACATTAATTGTTGAAATATTGTGCTCAATACGACTAATGAACATTCAAAAAGTAAAGAAAAAAAAATCCGCGGTTCTTTATTTTTTTTTTACTTAGTGAAGTCACTCAGGCTTTAAATGCTGGCATTTTTAGCCAAGAGGTTCAAACGTGAAAACTACCTATTTTAAAACTAATTGGATCATGCAAAATAAAATTAAGTTCCCTAATCTAGTTAAATTGATTTATATTCGTAATAATTAATATTCGGTATATCTTTATTTTCTTAGATTAGGCTTTTTACAATATATATATATATAAAAAGTAAAATACAAAATGAAATTACAAAATGAAATTACAAAATATAAACACATTATAAAAAACCTAACCTAGGGTGCCGCCGGCAGCGGGGCGGGGCCCAGGCTACCGGTGGTTAGGGCCGCAGAGAGAGGAACCTCCTGACGATGCGCGCCGTGTCCAGAAGAACCGCTTTCTGTATCTGACCCTTGATCCAGCCATCTAGCGAGAGTCTCTTGACATGGTGATCGAGACTCTTCGCTATAAGTCCGTTCGCCGAAACGACTATCGGAACAATGATCGTCGAATCAACATCCCACATGGCGGTAACCTCGTGAGCCAAGTCAAGGTACTTGCTGAGCTTGTCCTTCTCGGCCTTCACGAGGTTCTCGTTATGGGGGATGGTGATGTCGACGAGCACTGCACGGCGCTTGGATCGATCTATCAGCACGATATCAGGCTTATTGGCTACAATAGTCCTGTCCGTGATGATAGATCGATCCCAATAGAGAGTGGCACGACCATTTTCGAGAACCGGCGTTGGTGCGTACTTATAGTACGGCACCTCAGACCCCACAAGACCATATCGAACAGCAAGTTGCTGGTGAATGATCCTGGCTACTTGATTATGTCTGTGCAAGTACTCGCCGTTAGCTAGATTAATCATTATTACTATATTAAATCGTTATTTTTTAATATTTTTGCACAGTTGTCTTTTTAGGTTATTTTCACATCCAAAAATTGTCTATACATAATCACTAAAAATGGCGACAATATTCCAACCACAAACACCCCGATTGGCTGTTTAGGGGTTTTCAAAGTCAATTAAAAAAAAATTACTTTAATCCCTAGAGATTAATAAGGAACTTTAGTCCCGATATACAGAGACTAAATTAACATTTTAAGAGCATGAGAAGTGAAAATATCTATAACTCCCACGGGAGGAAAAACTGTATCAAAATCTATAACTCCCTCGGAAGTTATGAGTTTAGTTTTAAAAGTCGTACGTCATTTCAGACTAAGGAGGTTTCAAATCAACCAAGGTTTATTTCCCATCTTCAAAACATGGCTACAAAACCAATTTTATAGTATATAAAACTTATATGGTATATTAATATATTTTACTATTATTTTAGTATTTTTTGCAATTATTTTAATGCAATTAAATTAATTTCGTTTAAAATTTTATTTTGAAAATCGGTACAATCTGGCTGTATTGCCTGTAAAGTTTGAAAACTAAACGCAGTTTTTAGCATTATCTGTGGAAGACTACGAGTATATTGAAGAAGTTTACAATAAATAATCTGATTTTTGTTTTGTTTTGTTTTTATTTTGGTAGGTAGCGTTTGTATTTGAATTTCCCTCATAGTCGGTGTGAAAAGCAGTATGTGTCACAAGGCAGCAAAATTATTTTCACCACGGGCGTTGACACTTGCATCCCTCACTAACTACGCTCCGGATTATACTTTAGAATCCGGAATATTCTATTGTACAATCCTTCGCTTCGTTCAGGATTCAATATACGCCCTCGTCGTAAATGCATCATTTTGCTCCCTTGTGACACAATCTACTATTATTTTACATCCCGATGTTTTAAAGAGTGACTACCCCCGACTACGAGTACGAACGCTGTACCTTTCCAGCGTTACTGACTGAACATCGGGATGTAACATTAAGTAATAATAATAATATACGCAATTTAGTGCGTTTCAATTGTTTTATTACATTGTGACTGACAATCGCGGAAATCGAAGAGAATTATTATACAGCGTGGGAGGGATTATACCGACAAACTTTAACTATAGATTCTAACAACTATTAGGAGTAAAAAATGTTATGTGATGTATAGTCGAAAAACGCTTACTTTCCGAGATATTCATTATTTTGTAAATGAAAAATCCCAAGTGTCTAACAAGCCCTAATAAATGTGACTAAGATACCTTTATTATTTTTTTAAAATCCAAAACAGGAATTAACCTTCGCAGTATTTGATGGTAAGCGACTACGAGGCCAAAAAATTTACCTTTCGTTTCCATTTTAGCTTTTTTTTTTCTTTTTGATAACTTTTCAGCCAGTAAGGACATGGAGCATGGACACGAGGGGCTTAATTTACTGATTTATTTTGTTCCATAAGACTATTAATGTAAAATGACAATATTCGACCCATGTTGATATAACATTTATGCCACACCTGGCCATAAAGTGGCTTTTTCCGCACGCGGCGCGTACGGAAAAAGCCGCTTTCTGGCCAACTGTAGACATAAAATGATGTACACAACACGGGAGGTAACAAAGAAAGCCCTCGATCGCATATTTACGTCCCTCGCTTGCAGCTCGGGCCGCAAACTTCTGCGATCTCGGCCTTTCCTTGCATTACCACCCTAGTTGTGTAATGTACTATTTTTACTCGTCACACCACCAGGAATTCATGGCTAAAGTATGTCGGTATATGAATGAATGAATGAATATTTATTTGCATTAATCATGGTACAATGGTCTTAATCTACATTAGTTACATAAATATGTTACGTTTCACACGATTAACCACCTAGTGGCGTGCAAAATTTTAATCGCTAATTATTTGCAGTAACAAAATTTCTTATTAAGGTATTTATGGCTCCACACTCTTGCACGCGACCTGCCGAACGTGGTGGCCGGCTTCCCGATGCGAATATCGACTTCCTCTCGAGTGAAAAGTGGCCCGACATAGTCGACCCTAAGTAACAGAGCTAATCGATAACCTCTAAGCCTGCCATTAAAGCATCACATCATAAAAAGATTTTATGAACTTCAGTAGCTTCGGAGGTCGAAATTTTTCAAGGGCCACATAATATCCTTCCCTGCTGATCATGTTGAAGGTTTGTTCAGATCGACGAGCGCGGCCACCAGCAGGGATGTGTCCTACTCCCGACTCTTCTCCTATAGCAGTCGGAGAGTAAATATCATATTCGTAATGGAACACTTCGGCAAAACTTTGCAGTTTAGTCAGTAACACTCTTGCAAATAGTTCGCTGAGGATGTTTAGAAGGATAATGCTAATTGCGATCACCTATGACGACGACACGACTGCCGTGGATAAATGCTAACTTAAAAGTTACAAACAAGTAGTAAAGAAAGTAAGGAATTATTCAATTATGTAAACCAGCGGTCGGCAACCGCTTAGCAGCCAAGGGCCACATAGTAGCTAAGGAACGTGACGCGGGCCGCACTTTGTTAATAATTTGTGATTTTACACTATTCGGAATATATTAACCGCAATAAAAACCGGAATATAGGTCCGCAAGTGAGCGGTTCACGCGCCACATGCGGCCCGCGGGCCGCAGGTTGCCGATCGCTGATGTAAACTAATGTATAAATGTATCTGGACGCTCTATCTTCCTTTGTATATTATATTTTGCTTGCAGTCGTCCAAGACACAACAACTAACAAGTCTTACCCTTACATACGTTCCATTGTTTTTTAATGACGGTCATCAGTCCGATGTTGACCTTACAATATAGTATAATGAAGTCACTGTGTTAAAATTAAAACACGTGTATCCGTTAATGGGATTTTGATTAAATTATCCACAGAACTCGTCGTACAAAAGCCCGTGATGTGTAGTTTTTTTTTTATCGCGCTAAAATTTCCATGTGTCCACTAAATGGACTTGGTTATTCAATAACGAAACTTCATTACTTCGTTGTGATGAACGGAAAAGCGGAGCATAAAACAATGGATAGTGATATCGTGTTATTAGGGTTCCGTACCTCAAAAGGAAAAAACGGAACCCTTATAGGATCACTCGAGTGTCTGTCTGTCTGTCACAGCCAATTTGCTCCGAAAGTACTGGTCCGATTGAGTTGAATTTGGTACATATATTGAGGTTAATGACCCAAACATAGTCTCTTCATCGTTCCCTCATTACTGAGGATCGCGACCACATATTGTTGATCTCCAAAGAGTGCGGTCATAGGCCGTATGGACCGCGTTCTGCATGCTGCCAGCCAACTTCTTAATGGAGTCAGACCATCTTGCTGGTGCTCTTCCTTGAGCTCGCCTCCCATTTATTTGGCCTATAATGATTTGTGAACACGATAACACGAAAATATATGAATTTTAATCATGGGGGCCACTTTTGGGGGGTCAACTAGAAAATAAAAAAAAGTTAGCGAACTATATCGTGTGACATTTTAAATGAAAGGACTCACTGTTTGAATCTCAAATATATTTTTTTATAATTTTTATATCAATATTTTTGAAGTTATTTAAGAAAATAGGCAAAAATTGACCTTTCCCCCCTTAAACTCCTTTCCCCTCCGAAACTATTAGACGTAGAATTTTGAAAAAATAATGGAAAATAGTCCTACACCTATAGATTACAGGAAAACCTATAAGAAGTCTGTGCAGTAAAGTATATAATTGTTTTGAACGTACGGAACTCTCTCCACGTGACTTTAACTCTTGTCCGGTTTTATTTTTAATTTATCACATCTCTCCATAAGTGCCAACCCTAAATTATATTAGGAAGGACCAATTCCTCATCTTGGTCTAAGTTGCCGTAAACTGGCGTATAATCCCTCGAGGCTAAAACTGTTTTGAATGCTTGTATTATAATAATAATTCTTATCCATACTCTCATATATGAGAGTAGACCTGTGCCCCGCTATGAGTGAAAATATCGATAGCACTTATCATGACCTGATGCCTTTTAACTACCTACGCCTTTATGGCAATAATCAAAACCTCGTTTCATAATTAATAAGTTTAAGTATTTGCCATATCTTTACTCACAAATCTCCGTAATAAATTCAAGGAAATTATTATCTGAGACAGGAGCTTTGCTATATTGTTGGTCATTTAGGCTCGGGCTTATTTACTCGCCATAAATTCGAGTCGGATTGAACTAATTCGGCTTAGTTGGAAGTTTCACCCACTTCCTACGTCAGTTGTGTTATCGACAGAGATGAGGTCGGCCTAACTTGAACGGCTCGGATTTCTGTAAATGCCCAATAAATATATTCAACATTTTCTTAAATGCATATTTACTTAATAAAATATTTACATCGCACAGTTTCGCTGTTCCTCTCGTACTAATTTAAATGCAATGGGCACAAAACGGCTTGATGTGTTGTAGGAATGCTAATCTTAAGACATTCTGCACGTAGGTATTTTGAGCATTATGCATAATATTGATTTCCAAATTATTTATTGTCATTAATATATTATGTACATAAGAATTCTGACTGTCGAAAATATGATCGTTCGAACAAAAGGTTCGTCTTTAGAAATTTTGTACGTTAGTAATGTTGTTATTCAAAGATTTATTTTTAAGAATTTTGTTTGTAGGAATTGTAAGTTTTGAAATTTTGCTTCGCACCCGTAAATACAGAAGCAGATGAAATGTATTAGGTCACCCTAATATTACCCGCCACTAGCCATCGTAAACCGGCTCATTGCCTATTTAACCAACCTATTCGAGGCCAAATATAAACAACAAGAACGTCGTAAAAGTTCCTGTCTGTTAGTTTGTATGGAGTTGGTAGTTCTGCTAGAATTTCCACAGGGTTACATTTAGTTAAAGCGGTTTTCTTAAGTAACCAAGCTATTGATCCAAATATTACCTATGTGTGCCTTAATTACAATGGGAACTTATATATATCGGTGGTTGAGATCTAATTTATTTATGTGCGTATTTGTTACAACATGCAGCATGTTGTCTTAGTGCTCTGCGTCAATGAATAAATAATATACCTACCTAAGTAAATAAAAACGACCAGCATTATCGTATGAACATCTGATATATTTTGACATCTCGAAACTTAAGAACTACTGCAGCAACGGTATAAATCAAAGTCCAATTGTCTTTATTGGTCGGGGCTAACGGGATATTAAATGCAGCCGTCATCTCCTCCAATGCAATGCGCGATCATAGCACCGGGCAAAGCTGTTTTAAACTGGGTGTCAATGTACAAGTGCATTGCGAACTTCGCCGAGAATATCCTGCGAGGAAATTCGAGTTGCTCGTCAAACTGCCGTACACAACAAAGCCATTACGCGCTGATGCGAGGCCCAATCTTATTTCCCAAGTTTAGGACTCAGCTCAAACTTTTTCGGTCAAACTGGAGGTAACACTTTAGGGATACTGTGTTTGTTTCTAGCAAATAAATCGTTGTCGAACAAAACTATTTAGGGAATGAGTAGTGTAGTTTAGTAAGTTCATGTTTAGTTTCGGCCTGGTGTACACTAGCGATCGGTTCCGCCTCGCGCAATCAGCTGACATATTAAACCTTTATTGAAAACCAGTTGGTTTGTGAATACGAACAAATAGAAGTTTGTGAATACGAACGATACCGATCCCTTTAGTTCAAAATTCAATGCGCCCTACATACTCAAATCGGCACAGACAGAGTGAAGCACGAGTAACGTAATAAATGATACTTATACTTACATCACTACAATAAGCCGAAAAGAAAACTTTATTTTCATTTGTTCTCAAATGTTTCAATAATATAATATCAAATCTACTGTAGAACTCAAAAAGTGTTATCGATTAATTTTCTGCAGAAAAATTACAATTCATAAATATTTTGAATATTTGTTCCATAAGAGTCCTTGCAAAAAGTCAGATCTCGGTGTATTCTTGATTTCGTGAAGTTTGCATAAAATGCCTATGATCTTGCAGACATACACACATAATAAAAAATACATGGCTAAATTTTAACTAACATACATTATGTATATGTATCTAAATCTTAATGTGGGTAGAAGGGTTTAATGCGACCCGCTGACGGTCCTTCGAAATAAGTAGTACTTATATGGACTGACTATATTATGTTGTAACATTCAACATTATTCAACATCCCAATTCACAAACAGGAGAATTTCGTGCCCACGACGCCAGGTCGGCAAATGCCAACACTCGTTACCCGGTTCATAAGTACCTTAAATACATACATTTTTAAATGAAATCTCTTTCTCTTTCAATTAAGTTTTTTGATCCTGGCGTCAGTATGGCAGCGGTTTGCTTCATGGTATGGCGATCAAAAGGTTAAATAAAGAAATAGCACTTAAATTTCTTACAAAAACCGCATTAAAGAGAAAACTGCTAGGGTGGCTCGATTATTTGCACCCGAGTGTATTTCAGTTTAATAACACTGAAACTATCTGCTCAAATGTGCAGTTATTATTATTGTACACTTATACAGTCCTATTTGGAACAGCGTAGCAAACTCGTAGGCCGTAGCAAACTTGTAGGCCGCAGCTTGACTACGGATATATGCACATTAGCTGGAGACACTGCTACAAGTTAGCTACGATATCATAGTAAGTGTGTGCTACACGAATTCAAACGTTTAAGGTGATTGGATCGGTTGATTTTTCATACAAACATAAAAAGGGTCATTTGTTTGCTTCCATGACATCAATTATGTCTGAAATGTGTTTTATTTGATTTGCGCGAAATAACATGAGAACTCTCTAAAAGCCAAAAAAATTAGCAAAAACGTTTAGTTTCAAATAATGTATGGTGCTAAGCTGACCTTTACGGCCCAACTGCACGTTAATTCTGTTTGTTTGAGACATCAGTCATTTCACGCAGACAAAATGAATAGCTAAGCTATAGGATAAAACACATTATAAACATAATTGATGGCGTGTAAGTAAACAATGACCCTCTTTATGTTTGTATGGAAAACCGATCGACTCGAATCACCTTAAATGCCCACAGCTTGCGACGATTATACTTCTCTTAGATTCATTGAAATAAAATACGATTTTATGTACATGTAAGTACATCATGACTATCACGAGCAAAACCTGCAAAATTGGGGGATTACTAAGGAAGTCGCGACAGTTCTGTCCCGAACAGAACGCCGCTAGAGCTACTAGTGTAAACAAATCTACTTTTATGCATCGAATAAGGCAAGCCTTTATGTGTTGCCCACACTTATGTCGAAACGCGCGAAATAAGTATGTAGGGTCCTAATAATGTCAATCAAACTAAAAGTTAGACGGTAAAATATAGTCATTTATAACCCCATTACAAAATCTAGTAAGCGTAATCGGTATCTGAATCCGTTTATTCATATGTAGTGCTAATGTTAAGGCTGGGGCAATTTTGATTGTGATCACAAGCGTAGTAATGGAAGCCCAAATCTGATTTACCGCTGATTTGCGGTGACCGCTCCGTGCCGCGCGCAAACACCCAACACCTATCCACTCGAATATTTGAGTTTCCAATTGGGGGAATAAATGTATCAATACTGAAAAGCGTTTCAATAATATCCGATATTGCTATAGCTATTGGAGCCAAACGTAGGCGTTCAAACGATTGAACCGCGGGCTCAACCACTCCATTTACAAATTGTTATTGTTATACTTAATCATAAACAATACGCCATATACGGCCAAAACCGAATAATTTAACTCGTAGTTTACAGAGACACAATAATCATCCCTGCCGATAAACAGACATATATTGATAACATTCTAGTAAAGTTATTGTTGGATTGAACTGGCAAGTCCTATTAGGCGCCTTGGAACTACGGCATGCGGTAAGTTTATAGCACTTCGAACTGAGATGTAACATATCGATATTATTGACTGAGCACCGTGCACCGTACTCTGGAACAGTCGCTTTACGGAAATGCCACTTCAAGTCTTCGTCGTATAACTGACAAGACAATTGCATTTTCCAAGCCTGTCTACTTGATGCCTGCTTTACTTTAGGTAACTACACAACTACAACTACTTACTAACAATAAATTCGAAGTGCTTCTTAAATTCACGATGATCTGAACGTATGCTATGGTCAATGTGTGACATTTGGCAGAACGCACGAGTATACCCACGAATTAATTAAAGACCTAAACTATATAGTAAACTATATAGTTTAGGTCTTTAATTAATTCGTGGGTCAATTCAATTTGACCGAATACATTTTAAAATATAGTATGTAAACATACAGTGCACAGTATTGACCTCATACAAATCTAAAGGTAAAAAACTTAAGGAATGCCCCTCTCGCACATACTGGATGGTACGCAAAACGTAATACGAGATTGTTAATGACGGATAATCGAATGCACTAACTCAATTACTAAAATTCATCGTAACTTACATTTGCTTGTTTACCAAAAAACTTTATAAATCAGATAATCAGAATCTCGTAGTGTCTATTTGTCTAGTCATCTTATAAGTGTTTCTGTAATAATTGTCAAGTAATACATTTTAATATAAAAAATAATAATAAAGAGAATTGGATATTTTGTGGACGTAACCCAGGCTGATTGGATTGACCCCGGCGCCAATGATATTTTATAGGTAGATAGGTTACAAGTACTCCAAAAGTGAAGCACTCTATGGACGCTAATTGGCGTAGCCCTGCTTAGTCGCTCTCGGGTAAGTCAACAAGACGCACCGGAGTGTCTGCTGTAAGCATCTGCAGGTTTCGCAAAAAAAATGCCGTCGTGTGTAATGAAAATGTATTAAAATGCAACAAAGCAAAAAGGATCTCTTATCACACGCTCAAACACTGAAATCATTTAATTTTCTAATTTTTACTATTTAATTTTTAAAATATGACGCCATCTTGGCACCGTGGCCACCTAAATAACACTTCGTGAATGAAAGAGACAAACTTATACACTTGAAAACGGGAGTGAGTGAAAGATAAACAATCATATCATATGATTGGTTATCTGGGTGACGTTTCAAAATTAACGCAAGTAACAAAAGCTAGCTGTCTCTTTTTTTTATTACTTTAAATACGCTATCCCTCTTACGCAATTTTTAATGTGTGTGTATTTAAAAACAAAAGAGAAACACGAATGTGTGTAATTAGGGAAGCATTTTTTTCGGTTAGAACGTAAGGGTTTGACGTATGCGCAGCATTATCAACAGCTCCCCAACAAAATGGATGCTCCGGAGCCGTATGTTTGTCCGTTTGTTCACCACACAAATACCATCACCGGCCGGGACTCGATTGTCTTTAACATCCGCACAAATAGTCACAAATTATTTTATTATCGTACAAGTTATATTTATAAAGTTGTATACACAACACACATATATTTACACCTATTTTTTATTTTATTACCGTGAACGTCTTTACAAAACCGACGTAATAGAAATCCGCCGAAAAACAACTGAAGCTCAAATTATGCTCTGAAATGCTTGCATAATAATAAAAATGGCCGGCCTCTACTTTGGGCATGATCTGGCACTATAAATTGACTATAGGCTCTTAAATTTTGCAAACAGAAGTTGATCAATTGCCGTGTGGGATGCGGACCTTACTTTGCGACGTAAAATAAAATTTTACCATTCCTAATGGCTGGACTTGATGACAGTCAAGGACGCTCACCAAAGCCCACGAGTGTCATACGACGTTATTCAACACACTTGCGAGAAAAATAAAATAAAACATGAAATTAGAACAATGACTGAAAAAATTGTTTAGTCCGAACATGGTCCGAACCGCATCTACTTTGAACAGGGAATAAATGCATCATAGCAAGCTGGGCTTACAGTTATTGGCAAACTCATTGAAGTACGCAAAAAAGGTGTTTAATAAGAACGGCTGGGTTTTTTGTTGTGTCTTTATTGAATGAAAATTTGATAGGTTTACTTACGCATTTTTCTATTGTTTTCGACGGCAACAAATTATCATTACCTTTTATGCCTCACTAATTATATCAGGTGGCGTCAAATTTAATTGTTCTTAGTTGTAGTCGTAATTTTTTTGCAATAATCACAAACCAGCGTTATGGTAAACAAACAAATATTAGTACAAAATGGCGCATTGGTGCAAGATTTACTTTTCCGCGCGGCGATCTGTTGTTGAATTATTTATGCGCGCGCAGGTAGAAGTAGAGGCAACGATGGATCCCCAAACAGCCAGAAATATTACCAATATAATAAACAAAGTAATTATGTAGTTCTATAGAGAATTTTAAATAATTAATGATAAAATATATTGTAATTTACATACTTTATTTTTTCTTATCATATTTTGACTGAAACAAGTTTATTTATTTGTCTCTGTCTATATAAATTGTAACCTTTTTTGGACAAAAACTTCTTTTTGAAAATTAAAAAAAAAGTGTTATATGCAAAACACTAGTTCGGTAACGCGAATTAAACCGCACTAGTGTGTAATAAACCGCATTCCGGGGGGTATGAATAAAGAAATAATAGAGACTTTATGAGCAGGTGTGTTGAAAATCATATTTAGTGCTACCCTATATCACCCTACCGGTCTATGCAGCACGGAAATATATCAATATCAAACCTTTAGCCGAACAGTTTTTACGCCTTTTGCAAATCTGCAACGGGTAACAATCTCAAGTTAAACTATTCTATAACCATAAGTGCGTACGTAACATAAATCTTCATGCAATTCATCACCTTAGTAACCACAGTAAATTCCGTGCATCTCGCCCGAAGGAGTAGTCTGACAAGAAATTGCTCTGAACAAAGGCCGAGGGCAGAGGTGTCACGCCCGTACTTAATGTTTGCTCTCGCTGACCTGCTTTCAATTTCGACTACATCTTACTTCTTAAGTATGCAAATGAAAATGCAACTGTGGTTATTTTTCTGTAGTTTAGCTAATGTGGCGGCTGAGATTTTAGTTGCAATTGAATTAATGCCAAAGGGAAAATCGTTATTATATAATCTTTTTGTTATAGTCTTCTGTAATGGAAGGCCCATTTTCCACAGATGGGCAAAATTTATTTGAGTGACGAATAATAATAACCAAATTATTCCAGAATGACGAATAAAATTGGCGGATTATCTTTATTCGAATAAATTACTTGTGGAATAATTATTTATTGGAACCTTATTAACTCGAAATAATAATTACTAAACAGAACGGAAGAACTGTTGTTTGTACTGACTGCCTTAGGGCTCATCCAGAAATCATGTGATCATATTTGGCCTTAGTTGGAGTGACACCGCTCCCACTAGTCCCACTAAGCTAAACGTGTCAATGGAATAGTCCAACGTTTTTCAACCTTTTTCATGACACGACCTCCCTGGTATGAAAAATTATTTCGCGACGCCCCGACCCTTTGCTTTTTGATCATGTATGACGTACATGAAATCTATCTTTTTAAACTTTACCTTTTTTTTACTGAAGTACCTAGTCCTCTCGACTTCTTGCGACCTCCCCTAAAGAAGCCTCGCGACCCCCCAGGGAGTCGCGACCCACACGTTGAAAAACACTGGAATAGTCCATAACAGCAATAAATCAGCGAATTGAATAAAGACTGAAGTCGATTGAATATATCTGTTACCATGAACGCTAATGCTGGCGAATTTAATCAGGGCCGGTAGCGGAAGAGCACTCCTCTGGATTTACGAGCGAAAATGCTTCCGCCGCTTTTCACGTTGGCGCTGCGATTTTTGTATTACTCGTTACGTGTTGAATTGATAACAGTACATTGAATTATTTATATTGATTCCGGCACATCAGTTTCAGCTGCCGTGTTTAATTGTTATTGCAATACAAAAATAAATACACCTCGCTGGCTCAATATTACAGGATTCTATGTTACATTTTCAGGGCAATTAAGATTAAACTTTGCGTCATTCTGACAATGTTCAACTTTCAATTCTTTAAAAGTGAAACATAGAACCCTGTAATATTGAGCCAGCGACCTGTAACGTCCAATTTAACACATCAGCAATGTTTGTCTATGTATATGTAATATGCTGACGCCCAGAACCTAGCCTCGAATTGGGAATAACTTCAGATTTTATAAACCCTTTAATTCTTACATTAAAAAAATATTGTTTTTACTCCTGTACTTTTATCTGTCTTTTACTTGGTCACGAACACTATTATAAGAACATACATAATATGAGTTCAGAGAAGTCTATACTTAGGGTTGTAAAAAAACGGTTTTTTTTCAGACTTGAAAAAAAACATGAAAAAAAACCGTGAAAAAAAACCGTTTTTTTTCTGGAGTACGTTTTTTTCAAAAGTATGAAAACTCAAAATTTGTAAGGCAGTTAATACTTTTATACGGTTGTTTTACTTGTTTTAGACTATATGTTAACCATTAAACCAATTTAATTTAACAACTTTGATTAATAACAACATAAATGAAATCTGTAGTGGTAGTTATCGCAATTTACTGTTGACAACACCAACGCCTCTCGTCGCCGCATCGGGGAATTCAGGGATTCCCCAAAAATTGTTTGTATACTGAAAGTTTATCGAATTAAAATGTTCGCACGTTGTTGTTTAGTTAAATAAATCACGAAAAACCGTTATTGTGGCATATTTTTGTTCATCTAAAAAAAAACCTAATTTAGAAAAAAAACCATGGTGCCAGGTTTTTTTTCATGTTTTTTTTCATAAATTTGAAAAAAAACATTTGGTTTTTTTTCTATTTGCAACCCTATCTATACTCTATTCTAGTATCGCAAATAGAGACGCCATGAGCGTTTTTTGACTTAATTATACAACGTTGCATACAATACTTTTTCTACGACTAGGTTTTAAAATATAAAATACAAAATTAAACATAGCGAGCAAACAAGGTAAATATGACATATGACTGACAAAATAATAAGTACGTGTCTATGGTAAACTTTTGTTTTTAATTTGACGTATACTGGCTAGTGACACGCAGTGACGATATTAAAAATATTTTTTTTATGTTGGCATCAAAGAATTTAGTTCGGAAAGTTTTGTTTTTCTTAAAAACCGCAGGAATTTATTTGTCTGTTAAGTTGGTAGTTGTGCATTTCTATTGTAAAGTTAGTATTGAACGCGTAATCCTTGACCTAAGTTTAACCTAGATTTAGAAGTCTGTGGCTGCTGGCAGTATCTTTTTGCGACTATAAAGACACAAGTGCTTTTATGGGGAATAGAGTATAGACTTCTCTGAACTCATATTATATATGTTCTTATATTAGTGTTCGTAACCAAGTAATAGTACATTACACAACTAGGGTGGTAATACAAAGAAAGGCCGAGATCGCAGAAGTTTGCGGCCCGAGCTGCAAGCGAGGGACGTAAATATGTGATCGAGGGCTTTCTTTATTACCTCCCGTGTTGTGTTTTATGTCTACACTTGGCCGGAAAGCGGCTTTATGGCCAGGTGTAGCATAAAAGACATAAAAGTACAGGAGTAGAAAAAATACTATAACTTACTTTTGAATTTTTATATGTATATGTGACAATACATAATTATTTTCTGTATATACTTTTTTGAACGATTTATTAATTCCACATATTTACCGTCATCAACACTGCTAGTAACCTGTGATGTGACTTATCTCGGGCGTGATTCAGCATAGTGACAGCCGATCTCCAATCTGTAACGCACAATGTACGCGCGTTCTTATTTGTTATATACTAAGTCGCAGGCAAGACAGATCTCGGTCATCTTGTACAAGCCGTGTAGCACCGTAGAAAGCTTTGACAAGCTGCCACGTGGTATAGAAAGTCTATTCGAAATAATATGGTTTTTGATTGATAGAAATAATACGTACCATAGTAAAACAGTAATTTTGGAATAGTAAAACGCCATTAAATTAAAGCGCAATTAAGTAGCTTATGCTGAGTGCTCTTGAGTGTATTCATATAAACTAATACAAAATAATGTTTAACGTTGAAATACATGTTTCCCGCTACGAGGTCTGGTGCTCGAGGGTGTCGCAGCATTGCTCCTGCTGAATAACTGATTACACAATTTGTACAAACTACACTCGTGTACAGCCGGCAATTAGCTTTCATTAGCCACTGGTAGTATTTGCAGTTATATATTATTATGGCCGGTCTACAGTTGTACATCTCTTTGCCTCGCTAGTTTACGACTGTCTGTCTATCTATAGGGGTAATTTCACAATTCCTTTTACTAGTCTGCTACCTTCACGTAATAGTACATTGTGTATCAAGGGCGGTAAGTAAGGAATTACAAACGAGTGTTTGTTACAAGGCCGAGGCGAAGCCGAGGGCTTTAACAACACGAGTTTGTAATTCCTTTACCGCCCGTGGCACACACAATGTTTTTCATCACACTTGTGAGGAAATCTGATTAAAATAACCTTACTTAACCTAAATAAAATTGTAAAACTGACAGTGACATTAGTGACATATATCAAGACGACAAGTCACGTTCGGAAACCATAGCGGTAAAGACTTAAAATGGTTGATTTTATATTTGCAAAATACTGAAATACACTATTTAAACATTTAATTAATGTTACAGAAATATATGTTTACATGTATTTGCAATAACAGTTCTCTTTAAATAAATATTTCAGTAATGAAAGTTAAAAAAGTAAGTTGGCGTTTCCTTTGATCATGACAAATAAGAGTAAAACAGAACCAGCGTTTCAAATTTAAAAAGAAAACCATTACGCCCTAGGGCGTAATAGGTCATTTACGGCCCGCAAAACCTACGTGTAATGACACCATTTTCGAGCAAGTGTGATGAAAAATATTTTTGTTCCTTAAGGTAATTCAAGTCGCTCAGTTTTCCATACATAGGAAAAGGTGTTTAATATTTAACTTGATACATTTTTTCTTTGCAAAACCACAAGAGAAGTTTCAAAATATATTTTACGAAAATAAAAATTAAATTTCGAATGGCGCTAATAGCTGGCGATGTTGCATCAGTGGCCGATTGCTAGTTTTGTAATTGTTTGGAATTTCCCATACTATTTTTTGCATACAAAATGCATCAAGCTATAAAACAAAACCAATTTCAACCAAATTTGATATCGTCAACGTGAAATATCGGTTCTAATACCGGTGGGACTCCTTTTCGGTTGTATGGAGAACCAAGCAATTGGAATCACTTTAATCTACTCGTACTGTAACTAATTAAAGACATACGAGTACATAACATACGCGAAACATGTTCCAATTCCAACTCGATGTTGCAACTCGCTAAAATTTAATTTCTGTCAAGAAAGCGCTCTATGATGTCGGACCGGCAAACGAACCGTGGAAAGTAACGATGGCATGAAATCCCAGATCAAGAATTAAGAACACTTTTGTTTTAGTAAACCGACCGGAATAATAGGTGAAGTTTCGCGTAGCCATGCCGACAAATGTTTTGATGGGCTTCATCAGAGCCCCGGGGGTCGGATAATGTTTTGTGTTGCGCATAGAACGAAAAAGTTGAATGTAATTGCGAATCGACGGTCTCGGGTGACTATAAGAATTGAATTTGGAATCCGGACTTTAAATGTGCCTACGGCGAGTCTGAACAGCTTTGCAATCTTCTAGTAGCCTTTATGAGTTACATTTGTCGGGTGAAGCCCTGAATAGGCGGCCAGTTGCTTTGATGGTATTGAAAGAGGAAATGCTTATCGCACCATCGCCCGTAAATAGCCGAGCGGGTGTCGAATTTCTCTACACATGCTATGAAAACACACTTATCCTTTCTACTTAAACTGTTTTCACATCCCTTCTCAATACATTGAAGCTACTGAGTGGCCCTTTTGAACATACCTATACCTACATTTACTTTTCACAGCAGCTAGTTGAGCCTGGCTGCGGCTGGCTATTACTTGAGATTAATAATCATTAAGGGTGCCATTTACTTAATGACTCGTCTTAAAACCAATAATACATGGGTACTTGAGCTCCAAAGATCAAAACGACTATTCCGAAGGCAATCACACTCTGGTGATATCATTACCACTTTATACCCTCCTCGGATTGGGAAAGCTAATGGTTTGGAACAATCCAGGGTGGTTAAAATAAATCGACGACATTCCATTTCCTGCTGAAAACGCGCCCTCATGAATCCGTTTTAAAAATTGAATTCGCTTTATCTAGTTTATCAAAGTCTTCATTAGAACCAGGCGGAGGAATGAGTGGATTTGTTAATGGAAAGGTGAAAAAAGAACATTAATTGCATATTTATTTCAAAACATAATATTACAAGAATTGACCAAATTAAGATTGAGATTGGATCAGGAATATCTTGTTTCTGAAATTGCTAAATTAAACATGGTAGGCACGTGTACGTATTACACAATTTGTTGTGACGTCTGTGAACAAAAAGTCATTTTCAACCCAACTATTTATCAATATTGTCAGAAAAAGTTACTAACACACGTTACAATCGTTTAATGGTTTGAGGCAAACAACAGGCTTTTTTTTACTTTTGTCCGTCCTGATTTTCAATCCTATATAATGTTTCAATATTGTATTCTGTGTGCTCTAAGCGATAGGTATAATAATAGGTTATGCAGAGGCATAATCAGGCATATCTATCGAATATGAGGCAGCCATCAATATTCTCCTCTCGAGTAAATGGATTGTAAATTCCGTTTGATAACAATTAACATTTAACAAGCAAAGTTGGGTGGCAAGTTAAAATCTCGTGTTTCGACGTTATTTGGCAAATTAATTCGGAAACTTTATCTACCAGCACGCGAGAGAAATATGTTTGTACAGAGTTTGGTACTTTGATAATTTGTTAACTGTGGCCTCAATTCGTCACATTGTAAACCTCTTAAAAGTTTTTAAACGTTTGTTTTAAGATTCTTATTATTAGCACAGCCTACACTTTGTATCATTAGATGAGTGACACAACGAATTTATTATCACTTCTTGTTGTCAGAGCGTTTTGAATAAAATTAAGACGAACAAAAGCATACTTTAGCTTATAAAAGACGTTTACGTTCTTCAACTTATGTATTATGTATATACATACATAAATGTAATTTAAAGGAATACTTCGAGTGAGCCTACGATAACTCTGCAGTGGGGTACATGGCAACACTCCATTTAAAAGGCACATTTGATTTTCATAGAAATTTGACTTTTAAATGGAGGTGTTGCCATTGCACCCCACTGCAGAGTTATCGTAGTCGCGTTCTAGTCATGTGTGTAAAAAAATGTACTTGCTTATGGAGACTAAAATACACTCATACCTACAAGTGAAAGGGCCAAACAATGGTCGCAATAATTAAAAATAATTATTATTTAGCTTTATGCTGCTTATGTGGCTTTATATATCATCATTACTTTACACGGCCAAGTGCGAGTTCTTCCCTTGTGGCCCGGAGGCGAGTTCTTGCTTCCCTTTTTTCTCGACGTTGCTTCCGGGGCTCGAGGAACTTGACGCAGACTCCTTTTCCTTGCTTGGTGCACCTATTTTTACATCTGCAGTTCCCGAGGCTCTTCATACTCGGCGGGATCTCCTCCAACTTGCCAGCGAACGTCCCAAAAATATTAATCCACACGTAGCTCTGGTTTTAATGCAGAAGTGTTTTGCTGTTCCGAAACTTATCTACCTTTTGCGGACGGCTCCGGCGTGGCTGTACCCCGATGATATAGACGCTTTTGACGCCGTTATAAAGACCACAATGGAGTCAATCGTTAATGTCTCCCTGGACGAGTCCCAGTGGACACAAGCAACACTGCCAATCCGGCACGGGGGTATTGGGGTGCGACGCCTGCGGGACGTTAGCATACCCGCTTTCTTGGCATCGGCGCACGGGGTAGCGGACCTGGTAACTAATATTCTATTGTTGAATGGTGACAGGGTAAGCGTACCGTACGTGGCCGATGCCTTGGCGGCGTGGTCGGCTCTCAATCCGGGGGCGGTAGTGCCGGAGAGCCCCAAGGTCCAGCGCGCGTGGGATGACGTTGGGTGTAAGGCCACTATTGATCGGCTGATTAGGAGTGCTTCGGGGGTGGACCGTGCAAGGCTTCTGGCGGTATCTCGGCCGGAATCAGGAGCATGGTTGCATGCGTTGCCTTCACCGCAACTGGGCACTTTGCTCGACGGTGACTCGGTGCGCGTGGCTGTTGCTCTCCGCCTGGGCTGCAAGGTGTGTCAGCCTCATGTATGCATCTGTGGTACCATGGTGGGGGCGGACGGCCACCATGCGCTGAGTTGTCGCCGATGTACCGGCAGGCACCCACGACACCATGCCCTGAATGATATTGTTCAGCGAGCTCTCAGGTCAGCGGGCGTTCCGTCCGTGCTTGAGCCGCCGGGCCTCAGTCGCACTGACGGGAAACGGCCCGACGGACTGACCTTAGTGCCGTGGGAAAGGGGGCGGTGTTTGGTGTGGGACGCTACGTGTGTCAGCACCTTCGCCGCTTCCCACGTCGGCCGCACTGCTCGCACGGCTGGAGCTGCGGCCGAATTTCAGGCGGCAATGAAGCGGCAGAAGTATGCCCCTTTGGGACAGGGGTACCATTTTGTCCCATTGGCGGTAGAAACGGCGGGTTGCTGGGGGCAGGACGCGAGACGGCTTGTGCAGGACATAGGCCGTCGACTTAGGCAGAGGGGTGAAGACCCCCGCTCCGAATCGTTTCTGAGGCAAAGGCTTTCCTTGGCGATCCAGCGCGGAAATGCCGCAAGTGTTATGGGCACCTTTGCGCCAGAAACGACTAGGAGCGTGGGTTTATTTGACTGAATTTATTTTGTGTTTATTATATTGTATTTTTATTACTTTAAATAAATATATCACGTTTCTGATACTTACTCCATGTAAATGTGTAATATATATGCCAAAATTATTTGTAACTTGTGCTGTGGATTTTTTATAATAATACAATAAAATGAAATAAAAACACAGTAAGTGTATATGGAGATCATATGAAACTTTAGACGTTTTTCTCTACGACGTTTTTAGATACGAGTTTTTAGGGTTCCGTACCAAAATGGTAAAAAAGGAACCCTTATGGTGCGAATTTGTCTGTCACAGCCAGATATCTCAGGAACTACTGCTGCTATCGATTTGAAATTTGGAATGGTTTTAAAAGCTGCTAACCCGAGCCTACTGGATGTAAAAAAAATCTTATACCTATTTTACTTTTTTTAGGGTTCCGTACCAAAATGGTAAAAAGGTACAATATGGTGCAACTCTCTCTGCCTGTCCGTCTGTCTGCCCGTCTGTCACAGCGCTAACCCGAGCCTATTGGACAGAAAAAAAATCTTATACCTTGTGAAACCATAGTCCTTATGGACTAGGTTGTAGAATGACCATGTCTGCAAAACGTCGTAGTTGTATGATACCTCAGTAAGCACAAGTCTTTTTTGAACAATGACCTGGTAAGCAATATGTTTTGCTTGCACGATCGTCAATTATAGCAGAATGCCGTAGTTGCATAGTGACAAGATTGATTTGTGGTCATTATTCTATTATGCCTTGGTTGTAAAATGACACGATATGTATTTTGTCTAGATAGTACTAAGTCTTAGATTTAAAATGGCTAGGTTGCAAAACTTCATGGTTGCATAACGACTAAGTGATTATGAATTTGATGCCTGCATAAAAGTAGTAGTTATTATGTGAAGACAATTAGGCAATTTTAATGAAAAGGTAAGTAAAGCTGTTACTTTATACCAACTAAATTATTTTGATTTTTACGAAATTTTGCAAGACAACTGCTTCAAAACTTATAGACCAGGAGATAGTGGAACAAAATTTCCGGTGATTTGTACCAGGCTGGCGACCCTACAGGGGTCTAAGCAAGTCGAGCAAAACAAAGGCACGGCCGTACCATCCTTTTCTCAGAGCCATTCAGGCCATTTTCAACCTCCTGTAATTTTTGTGCATTCTAAAGCTAGAACGCTCAAGAAACGGTGAAATCACGTTTATTTTATTCTAATGATGAATTAAACATGAAGTGTCAAACTTTCTACCCCTATTTAAACCCATTAGAGGATTAATTTCGAAAAACGGTGAAATCACTTTTCTATATTGCTTTTGAATAGCCTATACACGAAGTTTCATATTTCTTACTTAAAAATGCTATTTGAACCCCTTAGGGAATGAATTTTGAAAAATCCGTTCTTATCTCTCACCTACGTCATTATGAACATTATAATGAAGTGCCTAGCCTCAGCAATTTCGGCTGTTTCGGCCTTTTATGCATATATAGATAACCTCTCTGTAATGTCCTTGTCGTTTGATAATGTAGACGTTTTGCAACTGAGACTTTATAAATATCTGGCTATACGCCTATTATGTCATTTTACTCCCAGCATGTTCTGCTACTTAGTCGATTAGCTATTATGACATTTTGCTTATTCAGCCGTTTTGCAAATAAAGACGTTTTACAACTAAGCATTTTACATGCTTGGACATTTTACCACCGTGAACTGATGCAAATTAGACCTTTTACTGATATAGTCATTCTACAAACTGAAATGTGTTGTTCCGTGAAATAAGATGTCGAAAATCAAAAGTAGAGCTATTATTATATCGAGTGGAACATCAAATGAAAGGGCTTAATGTGTAGATTCCAAAACCGTTTTTATTTTATTTTCTTAGACATGTAGTTTTTGATTTAAGACAAAAAACGTTAAAAAAATACCATTCCCCCTATTATCTTCGGAGTTACTACGCAGAAAATTCTGTATTAATTACCAATTAATAATATTATCCCAAATATTACAGGAAAAATATAACGGTTTTCCTAATTTGTATCGTTTTTTTTTTTAAATTCGCAAAAATCGTAACACAAACTTATTTGCTGCTACTAAACTAACCGCGACCTATGTCGATGTATGGGGACCACAGTTTTTCAACAAAGTTAAGTTTGTCCCACCACATAATTTATTTTAAACTATTCGCGTATCTACTTACGAGTTTGTACGGAGCCCTCGGTGCGCGAATCTGACTCGCACTTGACCGGTTTTTAGGGTTCCGTACCAAAATGGTAAAAAAGAAAAAAAGGAACCCTTATGGTGCGACTCTGTCTGTCTGTCTGTCCGTCTGTTACAGCCAGATATCTCGGGAACTACTGCTGCTATCGGTTTGAAATTTGGAACAGTGTTAAAAGTAGCTAATCCGAGCTTATTGGACATAAAAAAAATCTTGTACCTTTTTTACTTTTTTTTTAAAGGGCTCCGTATTGGGATTTTGAAAATTGAAAGTAGGGCTAATATATCGAGTGGGGTATCAAATGAAAGAGCTTAATTTGTAGATTAAAATACTCTTTTTACTTTTTTTCTTAAATAAATAGTTTTTGATTTATGGCGAAAAAAGTTTTAAAAAATACCATTCCCCCCTATTATCTCCGAAGTTACTGATCAGAAAAATGTGTAATAATTACCAATTATTAATGTCGTCCTAAATATTGCAGGAAAAATATAACGGTTTTCCTTACTAGCACCGTTTTTGAGAAATTTGCAAAAATCATTACACATACTTATTTGCTCCTACTAAACTAATCGCCATACAGTTTTTCTTGAACTATTCATGTATCTACTTATTAGGATGTCTTTCCCGTACACGGGACAATGGTGTCCCGGCCCTTTGGGAGGCGTGCGCGGAGCCAAAGCCAACGCGTAGAGGCCCTTTCGACAATTTAATGAAAGGCAACGTGTACACCCAGCGGATGCTGTCCCTGCCCGTGTCATGGGACGCACGCAGAGACAGCCCCCGCCAGATGCAAGGACTATTGTTGATTGATGGAATCTAACTCTACTGGGTTATGGTGGTGGAATTATGGACTAGATACTGGGCTATGGATTGAGACATGACGGCGCCTGTCAGGAAAAGTGTCTCATGGCTTTCGCGGCACTGACAGACCGTGACTTGCCCTCCGCTGATGGGCCCCTGTTAAATAGCGACATTATGAGCAATGGCCCAGGGGCAACACCGCTGCCGAGGGCTGCAGGGTGTCGAGAGGTGTGCTGCGCTTTCTCCGAGGGTACTTGCGGCGTTATGCCCTTTAACACTTCCACGCCTGGAGCATATAGCTCTTGCGACTCCACTCTGGCCGGCCGGTTAAGGCAAGCCAGAGGCGGAGGTCCTTTCTCTAAATCCCATGACCCTCCCTAAGGACCCCCCGGAGCACTCGGGTACGTGGGGTCGCTACTCCCTTATTAGGATTATTATTATTATTAGGAAGACCGTTATATTTTCTCTTCCTAACTTGAATATTTTTTTAAAAATTTACAAAAATCTTAAAATGATAAATTACTTCTACCCTCCCTACGAGAGCCATCTAGCGGAGAGTAGCAAAACAAAGCGATGGTTTAATTCAGATTACATAAAAAATGTCTATTAAATACAATGATCACTCATCAGGAATCGGGAAAAAACATAAAGTAACAATAATTATTAAAAACTCTATAATAGGAGTATGTTAGGAAATTTGACACTAGTAAATACCATAAAAATAAATACCACTAGCGCCATCTAGGGACACAAATCTAAAATAAGGTAGCTTGTGGCAGCAATATTAATTTAATACACAAAAGTGTGCTTCAAAACATGATTCCTTCATGAAAAATGATACATGAGAACTAACTTAGTTGACAAACAATTATTTCAATCAGCCAATAACAAACAGTAACGTTAAAATTTAAATTACAAGTAAAATTTACGCGCTATTAAGTATCAATAGATGTCGCTGTAGCATACGCTGCATCGCGCTGTTAAGATTTTTCCTGGTTTAATAAGTGGTTGCTGTTAGTCGTAAGGTTGGTCTACTTACTAAGGGGGATCAGATGGCGCCTGCGTCACGTAAACATTAGCTCTGCGTTGATATTATTTTTAAATTAGTTATGTTTAATAATAAAGGACAATTTGATTGGTACGATGTGTAAAAAAGTGTATGGGATAGTGCTAATTATTATCTCAGAGGAAAGTGAACAGTTAAATTAAGATTAAATGTGTTATTCTTCGAACCGTTATCATTTAAACATTTTAGTGACAAGAAGAAAAACATTAGTAAGAACGAAAGCAGTGCGTACAAATTCGGTGAAGTAATTACAAGTGTTAATCAAACTATATCGAAACGTTAATTAATACCTACTTTGATAAGAAGTAGAAGTTATATTATTCCTTTTAGTTGATTAACAACGGCATCTAGTGACACAGCGGTGTAATATCCGACTTGGTATCGATAAAGCGGGATAGACAACTTCGTTCTTCATTCCAAGGTGCAAGTGTAAGCGAGATAACGGTTGTTCTAGCGGCGCTGTCCCCATTACTCATTAGCCTCGAGCTCCGCCCACTGCAACTGCAAATGCTTCTTGCCGACGGCAAATGACGAACAATAGAAAATAGGCCTACGCTTAAGATAACAACTTGTTCCTGTTTTTGTAATTAATCCGCATAATGTTATCCCACGAGAATATCACTGTACGCAGACACAGAAATCGACTAAATTTCTCAGATAACATTCTATTCTCTCATAGTAAATTAGGATGCAGCCAAATTAGCCTACCTAACACTTCGTCGTCTGAAGAATTATCGCTATTGAAAGATTTAAAACACCAAGTAGGAGACCTACGGAGCGAATTGGACAGTGCAAATGACGAAATTGTAAAGCTTTCTCTGGAAATTTGCGAATTAAGAAACTCAAATGATGAATATAAAAAGAAAATAGCATTATACAGGACTGTAACTGCCTCAGACATCATTCATAGAGCGGGAGACTACGGCGTCAACTCCTAAAAAACCTCAAGCTTCAACACCAGAACCTAAGGAGACAGCCAAAACAAGTATATTATCGCAAAAACAAGAGGGGGCTACAATAACAAACAGTAATTCGGAAATTCCACGCAAACTGTGCATTTTGAGCAACTGCAGCAATAATGCTGTACTGAAAAAGGCTGAAAATATTTTTGATGAATTTCAGATTTGTCATTACCTGTATTCTCATGGCGGAAGTTCCCAGTAACTGCATGGAATTGATAAAAAATTACATGATTACACGATGGATGATCTATGTATTATTCTGATAGGACACAGTGATTTTCTACAAACCTGTAACTACCGGAAAACTGTATCCATGATTAGAGACATGCTTAGTCTCATACAAAATACGAAGGTTGTCATATGTACTCCAACTTTTAGGCTGAACCGATGCAGTAACTTGTTCAACAAACGAGTTGAAGCATTCAACAACATGCTGTATTACGATATTTTACAGAATGAATACGCGTTCCTGTTAGACACGAATCAAAGTTTAGAATACTCTAGTAAAATGTTTTGGAGCCGGTCAGGCCTAATGAACAACATTGGTTTGTCTAGGATTTTTTATGATATTAAAACTCACCTGTTAGAAAGTTATAGTGCGACAACGACTCAACCGGAAATTGGTACACAGAACCTAGACTCAAATATAACGGGTCAAAAAACAGAAACCGAAACTAATGTGAATTTTTTAGGCCTGACACAGGGTTAAGCGGCACCCGTCTCTCCTCGGAGGAGTTGGGGAACTTAACCCATATTAACATATTTCATCAAAATGTATGTGGTATAACTAATAAAAAGGATGAATTAGAGCTATATTTAAGTAAGGCTTCTAACGAAATACATTATGTCTGTATTAGTGAACATTTTTTGAACAAAGATTCGGCACCTCTTTTCAACATGACCTTGTTCACCATGGCATCATGCAATGTAAGAACTAATAAAAAAAGGGGTGGTAGTCTTATACTGGTGCGTAAAAATAGAAAAATTGAGGAGGTTCCCTTTTGTAAAAATATTTATAAGTCAGAATGTTTCGAAGTAAGTGGAGTTAAGGACTGCCAAACGAATGTTTATGTTTTCTGTTGTTATCGAAGTCCTTCGGATAATAATTTAGTAGCCTTTTCAGAAAAACTAGAACAATTGCTGGAATATGCATTTACTAAAAAGTGCGTTATATGTGGGGACTTTAACATTGATCTTCTAAAGGGTGATAGAAAATCAGCAGATTTTATGTCTCTTATCAAAAGTTATAATTTTAAGGCACTAGTTACTGTCTCAACCTTCAGGCGCAATCAATCTGAGTCTTACATTGACAATATATTATCTAACATAACCCAAGACTGCATCAAAAATACGTTAGTGGATCACAATGCGTTAGCGGATGGTCATGCAGGTTTGTTCTGTGAAATAGTGGTAGAAAGTATGAAGGATAAAAAGGATACACCTGCAGTGATCACAGAACGGCGCATGGTGACTCAAAGTAATAAATTAGCATTCAGGGAGGGTCTATTGAAGCAAGACTGGAATTGTATGGGTATTAACACCTTTCTTCGTAAATTAGGCACCTTGTATAAAGATTGTTTCAGAAAAAAGAAAATAAAACTGAAACAAAGAAACTCACACATTCCATGGATCACTAAAGGGCTCAAAATCGCTAGTACAATGAAACGTTTCCTAAACACTGTTAATAAAAATAACTGCGATATAACAATAAAAAATTATCGAGATAAGTACATCTCAACCTACAGACGGTTAATAAGGACTGCAAAGAAGAATGCTGTGAAATTAGAAATTAACAAGGCACATAAGTCATCAAAACAAATCTGGAAAGTCGTTAATAGGCATAGGAATAAGTCACAGGGTAAAGCTGGGGCACGGGGCGACCTGATCCTCAAAACTGACAAGATCATAAGTGATCCACAAGAACAGACTGAGGTTTTTTCTAGCATATTTGACCATAATAACCAGGCTGTTTCATGTGACACTCTTACAGCTTTAGAGTTACTCATAAACAACACTCCAAGAGTTGAGCACTCTATGATATATGAGTGCGTAACATCACTTGAAGTTCATCAGATCGTAAAAGCTATGGAACCTAAACCATCGGTGGGTTATGACGAGATGCCCATAAGTGTGATTAAGGACAACTTAGACGTGTTATCGGGGCCGCTAGCTGTCTTCTTCAACAATTGCTTTGAAGTAAATTTATTTCCGGACCAATTGAAAATAGCCAAGGTATTACCTGTATACAAAAAAGGTAAAGAAAGTGATCCCATGAATTATAGACCAATATCTTTGCTACCAGTGTTGTCTAAGATATTCGAAAAAATTATGAAAGGTAGATTGCAAAGACACCTCATTCGTAATAATGTGCTCAACGACCGTCAATTCGGATATCAAAAAAGTATAGGTACTAGCGAAGCAATTGATACTTTGATTTATGATGTAGTTTCTCAGTTAAATGATAAAAAAAAAGGTAGCAGGAGTTTTCTTAGACCTCAGTTCTGCTTTCGATACAGTTGACCACATCTTATTATTAAGCAAACTTGAGCATTATGGCATTAGAGATGATGTTCTTAAATTATTTAGGTCATACCTTGTCAACAGGAAACAGTTTGTTGAACTGAAAACAGTAGTGAACGGAACTGAAACGGTGGCACAATCGAGGATAGCTACGGTAAATAGGGGAGTCCCGCAGGGATCAATATTGGGTCCTCTGTTCTTTATAGTATTTTTAAACGATCTCATATATCATATGGTCATTTCTATACCGTGCACTAACTTAATTGTCTTTGCTGATGATACCAATGCAATAATCGCTGCAGACAACATGGAACTACTGAATGAAAGAGTTAATACGGCTTTACTGAGTTTTAACAAATGGTTTTCAGCAAACAACCTTAAACTCAATCCAGGCAAAACGAGTGCTATTTTATTCAAGGCGACATCCAAGAACTCAGACTGCTTAGATATAGCACTAAATGGCGAGAAAATCGTACAAGCTGACGTAGTAAAATTCTTGGGGATTCAGATCGATGCGCGATTCAATTGGAAACAAGAATTGGAGGCATTGAGCAATTCGATCAGCTCTGCTTGTTATGCTCTCCGTAGCCTGCGAGAGGTCATAGAAATCAAGCAACTTAAAATGGTATACCATGCTCTAGTAGAATCCAAGTTGCGCTATAGTATTAAACTGTGGGGTAATAGCTATAGGTACAACGTTGATGCCGCGTTTAGGCTGCAAAAAAGGGCTATTCGCACTATTCTACGCATCCATCAGACCGAATCATGCAAAGATCACTTCACAGAACTCAATATCTTAACTGTGCCGTGTCTGTATATCCTGGTGCTACTGACAGACTTCGTTAAGCATCTACATAAATGGGAGAGCAACGAGGAGAGGGAACACCGGCTGTCGACCAGACGTAAGGATATACCCTGCAGTATTGTACCGCGGCTGAACATTGTGAAACACACGGCATATTACCAGTCGGTGCTACTTTTCAATAAGCTGCCAGTAGATCTCAAAATTATAACTAATCATAAGATTTTCAATGCAAGACTGAAAAAGTTGCTGACTGAAAAGCCGTCTTATTCTATAGAAGAATTCTTAGGAAATTTAGTAGTAAAATAATCTCGAGGACATATAACTTACTATATTTTGATTTAAAAGATTATTAGGATTAGAATATTTATTGGTTTTAATTATCGTTATTATTAATTATTTTGATGTTATTAAATTTTATGTAATTTGTTGACATGATTATTAGGATTAGATATTTGTTGGCTTTAAATTATTTAATGTAGTATAGTATTCGCTTGATGTTATTGACTGTGTGTTTTTATTGGTTATTAATGCAATTTTATTTTTCGTGGACCTGTGTATTAAATTCGAACACAATGTATATTGTTACTGAATAAATGAACTGAACTGAACTTATGAGTTTATACGGAACCCTCGGTGCGCGAGTCCGACTCGCACTTGACCGGTTTTTTTTTATTTTAAAGTAGTGACGATGTATTTTGTGTGGATAGAACGGTATCGGCAAATACAAGAAGTAATAGGCATAACTCCGTTGTGCGGTCACACCGAAACTCAGTAGACCGCAGAGATTGATCGGAGACTTCCGTGCCACCAAGGTCGCATCGGGCTTAAAACATTTAACCGTGTCAAAGGCATAATACTAGTATTCATTGTAACAATTGCTATTACTGCGGCTCGTAAATCTTCAGTGGGGTTTTATTAATAGAATTATACATCATACTTTATTATTGTAAATGCAAAATTAACACTGTCTACCTTGACATGTTGAAACTATTGAACGGATAAAAGCATTATTAAATAACTTTATGCCACACCTGGCCATAAAGTGACTTTTTCCGCAAGTGTAGACATAAAATGATGTACACAACATGGGAAGTAATAAAGAAAGCCCTCGATCGCATATATACGTCCCTCGCTTGCAGCTCGGGCCGCAAACTTCTGCGATCTCGGCCTTTCTTTGTAGTCTGGGACCCAATGAGAATAAAATTCATTTCTGTGGGACTTACCTCCGCCATACGGACTACTGGTATGTACTTATTTGGCATATTTTCCTGAACATAAAAAGTGCGGTAGTCACTTCCTAGGGGTATGGAGGGGGTAGCTATGACGTAACAAAGATGGCGGCCGGGCCTATTCTCATTACGGGGTACGTATCAAAATATATAAAGTCAAAACATATACGGTTGAAATGAATAAAGTCGAAATGTAGAAATTCAAAATATATAATGGGTCTAAATGTATAAAGTTGTTTGATATAAGTTCGAAACTCATAAGTTCTAAATTCATAATGGTCATAATATATAATGGTCAAAATGTATACCGGTTGAATTTCATAATAGTTACAACTCCTAAGCTTGAAATGCATAATGGTCAAAATATATACCTACTTAATGGGCTTTGGAACAAAAGTAACACATGTATATAGGTTAATTATAGCTAAAACCTCCGAGCCTTTAAGTTTAACATATTTAACTATTTTTGTAACAGCGAAATAAATCTTACTTACTACCTACCTTGTTTGTATTTTATGTATAGTATGAAATTAAAACAAAAAATCATTATTTTTCTTTATTTATTACATCGGCAAAGACAGTTTTTTATAATTAATAATCAAATTTACTTGGAGCCCACATATAATGTAATTAAGTTACGGCATGTGTTGGTAGCAAGTGATCCTAACTCACTCCTCCTCGCTTCGCTCGTCGTCGCACCTAACTGTTGGGTTCAAATTACTCAAAAACTCAAATATTTTAAACTTTCAGATTACTCAGAATCTTGAAATTTTTAAAATGAAGTCTGAGAACCCGGTTAGGTGCGACGACGAGCGAAGCGAGGAGGAGCGTGTTAGGATCACTTGCAACCATAAATCGTCGCAACTTAATAGAAAAGAACAAGCATTTGAGGAATAAATTCTTAATTTTTCTAGTACACGGCTATTTATAACCAAAGTTTGTACAATTGAATTTAATTGTATAACGCCTTTCATCCCCCAAACGTAAGTTCTGGATTGCGACCATGATTCCTTATAAACATTATATCATTAGACTTTATATATTTTGAACTTATGAGTTGTAAACATATGCATTTCGTCAGTATATATTTCGACCATTATGGCCAAGGTACATTATGGATTTTAACTGTTATGATTTTCAATCATTATTAATTTTGATTTTATATATTTTGAACATATGAGTTTTGAACTTATATATAATGACTTTATATATTATGATACGTACCCTCTTTACGCTATGTTTAGATAACTACTGGGCCGATTTACTCAAATAGGGTGTCAAATGAAAGATAATTAAATGAACAATTTTTTATTCTTAGGATTTAATAATGTAAACCTAAAACCTATAGCGATAGCTTCACAGCCATTTTTATGGGTCGGTAATAACAACATTCGACTTTGTCATTTAAAAAAAAAATCTACAAGATAGTCCTTTATTTTGATGCAGTGGGCTTCGTAAATATATCCCTTGTACTTGACACTAGCATATAAAAATGAAAAACTTTACCTATACTTAAAAATTATGGTCAATTTCAAAATTGCCTTAAGGGGGGCGGTAATACCCGTGTTTACCTTAATTGCTATTGCTGCAGGTATTATTAAATATTCGTTCCTCATAGCCCCGAGCTACGCATTGATTTCATTTGATGAACAGTATTGATTTATCGTTAACTAAGGTAATTAACAAATTCATAACTTTTCTTTGCAATAACAAGATGTTCATCTTTTTCATCACACTTGCTCGAAAATGGTGTTATTACACGCAGGTTTTGCGGGCCATAATTGATCTATTACGCCCTAGGGCGTAATGGTTTCTTGTTTAATTTGAATACGCTGGTTCTGATTTACTCTTATTTGTCATGTTCAAAGGAAACGCCAACTTACTTTTTTAACTTTTATCACTGAAATATTTATTTAAAGAGAACTGTTATTGTATATACATGTAAACACATATTTCGGTAATATTAATTCAATGTTTAAATAGTGTATTTCAGTATTTTGCAAATATAAATTCAACCGTTTTAGGTCTTTACCGCTATGGTTTCCGGACGTGACTTGACTCGCATTGTCTATGGATATATGTCACGAATGTCAATGTCTGTTTTAACATTTTATTTAGGTTAAGTAAGGTTATTTTCTTTAGATTTCCTTACAAGTGTGATGAAAAACATTGTGTGTGCCACGGGCGGTAAAGGAATTACAAACTCGTGTTATTAAAGCCCTTGGCTTCGCCTCGGGCTTGTAACAAACACTCGTTTGTAATTCCTTACTTACCGCCCTTGATACACAATGTACTATTACTTATATCCATTTTCGGAATGGATTGATGAGAGCTTTCTATAAACCTACTTACAACTCATCAAATAATATCTTGTAATAATAATAAAATTTACTAGTATAGGAATATTTTAGTGTTACTTCAGTATGTATTCGAAATATTATCACAGATTACCTAATAGTTCTTCGAACAGATGCGACACTCACCCGCAATACAATGGAAAAAGTTAATTCTGGAATCTTAAAGTCCAAGGTGCGGTCGTCAACACCGCGCAATGTAAAATCACTGCTGTCGCTCGATACCAAAATAAATTGTTTCACAAATAAGCAAACCTACGCAACCTGGCAAGCCTATTTGAGATTCTATCATGGCCTGGAGCCTTTTTGATCTTAAGTTTGCGAACAAGAGACTTAACTTCCTCGAGCGTAACGGGAGGTAAGGGAGGGCCATCCGGCAGGCGAGTGGATCTCCGCTGAACTTCTACATTGACGTGCGCCAGGTGGGCAGAGTCTATGGATTCTAAACTAGGAGAACATTGGGATTCTAAGCTATCGGCGAAGCATTCGACCTTTTCCGAATCGTCAAAGGCTGAGAGCGGTTGACCGGGGCGATTAAGTGGGGGCATGTCGACTTCCGTATTAACGCTTCAGACGATTCTGTAGACGGTTTATGATATTCTTATTGGAAGGAGATGGGGAGGTGTCGTAGGCTCTGGTTGCAGCATTCTTCCGCCTTATCAGATCCCGCAAGTAGCTTGGAAGACGCCAGCGTTGGTTTCCCTCGGCTGGAACCTCTCTAGCACACTCGCTAAGGATTGTGCGGAGACCGCTGGTAAGACAGTTGATTGCTGCATCCGTGTCCTCGATGATGATAGTGAAGTGACGTTTGTCATTGAGCGCCCTGAATAGAAGAGACTCACTATCCGAGGGCATTTGGGCCACCTTAATTCAGTCGGTGATGCGTCTGGTAAGGGGCGTTGTAGATGGTGGGGCTCCGAGCTCTATAATTACTGGCCTATGATCGGAGTGTAGAGTATGTATAACCTCAATGGACCGAATGCCCAGAGTAAAGGAGAGCAATACCTAGAGTGCTCGGACGGTGCTCAGTAACGGCCGAGTAGTGAGTCGCCTCCAAGGGGGCAACAATGGAAGACACCGGACCCAAACCAGTGGACTTATGATGCTATGCTTTGTCACGAGATAAATAAATGATAAAGCATACGTCACGTTCTGCCAAATAGTGTGAGAGAGTGACGAATGCTTTATCATTTATTTATCGCGTGATAAAGCGTAGCATCATAAGCCAACAGGGTTTAAAATAATGTACATTGTAAACCGTTTATTTTTATGAAATAAGTACCTACTTGCCTTTAGGTTATTTGCCTTGCCCCTAAAAAATTGCAAACATACAGTATTAATCAAACAATAATTTTATTTACCAGGAGTGTTGCAAAATAACTTGTTTGAAAAATTATTTATTTGACAACTGACCATTTGTTAAATGATAATTTAACATTCAATATATTTGCAGTCTTAAATTAGCTGAATGTACATTTGTCAAATAATCATTTATGAAATGAGGATTTAAGGAAATGGTATGCTTGTGAAATAAATAGTTTGTGAATCGTTATTTGTTAAATGATCATTTGTGGCATGTTTATTTTGTAAAATGACTGCAAACCTAAAATGAATACACACATTTAAAGACTGTGATAAAGTTTTTTACATTGAACCTTTTTTGCCTATTTTATTTTTCTACTTTGTCAATCGTTGTCGAAATACAAATTGTTGGTCCCAAAATGATGTCTAACCGGTGTTTTACATTTGAATACAAGACAAGTAACCCAATTGACCGGGACTTTTCTGTTTACCGAGTTTCACCTAATGTGGTAGCAGCGGTGACGGAAGGCGCGGAAATCGACGGTCCCACGGGATCGCCCCAGATAAGGGCGTACCCAGGCTTCGTGGACTTTCACTACACACAACTATCTCGCTAGTTACCGCCACCCTACTAAAGAGCTGTTTTAACTATACTAGTTATACATTCGTAAAAAAAGGCCTACGCGTAGTCTCTCTTCGACTCAAATGAGTTACTTTTAGGGTTCCGTACCCAGAGGGTGCCAACGAGACACTAATTAGTAAGCCTGCGCTGTCCGTCTGCCTGTCTGTGAGTTAGGTATACCTATATTTCGAACCGTAATAGATAAAACTTGAAATTTTCACAAAATGTTTATTTCTAGTGCCGCTATAACAAAAAATAATAAAAACAAATTATAATTAAAAATTAAAACCCTATACAGAAACGTGTTTTTTGCACTCTCTGCTCGGCGGTGCTACGGAACCCTTTGCGAGCGAATCCGACTCGCACTTGGCCGGTTTTATTAAAAATTGTCACGAACCATTATCGTGTATTTATATATAAAATACATTGATATTGTGAAATGTACTTAATAGTTTAGACTGATTAAAAAATTATAAAAGCCAAGAAATTAAGAGGGAATGTCGGTCTCGGCACGCATTTACGGAGCTTCAAATCTAAGATCATTGTCAGATACTTTTTAACATGCCAGAGTTTTGAAATGCGAGATTTCAGTGACAGGCACCCCTAATCTTTAATCAATTGCAGTGCCATTAATTGCCTACATCGTGTAACATGAAACGGGACTTAATTATGTACCACAGATCAATCGCATCGCATCATTGAGTTTACAGTATGTGGCTTGCCACAGAATATAATCACCCTATTTCATGTGGTTTCCTTCCTTAATTACTTACAAATATTACAGTTATCTATATTAACATTATAATATTTAGCACATGTTATGCTACGAGTATTAAAAGTAATGGAATAGCATCATAAATGAAATGAAGGCTTAAAATGTTCTCACTATAGGTATAAATACCTAGTTGATGGGACTGAAATCTGAATGTGTATAGTATGTAGGTATACAGGGTGATTTCTGAGTCGTGGAGCAAGAAAATAAGGCATAATACAATATTCAAAGATGAACCTAATGATGCTAATTATTAATTTCTTATCACCAATATTTGTAATTATTTTTCAGATTATAAGTAGAAAAAATCATTGTTGCATAAAATTTGGTCACCCTACTCAATGTGACGTCTTGTCGCTTCCCATACTGAGTATATCAAAAGTCATGAGGGTGACCTTGATTTATTTAGTTTAAGATTAATTTTACTTGAAAATATATATTTTTTTTTTAATTAATGCTGTTTTGATCAAATGCTATCATAAGATAATATTGACCAGTTATAGAGTCAGAAAACCTGGTCCGGGATCACGACCCAGAAATCACCCTGTATATCCCATCAAAAACATAACATCAAGGACCATTAAAATAAGAGGACTGTCATTCTCCATACAAAAAGCTGTTCCCCGATATTACAACGCCATCTATCATCAAGCTAATAAGCTTGGTAAAGGAATTATATTATTTATATTAGTCTAAGATCCGAGTATAGAACGACCTTCACCGAACTGGTTAATGGATGAAAAGTATTTTATGTTAAATTAAATATGTTAATAAATATATTGCAAGTTGATTGCCTAAAAAAATTCAGTCCAGAATATGATTAATTAAAAATTTAAGTTAAATTTGCACCTGCTTGGTATGTGTGGTTAGGATGAAGTCGGCACGTGTCGACGTTTCCTTAGCATCACATACGAAACAGGTGCAAATTTAACTTGATTTTTTAATTAATCATATTCTGGACTGAATTTTTTTAGGCAACCCACTTGCAATATATTTAGTAACATATTTAATTTAATATAAAATACTTTTCATCCATTAACCAGTTCGGTGAAGGTCGTTCTATACTGGGATCCTCTACTATATGTCGCAGTGTCGGAGTTCACCCCACGAAGGAATGTCAAGTTTGTTTATGCTTGAGTGTCTTTGGTTGAGGTACAATGACGTTTATTCAAAATTGGCGGAGTTCTGTCATGGTTGTTAATCTTTTGCATGTCAGAAAATTGGTGAATAGTATTGGAGAAGGAATCAGAGTCAGTGATGGTAGATCTGAGTGTTTTGGGCCAAGGAACACGTCCCGCAACCAACCTCATTGCATTTCTTCGTTTATTATGATTAGTTAGTGATACTATCGCTATCGAGCTCCAACCAATGGAAGCGTACACTCGACTGCGGATTAAGGCAATTTGATGGACATCCTGACGACTCCTACCCCTGACGCCGACATATAATTATTCAACTTTGCAAGCGTGACACAGTATTTAAATGTTAGAATTTATTTATTATTAGCTGTTTACGAACTAATTGTTACTCGACTATGTTTCTTTGTTCAATTATAACATCGCTAAATGTTTAGTTTTTTAGCGCCATCTAATTTTTGCCTGGACATCCCCTTGCGGTCGGGGTACAATCTAAAGTATGGAGAATGACAGTCCTCTTGTTTTAATGGTCCTTGATAATGATAACATGTAAAAAGGTGCGAGTCTCGCACGCAAGGCAGTTCTTCTACAACAAAAAAGTTTTGAGATGTAATGTTAAACCAAGTCAGTACCCGGGGGGTGTCCACAGAACTCGATTTGCACCGACTTGGCTATTATTTACCCGTGGAAAATTATTTATTTGAGAACTATAAAATGTGTTCCTCCACGGCCGCCGTGCCCCCAGATTTAAACGTGTGCGTGTGGATTGAGTGAGCACCCTTTTGAAAGAAAAAAAAACATCCTGTTCATTAGTAAAAGTTCTAAAACAATTGTAAAACTAAATCTCTGTATTTGTAAAAAGATAAATCAAAAGATATAACCTTTAACGTGTGCTCACTCAGTTCTCACAAACTACCAACGAAATCAGGGAATGTATTAATTTAACATATAATATTTATATACGATTTTTTAGTAAAACCTGTGCTAACTTACCTTTATAATTTGTAGATCACCCAGTAACGTATTTAAGATTTTACAAATAATTTCTTATGCTCACTCAATCCGCACACTTTCGAAAACCCGATTTCTGATGAAAAAACTGAAGATTTAAACTGCTATATATGTGTATATTTTAGTAAAACTAATCTGGAAATTTGTAAAATACAAAACGAACCACTAACGTGGCAGGTTTTTGGATAATAAATGTTTGTGAATGCTCACTCAGTCCACACGCTACAAGTAAGTTAAAAATGTAAATATCTCAATATTTGTAGTATTACATAAACTATAAATTACTTCAACTTTTAGTAAAAATTTTTACTAAATATCCACCATCTAATATTTTATATTCGTTGTCTGTTTTTAAAGATATTCAATTGCAATTTTTCTAATGTAAGTAGATCGATTAGGTTGACCACACTTTATTATATTATGGTCATATCCATGAATTAAATTTTAAAGTAAACAATTGTTTTGATTAGGTTAGTACATACTTATTACAATTAAGAGTTACCTGATCCGTAATTATTACCTTTCATTTACTGTAAAAGATTTAATCCGAGATCAAAAAATAAAAATAAAATATCTTTCAATGTCAAAGTGACGTACCAGGGGTACAGTAACCTTTTTGATCTCATATATTTTTTAAATGAACTGTATTTTGGATATGACCATAATATAATGAAGTGTGGTCAATCTAATCGATCTACTTACATTAGAAAAATTGCAATTGAATATCTTTAAAAACAGACAACGAATATAAAATATTAGATGGTGGATATTTAGTAAAAATTTTTACTAAAAGTTGAAGTAATTTATAGTTTATGTAATACTACAAATATTGAGATATTTACATTTTAAACTTACTTGAAACGTGTGGACTGAGTGAGCATTCACAAACATTTATTATCCAAAAACCTGCCACGTTAGTGGTTCGTTTTGTATTTTACAAATTCCCAGATTAGTTTTACTAAACTATACACATATATAGCAGTTTAAATTAAATCTTCAGTTTTTTCATCAGAAATCGGGTTTTCGAAAGTGTGCGGATTGAGTGAGCATAAGAAATTATTTGTAAAATCTTAAATACGTTACGAGGTGATCTACAAATTATAAAGGTAAGTTAGCATAGGTTTTACTAAAGATTCGTATATAAATATTATATGTTAAATGAATACATTCCCTGATTTCGTTGGTAGTTTGTGAGAACTGAGTGAGCACACGTTAAAGGTTATATCTTTTGATTTATCTTTTTACAAATACAGAGATTTAGTTTTACAATTGTTTTAGAACTTTTACTAAATGAACAGGATGTTTTTTTTTATTTCAGAAGGGTGCTCACTCAATCCACACGCACACGATTTAAACACCTTTAACGTTTTACTATTTCTTTCTTATAAATATAAATGTATCCTAATACCTTTTATGTTATAATAACCTTTACGGAAAATCCTGACATCGAAATAAACATTCGTTGAAACGAACCGCTTATTTACGAAACGGCGAGTAACCGGCAATAACGATTCTCATACAGCGCCAACTACAAAACTTAATCTGATCAGCGCGAGCGTAACTAACTACCTTCTATCTAGCTGAACCGTTATCATCAATTTGTCGCGTCTCGCGGAGACAAGTGACAGATAAAATGCAGTCCCCGTTTGAGGCCCCGATGTGATTTATTGCGGGAGCCGACGTCAAGCAAACTTCTCCCGGCTCACTCCCCCGAATAGTTATCACTTAACTTTATATTTCAATCCGTTGTGCATGATTTAAGCCGCTTATCTTAAGGAGCTTTAATTTATACGAACAAAGTTAGTAAGACGCTGGATTTTAACGTCTCTTAAGACAACCAAATTCAACTGATTCAGTACTTTTTATGGCGTATTTGTCTAAACCCCAGATCACACTGGGTGAATGCTATGCTATGATATTATTTATGCTATTTATTTGTAAAATTATCTTTATTTCTGCAATAATATTAGTACTGGCTTATACCCTGGATTGAAACCGTTAAATCAAACTACACTGTACTTAACGTCATCATTAAGTACCGTTAAATGCGTACACTCCCGCTGTACAAATTAATTCGATGGCAAGTGCGCATGTCGATGACAGTAGTTGCTACTTAACACACATAGTAAGCCTATAGAGTAATTTTATTGTTTTTCTTCAGTAAACAGAACAAGAGTAAAGGAAGGAAGGCCAACTACAAGGTACATTTTCTGTAGATAAATAGGCAAAATAGAAGTTGCAGTATGCGAATCGTCTAATCGCTATGATTATCATTAAGTAAAAACACATTCGTCGTGTAAAATTAATCTAACCGAAATTTTGACATTGACAGAGCTCTCTAATCATTTCTAATGATAACAGTGCTGCACATTTTGTTTAGGTCTTCCTTGCATAACGTATATAGGTAATAAATAGCCGGACAAAGCCTCGCCAACAGATAAGTGAAGCATTTCTAGTCGGCTGGTTGCTTTGCACTTACGAGCCGCACGCACACATCAAGAAGTTTTTTCTTACTATCCGCAGCAGGCACACATTGACCTGACCAACCAGCGTTAAAGAAACCGGCGGACTAGAGGTGCTTCAGTTCTTTGTTAGCGAGGCTATTTCCGGTAATTTATTTTAAGGTCCTTGGGAATTTCATTAAGATTTTTTTCTTTGCAAATTCATTCTCTAAGAGGAGTGTGGGTAGCATCGGGTACCGGTACACAGCATATTAGGTATATGATAAACCGATTTTATTATTTAATGATTGTTTAGGCATACAAGCATAGTATCACGCAAATGTATGCAATAGTATTAAAACTTTATGGCTTTGTCAACATCCACTAGTCGAATCATCAATCATGAGGCCTCATGCGTCATCCATTTAAACCCCGCGCAGGCCCGAATCGTAATCAAAGTGAAACCAATTTTTCAGTTCCCCATAACAAGTTTAAATTCTCAATCACTGATAATTGCGTATTCGCTCAGTTTTCGTGTTTACATGCAGGCCGGCAAGTAACGTGCAACCGCATTCGGGCGCAATTTGGGCCGGACGCCATTTTGCAGCGCGGTACATTTTACTTCCTTATTTAATGACTGAGATATACAGGGTGAGAGTGAAACAAGTGAATAACTTAAAAATATTTGAAGTTAAACAGTTTTATCTTTCATCATTAATATTGGCCTCCACCTGACTCCATCATCAGACCCTCAACCAAGTCGAAATCATCATAATGTTGTATTGTCACGGGAACCCCATTTGTGTGCCAAGTTTCATAACAATCGGCTTAGTAGAAGTAGTCGAAAAAGCTGTCAATAGATTTAAACAGATAAACCAACAAACAAATATATGGTTCAAGTTAAAAAAAAACGGAAAAGCGCGAGTTAGACTCGCGTGGAGAGGCTTCGGTACGTTCAAAACCACAGTTCAAAACATTATAAAACTATTATACTTTATTGCACAGACTACTTATAGGCTTTCCTGTAATTTATAGGTGTAGGACTATTATACATATTTTTTTCAAATTCTAGGTCCAATAGTTACGGAGATAAGGGGGGGGGATGGTCAATTTTTGCCTTAAAAATATTAAGGTTAATGACCCAAACACGGACGTATCACGGAAATATCTGAATTTTAATCATGGGAGCCACTTTTGGGGGGGTAACTAGAAAATTTAAAACTCACTATGAGAATCTCAAATATATTTTTTTTATAATTTTTATATCAATAGTTTTGAAGTTATTTAAGATAATATAATATAATAAGTTCAATCACAATATTTTTATTAATAAAACAGGGCTCAATAAAAAACTATTCAAAATAAATTTATTTATTCATCTAATATAGACTTGATGAAAAAACCATTCGGCCGCTTTGGAAACCAAAGGTTCGAAACTAGTTTAGGAAACAAAACTAAGTATTTTTCTTTTCTGGAAACCTGGGTTTCGAATAAAGAAAAATAATTCTGTTTTCTAAACTGGTTGCGAACCTTAGGTTTCCAAAGTGGCCGAAGTGTGAAATAGTACATTACACAACTAGGGTGATAAAATAAAGAAAGGCCGAGATCTCAGATGTTTGCGGCCCGAGCTGCAAGCGAGGGACGTAAATATGCGATCGAGGGCTTTCTTCATTACCTCCCGTGTTGTGTACATCATTTATGCGTAGCGTGCGGTAAAAGTCACTTTTTGGCCAAGAATGGCAAAAAAAGTATTCTTAATTATATTGCACATTCTAATAGAAATTGGCCGACCTCAAAAAGATTACGAAGTGTAAAAGTTTAATAAGTACCTAACAGAAATGCATAAACTATGAAGAAGTTTTTCTCCTCGCGACCCGTAATCACATGACGCTGCGAATGAATTATTTTAAAACGCGTGGTGGGAATAGTTCTTATTTATAAATCCCTGTTTTATTAGGTAATAAAAATATTGAACTTATTGTAATTTTCAGTCCAAGGAGTTCAACTACATTTTGAAGTTGAAAAAATTGGAGAAAAGTCATCCAATATGTTCAACTGGTTGGACAGATTGTTGAACATATTGGAGTAAAGGGTTCATTTCCTTTCCGTGGCGTTTGTTTTTTCCACCCTGTATAATACGGTATTTGTGATCTATCATCTTACAGGTATTGCGTATTGAATGCTTTACATATTTGGGTAAATCCAAGATAGATATATCTACAGAGGCATTTTAGGTAGAGTTCACACGTCAAGCTCATAATACCCCTCGTTTTTCGTCGGGACTAAGCCTTTAACGCTTTTGTCAAGTTATGAAAATCTAATAACTTTTCTTGATGCGTACCTACCAATTTCTATTGGTATCAAATTATTGTTATAAATTCCCTATAACATCCTTTGCCTATCATCGTTGCTATAATTATCATTAAGAAAGAATATTGGTGAGCCATTGTACTGTTGCACGAATATCTGAATGACTCTCAACCCATTAAAGATTTTGAAACGTTTAATTTAATGCTTTGTGGTTGACTAGTAAAGAATAGGTACGCTAAGGCATTAAGTACGCAAATAGTACACATTTAAGTTATTGTACAATATCATGAACGGTAAAACCTAGTGTCGAGTGAAGGGTCCTACGGATCTATGTTTAGACACTAGACATTTCATTACACACTTAAACACAACTAACAAATTTTATATTAAGGAAAGATTGTCGATAATAAATTAATTATAATTATAATTAAGGTAATTAGAATTTAAACAGAATTGAAGCCCATGTTTTAGAGTATTTTGTATCTAAATGGCTTTTTGTGGGCAGCGCACGACACTTGGAATGTAATTTGATGAGATTTGTTGAGCAATTAATTTTAACAGCAATTACTTGGGCGTTTCCTCAAAATTGTTTAATCTTACAGGTTGATATTGTTTTCAATGAATGTAAAGGAATCTTTTAAATGCTAATCACTATATTACTGTCTGTTTCCGAAATACCTACTACCTTAACAGAATTGTCACACGAGAGGTGAGTAATTGGTAAATGATCTCAAAACAAACTGAACCCTCGAATTTTTAGTAATGGCTCCTTCATAGCATAATAGGCACAATTGTTATGATATATCAATGTTCCGCAAATTGCACAGTGGTTCCGGTATTATTTATTTTATGGCAGCGCGGCCGGTAGACATTTACATGTGGCATGGCGTTATCGAGTGCGTAATCAGTTTATAACGTCTAAATAAGCGGCGCAGCACCGACAGACCTGTTATTTACTACTATGCAAATTACCGCGTAGAATGTTCTCGTAAATCTACGGGAAACCACGGTACGGAGACAACTATGCTATTAGCACCCGATTTGGTATACGCACTGCTTTATAATGAGAATAAGCGAGTTAGTCAAACCAGTACTGATAATTTAGTAATACTAACAGAATAATACGTCACGTTTGTTTACCTTTTTTACAAAACTCCTATACCAAGTTTAATTTTGCTAAGGCTGGAACCCCACGGTTCAGACTGAGTTATTAGAATTTTACTGAAGAGTTTGTATTTATGTTTTGTTATTAAAAAAACATAAGAGTAGTTAGCACGCAGCAGCCTGGCACCACTGGCGTAGAATGGTTCGACGTGTTACGTGATTAAGACTACTCTGTAAAAAGCACCTATCCGACAAAGAATACTTAAAAAAGTTCTAGATTTGTAGCTCTAACAATTTAAAGAAATAACTTAATTTTAACTATAACAGATTACAGCTCACACAGTTAAATAATGGGAAATATTTAATTGAGCTTCTAAAATTCTTAATGAGCATTTTAAAGAATAAATGCCTTTTTTACCCGACTGCGGTGAAGCCCAAAAGAGGGTTATGTGTTTAACCTGTATGTATGTATATTATGTATGTCCGTTCCTATGTCCGCTCGTAACTACTCAACGGCACAACCGATTTTGATAAATGATACATCATTAGATTCGTCTTGATGGCGCGAGTGTTATTGGGTATGAAGTTCGTTAAAATAAAATGAAGAAATGGATGGATGGATGGATTTTAGGCACTTTTAAAGGGCACCGCGGTCGGGTTTTTTTTAGTAAAAATATTTATCATTTGTACAAAATCTTTAAATAAATTATTGTGTCTATAAATAAATCATAAATGAACTGCAAATAAGGTCACATGATTATTATGTTTGGTATACAAAAATAATATTTAATAGGTACTCTTTTTTAATGATTGAGCTTTTTTTAATTCTTGGTAGTTTTTATATGAAGTATGCCTTTTAATATTGATCTCCTACTAAATACACTTCGATCTTTATTATAATTAAACTTAAAAAACTATTTGATCAACAAAATTAATATAATTGGTATATATTTCTTATGAACAAAATCTTCTTAATGGAAATTATAGAACGATATTATTAATGAAATTTACAGGATAATAGATTGCCGTGTTAGTCTGCTAGGGGCGTAGCTGATGTAAAAAGTCAATGACCTCTCGCAAAACAGAAGAAGGGGGAGGGGAGAAATTTATCCCCTTTTTCTTTTAGGTTAGGTTGGTTAGGTAGCTTGCGTCCCTCAGACTAGAAATAGAAGCGCGCAAAGCGGGGCTACGTCGATTTGCTGGCGGATAGTAGCTGCTTCGAAAAAAAAATACGAAAGTAAAAGTTCTTTTTATCACTTCATTAGGTCCCTCAAAGTGTAATTCGCCTTTAAAAGTGCTACAGGTGGTAGTAAGAAGCACACCTAATAAATGCCAAGTGCCTTTTTTTGTGTTTTTCCTCTAACTTGACTACAATTGAATAAAATACGGGCTAAAATAAGCACCCAAACATTTGCCTGCTTATTTCAGCTTAAAAATCAAAATTTAAATAGACAAAAAACTAATTTAGATAAATCAAATTATATAAAACGTGTCTAAATATGATATATTTGATGCTCATTTCTCTTATTTATGGGGCCCACCAAATAAATATCAGATGTAATTTTTAGATATCAAATATTTGCATTTGCGTAGCTCTAAACAGAATAAAATATCGCTCGATTTGATTTATTCTATATCTCACAGAAAAAAGCTCAATCATTAAAAAATATGCTCATTTATATTTTTTTGCTTATCGTTTCTGCTAAATTAAAACGATCACTAAATAAATACATGCCAAAAATGTTTTGCGTAGTTCTAAGCAGATTAAAATATCGCTCGATTTGATTTATTCTATATCTCACAGAAACAAAACTCAATAATTAAAAAAATGCCCATTTATATTTATTTGCTTACCGTTTCTGCAAAAGTAAAATGCTTATTTAAATAATAAAAAGATCGTTAAATATATGCCTTAAATAATCCGCTACCAGGCTCATCCGTACACTTTTCATCTACTTAATATAATAAAACCCTACACTCATGTATAATATTTTTCCCGAAATAAATGTTTACAGTAACCGTATTTTTTTTAAATAATCATCTGCTACGGGGCCTGCAATTTTCCCCGCACATGACTGTTATTTTTAACGGTTATCTGCAAAGAAAATGTATTCCTTCCAGATAATTATTAACTAGCTAACTCCGGAGATTTTATTTTCCCCGCAGATAACTGTTTTAACGGTTATTTGTAAGGAAACTGCCCTACACGTTTTTAGGGTTCCGTACCAAAATGGTAAAAAAGGAACCCTTATGGTGCGACTCTGTCTGTCTGTCTGTCTGTCTGTCTGTCTGTCTGTCTGTCTGTCTATCCGTCTGTCACAGCCAGATATCTCAGGAACTACTTACTGATGCTATCGATTTGAAATTTGGAATAGTGTTAAAAGTAGCTAACCCGAGCCTATTGGACATAAAAAATATCTTGTACCTTTTTTACTTTTTTTTAAAAAGGCTCCGTAATGGGACTTTGAAAATTGAAAGTAGGGCTATTATATTGAGTGGGGTATCAAATGAAAGGGCTTAATTTGTAGATTAAAACACAATTTTTATTTTTTTTCTTAAATAAGTAGTTTTTGATTTATACATTTTTATGTACCATTCCCCCCCTATTATCTCCGAAGTTACTGATCAGAAAAATCTGTCATAATTACTAATTATAAATATCAACCTGAATATTACAGGAAAAATAGAACGGTCTTGCTAACTTTAATACTTTTTTAGAAATTTACAAAAACTTGAAATCCCTAGCGGCGAGTAGCAAAACTAAGCGATGGCATGTTTCACGCTAGGGGATTTCCGGGCAAAACTAGATGGCGCTAAAACACTAAGCATTTAACGATGTTATAATTGAACAAAGAAACATAGTATAGTAGCAATTAGTTCGTAAACAGCTAATAATAAATAAATTTAAATACATTTAAATACTGTGTCACGTTTGCAAAGTTAAATAATTGTAAATAATATTATAATTATTTTACCAAGCTTATACATAGATGGCGTTGTAAATTCGGGGAACAGCTTTTTGTATGGAGAATGACAGTCCTCTTGATTTAATGGTCCTGCTATTAAATAGAATCATTACTCGTCAGGTTCTAAATATTACAGGGAAAATATAACTGTTTTCCTAACTTGCACTGTTTTTTAGAAATTTGCAAAAATCATAACATATACTTATTTGCTTCTACTAAACAAATCGACATACAGTTTTTCTTGAACTATTCGCGTATCTACTTATGAGTTTGTACGGAACCCTCGGTGCGCGAGTCCGACTCGCACTTGACCGGTTTTTTTTATTTCATTACTGTACAATAAAAGTCAAATATACTATCAAACGCATTTTATTTTAAAATATAAATATATATTTAAATCTTTTTGTGAAAGATCTCTTCTTTCTCTCACTTAATTAAAATTTCAATACGCATAAGGGCATACTTTTTCTACACAGTGCCCAACAGTGATTTGTTTTTGCTGCAACTGTAAGATTGCACTTGCAATACGAAGATGTTGAAAGCAAAGCATCATACTTCTGTTTTGTTGCCGTGAAATGTTTGTTCGAAACAGATCTGCATATTCAATAATATTTAGAGTCGTGTCTCAAAACATTTAATAAATAAGGCACCATCTGGCTATACCCCCGACGGCCTTAGGTTACAATTTCATGCATTTCTCCAACTTAAAAAAAGGTCGCGCCGCGCTAAAGTGTCGTCGGCAAAAAGTACTGTACGCTGGCTGTGGAGAATTTCGGCACCAGTCAAACCTATATCCAACTGTATAAATACCCCGTGTCTTGCTTCTTTTCAGAAGAATACTTATTTGTTTTGTCAAAATTGGTAAATGCTGGCCCAGTGAATATTAATTAAATCAATCGATTTTACCCGTTCTGAAAGGGGAGAGCCTGTCAAGTATCGATAAATAAGATGATTATCGTTTCCACTGAACAAAGAAAATGGTAAGAGGAATACGAATTCCCTGGAGCAGGGTTTCGAGCGGATCGTGAACCTTAATAATTATTACAACAGCGTTTATTATCATAATTCGGGTTCGTCATAACTATCAGATTAAAATACACGATCATTAAACATTATGAATACATTATTAATATTACTCATCTATAAACAGGAGGTGCGTATTAAATTACGCACTGTCATTTGCCGCCTCTTACATAAAGTTACGTCTTATATTTTTTTATTTTGATTACCTATATCTTTCGTGGGATATGGAAAGTGCGGCAATAAAGGGCTGGTGGTATAGGTAGAGGGTATATGGGCCCTCTGTGACGTACGGACAAACAGCGTAGACTTAGTATGTAATAAATAGGGTTCCGTTGGCACCCTCGGTTGGGTACGGAACCCTAAAAACAAAACGATATAAAAAATTAAAGGGCACCCCGATACAAGAAACGTGGTTGTGGGTGGGTGGCGTGGTGGGCGTTTATTGCCCGAAATTGTTACGGAACCCGTCGTGTGCGAATCCCACTCGCACTTGGCCGGTTTTGTACTTATTAGCATTATTATTGCATTTATTAAGAGTAGTCATTGAATCTTTAATGTACCTATTATACAAGTGATAAATGATATTATATCAGTTATCTCTATGTATATTTTGGTATTCGAGTACACAATAATCAACCACAGTACGAAACAATTAATACTGACGGTCTGAAAGTCAATTTAGTTTTAGTTCCATTATTTCATTTACATTCAAGATAAAACACACTCATGGGAATCGTTCAACAAGATTTACGTATCTGTAAATGAAATTTAGGATAAATAGGTACATAATGTTTAGTGCCCCAGTGTAGGGTTGTGCTTATTCATAATTTACAGTTACGTATTATATGAAAAGCCCATATTTCCTGGATGCTGACTGCAGCCTGTGCCCAAATGAAAGAGAGCTTTGATACATGTATTTCTGTAACTGCAGTGCGGCATCGGCGCAATGTTAAAGCAAAAAATCCATGCGAGAGCCACTGTTTTCCATTACGGTAATGGAGTTACTATTCGGTAACATTTTAGAAGCTAAATTTTAGGCAGCGTTCCTATGTGGCTTTTCTGTAACGCAAAAACCATGCCGCTCTCTGAAATCACTTTTCGGTTTTTGTACACGTGTTTACAAAATACATACATACGCGACCAAAAAGGAGTTGCGGTTTACAAATTGAATCAGCAATGAATAAAGGCAACTTGATATTTGTTGATGTTGATCAACTTTACCCTTCAGATCAGTTAATGCAATGACAAAACTGTAGTTTATGCATAGGTATTATGTAACAATTAGAACTCACTTATTGTAGAGGGTAAATAATCTAAATTAGGTTAGTTAAATAAAATGGGAAACCCGAAGCTATATATTTTACTTGCGTGATATAGAAAATGTGTTCTAAAAAGTTCATTGCCATTTATATTTTACAGAAAAGAAAACGGCGTTCATAAAACTGTAGCAAAATGTTCAAACCGTCTATGTTTTATTGATGAATTAAATGATTAGGTTACATCTCATCAAAGTTCCAAACATGTTGAAATGCAATAAGGAATACGAGTAGGTATCAAGTTGTTATATAGTTGTAAATCCTAAAATATATATATAATAACGACGTCCTATGGCTGAAATGATGATGATGATGATATATAATAATAGCAGGAGTAGAGTGAAACTAGATAGACTAGTTCCAATAATAAAAATTGACAGGGTGTAAAACAAGGAGATCCATTGTCACCCAGAATATTTATTGCTGTCTTACAAGACGTAATGTCACAGCTAAAATGGAACCAGAAGGGCATTAATATAAACGGAAAATTTCTAAGCAATCTACGGTTCGCTGATGATATTGTGCTTTTCTCGGAAACATCAAAACAGTTAGAGGAAATTATTAGAGAACTAAATGCTGCAAGTAATAAAATTGGGCTAAAACTGAATATATCAAAAACTAAACTTCTCACAAACAGCACGAAAAAACCAATACTCATAGAAGAAACCTCATTGGATTATGAAGACAAATATATATACCTGGGAAAACTAATATCATTTAAAACAACAAGAAATAGAGACGAAGTAGAAAGAAGAGTCAACCTAACCTGGAATTAATTCTGGTTTTGTAAAGAAGTACTTAAGTCCAACCTTCCGACAAAAACTAAGAAAAAAGTAATGGATTCCTGCCTTCTTCCATGCCTTACAAATATCAGCCAAACATGGAAATTCAATAACGCGACTAGAAACAAAATACGAATTTGCCAACGAGCTTTGGAAAGAAGTATTCTAAAAATAAAAATTAGTGATAGGTATAGAAACTCAGAAATAAGAAAGAAAACAAACGTAATATATGCACTTAAACAACAAGATTTTAAAGGCCATTGGACCTTTAATTGCAGAACCACTTGCGGGAATTTTCAATAAAAGTATCGAGAGTGGTATATTCCCAAAAGCCTGGAAGGTTGCAGCTGTCGTGCCTATTTACAAAGGGAACTCTAAGAACGAACCTAGTAACTATCAACCGATTTCGCTTCTGGGATCCCTCTCTAAGCTTTTAGAGCGCATAGTTAATAAAAGATTAGTGACCTATCTTGAATCCAATCTCGTCATAACCGATCGTCAGTTTGGTTTCCGAAAGGGTAAATCAACGGAAGATGCAGTTACTCAGCTTACAAAAACCATTTCAATGCATCTAGATGAGGGGCGGGCCTGTGTCGGCGTCTTTTTGGATTTAGCGAAAGCCTTCGACACAGTGTCCGTCCCCATCCTGCTGAGGAAATTGGAAGCATTCGGGATTCGTGGCACGGCGCTTAAGTGGTTCAACAGTTATCTGACGGATAGAAGCCAGTGCGTAAAAATTGGTGAACAACTTAGCGATCTAAGATCAGTAACATTTGGTGTACCACAGGGCAGCATATTAGGTCCTACACTTTTTCTTCTCTACATTAATGATATCTCACTAATTCCAATACAGAATGCCGAAGTTTTATGTTACGCCGACGATACAGCTATTGTATTCCACGGGCACTCGTGAGAGACCGTATATGATCGAGTTGAGCATGGTATTTCGTTGGTGTCAAAGTGGTTGAGGCAGAACCTTCTGACATTGAACACAACTAAAACGAAATATCTATGCTTTCACAAGACTTCTGCTTCATCACCAAGACTCCAGCGTGTACTTAGAGTACATAACCGTTCATGTGCGGGAACCACAGCCCAAAATTGTATATGTGACGATATAAGTAGGGCTAGTGCCATAAAATATCTTGGGGTAATAATAGACGAAAAAACTAGTTTCAAAGAGCATGTAGCAGCCGTTTCAGGTAGAGTACGAAAACTTATTCATACGATGAAAATGCTTCGCGAGTCGGCAAGTCACAGGCTATTAAAAACGATATATTTGACACTTGGACAGTCAGTTATTAACTACTGTATTCTTGCGTGGGGCGGAGCAACCTCCACTATCCTCTTAAAACTGGAAAGAGCACAAAGGGCAGTATTGAAGGTAACCTTGAGGAAACCAATCCGATACCCCACGAAAGAGTTATACAGAGACGCCCAGGTACTCAGTGTCCGGAAGCTTTATATCATAAGGGTAGCGTTGCATGTCCATAAATCAGTCTTAAACTTACCTGATTACAGCATTTTACTTAAAAACAGAATCTTCAAAATACCTGTCACCACTGTTAACACCTCGTTTGCTCGTCGTTTTCCGAGTTTCTTATACCCCCGAATTTACAACAGTTTAGTCAGAAAATACAAATTTGAAGAACACGGTGTCATGGAAACTACACGCCTTTTATCAAATAGTTTGATGTGCTTATCCTACACGGAAACTGAAAACCTTTTAAAAGTGCAATATTAAAAAAATCGGAACTATGGAATTCACACACACACACACACACACACACACACACACACACACACACACACACACACACATACACACACGCGCGCGCGTACACTATTTATCTGTCCTGACTTTTAACTTCAATTTAAAATACTAATTTAGAAGTGGTACTCTGTTTTATTAAAACTTTAGGCTATATGTTACCTCTATAATACTTTAAATGTAATTAACCTGTAACCTACAATGTTGTCGTTAGCTAGTTGATAAATGTAACTGTAAATTCTATTTTTGTATCGCCTCCCCCACAGGACAGGCAATGCCTAGTGTGGGGGTCGCAATATGTAAAATTCTGAAATGTTATTTTTGAAAATAAACTATTTGTATTTTGTATTTGTACTTCAACACGCTCAACGCCTTAAATGGAAATGGGCGGGACACATAGCTTGATACACAGATAGTAGATGGACAAAAACAGTCACTAATTGGACAGGCCCCACAGGAAAAAGAAAAAGAGGACGACCAATAAAACGGTGGTCAGATGAGATAGTGAAAATAGCAGGGCACCAGGGGCGTATTTACCCTAGGGCCATCCGGGCCATGGCCCGGGGCGCCAATCGGCCAGGGGCGCCGTAGCCGCCCCGGGCCGATTGCCTTTTGTTCTGGTTTTGGCGCCATTTAACTGACTTTTACTTCTCACCTTTTTTTATTTTATCGAAACTACGGTCGTAAGTTAATTATCGTCAATATCTACGGAGCGCGTCTGTTATTAAAAACATACGGCGTGGTAAGTACAATAAGTACATGCTCTGAATAATGGCGCGGGCGGGGTGCAGAAGGAAGAGGGGGCGTTTTTCAATATTGAAACCTATTTTGCAAAACATTGAATAATCCAGTAACCTTGTCACCTGAAAGTACGGGGTACTTTGCGCCAATCCAGTAGTTCTGATTTTTTGCAGACTTGTTTATGATGTTGAATGAATAATCTAAGTTTGTGACCTCGAGCGCCAATGCAACTTTGTCAAAAATCGAAAAAAACCGCCAAAATTTCGGTTTTCAGGTTTTGGAGATTATGACCCTAAAGGACTAGTTTTTGATAGTACCTTCTCAGGACGTTTTAAAAGTACATAAAATTTTCAACAATATGAAATAATAAAATTATCTCTGTAGACACAATAGTTTTCGAGATTATGCTTTTCAAAATAATTTTTTGAACTGCGCTATTTTGGTGAGGACATTGATTTGCTGATCATCCTCACTGCGATCGGCGCCGCCCTTTCAAGAGGGCTAAAATAACTTAATTTATTGATTTTGAATAACTCAATTTACTAACTAATTAACTAATAAACCTATTAACTTTTGTTGTAGTTGCCTTTTTTATTAGCTTATCTATCATTAAACATCATCATTCACACTTCTCATTTGAAAATCTCATTTTTAACATCCCATAACATAACGTACAAGGCTTCGATAGTATAACAGGGGTTACGAAGAATCAGGGTCTAAATTCATTCAGAACGACAGAATATTGCAAAAAATGGCGAAGTTCGGAAAAATGGTAAACTTTGAAAGGCTTCATCTCGGAAACTATTGGGTCTGCAGAGACAATTCTAGTCTCATGGGGATTGTAGCCAATTTAGTCTACTTTAAAAGCGTCCTGAGAAGGTACTACCAAAAACTAGACCTTCCCAAATTTTTACGGTTTTTTTGTTTTTTGACAAAGTTAAGTTCCGCTCTCGAGGCAAAGTATAAAGACGAACAAGTAGTCCAATTTCGGCCGTTTAGGAGCGCGCGACACGTATTGACACAGACGCGCGATAGCTCGCCTGCGTGCGTGCGATCAGAATTTATTAAAAATATTGTATTTTTTATTTCAATAATTTTTTCCTTGACTTCTGGGGCGCCGAAACGTACATTGGCCCGGGGCGCCAAATTTCAAAATACGCCCCTGCAGGGCACCCCTGGCTTAAAAAAGCTCAAGATAGAAGTCTTTGGCAAAAATTGGAGGAGACCTTTACCCAAAAGGGACCTTAATTAAAATAAAACTTAATACTAAATGAACATGTAAATTAACTAAGGAATAAATAAGGTATATTATTTATAAGGTTTTTGATTAAGTGAATATCTTTGGAAATAATCGCTCCGAAAGTTGTGAAAATTGTGTCCCCCCCCCCCCCCCTCTATCTTCTAAACCGTGTGTCCGAAAAATATAAAAAAAATTACAAATATAACGCTAAATTAATACTTTCAACAAAAGTTATTTTCAACAAGTTCGGATTAACCGTTTTTGAATTATTGCTGATAAACTGCGCTTCTCAATAAAAAGACGTAATTGCTATGAAGATACGCTCTTTTTAACCGACTTCCAAAAGAAGGACGGTTCTCAATTCGTCTGTATGTTTTTTTTTTTTTTTTTTATTTTTTTTTTTGTGTGTTTGTTCACCGATTACTTGAAGACGGCTGGACCGATTTGGAAAATTCTTTTTTTGTTTGAAAGGGTAGACTTCCGAGGTGGTCCCATTGTAACCAAATCAGGATCTGATGATGGAATCTTGGAGAAATCGAGGGAACTCTTCAAATATTATAGGCACACATATAGCGATTTCAGTATTTTTCGTAATTTCTCGTCCATCTTTTATTAGCAACGAGTTTCTAGTGTTAACCGACTTCAAAACAAAGGGTAAATTTGTATCTAGGTTTCTTCCCCGATTACTTAAAGATGGTTGAACCTATTTGGAAAATTCTTTTTTTGTTTTAAAGGGTATACCTCCGAGGTGGTCCCATTGCAACCAAATCAGGATCTGATGATGGGATCTTGGAGAAATCGAGGGAACTCTTCAAATATCATAGGCACACATATAGCGATTTTGGTATTTTTCTTAGTTTCTCGTCCATTTCTTATTAGCAACAAGTTTTTAGTGTTAACCGACTTCAAAGCAAAGAGCAATTTTTATGTAGGTTTGTTCCCCGATTACTTGAAAACGGCTAGATGATTTGGATTTTTTTTCTTTTAACTAAATAGACTTAAGTCTATTTGGTCAAAACAATATTTTTCCAGCGCCACTAAAAATTAAAAAATAAAGTAAATTTTTAAAACAAAAAATAAAAACCGACTTCCAAAAACTTAAACTAAAAACCAAAAAATAATATGTTAATCACCCCAAAGAAATGGATAATCAACGATTCATATATACATATACAGATATTTATAGTTTTTAACCTGTTGTTTTTGAAGTCGGTGCCAGCTAAGGAGCTCAGCATAGCCAGCTTTGCGTGGCAGTGGCAGGCACCGACTTCAAAAACAACAGGTTAAAAACTATAAATATCTGTATATGTATATATGAATCGTTGATTATCCATTTCTTTGGGGTGATTAACATATTATTTTTTGGTTTTTAGCTTTTTAGTTTAAGTTTTTGGAAGTCGGTTTTTATTTTTTGTTTTAAAAATTTACTTTATTTGTTGTCCTTTTTTTATATCGTTTTTTTTACCTTATAGTTACGGCTATGGAACCCTACACTGAGTATGGTCCGACATGCTCTTGGCCAGTTATTTAATGTTAAAAAGAGTCGGGTTAGCTACTTTTAAAACTATTCCAAATTTCATATCGATAGCAGCAGTAGTTCCTGAGATATCTGGCTGTGACAGACGGACAGACAGACGGACAGACGGACAGACAGAGTCGCACCATAAGGGTTCCTTTTTTACCATTTTGGTACGGAACCCTAAAAACTACAAACTATTGCAAACATCGTTCGTTGTTTTTTTAATGGCTGAATGCCGTGACGAATGGAAATTAAAAAAACACATCTTGCAGGCCTAGGCCGGCTATGTTGTATGAAATTCCATTAAAGGCCTCTCGTCTAGCCGCACCGGAAACGAGGTACTTTGCGGCCCATTAGGCACGTAATGTCAATATTTCATTGCATGTTTGAGAAAACGTCTATTAAAATAATAGGTACTCAATAAACACCATTGTTTAATTTCTTGCACCGCCCTTAACATAGTGATTAAATATTTACCTTAATAATAATGTAAGCATGATTTAGTCGAAGAGAAACGAAGGCAGGCAAAAGGCAATAAATTAAATGCTAATTACGCCAGGTGTCAGAGCAACCGCGCCAACAACTTTACTCAATAAGTCAGCGTCGCCGGCGTTGACGAACATCCACTCGTACCGCTCTGCTTTATCCGACTGCGAGATTATGCTTCAATAAACTAAATGTAGGTAAAAAACGAGAACTGCCCTTCCTGCATGTAGTTACAATCTGTTCGAATAGACCTCTAGCAGAGTCGTGGTCTTAAACTTTTCTGCGGGATAACCGGAACAAAATTGAGTTACATTCTCTACTAAGATTTTAAGATACGGTACGGTTCAAATTAGTCACATCAAAATTCATAATCAAAATAATAAACTGTACTCCACAATCTGTAGCATTGGTCTTTTAACACATCATAACACCCATACAACTAAATCAGTATTACTCATTGAAATTACAAATTAAAGATTTAATAACTTTTGAGATAAAAAAGTGAATACAAACGCTATGTATACTATTTACCAACCATGTGATGGATTTTATATGCTTTTCTCGCATACAGAATGTAATATTTTGTACAGTGGAATAGGGCATGCAGTACCGGGAAATTTTAGTATGGCAGCACCGGGAATTCCCGGTACTGCCATACAATAATTTCCTGGTACAGCATGCCCTAAGTGGAACCTTGATTAGATAAGACCAAATCCTTTATACAGTAAAACCTCGACTGTTCGAACCACCGACCTGAACCACGGACCGAGACTAGTTCGGATAATCGAAATGTAGGTTTTTTTGGGACGAGATCTTGTTTGCACCTTTAACATAAAAAGCTATAAAAAAATTTGGCTACGCTTGAATATCTTTGGTTACGATACAATGACGTTTATTCAAATTGACTAAATTTTTCATGTCAGAAAGAGCTGGACAAGGAATTGGGGCCAATGGTGGTTGAGCTGAGCCTTTTGGGCGAAAGGATATGTCTAGCATCGCATCATTCGCATCCAACCTCACTACGTTCCCTCGTTTTTTACAACTTGTCGTTACTACTTGACAACTTTTTTCTGTGATAAGTATGTTATAGAAACACCTCTCAATAATGGAAATATTAGTGAAAAAACCACTTCAATATCATAAAAACTCACCGAGATACTACAATGTTTAAAGCACATTTTTAGCCTTTCCCAAATACGTGCCGAAACACTCCCTACTGAAGCCCGTTATACAGTGACGTCACTACTCATACGTTGTTTGGGGAAATCAATAACTTTGTTCTGCAACTATGTTAAAACTTGCGTTTATTGTAACAGTTTGATAACAAAAGTTACCTACTATAAATTTTATGGGTTATTTTATGATATTAATAGTTTTTAATAATTTTATACTTCGAAAATGGACTTTCCCACCCGACTGGAGGCTCATAGAAAAAGTTACCTACACGTTAGGTATCAAACTCAAAACTTGAACATGTTTCCTTATTATGCTTATTTTAACGGGATCTTATATAAATTTTTCAAATTTCAGTTACAGTCAAGTACCCAATTGCTATTATCGCGCTCAAACAATCCCCTCCGGCCGCTTTGGTAGCCAAGTTTCGCAACCAGTTGGTAGCCAAGTTTCGCAAAAGAAGAAATAATCTTGCTACGCAACTAGTTGCTCAAAAAGGAAACCTATTCCTGTTCCGAAACCAGCGTAGATGACAGCTGAGTTTCGCAACCAGTTGCCAAGAAAGAAATAAATATCTTTATGCCACACCTGGCCATAAAGTGGCTTTTTCCTCACGCTGTACGTACGGAAAAAGCCGCTTTCTGGCCAAGTGTAGACATAAAATTATGTACACAACACGGGAGGTAATAAAGAAAGCCCTCGATCGCATATTTACGTCCCTCGCTTGCAGCTCGGGCCGCAAACTTCTGCTATCTCGGCCTTTCTTTGTATTACCACCCTAGTTGTGTAATGTACTATTGTTTACATCTTATAAAATTCTCAATTCCCATTTCACAGCTAGTTAAACGACACCACGTGACACCTATAATTTCGCAAAATCAAGCGATTTATAAATAGGTATGTCGTTATGCGACGAAGGGATAATTTAATTCCGTTAAAATGAGTGGCGAACAGTGACACGGTTATCGGTTCTGCGTCTTCAAGACAAAAGTTCGCAAGTGAAAGTAAGAAAGAAAATATATTTATAAATGACAGCACAAAAACGTCGCACCTCCGCATATTGTCATCTCTAGAGTCGGCGCTGGTCATCCGGTGGAACCAGACAAGGGTAACATCACGGCGAGTTGTCAAGTGCTACTAAGTACTGTATTACTTACGTCTTGAAAGACGACTTTTAGAATATAAAATAATTATTCCGAAAAACGTACCAATTGTGGTTTGTTCTAATTATCCTAACCCGCCGAAAGGGTGAAACAGAAATAGATATTCTTTTTGTTCAAGGACAACTCTTAGTCAAGTCTTAACAAATGACTTTACAGTGAATTCTTCATTGGCAACTGGATGTGAAACGGGAATAGATTTTCTTTCTGAGCAACTAGTTGCGTAGCAAGATTATTTCTTATTTTTTAACAACTGGTTGCGAAACTTAGTTGCCAAAGCGGCCGGAGGGGTCAAAATTGTTTGCCATTGACATTTCATCTATATACATAAAACAAACTCGTGTTAGTTACACTATTTATAACTCGAGAACGGGTGGCCCGATTTACATGATCTTTGTTTATTTTGGTTTGTCTCTACACCGAATAACAGAATAACTATTATTTGAAACAGTGGTTCTTAACGTTTTAGCGATTTGACAAAATTTGTGTCGTGCCACGAATTGCCAACTGTTTGGAGATAATGTAAAGTAAATAGGGTTGAAGGTAATACAGTATTTTATCGGATGGCTTTGTGGACCACTGCGGGTGCTTCCAGGCACCACCAGTAGTCCGCGGACCACCGGTTAAGAACCACTGATTTAAAACATCTAAAAATTAAAAATTCTAAGGCGGAAGAAAGTTTGCCGGGACAACTGGTTTCGGATAAAACGTTATTTCCACTGATATTAGAAATGAGGTCAAATCAATTTTACCTCATTTCTAATATCAAAGGAACATATTTTATAGATCTAATAATAGGCATGTCGGTGGGAATCGAGTTCTGTGGACACCCCCCGGTACTGACTTGGTTTAACATTCCATCTCAAAACTTTTTTGTTGTAAAAGAACTGCGTCGCGAGACTTGCATCTTTTTACATGTAATGTTTTTGATGGGATTAGGTAGGTATACCCGCGATCCCCGCGCAGCGCCGACACCGTGTCGTATATGGACGCGCGCCCGCACTACACCGACACCACACGACGAGGTTAGATAGACGAGGATAGATAACTAACCCACTAAATAAATATGTACAAAAACAGAAATTCTAAATTATAAGTATTATTTTTTATTCGTAAGTGTGTTGGAAAACGTCGTATGACACTCGTGGGCATTGGTCATTACAGTCTCGGCTATTACAGCCCGGTATTGTCAATTTGCATTTCCTACAATCTTTTCATTAATTAAACACGCATTATTTATTATACTTACTCAAGTAATAAATTCTATGTGTAAATTGGGGGTCCAATAATATGTGTATACGAGACGAGAATGAGGAGCTTAATTTTTGGAGTAGTTTCAGTATTTAGCGCACGCACTCACAACTTCAAATTGACTTATCTACTTACGTACTTAAGAATTTTGTTTATTGTCCGAGCTCACTGATTGCTTGCTTTCTTTCAGCGGCGCAAAATAAATATTGGCCTGAGATACTAACAGCTAATCTTGTAAAAGATTTAAGGTAAAATTGATAGAGGCAAAAACTAAATGCATATTTATGAGCAATTGAGCATACCCTAATCCTTGCTGGATTTTAAGATTGATGTAGTCATGCTGCAAAACTCAAGAGCCTTTAGAAAATTTCAAATGTTATCAATTTAGACAAAAATATTGGTCGTATCACCAACTAATTGAAGTATATGAGCGAGCGAGATAGCTGGGAGCTTCCTCGCTCAGCCTATAAGCATCGCGATTCAGCGAGAAAATGCTGCTAGCATTCTCGGCACAACGCCACAGGGGCCAATTTTGTAAATGGATTTTTAGCAGTAGTTTTGATTATTTTTTTTACTTTAAGGTTTTATTTTTAGGTTCCGCGTAGTAGTGCGCCGAGTTACGGACATGCTTCTATGGGAAAAGTTCACATTCGGATACCAGCACCAAATTTTAGTATGTTGTTAGGCATGGTCTCTGGACCCCAAAACTGCCGGGAAACAGTCTCTGAGAGGTCAAGGTCACCCAATATGAGGTCATTCATCTAGCCGCTCCCGCGTTCTTAAGAACGTTTAATTGTGACAAAACTACACATCTCACATCCACATAAGAGGTATCAAATGAAAGGTAATTAAATGTACTATAATTCACTTAAACATTTAAATTTGATAAATGTTATACTTTAGGAATTATTCACACAATTATTTCAATGTCAAAAAAAAAATATACGGAAATTTAGGTTTTACAGCAAAACTAAAAACACTAAGTTATGCAAATGTTCCACAAAAATAAAATAAATTTATTAAGCTTCATAACATAGTTTAAATCTTGAAAATCTGTCAATAAATATAGAAGCTACAGCTCAAAAACCTTGAGCGCGCGGAATAATCCCATAGTGCCCCGAGTTACAGAAAAAAAAAAAAATTCCGGATATCAGCACCAAATTTTAGTATGATATTAGGCAAGTACTCTGGACTCCAAAACTGCTGAGAGACGGTTTCTGAAAGGTCAAGGTCAACAGTTATGACGTCACCAAAGTGGCGGCCGCTACATTTCGAAAAGTTCTCATTATTCTTAAACTATGCACTGTACCGTAACGTGTGTGGTATCAAATGAAAGCTCATTAAATGTTCTATAACTTTGTTTTAATATATAATACCATTATTATTAAAAATAACAAGATACAATAAAAAAAAAACAAAAAATATTTTTTTTTTTATATTTGTACATATTTTAGATAGTAAATCACTTACATTAGACAATAAAAATGTTGTACGAAAATATAGGTAATTTCTTTTTCTATAATATGAAGTTTAAATCATTAAAATTGGTTGAAAATAAACAAAGATATGTCAACTACAATGCACCGCGGCGGACGCTACAAACAATGTACCCGCCGCCCGCCTCATTTAAAAAATGTAAATCACATTCTAACTATGCGATGTATACAGGGTGTCCCTAAAACCAACTTTTATACGATCAGGGCTGATAGACCAGCTCATAAGAACCTAGATTAAGCAAATTTGACCTCAGTAAAAATCTCTTAGTTTTCGAGATATTGACGTTTTTGTAAAACTCGTGCTAAGTGATACCCTGACTCGGTGTTTTGAGTGTCATTGCTAAAATATCAAGTATTTTACAAATCTGTATTTTGCTATGTGTGGCTAAATAACTATGCTATTGAACGTATTTTCTATTTTTGCTAATTTATTCATGCTGTGGACACAGTACAATAACAAAAAAAAATTATTCGATTTTTTTCAAATTTCACCTCTGACTTCGAACTAGCGTGGTGAAAAAAAAATGTACCAACATAACCAGGCACTCAACGTAAAAAAATTGCGCATTTATTGTAGTTTCTAAAATGGTATAAAATTTACTAAACACTGTTATAATTTTTGAAATAATGATATTTTGTTACAAAATTAACTGTCTGCCGCCTTCATCTCATACGATCCGGTTGAACTAAGTTTGCACCTGGCGTGCTTGACATCACATACAAATTAGGTGCAAACTTCACGTAATCGTCAATATCTCGAAAACTAAGAAATTTTTATAAGGTCAATTTTACTCAGTCTCCTTTTTTATGAGCTGGTTTATCAGCCCTGTTCACCATTTTGTAAAAGTCGCGAATTTTGATAGCCTGGATCAGTCTTTCGAAAGTCATGACTTCAAATTTCAGTATTTTCTTAATCTGCTTTTTGTTTTAAACATTACTTAATAATTATGCTATCATACCTAATCAAAATAAATTAGATTTTACGTGATTCAAAATATGACCTCGGATTTGAATCGCGTAATACTTAAAACAAATTTACCATGCTAAAATAAAAAAAAATAATGTAGTTTAAAATAGTAAGATTTTACACACTAGACACCGTAGTTTTTAAGATAATAGCATTTTAATTCAAAAGAAGGTTATACTACAATATTCCATTGGTTAAATTTCGTACCAGAATTTGAATTTCGAACAGAAAAGGTATGATAGCATAATTATTAAGTAATGTTTAACAAAAAGCAGATTAAGAAAATACTGAAATTTGAAGTCATGACATTCGAAAGACTGATCCAGGCTATCAAAATTCGCGACTTTTACAAAATGGCGAACAGGGCTGATAAACCAGCTCATAAAAAACGAGACTGAGTAAAATCGACCTCATAAAAATTTCTTAGTTTTCGAGATATTGACGATTACGTGAAGTTTGCACCTAATTTGTATGTGATGTCAAGCACGCCAGGTGCAAACTTAGTTCAACCGGATCGTATGAGATGAAGGCGGCAGACAGTTAATTTTGTAACAAAATATCATTATTTCAAAAATTATTACAGTGTTTAGTAAATTTTATACCATTTTAGAAACTACAATAAATGCGCAATTTTTTTACGTTGAGTGCTTGGTTATGTTGGTACATTTTTTTTTCACCACGCTAGTTCGAAGTCAGAGGTGAAATTTGAAAAAAATCGAATAATTTTTTTTTGTTATTGTACTGTGTCCACAGCATGAATAAATTAGCAAAAATAGAAAATACGTTCAATAGCATAGTTATTTGGCCACACATAGCAAAAAACAGATTTGTAAAATATTTGATATTTTAGCAATGACACTCAAAACACCGAGTCAGGGTATCACTTAGCACGAGTTTTACAAAAACGTCAATATCTCGAAAACTAAGATATTTTTACTGAAGTCAAATTTGCTTAATCTAGGTTCTTATGAGCTGGTCTATCAGCCCTGATCGTATAAAAGTTGGTTTTAGGGACACCCTGTATATACTTGTAAAGTATTAAATGAAAGCTGACTAAATGTTATATGATATTTTGCTTAAGTATACTGGTGCAAGAATAAAAACAAACAGGTCATATAAAAGAAAACAAAAAAAAAGTAGAAAAACATCCATATTTATTTATAAACAGGCTAGAAATAAATTTTATTGAGAGTTTTACATACGTAAAAACTATATATAATTTTTTGGTCATTTGCCTGACCGATAGACATATAAAAGGCTACAGTAATACACAAAGACGCCCTAGTGCAACATACCAAGCGTGCCATTTTTCAATCTCAAACATGGACGAGTTGTCTTATAGATAACCCACAGCCAATGAATCCCTGTAACTGGGGCTGGGAAAAAAAAGCAGAAGGACTCGGCTACATCCCTGTGTGGAAGACTCTTCCTAACGCAAGTGCCATCTGTCAAGAACTTGTTTCTTGCAAATGCAAGGACAGATGTTCACGATGTCGATGCGTCAAGAATTATTTAAATTGTACTCTCCTTTGTGCATGTGAAGGTGCGTGCTCAATAATTTAGGATGCTTTATGTTTTGTTTATATGACAAGTAGCTCGCAGCGAATCGAGGCCTCGTGACTCCGACAACTTAAAGTACAGCCTTTCCTACTTCCGGTATCTGGATGGAAGGCTTTCAGGTGGGGTCGCAAGGTCACTCACTATTCGCTGCGAACTACTAGTGACAATAATTACTGATGTGTATTACTGTGGCCTTTTATATGTCTATCGGTCAGGAAAATGACCAAAAAATTATATATAGTTTTTACGTATGTAAAACTCTCAATAAAATTTATTTCTAGCCTGTTTATAAATAAATATGGATGTTTTTCTACTTTTTTTTTGTTTTCCTTTATATGACCTGTTTGTTTTTATTCTTGCACCAGTATACTTAAGCAAAATATCATATAACATTTAGTCAGCTTTCATTTAATACTTTACAAGTATATATACATCGCATAGTTAGAATGTGATTTACATTTTTTAAATGAGGCGGGCGGCGGGTACATTGTTTGTAGCGTCCGCCGCGGTGCATTGTAGTTGACATATCTTTGTTTATTTTCAACCAATTTTAATGATTTAAACTTCATATTATAGAAAAAGAAATTACCTATATTTTTGTACAACATTTTTATTGTCTAATGTAAGTGATTTACTATCTAAAATATGTACAAATATAAAAAAAAATATATTTTTTGTTTTTTTTTTATTGTATCTTGTTATTTTTAATAATAATGGTATTATATATTAAAACAAAGTTATAGAACATTGAATGAGCTTTCATTTGATACCACACACGTTACGGTACAGTGCATAGTTTAAGAATAATGAGAACTTTTCGAAATGTAGCGGCCGCCACTTTGGTGACGTCATAACTGTTGACCTTGACCTTTCAGAAACCGTCTCTCAGCAGTTTTGGAGTCCAGAGTACTTGCCTAATATCATATTAAAATTTGGTGCTGATATCCGGAATTTTTTTTTTTTTCTGTAACTCGGGGCACTATGGGATTATTCCGCGCGCTCAAGGTTTTTGAGCTGTAGCTTCTATATTTATTGACAGATTTTCAAGATTTAAACTATGTTATGAAGCTTAATAAATTTATTTTGTTTTTGTGGAACATTTGCATAACTTAGTGTTTTTAGTTTTGCTGTAAAACCTAAATTTCCGTATATTTTTTTTTGACATTGAAATAATTGTGTGAATAATTCCTAAAGTATAACATTTATTAAATTTAAATGTTTAAATGAATTATAGTACATTTAATTAACTTTCATTTGATACCTCTTATGTGGATGTGAGATGTGTAGTTTTGTCACAATTAAACTTTCTTAAGAACGCGGGAGCGGCTAGATGAATGACCTCATATTCGGTGACCTTGACCTCTCAGAGACTGTTTCCCGGCAGTTTTGGGGTCCAGAGACCATGCCTAACAACATACTAAAATTTGGTGCTGGTATCCGGATGTGAACTTTTTTTCCGTAACTCGGGGCACTATAGCACCGAAGGCGCGGAGCGTCACATTGCCGCTCCCACCTACGCGAGCCAGCACAGGACCGCACGGCGAGCCCATCCAGACAATCACCCTCGCTTTCAGCAAAATTATTTGCATGCAGATTTTTCAACCACGCCCCTCTTCCTTTCTCTTCCTAGAGCAAATGCCCGCGAGACGCTTCCGCCCCGCGCACTATGCGACAACTAGTTTATTATTTTATCCATACTTTTATAATACTTTAAACCCAATATTGCATTAGAAAATAACACAATATTAAAAACTAATAAATTATTCCGCCATTTTCCTAATGATATTTGACATTTTAGAATATTCGAGCCCAATAATTAAACGCAGATACCAAGGAAAGTGACTCTTGTTTTTTTTGTGGCTGTATGGGAGTACTGTTCGCGATCTGATTGGTCTATTATAATGTCACTGAGGTATACGGCGTGCTCTCATTGGCTGTTGTAAACTGACCAAAAATGTGATTTCTGTCGTGTCTGATTACATTGTTGGCTTGTCTCATACACTATCCAAGAACTCACCGTTTTGCAGCCTGAATTCTGACCATCTATTGCTAGCTTTCCGAGCAGTGGCGTGAAAATAAAATATCTACCACAACAGTCCTGAATGCAACGGTAAAATCGATTTCAAACATAATTTATAATCATGTTCTTATGAACCGTATCTAATAGAATATGTCTTTGTAAATGTGAAGTTAGTGAAAAATACCACATGAATTTCAAAACGTAAATTATCAGATAATCAGCCTATTAGCGCATTTGATATGTTTAATTCTTTAAGTAACCTGTAAGTACGGTTACATGCAATAATATATGATAAAACGAATGCCATGTAAAATTATGTGTCACAACACAACACGTCTATTCTTATACCAATTAGGTCATATCAGATATTTATGCGTGTACTGTTTCAACGTATATTATTTCCGATAACTACCTACCTATAAATGTCGCTTTTAACAAATGACGGGCATTATTTAACAGCATTAATTTAGAGGCTCTAGTCGCTGCAGATAAATCAATCGACGCGACGAGCAGTAAGCAGTCTGTAGAAGTACATGTGTTCGGTAACAACAAACTTGATTTCGTTGTAAACAACATACCTACTAATAGAGTTGGAAATCACTCGCGCTCATTGATAGCTCCTCCAGTGGGAAAGGTAACGTTAATCTTGCTGTCAGACTTGATTAAATCTAAAATACGAGCCGCCGCGGCAGCTATTGAGACAAGTAAATAAATAGCCGGCTTCAAAGTTGTCGCAATGTGCTAACGGGCCAAATATATCTTTAACCGGGACCAAAAGCCTCCCCACCTTTAAAACAAAAGAAATACAAATGACCGCCCTGGCGTGAAATTAATTCAAAGCGATGGCTCGACGAAATTGTATACAAAGCTAAGCGCGAAATAAAGCGACCGCCTGAAAAAACCCAAGGTTCTTGTTAGATAAAGACCGCGGCGAGCCTTAATTGTCAATTCATGTAACGAACCGAACTGCGATCTATTTGTGAGGTCACTTCGCGTTCCTTCGGAATTAAAGCGAGTATTCGGGCATTAAACAGCGCGTTTATTCAGCGCCACATCGACTATGATAATATCATTCACTCGACCGTTCATTTCAATATTACTACACCGACCTAGAGGTAAGGCACTTAGCCGAATCGTACGACTGTATTGACGTAAATGTTGATAGCCTAGATATGAAGGGCCGAAATAGGAGCACTTAAAAGGTCCGTGCTCATTAGAGAGTATTCTTCGCCGGGCGGAGCGCGGACAGCACCTTGTTTTTCTCACAGTTTCACTTATACCCACACACTAACGTGGGTCGAGAAGCATAAAAAATATTTTCTAAAAACCCTTTGTGTAAGGCGTCCAAATGAAATAACTTGCTACGGCCCGGTTTGACGAAACTGGCAGACAGCTTATTCTCAGAATTATTTTTTATAACAGAAAATTTCATTTTTTTCACGTAAAACGTTTTAAAATCACATTGAAATATACGGGTTAGAAAATTGGACTGTGATGAAATAGTACATTACACAACTAGGGTGGTAAAACAAAGAAAGCCCGAGATCTCAGATGTTTGCGGCCCGAGCTGCAAGCGAGGGACGTAAATATGCGATCGAGGGCTTTCTTTATTACCTCCCGTGTTGTATACATCATTTTATGAAATGAAAATGAAAATGTTTTATTATCAGGCATTAAATCCCATTCAAAATGTGTACAAATAAAAATAAAAATAAAATAAAATTGTCATTAAATCGACTGTACAATAATAATAATAATAAATTTAAAATATAATAATACTAGACTAAAATAATGTACAGAATACAGTCGAGGTAAAACTATTTGCGATTGGGTTGCTGATGCGCCGACAACCAGTGCATGTAAATTTACGGTAAATATTATCATTGACCGTTCTAATAAGACTATTATTCGAACGCCGAACCCTCTGCCAGAACGATGCTATTCTATTTCTGACAATGGCAAAGAAATCAGGTACCCTGGCCTCGGCAAACATTGCTGAGGCACAACAAAAACGTGGCTGTCTTACTAGTATACGCAATGCGTCGTTGTATTGTACCCTAAGGGTGCTATAGGCTTTGCGTGTGAAATTTGTCCACAGTTGGCAAGTATAAAAACTTTGGCAATAGGCTCGAAACAGAACAACCTTAACATCCTTAGAGCACTTAGCGAATCTGCGCGCCAGCATATTGCTGCGTATTGCCAGGGCCCTTCGTTCACGCTCTATGTCTAGATCGTCTCGCATGTTCTCACATAGAATGTGACCTAGGTACTTGAATTGTTTTACAACCCGAACTGCCTCGCCGTTCAAGAACACCGGCGGCACTCTGTCCGGACCTTTACCATATTTAAAAATAAGCATCTCTGTCTTGGCGTTATTATATTTCATACCATTTTTTAAGGCAAACTTTTCACATACTGCTAGGAGTTCTCGCAGGGCACTGATCGAGGGACTGAGGAGAACCATGTCATCTGCATAACTTAAATTATTAAAACAGACGCCATCAATATGGCAGCCGACACGCGTTCTCCTCAGTTCATCGATCAGATCGTTGACATATATATTGAATAGGTCCGGAGAGGTAAGCCCTCCTTGGCGGACTCCGCATTCTAGTCTATATTCACTAGATTGCGTGTCGCCCCATCTTACACTGTTTGTTTGGCTTCCATACCAAAATTTGAGCAGCTCAACCACACCATGCGGCACACCTGCTTTCAGCAGTTTGACCCACAACACTTTATAATTGACTAGATCAAAAGCGCGGCTCAAATCAAGAAAGCAGGCGTAAACAGAGGTTTCTCGTTGCACATAATAGTTGACAGTATTTTTCACGCATAGTATGGCTGAGTCGGTCGAAACAGTTTGGCGAAAACCAAATTGCGCATCGTTAATCTTAACATTTCTCATCAACTCGGGTTGCAAAAGCTTTTCAAGTATCTTACCAATTATGGTACCTAATGATATGGGTCTATAATTACTTAAATTTGACAGGTCACCCGTCCGGTTTTTCGGTATAGGAACCACCACCGTTCTCATGAGTTCGGCTGGAAGACAGCTATGCCTTATACATAACGTAAACAGTATGGACAGCACCCTATAGATCTCGTCACTCGCGTGGCTAACGTGTTCGATACTGAGCCCATCATGCCCCGCAGATTTGCCTCGCTTCATAGTTCTCACTATTCTTGCGACGTCGTCTGAGGTTATCGTCCAGCTAGTATCCTGCGGCGCTGTCTGCGGCTCAGCATCGACCACGTCTTGCACGTGCTGAGGAGTAACTTTGAAGTGACTAGCAAATAAATCTGCTATTTCTTTCGTATTATGCAAATTATTGACGCTGATAGGTAGTTTCGGCCTATGATTCATACTTTTTGTAGCTTTCCAAAATTTTCCAAAATTATTGTTACTGTTATGTATGGCTAGTATATTCATTTGTATGGTTTCTTGGTTATTTTGACACCATTTAAGTTTATTTTTAAATCGCTTCCTAGCATCCCGCATTGAATCATACAAAGCCCCACTTTTAGACCTCCCGCTTACAACCCAGTTTTGATATTCTAGCTTAGCCTCTTCATGGCTACTCCTAACGTGGTGGTTCCATCCCGCTACCGGCGTCTTCCTCTTTTGCGCATCAGCACCCAAAACCGCACATTTTATAGCGCCATTTTGTAAAACATCGACAATGTTGTCATAAAAATTATTAACATACTCTAAAATATAGTTATTATCACATCTTGAATTATAATTACATTGACATTGACTAGTATCTTTCAGTTTACTTAACTTAGTGTGACAAAACAGTCCATACTCGTTAATTTGTTGCAGGTTTCTATGGCCCCATTTGATTTTACTATTAGTCGTTGCCAAAGTCTTAGAAACTAACTGACTAGTTACACCCACAATGCTACAGTTAACTACCAAAGGAAAATGGTCGGACCAATTGACGTCATACATTACTCTAATACTGGCTATTGTGCTATGAGCAGCTTCCGTAGTAACACAATGGTCCAGCCATCTTCCCGTGGCATGCGCCTCACTATAAAAAGTATGAGTATTTATATCATTCTTAAGAATGCTATGGTCACTCCAAAACCATAACTGCTCATCACAAAATGACTGGAGCTCCTCGCCGAATCTAGTCCCTGGATGCGCGTTATAGTCTCCTAATATATATACGGCAGCTACATCCTTCTCCTCGATAATCGCACTTAAAATAGCAAGGACATCTGTGAACTCCGGCAGGTTTTCCTCGATGTCAACAGGCATTTTATGTCTACACTTGGCTAGAAATCGGGTTTTTCCGTACGCGCAGCGTGCGGAAAATGCCACTTTATGGCCAGGTGTGGCATAAAGGTCTTTATCACCTTACCTTAATAACTACAAAGCTATTAGGCTTAGAAACATAAATCTAGTGTCATTATTTGGCTTATGTAGTCAGCTCGCTGTTATAACCTTAAGTTTTGATTGGGAGTGGGAGAGGCGGCGGGGAAAGGGCATTGCGTGGAATTAACAAAACTCCGAAAGCGCGAGTTTTGTTAATCTGGGGGCACGGTAGTGCCCCCGTCAAGTCGAGAAAAACAAAGGCTGGAATGTGCTGGCAAAATTTAGAAACCTGAATTTTCAGGGATATATCGGACATAATATGACATAGATATATTCTCAATAATATTCAATTTAAACTTGTAGTTTAAAACCATTGCACGTCAAAGTTTCTTAGTTTTGTCACTTACTCACTCACTGATTATCATAATTCTAAGGTACTTTTAGCAGACCCACAAGCTCCAAGTTTTAAACATAATTCGTTTTTAGCCAATCAAGTCATACAAAACCTAAAAATATTGCAATTTCAGTCACAACTGTAACATCAAGTAAGTTTGTACGTAATCCTATATAAATACATGCGATTACAATGTTACTTTTTTAGTTCACATGAGAAATAGAATGTATTGGAATGTAGTAAATAAAGGAAGAACACTTACAAAAAGAATTGAAATCCCATCAAAAACATTACATGTAAAAAAAATGCAAGTCTCGCAACGCAGTTCTTCTACAACAACAAAAAATTGAGATGTAATTTAAACCAAGCCGATATTTTAGTCAGTCCTGGGGGATTCTACCGACTTGCCCATTATTTAACCGTGCAGGAACACATTTCATAGATTTCAAATAAAGACTCCTCCACGGTTAAATAAAAGGCAAGTCGGTGGAACCTCCCGGTACTGACTAAAATAACCGGCTCGGTTACATCTCAAACCTTTTTAGGGTTCCGAAGCCAAAATGGCAAAAACGGAACCCTTATGGTTTCGTCATGTCCGTCCGTCTGTCTGTCTGTCCATATGTCACAGGCATTTTACTCAAAAACTACACGATGGATATTGATGAAATTTGGAATGTGTATTGTATGAGCCGCTACTTAGTTTAGTAGTTAAACAACTAAAATAAATATTTTTAGGGGGGGCACTCCATACAAGTTACAGAAGCTAAAAAAAAATTTTTCAGGAAATATCAACGTGTGGTACATAGTTCAACAGCTCTTTCATAAACATTTTAAGGTTCTTAAGTAATGTTTTTGATTAAGTGAATATCTTTGGAAATAATCGCTCCGAAAGTTGTGAAAATTGTGTCCCCCCCCCCTCTATCTTCTAAACCGTGTGTCCGAAAAATATAAAAAAAATTACAAAGATAACGCTAAATTAATACTTTCAACGAAAATTATTTTTAACAAGTTCGGATTAACCGTTTTTGAGTTATTGCCGATAAACTGCGCTTCTCAATAAAAAGACGTAATTGCGATGAAGATACGCTCTTTTGACGGCTTATCTACTTATGTTTATTTCACGTCTACTAGCTTTTGCCTCTTTTTCGATTAGTTATATAATTATTTTACGCAATAATATAGAATTAATTTTTCCACACGATTTTTTTGTAATCTTCTGTATTTTTTTAACAAAATATATTACTTATAAATGCATGTTTATAAGCAACAAATTATGTTACTTATAAAAGGCATGTTTTTGTCATTAGTCTGGAAGATTCTGCCGATAATTCCGTTGTTTATGCGGTGCCCATCCATGGCCTAATGACGTGGAAGCAACTCCGGAGGCAGTATTTGTATAAACTGAGCGTGAAGAGCGGTTTACTTGCCGTCTTTTTGATCAGCATTTTTATTTTTTACCTAGATAAATCAATATTTGTGAATTAATTACGACGTCTATTTATTTATATAAACTTTATTGCACAATAATAATAAAAAGTACAATAAGTAGGTGGGTTCAACCGTTGGGTAGAACAGAGACTTTAGCTGGTGCAGGATTGTGTAAAGGCGAAACGACATTCAAACAAACAATACATAATATCGATGGCAAAAAGCGGAAACGTAGTAACCGCCACTTGGTTTTTTTTTTGCACATTCGGACTCAGTGAATTTTTCTGCGTCGAATGGTCTGGGTCCCATGGCTCTACGACGCTTAGAAAAAACTGGACAGCGTTGCAAAACAAATGTATTTTTTAACGACGCCTTCATCTAATTTTTGTTAATACCGAATAATCAGCAAAATAATAACGAAGTATAGTTACGACGGATTCGGTTTTACATAATTTATTTATTATGACTTTATTGCATAATAATAAAAAAAGTACAATTGGCGGAATGCCTTAAGGCATTCTCTACCCAACCATTGGGTAAAACAGAGTCTTTAGTACAATTCAACATCATGATGAGTATAATTCAACGAGTAGGTACGGTGGTCAAAGCGCGGCCCAAATTCTGTACTGTGGCGGTTACAGCGTTTATGTTACATGTAGTAAAAAAAACCATCACAATTACTGCATTTATGGTAAAATATATTATTTATTATCGGTGTTTGCTGGGTACCAAATTAATATGATATTTAGTAATGCTAAAACGGTATGTAAGTAATTAAGTCGTAACGAACAATTTTGTTTTGTTTCATTCCATTTTAGAAAACTCGAGAAGTTGGCCTCGAGAAATCTCGAAACTCGAGAAAATAAATAGGTCGAGAAATCGGAAACCCTAATTGGCATACAAGTAGACAATTACCTAGATTGTAACATAGAATACTTTATATCCCGATAAATAGTTCCCTAGGGATAGTAACGGGAATAGCACAGGCAAAGTCGCGCGTAAATGCTAGTATATAAACAACGAGGATTGCAGAAATATCTAATACCACTCGATGTTTATAACAATTAGGTCGTTTCGGACTTTTTCATTTCCTGTTCCAGAATAATATATTATCGCGGTGATTGTACTTGTTTAGTTGACAGCCATTATGTATTTTATTCGTATAAGAAACTGCCGGCCTAGTCTATGAGGCACAGTGGAAACTTTACACATAATGCAATTAAGACGCCTTGGACATCTCTACAACGTTCATTAATTTATAGACCGTCTAAGCTAAGTCTGCAGAGGTCGAAAAAAGGTTTTATTAAAAAAATACATATGGCAACATCACAAGCAAGAGGATTAATTAGTCTTAATACTTGGCAAATATCTTTCTGTTTAATAAGTATACATATACCTAATGCGTTTATATACCTACTGAAATAAATATTCAGGACAGTCTTACACAAATCGATCCAGTCCCAACCAAACTAAGGTACATACCTATATAAATATAATACATAATACATAAAATTTTCCAAGACCCTGGAACAAATCGCTTAGTTTGGTTAGAACTGGATCGATTTGTGCAAAACTGACCCGGATATTTATTTCAGTAGTTATGTAGTAACTTCGACAAAAGCCCCAAAACCTCTATAACTCGAAATATTAGACCTCCGTAAGTCGAAGTTACCAATGGCTCCCTAAAGTCGTTTTAGTACCTACATTTTTTACCTCTATAACTCGAAATAGATGAACTCTACCTCTATATCTCGAAGAAACTGTTCTTTTGTTTTTCTTCTAAGTCGGTTCCTCACTGCTGAGGGTCGTGACTCCGCCGATTAATTTTTTTGATGGCAGCTCTCCACTTCTCCCTGTCGGTTGCCTTGTGAAGCGCGCTGCTGAGTGTCGTATCCAGTTGGTCGGATATCTGATCGCACCATCGTGTCGGGCTTCTTCCCCTTGGTCTAGTGCCGTCCATCTTTCCCATCACCATCAGTCTCTCTACGCTAGTTGTCCGGGTCTTTTCGAGCTATGTGACCAAAGTATTGTAGCACACGTTGGAGGCAGATGGTCGATAGCCTTGGCTGACTTTCTAGTTTAAGTTGGGTTATTATAGAGACATTAGTGCGGCGCGCAGTCCAGGGTATACGGAGTATTTTCCGCCATACCCACATCTCCAGAGCATCGATCTTCTTCCGGAGAGCTGCCTTAAGGGTCCAGGTCTCTGCGCCATATAGAAATATGGGAAAGACTAGTGTCTGAACAATTTTAATTTTCGTCCGGTTCAGAATGTTCCTGTCCTTCCATATTTTTTCTAGTTGAGACATTGCCGATTTTGCCATGCCGGTTCTCCTTCGAATCTCAGCTTCACAGCCGCCCTTGTTGTTTAGAACTGCGCCTAAATATATAAATTCTTCCACTACTTCGTAGTTATCAAGGACGTCCGCTGTTTTAAGATTTTTGAACCTATCAACCATCATTATCTTGGTCTTCGATTTATTGATCGTGAGGCCATATTCCCGGCTAGTGTTCTCAAGGCAATCTAACAGTGTTCTCATTTCAGTCTCAGATGAGGCAAACAGTGTTGTGTCGTCAGCATACCGGACGTTCGAGATTTTATGACCTCCCACTGTAACACCTCCCTCCCAATTCTCCAAAGTTTGACGCATGATGTGTTCTCCATATATGTTAAAGAGGATTGGGGATATGACACAACCTTGTCTAACGCCTTTCTGGAACACGAAACGGTTGGATGATGTTCTCTCCACTTGGACGGTTCCAAAACCAGACTCGTATAGACTCCGTATGAGCTGGACTAGGTGCCGTGGAACACCGGCTTTTCCCAGCACCTGCCAAAGTTTGTTCCATTTGACGCAATCCAAAAAGCCTTTTGATAGTCTACGAAGCACGTGACTAGCGGTATCTTGAACTCGTAGCATTTCTCAATGATCTGCCTCATATTAAGAATTCGCTCCCTCGTACCACGGCCTTTTACAAATCCTGCCTGCTCTTGTGACGAGCCATCTGCCAGTCCAAAAAATACCTTAAGCGGCTGTTCATGATGTGCAATAGTACTTTGCTGGCGTGCGAGATGAGAGCAATAGTTCTGTAATTATTGCAGTTTCTGACGGAACCTTTTTTATGTAGTGGTAGTATTGATGAATGCGCCCAATCAGTTGGCCACTGGCCTGTAGACCAGACCGAGTTGCAAATTTTATGGAGAATGGTTATGCTTTTGTCGCCAAGAGCCTTCAGGGCTTCGGCAGTAATATTGCCCGGTCCAGAGGCTTTATTTCTTTTTAACTTTTTAAGAGCCTCTTCCACTTCTGATCGTAAAATATCTGGTTCTGGGCTAATGTTTCCAGCAAGTGCACCAGCATCCATGTGTTGATCTTCCTCCATGTATAAATTTGCACAATACTCCTTCCATCTCTCAGCCACATTTGTTATCTCGCTAATAGGTTTGCCCTTCTTTTGTTTTATCACCTCTGTTTCTCGAAGTTTGTGAATATCAGTGGCGTGGCGTAAAAGATATCCTTGGGCAAGCTGATGCAGATTTGGCGTACATTTTCCTTAAGAGCTTGTAAAATAAGGTGCACAAATGCCTGACATTAGGCAAGCCGGTAGGAATCGAGCTCTTTGGATGCCAAGCTACTGGTGAATATATTTTCATTTCATTTCATTTCATTTATTAATTGCTTACATGTACATTTTATGTAAGGTATTGCAAGATGTTAGGAGCATACAGTGTGGGGCGTGTACATGATACCCTGATGGGCATTACAATTCAATCTTATACTATCTTAAAACTAATATTCGAATTTCAAATTATAATTTCAATGTTTATAAATAAATAAGGGAGCACATTCAAAGTCATAAATAATTAATTAATTGTATATACCTCTGTAACTCGAAGAAAAAATATGGCAAGTAGGACATACGTAACTAGTCCATGGGAAACTTTACCTACCAGTGGCGTGGTGTTGATGAAATCCTTGGGCAAGCCGGAGCAGCTTTGGCTTAAGTTTTCTTTATGAGCATTTGAATTTAAGTGCTGATCTACCTAATATTAGGCAAGCCGACGGGAATCGAGTTCTATGGACGCCACGCCACTGTTACCTACCTCTATAACTCGTTTTTTTATTTATTTTACCTCTGTAACTCGAAGTCAAAAACTACAGAAGCCTTAACCTCAATAAGTCGAACATAGGTCTATGAAAACCTCTGTAAGTCGAAACCTCGTTAGCACGATTTTTTGCGTTTCCCTTGAGTTTCGACTTATCGAGGTTCCACTGTATAATAAACGGGAGAATGATTGTCAAGTAAGTACTCGTATCAAGATTAAATAATCCTCTTGCTGTGGTTTCGATGCTGCAATGTATTTTTTTATCGGTAGCGGTATCGGAATCGTTACATCCCTAGCCTATTTTGTCTATGAATCGAGAATCATCTTGATGTGGTTTAATAGCATGTATTTCATTTATTTTCCATTAAGAAATGTAGTGTCAAACATAACATCCAAATTTCCAAAATTCAAGCTGAAATCGCGAAAAAAAATTTTCACTCTTGTATTCCACGGAATAATAGTTCCTCCTAATACTTATACTCTGTATTGAAAGCATCTGGGGGCATGGTAGTGCCCCTGCAAAGACAATTATTTTTTCTAGGGCGTCTTAATTATTGATAGGTGTTTTACGATATACAGAGTACAATAAAACTTATAGTGGAGGATTTTTTTAACGTTGCGCCATAAATTAGCAAGTGTGCGTTGCTTAATAATCTACCTAATAACCAAAGTTCTACATTTTACCACTACAATAGTTGTCCATTTAGATGTTGCAGCAGCCATGTCGTGATAATACAGGCGATGACAACCTACGACACTAATTGGCAGACCAATTGTCAGTAACGTTGCCATCAGTAATTTTGCCACCGACATGTTGTATGTATTGCAGCAGCGATGAGACTATAAATATAGCAGTAGGTATTATTTATAGTGACAGAATGCAGCTAGACCTTTTTTGTCTTTTTTAAAATTCGTTCCTAATATACCCCTAATAAACCACATAATTCAACCGCAACCAAAGCAAATTAAAGTGTTCGTAAAATGTACTTAAACTGTTCAGCATCCGTTAATGGCTTCCGCGTAAATAAATAATGTATCGTAAGCTGTAAATGAATATGTGATAACTAGGCAAATCATCTTTTAGACCCACACTTTTGACGCGTCTGGCGTTACCGAAAATGTCTCTGGAGTTACCAAGAAGTCGGGCTTCTGTTAGGATATTTTTTCCGTTTATAAGACGGGACATTCAATGTTTTAACATACACTAAGTATAAATTTCAACATAGACAACCAATTATTTAGAAGTGTTATTTTACAACTAAAATTAAAAGTTGCGGACAGCGGTGTGTGGGTCAAAAGGTTGACTCTCCCAACTTCGTATTATAGCTGCATTCTTTGGCTAGTGAAATAAATGTCCAGTAAGATCACTGGCGCTCGACGACTCTTATTAAATTTTTGAACTCTGGACGATATTGCAATAGTCGTGTATTGTAAGTTGTGACGTTGCTCGTGCTTTGTTCGGTGACGTCAATAAACGTAACAAATGTCTCGTAATACATTTAATTCCTCCGCCGCTGCGCTGCTATCAGCCGCCCCGCATGCCTTAATAATTCAAATCTCTAGCGCAATTAGTATTATTGTCACACGACGTGACTCGGCGGTGTCGTCGTATCATAATATTGTGGGGATTCTTGTTTGGTGAATGCCTAATTTCGTACTCTCCTAAATCACGGTTTTGTTTGTGTGTGGCAGGCCTTTGTTCGCGATGGCCGGGAGCGGCTATGTGTCTCGTCCCACCTTGGTATACCCGCATCTGAGTAATCAGAGTCAAGGTAAAACGGCTAATGTCAGATTGTATAATAACACTGGCTATTATTTTTATGCTAAAAAGTGTTGTAGATAAGGAACTAGTTTTAATACAATTAGCGAGTAATCGGTGGCTGCGCCCCACCGGTATGCATTTAGTCGAATAGAGGAGCTTGAACCCAACGCATGTGTCTTTCTTTCGATACCTTTAACCTCCGAACCTAACAGTGGCGACGACGGGCCGTTATTCACGTGTGCAGTAAATTTTCGACCATGGCTAAGTTGTCCATCGGGACTGTCTCGACGTTCAACCATGAACTACAGGATTGGAGTTTGTACAAAGCCAGGCTGGAGCAGTGGTTTTTCGCAAATGATTTAGGTGAAGCGGAGGACAAATCGAAGTGCAAACGTCGTGCGGTGTTGTTAAGCAGTTTGTCAGAGAACACTTATAAATTAGTGCGGGATCTTGCGCTGCCGGCTGATGTTACAAGTGCAAACTATGACGCTGTAATAAAACTATTAGACGATCACTTCAAGTCAGTTAAATGCGGTTTTGCCGAAAGATTCAAGTTTCACTCTGCGACTCAAACATTAAACGAGGGGCTGGCGGAATGGGCTGCTAGGGTCCGTGGGCTCGCTGCCCACTGCAGTTTTTCCGCGGCAACGTTGAGCGAGGCACTACGCGACCGTTTTGTGCTCGGCATGCTGCCGGGGCCGGAGCGAGACAAGTTATTCACCGTTCAGATGTCTGATCTCTCGTTTAGTAAGGCACTGGAGATGGCTGAGGGCATAAGATGTGCCCGCCAAGGTGCTTCGCAGGCCGTTCCCAGTGCTTCGCAGGCAGCTGGACTACCCGGTGGTGAAACCTTACCGGTTCTCAAGATGGCGGCTTCATCGCCACGTGCGCCGTGGCAGGCGCGCCGCGCGGAACCTGCAACCCGCCCGACCGCGCCGAATCGTGGCGACTCCGTTGTTTGCCCAGCATGCGGTTATAGGGGTCATCAAGCTCTTACTTGTAAATTTACGCAGTATACGTGCAAGTCTTGTGGAATTAAGGGACATTTACGCAGGATGTGTCCAAAAAAATCTGTTAACAATATCAGTGAGTGTTGTCATTTCGATGTCGAAGGTGATGATGGTAAGCCCCCTTTGTTTCATATTAGATCTTTTCGTGGCGAACCAATGATGGAACTTGTAGTTATAGATGGAGTGGAGTTGCCATGTGAGCTGGATACGGGTTCTGCTGTGACCGTAATCTCCGAACTAAATTACAACAACTATTTTTCAAATCAGCCGTTGCAACCTACCAATACAATTCTTCAGAGTTATAATGGTAGTGCCATTGCAACGGTAGGAACAATAGAGTTATCCTTTACGTATAGGTCCACGTCGGCTAAATTACGAGTGCACGTTGTCCGAGGTGGTGGTCCAACCTTGCTCGGGAGAGACTTTATTGCCTGTTTTAATCTCCAAATTTCTGCTGTAAACTTATGTTCTGCGAAAAGTACCCAAAGCATTATAAACAACTTAACTACAGAGTACCCATATTTGTTCTCTGATTCGCTTGGTTGTTGTAAAAGTGTAACAGTAGACCTTAAACTAAAGCCGGGTTCTAAACCAATTTTTTTCAAAGCGCGCTCAATACCCTTCGCGCTTCGCGAGGGAGTCGAACAAGAAATTGATCGGTTAGTAGCATCGGGCATACTGGTACCCGTGAACTTTGCTGAGTATGCAAGTCCAGTTGTTCCAGTTCTTAAACGAGACGGAAAGATAAGATTATGTGCCGATTATTCAGTTTCGTTAAATAAGCAGCTTGAAATTGAAAAATATCCGTTACCCAGGATCGACGAGCTATTTACTAAACTGCATGGCGGGCAGCAGTTTTCTAAATTAGACTTATCCCGTGCGTATAATCAGCTTAAGCTTAGTGAGGGCTCGCAAATGCTGACATGTATAAATACGCACAAAGGAATATATAAATTTACCAGGTTAGTTTTTGGACTTTCGATTTCCGCGGCTATTTTCCAAAGGACCTTGGAGAGCTTGTTGGCTGGAGTTCCTGGCGTTTTGTTGTTCCAAGATGATATTCTTGTAACGGGAAAAAATCAGGAGCAACATTTAGAGCGTCTTCACCAGGTGTGCAGCCGCCTGCAAGAGGCAGGACTCGTTCTTCAAAAGGAGAAGTGTTCCCTTTTCCAGGACTCGGTTGCCTACTTAGGCTTCGTGATCGATAGGAACGGCCTTCATAAATGCCCTGAAAAGGTCAAGTCCATTATGGAAGCAAAAACTCCCTCTAACCTTTCTGAGCTGAAATCTTTCTTGGGCCTGGTAAATTATTATAGGTCATTTGTTAAAAATGCGTCTTCTATTTTAGCCCCGTTGCACGATCTTTTAAAAAAAAGTAACCCGTGGCAGTGGTCCCCAATTCATGATCGTGCGGTGTCGACAATCAAGAGAAAGTTAGTGTCAGATGAGGTTCTAGCACACTTCAACCCTGACGCCATTCTGATTCTTACTGTGGACGCTTCTCCAACGGGTTTAGGGGCAATATTGTCTCAAAAAGAAGAGGGTGTGGCTGAAAAACCTATCTCGTATGCTTCTCGATCTCTTACAGCAGCGGAGAAATCATACAGCCAGCTCCAGAAGGAGGCGACGGCCATCATATATGGTGTAAGGAAGTACCATCAGTACTTATATGGCCGATCCACTCCTTTTGTATTAAGAACTGATCATCGCCCATTACTGTCAATACTAAACCCTGACAAAGGTGTGCCAGAGGTCACTGCTAATAGGTTGCAGAGGTATGCTATTTTTCTTGCTTCGTATAGTATAACTACCGAATTGAATATATAAGCAGTGCGCTCAACACAGCTGATTTTTTAAGCCGTTCTAGGAGCGATAGTCATAGTCAAATCAAAGAAATGCCCGATGACAATATCCTCCTCGATAAAGCTACTTACATAAATTTTATTTATGACGGCAACCGATTTTTAAGTTTAGATGAGATACGTCGTTCATATCAGTCTGATCCTACGTTGTCGCAAATTTACCGGTATGTATTAAACGGATGGCCAGGCAAAGTTCGTGACACACAATTGTCTCCTTATCTATCATGTCGTCACGAATTAGCTGTTGAAAATGGTTGCTTATTACGGGGTCATAAGATTGTAATTCCGATAACTTGCCGTAAATCAATTCTCACAGAATTACATAACGGCCACCTAGGTTCAAGTAAAATGAAGGCAGAGGCGCGAAACCGGTTCTGGTGGCATGGCATGTCGACTGATATCGATTGTTTTGTTCAATCCTGTGACATATGCGCTCGACTACGTCCCTCGCCCCCCCGCGCCGCTCTCGCGCCATGGCCTTACCCGCCTAAGCAATTTTATCGTGTGCATTGCGATTTTCTTGGGCCAATCAATAATAGGTCTTATCTCCTTATCGTAGATGCCTACTCTAAATGGGTGGAGTGTTTTGATGTGACATCTGGTATGAGCTCTGTAGTTGTTATCGATAAATTATGCGAAACTATGGCTAGATTCGGTTTATTTCATACCATATGCACTGACAATGCGACCGCATTTGTTTCGGCAGATTTTAGAGAATTTTGTTTACGTAACGGTATTGTACATTTGACGTCCCCACCGTATAACCCGATAAGTAATGGACAGGCTGAATCGTTTGTGAAGATTATAAAAAAGGCAATAAAGTCTATACTCTTGGCAGGCTATGGTCAAAAACAATTAAACAACAAATTGAATGAATTTTTATTTCAATATCGAAACTCCAAACACAGTACAACGGACAAGAGTCCTGCAGAGGTTGTATTCGGTTCCAAACTCCGTTGCCGGTTGGATTTACTTAACGTTGATTCACCTTCCCCATCAGATGTAACACTCAGTGATAATGTTTGCGATAAACAGTGCTCACAGATTGAGTTCTATCCCGGCAAACGAAAAGTGGGCTTTGTCACGAACGAATTAGTGTTAGTGAAGTGTTACAAAGCGTCGAGTTTTTATTGGTGTAAAGGTATAATTGTTAAACGACTCGCTTCAACCGTATATTTAGTCCGTTTACTGGATGGAGATGTATTGATGAAGAGGCACTCTAATCAACTTTGGAAATACAAAGGGGAGAAAGCGGGAGACGAAGCGTTGCCAGAGACCGAGCGGATGATGGTTGCTTCTGATGCATTGTCCAACGAGGTACCGATGCCAGCCTTCGTATCTTTACCCGTCTCGAGTCATGCTCAAACCGTGCCGGACCCCTGTCCCGAACAGGCCCCGATGTCCGCGAGCTTCCCCCCGGGAGATGTTGTCGGTGGTGCCATCACTCAGGTGGATAGAAACGAGCTGACTCCTGCCCCCGCGGATACGATACCAACCGGCGCCGCGGCTGAGTCGGTTGCTGAGCCCTCGGGCGTTGGCGGCAGCCCGTCGGAGGTGCCGCCCCCTACGTCAAAACCGGAAGCGTCCTCTAAACGGACGCGGAAACGAGTCGATTTCTTTTAGGCTAAGGGTGGAGGGATGTTGTAGATAAGGAACTAGTTTTAATACAATTAGCGAGTAATCGGTGGCTGCGCCCCACCGGTATGCATTTAGTCGAATAGAGGAGCTTGAACCCAACGCATGTGTCTTTCTTTCGATACCTTTAACCTCCGAACCTAACAAAAAGTCAGGCAATTTGCAAGCAATCGAATTAACATTAATTAACATTAGGTTCAAACCAATATTTTCAAAATAAGGGTTCCTATAAAAATGCCTAAATTGGTAAGGAGTGCCCAAGATTCTTTTATCAGATGCTGACTGGTGACAATGGGACCACATAGAAACATAAAAAAAGAATCTTCAAATTGTACCAGCAGTTTTACTTACAGTAATCAAGGAACATACATAAAAAATCCGACAAACTGGAAAACCTCTTCCTTTTTGAAGTCGATTAATAATCTCGTATTTACAAAGTTCGTAACACACATAAAATTATTAATGAATAAAATATGCAAAGTTTTTCAAGCGTAATATCAAATGTAAAGTTGCGAATTAGTACTTATTATGATCATCAATGTTTTCGATCTGCCCACCCGATCTTGACCGCAAAAGCTTTCAAAGCAGACATCCATTATTTTATTGTGAAATGTCAATTTAATTTAGCTACATTAATAAACAATAGCAAATATTGCTAATGGAACTAGGTAAGTCGGCATTAATACTTAAACCGGGCTTTAATAAACAAATCCAAGCGAGAGAAACCGCAATCGGAGCCTGTTTCGTAGCACAACTCGGCTACAAAAGTTTGTTTCGCAGCACATGGGTTATTAATCAAGTTGATAACGGAATTGAAATTTAATCCGCAAATTCCAGTTTATCTGGCACAGCTGTCGCATCATAATCCTGAATTACGCAAGTCTCCAAGCAAATTTATTTTTAATGCAAATAAATACAGATTCGTCGCACCTGCCCGTCTTGATGTAGCGAATAATTAAAGCGGAACATGGAGAGAAATAATACAAATTACTTTGCGACTCAACTCGACTTTATTTTACGTGAGCGCATTACTTTGGGTATATCGCTTGACATATTGCTAACCCCGCTAATATGTTGTCACAATACCTGAGACCCTTAAAATGTAGCATTCGTGTGCTCAGTGGAAGTTAAATATATAAAACTGTGTAACATTAACTCATTTTACTAAAACGATATATTCCTTTATTTTTACAAGTAATAAAGCAAAAAGCGGAACCCTTATAAGATCACTTTGTTGTCCGTCTGTCTGTCTGTCTGTCCGTCTGTCAAGAGACCCTTTATTTCGGGACGCGTGCAAGTATCATGTTGAAATTAAAACCATATGAGTATATGGTTTTCCATATATATGGTTGGACCATAGACTTGAGTAAGTCTATGGTCTGTTGAAGCTGTGAAAAAATCAAGCTTCTAAGTTGACGTAATAAAATATATGGCTGTTTATGGCGCAGAAAACGTACATTCCAACTCTCTTAAGGAAACCAAAATTTATAACTAGGGTACTTTCTGTTGACCTAGCACTATGAAATTTGGCAAGTAATACCATCTTATAGACACTACAAGTACCTATAGCAAAAAATCTGAAAACTATACTTCTGTGATTAAATCATAAAAAATATAGTCTTTATTTCAAGTATTGAACCCTCGGAGGGCGAGTCCGACTTGCACTTATCCGGTTTTTTTTGTAAATTCATTTGAGTTCGTGTGCAGACCGGTAACCGTCCAAGTAGCACACAATATGTTTATACAGCCATTATACCTCCAGCTTGAGGGCTATAAGGGCTGTATAAGCTCGGCAATACAGCTTACGTGCTACTTGGGCGGTATTTACGTCAAAGTATGTAATAAAGTTCAACGTTCAACAAACAGAAGTGAAGTGAAACGATATTTCTATAACAACTTACTTTTTAATTTAATTCCAGGAAGAACGCGAACGTACTGTTACATTCTCTATATCCTAACAATTCAATTTTATACTATTAAGTACCTACTCTTACCTACTAGCCTAGTAATAGAAATATAAAAACCGCGGACCAAACTATATGCCAGACAATATACTCTTCAAGTATGCCGGAAATTAATGACCAATTACCGACCACTTTTAGTAAAAACCCGACCAAATGGAAGTCGGCTACGCACGTGAATGATTCCGAACCAACGCACGATTTAAAATATATATATTGCTTGTTACTGTAGCGCCTCTTTATGTATCATTATACACACTCTATAAAAGTTTCAAGCTTACACTTATGATAAGGTTCAAAACGTACAGCCCTAGAACATTGGGTAAGGAACTCTAAAAAATAGGTAGCCGAACCGAATTATCACTCCTCATACATAAACGGTGATAAATACGCTGCGAATTGACCCAACACCGCATACGAAACTAAGCTGACCACGCATCTAAGGGCTTATTTACTCTCGACAAACAGTTCTCCGAAGACAAAAACTCGCCATAATTGTCTGACGGAATAATGTGCTAAATCCGGACATTGGCATGGAACTGTTGTTTTCTCGGAAATATCTCGTCGTGATTGCAGACGAAGAGAGCCCGTAATTGCTTCTTCCGCCTCTTGACATCATTATCTTTGCCATTATGCACCGAGCTAAGCCGCGACTCTCTCGACAGACACTTCCATAAAGTTGTTGTATAAATAAAAGTCGTGACGTTTTATCAATGCCGAGCTTTCGTTCAATTTTACTTTACAATAGAGACAGCCAGTTAAGTAAAAATATAGAAATTGAATTATTGAACTTACCTTTCTATGCAACAAATAATGATGTAACAAATCTTGTAAAACTAAAACACCCTCTTTTAACGCACAAAGGTTCGACAACGAAATAAAAAATTATCACTTAAAAGAAACTTATTACAAAAAGTATGAATTCAGCAGCCAACCGCCGCTATGAAAATGTTGTTAAAAAGTCCAACTAATATAAAGGTGAGATAATTAAAAGTTTGCCATTGTATTTTTGTACAGCTGCAGTTTGGGAAAACAAGAAAATTAAAAATGTGACTCAAACGCGACAAAAACCAAAACAAATATTTCAAAGGTTTAAAAACCGGTCAAGTGCGAGTCGGACTTGCGCACTGAAGGTTCCGTACAAATTGTAAGTAGATACGTAAAAACTGTTGTTCCCATGTATGTATACATCGACACATAGGTTGCGGTTAGTTTAGTAGTTTGTGTTACGATTTTTGCGCATTTCTAAAAAACTATGCAAGTTAGGAAGACCGTAATATTTTTCCTGTAATATTTAGGATGATATTAATAATTGGTAATTATTACTTTTTTTTCTGTTCAGTGACTTCGAAGATAATAGGGGGAATGGTATTTTGTTTAACGTTTTTCATTCAAAACCAAAAGTACATGTTTAAGAAAAAAATTAAAATGGTTTTGGAATCTACAAAGTAAGCCCTCTCATTTGATACAATAACACAACTTTTCCGCAACTTTTTCGTTTTTTTTTCGAACTCCGATTTCGACCCCTTTTAAAAAAATAAAAAATGTATAAGATTTTTTTAGGTCCAGTAGGCTCGGGTTAGCGACTTTTGAAACTAATCCAAATTTCAAATCGATAGCAGCAGTAGTTCCTGAGATATCTGGCTGTGACAGATGGACAGTAGGACAGGCAGACAGACAGAGTCGTACCGTAAGGGTTCCTTTTTTACCATTTTGGTACGGAAGTACGGAACCCTAATATACGCTTTAAAATTTTGTACGAACTTTCTAACTAGTTGCATCGTTTAATTGTTTGCTAATGAGTTATTCCTTCTATGCAAGGACATAGCATGAGTACCATTTTACTGTTTAGGTAAAATGAAATTTTAACTACGGTGCTACATTGTCATTCTCATGCACGGAATATCAGTGACCAGAACACTATTAGACATGCATGAGTTCTTTATGTCTGTCAATGCCAATACTTTCGACGTTTTACACTCTGTTTGGTATAGGATTAGACAAAAGAAAAAAATAGGTTCTTCATAGTGCATATCAGGCTGACGTTTAGGTACCAATTGGCATTTCTAAGACACTTGTACCACCGCAGGCGAGTAAGCTAGTAAAATTAGGCGAGTAACAGTTCATTGCGGGCTGACGAGGTACAATGTGATCCATCAACCTTTCCAGATCCGCAATGTAATGCTACTCGCCTAACTTTACTCGCTTAAAATAAAATAGCCTAAAATATCTAATAGGATGTCAATACTTTCGTCTAATGTATTCAGCAATGTACGAGTAATGAGTCGTCATCGGACGTGTCTGTTAATAAAATAAAATATTCGCTTACTAAATCGTGCCCGAGCTCTTTATGTCGAACATGCGTCGAACGAAAGCAATTGGGTAAGTCAAGTTTTTCAAAAGTGTGCAATTTATATATTTTTTCGGTAGTTCCCGGCGTAATGATCTAGAAAATACCCCTATTGCGTTATTATTTCCTGTAATTCTTCCAAAATATCGTGTTAAACTCACATAAAAAAGGGACACCGGACAGACGAAATTAATGCCTAAATTCGTAAAAAAAAACAAACGTATCTGAGAGAAGTCTGTGTCAGCTGTCAATTGTGACAGACCAAACTTTTCAAATTTCGGTTCATTTATTTCTACGTTCGGTGTTATTAAATCTTTGGATCGAAGAATTGTAATTTGATTGTGATTTTGATTGTGAATAGAATTATAGGAATTTTGGAACTTCACCTTGGATGTGAAAATGACCTCATCCAATGACTTTGTGCGCGGAAACTGTAGAAACTTGCCAGATTTGGACATGGCTATGATTCTTGAATATTTTCAGACAAGCGATTAGTACAACATTGCTGAAATTAGAGGTGTTAAAGCATTAATGTACGTACTCGTTATTAGCATGAAGTTTGTGATGATTTTACACGTAATTACCTAACAACCTTATCATATAACTTACCTACCATACCTATCATACTTTTTTCAATTTTAGGGCATCAAATGGCGGCTATGTCGAGAGTGCAGTTGGATATGTGGATCGATGTCTTTGTGATATTCTCGGTCGTGCAAGTTTATGTCCACTTCCATTACTACAATCTCTTTCTTCAAACCAAATACCTAATAACACCGAACACAGAAGTAAACGAACCGAAATTTGAAAAGTTTGGTCTGTCACAATTGACAGCTGACACAGACTTCACCCAGATACGTTTGTTTTTTTTTACGAATTTAGGCACTAATTTTGTCAAACCGGCGTCCCTTTTTAGGGTTCCGTACCAAAATGGTAAAAAAGGAACCCTTATGGTGCGACTCTGTCTGTCTGTCTGTCTGTCTGTCCGTCTGTCACAGCAAGATATCTCAGGATCTACTGATGCTATCGACTTGAAATTTGGAAATGTGTTAAGAACCGCTAACCCGAGCTTATTGGATGTAAAAAAAATCTTGTATCTTTTTTACTTTTTTTTAAAGGGGTCCGTAATGGGACTTTGAAAATTGAAAGTAGGGCTGTTATATTGAATGGGGTATCAAATGAAATTTTTTTAACTAAGTAGTTTTTGATTTATGGCGAAAAACGTTAAAAAAAATACCATTCCCCCCCTATTATCTTCGAAGTTACTGAACAGAAAAATCTGTAATAATTACCAATTATTAATGTCATCCTATATATTACAGGAAAAATATAACGGTTTTCCTAACTTTCACCAGTTTTGAGAAATTTGCAAAAATCTTAACACATACTTGTTTGCTCCTACTAAGCTAATCGCCATATAGTTTTTCTTGAACTATTCATGTATCTACTTATGAGTTTGTACGGAACCCTCGGTGCGCGAGTCCGACTCGCACTTGACCGGTTTTTTTTTTAAGTGAGTTTAACATGATATAAAAATGCAATAGGGGTATTTTCTAGATTATTACGTCGGGAACTATCGAAAAAATATATAAATTGCACACTTTTGAATAACTTGACTTAGGTACCCAGTTATCTGTGTCATCACATCACTAATAACGTTGATCATGTGTAATGCGTTTCTTGGAGTGATTTTATAAGAAACGCAGCCCTCCGCCGTCACCTGCGCCGCGGCTGCAGCCGCCGCCGCCGACCTGTCCGACCGAGCCCGTCCTGCAGGAAGACCCGCCACCGCCGCCCCCAAAGACCGTGTCTACATCAGGCCTCCAAGCCTAGATGAAGTCTATTGAGCAGGCGCTGAATGATGTATGCACTATCGCTTCCGAGGGAAAATTAAATTCTGAGCAAAAAACCAAAATCAACACCTTATGCCGCAAAGTGCATCATACATCAAATTTTCAGGGTTAGTTATGGATAAAACATAGAGCTCAAATTTTGTTATACCTATACCTACCACCATACATCGTGTCTATGTTTATCAAAGTAAAGACTTTCTTTCTTTCAGTTATTTAATGATTAATAAAGCCGCAAAGTGCATAGCTCTTCTCAACTGGCGATCGAATACGAGTACGAAGCCCTAAAACAGAAAGCAATTCAGAGCTACCATGCCCACCAAGTACTTTAAGAAAAGTTTGACCTTTCGCTTCGTTTCCAGGAACTGAAGCAGTGTATAAAGGAGTCTACAAAAAATACCCCGGGACCCGCTTCTTTTGCCGATGAGCTTAAAAATCCGCTGACCAGCTCTCTAACAGTAGCTCAGTAGTCATTTATCCTACTGATAAATTAAAGACGAGCGAGGAGACTAAAACCCTCGTTCAAAAAATTATACGACCAGAAGAGATGAAATTACAAGTGAGAGGGTTGCGCAAAATTACGAATGGGGTGTCGTTATTAGTACTCATTCTAAGGACGATATCCAGAAACTGAAACAATCGGCACAGTTATCGACCTCTGAACTCACGGTGGACGAACCACGAAAACGTAGATCTAGAATAGTTTTCATCGAATTGCCCACGACAATGCAGGAAGCGGAAGTTTTCAAATGTATCTACCAGCAAAACCTAGCCGATACTATGCCTAATATGTCCCTAGAAAATTTTCTGACCACAATTAAGTTAAGCCACGAATCTGGCAAAAATGACTCGGAGAACTGCAACTACATCATTGAAGTCCCTGCTCTTATACGGAAGGCCTTGACTTCAAGAGACAGAGTGTTTGTAAACTGGTCGTCGTGCCCTGTGAGAGACTTTACTCTAGTGACGAGATGCTACAAGTGCCAGCAGTACGGTCATGCTCCGAAGACGTGCAAGACGGAGATCGACACCTGCGGGCATTGCGGGGACATCGGTCATGCGATAAAGGACTGCACCAACAAAACTGAGCCACCGAAATGTGCAACATGCCTTCAATACAAAAAGCCCTGCAATCCTGAAACTGGCGATGCCGAATGCCCAGCTAGAAAATTAGCCGAAAAACGGTACATAAACTCCATAGACTATGAATGAAGATGCCTAAGTGACCTACTACCGATATGTCCTACTTACACAGTTTCGAAAACTAGGTAAATACCAATCATACGCCTATAACCGCAGCCGCCTATGACCTATATAAATGAAATAAAAACAAACTTGAAGAATGCAGCATCGATTTCGGCCCAGTATACAGCTCTGCTGACGCAGATCGCACGTCACATTTGATTCAAAGTGTGTTAATAAGATTTGAATTGTATTAAACTGTATATTTCGTACTTATGTGAATAGTCCCTTTTGCTTAAGATACAGGGAATCCTAGTTCCCAGAATTTAAATATAGTAATAAACCTAATTCTAGTTAGCAAAATAAAGCAGGTGTCCTTATAAAATACCTATAAAGGTAAAAATTAGCAACAGTAAAGTTGTCATTGTATTTAAAAAAAAATTATGTAGCCTGTCTGGGTGTCCCACTGCTGGGCAAAGGCCTCCCCTCTTTTGCGCCAGTCGTCCCTATTCAGTACATCCTCCCGCCACTCCTTGCGAAATGTGTCCAAGTCGTCCCGCCATCTCCTTTTCGGTCTGCCTCTATTCCGGTAGCCGTCTTGTGGGATCCACTCAGTAGTTGCCTTAGCCCATCGCTCCGGATGCATTCGGCACACATGCCCTGCCCAATCCCACTTGAGTTTGGCAGCCTTCGCTCCCACATCCATGATTCCAGTTCTGGAGCGCAGCATTGTATTTTATTATTATACTGTAAAGTATGTCGAACTCGTTTGTTGTATTTATTTTTACCTATTTCAGTTATAGTTTGTTTTGAAATCATTGGTGTATAGTTATTTGTAACGGTAAATATGAGTGATTTTGTGATGCAATGCAGTGCGAGCGGCGTTTGCCCTGGCTTGCGTCGTCACACGGATATGGCGAAGTCGTCCTAACGGATACCGACCGTTTACGTCGCCGGAGAAAACGCGATTGAAGCAAAAGTCCATTACATGTTTGAGAAAAACAAACTGTGTTGAAAATTTGCAAGTAATCTAAAAAATTTACATCAAATAAATATTATTACAAATTACACAATTTTATAGAAAATGTTTAGAATCCCTGCTACTACGCTAGCGTCTAACATTACGAGTATCAGGAACGAAATGTACAAGAATATTAAACCTAAGGATCATTCCTCCTACTTTTTCTACATCCCTTGCTAGAAAAGCACACATAGAGGTAAAAAGATGGAAATAGCAGATTATGATACAAGTGGGCTATGTTGATCGTTACAGTCGAGGCTGTGTTTGCACAGCCCGAGCCGTTAGGCGAGGACTGTAATAGCCGAGACTGTAATGATCAATGTCCACGACGTTTTTCAACACACGAGGAAAAAAATTATAAAACATTAAATTATTGAAAAAAAAAATTGCTCTGAACCGTTAGTTTTACCATGGAATAAATGTATCACAACGAGCTCAGCTTATATTTATTGGCCAACTCATTATAGTACCTACGCCAAAAATATGTTTTATGCCACACCTGGCCATGAAGTGGGTTTTTTCCGCACGCTGCGCGTACGGAAAAAGCCGCTTTCTGGCCAAGTGTAGACATAAAATTATGTACACAACACGGGAGGTAATAAAGAAAGCCCTCGATCGCATATTTACATCCCTCGCTTGCAGCTCGGGTCACAAACTTCTGCGATCTCGGCCTTTCTTTGTATTACAACCCTAGTTGTGTAATGTACTATTATAAGAACGGCTGGGTATTTTTGTTGTGTTTCTCTTGAATTAATAGCCACTTTACGAGCGTGTGTTGAAAAGGTAACAAACTAATGTTCAACAAGTAGGTTCCCGGGTACCTACACACTTATCAACTTACCTACTACTAGAACATCAAGCTGCCTCTGACTGATTGGCTATGAGGGTGTGTGGAATTTATGAATTTATAGTCAAAAGTTGCCCTATTTTTCACACAGATAAAATGTATCAAGTTATAAAATGAAGCACTTCATACACAATTGATGTCATGGAATCGAATGATGATCCTCTTTTTGTTTGTATGGAAAACCGACCGACTTGAATCGTTTATAGACGTTTCTGTTTCTTGCCATTTCAGAGTTAATTATGGATAAAACAAAGAGCTCAAATTTTGTTATAACTACCACCATACATTGTATACTTATCAAAGTAAAGACTTTCTTTCTTTCAGTTATTTAATGATTAATCTTCTGTATGTCCCGTGTGACAGATCGGATTGATAAATTTTACGATAGTTTTATTTATAATTTAACTTCAAAAATATTAACAAACATGAAAATCTGTTACCCTGCTCTATGAGTGCTCTATCATTTATTTCCAAAAATAGTTTAAGCTCTTGAACCAGCTTTAACTATTTTAGATCTTATAAAGTATTTATAAAGATTTCGTACTCTCCTCAAAATTATTATAAACGCCTTTGAACGCGTTTTAACATTATATTGACAGTTTAATTATTACTCCAAATCAGAACGGCATAACCTTGAAATGGTTTTCGATTTATCATAATTCATACCTTACCAACAGTCGCACCATACCAATTTGGCATTGCTAAACCTAAACAGTAATTCGTAATTCATTCATGTTTTTCAGTGAAAACATTGGGCGCACAACTAAAACAATTAGTTTGAAGCAATTTCAATTCAGATTCTGGAGAACTGCTGATAAATTGTAATGATTATCTAGGGGATTAAATTTAAAGTTGCTACGGAAGTTCAGATCGTAAAAATTGAACGTCAATGGTGCAATGTGGTCGGGTGATAAATTAAATGGAGATACGCCCACGGAACGGGATGCTACGGGGTATTCGGTTGAGGGAAGTCTCCCCAGCGATCTCCGAAGCTTGTGACGATCAGATCAGCGTACTAATAACACTGGTCAACACGACTTTTTGCCGTTTGTCCAAATATATATTTTCGGTATCCCTAATGTTCATGTATTAACAGAAAAATAATAAAAATCTTCTATTACATCGAATTTTTTTGTAAACAATGAATCTCCAAACTATGAGGAAATGGTGTCAAAATTACTAGAGGATTATAAAGCCTTAGGATGTAATATGTCCTTAAAAATGCATTTCTTGCATTCCCATCTTAACTTTTTCCCAGAAAACTTAGGTGCGGTGAGCGACGAACACGGGGAAAGATTCCATCAGGATATCATGGCGATGGAAAAGAGATATCAAGGAAAATGGTCGCCAAAAATGGTCGCAGATTTTTGTTGGACATTAAAACGAGATGTCCCAACGTGCAGTTACAAAAGACAAGCAAAACGACCCAAAAAATCATCAGAATATATTTTTTTAAATGATTATCGTTAAAAGTAAGCCCAATTTTGTTTTTCAATAAAAAAAAAATTCTACGTAATTGGCTGTTTGCAATTTTTTTTACACACATATCTTGACTACCCATTAGCTAAGGTATAAAAAAAAAGTAGTGGCGAACAACGGCAAAAAAAAAGTTTTTTTTTGTTGACCAGTGTAATCATCGAATGCAGTTTAATTAGTACCTGTAGCACTACTGGCACGGGTGACCGAAGTCGTGTCCAGTTGTTTTAGTCTGGCAGATTACATATTTATTTTTATAAACCAGTTTTAATGGAAAGTAGCTACTCATAATAACAAAACATTTTAGCACAAATGATCCTACTGCATTGTCACCAAACTTATGTAAGGCTGCCAATTTAATTTCTTTCTCTCACGAATTATGTCTGCGGTCACCTAATTACCGCGACGCTGTTTTCATACTAAATGTATGGAGACGCGGTAATTAGACGCAGTCATACTTCGTGAGAATGGCCGATTTAGTCTTGCTAATCATCCCAGCAAGTTTCCTATTCCTCTATTACGGTTCACAAACAAGAAGAAAGTATATTTGAGTGGAAAGAGGACTTCTTGTTTCAAAGACCGTAAAGTATTTTATTTCACACGCCTTTGACTTCAACTCTCGACGAACGTTTCTCCTAATTTTGGCGACACAGAGAAATGCAGCTGTAATTTTCAAATGTATAATTAGAAAGAACAAGAACATTTTCTATAAAACTGATTTCCGGCAATTAAATATTCTTCTGTATGTTTTTCAATATTATAGGAAAAACATAAAAAAAATATCCATACTTAACTACATGTAACATGTGCACACGAAAATAAGGTACAGTCGAGTTCATCATTATCTGAGCAAAGATTGGACTAAAACATCTGAACAAGACCCTATTTTCAGAAGCATAAGAACTAGATCAGATATTTTTGATCCGTTCTTTGCTCAGATAATGATGAACTCGACTGTACAGTTTAGGTGTGGTACATAGATGATTTTTGAGTGATGATTTGATGATGATTTTTAAGGTTTCCGTACCTATTTCTAAAGAAAAAAAACCGGTCAAGTGCGAGTCGGACTCGCGCACCGAGGGTTCCGTACAAACTCGTCAGTAGATACGTGAATAATTCAAGAAAAACTGTATGGTGGGACAAACTTAACTTTGCTCTTGTACAACTGCTGTCCCCATACATCGATATATGCCGCGGTTAGTTTAGTAGGAGCAAATAAGGTTGTCTTACGATTTTTGCGAATTTCTAAAAAACGCTGCAAGTTAGGAAAACCGTTTTATTTTTCCTGTAATATTTAAGATGATATGAATAATTGGTAATTATTACAGATTTTTCTGCTCAGTAACTTCGGAATGGTATTTTTTAAACATTTTTTGTCTTAAATCAAAAACTACTTGTCTCAGAAAAAAAATAAAAACGGTATTGGAATCTACATATTAAGCCCTTTTATTTGATATCCCACTCGATATAATAGCTTAACTTTTGATTTTCGACATCCCTTCGGTCCCTTTAAAAAAAAAAGTAAAAGAGGTATAAGATTTTTTTTTGTCCCATAGGCTTGGATTAGCGGTTTTTAACACTATGCCAAATTTCAAGTCGATAGCATCAGTAGATCCTGAGATATCTTGCTGTGACAGACGGACAGACAGACAGACAGACAGAGTCGCACCATAAGGGTTCCTTGTTTACCATTTTGGTACGGAACCCTAAAAATGGAACCCTTATAGGATCACTTTGTTGCCCATCTGTCTTTCCGTCAGTCAAACTTCTAAATTAACGCAATCAAAAGATACGGCCGTTTATGCTCAGTTTACGCCGCATATTGTGACGCTCGCAAGGGAAACCTCTAGCTAGGGTACTACCTGGTTCGACCCCAGGCGCCCCCGGCACCCACCCAGTCCGACCCCTCGGGGTGGTCCGGCTAGCGACCTGGTTCGACCCCAGGGAACGCCACGGCCGACCACCCGGTCCGACAATCGCTATGCCCATAAAGGTTGCGAATTTGTCAGCTTCAAAAAAAAATTAAAAAAGGTGTGGGGCGTCATTGCGCACTGAAAGGGTTAAATAGTTTACGATTGTTGAATTCAGATTGCCAGGTAAGGTCCAAATACTAATTTGTAGAACAAAATATGGCTGCAATGAGACGTGTCATCTGTTCAATTATTAGAATATCGCGTTCTATATACGACTAGTCAATATTTTCTTTTTCGATTTTTGGCCATTTTTGTTAGTGCCACGGAGGGTTCCGTGTAAATACTTTAAAATAAGGACTATATTTTTTGTACTCCAAATTGATTTCGTTTCGTTAACTATTGCGTGATGCGTAAAAAAAGAAACAAACAAACAGACAAATATTGCAAATACTATTTATTTTGTGTTGTTACGTATTTTTAGCACTTCCCGGTTACTTTTTAGGGTTCCGTAGCCAAAATGGCAAAAACGGAACCCTTATAGTTTCGTCATGTCCGTCCGTCTGTCCGTATGTCACAGGCATTTTACTCAAAAACTATATGATGGATATTGATGAAATTTGGAATATAAGTGTCTTGTATGAGCCGCTACTTAGTTCAGTAGTTAAACAACTAAAATAAATATTTTTAGGGCCCCCCCTAAAAATATTTATTTTTTAGCTTCTGTAATATTACATGTTACAGAAGCTAAAATAATTTTTTTCAACAAATATCAACGTATGGTACATGGTGCGACAGCTCTTTAAATAAAACCGGTCAAGTGCGAGTGGGACTCGCGCACCGAGGGTTCCGTACAAACTCGTAAGTAGATACGTGAATAGTTCAAGAAAAACTGTATGGCGGTTAGCTTAGTAGGAGCAAATAAGTATGTGTACGATTTTTGAAAATTTCTAAAAAACGATGCAATTTAGGAAAACCGTTTTATTTTTCCTGTAATATTTAGGATGATATTAATAATTGGTAATTATTACAGATTTTTCTGTTCAGTAACTTCAAAGATAATAGGGGGGGAATGGTATTTTTTTGAACGTTTTTGGTCATAAATCAAAAAGCACAAAATTAAGAAAAAAAAAACAAAATCGTTTTGGAATCTCCAAATTAAGCCCTTTCATTTGATATCCCACTCGATATTAAGCTCTACTTTTGTTTTTCCACATCCCATTTCGGACCCCTTTAAAAGTCGATAGCATCAGTAGATCCTGAGATATCTTGCTGTGACAGACGGACAGACAGACAGACAGAGTCGCACCATAAGGGTTCCTTTTTTACCATTTTGGTATGGAACCCTAAAAACACTATAAGGTTTCAAAGTAATATTTTTACCCGACTGCGGCGGAGCCCAAAGGAGGGTTATGTGTTTGACCTGTATGTATGTATGTCCGTTCCTATGTCCGCTCGTAACTACTCAACGGCACAACCGATTTTGATAAATGATACATCATGGATACATCATTAGATTCGTCTTGATAGCGCGAGTGTCACTGGGTAAGTAAGTGAAGTTCGTTAAAATAAACAAAATGGAGGATTTTATGCACTTTTAAATTGCTCCGCGGTCGGGTTTTTTTTAGTACAAATATTTAGTTATTGATTAAGTGAATATATTTGGAAATAATCGCTCCAAAAATTGTGTAAATTGTGCCCCCCCCCTGATCTTCTAAACCGTGTGTTCGAAAAATATGAAAAAAATCACGAATGTAACGCTTAATTAATACTTTCAACGAAAATTATTTTCAACAAGATCGAATGAACCGTTTTTGAGTTATTGCCGATAAACTGCGCTTCTCAACAAAATGACGTAATTGCTATGAGATACGCTCTTTTGTTGTTGTACATTTTTTACATCGTATTTTTTACCTTATAGTTACGGCTATGGAACCCTACACTGAGCATGGTCCGACATAATCTTGGCCAGTTTTTTTGAAGAATGTACAAACACAATCTTGCTACGATAACAATATATGTAGTTCATTCATATTTAATAGACTAGATCAGCGGTCGGCAACCCGCGGCCCGCGAACAGCTCACTTGCGGCCTGCGAGCCTCCCTTGCTATTTTGTATATAAAGGTTATTATATTCAGAATCGTATAAAATCACAAATTATTAACAAAGTGCGGCCCGCGTAAATTGCGTTAGCTACTATGTGGCCCATGGCTGCTAAAAGGTTGCCGACCGCTGGACTAGATAATGGAAAAATATGGATTGAACTTGGCAAACTTCTTCCTAGATTCTACTTCATCTCGATGCAAATACAATGGAAGCTGAATGCAATAACAATGCGTTATTAGCTCGTTCTTCATAGGGAAGCATTAACAATTAACGATTATATATAATATAACAAATATATAAATTTTCAGGACAGCATTATCCTAGTTGAAGTCAGCCTGAGTGACGTGCCACAGCTGAATAACACGTTTCATAATCAAACAAACTCCACAAAGCGGAACTCATGAGACAAGGCAAATTTGAGACATTTGAACATTTACGGGAATTCTCACGTTCACTCTGTAATTACGACCGACGTTCTATATCTGTTCATTTTGGTGATATGTATCTATGATGATAAAAAATACTACCTAGACAAATATTTGTACTGCCGTTGTCCAATAAAGCAAACAAACGAACTTCGTTAGAGCAGGTTAGGGTCTTATGCCTAGCGAATTAGTCGGCTCTCCACACAAACAAAAAGAGAGTCATTATTCGCTTCCACGACATCAATCATGGTTAAAATGTGTTTCGTTTTATAGCTTGATATATTTTGTCTACGCGAAACAACACGAGAAGTCTCAAAAACGAAAATTAATGCGCAATCGGTCATTTAAGGCCATCTATTTTAGAGTTTAGTTTCAAAACAAAAAGTAAGCAAAATAAGTGGTTTTTGCTTGCTTTTCATGTCGTTTCGCGCACAAATAATGTATGAAGCTATAAAATATAAATATTTTTACTAAAAAAAATCCGACCGCGGTATTTTTACTAAAAAAAATCCGCCATTTTGTTTATTTTAACGAACTTCATACCCAGTGACTCGCGCCATCAAGACGAATCCAATGATGTATAATTTATCAAAATCGGTTGTGCCGTTGAGTAATTACGAGCGGACACAGGAACGGACATACATACATACAGGTCAAACACATTACCCTCCTTTGGGCTTCGCCGCAGTCGGGTAAAAACATATTTCTAACACAAATGGTGCCGTGGAAACGAGTGAAGACCCTCTTTTGTTTGCATGGAAAACAAACCGAATCGAATCACCGTAAATAGTTATTTTCCATAAGAAGTCATAAGCGGGTCGATTTCAGAGCGTTTCAACCGCGGCGTTTTTTTTCTTTCGTGTTCCAGCAAATATAGGTGTAAGCGGTGGTGATCACAGTTAACTTTTACTATAAACGATGACCGGTATCGAGAAAATCAAAAGTTGTCGTCACTCGATAGTCCTTCGCGGTAAAAATCGAGGGACAATAATGAAATAAAAAAAAACGCTGGAAAGACGTCTGAAATCGACCTAAGCATGGATGTATGTAATTTATTTTCGATACGATAATCTTATTTCTCATCATGAATCATGAATTTAAAAGCTAGCAGTGGCGTGGCGTCAAATATATTTTTAGTAAAGCCGGAGCAGAGTTGGATTACTTTTTCTTTAGGCGTAGTAGATACTCCGGTCATATGCTTTAAAAAATAGGCAAGCCGGTGGGAATCGGGTTCTATGGACGCCACACCACTGAGAGCTCGCTGGAGCAATTTCCATGGCTCTCTTTCTTGAGCCCTCTCCTTGACAGCTTGGTACGACACGACGTTCACATTTTACTTAACTAATTAAGTAAAAGGTGAACGTCGTGTCGTACAACATCCTAAGTCCATGTAAGTTCTTCTTGGTCTTTCTCTCTTTCTCCTCCCTTCAACTTTACCTGATAAACCCTAAAACTCCTAACCTAAAGACTATATATAACTAGCTGAAAACCCGGCTTCGCCCGGGTAAAATGTAAAAAATTACAAACCCCATTTAACCCTTTCACCTCCTTAGAAATAGCATTACCAAGAATCTTTTCAATTAGGTACATTTTGTTATTTATCTTTCGAAGCCTTTTATTTTTAACCGACATCTAAGAAAGTGGGTTCTCTATGTAGTTATGTTTTGTTGAAATTGAGGGAACATCACGAATATTTAATGTATTAGGTATGTAATTTATCTACCAAGTTTTACTTTCAAATATCTGAAATAACAGATTCCTATTCATAATTTTACCCCTTCTAGAGCCAAATCCTATTTTTTAAGTCTAATTATTAATGTCCCACTGAAGCTGAAGGGCAAATCTATCCCGCTTGCAATGGTTCTGGTCCAAAGGACCACCCTGACCAGCCGTTAAAAATACGTCTAGGTTGTCCTGCTATTTTCACCGTGGCATGCTACGTCCTCGCCACCCAGCCTGTACCTCAGGCTCACCCCACCCCAACATGGTCTAAATATTTAATTTAAGCCGTCGTCCAAAATATGACAGTGAATTACAAAATATGACAGCCGTCCCGGTCCCGAGCTAACTTTGGACAGCCGTTAAGAAATACATTCAGGTCGTCCCACTATCTTCGCCGCGGCCTGTTCTAGCGTCGTCGGACTGGCCATATAGTTAAGGTGGTGTTTTCCAGTTTTCCTAGCCGCCGCGGGGCCCGCACGGGCCGGGCCCCCGGCTTGTGGTTGTTGTTATTGGGCCCCGGACTCGTGGGGAGTCGGAGCCCAGTCCGGTCCTGTCCATTCAACATTTCACACCTAGTTCGAAGCCAGTTTAGCCCGCCTATGTGGATACTTACTACAGACGTGGCCGGCGTAGTCTTACTTCAACCTAAGGGGTAAGCATTCACATCAGGGGTTTCCAAACTTTTTTCCCAGAGGGCCGTACAGCACCTTTGAAAATGTCGCGCGGGCTACATGACATGGTCGACTTGAAGTTACGTATAATCTTTTTCGTCCTGGGGGTGCTGTGTGTCTCACATCTGTAGGTACTTTACTGTGCAGGCAGGGGAGGCTTCTATACGCGGGCCGGATTAGAATGCCTCGTGTGCCGGATTATATAGGCCCTCCCGCTCTGTCAGTTTTTTACGCTTACTACGGTCCTGATTGGGTTTGATTGCTGCGTGCGTGATTTGACAAACCTTAAATTTTGTCTTATTAATTTTACCATGTTCTTCAAAAACTACGGAATCATCTTATGGAGGTAAAATTAACCGGCATTGTTGCTCCCCGTAGGTAGAAAATAAATTTTAGAAATCATATTTGAACGTTCTTATTCCTACCTCAAACATGAAAAACTCGTAAATAGATGCGTGAATATTTTAAGAAAAACTGTATGGCGCTTAGTTTAGTAGGAGCAAATAAGTAAGTGTTACGATTTTTCCAAATTTCTAAAAAACTGTGTAAGTTAGGAAAACCGTTATTTTTTTAAATAATATTTAGGTTGATATTAATTATTGACAATTATTACAGATTCTTCTGTTCAGTAACTTCGAAGATATGTATTAATAATGGAAGGAGGGGAATGGTATTTTTTTGAACTTTTTTCGTCCTAAATCTAAAAGTAAATGCTTAAGAAAAAAACTTAAAATGGTATTGGAATCTACAAATAAACTCCATCCTTTTGATACCCCACTTAAAACAATAGCACAACTTGAAATTTTCGACCTCCCATTTCGGCCCCCTAAAAAAAGTAAAAAAAGGTATAAGAGATTTTTTTTATGTCCAGTAGGTAGCTCAGGTTAGCGACTTTTAAAACTATTCCAAATTTCAAATCGATCGCAGCAATCGTTTGAGATATCTGACTGACCTATGAGAGTCGGACAGACAAACAGAGTCACACCATAACGGTTCCTTTTTTACAATTTTGATACGGAACCGTAAAAACATTCAGACCTGCATTATCTTTATTATGGTCGAATATTTCAAACGCCTGGTAATTTTTTTGTTTTCACCTAAATGATAAACATTGATTTTCAAATTTCTATCTTTGTACCAAAAACGGGTATAATTTAATTTGTTTTTGATGTCAGAATAAATTTAAGAAAACTTAAAAAGCCCCTACAGAGTTTCGCCCTAACTTACCACTTCACCATCAGAGGGATTAAAAACAAATGTGCCTATTCCTTTTTTTTCGTTTAGAAATTTATCTGACACCTTTGCCAACGTTTGTTACTTTTTTTGGGTTATGTGTCAATAATATTGTACAATATTATTATATTATTTTTCAGTTATGTCAGTAACTTATTAATATTTTCCCGTTTAAAGATTGTTTTCTTTGAAATAAAATTATGGAAACGTATGATTATTCTAATTAAAATAAAAAACGGGTTTCTTACCCATGCCAAGTATGTACAGCCGCGCCCGCAGTTATATTATAGTCGCATGCTACGTACCCCTGCACTAAACTGTGACAATTTCCGAACGAACTCGAATTGACGCAAGCAAACATGGCCGACTGTTTTTGGTATATTCGCATTATTTTACATCTTTATACGCTTATTTCTGCGTTATACGAATTTTGCGAATATAAGTTGTCGATTCGAAAGTGTTATTTTTTTACGCTTTAATTTTTGAGACGCTTTTCGTTCAGGTCTACCGTAGGGCCCGGCTAAATTATTAATATAGATATATAGAATCTTATTTCTAACTGAACAAAATTAAGAACACATTATTAAACACCTATCTCTCAATTATTCTTATTTGCATTATTGGCATTCTTATTACCATAAAATTAACGGTTTATTTCGACAAATACGCCAGTGAAATGCAGAACTACGGGAAACTTTCGAAACACGCTTATTGCATTCTCTGTATTGAAAGCACTTCAGTTATTTCAACGCGTTTGCTTTTTATACAACTTTGGCTCAAGTACTTATGCAGTTCGAGAAAGGGGTTTTTATTATTTTTACGAACCGAAAGCTTTTTGCATGAATCGTAGATCTTTCCAAGATTACGAATTACTTTTTCAGTAAACTTGAATCTACAACTTATTTGCATAGGTATATTTATTTCAGCGTTCAAATTTAAGGCAATTGGGAAGTTTAACACAGAAAGTATTAAATTACAGAGTTTCATGTAAGAATGAAAAATCATGCAAAACATCTTTCCCATGCATATTCATCAAGCGGCCTGTTTAAAAGTAAGTATCGGGGAAAGCTGTTCATCAACACACACTGTTTGTAAACTTTTAAACACAAGCAACATTATGTGGTGGCCGAAGTCATTTGCATTTTTGATAAACTTACGTGCTAAGACGATGAAATTACAAGGACCTACGGAAGTTATGTTACTATTTTTTGTTGAATAAACAGCATTGTGAACTTCCAACAAGGTAATTTCCCTTTAAATATTTATGCAAAGCATTGATTTACAGCGTTATGGTTGAACGACGACGACCCCTGTCATTACACTGCGGCCTTCTTAAAGTTCAACAATTGACATTTACTACGACACCATTAAAGTGTTTCAAAGCTCTATTACTCATCGCAACAAACCTAGCCAATGTTGAACGTTGTATATTGATAATAGGGAACGTTCTTGTTTCGTGTACGGCATTCGGACCAAATGGCGTAAGTATACGTATCTGAATCGGTGCAAATTAGATAGGGTATCTGAACCATTCTTACGTACACGAAGTAGGTTTCACGACAACATTTACAGAAATCACACTTTTTAGGCGTTATTTGTCAGCGCGCGTTGTAAATGCGTGTATGTAGCGGGCATTGTTTTTCGTAGGCTGAATAGCGAAGGCGCCCGCGGCCGGCGGGCGGAAAGGGTAGCGGGCGCGAAGGCGGCGTTCGTGATTGCTGACATTTATCTTGTGGCTGGCTAATTAGCCAGCGTACGGCACTGACTGCGGACACACAGAGGGCCTTTTAAATATAATTTGTAGAAGAAAATGCGGAAAAAACCCTTACATTTTTGGAGTTAACCGTTGAAGAGGACGTACGGAAGAGGTATCATGATCAATCTTGATACACGCCTCTTATAGTCTTTGTGTATGCATTATTATTATTAACTTGCTTTCCTTTACCAGCTTTGTATAAAGGTGCCAAACTGAGGGCGAAAATCAAAGCTAATGGGAAGATAGAAGGAAGTCTATATTGTCTATGAATTCATATTATTTTGAATTTCAAGTTTATTCCAAACGACCCAATTTTGTCTGCAATTCGACAAGATCTGACTAGGTCGGGTCCGTCTCTCGATATTCCATTAAGGAGGTCTAATGCGACCCCGACGATTGGCTGACGAAATGCTTTGGTCTGGAACTAGCTTTAATGCTTAAAATTATCTATCAAAACAGTTAGTGTTTTTTCCCGTTATAGGCTACTTGATGACAGTTCAAATCAGCTTCTTTTTATGAAGTGTCAAAACGCTCCGAAAGTATGCAGTTTAGTATGAAATACTATCTTGTGACGTGCTTGTGACGTCATGCTCAACATGGTGCCTTATTTTTAGTTTTCGTCATTGTAAAATCGTTGATGGCACGAAAATAAGTTTGAATGATTTTATCCGGGCTGTTTTGGAAGCGTAATTTGCTGGTTAGAGTTAATGAATTTATTTTGATTGTTGTCAAATACCCTATTCTAAGGATCTTCTAAGAGTCTAACAGTCCCTTTTTAGTAGCGCCGCTCTGGTGGCATAAAAATGTCTTTTAGCCTTAATTGGACCTTTCCCATGAGGTCTTTCCATCTTGAGCGCTTCAGTGAGTTTAAAAACTACCAAGGAAAGTAGCTAAAGTGTTTTCTGAGGTGTGTCACGAACCAACAGTGTCATTTAGGATTGTTGAACTGCTAGAATATTATTTTTATTTGACAATATTTTGGTACACTAAAACTTGGTGACATTTAAATTTAATATGACAGCTGCCACAGCATGATATTTTAACAAATAAGGTTATATCTTACTAGGAATGACTACTAGAGATTGCTGCACCAACAATGCCTCTTATAGCTAAAAACTTAAGTAAACTTGTTGTGTACAATTCCCAAGAAAACGCATTATAAATTAGGTATATTTTATAATATTCGGAACTTACTAATCATTACGACAATAAAATTATAAGTAAACAGGATTAATCAAACTTTTAAGCTAAGCAAATAAGCAATTTGCAGACCGTACGTACGTCATATCGCAAAAATTACATGTCTATCCGAATACTTTACTCATACTTGCAATCAGAAAGATATCTCATTTGCCCTATACAGGCAATATTCCATAATATTGTGCATAACGTTATTCCTACTCGTATCTTAAATTTTTTGCACTTCGTTTATTTAAAATCAACGCATGTATCTTAAAGAACAGTAAGCTCCTCAATAACTTTCATATTTCAAGCAAATGTGTTTTTTTGTTTACGGTACAGTTAGGGCATGCACTACCGGTATTTTTTGTATCATGCCAATACTAGTATCCCGGTATTGGTCTATATAAGTTTTACCGGATTTGGAAGTCCTACGTACAGTCACGGTGAAACTGTCTGGGCGTTCCTCACGGTTTTACGCGCTAAATGGAACCCGGACTTGTTCCGAGAAATCACTCTTCGGCGAGTGTAGGTATCTATATACAAAATGAAAATACGTCAGTTCATTGATCTGTGGTTCCGTGAAGGTAGGACAAACAAACAAAGATTTGTATTACCATAATATTGTTAAAGTTGCGAAAATTAAGATTTTTTTTCCACGGCGTACACGTAATGCCCAGTGGGCGGATGTACAGCTCGTAAATACTAGTCCGTTTCGTTTTTCCGCTTCCGCTCCAGTGTTGCCATTACTCTACACTACATGTCTTACTTAAACTGTATAAGTATTCACTTAATTTGAAGCCGGTAAGGTGTTTAAATCACGGTTTGGACTAATCATGGCCGCGAATGGAAGCACACGTTGCTATCGGCTACTTTATCTATTTTATTGCGACTTATAAAGAAAACGTGCTATTTTGATAAGGATTTATATAAGACACAAATAATGGCAAAAGAGGGCTGATATTTATGTCGGGATTTGCGACTTTTACAGAATGATATTATGAAGCCATTGAATAACTGATTTTCATTTGTTCTTGAGTCGTTTTCAAAAAAATTGTCCATAGTTAAGGGCTTATAAAAACAAAATCACGATCGCTTCCTTCGTTTTACGAAAGTTAGGCATACAAACTATATGGGTAACTTTCGTAACACAGAGGAATAAATTAAGTTTTGTTTTAATTAAATCCCTTAATCGTGTACATTTTATTTGAAAATGACTCTCTTAGCCAACCTACTTTTTGTTGCTTTTAAAGGAGATTAATATTATCTATCTATAAATACATATAATAAACCTGTAGAAGGAAAAAAGAAAATAGGTCAGAATCGATAACATATAATTTTTCCGTGGTTTTTTAAATTCTTTCTGTTGGTTTGTTATAAGTAAACTCAAAAACGGCCGTAAGGATTATGATGCAACCTTCAGTAATGCTAAGCAAGTCTCCAAGTATTTGGTTACAAAATCATACAATTTTGAATTATAAGAGAGTAGAAGTTTATTTTCGCGTGGCGGTCCCTTGATTTTTGCGCTGACGGGAAGAAAATGACGACTCCCGGATCGGATATTTTCAAGTCGAACATCGAGTCAAATCGAAACCAGGCGCTCGCAAGTCGCAACACTGGAATGTAATTCCAAGAAAGTCAACAAAATAGCTTAATTGACAACCTTTCATTTTTTTGAGCCTTTAATTTTATTGGTTCTCTGTTTTTGGTTTGAAAAGACGAATACGCTGATAGTTTATTTGTTTCACCAGGATTTGTAATTAATTTATGATTAATATATTAATATTTACTTATTCTAAAAAGTAATTATTTTAAGAAGGTTCAACAGAGAGTTGCAGATGCCACTGGAATTTCAAGAAGGACTTCGAACAATTTATTAAACGAAGTCAACACTTGCACTGATACACATTCTAGTGGAACAAAGTTCAGGGGCCCGTTTCACGAAGCTACAAGTTACAAATTACAAGCGGAAGTCTCTTTCTATCAAAAGGTATTTAAAAGAGACTTCCGCTTGTAATTTGTAACTTGTAGCTTCGTGAAACGGGCCCCAGCTCTCCGAAAAATAGGAGACCAAAAAAACAATTTCGTTTAGATATGGACGATTTTGATTATGATGTTTTACAGCTCTATATATTCCACGTGAAATCAAAACAAAATAACAATAAAGTACTTAGTTCTAAATTCAAATTCTGATGAACGATTAATCTAATAATTGATGTACATGGAAATTAGCATTCGTTTGTATTCGGAAATGCGATGATTGCCGATGTGCATTCTTTATGGCCGTTTACTGTACATTGTCACGCTCGGGATTATTTACGATTACGACACAACCAATCTCGAACCTTTTTATCTGGTTTCGTCGAGCTGCAAAACTCTAAAAATGTTTAATAGACAGTGGCCGTGGAACACGATCTTTTTATAGCCGTCGTCACATCGGGTTCTCAAAGTCGTTTACCGTGTTCCAGGTTTCGACTTCACCTGGCTGTAAAGGGTAGGTAATGCCTTAGTCCTCACGCTAGAGTGCCTCGTCCTAGCTCCCTGCCGTTACTTTGGGGAGTACCTATCGCAGAATCGCAGATAATGCCTAACAACCGTCAATCTGTATTTGTGACGGTGCATCTAAATAGGTCCCATTTTATCGCTTCTAGATTCCGAGGTACGGGCAGTTTTGTAAAACTGGGCAAAAATTACCTAAACTCAGTTTTAGTCAGAATTAGTTAGATTATGCTCTAACGAATATATGAATTCGAGTTCAGAGCTTGAATGATCTTTTTGACGACCGCTTTAGCTTAGTTGGTAGTGACCCTGCCTACGAATCACGAGGTCCTGGGTTCGAATCCCGGTAAGGGCATTTATTTGTGTGATGAGCACGAATATTTGTTCCTGAGTCATGGATGTTTTCTATGTATTTAAGTATTTGTATCTATTAAATATATCGTCGTCTAGTATCCATAACACAAGCCTTATTGAGCTTACTATGGGGCTAGTTCGATTTGTGTAAGATTGTCCCCTAATATTTATTTATTTTGAACGCTCTCAGTTTAGTGCCTATAGGGTCCCACTATGTCGCTGCTTAAATACTCCGACCAAAATCTTACTTTTCAAATATAATATAAAAAAATAATAATGTGTTTTGCTTTTACAGATTTAACAGGGAGCCAGGTAGGCCGCCAGGGTCGTACTCGTGTTGTTCGTATTATTACGTAGGTACTTGGAATGCACATTTTATATCTGTGTAGCTATGAGAGAATTTAAGAGGAAATAGTAAGGCGGAGAGAATTGAAAATTAGGTATTTGTAAAATGTGTCGCTGTCTCGCACAGCCCGCCTCTCCCGCGCAGAGCGCGATAGAGACAACTGCAGCTTGGACCGAAAATACCTTTTAAAATTTCATGAAAACAACGTTTCGTAGTCCCCTGATTTCTTCCCCAAAACTCAACCTATTTAACTAATTTTTTCATTAAACATTAAAGAAAGGCTTTGGCCGTGTTCCTATGTTTTCCTTTTTTTTAATAATCTAGTCAAATTTGTTTTCTGGATGTGTGAACACAGCGGAAAATATGGCTTTTTTTTTTAGGTTTTTGAAGGTTAATATCTCTTTTGAGAATCAATTTATCGTAAAAAGGAAAACATAGGAACATATCAATTGTAGCCATAGATTTTTGGACAAAAAATTATTGCTCTACTGGCATTAACCAGGGAGGAAACAGGGGACTACGTTTGTATGGAAAAACTGCCCTCCTATTTCCTCTTAAAAGAATGCCAATTTCAGCTTGGTCCATCTAGTTGTTACCCCGTTATTAGGTAACAAACATCCAAACATCTTCACAAACTTTCACATTTATAATAGTAGTGGGATTATTCTGGCATAAACTACATTAATTTTGCTTTGTAATTCAGGTTCTGAGCTTTTTTAATAGGTTATTTGATAAAAAATGTCTTTTGTTGCTAGTACGATTTGTTGACCTATTTAAGTTTTTTCTGTTGAATCAAACGTATACAGCGAAATAAAAAGACGATTCGGTACAGTGCTCGCATGTAACTAATGGTAGCACGTCTGGCTGCAGGCAGGTACCTACTAGACTAGAGCTCGAGTTTATACTTAAACGAATGAGGAACAAGAAAATTTTATATCAACACGTGTGACGACAACATGTAAAAGCTCTTCAGTTTTATTTTGTGTTCTCATTATGTTCTAGATAGATATACAAGTTATTTAGCACCTAAGAAGAGCGGTGCCTCTTAACACACGTAAACGAATACTTAAAAAGAGGCACCAACACTTTCTGGAATTGAAACATTTCTGGTTATTGAATAAATATATTTTTATTTTTTATAGTATTTTATGCAACAGTTGTATAAGAAGGTTCAAAAAATGCGAATTGCGTGAGTTGCGATACGAGCCGCGAATGCGGCGAGTATCGCAAATAGAGACGCAATGAGCGTTTTTTGACTTAATTATACAACGTTGCATACAATACTTTTTCTACGACAGGTTTTAAAATTATAAAATACAAACAAGGCATAACCTGCAAAGAAGGCAAATATGACGTATGACTGTCAGTATGTGTCTATGGTAAACTTTTTATTTTTTAAATGAAGTTAACACGCAGTGAATATATTAAAAATACTTTTGTTTTTATGTTGGCATCAATGAATTTAGTTCGGAAAGTTTTGTTTTTCTTAAAAGCCGTAGGATTTTAATTGTTTGTTAAGTTGGTAGTTGTGCATTTTTACCGTAAAGTTAATGAACGATAATGCGATAAGCGGACTGTAAGGACTATTTTAACGAGTCCTACGCAGCTTCCCGTGATCCCAAAACGAATGAATTTATTTGTAGTTATTATTCGATTGCGTGTCGGCTTACCTGCAGATCTCTTTGGCGGAGCTCAGCATCGGATGAAGGCAGTTCCGTGGGCTAACCCAGTGCTGGATCCAGATAAGTTTTGCCCCCAGTTCTACTACGGGAGATGCACGCACACAGGTCAACAACTGTAGCCGAGTCGCAATCTTAATAGTTCTTTTGGTGAAAATGATAACAGGCGACTTGATCTATTGCTTTGGCTCACGATACGAATTTTTGACTAATATTGAGCTAACTTTTCGAAAAGCAACGTGTTCGATCTACACGGTATGGGACGACTCTGAGTTGCCACACTAAACGCGATATTTTAAGTGGCAACCTGTGTTGCTATATGAAATAATTAATTTACTTAAAAATCGGCAATATTCAACATACCGCCCACCTAAATGCGACGGCATATTCAAGACTGCCGCGGTATTTAATGCAATGATAATACTTAACTCTACGAAAAGGTGCTGTTGGGAACAGTACTTCAACGAAAATACAACTAGAACGAAAACTAAAGCTAACAATTTTAAACTAATTAGGCATCATTGGCCATTGGCAAGGGACAAATCTTGACAACTGGTCTTTTGTACTGCCCAGCGGCAGTTTTAACCGTTACCACTCTACATATTCCATCTGCACCGGGGTGCAGAGCAACGATACGCCCTAACGGCCATTTAAGGGGATCTAACGATTCACCTACTATAAGCACTAATGATCCCATGGTTATGTTAGAATGGGTCTTATCCCACTTTGCCCTTTGTTGGAGTGTGTGTATATACTCTCTTTGCCATCGGTGCCAAAAGGCTTGGTGTATTTGTTGGATGAGTTTCCACCGTTGCTGGAGGCCAATTTTTAAATCTATAAGCTTTTCCTCGGGCATGATCGACAGAGGTTCTAAGGTTAAGAAGTGACCCGGGGTTAAGGCTACGAGATCATTGGCGTCTGAGCTAAGAGGCGTCAATGGCCGCGAATTTAACATGGCCTCTACTTGTGTCAGCACGGTGTAAAACTCCTCGAACGTCAAACGTTGCGCACCGATAGCACGAGTGATATGAGTTTTTACCGACTTGATTCCGGCTTCGGCGAGACCATTAAAATGGGGACTCCCCGGAGGACTAAACGAAAACTTAATTTCTTGAGACTCTGCGGCCTTTTGCATAACAGAACCAAGATAGTTACTGGCACCGATAAAATTTCTTCCTTGGTCGGAAACAAGATGGCTACACCGGCCACGACGGGCGATAAAGCGTCGCAAGGCGGCCAGAAAGGCCTCCGTGGACAATTCAGATGCAAGTTCGATATGTATAGCTTTCGTAGAGGTACACACGAAAACACAAATGTACCCTTTGAAAGTTCTGGCACCTCGACCTCGGCCGAAAGCTATATTGTAAGGTCCACCGTAGTCGACAACTGAATGCGAAAAGCATTTAAGTTGGTTAACACGATACGATGGATAATTGCCCATGAACGGGGCAGGGGCATGTTGTGGACGAGCACGAAAACATTTGATACAACCTGAGATTATCGATCGAATGGCCCGTTTGCATGACAATATCCAGAAATGTTGTGCAATGAGATTCTGAAGAGTTTGCGCACCAGGATGCGTGAAGCGAGTATGATATTCCTGAATTACTAGGAAAGTGAGGCGATGGGAGCGAGGTAATATTAAAGGGTGCTTTGTTTCAAAGCAGATCTTGGCATTAGCCAAGCGACCGCCCACCCTGAGAAGACCCGCCTCGTCAACGAAAGGCGCTAATTTGCGAAAACTCTTGGGAAGCGAGTTGGACGAACCCTTTTTAATGAGTTCCAACTCCGACGAAAACGCATTCTCCTGCACACATTTCACTAGAAACATGAGCGCTTTGCGAATCTCTGTTGGTTGTAATGACCCGACAACACGATGTTCGACAGTTTTCTGTTTACAGTTCTCCGAAAACCGAAAGCAATAAGCTAATACTCGTTGGAGCGTTCTTAATGACGAGAACCTCTCCAAAAGAGCTTCTACTTGGTCGTCGGTATTGGACGCTACGAGAACGGTAATTTTTTGCTCTTCGTGAAGGACGGTTTTGTCTATTGACAATGACGACTTCGGCCAATTTGAACTGGGGTACCTCAGCCAAGAGGGCCCGTTCCACCAGCAAGCTTGGTTAACCAAGTCTTGAGGTAGTAACCCACGTGATCCACAGTCTGCGGGGTTATCAGTGGTTCTGACATGATGCCAGGAGTCGGGAGGAATTATTTCTTGGATGTGGCTTACGCGATTAGCCACAAACGTTTTCCACTTGGAAGGACATGATTTTATCCAAGTCAACGTGACACTTGAGTCCGACCAAGCAAAGACCTCACTCACAACATGAAAAGGTTTCAGAGCCTCCACGACTGAGGCCATCAAGTCCGATAACAGAACCGCTGCAACCAATTCGAGACGTGGTACCGACAATTTATGCAGGGGAGCGACCTTGGATTTGCCGCAGATCAATTGGACGGCGATATCGTCATTCTTACTTATTGTGCGGCAGTAAACGACAGCACAGAAGCCTCGTTCTGACGCATCACAAAAGCCGTGGAGATGTACTACGTCAAACTCCACCACAATACGGCGAGGAACAGCCACAGAGCTCAGCGACGGAAGCTGGGCTTTGAGTTCCTGCCATTCAAGCCTGATGTTTTCTGGAACATCGTCATCCCATGTGACACCAGAAACCCAGAGCAGCTGCATCAGGTACTTTGCGAGAAAAGTTACAGGCGAGAGGAAACCCAACGGGTCGAAAATCCTGGCTATCTCCGAAAGAATGGAGCGCTTAGTGCAGCGACCGTTATGAGTAGCTGCTACACGAAAACGAAAGGAATCTGATTGGGGTTGCCATAACAATCCCAAGATCTTGAGCGAAATGTCAGACATTTCTTCGAAATGTTTAAAGTCCTGTGAGTACAAGTCAGAGGATGGAAGGTTGTCCAGAAAGTCACGGTTATTGGAAGTCCACTTTCTCAGATGGAAACCACCCGACGACAAAATTTTTGTGAGTTCCATCTGAAGCGAGCGAGCCTGCTCAATCGAATTCGCTCCAGTGACGACATCATCGACGTAAATATCGCGAGCGAGGACAGCTGAACCAGCCGGATATTCTCCTGCAGCATCGCTGGCAAGCTGAGCCATTGTACGAAGAGCTTGGAAAGGCGCTGCAGAAACTCCATATGTGACAGTTCTAAGGCGATAGTCGCGCACTGGACCGGAGCCCGAGGGACGCCATAGGATACGCTGAAATTCGGCATCTTCTCCAGAGACCAGAATCTGCCTATACATTTGCTTAACGTCGCCGGTGAACACGACGGCGTGCCAACGAAAGCGTATAAGCAGCTCGAAAATGTTAGTTTGTAGTTTGGGCCCAGCGAGGAGGGTGGAATTTAAGGAAACTCCTCTGGCATCCTTAGCACTGGCGTCGAATACGACACGAAGAGGCGTGGTTACTGAATCACGCAGTATACCATGGTGAGGAATATAATAAAACTGGCCCTCGCTTGTTGAAGGAGGGTCTGCTTCTTCCAAGTGACCACGTGACTCGTAATCGTCCATGAACTCGACATACGACCTTTTGAATTCAGGACTGCTATTTAACTTGCGCTCCAACGACTGAAACCGTTTAAGAGCGATCTCACGCGAATTGAGGAAGGTAGGTTTATTCGTAGGATCAACGAAAGGTAAAGGGACTACGAATCTTCCTTCTTCGTTGCGGTAGTAATTTGCACGATAATAATCTTCGCAGCGTTGGTCCTCCTGCGATACGAATGGTTTGGACGGAGAACTAACATTTTCTAATTCCCAAAATTTCTTAAGGGAATCATCGAGCGATAATGTTTGCGAAGGATTCGACACGAAAAAACAATATTTATTATTGTTACGACGAGAAACGACAGAGTTTGTCGTGAGTTGACTTTTGTCACACTCACCCATGACAATCCACCCGAAGACCGTATTCAGAGCGGTAGGTTGTCCAGGCTCCCCTCGCCTTATACCAGGTAACAACGACGAAACGAAAATATCTGCATTGAGCAGCATGTCCACTGGCGCCGGGCGAGCGAAGTCAGGATCAGCAAGCGATAAGTTATTTATGTGCGACCACCTTGACGAATCGACAGGTTGTGTAGGTTGGTCGGCACATATCGACGACAAAACGAGAGCTTCGAATTTAATATTCGACGACAAAGTTGTATTACCGAGCGGCTTGATTTCACACGACAGGGAGCCGAGCGGTTGAGCGACAGAATTACCAATGCCGTACACGGCGTGTTGGCCACGAGAAATGTTAAATCCTAGCCTTTTCACGCAGGATTTCGATATGAAGTTACATGCGCTAGCACAATCGAGAAGCGCGCGCACTGGTTGGAAATTACCAGAATTGTCCATAATTAGAACCATTATTGTCGAAAACAACATAGTATTTTCCCCAGTCAATGTAGTTAAAACCGTATTGCTATTATTACTACTGGGACTGATACTAGGCGACGCGTTATCAGCCGCCGTGGGGCTGTGGGGTGCGGGCGCTTGTATATTTTTAGTAAAATGCAACAAAGTGTGATGTGAACGACTACACACACTACAACGAGAGGCACGACAAACTTTCACCCTATGGGCATTCGAAAAACATAAGATACACAGTCCCTTTTCTTTCACAAAATTAAAACGAGCGTTGTTGTCAAGTTTTAAGAATTGACTACACTTTCCGAGACTGTGCTGACCAGTACAAAGACCACAAGTTGGACTTGAAACGACAAGTGCTGTTTTATTTTTAGTCAACGACTTAATATTTTGGACCTTTATGCTTGAATTTTCCAATGCTTTGCTTCGCTTCTCAATAAAGTTCTTCAAGTCATCAAAGTTTGGAATATCCACATTTGAATTAAGCTGCAGTTCAAATGCTTCACGGGTAGCGACATCTAACTTTGACCACAATAAGTAGTACAGCATAAAGTTCCGGTCAGGAAGGTTGAATTTGGACAAGATATTTAAGTTTTCATTAAATGTTCGAAAAACCCTTTCTAAATCATTTTTGTTTTTAACTATTTCACAATTCAACATCTTTTCATAATAAATAACAGCAATTTGTCTTTTCTTGTCATAGTAATTGGACAGAGTATCATAAGCTTTAACATAATTGTCACCGGACAAAGGAAAACTTTTTATTAATTCATAGGCGGAACCTTGCACACTCGATAAAAGGTAATGTAATTTTTCAACATTACTAATAGTGTTCCGACTATGGATCAATGAATCAAACAGTTCCTTGAAGGACACCCAGTTCTCCAATTTCCCATCGAAAAGTTTAATTGTTATCTTTGGTAATTTGGCTAGGTTATTTTCCAATAATAAAGGTTTACTTTCCATACGATCACTTGGAGAACTTGATGTACTTTGTCTCAATCTACTTTTCACTGATTTTAAACGAGTTTCAAATTCTTTTGTAACTTCGTATTCGCTTGATCGTTGTTCACTTGACAGCGGACGTAAAATTCGGATTTGCGCTTCATGAAAATCTTTTTCTAAATCTTTAAAGTCTAACTCATTGTAACCTTGCAAATCTGAACTTTCGATATGTTCTAAACGCATAATACAATAATCTCGTGCGACACGGTAACCATCTACAGTCGCCGGTTCCAATCCACTATTATCGTGTTCACTCATTTTGCTCTAAATACAAACCAAAACACTAAAATATCATACAAAGTAGCAACGTAAACAATCACGTAAATTCTAAATGTCACTCGAAGACGAACTGACGTTTCAAGTTGACAGCTGACACTCTGACAGATTAAGCTAAGCTATCTTCACGGAAAACGTTCCGTTTAACGTTTTACAATATATTGAGTCTATAAGTCGGAAGTTGTACTGCCAACATAAACGAACGAAAACGAAAGCGACAAAAAAGATGGCGTACAACTAACACGATAAAATATTAGCCAAGGCAATTTCTCAAGTACCCACGAAATTTGCAATTAATCAAATAATTTCTTAAAATCACGGAAAATTACGTAGTAACTCACGACAAAAGGTACTTTTCAACAAAATCCGGCGAGACGGACCAAAAAAAAAATGAACGATAATGCGATAAGCGGACTGTAAGGACTATTTTAACGAGTCCTACGCAGCTTCCCGTGATCCCAAAACGAATGAATTTATTTGTAGTTATTATTCGATTGCGTGTCGGCTTACCTGCAGATCTCTTTGGCGGAGCTCAGCATCGGATGAAGGCAGTTCCGTGGGCTAACCCAGTGCTGGATCCAGATAAGTTTTGCCCCCAGTTCTACTACGGGAGATGCACGCACACAGGTCAACAACTGTAGCCGAGTCGCAATCTTAATAGTTCTTTTGGTGAAAATGATAACAGGCGACTTGATCTATTGCTTTGGCTCACGATACGAATTTTTGACTAATATTGAGCTAACTTTTCGAAAAGCAACGTGTTCGATCTACACGGTATGGGACGACTCTGAGTTGCCACACTAAACGCGATATTTTAAGTGGCAACCTGTGTTGCTATATGAAATAATTAATTTACTTAAAAATCGGCAATATTCAACAGTTAAAATTGAGCGCTTAATCCTTGACCTCAGTTTAACCTAGATTTAGAAGTCTGTGGTAGCTAGCAATAACGTAAAGTGGCTATAACGACACTAGTGCTGTTATGGGGAATAGAGTATAGACTTCTCTGAACTCATATTATATATGTTCTTATATTAGTGTTCGTGACCAAGTAAAAGACAGATAACAGTACAGGAGTAGAAAAAATCCATAACAGCAGCGATGACACTAAACAACTATACTCCGTTTATTCCAATGTAGAAATGATGTAAACCAAAGAAGCAGTGGTCGTCAACATTTTTATTTATCAATGAACAATTTAAAAGCACGTGATATTTATTATGTCGTTTTCTTTGTCCAATATTAATTTATTAGCTATCTAAAGTGCTCACTTAGTAGGCCAAGCCAGGGCATAATAATATCTGGGGGCACGGGAGTGCCCCCGCCAAGTCGAGCAAAACAAAGGCACGGCCGTACATACCATCCTTTTCTTGAAGCTATTCAGGCCATTTTCAGCCTCCCGTAATTTTGTACTGGCTAAAGCTAGAACCCTGAAATTTCAGAAATATATAGGGCACAATAAGACTTATATATATTCTCAATATCATTCAATTTGACCGTGTGGTTTAAGAACTATTGCATGTCAAAGTTCCTTAGTTTTGTCACTGACTCACTGATCATCATAATTCTAAGGTACTTCTAGCAGTCCTACAAGCAGCGGAGGCTTAGTATTAGGGTTCCGTCGGCACCCTTTGGCTACGGAACCCTAAAAACAAAGTATACATATTACATATATAGATACAGGAAATCAAAGTACACAGAAAAACTAAATGGCACTCGCCTGTGTACAAACCGAGAATCGAGTGAAAATGCGAGAATGAGTGTACGGTGGACGAATGGTTAAGTCACTGGGCCGGAAATCCAGAGGTACCGGGTTCGATTCTCGGTCTGTACACAGGCGAGTGCCATTTAGTTTTTCTGTGTACTTTGATTTCCTGTATCTATATATGTAACATAAAAAGTGTGGTGTAAATTGCCCACATTAAAACCAATGAAGAGACAAAAATGTTTCCTTCATAAATATATAAAGTATACATATGTAACATACTGCCGTCCTCAAACTTAAGCGCCGCTAATTTGTAAACTTCATACAAACTAACGGCCTTTTAGTTTGAGGACGGCAGCATACTAGAGGATCTGTGAGCTGTAGAGCTCGCGAGTCCTTCAACCCCGGTGGCTACGCCATTTCGAAAAAAATCTAAAACTGGATCGACAAAAAGGTTCTGTATAATGTATCGAACTGTATACATTGAATCCTCCTTATGTCCCCCCTTATGTCACAGGCATTTTACTCAAAAACTACATGATGTATATTGATGAAATTTGGAATATAGGTGTCTTGTATGAGCCGCTACTTAGTTTAGCGATGTTACGAGTCGATTTTATTCCAACTCGGTTAACTCGAGTTGACTCGGCCGCTAACTCGAATCGATACTCGAGTTGACTCGACTCGCATGGCATCAACTGGATGGGATCGGCGAAGTATGCCAACGGCGACCGGCGACGGAACACGAATCAAAACAAAATGAATATTCATCGAGTCGAGTTTCGAGTTGGCGAATCGTTGACTCGCGTGCACTCGCATTACTCGCATTCGTTATCCGCTCGCTTGTCCGGTCCGTATCAAGTCTAGCTAGAGTTAGGTATACGAGTTGATTCGAATTGCGAGTGAACTTGATTCGAATGAACTCGCATACTCGCGTTAGTCACAATCATAAGTCTTACCGTCGTTCCTGGTGACATAAAATTTGGCACACAACATTCGAATTTCACGCATACGAAGTCGCGGGCAAAAGCTAGTTGTAGGTATAAATCCTACCTCCCTATAAATGAAAGCGGCAGTTTATTGATGTGTTCGGAATTTGTCAATATTACGAACGCGCCGAGCGAGCCATCCGCTTAAGGTAATTAATATTACTTCAGTTTCTGTTTTGCAATTATTTTACAGCAATTTTATTGAATAATCGAATGGTGAAATGACGAAAAATAAATATATGTTTTGCCCGTACCATTGTACTATGTATGTTTATTAGGCCAAACTGGTTTATCCTGTGCTTGTCAGGATATACTAGTTTAGTTTAGGACAGTCTAGTTTGGTCTAAAGTGTTTACACTGGCTTAACCGCGCGCTTTTGAAGAGAGCTTATTATAAAGTCCAAGATTACTTGAATGACAAAGAACCATGGCCAAAGCATCAGTCGCAGCAGTCGTCGAAATAGGGCAGTGTCCCGGAGAGGTTTAGGTACATGATGCCTACAGATGGCGTCGCTGCTACGGGCTGTATCGTTCCACTGTTTCATTTATTTTTATTTTAATGTAATTTTATTTCAATATTTGCATTTTGACATACTGAATACATACATGTTATGTATACTGTAGCTAGTTGTAATGACTGTTAGCTTAATAGTCTATTTCTCGACGTGAAACATACGTTTCCCATTTTGTATTTCGACGTTTGGAGGTCCTTTACACCTCCAAAATATAATGTTTTGACAACGGAGACTCCTTACATCTCCATTAATTTTAGTCTATGTTTGCCTATTTTCTATATTTTTGTTTTGACGCCTAGAGACCCTTTACATCTCTAAAAATTTAGTTTTAAGTTTTGTAATGTAATGGATCCGGAGATTATATACGTCTCTCGGTAAAAGGTAAAAAAAACTGTGCCCAGTTATTTGCTTGTTGCATTTTATAAATGTCATCTTATGTAATAATGTCACAATTGTTGTAATGTTGTTTTTAAAAGAGAAACTGGTGAGTTTCTTCAGGCGCTTCTTCTCACCAGAAGGTCATCTACCGAAGCGCCAAAAGAAAAGAATCAGACATGTAAAAGAGCCCTTGAGGCCTACTTACAGAAATAAATGAATTTGAGTTTGAGTTTAACCAGTTCGGCCTAGGCGGGACAGATTTCCATCGCTTCCCAGCAGCATCGTCTTTTGCTGTCGAACATCTTCGATACGATGGTCAGCAGCGAGAAGTCTGCACCTACTACAGCAGCTAAGCTCGTGGTTTACTTAACTGCATTACCCGTCACTCTGTCCGACCAGTCTTATATCATTACACCACGCCGCACACACTTCCAATATGTGTGGCGCAGGATGTCCACAGGCGCAGAGCGCTCGCAACATCCGAGGGCCTCCTGTTTGTTCGCAGTTCGGTGCAGGTTCTCACTGAAACAACCGTTACCGGTGAGAACCTGCACCAGGTGGAATTTGGACGCTCCCCACTTCCAAGCGACCCACCGACCGAAGTTGGACACGAGTCTCTAGGGTCGCGCGGCCCGCTGTTGCCGATTCCAGCTCTTACCTCCAACTTGGAATTGGGTAGCCTGTCCTCTTTTCCGCAGTTCTTCCACTTCCTTTGGCATCAGGAACTCCCCCAGGCTCTCAGGAAGGGGAATCTCTGCGTTAACACATTACGTGTTAATTTTGTTAATCGTAACGGAACGATGCAATCAGCCCGGCGTAGCCTGTGTAGTTGAGCCCAAAGTAGACTAAACTAGGTAGTGTATCCTGATACACTTAGGATATACTGGTTTGGCCTGATTTCGGGTTTGACCGTTAACATATACAGGGTGTCCCTAAAACCAACTTTGATACGATCAGGGCTGATAGACCAGCTCATAAGAACCTAGATTAAGCAAATTTGACTTCAGTAAAAATCTCTTAGTTTTCGAGATATTGACGTTTTTGTAAAACTCGTGCTAAGTGATACCCTGACTCGGTGTTTTGAGTGTCATTGCTAAAATATCAAGTATTTTACAAATCTGTTTTTTGCTATGTGTTGCCAAATAACTATGCTATTGAACGTATTTTCTATTTTTGCTAATTTATTCAGACTGTGGACACAGTACAATAACAAAAAAAAATTATTCGATTTTTTTCAAATTTCACCTCTGTCTTCGAACTAGCGTGGTGAAAAAAAAATGTACCAACATAACCTGGCACTCAACGTAAAAAAATTGCGCATTTATTGTAGTTCCTAAAATGGTATAAAATTTACTAACCACTGTAATAATTTTTGAAATAATGATATTTTGTTACAAAATTAACTGTTTGCCGCCGTCATCTCATACGATCCGGTTGAACTAAGTTTGCACCTGGCGTGCTTGACATCACATACAAATTAGGTGCAAACTTCACGTAATCGTCAATATCTCGAAAACTAAGAAATTTTTATGAGGTCGATTTTACTCAGTCTCGTATTTTATGAGCTGGTTTATCAGCCCTGTTCGCCATTTTGTAAAAGTCGCGAATTTTGATAGCCTGGATCAGTCTTTCGAAAGTCATGACTTCAAATTTCAGTATTTTCTTAATCTGCTTTTTGTTAAACATTACTTAATAATTATGCTATCATACCTTTTCTGTTCGAAATTCAAATTCTGGTACGAAAATTAACCAATGGAATATTGTAGTATAAACTCCTTTTGAATTAAAATGCTAGTGTGTAAATTCTTATTATTTTAAACTACATTATTTTGTTTTATTTTGGCATGGTAAATTTGTTTTAAGTATTACGCGATTCAAATCCGAGGTCATATTTTGAATCACGTAAAATGTAATTTATTTTGATAAGGTATGATAGCATAATTATTAAGTAATATTTAAAACAAAAAGCAGATTAAGAAAATACTGAATTTTGAAGTCATGACATTCGAAAGACTGATCCAGGCTATCAAAATTCGCGACTCTTACAAAATGGCGAACAGGGCTGATAAACCAGCTCATAAAAAACGAGAATGAGTAAAATCGACCTCATAAAAATTTCTTAGTTTTCGAGATATTGACGATTACGTGAAGTTTGCACCTAATTTGTATGTGATGTCAAGCACACCAGGTGCAAACTTAGTTCAACCGGATCGTATGAGATGAAGGCGGCAGACAGTTAATTTTGTAACAAAATATCATTATTTCAAAAATTATTACAGTGTTTAGTAAATTTTATACCATTTTAGAAACTACAATAAATGCGCAATTTTTTTACGTTGAGTGCCAGGTTATGTTGGTACATTTTTTTTTCACCACGCTAGTTCGAAGTCAGAGGTGAAATTTGAAAAAAATCGAATAATTTTTTTTTGTTATTGTACTGTGTCCACAGCATGAATAAATTAGCAAAAATAGAAAATACGTTCAATAGCATAGTTATTTGGTAACACATAGCAAAAAACAGATTTGTAAAATACTTGATATTTTAGCAATGACACTCAAAACACCGAGTCAGGGTATCACTTAGCACGAGTTTTACAAAAACGTCAATATCTCGAAAACTAAGAGATTTTTACTGAGGTCAAATTTGCTTAATCTAGGTTCTTATGAGCTGGTCTATCAGCCCTGATCGTATCAAAGTTGGTTTTAGGGACACCCTGTATATCCATGCTAAATCGCAGCTTTCTTTCTAGTACTAACAGTCGCTAAAACCCTAAAAAGGTATAACGTTTCCAGTAGGCTTGAGTTAGCCATTATTAACACCATTCCAAATTTCAAACCGATAGCAGTACTGGAAATATCTGGCTGTGAGAGACGGCCAGACAGACAGACAAAGTCGCACCATAAGGGTTCCTTCTCATTTTGGTACGGAACCCTAATAAAAATTAACCTTCATTCCGTCTACGCGTGTGTCCACACACATATAAATCAGGTAACCATTCCACGGCGGAACATTAGCTTAGTTAACTTTGCAAGTTACCGCGCAAGTTTAACTCACGAATGAGCTCCGCCAGGTATCACCGCACTCCGATCTGAAACGATTTGAATAATTCTTTAACCAATTCCACCGCGCTTGAAAACTTCGTTCAAGTCGCTTGCTTATTTGGGTAGTTCTATAGCGTTTCAAGCGCTCTCGCCAGCGGCGTATTTAGGTAAGCCAAGGCCATGGTGCAAAGAAACAACAGGCCCCTATGAAAACTGGTTAGGTTTAAGAAATTATTTAAAATTGAGTCTTAGTCATTGTAGCCAAAGCCAAATCTTGGAGAGGTGAAGCCTCGTGCTTTTAGGTGGCCTGGTGTATTGCACCGCCTACTTAGTCCTTCCATATCTACGCCTCTGGCCCTCACTGTCCTGGTCGCATTTGTCCCTGTAGGCTTGGATTACCATTTTCTGTTATTATCTAGAGGCACAGATATTCAATAACATAACCGAAGGGGCATTCCACCAGAACGTCAACTTTGTCGGGGACGTGACAACTAGCCGGTTTTTATTTTTTTTTTTTAAATTTTACTTTATTTTTAAATTTTTAGTGGCACTGGAAAAATATTGTTTTAACCAAATAGACGTAAGTCTATTTAGTTAAAAGAAAAAAATCCAAATCGGTCTAGCAGTTTTCAATCAAATAGCCGTAATCGGGGAACAAACCTACATAAAAATTGCTCTTTGTTTTGAAGTCGGTTAAAACTGGAAACTTATTTCTAATAAGAAATGCACGAGAAACTAAGAAAAATACCCAAATCGCTATATGTGTGCCTATGATATTTGAAGAGTTCCCTCGATTTCTCCAAAATTCCCTCATCAGATCCTGATTTGGTTACAATGGGACCACCTCGAAAGTCTACCCTTTCAAACAAAAAAGAATTTACCAATTCGGTCCAGCCGTCTTCAAGTAATCGGTGAACAAACACACAAAAAAAACATACAGACGAATTGAGAACCGTCCTTCTTTTGGAAGTCGGTTAAAAACATACAGAAAGTCTTAGAACACACAATACACCATCAATTCGAAAGCCAAGTTATAATATATTAACATACTTACCAATTACCAAAAAAAGAATTCCTAACTTTGTTACAAGTATGAATATAATGGAATCACGTGCCCAGCATTCTGGTGGAATGCCCCCGAAACTGAATAGACGAACTGGTACAAAATAATCGAAGAATGGTAATCCAAGCCTACAGGGAAATAGGTAGTCAAAGATACGGCCAGGGTAGTGAGACCGGATGAGTCGCTGGTAGAACTACCCCTTTCATTGTTCTCAAAATGTGTGTTAAGCAGGACTTTGTATACCTAAACATAATAATAATATAATAAATATTAGGGGACAATCTTACACAAATCGAACTAGCCCCATAGTAAGCTCAATAAGGCTTGTGTTATGGATACTAGACGACGATATATTTAATAGATACAAATACTTAAATACATAGAAAACATCCATGACTCAGGAACAAATATTCGTGCTCATCACACAAATAAATGCCCTTACCGGGATTCGAACCCAGAAGCCCCTGCTTCGTAGGCAGGGTCACTAGCAACTAAGCTAAAGCGGTCGTCAAATGCCTTTGTTAGTTCAAAGGCCCATAAGGGATCACTTCAGTATTATGACCCCTTTATGGACGACCCCTTTAGCTTAGTTGGTAGTGACCCTGCCTACGAAGCAGGAGGTCCTGGGTTCAAATCCCGGTAAGGGCATTTATTTGTGTGATGAGCACGAATATTTGTTCCTGAGTCATGGATGTTTTCTATGTATTTAAGTATTTGTATCTATTAAATATATCGTCGTCTAGTATCCATAACACAAGCCTTATTGAGCTTACTATGGGGCTAGTTCGATTTGTGTAAGATTGTCCCCTAATATTTATTTATTTATTTTATTTATTTATTTATTTATGGCGAAATTTCTCGAAGGAATGAGAGAAACAGCACTATTAGAAATAGAAAGAGGCAGCTATACTGAGAATGTTCTAGAATTGTGTGAAAGAGATAGAAAAGGCTCTATCACTTCACCTAGAAAATGACAGCAATATTATAGTCGGGAATGTTCCAGTCAAGTCGTGCATCGAACAATCTAGATTATCTAGAACACTCGCGACGCGACGCGAATTTTGGGTACGCCGAAAAATCACAAATAATTAGTACTATTTTTGTGCGGGAGGATATTACGGTTTTCGTTGCACTTTTTGAAATATTCCGTTTTTTCCTATACGCTCCATACAAAATTTAAGAAAAAATAGTACATTACACTACTAGGGTGGTAATAAAAAGAAAGGCCGAGATCGCAGAAGTTTACGGCCCGAGCTGCAAGCGAGGGATGTAAATGTGCGATCGAGGGCTTTCTTTATTACCTCCCGTGTTGTGTACATCATTTTATATCTACACTTGGCCAGAAAGCGGCTTTTTCCGTACGCGCAGCGTGCGGAAAAAGCCACTTTATGGCCAGGTGTGGTATAAAATTATTTCTCGTCGGTTTTTTAGCCAAATATACCCATAATAATTTTTTACCCTAAAAATGATGAGTAGATTCGATTTCAATCAAAAAAAGATACACTTACAAAAATAAGTCCCTATTTCTATGGAGAGTCGATTTTCGATCCATAGCGCCGTTAAGAAAAAAGAAAACGTTTTATTATATGGGTCTTAGGCGGAGAACACACCGCAGCGAAAATCGCGGCGACGCGCGACTCAGCGATTTTCAACTTTGTATGTAGAATCATCGATTTGTATAGAAAAATCGCGGGGTGGCGCACACCGAAATCGCCCGTCGCGGCGATTTTTTCCGAGTAGCTGCGCATACACGGAAAAAATCGCGGCGACGGGCGATTTCGGTGTGTTCTTCGCCTTATACTCTTCAGTGTTAAATTTTATTGCGTTTTTATTATTTATTGATATAGTGGCAATATAAATACTACGCATTCTGTGAAAATTTCAAGTCTCTTCCTATTACGACGTAATAATACCCATCAATAATAATAATAATTTTGAGGTACCTACAGCCTTATACAGACTACCTAATCATGCTGAATGTAGGTAAGTAGATATGATAGTTCTGTCAATCAGTCTGGACTAGAAATTGTAACTATGTAATTATTTACTATGCCCAAATCAACAGCTGTATATAGGTAAATCCATTCGTAATGCGGCCATGATTGAATGGATTGGTTGAATCAATAAGAAGGATAAGCGGTAATTAGCGTGCGCTTATTGGGAGCTTACTGAAGCGACTGACTAACACTTCCAAGTACATATACTGCCTATACCCAACAATAACTACCTATACATTGACAAATTAATCTGGTAATCATTATTGAAATGGTTGGATCGCAGATCATTATCGTCAGATAGACGCCCATTGCTAATCATAGGCCTCCCTCGCTAACACATTCGCTACCAAAATTTCGTAGCGCTATTTCGTAGCCAATAACATAGGGAAATACGTATGTAGCGAAAGTCGTTCGTGATCGTTAGAAGACATACACTTCCATTTAAAAGTTGACAGGGGCTCTTGTGATTAGATTTACAGTTGGACAGATAGGATAGGACAAGCTACTAAGTTTTTCCTGACTGGCCCCCTCTACAGAAGAATTTATAAATATAATTCACATAAAATTAGTTTTAACATAAAATATTGAGTCGGTTCTCATCTGAGCGCCATCACAGAAACGTATTGTCAGGTGCACTTCACTCGATTTTGGCCTCCCGCACGGTGGGCGTAGCCGATCCAGTCGCCGGCGACCAAAACATCACAGTTTCACAATATAATTATCGTGACAGTACGCAAACGCCGTTGATGCCGGCCGAACGCCGCTAGCGAAAACTACGCGAGAACGTATTGTGTGCGAAGTTTCCAAGCTGTGGCTCTAGCGGTGGGAACTCCCACGTTCGCTTCAACACAATAGGGTTCGGCACGAGCGTGGGAATTCTTGTTTTTTTGTATGGAACCGCGTGACACTGAAATATCTGTTTATATACTCTATTCAGTGTTATTGTAATGTCTCGGAATTAGGGCATGCAATACCGGTTTTACTTATATGGGCCAAATACTGAAAAACCGGTATTGCATGCCCTATTCGGAATAAAACAAATCTGGGGGCACGTTAGTGCCCCCGCCAAGTCGAGCAATCCTATTTTACAAGTGCATTTCCCTTATAATAAACCTCCCTGAGTAGAGCCTCTATAGTATACGTTCAAAATATTAATGTAGGTAACAATTAACTTTATTAGACTAACAGCACGCGGTTTATATTCCGATAATTAGTTAGTTAAATAGTTTAATGAGTTTTGGTTGTCACCTGACGATATACTGTTTTAAATTTAAGTTAATCTTTTGATTTGATGTGCAATAAGCTTAGGCAATAAGTCACACCAGACCGTCTTGTGAGGGGTCGACCCACGCTGCGTCTTCCGGTTCGTGGTGTCTATTCGAGAACCTATATGCCCCATCGGCCATCGGTTCTTCGAGCTATATACATAGTTCATTTCATTGCCACTTTCTTGCTAACTCGTCAGAGTTATGTTGGTCACCTGGAATAAATAATGTTGTATTGAATTGTTATGCCAGGGCTACGCGAGGCTAGTTTTTCAAGCTAGGATAGCAAGCTAGTTCTCTACTAAACTGTCCTGGCTTGCTGACCTGGCTTGGACAAGCTAGTTCTGTTTACATGAGGCTCTATTATTTTAAGCTAGTATTTACTGGAGTGACAAGGTGACAACACGTCCAAAATGAATGCATGCGAAAAATCCTGCTTACTGGCCAACTGCAAACTAGCTTCGCCGGCCACATGAAGCTAGTAAACAAGCCAGGATAGTAAAATCAGTGGTGGGGAGACGCCACTAGCCTAAAAATAGAACTCCATCCTATTAAAAACTGTCCTAGCTTGTAAACTAGCTTACTAGCTTAGAAATGAAGACAGTTTTGTCTACACGAAGCCAGGAGTACTAGCTCGCTAGCTTACTAACACTAGCTTGCTATCCTAGCTTGATAAACTAGCCTCGTGTAGCCCGGGCATTACGGTAAATACTTACCTCGAAGTACCTATAATACCCAGTGAATAATAAAATTCTAAGGTTTAGCGAAGATTATTAGCCTGAGGGCAACCGTCTATTATCAAGTTACATTCCAGATTTAAATTACCCTGAAATGTAAGTTATCGCGGGCGTAGATAAACATTGTAAAATTGCTTAAATTTTTATCCGCGCTCTTTCTGGCATTTTTAAAAATTCCGATGTCATCGATAAATTTTTGTTTGACAAAAATATAATTTATTTAGGGCAGAGTAACTTAACAAAAGGATTGATTCCTGTAGTAAAAAGAAATCATTCATCGTCGCGTGAAGACGCTGCCCTGCACCTCGAAGATAGACTCGACGTTGGTATTCGAACATGAAGATATAAATAACAAAATTACTATTTTTAAATAACCGACTTTGAATAAACCTATTCGATTAGAAAAGCACGAGCCAGCCGTCTTCAAGTAATCGTATAACAAACAATATAACAATACAGACAAATTAACAAACCGTCCTTCTTTAGTCGATAAAAAAACTACAGATCTTCAATCTCCTTATCTATGGTTCCGTCAGGAACTTTGACCTCAATCAACTCCACTCCAACTCAATGTTTCTTGCAAAACACTCACGTCAATCACCTATAGACAGATTATCTTCTTTATATCCCGGTACGGCTATACAGAGTTCCTTTGGCTTGAGGCAGATGCACTTCACTCGATTTTGGCCTCCCGCGCGGTGGGCGTAGCCGATCCAGTCGCCGGCGACCAAAACGTCACAGTTTCACAATATAATTATCGTGACAGTACGCATCCGCAAACGCCGTTGATGCCGGCCGAACGGCGCTAGCGAAAACTATGCGAGAACGAACGTATTGTACTGTGCGAAGTTTCCAAGCTGTGGCTCTAGCGGTGGGAATTCCCACGCTCGCTTCAAAACAATAGGGTTCGGCACAAGCGTGGGAATGTTTGTTTTTTGTATGGAAACGCGCGACACTGAAATATCTGTTTATATTTTCTAATCTGTGCTTGAGGTAATAACGGGAATAACATAACGCAGACAAAGCCAGGTAAAAGCTAGTAAGATATAATACCTACGTATCAAAATACCTAAAAACTAAATAATGGAGGAGCAGATTAAAGCGCACAGCATCAATTATGTTTGAAATGTGTTTTATTTTATAACTGGATACATTTTGTCTGCGCAAAACAATATTGAAACTGTCAAAAATTAAAATAAAAAAATATACTTTTAGCGAAAAGTCGTAGTTGTCATCTGGGTCATTCTATAGATATATTTGACCACACTAGGCGTGTACTGTGTACCATTACGTTACCCTAGGCCGCTCAGTCAAGTGGCATTTACTGCCCGCTATGCACTGCGAAAACTTCCTGGCCGGGGGAAGACGTAAAATTGTATACATGTAGTCAAATATTCTGGAATACATATCGGCGCCGTATATATCGTCACACATCTTTGTGCCTATAGCAAGGCGGTAGTTAATAAAGAAAGCCCCAGATCACCTAATGAAATGGCGGCGGTGACCACTTTCCATCGGGTGGGCCATCTGCCTGTTTGCCAGTCTAAGGCAATAAAAATACCTATAAACCAATCGGTACCAATGAAATCGGTTCAGATAATTGATCCAGATTCAGTCTGTTGTACTGGGACGTGATGTCCTGTTTATTGGACGCCTCGCGAGCTCGTCGCGCCATTGCGGAAGCAGCGAGAAGGCGAGATTGTATTTTCGCAATCACGCTTTCACGCTGCGTGCTCCTGTACCGCGGCGAAACATATATACATATGTATAAAAGACTATGTATTCCTGGGTGGTATGGTGACTGATGTTAATCCATATAGGTACACCGTGGGCCGAGTAACCCGACTAACTTTAACCACGTAAGTATTTCTGATATTACCTATTTGGATATTACAAGTAAATAATTTCAAACACCAGTTTCAATAAATCAGTTTTCTTGGTCTCGTGACCGCGCGTAGGCATTTCTCCAGAAATATGTCTGTGGTCACCTCATTCATCTGGCCCTTTTTCATACTAAATGTATGGAGACAGATGAATGAGTCGCAGACATATTCCTGGAGAAATGCCCGCGTATAGTACCGTAGTGACCCCTAAGTTCGCCTAGGGTGCCTATCTTTGCCTAGTTGATTTTCCTAAAAGTCTTTTAAGACAAGCAGCACATAAAACTATTAAATATTCACAGGGGCGTATTTACCCTATTAGGGCCATCCGGGCCATGGCCCGGGGCGCCAATCGGCCAGGGGCGCCGTAGCCGCCCCGGGCCGATTGCCTTTTGTTCTGGTTTTGGCGCCATTCAACTGACTTTTACTTCTCATCTTTTTTTATTTTATCGAAAATACGGTCGTAAGTTAATTTTCGTCAATACCTACGGAGCGCGTCTGTTATTAAAAACATACGGCGTGGTAAGTACAATAAGAACATGCTCTGAATAAGGGCCCGGGCGGGGCGCAGAGGGAAGAGGGGGCGTTTTTCAATATTGAAACCTATTTTGCAAAACATTGAATACTCCAGTAACCTTGTCACCTTTCAGTTTTCAGATTTTGGAGATAATGACCCTAAAGGACTAGTTTTTGATAGTACCTTCTCAGGACGTTTTAAAAGTACACAAAATTTTCTACACTATGAAATAATAAAATTATCTCTGTAGACACAATAGTTTTCGAGATTATGCGTTTCAAAATTCATAATTTTTTGAACTGCGCTATTTTGGTGAGGACATTGATTTGCTGATCATCCTCACTGCGATCGGCGCCGCAGAGGGCTAAAATAACATGATTTTGAATAACTCAATTTACTAACTAATTAACAAATAAAACTATTAACTTTTGTTGCCCTTGCCTTTTTTATTAGCTTATCATTAAACATCCTCATTCACACTTCTCATTTTCACTTTTAACATCCCATAACGTACAAGGCTTCGATAGTATAACAGGGGTTACGAAGAATCAGGGTCTAAATTCATTCAGAACGACAGAATATTGCAAAAAATGGCGAAGTTCGGAAAAATGGTGAACTTTGAAAGGCTTCATCTCGGAAACTATTGGGTCTACAGTAGTGTCCGACCGAAGATTCGGTTTCGGTTTCGGCCAGTTTCGGCCAAAAATCATGGTTCGGCCAGAGTTTCGGTTTCGGCCAAAAAGCAGCCGAACCTTTCGGCCGGGCCGAAACTTACAACATCGTACTTTCGGGTCGCGTTCGGGTAACGTAGGGTGCGCTCGGCACGGTTGACAATATGGCGTCGCTCGCCTAACTCCGCCGGCCACTGAATCAGTGCTCTTTGCTCGTGTAGTGACAGTGACGCTTGTGTTTGTTCCCCGAATAATCATCCTCCTGCCCTTATCCCATTTAATTGGGGTCGCCGCAGCATGTTTTTTTCCTTCCATACCTCTCTATCACCCGTCATCTCGTCACTCACTTCCTTTCTAATATTAAATACAATGATCACTCATCAGGAATCGGGAAAAAAACATAAAGTAACAATAATTATTAAAAACTCTATAATAGGAGTATGTTAGGAAATTGGACACTAGTAAATACCATAACAATGAAATACAAGTAGAGTAAAGTGTGCTTCAAAACATGATTCCTTCATGAAAAATGATACATGAGAACTAACTTAGTTGACAAACAATTATTTCAATCAGCCAATAACAAAAAGTAACGTTTAAATTTAAATTACAAGTAAAATTTACGCGCTATTTAGTATCAATAGATGTCGCTGTAGCATACGCTGCATCGCGCTGTTAAGATTTTTCCAGGCTTAATAGGGCTAAAGTGGGTTAAAGGCAGGGTTGCTGTTAGTCGTAAGGTTGGTCTACTTATGAGTTTATACGGAACCCTCGGTGCGCGAGTCCGACTCGCACTTGACCGGTTTTTTTTATTATATACCATTTACTAATACCAATTCGCTGTCTCAGTATTACAGTTAATGTAACATTTAAAATTTTTCACTTTTTAGGGAAGCTAAATTTTAACCCACTGTCACTATAGCAATGTTGAAATTTCATTCGATAAAATTTGAACGTAACATTAGGCCGGCGAGATGTTTCATTAATCTAGTAGGTACTTGGAAAGAACGGCCCACTGACATTTTTATTCAACGTTTTAATCACGTTTATAAAAGGTTCGGTTTCGGTTTCGGCCGAAACTAAAATCAAACCGAACCTTCGGTTTCGGTTTCGGCAAAAAAACATGTTTCGGTCGGACACTAGTCTACAGCAGTGTTGCCAGGGCCATTGAGTCATAAGTAACGTTTTGTTTCTCGAAAAGTAACATTTTTGCTGGGAATGTAACATTCTGGTGAAAAAAAAAATTTTTTTTTCAGCTTTCACTGTTGTCAAGATTGAGGGTAATAAGGTAAGAACAAAGACTTCTACATTCTGCTGAGCTGTGGAGCGCGGGAAGGGCCACACGTTTAAATTCTATCTCCTGTACGTCTAGCATAACTGGCCGCGACTTCGTTTCTCGCGCAACAGAGCATCACCTGTCACCTTGAATGATATTGTATGGAAAGAGATGGGTAGCATTTGTCGCGCGACAAAGAGTCGCGTGTCACAGTTGTGCTAGAGGTACAGGGAGGAATTCGATCCACAGCTCCGCGACAAGTAACGTCAAACTTGACAACTCTTAACTCACTTGACATTGGCAAAGTGCCTTGCAGCAAAAGCCACAAAACAGAAAAAAAAAACTTCTACATACAATCCTGAAATTTGCTTTTTGCTAAGAGGATTTCTTTTTCATAGTATTTGTACATATTTTGAGTCACACAAATACTTCAAATTGAAAAAAAATATAATTGAAATAATATTGAATTATCTTGGCTGTTGAGAACAGGTTTTGTTTTTCATTTTACTTACATATTTTGATAGACACATTCACAATCAAGACACATGGGAAATAGTTGCTATTAATATATTATTTTTAAACATTTGGTGATCTTATCAATCTCCACTGTTTATATATGTAAATGAGTTCTATCAAGACTAAAAACCACAAAATTTGTATTGAAAATCTTTTCACCGACAACTAAGATATTTTAATATTGTCGCAGAAGCAAGTAGCTAGATTCATAATTAAAAAAAAAACGGTTTTATATTAATTAATATAAATATTACGAGTTCATAAAAGTTTAGGACAGTCAGTATAGATTCATGGAGTTAGAATTATTTAGGTATAAGAAGTTGAGATGCTTATCAATGCATACCTACGAGCCTTCCGTTTGCCTACATAAGCAACATAATATATGAGAAGGATTCTAATGTCAAATTAATTTTACAAGGAAAATTTTACAGGATTTTTATAACTATAGGTATGGCATAGTCTTTTAATATCACTCGTTCTCTGTGTCTTTAGAATACAATAAAAATCAATTGCAAGTATAGCAAACAATACTTACGCTGATTGTTATACAAACAATTTTCTAAAAGCCTCTTAACGTCGCTATCGCTTTTTAAACTGGAAGAACGGTTTTACTTTTATAATTTCATATATAATTCTGATCAAATTCTGATGAAAAAAAATCACTATCTATTAATTTATTGAGTTAAGTTTACTTACCAATTATTAAACGTTGTCTTCAAGTTTCATAAATTTAAATTTTCAATATTTACACAACACTGTCTACACTTGGTCTACACTAATCAAGTCACAGTAAGTAAACAATAACAAATATGGCCATTATGGCGAAGCGAGCGCGGCCGAAATTTTGCGAAATTGAAAGTTCGTAAGCTGACTATCTCAGTCTAACGTATAGCTGCGTCCTTACTTACGTAAGTAAAACTTACAGGTGTAAAGCCGACCTAAGAGCGAGAAGAACGGCGAAACACGAACTACGAATTTCGAACAGATATGACTATACTTAGTACTCGTAGTAGTGAAATTTATTTTGGGTGCGTTCGGAAATGAAGAAATATTTTTTTTGTGTTCAAAACGTAATTATTAAGAAAAAAGTTAGGACCTAGAAAAGTAACGAAATTTGCTTAAGAATCAAAAATTACTAACATGTAACGTGAGAGGGTCAAAAGTAACGCAAAATGTTACAAATGTTACTAAACGGCAACACTGGTCTACAGAGACAATTCTAGTCTCATGGGTACTGTAGCAAATTTAGTCTACTTTAAAAACGTCCTGAGAAGGTACTACCAAAAACTAGACCTTCCCAAATTTTTACGGTTTTTTTGATTTTTGACAAAGTTAAGTTCCGCTCTCGAGGCAATAGTAGATTGTGTCACAAGGGAGCAAAATGATATATTTACGGCGAGGGCGTACATTGAATCCTGAACGAAGCGACGGATTCTACAATTGAATCCCGAGCGTAGCGAGGGATTCTAAAGTAGAATCCGGAGCGTAGTGAGGGATTCAAGTGTTAACGCCCGTGGTGAAAATAATTTTGCTACCTTGTGACACATACTGCTTTTCACACCGACTACGAGGAAAATTTAAATACAAACGCTACCTACCAAAATAACGAAAACGAAATATATAGTTAGTCAAAGAGCATCACACATTTTTAATAAAATGAAATGTGAAATTGTTAAATTTACAGTTCCTTATTATTTTATAAAACGTTTATTACTTTTTACGGACGGGACGAATTTACCACTTCCATATTATATTTATGGCCCTCGCCTGCGGCGGCTCGGACCCCAAACACCTGTGGTGTGGGCCATTCCTTATTATCGACTTTATGTAGAGTCGATATGTAGAGTCAATGTAGAGTCGATATGGAGAGTCGATATGTAGAGTCGATATGTAGAGTCGATATGTAGAGTTGATATGTAGAGTCGATATGTAGAGCAATAATGTAGAGTCGATAATGTAGAGTCGATATGGAGAGTCGATATGTCGAGTCGATATGTAGAGTGGATATGTAGAGTCGATATGTAGAATCGATATGTAGAGTCGATATGTAGAGTCGATATGTAGAGTCAATAATGTAGAGTCGATAATGTAGAGTCGATATGGAGAGTCGATATGTAGAGTCGATATGTAGAGTTGATATTTAGAGTCGATATGTAGAGTCAATAATGTAGAGTCGATATGGAGAGTCGATATGTAGAGTCGATATGTAGAGTCGATATGTAGAGTTGATATGTAGAGTCGATATGTAGAATCGATATGTAGAGTCAATAATGTAGAGTCGATATGTAGAGTTGATATGTAGAGTCAATATGTAGAGTCAATATGTAGAGTCTATAATGTATGGTATGGCAATGGCATATTCTAAGCAGGTTCAAACTAAAAATACCCTGTAGGTAGTCCTTGAACAGAAAAGTATCACTTTGATCCCTCTTATGAGGGATCAAAATACTTTTTTCTGAATAGGAGGTGTGAAAAGTATAAAGACGAACAAGTAGTCCAACTTCGGCCGTTTAGGAGCGCGCGACACGTATTCACACAGACGCGCGATAGCTCGCCTGCGTGCGTGCGATCAGAATTTATTAAAAATATTGTATTTTTTATTTCAATAATTTTTTTCCTTGACTTCTGGGGCGCCGAAACGTACACGGCGGCCCGGGGCGCCAAATTTCAAAATACGCCCCTGATATTCAGTACATATACATGACTTGATGATAGTTTTAAGTTTAGCTTGTCGTAAAGCAAGTTTAGGAAAATCAACTAGGCAAACATAGGCACCCTAGGCGAACTTAGGGGTCACTACAGTACGAAGGTTAATCGCTGCTTAGTTAGTGGAATAAAAAAAGGAAAAGTAACTTAATCACATTTATTAGGGCTTGTTAGACGCTTGGGATTTTTCATTTTAAACGGGAACACCCAAAAACTCCGAAATATTTTATTCCGAATTTGCTTATTCCGGATGTCAAACCTCCGAATTTCATAGTTGGAGTCTGCCCGCGACTACGAACGCTGAAAAGGGTTACGAAACGTCGGGACTTAAAAATGTAGTAATATACGCAAATTAATATCCGTTTAAGTTATTTTATTACTATGAATAAAAATCCGATTATTAAAAAACACGATATTTACTATACCGATTGTCAAAAAACCGATTTTTTTATTTTCCGATACATATTTATTACTCCGAAAAATTAAAAGGTCCGAAAAACGGAATTCCGATGAAGATTTTATATGTATGTTATGTATAAGCTATAAAAAACCACCAATGGCGAGGCGTCTATAGTCTACGATGAAGATTTTATATGTATGTTATGTATAAGCTATAAAAAACCACCAATGGCGAGGCGTCTATAGTCTATGGCAGGAACATCGCGTTTCGTACCCGCCCGGGACGCGGCGGATCCAGGTCGCCTCGGCCTCCCGCCGGACGCGTACCCGCCGCGCGCCCTCCGCGAGATTTAAAAGTCGAGATTTTTAAGAGTCTAAGTGTCTTTTTATAGTGTCTAGTCGAATATTGAGTTTTTATTTTGTTAGTAATGGATTCATAGTTTTGTATCAAAATACAAATTACTCTATGGATATAAAAAATATACTAGACAAGACAGCAGTGGCGTGGCGTTCAAACAACTCGATTCCTACCGGCTTGCCTAATATCAGGCTTTTGACCTCCTTATCCTAAGGCTCTTAAGGAAAATGTACCCCAAATTTGCACAATTTGCACCGGCTAGCGCTACGATATCTTTTACGCCACGCCTCTGCAAGACAGTATCTATTACATCTGTGTAAATGTTGTGAGTAGTAGTGACGAATTTCACGCGTGTGATACCTATTATAAAGGAAATAGCTTCAATAAACAGCGATCGATAAGCCTCTAAAAGGGCCTCTTAAAGAGTTAAATTATTATGGGTATTGCTTGGGGTTAAGGCACTTAAACAGAAATGTTATAAAAAAAATAAATAACTTTACATTATATTTATTACATATCCTTCAAAGCCTTAACTACACAGATGTTGTACAACAAATTGCTTTGCAGTCGGGCCCAGGCCTGCGTCGCTGCCCCCTCCACGTCGTGCAACGCGTCTCGCAGCTCTTCGTGACTCGATATAACCTTGGCGTGGGACTTCAGAAACAGACTCAAGTACGCCTGGGCCAGTTCAAAGTCCCTGTTACTTCTCAACATAACATTCAACATGAGCAGGAACTGTTTCAAAACCTCAACAGTGCCCCCTGCGTCCGGTGACATGCTCGAAACTTCCGAATCGATGGCGGCGGGCGAAAGTGCCTTCAACTTCACTATACACTTCTCAAAATTCTCTTCACTTTTGCACTCCACTAACTTCTTCGCAAACACTGTTAACGTTGACAACGTTTCTGGAATCAATAGCTTCGTTTCCTTATTGCCATCCTTTTCGGCTTCCAAATCGAATTGAAGGTCGAGACTCGCGACTGTCGGTAGGAAGAATGGAGCAGACTTCGGTACTGTCAATGGAGTTTTAGGCTTGTTTCGTTTCTTGACTACGTCCAAATGTAGTAGATTGAGCCATTTGGAAGTTGGCTGATTTGAAAGAGTGATCAGCTCGTTACTTATCTGCAATGGAGACATGTATTCTGGCTCTTCCTCGATATTTATTGTGCCTATGTCCTCTATGTTTGGTTTTTCAGGTGCTGTTGTTGGTAATTCTGTAATACAAGTTTTACTTTGTTAAGAGCAATTCAAAGTGCATATGTAACAGTAATACAGCTTCATAGAAAAATAATCGCGAGAGTTGAATGAATGGGGTAATATCCACCTAATCCACCTATCGCAGCATACGCAAGATAGAAACCCGCTGAATGCAAAGGCTGATTTTGTCCCATTACATTCTCAATTTCGTATCTACTCGAATAGTTTCATAGGAAATCGCACTTTTCTACTCGTAACACAGGTGCTTTTTCTATGAAACTATTCGAGTAGAGTTCTGATTCTCCAAAAAACAAGTCATTTTACAGCAGAAAACCAGTAGTTTCGCTCTGTCGTGTTGAGCATTACGTAGGTACACAGCATGCTGAACCCAGTATGATATACTCACTGATTTTGGGCACTTCCATATTATTTCTATCGATGGGCTTGAGGTAGACCTTCTCGTACAAAAGCCTGTTGGCCCAGAGAAAGACGCCCAGCTCGCCCACGTGCGTGGTGGCCAGGTAGTCGCCTGTCGGGGACATGCTGAGGCATGTGCATGGCCGCTCCAGCTGCAATACCATTACCAGTTCAACACATGAGTAAAGAAACCGTATAGAGTTTAAGGGCGCTTTCACAACACTCTAAAAAAATAGGTGCTCCTAAAGTAGACGCCATAATTAGGCGAACTAGTTTGATAGATAAAAATGTTGCCTGGCTCACAGAAAATTAAATAGTCATAGGTAAATATCGATAAAATGTTATCGACAATAATTTGCACGCATCAGTAGGCGTATGTTGCTAATGATAAAGCATCCGTCACTCTCACACACTATTTGTCAGAATGTGACGAATGCTTTATCATTTATTTATCGCGCGACAAAGCGTAGCATCATAAGCCTACAGGATAAGTCTAAAAAGGCAACATAAATACATAACACGTATAATCCTTAAATATTTTCAAGAATGTATTGTGTCACCTTACTTTATTTAGCAGGTTATTAAATTAAGTCACAGTCATAGGTCAGCGAAATCTAACGCATTTCATTACTTTTTATTTTATCGACAAAACATCACTGGCCTAATTCTGGCAAGATTTGTGCTTGTGGAACTGTCAAAGTAGTTCGCCTAATTATGGCGTTTACTTTAACAAGATCGTGATAGTTATAAATTATAATCAAGCATCTTGTTTCCATACAAGCCTAACAAGACGTTAGATGCACCAACTAAGATGATATTGATATAGTTTCGTCATGTCCGTCCGTCCGTCCGTCCGTATGTCACAGGCATTTTACTCAAAAACTACAAGACGTATTATACTGATGAAATTTGGAATATAGATGTCTTATAGATGCCGCTACTAAGTTGCTAATTAAATAATAAAAATAAAAAAATCTAGAGGGGGCACTCCACACATGTAACAGAAGCTAAAAAAATTTTTTTCAGCAAGCGTCAACGTGAGGTACATAATTCGATAGTTCTTTTAAAAACATTATAAGGCTTTTCTTTTATGTACTTTTTTTTGATTAAGTGAATACTTTCGAAAATAATCGCTCCGAAAGTTGCATAAATTGTGTCCCCCCTCCCCCCCCGTTTAACTTTTGAACCGTAAATCCAAAAAATATGAAAAAAATCAGGAAGGTAACGCTTAATAAATATATTCAACGAAAATTATTTTGAATAGTAACGAATAAACCGTTTTGAAGTTATTGCCGAAAAACTTCTCAACCAAAAGGTTTTAAGTGCCATTGATTTACACGGCATTTAAGACCTTTTGCCAGATGTTTATTAAGACGTTTTTTTTGTACGGTGGTACGGAACCCTTCGTATGCGAGTCCGACTCGCACTTGGCCGGTTTTTTAGGAAAATATGACTTTGAGCCTATATAACGAAACACGTGCTAATTATTTTTTCATGTTCTCAAACATAATATCAAACCAGTAATTAACTAAATTTTTTTTTGTAGAAGTTGGAGGGTTCAGCCACTTTTCAGTAAATTGGAGGTCAGTTTGTCCCAATAGGTTGATATTGGGCAGCTAAAAAAAAATACGTGTCTGTTATTTACTTATTTTAGACTACTCTCTAACATATATCAAAATAAATCAAATCGGAGCCGGACAGTTGGGTACCTTTCCTTGTCAGTCAGAAGATTCTCTAAAATGAACATGCGCTGCGCGGTAGATCAGTCTAACGTTAGAAACTAAAAAAAATGCTTCAGAGAAAAAATGCTATCTATTATCGACGTGTACATGAAATAACCATTTAGTTGATAAATCGTTTGTCGGCAATTCTATGGTAAATCATGGAAAATATTAATCGGGAAATTTAATACTTATATATTTTTATATGCATAAGTTGGACTAAGTGCCCTATTATTAAGAGATTAACGCTGCACCCTACAGGTTACTAAGTAATTGTAAAAATGCAGATACTTACAGAAAATATGTCCACCAATTGACCACTGGGTATGTCCCAAGTACACAAGGTACAGTCCATTGAGGCACTAAACAGCCACCTAAGGAACAAAATAAATACTTCAAGCAATAGTTGATTTCTCAAATAAAGATTTTGCTAACCTTATTATGGCCAGCAAAGATAAGTACAGCAGATACTAAAAAAAGAAATAAATGAAAAGTTAGTTTTAAACTTGATTGTACTTGCTTTACTTACCTGCTCTGAAAATCAAATCCAATGTCGTTAATTTTTCCCTGATGCCCTTCGAATCGCCTCACGATGTTCATAGTGTCGATGTCTATGAGGGTGATCGTAAAATCTTCATTGGCAAGTGCCAATAGCCCGCTCTCCCTATGACACTTTGTAATGTTCACGGATTCCTCTAGTTGTATTAGATGGTATGGTGTTTTTGCTGAAAATATTAATTATCATAGGATGAGCTTTATTGCACTGACAGATATCTCAATTTAGATATTTTAAGTATATTTAGTTATTAAATTAAATATAGACGAGATTCAAAATAACTCACTCGACTTAAAATACCAGAACTTGAGTTTATCATCAGCGCCTACAGTGATCACCCTCTGATTGCACATGTCTGTCTCCACTCCTCTGACGGCTCCATCATGTGCAATTTTTTTGTCCAATACCTGACCATAGTGTCCTCTGTGTATACCAGACTGCATGTTAAACTTATGAACCTGACCATTGTCATATCCTGGAAATAAAACAAATGCCCATGATCATAGTTGTTTAGTATTTTCCCACTACCAATACCCCAGGCACTACATTCGGTTTTGTATTCACAGCTACAAACAGAAATGTGCGGCGCCGGATTTCCGCCTAAGCCTGCAAGGGTCCAACCTAGGGACCCAGCCAGGCTAGAGGCCCCAGCAGTGGACCCTTCAAGAGGATGGCTTGCCTTCTCAATACAAAGTGCCTAGGGGCCCTGGATCTCTAAATATGGGTCTGAGTATGTGCATGCTTACCAATAACAACAAAATTGCCACACTGAGTCACTGTGAGGCAAGTCGCTGTAATTCCTTTAGCCTTATCGGGAAGGCCCAATTTGTGTTCACCCATTTTAATCTTATTGTATGACCAGGTAGTAACCACACTTTTATTTCTGTGGAGTGTCGCTATACTGTCCCATTGCTTATCTCTTTGCATACATGAGCTAAGTTTCACAATTGGGGGCATAATATTGACATCCTTTTCTAGTCGTTCTGAAATAAAAAATGTTATTTAGATATAAAACCTATTGGTTTGGTTCCATTTAAAAGATGGACTCGTTGGGGTGGTATTGACTTACTCTTCTTCTTAGTTGTTCTTCTTTTGTATGTGGCAGTGCCCATATTCTTGTTGAAAGTCTCAGTGACCGTGTTCATGATGTGGAGTGTGCTATCCTTGCCTGCAGCCAGAAGATTTTCACCAGTGGGTTCACAATGCCACACTAGGGCAGGAGGGTGGGCATGACCAGCTCTGAAAAGTGAAGTAAAATAGAGATTACGTTGGCTGAGCTATTACACATTATTGGGAATACTAGATGGATTAAAATTAACTAGAATTTCTTTGACAAGTTTTAATTTTGCTTTGTAGTTCCATAACCTGTCATTACAATACAGTGTATTGATGGGTTGGTATAGAGTCATTAGTATAGGTTTTGAAACTAAAACATTATATTGTTGGTAGTGATTCAATAGAAAGTGTTATGTCTAATACAACCATTTTACACAACTCACCTCACTCTCAGCAGCCTTGCTCCACCATCAGGCATATCAAAGATCCACAACTTTAATGAATTATCTTCAGAATTTGTCACCATCAACGGTTCGGACATTAAGCATTGCATGCCAGCTACCTTCTTCAAGTGAGCTGATGTTATTGTGGACATTACCCTCTTCTCTTCCAGATCCCACATCACAATGTGGCCAAATGAGCTTCCGGTTACCATTACAGGAACTCCATCCATTCTAAATGATAAAGTTGTTATGTTTCCCCAGTCATGGATGAAATCCATAACAGTCTGATCAAGACGCAAGTTATGCAAGATGATTTTTCTGTTAGTGAGTGCGATAGCCACAACATCGACGGCAGGCGCGGGCTGCAGTACCACCACACCTGCCTTCCATCCTTTGAATGTGTATATAAGTTTTGAAGTGCGCAAGTTCCATAATTGCAATGGACCCTCCCAACTGCCTAGTAGAATCTTGTTCAAATAAGTGGGAGGATGGCAGACTGTAGATATTTTGAAATTCTTGTCAAAACTCAGTTCCAGAAAGATGGTTTCTTCCTTTATGTCAAAGACTTTCAGTTCATTTGCTTTATCAACAGTTATTAAATGTATACCAAATGGGAGCATTAAATGGATAGGAGCATTATGCCCTTTGTATACATGTTTGAGTTCACAGCCGCGTCGCCATGCGTAAACATTGTTCTCACTCGCCGAGTACACGTGAAAATTGTCTCCGCTCATGCAAGTGATGGGGCCCGGATGCTGTCCACTGATACTTAACAGACGGAATTTGTTACATCCGTACGTATGAAACCACTTCCCTACACTCGTGCATAGCAGCGTTTCACCACGGTTTTTGATAAATCTAGCCACGAATGGAACATGTGTACTAACATAACCTAGGACTTTAGAACCGGTAAATATTCGACTGCTGGTTTGTTCTGCCATGTTTAAAATTGTTTTTCTCTGAACTTAATAACACATTGTCTGTAATAAATCACTCGTTTAACAAAAAGCGCCGATTTCCGTAAAAATTAAAATAAACATGCTGCAAATACATTCCACAATAGTTTGACAAGTGATAAAACAGTGACAGTGACAGTTGGACTTGACAATGACACTTGACAGCAGCGGCGTGCGATGCGTTCTAATATTACGTTATACAATACAATAATAGGACGTAAGTAAATCGATTTTATCTTAATAAAAAAAAATACTTAAAGAGAAAAAATATTATATTTAGAGATATTTTGTGATAACACAAATAAACTTAAACTTGTCTAATTTTCCGGTGAGACTTATTTTGTACCAAAAGGGTAGTTCTCTGCGACTAAACAGTCGCACCAATCGCATCATTACCATCGCCACATTATGGATGAGGTCCCTATAAACTATGGAGTCGTTTTCGGTTATCTTGTAGAAGTCGCGTGCCTCTGCTATTTTTATCATGATTGCTTTTATAAAACGGCCAATAATAGTGGTGATTAGGGATGTAACGATACATAGTTTTGCCGATACGATACCGATATATTGTAGTGAATATCGGCGATACCGATATCTTAGCTAAATAATAAAGTATGAACTTGAGATATTTGTATGTCCTTATTATACCTAAAACTTGGCTATATTTAACAGAGAGTCAACCTTGAAAGTGTAAAGTAAAAATAAATAGATTGTCAACTCAAAATTCAATATTTTTTTATTAAGAACCAAAGATTTAATTAACATAGTAATTGTCATTGCACAAGGTAATAGACCAATACATGAAATAAGTCAGTAATTGAAATTACTTTTTGCAAATGTTTTTTCATACAGCAAATTCTTTTCGCGTTCTTCAAATATCGGTTGTATATTATCGGCGATACCGATATATCGGCGATACCGATATATCGGTATCGTTACATTACATCCCTAGTGGCGATGGTCATGAAACAAGCAAAACGGTATAAAATCGCAGAGAACTACCCAAAAGTGCATCCACTATGACTTGACTGGTCCTAAACACTATGGGGACAATAAAGAAAAATTAGGCCTGAAAAAAATGTCATACTGATGTCAATGTCAATTATAATAAGTTACGGCTACACTAACGTTAATCGTCCTTCATCGCGATAATAACGGCGCGGCGTTTCCCCTTAATGTGGCCCCAGCATGTTAGAGTACCTACAAGTTTCGGATTGGCAGGACCAGTTGGCAGCACCTTCGTTGTGCACGTTCCCTATAATATCATGTATCTGAAAATTACTTTATGCCGCTACGCGTACGGAAAAAGCCGCTTTCTGACCAAGTGTAGACATGAAATGATGTACACAACACGGGAGGTAATAAAGCCCTCGATTGCATATTTACGTCCCTCGCTTACAGCTCGGGCCGCAAACATCTGCGATCTCGGGCTTTCTTTGTATTACCACCCTAGTTGTGTAATGTACTATAGCACTTCTGAACACATCTTGGGAATATACTCCGAAACGCTTTATTTGAAGTTCGTATCCTACAGTCTCTCACTCTAATGTTCTACAAGAGAGCAAGAGAGACAGCACCACGAACTTCGAACGAAGACGTTCGGAATTGAGCCAGTGACCAGTAACGAGACAGACAAACGGTAAATGTAGCTTACCGAATAGTTTTGCTAGAGTTTTGGAAAATGTTTCGTGAAAAGGGCCGTGTAATGTGTAGAGTCAGCTGCAGAGATAAGTAGCCCCCGGTATACAATTCTTAGTGGAAGCTACTAAAAAAAAAAACAAATTAATTCACTCCTTAATTTTCTTTATTACACTATATCATTTCAATCCATTATAGGTAGGTTTCATTTTAGATTAGACTTTTAACGGTAATTTTAGCTCACTTTTCTTCAGTTTCTAAGACACCAGAGGGTAATATTGTACTAAGTTCACTTATCTCAGTACCTTATTACTAGTTATTACGCTTTAAAGGTGGCAAGACTCGTAATATCCGGTTTCAAGACGTTTTACTTGAAACTGCTTGACGGATAACGCAAGATTTTTCTAATCTAAAATGAAACGAGTTATGATAACATTTAAAGCAACCCTTGTCTCTTCAGATCTTCAAATGTTTTACGGTTGACAACATTTCCGAGAGAATCTTCAAATTCTTCGTCATTTTCCGCTACAAACCTCTCATTTTCTTTTTGATGCTTGATTTTCTCCCATACTGAAACGTTATAAATCCCTTATTAGTTATCTAGCACCAATGATTTAAACAAGGTTTAGACTTTGCTTTTTCGGAATCGATAAGAAGTTGGTTTGAAGTTGAATTGGGCAATAAAGGTGACATTTCACATAACAGTCAGACAAATGGCATCCAGTTTTATCTGTACAGTTAATCAAAATAAGGCCGGGTGGCCATATAATTTTGACGGCCGCTTTAGCTTAGTTGGTAGTGACCCTGCCTACGAAGCAAGAGGTCCTGGGTTCGAATCCCGGTAAGGGCATTTATTTGTGTGATGTTTTCTATGTATTTAAGTATTTGTATCTATTAAATATATCGTCGTCTAGTATCCATAACACAAGCCTTATTGAGCTTACTATGGGGCTAGTTCGATTTGTGTAAGATTGTCCCCTAATATTCATTTATTTATTATTATAACTGATTCCATCGGACCATTGCATCTTCTGTGCACATTGCACATGTTTTTGTAATTTTCTTTGCACGAAAGATTGAATGAGTGGGGCGGCAATCCGTTCAATGCACATACATATATCTTGTGAAATGACAACATGTTCAGCTTAGTGGGAATGACACAGCTACGAATCTAGAGGTTTCGGGGATAAATCCGGGTAAGGGCAAATATTTTTGCGATGAGCATATTTGTTGCTCAGTCATGGCTGTTTTGTGTTTTCTATCTATTTAAGTATGAATTTATATAGATAAATGCTTATACCATGGGCACTAGACGACGATGTACATATGTATAGATCGATTTGTGTAAGGTTGTCCCCCAATATTTATACGAGGGTTGATCAAAAAGTAATGATAATGGATATGTTCCTGTGTCCTGCTACTTGATGACAATTCAAATCAGCTTCTTTTTATGAAATGTCAAAACGCTCCGAAAGTATGCAGTTTAGTATGAAATACTAAGTTGTGACATCATGCTCAACATGGTGCCTTATTTTTAGTTTTCGTCATTGTAAAATCGTTGGTGGCACGAAAATAAGTTTGAATGATTTTATCCGGGCAATTTTGGAAGCGTAATTTGCTGGTTAGAGTTAAGTAATTTATTTTGATTGTTGTCAAATACCCTATTATATTTATGCCACACCTGGCCATAAAGTGGCTTTTTCCGTACGCGCAGCGTTATCAGTCAAGCCGCTTTCTGGCCAAGTGTAGATATAAAATGATGTACACAACACGGGAGGTAATAAAGCCCTCGATCGCATATTTACGTCCCTCGGTTGTGTTGTGTTGGCTTAACTGTCAATCATCTCATTTTGTGTAGCACTTGATTTTTATTATCTATGGCTCTGTCTTGGTAAAAAATATGGCGATATGGTGACTCTAAAGAATTGTAGTTGTGTTATAAAGAAAAGTATTAATAAACTATTCGATATGTAAAGTGAAGTGGTTTGAATTAAACGAGGCCCTAACACCGCATTTCACATTAGGGTTATGTGCCCACGCAGCAGCGAGCCAAGATCGAAGTGAGTTAAAAAACAAAGATTGTTAAACATGTCGGCGCTGGAACGATATTACCACGTGAAACCTTTCGACGGGGAAAACTTTTCAGTATGGTTGTTCCGAATAAAATCTATGCTTAAGGAACACAATTGTTTGGAAGCGGTGTCAAATACGAATTTTGCGGTTGAAACTAAGAATAAAAATTTGGAGGCTAAGGCACAAAATATAATCGTCTCCGCCGTGGCGGATAGCCATCTGGAATACATTAAGAACGAAAATACGGCTTATTCTATGATATCCAAACTTGAGGACAACTTTTTAAAGAAAGGTGTAAGGAGTAGACTGTTTTTGTTAAGGAGATTAAATGAGATTAAATATGACGAAGGAGAAAAACTTTCGACGCATTTCGCGGAAATGGAGAAGATATTTTCCCAATTGAAAGACGCAGGCACAGGCCTATCAGATGAAGAAAAAATAAACTACATTTTGCTGTCAATGCCGAAATCATTCAATAATGTAGTAACAGCGTTGGAAACGTTACCGGATTTAAAACTTGATTTCATGAAAGAAAGACTGCTAGGAGAAGAAGAGACCCGCACAAAAAGACCTAAAAGTGATAATTATGGAAGCGCGTTTCAATGTTATGGGTGTGGCAAACCTGGTCACAAAAAGTTCCAATTAGGGCTTGCATTCCGGAATTCCGGAATTCGGAAATTCCGGAATTCCGGACGATTTTTCCGATATTACAATTCCGGAATTGAAGTGCTAAATATCGGAAATTCCGGAATTGAAAATAGTGTAATGAAATTCGACATTAAGACGGATATTTTACAAAATTACCACGTAACAAAATTGTCAAACGTTAATTATCTTATCGCCCAGTCTTCAGGTAGTATTTTTCGAGCGCGGGGTCTTAACCGGTGCTTGTTAGAACGAGACAACGATTTCGCTCTAACTACTTATTGTTTATCTGTATCTGTTTTTGCATTTAAACAATAAACACCATCACTAAGTGCAACGCCATTAACGTTTGTTGTGGGTTTCTTGTGCCCTGTGAAGTTGTGATTGTGAATTTTGCAGATTTCATGTGTGTTATGCATGCAATGTAAGTATTATTGTTGTATTTAATTTATAATAACGCCTTAACATTTATCATAATATTTCTGCAATAAAGTCCAATTAATTATTTCATACGGCTTCACGTCATTATTATATTACACAGCATAATAGTCGATATACATATAAGAGTCTTCTCAAGGCATTTACGAAGGTACAAGAATATTTGAACTAATTTCAAGACAAACTAGTCTTAGAATCTGTGCAGAAAGAGAATAGGCGTGGCGAAAAACGGAACTAACCTAACCAGTATGGCCACAGAACAGAAAATACGGCATATACGGTACAAAAGCATTACAGCGCCCCCAAAATTAGTCCTATTCTCTTTCCGCACAGTCTCTAGTGTTTTAATGTTTGAGGATAAATTATTTGAAATGGCATTTCATCATGCTTTTAGAAATTATTTAAAGTCGTTTCGTATTAACGTTTAAGCTTTTTATTTATAATATTCACACGATTCATGTATTGTGTATGGTTATTCTAAATGCATAGTTATTTTACGTGGTCACGAAAAGGATAACCTTGGTACAGAAATTGTTGTTTCAAATAATTGAATAGCTCTTTGTACCTGTGTTGTGTTTAATGATTAATTGAGAAATTTTGCCCTACTTCGTAATATTTTGGAATTTTGAGAATGGTCTTATTTTGATACCAAATGCAATTCTTAGAATTTATTTTATATGTCATACTATTTCGTTATTAATTCATACCTACTTTTTGTAATAATCTACCGTGCTAGCTAAGTGCACCTAGTATTATTGCATTACTTTACCAGTGTTGATTTTTTAATAATTATGTCTCATTTTTTTCGTATTTTGTACTTGGAATACGTTCTACACATTTGTTGATTATTAATAAATCTATTTTAATACAATTTCTCGTTTCATTCGGACAAAAATGTATTAGAAAACAAAGCCGGTACATCTGCATTAATTCCGGAACCAGTTCCGGAATTCCGGAATTGAAGGTAAAATTCGAAGTCAATTCCGGAATTGGAAAATCGACCGATTTTGCAAGCCCTAGTTCCAATGCTGGCAGGAAAAGGAAAAATTTCAAGGACATAGAAATGGATACTTACAAGGACCAGGACATACAGGACTACGACAATTCTCTCAACAAGGATATAGAGGAGGTAGATACTCTCAACATGGACATAACTTCAGCCGTTTTAGCTCGGGACACAGCCGAGGCCGTGGTCGAGGCCAAAGCAGCTCATCACGAGGGCGAGGAGGAGCATTTGTGACAAGTGAGTGTGAAAGTAGTGCTTTTATATGTAGTAATGATGACTCTTTAAATTCAGAGTTTTATATTGACTCAGGTTGCTCAGATCACCTTACGAATAATATAAACCTATATCATGAGTACTTAGAACTAAAAGAACATAGAGTGATTTGTGCTGCAAAAAATGGTGTAACTTTAAAAGCTGTAGGGATTGGCAATATTGAGGCAAAAACATATTTAAATGGTTGTGTAAAATATCATACACTTAAAAATGTATTGTATGTACCGGATCTAAGAAAAAACTTACTGTCAGTATCTAAAATTGAAAGTGCAGGTTATGATGTAATTTTCTCAAATGGACATGTTGAAATATATAATACAAGGAAAGATTTAATTATGATGGGCTATCCTGAGGGTTCATTGTACTCTGTTAAAATGGAAATAAATGGTTTGCATTGCAATTATTCAAACAACAAAAATAATGAAATGGTTGATCTATGGCATAAGCGGTTAGGTCATTTGTCTATGGGAAACTTAAATTTATTAGTGAAAAATGACATGGTATCTGGATTGAGTGATATTAAAAATTTGAAAATTGAAAATACATTGTGTGAGACTTGTGTGTTAGGAAAAATAAATAGGTTGCCTTTTAACAAAACTGGACAGCGAGCTTCCAGACCTTTGGAATTGGTCCACAGCGATGTGTGTGGCCCAATCACTCCTGTGACATGGAATGACAAAAATTATTTTGTCACATTTATAGATGACTATACACATTTTGTCATGGTTTATCTTATCAAGCATAAGTCAGAGGTATATGAGAAATTTCAGGAATATTACCACCATGCTACAAGACACTTCAATACTGATTTAATAAAGCTAAGGTGTGATAATGGTGGTGAGTACATAGGCAATGATATGAAAAAGTTTTGTATAGAGCATGGAATCCAGGTACAGTATACTGTTGCTTATAATCCTGAAATGAATGGAGTCGCCGAGAGAATGAACCGAACTTTGACTGAAAAAGCGAGAACTATTCTGATTGATTCAAAAGTTGATAGGATGCTATGGGGCGAAGCAATTTTATATTCTGCATATGTGACAAATAGGAGCCCAACAACTATGAAAGACAAAACACCAAGTGAGTTATGGGAAAACAGAAAACCAAATTTGACAAACTTGCGAGTTTTTGGTAGTATAGCCTATAATCATATACCAAAAGAAAGGAGAAGTAAGATGGATCCAAAAGGGCAGAAGTTAATAATGGTGGGCTATAGTTTGAATGGTTACAAGTTGTGGGATGAAGAAAATGGCAGAATTGTTATCGGAAGAAATGTAGTATTTAATGAAAATATTAATGAGGAAAGATTTGTGAGAATACCTATGAGTAATGGTGAAATACAGGAAGAGGAATGTGTAAAAAGTAAACCGGATATGACACCTGAACAAAGAGATAATAATATTATAGACATGATAAAACAACAGGAAAATGACAATAAGATAATTAGTGAGAAAGACGTGACTATTCAAGAAGAAAGAGAAATAGACAATGATTTAAATCAAAATATAATTAATCCAGAATGTGAAGATTTAAGAAGAAGTAGAAGAAAGAAAGAGATACCAAAATGGCAAAAGGACTATGTAGTGGATTTTCAGGAAAATGAAGACGAAGCATTATATGCATTATTGGCCCCTGCAAATGACTGTGACGAGGTTCCAGTCCACTATAATGAAATAAAGGATCGGGAAGACAAAGAATTATGGATAAAGGCTATGAAGGAAGAGATACAAGTATTAGAAGAAAGTGACACATGGGAAAAAGTGATAAAAACAAATGATTTACAATTAATTGATACAAGATGGGTATTTGCTAAAAAAGAAGGAAAGTCAAATGAAGAAATATATAAAGCCAGATTAGTAGTCCGAGGATACCAGCAAAAAGAAAGTTTTGATGATGTTTACTCACCGGTTTTGAAAATGCAAACACTGCGGATACTGTTATCAGTTGCAGCACAAAAGAAATATAATATTCTTCAGATGGACGTGAAAGGTGCGTTCTTATATGGCAGAATTGATGAGGATGTATATCTGAAACCACCTTCTGGATATGACATGGATGAGAAGTATGTTCTAAAACTCCGAAAATCATTGTATGGACTTAAAAAATCACCTAAATATTGGTATGAACGTTTTAATGAGGTAATGATGGAATATGGACTCAATAGGTCGGAACATGACTATTGCTTATACACAGGCAATGACATATACATACTATTATTTGTCGATGACTTGTTGATACTAGGTAGTGACTTGAATAAAATAAATGACTTGAAACAATTCTTATCAACCCAGTTCAGAATGAAAGACTTAGGATGTGAAAACTTGACTTACCTAGGCATCTCAATTAATAAAAGTAATAACTGCATAACTATAGATCAATCAAAGTATCTGATGAAAGTTTTAAAAAAATATAACATGGATAATTGTAATGGTAATAACACACCTATGGATAGTAACTTTAAATTTAATGATGATTCTATTTTAGATTACTCTTATGAAAGGCAATGCAGATCATTAATTGGCTCTCTTATGTATGCTACTGTGGGGACCAGGCCCGATTTGGCCTACTGTGTTTATTATTTGAGCAGATTTCAGTCAAAACCTAGCGCAGAACTTTGGAAAGCTCTTAAGAGAATATTAAGATATGTAAAGCAAACTGTCCATTATTCATTAAAGTATCAATATCAAGAATGTAACAATTTATCTGTAATTGGATTTGCTGATGCCGACTGGGCTAGAGATACTGATAGAAAATCCACTAGCGGATATCTGTTTAAAATGTTTGGAAACACTGTAATCTGGAAATCTAAAAAACAATCTGTAGTAGCTCTCAGTAGTACAGAAGCAGAATATGTATCTTTGTGTGAAGCGTCAATGGAAGCGTGCTGGATATTAAAACTTTGTAAAGATATAAATGTCATAGTAAACAATGTAATCATTTTTGAAGATAACCAGAGCACAATTAAATCTGTTAAAACATTTGATCAAAAGAGACTGAAACACATGGAAATTAAATATAACTTTATTAAGCAAAAAGTGTCTGAAGGTATTGTAGATGTAAAATATATAAATACTAAAGAGCAATTGGCTGACATTTTAACTAAACCACTTAGTGGCAAAGTATTTAAATATTTTACACAGGAGATGGGATTAAAAAATAAAACTTAAAATTGTATTGTTAGTTATATATTTGCTAAAATTATTGTATAACTTTAACTTTGTTTAAACACTTACGTGTTTTATAATTGTATGTTTTATGAGTCTTTGACTTAAATGTATCTTTAACTGATTTGTGTATTGAGGATGAAGATGTGATGATTGAGGGAGGGTGTTGTGTTGGCTTAACTGTCAATCATCTCATCTTGTGTAGCACTTGATTTTTATTATCTATGGCTCTGTCTTGGTAAAAAATATGGCGATATGGTGACTCTAAAGAATTGTAGTTGTGTTATAAAGAAAAGTATTAATAAACTATTCGATATGTAAAGTGAAGTGGTTTGAATTAAACGAGGCCCTAACACCGCATTTCACATTAGGTTGCAGCTCGGGCCGCAAACTTCTGCGATCTCGGCCTTTCTTTATATTACCACACTAGTTGTGTAATGTACTATTTCTGAATAGAGGCCCCTATTATCATGAAAATAAATAAGTAATAAATATTTTTACTAAAAAAAACCCGACCGCGGTGCACTTTAAAAGTGCATAAAATCCGGCATTTTGTTTATTTTAACAAACTTCATACGCAGTGACACTCGCGTCATCAAGACGAATCTAATGATCCTTCCGGTGCATTCGGCACTAAACTCAAAATACACCGATACTTAATACGACCTAATATCTAAAAGACCTTATTCTCAAAAAGAACGAAACTCCAAATACACTTTTCTCGATACGACTCACTTTCAAATGGAATGAATCTCATAAAACATGATTCCCAAATCGAACCAGTCCCAAAATACCCTAAATGCCATACACGTGATAGTATCAAAATACAAGATTCTCATCATACCTGATTATCAAAACACCCTAGTCCCAAAATACACTAAATTCTCATATCAAGGTCATACTTGAGAAATATATATCATAAAAAACCATTCGCGACCCGTTGCCGCACGTCGGATATGGGCCGGAACTCCTCAGACGCTCACGGACTGACTATGTTAAGCCTCGGACGAAAGTGCAATAGATGGACTCCTATTCTTGGAACTAACTCTTCCATCTTGCTTCCCGGTCTTTACAACAATGTCTTCATTCTTTCGCTTGTCTTATTTCCCGGAGGCCATACCCAGCTAAAGCTATGCCCATTATTAATTTAGTGTATTTTGAGACTAGGACATTTTAAGAATCAGTCATTATGAGAATTGAGTGTTTTAATACTAAAATTTAGGGTATTTTATTGGGACTGGTTCGTTTCGGGAATCAGGTTTTATGAGATTCATTCCATTTGAAAATGAGTCGTATCGAGAAAAGTGTATTTTGAGTTTCATTCTTTATGAGAATAGGTCTTTTAGATATTAGGTCGTATTAAGTATTGGTGTATTTTGAGTTTAGTGCCGAATGCACCGGAAGGCTAATGATGTGTCATTTATCAAAATCGGTTGTGCCGTTGAGTAGTTACGAGCGGACATAGGAACGGACATGCATACCTACATACATACATACATACAGGTCAAACACATAACCCTCCTTTGGGCTTCGCCGCAGTCGGGTAAAAACTTGTCTATAGTCTGTTTTTTATTTCAGAGGACAAAAATGACATTTCATGTGTTGCCTGTTTTTTACAACTCATAAATTGTGATGTAACCGGTATTTACCGACGAAAAATTAGGTAGGTTCTTATGTTTATTGATATTAAAGTGTCTGTAACACAATGAGTGCATAATCCGCGAAGTTCCAAAACGATACAATACTTTAGGTAAGAATGCCACCCTTTTGGAGATATAGAATATTTGTAAATACACCATATTTCTCATATTTAAAGGTACATTTTATTTGATTCGAAACTCATTACTTATCTTACAAAGCTGAAAATACGCCAATCCCGCTTTATTTCTCTGCATTATCATTTCAAGCAACGTAATCACATACGTAGGCGCTATTTATCCAATAGTAGGTTAAAGGTTGAATAGAATGTAGTTATTATATGTAATTAATTTTCGATAAGTACCTAAAAATATATGTTTTAACGTAAAAAGTTATTTTTATTATATCGGTTATTAATAATTACACCACGAACCGAAACAAAGGACAGCACTGTAACTTAAAAGCTGGGTTCCGTTTTTGCCATTTTGGCTACGGAACCCTAAAAACCCTAAGTATAGGGATTTTTTTAAGCCATACGTTAACTTTAAAAATAAGGTGGTGTTTTCAGCCATGTTCATAATGTTCAGAAATTATCGAAAATTTCGCGAATATACAGTTCAAAGAAAAATATATAAATACTAGCGAAGAGTTTTTAAATCATTGTTTTTGGTAGCTTGAATTCCTTTACATTAAAAAATGTAGAAAGAAAAATTATCAAAAATTGGCTTTGTCGGGTTCAAGCCTTAAAATTGACATGGATGCCATTCGAGCCGGTGAACTCAAATTAATAAGTTACTTGTAGTATATTTAAGACCAAACTATATGTATTGGAATTCATTCTTTGATGTTTAAAAACATGCACGCCTTTATCAATGATTTTGAGATAGATGATATGCAGAGATTTCGGACACCATATTTAGACAACTATAAGATTTTATTTAAAATGGGAAGTAAAAATAAACAATGGATTAATATTTTATGTCTGACTAAGTCTAAAATAGAGTTAATTTAATAATAAAAATACTAAGATTTACATATGTCTATTTGTTCATACTTGTTCTCATTACTTTTTGATCACCCCTCGTATTTATTTTATTTTTCTACTCCTGTACTTTTATCTGTCTTTTACTTGGTCACGAACACTAATATAAGAACATACATAATATGAGTTCAAAGAAGTCTTACTCTATTCCCCATAACAGCAATTGTGTCGTTACAGTCGCAAAACGATACTGCTAGCTGCCACAGACTTCTAAATCTAGGTTAAACTTAGGTCAAGGATTAAGCGATCAATACTAACTTCAAAATAAAAATGCCAGTACCAACTTAACAAACAAATAAATTCATGCGGTATTGTTATGAAAAACAAAACTTTCCGAACTAAATTCTTTGATGCCAACATAAAAAAAGTATTTTTAATATCGTCACTGCGTGTCACTAGCGGTATACGTCAAATTAAAAACAAAGTTTACCATAGACTTATTATTATATTGTCAGTCATATGTCATATTTGCCTTGTTTGCGCGCCATGTTTGATTTTATATTTTAAAACCTAGTCGTAGAAAAAGTATTGTATGCAACGTTGTATAATTAAGTCAAAAAACGCTCATGGCGTCTCTATTTGCGATACTCGCCGCCGCGGCGGCTCGTATCGCAACACACGCCATTCGCGTATTTTGACCCTACTTATACAACTGTTGCATGATATTATGATGAGTCGAACTAACGCAGTAGACTTACATGCGAGAGCATCTTCGATCTGCGTGACGTTAGCGAAGTGCGCGGTGTTGGGGATGCCGAGGCAGCGCATGCCGTGCGCGTGCCGCCACTCGGCGAAGTGCCGCTGGAACGCCTTCGGGCCCTTATACGTGAAGTTGCCGCAGATCTCGCAAGTGTAGCTGATGTTCAGGCCGTGCAGCTTGTACAGCCAGTATGGGATCGGCTGCAAAATAAATAAATAAAAATTGTTTACCTATTTGCCGAAAGTGCAAACAAGTTACCCTTGAACGCCACACTCGGCTAAGCCTGTCTCATGGGGTCAATTTAAAAACTATCAGTTACTTAAATTGCTGATTTGATTTTAGCCTAAAGTATACAATGTTCAATAATGACAATGTTTGAACTTTTTCGATGTTTCGATACCGATATCGTGTCGTATGTGAAAGCGCTCTTAGGATCGGGATGTCTTCGCCGCTACTCCCGCATAACGGACAGTAGGAGCCTTAGTTCGATTCACACACTCACATAAGGACAGGTTGATCCGCTTCAACCTTCCCGCTGGTCCGTTGCTCACTTTGAGCAATCAGCCTAACTGCAACGGTCCTCTGGTCTGGTCTATCTGGTACGACTTTTGCCACGCACAGCAAGTTTGTAAGGGTTGAAAAAAAAAGACAGTCGGAGAAAAAGAGAGGAAGATACAAGTTACGCACCTTCCCGTCCCAGCCGAGCGGCAGGTTCTTGGGGTTGTAGGGCACCTCGTCGTCGTCGGAGTCGGGGTCGGGCGCGGCGGAGTCGTCGCTGTCGTCGGCGCTGTCGTCGCGGCGCTCGCCGGCCGCGCGCGCCGCGCGCCGCGTCACGTTCTCCACCGTCGCCGCACGAGTGCCGCTCACTATACCTGCAAACCTGGTACGACCTATTTCTAAACACACGATCGAGTTTTTCTACTCCTGTACTTTTACTTGGTCACGAACACTGATATAAGAACCAATGACGTGACGTAATAGTACATTACACAACTAGGGTGGTAATACAAAGAAAGTCTGAGATCGCTGATGTTTGCGGCCCGAGCTGCAAGCGAGGGCCGCACGCTGCGCGTACGGAAAAAGCCGCTTTCTGCCCAAGTGTAGACATAAAATGATGTACACAACACGGGAGGTAATAAAGAAAGCCCTCGATCGCATATTTACGTCCCTCGCTTGCGGCTAGGGCCGCAAACTTCTGCGATCTCGGCCTTTCTTTGTATTACCACCCTAGTTGTGTAATGTACTATTAAAACTGTCTTACTTGTAAACCTGTGCTTCAATGGCTGCAATGTCTTTGTGTCTTTGCTGAGTAGAAGCTTTGGCCTTGTTGCCTCCTTTCTTCGCGACCAGAGACTTGTCCAAGGCAGTCTGCCCTTTTGTGCTGAACAGTCTGAAACAAAACGCTACAATTCATATCTAAACATTAACATAAAAAAACCTGTCAGAATATTGTTGCTTGTAATTTTACGTATTTAAAAAAACCCGACCGCGGTGCACTTTGAAACTGCATAAAATCCGCCATTTTGTTTATTTTAACGAACTTCATACCCAGTGACACACGCACCATCAAGACGAACCTAATGATGTATCATTCATCAAAATCGGGTGTGCCGTTGAGTAGTTACGAGAGGACATAGGAACGGACATACGTACAGGTCAAACACATAACCCTCCTTTGGGCTTCTTCGCAGTCGGGTAAAAAGAAAAATAATTTCACACTTTCCATCAAATGCTGTTTTTTTAAACTTCGGACATTTATTATTGTGTATTAACAAAAAGTGAATAATTTAACCGTAAGCAATTGATGTCAGGAAAATGAGGCTCGTAGTCTCGTAGCAGCTACAAGCTACATACGGGTTTCGATGTTATCGGCTACGTGTGTAGCGCTACGAAATGTTTAGTTGCGAAAGTGTTAAGTGCAAACCTCTGCGCCCTCTCCTCGAGCGTGCCGCCACACTTGAGGCCCAGCGCCATAAGCGCTGACTTGAGCCTGTCGAGGCCCAGCGAGGCCAGCTCCTCCCACGACGAGAACGCGGACAGGTCCAAGTGAGCGCCCACGTTGGTCAGCGCTCCGCCGGTTTCTTTCTATAATAATAGGAAAGATATTATATTTAAAAAAAAAACCGGTCAAGTGCGAGTCGGACTCGCGCACCGAGGGTTCCGTACAAACTTTTCAGTAGATACGTGAATAATTCAAGAAAAACTGTATGGTGGGACAAACTTAACTTTGCTCTTGTGAAACTGTTGTGCCCATACATCGACATATGCCGCGGTTAGTTTAATAGGAGCAAATATGGTTGTCTTACGATTTTTGCGAATTTCTAAAAAACGCTGCAAGTTAGCAAAACCATTTTATTTTTCCTGAAATATTTAGGATAATATTAATAATCGGTAATTATTGCAGATTTTTCTGTTCAGTATCTTCGGAGATAATAGGGGGGGAATGGTATTTTTTTTAACGGTTTTTGTCTTCAATCAAAAACTACATGTCTAAGAAAAAAAATAAAAACTGTTTTGGAATCTACATATTAAGCCCTTTCATTTGATATCCCACTCGATATATTAGCTCAACTTTCGATTTATGACATCCCATTTCGGTCCCCTTTAAAAAAAAAGTAAAAAAGGTATAAGATTCTTTTTCTGTCCCATAGGCTCGAATTAGCAGTTTTTAACACTATTCCAAATTTCAAGTCGATAGCATCAGTAGATCCTGAGATATCTTGCCGTGACAGACGGACAGACAGACAGACAGACAGACAGAGTCGCACCATAAGGGTTCCTTTTTTTACCATTTTGGTACGGAACCCTAAAAAGAAGTTGGACCAAAAACCTCAAATTACGACCGGCGTAATGATGCTGCTGTTTTGTTAGAATAAATTTCCTATCTGTGAAAATGTTATTATTGCTTCATTATAACAGCGACTTCGATGTTATTATGACATTCGAATTTCGAACAACTCAGAAAATTAAAAACAAAGCAATTTGATGTGACCTCAATTCTAATATCTGTTGCAATGACGTTTTATCGAAATGAAATATGAATGAGGGCTGCCGCGAATGAATTTCGCTGCTAGAGGCGCTAGTGCAGTGTGTGGTCTCCAAAATGTCAAATGTCACTGTTTCTGGGGGAACTACACGGGTTTATTTGTTATTAGAATAATGGTATCAATATTTTGCAATATCTGGGATTATTTATAGCAAATATGAGTTACGGTTACGGGGCAACGAATGTCAGTGGTTTGAGACAGTTTCATAATTCGGAAACTTATCCTCCTCTTTTTTTCCGAACCAAACGATTTACTGCGGCATGCTCGATATCTTATGGTACGGTTTTAAGGCATTAAATACGATTGAAATGTAAACTTACACACTACGGGTGTGAATAACAAACACAAGAGTGTTCATTTACCGCCATTTGACATTTTTAATTTGCTATTTTTGAACACATCATAGAGATATATGTGTGTAGAACTGTAGACAAAGCAGTGTATGTACTGTACATAATGAGGTATTAAAACACTCGTGTGACGTTACTGTGAATTGTCGTTTCCAAGTACTTTTAAAAACCATTTATAAAATCAGGGTTTTAGTTTGTCATGACAAAACGCTCTGTGGTGTTTTAACGGTAACTCAAAAATTGTTTTAACCATATATTTCTTTCTAAGGCGTTAATACAAACTAATTTTATACTTATTAAAAGCCTTCTTACACGTAAGTTAACTTACCGGCCACCCAGGGAAGGTTCCGGCCTCCCACTGCTTGAGGAACTCCTGGTGGGCGAGAGCCATCTCCTGCGCCTGGTCGTGCAGTGGCTTGACTCGGCTCACGAAGCCCTTCACGTACGTGAGCAATGCTCGGATGTAGATGCGATACTCGCTGTTCTTCCGCTCACGAGGGATATCAAACAGGTGATCGAAGATGCCGAGGTACGTTATGTAATCCACTTTCTGCAATCGAATTTCAGTAAAAATTAGGGAATCCAATACCCGGTTAAATTTGAAACCCGGGTATTACTAAATAAGGTCGGGTACGGGTACCCGACCTTATTACCTACAATAAACTTGCCGGCATTGCCGGCGGCCATGTTAAGTAAGATAAGACGTTAGATATTATTTATTATCTTTAAAATAACTTAGAATAAAACAGTACATTTTTTTTATTAATTACTAGGTTTTTTAAATTTCAAAAACCCGGGTTCTGGATCGAAATACCCGGGTTTTACCTGACTCTAAATCAAGTTGGTTACCCAGGTACCCGGGTTTTCGAGTACCCTAGTAAAAATGCTAAAATTGAATACTTTTACTGAATTAAAGAAAAGTCTGGAGTTTACTACAAAATTACAGATGACTGTTCAGCGAGTAAAACTAGAAGAAAGGATTCTCGATCACTTCAAGCACAGCACAGGTCCAAATGTTAGTATTGCTTTTAAGTTTTATTTTCTTGATAACTTTATTATGTTTGTGAATGTAACTATAATTAGATAGTAACTAAAATTTTAATTTTCCGTAGTTTTCTTAAGTGTAGCAATTCTGGTATCTCTAACTCTTGCAATAGGTAGATATTTTGATGACTTCGCAATAAACAAAAAATAACATTTACATCTACTTGTCAATTTACTTACTGTACATTGCTTGCAATTTTAATTTTGTTAGAAAATTAATTAAGTCGTAATTTGAGTTTATTAATTAAATGACGGTAATAGTTAGGTTAAGAAACAACGTTTTTTAACCCTACTTTAAAAAGCCCCGTGTTGGTAACGCGCTGTGTACAGACTGTTTTGTATTAGGATGGACCTACAAATAAAAATTTAAAAACTTACCTCAATACCCTTCAAATTAATGTATTTTTCATAACACTCATGTAAATCCAAATATTTCCCATATCCTTCTTCATCAGTAAATTCAACTGGAGCTGCAACATAATGGAAATCCAAGAAAAATATAGTAGCTCACTTAGCTCAGAATACCAAAAATTTTAAAATATAAATGATTAAGTAGTGAAATGGCAACTAACTTGTGTAATCTTCAGAAGGATTCTCTCTCATCTTTGCGATTTCTTCGAATTCTACGGACATGGGTACACAAATCTGAAATCAATTAAAGGTTTGAAATGTAAATACTTAAAGCAAGTACAGTAAGATTATTTTCTCTTTGACACTCGGGCGGTCTCGGTTTTAATCGTTGAGGTTCGTGTTTTTACACAGAGTATATAAAGTCCTAGAAATAACTCACATAAAATATTCGAATCTATTTAATATAATTTCATCACACTTGCTCGAAAATGGTGCATTACACGTAGGTTATGCGGGCCGTAAAGGACCTATTACGCCCTAGGGCGTAATGGTTTCTTTTTAAATTTGAAACGCTGGTTCTGTTTTACTCTTGTTTGTAGGGATTAACGATACACAGTTTTCCGATACGATACCGATACCGATATATAGTCAAATTTCCAATGTGTCTCGATTATTTGCACTTCCGATCTCTCCCAAAAAATGTCGAGATTTGTCGAGTGTCAGTCCAAATAATCGTATTGTATGTAAAGTTGCCAACGACAGATAGAACTGCTCTGTCGTTGGCAACTTTAAAGACTACAGAGTTTTATTTTTCAGTTTCATCAATAGCGCCAACTGAAATTACCGTAAGGTCGAGGTACTTTGACCCAATGAAGGGTAACTTTAGCCCACATGAAAACGACATAGGTATATGTATAAGGTCTGATAATAAACTAAAACGAACCACATAAAACTACGCCTCAATTGCACTACAATAACCAACGCAATTTATGATACTCTAAAACTAAGCTATGATTACTTTGGTACCTCATTGGGATGTTTCCTGTGAAATTCTTTAATTTGCTTCAGTCTTGCATAAAACTCTTGAAACTCATTTGGGCCTGATAATGCTGCAATCTCCTCCTTCCGAAGGCCATCTTTGTCCTCATAAAGTTCTTTAAGCCTTATGGTGGCCTCTATGTATCTCTGAAAGTATTATAAAAAATATACAAACATTAGAATTCATCATACAATAGTAATTTCAAGTCTTTGAAAACAATAGGATTTCTGTTTGTAATGCAATAAATTTTAAAGCAAATGTTTTAATTTTCATTATTACAACAATATATTCTCTAAGCAAAAAGTCAGCCAATAAGGATAATTTTTAATTGTGTTGTCGTAACAGTAAGCAAAGTATTGATAAAGCTTAGAACCTTAAAAAGACATTTTCCCCAAAAGCACACCTTATATTAGGTTTAGGTTTAGAGATGCTTTATTTACTCATAAGAACAATACAGTTCACTTAAAATGAGCTTACATACTAGAATTCCAATTAAAACATGTTTAGCATGATCGCTAGAGATTTGTTATACAGTTTTATATATGTGTTCTTTCAATTTGGTTTTAAATACACTGAGAGACTCACAATCTTTTATCATCCCCTTACTGCAAAAACCTCTTATCTACATTTAGTTGAGTTTTAAGAAAAACCTATTTAAGGGTATGTGCTAAGTGTTTTTTGTAGTAAGGGGATGATACACATAAATATATGCCTCTTTAGCAGGATTTTTTCCTGGAATGTACATTGTCTTAAAATGCACACTCTCTCAAAAAATCAGCAGATACCTGTTAAATTGTTCAAATTTGAAGTAAATTGTAAGATTGGATATCAGGAATTGAATCCTATTTTTTGAAAAAGTTCCATGTTTGGAAAGTGTATACTGTATAAACAATACGAGTATTTATTGTTTCAACACTTACGTCATGCAAATTCTTCAAGCGGTGATCTCCATTGATTGTTTCTCGGTGCTGGAAAATATTAAACTGAATTATACAAAACATGGTATAACTTATTTGTGAACATTTAAGAGTATAGTTAGTTTCTTTGTTTTTCAAGAACTGCACATGTAGATGTTCACATGTCTTAACACATTCAGTGCCAACCTCCCAAATTTCCATACAAAATGAACCCTATCAGGTTAATTTTGTTCTTGGCACTGAATTTGTTAAAATAGGGAAGTCAGTAGGAATCAAGTTCTCTGAATGCCACACTAATAGTATTCAGGAATGCATGATTTAAACATGTGTTTTGAACTATAACTTTGAACTTAACACAACAAATGTTTAAATCACAGACCCACTCGATGCCTTTACATTTGGATTATTCAAGCAAGAAAATCAGAGACAGACGAACACTAAAGCGTGTCGGCGATAAACACAAGCGTGCTACTAAGGCTGGCCGCAAATTTCCAATAGAGTAACAGCTGGCTAACATAATACCTCCTCTATTAAACATTAATAACAATCACAATCAGTCATACCCCAGCTTTCTTATGAAGGATCTCTTTAACCATTGCATCCATAGACCGTTCCCTTTCTTCGTGATAACTTCTTTGCTGTTCTAGTAAAGTTTCCATTGTATATCTTATATTAATACAACCTTATAAAGTATGATCTCTAGACTATTTTATTATTTCACAAAATGATAATTAACCTCATTTACAAATAACAAGGTACGCTACTAAACTAAACATTTTTTTTTTCAGAAATGTCAAGAAGTACGTTTGAGTTACACAAATAAACATTGCCAAATGGTGTACGTATTCGGAGATAACCGCTGGCTTTTACACGGCAGTAAAACTGATCAGATTGGCAAAAATACAAGAACAAATTTGTTCATGTGATGCACGACCTGACTGGTTCATCGTGAACTTGATTCAGATTTAGACCGATCGTGTATAACACGCGTAAGGCCAAGTTGGCAAACCGAAACTGAATTATTTACTTGTAACCCTAATCGAAAACGTCAGCCCTGTCAGCTTGATACACGTTACCCTACGACGCGATATTACATTGGCCGGTGTTTAGAAATATTGTTTTAAATTATAATCATGATAAAATCCTCATATATGAGACTATCGCATTTGCTCGTCTTTATCATTTGTTCGTTTGTAATATGCGCCCAGTCCGATGTGCCGAGACCTCGCGGAGTTTCTTTATCCAAGGCATCCTTGTATTCGCCGACTAAGGATTTCACTTGTTTCGATGGCACAGTTACGATTCCGTTTAGCTACGTAAACGACGATTATTGTGACTGTTTCGACGGCAGCGACGAGCCGGGAACCTCGGCGTGCTTGAACGGGGTGTTCCACTGCACTAACGCCGGCCATCGTCCGCAAAACATTCCTAGTTCGCGAATCAACGATGGAGTTTGTGACTGTTGCGATGGCACCGACGAGTACGCGGAGCCTGACACCTGCACCAACACCTGCGAGGAGCTCGGTCGCGAGGCCAGGGCCGAGGCGCACAGGCTAGCGGAACTCCACAAAGCAGGCAGTCAGGTCAGATTAGAGCTTATAGAAAAAGGTAATAAAAAGAGAAGTGAGATGGCAGAACAGTTAACCCAATTAGAAAAGGATAAATCAGAAGCTGAAACCATCAAAGCAGAAAAAGAAGCCATTAAGAATGAAATAGAGGAGAAAGAGAATGAAGCCCTCAAAGTATATAGAGAGGCAGAGGAGCAGGAAAAACAGAAGAAAGCTGAAGAGGAAAATCAGCAAGCCATTAAAGATGCTACAGAGCAGTTCAATAGGTTTGATGCAAATCAGGATGGCCAACTAACTGTAGATGAAATAAATGTAGTTAATGTTTTTGATAAGAATAAGGATGGTGAAGTGGACCAAGAGGAATACCAGTACTTCTTTGGGGAAAGTGAAAATGTTGATTTGGAATCATTCATATCAGTCACTTGGCCCATGTTGAAGCCACTACTGATGATGGAGCAAGGCATGTTCCGACCTGCAGAGGAAGAACATGATGCTGTGCGAGAGACTGACGCAGATGACCTCTCCAAGGAGCTTGACACTGAAGATTTAGGAGTTGATGATGACAATATTGATGATTCAGACCTGCCACATGAAGAGGATGATCATGACCTGGAGGAAGATCATGCTAAAGGATATGATGAAGAAACACAGAGATTGGTTAATGAAGCCACTGAGGCACGTCGTCAATTTACTGATGCTGAGAGGGCAGTTCGTGAAATTGAGTCCAATATGCGTAATATCAAGCAGAACCTTGAGAAAGACTATGGTTTGCAACAGGAATTTGCGACTCTAGATGGCCAATGTTTTGAATATGAAGATAAAGAATACATTTACAAATTATGCATGTTCCAAAAAATTACACAGAAGTCCAAGAATGGTGGGTCGGAAGTTGGACTTGGAAACTGGGGAGAGTGGGGAGGAGAAGAGAGTAACAAATACTCTGTGATGAAGTACACTAATGGAGTGGCCTGCTGGAACGGGCCAAACAGAATGACCACAGTCAATATACACTGTGGATTAGAAACTAAAATGTTGTCAGTTACTGAACCATTCCGCTGTGAATATAAGGTGGAGCTAAGTACCCCTGCTGCCTGTGACAACAATGTGTCACAGCATGCTTCACATGACGAGCTGTGAGGTCCATGCTCACTCAACACTGTGTTATGTCATAAGTTAGATGTAAACATTTTTCAGTCAATCGTTTTTCACTAAGAAGAAAATGTCACAACTCTACCCATGCATGATTTTCTTCATAATAAATTTTCACAATGAAAGTGATAGGTGTAGTTTTTAAGTAGAAAAAAATATTTCACTAGTATAGAATAAATTATTTTTATTTCATAATCATGTTAAAAATTGATTTAGTCAATAATTTTTTAAACCTGATTCATAAGGAATTCATGCCCCATAACAATTTCTGTACTTTAGAATATCTTCTAAACATACCAAAATCATGCAGTTTACTCACACATTCCTCAATTTTAAAGGCTGTTTTAAGTTCGAGGTAAAAAGGAATAAATTAAGTGAACAAAAAGTAAATGTGATTAAATAAATTGTTTTAAAATATTTTGTTTTATTCCTCATCATCATCAAGTACCATATCTAGAAACAAGCTTATAACTTATCTTTTGTTTCAGTAAACAGTAAAACATCAAGCTAATACCGTCCGGCCATTAGCATTTTTAGGGTTCCATACCAAATGATAAAAAAGGAACCCTTATGGTGCGACTGTCTGTCCATCCGTCACATCCAGATATCTCAGGAACTGGATGTTGAAAATTAAAAGTAGGGCTATTATAATCAAGTGGGGTATCAAAAGAAAGGGCTTAATTTATAGATTTCAACATTTTATTTTTTTCTTAATCATGTACTTTTTGATTTAGGATGAAAAATGTCCAAAAAAATACCATTCCCCCTGGGTAAGGCCGTAAAAAAGGGATGATTTCGTGACTTGTAAGCGTCCGGCATTGTTTTTACGAAAAGTAATTACAAAATTTTACTTTTTTAATTTTCCGTGCAAAATACAAAACTTTTTCTACTAGTTCTAGTCAACTAACAAATGTAAATCTCTGTGTTTGTATTCCAATTTTTTTTTTCTTCTATGCAATTACATCGATTTCCATACAAATAAAAATGTCCCAAAAATGTTCCTGAAAGATTGTAATTTTTGTTTTTTAGTTTTGTGATATTATACTGATATGTTGGAGTTTTTTTTATAACTGTCATATATTAATGCAACGTTTTTCGAGCTTTAACATTAGCATTGTCCATTTAAAATAATAATTTACGTGTAACATAAGACAAGTCAACATATTGAAGCTTTTAAGTTACTTAATTTAAGTAACCGTTCTATCTTGCTATTTTAGCAGTTGATTTGCGGAATTTGATTTCATTATAATGGCAACACTATTTATTCTTTAGTCTGTGGTATACCTCTCACTGGTCGGCCATTTTGTGGGTAGTTCAGTGCGTCGATTCAACTTGTGCCGAGGATTTTTTATGGAATTTAAAAGTTACGAGTGGATTTCATGGTAAATTTGTTCTGTTTTGTATTATGTAATACATTATTAATATAATCTTCATATTAGTTTATAGCTACGTGTCGTGTTCGAGTTAATATGTTTGTTATTGTTCCATATAATGCAAATGAAAGTGAATAGAGGTTAATTTTTATGTTACTTTTAAGTTACTTATGTTACCATTTTAATTTATTTTTAAGTTACGTAACATAAAAGTAAAGTAAAGCTTTGTTCACGCTTTCTTTTCAGTTACACATTCTTGCAGTTGGGTCTTTGAGTTTAAAATATTTGGTTTGTTTTAATTTTTATACCCAACTGCGCAACACAAAGAAGAGTAACGTGTTTTTACCCGACTGCGGCGAAGCCCAAAGGAGGGTTATGTGTTTGACCTGTATGTATGTATGTCTGTTCCTGTGTCCGCTCGTAACTACTCAACGGCACATCCGATTTTGATAAATGACACATCATTAGATTCGTCTTGATGGTGCGAGTGTCACTGGGTATGAAGTTCGTAAAATAAACAAAATGGCGGATTTTATGCAGTTACAAAGTGCACCGCGGTCGGGTTTTTTTTAGTAAAAATGTGGTTATTTATTTTATTTATAATTACAATGCTTATAACAAGTAAAAATTATGATTTAATTTTATTTGTGAAGACAGCTTTTGTGTGGCTATCAGCCTTTAATTACTTATTCATCTTTGTTCAAAAATGTACCAAAGTATATACCTATATATACCTATTTGATCTCTTAAATAAACACTTAGTACAAAAAGTGTTTGTATTGTAGACATTGTGAATATCCCTTAAGAATACTTTTATGTAACTTTTAAGTTACTCAGTAACATATATTTTTGTTACTTTTATGTTACATAAGCCCAATTTTTCAGCCTTACCCCCCTATTATTTATTTATTTAAACTTTATTGCACAATGCAAGAAAGTACAAATGGCGGACTTAATGCCGTATTATCTTCGAAGTTACTGAACAGAAAAATCTGTACTAATTACCAATTATTAATAGCATCCTAAATATTACAGGAAAAATATAACGGTTTTCCTAACTTACACCGTTTTTTAGAAATTTGCAAAAATCGTAAAACATACTTATTTTATTTGCTCCTACTAAACTAACCGCCATACATTTTTTTCTTGAATGATTCACGTATTTTTACTCACGAGTTTGTACGGAACCCTCGGTGCGCGAGTCTGATTCGCACTTGACCGGTTTTTTTCAATAGACCTTATAATAACTTATACCCTTACATGTGAGGAATGTTGGGGCCCAGTAGCATGCTATGTGGTTAATATAATAATCCAGCGCTGCCCTGCTCTCAAGCTAATACCTACCATGGTAAATTTCTTGTTATACCCACTATGTCATGTTGTGTACATAATTTTATGTCTACACTTGGCCAGAAACCGGCTTTTTCCGTACGCGTAGCGTGCGGTTAAAGCCACTTTATGGTCAGGTGTGGCATAAAAGACAATAAAAATGTAGTAAAAGAGTATAAACTACCCTATTTACCTTGACCACAAAATAAGTAATAGTACTACTTGGTACTACGTACAGAAGTTTCACTCTAACAAAACCGTCGTTCGGGTCCGATTACCGGACCGAACGCACCGGATACAACCATCTCTCTCTATCGTATAACGCGTGCTCCTTCTGCACGCATCGCTAGCTATGGCCAGTTCACATTATTCCAGTAGCATTCCAGTCCAGTAATCCAATCCAGTGCTGGAATGCTACTGGAATAATGTGAACCGACACTGGAATGTACTCATTCCAGTGAGCATTCCAGTCCAGTGACTGGAGAGACCGTCAACTTTTCATTCCAGCTCACCCAATCCAGCGCCACTGGAATAGTGTAAACCGTCAATCCAGTGCTGGATTGAACGTGATATAGTGAATACGCATGGTTGTTTTTGGTAACAGTCTTTGACAACTCTTAAAAGACTGGAATAATGTAAACGATATACTCCAGTCCACAACTGGACTGGATTAGCCCGCTGGATCACTGGACTGGAATAATGTGAACTGGCCATTTGTCAAGGCCCCGCAGAGAAATCGCGGAGTGAGCCAGAACGTGCAACAATCCACCAACAATATTATTAGTTAGTTCGAAATCGTAAAATTTGTTACACTTTTTCTAGAATCTGAACGTACGTTTGGTGTCACACACATCACATGGCTGTCACTGTCAACGTCAAACGTCAAGTCCATGCTGTTGCTGTATTTTTTCCGGATTGTGTTGAGTTGTGATACTTGCGATACTTGTGGAAATGTGGACATCGGATTAGGATATTCCAAGCAAGAGCTAAATTATTTCAGTTCAGCATTATTTTATTACTTGTTATTTTGATTGTGCTTATCAAGGTGTATTGTACTTGAGATGGAAGTGGAAGACGTCATCAAAGGTTCCAGTTTCTCAATGTTAAAAGGCAAAATCAATGACCAGATATTGGAAAACTTAAAACGTATGGGGCTTGAGAAACCGACACGAATTCAAGCGGAATCAGTTCCATATGCATTGCTAGGAAAGGATGTTATTGGCACAGCTAAAACTGGAAGTGGAAAAACTCTAGCATTCTTGATTCCAGTGGTTGAAAGATTGGTTAAACTTGGGTTTTCAAGGAAACATGGTAACAAATTGATTTATTAGTGTAAAATCACATGGTACACCTGGCACTGCAGGACCACGAATGGCATAAAATAATTATATCTTGAAGTGTTTATACATTTTAGTTGCCAACAGTGGGTCTAGTGAAAAGGGGTATAAGTCATATAACCTAGGTGCAAAAGAACTTAAGTCGTACAATAGAATTGTGATCTTTTGTACCTGGTATAAATGTGTCTTGTAACTCTGGTACCCGTTTTCACTAGAGCCACATTATTGTAAATTGAACAATAATCTAATGTCTTCTATAAGTAGTATAATTGTAAATTATTCTGTAAGTATAGTTATTATCCATTCAAGTGGGCTAATGTTGTTAAAAAATACAATGCCATTGAGCGAACAATGCCATTGAGAGAATACAATACCACCAAAAAAAAATAACAATGCGTAACACGAGTAGACCCTGCGCGGCCTACCTGGGTCTGTAAAAGCAAAACGCATTATAATTTTTTTGTTTGAAAGCATTTGCCGCCTTATCATTACGGTCATAGAACCGATAATCCGTTGAGAGCTCATAGTATCTTTAAGTCTTTTCTCTACGGAATACGCACTTGCAGACCGTCGGGCGAATGTGAAATGCAAAACAAATTAAGATCCCAGTTATCTATAACTGCATTTACACTTTACTGTCTAGTAAATAGAATCTATAATCTAATGATCTTTCAAGGCAGTTATACTTTTTTGACACTATATTCTCGTTATCCTAATTTGTGGTTTACCTCTCAATGCTATTGTATTCTTTAACAACATTAGCCCACTTGAACGGATAATAACTATAACTGACATGGTAATCCTCATTTTAGGCACAGGCTGTATTATTTTGGCTCCAACCAGAGAACTAGCACTGCAAATATTTCATGTATTGAAAAAGCTACTGGTTGATGTTGACCTGACCTTCAGCTTGATTGTTGGAGGAGAGAAGAAAACTAAAGATGTGTTAGCATTGGAAAAAGGTAACTACATAGAGATTGAAAAAAATTGATTTGAGCAAGTAGGTATGTTATGTATTACGTATGTGTAAAGTGAACCCTGTAAAGGCTTCAGATCATTATACTGCTGTGCAGAACGAAAAAGTAACATAAACTTACTGTATTTTAGATTTTGCATGGCAGTTCATTGTCAGCTGCCACTACTACTAAATGTATACTATCCTATCCTACTAATGTTATAAATGTGAAAGTTTGTGAAGATGTTTGGAGGTTTGGATGTTTGTTACTAGATAACGGGGTAGCAACTTTGGCACGCAAGCAGACCAAGTCCTGGATTGAAACATAGAATGCTTTATATCCTGGTAAAGAGTTCCCTTGGGACAGTAACGGGAACAACGCGGGTGAAGCCGCGGGTAAACACTAGTTAGACATAAACCTATTGTTGGTCTACTGTACTGTATTCTGTTTAAAGAATCCTTATTAACCGAGTGAGTGAAGCGAGCAAAGAATCTGCGTTTCAGCTGGGGCAAAAATGCTTTTGTATGTCTGTCTGGCGGTCGTCCGGTTGAATTGTTTTTGGAATTTTTTTGAAATGGGGAACTATGGTGGTTGCCTTTTGCGAGGTCTAATGCTCATAAAGTCACTAGTTTAATAATTCATCAATTAACACCAGTCTCATCTAGTTTTAAATTTTAGGGGTCAATATTGTTGTTAGCACTCCTGGGCGTCTGCTGGATCATCTGCAGAACACTGAATGTTTTCAAGTGAAGAATTTAAAATGTCTGGTGGTGGATGAAGCAGATAAGTTACTTGAAGCCGGCTTTGAAAAACATCTCACTGGGATAGTTAAGCTACTTCCAAGTATGTTCAATATCTATACTCACTTATCTACCTATTTTTATCAGAGATATTACTTCAACTTTGTTGGTGTTGTATGCCTCATTGGTTTAAAATACTTAAATTAATCTATGTTCGTCTTATGCTTGAAACCTGGCTGTTTCTTTTTAACATTAGGAAATGTCTTACACTTATATAAGTTTTATTTTTAGAAAACAGACAAACATTATTATTTAGTGCTACCCTGGACAGTAATGTGAAGAATCTAGCACGGTTAGCATTAAGGGAAGATCCTGTGGTGGTGTCAGCAAGTGACCACACACAATCCACTGTCACTGGGCTACAACAAGGGTACCTATAATATTTAAGTTCACTACCTTATCATACCCACCAATTATGTTTTAACTGCCATGCATATTTTCTATCTCTTTTGTAAAATATTTTATGCTCCATCCATTATATAAAATTGAATTTTTATATCTAAACATGCTCTAAATCTCTGTGCTATTCTTGTGTAACATGCTTAAGATACGATCTAGGCTACACTACACATCAGAATATCACAACAATTTTATTTTCATCAAAATATGTATAGCCATAAATTTGCCTATATGCATGCCTATGTATGATACTACTACTACTACTTAAAAAAACATGAATTTTTAGGTATTACATTTGTCCTGTTGAACAAAAATTATCATGGCTCTACAAAATGCTCCGGAAAAGCAAGAAGCTTAAAGTCATGGTATTCTTTTCGTCCTGCAAATCAGTAGACTTTCACTACGAATTCTTCCGAAATTACTGCAAAGCGTCAGTTTTAAGTATACATGTAAGCCAATTTTCTCTTTTTATCTTCTGCCTTGTGACCTTTGCTTTACTTCACATACTTAAGATAACCTTCAGACAGGTGATAATGATGAGGGCAATCACTCTGAAAAACAGCAATAACAATGTTATATTAATACTAAAGCAAAGGAATGTCTCTGCCTTTTTTTCTCGTACGCGAAGATCGTGAAAAATTGTTGTCACCAGATGTCGCTATTATCTAATTTGTAACGCTGGTAGAGGAAGGGCTAGACCAGTGGTCGGCAACCTGTGGCCCGCGGGCCGCGTGCGGCCCGAGAACCACTCACTTGCGGCCCACGAGCCTCCTTGGCTAGTTTGGATGTAAAAGTCGTAAGAATTGTATAAAATCACAAATTATTAACAAAGTGCGGCCCGCGTCAATTTCGTTAGCTACTATGTGGCCCTTGGCTGCTAAAAGGTTGCCGATCGCTGGGATAGACGATCATTAAACGATTAGATCGAAGACGTTCTAAAAAAAAGGCAAGCCAAAAGCACTCTAAACCGACGAGCATGCATGAAATAGTACATTAGACAACTAGGGTGGTAATACAAAGAAAGGCCGAGATCGCAAAAGTTTGCGGCCTGAGATGCAAGCGAGGGACGTAAATATGCGATCGAGGGCTTTCTTTATTACCTCCCGTGTTGTGTACATCATTTTATGTCTACACTTGGCCAGAAAGCGGCTTTTTTCGTACGCGCAGCGTGCGGAAAAAGCCACTTTATGGCTAGGTGTGGCATAAAAATTAATTAATGCTGATGAAGCGAAAGATGTATGCCTGGACGAATGAAAGAATGAAGTGGAATGGCGTAGTCCCTGCCTACCACGATGGGAAAGGCGTAACTATATGTATGTATGTTACTTAATTCATCACACCACACATTGCGAGAGCTGCTTCTGCATTTGGTAAACTAAATCAGCGATTCAGCGGATATTGGAAATATCACGATCTTAACCTACGCACTAACTAAGCTATCGGATTACCACGCAATTATACTTCCTATTCTATTTTGCAGTACATATCCTTCCATTTAAGCTACAGCAGCAATCCCGTATATTTTCTTTCAAGGGTAGGCAAAGCCAAGCAAGAAGGAAAGAAGCTTATCAGACATTTGTTGAAGCTAAAAATGGAGCCTTGTTGTGCACAGATGTGGCAGCCAGGGGATTGGATATACCTAGCGTTGACTGGATAGTGCAGTATGATCCTCCTACAGACCCAAAGGTAGGTTTAATAATAAAGTATTCTACGTAAATGAACATTTTTCAACTAAAGTGTACCTACTATTCAACAGTACTTAAATATTGATTTAAACTTCACTCATTATTATAACATAACGGGACTTAAACGCGTAAAAACATGCTATTACCTCGACTGCCAGTCCCTTCGCGACCATGGACGTCACAGCTAGAGATATGCAATTCTCGGAAACGTTCTCCGTTTTGTATGGAGAGAGATCGTTCTCGAGAACATTTCCCATACAAAACAGAGCGTTTCCGAGAATTCTCGAGAACGGCACAACTCTAGTCACAGCACTTCCGAAACGTCGAGGTAATATTATGTTGTTACGCGATTAAGTCCAGTTTTGTAACTTAAATATTGTTTAAATACCGTCTAACTTTCCGTTGCGCTACAAAAATGTATTGAATAACACTAACTTTCAATTTCGTGACTTCTCTTAGTTGATCAAAACATTTTTTGAAAAACGCTCATACAGAGATCATAACCTACATCAAGGGCCTTAAAAATAAATGGACGTAGCGTCGCGAACAGATAAGTGAAGCACTCATGATGTGCCGGCAATGTGCCGGCGCTTTGTACGCACGCACGCACACATCAACCAGCATAATGGGCCGGTCGGCTGCCATTGGGCCGTCAACGCACACATGCTCACTTCGGCGGCCATTCCTTGGCTTCACCCGCGCCCGCGTCTTAGACCGCGCGGTATCCTTCTATTTTATACATCCATGACCTACATGTTAATTTACAAAATGAAACAGTTGCTTGCATTTTGCTGGACATAGCAATAGAATATTAACAAATGAGTGTTAAACGTGGGGAGGTGGTTGGTTACTGACACAAACCATGTATTAAAGGTTACTGACGTACCTGAACCTGCCGGCAAGCTAATTAAATTAGTTGCAAATACGGTTCAATTTCCTTAATCATCTGTAAAATACTATACCTAAGATGTGACACGCTAAGTATTTAGACACGCAAACAAGAATAAATAAAAAATTGTATAACATTTCAGGAATACATTCACAGAGTTGGCCGGACAGCGAGAGGATTAAATAACACGGGTAATGCCGTTATATTATTGAGGCCACAGGAAGAAGAGTTCATACATTTTTTAAATCGAAAAAAGGTGTTTTTAGATAAATACAGTTTTGACGAGCCATCTGAAGAAATTCAGAGAATGGTAGGTCTGTTGTAAATGAATACTCTTAAAGTGAATCGTAATTTAGATAACTTAAAGGTTTTGTAAATAATATTTTTCGAATCTCGTCTCACTACGGAATGCAGTTCGTACAGTTTGGCATAGATAAGATGTTAAGTTAGATAAGTATATAAGTCACGTTTTTATTTATTTTCAGCTTGAAGATTTAATTGTCAAAAACGGTGTTATGAAACTTCTAGCAAGGAAAGCATACCTTTCCTTCCTGAAGTGTTACAAAGCCCATCCCATGAAGAAGGTATTCGACATTAATAATTTAAATATCAATTTGGCAGCTAAAGGGTTTGGTTTTTTGGAAACGCCGCACAATGATTTTGGTATCCTTTTTAAATATACATATATTACATAAATTTTGTTTAGACAAGTGTAAGTATCTTACGTGTTAACCGGGGTCATAATCTACCTGTACACCAAATTTCATGGTAATCGGTTCGGTAGTTTTTGCATGATGCGCGCACAAACAGACAACCCGACAAAAGTCGCAAAACGATTTCTTTACGTTATATTACTTACTTACTAAAGGGCCCGCTCACGGAGGTGAAAGGTCTCTTTTTTGCTTCGGCTTAGGCGCGTAAAAAGTATCTTGTTAATCGGGGTCATGATATGACCTGTATACCAAATTTCATGGAAATCAGTCCTGTAGTTTTTACGTGATGCGCGCACTAACAGATAAAATTTTCAAAAACTACTTATACCTAATTTTATGCATTTGCATGAAGTCTAAGTCCAGTCCAGTCTGGTAGATTTTATATAATGCGCGCACAGACAAAGATTTCAAAAACCATTTATTTACGTCCGATGCTTATTTTTAAAAATACATTTTTTTTTAAATCTTTGATGTATAGACACACGTCTTTCTTCGATTTTATTATATCTATTATAGTATAGACTAGTAGACCCGCTCGCCTTTTCGTTCGCGAAGGTGAAATAAGTTAAAATGTATTTTTGCTTCGGCTTAATTAGATAAAAAAATGTAGGTACCTTATGTATTAAAGGGGTCGCGATCAGGGACCGGAACCTCTTACCGTTATCGAGGTTTTAACTCGGGTTTTTAACGCGTTGGTTTTGAGAAACCGTCTTATTCTGTTAAGAGTATCACCGGCTTAATAACTTACACAGTTAAGAAGTAATTCGGTTAACACAAAACACCCAATAATAACTCCCGTAAGGTTGTTACTGGGAACCGGTTCCGGACGTAGCGCAAACGAAATTGATCTTAACCGTCATAGTAGTTAGTTTCATTTTGAATGGAGGAGCTAATACGCTCTGTGAAATAACTCGAGTTAATAACTCACAACATTAATAACAACTTCCAGGGTTGTTTTTTGTGGGCATTGAATTCAAACTAATTTGTTCTTTAGTTTTATACAGATACAATACAATACAGCTCATTTTTCTTTGGCGTCCGACAATCGCTGCCGAGAAACGGCACAGATGTAAATCTTTTGTTAACATCGACACCATTTTTGCGTCAAACAAATTTGCACCTAACAGTTTAAATTATAGATTTTATAATCGCCTGAAGTGTCTGAACATACATTTATTGCAATTGTTTTTTTACTTATGAATTTCGTCACTTCCATTGCAAACAGCGGACAGTGAAGTTAGAAATTGTGCGAAAAAAGTATAAGAATTTATTGTGCTGCATGTACGTAGTATTTATTGTGATATAATTTATGATATGACTTTTATTCGCGGATATTCGCGAATAAATTATTCGACCACTTGAATTGATGAATGATTTATTCGTTATTTTACTGGGATAAATCCACGGAAAATATTAAAGGTTTTTTGTTTCTTCCATAGAAATAAACAACACGAATACCATTTAAAATTACTTTTTTCTAACACATTAAGGATTGCTAAGAATTAAGGGATAAGCTTAGATAGTACCTCTATGTATTACAAACTACGGTTTAACATTATACTTTGGTAAGTATAGCTTGGCAACTTCGTTGGTGACACTCACCTGTGTGCTTTTTGCTCTGTGTAGCCGTAACTACTTACACAAGTTACCGCCAACACGAATGGAGGCCTCCGGAGGCAGGCTCGGTCGGTCGCCGTTCGTGGTGGCGGTAACTTGTATCAGTAGTTACGGCTACAGAGAGCAAAAAGCACACAGGTGAGTGTCACCAACGAAGTTGCCAAGCTATAGTATGTTTTATGTAAGGCAAAAGTCTTAATCATTGTGCGCATCGGGTTACAAGCATGAAATTTTTTTACAGATAGAGTGTACCGCGGTGATTATTTTTCGATGTGGAGAAAGTCAGATTCGTCCCCTGTGCGCGGGGAGAGCGGGGTAAATGGGCCAAATACACCTCTTTTTCATTTTTTTCCACTGATCAATTAAGGATACTAGGGCTTATGTGGTATCGTTTTCGTGTAAAACAAATCCCATCAAAAACATTACATGTAAAAAGATGCAAGTCTCGCAACGCAGTTCTCCTACAACAAAAAAGTTTTGAGATACATATAAAGTTAAACCAAGTCAGTACCGGGGGGATATCAACAGAACTCGATTTCCACCGACTTGCCTATTATTAGATCTATAAAATGTGTTCCTCTCTCCTTGTAGGAGAACTGCGTTGCGAGACTTGCATATTTTTACATGTAACACTTTTTGATGGGATCTCATTTCTTTTTGTAAGTGGTCTTCCTTTAATTATTATATTCCAATCCATTCTTTTCAATTTTAACTGCAAAACTAACTTTGTAATCGCATGTATTTGTATAGGATTACAAACTTATATGTGCAGTTGTGACTGAGATTACAACATATTTAGGTTTTTAAGGACTTGATAGGCTAAAAACTAACTATATGTAAAATTTGGATCTTGTAGGTCTGCTAGAAGTATCTTAGAATTATGATGATCATCAGTCAGTCAGTGAATGAATCAGTGACAAAACTAAGGAAATTTGACATGTTCTTAAACTACACGTTCAAATTGAATGATATTGAGAATATATATAAGTCTTATTGTGCCTATATTGTGTGTAATCCCTGAAATTTCAGGGTTCTAGCTTTAGCCAGTACAATATTACGGGAGGCTGAAAATGGCCTGAATGGCTTCGAGAAAAGGATGGTACGGCCGTGCCTTTGTTTTGCTCGACTTGGCGGGGGCACTGCCGTGCCTCCAGATATCAGAAATTCATTTTTTACATTATTTAGGTATAGTTTCATATAAAAATAGCTGAAAATCGTCGAAAAAGTAAAAACCACAACATTTTTTTTAATTCAGATAATAATATTTGTTTGAATTTTTTGACATTTACCATTTTAAAAAATAGCACAGTTAATCTATTTAAAAAAAAAATATATACATGTTGGGCCCTCGGTACACAATATTACATCAAATTGTTTTCTGGGGTCCTATAAGGTAAAAATTTTCATGTGTTACCATGTAAATAATCTTTAACAATAAAAATAAATAATATTTTGACAATAACACACCATAAAAAAACCTAACCTAGGGTGCCGTCAGCAGAGAGACGGGGCTTAAGCTACCGGTAGTAGAGTTACTAAGTCACATAACTGTGCGCATGAGATTACAACCATGAAATTTCTACTACAGAAACAGATAGAGTGTTTTTCGGTGATTATTTTTCGATATGGAGGGAAGTCAGATTCGTTCTCTGTGCGTGGAGAGAGCGGGGGAATGTGACCAAGTACACCATTTTTTCGTTTTTTTTTTTCACGAATCACTTTAGGCTACTAGCGCTTGTGTGGTATCGTTTTCGTGTAAAAGAGATCCCACCAAAAACATTCTGTAAAAAACTAGCCAAGTCTCGATGGAGCTGCTTGTTTATCTCTAAAAAAACCGGTCAAGTGCGAGTCGGACTCGCGCACCGAGGGTTCCGTACAAATTCGTAAGTAGATACGTGAATAGTTCAAGAAAAACTGTATGGCGGTTAGCTTAGTAGGAGCAAATAAGTATGTGTACGATTTTTGAAAATTTCTAAAAAACGATGCAATTTAGGAAAACGGTTTTATTTTTCCTGTAATCTTTAGGATGATATTAATAATTGGTAATTATTACAGATTTTTCTGTTCAGTAACTTCGAAGATAATAGGGGGGGAATGGTATTTTTTTGAACGTTTTTCGTCATAAATCAAAAAGTAAAAAATTAAAAAAAGAATTAAAAATAGTTTTGGAATCTACAAATTAAGCCCTTTCATTGGATATCCCATTCGATATAATAGCTCTACTTTTGTTTTTCCACATCCCATTTCGGACCCCTTTAAAAAAAAGTAAAAAAGGTATAAGATTTTTTTTCTATGTAATAGGGTCGAGTTTGCGACTTTTAACACTATTGCAAATTTCAAGTCGATAGGATCAGTAGATCCTGAGATATCTTGCTGTGACAGACGGACAGACATACAGACAGACAGACATTGTCGCACCATAAGGGTTCCTTTTTTACCATTTTGGTACGGAACCCTAAAAGTAATGAAATTGTGCCAAATCTAAGGTTTCTTACTGCGCTTTCTTTATTATTATAGTTAATGTTGTGTGACTTGGCCGTAGAACATTCTTTATACGTTAGTGGGTGGGTTTAAATGTATCTTTTAAGCCTTATTTGGTTCATATTTATATGTATAACCATGTAAATAGTCCTTTGTATTATGTCGTATGGAATTCTACTGTGGGGCAGTGCTAGTGCTTCAGAGCTTAATACTATATTTGTTCTGCAGAAGAGGGCTATTCGAGCGAGCGATATATAAGATGAATTATCGAGACTCACTTAGAGATAAGTTTAAGGACATTAATGTAACGCATTGCATTGTCAATCAATACATCTATGACAATATTATGTATGTACATAGGTAAGAATATCATGAATTTTAAGAAGAACTGTGACATACATAATATTAATACTAGAAATAAACATAAGCTCGCAGTGCCCACCACGCGGCTCCATAAAATGTGACGATCCAAATCAAAAGGTACCTTATGACGGTTGGCGCTTACGCTATTATTAACGTTGCTCCAATATTATTGCGGCTCTATGCGATTAGATCTATAAAATGTGTTCCTCCATGGTTAAATAATAGGCAAGTCGGTGGAAATCGAGTTCTGTTGATACTCCCCCGGTACTGACTTTGGCACGACTTTGTCTAGATTTCATTACTTTTTAGAGATAAACAAGCAACTCCATCGAGACTTGGCTAGTTTTTTTACAGAATGTTTTTGATGGGATTTGTTTTACACGAAAACGATACCACACAAGCCCTGGTAGCCTTAACTGATCTGAAAAAAATGAAAGAGGTGTATTTGGCCCATTTATCCCGTTCTCCCCGCGCACAGGGGACGAATCTGACTTCCCTCCACATCGAAAAATAGACACCGCGGTACACTCTACCTGTGGTAAAAATTTAATGATTGTAACCCGATGCGCACAATGATGCGGCTAACTAACTCTACTAATTGTGTTTACTAAGGTATTATACAACTACGACGTTTTGCCGACATGGTCATTCTACAACCTAGTCCTTATGACCCTAACTAACCCATGAATGAGAATGAAAACGATGGTGAGAATGATCAATGAGAATAAAATTGATAATGATGATGATGATGATGATGATGATGATGATCAATGAGATTGAAAATAATTATGATAGTCATGATGATGATGCATGATTATAAACATGATGATGATGATTATGATGATGATGATGAATGAGAATAAGTATGATGATGATGATGATCAATGAGAATAATTATAATTATGATAATCATGATGATGATTCATGATTATAAAAATGATGATTATGATGATGATGATAAATGAGACTTAAAATGACGATGATGATGATTAATGAGAATAAAAATGTTGATGATAATTATTAATCAGAATAAAAATGATGATGATGATGATGATGATGATGATGATGATGATAATCAATGTGAATAAAAATGATAATGATGATGATTAATGAGACTAATAATGATGATGATGATGAATGAGAACGAAAAAGATGGTGATGATTATAAATGAGAATAAAAATGATGATGATGATGTTGAATAAAAATAAAAAATAATGATAATGAAGATATAACTGACCGACCGGGGGTTCATTGCATAAAACATTTCATCAAAATCATCACAATCGGTCCCGCGATTTGAATGAATGAATGAATGAATAATGTTTATTTCAGATTTGAATCCATATTTTTGTTAGTAGGTTACACGATTACGATTTAAACGTGAAAAGGAAACAAACAGGCAGACAGATACACAGCCAGACAGAATTACTTTCGCATTATTTATGAATTAATTAACAACCAATTAGTTGAGATTCCCAATATTCCCATCGTGCGCAGGCCCAGACTGCGACTACATTCATAAATGTTAAGAATTAATAAGGCCTTAGGTCTTTAAAAAGGCTCGAGGATATAAAAGGCTTCAGCTCTTAATAGACTTAATAATTAACCACAAAATTAAAACAACCGGTTTTTATTATATACTAATTTCGATAATAAATGCCGAGACTCTATAACAAAATCGCCGCCTATAATATTTTATGCCACACCTGGCCAGTGGCTTTTTCCGCACGCTACGCGTTCGGATAAAGTCGCTTTCTGGCCAAGTGTAGACATAAAATGATGTACACAACACGGGAGGTAATAAAGAAAGCCCTAGTTATGTAATATACTATTAAAAGTTCCCCTAATAACTGTAAGATCCCATCATCAGCTCGTGATTTGGTTGCAATGGAACTACCTCTGACGTTTACCCTTTCAAACAAAAAAAGAATTTTCTAAATCGGTCTAGCCGTCTTCAAGTAATCGAAGAACAAACCTACATAAAATTTTCTCTTTGTTTTGAAATCGGTTAACTGTAGAAACTAATTTCTAATAAGAAATGCTCGAGAAACTATGAAAAATACCAAAATCGCTACATGTGTGCCTATAATATTTGAAGAGTTCCTTCGATTTCTCCAAGATTCCATCATCAGATCCTGATTTGGTTGCAATGGGACCACCTCTGACCCTTTCAAACAAAAAAAGAATTTTCTAAATCGGTCTAGCCGTCTTCAAGTAAGTACTTAAATCATTTATTCAGGGGATAGCTTGTATAAAGTAAGTAATCGAAGAACAAACCTACATAAAGTTTTCTCTTTGTTTTGAAGTTGGTTAACTCTAGAAACTCATTTCTGATAAGAAATGCTCGAGAAACTATGAAAAATACCTAAATCGCTATATGTGTGCCTATAATATTTGAGCCTTTTTTAAGACTCGAGCCTTATTAAATTCACGAACTCTACTAAGCCTTTTCTATCAGCCCAGCTCTAAAAAAGGGCTGCGAGGCTAAACATTTCGGACTAAAAGGCTCGAGTCCTTCGGATCACTAAACCAAACCGATATTCCACCGACAATTTCATAGTTCTCTTCGTGGACAATGCACAGCTAAGCGAAACGTGTCTTAGACCGGGAACACACACTAAACAAAATAACAACTGCTTCAAAAACCCCTTTTTAACCTGTTAATAACCCCTTCAAAACAACTTCAGAACCTCTTAAAAAATAACCTGTTTTAAAACATGTTTGGTCGGCTACGCTTAACTCGGTCACCGGCTTAACCTGTTTATGAGTTAATTCAATCAGTTGTTAACCGAAACAAACGATTAACAATCAGACGGCTTAAGCCCTAGGAAGAGCTTAAGCGAACGAAGCTGTTTTCCGGTCCCTGGTCGCGATGCGCGCACAAACAGTTTTGCTACGTTATTTATAGATTGCCTTATTGTTCCTTACACAGGATAAATTGACTATGAACATGATAGATACCCATTATCATTATTTAGGTACCCTCTGCCTCTACGGACAGATATAATAAGTTTATATTATGAAGATTCCATTAATTCTAAATTATATATTTCCTTAAGATAGATTCTACAGTAAATAAATCAAACAAATCTAAGAAAGCAAAGCAGAACCCATCGACGAAGACTTGATGTTTCTTTCCTTATTTACTTCAATATCATGTATATGCAGTTCTGTAAACACTTGAGTTTATCTGAGCATTGACTAGGACAGTGTTGCATTATGGACGTGATAAGAGATTAGGTCACATGACCAATGACACAGAAAATAGGTAAATAGTTCAAACTAGCAAATACTTTTATAGGAAATGCATCACTTAACAGAAGCGATCAAAATTTGTTAAAGTGACATGCTAAAATTGCTGATATTCATTATGAATAAATAAAACTTCATGGACTAAATTATAATGTTTTATTATAACTTAACTGTACAACTTTAGCTCACTGATCTTTTATTCCCACCTTTCTGCCGATAGATCTTGGTTTTTTCTGCCTTATTCCTCTGGCTCATCGGAGCATTCAGTGACTTGAAGTACCCATAACCCCCTCCTCCCTTCCTCTTCGATGGTGGCCCTTTGTTTTCTACTTTGAGTTCAACTGCAGGCGGCACGGTGAAGCCAAACGATTTCGAGACCTTCGCCATATCAATAGTATCGATGTCGAATATAGTCTTCAGGTGATGCGAGTCATAAGCCCTCAAATAGCTCTTGAATGCTTCTTTAGCAGATTGATTCAGGAAGTAATTTCTTGAAATCAGTTTTTCCAGCTGTAGGTAACAAAGCTTTTGATAAAGGTTTCTCTTTTTGCTACCGTAAACTCAGGTTTTTATACACGACTAAAGCCAAACTTGGCACGGCATGTACACAAGGGGATTCTCCAATATTTGGACCATAGTTGAGTGCATTGGATCATAGAAACCCGAGTTTACGGTACGCATTAATTCAGTTAAAAATAATTGTATCATTCTAAAGCAAAATAAATAAATAATAATAAATAAATAAATAAATATTAGGGGACAATCTTACACATATCGAACTAGCCCCATAGTAAGCTCAATAAGGCTTGTGTTATGGATACTAGACGACGATATATTTAATACATACAAATACATAAATTAAATACATAGAAAACATCCATGACTCAGAAACAAATATTCGTGCTCATCAAATAAATGCCCTTACCGGGATTCGAACCCGGGACCTCCTGCTTCGTAGGCAGGGTCACTACCAACTAAGCTAAAGCGGTCGTCTAATAAATAAAATGAACCCAACACCTTGGTTTCAATAAGGATATACCATTAGACTTATGGTATCGAAGTGCAATTAGAAATCGTTCTTGAGTACAAACAAAGTGGTACGTTTTGCCAGGAATCATCACATGAGAATGTAATTATATGATTGTATGTACGCTAAAACACTAAAATTACAAGTTGTGTGATGACGTAGTTGCTACATACCTGCATTTGTATGTCGGCCACTTTATTCCAAGAGAACTCGAACTCGTTAAGAGTGACCCTGGACTGTTTCAAAAACCGGAGGAAGCCAAGTTCCTCCGGCCTTAAGAAAAGAAGAGCGTGCCCACTGGTGCCAAGGCCGCGCGCTGTTCTACCCACCCGGTGGATATACTCCTGCAAATTACCATAAGGAAATTATGGATACACTAGCATTTACCCGCAGCTTCGCCTGCGTTGTTGTCGTTACTGTCCCAAGGGAACTATTTACCGGGATATATAGTATCCTATGTTTCAATCCAGGACTTGGACTACTTGTATGCCAAATTCCAGATTAATCCATTCAGTCGTTACCCCGTTATTAAGTAACAAACATCTAAACATCTTCACAAACTTTCGCATTTATAATATTAGTGGGATGGGATGGGATTTCCCATATTTTTTTCAAAATTCTACGTCCAATAGTTTTGGTCAATTTTTGCCTATTTTCTTAAATAACTTCAAAACTATTGATATAAAAAAATTATATATATTTGAGATTCTCACAGTGAGCCCTTTCATTTAATATGTCACACGGTATAAGTTCGCTAACTTTTTTTTTAATTGTTAATTTTCTAGTTGACCCCCAAAAGTGGCTCCCATGATTAAAACTTATATATTTTTGTGACATGTCTGTGTTTGGATCATTAACGTTAATATATGTACCAAATTTCAACTCAATCGGACCAGTACTTTCGGAGCAAACTGGCTGTGACAGACAGACACACGAGTGATCCTATAAGCGTTCCGTTTTTTCCTTTGAGGTACGTACGGAACCCTAAAAAGTAAGAAATTGTTGAGTAAGATGTCACGAATTCACCCTGTGAAATGGGCGTATCGCCAAATACCATATAAATATACAACTTTCTTTCACAAAATTTTCATAGCGCAATAAAACGAACCTTAGGATCATCAGGCGGGTCATACTGGACGATCCAATCAACAGCAGGAATGTCCAGGCCTCTTGCTGCCACGTCCGTGCAGAGCAGGATGCCACTCTCTGCATTACAGAACTGGAAGAATGTTGTGGTTCGTTTCGTCTGTTGTTGTTTACCCTGAAATTAGGTAGGAAAATTAAGCCAGGTTTATATTTGTCTGACGTGACGTGTTGTGACGCATCGTTTTAACTAGAGTATTGTCACAACACAACACACTAGTGCAAAGGTGCTTAAACTTTTTTTGGTCACGGACCCCCTACATTATTTCGAAAACCTTACGGACCCTTTCCGAATACAATCACAGGAGAAGAAAATAAAGGGCACATGAAAGTTTGTGTTCTATGCATAGCCACGGACCCCCGGCTCTGGTATCACGGACTCCTAAGGGGTCCATGGACCACAGTTTGAGAAACCCTGCACTAGTGTGAACGCTACCACACTAAATGTATGAAACCGATTCCGATCTGATGCGTCACAACACAAAACGACAGATAAATGTGAATGCGGCTTTAAACATGTCACAGTCACAATGTTCAATTATAAAGGTCCGAAGATGCAAACATAATTTTGTAGACGAATTGATAGACCAAAGAGAAAGACTACTAAATAAAAAAATCTAATATAACTGTAACTTTTTTTCTTTTTTCGTGGTCAATGGAGTTTTTGTATAGCACCTTATATAGCCACTCAAGTTTCAGCCTAAGCTAAGACGCTAAAGCAGACAGCACCATACTGAGCACTTTACCGACCAGATTTCGGCAGCGCCTATTACTTATAAACTTCAATTGAAATTAAACGTTTGTTTCCTAATTACAACCTAAATAAAAGTAGTGACCACAAAAATGCTGACGATGCGTTTATGCAACCAAATGTATGAAGAGAAATGACGCCAATGTCGTATACTGCGTATACGCAGCATCAACCTTCTCCGTCCTAGGATCCACATGACAAAATGGCTCACTTAGTTGGTTATTTGGAAGTAAATTATATATTTTTAATACTTACATGTATAGACATGACAGGCAAGTCAATGTAGTTGAACAGTTCATGATGGTACTTGACAGACATGCAGGTCGAGAGGAACACCATGACCTTTTTCTTTCTGTTCTTCTTTAGGAATGTGAACAGCACCATCATGCGTTTCTCTGATGGACACACAATGTAACTGAAAACATATAAAACATTAATCAAAAAACTATAAAGGTTCTTAGTTGGCTAGGGAACCCTAAAAACAGAGATTCTAAAAAAGGAATCGCATATGGCAGCATTTTCCAAACTACCCATAGTGCTAATATTGAGTGAGCCCTGAGATATAAGCATACATTGCCCAACAGGGATATTGGCCGGATGGTAAAAAAACCTTGCACAAATGAGATGTCATTACCTAGTTCCTCAACTCGCTGCTAAGGATCACCAATGCTACTACTAAGAAGAGAGTCCCGAAAATGGAAGTTTACGTTAAGTGGGTCACGGTCCAGTCAACTTTGAGAACCCTGGCATATGGATTTGCAAATGGGACACAGGAGCACAAGTAAACATATTTGAACTACGAGTATAATTATAGATTATGAAAATAAAAAACGACACAAGACTTATCTATATTCTGTCCATAATTGGAAAAAACTCTTACCCTTGTTCCAAAGAGTCCACAGTGGCTTGCTCTCTGTGATCATCAACTCCTACATACACAGGTTCATGCTTCACCGCTAGAGCTGTCAATGATTCCGTTTTCTTGGTCTGTGTGGCACTGAACAACATTGTCTGACGACGCTCTGAAAATAATAATTCAACAGGGTTAAGTGCTGCAATCACTGTCATTATGTGTGTAGTAATAAAATAGGTAAACAGTAATACATTTACTCACTGGGCAACAATTTAATGATTTGTTTCACTTCTTCCTCAAATCCAATCTCCAATATTCTGTCTGCTTCGTCAATGACGAGGCATTGAAGGTTTTTGTACAGAAAGTCTGGGGTGTTCTGCAAATGGTCTAGCAATCTACCTGGGGTTGCTACCAAAATATTAATACCTAAAAACAAATATACGTTCTTGGAATTAACTGTGGTTGGTTAAACTAATATTTTATTATGACTACACTTTTACACAAAAATGTGTTTTTGTGATAAAAGGAATTTAAGTGTAGTTTCAAACCTTTTGATAGTTTTTGCGCTTCTGTACTTCTGTTAGCACCGCCCATGACCAATCCATATGTATGATGGTGATACTTCATCAATTCCATCAATACTCCAAAAGTTTGCATGGATAACTCCCTTGTTGGTGATAGAATTATAACTCCAGTACCTGAAAAAATACCTTTGTTAAATAAAATTTATAATTTTTACGAAAAATTTTATGTCAAAAGAGAAAATCAGATATCCATTCTGTGTTCATGAATCAACTCTAAACATACTCCTCCAAGAATTGCGTTAATGTTAGTCCTATGTGCCTCAACAGTTTTCACCGGAGACTCTTTGGTCCACCATAACCACAATCATTGTTTTTGGATGTATGGAGTAGGTTTTCACATTCGCCTTTTTATCATCATATGAAAGTCACATTTATGACATAAAGTAACTTTATAAAAAAATTTACAACTTACCATTCCTTGGCTTGAACTTCAACTTATATATAAGATCAATAGCCGGTATTAAAAAGGCCAAAGTCTTCCCGGACCCAGTCCTGGCTGCTCCCACCAGGTCTCTACCCTCAAGTAATGGTGGTATAGCCTTCGCTTGAATCTCTGTCATGGTTGTGAAACCCATATCTTTCACCCCCATGAGAGTTGCCTCGCAAACTTTGCCCTCCAGTGCTGAGAAACTTTGGGTTGATAAGATGCCAAGGCATAAGCTGGAGCCTGGTACTATAAAAAAGAAATTTAAATATAAATTATGTGAGGATCAATTAAATAGGTGTAATTATTGTTACTACTTATTCAAATGCATGAGATATTCTATAGAATATCTATACTCTAAATAAGATCTGTTACTATACAACATGTTTAGCTCAGGGAGAGTGCCACCGCCTATGAAGCTAGAGGTCCCGTGTTCAAATCCTGGTAAGGGCAAATATTTGTGTGATGAGCATGAGTAAATGTTCCTGAGTCATGGATGTTTTCTATCTATTTAAGTATGAGCTTTTGAGCTTATCAGGGCAGGATAACAACATTGCCATGATTCGATGTGAGACAGGAATGTTTTATTCTTACATTGGCTTGAATCTGTGCTGGGTTTGATTTCAAGTTCTTCTTTCTCATCACTTTGATTTTCATTTTCATTATCTGAATTTGTCTCTGAGGTCTCTTCTTTTATTTCCACTGGTACTTCTTTCACCTTAATTTTCTTCTTTTTTTCTGTAAAAAGTGATTATATGACAAGCTACACTATCAAAAATATGGTCAAGTTTAATTAATAAATAAACATCTAAATTTCCATGGATAACACTGCATAATGACATATAATATAGGTGCCATAATCTGCCCCATGCAAACAAAAAAAAAATGGTTTGGAAATCTACAAGTTAAACCCTTTCATTTGATATAATAGCACAACTATAAATTTTCGACCTTCCCTATCAGCCCCTTTTAAAAATGGAATAAAAAAGTTATAACATTTTTAATGTCCAGTAGGCTTGAGTAAGGGATTTTTAAAACTATTCCAACATATAGCAGTAGTTCCTGTGATATCTGGCTGTGACAGACAGAGTCGCACTATAAGGGTTTCTTTTTTACCATTTTGGTACAAAACCCTAAACATTTAACTGACATAAAATATGAAAAGGTTTAAAAATTAATATTAATCAACAAGGTTAAAAGAATGGCTATACTTACTTTTCGGTACTTTTTCTGATGCATTATCTTCATGACGTCTTTTCTTTACATCATCAGATAGCACTGCAGGGGTTTCTGTAATAATGTAAGGTATTCTCAAATTAATTACTACAATGTTGCACATGTAATCTGTATATACATTGTATGTGATGTTAACAATATCTATTTAATATTACCTGTAGTTCTTAAATGTAATGTATATTTGTAACATATTGTCATATAATCTACATTTAGGAAATTCCACATTCCATATTAAGTAAAAAAAGCAAGCAAGATGTGTTTTCAATAAAGAAATATTTAAAGAAAAGTATCATAATAGTAAACACAGTCCGTATTGTTTAGATTAGAACCTCAATAAGACGAAATCCTCTAGGGGTCTATGAAGGGGAGGGGGTGTTGTTTCATTGGAGAGCGAGCTCGGTAACAATCCTCAGCCATGAGAGACTAAGAGAGCTCTATAACACAAGATAAAATTCCGTTCCCCCCGAAGCACCACAACCTCCATAACTCAAAATATTAGACATCCATAAGTCAAAGTTACCAATAACTCCCTACAAAACGTTTAAGTACATTTTTTTATCTCTACAACTCGAAATATATGAACTTTCCCTTTATATCTCAAAGAAACTATTCTTTTGTTTAATCACCTCTGAATCATGAACTTTGTGTGTATATACCTCTGTAACTCAAAGAAAAATTATGGTAGGTAGGTCATATATAATATGTATAGGAAATTTTACCTCTATAACTCGAAGTTTTATTTATTTTTCCTCTGTAACTCGGAAGTCAAAAAGCGCAGAAGCCTTAACCTCTATAAGTCGAACAAGGCCTTTGAAAACCTCGGTCGGAGAAATCTATAGAAGTCGAAACCTCGTTAACACAAACTTTTTAATGTTTCCCTGGATTTTCGACATATCGATGTTCCACTATATATTGAAATAGATTAAATTCATTTAGCATAGTCCTCTAAGGCAGTGCATCAATTCTGCACAATATCCATTGCCAACACGCCCAACGTTCAGTTTAGAAAATGGCATGACAGTTTATGCTATCTATACAATCTACTAAAAAACACACTGATTTTAATAACAATTTCGTTAAAAACCAATGAAATGCGTGGTAATTTACGAATAACTAAGAGGTTATTTATTTACCTGGCGCTCTATCTGGCACGCTCGATTTTTTCTCAGCTAATTTCAACTTATTTTTCTCCCGTTTCTTGATCTTTCTTAAAAGGATCTTGTCGGGTGTAGGCATTTTGTTGTAGTTAATTCATAAATTGTGGAGTAACAATCCCACAACCATTCAATTGCCACACACGTGGGAGAACTACGTTACGTTCATATATTCATGATCAGACAGATAGAACAGAACAGACAGACAGAGAGCCGTCACCCGTCCCGTCATGTTAATTTGGCACTGACACTGACAGTTGGAATTTTTTGTTTATGGTTTTGATGCGTTCACTTTAACCAAAATAGAAAAAGGCAATTTTACAGGGCGGCGATTTTAAAGTTTGACATTTTGTCCAAAATCCGTTTTAATCTTTAACTCGCCTTTATAGCTTGACTGAAGGATAATTTTATGCAATCTTGTCGATTATTATACGAATTTTGGTACAATCCTCTTATTTTGCATGATATTAGACTAATCAACTTATTCACCAACGACTTATCAACTTATTCCCCTGCATGCATTAACACGAAAAACCGTAAACACATTGATTAATTTAAGTCCTAAAAATCTGTTTCTCAGTATAACTGAAATGTTTAAATTGTTTTAAGGGTAATTTTATGTGGTTTTTGAGTAACGTCATTTCTTTCATTCTAATCATTTTATTATTCATATTAATCGACTTATCAATATGTTCACTGATAACTTATCAAATTATTCACTATAGGGTATGGTATCAATAAAATACGTATACCGTTTGTAGCCAAGAATGTGCAATAAAAATGTTGAATAAAACCAACAAAGTGCGAGCCGGACTACCCATGTTAAAGTGGTAGTGGTGCAACGGTTTTTTTTTTCATGCGGGGGGGTTCGCCCCCCCCCCCCCCCCCCATTTCCTTTTTTATTAAGTGTTTATGAACTAATCAGGGTTCATCGTTATACTGAATGAACATTATGTCCAATGACATTTATAAATAAAAAAACTAACAACCTAACTAAGACAAGACGCTTTTCACCTTATTGTAAGATAAAATAAAACATTTCTATATATACTTTTCCTATCAAGAGGCCTGTAAGCAAGTCGAACGAAGCCCCGCACAGTGGAACGAAAATCGGCTCCCATAGACATAGAAATCGAAGTCTTCAAATTTAGGTATTTTTGATTGAAACGGGTTTTGCTAATAGTTATAATGCTAAAATATTAATATGGCACGATTTGGTTTGGAAATTGATGAGTAATAATTTTTTTTCTTAAAAAATGTATGGAGCTGGGTTGAAAAACTCAAATATCTCAAAAACCGCAAAAAAAACCGTTATATCCTCGTAGGCTATTATAAAACTAATTATTTCTGATTTTTTGGCATAGCACATATTTCAGTCACAGCTGCGATTTTTTTTTAAAAAATCGATGTTTCTTTTTAATATTTTTTTTCAGTTTAGTTGCCTTATTTTGACAATTCATGATTTAAATAGGTACCTTTTGCCTCTTATTTACTTAAATTGTGAACGACTCTATTTATTAATGAATTATGAACAGGTAAAAATGTGGATTCAATATTTTTCCCGGTAAGGACGGGATTACCAATAGGTTTGGGATTATTCACGAACTATTAATAATAAATTCAGTAATAGATTTCTTATTTTAAGCGGTAATAATTTGTACTACATCAATTAGTAATAGGTCTTAATAAGATTTAGTAATTACATACTTCTGGACGAATTGTTTCTCAAGGTTGTGTATTTCCATTTGGTCAGTTTTAACGATATGAAAATGCAAACTTTTAGAGAATTTTATCAAGTATTTACACGAGCTACTGTTATGGCAAAAAAGTAACCCGAATACTAAAAACTTCAGAAAGCACTACGAAAGTTGGCTTCTAACTATGTACAAACTCAGAACTACCAATTTCACGATTTTACTGTTCTGAGCCTTTAGAATCGTACGAGATAGCCAAAACTAATTTCACTTCACTAGAATGTTCGACATTATCAACTTCAATTGGAACAAAGACCCAGTTGAAGATCTATCAACCAAGCACAAAAAGAGAAGATCCGACAGTTGTACAGAGGAAGACTTAACTGAATTAACATTTGTAGTGGCAAAACTCTTGAAAGAAGGCTATCGTAAAGACATAGTATTTGTCGCACAGTCGAATTCATCATTATCTGAGCAAAGATTGGACCAAAAATATCTGAACAGGGCCCTATTGTCAGAGGCATATGAACTAGATCAGATATTTTTGATCCGTTCTTTGCTCAGATAATGATGAACTCGACTGTACATGCTCAAAAACCCAGAAGCAGCAGGAAATTTACAATAAATGATCAAAAAAAGAATATACTTAGTTATATATTCACCAGACAAGGTACCCGGCCTTTTCATTTCATTAAAACTGACCAAATGGAAATACACAACCTTGAGAAACAATTCGTCCAGAAGTATGTAATTACTAAATCTTATGAAGGCCTATTACTAATTGATGTAGTAATAACTACAAATTATTACCGCTTAAAATAAGAAATCTATTACTGAATTTAATAGTTCGTGAATAATCCCAAACCTATTGGTAATCCCGTCCTTACCGGGAAAAATATTGAATCCACATTTTTAACCGTTCATAATTCATTAATAAATAGAGTCGTTCACAATTTAAGTAAATAAGAGGCAAAAGGTACCTATTGAAATCATGTATTGTCAAAATAAGGCAACTAAACTGAAAAAAAATAATAAAAAGAAACATCGATTTTTTAAAAAAAAACCGCAGCTGTGACTGAAATATGTGCTATGCCAAAAAATCAGAAATAATTAGTTTTATAATAGCCTACGAGGATATAACGGTTTTTTTTGCGGTTTTTGAGATATTTGAGTTTTTCAACCCAGCTCCATACATTTTTTAAGAAAAAAAATTATTACTCATCAATTTCCAAACCAAATCGTGCCATATTAATATTTTAGCATTATAACTATTAGCAAAACCCATTTCAATCAAAAAAAACCTAAATTTGAAGACTTCGATTTCTATGTCTATGGGAGCCGATTTTCGTTCCACTGTGCCCCGCTTCTATTTCTGCTCTAAGGGACGCAAGGTACCTAACTAACCTACCCATGTTAAAGTGGTAGTGGTTTAATGGTTTTTTTCCATGCGCGCCCCCCCATCCCCCCTTTTCCTTAATTGTTATTAGTTCATCGTTATACTGAATGAACATTATGTCCAATGAATGTTCAATGAAAAACAAATCTTGATTATTATAATAAATGTTTTTATACTAGGTACTTAAAAATTATGCTAAATGTATATTATATCAAACATTATTAGACCATATGATCATTATACTTCTTACACTTTATATCAAATGTCATTCGGGTTTTTAGCGTTAAACCAAATGTTGTTATGGTAAATGAGTATTGTTACTAAAAAAATATGTAAAAAAAAATATTCATTTTGTTTATATGCTAAACGTGCATTATGCTGTTCGAACGTAGTTAAATGAAATGATGCAAAATGTTTGTATGATAATTGAACGGCACCCTACCATACCACCGACGATCAATCTCGATGCAAGTCGAGTTATCAAGTTTTTCACGCCATCACCCACCACCATAATAGGGTATTTGCCTGTAGTCAATATAAATTACTACACGCTAGCCATTAAATCAGCTTTCGAAAATTTGCAAAAATGAACTAAACATCACCTATTTAGCGTTTTAAACGATTTTTAAAAGATCAAAACCTATAAATAAGAAGATGATTTGATGTTTGAGTAAAATGACGTCATTTCACTTTTATTCCATACAAACTTCATACTATCTGAGCGTTTTGACACCTCATAAAAAGTAACTGATTTGATCTGTCAGGAAAGAAGCCTATATCGTCGACCGGTCGGGCACCGCCACTACCTCATTTCACGAAGCTACAAGTCTACACTTGCAACATTGGTCAAATACTGCAACGCCATTGGTTGATTTGGCCAATGTTGCTAGTTTAGACTTGTAAAATTGTAGCTTCGTGAAACAGGGCCCTGCTCTTCTCTCAGGGTGACTTCGTCCACCATCTCATGACGCTCCTGAAGTGAGTATGCGACTGCTGGACGCACTCATCACACACCAACCTCAGGAAGTACTGCTGCTATCGATTTGAAATAGTTTTAAAAGTCGCTAAAACCTGAGCCTACTAGATATAAAAAAATATATATATCTCTACAGGTCAAACACATAACCCTCCTTTGGGCTTCGCCGCAGTCGGGTAACATACATACTTACATACAGGTCAAACACATAACCCTCCTTTGGGCTTCATAGGTTTCGCACACAGGCGCTGCCCGGTGTCGGCGCAGCCCTGAGCTTGCCTAATGCATTAGGCAAGGAATAATAATAATTACCGCGAAACAAAATCGCGGAGTGAGACATGCCTGGTGCTACTTAGACTATGTCGCGACATAGGCATATTACGTTTTAGGCAAGTGGAGAACAAAGGTTTGTCAGCCCCTAAAAATGCCTTCTGGGGACCCCGCCCCGCCACTGCTACGCTACACTACGCAAATGTTTAAAAAATATTACATGAATAGGAGGTTCCGGTTATGAAAATGAAACAAGTCTTGTTTAATAACTGGTTATGAAACAGTAAAAAAAAATCCTTATTCAAAACCAGTTACGAAATCTTAAGGTTTTTTTGTGTCAATAATGGGCTAGACGACTTAAAAATTCTGTTTAGTCCGTCAGTTATATTATTAAAAAATATTTTGTACACGTATTTTTTCTTTTGTTTGACAAACAAAAAATGTCGAGGATAGAGCGCTTAGAAGTTTCGAGTGACGTCACTCCTAGGTACAATTTTCACCTAGGAGTGACGTCACAAGCCCACACACCAGAAGTTTGATGATCTATAACGTTGTAGATTTTTCATATTTTGATAAACCAAAAGATATGTGTCCCACATTTTTCCATAATCTAACTGACGGACTAAATAGAATTATATAGTTTTAACCCAGTCGTCATCCCTATTGCACAAGTTGACAATATAATCAAGACAAAGTCGACAAGAATAATAATAGAAGGTAGTTCGAGCCGTGGCGCCATCTGAAAACAGTTTCGCGGTTTTAACCTCAATTCCTGAAATAGCAATGTTCAACCTAAGTGGTCGTGTTAGATATTTTTGCGTGCCTCGGTTCATCATATATTATTGCCGGTGATAATACATATCTAGTACGTTTATAATAAAACAAGTAATATCAATTTAATTTGTCATGTTTATTAAAGTTGTTATATTGGTTTTAAAAATAATGGCACTTCATAGAGATTCGAATTCATTAAAAGTGATTTAAAGATATTGTAGTCTATGGCAAGTATTAGGTGGGTTAGTGCAATACAGGCTAATCAGTAGAGCGATATATTCGCGAGTGGACATTCTCAATACAATGTTAAAACAAGTTTTCAATTACACAATAGCCATATGTCATGACTAGTTAACACACATGCCGTCGGGTCACACAAACCTTACCTTATTCTCATACTTTCAGACATCTATATCTAATAGTACATTACACAACTAAGGTGGTAAAACAAAGCTGCTTATTCCTTACGCGTAGCGTGCGGTAAAAGCCACTTTATGGCCAGATGTCGCATAAATAAATATACTTATATGTGACGTTTCAAGCAAGAGATAGCATTTTGCCGGTTGTCAATATACCTAGACGGTTTTTAATTGAAACTTACAACAGTGAGAATATATAACGTTATTTATGACATAATGACGGATTACTCCGCCATTGGCATGTAAAAAGGTTAAAACATTAATAGGAAGACTATAGGAATGATTACAGATTATAAAAATGGTCTTCTTAACATTTTAAACATGCTACAAAATCATTAATCCATTGTGCTTCTATTTACTAATTTGTTTGTGACATAAAAAGTCTTTCAGTGAGATAAATTATCCATAGAAACATTGAAAGCCAAATAACAATTAATCATAACGATTACAGTGCTACAGGGGCTTGGTTTATAGTAGTAACCCAAAGTATGAATAAGTATTATTCATTCCCATAATCCACGGAAACTAACAATTAAAATAAGTTACAATTTTTAATTGATTTTTTCTCACTTTTAAAGAGCATTTAGTAGTTGAGTGTTTTAGGAAGTTAAAAATTAATTATATTTATAAGAAAATCTCATTACTTCAATACACATAACCCTCCTTTTTTGGGCTTCGCCGTAGTCGGGTAAAAACAATGCTCTGATTGGAGTTAGATCGAAAAAAAAATTGTAATTTTTTTAAACACATAGTTTCTTGCAATCGGTTGACGATTTAAAGTACTGCGAACAAGTCTTGTGTGGGCCATTATTTGAGCGTTTCACCCACCTCACTTTCGTGGACACAGTATTGTCGAGATTCCGGCAGATTTTAATGTAATTTTAAGGTACATATTTGTTAGTAGTCTCGGATATGTACCAAATAGCTCGATATGAGACTAATATCTGAGGGAACGTCTACAATAATGTGTCCACGAAAGTGAGGCGGGTGAAACGCTCAAATAATGACCCGTGTTAGGGCTTTATTAAGTGGGTGGTAAAATGTTCTCGTCAGCTGGAACGCATACAGGCGAACTCTGGGCACGGCGAGCACCGCACCCGCGTCGGCGCCGGCTCCGTTATGACGAATCGTCACTTCTTCTTAGACCGGTCTATTACCACTTTACTCTGGAAACATAAACCATGTTGCTAAATTTGATGGCGGCTGGCGAATGCCGTTTAGCCGTTTAAGGAGTATTCCATGAAAGTATTTCGTAAGGGACACCACCGTTTTAATACTTCCGAGAAATAAATTCAGGAAGTTAATTATCAGCATAGCTCGGCTTTAAGATTGGTAGTGTTTCTTAGCAGCTAATATGTTTTATTAGGGTAACTGCCATAGCGTTCCGTAAGGGTCAAAAAGTTGATGTTTTCTTGGAATGCTCCTTAATTTATATAACTCTATTGTGATAACATGTGCCGAGGTGTGGCATAAATGATTTTATGCCACACCTGGCCATAAAGTGGCTTTTTCCGCACGCTATGCGTACGGAAAAAACCGCTTTCTGACCAAGCGTAGACATAAAATTACGTACACAACACGGGAGGTAATAAAGAAAGCCCTCGATCTCATATTTACGTCCCTCGCTTGCAGCTCGGGCCGTAAACATCTGCGATCTCGGCCTTTCTTTGTATTACCACCCTAGTTGTGTAATGTACTATTATGCCACACCTAGCCATAAAGTGGCTTTTTCCGCACGCTACGCGTACGGAAAAAGCCGCTTTCTGGTGGTCAAGTGTAGACATAACATTATATACACAACACGGGAGGTAATAAAGAAAGCCCTCGATCGCATATCTCGGCCTTTCTTTGTTTTACCACCCTAGTTGTGTAATGTACTATTACGTACATAATTGTATTTGGCGTGTGTAAAAGCTGCTTCCGAAAATTCAACGAAATTAAAATGACAAGAAAAAGCAGCACTTTTTAAATTTTAGTCCGTCAAGAAACTGCAATGAATGAATTACAAGAAATGAATAAATAAATGAAAGATAACGAACCTTTGTGGAGTTGATCCCTATCTCGCTCAACCGCTTGTGCTGGTATGTGAGCGGGTGATGCAGTTTAGCGTCGCCACGTTTGTAGAAGTCGCTGTAGTCCAGCCGGAACGCCAGCGTCTGCAGTGAAATTTCGCCGTGCAAGGCCAGCTTCAGGATCAGTGACGTAACGTGTACCCTGATCAACGAAATTACAGTTGATTATAAACTTGTTAGGGTTCCGTACCAAAATGGTAAAAAAGGAACCCTCAGGGCCTATGCACATTGCGTCTTTAAAAACGCGCCGTCGACGCGCGTTTTATAGCGCTGTCTCTTTTTATGTTTAGAGTGTAAAAGCGACACCGCTACGAAACGCGCGCCGACGGCGCGTATAAAAGACGCAATGTGCGTAAGCCCTTATAGTGCGACTCTGTCCGTCTGTCTGTCACAGCTAGATATCTCAGGATCTACTGATGCTATCGACTTGAAATTTGGAATAGTGTTAAAAATCGCTAACCCTACCCCCCATTGGATACAAAAAAATCTTATACCGTTTTTTTTTTTTTTTTAATGGGGATCGAAATGGGATGTCGAAAATCAAAAGTTGAGCTATTATATTCAGTGAGATATCAAATGAAAGGGCTTAAATGTGTAGATTTCAAAACTGTTTTTTTTTAGACATGTAATATTTGATTTAAGACAAAAAACGTTAAAAAAGTACCATTCCCCCTATTATCTCCGAAGTTACTTAACAGAAAAATCTGTAATAATTAGCGATTATTAATATCATCCTAAATATTACGTCGTCTAAATATATATCGTCGTCCTAGTATCCATAATACAAGCCTTATTGAGCTTACTATGGGGCTAGTTCAATTTGTGTAAGATTGTCCCCTAATATTTATTTATTTATTTATTATTTATTATTTATTACAGGAAAAATAAAACGGGTTTTCTTAACTTGCAGCGTTTTTTAGAAATTCGCAAAAATTGTAAGACAAACTTATTTGCTCCTACTAAACGCGACATATGTCGATGTATGGGGACAGCAGTTTTTCAAGAGCATCGTTAAGTTTGTCCCACCATAATGTTTATCTTGAATAATCCACGTATCTACTGACGTGTTTGTACGGAACCCTCGGTCCGCGAGTCCGACTCGCACTTGACCGGTTTTTGTTTTCGTAAGACGAAGTATTGTTACGGCACGCCTAAACGAGCAATATATTTCTGCACTTTGTGGACCGGCAACTATAGTCTGTACTTTAAGGTATTTAAATAAAAAAAGGTAAACAAAAAAACCACGTGAAAAAAAAACGTTTTTATCTGTCGCACGATACCATTGGCTTAACGACCCGAGTCATGTGGTTTTTTTGTTTACCTTTTTTTAAAAACCTAAAAGTACAGACCATATGTCTTCCAACTGCTAGAGATGGCAGAAGATCGTGCTGGAGAGCTGTGTCCACCTCTACCAGTGACGTGAGCGCTTCATAGATACCACGATGGCTCTGCCAAGAGCTAAGTGACAGGGAAGAAGAATTATGTGTATCTTGCTTTAGCATAAGAAGTTGGCGAAGTAAAGATAAGACAAGACAAGACTTGCCGGCCACAAATTGCAGAACAATATTGCCTGCTTATACGCGCCTTTGCATTGAGCATTGTTTACTCGTATTACCTGTAAGTGCGAGCCCAGACGTTCAGATCAGCCTTGCGACTTGCTAGAAATTGGTGGAACACCTTCCTTTCCTCCTTATCTCTCGCTTCCTCCGCGGCCGTGATTGCAAATTCACCTAAAACGGATATACTGATTATAAAACAGTCCATATAGTGAAATTACGGTCATAGATTGGAATAGGAGCGTACCTTTTGATACTCTGTCGGCTTTTATGTGCTCGATCATTTCTCGCCGGTCGAGTTCCGCGTTAATTCCAGCGTTCAATTTTGCCTCGAACCTTCGTAGCGCTAGAGTTTCGGTTAGAACGTTCCCCAGGTAGGATTGCAGCTCCTATAAACATAAAAATTAGGGTGTGATATATCATGCAACGATCGCCGAAAGGGCTAGCTGTCGTTTCATGCGATAGAGGTAGGGTTGCCAGATGGTCGGGAATTGGCGGGATTCTCCCGATTTTTTGTATGTCCTCCCGACTCCCGACAAAGAGGCATCGCGCGGGGCATCTCCCGACCAAAGTCTCAAAATCCCGACATATTGTTTCCTGCTCCCGATAATAGGGTAATTCAATCTGGCAACCCTAGATAGAGGCGCCGGAGAAAACAGAAACAAAAAAACGGGCTTCCGACTACGACTGACAGCCTACTCCAAGCATTTTCTAAAAGGGAAGTAGCAATTTATGTGAATTTGGTGAAATCTAACACAATATCTTGTTATGGTCTTTTTTGCGCCCCGCACGACGAAGGTGCTGCCAACTGGTGCCGCCAATCTAAATCATGCTGGGGCCACATTGACAGAAACGCCGTTAATTTATTGCAATGAAGGACGATTAACGTCAGTATAGACTTACTATATTTGACATTGACACTTAGATACAGTAGAACCCGCTTAATACGATGTTTAATACGATTTCTCGCATAATAAGTTCCTGAAACTTGAGGCACGTTTTCATACATTTTTATCACGCTTAATACGCTTTCCCGCTTATGACGCGTTTTTGACTGGGTCCCTTCAAGCGAGTTTTACTATATTGTCATTGACAGCTTGATTTGACAGGGGTGATAGTTTCCTTTATTGTCCACCAATCGTGTCGCTTTTGTCGTTTAGTGCTGCCACCTATAGTTCGTGCACGTTCCTTCTATACCTGCGTGGTGTGGTGTATCATGGCGTGCACAGCGTGCCGCTCGAGCGCGGCGCGGTGCAGCGCGAGCAGCGCGTCGAGCGGGCGGCGCGCCGCGGCGGCGCCCAGCAGCGCGCCCCACGCCGGCTCCACCGCCACGCCGCTCGCCTCCTGCAGCCCCCGCACATAGCACGGCACTATACCTGCGTGGTGTGGTGTATCATGGCGTGCACAGCGTGCCGCTCGAGCGCGGCGCGGTGCAGCGCGAGCAGCGCGTCGAGCGGGCGGCGCGCCGCGGCGGCGCCCAGCAGCGCGCCCCACGCCGGCTCCACCGCCACGCCGCTCGCCTCCTGCAGCCCCCGCACATAGCACGGCACTATACCTGCGTGGTGTGGTGTATCATGGCGTGCACAGCGTGCCGCTCGAGCGCGGCGCGGTGCAGCGCGAGCAGCGCGTCGAGCGGGCGGCGCGCCGCGGCGGCGCCCAGCAGCGCGCCCCACGCCGGCTCCACCGCCACGCCGCTCGCCTCCTGCAGCCCCCGCACATAGCACGGCACTATACCTGCGTGGTGTGGTGTATCATGGCGTGCACAGCGTGCCGCTCGAGCGCGGCGCGGTGCAGCGCGAGCAGCGCGTCGAGCGGGCGGCGCGCCGCGGCGGCGCCCAGCAGCGCGCCCCACGCCGGCTCCACCGCCACGCCGCTCGCCTCCTGCAGCCCCCGCACATAGCACGGCACTATACCTGCGTGGTGTGGTGTATCATGGCGTGCACAGCGTGCCGCTCGAGCGCGGCGCGGTGCAGCGCGAGCAGCGCGTCGAGCGGGCGGCGCGCCGCGGCGGCGCCCAGCAGCGCGCCCCACGCCGGCTCCACCGCCACGCCGCTCGCCTCCTGCAGCCCCCGCACATAGCACGGCACTATACCTGCGTGGTGTGGTGTATCATGGCGTGCACAGCGTGCCGCTCGAGCGCGGCGCGGTGCAGCGCGAGCAGCGCGTCGAGCGGGCGGCGCGCCGCGGCGGCGCCCAGCAGCGCGCCCCACGCCGGCTCCACCGCCACGCCGCTCGCCTCCTGCAGCCCCCGCACATAGCACGGCACTATACCTGCGTGGTGTGGTGTATCATGGCGTGCACAGCGTGCCGCTCGAGCGCGGCGCGGTGCAGCGCGAGCAGCGCGTCGAGCGGGCGGCGCGCCGCGGCGGCGCCCAGCAGCGCGCCCCACGCCGGCTCCACCGCCACGCCGCTCGCCTCCTGCAGCCCCCGCACATAGCACGGCACTATACCTGCGTGGTGTGGTGTATCATGGCGTGCACAGCGTGCCGCTCGAGCGCGGCGCGGTGCAGCGCGAGCAGCGCGTCGAGCGGGCGGCGCGCCGCGGCGGCGCCCAGCAGCGCGCCCCACGCCGGCTCCACCGCCACGCCGCTCGCCTCCTGCAGCCCCCGCACATAGCACGGCACTATACCTGCGTGGTGTGGTGTATCATGGCGTGCACAGCGTGCCGCTCGAGCGCGGCGCGGTGCAGCGCGAGCAGCGCGTCGAGCGGGCGGCGCGCCGCGGCGGCGCCCAGCAGCGCGCCCCACGCCGGCTCCACCGCCACGCCGCTCGCCTCCTGCAGCCCCCGCACATAGCACGGCACTATACCTGCGTGGTGTGGTGTATCATGGCGTGCACAGCGTGCCGCTCGAGCGCGGCGCGGTGCAGCGCGAGCAGCGCGTCGAGCGGGCGGCGCGCCGCGGCGGCGCCCAGCAGCGCGCCCCACGCCGGCTCCACCGCCACGCCGCTCGCCTCCTGCAGCCCCCGCACATAGCACGGCACTATACCTGCGTGGTGTGGTGTATCATGGCGTGCACAGCGTGCCGCTCGAGCGCGGCGCGGTGCAGCGCGAGCAGCGCGTCGAGCGGGCGGCGCGCCGCGGCGGCGCCCAGCAGCGCGCCCCACGCCGGCTCCACCGCCACGCCGCTCGCCTCCTGCAGCCCCCGCACATAGCACGGCACTATACCTGCGTGGTGTGGTGTATCATGGCGTGCACAGCGTGCCGCTCGAGCGCGGCGCGGTGCAGCGCGAGCAGCGCGTCGAGCGGGCGGCGCGCCGCGGCGGCGCCCAGCAGCGCGCCCCACGCCGGCTCCACCGCCACGCCGCTCGCCTCCTGCAGCCCCCGCACATAGCACGGCACTATACCTGCGTGGTGTGGTGTATCATGGCGTGCACAGCGTGCCGCTCGAGCGCGGCGCGGTGCAGCGCGAGCAGCGCGTCGAGCGGGCGGCGCGCCGCGGCGGCGCCCAGCAGCGCGCCCCACGCCGGCTCCACCGCCACGCCGCTCGCCTCCTGCAGCCCCCGCACATAGCACGGCACTATACCTGCGTGGTGTGGTGTATCATGGCGTGCACAGCGTGCCGCTCGAGCGCGGCGCGGTGCAGCGCGAGCAGCGCGTCGAGCGGGCGGCGCGCCGCGGCGGCGCCCAGCAGCGCGCCCCACGCCGGCTCCACCGCCACGCCGCTCGCCTCCTGCAGCCCCCGCACATAGCACGGCACTATACCTGCGTGGTGTGGTGTATCATGGCGTGCACAGCGTGCCGCTCGAGCGCGGCGCGGTGCAGCGCGAGCAGCGCGTCGAGCGGGCGGCGCGCCGCGGCGGCGCCCAGCAGCGCGCCCCACGCCGGCTCCACCGCCACGCCGCTCGCCTCCTGCAGCCCCCGCACATAGCACGGCACTATACCTGCGTGGTGTGGTGTATCATGGCGTGCACAGCGTGCCGCTCGAGCGCGGCGCGGTGCAGCGCGAGCAGCGCGTCGAGCGGGCGGCGCGCCGCGGCGGCGCCCAGCAGCGCGCCCCACGCCGGCTCCACCGCCACGCCGCTCGCCTCCTGTAGCGCCCCGCACAGGCGCAGCGCTTCCGCGCGTAAGCAGGACACGCGCCGCATTAAACCCCACACCTCTGTAAAAGGAATCACACGAGAACGGTAACACGTGTTCTTAGTATTAGATTAAATTAGTAGTAATTAGAAGCTCTGAACGCTAGCTTTGTTGGTCAGATCACTGTTACTCACAAGGCATATGCTTCAGCTTCTTCTGCAATATGGCGTGATCGAGCCAGGCGTCGTACAGGCTCTGTTCGATGCGTTTGACGCGCCACAGCTGGCTGAAGAGCGCCCAGTACCGTGCGGTGTGAGGGATGGAAACCAATCGAAGCTCAGAACGCTAACTGTTGGTCAGATCACTGTTACTCACCAGGCATATGCTTCAGCTTCTTCTGCAATATGGCGTGATCGAGCCAGGCGTCGTACAGGCTCTGTTCGATGCGTTTGACGCGCCACAGCTGGCTGAAGAGCGCCCAGTACCGTGCGGTGTGAGGGATGGAAACCAATCGAAGCTCAGAACGCTAACTGTTGTTGGTCAGATCACTGTTACTCACCAGGCATATGCTTCAGCTTCTTCTGCAATATGGCGTGATCGAGCCAGGCGTCGTACAGGCTCTGTTCGATGCGTTTGACGCGCCACAGCTGGCTGAAGAGCGCCCAGTACCGTGCGGTGTGAGGGATGGAAACCAATCGAAGCTCAGAACGCTAACTGTTGGTCAGATCACTGTTACTCACCAGGCATATGCTTCAGCTTCTTCTGCAATATGGCGTGATCGAGCCAGGCGTCGTACAGGCTCTGTTCGATGCGTTTGACGCGCCACAGCTGGCTGAAGAGCGCCCAGTACCGTGCGGTGTGAGGGATGGAAACCAATCGAAGCTCAGAACGCTAACTGTTGGTCAGATCACTGTTACTCACCAGGCATATGCTTCAGCTTCTTCTGCAATATGGCGTGATCGAGCCAGGCGTCGTACAGGCTCTGTTCGATGCGTTTGACGCGCCAGAGTTGGCTGAAGAGCGCCCAGTACCGTGCGGTGTGAGGGATGGAAACCAATCGAAGCTCAGAACGCTAACTGTTGGTCAGATCACTGTTACTCACCAGGCATATGCTTCAGCTTCTTCTGCAATATGGCGTGATCGAGCCAGGCGTCGTACAGGCTCTGTTCGATGCGTTTGACGCGCCAGAGTTGGCTGAAGAGCGCCCAGTACCGTGCGGTGTGAGGGATGGAAACCAATCGAAGCTCAGAACGCTAACTGTTGGTCAGATCACTGTTACTCACCAGGCATATGCTTCAGCTTCTTCTGCAATATGGCGTGATCGAGCCAGGCGTCGTACAGGCTCTGTTCGATGCGTTTGACGCGCCAGAGTTGGCTGAAGAGCGCCCAGTACCGTGCGGTGTGAGGGATGGAAACCAATCGAAGCTCAGAACGCTAACTGTTGGTCAGATCACTGTTACTCACCAGGCATATGCTTCAGCTTCTTCTGCAATATGGCGTGATCGAGCCAGGCGTCGTACAGGCTCTGTTCGATGCGTTTGACGCGCCAGAGTTGGCTGAAGAGCGCCCAGTACCGTGCGGTGTGAGGGATGGAAACCAATCGAAGCTCAGAACGCTAACTGTTGGTCAGATCACTGTTACTCACCAGGCATATGCTTCAGCTTCTTCTGCAATATGGCGTGATCGAGCCAGGCGTCGTACAGGCTCTGTTCGATGCGTTTGACGCGCCACAGCTGGCTGAAGAGCGCCCAGTACCGTGCGGTGTGAGGGATGGAAACCAATCGAAGCTCAGAACGCTAACTGTTGGTCAGATCACTGTTACTCACCAGGCATATGCTTCAGCTTCTTCTGCAATATGGCGTGATCGAGCCAGGCGTCGTACAGGCTCTGTTCGATGCGTTTGACGCGCCACAGCTGGCTGAAGAGCGCCCAGTACCGTGCGGTGTGAGGGATGGAAACCAATCGAAGCTCAGAACGCTAACTGTTGGTCAGATCACTGTTACTCACCAGGCATATGCTTCAGCTTCTTCTGCAATATGGCGTGATCGAGCCAGGCGTCGTACAGGCTCTGTTCGATGCGTTTGACGCGCCAGAGTTGGCTGAAGAGCGCCCAGTACCGTGCGGTGTGAGGGATGGAAACCAATCGAAGCTCAGAACGCTAACTGTTGGTCAGATCACTGTTACTCACCAGGCATATGCTTCAGCTTCTTCTGCAATATGGCGTGATCGAGCCAGGCGTCGTACAGGCTCTGTTCGATGCGTTTGACGCGCCAGAGTTGGCTGAAGAGCGCCCAGTACCGTGCGGTGTGAGGGATGGAAACCAATCGAAGCTCAGAACGCTAACTGTTGGTCAGATCACTGTTACTCACCAGGCATATGCTTCAGCTTCTTCTGCAATATGGCGTGATCGAGCCAGGCGTCGTACAGGCTCTGTTCGATGCGTTTGACGCGCCAGAGTTGGCTGAAGAGCGCCCGGTACCGCGCGGCGCAAGACGGTGGGAACAGTGTACCGAGAGGGCCCGAAACGTGGTACTGTAGCGCGAATACGTCCCAGCCGCATTCGTCGCGACCGTCGCCTATGAAAAACAAATAGTTCTGATTCTTAATTACATTGCATGTCTTAAAACTATTTAGAGCTTCAACATGAACCCTGCAAGGGCACAGCAACATTCGGTTACTAGTACAACAATGTGTTGTGAGTTTTTAACAGTTTCGCCGCTATGTAAAACATAACAGTCGCAAATCAGACGCCATAACACTGTCAAAAACCGAAATTGAACTTTATGCTGGTGCATGAAGGTTTATATCGCTCTGCGGCCTGTGATCAATATATGCGTCGTTGGCGTCCAACCTGCGGTGCCAATATATACGTCGTTGGCGTGGAAAAGGATATTTCCCAAGTTAGTTGTGGAAAATTAGCCTGCGTTAACTATAACCTATATAGCTTAATAAAATAATATACGACATTGGACAGTGACATTGTAGTACTGAAATAATAAACACTAAATGGGCGAGTTGGTCGAGTTATAACTTATTTGGCAATCGTCTAAAATTCATTTATTTAAGAGAAAATACCGGATTAAAACAAAAACAGTTGCATTTCAAGGTTAGAAAATAGTGCGCCAAGAAGGACTGGCAATGGCAAGCAACTGTCCAATACTGAACTACCACAGGTTGTCAGAAGGTTTGACAGACCGAGAGGTACTCCCCTATCTGCGGCCCTCAGTTAACTGATAGGGAACGTGCACGAACTAGGTGGCAGTACTAAACGACAAAAGAGACAAGGGCGGCCAATAAAGGAAACTATCGCCCCTGTCAAATCAAGCTGTCAAAGTCAATGACAATATCTAAGTGTCAATGTCAAATATACTAAGTCGTAGCTACACTGACGTTAATCGTCTTTCATCGCGATAAATTACCGGCGTTTTCGACAATGTGGCCCCAGCACGAGAGGGTACATGATTTAGATTGGCGGAACCAGTTGGCAGCACCTTCGTCGTGCACGTTCCCTATAGTTTTTGGTTACCATTGTGATAGAGGTTGACATGCAAGCTCTCCAATACGTGAGGGGGCTCGAACTGCGCCGACGTGGCGCGCACGGCCGCCTCCAGTGTGCAAGTCAGGTTGTGGACGAATAGAGACGTCGCCGGCTTGTTCAACTCATCCCTGTATGACAAAAAAAAATTGTACAGTCAACAACAGAAAAAAGGTTACTCGGCAAGTTTTAATCTGGTAATTGGAGTCGGTTCTTGTTAGATGTGCGGCGAGTCACACAAACGTAATAAAAACTCTTATCTACCCGCGAACACGAACGCTGAAAAGGGTTACGAAACGTCGCGTCGGGACGTAAAATGTAGTAATATACGCGATTTAATCCGTTAAAGTTGTTTTATTAATTACTATGAGTGATACTCGCGAAAACGGAAGACAATATAAAAAAAACTCTAATCGTATAAAGCACTAACACGCACACCTAGGACGGGTTTCCGTTACAATGCGTTGATATCGCAACATCGCTGTTCAGTTCATGAGATAGTGAACGAAGGGCCCTCCGAGAAGAGTGGTCGACAAGCGATGTTCACAAAAAGGCGTTCAGTAGTTACATACTCACTTCAGGAGCGTCATGATATGGTAGACAAAGTCACCCTGAGAGAAGAGCAGGTAGCGGCGGTGCGCGACCAGGTGGTCGACGATATGGTGATGTGTGGTGAGTGCGTCCAGCAGTCGCATACTCACTTCAGGAGCGTCATGAGATGGTGGACGAAGTCACCCTGAGAGAAGAGCAGGTAGCGGCGGTGCGCGACCAGGTGGTCGACGATATGGTGGTGCGTGGTGAGTGCGTCCAGCAGTCGCATACTCACTTCAGGAGCGTCATGAGATGGTGGACGAAGTCACCCTGAGAGAACAGCAGGTAGCGGCGGTGCGCGACCAGGTGGTCGACGATATGGTGATGTGTGGTGAGTGCGTCCAGCAGTCGCATACTCACTTCAGGAGCGTCATGAGATGGTGGACGAAGTCACCCTGAGAGAAGAGCAGGTAGCGGCGGTGCGCGACCAGGTGGTCGACGATATGGTGGTGCGTGGTGAGTGCGTCCAGCAGTCGCATACTCACTTCAGGAGCGTCATGAGATGGTGGACGAAGTCACCCTGAGAGAACAGCAGGTAGCGGCGGTGCGCGACCAGGTGGTCGACGATATGGTGGTGCGTGGTGAGTGCGTCCAGCAGTCGCATACTCACTTCAGGAGCGTCATGAGATGGTGGACGAAGTCACCCTGAGAGAACAGCAGGTAGCGGCGGTGCGCGACCAGGTGGTCGACGATATGGTGATGTGTGGTGAGTGCGTCCAGCAGTCGCATACTCACTTCAGGAGCGTCATGAGATGGTGGACGAAGTCACCCTGAGAGAAGAGCAGGTAGCGGCGGTGCGCGACCAGGTGGTCGACGATATGGTGGTGCGTGGTGAGTGCGTCCAGCAGTCGCATACTCACTTCAGGAGCGTCATGAGATGGTGGACGAAGTCACCCTGAGAGAACAGCAGGTAGCGGCGGTGCGCGACCAGGTGGTCGACGATATGGTGATGTGTGGTGAGTGCGTCCAGCAGTCGCATACTCACTTCAGGAGCGTCATGAGATGGTGGACGAAGTCACCCTGAGAGAAGAGCAGGTAGCGGCGGTGCGCGACCAGGTGGTCGACGATATGGTGGTGCGTGGTGAGTGCGTCCAGCAGTCGCATACTCACTTCAGGAGCGTCATGAGATGGTGGACGAAGTCACCCTGAGAGAAGAGCAGGTAGCGGCGGTGCGCGACCAGGTGGTCGACGATATGGTGGTGCGTGGTGAGTGCGTCCAGCAGTCGCATACTCACTTCAGGAGCGTCATGAGATGGTGGACGAAGTCACCCTGAGAGAACAGCAGGTAGCGGCGGTGCGCGACCAGGTGGTCGACGATATGGTGGTGTGTGGTGAGTGCGTCCAGCAGTCGCAGAGATACCACAGAGTGCGCGCTGGCCACACTTTCGCGGAAACCCTCCGCTTCCCACCATGGAATGGTGGAATCTGTCTCTGAAATATATAAATTATAAATAAGTACTATAATTGTTGATTCTAATTATACTCGTATGAAAATTGTAAAACATAAGTAGAAGTTTTATAAATTAAAACACTACTTGTGTTTTTACTGTACACCTTCAAGGTTGACTCTCTGTTAAATATAGCCAAGTTTTAGGTATAATAAGGATTTACAAATAATAAATCTCAAGTTCATACATCATTAGTTAGCTAAGATATCGGTATCGGTATCGCCGATAATTTACTACAAATATCGGTATCGGTATCGTATCGGCAAAATTATGTATCGTTACATCCCTAGTCCAAAGCAAAGTCTGTCCAAGCGAGTGCGTGGTAACCGACAGGTTGCGCACCGTTTTCGGTGCGCAAATAAATGTCATCTCCGAAAAAAAATCCCCCGGAGCCATTATCGCATTGAGCGAAGCTTGGTTGCCCCGAAACTAAATTGTTAACTAAACCAGTGCGAAAACGAACAAGCGTTGTACCGTTAGCTTAGCGTACATTTGAATAAAAGCTGACTAACCAGTGGTATGTTTCACCAGAGCCTCCAAACATTCCGCGTGGTCGCTCGGGTCCGTCGAGCCCTTGGGGCACGCCTCCCGCATGAACACCACGCTCTTGCCCGTGGCCAGGATCTGCGCGGCTTGCTCGCGCGATATGAACGACGGCATCATCCAATCCCTGCAATATAAATACTAGAGATGGGCCGACTAGTCGGTTCTCAATTTACCGATTAATCGGCCGACTAGTCGTGTCCGTCAAGGTAGCGTACACCGTAAAGATATTCAGAATCTGATGCAGCCAATAAATAGTACCCAAATAGTACCGACGAAATACCTAGGTGAAAAAAATAGTACCCTTAAACTTTTCGAAATATAAGGCCTGTTCACGGTGTACGCTACCGGGGCGTCAAGCTGGCGTACACCGCTTGTATCTTTGGAACGGCTTCGTTTTCGGAAACGCTTTATATGTCAAAAAATAGTACCCAAATAGTACCCTAGGGCCCTAAAATTTCACTTCTCTAGCTATCGTAGAAGCCGAGATATTTCATGACTTAACGGTGTACGAAATTTCGCACCGTCAAGCTGGCGTACCCAGGAATTTCACGTAGAAAGACTTCAAATTCCGAAATGAGGTATATACCAATAAATAGTACCATAAATAGTACCCCTTTTTCATTAATAATAATATACAAAAACTATATAGAAAACTGAAAAAAATCAAGGCAAACTTCTCCATACAAATGCATCTTAGTACAGTCATCGATAGAGCTCTAACTTTTCTCATACCGAATACTCGTTTCTGTTAAGATTAAGCAAAACTAGTTCTTATCGGGTTTGAAGTTAGCATAAATTTACTTAACGTTTGGCTATGCAGCCGGAAACCTTTTTTTATATAGGTACCGGCCAGCATCGCCGGCCGGCAAACTTGTTTTTGTCCTTACGCTCGATAATAAATAATATTACAAACATCTACGGATGGAATTGATAACGTCCTTGATTTGAAAACATCAATTTATTGTATAGAAATAAATAAAAATCAAAGTCTGATTACGTACGAGAAACACCTATACGGTGCGTATTTCGTAACGATAATCATTAGTAAGTTATAGGATTTATAAACGACGTACACATATAACGTACCTACAATCATAGAGCATGTACATTTTGATATATCTCTACTTTACGCCCCTTATGAACAAAAAAGCATAAAGTGATTAAAATACCAAAGACTTTTTCGCGTGCCTGTACTTTTACTATGTAGAAGTTTGTCTTGATTTTTTTCAGTTCTCTATATACTTTTTGTATATTATTATTAATGAAAAAGGGGTACTATTTGTAGTACTATTTATTGGTATATACCTCATTTCCGAATTTGAAGTCTTTCTATGTGAAATTCCCGGGTACGCCAGCTTGACGGTGCGAAATTTTGTACACCGTTAAGCCATCGAATATCTCGGCTTCTACGATAGCTAGAGATATGAAATTTTAGGGCCCTAGGGTACTATTTGGGTACTATTTTTTGACATATAAAGCGTTTCCGAAAACGAAGCCGTTCCAAAGATACAAGCGGTGTACGCCAGCTTGACGCCCCGGTAGCGTACACCGTGAACAGGCCTTATATTTCGAAAAGTTTAAGGGTACTATTTTTTTCACCTAGGTATTTCGTCGGTACTATTTGGGTACTATTTATTGGCAGCATCGGTTTTTGAATATCTTTACGGTGTACGCTATCTTGACGGACACGACTAGTCGGCATTGCCGATCATAGTTATTAGCTATATTCGGGTACAATCGGAAACTGTAACTCTGTTTACCAAGTGTGATGTGCTACAAAAATTACATGTTACTTAATTATTACACCTTTAAAAAGCTTAATTAATTTGAGTATTTTTTTGTATTTGAAATATAAAATAAGATAAATAATTAAGATTAAGGTTTAATTTCTTCTGTGTCCTATATTCTCCGCTAGGCAATAGTGATGAATATTCGGAATTTTTTGCCGACTAGTCGCCGACTAATCGGCCGACTACAAATGATGCCGAATAGTCGGCGTTCCCGACTAGTCGGCGACCGGTCGGCCCATCTCTACCCCAGGCCTATCAATACCCACAGTGACGTGTGACATAAAAAAATCGGCTAAGTGCGAGTCGAATTCGCACACGAAGGGTTCTGTAACACCGTCGAGCAAAAAGACGCAAAAAAAAACACGTTTCTCGTATGGGCACCCCCTTTTATTTTGGTTTTATTATTTGTTGTATATCATAGTGTATCGTCAAGTCACGTTAGCTAATCAGCTAAGTACACTATACGCTAAGAGATGCTTGTGCAACTACACGTAAGCTGAAATTACGTAAATATACTACCTATACATATACTCCATCCTCAGTTTTCAAAATATTGCTTATACTATACTCAAATTTATGAGCAAGTGTGTTGAAAATATTTTAAAGTATACATTATATTATTATGCCTTGGCTTGGCGTACTAAGAGAGCACTTTAGGCTTATAACTAATAAATGAATATCGGACAAAGAAAACGACATAATAAATATCATGTACTTTTAAATTGGTAATTGATAAATAAAACTGTTGACGACCACTGCTTTTGTTTACATAATTTCTACATTATTATATATTTTTTTATATTTCTGTAAGATATTTAGTAAATATTCTCAGTTTGTATTTTGACGTTTGGAGATCCTTTACACCTCCAAAACATAATATTTTGACAACTCTTTACATCTCCATTAATTTTAGTATCAATTTATTTTCTATTTGTCTTGTTTGGACGCATAGAGAGACCCTTTACATCTCTATAAATGTAGTTTTAAGTTGAATGTAATGTATTAATGAAATCTTATATTAACGCCATATTGTTGTAATACTTTTTGGTTCAAAAGAGAAACTGGTGAGTTTCTTCCGGCGCTTCTTCTCACCAGAAGGTCAGTACCCGAAGCGCCAAAAGAAATAATACATATTTAGAATCAGACTTGTAAAAGAGCCCTTGAGGGCTACTTACAGAAATAAATTATTTTATTTTATTTTATTAGAAATAACGAAGTATAGGCACTAACCTGACTCTGTATTTATCATGCCACATCCTTTCTATTTCCACGCCGCTTCTACTTTCAATGAAGAACTCATTGAAGGGATCGTCTATTTCGCCTGAAACGTGAAGAAATAAACATTAATGAGCTAACAAATTCAATCTTCTTGTTAATAAGTTTCTGTCAAAAAATAATAATTTTGAGACAAGCTTTTATTGCCGACTATACTTTTTTGTATAATCGCAAAATGCATTTTACTACTCAAGTGAGCCTAAGCATGGTGGATATGTCGCTGCCAACTAGCTTAATTAGCTATTTGGATAGCTGCCTAGCCTTTTCATTAAACACACGCCTTATGGTTAGGTTTGTTAGTCAGCTTGTGTCCCTCAGAGCAGAAATAGAAGCCCCGCGCAGCAGGGTTTCCTCGACCTGCTGGCGGGTCATAGTTTAGTAAAAATGCTAGACAACCAAATGGCTAATTAAACCAGTTGTCTGCGATATGATGATCGTATGGTCACCTTGCTGCTCCATCATCAGATCAGCTCGAATACAGCCGGGACAGGTGAAACTAAATAAAAGCTTGTATAAATAAGATTGACCGTAATAAGGAATTTACCGTGTAAGAGCCATCTGGTGAGCATCAGCAGGAGTGGATAAGTTAGCGCGGTTAGCAGTCGCCGCGCCAAAGCCACTACTCGTTCGTCCCCGTGCCTCACGAACCGGTGCACGCAGGAGGCTAGCTCTCCACCTAGTCAATAACAACATATAGATTTTAAGGACGATAAAGTCATATTTAAACATAGTCTAGTCCATAGGTTCCCAAACTTTTTTGACTTGCCGGCAACTTAGGTTCGATGAAAACTTTCAGCGCCCCCCCCCCCCCCCCCCACGACAAAAAAACAACCAAAATATTTACTGAATAGCTCACAGAAATGTAAAAATTCTGCGATTCACATCATATGACTTATAAAAGAAATTAAAACCATTTTTTCTTAGAGATGTAAATGCTCTCTAAGTGTCAAAACAATTGGCAAATACAAAAACAGAATAGAAATAACTAATTAATCAGATAAAATTATTCTAAAATATCATTATTTCCAATCACAGTTAATCCCACGGTGTTTCATCATTCATGTAGTCTTGTGTGCTGTAATAAGCTTTAGAAATGAATTTACGCTTTACCCAAATCTTGAATTTGGTGCACTAGCCGGTTAAGTTTAGGGTTTAGCCTTTTAACAGATAATATAATCCATACCTTTTTTATGATAAGCAGTATGAGCAATATTAGCCAGCCATGTCAGTCGGTGAAGGGGCTCCTGGGCCCACACGGAAATTCTCCGAAGAGTCGCCCCGCCGCCGTCTCCCGAACATGTCTTAAATAGACGAAAAAAAAATGGATAAGTGCGTTTGGAGTTCCTAACTATAAAATGGACGAAGAACGGGAGATGGACATAGTTGCAGAACAAAGTTCTTGATTTTCCCAACAACGCATGTCTCGTGACGTCACGTTACAATGGGCTTCAGTATGGGGCGTTTCGGCACATTTTTGGGAAAGTCTAAAAATGAGATTTTTAACACTGTAGTATCTCGGTGAGTTTTTATAATATTGAACTGGTTTTTTCACTAATACAGTAGAACCCGTTTAATACAATACGATCACTTTTAATACGATTTCCCGCATAATAAGCCATTTTAAGCCGGCCGGCCCCTGCAACTTGAGGCCTGTTTTCATACATTTTTTCACGGTTAATACGACTCGCGTCCCGCTTCATACATCATCTAAAAATATATAATGCTAATTGGTTCGTACCTACCTACACTTAGATTGGGAAGCAATCAAGCCCGAAAGAATCCAAAATTGTTTCAAACAAGCAGGGTTCCGAAATGATGAGCGTATTATCGTGTTAGAAGTAGGAGAACCCACCATATTGCAGGATTTTCCTGGATATTCATCCATAGACGACAATGTTGCATCTTACGAAATGCCTTCAGTCGAAGACAAATTTATAGGTAAAATTATGTTATGTACTCTAATGTTGATTTATAATCTTTGTTGTGTCTTCCATTCTAAATAAACAAATTACACGAAATTATAATGGTTTTTTTTTTTCACGTTTAATACAATTTCCCGTTTAAGACGCTTCTTTGCTAGGTCCCCTCAGAATCGTCTTAAGCGGGTTCTACAGTAGTTCTATTATTGAGAGGTCTTTCTATAACATATCAGAGAAAAAAGTTGTCAAATAGTCAATTGATAGTTCGATACAGTTCTGACAGGATGAATAATGTAATTATTGAGTTTGTTACTAACCTGTGACTGAAGTAAAGCAACACTGCGATAGTACTCTGTAAGTTCGTCCCTTATTGATGACACTAGACCTTCACCCATGAGACCTGTAAACGAACCAATGTCTCAATATTTTTAGTCACGCGATGTGAGAATTGTTGACCGGCCGAGAGGACTTGCAAAATAAGCCTTGGCGGCGACAGACATGCTATGCAAGCATGCAATCATATTATTATACGAATCCTAAAGAGGATAATAGCGCCAGGATTTTGATGCGTAGCCCTTGGTAATTGTATCACAATGTTTCCAAGTGCAATAAATCCAAATATGCAACTTAAAAAAGTTTAACTATAGTGTTGTTTCCAAAAAACTTGCAAATATTCAGTGCAAATTTAACTATCCTCAATGGATTTGAATCGAATTTCTGTTTTTACCCGACTGCGGCGAAGCCCAAAGGAGGGTTATGTGTTTGACCTGTATGTATGTATGTATCAGTGGCGTGGCGTAAAAGATATCCTTGGGCAAGCCGGTGCAGATTTTGCGTACATTTTCCTTAAGAGCTGTAGAATAAGGTGCTCAAATTCCTGACATTAGGCAAGCCGGTAGGAATCGAGTTCTTTGGACGCCACGCTACTGGTATGTAGGTATGTCCGCTCGTAACTACTCAACGGCACATCCGATTTTGATAAATTATACAACATTAGATTCGTCTTGATGGTGCGAGTGTCACTGGGTATGAAGTTTGTTAAAATAAACAAAATGGCGGATTTTATAAAGTTTCTAAGTGCACCGCGGTCGGATTTTTTTTATAGAAATGTGGTTATTGTGTCTACAACACGACAAAAGGTATTTATGTTATGAGTCACAATTTTATTATGGTGATATTCTATATGTATACCTTGGGGCATCAAGCCAGAGTTGGGGTCAATGAACTCTTTCAGCCTATCATGTAGGAAGCCTAGATGGGCTATGCGTGCGAAGAGCATCTGCATGGGGCGGGGTCCATTGCATGGACCACGGGATTTGATCCCGGTAGCAGCTAGAATCACATCTCGGATGCAATTGCGCTCATTGGCAGAACATTCTGGAAATTACATAATATAAATGTAAAGGTTAATGATTATTCTGTAATTTAAACATTAATCTACACTCTACTATACTAAGGAAGAATTGTCAAGTGGCAAGTTTTATATAGACCAGGGATCAATTTCGCTTACGGTAGTTAACGGTTTTAAGGTAATTTGAGTCGGTTGGTTCTCCATTAAAACATAAAGAGGGTCATTATTCGCTTCCACTGCATCCAACATGGTAGAAATATGTTTCATTTTATAGTTTGGTGCATTTTGTCTACGCTACTGAAATGCTCCGGAATAAGTATAGTGTCAACCGTTTTGGAGATATTTTTCAGTTATGCAGTCCCCAGGCAGGCAGTATACAGACATGAGAAAATAGTACATTACACAACTAGGGTGGTAAAACAAAGAAAGGCCGAGATCGCAGATGTTTGCGGCCCGAGCTGCAAGCGAGGGACGTAAATGTGCGATCGAGGGCTTTCTTTATTACTTCCCGTGTTGTGTATATAATTTTATGTCTACACTTGGGCCAGGTGTGGCATAAAGTTTATTATTATGCCTAAGCATTTAGTATACCTGATGTTTGTAAAGCTAAAACCATATTGCTTTGGTTTGATGGAAGACTCTGATTGGAGCCCGGTGGTTTTGGTAAAGTGTTGTCTGAACTTGATGCAATGGTGACTTTACTGCTATTGGATGAAGTTGATATACCATTGCCAGATTTCTGGAAGTAAAAAAAGAGAAAAAGAATATAAAATCATTACAAAATGGGATTACGTGCAATGATTGATGGAACTAATCTTGTGTACTTACTAATGAGGGCAGATTTGGTATAGGAAAGAGCTGATGAGTAGACTGTTTTCCTTGCTGAGACTCAGATAAAGCCAAAAGCAATGTTAATACTGCAGCACGCTGTTTGAACACCATCTGAAATATCACAATAAGTTTGCATTATTTTGTTTTTTTATAGTGCAATAAAGTATTATTCTATTGTACTGTAGTGTGTTAGAACACCTAAGGAGTGGGACTCTCTTCCTTTTCTCCTAAATCTAAATCCTTTTCTCTAATATTCAATAAATGTAACTTGAATATTTTCTAACATCCACAAATATTTATATTTAGGTTAACTCTACAATCGGTAAGATTGTAGAGTGCGACTAAGATACCTCCATAAAGAAAATCATAGAAATTTGTCTTTTAAACGGTATTGCCATGTTCCGCTCTGCAAAGTTATCTTAGTCGCACTCTAGTCACGAGTTGACCAGTGGCGTCCTCTCCATAAAAGACAAAAAGACACTGCCTACCCTCGTAATTTCTTCCCTAGTAAGGAGGGTAGAAATGAGTAAGTTAGGCGGTATCTAAGATGCTACCTACCCCACTAATATCTACCCTCCTACCCTTAACACATTCAGAAAGACCAGGCAGAAAATGTATAACCACCCCAGATACTGGGGCGGGTTAGTGAGAACAATAATGCGGTACGAAAAAAAAGTCTGGCATCTGAGCAAAAATTACGAGCGCTTGGCGAGCGCTTTGGCGTGAAAGTGTTAATAGGGTAGGAATAAGAGGGTTGGCAGTGCTTTTTTGTCTTTACAGAGTGCATTACTATATTATATGATTACTTACACATTGCTTCAATTTAGAGTAGCACTCATCAAACTTCTCTGCATCTTTGGCTGACCCCGTAAAAAGATGTGTGTGTATCTTAGCACACAGCTGTCTCTCATCTCGGATTGACCGAATTTTGCTACCAGTTGAAAGGTATGAGACAGCCATCTCATGGGCCGCATCTTGAAAGAATAATTCAAAATGTGAACCTACTTTAAAACGTAGGTTAAAACCAAAAGCAAAGGTTTTGGTTAAAAAGTAAGTTCACAAGGAGGATCTCAGTTGATTGGAATATGTTTTTGTTTGTAGGGTATAAATCCCAGGTGGTCCCATTCTAACCATGTGAGTATCTTCTGATAGGATCATAGAGAAATCAAGTTAATTCTCTCGAATTATTATGAGTGAATCTGTAGCAATGGGTATTTTTTTTGTAGTAACTCTTGCATTTGTTATTTGTATAGAAATTTGAAGTTGGTTATTTTGAATTTTGGCAATTTTTTTTAAATGTTTGGTTAGGCGAAACTTAAGTTACAAGCTTTTATTTAGTTCCACCTGTCCCGGTGTCTGTAATCAAATCTTGCAAGTTAAATTTGACCCACTTCCCAGTTTCCGATTGAGCTCAAATTTTGCAAGGATATGTGAATAAAGTGACAATGCAATATTATTATGGTAGCAATAGGAATGTCTAAATTACTTTAGATAAATTCACCATGTTTGGGCTCATTTGATTAGCTTTGACGTGCAGTTTATGATAGTACAAGAAAACTGGTCTCAAAAAAATATTTTTTGACAAACTTTTTTAAATACTGTCCAACTTGTTAGTTGGTGAAGAAATATATGCAGATTGACACTAATTGTCAGGGTTATGGTCTGTCGACTGCTAGTTAACAGGACATCTTAAAAGAAAATGCCCTTTTACCTGTAGGTGTTACAATTAATTAATAAAAAACTGCAAATACATAAAAATGTGTGCGCACTTCATTTGAAAGTGAGGAAATATCAATGGAGTGGTGTTGCCATGAGTCGATTCCCACTGGCTTGCCTATTTTAAGGTATTTAAGCATTTTAGCTAGTTTAGCCAAATAATATGTGGTAGTAAAAAAAAATACACCATCTAAGTCTGATCCACAATTTTCTGAAGATACAAATGCCTCTGGTAAGATTACTATATTGCGGGTGCCACTGGTGTGACAACTTTGGCCAACCCCTTATTCTGAATTTGACAGGTGTGTCCAGCCCAGACCTATTTTCATATAGCGGGCTTAGTCTCAACACCAACCAAAGGACATGGCGGGACAACCTGGATGCATTTGACCAAGACAGACAGGACCGTGACGACAGAGGGGGGAAGGGAGATGGGCGGCGTTTGTTATGTAGTGAGTTACAAAAACATGCAAACAACAAAGAGTAAAAAATATGATTTTGTATTGTGCAGCCTTCCAGTAACCTATTTAAATTAACTAATGCAGCAAAATTGTGTTAAAAAATACCTCTTTTAAACAATGTAAGAAGACTTCTAAAGTACTCCTGGATATTATTCATTCAAACGATATTATTTTAAACAATCTAAAGTTTTCAGGTATAGTTGACAGTTAAAGTGAAAAGATAATTTTGAAAATGGAATATTACCTGGGTCTGATGACAATCTTACGCATAATTTGCGTATCTGTTCACTTACAGATAAATCCATTTTTATAATAACAACGATTTGAAGCAACGAATAATATACTAAAAACGACTAAATTCATTACAATTCACCGCTTATTTTAACATGTTGATCGAAACGAAATATCTGACTGACAACAATACAATAACCAACCATAAATTACCACAGACCAGACTCCATAAACTAAAGTTTCTTTCATTATAATTCGGTAAGGCCCATCAACCTACAATATAATTGCGCAAGTTCGCATATGGGAGAAGGAAACCTTCTGCTTTATAATTTTTTGGTTTATAATCATATCCTTTGTTATTTATTGAGTGAGAGTGATAATATTTTTATTAGAGTCTGTGCGGAAAGAGAAAAGGCGTGGCGAAAAATGGAACTAACCTAACCAGTATGGCCACAGAACAGAAAATACGGCACATACGGTAGAAAAGCATTACAGCGCCCGCTTGCAGCGCCCCCCAAAATTAATCCTATTCTCTTTCCGCCCAGACTCTATCATGTTGATAATCCGTTACTTATTGAACCTATGATTGACGATACAATGAACTCAATCATTATTTTATAGCACTCAATATGCTGTCTTAGACTTAGAAGGTTAAAGCGCTTTCACATTGTACGAAACGATATAGTTATCGGACACGACGGCCGATAGCAGATATCGTGTGATGTCTTCACATATCTCCGATAAAATCATGCCGGATCGGCCATTTTTCGAGCTTTGTGCGAACAATGCCACCCTATAATAGAAAACTTTATTTGCTTTACAGACAGTATTGGATACATCCCATTGTGCAACCTAGGTACTCAGATATACACCAGTCCCTACGCACACAGACTATGTAGCTACAACACGTGTAGCACACACATAAAAATGATCGTCCGATAATTCACGGGCGTCCGATAGTGCCGCCAACAAAATCGGTGTCGTCTCCGATATCGGATCGGATATGTGAAAGGCAGGTACATATTTTATAAATTTTACTTGCCCCGATATCGTATCGGTGTCCGCTCGGTCATCAAAAACGTGTTCTAGACGACATAATTTAAAACACCATCTAATTAGACTGTCAATATTATCTATATTAATAATTTAGCCGGGCCCTACGGTAGACCTGAACGAAAAGCGTCTCAAAAATTAAAGCGTAAAAAAATAACACTTTCGAATCGACAACTTATATCCGCAAAATTCGTATAACGGAGAAATAAGCGTATAAAGATGTAAAATAATACGAATAACGCCAAAAACAGTCGGCCATGTTTCTTTGCTGCGTTCGGAAACTGATATAGTTTAAGGAAGCGCGCGTAACGTGTGACTTTGACCGCGACGTAGGGGCAAGTGCTCAACCTGTGGACACTTTCCAGAATTTGACTTTTAATCAGTTGTTAGACAAAAACTACGCGTATTATAAATGAATTCTTTATTTTGTTTTAATCACAATTAAACAATCTTCAAAGTCCACATATGTTTTCTACGCTAGCTATCCGCAGATGGCGGATAGAAGCATTTTAAAAAAAACACTCATTTTGTCCATAGGTACATCTACTGTCTGTACCTATGGACTCCAAAAACGTACCTATGGACGGTAACGTACCTACGGACATTAATCAACAACATACTTTTAAACAGAATAAACTTCTAGAATAACGTAATTAACAACATACAATTAAACAACATGTAATTATATGTTGCTCTGCATATCACAGTTACTTTTTTTCTTCTTGAAATCTAATATTCTTAGCAAAATCTCAAGTATAATTATGGGATTTTAAAATGCCTCCATTGTCAGCAGAAGAATATGCTGTGTGTAGTAATGCTGCTTTTTTAAGTAATCATATATCTGTTGCTCCTCAGTATCGCTAAATATCCTCCTGACATCATTTTTTAGGAGTTCTAAGCCTTCTTCACCAATATTTTGACAGTGATTTAATTTTATGTTTTTAAAGATTGTCGATTTTGGGATTTTAAACTTCTCTGCGGCTTTCCTTACTGAACTTCCATTTTCTACTTCCCAAACAGCTGCAGTCAGAGTGTCTAGGCATATCTTGTCTCTATTTTTCCCAGCTTTACTACGAGGCACTAAAACAAACAAAAATATTGTGTATTAATTTTACTGTCCACAGGAACATTCAGTATAACTGTACCTATGGACAGTCCACAGGTACATTCACGGAGGTATCCACAGGTACAATTTCGGCGGTTTTTATTTTGAATTCATACCGGTCACTATAAATGCTACCTACGATTAACGAAATCTTGTAGAAATAACGTTTACATCATATAAATTAATATGCCATTGCAAAGACACCCGCAACATTTAGAGATTTTACATAAAACATGCTTTAAAAGAAGGTAAAAAATTACTTTTTGTCACAAAAACTTTCGGCAGCCTCAAAACACACAGTTTCTGTAATCAGTAAAGATGGCGATTAGCTAGTGTTGCCATATGAAAAAAATACTTTTCAAATAAGTGATTGGTATTTGACTATGGTTATTCGTTTTCTCTGTATGAGTAGTGTCCACAGGTAAAACCGTCCACACGTACAGCACTTGCCCCTAAGTTTACGGTGTTTTTTAATTAGAAAAATCGTGCGATATCCTTACGAATATTATTTCAAAGAAAACGATCTTTTAACAGGAAAATATTATGCATCTTGCTTTATTTTTTAAAACGTACCTAATAAATTACTGACATAAGTGAAAATTGCTCAATATTATTGTCTCATTGCTCAATGAAAACGAACCAACGTTAGGCGAAAATGACAGTTAAAATTCTAAGCTTAAAAAACAAGGAATGGGCAGTTTTGATGCACTTTTGTATTTAATCCTTCTGAAGTGGTGACTTGAGCGAAACTCGGTATTGTAGCTTTTTAAGTTTATTTTTTTAACTTTTATCTCACCTGTTGGTAAGACATGGACTATGATGTTATAGTACGTTTTTTGATTTTTTGAATCTTTGATGGTATCTTGGTTATTTTTATACTTATTCGAAAAATACTTTTTGCCTCCTGTTTCTTATATGAAAGAGCTTTCGTTAAAGTAAACAAGAAATATTATGCATATTCCCTAATGTTTTTTTATTTTGTCTTGGAGGTGGGAATGTTCAAATATATACTAATTCTTTCGAAAATTCCTTTTCTATTGAGGGCAAAATAGTGGATGGAAGTTAATTTTACCCCCATAATATAGAGGATAGAGGTAAGGATAACTATCTTATACGGGGAATCAGTTAAGTATGTAGGTCACATGATTTTTTATTAAATTAACAATTTTCACTAATGAATTAACAAAAGTCAAATAATTTTTGGCGCTTTGCTGCAACATTTACCCACCTGTGATAGTAGCGCCATCTTAATTTTTACCTCTCGCGGGCACTTCTACATACACAGGAACCGTTCCATAAAATAAACTAAACATAAACTCCATAAGATGATTCTATACTTTTTGAAGAAGGTCTAAATTGAAAGAGGAGTGACACGAACTGACCGGGTCTGGAACACCACACTGCGCATACAAAACCGCGTTGCTGATGCAGGGTCCAAACCCGCCAGGTTGAAGATGGACTGTGCCCGGGCTAGCCACATCTGCCACACACATAGGTTGACTAAACTGACGCTAAGTGGCTGCCACAAATTGGACGACGAGGATGGGGCCGGCCGCGGCGAAGATAGTGGGATGATTTAGATGTATTTCTTCCGCCGGGTCCCGGCCAGAGTTTGCCCGGGACCGGGACAGTGGCGCAGCAAGACCTAAATTTGCTGTGGACAAAAGATATTTCGCGAGGCCCTTTGCTGTTCCATGAAGACGGTTAATGGTATTATTAACTGGTGACGAAGCTCTTTTTGCTGTGCTGCCGTCGAGGCGCGAGGGCCCTTGGACCGCGTGCGCGTTGGCGGTGGCCCACGTCGCCTACGTCTAACGCCGCCTCTGGACCGGGGCGATTCTAATTTAAAGGGGAGAGCTGTGCTCACTAACGGGAAATATAGTGTAACAACAATAATTTAATTTGGATAATTTAAACCAAAAACGACTTCAACATTATTTTAATGTTTGGAACTCAGCCATCAGTTCAACATCCTCCTTTTTGTAATGTCTGTTAAAAATAAGAAAATATTTCTAAGGAAGTAAAACGGGGGTTTGTGATTTTTTACATTTTTCCCGGGCGAAGCCGGGTTCACAGCTAGTAGTAAATAATAATCGTGGTTTATCCGGTCGTATGATAATAATACTGTACATTAACAGTATGGCCATAGACGTCCAAAGCCTGACCATAGAGTAATAATGAAATAAAATAAAAATGTCTCAAATGTCTGTCATGTCAAAGTCAATTGTCATGTGTCACTGTCATATCATGCTTGCTCTTGCTCGTGTTTGGGTTTCCTCAAGAGGATAATAAAAGTAAATAAATGTAATTTAATTGAAAACCTCTGTTAAATTCTGAAATTATTCAAACGCCAAAATTTTATTAATCATACAATTTGTTTTCTATGTCAAATTAAGTCAATATGGACGAAGAAAATATATATCCTAAATTTAAAACTTTGAGAGATAAACTTTCCAAAACAACCTTAAAAGCAATTAAAAATATGGGTTTCAAGCACATGACTGCGGTACAAGCTGAAGTACTGCCTAAGGCTCTGGATGGCTGTGATGTAGTTGCGACAGCTAAAACGGGATCAGGAAAAACATTAGCTTTTCTGATTCCAATAGTAGAATCTGTAAGTAAACAATTAATGGACAACAAAATCCCAGGTAATATATTTTTTAGATAAGTTTATTTCTTCATATATTAATAATCTCTCTCGTCTTATTAATAATCTTTCGTTATAATATTATTTTCAAGGTACACTATGTATTGTTATATCACCCACAAGAGAGCTAGCTACACAAACATATGCAGTTTTGCAAGATCTGTTGTCATATAACAGTTCAATTACATCAAACTTAGTAATAGGAGGTGAAAACAGAAAAAAACAGAGTGCTGAATTATCAACAGGTAAGCCAAATAATAGATTCTTTAACAAGTCAGGTTCCTATGTCCTGGCATTGTATTTTCAATACATTGTAGGAACTATAAAATTTTATTACAGTATTAACGTTTGCCAACTAATTCTAAATATTTTATTTGAAGAAAAAATTATATGCCCTGGGATTCAAACCTGCATGTCCAACAGCTCTCCGGGTCAACACAGGTGCACTACCAATTGTACCACCGAAGCGATACCCAAGCCATCCAATTTCTCGACCAGTCTCCTAATTTTTTCTTACGCCATCCTGGGAGGCGTTCGTAGTGCCATCTACTGTTAAGTGATTCCAACTGATTTGATTTCTGCCTCAGCCATATAATCTTGAAAAATCTTCAAATGAAATATTTATTGTAGAAACTGTATAAAGCGTTGCATTAACAAACTACATGGTTCATCATAATTACAGGTGTTAATATAGTAGTGGCCACACCAGGTAGATTATTTGATCATATGCGCACAAAAGAGTTTGATTATTCTCATGTGAACTGCCTGGTTTTGGATGAAGCTGATAAAATATTCCAGTATGGATTTGAAGAAGATTTAAAACAAATCATGGGCCGGTTACCAAGTGAGTACAGATGAAAGTAATATAAATAAGTTGTTTATGAATAGTAAGGCATTTTATATGGGAATAATAATTTGTATTTTTGCAATATGTATTTGTAGTGTGATATATATGGCATACACACTAACATTCACCTACAGTTGCGCTTGCATTATACCCATTATTATCCAAGGGAACTCCTTACCAACATATTTGTATATTGATTCAATCTAGGATTTGGTCTACTTGTATGGCAAATCTCATATCAATGCATTCTGTTGTTACGCACTATTTAGTATCAAACGCCAAACCTCATCACATCTACAAACTTTCACATTTTGTAATATAACATTAGTAGGATAGGATTCTGAATAAAATTATGTTTTTGTTTTTAGAAAAACGACAAACAATGTTATTTAGTGCAACAGAGGCAGAAACCACGCAGGCTCTGATTAAATCGGCAATGAGAGAAGATGTACAATCTATAAATATGAGTGAAGATAATATAAGAGCTACTGTCGAAGGATTGAAACAAGGGTAACTAATCCTTTGTTTATTTTGGAGATTGCATGTCATTGTATAGGCTTCCTTCATATTCAAATATTAAGAGGGTTAAAAATCCAGTTTAATGAAATCGATTGTGGTTGAAATGTGCTTTATTTCATTGTTTTGTATCGTTTGGTACCTACCTACATTTTGTCTTCACTAAAAAAAATTTAAGTCTCAAAAAACCTTGAATGATATTAAGAGTGATTACAATTTTTGTTTCAAGTGATGCTAATAGATGACGCTGGCGCATCAATAGCTGCACCTCTAGCACAACTGTGACTCGCGACTCTTTGTTTCGCGACAAATGGGTCAATTGCAGAAAAAATGTACCTACCTTTTACTTTTTTTGTCTGATCATGGTGTGTCTTATACCATTTTACTCAGAATCACGAGCACTTTTCATTTATGAAATAAAAAAAGTAGTGCAAAATATCCCAACTTTTCCGTGCCAGGGCTCGGAACCGGTATTTTGCAACAACCTCGAAATAGCCCAATATGTTGAATTATTTTATGCTTTTTATGTAGGGCTCAATAAAGTATTTAAGTAATGACTTAGTATTATTAGATTGTCCGATATTTTTTTAAATAATAAACCAAAGAACGAAAAGAACGGAAAAAATACCGGTATTTTTGTACAGAGAAAATACCGGTATCTGACCCCTGTTCCGTACAAATTTTGAATTTCTCAGTTTCGTTACGCCCAAAATAAATATAGAGGAAAATCGTAACGAAATTAAGAAGGAAGTAAGCAATTAAATGAAAGTGAACAATCAAACTAGTTAAGGTTTTTCTGTTAATCAACGGATAATTATAAGTTAACTAGCTTATGCCCGCGACTTCGTCTGCGGTGTAAATTATAATTAGGCAATTAATCTTAAAAGGCAATAAATAGTTTCTGATATTTGTTCATAAACTTTGTTGTAATTAAACAAAACCCTCAAATATTGGGCCCAAAACTGCACAATGCACATTTACCGTGAAAATCAATTCATTAGTCCATTTAAGGATTATTACCAAAAAATTAAATGCACTTAATAAACCACTTGTTACTTACACAAAAAAACAATCTACTAATTGCTATATGCTATGCATGGAGTTAGAAACCTTTTACTTTAAAAATTGTACGGTCCGTAAACAAACTTTCAACCCCTACCTACTCAACCCGTTTCCGAGATAAATTTTAATGAACGATGAAATCATTTGAGTTCTATTCAGTTTAATCAGTTTTAGATACCCTGCTTTAAAAATCATTTGGTCCCTTTATAAAGTTTTAGCCCCCATTTAACCCTTTTTGGAGATGAATTTCAAAAAATGGTTTAACTTTTTTTCTGTACCCTTATTGAAGGATCTATGTACAAAGTATCAGATTTCCTACTTCAAAAAGTAAGACCCTGTACAGAGTTTCAACCCCCATTTAAACCCCTTTGGAGATAAATTTCAAAAAACTGCAATCACATTTCTTTTCTCTTTTGGAGGAGTTCAAGATCTACTACAAAAATCGTTTGGTCTCTTTACAAAGTTTCAACTCCCGTTTGATCCCTTTTTAGGCATGAAAAACCGGTAAAACCACATCTCTTTGTTCTTATTAAGGAGTCTATGTACGATATCTCAGATCGCCAACCTAAAAAATCGTTTGGTCCGTATACAAAGTTTCAACCCCCATTTTAACCCCTTTGAGGATGAAGTTCAAAAAACAGCAATAACTTTTCTTTACTCGTATGGATGAGTCTATGTACTAAGTTCAAGATCTATTACAATAATCGTTTGGTCTCCATACAAAGTTTCAACCCCCGTTTGACCCCTTTTTAGGGATGGAATTCGAAAAACGGTAAAACCACTTTTCTTTATTCTTATTGAGGAGTCTATGTACGATGTCTCAGAGCTCTAACTTCAAAAATCGTTTGGTCCCTGTACAAAGATTCAACCCCCATTTAACCCCTTTTGGGGATGAATTTCAAAAAACCGTGAAATTACTTTCCTGTACTCATATCGTACATAGACGATGTCTCAGAACTTCAACGTTAAAAATCGTTTCAACCCCCATTTAACCCCCGTTGGGGATAAATTTTGAAAAACGGTAAAACTACTTTCTTCGACATTTATTGAAGAGTCTATATTCGAAGTCTCAGATCTGTAACTTAAAAATAATTTGGTCCCCATACAATATTTCAACCCCGTTTAACTTCTTTTAGGGATGAATTTCGAAAAACGATGAAATTTATTTTTGCAACTTATATTGAAGAGTCTATGTTCGACGTCTCAGATCTACTTTAAAAATCGTGTGGTCTTTATTTAAACTTTCAACCCCCGTTTTACCCCTTTTAGGGATGAATTCCGAAAAAGGGTAAAATATATTTTCTCTACTCATATTGAAGGGTCTATGTACGAAGTCTCAGATCTCCAACTTCAAAAATCGTTTAGTCCCTATACAAAGTTTCAACCCTCATTTAACCCCATTTTGGGGATTATTTTCGAAAAACGGTAAAACTACTTTTCTTTACTCTTATTGAAGGGTCTATTTACAAAGTGTCAGATCTCCAACTTCAAAAATCTTTTGGTCCCTATACAAAGTTTCAACCCCCATTTAACCCCTTTTGGGGATGAATTTCGAAAAACCGTGAAATAACTTTCCTGTACTCACATTGAAGGGTCTATGTGCGAACTCTCAGATCTCCAACTTTAGAAATCGTTTGGTCCCTTTACAAAGTTTCAACCCCCATTTAACCCCTTTCGGGGATGAATTTCAAAAAACCGTGAAATTACTTTCCTGTACTTATATTGAAGGGTTTATGTCCGAAGTCTCAGATCTCCTACTTTAAAAATCGTGTGGACCCCATATAAACTTTCAAGACCCCTTTTAACCCTTTTGGGGGTGAATTTCACAAAACGGTGCAATTACTTTTCTTAACTTATATTGAAGAAACTATGTTCGAAGTTTTAGATTTCCTACTTCAAAAATCGTTTGGTCCCCATACAAAGTTTCAACCCCCATTTAACCCCCCTTTGGGAATGAATTTCGAAAAATCCCTTCTTATCCCTTACTTACGTTATACAACCACCCTACTGTAAAAAATTCAAATTTCTAGCTTCATTAGTTTCGGCTGTGCGTTGATGAGCCAGTAAGTCAGTCAGGACTTCTTCTTTTATATATATAGATAGTTGGGACATTTTGAACTACTTTTTTATTTCATAAATGAAAAGTGCTCGTGATTCTGAGTAAAATGGTATAAGACACACCATGATCAGACAAAAAAAGTGAAAGGTACATTTTTTCTGCAATTGACCCAAGTACGACCTGTCCCATTCCATTCAATACAGGGTGACAGTGTCAGTCACCGATTACTTGTGTTTGTGGGTATTTTTTTGGGATTTCCCATGTTTTTTGCAGAGATAAAATGTATTTTGAAGTTGTTTGAGATTGAATTGCTTTTAAGTGGGTTTTATACTCTCTTTTCGTTTATATGTGTCCGAGTGACTTTAAGCACCTTGAATGCCCTGCTCCTTGTATTCTATAAGTTTGAAATTTAATATCTGTTACAGTTACGCCATATGTGATACAGAACATAGATTATACTGGCTCCATAAACTGTTGAAAAAAACCGCAAGCTTTAAAGTAATGGTGTTCTTCTCCAGCTGTAAATCCGTTATTTTCCACCATGAATTCTTCAGTAAATACTGCCAAGCTGCGGTATTGTGTATTCATGTAAGTGTATTATTTGTTAAGAAGAGAATTCCCACAACTTTTTATGTATCAATGGGGTCATAATCTATCAGTATCAATAGTACATTACACAACTAGGGTGGTAAAACAAAGGGCCAGAAAGCGGCTTTTTCCGTACGCGTAGCGTGCGGTAAAAGCCACTTTATGGCCAGGTGTGGCATAAAATAACGTAACGGATGGTTACTTTTGCGAGTGGGCGCAGGGCATCTTCTACATTTGTTATGTGGTTACAGGGAAAAATGAATCAAGCGGACCGGACAGCAACTATAACGAATTTCTACAACGCCGAAAAAGTAGCACTGTTTTGCACTGACTTAGCAGCGAGAGGTTTGGACATTCCGGCGGTTGATTGGATTGTGCAGTTTGATCCTCCTTCTGATACAAATGTAAGGAATATTTTTACCATAGTTTTATTGTAGTTGTAATTTTTATACCAAGAAATCTCACGCGTATTGAGGGAGGGAGGAGAAATTCGATTACATCGTTTTTTGACAGGCATACCTATTACTCCAAAACTATGAAAATCATATAAGGATATTGGCGATCAATAAAGAGATGGTGAATTTATTTCTGTCACTAACACTTAACATTTTATAACAAAACGACACATTGATAGTTAGTATAGGTAAGGATAGTTTATCAGAATACCTGCTATTATCGAAAGCGACCTTGTAGAATCGGTACGTTATTTCAATTGACATGTAAGTATTCAATATCAAGTGCCTATACAATACTTGATATTGAATAAGTACTTTTATGTGCATGATGTCCCAGAGGAAGTTTATGAAATCAGGTAAGTAGGCAAAATTAGGCAGCCTAGTATGTTCTCAGGGTTTATATGTTTTGTCTTATTCTTTAACTGACTCATGAAGATACGTCAAATGCTATAACTTTGCCTAGGCTGCCTAACTTTGCCTACCTGGGCGTGAAACGGGTTTCACGAAGCTATAAGTTACAATTTTACAAGTCTTAACTAGCAACATTGGACAAATCAACCAATGGCGTTGCTGTATTTGACCAATGTTGCAAGTGTAACTTGTAAAATTGTAACTTGTGGCTTCGTGAAACGAGGTCCTGATTTCATAAACTTCCTCTGGGAGCCCGCTCATGCCCAAAATACCAGTTTCTCGATTTATCCTATTCCTGTCTTAACATATTCCCGTAATCGTAAGTTACTCAAGGATCTAAATTATTTTGTTGGATGTATTATTTTGGGAATCTGGTATACGGAGAATTTAGTATTTTAGGAATGTGGTATTTTGGGAATGAGCGAGGCAGTCTAGGGAAAGTTACAGCATTTGTCGGTACCAATATGAAAATTTCCAGGAGTACATACATAGGGTTGGGAGAACTGCACGAGGACTCGGAGCTGCTGGTAACGCGGTGCTGTTATTGCGACCAGAAGAAAAAGAATTCGTTGATTATTTACAAGATGCCAAAATTTACTTGGATAAGTTCGAGTCATGGGACCGCTATTATAACTTACAGCCTAAGGTACTTTTTTCTAGAATCTTGTTTAAGAAATTACATTTTTATAATTCATATAAATATGTAATAAATTATCATTGTTGGTTTCTAGTTCGATGCAGCATTCAGCAATCCTGATTTCAACAAGTTAGCAGTAGATGCACTTGAAGGCTATATTAGATCTTTTGAAGTCAGAAAACTGAAACACGTCTTCAACTTGTTAACTTTAGACCTAAACGCTGCTGCTAGATCCTTTGGACTGAAAGATAAGCCTGATGTGGATATCCGTAAGTACTTCTTGAACTTACACATGCACCTGGCGTTGATTTTCGAAAGTTAAGTTTCTATATTGAGATTTGAGATATAGCCACTTGACGCCAAGACCTCTCTCTTCTCGCAAGTGGCGCCAACTGGTGCAGACATATCGAGAATTCGAGACCCTATAAATGAGGGCTACCGTTTTTGCGCTCACCAGTTGGCGCCACTGTCGAGTAAGGTCCTGAAGCATAGCCGTCAGTTTGTTATTACGGGCGTGAAAACAAAGTTTACATTTCAATAATATCTAATCTAATAATTACTACACTTTCGCAACCACGTTGCACTACGCTCGTAGCCTATAGCAAGACAAACTCCGTATGTAGCCCATAGACGCTACACGCCTAGCTCTCGCGCAGCGGGTTCCTGGTGTTGAAAGTGTTAAAATCGTATCATAAAAATATCGAGCATATTGCGTTTAGTTCAAAAAAAAATTAGGACGCAAGTTTCCAAATGATGAAACGGTCTCAAACTACTGACATTTATTGACTCGTAACTCATATCTGCCATAATTAATCTCAGATATTGCAAAATATTGACAACATTATTCTAATTACAAATAAACTCGTGTAGCCCACCCACAAACAGTGATATTTTGGAGACCTCACGCTACACTAGCACCTCTAGCGGCGAATGAATACGCGGTAACCCTAATTCTGGGTTTACTTTTTCCATGTAGTAATAAAGCTTCTAGTAAAATTCCAGTAAATAATAAAATAAGTTTTCTAGCGTACAGAATATGTGGTATACCTCAGGAGTTACTGCTAGCAATGTGCGTCAAAATTGGAGCAATGTGCTCTTTAAACTCCAGAGATATTAAAGAAATAAATGAGCTCGCCATTCGACAAAAAAAGTAAAAGGTACATATTTTCTGCATTTGACCCATATATTTATTCAATTCCATATTACTCTTTAACCGCTCTCTGAATTTGATTGTGCTTCATACATGTGGAAGCACATGGCGGACTCATTTATTTCTTAAATTTCTCTGGAGTTTAAAGCATTGCTCCCATTTTGGCACACATTTGGCACATTGGTAGCAGTAACTCCTGAGGTATAACCACAGCTCCATTTGTTGATGTACACCCGCCATTCTGACACTCACACAAAATTCTTAAGCACATAGTTGCCAGTGAGTTAACTTTTTTCCACAAAATTTCTCAATAAATAATACAGTCCTCTTTCTTTACTTCCAGATGTAGGATTCAATAAAAAGCACAGACCAAGGAAAAGAAAATCCGCAATGCTAGCAGCTCAACCCATACAGAGTTCTAAACTGCTTAAGTCTTGAACTCATGATTCAAACTTCGTAAAATAATTATGTGAACAATGAAAAGGCCGAGTTTTTAATAAATGTATATTATTTATTGTATAGTTTTTTTCTCATTTATGTAAAATTTTACGGTAGGAATTAAATAATCTATATTCTGACTAGACATTCTATGGGAGATAATCTTAATTTATACGTACAAAATCTAAGACCAATCGTATATCGTTTGAGTGATATAGTTTATAAAGTAATTTAGGAACTTCGTAAACTTATCAAATACATAGTTACTACTTAAATTACGCATGAAACTCGTCGAGGTGTATTTATTTTGGAAATTGAGTCTGTTCATACTTGGCCCAACCATCAAGTCGAACGAGGCTGTTATTTAACATGTTCACAGTCCCCATACAAAAAGTTTTGGTTATTTCATACGTCCAAGCAAATTACTTTCATCACACGTCCGTGCTCCACGTATGGGTCACTAAGAAACTATCAATAATGCATTCCTATTATTACAGTATGCTGTTGTCTATCTAAATAAAATATTAATAGATGAATCGGAATTGTTTATATTATAAGCATTGTCAAATTATAACGACTTGAGTGCGTATCTGGTCGGCTATAGTGACCCAAGTGCGGGGCACGGACTTGTGTAGATAGTTCATCGTGACCCATGTATGGGGCACTGGACTGTGAACGTGTTAATTACGGTGAACCAAATGTACTCATTACGTATTAATTGTACCTATCTAGTTTTCAATTTATAGGTCAACAAAGGTGGTCTTTCAAGCACGACCACTCGTAGATCTGTTAATATTTAAGCTATAATTCAATCTACAAATAAATGTTGGTACCTATTATGTATAGTAAGAATTATCTAAGGTGTCCGAAAGTTCGTTAAGAGAATGAATAAACATTCGGACACCTTAGAATCTTTAGATAATTCTTACTATACCCATGAAAAAACCTTATTTCTGTGAAAATTAAAGTCTTGGTGGTCGCAACACGCCTGTTAGACATTATGGTAGATCCCCATATAACGAATTACATGTACTAGTTGGATTCTTTGTAGATACTTAGTCTCATTTTTTTAGTAAACTAGACACTCGGTTCGTCCGGTGGTTGGTGATTCGACACAAACGACGCTCAGCAGTGCACCTCTTATTTGGGCAAAACATTCATTTCATAAATATTGTTTTTTGATAATTTCTCGTAACAATTCTCGTGGTTATGCTGATGATTCACGGCAAATATCATAGTGTCTATAGTCTCTACAGTAGCCGGACATCTATTTAGCGAGAAGTATTGAACGCACCTCCACGAAGTTTTACCATGTGTTGTGGAGTGTTTTGTATACACAAAGTTCATATGCACTAATTGTTTATGTCCTTTTCGACTGTAAATGTATTTATATCGCACTGGTAATTGTTGGTTTTCGCACGAATCGCTCACGACCAGTGACAGGGCACCTGAAATAATAGAAACAAAAGTAAGTACTTAGGGGAGCAAAAAGTGATAAAACATTCAAAAAACTATGATAGGTCATTTCTGTTAATAAAAAAATAAATCAAATTATCCTTTATAAATTTATTTGTAGAAAATGGGTATAAAAATACATTCACTTGAATCAAAACCACACAAAATACAAAACCACACAATTATATAAAATATTCTTGTAGATTTAGCAAATCAGACAAGGATTTCCTTGCTTATGAATGAAAATGTCAAGAGTGATTTAAGTACTAATTTGCATACTTGTTAAATCTGACAATGCCAAATCAAATAGCAGGAATGTGAAGCATAATTCAATCACAAAACATACGTAGTAATTGCTCTTAAAGAGATCATTTTGAGACAAAAATATACTAAGACTATAAACCAAATCACTTTACTAACAAAATTTTGTTGACTCAAAGGACTGGTGTGCTTATTTTTAATAAATAATTATTAGACTAGAATATGAGCAATAAGTCTTTCACATGTTCTTGAAATGGCAGAAACAATGGCACAATCGGAATATGTCATACAAATGCAATAATATAAAGTTTACAACAATATTCTTGTACAGAAAAGCTATTAAATTTACGTTCTTAGTGTAATTGGCACTTGAGAGCTGCAAATGCTCACTATCACAGTTAATATTAATATTATTGTGCTTCATGATTAGTTAACAAGAAAACATTGTTTTCTTTATTTTTATAAAAGATAAATATTTTAAAAACTAACACTTTAAAATATTATATTGAACATTTAAAAGCCGGAAATAATTTCTTACTGATTCCCAGTTATAATTTGGTCCCAGAATTCAGAATGGTTTAGAATCTATGATTCAATTATAGTTTTCAATATAATATCACTAAAATCACTATAAATACATTATTTATAGCCTACATAATTGAGAGTTCTCTTTAGAGGTCTAATAGAAAAAAATATAATATTTAAAAATATATTATGCTTATGGAGCATAATAATCTCCTTGCAACTGTGTTACTTTGAGTATATCATTAAAGTGTATTTCAAAACAAGGTGATTTGCAAAATGGTAATTCACAAGCACTGCACATGAATCTGGTATCACGCCTTTTCCCGATTTTCCAGCAAAGTCTGCATGACCTCTGGGGATATTTCTTTTTACCATCTTCTTTTTGTGGTATAGTAACGAGTCTGTGTTCCATCCTGTGGCTCGGGTAATCTTCGTGCAGGTTAGTTCTCAACATGTTGTTAGCCACCTTACCATTCACTAAGTTTTTTAGATCGATGAACAGTGAGTTAAGACTGGGACAATCTGAAATCACGATGGGCATTTTCATTACGACATTTGCAAAACATAAATGATTTTAGCTGTTATACATTAATGTTGAAAATGCCATCGTGTTTTCACAGAATGAAGGCATTGCAAAAAAATAGGCATAAACCTGGTGAAATTAATAAAAATGACTGCATTTTCAACACAATCTTAAATGTCTTGACTCTTGGGACACTTCTAAATAAACAAGCATTAGGAAGCAAAAAAAAAATGACCAAATCAAATTACTATACAACCTATTTATTCACTGTAGCATTAAAATTGACGAGTATCCCACATGAAAAAAAAGTTAATGTATTACTTACTATCTTGTGGTGACTGGTATTCTAATGCCATTGATAAATCTTTTTGTCCTTCCAGGGAGCCATCATAACTTTGAGGGTCATTACAAATTGCTGGCTCAGTGACTATGATATCAGAATCATCACATTCAGTTTTTAGTTCTAATGCAGTATCAGATTGATCTTTGTTCTTGTCATTGACATCTTTTAATGTCCTGTGTATGTGTGTGTTGAAAGAGGATGTAATATCTACTGGATTTTCAGTGTACAAAGTTCTCATATTATCAAAATTATTTGTATGCATAAGCATGTTTTGTTTTTCTCTTGTTTTGGCTCTCTTGTCCACATTGAGTACATCTGTGTAGTAATTTTTTTTAAGGAATTCTTCAGATTTCCTTTTTAAACTACTTAGTCTCTGAAGTTTATCTATAAATTGCTGTTGTTTTAATATATCCTGTACATCATTTTGTGAGGGCTCATCATTTCTGGTATTTTCAAATGATTCAGTAACACATGGCTCCGGCTCAGGTGTGGTGTCTGACTTTTCTGTATCATGTTTGGCTAATTTTTGTTCTCTTTCATTGTCTTCATCATCAGCCTGTAAAGACATGAAATAAGTTACATAAATGTTTTATCTCTTAATTCTAATGTTATATTATATTTGAATTTGGTTAAACAAATCCAAGGTACTCTTTACTAGAAATGGACCAAATAGTCAGTTTATATTCAGTATATTTGGCAGTTAAACAAAATATTTATATTCGGCTGTAGTTTGCTGAAGATTCTGTATCTTTGATGCATTCATTCCCAGAGTTTTGTCAGTATTAAACAATGCAAATACAATTATTAAAATTTACATCAATAATCTGTAATGTTTAATTTACCATTCCTTCATGTCTCATTGATTTTACATACCATGTTGTATATCACAAATATCAAATTATTTTATGCTAGCCTTTGTTTGGTTTAAATAAGGAAACGAACTTTTGCCAAATCACAAGTATTTGGCAGATTCAGCAAAACCTATGTTCGGCTTGTGTCTACTTTTTTCTGCATATCTCAAAGGAGGAATATAGATAGATCTGAGTATTACTTATGGTAGATAAGAGTTTCACGATCTGACTGTTATGCAGTAGTACCTCTAGCATAGGGCTGCCATCCGTCCGGGTTTCCCCGGATTTGTCCTATTTTAGAGCGTCCGTCCGAGCGGGGTTTAATTTGTAGTCCGGGTTTGCCACCCCGGCCCGCGAGAACTTAATGCAACCCCCCCCCCCCCCCCCCGCGCGTGAAACAAAACTGCGTAACGATTGACGTGTCCAGGTTTTAAGTTCCAAAATCCGGGGATTTCCGCTTTTTGCCCTAGGAAATACTTCAAAGATACAGATGACAGATCGAGACGGAGAAATAAGAGGTCTAGGTGGCATTAATAACTGGGTAACAAACTAACCTCTTTATTGGTCAATCCTTTGATTTGTAACACTTCTGCTGTGCCTAAAAAGCTAGTGAGATCTTCTCGTTTTACACTAACTTCTCCATTGTACATGAATTGCAGTAAATCCCTCATGGCTTTGTGTGTGACATCTCTCAAGACAACTGCAATCAAAATTCAACTGAATTGGAATATAATTCACATAAATTCAAAAATTTTTACATAGTAAACAATTTAGTGAACACGAACAGTTTCTATAAATAAGTCAACTTACTAATTGGATGTTGACACGGATTCACTTGGAACATCTTCTTGAAGTAAGGCGAACATATCGACAAAATCACTTTATGAGCCTGCAGTAAATGGCCGTCGACCGCAATAGTCACATCCACGAATTCACCGTTTCCTAGTAAGCCGGCGAATCCTTTTGTTAGGTTTCCATGAAAGTTGTTCCAAGACAATGAGAATTGTTGATCCATTTCTAACCACTTTTAGGTAGCATCTGTAAAACACTCTGTAATTAATGTCTTACTTTAACCAATTTTCCACTTGAAAAATTATGAATACGATATTTACTCTTTTCTGGTAGCTTTTGCAAGGCTTTTGCAATTTTAATTTGCGACGAAACTGACAGATAGCGCAGCGCGTCGGTGCCGTCGGTCCCAGTCGGTCCGGTCATCTGTCGCATTGCTATTTACTTTATCTGTGGCGTACCGTGATTTTGGTTTATAGTTAATAATACTTTCTCGCCGAGTGTGTACAGCCGGGATTACGGAGTAGTAGTGGTTTTGTGTCCTAAGTCCTTTTAAACATTTACTGTGTTATTAGAGTAACTTAAAGATAAATAAAATTATACAAAGTTCTACATACAAAAATTAGTGCTTATGCCTAAAATATCCCGAATCGTTGCATCGCTAAAATATATATATGCCGAAATAATAAATATGTGATGGCGATGGCGCGAAATGTTTCGTCAAAACGAGCCTATTTCGTCAGCCAGCCTTTAGGGTCGAAGTGTTCTGAAGACGATAACAAAATCGCCTTGTTTGGACAGGTTCAGTGGCGTAGTTATTGACCTTATTGGAGGGCTAGGCGGTGCAATGCACAAGGGTCTCCAAATTCAGGGAGGTCCCCATGTTTGAATTGGCTACCATACTTAAGACTAAAGTGAGACTTTATCTTCCCATTTTAAAACTACCTAAGTACCATACCGAACAAAGACAACGCGATCAACTCCCTAGGTAACCCTACAACCAGGACCTTCTTTTCCGTTGAGCAGTCCTTTGTCATAATATAGTCATACATAAGGTCCCATTATCTTAAAGTGCCCGGCGCCCCCAGTAGATTAAAGGCAGCCGGGGCCGGATCTAGGAGGAGGGTAAATCGGGGTATGTACCTGCCTCGAGCGGCATTTTCAGGGGGCGCCAATTTCATACATGTGTTCGGAGTCGAGAAATCACACCAAGCAGGTATACTTACGTCAGACTTTTTAAACAATTCTCAACCGCTGAGAGGGCACCACACATCAAGAGTAGAAAAGTCGTAGATCCGGAACTGATGAAGACGGCCCTGCCCTGCTCTTAACCGATTTTACACATGGTCGAACTTAAAGTTCTGTTGGCCTCAAATATTCAAGTACCAAATTTCACGGATTTATTGCAGAACAAATAAACAGCGGAGCTCCTTATATAGAGTGCGACTACGCTAAGTTTGCAGAGGTCAGAAAAAGGTTTTATTTTAATAAAATCATATGGCAACATCACAAGAAAGAGGAATAATTACTCTAGATACTTGGCAAATATCTTTCCGTTTAATAAGTATTATAATGTATCTACATACTACTAACATAAATATTCAGGACAGTCTTGCACAAATCGATCTAGTCCAAACCATATTCTATGTATTTAAGTATTTTATTAATATACCTACATATATTAATAAAATACTTAAATACATAGAAATTAACCAAGAACCTAGAACAAATCGCTTAGTTTGGTTGGAACTAGATCGATGTGTGCAAGACTGATTGAGATATTTATTTCAGAAGGTATGTAGACACATTTTGTTATAAAAGAAAGAATGATTGCCAAGTACCAAGATTAAATAATCCTCTTGCTTTAGTTTCTCCATGTTGCCATATAGATATTTTTTTTAATAAAACCTTTTTTCGATCTCTGCAAACGTAGCGTAGTCCGACTATAACATTGCTATGTAGAATATAGGGCTCCCGGCCCGGTATCCGTGTTACACGCCGACTCATGTATCCGTGTAATTAATCCCGGTGGTACAGGTCGATTCACAAGAGCTGGCACGAATGGATTGAATGAGTGAATGGCAATGTCAATGTGTGCGTCACAAAATGATTAAATACAGGTTGATTCAATAAACGACTAACGTTTTTTTAGACAATTTTGTCTAATAACTTCGTAATGCAGTCTGCATTGTGAATTTTACGAATAAAAATATCCCTACCTACATAATCGCAACCTTGTTTGCACACCAACGCCGTAAACCGCGGAAATTGCAGCGAAACGTCTTAAGTTTCGTATGAGTTTCGCATATTTTCGCCATGATTTGCAAATGTCAGTGTGAAAACAGGGTATAAATTAAATAAAAACTCCATGATAGTTAAATATTTGTAGGGAAGCGTCAAATTTACCTTTCTGTCATATCTTTGCAGTTGCATGCAGATTAAAATAAGTATTTTTTTAATGACGAAGAAGTGTTATGTATAAGAACGTGACTCAACAGTGACTTAAGTGACATTACTTTCGTTCAATCCATTCATGCCAGCTCTTGTGAATCTACCCTACCTTGCATCTGCCTATCTTGTGTATCTAATCTATGTGAGACGGACAGACAGCGGAGGCTAAGCAATAGGGTTCCGTTGGCACCTTTTGGGTACGGAACCTTAAAAAGGGCGCATCTTAGGGTAACAAACTTGTTTATTTTTAGCAAAGCTCTGAACGATCAAAATGTATGTGCTGCTAGGGTCATAAAAATGAAAAAGTTGAGATTATACATCAGGTATAGCTAGGGATTGCAATCCGGTCCAATTCTCAATCCGGCCGGATCCGGCCGTATTGGAGTTTTGCTATTGCGTCTTTCCAACATTACGTGTTTTGTCCAGTTTAGCGGCCTTAAAGTAGACATTCGGAGTTGTTTTCGCATGTAAACTAATGAAGCAATGGTTTAGTGTTAAAAATAAGGTTTGATAAGTCAAATAACAGTCTCACTGCTCTCACAGTAGTAAAATGAAAAACTGAGCTGCTGCTACGTTATTGCGTGCTGAGTTGCTGCTTCAATCATATTTAGGCTTAATAACATTAACTTATGCACTGCGTGACCGTCAAAATGGTGTACACTGTAAAGATATCCAGAATCTGAAGCTACCAATAAATAGTACCCAAATAGTACAGACGAAACACCTAGGTAAAAAAATTGTGCCCTTAAACTTTTTGAAATATAATAATCACGGTGTACGCTACCGGGTCGTCAAGCTGGCGTATACCATTTGTATCTCTGAAATGGCTTTGTTTTTGGAAACGCTTTATATCTCAAAAAAATAGTATTCAAATAACATCTCTCTATAATTTCATTTCTCTAGGTATCGTAGAAGTTGAAGTCTTTCTATGTGAAATTTCCGAGTACGGCAGCTTGACGGTGCGAAATTTTGTACACCGTTAAGTTATGGAATATCTCGGCTTCCACGATAGCTAGCGAAATGAAATTTCCGGGCCCTAGGGTACTATTTTTTGAGATATAAAACGTTTCCGAAAACAAATCCGTTCCAGAGATACAAGCGGTGTACTCCAGCTTAACGCCCGGTAGCGTACATCGTGAACGGGCCTTATATTTCGAAAAGTTTAAGGGTACTATTTTTTTCATCTAGGTATTTCATCGGTACTATTTGGGTACTATTAATTGGCAATATCAGATTCTGAATATCTTTACGGTGTGCGACATCTTGACGGCCTCATTGACAGCTACACATGCGCACATGGTAAAAATAAGAAAGACATCGTTCTTTGAAGATTAATAGATTATATTGACTCTTGAGTTTTTTCCTAACTTATCAGTTATCATTCATTTCACCAAATTAGAATCAGCGTTCTCGGTTTTGAAAGAATGATCTCAGAAAACAGATTGTATTTACTGTGTCGTCGCCCAATCTACTTCTTAGAGAGCTACATTATGCAACCAGAAGCTGAGAAGGCCCTCTCAGCATCGACGCTAGTAGGTTTTATTTTCTTTAAATAATTATGCAGAAGAGTCAAATACTTTCCTTTGAGTCTTTCTACTTCATATGCAGTCATCGCGTCTAGGCTCAAAATCAAAACCCGCGAACGTGCAAACTTACGTAGAAGGCTGAAAGCGGAGCTGAACGCTCACGCGAGCAATAAGCGAGTTTTATCCATACTAATAAAATAAATACGAAGTTTTCCAGCGTTCAATGAGTCCAATTGTTCATCTATGTATGGAAATGTTTATTTTTCTTTCCGTATGTAAGTCTGTTGTGGTGTATATTCAGTCTTTTTGCGTCTACGGGATCCGGACCGGATCCGCCGGACCGGATTGCAATCCCTAGGTATAGCCTAAGTGGCAGTACTGTCGTTGTTCGTCTGTCTGTTTCTGTTCTGTTAACAAGTTTAATACAGATATCGAACTGCGCAAGCCTCTTATGGTAATTGGCAACTATTATTATTGTTTCAATGGCTGTCTTTGAGATATTGATTATGTGTCATTTTCAGTCTTAGTTATTGGGCTCCATTCCATTTAATAAAGGTTCTTGTCGGATTTGCACACGCTATTAAGTAGCGGTAATAAAATTACACATATTGTGGATATATCAAGCTTCTATAGGCTCCAGGTTTTGGTTCTGTTCAATCCACTTGAAAATAGACAATACCATTGAATATGTCTGCTTATAATGTATTGAACTTTTAAGGTAGTTGCGCCCTCTTTTTACAACATGCTTATTATCGTGTTTTGCGGCTCACCATATAATGCTATTGTCTATTTTCAAGGAGACTATACCTTCTGACCGCCGTTATTGAAATCAAATGAAAAATTACAAAAAAATACGTTTCATGTATGGGGGCTCGCTTTAATTTTAAAATTTAATATATTTTTATTATTTTTTGCAATGCAAATACACATTCTGAGAAAATTTCAAGTCTCTACCTAGTACGGTTCAAAAGATACAGCCCTGTGACAGAGAGACAGATAGCCAAACGGACGAAATTTTCAACTGTACATACCCTTAGCGGCTGATTACTGCTGTCAATATCAACCATTCAAATAACCGTTAAAATGTGTCATAGGTATAATAGTGAAATTACACATAAATATATTTTAAATGAACGATTATCTTTATCAACGTTTGCTTAAAATTGTTTTAATGGTTAAACTGCGCGAACATGGAAAGGGTCTACGGACAGTGAAACGTAAATGGAGTTCTTTTCAGTCCTAAGGGTACGGAAACCTTAAATTCGGCCACTGTTATTCTGAATAGGTGACGGAACTTTTCTTTAAAGAATAACGTTATTCAACTTTATGATGGTTAGGTATAGCAACGTAAATGGTATGATTACATATATTTTATACTCGAGGATACGATCTATATGACACCTAATACATTTGTATAAGTATAACAGCCACAAATTGTAATCAAAAGTAGCAGATGTAATCAAAAGCGCACTGAGCATTGAAAACGCTCTATACAAAACGGGTCCTCCCTGTGACGTCAGCGCTTCTATCGCTGTACTAAGTTGTATGAAAAAAATAAAATTTTGCCATTTTGAGCACGAAAAAGTGCGTTTAAGCACATAGTTGTCATACATTTATTTTTTCAGTGTTATTTAAGCATTCCGAAATTGACTTTAATTTTTCTTTAAGACGATAAAAAATATCGTTTTTTTTAAGCTTTGTGGTCTCATAACTTTATATTTTTTATACATGTTATGTTGTAAAATTCAACATTAGTCAACATCCGAATTACTTATTTTTAGAGCAAACAACACTAGTGGTGAATGGGAATAAAGATAGCAAGCACGGATCGCTTAACAAATTTAATGTTATGGACTTGTACCTACAGAAAATATCGTGCTTTTTGCTTCTTTAAAAAGTCGTTGGCACGAAGAAATGCCCAACCGATAATATCCTGAAAAGAGTAGGTACATTCATCTATAATCATCTATATTTGATGGCCCGTACTTTAATTTATATCCTCGTCGAGTCCTTTACATTGTCTTAGCTAATTTAATTCCATCATAACGATAATTTCAAACCTGATTCTTCACGTCCAATAAAGTTTGAACAAACAAGAAATTGCTTAGACCCTTCTGGCACGGGAATCGCAAAAAAGTTAAACGGCAGTAAAGTTTCTACATCGATTGAGAGACGTGTCCCTTCCCAGGCCGCCAATTAATTAAGTTCTGCAAGAGCACAGTCACCCTATTTCCTAAGATAGCCCAAGCATGACGTCGCACTTTTAATTTTCTGGTGTCACGAGTTATAACGATAAAGTCCCCTTCACGCAGCGAAAGGAAAGTATGCGATGAATGGGCCATTTATTAAAAGCGTAGAAAACTTTCTAGCACAAGTTCTCTATTCTGATGGTGACTGTAATTTTAATAAATTTATAAGTTTAACAGGATTTAACTGGTTTAAAAAAAACACAGAAAAAGGAATAATTTTAGTACATATTTAATTTCAGTTGTACTGTAAATCTGTATCTATCGTATTTATTTCATATTTTTGGAATAACAGACAATATTACAAATTGATACAGACATTTAGAGATACATATAACGATTATTTCAGTTTAGTGCTGTAACTTATATTTTTTTTCTACTCCTGTACTGTTATCTGTCTTTTACTTGGTCACGAACACTAATATAAGAACATACATAATATGAGTTCATAGAAGTCTATACTCTATTCCCCATAACATCACTAGTGTCGTTATAGTCACTTTACGTTATTGCTAGCAGCCACAGACTTCTAAATCTAGGTTAAACTTAGGTCAAGGATTAAGCGCTCAATTTTAACTTTGCGGTAAAAATGCACAACTACCAACTTAACAAACAATTAAATTCCTACGGTTTTTAAGAAAAACAAAACTTTCCGAACTAAATTCATTGATGCCAACATAAAAAAAAGTATTTTTAATATAGTCACGTCACGTCAGTCAGTAATTAAAAAAAAAAGTTTACCATAGACACATACTGTCAGTCATATGTCATATTTGCCTTATTTGCAGGTTATGCTTTTAATTTTGTATTTTATATATTAAATCTAGTGGTAGAAAAAGTATTGTATGCAACATTGTATAATTAAGTCAAAAAACGCTCGTTGCGTCTCTATTTGCGATACTTGCCGCATTCGCGGCTCGCATCGCAACTCACGCAATTCGCATTTTTTGAACCCATTTATGCATGCTGTTGCATAAAATACTATAAATAGATATAGGTATTTAATATTTTCTGCAAATGAAAACTTGTACCTACCTAAAAAAATAAATCTCGGATCAGGTTTGAGTCTCAGAAAGACTTAGAAAATAGTAATACCTGAGTCATATATTCAACGTTTTCAATTTAGCTCATAATATATCCAGAATTCCAGACACATTTGTAATCCCTTGGACTTATAAGGGCCTATAGAGGACCTTTTTAAAATAGTTTTTATTTATTTTTGTAAATAGTAACTAGGTAATAGTCTTGGGTAAATTGCGTGTAGAAAACCAAATGTTATCACACCTTTTGTGGCGACACCTTTTTAGTGATGTAAATAAGTAGGTTAGCTAGCTTGGTATTGTCTATTAAGAACTGTCGCTGTCTGATGTGTGTAATTATTAGGTATTCCTTTGGTTTTTTCTTGAGAAAAATATATTTATATTATTATGTGGATAATTATTTTGAATATCTCCCTGTAATTCGTACCCACACTTTCACTTATTTAATTATTATATCCTTGAAGAAAATAAGAACAATTAAAAACAAGACATAGTTTGATCATTGGTGTCATATACATATATAATATTAGGTACTACTATATTTTATTTACTTTTTAATTTCATAATTTATAGTTAGTTACAAGCTAAGAGTTTGCAATTTGTAACCACCATAATTATTGTTGTAATATTGTCGAATTTATTACGAATACCATTGGTTTCTGCAGGGACAGCTCAGACAGCTCCCAATCATAGGAATCCTCATTAGGAAAGCGGTCGACTATGTTCCATGCCTTCCAGGTCCAGCTGATAAGCCAGTCGGCAGATTTAAAGTACCCCTTGAATTTTGGTTTCTTGAGAGTGACGAAATTCATGTTTTTTGCGGCATAAACGGCTGTATCTTTTTTCCACGTTAACTTAAAAGCTTGATTGTTTCACAGATTTAAGGGACCGTAAACTTGAGTGTATGGATTTATTTTCAACTCGATACCTCCACGCGTTCCCGAGATAAAGGGTCTTGACAGACGGACAGACAGACAGACAGACGGACAGAGGGACAACAAAGTGATTTTATAAGGGTTTCGTTTTTTCCTTTTTAGGTACGGAACCCTAAAAAAGGCCTTTTTTCTATGTTATCTCTACATATATATTCCTATATTTATTAGGTTTAGGTTTCATGCAAAATAGGCTGGAATCTATATATATAAAAGAGTATGTCCTGACTTACTGGCTCATCAACGCACAGCCGAAACTACTGAAGCTAGGAACTTGAAATTTTCACAGTAGGGTGGTTTTATATCGTAAGTAAGTAATAAGACGGGATTTTACGAAATTCATCCCCTAAGGGGGTTAAATAGGGGTTGAAAGTTCATATGGGGATCACACGATTTTTAAAGTAGGAGATCTGAGGCTTCGAACATAGACTCTTCAATATAAGTTGAAAAAAGTAATTTCACCGTTGTTCGAAATTCATCCCTAAAAGGGGTTAAACGGGGGTTGAAACTTTTTGATTTTTAAAGTTGGAGATCTGAGACTTTGCACATGGACCCTTCAATATGAGTACAGGAAAGTAATTTCACGGTTTTTCAAAATTCATCCCCGAAAAGGGTTAAAAGGGGGTTGAAAGTTTATATGGGGACCACACGATTTTTAAAGTAGGAGATCTGAAACTTCGAACATAGACTCCTCAATATAAGTTGAAAAAAGTAATTTTACCGTTTTTTGAAATTCATCCCTAAAAGGAGTTAAACGGGGGTGAAACTTTGTATAGGCACCAAACGATTTTTAAAGTTAGAGATCTGAGACTTTGGACATAGACCCTTCAATATGAGTACAGGAAAGTCATTTCACGGTTTTTCGAAATTCATCCCCGGAAGGGGTTAAATGGGGGTTGAAACTTTGTATAGGGACCAAACGATTTTTGAAGTTGGAGATCTGAGACTTTGTAAATAGACCCTTCAATATGAGTAGAGAAAAGTGATTTTACCGTTTTTCGAAAATCATCCCCAAAAGGGGTTAAGTGGGGGTTAAAACCTTATAAAGGGGCCAAATGATTTTTAAAGTAAGGTATCTAAAACTGATTAAACTGAATAGAACTCAAATGATTTCATCGTTCACTAAAATTTATCTCGAAAACGGGTTGAGTAGGTAGGGGTTGAAAGTTTGTTTAGGGACCGTACAATGTTTAAAGTAAAAGGTTTCTAACTCCATGCAGGGCATATAGCAATTAGTAGATTGTTTCTTTTTTGTAAGTAACAGGTGGCTTATAAAGTGCATTTAATTTTTTGGAAATAATCCTTAAATGGACTAAATAATTGATTTTGGCGGTAAATGTGCATTGTACAGTTTTGGGCCCAATATTTGAGAGTTTTGTTTAATTACAACCAAGTTTATGAACAAATATCAGAAACTATTTATAAAGATTAATTGCCTAATTATAATTTACACCGCAGACGAAGTCGCGGGCATAAGCTAGTATAGATATAAACGCGACCATACTTAAATTGGCTCACTAGGATGAAACTAATCTCTCTCAAAAGTAAAGAACTAAAATCTAAAATGAAAGATTGTTTATAGTTTAGTCATAAGACAAATAGAGAAGCACCGCGTTAGCATGCCTGTGCCGGGTGGTGAGTCGGTGAGTCCAGTCCAGCGACGCGGTCAGTCCAGGGCTGGCGGTGACAGGTAATCGATACGGCTCGCTAGTTTATTTGGCTATCGGTTCCGCTCTCGTGTATCGAGTAGATCTAATCGATAATCCCGGCTTGATATGGTTATGAGTCGGGAGTTATTCGATTACGCTGATTTAGTTATCCCGCCGTTTACTTACCTAGCGTATCGGTATCTGAACCCAGTAACATCAAAACACTTGCCGTATATTGAATTGCCGTTTGTTGCGTTGGATAGTACAAACTTTTATTTAAATTAACTACCTATTCTAATATTTGGTAAACAATCTTATAAATAGTAAGTACTGTACTACGCATGAAAGAAACATGACGTTTCTTTATTTGTTTTTGGGTGGATTTTCGCCATACAAATTTGTATGCCATACATTTACTTTGGCATACAAATGTCGCGAACGAAAATCCACCCTTTTAATGCGGGTAAATTACACCACATTTTAAGTTCCTGTTCCTGTTCTTGTATCGATATATGTAGTAAGTACTATTTTAATAATATCCTACGATTGCATACGGTAAATGCAAATTTTATAGTATCTACCTAGCTCCTAGTTACATAAGAGTCAGGATTAATTATTAGGTTATACTCCCAACCACGAGTTTTTACACCTCATGAATGTACTAAGTTAATCACAGTTCATGGTGAATCTTGATTACGTAGCCATTTCTCGTTACATTGAAACACTTTTTAAGTCCCCGCACGTTCCTCCATCATTAATACATTATTATGGATCTATCACATCGAGAATTGATATCGTATTTTTGTGACTGAATCCGACGAAGTCTCTCAACTCGGAAGTGCGAGGACGTGCTTCTTGAGGTCTTGGGATCGCGTGATTGGCCCTATTGTGAACCTCAATAGTCCATCTCGAGGCCGCTAACTTGCCCGTTTCATGTTTCTATTCACCTTACCTTTGCCACAAGCATTTCCTTCACTGCACATGAAGATGACACATTAAATTATGTTTTTTGATTGTTTTGATTCCAGAATTCGGTTTCTTAGAAGCTGATAACGTCTCAAACGTTATCAGAACTTAATTATTGTAACTTAAAGTATTTTGCGTTACTAAGATTTTATTTGATGAACTGAATAATGATTATGATTTTGAATCGTTTCAGTCGTAATTTCTCCAAGGAATCCCTACTTTACAAAAAATACGAATCAAGAGAAAAATGTTTTCATTAGTTTAGCGATAAGTCAGCTGGCAAAAAGTGTAATTACATGCCTTCAGAAATGACATAAAGTTGAATGCAGACGCGGCCGCCCGCCCGGCGGCTAGTGACCGCTTACCAATAACTCAGTTGAATGGACCTCAATTAAGCCTCGAATCCTAACCTCGAACAAATCTACCGCCCTCAGAATACGAAAGTAATGAAGAAGACGACAATCGAAATGTAGATTACATCGCCACCCGAGATGGATTTTGTGAATTATTTCTAAGAAAATCTATAATCCAATCGGCGACACTCGAGCTACGCCTGTAGATTGAATTCGATTGGAAAGTGAAGGCACTTCTAGTCCATAATATGTCACGTAGGTAGGTGTAGGTCTAATTAAGTATTGTTTCTGTGCCTTATGGATTGTGTCCACTCACTACGATATATCCAGAGCAGTGCCCCCGCCAAGTCGAGCAAAACAAAGGCACGGACGTAGACCATCCTTTCCTCGAAGCCATTCAGGCCATTTTCAACCTCCCGTAATTCTGTGCTGGCTAAAGCTAAAACCCTGAATTTTCAGGGATGTATATAGGGTATACCCTAAATATATTCTCAGTAACATTAAATTTGAACGTGTAGTTTAAGAACTATTGCACGTCAAAATTCCTTAATTTTGTCACTGATTGGATGACTGGTGATCATCATAATTCTAAGGTACTTCTAGCAGACCCACAAGCTCCAAATTTTAAACATAATTAGCTGTTATCCTATCATGTCATGCAAAACCTAAAAATATTGCAATTTCAAATTGGATATTTATATATAGTTCTCAAATAAAGGACCCTCTACAGGTAAATAATAGGCAAGTTGGTGGAAATCGAGTTCTGTTGACCCCCCCCTGTAATTGACTTGGTTTAACATTACATCTCAAAACTTTTTTGCTGTAGGAGAACTGCGTTGCGAGACTTGCACCTGTTTACATGTAATGTTTTTGATGGGATAGATGAACTTCAATACGTCTCTGACTCAAAAATTACAATATCATGGTATCACTACAACAGCCACCAAAAAAGGCTGCAAATTATACTTTTCAACTATTTTCTTTATGCAATGTCATTGTATTGATATGAAAATGTGCACTTACACATATTAAACAACAGCGTAAGAGTTGTCATATTCTTAATGGTCCCTTTCAAAACGGGAACGATCAATATCTAGTGGCTTTTTGTCTTCATATTGGTCGTTCAAAGCGATATTTGGGTAGGCTCCAAAGAGACAATGGGCCAGCTTTTAGCAAAATGATGGCGAAAATGTAAGCATCATACTGGCCAGCCATACACTAATTGGGTGCATATTAAATGAGTGTGAAGAGCTTTGAATTTAGAACTTCCACTGATCGTACACCTCTTCTTGCGTGGTTTAGTAGAAATTCCAAATTTTTCAAAATTACCCCACTTGGAAATACGTTGGAAATACAGAAGAAGCCACAGATAGAAAGCAAATTGATACAAATTTGTTTGGAAATTCTCTTAAAAGGGCCTCAATACTGTTCATCGACATAGTACGCTAAATTTTCAAACGGGCTACAGACTTAATGTTCTTATTTAGTCAGCAAATTCTTCTAAAACTCTTGAGCAATTTTCTGAGCACAAAGTGTCCTAAGATCTCCCCTGATTTCTACATCAACACGTTGTCTGCTTTGGACGTTTCTAAAGAGGTTTTTAGGTAAAAAGCTTTTGCGGTAAAGCCCTCCTACTAAAGGTTACCAGATGTAATGGCCGTGAAAGAGACGTCACCGACGCGCTACTTAAGGTATTTCCACAGAATCCTACGACAACATTTCTGTTTACTTATTTACTTTAGATATTTGGCTGAAAGGTCTCGTTTTGGGAGGAATTTATTTAAGACAAATAAATGCGAATATTAATTACACTCAGGAATGTAACTCTGCCAACAATATTTAATTATTATTAGCTAAATCAAAATGTTCTGTCATTGTTATTTTGAGATTATTTTAGTTCTATTTGTATTATGTTGCAGTTAAGAGTCCTCGTAACTTCTATGCCATTATTTTAGTTCTATTTGTATTATGTTGCAGTTAAGAGTCCTCGGTAACTTCTATGCCACAGTTGATTCGTTTCGACTTCTTAAAAGTAAAGTGAGTTTGTAGGACCAATTTTGTTCGGACCGCCAGAAACTAATTTTCTTATTTATAATTATGTTTTATCTCAGTGAACAATTTGATTTCCAGACCACTGTAAAACTTTTCTTATTTAGTAAAATGGATTCAGTAAGAAAGCTGCGTTGACATGATTGGGGCTGTTTATATGTTTATTCGTATCGTAATTTTACAGGATTAGTTTCATATAGACAGCGATCTGCATTAGAAACAGTTTCTACCTACCCATTAGCGTCTTGAAGAAATTAAGGCCTTGTCTATTATCATGTTTTTTACCCGACTGCGGCGAAGCCCAAAGGAGGGTAATGTGTTTGACCTGTATGTATGTATGTATGTCCGTTCCTGTGTCCGCTCGTAACTACTCAACGGCACAACCGATTTTGATAAATGATACATCATTGGATTCGTCTTGATGGCGCGAGTGTCACTGGGTATGAAGTTCGTTAAAATAAACAAAATGGCGGATTTTATGCACTTTTAAAGTGCACCGCGGTCGGGTTTTTTTTAGTAAAAATATTTAGTTATTTATTATTATGTTTTTAGTATCATGTTTATTTAAGGATCTCTGTAATTTTTTGGTGTGCAATAAAGAGTATTGTATTGTATTGTATTATTCAATGGTTTAGTTATAATTTTAAGTACTTAATAAATGGCAAATAGCGTAAGTATACCTATCTAATATAAGAGCTAGGTATATAATCAGGTTTTTACTAGTTGACGTAAGAAAATACTCGTATACAAGCTCCTAAACTACCTTTTCATTTTAGATTTCATGATTTAGACTTATTTCGTAAAATAATGTAGGAATGACGTTATATAGAGAATCTAGGTAAGTTATCAGTGCGGCGTACGGTAACAAACTAGCTTGGAGCCAAAACAGAGACGGCAGGCGGCGATAAGCAAAATCGTTCTGCGGCATAATCCTCTCTCTAAAGAGGTATTATCCTCCAGACCACGAAGCCCGCCTCCTAGCACCTGCTTTATAAGTGCCGAGCCTGACACGTTCTACTGCTTCCTGTTTTACTGCCTAGCTGGTTAAAAGTTAAAGATAAGAGTATTAAAGTGATTCATGGTAGACCACAAGTACGCGCGTAATCCGGCTTTTATTATTTTTATCTAGACACGTGGCAGAGTTCACAAAGTAACTAAAGGCGACACACCGGCCGCGGGTATATTACACGAACCATTTCGGGTCTTTTTTTGCTCATTCCCAAAATACCGTATTCCTAAAATATCAGATTTTTAAAATACCAAATTCTCCATATATCAGATTCTTCATATACCAGATTCCCAAAATAATACATCGACCAAAATCACTTAGATCCTTGAGTAACCGACGATTTTATAATCTAGTGTAACGGGAATGTGGTAAGACAGGAATCTGATAAATCGAGAATCTGGTATTTTGAAAAATCTGGTATTTTGGGAAAGCGGTATTTTGGGCATGAGCACTTTTTTGACCCCCCAATACCTTATAAATAGAGTTTTTCATCCGCAAAGCTCGAAGATACCTACTAACTATATTAAAATTATTTTTCTCACCAAGAGCTGAGTTTATGAAGCTACAAGGTATATCCAAATAATATTTATCTTTTTTATATACCAACTGTTAGGTTAGGTGCGCCCTTACCTGAAAAAAAGAACCTATAAATACGAACACTATATAATACTACTCGTAAATATTTGATATTTTCTAACGGTTGTATGAATTAGAAATACCACCACCAGGATGTACCAGATATTTAAGGCGCTCAGAAACTACTAGTATGACATGGGTAGTTGATCTGGAAAAATATTACATACACCTACTATCATCTTTCTGATTTACCATCGAAACGAAATAATTTTTCGCGGAAAGGGTTTTTTCCCTTAGGATTGATATAAAACAAACCTAATCTGTCTAATTGTTAAAAAACCGCAAATTACAACCAGTATAAACCGCAAATTACAAACAGCATAAAGATAAACTCTTTTGTTAGAATAAATTCCTTATTTATGAAAATGTTATTATTGCTTCGTAACAACATCGAATGACATTTAAAATTGGAACATCTTTGAAATACAAACCAATTTTGATCTGACCTCCATTCTAATCTAATATCAATGACAGTTTGTTCGAAATGATATGTAAATTCCAAACAATTTTGACAAATCTCGCACCTTATTGATATCGGACAATACGATAGATGAGGCCGGCTCCAGTTTGTCTCTGAATAAAAAAATCACATTAAAACATTACATGTAAAAATACTCAGGTACAGAAGTACGAGCTCATGGCGCAACTTCTGCTCCAACATCGAAACATGCGTACAGGCTAACAGGGTAAGGAAAGTGTTATCTAACCAGGCAACGGCCACCCTGGGATCCCTACGCAAGCCAGACAACACCCTCACCAGCTCACCAGAGGAGGGGTAATGTACACTAGTACCAACGCACTTCCCAGACTGCCAGTTACTACGGTCAGTGAGCTGGACGGACGAGGTGACCACTCCGACGGAGGAGGAGTGGCAACAGACACACGAGGTAATCAGTCCACAAAAAATACAGTGGGCCATAAACAGCTTTGACTTCTACAAATCTCCGGGACTGGATGGAATCTTCCCAGCCCTACTTAAGTGGGACGGTGAGGTACACAGGTATGTACCGATGCAATGGAGAGAAGTCAAGGTAATCTTCATACCCAAACCAGGTAAAAGTGACTACTCAGATCCTAAATCCTTCAGGCCTATCAGCTTGACCTCGTTTGTACTGAAAACACTGGAAAGGATTTGCGACAGGGATCTGAGGAAGAAGGCGCTCACAAGAGTACCACTACACCCTCAGCAGCATGCGTACAGCCAGGGCAAATCAACAGAATCGGCACTCCACGCAGTAGTCTGCAAGCTGGAGGAGGCGATCAGAGACAAAGGTATGTGCCTAGGCACCTTCATAGATATCGAGGGGGCCTTCGATAAGACCAAATTCACCAGCATAGCAGCGGCACTGGTAAGACTTGGAGCTAATGCAGTCATGGTCGAATGGATAAACAACATGCTCAGTAAAAGACTCATCAGACTCCAAACAGGCGAGGTATAACAAGCATTAGTGGCCAAGGTTTGCCCCCAAGGAGGCGTCCTATCGCCTCTCCTATGGAACTTGGTGGTAAACGACTTGATCGCTACACTAAACAACAATCACTACTACACGGTAGGTTACGCCGATGACATAGTGATAATGACGAGCGGCAACAACGCAGGTACGGTATGCGATGTCACCCGCTCCGCACTGGTGATCGTGGAACGCTGGTGCAACAACAATGAACTTACTGTCAATCCTAAGAAGACGGAACTGGTAATGTTCACCAACAAACGCAATCTGGGCAGCTAGCGCCTCCCAAAATTGTTTAATACAGAGCTCTAATTATCCACTGAAGGTAAGTATCTAGGGGTAATACTAGACAACAAGTTAAATTGGAGCAACCATCTAAACAACAAACTGGACAAAGCTACAGTCGCTTTCTGGCAATGTCGTAGAATGGTAGGTAAAACTTGGGGCCTCGACCCCAAAATCACTCTATGGCTTTACCAGGCAGTCATCCGACCAATGATAAGCTACGGCGCGGTAGTATGGTGGCCACGTACCAAACTATCCACCGTCGAGGCCAAACTACAACGACTCTAGAGGTTGGCCTGTATGGCGAACACGGGATGCATGAGGACGACACCTACAGCAGCCCTGGAAGCAATACTAGGCCTACCGTAACCGTGCACCTCTTCGTAAAACAGGAGGCCGCAACCACGGCGATACGTTTAAAGAAACTAAACCTCTGGAGACTAGCGAGGGTACCGCATACCGAAATCCTCTACGAGGCGGTAAGGAGCCACTTATCGAAGCGGCGACTGATAGGATACCCAAGGAATACGTCTTCGACAAAAAGTACAATATACAACTCCACGAGGACCCCGGAGAAGGTCTCAACCCTAGGGAGCTGAGAATCTTCACTGATGGATCCAAAACAAGGTCAGGCACTGGCTCTGGAGTATTTTTAGAGGACCTCAACATACACATCTCGACGCCATTAGGAGCCCACACAGTCTTCCAGGCAGAATGTATGGGCATCATAATGGCGGCACATGCAATCGCCTTAAGGAAAGTAACGGACTTCCCCATCCGCATACTCTCTGATAGCCGGTCAGTTCTACAAGCCCTGCAGAGCTACACTGCAACCTCGGGGCTCATATACGAGTGTCATCGAGCCCTGTCAGAGGTATGTAACCACAACGACATAACCCTACAGTGGATAAAAGGACACAGCAACTCGCGTGGCAACGACGCGGCAGACGAACTGGCGAGAGGAGGCTCGGAAATGATGGTCGAGGGACCGGAACCAATAGTACCTCTACCGTTCGCGTGGCTGCGCAGCACACTGCGGAATAACACGAAGGTAGAATAGCAACATTACTGGTCTAACTTGGGTACTTGCAGTCAACCCCGGATTGTCGCGGAAGCTACGCCAGCTAAAGAGGCCACAGCTCCGTCTTCTAACAGGAGCTATCACTGGACATGCCCTACTAAACAAACACTTGTTCACTCTAGATGTTACTGTACTGACAGCCCTCTGTGCAGAGCCTGCATGGAAGAGGAGGAAACAGCCGCCCACGTCATTCTCGAATGCCCGGGGGTGGCCAAGTACCGGGCACACTACCTCGGAACACCGAGGTCACTCCCAGAAGTCGTCGGCAACGTCAAGGGTCTGCTAGGCTTTCTGGTAGAGTTGGGTTGGCAAGAGTAGTGCCATCAACCCATCACGCAAAATAGGCGCATGTTTGTCGTCGAGTTGCGGAAAACAAGCCCGTATAAATAATATCTAAGTCAGTGGATTTTCATTTTAATTAAAATAGTACCTATATTTCCAAGCGTATCACTATTACCGATGTCGGTTATTTTGATGGGTTAATTATATGGTGCATGTTACCTGCCTACTTATTTTAAAATGTTTGATCCAGACAGAACTATTAACCGGTATTATTTTGTCGTTTTATAATAATAGTGCAGATGACTCATGAGTGACAGTGGATGACTATACAATTTAGTATTGGAGAGATTTAAGTTTAGTGATAGATACCTATTGTAATAAGAGCATAGCATTGCATTGTAGAGGCTTGCGGGGAGGGAGTAGCACTAATGCCCCTCGGAGCGCGGATTACTTCATGAAATGGTTGCGCTTAGCGCCTCTCGGCGTGAAAGCTGCCGGCGATCTGTTTGCTGCCAGGCACTCGACAATACCTACCTACAATCGAGTGTCAACAAGAAGGTCTTAAGGCTTAAGCATTCTCCTAATCGTCTTAAACATAAGACGGGTCTAACCCTATACTCGCCCTATGAAAATAGAGGCGACAGCAAATACCTCGCAATGATATGGTATAATATAACACTATGGTTCAAGACTTACGAAGTCGAAAGGAAAGTTGCATGTTAAATTATAAAACGCAAAATTATTTTAAGATATTGACGCAATACGTAATTACATTACTTTCAGTTGACAATTTCTGCATGAGTATCGAATACAATGGAAACTAAAAAAATAGTAATAAAACTAAATGAAATAAATAAATATCGGCGGACAATCTTACACAAATCGAGCTAGTCTCGAACTAAGCAATGCTTGTACTATGGGTACTAGACGACGGTATACATACATACTTAGGTATATTGATAAATACATATTTAAATAAATAGAAAACATCCATGACTCAGGAACAAATAGTCGTGCTCATCCATCACACAAATATATGCCCTTACCAGGGTTTGAACCCGGGACCTCTAGTTTCGTAGATGGTATCACTCCCACTAAGTTAAACGTGTCATCTAACTAAAACTACGAGTATAACTCGCTCGTAACTAAAACTCGCGTTGGTTGTAATAGGCTAGATGACTAAAAAAAACTGTTTAGTCCGTCTGTTACATTATGAAAAAATATTGTACACGTATTTTTTGTTTTGTTTGACAAACAAAAACTGACGAGGATAGAGTGCTTAGAAGTTTCGCCCACTCCAGAAGTTTGATGATCTATAACTTTGTCGATTTTTAATATTTTGATAAACCAAAAAATACGTGTCCCATATTTTTCCATAATCTAACTGACGGACTAAATAGAATTACATATTTTTAACCCAGTCATCATCCCTATTGGTGTCTCAATTATAAACGTAATGTTAAATGTATAAAACGTGTTATGAGAAAGCTGAAGACGAACTTATTGTTGTACCGGCCATGATTATAAATAACTATATATATTTATGCATGACATTGCTTCTTTTGGGATGCAAAAGCCGGAACAGATTTGGTTTATTTTTTCTACACGAGTCATATGCTTTTAAATAGGCAAGCCGGTGGAAATTTGGTTCTATGGACGCCGCGCCACTGCTAGGTATAGTCAGGCATGTACCTACATCGTTTTAATTATTTCCGTCATTAATTATGTAGGTACGATGGTACCCATTAACGCATAAACAAAACCACAAAATGAGCGTGTGTGAACGTGCAGTGCTCCTACGTAATTTGTGTATTATTCGGTCGGGGAATTAATGAAAACAGTACATTTTGGTAATAGATTCGGTAAAATTAAGGACGTCTATATTAAGAAGAAGCAATTATATTTATTTTAATTATTTTCATACAAGAATATTAATATAACGTTTTTGACTTGATTAAATTTTAACAGAAACATGAAAAAATATGGATCCATTTAATATTTGGAACGAAATTGAATGTTGTTCAAGTTAAACTGACTTGATTTTCAATAAAATATTTTCGTAACGAAAATGCGGCGCTGGTGGCAGTGCGGAGTGTTCAGGTGTAGATATAACTGGGAAGGATTCAAGACAGCGCCTCTCCGCCCCCGATTGTCTAACTTCAGCTGACACTCCGGACAAACTTGGGAGAACTTTTTTATTTTCGCCGTTTCTATTGGCTTCCTCGCGGAAACTTCAGCACCACCTAATGGATGCCAACTGTCATCGGCTTTAAAGCTGAGTGACGTGCCATTGTAATTTTATAACTGACCGCCCGTCGAAGCGGAAGAGAGTGCCTTTGACAAGTCAATTGATTTTACTTCGGACACCTTATTAGAGTTTTTCAATAAGGATTGCAAAAGTGGTTTCAAAATGAAGCTTGGATTTTTCGTCGCTAAAATGAATGTTCTTTTTCGAGAATATATATAAATTTAGACTGTATGAAAATTGCACTGGTAATAAAAAAAAATACTAGGGAGCTAAGTTTAACGTGATTAAAATTAATCCCCGTAAATAATGAATGAAAATCTAATTACTTAAATTTGGTCAGGTATAGTTTGTAAACAACAACATACTAAAATCGCTTAAAGTTTCTATTTATGTTGCACATTCTATTCGCAAGGGCATTGTTTACCGAGAGCTGTTTCATATATACTTACGTTGAAAGCGAGGTCACTACAAAGCCAGGATTTGTTTTGCGCCAATGTTATTACTTATTTATTTATTTATCTGGCACGGAAGTATACACTGATATTGTCTTTTTTTCGCAACTTCCGGCGTGTGTATCACGTATACAGAGTGTCATCGATTACTTGTATTGTATCTCAAATGGCTAGTTAAGAAATGTTAAGCGGGCTATCATTTATTTGACTTCTAACGTCAAATAAGATATCCACATCATGAATGAAAAAATCAGTTTAATTCGGACTGTCCAAATATATATGTAAATGTTTTTGTAGTTTAATCAGTGTTTCGGTTTAGCCTAATGGTGATTAGTATTAGAAACCTTTAAGTCGTAAAGTTCGTAATGGGTGCTTTTCTCGTATTGTGTTTCGTTTCTCGTAGTGTCCGATCGAAACTAGTTTTCACGGCCGAAACCGAAACTACCACATAAGGTGATGTTGTCGTGGGAAGAAAAAGTCAATCATAATCATTCAGTCTTCATTTTTAAATAACATTTTAATCATTTAGTCTCTGGTATTTGAAGTAATCATTAATGTAACATATTATAACATCGCATTTCAAATAAAGACTGTCCGATCGCAGCGCGAAACCTTTCAAAATTCAGTTTCGGTTTCGGCCGTAGTGTCCGTACTGAAACTAAGCCGAAATCCGTTTTTTAGCCGAAACTAAGCCCAAGCCGAAAGTTCGGTCAGACTCTAGTTTTTAGATTAAATAAATGTTTCTTTATTATTAACCATGTTTTATACATATGTAACTAAAACAGTTTTATAATTAGAAGAACTTTTATGAGACATTTGCATGTAAAAATAACTAAACTAGACAAACAGACAATGTACGAACATTCCGCTTGAGCGGACTGAAAAGCGAATCGCGAATGCCCAACTAACTCTTCCACTCAAACATTACTGCAACTTCGAGCGACATTTAATAAATGTCTGCCAGAGTGACACACACGCTTCGTTCCACAGGAAAGAATGCGAGATAGGTAGGTACCGTTTACTTTAAACATGAATAAGAGTAGAATTTAATGGGAAATATTTAATTGAGCTTCTAAAATCGTAAATAAGCATTTTTAAAAATAAATGTATTTTTTTATGTATAAATCTTTACTTTAATTACCGTGCCTATATTAGTCGATCTACAGATAAATTATAAATGAATTCCAAATAAGGTAACATGATATAAATTATGTTTGGTATACAAAAATAATATTTGATACTGTTTTAATGACTGAGCTTTTTTTATACTTGATAGTTTTCATATGAAGTATGCTTTTAGGGTTCCGTACCAAAAGGGTAAAAAACTGGCCAAGAGCATGTCGGACTATGCTCAGTGTAGGGTTCCGTAACCTTTTACTAAAAGGAAATACGCTACGAACGAAAATATAGTTAAAACTTAAACCTGACTACGCCTTCGGATTTGCAGCCTGAAGCTCGTTCTTGGGGCCCCCGAAAATGAGACTCACATGCGGTTTGCGTGAGATAACCATGTGCCTTTAGCCCAAAGCGGTGCTTGGCCTTCGGCCTCCGTAGGGTTTACTACACATATAGTGCGTTTGCAGAGGAGCTCGGCCTTCGGCCTCGCAACCTGAAGCTCGCCCTACGGGCTCGCAAAAATGAGATTGATATATGGTTTGCGTAAGGCGACCTGGAACGCTTCGGGGCTTCAGCTTCACTTTGAATTAGTGCGGCATAAAGGGCACCTGCAGACGGACCTTCGACCTTCCGGCTTGAAACTTCCTTCACAAGATCAGTCTCAAGTCGTGGTGACCCGAGGAATGGGGACTCATAGGGTGTACGAGTATGGTGGAAAAATATGTTGAATAAGCAATGTGGTATGGATTTACAATATTTTAAAAATGCTACCTATTAGAACTTAGGTACATTTTTAAATCACTGGTCAACATGTCTGTTCATAATAAATTATACCCAGTCCATACTTAAATTGAGGAGTTGACCTTTTCCGGAAAGTGAATAAATGGGCCATTTTTTTTAAGTTGTACACTAACTTTTTCTTCACTTATCTTTTAGATCTGAGAAATTTTACATCATCGCTTACTATCGTCGCTGATAGAAGAAAAAGAGTGTCGCAATTTTTTTCCGTTACTTTTCCATACACACTTGTATGTCGGTAACGGAACGGAAGAGGGATATGTGTATGAAAAATTTGAGACACTTTTTTCCTCTATCAGAAGTACGCGTGATTCGAGTAGAAATGATGTAAAATTTCTCTGATCTAAAAAAAGTTAGTGTAACTTTAAAAAAGGCCCATTTTTAAAATTGACGGAGTTTGATTTTTCTGGAAAAGGAATAAATTTACACACCAAGTTTTAGGTAGTTTTGATACCTATTTATTGCAATATTCTAACTCATGAAATTATTATAATTTATAAGAGGGTAGTTATTTTTTTTTAACATCTAAAATAAATATAATACATTGCAATAAATAACCCCTAGGAATAGAACTTATTTTGACTTTAAGAAAGTACTTTAAGAAAATATTTTGTCTTTTTATAAACGTATGTAAATTCATGATATGACAAAGAATGATTGACAATAAAAAACATCATCAAGCACCCTTACTGAAAACTATCTTTTAATGGCTATTTTATCAACGTCCATTTAATAAACTTGTTCTTTTCATCGTAGTTAGTATGGCGCTAGTAGTCCTTAATTTTCCACAATTTATTCAACTATTTACCGCTGGGCTGCGTTACTGATTTATCACTTTTTTTAGTACTAAAATTGGTGCACCAGGAGGTAGGTGTGCTAGAATACTGTAAACGTATCGGCGAAGAGCGCGGGCTGTTGAACGTGATTCTTGTTGTTATTGAATTGAAATGGAAATACACATGTGTGATATGTTTTTGAAATGAGCATTTAAAATTCATTAAATTGTCATATAATTCAATGCCATTGATGACTTTTATTCAATGCTTCACTTTTTATGAGGATCATGGTCCCTATCTTAATTTTGGTTCGAAGTAACTAGCTTATCGTCCAAACACGACGAATCTAACGAGATCCCACATGTTTGAATCGGTTCAGTAGTTTTTGAGTTAAGAAAGAACAGACGAACATACATACATGTATACATACGGCGCTGAAATCATAATCCTCCTTTTCGTTTTGCTATACTTGAGTAAATAATACGATGTGAAAAAGTGCACCAACGAAAGAGCGTATCTTCATAGTAATTACGTCCTTTTGTTGAGAAGCGCGGTTTTTCGGCAATAACTCAAAAACGGTATATTCGATCACGTTGAAAACAATTTTCGTTGAAAGTATTAATTCAGCGTTACCTTTCTGATTTTTTCCATATTTTTTGGACATACGGTTTAAAAGATAGAGGGGGGGGGGGGACACAATTTTTGCAACTTTCGGAGCGATTATTTCTGAAAATATTCACTTAATCAAAAATATTACTAAGAAATCTTAACGTGTTTTTAAAAAACCTGTCGAACCTGTCTGTCCACATGTTGATGTTTGGTGAAAACACATTTTTTCGCCTTCTGTTACATGTATGGAGTACCCCTCCTAGAAAGATTTATTTTTAATATTTAACTACCGAACTACGTAGCGGCTCATACAACACACCTACATTCCAAATTTCATCAATATACATCATGTAGTTTTTGAGTAAAATCCCTGTGACATACGGACGGACGGACGGACGGACATGACGAAACTATAAGGGTTCCGTTTTTGCCATTTTGGCTACGGAACCCTAAAAAGGAACCCTTATGGTGTGAATTTTGTCTGTCTGTCCGTCTGTCACACACAGTCAGATATCTCAGGAATAATTTTAAAAGTCGCTAACCCGAACCTACTGGATATTAAAAAAATCTTATACCTTTTTACTATTTTTAAAGGGGGCTGAAATGGGAGGTCAAAATTTTTAAGTTATGCTATTATACCAGGTGGGGTATCAAATGAAAGGGCTTTATTTGTAGATTCCAAGACTATCTTTTTTCTTCATCATGTACTTTTTGATTTAGGGCGAAAAACGTTAAAAAAATACCATTCCCCCTTATTATCTCCGAAGTTACTGAACAGAAAAATCTGTAATCATTACCAATTATTAACATTATTTTAAATATTACAGGACACATATAACGGTTTTCTTAACTTGCACCGTTTTTTGGATGTTTGCAAAAATCGTAAAACATACTTATTTGCTCCTACTAAACTAACCGCCATATACCTACAGTTTTTCTTGAACTTTTCACGTATCTACTTACGAGTTTTACGGAACCCATCGGTGCACGAGTCCGATTCGCTCTTGACCGGTTTTAAATATTGATCTCCTATAAATACAGTTCGATCTATATTATAACTAAAGTTTAAAAACTATTTGATCAAAATAATGAATATTAGGTATTGGTATATATTTTTAATGAAAGAAAAACGTTTTAATTGAATTTATAGAACGATATTTTTAATGAAATTTACAAGATAATAGATTGCCATGTTTGCCTGCCAGTGGCGTAGCCGATGTAAAAAGTCGATTCTACCCCAGAACCTGACCTCTCGCCAAAGAAAAGAAGGGGGGGGGGGGGGGCGTGCCTTTTAATTGTGTCCTTCCCTAAATTGGCTAAAATAAGTACCCCTTATTTTAGCTCAAACATATGGAAGCTAAAAATGACATAAAATATAAAAGTACAAAAATGGATTAATCAAAAAAGACAAAAAAGTAATTTCGATAAATCCAATTATAATGCATGCATCAAACTATTGATGCCAACATAAAAAAAATATTTTTAATATCGTCACTGCGTGTCACTAGCGACTATACGTCAAATTAAAAAAAAGTTTACCATAGACACATACTGTCAGTCATATGTCATATTTGCCTTGTTTGCGAGCTATGTTTAATTTTGTATTTTATATTTTAAAACCTAGTCGTAGAAAAAGTATTGTATGCAACGTTGTATAATTAAGTAAAAAAATGCTCATGGCGTCTCTATTTGCGATACTCGTCGCCGCGGCGGCTCGTATCGCAATTCACACCATTCGCATTTTTTGAGCCTACTTTTACAACTGTTGCATAAAATACTATAATTTACTATATATGTTATACAAAAATGTGCAGGTCAGTAGGTCACGTCCGCGTGTTATCCGCGACGAACATCACTGTCTTAGAAATTAGAGTTTAGCTGAAAGGCTTCAAATATAGAGGCATACATTTATTTTAAAAGGCTTGCACGGTGCGGGCCGCCCGGGGCGGGTCGCTTGGCGGAATATAATAATAGTCGTCGGGGCACCGCGGAATATCATCTCGGTACATTGTGAGAGGCAGGATGCTCATTAGATGAACGCCCCAGGCCTCCGCCCTGCCTCCCTCGCCGTCTACTGTAAGTACGCTTCTTTGCGTGGCACGGCGCTTGCCAGCCAAATTAGTTACTCACCCTATTTAATAATTGACGAGCCGTTCATGTCGTATTCGCCAGAATAAAGTTGCAAGTTCAATAGCTGCACGAGGGTAAACATTTCAATCCTGCGAGCAAGTATTCGCCTCGGGTCTGCATGCGCCAGACTTTATATCTTGTTGTTTCTAAAGTCCGTTACAATGTATGGCTACACTACATGCAGCAGTGAAACATCGGTTGATGAAGAGAAACTACTACAAAATAAGGTCAAGTGCGACTCGGACTCGTGCACCGAGGGTTCCGTACAAACTTGTAAGTAGATACGTAAAAATAAACTGTATGATGGGACAAACTTAACTCTGCTGCTGAAAAACTGTTGTCCCCATACATCGACATAGGTCCCGGTTAGTTTAGTAGCAGCAAATAAGTTTTTTGCAAATTTCTAAAATACGACGCAAGTAAGGAAAACCGTTATTGTTTTCCTGTAGTATTTAGGATAATATTAATAATTGGTAATTATTACAGATTTTTCTGTTCAGTAGCTTCGAAGATGATAATTCGAAAAGTACATGTTTAAGAAAAAAACTTAAAATATAGTTGAAATCTACAAATTAAGCCCTTTAATTTGATACCCCACTCGACATAATAGTCCAACTTTAAATTGTTGATCTCCCATTTCGACCCACTTTAAAAAATAGGTAAAAAGGGATAAGAATTTTTTTACGTCTAGTAGGCTCGGGTTAGCGACTTTTAAAACTATTCCAAATTTCAAATCGATATTCGATATCAGCAATAGTTCTTGAGATATTTGGTTGTGACAGACGGACAGAGTCGCACCACAAAGGTTCCTTTTTTACCATTTTTGTACGGAACCCTAAAAACTGGACAAGTGCCAGTCGGATTCGCCCACACCGTACAAATTTGTCGGACAGTAAAGTGATCCTATAAGGGCTCCGTTTTTTTTATTTTTGAGGTACAGAACCCTAAAAAATAATGAAAATAACTTATTACGAGAATTTACATAAGTTGAAACATGGAAATATTTACGGACGAATATCTACTAGTTACTAAGTCAAGGGAGTAACATCGCTTGAAGTTTCTGAAGCCGATGTAATATTTTAATCTTATCATCCGAGTCAAGTTTCATGTCTCGCGAGGAAAGTTTGAGATCCGCGGTTCGAATTACAAGACGAGCGACGAACTTGGAACTGTGACTGCAAGTGTTCTATCTTGACGTTTTGACAATAATATTGTGCTCATAACTATGAGCAAATCTTTGTATTTATATTATATGACCATTCTACTGTGAAAATTTCAAGTTCTTCGCTTCAGTAGTTTCGGCTGTGCGTTGATGAGTCAGTCAGGACTTTGCCTTTTATATGTAGGTATAGATTATATTTAAATCTGTTGAGGAGGCCTGTGTCCAGTAGTGGACGTCCTATGGCTAAAATTATGATGATGATGATTATTATACATATACATAAAACAAAGTCGTGATAGTGTTACCCTATTTATGACTCGAGAATGGGTGGACTGATTTTTTGGGACTGGTGGAATAACAGAATTAACTTCTCAGGCGTAACGTAGTTCGCCGGGACAGCTAGTAATAAAATAAAATCGTTTTTGCATATCCTTAATCATTACAAATATTATTTGTGAAACTTTGAAGTTTCTGTCTTAGACATATATTAGAAACAATGTTGTTTGTAAGCGATTTATTTGAATTTCCGTCACAAACCTATTGAAAATATTTGCAGAATATTATTGAATATTTTTGAGAGATATGAAGATAGTACCTATATTACAAGCGTATGTATATTTGAACAATTTACAACTTACATGCAAATCTTTCTTCCTACCCCCTTTTTTAGGTTTCCGTACCAAAGGAATCCTTATGGTCTCCGACTCTGTCTGTCTGTCTATCTGTCTACTACTGCTACTATAGATTTGAAATAGCGTTGAAAATCGCTAACCCGAGCCCATTCTTATAACATTTTTACTTCTTTTTAAAGGGGGCCGAAATGGGATGTAGAAAATTAAAAGTAGGAGCTTAATTTGTAGATTTTTTTCGTTAAATGTAGTTTTTGAATTAAGACGAAAAACGTAAAAAAATACCATTCGCCTATTATCTCTGAAGTTACTCAACAGTAAAATCTGTAATAAATACCGATTATTAATGTCGTCTTGAATATTACAGGAAAAATTTGCATCGTTTTTTAGAAATTCACAAAAATCGTAACACAAACTTATTTTCTCAGTTACTTAACTAACCGCGACCTATATCGATGTATGGGGACAACATTTCCAACAGCAAAGTTATGTTGGTCTCTCAATACAGTCTATGTATCTTGAAGTATTAGGCGTTTGACACTAGGGCGTTTCTCCAGAAATATGTCTGCGGCTCATTCATCTGTCTCCATACATTTAGTATGAAAAAGGGCCAGATGAATGAGGTCACCGCAGACATATTTCTGGAGAAATGCCCACTAACTGCTAGTTAACAAGACATTTAAAATAGAAATGCCCTTTAAACTACAATAAAACAGAAAAAAGAGTGTCCCGAAGCGCTTATTAATAAAAGTAGATCGTATGTTCCGGGAAATAATCTCTTTTGTTCCAAGTTGGGGCTGACTAAGTACTCTCTAAGTTGAGGAAGCCTTGTTTGGGAGCTTCCGATATTTGTTAAACCCGTGTCCGTTTTGCAAGATGCCAGCGCGAGATAATTAATGTGTGGAACCTCTCACAAACTCCGACAAGATTAACAATCTACTAATTGAATAAAATCTAGTTAAAGCTTTTGTTTAAGTTTTGTGTAACTAGTATGAGGTTTGTTTAGGAATTTGAACACATGAGCTACCTAATTATGTTTTCTAAGGATTTATTAATTCTGTAAAGTAAGATGCCGAAAGCTATGTTTAAATTTGGTATTTAACAGGGTGGCAATGGTGACTAGTTCGCCATTTGGCTTAAGTCTTCTAGGGCTTCATTTTCCAAATGGACCTAAACCAAGATACTTACATCGAAGTATAGTTTGGACCTTAACCAAACATTTCTCTCAGACCAAATAATATTCCTCATTGTCATTGACTAACTTATTACTTAGTTACTTCGTTCATAGTTCTCTAATGGACGGTAGTTACCCAATCAAGATGGCGTTATAAATGGAGGGTGGTGGCGCAATTAATCGCTCCTGAAGAATGCAGCCAGCTGCAACGTTGCACTGATAACATACCTCGTAAGATAAATAGTCTGGCCGTCGGGTCTGATACTCTTATTGCTTACCTAATGGCACTGCCGAGCAATAGAAACGTGGTTGAAAATAAAATTGGTTTATTTAAATGTTCGCTTGTAGGAGAAAAAGAAATACGCACTAAGGATGGAGTAAATTGTGCTCGGCAGACCAGAATTTAAAGTCTATATAAATGTGTGTGGAAAATATCGTGTTAACTGATATCGATACCTTTAGATTCAAAGGGCGTAAACGCCATTAGAACCTACGGCGTTTCCGAGTGTTCGACCCTGTCCCAGTATTTGCCATCCATGAGCAATTAGCATGGCGCGTGGGCATTAGCGTGTCAAATACTGAGACGTTTACCTTAATTATAGCCGTATTCATACGTAGGTACACACGTAGTCACAGGTTTTGCTAGAAGTACATCAAGGAATAGGAGAGTAAGAGAAGATAAATGATGATTAAAACATCGATTTATTTTTTGTTCATTTGTTAACATCTTCCAAGTTTTTCAGTGATATTAGTTGAACGATTAAGAAGTTAGATGTTTAGGTATGTGGCAATCCTTTGAGAGGCTAAACAACAGCTTGTCGGCTATTCCGATTCGTTTGTTTTACAATCTCTGTAAAATTTCACTCAAAAGCCTAATCAACGTTGTTGGGTCTTGGGCGCTATTTGGGGTAGGTATGAGACTTCAAACGTTATACAGAAACATGGATATTCCTCAGGATTCCGGGAATGGGTTATCACTATAGACGCATATAACAAACAAAAAATGCATCTACAATAATATTGATCCCCAGAATTCCGAGAAATATCCATGTTTCTGTATAACGTTTGAAGTCATATACCCCAAATAGCACCCAAGATTCGAACACTGCTAATCAACCTAAGAATTCTGCAAGAATTCGACGTTTGATGGCTCCTAACTACTTGGGTACTTAGACGTAATCTTAAAAGCCACTTCATTTGGACTCATTCGAGGTAACGAGACCATAACTCCGGTCTTGTCTGGATTCGGCATAATCCCGTGCTCACGAAACTCCCTGTATATAGAGAATAGAAATACGATTAGTGGGATTTGTTTAGTTTGATTGGAGTACGGCTAAGCCTGTACTGTGGAGAGATAGCACGATTTCTCAGTGTACGCAGCTGATAACTCCAATTCGGTGTAACTGCGGGATCGGTTAATCTGTAAGCCAGCTTCAACGATAAGCATCTAAGTCAGATGTTGTCTATCTTGCTTAGGGTGGTTGGAAGTGGCTTAATGACTCGGAAATCATTCGAGTTAAGTTCCTTTGGAAGCGGATTGAAAGATAAGAGGTTACAGATTTGTTGGTGTCAGTGTGTCCTGAGAGAGCTCGAGAGCAGGGGTCGTAAAGCGGTAATGAGAGACCGTAGATGGGAGAGGACTAATTCTGTTCGATCAACTTAAAGCCTCTGTTGATGAAGTCTGGTCCACATTGTAGTTGCAACTGAATTAAACGTTATTAACAGATAGTGGGTATGTTGAAAGATATTTTTAATCAAAATTGTTTATAAAGATAGGTAGGCACATCTGTACATTTGATTAATTTTAGGTAATTCACAATTCAACATTAGCAGCAGCAGTAGGCACTGGTATTATTGCTATCGTATATTTTATATAAAGCAAGGCTAGTGGTTATTAAATTTTAAGAAAGTGTAGGTAATATTACACACATAATAATGTGCCGCATTCCATAGCCCAATTGTCAACATGTTTTGGATCGAGTATTCTAATGAATTCCAATAAACGACATAAGCTCTAGAATTGGCATCGTGTTGGATTTTCTGGAATTAAATTGGCTTAGTTCATTAATTAAATGAGAAACCAAGTTTTGAAGCCATCATACATGTAAAATGTTCGCGTTGTTAATTTGTTTTGAAAACTCATCAACAATAATAAAATAAAATAGTTTATTTCTGTAAGTAGGCCCTTATTTCTTTATTTCTCTATATGTATTATTTCTTTTGGCGCTTTGGGTACTGACCTTCTGGTGCGAAGAAGCGCCGGAAGAAACTCACCAGTTTCTTTTAATTTTTTTTAAAATATAACAACAGGTATGACATTATTACATTCGATTTCATTAATACGTTACAATAAACTTAAAATTACATTTTCAGAGATGTAAAAGGTCTCTAGGCGTCAAAACAAGACAATTAAAATAATAGAAAATAAATTGATAGTAAAATTCATGGAGATGTAAAGAGTCTCCGTTGTCAAAATATTAAGTTTTGGAGGTGTAAAGGACCTCCAAACGTCAAAATATAAAATGGGAATGTTTACTAAATATCTTACAGAAATATAAAAAAAAACTGCGACTCACATGATATAACTTATAAAGTAAATTAAAATTAAATTATGTAATACAGTTTTTTCTTAGAGATGTATATGGTCTCTAAGTGTCAAAACAGTTGACAACTACAAAAACAGAAAAGGATCAACGAATGAGACTGTACGAGCACACTCGACATTTTAATATTAAGCTTACGGTGCACCCGCGCGTGCGTCATCAAATCGTTTACTTAATACATTATGTTATTTTATTATTTTTTACATGGTAAGCTTAATGTTAAAATGTCGAGTGTGCTCGTACAGAGACATTATATTAAAATGTAGTTATTTCCAGTTGCAGTTAATCCTACGGTGTTTCATCATTCATGTAGTCTTGTGTGCTGTAATAAGCTTTGGACATGAGTCTATGCTTTATACAATTCTTGAATTTGTTAATAGATAATTCAGTTGTTTCTTGGCAGTTTATTATAAAACCTCACACAATTACCCATGAATGATGTTTTTATTTTACGGAGCCGAGTGGTGGGCACTGCGAGTTTATGTTTATTTCTAGTATTAATATTATTTATGTCACAATTCTTCTTAAAATTCATGATATTCTTATGCTTCTTCTTATACATAATATTCTCATAGATGTATTGACAATGCAATGTCATTACATTAATGTCCTTAAACTTATCTCTAAGTGAGTCTCGATAATTCATCTTATATATCGCTTGAATAGCCCTCTTCTGCAGAACAAATATAGTATTAAGCTCTGAAGCACTAGCACTGCCCCACAGCCGAATACCATACGACATAATACTGTGGAAGTAACTAAAATATACTAATCGAGCTGTTTTTATGTCTGTTAATTGTCGGATCTTGTTGACTGCAAAAGCTGCAGAACTTAGTCTATTCGAGAGATTACCAATATGAGGACCCCACTGGAGTTTAGAATCCAATGTTATACCAAGATTGGTGGGTCTTTACGAGGTATGGCAAGTCATTTATGTAAATAAGGAACAGAAACGGTCCCAATATTAACCCCTGCGGGACACCCATCGAGACCAATGACCCCGGTGAGTGCTGTCCATTCACGTCAACCCTTTGTATTCTACCTATTAAGTACGACTTAAATAAATTCAGTGCCGATTCTCTAACTCCATAGTAGTGCAGCTTCCTGATCAATATTTCATCGTAGTCAAATGCCTTGGATAAAGCACAGAAGATACCTAAAGCATCACATGACTCCTCCCAGGCATTGAAAATATGTTTAATTAGCTCAACACCAGCGTCGGTAGTCGAGCGACCCCGAGTAAAACCAAATTGCTTATTATGCATTAAGTTATTCGTATTAAAATGTTTCATTAATTGGGACAAAACTAATTTCTCAAAATTTTTACTGAAAGTTGGTAGCATAGATATTGGTCTAAAGTCTCTAATATTTCATAAAGCGACCAAAAACTACCTCACACTTATTTGCTGACCGCGCATCAAGAGTCAAGACTCAAGATTTTACCGTGTTCATGTAGCTATACGTGTATCATGTAATTCATGTATGAATCCGGAGACACGGTCGGAAATCCCAGGAATAATTTATTACTGCCACTGGTTTCAAAACGCATGATGTAGAGTCAATTGTTTTAGACATATTTAATGTTTAGGGTTTCGTAGCATAAAAGTTTTGTTTTGTAGTTTCGTCCTATCCGTCGTCGGTCCGTATGACACAGGCATTTTTGAATCACCCTATCTTTTTCATTCAGATTATGGTATCTAAGGTACCCACGAAAAAGTACCTACGGTGTCCCAGTGATGAAACGAATTAAATAAGATTCCGACGACCTGAGAGCCTACTCCTTCTTTGAACTCGATTAAAAATAATGAATATTCTGCTTGTATTAGTTACCTCTTATTCCTTCTGTAATATACTTATTCCATTTCGAATGCTGGTATCTATTTTGATACTTTTGCGTTGTTCAGATTTATGTAAGATAGACGAGGAAGGGAGAAAGATGGTACATCCCATCGGCCAAAATATCGCCGACGTAACCGAGTATACAAAGGGTGCGAATGACCGGGTATACTACATCATGTACGTTTAAAGCGCAGTGTAATGGGGGATGCGTTTCACAAAGTAAACATAACTAGGCAGAGGATTCTGGCTCATTTATCTGGTGTCTCATCATTGTTTCGTGGCAGCCGGACGTGACCGGTCAGAGACTAATCGATTATGCGGTAGTTAACAGTGCAGCGCAATGCCGAAGTTACTCAAATAATAATAGGGGGAATTCTGCATGTATATTTATCATCTCATTTCTTGACAAAATATGAAAATACCGCAAACATATAACATACAGTGAAATGCATTTTAATTTACTTACCAACGGGTTTTCAAAAGAAGGACGGTTCTGTATGTTCACCGATTACTCGAAGACGGCTGAACTGATTTTGAAAATTATTGCAACCAAATCAGGATCTAATGATAGGAGCTTGGAGGAATCGAGGGTACTTTTCAAATATTGTAGGCACATATACGGCGATTTGGTTATTTTAGATAGAGTCTCGGCATTTCTTATCGAAATTAGTTTATTGAAAGCCGGTTAATTTAAAATTTTTAATTTTGTGGTTATTATTGGACAATGATTAGACGGAGGTCCGATATGGACTGTGACGCCATAGTACGCGACGGTCACATAAACACCATATCCATTCCATTCTATTTTGCTGGAAAGAGATATAGATAAATTTTTGATGGCATATATCATTTAATAATTATTCGAAAAATATTTTTTTCTTATTGTATCTTATATGAATAAGCTTTTATTAAAGTAAACAAAAAAAAGGCGTATTTGCTATTGCACTATTAATGAAACTAAAGAGTTTTATCCCAATACGGTAGAATACTGGCATTGGCATGCTGTGTGCTGTGTGGCAATGTTATATCGACTATAGTTTCGTAATAGAACATTTCATTAAATTCATACATATTTTAGTTTCCGCATTATCATTAACTCCAACTTTTGCTGCAATGCACCATATATAACATAGTTTTATATAAGAACTTTCAAATCCATAGCAATTGCGAGAACGTTTTCTGATAATTTAAGAAACGTAATCGAAGTTTTTAATGAAAAGTGCAGGAAAACGGGTTGAAACAGTTGAATTATTATATTAGGAAAGGTGGAAATGTGGTATTATCAAATCAAACGTCTCGACAGCCGGGTCTCGGAGGAGGCTCCTTGATAATTGACGCGCGGGAAATTACACGTCGGCCTGTAGACAGTTGTTGATGACGTCAACACTTGATTATAAACGATTTATTTGAGAAATGACGCTTTGTGGCGGCGTATTCCGACCCCGTCGCATACTGTGTTCCCGGATCAATTGAACGCGAACAAGGGAAATGAATACTCGCGTCTAATTAACTACGAGTGAGCCTCAAGATCTAGACCTACGATAAGGGGGTATGGATATTGATTTCAGTCGAGCTCGTTGATCCAATTACCTTTTCAAAGACAACTCCGTATATGGAGATAAGAATCAATTAACTGTGAGTGTATTCAAAACAATAGAAAATAGAATAAATTTATTAAACAACTCATTATACAATGATGACAATTATAGACTGAAACATTCAGTTAGAGAGTTTAACATATGCCTAAACTAGGAGTCCCTGTGTTTCAGGCAAAAGGGACTAACACAATTTATATTTAATATTCTAATCTAATATACCTATTCTAATCTTATTAACTGGTAGCTGAAAATGCAAAAAATAAATGTCTTATAACAATTACCACGTTATTCCTGTTATTAAGCAAGGGGAACTTTAGAAAGTGAACACAAAGGACCATTATATTTACACGACAACATACAGGCTTCAAAAAACCAGTGGCATTGCCAGAAAACTATTTAATAAATGCGCATTCATTAAAATATGTATTGGAAATTAATCTGAAATTACCGGTATGCTGCGACACAACAGACTGGCGTGGCGGGTAAGTGGCGGGTAATTAATGGCCAAACGAGTGCCGGGTATAGTGCAACCCCGCCCCGGGTAAACCTACGCACAGCTGCATCTCTGCACTAAGTTTAATTGAGCCCCAGACTCGTACGATTTTAGCCGCGGGCGTTAACGAGAAGATGGACCAAAAAAAATCTTACAAATAAATTTATATGATGATGATGATGATGGTCGAATTAACATTTGACAAAGAAAAGTATTTTTTATCACACTTGCTCGAAAATGGTGTCATTACACGTAGGTTCTGCGGGCCGTAAATGACCTATTACGCCCTAGGGCGTAATGGTTTTCTTTTTAAATTTGAAACGATGGGTTTGTTTTACTCTTATTTGTCGTGTACAAAGGAAATGCCAATTTACTTTTTTAATTTTTATCACTGAAATATTATTTAAAGAGAACTGTTGTTGCAAATACATGTAAACACATATTTCTGTAACATTAATTTAATGTTTAAATAGTGTATTTCAGTATTTTGCAAATATAAAATCAACCGTTTTAGGCATCTACCGTTATGGTTTCCGAACGTGACTCGACTTTCGCATTGTCTATGGATATTATGTCACTAATGTCACTGTCAGTTTTACAATTTAATTAGGTTAAGTAAGGTTATTTTGATCAGATTTCCTCACAAGTGTGATGAAAAACATTGTGTGTGCCACGGGCGGTAAAGGAATTACAAACTCGTGTTATTAAAGCCCTCGGCTTCGCCTCGGCCTTGTAACAAACACTCGTTTGTAATTCCTTACTTACCGCCCTTGATACACAATGTACTATTTATTGTACGCAGTACCTATTTAGTTACGGCGTAGGTGAAACGTTACTTTACAACATTGTTAGGTCTCGGCAAAAGTATTTGGAAATGTTTGTGGTTTCTGGCAATATTTTTTAGTATTTAACCTCCGTGAACGAAGTTGTGGGTTGGTCCTTTAGTCGCAAATAATATGTTGCCGAAAACACGACTTATTTTACTATGGAAATTCATGGAAAAGCCTTTTAGACTAAATCGGCAGTATTATGTGATCGATAATAATATTGTACGTACGTGGTATGCCTAGTGCTAAAACAATTTTACAAAAATTAAGAGGAATAACCTTAAAGCTGCATTTGAGTTAAGGTGTAGAAATTACGTAAACGCCCTAATGGAGTTACTGTGTTAACCGACATATATCGTATTATGAACGATGCACGAAATAGTTACCCATAGCACTGGATTTAATATGTCAGCATTTTTTGGTTGCGAAAATTGACGAGCAAAAAGTTGCCATCGATGAAATGGGTTGCGCCGCCGCCACCGCCCCTTGTCGATCTCACAGTCGGCCAGACCCATTAACCATTTAAAAAACCGGTCATGTGCCGGTCGGACTCGCGCACCGAGGGTTCCGTACAAACTAGTAAGAAGATACGTGAATAGTTCAAGAAAAACTGTATGGCGGTTAGCTTAGTAGGAGCAAGGACCATATTCTCCGTACAAAAAGCTGTTCTCCGATATTTACAACGCCATCTATGTATAAGCTTGGTAAGTATAAGAATTATATTATTTACAATTATTCAACTTTGCAAGCGTGACACAGTATTTAAATGTTAGAATTTATTTACTATTAGCTGTTTACGAACTAATTGTTATTGTACTAGGTTTCTTTGTTCAAATATAACATCGTTAAATGTTTAGTTTTTTAGCGCCATCTAGTTTTTGCCTGGATCTCCCCTTGCGGTCGGGGCATGATCCAAAGTATGGAGAATTCTTGTTTTAATGGTCCTTGGTGCAAATAAGTATATGTGCGATTTTTTTAAATTTCCAAAAAACGAATGTAATTTAGGAAAACCGTTTTATTTTTCCTGTAATATTTAGGATGATATTAATAATTCGTAATTATCACAGATTTTTCTGTTCAGTAACTTCGAGGATAATATGGGGGGAATGGTATTTTTGAACGTTTTTGGTCATAAATCGAAAAGTACAAATATAAGAAAAAAAATAAAAATGGCTTTGGAATCAACAAATTAAGCCCTTTTATTTGATATCCCACTCGATATAACAGCTCTACTTTTGTTTTTCCAAATCCCATTTCGGACCCCTTTAAAAAAAAGTAAAAAAGGTATAAGATTTTTTTTCTATCCAATAGGCTTGAGTAAGCGATTTTTAACACTATTCTAAATTTCAAGTCGATAGCATCAGTAGATCCTGAGATATCTTGCTGTGACAGACGGACAGACAGACAGAGGCGCACCATAAGGGTTCCTTTTTTACCATTTTGGTACGGAACCCTAAAAAGGTATAAGATCCTGAGATATCTGACTGTGACAGACGGACAGACAGACAGACAGAGTCGCACCAAAAGCGTTCCTTTTTTTACCATTTTGGTACGGAACCCTAAAAAAGTAAAAAAGGTAAACTTATAAGATTTTTTTTATGCCCAGTAGGCTCGGGTTAGCGGTTTTTTTAACTATTACAAATTGCCATTGCAAATCGACAGCAGCGTTCTTGCAATATCTGTCTGTGACAGACGGACAGACATCATCTACAACATATTACGTGAACATTTATTTTTTCCAATTTTAAACTGGACTTAAGTTTGAAAAAAAATAGTTTTTTTGTTAAGTTTCATCGATGACATATCAAAACTGGTATACTTAAATATCGATAATTGTGGATCGCACTAGGCCCTGTGTGCCCTATCCCACAAAACTTACAATTACAATTTTACAAGTGTCAAGTTACAAGTTTGTAATAATACAAGTGTGCGTACCACAAAATATACAAGTAACAAATTTGTAGTGCAAAATTCTTACAAATATGTAAATTGTATCGACAAGTCTACAATTCATTGTATCACAAAACTTTACATACGAGGGCACTGGTATCCACTGATTGTGATTGAATAATAGAGGAAATACAATTGGCAACTTTTAGTCATTTTAACATTTTTATTATGCCGATAATATAATAAGCGTTTGCTTATCATGAGTAATAGTTAATAAATACCAATGGAAATATATATAAACTATTATCCGAAGCTGGTATGGCCGCCCATACGAGCAAATGTGAAACTAGAAGCTCTCGCACGTGGTTAAATAGGAAAGAGCGGAGTGGTGTTCCGCAGCCAGCTTAACCGCGGGCGCCGGGTAAGTATTGCTTCCTAACGCATACCGAGTGTTTGCCAACGGAGATTGCAATATTATGTACCAATCTCGAGCCTTTTCCACGCTGCATGTCTCGAATCGGAAATATTACGCTACTGCCTGTTGAGGTTTTAGTCTATTGTAATCGGTTTCAAGGAAGAATTGAAAACTATCTAGCGTATCGTTTATGGAAGAGCAGCTTTAAATAACGTGATTTTGCTTTTAGACTTTAAGGAATGCACATTTTATATTGTTTGCGAATTAAATTGGTTTTTACAGTCGAATTATTATTTATTCCAGAGCGAGAAACATGAAATTGTCTAAAAATCAAACAAATTACCTACGTAGTGCGTTTTTCCACAAAATGCTAATTGCTAATTGCATTAAGTAGGTAAATGTAGGCCAGCCAATGAATCCGCATTAAAATTATAAAGTTGTATTAACTATTAGTTAGTTAGTCGCGATTGCTTTGATATTTGTTCCTAGATTAACTTTTCTCCACCGAAGCCAGGCCTTTATCGCGCGATATCCGTCGAGAAGTTAAAACCGCTACATCTGTTGCCGGCTAATATTAAAGCATTTATGAGCGAAGAACAATCATTAGTATCGAGAAAAGCAATACTAGCCTGATTGTGCAACTTTAGGTTTATACTACAAACTCTCCTGGAATTACTTTAAATCAGATCGTTATTTAGAAAAAAAGGGAACACCCAAACACTCCGAATAATTTTATTCCGAATTTACTTATTCCGAATTTCAAAACTCCGAATTTCATAAATCCAAAAAAATAAAATTCCGATTATTGAAAAACGTGTTTTTCAATAATCGAAATTATTATACCGAATTTCAAAAATCCGATTTTTCTATATTCCGACATTTATTACTCCGAAAAATCCGAATTCCGATTTTCAGTTGTCCGAAATTTCGTTGCTAATTTGGAATTTTGTCATTCGGTAAAATAAAACTTTTTTTTTTTTTACCTTAGCTTATATTAGAACTGCGATCCCAAAAGAAACCAGAAAATTGGAATAGACGCCAACTCCGACGGAAACGAGTTGGTACAAAAAATAGGGGGGCTCGGGGGGAATCTTTAAAAACAATTCTTAGTTTAATTTAGTTAGGTTGGTTAGGTCGCTTGCGTCCCTTAGAAAGAAATAGAAGCCCCGCGCAGCGGGGTTCATCGACTTCGTCACATCCCTTTTAGGTTGAAACTGTGACGCTAAGGGAAGTTAACCACAGCTAGTCAGTCAGCCCAAAAAAAAAGTCAGGCATAGGTCAGTTTAGATCTAAGGCCTATTATCCCACTTTTATTGAGTCGGAAATTTTATTGTTCGGTGTATTGAATTTCTGAATTTTGAAAATCGATATATTGACTATCCGAATTCGTATTTTTGATGTATCGGGTTATCATAGATTCGGACTTTTCATTGTTCGGTGTATCGAATCTCGGCATTTTGAAAATCGGAATTTTTATTGTAAGACGTATTGTAATATCGGAATTTTAAAAATCGGAGTTATGAAAAATCGGAATTTTAATAATAGGAATTTTATAATCCATTCAGAATTTTAAAAATCGGTATTTTGATATTCGTGATTCTGAATATCGGAATTAAGTTTTTCGTATTTATCTGATTTATGTAGTGTACCCAGAAAAAAAACGAACTCGGAAGTTATTTCTTCGTAATGCGAAATTTTATTTTTGGAAAAAAACATTTGTATTTAATTTTCAGACGGAAAAAGATCTATTAGGTTTTGGATTGATTGGAATAAAATGCAATCAGTTTGCTTACAGCAGAGATAATATATGATGTAATGGAGCGCGCAAGGAAACGATATCTGATACGATTTGGAATGGTGAACACACCTGGTGATAGGGCTTGCAAATATTCGACTTTTTCAAATATTCGAATATGATTTTGTAGATATTCGAATATTATTCGAATACTACCAAAAACTATTAAAAAATCGTTTTTCTTAGTATTTTTTGTGAAAAACATCTTCGAAGAGATATTTTTTACGCTGCGATTACCTTAAGACTAATCAAACTTAATTAGTCTTACTCAAAACCTATTACATTAAAAAAAAAGCGACCGCTCAAACCCATCCAACTACAGGCCGATACCCATAACCTCTCTGTTCTCGAAGATAATGGGAGTCCATTATCAACTGCCTGCTCCTTCGGTACCTAGAGGACCACCAGTTGCTTAGTGACCCCCAATACGGTTTCCGTAAAGGCCGCTCAGCTGGTGATCTTCTGGTCTACCTAACACATCGTTGGGCACAGGCGATCGAGACTAAGGGTGAAGCATTGGCCGTTAGTTTGGACATGGCGAAGGCTTTTGATTGGGTTTGGCACAAAGCACTTCTTTCGAAGTTTCCATCTTATGGGCTTTCCGAGAAATTATGCGAATGGGTCAGTAGCTTTCTAGCAACCAGATGCATAAAGGTCGTAGTTGACGGTGAGTGCTCTGAATCCATGTCTGTGAATGCTGGTGTCCCGCAAGGCTGTGTGCTATCGCCTACGTTGTTCCTTCTGCATATCAACGACATGCTGCAAATCTGTGGCATTCACTGTTATGCAGATGACAGCACGGGTGATGCCTCCTACACCGGCCGTGCCAATATTTCTCGGGATAACGTCATCGAGAGCCGTAACAGACTTGTGTCTGAAGTTGAAACTTCCCTAAAAGCAGTTTCAGAATGGGGTCTACTTAATCTAGTCCGTTTTAACCCTACGAAGACACAGGTTTGCGCTTTCACCGCTAAAAGGCTTACGTTTGTTGCATCACCTCGTTTTGAGAGCACCCCCACCTAACTGCCACAGCCACTATTGCAATCCTTGGTGTCGACAACGACATATCGAGTGAAGTCTAGTTCCGCGGCCATTTAGAGGGTAAGGCTAAATGAGCCTCTAAGAAAAAGAGAAGTGCTCAACAGATCGAGACAGTATTTCACTCCGGCCCACCGCCTACAGCTTTATAAGGCGCAGGTCCGTCCACATATGGAATACTGTTCTCATCTGTGGGCTGGGGCTCCCCAGTACCAGCTTCTCCCTCTAGACCGCATTCAGCGGAGAGCGACTCGTATCGTCGGCTGCCAAGATATTTCAGATCGGCTCGACTCCTTGGCACTGTGTAGAGATGTAGCCTCGCTCTGCATCTTCTATCGTCTCTATAACGGGGAGTGCTCCGAGGAATAGTTCGAATTGATCCCTGCCGCATCTTTCCGCCATCGTCCTACGCGACAATACTTCCATCCTCACCACTTAGATGGTTGGCAGTCAACAACTGAGCGTTTTGCTAGAAACTTCCTGCCTCGCACGACTGAACTGTGGAATAAATTGTCGCCTGCAGTGTTTCCGGACCGTTTTCTCGTTTGCCCCCTATTTCATAAAAAAATCCTTTGGGGGAGTTATGTCGGCCTCACCCCCTCAGAAGGAGAAGACATACCCCCACTAAAACCACCTGGACCCGAGTTACATGAGAATAGCAATCTGTCTAAGAGTTCCCCACACATAGTTCATAGTTCATAGTTATTTATTCATTCAACAATATACATTGCGTTTGAAATATACACATTCAGATTACAGTCTATCAATCACATAATTACAATTCATCAGTTAATATTATTATCAAGTCAAGTTTATATTATATTACAATTATTAATCTACAATTTAATTACATAAATAAAATAAAATAAAAATACATTTCCACATTCTATGTCAACTTGCACTTAATAATTCACCAATGTATATAATAATAATAATAATTCTAGGTATTCTATTTGTACTCTGTTACTACTAAGTGTCCAGCTGATAAAACTCGTCCACTGAATAGAGACACTTCCTCAACAAAAATGCCTTCAAATTAGTTTTAAACTTGTGTAAATTCGTTACTGACTTCAATTCTACCGGTAACCTATTAAAGAGAGCGATTGCCTGGTAGCTCGAAGAGTGCTTGACAATTCTGAGTTTTGTATTCATCGTTTGAGGCAAATCCATCCTTCTGGTTTCCAAGCGCTTTTGTCTTTCCTCCAATGTTTCAACACAGTTCAAATTCTTTATCAGATCACTAAGAACTATTAAAATGTACAGACTAGGAACTGTTAGAATTTCAAACTCGGAGAAGTAACTTTTACAGGATGTTGTCTGAGGTATTCTGGCTATGGTTCTGATCGCTCTTTTCTGACACACAAATGCAGACTGAATATTGTAGCGGTAACTGTTGCCCCAGAACTTAATGCTGTACCTAATTTTGGATTCCACTAATGCGAAATACACCATTTTTAACTGAGATAGTGTTACCTCTTCTCTGAGACTTCTCAGTGCGTAGCAGGCGGAGCTAATGGACTTCGCAAGAGAAGACAATTCATCCTTCCAATTTAGACTCGAGTCAATCCAGACTCCAAGAAATTTCACTGACTCTGCTTGTTTGATGTCCACTCCACGTGATGAAATTTTCAGAGTGTCTTTATTTCTTGAGGTGGTTCTAAAAAGTAGTGCATTGGTCTTTGAGCAGTTCAGTTTCAAGTTATTCGAACTGAACCACGTATTGAGGGCTTCCAAAGCAAGGTTGACTCTAGAATTCAGCTGTGACATATTCTCTGCTGATATAATGGCGTTAGTGTCATCAGCGAAGATCACAAGCTTTGCGTCCTGAACAGCTGTCCTCATGAATTCCACTAAATCATTTATAAAGATGATAAAAAAGATAGGACCTAAGATGGATCCTTGTGGGACACCTCTTTCTATCTTGGCTACTCTTGATCTGTGAATACATTCGTTATTGTCTTTAACCCACTTTATTTCAACGAACTGTTTCCTATTTTCTAGGTAAGATTGAAAAAGATTGAACATTGTGCCTCGTACACCGTAATGCTCCAATTTGGCTAGTAGTACTCGATGATCAACAGTGTCAAACGCAGAGCTCAGATCAAGGAATAGGCCTGCCACTTTCTTTTTGTTATTAAGTTGGAGTAATATGTCCTCAATCAAGGTAGTGATTGCGTCATTTGTACTCCTGCTTTTTTGGTACCCATATTGTCTCTCGCTTAGTATGTTATTTAGGTTAAGGTGCTTTAAAAGTCTGTCCTTCATGAGCCTTTCTAGGAGTTTGGACAGAATTGGCAGAAGAGATATAGGTCGATAGTTTTTTGGGTCTTTTTTAGATCCTTTTTTGTGGATAGGCAAGACTTTAGCTACTTTAAACTGGTCAGGGAAAGTACCAGTCTTAAAACATTCGTTAAATAGATACACCAAAGGACCGGCTAGTATGTCTATATTGTCTTTGATGACAGTAATAGGGATCTCGTCGCATCCACAAGATGTTTTGGGCTTCAAACTTTTTAAAATATGTATCAGCTCAGCCTCATTAACTGGGTCAAAAGCCAAGTCATTTACGATCCTTGTGACATGAGCACGTAGTAGAGGTAAAGCATCCTTGGATGTATCGTTTGTATCACTTTGGTTAAATTTTTCTAAAAAGATGGCACATATATCCTGAGGGTCATTTAGTATGTTTTGTGTCCCATTATCCAGGTCTACTGTCAAACACAGATTATCTTTGGCTTGTGACGCGACCTTCCCGCGATGCTTATGTACGACCTTCCATATTTCTTTCGACGAATCCTTTGCTTTTTCGATTTGTGCCTGTACAGCAATTTTTTTGGCATGCCTGATTACTCGTTTGTAAATAGTGACATATCTTTTTCTATAGTTCACTATCGAGTCAGATGTGGAAGTTTTGTGGGTCACGAGAACACGCTTCATTTTGCTTGATAGTTTAATGCCTTTCGTTATCCATTTTAGCTTAGGCTTATTGAGTGTTAATTTTATTTTCTTTTTCCTGAAGCTTTCCCTAAATAGTTTGTTGAACTTTTGGATGAAGGTATTCAACCCTATGTTGTTCCAGTTCTCCTTCATAATTGCTTGACGAAATTTTAATTTTCCGACGTCATCAAATTTCCTTACTACTTTCCAAACTATTTTATTGGATTTATGGATTTGAGGAACGGTAAAAGTGCTGAGGATGCCTGCATGACCATCTGCCAGACCATTGTGGTCAATCTTGACGTTATCTACAGAGTCCTCAGATAAATTCGTCAGAACATTGTCTAAGCACGACTTCGCATTATTACGCATGAACGTGGCGGCAAATATAAGAGGTTTAAAACCGTACTCAGTAAGCAACGATTGAAATTCTACGGTTTTATTGTCTACTGTTAATAGGTTAACGTTAAAATCACCACAAATTATGCACTTTTTGTCAATGAAGTATTCCAAGAGACGCTCCAACCGGACAATGAACTGATCGAAATTAGAATCAACTGGATTTCTATAGCAACATATTATGTTCACCAATGTATCACAGTCTTTAACACCACATACCTCAAAGTATTCATCTACATACAACTCTTTACAGACGTCAAGCTCCTCGTATTTTCTGTTTGTGCGACTAAGTATTAATGTACCACCACCTTTTTTCTTGGATCTGGTATTAAAAGTAACAAGCCTGTATTCTGTCAAATGAAAAAGTGGGGCAGAGATCATATTTAAAAAATGTTCGCTTACGCAAACATAGTCCATTGTAACAGGAAGATTATGCAAATACAATTCTAATTCATTTTTTTTGTTCGTAATGCCGCAAAGGTTTTGATAGAAAATGCATAACTTATCATTAGATTCAGTTAAGGCATCTTTGGCGTGGTATGAACTTTTTCTAAAAAAGTACTTGTTTCGACTTTATTTTGATTGAGGATCGAGGGTTGACACTTTGAATTATATATGTACCGTGATGTATCGATAGACTCCGATGGGTACGTATCACTGCTAAGTTCAGTAACATAATATGCGAGGTCTTCGAAAATAATTGCCAATGCATAATTATTTATATGTCCTGATCTTCTCCAAAACATGTTATATGAATATTTAAGATTTTTATTGGAGTCTAACAAATATGCATATTGGTGCGTGGTTAAGTCTGTGTACAATAATTCATTGAACAGTTCAATTCTTTTGTTGAACAAGCAACTATACTTACACAACCTAAATGTGGGGGTACAAATTATGACATTGGTGTGTTTTATATTGATTAGCTTTTGCCTGATTGTAGATATGATATGAGTATAGTTTTTCGTTGTATAGAAATCATCATGACCAATAAAAATAACACAAAAATCGTTAAGAGTAAAGTCACTAATTTTATTGTCAAGACCGTCCAGTAACTGCTGTATCCCTCCGTTTGTAACGATATGATGACATATGCTGTCTCCTCCGAAAGTCCGTTCAGCCGCTCTAAGCACCGAGTTGTTACTGTTGCTGCTGATCAGGCACATATTTCGCGGCCGTCGAAAGACATTGTTCGAAGAGTTAATTAGTACCGCCTTCATGCAACTTGGTTTACTCGGTGAACATTCTTTTTTTCCTGACTCTTTTATCGTCGCATGAGTATCACATTTTTTTGGCGTAGATGCACTAAACGTATTGTCCTTGTGATTACTAAAAATGATCGTGTCATTAGCGCTGTGAATGCTGTGATACGGTGCAGCAGACGCTGAGCCGTCTGCCGAATAAGTTGACGTTTGAAGGGTTTCCAACACCTTACAGACTGTATTTGACCTCTGGATACTTGACGATTTTATTGTACAGAGTTGATTGATTTTTCTATACGTCGGTGTGGAAGACATCCTAGAAAGTATCCTGGGACTGCCTATTCTGTGCTTGAGAACTTCCGAAGCTGTGACTGTTTTATATAAAGCAATTTTGCTTTTGTATAGCTCGTTTGTTTTTCGAAGCTCTGATATTTCGAGCGAAAGTTTACATATTTCCTCATTTGCAATGTCAAGATGTGAGTGCAGGTTGTCAACTTGTTTTTTTAGGTCATCATGTGAAGAGGTATCTCCGTTATGTATGTTTGGCAAGCTCAATTGACTGCAACTCAGTATGCTTTGCGAGTCTGTTATAATTGTACAGTCCGAGTAATTTTGTCTCACTGCCGGTTTTCTAATCGTGACATTATCAAAAGAAGACATTATGTCTACTTGAACGTTAATTAGTACGTAAATAAATGTATCACACGTCGAATTAATATCGAAAATAAGATGTTGTTTCAATCGTAGGCCTATTTTCTATTGTTCTCCAATTTCCGTCGGCAAGTTGCATCTGGAGTGGGCGGTGTTCAATGCTTATCAGTATTGCACCGGTCATGCAGACGGGTTCGTGAATATAGTAGCTATCTCGTTCGCACTTTGTATCTGGATATGTACGCGCTAGGCTGCTTGCAGTCGTCCGTCTCACTTATCTATTATAGCCCGAGTTAACACTGTACTGTCGCTAGATGGTGTGAGTTGTTACAGTATAGGTAAATTAACTTTATCTAACGGAAAATTGTTTAGATTTGGATTAAACTCGTTATTTTCGCTTTATTCAACACTATAAAATGTCACACATAAGTCCAGGGGATAAGTTTCTTCGGCCACAGAGATGTTTAAAAACTTTAGGTAACGGTTCACTGGACGACACTTGTAGTTTTTTACTGCTTAATTGGTTGATTTTCCTATAGGATAACACTTTTCACTGGTCGATGGTACAATTTTCCACTTAAAAGTTATATATTATTGCTTAACTATTGGGTGTCACTAATTTTAAAAGTTATATATTCACAGAGCCTAAGTTTATTTGACGCTAGCGCCATCTCGGCGCATGCGCATAGATCTGCTCTGAAGGTCATGCTCTGGTGGCATGGATGTTAATCAGGTGGGGCGACACGGCCTTTCATGCAACAGAATGGCCACATGGAAGCTCCGTAGAGCCCTGGTGCACATGCTGGTGCAACGTGTCCACAAGCCCTGGTGGGTAGTTAATTGGCTGCATTCCGCATTTAGGCAACCTTTAACAGGCCGGTTCAGCGTATCAGTCCCAAATCATAAAGCTGTCCCGTCACCGCTTTTTTGTACTTTAACTAAATTGGTAGGTTTATCCTCGTCAAACCCGTTTCCTAAATTTAGGATATTTTGCTGAAGTAATTTTCGAGTTTATTAAGATGAGAATAGAATTCTAATTTCATAAATGCTCCCCTGCTCATCACCCCCTCATGGGTCTCTCTAAAACTAATATTAGTTTTAGAAATTTTAACTAACTGGTCCATGCTTCGAGAGATCCCAGAGCTGGCGCATACTTCTCCCAAAAAATTGTCCTTGCGATTAAGAAGTTAATGACGCATGCAAAAAGAACACCATACCACAGGCTGCAGCTCAGCCTAGTGGATATTCAATTTTTTAATTTAATCATTGTTTTTTATAGCGTAAAAAGTTACGCTGCGCTATTTGAGGTATATTTAGTTTGAAAAAATGTAATTGATTACTTTATCCTTCTTTATTATGTCCTTTGTTAGCATTTTAATTAAAATTCCGTTTAATTTAAATAGGTAGTAAAATTATTCGAATATTCGAATAACTTACCAGGTATTATTCGAATAGCAAAATTAGCCGAATATTCGAAGAATTCGAATATTCGAATTGCAAGCCCTACCTGGCGAGTTTCTTGCGGCGTTTCTTCTCACCGTATCAGAGGCCATTTTCCGAAAAACTGGTAGAATCAGACCTGCTTCTTATCGCCGGTCAGACTTGTAAAAGAGCCCTTGAGGCCTAATTGCAAAATAAATGAATTTATATTTTTTCTCACTCCAGTCACATTATACAATACAATACAATATTTTTTCTTTCTTTATTGGCTGAAATTTCACTCCTTTTAATTTAAATATGTACAGTTTATGGAAAACCACCCTGTATAGTGTATGTATACTTGTATTCCTGGTGACTGTTCCTACCTACGCTTATATTCCAAGTCATAGTCTTAAGTAACAAATAATATTTATTTGAAATGTAAACGGCATAAATACATAAAAAGACTAAAGCAACATTTGTCAATGTAGTATACTCGATTAAAAGCCAAGTCCGGCGAGCAAAAAGCATCGTGATTCGTTTTTGCGGCTCCCTAAAGGGATTCCATTATTGCTGTTGAGGTTAAAACTACAGTTAAACCCAGCTCCTCAAAATTCTAATGACATATTTTTCAATATATTTCTCTCTGAAGAAGATAGGAAGGTAGGTAGGAAACCGTGAATTCACCGTTTTTCACATTAAGCTAGCGCAATTCGTTCAAAGTAACTTAGAAATAATGCAGTTGAATTGCAGTATGATTAGTTACTGCACTGGCGAAGGGTATTATAGTTAAAGAAATCGGTTTGTTCGTGCCAGGGCATAGTGCAGTGACGGTAGTTGACATGAGAAACAGCGCAAGCGGGGCACTGTACCTCTAGCACAACTGTGACACGCGACTCTTTCTCGCGCGAGATATGCTACCCATCTCTTTCCAATCAATATAGTGTGACAGTGACAGGTGATGCTCTGTCGCGCGAGAAACGAAGTCGCGGCTAGTTATGCTAGACGTACTGGAAGATTTAGTGGCGCTCTGTGTCGCGATAACTAGCGCTGTTTACACTACATTTAACTTGTGCCGGCGCTCGATCGGGGACTTGAGAATTCTTCATATTAAGCTCTATAAGTTGTGGAGTATGGTTTCTGTAAGCGATCGGGTGGTCCAACTTGATGTTAATGTTCAGTTTTGCTAAAATTTTAATTCCCTGTTTCGGTACCAATAGAAGCTAAAGAATTCAATCAAGGTCACGAGATGGCTTCACATGAATTCGAAGTTAACAAACAGGTGCGCGTACAGGTATTGAAAAATATTCAGCGGCGGCGTTTGCCAAAAAATGGGCAACGGCGGTATATTTTCGGCGTGGATGAAAAAAAAACACATTTTTAAACATTAAAAAATGTTTTGAATTATTTTCATTGTGCACTGCAATAACCACGCCGACTTCATGTCGATCGGACAATCAGCGGATCGACGAAATAAACTAATAATATACGAAGTAGCTACTGCAAATACTAAACTTTCGGAGTAGAACAGCAAATGTCAAAGGAAACGGCTAATGAAGTGAATTTTATAAACTGTTGGTGTGGTTGCTGTGGGTGTGGTTGGTGGAAACCGTAGACAATATTATGTTTTATCAACTATTTGCTAGTTTTTCTACAGTCTTGTGTAATTTTACCCACTTCATTAAAATTACAGATTGAATTTATATTTAGAAGGAATTATAGGCTATTTTACTGTATTCGAATTTTGTTAAAATAATATAAGATCCTGTTACAATGAGCAAAATAAGGAAATATGTTGAAGTTTTGAGTTCGATACACAAAGTGTAACTTGTTTTTTGTTATAATAATGAGTGAAAATCGTGAAAGTTTAATTAAATCAATATAATACTTAATAGTCTTACTGACTGTTGTAAAAGTTGGACCAGGTGGGGGCCGTGGCGTACCCTGGGATCGAACGAGGTCGCTTGGCCAGTTGGCCCGGAGTCCGGACCACCTTGAAGTTTCGCTGATTGCTCAAAGTGAGCAATAGACCAGCGGAAAAGGTTGGAGCGGATCAACCTGTCTTTATGTAGAGTAGCAAAATTACTTTATAACGAAAGGCCTATATGGCCATAACTCTTTTAGTCGTCATTTAAAGGCATTGTGTATGTCAAAATATCGTATAAATGCACTTTACAGGAGGATTCAGCTAATATGGCTACAGACTTTATAATTTGGTTAGGTAAACGTCAACAAACCTAAATAATATGGCTACAATAAAACCTTTAGTTAATAAGGTTACTACCTTTATAATTGGGTCAGGTAAACGCCAATAAAACGAAATAATATGGCTACTATAAGCCTAAAATTATTAATTATCTTATAATGGCTAATTATAGGGGCTATTAGCCAAATAATATTAAAAGCCATAAAAAGGCTATCATGAAGGCTATTTGATCTTGTAAAGGAAATATGCAGGATCGTTATAAAGCATTTTATCTTATAGAAGTCAGAATTTTAACGTTTATATAGCAATATTACTTTTATTATACATATCATTTATATAACTTTTAAAAGGGTCGAGGTCTTGGTTAGTCTGCTACACAGTAATTATAAGCGTGTAATTCTGACGATTGTCATATAGTTTTGTTTATATAACAAAGTCAGTCATAATAATATCAAGATGGAGAATACTTAGCACAAAACATAACCTCTATAAATGTTTTTTCTTGTAAACGCCTTATAGAGGTTATGTAATTTTTTTAAAGACATAGAAGCAATAACGAAGGAATGAAAAAAAATCCAAAGTTTTTTCATCACAAAACATTGTCGGGGGGAGGGGGAGGGGGAGAGAGGAACGGGGGGGGGGCGTTGAAAATGAATTGAAAACCATACCCCATATCGTCATAAAAATGAGTTTCCACTTAGTTTCGATCATTAAAGACACATAAGTAACATCAGAAAAATGGACACAGACTAAGGTACCTTTTCAAAATGGTTGACGTATAAAATAAATATTATGTCATTAATTGAAACACACGCACGATAATACTTGTTGTATGATTGCTGCGACGTTTATGAGTTGGATTACCTTTTAAACGATCCTTACATAGCGGTTACAAGAACACGCTTCTTACGATTGGAGTTTATATAGCAATTATAAGTTCATTCTTCTTATGCAAGCTTTATAAATTTCAATTATATTTTCTTTATAAACCTCTATATAACATATTTTTGCTACTTGGGGTGTATATCGAACCAATGGGAGTTTTAGTTGCCGGTTTGCTAAACCCAGCCCAGCTAAGAAGACTCCGGCAAGAAACTTAGCTGAGCCCGAGCAAGGTCGGAGTGAAGTCGATCCTGGATATTCGGATCCTGGGGACGCAACCCCTGTGTGCTGTTGTCGCGAGGAGGTCGTCCCCGCCGGCGGGGACCACGCTGTGTGCGTTGGACTCCGGTATAAGTACTGTGAGTTGCGGGCACTTTGTACGAGTCTATACTCGTACAAGGTGTTCGTACTTTATTTCAAATTCCGGGCGGACCCGGCCGCAACTTACTATGTGTGTCTGTTGTGTTAACCGGCTCATAATCTACCTGTACACTAAATGTCATGGAAATGGTCTAATAGTTTTACGTGATGCGTGCACTAATAAACAAATAAACCGATAAAAAGACAAACAGACAAAAATTGTATAAACAATTTATTTACGTTTTATTACTTATTTTGAACGGAGTTACTTTTTTGAAAAACTTTAATTTACAAGCACTGTCCTTCTACGATTTTAATTCAATATGGGAGAAAATTACAAAATTAAAATTGACAGACATTTTCCACTGCATAACGTTTTACGTCTAAAGCCATAAAGCTAATAAGCCTAAGCATAAGCCTAACTTTATGGACATAACCTACACTACGCGACTGTAGTCGTGTATAATAATATGTACTCAAATACTAGGAACAGATACCCAAGGAGCTGACAGAATAGAGGCCCCGACTTGACGGCAAGTTTATCGGAGCTCTGCACTTGAACAAATATTACTTAGCGCCGCGGGCTCAGTCTCGTACACCAAAATTTCACGTAAACTGTAAAGTGTAGGTATTTTACATTGAAATACATTTGCAATTTGATGCTAAGTTGCACGTATCCTCGTATGTCTAACTATTCTCATAAAACTAGTTGAGTGCTCTTGGAGCACCGTTGTGAAAGTTCAACCATCGAAATAGTTGTATAGTAAGGTAATCTTCAAATACGGCTTGGTATACCGGGTAGAAATATTCATTAGAAGGAAATAGATTTTACTTCAAGAAAACATTCTTCAAGGTGAGTCATGTCGGTCGGTTTTCCATACAAACTAAAAGAGGCAATGACCCACAGGGTCATTGTTTGCTTCTACGGCATCAATTACGTTTTAAATGTGTTTAATAGTTTCATACATTTTATGGAAAGCCAACCGACTCGAATCACCTTAATACGTTATTCTATCCTACTAATTCTACTTTCTATTAATATTAAAAATGTGAAATTTTGTGAAGATGTTTCGGTGTTGAGATGCTTGGATGTTTGTAACAATTGAATGGATTGAGATGAAATTTAGCATAAATAAGTATATCTTTTGGGATATTAACGGTAAGAATGAAGCCGCCAATTTGATGTTGCCGTGAAAAAAATTTAACAAACTAGGTACAGAACTGGTGCCTATAATTCCAGCATCTACCGATCCGTGTGATATGTTTACACGGTGGGACAAATTTAGAACATACCTATACGAATATAATTGAACTCGTTGATCGCTGCAAGTCCATATGCTGGTTGGCGACGCTCCACGAAATCGTTTTATTATTGAGAGGACATTTACTATTCCGTTAAAAACTGTGATGTGTGGCGTCCAGCAACGAATATACTGCGTCAACGGCTGCGAAAGAGCGTTATAACTAATTTGCAATATTTGTTGATTGTGCACCTTGCAGCTTACAAAGCTTTGACCATCCTGACAAACAAGCCGTGGACGCAATAAACTCGCAATTTCGGTCCAACGCTCGACAAATTTACCAACCGAAATGAAGTCTCAACTGCGAACAGACTGAGCTGTCAATAGGCCACCACTTTTATTACTTACGCGGCTATTGAATTCCGCTGCAACTGTCGATCGTTCACTTTCGCGCCCGAGATTGGTGAGGTATTGGACTCAAGTTAGACGAAGCTCTCCAATGCCTTATTATATACTTAATTAGCATTTTCCCGCGGCTTCGCCCGCGTTGTTCCCGTTATTATCCCAAAGGAACTGTTTACCGGGATATAAAGAATCATATGTTCCAATCCAGGACTCGGTCTACTTGCATGCCAAATTTCAGAATGATCCATCCAGATGTTACCCCGTTATTAGGTAACAAACATCCAAATATTTATGGTCACAAACTCATTTGTGCGCAGTCGGTCAACATAGCAAAAAGTCCACTCAAATGACCTGTAGGGGATTCGCATATAGTCCACTTCTCAAATGGTCCCCTTCGCGAATGGTCCACTTCGCGAATGGTCCATTTCGCAAATGGTCCACATCGCAAATGGTCCATTTCGCAACCAAACGCACCGCAACATTCCCTATAGAACCACGAATGGCTCCACGGTTACCTTTACCAAGTAAACCCATCGAATTTGGGCTCATTTTGCAAGAGTTCGTTATGGCGAGTAAGTACCCTTTTGGACTTACTAAAGAGAATTTAGTAGCGACATGCCTACTTTCGGTCTCATTAGAGCCACCAGACACCCGACCCACACCGCCTCACCTCGAACGGTTAATATTCTTTAAATGAATTTGTATGCTCCTCTCCTACGCCTGTCCTGTCTTCGCCCATTCCGCTCCCTCAGCCCTTAAGCCCCTCCAAACCCTTCAGAACAAACTACTACGACGCATAACTTACGCGCCGTGGTTCCAATCCAATCTCTTTATCCAGTATGACACCAAACTCCCTACCCTAAAATCCTACTTCACCTCCTGCACGAGAAGCTTTTTCGATAATATTCCGCACCACCCAAATGCGCTAGTAAACCACCTAGCGAACTATGACACCACCATCCCCGAGTTTCTTAACTCTGACGTCGACGGAGAGGGCGACGCGGACCCGGCGGGCGTCCGCGGCGGCCGCCCCGCCCGCCGATCCCATCACCTTACAGGCTGACGCCAACCCCGATCCGAACGCTGACAGACCTCTCGGGGCGCCGCCCCCAACGCCGAGAGCCAAACGACTTCGCAACCCCAAATACTAGACGACCAAGACACGTTCTGACTGACCCCGGCGACGAGATCACGGCGACCATCAAAAGATGGAACGACGTGATCCCGCCGTCCGACTTTGACCCCACGACCTTACTAAACGACCCGACTCTGATAAAGCGCTGCTCTCGGCGCCGGGGGCGCCCCCCCAGAACCTAGCACTAGATCACTCTATTAGGACACACTCTACACTCACCCATACACCATTTTTCTCTACAGTTAGGCTAACTCACACATCTACACTCTACACTATCTCAGGTTAGGTAACTAAAAATCCCTATCTTAGTGTGCGGCGGCCTAGCCCCCCACTTAATCATTTTCTATCCTGTTGGAGACCCTATACACACTCGCGACGTGTCCACGCGGGTATCCCTTTATTTGGTATAAAATCAATGCGTATAAAATCACTTCGTCGAAATTCATTTAGGTTAATGATTCATTTCGTATAAATTTAGATGGCATAAAAATTAAAGTGTATAATTCGTATAAAATTCAAATGCTCTAAAGCCATTTTCTATAATTTCGTATGATATAACATTCATTTGCTCGAAACGTGATTTGTTATAAGTATTATAAGGTATAATATTCACGGGGTATAATTGTTAAAAGCTCTAATTTTTGCCGTAAAAAATACGCTACAATACGTTCAATTAATAATAATGGCTGAGATAATATTGTATTTTATATGCATTGGAGAATACATAGGTAGAGTCTGGCTAATGAAAGATGAGACTAAAAAATAGCGGCAAATTTAAAAAAACAACGGGTTGCAACACTGTTTATAGGGTGACAAAAACGGTAATGATACTTGAGCCGATTTTTGAGTTGTTGTCACCTTTTTAATTCTTCCGATTTTAGTGAAAATTGGTAAGTACACAGCTTTTATTAGAGTGTTAGTGTTTATTTATGATATATATTTACTCCCCACATTAGCCACGGAAAGAAAAGCAAAAACAATTCAGTAAGTATTTTCGGAAACTGTTACTTTCTTATATTGCATATTGAGTATCAAAATCACCACAGCATACTATCCTCAGAAATCTAATGACGTTTGACACATTTGACGTTTGTATAATGTCGCCATTTAAAAAGTTTGGAATAAATGTCAGTCTCATCTTTCATTAGCCAGACTCTAACAAAACCCGAATCGGAGCACCCCACTATCCACGTGGTCTTGTCTGCCCTACCCCTAGAGTGTATATAGAAAGCCAGAGGCGCGGAGGGGGAGCAGCCCTCGCCCGCTGTAGCAAAGCACAGGCACAATACGCTGTAGCGGCTGAGGCTGGTCGCCGAATGCGACTAACAAGCCGAAGCTGCGAAGGCGAGCATTAGTGCCTGTGCTTTAATACGCAAGGGCGAAGGGGCTGCTCTTTTCGCAGCGGCGGAGCAGTTGCGGAGTCCGACCGACTGTTTTGTATACATTGTGATGATTAGACATTTTGATAGTTCTACGTTTTAAATATGCGATCAAGTAATTGTTATACAAAATAAATTATGCATAGTAATTTTATATATCTTAAATGTTATGCATAATGATTTTATACATTTTGAATGTTAGACATATTGAAGAATAGAGATTTCGTATTCAGAGCTTTTAAATGTTATACAAAATGAATTTTAACTGATATGATACGAAGTGATTTTATACGTTTTGAATTTATACATTTTGAGTTTATACCATTTAATTTTATACGAAATAAGGTAGACCCGTCCACGCGCGGACTACGAGTGTACCAATCGATGATAGCTCGCTGCCCGAATGCTTGCCACGCGTGAACCGCGCGATCAGTTGACCGATCGCGAAGTTGACTGATCGCTAAGTTGACCGAAAATAGTGAACTTTTTGCTATGTTGACCGACTGCGCACAAATGCACAAACTTTCGCATTTATCATTTCAGTGCGATTTGTAATTACAGATTAACGGTGTTTTGAGTTTATGTACCTACTTATGACAAATTAGGTACTGCTCAAATTTATTTTACAACACGTGGATGCGGAATATAATAAAAAACTAATGCATACGGGAAGTTGTGAATAAAAATAGTTGCAATCTTGAATGTTAAGTCATTTCATTAACAATAGACGTGATAGCATCGTGTCAACTATTGGGCATTGCGTGTCAAATACTACGAACGCGAACGTTTACCTTAAGTAACCAAAATACTTAGGTATACCACATACGAGTAAGTTTGCATTGTATTTTTTCTTTTGGTTTGGTGTGCAATAAAGTATGATTGTATTGTGTTGTATAAAATTCGATGTTGTGTAATTGTAGTACTTATTCAACATAGAAATTGCACACAAACGGCAAATTAAAATTAAGGTTTACTAAAATACTTGTTTTGCCATATATGTATTACTCATGACGGCAAAGTTTACCATCAATTTGTTTATTAATTTTAGTTTTAATTTTTATATTTATTTACTTTAAATTACTTATATTAGTTTTTGTATGTTTTCACAACGTTTTAATTTGTATGGGAGAATTTATTATGCTCAAGAGCAATGTCTTGGGCAATGTCACATTTTTGATTTCTACAGGGTGACTGGAAATTCGCCGTATTCCTTGATAGGGGTTTTCTACAGCTCATTTGCAATGATTTAGGCCCAGTCAACTAGGAGTCAAAACTCCTTGGTTTTCGAGATGAAAAAAAATTGAAATGTAAAAAAAAATGGGAAAAAAATCTGGAATTTCTGAATTTGAATGCTTTTATTTGTCAATTGCTGTAATGTTTTGGCACTTTTTACTATTGTAATGTAAACTAGTAGTAGTAGTTTATTAGCTATTCAAAACATGTTTTTTTTTTTATTTCAAAATTGCGTAGTTTCTACCCAATCACCAGTTTTATGTCAAGAGGCGGGTATTTAAAAAGAAAACCAAAAAACTTGAATATCTCGAAAACCAAGGAGTTTTGACCCCTAGTTGACTAGGCCTAAATCATTGCAAATGAGCTGTAGAAAAACCCCTATCAAGGAATACGGTGAATTTCCAGTCACCCTGTATAGTATACTTAAACAAAGTATACTAAATAGGTATTTTATTACAATTTACCCACATACTAAATACCTGATCCATTCAAAAACACTGGATTGATTACAATATGTTAAGAGACCCTAGATGTTTGAAAGCTTTATCGAATTGGTATTGGTATGGTATTTTCTTTATGATTTAGGACCAGTCTTGAGGTTTTTTCGACGCTTTTGTTGAGTTCAGGGCTGTTGTGGTTTAATACCATTCAGTTGAGATTTGTATTTTATTATTTTTCTTTTAGAAATGTTGTGTTAAATTTTTCTAAAGAAATATTTGCACGAGTTTTATTATTTATTATTGCTTCGCTCCACTTTACGACATTATACATATTATTGTGACGATAACGTAAGCGAAAGAATTAAAACTATAAATACAATTTTTACTTGCCAGTGGTATTTTAGGTACCCTGACTGTGTATCGCACAAATCTATTACGTTATCGCAATAGCTTTGCTGTGTTTTGTGGGTCCTTGAGGTAACAGTATCCCATTTCAAGCAATCCTATTAACTCGAGGTCTTGCGTTCCATTTTCGCATGAAACCTATCGCACGGTCACACTACGACTGTACCAACGTAATAATACTATTTCCACATTAAGTAATGTTTCCGTTATCATTTAGACACAAACTCTGGAATTTCGAAATGCGGGAAACACAGGAATTAAAGCAAAGTTCAGGAGGGCGCCTCTTTTATGATGTGTGGTTATCTCATGGAGCGGCGCGAACGGTGCTTGCATATAGCAGAACTTGACAATGGTAACTTTGCGTTTACAAAACTTAACGTTTGAAATTCGAAAACTTCGCGTTGTTCTAAAACGGATCTTTTCACCACGTGATAGTGTTTTTGTTAGATGAAAATGTACGTTTGTGGTAGCATGCAAGCCTTCACAGCGGCAGGTATTGTGGCAGTGCGCTTTGTTTGCGAGTGTCGCCGATATATCTGGAAAGTTCTGCGTTGCAGCGACGCATCTCTCCGGCCCTGTTTATATCAACTTTAGATCGCATGTGCTGTCAAAAACTTTTCATACTAAAGCCTTTGTGCTGTAATTGCATGTTGCATTGTATGTATTAAAAACAACAGCTAATAGTATTTCTATACAATTAGTAAAGAAACGCTCTTCGCTATACTAATTACCTACCATCATTATTTACCTACTTGACAGTAAAGTCTAGGAAACGCTGTCATATTTTATATAAATATGTACCTATGTATATTTACTATTTAACCATATAAACATTTCGTCAATAATTTAAAAAAATCACGTATCTAACACTGACCCCAGGTTTTTCAAAGTAGTGACGATTTGTGTTTTATTTTTATATTTCCGTAAAGATCAGGAAGTGAACAGGGAATGAATACAAAATGACTTTTATAATATCTCATGTAAAGGTTTAATAAGTATTTTAGAATAAACCTTTCATAAGATTGAAAAATGTGTAGATTGAATTGGGTATCATTTAATCGATCAGCAAAATATTCATATTTTGGTCAGCAGAAATATGTATTTGGTCAGCCAAAATAGCTAGTTGGTAAGCAACTTATGGTTAGCAAACATTTATAAATCAGGCTGCAATTAATGATATAGGTACTGAACTGCTCTAAATTATTTTGGTCACCAAATTAAATATTTGAGCTGCATTAAGCGATCTACGGTTAATCAAATTTTGATAAGCAATCAGTAGGTAAGCAAAATATTTAATTTTGTTCATCAAAATGAAAGGTTCAATAAAACCTAATTGGCATGCACAAAATGGGCGCAACTTTACTATTCTGCCGCAATAACGCAAAAGGGCACATCTAAATAAAATTTTCGAGTTTACAATAAAATAAGCATATTTTATTAGAAAAACTTCTATTTCTAAAATAAAAAATGTCCGAGATATTCGACTTCAAAGTTGACAAATTTTTAAGACGTAAAAATTTCGATGGATATTGGTGTCATTATAACACCTATTTATTATTGTTTTCTCGTATATAATTCGCTAAAATAAGCATGTTTTATGGAAAAACCTTTTCTCTGAAATCAAATATAACCGAGATATTCGACTTCAAAGTTGAAAAAGTTGACTTCCCGTATCTCCGGCGCTGCGGGAACAGCAGCCCTTCCGCCCTTGCATGACGACTAGGGCTTGCAAAATCGGTCAATTTTCCAACTCCGGAATTGGATTCGAATTTTACCTTCAATTCCGGAATTCCGGAACTGGTTCCGGAATTTATTAGGTCAGTTTTCTAATATGTGAAATTCGCTTAAAATATATTTAAATAAGGATCAGCGCTCATTTTACACTCAACGAATATGTATATCGTATTCCAAGACAACATTTGAGAAATAATTACTTAAACAACGTCTGATAAATGCAATTGAGTAGCAATTAACTTATCAGTATCACCGTATTAATTATAACAAATACTGTAATTCGACATCATATAATCATAAAATCATCAAGAAATATTAGGGTGGCCCTTATTTGGTCGTTTTAAGGGTTCCGTAGCTCAAAAGAAAAAAAATAGAACCCTTATAGGATCACTTTGCTGTCCATCTGTCTGTTAATACCCTTTATCTCGGGAACGTGTGAAGGTATCGAAATGAAAATAAAACCATGTGCTCAGGGTTACAGTCCCTTAAATCTGTGAAAAAATCAAACTTCTAAATTAACGTAAAAAAATGATACGGCCGTTTATGCCGCAAACGTATATTTCGACACTCTCAAGGGAATTTAAATTTATAGGGTACGTTGATCTAGAACTATGCAATTTGGTAAGTAATTCCGTCTTATAATACATGCGTACAGAAAAATCTGAAACTCTACATTTGTAATTAAATCATAAAAAAAAACATTTTTTATTTAAAGTAAGTTTTTGTAAGGAACGCTTAGTAGGAATAGTAGGCGCGTCCGACTCGCACTTGTTCGGTTTTTTTATTTCTTGACCCTTTATTTTTATACTAGGGAATCAAAAAACAATCCTATTTGTTTTTCAAGTTTAAGAGAACTCTTAAGGAAAGTTTGGAAAAAACCTCTTAAGGTTTTGATCAGGCCGGCGTTACTGGAACTGTTATTGAAACCTTCTCCAGTGCCAAGGATTCTCATAAATGTTAAGACATTATTCAATACTAAAAAAAATATACTTTTATTGTGTCGGAAGGATAAGACACATGATATGAAGACAGGGCAAGAAGATAATTAGCCTTCGACTATATTAAAACGTCGTAATTTTGTAAAATAACTATCTTAATGGCCAATTCTAGTACACTGGTTTCAATTCCGGAATTTCCGATATTAAGTACCATGAATTCCGGAACTGCAATATCGGAAAAATCGTCCGAAATTCCGGAATTTCCGAATTCCGGAATTCCGGAATGCAAGCCCTAATGACGACGCACGTCTTGCGTCATGGCAGGCGAGGGCTGCTGTCCCTCCGCGCCTCCGGCTCTATAAAAACACTCTAGGGCGCGCAGTGTCGGCACGCGTCCTAACCAGCGAGAGCCCTAGATTCGGACTTTCGCAGGCTTTTTAAATTTTATAGTAAGTAGTATCTTCATAAATAGCAATACGGTAGAAATCACTGATAATTGATAAACACTACTACTTGACAATGACAGCTGACAATCACCGAATGACAAAACAAACACGCCCACGATTGGCTGCTCGCGTCACGTGGTCTGTTTCGCTCTGCCCACAGTACTGCTGATTTTTCAAACTAAACGCAATCAATTGTAACCAATTGTAAAATCTTGCCGGCCAAGTAATTATTTTGCAGCTCGACTGTTTATTAGGCAGACAAATGATAAATAAAGCAGATTAATATTGGTTAAAATGTTAACCATTTTTAAATTATTTGCTGAACAAGAGTTGCCGCCTGATGTTTATTTATTGCCAGCCAAATCTTTGTACGCTGCCCAAATGATTTAACGGCTTATTTTTTTTTGCGGATCAATTTTAATAACGGCTGACCAAAAAATTACTTTCCGATTGAATTCTAAACTAAACTTTTTGCATAGTCATTGTTCGATCCGCACTGTTCGCCGGTTTCAATACTCTACAAATATTTTTGTAGGTACTATTGCATTTGAAATGGAGTTGTAAACAATTTATGAATTTTTGATCCGAGCTTCAATAGGTTGCTGTGAGCAGTGGCGTGGACATTGTCGGGAGGATTGCAATGTTTGTTTCAATTTCCTGGTGGCACCAGTGTGCCGCAGATTTGGATTGTGAGGTACCTAGTTCCCTTGAAAAAATGAAAAATTCTAAAACGTTTAGAACGTGAAAGTTATGAACATTTCGCCGGTCCCAATTAAAATAGTCGGATCTACAAAAATGTCATTTTTGTTTTATTGCGTCAAAGTCAATAAAAAACACTATATTTTTATTATTACAATTAAAATTTATACTTTTTAAGTAATTTTCTGAGATATTCAATTTAAAAATGTCGGATCTTGTACAAGGTCCAATTAATAACGTCGCATGTTGCGTTGCGACAGTGTTTACGGGGCGAGCGGGGAAGCGACGCGGTCGGATGTGGCAGTTACCGCTATGTTGTACGGAGGAACGGTCGCTTCATTTCATCCATAAGTTTATGATCTTTATTTTGATACATTGAAAACGGTATATTATGTGGGTTTATTTTTATAAGCAAGTTTGGTGGTCCGTGCAATAATGTCGAATGTGGTAGTTACGACAGTTTTAATTGTCTTCACAATATTCTTTTAAGTTGGATGTACCACATCCGACTTTTTTTTGTGGAAGCAACTTAAGTGCTATTGTCGTAAGTAACACATACGACATTTTTATATGGAAATAAAATATTGGCTTATGTTGTAACTGGCACATGCGACTTTTTTTTACGCGAATGACATATAGGCTTAAGTCGTAACTAATATATCCGACATTTTTTTACGGAACTGACATAGCTTTTTATATGTCGAAAGGTACACTTCCGACAGTTTTGTGTGGATATTATACTTTTACTTTTTTGTTTTTTTTTTATTCACGATTAAGCATTTGACTTTGATCTCACCTGTTGGTAAGTGAAGATGAAGTCGATGATGGAGCATGCTTACCTAGATAGTGCCTATTCATTCTCGACTTGAAGAGATCCAAGTTATATTTTTCCGAGAAGAGGTCTGCTGGAAGAGAGTTCCACTCCTTAGCTGTCCTAATAAGGAAAGTGGAAGCAAAGCGCTTTGTGCGTGTCGTTGGTAAATCGACAACGTAAGGGTGAAACCCAAGTCCACGCCTAGTCCCATAATGACGAAATGAAGATGGCGGAATCAGTTCATGCAATCCCAACGCACACTTGCCGAAATGTATCCTGTAAAATACCGATAAACTGGCGACCTTTCTGCGGTGTTCAAGGCTTTGCAGCTTTTGCTTCACCAGGTCAGGATCACCTATGAGCTTCTTGGCACGCTTATCGACTGAATCCAAGGCGGCTAGCTGGTACTTGGCGGACCCATCCCAAAGGTGGCAGCAGTACTCCATACACGACCGGGCCTGTGCTTGGTATAACTGGAGCAGTTGTCCTGGTGTGAAGTACCGCCTAACCTTGGAGAGGATCCCAAGCTTCTTGGCTGCAGTTTTGGCCAAAGATTCAATATACAACCCGAAGTTCAGATTGGACGATAAGTTCATGCCAAGAAGTTCCAGACGATCTGATATTGGCATGGGTACATCACGGAAAGTCGGAGTCAGGTCAAAATGACCCCGTTTTGTGGAGAACAAACACGCCTGTGTCTTGGTGGCGTTGAACTTGACTAAGTTGGCTTCACCCCAATCGGATACTGCCTTGAGAGTCGAATTCAAGCGATCCACCATCGCCTCCCTACTAGACTGGATTTCGTCACGTTTGGCTCTTGCACTGGACAGGCATCTATCTACAACTGTGCTGTCATCAGCATAACCAAAGGTTCGGGGCATTAGCATGTCATTCATGTGCAGCAAGAATAGAGTTGCAGACAGAACAGATCTCTGAGGAACACCGGCATCAGTAGCCCTTTGATCGGAGGTGTAGCTATCGAGAACTACACGAATTGATCGGTTCCTCAGGAAATCTGCGATCCAGTTGCAAAGGCCAATCGGTATGCCGTACGTAGGAAGCTTACCTACTAGACTTGTGTGCCAGACTCTGTCAAAGGCTTTCGAAATGTGTACAGACACACTAGAAGATCCCCAGTCGATCGCCCCGGGCGGAAACCAAACTGGTGATCGCTGAGCAAGTCATTATCTTCTAGGTATGTTAGGAGTCGTTTGTTCAGTACACGCTCCATAGTCTTGCAGAGTATGGAGGTGACAGAGATCGGTCGGTAGTTGGCTGGGTCTGCTCGGTTGCTCTTTTTAGGCACAGACTGCACATTAGCAAGCTTCCAACTCGAGGGAACTGCTTCAGTATCTAGAGAGAGGCGATACAGACGAGTTAAAACTGGAGACAGCTGAAGCTGCACAGTTACGCAAGACAATTGCTGGAATGCCATCGGGACCACTAGCTTACTTTGCTTTAAGTGCAATTATCGGTAATTTTAAGGGCATAATTAATAATACTTACCAGTAAGAAATTTACGCTATATTTATAGTATTGGATACTACGTGTGGGTTTCTGGTTATGGTTTTATGCATGATAATTGTAGTTTTTTTATTCTCCCTCCTAAGGTGCCGCGGAATCACTAATTCCAGAACACTCTGAGTATGAGACAAAATTAATTTAACTGCAAAAATTATTGGGAGATGTTTTTCATGATGAAAATGAATATGGTGACTGCGACAACTTAATGGACAACTTGGAATACTACTTCTCCAGCAATTCCAGAAAGAACAGCTGGCACATCTCCGGAAATGAATATTCCAACCTATCCACCGCCTAGTCTCTTAGTAGGTACCTAACTATTGAGACTGATTAGAGTGTTAAATTGAAAGATTTTTATTAAGAAAGGTTTGGTAAAATTTCATAATAATGCTTAATAACCTTTTATATCCGTTTTTTTAGTAGTTACATATCTTTTGAGACTGATTAACACACTTACAGTAAAATAAATGTTTTTTTTTGCGTTTTGTTAATTTAGGAGACGCTAATTAAAATAAGAAAATTTAATTTAAAGAGTAAACTTTGAAAAGTACATAGTAGTAGTTACCATAAAATAACATTAAATTTAAAACAATTTAATGTTATTTTATGGTAACTACTGTTCAACAAAGTGTGTGTTTGTGCCATTCCAATTGTGTTACCTATTTGTTTTTATTACAGTATAATAAAAAGTATTTCATGAAGAACATTGCCTTATTATTTCATTAAATTCACTTTCTTAGAAAAGCTATTCAATTGTCATAACTATCTAATCGTCATCATTATATTCCAAATATTAATGTCTTAAGTGACACTTGAGACAAAAATAAAAATATAACGTCCAATTAAAAATGTCCTAAGTGACACATCCGACTAACGACAGTAGCTCATGTCCAGAAAATAAAGTCGTATGTGACACTTCCGACAGTTAACTTATATCCAACTCCGCTTAAAAATGTGACATGTTTGTTTTTTGGCACTTTTAAGAACTTATTTATATTTTTGACTATGCAGTTGTAAAGAGTAATAAAAAATAGTCACTCACTTCAAATTTCATAACAATATTCCATAATTTGACAAATCTATACACAAAAACGTGTTTGGCGAACTTTGATTGCTCCTCCTGTAAAGTCGCCATTTTGCAGATCCGACTTTTTTACTTGGGACCGGCGATTTAATAACACTATTACCACTAACTGGACATAACCAGAACCTTTTTGACAAGGTTGTGGTCATATCTGATAAGTACATTGTGTATCTAGGGCGGTAAGATAGGAATTACAAACGGGTGTTTGTTATAAGCCCAAGCCGAAGCCGAGGGCTTTAATAACACGAGTTTGTAATTCCTTTACCGCCCGTGGACAGACAATGTTTTTCATCACACTTGTGAGGAAATCTAAATAAAATAACCTTACTAATCCACCCAGTATGAGAAGACATTGTTAAAAAAGAAAGTGACATATCGCCTGCTGACTGAAAAAAATGAAAAAATATTGAATTTTTTTTAGATGTGGCCGTATTGCAGTCAGTAGGCGATATATCCATAGACAATGCGAATGTCAAGTCACGTTCGGAAACCATAGCGGTAAAGACATAAAACGGCCATTTTAGTTGATTTTATATTTGCAAAATACTGAAATACGCTATTTAAACATTTAATTAATGTTATCAAAATGTGTGTTTACATGTATTTGCAATAACAGTTCTCTTTAAATACCTAAATATGTATTTCAATGATAAAGTTTAAAAGTAAGTTGGCGTTTCCTTTGAACATCACTAATAAGAGTAAAACAGAACCAACGTTTCATATTTAAGGAGAAAACCATGACGCCCTAGGGCGTAATAGGTAATTTACGGCCCGCAGAACCTACGTGTAATGACACCATTTTCGAGCAAGTGTGATGAAATAGTACATTGTGTATCAAGGGCAGTAAGTAAGGAATTACAAACGAGTGTTTGTTACAAGGCCGAGGCGAAGCCGAGGGCTTTAATAACACGAGTTTGTAATTCCTTTACCGCCCATGGCACACACAATGTTTTTCATCACACTTGTGAGAAAATCTGATTAAAATAACCTTACTTAACCTAAACAAAATTGTAAAACTGACAGTGACATTAGTGACATATATCTAGACGACAAGTCACGTTCGGAAACCATAGCGGTAAAGACTTAAAATGGTTGATTTTATTTTTTGCAAAATACTGAAATGCACTATTTAAACATTTAATTAATGTTACAGAAACATGTGTTTACATGTATTTGCAATAACAGTTCTCTTTAAATAAATATTTCAGTAATAAAAGTTAAAAAAAGTACGTTAGCGTTTCCTTTGAACATGACAAATAAGAGCAAAACAGAACCAGCGTTTCAAATTTAAAAAGAAAACCATTACGCCCTAGGGCGTAATAGGTCATTTACGGCCCGCAAAACCTACGTGTAATGACACCATTTTCGAGCAAGTGTGATGAAAAGAGTCTTACCCCCTTTTTTGTGTATCTGACGCGTGGAAAAAAATATTACTGGCAATGAGAATAACATAAATCAGAAGAATCATTAAGAGAGAACGCTTGGCGATAAATGAATTAGAGATTGTTGAAATCGACTCAAAGTGAAAGTAAATAACGTTGTTCACGTTGCATTTTTTATTTGGCTGAGTCGGGCGCTAAGCGATGAGCTCCATTTGTTTCGGCGGAATCACTAACGCTGTGTTGGTTCGTATGTAGAACTGTTTCCCTTGCCTACTGTTTATCCTCAATCGGCTCCGTGTCTCTGTAAATACTAGTATCGATACCGGGAGCGAGTCGATTTAATCGAGTCCATTGTGATTTAATGTCTTTTATTGGTTTTGCGGTTGTTTAGATGTTTTGGAAATTCGTGAATCGTCATTGAAAAAATAATGCTACTCATATCCAAATAATGTGCTGTGAAAAAGTTTGATGATGTAGGATAATATTTATGTTATAGCTATGTACAGTACAGGCATATTAAGACAAGTTAACGACAAAATGGTTTGTAATTATGCCAAAACGTTTAATTGTGATAGGAACACGAGTTTACTGACATTTATATCATTTAGTTGACATAACATTTGAACATGGAAAGTTCGTGTGTAAAACTAATTAAATATTTTGGCGAGCGGCGCTCGTTCGCACTGGGCTGTGGACGCGGTCCTGCAACTATTTTCATTACGAGCGTCCGCGTTCATAGGGGAATAAACTTGTTTTGTGTATTAAACAACGATTCGGTTAAGCTTTTCTATGGGATACCGTTTTTGTAGGATGTTTTTAACAGTTTTAAAGACGAGACACTTGGACGTAGTGACGGGAAAAGGATTTACAATCCACCGTGAGTTGCGTTTGAGTAATTAATTGAAAGTTGAAGTTAGAAGATGATTTCAACCGTCATACGTGTGGGTTGGTAATGTTGTTTTTAATATTATGCCGACATATGTCAGCAGGATCATTAATGCTGATCGAAAGTACAGGCTTGATAGACCACTCTGCTATACTTAGTTCCACTTTCGATTGTTTCGTGGGTTCGATTCTTTTCGCGTAACTACATTCAATTACAAAAGTTTGTTAAATTACTTAAAGTAGCAACGGTGTGATTTAAATGATAGTAAAATATCTCTTATTTGATAATATTGCAATAATTGACGTTATTATATTTATGATATACCTGTTTTGACAACAAGTGCAGGTAAGATCACCACGATGAAAAAAATTCGATTAAATTTATTCGTTAAAATTATCCAATTCCATTAGTAAAGACTGATAATACCTACTGTAGGGACCTAGCTGTCTCTACAGAAGAATTATAAATATAATTCAAATATTTCAAATATCTGTCAGTTTAACGAACGTAATGTTTTAACATAAAATATTGAGACAGTTCTCATCAGAGCGCCATCAAACCAGAATATTGTATTCTTTCGGGAAATATATAGTTTAAATTATCAAGTAAATGTTTCTCTTCAATAAATTCACCGGTTAGACAGACCCCTTTACAATACTCAGTAGATATTTTGCCCAATTCAGTGTTACTTAGTTTGGTAAGAGCTGAAGACTGATCTGATCATGGATCGTGCGCAATGGTTTATTCAGCAGATAATGATGAAGTTAGTTGGTAAAGGTGTGAATACGATAGTTCTCGATTCATGTTTTGTCACTGTAGAATTATTCAATTCTCTTTTTTTGTAACAAGAATAAAAAGTGAAAATAAATCAATGAACGCGTTTCCATACAAAATCGTTTACCGTAATTTTAATTGGGATAATGGGTATATCTTTGCCCGCCCCTTACCTCAATAGAACCTTCGTTCGCTAATATTTATCGTCGACCGTAGATTGGGGTAAGAGATAGGTAAATCAACGTCCCTTACGCCGATTGAACCTACCAAAGTAATGATTCGATATCTATAAACTCAATAGTTTAGGCGTCTCTTACGCAGTACATGTGAGGTTAAGGTTCAGGTTTAACCTTGAAGTTTACAGCACACATAACAGCTCGGCACAGGTACGGCATCGCCTCAATTCACCGTTTCGCCGTCAACCATACGTAAGCACGTAACGGACGCGAGGCAGCAGCTCGCTTTGGACAAGCCAGTGACCCGCAACGCAAGCCGCAAGCGCGGCGGTGGCACGATGTAAGCATGGTGACCGCGAGTCGCCCGCGGTGTGCCGAGCCAAAACGCTTCCGTTCCATCCAATGCCGATAAGTCTGCGTTACAGTATGAAGTTCCTTACAAAGAATACTGAGTGGCTCGAGCTGCGCCGCGGCTGTACCGGTGCATTTGCGTCTTGAGCTTGATGTGTGCTTTAGCCTAAAAGAAAATGGGCGTTACGATACTAAAAAAACTTATTTTACTCGGGAAAATATCTAACGCCCTAGAACTAAGAAATACCATATGGTAATACTTACTACCTACTTAGTTATATTTTCGTAACTACCAAAACGGTATTTTACATTGTGAATTTCTGTATTATAAAGGCATAGTTATAGTTTCCAAGTTAGTGACGTAAGTCTATAAAACATGAAAGTATAGATTTCTATACTAAACTGATCCATACATTAGAATGACCCATATACTTTTAAATTTTAGGAAGTTACGAATGTTATAATAATTTCGACCCTTAATACCGTTCCGCAAACTAAAACAAAGTTGTGAAAAGAATGCGTCATGGCTTTTCTTCACTGAGTTCAGAACGCGTTGTGGGTTTTCTTCGTTTTCATAATGCGTTGTGGTCAAATAGCGTAACAGTCACGACTCACTTTTTGCGTTGTGGTATTTCTAAGGTTGCCATTGAGCGTTTTTATAAGTTACATTACGCAAACATCGCGTTGACGACGTTTTGATTAAAAAACAAAACGTATTGTGGGCGTTTTATCATTGTATTAGCGTTTTCGGTCTGTGAGCCTAACATAATTATTGTGCCTAAAAGTAAGTGTGCGACTGTAGAAATTTCTTATGGCAGGCTGGATAAATTACACTGTTTTAGAAACAGGTGATAAATCGATAATAATAATATTTAGATTTTTAGAATCTTACATTCTAACTATGAACTTTTAATAGGCACATTTACATAATTAATTTCAACGTTTATTCATATTTTAACCTTCAGATGAGGTACAACGAGTGGGTAGATAGATAGCTAAACTTTTGGGTAAAAATGAGACAAGTACCTATTTCATATCGACATTACTCTAAATTTCAGGGTACGGGCCGTTTTCTGACGAGGTATGATATTTTTTTTGGGCACAAAAAAATATCATATATCCTATCTATAGCGATAGGCTAGTCAGTAGGTGAAAAACAGGTAAAGTTTGAACCTTTCAACTACCTACTCACTGTATTACGCGAACTTCCGAATAGATTTATTTAGAGGCTGTGTCGCTCTAAATAAGTCCAGTCGAAACTTCGGAACAAGGCGGTTACATCTTACCAAGATCACATTCCGTATTCATCAAACACCCGTTCTAGTCTCAATATACGTGCAGGAACTTGGTATCGCCTCGAGGTTCATCTTAGTTTCGGAGATGGGTACAACTTCTGAACTCCAGCCGACGAACTTCAAACCGCATGTACAAAACAAGCAAGGTCAGATATAGAATTTGTTTAGGTTCTGATTAACACTGTAAATAGAAAATTATCTGAATCTGATGCAACAATATGCTTTTGCACTTTAAACATAATTGTTTAAAAATAAAAAGCTTTTTGCTTCGAGATATTTCTTTATCTGCAACTTGTATATAATTCAAAATTAAGCACGTCACTTCTGGTAACACATTTTTAAACGATGGCTAATTTGATTTCTGATAATAGTTTTTTGTGTTCTTTAATCGTTATTTATTTGTTTTAGGTTATTGCCTATGATATTAGTTACTACCTATGTTTTAAGTGTACCTATGTTATTTATCTACGAGTATATATCAGCCACGGACGTCCACTGCTGGTAGGGAATGCATTAACCGGTAAATTATCATAACCGGGTATTCGATCGGTTATGATCCAAAAATAACCGAGAACCGGTTAAAGTTACACTGAAACTTTAAGGCTTTTTTTTTGTAGTTTATTTAAGAAACAAACAGTCTTAAATTACAATTACAAAATATCTTAGCTTAAAAAGCTACCATTACTAAAATAGTAGACCTATAGTCTACTCAACAACAACTTAAGCAAATATAATACAATAATTTTCTTAACACGGATATAAATCAATAAAAAAACAATTAACAATAAAAGGTAAAGAAAACGCAGTATGTATGTAGACACGCGGCAGCGTGTCAAGCCAAGTTCAAGCAAAACTGGCTAGCCAGCGCCAAGTGTAATAGGTATTACACGAACCACTTGGTGCCACTTTTGACCCTTCTATAACTCAAAACCTGTTTAACGTAAACACATAAAACTACGTGTGTTTAATTATATCCATAAGGATATCTAGAAGCCCAAATTTCATGAAGCTAGCTCAAACGGTTATAAAGATATGAAGGTCAAAAAGTCGTAAATTTTAGCACTGACTGACTGAAATATATAGTACCTAAACCTAACCTACTTCCAGATGACCTAGAAGGATGAAATTTGGAATCCAGCTCGGTAATTGTGTGTAAGCGTACTAAAAAATCTAAAAAGAAAAAAAGGAAAAAAATAGGGGGGTCCCCATACAAAATTTTTGTTTTAATTGTATCGTTGGAACCGTTAATGAAATTTGGAATCTAGCTCGGTAATTGTGTGTAAGTGTAAGCGTAGAAAAAAATTTAAGAATAAAAAAAAGTTAAAAAATAGGGGGGTCCCCATACAATTTTTTTTTTATTGTATCGTTCGGAACGGAACCGTTACAAACATTAAATCTCAATACCTGCCTAGTTTTCTTTACAAAAAGTAATGATATCCCACCAAAAACATAAATGTAAAAAAGGAGAGCCAAGTTCAATACAAAAATTATGTTAGGCTGTGGGCTTCGTCGCAAAAAGAATGGAGATTTAAATGAGTGCCAAGTCCTATGCAAAATCCAAATATGTATTTATAGGAACAAAATAATATTATGAACAAGTCTTAAACTCTATTTCTTTGCTTTATTGCAGCGGTCGGCAACCGCTTAGAAGCCAAAGCCCACATAAGGTTAAGGAAATTGACGCGGGCCGCATTTTGTCAATAATTTGTGATTTTATACTATTCGGAATATAGCGACCACAATACAGACCGGAATATAGGGCCGCAAGTGAGCGGTTCACGCACCGCATGCGGCCCGCGGGCCTCAGGTTGCCGACCGCTGCTTTATTGGATACCTATAACAATTGCTGTTTTTTAAAAATGTGAGATCTTAAAGTAGGTCAGATTTGACTTGGCCAGTTTTTATCAGAATTAAAAAAATATATTTATATGTTGAATAATTTTATAAAATGACTGATGTAATGAACTTTATTTTTTTTTATCCTATAGAAATTCTTTTGTCTTTTAAAGCTTCAAATTACTTTGAACTTAAATTATATGTCTCGGAGATGGCGGTAAGGTTTTCAATAATTATATGAGAGAAGAATCAGGCGTTAATAGCGTTGCATGTTCCTGACACTTCTTACAATTGGCGCATGCCTCGTGAGCATGCTTCAGTGAGTGTATTTTGTCATAATTGAAACGTATTTATTTTAAATCTATGACTGCTTTCTGTACAGATGAGATAGAGAACGCGTCACGTTTGAATGACGCTATCATCTATCCATCTAAAATCATAGGGAAATTACTGAAAAAGGATTAAAATCATGTGCACAAATGTACAATGAAATAACCAAACTAAACCCGATTTTCAATCTAATAACCGGGTTTTAAATGTGGCCTATATTGCCGGTTATAGCCGGTTACCCAGTTTCGGTTAAAACCGGTTTGCATTCCCTAACTGCTGGACACAGGCCGCCCCCATAGATCGCCACAAAGTGCCAGAACTGCACTAGCAGCAACACATCCACCATACATCAGATCACACATACAGCAGATCGCATCCACCGGCTCCCCGTTGTCAGGTCATCTGTCCATCGACTCTGGGACTGTCACACGCTGCGCTAACCTATACGTGGTCGTCGCTACAGGACTTTACTGCCCCAACGGTTATCTGTTATCGGGGCTATAAATATGGCCTGCCCACTGCCACTTCAACCATGCAATCCTGCGAGCTATGTCCGTTTACTTTGGTTCTATGGTTTAAGACATTTATTGCCATGAGAATAAAATACATAATTTTATTCACTTCAAATGGGAACTTAAATCTAAAGTGTGTGTGTATGGGACTAATAAGGCGGCTCAGAGTGGCGCAACGTGAAATGGAAAGGGTTATGCTCGGAGTTTCTCTGCGCAGCGATAGAATCAGAAATGTTCATATGACCCAAAGTATCCAAGCGCGTAAATTTGTAAGATTTGTATCTTAAGAAATTCCGAGCATAACCCTTTCCATTGCACGTTGCGCCACTCTGAACCGCCTTATTAGTCCCATTGTGAAGGACCATGTCTTAGATCCGTATTGTGACGAACCTTAGTATCGCCCACGGATTGAAATAATTTACAGTTTATTCAGAATTTGAAACTTCAGTTGCAATGTTCAGTTACGGGTTTCAGAGCTGAAAAAATTGTAAGGTTTACCAGTTCAACCGACCGAACTGAAGCTCCTAAGAAATGCAGAGTAATGGGTAAAATTCTAACATTGCTCAAACAATTACGTTAGGCGTTTGGATAAACATTATATTAGGAAAAGATATGAAAGATTTGCAATCTTACCTAGTATAATTATCCATGGACGTTGGTGACGAAAGCACCCAAGGTGGGGTATATTTACAACCATGGCACTAATAAACATAACATAGGACAGTTGCAGATTATTCCAATACTTAATTAATTTTCTTCGCCACGTCAACGTAAACAAGGAATGATATTGAAACTGACCGAATGTATTTGAAGTGATGTCACAAAATACAATCGCGTAAGTTATGGTTAAGGGAAAGTTATCGGAATTAAGTTAATGTTTTAATTTAGTTTAATTATATTATATAGATTAGAAAATTAAGAGAAAATTATTGGTGAGTTTATGAAAGTGATTTGTGATAGCTAAATTAATAGTATTATTTGCGGGTTCGAATGGGAAAACTTAGTTAATACAGAACTGATTGTCTATGGCAAAGATAAATAATCGAAAGTACCCGCAGATAAGATTCCTAAGGAGTGGACCTTTTGCTCTTAGACATAAGGTTGATTTTGGGCAAACCGTAAAATATTGGCGCCTTTTTATGGACCAATCACAAAGCGTCCCAATGATATGCATATGTGTGCAGTACTCTTGGACTGTTGGATTATCGAAAAATGTTGCCAATTACTGAAGGAGCAAATTGGATTGGAGAATAATTGTATGATTAGATAATAAAATAGGTAGACTATAATTAAGCTTTCTAGTAATTAGAAAAGGACATTAAAAGGATAATTTATTTATGTGTTATTATACGCCAGGACAACAGTATTTTAGCATAAATGGGAGATAATCGGGAATCTATGTTTGAATACTTGGGAACACCACTTACGAAACGGGCGGATATATGGACTACCCTCGAAATAAAATTCCTCAAATCAAACAAAGAAATAGGCTGTATGTCTTTAGTCATAAAGGCGATATTCAGTCAAATGAGAAAGTGGCGTGATCTTGCTTCTTCCAATCAGAGGATGTCCCGGAACTATGAATGTGTGAAAATTACCCTGATGGAGAATTGTGCAGAATGAGACTGAGATAAAGAAGTATTGACATAAGGTTGAAAGTCATGTACATACGAAAAAGCGGGAGAAACGTCTATAAAACCCGATGTAACCAAGACTTCGGCGTTCAGTCTCGCCTCGGCGACACTGATACCAACCTCAGCTCTCGAGCTGCCATCAATAGTCTTCGTCTTCAAACCAGCCCTGGAGGCTGCCAACATTTAGTCGCCGATACTAGATCTCTGCGAAAGCTGTACAGGCCGGTACAGGCTATGTCTAGTGTTAGGAAATAACTGAACCTTTGCGAAAATCTTTCGAGATTATGTTCAGTTATTAGTCAGATTAGGGATCTCTTCAATTATTCTCTTTAGCGGCTTGCCGACGGGGGGGGTTATCGCCATTTTTAGCCAGAATTTGGGACTTCTTCAATTATTCTCTTCAGCGGCTTGCCGACGGGGGGGTTATCGCCATTTTTAGCTAGAATTGGGGACTTCTTCAATTATTCTCTTCAGCGGCTTGCCGACGGGGGGGTTATCGCCATTTTTAGCTAGAATTGGGGACTTCTTCAATTATTCTCATTTGCGGCTTGCCGACGCGAAAGCCATGCCCATTTTTAGTCAGATTTTAGGCAGATTTTAATCATAGTTAGTCACATATCAGTCAACGGGTCCTATGTTTGTTAAGTTAGTCCAGGCCTACCTACAAAAGGGTCATGTTTTAAATAGGAAAGATTTATGTCTATTTTTAGAAGTTCTGACTTGCATACGAGGGGTTCTTGTCAAAATTTAGGGGAGACCTACGTTTAATCTAGGCCGACAGTCGGTAAGAATCCTGCGATCATAGTTTGAACCATAATATGAAACTTAAATCCACGTTACAGCAAAGGGAATCGTCAATTATCAACGACGAGGCAGCGGAGAGGAGGCCGCCCTTGCCCGTGCTCTACGGCGTGCACCTGGTCCTAGATTGAAGATAACAAAGACAAACGAGCAACGGCGCCACGGAGGGCTGGCTGGCGGTGAACGTGCAGACCACGGCGGCGGCGTGTTCCTGTCCTTACAGCGGAGGGAATCGTGACTATCGACGGTATGGCGCGGTGCAGGTCGGCGGCGGCCGTGCGGGTCGGCGGCGGGCGCGTCGTCCTGTGGCAAGACCCGATTCCTGTTCGTAGAGGTTTGAAGACATCAAGGGGTAAGTGTTTTATTTTATCACTGGTAGGGCTATCCGTGTGGGGGTTGCTTTGTTTTGGGAGGTTGTATATGAATCTGAAAGTCATAGGCCTGTTTGGTCCTAGAATTGTCTAAAGTCTACTAAAGTTATTATCATATTAAATGCATTTTGAGTCAAAGATAGCAACAATTTCGGTTGAGACGTCAAGCGAAATTGTTAGCATATTTTTTGATCGAGCATAGGCAGGCAAATTTGAAGTGCTTTTTATAATAATGTACATTTTTGCAAGGGTTTTATTTTAGTTGATTTTTCTTTCTTGTGTGTTATTTGGATATTTTGTTTTGTGCGGAATATTTCGACATTTGCGTCAAACTATAATTTTGGTTCATGAATAATGTGTGATACTTAAATATTTGTGCGAACACACGGATGTGTGTTAATTCGTCATTAAGTGTATACGATTGGGTGCCTACCCTCAAATTCGTACGGAATACCTCGACCATTGCGTTGAACTATAATTTTGTTTTATAAATAATGAGTTTATGAGTTTCGTACACGTATGAATAGAATTAAGTCGGGTTTTACGTTTTACCTCACGGTCTTACATAGTTGTAAGCTTGCGTTTAATTGTTGCGTAAACTACCATTTGTTTATGAATAATGAGTTTACGAGTTTCGTACAGGTACGGTTAGATTTAAGTCAGGTGGTACGTTATCGTATCGTGATGTGAGTGTGCGGTTTCTCATGAATTTTATAAGTGTTCATTTATCTGAACATACATATTTTCTGCTGCGTATTTGCGTGTGCAATCATACCCTCAATCTTTACTATACTGAGTTATGTATGCAACTTACTTCCTAGGAAGTTTTATTTACGAATCTTTAAGAGTACGAATTGGAACATATTCAAAACACCGAGACCTTTTGTTGGTTTCACCGGGATTTATTTATTTTAATTATTATGCATTTATGTGTTGTGAATGTGATGAGACGAATCTATTGTCGGATACTTGCATGAAATATATTGGGTTGGTTTTGTTACTTATTGCATTTCTATGAGTGGATGCTTTTATATTTTATGATGATAAACCCGTGTTCAGGCAATTTTTACCCGATGTTTATTCATGGTTACATAAACTTTACACACTCAGTCACACATACTTGCACATTAATTTAGTATAGGGTAAGTTAGCAGCTGATAGTCATAAATTTATATATTATTTATAGACAACTTCAAGCATTCTTTTGGGAACCGAGTAGGTAGTAAATTGATCTTAAAGGGGGGGGGGAAATGAGGTCAATTTAATAGGTTGATAGGGGGTGTATAGTTAGCAATAGATATATCATTACTATATGATATTAGGTAAGTGCCGTGGTAATCGGGGGGAGACGGTTTGTCTGCCATATTGCCGTAATGTGACAGGGGGGCGGTCTCTGCCTCCGGGCTGACTGTACTTACGAGATAGGCTAGTAGTTCTGGGGATAGGTTTCAGAATTGTACTCATGCTGACATGAGTCATGCCGGCAAGGTTGCAGTTCCTTAGGGGTTACTGATAGTGTAGGTTTTTGTCAATAATATTGAACCGTAGTTTATATAGCTCATCCAAGCATAGTCACGCCGTTTGTGGACCCATGGGTAACTCAGGTTGACGTGAGTGTCTACTGTACTTCCCCCTAATGACCGTGTGACTGTGGGAAACCTTAGTGTGGTTATGTGTTCTTCACCGACGCATGCCATACAAACAAGCTTGCTTGTCCGGCTTTGCCGAGCATTTGGCTGATGGAGGATTGTTGGCCTCTCTTCGGAGAGTTGAGCCCTGCCTAGCGGGAAATCCGAAATGCAGTCATACCCCTGTTGTATACTCGAGCTTAGTTCGCGATTTGTTTGACCCTTTGCTATTAGTGACCCATGGGTATCTTATAGGGGGAGCCTAGAACCTTTGAATCCCGACCAGAGTTGAGTTGTAGTATTACCATTTCTTATATCGTCACGCCACATTATTATGCAATCCCGGGGAGGTCAGGGTCCATATCCCCGCAAATGTTAGTGGGAGACATGCAGGTTACGGCCGGTGTCTGTTGAGTATGTGATTTTGAACTCTTTAGCGTGAGTGCTTTGGGAGCTGTATTATAATTGGCTTAGGGAGAGTTTATTCTCAATTACATAACAAGTTTGAACACTTGATACACCACTCTTATTCGTCAATAAGAACCAGCTCTGGAAGGTCTCTTGGTAGCTATTCGATTAGTGAATTAGATACACTGTTTTAATCCTAGGTTCCCACATACCGACTTCTAAGACATTAAAGTCACACTTAATACATATCACATTATGATTTAGGCTTTATTGACTGCTTACTTTTGATTTGTTCATTATCATATTATGAAATAGGTTTGACTGACTGACATCTTAGTATAGCTAGGCCAAGACACTTGACCGTTATAGGGTTACTGACATCCTGCCTTTGACAAGACTACTAGACTGAATACTATGACTAGACCCTCTACATACAGTGACTGTACTGGTAGGTTAACTGACCGGTGGATGGTTATTTGCGACGTTTTTTACCATCCGCAAAGCCCTACCTTACAAAACGTTGGTAGATTCATGAATTGTGAAGATGGAGCAAATATCACAAAATAATCCTTCTTTCACAATCCCACTTGGCAAGTATTAGAGCAGAATCAGTCTATAGATAAGCCTGTATCTTAGCTTATGTTGTCCTGCATGTGGGGAGCTGGGACTGACATATGCTATAGATACAGCACCTTAGTTATAACACTACGTTATAACCTCCCTATTTGCTGTCCTCTCAGTAATATTGGCATCTGAGCCGATACAAGAATTTCCCATAAATGTTATATGCCTCCTGGCTTTTTTGTGGAGGGGGCTTATCGTCTATGGCCGGAGCCACTGGTGGTTGCGGAGGTAGGAGCGCCACCCTTGCCACAACTCTAATACTTTTTTTTATAATATAATAATATTGACTAGAGTCTGGCTAATGAAAGATGAGACTGACATTTATTCCAAACTTTTTAAATGGCGACATTATACAAACGTCAAATGTGTCAAACGTCATTAGATTTCTGAGGATAGTATTCTGTGGTGATTTTGATACTCAATATGCAACATAAGAAAGTAACAGTTTCCGAAAATACTTACTGAATTGTTTTTGCATTTCTTTCCGTGGCTAATGTGGGGAGTAAATATATATCACAAATAAACACTAACACTCTAATAAAAGCTATGTACTTACCAATTTTCACTAAAATCGGAAGAATTAAAAAGGTGACTACAACTCAAAAAACGGCTCAAGTATCATTACCGTTTTTGTCACCCTATAAACAGTGTTGCAACCCGTTGTTTTTTTAAATTTGCCGCTATTTTTTAGTCTCATCTTTCATTAGCCAGACTCTATAACCTAATTAAAGACTATCTCAACTAACTGACGAACCTGTACAAAATGACTTATGACTGTTTCTCTTCCGCTTATCTAGAACTTTCTATATACCTGAACTACTCATGTAATAGAACTTAATTAAGAACAACGATCTCTATAGAAACTGTATTTACTAAGAGCGTCGTCTTATGCAGGATAGGCAAATTAAATTTATACTTACGATTTCTTTAGACTGTATCAAATATTCCTGCGGAGTCCCTGTCTTATCGAAAAGAGTTCTGGGTTACCTACATCACAACGAAGGGTCCTACCAATACTAGAACGATCACGCCATGGCCAAAGACAAGTTTAGATTAATAATGTAGGTATAGCACATCGACCATTCAGTAATAAGTATTATAGGAATAGTTCAGTATTAACAGCCTTCAGTACCTACTCTAGATTCAGAGAAAATTACCAGAAGTTTCAGATTCTTTAGATTTTCATTCAGTAGTATAGTATTAGTTAGTATTTCAGTAGTATAGTTTCAGCTACAAAATTCATCGTCATGTAATTTCAGTAGGGCAGATTTCTAGGGCGGGAAAGAAGATGTAGAGTAGTATCTTAGAGGAGTAGTATATTAGGGTAGGTTGGATAGGGAGATATTACAGTATGTCATCACTGGCAACACGCACTGTTTGAAGAATTTCGTTTTCAGGCACTGAGGAATTTCGGACGACATTATGATAAGTAAATGGTTATGTAATTGGCAAAAAAAGAATGGTCCTTTTATCGTTCATTATTCATTTCATAGTCAATCCAAATGAGATTTATTAGAAGGAAATCGGAAAATCCATCTAACAAATCTAAAAATTAGCGAATAGATGCTGAGACACGAGTCAACTGCGCCTACCGCAATTTATGTCGATGTATGGAAACAACAGTTTTCCAACGGTAAAGTTAAGTTTGTCCCGCAGTACATTTTATCTTGAACTATTTATATACCTACGTTTGTACGAAACCCTCGGTGCTCGAGTCCGACTAGCACTTGACCGGCTTTTCTTTGGAGCAAAGCACCATGTACGGCATTTTTAACTTGTTAAAATTTTTAATTTCTTATGTAAAACAAAATGTTGATAATGTTGACATTATTGATAATTCATACCTAAAATATAATCAGTCAGTAAAATGCAGAGAGATCGAATACCTCCTTGTTAAATTATGGGAACATGACAAGTGCGAAACGTAATAAAAATATGGTCAAGAATTGAAAACAAATTTGGGTAAATCGAATTATACGTGAAAAAAAAATTAGTACTTAATTTCAGTTAACTAGAGCGGTGCAAGCAATTGTAATAAATATTTATTTTTTCTACTCCTGTACTGTTATCTGTCTTTTACTTGGTCACGAACACTAATATAAGAACATATATAATATGAGTTCAGAGAAGTCTATACTCTATTCCCCATAACAGCACTAGAGTCGTTATAGCCACTTTACGTTATTGCTAACAACCACAGACTTCTAAATCTAGGTTAAACTGAGGTCAAGGATTAAGCGCTCAATTTTAACTTTACGGTAAAAATGCACAACTACCAACTTAACAAACAATTAAAATCCTACGGCTTTTAAGAAAAACAAAACTTTCTGAACTAGATTCATTGATGCCAACATAAAAACAAAAGTATTTTTAATATATTCACTGCGTGTCAACTTCATTTAAAAAATAAAAAGTTTACCATAGACTCATACTGACAGTCATACGTCATATTTGCCTTCTTTGCAGGTTATGCCTTGTTTGTATTTTATAATTTTAAAACCTGTCGTAGAAAAAGTATTGTATGCAACGTTGTATAATTAAGTCAAAAAACGCTCATTGCGTCTCTATTTGCGATACTCGCCGCATTCGCGGCTCGTATCGCAACTCACGCAATTCGCATTTTTTGAACCTTCTTATACAACTGTTGCATAAAATACTATTATTCACGTTATGAACACCCTGTTATATATCGTGTGTTTTATATGACATTGCTTTATCGCAGCCTTGACACGAGAGTTTACTTTCATTATTAATAGGTATGTATGTAGGTACTGTAATTTGCCCAGTCAATAAAACCTCACGAATCCCTTTTGTGGTTGTTTTAGTGACAAGGGTAAAAAAGGCAACACTTGCAAATAATCAAATAATTCCGAATCACCTCCTAAATGTTTTTTTTTCGGCGAAAATGAAGCAGGGAATAAACTGTTGAGTTGACCTGTTCTTACGAGGTCTTTCCACTTTCGACTGGCATTTACTATTTGCTGGTAATATCATGTAATAAAAATCCGATCCTCTAATATTAACGCAAAAAAAGGTATAGACCAAATCCCATCAACGTTATTTTAAACATGATTATGAAAGAATCGGTAAGCAAGTGATTAATTTGAATGATATTCTTTAGGGACCTTACTCACCAATCTTGTTATATAAACCAGATTGAATTAAATATACATAGATGTATGTACCTATATCTAATTACGCTTTTTTACGAAGTCCACAAAGTCCATAGGTAATTGCTGTTTCTATTATAAACAGCAGTAAAAAAGAATTGCAACTATGTACATACATCTATATTCAAATTTGGTTATTAGCGATAATTTGGTGCTATGCTTACTAGCACAATGTGGTTAATTATTGCCAATAATTGCCTGCGTTCATGCAGGGAATCCATTACATCTCAAATGAGCTTTATTATCAAATTATAATGAAAATAGTTTTGCGAGTAATATCCTCCTGCCTATGTTATGTCAACCAATGCATAGTTCGAAACTTTTGTCAAGCAAGTACCTTGATTCGCAATTACATAAACTTTCAGTCGAATCGTAATATTATGAAAATTGTAGGTGAAAATATTGGATGAATATATGAGCGGAATCTTATTTTGGGACGAGGTCGGGCGGACGCTTTCTCGCTATTCCCGCGTTTTTTATGAGACCACAGGTGTCCTTTATTGGGCATTGTGTTCCTTTTAATACTCTCTAATACCATTGATATTGTATATTTTTGATCCGTATGTGAATTAACCCTTGTAGAAATGGGTCCCTATCTTTTTATCGTTTGCCGGGAAACTTTAAATAGGTACTTATAATAAAAGTGATTTAATGAATATAATGATTAGTAATCCGGGATTAAGTATCGTGTAAGGTATCGCAAATAATCCATCAGAATATTTGCATTTTTGTAAAATTTTAAGTCTTATTGTGTTGGTAATGGTTTTGTTTTTAACTGATGAGCGTCACATATAGGAAATGCAATAACCGGTAAAATTTTAACCGGTTATTTACCGAAGTAATGCCGAAAAAAACCGGTTAACCGGTTAAAAACCGGTTAATTTATTTTCGTCCATTATTGTCGTTTTTGTGAGTGTATGATAATAAAAACTACTTTAAAATATTGCTTAGTCGATTAGCCGACTGCGGCGAAGCCCAAAGGAGGGTTATGTCTTTGACCTCTATGTATGTATGTATATATGTATTTATGTAGGTATGTATGTATGTATGTCCGTTCCTATGTCCGCTCGTAACTACTCAACGGCACAACCGATTTTGATAAATTATACATCATTAGATTCGTCTTGATAGCGCGAATGTCATTGGGTATGAAGTTCGTTAAAATACTTTTAAAGTGCATAGCCGTCGGGTTTTTTTTTAGTAAAAATATTTAGTTATGCAAATATAAAATCAACTAAAATGGCCGTTTTAGATCTTTACCGCTATGGTTTCCGAACGTGACTTGACATTCGCATTGTCTATGGACATATGTCACTAATGTCACTTTCTGCTTTAATACTTGTCATACTGGGTTAGTAAGTAAGTCGATTAGTAAGGTTTTTTTATTTAGCTTACCTCACAAGTTTTTTTTTTTTTTTTTTATGAAACAGGGGACAAACGAGCAGACGGGTCGCCTGATGGTAAGCAATCACCGTCGCCCATAGACACCTGCAACATCAAAAGAGTCACAGGTGCGTTGCCGGCCTTTCAGGTGGGAGTACGCTCTTTTTTTTTTTTTGTGTGATGAAAAACATTGTGTGTGCCACGGGCGGTAAGGGAATTACAAACGAGTGTTTGTTATAAGCCCAAGATGAAGCTGAGGGCTTTAATAACACGAGTTTCTTACCGCCCTAGATACACAATGTACCTACTATTGTGCGTGCTTTAACCCTTAATTCGACAACGGGTAAAATACTAGACGTCCTAAAAACAAAAATCTACACAAAATACTAATATATTTAGGTTTTATTTTAATGTTGTAAGTGAATGGAATATTATTGTTTTTTACCACAAAAAATACGCCAAGGGCACTGGAACGCTTTTCTGTGCGCAGTGGCCGCCAAGATGCTGAGAGGAAAAATCCCGTCTCGCGGAGTTTCGGGAAGTAAATATTTTGACATAATTTTGTATGACAACACCGAAATCAATTTGCATATGTTTTTGATTAACAATTGAAAAATGTGTTTCTCTTTAATTGACATTCAAAAGTTATTCTATTGATGTGTTATATGCTGGCATATTATAACGTCCAGTATTTTTCCCCTTGCCAATGATGCGGCGTTTTAAGTCGTTATTTCTATGTCCAACATTTTTCCCGTTGCCAATATTGCTGTGTTTCAGTAAACTTTTATCATGTCAACTAAAATACACATTGCCAATGATGCATGTAATAATATTAATGACATAACTTCCTTATCTATTTATATTATTTTGAAATAACTGAATTGGCCGTAGCTTTTTGGACTCCGTACATAATGGATATCAATGAGAATCAATTGTACTGAGGCTCTGCTTGTAATTTCGTCCGTCTGCCTGTCCATCCACCGCTCTGCCTGTCTGTTACAGGATCTATTGAACCATAACAGATTGAAACTTTAAATATTCAAGAAGTGTATGCTGTATTTGACCCAGTTAGCAACAAATGATAACAATAAAATAAAGAAAAAATTATGAGTGTCGCCATACATGAAATATGGTTCTTTTTGGAGTTTTTTGCCCACGATGGTACGGAACTCTTTGTACGTAAGTCCCCATTTAGCCGATTGGTTGGTGGTATCATTCTGGTAAGCACAATCTAATCAGAATCAAACCACCAAACAATCGGCTCTCAGGTTATGCAAAAGTATTTGAGAGGCCGAAAACTTGTTGAATTGGTTTCACAATGCAATGCACTATAATATATAGAAAGCTCCAGTTCGTCACTGGAACGACTTAATTTACTTGGAGCTTAAAGAAGATTCAGACAATGATATTTATAAATGAAGATGAAGAAAATCTTCTATCTCCTATAGTAAAAGCGGTCGTAATGGTGAAGTTAATTATAAGATATTGAAGCGACGTCTTCATCTCACCGACTTAATCCTGCCATAACTTCGCGAGTAGTGTCAAATAGCGTACCTACATCTGCCGTGCGTTCACTTGTCGACACTTTTTTTAAGGCTGGGAAAATACATTATTACGTATACCCACTACAAACCCATTAATTCGCCTTCTGCCTCGTGTTTTTCTATTGGCTACAATATCGTTTGTCTATGGGTTTTCATGGGTGGCAGACGGGACCCCATCCCTGCCACTCGACCCGTTACGGTGGAGGGAGCAGATGCGCAAATCGCCAGCGTGCACGCCCTACCCTCCGTTTGTTGGGAATAGTAAGAGGATTGTCCTCCTGTCTCCGCTCCGCTGCCGCCTTCTGCATCATAACAGATGTTCAGAAGGCGACCATTGCTTTCCAGCACCTCTCGTTGTCGAGCATATTAGTAACGATGGTCAACAGCAAGAGATCTGAACCCACTGCTGCGGTACCACAATATTAACCGGCGCAATGCATTCGTAGCATGAGGGTGTCTCTCAGTGGTGTGGCGTAAAAGATATCCTTGGGCAAGCCGATGCAGATTTAGTGTACATTTTCCTTAAGAGCTGTAGAATAAGGTGCTCAAATGCCTGATATTAGGCAAGCCGGTAGGAATCGAGTTCTTTGGACACCACGCTACTGGTGTCTCTTCTCTGCACGCAACTCGGTGCAGGTGCAGGTCTCACCGAAGCAGCCGTGGTCGGTGAGAACCTGCACCAGATTGTATTTGGGCATTCCCCACTTTCGGGTAACCCACCGGTCGAAACTGGGCACGAATGCATCTACGGCCCCCCAGCCCGCAGGTGCCGCTGCTAAATCTTCCGTCCACCTCTGACGCACCTCTGCCTATCCTCTCCTTCGCACCTCTTCAACTTCCTTCGGAGTCGAGAACTCCCCCCGGGCCCTTAGGTCCGGGCGGTATTTAGGCTTTCGCGAGGACCTCCGCCTGGAGTTCCCAAGGGGGATCGCCGGCTAAGAGGGTTGCCGCCACCCAGGATACCCTGCACGCCCTCAATGTGAACGCCCGCTAAGGTTTTTCTTTTATATAAATGTAAATTTAATAAATATAAGTAAGATTCCTTTAGTAAAGTAACAAACCATATATTCGGCAATGTCCAAAATACTGTACATTCAAACTACCCTCCTATTCTTTACATAATTGGCAATGTCCAACATACTTGACATACGATTTCTTGAAAAGTATCAACAACAGATTTTTTTAGTTATTTTTCCATTACATACAAACATACAAATGTCCATAAAAACGATAACACTAACTGAATTTCACTATTTTTTTTCCTTGTCGAATTAAGGGTTAAAATGAAACACATTTAACAGATTTAACCAAATTTGATGACGTTATAATGGATTGTTAACCCTTTTTTCGTTTGTATGGAGGATTACCTTAAGGTCAAGTGTCTAAGACGGCAGAAAATATTCTGATTTCATGTCTACACTACACCGACGAAATTTTCAAAAATATGCGTGGAAGCTGTACGTGTAGGTTGCGGACGTTGAGCATTTCTCAGCTTCGAGCGTATTGACTTGCTTCGCTGACTGTACTTAGTAGCTCGGGAATAGGACATGCAATACCGGTTTTATTTGTATGGATAAGGATAATACCGGTTTTTCGGTATTGGCTCATACATGTAATACTGCCGGTATTGCATGCCCTACTCGGGATTGTGCGCTCGGGGCTCGGTATAGCGCTGTATGTATCGGTTCGGTGGCCCATTATTTCTATGTTACAAAGGAGCCGGCCATACAATTTTTGCAAGTAATTCGGCCCCGAGCCATTCGGAGCATTTCACTGGCTGCTCCCGCTGGAATAAAACATTCAACCCTGGAACTAAAAGAAGTCGAAGCGTTCGGAACATTTCGTATCAACGCTTTTATTTGTATGCTTTTTCGACTTTCATACAAATAAATCGAATTGATTTCTAGATAATTTAGCTGTTTAACTAACCAGCTACGTATCAATTCCGAAATAAACGCGTTGAATTAAATTTCCTAGGTTAGCTATCATCATCTTTATGTTGGCCAGTATGTATCCAACCGTGTGATTCTGTTGGGAAAGAACCGTTAACGGAAGATTGTGTATGAGTACTGTCGCTTTGCAAAGCGTGTGCTTATGTATTGCGCAGCGCAATATTTATGACACCGAGCGAATGTGAGACAATTTTAGCACACATTTTAGCACCCGAGCCGTCATTTAAACATTAAATTCAGTCAACGCAGTGCTGGGTTTTGACAGTAGAACAAAAAAACAAACAGATTTTAAGCAAATAAGTTAATGAAGTCTCTTCTAGCAGGACGGGTCCGGGACGAGGCGCGGTCCCGGGCTCGCTCGGTCACGTCCCGAAGTGCGGAGCGATGTACCCTCACCGCCACTCGGCAAAAAGAACCCACCACGCTGGATTTGAATAATACAATATGTTAAAAATCCTGCACTTGTAACGTAGACGGATGCCGAGTTTCTAATTCGCAAATGTGCTGTTTGCGATTCTGTTTCAGAGAAAACCTCTCGCTTTAAACGTCACATTAGAATAAATTCACACCAGTCGGACGGATCACACAGTTGGAGTACGAAGACAGATGGTACGTTTGATCTTCCAACAAAACATGCTTGCGTTGGTTATTTACGAAATCAATAGCGACTGTGTGCTACAGTAGCTTTGACTGTCAGAATCAAATAATCTATAATATTTAAAGCGCCAGATATGTCACCAAACATCTTTGGGTCTATAGTAATAAAAATTTATTGATATATGGCGCGTTGAGTGCTACAGAATATTTGATGCTGTTTGTACAGGTATGTTCTTCCCGAGATTGAACAACGTCACGATAATGTTGCCATGATGTTTAAGCACTTCAATAATTTAACTACACTCACGGACAATTAATTCGGGTCATTGTCTATATAATTGCTCATAGAAAATGTCCCGAATTCATTGTCCGTGAGTGAAAATGTATGATCCGTAATAAATCATGAAATAAATAGGTCTCTAGCATGACTAATTGTTTTTATATGTAAATTATTTGGGTGAAAAGAAGACTGCCTAAAACTCAGTTTTTTTTGGCATCAAGTAACTGAAGGAACTCATTTTGTTCTGATATTTTATTTGAACCAAAAGGCAACAAATCAAGCTTATGACGCAATGTTGTCCAAGGTCATCATCAGCTGTCTAGGGAAGAACATAGGTACCTGGTTTTCTTGTACCATGACTTCAAAGCAAATTAGTTCACTTGGTCAACCAAGTGAACTAATTTGTTGCTTCATTTTAGATGTTGTTGACATCGTATTTTATAAAAAGTAAACTTTATTTCACTGTGGCCGAGAATTCAGAACACTGTATTGCATTTGTGCATGGCCTTTGAACGAAGAACTAGCAGTAGAATGTAGGTCCATGCTCGTAAAGTTTCAAATTCAAGTGTACTGATTGTATGTGAAGTTCTCAATACGCTTGGGGCTGGAATGTGGCCTGGAAACTCAGCAGTTTCAAAGTGGCCAGTACAATTTAGAAAGTGAACAGTTTGTTCACTAATCACTACCTATACTTGTATCTGTTACTTGTAACGTATGTAATGTCAGTAAAATGTATACCTATAATTATTTGTGAAAGTATTCGACGTCGTGACGACATGTGAAGAAAACCTAATCATTCACCAGACTAAATCTGGGGGCACGGCAGAGCCCCCGCCAAGTCGAGCAAAACAAAGGCACGGCCGTACCATCCTTTTCTCGAAGCCATTCAGGCCATTTTCAGCCTCCCGTAATTTTGTACTGGCTAAAGCTAGAACCCTGAAATTTCAGGAATATATAGCGCACAATAAGACTTATGTATATTCTCAATATCATTCAATTTGAACGTGTAGTTTAAGAACTATTGCATGTCAAAGTTCCTTAGTTTTGTCACTGACTCACTGACTGATTCACTGACTCACTGATCATCATAATTCTAATGTACTTCTAGCAGACCTACAAGCTCCAAATTTTAAACATAGTTAGTTTTTAGCCTATCAAGTCCTTAAAAATCTAAATATGTTGTAATTTCAGTCACAACTGCACACATAAGTTTGTAATCCAATACAAATACATCCGATTACAAAGTTAGTTTTGCAGTTTAAAAATTAAAAGAATGGATTGGAATGTAATAATTAAAGGAAGACCACTTACAAAAAGAAATGAGACCCCATCAAAAACATTACATGTAAAAAGATGCAAGTCTCGCAACGCAGTTCTCCTACAACAAAAAAGTTTTGAGATGTAAAGTTAAACCAAGTCAGTACCGGGGGGGTATCAACAGAACTCGATTTCCATCGACTTGCCTATTATTTAACCGTGGAGGAACACATTTTATAGATCTAATAATAGGCAAGTCGGTGGAAATCGAGTTCTGTTGATACCCCCCGGTACTGACTTGGTTTAACTTTACATCTCAAAACTTTTTTGTTGTAAGAGAACTGCGTTGCGAGACTTGCATCTTTTTACATGTTTTTGATGGGATTAATTTATCCCTGTCTCATACAAAAAGTCGAAATTGACGCCAATATTTTCTTTGTGTATGTAAATTGTACCTATAATAAATTAATTGAAAATTCAACGTAATTAAAAAGAAAAATAATCCTCGTATAAGTTTGCCACACAATAAAATCTTAGCAGACGCGCTTGTACCGAATTCAATATCACAACGTTTCTTATAATCAGGCAATAAAACGAAGCGTAAGATGTGAAAGGGCATCATAAATAAAGGGCTTGAGTATAAAAGTGTTCTTTATGAAGTGTCGCCGCAGTCGCGCCGGCCGGCGTTGATACCTACTTGATAGTCCTGCAATATTGGACTGGGCTGTCCGACTGTCATACTATGTCGATGTTATATTACGAAGTTAATCGATAGATTCGTTATTCGTGTAAGGGAAAATGAGGGCGGTTATAATCTAACTAATAAGCACGTTAGATAACGCCAAACTACTTGAGTTCGTGCTAGCCGGTAATGGCCCTAAACACAGGGTGTAAGGAAGGGATAGCTCTCATAATTACTTACCTAGGGCTGTAAAACAAAAAATCTCTCAGACCGTACGTATTTGACGCTTGAGCCGAAGGCAACGGCCATAAATATGCCATCTGAGACTTTCTTTATTACCGCCCGTGGTAAGTAGAAAATTGTACGTCTCCCCCAGGCCATGAAGTGAGAATTTCCGCATGCGTAGCTGGCGGTTATTGCCACTTTATGGCCAGGTGTGACGTAAAGTTTATTTCCTCTAACATGCAATGAAATGTTGTCATTACGTGCCTAATAATACCAAAGTATCTAGTTTCTGGTGCGGCTTGACACTTGGCATATAATGGAATTTCATACAACATTGCCGGCCGGTGCTTTTTTTTAATTTCCATTCCACATTCATTTGTGACACGGCATCACAGCGTTCAAAACAATAAACGATTTTTGCTATATTTTGCAGTTTTATTTACTTATATGAACTCGTCATGTCATGAACATAACAAATAACACATTATAAACAATGTCCAATAATTTTAAATTTCAAACTTAACTACAAGAATACACATTTAAAATATTTCATCTGAATATTCGCGGTAAAAATGCATACCTACTGAAACAGCTGTTGGAAAGGAAATTTGAAAATTTTTCATTCTGTAATTCTATTTTTTGTCTACGTTATTTTTAGTGTAGAAAATAAAGTTTGATTTTTTGGAGTGTTTTTTTTTTTTTTTTTTTTTTTTTATGAAATAGGGGGCAAACGAGCAGACGGGTCGCCTGATGGTAAGCAATCACCGTCGCCCATAGACACCTGCAACACCAAAAGAGTCACAGGTGCGTTGCCGGCCTTTCAGGTGGGAGTACGCTCTTTTCTTGAAGGTTTGAAGGTCGAATCGGTCCGGAAACACTGCAGGCGACAATTTATTCCACAGTTCAGTCGTGCGAGGCAGGAAGTTTCTAGCAAAACGCACAGTTGTGGACTGCCAACCATCTAAGTGGTGAGGATGGTAATATTGTCGCGTAGAACGATGGCGGAAAGATGCAGCAGGGATTAATCCGAACAATTCCTCGGAGCATTCCCCGTTATATAGACGATAGAAGATGCAGAGCGAGGCTACATCTCTACGCAGTGCCAAGGAGTCGAGCCGATCTGAAATAACTTGGCAGCCGACGATACGAGTCGCTCTCCGTTGAATGCGGTCTAGAGGGAGAAGCTGGTACTGGGGGGCCCCAGCCCACAGATGAGAACAGTATTCCATATGTGGACGGACCTGCGCCTTATACAGCTGAAGGCGGTGGGCCGGAGTGAAATACTGTCTCGATCTATTGAGCACACCAAGCTTCTTAGAGGCTAATTTAGCCTTACCCTCTAAATGGCCGCGGAACTGGACTTCACTCGATATGTCGACGCCAAGAATTCCGATAGTGGCTGTGGCAGTAAGGGGGATGCTCTCAAAACGAGGTGATGCGACAAACGCGAGCTTTTTGGCGGTGAAGGCGCAAACCTGTGTCTTCGTTATGTTTTTAATTTATTTCATTGCATGCATACTGTGCATTTCAGTACTGCAGCAATGACTATTAGGTGCGACCGTGTATAATGTCTAACATTTTTACATCAAAATTCTAAAACTCATTATCGACATTTCAACAGCAATAGCCCCCGGGCATCACTAGAAAAAACGGTCACGACAGAGGGTCGAACTTGGTCGGCGAGGGAGAGCCTAATAAAATATGTAGATTTGATGACTTGTCACATTTTTTGCTACAAATCTGAGATTCAATGTTTCAGCCTCTTCACTAAATCTTTCTTTTATAGAGCGCTTAATAGGGAAGACTTGCAATGAAAGCCGATAATGGTCTGTCTTTTTGTTGAATTTCACGACATAGTAAAAATCTAATTTTATTCGACATCTGGTATGAAGCTATCAGTGTCGTGGCGACAAATATATTCTTAGTAAAGCCGGAGCAGATACACCGGTCATATGCTTTACAATAAGCAAGCCGGTGGGAATCGGGTTCTATGGACGTCACGCCACTGGTAGCTATAGTACATAATTTCTTAAATTCTCAACTTGGGAGAAGGTCGATTTGTGTAAGATTGTGATCGTCATGTTCCGTTTGTATCATATTAAACAAAATGTCATAAATCGCTTGGCCTACTATCTCCTTGGAAACTATCACGCGGCATGACATGTTTCCCTATTTAATATTGGTCTTAGAAGCTTCAGATGTCGGAAACGCTTATCGATTTAGGATATTTTCTCTATGATTCGAGACGAGTCTTGATAATTTTTCAACGTTACGATTGAGATTCCACTCCTGAGTGTTGTAGTTGAATACCATACATTGACATGTATTTTATTCATTTTACATTAGGAAATGTTATGCCAACAGTCTTAATTGCCAAAATTCAAGATGAAATTGCGGTTTTTGCTCTTGTATTCTCTACATAATAAAATCAATTATTAGCCTCCCACTGCTTTAGAATTCATACATTCAACATGCGTCGATTGAAATCTTTTAAAATTTTCTGAAGCTTAGCTATAATTTTATACTCGTAAACCTCTCGCGTAGCAGTATTAAGAGAACTTTCTGCTGCTCTCTCAAGTAAACTCCTCTTTGTCAACGATCATCGTAGATTATGAACTTTAACAGTAAGTGAACTGACTGGTGAAGTGACTGAACTGTGGAATAAATTGTCGCCTGCAGTGTTTCCGGACCGATTCGACATTCAAACCTTCAAGAAAAGAGCGTACTCCCACCTGAAAGGCCGGCAACGCACCTGTGACTCTTTTGGTGTTGCAGGTGTCTATGGGCGACGGTGATTGCTTACCATCAGGCGACCCGTCTGCTCGTTTGCCCCCTATTTCATAAAAAAAAAAGTAGCCGAGTGGTGTATCTTTTATATGTATAAATGCGACACAGATACAATCCAAATTAAGAATGTTTTGCTATTAAAACATACGTTACTCGTATTTTGTCGTCGTTTCGCCTGTTTCATCAAGTTTTCCTTACCGCAAAGCAATTGTTCTCCTTAATGGGGACACTTAATATTACTGAACGTTTGCAAAGTACGACACGCAACCATAGCATAGCTTTAAGAGTATGTTCGTGTGCTTGAATCATCAATCCCCTGATGGGACATGGTCGTTACTAAACATTCAAATTAGATATTCGTGTCAAGAGAATGTAAATACTTAGTATCGGAAGCGTGATTTAATCGCATGATTTAATGCTGTTGTTCATTGGCATATTAGTTTCAGTTATGGACATCATAATTTTTTATATAACAAAATATTGTCCATAAATTGATTGATTGCGAATCTATCTACGAGTATCTATAAGTAAGAAAATCGTAGAAAGACTGTGTTGCTATATTTAAGTTTTTTTTCAAACAAGTAACTGGGCATTGTTAAGAATAAGTAATAAATCATAAAAAAATTGACTTTATTAAGGGAATCAAAATTTATAAGGTACCAGTAGCATGGCGTCCAAAGAACTCGATTCCTACTGGCTTGCCTAATATCAGGCATTTGAGCACCTTATTCTACAGCTCTTATTAAGAGCCTCTTAAGGAAAATGTACGCCAAATCTGCACCGGCTTGTCCAAGGATATCTTTTACGCCACGCCACTGTAAGGTACTTTAATATATGTACCTACAAATTTGTACGGAACCCTCGGTGGGCGAGTTCGACTCACACTTATCCGGTTTTTTTATTTAATTTATGTCCTACTTGAGTACTGCTTTAGTAACTTACCCTCGTATGATAACAGAAAATATCGTAAAGAAACCTAAAACGGTCCCCTGACTGTTTGCCTGCAGGCCAAAGTCTTACAAGCGACCTTCAGTCATAAAGCTACCAGACCATGTGACTTATACCTGTGTAAATATCAGACGAGACGATCAGCTACAGAACTGATGCTCACTACTACTAACAGTTCTAGGTTATCAGTTGGAAATCTGGCAATCCGGGATTGTCCATTCCTAGTCATCAGTTTAGTTCGTGCATTTTAGATACTCAGTCATAGATCTTCCAATCGACATCCGCTCGATCAACTCATCTCAGGTCATCAATAGTGATTGTAAAAAGTAGTTAATTGATGATTATAATAAAGGTCATATCTTCCCATTATGAAAACACTAGCATTTACCCGCGGCTTCGCCCGCGTTGTTCCCGTTACTGACCTAAGGGAACTATTTACCGGGATATAAAGTATCCTATGTTTCATCCAGGAGTTGGATTTACATGCCATATTTTAGCCCAAGCCATCGAGACGTTACCACGTTATTTAGTAACAAACATCCAAATATTCAAACATCTAAACATATTCACAAACTTTCGCATTTATAATATTAAGTGAGAAGAGGGATGGGATTTCTAAATAGTCCGTTCTAAATATACCAATCTGGCTTCAGTTAATAAGCCGATCGGGAATCAGAAGGCGCGCCTGGTGTTGAGTAAATAATCACTGATGGAGGGGTGTGTAATGATCTATCGAACAACAAATGGTACCTATAACGTTCACAGTATAGAAAAACATATTACATAAACTCAATGCATAGAATTTATCAAGAAATAGAATAAACTTTTGATAGAATAACAATTAATATCTTTTCCTTTACTAGAACCAAGATTCATATATAGATTATTTATTATAACATCTGTTAACATAATGCATATTAAGTATACTCATCATTTACTAGAACTAGAAAAATCAACCTCGGCCTTTTATTATAAATAGAAATACCTTGTGCAGAGGCCTGTAAGCAAGTCGACGAAGCCCTGCTACGCGCGGCTTCTATACTAATAAGGCAAGGTGACTAACGAACCTATCCATATTAAAGTAGTGGTGGTTTGGGGGTTTTTCTTTATTGCGGAGGGCTTCGCCCCCCGAGGCCCCCTCCTGGGGGGCTTCGCTCCCTCGTCCCCCCACTTTACGATTTGCAGCAGTTCGTTACTGCTAAACGTTATTAGTTTATCGTTATACTTAGTTAATATTATGTCCAAAGGCTATATCCACGTAGTATTATTTCTAATTGTATGGATTGTACATTTTGTTCTTATATAATTAGATTATTCTAAGGAAATAGTATTATATCTGTAGTCCATTATATCAAATGTCCGTTATAGTAAATTATATTCTACTAAAGGTGTTTCTAATAAATAAATAATAAGACCGCCTGTTGTCTACCTTTTTAAATTGTTCTAATTATGTAAGTACCTCTTGTAATGTGTTTTTCTGGTGTGCAATAAAGTATACTTGTATTGTATTGTAATATCTCAAATATCGATTCTATGAAAAGTTGTTATATCATTTGAGTAGTATATTATATAATTTGATCGTTATATGGTGTAAAAATATATTAAGTGTTGTTCTATAGAGTGAAACGCACACCTGATGGAGAGTGCGGCTGCCGGCTCCAGGCGATTTATGCCGAATGCAAGTACCTTTCCCTTGCACATGGTTCAGCGTGAGTGAGATGAGGTGAGATGTACGTGGACTTAGAAATGTGCCCCGTGCGTGCTTATGTTATAGGTTTACGCTAATTAGGTTTCCGCTATATTGTGTGCTTATCACTAAGTAATAGATACACTACTTTTTTGGCAGATTCAATTAGATATTTATTAAATAGTTTCAGAACGAACCAAAATAAGTCTTATGACCGTGCGTACCTAAAGATAAACGTGTGTTCATACTTTCGTGTCATTTTGAAAACTGAATTTAATGGTCGGTGTCAATTAATTTCAATTTACCACAGACAGGTACCTAAAATATTATGAAATGATGCCATGCACTGCATTATTATTAGTTTACCTACTTTTGATTATTGGAAGTAAGTGGCTTTCTGGTAATGCACCAGAAAGCCACTTAATTCCAATCGAGTAGATATGGCATGCCTGCTCACTACGTCAGTGATTAAATAGCCTATCAATTATGTCCCTTTACTGGCCCACTGGCCAATTGTATCTGTTTAAGTAGTTACATATTCGAAGCTATTTCAGTAATAATAATGCCAATTAAAATCAGTTACTTTAACCGATGTCTTGCGTGCACAGGGGTTCACTGGGGTTGTATGATTTTAAAAGTTTTATAGCGAAATAAAAATAAGATTATTATCACTTTTAACGCTTGTTGGTCTTGTATATGATTGGTGTAAGCGGACTAAATCAGTTTTTTATGTTTTTACTTGAACAAATATTACTTCGTATCAAAATAGCTCATTTTTAGTACCTTGTATAAAAATCTAAACAAAAAAAATAGAAAATTACATCTCTAACGTCTTCGTTATTAGGTAGAACTGGACTTTATAGCACTGGTTTGGTTTTGGAATATAAAATGGTACTGCATATTTATTAGTAGTTTTTCTACTCCTGTACTTTTATCTGTCTCTACTTGGTCATGAACACTAATATAAGAACATACATAATATGAGTTCAGAGAAGTCTATACTCTATTCCCCATAACAGCACTTGTGTCGTTAAAGTCGCAAAACGATACTGCTAGCTGCTACAGATTTCTAAATCTAGGTTAAACTTAGGTCAAGTATTAAGCGATCAATACTAACTTTACAATAAAAATGCACAACTACCAACTTAACAAACAAATAAATTCATGCGGTATTGTTATGAAAAACAAAACTTCCGAACTAAATTCTTTGATGCCAACATAAAAAAAAGTTAACGATTCTCGTATCAAAGCAACTAATAATTTATTGTAACTGCTTCTATTTATACAATATAGGTGAAAGGCCTAGTAGGAAGCGAATCAATAGTTCAATCGTTGGCAAGCGCGTACCACTCTATCAGCGATTAGTTTTGGTCTAGTGGACGCGCTCCTTGCGTTATAAGGTTATAACAGGCTATAGACGGATCGCGATTACTACTTACTGCACATATAATGGAAAATGTCCCTCGCTGGTTAATATACTTAAGAATTATCAAGATATAGTACAATATCGCAATGGAGTACCTATTATGGGTCGATTAACCAGCATATGGATAGCAGCAGTATGGATAATTTAATTACTATTAACCGTGTTACTGCAGTCCAGTAAAGTATTATAGTAAGAGTATGAATTAATGACGGCCCTGAATTAAGTTAACGATGACACAAGTTATTAAATAGTACTTTTTGATACAAGTGCGGAAAGTATGTCATTTTTCACGAGTCCCGAGGTGTCTTGGCCCGAGCCGCAAGGCGAGGGACAAGACTCGGGACGAGTGGAAATGACACTTCCGCACGTGTATCAAACGACGTTTTTTAATACATTTGCGAAAAATGGCAACGAAAATGAAATGATTTAATGATTAAGAGACAAATTTGTTTATTTTTTGGCCTCATAAAAATGGAGGAATTGGAACACTTATTAAGAATCACGTTGAGTATCTTGACCACATTGTAGATGCCTGATATTTCTTAGATAATTCAAGAAAGTAGGCCATAAGTACATTTTCTGAGAATGACGCCGTTCGATTTTCTCGTTTCCAGTCAATGAATTGCTCATAGACGGCCAGATATTTCTCCTTCGACTTCTCAGGTAAAATACTATTCGTTGCCGTTGACGCCTTTGCTAGTGTATCTGGTGGTGTTGAATTTATTTCAAAATCGTCTGAATCGCTCATTTTTCACAAAAGTGTTATCAAACTAATGCGTGATAATTAATAATTACAAAATTACAATCATGAATGAAAATGGCGGGAATAAAACAAAATGTGTTACTTTTAATTGACGAACTTTTCCAACGTGGCAGCGGTTGTCACCATTCAGCCAAATAAAAATAAACTATTTTGGGAACAGGCAAACGTTCTAAGTTAGTTTAACTGCATTTAAAAATGGAAAAAAGCAATAACTATTTAAATACTTAATAGCTCATTAATTTCCAAGTAAAATGTAATCTTTAGTGCACGAAAGCTAGTTGTCATTTATAAAACTCGAACAGCCTGCACCATATTATCTTATCTGTGACAATTTTTATTTTTTGGGTCTCGCATAATACTAGTATTGTGCGAGACCGGATTAAACTATTCATTGGTAATACTCAAGAAGCATACTTTTTAAATATTTTAATATTAGATAACAGTTTAATTGTTTATAATAAAAACAATCAAACGGTTATATATGTGGATTTAATATTTTAAACGTATCAAATGTATACTTACAATGTCCACTGACGTAATAAAAAACAAAGAACCTATTTGACCATAAGTTGGATGTATGTTTTTGAACAACAGTAAATTAAAAAAAATGGGAAATAAAAAGCACTAGTTCGCAAAATCGAACTTTGCGCACGATATACAGCTACAAAAAGTGCCACTTTTTGAGCAAGTGTATTAAAAAATAACTTATATCCGTAATTTATACGAATCAACTTCACATGCGTTCATTAAATTGAATGTATGTGATGTTCCTCCTCAAAATATCACCTTATACCAATAGCAAATTGAAACGAGCTCCAAAGTACCGGGCAATCCGGGAAACCCGGAAAAATCTATTCCTAGCGTAATGTCAGCTGGGATCCATCCTCGGCTCACCAACAAAGAATCAGCCGAGGTCCATTATGCTAATGAAAGTGACTCCCGTTTGTCTTAAAGTCGTAGCTCAATTTGCAAGGCGAGAGATAAACGCTGTTAAACTGTCGAAGTTCGTGACAAAGCCTGAATAATGCAGATTACACCGAGAAAAATACGGCCGCAGTCAAATCTGCATATTTTATTGGTCCCTTTTCAATGTCCTTTTACACCCCTCTGTTACACGCTCAGATTGACTAACCTTAACATTTACGTTGTGATATAAACTAGACTAAGAATTCGCTACTTGACGACCGAAATTCTAGCGAGAATCTGCGCTTTGGCTCGATGTAGAATCTTTTTGTGTATCTATTTATCGGCCACGGACGTCCACTGTTGCACATAGCTCTCCCCCACATTTCGCCACAGAGTGCAGTCCTGCGCAGATCGCATCCACCAACTCCTCGCTACTCTCACGAGATCGTCCGTCTACCGAGTCTGGGGCCATCCTACGCTACGTTTACCTATGCGTGGTCGTCACTCCAGTACTGCCCCAACTGGTTATCCGTTGTCCGGACTATATGGGTTGCCCACTGCCACTTCAACTGAGCAATACTGCGAGATATGTAAATAACATCTACTGGTAACCATCGTTTATTAAATCTGTTCATTTATGTCGTTCTGTAGGCTGACAGTTGCATTACCATTGTTGATACCATAAAAAAATTGCATAAGGTTAAAAAAATCTGCTTGCTGCTTGAAGACAGAACCGCCCACAAGTTCCTTGAGTTGCTTTAAGCAATGGCTTTACGGTCCTGCGTGCTCGACTCAGCCCATCTGAGCTTGAGAGAATTTGCTAAGATTTTTGTGGAATTAATTTCTACATATATAGATACACGAAATCAAAGTACATAGAAAAATTAAATGGCACTCGCCTGTGTACAGACCGGGAATCGAACCTGGTACCTCTGGATTTCCGGCCCAGTGACTCAACCATTCGTCCACCGTACACTCAGAAAACGCCTTCAAATTTGCCATCTACTTTGACTTCCCGCACCATTCTGTTTTAATAGGAATTAACCTAAACGCCATCTATGAGAACTGCATTACACAGGTTCCCACCCCAATGTGCATCCTTCCGGATACAACGCGAACCTTGTTACAGGTACGACGATCGAGCGAGAGATGGCGCCACTATTAATACTTTTATGTGGTGTAAATTACCCGCATTAAACCAATAAAGAGACAAAATGTTTCTTTCATGTAAAAGAATTAATTTCTGTGGTACCGTTTATCATGTACTTAAGTTAAATAGAATACTGAGTACTTAGTGTTTTTCCATATGATAATCTATATTTAGTTTTACACATACATAATTAAGTGCATATCATGTTTTAACCATGGAAGGTAACATTCATAATTTTGGATATTTCTTACAGGATGAACTGATTTACTACACGTTAGTAAAGACTGACTTGTGAAAGAGCCCATGCCTATTTATTGTTTTCTGCAAAGCTTCCGGAGTTAAGTTGATCACTTATAGAATGCCAATTTAACAAAAATAAATCTCTTAGTGCATTCTATTTCATGTCTTTAGTAACACTTGAAGATGCGTGTGTCCATGTGATTTCAAGTTGCAGCAAATTTTTAGGGTTCCGTACCTCAAAAGGCAAGAGGGTCGATTTCAGAGCTTTTCGACTGCAGCGGTTTATTTCATTCGTGTTTCAGCAAATATAGCTGCAAGCGGTGGTGATCACAACTAACTTTTATTATCAACAATACACGTTAATCTAGGCTACGCATGATTAAATCAAAAGTTGTCGTAGCTCGATTGTCCTTCGAGGTAAAAATCGAGTGACACTAATGAAACTAAAAAACACGCTGGAAAAACGCCAGAAAACGATCCAATAACGGAACCCTTATCCCTCACATTGTTGTCCATCTGTCTGTCTGTCCATCCTTCCGTCCGTCCGTCCGTCTGTCTGTCTCGGTAACGCGTGGAGGTATCGAGTTGAAACTAAAACCATATACCTACTCAGGTCTACGGTCCCTTGAAGCTATGAAAAATCGAACTTCTAAGTTAATGTAAAAAAAGATACGGCCGTTTATGCCGCAAAAACGTGTACTTCGACACACAACTTGATCAAAATTTATAGGGTACTTTCCGTTGACCTAGAAGTCCTAGAACTATGTGGCAAGTAATACCGTCTCAGACTACAGGTAGAGGGAAAAATCTGAAAATATATACATTTGTAGTTAAATCATAAAAATACAGCATTTAAAGTATTTATACGGAACCCTCGGTGGGCAAGTCCGACTCGCAATTGCCTAGTTTTTTACTACGTTATCGCATAGATTATAGAGCAATAATAAAAGCTACCAAGAGTACTAAGTTATTCGTCTTCAGTTTTAAGGTATTTAGGTACAGTCTGTTGTATCGAGTAGGATAAAGTTCAGGATGGCTCTAAATATGCGTTAGCCTACAGAGCCTCAGTCTAAGGCATCCAGGCGCTTAGGAGCGAATTTACGGTTACGAGTTCCGGTCCCGTATTCCTAAATTGTATCGGGAAGGGCGTGATTTGTTGAAGAATATCTTCCTTGAGAAAACGGGCGGCTAACGTCGAACAATTTACTTATAGGTAAATTAAATAACACGTTTACTTATAACGTAATAATTGGGTACTTAACTGTAACCGAAATTTGTAAAAAATATATAAGATACTGTGACAATAAGCAAAATAAGGAAATATGTTAAAGTTTTAACGTGTAACTTTATTTATGAGCCTGCAAAGCTGGACGGAAAAGTCCATTTTAAAGTATCAACATATTAATAGTACATTGTGTATCAAGGGCGGTAAGTAAGGAATTACAAACGAGTGATTGTTACAAGGCCGAGGCGAAGCCGAGGGCTTTAATAACACGAGTTTGTAATTCCTTTACCGCCCGTGGCACACACAATGTTTTTCATCACACTTGTGAGGAAATCTGATTAAAATAACCTTACTTAACCTAAATAAAATTGTTAAACTGACAGTGACATTAGTGACATATATCAAGACGACAAGTCACGTTCGGAAACCATAGCGGTAAAGACTTAAAATGGTTGATTTTATATTTGCAAAATACTGAAATACACTATTTAAACATTTAATTAATGTTACAGAAATATGTGTTTACATGTATTTGCTTTGCAATAACAGTTCTCTTTAAATAAATATTTCAGTAATAAAAGTTAAAAAAGTAAGTTGGCGTTTCCTTTGATCATGACAAATAAGAGTAAAACAGAACCAGCGTTTCAAATTTAAAAAGAAAACCATTACGCCCTAGGGCGTAATAGGTCATTTACGGCCCGCAAAACCTACGTGTAATGACACCATTTTCGAGCAAGTGTGATGAAAAAGTACATTGTGTATCAAGGGCGGTAAGTAAGGAATTACAAACGATTGTTTGTTACAAGTCCGAGATATGTGTTTACATGCATTTGCAATAACAGTTCTCTTTAAATAAATATTTCAGTAATAAAAGTTAAAAAAGTAAGTTCGCGTTTCCTTTGAACATGACAAATAAGAGTAAAACAGGACCAGCGTTTCAAAATTAAAAAGAAAACCATGACGCCCTAGGGCGTAATAGGTCATTTACGGCCCGCAAACCCTACGTGTAATGACACCATTTTCGAGCAAGTGTGATGAAAAAACTATTAATACCATTGAGTAAACCATAAAATTGATGGTACCTTTTGTTATGAAACCTTTACGATAAACACAAGTTTTGGCATAATTGAAGAACAAAGTTCTTGATCTCCCCAAACAAAGTATGTAAGTATTAACGTCACGTTACTGTAGGCTTTAGCATGAAGCGTTTTTGGCACGTTTTGGAAAGTCTAAAAATGTGATTTTAACATTGTTGTATCTTGTTGAGTTCTTATGATATTGAAGTAGTTTTTTTACTAATGTTTCTACATATAACACATCACAGAAAAAAGTTTGCAATCAGCCAATTGCCTATGGAAATAATATATATTAAAGGACTAGGTATCTTACATATTGGCCTAATTTCAAACGGAGTATGGAATCGGACACTGTCTTTTTTCACCTACCAACCCTAACTGCACAGTTGGGATCTCTATAATTTTAGTAATGTTACATTTGTTTTTAATAATTTATTGAAATAAGGAAACTTGTGCATGCCATCAAGTTAATTTTCAAATAGAATAGGGCAGTGTTTTTCAACCTTTTTCATGACACGACCCCCCCTGGTATGAAAAAATATTTCGCGACCCCCCGACCCTTCGTCGTTTGATCATGTAGTTATGACATACATGAAATCTATCTTTTTAAACTTTACCGTTTTTTTACTGAAGTAGTCCTCTCGACCTCTTGCGACCCCCCAGGGGACCGCGACCCACACGTTGAAAAACATAGTTCATAGTTCATAGTTCATAGTTATTTATTCATTCAACAATATACATTGCGTTTGAAATATACACATTCAGATTACAGTCTATCAATCACATAATTACAATTCATCAGTTAATATTATTATCAAGTCAAGTTTATATTATATTACAATTATTAATCTACAATTTAATTACATAAATAAAATAAAATAAAAATACATTTCCACATTCTATGTCAACTTGCACTTAATAATTCACCAATGTATATAATAATAATAATAATTCTAGGTATTCTATTTGTACTCTGTTACTACTAAGTGTCCAGCTGATAAAACTCGTCCACTGAATAGAGACACTTCCTCAACAAAAATGCCTTCAAATTAGTTTTAAACTTGTGTAAATTCGTTACTGACTTCAATTCTACCGGTAACCTATTAAAGAGAGCGATTGCCTGGTAGCTCGAAGAGTGCTTGACAATTCTGAGTTTTGTATTCATCGTTTGAGGCAAATCCATCCTTCTGGTTTCCAAGCGCTTTTGTCTTTCCTCCAATGTTTCAACACAGTTCAAATTCTTTATCAGATCACTAAGAACTATTAAAATGTACAGACTAGGAACTGTTAGAATTTCAAACTCGGAGAAGTAACTTTTACAGGATGTTGTCTGAGGTATTCTGGCTATGGTTCTGATCGCTCTTTTCTGACACACAAATGCAGACTGAATATTGTAGCGGTAACTGTTGCCCCAGAACTTAATGCTGTACCTAATTTTGGATTCCACTAATGCGAAATACACCATTTTTAACTGAGATAGTGTTACCTCTTCTCTGAGACTTCTCAGTGCGTAGCAGGCGGAGCTAATGGACTTCGCAAGAGAAGACAATTCATCCTTCCAATTTAGACTCGAGTCAATCCAGACTCCAAGAAATTTCACTGACTCTGCTTGTTTGATGTCCACTCCACGTGATGAAATTTTCAGAGTGTCTTTATTTCTTGAGGTGGTTCTAAAAAGTAGTGCATTGGTCTTTGAGCAGTTCAGTTTCAAGTTATTCGAACTGAACCACGTATTGAGGGCTTCCAAAGCAAGGTTGACTCTAGAATTCAGCTGTGACATATTCTCTGCTGATATAATGGCGTTAGTGTCATCAGCGAAGATCACAAGCTTTGCGTCCTGAACAGCTGTCCTCATGAATTCCACTAAATCATTTATAAAGATGATAAAAAAGATAGGACCTAAGATGGATCCTTGTGGGACACCTCTTTCTATCTTGGCTACTCTTGATCTGTGAATACATTCGTTATTGTCTTTAACCCACTTTATTTCAACGAACTGTTTCCTATTTTCTAGGTAAGATTGAAAAAGATTGAACATTGTGCCTCGTACACCGTAATGCTCCAATTTGGCTAGTAGTACTCGATGATCAACAGTGTCAAACGCAGAGCTCAGATCAAGGAATAGGCCTGCCACTTTCTTTTTGTTATTAAGTTGGAGTAATATGTCCTCAATCAAGGTAGTGATTGCGTCATTTGTACTCCTGCTTTTTTGGTACCCATATTGTCTCTCGCTTAGTATGTTATTTAGGTTAAGGTGCTTTAAAAGTCTGTCCTTCATGAGCCTTTCTAGGAGTTTGGACAGAATTGGCAGAAGAGATATAGGTCGATAGTTTTTTGGGTCTTTTTTAGATCCTTTTTTGTGGATAGGCAAGACTTTAGCTACTTTAAACTGGTCAGGGAAAGTACCAGTCTTAAAACATTCGTTAAATAGATACACCAAAGGACCGGCTAGTATGTCTATATTGTCTTTGATGACAGTAATAGGGATCTCGTCGCATCCACAAGATGTTTTGGGCTTCAAACTTTTTAAAATATGTATCAGCTCAGCCTCATTAACTGGGTCAAAAGCCAAGTCATTTACGATCCTTGTGACATGAGCACGTAGTAGAGGTAAAGCATCCTTGGATGTATCGTTTGTATCACTTTGGTTAAATTTTTCTAAAAAGATGGCACATATATCCTGAGGGTCATTTAGTATGTTTTGTGTCCCATTATCCAGGTCTACTGTCAAACACAGATTATCTTTGGCTTGTGACGCGACCTTCCCGCGATGCTTATGTACGACCTTCCATATTTCTTTCGACGAATCCTTTGCTTTTTCGATTTGTGCCTGTACAGCAATTTTTTTGGCATGCCTGATTACTCGTTTGTAAATAGTGACATATCTTTTTCTATAGTTCACTATCGAGTCAGATGTGGAAGTTTTGTGGGTCACGAGAACACGCTTCATTTTGCTTGATAGTTTAATGCCTTTCGTTATCCATTTTAGCTTAGGCTTATTGAGTGTTAATTTTATTTTCTTTTTCCTGAAGCTTTCCCTAAATAGTTTGTTGAACTTTTGGATGAAGGTATTCAACCCTATGTTGTTCCAGTTCTCCTTCATAATTGCTTGACGAAATTTTAATTTTCCGACGTCATCAAATTTCCTTACTACTTTCCAAACTATTTTATTGGATTTATGGATTTGAGGAACGGTAAAAGTGCTGAGGATGCCTGCATGACCATCTGCCAGACCATTGTGGTCAATCTTGACACTGGAATAGGGAATAGGAATTATTTTCCTAACATACTATTCCGTACAGCAAAGTATTGTTTATACCCACTTTGATAACGGCATATTCTGTTGATATATTCGGAGAGAAAGGATTAAGTAAATGGGTTTCGGCCCGATACTTGTTTAGGTGTGTACCTTTGATTTTACACACCTGTGCTTATGGCCGACCCCTTTTAATGTCTTTAGTTCGGTTTATTCACTTTAAGACTGTGTCTATGTAGGGATTGTACAAATATATTTAGACATAGGTAATTTTACGTTCGCCACTGTGTGTTGTGTGTTTTATAAATAAATATATTGGGGGACAACAAAAAAAGGTGATCAATACCCATTTTTAAGTGTTAGGCTTCTAAGCTTAACACTTAGAAGTGAGTGGTGTAAAAGTGAGTTAAAGCAATGCGGACTTCTTAACCCGACGTTCCCTTCTGCCAAGAAGCTGTCGAAGCACCTGATCAAATTGGTCAACATATTTGTGGTCGTCAAACTGTCAGTGAGTTGTTTCTTTCGTTGTGTTAGTATAGTAGTGATAGGCTATTTCTGATGTACACGTGTGTAGGTAAGTGTACGCAGGTCTCCCCCGCAGACTGTTACATAGGTAATGAAAGGTAATAAAATAAGTACATACACTGTTTTATCTACACGCATTATAAGCTCTCGATGACGTGGTCAAAAACCGAAAACTAAAAATGTCAAATGGCGGTATAGTTTTTTTTTCACGCATATCAAGCAACCGTAGTTTTTAATTTTAAATTCAGAGACAATTCATCCGTTCACGGCATGTCTGTTCTTGTAGGAAAAATCCTCAGGGCATGAGCCTTAAACTACGAGACAACGGGTCTGGACGATGCTAGGAGGGCGTGGGAAATGGCTTGTCCGAGTCCAAATCTTCCCAAAAATTTAAACGGAGCTGGGACGACCGACCCAATAGCAAAATTTAATTACAAAAATGCCTTAAATTCCAGTTCCAGACATACGCGGGCGCGGCTACTGGCAGCTGCCGAATGGGAAGCAGGCCAGTGGCTGCACGCTTATCCCTCCGCCTCCACAGGCACATTCCTGGAACCAGAAACCCTCAGGCTCGCCGTAAGCTTTATATGACTTTGAAGTCCACACAAATGCCCCTGTGGCACATCCGTCGATTAGCTGGGACACCAAGGACTATCATGCCAACTAAGCGCCGGGTGGCTCTCCAGACACGCCACCCTATACGACATCATACGCCAGGCCCTCGCCACCGTCAACGTACCCGCAATTCTGGAACCTGGTCTCCAGAGACGATGGCAAGAGGATGACGACGGGATGTCCCTGGTCCCGTGGACAATGGGTCGAGTGCTGGAGTGGGACACAACATGCGCCGACACACTAGCGCCGTCAAATCTGCCACGGACCTCTTTCAAGGTAGGGAGGGGCGGCGGCAGAGGCGGCCGGAACATAGAAAAGACTCAAATATCACTTCATGCTTTGGCGTCGAGACCCATGCGCTTGGCTCTTATTCAAGGAGCTTTCAAAGCGGCTCGTCGACACCTCTGGCGATCAAAGGGCTGGCACCTTCCTCGCCTAGCGCATTAGTGTTATTGCCATTACAGCGAGGAAATGCTGCCAGCATCTTCGGCACCATGCCGCGGGGCCCTTTTCAGATATAGTAATTGAATAGGTAGTTTTAGCTTTAGTCTTAGGTTTAGTATAATTATTTTAGTTTAGGATTGTTTTTAGGGTTCCGTACCTCAAAAGGAAAAAAATGAATCCTTATAGGATCACTCGTGTGTCTGTCTGTCACAGTCAATTTGCTCCGAGAGTACTGGACCGATTGAGTTGAAATTTGGTACATACATTAAGGTTAATGACCCAGACACGGATACGTCATGAAAATATATGAATTTTAATCATGGGGGCCACTTTTGGGGGGTCAACTAGAAAATTAAAAAAAAAGTTAGCGAACTATTGTGATATATTAAATGAAAGGGCTCACTGTGAGAATCTCAAATATATATTTTTTTATAATTCTTATATCAATAGTTTTGAAGTTATTTAAGAAAATAGGCAAACAATGGCCCACCCCCCTCATCTTCAAAACTATTGGACCTATATATAGATTACAGGAGAATCTATAAGAAGTCTGTGCAATAAAGTATAATTGTTTTATATTGTTTTGAACGTACGGAACCCTCTTCACGCAAGTCTAACTCGCACTTGTCCGGTTTTTTTGTTACTTATTGTTTATTTAAATTGGTATTTTAATACATTTGCAAACAAATCAACTAAAAAACTAATAACATTGAATGAAATAAATATTAAATATTAGGGGACAATCTTACACAAATCGAACTAGCCCCATAGTAAGCTCGATAAGGCTTGTGTTATGGATACTAGACGACGATATATTTAATACATACAAATACATAAATTAAATACATAGAAAACATCCATAACTCAGGAACAAATATTCGTGCTCATCACACAAATAAATGCCCTTACCGGGATTCGAACCCAGGACCTCCTGCTTCGCAGGCAGGGTCACTACCAACTAAGCTAAAGCGGTCGTCAATTCGATGTTATTATGAAGTATATAGGTTATAGGTTAACGCGGGCTTATTTTCCGCAACTCGACGACAAACATGCGCCTATTTTGCGTGATGGGTTGACGGCACTACTCTTGCCAACCCAACTCTACCAGAAAGCCTAGCAGACCCTTGATGTTACCGACGACTTCTGGGAGTGACCTCGGTGTTCCGAGGTAGTGTGCCCATTACGAAGTAATAAAAACACTTTCATAGATAAGAAATTAGTTCTAACAAAACAGTGCGTCGTATTTTGTGGTTTTTTAACGCATTATAGAGGGTTTAGATAAAAAATATTAAACTATTTTCTGTCGGAAAATACATACTATTGTGTTACTTTAAACTTTTAGGAGACATATTATATTAATACAAGTACCTACTAGAGGCTGAGATAAAAAGGAAGAACGCTCAGAATCCAAAGAAACGGATATAAAATAAATACGCTGTGCAAAACGTCACAGTTGCTCGCATTCAATAACTACCGAAGGCAAAGCAATGTGTTTATCCCCAAAGAGGGCGAAGCCAGTCGCGTTGGCGTTGAATACATCGATCCGTGATTTATATAGTTACCCACGTGTAATATTCTCACTTTTCAAGAATATCGGGATTTGACGTTTAAAAGGGGGTGGATTTAGAAAAGCCGCCAGATTTCGGATCGCGGATTACTCCAACTCGAATGCTGTAGAATTCGACTCTGGTTCTGTTTTATCGTTGTCATGGAATGTAGTAACCCAGCGATCAAAACAAAATACATTATTTTTTTAGTAAAGAGAAAGTAGGTTGGTTAGCACAAAAAATATTAAGCATGCATATTATTTTAATTTACTAGTGTACCGCCACTTATTTCGATCCTGAGCTGCCTCCCGCCATCACGAGCCGGAGCTCAAGGCTCGCTTTGAATCGCTGGACCACTAAATTAGTTTACTTACAATTAGTAACTGGCATTGCCAATTTATCGGTCATATGTGGAGTGTCCAGGGCCATACCTTTAGTTGATCTTGTCGCTTCATAGAAACCTTGATAGCCTACCTATAGCTTGGCATTTTCGTTGGTGACACTCCCATGGTCTGCGCGGGGGGCGGGGGACGATGACGTATTGAACACCGCTACACACGATGCGAATTACGTACGGATATATCTGCCGATATCCCCAAAGGCCAGAGCAGTCTTTCGATGCTTTCTAGCTGCAAATGCAGTTTGAAGGCAGATTTTTTGCTGTAAAAATAACTGCACGCCGACTGCAAGCGGACTGCAAAGTTGGTTTACAATTTTGATGCAGTTATTTCACCTAGAAAAGAACTGCCTTCCAACTGCACTTTTGCAGTCAGAAAGTATTTTTTTTTAAAAGGTATGTATATACATTATGTACAATTTGTCTGGCTTCACATACAATAATTTTTCCGATCCGCAGACTCATCTTTGTGAAGTTATCTCGTGTGCTTTTTGTTATGTGCAGCCGTGATTATGTACACGAGTTACCGCGACCGGCACCGGTCGCTGACTGAGCTCTTGTCAGGCCAGTGTTGCCAGGGCCATTGAGTCATAAGTAACGTTTTGTTTCTCGAAAAGTAACATTTTTGATGCGAATGTAACATTCTGGTGAAAAAAAATAAAAAAACATTTCAGCTTTGACAGCTGTCAAGATTAAGGGTAATAGGGAAAGGACAAAGACTTCTACATACCTTTTATACAACAAAGCATATATGTGACATTCCGCGCATAAAGGTACCTTATGGATATTGTCGCTTGCGTCTTTCTATTTTGATGTCCTATAGTAACGGAGTAGGATACGACGCAAGCGACAATATCCATAAGGTACCTTTACCTGCGGATCGTCACATATGTACAAGTATCGAAACATTAGAATATTCAGAATTTACATCTTCATCGTTTTGAGAGTTTCCATGCAAACAAAATAAAATTGTTTACGAAATCATTTACTAATTTTACGCTTTTTTTTTAAAACATGATTCACTGGTCAATTTCTAAATTGAATAAACCGATATACTATGGCATACCGTTAATAAGTAGGTACATAAAAATTGGCAAATTGATACCCACCGAATATGATTGGATACACAGGTACTTTATTCCTGCTCATTTAAATTTTGAATCATCCACACACTGTCTTCACTAATCACAGTAAGTAAACAAAAACCAATATGGCCATTATAGCGGGCGAACGCGGCCGGAAATTTGGCGAAATTTAAAGTTCGTAAGCTGACATCGCTTAGGGCCGATACAGACGGACTGCAACCCAACTGCAACTCCCTACGATTTGTATGCGAACTGCATCACAACTGCACGCCCACTGCGCGTCGTCGGCGTGCAGTTGTGATGCAGTTCCCATACAAATCGTAGGGAGTTGCAGTTGGGTTGCAGTCCGTCTGTATCGGCCCTTACTCAAACATAAGTTGACATAAGAGCGAGAAGAACGGAAAAACACGAACTATGAATTTCGAACAGATACGACTATACTTAGTACTCGTAGTATTGAAACTTTTTTTCGGTGCGTTCAGAAATTAAGAATATTTTTTTTGTTTACAAAACAATATTATTAAGAAAAAAGTTACGATCTAGAAAAGTAACGAAATTTGCTTAGGAATCAAAAATTACTAACATGTAACGTGAGAAGGTCAAAAGTAACGCAAAATGTTACAAATGTTACCAAACGGCAACACTGTGTCAGGCAGCCCCCGCCGCGCGCACACCTCACAGCACCCCCGCTGTCACCCCGCCCCCGTCGCCCGCGGACCATGGGAGTGTCACGAACGAACTTGCCAATCTATAGTCTTCAGTATAGGTGACACATCAATATTCCCTTTCAATAGTTCATATTATGATGGTTAGGTACGTCAGGCTTGGGTGCGGTATTCAATTGTATTCAGCCCAATGGTTTCAGAAAAACCTAGAGTTCGGAACGGCTAGCTCTCTAAGTTGGACATTGCAAATTCTTGATGCTTCTTCAATTCTTGTAGCCCGTGGTTCGGATTAGGAGATCAGCATCGGATTAAATTTAACAACGTAAGCAAAATGATTCTAATAACATATCGATTAACTTAGCACAGTTCTAGCTTATACAATCAACTTGGTCAGATTTAATTAATGTGGGTCGCTGTCCTCAACACTAAGATAGACCTTGGCTTGTTGCGAGCCTAGGAAAAAGTACGAACAAATTAACCAAGGAAGACAACAAAGTTGAGGTGGCATTCATAAAATGAACATTAATAAGAGGTTGAAACCCACGCAGCTATTTTGACGTAATGTTGCGACGCATAAATATACCCACATACATTAAAAATATGGATTTAGAGACCTTTAATATGACACCAACAAGTATTCAACTCCATCCTCCATCGTCATCCTTTATGTTGTTGGTGGTATCTCGGAGCAGTCCTTTGTTAGATTGGGACGTGGAACGTAAGGATAATGCTGGAGCCAGGGAGATTAGAAGAAGGAATGATTGAAGATAGATATATATTGGCCTTATGCGAGGTTAGATGGGAAGGGAGTGGAGATTTTTCGAATAGTGACTATAGTGTGATTTTTACTGGAGATAAACGTGGAGCAAGTGGTACTACAAATATTTTAAATAAAGAGTGGGCTAAACAAGTGCAAAACACTGAAATAAATTAAAATCCTACCGATTTAATAATTGTTCAAGGATAGTAAGAGATAGTGTAGAATATTAGTATAGAAGATACATGGGTGGAATAACACTAAAGATATATTATAGCTTGGCAATTTCCTACGTGACCCTCCCATGGTCCGCGGGCGACGGGGGCGGGGAAACAGCGGGGGTGCTAAGAGGTGTGCGCGCGGCGCAGGCTGCCTGACAAGAGCTCAGTCGGCCGCCGGTGCTGTTGGCGGTAACTTGTGTACATAACTATACTCAGTTTTTTTTAATGTAAAAATTTGGTAAACAAAACAATCAGAATCCTCAACATTTGTATTTATCAATGAACAATTTAAAAGTACATGATATTTATTATGTTGTTCTCTTTGTCTGATATTAATTTATTAGTTATAAGCCTAAAGTACTCACTTAATAGGCCAAGCAAAGGCATAATAATATAATGTATACTTTAAAATATTTTCGATACACTTACTCATAAAGTGGCTCTAATTTCATTAAATCGCACGTACATTTGACTTTGATAAATCACAAAATAAATACAAAAACAGAAGTTCTAAATGATAAAAAACACGTGTTTTGTAAGGAGACCCCTTTAATTCTTGATTTTGTTTTGTTTTCATTAAGTACTTGATTTTATAGTGGAAATAAAAATACGTATGTACTTATTTTATAAAAATTTCAAGTTTCTGCCCATTACAGTTTAAAAGATAAAGCTCTGTGACACACCGACAGAAATACGGTTCTTGTACGAGTATAGGGACTCCCTTTTGTTTTTATTATTTGTTGTTATAGCGGCAATAGAAATACACATTCTGTGAAAATTTCAAGTCTCTACCTATTACGGTTCAAAAGATAGAGCCCTGTGACAGACGGACAGACTGACAGACAGCCAGCCGAGGCTTAGTAATAGGATTCCGTTGGCACCCTTTGGATACGGAACCCTAAAAGCATTGTTAAAAAGTAATCGAAAACAGGAGAGGATACAGAAGATGACAGATCATCTGATACGTCACGATAACTGGATGAAAATAATAATAGAGGGAAAAATCGAAGGAAAAAGAAAAAGGGGAATACATGGAGCAAATCAAGTCTTATATAGTCAAGACACAGGCTTCATCATGCAAGGAAGTAAAAGATAAGGGAGAAAGTAGAACCAGCTGGAAATAACTCGACCGAGAGAAAAGATCAACATTATTTCAAGCCATTATTTAGAAATAGTATCGAATAGGTATTTATTTAATAGTTAGCTTTCATTAGATGGATTTAAGCATTAAAATTCTTGATCTCCTAAAATACCTTTCCTTGTAACGTTTTATCTCCTTTCTTTATCTACGACATGTTTTCTCAAAGGACGAGTCTGTGATTCTCAAGGGCATTCATTCATCTGATTATTTTCTAACAAAAAAGACAGAGATGAGCTTATCATTAAGAAAATAACTAAGAACTCGGAGAAAAGGATTTCTAAAAGATTTGTCCTAAAATGTTTGATGGTCGGTTTTCTTGAAAATAAATCTAATTATTGTTATTTAAAGCGAGTGGTCTTCGGCTTAACTCGTGCTTATAGCCCTACCATAAATATCAGGCAGACCACCGTATTTAAGGGATTGAGATTAAGCTCTGATGGAGGTTCAGCGGGTTATTCCAATTTATTTAGGTTAAAGACTATACGTTGGTTTTATAGTATCTAAAGGATTAAAATTTGGATAATAGCTTAGTGACCGTTTACTTTATACGCAAGATCAGTTTTCAGAGACTAAGACCCAGTAAATACTCTGTAAATAATTTTCCAGCTTTTGAGGCTAAAAGTTATCTAGAAAACGCAGCCGGGCGCATTTTATTGGTATACAGTACCGGAGTAAGTACGCGGCCAATTTCATAATCTGAGCGCGTAGATCATCTGCGCGATTCTCGGCATATTCAGCGATGATAAAACGTATTCATAGCGTTTACGTTTTGACATCGCGTCGCGTCAGATGCAACAGGGCAGCGATTGGAGCGGAGGAGCGCGCAGGCGCGGGCGGCACAGGGTGCGGGGGGGGCGGGAACAGCCTCCACGCTCGTTCTTAATGAATCGCCGCTACCCGCGGCTCGCGCTGCGCCCGTACTTTCGTGCGCTCTCTTTAAAAAGTTGCTAAGCAGCGCTTCTCGCCATCTCCCTCCCGCGCTACCGTGTGCATCAAATAATAACCAAGGGCGGCTGCAGTGGCCGGTGTCGGATGCTTCCAAGGTAAGATGCAAACACACTTTCTACCGGCGTTTGTTGTTATAGAGTTGTTTAGCAAATAGTTTAATCCGTGCGCATAAAAAGTTGGTTATCGCTTTTAAAGTTTTATGAAACTCCTTAGTTAATTCGGTGTTCAGTAACTTCAGTGGCAATAAGCTCAATATTTTGTATTTTAATTGCCTCCATCAATTAAATTGTACCGTATTCTTGTTTGAAAGCCGTTCCGGTCGGAATTCCTTTTTCCTAAAATTAATGAGGAAAGTGAAGAAAGTATATCACATTAATGCTTATTAAAGTTGGCTTTGTCGATATATTTTTGTAACGATTTGTATGCTTTGTTTGTTGTCGTTGTAAGTTACTTATTTTCAACTTAGGTTGAAATATATATTATATACTTAGTGAATGTTTCTATTTTTATTTCCCAATATTTTTTTGTGTTTGTATACATTCACGTGGAAAATTTCGCACCAATGTGATAGCCGATACGCGGCCTTTCTAGATCAGTCATTACGGAATGGCTCGGTGCTTTTACTGAGCATCCGGGAGCCCCTCGTGGAGGGGTTAAAATAAATGATATATTAGGTTCCTCATAATCCAGATCGAGTATTTATCATTTCATTATCGCGCAAATATCTTTGATCACTTGTTTTAACTTTCGCTTTTATTCTTGAATCCATCGCAATGAATGAGAAATTTAAATTATATTTTGAGCGTCACTTATTTCAATTCGTCGTGGTGACGCTTTGTTCAAGACAACAATGGATCTGTCAATGTTTCAGCTGCGATGAATAAGCTGTCGATGGGTAAAAACCTGTTGTCGCCGCAGAAAAACGAAATGGAGATTTTTTTGATGTTTATAGAACTTTTTAATTTTTTCATTCATAAGTTCTATTCGCAAAACCGCCTGTCATAACTTCGTAGGAATTAAATAATGGTTAAATAATAATTGCCCGCAAGCCTATCAGCTCTACAGGCATCAATCTGGAAGCGGAAAACCGTGTAGAGTGGAGAGCTTTGGTGCATAGAGCAGTCGGCCTAATGTGGTCATGACCCTCAGTTATGAGGAAACGAAGAAGAAATAATAATGATGTAGGCGCATTACTTAAATACAAAGGGGCTTCAATACGTCAATATTAGCAACAATCCAATACAAATGTGATACTGTGTCAACAATATAGAATTTCATTTCATTTTATTTCTTTAATTTCATTTCACAACAGTATGACTTTTTACATAGGTACGGTCTATTAGGTACTTATGGCCGGCGATATACCGTCCATGGAAACTATGTATGCTATGGATAATTTAATGTATTCAGCAGGTTTTGACATCACGATGCACAGGAAGGCTTTCAATTTCTTAATAAAGCCTCTTATCCAACACCTACTTAACCAAGCAAGCACTAAACCAAATACGTTCATAATGTTTCGATCACAAAACCGCAGTTTACAGTGACTTATTTCCCCACAATTAAGCCTCGAGTTTTGATAGAATCTAATAATAGAACGTAAAAATAAAGGAACAACAGAACCTGATTTTCCTACGTTTTTATCAGGATTCAGAATATTTTGCTCTTTGTCTACTATTTCGGCACTAGATTTTTATACCACGAGTTGGTAGTAATAACAAGGAGAGAACATCTGATTACTTTATGCAATATTAGCATTTAGCCGCGGCTTTGTTTGCGTTATTCTTATTATTATCCCAAGGGAACTCTTTCTCAGGATAATTCTGCCGTGCAGAACCTAAAGTACAGTAAGTGTGAAGAAAATCGTATTAACTTACTGTACTTTAGGTTCTGCACGGCAGAATATAAATTATCCATAATATTCAAAACCTCCGACCATATTAACAAACTTTCACACTTCTAATATTAGTACGATGTGATAGGATAGGAATTAACAAAGGAGTCAACTGATGGGAATTTACCACCTATGGATTATAATTTTGCAACATCCGACATTTGACTATGCCTTGCCAATCTGTGAATAACTCGGCGCAACAGAAATACTTCAGAAGTCAAATCATGGCACTGCTTCCAAAACGGAAAGGAAATGCCGTTTGTATTTGGGCTTCAGATTAGGTATAATCAAAGTGGGAATGAGTTTGTTCCTTTGGCGAGAAGGTGAGGTTAAAAACATGAGGGGTCAATTCGAAGTTTCACAGAAATCCTTAGTAGGCGGTACGGGATCCTCTCTGGTGGCATAAAAACTATTGTCATATTTTCGTTTGTCATAATTCATTTCGCATAATGTTCTCATATATAGTATTTGTCATTAATGATTATTTGTATAACATACTGCTTGTCATAATTGCGTTTGGTCATAATTTTTCTGAGCTGAAACTAAATTCGCATAATATTTTAAGTAATATTGTTGAATGTAATAGAAATTGTCGTTCATAAGAAGACAATGCATTAAATATATTTATAATTTATGACAATAGACTTTTTGGTTATAATGTCTTAGATAATTATAAAATGTAATTAAAAGCTGAAAGTAGAAACAAATTGCTGCCAGAAAAGTACATTAGGTTAGGTCGGAACTGCGAACCCAATAGAAACGGACTGTTGCCAGAACAACATGTTAGGTTAGGTTTGAACTAATAGAAACAAATTGCTGCCAGAAAAGTAGGCGAGGTTAGGTTGGAACTGCGACCCCAATAGAAACAAACTGCTGCCAGAACAATAGGTTAGGTTGGAACTGCGATCCCAATAGAAACGGACTTCTGCTAGAAAAGTAAGTTAGGTTAGGTTGGAACTGCGACCCCAATAGAAACGAACTGCTGCCAAAAAAATAGGTTAGGTGCGGTTAGAACTGCGACCCCGATAGAAACAAATTGCTGCCAGAAATACCTTTCTGGAAGCAATGTGTAACCTAACGGTTAGGTTAGGTTGGAATTGCGACCCCAATAGAAACGAATTGCTGCCAGAAAAATAGGTTAGGTTAGAACTGCGACCCCAATAGAAATTTATTTTTGACAATAATGTTGCATTGTTCTCACAACAACATTGTGATGTTTGTAATTTATGTTGTATTAATATTATGCGGTCTATTTATTATGCAAAAAGGCCAAAAATTTTTGCAAATAGCAACACTGAATTTCTCGAAAAAAAGATATCCGTCACTTCGTGCAATGTTATTTTAAATGGAGCGTTTTGCAGGAAAACAACGTGGTTTTAGTGTTAAATAATTTTACAAAAACAACGATCTGTATGGGACTGTACGACGCCTGTTTAAAAATTGACCTTACAGCTTGGGATTTTTTCTGTAGGCTTATCTAAAGAGTAGAGTGTACCTTAACAAACCGATAACAATACCCAAATTAAAAAAAAACCTCGATGAGGTAGCCATGATCCTCCGCACCATGTGTCAGCGGTTTTCCAAATTATGCAAAGTCGATTGCAGGAGTGCCAACAACGAGACGGAGGCCATTTGGATGATGTAATTTATAAAAAAATAATTGCATTAAATTATTGTTAGGTAAAATAAATGAAATATTGAATAACGCATTTAGTTTTATTTTTATCAATGTTTCTAAAGTGCAAAAATTTTTGGCCCATTCTGTAGTTTTTATGGCTTTTGATCATTATAATTTAGGTCAAAATCATATGATAATAATGATTAATGCACACAATTATAATTTTTAGGCCAATCAACGATTGACTAATACTACTTATGCGCAACGATTACGATGACAAAAGCAGTAATGCCCTTTGAAAAAATGGCATTGATATTTATGCCTCCCAATAGAGAACCCTTTAGTATTTTGGAGGGAATTAGGCGCATATGGTTACCTGAAATAGGGTGTTCTTCCGTCGAATATATTTATTGTTCCAAGCCAAAGTGTATAGCTTAGGTGGGAGATGATGACGCATTTGTGCATATATCTCTAGGAGACCTGGTCTGATTGGGGTGATTAAATATGTATAAATGTTCATCGACGGATTCGGAGAGGGGCACAACCATAGATTTCCCAAAGTGGCCAAATTTGACCAAACAGACGGATTTCTGCCTCAGATCACGTCTAAATTACGAACCTACCTACAGTTTTATGTTGCAGTAATTGTTTTATTAACTATCAATTAATTACAAGCAGCGATAGGTACTGAGGTTGTTTTAATGTTCCTGTGGCCCGCGTGAATGCTATTTTTGGCAGTTATAATTAACCCTGACCCTAAAATATATTATGTCTAGAGTCTAGACCACATAGGATGGATCGCATTTATCATTGGCTCGGCCAGCTCTGTGGTTCGAACATGGACCTAGCTGAAAGTTAGACGAATTTATTATCTGACCTAGTGGCCGCTTTGCGGTTTTTTACAAAATTTTGGTTGCACCGAGTGTTGTCGGTGTGATTTATACAAATGGTTCCTTTTATTTCCCCCATTCAAATTTGTTAAAAAAATAGTTTACTAGAATTCGTAGCTAATGCGATGAGTGCTTGCCGAGGATTGTTTCATTTGACTAGATCGAAATAGTTTATCGATTAAAAACCAAATAAGTAATTACTGATCGGCGTCGAAAAATACATATCTTTTTACTTGTTTGTATATAGAACCGTTGATACGGGAGTCCTAATTAGTTTGTGGTTGATTGTTAGTTGTGAGGTTTATGCAAGAATGCATTTACATATACCTTACTCACATGAACTTTATGTCATGCTAGGTGTGCTTATATGTAACTATTCAGATATTCACAGCGCTGTTTGCAGAGATGCCGTAACGCTTCGATAGGTGCATTTCCATTTACCGGTAGCTAAGCTATAGGTAGGTAAGCTTTATGGCGAGCATTAAGTACGTTCAGATGTAAGCGGTGTTGCGGTGAAGCGCAGATGCAAATATTACCAGTATCGTGCGTTCGCCGGAAGCAGTTTGATACAACGAAGCACAATTTCCTTCGCCGCCGCCCGCGCCCCGCAAACTGTTGATTGCATGCCCGACTGATAATAAAGCAGGGTTCCAAAGCGTTCGAATGAAATTAATGAAAGCTTATGAGATTTGTAATGAATCAAAGTTGAATGGGTTCTTGTTGAATCTTTGAGAACGAAGGTGGATTTTTTGCTAAGGTATAATAGTGTACCTACATAATAGGTACCTACTGTATAACCAGATAAACTTAAGTTATGTAATATGATGAAAGATGTAAATAACAGCAATATTTAATAATGAGAATTTTTATTCAAAACGGAGTCCAATACAACGTTAAATGTTAAAAACATAGAAGTAGGTACTTCACTAATTAACATTAAATGGACGTCTGCTAATGAAAGAAGTTTTCATACCTGATAAAGCCGAGAATGAACATTATTGAAGCGAACTGTCAGGATTCCAATATCGGCTAGCAGAATTCTTTAATTCAATCTCGAAGCCAAACATCGAGAACGAGGTATTTTAATGAGATTTTTCATGCAGAACAAAAATAGACGAGACATATTACGAATAAGTCAAATTCCTTCACGAGCGACACCGCGTGTAGGGGGCGGTATTTTCCAATAAAAAGTTCAATAAATGTACAACGCGACGGGTATTAGCGCCGCAAAATTCCTCGTCGCGTAATAATAACATAAAGATTTTCCAATACATGTCCCAATAACAGCGCCGGCTTGCGACGGCACCGCGCCCTCCGTTGCTTCCATCCTAGCCTGCGACACCCATCTGCAACTCTTATCAGCCCGACTCAACTATTTATAGTCAAGAACACAGAGCATCCCGAATAACGGCTGAAAAATGAAGCTTTATATAAATCAGGGGCGCAGCGTCCATTTTTCTTTGATGATGCTGGCGATACTATAATATAATTTTTGTTTCATATATCGCACCGTTAGTAATAAACCGACCTAACTAAAAAAAAAAACAATTTATTAAAAACAAAGTTTTAACGACAACGAAACCAAAAGACTTCAAATCAAACGGTTTTAAGTCAATTGTTAAATCATTTTGAATTAGGCCGGTTTATCATAAGTCAAAAACATTAAAACGTTACTTGTACATGTAGAATACATGTGAGGCTTACTATGGCGTCTGTTATTTAAAATCCACAGTAATTTCTAGATAATATGGCACACCTAGTAAAATTTGCTCAAACTTATTTTAACTGTGGTGTTCATTTTAGATTAGGTGTACCATTACGTATTGATTTCATTTAAGTACCTACATTTTTGTCAGTGAATGTTGACTGCTATAGCAGAGAGTCACCAGAATACAGTTTTATATTTCCAGTATCAGTAAAAAAACCAAAAGTTTGCGATATTGAGTGTACTGCTTATGTAATTCGGAGGCGTGTCTCGATATGTGTAAGCTGTTTCAAATTTTCCCGCATGTCGGTTCATTTAAGATGACATTAAGATGTAATGCTTCCAAAGTCGTTTCTTGTGAATGTTTCCAGTGGGAGCGAACCTTTCTCGATCTAAGTAGGTGACGCAAGACAGGCCCATTTGCGAGAAGTTTCTGCCGTTAAGTCCAAAATTGGTTTGGCAAAGGTAGCATTCACTTTATAATATACATTAGTCGTAAATATAGAGATATTCATAGAAATACGCCAACTATAGTTTTTCATTCGTAAAACGATATCTGAATATAAGTTTTTTAAGAACACTTTGTCATAAAATCCACTGTACCTATAGATGTTACCCACATTTAAAATAACTGTAATCTTTTATAGAAATATCAAAAAGATGGTTTTATAATCCGGAGGCGTGTCTCGATATGTGTAAGCTGTTTCAAATTGACATGGATTCCTCAGCGGCTCCGTTTATATCAAAGAATTGCAATTGGGAAGGTAATATTTTTCGAAGATGTGTAATTTATATTTTTTTTCGATAGTTCTCGTCTTAAAGATCCAGCAAATACTTAGCAGTATTTGCTGGATCTGGATGCATTTTTATTTCCTGTAATTTTGTAACAGTTCGGCATATTCATGGAGATCTCTTCAGGTGAGTTACTAGATTTAGTCTGACGACTAATTGCAACTAGTTTTATAGAACAGAACGAATACGATCACTGGCTCACGTTGCTTGGCAGAGGGGAAATTCTAATTAAGGCCTCTCCCTACGAAGTCCGGGTTGCTTTAGGTTTTACATGCTCATTATTTAATTAAATAATAGTACATTGTGCACCGAGGGTAGTAAGAAGGGGATTACTAACGAGAGTCTATTAGAAGCCCGACGCCGTAGGTGGAGGGCTTTTAATGACTCAAGTTTGTAATCTTCTTACTGCCCGTGATACACACAATGTTTTTCATCACATTTGCGAGGAAAAACAAAATAAAACATAAAAATGAAATAAACTAAACGCACCCGCTAAGAGACAACTTCAACTGTCAACTTTTTCAATATAGTCTTCCACAGATAATACTAGGAACTGCGTTTAGTTTTTAAACTTGACAGGCAATGTCGCCAGATTGTACCGATTTTCAAAATAAAATTTTAAACTAAATTAATTTAATTGCATTAAAATAATCGCAAAAACTACGGAAATAATAGTAAAATATACCATATAAGTTTTATTTTACACTAAAATTGGTTTTGTAGCCAAGTTTTGAAGATGTGAAATAGCCATGGCTGATTCGAAACCTCCTTAGTCTGAAATGACGTACGACTTTTAAAACTAAACTCATAACTCCCTCGGGAGTTATAGATTTTCATACAGTTTTTCCTCCCGTGGGAGTTATTGATATTTGTAACCCACGGGGGGTAAATCGGCTCGAGTTGGTCTATAAGCGCGCGTGTTATAACACCCTTTACGAGCAAGTGTGATGAAAATATTATTTTGCGCAGGAAAAATGTATCTTGCAATAAAATGAATCAATTTGATGTCGATAAAGTGAACTTATTATTGTTTGTATGAACAAACGAGCGACCTGAATCACTTTGTAAAACAAAACTGTGGTGTTGTGGGATACTTGGGTTATTCTTCAGAAATATGTCTGCGGTCACCTTATTCCTCTGGCCCTTTTTCATACTAAATGTATGGAGACAGAGGAATAAGTCGCAGACATATTTCTGAAGGATAACCCACTTATAACCCTTTCTATAGAAACCGAGTCAGTGCGGAGTTTATGTAATGTAAGATGAACTTAATGCGATTACGTATCATTATTTTTCATGAATTATGACGAAGTATTGTCATAATTCGGAACACAGATGAACATACTCTTGTAAGTGACACATAAAAACTTCCGCGGATGGAGGAATCTGTTTCGGCTAGCGACTACTACTACAGATCGGTATTTCAATCCCTTTGCCGAATTCCCGACATTCCACCGTGACCCCACTCAAATTAACCCATTATTTTCTAACATAGTTTCGAGTATTCATTAACAATATTGAAATATCTGTGGTAACTATTTTGTGTTTAGGGAAATTAAATTAGTGGTCAAAATGGGATTATGCTATACTGGAAGATTTTAAAGGGTCGCATTTTTTCCGCTAGTTTTGAGATATTTGTTATCTGTTGCCCTTTCTCTATGCTATTTATTTGAATGAGGGTGTTTAGAAATCATAAACCCACCAGCTAGCAGCAGGGTGGCGAAAGGGTGACAGTAGGTGTCAAGATCCACCAATCGCACCACCTGATTTTGACATCTACTGCCAAATAGACCTTTCGCCACCCTGCTGCCAGCTGGTGGATTTCTGATTTCTAAATACCCTCATTGAAACAAATATAGATACCTTAATGTTGCTACACCTCACTTACTTTCGTTACTGTAAGAATCATTTTTGAAAGGGCTTTTATTCGTCACCCCTCTGGGTAATTTTACATTATTGATATTTGTAATAACTAATAACCATACATTTTGATCAATTTGGACGTTTCAAATTTCCCAAGCTGATTAAAAAAATGGTAACACCTAGAGGTGTGAAAACAATTTTATTTAATTACGCAATAAAATTCCAAGGTCGTAAATGTAATAATTACTTTAAAATCTTTAAATAAATTATTAAAAATAAAAATCCGTCCAAAACGTAACAAAAGTTTACAAAGTTTTTCGACCAATATATAAACCCCTGTTATTTTTATGATATATTTTACTCTTCATGACCATGTTTTTGTTTGAAACAAAATTTTATGATATAACGATGGTCCTACCGATTGCGGAATCATGATTATCAATTTTTTTTTATCTTCCCTTTTCTTATTGACCTGAATTCCACGTTTACGAATACTTTGGGGACGCGTTATGGTGCTCCCACATTGACTGTTATAAATGTTATATAACCTTATAGTTATAAAACACGATAACATTCACTAACGGTATATTTCATAAAACTCATAGTAATTACGTATAAAATGTTCGATAACAAATGTTTTATAACGTTATATAACATTTATAACAGCCAATGTGGGAGCACCATTATAGAGCTAATTTTAAAGCCAATTTTGTTATAAATGTGTTTTTATACACTAGGAACTCATATTCTTGTAGAGTATTACAAAGAGAAAAAGAAATCTCGCCAGTTTCGTCACAAATGGCAAACAAAGTTGACTCAGTCATACATAATTTTGTAAAATAACTTCTAAAGTGCATGTGTGATTTGAACAGTAAGTTGGGTATTTTGAAACGGGTTTTTAGGGTTCCGTACCAAAACGGTAAAAAAGGAACCCTTATGGTGCGACTCTGTCTGTCTGTCTGTCTGTCCGTCTGTCACAGCAAGATATCTCAAGATCTACTGATCCTATCGACTTGAAATTTGGAATAGTGTTAAAAGTCGCTAACTCGAGCCTATTGGATAGACAAAAAATCTTATACCTTTTTTACTTTTTGTTAAAGGGGTCCGAAATGGGATGTGGAAAAAGAAAAGTAGAGCTATTATATCGAGTGGGATATCAAATGAAAGGGCTTAATTTGTAGATTCCAAAGCCATTTTCTTTTTTAGGGTTCCGTACCAAAATGGTAAAAAAGGAACCCTTATGGTGCGACTCTGTCTGTCTGTCTGTCTGTCTGTCCGTCTGTCACAGCCAGATATCTCAGGAACTACTGCTGCTATCGGTTTGAAATTTGGAATAGTGTTAAAAGTAGCTAACCCGAGCTTATTGGACATAAAAAATCTTGTACCTTTTATACTTTTTTTTTAAAGGGCTCCGTAATGGGATTTTGAAAATTGAAAGTAAGGCTAATATATCGAGTGGAGTATCAAATGAAAGAATTTAATTTGTAGATTAAAATACCGCTTTTATTTTTTTTGCTTAAATTAATAGTTTTTGATTTATGGCGAAAAAAGTTTAAAAAAATACCATTCCCCCCCTATTATCTCCGAAGTTACTGATCAGAAAAATGTGTCATAATTACCAATTATTAATGTCGTCCTAAATATTACAGGAAAAATATAACGGTTTTCCTCACTTGCACCGTTTTTAAGAAATTTGCAAAAATCGTAACGTATTTGCTCCTACTAAACTAATCGCCATACAGTTTTTCTTGAACTATTCATGTATCTACTTATTAGGATTATTATTAGGAAGACCGTTATATTTTCTCTTCCTAACTTGAATACTTTTTTAAAAATTTACAAAAATCTTAACATACTACTTCTACCTCCCTACGAGAGCCATCTAGCGGAGAGTAGCAAAACTAAGCGATGGTTTATTTCAGATTACATAAAAATGTCTATTAAATACAATGATCACTCATCAGGAATCGGGAAAAAAACATAAAGTAACAATAATTATTAAAAACTCTATAATAGGGGTATGTTAGGAAATTTGACACTAGTAAATACCATAAAAATGAAATACCACTAGCGCCATCTAGGGACACAACTCTAAAATAAGGTAGCTTGTGGCAGCAATATTAATTTAATACACAAAAGTGTGCTTCAAAACATGATTCCTTCATGAAAAATGATACATGAGAACTAACTTAGTTGACAAACAATTATTTCAATCAGCCAATAACAAAAAGTAACGTTTAAATTTAAATTACAAGTAAAATTTACGCGCTATTTAGTATCAATAGATGTCGCTGTAGCATACGCTGCATCGCGCTGTTAAGATTTTTCCTGGTTTAATTGGGCTAAAGTGGGTTTAAGGCAGGGTTGATGGTCTGGCCAGCGACCTGGTTCGAGCCCAGTGACCGCAACGGCCAACCACCCGGCCCGACAATCACAATGCCCGGACGTGGGTTGTGAGTTTGTCAGGTTTAAAAAAAAAAAAAAAGGCAGGGTTGCTGTTAGTCGTAAGGTTGGTCTACTTATGAGTTTATACGGAACCCTCGGTGCGCGAGTCCGACTCGCACTTGACCGGTTTTATTTTTTAACTTTGTACTTTTTGATTTATGATCAAAAAGCGTTCGAAAAAATACCATTCCTCCCCTATTATCTTCGAAGTTACTGAACAGAAAAATCTGTAATAATTACCAATTATTAATATCATCCTAAATATTACAGGAAAAATAAAACGGTTTTACTAAATTGCATCGTTTTTTTAAAGGGGTCCGAAATGGGATGTGTAAAAAGAAAAGTAGAGCTATTATATCGAATGGGATATCAAATGAAAGGGCTTAATTTGTAGATTCCAAAGCCATTTTTTTTTAAATTTTGTACTTTTTGATTTATGACCAAAAACGTTCAAAAAAACACCATTCCCCCCTATTATCTTCGAAGTTACTGAACAGAAAAATCTGTAATAATTACCAGTTATTAATATCATCCTAAATATTACAGGAAAAATAAAACGGATTTACTAAATTGTATCTTTTTTAGAAATTTTCAAAAATCGTACTCATATTTATTTGCTCCTACTAAGCTAACCGCCATACAGTTTTTCTTGAACTATTCACGTATCTACTACTTACGAGTTCGTACGGAACCCTCGGTGCGCGAGTCCGACTCGCACTTGTCCGGTTTTTCTTATACGATAGGGTAATATTTTTCAAGCAGATGAAATATATTATTATATTCAAAATGTCGTTATAATTGTTTTTTTAAAAATACGTTACGTTTTTTTACAAAATGTAACGTATTTTTTATATAACATAACGAAAACATGTGCTAAAGGGAAGTGCACAAATAACAACATTGACATACATGAGTTTTATTAGATTTCTATTGACAAAACGCAGTAGGTATGTTATGTGGGTATTTCTAAGATGAATAAATTTGAAATAGGCACGTACAGTAGAAACAAACACCGGCACAAGAGAAATGACGTGTGTTCTATGTTCATCTATATACTATTTATTTCACTTGTTATCTAAACTTTATAAATGTTGGTTATTTCGTGAAGGTATTTAAAAGTTTTAAATAAATTCGACGTCATAAACATGCTTACCATCATTCATACGTATAATTATTCCTCTAAATTTTTTTTGCAACGTGAACATTGTTGACATTTAACTACATTTTAATAATACTTCCTAATTCTATCGATCAGAATGTTCCGTGATATACTTTATTTTATATTTTAAGCCACTAAAAACTTAATTATATTTTATAAAATGTATTTTTTAGCTATATTATCTAATGAGAATATTTACCAGTATGATCGAAGCTTTACGACAACTTATGTAACGTTTTATGATAACGTCACGTATATTTTTTTTATGTTACTTCTATGTCACATTGGTAAAAATCTGCGGCCTTGCCCAAATAAATCAATAAATTTTCGAGTTGTCAGCATAAGGAATTTGTATTTGAAACCTGGTATTAGGTATTATGCAATTCCGATTTCCGAGTACCTTAGTAACTAAGTTACGTACTTAAGTTAAGTATTGAATTAAAACACCAAATTAAATCTCATTGATGCAAGAGTCCATGTGAAATGACTGCCCGATTGATTTTACCATATCGGGATTGTTCCTTAATTAATATATTTTCTAACATTGTCGAAAGTCAACATACTTATTATTTCAACTCTTTAAGTATATTCACGCATGAGACAAAAACATAATGCCAAACTCGCTTTTAAATAAACATATAATGACACCATATAATATATATTTTACTTTACATGAAAGAAACCTTTTTTGTCTCTTCATTGGTTTTTAAATGCGGGTAAATTACACCACATTTTATGTTACAAATATAGATACAAGAAATCAAAGTACACAGAAAAATTAAAAGGCACTTACCTGTGTCCTGACCGGGAATCGAACCCGGTACCTCTGGTAATATTCTATTAAAGCAGAATTATACAGAAGTCAATGTAGATGGCAAAATTCAGGACGCTGGCTGGGTGCTCCCGTGGACGAGTGGTTGAGTCGCTGGGCCGGAAATCCAGAGGTACTGGGTTCGATTCCCGGTCACGACACAGGTGAGTGCCTTTTATTTTTTTCTATGTACTTTGATTTCATGTATATCTATATATATGTAATATATATTTTAACGTAATATTCCTCTTCCTGATAAATTATTCTTGTTCTAATGATGTATGTAATTTATTAATACTCCTATGTCTACTACACACGAAGCTATGCTTAATGTCTGGGAGAAACCGAAAGTGGAATATTTTCACTGCACATTGGAAGTATCGATATTTTTTAATGGTTTTTGTAGTTTTAATCCATTATAACTACATCGATAACTTCATCGCTTTATTTAAACGTGTACAATGTAAAAAATATGTTAAAGCTATGTTTTAATCATAGTTGGCTTTAGTAAATAATTTTAAAAATAATCCTACACCTAATTGCGATCGCCCACTCACCGAACCAGATTCTAATCTGCTGACCACCTGCCGACGGATAATTGATAAGCCTGCTTAGTTGATAAAAAAATCTACCGAACAAATCATTTAGCATCGTAATACACCTTCGGTACAACACAGGCAGCCTGAACTTTGAACTTAGGAGTTGAAGTACGAGTCTCGTCGATTATTTTTATTCCGAGAGAGCTTGTAACAAGCCAACGTTAAACTTCTTTCACTAAAGCGCATTTGAGTTACCAACTTGATGTACCAATACTGTACATATACTCTGTATCAACATCATATTAATCACGATTGGTTTTTTATTATTCAACTGGTGCCACATTGGTATGTCGTGTATACATGTCGACATCAAGTTGAATGTATATGTATTTAGCAGTGGCGTGGCGTTGAAGAAATCCTTGGGCAAGCCGGGCAGCTTTGGCTTCAATTTTCTTTAGGAGCACTAGAATTAAGTGCTGATCTGGCTAATATTAGGCAAGCCGATGGGAATCGAGTTCTATGGACGCCACGCCACTGGTATTTAGGAAAAGAACGAACCTAGAGAGCTGCTAGGAAAGCTCGGACAGTTATAGTAGCGTAGGGCAAGCTCAGCAACACGAATGAGTAAATTTATATTGTCTTAGTTTTGATAATGGTCATCTTCTTAAAATACGATCTTTACGATAGATACGAGTCTACCTACAACTGTTAATATATAAAACTATTGTAAAATTTTTGTTTCACAATTTCAACTCATTTCGTAAAATAATTGTTGTTCATATTAATAGTATGTTGTGCCACGAGGGAGCAAAATTATGTATTTACGCAAGGCGTATCTACATTGAATCCAGAGCGATCCGAAGGATTCTAAAGTAGAATCTGAGTGTAGTGGGCCAGTAATGGGGGATTCAAGTGTTAACGTCCAAGACGAATATAATTTTGCTTTCTTGTGTGCATACTCAACTTCCGAACTCCAACTTCACCGTCCAAATTGGGCGGAAATTGTCTACAAAATCAATGACCGGAAATTAAAATAAGATTCCATATAATTTATGTACATAAGTTATGTATTGTATGTTGGATAATAAATATTAATATTATTTATTAATCTTTGGAACGAACTGGTTGTAAAAAGCTGCGGAGCGGGAAGAACAGCTTGTCATGTCATGTGTTAAAAATAATTTTACTTTTGACTATTAAATGCAGTTTCCGAATGACCGAATGCTACGCTTATTTTTGCTCTGTGTACGTGTTTAAAAATAATAAAATTTAAAAATAAGGAGGCAGTAATACTCCTTTGGACAGTGACTTTATTACATATTTTTACTAGAAACTTTATGTTATTAAAACTTTGATAGGTGCTTCAAAAATATCTGCCAGAAGAATACCCTTTTGTTACATAAACCGAGTCCTAATTAAACCACAAAGAGTATCGGAGTATTTGAATTAACATTAAAAAATACAATCTGCCAATAGAAAACTTTTTTCCGTACCTATTTTAATATTTTCAATGGTTTAGACAAGAGCCAGCAGATCATAAATTCAGTCTTAAAATATTTATTAATGGGACGTAAGACGATAAGGATTTTTTAAGATGTTCCAGAGAAGATACTCCAATTGCTTGTGATCGGTATTTTCTAAGAATCAATTTCCAGCTGCCATCATATACTAAACACACTTCATCGTACATATGTTGACAAATACGAAGACACGATGACATATACCTAGAGTTGTGCCGTTCTCGAGAATTCTCGGAAACGTTCTCAGTTTTGTATGGGAAATGTTCTTGAGAACGTTCTCTCTCCATACAAAACGGAGAACGTTTCCTAGAATGGCACATCTCTACATGTACCCCTTGATGACAAATACCAAGTCCTGTAACGCCTTCATACTCGTATAATATTTTTACCAAACTATGACTTATGCCAGGATGGTGTCTTTTTCCTACTTCGGGGATTGTTATTTTGGTGAGAGTAGGTACGTTTAATCTACCTAAGGACCTTAAAATAAATAGCCGGATGGAGCCTCGGTAACAAAGAATTGAAGCATGTCTAGTCCGCCGGCTATCAATGTGATGAGCGGCTCGTAAGTACAAGCAGCCGGACTAGAAATGGCTTCATTTCTCTGTTGGCGAGGCTCCGTGCGGCAATTTATTTTAAGGTCCTTGAATCTACTATAAAAAAACTAAATAAAACATGTCCAAGCTTGGCTGTATTTATAGAAACGATAGCTGGCTAAATTATGTGCTTTTCTTAGCATATTAATGTCATATCAAAAACAAAAAACAAGTTAAATTAATAATTAAAGTTTAAAATTATGAGGTTTTCACAAGTTATCATCAGTGGGTACCTAAAAGGGGTTACATTAGAATTGTTCATAGACTTCGTTGGTACCATTGCCAGTCAAATTGACAGTAGGTAGGTACCAGTGGCGTGGCGTCCAAACAACGCGATTCCTACCGGCTTGCCTAATATCAGGCTTTTGACCACCTTATTCTAGAGCTCTTAAGGAAAATGTACGCCAAATCTGCACCGGCTTGCCCTAGGATATCTTTTACGCCACGCCACTGCTAGGTACAATACAGCGAAAATACACCTAATAGGTAAATATAAGTTCTTGTGGTACCTACTAGGTACCACAAGAGCTACCTAGGTAGTCTTGTCTTACTAAAGTCAAAATAAATTATGTCCGAGTTACCTCACTTAACCTTATAAGGGTAATTTTAATGTGATTTAATAATAAATAGAGATGTTGTCGTAAAAATTTACATTATGTTAGACAAAAAAGTTGTTTTTGTCTAATGTAGCTAAATATTTTATCATAGAACGGTCATATTCACAGGATCGAGTGGCGTTTCAATATTTGGGATGCACTTGTTATGAACGGTGGCTTGAATTTTTATTTAAATAGAATTCTGCATGCTATGGGAAACGTTTCAAGTTACAATATATTTTAAGAAAATCTTGTAGAAATACAATGAATAAAATCCGAGTTATGAAGATTATTCGGTTTCTTTACGGATGCAAAGGTTTAGGTTAGTAGTAAAATTTCATGTTTTAGTTATTAAATAGTACATTGTGTTTCAAGGGCGGTAAGTAAGGAATTACAAACGAGTGTTTGTTACAAGCCCGAAGCGAAGCCAAGGGCTTTAATAACACGAGTTTGTAATTCCGGCCGTGGCACACACAATGTTTTTCATCACACTTGTGAGGAAATCTGATTAAAATAACCTTACTTAACCTAAATAAAATTGGTAAACTGACACTGACATTAGTGCCATATATCCATAGACAATGCGAATGTCAAGTCGCGTTCGGAAACCATAGCGGTAAAGACTTGAAATGGTTGATTTTATATTTGCAAAATACTGAAATGCACTATTTAAACATTTAATTAATGTTACAGAAATATGTATTTGCAATTACAGTTCTCTTTAAATAAATATTTCAGTAATAAAAGTTAAAAAAGTAAGTTGGCGTTTCCTTAAACAAGACTAATAAGAGTAAAACAGAACCAGCGTTTCAAATTTAAAAAGAAAACCATTACGCCCTAGGGCGTAATAGGTCATTTACGGCCCGCAAAACCTACGTGTAACAACACCATTTTCGAGCAAGTGTGATGAAAATAAAATTACTTTCCAGTGTTCATTGTGACAAAAATAATACAAACTTAATATTATGAATGTGAAAGTAACTCTGGCTGTCTGTCTATCTGTCTGAACCGATTTAGCTGAAATTTGGTGTGGTGATAGTTTGAGACCATGGATACTTTTTATCCCATCAATCAACCCTTATATATATAGGGGCGAAGAGGGGGGTGGTAGTTTTTTATACGAGGAAATAATAATTTCTTGAGTAAGGCAAATAAAACTCTAATATAATGCAGACGAAGTCGCGGGCAAAAGTGAGTGTTTAATTTTTTTACTAGCGTTGTCTCTAGTAGAACTTTGAATGAATGAATGGGAGGTGTGAAAAATATTAACTAGGTATCAGCTATTCAGCGTATCAAAGTATGATACATGTAAGTTGCTTACCGTACGCAAATTATATATATGAACTTCTGTACTCAGAAAACATAAAACCTCAACCTTTGACCGCAACCGTTTGTCAAAACGAAGGAGAGACATTGTTATGCATCTACCAATAACCAACACCATTTTTGCTAGTAGACAATATAACAAACGATCATGGCTTTATATAATATTGTAAATAAAGATCTAGATATATACCCAAAGCTACAATATGATGTAAAATATAAAATAACAGGATGGTTGGAAGACAAAGACTACGATCAGATAGAGGAATTGCTAGGGTGTATAGCCTAGACAAGACATACACACACAAACATAAACAATAGTTTTAGATTTAATTAAGTAATACTTTTAGAACAGTACTAAACCACTTGTACATATGGAAGAGCGGTGGACTCACTTACAAGGAGACGCCGGAGACCTTTTGATCTGTACTGCTTGTTAAAGTAATAAAGAATTTTGAATTTGAATTTTGAAAAAGTATCCTAGTTATGTCCCTATCCAGGACTTGGTCCACTTGTACCTAAGTCGAATTTCATCTCAATACATTCAATCGTTACTGCGTTATTTAATATCAAACTTTCAAATATCTAACCTCCAAACATCCAAAAATCTTCAAAACTTTCACATTTATAATAATAATAGTACCTGTAGGAGCCAGGTATGAACCTCCACCAGGCTAATTCTTTATCTTGCCCTACTTCAGCCTCAATTCCTTCACTGCTATTCAACTACAGTTGTACTCGTATATATTTTTCCTGTCTTTTAACATAATTAAACGAACAAAATGTGCTTCTCAATGATAAATAGAAGGTTTGTCGCCGCGATTTCTCTCTTCGCATTATTTATAAAAGTGCTCAAAGCTCTTGTTCACCTTTTTAATTTTTCTTTGCCAGTGACAGATCAATCTTTCTTTTCAAAAGTCGACAAAAGGATTTAGTAATTAAATTCGTAAAGGATTCACCGGTAACGAGCAAAGTTCTGTACCTCAATGAATGTAATTTTCAAGAGAAGTTTTAACCTTTTCAATTTATGGTGTTCATGTTAAGAATTACAAAACTGAATTGGGAATATAATATTTTTGCTTTCTTTTTAGAATAATTGAATAATATAGCATACAGGTTGTGTAAATTAAGCAAAGTTATTAAGACTTCGGTCTGTACAATGTAGATTTTAGTTACCTTCATCCGTACCTTTTCCCACCACGAATTTATCAATGAAATTCATGAACTGTACCTAGCTACTTGACACTCGCCTATTATTGTAATAAAACACACACTGGTTAACTTACACAAATGATTGAAGGTAATCCACATGAAATCAAATCTGGGTGAGGAAGTTAACCGCGATTTCGGCTAGTGTAATTTATTTAATCCAAGTTGTTCAGTTCGTTTATTAAGCAGAGGGTAGATTAACACCGGGAGCTTAACGTAAGACGTGACTTCTCCCCCTTCACCCCTCTCCCTCAGGGCCAGGGGTTCGCGTGACGCAGACAGATAAGCTAATTACTTATTGTGATTTAGCAACTGGTTCTTAGCAAATTTTATACCAAAATTTCAGAGGGCAATTGTGAATAATGAGTAGACGTCGTCCACCACAATGGCCCCAATTAACCGGACAATTTAACTTTTTAATTGCGAATTAAGAAACTGGGGAGTGCAAAGTTGAACACGGTCTGTAGAATTTATTGCGATTTTTTTGTTGGTTCCGTCTACTATTGTGAGGGGCCCCCCCTTATTCATAAAACATAGAACTTTATTTGTGTTAAAATGGCAATCAAATTGCGAATTGAATGTCTTCTTACGAATGAAATAATAAATTTGACACAAAGAACGAACCGTATGATTTAAAATTGATGAACAACAACACTTAATGTCGGCTGGTACCTTTCCATTTTTTTGTGAACTTTCTATGGGACTACATTATTTTTTCACTAAAATTTGGTGTGAAATTAAATTTAAAATAAAAAATAAATTTGGGGTGTCCCAGATCAGGGTTTGGCACTGGTAGAGCAATTTGCTTGTAGCATCGTAGCTGAGCTCTACGGCGTAGCAATCGTAGTTAGTCTTTGTTGCGCCCCTAACAGCCACATTGTGAATGTGATACTGTTTACGGGTACTAGTAGAATTAAAAAAATACTGATTCACATACAGGCTCAATACTTGTTATTATTGAGCCTGTATGTGGATCAGTTATTTTTTAGGGCGGATTAGTAAATTAGGGCGTATACAGCGTTATGTAGGAATAGGTACATGGTTTTCAGGGGAGCTAAATGAAGGTTGACATTGGTCTAAAATTTATTATATATATGATAAAGTAAAAATATTATGGCTGTTTTATTTTGTTGTAATATAATAGTTTATCATAAAACAAAGCATTTTTTATGAATTTAGGTATTTTATGAAAAACGGCTAATTAACCTTTTTTACCTTGACTTTCAAGGAGTGTATATGCGGTTATGTTTGACATGTCCGTTTATACATCAACATTAATTTATTAAAATCAACAAATTAACATAAACATTTATTGGAAAGTGAATCTATAGTACCGCTAAAATGAAGAAATTATGTCTGGTTGTATAAAGTATGTTTGAGACGCACCAGTAACAAACATAATATATTTCTATTTACGTTGAACCTCGCGACGAAATGACGCGTATTTCAAAACGCAGTAGAGACGGTTATGTGTATATGGCCGCATGTACAACACCAATTCTTGAATTTTATCCTCTTATAACTACGTTTGAATATCTCCTGTATATCTTCACATAGAAAAAAAAAATTGTTAGATGCGCAATAATAAATTAAAACCATATAGACAATAAAACAAATGATTTTGGACTTGACTTTATGTACGTAGGGACCGTCGATAGGTATAACAACTATATATTTATCAAACAATAGGATAGCTTTTAAAAATAATAAAGAAACATATTATTAAAATGCAATCTTATACTGCGACAAACAGCGTCGCTGATTGTTACTGGTGCCAAAAAAATGCATTGAATTAAAGTAGGTCTGACCGCTTCAAATATTAACGATTTTCGGTATGTATAAAGCATTTACTCGAATTATTTTTTTATCCCACTGTATATGCAAAATTTCATATTAAGTAATCTACTATGTAGTTTTATAACAAGATCTAGTGCGTGCTCGCCACTACGTTCGCGGAGGCGAACTAAGTTAAAAGTATATATTGGTTAACCGGAATCATACATACTACTTGTACACCAAACTTTCATCGCAATCGGTCTTGTGTGATGCGCGCACAAACGAACAAACAAACAAAAATTTCGAAAAATGTGTTTTCTATTTGTTACTTATTTTTAATACTCCCCAGTTCCTTCGATTTTATAATATGTATAGATTGATGGACTAAAGTCACTTTTGTATGGAGAGAACATTGCTTGATTGAAATGTAGACTAAAGGAAGTATTGAGTTTCGACTCTGAAGTGAAAACCGTTTAAATAATAACAAAGACGACAACAAAACAAACTCAAACGACACTTTTCCTAGCAACAAGTACACGCACCGTTAGAATTGAAAACATTCCAAATAAGATTAATAAATAAGCCATAAATATTCCAAAAGCTACGCGATACTTGTGGAATAAATCGAGCGCAGCAGGCACATTTAATCCCGGTTCATTTCTTTCGGTGTCCGCTAGAAAGTTACCTGTTTCGAGGAGAAACTTCGTCGACTTGAATCCATACAGAAACTTGAGACTTCGCAACATAAACAGGACCGCGTTAGCCATTCAGTCAGGCGGTCAAAGTAGTGCGATATACCTACTTAAGAAATATGTGCTACATTTAACTTATTAAGATGATGCTTACACGCACTGGCAAAATGTAACAGGCGGAGTTGAGAATTCGTAATTAGGCACGTTTGTACTGCCATTATGGAACTAATTTGGAAATGGTGTTTAATTAAAATTATTATGTTAATTTTCTGAATAGGTATACTTAAATAACTTAACCAGATGTCATTTGGACCAAGTATTTATTAGTCCCATAAATAGTTATATTCTAACTTTAATATCACCAGGGCTAAGCAAATATAAACTACGCAAAGTTACTGCCCCTAGATCAGGGGTTCCCAAACTTTATTTAGGCACGCCCCCCTGCTGCCTAAAATGAAGTTCCCACGCCCCCTCCGCTTCGATGCAAGGAAGCGGAAGTCAATGAGTTAGTCAGCCAAATCATCATCATCATTTGTACCTGATTGTAAATGTAATATGCATGTATTGTACGTGGTTTAATGAGAACTATTAGGTAATCGTGTTAAGTTAACTGCCCCTTAACTGTGGTCGCGCCCCCCACTTTGAAAACCCCTGCCCTAGATGATCTCTGTGTAGGTTTCCTTAAGTAGCAACCACCATCTTACTTATATTAGGTCCTTACATATGCAATTGGTGTTTTACATGGCAAAAATGTTTTTTTTTTATAAAACTATATTTTTATTTAATTAAAGTATGTACCATGGCTATCTATGTACTTTTGCCATCTCGAAGGTAGTTCATTGATTCCTTTAGGTACTAATAAAAATGTGTGAGCGAGAGTGAATAAAATGTTTGAAGGCCGTTTGGACAGCCTCGTGGGAATTAAACTTTTTTCCTTGCATGAAGTTGTCCAGATTTCGAAAAAAATGGTAATTAGTTGGAGAAAGGTCCGGAGAGTATGGTGGGAGTAGAAGACATTCCAGTCGCAGCTCCCTTAGTTTTGCGGCCTTCAGGCGTGCCACATGGCACATGGTCGAGCGTTGGCTAGATCGATTGACTAGTCTGGGTTGTTTAATGGCTAGCTTTTACATCATCGTTTGCAATTGTTGACAATACCTACACATCAGCCGTGATTGTTTGCCCAGATCTTAGGAAGCTGTAATGGATGACACCGGCACTAGTCCACCAGACACTTACCACCACCAGGCTTGTTCTGTAGGTCAAAATTTCCAGAACGGAAACGTTGGAACCAATAACGTACCGTAATTTCTTTTGCAGTAGCTTCCCCATACGCATTGTTAATCCTACGAGCCGTTTCTACAGCCTTGATGCCGAGGTGGAATTCGTGTTCGTAAATATAGCGATACCGCCAATTTCATTTGTAAGGACCTAATATAACGGCAGTAATCCAAGAGCAATGAATGGATAATATTTTCATATTACGGTATAAAAGTCACCGGTATAAACTCAGTTTTATTTGTACACATGCAAGAGGTATAAGAACAACACTTAAACTTGCCTGTCTTGGTCCTCGACGATAACGCATCTGATTTTTTTTGCAGTACATATTCATGTTATATAGGTTGCAGTTGCAGTATTGTTCCAGTTTATGTTTTTTTAATACTAACAAGTATTAAAAAACATAAACTGGAACAGGCCCGCGTTTTAAATGTATCGCTAGTTATTTCAGCTTTAAGGGCGCAGCAGAAAATGTTATAACATGTTATAGACTTTAACGGCTGATCGGTTAGTCCGATAAAGCAAAGTGCAACGATATTTTAAACCGAATTTATGCGATGATGCCAGCGATCCTAAACCTGAAGTTTGCAATGTTGATTGCTACATTTTACAGGTAACTAACTAATGTTAACAATGTGAAGTAACATTTATACAATGTGCACGTTTTTGCTTTGCACTGAACGGAATTAGGGAATGAACAGAGACAATGTAAATATGACAATGAGAGGGCTGGTTGGAAACTTGGAATTCATATCGGCAGAGTGCCACCGGCGAGATAACAGAACGTCTTTGTGAATGGGTGTGAAATTAAGCAACGAAATGCCAGCTCGGTGGTATTGAGGGTTCAAGACGGATCGGGTGAGATTAGACACCCGTGGCTACCGTAACAAAATACTATATCCTAAAAGGCACGACTAAAATTGAATGCGGTATATTGAATACCTGATTGATAAATAAAAATATACCAAGTTCTGGAAAATATAATTTGACTTGTATTAATTTTTTTTGGCCAAGTGAGCGAAGCGACAACGTTTCAGCTTAAGCAAAAATACTTTCGTATGTCCGGCGGACATCTGTCCGTTTTCCTCCATCTCTCAAACGAGTATCATGAAATTTTGTGAGCAGGTTGGATAATTATATAGATTTTTTTGTCAACTCACGAGTCATGGGGGGTTGGCAGACTTGCGAGGTCTACAGCTCACAGAGCCACTAGTACAATTTGCTTCGGTTATCTTTTTTTAGAATAGGTATATCGATCAAAAATAGATATCTTATACTTTTGATTCAACGATGCATATCAATTAACAATCCGAAGTTCATTTATGGAATTTAAAAATATGGAAAATACAAATAGTTATTGGAATATACAGTGGCCCCAAAGTAAACACCATTCAATTTTATTACATTGAACAGTCTCCCTTTGAAAATCCCCCGACGGCAATCCCGTAAATCTCTATTTGTCGCAACTAAAACAGGTCACGGCGGAAGGCTATTACGCTCCCTAAATGCTGCCGAACTCCCTGTAGAGCGCTCAAATCCACTCCGAACGGGCTGGTGTCAAACGCAGGCCAGGGTTGTTTGTATTGTTTATTGTCGCGACGGTCGTTCGTACGCCAAAGACGACGTCGCCGGCACGGGCGCATGTTTCAATACAATCGAACAGTCCTACCGCTTAACTATTATATTCTTGCCCACGAACGATACTTATCCTCACTTAACGTCTCCGTCACCTTCCCCCGCCGGAGCTTTACGTCGTATTCCATAGGCGTCGCCTTCGCGCAGACTTACTCGCATAAATTGAGTCGATTATTTATCTCTTTACTCGACGCAGGCAACGTCAATGGGAAATAAACTTAAAATCCTTTCCATCTGATTTATTTTCAAAGCAGAAAGGGAATAAATATTCTACGAGTTACTTGAAAATTCCTTGTTCAATTATATATACACTGAAAAAAATGTTATGAATAAATGTGATTGTAATAGGTACATTTATTTTGCGCTACATATAAATTTGTATAATTTCTAGGAAAAATACATGCTGCTTATGTCTACAATACATGAAAATTGTTCATTAAAATCGATTGTATGTAACATCATTACAATATTATACCAATGAATAGTAACTTGTGGTGACTTGATAACACGTACAGTACGATTATTTCCAACACTCGGGACATCTCGGGTTTAATCGTAAAGATTCGTGTTTTCACATAGAGTATATAAAATCCTAGAATTTACTTATATAAAATATTTAAATCTATTTAATATAATTAATAATAAAACCTCAACCTAAGTATAGAACCTTCATTTATATTCCAAATATTCAAATAGATAATAATGAACTTTTTATGACATATGTGACGGGTTAGCTTTCAAAACCAAAGGCATTTGCTTGGAATGCAATTATCTGTAATTTACATGTTTTTATGGAGAAAACAAATTGGGTCATAGCCGCGACAACAACAAACCCGGCAAAAATAATATATTAGATATTAATATTGTCTTCGATTTCCGCCATTATCACTCATAGTAATAAAACAACTTAAACGGATTAAATCACGTATATTACTACATTTTAAGTCCCGACGTTTCGTAACCCTTTTCAGCGTTCGTGGTCGCGGGTAGACCGAGAAAATCATAAATTTCCTCTGTCAAAATTACTGTTGCGCAAACCTACCCACTTTAAAAAATATTAAAAACGAAACACAATTATTTTCCAAAGGATACTCCAGAGAGTCAGTGATGCACCTGTTGCAGTTGCAGCAGTTTCATTATTAATCATACAATTATGATCTAGTCATTTAGTCAAATAATCTCACAACGCTGAAATTTTGGGATGTTGTTAGGATAGATATTAAAAGTGTAAACTCGATTTTTCAGCTTCGAAGCCCTTGTGCTAATTTTATGGTGCTCGAAAAACGCCGACATTTTCGGCCATTTTTAAGATTTTGGTCTATACCTTCTAAAAAATGGATTTTAGGGAAAAGTTGTTTCTTAGTTTATTAAAGTAGATAAAATTCCCTACAATGTGAATGCAACATCAACTCAGTATGTTTAGAAAATGTTGAGATATGGCATTAAAAAAAATAGCCACGTTTCCTAAAAAGTTTCGGAATTACACTTTCAGCAACCTCTCAAGCTGAATAGCAGCTGAAATACTCATCTTACGATAACAATAAGACTATGAAATTATAGAGCAATTAAAAAATAAAATAAAATAGTTTATTTCTGTAAGTGGGCCCTCAAATTCGTATTTCGTATTTGCGTAAAGTTGGCTTAACACTGGCTGTTAAATATTAGCATAATCAAATAGTAGATACTACACTAATTGTTGCACATTCACTTCTATGTATAACGCTTAGTGATTAAGTTACAGTGTAAACGTAGATGATTTTGTATGTCTATCAAAACATGTCTTAGTGAGAGCTGTTAAGGAAATAAGTGTATATTTCTAACTTTAGTGTTTAGAATAATCAACCACCTGTGAACACTTGTTTCTGTTTGTTCTCCAATAAATAAAATATAAAAAAAATAAAGGGCTCTATTACAAGTCTTGATTCTAAATATGTATTATTTCTTTTGGCGCTTCGGGTATTGACCTTCTGGTGAGAAGAAGCGCCGGAAGAAACTCACCGGTTTCTCTTTTATTTTTTTTTAAATATTATAACAACAGGTATGACATTATTACTTACATTCGATTTCATTAATACGTTACAATAAACATAAAATTACATTTTCAGAGATGTAAAATGTCTCTAGGCGTCAAAACAAGACAATTAAAATAATAGAAAATAAATTTATAGTAAAATTCATGGAGTTGTAAAGAGTCTCCGTTGTCAAAATATTAAGTTTTGGAGGTGTAAAGGTCAAAATATAAAATGGGAATGTTTACTAAATATCTTACAGAAATGTGAAAAATTCTGCGACTCACATGATATAACTTAAAAAGTAAATTAAAATTAAATTATGTAATACAGTTTTTTCTAAGAGATGTATATGGTCTCTAAGTGTCAAAACAGTTGACAAGTACAAAAACAGGAAAGGATCAACGAATGAGACATTATATTAAAATGTAGTTATTTCCAGTTGCAGTTAATCCCACGGTGTTTCATCATTCATGTAGTCTTGTGTGCTGTAATAAGCTTTGGACATGAGTTTACGCTTTACACAATTCTTGAATTTGTTAATAGATAATTCAGTTGTTTCTTGGCACTCTTGGCAGTTTATTATAAAACCTCACACAATTACCCATGAATGATGTTTTTATTTTATGGAGCCGAGTGGTGGGCACTACGAGCTTATGTTTATTTCTAGTATTAATATTATGTATGTCACAATTCTTCTTAAAATTCATGATATTCTTATGTACATACATAATATTCTCATAGATGTATTGACAATGCAATGTCATTACATTAATGTACTTAAACTGATCGCTCGAATAGCCCTCTTCTGCAGAACAAATATAGTATTAAGCTCTGAAGCACTAGCACTGCCCCACAGGAGAATACCATACGACATAATACTGTGGAAGTAACCAAAATATACTAATCCAGCTGTTTTTATGTCTGTTAATTGTCGGATCTTGTTGTCTGCAAAAGCTGCAGAACTTAGTCTATTCGAGAGATTACCAATATGGGGACCCCACTGGAGTTTAGAATCCAATGTTATACCAAGAAAGACTGTACTATCAACTAGTTCCAATTCCTCATCTTTCACAATGACACATGCTTGCTCGCAATTAACGTTACGCGTGACAAAGTTTATACATTTAGTCTTTCTTTCATTTAACAGTAAATTGTTAACATTAAACCAATTTACTTCTTTAGAGATAGCATTGTTTACATCATTGTAAGCTTGCTGCTGTCGCTTGACTTTGAAAATAAGTGAGGCGTCATCTGCAAACAATACTATATCATGGTGGGTCTTTACGAGGTATGGCTAGTCATTTATGTAAATAAGGAACAGAAACGGTCCCAATATTGACCCCTGTGGTACACCCATCGAGACCAATGACCCCGGTGAGTGCTGTCCATTCACGTCAACCCTTTGTATTGAATTTAATGTAATAATGTAAACTTAGCTGTAAGAAATTGTAATGACTTAGGATTATCCTGTAATGTTGCATTTTCTTTTTATTCAAATAAATCACTAATGATCTAAAAATCACTAATGATCTTTGTATTCTACATTGTAAGTACGACTTAAATAAATTCAGTGCCGATTCTCTAACTCCATAGTAGTGCAGCTTCCTGATCAATGTTTCATGACATACGCAGTCAAATGCCTTGGATAAATCACAGAAGATACCTAAAGCATCACATGACTCCTCCCAGGCATTGAAAATATGTTTAATTAGCTCAACACCAGCGTCGGTAGTCGAGCGACCCCGAGTAAAACCAAATTGCTTATTATGCATTAAGTTGGTAGCACAGATATAGGTCTAAAATTAGTGGGGTCAGTAGTGCTAACTGATTTGAATAAAGACGTTATTTTACTATATTTCATTAGATCAGGAAACTCGCCGCAATCTACGCAGTTATTAAACACGACTACCAAGTCAGGCGCTATGATTTCTATTAGGGATTTAACATCATGGACAAAGACTCCCCAAAGGTCACTAGTTTTTTTGACATTGATTGATTTAAACGCCTTTACTACATCTGAGGTACTAACATGTTCAAAATGACAGTCTTTACTACATTCTGGGGCGTTATCTTTTAACATTGTAACGGCAGCCGCAGGTGATGAATTTAAATGCTTATTTGTGGATACTGGTATCTCGGTAAAAAACTTTTCAAATTCTGTTGCTACTTCTAAATTTGCCATCAATTTTTAGTTTAAGATCGTTTACTGTGTGCTTCGATCGACCAGTCTCCACATTAATTACTTTCCAGGTTGTTTTAATAATATCAGAGCTATTCCTTATTTTCTGGCTTAAGTAATAACGCTTAGCTATATGACCATCTATCTTAAATTTCTTCGAATATTGTTTCACGTGCTCTTTAAATTCATCACTCGTATTGAACCGCCGTTCCTCATACAAGGCATACAATTCCTGTCTACGTTTATGTAATTCCACAGTAGGCCACTCACTAAAAACTGGTGCACCACTAACCACGACCGATTTAGAAGTAAATATTGCGTTATAATGTTCCATAAAGGTGTGAAAGAATGAATTGTACATGTCGCTAGGAGTCGTGTCGGAAGATAAAAAGGGTAACGCCTGAACTAGACTATGTTATTGACCTTAATTTAAAGTATAAATGGAACCCTGTTCTACCGATAATTCTCTGATTATAGGAAAAAACTAAATCATTAGAGAACTCGGATTTCGCAGGAAAGAGTGCTCCTAAAATAAATTGTTACTATATTGCGCAGTTACCCATACAAAGTTTGAAAAATGACGATACTTATTGTAAATAACGATTTTAAAGAAGTAAATTCACTTGTACTAATTTAATATTTGCGTTTTTAGTAATGTGATGTAATTAAGAAATCAAGCCACATCTGTGTTATTCATAGGTCTATCGTAAAAAAATACATTCAGGCAGGTGATGTACATTACTGTTTTCGACTGTTAAGTGCAAATGCAAACTATGATATTATGAATATGTAGCAATGTGTCTCGTGTCATTTGCAGTTCCGATCTCTCCCGATGTATGTCGAAAATTGCCGAGTGTCAAAGTCGAAATAATTGTACTGTATCTGACATGGACTAAATACTTATTCGGCTGAAATTGATTTTAGCACAAATCAAAATAAATAATTAGTATTGATTGTTTAATCAAGTACTAGGTGCACGTGCAGCTATGAAGTTTTTGGTTTGCTAAACTAGAACCGTTCGTTCAAAGGCAACACCCCGAAGAGCCGACTGAATGCGGCAAAACTCTTAAAACAATATCGTGACAGGGCGGCAATCATTCGTGTTTTATCTCAGTTTGTTCACGCTGCGCCGCGGAAACTGCTGCAATAAAAAACTATACACAACGTGTTTGCATGTATACCTATAACCTGCCAACGACCACGCAATGGCCGCACCTGTACTTTAATTTAAACGACGTGGTCCATCACATCGTTCTCTATTCGGTTACAATACCTACAACTTGGATCTGGGAACTACCGGACTATAAGCATGATTGATAATTATCATACCTGTGCTAACTCGGAGCACGTTTTAGGGATTTGATATCGATATACAACATGTGCTCATTTGAAAATTAGTAAATAGTTATTGCTACATCACTTTTGTATAGGTGCCCCGAGTTAGCACAGTATGATAATTATTTTAAATGTGTTTCATATATGTAAGTAATTGGGAAGGCAAGGATAACTGATTTCAAACGGTGTCAGTCTCAGTTGGCAGGCTGGTTGACTACGTTTTACGGATACCAACACATAGATAAATTTTCATGACTTAGGGAGTTCCTGTAATCGCCCTTTAATAATGGAATAATCAACTCAAATAGTTTGCAGACATTTACCTCCCCGCCTACCGCACGGTTAATAGCAAAGTGACTTCGCTCCGCATAATTTATTCAATTCTATTGCTAAAGATGTGAATTTAACTTTTTACTGATTAGTTTCCATTACTAAAGACTATTTAACGTCAGTTTTTGTTGTTATCAGGACTGTGAAGTGCATAAAATAGTGGAAATAAACATAAAAATAAGTGAAGACATTTTAAACCTACCATCGCTTTGTATTTGTGATAAACACCTCGCTGCTACGAGTAAGCGCCACGAATTCGCACGGCGCTTATGCCCTTCTTTCCACGGTCACTGTCAGTGATTACAATAACAGACTTTATATCGGTGATAAGTTGTATCACAATTATCTGTAATTAAAATGCCCCTGAAGAGAACCCCTCCCAGCACACCTACGGTTGAGAAAGACATCGATTTGCGTGAGGAATCTGACATGACTAGCCAGTCGGGTTCAGCACCGAATCTAACTGTTTTGGACAAAGATAGCAAAGTGAATACCAGGTTTAAACGTAAACGTGAGTACAACTCTGAGCTGATGGACGAAATACGGAGCCTGCTGACCTCCGCGACTGCGCAATCCGACAATAAGTTCGCAGCCCTGCAATCTTCAATGAGTGAAATAATCGCGCAAAACATCGAAATCAAAGAATCCATCGCATTTACATCGAAACAATACGACGACGTCATGTTAAAATTAGAGAAGTTAGAATCTGAGCGCAAAGTAGAACGGTGTTATGTACAGCAACTTGAAGCGAAAGTGGAGCACCTGGAGCGTCATCTAAACCTTACAAAGGTGGAAATAAAGAACATCCCCAGGAAGGAGAAAGAGACCAAGGAAGATTTATGTAACATTGTGACCGATATGGCTAAGATAATCGACCTGCCAGTTCAACTCCACGACATTAAGGATGCTTACCGCGCGGGTAAGAAGGACGACCCGACGCCACCGATAGTAGTCGACTTTGCCAGCGTTATCACAAAGGACAGTATAATTAAGAAAGTGCGTCAGTTCAATACAAAAGAGGGAAACGACAAGCTGAGTACCAGTCATCTCAAAACGGCGGGCCCCGCCCGGGCCATTTATGTGTCAGAGAGACTGACCCCACATGGACAGCGTATGCACTACCTCGCCCGAGCCTTCGCCCGAGACCACCGATACAAGCACTGCTGGACCTCCTACGGGAGAGTTTTCTTGCGGAAGGAAGATGGTGGACAACATGTGCCTGTGGACACCGAAGCAGACTTGATTAATCTGAAGAAGTGACTAGCCATCGAAAACTCTGTCTACAGTAGTTCGCCAAGTAAAACAATATTTTTAGGCAACTTATTGTTATTGTTGGGTACTCGTGATTCTTTAATAATAAGATTAAAATACTCTCTTGATACAATCTATAATATAAATAAACACATTTTACAGCTACTATTCACACAAAATGTCACACTTACAACTACACACACACTCTCTTACTTACTTATGTGTTCACGCTTACAAAAATACTTTTTTACTACACCAGTGTTTCACCTTGGGATATCATACTATTTACTTTACCATCACCAGCATATAATGTACAGCTATGCCACACCCACACCTGGCCATAAAGTGACTTTTTCCGCACGCTGCGCGTACGGAAAGGGTCGCTTTCTGGCCAAGTGTAGACATAAAATTATGTGCACAGCACGGGAGGTAATGCGGAAGGCCCACGATCGCATATTTGCCTCCCTCGCTTTCAGCTCGGGCCGCAAACTTCTGCGATCTCGGCCTTTCTTTGTATTGCCACTCTAGTTATGTAATGTAATATTATTTGAACAATTATTCATTAAATAAATTAAATGGCTTGTAAAAATCAAAGTGTACTATCTGATATAGATGATTTAACCGTGGCATCCGCCTACAACTGTAATACTGATCAATGCAATTTGTTATCAAATATTTCTAAACACAACCTAAACATAGTTTGCCAAAACATCCGTAGCGTATACAAAAATCTAGACAGTCTTATAGCACAGTTATCCCGCTTCATATTTGAAATAGATATTATAATTTTAACGGAATGTTGGCTCAGTGACCTCAAGGCGGTACCTAACCTGGACACATACGATATATATTTTTCTCACAAATGCCTAAATCAAAATGACGGCATTGTAATATATGTAAAAAAACAAATACAATGTTCGACTATAGAATTAGAGCCTATTGGAGCAAATTTTCTTTTATTAAAAATCAAACCTGATATTTATATATTAGTTATTTACCGATCCCCATCTATTCGATGTATTGACAGTTTCTTGAACTCCTTGGATAATATTATCCGTCCAATAAGCTGTCAAAATAATGTCATAATAGTTGGGGACATAAATATTGACATTAAGCCTAACAACTGTGATACACACAGTGCACCATATCTCAACCTCTGCGCCGAGCTTGGTTTGCTACCAGGTCACACCTACCCCACCCGACTATCCAACTGCCTCGATCACGTGATATTAAAGACAGTTTTACCTGCGCAAATATTTATCATTGACTCTACGGTAACTGACCATGCCCTGGTATTGCTAAATATCTCCTTGTGTCGTTTACAGTCTGCAAATGTTAGGACCTACAATAAAATTAACTATACTAACGCCCTCGAATATCTCCAGAAAATAGATTTCTCTTTTATTACACCTACCTCTGACGCGAATCTAGCAGCTTCACTATTTGTCCATGAGCTGTCCACTGCTATACAACTAAATTCAAAATCATGCCCTACCCCATCTAGAAAGAGAATTCTCAAACCCTGGCTAACCGTGGGCCTTTTGCGATGTATACGCCACAGAGATCGATTACATAAGCAATATAAAAGGGATTCAGATAATATTATTTTATCAATATCGTACAAACGTTACCGTAACTACTGCAATGCATTGTTAAAAAAATTGAAACGTAACTACGATAAGTCATTGTTGCAGGCTGCTAAAACTAATAAAGAAACTTGGACGGCCATTAAATCAATAGTAAATAACACAAAGCCCACAAGTACCGCTGAAACACTTTTAATTTCTCCTTCGAACGATATTGAGGTAGTTAATAATTATTTTTCAAATATAGGTAAGCAACTAGCAGATACAATAATCGCAAACGAAACCAGTAGTTCTTCTAATTATAAATTCGATACCTCAACTGTTATAAATTCCATGGTTTTACTGCCTCCCGATGAAGCCGAGATTGAATCCATTATACTTAGCTTAAGAAACGACTGTGCCACTGGGTGGGATCTCATACCTGTTAAACTGCTTAAACTTGCGAAGAATATAATTGTGCCTCCTCTCACCAAAGTCATTGAATTGTGCATAGAACAAGGAGTATTTCCTACTGCATTCAAAAGGTCTTTAATTACACCTATTCACAAGGGTGGGAGTCAAGACAGTGTCTCAAACTATAGACCTATTTCTGTATTAACATCACTATCAAAGATACTTGAAAGAACTCTTAACAGCCGTCTTACGAATTATCTAGAAAAGCATAACTTATTGTCAAACCGCCAATTTGGTTTTAGATCGGGGAAAAGTACCGAAGACGCAGTCAGTGCCTTGTCGGACTGTGTTATTACAGAGCTTGATGCTGGTAAGAAATGTTTAGGCGTATTCCTTGACCTTGCCAAAGCATTTGACACTGTCTCGATTCCAATCCTTGTGAATAAATTAGCTAATATCGGCATCAGGGGAAATGCTCACAAAATCTTTAAAGATTTTCTGTGTAACCGTACGCAACGGGTCAAAATTGGTCAATATGTTAGTAGAGATGCTCCAGTTGTTTATGGAGTCCCACAAGGTAGTATACTAGGACCGAGTCTCTTTTTAATCTACATAAATGACTTGTGTCAACTACCGCTTGCAAAAGGAGAGATATTTACTTACGCAGACGACACAGCCATTATCTTTCACGGTAATACTTGGGATGAAGTCTTTAGTAACGCCGAGATGGGACTCCATAAGATTAATAGCTGGTTGGCTACCAATCGTCTAACCTTAAATCTTTCAAAAACCACATATCTGCAGTTCGAGTTATCTAAATTAAATACTCAGCATAACCATGATCTGAAGGTTCATTCGTGTAATTTACAGACAAGAACTCTCTGTACATGTAGTAACATAGCTAAATCAAATAGTATCAAATATTTAGGTGTTATGATGGATTCCCGGATGAGCTGGCGATCTCACTTGGAGCTAACTACAACACGAATCAGGAAACTGGTGTGGGTATTTAAAAAACTGAGAGGTGTTGCCGATCTGGACCTGTTGCGTGCAGTTTACTACGCTTTAGTACAGTCGGTTCTTGGGTACTGTAGTGTAGTGTGGGGAGGTGCCTGCAAAACACACATGCTGAGTTTAGAGAGGGCACAGAGATCTTTATTAAAAGTCATGACATTCAGGCCTTACAGATATCCAACGAAACTATTGTATAAAAAATGCCAGGTACTCACTGTCAGGCAACTGTATATATTGCTACTGGTAATAAAGCAGCATAAGATCACTCCTTATGACAAAGACAAATACGCATCTAAATGAACTTTGAGAAATGTCTGTTTACCTTTCTACTGTAGATTGGCAACAGCAAGAAGGCAACAAAGATTTATGACCATCTTCTTATATAATAAGATAAATAAAATCGTAAACATGTATCCCCTATCTACTTACGAATGTAAATCTAAAGTAAGAGATTGGTTACTATCACTGGATTACGATGAAACAGAAGCTATCCTACCATAAAAATGTAAAGTATTCACCACACACACACACACACACACACACGCACACACACATTAACACACACTCACATATATTAAATGATATTCAATAAGAGTTATGGGCCAATATTCAGCGTTTTGACGGCGTTTTATTTTCGTCATTCTTGTCTCAGTAAATATTTTTCAAATAAACGATGCCTAGAGTTAACTTTTTATGAAACCGAAAAACAATCCCGAGTTTAAGTCTAGTTTTATGAAAATTGTCACTATTTGTCCTTTCGTTATAGTTAATAATCGTTGGACAATAATGATTTTCAAACCGCGCGGTCAAAACGCTCGGAGAATCGCCCTTATATACCATCTAAGACAAAATGTAATTGAGTAAGTGCATGGGAGAGGACACTGACTTCTGTAACACAGGTATCAACCTAGCTCAGAAGTCAGGGACTTCAACTGAATTTGTACCTATTTTGTCAATAAAGATTTATTTATTATTTATTTATTATTATAGACTGCATATTATGACTATTTCGGTTAGTTCTGACCGTAACCTTTCTTCAGGCATGTGGATAGCAATACGAATCCAACGGTACCTACCTTTTGAATGACTATAAAATGCCTAAATCGGTAACAGGCCATTTTGGTACAAATGTCTAAATGCTCAATAGTTCAAAATGTCCAACTATCAAAATGCACAACGGTCAAAAAGTATGTAAATGTAAACATATTACAATGAACAATTTTGATGCCACAAAAATCTGAGAGCCCAATTGTATGAGAGAAAGAAATAACAAAAGATAAATGGTCAAAATCTGAAAATATTTAATAGATTCGAAAATCCAACCAGTGAACATGTTTGTAAGATTGAACAAACGACAAAACGGTAATTCTAATGTAGGTATAAACGTCAGAATGTATATGGGTTAAAATGTACAACAGTCAAAAAGTATAGTGTTACGTCCCTGGGGTAGGTAACGAGATAGAAAAATACATTTACAAATACATTAATTAACCACAATTAAAAATGCAAACTTTATTACAACATTACTAATAAAATAAAATAAAAAAATAAAACTAACAGTACTAAATCAAATAACAATATTGCATTTTTAATGCAAACTTTATTACGAAATTACTAATAAAATAAAATAAAACTAATTATACTAAATCAAATAAAAATAACTATACTAAATCACTTCAATATAGCGCACTTATACACTTTTCACTTAAAACTTCTGCTGAAAACGCTTCTAAAGCACGGAAAATCACGTTTGAAGTTTTGGCCTATAACACCGGCGCAACAATAGAAATGTAAAAATTATACAGTGAACTTCCATACTATTTGTATTTCGATGATTTTGTAGTACGTACAAATTAATAATAATATTTATCATAACTTCCCAATCAATATTATAAATTGGAAAGTATAAAGTATTTAGTAAAGTAATTACATTTTATACATTTCGGCCACAGAGTATTTTATCCTGAAAACTTACAGGCAAAATTACCATCATGAATTCTATCGTGAAGACATTTTAAGTCGAGCATATTCAGTTTATATAGTTTTTTACATTTTGACCACAGAGTATTCTGTCTTGAAGACTTCTTGACAAAATTACGTCTAAACCATAATAAATCGTCGCTGCGCTTGTAAAATCCGACATGTGATTTTTTTTGAAAAACGGTTTTTGATATATTTTGAAACTATTTTGAAAGGTGCATATTCCTCAAGAATCCATTTTTTATTATCTTTATGGGAACAAGAAATGTAAAATCAGCTTTGTGAAATAAGCCTAAAATTACCCTTGTAAAAGGCGCCATGTGGTCAAATAGCACAAAGCGGTTTTTATTAAGATAGGTGACACAATGATATTGCGCCTTGCGATGGCACACAGCGGATTTTACATACAAGTGGGTAGCTAATATATGAAAATACCGTCATATTTACAGTATTTAAGTCATTTCAAAACAGTGATCGTGATGTTTGGACAGAGTTTTGTTGGAAATAATTCGATTAAACTTAGTTTGTGGCTAAAATGATCTTAAATGGGTAAGTTCATTTATTTATATCGCTTAAAACTTTATGCAGTCAACCAATTATAATAGGTTTGTTAAGTACAATGATAGTGATTGATATGAAAATTATGAACTAACGGCTGTCCGAAAGAACATATTCTTAGGTACGAGTTATGTTTGTACAATATAAATTGGTTAATAGAAACTCCAATATTCATACAGCTACTAAAATCTACTAATCACAACTAGCTAAAATGTTTCTTAACGTACTATAGTTACCTATATTCCGTAATCTATATACATGTCTATGTAATATGTATGTTCTATTTAAAACTTGGTCTCCTTTAAATAAATAGCGTCACCAATACTCAGGCACTTTTAATTAATACATCAGTTTTTTTTATATCTCGTACTATTGTTGTACAGGTTCGAGTTGACTGCATTAAAATGAAACGTACCAGAGCAGGGCTGCTTGTTTCACTGGCAAATAAGAAAGAAGGCTTGAGTCAACTGTCTTCTTTATCAAAAGAAACCGTGCCGAATAGGTAGCAATCTGTTATTAATATTCTTAGACCGGTTGTCTATTCCGATTTGGTAAATGAGACATTAGAAGGTACTGCTCTTGGTTCATCGACATGGCTTAATAACATAAGCACTACTGACGACGAGTGGAACTCTGATTCAAGTTTTTTGTTTGCCGGATTAGATGAGCCTGATTTGTTATTGCAGAATTCAAATATACCTTCCGAAATTCCAAGCCAACACGATGTTTTTTTTATACGAACGTCATTACTTTCAAGCAGAACTACTTCTCGAATGTCAGAAGACATGCAACAATCTCACGGCTCAAACACAAATATTACGCCTACAGATACAGATCTAACTGAATCACATCTAGTGGAACTCAATCCAATATGTTCTTCTACGTTCTCAAATATACACAACCAAATATTACATTCTGAACATAACAGAATCCCTTCGCCTGTATCCGCCAATACAGACTGTTTAGTGTTGAACCCAGAAACGAGACTTTTTGAAAACAACCCAGTTGAAGACAATACAGAGATTGTACAACATAACGTGCGCTAGTTGCACGTTATGTTGTACAATCTCTGTATTGTCTTCAACTGGGTTGTTTTCAGCATTAAATATAAGCGATCATTCAATCAATCCTTACGACTTCATGGCAAAGAATATCACGGACTTGTAAGATCGGGCAACACTGTTACTGAAGTAACAGCGCCAAATGAGGGCAGTGCCATGTAGTCATGGATCTATACAACTATCAGAAAGATCTTTTATGTGTGGGGCGGTGGACGACCAAGCTCGACGTGACATCTTTGACTACTTTTGGTCACTCTCATCTTGGGAAGCAAAAAAAGCCTATGTCTTAGCTTCGGTTACAGTAAGAGATATTATCAAAAGGCGCAAAACAACAAACGCATCTGATAATACCACTGACGCAGTGAAACGAGCTACAGGATATGATTATTTTTTACCAAAAGAAAATGGTGTTAAGGTGAAGGTATGTAGAGAGTTGTTTTTGGCTACCTTGGATTAAAAAAAAAACTGTTTTACAGATTGGATTAAAACTAATAGTCATCAAATGCTCGAAAAGATCCAGCCGCCTCCCAATGAAGAAAACACTTTTAAATCAGCATCGGTTGAAAAATGGCTAAATCAGTTACCTAAAGTACCTAGTTATTATTGTCGAGCATGAGTGGACTCTAATACCGCAAAGAAGAAAAGCAGACTTTGATATGGAAGCTCAGCGTTTGCACAATTCCCCAATTAAAATAGAAAAAAGTAAATTTAATAGTTTACAGTCGTTGAAGTGTTTCATGCATCGCGATTACCATGCTTTCTACGATAGTCTTTCATCTTAATTTAATTTATAAACCGTTTCATTACACAATTATTAAGTTTTGACCATTTTGTCATTTTATGACTGTCGACAGGATATAAATCAGCAAAGAAGCTTAATGTAAGATTTTTTGTGACAAAATACACTGTAATCGGATGTATTCAGTGTATGCGATAATATTAATAAACAGTTGTAGACACAATTATTATGATGTTTTATTTATTTCTATGCATAATAAATCCGCTAAGTGCCGTATAACCTGTCATTCCATAAAACCGATTATCCGTTTTGTGCCATGGGAGGCACATATTGGTTTTTGCAACACAAATAAATTCCGCTATGTGCTAAAAATGTAAATAAAAAATTGTAACTCCTAAAGTAATACGTTAATATCTCCATATATTATTTTATTTGGTGCCCCATTAACAATTTAAATTTTTGTCATTTTTAGTTTTTTCATTTTGTACACAGTTAAGAAATAAACTTGTTTTTTGTGTCTCCTGTAAAGTTGGGTTTTTTTACATAGCGGATTTTGCAAGCGCAGCGACGAAATGCTGCTTTGAAAATATTTTAACTACAATAAATGTTGACCATAGCGTCTTTTACCCTTAAAATATTCAAACAATAGTACATTGTGTATCAAGGGCGGTAAGTAAGGAATTACAAACGAGTGTTTGTTACAAGGCCGAGGCGAAGCCGAGGGCTTTAATAACACGAGTTTGTAATTCCTTTACCGCCCGTGGCACACACAATGTTTTTCATCACACTTGTGAGGAAATCTGATTAAAATAACCTTACTTAACCTAAATAAAATTGTAAAACTGACAGTGACATTATCCATAGACAATGCGAATTCACGTCACGTTCGGAAACCATAGCGGTAAAGACTTAAAAATGGTTGATTTTATTTTTGCAAAATACTGAAATGCACTATTTAAAAATTTAATTAATGTTACAGAATTATTTGTTTACATGTATTTGCAATAACAGTTCTCTTTAAATAAATATTTCAGTAATAAAAGTTAAAAAAGTACGTTGGCGTTTCCTTTGAACATGACAAATAAGAGTAAAACAGAACCAGCGTTTCAAATTTAAAAAGAAAACCATTACGCCCTAGGGCGTAATAGGTCATTTACGGCCCGCAAAAGCTACGTGTAATGACACCATTTTCGAGCAAGTGTGATGAAAAATTACATGGTGTCACCAACATTTTGTACTTTTTGACAATATTACGTATTTTTTGTACGTCTCAGTCCTTTATGTAGGGATGTAACAATACCGATACCGATATATCGGTATCGCCGATTATATGCAACCGATATTTGAAGTGCGCGAAAAGAATTTGCTGTATGAAAAAAAAATCTCAATTACCTACTGACTTAATTTTTGTATTGGTCTATTACCTTGTGCAATGATAATTACTATGTTAATTATATCTTTGGTTGATAATATTTTTTTTTAAATTTTGAGTTGACAATTTATTTATTTTTACTTTACACTTTCAAGGTTGACTCTCTGTTAAATATAGCCAAGTTTTAGGTATAATAAGGTCAGCACCAGGACCCCATACATCGAAATTATGCCGCGGTTAGTATAGTAGGAGCAAATAAGTTTGTTTTAGGATTTTAGCGAACTTCTAAAAAACGCTGCAAGTTAGGAAAACCGTTTTATTTTTCCTGTAATATTTAGGATGGTATTAATAATCGGTAATTATTACAGATTTTTCTGTTTAGTAACTTCGGAGATAATAGGGGGAATGGTATTTTTTTTAACGTTATCTGTCTTAAATCAAAAACTACATGAAAAAAAAAGAAAAACGGTTTAGGAATCTACACATTAAGCCCTTTCATTTAATATCCCACTCGATATAACAGCTCTACTTTTGATTTTCGACATCCCATTTCGGTCCCCTTTAAAAATAAAAAAAGTAAATAACGTATAAGATTACTTTACAGGAAAGAAACATTTTTTGTCTCTTCATTGGTTTTTAAATGCGGGTAAATTACACCACATTTTATGTTACATATATAGATACAAGAAATCAAAGTACACAGAAAAATTAAATGGCACTCACCTGTGTCCTGACCGGGAATCGAACCCGGTACTTCTGGATTTCCGGCTCAGCGACTCAACCACTCGTCCACGGGAGCACCCAGCTAGCGCCCTCAATTTTGCCATCTACATTGACTTCTGTATCATTCTGGTTTAATAAGATATTGTACCTGTCTGTAAAGTATAGCGTATATCTTTAAAAGACGCATTTACTTACCCCCATAGACGTAATTACCCCGGTTGACCTTAGTACAAAAGTGCATGATGATGATTTTGGAATAACTAGCAAAAATTGAAGACAAGGATTTTTCTTTTGGTGTCACTCAGTATTTAAATGTCGAGTTAACACAATGCACCATGTGAGTTAGAGTTTTAAGATCGCCTTGATCTCATCGTTTTTAGCCTGCTTACCATGTGATACGATCAAGCATCAACGCCTTCGCCTATTTAAGTATTTAATTTTTTTTATCGAACAATATATATTTATACATAAATAGTACCTAATTCACACGTAAAATTATGGTAGTGATTAGTAAGTAAAGCACCTTGTATTCATGCAAAAAAATATTATCTAATTATTATTTAATTTCCTTGTTTCAGAATACCAAAAGGAGAGGCGCGAGGAAGAACAAATGACAATAAACAACAAATAATATATTAGAAACAATATATCATGTTCGTATTTGAGATACGCTAGAGATAATAAAATATTATTAATCTTTGTGACAAGGATTGTTACGATAACGAGATGTGAGGAAGGAAAGTTCGAGTAGGTTTCTATATGAAATGTCCTTCGAGGATAATTGACATCATGGCCAGGTATTCCGCTCGAGCGCGGTCAGTCGCCATGGAGACGGGCGGCCTGCCGTTAGTCTCTACCTTTGCTTTGCTGACCATCGTCGCCGGTAAGTGCCTCACTATTTAATTTATGCCACACCCGACCATAAAGTGGCTAAAAACCAAAGTCGCTTCGCGTACGGAAAAAGCCGCTTTCTGACTAAGTGTAGACATAAAATGATGTACACAACAAGGAAGGTAATAAAGAAAGCCCTCGATCACATATTTACGTGCCGCAAATGTCTGCGATCTTGGCCTTTCTTTGTTTTATCACCCTAGTTGTGTAATGTACTATAAGGTTTTCACTAGTAAGCTCTGAAATGTCGACATTAGTGTCGCAAAATCAACACGGGAAGCGTTCCTGCCGACGAGAAATGAAAAATGAAAATTAATAAACCATTACCATGTAGTTTGTGATAAAAATAAAAGTGCAAACTTAACCAATTACATAATTATGTAGGTACCTAGCAGTAGCGTGGTGTCTAAAGAACGCGATTCCTACAGGCTTGCCTAATATCAGGCATTTGAGCACCTTATTCTACAGCTCTTAAGGAAAATGTACGCCAAAACTGCACCGGCTTGTCCAAGGATAATTTTCACGCCACGCCCCTGGTACCTAGTTACTTTGTTTTTAGGGTTCCGTACCAAAACGGTAAAAAAGGAACCCTTATGGTGTGACTCTGTCTATCTGTCCGTCTGTCACAGCAAGATATCTCAGGATCTACTGATTCTATCGACTTCAAATTTGGAATAGTGTTAAAAACCGCTAACTCGCTATTGGACACAAAAAAAATCTTATACCTTTTTTACTTTTTTTAAAGGGGACTGAAATGGGATGTCGAAAATCAAAAGTAGAGCTATTTATATTAAGTGGGGTATCAAATGAAAGGGCTTGATTTGTAGATTAAAACACTATTTTTTCTCTTAAATAAGTAGTTTTTGATTTATGACGAAAAACGTTAAAAAAATTCCATTCCCCCCCTACTATCTTCGAAGTTACTGAATAGAAAAATCTGTAATAATTACCAATTATTAATGTCATCCTAAATATTACAGGAAAAATATAACGGGTTTCCTAACTGGCACCGTGTTTGAGAAATTTGCAAAAATCGTAACACATACTTATTTGCTCGAACTAAATTAATAGCCATACAGTTTTTCTTGAACTATTCATGTATCTACTTATGAGTTTGTACGGAACCCTCGGTGCGCGAGTCCGACTCACACTTGCCCGGTTTTTAATTAATGACAGTAAAAGTATGCCGTAAGTAAGCCAAGAAAGCGGTCTACCACTTTTGAACTTTAATTTAATACGTCTCAATAAAGTTGAAAAGTGGTAGACCACTTTCTTGGCTTAGTAGTATAGGCACGTTTTTTGTAGTGATTAGCATATTAGAAAAGTAGTGTTACTTTCATTGGTATCAGATCAGCGTTTAATTATATTCGTAATTGGTTCAAGGTGCTACTTGTATTAATAATTTATCTTGCCTATATGCATATTTAAAGTGCGGAACAAAAAGAAATAACTAAATTTAAAATTAAAAAAAAATCCGACTCTAAAAACCTCTATCTTTCATAATCATAAACGGTTTTACCATACTAAAAACAGTTTCGGTCAAGTCCCCCCTTTCAAACGAAAAAAAAATCGGCCAAGTGCGAGTCGGACTTCGCACACGAAGGGTTCCGTACCACCGTTGAGCAAAAAACGCCAAAAAGCACGTTTATTATATGGGGTTCGCTTTGTTTTTATTTTGTTTTTATTCCTTGTTGTTATAGCGGGAGTAGCGGGAGAATACATATTCTGTAAAAATTTCAAGCCTCTACCTATTACGGTTCAAAAGATACAGTCCTGTGACAGACGGACAGACAGACGACGGAGGCTTAGTAACAGGGTAACAGGGTTCCGTTCCGTTCCTTTGGGTACGGTACCACAGAAATATATCGAGATTGAAGGAAATAGTTCGTCGATTTGTATGGAAACCAAGCGTGTAACGTTTTTCGCTTGGTGTTTGACGCCAAAAGTGTAATTTTAGTGATAGAAAACATTAATTTTCAATTTCATTTGGTGGTATTTAGGTAATTAATTATTATATCGTTATTATTAGATTTGAAAATCTGATAATTATATTGACGGCAACTGAAGTTAACGGCGTGCAAAGTAGGTCGCCGCCACCTCTTTTTACCCGACTGCGGCGAAGCCCAAAGGAGGGTAATGTGTTTGACCTGTATGTATGTATGTATGTATGTCCGTTCCTGTGTCCGCTCGTAACTACTCAACGACACATTCGATTTTGATAAATGATACATCATTAGATTCGTCTTGATGGTGCGAGTGTCACTGGGTATGAAGTTCGTTAAAATAAACAAAATGGTGGATTTTATGCAGTTTCAAAGTGCACCGCGGTCGGGTTTTTTTTTAGTAAAAATGTGGTTATTAGCACGTGAGGTACATACATTTTTTCCTTCTGCCTCGATATATTTCTGTGTACGGAACCCTAAAAACGCACGCACGCACAAGTTAAGGGGTTTTGGGGTTAGCACCAAAAGCATATAGGTACCACCTTTGAGAAACTATCTGGCTATTAGGGTTCCGTACCAAAATGGTTTTAAAGTTGGGCTATTATATATCAAGTGGGGTATCAAATGAAAGGGCTTAATTTGTACATTCCAAAAATATATATATATTTTTTTCTTAATCATGTACTTTGTGATTTAGGACGAAAAATGTTGCGAGTTTGTATGGAACCCTCGGTGCGCGAGTCCGACTCGACCTCGATCGATTTTTTTAATTAACTTACACTTCGAATTTACAAAGAGAAAAAAATGGTCACTAAAAATCACTATGATATTTTAGAGGGAGCACCTCAAAAATAAAAATATTTTAATGCAGGAGAAACAATACGTACCTTTTTAGGGATCCGTACCCAAAGGGCAAACGGCATACTTATTAAGGTGGGTTTAGACCAAACGAATTCTAACACATTCTAACCCCACTCTACCAAATTCTTTGTGTGTACACAAAGAATTTGGTAGAGTGGGGTTAGAATGTGTTAGAATTCGTTTGGTCTAAATCCACCTTTAAACCTCTGCTGTTCGTCTGGCGGTCCGTCCGTTCGTCCATCGTCCATCTGTCGTACAGGGCTCTATCTTTTGAACCAGATGGTTTGAGATATATAACAAAAAATACCTCATAAAAAAATAAAAGATCCCTATACAAGAAACGTGTTTTTTGGGGATTTTTGCCTAATGTTGATACTGAACCCTTCGGTGCGAATCCGACTCGCATTGATCAAGTTTTTTTTATATATATTGGTATGTGAACGCTTTATAACACAATATAAAAAGTTAATTGTAATATGATACAGTATACGTACTCACTCATAATATGTACAAAGTACCTATACTAACTAACTAACTTATTATATAGGTACTTTGTACGATATGAGTCTACATAATATTGAGGAGCACTATGGCGGGTTTTGACGAGCATGCTTCAAGCTAAATATTTCTCAGCGCTAATTGTGAGTCTAATGAAAAGTGGAATATCCCGTGGCTACTTCCTCCCTTTGATGGCATTCATTCGCTCTTCCTGTCCCTAAGTAAAATAAAATAAATAATAATTAATGATCTCTAGAAGTGCAACATCCTCTCGAAAGTCTTTTCTCAAAATTTGTATTACTGTGAATTTAATTTACCTTTGCGGATGAATGCTATTCAGGCTTTTTCAAATAAATTTTTGAATGAAATTAAACACAATTTTATTTTACAAGTTACTAAGTTTTCAGAAATGTAAGTACGTTACAGGGAATGAATTCCACCACACACGTGTCGTGAACCGAGCAAATTGTTGCACTTTAACGATGAGAAGAAACTTACATCTGCAATGCACCCTGTAAGCTACAAAGAGTATTAAAAACGTAATAGACAATGTTTACTTAAAACCTTTTGTTTCTACGCAACTCGCTGCTCCAGATTCCAACGCGCATCAACTCTGACATGGAGCACGTCTGATATAAGTTAAACTAAGAATACAAAAGCCTTTTCTTATTTCATTAACGGAGTTTTTCCTTGGCTAAGCGTTTAAAGTTTTACATAGACGATATTTAAATTTTTATCCGCGGTTCAGCCGCTGTTTCAACTTGCTTTCTTGATACTACGTAAAGTGTATATAAGATAAAATTAAAACTAAGAAATTAATATGAATAAAATGTGTAAATAGGTAATTAATGCTTGTTCTCGTTTCAATTGCGATAAGTATCTGTTACGTATAGCAAATTTTAGGAGGATGCAACATTCATAGACGGAGCCAATTCACAGCAATAAGCGTTCATGGAATCATAATTGGATAACATGCAGTCAATCAGAGGATTAATTGCAGTCACGTGTCAATAAGTAATCACGATTAATAATGCAATGAAATTAATACGCTCCATCAATGAAATTAAAATCGATGAAGATGAATAATGAAAGGTTCTCTGGTAGAAAATATCTTAATGGCCTCTTTCTGTCCGATAAGTTTTCGCTTGTGCGATAAATTTAAATTAATAAATAAACAACAAATGCGCACATTTTCGCTCCTCTATTTGCTTTTATTAGAATATAATTTGAATTATTTCAGCATTCATTAAACACTGGTTAAATCCCATTCTGATTAAATTCCTCCTTGTGGCAATACCGTCACTTCAGGTGACAGGTATCAAGATCTTGGATTAAAGGGCCGCCTTTACAGCGAAGTTACTCTTAAGTTATCAATTTTCGCTAAAGGCTTATCCTTACCTCGATTTATCGGTATAATTATCTACCTTAACGAGCACTCTCGTTTATAACAGTTTATAAATTCAGTTAGTTATACCAATTAAATCTATATTTTTATTGAAACTTACTATTACATTACCATTTCTGAATTACTTTATTAATATAATATGTTTCAATCGGTGATATCTGCCAATTTACAAAGACGAAAAATTAGCATGAATATGATAAAACATGCGATAAAAACATTAAAGCAGACAATCCGGGTAACGCAATCACGTTACTTCGGCAGAAGCGTGTTTAATAACCATGTACAAAGAGGCCGATATGAGTATTAAAATTGAAATATTATTGTGGTAATATCTCACCGCTACGGTTTCACGTTTGACTGATTCAAACCTTTAGTGGCTGTTTGGGTAATTTTTCAATGAAATCAAGCCGGCCGAGCGGCTGGGTACCCCCCAATGGGAATTAATAAATGCGGGCAGGATAATGACACTCTGTCGACCGCAGCTCAATTTGATATTGATGCGACGCGAAAGCAAAGTGTAATTTAATTAATTTTCCTCATATTTCATGGTTTTTACGCAACATAAAAACACAGTCACTTTTTTATGCTAGATTTTTTAATTAGATGTATCTAAATTGGAAACATTTTAACTTGTTCAGTGCTAAACATGTAGTGGTCTCAAGTAAAACTAAGTTTTATTGGAATTTATGGATAACCTTTCAAAGCTAAACTGATCTCCATTTTCCAGTAATGTGACCGCCGCGCGGCCTCGGTTTCAAACGAAACGTTAATTTCCAACTGACCTTAGCATTAGCTAAATTGAACGAAAATATTCCATGTTCTAAAATCCCCAGATTCCCGCACGATGCCATTAATCGTTTTGATGTCACAGTATGGGACATTTAGTGTGACCCTTTTTATGCGCCAACCTTCCCCGGTTCCAGTACGTTTCTAATCGCCGAAATGCCAAACGCCGAAGCCGAATTGGTGTGGTACCTATATCATGGGGTTTAGCCGGCATCGGCAGACGCTAAAGCCTGCGTCCTGTGACGTAGACAGCTTTATCGGAAACGCGTAGCGTGCAAACCATGACCACCACATGGATTTTACAGACTTAACATACTATTGAATATTACGAACTTTCACTTCACACTTGCCCGTGTAAATAGGTACAGTGTGATTCATGGATCGCTAAGTAATTCATTTGTACCTGCTTACTCATTGGCTACTCGTATAAATTTGTAAGTTAATTACGTGTGAACATAATTGTTTTTGTTGACCATATATCGCTGACCAGATAATACCTGAACCTGTTTTATTTGGAACAACGTTTGTATTTTAAAGAGTCATGTACGGATTGTATTTGTTAAAAAAATTGTGTGCATCGATCAACAGCTCGTCACTCTTTATTGCAGCGCATTTATTTACCACGGGTCCAGCGCCATATCCAACAATGGTAGATCGATTGATATCAGATCGTGTACCGTCAGCAATATCCTCTCTCCACTTGTGCTAGACTGACCCAATTTAAACCAATTTGAATGGCCAATCCGACCTGCGTTTCTTGTTTGTATTTGCTTTACACCGAAAATAAAGCTGATTTCACTGTTTGGCGTTTTGTATTGAAACGAGCCAAATATACGATTGGATGACTTCCGGCGTGGCCTTTGAAATTACAGGGCGTCAATTTAAATCTCAAATAACATTTAAATTTAGAGGTTTAGCTTTATAAATGAACTCAATTAACCTAATACAGTATTGGTATTGTTAACCAGACAGTTCTTTTTAAAAAGTGTGGGATCTGTTTTTACCGGACTGCGGCGAAGCCCAAAGGAGGGTAATGTGTTTGACCTGTACGTATGTATGTATGTCCGTTCCTGTGTCCGCTCGTAGTAACTACTCAACGGCACAACCGATTTTGATAAATTATACATCATTGGATTCGTCTTGATGGCGCGAGTGTCACTGGGTATGAAGTTCGTTAAAATAAACAAAACGGCGGATTTTATGCACTTTTAAAGTGCACCGCGGTCGGGTTTTTTTTAGTAAAAATATTTTAACAGGCTTCTAAAGGACGGTTCTCAATTCAACTGTACCTATGTTTTTTTGTTTGTTGTTAGGCGATTACTCGAAGATAGTTAGACCGATTTGGAATTCGTTTTTGTTAGAAAGACACCTATTCATTCACTACACACTCTACAACTTTTCATTAGGCCCATTGCAACCAGGTCCAAATCTGATGATGGGATCCTGAATAAATCAAGGGAACTCTTCGAATGTTATAGGCACACACACAGCGATTTAGGTATTTTGGAGAGTAAATCGTGCATTTGTAGTCGATTCTTTTGAAGTCGGTTATTTAAAAAAAGTATTAATTATTAATATTAGTTTGTAATACTTTGTTCTCAGGCCAGCTGCAAGTGTCAGGGTACAACGAAAAGGACCCGGAGTTTCTGTCGCCTTTGGAGAACTTGACTGTTGCTCAGGGCAGGGAGGTCTATTTCACATGCACTGTGAACAGGCTAGGCAGCTATAAGGTACGAGCAGATCAAAGAGAAGTACTCTTCTTCATGTTCTCATAAGTACTCGTATCAAGGTCATAACGGAGCCAACAATGATATCACAGGAAGAGAATAACTTTATATACCGTGCATTCAATAATTTGCCAATGTTAAAAAAGAAATCATTATAAATCCGAACGCGTAGGGCGAGATGACATCATTACACGACTAAATAAAACAATCTGGTTTCAATGCGGTGAGTGAAAGCTGGCAGCAAATTTAGTATACCCAAAGTGAACAATAAAATGTTTACATGAAATTTCACTATTAAAATTGTTACACGTTTCGTTCAGTAGGTACCTACCTGTACCATATACCACCTATATACAAGTTTACAGTGTCAATTACATTTAGAACTATACTTTACTTAGCTCGCGACACGAAGTTCTAGCGGTGACCTTGATTGCGCAGTATGTAGCAAAATGTAAGGTATCGTGAGGACGTTAAAGTCTGGCTAGTGAAAGATGAGACTAGTAAATAGCGGCAAATTTAAAAAAAAACAACGATAATGAATATCAGTAGCGTGGCGTCCAAGGAACTCGATTCCTACCGGCTTGCCTAATATCGGGCATTAGAGCACCTTATTCTACAGCTCTTAAGGAAAATGTACGCCAAATCTGCACCGGCTTGCCTAAGGATATCTTTTACGCCACGCCACTGATATGTATATATATATATACGCCCCACATTAGCCGCGGAAAGAAAAGCAAAAACAATTCAGTAAGTGTTTTCGGAAACTGTTTCTTTCCTATGTTGAATATTGAGATCCGTTTGACCACGGCATATTGTACTATCTTAACCCATTCATTGCCGACGCTCCAAATCTCTACACTCCCCGCGGCGCGGTGCCGCCGCCTTATAAGCGATGACGCGAATTCACGTCTTCGGCAATGAATGGGTTAAGAAATCAAACATCAATCATTTGACGTTTATATAATTGTTGCCATTTAAAAACTTTTGAATAAATCTCGGTCTCATCTTCATTAGCCAGACTCTACTAGTGCGTAGATCATTTCCACATTTTGTTTACCGCTAGACTTACGTGCCGCTGACTATATCTGTGTCGATCATTTAGTATATGCTGACCTGACAAATGCTCTTAAAAATTAACATGGCATTCCATTAATATTTTTTTCGAATATACCTCCAATGAGGACATCTATAACATTATTTTGGATCATTTATAGAAACTTAATATGAGTTTTAAACCATGATCAGATGTCATCGCGTCTCAACATTCATACACGAGCATCACTTTGCAGATACCTACGTAGTACGTTTGCAAACATCCAAGTAAGCTTGCCTGAAAGTTTTCTGGCATTTCTGTTTTGCAAGCTAGCTGTACACGTCTACATCTTATATTAAACTAAAGTTGCTTTCTGTATACACAACACGTCAGGACGGTCGTGTAAAATTACATAACTTTACCTGATTTTTCTTTACATTATCTTATTTTTAATTGTGAACTCATAAGTATTGTTGCTACACTTCATCAATTTTTAGGTGGCGTGGATAAAGTCAGACACAAAGACAATCCTAGCGATACACACACACATGGTGACGCTCAACCCTCGCTTGTCTGTCACCCACAACGGCCACAACACGTGGAAACTGTACATCAGTAACGTGGAGCCGAAGGATTCTGGCACTTACATGTGCCAGGTCAATACAGACCCTATGATGAGCCAAGTAAGTGAATATTTTTGGTTCCATTATTGTAAGATTGTTAAGCATGAACGTTATCTTCTCCAGTTTCCAGAATTGTATTGTTTCATGTGACATATCTTAAGCGTCTTGTCTCTGCAACAGATACACCTTGACAATAGCCACCTTAATGCATACTGAATCCATTGTAACAGATTTGCGTAGCGGCACGTTATAATTACTATAGCGTTTGCGCAAGGTATTGCGTCAGTTCCATTTGATTAGAGGCATCGAATAGCTTATCAGATGAATGGTAATTACAATTAGTTTCCACTCCAGTGCGCAGGCAGGATGCTGGCAAGCCATACCATAGCTAATATTAAAATTTATGCAATCGATCTGGTCGCCAGCTGGCATTTTGAGTCTGCCAGCATGGCGTCACGTAACCGACCGACGATCAGCAGTTGAGTGCCTCTTTTTGTACCTGTCTTGCATTCCACTCTTGTCGATTTCTTCATTGTTGCTTTTTAGGGCTTGCTTTTTAGACAAAATTGCAAAAACCATCATAATTTCGTCATGAGTTTCGTGATCTCCGTCTGTCCCTCTGTAACATAAATTCTTCACTTCGTACATGTAACAGTAGCTGATTTTTTTCAAAACATTTTAAGGTTCCTAAGCAATTTTTTTGATCAAGAGTATGTACAAAAAATATGGAAAAATACAAAGGTTTAAAAATAAAGGTTTAATTTTTTTTTCAACATGATCGTATAATACCGTTTTTTGGCAATAACTCAAGTGAGTCATGAAGATAAGCTCTTTTGAGTTATTTTTACATGTTGAGACTGTAGTAAGTGGTTTAATTGTGTTTTAACTCACTTAATTACAATAATGTATTTAGATAAAATATTAAGTACCTAATGCGTAACAGTAATTTAATAGTTGGTAGTAAAATATACTTACTTACAAACTTTGTAGAAAATATTGCCATATAAGGGTAGTTCTCTGCGATTTTATACCGCGATTTTTTTTTCATTACCATCGCCACTATTATTGGCGGTTTTATAAAAGCAATCAGGATCATTATGATAAAAATAGCAGAGGCACGCGACTTCTACAAGATAACCAAAAACGACTCCATAGTTTATAGGGAGCTCATCTATAATGTGGCGATGGTAATGATGTGATTGGTGCGACTGTTTAGTCGCAGAGAACTACCCATAAAATAGATTTAAAATTACAACCATCAAGGCTAAGTCAGGTTAGGTTATCTGATAATAATGTTTTATTTTATAAACATCGTTTACAAACGCCACAATTGCCATATTTTCCCATAAGTCTGGTTCTATAATATCTTTAACGTTTAGGCTATACTCGAAGTAGCAAAATTGTGTGACCTGCAAAATAGCGTTATTACTTTTCCAACGGTCAGCGGTACCTGGCTTCTGACTTCACCGCAGACGTCGCGTCAGCAGCCCCGTGTGCACAGGATGTATGCTTTACCAAAGAAAATATTTAAAAGTTGACGTTGTACAACGTCTGCGAATAAAGAAAATATTTCGGCTTGTTATTATAGAAATACCTAAACTACTACTCTACTGCACCGCACCGCTTACTTACTTATCCGCGAACTATAAACACTTTTTAAGCAATTTAATTTGTCTACTTGTTTACAGTCAGAAACGGAATAGTACAGTCGTATTGACCACCAGGCATATTCAGGTGTATCCAGGCATATTCGTGGTTTTGAACGCACAGTCGATAGTCGATACTCGATACATATCCGAAACAGTGCGTGGGTTCGAGACCTCGCTCTGTTTCTTTCTGTTTTTTTTTTTAGTATTTAATTAGTTTGTTTCAATTATTTTTATGAATATGTATCAATAACTGGCATAAATAAGAAAAAATATTAAAATATTTTAATCTATGCCCAATATATATTACAAAATGTGATTGTATGTAAACAAAATGTGATTATAAAAGTGTTATGGTTAGCTAGTAATTTATAAAGTTTACTGGTGTATAGCGCTACATAACGTAATTAATTAATTCTTTTTAAAAAGCGCCATAAGTAATATTATAGGGTGGAGCACTTTTGTATGATAAAAAAACTTTTTGCTACAAGGCACAGCAAAAAAATGTAACTCTTGACGGCATAAACTAAATACCAAAATTGCATTGTAATTGAAGTTTATCTTCTGCCTCCGGATCCATTTTTAAGTTAGTATAGATATGGTTATGCTAAATGAGCGTTATTAAGTTTATATAATCCTTTTTAACACTAATTCAAGGCTCTGAAAACTTAGCACTGAATTCTTGCTTATCGGCGAGTAGGTAAATGCGTTTTTTTGCTGTTCGTTATAAATCTTGTGTGTTTTAAATCTTGAGTCTTAACTAGAATGTTTTAACTGCAATCCGTGTGCACTAGCTGTTGTCCTGGTAAAGAGGATCTTCGGTGTGTTCAATTAATAAACATGACAGGACCAATCTCTGGCTCCTTTGTATAACTCCAGTTTTTGTTTTATATGAGTCTATTTAGTAGATCCATGGTTTTTCTCTGTAAAGAAACGTGATTTATAAATAATAACAAAGTAATTTTAAAACAGGATGTTGTGTTATATATTTTAACCAGTCATTAGTAGTAATAACACAACTTAAACGAATTTAATCGCGTAACTATATTAATTCATTTAAAAAAATCTTGGTCCTTGGCAATAATTCTTCCGTTTATTACAAAATGTGTCTACATACCTATTAAAATAAATATCTGGGTAAATCTTGCACACATCGATCTAGTTTCAACCAAACTAAGCGATTTGTTCCAGGGTCTTAGATAATTTCAATGTATTTAAATATGTACATGTATACAAGCATTGCTTAGTTTGGTTGGAACTAGATCAATTTGTGAAAGACTGTCCCGAATATTTATTTCAGTAGGTAGGTATGTACACATTATATACCTACTTATTTAACGGAAAGATATTTGCCAAGTATCAAGGTGTCATACTTTCTGGCAGAGACATGGTATCGTACCGAATTCAAAATAGCATCAAAAAATGTACGAAAAAGGTACTAAATTGTACGTTAATTAAAAAAAATGTACTACACATACTTACGAGAAAACAACGATTAATCTGCCCCCACTAGGAAGGATACTTTCTGGCGGGCGCTATCTATTTTACTATGTTGCCGTCGAGTTTTCGATTTTCTTATGAATCAGTAAAAATGTACTAAATTGTACCTTTGACCTAAAACGGCCATTTTAGTTGATTTTATATTTGCAAAATACTGAAATACCTACACTATTTAAACATTTAATTAATGTTACCGAAATATGTGTTTACATGTACTTATTTGCAATAAAAGTTCTCTTGTTTTAGTGATATTCTTATTTCAGTGATAAAAGTTAAAAAAGTATGTTGGCGTTTCCTTTGAACATGATAAATAAGAGTAAAACAGAACCAGCGTATTCAAATAAAAAAAAACATTGCACCCTAGGGCGTAATAGGTCATTTACGGCCCGCAGAACCTACGTGTAACAAAACCGTTTTCGAGCAAGTGTGATGAAAAAAAAATTACGTCTTCCCCAGGCCAGGAAGTGTGATTTTTCGCACGGTAATAGCCACTTTACGGCCAGGGGCCCGTTTCACGAAGCTACAAGTTATAAATTACAAGCGGAAGTCTCTTTTTAATACCTTTAGATAGAAAGAGACTTCCGCTTGTAATTTGTAACTTGTAGCTTCGTGAAACGGGCCCCAGGTGTGACGTAAACGGTTTGATAATACCCAGCACGACCACGGACGATTTTGTTATTTCTTTTGCGGTACATATTCACGAAAAAAAATGTACTTTTTTGTACTATTCATTAAAAAATTTGTACTCGTACGGTTTCGGAGTTGTGAGATAGACGTTGTGGTCGTGCTAGGTAGATGCTACCTGGCACGACCACACTCAGATCGAGGTTAGCTTGATAGTCGAAATAATTGTACTGAAATTGTACTATTTTGTACCGAGTATAAAAAAATTGTACCGCTTCCCAATTTAAAAAAAAATAACTTTTTGTTTCGCGGAGTACAGCCGACGGAAAAGAAAGCGGTACAAATTCACGAAAAAAAATGTACTTTTATGTACTCTTCATTAAAATGTAATAACTCATACGGTTTCGGCAGTGTGACACAAAAGGTGGGGGTCGTGCTAGGTAGATGCTACCTGGCACGACCACACTGACATTGAGGTTAGTTTGATAGTCAATATAAATGTACTGAAATTGTACTATTTTGTACCGTACATAAAATAATTGTACCTCTTCTCAGTTAAAAAAAAAAGTCCCTCGATGGTTCGTGGAGTACAGCCGACGCAAAAGAATGAGGTACAAATTCATGAAAAAAAATGTACTTTTAGGTACTTGTAATCAAAAAGTAATTACTCATACAGTTTCGGCAGTGTGACACTAAAGGTTGGTTAAGGTTGGGTCGTGCTAGGTAGATAGATGGTTCCTGGCACGAATACGCTGATATCAAGGTGAGTTTGATGGTCAAAATAAATGTATTCTATTTGTACTATTTTGTACTTCGCAAAAAATAATAGTACTTCTTCGCAGTTTAAAAAAAAAGAACTTCAAGGTTCGCGGAATACAGCCGACGCAAAAGAAAGAGGTACAGATTCATGAAAAAAAAGTACTTTTATGTACAGTCAGCTGCAGAAATAAGTAGCCCCCCTAGTCATACATCTTAGTATAGGGCGCTACTTATCTCTGCAGCTGACTGAAATTTTCATAAAAAAAAAACAAATATTCATACAGTTTCGGTATTGTGATACAGGTTGTGGTCCCTTGTTCCTGGCACGGCCACGGTACAATACAAAATAAATGTGCTCAAATTGTGTCTACAGTCTACAGCATATCAAATGTGATAGGGGGTTATAGCAAAAACCGCTGCCGTTACAGAAGAGGAAAGTAGGGGAAATTTGAAGCCAATTGTTAGCCTAAGGTCAGGCCTAAAAATATGGTAACGAATTTTATTCTAATGCCTCGGCCGGACAATTCTGAAATTTATACTTTCAATATTTATTAGACGCGACTGTAAATGGAAAACAAAACAAGTAGATACAAATCTATCTATTAGCCTTGCATATCCACTGCTGGACAAATAACCGGTCTATATCCCCCACTGGAAACACAAATAGTGATTTTTTTTCAACATTTTATGATGAACAACGCATGATCAGAATCATTAGCTATTGTAAAACATTTTGCAATGCAACTAAACCTACTTTTTTACGGATTTCACTTGCAATAAAACCCAAAGCTGTTTTCATAAATCAAATCTTAAGTCTTATGAAGTTATCAATGATAATTATATAGAATGAGTATAAGATAAAAATGACCTTCGCGTATACCTTTGGATAGGAGATATTTATAGCCCGACTAAATAAAATATCATACATAGATAGAGCACTTCAGCATTATTATATCCTATCTAATTTGGTTGGGTTTCTTTATTTGCTGCCAGTTTGCCCAAATTTACCAGTCACAAGCCGGTGGCAGGCTTCAAAAACGCATACGCGGGTAAGGGACAACAAACGTAACAGTATTTCTCACTTCCACGCGTGGAATTCTGTATAAGTTGCATCATTTCTTTGCTTATCATTCCAATGCCAGGGGGTTGCAATGGTATGACGTTTGTCAAAAACAATTAAGGTGGTCGCACACATAACAGCTCGGCCCCGGGACGTATCCTTTGTAAGAAGCTCTAACGCGCATTTGTTGGTGTCGGACAGTCGGAGTGGCATAGTCTCGCCTCGGCATAAGCTAGTGAACCGCACCGCAAGCATAGCGTCACGGTATACGGTAGTTTATGTTCCGATAAAAGGTACATCGGGAGTGCGCATGTGTGCGCGCCGTGTACGGACGCACCACAGGCAAGCATTGCCGCGTCGTGGGCGCGTGCTTAGCCAGGGCTGAGTTAAGTGTATAAATTAATTTTATTAACAGTTAAATGAAGTTTTATTTTTTACTACCTAGTATAATCGACGTTTTTCTAAGTAATTGATTATCCAAAATAAAAACTTTTAGGTACTAATAATTCCGACTATACAAACCTTTTACAAATGATGTACCTATACTTTATCTACTTACTAGAATTTACTTTCAAAATGTCGAGACGCAACTATTTACCATTATTTCATATAATCACATACTTACTTACTAAAATTGTATTATAAATAATAGCATTGAATTTGCACTGAGCTCCTGGTCTATGGAGTTCTTTTTAAGTTGCCGACTGAGACACATGCCGCGTCACGTGGCAAGCACAAAGGATGCCGCCGTCCGTCGCCTTTCATAAAGAACGCGTGCGCAGCGGTGGCGATCAATCGAAGTATACCAATTAAATAGAGTACCTAGATAATTATTTTGTTTGACAGTGATGAGTAAAATTAACAGATTTTTTTAAACGTGTACCTACTAATTAAATAGTAGTTGATTCTATTGATACATAAAATGCCTTAAACACGAGAGTGGTTTTATGAAACGAGCCGAAATATCGTTGCGTTACTTACATGTACACGTACCAATACTAATTTATTTAAACTATTATACTTAATAACATTAACATCAGATGTGTGCGATGAGATAGTTTCATTTCATATTGAAATAAGTAACTTTTTCTAGGTTGACCTCGAACGATTGTTCGTTCGATCGAGGTCAACCTAATAAAAGTTACGTTCGTAGTAAGTAGTATTTTACAGAACCGACGAGCGGCAGCCCTGTGCCTTAGGCCGACTCCGGTGTCGCGCGCTCCTAAACGGCGAAGACGAACTACTTGGTTGTCTTTATACTTTGATAGCGTGTGCAATCCGCGGTCACCGCGCTTACATCGCGTCACCTCCGGGTGGATTTCAGAGCGTGTCAACCGCCGTCATCACCATTCCCGAAATTTCGACGATTCTTTTTAAGAATGTGTCCCATTATTTTGATAAAATCCGAAAATGGTACTCACTTTTTTCATGTTTTGTACAAAAAATATACCTACAATTTTTAAAAAGATGTCATCATAATATCGAGGTTGGTGATGACGGTGGTTGAAACGCTGTGAAATCCACCCCCCGCGCTTACGCCTCGCCCTCGGCGACGACTATCGCCCGCCCATGGTACCTACATGAAAAACGGGTATTTACTTCCCAATTCTGTCAATTTTGTCCTTCCACATGTTGCCATTTAGTGCAAATAAATTATCTAACCGTTTCTTCAATTATTTGCTGGTAAAAAAGGGAATGCTCTGTTATTAAAATTAAATAGTATTCCTTTTACCGAAATAAACGGGTCATTTTTTTTTTAAAGTTGTACACTAACTTTTTTTTTAGATCTGAGAAATTTTACATCTTTTCTACTCAGAACAGAATCACGCGTCTCTGATAAAAGAAAAAAGTGTCCCAAATTTTTATGGGTATTTTTTAATTGATTATGGGTACTTACTAATACATTTTCTTACATTATTAAAGTTCTTATACTTAATCGTGACTCATTAATTTCTGAGCTCGGAAAGAACACACAGATATGTTTTCTTGTACCATGCTGCCGCTTATTTGCTTGCGTATGGTCGTCGTCTCGTTGATGGCGAAACGATGAGCTGAGGCCGTTCCGTTCCGGTGCCGAGCTGTTATGTGTGCGGTAACCTTTATAGTTGTCTTCTGCTTCTGATATTTCCTGCCAGTTTTACTACGTTTAAAAATAATCTTCGTAAAACTGGCATATAAAGATTCTGAGTTTAAAAATAATTATTTTTGGTATCATTCTAATAATTGTCATATATTGCAAACCTTTGGACCAATACTATATTTATTATATTATGTACATATTATTACTGTTGTAAAATTGTAGGTACTTACATAATATAATCAATTAGGATTGCAGATTTCTTACATAATTAATTATATAGCACAGTGCCATAGTAGTAGTAAATGTGTTAGGTAAATATAAGTAAATATATCAAAATGATGATTATTGCTACTACGGTTCATGAGTTTTATGATCTAGGGACAAACCATCTTCCTATTTTCATTTCATTCGCTAACATGTCGTCCGTCCTTTTCTCACTTACGAGAAGAACGACACGTTGAGAGAGACGGCAACAATAACAAACATTCTGATAGGAAATTCCTCTTTTATTTTAAAATCGGCATAAATTCAAGATAATCATCGCCAGATCTCTAAGTAAGTTTTTATGAATAAGACCTAGACTTAAGATTTTCTAGCTAGACTTATCTGGGGGCACGGTAGTGCCCCCGCCAAGCCGAGCCAAACAAAGGCACGGCCGTACCATCCTTTTCTCGAAGCCATTCAGGCCATTTTCAGCCTTCCGTAATTTTGTACTGGCTAAAGCTAGAACACTGAAATTTCAGGGATATACAGGGTGTCTGGGCAACGATGTCGGACCTTTTAAGGGCGTATAGTACTATCGATCGTATCGATAAATCTCCAAGCGGAAATCCGCGCGATTTTTGAGTAGATGGTAATTAAATAGCGGCAATTTAAACATTTCAAATAACTGAGCACGGGCGCACGTGGTAATTTTGCCATTATGTGTCCATTATTCGTCCTACAAATGCAAAAAGAGTTTATTGGATAGCTAAATGGGTTACTATGGGGAATCAGATGCGGATGCGGGTGAGGGTGAGAATGAAGATGAAGATTTGCTTTGCTCTCGTGAGGGAGGCTTTTTAGGATAAAAACTATCCTATGTCCATTCTCGGATCTCAAACTTACTTTATACGAAATTTCATCACAATCGATCAACGGTTTATACATGAAAAGGTAACAGATAAACAAGAGTTACTTTAGCATTTATAATATGACTAATATAAGTATAGATTTCCTTTTGCTATGTACAATCAGCGGAGCAATACAACTTCAAATGGGGACATTCTTACCTTTTTTGTAATGGCAGCGGTTTTTGCCATACCACTGTCACATTTGATGTGCTATAGAAGTGTAGACTGTAGCCAAAATTTGAGCATATTTATTTTGCACTATTCTGGTCATTTGATTAAGCTCGATGTAAGTGTGGTTGTGCCAAGAACCATCTACCTAGCACAGTGACCACAACCTTTTGTCACTTTGCCGAAATCGTATGAATATTTCTTTTTTAATGAATAGTGCATAAAAATACGTTTTTTTCATAAATGTGTACATCTTTCTTTAGCGTCGGTCGATTCCGCGAACCATTGAAGTACTTTTTTCTTAACTGCAAAGAATTACTATTACTTCATGCAAAGTAAAAAATAGTACAAATAGAATACATTTATTTTGACCATCAAACTCACCTCGATATCAGCGTATTCGTGCCAGGAACCATCTATCTACCTAGCACGACCCAACCTTAACCAACCTTTAGTGTCACACTGCCGAAACTGTATGAGTAATTACTTTTTGATTACAAGTACCTAAAAGTACATTTTTTTTCATGAATTTGTACCTCATTCTTTTGCGTCGGCTGTACTCCGCGAACCATTGAAGGACTTTTTTTTTTAACTGAGAAGAGGTACAATTATTTTATGTACGGTACAAAATAGTACAATTTCAGTACATTTATATTGACTATCAAACTAACCTCAATGTCAGTGTGGTCGTGCCAGGTAGCATCTACCTAGCACGACCCCCACCTTTTGTGTCACACTGCCGAAACCGTATGAGTTATTACATTTTAATGAAGAGTACATAAAAGTACATTTTTTTTCGTGAATTTGTACCGCTTTCTTTTCCGTCGGCTGTACTCCGCGAAACAAAAAGTTATTTTTTTTTAAATTGGGAAGCGGTACAATTTTTTTATACTCGGTACAAAATAGTACAATTTCAGTACAATTATTTCGACTATCAAGCTAACCTCGATCTGAGTGTGGTCGTGCCAGGTAGCATCTACCTAGCACGACCACAACGTCTATCTCACAACTCCGAAACCGTACGAGTACAATTTTTTTAATGAATAGTACAAAAAAGTACATTTTTTTTCGTGAATATGTACCGCAAAAGAAATAACAAAATCGTCCGTGGTCGTGCTGGGTAGTATCACACCGTAAACGTTTTTGATCTACCTCACTATAGTCACCTACATATATGTAGGGTCGGTTGTCCAACAGTGAACCATCAAGATACACTGAACCACCGCCATATTGAAGAAACTGCGACGTTGCCAGTTTGACCGATCCTGCTAAAACATGCTGTCTAAGAACCCTTCCCCCCTCCCGTAGTGAGCCAGCGGCAGCGGCTTAGGCCGGACGTGTGATAGCACTTTGTTTAAATTTCGTCGAAAAAAGATACTTTTCACAAGTAAGTGTCTGGATTTTTGTATATTTTGTTATTTAACATATGACCAAACGCTGTATGGTGTTAAATTTGATGTAGTCTTAGTCATTTAATGAGCACATTGCGTAGTGACAATTCCGTTTATAACCTATCTTTTTTTCGTATTTTAAGTTGAATGGAGTGGTTGTTGAACAGTGCACCTGGTTCACATAGTACTCACTGAGCCGGCTCACTGTGTACCGCACGATATATAATATATAATAACTTTTAGTTTTTGTAAGAAGAATACGTTTTTTATTTCTTTATATTAAAAATACAGATGATTACCAAGTATTGTGTTAGTTTTCTTTCATATTTCAGCTTTTTTTACTGGTAATGGCATTATGGTTCACTGTTGAAATAAGGGTGGTTCAATGTAAACTACCCATAGTATACAGTGAACCAAATATCTATCCTTTTTTAAAACTAGAAGAATACGTTTTTATTTCTTTATATTCATGTATATTAAAAATACAGATGATTACCAAATATTGTGTTAGTTTTCTTTCACATTTCAGCATTTTTGAATGATAATGCCATTATGGTTCACTGTTGAAATAAGGGTGGTTTAGTGTAAACTACCCATAGTATACAGTGAACCAAATATCATTTTTTTTAAAACCTACTTAATGGATGTTAGTTAGTCCAAAAAGCATTTTGTAACCTATACATAAGATACCTTATGAAATTACCTAAACAATGACATCAAAACCAAATTTCTAGCTTTATTTTCTAGCAAGTTCTGCGACTTCAAAAAAAAGGTGGTTCACTGTTGGACAACGCACCCTACATTTTCATTTTCTATTTATATTTGTAATCAGATGTTTAATTTATCGGTTTTAGTTTTTTTATGACAGTAATAAATAAATGCAATAATTATTTACTAACCATTTCCTTGTCCCATTATTTAGTTGTATTACAAACATAAAATTTTGACTTTTATATGGCTAATATTCAGTAAAGCTCGTCGCATAGATCCAGAAATAGATTTACGGATCAAAGCGGTTCTTGGGTTTTGCCGTATGGGCCTTATATGGAATAGTTGCGCCGCTCACGGGTCGTCCCGGAATTTCGTCAAGTCGAGCTATGCACGTGCTTGCCAAAGAGGGGAGGTCGGAATGCCACCGCGACGTCTTCATGCGACACAGACAACTTTCCAAATGCCCCCAGCGACAACTGTAACGCGCACGAATACCTCGCTATCTCTGCGGTTATTTGCTATTGTTTTGGTGGAATTCCAAGAGTAATATTGTTATGATCTGTTGACGCGCATGCAATTACTGTTTATTCTTAGAATGTTACTAATTGCGGGATATTTAACATACTCATTGTTGTAATTTAGGATGAAAAGAGGTTTGTTAAGATATTTTGTGGTATTAATCCAAACGTTCAGTAACGTGTTCACGACAAATATTAAAATAGAAATACCTATAATATACGCTGCGCTAAATTGCTCACTTTACCTTGACGCGTTTTGTGTTGACTTAGGTTCGATATTACAGCGAGAAGTAAAAGCCTTTTTCTATTTGCCTTCTGAATGTTACACTTCTGAAGCGTAAGGACAAATTCGAGAAAAACTCCAAGGGATGTATATGTACTATGAGTCAAACAGTCGTTGCGTAAAGATACATTTTTATGTAAAAGCGAATAAAATTATATACTTTATTGTTTTATCGTAACGGTTTCATAACAAAAGTTACCATACATTTTATGGGTTATTTAATGGTATTAAAAGTTTTTAATATTTTTATACTTTTAAAATGAAATTTGCCGCCTTTGCAGACTCATAAAACAAAATTTGTTTTATTGAAGAGAAAGTGTAAACATCGGGATACTCCAAAGTTCGGACCATGGTTGAGTACATTGGACCATAGAAACCTGAGTCTACGGTACGTAATTAATTGTAATATCCCTAGCATACCTTTCCGATACTTTTTCAATTTACTCCAGAGATTTATCCATAAGTTCATGATAATGATGTTCTTTTCGAGCAAATCAGACATATACTTTGACGACCGCTTTAGCTTAGTTGGTAGTGACCCTGCCTACGAAGCAGCAGGTCCTGGGTTCGAATCCCGGTAAGGGCATTTATTTGTGTGATGAGCTATGCTAGGGATATTACAATTAATTACGTACCGTAAACTCAGGTTTTTATGGTCCATCAGCGTTGATAGCTAAGTTGCCTAGCGAGTGACAAAACTTCTAGATCACTACGTGAGGTCCAGAGTTCGAGCCCCAGTTAATGTGTACATTTTGTAATGCATTTTCCCACCGTCAAAAAAAAAAAAAAAAAAAGGTTTTTATTAGGGATGTAACGATACACAGTTTTGCCGATACGATACCGATACCGATATATAGTAGTTAATATCGGCGATACCGATACCGATACCGATATCTTAGCTTAATAATGAAGTATGAACTTCAGATATTTTTATGTCCTTATTATAACTAATGGCAATGACTACTGGCTATATTTACCAGAGAGTCGACCTTGAAAGTGTAAAGTAAAAATAATTAATTGTCAACTCAAAATTTTTTTTTTTTTTATTAACAACCAAAGATTTAATTAACATAGTAATTATCATTGCACAAGGTAATAGAATAGACCAGTACATAAATTAAGTCAGAAATTGAAATTATTTTTTGCAGATTTTTTTTCATACAGCAAATTCTTCAAATATCGGTTGTATAATATCGGCGATACCGATATATCGGCGATACCGATATATCGGCGATACCGATATATCGGCCGATATATCGGTATCGGTATCGGTATCGTTACATCCCTAGTTTTTATGGTCCAGTGCACTCAACTATGGTCCGAACTTTGGAGTATCCCGTATGTGTACATGCCGCGCCAATTTAGCTTTAGTCGTATAATGATTGAATATTTACTGCATCATATAACTATGTACTTATACGTTTGGACCATAATTGTATGCATTGGCCCATAAAAACCTGATTTATTAAATGTGTATGTAATACGTTTTACAGTGGTTAAACTGTGTCGCACTGACTATAGCAACCGTACAGATGTCAGGGTAATCTTTCATGGCGACCGCTTGGGCGATTAAATAAATATTGACCTACTAATTGTTTTTGCGGCATTGATGGCGAGCCCTGTTGACAGAGGCGGTGATGGACGAGCTTATTTTTTCATTCTAACCCTTTTCCCGTCCCGAGTTGACGCGCCAACATGTCAAAATTATGCATAAACCTAACACATTACATTACATCGTCACTTTTAAAAAGCGTTTTAATAATCATCGATGGATCCGGTAAAAAACATAAAATACCGACACATTGATTTCAATTTCAATTGTATTGAATTCATAATTGTGACTCACCAACTCTAAATCTGTTTTTATATTACACCTCTTAGATTTAGGAGTAGCAGATACTATATTATACCTCTTTGCAGAATTGAAACCTCCAGATGGGTTGTTTCTAAAAATAACGTCGCAAACATGTCTGAACTTTTATACAATTGCTTCATTCGATGATGATGAACCTGATGGTTCTTCGACAACGGCGACAATAACAAACAGTAGTTTGCTTGGTGAATAATATACTTAAGAAGTTAACAAATCTATAAATTAGGGCATTTCTCCAGAAATATGTCTGCGGTCACCTCATTCATCTGGCCCTTTTTCATACTAAATGTATGGAGACAGATGAATGAGTCGCAGACATATTTCTGGAGAAATGCCCATTAAAGCTTTGAGAAACCTAATTAAAACAAATATCATGCAAATTATTCAAACATAGAAATTCAGTAATTGCTAATCAATACAGCTAACAGTTCTTAAGTCCATCAGCTTGTACTGAACAGAATTATTTATAGCTTCGAAAAGGCTCCCAAAATTTAACGTTTTATTTACCAGTATGAACGGGTCTGTTCGCGCCAGAGGGCATTTTCAATATGGGTAATTTTGCCGGGAACACAAATAATTTAAGAGCTTTATTGCATGCTTAGGGATTAACTCTATATGAGCGTCGAATGAAAAACGAGTGAGCTGCCGAATCGCTCCCGGCGGTTACAATCAAAAACTCTTGATATTTTATCTTAATTACTTCAGGATCTTTGCGAGAGTAAATCCCTACCCTTATGTCGTCCATCGTCGCGTAGCTTTATGGGCGGATTACTTTTATGACCGGGATTAAAGTCCCGTTTGCGAAATGTTTACATCGCCGAACTCGAAGCCGCTAGCCGTTCGCGTGATAGATGCTCCACTTATTATCTATATTATGTTATGATCCGCGTTTTCTCCCGAACTTGTAAACAACGGTAAAATTTAAATCGCTAACATTCTTTGAACGACCTCTTTGAAAACAAAACTGTTAAGGAGCAGAGTTCTTTATTCTTTGAGGATTCTTCGCTAAAAGTATTGAAATATTAATTCATTGCGTTGTATATCATCAAGATGATTAATATTGTTCAAATTAATTTAAACTGAATAATATTCTTAAGTGCTTATACATATATGTATATGTATTTAAGGGTTGATAAATATGTATTGTCTTAATTAGAAAAAGTAGATTTAGTTTTAAAACATCCTAAACCCGGATCTGTATATCTTGTAACCCGCTCACACCGGTAAACTTCTATGGATCTCACGAATAAAATAAGCTTAAACATTTTTGCACGGCATACTAAGCATTGATGAAATACGAGTAGTGAAAGAATTCTTACAATCCTCAAGTCTATAATAATTCGCTTCCACATAGCATGGCATAATATCTATGGAATTTCATAATTTTTGTTGGCTTGTAATTTGATCGGTAGATAAAAAGCTTTGTAGATATTACACCATAGTTGGCTTTGATCTAAACTTAGTGTGTACTAGCATGGGGTGATAACAATCTATATTTAATTAGAATCTGTGAAGTGCTGTAGAAAAGGGTATACAAGTTTTCTAACTGTATTTAATATCACAATGACATCCATATGATTACAAGAATAAATATAATATAACGGCAGAACGAAACAAAATTTATGGTGGGGCAACCTAAGAATTGAATGAAACTATCCGTTTACATAAATGACAACAAGACACAAATTTTATAATACATAAGAAACATGATCAAACGCGCCCACTTTGATGTTAAAATGAAGCCATTATTCCGCTAAGTAGCCGCCGGCAACCTTCTGCGATGAATCCCCTTCGCTAAGGAGCTCCATTCTTGGCACCATAAACACATTCTTCGACACATAGTTGCCTCCTGATGTTGCAACTAACGCTGTAACAAACACTTTACTCGGGCGCCCGAGGAATTTGTCAGACTGCTCGAAGGAATCCACCGCCAAGCAGTAAAATGTGAACCCGCTGCGCCCACCGTGCTGCTAACATAAATATCTAGCCTTTACTTTAATAACATAAAGCCGAACCATGGCTTTAAAGCGACCGCCTAAAACCCAGCCGCTTCCTAAATATTGTGGCCAGGTTTAGCTCCGTACGGGATTTATGATACTCAAAGGATTATACTTAAGCTTATATTACATTATCATTGGAGGAATATCTCACAATTTGCGTTATATATCCATATTTTATCAACTTAAAGTTATCGAGCTAGCTTTCTCGAAATTTAATCTTATTTATACTAAGTAGTCTTTAAAGTTTTGTTGTTCAAAGCTAGCTTACAAGAAACATAAGTTCTTATCTTCCACAAGTTTTACACTATCTACCTAAATTTTATTATGAGTGAGAACGAGGAGAGAAGCTACATAATATTTTGTGATGTAAAACAAGGAATGTAACACAGAAAAGCAACTCGTTAGCATAGCGTTGCGAAACATGCAAAGAATCGTATAATATGAAAGTGCGACTTATATGAAGAGGGCTCAACAAGTGATTTGTTTTGACAAGAGACTTGCAAGGTACCAAGTACGCCAATGTAATAAATTGCATACATTATAAAGTAGGTATATCATATATATTATTATTATTTATTTATGTTATACAATACAGCATTACAATATTAAGACTAATACACCGTGAAACTACATATAGTAACAGTAGGTGACTAAATTTAACATTAACATGTAGGAATACTAGACTGCACATTATCCATCATCGCCTCGCAAAGCAGCAGATCACACTCCGGTGCTGATACCAGCTAGTAGCGCATTCAGTAGGTAAGTTGAAATCAGAGATCGGACAAATTTGCGTCATCGCTCCTAAAAAATGTGGACAATATGACTCCAAAATATAATCAAATAATTAATTTCTTACTTGAGATTTAATTTTGATAGTCAAAAAATACACAGGTTTGTTACATTACAATGTACATTTATTACAGAAAATAATCAGTATGTACGAGCGATGACGCAAATTTGTCCGATCTATGGTTATAGTACATTACACAACTAGGGTGGTAATAAATTTATTACCTTCCGTGTTGTGTACATCATTTTATGTCTACACTTGGCCAGAAAGCGATTTATGGCCAGGTGTGGCATAAAAATATATGTAGGTATATGGTATTAACAAATAAGGTCAACTGAGATTTTGTAAAAATGGAGGCTCAATCGTCCATCACTCTGTCTGCTGGAAATGAGCACTGCAAGACTGAAAATAATTAGACGCATCGCGTTACGAAAAACGAATTGTCATTACCAGGAAAAACGGCCCTGTCGCTCCAGTGAATTATGCGGCGTCATACCTACATACCAGTGCGCGCGTTTTCAGCGTCAGTCGACATGCTAAGCGGCAAAGCAGCAGCGTTTGTTAAAATCAGCCTTTTGAAAATTTATTGACATATACATTTTAATATTGTACGTTAAATTTGTTCGTAGTGGACTATTTTATGACGGTTCCTTTTTCGCTTTTATCACGTTGGTTCGAAATAATCAATAAGTGACACTTGTATATTTCTTACTTAGTTATATTAAAATCTTGCGACGGCTTTTTCAATAACTTTTGCTAAACCGGTTCTTATAAAACTTTTCAGACATATTGAGTTCCCGTGACAATACAATATTACTAGCTGAAAACCCGGCTTCGCCCGGGTAAAATGTAAAAAATTACAAACCCCATTTAACCCTTTCACCTCCTTAGAAATAGCATTACCAAGAATCTTTTCAATTAGGTACATTTTGTTATTTATCTTTCGAAGCCTTTTATTTTTAACCGACATCTAAGAAAGTGGGTTCTCTATGTAGTTATGTTTTGTTGAAATTGAGGGAACATCACGAATATTTAATGTATTAGGCATGTAATTTATATACCAAGTTTTACTTTCAAATATCTGAAATAACAGTTTCCTATTCATAATTTTACCCCTTCTAGAGCCAAATCCTATTTTTTAAGTCTAATTATTAATGTCCCACTGAAGCTGAAGGGCAAATCTATCCCGCTTGCAATGGTTCTGGTCCAAAGGACCACCCTGACCAGCCGTTAAAAATACGTCTAGGTTGTCCTGCTATTTTCACCGTGGCATGCTACGTCCTCGCCACCCAGCCTGTACCTCAGGCTCACCCCACCCCAACATGGTCTAAATATTTAATTTAAGCCCTCGTCCAAAATATGACAGTGAATTACAAAATATGACAGCCGTCCCGGTCCCGAGCTAACTTTGGACAGCCGTTAAGAAATACATTCAGGTCGTCCCACTATCTTCGCCGCGGCCTGTTCTAGCGTCGTCGGACTGGCCATATAGTTAAGGTGGTGTTTTCCAGTTTTCCTAGCCGCCGCGGGGCCCGCACGGGCCGGGCCCCCGGCTTGTGGTTGTTGTTATTGGGCCCCGGACTCGTGGGGAGTCGGAGCCCAGTCCGGTCCTGTCCATTCAACATGTCACACCCAGTTCGAAGCCAGTTTAGCCCGCCTATGTAGATACTTACTACAGACGTGGCCGGCGTAGTCTTACTTCAACCTAAGGGGTAAGCATTCACATCAGGGGTTTCCAAACTTTTTTCCCAGAGGGCCGTATAGCACCTTTGAAAATGTCGCGCGGGCTACATGACATGGTCGACTTGAAGTTACGTATAATCTTTTTCGTCCTGGGGGTGCTGTGTGTCTCACATCTGTAGGTACTTTACTGTGCAGGCAGGGGAGGCTTCTATACGCGGGCCGGATTAGAATGCCTCGTGTGCCGGATTATATAGGCCCTCCCGCTCTGTCAGTTTTTTACGCTTACTACGTTCCTGATTGGGTTTGATTGCTGCGTGCGTGATTTGACAAACCTTAAATTTTGTCTTATTAATTTTACCATGTTCTTCAAAAACTACGGAATCATCTTATGGAGGTAAAATTAACCGGCATTGTTGCTCCCCGTAGGTAGAAAATAAATTTTTGAAATCATATTTGAACGTTCTTATTCCTACCTCAAACATGAAAAACTCGTAAATAGATGCGTGAATATTTTAAGAAAAACTGCATGGCGCTTAGTTTAGTAGGAGCAAATAAGTAAGTGTTACGATTTTTCCAAATTTCTAAAAAACTGTGTAAGTTAGGAAAACCGTAATTTTTTTAACTAATATTTAGGTTGATATTAATTATTGACAATTATTACAGATTCTTCTGTTCAGTAACTTCGAAGATATGTATTAATAATGGAAGGAGGGGAATGGTATTTTTTTGAACTTTTTTCGTCCTAAATCTAAAAGTAAATGCTTAAGAAAAAAACTTAAAATGGTATTGGAATCTACAAATAAACTCCATCCTTTTGATACCCCACTTAAAACAATAGCACAACTTGAAATTTTCGACCTCCCATTTCGGCCCCCTAAAAAAAGTAAAAAAAGGTATAAGAGTTTTTTTTTATGTCCAGTAGGTAGCTCAGGTTAGCGACTTTTAAAACTATTCCAAATTTCAAATCGATCGCAGCAATCGTTTGAGATATCTGACTGACCTATGAGAGACGGACAGACAAACAAAGTCACACCATAACGGTTCCTTTTTACAATTTTGATACGGAACCGTAAAAACATTCAGACCTGCATTATCTTTATTATGGTCGAATATTTCAAACGCCTGGTAATTTTTTTGTTTTCACCTAAATGATAAACATTGATTTTCAAATTTCTATCTTTGTACCAAAAACGGGTATAATTTAATTTGTTTTCGATGTCAGAATAAATTTAAGAAAACTTAAAAAGCCCCTACAGAGTTTCGCCCTAACTTACCACTTCACCATCAGAGGGATTAAAAACAAATGTGCCTATTCCTTTTTTTTCGTTTAGAAATTTATCTGACACCTTTGCCAACGTTTGTTACTTTTTTTGGGTTATGTGTCAATAATATTGTACAATATTATTATATTATTTTTCAGTTATGTCAGTAACTTATTAATATTTTCCCGTTTAAAGATTGTTTTCTTTGAAATAAAATTATGGAAACGTATGATTATTCTAATTAAAATAAAAAACGGGTTTCTTACCCATGCCAAGTATGTACAGCCGCGCCCGCAGTTATATTATAGTCGCATGCTACGTACCCCTGCACTAAACTGTGACAATTTCCGAACGAACTCGAATTGACGCAAGCAAACATGGCCGACTGTTTTTGGTATTATTCGCATTATTTTACATCTTTATACGCTTATTTCTGCGTTATACGAATTTTGCGAATATAAGTTGTCGATTCGAAAGTGTTATTTTTTTACGCTTTAATTTTTGAGACGCTTTTCGTTCAGGTCTACCGTAGGGCCCGGCTAAATTATTAATATAGATGATAATTTTGACATAGTTGAGGATCTGACGCTAGGAGGTGGCCTATGGAAAAACTAAATGATGAAAGATTATTAGATTAAACTGTTTAACCTATTTTTTTTAAGTCATTATTCGTTTCCCGTTATATCGGGACAGTGGAAAGTGATATGGTAAACGCGATCCTAAAATCGTCTCTAGGCTCAAAGATCGGTCACCTAGTTAGATCCTATAGTTTTAAAATGCTATCAAAAATTGAGGTTCAACTTGTAACGCTAGTGCCTATTCATTCGCTTGCGCTCAGCCCTAAAACAAAGCCGTAGCGCTTAGAACGCCTGACAGATCGATGTGTATGGATGGCTCGCTGTTTTTAAAAGATGCAAGCAATCAATTTCAGATGTAGGTACGCAATATTATGTTTGGATGGTTATGTGGGATGTGTGCACGCTTTACTACTTTTCCTGTTTTCGGTAATTCGTCTTTTACAAGCTGTCCAAGACCGAAGCAGGGTTGCCATAACAGCTAAATATCTAGTTTATTCTACACAGATTACTAGGATCGCAAGGGTTCTATATTGGATGGTATAAATTTGTAAGCCATTTTTCGGAAGGGCATTACTACGTGTGTGACTATAGTAATTTCATTGCGCATCAGTAGTATAAGTCATTCATTGATTGGCATACAAATAAGAAGAAGATTTTTACGCTAATAATCACTACTAACCATCGTATAATTTAAGCGCATGAACAAAAGTCATAATAAAATTATGCATGTCGTAATGGACCGCATAGTATTATACAAGATACATTTCAAACACCATAATGTTGTTGAGAGAATAAAACAACATAATTTTCAAAAATATGTTTCTGTTAGATCATATTTTAAACCTAACCTATTTTTCTGGCAGAACTTCGTTTCTACTGGGGTCGCAGTTAAAATCTAACCTAACCTACTTTTCTTACAGCAATTTGTTTCTGTTGAGGTCATAGTTCAAACCTAACCTATCTTATTTTTCTGGCAGCAGTTCGATTCTATTGGGGTCGCAGTTCCATCCAACCTAACCTAACCTACTCTTTTGGCAGAAATTTGTTTCTGTTGGGGTCATAGTTCAAACTTAACCTAACTTATTTTTCTAGCATCAGTTTGTTTCTATTGAGATCACAGTTCTAACCTAACCTTATCTAACCTTCTTTTCAGCCGCAACTTTAACGTTTTAATGAAATTTATCTAATACATACAGGGTGTCCCTAAAACCAACTTTTATACGATCAGGGCTGATAGACCAGCTCATAAGAACCTAGATTAAGCAAATTTGGCCTCAGTAAAAATCTCTTAGTTTTCGAGATATTGACGTTTTTGTAAAACTCGTGCTAAGTGATACCCTGACTCGGTGTTTTGAGTGTCATTGCTAAAATATCAAGTATTTTACAAATCTGTATTTTGCTATGTGTGGCCAAATAACTATGCTATTGAACGTATTTTCTATTTTTGCTAATTTATTCATGCTGTGGACACAGTACAATAACAAAAAAAAAATATTCGATTTTTTTCAAATTTCACCTCTGACTTCGAACTAGCGTGGTGAAAAAAAAATGTACCAACATAACCAGGCACTCAACGTAAAAAAATTGCGCATTTATTGTAGTTTCTAAAATGGTATAAAATTTACTAAACACTGTAATAATTTTTGAAATAATGATATTTTGTTACAAAATTAACTGTCTGCCGCCTTCATCTCATACGATCCGGTTGAACTAAGTTTGCACCTGGCGTGCTTGACATCACATACAAATTAGGTGCAAACTTCACGTAATCGTCAATATCTCGAAAACTAAGAAATTTTTGTGAGGTCGATTTTACTCAGTCTCTTTTTTTATGAGCTGGTTTATCAGCCCTGTTCGCCATTTTGTAAAAGTCGCGAATTTTGATAGCCTGGATCAGTCTTTCGAATGTCATGACTTCAAATTTCAGTATTTTCTTAATCTGCTTTTTGTTAAACATTACTTAATAATTATGCTATCATACCTTTTCTGTTCGAAATTCAAATTCTGGTACGAAATTTAACCAATGGAATATTGTAGTATAACCTCCTTTTGAATTAAAATGCTATTATCTTAAAAACTACGGTGTCTAGTGTGTAAAATCTTACTATTTTAAACTACATTATTTTTTTTTATTTTAGCATGGTAAATTTGTTTTAAGTACCTATTACGCGATTGAAATCCGAGGTCATATTTTGAATCACGTAAAATCTAATTTATTTTGATAAGGTATGATAGCATAATTATTAAGTAATGTTTAAAACAAAAAGCAGATTAAGAAAATACTGAAATTTGAAGTCATGACTTTCGAAAGACTGATCAAAATTCGCGACTTTTACAAAATGACGAACAGGGCTGATAAACCAGCTCATAAAAAACGAGACTGAGTAAAATTGACCTCATAAAAATTTCTTAGTTTTCGAGATATTGACGATTACGTGAAGTTTGCACCTAATTTGTATGTGATGTCAAGCACGCCAGGTGCAAACTTAGTTCAACCGGATCGTATGAGATGAAGGCGGCAGACAGTTAATTTTGTAACAAAATATCATTATTTCAAAAATTATTACAGTGTTTAGTAAATTTTATACCATTTTAGAAACTACAATAAATGCGCAATTTTTTTACGTTGAGTGCCTGGTTATGTTGGTACATTTTTTTTTCACCACGCTAGTTCGAAGTCAGAGGTGAAATTTGAAAAAAATCGAATAATTTTTTTTGTTATTGTACTGTGTCCACAGCATGAATAAATTAGCAAAAATAGAAAATACGTTCAATAGCATAGTTATTTGGCCACACATAGCAAAATACAGATTTGTAAAATACTTGATATTTTAGCAATGACACTCAAAACACCGAGTCAGGGTATCACTTAGCACGAGTTTTACAAAAACGTCAATATCTCGAAAACTAAGAGATTTTTACTGAGGTCAAATTTGCTTAATCTAGGTTCTTATGAGCTGGTCTATCAGCCCTGATCGTATAAAAGTTGGTTTTAGGGACACCCTGTATATATTATTATATTTAATGCGCTGTTCTTCTTATGACCGACAATTACTATGATATTCAACAATATAACTTGAAATATTATGCAAATTAAGTTTCTGCTAATAAACAGTAAAAGCTATGACCAAACGCAATTATGACAATTAATCTGTACCTAATGCAAATATACATTAATGACAAATACCTAATATGAGCAAGAACATTATGCGAAATGAGTTATGACAATCGAAAATACGACAATAGTTTTTATGCCACCAGAGAGGATCCCATCGCAAGTTTAGAATAATATCATACTAATATGAATACTGTTACAAGGAAAAAAGTAATATAATATCTTGATTTCCTGCAACTTATTTCATTTACCATATCATGAATGCAAAGCTACAAAGATAACTGGCCTGGGATGAACAGGAAAAAAATGGACAAACGTTTTTGCACGTCCGAATTGCTTTCCATCTTGTTACGTTCCCAGCACCTCCCGTCGTGACCTAACTCAAGTGAAATATTTCACCAGGATAACAAATGACTCACTTACCTGTTGATGCCTACACGGCACAGGCACACAGCCGAACGCGGCGTGGACGAGAAAAAGAAACGTGACTTGCAGACGTTCCGTGATTGCTTATTTTAATCAAATCCAACTCGGCAGCCGTGGACGGAATATTATTAACGATACCCAACAAAAGTTTGGTTGTTGGGCCCTTAAAGATACCAAATGTTTAGGCAGAAATATGGTATGGCAATGCGTTAGAATTTCCAATTGAAATTAGCTATTACGCTTAATTCTCGTGGTTGCACCATTAAATACCTACATACATGCTAACGCTTAATTAATCTGCATTTTGTATTTATGTAATTTGAATTGAAATTTTATGTAGGTACACTTGTTATAACACCAGTGCAATGCGCTGTTTGGATGTAAATCTCGGATCCTATTGACTCGCAGCTTGCAAAAGGAATTTGCAAAATTCATGTGACATCAAGCAGTCTGTATACCGTACAACAATTTTCACAGCAGGGAAATGTGAAAATATAGGAAATACTGTGTCATCATATCTTTTACTGTGGGATCGCACAACATTTAGAAAACGCTACACTGAATGACTGGCTTTGGAAATACACATGTGATAAACTCGGGGCACAAAAGAAGATCTTACTTAAGTAGTTTTAGCTTTGTCGGTAACCAAATTTTTCGAGTGACGTATTAACTATTAGTGACATCCTGGTAGTATACAGCAGTATTACTTAATTATAAAAATAAAATGTCCTTTCAGCAAAATATCCCATCTGCAATATTTCAGGTACTTTTCCTCCATGTCGCACAGCATTGGGACGTCCTGTATATACCATGTCTACTCATCTTATAAAACCTTTTGATTACTGGTCCGAAACAAGCAATCTTGTTTTGTCTGTATGATTGGTTTGGAAGTATGTAGAAGCAATATTTTTCTCATGAATATGCTACAGAGACTTTGTATCATATGCCCGGTAGAAAATATTTAACCTATTTGGTCGTATATGCGCTCGGATGGAATTTTATCAAAGCATTTCTGATGATGCGTGTAAATCTAATTCCTTCAGACCTCACTTCCCTCGTATAATGGCGAAATAACAGTGTGATGTGAAATGAAAAACTAGAATGGCAAATACCATTGGGTCTAAAGACAACTTTAAATTAGGTATGTATGTATACCGATTAGGTATCATATCGATGGCAAAAAGCGAGAACGTAGTAACCGCCAAAATGCAAACTTTACACCAGAGCCAAAAAACTTTTCGATTTCAAGAAAAAAAATCATAACTCTTTAATTTATGAACGAAAATGCTTGATATTTGGATCTAATTCATAACTTATGGTTTTCTTTCAACTGGCATATTTATTATTTAACAAAACAGACTGGTTTACGACTTAGTGGCGGTTACGACAATTGAACTCTTTTTTTCGTTACGCGAAAACGCTGCAAACGCCAGAAGTAAATGTACTAAAATGGTGAAACGGGTATTATTTCCATAAAGCATAAATGCTGTAACCAGATGCATATTTATTTTAAGATTCAATAATTTTGACGTAAATGTCATTACGTTCTTTATAGGACTAACTGAAATGTGGTAAGTGTGCACCGGCAAAAAGAAACTGTGAAAATAAAACGACTTAAGGATCAATCAACTTTTATCAACATACTTTTTTAAAATGTTTCCAAATTTTAAATGCAGGTTTCTTACAAATTAAAAGATCAGAAGCAACAATTACCGTCTTAACATAATCAAATACTATCTAGTCTCAATTTCTCTGTATAAAAACATTACGTTTCTCTCTGTATAAGCACAAAGCAAGTTCACATTCAAGCGCATGTTGCGCAAGCATCTCTTCAATGCTGTCCAAAACTAATTATCGACATAAGGTTTTCACAAGGTACGTAAAGTAGTATATGTAAGTATATTATATAATATTGTATTTGTGTAAGTATATACTGTATGTATGTATATTGTAGGTATATTTGTAAATTTATCTTAAGTTTTCCAATTGACGTTAAAGGCCCTGCACCAAAACAATGTTTCTGTTTAGCCCATTGGTTGACTGGTAGAGAATGCCTTAAGGCATTAAGTCCGCCAATTGTACTATTTATATTGTGAAATAAAGATTAAATAAATAAATAAATAATTACGAAAATTACTTAAAACCTCCGTTGCTTATTACATTTCAAAAGGCTAATAAAATTTCTCATATAAAATCACAACCTTGTACTTATCGTGCTAAAAACAAACATAAATATTCTTAGGGTTAATCAGACTATAATATTGTTATCCGCTAAAACTAAATATTATAGGTAATGAGGTTTAATATTCCCGTGAAAACTTTAAAACTCTCTACATTTTATCTTCAGTTTTGGCATTAAATTGTCTTTTAAGTAACTTTTATCGATATAAAACTCACTACCTATTAAACCCACTAACTATAAAAGATGTTTTGTATGTAAGTATTACTTATTATATAAGTTTTCAACATAATTCTTAAACAATTGTTTGAACACAACTATCACCTCAATTATAAAAATATTTCACTTCACGGACACACAGAGTACACAGACTACGCACACCCACTCGCTCCGGCGATCGCCGATAGACTAAATCACAGGTCGTATTCACGAGCCACATCGCCGCGAGCGCACATTTTTATTGCTGTATCTTCAAGCACTACCCACTTCACGTTGTGTTTCAAATGTCGTTACTGTAGCTTGCTGTTAATTCATTTTCGAATGAAATGTAGTAAGCGTCAATCATAGATAATTTATTTTACGATAATTGCAGTAAGCTTGGTTCGTAATTTTTTCACTACATGCATAAATGCTGTAACCGCCACGGAACAAAATTTCGGCAACGCTGTAACCGGCACACCCTTTGATTTATGAAAAAACAAAATTAGCGTAAATGTACTCGTTAAGAAAATTGCTACTATTTGGATGTTTACAGCAATTAGATGTGGGCATCGTCAAAAAAATACATTCGTTTTGCAACGTAGTCCAGTTTTTTCTAAGCGTCGTAGAGCCATGGGACCCAGACCAGTCGACGCAGAAAAATTCGCTGATTCCGAATATGCAAAAAAAATTTTTTTGACCAAGTGGCGGTTACTACGTTCTCGCTTTTTGCCATCGATATATTGAATTGATTTCTAATCGGTAGCTAGCTCTCGATTAGAAATCAAACACGAACTACAAATAAGGTGTCTATAAGAGGTTGGTTATGCAAATTCTATTTCAGCAACGTTTGAGTTTTCGGTGCATATTTACGTCGTTACTCGGTCAGCTTAAAAATCAAGTGGCGATTTTTACCTGCGTCTGACAAATACTTGGGCCGGCCTGTCGCTCCGCGCGCCCCTGGAATTTTGTCAAAGTCGCTCCGTCGCGCACCCCGGAATGCGAACAATATGTCTTCATGCAACATTCACGGACCCCTGCCCGTACATTATTAGCCCGAGGGACAACCGTCTTATAAACTATAGGATTCCTACTACGTACCCGAAAGAATACTACTTTTATATATACCGGGCGGCTTAAAGATGACAGCGAACGTTTCAGCGTAAACCTCACCTAATTCTTCGATACATGATATTAAAACAAATCAAATGATATTACAGCGGTGTCTAGTGTCATTAAACGGAACATTCTCAATAGTACGTATATGCGATGTCTAGTATTATTACACGAAGAGAAACAGGTTTTAGAGGCGATTCTGGTTCAGTTCACCCGGGGCCACATTAAATGTTAAGTTAGTTGTTTCCCGCGGGAGCAGTGTAACGATGTTTTCCTTTGTCCGCATTGCCGCGCAACTATCTCGTTAATGTCCTCAATTAATATCGTATTCGAGTCGCGTTCGACTTCTAATACGCTTGGTTACATGCCTTTATGGTATTTTGCAGCCGGTATCTAATTGAGCGGAAGGCAAGTTATGGTTACAATTTGTAACAATTTGCTCCGTTGCACTCTGGCTCTGGACGCCTTCGTTTCCCGCTGCATTTCTACAAAGATATTGTTTAATATCGCGTTTCAAATGCTCGGTAGTTGCTTTGACAAGAGTACTGAATTTAATATTCGGAAACGTTGAGTACTAGTTTAAATGATGCTTATATTTTGTATCTAGTTTGTGCGTGAATGTGAGTGAAGTGCCTATTGTCTTGTTTAATTAGAAAACGGGTTTTCGGTCGAAGTTATCGAAATAATAAATTAATGGGCCAATCTAAGTTTAATCGGAGAATGAATATAACGTTAATAATATGATGCTACCAAAGGTAAGCGGAGCTAAATACGAGCTGATTACATTCGGGCTGATTAAGTTCAACAAATGATTGCGGCTGATGGATATGTGGGCGGGTGTGGCTTAGTGAGTACTACAACAAATGAGCTAATTAGAATGGGCTAATTGTTTTATTAAGTCTATTTTGTTGCAGCATAAGCACTTTTAAACATTGACGTATACAAAGGACAGGGCTAAGCGAGCACGCAGACGGTTCCAACGCTTTGGCGGTAAAAATACCGCCAAATCAGCACCAGCCGGGGCAGTGCGATACGCGGCGCGTGCATTGCGCAGCTGGTCTTTATAGCTGCATTTTTTGTTACAGGGAAAATAGTTCCGAACTGTTCGGATGGGCCTATTCTAACTTTTGAAATCATTGCTTTTAAAAAGATTATTTTAGTTCCGGTTTGTAATCTAAAAGCCGAACTATAAGCGTACCTACTTAAATTTGGTGACAAAGGTTTATAAAAAAAAAACCATCGAAAACCGCAGTAAGCAGCCTATAAATGGGTTTAAATCCACGTTAGTTTATCGTCAATTTGTATATTAAAACCATAATAATAATAATCTTTACAGTGTTTCGCCGTAATCCAGTTGCAACTCCAATATGTACATATATAAGTACAACAAAACAGTTTCTCTGATGATACGCGGCTGAAACAAAATAAAATATCTAAACCGTAGTAAAGCGTTACCCCACCATCCCTAATAATGTGGGAAGGAGCAGAAAACAACGTGCGGCTATACAGTCCCGTAAACAGGGTCGGGTCAGTCAGGTGAGCCCGACTCCACGTTACATTATCAACGTTATATTGGGTATTACGAAGGTAGCGGGAGATCACGATTTCGTAACTCTACTGATTTATGTTTTGATAAAAATGTTATGTTGATGGTTGGTGGTTATTATGTACTGCCTGTACTGGTTATTTGTAGTATTAGACTGCAGTTGATTTACGCTTCGGGAAATAAAATAAAACTTTAAAATTATATTTTAATTATAGAATTGTAATAATAGATTGCTGCTGGCGGCATTCCCCAATGCTTTGGTCTCAAATCTATGTTTTTCTACTCCTGTACTTTTATCTGTCTTTTACTTGGTCACGAACACTAATATAAGAACATACATAATATGAGTTCAGAGACGTCTATACTCTATTCCCCATAAAAGCACTTGTGTCTTCATAGTCGCATAAATATACTGCTAGCAGCCACAGACTTCTAAATCTAGGTTAAACTTAGATGAAGGATTACGCGTTCAATACTAACTTTACAATAAAAATACACAACTACCTACCAACTTAACAGACAAATAAATTCTTGCGGTTTTTAAGAAAAACAAAACTTTCCGACTTAAATTCTTTGATGCCAACATAAAAAGAAATATTTTTAATAGCGTCACTGCGTGTCACTAGCGAGTATACGTCAAATTAAAAACATACTTATTGTATTGTCAGTCATATGTCATATTTGCCTTGCTTGCGCGCTATGTTTAATTTTGTATTTTATATTTTAAAACCTAGTCGTAAACGAGTATCGCAAATAAAGACGCCATGAGCGTTTTTTGACTGAATTATACTACGTTGCAACACAACACTTTTTCAATCACTTGACAATACTTTTTCTACGACTAGGTTTTAAAATATAAAATTAAACATGGCGCGCAAACAAGGCAAATATGACATATGACTTACAATATAATAAGTATGTGTCTATGGTAAATTTTGTTTTTAATTTGACGTATACCGCTAGTGACACGCAGTGACGATATACTTTTTTTTATGTTGGCATCAAAGAATTTAGTTCGGTAAGTTTTGTTTTTCATAACAATACTGCATGAATTTATTTGTTTGTTAAGTTGGTAGTTGTGCATTTTTATTGTAAAGTTAGTATTGATCGCTTAATCCTTGACCAAAGTTTAACATAGATTTAGAAGTCTGTGGCAGCTAGCAGTATAATTTTGCGACTTTAACGACACAAGTGCTGTTATGGGGAATAGAGTATAGACTTCTCCGAACTCATATTATGTATGTTCTTATATTAGTGTTCGTGACCAAGTAAAAGACAGATAAAAGTACAGGAGAAGAAAAAATACTATTATATCGCACATTTTAACTTATATTTAAAATATCACGTAAGAATGGCTTGCTCCTTAACTACCACAGGGTACTATTTCAGAATAAGGACGTGTAGAGATTTAAAAACCCCCCTCCCGCTCATGACCCTTGTGTAATAAATGAATGGCCCCTTAGTACAAGCAAAAACTACATTAGGCATGCTCATCTTCAAGTGCAAAATGAGTTCTCAGTTCCAGAAAAATATTTCAATTTGTTTGTTTTTCAGTCTATGTGTGTTACTAAATTAGCGCGTAGTTTCTCAATGTAAAAGAAAACACGTCGAGCTGGTTACATGCACGGTGTACGGTTTTGAGAATTAACTTGTACCTACCTTTAAAAAGTAGGTACCTATTTTCAGGGAGGGCGCTGTATTCGGTGCAGGTCTTTCGCTTATATAGCATGCTTCATTCAACTGAATGTAACACGGCATGTACTGAATAAAGTAAAAAAAAAAAAACAGGTAATCCGTATTATCCTTCTCACGTTATGTCGTTGCTTCTAGATGGGTCACTTGTCCGTGGTGATTCCGCCGGATATCACGGACGACGACGGGTCCGAAGCGAGCGCGCTGGAGGGAGGCGCGGTGGAGCTTCGCTGCACGGCCACTGGAGTCCCAGAGCCCATCATATCATGGAAGCGGATGGGCGGCCGCAACATCGTGTTTAGAGATGACAGCGGGAAGCAGATTAAAGGTAAATCTTTATTTTTTTAATTTTCGTGATAAGTAGGTAGCCCGAGAAGCAAAAGCCTTTTTGAGAATTCGTTGTATGCAGTTGCTTTGTCACATTTCAAGAGTAATTATGCCTTGGCAAATTCGTTGGTGACACTCCCATGGTCCGCGCGGTGGGCTGGGGACGATGACGTTTTGAGCACCGCTACACACTATGCGAATTACGTACGGATATGTACGATATCCCTAAAGTCAGAACAGAAGCAGTCTTTCGATGCTTTCTAGCTGCAAATGCAGTTTGAAGGCAGATTTTTTGCAGTTAAAATAACTGCACGCCGACTGGAAGCGGATCTCGAAGTTCGTTTACAATTTTGATGCAGTTGTTTCACCTAGTAAAGAACTGCCGTCAAACTGCAGTTTTGCAGCCAGAAAGCAATTTTAAAAATAGGTAAAAGGTATGTATATATAGTATATAAAATTTGTTTGGCTTGACATCCAATAACTTTGCCAATCAGCAGACTCATCTTTGCGTAGTTATCTCGTGTGCTTTAGTTACCGCCAACACGATCGGCGGCCGACTAACGCTCCTGTCATACGGCTTCCACCGCGCGCACGCTTGATACCACCCCGCTGAACTTCGTCCCCCGTCGCCCGCAGACCATGGGAGTGTCATCAACGAATGTGCCAAGCTATAGTATCGTCAATCTCTAGTAAAATGATCTCCAATGCAGTTATGTTGTTGAAAACATATCATTTCACTCACACATTTAGGTAACCATAAAAACGGAAATCAGATAAATTACAGTTTCAAACTATAGCATCGTTTACAAAGTAATAACATGGTTGAATTTGATTGTATCTAATTTGACGGGACATAAATGGGACATATAAAATGGCGATTGAGAAGTTAAACGTGTCCGGCGATCGTTCACGTATTTCTGTAAAATGTGCTGGAATAAGCAACATCTCGCGGTGCCACATGAAAATGTAATTTGCTGTCTGAAAGAATCGAAATTGTTCTAGAATCTTCACGTACTTCCACTCAAAAAGTCGACTTCTAGTGCGTTTCATATATACTCGTACGGGTAGGTACGATTATGCCCAAAGATTGCAGACACTTTGCATAATTACAAAAACTAATTGATTTGGTCTTGCTATTTCCATTTAAATGAAAATAAGTGCGTAATAATTGTCAGAAAAATGTGCGGGGGCGATAATACATTTTTTCCCTGAGGTTAACAGGTAGTGAATACCTTAGGGTATTAAGTTCACCTTGAATGTAAGATTTTTTTTCTTTTTAACCGACTTCAATAAAAAGAGTTTTCGACTTGTATGGAATATTATCAGAATTCTAAGTAAAGTATTGTACATATATAGATACAAGAAATCAAAGTACACAGAAAAATTAAATGGCACTCACCAGTGTCCAGACCGGGAATCAAACCCGGTACCTCTGGATTTCCGGCCCAGCGACTTAACCACTCGTCCACCGGAGCACCCAGCAAGTGCCCTCAATTTTGCCATCTACTTTGACTTCTGTACCATTCTGGTTTAATAAGATTTAACCTAAACGTCAATAACTGGAACGTCATGTTTCTTTCATATAAAGTATTGTACAGTTTTTACTATTTTTATAAGCCCAGCTTCTACCTAGACATAATGCCAAATTTCGTACGTGTATGTATCTTTGTCCGCGTGTATCTCAAAAACAATAAGTCAGATTGCAATTTTTTTTTTAGTTGGACTGGGTAAGTGTAGTCCGCACAGTTTCTTAAGTTTCACTAGGAATAGTCCAACTACGGGAACTGTGTAAGTTTCTAAATCGGATCAGTAGTTTTTGAGATAGAGAGTTAAGTGTGTATCAGTCACTAGGAAAATGTGTCGTAGGCTTCTGCATCGTAATTCATTTAGGGGAAAGGGAGGTAAATCGGACCACTTAAGGAAGACATTGCTTTTCTTTTTAGTAAGTTTTTTAATTAATTTCCCTTTACGTTAACTTTTTACTTTTTTATGTCTTTACTATCTTGGTGGTCCGTTTTGTCTGTTCTATTTTGCTTTTTTGGTTAGTAAGTTTATGGTTAATCATTCTAGGTCACATTGACGGGAGCCTTTGCATATTGTTAGTATAAAAATAAAGTCCAGTAAAGAGTAATCAAAGCAAACCAACTTAGGAATCAAAAACAGTGACATAAAAAAGGAAAGTTTGATCAAAATATATATTTTTTATATGGAAATGCTCAAAATGATACTTATTGTAATGTATTTTTTTCATCACTATGTATGATCGCTCTGAGGTCACTGACCGCAAACGCGTGAGGCGACTACCAGATTTTCGTAATTTTTTTGCAATACATAGGACTAATAACAAAACGTCAAAGCTCTTAGCGAGGTCCGTTTTACCCACAGTTTACTACTGAAATTAAGAAAATGAAGAAATTAATGAAGTCGTCTAAAAAGTAATTTAATGCAATACAAACAAAGAAAACTATTTTTTTGAGGTCCGTGCCAGCCTGAATATTTAGAACAAACATTGTCAATTGTGTCAGTCGTAGTATGCGGCACGAAGCTGGCTGGAAAAATAGTTGGTATATAAACTTTAGATTTTATTTAAAGATAAAACATTGCATTCTTGAAGCCGGTTTTACTTTTTTATTACTTTTTTATGTGCAATGAAGCTTAAATAAATAAGCTTGGTCCACTTTGGCAACTGGATTGTGTTCCCTTTGTCTAATAAAAAATAATATAATGATTCAGATACTAGTATTCGTCAATCTCGTTGTCCTTTATAATAAGAAGAATAATAACGATATCACAAAGCCCCCGCATGGAGTGATTAATTCACCGCAGGTTACATCCGACAGAGCAGAGCACCTGCTTGCTGTAAATTAATGACAATAACAATAATCGACGTCCGCCTTAAAAGCATATAAAAGAAAGACATAAAACGTCAATTTTCTTTTGAATTTTATTCGCATCGGCGAGATCCAACTAAGTGGTAAAAAAGAAACAAGACTTATTTTGCATTCAAAGCCCGCTTCGAGCGGGCGCAGGTGCCGCCATGGTTAAAACATTGGAGTTTTATAGGATTTATTAAGATATCGCCCTAAGCTATTGGAAAGGATTTCATATAAATGGAGGTACATGAGACATGGTAGCAGACATTAAGGAAGCTGTGCGAATCATTCATAGGTCACCCTAAATCAAACTTAATTTAAGACCCTTCCTTTTGTTTTCAATTATATTATTGTCGTGACTGATTGTCCAAAGTTTCAACGCATTACAAAAATGGCACTCGGAGCTACGGTCCTGGCAAAATTCATTTCCGTGCAAAAACCGTGTTCAAAGAACTCAATTACTACTTAAACAAAATAATGTTGCAATTCGGGTTCCCGTCAGGAAATTAAATGAACGGATTAGTTGAAGTCGGCTTGACAAAAGGCTGTTATCTCTTATAGTTATAATGATATACCCTTTACGATCCAGCCAGCACTGGAGGTGAAAAGACAGGAGTTTAAAGCAATTATAGGACTACTCATTTCAACACATACACATGCCGTTGTCCTTTTAATCGTTAATAATCCTGCACTGTAATTTATGCTCTAAAATTAGTACCCGTAGGTACAGAGTAGTGGGTTCTCGGAGGGGTATTTAAAACCTTTTGAAGGCGTAGTATTGCGAATTTGACCCGTTTTATTTAAGCCATTAAGCGTAAACAAAAGACTGGCTGGGCTCGGTAAACAGAGGGCGGTTGTAATAGTTAACAGAGTGGTGGAGGCTGTGCCTTGTATTAATTGGATATGTTATACACGCTCTGCTAAGTAAATATTGCCGATTTGGTTAAACCGAGGCTTTTATTGCTTTTCTTCCTTCTCTTTGCGATTCTTTTGTTCTAAAGCTGTGTTACTGAAGCATTTTACTTGTTTTGCTTAAGGTAACGTTGGTTATTTAGCCATTCGAGTGAAATATATCTTAATGAATGATGTCTGTTATTGTTCAATATTTTAGTAAATCGTCACGTATAGTACTGCGATTAAAGTTGTTTACGATTTCTTAATACTTAGCTAAAAATGTTCGTTTTACGTCAGAGCTGGGACGCAATGCGCAACGTTACATAAACTTATTGCGCGCTACAATATTTTATATTTAGCTTGTGCATTATGTTTTAATATGGTGGCTGTACCGCGTACGTACGGCCAGCATAAAAAGTAGCAGGTCATATTAAACTTTTGCATTGGTATTATGTTTATGTGTCAAAGTATAAAAGTTCACATACATTTTAACTATTTTATTTGGAAGTCACAGAGGTATTCAAAATCTAAACAATTTTAACTATTTAATTCCAGATTCTAGCGATATCTGGCAGATACTTTTCCAATTTTTAATCACTTTATAAATAAATCTCATTTACCTACTGTAGCATGCTTTCATATACGATTTTAATTAATAGCCTGCTCTTGATTTTCTACATCTTAATTAAAAAACCCTAGCAGGCGCGATAGTCCTGTGGCGATTACCGACATTAACCGTTTTTTTTGAGTTGTGTGCAGCCGTATGGAATATGCTAGTGTTATATCGTAATCATGCGCATACTCGTGATGGTGCTTACAACGCACTGTTACCTAAATAAGCACCTGCTCGTCAAGCCCGACTGCACTCAACTTGCCCGGATACAGTGATTACTTCTGTCGTATGACACAGTGAAAAAATAACTTAAAGTAAAGAAAACTATCCAAAATAATAGAGTCATAATCTAGCGACCGTATTGTATAAATTATTCTCTTTGTTCTTATATCGACGGGGGAAGAAAAACTTACCAAAACTCGTTACAAAAAGCAGCATTCATTTTTTTTTTCAATAATGTAACAGTTGTCTGTTTGTTTGTTCGTGCTTCACCCAAAAACTACCGGACCCACATTAATTTTGTGTATAGATGGATTGTGTATGACCCCGTTTAAAACATTAGATACTTTTTATCCGACTAGGGTGAAGTAAAAAAGATATAATTATATATATTCAGAAAAAAGTATTTTGCTCCCTCATAAGAGGGATCAAAGTGGTACTTTTCTGTTCAAGGACAAGAGGGTATTTTTAGTTTTAACCCGCTTAGAATATGCCATACCACAGACAGTTTTATTAGTATATTACACACAGACTGCAGCTGGCTCACGGTGGATGCAGGTTGCTTCGAACCGAACTAATCGGAAATCTATGGGGAAGGCCTATGTCCAGCAGTGGACGTCCTATGGCTGAAATGATGATGATGATGATGATGACACACAGAGGGCGGTATAATAAGGAATGGCCCAGATCACAGGTGTTTGCGGTCCGAGCTACATGCGAGGGCCATAAATATAATATGGAATTGGTATTTTCGTACCGTCCGGAAAAAATAATAATCGTCTTATAGAATAATCATAGACTATAAATTTAACAATCTAACATTTCATTTTTAATAATAATGTGTGATGCTCTTTGATTAGTTAACTATACCTATATTTCGTTATTTTGATAGGTAGGTTTGTGTTTGAATTTTCCTCATAGTCGGTGTGAAAAGCAGTAATGTGTCACATGGTAGCAAAATTATTTTCACCACGGGCGTTAAAACTTGAATCCCTCACTACGCTCCGGATTATACTTTAGATTCCGTCGCTACACTCGGGATTCTATTGTACAATCCTTCGCTTCGTTCAGGATTCAATATACGCCCTCGCCGTAAATACGCATAATTTTGCTCCCTTGTGACACAATCTACTAATTTCACCCCGCGGACGAAGTTGCGGGTATTATATAGCTAATATTTATTTTAGAAAGGGAGAATATCTTTATTGTGTTACGGTCACTATGTATTACGTGACAAATGATAATGACAATAATCATGTATCATATGTATGACCAAACATAAGTCAAATATTACACTCACTTCTATCTCCTGTTAGAATACGGAATAGCAAGACAGAAACGCTTGATGACATAAAATACATTCGAACTATCTCTACGACTTGTGAAAAAAGTCACCAAAATATTGTAAAGTAACGAATATTTATTTCTATTACTGCCAAAAATGTTACCAAACAACAGCTGTTAGTAATTAGTATCGTGTAGTTGTATGATTAGTTACGTGTCTTCGCTCCAGGCGAGACCACGCGCTGAAGGAGTCGACTTAATTAAGGCGCCGTCGGATTATAAAACGTAACAAGTGTGTTATTAAATCCGTTACTCAAATCTCGAGACAGTTTTAAGGCGGGTTAGTTTGGTTTGGCAGTTTGTTAGGTTTTGTTGTTCTATGACCGTGGAACTTGCTTTTAGCCGAGCGGCTTCTAAATAATGAACAGTTGAGCTCATAATAATATACCCCGCTACTGGACGCGGCTTGCAAACCTGTTTGTCAGTCAGAAGTTGCTCTGTTTGTAGTTCAAGACTTCAAGTTAGGGTAAAAACCGGTCAAGTGCGAGTCGGACTCGCGCACCGAGGGTTCCGTACAAAATCGTTAGTAGATACGTGAATAATTCTAGATAAACACGGGTGGGACGCGGGTGTGGTGGGACAAACTTGATTTTGCTCTTGAAAACCTGTTGTCCCCGTACGTACATCGACATTATTTCGCGGTTAGTTCAGTAGGAGCAAATAGTTTGTCTTACGATTTTTGCGAATTTCTAAAAAAACGCTGCAAGTTAGGAAAACGATTTTTTTTTCCTGTAATATACAGGATGATATTAATGATCGGTAATTTTTACAGATTATTCTGTTCAGTAACTTCGGAGATAATAGGGGGGAATGGTATTTTTTTAAACGTTTTTTGTCTTAAATCAAAAACTACATGTCTAAGAAAAAAAATGGTTATAGAATCTACAAAATAAGCCCTTTAGTTTGATACCTTACTAGATATAATAGCTCTACTTTTGATTTTTTTCGAGATTTCTATCCAATAGGTTCGGGTTAGCGGTCGTTAACACCATTCCAAATTTCAAGTCGATAGCATCAGTACCTAGATCCTGAGATATCTTGCTGTGACAGACGGACAGACGGTCCAGAGGGACAGACAGACAGAGTCGCACCATTAGGGTTCCTTTTTTACCATTTTGGTACGGAACCCTAAAAAAGCTGATTTATTTACAGTCCCTCTTGCATGCGATTGATCTTAATACCTATTTTTATTGTTCATACTCGTATCACAGAAATATATCAAGGTAGAAGGAAAAAGTGTACGTACCTCGCGTATTGACAGAAACTGAAGTTAATGGCGTGCAAAGTAGGTCGCCGCCACTTCTTTTTTAGCACGCGAGGTACGTACACTTTTTCCTTGTACCTCGTATTTCTGTATTTCTGTGGTTCATATGTTAAATTGACATACATTTTCCTACATTAATATCGTATACTTATCATCAAAAACTTCATAACAGCCAAAAACGCACATGCTAAACGCACCTTGAAAATATAGTTGTGCCGTTTCCAGATGTTTGTGCCTCAAAACGAGCAAAGTGTCTTTTAAATTGTCGGTCTTTTTTTTTTAAAAGAAAGTAGAAACAATTTAATTAATAATTCAATGGAGATATTAGTGCAGGTCATGGAGACTTAAAAATAAAGTGGTAAATCCCTTGTCATCCTTATTATTGAGCACGGTTCTCGCATTCAGTCGTCCGCCATTCACAGCCGCAGTTCATTAGGTGGCTCGCTTATACGAATGATTGCCTTTGTCCCGTCCGCGTCGACCAACTTCAAATGTGTTCCAGCGCAGAAAACTCCGCTCGGATACAATCGGAAAACAATTAGTTCGCGCAGTATTACCCGTAATTTGGCAAATCGCAGTCGACTGGAGTAACAAGTTGCCAACGACATGTAGCAGCCCAACTTTATAACCCCTTAATAAAACACAATTTCATATAATGCTCGCTTTCGATATTATACGCGTTACTCTATTCGCAGTATTTTATGTTTATGCTCAAGATTTAGGGGCGGGGGTCGTAAGTTAAGTAATAAAGTTATAAATTATTTCCATTTAACTTAATTTGACAGCTGATATTAAATGGTGAAGGGCGAGTGTTTTGTTAGTGCACACTGCGATTAAATTTACTCGGAGCTAATTAAGATTAACTGCTGATGCAAACAGACTAAATAGACGGTGTTACGGATTGTATAGTCGCGGAATGAAAAGGTTCTTCATTATCAAACCTTAACTCATTGACAGAGTCGAAAAGTGACGGAGCTTTTCATTCCGCAACCGAACTTGTAGAATTTAGATTGTTATTTATGTCAATATTGTTTACGCCTTTGATATAGTCAAACATTGCGTTGCATGTGGACGTGATTAGTAATAACCATAGCACCGAGATAATTACGTTCGGGATCATTTTACGTAATTTTAATTACGACCTTAATTGGGATGACGACTCATGTTAAATGTTAGAACTAACTGTAGTAACATAGATAGGCAAACACAATATTGTCATAACAGGGCAAAATTAAACAAATAAGCCGTAATGTTCATGAAATATGGGATTTCAAAGTATTTGAAAAATTGTCGTTTGTTTTTATAGTCCGAAAGTCAAACAAAAGTTATTTTCAGAATCTTTTCATATTTTTACATTTCAATAGAAAATAAAAGCTACGATAGTTGTGTAGCGTGTGTACTCACAATTTTTCATAACAAAATTATAAATTACTTGTTTTGCAATATGTATACAGCACGCCAAATTATCAAACCTCGATAGAAAATTTTCAGTTAAGTAATTATACTGAATAATGTGATTGAGCTTATAAAATATCTTTTTCCTTGACGATCAATAAAGTTGTTGCTCGCATTATTTGTATTAGCATTGATATTATGGTATAAATATTAGGGTGCTTCTTATTTTGTCGATTTTTTTATTTCTTGCGGCTTGCACCCCATAATTTTATTTTATGGCATGAAAAGGCATGTCTGTTTTTTTTTTAGATTTTTCTTCAAGTTTTAGAGGTCGCTACCAGCCGTTGAATAAAAAAAATCTCATACATTAATAGAATTTAATTTTTTTTTATTATGCTTGAAAACCATTTTATTCTTTAAACGAGACCTTTTTGTTACATGAATGCTTAATTATTATTAATTTTCACCCTTAGATCACTTTTAACCATGACACACTTTAGTCCGAAAAACAGGTTTTAAAGTAAAATACCTTCTAAAATACTTCACATACCGATATTGCTGTTTTAAATTATGTACAGAGCATTGACAAAGTAATTAAAAAGGTCTGCAAAGTAATTTTATTTCAAAACGGGTTTGCGGACTAAAATGAGTCATGGTTAAAAGTGGTCTAACGGTGAAAATTAATAATTAAGCATTCATGTAACAAAAAGGTCTCGTTTAAAGTTTTTGAGCCTAAAAAATAAAGTTAAATTTTTTTTTATTCGACTGCTGGTAGCGACCTCTAAAACTTGAAGAAAAAAATCTAAAAAAACCAGTCATGTCTTTTCAAGTCCTAAAACAACATGAAGGGGTGCCCGAATAAAAAAATCGACAAAATAAGAAGCACCCTAGTAAATATAGTTGTTATTCGCATTACAAAAGCACTATATTTGCATTAAAATTAGCAATCATTTGGGTTCGAGTACCTATTCAAGTAAGAAATCTAAATAATCCTACGCTAGCTATTGAAGAATCATCCCTATTGCTTCGGTACAAATACTTAAATAGAATAGACGTGCGATTTTAACTTATCGTCTCGCAAATGGCTGAATGTGATGAAATTGAAATATTTTGTTTGGATATGTTATGGGCATGAGTATTTTTTTCATTTATTGGTTTGAAATATTACTGCGAAGTGTAGTTTACTGCCAAAGTGTATATAGGTTTCATGAAATTTTCACCCGCCTACAATATATGGACGATTGACTATAAAATTTTATAATATGATATGTGTGAAATAAAAAAATATTGCGTATTTTTTGTATAGAACAAAGTTTTTGCATAATTAACTTTATAATGTTTAATAGGTATCATAAAATCAACTTGTCGCTTTGTTTCGGGTTCGTTAGGTCTATTTGTTTCTTGTATAGTTTAAAATAAAATAATAATAGTATTTACAAGATGGTGTCTGTTTAAAACAGCTTGGTGAACCATTATATAAGCTTTTAATGCCGCCCGCTGTACAAATATTTACAAGTGAACATTTTTTAAACCAGGCCAGAGCAAAACAAAGCAAAGCAAAATAAAGGCCAGATAAAAGAATTTTTAATACACTTGCTCAAAAAGTGGTACTTTTCGTAGCTGTAAATCGTGCGCAAAGTTGTTTTTTTACTTTCCAGCTAATTTTTGAACACTAAATAACACATTTATTTGCAAAAAGTAAAGTACAAAGTAATAATAAATATACATATATCTTGCTTTTTCATGTTTATATTTAATTAAATTCTGCATGTTTCTTTTCAAAATATTTTTTTTGATTAGGCTGAATGGTGACAGTCGGTGCCATGATTTTGTTTCACCGTCATTTTTTCGCAAATGTAGTAAAAAACGTCGTTTGATACACGTGCGGAAGTGTCATTTCCACTCGTCCCGAGTATTTACCCTCGCCTGGCGGCTCGGGCCAATACACCTCGGGACTCGTGAAAAATGACATACCTACTTTCCGCACTTATATAAAAATTACTATTAAGTATTCGTATGTACTTTTTCGCTTCGCTTTTTGCATTATTAGGATAGTCAGGTGATATTTAATAGTGCCAACATGCCATTTTAGGCACAAAGTGTGTTTAGCAGCTCTTGGCCTATATTTGGCTTTTAAAAATGCTATTATACATCCAAAGGTACTGAAAACAGCTAAAAGCCGTAAAGTGGATTTAAAGAGCATTATATGGGTTCAAGTTTATACCACTATACGGCCTTAGGTACTACTTACTTCTGAAAATGCTTTTATAGAACTAAATATAATGAAAACAGGTTCATGTTGGTGCTATTGCTTAATAGCACTAACGTGAAAAAAATGCTTAAGGCTGTTTAGCCTTAAGCATTTTTTTATTTCTTAATAATGATGTTATAAGTCCAAAGCTGTAAAGCGGCATTCAGGTGTGCTATTATACAGCGTAAATTATTGTAAATGGCTTTAAGATGCATATAAAGAGCAATAGGCCATTGGGTGAATATTATTAATATATATTAAAATAAATATTAGGGGACAATCTTACACAAATCGAACTAGCCCCATAGTAAGCTCAATAAGGCTTGTGTTATGGATACTAGACGACGATATATTTAATAGATACAAATACTTAAATACATAGAAAACATTTATAAAATCTCATATAGACCTTAAGTTTTATATAAACTCACGAGTGATTACTTAAAATGCTATTTGTGTTACTTGGGATATAGACATATCAACAATAATATAGTATTGTAGTAGCAATAAATGCATGAGAGGTTTTACACTCGTGCAATCCTGAGATTGCAAGATGATGTAATGTCCGGTATCTGTATACCGGAGATTATATTATCTTCTATACCGGTATTCGTGCTGTTACATCGTACATGCTTATCACTTTGAGTGTCACCGACCCAATAGTCCGGTCCTGGGTTTACACGGGGTTTTCGCTACAATTAGAAATTAACGTGCTACGAGCTACGGCGTAGCACACGTAGCGATCGTTGGCACTGAATGTGTCGTAGTGTTTAACGCGTATATTTATTCAGTGGGTATATGTTGTGTGCAGCGACAGACGTCTACAAGGGGTCGACTCTCGCGCTGAAGGGGTTGCAGCGCACCGACATGGGCACCTATCACTGCATCGCGAGCAATAACATCCCGCCTTCGAAGATCCGCCTCTACGAGGTCTCCGTTCATTGTAAGTGATTCACACGACTCATTTAAAATGTTAAATCATCAGTCTTTCTTCGTTTATCGAATATCTACAGTCTGTTCCGTATAGGAATAGACCGAAGATAAATAACTGGCCAAGAGCATGTCGGACCATGCTCAGTGTAGGGTTCCGTAGCCGTTACTACAAAGGAAATGCACTACAGATGAGAATAAAGTAAAAAATGAAACTATTTTTGTCATTCAGAAAATGTTCGGAGTAAGTTCTCTGTCGTAGTTGGAGGGTCTGGAAAGACTTAAAAGAAAACAATTTTTTTGAGCCCTGTGAAAAAAAATGCAAGAATCTTGTCTTACACTTTGTCCTAATCCTAATCGGGTTCTAATTTTTAACTTTATGTTATTAACGTATTTTTAGTTATTATCCAGTTAAAGCTTTAGCGCTTTTAGGCTGTGAGGCCAAAGTCCGAGCTCTTTCATCTAGTAGTAATTTCAAGAAATATAACGGCAAAAATTAGACTACTTGGTTTGCTTGCATGATATGTTTCTGCCCCGCTTTAAATTACTGCGGGATATAGAGTACTTGAGCCTTCGGCCTGGTAGCCTAAAGCTGGCCATTTGGGTTTGCTAAAATTAATCTAATTCTAGGCTAAATTTTAGGCCAAAGGGAAGAAACGAGAAGAAACGAAAAGAAGGGCCGTTCCTCCTTTTGGCCTCGCTTGGAGTTACTGCGGGATATAGAGCCCCTTCGCGCTCGCGAATATAAGTCTATACGGATTGAATAACACAACCCGAGACCCTTCGGGCCTTTAGCCTCATTTGAAATTACTGCAGGCTCAAGGACGCGTGCAGGCGACCCTTCGACCTTGCAGCTTGAAACTTCTTTCACAGACCCGATGTCTCGAAAAGTGATAGCGGATGTACCCCCACTGGAAAACCATCTTTTAACGATTACTAGTGTACAGGTTGATATTTGCTAAAAAAAATACAGCTTTTGTTACATGTATGAAGGGGATTATTTTTAGAAATATTTATTTTTGTTAAATACCTTAAACGGACAATTTGAAAACGGATTGATTTATTTGTAAACCTTACCATCTGACGTAGGGGAGACCGGGTATGGTTGTCTCGCGGGTTGGTTGTCACAGCGGCCATAAAATAATACTAAACGAAACAATAAGTTCATCGATCGGTGTTAAAAGATCGCAAGAGCTGTACATCCTTCCGTACTTCACCAATCGATGCACTTATTCCTTCGTTTAGTATTATTTTATGGCCGCTGTGACAACCAACCCGCGAGACAACCATACCCGGTCTCCCCTACCCGCAAAATGCCTCCTGGAATTATACCAAAAAGACAAGATGCCTTTTTTCGGTTTGCACTTCAAACAGCCAACACGTGACGTAAATTTTTATTATAGCTTGGCAATTTCGTTCGTGACACTCCCATGGTCCGCGGGCGACGGGGGCGGAGAGACAGCGGGGGTGCTATGAGGTGTGCGCGCGGCGGGGGCCGTCTGACTAGAGCTCAGTCGGCCGCCGGTGCTGTTGGCGGTAACTTGTGTACGTACATAACTACGGCTGCACGCCCCCCGCGAGGACCATTGGAGTGTCACCAACGAAGTTGCCAAGCTATAGTAAATCCACAACTTTAAAATTTGATAATTATTTAATTACGCAAGTATAATCCAAATCCTCAAATTAATACTTAAATTACTCTATATTTTCGAATCAAAAATGAAACATGCATGAGGGGTTAAAAAATAAACAATTCTAATTCTGCCGTATTTGAATGACATTCTGAACGGATCATCGGATTTTAAGAATAAGTTACTTTGTGAATATGTGCTACATATTACATACCTATAAATATTTCGGTTATGATTTTTGATTACCAAACTTAGGTGCTCTCTTGTCGTTGGAGCAGTCACTCTTCTCTATTCTCCGTCAGCCTTTTGGTCTCTTGATACGACGAGACGTTGACTTCTTTCTTTACTTAATTTAAATATGTTAATCTTGCCCTATCTCTGCTTCTCTTGTCCTCAATGTTCTCTTCCAGATTGTTCACAAAGAAAGCGAAATGTCGTATCGTATATATTATCTGATCGTCTTGCCTCTCCGGCTTTGAATTGTTTTCAGTAAACTTCTTTGATTCATCATGCAACTTAATAGTTACTAAGTATGAGATTATTAATGAATGAATGAATATATTTATTTCAGACCTTGAGTCCATATGTGTTAGTATTTACAAGCAGAACTTAAACATTAATGAGTCTTAGTGATTGGCCTCCTCCATCGATCGACGACTGAATTCTGCCGCTTTGTTGCTTACTGTATTATTTGTTCAACATAGTCAAACCAAGCGTGGAAGTTGAGAATCCAGTGGTGATGCGCGCTGTGGATAAGCAGGTGACGCTGCAGTGCCTTGTGGAGGCCTCGCCCAAGGCGCTCAACACGTGGCAGCGGGACAACTCGCCAATTGGTAAGATTTTGAATAGTCGAGTCAAAATTGAACCACGCGTAGGTAATCGTGCAGAAAATGGTTCTGTATCTAAACTAAACATAGCGGAATTATTTAAAACCAATTAACATTTCTTTATCTATACAACTAACTGTCAAATAATGTTTGTTAACAGTGTTTATTATTATGTATCAGTCTTTTTCTAAGTTCCGAAATAAGTCAATTAGAGATTTTTGCAGATGAGGACACATAATTGAGAACGTGTGGTGGATCACATCTCAGCAACTCTTTTTTACATTCAAGCCAAGAAGTATAAGATAACTTTTAATTACTTCAGAAAAAAGAGCATTACAATCTTTTTAATAGATTAAAAAAGAGGAGATATCCGAAAAGAGGAGGAGCGCTATCTTTTAGTTTAGCACTAATATCATGTCCATCTTTTGTTTATAGGTGGCAAGTTAATGAACAGTTCGAAGTACATAATATCGGAGCAGATAATAAGCGAGTATGCGTTGCGAATGAATCTGACGGTCACGAGGCTCAAGAAGGGCGATTTCGGCGTGTACTCCTGCGCAGCCACCAACGCGTTCGGGCGCGCTGAGGGCGTCATCACTCTCAAAGGTAAGCATCACTAGCCAAACCGGCTATCAAAACCGAAAGAAGTCTACTGTATCTGGAAATTGCATATTACATATGTACAGGACATTGCCGAACGCGGCTTGTGGGCAGTACCTATAGTTTGGAGACCCCTGATAAATAATGTACTGTATCTATTTATTAGGTAATAATTAATTGTTGTGAGTTATTATCATAAAAATGTTGACCAAAGAAAGAACTAATTACACGTCAAAAGCCAACTACAAGAATCGCTATCATACGGCCTGGCCACGACATTGGTCTTAGCGCGATCGGTGCGGAGAAACCGAGCGTGAAAGCGTAATACTATGTGTATACTCAGATCTAGGTATACGTAGATGTGACTATCGAAAGTGAAAAAATAAAGAAAGAAGTACTTCAGTGTAATAACAATATGTGTATAGCGATTAAGGGTTTTGCCAAAGACTTTTAATTATATGCCTCAAATGGCGTTACGTATATTAGGTACAAAGACAATATGTTTAAAATTTCGTCCAAAATATGGTTTCTAAATCATCCGCCTGATCCGTGCCGCCTATACCGCTGGTCGCGCTGTGCCGAGCCGTCACTCAGTCTCAGTGGGCTCCATGCTTAATTTTATTTTCTCTGATAGGTAATTTCATACTCATGAAACTTTGTAAAATAAGATCGATACTAGTTTAATGGAATAGAAAGCATAATACTAAAAACGCACCTCTCTATTTTCAACAGAAACGCCTCAACGGACGACGACCACCACGACAACAACAACGACGACAACGACGACCCCGCCCCCGACGACGAGCACCGGTGCGACGACGCGCGCGCCCAAGCGGCACCACAAGAACCAGAACGTGATCGTCGACGACCTGCGCCACGCGGAGCTCAACAACGCTCTAAACTTCTACAACGTGAACGCTTTTGCGCCGCCCAACAACACGCACAACGAACTCGCGCAGAGAACCGAGAGGAAGAAACCCCGCCCCTCCGGCCCTCCATACGTACTTTACAACAGTGAGACCGCGCACTTGCAACCTTCGCTCGCACTCGCACTACTCATCAAACTATTTGTATAAAAATATTAACTTTTAACTTAGCAGCATAGTGATAAAACATGGCTGTTGAATTTTGTATTTACATATTTTGAGGTTGTTAGAATGTTTGCCCATTAACATCGTTATTTAGACGTTAATTGCCTGGCTTACTGTTGAATGCCTAAATATTGTAAATGAAGACAATAAGTAATGCAAGGTTGAATTTTTCTTCCACCATTATGTGGTTTACATTTTACTACCTTAGATTTATCGATCGATGTTTATATGTGTATATCATTTAAATCATATCAGTCATAAAGATAGGCTTTTTGTACTCGATTTAAATGAAATTTTATGTAGTCACTAATATTTTCACACCAAAGAAGGTGATAAATTCAGAATGGACAATATAAAGTAGCCTAGACGTTTTTGACCTTATTTGTTATTATTAAAATACTAATTGTTACTCGTGTTGTAACTTAAGGTACCATTAATACAATAATATTTAGTGTTATTTTCATAATATGACAATACGATTATAAAGACAATAGATAGCCGTACCTAGCGTAAGGATGTATAGAGACCAACATACCAGTTTAGACGGACGTAACTTGCATGTGTATAGATATAAAACATAGCGGTTAGTGGGTATGTAGGCTAAACTTTAATTTATTGACGACTGAGCGGACAGAAAGTTCGATCGAACCACTTGAAATATTTTTTGTAATATGATATAGGATATAATATAGAACTAGATATACGCATAAGAAATTAAATTCTGCCGTGATTTAGTTATTTGTGCTAGATGTTTTTTGACACGTGGTTTTGTAGCGAGTTTCATTTGTACAATTATAAAATTCATAAATGAATGTTATATTTTTAGTAGTAATTATTTTAAAATAATTAGGTGATATAATTTTTGGTATTTGTAATACGTTGTTACTCTTTAAGGGACAAAAAGATCTTAGCTAAAATATCTGAAATTAATGTTATAATAAATTTACGTCTTCCGAATAGTGTATTTAAAATAAAGTATTCGGCTCATTCAAATTTAAATATTTAAGTTTAATATTCGTAGAGAAAGAAGTTCCTTTTGGGCTTCGTAAATACATTTTGTAGAAATAAGTAATGAGGATGAATTTATCGTAGGAATAGAAGGCGTGTACATGCATTTTGATAAGGAGAAGTAAGTAGCCGTAACGTTGATCCTTACCACGAATATGAACAATGTACAGATGTAATAATTATCTACTCGCGAGACAATTATGCTTATAATAATATAATTACATAGAAATATTTTGGTCACATCGAATAAGAAAATATAAAACATATGTTCAATATTTAAGTAATCAAACTGTCAGACTCCAAACTAGGATTTTCTGTGTCTACTGTAAGGGTTCCCTTTTTGGGGTTAAGTCCAGCACCGCCAGTAACTATTTAGTATTATTTTATTTCTTAAATTGATCTGACCTGAAGTAGAATTTACAAGTACAGTAGGCAGGCAGCTACCTACTACTGCTAATGAGTCACACTATCAAAAACCATGATTATTATTATTCCACGTTACGGTGATTATTTAAGGGTTATTAAAATTAGGTTGAGTGCTATCTTTGAGAAAATTCTGTATTTTTTGGGATTCGTTTTCAGCAACGCTACAACTGTACTTATAATTATCTAATCATATAAATTACAAATAAACATAAAAATACAATTTAAGTTACGTGTCTGTCAGTCAATTTCCTATTTAAACATCATTATTGTACCGATTGTTTTGTCTGCATGCTTGGTTTACATTGTCTTAATTATTTGTTGGTAAAAAGTGCAAACAACTACTCTCAGATTAGGTAGTGTATGCATCAAATTTAGTGGCTAAGTTGATTTATGTAGTAACCACGACAAATAGACTCTAAATAGATAAGAAATATATATTCTAGTGGGAACTGGAACCCCTTCCCCTCTCCTAATTTATTCTTAAATCGGGCGTACGCTGCCGCCACTGACGCGAACAGATATTAACACTGATTGGTGTCATGACCAGTACAGTTGATAAGAAAACTCTATACCTATGTACTAAACTTCTTATTCTTGTAACGTGAAACCTGTAACTGATCTACTTTTTTACCAACTAAATTAATTGACGATTTGCCACGTGCTAATAAGATCATGTAAACCAAGCATAACAAAAGCATAACTTGCATAATTAGTGTGTACTAAAAAACTAAGAAAGAATGATAACTTACTATTATATCGTATCTATGACAATACAATCTAATACTAACAATAAAATATGTTTTGCTTGTAAACTAATCTAATGATAATAATTACTACTTACTTTTATTATAATGACAATAAAATTTGACAATCATTATTGTATTTGTACCTAATATATGAATATCATGTTAAACCAATGACATTACGAATGCGTCTCTATTTATCAGTGTTAACTTTAAGATGTTGATATCATTTTATGACATTTTAAAATAAAAATATACCTAATCGACGCGTGTTCATTGGTAGAAATATATTTAAGCGAAAATCCAGAACGAGAGAGAACCAGCACTGTGTACCTACGGATTCTGACTAGACACTAAAAGTAGCTAAAACGATGTTATTTAGCACATCATTGGCTTAAAGTTGAAAATGATCCTATCCTTATCCCTTGTATCTCCACGAACAATATACTAAACTGTAGTAAAGGTACCACAAAAAAACCTTGGACATGGAGAGCTGCATAGTTAAATTACGGATGTTGTCCTATACTTAACTTACAACACACTAACTAGTGGCACTGTGAGCTGTAGACCAAGCTAGGTTGTCGACCGCCATATTAAAAACAATTACAAAAACTGATACGGCAAAATCTACATCACAATCGAACCTTTTTACCCGACTGCGGCGAAGCCCAAAGGAGGGTTATGTATTTGGCCTGTATGTATGTATGTATGTATGTCCGTTCCTGTGTCCGCTCGTAACTACTCAACGACGCATCTGATTTGATAAATGATACATCATTAGATTCGTCTTGATGGTGCGAGTGTCACTGGGCATGAAGTTCGTTAAAATAAACAAAATGGCGGATTTAATGCAGTTTCAAAGTGCACCGCGGTCGGTTTTTTTTTATAAAAATATGGTTATTACAAAATTGCACGAGAATCGCTTGAAACATGCGACATGTAGAGGAGAACAGCCGGACAGACATACGAAGCATTTTTGCCCAAGCTGAACCAGAGACGCTTCGCACTCATAACAATGCACTTCCACATAAATGAAAAAGTAATCTACATTGGTAGGTTAAACAATATCGCTTAGGTATCAACGAGAACCTTCTAACCTTAGGAGTATTACGTTGAAGTTAATTAAATACGTTACTATAGTCTGTTTTTTATTTCCGAGGACAAAAATGACATTTCATGTGTTGTCTGATTTTTACAACTCATAAATAGTGATTTAAACTTTCACGATTTTCACTCATTATTATAACAAAACGGGACTTAATCGCGTAAATAGTGATGTGATACAACCGGTAAATACCGACGAAAATTTAGGTACCTATGTACTTATGTTTATTGATATTGAAGTGTCTGTAACACAATGAGTGCATAATCCGTGAAGTTCCAAACCGATACAATACGTTACTTAAAAAAGCCACCCTTTTGGAGATATAAAATATTTGTAAATACACCACATTTCTAATATTTAAAGGTACATTTTACTTGATTCGAAACTCATTACTTATCTTACAAAGCTGAAAATACGCCAAACCCACTTTATTTCTCTGCGTTATAATTTCAAGCAACGGAATCACATACGTAGGCACTAATTATCCAATAGTAGGTTAAAGGTTGAATATAATGAAGTTATTATATGTAATTAATTTTCGTTAAGTACCTAAAAATATATGTTTTAACGTAAATAGTAATTTTTATTATATCGGTTATTAATAATTACACCACGAACCGAAATAAAGGACAGCACTGTTTCTTAAAAGCTGGCCACATTATTTTTACGTTTGACATTTGTAGCTGTCATATTTGTCTCCGGAAATAAAAAACAGACTTTAGGTTTTAGCTTATACCACAGAATAAGTAATAGTACTTTGTACAGAACTCGCACTGTCTAACAAAATCCACGTTCGAGTCACAAAAATGTGCCAAATTCTAACTTCTCGCTCTAATTCATAACGCGCGCTCTTTCGACGACAATAAAGAGGTGCTTATAGGTTTCGGGCTTCGCACACAGGCGCTGCAGGGGTCGGCGCAGGCCTGGGCTCGCCTAATGCATTAGGCAAGGAATAATAATAATTACCGCGAAACAAAATCGCGGAGCGACGTACGCCTGCTTATACATATATAAATACAACACGCTACAGGAAAACGAATCAAAAAGTTTTTGTGCAGTAAGTTACCGCTGGGTTAACACGTTCACTGCGGCGACCTAAATCTCCGTCCTGAATTTTAGTGCGTTACGGGGCCTAATCGACCTCGTATTGGTTTACACTTTTGTGCGTTACGGGTATAAAAGTGCCCCGTATACTCTAGTCCGTTTGATTTGATATAAAAGGCTGAATTTTTTATCTATTCGTATTTTTTTTGCACCAATTTACAAAGTATGAAATTTCCTATTTTACTTTCTCTCCGCACGCAGTTACGATGAAAGCTCAAAAAATTATAATAAGAAGAAAGCACGGGGTTCTTTTCGCCCCGTATCGCACTGAATTTGAAAAACTACGGGGCTTAGTGAACCCCTTAACGCACATACTTTATCTATATCGATGTATTGGTAGTGATGGGAATGATATAAACGATATTTTAAATTCATTTAAAGTTTTAGATACAGTAGTGCATATTCATAAAGTTTGTGACTTTGTGGCGAATTTAATGTTCTAAGTTATAACAACTTAAACACATTGCTTCTTTACACTTACTGCATATAATTTTTACTTTTTTTACTTTATTATCTGCTTCTCGACTACTCATAGGTTCCCGTATTTTTTTATATTAGCTTACACATTTTTTTCTTTTCATCAAGTTGAAATATAATGTGTTCAACATCTATATTCTTTGGCTCCTGATCAGTATTTTGTAAAATTATCATTAGACTTCAGTGGAGAATCCATGGATAATTTCTAATTTATCGATAACAGGTGTTGCGATAATGACTTCACTAGCGATATTGAGCACATCATCCCCCACAGGTCAGTTAAAATCTATACGAGGTTCTCTGAACCCCGTATCGCACAAGAAGACAATATTTGTTCTGTCATCGGAACGGGGTTCATATGACCCCGTAAATTTTAATATATAACTAGATTATACTTTAAAATAGAAACACAAATATATAATTATTTCTGTTGTAGACATAAAAATACCAAAAATACAGCCTCCGCACCAGCGAGTAAACGCAAATTTTTGCCTCCGCACTGAATGATGGCATAGTACGGGGTTCAGAAAGCCCCGTAACGCAGTGAACGTGTTAATAAATATAACTTTTTATAAGCAGAGATCGGAATAGGCTGAGTATATTTACCTAAACTTTGAAGAACATAATCGAAAAGTGGAGACTCCCTTACGACTACATTTTTTTCCGGGTTTAATAAATCTTACTAAAAATTTATATTATTGGTATTCTTTCGCACATTTCTCGAATATTCTCAGTATAGCTGTCTCTTTCTAATAGTGCTCTCTTTCACTCCTTCGAGAAATTTCGCCATATACTGAAGTGTAGTTCAAACGTCCATAAAGGGTCCTGAAAACGCCTGAAAACGGGGTTTCAGGTTATTGCGCCATCTGATAGAGGGTGTCCTGAAACGGACTGAAAACATGTTTCAGGCGCCTGAAAACAACGGCAACTTCGGTGAATTTTCAATCTTCTACTACGTGAAAGAGCCACCTCTGAAACCGCCTGAAATCACCTTTCAACCTGCTGAAAATGTATTTAACTTGTTTGTTGTCACCGCAAGAACGCAAAATCGCAAACACGAGGATGCTTGCAACTTCATTAGCGGAGGAGAATTATTCGCCGTAGTTGGGTAAAAAGTAGTTACCTACCCTATGTGTTAACCGTGGGGGTCATAATCCACCCGTATACTAAAATGTATCATGGAAATCGGTCTATAGTAGTTTTTTAGAATAGATTATCATTATTGTTCCCTCTGTCTCAGACTGTTTTAATATTACTACATGACTGTGTACAATGAGCGACTAGCATTCCGGTAAACGACAACGTCCAGTAACATGACAACTTTTTTTGGTAGGAACTTATGTATGACTAATATTCCAAATTAGATGCTATAAATAACGACAAATTGGAAATGTTTTCAATAATGATTATGACAAAAGTATCGATAATATCTGTACAGTATTTTAACTTTCGATAACTTGTGGATGTAAACCATAGACTGGTTGGCTTGACCCCTTGCGCAGCATTACCAACAGCTCCCCAACAATATCGATGGCTTACCTTTAAAAAATGTGAATTCCAAGTCGCTTGCTCGAGCCGTGTGTTAGTCCGTTTGCTCACCACACAAATACCGTCACCGGCCGGGACCCGATTGTCTTTATATCCGCACAAATAGTCACAGATACCGTACAAGTTGTATTTACAAAATTATATACACAACACACATATATTTACACATTAATTTTTATTTAACTCCCAAGAACGTTCATACAAAGCCGCCGCGCGCCTAAAACACCGGTTTAATACGCACCTAATCTAAAATGCAACTGGTCTAATGAGACATCTAGCCTAAGACGCACCTCGTTTAAAGCTGATTTGGTCTAAAACGCTCTTAGTCTAAACCCTTTCGTCGGTTTAGGACCACAATCAGAAATGACCACAGCTACAAATGACCACATTTATAAATGACTGCTCTACACAAGACCACTTCGTGAAATGACCACTTCTTGAAATTACCACTTTTAACACTGAGTGCCACAGTCTCAATAGTCGGGTTCAGCAGCATTTTCGCTACATACGGCAATTAGCGTGCTACAGACCAAGACGTAGCCCAAGTAGTGATGCTTGGCGCTGAATGCGTAAAGAGCGCAGCACAGCAGCAGCACAGAATAGCTCGGCACTGGATCACCGCCGCCTGAATTCATTGGTTCACCGTCAACCAGACGTCAACTATAGCACTTAACAGTCCTGGCTCACCGCCGCTGACGCATCCACTTTTTGAGGTTGATTTGTAGAGTGCGGGATCCACGCGCGGTCCCTTCGCGCCTTTCGTCGTAAGCGCGGTTATGGCGCGCGTCGCTATTAGCAGTCGGATCCGGTGCATTTTGTAACCCAAACGTCGATGATGTAGACCGGGTTTTTTTAACACATTGAATGCCAACGGACACAGACTCAGAACATGAGTTCCAAGTCTGTGTCCAACGGAGCTTAACGTGAGGTATCCGACCGTTAATAGTACATTACTGCAGAGGACGGGTTTTCCTTTTGAAGCCTGACTAACTTGCAATCCTTATTGGACGTAGCAGAAGTCGAACTAGGTGGGGGCCATGATAACGTGACACATCGCCTAGTGACTGCAATACGGCCACATCTCAAAAAAAAATCAATTTTTGTTTTTAATTTTTTTTAACAATAATCACAAAAAAAAAATGAGATGTGGCCGTATTGCAGTCACTAGGCGAATATAAGTTACTTCATAGGTTAGTCGAGTTCATGACTACTTCCTGCTTTAGAAAACAGCAAATGTTTAGTCAAATGACTACTTAGACCAACTGCATTTTAGACGAGACACTACTTAGGTCAGTTGTGACTTAGACCTCTTACTACTTAGACCAGCTAAGACTTAGACCACGTGCTCTTAGGCTAGCTGTGTTTTAGACCACTTACTGCTTAGACCAATAGCGACGTAGACTGGTAGCTACTTAGACCAGTTGCACTTTAGACGAGATGCGTTTTAGACTAGCTGCGTTTTAGACCTGTTACCGCTAGTACCAGTTGCGATTTAGACGAAATGATCATTACCCATTTGTTTGAGACAATATTTTTAATGAATGAATTAATTTACGTTTATTTCGCATACAAATACAAATACACGCAAATACATTAAAACAAAAAGAAAGTATACATAACAAAACAACATACAACAACACAAAACAACAACAAAACAAAACAACAACACAAACATCACAAACAAAACACAAACATTCATAAAATACAACTGCATGCTGTTAAACAACAAAAATCCAAAATTCGAAACGACATCACAAGTCACGAATCCTAAAGAAAACAGCCTAAATTGATGAGCGTTGTAAAATTCTAAGGCCTCTTAGTTTAATGAATTCATAGATTATACTTTCAATCCACAACCAGACAAGTTGTATCAATCTTTTCATGCACGAAACAGAGCCTGGTAAGTACTAAGTGTTAAGTTAATAAAATCAATATGATATGAGGCGCAATATGATCTAGGTCTCACATACAGTATGCTATAACATAGTGATCATTTGTATATCAATGTCATTGATAAATCTTGCAACCAAGAGTGGTGGCAGTTAATCACTCGCAGCGGATTGGATGTCAATTATCAGCAACTTCAGTCGTTGCGCTAAGATGCGCTGCTAACCGCACGGCAAACTTTGCGCGCCATCGTACTCCTTCAATCTCAAGCCTTTAATGAGTTTGGCGAACGCCACACAAGCTACGTTTTTAGGGTTCAGTACCAAAATGGTAAAAAAGGAACCCTTATGGTGCGACTCTGTCTGTCTGTCTGTCTGTCCGTCTGTCACAGCCAGATATCTCAGGAACTAAGCTGCTATCGGTTTGAAATTTGGAATAGTGTTAAAAGTAGCTAACCCGAGCTTATTGGACATAAAAAAAATCTTGTACCTTTTTTACTTTTTTTTAAAGGGCTCCGTAATGGGATTTTGAAAATTTAAAGTAGGGCTAATATATCGAGTGGGATATCAAATGAAAGAGCTTAATTTGTAGATTAAAATACCGTTTTTATTTTTTTTCTTAAATAGATAGTTTTTGATTTATGGCGAAAAAAGTTTAAAAAAATACCATTCCCCCCTATTATCTCCGAAGTTACTGATCAGAAAAATGTGTCATAATTACCAATTATTAATGTCGTCCTAAATATTAAAGAAAAAATATAACGGTTTTCCTCACTTGCACCGTTTTTGAGAAATTTGCAAAAATCATAACACGTACTTATTTGCTCCTACTAAACTAATCGCCATACAGTTTTTCTTGAACTATTCATGTATCTACTTATTAGGATTATTATGTCTTTCCCGTACACGAGACAATGGTGTCTCGGCCCTTTGGGAGGCGTGCGCGGAGCCGAAGCCAACGCGTAGAGGCCCTTTCGACAATTTAATGAGAGGCAAAGTGTACACCCAGCGGATGCTGTCCCTGCCCGTGTCATGGGACGCACGCAGAGACAGCCCCCGCCAAATGCAAGGACTATTGTTGATTGATGGAATCTAACTCTACTGGGCTATGGCGGTGGAAATATGGACTAAATTACTGGGTTATGGATTGAGACATGACGGCGCCTGTCAGGAAAAGTGTCTCATGGCTTTCGTGGCACTGACAGACTGTGACTTGCCCTCCGCTGATGGGCCCCTGTTAAATAAATAGCGACATTATGAGCAATGGCCTAGCTAGGGGCAACACCAGTGCCGAGGGCTGCAGGGTGTCGAGAGGTGTGCTGCGCTTTCTCCGAGGGTACTCGCGGCATTATGCCTTTTATCACTTCCACGCCTGGAGCATATAGCTCTCGCGACTCTACTCTGGACGGCCGGTTAAGGCAAGCCAGAGGCGGAGGTCCTTACACTCTTATTATTATTAGGAAGACCGTTATATTTTCTCTTCCTAACTGGAATACTTTTTTAAAAATTTACAAAAATCTTAACATATTACTCCTACCCTCCCTACGAGAGCCATCTAGCGGAGAGTAGCAAAACTAAGCGATGGTTTATATCAGATTACATAAAAAATGTCTATTAAATACAATGATCACTCATCAGGAATCGGGAAAAAAACATAAAGTAACAATAATTATTAAAAACTCTATAATAGGAGTATGTTAGGAAACTTGACACTAGTAAATACCATAAATATGAAATACCACTAGCGCCATCTAGGGACACAAATCTAAAATAAAGTGTGCTTCAAAACATTATTACTTCATGAAAAATGATACATGAGAACTAAATTAGTTGACAAACAATTATTTCAATCAGCCAATAACAAAAAGTAACGTTTAAATTTAAATTACAAGTAAAATTTACGCGCTATTTAGTATCAATAGATGTCGCTGTAGCATACGCTGCATCGCGCTGTTAAGATTTTCCCTGGTTTAATAGGGCTAAAGTGGGTTTAAGGCAGGGTTGCTGTTAGTCGTACGTAAGATTGGTCTACTTATGAGTTTATACGGAACCCTCGGTGCGCGAGTCCGACTCGCACTTGACCGGTTTTTTTAACTTTACATAACTACAAAGTAATAGGCAGTAATTTCTGTACAAGGGAGCAATATAATATAATTACGGCAAGGGCGTACATTGAATCCTGAGCGTAGTGAGGAATAGGGGTGTTCCCGCCCAAGATAAAAATTATTTCGCTATCGTGTGTCACATATTGTTTTTTACACCAACTGTAAGGCACAGGTATCGACTAGATGTTGAGTTCAAACTCTAATGATGTTTGTTTTTTATTATAGCTTACTACTACTAATTAATAATATCTAATCAATACGCTTCAGAACTGGGTACTGACTGACGTACTGAAGATTCGTATAAATATGAAATTTTTCGTGATTTTCAGACTAGAACCAATGATATTTTATAAGTAGATAGGTTACAAGCACTCCAAAAGTGAAGCACTGAAACCACGATAAATGTATTGGTGCCCTTTTTGTAGTGGGTAGTCACTCGCGGGTCGGTCAACGAAACGCACGACGATGTCAAGGGTGAATATTTACAAGATTCACAAAAAAAATGCCGTCGTGTGTGATCAGAAAGTGCACCAATCATAGCAAAAAGTGCAACAAAGCGCAAGGGATCACATATCACCTGTAAGTACGCTGAAATAATTTAATTTTATCATTTTTATTATTTTATTTTTCAAATACGACGCCATCTTACTACCATAGAGGTCATTTGAATGAAAGAGACAAACTTACGTCTTTGACAATGAGAGTGACAAGGATAGCCGAGCAGGCTCCGAGTCAATCCGAATCTAGCCGATGGGTTCACTCGGTTACGTTTAAAAATTAATCGCGCAAGTAACAAAAAGCTAGCTGTCTCTTTTTTTTGCATTATTGTAACTATGCCATCTCTTTTATGCAATCTGTTAATATGTGTGAGTATGTACACCGTACAGTGAGGTACCAATGTGTGCTGCTGCTTTCTTGGAAGCATATTTCTCAGCTGGCGAGTATGCGTATAACGTATCTTCTTATAAAATATCATTGTAGAATTCCGGCTTTCTATTAGGCCTAAGACTTTGATGTTTTCTGGTCTTTAGAACATGACAATTTAAGCAACTGATGTTGATTTCAAGTTATTAAAATGTATTTTTTAATACACTTGCTCAAAAAGTGGTACTTTTTGTAGCTGTATATCGTGCGCAAAGTTCGATTTTGCGAACTAGTGCTTTTTATTTCCCATTTTTTTTAATTTACTGTTGTTCAAATACATACATCCAACTAATGGTCAAATACGTTCTTTGTTTTTATTACGTCAGTGGACATTGAATGAAAGTATACATTTGATACGTTTAAAATATTAAATACACATATATAACGTTTGATTGTTTTTATTATAAACAATTAAACTGTTATCTAATATTAAAATAGTTTAAAAAGTATGCTTCTTGAGTATTACCAATGAGTAGTTTAGTCAGCGGTCTCGCATAATACTAGTATTATGCGAGACCCAAAAAATAAAAATTGTCACAGATAAGATAATATGGTGCAGGCTGTTCGAGTTTTATAAATGACAATTAGCTTTCCGGCACTAAAGATTACATTTTACTTGGAAATTAATGAGCTATTAAGTATTTAAATATTTATTGCTTTTTTCCATTTTTAAATGCAGTTAAATTATCTTAGAACGTTTGTCTGTTCCCAAAATAGTTTATTTTTATTTGGCTGAATGGTGACAAACGCTGCCACGTTGGAAAAAGTTCGCAATTAAAAGTAACACATTTTGTTTTATTCCCGCCATTTTCATTCATGATTGTAATTTTGTAATTATTAATTATCGCGCATTAGTTTGATAACACTTTTGTGAAAAATGAGCGATTCAGACGATTTTGAAATAAATTCAACACCACGGGATATACTAGCAAAGGTGTCAACGGCAACTACTATTCATTATTTTACCAGAGAAGTCGAAGGAGGAATATCTGGCCGTCTATGAGCAATTCATTGACTGGAAACGAGAAAATCGAACGGCGTCATTCTCAGAAAATGTACTTATGGCCTACTTTCTTGAATTATCTAAGAAATATCAGGCATCTACAATGTGGTCAGGATACTCAACGTGACTCTTAATAAGTGTTCCAATTGAGTGCTCCATTTTTATGAGGCCAAAAAATAAACAAATTTGTCTCTTAATCATTCAATCATTTCATTTTCGTTGTAATTTTTCGCAAATGTATTAAAAAACGTCGTTTGATACACGTGCGGAAGTGTCATTTCCACTCGTCCCGAGTCTTGTCCCTCGCCTTACGGCTCGGGCCAAGACACCTCGGGACTCGTGAAAAATGACATACTTTCCGCACTTGTATCAAAAAGTACTATTCTGTAACAAAACTTTTGGTATAGAAATTAAACATATTTTGAGACATACTTGGCCCCTGAAAACACCATGTTTAAGTGAAGATAAAAATTTTAAACCACTATCGAATGACAAATCATATGCTCAAGTCAAGTTTACATCGCAACTAGATTTTATAGTGTTATTATTGTTAGATAAGGAGATGTGATTTTTTGAAAACCGAAAAAATTCCACAATTTTGCTAGTGAGACTATAATTTGTTATTGATGCTACCTGCCACTAAATAATGGTTTTTCTAATCATAAATGAGTTTCCTTAAGTTTTGTCATACAAAGAAGGGCTCATTTCTGTCATAATAAATACAACATAATATGGCAACATACATGGTACCATGTTCATAGCTTTTTGAGCAATATAACTATTTTCAAGTGGTTAAATGTCAGACATAAAATACACAACAAGCAGATGTTCGTGTGTAGGTCGGCCCCTCACAAGGTAGTCTGACGACCTGGTTAGGGTCGCCGGAAGTCCATGGAGGCAGGAGACGTGCGACCGTTCATCGTGTAAGTCTTTGGGGAATTGGGGCCCTATGTTCAGCAGTATCAAGGTTGACATGATGAGTTGAAGCTGCATAATTAAGTTCAACAGCGAGATTCAAGAATTTACTCCCGAACACGTTCAAAAATACTAGATCGTAACCTCTTTCTTCCGACTCTTTAAAAGCTCGTAGATATTCAACAGCACAAAATTTTGAAGTTGTGAGAGTTACGAGGCAGAAATCGAAATGAAGAAGTAAGAATTAAACTAGATATTGTAATTTTTTCTATTTGTTTATATTATTATTTGTATGTCTTTCCCGTACACGAGACAATGGTGTCTCGGCCCTTTGGGAGGCGTGCGCGGAGCCGAAGCCAACGCGTAGAGGCCCTTTCGACAATTTAATGAGAGGCAAAGTGTACACCCAGCGGATGCTGTCCCTGCCCGTGTCATGGGACGCACGCAGAGACAGCCCCCGCCAAATGCAAGGACTATTGTTGATTGATGGAATCTAACTCTACTGGGCTATGGCGGTGGAAATATGGACTAAATACTGGGTTATGGATTGAGACATGACGGCGCCTGTCAGGAAAAGTGTCTCATGGCTTTCGTGGCACTGACAGACTGTGACTTGCCCTCCGCTGATGGGCCCCTGTTAAATAAATAGCGACATTATGAGCAATGGCCTAGCTAGGGGCAACACCAGTGCCGAGGGCTGCAGGGTGTCGAGAGGTGTGCTGCGCTTTCTCCGAGGGTACTCGCGGCGTTATGCCTTTTATCACTTCCACGCCTGGAGCATATAGCTCTCGCGACTCCACTCTGGACGGCCGGTTAAGGCAAGCCATTTATATGTTTCTTATTACATCAAGAATAATAGCCAAAAACATAAGACAACCTGATATAGACCCATTTTATATAAGTATCGTAGTAAACTATACATATCTTTTTTGTTTTATCAGTTCTTCTCTTCGTCAGTTCGTTGTTTTTGTAATGAAAAAATACTAATTAATTGTCTATTATTTCCATTTTAGCCTTCAATACTACTCTAGAAAACCGTATATGCTTTGGTTTGGCCAGTTTAAAAGTACGTATAAGAACAAATGAACAAATATACGTACTTTTAAACTGGCACGAGGGATAAATATATCAATTTTACTAAGATACTAACCAAAAAGACCGAATAGGTGCGATACGGTATATTTTATTAAGTTAAAAGGTGGTATGTGACATATACGTCGTTTTTGGTTAGTGTCAACATCATACGTAAGCGGTGTAGACCAGGGACTAGACCGTATCAAGAAAATCCTAAGTAAGAATGCCGTATAATTAATGGGTCTTTACCACTTTAAATAAATAAAATAAAAATAAAATAGTTTATTTTTGCAAGTAGGCCCTCAAGGGCTCTTTTACAAGTCTGAGTCTAAATATGTATGTATTATTTCATTTCTTTTCTTTTGGCGCTTCGGGTAGTGACCTTCTGGTGAGAAGAAGCGCCGGAAGAAACTCACCAGTTTCTCTTTTTTAAAAACAGGTATGACATTATTACATTCTATTTCATTAATACGTTATAATAAACTTATAACTACATTTTCAGAGATGTAAAAGGTCTCTAGGCGTCAAAACAAGACAATTAAAATAATAGAAATAAATTGATAATAAAAATTCATGGAGATGTAAAGAGTCTCCGTTGTCAAAATATTAAGTTTTGGAGGTGTAAAGGACCTCCAAACGTCAAAATATAAAATAGGAATGTTTATACTAAATATATTACAGAAATGAAAATATTCTGCAACTCACACGATATAACTTAAAAACTAAATTAAAATAAAATGAATACAGTTTTTTCTTAGAGATGTATATGGTCTCTAAGTGTCAAAACAGTTAACAAGTTCAAAAACAGAAAAAAATCAACAAAAGAGACATTATATTAAAATGTAGTTATTTCCAGTTGCAGTTAATCCCAAGGTGCTTCATCATTCATGTAGTCTTGTGTGCTGTAATAAGCTTTGGACATGAGTTTACGCTTTACACAATTCTTGAATTTGCTAACAGATAATTCAGTTATGTTTCTTGGCAGTTTATTATAAAACCTTACACAATTACCCATGAATGATGTTTTTATTTTATGGAGCCGAGTGGTGGGCACTGCGAGCTTAAGTTTATTTCTAGTATTAATATTATGTATGTCACAATTCTTCTTAAAATTCATGATATTCTTATGTACATACATAATATTCTCATAGATGTATTGACAATGCAATGTCATTACATTAATGTCCTTAAACTTATCTCTAAGTGAGTCTCGATAGTTCATCTTATATATCGCTCGAATAGCCCTCTTCTGCAGAACAAATATAGTATTAAGCTCTGAAGCGCTAGCACTGCCCCACAGTAGAATACCATACGACATAATACTGTGGAAGTAACTAAAATATACTAATCGAGCTGTTTTGATGTCTGTTAATTGTCGGATCTTGTTGACTGCAAAAGCTGCAGAACTAAGTCTATTCGAGAGATTAGCAATATGGGGACCCCACTGGAGTTTATGATCCAATGTCATACCTAGAAAAACTGTACTATCAACTAGTTCCAATTCCTCATCCTTCACAATGACACTTGCTTGCTCGCGATTTACGTTACGCGTGACAAAGTTTATACATTTAGTCTTTCTTTCATTTAACAGTAAATTGTTAACATTGAACCAATTTACTACTTTAGAGATAGCATTGTTTACATCGTTGTAAGCTTGCTGCTGTCGCTTAACTTTGAAGATAAGTGAGGTGTCATCTGCAAACAATACTATATCATGGTGGGTCTTTACGAGGTATGGCAAGTCATTTATGTAAATAAGGAACAGGAATGGTCCCAATATTGAACCCTGCGGTACACCCATCGAGACCAGTGACCCTGGTGAGTGCTGTCCATTCACGTCAACCCTTTGTATTCTACCTTGTAAGTACGACTTAAATAAATTCAGTGCCGATTCTCTAACTCCATAGTAGTGCAGCTTCCCGATCAATGTTTCATGACAAACGCAATCAAATGCCTTGGATAAATCACAGAAGATACCTAAAGCATCACATGACTCCTCCCAGGCATCGAAAATATGTTTAATTAGCTCAACACCAGCGTCGGTTGTCGAGCGACCCCGAGTAAAACCAAATTGCTTATTATGCATTAAGTTATTTGTATTAAAATGTTTCATTAATTGGGACAAAACTAATTTCTCGAAAATTTTACTGAAAGTTGGTAGCACAGATATTGGTCTAAAGTTAGTGGGGTCAGTAGTGCTACCTGATTTAAATAAAGGTGTTATTTTACTATATTTCATTAGATCAGGAAACTCACCGCAATCAACACAGTTATTAAACACGACTACCAAGTCAGGCGCTATGATTTCTATTAGGGATTTAACAGCATGGACAGAGACTCCCCAAAGGTCACTAGTTTTTTTAACATTAATTGATTTAAACGCCTTTACTACATCCGAGGTACTGACATGTTCAAAATGAAAGTATTTACTACATTCTGGGGCGTTGTCTTTTAACAGCGTGACGGCAGACGAAGGTGATGAATTTAAATGCTTAGTTGTGGATACTGGTATCTCGGTAAAAAACTTTTCAAATTCTGTTGCTACTTCTAAATTGGAATCTACAATTTTGCCATCAATTTTTAGTTTAAGATCGTTTACTGTGTGCTTCGATCGACCAGTCTCCACATTAATTACTTTCCAGGTTGTTTTAATAATATCAGAACTATTTCTAATTTTCTGGCTTAAGTAATTACGCTTAGCTAAATGACAATCTATCTTAAATTTCTTCGAATATTTTTTCACGTGCTCTTTAAATTCATCACTCGTATTGAACCGCCGTTCCTCATACAAGGCATACAATTCCTGTCTACGTTTATGTAAGTCCTCAGTAGCCCACTCACTAAAAACTGGTGCACCACTAACCACGACCGATTTAGAAGTAAATATTGCGTTATAATGTTCCATAAAAGTGTGAAAGAATGAATTGTACATGTCGTTAGGAGTCGTGTCGGAAGATAAAAAGGGTAGCGCCTGAACTAGACTGTCCCTCATTCGTTCCACACGGTCCGTGGTTACTGGTACAAAATTAATTTGTTTTCTCAAGATATTATTCCTTAATGACTCAAATACCATTAGTTGGCCAAGATGATCTGATTCTAACTTGCTGATTACACTTTTGGTATTAGGAAGAATATCAGTGAAAATGTTATCAATGCAGGTGGCGCTAGTAGCGGTCACTCTAGTTGGCTCCATAAATATGGGTCTGAGATTACAAGATTTGAAAAGATTCAACAATCTGACACTTACTGTTGAATTTTCCAAAATATTTACATTGAAGTCGCCGCATATAAGTAATTTCTTACTAGAAGTAGCAATTATTTTATGTAACACAGATTCCATTACGTTTTCAAAAAGTTCAAAATCACTTAAAGGCGGCCTATAGACACAAACAACAATAAATAAATCTAATTCTACGGCACTTAGTTCTATGGTCCGTTCAACAGACAAGGATACAATATCCTTACGTTCCTTAAATTTTAATTGTCTATTTAATATGATTAATGACCCACCATGTATGGAACTTAGTCTGGTGAACGAACTACCCACCTGGTGATTCTTAAATTGAGGCATTAGTTCATTATTTTCTAACCAATGTTCGGTTATACAAAGAATATCTATATTGTAATCGTTCAAAAAAAGTTCAATCGCTAAGTCTTTCCCTCTAATGCACTGAATATTTTGATGCACCAGGTGGATGTGACTTTTATGTTTGCAGCATTCATTGGATTTACTTAGAACCAAATTGCCAGAGACAGAGTACTCCTTTGTCTTAACATTTAATTTAAATTATTGGTTATAATAGGAACCAACTCCAAGTTCACATTATTGGACTGCTCAATAGGAGCAGAACCTGCCAAATTCTTGGCAGAAATGTCTAATAAATATGATAGCGACAAAGCTATTTGTCTTCTATAATAATTAGAAAGGTAAAACTTACCTTTAGTCAAAAATACCCTACTTACATATTTGTTTGTGTCTATTATTGTAAACTTACTACTATATGTACAAAAATTATACAGGTATATATTTAAGTTGTATCTAGTATCATTTTCTGTTTTTGACACTTGATTGCAATAGGGGAATGTGAACATAATAATTTCTTTTACTGCAAGGCTGTCTAACTTTTCTAGAAATTTAATCAAATTATTTTTGTTCGCACTACCCCTATTCCCTATAAGAATAAGCAGAGTAGTCTTGGAATGAATATTACTATCATTCAATATTTGTTTTGAGAAATGATCAAGGCTACTATAAGGCAGACAATTGCTGATTGCGCTCAGTCCCTTTAAGTAAAAGTTTAAGTAATTGCCCATATTACTTCCAATCTCATCACAGTACATAATTACATTAGATTTAGGTGTGTTTTTTTGCGTAGTGAGGACGGAGCTATTATTTATTTGTTGTTTTGGAGGTAAACTGTCACACAGATCCGGGTTAAGTCCACCAGTAGACAAATGACCATTCACTCGTGTACATACACATGACTGGCCATTTGTCAGCGACTCAAACCGCTCTGAATTATATTTAATTTGTGATATTAAATCATCCATGGCTAATGAATATTCATTAATAATTTTCTTTGAACTCTCATTCATTTCATCTAATGATTGTATAGAATCCTCCAAACTCTGAATTTTTAATTTTAAAATCTGTGTGTCAGTTTCATATTTTGATTGACTATGTTGTAACTGAGCAGAACACATATCCAGTTTATCTACCAAGTTTACATTAATTTTACTAAATCTTAATTTCCTGAAAAACAATTTGTTATGTTTTGATAACTTTTGTGTTTTTTTTATGATTCTGTTCAGTTTAGCACATTTTTTTCGTTTTTTACCGCTGCAATTTATTAATGTGGTAGATTCATTAGTTAAGTCTATAGTGACTATGGGGTTTGTAATTGGAGCGGTAACCAACTGGGGTTCGGGCCCGACCAGTTCCTCGAATAAGCTCTGAGTGTGCACCGCTGTAGCATTGTTCTGGGCCTCCTGTAGCTCATAGATTTGTTCATGGGCATCATGCAGCGCTCTCTCCAGTGAGTCGATGTCCTTCAGGGCCTGCTCATACGCTGCAGCACACTCAGTAAACCTGTCTACCGTCTCCTGTAGCCGGGCCCGCTCAGAATTTACATCATTATAATTAGTTTCTAAAGAACATAATTCCTTTTTTAACTTATCTTTGCTAACAAGTACTTCTAAAAGCTCCTTCTCACTGTCCTCTCTTTCACTAAGCAACTGTGCACACAACTCCTTGGATGTTTTTAATTCAAGCAAGGTAAGCTGAAGCTTATCAACCTCTTGCTGACGTGCTGCAGCGGCTGCTCTGCGAGTAAGCATTATGAATGTTTATGATTCTTTAATAAGTACAAAACAAAACAAGGAATTGGTCACTATGGCTTAGCGATATTAGTACTTACAAGAAATCTTGATGTTTCACTGTGCCTACACTGTGTTCTAAAATTGAACAATGATTTACTCTTTCTTACAACGCAAATGGTATTAACTAGTGAGTAAAAACCAGCAGATAGGATTGTAAAACGAACACAGATTTCGAATTGGTAACCTATAACGGTTACAAAATCGAGATATTACAAGGCACTTGTAAACATCACTGAATCACTTCACTTATTATGTAATATGTAAACAGTTAAAATAAAATACTTAATTCACACCTAATGGGCTTAATATTACACGAAAAATGATTAAATTTACAATAAATACATGGGACAAAACGGAATCAGCTGCTTATCCTTTGACAGCCGGTGTTGCCATCCTCTCATCTCATCATCTTTCTTAGCTAGTACGACCTGGATGTTTTTAAGCTTATCACTAAGGTAAAAGGTTTTTTTTAAGTTTAAAAAATAAATACACTGATTTTGAACAATAAAAAAATACCTAAAATAAGAAGATGTATGTACCTATCTGTCACAAAAAAAAATTAAAAAGTTATTCCAATTCGTAGAAATAAGAAAAACAAAAAATTCAAACGTTTTTTGCGATTATCTCGAAACTTTTGTCGAAAAGTCGCCTTTTACACTAGGACGGCAGCATTGTCATTATGTATACGGGATGCCACCGATGTTGACACATGCTACCAGGACCAATGCCATGAATCAATGCGTTGACGTATCGCAATCAAAGTTTTAAGTGTCACTGGACGAACATAAAATTGGTAACAGCTCTTTCATAATATTTGTTCTTATAAATAACTCCCGAGATTGAGTGAGAGACTGACATATTTCACAGTTCTTGGAAGCAACTTCCGGAATATTGATCAGCTGAATCTCTCATACCGCAACGCCAGCTGCGCACTGAAAATTACTTTCAGATAAATCTGCTCAACTTGTTACAGATGTTATGTGCTCGCACGTAAAATACGCCCGTATATTGGTAATCAGTGTTTGGATAGTAGAGTTAACTTTCATTTATAACATACACCAACACTTCGTAATTCATTCATTAATATGTTCAACGATATTAAGAGAGCATGAGAGCGTTAGAGGGTTCAAATGCTCATCGATATAAACTATTTTCTTTATGATTCAAACACACTTCAATCAGTTGGCAATAAATAACATTTTTTTGATACTAAACTAAATTGAAAACATAAAATTTTCTAAGGCGTTTTAAGGCGTTGTAAGCGAAATTAAACGCGTTGTAAGCAAAATTAAAGCTCAACAGAAAGGGTGCAGAAACTGTATAATACGCCAGAGTTATTCCATGAAAACGTAACTTAAGTTATCATTTCATCGCGTGTTTATTTATCTATGATCAAATTAAAGTTTTTTTTTACTTTAGTTAAATATTACTTTAAATAATTCTAATAATTCTAATAAAAAATTTGCATCATCAATACAAGAAAAGAATTGATAACTGAGATTACTTTCTGCCGTATTGAAAGTTTTCAGAAAATGATGATATGCATATTTAAAACCGGTTAGTACCTATTAAATTCGGAAGCTAATGAAGTGAAACAAACTTGAACAAAAAATAATATAAAGGGGATTATATTTTCATATACTTATCAATCAAGAATAGTCAATGTTCTTTATCTTTTTTTTGTCATAATAACCACTCATTTCTTTTCTTGCCGCATTAAAATTAACTTTCAGCATTAAGGCTCAATTTATAGATTGACGCTGTAAAAAACAGGTTTCAATAGCGACATACTTAGAGACTTTTTAATTTTATTTAAAATTATAATAAAATGTGACTTAATAAAACGAACATTAATTATTGTTAAATTTTAGGAACAGCCAAATGATTACTAATATTTAAAGGTGCCGTTTGCGGCGCGATTTAATTAAATAAGATTGTGTAGTCAATATTATTCCGTTTTGATATGTGTGTGTGGAGGGCAACTTTATCCCTTAGATGCATGGGGTACCTATTCATAAAAATAATCGAGCAACACCTCAAGAAACCCGCGCTAGACGGCTGGGACAAGGGTCAGTTACCGAAGGCGGTAGGGGTACTCCTGGACACGGCGCGTATGATTAGGAGGTTCCTCACTCTGCGGCCTTAACCACCGGTAGCTTGAGCCCAGCCCCGTCGGCAAGGGTTAGTATAAAACCTACCCTTAGAGAGATTTTGTAATTTTATTTATATTATACCCTTTATTCAAGGTTTGTTAAAATCCTAACTTAAGTAAGAAAATAATTAACACGTGAATCATACTATGCTGCGTTTTCTACTTCAATTTCAAAATTGGTTGTCGCTAACAGGATAATTTTTTTTAGTAGTAAATTTATATCTTGCGAGGAAATGCATGTAGTTAATTAATTTATTAGTAATTTTGAACATAAATTTTAAATCGAATGTTTGTACCAACAGTGTTTGTAATAATTATCATTACTATTCGAACGACATAAATACAATGTAAATTGTACATAGCACTTCAACAGTTCTTCTAACCTTCTAACAGTTTTATTTTAGGTGTATATCGTTTCTACTTTACGGTTTTAGTTTAGTAATTAGTTTTTAATTTAATTTGTAAGTTATGATATTATATAAATGTATGTTATTGGGTTTAATAAAAATTTGATTACTGAACTCTAACAGTTTAGATTATGCACATCAAATGCGTAATACAGGGTGAAATAGGAGATATATAATTTTTTTTGTTAATTTTGGTAGCCTTCATTCGGGGAATCATCACATGGTACCCTTGTTTAGAATTTTAACCATATTGGATTTATATTCAGACTACTTTTTTTAGGCACATCATTTTATTTCTTATTATTGTTGTAAATTTTGGGCCTTTTATATGCCGCTTCAACCATTGCTGATCTATTGTGGCAGCCCTTTTATTATATTTCACTGCAGAGGCCCGTTGAGTTTAGGAAATTCCAGATTCTTTGGGCAGTGATTAGTTGTGTCTCATCCGGAAACAAAATGTGTCGCCCTAGATGGATAGTGTGTTTACGCATGAGTGGTCCGCATGAGCAAAGGATGTGCATGGTAGTCTCCTCTGACTCTTAGCAGAACCTGCACGCTGGATCTTGTTTCATACTATTTGAAACAGATGTTTGTTCAGTTTGCAGTGGCCAGTGAGGATTCTGATCACTGAGCAAATTTTAAATCTTTTGAGTGGTATTAACTCTGTAGATTTTTTGTTGTTGAACCCTTCAATTTAGGTTTTCGAGTGCTGTTGTCCTTTTACGGACTTCCAGTGCTCGATTGCCCTACCTTTGTAAAGGTTGTGTAGCAGAGAGTAGGCTTTTTGCTTGGTAGTAACCTCTCAAAGGGTAGGTTTTGTAAACGAGCAAAATCGCGTGCAGTTATTTACCTAACAACATTCTTACTAGTGACCCAGAGATAACGTATGGTCTATGAAATAGAAGCTAGAAGCAATTTACTTGTTTGCAAGTTTCTTGCAGAACGAAGGTGACCTCACAGAAAAATATTTTTTATTCAGATTCAGATGGTTACGTTAGCTACCTTGCAACTATAGTAGGTAGCTCTATAAGCTGTAGACCTCGCGAGTCCGTCAACCCTTTAGCTTCCGCCATATTGTTTTTTTTTCCAAAAACGAAATCACAAAAAAAAACTGGACAAGTGCGAGTCGGACTCGCCCACCGAGGGTTCCGTACAAAGGACTATGCGTCAAAATGGACCAAAAATCAACAGAGCTGAGAGTTGCGTCATTAAATAGGTCTTTACATGTACTTCATTTCATTATATGGACACCAAGTTCAATTCCATTGCAAAACTGGTCATTCTGGCATTCATATTTTAGTATCTATGAGAAACTGTATTTTACCTGGACAGTTAAGGCCTATGGACTAGAGCTGACGCGGTTCGCACGGCGCTTGCGTGTCTTGTCTATATTGAAAAATATTTTTCATCACACTTGCTCTAAAATGGTGTTGTTACATGTAGGTTCTGCGGGCCGTAAATTTGTAATGCATACCCCTCAAATATTTTTTAACTACTCATATATACTGGTATATAAAATTTCAGCTCTCTGCGATGTTGGGAACCCCGACTTGGCTTCAAAGTTTGTATGGAGATTTGCTTTCTGGGACACCCTAACCTGAGCATATGGTTTTAATTACAACTCGATTCGATACCATCACGCGTTCCCGAGATAAAGGGTCTTGACAGACGGACAGACAGACAGACATATAGACAGACGGACAACAATGTAATTTGATAAGGGTTCCGTTTTTTCCTTTTGAGGTACGAAACCCTAAAAATATAAATATCGTATCTACTCACGAAATTTCACGAGAATCAGTTGAGAAATGCGATCTGTAGAGGAAAACAGCCTGGCAACCGGACAGACAGACAAACATACGAAAGCATTTTTGCCGAAGCTCAAACGGTGATCTTCGCTTACGCTTTGCACTTGCTCGGTCACATTGGAGAATTACATAACTTAGTTACGTATTTTAGAAGTCTAAGTCTGATTTGGATTAAAGCCTTATCACCGAACTCAGCTTGGGTCCTTAAATATATACCCTTAATAGTTTGTAGCGTCGCGGCGCGGCGTGTATGAAAATTTATGGCACTCTCTATTAATTAAAGTACGCAACATAGCGGAATTTAATGCGAATGAGTGTACTAGAGAAACATCTTTCTTTTTAAATGCAGAGTTAATTAAATTAGTTAAAGAAAGCTACTATGGTCTAACCAAATGCTGACCTCAAAGGTATTTATAGAAAGATAGTAAAAAGATGTTTATTATGTACTCGTACATACTATCCTACCTAGAATTTCAAATTTCTGAATTTCTAGTTTCAAGGCCCGATGAAGCCGCTCCTCAAAAGACGTTGACGTACCGTAAACGCAATGACGTGACTCATGCGTCATGTTTTTGACGCGTGCTTTAAAAATCGGTACTCAAAATACGCATGGATATTTAGTACATGAACACTACGTATTTACCTCCTGGATCCCCCGGTCCTCACTTGAGGACATAACGTTTAAAAAAATCTACAGCCAAATGTCAAACCGGCTAAACAAGTTAACACGCATAGATTGTTTCCGAACGAAACTGTCAAACCTAAAAAAATAAACACTGAGTCATTGACGGCCAATCAGCGATCAGTGCAGCTTTGAGATCTGACACCATCGGCCACACCATGCCCCGCGGTAAGTAAATCCAGTTTTATCTCACCGAAAGTCTAATTATATATTTCTGTTTTGTTTTGATTAGTACATTTTTGGTGTATTTCATGTGCTAGTAAGTTGATTTTCTCCAGAAAATTTTAAAACTTTAGCCAAAAATAGCTGTTAAGGTTATGTACTCGTGCGAGTACAATCGGTCTTAACATGTATGTTTATGTTCTCATACGAGTAAAAACGGTCTCAACAATGTCAATTTTTTTGATCTTAGATGAAAGTTAACTATGCTTTATTTGTGATTGTGAGGAGTGAGTACCTTAACTTCGAGGAATTCGATGGTTTTTCCGAGGGCGATGATGTTTAAATCTCAGAAATAATCTTGAATGAAATGGTTCCGTTATATGTATGTATCTGAATCGGAAAGCGACGACGTAGATAGCGATATTTTTGAAAATATTCAAAGGATAACTGAAGATATAACTTCGGCGGTTCCTAGTTCAGCCTTGGAAATAGAAATAGAGGGGATCAAGATTTTTATAAGCTTTTATTTAACTTGCAATCTATGCATACTGTATGTATGTACCTATATAAACATGTATGTTTGGGTGGAATCTTGCAACTCAATTCTCAAGCAGATATTTTCAACCGATTGATCTGAAATTTTGCAAAAATACGTAAATCAATACTAAAATACAATTTTATTATGACATGGAGCTGACCTGATGATGGAGCCAAATGGTAGCTTATGATCATCTAAATTGTATAAGATAAAATCACCGTGTTTGGGTTCATTTAATTAGTTGTGACGTGCAGTTTTGTATAAAAAAGTACAACCGGCAATAAAAGCTTAGGTATATAAAAAAACATTTTTTTCGAGAGAAACTTATTCTAGTCCAAGAATACGAAGTGAAATAAGCGGTGCATTAGCAGCTCCTAGTCCATTTTTTTCATATGATTGTGAAAATGCAGATGTTCCTAGATTATCTCTTCCACCACCAGGTATATTCTTCGACAGACAGAAGAAGGTCAAGAAGGCTGGCACGAGGACGACAGTCAAGAGGAAAACTGCAACTGTGATTTCTAAAATATAGTAATTTATTTATTACGCTCCTTACATATTATTGTTACTTTTGTATTGATACATAGTTTATTTCAGAGTTTCTTTTTGTTACTGACTTAAAAAAATGCTTATGATACTGAATTTATAAGCCTGTGCTATAATAAGTACAAGTAAGTATTTTTTGTATATATACATGCAAATAAAGTTGATTAATTATAGTATTTCTGTTTACTTGATACTGTTTTTGAATGAGGACAAAGTCCCCATGTACTCACCTGAGGACATAAGGAAAAATCGAGGAGGAAACTCCATGTTTTTTTTACTAATTTTCCGACATTAAGGGGCACTTACTAAATAGATTTTTTGAAAAAAGTATCAGTTTTGGCAAATTCAATACCTCCAGGACCCAGGAGGTTAAGCACCGGTTTGAAAGGTACTTGTCAAAACCTGACGCATGAGTCACGTCACTGCATTTACGGTGCGTCAACGTATTTCGAACAGCGGTCTAGCCGGCATGCGCTAAAAACGTGACGCACGAGGCACTTCACTGCGTTTACGGGGCGTCACTTCAAAGTCTTTTGAGCAGCGGTTTGATCGCAGCTTTATTCGGCCTTCTGTTTCGTCTGTATAAAATGGCCTGACAGATACACGCCCAGGTGTACCTTACTGCAAAATATTATTTAAACAAGTAAACAACAGGACAGGGAGTAAAATTTAACTTCTCTTTCTTACAGCGAAATAAGTATACAACAAAATTTATTTTGAATGACACACGATGAGTAATGTGGACATATCCATGGAGTGAGTGCTGTAAAAAAGTTAATAAAGCAGGTACCTATGAATGATTACGCTGTTCTGAAGACAATATCTCAGTAGGTACGCGGAATAACTGTATTATCAAGTAGGCAGCGGCGCGTGGCCGCAGACATGAAATACGGCACACTTACTGTACTTCGTAATATTGCGTTCTCATGCAATATAAAAATGTATCATTATGTGTGTATAGGTTGTAGAAATATGCATCTAGGCATAGGCATATGCTGGTTGCATAAATCGCTGATTGAATGAAAGTTTTCTTTAGCTGGTGCTGCATATTATTGTCGAAAAGAGTTTTTCATCGAGTTTCAGGAACAGAATTCTTTATTCGTTGGAATATATTTTTTCTTACAAAAACTTGCAACCAAAGCGTATATAAGGGAACATAATTGTGTAGGCTGCTTTGCCAAGAATAAATTATAAAAAAAAATTTACTCAGTTAACACATGTTTCAATAATTTTATCTAATATTGAGCAATAGTGGGTATACTTAATCATTAACATTAATTAAGAGGCCTTGGAATACTTTATATATGAAGAAACATTTTTTGTCTCTTCATTGGTTTTTAACGTGGGCAATTTACACCACACTTTTTATGTTACATATTATACAGGGTGTTTGGTAACAGAATGCAAAGCCGAAAGTGGGTGATAGTTGAGACTATTTAGGACATTTTAAGCCAAACATGTCTTAATTTAAGTTTGAAGATCGTTTGAAAAAGATCCAAAATTTTAATCTTAATCGACAATAGTACTAGTAACTTAATTGAAACGTCTGTGTCAAAATGAAAAGTAACTACAGCGATTAAAAAAATTCATAAAACGAAAAAAAAAACTAAAAAAATGTTTGGCAAATGTTCTAAATAGCCTCAACTATCACTCACTTTCGGCTTTGCACCCTGTTACCAAACACCCTGTATAGATACAGGAAATCAAAGTACACAGAAAAACTAAATGGCCTTGGAATATTTGAAATGTTTTCAATAACTGCAACATAATTATGATTGTTTTGTATGAGTTTTAAACAGTGATGGGGCTAATGAGAGTAATGAGTGATGGGTTTTATTACGTGTAGTGACAAAACAAGAGCATAAAAACTTAATTTCATTTTGAATTTTGGCAATTTAGAATAATGTTTGACACAGCATTCATAAAATACATGTTAATTATATTGTAACGTATGCCAGCGCCAGCCTGTCATAATAGCTGCCTTGTTCACCTTTCTGCCGGACTGCTGCCGCTGTCTGCCGGGCTCCGCCAATGTCCCGCCGAGCTCTGCCGAAGCTCTGCCGAAGCTCCGCCGAAGGGTCCATATTGGCTCTCATAATTTTATTTTTTCTACTCCTGTACTGTTATCTGTCTTTTACTTGGTCACGAACACTAATATAAGAACATACATAATATGAGTTCAGAGAAGTCTATACTCTATTACCCATAACAGCACTAGTGTCGTTATAGTCACTTTACGTTATTGCTAGCAGCCACAGACTTCTAAATGTAGGTTAAACTTAGGTCAAGGATTAAGCGCCCAATTTTAACTTTACGGTAAAAATGCACAACTACCAACTTAACAAACAATTAAATTCCTACGGTTTTTAAGAAAAACAAAACTTTCCGAACTAAATTCATTGATGCCAACATAAAAAAAGTATTTTTAATATCATCATTGCGTGTCACTAGTGAGTAAAGTAGGAATTTAATTGTTTGTTAAGTTGGTAGTTGTCAATTTTTATCGTAAAGTTAGAATTGAGCGCTTAATCCTTGACCTAAGTTAAACCTAGATTTAGAAGTCTGTGGCTGCTAGCAGTATTGTTTTGCGACTATAAAGACACTAGTGCTGTTATGGGGAATAGAGTATAGACTTCTCTGAACTCATATTATGTATGTTCTTATATTAGTGTTCGTGACCAAGTAAAAGATGAGAAGAAGATAAAGACAGGAGTCGAAAAAAATCTTATTCATATTTTTTGTTTTACTACCGATTTGTATTCATAATAATCACTCTTTATAATTTTTTACCTCATACTTTTTCTTGTCATACATTTTTATTACTGCCAACTCATAACAGACGGTTATTATATTTTTTTTATTAATATTGTCATTACTAAGAACATACTTTAACTCATAATGTTGTTTTATGCCACACCTGGCAATAAAGGGCATAAAGTGACTTTTTCCGCACTTTCAAATCGCTTTCTGGCCAAGTGTAGACATAAAATGATGTACACAACACGGGAGGTAATAAAGAAAGCCCTCGATCACATATTTACGTCCCTCGCTTACAGCTCGGGCCGCAAACATCTGCGATCTCGGTGTTTCTTTGTATTACCACCCTAGTTGTGTAATGTACTATTTTAGAACAGTTAGTTCCCTTCATAAAATTCTCAGTCTATAAGTGAAGTTTTTCTGCCAGCAGTTCATTTTTGTTAGGGGACGCAGTTCAAACCTAACCTAAACTTAACCTCCTTTTTCTTCCAGCAGTTCGTTTTGTTAGGGAATGCAGTTCAAACCTAACCTAAACCTAACTTAACCTAACCTACTTTTTCTGCCAGTAGTTCGTTTTTTTTGGGGGACGCAGTTCAAACCTAACCTAACCTACTTTTTCTGTCATTTTTTTTCATGCGGGGGACTTGGCCCTTCGAGCGCCCCTTGAGGGGGCTTCGCTCCCCCTTCCCTCCTTTTTGGCCGTTCCATAGCTAAGAACTCGTGCAAAACTCTAGTTGCTTAAATGTTTTAACCTAATCTAAGCCCCTTTTCTAACAATTGTTTATTTTGTAAGGACACAGTTCTAAATCTAACCTAATTTTAGCAACAGTTTTTTAATATGAGATTTGTGAGGGATCAAAGTTCTAACCTAACCTACTAAGTTAGGTTAGGTTGTACATTATGAATTTCAATAATTCAGATAAATAACACTTATGATTAAGAAACATATGAAAACAATTATTAGTATAAACAAATTTATGAATATTGGCGTTATGAATTAGAATGATTATGAGTTTCGATCGTTAGTATTAAACATTTTTATGAAAAACGATTATGATGATGTAAAATGGCATGAGAAATATTTTCGGACTTCCGATAATACGACTTAAAAAGTTATGTGAAAAACTGCGCAACCCTCCGCCGAATGCTGCCGCATTCCGCCAGGCATGCCAGCCTCGCCAATCAGCCAGACATTAGTCCCGCAAACCTCTATGGTGTTTTCCCACATATTAGTATTGTGGCAACACTGGAGTGAAAAAAGACAACTGCCAATTAGAGACGCGATGGCGCGGAAAAAGAATTACCTTTTTTGCTGTCGGAATAATTCATGTCAGGAAGAATAAAATACTGAAAACAAGAATTGATTTGGTTTCTCTTTCGCCCGTCGTTTTAATATGCTACTAAACGACAACAGTCCTATACAAAATAGTGCAAAATCATCATCATCATAAATCAATTTAGTGCCTCCAGTGAATAAGGGAATAACTCAAAAACGGCACTTTTCAGGAGACACAAAAAGCGATATTTCGATATCTAGTATTTAGAACTTCAACTATTTTAAAGCATTTTATACACGTTATGATGATAGGCTTTCGTAAAATAAATATAATATTTGGACCCCACAAATACGTTTTTTTGTGTCATTTTTTTGCAATTTTACCCTTATTCACGAGTAAGTCATAACTCGATTTATTCACATCAGTTTTACAGAAGCTAGCAATAAATTACTTATACCCTTAACCCTTCTTGTGATAGGTATCTGTGTGATAGGTAAAAAAAATACGGAATCAAGCCTCATTTGCGCTGTATTGAGAAAAAGAAATATCTGTAAAAAATGCAAGTAGACTGCCTGAATATGTGATCAGGATCATTATCAAACACAGACTAGGAGTTAAATGCACATTATGCACAATGTGCATAAAATACAATAATTAGATTTGGTACCTAAAGACTATACAATAAAACAAACTTACGTAACATTTGAAAGATTGTAATAAAATCAACAGCTATTGTTTAATGCTACATAAAAATGAAGCATGCCCGTCTGGCAATACCTTTATTTTAATTTGGATTTTTTAAAGTGGGTAGTTTGCGCAATGGTAATTTTGACAGAGAAACACTATGCCTTTCTCAGTCTACCTACGACCACGAACTCTGAGAAAAGGGTTACGAAACGTCGGGACGTAAAAATAAAGTAACATACCCGATTTAATCCTTTAACGTTGTTTTATTACAATGAGTGATAAATAATCGCGGAAAGTCTTTATTCAAAAATATAGGTCAGGAGGCAGCTAGAGATTGCCCTCTCGATATGTTGTGTAGTTCGACGAGCTCCAATGGTGCAATAAAATCCAAAGGGAACTCGAATTGTTCCGTTCGTCACTGGAGGCTCTGAATACGGATAAAACATGGTACACACATCGTGCATAGCCCTCCATTAGCTTCGCCACTGCATATCATTATGTTGTCCTCTTTGAATCTTCCTCGAGTCTTGTTTTTGTGCGCGTTATTGAATTTATGTTTTTTTTTCTTTCTTTCTAATTTAAAATCCCAGCAACCGTCCCGGACGTGGATGGAGGACAGTAATTGACCACTTCACTTTATAACAGTTCGCTAGCTTTGTTTGTCGATCTGAGCAATCGCTTCCCACGGAGATTTCCAACCTGGGGTAAACCCGAAGCACTCTAAGGAATATGTCGATACGACTAATTTTAAAGTGTCCAGGTAAAAAGAGCACAGACACATCAAAAATTAATATCGCTCATATTTTATACGACAATAGTGCGTAAGAAAAAGCAGCGGGTTGGGTCAGGTATACAAACCATAAATTATAAGTGGATACATAATTTACTTTTATGCCAGACCTGGCCATAAAGGGGCTAAAGTGTAGACATAAAATGATGTACACAACACGGGAGGTAATAAAGAAAGCCCTCTATCGCATATTTACGTCCCTCGCTTGCAGCTCGAGCCGCAAACTTCTGCGAACTCGGCTTTTCTTTATTTTACCACCCTAGTTGGTACTATAATGGTAGTGACTGTGTGACCGCCTACGAAGCTAGAGGTCCCGGGTTCAAATCCTAGTAGTACAGGTGTCCCACCGACAAGAAAAGGGCAAGCTATCGACTATTTCCTCGCTCAAGAAACGTACAAATAGGCGTATATAGATTGGCTGTAAATAAAAGAGATGCATGTTTTAATTTCAGACTGTTCACACTACTGATGAGGAACGCAGAAGAAAGTAGAAGACATCGCTTCACTAAGTTTGTGCCTTGTGGCAGCAACAAGAGCTAGCATCGCTCAACGATGCTTGCTTGGCGTCAGAACACGAAAACCAGAGGTAATCGTCCCTCGCACTTGCACGCTCGCTATGCGTGCACAACGAAGATGCTGCCAACTGGTGCCGCCAATCCAAATCTTTAACTCTATAGAGTTTGAGATTCTGGGGCCGCATTAACGGGAAACGTCGTTAATATCACGATGCTGGACGATTAACGTTAGTGTGACTTGGCTTACTATACAGCGTCGAAATCCAATTAAGACTTATAGAATAATAATGACACTTTTGTGATACTTGTGTAGACTGATTAAATATAATTTAGAACTCACTATACGAAAATTGTGAATGTTATAGGGGAAGATGAAAACTATAATAAAAATGACATTTTAATTAAAATAAAAATATTTCGGTAACTATGTGATTTTATATCTATCCTAAAATGTAAATTCAAATATCTCCAACTATATGCAATGGTTCAGATTACAATACAGTGGAAATCCAATACCAATCCAATATTGACACGGTGGTCAGCATAGGACCTAAGAAATATATTTAAATAACTTTTGCTTAAAACTACAATGAAAATATTTACGAATTGAAAACCGTCCTTATTTCGAAAATCAGTTAGCTAAATTTTAAATAATTATGACACAATAAAAATATTAAATAAATTAATTATACCCATGCATAACTTTCTTGTGATTTTAACTGACGCAACAATAGCATGACATTAACATTCATTACTTGAGTGAGGAGGTTCCATACGACAATCAAAGAGTTATTATAGTCGGACTACGCTAAGTTTGCAGAGGTCGAAAAAAGGTTTTATTAAAAAATATATATATGGCAACATGCGGAAACTACAGCAAGAGGATTATTTAATCTCGGTCCTTGGCAATAATTCTTCCCTTTATTACAAAATGTGTCTACATTCCACTGAAATAAATATCTGGGTCAATCTTGCACACATCGATCTAGTTTCAACTAATCTAAGTGATTTGTTCCAGATAATTTCTATGTATTTAAATATTATATTTAAATATGTAGATGTATACAAGAATTGCTTAGTTTATATGGGACTAGATCGATTTGTGCAAGACAGTCCGGAATATTTATTTCAGTAGGTATGTATGTAGACATTATATACTTATTAAATGTTAAGATATTTGTCTAGTATCAAGACTAACCAATCCTATTTCTTGTGATGTTGCCATATGCATTTCTTTAAATTAAACCTTTTTTGACCTCTGTAAACTTACCGTAGTCGCACTCTAATGATTACATCAATTGGGTTTTACGTAACAAAGTTTAATCCCAATTTTTCTCCAAAAACGAACATACATTTTTAAATATTTTATACAAAATCTACTCCTAAAGACGAGTACTATCAGTTCTAACAGTATTGCGGTAACTAATTTGTTATAGTAAATGTGTTTAGTGCTCGGAATTGCATACATTTCGTTTGTAGTTTAAATTTAATTTTAACAGGATACTCAGAACAGGAACATATCGAATACCTATATCTGCTATCGTTTTGGAATGCTTCATAGAATAACTGCAGCTTTGCAGGAATTTCTGTTTTTGAGCTAAAGCCTCGGGCGTCCGCCTTTCCGTCGACGAGTCTAACTAAATTGTTTCACAGCACATATTGGCCGGACTTGTGATCACCATTCTCGAGTTAACTGCACGGTTGGCCAATCTCCGCACTCTGATTCTTTATTTTTGTAAAGATATTTAGTGAATAGATTTCAAAACATATTTTTTTAGTTTAGGATATTTATATATCATGTAAAGAAACTCTTGTGATAAATTTCTAAATATTATCAAACTGCGATTAGGATACGATTCCTAAGTACCGTTAGCACAAAAGTACACACAATTCACACAGTTAATATATATATATAAATCAATCTATAATATCTTTATAGTTTTAAGTGCAGACACGTATAGATAATAGTTTTACACCGCACGCTTCATCATATTTATTCACTAGGTACATATTACAACTATTCTTGGTAAATGTATGTCATTTGTTTTATAAAAAAATATTAAAGTCGGTAGTATTTTGCCGGGTGAGAATACGTTTGTGCCATATCCAGCCATTTCTATACAAATCGACTGGATATGGCGCAAACGTATTCTCACCCGGCGATTTGACAAATCTGTCATTATTTTCCACATAATTATTACATTATTTCTATTTTTTTGCAGTAAATTTTAATATAGTTTATTAAACAAAAAAAATACAATGTCAAACTTATACTACAATATTAAAAAAACTAACTTATTTATAAAAAAACATTAAAACAAAATACAAACTAAACATCAGACAAAGAAAAGAAGTTCGCCATCAAAAACCTATTAAAAAAATAAGACCCCCCCCGCATTACTCCCGGCCTATTATTTCTATTTTATTTAAGTTTACAGAATTTTATTCTCAAAAGAAATTTAACATTTCGGTAGTAACAGTAGGTAATATAATTTATGTTTTTTTCCAAGCTTTAGAACTTTTTCGTAGTGAAATACGTAGGTATTTTCATTTATCTGCACACTCGACCATTGACTATGTAATTTCATGTATTAATTTAAAAACGACATATAATGTGCTCAATCGTATTCTAATCGCGGTTTAATAATACTGCGGTGCTTCTAGATACACCACTTTAGGCTGTGCGTTGCACATTGACTGGCAATGTTAATTAACATTAAAGATTTTAAATAAGTGGATTGATAGATACCGTTTAAGTACCTTAAGAGGGTGAATTTAGTTACATAGATTTAAGTATTAGCGATGTACCGGATAAAATAAACAGAATTAATGAGATAAACTTAGATACACATATTCTCCCTTCTTTTGATGTTGTCACTTCACTAATCAATCAGATAACGCAATACAGACCAATTAAAATTAATTACTACATACATGGCGTCGGAAATTGAATTATTGAGCCTTTATCTATTAAAACTGTTATGAAACAGTATCAAGACACAAGGAAACTCAATAATGTTTTGCGAATACAGTAATACGATGTGAGGGAAAATCAGATCGGGCGGGAAGACCGGGCGTTAGATAATGCTCCCTCAGGGGCGAGGCGGCGCGACCTCGGATTTGTCTTGCGTGCTCGCGGAGTTATGACGTTACGACGACTCTTAACCCTTTGTCTCACCCTTTGTTTGGGCCATTTAAATGTTAGTTGCGGTATTTTTAGGCCCGCTTCGTTAATGTCACAAAAGTAGGTAGTTAGCAGGGTTAATGTTGCTTGTGAGGTAAATGGTGCTAGTAATATCAGGACCTCAATACTGCGTGCATATACGTGTATTAAACTACAGGTTTTTTACGTATTTACCACTTACAAACATTGAATAATGTAAAAGATATTGTCGAAAATCACCAACTGTTCACTACTTTGAGAACCAGTAGAGGCACTAAGCTAGCCGGAGGACTACAGCCCAGTGACTACTTTAGAATCTTCTCAATATGTATCTAGGTCTTGATCGATGGTTATTGTATTGTTAGGATCTACTGGCGCGTACCCTAGTAATTCCCTGTGGGCCCAGAAATAATGCTCACGCTGAGAAGTACTTATATCTACAGGAGGAAGGTAAATCAATGTCTTGTTAATTATTAATGCGAATGAAACACTTCATGTTTTCTTTACGCAGGTCTTAGGAGACTGTAATATGGTACTTTAGGAGGTTCAATGTTTACAAATTACTTCTTTCATTATATAAATTACGCCGTCAATATTTATTTTCAAATCTTATGACTGAAATACAAGTTTAATAAAACACCGACAAAGTGATTCAGTCAGAGTTCATATAAAATTACTAAGTATTGAAACCAACATGAGCGAACGAGACCGAGGCCAGGTGTATGTAGTATGTAGATAAGATAGTTAGCGGCTGAGCGACTGACCTCAGTGTATTGTCGAAAGTCGTTATGTCGATGAGTTTCCGTGTCGTATTCTCTCAATACAGAATTACGGTATGATAATAGAGCAAGTCGGTCACATGAATCACAGGGCTCTTCCCGGGCGAGTCTTTGTATTCAGTTTGGCGGATGACGATAACCTTAATGTAAGCGCCGTCACGGCTGGTGGTCCGAATTCCGAAGAAGGATCGCCTTTGTCGTGGCCCCTTCCACGCGCTCCATTCTTTTCTCTTTATACAGTTTCTCACTTGAGTAATTCGATGACAATAAACATTTATTGTGCTCGTCTATTTGACAGACGATGGAGAAATATCGAGTCAGTGAGTTCGTTATATTAGACTGCGGCTTCGTTGGTTGTTGTGATAACGAGCTTCGCCATTGTTGACGATTGAGTGACGTCATGACGCTTCTAGTTCTAGTCATACGACTTAACTTTTAAATGGATAGTAAAATGATTTCCCCGAAACCAAACGCGAATGGTAAAAACGTCTAAAAAGCCCACGGACGAAGTTAATAATGTAATTCCTGAGGGAGCACTCGCAACGGGAGACATCCGCATTCGTTTTTGTGCGTTTCGTTTTGCTACAGTGAAAGGATTTTACGACTTCCTCTTTTAATAATTAACATTAAGTTAAGCTTCTTTGGCTTTAGCTGAAAGTTGAAGCTAGGATCGTAAATGTAAAATTGCGATCATAATTATGGTTAGCACCATGATAATTAATTACAATTTTAAAAAGTTTATTATCACTTTTTAAAATTGTAATTAATTATCAATTGGCACTAATTAAAGAGTAAAGAAGTATATCCCAAGCAAAGGCACAAGTTACCAAGGCCTTGCTCCATAATATAGATATTATCTTATGATTATTTTACAACCGAATACATGCGATGTAGTAAAAAGGGTCACCTACCGCGGTGTAAATCTGTCACTCATCGTAGGATCCAAGTTTTTCGTACAACGTTTACATTACTAACATCAGTTATAAACGGCATTCAATAGGGCGCCGCTGAAAAGCTAGTTGTGAGTTACCAAAAGCAGGCCAATCAACAGAACGAGCCGCCGCCGGTCGTCAAAGAGTTTGCAGCCGGCGCGGGCGCCCACATTTGTATTCAGTTTGGCAGACTACGATAACTTTAATCCGGGTAAAGTGTCACCTTGAGTAGCTTACAGAAAAAGAACCTTTGTCTGGAGTGGGGTACTCTGAACTTCTTATTTTTCCGTTGGGTTTTTCTCATTGTCATGGGGATAATGTAAAATCCAGTCGCTTGTAGGGCGAGTTTTCATAGGATTGCGCTAAACCTAGGTTGCAGCGGCGAACAGTGTCTCGACTTGATGGATTGTGATCGAATACCTCGTTTATCATATTACATTTACTTTGGTCATTTAATCTTCCTTTACAACGTCTCAGTCGGGAAATTGAAATAATATATGTTTATTTTTACGGAATAATATAAGTTGCTATAGGTAATACAAGTCGACAAATGAACGCATAGATAGCACAAGCGTACATATAAATTGAATTAATATCGCGATACGAAATTTTCAAAAGAACGTAAATGATACCTTCTGTTCCTTTATAAAAGTAGCAATGTACGTGACAAATCTTCTAGTTTCGAGTTCGGATTGAAAACTACGATAGACTCCGGCCAGACGTGCCTGGAATGGGTTATTAGATTCCTATTTAGGAATAGGTGCACCGATTTTATACGTATTATATTGAGAATGTCGCCGAAGTAGCTCTGGCCCGGGTCCTGTACTAGAACGGAGTCACGTCTGAATACACTCTATCTCACGTAGCGTCGTCACATTTACAATTCGACCACCCTCATACATTTGCGAGCGAACGAAATCACCACATCAGACAAAAGCGAAAAACGAGAAACTATTGAAAAATAGCGACACACGTATTTCTGAAACAAATTACGTTTTTAGTATATCTTTCAAGCGTTCGTTTTTTATGCTATTTTACGAAGTGCACAGCAACAGTTTTTTGTATCCAAAACGTAGGTATTGTTCGAGCAAACTAGCTAAGTCACTTATCTACTTATCCAGTATTAGTGAGCAAGTTAGCGTACAAATGAAAAGGTTTTTTACGGCGTAAGTGTTCCACTGATGCGAGGGCCGCCAAACACAGAAAACCTTTGAAAAAATGTAAGCTGATTTACCGTGGCTGGCCAGGGGTTCTCGTGGCCGCTCGACCGGCAAATAAAGGCGACCAGACAAATGCTCGCAAATTGACTCGACGTTTTTCACCGTATTCCATATTTTTTACATAAGGAGGCCTATTCAGCGAGTTGCCTTACCAGGCTTTCAGTACTTTATTTACAGCTAATTAATTATCTACCTTTTTAATTTGTGGCTTAACTGTAAGCCGCTCTTATTCGTAATTTAACTTTTAATTAAGTCACTAAGACTTGACTTTAACCAAGAAAAATATTCTAGAAAATGTAGAAATAAATGCTGAAATCATTAACGCGGCTATATAAAAGCAAAAGCCCAGAGGAAAAAAACCTAAATCTAATAAGGAAGGGTTTTCATAAAAACGTCTTCATTTTGGAGATTGAGGGTATTAAGTTGCTACAACGACCAAATAAAGCTAAGATTACAAGTTAACCTCATGTTAGTCCGAAACCCCAATGATAAAGCATCTTAGGAAAATCGAGCCCGAGGAGGGTACACTAATCCCTCTTTAGCAAAAACGCTTCGTTCCAAAAAGTGATGGGTGGCTCACGAGGGATGGATCTTCATTACCCCGCCGTGTTGTCAGTTAAGCCAAAGGGTCTGAGGATTACTTACAGCTTAGTTAAACTTAAAAATTGTCTCCCTACGTACGGAGATACATTCACCCGCCTTACTGGCAATATTCAACTGGAACGGATTATGAGAAATAATAACTTCAACATAAATTTGGACGGCCATGAATATTTCGGCTGTGCCGGAGTAAGTTACATTTTCCACCCTCTTCAATATCGGAGACGAGTTTCTTAAACTTTACGATATTATTTTTCTATACAATAGCGTCATAAAAAGATTCATGGGAATACCTTTTACGTATTTACCTTACAAAATTTATATTCCCAGTGGGTTCAAGCCCGAAGCCGACCGCAATAATACACAATAGGCAATCGAATTATCATATCATTACAGGGTACATAGATAAACGAAACTTCCAAGTACGAATAGGTCTTTGTTATTTTTCCGCTCCTAAAATATCGCTCTTAAAAAGGGGAATGTCCATTAGCTAGCAGTGGCGTGGCGTTCAAAGAACTCGATTCCTACCGGCTTGCTTAATATCAGACATTTGACCACCTTATTCTACAGCTCTTAAGGAAAATGTACGCCAAATCTACACCGGCTTGCCCAAGGATATCTTTTACGCCACGCCACTGTTAGCTGCCCAACATTATCTGATGTATTAATAAATAAAAACAACTCTGAATTTCAGTGAAAAGTTATTGGTGTTTTTGACGATAAATTAAATACCTATTTATTTGCAAAATAAATTTAAAGTTGCGAGATTAATTATGAGGTAAATCATTTAACTAAAAGCAAAATTTGGACGGCAAAAAATACTGGACTGGAATACAATAAATAGTAATAATGAGCACGTCCCATACGCCAACATAATAGTACATTACACAACTAGGGTGGTAATACAAAGAAAGCCCGAGATCGCAGATGTTTGCGGCCCGAGCTGCAAGCCTCGCTTTCAGCTCGGGCCGCAAACTTCTGCGATCTCGGCCTTTCTTTGTATTACCACCCTAGTTATGTAATGTACTACGAGTATTATGGCCTTTCTTTGTATTACCACCCTAGTTGTGCAATGTACTATTTCTAAGCTAATCTTACAAGGCGGATAGACCATATAGACGCAATCTAATCTCCAATCTTTATATTTTCAAAATAGTTTAATTTGGTTATACAGTCATTTAACTAAACATTATCACATTCAGAATATAACAACATTAGTTATTTTTGTGTTCTAATTATTGATAGAAATAACTAAATGCTATAAAACCTGGAACCTCATCAGTGGTTCGCTTTATAATGCGTTTAAAGAATTGGTTCTGTTATTTTACTGCGATGGAATCGTTACATTATTTTTATCAAGTAATGCCACATTTCACAGTGTCAATAATTTTCTTAGGAGCAGCGAAAAATCGTTCGAGTTAAAAGTTCAATAGTGTGCAACCTTTAAATATACACCGATTTTGATGAATTTTGAAATATAAGGCTTTTACATGAGTCAGACTCAGAAACCGAGCAAAGTGAAATGAAAATCAAAACTTTGGAAAAATGAAACACCCTAATCTATATCCTATCTTTATAATAAAATACTAGAAGTTTCATATTCGTTCGCGCATCTCGCAAAATCTACCAGACTGATTTCCATGAAATTTGGTACTATACAGGTAGATTGTGACCCCGGTTAGCACAAAATATACTTTTAATGCGACATTTTTTTCACAGCCCTCCCAAGTTGTGGGCAAGTTCACTAGTTGATATAAAATTCTAATTAAGAAACGTATATCTCAAAATTATGTAAGTCGACTCGTAAATAAAGGAATTCATACTTGAATTTGACCGATCCCTAAACATTTTACTGATGCGATTTATTTAACCCCTATAATGCAAAGCATCACAATCGTTTTGTTTAATTTCTCGGATCGGATCTGGGTCCTCAGATAGGTTACATTGTGATCGGAGATAACTTGATATATGGGCCGCCACCAGTATTATGCGGCCTGAGGTCCCTACTGTCCAATAAATACTATATTCATGTTCATGATTGATGATTGGCGCTGTACTGTTTATTTATACGGTTTATGATTAATAAAATGACTTGTACCTCGACACCTACTATTTAATGACGACACGTTGAGCCTAGTGGGAGTGATGCTGCCTACGAAGCTAGAGGTCCCGGGTTCAAATCCTGGTAAGGGCAAATTTTTGTGTAATGAGCATAAGTATTTGTTCCTGAGTCATGGAATTCTATGTATTGAAGTATTTATTTATCTATGTATGTAGGTACCTTATACTTATAAAATTACACGTACGTTCTCAATGTATTCAAATGTAAGTAAAAGTAGGTATTTTTGGTTCAGTTCATGATTGGAAATTAAATGTAAAATATTTATTTTCGTTATAGATATAACTTGATTTAAGCAGTCCCCACTTACTTTTTTGGAAAAATCTTAATGTACAAATACATAAGATATATCGTTACAATGGGCTTCAGAATGGAGCGTTCGGCACGATTTTGGGCATGTCTAATGTGAGTTTAACATTGTAGTATATCGGTGAGGTTTTATGGTATTGAAGTGGTTCTTCACTAATATTTGTATTATTGAGAGGTGGTTCTATACCTAACATATTACAGAAAAAAGTCAAATAGCCAATTATGACTTACTAGCATTTTCCCGCGGCTTCGCCCGCCTTGTTCCCGATATTGTCCCAAAGGAACTCTTTACCGGGATATAATGTATCCTATGTTTCAATCCAGGACTTGGTCTACTTGCATGCCAAATTTCAGCTTGATCCATCCAGTTGTTACCCCGTTATAAGGTAACAAACATCCAAACATCCAAATATCCAAACATCTTCACAAACTTTCCCATTTATAATATTAGTGGGATTACAACTCCGACTTGGCCAATATAATTATCGATGACCGTTTCTATAGACCTGCTCTGTCCATTGTGCTTTGGTCCCTGGCTGATTTCTCTAGCTCTCTGTCTTATCCCGCTTGCACCAAAAATTTATGGAAATCCAAGACGTTACGTAAAAAGTCGTTTTTAAGTAAAATTATATAAGTAAGTAAGTTCACCACATTAATTCTGCGGATGCTCAACTAGGTAATCATGAAGACTACACGCTACACTTAGATAACATGTTTTTGCAGCATATTAACCTTTTGTTTTTTAAATTGTACGTAGGAGTTTCTGAAATAGTATTTGTAAGCCATACCTACATTTAGTTTGGCATACAAATGTCGCGGACGAAAATCCACCCTTGAAGCATCATTCCCTAAAATAAAATAAGTAAAACCACATTCTTTCAAATTATATTAAAAATTTCTTCAGATCATAGTACCCTCAGAACATAGTAATACAAAAAAGTCGTCACTACTTTGAAAAAAACTGAGAGAAAAACGTCAAAGTTACATACAAAGTTCATATACACTTACTGCGATTTTACCTGAAGTCAGTATCAGATACGAGTTTTTTTAGAGTAGTGACAAAATATACATGTCAACAGGTCAGGCCAGTATGTATTTGTCTTTATAATGAACGATACTGTAGTATTTAATGAAATGCAGGAAATATGAGACACGCATTTATTTTTAAAAAGGTCTTTACAAATTACAACAATGCTTAGCGAAATCAGTTCCAAGTAGTAGAAACCATATATAAAAAAAAAAATTTAAACTGTTTATTTTAAAGAAATAGGTACAATTTTTTTTCATGCACAGCTTAGAGTAAATCTTTATATATTTAAGATTATGTTACTAAGCGTATGTTTTTTAAATCTATTTATTATACATTAGATTGTTCTTAATTATATTTTTACTTTTCATTGGGTTATTTAGTACATTGTGTATGACCTGTTTGGGAAATCCATTCAGTGTATGAGGTAAGAAGTTTGACCAAACTCTTTTACCATAGGTGTTGGTGCTTCTAGGAACAATAAAGTGTTTACTATTTTCCAGCCTTCGCAGGCTGGTATGCCTCTCATAACTATTTAGATCCCCCAATCTGTCTTTATACTCAAGTATTACAGCTAGTTTTACTTTATCGTATATACTTAGTACTCTACAATGTCTAAATAGGTTGTCATAGTTCTGTCTATACTTATGTTTAATTTTAAGTGGTACAATGGTTTTTAAGAGTTTAATTTGCAAGTTATATATGCGCTGTAGATATGTTTTAAATGTTCTGCCGTAGCTAGATATACCATAACTAATGATAGAGTCCGCCATAGCCATGTATAACAGACGAAGAGTATTATATGGCATTTTATTTTTGATTATACTAATATTACAGAGAATTGCTCTTAGCCTGTTACACACATGATCAATATGATGACCCCAGTTAAATCTATTATCAATTTTTAGGCCTAGATATGTATGCTGCTTAACTACTTCTAAGGCTTTACAATTACATATGGGTTGAGCGGCATGTAGGCATGTATGTTCATGAGCCACGATTCTGGGTACCAGTTTAGATTTCATGTAAGGCGAGTGGACATGTATTACCTTGGTTTTTTCATAATTTAGAGATAACCCAGCATCATGGGCCCATTTACATAATATGTCAAATTCGTTTTGCATCATTCTCTCCGCTGTACGCTCGTCCTTATCTGCCGTTAGCAGGCAGGTGTCATCAGCAAATTGGTATACAGAGGCTTCCCTGAAGATGTTGCACATGTCGTTTACGTAGATAAGGTACTCTGTCGGGCCAATTATCGAGCCTTGGGCTGTGCCCTGGAGTGAGCACCGCAGCTGACCCTTCTCTCCTGCAATGCTGACCGTGTTTAATCTATTTGTGTGGTAATTTTTAAGCCATTCCAAGGTGGGTCCCTGTATACCATTCTGCTGGAGCTTTTTATAAAGCTTTACATGATTTAAAGTGTCGAATGCTTTGCTGAAGTCAATCATAACTAAGAAGACATGTTTCTTAACATTTAGGTGCATGTTCACTTCATCTGAAAATTGGGCCAATAATTGGGGCGAGCTTTTGCCTTTTATATAGGATATTCTTACGCTACCTACGTTCGGAGACGCACACGACACTCTATTGCGTTCGGATATAGTATCTACCGATACTACAGATACAGTCTTTAATATGTATTATTATTGAGTAAACAACATTAAAAAAACCGGACAAGTACGAGTTGAACTCCCGCGGAAAGGGTTCTACCTTTTGGGCTATCGGTTGGGCTATCCACCTTTTCTTTTTAATTTGACCTAAATTTGTTGCTGCTACATAAAAATCATATGCAAACGAAGCAGAAGTTAAAGTCTACCGAGACTGACTCGCACTAATTGTAAGTACCTATTGTAGCAGTGGTAGATTAGGTCAAAACTACAAACGTGATTTTTCAGGCCATTTTGACGATAGCTTTATCACATACAAAATTCATCTCAAGTTACCATTGTATTCAGGCAAACATGCCTTCAGTTTATCTACGGCCACCCTCTGTCAGATTACGCCATAACCTGAGCACCCGTTTTCAAGCGTTTTCTGGAGCCCTTGTATTCTGAATTTAAATAGTGATTTTTTAGCACGAGTGAATGAGATAGCACTATTAGAAAGAGGCAGCAATACGCAAAAGATTTCAAATGAGTGAGCTTTTTTGGGTAGTTGTAAAAAAAAATTGATTAATTGAAACGAAGCGAAAGATAAAGTTTACTACACAAGTCAGATGTCAATGAATGCATCATAACATAATAATTGAACCTGCCAAATCTGAGATCTCAGTCAAAGCATACCCCTAAAGAAACAGGGCAAAGTGCTAGAACAAGAATATAGAATATAGAATCATCACTGTACATATTATGGTTGGCAGGTATATTAAATGTATAAACAAACGAACCACGACTTATTTGCCAATTGCACGCCTAAACGAAATACGCGTCACATTTCAATAGCAGCGTTTCCTGCTTATTGTCGAACATTCTCACGCCTTCGTTGGCGTGTAATTGAATAAGACGATCGCTATCACCAGCATTGACGAAAAGAATTTAATAAATGCGAAATAACAGCCTCCCAAGTACATCCCCGCGATACGAACGACACATCGCAAGCAACGGGATCGAGTCAACGGTCGTTTCCGACCGTGCCAATAGTTTTTTATTTAAATAAAATTCCAATATTTTAAACGCTTACTGCTCAATGCGTCGACAGAGGGGATATTATTTCGCGCTCCGTGAACAAGCAGTGTTGAACTATTCCACACGGCCGACGAACTTTTTTACGTAATTCGTAATAAAAATTCGCTGCAGTTTTAAATAACAGCCTGTGATTGGTTTGAAAACAAAAGCACGAAACGTTCTAGATTCGTGCGCTAATAATAAGATTGTTGTCCGCTCCTGAGTATTTTGTTACATTGTGCTTTGCTAAGAACTCATTTCTTAAGCGCCTTTAGTCGCGAGGTACAATGCTTTTCCACGCGCTAAAGTATGCAATAAATTGTCGCTATTACAGTTTTAGTGTCGCACATTCAGATGTGCCCAAATAGATCTAAAAATATTACATATTTATTAAATTGTAGGAATAGCGCACATATTACTAGATAATAAACTAATTTTAAGAATTGGGATTATGTTATTTTAAAGTTTACTACGAAAGATTTAAGTCGCGCGACGGCTGTTTGAAGTGAAATTCTTGTTACTATTATGATTACAATTTCCCTGTTCTAATACTTCTTGAAAATTAAAAGTTACGTTTTTGTCTCTATTTGTTTCAAGAATAACCGATTTTAATTATATGATTTCAGTCAAGGACATTAACAAATTTACGTATAAACCTGGCAAGCAAAACGCCACCAGATAGGTTTATGAAATATTAAAGATTAAAAAGGTTAAAAGATATTTACTGGCGAGCAGGCGGACTTTAATTCGATTTACAGCACAGTTAACTCTACTGAAGTGTGAAGAAAAATATCTTAAGAAGTTGAGATTAAAGCGCTTGAGCCTTCTGCTGCACGATTTACTGTCAACGCGGTATTTTATGAGGCCGCCAATGTGTACTTTTGCTTTAGTAAAACGCTTATTGGGAGTTTGATTTAACAAGTTAATTGATTTGAGAATTTAGTAAAGGCTCATTAACTAATTACAAGAAATGTATTTATGTATATGTAAGAACGTAAATCTATTACCGATGCACGTAGATTGAGCGCAAAATACAGTATTCATAAACGAAGGGATGATAATTCCCTGCTTGTTTTTGTCACGGTTCCGTTGTAATTTTCCTTTTTAACATACTTCAAAAAAGAGGAGATTCTTAGTTGGTCGGAATCTTTATTCGTGTATTCTCAGATTACACGAAGACATTTGGAACGATTTGAAATACAATATTTTTGTTTTTAAGGGAGTCCCATTAGCACCACATCAGGATCTGATGATAGAATGAGAGATCGAGAGAACACTTTCAATATTATAGGCATACCTATACGGATTTGGTATTTTCTTGTAGTAGGTAACTCGAGAATTTGTGGTTGAATAGGTTCGTTTGGATTCAGTTATTTTAATTGTTTTAATTTTGTGTTAAGTTATTGATGAAATTGAAATAAAGCATTCCTATATTTATCGTGTACGTCTTTGTTCAATATTTCCCACCAAATCTATAGTCTTTTCAGTATACTTGAGTAGAGAACGCAGATTTGTAAACGTTGAGGCCCTCAGACTGGATGGATTAACGACCTACACAGGGATGGTAGCAAGAGCTGGGTCAGTTTGATGTGAATTGTTTCCAACGGATTATAATAGAAAAGGGCCTATTTTCGGCTGTATACTAAAATAGGATAGGTGTGATGAAGATAGATAGAAGAAGATAGCAGTACTTATGTCAACGCAAAATGGAGAGAAGTATGCTAGGAATCAAGCTATCGGATAGAATCAGCAACCAAGCTATTAGGAAGAGGACCAAATTGACTGATATCGTATATAGAATAAGATGACTGAAGTGGAACTGTGCAGGCCATATATGCAGGATGAACATCAATAGATGGACCAAAAAAATCTTAGAATGTATCCCGCGGGACAGCACAAGATCGAGGGGTCGTCCAAAGAAAAGATGGGCAGATATCTTCACCCAAAGACTAGGACCACACTGGATGAGGAAAGCCAGAGATAGAGCGCTATGGAAAGAAACGGGGGAGGCCTACGCTAAGAGGCGACTATTACTTAACGGCGTAACTATATTTTTTCTTTATATTGTATTGTATATTGTGTGTAGAAAGTAATAGAATAAATGGTTTTTTAATTATTTTATTTATTTATGATGAAGATAACAAAAAAAAAACAAATACATTTACGTAGAGGCACTGCATTCCGATTAATTGTTTCAATCTATTTTTTGCTGTTTATTCGACTATTACCAAATGAAATGAATCATACAAATGCCATTTACAGCTCCGCCGTTGTAGTAAAACAAAACGCGCAATAAATCTATGAAAGTGATAATAGAAGCGTTGACACGCGGCCGTTTGTGTGTTTTATAATGGCGACACAGGTGCCAGCGACCGGCCGTTTCGAGTCAATAAACCACAGAGTCATAGACATCTCTTGTCAAAACTTTTTTTACGTTCCAAAGCGAACATTGTTTGATGATTTCCATACGGAAATTAATAAATGCAAAATATGCTGCATGCTATCGGTAAGTGATAAAACAAAATCGTTTTGTATCTACTGATGGTATTAAAACCGACGGCCCAAGCACTTCTGGATATTATACAGTGTGCTTTTTAAAGACCGGCTAAAGTTAAGTATAAATAATTCAATCAAAACAATGAATCACGTATTTTTAGGGTTCCGTACATCAAAAGGAATAGTACATTGTGTATCAAGGGCGGTAGGTAAGGAATTACAAACGAGTGTTTGTTACAAGGCCGAGGCGAAGCCGAGGGCTTTAATAACACGAGTTTGTAATTCCTTTACCGCCCGTGGCACACACAATGTTTTTCATCACACTTGTGAGGAAATCTAATTAAAATTAACCTTACTTAACCTAAATAAAATTGTAAAACTGACAGTGACATTAGTGACATATCCATAGACAATGCGAAACGTTCGGAAACCATAGCGGTACAGACCTAAAACGGTTGATTTTATAATTGCAAAATACTGAAATACACTATTAAAACATTTAATTAATGTTACAGAAATATGTGTTTACATGTATTTGCAATAACAGTTCTCTTTAATTAAATATTTCAGTGATAAAAGTTAAAAAAGTAAGTTGGTAGTTTCCTTTGAACATGACAAATAAGAGTAAAACAGAACCAGCGTTTCAAATTTAAAAAGAAAACCATTACGCCCTAGGGCGTAATAGCTCATTTACGGCCCGCAAAACCTACGTGTAATGCACCATTTGCAAGTGTGATGAAAAAACCTTTATAGGATCATTTTGTTGTCCGTCTATCCGTTTGTCAAGACCATTTATCTCGGGAACGCGTGAAGGTTTCGAGTTGTAATTAAAACCATACCTATACTCAGGTTTACAGTCCCTTGAAGCAGTGTAAAAAAATCAAACTTCTAAGTTAACGTGAAAATAAGATCCCATCAAAAACATTACATGTAAAAAGATGCAAGTCTCGCAACGCAGTTCTCCTACAGCAAAAAAGTTTTGAGATGTAAAGTTAAACCAAGTCAGTACCGGGGGGTATCAACAGAACTCGGTTTCCACCGACTTGGCCGAAAATGGCCTGAATGGCTTCGAGAAAAGGCTGGTACGGCCGTGCCTTTGTTTTGCTCGACTTGGCGGGGGCACTGCCGTGCCCCCAGATATAGCCGTTTATGCCGCAAAAAATGCAAAACGTAAATTTCGACACTCTCAAGGAAACCAAAATTCAAAGGGTAGTTTCCGTTGACCTAGAACTATGAAATTTGGTAAGTAATACCGTCTTATACTACAAGTATAGGGAAAAATCTGAAAACTATACATTTTTAATTAAATCATAAAAAAATAGACTTTACTAAATTTTATATTTTTATTTTAATGAGTTTATTTTTAATAGCTAGTAACATTTAGCGTAAGTATCCTGTATAACTTTTCTGTTACGATGCCCAAATATACTTAATTGTCTCGTAAAAAAATATTTTGCCTTTAATACGGTTACGAAACGTTGGGACGTAAAAGTGAAGTAATTACGCGATTTAATCCGTTAATAGTAGATTGCGTCACAAGGGAGCAAAATTATGTATTTACGGTGAGGGCGTATATTGAATCCGGAGCGTAGTGAGGGATTTAATTGTCAACGCCCATGGTAAAAATAATTTTGCTACCTTGTGACACATACTGCTTTTCACACCGACTATGAGAAAAATTCAAATACAAACGCTTCCTGCCAAAATAATGAAATATATTAGTTAGTCAAAGAGCTTCACACATTATTATTAAAATGAAATGTTAAATTGTTAAATTTATAGTTTAATTTTATAAAACGATTATTATTTTTTACATCTGTTGTTTTCTTAGTAGCACTCACATTCATAGGACGAGCCAAATTAAACATTATGTTCTTTATTGAATAACCTGTTGGAATTAAAAATATTTCAAGTATACATCTCGACTTGTCAACATTTGAACATAAAATGAAATAAAGGTGGACTTGAAAGTAAATGAATCTTAATATGACTTCACTTCTGATATAATAATACTAATATATGTAACCTACACCTACAGTATTCCTTGAGTGAATGTTTCAGTTAAAACCATCCGCATAGGTACCCGCCCTTAACCGGCGTGATCGAATGAATGCCTATTGGAATATCTTTATGTCGTGACACTATCTTTCACAAGGCGGCGACGATCGTATAAAACAGTCACGTATTTCTTAGTGTCAGTGGCTTCGAGGGCTGGTTCTTTAACAATATCATAACCCGGTTGCTGAGACCATCAAAAAAGGTCGTCACAGCTACTTATTGAATTCTGCCTCGAAAAGGGTTCATGCGTGTAAAATTTTACTTTCCTTATTATATGGTATATTGGTGAGTCTAGAATAGGGATGTTAACAAATTATCTGCCAACTAGGAACAGGTTTATTTGCCTCTTACTTCAAATTTTCTAAGTGACTGACCTTGCTAATCAGGACCGGATCTGAAGAGGGGTAAACCGAGGTATTTGCTCCGAGTGCCAAGTGCAAGAGGGAGCCAGAGGGACAATAAAGTGCACAATTTATCCCTAGCCTATCAATATTACTTACTTTTGAGATGAGAATTAGAAAAATATATGTTTATAAAGAGAATAAGATCTTGAAATCTCGAATGAAAACGTACAATAACTTACCAATAAAGGTAAACCCTTAATTTCGAAGCAAATTTCAACGTCTAAAAACTCTCTGGCTTTATTTCCTTATTGTATAAAATGAGTAGGTAATTGATTGTAACTCACTACTTTGAAATTCAGGAGAGCGTTAATGAAAAGTAATTTTCCCGCTTCTATAGTCCGACAGTACACCACTAAAGCTGGTGCTGTAATACTAAGCAGATAATGTACCTGTTTAAAAATTCTCTTACACAGTTATTTTGCAGACTAGTTCCTAGATATCGCTGTCGTCTTTATTAATGTTCGACACACTTAAATGATAATTACTAACATATCTACTTATAGCATACTTTTAGACATGTACGGTGAAGCAAAGAGATTTCTGTCATTTTTCTCTTTAGGGAAAGAAGTCCCTGTAAAATTAGTATTCTCACTATTAAAAATACCATCAAAAACATAAAAAAATATTATCTGGTCGTGAATGTGTTAAGGCTGCAAAGTAAAAGACGGAAACATACTTACGTCGGATTTTATATAAAGTGAAACAACTTTTATTAGTCTTTACTCGTTCCTTGCTAAAAAGTTTTTTAACATAATTTAACACTCTTTCGAATGCGAAAATAATTGGGTCGGATTTTGTGAGTAGCGGACTTCATCCTTTGGTAAGATATTTCGTTCGTCTACATAAAATTACAAATATAAGACAAATATAGCATAGTACATATTGCCTACACACGCAAGCAGCTTTTAATTTCAAGTCTGATGTTTAAAATCTCTGCAGTGCTCGTAGTCACAGGTCACAGGTCTCAAAGACAAATATTGGTAAGTACAGTCGGCCTCAAAAGTAGCTGGACTAGTACTACGCCGCGATATAAATATGTTCAACTTTTGAGGCCGACCGTACCTTGCTTCCTTTCATACACATATTAATGAGTCATTTAGCAATCACTAGAAACAGTAGAAACTGAGAGAAAACAATGATGCCCTTATAAGTTATAAGTTATAACTATAGCGTTATTTGTTTTAGAGGCTGTAAGTAAGCGGCGTGCAACTGCGGAGCATATGAGTTAACGAATTTCTTATTGGAAATTATTTTATGTTTTTCTACTCCTGTACTTTTATCTGTCTTTTACTTGGTCACGAACACTAATATAAGAACATACATAATATGAGTTCAGAGAAGTCTATACTCTATTCCCCATAAAAGCACTTATGTCTTTATAGTCGCAAAAAATACTGCTAGCAGCCACAAACTTCTAAATCTAGGTTAAACTTAGGTCAAGGATTACGCGTTTAATTAAGAACTAACTTTACAATAAAAATTCACAACTACCAACTTAACAAACAAATAAATTCATGCGGTATTGTTATGATAAACAAAACTTTCCGAACTAAATTCTTTGATGCCAACATAAAAAAAAGTATTTTTAATATCATCACTGCGTGCCACTAGCGGTATACGTCAAATTAAAAACAAAGTTTACCATAGACAGAAACATATTGCATTGTCAGTCATATGTCATATTTGCCTTGTTTGCGCAACATGTTTAATTTTATATTTTAAAACCTAGTCATAGAAAAAGTATTGTAATTCAGTCAAAAAACGCTCATGACGTCTCTATTTGCGATACTCACCACCGCGGCGGCTCGTATCGCAACTCACGCCATTCGCGTATTTTGACCCTACTTATACAACTGTTGCATAAAATACTATAATAACACAATTGAAATGCACCACGATCAAATAATGAATTAAAAGTAACGCTCATGCCGTACCTACACACTCATTTATGGTTTCACAATTTTTTTTAAAATTCATAATGTATTGTTTGTCATAATAGGGAATATGCATGATATGTTTATTTACTGTAATAAAAGCTCATTCATATAAGAAACAGTGGGATAAAGATGTTTTTCGAATAACTATAAAAATAACCAAGATATAAGACAACAAATATTTATCTGTATCTCTCTCTAGCAAAACAGAATAATAGTATGGAGATTGTATGGCGGTCGTGTACTATGACGTCATAGTCCATATCGGATCTCTTTGTCTAATCGCTGTCTGATTAGTGCTTTAAAATGTTTATATCTTCCATGTTTCTCAGTCGATTTTAATTTTATTCTGACTCTATGTCATCTTTTTTGCGGCATTTTCATATTTTGTTAAGAAATGTGGTAAAAAAAATCATGCATATTCCCTATTATAGATAGTTATCTGTTTGAAACCATTAACTTATCTTATCAGATTTGACATAAAACAAACCTAACTCAACCTATTGCTTTCCATAAGGTCGGAAGGTTGTCTGGAAGAGATCGCTTCCTAGCGATAAAACCGCCTGTTGTCTACCATTAGTTTTTAGTATCTTGTTTATTTAACGATCTCTGTAATTTTTTTGTGTGCAATAATTGAATTGTGTATACATACAGTGCTAAAATCATAACCCTCTTTTTTGTTTCAACGTAATAGGGTAATCAAACTCAAACTCATTTATTTCTGCAAGTAGGCCTCAAGGGCTCTTTTACATGTCTGATTATTTTCTTTTGGCGCTTCGGTAGATGACCTTCTGGTGAGAAGAAGCGCCTGAAGAAACTCACCAGTTTCTCTTTTAAAAACAACATTACAACAATTGTGACATTATTACATAAAATGACATTTATAAAATGCAACAAGCAAATAACTGGGCACAGTTTTTTTTTACCTTTTACCGAGAGACGTATATAATCTCCGGATCCATTACATTACAAAACTTAAAACTACATTTTTAGAGATGTAAAGGGTCTCTAGGCGTCAAAACAGGATAAAAAATATAGAAAATAGGCAAACATAGACTAAAATTAATGGAGATGTAAGGAGTCTCCGTTGTCAAAACATTATGTTTTGGAGGTGTAAAGGACCTCCAAACGTCGAAATACAAACTGGGAAACGAATGTTTCACGTCGAGAAATAGACTATTAAGCTAACAGTCATTACAACTAGCTACAGTATACATAACAAGTATGTATTCAGTATGTCAAAATGCAAATAATGAAATAAAATTACATTAATAAAACGTAATCCTCCTTTTTGCTTTGCCGTAATCCGGTAAAAATGATCGTGAATTGCGCAGATCTTGAATACACTAATAAATAAGGTATATAGGTACTTTGTGCCGCGATTGCGTTTCGTTTTGATTCATATTTCAAATTGCGCATTTTCAGTTATTTTTTCAATACAATCTATCTCTGTTTTATTGACTGGTTATGGTATTACATAGAGTCAAAATCGTTAGAAGTATAGTACATTGCTGTAGAGGCCGGAAAGTTAGCAATAGATGGACGAGTGAGTTCGACGGCCGACTCGACTTATACGTCCATCTATTGTACTTTCGGCGGAGACTTAATAAAATAGTACTTTACTACAAGCCTACTGTGAGAAAATAATAATAATATTATACCAAAAATAAAATTATTAAAATGGCAACTTTGTATTTTTTCCAGTCATAGAAATCGATGGCAATATACCGTGGACAATTCAATGCTGAATAACAAACACCTTTTTCTCAAACATGGCATAAAATGTTGACATTACGTGCCTAAAAATAGGCCGCAAAGTACCTCGTTTCCGGTGCGGCTTGACACTTGGCACGTAATGGAATTTCATACTTACATTGCCGGCCTAATTTTTTTTTTAAATTTCCATTCCACATTTATTTGGGCCACAGCATCACGGCATTCAGCCATTAAAAAAACAAAGACGATGTTTCCTATATTTTGCAGTTTTATTTATTTCAAATTGACATGAACATAACAAATAACATATTATAAACAATTTTAACTACACGAATACACATTTAAAATATTTCATCCAAATATTCGCGGTAAAAATGTGAACTGAAACAGCTTTTGCATTGTCTATGGATATAATATGTCACTAATATCACTTTCTGACAGAAAGTTTGTGTTATAAAATATTAAGTAAGGTTATTATAGTAAGTTTATTTATTTCATTGCATATTTGAGAAAAGCACTATACATACCTCGGCGGGAAATGGGGTTGCCAGCCTCGTAACTATCTGGCCTCGCTTCGCTCGGCCAGCTATATGTACTCGGCCTGAGCAACCCCTCACTTTCCGGCCTCTGCAGTAATGTACTATTTATTGTTTTATACATATAAATATTTTGAACCTTGTTTACATTACAAAACATTACGATACGTATTAAAATTGTATATTACACAACTAGGATGGTAATACAAAGAAAGGCGAGGTCGCAGATGTTTGCGGCCCGAGCCGTAGGCGAGGGACATAAATATGCAATCGAGGGCTTTCTTTATTACCTCCCGTGTTGTGTACAGCATTTTATGTCTGCATTTGGCCAGAAAGCGGCTTTTTCCGTGCGCGTAGCGAGCGGGAAAAGGCACTTTATGGCCAAGTGTGGGTGGCATAAACTAATAAATTATTCCACCATTCTCCTAATGATATTCGAACATAATAATTAAACACTGATGCTAACGAAAGCACACGAAAGCGACACTCTTTTTTTTTGTTTTACCAATTATTAGCGGGACAGTGGCTGTATGGAGTATTGTCGAAGTCGCGTAACGTGTTGCAGCACAGCTCGCGATCAGATTGGTCTATTATAATGTCGTCGAGGCATACGGCCTGCTCTCATTGGTCAAATTGCTGTTGTAGACTGACCAACAATGTTATTTCTGTCGAGTTTGATTAAATTGTTGGCTCTCGTCTCATTCGCTGTACAAGTATTCGTCGTGTTGCGGTCCCAATTTATACATATATAGACATACGATACGTTATATTTCCAGAAACTACTTATATTATTAATAATTTGCTCCTCCTCCTTTTTTTTCAATTTTTAGTCAATTGTTAGTTTTCTTGACGATGCGGACATTTAAATACTTTTCTAGTTTGCATGTAGTTTCTAATGTGTAGTAAAGTGGTGATATAATGTTTTTGTAAATTGTATACGTAACTTCTATTTCCAGAATTCCATTGTGGAAATCAATTACCTTATTTTGATCGCCGAGTGATGCATACGTATTTTTTCTATTAGGTACTATTTTGTTGCGAAATTAATTCTCAGTACCTAAATTTGGCTAAATGTATTCTTATTTTTACAAAAAAAAAGATAACAACTCAATTGCCCCGTAAACGCGCAGCATTAATTCCAATTAGCTTATATTTATTTGGAAATAAATTTCATGAAACACTATTCCCGGGACCGAGGTGTTCAGTTTAGGGCAGATTGATGAGTCGGCTTGACATCGTCATTAGGTCCGGGGCAAAGCCGGCGTTTTTCCCTCGACCGCCGAGATAATTGGACCGAATGTTTTCCTCCGCTCTCTCTAATGACTGGCAGTTCTGTTTAGGAACGGGACATGCTGCCTTTTATTGAGTCTTTTGCCGGCGATCGCTTTCAAACCGTAAATAACGGTTCATGTGAAAAGAATAATGCGATACGTAATTCTTTAAATGGAAATTTGAGAAATATTTGTCTTCCGTAATCAATCTCAGTTTTGTGAATTCGTCAATATTTACAAAAAGAGGTTTAGTCCTTAACTGTCGACACCACTAATCTTTTTCCGTGTCACCGTACATATCTGATTACACTTGTAAAGAGGTATTAATTTTTGTGCCATAATTTTACCTGCGTTTTTAGTATTTTGACTGTCATGAAAGACAAGTGAATGAATCACAAGCGCTAGGGCAATAAGAAAGCGTTCTGTTTGTTTAAAGTATTGAAACCCCTTATGTTTTTGCCGAGCGAGTTAAGCGTCGAGTCACGTCGAGGACGGATGCGAGGCGCTATCGATATTTTCGTGTCCATCGGCGCGTCAGTTCGGCCGCTGCGGCAGATTGATCACCGGATCGAGATCTTTTCAGATACATGCAATCAAAAAAAGTTTATTTATTTTGGCAAACCGATTTCCAAGTAATTTTATAATAGAAAATATACAAATTTTAGTTAATGTCTGATTTAGTTATTGAACATTTGATGTGATAAAGTAACTTAATTGTTCGCAAGAAATCAATTGTCATTATGAATCTAGGTGTACATATTTACGCTTATAATAATTTTAAATCAACCCAGATACTATTAACTTTTATATTTTATTTACAAACATTTTACCTCGTATTTATAATTCAGCCACATTTTCTTGACACCGCGCTCGCTATTCATCTGTTTGCTTAGATTATTTCTGATGTTTATTGTTTGCTCTAAATCAAGAAGGAAAGATTTAGCTCTTGTTTCCCTAACAAAAACGAAAGGTCAGATTGTAAGCCCGTTGAAATATAGAGACGTTTATGTCGCTAACATTTGTTTGAATTGAATTTGTGAAAAATTTCCGACTGCTGACGTTCGGTATGACATGGTAAAGCTCATAGCAGTGCGCACTTGCATACTATGGTATGGGCATCGCTGGCGGCAGTACTGTCAGGAACGTTTCCAAAGAATTATTGCCGAATGACAGCATTGCCAGCGCAAACGAATGTAACAAAATGCCGCACATCACAATGGCCTCGTTTGTTTTTACCAGCGGTTTTTCTGTTAGGTCGTCAATGCACCTATTTGTAGGTAGATACTACAAATTGTGCTGACTTTACATTTGCCTCACTTTTATTGATTTCTTAAGCGTTTATTGTACTAAAATAGCGTATAGACACTTGTTATGCATAAACCCTAGTGGTTATTCTCACTCCAGCTCCAGCATCGTTGTCTCAAACTATCTGTAAAATATTCATGGAGCTAGTACGGTTCGCAAGGAAGTTAAGTAGGCAGCAAGTCACGTTGTTGGCCAGAGCGATCCCCATTCGGCCGCACATAAGGGCGACGGCTGCCTATGACATTATTAAACTCAGGCGCATCTTTGCTCGACTGACGCTAAAAAACTACGTGACTGCGGTGCACAATCGAAGTTTCTCTGAAAAATCGCTTGTCCCCGAATTCAGAGTAGATCCCGAACGAATAGAGGAAAAAATAACGGCGAAATTCGCGCAGGCCACTTTAGCAAGTGTCCCGAATAAATTATCTTGATAGAAACTTTTAGTTTGAGTGTTATACGGTACGCGCAGCCACTCGTTTTATACGGTTTCGATAAAAATTCAAAGCTTTACCATTTGTATGAATTATCCTTGAGATACTCATAGGGTCTAGATATTTTAATACAATATAATATGATCATGTCGTCAACGCCGATTCCTTATATTTTGGATCAAAAAGACGCAAAGAGCGCCCGCTCCGATGCATCATTTGAACGTAAACTTGTTATTAGTGTAGGAAATATAATTAATTCGGATGTTATGATTTTATTTTTCCTCAACTTATTCATGGATTTTTATCTAGCTGTCATTTTATCTATTTGTATTTGTATGAAATTTGTACTTTTCATTGGATAAATGTTCGATTCACTTTATTTACATTTGACTGATTTTAAATACGCAGTGTAGACGACGATCTACGTGTTTTAATAAAGTCATCCCCTGTTCCAATATTTAGTTGAGAATGAAAATTTGTACGCTAATACCATCGGTGACATTATATTCATGAAATTTGACCATTTCCACTGAATAACTATAAAATTCTAGGCAGCTTATGACGAGACATTTAAATTAATGGGCACTCTCAGGCGGACAAACGACGTGGTTATTTGGTCCGAGGACGTGACCCATGGGGTAATGGAGTCCTGACAGAAACTAAACTGGATAATTAGTAGTAATGAACATACGTTTACTTAGTAACACCGTGTAGCAATGTTCATCCATAATGAAGTACCTATTCCCAGCAGACATGCTTAATATCTATTAATAATTGAGTAATAGGTATCTCAATACGGATTCTTGAATACACTTCGTTAATAGATTGAAGGTGTGCTCTTCAATAATAGTACACCTACTACCCAGCCCTACTATATACCCACAATATTCCTCACTAAAACAAACCTCAATAAATGTGAATTTTTCAGGCAAAATATCACTTTGCCGCAAGCCAATACAGCGTTTTTTTACTACATCTTCATAGCAGTATCTGATAATTGGTAGTGGTAGTTTTAGCATGATACATAAATGTTGCTTTAGGGCGATTCCATTATCGCGGGTGCAACATTTTGACTAATTCAAGGCCTCCTCCTAATAAAACGAAAAACATTTATTATAAAAATATTGTTTTAAGGATTACATTTTAACCTCTTTTCTACAGATTTGTGTATAAGAATTTAAAATAAATGTTTAAATACCCACAAGAGAGGGTTAAAGTGCTATCGCGGGTGCAACCAAATCGGCCCACCTCTGCGGATCACAGTATAAAAACAGAAATATCTTTTAACTGTCTAATATTTAAAATGTTTTGCGTATTTATATTGAATGACAATAAACAATCAACTATAGAAACATAAAAAAAGTATTAAAAACTGAAACTATCAATAAATCATTCACTGTTAAAACGATCGCGGGTGCAACATCGTATGATTCGCAGTTGGTCCTAAATCTTAGAATGCTTTCAAGCGCTTTAACATCCTGAATATGAAGTTAAGTCCATAACAATTAATTTAAGACCTCACCCTACACGATGGTATCAAAAAAAAGTGATAAATTTTGGGACTTGAAAATTAATGTCAAGGTTCGTCTATAGCGGAATCGCCCTTTAATAACTGTTCTTACGTGGAGTGTTGGTAAGTACCAGTAAGTGTTAGTAACATATGGTAATCAAAAATTCCGAGGAGTCATATTTCCGAAATCTTTATTATGCCGAAATTTCATAATACCGAACTTTTTTTGGAACTGTGATTTTGCTGCAAATAGAATAATAGAAAATATAATTAATAATTAAATTAGGCTAGATGGTTGTCCTCTGACAGAAAAAAACCGACCGAGTGCAAGTCAGATTCACACACGAAGGGTTGCGTACCATCGTTGAGCAAAAAGATGCCAAAAACACATACTTATTGTATGGGTACCCCTTTTTATTTTGTTTTTAATATTTGTTGTTAGGTATAGTGGCGTGGAATACACATTCTGTAAATATATCAAGCATATACCTATTACCATTATTAAAATCAAGCAAAAAGACGCCAAAAAATCACGTTTTTTGTGTGGGGATGGGGACCCCCTTTTCTTTTACATTTTATTTTGTTTTTATTATGTGTTGTTCTAGCGGCAATAGAAATACACATACGTGTGAAAATTTCAAGTCTCTACTTATTACGGTTCCAAAAGTAGTGCCCTGTGACGCACGGACAGACGGACAGACAGATGGACAGACAGCGGACGCTTAGTAATAGGGTTTCGTTAGCGCCCTTTGGGTACGGGACCCTAAAAAATCAGTGCAACAATTTCGGAAGAATGATGCATGCGGGATTTTGACTCCTCGGAATATAGGTAGTAGTTATCTTCTATTAAGTAACCAAAGCTCTTATCATCATATCATCATCACCATGATTACATACATTACACAGGCCTCTCCCACTCTGGCACGCCACTGAACTAGGTCTTGAGCTTTTTGTTTCCAACCGTTGCCGGCTACTTTCCGCATGTCAACGCTCCACCTAGCTGAAGGGCGTTATACACTTTTTTATGTCATGGAAAAGGCAAACGAGCACACAGGTCACCTGATACCCATGGGCACTTGCAATCTTACTATTACAAATGTATTGCCAACCCTGAGGGTCAAGATAGAATGCCTCTATGCAAGTAATTTGCTATTATTAATTATGCTAGTAAAACGCTGGAACACAACAGAGCGAATACTGCTCTTTAGCAGCAGGTGGGTAAGATGGTGGTAGTGATCCGGGCGGGCCCTGCACCCTTGTGCACACCTTGTCCTACCACCTGGACGCACACACTCTGTTTGTCAAGCCGTGGTCTCCACTCCATAACACAGCTCGTACAGTACAGTGAGGGAAAACATCTGCAAATGCAATGAAACGAAATGACTACTGAGATGCCTTGTCGGTCTGGTTTCTTTATTATGAGGATGTGATAGTAATCGCACGAAGATGCCTTGACCTGTCTAAGAAATGATGCGATTTTTACAAACTGCAAAATATCCTTCATGATTCCTTAGAGCGATTTCTAATTGTTTCGAACTTTTTCATACCACCACCGTACCTTATTTCCAAAGTTTTTATACTAAGAAACCTTGAGAGTGTCCAACCAAAACTAGTTTTCACGGCCGAAACTGAAACCGAATTTCGGCTCTGATCTTAGTTTTGGCCGAAAACGAAACCGAAACTTCCATATAAGGTCATGTTGTCGTGAGAAGAAAAAAAATGTCAATCATAATCAGTCTTCATTTTTAAATAACATATTAATCATTTAGTCTCTGATATTCATATTATAAATTCTTATTTCATATATATTTTCAGCGTTTTGAAATAAAGACGTTCGTAGCGAGAAACCACTCAAATTCAGTTTCGGTTTAGGCCGTAGTTTCGGCTGGATGGCAGCCAAAACTGAAACTAAGCCGAAACCCGTTTTTTAGCCGAAGCTAGGCTGAAACCGAAACAGAAAGTTCGGTTAGACTCTAAAGAGACTCTTAGAAGATTACCCTTTGAAGTGTTATAAGTAGGTACTATTTGTAGAACCAGTAAGCCTACGAAAAGTGATGATTTTTTAAAGTGACCTTTTCACGGTTATTACGCTCCAGCCTTTGTCCCTAAACTGGCAAAAATTGGCAAGCTATGAAAATCATCGAAGCCATTCGAGCCATATCCTTACAATTGAATCGATACCGTCAATACTCCTCTCATATCAAGTATGGTATGTACCATGTCGGTGAAGGACGGAGGTTACATTGCACGATCGAGTCGATATCGGAAAACTCTGAATAGGGTCGTGGTCGCGGCACAAAAACTGGAAGCGCATTAATTCAATTGCAACACGAAAAATGCATTAGCGCTCCGGGGCGTCCATTCGTCATTGTCCTGCAATGTCCCTTTGTGGGCGATTTTTACTTATTATACTGGTAGGATAATGTACATGGCAAGTTCACAGTTTGTCATTTCATATTACTTGGTTTTCTTTCACTGAAACTTATTTTTATTTTGCCCGATCCATAGTGGCGCTACAAAAAGCTGTTTTTGTTTTGAGAGCGTCATTCTCCCAAATTTCGTTCTTTCGAAAAGTTGTTTTGCTTAATAAATTTGCACTGGTATCATTATTTAATTTTTGTATTAGCTATAACGAAAACAGAATTATAATTTAGGCTTTCCGGTGTCCCCCTGCACAGTTTAAAAAAGGCCTCGCTTCATTTCTCTTATAAGGACTACGTAAACAAATTAATAGGTATTCCTAACTGATTTGCCATATTTTTCCTGCATAATCGTGCTTCATAATAAATATTTATGCAGGTAAAACTTCGAATATCATAATTATTATTAGTCCTCGGTTCTATGACTCTATTGAATGTCATATTATTGATTCAAACGATAGCCCATTATACGCATAAAGTATAAGAATTTAATACGACTAATTTTTAATTTAACTTTTCAAGATACGGAAATACCAGTACAAACGTTTGATGCAGAAGCCATTTTTGTTTAAGTCAAATAAAGTGATTTTTGTGTCTTGCTTTGTAATACTTATTTTTTATTTTCGCCTTCAAACTGAACCCTTGATAATGTCAAGCTTTGAGGAAAGGCCTTTCTTATTATCCGCAGGCGATCCAAAGGCATCAGAAACATTTTGGTAAATAAATGGAGAGTTGGTTCATAAGGACATTTATTTCGAAAATTACACATTTATTGTCAAAGTCAACGTAATATTAAGATTAGAATCTGAGATAAAGATATGAAATCATAAGATGTGAAAGTTCAACTATGAGCACATATTTAGTACTCGCTATGATAACTTACATTAAATATTCAGTAATATATGTATGTATATATTAGGCGTGTGTCCCGTGAGCATAAGACTGTTACAGATTAAAGATCATGTTGTATCATCTATTTATTATGGTAAAGTAGGTAGTACTGGTAGCTACATTAACTAATCTCAGAATAATTATTGATCATTGCTCCTTCTGATTTTAAGTTCATCTAATTGAACTTGATAAAACATGCGTGCCGATTTATATATCTAAAATATAGCGTAATTTACAAATATATTGTGTACTAAGTTCTTACAATAAATTGATAAAAACGATAGAAATGTGGGGCACGCGCCTAACAAACAATTTATACGGTCAAGGATTTTCGTAACTATGTACCTACTTAGATCACATTTGATATTTAAATATATCTATAATGACTTAAGTTGTTATAACTACAACATTATTGATTATTTTTATAAAGTCATAACATTCATTTTCCTCAGCAGATTCAGTAGTATTATTAAAGACGACAGATAAATTAAACCTTTAATACGGTGTCTTACGGATACTCTACAAGGGCATTTCTCCAGAAATATGTCTGCGGTCACCACATTCATCTGGCCCTTTTTCATACTAAATGTATGGAGACAGATGAATGAGTCGCAGACATATTTCTGGAGAAATGCCCACAATTGCAAGGGCTAACGAAGTTTATCTTCTACCTAATGGACTTTACTGAATTTGCTTCAAAAGTTAACTTTATAAAAGAAAAGTTAAAGTTGAGTTTAATTACAATTCAGTAACGTAACTAGATACAGTTACGAAAAAAAACACTCCTCTCACGAATATCATATATATTTTTTAATTAACACCAGAAATTCATTAAGACCGAAACGGTCCGTCCAAATACAGTCCAATTAAAATGAATCATCTTTTTAACACATCCCTACCCTCAAAATGCACTATTTTGTGCCTTAAACTAACATTTTACAACATAACATTAACAGCAGAAATAACATTTTAGCCATAATTGTGCTAGTTCTTTTCATGGGATTGTTTAATTAACGTCAAATAGTACATATAGAGCGCAGAAATATGCTTAGTTATTAAAAAATATAATCTACTTGAACAGATAAGTAGGTAGACTGTACAGCTAAAGCCGGGTCCAGACGGGTGTAACGAATTCATAATGTATTGTAACGAGAATTCGGCGTGTGTCGCCACACTCATCTGGACCCAGATTAACTAAAACGTTTCGTACGTTACGTTACGTAAAGTATGCTTCGATTGTTTTGAAGTTACTTATTAATTCGATATTATTTTGTCAACATTTATTGCAGCAAGATTTCCCAAATGTCTTTCAAGTTTCTCGTTTTACAACGGTTATAAAGTTCTATATAACAAAAAGATCTCTTTAACAGTAAAAAAAAAACGAAACATATTCATACTTATATCAATTGTATGTATATGGACATTGTCAATTCAAACTTTTCAACAAAATACAAAAAATACTAACCGAAATAGATATCGATTGTAAATGATAACTTTGTCTTCTTGTTTTTCCGCGATTATCACTCATAGTAATAAAACAACCCGCGACCACGAACGCTAAAAAGGGTTACGAAACGTCGGGACTTAAAATGTAGTAATATACGCGAATTAATCCGTTTAAGTTGTTTTATTACTAAGGTAAAAACCTGTCGGAGCTGAAATAAATTAATCAAAGTCATTCATGGTACTGAGTATGTACTTATAATATTTATTAATTAAATAACCAATAAATTCCATAGGTAAATAATTCATAACAGTTTCATTATTCTTTACATGAAAAATAATCTAACATACCATAAAGCCTTTTTATTATCTACGGCTCTAAAGATAAACTACTTCAGTCCTTAATATTTTATAAGATAACATATAATTTTTTATTCTTACAATACGTCATACAGATATTTTTTTCACGGTTGATCAATAAGGAGTAGTTTCTTATTATAAATTTATTGAAATCTGCCAAGTCGAGAATATATATTACATTCTAAACGAGCTTAATAACTACATGTTATGGGAATTCTTTTAAATATGCAAAGTTACGGAGACAAGGTATTCATCTTTCAAACTTTGTTCTATGAATTTTTCATCACCCTAAATATATTTACGTTTCCCTCCAAAACCCAAAATTTGATTAGGGGAGTTTCCATGGTGAAACATTTATTCGGAGATTTTAGAAGTCCGCTTACTTGTAATGTTTCTAAATTACATTCCTGTACTTTTTCTTTTTCATAAGTTTTCATTCTGTTAAGATTTTTTTTACAGTTTAAATGTTGTACAGTCGAGTTCATTTACATCTACACACTTACGGGAACAAAAATATCTGAACACGACCCTATTGTCAGCAGCATAAAAGCGTGTTCAGATATTTTTGTATTCTTATATGTCTAGGTGTAAATGAACTCGACTGTACCTACGACTGCACGCCATTTGCACATTTTTAATAGACATTGTAAAAATCCGCTACTCCCTTGAATAATACAGGAACTGGATCTTCGATGGTGGTGGAATTAAAAAGTGGACTGTAATTTTAACTGGTATAATTCCAAAATAGAAAGTGTACAAAAAAGTAAGTTCTAGCCGTTGCCGTGAATGAATTAGGTAAGATGACAATTCTGTTAGGTATTTTTAAAACCGACCGTTTTATCTACTTGATGTTGCCAAAGCAAAAATGCTTACTGTGAAATAAATATGCAATAGAATACTTTACAATAAAAAAGATAATTTGATTTTTAAATAAATTAATAAAATAGATTGAATTAAAACAACAATGTTAGCTAAGAACAAGGTTTAAAAATTGTAATAATTTTTAAACGTTTCGCAACAGACATTATTTACGTTTTATGTATCTATAAACGAGTGATGCATTGTAGCTCTAAGGGCTACTGGGAATCAATCAAACTACATAATAAAGTATTATAATATAAGTATATAAAAATTTCTTCACCATTTCGGATCAGTAAATATGAAATGAGGAATCACAAATATTCTGATTTGAACAATAAGAGTTAGAGATTAATCAGAGTGAATTTAAAAAAAAAACTCGAGAGCGATGCTTTGTTACTATTGAGTGTATTGTAGTTGATTGCACCCGGACAGATGGGCTCACGTAATCACCAACTGGGTGCCCCAGAATGGCAGGTTAAAACGGAGATGGCGGGACGATATATGTAGATGCGTTTCTAGCCGACTGGCCGAATGTTGCTGCCAATAGGGAGTTGTGGAAGTCAAATGGAGAGGCCTTTGTCCAGCAGTGGGACACTACACAAGGCTACTATTGAGTATTTAAGTTTATTTGCTGTGTTTAGATACTATTATGAACTTTAACTAGAAATTGGTCTGTTGTTTAGTATGCTGAACAATGGCCACGTAATAATAAATAGGTACGCGAAACAACATGCAACTTCTTCACCTTTTTGCGGCTTTCGTAGATAGAATTACTGGATAATGTATCTTCACAATAAATATCGACCTAAACATAAGTTGTGTTAAAGTATGAATTCTAGGCGGAGCGTGTAATGTCGGTACCTACCATAATTATTCATTCAATGTTAAAATATTTAATAATACTTGGAACATACATTTTTTGGTACATTTTCAACGACTTCTATCAATAAATATTGTATAATCCTTCATTATACATAGCAAACGGTTTAAAAAGTATGTACATATCTGAGAGCAGAGAGTATTAGGGCGTAGAGTTGCGGCGGCAGGCGTTGCGCGAGGGAGTACTGTGCGTGGGAAGAGGCCGGGTGCGCCCGCGCAGGCAGGTTGCGCGCGCGCTGCCACGCCGCGCCCGACACCAGCGGCTCATCAGGATACCCGCTTAGCTCTAATCCTAAACAGAAAATAAGTCTCTGTCAAAAAAATGTTTTTAAGACAAGCTTTTTTTTGCCAACTGGTAGGTAGGTATACCTTTTAAGTTTTATGTACAGTCGCAAGTCAGTCAGTCGCAGTCAAATGAGCCCAAACACTGTCGGTATCTTATGTACCTAATTAAGATGATCATATAGCCACCTTCCGGCTCCATGGTCAGATCAGCTCCATGGTGTCATATTACTTTTGTCACTAAGGACGCGCAAGTGAACCAAATGAGTCCAATCGAACATCAGGAAGTGGTTCTAATTCAGCATGCAAAATTTGCTCAAATCATAGTAACATACAAACATAGGAAGTTAAATAAAAGCTTTTAAGAAACGTTCATGACTGTGAATATAACAACTGGTCGCAACTTCATTTGTCGCGCAACATAGCATTTGGATTTGAACACTTCGCGTACCTGGGTGAACAATTTATTATAACCAAATGACAACCTTTTTTATCTACCTACTGTACATTGAACCAAAAATAATCAGCCATTATAAAAATAAAAGACAAACCTACCTGCACAATTAGCACCTAATACTTTTGTTGGGCCATTTTTTTAAAGGCCTAAGAAATTTTGAAGAAAAAAAGTGTCCCAAAATTTTATTTTCCGACTCCGTTACTTTTCCATACACACCTGTATGGCGGTACACGGAACGAAAGAGCGATATTTGTATGAAAATTTTGGGATACTTTTTTTCCTTCTATCAGAGACGACAATTACGCGTTATTCTGAGTAGAAATTATGTAAAGTTTATCAGACCTATAAAAAAGTTAAAGTACAACTTAAAAAAAAGTCCTGTTACTCAACCCCGTTTAATTTTAGATGAAACGAATAGTGCGTCATGCGATTTAAAGGAAAACTAACTTGAAACCGGAAAATATAAGGCGTGCGAGGTATCTACATACCACTGACTCGAGAGATCAATAAAAACTAATAAAAATCGGCCGAGTGCGAGCCGGATTCGCACACGAAGGGTTCCGGACCACCGCCGAGTTTTTTAACTTTATTTTGTTATTATTATTAGTTGTTATAGCGGCAATAGAAATACATAATTCTGTGAATATATCAAGCTGAGTACCTATTATTAAAATCGACCAAAAAACGCAAAAAAAGACACGTTTCTTATATCCCCCTTTAATTCATGATATAATCTCCTTTTTGTTTTTTAGCGATAATAGAAATACACATTCTGTGAAAATTTCAAGTCTCTATCTATTACGGTTCAAAAGATTCAGTCCTGTGACTGATAGACATAAACACGTTTCTTGTATGGGGACCCCCTTTTCTTTTTATTGTGTTTTTATTATTTGTTGTTATAGCGGCCTATTACGGTTCAAAAACTAGAGCCCTGTGTCTTACGGACAGACAGACAGACGGCTAGACGGACAGACAGACAGACGGCTAGACGGACAGACAGCAGAGCCTTAGTAATAGGATACCGTTAGCACTCTTGGGGTACAGTACCCTAAAAAGGTTTCATTCTAATAGTGAAGAAGTAGGTACGCGTTTAGGGACATCGCATCTTAGTACCGTAATAAGTACTTAGTACTCGTAAGCCTTATTATTACCATGCCATTATCTTACGTCCTTACGCAAGATGGTAAAAGTTAAAAGTTACATGCATATTAACGGTCACTTTATCTTTGGAAAAGGCAAGTTGACTTTGTGACGAAAATCAAATGGCCATTCAAAACAAAGGCAAAGACCGAATTCTGTATAACGTATTTTATGCCACTCTTATCTCTCGCATACTTACATAATTTATTCACAAGTAGAAAAAAGACCTTTTGCTTTTATGAAATTTAAAGAGTTTAACAAAAAGGGTTACTAAAGAACGATGACGTTGTCTGAGCTGAAAATAGGCAGTAAAAAAGTTTTATTTCACGATTAAGACGGTTTAATGTGCGCACTTACTATGTAAGCTGACTTGGCTTTCCATCTTTCCCAGCGCGTTTACAGACGCACACACATAAGTTCCAAAATCGCTTGGCGCCAATGATTTTATTGTTAGATTCATCCATAGAGAGTATTCGTTTACTATGGTTTCTGTCACACGAAATTTTGGGTTTTCGAGAAGCTTGTCGCTTACTAAGGCTGAAAATAAAAACAGAAAATATTAAATTTTACATATTTGCGAGTAGAGCTTTCTGTCTTCCACTGCCCAGCAATGGGATTTTCTTTCAGCGGGCAGAAAAGAGCCGTGAGCGAGTGTGATGTAATACTCTTAGTTCTTGGTAGAGAGTCCGTGTCTATGGAGTGGGGCAGTGTATGGGGTAAGAGCTGCCTTAATTCTTTCCCTAATCCGGGGGTGAGACTTATGTTGGTGGTCATTTCGAGTCCGGTTAATGCCCGGCCCCGTATTGTACAGCTCGATAATTGGCGACCCCAAAAATGGTCGCGGATTATCAGGCCGGACTTTATCACCCTGTGCAAAACGTGGCTTCCAATTATCGCCCTGAACCAAACTTGTTCAGCCCGATAAAGCGCGGCCAAATAATGCCCAGCCCGATAACGCGCAGCCAAATAATTGGTGTACATCGCTTCTGATTCAGGGACTCCAATTATCAGCCTGTACCGATAATGCCCAGCCCGATATTCCCCGGCCCGATAATGTACAGCCCGATAATTGGTGTCCACTTTTCCAGCAGGTCGACGAAGCCTCGCTGCGCGAGGCTTCTATTTCTGCTCTAAAGGACAGAAGCTGACTAACAAACCTAACCTAAAAAAAAAGGAGACTTCCAATTAATGGGCCGGGCATTATCGGGTCGAGCTTTATCACCTTGTACAGATAATGCTCGGCCCGATAATTCGAAGCCATTGGGCTCGAATCACTGGTCACCAATTATCGGGCTGTACATTATCACCCTGTGCCAAACATGGCTTCGAAATATCGGGCTGAGCATTATCTGTACAGGACGAGAAAGCTCGACCCGATAAATCCCGGCCCGATAATCCGCGGCACTGTGGCCGCGGATTATCGGGGCTGTGCATTATCGGGCCGGACTTTATTTTGGCTGTGCATTATCGTCTCCCGTCCATTCGTCTCCTGCCTCGGGTTTCATGCCTAGAGATGGATCGGGATCTCGAGGCCTGGTCTGGCCTTGAGAACCTGTCAATCCAGGCCGTCTGTGCCTGGTACAAAGATGCCGCCCTTCGGGGCTACGAGTCGATGCCGCGTCCCGCACTGCGGGTCGCTACACAGACTATGATTCGATAATGATGATGATTCGATAACGATGATGGTTCTCGATGACAATGATGGTTCACTTAGACTATACTATTAATAACTTTTTGTTTTGCTTGTTGTGGATACACGTAACAAACAGGCTTAGGGAAAATGATGCCAAGGGTATTTCGGTAGACACTGAGGCGTGTATTTTTGTTAAAAACTTTTCGGCCTCATTAACACGTAAGTATTATACCTAAGTCTGAACGTTTTAAGAACTTTCCATAGGAAATAATTAATATATTTTAGAGTTAGTGATCATATTTTACTGTACAACAGAAAAATTACATTATGAATCCCGTTATCAAATGATATATATTTAAAGATAAAGACACAGCAAAAGAGATCACTTACCATCTTCTCGGTACCAGGAATTCATAGCTTTGGGAGAAGCTTCAATATAGCATTGCAATGCAACCTCGCTACCCAAAGGCGCCCCGACCAACTGATTGGTAACTTTAACTTGTGGTATAACTGTGAGAAAAAGCAATCAATATACCTTAGCTAATAAACATACATCACAATTCACACCATTAAGTGACAAGCATGCAGATAAGTAGAAAGCAGAAAAATTCATATAATAGTCTTGCTGTGTACAATATTAAATTAATCGGAAGAATTTCAACAAATAAAACAATAAATTGAACCAGAGAACACGAAATTCGTAACAGAAGGTTTTACAATAGAAACCAGCTTAGTATAGTAGCTAGTGCTTCCATTCGAGTGTTGACGTTTAAATTAAAAATATAATAATATCTTTATTAGAAAAACTTGGTATCGAAGTGAACTAGTGAAACAAGAATATTACTTAATTGAAAAATAAACTATTGTATGACGGACTGGTTTTGACGAAATAATTATACTTATTTACTGAAACCAAGAATTCAACGCACAAAGAACAAACTTAAGAAATATGCCTTCAGATTCTGGTTTCCATATAATAGGCTGCGTGTTTGTTTGTTACTTTAAGTGTTATATGAATTCTATATACATGTTTATACAATAACATTACACCTGTATAAGTATGTATAAGTAACAATGGATCAATTGAAAGTCGAATCAGACTAACTTACAATGCACTTGCACGTGGTATCGCCGACTCACAGTAGGGGGCACACCGTTGCTCGCGATACAGTAGTAGGCCCCCATGTCGCTCCGTTGGACATTCGCCATGTCCAGGCTCTCTCCCTTGTGAGCATCCACCACTAAAACAAAAAATAAACTCCGAATGCCTTGGGAAATGGCAGCGAGATCAGGTGTAAAGTGATCGTAAAGCAGTCACAGACACGGTAAGCGCCTAACGGGATTTTTGTTAAACGTTTTTATTATGTTTATTTGTTATCTATTAGACATTATCAACAGAGTTAGGAATTGTCTTGGCAAAACAAAAGACTCGCAATAGAACTAGTTTTAGATTTTTTTTATCGATATCGATAGTTGTGTAATAGTAGAAATATACATAATACAACATTTTACGTGAATCTTACCAAACTAATTTCTCCAATCAATCTTACCAAAAGTGAACATCACACCAATTACGACGTTGAGTGAAGTCGAACTTCCATTTAGTACCCATACATAAAATGGCATATGCTGCTGTGTGTACTGACGTGAATTTCTAAGAAGAAATTGCGTCAGTCTCAATATAATTTTATACAAACCTCACGTAAAATTTTGTATTAATTTTTATTTTATTTGGTGAACCTTTTTTTATACTATTACTATTGATGAAGAATGTTTTCAAAACTAGTTTGATTTCGACAGTTTTCTTTGTTTCGCTAAGAAAATTCTGACCTTTGATTATCAATATTGTAATGACGAGTCTGTGGGTTTTCCATACAAACATAAAGACTTGGCGGGGGCACTGCCGTGCCCCCATATGTGTTTTATTTTATAGCATTGTACACTTTGTTTGCACGAAACAACATAAGAACTCTCAAAAAACCAATAAATATATTGTTAGCAAATGTTTGGTTTCATTTCAAATAATGCTAATAGATGGCGCTGACGTTAAACGTCAGATTGCAAGTTAATCCTTTTTTTGAGACATCTCATGTCATTCTGCGTAGATAAAATGTATCAAGCTATAAAATGAAACACAAACATAATTGATGTCGTGGAAACGAACGATGGCCCTCTTTTTGTTTATATGGAAAACCGACCGATTTGAGAATAATATGAACAGTAAACCTTAATCATTTATCGTCATATACTCGTATTATCGCATTATATTTTTCTTACTTATTGTTAAGTCACCAAATAGGTAAGTACTATTGTTAAAAAATGTTTCATTGGGCAAAGGGCCTCTTCGCTAATTCCGTTATTTTTTGTATGGGACCAATAACAGGCAATTTATAATCAAGAAAATTGCGGCATATATTTCAGACACTGTTTTAAAAAGGTTTCCACGTGGTTGAAAAAGTAGCACCTATTTAGCACCAGAATACTTAATGCGGTAAAAGGGTTACGTTCGGGAAACAGGTGAATCCACTTAAAATGTTTTATTTTTAAAACATCATATAAAATGAAATACCTAAATGTTCAATTGTGCGCCTGCTTCACGTCAGGGCAGGGGTAGAAAGTGTGAATTAATTTAGAAGTGAATAAAACTACGCTAGTCAAAATGGTTTCTATATCCAGCTGAAAGTTAGTAGTTAGCTGAGGGTAGCGCTCCCTCTCCGCAGCGTTTGGTAATCATCATCATCAACAACCGGTACCTATGCGTTAATTTTATATTATGATTTTGGGTTTTCGGAAACTGCCGCCCGGGGCCCTGGTTAGCCCCCGTCCCCCCAATATATTGGTGAAGCAAATCGAATGTATACGATGGTCGATGATCACTATCGTAAAAATATTCTAGACACCCACTTTTATCTTGATTCACAACAGGAAGTTCAAAAATAATCAAGATGTGCTTATTAACAACTCTGCAGCGTGTCTTCTCTTGTTTGAAATAGCACATTACACAACTAGGGTGGTAAAACAAAGAAAGGCCGAGATTTAGGACGTAAATATGTCGTAAATGTGTGGCGATCGTATTGTGTACATCATTTTATGTCTACACTTTGTCAGAAAGCGGCTTTTTCGGCCTAGTTTCAGTAGTTCGGTGATTTTAGTCCGGTTCATATATATTTGTTTGAACCGGACTAAAATCACCGAACTACTGAAGCTAAGCCGCTTTTTCCGTATGCGTAGTAAAAGCCACTTTATGGCCAGGTGTGGCATAAATACTTATAAAGGGTCCACAAACGTAGCAAAAACAATTAGATCAAATTTTTTATTCGATTTAAAAACAAAACAGTTGTTTTACTTAGAAAACCACCGTGAGACTCAAACATATTGAAATAAAAACGGGTCACTCACGTTATACAAAAGACGTCATCCACTCGACATGTTAAAACAGTTGTTGTTTGAATGTTGTAAAATCATAGAATTGAAGTTATACCACGTAGATACAGATAGAGCTTGAAAATAATTTACTGCAGAAAAAATATCAAATTGAATGAGTTTATATACAAAATACCTATCCAAAATACCTAACTTTGTTCCAGAGTGTGTTTACATTGTACAATAATAAACAACATACTTATCATGTTATTTTTTAAGGAAAATAGCGCTTAACACAATATAGTGAAATTAAGTTTAAAAAAGTGCATTGGTTCAGTGGAGCGTTATGTAGTGGTAAAGCAGCGTGATAGTTGAAGATCGCCGTGGTTATTTAGGGGGGGTTAGCTTCAACTTTTTTTCAACGAATTTGGAGCCGTTCGAGCGCGAAAAAATATTCCGGCGCTGCCAGAGTCGAGATGAAGCGTCGGCGTGAAGTGCCGCATTTTCCCGTTCCACGGAAATATCGTCCATTCTGAAATCGTTTTCGAGTATAAAATCTTTTATTATGCGAACACGGTTCATTTAACGCAGCATTAAGTGAATTTGTCGAACAACGTATTTTAAAAATGAACGGGTAAAAGAGCTGTAAAATACCTAAAGACAAGTGAGGGGGAGAAATTATGCAGCAGGAGATTCATTTAAATCCCGTTTACGAGCGCTTAATAATGATTTAATGACAAATTGGATTCGGTAGATGACGTGACAACTAGCCGGGATATTAGTAATTATTATTTAAATCTTGGTGTCAGCGGTGCACCAATTGCGATTTTATTATCAGTAACGTTGCAAAAAACTTGATGGAACTATATCTGATTCTAATTTATTAGTAAAAAAAAAAACCTTACATTGGTTGCACGCTGGGTTCGACCTACATAATTCTAGCTGGAAATACTGTTTTTGCTATACGTCGTGAAATTGTTTTAAAAAACTATAATATCTCTTGTAGATACAATAATATTAAGCAATACCTACTCTCAGCCTAGGAAAACAGTTACCTGTTTACACATTCGATCAAATTTAATACGATTATATTCGAAACTGTGATACAAGTGACCAGGGTAATCTGGAACACATGACCCCTTTTTAATCCTACCTGTGAATTTCAAAACTGGATGTTTACCATGCAGCGGGTGATTGTCCATCATCTGTCAGTCATTGTCAGACCGTGGGCTTTATTCCCTAGATGAGCTCACACGTTTTGGTATCTAGTTCATTTCAAATATCATTCTCGAATGATCAATACAAGCATTTAAAACCGGAGGGCGTAACATATCTGACAGTGAGCGCAACAAAAGCTTACTTTTAGCTCATATAGAGGGTGTGGTGTAGCTTAGAACACAAATCAGGCATAAACTTGGAGCTAATCGAGGGCGGCCTGCTACCGTCTTGACAGTAGTACGCCTTATCGTTTAAAAAAAAAAACGATAAGAGAAATCACTAACCTTTCAACAGTACTCATTGGTTACGGTAATGAAACATGATTGCTCAGGATGCTCCTTATAAGAAAGACAAAGTCGCTCAATGAGCAATCGAGAGGGCTATACTCCGAGTTTTTTGAAGAGATGAATGGAGAGATCTGTAGAACAACAGTAATCGAGATAGTTCGAAGAATTGCAAAACTTAAGTAACAATGGGCAGGTGGCATTGTTCGTAGAACAGACGGCTGTTAGAGATGACGAGTTCTTGAGTGGCAACCACGCATCGGTAGACAAGAGAGCTGATGATGACTTCATGAAGGTTGCTGGAGTCTAATGGATGCGGGGAACCAGTCATGGTGTAATTATTTGGGGGAAGCCAATGTTCAGCATGTTGATGAATATAGAATAAACAGATCTCACTGGACGGAAACCCTTATATTGAAGACTAGCATTTACCCGCGGCTTCGCCTGCGAAATTGTTTAAGAGAAATCCTTACCGGAAAATGAACCCCTATGTTTCAATCAGACAGACTTGGTCTAGCTGTATGCTAATTTTCATCTCAATTCATTATATTATATATTTTACCGCGTTGTTTAGTAATAACCATCCAAACATCTTCACAAACCTTTTAACTTAAACCACTGTTTGTAGGTGTAGGTTATACATGTGATTAAAAGATAAGCTGGCTAGCAAAATCGAACGCAAACAGAGCACACGCTTTGTTTAACGAGACAGCAATCGGACAGCGTGAATTAGTCACGGTCGGCGGGTGAAACGTCGCTGTTAACTGCCCCGTCGATAATAATTAAAACAATATATTTAGTACGTTTGTCGGCGTACTATCTGGCTTCGAACTCGTCTATTATAAAACGTATGACGGTGACATAGTGATGGTACCTACTTGTTGCCGTACTTTCATTTTGCTCAAGCTCAAAAAAATGTTTATTTTGAATGGAAAATTTAAAATAAAAATGCCCCTTGGGCCAAACTCAAACCCGCATCTCTACAGCTCACGTCACTGCTCTCGGCGCTGGGGCTAAAATGCCATAAGCAATAAATAATAGCAATATGTCTTTGGGGCGGGCGAGTCAAATGGATACCCAGAAATAACTGACGTCTGACAAATATACAAGTATATTGTATGTTAAAATTATTTGCTTACCTTCTTCTTACACGTCCGACGAAACTAAAATATTCATTGATTATCTACTCGTCCCGTTTTGTAATATTCTCACCTCGGGAATATTCCTCAAAATTCGCCACACTACTTGGAAAGGTACCCGTATCAAGGAGCCAATGCAATGCAACCAATTGTGCTAGCCCAGATATTGTATTACGGCTACTATACGGTATGTCAACAATTTGTTAAAGCCACCTATAGTTTTGTATATTATTTTGCACTATCGGGTAAATAGTATACACGTTTTGCATTTATCATAAATTATCACTACGATCTATTAAGGTAAATACCTAAAAAGTACGTTTAATTTAATAATTAGACAGATCAGTGTTTTTCACGATTTGGTTTGTAAATTTACATATTACAGCGTTTCCTACTTCGGTCTTGCTTGATATTTTTCTGTTACTGACATTTTAATCCGAAAAAGGAGACCGGCGTTGCCGACTATAAAGCTCTACGTGACTGAAATGAAAATATTGAAATAAAAATTTAACGGATTAGAGCATTTCATTTCGTATTTTGTCTTAAACCTAAGAAGCGTGATAACGAAATCTTGTATTCTATCTAATACCTAGGACATTTTACAAAATTTGTATCCACCAACGAATTTCAAGTGGTTTAAGACAATTTATAATTTTGCACTAAGAGATTTCAGACAGTGGCTCTTAAATCAATTCTGTTAAACAAACGGAGGGCACTCTTTCAATTTACTTTCTTGTCTCGCTCTTTAATAAGATTCTTGTATTTTCGATCCGAAGTTCAAACAAAAACGTAATCAAGGTCTCTTCCCGGTACATTAAATGAGCCGAAATGACTGGACAGCCAAGATTTTAAAGGAAAATTTAAACTGTCACTTTGCTAGAGAGGCAAAATTAATCTCCTGATGAAAAAAAAAAACACTTACAAGTTAGTATACCCCTGGTGGTGGGCTGTGGTAGTTTATTTTTCTCAAACATGCAATTAAATATTGATTTTATGTTCCTTATTATAGAATGCGATGTACCGCGTTTTGAAACGTGGGACTTTAACGAAATTTAATGCAAAATTGCAGACAAGATTTTTTTTTTATTCCAATTTATTGGTAACACGGCATCACGGCGTCCAGCTATTAAAAACTGTACTAAGCTATATTTGCTTTATGATTCGTTATGACATTCTGCCACTACGATTGATAAGAAAAAAACAATAAACAATGTTCGCTATATTTTGCAGTTTTATTTATATAAAATCGACATGAACATAACAAATAACACATTATTACAAATTTCAATAATTTTAAATTGCAAATCTAAGTCCACTAATCTAATATGTTTGTATTTAAAATATTTCATCTAAATATTAGCTGTAAAAATGTCTTCTCAATCGATCTGAGTCAAACCTCGAAAAAAGACGCGTAGGATTTTTTTTTAACATTTTTGTGGCAAAATTGTTGATTTTCATTCTGTAATTTTATTTTATTGGATTTATTGTGCGTTGCTGATTTTTAAACGGTTTTATTTAGCTTACCGTGTTTGTGTCAAGTTTGTAAGTTTGTTTGGGTCAAATCTTGCAGCAGCTTTTTCAACTACTTCTAATAAACCGATTTTTATGAAACTTTGCACACAGATTCTGTTTCCGTGACAATACAATATTATGATAAATTCAAGGTGGTCTGATGATGGAGTCAGGAGCTGGAGAGTGGAACTCTTCAACCGTTACTACTAACTCCATCGAGCGTGGGCTCATTCGCTTGGTATTGACGAGCCCGATTCGTTAAACCTGGTGACGAGGGTCTGATGATGGAGTCAGGAGGTAGACAGTGGAACTCTTCAACCGTTACTACTAACTCCATCGAGCGTGGGCCCATTCGCTTGGTATTGACGAGCCCGATTCGTTAAACTTGGTGACGAGAGTCTGATGATGGAGTCAGGAGCTGGAGAGTGGAACTCTTCAACCGTTACTACTAACTCCATCGAGCGTGGGCTCATTCGCTTGGTATTGACGAGCCCGATCCGTTAAACCTGGTGACGAGGGTCTGATGATGGAGTCAGGAGGTAGACAGAGGAACTCTTCAACCGTTACTACTAACTCCATCGAGCGTGGGCTCATTCGCTTGGTATTGACGAGCCCGATTCGTTAAACTTGGTGACGAGAGTCTGATGATGGAGTCAGGAGGTAGAGAGTGGAACTCTTCAACCGTTACGACTAACTCCATCGAGCTTGGGCTCATTCGCTTGGTATTGACGAGCCCGATTCGTTAAACCTGGTGATGAGGGTCTGATGATGGAGTCAGGATGTACAGAGTGGAACTCTTTAACCGTTACCAGTAACCCCTTCGACTTTGGTCTTATTTGGTTAGTACTGACGACCGCGTTACGTTAAACTTGATGGCGAGGATCTCATGATGGAGTCAGACAGGAGGTAGAGAGTGGAACTCTTCAACCGTTACTACTAACTCCATCGAGCGTGGGCTGATTCGCTTGGGATTGACGAGCCCGATTCGTTAAACCTGTTGATGAGGGTCTGATGATAATGGAGTCAGGAGGTAGAGAGTGGAACTCTTCAACCGTTACTACTAACTCCATCGAGGGTAGGCTCATTCGCTTGGTATTGACGAGCCCGATTCGTTAAGCCTGGTTACGAGGGTCTGATGATGAAGTCAGGATGTACAGAATGGAACTCTTTTACCGTTACCAGTAACCCCTTCGACTTTGGTCTTATTTGGTTGGTATTGACGAGCTCGTTACGTTAAATCTGATGGCGAGTTTCTCATGATGGACTCAGGAAGTAGAGAGTGGAACTCTTCAACCGTTACTGGTAATTCCTTTGAGTGTGGGCTCATTCGCTTGGTACTGTTGAGCTCAATACGTTCTACTTAATGACGACGGTCCGATGATGGAGCCAGGAGCTGGAGAATGCAACTCTTCCACCGTTATTAGTAACCCCTTCGAGTGTGGACTCATTTTTTTCGTATTGACAAGCCCGTTACGTTAAACTTGATGGCGAGGGTTTGATAATGGAGTCAGGAGGTAGAGAGTGGAACTCTTCAACCGTTACTAGTTACTCCTCTAAGTGTGGGCTCGTTCGCTTGGTACTGTTGAGCTCAATGCGTTATATTTGATAGCGACGGTCTGATGCTGGAATCAGGAGGTAGAGAGTGGAACTCTTCAACCGTTGCTAACAAGTCCTTAAAGTTTGGTCTCATTTAATTAGTATTCACGAGCCCTATACGTTAAAGTTGGTGCCGAGGGTCTGAAGATGAAGTCAGGATATGAAGAGCAGATAATCTTCAACCGTTTATAGTACCTAACCTCTTCAACCAAACGGTTGGTCGTTTGGTATTGATGGGCCCAATACGTTATACATGGTGACGAGGGTCTGATGATAGAGAAAGGAGCTAGAAAGATTGACTCGTCAACCGTTTTTAGTAACCCCTTCGAATTCAGGTTCATTTGGCTGGTATTGATGATTCCTTTACATTGAACGGCGAGGCGGCGGTTTGGCGATGAAGGTTTGATGAGGGAGTTTGGAGGTAGAAAATGGAAGTATTTTGACGTTACTTAATCCCAACGAGTTTTGTGTAATTCGGTTTGTATTAACAAGTCTGGTACGTTATACTTAGTGCCAAGGGCCTGATGACGGTGTAAGAAAACGGAAAGTAAAAATATTGAACTGTTACTAGTAACCCCAAACCGTAGGCGTATATCGTCAAAGTGTGGCCAGGCGAGCCCATTCAGGTATTTACAAACACCCAAATGCCTTTAACTCGGTCCTTACGTTTGCGTAGGTGCGAACTACATTGGGATAATATGCGTAGTTGGTGATACGCAGAAAGTTACTCTTCAGCTCCGCAGTATTGAACGTGCAATCATCGGTTTTGCACCCTGAAACTCGTCATTGGTACTCGCAAAAATGAGATGAGACTTTACCTTTAAAATTGATTAGTAGCTTTTGCTTTCTAATTTAATCATCAGTTCCTCGATCCCAAGTATAAAGTATTGGACTCATCAATGCCAACCAAATGAGTCCAACCAAACTAGAGAGGGTTACTAGTACCTACCTAATGTTTGAAAAATTCTACTGTTCTGCTCCTGACTTTCTTTGGGCTCACAAAAATTAAATGAGGATAGTTCAAAATAAGGAATAGTTTGCGGAATGGTTTTTAGTCAAAAGTTGAATATTAAACTAAAAACTAGAAAATAAAAATAGGTAAAAAAACTTTTTAAGTTAAACGGTTTTATCTTATGTTAAAAAATGTACCAAAAAGTAGAAAATAAATTTAGGACACAAAACTGGATCTTTTCGAGATTTTGACATCTGTTAGGTGGAAAATCGTCCAATAAGCGGAATAACTAATAATCTGGGACTTAACATACTAAATAAAAACGTGGGGCGCATTGTATCCATCTCTACATATTATGAAACAATATATCCGTCCGCATTTATTTATCTGTCCGTATAAACATGAAAACTGCTGGACTACGTTGATGCGGTTTGCACTAACTGCTTGATACTTTGAGATGGTTTTAGAACATAGGTACTTTGCTTAATGTGTCTATTACCCGTGTGTTATAATCCAGGCAAGGCATGATGCGGGTGTTATTAATTATGTAAGTAGGAAAACTCATGTATTTGAAAGCCCGTCCAAGGGAATATTATTAAAAAATTGCGCCCCACGTTTTTATTTAGTATGTTAAGTCCCAGATTATTAGTTATTCCGCTTATTGGACGATTTTCCACCTAACAGATGTCAAAATCTCGAAAAGATCCAGTTTTGTGTCCTAAATTTATTTTCTACTTTTTGGTACATTTTTTAACATAAGATAAAACCGTTTAACTTAAAAAGTTTTTTTACCTATTTTGTTATTTAATAAATGAGTTTCGACGAAAACACCGAGGAAGAATAAATAGTACCTGATATATATCGAGGGTTTCAGGCCAAAGGGGCGTATACGCAATAGTCCTACTATTGCGTATACGCCCCTTTGGCCTGAAACCCTCGATATGTGTTAATTATATTTTTTTCTAGTTTACTTTTAGTTTCTCTAGAAATTTGAAATTTAGACGTTTGATTTCTTGGAGTTTACTTATTTAGTTCATTGCATATTTAAAAACAAAAAAACACTATACATACCTCAGCGTGAAAAGGGGTTGCCAGCCTCATAGCTATCCGGTCTCGCTACGCTCGGCCGTCTATATGTACTCACCCGGCAACCCCTTACTTCCTGGTCTCTGCAGTAATAATGTACTATTACATTGAAGTATATTTATAGCCATATTTGAGATGGTTTACATTTTAGTCTTTCTTAAAAAAATATTCTGCTAGTAGACCGGCCACAAGTTTCACAATTCTGACTATACTAAATAAAAACCAGTCAAGTGCGAGTCGGACTCGTGCACCGAGGGTTCCGTACAAACTCGTCAGTAGATATGTGAATAATCACTACATACTATAAAACAAAGTCGCTTCCCGCTGTTTGTCTATCCCTATGTACGCTTAGATCTTTAAAACTACGCAACGGAATTTGATGCGGTTTTTTTTTTCAAGATAGTGTGATTCAAGAGGAAGGTTTATATGTATAATACATGCATTTAGTATCACCATTGCACCTGTGCGAAGCCGGGGCGGGTCGCTAGTTTATAGTCGCAAGATAAACTGTATGGTGGGACAAACTTAACATTTCTCTTGAAAAACTGTTGTCCCCGTACATCGACATATGTCGCGGATAGTTCAGTAGGAGCAAATAAGTTTGCCTTACGATTTTTGCGAATTTCTAAAAAACGCTGCAAGCTAGGAAAACCGTTTTATTTTTCCTGTAATAAATAGGATGATATTAATAATCGGTAATTATTACAGATTTTTCTGTTCAGTAACTTCGGAGATAATAGGGGGAATGGTATTTTTTTAACGTTTTTTGTCTTAAATCAAATACTATAATATGTCTTAGTTAAAAAATAAAAACGGTTTTGGAATTTACACACTAAGGCCCTTTCATTTGATGTCCCACTCGATATAATAGCTCTGCTTTTGATTTTCGACATCTCATCCCGTTTCGGTCCCCTTTAAAAAAAAGTAAAAAAGGTATAAGATTTTTTATGCCAGACCTGGCCATAAAGTGGCTTTTTCCGCACGCTGCGCGTACGGAAAAAGCCGCTTTCTGGCCAAGTGTAGACATAAAATTATGTACGCAACACGGGAGGTAATAAAGAAAGCCCTCGATCGCATATTTACGTCCGTCGCTTGCAGCTCGGGCCGCAAACATCTGCGATCTCGGCCTTTCTTTCTTTTACCACCCTAGTTGTTAATGTACTATTTTCTGTCCTATAGGCTCGGGTTAGCGGTTATTAAAACTATTCCAAATTTCAAGTCGACGGCATCAGTAGATCCTGAGATATCTTGCTGTTGCTTGCTGCTGACAGACGGACAGACAGACGGAAAGACAGACAGCAGACTCGCGCCATAAGGGTTCCTTTTCTACCATTTTGGTACGGAACCCTAAAAACAGAAATATCTTGTTTGAACAGCTTCTTTTCTCCTCTCAAATGTACTAAACCTATTTAATATTAAAATCTTAATCAACCTAAAATCACTTTCATAGAGACATTATAGGGTCTCCAACCGTAAAAACGTAATAAAAAGCAAAACCGGATAAGTGCGAGTCGGACTCGCCCACTAAGGGTTCCGTACAAATTTGTAGGGACGTTACGTATTAATATAAAAGTACTTTTTTACGTTAACTTAGAAGAAGTTTGATTTTTTTACAGCTTCAAGGGACTTGAGGATATGTTTTATATTCAATTCGATACCTCCACGCGTTCCCGAGATAAAGGGTCTTGACAGACGGACGGACGGACGGACAGACAGACGGACAACAAAGTGATCCTATAAGGGTTCCGTTTTCTCCTTTGAGGTACTGAACCCTAAAAAATAAACTCCTAGCTCCTTAAAAATGAATAACGTCTAGTTTGTGTAACTTTCTAAAGCCTCTTTATCATTCAACTGTTAAGAAAACTAAATATACTTTTTTATGTAACTTGTCTATAATATCGCTTATAACTGGCGTGTGTCACAAGGTAACCTACCCTAGAGAGTAGGAGTCCCGGTGCGGATAACGTCATTCGAGACAACCATCCTGGCTGAGGCTGGGTAGAACAAATGTGAAATTTCGCGAATCACGTAGCGACACCCGAGACTCGCGGGATTAGTAACCTGACATAATAATCTCACATACAATATCGATGCTGGAAAGGAGAAACCCTTTAAGCGACATTTTGTAAACTTTACATGAGAGCGTTATGAAGTGTTTTTTTTTGGAAAAAAGATCATAGCCCCCTATTTCTAACGAATTTAGAGAGTTGACTTCTATAGACGTATTATGTAAAATTGTAATAGCTATCAAACAATAATAACGTAATTCTCAAAATCTTAGGAACTACTGAAATAAATGTCCCTTAAGTGAAATCGAGCTACAGAAGTTCCCAGAAGAAACCTTTAACCGACATCACAACTTCATAGATAGGCACTAGAAAAGCAATTAAACGACCTGTTATGATAAATTTATTACTGGAATAAGTATTAACTTAAGCAACTACAGTTACTGGAATATTGACTTAAGCGACGGTTTTTGTGATAACAGTTGGGTGTTATTGATGAAAAATAGAATAGAAAAGTTGTCGCTTAAAGGGTCGAAATATTATGGAAAAAAATTGACACTCACTTAACCGACAGCAGTTATTATTATTAAAATTTAACTCAATTAATGTGTCGCATGAGTGGGCCTTTTTAAAATTTTTGCACTATTTTTAGTATCAAAGCGACGCAGAAAAAAAGCTGATTTCAACGATATTACTCGTATATGTATATAACTCAAATTTACCCAAAATGTAGCTTAAAGGTCCACCGCCGATGATGACACACCTTTTTGTTTCTGTAGTAATTTTAGTAATTTTGGTGGTTTTTATTTATTCCGTTTACGTACAGGTAGTTGTTACGAAATAAAATAAAATACTTTTTTACGTATTACCAAATATAATTTGTTCCGTGTATTGAAAGACACGGAACAAATTATATTTGGTCTGAGATTGGCGACAAAATTCTGAATTAAGTACCCCAATGTTGTGTTTTTGGGTCAATAATTCAAAATAGTTTTGTACCTTCTTCTTCGTCACGCTCTTGACAGCGGTCGCGGTGATCATAGCACTTCTGGTACATTCATGCAATTGGTTGTCAACAGAAGACTTTTTTAGTCAGTCTATTGCATGGGTGGCTTACCTCGCGGTCTAATGCCTTCTACTTATATCCACCGGACGTTTAAAGAAAGTTTCTAATTAGTAGGTTTCGTTTAGTCCCCAGTCACAATTTGTCCTTTAAAGTTCTTTAAATAAGGTGTAAGAAAAACTTTTTTCAAAGCTACCTTTTTTTGCAAAGACGAAATTATAGCCTACCACATCGGTACCATGATACTGCAGTAAAAATTTATAAGTACCTATATATCTATGTACAAAAATCCTATTAGAGATAATTTGGTGTAATTTCAAAGTATCTTAAAGTCAACTCATATCGAAATCCTTATTTTCGGAAATATTCTGATAGGTACACTTTGGAGTATTTTTAATGTTTCGTTATGAATTCAAACATTATACCAACGTTTATTGTTTGTTTTCACCTTATAACGTATTATTTGTCTACAGCTTAGTTAAAAAGGTTTCATGCCCGTTTCTTTTTCGAGAACCCTTTCAAAGTTTTTGAAGTGAATCTACTGACATCTATTTACTAAAACAAAACGGGCCCTTTGTAACCATTAAGAAAAAAATGTCGAGTGTGACTAGGCCGATACTGGAGTTATATTTATTCAAACCTTTCGAACATCTTTAATACCGAACCCCGGGTTCAAGTAGTGTAGAAGGCGCCTCAGTAGAAATTTCATATTCATTCGAAGCCTCTGCATAAAACATTCCACCGTAACCGAAACCTTACGCATAAAATAAATTATTTTGGCAAATCCAAGAGTGGGCGATGTATCTGCGATCTTATCACGCTGGTCGCGCAGCGCTGGTTATGACATGATTAAACTAGACCGTACGATTCCACTGACGCTAAAAAAGACGTGACCGCTTTACACAATTATTTTTCCGCGTTGAAAAACCGCCTGCCACAAATTTAGGGCCGGTACTGACAGGCGTGAATAAATTATGTTAATGAACACTTTAGAAGCGCATCGGTTTATTCACCCATTCGCGTTCAGCGCTTTTTCCGGAATTACCATAGGTAATAACTAAGCAGGAGTTGCAACCTGAACTCACACACGCACGACTAGGTACAATAGCGATCGCGCGGAAGCCTTATGCTATTATCATGAAAATTAAATAAGATAAAATGAGCATCTTCGAACAAGACGTATAGTCTTTATAGACCACTCAGCTTACAATGTGCGCTGCGCTAGGAAATGCTTCGTTGAAACACACTTTGCAGATGATGTGTGTTGCTAATTGCAAGAAGAAATACAGTTTCCTTTGTTGTAAGACAACAAATAGATGTAATAGGGCAATGGAACTAATAAGGCGGCCCTGGTGCAACATGCAATGGAAAAGGCTCAGAATTTCTCTGCAGGATAAAATCAGAAATAAAATGTCAGAATTCGCAGAAGAATCAAAGTAACAAACATAGCTCGCATGATTGCCCGGTCGAAGTCGCAGAGTCGTCTTATATCCATCAGTGGACGTCCGTGGTTGACAGATAGATAGGATAATTCACAAGTTCACCGTCAATCTTGTTCCAACAGCTCGTGGTGAAAATATGTCGGTCCGCTTGTCGCTTTGACTTTGACGGACCACAGCAGCGTGACTTCCGATAACGAGCTATTATTACTAGTTCAGTGGTCAAATTATCTTACGGACGAGGTTGCGGCCAAAGTGTAAATAAGCCTACAGAACATACTTAAAATGGAATACTAACAGCTAATGGACGTGTTTACATCGGTTCTATTGCCCATAGTCAACAGTCTATCCGGGATAAATAAATAATCCATGTACATAGTACTTATGCTAAATAATTTTACAACCATAAATGAAATATACGGTTTATATTTTACCTTCATAATTATATCTAGTTTAGTTTAGCCTCCCAAGGGCTTGTGCCGATGTATGTACCTATTGGTGGAAGACTGAAATAAGGTACTAGGCTAAGTAGCTAATTTAAGACGTTATTGGCGCGAGTGAAATCGTATAAGTATCGAGTCAGATGCTAAATGGGGCATTCCACAAAAACGTCTACTTTGTCGGGCACGTGACGGCTATGGCAGCTACCTTAAAAACAAATAAAAAGTCCTAAATGACATTATCAATTCAGAAACCAAGTTATAAAATATTGACATACCAGAAATGTACTTCCTAACTTTGTTAGAAGTATGAAAAAAAATGGCGTCACGCGTGCCCGACATTCTGGTGGAATGCCCCAAATATATGAATAAGCTACATAATAATCTCATTATCTTGCCCATTCCAATTGACAACATTTCATTTTAAGAACATTTCAAAATGTATATACGATTCGAAAGCATTTTATCGCTTAATATAAAAAATACAAAAGAATAAAAAATAAATTCTCATTTTACCAGTTCTACGGCACAATAGATGAAATGGCAGTGCCTTTTGCCACAGAAAAAATAAGCTGTCATAATATTGAATTTGACATTGTTAGTGTATACTATCGATGTTAATGTGTAACTTACCGAAGTAAAATTAAAAGATTATTTACATTTTAGTAAGTAGGTAGTCCCACTATTGATAAAATAATAATAATAAAATGATCTACACTTGGTAGGTTTGTGCTGTCTGCAGCTCTAAAACCATCGGGAATCCTCATATCGATAGTCCTTTTGCAACGCCAAATAGTCAATGTTTATTATCGTCCGTCGAATCCGTTTGGAAGCCAGGTGTCGTATTTATATACAATGCAGTATCGGTATCCCTTATCACAGCCAAAATCGTTGTAAAAATCTTATCTTTCTGCACAAATATACGTATTATTTTGACGAACAAGATGCACCACAGACCAGTTTAAGACAATGATGTCAACGTCAGATGTCAGATCACTTACTTTGTTTTTCGATCGCGATAGGACTAAAGTAATGGTCTATTCTGCCGTAGAATTGTAGTAACGCCCTTTTAGAATAAGTAAAAATTAATATATTAATTATAAATTAAATACAAACCCTGGTGAAACAAATAAACTATCAGCGTATTCGTCTTTTCAAACCAAATACAGAGAACCAATAAAATTAAAGGCTCAAAAAATGAAAGGTTGTCAATTATAGTACATTACATAACTAGGGTGGTAACACAAAGAAAGGCCGAGATCGCAGAAGTTTGCGGCCCGAGCTGCAAGCGAGGGACGTAAATATGCGACCGAGGGCTTTCTTTATTACCTCCGGTGTTGTGTACATAATTTTATGTCTACACTTGGCCAGAAAGCGGTTTTTTCCGTATTTACGCTTAGCGTGCGGAAAAAGCCACTTTATGGCCAGGTGTGGCATAATTTTTTTTTGTTGGAAAATTGCACTTTGTAGCTTTTTCTCTAACCCGTTTTTCCGTTACGAGTTATGCCAGAAGAGAAGTTTTTCGGGGAGACCTCTGGATATGATCACCATGACGATTCTGAACAATAAAGCTGTTACTGGGTCTTTTTGTTTTTCCATAAATCCACTATAGTTCACAACAATGAAAGCTTAACGAACGTAGAAGTCGAACGTTGAACGTTTTTTTTTTCTATTTTAAAATTTGGTTATTGATAGATGAACGTGTATTGATGAGCACGTTAGCTGTATTACTATACAATACAACTTACGTGCTTGGCATTTGGACACATGATCACAAAGTCTTATGTTTGAATCTCTTATATTAATAAGTTTAAATAAGTTGTGTTTACTCACGCTCGTACGAAAGGTGACGAAAACGTTGTGGAAATATGCACAATGAGGTGCATAATGTGTAATTAGATCAGATTCATCTGATTTTCTTGTTGCAGGAGGTTTTGGAAGTCAGATAGCGGTCTCCTTAAAGTAACCTCACCTATCGACGAACCGATTTTGCCGAATGAGAAACCTAAAGAAATGAAACAATTTCTTTATTTTTGTCTCTTACTCGTATCGTATACCGATTCATTTAAGTTAAAATTATCGCTAAATACAAATCATTTTATTTTTGAAAGAATATGTACTTAGTAGTAATATATCGCAAGTGACAACCGTACCACAATCGCAGCTTACATATTAAACGGTTGATTGACGTGCATTACACATTATTACATTCCTGTCACATCGAATATATGCTTCGCAAATAATATGAGTAATGTACCGCTTGACGTCGGGATTCATTCAATTTGAGTTTGACAAGATTTAGTTACCTCGAGAATTTATTTAAGCAAAGTCAAACACGGCGCTCAAGATTTTAGAATATTTCAATGCCTTGAAGAAAAATATTTTCCTTTGCAAGAAAACGTGAAAGTATTTATAAAAGAAATGTCATACTTCTATGTATGACGCTGATTCGTAAAATTTATAAACATCACTCGGATGTAGGTCAGCTTAAAAAAAACTAAAGCACCGGATTAAAAAGGGTATAAAATTATTATAAAATCAGCAGTGTAGCGTTTGAAACGGGTACTTTAGTTAATTCGTAAACTTCATAGTATTTCGCTCGCTGGCACCGAGTTAAGACGTTAATTAAAACACTTTGCCCAACTTTTAGTACTGAATTTCTAAAGTACGGCAATCAAGTTAATGGCTCAATCAAAGATCAGAATAACCCTATCACAATAAATATATAATTGCAATGGGCTCTAAAATGATACAACGATTTCAATATGTTGTTCAAGATTTACATTTTGCTCAAAAATAATTTGTAAGTAGGAATATTTAATAATGTGTGATGGTACACAACCCAAGTCTCCACCGGTTTTTATGGACCAACATAGTCCTCCACCAATTAAACCACCGAGATATATGGTAAAATTATTAAATTATGTGCCGCTTGCCGTATATTGACGTTTTTACGTTTAATAAGAATTTTAGATTTTGCATGTGAGTCTGCTACTACTGCTTTTAGTACTTTTGCAAGTATGTATATTTAAAAACATATATTTGAATACGTGTCAAGAATAAAATGGGAATCATGAGCTATAACTATCGTACTTAGACTAGAAACTATCATTAACTATTAAAACGTGAAGTTGCAGCATCAAAAGCTTTAAGCAAGCGGCAAGCGCCTGTATACGCTGTCTCTTTGTGGTCGTTTTTAATATAAATTTAACGCTCTGCTAGAGTGTAGTTGCTCGCTAGCCATTATTACTGCACCCACTACTCTCTATTTGTACTCAGTGGAGCTTACTGGCCCGGTCAGGCTTAGTAGTGCAGCCCTCAGGCTATCGACCAATATATTTACCCGGGAACATTAACTAATGGACTATAGCTCGGTATCATGAGAGCTAAATAACTGATACACATTTGCACAAGTTATTATCATGTGATCTTGAGCGACATCACTCCAATTACTTTTGCTTAATTTTACAGCCGTTTTTGAGTGTGCAGTGTTCAGTGTGCATCTTGGTTTCACATATTTAATGTTGAAAGAACCCAGGAGCTCGCATTATAGGTTACTTTTAGGGTGCTTCATATTTTGTTGATTTTTTTATTTCTTGCTAATTCATTTCATTCTAGGACATGAATAAACATCCTTGTTCTTTTAGATTTTTTATTCATGTTTTAGAGGTCGTAAAATAAAGAGAGCATAGTGGCATATAGTTTAGGTTATAGCACTTTAGCTTACCACATTATTAGTTACCTACTAACTTCGATTTTGAATAGGTATCCAGATGTTTATACAGGTTTTTCTTATATGAAAAAAACGACACTTCCCTATTCTGTATTAAAACTCGCTTTTTCACCTCTAATATATAGCAATATTTTCTGTCGTCCTTAATAGAAGCCGGCATCTCAGTTAGCTTCCACGTTATTCCCACAATTATTGCAATAACTCGCCCAGTCTTTTTTCATTACACGATATGACGAGACACGCGAGCTGTCTGGACTACATTCTTACCTATTATTATAAGGGACTCTCGTTATATTTATACGCAGTATTTTTTTTCCATTACGTGTATTATTTGCTAAGTTCTTATATTACTGATAGAACAAAAACATTTATATATCACCAGAGAATTATTAACACAAAAGCGATATACATAATACCATCTCCGGAGGTGTTTTATGAAATTTTGTTTTCCAGTGTTCCAGCACAGTTTTTGAAATATGTTTAAACAGTGTATACTTATTTGCTTTCGGCAAAGAGTGTATGAGAAGTTTGTAGCATTGAAAGTATATCAACATTAGAGCGTGTCTGAATGAAGACAGTGGGTATTTTCAGTGCAAATTGCAATTACCATTATTGGGGTAATTTGGGCACGGCGGCGGTCGCGGCGAACTACCCGCCGAGTAATGGATAGCGCTTTAAGTTAAAACTTTCTACATGTGCCAGTTATTTAGTTGATAATGTACCGGCTTTTTCCCATTAATGACACAGATATTTACTCGTATAGGTCTTTTTTTAAAAGCATTGCTGATTGGAAACCATTTCGGTTGCACATCCTATCTTTGTGTTTCTTCATGTATGTAACTGTAATTATGTGTTTTCCGAATAAATATTCTTATATTCTATCCAGTTGACCATATTAAAAAGTAATCACCAATAATTTAAATAAAATATTGACATACTGTTCGTGTATCGTCGTTCATTCGTCGTCATATCATTACTATCTCAACCCGGAGGCGTATGCCCACAGCTGGACATTTGAACTTCCAATCCCGAGATTTTTCGTATGACCAATACCGGAATCTCGGTATTAGCCATACAAAAAATCCCTGGATTAGAAGCCCTGCTGCACATAAGCATTCCCCAGAGACTTCTACAACTAACGGTCTCACGCTATTTGTCTTCAGCGGCTCCCGACGATCTTCACCACGGAATAAGTATTTATACTTACGTACAGAAGTTTCTCTCCCTAACAAAATTGTCGTTTGAGTCCGACCACCGGACGGAACGCACCGCATTCGACAGTCCATGCGGCGAAATAGCGCAGCGAGTCAGTCCTGCCTCAACCCAATTTTGTTTTTGATACGTATAAACATCGTAAAGAATCTGATTGGGTAGAAAAAATTGGGCAACTGTCTGTATGTCTATAAGGTGTTGTACGGGACATGTTGCGTTTGTATAGAAATGTTGTCTATCGACAAAGTAAAATTAAAGTTTTGAAGAACGTGATAAATGTCATGGAAATACCAGAGATACATGCATCAACCATCGCTTTGTTGTACCATCGATTAGAAAGAGCTGTGGTATTTCAGTTTCACGTTGCATTTAATTTTAAAACTTAAACGTAATTCCTATATTAAGTAATTGTTAAATCTAAGATAAGTAACTTTATCTTAATTAAGGCTGGAAGTTATTCTTAAAACGGAACCGTAGGCGATTTGTGCAAGTATTTGTAATAATTAAATCCTACAAACTCATGAAATTGTGTGTTTTACGGCTGCAAAGTAATGGGTAAAGTTTCATTGCGAGCTTTTCTCTAATTTATTTTTATTGTTATATGAGCCAGTTTATGTTCCGTTTTACACTCCTCATTCGCAGTAGTTACAATCAGGGTGATGTGACACGCCTCATAATAGATGAAACGGTAGATACGCTTCACACCTGCACTGCCTGTGACATTAAACATCCCCTGTGTGTTACTACACACTATCATAACAATAACATAACGCACGATATTATTGCCTTTATCATAGAGTTGACTTTAATTAAAATGACCAGACCCATACATGTTCGAAGCCAGAATCCTACGAGTCTTTAAAACAGCCGTACACAACAATTGTTTAGAGCAATCTAATTTTTAAAATTGAAAATTCCAAGGCTTTCCGCCTTCTCTCGGCTAGCCCGTGAAAAACTATATTGCGTTTTTTATTAAAAATACGGAGTGTTCCGACGAGGGGCAAACGGCCACTAAAACGTTATGGTTACTGCGGTGACATTCGCACGGATACCTAACTTATAAAATTGGTACCTAATCCTCCGGCCAATAGCTGCCCTCCGTGGGTCTCCGATAAAGTATTACAATAGATTAAGGATTATTTCGTCTCTTTTGGAAGATATTTTGTTTTACTTTGTACAATATGGAAGTGCGTCCGAACAATTTTTGAGCTATAATTTTGAAAATGAGCATTATAAATTTAAAGTTAAGCATCATCAACATCAACCAAAAGACGACTATTGGCATACGTCTCTGGAAGCATTTTGATTATGTTCCTTTATTTTTAACCGGCTCCACAAAGGTTGAGGGTTGAGGTTTTTCTAGTCGGTTGTATTTTTTTTTCATATAAATTTTTTGAAATGATTAGATTGGTCTCATTATTATCAAAATGTAGTTTCAATTATGGCATCCTCGAGGAATCGAGGAAAGTCCTCAAATATTATATGCATATTTAGTTATAGCAATTTCAGTATTTTTATAGTATCTGGTTAGTGTCGTAGATTTAATGTTTGAAGTCGGTTTTTTAAGCTACTTAATAATGACTTTTATCCAACTTTTAATCCATTAGATAAAAAACACTAAGTGGTGTATGGCTTAGACAGCATATTACAATGTGAATAGGCCAGGAAAGAGAGTGGTGACGCGATGTACCGATTATCAGATTTCAACTTGACCTACTGGACTATGTCGGAGATTAGTCACTTAAAATTTAGTTAGATTAATGTACTACATACAATACCATCAAAAAACTGAATTTATTGGCAACTTTGAACGTTATTTATTTTCAATAGAGGCATCATGGTCCAATACAGCACAAAAGAGAGTACCTGTAGAATTTACATAGACACGGCGCCTACGGAGCGTATTATACCACGCGAAACACCGCATTCGCATTAAGAGAGCCAATAGCTTCGGAGTTAGTGTTACGCGAAATTTCCATTTAGTATGTGGCTGTTTGCTCGGCGAAATTAGTCGATTGTTTGGTTAACGTGCTATTGTCTAAACAAGATCGTTGTGTGCATCGACAAGATAACGAGATTAAAGAGTAAGGCAGCCAACGGCTGGAGTAAATCGATGTTGTAAAGATACAGCCAGTCTGCAAAAATAACTAGAAATAGTAGAACTACTTTTTATTGTACCCGTATCAAAAGAAAGCGACTATTTACCAGTAACACTTTCATGCTTTTAGTACCTACCTTTTTTTGGATTCTTCTTCTTATTTATTGATTATTTATATATTTTAACTATATTGTAACATCAACAGCTTTACAATACATAATATGTCAGTAGTTAGTGATTCAATTGTAGATTGTGTCATTTGTGTCATAAGGTAGCAAAATGATGTATTTACAGCGAGGGCGTCCATTGAATTCTGAACAAAGCGAAGGATTCTAGTAGTAGTAGCGAAGTAGAATCCGGAGCGTAATGATGGATCAAGTGTTAACGCCCGTGGTGAAAATACTGCTTTTTGCACTAACTATGAGCAAAATTCAAATAAAATGGTACCAACATAACGAAATAATTTAAATCAAAGTGCGTAAAAGATTATTTTTAAAATGAAATGTTAGATTGGAATGTTGAATTGTTAAATTTATAGTCTATTACTCTTTTATAAAGCGATTATCATTTTATAAAGTTGTGTGGTATTATGGCATATTTTTTGTGGGTTCAAACTAAAAAAAAGTTGTCCTTAAGCAGAAAATACCACTTTGATCCGTCTTAAAGGAAGGGAGGAAAATACTATTTTCCTGAATAGGAGGTGTGTAAACACAATAATTCAAATAAGTGATTTAGATTTAAGGCAGTACACATGTCTCATTCCAGCGAAGAGGAAATACGCAATAGCTCTTGAGATGACAACATATTCTGTCTGTTAAGCTCTTGATGACACGGCCCTCGCGTGTTTGTTAGCCGAGATACAAAATGGTCGAGAGAAACTTGAGGCTGCGGTTACGCGAGGAGAGGTCAAGATTAAAGATGACATCATGACGTCAGAGCCATACCTACGTATGGTTTGGTAACAATTTGGTTTAAAGGTCAAAGGTAAATGAATTAAAGTGAGAACACCGAAATTGAGAAAGTTTAAATGACACCATAAGATAATTAATCACGGATGGTATGAAACTATTCGATATTTTGATTTCGTGAATTTGTGAAACCGCGAGTAATTATTTTATTTTATTTTTATATTATTTAAATCACTTTGTTCAAATTATGCGTAAAACGTGGGTAGAGAATTCACTTGGGTGGCAAACTGGTTCTACGTTTTCATTTAGTCTTAAAAAGGATAGCAAAAAAGTCGATAAAAACCCCGTCGAAAGTGTCGAGTGTCTTTTTTAGTCGCCTGTGCCTGCCAGGACAGTGTTAAAGAGTCAGACATAAACTGATTTGTAAAAGTTCGCCTAAATAGACAACTTTCTTAAGTATTTTCATGTTTTAATGATGTTTACGATTTAACTAAATCGTCTAGCATCATTTCGTATACGCGCAAGTCGGCAGTACAGAATATGTCAGCCGGTCGTAATAAAAATGTACACTAACATTTTTAATATGTCTATGTAATATAAGTTTAAGCCAATAATGCATTATGTCGAGTAAATACACACGTTCAGTCTCGGATCAGATTTTGTTTTAACCGGTCGCGGTATGTGTCGACGAGTGCGTAGAAACAAGGACCATTAAAACAAGAAGACTCTCATTCTCCATACTTTGGATCGTACCCCGACCGTAAGGGGATATCCAGGCAAAAACTAGATGGTGCTAAAAAACTAAACATTTAACGATGTTATAATTGACCACAGAAACATAGTACAGTAACAATTAATTCGTAAACAGCTAATCAAAAATAAATTGTCTGTGTCACGCTTGCAAAGATGAATAATTGTAAATAATATAATTATTATACCAAGCTTATTACAAAGATGGCGTTGTAAATTCGGGGAACAGCTTTTTGTATGGAGAATGACAGTCCTCTTTTTTAATGGTCCTTGGTAGAAACATGCAGCACGTGTGAAATTACTTATACATGTGGGCCTTCGAAAGAGCTAACAAGATATTTAAGGCTAGGTAATAAGGTTTCAATTGGTAATTAACAATTAACGAAATTAATTGTTAATTAAAATGAACGATTAAGTAATTGTAAATCGTTAATTAACGTATTGTCAATTGATTTAGAGATATCAGTAAGTAGGTAAGACATTTTTTTGAAAAATATGAGTGCCAGAGCTTATATCCACTTAGATATGTCTTAAATGAAGTTCAGGGTCTAATGATGAAGTCGAAAGGAGGCTACGAGAACTCTCGACACAACCTCATCGGGTTTGAACTATCTTGACGAGTACTCTATTCTCAGGTGATATCCAGGGTCTGGTAATGAAGCCAGAAGGTGTCCATGGGAAGTAATAAAACGACGCAACCCCGTCATGTTATGCCTCGTTTCTTCCATCTTGACTAGTACTCTGAACCGTGATGATGTCTATGGTGGCTATGATAACTCTCGAAGCAACGCCATTTATATACAGGTATGGATTTTTGGGTTTTCGGGAGTGCAGATTTAAAATTTTGCATGCATTTTTAATTTTAAGGTGACAGATTGTCACTTTATACGAAAATAGCGTCATGGGTGTGGATTTATAGGTTATTGGGGGCGCTTATTTAAATATTGTATTTTGTATTGCACCCATTTTGTATTTAAAAAATATGTCACTTTTAACGAGTGATGCGTCATGCGATACGCGATATATAGGACTTCGCGGTTACAGATTTTAAAAATTACACGCATTTTTAACTTTAAGATGACATGGTCAGTTTTCACAGCCATGACATTTTTTTTGTATTAAAAGATTCATCCGACATATTGATATCCAAAATGGAAGCAAATTTTTAAATCTGCACCCCCGAAACCCATAATCCATACCTATGACGCTTTTTCCTTCAAAAGTGACATCTGTCAACTTAAAATTCAAAACGTGATGATGTCTATGGTGGCTATGAGAACTCTCGAAGCAACGCCATTTATATACGGGTATGGATTTTTGGGTTTTCGGGAGTGCAGATTTAAAATTTTGCATGCATTTTTAATTTTAAGGTTACAGATTGTCACTTTATACGAAAATAGCGTCATGGGTGTGGATTTATAGGTTATTGGGGGCGCTTATTTAAATATTGTATTTTGTATTGCACCCATTTTGTATTTAAAAAATATGTCACTTTTAACGAGTGATGCGTCATGCGATACGCGATATATAGGACTTCGCGGTTACAGATTTTAAAAATTACACGCATTTTTAACGTTAAGATGACATGGTCAGTTTTCACAGCCATGACATTTTTTTTGTATTAAAAGATTCATCCGACATATTGATATCCAAAATGGAAGCAAATTTTTAAATCTGCACCCCCGAAACCCATAATCCATACCTATGACGCTTTTTCCTTCAAAAGTGACATCTGTCAACTTAAAATTCAAAACGTATCTTTTTTTTATTTGCATCCCTGAAAGCCTAAAAGTTCACACCCATGATGCTTTTTCCGTTAAAAGTGACATCAATCGTCTTGAAATCCAAAACCGATGTAATCGCGACCTCTATGTCAATGTATGGCAACAACGGTTTTCCAATGACAAAGTTAAATTTGCACCTCAAACCATTTATCTTGAACTATTCACTTATGTAGATAAGTTTGTATGGAACCCTCGATGCGCGAGTCCTACTTGCACTTGACCGGCTTGAAACACTTAAGGCTCCCCCGATTTCTCCAAGATTCCATTATTAGATCCTGATCTGGTGCCAACAAAACCACCCGTAGCCTTACAAACCAAAATAGTACATTACACAACTACTTAGCTGTCTCTTTCTAATAGTGCTGTCTCTTTCACTCCTTTGAGAAATTTCACCATATACTGAAATGTACTTCAAGGCTTCAGGCGTTTTCAGAAGGGGCCTGAAAACGCCTGAAAACGGGTTTTCGGGTTATTGCGCTATCTGATAGAGGGTGCCCTGAAACGGACTGGAAACATGTCTCAGGCGCCTAAAAACAACGGCAACTTGGGTGAAGTTTTGATCTTCTAGTATGTGAAAGAGCCACCTCTGAAACGGTTTGAAATCACTTTTCAGCCTGCTGAAAACGCTTCTAAAGCACGAAAAATCACGTTGTAAGTTTTAAACTACACCACCGGCGCAACAATATATATATCTGTTTCGATCCAAAAATATGAATATCAGTAACGAAAGTTACTTTATTTTGATCTTTCCGGAGGTCGAATTTGGAAAACCACCACCTTAACTGGTACAGAAAAACCTAGTCGCGAAATAAAATGAAGTTTGTCATGTTTTATTAAGAGTTAAACATTTACCTAACTGACAGAAGGAATGTGCAGCGAAAATAAATTAACGTCTAGGACCTTCCAGCCATTAGCTGTCAATGGACACTGTTCAAAACATTAAAGTTTAATAATTTTCAGAGCACTATATAGCGGTTCAAAGCTTCAGTATGAAAATGAGAACAGTTCCAATGGCTATTAAAACTAGATGCAGATTCCTCAAATAAACTTCCTAGCATGCGCTATGTACCGTAGCTTCACTTAAAAGCATTTTGAAAACAAACGTCTACATCTACAAACGCCTCTCATTATTTCAATAAGTTCTAAACAAAGCATTCACATATAAAAATCCGTCCGTGAGAATAAAGTCCGCAAATTATTCGATTCATTTCAAAGGAATCCTACTAAAAGGAACGCCAGACTAACTCAAAGCTTTTATATCTCGTAGCGAGGCGCCTTATTGTCTTCAGCGGTATATGTATTAAACCTTGCTTTCTCTTGCGTAAATAAAATCCATTGGAGAGAGAAGTGCTTGGTACCAAGTGCAGGGGGCCCGCGGGGGCGATGGGGTCTAGGTGTAATGTCTCATGCGAGTGTCGGGGACAATGCAAAGTAGATTGAATTGGAAAAAAGACTTGAGCGAAATAGCAGCTTTCGGCACCCTGGGGAGGGGGGAATTCACTCATAAGGGTAACAATGACGACTGTCCATAGACGGGCGCGCATCTGTAGCGCTCTAAATCTGATTTCGTTTACGTACGTAGCTGACTGTGTTTTGATAGGAATCTAACTTTGACCGTCTTCATATTTTTTATTGTAGCATTAACGACTGCCAACGAATTTTAAATATTTTATTAGAAGAGGAAAATTGAAAAATTATACATGGTGGAACGGAACGAGGGACTTTCCTGCAAATGTGGCATTGTTTAGCAGTAGTACATTATTTCCTCCAAATATACTAAGCTATATCTATCACTGTTTTCAAGTTACAGCTTGTTAAACTTTCATGCAAAAAACAGCGTGTATCAACCCAATTTAGGCACTAGTCCCACCAGCGGCGACCAACGAGCAGCGAGTAGCGATTGGCGAGTTTTTTCTTCGCGGGCGAGTGAATTCTCTTAGAAAATTTACTCGCCGGCAGTGTGAACAGCCAGCGATGAACTATTAATATATGTGTCTCTTTTACTAACACAGGATCCTTATCTTTTGTTCGTTTCTTGGGCGAGAAAATCGCCGATAGCTAATCGCTTCCTCGCTCTTGGTGGGACAAGTGCCTTAGAGCCCATACGCGGACACGTGCGGCAGCGTGTAGCGTAGCAGCGGCGAAGTAGTAGGGTCTTATCAGGAAGATATAATATTTCATGTAGGATTAACTTTTGAAAATCAGTTATTGGCCACCTAAATTTTGATTTCACCCCTATGTGCTTCGGAGGTAACGTGCGATAAGTTAGTTGAGCTAATACAAATATATAATTATTATTAAAGACTATCTATAGTCTATCCTTTTAGGTATATAAAAAAAGGTAAACAAAAAAACCACATGACTCGGCTCGTTGAGCCAATCAAATTAACGTTTTGTATCTGTGGCGCAATACTACTGGCTGAATGACTGGAGTCACGTGATTTTTTTGTTTACCTTTTTTTAAATACCTAAATGGACAGACTATAAGGTTTTTGCTTTGTTTTCGAAGATAAATGACAACATTTACATTATAAAATTAGATTTAAAAATTGTTCGCTGAAAACAAGCCGTAATTTAAAACGAATATCAAGGAACAAAACAAATAACTACTTACATAAATCATAATCACGAATATTTATTTACTTGCCTCAATACTTAGAATTATTTTTACCATCGCATAATACTTTCATAAAGTTGGAAACATTTTGGAGAATGCATAACTCGACTTACGGTCCAGCAGTTTAGGGAGCCTTACGCATTATTAAGCCCTGTCAAACTTTCAAATTTACTTATAAAGACATTAAAGTATCGAAGGGAGCCCAACGACGTAAACGTGAGCACAATAACCCAGTAGTTTAACTTCATGGAAAGGTACATCGCGTGACATTAATGCGCGCTCTTTAGTATTGCGGACCTGGAGTTAGGCTACTGGTTATACTGTTACAGGAGTGAGGGCTCTTATCGATGAAACTTGCAGGAACAAGCTGCATGTTCTGTACATTTTCTAAGCCATCACCTCTTTTAAGAAGCCTTAAAAACTTTAAAATGTTTCATTCGGGACCAAGCCGTGGCAAAAGTTTTAATTATAATTACATGAACTGACTAGTTGAATTATAATGATATTTTTGTGTGAGTTTGAAACAATTGGGGTTATATTTGGTTTTATTGCGTGCAGTGCTTAATTAAAAGCATTTATTTGATAGGAGATTAAACGTATTCTCAATGAAATTTATTGGAATAATCCATATTTATTATGGATATTACAAATTAAATTAAAAACGAAACATTAAACTAAAACCGTAAAGTAGAAACAAGATACACCTAAAATAAAAGCCTAAATTATAAATTCACAATATACCTACCTAAAACTAAAATATATTTAAAATACTCGGCCTCATTGCTATGGTTTCGAAGATACTGGAAGAGTTTCCTCGCTGTATCGCTATACTTATGCGTTGAGTGAGGAAGCTGCCAGCTCTTTGTTCCCTTGTGAGGTCAATCAGCTTTTTGGCTATTTTCTTGAACAGCTGGTGGGCGCTGGGGCCCCACGGGCCAAGGGCCTCGATGCCGAACGACGTGTATTTATAAATTTTGAGCTTTTCGGCCGCTTCGGCCGCCGCACCTGCATGATTGCATGTTCCGTGAAGATGAGAAGGGGCTAGTGTATTTTCAAAAACGTCATTTCGCTGTCATGACATATTGGCGAATACTGAGAAGATTCAGCCTTACTAGAATTAGCACTTTTGGTTACAATGTAGAATCTGTCAAGTTCTACCAAGTAACCAACGAATGCCAGTCTAGTGAGGAGGAATCTTTTAAATATTTGTGGCCAGAGAGATTATGTCTTTGAAAATACACCCATTTATGGAATTAAATAAGTAAATACATTATAGTAGGCGAATATAGTTTAACTTCAATATTATTTCACTGTTCACGTGAGCAAACCCGCGGGCAAATGCCAGTTCATTCTATAAATATGTGCGCTAGCTTGAAAACCCCATTTAGAGAAATATGCAAAGTTCTACAAGTCTAAACAATGCGAGTCTTTGCAGTCGCTGTTGACAGCAATGCAGCGTCACTTGATGCTTTTCTCAGATAGTACCTACTTTATATTTATGCCGAGTCAGGAAATTAAATACGCTAAGATAATATATTCAGTCCAATGAAATATCAAAATGAAACGAATATAAACGAATTTATGCCACTCCTGTACAAATGTAGACGTAAAATGATGTACACAACACGGGAGGTAATAAAGAAAACTTATTCGTCATTGTCTCGAATACAAATACGCTACAAAAGTCAGCTCTAGATGTACATTTAGTTTGTATATTCATCAATCGGTAGCTTTGGTTTTTCTAGGTGTTATTTGAATATTAGTGTTCAATCAGATTGATTTTAAAACTGATCATCTACCTAATCTGAGTAGGTCTGAAACATTACATTTTGCTAAGCAGTATTTTATATGTATTTAATGTAAATGAGTTTTAAGTCTGTATGGAAATCTTATCGCACACACGACGAGTATATATAATAAAATTGTTCACAATACTAAAAAACAACCCTTGGGAACAAGTCTTAGAGGAAGCCGTAACTTTGCTTTTTCTTTATAGCTTTTATGATCAACAATTGGTCTTAAAATTCGTAAGGCAAAATTTACATTGAAAAGAAAAGTTTATAATGACGGTTATGGTTGATTGCTCGTTAGCCTTGATAAATCAAGCTGAATATCTTTTTCGGTTTAAAGATCTTTATTTCTCATAAGAATTACAATTATTCACTTACATGAGAAAGAAACAAGTGATTATTATAGTTAATAACAGTAAACTAGTGAACGAATAAGGTAAATATTTTAACAATAATAAATTATTATTTTTTATAATTATATTAGGAGATAGATATGAAAATGCGTGCAAAACAAGTCGCCGTGCCGGCCGGGGAGCTTTTTGTAATTAGAATCCTTACCATTGACTGACTAACAGACAATGCACCACTTTAACCGGCGGGACTGAACATTTTGATGATAATTATTAGTTATCAATTTATTTCATAAGGGCCGAGCAGATCGAATCTCAGAATGAAATATTGCACTTATACATATACATATACTGTAGTGATTACTGACACAATAGGAATTTTAATACTATGAAATTAAATTAAGCAATCAAATAATGCACTTTTGTATTTATCTTCTTCAAAACTACTTTTATGTAGGTTTAGCTACTAGCTGCCTCATTCCTCGTAATGTTTGAGTATCGCAAAAAGTAAGGTTAAAAAGTCGCATATTTTTTCAAAATATTTTTAGCTGTCCTAGCATTATTAATGTGCTGAAATTTTAAAACCTTTTCAGTGACAGTATAAGAGGAAAGAAAACACGGATGGCCTAACTAATACGACAAATTTAAGTTCCTGTTTAGTTACAACAACTATAATATACATTACGTTTCGTTCACGTAGCCTTAGTTTAACCATTGCTTTCAAAACTTCGGTGCACACCGAAATCGCTTTATTATCGCTATTCCGATGCTTGTAGTAGAAACTTTGGTATCGTCTGAGGATTTTTCAGGAAGCGGGCACGATTCACTACATTTTCCGACCTATTAACGCTACCGCTCGCCAGCACTAAATGGAACAAATAGTACACTGCAATAAACTTTCTTTAAGAAGATACAAGGTATTTTAAAATAAAATCTAGTAAAACGAAAGGCAGTCTTTTGAAATAAATCGGCTCGCCTTTGTATAAAAGGAATTTTTAATTTGATTGAAATACTTCTGTACCGATTACAAAACAGGTATATAATTGTCTTCGGTTTCCGCGATTATCACCCATTGTAATAAAATAACTTAAACGGATTAAATCGCGTATATTACTTATTTTTTTAAGTCCGGACGTTTCCTAACCCTTTACAGCGTTCGTGGTCGCGGGTAGACTGAGAAAATCATAAATGTTCCCTGTCAAAATTACCGTTGTGCAAACCGACTCGCACTTTACCGGTTTTTTGCATAAGGTGAGTCTGATAAGTTTTCTTGGCGTCTTCTTTCTTATCCAGTATGCCTTTTGGAAGCTTAGCTAGTTTCTAAGGTTAGTTAGTATAATAAGCCCTTATGGCATGTGTGTGAACGTCTTTACACATTAGGCCCATCTGGCTACAAACATCTTTTGCTAATTTGATTTTTATAAAAATAGTATACCTAGAGTATTTTGTTTAAACAATGTTCTTTTTGCATAAGGCAAGTGCCGCTAATTTCTAAGGTTAGCTTATTAAGCGTTTTTGGCATGTGTGTGGACGTCTTTAAACATTAGGCCCATCTGGTAGCACAAATTTCGTAATTTGTATTTTTTAAAGTGGGTGGGTTTGCACAACGGTAATTTTGACAGGGAAAATTTATGACTTTCTCAGTCTACCCGCGACCACGAACGCTGAAAAGGGTTACAAAACGTCGGGACTTAAAAAATGTAAGTAGTAATATACGCGATTTAATCCGTTTAAGTTGTTTTATTACTAAACAGGTATAGTTATATTTTTTGATAAAATTAAGAAACGTTTCATATAAGTACCTAAATTTGGCAAAAACTGAATGAACGAAGGGGGTCCCTGACTCTTAACTTTGTTGACAATATGATTCCCAGGTAACTCATAACATTTTTATATGCGTTGTTTTACTTTCCTACTATTTTAACTAAAACGACTCTATCATGATTTTAAAATAGTGAAAGTAATCAATGCCCATTAGTCATTTAAGAACCTCTGGATTAGGGTTTATACAGGGTGTAATCGTTAAGTGTAGCCAGGCGATTATTCTGTAAATATGACAGATATTGGAAAACTTTAAACTGATATCAAAAGTTCATTACCCAATGCGTAAAATCACATGAATAACTTTTTTAAATAAAAGTATTAATTTTAAAAATATTAAGTTTAAACGCGGCCATACATTTAGTACGACGTTCGTTGAAAGATTAGTTTATAAGGCCTAGTAATTTCACCATTATAAAATGATTCATGAATTGTTTTATATTATCCATATCCACAACGCCAACGCTCGAAAGATGCCGCTCTGGCTTCGCGGCGACGTTGCTTCGCCGCTACCCGGGCACCGGCCAACAATTTAAGATCTGGTTTCGAATTTTGGTTTCGTACGCGGTCGAAGGGAAACGACCCCGAGCTCATAGTTGTTTCCGCCTCACGACACGACGATGGGCACATGCACACTGCGCCGCCATATAGCGTTGCACATGATCCTATCCCACCAACATCCTAAGAGGTTTAGCTTTTCTCTCCTGGCCGAGGTTTTGGCGGAAAGCGATGGGTTTGTTTTGCTCGTAGCGCACCGATCACGCTGCTTGTTGAAGGCAGAACATTGACAATATGGCGACTTAATGTGTTAATGCAGTCTCCACCATTCAACCATTGGAATATTATGAGACTGTGGCATCTTATAAAGGGGTTTGGTCTTAGTCCTATTTCTTAGATCGAGCGAGCGCGAGCGGGGCGACTCCGTTTCAGCTTGGGCATAAATACTTTCGTACCTATGTTGTCCGGTTGTGCTACAGATCACATTTCTCAATCGATTCTCGTGACATTTTGTGAGCAGGTTCAATAATAGGCATGTAGACTGGATTTTGTTTCTGATATAAATCGATTCTATTATTTGTGAGGAACAAATATATACCCGGCCAAAAAGTGTTACGCTTTCTGGCCAAGTGTAGACATAAAATGATGTACATAATACGGGAGGTAATAAAGAAAGCACTCGATAGCATATTTACGTCCCTCGCTTGCAGCTCGGGCCGCAAACTTCTGCGATCTCGGCCTTTCTTTGTATTACCACCCTAGTTGTGTAATGTACTATTGGATTACTATAATAGCCACAAATTGCAATCAAAAGTAGCCGACCATACCGAGCGCCGAAAACGTCCCATACCAAACAGTAGCATTCTGAAACGTCATCATTGTATTCTCGCTGTAAGTCTGTATGAAAAAAATCCCTATTTGTCATTTTGAGCATAAAAAAAGCACATAGATGCTATATATTTATTTTTTCAGTGTTATTTAAGCATTGCGAAATTACCTTTTATTTTTTTTGGGACAATAAAACACCGGCCTAGTGCGATTCGGATTCGCACACGAAGGGTTCCGTACCACCTTCTAGTAGATTCCAAATAAACAGGTTTCTTATATGGAGGCCCCCTTTTATTTTTAACGTTATTTTATTTTCATTGTTGTTATAGCGGTAATAGAAATACGTATTCTATTTACATATCAAGCATATATCTGGTACCATTATTAAAATCAAGCAAAAAACGTCACAAAAATATTTTATTTAATATTTTATTTTTAATTTAATTTATTTCTTATTATTTGATCTTATAGCGACACAGACTGTAACAGACCGACAGAAACAAGTTTTTTATATGGGTACCCCTTTTTCTTTTTATTTTGTTTTTTTATTATTAAAGCGGCAATAGAAATTCATTTTTCGTGAAAATTTCTAGTCTATTATGGTTCAATAGATAAAGACCTGCGACAGAGGGTCAGACGGACAGACGGACTGTGGAGGCTTAGTAATAGGGTTCCGATAGCACCCTTTGGGTACGGAACCCTAAAGAATATCGACATTTTTGACGTGATAATGATAACGTCTTATAATTCGATGGAGCCGGCTGCACGCACGAAAAAGTGTGACGTCATGGGCCGTTACCTTGCAGGGTCGTTACCTGTCAAATAGGTACTTTATATTATTCCAGCACTAAAGTCGTTAAGACGATAGTTTCTTACAAATTGTTAATAAAATAGCCCTTATTCCCTAAGATACGGCTGTCAAAAATCTCTATTGAATGACAAGAGACCAGTGGCGGATTTGCCCTAAGGCCTAGTAGGCCCGGGCCTAGGGTTGGTAGGCTGGTACTCAAGTCGAAGTCGAAGTCCAAGTCCAAGTCCAAGTCCAAGTCCAAGTCCAAGTCCAAGTCCAAGTCCAAGTCCAAGTCCAAGTCCAAGTCCAAGTCCAAGTCCAAGTCCAAGTCCAAGTCCAAGTCCAAGTCCAAGTCCAAGTCCAAGTCCAAGTCCAAGTCCAAGTCCAAGTCCAAGTCCAAGTCCAAGTCCAAGTCCAAGTCCAAGTCCAAGTCCAAGTCCAAGTCCAAGTCCAAGTCCAAGTCCAAGTCCAAGTCCAAGTCCAAGTCCAAGTCCAAGTCCAAGTCCAAGTCCAAGTCCAAGTCCAAGTCCAAGTCCAAGTCCAAGTCCAAGTCCAAGTCCAAGTCCAAGTCCAAGTCCAAGTCCAAGTCCAAGTCCAAGTCCAAGTCCAAGTCCAAGTCCAAGTCCAAGTCCAAGTCGAAGTCGAAGTCGAAGTCGAAGTCGAAGTCGAAGTCGATGTCGATGTCGATGTCGAAGTCGAAGTCGAAGTCGAAGTCGAAGTCGAAGTCGAAGTCGAAGTCGAAGTCGAAGTCGAAGTCGAAGTCGAAGTCGAAGTCGAAGTCAATGTCAATGTCAAAGTCAAAGTCAAAGTCAAAGTCAAAGTCAAAGTCAAAGTCAAAGTCAAAGTCAAAGTCAAAGTCAAAGTCAAAGTCAAGTCAAAGTCAAAGTCAAAGTAAAAAAAAAGTCAATGTCAATGTCAAAGTGAAAGTCAAAGTCAAAGTCAAAGTCAATCTCAATGTCAAAGTCAAAGTCAAAGTCAAAGTCAAAGTCAAAGTCAAAGTCAAGTCAAAGTCAAAGTCAAAGTCAAAGTCAAAGTCAAAGTCAATGTCAATGTCAATGTCAATGTCAAAGTCAAAGTCAAAGTCAAAGTCAGGGTCAAGGTCAACGTTATCACGTTCGACTATCGTCAGTAAACCGACTTTACAGACAACCGATTTTTTTTTCTTTTTTCGGTCTCATAACTTTACATTTTTTTGTTTATTTTTCTGTTTTGTGGTAATTTAATATTTCCAAATCCATATGACTATACTATGTTGTAAAATTCAATGTTAGTCCACATTCCCATTACATAGATTTTGTCGATACTGTTTTTGATTTTTTTTCCAAAACGAAGCGGTTTGAGTTGACAAATTCGCTAAGTCTACAGCTCACAGAGCCACTAGTCTAGGAAGGGTTATCAGATAGTTCACCTTTCTTCTCCCGACCGCCGTCATGGCGGAACACGATGGGCTTGTTGTGCTCGCGACGCCACATGACGTTCGGCGGGGGTACGCCTGTCGCGCTGCAAGCGAGCCGTACGCTGCCGCCCTCCCGCGCCGAGCTGCCCTCGCTGACTGTGTCCACGATGTCCGGCGGTATCACCACGGCTAGGTGGCCCATCTGTGAGTAAAAGCTAATCTGTTACTTACGTTAAGTAAACTGAGTAATTGAGTATCCACTTATATCGATACCTTTGTGTTCAATTGGCGTAAAGGACAAAACGCTGGTTTTGAGGAGAAGCAAAAAACCATTTTATTTTACAAAAAAAAGGCTATAGTTTTTTTGTTTCTCGACCTATACTTTCGACATGTATTTGAAAAATATTTGAAATGCCCGTATCTTTAACCTGTGATGGCAGTTTTAGCTGTAAGTATTATGGAAGTTAGATGTCCTTTACAACTGGTAAAAATGTTATCAATGTCATTTACACCCGTAACTTTTTTGGGCATTTGGAAATGATGGGGTTGTAAATGACAATCTCAGATGACTTTGTTCCAATTTCGGGGCGTAAAGTTAACAGCTATGTAATAAAAATTGACAGTTTTCATCTTAGTTTACCTTAAAGAGACTTGAAAAATGTATAAAAAGATTATGAATTCAGCTAGGCATAATAACTACTATTAACGACGGGATATTTATATTATTATACATATTTATATTACTGGGATATTTATATATTATACCATGTATGTTAGAATCTAAAAAGAATAACATTTAAATAAAACAATAACAATACGAACTAAAACTATAAATTAAATACAAACTAAAGATAATAAATTTGCTCCAAATCGCTGCCAGTGGGGAGTGTGCCCAGAAGGCTGGCCGCATTGCCACGCTGGATGGCAATGCTAATTCACTGAGCGAAATACTGGCCAGCCCTCTGGTCACTGGTGGCCTCCACTAGACGCGCCGACAGATCCTTAAAAAGTCGGCGCGCACTAGGTCCCCAGGGTCCCAGCGTCTCGACCCCAAACGCCTCAAATATGTAGCTACTACCGAGGCTTTCATATTTGCGGCGTTTGATGTATGTTTGTTTTTGTGAGTTCCCGATATTTCGGCACTGTTGCAAGCGCCATCATCACGGAGTAACTGACATGCAGCGAGTTTTTAGTTGTAGTCTACCCACACACCATAGCGACAAAGTATAAAGACAACCAAGTAGTTCGTCTTCGCCGTTTAGGAGCGCGTGACACCTGAGTTTGCCTAAGGCACAGGGCTGCCGCTCGTTGGTTCTGTAAAATACCTACTTACTACGAACGTAACTTTTATTAGGTTGACCTCGATCTAACGAACAATCGTTCAAGGTCAACCTAGTAAAAGTTACTTATTTCAATATGAAACTATCTGATCGCACACATCTGATGTTAATGTTATTAAGTATAATAGTTTAAATAAATTAGTTTTGGTACGTGTACATGTAAGTAACGCAACGATATTCCGGCTCGTTTCATAAAACCACTCTCGTGTTTAAGGCATTTATGTATCAATAGCATCAACTACTATTTAATTAGTACACGTTTAAAAAAATCTGTTAATTTTACTCATCACTGTCAAACAAAATAATTATCTAGGTACTCTATTTAATTGGTATACTTTGATTGATCGCCACCGCTGCGCACGCGTTCATTATGAAAGGCGACGGGCGGCCGCATCCTTTGTGCGTGCCATGTGACGCGGCATGTGTCTCAGTCGGCAACTTACAAAGAACTCCGATAGACCAGGAGCTCAGTGCAAATTCAATACTATTATTTATAATACAATTTTAGTAAGTAAGTATGTGACTATGTGAAATAATGGTAAATAGTTGTGTCTCGACATTTTGAAAGTAACATTTTGTACGTTCGACCGCTCGCGTCGATAGCTCAGCCCTGACTAAGCACGCGGCAATGCTTGCCTGTGGTGCGTCCGTACACGGCGCGCACACATGCGCGCTCCCGATGTACCTTTTATCGGAACAAAAACTACCGTATACCGTGATAGCGATCTACCCTCTTTCGGGTTCGCTTCGTCCGCGCGTTATTCATACTACTACCGTCCGCATTCTCACTTGGAACTCGATCACGTTCACGACACACAACACTTACAGTACGAGTATCACTTCGCGTATTTACTCCTGAACATGTCTTTTTTCCCTTGGAGAACTTACGGATCACTGGATACCAGACGCTGGACAGTTGAAACCCGTCTTCCCGGTTGAAATCTTTATACTTGAGGACTTCGATAGCTTCCTTTTCCTTAACTATTCTGGGTATATAGTGTTTTTCTGTCGAGAGGATCTGTGGGTTGTGCAACTCAATCCAATGTTTCGTTTCCGCGTTCAGAAGATGTTCAGCGATTGCCGATTTCCGAGGTTCGTTGTTTTTAAACATTCGGATGTGCTCCTTTATACGGCATGAGAGAGTGCGCTTAGTCTGACCTATGTAAGAGCTACCACAGCTGCAGTCAATTTTGTAAACACCTGGGCAATTCACTACCCAAATGATCCTCGTCACACCACCCTCGCCAACTGTACTCTGTAGTAGCGTCTAACACTAAGTTGAACACTGTCAATTTTTATTAAATAGCTGTTAACTTTACGCCCCAAAATTGGAACAAAGTCATCTGAGACCGTCATTTACAACCCCATCATTTCCAAATGTCTAAAAAAGTCACGGGTGTAAATGACATTGATAGCATTTTTACCAGGTGTAAAGGACATCTAACTTCCACAATACATTGTTTACAGCTAGAACTGCCATCACAGGTTATAAAGCGCTTTTAAATTAATGTCGTTACCGGCGCAGTACCTACTTATGGGTAAACTTACGAATTTTACTATGTTTTTATGCGCCGGTCTCCTAAAGCATTTATGTCTTACACGGTCAAACACCTCGTAAAGCCTGTGGTAGCTTGGGCTTGCTTTTACGTGTCTATTCATAAAATTGCATGGGTTACCTGGCTCTTCATAGGGTCCGTGTTGACCTGGCACATGTAGGTGCCAGAGTCGTTTGCCTGCACGTTGCTGACGTGCAGCTTCCAAGTGTTGTGGTTGTTGTAGGTGACAGATAGACGCGGGTTTAACGCCACCATATTAGTATGGATCGCTAGGATCGCCTTTGAATCTGACTTTATCCACGCGACCTGGAACAATCGGGTTTTTCATTAGGTTTCACAATCTGTCAAAACTCTGTGAACAACGTATTTTCAAAATTAAGGTGTGTAAAATTTGCTACTGTTTTATTCTATAAAGTGAAAACTGTTAAATGGGCTAGACGACTAAAAAAACTGTTTAGTCCGTCAGTTAGATTATTAATAAGTACATTGTGTATCTAGGGCGGTAAGTAAGGAATTACAAACGAGTGTTTGTTATAAGCCCGAGTTGAAACCGAGGGCTTTAATAACACGGTTTGTAATTCCTTTACCGCCCGTGGCACACACAATGTAAAAACATTACACACATTACATTACATTTACATTACATTTGATGAAAACATCACTCTTGTGAGGAAATCTTATAGTACATTACATAACTAGGGTGGTAATATAAAGAAAGGCCGAGATCGCAGAAGTTTGCGGCCCGAGCTGCAAGCGAGGGACGTAAATATGCGATCGAGGGCTTTCTTTATTACCTCCCGTGTTGTGTACATAATTTTATGTCTACGATTGGCCAGAAAGCGGCTCTTTCTGTACGCGCAGCGTGCGGAAAAAGTCACTTTATGGCCAGGTGTGGCATAAATAATATAACCTTACTAATTGACCCAGTATGACAAGAAAATATTAAAACAGAAAGTGACATTAGTGACATATGTCCATAGACAATGCGAATGTCAAGTCACGTTCGGAAACCATAGTGATAAAGACCTAAAACGGCCATTTCAGTTGATTTTATATTTGCAAAATACTGAAATACATTATTTAAACATTTAATTAATGTTACCGAAATATGTGTTTACATGTATTTGCAATAAAAGTTATCTTTAAATAAATATTTCAGTGATAAAAGTTAAAAAAGTATGTTGGCGTTTCCTTTGAACATGACAAATAAGAGTAAAACAGAACCAACGTTTCAAATTTTAAAAGAAAACCAAGGGCGTAATATGTCATTTACGGCCCGCAGAACTTACGTGTAATGACACCATTTTCGAGCAAGTGTGATAAAATAGTAGATTGTTCAACTAGGGACTAAAACAAGCCATAATGACACGAGGTGTTTAGCCACCCGAGCGTAGCGAGGGTGACTATAGATCGAGTGTCATTATGGTTGTTTAGTCCCGCGTTAAACACTCTACTTTTCACTTTGAATGCGAGGAAAAAAACGACGTTCTATTACACAAAATTACAATATTTATTGTTCCGTACTTTCGGTATAAAGTTGCACTATACACATTAATTGTTGAAATATTGTGCTCAATTGGCAGAGTGCAAAGCGGGTGGAGGGGGTAGCCTAAACTATCACAGCGCTCGCTACGGCTAAAATTGACATTTTTGTCGCTGACTTTTCTCACTGAAAACAACAATTTTAATATTATTGGCAATAATGTTACTGACTACCATTGTCCAAAATTGTGTAATATAGTAAAATAACACAAGAGTTTATTAATATTTTTCACAATATTTACTTACTTCTTGTTTGACAGTGGTGACAATATTGTCCATAATGGCCGCCTATCACGTGGCGCTGTTGTCGCGCTCGGTCCCAATACGATTAATGAACATTCAAAAAGCAAAGACATTTTTTCCTCGGTTCTTTATTTTTTTTTCTTAGTGAAGTCACTCAGGCTTTAAATGCTGGCATTTTTAGCCAACAGGTTCAAACGTGAAAACTACCTGTTTTAAAACTAATTGGATCATGCAAAATAAAATTAAGTTCCCCCTAATCTAGTTAAATTTATTTATATTCGTAATAATTAATCATTATTACTATATTAAATCGTTATTTTATTAATATTTTTGCACAGTTGTCTTTTTAGGTTATTTTCACACCCAAAAATTGTCTATACACAATCACTAAAAATGGCGGCAATATTCCAACCGCAAACACCCCGATTGGCTGTTTAGGGGTTTTCAAAGTCAATTAAAAAAAAATTACTTTAATCCCTAGAGATTAATAAGGAACTTTAGTCCCGATATACAGAGACTAAATTAACATTTTAAGAGCATGAGAAGTGAAAAAAATATTATAAACGTATTTTTCTTTTGTTTGACAAACAAAAAACGAGGATAGAGTGCTTAGAAGTTTCGAGTGACGTCACTCATTGGTACAATTTTCACCTAGGAGTGACAACACAAGCCCCCACTCCAGAAGTTTGATGATCTATAACATTGTCGATTTTTTTTAAAATACGTCTCCCATTTTTTAGGGTTCCGTAGCCAAAATGGCAAAAACGGAACCCTTATAGTTTCATTATGTCCGTCCGTCCGTCTGTCCGTCTGTCCGTCTGTCCGTAAGTCACAGGCATTTTACTCAAAAACTACATGATGGATATTGATGAAATTTGGAATATAGATGTCTTGTATGAGCCGCTACATAGTTTGGTAGTTAAACAACTAAAATATAATTTTAAACGCTTAGCCTCCGGAGAGACTTTGCATCTCTCTGCGTCTTCTACCGTTTGTATAATGGGGAATGTTCCAAGGAACTGTTTGGGTTGGTGCCTACCGCATCATTCTACCATCGCACTACTCGTCATCGGCAGGCGGTTCATCCCCATTTCCTTGAATCATTACAATCAACAACGCGCCGGTTCTCTAGAACCTTTCTAGCGCGTACAATAAGGATCTGGAATGAACTTCCTGCTAAGATTTTCCCACTGCGCTACAATATGGGATTTTTTAAAAAGGGTGTCATCAAATTTCTTCGAGACCGGCAACGCATTGGCAATGCATCTAGTGTTGCAAATGTCTATAGGCGGCGGTGACCGCTTTCCATCAGGTGGGCCGTCTGCCTGTTTGCTAGTCTATAGCAATAAAAAAAAAAATAAATAAATAAATAAATATTTTTAGGGGGGGCACTCCATACATGTTACAAAAGCGAAAAAAAATTTTTTTTAGCAAATATCTACGTGTGGTATATAGTTCGACAGCTCTTTAAAAAACACTATAAGGTTTCAAAGTAATGTTTTTGATTAAGTGAATATATTTGGAAATAATCGCTCCGAAAGTTGTGTAAATTGTGTCCCCCCCCCCCCCTCTATCTTCTAAACCGTGTGTCCGAAAAATATGAAAAAAATCACGAAGGTAACGCTTTATTAATACTTTCCACGAAAATTGTTTTCAACAAGATCGAATTAACCGTTTTTGAGTTATTGCCGATAAACTGCGCTTCTCAACAAAAGGACGTAATTGCTATGAAGATACGCTCTTTTGTTGTTGTACTTTTTTTTACATCGTATCTTTTACCTTATAGTTACGGCTATGGAACCCTACACTGAGCATAGTCCGACATGCTCTTGGTCAGTTATTTTTCATAATCTAACTTACGGACTAAATATAATAGTTTTAACCCAGTCGTCATCCCTATTCAGCGAATAAAATATTAATATTTATGGCTTAAAAGTTATGTTACCCATTTTTTTTAAGAAACCTATTAATTGAACAATTCAAAACGACAATGAGACAAACAGGTTGGGTTATGATAAGTAGCTTCAGTTTGTAATTTGGGAACCGCGTCTTTTTTGGGATAAACGTAGCCTAAAATCTCTCTTGGGCCCATAGTGATTCTTTCAGCTTTATTAAGATTTCATTTTTATATTGTGGTAGGTACGGAATAAATAAATAAATAAATAATAAATAAATATTAGGGGACAATCTTACACAAATCGAACTAGCCCCATAGTAAGCTCAATAAGGCTTGTGTTATGGATACTAGACGACGATATATTTAATAGATACAAATACTTAAATACATAGAAAACATCCATGACTCAGGAACAAATATTCGTGCTCATCACACAAATAAATGCCCTTACCGGGATTCGAACCCAGGACCTCTCGCTTCGTAGGCAGGGTCACTACCAACTAAGCTAAAGCGGTCGTCATCGTCGTCGGAATAGTGTCATAGATCCGGATGCTCTTAGCATACGAATAAATATAGGACTGTATAATGGCCTAATAAAATTCCTTGTAAAGTAGCGCTATAAATTACGGAACTTTAACAATGCAATCAGAGTGTGTACAAAACAAAACGCTTCACACTCGAGCTGCATATGAGCGTGAAATTCCGTTTTATATCTAGGATTAACGTCATAAATTGGTCTCGTTTCGCCGACGTTCCTCCAAGTTTTAAATCGTTTGTATTGTTCACCGCCGAGACGAAACTTAATGTGACTTAAACACTGTAGCAAATGTAAAACTGAGGGAACGACACGTAAAACGGTACCGAGTTTCATCCGAGGAATGCAGGGTGTCTCGCCCGCGCCGTTCTGGCGCATTTTTCATGTGACATCTCGCTTTGTTGCGGTTGCGAAATAAATTAGTTACAATTCTACTGTTTGCGTAAATTTATTCCCTACGACGGTAAGGTCCTAGTATTTACTTTTACGAGTAGTTACAATAAAATGTTTACTTCTAGACTAGTTATATGCCGTTGTCAAGAATATCTTAGAGACACGTGCATTTTTAGAAGTTATTTTTATACTGTAAAGTTTGATACACTCACGGACAATGAATTCGGATCATTTTCTACAAACAATTATATAGAAAATTACCCGAATACATTGTTCGTGAGTGTAGTTAAAGCAATGACGCGTACTTAGTTGCAGTATCCGAGAGGCTACCGGGTGTATCGCCATATTTGAGCTCCTGAAGTGTTGTGGAATCGCCCTGTGAAATCTGAACTGCGCCAACTTATCCTTGGGATTTGGGTTGACCAGGGAAGTAGGCGGGATGGGTAGAAAAAGAATTGTCGCGAAGCAAACGATCGTTGTCGATCCGTCAGATTTAAAATAAAACGGAATTACAGACACGACATAACCCGATTAGGATTGAAACTAATATTATATGGGAAATTATAAGTCAAACCGCAGATTTATTTCTTGGCCACGTGCTCAAACTTCTCATTTTATAACTAAGCAACGGGAAAATGAGATAGCCTCTAATAAATTAATTCGTCTCTTTTACAACGCCAACTAAATATTCTTTAGAAAGCGTCAAACAAAGATCAACAATTATCTTTTCATCACACTTGCTCGTAAAGGGTGTTATAACAAGCGGGCTTATAGACCAGCTCGAGCCGATTTAGCTCCCGTGGGTTATAAAAATCTATAACTCCCACGGGAGGAAAAACTGTATGAAAATCTATAACTCCCGTGGGAGTTATGAGTTTAGTTTTAAAATATAGAACCAACCCGTACGTCACTTCAGACTAAGGAGGTTTCAAATCAGCCAAGGTTTATTTCACATCTTCAAAACTTGGCTAAAAAACCAATTTTAGGGTATATAAAACTTATATGGTATATTTTACTATTATTTCAGTAATTTTTGCAATTATTTTAATGCAATTAAATTAATTTAGTTTAAAATTTTATTTTGAAAATCGGTACAATCTGGCGGCATTGCCTGTCAAGTTTAAAAACTAAACGCAGTTCTTAGCATTATCTGTGGAAGACTATATTGAAAAATGTTGACAGCTGAAGTTGTCTCTTAGCGGGTGCGTTTAGTTTATTTGATTTTTATGTTTTATTTTTTTTTCCTCGCAAATGTGATGAAAAACATTGTGTGTACCACGGGCAGTAAGGGGATTACAAACTCGAGTCATTAAAAGCCCTCCGCCTACGGCGTCGGGCTCTTAATAGACTCTCGTTAGTAATCCCCTTCTTACTACCCTCGGTGCACAATGTACTATAACTTGCCTTCTTGTTTATATATTGCCACCTAATTTACTAACTCAGCCATGGATTTTACATTTCATCACCATTTTACGTTTTACGGCTTCAACACAAAGTCCTCAAAAAAATATAATTCAAGCTTCCATTGACAACATCATTTATTATAACTTAGCATGTAAAATAATACATCATATTCTGTTATCGAGAAAATAGCCACTTCAAAATTTGGCGCGAGTGCGCGAGACGAGAGTGACCGGCCATTTGCACCAATCAGAGAGCGCCATTCATGTACCGACGAGTCACCAGGGTTGCCAGACGTACGAGGTTCCTTGTACAAATACGAGATTTGTGGTCTGCTGTACGAGGTACGACGTACGAAATTGTACGAGGTTTTGGGTTAGGAAGCTTTTTTACCATTTCCACATACAAAATTTCGTTAGACTCTGTGCGGAAAGAGAATAGGATTTAGATTGGGGGGCGCTGTAATGCTTTTCTAGGTATTCCCTTGATTTGTCTAAATTTTTTTTGTCTAATTTCAGTTTGTCTAACAACTTTTACTATAATGAATTTTTTGTCTAAAGTCAATATGTATAAATTCATTTTTCATAATTATTGTTTTGTCGAAACTCATTTTACCTAAATTATCATTTGCATAACTCTTGTTTTGTCGAATATTATTTTATCTAAAACTCACTTTGTCGATTCTTATTTTAACTAATCATTATATAGCCGAATATCATTTTAACTAAAATTTTTTTGTCTTAAATAAGCGTGTTTTGTATGGGTAATTTTTCTCTAAATTTGATAATTACCAAGATAAATGACGGATTGTAAAATGTAAAATTTTCAATGATGGAATATTATGTATACAATATTAGCCTGCGAAAATCCGAATCTAGGGCTCTCGCTGGTTAGGACGCGTGCCGACACAGCGCGCCCTAGAGTGTTTTTATAAAGCCGGAGGCGTGGAGCCGCAGCGCCGGAGATACGGAAAGTCACTAGCCAAGTATAGACATAAAATGATGTACACAACACGGGAGGTACTAAAGAAAGCCCTTGATCGCATATTTACGTCCCTCGCTTGCAGCACGGGCCGCACACTTCTGCGATCTCGGCCTTTCTTTGTATTACTACCCTAGTTGTGTAATGGACTAATTTTATGTCTCTCCTCAACAGTTTCTAGGTAATATTAGTGGCCAAAATTTACTATTAGATGACAATTTTAGCTAAATTTTGACGATTAATTAATGTGGGTTGAGTTATATTTTAAGCGTACTGAGTTAAAAAATTAGAAGCTAATAGCATATCTTTTTTGATGGCATATATTAAGATTTTAGATGTCTACTGCTTGAATGCATTTTACAAGTTTAGATGCTAAAAAATAACCACCATGCTGAGTTGTATTTAGAGTGGCCTACATAGAAGATAAGTAGTGGCTAAGATAGTATAATTCAGACGCTCGGTAATTGTGGCTGACTTAGTAATTTAGATGGCAATGTAGATTTTTAGAGGCGAATAATGCTATTAAAAAGAAGTCTGTTTAATTAGCACCCATATTATATTTACACAGTTGGCTCGCCTACTCGCTTTATAGGTAGTGATGTCAACTGACTAAATAATATAACCACCTATTGCGCTGAAATTGTAGTAGTATCGTGTGTGATTATATTATTATTATCGTGTATATCTTTATTTTCTTAGGCTAGGAATTATATAGAATAATACATATATAAAAAGTAAAATACAAAATGAAATTACAAAGTATAAACACATTATAAAAAACCTAACCTAGGGTGCCGCCGGCAGCGGGGCGGGGCCCAAGCTACCGGTGGTTAGGGCTGCAGAGAGAGGAACCTCCTGACGATGCGCGCCGTGTCCAGAAGTACCGCCTTCTGTATCTGACCCTTGATCCAGCCATCTAGCGAGAGCCTCTTGAGATGGTGGTCGAGACTCTTCGCTATAAGCCCGTTCGCCGAAACGCCTATCTGAATAATGATCGTCGAATCAACATCCCACATGGCGGTAACCTCATGAGCCAAGTCAAGGTACTTGATGAGCTTGTCCTTCTCGGCCTTCACGAGGTTCTCGTCATGGGGGATGGTGATGTCGACGAGCACTTCACGGCGCTTGGATCGATCTATTAGCACGATATCAGGCTTATTGGCTACAATAGTCCTGTCCGTGATGATAGATCGATCCCAATAGAGCGTGGCACGGCCATTTTCTAGAACCGGCGTTGGTGCGTACTTATAGTACGGCACCTCAGACCCCACAAGACCATATCGAACAGCAAGTTGCTGGTGAATGATCCTGGCTACTTGATTATGTCTGTGCAAGAACTCGCCGTTAGCTAGATCGGAACAACCGGAGATAATATGCCTGATAGACTCTCCGGGACGGCGGCATGCCCGACAGATGTCGACCATACCGTCCTTCAGGATATATCTCCGGTAGTTGTTCGTCATCATAACTTCGTCCGCAATTGCACAGACAAAACCTTCAGTTTCCCCGAAGAGATCACCGAAGCGTAGCCAGTTCACCGACGCGAGCAGGTCTACATCGGGCCCCGTGAGGGCCTTGTAGAACCCGCCCGTGTAGCTCCTTACTCTTCCATATGTCCTTGCGGTCGTCGGTGCTAAGCACCTTAGGTCTACGCCAGTTCTCGTTTGCCAAGAAAAGAGGGGTAAGGGTTCTGTCTACTGCTACTACATCGCGATGTATCCCACACTCGTTGTTTAAGAAGTACTCCCTGAGGCTGCACACCTCGCGGTTATGGAGGTCCTTGGCGTTTAAAAAGCCACGGCCGCCACACTTACGCGGGATGTACAGTTATTATTATTACTATTATATAATCATGCGAGGTACTATTTTAAGCATTTTCAAACGATCCTTGGTCAAAAGTTGTGTGAAGAATATTCTTTACATTTATTTGAATACTTATGTAAATAAAATCGATCATCTTATTGAGTATTACGAAAAAATGGAAAATAAATAGACTGAAGTCTATCTTTTGAAAAAGATTTCTCTTGAATACGCTAGTGAATATAAACCAAAGGCCACATAAACACCACTTAGTAGACAAACTGAATTGGTTTCGACCACCGCTATCGGTCCAAGTGGCAGTGGCAGTGGTGGATGGTAAAAACAAAGTCACATCGCAAAAAAACAATTCGACTGGACTAAACACAAATTCACACAAGACCAGGAGATACGTGTGCCGTAAAGTATTGCAAAAAATAGCATTTTAACTAAAACTTGAAATATTTACCATTTTCCGATAATGGTTTGCAGTAGTGTTTGCAGTATCCACAGAACTTGATTCCCATCGACTTGCCTATTATTTGCCCGTGGAGGGAGGATTCTTTATTTGAGAAGTATTAAATGTTCCTCCATGGTTAAATAATAGGCAAGTCGGTGGGAATCGAGTCAGTCAGTGAGTCAGTGACAAAACTAAGGAACTTTGACGTGCAATAGTTCTTAAATAAACTACACGTTGAAATTGAATGATATTCAGAATATATTAAGTCTTATTGTGACCAATATATCCCTAAAAGTTCAGGGTTCTAGCTTTAGCCAGTAAAAATTACGGGAGGCTGAAAACGGCCTGAATGGCTTCGAGAAAAGAATGGTACGGCCGTGCCTTTATTTTGCTCGACTTGGCGAGGGCACTGCCGTGCCCCCAGATTTCATGCCGGGCTTATTTTCCTGGATTTATTTACACATATTCCTCCAGTATTCATACCAACTCAATTAACGCAGCGAGAGCTGAGATGGCATCATGGCTGTATACTTATTATGCTGTAGATATGTTTATTTTAGGACTCAGGCAAAGGATAATGCACACAAAATGGTGTGATAATATAAAGGCGAACTTATACACCGCGGGCCTTGTAACACGATCCAAAAATCAAAACGTAGATTCTACTCCTCAAACTAAACAACATTTGTTCAGCGACATTTAAAAATAACTTATATCTTCGTAAAAACGAAACTAAGTGTACTAAAAAGTACACTTTGAAATTTATTTGAAGGCGCAATGTATTGCGTTTTTTTTGGTTTTGTAGCGTGACAAGCGACGTCAATTAGACTGATGTTAACATACATTGAAAATACTATTTAATTAGTATGAAAATGAGAAAATCTTAATTCTACATAATTTTTAAAAGTGTTTGAACAAAAGTTACATTGTTTGAGGAGTAGAATCACGTTTTAATTATTGGATCGTGTTACAGGGCCCACGGTGTATATACTCATACCTGAATAGAATATCTCTTCAAGCCAGTTATTATTTATAGACTTGATTGAAAATCACTCACGTCACTTAAATTTATATCTGTCAGTAGTTTTACAAATAACTTAAGGTTTAAACACTCCTTTAATGATAGGTAATACGTAATAATTCCGATAGCTTAAATATGTCATTCCCGGTTAGAAAGTTAAGTTTCTTGAAAATAAATAAATGGCTGAATTCACGTTAATACTGCATTTAAATCTTCATATTGTTTTGCGCAGGCAAAATTTATCAAACTATAAGATGAAATAGGCAATGATACCTCGTTTTGTCACGCGATAAATAAGTGATAAAGCATCCGTCACTCTTACACACTATTTGTTAGAACGTGACGGATGCTTTATCATTTATTTATCACGCGACAAAACGTAGCATCATACGCTTACAGATTCTCCGTATACAAGATTTCCAAAATAATACACCCAACGAAGTGATTTAGATCCTTGAGTAACTTACGATTTTATAATCTAGTGTAACCGGAATGTGGTAAGACAGGAATCTCATAAATGGAAAATCTGTTTTTTTTAAAGATCTGGTATTTCGGGAATGCGGTATTTTGGACACGAGCGGTTGAAAACACGAAACTTACAACTTCGCTCGATTGTAAAAAAACCGGTCAAGTGCGAGTCGGACTCGCGCACCGAGCATTCCGCCCGTACAAACTCATAAGTAGATACTGAATAGTTCAAGGAAAACTATATGGCGATTAGTTTAGTAGGAGCAAATAAGTATGTGTTAAGATTTTTGCAAATTTCTCAAAAGCGGTGCAAGTTAGGAAAACCGTTATATTTTTCCTGTAATATTTAGGACAACATTAATAATTGGTAATTATTACAGATTTTTCTGTTCAGTAACTTCGAAGATTTTTTTAACGTTTTTCGCCATAAATCAAAAACTATTTAAAAATAATAAAAAACGGTGTCTTAATTTACAAATCAAGCCCTTTGATTTGATACCCCACTCGACACGATATAATATCCCTACTTTCAATTTTCAAAGTCCCATTACGGACGCTTTAGAAAAAAAGTAAAAAGTATCAAGATTTTTTTTACATCCAATAAGCTCGGGTTTAGCGGTTTTTAACACTAGTCCAAATTTCAAGTCGATAGCATCAGTAGATCCTGAGATATCTTGCTGTGACAGACGGACAGACAGACGGACAGACGGACAGACAGACAGGCAGACGGACAGACGGACAGACAGACAGGCAGACGGACAGACAGAGTCACACCATAAGGGTTCCTTTTTTACCATTTGGTAACCCTAAAAATCACGAAAACAAGTATTTTTTTTCAGTTTTTCCAGTTTTACTTCAGTTATATCACACTTTTACCCCCAAAAACCATGCCAATAAATAGATAATGACATTTTACAGAGATTTGGGCGTATAAGTTTTTGTCAATAACTTATTTTTTAGTTGCTGGCGCTTACCTTCAGATGCCCGCCCGCCGGGCCTGTCCCCGAAGCCGGACCTATTTTATGTCGCTCTGGCTACCGGGCTCTGTTCCCCCGCTCAATTAACGAAATAAACGTCACGCTAGAATCACAGTCACAGCTTATACACGCTAACAGTAATCCAGCGCCTTTGATATCGCGTGATAAGCTGACATCTACTTGAACTTACGAGTTTACGTGTCGATTAACATTTTAATCAGGGCATGCAGTACCGGGAAATTTTAGTATGGCAATTCCCGGTACTGCCATACTAAACAGACTATTCATCTTATCATTATTATTTTATAATTGTCATCAGTCATTTAGCTAGTTAATTGTAGTCATTGCACACATTTGTCCTTTTTACCTTTTGGTTTTGACGATTTGTACAATAATATATATTTATATTTTATATTTAACTGACTTCAAAGGTCAGAATCTAATTATTTTTATGTTCCTTGGTTAAAGTAGCATTCCGGTACCGGTATCAATACTTTAGGTATCCAAACAAGCTTCCGTCTAAACGGTACCTTAACCGTAACTTACTTATGTACGTAGGTACTTAAAAGTACCTTACCGGATCGCATCGGAGCTATAATATTCAAATTTAAAGATGAAATATGTCACTTTTAACGAAAAAAGTGTCATGGGTGAGGATTTGCAGACTTTCCGGGGTGCTGATTTCAAAAATTGCATCATTTTTTAATATTAAGATGTAATTTTTAGCGAAAAAAGCGTCATGTGTGAGGTTTTATAGGTTTCCGCGGGCGCAGATTTCGAAAATTGCATCTGTTTGGAATTTCAAGATGACAGATGAGCCTGAACATCATTTAAGAAGATATACAGCTCTGCCGTTAGAATTTAAAACAAAATCTTACCTACTTATACGTAGCTAAATCAATGAAGGATAAGTTAATCTTAATTGATGATCTATAATTACTTTTTTTTTTTTTTAATAAATATTAGAGGACAATCTTACACAAATCGAACTAGTCCCATAGTAAGCTCAATAAGGCTTGTGTTATGGATACTAGACGACGATATATTTAATAGATACAAATACTTAAATACATAGAAAACATCCATGACTCAAGAACAAATATTCGTGCTCATCACACAAATAAAAGCCCTTACCGGGATTCGAACCCAGGACCTCTTGCTTCGTAGGCAGGGTCACTACCAACTAAGCTAAAGCGGTCGTCAAAACTTACTTAATCGTTAATTTACTATTTGATCTGGCCAGTGTAATGGGTACCTTAATCGTTAATTTACTATTTGATTTGGCCATTGTAATGGGTACCTTTGCGCCAGGGACGACTCGGGGGGGGGGGGCCTATTTGACTAGGCTTAAGGGTAGTGTTAAGTTAAGTGTTTTTGTGGTGAACTTTTGTTGTTCATGAAATAAATGAAATGTCTTTCATTTGATCTTTAATTGTTAATTGGGATTACATTTTTGCCAATATCGGACGGTTGTTATTCCGGGAGTTCTCAAAATGTTCAACCTTCTTTTATGAGAAAGACGGTTATGATATTTTTTTGTATGTTTGTTACGCGATTACCGAATGCGACTGAACCGATTTGAAACTACATGTTTTTGGCAGCGTCGGATTTTTGCCTAGGCCTACAAGGATCCGGTTTATGTGCCGGGCCAGCCTAGAGGGGCCCCAGTGGTGGACCCTTCATATACGCCCAAAAGCATGGCTTGCCTTTACAATACAATACCAAGTGCAGGGGGCCTGGATCTCTAAATACGGACCTGGTTTTTCATTTGAAAGAGTGCATCTTGCAGCTGGTGGTATCTTGAGAAAATCGAGGGAACTCTTCGAATATTATAGACACACATATATAGCGATTATTCAAATCCAAAAAAGATGTGATCTTTGAAATCTGTAACCCTGAAATCTATAAATCCACACCCATGACACTTTTTTCGAAATAGGTACCTTTTTTAAAATCTGCACCCCCGAAAATCTATAAATCCACACCCATGACACTTTTATAGCTAAAAGTGACATCAGTTACCTTGAAATCCGAAATAATTACAATTTTTAAAATCGGCACCCTCTAAAACCTATGAATTCTCACTCAAATATAAGGACGTGACAATACTGATTCGATATAACACTATAGTACAGACTATGGCCTAACGCCTAACAGGCAGAACCCTTTACCCTTACAGATGGGTTTTATATCCCGTACTTGGGCAATGATTGATCCTCCATACAAACTTGCACCTCCGAAAGGATGATATTCGGGATAAAATCTATCTTCTATCCATGCTCTGATCTCAAACGATCCGCATATCATCATCATAATCGGTCCAGATTTCGTAGTTTTCAAAATCAAAATAATTTATTTCTGCAAGTAAGCCCTCAAGGGCTCTTTTAAATGTCTGATTCTATTCTTTTCTTTTGACGCTTCGGGTAATGACCGAGTGAGGAGAAGCGCCGGAAGAAACTCACCAGTGTCTCTTTTCAAAAATATTAAGTATTTCAACAATAATATGACAAACAAAGACAGTGAAAACAAAGTGACCAAGACAATTCCATGTCTCTTGCTGATAATATTTAAGAAATTATGTCTATCAGTATTTTACAATTGTCATGTTTTATGGTATTCTGAATAATAAATACAATTTGCACACAGTACCTTTACATTATTACAATTCTTTCAATAAGTTATTTTTTCACAATTCGTCATAGTTTAAAATGCGACTTTTTACTATGGGTCTCCTTAATTCAATTTTTATTGAATAAAACTGAGTGATATCTACGATTATTATTAAATATGAATGACTCACCAGCGCACCTACCGTTGTTAACGTTCGTTCCATTACATTCCAACTACTACTCTACAATTGAACGTACGCGAGAAGGTTGAATCTCTTTTGAATTATGAATACCTGTGATTAAGAAGTCATATGATTCAAGAGGCAGACTTGCAGTGGTGTCAGTGAAATGCTGATAAATAATAATAAACTACTAGAAAAAGTAAACTATATGAAAATAAGACAAAAGGCTAGCAATTTTTGAAATGGATAATTCATATAGAGATGTTCCGAATGAAGATGGTGGTGCAAGTGATTCAACGATCACATCGTGGAGACCGCTATGTAGACAAGTAGGTAATATGCTTTTATTTAGTAAAAATATACAGTAAATATATTTGATGGTGTTTTGTAAAAATAAACAGTAACTATATTTTATCGTATTAATTTACCATATACATAGAACAAAGTCGCAGGTTACACCATTTATAACTCGAGAACGGGTGAACCGATTTTTATGAACTTTGATTTTTTGGGTTTGACTCTGCTCCAAATAGCATAATGACTAGGTATTAAAACATCTAAAAAAAATTTTGTGGCGGAACGAAGTTCATCGGGCCAGTAAAAAAATTACCAGGAAATTCAGGTAATATATTTTGCACTTAAGATAAGGATTAAAAATTGTAATTTTGCTTTCAGAATTATGACTTCTTGGAATTTTTGAATGTTCCTGTTTCCTGGATCAATTTTACTATCAAAGTATTTAATCTTATTGCGTGATCATTATTACCATCATACTTGAGCCAAGCTCTTGTCGGTAGTGTAATCGCCACTATTCTCAATTCTTCGCCAGCCTTCTGGTCTCCTGCGCTGACTTTCTCCTTCATTCTATTCCCATCTTATATTCGAATTAAATGTTTTGCGTTTCAGATATTGGTTTGCATTGGTGTTTGGACGATGTACTTCATGCCAGGGCTGTTTATTGGTGTACCTCCAATATATATCGCGCATACAAGGAGGGAAGCAAACTCGACTGAAGCAGTGAGCCAGGAAATGGCGTCCTGGCTTTGTAAATATTATTACTGATATCAATCTTTAATTTCTAATACTACTATATTAGGTATTGTTCATTCATCAAGTAATTGATTTAAGTTTGTACTGCACAGTAGCTGTATCAAAGCTTAGTACGTAAATATATTACTTATTAAGAATGTAATAAAATTGTGGACATTGCATTTGGGTGTAAAACAGATTATGGACATAAAAATATTGCTGATTCGCTCCTTATAAAAAATCATGTGCATACTGTATACAGGCTGTTGTTTGAGTCACCTGTAATACTTCAAGAGGTGATTATGTAGCTGATAATGAACACAAATCACAAAAAAAACTGAACCTTAATTTTTCATAAAATAGTCCAAAATTTTCATAAAAGTTGGATATCTTACTATTATAGCGCAGTCAGCATAGTAGCCCACCACGTGACCTTGTTCGCGTCGCCCGACCGCCCGATAAATCTGTTCAAACACTATGTTTCTCGCTCCCTCTCTTAGAAATAAAGACTCAACCTACGCAAAGAGCTAATTAGTCAGTGACGCACAGCGATAACGTCTGCATGTATTTTTTGTTGATGTGATGGTTTGGTATGTGTACAAAGCCATGGTGAAACATTTCCATACAGGATAGCACCCTCGTAAGTGAACAATTGAAGTGCGTTCCATAACGTTTTCGCAATTAGGACCATTTTGATTGTCTAAATACCGCCAGTCGTCTTTAAACAAGTAATCTTCCAATTGTTTCGAAATGAATCACGAGCCAGTGTAGAAAATTTCAAAGTAGGAAATGGATGGCATCTGTAAACTGTACAACTCCCAACCCATTTAAGATCTACAGGTATTGGACTCAGGCTTGCGGATAGTCTTTTAAGATTAAGATCGCGACACTTAATAATTGTGACGTTCCATACATGCAAAGAAACAAAAATACGTTTCAACGTGATTGTCGTGTATTTTTTATGGGAAACCCAACGTGATGAACATTTTGAACGATTTTCAAGGTAATGTGGATTTAATTTGTAATTAGATAAGTTAGGCTGAGTTTTTAAATTGTTCTATATCTTTTGATTTTTTTCAAATACGCCAAAAATACTTCCGTTTCCTTCAAATGATCAATTGGATATTTTTACAATTAATTTTTCAGTCAAAAAATAATGTCATAAATCGACATTTACGAGGTAAAACAATGAAGGAAAAATTAAAATAATAGTACATTGTGTATCAAGGGCGGTAAGTAAGGAATTACAAACGAGTGATTGTTACAAGGCCGAGGCCAATAACCTTACTTAACCTAAAAAAAAAAATTCAAACAAAGTGACATTGGTGACGTATATCCCTAGACAATGCGAATGTCAAGTCACGTTCGGAAACCATAGCGGTAAAGACCTAAAACGGTTGATTTTATATTGCAAAATACTGAAATAAACTATTACATTTAATTAATGTTACCGAAATATGTGTTTACATGTATTTGCAATAACAGTTCTCTTTAAATAAATATTTCAGTGATAAAAGTTAAAAAAGTAAGTTGGCGTTTCCTTTGAACATGACAAATAAGAGTAAAACAGAACCAACGTATTCAAATTTAAAAAAAAAACATTACGCCCCAGCGCGTAATAGGTCATTTACGGCCCGCAAAACCTACGTGTAACAACACCATTTTCAAGCAAGTGTGATGAAAAATCTATTTGCTACCTATTACGTTAGGTATGCGCTAAGACATCGCTCGATCATCAATTCGCTGCTCGCGTGACGTCACCGCTGCGCACGCGTTAGAGATTTTTTGATTCAAATTGAAAGTGGTAAAGTCTAGGTAAAATTGAACGAAAAATGATATATTTTTGTATTATGGCCAAGCCATGATACTCACAAAATATTGCAAGTGACTAAAACAACACCCTGTATATCAAAAATAAAAAGTAAGTACCTAAACAAGTGCGAAAACGACTCGCGTTTTTTAAATGTCGTCTCAACTTATTTTCAGTTTCTTTACATTGTGATTGAAAAGAAAAACATGTTTTATAAATAATCATGTTTAACAGACTTTCTGAAAAGAAAGCAATTTTTATAAATTTAAAGCCCAGCTAAAGGAATACTTGCTTGGGAAATGTTACTACTCCACGCAAGACTTCTTGACTGAGGTATAGTCCGTAATAGCCCACTTTGTATTGCCCTCGAGGTCGCCAACTGGTACAGGAAGGATTCCCTTGGTACAGTTATATATTGAGTCAATCTGAGCTGATTTAGTCCGGTAGCCATGGACCCCCCCCCCCCCCTGGTGGGTAGGGAGGGGGGGCTCTCAAAGTGACGCTTTACCTTGCTTCGGACAAAAAATTCTATTGTCCTCAATTTGCCTACCCCCTTGTGTTTGGTATCATTTTCGTATAAATCAAGGACGAGGAATTCAATTTCGATATAATATGTATGAAGTTTCATACAAAAAAAAACTGAAATATTGAAGAAAATATGAAAATCACACTTCACAGTTTTGAAAAAAAGGTATATTTAAAAAAATATGAAGGTTTTTGAGTGTAAAAAAATACTGCTAGACGGGAAATTTTATCAGCTTTTACATAATATACATTTTATGTAACCTTATCACACAACCTCTACCTGGAAAAAACTCGAACATGGTACGCGACAGTTTCAAGATTATTTTTTCAATCCGTCCAACTCACAGAAGGTCACATAATACATATGTAGTACTGGCATCATATTTCAAAAGAGCACAAGTAATCATAAAAAAATAAAAATAAAAAACATTGTACTTACTTTCCGAAAAACCTTAACTTATATGATAAGTTGGTTTTTCATATAAAATACTTGATTACCAACTTAACTTTTCTAATGACCTGCGATCATAGTGTGATAAATCATGAAAGTTATATATTGGGTTAATTTGAGCTGGTTTAGCCCGGTAGTCATGGACCCCCCTCTGGTGGGTAAGGAGGAGGGGCACTCAAAGTGACGCTTTACCTTGCTTCGGACAAACAATTCTATTTACTTACCATCTCATGTTTGGTATCATTTTCATATAAATCAAGGACGAGGAATTCAATTCCGATATAATATGCATGAAGTTTCATACAAAAAAAAACTGAAATATTGAAGAAAATATGAAAATCACACTTCACAGTTTTGAAGAAAAAGGTGTATATTTAAAAAAATATGAAGGTTTATCAGTGTAAAAAAATACTGCTAGACGGGAAATTTTATCAGCTTTTATTTAATATACATTTTATGTAACCTTATCACACAACCTCTACCTAGAAAAAATCGAACATGGCACGCGACAATCTCAAAATTATTTTTTCAATCCGTCCGTCTCACAGAAGGTCACATAATACAAATGTAGTACTTGCATCATATTTCAGAAGAGCATAAGTAAGCATAAAAAATTGAAAATAAAAAAATTGTACTTACTTTCCGAAAATACTGAACTTATAAGTTGATAAGTTGGTTTTTCATATAAAATATTTGATTACCAACTTAACTTGCTAATGACCTGCGCTCATAGTGTGATAAGAAAAATCATGAACATATATTTGCTTTATATCAATGAATCCCGGTAAATCTAGTACATTATAGGCAAATTGAGGACAATAGAATTTTTTGTCCGAAGCAAGGTAAAGCATAACTTTGAGAGCCCCCTCTTCCTGCCCACCAGGGGGGGGGGGGGGGTCCATGGCTATCGGACTAAATCAGCTCAGATTGACTCAATATACAACTGTACCAAGGGAATCCTTCCTGTACCAGTTGGCGACCTCCCCATACATTCGATGTCAATACAAAGCGGACTATAAGACACAGCTTTACTTATTAGTTTATACATATTTATTTGTAAAATTTGTCCTTAGTTTTCAGATTGGTGTGCCCTTGCAGGATTCATGTTCTTGCACTTGTTTAAGCACTTATAACGTGTGGCACATATGTCGAAAGTTTTTTAAAACACTTTAAAACTCCTACATAAGTAATGTTTTAGATTAAATAAATATTGTTGGAAATAATCGCTCCGAAATTTGTGAAAATTGTGACCCTCTGTATTTTAAATCCTGGTAAGGGCAAATATTTGTGTGATGAGCACGACTATTTATTTGTTCTTGAGTCATGGATGTTTCTATCTATTTAAGTATAATAGTAATCTATATAAGTATGTATAGTACACATAGGTAGTACAAGCATTGCTGCTTAGTTTGGTACTAACTCGATTTGTGTAGGATTGTCCCCCGATATTTATTTATTTATTTTATTTTTACTTCAACAATATTACGTAATTACTATGAAGATACGTTTTTTCGTTGGTAAACTTTTTTACATAGTATTTTTTACGCGACTACGGCGACGAAAAAAGGAGGGTTAGGATTTCAATGCCTTATGATGCATACGTATATGTGTCGCAGTGTCGGAGTTCTGCCCACGAAGGAATGTCAAGTTTGTTTGTATTAAATTACATTCTACTCAATGTGTTTATAAAAATTAAGTATTAAGTATGCTATATCATTTGAATAGTATATCATTTTAGTGTTATATCGGTTAAATCTCTAATAATCTCTGTTGTTCAAACACAGTACAGATCTCCCCCAAAGTTTTCTATAACGAAATGTCACACGCATTTTTACGTCCTACCAAGGACCATTAAAACAAGAGGACTGTCATTCTCCATACAAAAAGCTGTTCCCCGATATTACAACGCCATCTATGTATTAGCTTGGTATAAGAATTATATTATTTACAATTATTCAACTTTGCAAGCGTGACACAGTATTTAAATGTTAGAATTTATTTATTATTAGCTGTTTACGAACTAATTGTTACTGTACTATGTTTCTTTGTTCAACTATATATAACATCGTTAAATGTTTAGTTTTTTAGCGCCATTTAGTTTTTGCCTGGATATTCCCTTGCGGTCGGGGTACAATCTAAAGTATGGAGAATAACAGTCCTCTTGTTTTAAGGTCCTTGGTCCTACATTATATTTTGCATGATTCATAAACATAAAACATTTTTTTTTTTTCCAGATTCATCGTTCAGCTATAGCATTGCTCCATGGGTGTTAATTTTGCCGACTGTCGCACATTATTTTGGAAGAAAAATAGTTTTCTATGTTTTAAGCATAAATGCCGTGATTAGTTGTACTATTTTGTATTCCAGTCAATCTATAACGCAGGTAATGATCAGCGAAATAATGGCGGGAATGTCAATTGCGTCACATACGACAGTATCTGTTATGATTATTGCTGAGTACACGTCGCCTCGATATCGTGGAGTATTTTTGACGTTAAAATCGGCAAATACTTACTGGGGTGTCTGGGTTGCCAATGCCATTGGAACATTTTCCCACTGGAAATACATTGGTATGATGGGTTTAATTTCTTGCATTTTTTGTGGAACAGTATTATTTTGGCCAGAATCTCCGTACTGGTTAGCTTCAAAGGGAAAATTTGAAACCTGTATAACAGCCCATCGTTGGTTGAAAGGCGTTGATATCGAATCAGAAAAAGAGCTAGAAATGCTTGTCAAATCCCGGAAAGATTTGACAAGAAATCGGTCGCCACGAAAGCATTGCCTGAGAAGGTTTTTAATTGCGATACGAAATAAGGAATTTTATAGGCCGTTATTACAAATATTTTCATTATTAGCTCTGTACCATTGTTCTGGAAAATTGGTCTGTACTATGTATATTCTAGAAATAGTTAAAGAACTTACCAAGAGTGAGTCTACAGCCTATCTAGCAATGTTAATTCTTGATGGTGTAACCGTTTTGGGAATGTATATAGGATGCGCCATATCAAAATTTTATAGAAGAAGAACAATTTTAATAGGTTGTACTTCTGTGGGGATTTTATTTTTATACGCCGTTTCTTTTTATCTAATTTTAAGTAGATTAGAAGTCATTGATAAAAATAAAATAGTATTAATATTGCTATTGACTGGTTACTCAATATTTATGAGTATTGGGCCTATGTTAATGATAACAACCATTTATGGGGAAATAATGCCACTGAAATTTGCACATGAAGCCAGTATTTTAGGGGGGCTTTTTAATGCGCTGTTGGCACCCGTTATGTTAAAATGCGCTCCATATATATTTACTGCCCTGGGATTACACGGTAGTTTCTTCTTATACGGCATTTGTTCATCAGTTCTTTTAACAACTTTATACAAATATCTCCCAGAAACAAAGGACAAAACGCTTCAAGAAATATCGGACTGGTTTAGAGGAGAAGAGGTTAATGAAACGGACGAATCAAAACATTTAACTTGACACAAAAATAGCATCTAAGCGTTATATTTTAAAATACTAAGGTATAACTTATAAACTGTTTTTACCTATATTTTGGAGAGGATATCAAATACTGTTTTGCATTATATTTTTTCACTGAATATTCAATAAATATTAAGACATGATCAAAGTAATACTTTGGCCGTGAATATTCCCGATTTATTTTTTATATAACTATTCTCGTGTTGGTTCTACCTTACTAAGACACCTCTTTACCACAATATGCCACCTCTTTATTTATGTGGTTTTATAGGATTTTTTGTTTTGCTGTGTTAATCTTGTATAAATTACTAATATCTTAATAGCTGCGTTCGCTTTCTTTGTAATTGGTGATTAATAAAATAATAAACTTTAATATTACCATACTTTTATGCTTCATTTATTCTCATACTTTAACCCAATCAAACCTAATAGGCGAAACAGTCTGAACTATCCCAAATAAATAAATTGCGTTTGTAAAGTTTTATTCAGAGAAACTTCGTTACAAGTTTAACCAGAACAATACTCAAAAGCGAAGATACCGTAGCGTATAGAGGATCTTTCTTTATTACCCTCCCGTGTTATGTACATCATGAAATGATTGTAGAGTGTAGACATATAAATTTTTATGTCTACACTTGGCCAGAAAGCGGCTTTTTCCGTACGCGTAGCGTGCGCTAAAAGTCACTTTTTGGTCAGGAGTGGCATAAATATAGATACGAAGGTTGAAACGCTGTTACAAATACATCGAAAATGTCAACGTGACTAATAAGTAGGGAATGCAGCCATAACCGAAAACCGAGTATCGGTTTTTCCACGGTTAAACTCGAATTCGAATCGAATACTCGAATAATAACCGAGTATTTTTTACAGTAAGCAAAGTATTGAATAATGATATTAATGATAGGTTAACGTGGTTTTTATGATTTTTCATCACACTTGCTCGAAAATGGTGTTGTTACACGTAGGTTTTGCTGGCCGTATATGACCTATTACGCCCTAGGGCGTAATGTTTTTTTTTTAATTTGAATAAGTTTCAGTATTTTGAAAATGACACTCAAATACACTATTTAAACATTTATTTAATGTTACAGAAATATGTGTTTACATGGACTTATTTGCATTAACAGTTCTCTTTAAATAAACATTACAGAGATTAAAGTTAAAAAAGTAAGTTGGCGTTTCCTTTGAACATGACAAATAAGAGTAAACCAGAACCAGCGTATTGAAATTAAAAAAAATTACACCCTCGGGCGTAATAGGTCATTTACGGCCCGCAGAGCTTGCGTGTAATAACACGATTTTCGAGCAAGTGCGATGAAAAATAACATCGAGTTACCTGAGTACCTGACGTACCTGGATTAGGGTAGGTAAAGGGATGAGCTGTATTGGCAAATAAGTAGTCGAGCGGTGTACCGGGTAGCATGTTTTCCAGGTAAAACAGAGACCCTGGTTCGAATCCGACTCTGATCACAAGCAGGCCACGTTTAATTTTTAATGTATTTAGTCTTTGTATCAACAATTGTACTCTAATATTGTTAAGAGTTCAATGAAACACAAAAATAAAAAATCTAGTAAATATTAAAAATAGTAATAATATAATGATACGAGTAGGCTACGTATGTTGGTTGCTACAGTCGAGGCTGTATTGCCGAGACTGTAATGACCAAAGCCCACGAGTATCATACGACGTTTTTCAACACATTTGCGAGGAAAAAAAATATGAAACATTAAATTATTAGAAAAATTATTGAAAAAAAAAATTGGTCTGAAACTTTACATTTACCATGGAATAAATGTATCACAGCGAGCTCGGCTTCTATTTATTGGGCAACTCATTTACTCATTATAGGCGCTAAAAATAAGTTTTAAAAGAACGGCTGGGTGTTGTTGTTGTTACTATTGCAAAAAAAAAAACATAATTATACTTACGTTTTTTCTTTTGATTTCAACGTCAACAAACTGTCACTAGCATTTTATACTTACTTCACTAATTATATCAAGCGGCGTCAAATTTAATTGTTCTTAGTGACTTGAAGTCGTCATTTGTTGCAACAATTACAAAATAACCTTATGGTAAAAAAATTAAAACAAACAAAAATATTAATACAAAATGGCGCACCATTTTTTTTTGGCGCGCCGATCTGTGGTTCAATTACGTATGCGCGCGCAGAGGCAACGACGCAACCCTCAAACAGCCAGGAAAAATCACAATATAATAAACAGAGTAATTATGTATTTCTATAGAGAATTCTAAATAATTAATGATTAAATGTATTGTAATTTTGTACATACTTTGATTATAAAATCTTTTATCATATTTTGACTGAAACTAGCTTATTTATCTACAAAAATGATAACCTTTTTCGGACAAAAACCTCTTTTTGGAGATTTAAAAAAAGTGTAATACGCAAAACACTAGTGCGTAATAAACCGCATTCCGGGCATAAGAAGAAGGAAATTATAGCCACTTTACGAGCAAGTGCGTTGAAAAACAATATTTCTATTTTTCTGGTTACAGTTTCATCATAAGTTGTATCTTCGGTATTACAGCCAGAGTAGTATTTTACTATTAGACACTCGTACATACACTGCCAGCAAAAAGTTTTTTTATGCCCTAATAATGTTTACCTTTTTGTATACTTAAACGCACAAATCCAGAAGTCAATGCTAGGTGTATCAGATCAGTTCATTTTTAAGGGTTTTTTGTAGGTAAACCAATACTAAACTAACTTTTCTGTAGATTGTACGTAGCATTAGGTACGAAATTGGCAGTACAAAACAAGACTGACCCTGTAGTTGGAGAGGTGGTTGACCACGCATGTGAAGTGCACGTCTCGGCCCTGCGTCACAGTGTGGTTCTCCAGCGGCGCCAGGAACTCTGGCTCCACCTCCGCCTGGATCGGCATTTCACCTGGAAGAAAAGTCGCTTATTCTCACTAAATAAGAAATGTTAAAAGGTCACGGGTATAACGGGGTAAAGTGCACAAAAAAATAGGGGTGAAAATAGATGCAATTTTATCAACGAAAAAGAAATCTCGAAAAAATACTTCAAAAGGAAGGTTATTTAAAACTATGTGTACTAAACCACGACATACATACGTATACAAGGTGAAATCTTTTACGTGATACACGATAATTAAACCTCAATCTATCCATGATTTTGAACATCTTTTACTATGGGGTCAACTTTGGAAATGCAAAAAAAAATTACTGTTTCATAGAAAAGGTCATGAATAGGTAGATCAAAATGTATGAGAGAGTTGTATTTTTTTTTGCATTTACAAAGTTGACCCCATAGTAAAAGTTGTTCAAAATCATGTATAGATTGAGGTTTAATTATCTTGTATCACGTAAAAGATTTCACCTTGTATAGTTAAATACATACTTATAGGTAATTAGATGGAAAACATCCATGACTCAGGAACAAATACTCATGCTTATCACACAAATATTTGCCCTTACCAGGATTTGAACCCGGGAGCTTCGTAGGCGGTGGCATTCCCACTGCGCTAAACGTGTCGTCAAATCATTTATGATTACTTTAAATCAATGCAGCCCATATGAGGTGAAACGTGTAATAAAAGAACCTTTTTTTATTATAATTTTGGCGATAATATGGTATTTAGATGCCCCGGCCTAGAGCTTATAAACTGTTGGTAGTGACCCTGCCTACGAAGCAGGAGGTCCTGGGTTCGAATCCCGGTAAGGGCATTTATTTGTGGGATGAGCACGAATATTCCCTCTGTTCCTGAGTCATGGATGTTTTCTATGCATTTAAGTATTTTTATCTATTAAATATATCGTCGTCTAGTATCCATAACACAAGCCTTATTGAGCTTACTATGGGGCTAGTTCGATTTGTGTAAGATTGTCCCCTAATATTTATTTATTTATTTATCCCTATTAGTTTGTGAGCTCTAAGCCGGGACACAGTGTATTGTGCAGGAGCTTAAACAGTTATTAAAACACGCTTCTGAATAATTTATTACGTAAGGGCGATAATGCACTTTTAAGATCACGGTGCATAGTGCTTACTGTACATCATGCTCACCATTATTAATTAAGAGCAAACCTATTAATGAATGTTAAGAAAATTATTAATAAGTTCATTATGGACCAATTGTACTTCAGGTAATTTCAAGTTCAAGTAATGAAGATCTCAAATTGCTACACAAATAATGTCTGTTTAGTTTATAAAGTATAAATACCTAATGTATATTGCAACTTGTAACTTCGTATTTCGTTTTAGTGTTTTGTAAAGCATGTACCTAATTATAGCTGTTTATTAACGAGTAGGTATATTAATAGATATGAATAATTTGAACAAGCTAGGATTACAGTCTGCCAGTAATCTGTTTAAAGCGCAGCTTGGTTTCGAGCGAAAATTAGTTAATGGAAAATCCTAATTCTGATTTCTGTAAACTAAGTCGTACAAACACTTTTACCCAACCCAAGAAAGCAAATAAGATGTCCGGTATTAAAACCAAAGAACAAAGGCAAAATCTATTGCGACGTTGTAAGGTTGTTATAGTTTTGCTATTTGAATCTACCTCGAAGATGACACCACCCGGTACAGAATATCGTGCCCTCGCGAGCTCGATATAACTGTCAATTAAATAATTTTAAACCAAACTTCAAAGGAGCAAAATCCACTCAATGCTATTTTCTAAAATAATGAATACTACGGTGATTCGAGTCGTCGCTTTCCATACAAACGAAATTCGCTTACCGCGGCAGCAATTGTGTGGGAAATGAGTTTTATTTTGATACTTTTTGTCTGTGCGACATTCGAATGCGAAAAAATGAGGAACCCGAAGACAACATGATATACGAACTCTCAAAAAGCAAAACTAACTCCAGTTTCTTGAGACTTCTCATCTTGTTTCACTTAGACAAAGTGTATCAAAAGTGACTTTTTAAAGTGTATCAAGCTTTACAATTAAATTCATTCCAACCATAATTGATTACGTGGAGGCAAATAATGATCCTCTTTTTGTTTGTATGCAGAACCGACCGACTCGATTTCAATTCGACTTGTCGATTCGTGAATCAATAATCTCAAGTTAGTATACCATTTTATTATTTAGCTTTGAACCGTATTTCGTCAAGTAGTGTAAGTATAGGTACCTTTATTTAAAATAAGTATTTATATTATGTATACTTTGGGAATTGGCTAAGTTAAAACTTTGATTTTCATCTGCCGTAAAATCAATACAACTGTAAATTGTGAGTTGAACTCTTGCGCCGAGGATTCCATAGCCTAGGGCCTAGAGTATAATATGATTAGGTCTTAGGAGTTTTAAAGAAAAGGAAAGTTAAAGTTCACAGATAAGATAAATATTCCGTCCCAACAACTAAAGTGACATCTAGCGAGTTGCAAATTGTTAGTTCTCATTATAATGATCCTACCTAGATCTTACTACAGTATTCTACTATCCTATACTACAATAATCATATAATAAATGAGAATGTTTGTGAAGATGTTTGGGTGTTTGTTACTAAATGACGTGGCAACAATTGAATGGATTGAGATGAAATTTAGCATACACAAGTATCATTGCACCAGTAGTGTAGACCACTGAAATGAAACATTGGTTACTTTTTATCCCAGTAGAGTTCCCTTGGTAAAATGACAGGAATAACGCTTTTTTACGCGGATTTGCTGTAACTTAAAGGAAATTATTACCTGTGACAAACACACTAAGAAATGTTGCCAGCCACCAGGCCGCCCTCGTCGACGGTGGAAACATGTGTCTCTCTGTGATTAGTCTGCAACAAACAAAATAAACACAGTTATTATATTAATATAAGTAAATCATATACCTTGAGCGTCCAAGACTGTTGGGCACTTGGACAAAAAGTCAAATTGTTGAAAAAGAACGAAACTTAGCTCATTTTCATTTTAGATTAGGTTGTCGTATTCCTGAAACTGTTTATTTTGTAAAAATACTAAAATGTAAACAACCTGAAATGTAAGGCTTAAAACCTGCTGATTTTGTTTGTCATATTAACTTAGGTTTTTAAAACTTTCATTTCAATTAGAAATGCCATGTTAGACAGCATATTATATATGATATAGACTGAAATTACGAAAATAAATTAATCAAAATGGACTGCTTCTATGTAAGCAAGACTGCCAGGCAAAGTTTCTACAAAGGCAATAAAATATCCAGACCTCAAAGAAAAAGAAACGAAGGCTCGTTATAAATTTCCCGAAAACTCTTAACTGTCACCCATAATATTATCAGTTTTCCTCAAAATAACAAGACGCAGATCGACAAAGGAGTTTCCTCAGAGGAAATGAGGCTTGATCGCAATGTTCATAATTTAAATTTTATAGGAATGGAATGGTTACAGTAGGCATACCTGAAGAGTGAAGTGTGAATCAAACGTTCGACGGAAAGTTTTTAAAATAAGTCTATGCTTGAATATACTTGGGGAATTTCAATTAGTATAGGTACCGTTGTTAATTTTCTTATCCAGTTTTTGGGTTTAGTAGCGTGAAATAAATATTATGATTAAAATGCTTTTGTGAAAGTAAAATCTAATTTATTACCTAAATTATTTTACATCCTATGATGTTACTGAGAGCTCAGCCAGCAACATTTTTTTGAAAATTAAGTACATAAACCCAGAAAATCATGAGAAACTTAGGTATTAAAATCTCTTACTTCATTACAATTTATCCTTTTTAAATTGGATATAATAATGAAGTGAAATTACGAGTCAGCATACGTAGTCGGTATATCTTAAATGGACTGTCTATACAGTGAGTTACTTACACAGCTTTATATACTTATATATCAACAACTGTTCAAAGGTTAACTGGAAGAGAGCCCTTAAAGGGATAATTTTGTGACCCTGTACATACTTTGTCTTATTATGTGCAATTAAGTGTTTACATACATACATATACAGGGTGTCCCTAAAATCAACTTTGATACGAAAAGGGCTGATAGACCAGCTCATCAGACACCAGATTAAGTAAATTTGACCACAATAAAAATTTCTTAGTTTTCGAGATATTGACGTTTTTGCAAAACTCGTGCTAAGTGATACCCTGATTCGGTTATTTGAGTGTCATGACTAAAATATCAAGTATTTTTCAAATCTGTTTTTTAATATGAATAGCCAGATAACTATGCTATTGAACGAAATTGCTATTTCTGTTAATTTCTTCATGGTGTGGCCACAGTAGAATATCAAAAAATTATTTTCAGATTTTTCCAAATTTTACGTCTGATTTCAAACGAAGGTGGTGAAAAAAAAATGTACTAACACAACCTGGCACATGACGTAAAAAATGGCGCATTTTTTGTAGTTTCTAAAATCGTATAACATTTACTAAATTTTGTAATAGTTTTTGAGATAATGATATTTTCTTACAAAAATAACTTGTACTGTAGTTACACTTAATCTTAAATTTCTCATACGATCCGGTTGAGCTAAGTTTGCACCTGGCGTGCTAGACAATACCTACAAATTAGGTGCAAACTTAACGTAATCATCGGTCAAAGTAAGTCCGTTAGCACGAAAAATAGCCATTAATCAATAAACTGTATTGAATTAGGTTACTAACGAGAAGACGATCAAAGGGCTTTTTATTCGGAATGAAATAGTCAAACATTTAGGTAAATTTTTGGTCGACTGGTTGAGCGCCAAGTCAATGGAATAGTAACTTCAGTGCAGGTTATTTTTGTAAAAAAATATCATTATCTCAAAAACTATTACAATATTTAGTAAATGTTATACGATTTTAGAAACTACAAAAAAATTTTTATGTCATGTGCCAGGTTTTTTTTTCACATTTTTGTTTCACCACCTTCGTTTGAAATCAGACGTGAAATTTGGAAAAATCTGAAAATAATTTTTTGATATTCTACTGTGGCTACACCATGAAGAAATTAACAGAAATAGGAATTACGTTTAATAGCATAGTTATCTGGCTACCAATATCAAAAACCAGATTTGAAAAATACTTGATATTTTAGTCATGACACTCAAATAACCGAGTCAGGGTATCACTTAGCACGAGTTTTGCAAAAACGTCAATATCTCGAAAACTAAGAAATTTTTATTGTGGTCAAATTTACTTAATCTGGTGTCTGATGAGCTGGTCTATCAGCCCTTTTCGTATCAAAGTTGATTTTAGGGACACCCTGTATAAATCTTCTGTACGTGTTTGTCACCTAACCGGCTGGAACTCCTAAATGGCTGGACCAATTTGGAGAACATTTTGTGTGTATATTTGGGTCAATCCCTGGATGGTTTATGAATACATTTGCTTCAGTTTATAATGGGAACATTATGAGGCGGAACGAAGCTCGCCGGGAGAGATAGTTAAAGATAAATTAAGGCCATTTGCTAAAAGAAGGTGAAAAATACACTATTAACTCAACAGTACATATAAGTAATATCGTTTTTCTCAGCAAAAACCGACTTTAATTCCGATAAACTATTAAAGAAGGAAGGCAAGGCGAGCAGTCCTCATAAGCAAGCGGCGCGCGGGCCGGGTGTCAGACCCACGAGATTCAATTACTGCCCGCTGACGACGTCAGAACTTTAACCGCTGCGCTCGCAGGTCGACAGCATTACGTATAGTAACCTTATTTCAAACTTAAGGCGAGGTGAGACCAGAATCGGGCACGGAAGCCTAGTTTCCAAATCATTTTTAGAGCACTTATTTGACTCTTAGGTCACTGTAAAACATATATAATAATATTCAGAACTGTATCTAGGGCTTCCTCTCACTTAGAACACGATAGCGAACACTTCGCTCGATAGAAAAGTAGCGCGAAAACACTATAAAATAAAGTATTTTTTTCATTTTTTTTCATTTTGTTCATCACCAGTTCATCACCACCTTTTCTGACAAAATTAATACCTGACAATCATGATTTCACAGTCATGCAGGGCATCCTCTCATGTTTGGGTTGATAACGTATACTTTTATGTTAGAAATCGAAGATAATCTGCAATAATCTGCATTCCGCCCGACCCTAGTTTGTATGTGAAATGCGAGCCAGGTCCTACCGCGCCTTAATGTTAAGGACAAGTAAGGAGAGTGAGGAATCAATAAGTTTTAGATTATCTAGTTAATATGTACAAGTAAAGAAAAATCGTTATAACAATTGTCATGTCACGATTGACAACAACGCTCATAGTCTTAACTTCTGAAAACAGTGGTATGAAATTAGGAACCCATGTTTTTTAGAATGTGATGAGTTTTTTTTTTTAGATAAGTAATAATCTGTCAGAATACAATAGAGTTTGTGGTATTTAATGCTTAGAATAAGCGTTAAACGGGAAGTTAAACAACCAGTACAATTGTAAGTAATTTAATTTAATTTTTAATTTAATAATCATTTATTCAGACGACATAGGTCCACATGTAACAGTTACATTAAAAATTAAAATTATTATTATTAAGTATAAACGCTCAAAAATATCAGATACGCCTAACAGGCCTATTAACAGAGTTTGCTAAATATTTTGAGCGCTTCCGCTCCAATATTATTGCAAGTGACTTCAGGTTTTACAATGTGAATGTGAGTTTTGCACTGTGTGTTGTTAAAATAAAAAAAAATACACACATTTATAATGACATCTAATGTGTAGGGTTCGGGAAAATGTCAATACACATAAGTCTGAGACCGGTGGAGTTCATTAGGTATAGAAAGCAAAGCAATATTATGATTTCGGTTAAGTATATATTTATCCATAACCTAAACCATAATATTGCCTCCTCCTCGTCTGTACGTCTGTATTCGTCCTGGAAAATAAAGTCTAGAAAACTCTTTAATTGGTTAATTGTGCTACCGATCCTACTTTAAGTAAGCTGTTCCGTTTCACGATCGTGTTGATTTACTTCATTATCGCCCGAAGATTCAACAAAGCATACCCGTTTATATAATTATGCGTGATAACTAGTACCCCGAGGATTGATAATTAATGTGTTGTATATGAGACACTTCTCCCTATACATATCTTGAATTATTTTCTACTATTACAACATCATTTTATTTAGGTTATTTTATCTTTATTTAGGTATGTTAAGTTATATACACTCATATCTATAGGCATAATAACACGTTTAGTTTTATGGATAAAAATTGTAAAGGTCATATTTCTTCTTTCCCTTAGGTTATCAGAGTTATGTATAATTGAAGGGATGTTTACAAAGATAACAAGATAGACTAGACTGGTTGAGACTTATAGAGATTTTTTTTAATGACAGTAGGTGTCAACCAGCTTAGTTATGTTGTTTTCGTAAACATCCCTTGGTTGGTACACCTGGGTGAACGACAGATACTGACGCAGACCTTTGGTACACCTGAGTGAACTACGGATAATGACGCAGACCCGTGGTCCACCAGGGTCTAGGCTTTTTTATTTAGGAAGTCAGTAGTCTGTCTAATGTCTTATAAGACTTCCGAAGTAAAAAAAGTGTATAGTAGGTAAAATAAGTTATTACCATTTCTTTTCTATAGGTTACTTTTCACTAAAATAGCGGTGGCATTTGATACTACCTAGTCGGTCCTAAAGTTCTGTCACAAATAAAAATAATGATAAAATCAAAAGTACCAATCAGTTTTCAATAAATTATACAGAATGACTTCGAATTGGTAATACAAAATTAATGTTTTACATACATATCCCCTAAACTTAGCCCCTCAATTAAGTCTCATACTTTAAAAATAATCAGAAGTATGTTTTTTTAAATTATTAATTTATCCCATTTTTGTTGGCTTAACATGGTTATCCTACCATAATAATAAACAAAGAGATTTAAAGATTTTCAAATGAATACTTTCCTCTTTGGTTATCCGTCACATGCCGCAATATTTATTAAGAAAAAGTGTTTTGATTAGTAATTGTCAGTTGTCAAAGAAAATACGAGTGACAGGTATGACACTTAGGTATTTAATGGAGTGTAACCACACTTTAGGACTTAAATTATTTGTTTTGTTAGAAAATTAGCAATAATTAAATACAGCAAATTTTAACATAGGGGTTAATGTGTTACACTACATGGCATTAACTGAGCCATAATCAAGTGTTTTGTATTACCAATTTGAAGTCGCCTTGTATACCACTTAAAGCACATTTAATAGAGAATTAATATAACTTAAAATTATTCAAAATGACCGCCCTTGTTTTTAATACAGGCCAATAAACGCCTCTTATAAAGTCGATTTTTTGACGCTCAAACCAGGCTTGAGTGGTCTTGGCTTTGTGTGCAGGTGCAGAATCCTGCTGGAACACAAAATGATGTCCTGAAAATAGCGTGTTGGGCAGATCTTTGACAACTGATCCAAAACCGTCTCTTGGTACACTTTTGCACTGATTTTGACCCCTTTTTCGCAAAAATGAACCTCAGTTGGCCCGTAATAAGATACTCCCAACCAAACCATCACTGATGATGGATGATGCCCATGTTGCACCCGCGGAACTGTTTTTTTTTTGCTTCTTCAGAGCTCGTAGCGTACACTCTATCATTCTGTTTATTATACTTTTCTTCAATATCGAAATTTTTTTCGTCTGTAAAGAGGATATCGCGGTGTCGATTTTTCTTATTGTTTTTAGACGGACAGTAAGCATGTGCCCACTCTTTTTTTTGTATGCTCGTAGACTAAAATCTTCGTTTAAAATCTTTTTGACGGTATTGGTACTGACACCCATCTGCAAAGCCATCAACTTCTGTTTTCGGACAGGATTTCTCGCTATACGGGCCTTGATCGCTTTGATCACTGCTGGTGTTCTTACGGAGCGTGGACGGCCAGTTCTTTTTTTGTCCTCAACACTAGAGACTTCATTGTATCAATAGTACGTTACACAAACCTAAGCGTTATATTTAATTTTTTGAGCAACTTGAAAATGGTACTTGGCGAGTGCCCACAGCGGTGCAACGCTAAAACAGCTATTCGGTTTTCTTTCAATGTCCACTCCATCGTGAGAAATCGCAGCAAATGACTGTTTATGTTTTAAAATAATTGTCAAACATTCAAAAATGGAAAACAAAAACATTTTCTTAAAATTATGTTCTAAATTTAAAAATAATGTGCCAGTGACAGAACTTTAGGACCGACTAAGTACATTTTTCAACACCTTTGCTTGTAAAGTGGCAATTATTTCTGTATTCTTATTGCCGGAATGCGGTTTATTACACACTAGTGCGTTTTCCGTGCGTGTTCCAAAAACAGGTTTTTGTCCAAAAAAAGGTTATAATTTTTGTAAATAAATAAACTAGTTTCAGTCAAATTAGTGAGTAGTGAGAAAACATAAAGTATTTAATAAATTACAATATATTTCGGGGTCCGCTTTCCAGCTGTTTCTCCTCCACTTCGCACGGCCTTTGGCATCCTTTATTGTGACGCCTTCCTTCTCCTACCTGTGTGTGTGTGTGTCCTTTATTATTAACAGTACCTATCTCATTTATTTAATATTATAAAATAATCAGCATGTCCTACAGTCTGTCAAACTGTCATCGAATGTTATAAACAGTGATCGGCACCATCCGTGCAACACGGTGTCAATTACCTCAGTCATTATGTTAACATGGATATGCCCCGGGATTTCGGGATTCGAGTCGTAAATGGAAGTCAAGATTTCTGATTTTAGTCAATATATGAAATACATTTACTTACAGTATAACAGGGTACAAGTGTAATGATTTTTACCATATAATATAACAATATAACATTCTGAATAGGTAATCGCAAAGTAAAATAAAGCGTTCATCATTTAGTTCACAATATATGATACATAAAAAGTATATTTAATATTCCCATAAGCCGTCGTTTTCGCACTAGTTTCAACTATGCATTTGGTCATAAACGCAAACAATAGAATATCCGAAAGTAACCTTCGACAAGTCAGGTAGTCGGGCAAAGGGTTTTGTTGCACTTCATATGGTTACATTTTAACACTTATTTACATATATTATATATATGAGTGTAAAGAATAAGATATACTTACTATTTAATATTTTACACAATTTAAAAAGAAAATAACCAAAATTCAAAGTATATCAATATTCTTTTAATGATACAATTTATGAGTTTATCAAGTATTTAAACGCCTGTTTACAAATATATAACACTCAATAGAATTATTTTTTCGTACAAGATCACGGGATTATACCTATAATCATGTCTGGTCATAAACCTAAGCAGCAGACGAGCTAACTTGGCAGTTCCATTCTATTTCACACTTACTGTATATACCATGGACAAACACATCTTGAGTGAGTGATCTATGGATGATAAGATTTGTAAGATTCATATAAAGGTACTACTAGTACACCTCTAAGGTTTACCAGGGTCACAACATTTTTCAATGTAACAATAGACCACCCGGTCAGGTGAACCGATAATAATAAGCTAGAGATATTGCGACGCGACTCATACTTTCCGGTTCCAAGATAGTTTTTCATGAAATCGTATGACGGATAACACACGATTTTACTAATCTAAATGAATCCAGGTATAGGAAATGTAATGTTGTGATGATAAATTATCTCATGAAATACTTGGACTGCGAAAGCTTTCCACCTATTTTACAGTATAGGAGTATTAAAACAGCAAGCCCTAACATAATAATATTTCGTCGGTCGCGCTATCGCACTGTTAAACAGATTCATCTCGTTGCTGAAAGTCCAGCTATGCAAATATTTTCTAATATAATCTTTTATTTTTACTTCTGCACTTCATTTGGCTAGCAGAAGCCTCGTTTTAGCCAGTATTATGCTAATTGAATGTTACCAAAGTGATTAAATTGCCAATGGAGTCGAATATTCACGAAACCCGACGGTTCTCTAGATTTTCATTAGATAGCTAGTCTTGTTACATTAACGGGAATTTATAGCACATTTATTTAAATTCAAATCATAAAACATCATAAATTGTGTAATTTATGTTGCAAGGAAATAAGCCAATTAGAAATCAAAAGATTTTGTTAAGTATTTAAGAGATTATGAAATGGTGAAGATTCATAATTATGGATTCAGGTTTCCCTGATTTCTGCTATTTGTCAGCCTCTGTCATGTAACACACCTTTTTGGCGGTCGAGAGCTTTGAATGGGATAATCTGACGTGAATCGGTAAATAATTAATTAACATTCAATTGATCTACGCACTAAATATACCACCAAATCACATACCTGCGGTGGCAGGCTAGGATTAATAGTCTAGCATTATCTTTAAGCCGATTATTACTGCCGCAATTCGAGGTATAGTTTTATTTGATTTGAACAATCAGTAAACATGGGTCCGGGATAAATATCCCGTGAGAGGGCGTCTGGGCAACTAATTGCTGCCCTAGCTGTATTGATGGCGCACTACCAGCGCCGGATCAATGTAAATTATCCCATCCCAATCCACGACGCGATTATCGTATATCACTTGCGTGTAATTTGATAGAGTTTCGTGTTATTTTATGTATGTATGTAACACTTTATGGCACAAAATAAGACAAAGTACAGTAAGGGGTTGCAAAATAAAGGAGTATGGAGTACGTATACATTACTAAACATTCTTGCATCCAGAAACATTCATTTAAGTATTTCATTACTTTCGGCGATTTCCCTTATATTTTACTTGTGTGTCAAATTTTATATAACATTCTTATTAAAAAAATAACAGCCCATCCTACTTAACGTTTCTAATAAATAGCGGTGAAACCTGAAACGGATTGGACTACAAAACTATACGTTATTTATTCATAAATAAATTTCCATGACCTAAAAAATTTTTCTAAAAGATTTCATGCCTCAAGCGTAGGTATATTTTTCAATAGACAGCATCTATGTTTGGCACTGTTTACGGAAGTGTTTGATGTTTTATGCCACACCTGGCCATAAAGTGGCTGTTCCCGCACGCTACGCGTACGGAAAAATTCGCTTTCTGGCCAAGTGCAGACATAAAATTATGTACACAACACGGGAGGTAATATAGAAAGCCCTCGATCGCATATTTACGTCCCTCGCTTGTAGCTCGGGCCGCAAACTTCTGCGATCTCGGCCTTTCTTTGTTTTACTACCCTAGTTGTGTAATGTACTATAGGCTGCCCGTCCAATGGAGCGGAGCGGAGAGGGCCAAAATATACCGATAGAATGTAAGCGTTTCTCCGCTCTACTACAGTTGACATGGATAATGAGAATTATATGGGTTAATATCCCTCTTCACTCCATGGCCTTAAACATAGTGCCTGACAGATAACAGGATTAAATTGCTTAGTTATAAAGTAACGACGACACAATAAGTGCGTAGCATAATAACATGTAGCCACTCCAAATCCCTAGTTCCAAATCTGATATTAAAGAACTTCCTGTCGCATTGTTCAACATGGCGTTATTTTATCAATATTGCTTCTTATTTCACAAAAACACGCGAACATAGTTACTTACTAATGTTCACGTCTTCATGTTTATTGTATTGCTTAATATTGATGTAGCTCGTTGGTTCAGTATATTGCGTATTCTTAGCATATTGCATAGTTTACCTCATAATATAGTGCTACTTTTATCCTATATAGCACGATTGCATAAAAATAACAAACAAAACAAAAATATTCTAGCAGCCAACTGCTGCCAATAAAATAATTCATGAGTAGATTCTTTTTTAAATAAATAAAGTGTTGGTCTAAAAAACATTTTGGAGTTGTCTAGACAAATCCCGTTTTGGGACAATTTTGAGAGTTCTCACGTCATTTTGCGCAAATAAAGTAGGTATATCAAGCTATAAAATAAAACACTTTTCAAAATTGATGCCGTGGAAGCGAGCATAGACCCTCTTTATATGGAAAATCGACAGACTCGAATCAACCTTCCCTTGATTCAACTTTTAGCTTAAAATAAGTTTGACTAGATTTTAAAAAATACACAAAATTTTTAAGTTGCAGGTACGTAACTCTTTCCGTTTATAAACCAGATACCCGTGACATTCGGGCATGAGAGTGACAGCAATAGACCCTTAGAACGCTAAAATGGTCGCAAGTAGTAATTGATAATGATAACTTTATAAAGCTTTTGAAATAATAACCTTTTATTAATATTACGAAAGTTTTGTACAACAATGTGTGCGTTCGATCATTTCATTATCAAATTCATTCATTAAAATTAATGAATTGAAACTACGGCTGAGTATCAGAGTTACAATAAAATGATCTTGCTGTACCAAATTAAATCGTATACGGATAGTTATAAGGGTAAACTCTGCTGAACGACTTCCAGACCTTTAATATGATGCTTACATTTTAACAATTACCAGACACCGGTTTCTTTCACGAGCTGTTCAAAGCGCGCTCCTAATAAATTTCTGTGAAGTTGATCTGCCCTAATAAATCCATTTTGGCTTAAATTCGAGCACCATAAATTGTTAAACAAATCGGCCGAAAACAGTGTAGCTACCTACTTTGGCGGATCACACACTGTGGCGCGAATCGCGGCGATGAGTGAAGCTGTTGATTTTCAAGTTGTATGTAGAAACTTAATTTGTATACATTAATCGCAGGATCGCAGGGTATTACCACAGTATAGTATCGCGCGCCTATTCGATTAAACTTTCCAGCCTATTATACAGTATGTATCCAAACGTAAAGCAAAAAATAATAATATAAAAGAATCACGCGATTGTTAGATCCACATCTGTGACCTGGGTACACCGTTGAAAATTTTTTTTACTACCTTTGACCACCGTGGTGTACGATGGAAAAAAAATCATTTCCACCGTACACCTTGTTATCAATACGGCGTACCTACCTATTATCAGAACTCTTCATATTTCAAGTTTGTCTATATAATTTCAATATGGCATTAACAACTACTATTCCGGTTTCTTGTAGTTCTTATTTAAATGTATATACATAAAAATGGAAAATTTAATTAAATAAATTTCAGAGGTGGACGGTCACCAATATTATACGATATAATTGAGGGTGAACGGTAGTAAAAAAAAATTCAACGGTTCACCTAGGTGGTCTCGGGAGGTGGACGGTGGGAAAGAAGGGGATTTTCGCTGGCGTGCATAATTTTGGACTAAAATAGCTTCAAAATAGTGTCGGAACTGAACTTCTCACTATCACCCGCGCGAGGTTGCTCGATGGTTTTCAATGTCAAACCACTCAAGACTATCCAAGGAACAACAGTGCCGAGAATCAGCTCTGAATCTAAACGGGCAAGGTGAACACAAAACTTGAAAGAGCTCCCCTGCTTTTTCGAGTTTCATCAAATTCAAAACCCTAATTCTCGGTAACTATCACTATCACACTTACAGTAAAAAATAATAATTAATTTGTGCCAAAGATGATACTGTCAAAAACTGCATATTTAGAGCAGGAATCTAAAAAACTTCAAAAATGGCGTATTTTTTCGCGTGTTGCTCAGCTAGCACAACTTTTTAGAAGTTGCAAATTGGAACCATCACACTCATCATTGGGTCAAACAACCCTAACTAGTCCAAACAACATACCAAAAAATCAGAACTAGGTACATCATGCTCTGCGATTTCCACAGGCCTAATAGAGATTTGGGTATTTAATTGTGCATTTATTATCGAAAAGGCTCGGTAGAAATTCCGTTACTTTTTTTTTATATTAATACGTTGCATAATTTTTACGCAAGTTAACCCATTTTCGAATACAACATGTTGTCCGAACGTTGAAATAAAGTCTGCACGGAATCCCAGTGGGCCACGCGGCGCGACGCCTGCTCCACTGACAGCTTGTCACCGGCCACCATTATTCATGACAATCTTCCACGTGTCGTAGGCAGTTACTATAAATCATAAACAAATTCGCTGTTGAATACGGCGGTGTATTTAAAATCTGCCCTAAGACTAAGACCTATTCAAGAACATTATTTTGCAATTTCTTTTTTAAATAAATCATGGTGCCTAATACAGAACCACAGCGTTTAATAACAAAAAGCGGTACTAGCAAAATTCCTATGGAAGAAATGCCTAAAGACTAAACATCGAAAATTAAAATTTCTAATGTACCAAACGTATGTTCTACGATAAATTAATTTAAGTTTAAAATTCAATATTTTAAGCAAAAAAAATGTTTTTTGTGCGGTTTTCAGGGCTCGGAAACCGGTATTTGCTCCATACAAAAATACTGGTATTCTTTCCGTTCTTATCGTTCTATGGTATATTATTTCGTTTTTTAACCAGACAATCTAATAATACGAAATCATGACTTAAATACATTACTGAGCTCTACATAAAAAGCATAAAATAATTAAAAATATTGGGCTATTTTGGGTTTTTGCAAAATACCGGTTTCGAGCCCTGGCGGTTTCTCGCGGTTTTTTAGTCCTCTAGCCTATTGAAGGGATGTTTACAAAAACAATTCCAGGTGTAACATGATGAAATCGAATAATTTTAACAACGTATTCCTGAGGTCGTAAGAAGCAAAAAATGTTATATTAAGGGGAAACAGGAGGGCAGTTTTTCCATACAAACGTAGTCCCCTGTTTCCTCCCTGGATAATACCAGTAGAGCAATCAGTTTTTGTCCAAAAATCTATGGCTACTATTGATATGTTCCTATGTTTTCCTTTTTACGATAAATTGATTCTCAAAAGAGATATTAACCTTCAAAAACCTAAAAAAAAATGCCAGATTTTCCGCTGTGTTCACACATCCAGAAAACAAATTTGACTAGATTATTAAAAAAAAGGAAAACATAGGAACACGGCCAAAGCCTTTCTTTAATGTTTAATGAAAAAAATTGTTAAATAGGTTAAGTTTTGGGGAAGAAATCAGGGGACTACGAAACGTTGTTTTCATGAAATTTTAAAAGGTATTTTCGGTCCAAGCTGCAGTTGTCTCTATCGCGCTCTGCAGGTGAGAGGCGGGCAGTGCGGGATAGCGACACATTTTACAAATACCTAATTTTCAATTCTCTCGACCTTACTGTTTCCTCTTAACCCAGGTCGAAATATGATTTTAATTTTTCTTAATGTTTTCATACATAGGTAATCAATTTTCCTTCACCAGTAAAACAAAACCTTAGGATAAGAATGAATTTTCCTTGTCAGACAAATTGTTTCAAAGCAGGATTTACGTGAAAGTGCAATCATAAGGGTGCTTTGTACTGGTGATTTCATTACAACTTTTTTAAACAAAAACGCAAATATCTCAAAAACCAAGCTGAATCCAGCAAACATTATCCCATCAAAAACATTACAATTGTAAAAAGATGCAAGTCTCGCAACGCAGTTCTTTTACAACAAAAAAGTTTTGAGATGTAATGTTAAACCAAGTCAGTACCGGGCGGGGGGGGGTCCACAAAACTCGATTCCCACCGACTTGCCTATTATTAGATCTATTCAAATTGAATGATATTGAGAATATATATAAGTCTTATTGTGCCCTGTATATCCCTGAAATTTCAGGGTTCTAGCTTTAGCCAGTACATAATTACGGGAGGCTGAAAATGGCCTGAATGGCTTCGAGAAAAGGATGGTACGGCCGTGCCTTTGTTTGCTCGACTTGGCGGGGGCACTGCTGTGCCCCCAGATGCGACATTTTTAACTTCAAACATGGTCATAAATACGCTGTTAAAATTATTCGGTTTCCTCATGTTACACAGGTATAATTAAGAATCAAACGAACTTACCTTACGTGATGTTTGATTCCAATTATGTGAGTATCCCAACCGAAGACGATTACTATAGTTTACATGCAGCAGTACATGAGATGGTGCTGTCCTTGTCACACATTTAGAGCTATAATATCTTAAAAAGCAAAACCATACTTCCATCTCTCTCTCGCCGGCATCGGCACACCCGCGCCCGCGCTTACCTGACCTCATTTTTTCAGAGTTAGATATTTTGTGTTGTAGACAAGTTTTTTATTTTTTATTTTATCCCTTGGGCTAGGGTGGGATGGGACGATGTAATCGTCTTCGGTTGGGATACTCACATAATTGGAATCAAACATCACGTAAGGTAAGTTCGTTTGATTCTTAATTATATTTCGTATCCCAACCGAAGACGATTACTATAGTTTACATGCAGATGTTCAGAGCATTGTTATGTTCAATATGTGAAAAATGAAAAGTAAAAAACTGGTAATTCCAATCATTATAATGCTGATTAGCTACGAAATTGAGAACAATATTCTGATGACTTAATTTTAAGGTTCAATTTACATTTATCAGATTCTTAACTGTTTAATTTTAATGGCATAAATGCAATTAATCCTATTTAGCGAATGTCAGATATAGCATACGTAAAATTATTTTCATTTCATTCCAGGGTGTCTCTATAATATTACTTATTAAGATAGACATTGGAACGATCACTGCAACCTACAGCCTTGCAAACAGTCTCCAGATTAAACCCGGCACGGTGCGCGGCAGATTTTCATGCTACCCGTGTACTGTGAACGCTGAAAATACTTATGTCAATGGCATTGTCTCGTGATACCTTTTTAACCCAGTGTGCTAAGGTCTGAGATCCAAAGTTTTTATAAGGCCTTCGTACAAAGAGGTATCCTTTAGTATGATGGCGTCTCAATTCATTTGTCCTACTAACATACGTTTGAACTGCGAGTGCTGGGCAAATAAGGACTTTCGCGGATATAGGGTAATCTGTTGATTGGTTAACACAAGCTCCAGGCCTCGAAGTATTAATTAAATTTGTAACCTTGATTATATTTAACATTTAGATGGCTCCTACTGGAGGAGTATCATCTCATTAGCTATACTGTCCAGTACCAGTGCTAATGAAGGTGAAGCCATAATTACATCATTACTTGTTGGCATATTATCTAATTTTATCAGTAGCCTGATCGTGTGCATCCATTGTGCCGAAGCAATGGCGATAAAAGTACAAGTTTTATATGATAAATCAGTTAATGAGACATCTTCATTTCGATAAATATTTAAGAAATGATTTAGAACTATATTTGTACGTGGATTTATATTTCGGGTTCGGAGGTTTAAGTTTGTAAGCCTTTAAGAAATCGATTAACCCAATCATTTGACGTAACATTCGTATTGCGATAAGGCTGATCTGTGTATGATCAAACAGCTATAGCTTAAAATTTTATGGTCAAAAAGACATCATCAAAAAGACAAGACGGTGATGTGTTAGAACACATCACCGTCATTAGCGTCATAAACATCAAGATTTCTCGTTTTTTACAGAGAAGCTCCCAGGATTTGAGTTAATAAAGTTTTAAATTATTGCTTTAAAAGTATTTTTGCTAAAGAGGCCATCACTATATTTAGTGATTCATGTAGTAGGCCACGCTTTATTATCATATCCCTGATAATTTAGCTGCCACCAGGATAAGGCTGGCATGAAGCGGGAGGCGCGTTCTGAACGGAGAGACTAATAAAGATCCGTCGGAATCAATAAACGTTTTTTCAGGTACGACAAGACTAGACCACAAGGAGTACCATGCTTGTGATGGCCAGTAGGGTACTACAACGATACCTTTAGCTTTATCTGAAATGATTTTTCTAATACTTTGCTCACTAGGCTGAATGGGGGAAAGAGATAAAAAATAATATTTTCCCAACTAAAAGTAAAGGCATCGACTATTTCTGAATAAGGATCTAATTTCGAAGACGCATATCTACTGCAGTAGGCTGTAGTTCTGAGGGCTGTCAAAAAGGTCAAATGCAGGTGTACAGCCTAACATATGAACAATCTGTGAAAATATATGACCAGAAATTTCCCATTCAGTGTCTATATTCATTTGGCTGGAGTCCTAGACTCCCGATCTGCTACTACATTATCGCAAGACTGTATGTATGATGTAAATACATAGACGTTTTTTGACTCGCACAACTGCCAAATGTTTCTTGCATACTTATTTAAATGGGGATATTGTACTTCCCCATTCTGTTAATATGTGGCTTTCCATGGCTAAAGGGACCTTATAGCAGGTATTGAGTTAAGCACAGATCCTAAATCTGCGTTAAATAAGCTATCTAATACAAAAAACACCATGACCCTAAGTCCCATACTTTTTTTTTTAAAAAACATCAAACCCGCACATGCTAAAATTGCACTTTTGAGAAATCGTCAAAAGAAGTTTGAAACTAATTTTAAGTATGTTCCCGTTGGAAGTTATGGAGATGATGATTGATTATGTATCTCAAGGTGTTTTTCTTTGGAAATCAGTAATGGTTTTTTTAATGTGACTTCCAGGTCGTGAAAAATCAGCCATTGATTAGAGCAAGTCGCTTATGAGAAAAAAATTAAAAAAAAAAAAATTCGGCCTGTTTTTTAATATATTGTAATCTAAACCATTCTATATAGTTAGAGATATTTGACTGTACATTTTGGGATAGAAATAAAATCACATTGTCAACGAAATATTTTTATTTTAATTAAAATGTCATTTTTATTATATTTTTCATCATTCCTATAATATTTACAATTTTCGTATAATGAGTTCTAAATTATATTTAATCAGTCTACACAAGTATCTCAAAAGTGTCATTATTATTCTACAAGTCGTATTTTTTGATTTATAAACGATTGAAGTTACGTAAAAATCACAAATTTATTCCCATACATTTGAGAAAAGGGACCTTATGACCAGCCATAAGCAAAAATTATTGATAATTACAGTATGGCACGATATTTACATTATTTATTGACTAATCTTGTATTAAAACAGAAAACTGAAGAAAAAAGGTTATTAGACATTTACTTCAAATCTTGATCAATTAAGAGTAATTCTCAAATAATGTTGCGTTGAATTTAAGTGTTTAGTCATAAGGTCCCTTTTCCCAAATGTATGGGATATTATGGCCTTATGACCAATGACAGGCAAAACTTGTTGATAATTACAGTATGGCACGATATTAACGTTATTTATTTACTAAACTTGTATTAAAACAGAATACCGAAGAAAAAAGTTTTTAGAAATTTACTTCAAATCTTGATCAATTAAGAGTTATTCTCATAATTATAACGTTAATGGTGAATAATTCACTCCATGGTGTTATGATGATGTGTTTTGTATAGACAACTTTTCTATAAAACCAAAAATTACCGAGTTTTATAAAAAAAAATCATAATGGTAGGATAGGATTCGCCAAAAAAAACTTTTTTGTTTTTGTCGATCTTTATTCTTAAGTGGTCAAAAATTATAGAGACCGCCAAAAACCGACTTTTTTCGTAAGTTTTTAAAAAAAAATTAAAAAAACTTTTTCTAAAATGGTCAAAAATGATAGGCATTCGCCAAAACGTATTTTTTTTATTTTTGAAAAAAAACAAGGTTTTTCTAAAATGCTCAAAAAGTTTTGCGATTCGCCTGAAACACGTTTTCATGTTTTAAAAAAAAATGTTTTTTTTCTAAAAAGGTTTAAAGAGAAACATGACAAAATGGTAAAAAATTATAGACACCGCCAAAAAAATGTATTTTATGCCACACCCGCCCATAAAGTGACTTTTTCCGCACGCTGGGCGTACGGAAAAAGCCGCTTTCTGGCCAAGTGTAGACATAAAATGATGTACACAACACGGGAGGTAATAAAGAAAGCCCTCGATCGCATATTTACGTCCCTCGCTTGCAGCTCGGGCCGCAAACTTCTGCGACCTCGGCATTTCTTTGTATTACCACCCTAGTTGTGTAATGTACTATTTTCGTAAGTTTTTGAAGAAAAAAAATTAAAAAACTTTTTCTTAAATGGTCAAAAATGACAGGCATTCGCCAGTTTTTTTTTTATTTTTTTCAAATTTTTGAAAAAACAAGTTTTTTCTAAAAATGGTCAAAAAGCACTAAAAGCACGCCAAAAACACTTTTTTTATTGGTTTTAAAAAATGTTTTAAGAAATTTTTCTAAAAAAATAAAAAAAACGACACAAAACAAATGTATTTTTTATTTTTATTTCTTTTTTCAATTCCGAATCTGTTGCCCCCAATCCCTTTCCTTCCAAATTTTCAGCTTTCTAGGATCATTTTGAAAATTTTTGCTTACCATTATGCAGGCCGCATGCTTGTTTGCAGTGTTGGCAAAAATGTAATCCCAATTAACAATTAACGATTGATGTGTTAATTGCAATTAACAATTAATGAAAAGTAATTGTTAATTGCAACTAACGATTACGTAATTGTTAATCGTTAATTGAGATTAACAATTGATTTAGCTACGCATCATAAGTAGGCAAGACATCTTTTCGAAAAATAGGAACAGCAGAGCTCACATCCACTACTATGTGTCTTAAGGTGGATTTAGACCAAACGAGCGAATGCATTAGATGATGATCAGGGTCTGATGATGGAGCCGAAAGGTATCTATGGGAACTACGTAAAAAAACGACGCAACCCCATCGTGTTTGGGCTCATTTGTTTCGACTTGACGAGTACTCTGAACCGAGATGATATCCAGGGTCTGATGATGAAGCCGAAAGGTATCTATGGGAACTACGTAAAAAAACGACGCAACCCCATCGTGTTTGGGCTCAGTTGTTTCGTCTTGACAAGTACTCTGAGCGGAAATGATGTCCAGGGTCTGATGATGGAGTCAAAAGGTATCTATGGGAACTACGTAAAAAAACGACGCAACCCCATCGTGTTTGGGCTCAGTTGTTTCATCTTGACAAGTACTCTGAACCGAAATGATATCCAGGGTCTGATGATGGAGCCGGAATGTGGCCATGGGAACTTCGTAATAAAATGTCGGAACCCCATCGTGTTTGGGCTCATTTGTTTCGTCTTGACGAGTACTTTGAACCGAAAGGATATCCAGGGTCTGATGGTCGAGCCGGAAGGTGGCAATGGGAACTCCGTAATAAAACGTCGGAACCCCATCGTGCTTGGGCTCATTTGTTTTGTCTTGACAAATACTCTGATCCGAAATGATATCCAGGGTCTGATGATGGAGCCGGAAGGTGGCCATGGGAACTCCGTAATAAAACGTCGGAACCCCATCGTGTTTGGGCTCATTTGTTTTGTCTTGACAAGTACTCTGAACCGAAATGATATCCAGGTTCTGATGATGGAGCCGGAAGGTGGCCATGGGAACTCCGTAATAAAACGTCGGAACCCCATCGTGTTTGGGCTCATTTGTTTTGTCTTGAAGAGTACTCTGAACCGAAATGATATCCATGGTCTGATGATGGAGCCGGAAGGTGTCTATGGGAACTCCGTAATAAAACGTCGGTACCCCATCGTGTTTGGGCTTATTTGTTTTGTCTTGCCGAGTACTCTGAGACTAAACACGATAGGGTTCCGACATTTTATTACGAAGTTCCTATGGCCACCTTCTGGCTTCATCATCAGACTGGATATCATCTCGGTTCAGAGTACTCGTCAAGTCGAAACAAATGAGCCCAAACACGATGGGGTTGCGTCGTTTTTTTACGTAGTTCCCATAGATACCTTTTGACTCCATCATCAGACCCTGGACATCATTTCCGCTCAGAGTACTTGTCAAGACGAAACAACTGAGCCCAAACACGATGGGGTTGCGTCGTTTTTTTACGTAGTTCCCATAGATACCTTTCGGCTTCATCATCAGACCCTGGATATCATCTCGGTTCAGAGTACTCGTCAAGTCAAAACAAATGAGCCCAAACACGATGGGGTTGCGTCGTTTTTTTACGTAGTTCCCATAGATACCTTTCGGCTCCATCATCAGACCCTGGACATCATTTCCGCTCAGAGTACTCGTCAAGACGAAACAATTGAGCCCAAACACGATGGCATTCCGACGTTTTATTACGAAGTTCCTATGACCACCTTCCGGCTTCATCATCAGACCCTGGATATCATCTCAGTTCAAAGTACTCGACAAGACGAAACAAATGAGCCCAAACACCACCGTCGTGTCGTGGTATAAAAAAGAAATAAGTTTTATCAACAGCTTTATTATTTTTGTATGTGATCTGCCATAAGGTCCCTTTTCTACTAAACTTTGAACCCAATTTTTATATAGAAAAAATTAACGTACAGCAGTGAAACCAAGGTACAAATACACGTCTATTCCTATATTTTACAATTTTGCATAAAAGAAAATAATGATTATTTTGAAGGATTTCACTAAAACGTCCATATCTCCGTAACTAGAAACCGTCATAAGGTCCCTTTTCTTATGGAAAGCCACATATAACATGGCAGGTGTGTTGTCTATTCTCAGTAAAACGTTGCAATCTTTTAGATTTGCTGTAAATATCTTCAGTCCATAAAATGCGGCTATAAGTTCCAGCGTGTTTATATGAATGAAGTGTCAGTTCACTGACTGTCCAGTTGCCAGAAGCGTTTGGGCACCACATGTCGCGCCCCAACCAGTTATAGATAGATGCATTACTATACATTTCTAACAAGTAGTTATTCTTGCGGATCGGGGAGAATGTATCATTATATTATTAATCCGCCATGAAAAATGTGGACTTAAATATTTTTCTAGTTTCATTTGTTTGTTGTAATTTTCCAAATGATCCAGAGCTAAAATATTTCTCGTTCGAAGAATTTAGTATACCTACATCCATCCGTATTTGACGGCTGGACATACGGAGGGCAAAAATCTGATGAATTCAGCTAAACATCAAATTGTAACATATGTGCGGTTCATCTAGTATCGCCTCCACCACGTGGTCGCGTAATGCCGCGTGTAGCTGGTCGGGCGGCGGCCACGCGGCGCGTCTGTGCGACGGTCCCGCGGCGGCCGGTGAGGTGCAGGGGGCGGCCGCGGCTCGGCCGCTGCTGCTACTCGTGGCGGCATCCCCCTCGAGTTTAAAGCACTCCGTTGTTGCTGTGCTTCTTTCTACTGATGGTTTGTAAGCAGGACTCACAACTGTCGATTTCATTTCTGAACCGGTTTCAATGATCGCCTTTGAAAACTTGATATGCTCTGTTAAGGCTGAACGGAAGAGATGTTCATCCATTTTTGGTATTTTTGACGGTATCTCTAATATTTTAATTAAGAGTGTTTAGGGCTGCGAACCGACGAGACTGAGATTCTCTATAATAGCTGTTGTACTTATATGAGCTTGCCGGCGTCACTCAGTCTTTATTATGTCTTGAGATACTGTATTCTTAAATGACAATGCCTAATTTAACACTTGTCCTATTGCACTGAGACTACCGAACAGCTGGCTCTGCTTACTTTGGCCGTAGAAGTCCTTTTATACATTGATTTCCAAAAAGGGCTGCTTTGATCTCAAGATTTAGCATCGGAAACCTCATATTGGGGCAATTTTCAGGAGGCAAGTAACGTCTGATTAGTTCCAGGTGAAAGTCCTTAGCTAATCCATTTGCCAAAATGGGTGCCGACTTGGGTGCAATATCCTTATGTAGGTTTTTGCCGTATTTTTTGTTATTAGTTGGGTCCTCGCCCAGTAGTTCTAATATTTTCGGTTCCAATGACGGTATAGCCTCGCCACTCTATCTATGGGCACGGCAAGTGCCGCCAGGCGGCGTGGGCACTTCGATCGTTACGGGCTCGGCCGGCGCGATCGGCGCGGGCGACGTACTCGGCAGTAGTAGGTAGTTGTTGCTTCGCCCGGCTCGGCCAACTCAGGGTCCGAGGCCTCCGTGTCCCCGTAAATATGAATGTATCCTCTACACGGTTCATGTGGAGTATGAAGTCCTCGACACCGTTAAAATGGAACTGATGTTCTGGATAGAACGTGTGTATCCTCTACACGATTTACGTGGAGTATGAAATCCTCGACACTGTTAAAGTGGAGCCGATGTTCTGAATAGAACGTGTGTATCCTCTACACGATTTACGTGGAGTATGAAATCCTCGACACTGTTAAAGTGGAGCAGATGTTCTGAATAGAACGTGTGTATCCTCTACACGATTTACGTGGAGTATGAAATCCTCGACACTGTTAAAGTGGAGCAGATGTTCTGAATAGAACGTGTGTATCCTCTACACGATTTACGTGGAGTATGAAATCCTCGACACTGTTAAAGTGGAGCAGATGTTCTGAATAGAACGTGTGTATTCTCTACACGATTTACGTGGAGTATGAAATCCTCGACACTATTAAAGTGGAGCAGATGTTCTGAATGAAACGTATGTATTCTCTACACGATTTACGTGGAGTATGAAATCCTCGACACTGTTAAAATGGAGTAGGTAGACGTAAACATTCGGATATAATAGTCCTCTACACGGCTCGCATGGAGTAGGTGTACAAATGTCAACATTTTGTAGCGTGGATGATCAATATGATCACACTTGAAATCTTCAACACGATTTTCGTGGAGCTATACACGTGTAAATACATCTACATGTTTGTTTCTTTTCGCCAGGCAAGGTCATAACACAAACCCTAAAATTTGCCAATTTTACTTGGCGTCATAACACTTTTATCACTATTGATGACGAACCCCAACGACTTAAAAAAGTCTTGTAGTTTTTACGTTTGTTAAGTAATTAAATCTATGGTCTTACTATATATAAAAAATCGTCTAAGTAGTTAAATGACAATAGGCCCGAAGTACGTAGATATTTCTTTTAATAATTTTATATAAACAAATGGAGCCGTACAAATTCTTGTCGTTTAGCAAGACATTCGAATCAAACAATTGTGGTCGCCACTTAAAACGCAATCGTTTGCGATCATTTTCATCAACAGATATCAGAAAATAGGCATCATGTAGATCTATTGTTGCCATATCTTGCAATACCTTACATAAAATGTACCTACATGTAAGCAATTAATAAATGAAATGAAATGAAATAAAGTAATCGGTACGTTACGGTAGTATGAAACGATGAGTTCCGTTAGGTTTAGGTACTGTGAAAATAGGTGAGACAAATTGTCCTTCACATGGCATACACAGTGATATGAAGTTAGATAAAAACTCAGCAAATCCGTTATACATCTTTCCTAATTATATAACATTATACACGTATCTTTACTTTTTATTCGTAAATATGTAAGTAACCAGGTTTAATGATTTTGTAGGTAAGATGCGTAAAGGAAATTTGAAAGTACCGTTATTGGCAGTGCCGTATTATCTAAAAACACTTTATAGTAACTAGTACTTTTGTTAAAATGATTACAAATTTACCTTCATAATCCTGGTTGTAATTTCGATCCCTTGATCGCTTTTGTTTTCACTTCACTACACTATTTTTTAACGTTAAATTTCGTGCGACTCGGACAACACCAAAAAATGTAATGAGGTCAGGTAAGCGCGGGCGCGGGTGTGCCGATGCCGGCGAGAGAGAGATGGAAGTATGGTTTTGCTTTTTAAGATATTATAGCTCTAAATGTGTGACAAGGACAGCACCATCTCATGTACTGCTGCATGTAAACTATAGTAATCGTCTTCGGTTGGGATACGAAATATAACTGACTAGACTGGTTGATACATAGAAACATTTTTAATGACAGTAGGTGTAAACCAGTTTAAACAGTTAGGTATGTTGTTTTTGTAAACATCCCTTCAATTTTTAAAGAAAGAGGGCCCGAAACTCAATACGCTGCAAATATTAGGAGTAATGACGATAAAACGAAACTTTGTACTTTTCAATTAGATTGTTTTCTGTGTAAGTAAAGTAACAAGTAGCAGACGAAGTGGTTTTTTAGGTATAGTGTATAGTTATTTGACCCGATATTTGAGGGTTTTGTTTAATTCAACCAAGTTTATGAACAAATATGAACAACCATTTATGAAGACTGATAATAATTTACACCGCAGACGGAGTCAGTTATTAACAAGTTAGTTATTAATAATCCAGTCGGCCAAAGACAGAGTACGTTCAGTTTACAAAGATGTATGGGAAGAACGCTACATTTTTCTGTAACTGGCTTAATAACTCGTAAATATACAAACTTTTAAACAAACGTATACTTTCATGCTCGAATACTTACTGATAATTAGGTTCGTTTGTGTCACGATTTGCTAACAATAGGTATGAATAAAACATTTCCTTCTATAAAATATTTCTTGGAAGATAAATAAAAGTATAACTAAGTTCATATTCAGAAGAAATATAATATTTATTCATTCCATTGTCGCCAGCGTTCATTTGGTATCAAATGCTTTCGTAAGGTTTATGGTTTGGTTATGGTTGGTTTAAGGTTTAACAATTATCCTTTTAATTAACTTGATTTAAAACACTAATTAATTGAATCCGTCCATTATTTCAATTAATTTTCAGGGCTATACAGGATGGATAATATGAGTGGAGTAGGTATTGGCTAATATAATATTTGATTAGTAATCGGGAATACTAAAGATGAAGCTATAATTAACGAATGGTTTTCGATAAACAACGTTTTAAACAGTAATCGTTCAGAGGTTTCGAATTTTCGATATAACGAAGCTTGATTACGTTGCGGCCGCAATAACCACAGCCGAAACCTCACTGTTAATATAATGCGATTGCGGTAACATAATATAACCAATCGTTTATTGATTAATGTTACCTTTTAATTCATGTTTATTATTATTATTTATTACTTCACCAAATGCATGGTCAGATATAACATGATGAACTATTTACTGTGTTTAATACTCTTCGGAATCGTTTTTATTTTTTATATTAGTGTTGCTTTATCAAATTATGTTTGAAGCAGCAGTATTTTGCTATCAATATAATAAAGCTCTGAACTTAGTACAACGTCTAAATCTTATTAAGTGGAGAAAGAATGAACTTTTATATTCAGTTCAGGATTTCTTTATAAAGTATCAAAAAGTTTTGAAGTAGGTAATCTCAAACCATATTGAAACTTTTGCGAAAAAGTAAGCAAACTTACAAGGATAAAAACACATACTTTCAGTTTTAAAATATACAATTTGTTAGTAAAAAAGATGCAAAGCACATTGTTTTCTTTGGAAGTGTAAAATACGACTTTTTAATTGTAATCATTGTGTTAATAATGTCTTTTAAAAAGATTCTTTACCCGCAATAAATGGCAACATATTACTTAACTCACCGTTCTACAATCTGCATAACCATCGATTCCGTCTGTTGCATGTTTATTGTATGTATATACGCTTCAGTAAGGTTACTTACTAAAATACGAGTACTTAATAGCATATGTATTGTTTGTTTAAAAAAAAGATTAAGAAAGGTGATGCACAATTTTAGGGCATCATAGCTGATTTTTTCCTTGGCAAATTTATGTCACCGTAAAATTGCGAACACCGTCAGTTTATAATCTAACTCGTCAGATTATAAACTGTCGATAAACTGTAAACTGTACTATACTTCTTACAATATAACGTATTACACCTTGGTAGTTTATAAATTTTATAATCTATGCATCAGAAACCGTCAAATTATGAACGACCTTGCACTTACCAACAAGAGTTTACAATCTGTCGGATTTCATCTCCGATAAAATTGTAAACTATCCCTGATTGGTTGGTTTTGGTGGTGGGTCATTCTACATTAATACAGCTAGGAAACAAATAGAGGAGATAAATAAAAGAAAAGCCAAATCTGTGTAATTTACGTACTTTCATACATGTTCATACTGATTAACAGTCCGATCAAATAAACTATCGGCCAATAAAAAGTCTGTAGTACGGGGGGCTCTAACAGTTATGTATCACTGAATGCTTCATTGATTTCGTCAAATTTTTCGTCACTCACTATAATTTAGGTTTATTTTGGATAGCTATGTATAGTATTAAACGCGTTACCTACTTTAAAAACGAAAACAAGTCAAGATGTAGATATCATCAAATCACTGCACGTTTTTTTACGTTCGGCCGTCGATGAGTTACGAATGACAACTAACCAAAGATGGCGACGCAGGGCACATAATCAACCAATCAGCGAGCAAGGTTTGCAATTTGACGGCTTCCTATGGATAGATTATAAACTACCGAAAATTAATGCGTTATATTGTAATCGATATGGTACAGTTTACATTTTTTCGACAGTTTATAATCTGACGATTTAGGTGTTTGGAATTATACGGTGACATATATACGATGTTCTAGTATTAAAAAAAATACAACGTTGATAGTAGTAATAACGTTGTAACTATATTTACACATCAATCTCAATTTACTAAGACAAACAAAAAACTATAGTGCACACACGCGCTAAAATAATTTCAAAGCTGCATTAGGGCTTTTTTATTTAAAGTGCGTTCTTAACTGACAATTAGCAGGTCGTCACAGAACTGACGATTAGTGTCAAACTCCATACATTTCGTCACGGACTGACAGGTTAGATTAGACGGTATTTGAACATAGCTTAAGTTTCGCCTAACCGTAGATTTTAAAATAAAAATGCCCATTAAAGTGATTCGAGTCGGTCGGTTCTCAATGCAAACTTAAAGAGGGTCATAATTTGCTTCCACGATATCAATCGCGATGGAAATGTATATCATTTTATAGCTTGATGCATTTTATCTGCGTGAATTGACACAACAAGTCACAATAAACTAGAATTAACGTTGCTATGCGCCATTTGAGGTCATCGCCATCTATTGTCATCATTTGAAACCAAACATCATTTACTAAAAATGTTTCTTTTTTTGCTTTTTGCGAGTTCTCATGTCAATTCTCGCCGACAAAATGAATCAAGCTATAAAATGAAACACATTTTAACCACGAATGATGTCGTGGAAGCGGTTCACTAATGTTTGACCAAAAAATCATTGACAAATGGTCATTTGACAAACAACGTTTCACCAAATAATCATTTGGCAAACGAGACATTTGACAAAAGTATCATCTTACAAAAACTCACTTAGCAAATGATTAATTAGCAAACACTACGCTTGGCAAATGTGTTAAACAATAAAATTTCAATTGACCTTTTTTCATTTCACCTAATAATATGTTTCGCAAATTAAGCATTTGTCCAAATGTCATTTAACAAAATGTTATTTCATAAAAAGTACTTCTTTTTTCAAACATTATGATTTAGTCTGTTGGGTAATTTATTCTGCTACCCTCTTATCGCCATAAGTTACAAGATTATATAGAAGGCAAGCAATCATGCATTATGGCTATTGGTGGTCATAATACAAACCTAACCTAACCGACAACCTAGGTTTTTTCCATGATTAGTCTAAATGCATCAGTTCGTTTTTGTTGGGGGACGCAGTTCAAACCCTAACCTAACCTAACAACCTAGTCTTTCTGGCAGCAGTTCGTTTTTGTTGGGGGACGCAGTTTAAACCCTAACCTAACCTAACTACCAAATTTTTCTGTCAGTAGTTCGTTTTTGTTGGGGGACGCAGTTCAAACCCTAACCTAACCTAACAACCTACTCTTTTTCCAAATACTGTGTATTAATTTGACCCATACCATATCTATTATTAGATTTATTAATAAACGAAACACTTGTCAAATAATACATTGTACCAAACGTTTTTAGACCAAGAGTAATTTTGTCTGATAACTCAGTTGCGAAATGTTCATTTTGTCAAATGATTATTTATAAAATGTAAATTTAACTGTTGATCATTTGGAAAAGTGAGTCATTTGTAAAATGACTAGTAGTAAAATGATCAATTGGCGAAACATTTTTTTGCAAAACGTTGTTTGTCAAGTGTAATTTTGCCAAATGACTTTTGGTCAAACGGCAGGACACCCGTGGAAGCAAATTATTCCTCTTTATTTTTGTATGGAAAACTGACCGACTCGAATAACCTTAATCAACAATCATGTATGTGTTACTAAACGTGTGACACGCGACTCTTTGTCTCGCGTGAAATACTGGCTATCCCTTTCCACGATACGATATCGTCGACCGTAGGCTGAATTACGGTAAGGGACATTGTTTTGCCTGTCCCTTACCGTAATTCAGCCTACGGTCGACGATATGCTCTATCGCGCGAGCGCGACAAACGATCTCGCGGCCAGTTGTTAGACAGCCTCGCTCGTGTAAGTGACTAAACCACAATTTGAAAGCAAAATGATTATTCATTGCCGTGAAAATTGTAAACAAATTTCAGATATTGCAATGTGAAGAAGTTCAATATCGGAACTGTAAAACGAAATCGACGTTTGCTGCCTCTGGCGTTCTCAGATAGGTTACGTCCGCCGCGGAAATACATACAGCTACACCTTAAAAAGCCTTTAGACGTTTGAAACCTTTATCGATTTCTACCATTTTTCCTATAATTTATCTTAAGCGTTCATATTTATTTCGTTTTTCACGTTTTGTTTTTATCATCATCATCATCATCAGCCTGCGGCAGTCCACTGCCGGACGTAGGCCTCTCCCAAGACGCACCACTTTGCTCGATCATCAGTTATACTCATCCAGTTGCTGCCAGCCCGGCTGCCCTAAACTAAATTCAAGTATCTCATTTTTTTTTCATTTTTCGTTTTTTTTGCATATTTTGAAAAAGGTGCGGAAAAGGCATATATCTGCATCAAATTTTTTGTTCTAATCCTCATATTTTCCAAGTTATTACCAATTATAAAATTCAAGTTTGTTTTTGTTTCCTCTAATTCTACGCTAAAATCAAGCATTATTAGGCATTATTTTATGCTAGTAACAAGTGAGATACTCGAAATTCAAATGGTTTATTGCGATGCTTTATTTCACCGTTTGTACGAGGTTGGTTTACAACATTGATATTATAATCTAAAACAAGTATCTTTTAACTGTATGTGTGTTATGGGTACACGAAAACGTAAAATAGTTAAGAACTACTATCATCTGTCGTCATTAAAATAATTGCAAATACAATTATGTGCTGGAGCGATTATATGCAGTCTCAAAAGTGTTACTGACTTATTTTTGTTGTTATTTTGTGACAATGAAGAAAGGCGTAATGATATAAGTGGTACACGTTGTACACAATCTGGAAATAGGAAAACAGATGGTGGATATGTGTATTGATTCATGAAGAAGACGATGTGTAAGTTGAAAATAAGTATTATAATCATTTTTAACTAAATAGCGTTGTTTACCAAAACCTGCGATAAAATGGTGTTGTTAAAAATAAAAATAAAATGTATTTTTGTTGGTTTAGTTGTCGCGTTACAACGCCTTTAATGCTAGCATCGCGACGCCAATTTTGGCACCAATTGAATGAGAATCCTTTATCTGTTGATTTAATTGATAATGGTGAAATTGTCGATTAATTTATAACTCCCTCTTTGCTTATAAACGTATACTTTTGACCAATTTATGAAAGCTTAATATGACGATATTGACGATGTTGTGATGTTTCACACATTACTTGTAATGTTGATTAAAATTTTAATCAAATGCTTCTCATATTTGGTGCTGAGGCCGTTTATAATTATAAATATTATACTCACATTGGACGATACGTGGACCGTACAAACGACCAAATGTTTTTCAATATAAGGTACTCGTAAATGTCCGAGTGCTCGTCGCTGTACTAATATCCGTAACCCATATTTTGATTAAAATAAATAAGATAAAATTAAAATTACATTTGTAGCCGACGTTTTAGCGATGAAATATATCCGTGGCTTTCATATTTTACTCGTCAATTTTACAATAAAGAAGATATTTGACATGGCTGACATCTATTGGGACTATCAGTTTATTTCATAGTCCCAATGCTTGTCATCCTCTTTTTAAGATCCCATAATCAAAATGACTAAAGCCGACCGCTTATAATTTTGTCATATCTGTCTGTATGTTCGTCCGTCTGTCTGTCCTTAAGATACAGCCGTTTTATTCAGAAAATGTAAAATACAAGGTGTTTCATTGAACGTAATACAACTCATGTTTTTTAAACTCCTCTCCCTGGTGCTAAACCCCTCTGCTAGGTCTCGTGTTGTTAATTAAGATAAATTAATTAATATCACTGTTTTAATTGTTCAATTTTTTTGGTCTCATCGTGGTTACCCTACTTAGGGTTGAGAGAAAAAAGTTTGAATCTAATTTTGTAGTGAACACTTACCTGTTTGCTTATCTAGGCCGATAACTTATAAATAAAATGCATGCATTCTGACAGATTATTGAAATTATTTGTCATAACAAACAAACAGGTCACGTAAGCGTGACGTCATGAGGGGTGACAACGCCCCTAGATTTTAATTTCTTAATTTTGTTAGCAAACAAGCGAAAGTTAATTATGACGAATTTTAATAAATCAATTCGTGCATTTTGTTCTCTGTCGTTAACTGAGCCGGAATTGCTTAATTTGTATTACGTTCAATGTTACACCCTGTATAATATACTGAGATGACAATTATTGGGACTGCCAGCAAAGAGCACCTGATATTTACTCGTACAATCAGATTGACCAACATTTTTATTATTTTTGAGTAATTTCGGTATGATCACCACATAAAACAGACTCCATTTATCAAAAATAAAGGTTACATTTCCCAAACGCAAGTAAATGTTTTGCTTAGATGTATGTGAATGTAATATTGCGAAACAAATAAATATTTTCTGTTGACCTGTCGGGGACTCGGACGTTTACCTTACAAATAAAAGTATCAGTTTCATATATTGATTTTGTAAGTTAAATACATTAAATCTGCTCGTACATGTTATTTTATGCAACAAACCTAAAATCCAGCATCTCAAGTTACTTGTTTTTACGACGAAAACTATTCCCAAAATCAATATGCGTTCTATGCAGAAAACATTTTTTACCATTTCTGATTAAATTATCCATAAAATAAATAAAATTATCAATATTTTTGGGGATTGGGGCATAATCATAATTCGTCTAAGGCAGAGTTTCTTAAGCTGTGGTCCATGGACCCCTTAGGGGTCCGTGATACGAGAGCGGGGGGTCCGTGGCTACGCATACAACACAAACTTTCATGTACCTTTGACTTTCTTTTTCTCTGATTGTATTCGGAAGGGGTCCGTAAGGTTCCCGAAATACTGTAGGGGGTCCGTGACCAAAAAAAGTTTAAGAACCTCTGGTCTAAGGCCTAATGTGACCTTAATGTGACTGACGCTCTCTGCCATATTTCACTGTTGTAGGATTGGGAACGAACTTTATTTTTTGATTGAGTTTGACGGATTCTGAGCTAACAGATAGATCCATAGATGAAATACAGGCACATTTATTATAAATTATTTCATTTAAGTACAGGGATGTTTACAAAATCATTAGTCTAAGGCCACTCACTGCTATAGTTCACTGTTATGGCAACGGACTTTATTCTTTTACTAAGGTTGACGGATTCTGAGCTGATTTACTGATAGATCCATAGATGAAATACATGCACGTTTATTATATAATATTTCTATAAGTACCTACAGCTAGTGACGTTTAGATCGTAAATGTTTTTATATCCGCTCATAAAAATATATAATTATTTATTATCTCCTTATTCTAGGCTTCGGATTTGATTTGATGTAGGTGGAACGAAACAAGGCTGCAATCGCTATTTGAAATAAAGATTAGCGCTAAAAATCGCTAACCCAAGCCTACTAGACATTAAAAAAATCTTATTAATTTTTTGTTTAAAGGGGCCCAAATGTGATGTTGAAAATTTTATAAAGGGCTACTGTATCAAATGGTATCAAATGAAAGAACTTCATTTATTTTAAAGATTGGAAAATCGTTTTTTTTTAAATTTTGTACTTTTTGATTTATGGCGAAAATTGTTAAAAAGAATACCATTGCCACTGGCCTGTAATAATTACCAATTACTAATGTCATCTTGAATATTACAGAAAAAAATAAAATGGTTTTCCTAAGTTGCATCGTTTTATCGAAATTCACAAAAGTCGTAACACAAACTTATTTGCAGCTACTAAACTAACCGCGACTTATGTCGATGTATGGGTACAACAGTTTTCCAACAGGAAAGATAAGTTGTCCCTCAATACAGTCCATCTTGGACTATTTATATATACTACGAGTTTGTACAGGATCCTCCGTGCGCGAGTCCGACTCGCACTAGACCGGTTTTTTTTCTGATTCGTAGAACAAGACTAAGGAGAGCCAATGTATTATGAAAGTTAAAAAACACTAAGAAAGTTAATACATTCGGTTAAATGAAAGTACTGTCGCAGAATTAAAAGGTTCACCGTCACTTTTCGACTATGTCAATAAGTTAAAGTTTAAAGTGGTGAAGTGCCCAATCAAAGTGATAAATCCAAGTGTTCAACCGCAACTCTTCTCTTACAATTAGGTACTAAATTCTCAGCATTAACAATTCAGTCATAAGTAAGCACTATATCATTTAACAACTCAGCCCACATCACCAACTGCCATAAACTTGTCAGCGCGGCGTATAAAATATTATCTAACCACAGCGCTATTCCAACTCGCAATAGAAACTATTGCCGTCCATTAATAAATCAGTCGCATTTGCATTCCCATTTCCGTTGGAATATTAAACAATTTTTGTTCAGCACAGAACAAATCTAAATCCTTTCACGTTTCGTTTCTCGGTAAGCTTGGTAGCGTTTATTTGAATTTCCTCCGGTTTCTATCCTCGCTCGCACGGCGTCGGCCGTCGCTCTGCATAGTCGTATCGTTTTCAGAGAATCTGTCCGCCGTCTGTCTTACCGCTGCGCTCAGGACACTCAAATTGCACTGAGATGATCTGGTTTCTATATTGAGTTTTGACTAGTTTTTTTTTTATTAAGAATAATGAATCGTTAGACATAAATTCTTTTTCACGCCACTGCTTGGAAGGCTAGTAATAGATGGTCAGAATTCAGGCCGCAAAACGGCGAGTTCTTGGAAAGCGTATGAGACAAGCCAACAATGTAATCAGACACGACAGAAATAATATTAAGGGTCGGTTTACAACAGCAATTTGACCAATGAAAGCACGCCGCATGCCTCGGCGACGTTATAATAGGTAGATATGTCGCAGCCCACTGGTTTAATCAGCCATTTGATTAAATTCCTAGCATTTTAACTAAATTATGACCCGCCAGCAGGTCGACGAAGCCCCGCTACGCAGGGCTTCTATTTCTGCTCTGAGGGACACAAGCTAACTAACAAACCTAACCTAAAATTTAAATGAAAAGACTAGGCAGTTAACTAAATGGCTAATTAAGCTATTTGGCGGCGACAGATACACCAATCAGATCGCAAGCTGTGCCGTAGCACGTCATGCTAATTCGACAATACTCCATACAGTCAATGTCCCGCTAGTAATTGGCAACATAAAAAAAACAAGTGTCACTTTCGTTCGTATCTGCATTTAATTATTGCGCTCGAATATTCTTGAATGTCAAATATCATTAGGAAAATGTCGGAATAATTTATTAGTTTTTTTTAATATTGATTGTGTTGTGTTTTAGGTACTTTGTAATATAACAGGGTTTTAAGTATTTGTATGCATAGAATAATAAATGGGTACGTATCATAATATATAAAGTCATTATACATAAGTTCAAAACACATAATGTTCAAAATATATAAAATCAAAATTAATAATGATTGAAAATCATAACAGTTAAAATCCATAATGTACGGTGGTCATAATGGTCGAAATATATACTGACGAAATGCATATGTTTACAAATAAGTTCAAAATATATAAAGTCTAATGATATAATGTTTATAAGGAATCATGGTCGAAATCCAGAACTTACGTTTGGGGGATGAAAGGCGTTATATAATTAAATTCAATTGTACAAACTTTGATTATAAATAGCCGTGTACTAGAAAAATTAAGTATTTATTCCTCAAATGCTTGTTCTTTTCAATTAAGTTGCAACGATTTATGGTTGCAAGTGATCCTAACACGCTCCTCCTCGCTTCGCTCGTCGTCGCACCTAACCGGGTTCTCAGACTTCATTTTAAAAATTTCAAGATTCTGAGTAATCTGAAAGTTTAAAATATTTGAGTTATTGAGTAATTTTAGGTTAGGTGCGACGACGAGCGAAGCGAGGAGGAGTGAGTTAAGACTAGCACTTGCTACCTACTCATGCCGTAACTTAATTACATTATATGTGGGCTCCAAGTAAATTTGATTATTAATTATGAAAACTGTCTGTGCCGATGTAATAAATGAAGAAAAATATTGATTTTTTGTTTTAATTTCATACTATACATACAAATACAAACAAGGTAGGTAGTAAGTAAGATTTATTTCGCTGTTACAAAAATAGTTAAATATGTATAAACTTAAAGGCTCGGACGTTAAGCTATAATTAACCTATATACATGTATTACTTTTGTTCCAAAGCCCATTAAGTAGGTATATATTTTGACCATTATGCATTTCAAGCTTAGGAGTTGTGACTATTATGAAATTCAACCGGTATATATTTTGACCATGATATATTATGACCATTATGAATTTAGAACTTATGACTTTCGAACTTATATCAAACAACTTTATACATTTAGACCCATTATATATTTTGAATTTCTACATTTCGACTTTATTCATTTCAACCGTATATGTTTTGACTTTATATATTTTGATACGTACCCTAATAAACAGGTGTTTGCTATTCGGTATTGAAGAATTATCTACGGTATATTGTCCAAAAATACGAAATTGACTTTGGAATTGTTTTATTTTTGGTATGATATTATTATTATTTCCTCGCAGTAGATGAAAAGTACTATGTTAGCCCTCAAACTCACTCGTCCATATATTGCTAACTGTCTAGCCTCTACAACAATGTACTATTTTCATCCCTTGATTACTTTCTTCACTGGTATTGATAGTATTGTCTTCGATTTCCGCAATTATCACTCATTTATTTTATGACCACAATAGGCTACTTGATGACAGTTCAAATCAGCTTCTTTTTATGAAGTGTCAAAACGCTCCGAAAGTATGCAGTTTAGTATGAAATACTATCTTGTGACGTGCTTGTGACGTCATGCTCAACATGGTGCCTTATTTTTAGTTTTCGTCATTGTAAAATCGTTGATGGCACGAAAATAAGTTTGAATGATTTTATCCGGGCTGTTTTGGAAGCGTAATTTGCTGGTTAGAGTTAATGAATTTATTTTGATTGTTGTCAAATACCCTATTGCGACAATACTGGGGCGCCTTGGTTTTGTTTTACAAATCTTTTATGTGGATGAACAGGGAAGTTTAACGAACTTCTGAATGATGCGGCTCAATATGTTTTTACCTTTGAACTGCCGAACATTGACCTAGATTCGTAAAGTGGCTGGTTTTCCGAATGCGAGTATTTTGCAAATAAAATCAGGTAACCGTTGCGAACGTAGATTAATCAGCGTCGTAGATTAACCTACGTCGTAACCTATCTTATTCATACAACTAATTGAGTTACGTGAGTATACTTTGACTCCGTTAATGACAAACAGAATTACTTAAGTATTTTTCATTTTCGCATATCAAACATACCGGGTGCAAGTGAAATGCCGGCATATCATGATATGCCTAGGAATATTGTGATATGGCGAATTATACTATCGCAGCCAACTGGTTTAATTAGCCATTTGGTTAATTGCCTAGCATTTTCTCTGAACTATGACCCGCCAGCAGGTCGACGAAGGTTCTATTTCTGCTCTGAGCGACACAAGCTGACTAACAAACCTAACCTAAAATAAGGAGTGTGTTTAATGAAAAGGCTAGGCAGTTAATTAAGCTAGTTGACGGCGACAGATACAAGTCGACGAAATCCTGGGTTGAAACATATGGGATACTTTTTATGTCGGTAAAGCATTCCCTTAGAATAGTAATGGAAATAACGCAGGCGAAGCCACGGGTAGATGCAAAATGTAAATTCAAGAAGAAGTAGTCTGCCTAAACGTTGCTAGGCAAATCGTCAAACGATGAGCTTTGAACGATATGGCCCATGTTAGTTAGACATATCATGATATGCCTAGGAATTTCATGATCTGGCGAATTATACAAGCGGCCGCCGACATATACACAATTTAAATAAAGAGGCGCATTAAGTATACAGCGTGGAAATCCAATACGGGCGAATATTAAAACGGTGGTCAGCAGGACCTAAGAAGTTTATTTATGTAACTTTTGCTTAAAACTACAATGAATATATTTACTATACAAAATAATTTGGCCCGTATTGTAACGCAAAACAACACATTCAAGTTGACAAACACACTAGTTGACAGTTACTTTAAAAAGTTTTTTATCTCACAACGTCATAACAAGCATGTAGGTATGCGATGCAATTGCTGCTCGGTAAATTTTCAAATATTAATTATGAGGTCACTATTAAGTGTAATTTAAATAATCATATTAATTAATGATAACACTATACCTGGTTTAATTGTTTGCTCGTATTAGACTTCCACGCTGTATAATATTGAGAATGTGGCAGGCTACATTAAGGTTGATTATGATTATTATAATACTATTAATTGTAACCATTAGGTTGAATAGACGATGTACATTAAATATTGTATTAAGTTTGACTTTTTTCATCATCGCATCTTATTCTGTTTTACTGTTTAAAACTACAGGACTTACTGTGTACTGCACACCTACTCTTTTGCTCTATGTAAGTATCTATTCTTATGGATGTCTATGTAAGTTACTATTCTTTTGGTTCCACGGGTATGCACCATTTTGAACATTAATTTACATTGTGACTGAAACATTTTGTTCCTGTACGTGACTGTTATGGTTCTGTTCGTTTGCAAGCAAAGCAACGAGTAAAGAACTACGCAGAAAGCAGATCTAGAGAGATGCTGCATACACAAACAAATGACCTAGCAGGTTAGAGTTTTACTTAATAGTTAGATTTTTACTTTATCTACGTTATAGTTTTTGTTGTGAAATCATTCATCTTGAAGCGTGTATCGGCTATAGAAATTTCGGTATAAATTTCAATATTATCCTCTACACATAACAGGTTTACTATACAGGTAGACAGACAAGCACAGGAAAGTAATCTAATAACCAGGTACAGAAGAAGAACCTTCCTATAGATTCTCACATTCTGTATTGTAACATTTGTAACTGTATTTTAATGCATTACTGATAATAGCTGCCATTTTTTTTTCTAAAATAGTCAAAAGGCTACTCAGAGGGTTTACTATTGGATCGCATAAATTTAAAAGGCATAATGCATCATTTCGCATAATTCATCATTTGGCATAACGCTTTTTTTTTCTGATCCCGTAAACTTTTCAGGATTTTTATAACGCAAACCTAACCTAACCTAACTTATTTACCAGGATGAGGCCTTAAAGAGTCCTGAAAATTCTACAGTTTAAGAAAAAAATGCATTATGCCGAATGATGAATTAAGCCAAATGATGCATTATGCCTTTTAAATTTATGCGATCCAATAGGTTCCCTACTCAGAGTACACAGGTCAGCAATAGAGCCGCTAATAAGGTTCCTGCTGAACCGTAGATAGTTAAGTTTTTTCCTCGACCGTTGGTAAATACCGTTTATTTGAATTTCACTAGCCCGTCCGTCAACCGTTCGCCCACAATTTCGTCTGACGAGAAGCAAATATTGGCCCGCTGTTCACTTTCCCGCCTTTTCATGTTCGCCTTTATTCGTGATTTTGTCACTAAGGAAAAAAGGTAACGGTAACGTAGGTCTACTTCACGCCAACTGCAGTTAGTACTTCGACTGCTAATGCTTCTCCATTAATATTATCGTGGGATTATTAAATTGTAGTAAAATATTGATGATTTCCAGTCAGCTGATTCATAATTTGCAAAGGTTAGGGACCAAATTAAAAGATTAGAGCAAAATTATCGCATGCGTAACATGCGTTACATAAATATGTTATTATTCGTCATATATTTGCGACTACCACTGGATATTTGCAAGACACCAAAATAATCAAATACGCAAAACACATAGAAATAATTTGGAGTAACGTTAAATTAAAAGTTTAATTAATCAGTATAATATAAACACGATATTAGGTGGATGGTATCAGCCACAAATATTCTCTTTGGTTTTCGCGTGCCAGGTCTTTTGTAGTAGGTAGGTACGTAGGCGTGGTCACAGAGGTAGGTAGGCTGACGCTTCGCTACCCCGTAGGTAACCAAGAGTGCTGCGAAACACTCGAAATGTGATATTTTGTAATACTTTGGGTTAGTATTTTAGAACAGACGTAATTCATTTCACGAACACATAATTTTATGCGTTCGGTATGCTAACCTAACCTAACCTAACCTAACAATATTGTGCTAATTTCAGGTATGCCAAATCAATCGGTATGCCAATTAACTTGCATGCGTTTTTACTATTATACCATTTAAGCGGTATGCTCAATCATCGTATGCATCGGAGTTTTAGATTATGCCTAATAAGCAGGCATCGGATATTCCTGCGCCTATTTACCTAAAGTTGGCGAATTCCCGGAAAAAACTAAGCAAGTATGGAGTTGGCTTCTTAAAAAATATTTTTAAATAATATAAATGATTACCTGTTCATTGCTATCGTCTCTTTGTTAAAATTATATTTAAGATAAAACTTAACTCAAATTGTTCTACTAATAGTAGCTATAACGTTAATTAGTTACCGAAATGAATTGCACGTAAATTAAATAATATTTAGTCGTTCTGTACATGGGAAATAACTTAGAATAGTACATTGCAATACTATAATAGGTATGTGTTTATGTTAGCCTAATTTCCGAAATCCCGGTAAATTTACGTACTAACAAAAGTAAAAAAATAAATTGAGTCCGCCTCCATACCATTCAACTACCTACGCTGACGCCGAAGTTTAGGTAAATAGGCGCAGGAATATCCGATGCCTGCTAATAAGAGAAGACCTTCCAACACACGTAACTAATTCATTAACTGTTTCTAGAAATAGTTTTAGTCTCTTGTAAAATAGTGTTTAAAATAGGGAATATGCATGATATTTTTTTGTTTAGGTACTTCAATAAAAGCTCATTCATATAAGAAACAGTATGAAATAAATATTTTTCGAATATCTATAAAAATAACCAAGATATAAGCCATCAAAGATTTATCTCTATCTTTTTTCTAGCAGAACAGATTCTGTTGTATTCTGTTCAACAGAATATAGTATGGACTCCATTGCAGTATGGCGGACGTGTACGGTACCTGTGTGTATGACGTCATACTTCATATCGCTCCGTCTAATCGCTGACTATTAATTAGTGCTTTAAAATGTTTATATCTTCCGTATTTCTGGGTCGGTTTTAATTTTACCTTACATCATCTTTTTACGGTATTTTCATTTTTTTTTAAGAACTGCGATATAAAAATCATGCATAACATGATCACATATTCAACACCATGTATTCATTAACATCATGTATTCTGTAACTATTACGTAAAAGAAAATTGATAACAACATAGTATTTACTATTGGCCAGGGGAATTTGTAAATAACATGTTTTATGTTTATGCCACACCTGGCCATAAAGTGACTTTTTCCACACGCTGCGTGTATGGAAAAAGCCGCTTTCTGGCCAAGTGTAGACATAAAATGATGTACACAACACGGGAGGTAATAAAGAAAGCCCTCGATCGCATATTTACGTCCCCCGCTTGCAGCTCGGGCCGCAAACATCTGCGATCTCGGCCTTTCTTTGTATTACGTAACCCCCATAGCTGCGCCATTATGGAATTAAAAATGCAATAACTGAATCAATATAAAGATTCCATACAATTATCAAACCTGCTCACAAAATTTCACGAGAATCGGTTGAAATTGAAATGCGACCTGTAGAGGACAACAGCCGGACATCCGGGCAGATATACAAAAGCATTTTTGCTCAAGCTGAAACGGCAACACTTCAGTAGCTCTATCAAAAAATTTAGAAAATAATGTCTTTAATTAAGTCGTATTAGGTTTTTAAAAGCCAGGAGGTTCTAAAAATCGTATTTTACTAACAGTATTATTAGGAGCTGATTTTAATAAGATACTAAAACCGTTTTGACGTAACAGCGGCAGTTCCGTTTTATTAAATTTTATTCATAAATGAGAAGTATTAGTAAATCCCAAGACATTTAAATGCGGCTTACAATTGGACACCGTTTGATATTCTATTCGTAGCGGTGCAAATATTGACCGTCTGTGGCTGGATAGGGCCGTCGTTGGCTCTACGTTGAGGCAAACGATGCGATCCAAGATGGTTCACTTTAAGTTTCCCGTTTACTGAAACGAAGAGTAACGAAGAGTCCTATTTAAATTTAGAGCAGCAATAGACTGCCGAGAGTCTCGTTTTTATTGGCATATGTGTGTGCCTCATATACAATCGTTAATACGAAAATAGACATGAATTAATATTAGTCACTTCACAGTCACTTTGAATTAATATTATTTTCAAATTATTGCCCGCTATATGTCAGTTAACAATCAAATCACAGTAAATTAATTTGTAGGTACGGTGTTATTATACATAGTACAAGTTACATATAACCTTATGGTATGTCAAAATAACGTCCTCAGTTATGTGCGCAGACTAAACAGATAATATTTTATATCATCTTTCAGCCCATTAACTTTAAATAAATTTTAACTAAGGTTTCAGCCGTTAAAATGCATGTAATTCCGATAAGCATATAAACAGAAGTGACGCTGCCCGTCGTCGCAAGTTGACGTGTCACGCAATATCAGCTTGATTGATGAGCTTGCGTATATACACAGATGACCACAACTTTGTAGTAACGTGACGTGCCGTGATGATGGGCACTGCTTAGGACACGTAACATACACTCTTAGGACCGTATACTTTATTCCGATGAAAATAAAATACAAGAAATGTTTTACTTTCATAAAAAATTAAAAATATCCTTTTTGATTTATGTGCAGAAAGTACGAAAGAAATGCCACTCCTGCACGTGTATCAAACGACGTTTTTTAGTATATTTGCGAAAAAAATACGGTGAAACATAAATATGGTTTTCACCATTCAGTCAAATCAAAAGAAATTATTTTGGGACAGATGACATATGATAATTTAATTACATTCAAACATGAAAAAGGAATTAATATTTTTTTAAATAAATGTACGCTTTAGTGTCCAAAAGCTAGCTGAAAAGTGACAAACACTAGTGCAAAAAATCTGCCCGCCAAGTCGAGCAAAATAAAGGCACGGTCGTACCATCCTTTTCTCGACGCCATTCAGGTCATTTTCAACCTCCTGTAATTTTCAATAACATTCAATTTAAACGTGTAGTTTTAGAACTATTGCACGTCAAAGTTCCTTAGTTTTGTCACTGACTCCCAGACTGACTGACTGATGACCATCATAATTCTAAGGTACTTCTAGCAAACCTACAAGCTCCAAATTTTAAACATAGTTAGTTTTTAGGGTTCCGTACCTCAAAAGGAAAAAAACGGAACCCTTATAGGATCACTCGTGTGTCTGTCTGTCTGTCACGAAAATATATGAATTTTAATCATGGGGGCCACTTTTAGGGGGGTCAACTAGAAAATTTAAAAAAAGAAGTTAGCGAACTATATCGTGTGACATATTAAATGAAAGGGCTCACTGTGAGAATTTTTATATCAACGGTTTTGAAGTTATTTAAGAAAATAGGCAAATATAACCCCCCCGCCCCTATCTCCGAAATTATTGGACGTACAATTTTGAAAAAATATGGAAATTAGTCCTACACCTATAGATTACAGGAAAACCTATAAGATGTCTGTGCAATAAAGTATAATTGTTTTATATTGTTTTGAACGTGGGGAACCCTCTCCACGCGATTCTAACTCACACTTGTCCGGTTTTTTAGCCTATCATGTCCTACAAAACCTAAAAATATTGCAATTTCAGTCACAACTGCACACATAAGTTTGTAATCTTATACAAATACATGCGATTACAAAGTTAGTCTTGTAGTTCAAAAATAGAATGGATTGGAATGTAATAAATAAAGACCACTTAGAAAAAGAAATGAGATCCCATCAAAAACATTACATGTAAAGATGCCAGTCTCGCAACGCAGTTCTCCTACAACAAAAAAGCTTTGAAATATACCTAATGTTAAACCAAGTCAGTACTGAGGGGGGGGGGGGGGGGGGGTGTCCACAGAACTCGATTTCCACCGACTTGCCTATTATTTACCCGTGGAGGATTCTTTATTTGAGAACTATAAAATATGTTCACATTTCAAATTTTTACTTCTCGAATACACTCACGGAAAATGAATTCGCGTCGTTTTCTATGAACAATTATATAGAAAATGGCCCGAATTCGTTATCCGTGAGTGTATTACGCCGCAACCCAAATGTGTTTTTATAAGGACTTTCATTTAAATCCTTGCCTTGCCAGTTGATTCGGTTTTATAATTTTCTTTCAAACCTTTTTCGTTTTCCCTGTTTTTACCCTAAAATACTATTTTATAAATTTAATTTCACGAATAAACTCTGCTCGTTCGTAAAAGCCCTGCAAAAGGTTTAAAGTCTAATAAATCTTCATGTGACACCGAAGTCAAGTCAAAGAAATTACTACAAAAGGGTTACTTAGTTAAGTTTCTAGAAGGCCGGACTTCACATAACTCATTAAGATAAGGCAGCGTTTCACTTGCTTCTTAGTTTAAATGCAAGTAAAAACGTATTTGAAAGACTAACATAGGTTTTATTTTTTCAGTATATTTTACCCAAATACGGAGTCAAGTAGACAGATGCACATTCAGTGAACTACGCTACGAGTATGGGTCAAAATTACTTCTACGTATACTAAGTATGGTGAGTAGCAAATTAAGTTTTGCTTAACTGAATATGCTAACTCAGGTCGTACTTCTTATTGTTTTTAGGTTTTTATCCTGATAACGTGTTCAAAATCGATACGCGTTAGAAGTTATGACAGAGATGTCGTAACTTCTAACGCGTGACATTTATAAACAACCAAATGGTGGATCTGATTGTCACGTAGTTATAGTACCTATCGGGTGATAGATGACCTCGGTCTCAGTTATATGACAGCAAAGAATATCAACATTTCAAACGAATCCACGGTCAATGTGTATAATAAAACATTTTTGGTCATTATCTTTATGGTCGCTAAAACGCAATGTGGCATATTTCGATTAATTTATATTAATTCGTTCCATTTGTATGTTCCCTTTTCATGTTACAAGGAATATGGATTTACGCTTTAAAACCTATTTTTTATTCTTCTTGTCGTTACGGACCGGCCATGATGGCGTTCATTTATGTCTTTCACGAGACGTCTTTCAATTAATGATTTTATTTAAGAGAATTTTCGTTTTCATTGATCCAGTAAAGAAACATTCAAATTCAAACATTCAGCTAGTTACCCTGGCCTTCAACGCATAAAACAGTAACTGCGTGTAGCCCGGCACGTGTTTGGATGGTTTTAGCTGCTACCGGTACCATCAGCACTTTTTTACTATAACCTACTGCAATCATCACAACGAAACCAAACTTGTTTACAAATAAACTTGTAAAAGAGAAAGCTGTCGTGTGAATCTGTATAGGGGAGAATAAATGAAACTAGACAATGAAGCGCAACACAATTGCAGTGAAAAGACGCGGCAGCGCAGTTGCGAACAAGAGAAATGGGAGCCAGTCGCAGGTGCAACAATGTGCGTTGGAGGTGCAACAATGTGGGCCGCTTCTGATTGCGACGTTACGCCTTGATTGCCCGACGCTTCACCGCCCGAGTTTAGGCTGTACAGGAATCAGTGCATTGTTGTAAAAAAAGTTATACAATAACATGCATCGTCACTGTTTCGTGTATGAGTAGCTTCGGTAGTCACGTGGTCGGGGAAGCGAAATTTTCGTATTTTTTACACTTCACAACGTAATTTACTCTTGTGTTGATGGCATTTGGCTAATTTTAACATTGTTATAACTTGATTTTGTACAAAAAAAATGTCACAGATTTCCACTGGTTTTCAGTTTTAATAAACATGTTCAAATAGGTACACACGTACGGAAAAATGCGGTATATTTTAAAGATACCTATTACAAAGCTTTACATAAAAAAAAAGTCAATTGGTTCGAAAAATATGAAAATTCATAGCTATGTATGGCAGTCCTTGCTTGAGTTTTACCAGTTGGCATGCCTAAAATTTACCTCGCTCCTCGCTCTAGATTAAATTAGCTTCATTTTGAATAAAACCCCAAACCGTACCCTACCTAGCCCAAGCCAGTTAAAGCTGTCCAATACATTGATAACAAACAAACCAAAATTTACATTTGCAGCACCCTATCTGAAGCTCAAGCTAACTTAAAATTAATTTAAAACTTAAAACTAGTATACCACAGCGAACCCTGTTAACTTTTTGCATGTCATTCGGTCTGGCACATTCAGGCTGAAATGATGATAAAAAATCTGTCATTTTTCACATGTGTGCATAGTTTTGTTAAAATTCCCGTTTTTCATTTATGGCTCTATAAATATATAGTGCTCTATAAAAGGAGTGTGCGCTTTGTTCTATTGATTAATTTAAAAAAGTTGTACAAGTCGCAGAGTAAACGCACATATGAATCATCTTATAAATTAAATGCAAAATTCAACATAATGCGTATTTTTAGAGTTTTGTTCAAAAGGGTACCAAAGGGGCCCTTTTATTAAGACTTCTCTGCCTGTCTGTCTGTCTGTCTGTCACGGGGCTGTATCTTTTCAACCGTAATAGGTGGAGACTTAAAATATTCACAGAAAGTCTATTTCTATTCATGCCATATTAACAAATTATAAAAATAACATTTAAGGGAACCACCAAACAAGTAAAGTGTATTTTTTATATTTTTCGGTCGCTTTCAATAATGGCAGTAGATAGACGCATGATATGTTCACAAAATGTGTATTTCTGATGCTGCTGTAGCAAAAAATAAATAATGAAAGGGGTCCCCAAATTAGAAACGTGTTTTTCCGGTTTTTTTATGAGTGGGTACACGGTACACCGCATTTTAAATATCCATGAAGCAATAGTAGATTGTGTCACAGGGGAGAAAAATTATGTATTTACGGCGAGGGCGTATATTGAATCCTGAGCGTAGTGAGGGATGCAAGTGTTAGCGCGCGTGGTGAAAATAATTTTGCTACCTTGTGACTCATACTGCTTTTCACACCGATTATGAGGAAAATTCTAATACAAACACCACCTACCAAAATAACGAAATATACACGATGGCATCTAATCGGTAATCAGGTACCAGTTTTTCTAACTCAGTAATTGATAGATGTCGTAATTAGTTACATTTAGCAATTTTTTTTTCTGTGGTAATTTTTATTTCGAAATCAGTTTTATCCTAAATTCCTTGTCACCCTACTAATCTGTATCTGTGAGATTACAACCTCTTTAAAAAATTAATGACAATGATAATTTATGAGTAATAACTTGTCACTGTCATGTATGTAAACAAAGTCATAGAAGTCGCAAATTGAATTAGAAAAGTAAATTAGTAATTAAAAAAACATGCCTCGACTGTATTTGTGCTCAAAATACAATATTGTAGGTACGAATATCAATACAAACCAAACAGCTGAAGATGAACTCAAGAATTATTCCACGAAATTCATCCAAACGTACCAATTCTCACGCACAGTTTGATAAACCGCATGAACTAAAACCTCTGTGACTTCGGACAATTCACAGTGCCAAACCACGCTCAAGGGCATTTCTCCAGAAATATGTCTGCGACTCATTCATCTGTCTCCATACATTTAGTATGAAAAAGGGCCAGATGAATGAGGTGACCGCAGACATATTTCTGGAGAAATGCCCTCAAGCACCCGGCCGGCCTCGACGTCGTCCTGACGATCTGGATCGACGCATTTTAAGATCCTTTGCTCGGGATCCTCGTAGGAGCAATAGGCAAGCAGCGAGAAGGTTTCATGTGAGTCAGTCCATCGTGTGGCGGCTACTTAAAATTACATTCTACTTAAAATTGAATTGCATTCTTTTCATTTTCGGCCATTTTATCAATTTTAATTCGTTATCTATCACGCCCTAACTACTCATACTCGTAGAAAAGTTTATTTACGTAAGATCTGTCAAAGCGATGGCACTTGACGTATCGTGATCACGTGATTTTACTTCAATAATTAATGTAGGTGACCATGTATCCAGTGGTTATTAGTTTAAATTATGTTTTAACCTTTAATTAATTAAACAGTGAGGTATTTGTGTGAGACCTCGCCTATTAAGTTTGATTTTAGCTAGATATTAATAATTGTCTACTCCTGATTACCGATTAGAATCCGCCGTGTATAGTTAATTATTATTAAAATGAAATGTTAAATTTCTAGTCTATTATTGTTTTATAAAACGATTATTATTTTTTACGGACGGGACGAAAATACCACTTTCATATTATATTCATGGCCCTCGCCTGCGGCTCGGACCGCAATCACCTGTTATCTGGGCCATTCCTTATTATACCACCCTCTGTGTGTAATATACTAATAAAGTTGTCTATTATTGTATATTCTATTGTTGCATATTCTAAGTGGGCTCAAACTAAAAATACCCTGTTGTCCTTGAACAGAAAAGTAACACTTTGATCCCTCTTATGAGGGAGCAAAATACTTTTTTCTGAATAAGAGGTGTGAAAAACAAATAAACGAATATCCAAATACTTCTTTATTGAAATTTTATTCAGTCTCTATTCAACAAGTTCCATTCTTGTTAATTTTAAACAGAATTCTATTTTTGAATAGATCCGATTCCAATACAATGACTTCTTGTTAGTAGAACATACCCAAAGCTGAAAATCTTTTCAGTCTATATTATTATTCATCGAACTGATTTTTGTGAATAGTTGGCGAGGGTAATATTGTTCGGCACATAATTATTATTCATGACCAGAGCCAATTAAAATAAGTCAATATTTCTGTGCAAACAGTGATAGCTCAGTTCGGCTCGGCACAAAATGGCATCAATTAACTCAGATTCAAGCGACATTTTGCAATATTTACCCGTCTGTAATTAACCTCTACCTAAATACATGGTGATTCGGGAGACTTGAGCGAAACTGAACATACGGAATCAGTAATGGATGGTTCAACATAGTGGGCAGCTTGTAAGTTACGAAAGTGAAAGTTTCACTTAAATTACATGTAAGTTACTTATGAAAGTTTCACTTAAATTACATGTAGTTTCCTATGAAAATTTCACTTATATTACATGTAAGTTTCTGTACTTTTCAGACGTAAATTTCCCTTTCGTGTGTAATTTTAAATTGCACACGACGCACGCTGCATTGTGCATTTTTTTACAATAGTTAACAAACATAATCATACATTACCCACTTTTCAGATAAATATAGTCAAGGATGAAACGTTAAAAATGATTAAAGAAATATTTTATTCTCGATTGGATGAAATAGAACAACATTAGTTTATGAACCAAGTGAGAATTAGAGATAGATGTGAATGCGGAGCAACTCAATATCTATTTTTCAATGTTGTCCCAGTGTTTAATGCCCCGCCCTCTACCCTTAAACCCTTACAATCCTTCCAAAACAAACTCCTCAGACGCATAACAGACGCACCATGGTTCCAATCGAACCTATCAGTACACTAGGACACACACATGCCTACAATCAAAACACACTTTGTTTCCTGCACCAGGGCATTTTTTGACAACATCCCCCACCACCCCAACCCCCTGATCAACTGTATTACCTATGATACAACCATACCAGAATTTTTGGATGACCCACCCGAGGACATACCCCATGACGAAAACATTACTGACACCCCGACCCCCCCGCCGCCGCGGGCCAGACTACGCAACCCAAAATATGTACGACGACCCCGACACGTTCTGACTGACCCGGACGACGCGATCACGGCGACCATTAAACAATAGAACCAAGTGACCGCGCCGTCCGACTTCGACGAATCTTTACTACTAGACGACACGACCCTCACTCAGAGGTGCTCGCGGCGACGGGGCCGACCACCCAGACCTGACACTACCAATCGAGATTAGTACCACACTATACATTCATATTACACCACTTTGCTATACAGTTAGGCTAAAATCATACAATTACACTTACATATAATTTTCATTAGGTAAATTTTTTAAACACAAGTAGTATCAACGCGCGGCGAGGGATTAGCCCCCCGCGCGTCATTAGGATCACTCCTGTTAGGGGGCCCATAAAGCCGGAGCCCTACAGGCTATCATGTCATAAAAAAAAAAAAAATGTTTAAGAACACAGTGAAGTGTTTTAATTGCAAGATAGTTTTATTTCTAGGCTTATAGGTATAGTGTTATAGAACATTAGTAATGGAGTCTTTAAAAGTTTAGTTAAGAAGATTTCAAATATATTTTACGCTTGTAAGCAATAAAGTTCTTAGTATTAAAAAAAAACTATTTTATTTCGTGTATCTACGACACTAGTATTTTATTCTTTTTTACAAAAAAAACGGAATCCTTATAGGATCACTCCAGTGTCCGCCTGTCCGTTCGTCTATCACAACAGAAACAATTTGCTTACAAACTATAACACCATATAAATTAATATTTGGCACACATACATTAGTTTTAGAATACTCGATATAGTATTTTTCACACCTCCTATTCAGAAAAAAGTATTTTGATCCCTCATAAGAGGGATCAAAGTGATACTTTTCTGTTCAAGGACTACCTACAGGGTATTTTTAGTTTGAACCTGCTTAGAATATGCCATTGCCATACCATACATTATAGACTCTACATATTGACTCTACATATCAACTCTACATATCGACTCTACATTATTGACTCTACATATCGATTCTACATATCGACTCTACATATCAACTCTACATATCGACTCTACATATCGACTCTAAATATCAACTCTACATATCGACTCTACATATCGACTCGACATATCGACTCTCCATATCGACTCTACATTATCGACTCTACATTATAGCTCTACATATCGACTCTACATATCAACTCTACATATCGACTCTACATATCGACTCTCCATATCGACTCTACATTATCGACTCTACATTGACTCTACATATCGACTCTACATAAAGTCGATAATAAGGAATGGCCCAGACCACAGGTGTTTGGGGTCCGAGCCGCAGGCGAGGGCCATAAATATAATATGGAAGTGGTAAATTCGTCCCGTCCGTAAAAAGTAATAAACGTTTTATAAAATAATAAGGAACTGTAAATTTAACAATTTCACATTTCATTTTATTAAAAATGTGTGATGCTCTTTGACTAACTATATATTTCGTTTTCGTTATTTTGGTAGGTAGCGTTTGTATTTAAATTTTCCTCATAGTCGGTGTGAAAAGCAGTATGTGTCACAAGGTAGCAAAATTATTTACACCACGGGCGTTAACACTTGAATCCCTCACTACGCTCCGGATTCTACTTTAGAATCCCTCGCTGCGCTCGGGATTCAATTGTAGAATCCTTCGCTTCGTTCAGGAATCAATGTACGCCCTCGCCGTAAATACATCATTTTGCTCCCTTGTGACACAATCTACTATTATGCAACAGTTGTATAAGTGGGTTCAAAAAATGCGAATTGCGTGAGTTGCGATACGAGCCGCGAATACAGACGCAATGAGCGTTTTTAGGGTTCCGTACCAAAATGGTAAAAAAGGAACCCTTATGGTGCGACTCTGTCTGTCTGTCTGTCTGTCTGTCTGTCTGTCTGTCCGTCTGTCACAGCCAGATATCTCAGGAACTACTGATGCTATCGATTTGAAATTTGGAATAGTGTTAAAAGTAGCTAACCCGAGCCTATTGGACATAAAAAATATCTTGTACCTTTTTTACTTTTTTTTTAAAAGGCTCCGTAATGGGACTTTGAAAATTGAAAGTAGGGCTATTATATTGAGTGGGGTATCAAATGAAAGGGCTTAATTTGTAGATTAAAACACCATTTTTATTTTTTTTCTTAAATAAGTAGTTTTTGATTTATATATTTTTATGTACCATTCCCCCCCTATTATCTCCGAAGTTACTGATCAGAAAAATGTGTCATAATTACTAATTATAAATATCAACCTGAATATTACAGGAAAAATAGAACGGTCTTGCTAACTTTAATACCTTTTTAGAAATTTACAAAACTTGGAGTCCCTAGCGGCGAGTAGCAAAACTAAGCGATGGCATGTTTCACGCTAGGGGATTTCCGGGCAAAACTAGATGGCGCTAAAACACTAAACTTTTAACGATGTTATAATTGAACAAAGAAACATAGTATAGTAACAATTAGTTCGTAAACAGCTAATAATAAATAAATTTAAATACATTTAAATACTGTGTCACGTTTGCAAAGTTAAATAATTGTAAATAATATTATAATTATTTTACCAAGCTTATACATAGATGGCGTTGTAAATTCGGGGAACAGCTTTTTGTATGGAGAATGACAGTCCTCTTGATTTAATGGTCCTTGCTATTAAATAGAATCATTACACGTCAGGTACTAAATATTACAGGGAAAATCTAACTGTTTTCCTAACTTGCACTGTTTTTTAGAAATTTGCAAAAATCATAACATATACTTATTTGCTTCTACTAAACAAATCGACATACAGTTTTTCTTGAACTATTCGCGTATCTACTTATGAGTTTGTACGGAACCCTCGGTGCGCGAGTCCGACTCGCACTTGTTTTACTTAATTATACAACGTTGCATACAATACTTTTTCTACGACTAGGTTTTAAATTATAAAATACAACATTAATCCAATCCAAGTAAACAAATATGACGTTTGACTGACAGTATGTGTCTATGGTAAACTTTTTTTTTTTAATTTAAAATATACCTACTTAAATTAAAAATACTTTTTTTATGTTGGCATCAATGAATTTAGTTCGGAAAGTTTTGTTTTTCTTAAAAACTGTAGGAATTTAATTGTTTGTTAAGTTGGTAGTTGTGCATTTTTACCGTAAAGTTAAAATTGAGCGCTTAATCCTTGATCTAAGTTTAACCTAGATTTAGAAGTCTGTGGCTGCTAGCAATAACGTAAAGTGACTATAACCACACTAGTGCTGTTATCGGGAATAGAGTATAGACTTCTCTGAACTCATATTATGTATGTTCTTATGTTAGTGTTCGTGACCAAGTAAACGACAGATAACAGTACAGGAGTAGAAAAAATATTATATTATAGCAATGTTTTTTTTTTAAATACAACCTCGAGACAGCAAAATAAAATATGATGACTTATACACATATCAAGTAAAAAAACAAAAATAAATAAATAAAAAAAAAGGAAAATACATGCTTTGCTTCTCGTGGATTTGAACTCCCGTACGTTATGTAACAATCGGTTACAATAACCCCTTGGCCACTCGGCTATTGACAATCAGTGTCGAATTTTCCGATCAGTATCCGGTCTACTGACGTCAGAAGTAGCGGAAAAGTGACATGAAATTTAAGTGAAATTTATTCGGTAACATTACTCTCAGAAACGTTTCTTGTCAATTATGTAATTTTCAAAAGTTGAAATATGTCACAGTTAAGGTAATATGTGAAATATTTCAGAAGTTGCCCATCGCTAGTTCAACATCGTATTTAAGGGAAACACCTATTCCTTTTTACCCGACTGCGGCGAAGCCCAAAGGAGGGTTATGTGTTTAACCTGTATGTATGTATGTATGTCCGTTCCTATGTCCGCTCGTAACTACTTAACGGCACATCCGGTTTTGATAAATGATACATCATTAGATTCGTCTTGATGGTGCGAGTGTCACTGGGTATCAAGTTCGTTAAAATAAACAAAATGGCGGATTTTTTTTATAAAAATGTGGTTTTTTCCTTTTGTTTTTACTTTTCTTAAGTAGTACTAAACTTAATTTTCTACAATCGTAGTCAATCTACTTCAACTAATTAATAAAAATAGAACCTTTTAAATTGTTATGAGGAAAGTAATTTTTATTGTAATTTTGGTAATGTCAAAGTTTACAAACATTTCCAAACGTAAAATGACGAGTATCGGTACTTGACGGAAGTATTCTGATTGTAAAATGATCATTAATGTCGTAAATAAATTAAAACTTTATGTTTTCAAATCCAAAACAGTTAACGTTAATCTCACTAAGTCTTATACGAAACAGCAGCTTATAAGTTACTGAATCCATAAGGTTGATCCTGCTCAGGTCTCCCGAATTACTATGTATACCCAACTAATATTAGGATTGTAAGTAGCAAATAGTTCTACATTATTAACAAAGGTCTTCATACACAACACAACACATCCAATTTTATAAGTAATACGTTGGTAAGCTATTACCTCTCCAAATCTATATTATTATAATCTGAATAAAATACGTAACTACTTTTCTGGAAAACAATTTTTTCGTAATATAATAATAACTGTTTTTTTTTTTTTAGATCTTTGCCTGGGGCGAGCAACGAGCATGTTTTACTTATTTATCTGACACTGTTTTCCGAGATGTTGCCTGTCGCTCAAATTCATAAACTAGGTATCGTATCTCTATGCAAAGAGCCATGTCAACGTCCGTTACTGCATAAAAGAATGACAAACCGAAATATAACGTATTTTGCCTATACGTTTGTACACAAATGATATAATTGGGTGCGTGTCTGGTCGAATAAAGTAGTTAACGTCATAATGAAATGATTGACTTATTTTTCTCGTTGAAATAAAATGTTTGATTTTCAGTATGTTCTGTCATAAAAAGTCAACTAGGACCCATAAAGTTAGATTAGTTTTATTCTATAACAATCCTTATAAGTTAACAAATTATACCAAATGATGGATTATTATTTATTACAAACATAACGTTACGTTTAATTCAACCCAATATGTGTGACATATCAGATATGTACTTACTTATATCTGCAATGTCTCTGCTATGTAAACATAATAATTATTTTAATTCCTTTTAATTTCATCGAGTGTAATATTTCTCGCTGCCTAAGAAAAAAATGTAAACAAACGACGGAGTAATAAATTAAACATGTACAAAATTATTTAAACCTAATAAAGTCTAAAGTAAATCATTCATTTCAACTAATATTGGTCCGTATTATTAGCAAGTTAAGGTTTAAGAAAGTTAACAAGCGAATGGATGTAAGTCAATCCTAAAACAACGAAACACAAACACTTCAGATTTGAACATAAGTTTTCAGTTAATTTATTGCTGTAAGCAGCAAGTTTTTCTAAAAAGGAGCATACAAATTTGAACTCTATTATTGACAGTATTAGTTCTAGTTTAGTGTGTAGTCAGTCAAATGAAGACAAAATTGCCAAGGTGTCGAGAGTTTGTATTGGGCCTAACAAGTCCGAGATGCGTATTTCAACTTTGGACGCTGACAGGTCGAATGACTAGTTAAAATAGTGACTTGAAAGGTAGTTTGTCCTGAAAACTTTATCCAAATTTATACTTTATTATTGATAGAATTAGTTCCAGTTTAGTTTACGGTTAGACAAATGAAGACAACTTGGAAGAGGTTACAGAAAGCGTTAATAAGTCGGACTAGCACGTTAAGTGCAAGATTTCACACGAGGCACAGGATGCATGGGATTTTAAGATGCTAGATAATGTTGAGGTGTCGGAGGAAGTTTTTGATGACTTCTTTAGGCATAAAAGCGCGAGCGTTTAGTTTTTTTGAGCATTCATTTTCTTACGGACTTGGAGGAAGGTTCTCTGGTTAGGCGTTACGCTGTGACGTATTGTTTGCTAGCTTAGGTTATGCTAGAGGTCAAGACCGCTAGTATGGCCTGAGTTGGGGAATAGTACATTACATCTAGTTTTGGGCCTTATAGTATTTAATTCAATTTAGTGTGGGATCTTTCTTAAATTATAGTGAGCGTTTATAGTGTTAGTAAAAGTGTAATTCTCTTAATTTTGTGATTAAAATAGTAGTGCAGTTTACGTTATTTATTGAGTGTATTCATTGCTGGTGTGGATTGTGCTGGTGTTTTATAATACTAGTATGGTTTATATTGGTGGATAATATATTTTAATAAATAATGTGGGGTTAGCAGTTTTTAGATTAATTTTAAATTACAGTTGTGGGTTTGAGATTTTTGTTTAGTGTTCAATTGGGGTAGTGTAGTTTACTTTAGTTGTGGAGTGCTTTGTTCTCCGACATGGTTAGTGCTATTATTTCTAAAGTAGTGGTATTGGCTGTGATGGTGAATGGTGCATTTTAATAGCTAGAGTGGGGTTCCGCATTCATTTATTAGTGGGGTTTTGTAGTTTTAATATTTCTTTTAGTTGTTTGTTTTGTGTTAGTGGGGTTTTGCAGTTTTAGTATTTTATTAGTTTAATAATAGTTTGTGGGTGTGTGTTTTCTTTGAGGACCTAATCCAAGTTCCAGCCAGAGTCGGGTTGGATTTCTAGAACTCAAGGCAGGTCACCTCGCGGTGTTAACTGACAGACTTTTGTTTCTAGAAAGCGTATTTAGTTCGGCGGTCGGCGTTTTTCTGTCTGTTTGGAGTGACGGCAGGGTTTGTTTATATTCAAGCACAAACCTTTAGCTCCCTGGACATTTGTCGGTTTGGGTAGCTACACCAGGCTATTCAAAGTGACCATTGTCTTGACCTAGTGCATCTATCTATTTATATATTCACTTTTATTTTGGCTATGTCCTCGCTGTCCCAATCCCTATCGCGAGACATAGCTACGCACACAAGGAATAGGTGTTAGGTCTAAGGGATTCCTTACCCGACTAATGTAGCTTTAGCTTAGGAGTTTTCCATTGCACAATCGGAAAACATCGCGAGTAATTTAAATGTGAGACCCGGGTCTCTAGTTTGCATTATCGATTAGAGTAGTTGGTTAGTATAGCTGATAGGACTAGGTTACTTTGGTTAGTGGGGTTGAGTGGTATAGTAAGTGTACTGCTTTACTTCAAGGTAGTTAGTTTGATTTGTTTCATATTTAGGTACCGTAGGTAATAGTTACTGAAGATGAGTGGTATGAGTAAGTGTACTGCTTTTCTTCAAAGCGTTTTAGTCAGATTTGTTTTATATTTTGATAGGTAATGATTAGTGAAGAGTAGTATGAGTAAGTGTACTGCTTTTCTTGTTAGTTATTGGTACTGAAGTAGGATAGAGTATTGATTTTATAGTAGGTGAAGTAGGTTAGGTAGGATTACTGACTGAATGACTTTCTAGACATTTATACTGACTGAATGACTTTCTAGACATTAATTCTGACTGAATGACTTACTAGACAAGATTACTGACTGAATGACTTAAAATACAAGATTACTGACTAAATGACTTACTAGACATACTAACATATTAAAGTAACTTCCCGACCCACGGTGGATACTTGGCGTTTCTTTCCATCATATTATCCGGGTCGAATATCCAAAACGTTGGTAGATTCAGACAATTGTGGACTAGACTAAAAATAGCTATTCACAATTAACGAAATGAAAATATTTGTATTAGCTTTCTCTTTTGTGAGCTTTATACAATAATATTCTGTTGTCTTGGTTCAAAAGAAACCACTCAAATTGTCGATTGACAGTGACCTTATGTAGGCTTGATCAAAGCAAAGCACGATCTTTGGTATATTTGGTATAGCAAGGCGAATCCAAAATACCTATCTCCTAAGTCTGGACGATATTGTTTCATTGTTATTCCGTATAATTTGGCTAGAAGACCCTAGCGTGGAATAAAAGAAATTTAGAGAACTAGAATATTATTTTATACAGTTATTAATATTTTGTTATTTGTGAGGTATTCATATACCTGATATTAAATGTAAAGATATCCCTTTGCAAACATGTCCTCTCATGATTCCAGCAATAGCGTTGCAAGGCTATATTAAGGCGAGGTGAGACCAGAATCGGGCACGGAAGCCTAGTTTCCAAATCATTTTTAGAGCACTTATTTGACTCTTAGGTCACTGTAAAACATATATAATAATATTCAGAACTGTATCTAGGGCTTCCTCTCACTTAGAACACGATAGCGAACACTTCGCTCGATAGAAAAGTAGCGCGAAAACACTATAAAATAAAGTATTTTTTTCATTTTTTTTCATTTTGTTCATCACCAGTTACCTTTTCTGACAAAATTAATACCTGACAATCATGATTTCACAGTCATGCAAGGCATCCTCTCATGTTTGGGTTGATAACGTATACTTTTATGTTAGAAATCGAAGATAATCTGCAATAATCTGCATTCCGCCCGACCCTAGTTTGTATGGGAAATGCGAGCCAGGTCCTACCGCGCCTTAAGACTGATGACCAAAAGAATAAAAAAAAAGAAGAAAGTTCCTTCTGAACTATGGGGAGGGAGATGCCCAGTCAGGAGACGAGATCTACTGTGACACGCGGGGAGGGGCGTGCACTTTAACCCCAAAACAAAAAATGTTTGGAATATTTTATCATTAATTTTATTACTTAACTTTTACCTTTTAGTATGACAGTTGACAGAACTTGTGACAGAACTTAAACTCTACATCTGCATTAAAACTACTATATTAGAATAACATTTATTAGAATAACAGATATTTTTAAGCGTAGTCTCCTTAGATATAAATAAGCAAAACAAATAACTCCTTTCTATCACGTGAAAAGAACTTAAGGTTACCAATTCCGAGCATAACGTACGATCCCACACGACATCACTAGACGATTACTTGGCCAAATTAACAATCTAAACAAGGTATATTTCTATTTTAGGTTTCAAATTATTCTTATTAGAATCTCATCTAGGTCTCTGTTAGGTCATAGTTAGGTTTAGAGTTTTAAAGTTAGGTAGGATTTAGATATTTGGTTATGGTGAGTATTTATAGATTTGTAGGGTATCAGATCAGTTTGAGAAGTAGGTAGGATAAATTGTTTAAAATCTAGGTAATTTAGGTCATAGAGTTAGTACATTTATTTAGGGTAGGCTTAGGTTATTAGTAGTTAGGTTAAGTAAGGTAGGTATACAGTACATATGGACCCAATAAAAATAAATAAAATAAAATAATTTATTTCTGCAAGTATTCCCTCAAGGGCTCCTTTACATGTCTGATTCTATTCTTTTCTTTTGGAGCTTCGGGTAAAGACCTTCTGGTGAGAATAAGCGCCGGAAGAAACTCACCAGTTTCTCTTTTCTTCACAATTTTACTAGTATTACAACAATACGAGTATGACGTTAATACATGAGCTTTCATTTAATACATTACATTAAACTTAAAACTAGATTTATAGAGAATAGAAGACAATAGAGAGAATATAATATGTTTGTCCGTAATTTAGTTCATCCTTCTCACACAGTGAACCTCATCAGCATTGCTCTGTTAGATAAATAGGATTGCGATGAGATACACACGAAATCCGGCACAGTAAGCCTGATGCCTTCGGGACGTCGCTTGTGGGGACGGAGTCACAACAAAGTTACGAACTCCAGAGTTCAGGCACGGCGTGTCGAGGCTCGCGCGAAATTCACGTCCAAAACCAATTTGGACATAATAATTGACTGGCAACATAGAGCTGGTGTCTGACTTAATGACACACTGTTTTATTTATACGTGACTGAATCTCTCTAATGAATTCTATTGAATGGGTATATTTAAATGTTTGGTATCGCTTAACTAGGTAAATTTTTAAGTGTTGAATGCGGATATTAAAAATTGTCCAGATAGGTGGCAGCAAAGACGTATACCGTAAATAACACTGTACTTAGACGCAGTGTGGTGTGGGTCAGCCTCCCGCGAGATGGGACCATTAAGTTCGCCGGAAGTTGATGAAGACAGAAAGTGTGTGACCGTTCGTACTAGAAGTCTTTAGAGGAGACCTATGTTCAGCAGCCGACGTCTTAAGGTTGAAATCATCATCATCATCATCATTTCAGCCATAGGACGTCCACTGCTGGACATAGGCCTCCCTCATAGATTTCCACTTTATTCGGTTGGAAGCAACCTGCATCCACCGTGAGCCAGCAGCCTTAACCAGATCATCTGTCCATCTTGAAAGGTTGAAATGATGAAAGTAAACTATAACTACTTGCTACTAACTATAGTTACTTGTCAATTCAATTTCATGAAACAATATAAACATACAATAATTGTGATTTAAAAATTATACTTACTTTAAAAAAGTTTAAATCCAGACCAATACGGCGGTAAAGTTGTTTCCTTGAGAGTTTTACGTTTACGACTAAGATCGGGAGCTATAACAAAGTAACTTGAACACCGTGTCAACGATCAAATCATGCTGAGAGCTACCGTGATGACACTTCTAAAACAAATGATGCGAGTTTAGCAACTCTCTCAGTCCTGTTCAACTTTTACCACTAATAAAATGGAGATAGCCACCGAGTTTTTGCGTTGAATTTAGTCTGTTAAATTTTAAATTGATTGTGAAAAGAAAAGCATGCGCTATTGAGTTGAGATATTATAAATCGATTGCCGATACAAGTTTGAAAACCTACTCCTCAGACAGTGCTAAAACCATCATCAACAATCAAGCTTTCGAATTTATTGTGAACAAATATACGGTAACAGGTAATTTTGGTGTAAATGCCAAATTACATTTTATTTTATTTTATTTTAAGGTCAAAATACACTGTAGTCAACATTTATTTTTGTTAATATGTTTTCAAGGCAGCCTTCATTATGGTTTAGACGTAATTTTGGCTGAAAGTCTTCAAGGCAGAATACTCTGTGGTTATAATGTACAAAATGCGATTAACTAAACGTGCTCAACTTAAAACGTTTTCAGGATAGAATTCATTAATTATGGTCGAGGTGTCATTTAGTCTGTAAGTTTTCAGGTCTATCCTGAAAACTCTGTGAATACTCTGTGACCGAAATACTTTAAACTTTCCAATTTATAGCATTGGTTTGAAAGTTAAGATAAATATTATCATTAGTTAGAACGTCCTAAAAACAGGGATATATCATAATTAATAAGTAGGTATGGAAATTAATTGTATCATTTTTTTATATACTTTTTGACCGTTGTGCATTTTGAACCATTGTACATTTAGACATTTGTACCATAATAAAAATAATAATAATAATAAAATGTGTATTTATTTAGGTATAAACCCATTGGTACAAATTAAATCACAATTACAACAATTAACAATTAATTAAACAATTATTAAAATTACAACAAATTAAATTAAATCAATTACAATAAAAATTAATTAAATCACAATAATGACCTGTTGCCAAATATACTCCGATTTCGAATTAAATTAAAAAATTGGTTGCCACTAAAACGAGACATTTTGCGAGGGAATAAATTTAGTTAGTTTAATTATTACTAATTTTTAAGATAAACCTTTAATTAACCGTTTAAACTCATTTACATAAATTTAAGTAGTTCAAATAAATATAGCTAATCAAAATCATTTTGTAGAAGAAATATTCTTATTGTACTGGTAACCTTTGTCTTATTGCTCTGGTAGTTGACTTGCTATATTATATCTGGAATGTCACATCGACAATGACACTTGTAACTGTGACAGTTACGTATATTTGGTAGATTTTTTTGGAATTGATTTAGAGATCAGATTAGGCAAAGCTATAAATACAAACAGGCAGGGGTCTGCCTGGTGAAGAATTTTAACTCACTTCAAATAAAAGGAGGAAGCTCAAATCGCCTGTTTTTATCTATGTACATATATTGCCCGATTACTCGAAGACGGCTGAACCGATTTGGTAAATTAGATTTTTTGTTTAAAATGGTATTCTTACCAGGTGGACCCTTTTAAATGCATGCTTTAATTCCAACGCTCTTTATGTCACTATTTATTATCTTGCCAACTGACAAAATTGTATAGGATTACAAACTTGTAGCATTGCAAATAAACAATCAAATTGAGCAGTATGTTTGTTAATTATATTGACAGATTACAGAAAAAAACTAGCTAAAAAAGTTAACTTAAGGTGATTCGAGTCGATCGGTTTTCCATACAAACATAAAGAGGGTCATTGTTTGCTTCCTCGGCATGAACCATTTTAATAGTACATTACTACAGAGGCCGGGAAGTAAGGGGTTATCGGCCGAGTACATATAGATGGCCAAGCGAAAGTGAGGCCAGATAGTTACGAGGCTGGCAACACCTTTTTACGCCGAGGTATGTATAGTGCTTTTCTCAAATATGTAATAAAAAAATTAAAAACATTCCAAAAAATGTAACTTTATTTTCTAAAGACACTAAACGCAAAGTAGACAAAAAATAGAATTACAGAATGAAACATATTCAATTTCCTTTCCAAAAACTGTTTCAGTGCACATTTTTACCGCGAATATTTTAAATGTGTATTCGTGTAGTTGAATTTGCAATTTAAAATTATTGGAAATTGTTTATAATGTGTTATTTACTAGCTACTGCAAAATATAGCGAACATCGTTTATTGTTTTTTTAATGGCTGAATGCCATGATGCTATGTCACATATAAATGTGAAATGAAAATAAAAAACAAACAACTCGCAGGCCTAGACCGGCAATTTCGTATGAAATTCCATTAAAGCCTCTCGTCTAGCCCCACCGGAAACGAGGTACTTTGCGGCTTTGGGGTATAAGGCACGTAATATTAATATGTCATTGCATGTTCGAGAAAAATATGTTTTATTTTATGGATTGATATACATATTTTGTCTGCGCGAAATGACATGAGAAGTCTCAAAACCCCAGACTTAACGTGTAATTTTGACTTGAAAGTCAGCGCCATCTATTAGTATTATTTGAAACTAAAGGTTTTTATTATTTGTCTATTTATATATGTATTGCCTTTTTGAGAGTTCTCGTGTCACTCCGTGCCAGTAAAATGCATCAAGCTATAAAATAAGACTCATTTCAAACATAATTGATACTTGGGAAGCAATGACCCTCTTTATGCTTGTATGAAAAACGGACCGAGTCGAATCACCTTAACGAGCACCAGTGAACCGTTTTCCACAGTTCAGTTTCTAACAGTTTTACAATTTCAGATTGTGTGCTCTGTTGAGTCGAACTTTGTCTAACAGCGGAGCTGATTGCAATTCCTTCTTGAAAAGCAGATATCGTTAGATCTTCTTTCTACTTTAGAAGTTAACTTACAAGTATACCCTACCTATATCACTTGAGGAATAATAAATTGGAAATCAAGCAAGGTACAACAATTTTCTACATAAATGTAATGCGGACATGAAAAAAAATGCATATATTTTATTTGCAATTGATAATAAATACCTAATAATTAGCCAAGTAATGCATCATGAATTTGAAATAAAACTAGACTTTTAAATTCAAAATGGCATTGCAAATATACATAGGTACATAATGATTTAAAATGGTTCATATTACTTTAAATATTATTCGTAAATTAAAACCACAATGAATACGAATACATTTAGCGCCAATGCGTGTATGGTATTTTCTTTGTTGGCTTGCTCTGAGCGCAACAAAGGGCCTGGAAATGCAGTAATTCACCAAAATGTGTTTGGCATTTTAGCTACCGGGGCAACTGAAACAAATGCACAAAATTGTTCTTAACTAACTTAGCTATTGCCCGGCTCACTACGGCATTTTATCAGCAAGTAAATACAAGTACCTAACAGAAGCCTTTTGATATTTTGAATCAGTGCACATGTACCGTACATGTGCACTGACTCAAAATACCACGTAACACGTATAAGTTGAAATTTTTCTAGCACAAATCTGACGTTCGTAGTGTTCGTTGCATTTCTACAAGCTTTGATTTCGTTTCACCTATCCCGGTGTCTGTGTACCTATCTGTAATCAAATCTTGCAAGTTAACACGTTCGCTGCGATATAAGGCCTAAATACCCGATGCATGTACTCCCGCTCTGTGCGGAGGCGAGAAACGGTGAACTTACCCTGGTGCGGCGGCTGTATAATGAGTATTTCTGTATGTACAAAAGAGACAAGTATAGGTTTGAGTATAGGACCTTAAGGGCTACTCGATAAAGCATTAAAACTGTGCTAAGGTTTTCCGGCCCGATAACGCACTGACTGATTTTTTTTTCGATTCCTTGCGGGTAATGGGCCGAAAGGCCCATCATCGATTACAAGGTCACTCCACCCCTTCCCGCACTGAATCGGTGTTTGCATTGGTTTACTTCCGACTAGTGTTGTGACGTACTTAGCGGGAACCGACGTAGATACGATAGTGCATTAGTCTAGCTCTAGTGTTTGTTTACGTTTTTAGATTGTGGCGACTCTCTTCCAGTAATATTTGATCATAAATATTACAATAATAAACACATTACGTAAGAGAAATTCTTAGAGTTCTAACTGTAAGACAGTCGCACAAAAGGATTGTAAGTTGTAAAGTTTAATTTCTTTGGAAATAAGTTTAAATTTGCCGTAGTAAAAGGTCGCCCTTTACTTGACCAAATGTTTAGTCTTTGTTTAGTACTAGGAACCTTTTAGGACCCTTTAAAAGAAACCGACTTTATTGTTTCTTAGCGCAACTGTTCTACCGCTAGTTGTAAAGTAATTGGTTTTTAAATATTTTAGAGATTGTAAATTAAGAAATTGCAGTAAAATAGTACATTACACAACTAGGTTGGTAAAACAAAGAAAGGGCGAGGTCGCAGATGTTTGCGTCCCGAGCTGCAGGCGAGGGACGTAAATATGTAATCGAGGGCTTTCTTTATTATCAATTTATGTCTACACTTGGCCAGAAAGCGGCTTTTTCTATACGCGCAGCGTGCGGAAAAAGCGACTTTTTAGCCAGGTGTGGCATAATAATATTTTCTGTGTAGAATATGAGAAATAATAGTTACTGTCTGTCATGTTTCTATCATAAAATTTGTCTCTTTTTTTCTTTGATAAATTATATTCAAAATAATATGTCGATAACTTATTTCCCATCACTAATATCACATCACTTCCTCAATTAAACCTATTATTCAATGCGGTTTCGGGTCACAAGACCTTACATATATTTTTGCATATATCTCTCAAGTGAATAATAGGAACCCGAGGCGAAGCAAATACTATGACTACCAACTCGTCTACTATGGATATTGATAGGTAGGTATCCAATTTCTTACGTTTCTGCTTAGTTATAGTCATTTATATCTGTGACCTTACCAGGCCAATAAGCCCCATATCGCCGCGGCGGAAAGTTTAAGTACCAGGCCGATCGGCCAGTTAACGCACCGCATAAAAAAATGCCAGTTTTGATCCCGCAGCGAACGTGTATTTGACCCACTTCACCGGTTTCCGATTGAGCTAAAATTTGGCAAGGGTATATATATAATCAGCCAGAGGGGTAAATCAGATAACAATATAATACGAGTATTATTATGACATTAAGCTGATCTGATGATGCAGCCGGATGGTAGCCATAGGATCATCTAAATTACATAAGATAAATTCACTGTGTTGGGCTCATTTGATTCGTTTTGACCAGCAGTTTGCGCTTTGTATAAGCGTATAGTTAGGCTGAGTGAGCCACTCCTGCCTCGGGGTAGCACATCCGTGGGCCCCGGCTGGTTAATTGGGTAAGTCAAGATTTTCAAAAGTGTGCAATTTATATATTTTTTTTGATAGTTCCCGACGTAATGATCTAGAAAATACCCCTATTGCATTTTTATTGCCTGTAATTCTTCCAAAATATCGTGTTAAACTCACTTAAAAAAAGGGACGCCGGTCTGACAAAATTAGTGCCTATATTCGTAAAAAAAAACAAACGTACTTATATATCTGTGTGAAGTCTGTGTCAGCTGACAATTGTGACAGCCCAAACTTCACACAGATACGTTTTTAGGGTTCCGTACCAAAATGGTAAAAAAGGAACCCTTATCTGTCTCTGTCTGTCTGTCTGTCCGTCTGTCACAGCAAGATATCTCAGGATCTACTGATGCTATCGACTTGAAATTTGGAATAGTGTTAAAAACTGCTAATTCGAGCCTATGGGACAGCAAAAAAATCTTATACCTTTTTTACTTTTTTTTTAAAGGGGACCGAAATGGGATGTCGTAAATCAAAAGTTGAGCTAATATATCGAGTGGGATATCAAATGAAAGGGCTTAATATGTAATTTCCAAAACCGTTTTTTTTTTTCTTAGACATGTAGTTTTTGATTGAAGACAAAAAACGTTAAAATAATACCATTCCCCCCTATTATCTCCGAAGATACTGAACAGAAAAATCTGTAATAATTACCGATTATTAATATTATCCTAAATATTACAGGAAAAATAAAACGGTTTTCCTAACTTGCAGCGTTTTTTAGAAATTCGCAAAAATCGTAAGACAACCTTATTTGCTCCTACTAAACTAACCGCGGCATATGTCGATGTATGGGGACAACAGTTTTACAAGAGCAAAGTTAAGTTTGTCCCACCATACAGTTTTTCTTGAAATATTCACGTATCTACTGACGAGTTTGTACGGAACCCTCGGTGCGCGAGTCCGACTCGCACTTGACCGGTTTTGTTTTACGAATTTAAGCACTAATTTTGTTCAGTCCGGCGACGTCCCTTTTTTTAAGTGAGTTTAACACGACATTTTGGAAGAATTACAGAGAATAAAAATGCAATAGGGGTATTTTCTAGATCATTACGTCGGGAACTATCGAAAAAAATATATAAATTGCACACTTTTGAAAATCTTGACTTACCCAACTAACCAGCCGGGGCCCACGGATGTGCTACCGCGAGGCAGGAGTGGCTCACTCCGCGACTTCGCCACGCGACTACTAGTACCACAGAATTAGTTATAGTACTACGAACAGAAGGAACAGAAAGACTACCGGACGTAACGCACCGCATCTCATCTCACATAACGCGTGCTCTTTCTGGTCGCTGGCTAAAGGTGGTTTTCCACCGGCAGGGCGAACGAGGCGCGACGCGGATTGAATTGAAATTTGTATGAGATTTTCAATCCTCTCCGGTCGGATTGGATTGGATTGAAAATTTCATACAAATTTCAATTCAATCCGCGTCGCCCTGCCGGTGGAAAACCACCTTAAGGCCCGCTCGGCCGGTGAAATCGCGGAGTGACCCACTCCTGCTGATATAAGATGCATATACAATTATACATCAAGTTACATGATCGACTTTAATGAAAGCTTAAATGGCTTAGGAAAAAAAACACCTTTTTAATTAAACCTTGTTAAATGTGAAAAGAAACATATAAAGGTATAAATGACAACAAATGCAAACGAAGATATTATAATGTTCTTATTAAACTAGTATAAAGCTGCATGTTATTAAGATTAACGATAAAGGTTATTTATATGACGTGCGCTGGCTATGCGGTACCGAGTTGACGTTGTTCACGATATATGGGAATCGGCGGTGTATCTATATTACACTTGTATCTTTATGGTTCAATATGCTATATTTATAGGAATAATAATATCATATGCTGCAAACTTGCATCAAATAACTTGCAGAAAATTTAATAAAGTAGGTTCAGATGTAGTGCAAAATGATTTTCCGTCGGGAAAACTCGGATCTCGATTGGAATACGATGGCATCCGAACTGTCAATCAATGATTGTATTAAATGAGTGACGTTTTCATATCCATTAATATGTAACTTTATAGTTTAGTGCCAAATGTCAAAGTGAAAAATGGCGGCTGTAAGATAGGTACTGAAGCTGATTGAGAGAGCACGATAAATACGAACTTTTCCGATAAAGTACGATGGAAAATCATTTTTCTCAAACATGGCATGAAATGTTGACATTACGTGCCTAAAAATAGGCCGCAAAGTACCTCGCTTCCGGTGCGGCTTGACACTTGGCACGTAATGGAATTTAATACTTAGGCCGGCAATGTATTTTTTTAAATTTCCATTCCACATTTATTTGGGCCACAGCATCACGGCATTCAGCCATTAAAAAAACAAAAAACGATTTTTGCTATATTTTGCAGTTTTATTTATTTAAAATTGACATGAACATAACAAATAACACATTATAAACAATTTCCAATTATTATAAATTGCAAACTAAACCACAAGAATACACATTTAAAATATTTCATATAAATATTCGCGGTAAAAATGTAAACTGAAATAGCTTTTGGTTGTAAGTATATGGTTTCCGAACGTGACTTGATATTTGCATTATCTATGGATATAATGTCACTAACGTCACTTTCTGATAGAAAGTTTCTGTTATAAAATAATATTTAGGGTAAGTAAGGATATTAGTAAGTTTATTTACTCGTATTTCATTGCATATTTGAGAAAAGCACTATACATACCTCGGCGGGAAATGGGGTTGCCGGCCTCGTAACTATCTGGCCTTGCTTCGCTCGGCCAGCTTCACTTCCCGGCCTCTGCAGTAATGTACTATTGCTATACATCTGAACCTAATTTATTAAATTTTCTGTCTACGTATATGTTTTCGGTTTGCTGGATCAAAAAACGACATCGCGTGGTCACGACCTACAGATAAGGAAAATAGCATTTTAAACTCGCCGTGTGCACAGATTAAATCGTATTTTCACGCCTCTTATTCAAAAAATTCTTCCCTCATATAAGAGATTAAGGGTCTCCCCACACTATACTACTAGGCCTAAGCCGGTCAGAAAGGCTTTAAACGGGAAAGACGTCGACGGTGCCGATCGGCTGCGCACGCTGAGCCCCAGTCTAGCACAACATGCCGCTACTTCGTTTATCGCGCGAGAGCATAATCCTGTCACTGTCACACTATATTGAATAGAAAGGGAGAGACAGTATTTGTCGCGCGACAAAGAGTCGCGCCTCAAAGTTGTACATGTACTAGTGGTACTCCGCGATTTCGCCACGCGGTTACTAGCACCAAATGTTGCCTCTCCGGAGCTTTTGTAATATGTAATGTTATTTATATTTTACTATTTACAAACGTTTTGTCAAAATAACTAACTTAGGAGGAAAAATAACGAAATAAAAATGGGGGTATAGCCATCCAGATGTAGAAGTTGTCACAAATTGCAATTAAAAGTACCCAACCGTACCGAGTGGTATGAACGCCCAATACAAAACGGTGTAGGTAGCCTAGTAGGTGTGACACTGCCTAAGAAGCTAGAGGTCCCCGGTTCAAGGTCCTGATTCGGTTCAAGGTCTGAAAATCCTGGTAACGGAAAATATTTGTGTGTTGAGCACGAGTATTTCTTCCTGAGTCGTGAATGATTTTTATCTATTTACATATTTATTTATATATCAATGTATGTATATCGTTGTCCCATAATTGCATAGTTATTTGTAGTACATAATTATTTTGTTCTTCACAAGAAGTAGAATCGATTTACGTTAGCAAAAAATCCAGTAATAACCACATTTTTATAAAAAAAAACCCGACCGCGGTGCACTGCATTAAATCCGCCATTTTGTTTATTTTAACGAACTTCATGCCCAGTGACACTCGCACCATCAAGACGAATTTAATGATGTATCATTTATCAAAATCGGATGTGTCGTTGAGTAGTTACCAGCGGACACAGGAACGGACATACATACATACAGGCCAAACGGGTGCGTCCCACGAGATATAACTACATAATATATAATTTCATATTAATAACGTTCACAAGATATAATGAACGTTTGCTATAACATCAAAATCAATATTTTTATTAGGAATAACAGTTAATTAAACTAGTACTCATTTTGTATAAAGTTTTTTTATATAACATTCAAATACTCTAAATTCAGTTTATATAACATGCATAACGTATATCGATCATAGTATATACTATCTTTTAGTATAATGATTATAAAATATAATAGCGTATGATATACAAAATGAGTTATAACTGCTACTCCTGTAGAAAACAAGAGGTTGGCAGAACAGTAGGTAGGCTTATATTAGGTCAGAACATTTAAGCAACTAGAGTTATGCACGAGTTCTTAACTACGAAAAGGCTTAAAAAGGGGGGACGGGGGGGGCGAAGCCCCCCACGAGGGGGGCTCGGGGGGCGAAGCCCCCCGCATGGAAAAAAGCAGACAGAAAAAGTAGGTTAGGTTAGGTTAGGTTTGAAACTGCGTCCCCCAACGAAAACTAACTGCTGGCAGAAAAACTAGGTTAGGTTAGGTTTAGGTTAGGTTTGAAACTGCGTCCCCCAGCAAAAACGAACTGCTGGCTGAAAACTAGGTTAGGTTAAGTTAGGTTTAGGTTAGGTTTGAACTGCATCCCCTAACAAAAATAAACTGCTAAAAGAAAAAGTAGGTTAGGTTAAGTTAGGTTTAGGTTAGGTTTGGAATTGCATTATGCATTATGGTGTTAGATGTATTGTAGAATATACATTATAAAGCTGAGATATTATGAACGTTATGCATAATGATGGTTATATACAATGATATTATACTTAACAAACGTTATGCTTAATAAAAATAGATAATTTGATATTATACAAAACGTTCGTTATACACCTTGAACCGTATACAAAACAAGCTTATACAATATGAGCGTATATAATATGAATATTATAGTATTAGTTCTTATATCTTTTATTACTTACCCAGGCCAAACACATAACCCTCCTTTGGGCTTCGCCGCAGTCGGGTAAAAAAGCCCTATTACTGAACAGATTTGCTTTATTTATAATAATAATTGAGTAATTGGTCCCCCAACGTGAATGGAACATTAATTCAGAGGAGGAAATGAACTTGATAATTGCTTTATTAAGTGTCGGTACTATCGGTTAAACTGAAACTTTGTAGAAGATAATTGATAGTCTTTATTAATACGTGCAACTTTGGTCTGAAGTTTATTTCATAAAGGAACTTGCGCAAAACTTGAAATGTAGCGCGTACGCGTACGCGCTACAATTAAGGAGTTCCGTTGATTCCTCCCTCGTGGACCATAGATCTTAAACAAAATTCTACGTCACAATTTTACTAATTAACAATCGCTAAACGCTCATAGATTTCGACGACGCGTGAATTGTGCAAGTCCTTTAAAAATAGGTAGATAAACCGCACAAAGTAGTCCGTCTTAGCTAAGTCTGCAGAGGTCGAAAAAAGGTTTTATATAAAAATATACATATTGCAACATGAGGAAACCACAGCAAGAGGATTAATTAGTCTTGATACTTGGCAATCATTCCTCTGTTTATTATAATATGTGTACCTACCTATACCTACTGAAATAAATATCCTGTTCGGTCTCACAGACATTGATCTAGACCCAACAAAACTAAATGATTTGATCCAGGGCTTCGAAAATGTTCTATGTATTTAAGTATTATATTTATATACGTACGTACATGCATACAATCATTGCTTAGTTTGGTTAGGACTAGATCGGTTTGTGCAAGACTGTCCTGGATATTTAGTAATTCAGTAGGCACACAATATACTTTTCTCAAACATGGCATGAAATGCTGACATTACGTGCCTAAAAATAGGCCGCAAAGTACCTCGTTTCCGGTGTGGCTTGACACTTGGCACGTAATGGAATTTCATACTTGCATTTTGTTTTGTGTTTTTTTTTTAATTTCCATTCCACATTTATTTGGGCCACAGCATCACGGCATTCAGCCATTTAAAAAAACAAAAAACGATGTTTGCTATATTTTGCAGTTTTATTTATTTCAACTTGACATGAACATAACAAATAACACATTATAAACAATTTTGAAATTGCAATTTTAACTACACGAATACACATTTAAAATATTTCATCTAAATATTCGCGGTAAAAATGTGAACTGAAACAGCTTTTGCATTGTCTATGGATATAATATGTTACTAATGTCACTTTCTGACAGAAAGTTTGTGTTATAAAATATTAAGTAAGGTTATTATAGTAAGTTTATTTATTTCATTGCATATTTGAGAAAAGCACTATACATACCTCGGCGGGAAATGGGGTTGCCAGACTCGTAACTATCTGGCCTCGCTTCGCTCGGCCAGCTATATGTACTCGGCCGGCGACCCCTCACTTCCCGGCCTCTGCAGTAATGTACTATTTTCTGCCCTCCGGCCGGAAAGGGTCATCTTGCCGGCCGCTGCGCTAAACGAAGATGCCGCTTTCTGGCTCCAACGAACAAAAAATTAGTATACAAACCTTGGCCAGTAAATAAGAAAGCCTTAGATCACATGTAACGTACTATTCTCAAACATGCAATGAAACATGAACAGTTTTTGGAGAGAAAATTAAAATAGTATATTACACAACCTAGGGTGGTAATACAAATAAAGGCCGAGATCGCAGAAGTTTGCGGCCCGAGCTGCAAGCGAGGGACGTAAATATGCGATCGAGGGCTTTCTTTATTACCACCCGTGTTGTGTACATCATTTTATGTCTACACTTGGCCAGAAAGCGGCTTTTTACGTACGCACAGCGTGCGGAAATAGTACTTTTTGATACAAGTGCGGAAAGTATGTCATTTTTCACGAGTCCCGAGGTGTCTTGGCCCGAGCCGTAAGGCGAGGGACAAGACTCGGGACGAGTGGAAATGACACTTCCGCACGTGTATCAAACGACGTTTTTTAATACATTTGCGAAAAATTACAACGAAAATGAAATGATTGAATGATTAAGAGACAAATTTGTTTATTTTTTGGCCTCATAAAAATGGAGCACTCAATTGGAACACTTATTAAGAGTCACGTTGAGTATCCTGACCACATTGTAGATGCCTGATATTTCTTAGATAATTCAAGAAAGTAGGCCATAAGTACATTTTCTGAGAATGACGCCGTTCGATTTTCTCGTTTCCAGTCAATGAATTGCTCATAGACGGCCAGATATTCCTCCTTCGACTTCTCTGGTAAAATAATGAATAGTAGTTGCCGTTGACACCTTTGCTAGTATATCTCGTGGTGTTGAATTTATTTCAAAATCGTCTGAATCGCTAATTTTTCACAAAAGTGTTATCAAACTAATGCGTGATAATTAATAATTACAAAATTACAGTCATGAATGAAAATGGCGGGAATAAAACAAAATGTGTTACTTTTAATTGCGAACTTTTTCCAACGTGGCAGCGTTTGTCACCATTCAGCCAAATAAAAATAAACTATTTTGGGAACAGACAAACGTTCTAAGATAATTTAACTGCATTTAAAAATGGAAAAAAGCAATAAATATTTAAATACTTAATAGCTCATTAATTTCCAAGTAAAATGTAATCTTTAGTGCCGGAAAGCTAGTTGTCATTTATAAAACTCGAACAGCCTGCACCATATTATCTTATCTGTGACAATTTTTATTTTTTGGGTCTCGCATAATACTAGTATTATGCGAGACCGCTGACTAAACTACTCATTGGTAATACTCAAGAAGCATACTTTTTAAACTATTTTAATATTAGATAACAGTTTAATTGTTTATAATAAAAACAATCAAACGTTATATATGTGGATTTAATATTTTAAACGTATCAAATGTATACTTTCATTCAATGTCCACTGACGTAATAAAAACAAAGAACGTATTTGACCATTAGTTGGATGTATGTATTTGAACAACAGTAAATAAAAAAAAATGGGAAATAAAAAGCACTAGTTCGCAAAATCGAACTTTGCGCACGATATACAGCTACAAAAAGTACCACTTTTTGAGCAAGTGTATTAAAAAAGCCACTTTATGGCCAGGTGTGGCATAATAATTTTTTTTTTGCTATTTCTAAAACTGTTTAATTTTTGGAAAGGAAATAAAAAAAATCTGTAATTTTATTTTTTGTCTACTTTGCTTTTAGTGTCTAGTGTTTAGTGTAAAATAAAGTTTGATTTTTTGGAAAGTTTGGTTTTTAATTTATTTTTTCTACTCCTGTACTGTTATCTGTCTTTTACTTGGTCACGAACACTAATATAAGAACATACATAATATGAGTTCAGAGAAGTCTATACTCTATTCCCCATAACAGCACTAGTGTCGTTATAGCCACTTTACGTTATTGCTAGCAACCACAGACTTCTAAATCTAGGTTAAACTTAGGTCAAGGATTAAGCGCTCAATTTTAACTTTACGGTAAAAATGCACAACTACCAACTTAACAAACAATTAAAATCCTACGGCTTTTAAGAAAAACGAAACTTTCTGAACTAAATTCATTGATGCCAACATAAAAACAAAAGTATTTTTAATATATTCACTGCGTGTCAACTTCATTTAAAAAATAAAAAGTTTACCATAGACACATACTGACAGTCATACGTCATATTTGCCTTCTTTGCAGGTTATGCCTTGTTTGTATTTTATATTTTAAAACCTGTCGTAGAAAAAGTATTGTATGCAACGTTGTATAATTAAGTCAAAAAACGCTCATTGCGTCTCTATTTGCGATACTCGCCGCATTCGCGGCTCGTATCGCAACTCACGCAATTCGCATTTTTTGGACCTTCTTATACAACTGTTGCATAAAATACTATAAATAATTGCATAGGTACTTGAGACTCGGCCGGCAACCCCTTACTTCCAGGCCTATGCAGTAATGTACTATTAAAGGGAAAAATGATTGGCAAGTTTCAAGGCTAATTAATCGCCTTGCCATTTTTTTTTTATATAAAAGCTTTTTTGACTGCTGCAGACTTAACTTGAACAGATTCTATAAAAAATGACACACAAAAATACTGTAAAATTCCTTTTCACTCTCTCTACATGAATGCAGGCGAGGGGGTGGTATAAACATTATATACCTTTGCAGAAAATAAAATTTATCTCGCAATTATCTGCAGCTTCGATCGCGTTCTTCACATTATTCCTAAATAACTTCGTATATAATCCCACTAATATTATAAATGTGAAAGTTTGTGAAGATGTTTGGATGTTAAGGATAATTAGAAAGTAAAGTAAGATAAGATAATTAGAAAGAAAGAAAAACTTTATATGAAAAACAACATAAGATTACCCTTAAAGCATTTTAGATATTTCAGTTACACAGAAAAACTGATATTTAGGGATTAAATTATACAATGTTTTCACTGCTTTAAGTACTAATGTATGGGGAATAAGTTGTAAAGTCTTTGGTGAATAAGTTGATAATTCTGATGTCAGAATCATAGAAAATAACATGATTTTACTTGGACTTAACTTAGAAATAACATGATAACTAGAAATAATCAACATGTGGCCATTCCGTTGTACTGTGCCTCAACTAACTACAACTCACCAATACGCCTCGCAACATATGACGCACGAAGTGGGATATTAGCCAGTAAGCAATAATTAACTATAAGTATTGATTAACCTAGATTATCTCTGTTCTATATTTTGACATACCGTCAATACAACATCTCCGGTACTATGTCTGGTTTTACTTGAAAACTCCCATCCAAACCTCAACTTATCTCATGGCGACCCTGCCAGACGACCAAGGAATCGAAGGAACCAAGATTTATACAACAAATTTGAAGAAATCAAGACATTTTTGAAGAAAGAAATTCATGAAGATTATTTTGAAAAATAAAAGACTGTATGTAAAACGAGGAATATTTTGAAGATTTGAAGAAAGAAGAATTGAAGACTATATCAAGAATGAAGATAATAATTAACTAAATAAATCAAGAAAGAAGAAAAATATTACGCATACGAAGAAGCACCACGAACAATATTAAGAAGAACAGAAGAGCGTTGTCCAGGGTTATCCCGGCTCGCAAATCAAGAGGTGTCCAGGGTTATCCCGGCCCATTTCAAGAGGAGTCCAGGGAAATCCCGGCCCATGTTCGAGGGAGTCCAGGGTTAGCCCGGCCCGTCATCGTGATCATCAGCAAACCTGGTGCCAGATCCGTCGACATCGTGCTACGTGCCCGCCGACGTGACCGCCACCCGACATCGTGCATCGCGCAGCGTCAGCCTGACCCACTTGTCGGTACATAGTTCGCGGTTTATGTAAGTTAATTTTATGTTGTAACTTAATTATTATTATTTTGAAGTATATACATATTATGCTACGTGAATTACAGTCATTACGGGATAATTTAAATAAATTAAGGGAAAATATTGTAAAATTAGGTCCAGAGAGGCGACAGAAGGAAGTCGGTCGAAGGAAATTACAAGAGTCTAATGAATTATACAGCCAATTAACGCATATTGTGTCTCGTTTAAATGACCAAACAATACAATTAAGTCATTCTGACATAGAAGTTGCTAAGACACTAATAGAAGAAACTAAGGTAGCATACAGTAAAATTAAGGTTTTATTATCACTTGTAGACACAGAGTCCCAGACAGATAACAAAATGGACAAATCCGGGTTTGATATAAAGACGGCCATCGCCCTGTTGCCGGTAATGACTGGCCCAGAAGAAATAACCAAGCAGTTAATAGATGGCATTTTAATGTACAGCTCCGTCATCACTGATGCATCCCATAAAATGCTCATAGAGTTTGTACTTAAAACTAGGTTGTCTTCTAGTGCTAAGCTGAGGTTAAAAACAACTTATACTAACGTAGAAAACCTTATCAGTGACATGAGACAATTTTTGTTGCCCAAAAAGTCAGCAGAGGCAATCCAGGCCCAACTGTACAGAGCTAGGCAAGGACGGAGATCTATTGAAGTTTTCGGGGCTGAGATCGAGGATCTCTTTGTAAATTTAACTATCTCACAGGCCGATGGTGATGACAGTAGGTACGACATATTACGGCCAATTAATGAGAAGTCGGCGATCAAGCGATTCGCCGACGGGCTTTCAGATTCAAAACTGAGCACTATCATAGCTGCTAGGCAGTTTGCGTCATTGCCCGAAGCAATTAGGACAGCGCTTGATGAACAAAGTTCATCAGTAGCGGACGGCCAGGTTGCATATTACCGACAGATGGGTTTTAATCATTACCGCCATATGCAACCTCAAAACAATTATAATAATGCTCTTTATCGTAATCGCCAGCATTCGAACTATAGAGGTAATTTTAATTCCGGCTCAAATCCAAACAGTTCGCGATATTATTATAATAAAAACAACAGTATGTCACAACATAATCCGTCGCATAGCTCAGGTCAATCACAGCAACATTTTGCCCGCTCAGCACGCGGCGGCGGCGGTCACCGCGCGCGAGACTTCCCGCGCCCCGCGGCGACGCCCGCACGCGCTCAACATTTTCGTAGTGATAACAGCGATCACCAGGAAAGTGATTCGCCGCCAATAGATAATAGCGAACCACGCGAAATGCAGTTTTTTCGTGAACAATATGAATAGTGGGATATTTAGTTATAATAACTTTAGTACGGTCAACTGTACAATAGGTAATACAGGTAGATTAAGCTTATTAGTAGATAGCGGGGCCAGCCTTTGTATTGTTAAATATGAATGTTTAGAGAATAGACATGACCTACTGAGGCAAATGTATACGGATAAAATAACCATAAAAGGAGTTTGCGGCAATTTAGTTTCAGAGGGATTTATTTATTTAACTTTGAATTTCGGCGGCTTTGTTTGCCACGAAAAGTTTTATGTTTTTAGGAATTTATCTTGTTTTGCAGACGGCATTTTAGGACAAAATTTTTTCAAGCGTTATAATGCATCTATAAGTTACAAAAATGACACATTGACCTTAGAGGACAAAGGTCACTCTATTTTACTACCTATCGAAGGCAATACTGCTACGTATATACATACGATCCCACCGCGTTGTGAGATTGTGACTCACGTCCCCTCGCAGCTATGCGAGGACTGCGTAGTGCTAGCGGAGGAACTGCAAACAGGTGTTTACGTTGCCGGTCTAATTACGAAACCCGAAACGGGAAAAATCCCAGTGCGGATATTGAACACTACTCAGAAAATGGTAAATATAGATTTGTCAAACTTAAAAATGTACAGTTTAGCTCATTTCGATATTTGCAGCTTCGACAGCGGAAAAATTAATGTTAATAGAGTAACAAATTTGCTTACACTTTTAAACCTACATACATACTTAAATAAAGAGGAACAGTTAAGTATAGAACAAATTTGTGCCAAATACGCAGATGTTTTCCATCTGCCCGGCGATAAGCTCAGCACTACGAACTTGCTCGAGCACTCGATTCAGTTAAAAGAAAATGCGAGTCCTGTCTATGTGAAACCATATAGGATACCTCATGCTTTACGCAAGGAACTACATAATCAAATCCAAGATATGATAGATAACGACATCATTGAAGAAACCACTTCGGAGTGGTCGAGCCCCGTATTGCTCGTTCCCAAAAAAAGTGACAAGTCGGGAGAAAAGAAATGGAGGTTAGTCGTGGATTATAGACAATTGAATAATAAAATTCAGGACGACAAGTTTCCGTTGCCCAATATTACAGAGATACTAGATTCTCTCGCGGGTAGTATTTATTTCTCGAAGCTCGACCTCTCCCAAGGTTATTATCAACTTGCCTTAGATAAAAACTCTCGCAAATACACGGCATTTACCACTGATAAAATGTATCAAATGAAAAGATGTCCAATGGGGCTACGCACTAGCCCTAGCGTTTTCTCTAGGCTAATGACCATAGCCATGTCAGGTCTAAATTATAAACAATGTTTCATATATTTAGATGATTGCATTGTTATTGGAAAGTCAATGACCACACACAACCAGAACCTCATTCGTGTTTTAGAAAGATTAAAAAGCACTAATCTTAAACTTAATCCCCAAAAGTGTGAATTTTTACGTAAAGAGATAATGTATTTAGGCCATAAAATTACTTCGCTCGGTGTTGAACCTGACCCAGCAAAAGTAGAGGTTTTGAATAAGTACCCAAGGCCAACAAACGTAGATGAAGTTAAAAGATTCGTCGCATTCGCTAATTATTACAGACGGTTCATCCCTAATTTTGCTAACATCGCTTACCCGTTGAACCTATTATCTAAGAAAAACGCGACATTTGATTGGACCGCTGAGTGTGAAACAGCCTTTTCAAAACTAAAAAAAGTGTTAGCGAGTCCTCAGGTGCTAGACTACCCAGATTTTTCGAGCAATAACCAATTTGTGTTACACACAGACGCGTCAAAGGTTGGTTTGGGCGCTGTATTGTCAAATAGCAACGGAAAAGTTATTGCGTACGCTAGTCGTAACCTTAAACCGGCAGAATCTCGCTACCCAGTTATAGAACTGGAGCTGTTAGCTATAGTTTGGGCGACTAGACATTTTCGACCATATCTATATGGGAAAAAATTTAAGATTCTATGTGACCATAAACCGTTAATTTATCTTTTCGGCATGACTGATCCATCAAGTAGACTGACCAAATTCCGATTGTATTTAGAAGAATATAATTTTGACATAGAATATATCCCGGGACCGCAAAATGCAGCAGCAGACGCATTGAGTCGGTTACCATTAAACAGTAATGATTTAAAAGAAATCAGCACTCACAGTGTATCAGTCGTGACAAGAGCGCAGACACGAAAATTACATGCCCAACAAAATTGCGGTAACAATGACAACCACCTTTTGCCTGATGTACCCGAAAGGTTTGATGAACCCAGAGTCGTGGATATCATCAAAGCCCCTAAGAATTGTGTGGAGCTAGTATTAAATTCAGATTATAAATTAAGCAAGATTAATAAATGCCCGAATGAAGTTTTCAGTAATAAGGGAAGTTTTGTGTACGTACCAAATAAATCGTGCATTTTTCTATTAACCCGATCGTTATCTACCGTAGGCGTGTTAGCGAGGGAATTAGAATTATTATGTAAGAGACTGAATATAAATGAAGTCACTATAGTAAAAGACAAACAAAATGCTGAGATAGTAAACGCATTTTTAGAAAAATATAAATGTAAGGTTCCTAGAATCCTAGTGACAAAAACTGTTACGAAAGTGTATGACAAATCAGAAATTAGAATTATTTTAAATGATTTCCACCTGTTACCCACGAGCGGCCATGCCGGCGTGAACAGGATGCTCAATAATATCAAAAGATATTATTTCTGGCCAGGAATGAGTAACGACGTATTGAAATATGTAAAAAATTGTACTCATTGCCAGCATAATAAACATACAAACAAGTACATTAAAGAACCAATGGTAATTACTTCGACACCAAGTACCTCTTTCGAAAAAATTACCCTTGATGTAGTAGGCCCCTTAGATATAGACAACTTAAATTTTAAATACATATTAACACTTCAGTGCGAATTAACAAAATTTGTTGAGGCTTACCCTCTAGAAAGAAAAGATACTGAATCGATTAGTAAAGCTTTTGTAAATAACTTTATTTTAAGATACGGAATACCAAGCGCTGTTTTGACAGATTTAGGTACCGAATTTATGTCGAGCGTGTTCTCTGAAATATGTAGTTTGTTAGGTATTAATAAACTTAACTCGACCGCGTACCATCATCAAACTATAGGTTCCCTAGAAAATACACACAAGTGTCTAGGTGCGTATCTAAGAATTCAATGCAGCAACAACAGCACAGATTGGAGCAGCTGGTTGAGCTATTGGTGTTTTTCATACAACACTACCGTGCACACCGAGACACAATATACGCCACATGAGCTAGTTTTCGGAAAATTATGTAAGTTACCAAGTAATTTAACTTCTTCTGTCGACCCTCTCTATAACTATGATAGTTATCCAAAGGAATTCAAATACAGGTTACAGAAAGCACACTTAGAAGCTAAGAATAATTTAATGTCAAGTAAATACAATAGGAAACTAACATACGATAAGAAAGTTAACTCATTAACATATAATCCTGGTGACTATGTACTATTAAAAAATCAAATTGGTAATAAGTTAGACTGTATCTATACTGGTCCCTATAAAGTACTTGAAGATATGTCACCTAATGTAAAAATTTTGAAAAATAATTTGATTTATATAACTCATAAGAATAACACTAAGTTGTATCATAATGATAATTAAATAATTCCTAAAATTAATTATTATTCTTAAAAAAAAATGTAAAATTCCACTACGTATGTCATTTTTTTTTCTTTTATTGCGGGGGTGAAGGCTAACTCTTCGGGGGAGGTGTACTGTGCCTCAACTAACTACAACTCACCAATACGCCTCGCAACATATGACGCACGAAGTGGGATATTAGCCAGTAAGCAATAATTAACTATAAGTATTGATTAACCTAGATTATCTCTGTTCTATATTTTGACATACCGTCAATACAACATCTCCGGTACTATGTCTGGTTTTACTTGAAAACTCCCATCCAAACCTCAACTTATCTCACCGTTGTCTCACGAATATGTTGACAAGTCGAGATGTATACTTAAAATATTCGGAATTCCAACGGGTTATTCAATAAAGAACCTAATTTTTTATTTGACTCGTCCTTTAAATATGAGTACTACTAAGATAACACCAGATGTCATATTCCGTGCATAGTGTGAATACCTTGATAGGTCGAAATATATGTTTAAAGAAATTTGAATTAAGGACATACCTCTTATGGTTTAATTTGGTTCAGACTTTACTGACGACTTATAAAGTTATTCACGCTTCAAGTTACGTACGTTTTATCGATGTACGACATTTTTTGTGACTCATCGCGTTGATATCTCGTTTTATTAAATAAATAACGCTAAATATCGTGATATTCATGTATTACCACAGGCCATATCTCTAAAAGTTACGTAGATGTCAATTGTTTTCTTACAAAACCAATGCCGTAGAAAGCCACTACGATAAAAAAAAACATTTAAGTCGAGTAATCTAGTTCTTTACGCCATGCTCGGATATGTCAATGTTTTTTTAAGTGATATTAAAATATTAATAGTTAAAAAACGTACCAGCATTGCAATATTGCCAGGAAATTCGCGTTTTAAAAAAAAGTGTTCAAATTAACGGTAGGTACTTAAATATTACTTAACTACTGCCTAACTTTCCGTTGCGTCACGAAAATGTTACTATTTGTTACTAACTTTCTGTTTAGTTAACTCTCAAAACATGTACAATTTTTTTAAAAACGCTCAAATGCTGCCAGCATCTTTGAGACCATGCCAATGGGGCATAATCTTTTATAATTTTTAAATTATGGTAAATATAACAATATCTATATATAAATAAGAACTGAGAGGCAATCTACAGTTTTCAATTTTCCCAAAGTAATGAATGTTCTTGAGAAGTAGCAGGTTATCGAGACAAAAGATCAGCGAGGCTATCTTAAATGGGCAAGTGACTGCGAAATTCCGAACGTTTCCAACTTGCTGACTTTCGCCCAAATTCAATCTGATAAAATAGCACCGGCTCATTTCCCTCGATAACACTTTAGCCGATACTGTTCACATAAATTAAGAACCCAAAACTAATACTTAATAGAGCATCTACTTACTTTTCTGTAAAAACGAAGACAGGTAGACGATACAATCATCAGTCAAATTGCACGCTTTCATACTGTCGCGAACGTCTTACTAGTTTACAGAAATGTCCAACTGCAGCATAAGGTTGTCATCATTAATAAAAGTCACAGTTTATTTGTTTTTAAACCCAACCACGTGGAAGACGCGAGCGCGAGCTGTCGAGAATTTACCGCCAAAACGGGCTTCCCTCGAGACTACCATCCCTCCCCGTGTTCCACAATATACTGACAACTGTCACCGAGCACCCGGCCGGCATTTTGCTCGCTTTTACTACCAACGCTTTTCCTCTTTTGCCCTATCTTGCTTTAACGAAAATTTATATACATAGAAAGCCGTACGAACACACATGAACGACACTTCGAGTCGATGTAATTCTGAGTTTATACTTGTGTGCGTGATTAAATAACGCTTGTGTGAGTGTTTGAAAACCAGACGCATCTTCGTGGCAAGCGATGCTCCTGCTGCACACTGTAGCACCTGGATAGATCTATTATAATATTTAATACATAATAATATAAGGTTTATTTTGTTTTGCCGAAACGGAAAACTTAAGTTCATTCAGAGACAGTGCTAAGCCGCATTGCGCATGTCCGTTATCAGTCTTGAGGGTTGTGGAACCACGAAAACTATTGCTGTCCTTATTTTTCTTTCAGTTTTGTTATTATTCCTCATATTTCTACTACAAAAAGTAAGTTTGAATTTTGATAAATTATCCCTACTAATATTTTATGAGTTATGTTCCAATGCTCAGAAAAGTTCTACATACCTAATGTATATTAAAATTGAAAATGTAGAGGATGAGAAAATGTATATATAGAGGTAAGTTAGCCAAAATTGGTATGGTGAAAACTACAAATTTAATAATTCTTTAGTCAGGTTACTGCTTATACCAGATACATTTTAGAAGAGCCCCTATTTAGCAGTGGCGTGGCGTGAAAGATGTGCTTGGGCAAGCCGGTGCAGATTTGGCGTGCATTTTCCTTAAGAGCTGTAAAATAAAGTGCTCAAATGCCTGATGTTAGGCAAGCCGGTAGGAATCGAGTTCTTTGAACGCCACGCTACTGCTACTTAGCACAGTGGCCACTCAGATGACATATGTTAGAAATAATTTAGACCTCCTACTGTTTACACCAGCAGCGTTTTAGACCATTTACCCATTACATCAGTTGCGTTTTTGGCGAGCTGAGACTAGCACGTAACGGGTAATCTTGATGCTAATTTTAATTAGAACTAATTTTGATATAAGTCTTATTTTTTTAGTTCACTTAACGCTTCATAATCTTACCTCTGTAGTTAATACTAACTTGAACTGTGCACCCACTGAGCATTAAACAGAAAAGTGAACCCTGTGGGAAACTTGACTTTAAAAAGTTGTTATTATTAACATAAATCAATGAATCGTATGACCGAATTCTACGCTTTTGCTACTCAAATAAAGTGTCGTGACTGCAGCAACAATAACTACACAGAGATATTTGTTCAAAAACCCACAATATAAATGAACACACAGACCTTACAAATCCACTACGCAGGTTTCGTCCAACCTACACTGTACTTTTACACTTTAAATAATCTGCTCACTTACCGAATTTGTCTCTAAGTCAAGAGATAGATAAACACAGTATCCCATTTATAGAGGTGATTTAGCAATAAACTAAAGTGTTTTCTTATTGAGAGGACATTTTATTACTTAAGGCGGCGGGGTACAAGCGTTAGGTTAGGTTCATTTGAGTCAATAACAGTGCCCCCTGATACAGACTATTTAATTTTCTTATTTAGGGATATAAATGATTGGACACAAAAATTCTACAGTCATAAAATATTCCTGTGTGTCCTATGCAAATAAATTCGCTGCAACCCAATCCAATAATACAACTGAAAGTAATTTGTAGATTTTCCATCCACAGAGTACCTACAGCAGAATTAATATCCAAAGTAAAAAAAGAAAAAAAGACTTGCTCAAAGAGGAAGAAGTGATAAAACGCGAAACGAAAAAAAACTTTTTTGCTGCAACTAAGTAGTTAGAAACGAACAAGGGAAGAAAAATAATTCCCTTACAACTAGAGATGATATTAAAAGCGAGATAAAGAGTATGAGTGAAGCACTCTTTTGGAGCGAGCGTCGTTTATACAAAGCTATGAATAACAATTTACCAAAGAGCCGGGAGCGCAAACACTTGAGCGTGGAAGTTTGTTTCGAAGCACCCAAACTCACGAACAATACACCCCTCACGCCGATGTGGGAAAGAGCACGCTTGGAGACGGTAGCATCTTACTACCTCGTAGGGGACATTCGTAATATGAACAATTTTATTCCATCTTACAGTTTCTAAAATTTTCCCACTAAAATATTACTGACACTATTTATTACCACAGACATCACTAACAATTTCACGTTACATATATTTCACAAAACTCCTTTCGTGTCTTCTGTGTGTGTTTGCGCTACTTCTCATTTATGTAAGCATAACAATTAAAACATAAATCTTTTTCGTTAGTACGGATTTAATATACTAGAATTAATTTAAGAGGACGATCGCAGTATTTCTCATATGAAGGCGGTTCCCAGGCAGTTGTGTGTTATGTTTGATAATGGAATTTCAGTTTAATGACTTTCGTAGCTCCTCGCGACCGACATCAAGTGTTTTGCCGCTTGAACCGCCTTTATAGATGTCACTTTGTCACACTCGCGAGTTCAACCCCAGATAACGACTTCATACTCGGATCTTAATATAATTTTGTTTGCCGACTGTCACCGACAAGATTTTACAATGCTAGACCTATTTTCTTGTCAGTATTTCTTTGAAATGTAATCTTTTTTGCAACGTTTCGGCTGTTATTGTGATAAAGTTTTATCCGCCGTCTGTATTGAATAAAGAACAGAGCTGAAGGTTTTATTGAAGCTTTTTGGTTGAATTTTGTATTTTCTTATATTCGAAATCCCATCCTCAGAAAATAAAATTATTGTAACTAGCTTTGACTCTTTGTTCTTATTGACTTAGATATTCATTTTGTGAACTGATATACCACAACATAAATATATGTTCTGAATTTTATTCGACAGTTTAACTATTTTTAATAAAGAAGAATTTTTATTTAGAGTTTATCATTCAGTCACAATTATGAAGCTTTCCATTGGTAAGTATGATGAATTCCTACGAATATTGTAAACACAAACTATTTTGGACGACCAATCAATTTAAATACCCAGTAATTGCAAAATTAAAGTTATTATTTGGCTTAAAGTACCTTTGCCATTGCAATTAATATTATGCATGCTGGACTTGACGTGAATAAATTAAAAAAATACAATGAATTATTGTTTATGTGGCAGTCGTACTTACATAGTTTGATTTAAATTTAATAGTGTTCAGTTCAATCAATTTAAATAATGTTCAACTTTAACATTAGAAAGAAAGGCATAAAATATGCTACCTAGGAGTGCCCATAATTTCATTAGTACCTATTATTAGTAGTAGTAGTTACCCAGCCAGGAGTTCCGTTTTATCAACAAGCGTATTTGTGCTATGTATTTATGTATATTAACTTGTATCACCAAGTATCATAAAGTGAGAAAAATAATTTGAAAATCTACTACCCGATATCGCGTCTCATGTATATTCACTTATAAGGTACACCGCAACATACCATGACCTACCATGTACTATGAACGTTTAAGGCAAAATAAATATTGTTTGTATTGAAAAGTATGAGGCTGTGCCCATTAACACGTTCCGTCACCTACTGGCACTTGTCATACTGTGTCTGATGCGTTCATAGTACAGTCATTATGATACGGTGTAGTGGGCAGAGACCTTTATCATTAATCTAAGAAAGGTAATATGACAATCTACTACCTACCTACCCCATCTTGAGTACAAATGAGTTTTGATTGGAATAGGAAGATTTATTTTAGCGCTTATTTAGGTTTTATTTTTATACATGTTTTATGTAGGTCTTTGTATCCTGGATAATTCCTGAAAGTTAAGCAAAACACGGCCACAGCTTAAAAAATCGGGAACCTTACTACTTACTATGTACATTTAATGTAAACACCCTATGGATGCCTTGTTTATTTTAAACTAGCTAGCTGTCCGAGTGAACTTCGTCCCGCGTCGAAATTTTTGATTTTTTTTTTATAGATATTCTGCTATTCGGGGCAGAGACAAACCCAAAAAATCAGCGATCATAAAAATCGGTCCACCCGTTCTTGAGTTATAAATGGTGTAACTAACCCGACTTTGTTTTATGTATTTAAAAGATGTAAGGATTATTAAAAACGTAATATGGTCGTATAATTCAACCCGTTTGGCGCATGTTTTAATATTAAACATTTATACTAGCAGAAAGGTTTATTTATGTCAGCAAGAAACTTGTAAAGTCTCTTCGACGAAAAAGAGTTAAGAAAACGCCAAGTTAGGGGTTCACTCGTATAGACAGTTACATAACTCCGGTCTTTACAGAGATTTTCTTAATATTAAAATCTAAACGGATAACTCTGAGGCGCTAGAGTATTTTTCTCCTATCCACGTGCGTTATCAACGTACTTAAATGACTAACCATTTGTTAAAGTTCACTTCGCTGTTAATCTTTCGCTCTCTTTTCTAACTATGTGGGCTATATGTTGTTGAGGTCAGTTTTTTCCTGATTCGAGGGAACTATTGTGCAACATAGATACCTACATGTTTACATTAGATATATAAATAATGGAATACGTCATGAGATTTTTATCGCAAGATTATCATTTTGTTAAAAATCTAAAATAACAATCAGACAATTTGAAAACTTATTAAAACATCGCTTATGTTTAATGAAAATTAACTCACTGGGACTACACCTCAAATTCAAAATTTTAGTATACCATAACCAATTCAAAATATCTCGTAGTTAATTACAATAAAACAGAACAAAGCAGAACCAATGGCACTCAATTAATGGACGCACTATTAGCTCAGGGAACGATTGAAGACCCGGTAGAGTTATGCATAATAATTGCCTGCTCTTCAGTTTAATTTAAAGGCACTTAAACCGTGGCGAGCTCTTGTGGAAGACTGTACGGTTGACAATTCGACTCGAACGCAACTCAGCATTTCGGGAACGTTCGGTTCAATGTAACTATTTGAATTTCATTAGTAGATTGTTTGCCTAAATTTTATGTTTTTGCTAGTTCGATGAACCGTCACCCTTATAATAATTAAATAATATGAAAATGTTTTCCCTTTGTGTAAATATGACATTTACTAAAGCAAGCTTCCAGCTTAACGTTAGTACTCAGAATTTACTATTCAGTAACTGTTAACCTCCTCGAAATTATGTTATGCATCAAATTAGCTTGATTAGGTATAGCTTTGCCCATTAGCTGGCGTACATGAAAGTAGTTTTTAATCTAAGTAGCTTTATTAATAACCGGCACGGGCTCCTGGTAAATATGCGCGGAAACCGCATGCTATGACAGCGGAGACCTGTTTACCCTGGCGAGCTACTCACAAGCAAGTTTAAATCCCTACTATAGCAAAGTTGTAAACACAACTTTTTACTACTACATGATTCCAATAGATATCTCTTTAACAAGTGAACGCACGCAGAGATGGCCAGCTCTTGGACAATTACTTACTTGGACATCACTTTCTACCTCCGTCTCCAGTCCCTTATACTATTATTATACTAGCTTTTGCATAAATTTTATCGCACCCCCATTTCATACTCTTTCGAGATACAAAGTTTAAAACTACATTCATACCAGAATTCATCACAATTGGTCCGGCAGTTTGAGCGCGAAAAGGTAACATATACATTGACAGACAGTTACTTTCGCATTTATAAAATTAAGTATGGATGGATAGTAATGAATAGTAATTTTACATTTATAATTTTATAGTAATTCTACATTTATAATTTAGTTACCAAATAGCATAGTTGTATGAAATAAGCATACCTAATTGTAACCATAAAGTTATGCATACGCTACTTTACATAGTGCTTGAAGGAAAATGATATTTCATCCAGAACACATTTTTTATGGTTTAGAATTCATTTCTAATGAAAAAAATAACCCTTAATTTGGCAAAATCCAAATAATGTAATAATAATTCAGGTTACTTAAACAAACAATACAAAAAACATCAAATTATACAGGGTGAAATTAAAATCACTGGCCAAATTTTTTCCTGACACTAAGTTACACTTAAGGAATCTATTTAGCGAAAAAAAAAGAATTTTTATTTTTCAATTTTCATTTTTCAATTTTTTTATATTTTCCACGAGTCGTGGTCACCCTATTACTACAAATGTAAACATACCTAGTAGTATGTTTTAATAACAACATCAACAAAACCCTTATCTAACCTACACTAAACCTTATATCGTAGCAATAGGGTCCACTATAGCACAACACTATTGCTATGGTAGGCAATTTTATCAATCTTATAAACGAGGGTAGTCTTAAACCATGCTAGGTAAACATAGCAAATGATTAGTCACTCGTCACTCGCCAACCGTAAAATAATAGTCGCGCGCGTACTAAGATTTAAAAAATGTATTCGAACCGGGAATATTACGAAATAGTGCGGTGTTATTTATTAAGTGGTGAATGTTTACGTGGTGCACAAAGATTATACCAGTTGGGTTGGTTGGTTGGTGAAATAAAAAGACGCGTCTACGTGAACGAAGCCGAAAGTCTGGACGATTTAAAGCGTAAAATTGTGCGTGCCTTTGACGAAGTGCGTAACAACGTTGTAGTGCTTCGCAAATTAAAAAACAATGTGCATAAGCGTGCCGAACTTTGTTTGTGCGTGGATTACAGTTTGAACATCTATTGCAGTATAACTAATACTTGCTTCAGTAAGTACCGAGGGTGATTATGTAAATAGTTTAATTGTGTCGATTTTTAATCAAATGTACATAAGTTGATTCAATTTTTTAAATACGCCTGAATGCAAAGATTCCCGACTTAAAATTTACTCATTGTTTTAAACCACGGACCTTTTGTTAATTATCTATTAGTCAGATTTATCATTTTAGATTTAAAAAATGCCTTTGCATTTTGACGGTCCTAAGCCTGTTAAAGTATGAAGGAAAAATTAGCAACTTATGTAGGTAAGCGTCTTATCTCGCTGCAATAGGGTTCATAATATGGTGGCATGATTGCAAGCTGTGGGAGGGGCGGGTTGTCAATGACCTTAACTGATAAGGAAAGCGGGTGTAGTGGGTAGTTTGACGGTTCACCATAACGTACGAGATTTTAAGGACAACTTGATGATGATTTTTTTCAAAAAAAATGTACTGAGCGGTATTAAAACAAAAAACACGTGTTTAATATTTTTTCGAGTTCTTTCGGGTGTTTCAATTTGGCCAGTGAATTTAATTTCACCCTGTATGTATGGTATACGTCGAACATTGTCAAGTTAAGGTGTAAACAATAATGACTCGCATTTACCACATTGCGGTTTCCACATTGGTAACGTGTGTATTAACAATCTGAGCTACGCAGATGATATAGTGCTTCTCAGCCCTTCGATAAACGGACTCGTTAAGCTGCTTAACATCTGCGAACGTTACGCAAGTACACATGGCCTAAAATATTATGTGCTTAAGACCGAAATGCTCGTTTTTAGGTCTGGAAAGGGTCCGGAGGTGATACCTACGGTATGTATGAACGGCTCGCCAATTCGGGTTGTAACGAGTTTCAAATACCTGGAGCATATTCTGGGAGAGTATCTGACGGATGATGCCGATATGGAGAGGGAGCGCAGGGCTCTCGCAGTACGGTGTAACATGTTGGCTCGCCGCTTTGCACGTTGTTCGACTGAGGTCAAGATAACTTTTCAAGGCTTTTTGCCAATGTTTTTATGCTTGCCAGTTATGGACCAAGTACACCAAACGCTCGTTCAACGCGCTTAGAATACAGTACAATAATGCTTTTCGTATCCTGCTGAAATTACCCCCCTTCTGCAGTGCGAAAGGTATGTTCACTGATGCGAGAGTCTCTGACTTCTTCGCTGTATTGAGAGAGAGGTCTGCAGCGAGCGTTCCGGGATAGGATTCGAGCGTCAACTAACAAATTTCTATCGCTGGTAGCTGTAGACTACAGTGACGAATTTAATATGTATTGGCTTAAACTGCACCGGTCTGAGAACGGCCAATTATAGTTAATTTTAACTTTATTGTGACCGTTTTATTTCTATGTTTTAGGCTATAAGTTTTATTTTTACATTGTATACTTTTCATTATTTTATTTTGTATAATTCACTTAACTATAGGTTTTTGCCTGCAAAAAAAGAAATATTATTATTATTACATTAAGTTAAAAAAAATAGATAACAGTGGCGTATACGTAAGTTTATGCGATAGGTATGCTCTTAAACGAAACACGAAGAGGTCTGTCAATAGTTCAATCATCAGGTAATATTATAATTCCAACCTGGAGACGTCCTGTGCGGAACATAGATTGCCCTCAAAGATTTCCACAACCTACAGTCGCATTTTTTTGCTTCCATTGGACTGCGACCTTAATCGTCGGACCATCTTGTGGGTGGCCGATGCACTTGGGAATGGTAACTAAATTATGATACTATGATGGAATGTCAGTCACAAGGCTTGTTGTACTCATAAGTACTAATAATGAGTAATGTTGGTACCTTAGTTGCCTATAGGTACTAGTAATTTACGGACGGAAAAATAAGATACTTTTACTTAAACATATTATAGCCCAGCCTTATTCTCGCTAAAGATACATTTATTTTTAAAGTCAAAGCAACTTGCAAATTGAGACATTTTGATACAGTAGCTCGAGTCAGTACTATACTCAGTACAAACAGTACGTTCTAATATGGTCTGCCTCCAGCCTCAGTATATGAGGAGTTATTTGCTCAAGCTCGTTAACAGGACGACATCCTGTAGGTAATGCGACGCCTGGTTATTCATGAATCTGGAGAGATAAAATAACTTTGTAAACTTTTACATTGCACGTTGTGATAATATATTTTTTTAGCTTTTGAATTGAATGGCTGCATTATTTTATAGATCTCATAAATATACCTCTTAGTTAATCCACGAGGACGAACTCGAAAGCTAAAAGCTAAAATAAAGTAGAAATCTTCGAGGTTCAGTATTTTTGCGTAATTGACGATCAAATTAAGATAAAAATCGACAAGAATTCTTAAAGCTATTAAAATGGGATGTTCAACTGAAGTAAAATGCTCAAGTATTTATTCTCAAATAAATATCCTTAATATAAAATTTTGTCACTTGTCATTTTACTTGTGTAAATAAAATAAAATATTCCTTTATATCATTATTTATACTCGTACCCACGAAGTATGTTTCTGATAAATATATCATTTATCACGACTATCTTAATTGCTCTCAGTTTGATTACACGTTTTTTTTTATTGAACTAACTTAAACTGCTTCTCGGTTAGGCCATATAATAGTTAATCTGAGATTGCCAATGAATTTTGAATATAATTTTATCTAAGCATAACTGAATTAACCAGTTATGGTTCTGAGACCTGAGCCTATATTAGTTTTACATCAATTTAGTGTATCTAAGTATTCCTCGCCGTAGCAAACTAGATCCATTTAATTTTCCCATACGCGTTGTCACGAGAGCACGTTAATAATTTACGTAATAGAGGGCGTATTCTGACATTTGAAATTCAATTTAATGACAAACAGGATGTAGGTTATGCTTCGTTGGAGATCCGCCCGTTTGGTAACTATAATAATATATTATACACAATTTGCTACGACGAAGCTGTGAGCGTTTGACATTATGTTGGGTCGACATAATTAAATGTTGGTTTCAAAGAAAACTACGTAAAATATGAAGACAGAAACATTTATAGGAAACCAGCTTTTCCCTGCGACTTGCGGTTTTAATTAACAAACATCCAAACATGAAACAATCGCTTAACATTGACACTATCACACCTATATTAGCAGTAATAAGTAGGTTGGGTACAAAAGGATTGTTACTTATATTTAATAGTTGAGTAGGTACTAGGTATTTCTAGAGAAGTTTGTACAAATAAAATTGGTATGGACACGGTAACTGTCACCAAAGTCGTTAACTTTCCTATTTTCTTGCCAATTTTTGAAATGATTAACAATACTATTATTAAATATTTTTCATCCTGTATTTGTTGAATCCAGTTAGTTTGCTAAATCAGTTATTATGCCAATAGTGACTGACCGTTCGTTGCGGATTTTTTTCGGGGAGACCTATGTGTGCACTTCTCTAGGTTTTTATCGTATCCTATCGTAATGATGACATCATATTTACAATATCTCAGGATAGATTGAGGACATAATTTCATATAATTAATCTGAAACTAAATAGTTAATTGTAACAAGTTTATACTTAATTTTGATTCTATTCAGAATATTTATCTAGTTATCTAAATGAATCCACAAAACATCAACCAATAATAAATAATTGTGAAAAATATTGGTAGGTAACAAAATAGGAACCAATTACGGATGCGTTGGTATAAAATACAAACTTTTCTTGAAATGCTCATTTAGGGTTAATGGGTGACGTGTAACCTTATTAGAAACATTGAGACGAGAGTGATTAATATTATTAATGTAGTAATACGATGCATTTTACTGAAGCGAAATTTCCACGCTTATTGAAAAAATACGAGATGGTTTCCTAAATAAGCCTAAGATTCTAATGAAAGCATAATTCATATTTACTTAAGTTGATGTAAATCATTACCTCAATATATATAGTATATCAACGATCTTCGATCGATCTAATATCAACACCACGAAATGTACGCTGCGCTGTATATCAGCATCAGCTCAGCGTTACACAAGATTTCGTGGTTGAACACGTTTAATAATTAAAGCCTTTGATACTGTCCATGAAAGCCACAAATAGACATAAATTAATAGAACATAAGTAATATACCTGACGACCGTTTATCGCAAAGAAATATAAAATACAACCGAAGTAAGGATTTGAGTAGACATCAATGACTGCAAAATATCGTGAGTTATAAAAGTATGTAAATCAAATTAACGTAGGAAGCACAACTTTTGTAATTATCTGCAAAAACATAACTTTACTGCCTGAATTTGTTTTGCTATAATGACTTTAGGGCAATAAAGAAATTATTTGGACAAGTATAATCATGACACAATCAAGATGTAGGTCATAATAGTATTTTATGCAACAGTTGTATAAGTAGGCTCAAAAAACGCGAATGGCACGAGTTGCGATACGAGCCGCCTCGGCGGCGAGTATCGTAAATAGAGACGCCATGAGCGTTTTTTGACTTATAGGCGCATAAAAGTAGCTTGACCTGGACATAATTCGATAACTCGCTGTTTTTATTATTTTATCGGCTATGCATATTAAGTATCGAATATTAATTAGATATATTATGTAAAAAATCCGCGGTCGTAACGTATTTAAAAAAAAACACAAAATATCGTACGCTACCTAACTTTTCTCTAAAAGTAAAATAAATAACCAAAAACCTTGTAAGTATAATTTTGAGGTGCATTTAAATTAAATCACTTAATTGCAAAATTAAACAAAAACCTAATTCGCATGTACGTTTTTTTCACAGTTTTCATCCGATCTCAATATCTAGACAAGCCAAAATGGTAACTGTGATGGCTGTACCTGTTTAAGCTACATTGCGTCTTTTTAGAGATTTTAGATCAAAATTAAACATGTAATTTTTACGTTTTAATAATAATGTATTTCACAGTAGTTTAAAAACATAACTGTGATTTTTTTGTTTAGTAATAGGTTTTAGTTTACTATAATCATGTTTTCATCAAAATTATACATGTTAATGTCACGCTTCAGAAATTTAAAATGTAATTCAAAATACGCGCGAACATATCGGGGAGCGAGATGCATGCGGGTGGGTGCGGGGCACGGGCGGAGAGAGCGCGCGGCGTGAGCGGCGAGCGGGTCATAACGAGTTTTGTAGGTACTGACCGCGCCGCGTATTGACAAAAACTCAATATGGAATATCCAAATTGTAGGTTTTTTGATTTTCGTCCGGATAGCTACCACGGTCTTACCCATTAATCCCCCGCCATAATAACAGTGCTTGCGCTGTTGTGTTCCGGTGCGGAGGGTAAGACAGCCGGTGCCATTACTGGCACAAGAGGCATTTCGTCGTAGTCCTTTGGGCTGGCAACGCATCTGCAGTTGTCTTGGTAATGCGAGTGTATATGGGCGAATATTTAAGAGGGTAAAAATTTATGTCTCCCTATGGTAATCCAGACTAGGTACTAAATAATTCCAAAGCCGAAGTATTTTATTTCGTTACTTAGATAAATAAAGCAGATGATGCAAAAACAGCTATGAGCTTGAATCAACCAAAAAAAAGATGTTGAGAAAATTGTGTCTAAAATGGCAATAATAGGTGTGTCCCATTCCCATTTCTTCCAATTTTTGATGTCATAAAAAATAACTATAAGGAATGTTTTAAGTTCTGCATATCAGTATTATACTTAAATAAATAAAGATTGCTTTTCATCAAAAACATGTTCAAAAAGTTTATTACAACTTGCCCAAAAATTAAATCAAAAAATGTTCAAAAAAATAACGTCACTCGGGGAAACACTGTTCTATGTACGATTTTTGCCTATAATAAATCGCAAAAGAAGTGTCATTTGGTGTTCAAGTAACACTACACCCCGCACTTCAGTAGATCGGCAAACTTCAGAGATGATACACGTCGCGAGATTCGAGTAGTAAGTGTTTCATTTTGGTTCTCCAGTTTGTCATCATTATGGTCTCTCACATTTTTCACCGTATCTTCATAATTTATTTACAGTGGAGTATTATTATATAACCATATCAAAGTACACATGGGACTAACACTATTTAGTGCAATCTTGTCTCGTTAATATACCAAATTTTTTTGTAAAGCCGCATTTTCTAGAATTTGTCATTATTGGCAACATCATTTTCGGCAACATTGTCAGAGACACCAATGACGACCAATAAATTTATCATAATTATTATTATCAAACCGCGATAAGAATACGATTCCGAAGTACCGTTTGCACAAAAGTACATACAATAAATAAATATAATTATAAGTCAATCTGTAATATTAGTTTAAGTGCAGACACTTATAGATACAGTGTGGATAACTGGGACCTCAAGAGACCCGCAATTTTGTCTCACTTAAAGAGGTATTTCACTTACCCAGTGTCTTAGATCCAGGTATAACTAAATATCTGTCTCATTTACAGAGGGTTCTATTGATAGAGGGTAATAATAGAGGTTATTTCAGTTATAGAGGTGCGATTACTAAATAAAATAAACAATATATATGTATACACATATGTACATGAGTTGTTTAACATCAGAATAGGTATTAAAAGTAATATAACTAATCAAACATGTTTTTTATAAACGACACAGATTTCATCGCGGGTCTTTCGACTTTTATTTATAAAGGGATAGGTATTAATTTAATTTTTCACGCATTGATAAAGATTTAAGCACTCTTTTCTGCATATTTCAATTTAATTTAAACCTTCGTTTCAGCATTCATTATTTATCAATTACCTAAACATCCGGACTATAGAAAAAACAAACTAAAACTTGAGGTAATTTAGGCACAATTACCACGTGCGAAATTCGTAGGCAGGCTAAAAATTTGTAAACAAAACGGAAATTTATCTGCAATACATTCCGAGTCGGAAAGAAAAAAAATTGTCGTCTCAGTTACAGAGGTGCCTATAAAATTCAAAGAAATACCAATTATAGAGGTAAATAAGACGATAAAATCGAAAGAACTAGGTAATCCCAGATATAGAGGTCTGTTGTGTCCCACTAACAGAGGTCATTTTTATGTCGTCTTACTTACAGAGGCAAATAAGACGATAAAATCGAAAGAACTAATCACAGGTAATTCAGTGCTTTAGGTGCCGGGACCTCAGCATGAATTCCAGCTATGGAGGTTTCTCACTTATCCAGGTCCCTGTTATCCAGGTTTCACTGTAATACATTTAGAACGTACTTCTTGGTAAATGCTGTGTGTGTGTGTGTGTGTGTGTGTGTGTCTGTGTGTTTTATAAAAAAAAATATTATAGTCGACAGTACTCGACAAATATCTCATTATTTTCCACATAATTTTCATGTTATACAATTGTGACCGAACGTAATTATTTACAACGTACATACTTAACACTATTTAGCACACTAATCGTCTATGTTATTTTCTTTGTGCCAGGTACATATAGCACTGAAGACAATAGTGTTATGAGGGAATAATTTTCGAAGTAGAATTATTACATTATTTCTATTTTATTTAAGTAGGTGATATAATTAATGTTTTTTTCCCAAGTAGAACTTTTTTGTACTGAAATAAGTATTTTCATTTATATGCACATAACCATTGACAATGTCATTTCAAGTATTCATTCAAAAACGACATATGTGCTCAATCGTATTATAAGCGCGGTTTAATAATAGTAAACAATTAGCTTTGTATTTTATTTTTTGACTGAAACAGGTATGTAAAGTTTCCTGGGGCTATTTGCAATACCGAAGCCTGGTTGTGGTGTAATATATTCAAAACTCGGCTACTTGCACATAATAGTATATTACTCAACAAGGGTGGTAATACAAAGAAAGGCCGAGATCGCAGAAGTTTGCGGCCCAAGCTGCAAGCGAGAGACGTAAATCTGCGATCGAGGGCTATCTTTATTACCTCCCGTGTTGTGTACGTCATTTTATGTCTACACTTGGCCAGAAAGCGGCTTTTTCCGTACGCGCAGCGCTTAGAGCTCCAAATAACCCTACGAGATAATCAGTATTGTCGTAACTGTTTAAGTAAAGCATAAGTTTATAATATTGTCTTCGGTTTTCGAGATATTCACTCTTGTACTAAAACAACTTAAACTGATTAAAACGCGTATATTACTACATTGTTAAGGTCCCTTTTTAAAGGGGACTTAAAAAATGTAGCACATAAGTAAGTAACTAGGGATGTAACGATACATAGTTTTGCCGATACCATACCGATACCGATATATTGTAGTTAATATCGGCGATACCGATACCGATATCTTAGCTAAATAATGAAGTATGAAATTCAGATATATGTATGTCCTTATTATAACTAAAACTTGGCTATGTAATATAGCCTATATTTAACAGAGAGTCAACCTTGAAAGTGTAAAGTAAAAATAAATAAATTGTCGACTCAAAATTCATTTTTTTATGAAGAACCAAAGATTGAATTAATATAGTAATTATCATTGCACAAAGTATAATATGTAATATACCAATACATAAATTAAGTCAGAAATTGAAATTACTTTTTGCAGATATTTTTTCATACAAATATTCTTTTCGCGCTCTTCAAATATCGGTTGTATATTATCGGCGATACCGATATATCGGTATCGGTATCGTTACATCCCTATAAGTAACCATAAAATGTATGAAAATATAAATTTGTATGTTAAATTCACCCCTATAACAAAGTGACCGTATGGGCACTATGTTGTATGGGTCAACTTTAAATTTTAGGAAGTTACGACAAATTTTAATCATCTCATAACTTTTTTATTTGAAGTGTTATCAAAATTTCAATAGAACAGATAGACAGAAAAGAAATACCTACTGATTCCAATAGTGTATTTAGTGTGCTTACGACAAAATGTCCCTTACGAAATTTGAAATTTCCAGTGTCGATGTATTCAAATTTTATTTTAGTCGTCCATATGATAAACCATAACAACAAAAAAAACACTTAAATCAATATACATCAGACCTGATTCTCAGGTGAAAATCATTGTTGGCAACGAGCCGTCCTTATTTTCTACAAAAACGTCATTATTATCATAAGGAGTCATTATCAGAAACACCATTTTAAACAAAAAAGTAAATATAATGAAAATTAATGGGTTTTGTTCCGTGCCTTTATGATAAAACTTTATGTTTTTCATGTATGTATACATCTGGCTTAATAAAGATGCTCTGTCGCGGGATTTGTAAAATAGTCATTTTTTGGTCAAGAATAATGTTTTGAGGAGAACCGCCCGCATAGGCAGTGGTGATCACTTACCATCAGGTGACCCACATGCTTGTTTGCCAGCTTATAAAGTATAAAAAAAACTAACATTCGACCCATTTTTAACCCCCTTAGTAAACGTCACCCGTTTAGTAACAATCTTATATTAAATATCTTGTGTGTTAAAAAAGAATCTACATACAAACTTTTAAATCTCCAAATGAACGAGTTTCATACAACCGTTCAACCCCTATATCACCCCAGGGTTAAATTTCGAAAAAGCCTTCCTTAGCACATGTTTACGTACTTTGTAGAATATAATGTTCCAATTTTCAGACTTATATATCTTCAGCGGTTCATTCAAGCTGTGCGCTGACATTATTATTTAAATAATTCTGTACAGAAAACTGAGAGCGTACAAATAGGTAAATATGATTCCACGACGTTCATAATTATATCTCATTATAAACAGTTTCTTTATCTTTATTATCGATCAAAAGAAGACAATATTTCAAACAATCTCTGCCTCCGCCCTAGTTGAACCGTGGTGCATGTGGTTATAAAAGTTTGACGATCGTTGACTATAAAAGAATGAATGTGACGACTTATACCTACCTACACGAGTATCGCCCGCGACGCGCAAGTCTCGCGACGCACGGCCGGAATTGAGGCACAATGAAATGACGACCTTAGAGCGCCAGAAATAACGTCCATATTGAAACGTAACTAAGAAAAAAAATCAATTAATGAATAAACGCGGACACTTTCTGTTTAATTTATTTTTTATTGTACTAATAATATGTTGACGGCAAAAAGTAAACACTTTTGAAGTAGTTATGTATTAGGGCTATCCAAAAATTACCAATATTTGAGACTTTACAGATCCGTAAAGAGAATTTGTATAAGTTTTAATAATTTATCAACTCACATAATATAGTATTTAAAATAAATTGGCGAATTACAGTTATCTATAATTTCTGATAAGATAAGCCAGAAAACGTGAAACTTACTGAACCTTCTTTATTAATGACAGTCGCGATCGGTTAATTAGTATAATTTTGATTACTTTAACTGGGATGCAAGCGTCATATCGTAATAGAGGTACTTTTAAAAAGTTATGTATTACGCTGTACTCATAAAATCATAATATGATGAAAATTTAGTTTTTTGGTTATTTTACACTGACGCGGAACCCTAAAATGTTTAGTTCTATTTATTTTAACTATTACTAACAATGCTTTATACCACACAAAAAGAAAATTACAGTTATCGAATTATGTCCAGGTTAAGGTAATTTGCTTGGTCTATTAATTATACAACATTGCATACAATGCTTTTTCTACGACTAGGTTATAAAATACAAAATTAAATTAAACAAGGCAAATATGACATATGACTGACAGTATGTGTCTACGTAGTGCTGTTATGGAGAATAGAGTATAGACTTCTCTGAACTCATATTATGTATGTTCTTATATTAGTGTTCGTGACCAAGTAAAAGACAGATAAAAAATACAGGAGTAGAAAAAGTAATAAACACGAATTGTACATAATGGAATGCAATATTTTGGACTGCAGAGAAACTTCTAGACCGTCCTCTTATAGTCGATTAGCTCAAAGGGTTTGCTTGTTATAATTTACCGCTATGTTTGCAAGTCAACGTAACTCCAAAATTCAATTTAAAAATGGCGCAGAGCACAAACATGAGATCAGCAGAATTAAATGACGTGAGCCATTTGTCGGAAATTTCACGCACGTTGGCACCGCACCGCGAGCGCCGGCCAAGCCTCAAATTAATTGCTTTCCAATAATATTTTTTTATAATTTTCAACTTTCATAAGCGTAATTATGTAAATCCTCCTACATTGTCAATATGGATATATTGAAACGTGTGTTTTATTGCGTTTATTATAGGTATCAGCATGCCAATACGATAAACAATAGGTAAGATAGTTGGTTAAATGAAGTTTAGTTTGAAACTGAAGCAGCCAATGAAAATTTGTTGCTAAATAGAAAAGTACATTAACTTAGACCAACACTTTAATTTTTTCCTCGAATATTTTAGCAGGTGTATATTTATTTGTATTTTTTTTAACAGCTCTAATTTTCAAATAATATTAAACTACCTCTCTACGATTTAATCTCACTCTACGATAGAATCAGAAATAAGAGCATTCAGGACAGGAAACTCTCGTTATAAATAACGTTTATTTTATAATGCATTTACAAAAACTGTTATTTAAGGCCATTAAGGTAAGACAAGACGTATCTTACCTACGCAAAGACATTAATAGTAAGGTAATATCACTTTAAATTACCCACACAACAAATCTTGCGAAGACGGCTTTAAATCAGGGTGCAGTAGTAACGGTAATAAATAGCCACACACCACGACGGGTAATATACATAACTCTTTTTAACCACGGAAATCTGGGATTATTGCGGTCTGGTCTGCAAAATTATGACAAAGACCTATTTTCAACCAAATTTAAAACTATTCTTACAATACATACCTACTAACACTTTATGTATGGGAGGTGCGTGTGCGTGTCAATAAATCACGCGATGTTTTTTGGAACCCTTATTAAATATTATAACGGAAAATATATATCGATTATCACAACACAATAATAAATAAAAAAGATCAAAATATCTGATTTCAAACGAACGTTTTCTAACGCTTTGATTATTATGTGTACGAGTTACAAAAAAAAATACCCAAATCACTATAGGTGTGACTGTATGTAACATTTGATGACTTCCCACGATTTCTACAAGATCGCACCGTCAGATATTGATCTAGTGCCAATCGGACCACCTAGGAGGTATTAACATTAAAATAAAAAAGTAGTTTGTGTCAGATACAAACACAAATTAGTGATCATGGCCGCAGACATGGGCGGCTGAAATTTGTACGAAAATTCTCTGAAACGTTCCTCCTTAAATAAATACGGTACCTACTAGTGAAACTTAAAACTACAATAATTATATGTATTGTATACCTTATTGCACATAAAAATGCTAATATAAAAATAAAGTACATAATCAAACAGATCTGATAGTATGTACCATCTTTTGCCATAGTATTTCAAATTCCAAACCCAGAAACGACGAATTGAAAACGTTTATGTAGTCCGCTGTAGCAGTTTTGTTTTTCCTCTGATTAATTCCTAAGTCCCAAAGTCCCAAGGCATTTGCGTTGGTCTCGGGATCGGGAGCTCGGAGCTTAATTGTTTACTGCAGTTTGACTCATCCCGTATATCACGGTCACATACGGGAAGCAAAGCGAACGCTCCGAGTCTTAATCGGTACCTTATGTTTATTTGCAGAATTTTGAATTTAACTTATGCGGATTTTAGTTGTTAAATAGGTCATATTCTTAAGCTTTTAATGATTTTTTTCATGCATATAGTAAATAATAGCATATTATATAACTAGGGTGGTACTACAAAGAAAGGCCGAGATCGCAGAAGTTTACGGCCCGAGCTGCAAGCGAGGGACGTAAATATGCGATCGAAGGATTTCTTTATTGCCTCCCGTGTAGTTTAATGTACTACCTATATTACAATATTTTATACGTGATTATTATTTTATTACCTAGTCAGTTAAAAAAAATCTCAACACAGAAAAGAAAACTTTAATCATAAATCTGTAAATACAAATCATTTGGGATGTCATCTAATTACATTTTATGCAGTGTAGAAACAAGATTTAATATCAAATAAGATTTAAACTTTAGCCTCTGTATAAAGGTCCCTAGTTTAATTCTGGTATGAATTTCAATTCAATAGTTTATTGTATAGTTTAGTTTCATTATAAAACACAACAGCAATTCACAAGGCCATTATGCCAATTTTCATAGGTATTTCCATTACACACAACGACAGCGCGAATTCGTCTGTCACGGCGAAAGTCAAAATGAAACTAATGAAAGTTACAAGCATTACAAGATCACAGTGAATTATGCCGTAACAACTTTTAAACAATTTACAATTTACTGTTAAATGAAAGAAAGACTAAATGTATAAACTTTGTCACGCGTAACGTAAATCGCGAGCAAGCAAGTGTCATTGTGAAGGATGAGGAATTGGAACTAGTTGATAGTACAGTCTTTCTTGGTATAACATTGGATTCTAAACTCCAGTGGGGTCCCCATATTGGTAATCTCTCGAATAGACTAAGTTCTGCAGCGTTTGCAGTCAACAAGATCCGACAATTAACAGACATAAAAACAGCTCGATTAGTATATTTTAGTTACTTCCACAGTATTATGTCGTATGGTATTCTGCTGTGGGGCAGTGCTAGTGCTTCAGAGCTTAATACTATATTTGTTCTGCAGAAGAGGGCTATTCGAGCGATATATAAGATGAATTATCGAGACTCACTTAGAGATAAGTTTAAGGAAATTAATGTAATGACATTGCATTGTCAATACATCTATGAGAATATTATGTATGTACATAAAAATATCATGAATTTTAAGAAGAACTGTGACATACATAATATTAATACTAGGAATAAACATAAGCTCGCAGTGCCCACCACTCGGCTCCATAAAATAAAAACATCATTCATGGGTAATTGTGTAAGGTTTTATAATAAGCTGCCAAGGAATATAACTGAATTATCTATTAACAAATTTAAGAATTGTGTAAAGCGTAAACTCATGTCTAAGGCTTATTACAGCACACAAGACTACATGAATGATGAAACACCGTGGGATTAACTGCGACTGGAAATAGATATATTTTAAAAACAATGTTTGATTAGTTGTCTTTTTCTGTTTTTGTACTTGCCAATTGTTTTGACACTTAGAGACCATTTACATCTCTAAGAAAAAATGGACTTAATTTAGTAAATAAGTATTTTCAATTTGTATTTTGACGTTTGGAGATCCTTTACACCTCCAAAACATAATATTTTGACAACGGAGACTCTTTACATCTCCATTAATTCTAGTATCAATTTATTTTCTATTTTTTTATTTGTATTGTTTGGACGCATAGAGACCCTTTACATCTCTATAAATGTAGTTTTTAAGGTAATGTAATGTATATTAAATTATTAAAAGAGAAACTGGTGAGTTTCTTCCGGCGCTTCTTCTCACCAGAAGGTCATTACCCGAAGCGCCAAAAAGAAAAGAAGACAAAGAATGTAAGACATGTAAAAGAGCCCTTGAGGGCCTACTTACAGAAATAAATTATTTTATTTTATTTTTATTTTATTTTATTTTAAACTCTCTAAACATCACTAATAATTTCGTTTGTGGCAAATTCTTTGTCGAATACATTATAGTATTCATGAATACAGATATGAAAATGTCAAACACTATTACCGGATGCTCCCCGCAGATTTCGTTATTTTCCCATACAAATACGGTATGGCTGAAACTTCGAATGAGATTTATCTGCAGCCTTAAACAAGTTACGCGGAACCTCTCTATTCTCTCAGGGATTAAGTGTGACAAAGTGCTTTAAGAAACACGTTTCCCTGACATGTAAAACGTTTGTCGGCGGACATTTAATTTAATTAGTTTCTAACTAATATCTCTGTTAGACACTCATTAGACTTTGTTGCTCTGTATAATTTTGGTTTACCCAAGTCTGAAAATTAGAGTTAAAACATTTATAAAGGTTTTGATTTAGTTTTGCTAACATCGTGGTGGATATGTAATATGGCTGGTTAAGACTCAATTTATTAGTATAAATTAATGTGTTTGTAATTAGCAACGCGGTTTCCTGTGTCAAATTCAACCAGATTGATCCAATAATCATCAGTTTTATAGTATAGATATAAATAAATTACCCAGCAAAAAACGGGAAAATTCACGGTTAACAGTGCTTAAGTTATTGAAACAAAAACAAAACGAAAAAAAAATGTTAATATCCGCTCATCATGCATATGACGCATTTGGTCGAGTGGTTGATTAGTCGAATAAACAAATTCAAACACGATTGTTACTACTTTGACTATCAAATGTACGATTGCATCAATACACAAGTAGCAATACTTGAAGGAGCACTAACTAAGCGTTTCGAACTTTGAACCAAGTTGTCCTGTTAAATGCGGTGGCAGTTCGGTGGACGTAGTCTACCAACGGCAAGGATAAATAATACCTATCACAGAATAATTATTAGTATTATGTACAGAAGGCCCTCTCCCTAACAAAAATGTCGTTCGCGTCTGACGACCGGACGGAGCTGACCCGCATCCGACCGTCTCTTCTATCGCATAACGCGTACTCTTTCTGGTCGTTGCCGGTTTCCACCCATGGGTGGCGATATTTAATAATAATAATAACGTAATCGCGGAGTGAGTCTAAATATGTAGTTTTAAGTTTTGTAATGTAATGGATCTGGAGATTATATACGTCTCTCGGTAAAAGGAAAAAAAAACTGTACCCAGTTATTTGCTTGTTGCATTTTATAAATGTCATTTTATAGTAAAGTAATATTGTCACAATTGTTGTAATGTTTTTTTAAAAGAGAAACTGGTGAGTTTCTTCAGGCGCTTCTTCTCACCAGAGAAAGCGCCAAAAGAAAAGAAAATAATCAGACATGTAAAAGAGCCCTTGAGGCCTACTTGCAGAAATAAATGAGTTTGAGATTGAGTCAGTCCTGGTAATATCAAGATATGCAATTAAATAAGAAATTAGTATTTTTATCGTCAGTTATTACAACAAGAAGATTATAAAATTACCTATCTAATGCTCTCTGAAGCGATAGCACAGCGTCCATTGGATGACTAATTTCACTTAACGCAGGACGTTTAGGGTGTATTTTTGAAACGAGTCTTTTTTCGTAATTTCGCTGGGCAAAATTTTTTTTTCGATATTGGTTAAAATGATCAGTCACTTCGAAATACCTTTAAACTGGGATTCTAAATCTGCATGAGGCACCATTCTAATATGAATACTTTAGCTGTAATGAGATCTTGAAAAAAAATGTGCCAGCGAAATTATGATGTTGGCAGAGAAATGACGATTACATGAAACAATTAGGTAAGTAAGTGTAAAATTATCGTCCATTTGATATCCTGCATATGCAATAGGAGTAGGAGCTCATTAAAATATTACAGTTTAATGGACCATGGGCAAATTAATATGGGCAATGTTCCCAACACCAAAAAAAATTAGTTATGTCTCAGTTAATAATGTGTTGCGAAGGCGCAACACGATGTTGGTGAAGATCATCCCAAGAAAGGTTTTTTTTTGGAAAATCGTATTTTGTTTTGTATAGGAAGGGCCCAAAAACAGGCCCCTGTGAAACACCACATCGTACTTGCAACCCGCGCGTTTCCGTGTTCGCCTTGTGACATAGAGTAGTACTCTACTCTGTTGGTTTTTTTCCTGGGCAGTACGCATATTCCATTCCAGCATGGAGATCACACGGAAGTTCCACCGCTAGAGTCACTACTGTCGTCCATAAGACTGCGGTAGGTTCGTACTACTCTCACTGTGATAGCCCTCTAACTCACCTGAGGTCTTCTTCGGGCGGCTTTATTCTGAACGGCGAGTCCGTCAATCCAGTGCGTCAGCCATGCTGAGCAGGACATCGGCATTGGCTGTTGGGCAGTCCAATATTAGTCAGCAGCCAATTCCGGTCGTGTTGTTCTAGTTGAGAGAGGGGAGGTAGTCAATCTCACTAGACGTCAAGAATGCATTTAACAGCTTTCCTTTCGAGACCATACTGAGAGCCCTTCGATTTCGCGGAGTGCCGAGATATCTCCGGCATGTATAGTGCAGGACTACCTCCGGGAAAGAGTGGTCCGATGGGAGGGCGCAGACGGGAGGCTCCACCATCGCCTCGTTGGGTGCGTTGCTCCGCAGGGCTCTGTCTTGTACTGTGGAACGTTGACTTCGACTGGCTGCTCCGCGGTCCCCTCCTCCCCGGAGCTAGCGTAATTTGCTATGCTAATGATACGCTCGTCACAACCCGGGGACGGACATATCAAGAGGCTGCTCGGCTTGGCGAAGTGATGGCGACACTGGTGGTGGAGCGGATCCATATGCTGGGATTCCAAGTCGCCGTGGAAAAGATGGAGGTGCTACTCTTCCATGGCCCTCAAAGAGGTCCACCACGTGGGGCACAGATCCAGCTCCAGGCATCGAGAATCCGGATTTGGACCGAGAAAATACCTCGGTCTCTTCCTTGACGGCAGGAGAAGCTTAACTTTATTTCACTAAACACGCTCTCAGGTTAGTCAGTGCTGCCGCGGCACTTGGTAAAATCCTGCCAAACGGCGTCTTTACTCCGGCGATGTCCGAAGCATGGCCTCTGTATATGGCACCCGTGTGGGTAGATGCTCTCACTGCCGTAAACAAAACCCTTTTGCGTAGACCACAGAGGGCGATAGCATTGAGCGATGGCAGTGTCAGGACTGCGGCGACTCTGCAGTACTCCATCCGGCTCATGCAGAATCCTTTCAAAGGCAATCAACGGCTGGTTGGGGGAGAAAAGAACTTGTAAGGCCATCCATGGGGAAGGCCCATTACCTGGCCCGTTACTGGCTAAAGGAGGGGATCTCTCCGGAATGCTGGAAACAGGGTAGGCTAAGCCCCCTCAGGAAGATGTTGCATCCTGCATACTCTTCGGGGTATCGTCCCAGCGTCCTGCTAGATGAAGTCGGGAAGCTCTTCTAGAGAATACTGGCGTTCCGCATCGTCCAGTATGCGGAGGGCCCACGGGCCCGAACATTAGTGACATCCAACAGGGGAGGGTGAGTGGGTGCAGACATCGGTAGTGCTCTACAAAAAGAGGGGAGCATGGTGACCGTAAGGATTGCAGTGCGGTGTTGAAGGGCAAGGGCCTGTTTTTAGACCCTTTATATAGAAAATAAAATACGAGTTTCCAAGAACCCCATTCTTGGGATGATCGTCGCCGTAGTAAAAATCCATTGTGTTGGCTTGGTCTATTAGCTGACTCATCTCTATTGGTCCGCCCATCGTCCTTTGGTATACATTTCAATTAAACATTTTTTCTTATGTACTTCAAACAGTTAGGACGAGCTCTATTATGCTCACAATCCTTTTACACAATCCCACTAATATTATAAATGCGAAAGTTTGTGAAGATGTTTGGATGTTTAGATGTTTGGATGTTTGTTACTTAATAACGGGGTACCGACTGGATGGATTGAACTGAAATTTGGCATGGAAGTAGACCAAGCCCTGGATTGAAACATAGGATACTTCTTATCCCGGTGAAGAGTTCCCTTGGGACAGTAGCGGGAATAACGCGGGCGAAGCCGCGGGAAAATGCTAGTCAAAAATAATTTCCCTGGGGCAAACATCATTTCGCTGGACAAAACTGCCAGAGAAATTACGCCAGATAGGATGATGACAAACGCATATTTTTATGATAACTTTTAAACCATATACTTAATTAATATATGGCTTTTACGTATGAATAACAACACAGTTAATTATTAAATGCTAAAATATAGATTAAAAAAAAGCCACTTTACATCCGTAAATCGATGCCCAGCGAGATTACTTTTAAGAGAACCAAAACACATCGTGAGAGAAATTTACCTTGTTGAGTAGCCAAAATGCGAGAGTTACGCGTCCGTTCTGCTTGATTGCCGTAGCACAACTAACGGTTGTTTCCATCCATAGTAACGAAAACATGGCGGAATAGTCGTCGGCCAATCAAATATTTGCAGGTGTTTGAACGAAGGTGTAGAATTCGCTAATCGTGGGACAGTGACAAAATGGTCGGCCACTTGTTAATACAACGTGCGTTCGCGTTAAATATTATACGATGTAATGCGTTATTTAATATTCTTTCTAATAGTGTATAATTCTTATCAATACGATTCCTACAAACAAAGTTATGCGAAATTGTTTGAACAAATCCGCGACTGGGACATGGCTCACAGACTTAGTGCACCATACTTTTGTGAAGTTTTGATATTTTTTTTAAACGTTGTTTTTATATTCACGGTGTTTATTTTATTATGCCTCGGTGTATTTTAATGTGCAAAATGTGTAAAAATTATGTAAGTAGTATTTTTAAGCTCGGTTTTTTTTTAATTGGCTTGGGACAGCTAAAAAAGTGCCTTTGAAAATACACCCTTTAATAGGCACTTCAATCTTTAGCACATTTATATTTCGCAATTTTCTATGTACTATTTCGATTTAAATATAAGCAAAATTCACAAGTGATTTTTAGTTAATTTAGTTAACTAGGGATTAGTTCCAAATCAAGGAAATTATAGCACGGTATTTTATCTTATGTCAATCAGTGAATAGTAGACATAAGTAAAATATCCCTGAAATCCAGAACCATAGAGAAATATCGTTCAATTGTCAATCTATAGCTGAATTCGCTTCTTAAGTCTAACTCAGACTTTGGTCAAAGTAAATGGAACTCGACTACTAAACGTGTTTAGAAGTTTGGGTTATTTACCAATCACTAGAATATTTACAAGTTTATGCATTTTGATTATATTTATATCATTAGATTGAATGATGTAGTAGACTAAAAATATATCGACCAAAAATCCACTTTAATTATGTCCTACTTACTTATAATAGAAACAAGAAACCTTTTAGCTAAGTGACTTGACGAAACGAAAACTGTCATAAAACTAGTTCGACGTATGTTCGCATGTTTCGAAACCATTTGCACTTAAAATAAATTATGACGCATAAAATCGTTTTAACGAACACAACGACTGAACTGTAACTCTGATGAGACAGTAATTGTCAGTAAAACGTGATATGATGCACGGAAATCGCATTTTATATTAATTTATTGAAAAGTCTGGACCAATATACACGTTGTGTTAATTTAACCCCGTTGCACATGTTAACTCGGCATTATACAGAAATTATGCATGCCGAAGTTTATTCAGTAAAGTTGATGTCACGATCACTACGTGAGCTGATCGTTATCCCACTGTCTATAATACTACATACATTGATAGTAAATACATTATAAATATAGTATTAGATTTCTACTGGTACTGGTCAATTTTGCACCGTTCGTCTTTTTCCCCGTTCGTCCATTTCCCATTTCATCCGTTTCCCCGTTCGTCCGTTTCCTCCCTTTCGTCCATTTCTGTTTCGTCCATTTCCCAGTTCGTCAATTGGCGCTCTTAGGGTGCGACGTACGAAAAGCTTTTTATGTTTCGTGCCTTACTTTTGCTGTATACTTTGCTCCAATTTTTTGCTCAATACCTATTTTTTAACCGACTTCCAAAAGAAGGACGGCTCTCAATTCGTCTGTATGTTTTTTCTCATTATTGATGCGGAATGCAGTGTCTATGTGTCGCACGGTAGCACTTTTTTTTCATTTTGGGCGTGTTAATACCAACCTTATTTTATCGCTACGCTCAAGATTCTATTACAGAATCCTTCGCTTTGCTCTGGATTCAACGCACGCCCTCACCATTAATACAATAATGCTGCTCCCTTGTGATATACATAACTTACTGTAAATACAGTTTCCAGCACCTACAGTTTTCTTTTACCCAGACAGACATACGATTGCAAACACATAACCATTCTTTTGGGCTTTGCCGTGTTAGGTAAATGCATAATGGATGAATATATCACATGAAAAGGCGCAACTGACGGGGAAACTGAAGAATGGGGAATCGGATGAACAGGGAATTGGACGAACGGGGAACAGACGAACGGGGAATCGAGTCATTAGACGAAAGGGGAACACGAATCACGACGAAACAGACCTAAACCGTACTGGTTACTTTATGACAGCGAAAGAGTTTAAAGTGAAAATTAGAAAAGTAAAAAACTATAAGCGTTCCGTTTTTGCCATTTTGTCTACGGAACCCTAAAAACATGAAACAGAAAATATATTTAGCGTGATATCAATTTGCATAAGTCAATAGAGATCGTTTACGTAACATCTAAACATACTTACTTGAACCATGATCAATTATTACATTCAGTTACACATAATAATACATAATGGTTAACCGTGATTCTAATCGATATTTGAATCGGTAAAGGACACGGTACTCTCTACATGTTTCCATGACCTGTAAAATGATAGAATATAAGCTATGTTTGTACGGACGAGTGAAGTAAATGTATGGTGGGAGTGAGAGGCACCTACCGTGTACTCTTCTCGCAGCCCACGAGCCTCGTTGTGAAACATACGGCCATAGGGCGGGTCCTGATTGTACATCCCAGTTTAAAAGAGTTCTCGCAATAGTACATTGTGTATCTAGGACGATAACGCAGGAATTATAAACGAGTGTTTGTCACAAGCCCGAGGCGAAGCCAAGGGCTTTAATAACACGAGTTTGTTATTCCTTTACCGCCCGTGGCACACACAATGTTTTTCATCACACTTGTGAGGAAATCTAAATAAAATAACCTTACTTAACCTAAATAAAATTTTAAAACAGAAAGTGACATTAGTGATATATGTATATCCATAGACAATGCGAATGCCACGTCACGTTCGGAAACCGCAGGCACGTAGCGGTAAAGCTAAAGACCCAAAACGGCTGATTTTATATTTGCAAAATACTGAAATACCTACACTATTTAGACATTTAATTAATGTTACCGAAATATGTGTTTACATGTATTTGCAATAACAGTTCTTTTTAAATAAATATTTCAGTGATAAAAGTTAAAAAAGTAAGTTGGCGTTTCCTTTGAACATGACAAATAAGAGTAAAACAGAACCAACGTTTTCAAATAAAAAAAAGACAGAACGCCCTAGCGCGTAATAGGTAATTTACGGCCCGCAAAAGCTACGTGTAATGACACCATTTTCGAGCAAGTGTGATGAAAAATATTTAAATGAGGAAATGGACTTAGTAATGCGTCAGCGGCGCTTGATGGTCAGGAGGTTGGTGGTCGATTATAGTCTAAATATATGGAGCACTAGGCAACGTGATTTGAGCACAATGAGTATAACGATTTCCACAAAAGACTGCTATCACAATAAAAAAAATCGGTCAAGTGCGAGTCGGATTCGTACGCGGAGGGTTCCGTACCACCGACGAGCAAAAACACGCCAAATAAACACTTTTATTTTGTTTTTATTATTTGTTGTAATAGCTGCAATAAAAATACACATTCTGTAAGCATCTAAGTATAACCATTACTAATATCAAGCAAAAAACGCCAGTCAAAACACGTTTATTGTATGGGGACCCCTTTTATTTTTAATTTTATTTTATTTTTATTATTTGTTGTTATAGTGGCAATATAAATACATATTCTGTGAACGTATCAAGCATCTACATATTACCATGACTAAAATCAAGCAAAAAAACGCCAAACAAAGCATTTATTTAATTTTCATTAAATTACATACCCTGTGAAAATTTCAAGTTTCTATCTATTATGGTTCAAAAGATACAGTCCTGTGACTGACCGACACAAACACGTCTCTTGTATGGGGGCGCCCTTTTATTTTTAACTTTATTTTGTTGTTATAGCGGCAATAAAAATACACATTCTGTGAAAAATACATGTCTCTACCTATTACGGTTCAAAAGATAGAGCCCTGTGATAGACGGACAGACAGCGGAGGCTTAGTAATAGGGTTCCGCTGGCACCCTTTGGATACGGAACCCTATAAGTAAAAAAAAATATTCCAATACGGCACGCCTATTATAGTTTTGATGTGATAAAACCAACTTGCAACTATCTACCATCATGCATTTGAATATTAATGTTTAAATGCATACCAGTATATAGGTAGTTGCTAGTTCTGCAAAATCACCACAGGGGACCCAGCGAGTGATAGCTACGCGGACAATAACGCATCGCTTACTTTTGTGTGCAATGATTTACGAATACCGTTTGGCATTTTGAGCAAAGATGCAAAAATTCCTTGGAACTCTTTTGGTATGCCGAGAAACTTGTGAGTCTCGCGTAATGTCACACAGACCGGTATATGAGATAGTTTCAAATATGCATCCTTAGAATTTCAAATTTATGACGATAAATGTTCTCCAGTCGTTTACGGAATAATTCCGGTATATGGTTTTGCCTTTTTCTAAAACGAATATCTTATATTTCTCAGTAGAGTTCGTCTGAAATTATTCATGATTCCACAATCCATTTGGTTACTACGAATGATTTAGTAAGAAGTACTTAGTTACTTGCCCTTAAACACAGCATACAGTTTCTCAGAATAGAAACGTAAATCTAGATCGCAGACATCACTATCACAACGCGGCAAGCATTCATTTAATCAAATGAACATAACAGAAACGTGCGCCGCATACGGCACTAATCAGATCAGGGGCGTTCGACTTGCTTTCATTAGTCTTAGTAAATTTTCAGAAGGAAGTGTGGCAACATTACGTATGCCACGCGCGCGATGTTACAGATGTCATTCGGGGGATTAACTCGGGATTAGGACGTATGTTCGTTTGCTAACGTGTGTGAAAAGGTTACCGCCAATGAGGTTACAGAACCCGAAAACGTGGGCCTTGGAATACAATTGTGATCAATATATCTAGTAGCGCTGTAAATAAATATTCGGGTTTTTTTTTACATCAAGAAATATTTACTATAAACAGCGTATGTACCCTTCCCTTAAGGTGATTCAAGTCGGTCGGTTTTCCATACAAGCATAAAGAGGGTCATTATTTGCTTCCACGGCATCAATTACGTTTATAATATGATTTTCAACTTGCTCATAAAGTCGCTGCTAATTCATTGTTCTTACACGCAGAACGCAGCTTTTTACACACAAGTGCTTTTTTCTTTACAATTACTGCACTAGTGTTGTAATGAAAGCACGCCGTGGCCGGCCGGCGGACATTACTCCCGCGCCGCTGAGAGCCGACCATTATTTTATATTAAGATACATATAAAATAAAACACATTTCAAACATAATTGATGCCGTAGGGGCAAACAATGACCCTCTTTTGGTTTGTATGGAAAATCGATCGTCTTTAAAATAAATTGCTAACCTCCTTTACTGCTAAATATAAATAAATTCCAGAACTATGAGTCGTCTGAATAATCCATGCCCGTTTTGCCTGTTACTTTTGCACATAGAAAATTCAAGTTCACAAATAAAGAGATTCAATGAATATAATCTCCCTATTTAAATACTTCAAAGGCTACACAGCGTGCAAAGAAAATATGTAAGGGGCGTAATTATTATTCCCACGCATAAATAAACTCAAAGCATAGATACATTAAACTTCTTAAAAGAAAATTCTACACCACGAACGTACGCATGACATAAAAGGACAAAATTTCTTAAGTAAAGAAGCCACATATTTACTATTTCAAAGAAAAGCTGTACATTTCTTTCGCTTTGGTGAAACTTCAAAAATAAAGGTTTTAATATGCCAGTAAAGAGAAATTTCGTTGAATATTCATGTAAATAAGGAACACTTTGACGATTTCATCAAAGGGATAGCGTGCAACCATATTCGCCGGCACTTAACAACGATTTGCACCCAGTAAACCGTTTCGTGGAACAAAACAAGGGGAATAGCAAAAGTTTGCTATTCGACCTATTGGATTGACTACGTTAATCCAATTAAGGGAAATTCATTATCTACCATCGGAACGTGTTTCTCTGGCAATAGTGATCCGTCGAAAGAACCCTTGGAATCTTCTAAAGTGGCACTCGTCGACGATTAGTACTAGAGAACCCTTAACCCCTTCGAACGGGTGCTGTCGGTTTAGTCCCTCTCTTTGTTCGCTCTGGTGCTCGAGTTGCCGTGTATTATTGGCCAATGCCGGGAGTTATTACACTGTCATTCATCCCCAACTGCCTCTCTCAATCAAGTTGGTTTAAATCCAATGCAATTTCGAATCAAGTAATCTCGAAATTAAATGTTCATCTAATATAATTATTATTTAATTAATATTAATTATTAAACTTTAAAAAATATCTTTTGCGTCGATACCCCAGATCACTTTTTAATTATTGCTTTGTCAATTTAAGTAATTTTTCTGCCTACAAAAATATAGGTAGGTATGTACATCGCACGCTTGGATGTTTGCGAACCGTGTAGGAACGCACTACAAGCAAAGAAATAAGAATACGTAAGGCGGATCTCACACTGCAGTGAAAATCGCGGCGACACGCGACTCAGCGATTTTCATTTTTGTATGTAGAATCATCGATTTGTATAGAAAAATCGCGGGGTGGCGCACACTGGCGCGTAAATCGCGGCGACTCGCAACTACTATGCGCAGCTACACGGAAAAAATCGCGGCGACGGGCGATTTCAGTGTGTTCTTCGCCTAAGAATGCTCCAGTTTGAATCGCACTCAGACGCACGACCGTGCGTGCGTGTAGGTAGATACGTGTCGCTCTTCTAAACGGCCGAAGTTGGACTACTTGTTTGTCTTTATACTTTGGTCTAAGTGTTTTCCGTACCAAAATGGTAAAAAAGGAACCCTTATGGTGCGACTCTTGTCTGTCTGTCCGTCTGTCACAGCAAGATATCTCAGTATCTATTGATGCTATCGACTTGAAAATTGGAATAGTGTTAAAAATCGCTAACCCGAGCCTATTGGACAGAAAAAAAATCTTATAACTTTTTTTAAAGGGGACTGAAATGGGATGTCGAAAATCAAAAGTAGGTAAGTAGGTAGTATATTGGGTGGAATATCAAATGAAAGGAATTGATGTGTACATTCCAAATAATTTTTTTTTCTTAGACTGTAGTTTTTGATTTAAGACAAAAGACGTTAAAAAATACCATTCCCCCTATATCTCTGAAGTTACTGAACAGAAAAATCTGTAATCGGTTTTCCTAACTTGCAGCGTTTTTTAAAAATTCGCAAAAATTGTAAGATAAACTTATTTGCTCCTACTAAACTAACCGCGACATATGTATGTATGGGGATAACAGTTTTTCAAGAGCAAAGTAAAGTTTGTCCCTCGGTGCCCGAGTCCGATTCGAACTTGACCGGTTTTTTTTATATCAGATCGAACACTCTTAAACAATACACATGAAATGCAAAAAAATACTATTTTCTATAGATAGTTCCACCAGAGTTGAGGTCACGCACACAACAACATGACATGTAATGACAACGGGATTTTGAAATTACTGTTCTTTTTTCGTGCCGATAGCAGGTTGTTGAACCTGCAAAATAGGCTAAAAAGTTTCATTAAACTATAGCCTTGTGGTTATTTAATCACTCATTCATTTCATTCATTCACTTTTTTTGTTCTTTATTCTTCATGTAGCTGTGTGTGTAATCATTCACCTGCCTCAACTCTCGTGGAACTACCTATATTTATAATGAATGCGTATTTAACGGAGACCCGACATGTTTGTTGATTGTAAACAATTCACGCCCCAATCAATATAATTTCGGTACTCAGTGTTGGTTATAAAAACCTAAATTACTCTACAATTGTAGTTATAAGACCTATGTTTTTCAGATTACAGATATATTTACGTAGGTAACTGAATGTTGGTTCATGTTTAGTAATAACAATAAACAAAATTGCTAATAAGAATGATCCATGTCTTGTGGTGATGCTTTCACACTATTCTAGGGCGCCTCTTTTTGAGGCAAGCGAAATTACAAGCAAAGAAGTAATTCGAATGCAGCGCACGATTTGCAAGCATAATGGGGCAATTTCCTAGTCATTTCCTGGTGGCTGCAATCCGACATCTTGTGGCATACAGGAGCCCCGTTTTTCGCTGGCGATATCGTCTTCAAAGGCCGCAGATGTACGAAGTGTTTCCATTTCAATCTTAGAGTCACCCATATCAGTTTACACATACTGGATGTTTCAACATTAATATTGTATAAATAATAGCCAACCGAATCTTCAACGGAAAATTTTAGTTAACTTTAATTTTATAATAAGTTGTTATACCAAATTCAGGAGTTTGGTTACTGAAAACATTTTTTCACACCTACTATTCAGAAAAAATTTTGCTCCATCGTAAGAGGGATCAAAGTGGGACTTTTCTGTTCAAGGACTACTGTTTATTTGGCGTCCTTGGGCCCGTAGGGTCCATGCGCTCGGCTCTTATTCAAGGAGCTTTCAAAACGGCTCGTCGATACCTCTGGCAATGGCAACCAAAGGGCTGCCCGCTTTCTCACCCAGCGCATTATAGCTTGGCAATTTCGTTCGTGACACTCCCATGGTCCGCGGGCGACGGGGGCGGGGGTGTTATTAAGTGCGCGCGCAGCGGGGACCGCCTGACAAGAGCCATGCCTTGGTAACTCAATAGAAAAGAACTGGACCGCTTTGCTTTGACTGCCATCTATCTTACATTACAAAAACGACTTGGGCTATTTTTTAATATACGTAATTATGTGAATGTAATTAAATAAACAATATATATAACAGGTAATATATATAAGAATCTTGTGAATTAAAAAATATATTTAAACCTGAAGTACAGAACATCAAGTTTAACCACTCGATATATTATTAATTGTTTTGTCACCTAATTTGTCGAGTGCAGTATTTTCCATTATTCAACGTCAAGTTGAGCATTAATTCCTCCGTTCTATGATCTAAACAATTCATTTATTTCATAGGGAAAAATCGCTGTAATGTATATTTGTTGACCTGTAATGAGGGATAGATGGCAGCACAAGTACGATGATTAGAAATTTGGCTTAGTTGCCTCTCTACAACCTAGTATAATGTTGTAGACTTTGCGTTCCCCGCCCCCCGCGCGGACCATGGGAGTGTCACCAACGAAGTTGCCAGGCTATAGTATTGCTATACAGCGCGGAAATGCTGCCAGCATCTTCAGCACCACGCCACGGGGGCCCTTTTTAAATATTACTTAAAAGGTAGTTTTAGCTTTATTCGTAGGTTTAGTATAGGTACCTAATTATTTTAGTTTAAGGTGATTCGAGTCAAAAGTACAAACCAAAAGAGGGTCATTGTTTGCTTCCACGGCTTGATATACTTTAGGTGTGCGAGATGACATGAGAGCTCTCAAAAAGCCAAATAAATATGCAATGTTAGCAAACAAGGGTTAGTTCCAAATTATTCTAATAGATGGCGATAACCTTAAAGGCTTTTTAACACTTCTCCTGTCATTTCGCGCAGATCAAATGCCCTCCGGCCGCGATAGCAACTGAATTTGGTAACCAGTTGCTGAAAAGTATTGAATATTCTTGTTAGACAACCAGTTGCCAAAGACGAATGACTGTTCTTGTTACATAACTGTTATCTTTCCCCTTGTAGTTTCGCAACCAGTCGCCGAAAAAAAAATCTTGTTACTCAACCAAAGTTGCTAAAGGATTAAACACATATCTAACCTTTTTTGGGCTAGATGATTGTATTCGCCGGCGAAAAACAGCGATAAAGTCATTCTATTTTTTTTATTAAATACCTGCTTACCATAGTCTTTAATATGTAATTGGGATAAAGGTCGGAACATGATTTCTAAAACTTTAAAAAAACATACGGAAACTCCATGGAACCTCAAAAACTAAGCTGCGTTTATATCACGGGATAACTACTAAGTTTGTAAATACTTTCCAACTACGGTTACGTCGGCGGCCGGCGTAAACATGACAATTACTTGATCGGAACTAGTTACGTACAAGTGAAACAAAGTGCTTGAACGAAACCAATTACTTGCAAGTACAATAAAAGCCTCTATCGAAGCCAGTTTCGAAGCCCCGGGTTCGTAGGCGGCCGAAGGGGGGTACTGTGTGTATGTAGTTATAGCGAAACTTTCGCTGTCATATATTTATTCCACGGTAGTAAAAAACCTTCCGCAGTAATGACATAAGTATTTATTTAATAACATTATGATTCCTAGTTATGAAACGAGAATGATAATTCCTATTAAGTAACTATACTTGAAAAATTCTTAGTTGGCAACTATAGTTGTGTAGTAAGAATAGGCATTCGTCTTTGGCAACGGTTGTCTAACAAGAATATTCAATACTTTTCAGCAACTGGTTACCAAACTCAGTTGCCATCGCGGCCGGAGGGGATTGTTCGTGTGGGATACACGAATATACTCGTAGAAACCAGCGACAAACTAACAAAATTTTTCAAAAACTGTTTACTTTCGTTTGAAGTTGTATATTGTACGCATGCCCAATTTTTTTTTTAAAGTCTATAATGTACACAGTCTTATACATAACATAAATGAAATAAAAGTTTACATCATAAAATCTCACAATTTTAAACAATGTTAAATTTTTAATCCGGGTCAGTCAAAGAGTTGAACCAACAATTGATACAAAAAAACATAATTTATTCCTCTGTGTAATAACTTTCCCGAACATTGTTGCCACGAATATGGCGAAGTTTTCTAGTTAAAAGTTCCCTATTGCGGAATGAGAATAATTCTTGAAATCACTTTCTTATTATGAAAGTCCCACTACTTCATCTTAGAGCAACGCCAGATGGTGTCTTTGATTAACCATTTCGTACTTGTGTTTAAGTTAATGATACCATTGTTTCTGGATAGTAAGTACTACCTATCTCCATTAAAGTCTATTGTGCACTAATGTGTATCAGTTGCCTGTCTCATTTTGAGTTTGTGATGGACTGATGGCCAAACTTCGGCAACAGCATCACATTAGGTTACCCATATTATAATGATGACTAGTTTGTTCGTAACTTATATGGAACATTTAATGTATAGGTATCATATCGGGGCATTGTTCTTGACAGTAAAAACGTAACATTACAATACGAGCCTAATTTACTTCTACGTATGTATTTTCATTGAACACAAGTGCTTTTATGGGGAATAGAGTATAGACTTCTCTGAACTCATATTATGTATGTTCATATATAAGTATTCGTGACCAAGTAAAAGACAGATAAAAGTATAAGAGTAGAATAAATACTATTAAGTACTTATTAGTAAGTGCTCTAAGTAGGTGGTAAAAAAGCTTGTAATTATTTTTATGTTTAACTCATTTTTCCCGTCAAAATAAATTCAGCGTAATTGTCCTGAAAAGAACCAAATAACTGAAAAACTAGAAACAAAACATTTTGAAGATTTCTAGTGAGGAATCTCGATGGATAATTGTAATCATTGCAGACTTTTTAAGCATAATTGCATGCGCGTATGTCATCTACTTCCACGTCCGCCAACATTCCAGATGCACTGTTCATTGCTTTGATATTCCTATTGTAATATCCTATAACAATAGAACAAGAAATATACAAAAGAAACATGATGTTCCTTTATTAGATTTTTAGTGCGGGTAAATAACACCACATTTTTTAGTTACAACATATATGTATAAGGTGCTAACAAATTAGCTACCGATATTTTTAGAGCTGATAGTATTAAGCTTTCTGAGTTTATTTACGTATAAAACAATAAACTAATTAAGTATGTTTTTTGGAAAAAATTAGGGAAGTAAGTTTGCGTAAAGCGCCCTGTTAATGAGGTACCTAAACAATAATCAGTGATTAAGACCTCTTTCATTATCATAATTTAATAATCTAATTTTTCAATATGAATGAACTGGCCACTTAACAGAAAACGACGTCTACTTGACAGAAAATGTTCTTGTCAGTTAAATTAACAGTATGATTAAGTTTGGGTAGAATTTTAATTTATTTATTTTATTAGGTAAATGACAACCAAAAAATTATATGAAAAGTTTTCTTAATTTCTAGTTAATGTTGATTATTATAACGTAAAGTATCTTCTCTTAAAATTTTGGTAACTAAATAATTTGTTGGCACCTTATATAGACACAAGAAATCAAAGTACATAGTTTTTTTCTATGTGCTTTGATTTCTTGTGTCCTTGTGTCTATAAGTATATGTACTCGTAATAAAACAAGAAGTTTACGGTTATTAACTATTACCTACACGGCCAAGTTACAAGTAGCTAAATTAAAAAAAAATCCAAACGAACATGCTTAAAATGTATAAAACAGGAAACTCAGAACTGAGAAACTGTGAGAATTTGCACAACCAATGCACCATCGAAGTGTTCGAGACATTCGCTCGTATCTGACTTGAGAACTCGCGAAGACAAGCGGAAAATTAGAAAGTAAACACTTCGCTGCGATCCCCGCATGAGATTGAACCACGAAGAATATCAAAGGCAATTTTTCCTTGGGTTACAGGATTATTTATTGCTATACATTTTATGTACACATGATAAGGAAAGCGCGAGGTCTTTATTCAATTAGCGTAGACGATGTACCGCGGCAAGCCCAGGGTACCCCAGGGACTTAGGAGACAAATTTCGTTGGTAACAAATGCGATTCAAATTCAGACAAATAGTCCCTACGCGGAAGAGGCCGTTTACCAGGAAATTTGTCCATCACTCTTGTGCCCGGCAAAATTTGTTTTTCCTTTTCCACCATTCCCGTACAGAAAGAAAAACCTTATAAATTAATGATTCCATTCAATTATTTCGGAAAATTCGCTTATGAAGCGGATTTTCTTTTGAACTGGGTGATCAAACCAATATGTAAATACCCCAGCGTCTTATGACGTTATTATTCAAACTTTAGTATTAAAAATATCATAACTCTTACTTACTTACCCTTCGTAAGAGCCAGTTATGGTTTTGGCTAGCTTAATTTGAGAGCTCCTTTGATGCTCCAAAATGATGGAGCAGAAAATGATCCGCTTGTAGAAAACGAGCCGTCTTTACGACGTTAAATTGGTTTTAGCCGGGAACTTGTTGAACTAGTTAAAGGGAGCGCTCAACAACGCTATCAGACGCCGGACCGCAATAAAACCTATTTGCAGCATCGATTTTTTATTATGTCTACCCACCCACACAGTATTAAAATTACAGCGTTTTTACTTAAAATCCATTTAAACTTTTTAAATCCTTTTTGGAAGGTTGGTAGCTGGAGAAAATAATATTTGAAACATTGAATTACATTAATACCATTGTAACCTTTATGTGACCTTCTACGAATACACGAAATAATCTTTCCCATTTCCGAACGTTCCGTCGAATGAAAACAAGACTAAGTACAGATTATTCGCACACCAGTGACTCCAATATTGCTTTGCGGCCTGCGTATCGAACGAGCGATCCGGTGCATCTCGCAAAGGGAAAAACCGGAAAACTCATACAAATACGCCACCAGATGGTCTGCCGGATGCGGTTTCGATTTGTTAGACCGTAGACAAACGAATTATTAGTTTACAAATTGCCATGTGTGAATAAAAGAAGAAAATAGCGGGAGAATACTGTTTCCCACGGTGCTCAAATAAAATGCAATGAGTAATGACGTAATGAGTATTCATTCATATTTGCATCCAAGTGCAATACAATACAATCATACTTTATTGCACACCAAAAGATAAATTACAATGCAAACTTATACAAAAACAGTGGTAAACAATAGGCGGTCTTATCGCTAAAGAGCGATCTCTTCCAGACAACCTTTGGGTAGCGGAGTTGATATAAAATTAACAAAACTAAATGAGTAGGTGGTGAGGAATAAACGATGCAAAAGACGAAGAATGCACACAAATAACTAAATACAAGGGAAGCAATACCCATACGTATATAAATTAATACATAAACCTACATATATAATACATAAAATACATACATAAATAAAAACGAAACATATACATATTTACAACAAAGCCTGCAATAAAATAGAAGCAAATAGTGACTATTGAAGTGATAAATAATGTTTTTTTAGCATGTTTTTAAATATGGGGAGAGATTGAGCACTATTAAACGCAATATTAAGAGAAAGAAAAGAGCAATATTAAATATTCATCTCTATCTACTGGTTTAATGTTAAAACAACCGAATATTTTTGCTAGCAATAGATTCTCACTTCATAATAACAATACAAAATGTGTTCCTATACACTTTCAAATATGTCGGCGATGTGGAGAAGTAAATTCAGTATTCACATGTTATGTTTTACTTAATTCAGGCAAACTTGAAGTGAAAAGATCGCGTGGAAGGAGAGGCAGCGACGCGAATCACCATCAGTCAAATGTCAAGTCGTGCCGTGACTGAACAACATTTCTCGATTGCCTGCGTCTTGGCGAAACAAATAGATCACTATCATTGCCACTCCAACGCATGCGATATAAAAGACTTCGGTTCCTCATAACGTCTGAGAAAAAAACTTGACTTTCTTGAAAAATACCTGGTACCGTACGGCGGTAATCTGATAAGTGATAATTTTAGTTCCGGATTTCCAAAAACGGATTTTGACGTAAAAGTTGCTTTCAAACTTATATTATTATTTAAAGCTTCGTGACACATTTACATGGAAAAACACTTATTTTCATGCATTTCTTTTGCATCCGATATTGTTGGATTATCATGAAATTTGCAACTCAGATCAGTCGCCAGTTGCTCAATATTTTTTGTTCAAAAGTTGCCGATAAAAGTACCTACTCAACTGTATGTAGGTGATTCTATATTATCATCATGTTTAGCAAAAGAGAAAGATTGTAAATATGTAAGTACATCATATAGGCATTACTTTAAATAAAATCGGCCAAGTGCGAGTCGGATTCGCACACGAAGGGTTCCGTACCACCGTCGAGTTAAAAGATGTCTAAAAGCGCGTTTATTTTTATTTCTAACTTTATTTTGTTTTTATTATTTGTTGTTACAGCGGCACTAGAAATATATATTCTGAGAACATATCAAGCATTTACCTATTACCATTATTAAAATCAAGCAAAAAGACGCCAAAAAGACACGTTTCTTGAATGGGGACCCCCTTTATTAATTTAAATTTATTTTCCCCTTCATTTTCTTTTTATTAATAGATCTTGTAGCAACTATAAAAATACATATTCTGTGAAAATTTTAAGTCTCCATCAATTACGGTTCACAAGATATAGTCTGTACGGAAAGAGAAAAGGCGTGGCGAAAAACGGAAACCTAACCAGTATGGCCACAGAACAGAAAATACGGCACATACGGTAGAAAAGCATTACAGCGCCCCCTAAAATTAATCATATTCTCTTTCCGCACAGACTCTACAGTCCTGTGACCAGGGCCGCGCCGCCCCAGTGTGCGAAGTGTGCAGAGCACACAGGTGCCAAGGCGATAGGGGTACCGGAAGTCGAAACACGACGACAATAAAGAGGTGCTTCATAGGTTTCGCACACAGGCGCTGCCGGGGATCGGCGCGGCCCTGCCTGTAACTGACCGACACAGACACGTTTCTTGTATGGGGATCCCCTTTGTTCATTTTATTTTGTTTTTATTATTTGTTGGTATAGTACCAATAGAAATACACATTCTGTGAAAATATCAACCGTGCTCGTAGTATTACGGTTCAAAAGCTAGAGCCTTGTGACGCACGGAGAGACGGACAGCGGAGGCTTAGTAATAGGGTTCCGATGGCACCATTTGGGGTATGAACCCTAAAAATGTTTTCACTAAAACTGGAACTCGAAAATAGGAACTACTAGCTAAATGTAGTTATACAATTTACGAAAGTTGACAGATCTGTTAAGTTTAACGTACATAAAGATCTAAACTTATTTCGATATAAATAAAATATACCTATTACAAATTGTTTCTGCCAAAAACTATTATTCGAGACAAACTATTATTGCCGACTGTAATTTTTTGTACAGTCGCAAACTACTCGTCAAAACTAATCAAGTAAGCCAAAACACGGTGAATTTATCTTATGTAATTTAGATGATCCTATGGCTACCATCCGACTCTATCATCAGATGAGCTTCATGTCTTCTTTCATATGAAAACTCACCTGACCTGTATCTAAACAAAAATGCTTGCAAAATGTCAATAGCGTATCTCTTTTATTGCCGTTTATCAGGTCCCTGTCGAGTGGGACGCGTCACCGAACAGACTCCGAGGATTATCTCCAAGCAATACTCCCTTGTTTGGACACCCTATCGCTATCGGCGGTTCACACCCGCTTATTTACTCTGTACGCATATTATTTGGGGCGTTAGCATTCGTACTAATGGATATGCGAATCGTTTTATCCATACTAATATTATAAATGCAAAAGTAACTCTATAACACTTAACAGTGGCGTGGCGTAAAAAATATCCCTGGGCAAGCCGCTGCAGATTTGGCGTACATTTCCCTTAAGAGCTGTAAAATAAGGTGCTGAAATGCCTGATATTAGGCAAGCCGGTAGGAATCGAGTTCTTTGGACGCCACACCACTGACACTTAAACCGCTGGACCGATTGAGATGAAATTTGGTTTGCAAATAATTTGATATCCGAGAATGAACAAAAATATTAACACGTTTTTTATCCCGGAAGATTGAGTAGAAGAGAGTGAAGTGTTGGAGTTTCTATGGGAGTGCGATAATACTAAGGGAATCTAAGAACAGACATCACTTACCTACGCCAACCAAAAATAGCTGGCTTTTCTACCATAGAAAATCGTCTGAAATACAAATTTCCGACAACTGCAACTTGCATATTAGTTATGTAGCATACCAAATATTTTGGCGATAGTATAATTTGTTGCCATATTTAGATATTAGATTGCGCGTCCATGTTTTAATCAAAATCACCATTAATTGGAAATGGGGCGCTTTTGACGTGTAGTATAATTAGAGATGGGTCGTGGTGACTCACTACCGCGTAAAACCCAAATGAAAGATTGCGTATTTAAAACCCATTCCACAGTCTTTCAACATCTAAAATTTAATGATATCATACGTTATAGATATTGGAAATCTTTTAGTTGCGTATACTTAATCGAAGTATACGGCTTTTAAAAAAGAATAAATAACGTGAAGCTATTGTGCTCTTTCTCGTAATTGCCGGCATTGTCTGTACGGCCGTCTGTCTACGATGACCCATTAAATACCCATTATTATACTTGATTCAGAGGTAATACTTTTCCTAACTTTGTGTGTTGCCTTTGTTGAAGATTACCATCAACAATGACATGATACAGTTATGACGCACCAACGCAATTGATCAAAGGACTCGTAAAAAGGTATATCTACATTGTTAACGGTTTTTTGGTAAAGTGACATTGTAGGTAACATGACAATGCATGATAGCAGATGTACCAGAATATTACGCCAATTACCCACGGAGTTCACTAATAAGAAAAAATACAATACAATACAATCATACTTTATCGCACACCAAAAAATAAATTACAATGTAACGTATACAAAAAAAACAGTGGTAAACAATAGGCGGTCTTATTGCTAAAGAGCGATCTCTTCCAAAAAACACTTCCTTACTTTTTTAAATAACCTGTTTTAAATGTTTTAAAGTTGATCCAAATGGGGCTATATTTGTTCTGCTTAATATATCTAGAGCTAGCGCCCAGACACACAAATAAGGTTAAGATTTTCGCCTACCGTCTAGCGACTCAAGAACGTACAAGGCTAGGCGCTTTACGTCGCGCCCCATAGGGCTGCGTCCCGATTTGCCTTTCTGGAGCAAAGTTAGATCAAAATTTGCTCATCAAATGGGAACCATAATAGAAACAAATAACAGAGCTAGAAAAAACCAGTGGTGTGATCGTGTGTCGTTGTTTTGTGTCGGATGCGTTATTAATTTTATTAATATATTAATTTTATATTATGTTATCATAGATATCAAGGAACAACCCGTTAAATATGTTTTCGGGATTGGAGCATAGTTAATTAGTTATCTCTGTAGGAGCAAAGTAGGACCACTTTACGGTTTTGTGCAAGTTGTAAAAGTAGGAAACAAATAAATCGGTTAATTCGAAAACAATTTATTTGGGTCTCTTTCGCGATCCATAATATCGTACCTATGTCGTAAAGTCAAATGACATAACACTTTTGCTCTGAACACTTATGTCATATAATTTATTTGCCATAATTTAATTATTCTTTGCCGTAATCTTTTTACGTCCTAATTATCATAAGCCATAATATTACATTAGCTAATGCTCTAAATATCTAATATGCTTTGTACTAATATAGTAAGACATAAAACTTACGAGTCATACAAAACCATAAATCGTATGTCCTAAAGTCAAATGCTTATGTTATATATGTACGATATATTAGGCTGCGAAAGGCTCTCGCTGGTTAGGGCGCGTGCCGATACAGAACACCCTAGAGTGTTTTTGTAAAGCCGGAGGCGCAGAGGGATAGCAATCCTCGGAAGGGCTGCTCTGGAAAAATGTTTGCCATACAAAACACACTTGTTTTAGTGTATTCTATACGATAACGTAACTATAATGACAATCATTAGTACTTATGAAAATAGTTCAAATAAGTATTAGGATATTCAATATTAGGATAAACAATATTATGGCATTTACATTAGGGAAAACGTCATTATGGCAAAAGATCATTGTGACCAAAGTTATTATGGAATTTACAAATAGGACAAAGGATGTTATGGGTTCCAATATATTCTCAGGGACAATGAATTTGGGTCATTTTCTACATAATCGTTCGTAGAAAATGACCCGAATTCATAGTCCGTGAGTGTAGACCCAATAAAATTATATTCGTCAATTATACTACATTGACTACTTATGTCAGCTCTTTTTGCGTATTAAAAGTTGATTTATGCTGTTTAATTAGAACTATAACCATAATCTTATTTAAAATAAAATGAGAAACATAATATCAACAGATCATTACGGAGAATAGGGCCATTACGTCCGTTCCAATTTGGCAGGCAAACACTAAGAGAGCCTCAATCTAAACAGCGCCAATACGTTTGAATAAGGCAAATACGAAGCGTAATGTGAAAATAAACCAGCAAGGGACATCAAACAACCATTATCAAACTAACGATACGACCTATGCGGACTGCCGTAACGACTGGCCCGGCACAGACAAAAAATGTACTAATGCCCTTTCAATGAAAATGGCCAGATAACAAATTTGGGCCTTAGTGATTCTATCACGGTTTAAAGAAAATAAATAAGGTAGGAAATCGTTCCACTAAATCACCCGTGCAAGTTTCTTTAATCGCTTATTGAGTGTCCACTGAATACGGTGATTCTTGTTCATTAGGTGTTCTGTAATTTCTAGCTTCGTTTAAATGTAAAATATTATTAAAACAAAACCTATCCTAATTATTTTATAACACAAAATAATACCGTTATCATCAACAATATTAGCAAAGACTAAGTAAAGCTGTTCTTCAGGCAATTACAACGCAAAACTTAGCAACAAAGATGCACATCAACGGACAATGTTCCTAGTTATTGTGACGTTATTGGCTCCGTACAAGTATAGCGCGCCCTTTAGTAATACGAAGAACTAATAATAAATCCTATTTAAGTTGATTAGATAAATCTAAACTGGATCTAGATCAAACTAAAAAAAATGCCTAAGCTAGTATTCAATCTTTAAAAGGATTTAGACTGCGTTCCCACTTCAGCTGTACGCAGAAGCGGAGCGGTGTGCGAGGTAGGGTTGCCATGCCAGATTGAATGACCCTATTATCGGGAGAAAAAAACAATAGGTATGTCGGGATTTTGAGAGTTTGGTCGGGAGATGCCCAGCGCGCTCGACGCGACCTTTTTTTTTAGCCTGAAAGAACAGAAATTTTCGCTGGCCGGACCACCTTCAGTGGATCGGACTTCATTTTAAAATGATGTCGTTCGTCGGGAGGTTTTCTTCTTTGTCGGGAGGACATACATAAAATCGGGAGAATCCCGCCAATTCCCGACCATCTGGCAACCCCAGTGCGAGGACGGACAAAATCCAACAATCAACGTGCCTAACATCGTCGCGCAGCGTGGCCCAGTATTGGTGGATTTTTTCCTCTAACACCGCTCCGCTACTTCACACAGATCAAATGGAAACGGATGAAATATATGTTATGTCTGATTACCTTGAGTCACGAATCGGTACCATAGTCTTAAGATATTGCAGGATTTTCGGGATCTCCGGAGAGTAGGTATGTAATAGTACATTACACAACTAGGGTGGTAATACAAATAAAGGCTGAGATCGCAGATGTTTGCGGCCCGAGCTGCAAGTGAGGGGCGTAAATATGCGATCGAGGGCTTTCTTTATTACCACCCGTGTTGTGTACATCATTTTATGTCTACACTTGGCCAGAAAGGGACTTTTTCCATACGCGCAGCGTGCGGAAAAAGCTACTTTATGGCCAGGTGTGGCATAAATACATAAAAAACAAGTGGGCCTTTTTTAAGTGGGCTAAAATCCCAGGTGTTGATCAAAGTCGCAAAGCCTTTAATGACTTGTTTTAGACTTGTAAATCGTTTATTGCTACAAGCGGAAATAATTTCCAGCAAGCTGCGCACAACGAAAATCATTATTATGCAATTTATCGCACTCGTGCGTTAATGCATTCACTGATTAATTTATTAAAGGACCGCAGTGTTGCAAAATTGATGGGTGGGTCTCGATCGGCGAGCGAGGCTATTACGAGCTCTTTTAAACGCTTCAGCACTGCTACGCTAGCATTTAGTTTTAGTTTAATTTAAAACGAAGGTCTGTGGGACATATCTGCAGGATAACTTGTTCGCAAAGGTTTAATTTAAGAATATTTTATGTACAATAGTAATAACTGCCAAATAAAATGTCGTAAAGTATATGCATTGCCAATACCTATTTAATGCAATTAAATGACCATTGCATTTCAGTTTTAAAATGTCTTATTTCCTTCAACTCTAAAAGTTTTTTAATAAATGCATTTTTATGTGACGTCTTAATTGTGCGTAGCTCCATGACTTATGAGTAGGTAACATGAGTCACCTGTTTTATTTATATCGTGCATCCATGCGCGTTTTTAGACTTCCTTCGCCATATAGGTACTCATATCCGTACAACATATAACTATAATATATATTACATATAACCATGGTATTTTGTATGCAAAATGACAAATAGAAACTTCATAAGTCGACTACGTCGCACCATTTAACTGCACGACGTATGAAAAATTACAAGAAAATCTTTTTTTAAACCAGGTTTGCATAATGTTTGCTCGCGTCGCCTTCGCGTGAAATCTCGCCTGTGAAGTATTCTCTGAAGACATACAAAGACAATTGGGGATGGAGTGAGAGTGCCTGGGAGACCGAAAACGAAATTGCTCTGTAATTGTTTGAGATGTCACTTGTGGAGTTCGGAAGGTTAGAAGTAGCAGAAGGATGTAAAATAGATAATTATAATTTTAAGATTAAGTGCGGTAGATACCTACAGTGCATGATCTACGTAGTAGCATCTTATGCACGTCACGCACAACATTAGCCATTTATACACCGAATTCTTGAGCTTCGACGAGAGACCAAAGAATATGTAGTTTTCTAGTGAACGAACTTCTTTCATCAAAGCCGTTGGAACCAATTCTAAAGAACCGATTAGTTACATGCCAATATAATATGAGTTGCTCGTTGAGAATAAATACACTTATATGTATGTACCTAGTGCAGAATAGATAGTATGTAATAAAATATTGACCACTGACCTTGATGGAATTTTAGGACATTGTCTTAGGGCCTGTACAAACGGCGTTTTTTAAACGCGCCGTCGACGCGCGTTTCATAGCGCTGTTTCTTTTACACCCTAAAAATAAATAGAGACAGCGCGATTAAAAGACGCCGTGTGCACAGGCCCTTACATACACGCAATCGTGAAACAAACATGAAAATTTAAAAAATAAATCGGAAAAAATTGCAAAATGTGCGTTATGTGATTTATTCATTATTTATTAGCTATTAAAGAATACTATCAGCAATCCAAATTTTGTGTCTTCCGCAGTCGGTATATAATCCAGCCACATTCCCTTTCCGTTCACAAAATAGGTTAGAAACAAAATACTTACATAGGAGCCGGGTATAGTAAATCAATTTGCGACGACCACCATCGCGCACTAATTGATTTACTTTGCCACCAGATACCTCAATTAAAAACCTCCTTTTATAGACAATAACTGGCAACGAAGGGGCAATAAACAAACCGCTGGACACGGATCCGTTTAATTAAATTACAAGACAATATATAGAGGTTCACTGCAGCATTTTGTTTAATATTATGAATTTACGTCAGTCCCGTCCAAAGTCAAGATCTAGTCTCTTATGGGTGGATTTCACAGCGTTTTAACCGCCGTCATCACCAATCCCGAAATTTCGGCGATTCACTTTAAGAATGTATCCCATTATTTCGATAAAATCCGAAAATATTACCTACTTTATTCATGTTTCGATCAAAAATTATGTAATTTTTAAATAGATGTCATCATAATATCGTGATTGGTGATGACGGCAGTTGAAAAGCTGTGAAATCCACCCATAGAATTCGCACTTGGCCGGTTTTTAAACACTTAGGTATTTTTTGTAACTGTAACACGAAACTGGCCAGTTACTACCAGCCTGGTACCAAGGCTCTTTAGTCATCCATACACTTTTATATATAACTTTCTGCACTGTTTCCTATCCACAATATGCACGTAAGTAATGATGCAATCGATGATATAGCATGCCTAGATAGTGCCTAATTGCAAAAGGTTTACTCGAAGAGAGTTTCACTGTTTTTGACCCTTAACCACCTACGAAAGGTCTCAAACCTCTTCAAATGTAAAATCGAAAATATATAAACCAGTGCCTATCGTACCACCGTCTAAGTTCATGTACCTTTTCTTTGTATCCATTCGAGCCTCGTGGATGGGTGTTTATTTTAAAATAAATCTCAAATACATGGAACTTTTTTTATAAGGGCAATATCAAGTTCGGGTCTTCTAGACCTTGGGTAGGTGATTGTGTGACAAAAATAGGACGTAGGTAGTTAAGGGTTAATAAGGAAAGAAGTGAAGCAATAAGTGCGCTTTGTGCAAGTGCGTATTATGCACACGTTATTAGATTAGGTAAGGTTACTGACGTTCATATCCCGGTCTACAGTATCGATCGACAGTGTATTGTGATCCGTCAGTTTCAAAAAAATAAACTACGTAACTTTTTGCATCCAGTCCTGATCGAAAATGGTCACTTCTAAAATACGTTTACCCTCGAACTGAATCAAATGCTATTTCCCCGTTGCTGAAATAACACGGACAAAAAATGTTTTCCCTCGGTTTCTGGTACACCCGGTTTTCTATTTAGCCGGTCTCTTTGAGAGCTAGCGTAAAATTAGTCTTTGCCCATAGTGTTTATGAAAACAAAACGAATGGCGCAAAATGGAACTAACGTTGATAGAAAAAAACCGACTTCCAAAAACTTTAACTAAAAAGCAGAAAATACACTCTGAAAAATCTGAGCCAACTAAGAGAGATTTTCTCTTTGTTGGCGTTAGCTTAAATAAAACAAACAAGATATTAAACATACCAACGAAAGCTGATTAATTAAAACAGCAAGTTCATTAGTGATTAAAACAACAATCTAGCTGGAATCTTGATAATTTTAACAAATATATTCCTTGTTTCTATCATTATTTTCTATTTTTTTATGATTCGATCATGTTTAATTAGTTACCTTACATCAATGTTTCTTGAATCAAATCTACGATAAACAATCAATATCATCTTCATTGGTGCATGTAACGTGTTGTTAGGCTCGTATGGAATCAAGATGCTTGATTATAACTATCACAATCATATTAGGAGCAACCAATTTTTTTAGAGTCTAATATGTAAATTACCCCAAAGAAATGGATAATCAACGATTCATATTCGGTCTAGCCGTCTTCAAGTAATCGGGGAACAAACCTACATAAAAATTGCTCGTTGTTTTGAAGTTCCTTCAAGAGTTCCCTCGATTTCTCCAAGATCCCATCATCAGATCCCGATTTGGTTGCAATGCGACCACCCTTTAAAACCAAAAAATAATTTTCCAAATCGGTTCAGCCGTCTTCGAGTAATCGATGAACAAACAAACAAAAAAAACATTCAGACGAATTGAGAACCGTCCTTCTTTTGGAAGTCGGTTAATAAAATAGAGTCAAAATTGTAGCCCGGTTAATGAAATGAATACAAACATATTATACGTACATATAATTGCTGCATGGTAATATACAAAATGTTAGATGACTGGGCAACGTGAAAGATTTACGTATAACCCACATATAAGTCCAAATATGTGGGTTAGGTAGGGCTATTTATGATTATGATCCCCATTCTATCTGGTAGGTAGATGAATCAATCAAAAAGTGTTTTACTTTAATATTACTAAATCGTTTAATTTGCGTTGATTTCTGTTAAAAGATATTTGAAGCTGAAATCCTTTGAAATATATATTAAAATTTCAAATTAAGCAGATTGTTGGCAAAAATGTATTATAAATCTGGGACATTTAAAACACGAACTAAGACGTGATTTTTAAATATACATTTTTAAAGTGGACACTTTTTGACTTGCAACTTGTAAAAGGGTATAAATCACATAACACTTTTTTATTATAATTCAAATTCAAATTCAAATAATTTATTTTCAGACATAGCATCCATAGAAATGTGTTAGTACAAGGCATAATAATTTTAATACTAGTGTTAGTAACTATATCTAAGACAACATACAATTAGGTACTCGATTTTTTAAAAACGACGAGCTGGGGCAACAACAGGTGCGTGCAGCTGCACCCAGCGCGCCTGCAGCGGCGAGTCCCATCGCTCCGCCAACGCGCTCAGAATTCTGTTTGAGCTGCAGCTAGAACGCTTCTGTAACGAGGCGCATCGCTTTCTTATGATAGCCCCGAAGCTGTCGGTATGCGCCTCGGCAAACATTGCTGACGCGCTACAGTGACGTGGCAACCCAAACAGCACCCTAAACGCGTTGTTATACTGCACGCGCAGAGCGTTGTATGCCCGCTGCGTAAAACTGACCCATAGACTGCACATGTAGAATGTTTGACAAAAGGCTTTGAATAAAGTTACCTTTACTTCATTACTACAACGTGCAAATCTGCGAGCCAGCATATTACAGCGTACACACAACGCCCTGCGCTCCCTTTCAATATCTTCAACATCAGACATACTCTCAGTGACCCAGTGACCCAGATACTTAAACTTTTGTACTCTATTTAGAGGTGTTCCATAAAGTCTAACAGGAGGCATTTTGTAACATTTTTTACCAGCTTTAAATTGCATTACTTCGCTCTTAGACGTATTGTATCTGAGTCCATGAGCCACTGCATATGTTTCACATATAGTTAAGAGTTGTTGCAGAGCTCCAACCGAGGGGCTCAGTAGCACCATGTCATCCGCGTAGCTTAGGTTGTTAACGCAGACCCCATCAACGTGGCATCCGACATACGTGCTACTGAGCTCCTCGATCAGCTGATTCATATAAAGGTTGAATAGCTTGGGTGAGCTCAATCCTCCTTGCCTCACGCCGCACTCCATCCATCTTATACACGTCAGAATGAGCACCTGCCCATCTTACAGCATTCATTTGATTACCATACCAAAACTCAAATAATGACGTGACCTCCCGAGGGACGCTCGTCCGTTCTCTTAGCTTTTGCCACAATATGTCATAAGTAACCATGTCGAAAGCCCGTGACAGGTCCAAAAAACAGGCAAATACCGGCGTTTTACGAGAAGTGTAGTAATGAACGGTCTGCTTGAGACATAATATTGCGCTCTCAGTAGATAAGCCTGGCCTGAAACCAAACTGAGCGTCATGTAGGTCCAGGTGTATTCCCAGTACATCGTCAAGCAAACCGTCCAATACCTTAGCCACAATCGTAGCTAACGATATGGGCCTGTAGTTGGACAAGTCAGAAGCGTCTCCTGTCTTATTTTTTACAATAGGTACTACAGTACACATGAGATCCTCAGGCAGATAACTATGACTAATACATAAATTGAAAAAGAGAGAAAGCACTCTCGGGAGATGTACTCCAGCAAACTTGAGATGCTCAACACTCAGCCCGTCGTGCCTGGGAGACTTCCCTTTAACCATGTTCTTAATTTTTAAGGCGACTTGCCTGGCTGAAAATCTGACGGAGGGAATCTCGGGCTGGAACCCAGTGCTAAGCATCCCCGTTGACTGGGGTAGCGGAGATACTACTTTAAAATGTTCTTTAAAAACATTGGCAATGCCAGTTGGCTCATTTATGCCGGCCACGCTCACAGGGAGGCTCGGCTTTGGAGTAAATTTTGAGTAAATTTTAAACGAAGGTTAAGATTTTTTGCGATTAGGTATATTTGATTTAATTTTTTAATGGATCTTTATTCGTTATTAATGCCCAGAAACATACAATTTGTTACTATCATGAAATCATGATAATAACATTAATAACTACTCTTTCTAGGAAATGAAAGAATACCAGATGTGTCAGCGAGGAGTGGCAGTTTGAAATAATATAACGAAAGTAACATAGCCCTTTCTTTATTTTATATGGGAGAAACCAGATAATGTTCTCAAATTAATTTAGAGTTATTTACACTGATTTAGTGACGAAAATACAACGTTAAAAGTGTCCACTTATAATTTGCGTTTGTATCTCTGACACAAACCACTTTTATTAGGGTTCCGTACCTCAAAAGGAATAAACGGAACCCTTATAAAATCACTTTGTTGTTCGTCTATCCGTCTGTATTCCATCGTACCGATCGAGCCATCAGGAATAAAATAGGTTGTGTGGTCGGAGAACGAGGAATTTTAAAGGTCGCATGGTTCGATCGATTGGTCTATACAAACATTAAAAATCCCATTAGTTCGATAATAGGACCATAAGACTTTGAGAAATCCTCATTATCCGATCAATCGAACCAACAGTAAAAAAAAATATTCGTCGTCCGATCAATCGGACAAGCCGATCGGACCAAGTGGCCGAAGGGATTAACTGAGACAGAATGACTTATTTTGTAATAATACATCTTGTGTATCACTCAGTATATAGCGCTGTAAGTTTCTAATTAGGATGTTAGTTCCCTGGACCTTTTTACACGTCTTAGTTAAAGTAAAGTTTAATACTATATTATTTCTTGTATAAATTATTTGTTCTCCTTTTAAAATTTTAGTATATTTAAGTGTTGCAAAATGTAAGCGATATAATATAAATGCAAGTTGCGTTTGCCTGTAATTGGGTGAATAAATAAGTGCCTATTGTTTAGTTTTCATATCATACAGTATTGTACCTCTTGGCAAACCTTATAAATAAAATAAAATTCAATCATTTTTACAATTGTATAACAGTATACTTAGAAGAATAGTTTTTAAACTAGAAATGTTTTTAATATTCAAAGAATGAGCCCTGGCGCCCTGACTTGGGCGTCCATACTCTTTTTCAAATATTTTTTTTCCATTCGTACGTAGGTCTTGAACCATCTTGAAATTGACCTAGAACTTAAGTCTAGAAGGTTTGTTACTCAAAAAACGATCGAACCCGACTATAAACTTAAACAAAAATAATGAGTTTTAACAGAACAACAAAACATAGCCTAACTAGGAACTAGAAATTCCTCTTGAGTCACCAAATTGGTATTTGTTGGAAGGCATTTTAAGTTAAATAAATTACCTGTTCCGGTCGAGCTGCAACCGAGCGACGATCGGACTTGGAGAAAAGAATTGCGAGATCACTAAAAAGAAAACTTATGTATAATAAAGGTTTGTTACTGAACAGTTTATTTGTTTAAGTAAATATGTCCATTATCGATTTGAAATATAAACTTGATTATTTCGAATCAATGTTTTCTTTACTGTTTTTCATAAATTGGTCCACAACTCTGCTAATGATTCGTGTTGAATTTTGGATCATAAAACACCTAATTCCCACGAGGACGTGAAAAAATGTGATTACATAAAGACAAGAATCCTTAAAGTTCAGTAAATAAAAGGTCATTTAATAATCCTTTGTTGTGTTTCAATAACTTCAGACAGCCATTATGTACAATTTTTGCAATGTTTTAGTTCAGGCGGGATGAAATCGGTGACGTCACCTCCTTCAAGTCGGATTAGTCGGAAGAGCGTTTTGGAATGTTGTATGGGTAAGTACTATTATATTACCTATATTTTTGATTTTTTTAGTGTTCTAAATGCACTTGGTTCCATCCAGGCGTAATTTGATCTTCAAAAATACGGGAAAAATTAATTCTTCACATTCTTGAACAACAAATTTTTCACCACTAATATATATAAAATATCGGAATTAGCGGATATATCGTGTTAAAAAGTCTAGAACTTAGGTACAAAAAGCAGTAAACTAAATTTGAAAACTTATTTTTTTACAAACAATCGCTTTGTTTCCTAAGTAAATCGTCCCAACGCCAACCCGTGGAGGATTCTTTATTTGAGAACTATAAAATGTGTTCTTCCACAGTTAAATAATAGGTGAGTCGGTGGGAATCGAGTTCTGTGGACACCCCCCCCCCGGTACTGACTTGGTTTAACAAATTTATATAGGATTACAAACTTACTTATGCGGGTTTTATTGAATTGGCAATATTTTTAGGTTGTGCATGACATGATAGGCTAACAGCTTATTTAAAATTTGGAGCTTGTGGGTCTGATAGAAGCACCTTAGAATTATGATGATCATCAGACAGTCAGTGACAAAACTAAGGAAGTTTGACGGGCAATAGTTCTTAAAATACACGTTCAAATTTAATGTTATTGAGAATATATAATACATTAGTCTTATTATGACCTATATATCGCTGAAAATTCAGGGTTTTAGCTTTAGCTTGCACAAAATTACAGGAGGCTGAAAATGGCCTGAATGGCTTCGAGAAAAGGATGGTACAGCCGTGCCTTTGTTTTGCTCGACTGGGCGGGGGCACTGCCGTGCCCCCAGATCTTTACTACACTTAGAGGGTTAAATATTTTACCTACATAAATCCATTTTGTTTTATTCCGTTTCAATTGAATGACTCTATATCAAATATTTATTCTTATGTATTGTGTATTAGTATTGTGTTTTAGTTTGTGGCTGAAACAGATTTTTGGCTGTGGTGATGTCAAAAATGGCGTGCATTTCACACTACAAGACGGCAAACGCCATTTCAAGTCACGTCACAAATCAGCGCCTCCATAAACCTAGAGATATTTAAATCTGACGAAATAAAAACTGACCAAATAGAAAACTGACCTACTCCGAATCTGACGAAATAGGAAACTCACGTATTCGAAATCTGACCTACTAGGAAACTGACCACCTCGGAATCTGGCGAAAATGTAATCTGGCCTACTAGGAATCTGACGAAAATGCAATCTGACCTATTAGGAATCTGTCGAAATCGGAATCAGACATATGTGGCACCTGACGAAATCGGAATCTCACTTCCATGGAATCTGCCGAAAACGGAATCTGACCTACATGTCATCTGACGAAATCGGAATCTGACGTACACCGCCGAAACCCACATTTGTACTGTTATTGAAATCCGTTAAAATAAGAGTGTTTGTTTAAAATAAAACGATGTTTACCATAAACACAGCTACAGGCATTACGTACAGATCGGGCTGGAATTGATGACCGTGATCCGCTCCATTCTGGCTCGATTTTTATTGAATTTGAGCTGGCTGGCATCAGCTCAAACACTACGTTAGCAGAATTAAATTATGGCAGCGGCAATTACAGCCGTTTTTGAACCGCACGGTGGCCCAACGCCAATTTATGCACTTTCAAACCGTCGCAGTATCAAAATGCACATTATAATCCGTTTAAATAGCTATAGCTATAATGTTGCCGCTTCTGTGAAAAGGTTGAACATTTTTCATTGTAAAGCTGAGGATTCGTAATATCCGAGCGTAGGAGCTATCTGTTTTCATAATCTCAGTATAAGCGCTAAATAGTCACTTCGGGTAATTTATATTTTACCCCGATAACGATAAGTATCTTACATTCTTGAGCATTACGAGTTTACGTGTATGAAAACAACTAGAAAACAAGCATTTCAAAGTTTTCGGCAAATTAATGATACATTTTTATGTCGCTTTCCGCATTGACTGTTAAAAGTTTTTAACGATATCGGGAGACGAAAAGCTTTGGAATTTGTGGAGATTAAACGTATGAAAAATATATGTTCTCTTTTAACTTCATTCAATCCATTGGAGAAAAGAAAACATTGACGAACACGTTGAATACATCGTGCATGCAGTTGAAAGCACTATAATATGATGAAAATAAAAATAAATCCAAGTGAAACCAAGATTAAAAGCAACTTTTATTTGGAGCAACACAAAGATTTGGATATCTCATAAGTATGCTTTAACAAAAAACAAACGAAATAAGGTCTAACATCGACCTTCCCTCACCCGTTTTCCTAATGAAACCTATTTTGTTTATAATATGAGAGAAAATATACATACTTCGCTAGCGATACCAATTCATATTCTGGTACGGCTATACAGGGTGAATTTTAAATCGTGAATCGTAACCACGTTTACCGGTAAAGCTACTTAAGACTAATACAGAGCACTAGTGTTAATTACAATTAAAGACCCGCTTAATTAATTATGAACAAAATGGTGGAGGCGCTTATACCATTAATCGTAACAAAACTGAATTATTTTATGAGTAAATACGATTTAAATAGGTACTTATGTTGACAATGTCGACGATGTTGACATTATTGGCAATACGTGCCAAAATTCTATCCAGCCAACTTCAATATTAGGAGGTTGGATATCTAATGTTGAAATTTTCATGACAAGTACGAAACATGAATGTAGGGTGACCACGAGATTTTAAAAATTAGAATAAATAAAAAAAATTGGACAAAATAAAAACTTACTTAATTTAGGTTTAAAAGCATTGTAAGTTATTGTTAACTATGTATAGACTACAAAAAAAATATTACGATTCACGATTTAAAATTCATCCTGTATATCTAACTGTCAATTATTTACTTTATGCCACTCCTGGCCATAAAGTGACTTTTTCCGCACGCTACGCGTACGGAAAAAGCCGCTTTATGGCCAAGTGTAGACATAAAATGATGTACACAACACGGGAGGTAATAAAGAAAACCCTCGATCGCATATTTACGTCCCTCGCTTGCAGCTTGGGCCGCAAACTTCTGCGATCTCGGCCTTTCTTTGTATTACTACCCTAGTTATGTAACTTACTATTATATGTCCATTTGACTGTAAACTTAATGGATTTTTAGAAAAAAATATACAAAATATATAAATAAAACGACTAACTACAAAGTGTGGTTGTCAACTTTACTCCTGGTCGCAATATCGTAAATCAGGTTTAAAATTTTAATATAAAATTCGTGGCAACACTAAATAAATCAACTTTGATATGGGCTACTCTATCCCATTGTGCTGAGTATAATTGAAAAATGACCTTTCTATCCATATGTATGTACTTGGGCCAGGAAAACTCTAGAAAAAATTGGACAAATTACCTTTTGTATGGGGAAGTGCCAGTTAGCCAACCCTTGCCGGGATCAGGGAGGCAACCCTAGTCATTCTTTCTCAGTCAGTATTTTATATTATAAACAAGATAATATTTTGTAACTAAATCTTGTAAACCAACATATTATTATTTAATAACCTATTTTAGTCTTCATACCAAAATTCAACTCGTTTGCACGTTAAAAACAAATACTTCTCATCATTGGCAAGTAGACGCGAATTTAAAAATCAAATAAACCATGAAATCAAAAAATCAAAATAATGTATTTTTGCAAGTAGGCCTCTTTTACATGTAGCTGATTCTACAGAGTGACTTTTAAATCGTGAATCGTAATAATTTTTTTGTAGTCTATACATAGTTAATAATAACTTACAATGCTTTTAAACCTAAATTAAGTACATTTTTATTTTGTCCACTTTTAAATTGATTTACCCTACGTTCATGTTTCGTACTTGTCATGAAAATTTCAACATTAGATATCCAACCTCCTAATATTGAAGTTGGCTGGATAGAATTTTGGCACGTATTGTCAATAATGTCAACATCGTCGACATTGTCAACATAAGTACCTATTTAAATCGTAGTTACTCATAAAATAATTCAGTTTTATTACGATTAATGATATAAGCGCCTCCACCGTTTTGTTCATAATTAATTAAGCGGGTCTTTAATTGTAATTAACACTAGTGCTCTGTATTAGTCTCAAGTAGCTTTACCGGTAAACGTGGTTACGATTCACGATTTAAAATTCACCCTGTATTTTATTTCTTTTGGTGCTTCGGGTAGGTAATGACCTTCTGGTGAGTTCACCAGTTTTTCTTTTAAAAAATATTAAGTATTACAACGATTATGACATTATTACATGGGATTTTTCCTTAGAGATTTATACTCGTAGGTATCTAAATGTCGAAACAATTGGTAAGTACGAAAACAGAAAAAAAAACACAATTAATTAATTTAATAAATAACATTATTTTAAAATCTAATTAAATATTTTGCTGTGGAAACGACTAAAATATACTAATCAAACTGTTTTGACGTCAGTTAACTGTCGGATCTGGGAGCACGGCAAGAAAACTGTATCCCATCAAAAACATTACAAGTTTTTGTTCAACTGTGCATTTTGATGTAATTTGCAATTGAAATAACGTTAAAATAGTCAAGATTTTACAAGTACGCTTTTGATAAAATCAGCTATTTCGATAAACTGCCCTTACCAGTTCAATTAAACTTTCTACCCTGTATATTTTTCAGACACCAACCAAATGAGTGTCGTTTTATAATCAGCAAATATTTTTCCGTGGCATCTCTTGTGGTAAAAATTAACAGGTATACCTATGAAAAGTGAATTCTTGTGGATTTTTTACTTTTTTTTTAATTTTGGATGTAGATGTAGAGAGTTAGTGGTAGAAATAAATTTGCCATGTCTTAATGGTTCGCTTTTCGGCGTTCGATTTTCGCTGGGGTACTCATATAATAAACATAAAAGTGTGTGAAGATGTTTGGTTATTTGGAGATTTGGATGTTTATTGATAAATAACACGATTTTGCATACAAGTTCAAACCTTCAAGAAAAGAGCGTACTCCCACCTGAAAGGCCGGCAACGCACCTGTAACTCTTTTGGTGTTGCAGGTGTCTATGGGCGACGGTGATTGCTTACCATCAGGCGACCCGTCTGCTCGTTTGCCCCCTATTTCATAAAAAAAAAAAAAGTAGACCATGCCCTGTATTTAAAGATACGATATTTTTTTACAGTCACAACATTATTGTAATACCTAAATGGTTGATTAATAAGTAAATATGTTCATTATGAAAGTTATTTTCTATTTATTTACAGTATTACAACCATCCCTAGGGGTAAGGATGGTTGTAACAAATTCCACACTATTTATTTGCTCGTTTTGCTCCAAATCTCTAATAACAGCTGCATGCAAAGGTGATGTCTAGATAGTTGGAAGACCGGTCTATCATGTGTATTTATTAGAATGTTGATATTCAGAAAAGGTATGTGAAATATTCCGAGAAAATTGATAAATGTTACGTTCATCCCTGGTCTCCCTTACCTTCATTCTTCTTTTGGACATTAATTTCCAGTTTATTCTTGTCACGTAGTTTTATTACTAAACAAGATGGATGAAACTAAAAGTAATTGTACTCCCGAATAAATATCTGCGAGGCACAAAAAGTGTCTGAAAATTTGTTACCTGAAAAATCTAGGCGACTGTACATACAATAAGTTTTAGCAGGAGATAGGAGAGATTGATATTGTTAGTTGTCAAAAGAATACTGGCGATATTATGAATTAAGAGTTAAGACTCTTCGTGGCAGTTTGGTCATAGAGTGCAGTGGAGTCCTTGGTACCTAGTTAGTTTGTATGATTGAATGAATACATATTTTTTTTATTGTTCAAAAGAACTTACCTACCTACATAAAATGATGTGATATTTAGATAGATTATAATTTAATCATATACATTTTATACATATTATGTAAGTATGTTTTATCTTGTTTTTGCAAGTCCCTCAGAGTATCGATATAATTATTTTATCATATGTACGCAACCTTCGTTTCTGACAAAATGATCCTTAACTAATAGTTTTATAATATGGCAACATGTCTAAATAGACAAATTCAGACAGCTTTATACCATTTGTATGAATTGAATTTCGTAGTGGATAACTGTTGGTAAGTATATAACTTATTGTAGTATTTTAAGAAGTATTTTAGTAACTCCTACTGTTAACGAAATATAAAAATACGTACATCTATTAGTATGTTTATAGGTATTAACATTTTATTGAGTACAGTTGTGGAATTACGAGACAATAACAGTGGTGTGGCGTCCAAAGAACTCGATTGCTAATACCGGCCTGCCTAATATCAGGCATTTGATCACCTTATTTTACAGCTCTTAAGGCGCGGTAGGACCTGGCTCGCATTTCACATACAAACTAGGGTCGGACGGAATGCAGATTATTGCAGATTATCTTCGATTTCTAACATAAAAGTATACGTTATCAACCCAAACATGAGAGGATGCCCTGCATGACTGTGAAATCATGATTGTCAGGTATTAATTTTGTCAGAAAAGGTAACTGGTGATGAACAAAATGAAAAAAAATGAAAAAATACTTTATTTTATAGTGTTTTCGCGCTACTTTTCTATCGAGCGAAGTGTTCGCTATCGTGTTCTAAGTGAGAGGAAGCCCTAGATACAGTTCTGAATATTATTATATATGTTTTACAGTGACCTAAGAGTCAAATAAGTGCTCTAAAAATGATTTGGAAACTAGGCTTCCGTGCCCGATTCTGGTCTCACCTCGCCTTAAGGAAAATGTACGCCAAATCTGCACCGGCTTGCCCAAGCATATCTTTTACGCCACGCCACTGATACCTAACTTAATATAAGTTAGGTATGTTAACCTTGTCTCGTAATAGGGAATATGCATGAATTTTGTTTATCCCATTTCTTGACAAAATATGAAAATACCGTAAAAAAGATGATATAAACTGAAAATTAAATAAAAATCGACCGAGGCAGAAACATTTTAAAGCACAACTACACAGCGATTAGACGGAGAGATCCGATATGGACTATGACGTCATCATAGTACACGGCCGCCATACAAACTCCATACTATAGTCTGTTTTGCTAGAAAGAGATAGAGATAAATCTTTGATGGTTTATATCTTGGATATTTGTATAGTTATTCGAAAAATATTTATTTCCTCCTGTTTCTTATATGAATGAGCTTTTATTTAAGTAAACAAAACATATCATACATATTCCCTATTCCAGATTTGCAGAATAAGTAAGGAAGAATACTAATAAAATTAATAATTCAATAATTATTCATTCAAACATAAAGAGTAGGTAGCGACTGCACTGCACTCTATGTCTAAACTGCCACGAAAATCCTATCCCTATATGATACTGCTATGAAGATGCAATTAGAAATTGTGCTCATTCACAAGCAGCAATGTTATAATGATAAGTAACTTTGAATTAAAATGTCACCAATATTTAAAATTAATTCATATAAAATGGCACCAAGACAACCTACCTAAAATACCAAAACTAACCTCTTAAAAATGGCAACTCTGTTAACAACTTTTTGACTGTAACTCTTTGAAAACTTTACAAAAAAATTACTTCAACCACTGTAATGAAAGCCAAGTAAAGAAAAAAGACATAACAATTTGCTCCAATCGCTCTAAATTTATCTCAAGTTTGCGTCAAGCATGTCCGAATATTTCCTGCAATCGTTAATCAAATCTTGTGTTAAATGGCCCGACAAACAGTGGCAGAGAATAAACGATTTCGACTCTAAGATATTTCCGCCCATTGCCAACTTACTGATTATTTTCCTGCGCAATATTTTTTCTTGAACAAATCAATGGAGAGTGTAGCGGGAACAATTTGTCAAAAGTCTATTTTGTCTGTTTGGTTTTGGGTCGTTCGTGTTTGCGGTAGAATCGATCAACTGTTGGGTCATTGTCGATATTAGTTCCCACTTTGGCACGTTTATATCTGTAGTGGAATAAAGATAAGTAAGTGACAATGGGCGCATATCATATAGGTCGAAGAACCGATGGCTGACGGGAGGTTCTCGAAAGGTGACCACGAACCGAAAGATGGAGCAACTCATGCTGTTTCTTTCGGTTCGTGGTCACCTTTCGATGGTCACCCATAAAATGGTCTAACAAACTGATTAAGGTCGCCGAAAATTGACGGAAGCAAGAAGCGTGCGTCTGTTTGTTGTGGAAGTCTTTGGGGGAGACCTATGTTATTCAGTAGACATGTGTAGCTCGCGAGTGAGTGATTCAAAGGAGCTATAACAGTTGGTCTAGCTCACCAGCTCACTAGTTCAGTTCCAGTAAAGTAAGCATGATTGGTTGGCATTGGTGTTTATAAGTAAGCATTTTCGCAATAATATCTAAGCTTTAAATTAACTGAAAACGAGATTAAAGCAAGATACACGTGAAATTGAGTAGTTTGCCACTAAAGTTTAGTGCGGTGTTGGGGGTATTGGAATAATACAACCGACTTTTACGATGTTCCATTTATTTCTGCCTCAACTTACCTACTACACTTTTACTTAAAGGCTACGTGGCGTACCACTACATTAGTAAAGCGACAAAGTGGTACCCTACCCCTTCCCCCCCCCCCCCCTTCCCCTTACCCTTAGAAAAAATCACTAAACTTTTGATATTAAGAAGAAGGCTTAAACATTACTTTTTTGATAATTTTTACACATAAAAAGGATACTTATTGGATTTTATTAATCTTTCGTTTTGTATCGTCATACATGGTCGGTCGTGTTGTTGATTTTTCATAGAAAAGTTACTGAGACTAGTTTTTTAATTATTACAGATTATTATGAATAAAGCCATTTTATTCTAACTGTTTGTCTTTTGTTGGCTCTAGACTACATAAATATACATACGTTTTTTTAAAACCTGATAGTTACAAATAAAAATACTTTTAAAACGAGAAATTTCTAGGGAAACTCCCCGTTTTTCACGTTCAGGTCAGCAAAATCTCCAATTCTGGTTTGATTTTGATAAATTTAGAATCACAAATGTATGCAGATTATTTTAATATCAACCAGTCCATAACGTCGGAGTAGAAGTATGTTTTTTGTTGCAAACTTTAAACAGGATTTTCTCAGAAGCCGGTTTTTGACTATGTACAACTTTAAACATTTTTCAAAAAAAAAACTATTGAACTTAGAGACTTTGTTTTTTCGTCAATATATAGCTTATATTATGTAGTTTTAGGAAGTGCTAATAACTCCATACCTCCAAAGCGGGACTTTTTCCCCTGCACTATCCCACATAGTATTTTAGTTAATTTACCAGAGAATAATATATAAACTTATAATAATAAATAATACATATATAAATATGTATATAATTAATAATAAGAATTAAAAAATACATTTGTAATTGAGTTTATTTTTAAGTTGACTATATTTCTAATCATCATTTTATGTTAAATATATGAGATAATTGGGACCTGTGAGACCTTTGTGATGCTTGAAATAAATGAATTTTAATGTTAATTAAAAAAATAAATATTCTGCCCGCGAATGTTGTAGTTTTTTTTATGCGAAGCAGTCACTTACATTTCGGAAGTTGACTAATGTTGAATTTTACAACATAATATAGTCACATGGATTGGAAAATACTAAATTATTATAACACAAAAGAAATAAACAAAAAATGTATAAAAATATAAAGTTATGAGACAAGTTTAAAAAAAACGATATTTTTTTTATCGTCTTAAAGAAAAATTAAAGTTAATTAAAAATAAATTAAACTTAAATAACACAGAAAAAATAAATGTATGACAACTATGTGCTTAAACGCACTTTTTCGTGCTCAAAAATGGCATAATGCTATTTTTTTCATACAGACTTAGTACAGCGACAGAGCAGATGACGTCATAAGTTCCTACCGTTTTGTATAGAGCTTTTTCAATGCTCAATGCGATCTGCTACTTTTGATTACAATTTGTGACTGTTATACTTATACAAATGTATTAGGTGTCATAGAGATATTTGTTACTCACAAATAGTAGAATCGATTTACGACAGAAAAAAAATCGAGTCAACAGGCGAATTCAAACGTTTTCCTCAGAAATGTTCACGCCCTTAGGACTGTCACAAGCTACGGTACGGTCTGGCATAGTTGCCCGCATAGCCCCGGGCTTCTCTCATGACCGCAACCTAAGATGACAATGTTAGCGCGATATTCAGACTATGTGAATTATCTTTCAACGGCAATGTAGGCGTGAATTTATTGACGCTGCCTTGTTTAACAGGAATTCGATTAACGTCACAAGACGAGCCTCCACCGGAATACGCTTTTGCTTTGAGTTGTTTCATAATCCCTTCCCACTAATAAATATGCGAAAGTTTGTGAAGATGTTTAGATGTTTGGATATATGAAAGTTTAGATGTTTCTTACAAAATAACGGGGTAAACGACTGGCTGAAATTTGGCTTGCAAGTAGACCAAGTCCTGGATTGAAACATAGGATACTTTATATCCAGGTAAATAGTTCCCTTGGGACAGTAACGGGAACAACGCGGGCGATGCCGCGGGTAAATGCTAGTGTTAAATAAATTGTGTTGATCCGGATTACATACTTAATTATTTCTTTGCGATAATCGAAATGCTGTTTGAGTAAAGTTGCGTAGGTACTTACCGAATTAAACTTATTTTTCTCCAGAGATTATAAGACAATAATGTGACTAGAAAAGCAGTAATAAATTTGAATTGAATTGTACTACCTAACCGTAACCGTGTAACCGTATTTAAAAAAAATTATTCATCATTTAGTATCATCGAAATCGTGGTGTTTACCTAAAATAAAACCGTTTAAAAATCGAACTGTAGGCTTATGATGCTACTGATTGAGAGATAATTAAAAATAGGTAAAGGTTAAATATTTGAACTGTTTTGTTAAGGGGATTCGTTACAGAAAGTTACCAATTTTAGCTCAGATGGCGTTGTACGTCGTTTGCGTAGTGTTTTTATTATTTTTAGCTAAACCCAACCAAATATTTACTATTTCTATGTCTTGGCGGTGTTGGAATAAAACCTCTATGTAGTAGTTAGCAGTTTATGAAATAAACGGATTGATGTCACTCGCTAAATAACGTGTCAGGTTATGGGCTAGCCGTCCCTTAAAATAAAGAAAATAAAATGTTTTTAATGTCTTAAAAGCATAAAAAGTGGTTTCTGTAGAAACATAAAATAAAGTGAATTGCCGGAAGCAATTATAAAAATAAGAACCGTAAAAAAAGGAGAATAATATGTCAGACCAAAATTTGTTTATTGACATCCTACAAGACACCGACAGCTACCAAACATGGAAATTTCAAATAGACATTCTTTTTGACTCAAAGGGATTAGGAGAAATTATAACTGGAAAATGTACAAAAACTGAAGAAAACAAATTCAAAGAAAAAGATGCTCAAGCGAAAACATACATATTAAAAACTATTAACCGGAAATATGTTACACATCTGTTTGATTGCAAAACTGCTCATGAAATGTATCAAAAAATTTGCAGCATATTCGAAGGCTCGGAAGAAAGAAAGAAAATGAACTTACTCCAAGACTTCTATAATACCCAAATAAAACCCGATTTGTCCATGGAAGATAATTTGGCAAAATTCGAAAATTTGACATATCGACTAAAACAATTGAAAGTCAATCTAGATGATGCGATGGTGGAATCCAAAATTTTAACCAGCCTTGACGATACATACCAAAATTTTATTACAGCGTGGGAATCAACGTCGACTGAAGATCGGAATCTTAAAAATTTAAAAATTAGGCTCATCAAAGAAGAAGAGAGGCGTAGCCAGGGAAGTTCTTTTGACCAGGTAGCCTTAAAGGCGCAATCTTCTTCCAGATCTAAAGCAGGTATTGAATGTTTCATTTGTAAAAAATCAGGCCACTTGGCCAGAGACTGTAGGAATTGCTGTAGGATTTGCAAAAAGACAAACCATAAAGAAAAGAACTGTTTCTTTAAAAAGAAAGACAATGTGGCACTAGTAGCCAATAAAAATAAGAATGATAGTAGCAATCTAGAGACCTTTGTTGTAGACTCCGGTTGTACTGTTCACTTGGTGAACGATAAAAACCTATTGTCTAACGTTAAGACAAATAAAACTGAGATCGGTACAGCTCAAAAGGGCTGTAACCTTAAAGCCGTTTACGAAGGTGACTTTATAGGTCAAAATTGTAGCGTTAAAAATGTACTCTGTGTTCCCGAGCTTTCCCATAACTTACTTTCAGTTTCAGAGATTACCAAACGCGGTGGTCAAGTTTTATTTCAGGGAAATAATGTTGAGATCAGCAGTGGAGGAAAGACCATAATAGGAACACAAGAATCATCTGGATTATTTACACTAGAGCTACCTAAAGCCGTGAGCTGTAATGAAGAAGCCCTGTTCAGTAAGAAGATTGAGAATGATTCTGCCTTAACGTGGCATAAAAAGCTAGGCCATCCTGGTCAAGGTGCGTTACGAAACCTACCGAAAGCAGCAGATGGTATAAAAATAGATAAAGTGACGGCCGAAGAAAAAAAAATGCTAGATAGTTGTGAGGTGTGCATAAAAGCGAAGCAGACGAGTTTTCCATTTAATACGGAAAGAAAAAGAGCACAGAAACCTCTAGAGATAATTGATACGGACTTGTGCGGTCCTGTAGAAGTGGAAACGTGGGACAGAAAAAGATGTTTTTTGACTGTAATTGACGACTTTAGCAGTTACACAAAAGTCTATCCCTTAAATTCCTTAAAAAATAAGAGTGAAGTACTTTTTCACATAAAACAATATATAGAAGAAGCTGAGCGAGAAAAGAACGAAGAAGTATCTACAATAAGTTGTGATAACGAGATATTAAGAGAAAAAGTAGAAGAAGAGTTCTTGTCAGTAGAACCGACAGAAGAAATAGTTGAAAACCAGAATATAGAAGTAGAAGAACAAGAAGAGATACAAATAATTGAAAATGCTGCTGAACGCCAGCGTGAAGAAATAGTAGATTCAGAACAAGAAAGCAATTACGAGAGTCCATTGACTGACTCTGAAGATAGTCAAGTAGGAGAAAATCAACTAGAGAGAGCAACAAGAAGTGGTAGATCCGTAAAAATGCCCGTAAGGTACAATGATTATGCCCTACTTACGTTTAATGAAGTTATGAAGACTCCAGAGAAGGAAAAATGGAAAAAAGCGATTCAAGATGAGCTAAATTCACTGGAAAGGAACGGAGTTTGGAAATTAGTAGATAAAGAAAAGGCTTCTGGAAAGAATATACTTACTAATAGATGGGTATTCAAAGTCAAAGAAAATGGAACTTATAAAGCCAGATTAGTAGTGAGAGGCAATGAGCAAAAAGATACTGAGTTTGATGAAATATTTAGTCCCGTGGCCTCTCAATCAGCAATAAAATCTCTGTTTGCTATAGCAGCAGCTAGAAATCACAGTTTCATGACATTTGACGTTAAAACAGCGTTCCTTAATGGCGAACTAAGAGAAGACGAAGACATTTATATGAAAATACCTCTCGGTGTTACCAACGAAAAAGGCAAAATTTGTCAACTAGTAAAGTCTCTGTATGGACTTCGCCAGTCTCCGAGAAGATGGAATGAAAAGTTCCTTAAAACTATGTCAGACATTGGCTTTACACAAGCAAGAAACGAGCCGTGTATTCTAAAGAATAAAGACTTGTCAATGATTATCGGAATCTACGTCGATGACGGAATAATAATAGGACCTAATAAAGAGAAAATACGGCAGACTTTGAAGAAAATAAATTCGAAATTTGAAATAAAAATTTACGAAAAACCAACATCTTACTTGGGAATGGAAATAACAGATAACAGCGAAGGTTTAAAGTTAACCCAAACATTATATGCAAAGCAAATTCTGAAGAAATACAACATGGAGAACTGTAAATACGTGGACACACCATGTAAACAAGAAGATGATGTTAAAAGTTGTACTGAAGAGAAGGAAGTCCAAAAGTTCCCATACCGAGAAGCTGTTGGAAGTTTATTATACTTATCCACTAAAACCCGCCCCGATCTCGCTTACGCGGTTGGCATGGCAAGCAGAAATATGGAAAACCCAGATAGCAAAGATATAGTTGCCGTAAAGAGAATATTAAGGTACCTGGCAGGCACCTTAGGAGAGGGTGTGTGCTATAAGAAGAACAAAGATTTAGAGTTTTCTGTCTTCTGCGATTCAGATTACGCCGGAGATATTAAAACAAGACGGAGCACTACAGGCTACATTATTATGTTGGATGGAGGACCAGTAGCGTGGTGTTCACGTAGACAGCCTATCGTCGCGTTGTCTTCAACCGAAGCTGAATTTATTGCAGCGGCCGAATGTTGTAAGGAGACAATGTTCCTAAAATCCTTGCTGGTTGATCTCAACATTAAAGTACCTGTCACATTCAAAATTGATAATCAGAGCGCAATTCAGCTCATAAAAACTGGGATCTTTAATAAACGGTCTAAGCACATTGATGTGCGTTATCATTACATCCATGAGGTGTATGCTAGCAATGGATTTAAAATAGATTATTGTTCAACCGAAAATCAAACAGCAGATATTTTAACCAAGGCTCTAGATAAAGTAAAGTTCTTGAAACATAAAAATAGTATAATGTTAACTTGTTAAGAACTTTTAGGATGAACGTTTTTGGTGAGTTAATTCGCCCTGGTTAAAAGAACTTAACTGCGTTACGCCTCTGCTCAGTTGGACTATGTTTTTATTCAATCTGTTGATGTTATTTTTATAATTTTATATTAATAACTTGTATTTTATAAACATAAAATTAGGAGAGGGTGTTGGAATAAAACCTCTATGTAGTAGTTAGCAGTTTATGAAATAAACGGATTGATGTCACTCGCTAAATAACGTGTCAGGCGGAACCAGTAAAAAATGATGAGCTTAAATCGCAAGCAATTTCAGCTCAACAGTCTTCTTGTGGACAATAAAATAGTTTTTTTTTAAATAATCGCTATTTTCCACATTCTCGCACACTCGCGTACCCGTTGACAGTCATTAGTGTCAGTGACTGTCAATAATTATTATTATGACAGTATGAGAGGTCATGTTTGTTTACATATTATTTTGGTGCCATTTTAATCTATTTGATAAAGATTTTGACGTAGTTTCAGGAGATGTTGAAATATGAAGTTTTAGATTCATACTACACATACATATTGTTAGGTATCCAATATATTGTTATAGTTCTGATTTTTTGATTATCTGCACATGTTTGTTACTTCTTTCTTTGTAATTTGAATAGTTAGTTGTGCATGTAACTTACATGTAACTAGTATACTTACCTACTGACCTAAGTTAGTATACTTACTTACAAGCCAAGAAAAAAGGATCTGTTATTATTGCGCTGTAAAAAAAAGTTTGATTCGCGGGTTCGATAGAATATTATTCATAGACTGGTAGAATACAATGGCAAGCCTTTCAGCTGCCTCATATCGCTTCTTAATTCTTGAACGCACTAGGTAGGCGATCTCCAGTCTGGCTGATTCCAGCCGAACATCTCCATGCAGAGCTATAGCTTTTCATAGCAGGGGTGATGGCAACGAACTTCTGATGATGACGCAAATTAAATTATTTACTTGGGTAATCTATCTGGCCTCGAGTGTGCGTACGTTTGTTCCCATTATTTTTAGTAAAATGGCAGTACGCTCCGGTGACTATTTCACATCAGGCAAGCTTACCACCCAAGTAATATGCAAAATGTTGATCAAGGAAATATATAATTAACCGTTTTCTATTCAAATAATAAAATTAATAACAAGGAAAATCTTTGCTATTGTATGAAAAATTTTGACAACTTCAAATATGACTGTAGGAAACATATTTTTTTAATCGAGCATGGGAGTCCAATAATGAAAAAGGTTTTTTTCAAACGATATGCTTATGGTCAATGATAGCAAACTCTTTTAGCTTTTACAACTAATGCACTGCATCGAAAAATCCAATATTTTTTACTAAGAATAAGAGCACGTATTTATATCCATAGCAAAAATTAACTCAAGTATTTGTACAATTTTTATCTATTTGATAAAATCGGTTACAATGCAATACCACCTCCTTCTTGAAATCAGTTTAGGAAAGGAAATTTGTTGATGGAGATAAACTTCGACACCGACTGACAGCACTATATTTTTTAATTTTTATTAGCTTAGCGGCCAGAAGTTTTACGAGTAGGTTTTATACAATCGAGGCATTCTTTTGACACCTAGAATCAGCTGTTGTCGATAAATGCCGCCCTTTTGTTTACACCGACATGATACTCTACATTCACACAAACAACGGTTTGATCAAAATTTTATTAGTTTTCAAATGGATTTAATTAGAAAATTTCTTATAAAATAAAATATACAATTGCTATCCGTAGAGTACCTAAGTTCCGAGCGAATTTGATTTTTCTAACAGACCATCTCTTACATTTTCGCTCCACGCCACGCCATGATCATCGGAAAAAAATCTACTATCTTTTATTTTAAAAGCAATTCTCGCTCTAGTTACAAGATTTTATTATAGTTGTACTGTCTTCCGTGTAAGTGAGCATAGTTTTCATAGGTGTACATACACAAGCTCTCGTAACGAGCCGATCGATGCTCTCAGTACCACCATCTCATTCATGTAACTCACATACACATACAAGTACCGCTAATGTGTAATATAATAGCGTACTTCCTGCTAAGCCTAGTAATCAACTAGTCAGAGGGATTAATATTTACCACAAATAACATACAGATAATAATACTATAATACTATTATTCAGCATCCCAAACTATGCCGCTAAGTTGGCTTTAATAGAAGTTTAACAAACTTTTATTGAATGCGCTCGATATGTTTTGGCAGTGGCGCAAATACAATGGTTGTTGAATTAAATAATGGAAAAGCCGTTTTCCGCAGGTTTTAAGCGGAATGGCAGAGCGCCAATGTTTGTCCTACCCTACTCTTAAATATTTTTAGTCACTACCAGATGGCTGGTGTGATTATCATTATTAAGGCTCAGAACAACACTGGGATGTTTATGGTCTTTGTTGAATCGTAATTTAAAGGGTGAGACTTTTATTTCGTCGTATCGTCTAAGTTTGTCTTTAAACTGAAATAGGATCCCTATCAATCAGATTGAAAATGTAACCATTCATTATTATAATGTTTTCCCTTAAAGACTACTTCCTTTGACCATTAATCAGCTCACGCCGATGCGTTGACTTGTGCAATCATCTTTCTGTTGACATAACAGCCTTAAAAGCCATTACTGCAAAGTACACAGCCTTTATGCGGCATTCTCCATTCTAAGGCCATTTATATTAGACGTCATATATTGCTTTTGAGGGTTTACTCAGTTTCAATTAACGGAGCAAACTATTGGGGCTATGCAGACATTTTGCTTCGAGAATAATAGATATTATATTCGTGCCAGGGAACGTTTCGATAACTTTTACGTAACAATATGTTAAAGATGTAGTGCGGTCACGGCCAAAAGGTACTGGTCCCACCGCCATCGAGTAACCCAGTAAAATTGGGTGAGTAATTGCGGGCTGACCAGGCACAGCGTGATCAAACAACCTTTCCAAATCCGCAATATACATGCTTTGTAAATGACCATAAAATATTCAACATGTAATTCATGTATTTACGTAAGTACACACTTTGAAAGAAAGTGCAATTTGATTTTTTTTATCTTACTGCAATAGAATAAGATGAGACTGCATTTTAACGAGCAGTCCAAATATAACCGTGGGCATAAATCTTTACTCACGACCGTATAACGTCTCGATATCTGCTCGTGGGCGCAGATAGAACAGTTCGATGCGAACGTCTGCAGTGTATAACGTATTGCTGCTCACGCCTCGGCCGCAGCGTGACAAGCCCGTCAAACTTTGAGAGAAGAGTGATTGACTAACGGCAACCGAGCGTAATAACTTGCAAACCACTGACATAAGTTCGGCTTGCGGAACAAAATGCAGATGAATATGCAACCATTACTTTGAAACGAACGATACATACGTTTACGTCGATAAGAGTTTAAATACGGTTATAAATACTACAAGTTTATTTGTTAAGTGTAGTTGCCCCCTTTTGCCCCCCAAAATCCTGTATCCGGCCTTGCCTACGTGCCTTGGTCAACGAGTTCGTAAGTTACTCGTATTTTAGCAAACAAAGAATTTCAAATTAAGAAATAAGCCAAAATGCCGTAATTATCTATGAGACTCGTATTAAGATAGGCCTTTTTGGCTTAGCAGGGCAGTATAACTCTGACCAGTAAATCAACTTATCTACCAACATGCACGGACGGAGTATTCTACCATATAGGATCCGGATTCAATCCCGCTTATATTTATTTGATCTGCACTGAATAGTCACGATTCCAACCGATAACATTACAGATTCCAATTCCAGCGCAAAATATTTGCTAGCTGAGGAACAATTCCGATCTCGTATACTCTCCCCGAGGAGTAGAAAAACTGTATTAAGTTCTAAAGTCATTCTTTTCTTTTTATTCCGTGATTGACAAATAAATTACTAAAGTTTCCTTTAAACATTCCCAAAATCAAATTCTTACAGTGAAATTAATTAGGTATACCTCGTAAGAATTAAAACCTTAGAAATAAAAATGTCGATTAAAAGCTTAGTGCAAAATAAATAATCGCAAAGAGAGCAAAATTACTCATTAACCATTAATTAAAAAAGTTAATCAAACTTTGGTATGCTCTAAGTATTTGAAATATCTGATGCTTTTACTGACAAATATATTAAACTTTTAATACGTAAAACAGCTTCTCTAATTCAACGTAAACTGCGTACATAGGTAATAATATAATTATAAACCAACGAGATTTCAAAATGTTAATCAAAATTCATTAGAACCCTTAAAGATTGGAAGAGTGACTTTGTTTTTTAAATAAAAATGCTATAACTTAGTAAAAAATGTTTCGGGAACTTGCCGCAAACTGCTCGGGCGAAAGTAATTCAAACAAAGTAGATAAAAGTTGCGGCGCTAAGGAAGCGATTAAAAGAAAAATTAGCATTCTTTGAAATTAATTACTCTCGTAATAAAAGTTTTTATGAGGAAATATGAGAGTATAATACCATATTTTGCACAAACACCTCAAGAGTTTCATGTTTCGGTGCTACATAAGTAACTAGAACTTATAATAGTATGTGTATATTTATATAAAATCGAGTACCTAATGGTCAAAATGTCAATATATAAATTGGCTAATTTGGATATTGGCTTTATAAGGGGAAATACAAAAATATGCAACTTAAATTAGTATTTTCTGGAAGCAAAGTAAAGCTTTGCTTTAAAGATTAACACTGCTCCATTAACTAATCCAGCCAGCTATCAAGTAGGACACTTTGTTTGTACGCTGTTTCTCTCAAAGCAAGAAGTACGTTCAACTGAGCGTTACGGCACATAAATATTATTTAAGCGTTTGAGAACGAAACTGTTGGACACAGAGGTGTCATTTAATTGCCACATACTAAAGACCACAAAACAAGTATACAGGAAAGTATTGTCCATTAATTAAAAAATACATCTGTCTGGTATTGAAAAACGTACTCTAGAAGTTTATATACTCAATTATGCAGTACAACTACTTCACCCGACTTTGATAGAGTTTGATAAACAGGACTAGAGTATAGAGATTAAGCAATGTGGGTATCCAGATGCTCACATTGCTAGTCCGTACAATAGAGATAGTGAATTCTCTGAATTTGAAATGATGTATACAGGTTATAATATATCTAATACAGGTTATACGGTTTATACGCGAACTTTGAACGAAGCGTTTCGGAGTATAAGCCCAATCCTCCAAAGTTAGATTTTATTTACCACCGCGTACGCTGCGATCGTTTACTGTACCCAAAGTATAAAGATGAACAAGTAGGTAGTCCAACTTCGGCCGCTTAGCACGTTTGGCACGTAAGCACGTGTGAGTGCGATCCATATTGGAACATTCTTACGCATTCTTAAAACTTTGCTTGTAGCGCGTGATGTACCTTTTGTAGGAAGAAAAATTACTGTTTTATAATCGTGCTGTACCTGTATACCATGCTTTTCGCATATAGTCAATACCAAATATTCATAATCTTATCACATACAAAATTACTACAAGGAACTCAAAAGCTGGCTTCTCTTTTAAAACAGCTCGTTTTGACTCAACAATAACTGCCGTATTAATTTGTTGTTAGGAACCTAGCCCGGTTTTGCAGCCATCGATAACTCGTTAGCTGGCAGGCAGTTTTTACTTACGCCGATTTCCGTAACAGTTTAGTTTCCAAAGTTTGCAAGCGCATGTTGATTTTCGCGAACAATCTAATAACCAGCCCGATACGGTACGTTGTAAATATAAAGCATTTGTTCCTCTTGCATTTATGTACTCGATAGAAAGAGACGTACACTATACTTTACGTCGGAGATAAACATTACCGTACTAAGGATTAGACGATTGTACGTGAATATTTGATAATCATTTACCTTTATTTCTGTAAGCAAGAGGTCGATGTAAAATTGCAAATGTTGCAGTCAGAATTCACTCCAGCGTTGAAGCTGCGAAGAAGGTATTAAAATATCTTTAGCCGCTTTAAAATAATAGGTACTAGTCATAATGAAACGAATAAACACCTGTTTGTTAAGGTAGCAAACTTAGTAGTTTTATCCTTGGGCATGCTTAGAGGATATTTACTTAGTTTCTTCCACTTTATTTGAGTTTTTCTCATCCTCGCTTAGTTTTCTCTACTTCGTGTTTTTGTTAAGATTTTTTGTTAAGTTCCAGTACCTAAATCCGATCCATTGTTGTTTGCTAGGTTCAAACGGTTTAGCTTCACAACCAACGGCAATAGAGTTCGTAGGTAAGAATTGTTTAATAAAATAGGTAAGGTTTATTAGTAAACAATTCAAGTCCATGTGGCCTTACCAATTTACCTACATTATAAAACCCCAGAACCCTAATTCTACAAGTTGTAAGAACTTCCATCTAGTAATTCTTAAAATACTTTTGGGTTTTTTTTAATTTTATAAATCAATAGTAATTTTACTCAGAAAACTACCGTGAGCCTCAAACATATTAGAAATTTTGATTTTCGAAGTTTTGATTTTAGAAATTTTGTACGTAGGAATTTTAATATTTTGAAATTTTGCTACGCACCCATACATGCAGCCAAATACAAAAGAGCAAATACAAAGAAAGCAAATATTTTATGAAAAATGTGCACAATGTGCCGGTGCGCGCGGGGCAAAGTGGCCGTGAAATTATTCTGTACTTGACTTCAAGCCAGTATAGTCTAACGTTTGAGAGAAAATTAAACGGTATGGAAACTGGAGTCACTTGATAAATAGCTCACAGTAAGCTGGACTGAGCCCACCACATGCATTTGGTGAAAAGGGCTCTAAGTAGAGCAGATCTGGGGGCACGGCAGTTCCCCCGTCAAGTCGAGCAAAACAAAGGCACGGCCGTACCATCCTTTTCTCGAAGCCATTCAGGCCATTTTCAACCTCCCGTAATTTTGTACTCGGTAAAGCTAGAACCCTGAATTTTCAGGAATACAGACGGCACAATAAGACTTAAATATGTTCTCAATATCATTCAATATGAACGCGTAGTTTAAGAACTATTGCACGTTAAAGTTCCTTAGTTTTGTCATCGACTGACTCCCTGACTGACTGACTGATGGTCATCATAATTCTGAGGTACTTCTAGCAGACCTAGAAGCTCCGAATTTTAAACATAGTTAGTTTTTAGCCTATTAAGTCATACAAAACCTAAAATTATTGCAATTTGAGTCACTACTGCACACATAAGTTTGTAATCCTATACAAATATATGCGATTACAAAGTTTTGCAGTTCAAATTGGAAATAGAATGGATTGGAATGTAATAAATAAAGGAAGACCACTTACAAAAACAAATGAGATCCCATCAAAACATTACATGTAAAAAGATGCAAGCCTCGCAACGCAGCTCTACAACAAAAAAGTGTTGAGATGATTATTTGAGAGCTATAAAATGTGTTCCTCCCCGGTTAAATAATAGGCAAGTCGGTGGAAATCGAGCTCTGTGGACACCCCCCGGACTGACTTGGTTTAACATTACATCTCAACATTTTCTTGTTGTAGAGCTGCGCTGCGAGACTTGCATCTTTTTACATGTAATGTTTTTGATGGGATCTGAATTTCACGCTGAGATTGAGTTAATGCTGTGAATAGATCTCGATTAGTTTCTGGTTCGTATAAAGTTGTATATTTCCATAAAATCAACATATATGATCGCGGAAACCGAGAGAGTATTTTGTAAATTAATGTTGAAATTAAACCATCGATTGCAGCGTATGTTATTAACTACTCGGACACAAATTAACAGACCACAAGAAAAAATAACCAAAATGCTCACTGATGAGCACGGGGCCATGCTCATCAGTGGCGCGTTTAAAAAATCTTACACCTACATACCTGCCTTTAAGGATCATTAAGAAACTCACTAACCGTATACCTCATATATAAAGCCACGGGACAAGACTTATAAGTAATAAATATAGTTTTGCATACGAAATACCTACACTGTAGTAGTTTTAAACTGTTCAGCAAGTTTCGAATGTTGCCAAAACTTTTAATGGACTGCATTCAGTTTGCTTTGTCAAAGCGGCCTCGGTACCGTTATCACATTAAATTTAGACATAACATTTGAGTTTATCCTGCAGGAGTTGCGTGTAGAAATGTTACAGAAAGTTAGGTCAAATCGCGTAGTCTGGTTATTCTTAAGTAAGTGCTTTCGATCTTTCTCGGCAGCAATGGCTACTTTATCTATCTATGCTTATAGGTATAATAAAATCGTAGAAAAACTGTGGATACTTTTTACCCAACTAAGCCAAAACAAAACAGAGATATTTAACGCTAGTGGGTTCACTAGTTAAACATAATATAAAGACAAACGAGATCGGAGGTTTAAAAAAAAAAGGGTGTCCAATATTTTATGATAATCTAACTGACGGACGTTTTACATTTGATGGGTTCGATGCCCTGATCAGGAATCAATTTTTTATTCAAAATTATGTTTAATTATTGTATCATACAGACAATTATTATAATATATGACCGTATATATGTAATCAAACTACAATAATTTTAAAGAACTGTCCTTCCGTCACATAATACTCGGACTATCTATATATCAAGGTACAAAGCGGATCCGTTTTCGAATTGCTTTTCTTAATCGACTGAGGTGAGCCCGTAGTTCACTCCGTCGTCGCTTCCGAAACCTGTTTTCAATACACGTTTAAAGTGATCCATTAAAACTTTGCAAATTCCCTTTAAGCTGAATTGTTAGCTCTTCGCATCGAATGCAGAATATCGTACAATGACAGATATCACACAAAGTAGTCTATTATATTCCACGACTTGTTAGAAAATAATGGCCACTTAACGATAATGATGTCTCACGAGAACCAGATGCATTCGCAGTAAATAGTGCGGCTGCGGACTTCTTTACATACGAGACAATGTAGCTACTTAAAGTGCTGGGATGAACATTGTTGGAAATATGCCTGAAAGATAATTACGTATTCATCCCAGCATGACTAAAATTGTATAATTATCTCGGTTTACTTTTTTAGACGTGGTCACTCATCACCAATGTTGTATAGATAGACCCACAAGTGTATGTAAATTTAACGCGACATAATGTTTCAATCGCGTTGACCTTTATGTTCTTTAAATACATACAAAACGTGAATGCGTTAGTGACTTTTTTGTTAATTCAGTACAGAATCTACAGTATTCACTAAAGCCCGAAAGTAATTAAATAGGGCTCTTACAAAATAAACTCACAAGCTCTGGAAAATTGTTAGATTTTCTTCCTAATCAGCCTAATTGTCTCAGGAGCTTCCGATTTATTTGTGAGTGGTAACTTGGTATAACTTTGGTTCGCTGAGTACTTGAGTTATAAACTCAAAGGATTACAATCTCGTACAGCTTCGGCTTCAAAGTATTAAGACGGGACAACAGTAGCCGAACGAATTATGTTGAGCCCTTACGCGACACTAACTACAAATTTATTTTGTGTACGTGACACAATAAATATAGCACTTAGGCATGAACTCAATAAATAAGTTAATCGAAGTAGTTTTTAAAAGAGCCGGTGTAATCATCCAAAGCGGTAAACTTCAACAACAAGCTATTTGGCACACTTTCAAACTTTCATAGATCGCCATGGCCTAAGGTTTTACTTTTTGTAGTTCGATTAAGCCATGCACCCGTTATTTCCGCTTTATTCGTGTATGCAATGCACTAGATTTTTACAACAATGCAAATATCCTACATACTGAATTTTTTGGGTACGATAATAATCACTAGTAAACTAGTTCCCATACGACGCAAACTCCTCAACCTTCTGCGCAAAGCTACGAGGACTTTGAGGAGGCGAATTAACGAAACTAATGTATGACGTGGTCACTAATCATGCTGCACTATTTTATTATTCTTTTAATTATAACATATATTTTTATTTTATTTTCTGCTCACTTCTATATTTAGATACAAGGCTTTTACTCGTATCGTAAACAGGGTGAATTTTAAATCGTGAATCGTAACCACGTTTACCGGTAAAACTACTTAAGACTAATACAGAGCACTAGTGTTAATTACAATTAAAGACCCGCTTAATTAATTAGGAACAAAACGGTGGAGGCGCTTATACCATTAATCGTAATAAAACTGAATTATTTTATGAGCAAATACGATTTAAATAGGTACTTTATGTTGACAATGTCGACGATGTTGACATTTTTGACAATACGTGCCAAAATTCTATCCAGTCAACTTCAATATTAGGAGGTTGGATATCTAATGTTGAAATTTTCATGACAAGTAGGTACGAAACATGAATGTAGGGTGACCACGAGATTTTAAAAATTTAGGTTTAAAAGCATTGTTAACTATGAATAGACTACAAAAAAATTATTACGATTCACGATTAAAGATTCACCCTGTATATCACGGAGCTGCTCTACGTCCAAGACGTCAATAAGTTAACAACAATAATATCACAGGGCAGCTTGTGGCTTGTGGCGAGCTGTAGGCGATTGATGATCCCACGTACCCGAGATCTCCAGAGAGTCGGTTAGGGCCCTTTGTCTCCGGTGTGCCTGCATGCCGGAGTGGAAACTCAAGGGGACCCGTAGGACTCTCAGCTCTGGCTTGTCTTCACTGGCTGTCCAGAGTCCATAGTAGAGCTATGCTCCAGGCGTGGAAGTGTTAAAGGGCATAATGCCGCGAGTACCTTCGGATAAAGCGCAGCACACCTCTCGACACCATGCAGCCCCCCCGCTCCGGTGTTGCCCCTGCGCCATTTTATAATGTCGCTATTTATACAGGGGCCCATCTAGCGGAGGGCAAATCACCATCTGTTAGTGTGTTTGTAGCCATGAGATACGTTCTCCTGACAGACGCGGTCATGTCTCAATCAATAGCCCAGTTTCCTGTCCATATTTCCAACACCATAACCCTGTAAGTAGATTTAGATCCCTTCAATGCACAATAGTCCTTGCATTTGTCTCTGTGTGCATCCCATGACGCGAACAGAGATAGCATTGCTGGTTGTACACTTTGCCTTTCATTAAATTGTCGAAAGCGCCTATACGCGTTGGCTTCGGCTCCACGCACGTCTCTCAAAGGTCCGGGACACCATCGTCCCGTGAACGGGTAAAACATACAAATATAATAACTCTTTATGGACAGGTATAGATCCATATAAACATCAAGATGACACAGATACAAAACCAAAATGTGAATATAAAAATATAGACGTATAAATAAAAATAACTAATCACTACCTTTTATTGCCTACCTACTTAATTAAAATATATAGACAGTCAGACCGGGAGCTACTTTTTGTTCCAGTTGCGATGCCCGGATACGCAATGTGTAAATATGGGTTTTTACCCGTCCCGTTTTACCCAGATTTATTTTATGTATTTACAAATTTCGAATCGGATGAACTCTCATAGAGATGATGACTCAGCAAATGAAATATAGACTTTTTTCTGCCTATTAAGTGTTCTTTCTCGGTCTCTCTCCGTGTGATTGCTCCCTCATGACTGAGGATCGTGGATTAAGTCTTCAGTGACTGCAAAAGTAGTAGGTAAGGAATCCTCAGCCATAGGTATTTACCCTGTGCCAACTCTACAACCGTGACACGCGGCCTTTCATGCCTACTACTTATATCATTAAGTAAAATCAATTTTATTGAAAATATCTAAATGATTGTATTATAACTCTTTGTTTACAAGGGAAAGGTTTCTTAAAGAACAAGCAGAGAAAAATACGCACACAACCCATTTACAAAACATACAAACGAACTTACTTTTGACAATCACTATGTAGCTTTAACTACTTTACAGAAACGAAAAATGCAAGCTGCAAATAAATAATCAATAAACAAATCCAATACAATAATAAAACCAATAAATTACTCATAAATTTCAAACTGAGCTACTATTTCTACAAATACTACTTATTTATTATTTAGAAGAATTGGGTAAGTCAAGTTTTTCAAAAGTGTGCAATTTATATAGTTTTTTGATAGTTCCCGACGTAATGATCTAGAAAATACCCCTATTGCATTTTTATTCCCTGTAATTCTTCCGAAATATCATGTTAATTAAACTCATTTAAAAAAAGGGACATCGGTCTGACAAAATTAGTGCCTAAATTCGTAAAAAAAAACAAACGTATCTGTGTGAAGTCTGTGTCAGCTGACAATTGTGACAGACCAAACTTCACACAGTTTTTTTTTTTACGAATTTAGGCACAAATTTTGTCAGTCCGGCGTCCCTTTTTTTAAGTGAGTAGTAATTAGATATATAAGTGAGTAGTAGAGTAGCAATTAGAAGTATGTATAATGTACACGCACATGTATAATCCAATTCAAATCTAAAAGACCCACGCACTGCCTGGATGAACCCGTGGGCGCTAATGAAACAGGCGTTAGAAGTAAAACTTGAGCCGTAGTTGCAAAAAATTTAATAAAATAAAACCAAACTATCCACAATGAAGTAAAAAACGGTATTCATTCAGAATGCAGTACATGGTACCTATTGTTGGAAGACTGCATGGCGGTGGTGAAGGTCAGGATTTCATGAGACTCAAACTGCTATCGTCTTTTTCACGTTCGTGGACTCCTTCGAAAACCATTAAGCCTCATCTACCAGCTTCCTTAAGCTATATGCCTGGAATAGCTTTTGCCGATTCAAATAACAAAAATTACGTATTCTAAAAGCATTGTTAGATGCATAGGTATACGGAAAACCATGAAACGGCTAACAATAATGTTTATATATTTAAATCGCACTTACTTAGGTAACTGGCGGCATACGTAGGTGTTTTGAATGCGAGGCCAAATTGACTCCATTAAAAGTTTTGAAAGCGCCCCGTAGTTTAGATAATTTACGGAGAGAGTTATGCCTCCAAATAAAGGTGTGTGGTTAATGAAAACTAATGAATTTGTGCTGGTGTTTATGTCCACGGCTCCATCATTACAGGTGACAAAGTTTGAAGAGCTGGTAATTGAAAACTAATACGAAAGTTCTACAGGGTGGGAGGGACTATACCGACATACTTTAGCCATGAATTCCTGGTCCTGGTGGTGTGACGAGTAAATAATGTTATATCAACATGGGTCGGATATTGTCATTTTACATTAATAGTCTTATGTTACACACTTGGGAGTTTTCATTTAAAAAATAATGTATATCACTGAAAGTAAGCGTTTTTCGACTATACATCACATAACTTTTTTTACTCGTCACAACACCAGGAATTCATTGCTAAAGTATGTTTGTATAGTCCCTCCCACCCTCCCTGTATGTGGCATTTGATTTTTGTTAAATTCAAAGCAATAAAGATAAATTAAGGTTCACGCATACGTTTTTGCTGCGTCCGAAACCAGATTAGAACGTAGCAAGAACTGCTATCATTTTATCGATTTCATGGACAGAACTCCGCAATAAAAAAAACCGGACAAGTGCGAGTTAGACTCGTGTGGAGAGGGTTCCGTACTTTTAAAACAATATAAAACAATTATACTTCATTGCACAGATTTCTTATAGGTTTTCCTGTAATCTATAGGTGTAGGACTATTTTCCATATTTTTTCAAAATTCTACGTCCAATAGTTTCGGAGATAAGGGAGGGGTCGTAAATTTTTGCCTATTTTCTTAATAACTTCAAAACTATTGATATAAAAATTATAAAAAATATATATTTGTGATTCTCACAATTAACCCTTTCATTTTTTCAATTTTTTTTTATTTTCTAGTTGACCCCCCAAAAATGGCCCCCATAATTAAAATTCAAATATTTTCGTGACATGTCCGTGTTTGGGTCATTAACCTTAATATATGTACCAAATTTCAACTCAATCGGACTAGTGCTTTCGGAGCAAAATGGCTGTGACAGACAGACAGACAGACACACGAGTGATCCTATGAGGTACGGAACCCTAAAAATAACTTAAAGATATTTGGAGTTTGATTGGGGTTGGGTCCTGATCGCCTTACTTGGATTTAGCCTTGGTATTCCAAACGTCTCAGTTGTACACTGGCCAAGTATGCAAAATGACTTGTTTATCTAATCCCGTGATTACAAAATGGTCCAAGTTTCAAGAAGACTTAGGGAGCAAAACGCCTAGGTCGTGAAATGCACAAGTAGGCAGAATGTCTCAATTGTATAAAGTCTTGGTTGTGATAAGGACTACGTAATCAAAAGATCCTGTTTGTTTAATGTCTTAGTTATAAAATGAGGAAGTGGATGAACGTCATTATTGCTTAATGACTACGTTATATTTATGTAAAATGAGTAACTGCAGATTAACATTAATATCTGCTTAATTATCAATATAAGTGGCCTGTAATCGAATTTGAAGTACTATGAAGGTGATAATAAAATAATGTTATGTCATTATACAACCTGGACAAATTGCTATGTAAGACATTTTTTTATACTTTACGTTTTAACTACATAGTCTTTATACTGTAAAGACATTCTACAATATTGGACGTAAAGATTATTCAGACCATATACCTATTTAAAACATTATGACGTTAAGCCGTTTTGCAGTCAAGTCATTCAGTCTACTATGTCTTATAACAGTGAGGGCGTTTTACATACCAAGACGTTTTATTCCCCGGACAAAATAGTATTTTATGCAACAGTTGTATAAGAAGGTTCAAAAAATGCGAATTGCGTGAGTTGCGATACGAGCCGCGAATGCGGCGAGTATCGCAAATAGAGACGCAATGAGCGTTTTTTGACTTAATTATACAACGTTGCATACAATACTTTTTCTACGACAGGTTTTAAAATTATAAAATACAAACAAGGCATAACCTGCAAAGAAGGCAAATATGACGTATGACTGTCAGTATGTGTCTATGGTAAACTTTTTATTTTTTAAATGAAGTTGACACGCAGTGAATATATTAAAAATACTTTTGTTTTTATGTTGGCATCAATGAATTTAGTTCAGAAAGTTTTGTTTTTCTTAAAAGCCGTAGGATTTTAATTGTTTGTTAAGTTGGTAGTTGTGCATTTTTACCGTAAAGTTAAAATTGAGCGCTTAATCCTTGACCTCAGTTTAACCTAGATTTAGAAGTCTGTGGTTGCTAGCAATAACGTAAAGTGGCTATAACGACACTAGTGCTGTTATGGGGAATAGAGTATAGACTTCTCTGAACTCATATTATATATGTTCTTATATTAGTGTTCGTGACCAAGTAAAAGACAGATAACAGTACAGGAGTAGAAAAATACAACTAAGGTGCTCTGCTCTCTAAGGCTAAATGCAAGTAAGGCGTTCAGGACTCAACGCTTTGATTGAAATATAATGGAATTTAATTCAATTTTATTACGCATGAACTGTCGTCATATTTATTTGACCATCATCAATGTATTGCACAATTTTACCATTAAATGATTTTTGAATTTTTACTGACTTGCAAAGTTATTTCATTTTCGTCAATTATTTTATAACTAGGTATGTTATAAAATATAATTATTTTATTAGACTCTCTTTTCACGTATTAATATTTGAAGAAAAATTATGTAAGGTCAATTTGTCTTTTAAATCTTTATTACATAAAGATCAGAGCTTAGTAGTAAAAAGCTTGTTAAAGCTTTATGATAAATTCCTCGTTTGAATCGAATGGAAGCCCACCCTAAAATAAACAGAGTCACAATAATTTCCTGTAAATTTTAACCGTCAATTCCTTTTATCTATCCCAGTAATACTTTTCGAAATAGGCTACTTGATGACGTTCAAATTAGTTTTTTTTAATTAAGCGTCAAAAAGCTCGTGAATAATGCAGTTTAATATGAAATACTGACTTGTGACGTCATACTCAACATGATGCCTTATTTTTAGTTCTTTGGTGGCACTAAAATGAGCATGATTTTATCCGAGCAGTTTTGGGAACATAATTTGAGGGTTATCTTTAATTAATTGATTTTGATTGTTGTCAACTACCCTATTGCGAAGACTTGCTGGTCTCGTTTTACACTGCCTGAATTGTACTATTACCAAAGTTTCCGCTAGAAACAAGTCGTGGTCAGTGGTACAGAGACATAATTGATAAAAGCTCGGAGCAGGACGCTAGTAATTAGGGGAGCGAAAAGCAATTTGGACTTTAATAGAACAGCGATGCTCGCGGCTGGAAAAGGTAGTTATCCGACGTTTACGTTTGCTCTTTTTATTGGTACTGTACGCGCCGCGTCCGGGTAGTGAAACGTGTCTACGTGTACCTACTTGAACGTGCACGAACCAGATGTACCACTTCCTCTTGAGACCCCGATTTTTCGGAGCTCACGCACAGCAGATTATGCTATAAGTATACTACGCGCAATGACGGATGTAACTACCTTAATTATTTCCAGAATATCTAAATCTTACTTACGGGACGGTACCCAGGTCATTTGGATAAGTAGGTACCTAGGTACTCAAAGCCGAAACCATCGAAATATGCCGAAACCAATCAAATAACGCCGAAACACATAATAGGCCTTATAATAATAAAAACCGGTCAAGTGCGAGTCGGACTCGCGCCCCGAGGGTTCCGTGCAAACTCATAAGTAGATACATGAATAGTTCAAGAAAAACTGTAAGTAGGTATGGTGATTAAGTTTAGTGGGAGCAAATAAGTATGTGTTACGATTTTTGCAAATTTCTCAAAAACGGTGCAAGTTAGGAAAACCGATATATTTTTCCTGTAATATTTAGCATGACATTAATAATTGGTAATTATTACAGATTCTTCTGTTTAGTAACTTCGAAGATAATAGGAAAATGGAGGAATGGAGGAATTTATGAAAAAAAACCAAAAGAGGCGTTTTAATCTACAAATCAACCCCCTCGATATAATAGCCCTACTTTTAATTTTCAAAGGCCCAATACGGAACCCTTTAAAAAAAAGTGAAAAAGTTACAAGATTTTTTTACATACAATAAGCTCGGGTTAGCTATTTTGAATAGGTACTATTCCAAATTTCAAATCAATAGCGAAAGTACTTTCTGAGGTATCTGTCTGTGATAGACGGACAGACAGACAGAGTCGCACCATAAGGGTTCCTTGTTTACCATTTTGGTACGAAACCTTAAAAACGGTTAAAAACGATTATTCTAAGATATAGGCAGTTAGTTACATGAAGTACTCATTGCAAAAAATGTGAATGAATGAAATGAATGAGTTCGTACCTAGAGTCTGGCTAATGAAAGATGAGACTAGTAAATAGCGGCAAATTTAAAAAAAACCGGCCAAGTGCGAGTCGGACTCGCGCACCGAGGGTTCCGTACAAACTCATAAGTAGATACATGAATAGTTCAAGAAAAACTATATGGCGATTAGTTTAGCAGGAGCAAATAAGTATGTGTTAAGATTTTTGCAAATTTCTCAAAAACAGTGCAAGTTAGGAAAACCGTTATATTTTTCCTGTAATATTTCGGATGACATTAATAATTGGTAATTATTACAGATTTTTCTGTTCAGTAACTTCGAAGATAATAGGGGGGGAACGGTATTTTTTTTAACGTTTTTCGCCATAAATCAAAAACTACTTGTTTAAAAAAAAATACAAAAATACCGTTTAAATCTACAAATTAAGCCCTTTCATTTGATACCTCACTCAATATAATAGCCCTACTTTCAATTTGCAAAGTCTCATTACGGACCCCTTTAAAAAAAAAGTAAATAAGTTACAAGAATTTTTTTACACCCTATAAGCTCGGGTTAGCGGTTCTTAACACTATTCCAAATTTCAAGTCGATAGCATTAGTAGATCCTGAGATATCTTGCTGTGACAGACGGACAGACAGACAGACAGACAGACAGACAGACAGACAGACAGACAGACAGACAGACAGACAGAGTCGCACCATAAGGGTTCCTTTTTTACCATTTTGGTACGGAACCCTAAAAACAACGGGTTGCAACACTGTTTATAGGGTGACAAAAACGGTAATGACACTTGGGCCGATTTTCGTTTTGTTGTCACTTATTTAATTCTTCCGATTTTAGTGAAAATTGGTAAATACATAGTGTTTATTAAAGTGTTAGTGTTTATTTATGATATCGATGGCAAAAAGCGAGAACGTAGTAACCGCCACTTGGTCAAAAAAATTTTTTTTGCATATTCGGAATCAGCGAATTTTTCTGCGTCGACTGGTCTGGGTCCCATGGCTCTACGACGCTTAGAAAAAACTGGACTACGTTGCAAAACGAATGTATTTTTTTGACGATGCCCACATCTAATTGCTGTAAACATCCAAATAGTAGCAATTTTCTAAACGAGTACATTTACGCTAATTTTGTTTTTTCATAAATCAAGGGGTGTGCCGGTTACAGCGTTGCCGAAATTTTGTTCCGTGGCGGTTACAGCATTTATGCATGTAGTGAAAAAATTACGAACCAAGCTTACTGCAATTATCCTAAAATAAATTATCTATGATTGACGCTTACTACATTTCATTCGAAAATGAATTAACAGCAAGCTACAGTAACGACATTTGAAACACAACGTGAAGTGGGTAGTGCTTGAAGATACAGCAATAAAAATGTGCGCTCGCGGCGATGTGGCTCGTGAATACGACCTGTGATTTAGTCTATCGGCGATCGCCGGAGCGAGTGGGTGTGCGTAGTCTGTGTACTCTGTGTGTCCGTGAAGTGAAATATTTTTATAATTGAGGTGATAGTTGTGTTCAAACAATTGTTTAAGAATTATGTTGAAAACTTATATAATAAGTAATACTTACATACAAAACATCTTTTTTCTACTCCTGTACTGTTATCTGTCTTTTACTTGGTCACGAACACTAATATAAGAACATATATAATATGAGTTCAGAGAAGTCTATACTCTATTCCCCATAACAGCACTAGTGTCGTTATAGCCACTTTACGTTATTGCTAACAACCACAGACTTCTAAATCTAGGTTAAACTGAGGTCAAGGATTAAGCGCTCAATTTTAACTTTACGGTAAAAATGCACAACTACCAACTTAACAAACAATTAAAATCCTACGGCTTTTAAGAAAAACAAAACTTTCTGAACTAAATTCATTGATGCCAACATAAAAACAAAAGTATTTTTAATATATTCACTGCGTGTCAACTTCATTTAAAAAATAAAAAGTTTACCATAGACACATATAAAATTAGTTAAATTATACTGACAGTCATACGTCATATTTGCCTTCTTTGCAGGTTATGCCTTGTTTGTATTTTATAATTTTAAAACCTGTCGTAGAAAAAGTATTGTATGCAACGTTGTATAATTAAGTCAAAAAACGCTCATTGCGTCTCTATTTGCGATACTCGCCGCATTCGCGGCTCGTATCGCAACTCACGCAATTCGCATTTTTTGAACCTTCTTATACAACTGTTGCATAAAATACTATTATAGTTAGTGGGTTTAATAGGTAGTGAGTTTTATATCGATAAAAGTTACTTAAAAGACAATTTAATGCCAAAACTGAAGATAAAATGTAGAGAGTTTTAAAGTTTTCACGGGAATATTAAACCTCATTACCTATAATATTTAGTTTTAGCGGATAACAATATTATAGTCTGATTAACCCTAAGAATATTTATGTTTGTTTTTAGCACGATAAGTACAAGGTTGTGATTTTATATGAGAGATTTTATTAGCCTTTTGAAATGTAATAAGCAACGGAGGTTTTAAGTAATTTTCGTAATTATTTATTTAATCTTTATTGCACAATATAAATAGTACAATTGGCGGACTTAATGCCTTAAGGCATTCTCTACCAGTCAACCAATGGGCTAAACAGAAACATTGTTTTGGTGCAGGGCCTTTAACGTCAATTGGAAAACTTAAGATAAATTTACAAATATACCTACAATATACATACATACAGTATATACTTACACAAATACAATATTATATAATATACTTGCATATACTACTTTACGTACCTTGTGAAAACCTCATGCCGATAATTAGTTTTGGACAGCATTGAAGAGATGCTTGCGCAACATGCGCTTGAATGTGAACTTGCTTTGTGCTTATACAGAGAGAAACGTAATGTTTTTATACAGAGAAATTGAGACTAGATAGTATTTGATTATGTTAAGACGGTAATTGTTGCTTCTGATCTTTTAATTTGTAAGAAACCTGCATTTAAAATTTGGAAACATTTTAAAAAAGTATGTTGATAAAAGTTGATTGATCCTTAAGTCGTTTTATTTTCACAGTTTCTTTTTGCCGGTGGACACTTACCACATTTCAGTTAGTCCTATAAAGAACGTAATGACATTTACGTCAAAATTATTGAATCTTAAAATAAATATGCATCTGGTTACAGCATTTATGCTTTATGGAAATAATACCCGTTTCACCATTTTAGTACATTTACTTCTGGCGTTTGCAGCGTTTTCGCGTAACGAAAAAAAGAGTTCAATTGTCGTAACCGCCACTAAGTCGTAAACCAGTCTGTTTTGTTAAATATTAAATATGCCAGTTGAAAGAAAACCATAAGTTATGAATTAGATCCAAATATCAAGCATTTTCGTTCATAAATGAAAGAGTTATGATTTTTTTTCTTGAAATCGAAAAGTTTTTTGGCTCTGGTGTAAAGTTTGCATTTTGGCGGTTACTACGTTCTCGCTTTTTGCCATCGATATATTCACTCCCCACATTAGCCGAGGAAAGAAAAGCAAAAACAATTCAGTGTGTGTTTTCGGAAACTGCTACTTTGTTATGTTGCATATTGAGTATCAAAATCACAACGGCATACTATCCTCAGAAATCTAATGACGTTTGACACATTTGACGTTTGTATAATGTCGCCATTTAAAAAGTTTTGAATAAATCTCAGTCTCATCTTTCATTAGCCAGACTCTACGTATTCGTCTTTCATTATAACAGGTAGCAGGTAGCAATGAGTAACGTAATATTATTATAGGGTAAAGTGGGCCATCTTGCGAGAATTACTGGAAACAAGGCAACATAAGCGCTCCCAGTGGTTTTAGGAAGTAAACATTTCGCCACACACACACGCGCCCTATTTATACCCACGTAGGTAGGTACTTATCCATTGTTTGGGATTTTCTTCAGTCAATGCTAGGGAATGCAATGTAACCGAAATCAAAATTATTTGGTATAGAATTTCCAACACAAAATTTAATTTCGGTTAAGTGGCATTCCCAAACATTGACTGAACAAAATCTGCCCAGAATAAAAACATAAGAGGAGGAATAAAATCAAGTTTTGTCTGACGTTATCATGATTTATTTATGTCTGGGTACGTGCTTATTTCGAAGTTGGGAATAAGTGCGTCAGGCGTAATGTTGTAAAACAGAAGGTCTTTCTTCATATCGTCAGCTCCCTCCACGCCGACGATTGTGCACTTCGCTTCGAAGAGGTCTATGTAGTCGCTCATTCGAATATGGTTAGGATTGTACTTATCCATGTTGGAGGCGGTCGTCACGTTGCCGTCCGTTATTGTGTAATGTAAGTCACTGCCGCACTGTGGATCGAAAATCGAATGAAATGATGAGTGGATTCGATTTATTGAAATCGAATCCACTCATCATTTTTAGGGTAAAAAGTGATTATGGGTATATTTGGCTAAAAAACCGACGAGAATTTTTTTTTTTAATTTTTTATGGTGCGTATAGGAAAAAACTGAATACCTATTTCAAAAATTGCAACGAAAACCGGAATATCCTCCCGCACGAAAATAGTACCAATTATTTGTGATTTTTTGGCGTACCTACCCAAAATTTCCCGGAGAGGTGCACTTTTTTTTAGTCAAAGAAAAAAATAGTTATGTCTAAATTATTAAATAAGACAAAATCCGGTTTTTTTATCTTCGACCAAACGTTTATTTTTTTATTAATATGAAAATGCCCTTACGATTTTTTTTGTGTAACTTGTGTAACATTTTTCTGATTATTCCTTTGTGTCACGTACACTTTTTTTGCAATTCACCCATCATTTAATCGATTTTTTTATGAAACTGCATAGGTTTTGATAATTCATAAATAGAAACTAATTTGATCTATTAGGAACCTAGATTTTTGGTACTATAACATTGGTTTTCACTTTTTATTTCAAAATTCCATTTCTAAAGCACTGCCTAGAGTCTGTGCGGAAAGAGAAAGGGATTTAGATTTGGGGCGCTGTAATGCTTTTCTACCGTATTTGCAAAAAAAATGCCATACTGGTTAGGTTAGTTCCGTTTTTCGTTTTTTTTTGCAAATACGATAGAAAAGCATTACAGCACCCCCAATCTAAATCCTATTCTTTTTACGCACAGACTCTACCAACTTGGTACTTTTTACTATTAAAAAATTAATACCTTCGCACGTCTTCGTATTTTTTTATTTCGTTACCTGGTAACACAGTGCCAGTAATGTCACTGTCAGTGTCAAATCAAAAGTGTCGAATAAAGTTGTGTTCTCAGTTTCAGCGAAAAGAAAGCCGAAAACCGCCGAAATCAAAACGTTAGTGTTTTCTACTAATACTATTATTATTCTACGTACTATCAAATAGGTACATTTTAGAATTTTTCGCAGTATTTTGCAAACCATATGTGTATTGTGTCATCTTTTCCTAATTGATTCTTCCAGGGATTGTTTCTTCCAATCATGGCTTACGGCAGGGTTCACAGGTTCCTACTCAGAACCATAGCAAGCCAAGGTGTGCTGTCTATCGATGAAACTCAGCAACTTGTGAACAAATTTACGGGTATGTTATTCATACAACCACGTTTTTAAACCGCTAAAATATTACTGCTTAGTGCATAATATGAGACTTAAAATATTATTACGTACACATAATTTTCAAATATAGGGTCTCCCTGGCATCAGATCAATGCACGCATGCATGCATGCTGCGATGCCATGTAATATATATATACATATATATATACGTATGGGCTATTCTATTCTATGGCTGAACTTGCCCAACATGAATATGATGGATTCTGAAAACAGAAAATTGTATGTTAGTTCAAATAATATAAGTACAATATTCTGTTCCTGAAGCAAATAGCTATTGAATTATACAAGGGGACACTTAAGATATAATACAAAACATGCATTTTATACTAATTTCTCTGGTGTTTAAACCCCATAAACACTTACCATTTTTGAGTATCTAGTCTAGACTAATTGTCATTACGTGTAAAATTCATTCTGACTTTATCACAAACAAATTTTAGTTAGTCTGTCATTATTGTGAATTTGGTATTGATTATTAAGAAATTGAAAGAATGTTAAAATAAATAGCCTCTTGTTTATCTTTTTGAGCACATTCAGTGATTAGTCATGGTAAGAATTTTATTTAATATTGCAGATTAAGATGTGGACACTGTTTCAAACATTAACCTGAGCCTGAGTGCCTGTTAGGTTCTCAGTCATTAACTGAGCCGATATGACTTATTTCATATTACATTTTGTGTATCACCCGGTATATCATTGTGAGATTTTTTGTAACATACATGGAGTATGACTGACAAAATAAACATTTTCACATTTAATACATTAGGTTGATGTGATGTCTTCATTATCTGAACTGAGCTGTGCAATGCAAATCGGGCGTGCTTCAGGCACACAACTGATAGTGAATTTTTCTACTCCTGTACTGTTATCTGTCTTTTACTTGGTCACAAACACTAATATAAGAACATACATAATATGAGTTCAGAGAAGTCTATACTCTATTCCCCATAACAGCACTAGTGTCGTTATAGTCACTTTACGTTATTGCTAGCATCCACAGACTTCTAAATCTAGGTTAAACTTAGGTCAAGGATTAAGCGCTCAATTCTAACTTCACGATAAAAATTCACAACTACCAACTTAACAAACAATTAAATTCCTACGATTCATAAGAAAAACAAAACTTTCCGAATTAAATGAATTGATGCCAACATAAAAAAAAAGTATTTTAATTACTGTCACATCGTGTCACCAGCCATATCAAAAAAAAGTTTACCATAGACACAACTGTCATGCCGGCTGTACACACTCGGAGAGACCGGACGAGACACGCGTGACGTCCATGTATTTTATATTTTAACCTAGTCGTAGAAAAAGTATTGTTTGCAACGTTGTATAATTAAGTCAAAAAACGCTCATTGCGTCTCTATTTGCGATACTCGCCGCATTCGCGGCTCGTATCGCAACTCACGCAATTCGCATTTTTTGAACCTTGATACAACTGTTGCATAAAATACTATTTGATTACATGGCTCAATTAAGAACAATGGCGCAACATCCTCGTGTGGTGACTGTGTTACTAAGTAGTCTCAGTTAAGATATACATTACAGCATTAAATTTTTTCATGCATAAATTTCTAGATAACAACAATGAAACAGCACTTGATGATCTTATAAAAGAAATAAATGACGAAATAAGAGCACTGCAGCAACAGATTAAAATAACTGATGATGAGTTGACTAATGAGAAAGTCATAATTTTCATATCACTGGGACATGATGCAGCATCCAGGGCACAAAATATATTCTCTGCAACGGAACTAGAGTATTACAGGCTGTTGATTGAAGAGATAATGAGCACGGAAACAAGACAGATCACTGGGATTCATGCCATGAATTTGGTGAATAGGTTGAAGGCTTCCTTTACTAAAACAGATGGACAGGTAAGGTTCGCCATTTATTTTGTGACAACCCTGCTACCCTAAGGTTGTCTGGAAGAGATCACTTACTAGCGATAAGACCGCCTCCTGTTTATCATTTAAAATGCTGTTTTAGATTTAAGTTTTTTCTGATATTATTATCCGCGACCTCGCAACAGCTCTGAAATGCAGCCTAAATCTATAATTTTTATTATAACATTAACAACTGCCAACGAATTCTAAATATTTTATGCCTGAGGCATATAATTTTTCAACTTTTCTCTTATAATAAAATATAACATCTATGGCACTAGTAAAATCAAAAGATACTATAAAAATACTGAAATTTCTATACATGCGGTTATATAATTTGAGGAGCTTCATTGACTCCTTATGAGTCACATTGATTTAGAAACAAAGGCACGAGTTACTATAAAACACACAGAAATTGCTATACATGTGCCTATAATAACTATTTCTCTGAATTCATTCTATTTTGTCATTAAAAAATCTAACTTCATAAATAGGAAACTAAATCCTTCAAATATTTATAATTTCCAGAAATTACTTGATACATGGTGCCGCATGCGCTACCTGGACAAGGATCAAAACAACTATGCTCTTGGTGTGAGGGCAATCCACGAATTTGAGAGCTATCTCCGGCAGAATATGCCAGACTCCATTGAAGAATGCTTCTTGTGCAAGAAAATTGTCTTCAGAGTATGTATTGTTTGTATTCAACAAATACATTCCTTAAGAAAGTTATTATTAAGTCTAAATAGATAAGGTGCTAACAAATTAGCTGCCGATATTTTTAAGGCTAATAGTACTAAGCTTTCTGAGTTTATTTATGTATAAATATTTAATTTATTTATTTTGTTCGGTAAATGAAAACTAGGGATGTAACGATACCGATACCGATATCTCGGTATCGCCGATTATATACAACCAATATTTGAAGAGCGCGGAAAGAATTTGTTTTATGAAAAAAAATCTGCAAAAAGTAATTTCAATTACTGACTTAATTTATATATATTGGTCTATTACCTTGTGCAATAATAATTACTATGTTAATTATATATTTGGTTCATAATAAAAAAAATGTGTTGACAATTTATTTATTTTTACTTTACACTTACAAGGTGGACTCTCTGTTAAATATAGCCAAGTTTTAGGTATAATAAGGACATACAAATATCTGAAGTTCATACTTCATTAGTTAGCTAAGATATCGGTATCGGTATCGCCGATAATTTACTACAAATAGCGGTATCGGTATCGTATCGGCAAAATTATGTATTGTTACATCCCTAATGAAAACCAAGAAATTATATGAAGTTTTCTTAATTTCTAGTTAATGTTAATTATTAGGGTGGATTTCACAGCGTTTCAGCCGCCGTCATCACCAATCCCGATATTATGATGAAATCTTTTTAAAAAATAGTAGGTACTATTTTCGGATTTTATCAAAATAATGGGATACATTCTTGAAATGAATGGTCGAAATGTCGGGATTGGTGATGACGGCGTTTGAAACGCTGTGAAATCCACCCATTATAACGTAAAATATCTTCTCTTAAAATATATTATCACATTTAAGACTGTTATCAGAGGGCTAAAATCTCCCACCCTGATCATCCTTTATGTCAATAAAGTAATTTTGAGGCTCAGCAGGGAGAGTGTCCGATGCCATTTTAGGAAAACTTGTTTCAACATTATCAGCTACGCGGACGACATGGCGCTGCTGAGTGGGCTCGATAAAGAAACTGCTCACCATATGCGAGGGTTACACCGAGCAGCATGGTCTTAGGTAAAATGAAACCAAAAGTGAAATATGTACTCATTTTTTAGGCTCCAAAGTATAACTCAGAAACGATTATACCTAAAACCATGCTGGGTCAAAGCGGTGGAGCTTCAAGTGTCTCGGCCATGTGCTCACCAGAGATCAGAAAGACGGTATGGATCTTGAAAGGGAAGGGAGAGCCATGGCAGTAAAGGGCAACGGTTGCCTGCAGATTTACAACGTGTTAACACGCAAGTGAAATTAACGTTTTTTAAAGCATACTGCCAAGCTTTTTACACACAGAGGCCTATAATATGTTCAGAGTTTAGTACAATAACATCCTGAGGATGCTATTGAAACTGCCCAAGCACGGTAGTGCAACGGGCATGTTCGCAGAGGCGCGAATGACTTTTATGACATTAGGCGCAAAAGAATGACGTGTCTGGGGAGTGGCTCACCCCGCGATTTCGCCGCGCGGCCTTGAACCCCCGCGAGGAGGCCTTGGCCAGCGACTAGAAAGAGCACGCGTTATGTGATAATGAGAGACGGTCGGATCCGGTGCGTTCCGTACGGTGGTCGGGCCCGAACGACAGTTTTGTTAGAGAGAGAGACTTCTGTACGGAGTACTATTACTTATTCTGTGCTCCTGGGGCTCCCCAGTAGCACAGAATAAGTAATAGTGCTATGTCCTTGTCTGTCCCCGCCTTGACTGCCCTCTCACGAGGTACTGGGTAGATCTGGTGCTAGGTTATTTGGCCTTGGCCAAATAAATCTATGGGCTCCATATATTTATTTAACCTCCCTGTTTCCTTCTGCCATCACACATTTAGTTTTAAGTGGTTTATGTAAGTACTAATGTACTTAGAGCGTAAGTTTTCTTGTAACTAACACAATATGGAACAAACCGGTCGGTCTGAAATAAACAAATTTCATTTTATTTATTTATATTTTTTTGGCGTTCCGTATCTTAAGGGTACTATCGGAACTCTATTACTAAGCCTTCGCTGTCCGTCTTTCATAGGGCTGTATCTTTAGAACCATAATAGGTAGACTTGAAAATTTCCCAGACTGTGTATTTCTATTGCCGGTATAACAACAAATAATAAAATCAATATAAAATTAAAGGTAGCACCCATTCAAGATTTTACCTTTTTTGCTCGACGGTAGTACGGAACCCTTCGTGTGCGATTCCGACTCGCACTTGGCATGTTTTTTATATTAATTGCTTTTTTAATTATCGTTTACTTTGCTTTTGCATCTACAGTTAAAAGTAGCAAGTTACAGGGGTTGGTAAGAACGGTAAGATAAACGCGGTAGTACGTACTTGTTAGTCCAGCCCGGGCTAAGTATTAACTTGCCGCATTTTGTTTGTCGAGTATAGTGGCGTCGCCTGTCTCTCTTAAATATATTCATAGAATTTATGGCCTGACAGTTGCGTAGTTTTTTCTGAATCGCCTGATAGTTTTTTAAATGTGTGATGGGTTCGCGTGGGCCTTGGGACCTTGGTCGCACCTGATGGGAAGTGGAGACAAATACTACGATGGAGCACGCTTACCCAGAAGATGCATATTCACTCTTGTCTTAAAAACATTTATATCGTAAGTTACCGGAAACACAGATTCGGAAAGGAATGCAAACCAGTAGGGATCCGAACCAGAAACGATTTCTTATATCGCGCTGTGCGGCACGTCGCGAATTCAACAACAAATGTGGGTTGAACCCTCACGGCGTCTAGTCCGATTGGAAAAGGAGCAAGATGGGATTAAGTCGAGGACGGGATTTAGCAGACTTGTTCGCCTCGCACCAATATACTGAAACTCTCTCTCTGGTGACTATTCCCTCCACAAACCCGAGAACGAGAGTAAAGTGGTTTATTTTTATACTTTTCAGGGATGCAATTGCCCAGCTTGTGGATTGGCGGTACATACAAGGTGCCTTAACCGCTACTTGGAACAAGTGCAGAAGTGGCCGTGCTGCAAAGCAGACTTTAGTCAATCTCAGCTGGATAGATTGAATGCCGAAAGGTTAGTTTACTTTTGCTTGAACTATGCTGTACAGTAGGCACCTAATTAATTAGTAAATTGAAAAAAATTGGTAAATTGTCTATGTTAAATAATAATTTTATATTTGATACCGTATTGTGACCTATAACTTTCATGTTTGGCCTGTGCTGTAAATGTAAGTTTGGTAATAAATAAATACAAATTAAGTGATTAACCACTAGTACTGCCGTCACACGAAGAAAGAGCGCCCCTGATATTTTTTCAAAATTAAGTTACATATATATTTCGAATCAGTAAAAAAAGACGCATCTAAATATAGGAAGCACCAGATTGCTGATAATTCACGGTCGAGCGTAGGTTTCCATCGGTTGGAGCACGGTAGTATCAACTAGCTAGTCCTAATAGACAAGGGAATGCAGTGAAGTTGGCTGCAATACAAAGGGGACCAGTTCAACCATCACTGGCTCCAATTCTCAGCACTATTTACCATTTTTCTGACATGCAAAAGATTGACAAATCCATAACAGAACCGAGTCAATTTGAATAAGCACCAATGTATCGCAGCCAAAGACACTCAAGTATAGAAAAACTTGACATTCCTTCGCGGGCAGAACTCCGACACTGCGACATATACAGGGTGGGAGGGACTATACCGACATACTTTAGCCATGAATGCCTGGTGGTGTGACGAGTAAAATATGTTATATCAACATGGGTCGAATATTGTCATTTTACATTAATAGTCTTATGGAACAAAATAAATCAGTAAATTAAGCCCCTCGTTATAACATGTCCTTACTGGCTGAAAAGTTATCAACAGAGCCCGGAAAATCCATAGCAAAACAAAAGACTGTCGCAATTCAACTAGTGTGAGAAACATTTTTTTATCGATATCGAGTAAATTTTGTCTAAAAAAAACATACCGATATGTTTAGGTAGGGTGCGTTGTCCAACAGTGAACCACCTTTTTTTTGAAGTCGCAGAACTTGCTAGAAAATAAAGCTAGAACTTTGGTTTTGATGTCATTGTTTAGGTAATTTCATAAGGTATCTTATGTATAGGTTACAAAATGCTTTTTGGACTAACTAACATCCATTAAGTAGGTTTTTAAAAAAAAATATATTTGGTTCACTGTATACTATGGATAGTTTACATTAAACCACCCTTATTTCAACAGTGAACCATAATGCCATTATCAGTAAAAAAATGCTGAAATGTGAAAGAAAACTAACACAATATTTGGTAATCATCTGCATTTTTAATATACATAAATATAAAGAAATAAAAACGTATTCTTCTAGTTTTAAAAAAAGGATAGATATTTGGTTCACTGTATACTATGGGTAGTTTACATTGAACCACCCTTATTTCAACAGTGAACCATAATGCCATTACCAGTAAAAAAAGCTGAAATATGAAAGAAAACTAACACAATACTTGGTAATCATCTTAATTTTTAATATAAAGAAATAAAAAACGTATTCTTCTTACAAAAACTAAAAGTTATTATATCGATACCATTGGACTCAAAGGGCGTAAACGCCATTAGAACCTACGGCGTTTACGCCCTTTGAGTCTAAAGGTATCGATATATTATATATCGCGCGGTACACAGTGAGCCGGCTCAGTGAGTACTATGTGAACCAGGTTCACTGTTCAACAACCACACCATTCAACTTAAAATACGAAAAAAAAGATAGGTTATAAACGGAATTGTCACAACGCAATGTGCTCATTAAATGACCAAGACTACATCAAATTTAACACCATACAGCGTTTGGTCATATGTTAAATAACAAAATATACAAAAATCCAGACACTTACTTGTGAAAAGTATCTTTTTTCGACGAAATTTAAACAAAGTGCTATCACACGTCCGGCCTAAGCCGCTGCCGCTGGCTCACTACGGGAGGGGGGAAGGGTTGTTAGACAGCATGTTTTAGCAGGATCGGTCAAACTGGCAACGTCGCAGTTTCTTCAATATGGCGGTGGTTCAGTGTATCTTGATGGTTCACTGTTGGACAACCGACCCTACATTATTTTATAATCATTCACGCCAAACGCAAAAGAAGTAGTAAGTTAAGGGTTTGTTTTATATGTGTTATTTCATCTAAAATGCAACGTAACTTATATTATCAACGTTACTTATATTTCATATTAAGTAGTAACCCTTCCCTTTATTATTATTTTCATTTGGTGGGCCGTTTTTTCTCATATTACACAACAATCGATATCGATAAAAAAATGTTTCTCACACTAGTTGAATTGCGACAGTCTTTTGTTTTGCTATGGATTTTCCGGGCTCTGGTTATCAAAAAGAAAAAAAAAAGCTAAAATGGAAACGAAAGGTCAATTTTTTGGCCTCGTAGTCGCTTACCATCAAATACTGCGAAGGTTAATTCCTGTTTAGTTAAAGGATTTTAAAAAAATAGTAAAGGTATCTTAGTCACATTTATAAGGGCTTGTTACACACTTGGGATTTTTCATTTACAAAATAATGAATATCTCGGAAAGTAAGCGTTTTTCGACTATACATCACATAATATTTTTTACTCCTAATAGTTGTTAGAATCTATAGTTAAAGTTTGTCGGTATAGTCCCTCCCACACTGTATACATATGTAACTCACAATCAGTTTTGAACAAATATCAGATGCGACCTTTCTGTATGACGGCAGAGTAGAGGTTAGAGTAGTTCAGTCTCCTCTGTGAGAGTAGGCCTGTGCCCAGCAGTGGGACGTATATAGCCTGATGTGTGTGGTGGTGGTGTAGAGGTAGTAAATTCTGCAAGCCCTTGCATTTGGAGTACTCACTGGCAAAGTACTGACTGACCCGTTTCGTCCTTTTATAACGTATAAAATAGGCTTGTGTCCTAAATTTTGTTTCTGATTTAAATGGATTCTATTATTTATGAAGAACAAATATACCTATAACTACTACACTTGGATTACTATAACAGCCACAAATAGCAATCAAAAGTAGCCGACCGCACCGAGCGTTGAAAACGGCCCATACAAACCTGACTCACCCTGTGACGTCATCTCTTGTCCTCGCTGTACTAAGTATGTATGAAAAAAATAGCATTTGGCCATTTTGAGCGCAAAAGTGCGTTTAAGCACATAGTTGTCAGACATTTATTTTTTCAGTGTAATTTAAGCATTCCGAAATTGTCTTTAATTTTTCTTTAAGACGATAAAAAAATATCGATTTTTTTAAAACTTTGTGGTCTTATGACTTTATATTTTTTGTTTATTTCCTCTGTGTTATGACAATTTAGTATTTTCCAATCCATGTGACTATATTATGTTGTAAAATTCAACATTAGTCAACATCCCCTTATGTTGAGTGTTAGTGGGTATTTTAGCCGAAACGAGGGCATCATGGCAGAATTCGATACTGGTTTCGCGCTAGCTTAATTCGGCACTGTTGCTTTACAAATAAAAGAAAAGACGTCTAAAATTGTAATCAGCTGTTGTGCAGACAGTGCTATCGACGACTATACTTGTCAGAGTATGCGTACCTCCCATTAGTTCGATACACAAGTTCACATAAGGACAGGTTGATCCGCTTCATCCTTCCCGCTGGTCCGCTGCTCACTCTGAGCAATCAGCGAAAAGTCAAAGGTGGCCCTGGCCATCGTCCTGGTTCGACCCCAGGCGAGCAGGCCCCCACCTAGCCCGACACCTATCGTGGTAGGCCGGGACTGGTGACCTGGTTCGACTCCAGGCACCCCCCGGCACTTACCCAGCCCGATGAGCGTGTCGACCGTGTGTATGGCACACGGTCGGACGCCCTTGGGTGGTCTGGCCAGCGACCTGGTTCGAGCCCAGTGACCGCAACGGCCAACCACCCGGCCCGACAATCACAATGCTCGGTGTGGGTTGTGAGTTTGTCAGGTTTAAAAAAAAAAAAAAAAAGCGTATGCGTACAGCGATATAGTACAGGTCGATTCACAAGAGCTGGCTCGAATGGATTGAATGAGTGAATGATAATGTCTTCGTGTGCATCACAAAATTATCAAATACATGTACTTGTTTACAAAATATATGGAGCCTCCCGTATAAGAACGACACTGAACTGAACAGTGACAAATGAAATGACATTACTTTCGTTCAATCCATTCGTACCAGCTCTTGTGAATCGACCGACGTAGGTACATACTATATATACTACTAATGTACCGTTAAATAAAAAGTATATATAATGCACGAACTATTACTTTTTGTTTGCGTTTATGGTTGGTTAGTAGAAAATGACTTATGGCCGCCATTCCAACGACTTCTATTATGCAATGAATCTTAAAAACTATATTCAACAGTTCCAGATTAACCCAGACTCAAGTATTGGATGAATCCAGTCAGCAGTCTGCCGCCTACGATACTATTGCGGAACCTACGGAAGAATTGACACAAGAAGAGATGACGCAAGGCTTGTTTCCAGAAATTTCTCAGGATCTCATGCCTGAGATCTCTCAAGAACTGTTGGATGAATTATCCCAAGAAATAATTCCCGAAGTGCCACAAAGAGTTACCCGGAAAAGGAAGAGGAATTAAGGAATCTGGTATATAATGCATACATTATTTTGTTTCGTGTATTTTTAAGTATATTGAGTACAAAATACTGTTCGTAAATAGTAATGATGATTATTACTCAAATTCTTCTGTGTCCTTGTTAACACAGTTATAGCTTGGCAACTTCGTTGGTGACACTCACATGTGTGCTTTTTGTTATGTGCAGCTGTAACTACTTACACAAGTTACCGCCAACACGAACGGCGACCGACGGAGGCAGCGTCCGCAGGCAGCTGTTCTCGTTGGCGGTAACTTGTGTAAGTAGTTACGGCTGCACATAACAAAAAGCACACATGTGAGTGTCACCAACGAAGTTGCCAAGCTATAGATACTTACTAATATTAAAAAAAAATGTTTTAAGTTCGAAGTCAATGGAAAAACTTACTTTATTACGTTTATCTGTTTTTTTTTTAAATAAGTATTGAACACAACAAAGTACAAATAACATTTTATGTTGCGCTAAGGTTTTAGTGAAGTTACTGAATAAAACTATTTTCATACAACCCATATCTATATTTCTGACTAAATTAAAACTACTAAGTACCTAAATATTTGCTCATATTGCTAAATACACGTTTTGAACTTTCTTTTGAACCATTTTGGCGGATTTTGGATAGAAATCCAACAAATACTTCCATTGCTCCAACTTAAGGTACACAATGTCGACAACTGTTCGAGCGCGAAATGAGAAGTGGTGTGACACACCAACAAACAGACCCTGAAATTCATTACAACGCTTAAAATATTTGGTCTTTTTTTGTTTTTAGTGTCATACTTAGAGTAATAAAACCTACTTGAGCTAAACCAAAACAATCTTCTGGCCCCAAAATATCATAAACTGACTCGGTCAAATTTTGATGAACTGTCAAAACCTCCACCTGTAAAAATATAACATATAGTACGCAAATTAAAGCCAAGAATTTACACATCATAACGTGATCAATGTCATCACAAAATTATAACCTCTCCTCTGTGTATAAAGTAAATGCACTGATCAGCATCACCACATTGAACGATGTAGTTCCCAGGGAAGAACACACAGTGGTTTATCCACATTGCTAGCATCCTTCTAAAATCAGCATCAGTTCTGCGAAATATAATTGACTCTCTGATGTGAGAACCATACACCGCTTGCATGACTTGGCATCGAAGGCGGAACGGCAACTCATACACAAGTTCGGGCATCTGTGAAGATAATGTAATTGGTTTAAAGTGATTCGAGTCGGGTTTCCATACAAACCAAAATAGTGTCATTGCTTCCTTCTACGGTATCAATTATGTTTGAAATGTGTTTTATTTTATAGCTTATTACATTTTATTTGCGCGAAATTACACGAGAACTCTCAAAAAGTAAAAAATATATACAATTTTAGCAAAATACGTTTAGTTTCAAATGATGCTGTTGGATGGTGCTGATCTTTAAAACCCAATTGCACGTTAATTCTGGTTTTCGGGACTTCTCATGTCATTTTGCGGACACAAAATGTATCAAGCTACAAAATAAAACGTATTTTAAACATAATTGATACCGTTGAAGCAAATAATGACCCTCTTTATGTTTGTACGGAAAACCGATCGACTCGAATCACCTTAATAACCAAATTTTACGCTAATCCAAATCTTTCACAGTGAAAGAGATGTCGGAAAGAGATGTAATATCTGTAGCGTGACAAAAAGTCGTAAGGTGCATGTGTACCACGCCCTAAGAGCGCTTTCACATTGTACGGCACGATATCGTTACGGAAACGACGGCCGATAGCCGACATCCGTTATCGTGTGATGTCTTCACGTATCTCCGATAAAATCGTGTCGGATCGGCCATTTTTCGAGTTTTGTGCGAACAATGCCTGACTCGGTAGAGCGAGGGTAGAGTTTCCGTCACGTAGTAACTGGCTGCAAAAGGCGACCAAGCTACTGGACAAGCATTTAAAAAAAGTAAATTTTTAAAACAAAAAATAAAAACCGACTTCCAAAAACCTAAACTAAAAAGCAGAAAATAATATGTTAATTACCCGAAAGAAATGGATAATCAACGATTCATATATACATATACAGATATTTATAGTTTTTAACCTGTTTTTTTGAAGTCGGTGCCTGCCACGCAAAGCTGGCTATGCTGAGCTCCTTTTATCCTTAGCTGGCACCGACTTCAAAAAAGCAGGTTAAAAACTATAAATATCTGTATATGTATATATGAATAGTTGATTATCCATTTCTTTCGGGTAATTAACATATTATTTTCTGCTTTTTAGTTTAGGTTTTTGGAAGTCGGTTTTTATTTTTTGTTTTAAAAATTTACTTTATTTTTAAATTTTTAGTGGCGCTGTAAAAATACTATTTTAACCAAATAGACTAAAGTCTATTTAGTTAAAAGAAAATTTTTCCAAATCGGTCTAGCCTCAAGTAATCGGGGAACAAACCTACATAAAAATTGATCTTTGTTTTGAAGTCGGTTAAGACTGGAAACTTATATCTAATAAGAAGTGCACGAGAAACTAAGAAAAATACCAAAATCGCTATATGTGTGCCTCTAATATTTGAAGAGTTCCCTCGATTTCTCCAAGATCCCATCATCAGATCCTGATTTGGTTGCAATGGAATCACCTCGGAAGTATACCCTTTCAAACAAAAAAATAATTTTCCATATCGGTCCAGCTGTTTTTAAGTAATCGGGGAAGAAACCTACATAAACATTTGTTCCTTTTTTGAAGTCGGTTAACACTAAAAACTTATTGCTAGTAAGAAATGGACAAGAAACTACGAAAAATACCGAAATCGCTATATGTGTGCCTCTAATATTTGAAGAGTTCCCTCGGTTTCTCCAGGATCCCATCATCAGATCCTGATTTGGTTGCAATGGGACCATTTCGGAAGTATACCCTTTCAAACAAAAAAAGAATTTTTCAAATCGGTCCAGCCGTCTTCGAGTAATCGCGTAACAAACATACAAAAAAAAAAAAAACATTCAGACGAATAGAGAACCGGCCTTCTTTTGGAAGTCGGTTAAAAAGTGAGGTGCTTGTGTCACTCAGTTTCACTGGGGCGAGGCGACATGCAGTGCAATCGTCACAATTTAGGCCCAAAATTGGCTCGAGTTTTAGTCGCAAATTCATAATATATACATAATTATAGTGGTTACATTCGTATGCTCATAAGAATAAGGTTCAAAATACCTGTCTGCCCTGCTGCCTACTCCACAGTTCTTTAACGTAGTCCCACATTTTATTCATCTGGTGATCACTTAGGTCCATATCACGCAAGCCGTCTCGAAGCTCATTTATACCGTAATCGTAATCAATCCGAGATGACGAGTGAGCTGATATCATTGCTGACATTTCGGATATCAGTAGACCTGCATACCAGCAATAACATGATGAAATGGGACATACAAAAATATCTGATACCGTTCAATTATTATAACAATAATAATTTAACTACATGTGAGTTCCTGTAATTGGCTCTGTATTTCTACTGAAGTTTCTATTTGTATTGTAATAGCTGTTGGTTCTCCTGAATAAAATAAATAAAATAAATAAATAAATAAGGTCGTGTCAGATATGCGTGCCGAGTTTTATTATATATTATTGCCGGTGATTGCACATAAGGATAAACAAGTGCCCGCCAGTAAGCTTCTAGTGGATCCGCGTACGAGAAAACTATTAGAAAAAAATATATGCGGCATACTAGAGGTTAAACGTTTTAAAACTCTCATCGACTTTAGCTATTTTCTCTTTGAGTTCAGCCACAACCATACTGGACACTTATATTATTCATTTTTGATTGGGAAATCTGTCAAACTTCACTAACTATCAAAATACAAACTGATATCTCGTTTTTTGGTCTTGTATTCCAATTCACGCAATAAAACGAAATATTAGCTAAAAACTCGTAAACGACTATCATATACTTCAATCAGTTGGCTGATATTATTATCAATAAGCATTTACCCGCGGATTCGCCTGCGTTAATCCCCTATTATCCCAAGGGAACTCTTTACCGGGATTTAAATATTCTGTGCTTCAATCTAGGATTTAGTCTACTTTCATGCCAAAGGACCATGAGCAACTTTGTATGGGAAGTGGACCCAAAACCAACAGAGCTGAGCGTTATGTCATTAAAAAGGTATTTACATTTACTTCATTTCATTTTATGGGCACCAAGTTCAATTCCATTGCAAAACTGAGATATTCATATTTTAGTTTCTATGAGAAACGCCTACGCCAGTACGCCTACGCTAGCTAACGCGGGTGCACGGAGCGGGCGCACGCGGCGGGCGGGCAAAAATATGGCATTCCCGCCCGCTTCACTTAGCGCTGCTCATAATATTTTAAATTTGAATATCTCAGTTCTGCAATGGAACTGAACTTGGTGCCCATATAATGAAATGAAGTACCTACATGTACAGAACTATTTAATGACACAACTCTCAGCTCTGTTGGTTTTGGGTCCATTTTGACGCATGGTCCTTTCATCTCAATCTGTTAAGATGTTACGGCATTATTTAGTAACAAACATTCCAACATCCAAATCTCCAAACATCAAGCACTTTCACATTTATAATATTTGTAGGGTAGGTCTGGATTGAAAACATTTGAAGTTTTAAGGCATCTTAAGTTTATCTCTATCGGTAGGCATGTTTGACTATTAGTTAAATCTAATCTGCTTTCATAGTCTAAAACGAATTTACTACGCGTTTCCTTTGCAAAAAGTCGCGTTTGAGAATATGATGAGAAATGGACTAGTTTAAAAAAGTAATGTAGATATTGTCTATTTACACTACGACCTATTTGACCCATACCTGTACAGAACTTGATGATAACAATGATTATGATTGTTTCAATGATTTCAAAGTCGTTTCTAGAAGATACGTCTCCAGTGCCGGCTATTGTAAGCAAATTTATCATATACCACAGTGATGTTATATACAACGAAAAATAATTTTCCTGAAAATACAATCCCATCAAAAACATTACATGTGAAAAGGTGCAAGTTTCGCAACGCAGTTCTACAACAAAATTTTTTTGAGATGTAATGTTAAACCAAGTCAGTACCGAGGTGGTGTCCACAGAACTCGATTCCAACCGACTTGCCTATTATTTACCCGTGGGGGATTCTTTATTAACTAACTATATAACGTGTTCTAGCTTTAGCCAGCACAAAATGACAGGAAGTTGAAAATGGCCTGAATGGCTTCGAGAAAATGATGGTACGGCCGTGCCTTTGTTTTGCTCGACCGCACCTAGTCCGACCCTCTAAAGGTGGTCCGGGCCAAGCGACCTGGTTCGATCCCAGGGAACGCCACGGCCCGCACCTGGTCCGATTTTTGCAACTGTCCGTAAGGCTTGCAAAACGTGCCCCCAGATAAGAAACTTTATGATAATTAAAAGAAGTTAATACGTATGTTATCTAGTATATAAATTCTTCAATACCTGGCTGTACTTCGGGCGTAAGTCGAGCTCTGGCTTAGTCATCCAATTTGACGAAGTACACTGCTGAGGTGTGAGGCACGACAGTTTGAAGAACAAACATGCGTTTATATGAGATAAGATGGATGCCCAAATACCAATCGCCCTGAAACATTGCGTTCCAAATAATAAATTATGTTTTCATCAATTGTTATTGGTTATTAATATAAAATACTTTAAAGTATAGGTACTTACGCTAATTTAATGAACAAATTAGAAGAACCTATATTTACTTTCCTATGGGTTTTGTAAGTAAATAAATAGGAAATCCTGGCGAGCAATGGGATTCGCAAGTAGCTGAAGAAAATCGACTGTATTCTCGGGTTCATATATTTCAGCGCGAAAACTATGTATGATATAGGCAGGTTAGCCAAAAAATCTCGTCTTCTATGAAATGTCCTCGAAAAGAATCTGAAAAAAAACATGACGCACATTTTTTAAATACCTTTGTAGGTATTTTTTGTTTTATCACACTTGCTAGTAAAGGGTGTTATAACACGCAGGCATATAGAGTAGCTAAAGCCGAGTTACCTCCCGTGGGAGTTATAAAATCTATAACTCCCACGGGAGGTAAATTGGTATGAAAATCTATAAACTCCCGAGGGAGTTCATTCTCAGTTAAGTTTTAAAATATAGTACCCACTCGTTACAGACTAAGGAGGTTGCAAATCAGCCAAGGCTCATTTCTTATCTTCAAAACTTGGCTACAAACCCAATTTTATGTAAACCTTATACCTACGGTATATTTTACTATTATTTCAAAGAGTTTTGCAATTATTTTAGTAAATTTCATTTTGAAAATCGGTACAATATGGCAGTATGGCTAGTAAAGTTTAAAAACAACGCTATTGTTAGCATTATCTGTGGAAGACTACATAGAAATAGTTGACAGTTGATGTCTTTTAGCGGGTGCGTTTATTTAATTTGATTTTTATGTGCTGGTTTTCCTGGCAAATGTGAAGAAAAACATTGTGTGTATCACGGGCAGTAAGGGGATTACAAACTCGAGTTTTTAAAAGCACTCCGCTTTCAGCGTTGGGCTTCTAATAGCGAGAGTCTATTTTAGACACAAAAACTGAAATAAAATAAACTTTTAACTTAAAAAACCTTTAAGGTAAAAGTTTTATTCGAAACCATCAGCCCACTCACTTCACTCTGTCATCAGACCCTCGTTACAAAGTTGAAATTCTGATCATGTTGTATTATCACAATAACTCAGAATGTGTGTGAAATGTTTCATAATAATCGGTTTAGTACAAATAGTTGAGAAAGCTGTCGCAAGGTTCGAAACGAACAAATAAACAAATACAGCGTCAAGCTAAAAACTACTATAAAACCTTTTGAAAATACTCACAGTTGTCTCACTCTCTTCGGGTTTAATACATAGTCACCATATCGGTTCATATATCCAGTGTGCACGTCCAAAAATAATTTGTACAAAAAAATAACGTCTGTTGATACGCACATGTAGAAAAAGTATGGAAATGATTGGAATGCCAGTTGGTAAACCAGAACCATGAAGTCTACATAGGATAGAAAGCTAATGAAATATTCTGAAATCAGAAATACAATTAGTAGCACCTTATCTTTTATTTCGTTAAATATAGAGCTCTGTTGGTATATAGTACATTGTGCACCGAGGGTAGTAAGAAGGGGATTACTAACGAGAGTCTATTAGAAGCCCGACGCCGTAGGCGGAGGGCTTTTAATGACTCGAGTTTGTAATCTTCTTACTGCCCGTGATACACACAATGTTTTTCATCACATTTGCGAGGAAAAAAAATAAAACATAAAAATGAAATAAACTAAACGTACCCGCTAAGAGACAACTTCAACTGTCAACTTTTTTAATTTAGTCTTCCACAGATAATGCTAAGAACTGCGTTTAGTTTTTAAACTTGACAGGCAATGTCACCAGATTGTACCGATTTTCAAAATAAAATTTTAAACTAAATTAATTTAATTGCATTAAAATAATCGCAAAAACTACGGAAATAATAGTAAAATATACCATATAAGTTTTATTTTACACTAAAATTGGTTTTGTAGCCAAGTTTTGAAGATGTGAAATAGCCTTGGCTGATTCGAAACCTCCTTAGTCTGAAATGACGTACGACTTTTAAAACTAAACTCATAACTCCCGAGGGAGTTATAGATTTTCATACAGTTTTTCCTCCCGTGGGAGTTATAGATATTTGTAACCCACGGGGGGTAAATCGGCTCGAGTTGGTCTATAAGCGCGCGTGTTATAACACCCTTTACGAGCAAGTGTGATGAAAAATACTTATCGTGCCAAGGGGATAATGATGTATTCTGTTATTATAGGCACACTCTAATAAAAACTAAACAACTAGGAATTACCCATAAATTGTATCCATTTGCAGTCCGGTATAACACTGCTGCGGAACCATCTGGAACATTAACAAGTATTCAATTCATTCATTAGATTTTTTTTTAATTAGGCGGTTGCCTTTTAATGAACCTATGCGAGAGTGACTATGAAAAATACCCCAATCCGTACATGTGTGCCTATAATACTTAAAGAGTTCCCTCGATTTCTCCAAGACTCCATTCATCAGATCTTGGTTGCAATGAGACCACCTTGGAAATGTATCCTTTCAAACAAAAAAGAATTTTCTAAATCGGTCCAGCCGTCTTCGAGTAATTGCGTAACAAACATACAAAATTAAAAAAAAACAGACGAATTGAGAACTGTCCTTCTTTTGAGAGTCGGTTAACAAATTTACTAGGGATGTAACGATACCGATACCGATATATCGGTATCGCCGATAATATACAACCGATATTTGAAGAACGCGAAAAGAATTTGCTGTATGAAAAAAAATCTACAAAAAGTAATTTCAATTACTGACTTATTTTATGTATTGGTCTATTACCTTGTGCAATGACAATGAGGATGACGACTGGGTTAAAAACATATAATTCTATTTAGTCCGTCAGTTAGATTATGGAAAAATATGGGACACGTATTTTTTGGTTTATCAAAATATTAAAAATCGACAAAGTTATAGATCATCAAACTTCTGGAGTGGGGGCTTGTGATGTCACTTCTAGGTGAAAATTGTACCTAGGAGTGACGTCACTCGAAACTTCTAAGCACTCTATCCTCGTCATTTTTTGTTTGTCAAACAGAAGAAAAAATACGTGTACAATATCTATATTAATAATTTAGCCGGGGCCTACGGTAGACCTGAACGAAAAGCGCCTCAAAAATTAAAGCGTAAAAAAATAACACTTTCGAATCGACAACTTATATTCGCAAAATTCGTATAACGGAGAAATAAGCGTATAAAGATGTAAAATAATTCGAATAATACCAAAAACAGTCGGCCATGTTTGCTTGCGTCAATTCGAGTTCGTTCTGAAATTGTCACACTTTAGTGCAGGGGCACGTAGCATGCGACTATAACTGCGGGCGCGGCTGTACAAACTTGGCATGGGTAAGAAAACCATTATTTATTTTAACTAGAAAAATCATACGTTTCCATAATTTTATTTCAAAGAAAACAATCTTTAAACGGGAATATAATTAATAATTTACTGACATAATTGAAAAATAATGTAATAATATTGGCAATAATATTGTACAATATTATTGAAACATAACCCAAGAAAAAGTAACAAACGTGGGCGAAGGTGTCAGATAAATTTCTAAACGAAAAAAAATGAATTGGCACATTTTTTTTAATCCCTCTGAAGGTGAAGTTGTAAGTTAGGGGCGAAACTCTGTAGGTAGCTTTTTAAGTTTTCTTAAATTTATTCTGACTTAAAAAAACACATTAAATTATACCCGTTTTTAGTACAAAGACAGAAAAGTGAAAATAAATGTTTATGATTTAGGTGAAAACACAAAATTAACCAGGCGTTTGAAATATTCGACCATAATACAGATAAACTTGAGGATGCAGGTCTCAATGTTTTTAGGGTTCCGTATCATAATGGTAAAAAAGAAACCCTTATGGTGCGGCTCTGTCTGTCTGTCCGTCTCTCACAGTCAGATATCCTAAACTATTGATGCAATCGATTAGAAAATTGGAATAGTTTTAAAAGTCGCTAACCTGAGCTACTGGGCGTAAAAAAATTCTAATACCTTTTTTACTTTTTTTAGGGGGCCGAAATGGGAGGTTGAAAATTTCAAGTTGTGCTATTGTATTAAGTGATATTTTTTAGAAATTTAGAATAAATCATAACAAATACTTATTTGCTCCTACTAAACTAACCGCCATACAGTTTTTCTTAAGTTCTTCACGCATCTACTTACGAGTTTGTACGGAACCCTCGGTGCGCAAGTCCGACTCGCACTTGACCGGTTTTTTTTTCATGTTTGAGGTAGGAATAGGAACGTTGAAATAAGGTTTTCGAATTTTTTTTTTCTACCTACGGGAAGCAACATAGAGGATGCCGGTTAATTTTACCTCCATAAGATGAGTCCGTAGTTTTTGAAGAACATGGTAAAATTAATAAAACAAAATTTAAGGTTTGTCAAATCACGCACGCAGCAATCAAACCCAACGTAGTAAGCTGGGAGTGAAAAAAAAACCGACAAAGTTCGGAACACCACGCTGCGCACCGCAATCTGCATTGATGATGTAGATGCTAACCCCTTAGGTTGAAGTAAGACTAGGCCGGCCACGTCTGTAGTATGTATCCAAATAGGCGGGCTAAACTGGCTCCGAAGTAGGTGCGACAGGACCGGACTGGGCTCCCTGACTTCCCACGAGTACGGGGCCCAATAACAACAACCACAAGCCGGGGGCCAGGCCCGTGGGGGCTCCGCGGCGGCTAGGAAAACTGGAAAACACCAACTTAACTATATGGCCAGTCCGACGACGCTAGAACAGGCCGCGGCGAAGATGGTGAGACGACCTGAATACATTTCTTAACGGCTGTCCAAAGTTAGCTCGGAATCGGGACGGCTGTCATATTTTGTAATTCAAGGACGAGGGCTTAAATTAAAAATTTAGACCATGTTGGGGTGGGGTGAGCCCGAGGTACAGGCTGGGTGGCGAGGACGTAGCATGCCACGGTGAAAATGGCAGGACAACCTAGAACCTAGACGTATTTTTTAACGGCTGGTCTGGGTGGTCCTTTGGACCAGAACCATTGCAAGCGGGATAGATTTACCCTTCAGTGGGACATTAATAATTAGACTAAAAAAATGGGATTTGGCTCCAAAAGGGGTAAAATTTTGAATCGGAATCTATTATTTCAGATATTTGAAAGTAAACTTTGATATGTAAATTACATACCTAATATATGAAATGTTTGTGAAGTTCCCTGAATTTCAACAAAACATAACTACATATAGAACCCACATTTCTTAGATGTCGGTTAAAAATAAAAGGCTTCGAAAGATAAATAACAAAATGTACCTAACTAAAGAGATTCTTGGTAATGCTATTTCTGACGAGGTGAAAGGGTTAAAATGGGGTTTGTAATTTTTTACATTTTACCCGGGCGAAGCCGGGTTTTCAGCTAGTTTTTTAATAATCTAACTGACGGACTAAACAGTTTTTTTTATTCGTCTAGCCCATTACTATGTTAATTAAATCTTTGGTTCTATTTAAAAAATAAATTTGAATTTTGAGTTGACAATCTATATTTTTATAATATTTTTATTTTACACTTTCAGGTTGACTCTCTGTTAAATATAGCCAAGTTTTAGGTCTAATAAGGACATACAAATATCTGAAGTTCATACTTCATTATTTAGCTAAGATATCGGTATCGGTATCGCCGATATTTACTACAATATATCGGTATCGGTATCGTATCGGCAAAACTATGTATCGTTACATCCCTAAAATTTACTAAAAGCAGTTGGAATATTGCATTATTCTGATCTAGATATTGTACGAACTACGATATATATATAGGTAAGTTAAGTACTTCTCGTCGTATTTATACGATCTATACGATGAGAAAGTACTTCACTTATTGTTAGATAAAACGTAGTAACGGTTTTGTTATTGATATTGATATGAAGATCAAACAACACAAAAATAAACCCCGACTGAATCTATCTGTAAACAATGTCATGTGCCGTGCTAGGGCGGCACGCTATATACCAACTGAGCTGCAATGTCGGGCCAGCAGTTCTTCGAATATTGTCATGAGTTTATTGAAGATCTTCGTATCAAGAATTAAGTTGTGACGACGAAGTTGTTTGATCATTTCAACCCGGAAACGTCAATAGCTCGACATAGGTCTACCTAAAAGACTTCCGCAACGAGCAATCACCCACTTTTTGCTTTCATCGACTTCCTACGACTTTAACCTGGTCACGGGCCCCGGGCCATATGCCGTCTTCGAGGTATATACCCAGCCCATTATCAGTTTTTCTACGGCTTTCCTTATTTTTGATTCGATCACGTAAAGAGACTCCGAGCATAGCTCTGATCCGGTTCATAATACTCATAGTTTCAATGTTTAACACACAAAGCGGGTCATCGTGCTTTTTACCTGTGTGGTTTGAACAATAGAAGTGGAGCTGAGATGTATTCTACATTTCCCATCGATGTAATAGACCGAGACCCGTGGGAATCGATTATGCTTTTCTCTGGGCTCTAAAAATATAAATTAAGCTCGAATTAATTTTAACTATCAGTATAAGTAGTGTTGTAAACTTATCTCAGGATTTACCTCCATATATATGTTGAGATCGTCATTTTCATCTTCATCAGATGAATCAATCATTGTACTCGGCCTGTGGATCTATTTAATCAATGGTATATTTCAAGTTCGTGTTACAGTGATCCTACAAGATCTATAAAATATGACGTAAGTTGCTAAATGATATCTATGGCGTAACTGGCGTATGGCTGGTTTCCAAAATGAGCTAGAGTTTGCATAAAACTTGAGGAATGAGAATATTTTTATCTATTACACAGTTTAAATTGCAGTATTTATTATAGACATTATAGTATAGGTATTTTAAGGTAACCGTGAAGTTTCTATTAGGTAACTACCTAGTGCAATACTAACTCGAGTTGACAAATTTTTACAGTGTGCACATTTGCAATTAAAACCCACTTGTATACTTGATTTCTCAGGCACCATCGTTGGCATAACGTAGTCTTTCGGTGCACTATTTACTGATTTCTTAACTTTCTGCAATACTGAGGGGTAACTCTGTAACAACAGTCAAGGGCTCCTTAGTAAATTTCACATGGCTACTGAGTTATGCGGTCCATTCTTTATACACCCTTGGCCAAACGTATTGAGCACCCGTGTATTTTGCATACAAAAGTCGAATATTTGTCCGAATTTTTCTAAGAAGGATTCGAAAATTCTTCGAAAAAGCTTTTTATTTTAGTTGTTGTTATATTATATTTTCATAAGTACGTTTTTTTCACTTAAATTTTTTAATTACTTTGACGTGATATTGAAGAAAATTTCGTTGATTCTTAAGAATTTTATTAAATTTTGCGTGTTTGCTATATATTCTATTTATAATATATTTTGATAAAAAATATTACAAAAAATATTTGATTTATAAGTTATTTCACAAAAACAGGTACGCTCAATATTTTAGGCCAAGGCTGTATTTATATTTGCCAGGCCAGTTTTTTACGATTTAATAAAATAAATTCTATTTAATACCTTATTTCAAAGTTAAAATGGATTATAATTTCTCAAATTGCCCCTTCCCACTTGCGATGTAGCTACATGCTATCTACCTATAGGTTATCTCACCTTCAGTAGGGCATAGAATTCCGGGCCATTAATGCGCAGTAAATCTATATTTCTCGAAGCGACAACATTAGACATCGTCAGATACATTGATGCGCCTCGTATATTACCGAAAATGCCTCCTGGTCCCATACAGGCTTCCACTTCGTTGTGTTCGGATATAATATCTACCTGAAACATCATTGATTTGCAAATTAATACGGTAATATCCATTTATAACGGCGGTTTTAGCGACGTAGGTATAAATGCAAACTTATATTTGATTTCACATAGACGTTCGTCCTATGAGAACATATCCCGGGGCTCTCCAATTAGTCTCTTCAGGGGTACGGTTTTCAAAATAAAATTATCATCGCGGTCCGTTTCTTAGTAACTTACGTTACGGTACTAAGGGCCGCACAAAATAGGTCGACGGCCCGGATCCGGACCGCGGTCCGCCATTTGGTGACCGCTGACATATCCGATAGAACAGTGTTTTTTTGTAAAGTGTGGGTCGCGACCCCCTGGGGGGTCGCAGAGCCTCTAGAAAGGGGTCACGAGGGTCGAGAAACCACAGGCAAAAGGAAAAAAAAAACAAAAAAGCTCAAAAGTGTAACGGAATAAAATTCAGATTGGAAATCGTGGAGAATGGGGGGGTCGCGAAATATTTTCGTATACAAAGGGGGTCGTGCCATGAAATAGTTTGAAAAACACTGCGATAGAACGACTGTCCGATTTGTACGCACAAATATGATAGCTGTTGCTGGCTGGCGATGATCGACATTTGCGGATTCTAGGTACTGTAATTAAGGTAAACGTCCCAGTACTTGACACACTAGTGTCCAATAGTCGACACCTTGGTGATACCTCTGTTGCTAATGACTTAACATTTAAGATACTGGAACAGCGTCCAGCACTCGGCCTACCTTATAACCGATTGGAGAATAACGTTGGTAGGTGGTAGTTTTGTTTACCAGAGTTCCATACCTTAGCGTATAGGTTAAATGCTAAATGGCTACGGCAGTTTTAATAGGTTTTACCACTCTCCACTACAACAACAAGTAAATATTATGTTAATAAAAGGTTTTACCTTTCCTCTATAAATTATGTACATGTGGCTAATCACTTCGTTTGCCCTTATAACCATATATCTCTTCTGAAAATACAGCTCGCGCAGTTTTTTCGCGAACGCTCTAAAAAAGGAGTACTCCACGCCCTCAAAAAGAGGTATCTCTTGCAATGTCTTTTCATACATGTATAGTACTGCGTCTTCGTTCAAGTTAGCGTGCAGCTTCCCCAGGATGGTCTGATGCTAATTGTATTAAAACATGTGCTTTAGTTGACAGGTAAGATTAAAAAAACAACGCTCGCGCTTAAGTTTTTTATCTAGTAGGTCTTAGCCACATTTGAAGAAAATAACTCTATAAATGTGCGTGGCGAATCTCCGCAGGAAATCCGGAGCAAAGTAATGCTCACTTTTTCGTCACCAGTAAAATAAGGTGCTCGATCTTTAAATGGTCTTCCTTGTTATGATTAGTAGACGAACTAAATCTCCCACTAGCTCGATCACCACACAAATTGTAGGATGTAAAAGGTTGTATCGTTTCGCGAAAAATCACTAGTGGCTGTAACTAGTAAACCTGCTTGCCAGATTGTAAGCCCTCCACTATGTTAGTACAACTACTAGTACTAAAGAGCTCGCCTAGTTTGTGGTTCAAGTCAGGCTAAAAAAAATACAATTCAGGGTCATACAGTTATTGTTCGCGTCTTCCCTGTGGACAAAGGGCTTTAAGAGGAAACAGGAGGGCAGTTTTTCCATACAAACGTAGTCCCCTGTTTCCTCCCTGGATAATGCCAGTAGAGCAATAATTTTTTGTCCAAAAATCTATGGCTACTATTGATATGTTCCTATGTTTTCCTTTTTACGATAAATTGATTCTCAAAAGAGATATTAACCTTCAAAAACCTTAAAAAAAATGCCAGATTTTCCGCTGTGTTCACAGATCCAGAAAACAAATTTGACTAGATTATTAAAAAAAAGGAAAACATAAGAACACGGCCAAAGCCTTTCTTTAATGTTTAATGAAAAAATTAGTTAAATAGGTTAAGTTTTGGGGAAGAAATCAGGGGACTACGAAACGTTGTTTTCATGAAATTTTAAAAGGTATTTTCGGTCCAAGCTGCAGTTGTCTCTATCGCGCTCTGCGCCGGAGAGGCGGGCAGTGCGGGACAGCGACACATTTTACAAATACCTAATTTTCAATTCTCTCCACCTTACTGTTTCCTCTTAAAGGCTACATTTCAAGAGCTTCGCATCTAATCTATAAGTCTCTTCTACCTGTATGATAACAACATATTGATAATATGTAACCATGCTGTTAACACTGCCGCCGTCACGCTATATGTCCACACGAAAGAAGCTTATTTTATTATCTAAAATCTGTATGGCCTATCTAAGAACGGTGCCCCAATATTTTGACTGCGGGCTATTTAAAACATTCAGCCATACGTTACATTTGTCCAAGACTGTTCTAGATCTACCTACATACGTGCACATATTTCTGTTGATACTTACCGACCACCCTCCTGTTCGTTTCCATTGATATTTCCAGTGGTCCATGACATTTTGCTTTAATACCGCTGGAACTTTTTCTCTTGTTAAGAATAATTCAAGATGTTTTAGGTTTTCTTGGAACTTTGTTACTATCTGATCTGCCATAGCTTTGAGTGATGCAATACGAGCATAAACGTATCTAAGATAATTTAAAAAACACTTCATTTTATACACGTCAAAATAACGAGCCTTATTCCTACCATGTTTTAGGACAGGGGTCTCCAAACTACGGCCCGTGGGCCGGATCCGGCCTGGAAGCCTGTCCAATCCGGTTGACGGGTCCGGGAACAGGTCGACACTTTCCCAAATTGGCTATTATAGTTAATTTGGTACTTTCCCTAATTCGACACTTTAATTCAATCGCTACTTTCCCTAACTCGACACTTTCTTGAATTGGACACTTTGTCTTATTGGACACCGATTTGAATTAAAGTGTCGAATTAGGGAAAGTACCAAATTAACTATAGTAGCCAATTTGGGAAAGTGTCGACCTGTTCCCGGACCCCGGACCCCGGCCGACGGCGACTGCAATAATGCCTCCTAATGCATGTGACGTATACCGTACCCAAAGAACAAAACCCCATGTACAGATATACATATGGACATGATCATGTTTGAAGTGTCCTGTGCCGTGATGTCTCCGAAACCGGCCCCGCTGAAAGTTGCTGCGGTCCAATAGTAGCCTAATAGAATTGCTTTTCTTGGCGATACGTAGTCTGCGTTTATTATCAGTTTTGCCATGTCGACCCACGAACCTGCAATAGTACATTACACAACAAGGGTGGTAATACAAAGAAAGGCCGAGATCGCAGAAGTTTGCGGCCCGAGCTGCAAGCGAGGGACGTAAGTATGCGATCGAGGGCTTTCTTTATTAGCTCCCGTGTTGTTTACATCATTTTATGTCTACACGGAAAAAGCCACTTTATGGCCAGGTGTGGCATAAATAAAATTATGCACCTATCTTAACATGATATACTGCGAAAGCAACTACTTCCACTGAAGAACATGAGCAGATATAGAAGTTTTTGTGGCATGAATAAAATTGTCCTAGGGACTTCCCAATGATATTAATTTATCGATATATGGTAAGTACTTTCTTAACATAGTTATGCACATCATGCACATGCAACTTGCATACCTATTATACAGTATATTAGTACTATTATGCTACACAATGTTATACACGTCCTATGGCCTATGTTGCAAGGCACTCTTGGTTTTAGTTTAATTTGTATGAAAATCGAATATGAATAGAATAGCATTAAAAGAAGTTTTTGTTTAAGAAACACGTTAATAATACAATGTTAGTTGTTTCAATGACATTTATTTGAATTTTAAAATCCTTAAAAAGTATGCCTATGAATTATGCTTTTGTAATAATTTGTTTTGGGGCACAATAAAGAATATTGTAATGTAATCTAATTACTTAAATTACATATTATCATTATATAACATGGACGGGTAGTGATCAGCATTTTAGCTAATTTCTATTTTATTCGGTGAACTTTAATCTATTATGAAATGTCACTTCGAAATAAGTATTTGAAACAGTTATCGATAAATTTAATATCGGAAGGAAGTCCCTAGTTAATTGAGGTTTTTGCCACAAAAACGTCTACCTATGTCTGAACATGAGCAAGTATGTAATCGTAGTATCGTTTTGAATAAAACAGGGATAAAAAACTATTCAAATTGTTAGAAAATACGAACTACATAGTATTTAATACTGTACCGAATAAGAAAAAGCTATTCAACACTCCAACTATAGCTTGGCAACTTCGTTGGTGACACTACCATGGTCCGCGCAGGGGGGCGGGGGACGATTACGTATTGACACAGATACGACTTACGTACGGATATGTTTGCCGATATCTCTAAAGGCCGAAGCAGTCTTTCGATGCGTTCTGGCTGCAAGTGCAGTTTGATTTTTGCAGTTAAAATAACTGCACGCCGACTGCAAGTGGACGGCGCAGTTGGTTTACAATTTTGATGCAGTTATTTCACCTGGAAAAGAACTGCCTTCCAACTGCACTTTTGCAGCCAGAAAGCAATTTTTAAAATAGGTACCTACCTAAGTCTATAAATACATTATGTACAATTTGTTTGACTTGAAATCCAATAACTTTGCAAATCAGCAAACTCGTCTTTGCGTAGTTATCTCGTGTGTTTTAGTTATGTGCAGCCGTGATTATGTACACAAGTTACCGCCATCACGACCGGCGGCCGACTGTCGCTCTGGTTACACGGCGCCGCCCGTATTCTTACTTCATACCGCCCCAGCTGTACTTCGTTCCCCGTCGCCCGTGGACCATGGGAGTGTCACCAACGAATTTGCCAAGCTATAATCCCAAACACAAAAAAATCATATTAGAATGAAAATTACCTTTTTTACATATCATATTCCCACCATGGTGATAAACAGTCTTCATGTATGGCCCTTTAAGTGTTAAATGTTGTAATTTGTTTTTAAGATCATGAGCATTCGACGCTATGACATACCGACAGGACATAGTTATTAATAATGATGTGTAGAGATTCAGAAAGAACAACATTAAGAGAATGAATTGCACCACACTCATGATATACGCCTGTAAAAATGTACCTTCATTAATTACATTGAAACGTGTACTTTTTCAAACAAAAAAAATCCAAATCGGTCTGACCGCCTTCGAGTAATCGCCAAATCAACATACAGTCGAATTGAGAACACTCCTTTTTTAGAAGTCGGTTAAAAAAGAACTTGTAGAGCGCAAACGTTGCGTATCGAGAATTTCCATACGAACTCAGCATACAAAGTGGTAGATTTTTTTCATCCATTCAATTGGTGGTAAAACGAGTAGGTAGGTATATTTACTTTTTTAGTTCAAAAACTATCTATTTAATATTCAATTCGTAATTTCTATGAGAAATGATAATTTACGTTTTATGGGTGTTACGATTTATCTTAAGATCATTGTACGTAAAGATTTTAGGGTATTAAAATTGATTACTCGAGAAGACTGAATGATGGCAGCCCGTACCGAAAGCTAGAGCGTAAAAAAATAATGGAATCTGATTTAATCTTACCCGTTTTAGAGCCCCTATTGATTCAGTCCAGAATGCAGCGTAAAGTTTATAAATCTGTAATACATTGATCATTCTTACAAAACAGTGAAACATGTGAGGGCTTATACTATGCTCGTCTTCGGTGTGGCCTTCACTGTGTGAGGGCAAAATTCCTTGCCATATAGCGTACCACGGCCAGCAAGTCAGAAAGTCAATAAAAAATGTCCCCTGAAAGAATAATTGATTTATAATATGCACCTATTATGATTATCAATCATGTATTTCTAGACCGGGTCACTATGGCAGCTCAGAAGTGCTACGAAAATTCTGGGTGCATAAGCATGCTTAAATTATATTTGCACGTAATATTCTTAGATATTATTAGATAAATACTAAATACTTCATGCCGCAAGAAGTAGATACCTAATAAGCTAAGACAAACCTTAAGATAGTTCTTCGCTGTCAAATAAGGATGGCTAATCAGCTGGTTTTTGGGGCCGTAATAAGCGACATGAAACATCAAATACAGATCAACGTAGCAAATAGCTTCCAGGACTAACAAAGGAATGTTAAACATCTTGAACATCGGTGCCATGGCAACGTTGATCTGGAAAATATTCCAATAGATATTAATATTCATTTGAACCAATGAATTTACACAGATTTTATTTCCAAAGAGTAATAAGACGTTTCAGAAATGATTTTGCCTCCAGTCAAAAATACCGCCATAGTAGCTGCCAAAGAAACATTCTCAGTTCCTAACAAAGTACTGCTAGCTGATGACAAATTTCTGTTCCTAATTACCTTTATAGAAAATACTGTGGACTTGACACGTACATGAAATACCCGCTGAAAAATGGCTATCCGTATCGGAGTATGTAAGTCCAATTTTAGCATAAACAAAGTCTAAACTAAATATATATTACTTTTTGATAGGGATGTAACGATACCGATACCGATGTAACGGTATCGCCGATTATATTCAACCGATATTTGAAGAGCGGGAAAAGAATTTGCTGTATGAAAAAAAATCTGCAAAAAGTAATTTCAATTTCTGACTTAATTTATGTATTGGTCTATTAGCTTGTGCAATGATAATTAAATTATTGTGTTAATTAAATCTTTGGTTCTTAATAAAAAAAAAATTGAGTTGACAATTTATTTATTTTTACTTTACACTTTCGAGGTTGACTCTCTGTTAAATATAGCCAAGTTTTAGGTATAATGTCTTTGCCCGAGCCACGCGCCCCTTAGTTTATAATTACTTGAAGAAAACATTTCGTATTCCATTGAAAAGTAGGATAACAAAATTATGAGTTGTGTAGTTTTTTTTTATTTGAATACGTTGGTTCTGTTTTACTCTTATTTGTCATCTTCAAAGGGAACGCCTTTATCGAACAAGATGGCGTTATAGAATCATTTTATAATGTTGACTGCTTTTTAATATATCGAATAAATGGCTACAGACAGTGTTTTATGGTCGTCCATGGTTTTTTGGAAGTATACTAACTACTGTCTACTTAGTAACTGTATAGGAACTAGACTTACTGGTATCAACAGACACAATAAGAAAGCCACAGTCACACGTAGAATTGCCCAAGTCTTGAGAAATATGCCGTCCGGTTTAATGACTATAGGAATTAGCAGATATGGGGCAACGTGTTCAAAATAAGTAAATTGTTTGTATGACTTCCAGTAACTTTGGTTCTTACTCTTGTAGTCGTTGTAAACATTTATGAATGACCCTAATACCAAAAGGAGTATAATAATTATAATATTTTTAGATAGATACAAATTCTATTTGTTTTTAACACGTGCTTAATTGCTTATACTTCCACATGAACATGTTTCCGTACAAAATTCACGCGTAGTGCCTTGGTTATAAACTCAACATAGCATACATGTATCGATTACCGTAGTCCGTGAAACTAGTCTTGCGAAGCCTCATTCCAGGGCGGAACAGTCTATACGATACAATACAAAATATGCTTTTCTCAAACATGCAATGAAATATTGACATTACGTGCCTTATAATAAATAGGCCGCAAAGTACCGGCCTAGGCCAGCAATGTATTTCTTTTTAATTTCCATTCCACATTTATTTGGGATACGGCATCACGGCGTTCAGTCATGAAAAAAACAATAAACTATGTTTGCTATGTTTGGCAATTTTATTTATATAAAATCGACATGAACATAACAAATAACACATTACACTCACATTCTCGGTATAAACAATAAATATTAAATAAAACTAATTAATTTTAAATTGCAAACTCAACTACAAGAATACACATTTAAAATATTTCATCTAAATATTCGCGGTAAAAACGTACACTGAAACAGTTTTTGGAAAGGATATTGAAAATGTTTCATTCTGTAATTCTATTTTTGTCTACTTTACTTTTAGTGTGTCTAGAAAATAAAGATTGATTTGGTGAGTGTTTTTAATTTATTTCATTGCATATTTGAGAAAAGCACTATACATACCTCGGCGTGAAATGGGGTTGCCAGCCTCGTAACTATCTGGCCTCGCGTTCGCTCGGTCATTTATATGTACTCGGCCGGCAACCTTTCACTTCCCGACCTCTGTAGTAATGTACTGTTATTTTACACCAGAAAAACAAAAACACATTATCGTCACATGAGGGAACTTAGGACACGCGGGGTAGCATTAGATAAGGACATGGTTAGGCATTCCTTCCACTACCTAACCTAAAGTAGGTAAGTAGTAAGTTTCTTGTAAATACAGTTGTCTATGGCTACCTTGCGTGTACCAAATTATGCTCTTTGAGGGTACAAAAGATAAGTACATACCATTGAAAAAGTTTTGAAATATACTGGTTATCTTGTTTTTCTTATCTGCGTGATGCTTGTGGTGTTTCAAATAGTCGTCGGTAGTTTGGGATGCAGCAAGTTTCTCAATAAATTGTAGTTCTTTCGGTGTAAGTAGGTCATCATGCTCTCGCATTGCGGGAAAAAGACTTAGTGCAGAAGTGTACGATGAATGACCAATGCTTATTAACTGAAAATAGTTTTTACTCCTTTTTTATAAATCTCGCGTTGTGGCAGTAATAGTACTAGGTAACTACATACAGAAGTTTCTCTTTCCAACAAAACTGACGTTCGGGTCCGACCACTAGACGGAACTCACCGGATCCGACGTCTCTCTCTATCGCATGCGATGCGATAATTTATTTTAATAATAACCACAACCTCCTGGCTCTGGTTATTATTAAATGTTCCTTTTAGGTGTCTTACCTGTTATACAGTGTTAGTTCTAAAAATTATCTATATAGTTTTCATATGAGCTGTCTTGTGTGAGATTACGTGAACGCAGATCGAAATTATAGCGTATCTACAATTCCAAATACGTAAGCTGTATTTACGTGGACGGAAATCCATTCTACTTCGACAAGTAGGTACACTGAATTTCTGTGAATGATGTCAGAAACGCGAACTTAATTTTAATATAGTACATTACTTACCTAGGGCGGTAAAACAAAGAATGTCTCAGATCGCGGGTATTTGACGCCCGAGCCGAAGGCATGGACGATAAATATGCCAACTGAGGCATTCTTTATTACCGCCCGTGGTAAGTACAAAATTTTACGTCTCCCCCCAGGCCATGGACTGGAATTTTCCGCACGCGTAGCGGGCGGTTATTGCAACTTTATGGCCAGGTGTGACGTATTAGTACATTACGCAACTAGGGTGGTAAAACAAAGAAAGGCCGAGATCGCAGATGTTTGCAGCCCGAGCTGCAGGCGAGGCCGTATATTATTACCTCCCGTGTTGGGTACATCATTTTATGTCTACACTTGGCCAGAAAGCGGCTTTTCCCGTACGCGTAGCGTGCGGTAAAAGTCACTTTCTGGCCAGGTGTGGCATAACATATTTTATGAACGTAATTAAACATTTGGTACCTTACAATGTGTCAATGTTACCACCGAGCTTACAGCGGGCACTCCATACAGTAAAACCAACAGTCCTAGATGATTACCGGGGCCGATAACCCGCTCTTTCTTTGCCTCCCTTAGCTCCTTTGAGGTTAACAGGCAGTAACCGCTCTCGATGATATAAAGTTCTCTTGAAACAGTACCTCCGTAGTAGACTATTTCACCGGGTGGAAGAATTATGTCTCGTGCCGCTAAGAGATGTAGCTAATAAATGATGTGTGTATGTATGTAAACGCTTACCAATTCAGTGGGTCTAGTGGAAAGTGGACAAATCACAAATAACCTTAGAGCAAAAGAACTCTAGTCTTACAAAACAGTTGTGACCTGTGGCGACACTCCTGTCATCTGCCAATTCTGACATGTTCTACACCGCGCTATCGAAGTTTTCTAAGTCGGTATCATAAATACAACTTCCGACCAGCTCTCATCCGACTCCAACTGAGCTCTGTACCTCTAGCACAACTGTGACATGCGACTCTTTGTCACGGGACAAATGCTACCAATCTCTTTCCACTCAATATCGTGTGACAGTGACAGGTGATGCTCTGTCGCGCGAGAAACGAAGTCGCGGTCAGTTATGCTAGACGTACTGGGCCTGCGCACAACGTCAGGGATATGCCAATGCTCTCATCCGACTTCGGTTCCCAGGCACAACACCCTCGTGGAGAGAGATCTCTCTATTGCCCTCTCTTCCCACAGACCTTTTGTATATCGTCATTACTTTAAAAAACACGTATCTGATACCGACTGCAGGTAAAAACGCAGTAAGTATATATGAAGTACGTATGTAACTTTTGACGTTTTTCTGTACGACGGATTTATACGATATGTGACTCTGTACCCCTCTTCACTTCGCCTTATATCGATATTGTATAAGTACTTACATTCTGTCAATGTATGTATAAATTCCTTATTCTTGACTTGAAAGAATTTGATTGACGTAAGTGCTTTAAATCGTGCTTGATGTAATACTTTCTTTCGTAACTCGGTTGGTACTACAGTCTTCTCTAACCAGTTGTCGCTCGTTAATTCAACCCCCTAAATTGTAATTATAACATTAGCAGTGAATGTGCCGCACATAAGCACATTACATTATCTATATTCTGTATACGTATAATAAAATCGTAGAAAAACTGTGCTTGTACATTAAGAGCCTTATCACACTTGCGATTTGCGAGCGAGCCGCGGGCGAGTTTCCATACAAATGTCGCTCGTGGCGAACTCGCAGCGAGTTCGCCGCGGTTTTGTATGGAAACTCGCCCTCGGCTCGCCCGCAAATCGCAAGTGTGATAAGGCCCTAAGGCCTATTCCAAAAAAATACTGGGGTGTGTTGGAAATAAGTAATAGAACGCAAATAAACAGTTTTTGAAATTATACTGTGTATCGGTTTGTTTTTTTGTGCGTGCATCACGCAAACACTTCTGGGCCAATTTTCATAAAATTAGGTATACTTACAGATTGATTATGGCCCCGGTTAACTCATGGGATATTTTTTACCCAACTAAGCCGAAGCAAAACAAGACTTATTTCACCTCCGCAAACGAAGTTACGGCCGGGTCTACTGGTAGAAAATAAATGTACTTAAGGAAAAAATATTTCTTTACCAAATTGTAGTGCCACTGTAGTTCATAGAATGCCATTATCCTTTCCTTGATAGATCGGTGCATGTTGTTTTCGTTCATAAATTTGTCGATTGTAAGAATGACTTCCAAAAAAGCAGTTTTTGTCCTATTGCAGATAATATGAATGAGAAAAGAATATTGAGAAAGCGAAAATGTAAAAGAACGTGTATAGTTTCGCTCTGAGCAATGAGCATTGATGATATCGCCATAACAATTATTCGATATGACACGTTCGTCACTTGTTAATATTTTGTTTGATACTTAAAATAAATATTTCTAAACTGTCGCATGCAACTCTTTGTTATAATCTTTGTCACTACCTACTTAGTATGAGGTTTGAAATATGTACCAAGAACACTATAATACGGTAGGGCAGTGGTTCCTAACCTTTACTGCCACTTCACCCACCCTACCAGGCACCACCTAGATTTGTACCTATTGTATTGTTATTGTTACCCCTTCAGAAAATAGATCATAGGTACCTACGGGCTAGTATATGACAGTATTGAGAGTACTCAAAGAAAAATTAAAGATTGGCGGCGAGGTTCTCAATAACATGACTGAGGAGTCTCATGCGATTATCCGGATGTCCGCGTTTTCTTTTCGTTAATTAATTCGGAATCAATATACTTACTGGCAATATTTTGATTCCTTATAGCTTCATTGAATTATTGATACATTATACCTAATTATTTAAGCTATTTAAAATTTTTACCTTAACTGTTATACGGTAACGAAGCGAGCTTCAGCTTACGCAAAAATGCTTTCGTTTCAAACAGTAGAGTCGGGCGTATGTCCGGCTGTTTTCTCTATAAGTCGCATTTCTCACCCGATTCTCGTAAAAAAATATGAGCAGGTTTGATAATTATAAAGGTACCTATATTTTTTTGTCGATTCATATTTTGAAAAAAAAAATGGAATGGCGGGTTTTGCTCTACAGCTCACAGAGCCACTAGCCTATTTAGGTACCTACCTGGATGAATGAGTGACCACTGCTGAAAATTCAGCAACACAATATCCAATTAATAATACACCATAGAGACTGAAGAATGCCACGAAACTCATGTCATATATGTCACCAGGTACTAAGTCGCCGTAACCAACGGATAGAATCATTGTAGTCGCAAAATAAAGGGATGTCACCAGCGGGAACTCTTTCCTAAACAAACAAAAAACAACCTTTAGTGGCTTCATAGAATACCGTTTATTATATTCAATATCAAGTAATGCTAACATATATATGTATATGTGATTTGCAATGTATTTATTTAACTTTTTGGGACAAACCTGCTGATGGTAACCTCTGGTACCAGGTCCTCCCAATTTAAGACTCTGCTGTACCATGACCCTTCTGAGCACCGCGTAACAAAACATGACTCCATGTATAAAATAACACCACACCAATAGCATAGCAGACAAATGTAGACCAAATATTTTGTTATCTGGGAAAGACAGATGTCAAGTAAGTATTTTCGAATTTTACCGTAAACATCAATATTTGTAATCATTTAACGTTAATAACAACATAATTGGGTGTTGTACAAGTTTGTTTTACTTTTTTTTAGTAGAGTACGGTACGACTTACTTCGAAAAACTTACCTTGATAACACTAGTATTTAAAAGTAGTTTCTTCTCTAAGTTTTCAAAAAAACTAGAAATTCTCCAAACGAGGCACAATTTTATCCCCTTACTCATAGAATATAAATGGGCTCTGTGGTCGCTTCGATGCATAGAATACGGGTGTATCCAAACTAGATATTCCAAAGGTACATTTGCTAACAGGTCCAGATAGAAGCCTAGAGTATTTAATCTGTACGATATTAGGCCACGAATCTTTCTGATATATTTTTTTTTAGTCTTTACTGCAGTGATGCAGTTCATGACGATATTAAACAACAATGATATGCTTATGACAATTTCGATGTAGTAGAGAGTACCAACTGGAAAGATTCTCAGAAATCCGATGTAATAAGGATACACAATGCATATGTAGGATACAAGGAAAAGCATATAGAACTCCCAGAATTTAACAAGATTACAGTCAGCTTCTAATATCCACGGTAGTTTAGCGTTAATACAGGTGAACATAGTGGTTTTCTTCTTTATGTGTTCAGAAAGGATGTAAAGATCCAGACAATTCAAGTCTAAGTCATCTTCAAGTTTATCAGTGTTGAAATTTTTGCCTGAAAATATAATAAGATGAATGTCGTCCAAACGTGAATCTCGTCCATAAGCACATGTCCTGTTTCTAATTTGATATCGACTTATTTAGTTCCTAATTAATAATTATTATAAGTAGGTAGACTTTGTAATTGGTTATTTCATGAGATTTTTGTTTATACCAAGTAAACAGCCTCACAGAAATATAAAAATGTCAATGTCAAGAAGGTGAATTTGAGAATTGAGAAAATTTACCGTTTCCACAGTTTTATTGGAAGGTAGGTAAGTACCTATTATTTTTGATAGGTATAGGCATCTATTATATATCTGGATTCTAATATTCCACAGCGCTATAAAACTCCAGTAATAAGCTAAAGCTAGGTAGGCTATACACAATGTTGGTAAAATTTGGTACCTTGAATAGATCTCAGTTTATCTTTCAAACATTTGATGCTGCTCTTCTTTCTGGCTTTCGAAATAAAAATATTAAGTGACAGTTGGTTTTCGTAACTCCTCGTCTGCTTCTTGCGGTGGCAACGGCCAATTCTCTCTTGGATTTCGTGTCTTATCTTGTCTACTAAATCCGGGTAAGTGATCATAAGTTTTATGAAATCTTTCTTGTGAAGCACTTGACATTCGACATACGTGGCTGCTTTGACTGTACATCTGGCTGTAAACACACTAAACAGTAGAGTAATAGAGTTATACCAATACTACTACGAAATTATGAACGACAATAAAATTAGAAATCAGAAAATTAATAAAAATCAGATCGGGATGTTCAAATGAAAAGATCACACACCACTGATTTTGACGTTTAGTACCTACTTAATTTTAATAGTATTTTATGCAACAGTTGTATAAGTGGGTTCAAAAAATGCGAATTGCGTGAGTTGCGATACGAGCCGCGAACGCGGCGAGTATCGCAAATAGAGACGCAATGAGCGTTTTTTGACTTAATTATACAACGTTGCATACAATACTTTTTCTACGACGAGGTTTTAAATTATAAAATACAAAATTAATCATAACCTGGAAACAAGGCAAATATGACGTTTGACAGTATGGTGTCTATGGTAAACTATTTTTTTAATTTAAAATAAAATATACTTAAACTAAAAATACTTTTTTTTATGTTGGCATCAATGAATTTAGTTCGGAAAGTTTTGTTTTTCTTAAAAACCGTAGGAATTTAATTGTTTGTTAAGTTGGTAGTTGTGCATTTTTACCGTAAAGTTAAAATTGAGCGCTTAATCCTTGACCTAAGTTTAACCTAGATTTAGAAGTCTGTGGCTGCTAGCAATAACGTAAAGTGACGATAACGACACTAGTGCTGTTATGGGGAATAGAGTATAGACTTCTCTGAACTCATATTATGTATGTTCTTATATTAGTGTTCGTGACCAAGTAAAAGACAGATAACAGTACAGGAGTAGAAAAACATTATTTTTATCAGTCAAGTTTACTGTAAACTAAAAAGTTTACTAATTATTTATGTTCCCTTCTTATTGTAATATTTCTAATTTAGACATTCACCAGTAGGTACAGGTCACATGAAATTACCTGGTATGTTGTAAACCAATGAAATTTCACCCAAACAGGAGCCCTTGGTGAACGATATCATTGGGCTCTCGTCATCTTCGTCGGACAGCAACTCTAAAACTCCGTTGGTGATGCAAATCTTGGGCAATTAACATGATTAGGTCGAATCATCGACGTAATTAAACGAAGCAGTTATATTACGAGGAATAAGTAATCATAATCAACGATAGTTATCTGAGGACCTACTACTACAATTTATTATTAATGAAAACCGATTTTAAAATCGTCTTTATTGAGATACCCTAGCGGTAACTACTTAGTTATCGAATAAAGAAGAATTACCATAACTGTTTTCGTTTGGTTTTGGTTGTATACAACATCTCCCGGTAAATAAAATTGGTGTGTCATAGCTAGTGATAGTCTTCTGAGAAATGGTTCTGGGAGCTTTCTAAATATTAATGAGCTGTACAATGGCACTGCATTCAAATCGTAGCATATTTCCATTCGCAAGGGGTAGGGTAATAGCTTCATCAGCTTTGGCTTAAACACACCGGACTTCTGATACCACAAGTCTTCGTAATACCTTAAATAGGTAGATATAATGAGGCTCTTAAATTTAAACGCAGCAACAAAAAACCAAATAGAATCATAGGTAGGTATACCTTATTATCCGCCTCGTGGTGACATCGTCCATACGTATCAGTTTCAAATGATTTTGAATCTTCCTTAGTTGACGGACATATTTGGAACGCCTGGTTGTAATTGTTAGAAATTGAGAAGTGAGAGATCCCACAAAAACAATTGTCGTCAATAGAAATCCTATTATAATAGCCACAATGGCAGTAATTCTCTCGGCCGTGGTTATAGGATACAAGTCTCCCAGTGCGTTCGTTGTTAAGATCATGACTGACCAATACGCACAGACACAATACCAATCGGTCACAGACGCAGTAGGCAATTGTAAAGCCCCAGCGGACCACGATGAACGTAGGTACTTTATTTCAAACCCTCTATAAGCAAACTGGTACCATACGCAAGTCAATGTATGAACACACAGCAAAAACAGTATTAGATATTGAAATAGGAATGTGGTCCACTGATTCCGACCGGCTTGCGAAGATTTGTTATAAAAATACACTATAACCCTGTAGACACGTATTGCAGCTACTGTAGGTGCAACGAAACACAAATCGAATTCTAAAACCCGCAAATCGAAAAAATATAATAATCCGTAAGGCATAGCAAGCACGACATCTAGAATTACAAGACATGTTTCAGGCTCCACCAAGTTAAGTGTTCTTCTCCATTTTTTTATGAATTTCAAGCAAAAGACTATAGCAACGTCGAATGTAAATATTAAATTAAAGCAAATAATCAGAATTATAACCCATTTAGTCCTGTCTTTGTACAGGCAGAAAGTGTAGAGCCACGTTTCTAGGATGTAAGTGGAGATCACGACGGCAAGAATGACAAGATTCCAAACATAATTCGTGTATATTAACATGGCATATCTAAATCTGTAGTTTGTGAACTCTGTTCTACTCTCTTGCAATATTGCATAGGTTTTAGGCTTATCTATCTTGTCGAATTCTGTGTTTCCAATTGGTTCCATAAATAGCTCATTTTGGTCTTTTCGCTTCCTATATTTGTATATATCCAGACTATCCGATTCACTCTCATTATCACCACCATCTGAAAATAGGGAAATGGTTTGTGTTTTTGGATCCAGCGACTTTGGGCGAAAATGCTATGTAGTTTAGTGTTATAATAATGATCTAAGTAATTCGGTAATGGTACCATTATACCAAAAAAAATTCAATTTATCTTACCTTCCTTCATTTTGGATATAGGTCCTGAGAACAATACAATAGTTATTTTAATACTGATTGCCACATCTCAGTAGCAGTACTGTCTAATAACAAGTTTTTGTGCGCAAATCTATGTGGATTTTTGTTCTTAATCTAGTAGGCTTGGTTTTTCACGCTTTATCTCTGAATATCGCGTCATCTGGTTAAGATATGAAGAATTCAGGGCTGAAATGGAGTTTGGTTCAAAATAGTCGTTGGTGCGCAGGGTGACGCAATGTTTTCCTCGCAACATACCTAAACCGTAGGTCGAAAGCCGGACATGTAGATCCAAGACGCGAGATGTGCGCACGGCACTCCAACCTACATACATTAAAGTAAGAAAATCCTCGGACTCGATGTATACAACGATATTAAATTAGCTCTGTAATACTATCTGAAAACTGTCTTCAATCTGTTTCATTATTGAGCTACCTCAAATAGAAAGACATGCGGCAGCAACCTTATCATAGATTCACGGTTGGTGCAATTTTTAGTTACCTTCATTGACACTACTTATGTAGTTCCTTATTCCTTATTTTCTGGAGAAACGACTCATTACATAAATTTAAACCTGGTTTAACATACCTAAGCAGAAAATAAATTAAGCAGCCCTTTACAATTCTTCAGAAATGGAAACCAATTATTAATTAAAGGTTTTTACCATCAATATTTACACGAACATTAAAGTAGGTAAGTAAATAAGTACCTAGAAGTAGAGTACAATCAAGTCTGCTACAAACTACCCTCTGCGCAAGAGCACCAGATGCGCAGACGTCAGAGAAGAATGGCGTCCGGCGGTTAACTTTGCCACTCAAGATATGACAGCCACGACCACTACGAATAGTGTAACGAAAAGGAAGAAAAAATAAGTTGAAATATTTTTCCAGTGTTTCAAATTTGTTACGCACGGATGCGGTTATCTTAACATCCGCGGATGCGAATATTTTGAAACGTTTTCATCCGTGAATGTAGATGTTGGTAGAATTTCCGTATAAAAGAGATAATTTACATTACAAAAAAATCGTACAGAGAGGTAACGCCGCCAACGTAATGGGGACTATGCCGCAGGCAGACCTGCTGGACGGGGTATTCTTTTTATAATTGCTTTTTTTTTATTTAGTTTTAGGTTTTGTTTATACTTGATTACATTTTTACTTTATAAATTTACATAAATAAATTATTGTGAGCAGTCAATTGGATTCGATTCCTGTCATGCGAGCGGCGAGTCACATAAATGAAGCAAATTGGTTAATCGATGAAAGTAAGAGTACTAAACTAACATGCACACATACACGCGTTCTCGCTCGGCCTCGTCCTTGCAGCAAGTTGCACAGATAGGTACGCATCCCCAAAAGCTCCACATTGTTTTATTCCGCGGATGCAAATATCCGCAACATCCCTGTTTTAAACCGGAGGGCAAAAGTAAGATAGGATAAACTGCTAGCCCAAGTAGACCCATACAACCATTTATGGTCGCAAAAAATCAATAGAGCCATTATCAACTTGTGATGTTCAAATCATGAATCGCATACTATTCTGTCTTTTAATTAAGTGTTCAGCGTAATATCTAAACTGAACCGAAACAGAAAGAATAAAAACCGGCCTACTTAGTGTGAATCGGACTCGCCCTTAAGATCTTGAATTGAAAGGAAGACAACAAATGCCTAGTGTTTTATTATGTCAGTTAGTTGTATACGAACAACATGATCTTCGTAGATCCGAGTCTCAAAGCGCGCCTAGATAATTAAACCCCAAGCAAGCTGCCATAGGCGGCGCGGCCGCATAATCGCAAGGCTTTTATGGAATCTTAGCGCGCGTATCGGTGAAAAATGTTGTCATAAAACGATTTTAAATACCTTTTGCATTTCGCAGTACATTCAATTCATTTATGTAGGTAGCCTCCTTGTTAGTTTATGCTGTAGGTTTTTGTGACGACTACTAACTATCTGTTTAACTTTTAGGTGAGAGGTCTGTTAGACGAAAACTACTAAGACAAAGAATTAAGATTTAATCTCAATTGATCGGTGCTATATATATGTTTAAATAATGAGGTTTTAGGTAGGTTAGTAGGTAGGTAGGTACTTATTTAAGTAGGCGTAACAGAAGAACGGGGAAAATTTTGTCCGTAAATTTGTTAATGCTGCAACTCGAGCTGGCACGCGTTGGTTGTACAGAGACACTTTTCTTCCTACACTCGTTTTTCTAGTGGTTCAGTTTGCACTTTGTATCTATGGCGCCGCATATAAGCGAGGTACTTGCAAAACAAATATATGTAATGTATGTACTGAATAATGAAATGTCCTCTTATTTTGGACTGAAAGATATTTTTTTCAAAGAAGTAAATTGAATTACGAAACTGATCACTGACGCTTAGCAAGTTGTAGGTACTCAAGATTCCAGCAATTACTGACCAAAATATAGAACGTGGAACTGTTTAATCCGTTTAATTTGATAGAACTACCCAGTTAATCGGATAGGGGTCAATTATCCATTTATCCTTTTAACTAAATTGATAAAACGTAACCAACTGGGTGATTTTAATTGATCGAATGCACTGCTCTATATAAAGGAAGTTTGGCCGTTGTTAAGCTAATTCTTTATTGCGGATAAACGAAGTTAATGATACCTTAAAATGGATTATCTCTCCTTAATCTGAATCTTCGTTATGGATAGAGATAAGTTTGAAATTTTCATTACTAACGCACTCACTCACGATCATCAACATTCTAAGATACCTACTTCTAACAGTGGTACTTGAAATTTTACAAGAGGTTTATTGTTTAATGTAAACTGCCATAGACTAGACAGACACCACCCGTACCAAAGTTAGGTACTTAAAATGACGTCTAATCCAAACCTGGCCATGACTAGCCATGTGACATCTTGCAAGTGGGTATATCGATTAAGGTACTAAATTCTTGCATATTATTATGATTGTATTAATATGCACAGGAAGTTATAATAAACCAGGTGTTTGACTGCGCAATCAGAACCATAATGTTTTGCGCAACCGTAAGTAGGTATAATATTAAAAACAATTCGACGCTCGCCCACTACTTCCTTTTAAGCGAAGGAGAAAAAATGTTGGCTCTATTCACTCTCTAATCGTGACAACTCTGCCGGCAACCTCCAAATACGTATGTTACCGAGTGTTGGCGTAATGGCGTAAGTAGGTAGTAGGTGGGTTGTTGTTACACCTTGGTTGGCTGGCTCAGGAGCGAAACAGGCGGTCTGAAAAAGAAAGGTTTGCAGCACTAGTAGGTATACTCCTTCATGACAGAACCTGTATTACATTACGAATGATCGCCTTGCCATTGAAAAAGAGTTATAGATCGAGAATCTGACTAGGAACACTGCAAAAAATGGGCACAGTGATATGGCCATAAAACGAAACGAGTTGATATCGTCAGCCAAACTATAGAATCGCAGCTACCTGTTAAAATTATGAACGTGCTATAACCTAGAGATTACCTAGAATAATGAAATTTGACAAGAAGCAATGTCATGTAGGTAGCACAAGTTAATAAAACAATCCGAAACCGTAAATTTGTACGGTGACTGCCGGGATACCAATAGGACTGGTACTGGTATTGGAATAGAACGAACCAAGGTGAGGAGTGTACTAGAGGAGTACGCCGCCTCCGCCGGCCATTTAGACCGCGGCGCCGCCGCTGACCGCCCGATCGGCTTGAAATCGGCGTAAGGATTTTTTACAGAAGCTGATTTTCGTACTAAACTATTAAATTTCACCTCATTTAACACCTTGTTCTAACCGCTAATAGCAAAAATTCTGTTTAGATCATCGCCGGGTGAGAATACGTTTGTGCCATATCCAGCCGATTTGTATGGAAATGGCTGGATATGGTACAAGCGTATTCTCACCCAGCGTCATGGTTCATCATATTTATTTTCCGGTTTTTTTTGTGATCTCCTCACGGATTTGCGAAGTTCAAAAGATGACAGAGGCTTGTTAAAAGATCACCATTCTTAAGTAGGTACCATAAGTTTGCCCCAAAGAATTTCGCTACGTACAGTCACACCGCACACGTTTTGCCTTTATCGACTTCCGGGGAACGTAACCATGTTCTCTGATCTTTTTGTGGAGACCGACCCACGCTGCATCTTCAGGTTCGTGGTCTCCATTTGGGAACCTTTCCATTCCATTGGTGATTGTTGTTTCGATCCATATACCCTGCCTATTTATTGGTACTTCGCCTGACTAATTTTGAGCGTTACATACGTCACGTAAACTGCGAGCGAGAGTTCCCCAGCCTCGTAACTATCCGTATTCGGTCTATATATCCGTACCTGAGAAGCAAAACCCTGTAAGTCCTATTGTTTTCCATACATACTTACAGTGTTTCTCAGGTACGGCTATGTACTCGGCCGGCAACCCCTTACTTCCCGGCCTCTGCAGCAATGTGTACTATTGGACATTTCGAGAATGGTGACTATTAATTAAATGAATCATGTTACCAATTTTTAGAAATAGATGGCGTAGGATGTAAAAACGTGTAGTAGTAGGTAGGTATATTGCCTTATTTCCAATTAGGGATGTAACGATACATAGTTTTGCCGATACGATACCGATACCGATATATTGTAGTTAATATCGGCGATACCGATACCGATACCGATATCTTAGCTAAATAATGAAGTATGAAATTCAGATATTTGTATGTCCTTATTATAACTAAAACTTGGCTATATAATATAGCCTATATTTAACAGAAAGTCAACCTTGAAAGTGTAAAGTAAAAATAAATAAATTATCAACTCAAAATTAATTTTTTTTTATTAAGAACCAAAGATTTAATTAATATAGTAATTATCATTGCACAAGGTATAATATGTAATAGACCAATACATAAATTAAGTCAGAAATTGAAATTACTTTTTGCAGATTTTTTTTCATACAAAAATTCTTTTCGCGCTCTTCAAATATCGGTTGTATATTATCGGCGATACCGATATATCGGTATCGGTATCGGTATCGTTACATCCCTATTTCCAATAGTACCTCACATAGGATGGCCAGATTCAGGTATTTCATTTCCAGGACAATCCGAGGGTCACGAATTCGGTCGGTCGGTAGGAAAATATACGAATAGTTATAGATAAATATTTAGTAAATCGCTTTACTTGCAATATTTTACAAACACTATTATATCTATAGTAAATATAAACTTATCTGTCAACATTAATCATACAACGCATGGTAGGTAGGTATTTTTAAAATATTAAGAACTGAAATTGAACACCGCTCTTAGCTTTTACTTACCTATTCATGAAATAAGATTTTGGTGGTATGAAAACAACATTAGCTCTTTATCAATTCTCCTTCTCTCTTCCTAGCTATTATGCCACATGGTGGTGGGGTCAGCTTTCCGAATTAGCTCTTATCAATTAGGTACACATAAAAATAAAACTAAAAACAAACATTGAGATTGCTTGCTCGCTCATTTTTATAGAGCTACCTAATAAATTTAACTAAAAACTAACATAAGTAAAACTAGTAGTGGGTGCTCGAAATCCGGGACTATAAAGTGTAACTCTGGACACGAGACGAGAACGGTAATTTCGGGACAATCCCGGATTTCCCAACCATCTAGCAACCCTACTTACTCACATATCACACTACACATACCTACCTATCAAACCACATGATAGCAATTAAATTATTCTATCACAATTAACAACTTACGAACAACAGCTATGTAAATTCAAATTCAAAGTCAGTTAGCAGTTATATAAGGTCCTAATTTATTAGATGCAGATATTTTAACACATTAGACACACACATAATTATGTAGAAGGGCACCTAAGTAAATAAAATATATCCTCCATCTTAAATATGTATAAGCATACCTATTTAACTTTCTTTGATTAGCTGTGCGATGTTATTTTACTTGTCATTTCATAAGTTTACTATATAAAAAAACTATGTAAGTATGTAGGTAAGCCGGTACCTAATTGCTTCCTTACTATTACTACTTGTGTAATGTAGACCTCATTGAAACTTCAATATTTGTGTCCCTGTGAATGGTATTGGTAGTTGAAAGTAGGTTGACTAGATGGCGACTCTTGCGGTCGGTCTTCAGTGTCAAAGTAGCACAGGTTATTGGAAGCGCGCGAGTGCGAGCGGGACCAATGTACGTTATTGCTACGCCTACACGGACCGAACCAAAGCCGCACGCGCATAAAAAAATCGTTCGACAAGAGCGCATGCGCAGCGCTATATTCGCCCACAACTTCACTTCGGTCAACTTCGTCATTTAGTGGTGTTCGAAACGTCGATGTGTGTGGTAGTGAAGTTTAACTTTTCTAACATACTTATCTCAACAAAATAACAATAACCAAGTAACAAAAGTACAATTTCTTATTTGAACGTGTTTGAATAGACATTTTACGTGACATTAGTTGTTCAAATAGTATTCAAAATGTGTGATAATAACAATCCTTCAACGCAAAGTATAGCGGACTACTTAGCTCAGTTGCTCAAAGACAGGAAGCAACTGGCCGCGTTCCCGAATGTTTTCATGCACATGGAACGACTTTTGGATGAAGGTAGGTGAAAATGATAAACTTTTGTTCGAAAGAGATGGTCCACCGCAAGTAGGCACTGACATTTGTCATCAAATTTTGTCACCGAGGTCAATATAAATTGGATGCGTCGACAACTAGCCGACAAATGTAACATACAACGCACACGATATTAAGTTTATTTTTGTCTTCGCCCGCCGAGTTATGGTCCAGTGGTGTTTGTAACGCGATCCTTTATTACGGAAAGCTATATAAATCTGTACATTTTATCCGTCGGCGAATTGCGGTCCGTCGTTAGATTGTCGCCGAGACTGGTGAAATGAATCTAGTAAACGGGTTTAGCGTAACGTTGCTCATTTGACGAGGCAGCTGTTGTAAATAAATCTCTATTTATTCGCGATGTTCGTAGAGGATTGGTGTGAGGTTATATAATATTGGGGACATGCTGCGCGAAGGATATTGGTCGCCCTGTAACCTGTTGTAGGGCCGCGGTCCTGCATTCCATGGGAGCTGTCGGAATGTCGCCGCTGCGCATAGGTACCGTACAGTCGTTCTCGGCCACACGAGATTCGTACGGCGCGAGCGCGCGTTTGCCGTTGCCGCTGTAGCCTCGTTTTATTGCAACCAGTCCGCGGTAGTAGCCCTTATCTCGGCTACTTACGTCGCCAAACAGGCGTGTCACTGTTAGATTTCAATTAAACAACTTATTGATTATTGTGTACATAATGTACATTTGAATGCTTCAGGTAACTTTGATTTACGCCTATATAGAATCCTAAGGTAAGCTTATGGTTGTTGAAAAGAAAGATACATTCAACATAATGTGTTGTATGTATCTTTCTTTATATGAGTACCCTCTGTAGGTAGGTAGGTACCAAGCTTACGTAAGTACTTTTTAAAAAGTTTCACCGTTTTGACTAGTCTAGAGTAATTTGAAATATCAATATGCCTAATACATATTGCGATATTACAAATTCGGGGATCACTGCACAGTACCTACCCATACCTACCTTCATAAAGACCTACCTAACACCTGTAACAACAAGGTAAGACAGTTACCCTAAACTAAATTGTAATACAGTAATAATAGGTGTCTGTTATTGATGCCTACCTATATAGTGCACACATACTGTGAAGTGAGAATTGTGGAGTCAATTTTGCCTTGTATGGAGGACAGGGAAAGTACTAAGAAGTTATATATTAAGTATGTTACCTGAACCACACAATTTACTACACAGGCACCTCTTCCGTAAAACTTAGGTTCTCTGTTCACTAGTAGGTAGGTACATAGGTACCAAAAAAAAATCTAGCTCCTCCAGTTCCATAAAATTTTCGAAACAATTTACGTTTCCAATTGGATACACTGGCCATAAAAGTGGGCATTTGAATCAAAGTAAAAATTAATAAATAGGTAAGTATAAAATTACAGGATAATGATTAATTATGATCAATCATGCGCCCAACGTCATAATCCAATTAGAATTATATTAATAGTGATTAATAAGCTAGCCACTAAATGACATGTAAATTTGTGTCTAAACAGTCGTCATTAATTCTGTTATTTTTAGGGTTCCGTACCTCAAAAGGAAAAAACTGAACCCTTATAAGATCACTTTTTTGTCCATCTGTCTATCTGTCCGTCCGTCAAGACCCTTTATTTTGAGAACGCGCGGAGGTATGGAGTTGAATTTAAAACCGTATAGGTACCTACCTACTCAGGTCTATGGTCCTTTGAAGCTGTAAAAAAACAAACTTTTAAGTTAAAGTAAAAAAAAGATATGGCCATTTATGCTGCAGAAAACGTAGGTACCTACATTACGACTCAAGGAAACCAATATGTATTAGGGTTCTTTCCGTTGCCCTAAAACTGAAATTGGCAAGTAACATTACTACAAGTATAGGGAAAAATCTGAAAGATTTATAATTAAATCATAAAACAAAAGTCTTTATTTAAAGACTATATTTTTAAATTCAAAGTATTTGTACGGAACCCTCGGTGGGCGAGTTCGATTCGCTCTTGTCCGGTTTTTCTTTTATATATACATATAGATATAAGTAATCTAAGTAGGTACAAAGAAAAATTAAAAACTAATGAAGAATCATCATGTTTCTTTCATATCTGTTATTTTTTTTAATAAATATCAGGTGGTGAAGCAGACGTACCTGTGAGCTGTGGTACCTAGGTAAACTGAATGTTACATTTTGCCATTTCGTAGGTACAAAAGCGAAATCCAATGAAAAGATTTCTAAGCGTCCTATGACTTAAAAATTCATTACAAAACCAAGTCACGTCTCTACGCAAAGCAAGGTCTACTGGGCGATACACTCGAGACTCTACTGTCACTTTGCCGTCGCCATAATGACTTAGGTACTGTTACCTCTTTACTAGGCTACAGAAGAAAACATCATGATTTCATTATAAGTATGTAGATATTACGGTACACTGGTGCTTGTCATTTGCATTTACTAACTACTTTGTATTGTCGTTCCTATATCGTAAGTCGAGGTGTAGACACTCTTTGGCAGATTAAAATGATTCGATTCGCTCGGTTCTCCAATCCATACACTCTAAAAGTGGTTTAAAAATTAATTTTAAGGACATATTTGCTTGATATGATTGGTGCAGACCAAAGGTGGTGCAGGCAAAACCACATAAGAAGTCTCAAAAAATCCTTAAAAATGAACATTTCTAATAATTGAAGCTTTATTTTCGAATGTTGATAATAGATAGTACCTACTAACCATTGTGACGTTCCGCGGTAAAAGGTACCTACCTTGTGGATATTGTCGTTTGCGTCGTATCCGACTCCGTTACTATAGGACATCAAGATAGAAGGACGCAAGGGACAATATCCATAAGATATCAGTGGCGTGGCGTTGAAGAAATCCTTGGGCAAGCCGGAGACACTAGAATTAAGAGCTGAACTGCCTAATAATAGGCAAGCCGATGGGAATCGAGTGCTATGGACGCCACGCCACTACCTTTTACCGCGAAACGTCACATTTTGATTTTTTGGGACTTCTCATGCCGTTTCGCGCAAGAAAAAAGTATCAGACTATGAAATAAAACGTTTCGTTCAATCAAATTTGTCGTTAAAGTCGATTCAATCCTCTTTTCGTTTATATGGCAAACTGAGCAACTCGAATCACCTTAAGCTTCTTTCTAGTACAGCTACTTTACTTGTTATTAGATAGGTATAAGTAATCTTGTTTGTCCATGAGAAGATCTCTGTAAAGCGTTGGGTTGATAATTGGCCAATGTTTACTTGCTTTTAAATTAGTAGTCAGCGATGTTCGAAATGTAGGCCTTGCGCTTAAAAGACTATGTATTTTCTTGAACTATGGAAGAGGAGAAAATCCTTGGGTACAGTACACGTGTTCAAATAAAAGCAATACTGACCCATTGTTAACAACGTTATGGCCAAAATTTTGAGGTCTATCTTAGTTATGGAAAAACACCACCCGGTAGGCAATATTCCGCTTGCCCAACTCTTAAAAACTTGTTGACTTAACATTTACCATAAAGAGCCAGAGCTCTCGAAACGGCTGGCAACTCTTTATTTAATTCAGTTTTGATAACTCTGCAGTATTTGAGGTTGAGTCACTTGAGGCAGATTGTGAAATAGCCAACGGTATTAAAATTTGTTTAAAATTATTTGCCGCTGTCCAAGTATATACGAGCGTAGATCGTTTTATGGTTTATTTGACGCGTCGCCAGTTCGGTCGCGAAGAGTTGACGAAAATATCGACGGCAAACTGACAGCCGACAGGCCAGGCGTATCATGTTACACCAACCTTTTGAATAACAACGCTGGAAAAGAAAACACCATTAATGTCTTGCGGTAAATCAAAGAAAGACAAATCATAGTAGGAAAAATAATCTCTAAAATGGCATCCAAAGTTCAACAATTCAAACCGACTGTAACACACTGATTTGCTATTCCTTGACATTTAACAATACAGAATCATCACAAGCAATTTCATTTGATCATGTTTACATATCGAACTGAGCAATTGGGCTGTTTACATTCCGAATACATCCAATATGTACATCGCTAGATAACAATGTGATCACGAAAGTAAATACAGCAATTTGTCAATCACAACAATGCCGCTATCGATAATATTTGTTAAACTACTACAAGATAAGGGGCATCAATGAATGATCATTTTGCAATTGTACGATTATGGATAACAACGAAAAAGAATGAAGCTAATATACCAGATTTATAGATAAGGTTTATCAGTCATGTTTCACATGCTCCATTGCAGATTAAACTCTGATAAGAAACGAGATAAAGTGGGTTTATTAGCCTTAGACATAACTAAGTGGCCGCTACATGGAGGAGTCGGTGTAACTGAAAGTGTCACTTTTTCAAAAAACAACAGTTTGTCACAATAGGTTGTAAGCATGAATTATTCAATATGTCCATCAGCGTTACTGATCAAGAAACCTGCACTAAGTATATCGATGTAAATAATATTGTAATTATTGCGTTTACAGCGCGTAGGCGCCAGGCACTTTGATGTTGACGATTCCGCAACCCTGCAGCAAAAGTGAGCTTAGTTGGGTCATTCATTATGTAGTTGCTTAGCTTGTGATTAGGCGATTGCGCCTACGCTGATGACCAAATGAGGGTAGTCGTGGGTAGCGTGGAGGTGTAGAAGCCAAGGTTATGCCAGTCCCTCTCCAACAGGTTGTAACAAGCAGTGGGCTGCTTAATTAAAATGTCTAAAACGTCTGACGGTCTTCGAATTATTGCTTTGTTATTATGGGCTAAATTATTTATGGGTCAACAGCGGCACCGCGTCGCTGTCCACGCCTTATAAGGGCGTCCTCTGATTCAGTTTTTCTCAACCGTTTGCTGCTGGCTGGTTTCTATTAATGTTTGACGTTTGGAATCAACGATGAACGATGATGTGTATATGAACAAGTTATTGCAACCATATGGAAACCAATGTTTAGTCATGATGATGGCCATTATCATTTTCTTTATTATGTAACGTGTCTTGATTGAAAGTAGGGAAAGCTAGCAGTCTCAGTCTCGCATTTTACATAGACATTCTCCACCCTAGCCAATCAAGTTTCGATCCGAGAAATGCCCTAGAAACTTAATATTGACACGCGACTCATTATCTTGTCGGTGCGACCTCGATAAGGCTACGTATTGCATCTCTAGAAAACTGGATCACGTCGAGGCCTATTCTTCACTTTTCCCACGACATTGTCGCTACACGTATCTCCGCTCGCTCAAGCGACGTGATCACTTTACTAATGATAAATATTTTTCTAAGGTCGAGAAAACTGGAAGATAGATGTACTCGTAAGTATCTCGCGCGCACACGAGAAAATGTAATGATACGCTTACAAAGCAAGCTTAGAACAATACCAGCAATCATTCCGTTCCCGTGTGTCTTCAGATCAGAATAATGGCGTCTATAATTCAAGAACGGCAGGAACATTGCCTTTTGTTCCACCAACCCACAATCAAGTGACAAAGACTTGGAATGTTAATGAAAGCGGGTGACCATCGTGCTTAGTGTACTTGAACGCAACAAGAATGCGTTCGGGAAGGGCGCGTAGGCAGCGTGCGCGTGAGCACTGTAATTTGAAATGAAAATCAATCGCTTCAGAATGCCGAGCGAACCTGTCCTGTGGGTGGGACTCGAGGCCTACGAGTACATACAAACAAACCTAATACACAAATCGCTTTTAGATTTTCGGTTCCGTAATATTTCACTGTTTAGACTCCTACGCTGTTACATGATTTATTGAATTGGATGGGTATAAAAGAATGTTTATTCGTTCTTTGTGCGGAGAATCTCTATTGTCCGGAAAAAGAAAGTCATTGAACATCTTTCGTAATCAAATCATACTACCGTCATGAAGCGCATTTAAGCAATGCATTACAAAGCCCTGCTGAAATTGAATAATTTAATAATACAAAATGCTGATTGCATAATTAGCAACAGACTTATCATAATTGGCCCAAGAAACAACATGATTGAATTTTATCACCTCCCTAGCAAACATTGCTTAGCATATGTGAATATTCAGCAACTGAGTAAACTAGCTAAGACCAGACAGCTAGATAAGTATATATATACGGCCTTTGTTGAGGAGTAAACAAAAAAGTTGAATTCAAAGCGTGGGAGCTAGCAGCCTGCTGTCGACGAAGGTGACTTGATAGGTGGACTGGGTTAGATTAATAGTTGATCTCACGACGCCTACGGAACTGTTAACCCTTTAAATACTTATTAGATATTTAAAGGGTTTCAATTTTGTGAACATGATAATGCATGGCTATAACGCATAGGTCCTAGTAAAATCCAATGAGACACAGAAGTTTGATGACAACATCAAAGTGTAAGTTCTACAATTGGCGCCGACAATCTCGATAAGTAATGATGAACCTTAAGAAAATCCGGCGGAAGTCTAATCGTTATCTCGACTAAACAAGACATTCCGTGGGAGTGCTTTGTAAAACTGACAACATAGATTTTGAAACAAAAGGATGTGCGAAAGCAAACTGGATAACGGTTGAGGTGACCAGTTGAAAGCGTAAAGGAAGTAGGTACATTTTATCATTGCGTTACCATTCAGAAAAGTAGCCAGGCAACTTGCAACACTACAATGTTTTCGTGTTCCGACATTCTAGGTTCGTTCATGATATTGAAGGTATGGATTTTGCGTCAATGACAACTCTAAGATAACCCTAGTACAAAATTATTCGGAGGTGAATGGATGCGAGCCTACTAAGAGTACTAAGTTCCGAAAGATAAATTTGACTGTTCTCTGGAAGTGTGGATACAGATATTGCAAATTAGAGTACTTGCAGGAAGCACTGATCTTGATGAATTTACATTACTAATGCGTAGCAATCTACACACATGAACTGGTTTTATACATAAGCAGTCACAATGAACGTTTGTTAGCGGCCACAGTAAACACAGCTCTTTGGTTGGAAAACTGTTGACCCACATGGTACAATGGGCGAATAAATCTCATTTAGACAAAAAAAGGTTTCGTTATTTTATTGACGCCGGTGTGGGCTGCTAGTTGATGTGACCATTGATATTCGTATACGCAAGTTCCCACTTGAGGCTTGATTTACGTCGACAACTTACCTAAATACTTGTAGGTGGAGAACAGTTGCTTCGTCCACTTGAAATGAAATTGTATAAAATATAGTACATTACACAACTAGGGTGATAAAACAAAGAAAGGCCGAGATCGCAGATGTTTGCGGCCCGAGCTGCAAGCGAGGGACGTAATTATGCTATCGAGGACTTTCTATATTATCTCCCGTGTTGTGTCCATCATTTTATGTCTACACTTGGCCAGAAAGCGGCAAGCGGCGAAAAGCCACAAGCATAAATGTATTTATAAGTCGACGAATTAGGGTTATACAGCTTTGAAATCATCATTGTTATGTTATGTGTGTATTAAACACACACATAACAATGATGATTTTCCTGAGTTATCCGGAATAGTTTATTGACAAAACACTGCTAAATCTATAAGCGGTAAACGAGATTGATATTTTACGCAGTGTTTTTGTTAGTACTTTAATAAGATTAAGTTGTTTTGAAATCAATGGCGCCCTCTTTACCTAATGTGGACTAGCGATTATCCTCAATAATGATAGTAATCCCTTTGAACAAGGCAATAAACTTAAGGTTTTATCATAATCAATCATTATTATGTCCGTATGCTTCGGCATGCTTCATTTTTCAATGGCATCGCATCGCATATTGGTCATAAAAAAAGGAATATGGAATAGAAATAAAAGATAAAATAAAAGTTCGAGTGCTATATTTAACAACACACTTGCATAGAAAATTTTAGGCTGGAACTAGTTTCATAATGTGCGAAAGTATTAGAAATTACAGTTATGCTAACAGATTAGCATACATTACCGTTTACGGTCAGACTTGTCGTTTTGATCGTGTTATAGATTAAAGATTAATGGTCTATATCAGAGGTTCTTAGTCTTTTTTTTGGTCACGGACCCCTACATTATTTCGAAAACCTTACAGACCCTTTCTGAATATAATCAGAAAAAAGAAAATCAAGGGCACATGAAAGTTTGTGTTGTATGCATTTGCATAGCCACGGACCCCTGGCTCACCCTAATCTGTAAAGCGATGATTGATGATTAAGATGGCTCACACTGTTGAAGAAACATAATATCTACGAAAACGAAGTAGACTAAATAGAGCATATGATAATACGTACACTCGTATTTGAGAGTTAATAGCTTGTCATATAAGGATGTTCAGAAGATGGTGGGCTGAATAGAAATTATTCCACCGACAAGAGTCCTGCTCTTACATCCGGATGTGAGGAAGCAGACACATCAGCAGCAGAAACACATCAGCAGAAGCAGAGAAATCCACCATACAACCATATGTTGTTTGCAGTAAGGTTCACTTTGGTTTGGAGATATTAAAACACGTCTTCTTGGTATGATTTTTGTAATGCGACTAAATAATAAATACACTGTCGATCTTTAGGAGTATTGGCGTTAACAATGATGTTAATGGAATAGACGACTTTACATTCATCGTCTATCTATACAAGGCGTTATAGATAGAACTATTATACATCTATCTATTCTTTTTCTGCTTTTCATTTTTATTATTTTTCCTTGTAATGTAAGATTAAAGATGTCTGGAAGAGATAACTAATTGTTCTACATCATTCGTGATTTTTTTTTCAGCGATAACACCGACTCTTGTCTAACATTTATGTTTTACTAGTAATTCGATCGCATGTCATTTTTGACGTGGTTAAAAGAGTATAGCGCCTACACTCAAGATCAAAAGTTTCGGGTCACAATTTTTGTATTTTATCAACCCACTACGTTATTTATCATTTTTTTTATCTATCACACCACATAAATGATTAGTACATTGTGTATCTAGGGCGGTAAGTAAGGAATTACAAACAAGTGTTTGTTATAAGCCCGAGGTGAAACCGAGGGCTTTAATAACACAAGTTTGCAATTCCTTTACTGCCCGTGGCACACACAATGTTTTCATCACACTTGTGAGGAAATCTTAATAAAATAACCATACTAATCGGCCCAGTATGACAAGAAAATATTAAAACAGAAAGTGACATTAGTGACATATGTCCATAGACAATGCGAATGTCAAGTCACGTTCGGAAACCATAGCGGTAAAGACCTAAAACGGCTATTTTAGTTGATTTTATATTAGCAAAATACTGAAATACACAATTTAAACATTTAATTAATGTTACCGAAATATGTGTTTACATGTATTTGCAATAACAGTTCTCTTTAAATAAATATTTCAGTGATAAAAGTTAAAAAAGTAAGTTGGCGTTTCCTTTGAACATGACAAATAAGAGTACGCCCTTGATACACAATGTACTATTACCGTTTCGTCACAATTGACCTAAACCACTTTTGAATGTACCTATTACTGCATTACAACGAAAGTGAGAATAAATTGTTGACATTGTTTTCAACTTTATGCAGATTACGATAACGCAGCACGGTGCATTAAACACGTCCTGTTCTTTATTTCTTTTGAAAGTGAAATTTTCATTTAGTGCAATAATAACTAACTGAAAGGTGTCGTAGGTCAGGTCAAACCTTTTTATGGCTGTCCGAATTAACATCATCATCTTTATGGAAGTTTGTTTACTACGTTACTTTGTACTATCAGATCAATGTTTTTTTTCGTTAGGATACTTTCCCTTTCATGTTCAGTAACTATGTAAATTAACAAAATAATAAGTAAAATTCAAGGTAGGGTGTCGGTATACCGATTCTTTGATTCTCAGTCCAGTCCAGACCGACAGTCCAAGGACCGTGATCAAAGACAAAGCAAATCAATGGAAGTAAGAAATGTGGTGTTCCCATATAAACATTGAGAAACGCATTTGCTTCATAAATCAGCGGTTCTTATATGTCTCGGACTCTCAATAAAATATACAACCATCGACGAACGCAATTGATCAATTCCATAGCAACCAAATGAATATTTAAATCGCCGCGAACTTCTAAATTGGGCAAACGCCTCGCCTACGCGCGTTCATATTCGCTCGTATTTGCTTCTGCTGAGTGAAAATCAAAACAGTCCGTGTGAGTCTGAGTCATTTCGTAATTCGTCCAAACAGGGCCGGTCTAGTTCTTCAACTTTCTACGAGGCATGTAGGTGGCGGCGGGCGGCCTGACGCAGTCTTGGGACCAGCCGCAGTGACAATTTCTTACCAACATGTCGCACCTTGCTTTATGCTGGAACGTAAAATGAGAAAACGCTTCCCTTTTAAGTACAAAAGATGAAATACTGAATGAATTGTGCTTGTAGTTTCTCCTCTCCCGTGAACGTTTCCAATCAGCGCCACCATTTAGCAAGTTTTCTATTGCATAGTGTGATTGACCCTTTGCCTACATACATTTTAACAATTCGTGTGAATGCAACGCGCGTTAATCAGTTGTATGGTTATGACAACATTAAGAATAAAATCCGCTTCTTCACATAGATATCTGAAATTCGCTCTGCGAGTATAATCGATAGGCAACGCTACACTAACAAGCTACATAAACAATGTCGAAAGCGCCTCTGTTACGCCACCACGTGTGGGATGCGCCGGCGCCGGCCTGCCGTCCGCCGTAGTGTGTACACGGCTTAAGGGTCCCATTCATTTCGCGTTAAGCAATTTGTTAAAGGCAGAACGTTTACCGATTCATTCATGCGATTGTGCAACTGTCCGGTTTAACTTCACTAATAACGTTGTTAATGCTATTTTAAATTATTCTTATTGACCCTATTATAATGCTAATTTTCGAGCTGTCATTCATATTAATTGTAGTAAGGGCCGAGGAATCTTGTCTGAATTGGCTGTTTTTCACTGTAAATACTTAAACAGAAGAGTGACGTGAAACCTTACCAGAGGTTTGAAAGTTTTAAGGCGGAACGCTGAAAAGTAAATCGCCTTCCGTAAATTGAAACGTAGATGCAAATGTAGTGAGTCATCTAAGATCACATATCAAATGTTTTTGTTTCACTCTAATCCGTTTGTCTGGTAAATAGGTCTGTCGCCATCTCTCGGCTCGCCATCTGCGTCTCCGCTCCTCGGTAGCCGCCTAAATGTAATGTTGTAATTAAATTAAGTTCCAGCTCTCTGTATCTATGTGTGCTGGCGTTGGCGCAAATTGGCGAAGAGGATTTTTAGGGAATCAATGTCTTTGAAAATAATTTTGCCTGAAAGTATTTATTAAACATTATCTTTGTAATTTTTGTCATATTTTTTGGACGTACGGTTTTGAAAATAGAGGGTAGAGGGACACAATTTTCGCAACTTACGGAGCAATTATTTCCAAAGATATTCCCTTAATCAAAAACATAACCTTAAAGTGCTTTTTAAAAAAGCTGTCGAACTATGTGCGACATGTTGATGTTTGCTGGAAAAAAAAATGTTTAGCTTCTGTTAGATGTATGGATTGAGTGCCCCCCCTAAAAATAATTATTTAAGTTATTTAACTACCAAACTAAGTGGCGATATACATACAAGACACCTACGAGTATATTCCAGATTTCATCAATATACACCATGTAGTTTTTGAGTAAAATGCCTGTGACATACGGATAGACGGACGAACATGACGAAATTATAAGGGTTCCGTTTTTGCCATTTTGGCTACGGAACCCTAAAAAGATCTGTGTAAGCTGGAGCTGTTGTATCACAAGTTATTCAGTAAAGATGTTAGTAAATATATTGCATGTGCTTCATACGTTGCATTTAAGTATCCAATTTCATTGAATTCTAAGGGGGCGAGGAGCATCCGCGCCTTGAGGCCAACGTCTCATGTCTGTATTACGGATATACATGATTTCGCCCATTCTGTTACCATTCGCTTACCTGGCGCACGGTGAATTCAACCCACTATTAACAAATTAATAGTGGGTTGAATTCACCATGCGCCAGGTAAGCGTCTCCGGGAGTGTCAAGGTCCTCTATACCTAGTCTGTCGCAATTTTCTCCAGCATCTTCTGATTCAGGTCGGCAGCCCGGAGGTGCCACGCCTCTAAGTCCGCGATTTCCCACAGAATCTCCGGGTTTAGACGTCTTGGGAACTGCCCAGCACTCTTCAGCGCCATTCTGTATTGTCTCTCAATTTTTTATAGGTTCGAGTTGCTATACTTATATATATATTGATAGTAGTTGTACCAGTCCATAATATGGAGAATACAGGCTTGGATGATAGCTAGCTTTGTTTCGAGCTCCGTCTTGGGACCCAGAGCACCTCGTACCTGTTTCAATTTCTTTACGACTTGGTTTGTGTCATGTTGAGTCGATAATTAGTAATTACTCCCAAGTATTTTATTTCTTTTTTATATGTGTATGTCTGATTTTTACTGTTGGCTTAAATGCTCTCTTCTTCGTGAACAATATACATTCGGTTTTGTCGACATTACATTTCAGGCCCCATCTGTCGTAATAGTCCACGATAGTTTCTGCTGCCCACTCCGCTCTCATAGTAGCGTGGTCGGGCTTCGTGGCTCTTTTAAGAATACACAGGTCGTCCGCGTATTGAGACAGTTTTAGACCTCTGATAGTGTCGTGACTATCCCATAAATTGTAGACATATAGGTTGAAGATAACCGGGCCGAGGATCGAACCCTGGGGAACTTCATGAGATATCTGCATGTCTTCTCCATTCATAGTCCGAAATATCGTTCTTCGAGGTAGTTTTGTAATATCATTTGACAAATTTGTATTCAATTACCAAAATATGTAATTTTGAGTTCTTTTCTTTATTGCTGTGACATATCGTATTGAACCTACAAACACAGCGTTGTATTACGTCATTTACAGGATTGGAATCGAATATTCTTGACCTCATTTATGATTACGAGTTGGGTAGGGTATGGTATACTGGATGATTATCGATGCCATGCGAAAGATGTTAGGAAACCGATATTAGTCAAATTAGAAGGTGTTTCTAATGACTCCTTTCCTCTATCGTGTATTTATTATGTGGTGTAAATTAAAGTTGCTGCCTAAGTACGAAGTAAATAAGATGTTACCGCAAAAAACCAATAGGTAATTAGGCCCTTTAAATTCCAAGCCACGGAATGATGTTTAGGTATCAAATCCGAACCTGTCCCCAAGAGGACTGTAATATTAATTAATAGCTATACTGAGGTCAGTGGGTTCCTCACATGCATTTCATGTTTTATCGTTATGTCCTTTACATAATACAACATTATTGAAGATAATGTTTCTGCTTGCAATGCCGCTTGTATTTGTTGTATAATAACAATGTTAATTTATCGTGAAAACACATGTTTTGAAAAGGTTATATTTATTCGTATATTTGTAATGTACGTAGGTGCCAGTGGCGTGAGGTCCATAGAACCCGATTCCCACCGGCTTGCCTATTTTTTAAAGAATATGACCGGAGTATCTACTACTGCTGAAGAAAAAGTAATCCAAATCTGCTTCAGCTTTACTAAGAATATATTTGATGCTACAGCACTGGTAGGTGCTTTTATTCAAACGTCAAAGAAACTGCCAGGTTTTTCAATTTACGTATATGATATGGTTTATCATCTGAGTGGAATTTACGCCCACACACTGATAATTTAAATAGAGCAATTTCAGGCGATTCAGAATATCTAGATTCTAGCTATCTGGATCTAAGCCAATTTTCATTAATGCGGCCGCTTACCTTAGAGACACTTTCTGTTATAAGTATCATGTCAAGCATTAAACAAGATACCGGGTTGAAACAAACTGCTTTATTTTTTAGCTATAAATGATAACAATTTCATTTCGAACAAATCCTGCAGCGTCAGAATATTTGTTTACTTGCAACAGTTGCAGAATTTCTAAATATGCTTCAAGTCTTGTACATTCAGTACATTTCTCGGTTGTCTACCTACTAAATGCTCTGCCAAATTTCATCGTTCAAGGATAACGTGTAGGTATTATACTATAAATGAAAATAATTCAGAATTGGCGTCAAGCCCGCATGCTCCGTCATCGACCTCTCCTGCATTTCATTTAATATTTAACGGTAACACTGTTATACTCCGATAAAGTGCGCGATAGTGTCCCCTCTCGATAAACTACCGGTCCAATAGTTGTTCATATTTTCGTATTTGACATTATGTTTAATCACAGCGAGCTATCAGGTTAAGCGCCTAACAATAGCAGCATTGTCGCCGGCTAAAACGGGAGTCGTAACTCTTATTTCTACTAATTAAAGGTCCCGAAACACTCATTTAAACTTGTTTTTTTAAGAGAACAAGAAATAAACCGTCTACAGAATTACTAGGTGCCGACATGTATACGCAACGTGCTCTTTTATTTTAATAAAAGTATATCAAACATTCGCCGGAACCAACAACGACTTTTACAGACGGCTTCTTAATTTGTCCGAAAGACGCAGGGGCATTCGGCTACGAGTTCAGCGCTCCCCATGAAATGAACCTTTCAGAGTTTAGTTAAGGTCTAATTTCGCCTGGTAATGATCCGCAAATAGGACTTAATACGAATTAATTGGATATTTTTAATGACATGCCGTTGGTTATTTATAAAGCATCTGGAGCGGGGGCCTCACGGATGCGATATTTGGGAATAGGTATCGTAAGGCACTATTTTATAACATTTGTAAGGTGAAATAAGTCTCTAGAATTCATTTTAGATCTGATATCCCATTTGATTTAAGCTGATGATATTTTTTTTTGTTACAGGTATGTTTCTTGTTGTCCTAAGAATCAAATACTTTTTAGGAAAACGTCAAACGTAAGTTAGTATTTTAAGAAAACGTCCTGCACTTGGTTACTATTATTTTTATCCGCTATGAATAGTACATATATTATTATCTATGTACTTAGATATTCTCACACTAAACAGATTGCTGTACTATTACTTATAGTAAGAATTATCTAAGGTGTCCGAATGTTCGTAAAGAGAATGAACAAACATTCGGACGCCTTAGATAATTCTTACTATACCACAGTTTCCTGTCTAGATCTAAACGTACGATAAATATACAATAAAATCTATGTTTATCCTAATGTTTTCACTTCCGTGATGATTACTATCATTACAAATTACAAAATGGCAGGCTGACAAATTATACCATACCTAAACAATAACTGGAAATTAGATTGTAGTCCTAAATTCATCAGCGACTAGATTTAATGTCATTGTCATTTTGTGCCATTGTTTAATAATCAGTATTAGCAATCACGACTCTGAATTCGTGAAGATTATAATAAAGAAAAGCAAGTTGAAGCACAAATTATGTATCTTTTAAAAGCAGCATCCTTTTGAGATAAATATGTAACTATACTTTGTACATTTAAACTTTCCATTTAATCTTGAGTTTTTTTACCGCATCCAGTGGTTCATTCCTGGGCGTTCGCCGACGCAATAGGCACGCTCATTAAGTACTAAAACAATGCAAGGCGGGGTTGTCAGCGCAATAAAAATTACAAGACGACCGGGATGGGAGCGCCTAATGGTTCCGTACATGTCGCTCGATGGATCTCGATAAGAACTTTGTGCCGTATCGCGAGATTTCTTGAAAATATGCTTGGCATTTTCATTGCTCTTTTGTGTTTATGCGAGTTCATTCATTTAACTTTCATAATCGAGTTTGTAATGCAATTCTCGTATTAAAGTATTTCTCAAAACCCGTTTCAATTAATAAAGGAAGAACTTAATGAAAAGTTATTCCAACGACAACGCGACTAAAATGGCGACGACGATCCGGCCTGAAAATTCAAATAAAGTAAGATTCAGAGGTAATATGAAGTCAGAAACTATATCAGACTCGACGGTCCTTTGATGATTCAAATATTTCAATTGCATTTTATTAACCTAAAGTTAGTTGCGAACGAAGAACTTTTTTCTTGCGACACATCTGGCGTCGCATCAACCGTCAGTGAACGTAACGATATTTCGGTAATTTTAATCTGGGAGATGACGAACGGCTGTGACTGACGCTGGCCGATGAGTATGAACTAGTATGAATGGAGCACAGCTTGGCTAAGTTTTGGACGGTCTCGGGCCAATGACGCGGGGATCCTGCTTCCGGAGCCGCGCCTGCGCAGCTACGCGTAAACAATCGCACAGATTCAATCTAGGGGAAAGGGAAAGGTCCCTGTGAATAGACAATGGGAATAATATGGCATTGTAAAGTTTGTACGTCTGAGGACATCGATATAACCATGTTTTATATCGCAGATGTTTTTCACAAATAATGTTGTTTTATTTTTATGGAATAATTTTGTTTATGTTTACATCTACTGGGGTTTGCGAGAAAGAAGGCACCACTGTATGTCGAAATAACGTGTTAATATAACTGACGATACTTCTCCTTGAATATTTAGTAGGTAAAACAGCGTACAATTAATGAATGTGAATCGTGTCAAGCATTTAACATGCTTTGAAATAGCAAAAGTTTGAAGATGCCCAGTCGGCAGTTGGCAGCCCGACGCAAATTTGTAAACCACAACAAATGAGCCGTCCTTTAGAAGAAAAGCATTCAGTATATTAATGTCAGGCGTGTTTTATAGCATTCTGTTCGCGTTTTTCTTGAGCAGTTAAAATTTTTAGAGCAAAGTTCAAAATGTTTATAATGCAAGATAAATTAATCATCAGCTGTGCCATAAACGTTCAAATAATGTAATTGTTTTCATTCAATTCTTACAGCTAAATGTTAGAGGATAATGTTTAGACATCCTGTATAACATCCTGAATGGGAAAAAACTCACAAACGACTTGGAAAAACGAACGAACGCAATGAATCACAAGTATTTAGAAACAGCTAACTCTGATTTATTAGGACGAGCGCGAACTTTAGATTCTGTGTTTAATTCCGATTACAGACATTCGTAATTATTTCGACCTTAAACAGTTTTCTCTCGCAAAGATCGCATTTCAGATTACACAACGAGTGCGTCGGCGCAGATTTCGTCACCGCGGAAAGCGCGCTGGCCCATTAAATTGTTTTATTATGAACCGTCGCCATCTTGTGTATTTTTGGCTGAGGTTTAGGTGTTTATCTCTTGGGCCTCTGTCCAAACAGTAATTAGTAGGTATGTTTAACTTGTTTTTGTTGTCTGACCGCTTCGCGTGAAAATCTCCAACGCCATGACCTACTTACTTCACTGTCCTCTGGAGAAGGGTGAGTCACGAGCGGAATATGCTTGTTTAAATAATGTAATATAGTTTAAACTGATTCATGTTCATAATTAACGAGAAATGCAATGGAATGAAAATTGTGGAATATCTCACCAGTTCCAATTAATCCGAAGATGTCATGGCAGGCGTTACATGTTAAGAAAAATCATTATGGAGTTGAACGACCGATCTATTTGTCATCCCACTTGTCGTGCCCGCATCACCTGTTTCATTTTTCACTATTGTCGTAGTCGTAGACAATTTCTATTTTTATTTCCGAGACTAATGTTATTATGAATGAACGGGCAGTAGGCACGGGTGATAGCGGACTCAGCACGCCCTCGTTAGCTCGTGGAAATAATTCTCTCTAATCAGATAAAAACATTTCATTCAGAATTCTCCAAGCAATGCAATAATTTCAATCTTGACAAATTTATTATGAGTTTATACGCTGATCTAACTCATTAATTCTAAAGAACATCCACTGTTACTGAAACGAAGATAATATTTTCCGCGTACGTTTTAGCTAAATGTGTGAACATGATTGCGTCTTTTAATTTTCTGTCACATTGGTACTCATATGTTATAAATTAAGCAACAAAGTTTGCATTATCGTGTACAGAACTAACAATGTTTAATAGCGGTAAAGGGACCGGCAAAGACAATAATGAGCCCATATTGCCCCAGCGCACTAACGTCTATTAACAACTTTATTAGTTTTGCAGTTTCACATGCCATCCGCTCTTGCTCGTAAATATGAGTCAGCCCGGCCCAGCGTAGGTTTCATAGTGTGTGATGTAATCTACGTTTTGGCCCATTGAATGTAGGGGTCGAAAAGCGCCGCCACCAATGTCCGTAATAGGCAGCGCACGAATTGTCGTTGCATTAACAAGCCTACTTATTCGCTTACGGTTTGCCAGCTTCGCACCACTAACATGGGTAACACGAACCATATCTGATTAAGGCCATATCACAAAATACGCAGTTAAAAAGGTTACGAAAACCACACGTGATTTTCAACATAAGCCACAATTTTTTGCTACTGCTATTTATAATCACGGTGTCTTATGCGACGTTCTCAGAATACTTATTCTGTTATTGATTTATCTGTACGAATCTTTGTGAAACTGGTTTTGCTGCTGTGCGGCAATCTGATAAAACTTCTGCCGTTGGGTATTTTGTCATATGGCACACCGCTTGGTTTCATACAAGAAGAACTAAAGGAGAAAAACCTTGATCAATCCACGGGCCTCTCGCGGCCACCAGGACGACCAGGCGTCGCTTGCAGTTTGGAAACTTAATTCATAAAACATTCGTGTAACTGTTTTCTAGATCCCCTCGCGTCCCGTCTGCTCCGGCGCAGCGTGGGAGACGTGCGAGGAACGTCGACCCCGCAGGCGACTATAAATACCCGCGTCGCTTATCCACCCGTCGAGATTGTCGGAAACTCCCTTGCGGCTAGCTGCGTATTTTTCGAAAGTAAATTTAGAACAAACATCGGGAAATTTTTATTAGCGTATGTATCCCTCTTTTACTGCGTCGTAGGTCGGATAAAGTATTCTTTGACATCCAAACTCAGATGTTCAGTTACTACCTCTACCAATAATAATTAAAAAATTTCCAGCCGTTTGACGTGATGTGATTACAAATATACAAACACACATACAAATGGTACAGAATGCCTTAATGCATTAACATTTGGACTTTATATAAATAAATATATGCAACCAAATAACTCCCCAATGATATGTAAGGTAAACGTCCTAGTGGTCGACCGACACGCTAATAGTCTGCCCTGTTGTCATCTCACTTAACGTTCAAGATGGCAACTACTGGGACAATATCGAGCACTCCGACGTTTAGGTACCTACCCTATATGATGATTTTGGATTTGGATGGAGGAGCTTTTAAATAGGCAATTCCAGACATTTTTATCAAAATAAATAAGTTTATACTTAGATGAAGATGACCAGCGCCACTCTTGGCCATGGCGGCTCTGTATGAATAAGCTTTTTAATGCCAATTTAGCTTTTTAGCAGTATAACAAATTAATGATATATAAATGCTAATGTATCCTTTTTAGCGCTTGATTAAGTGCTGATTACAAATTCAGACACTACGTTTAGTATCAAATTTCCGCCTTTACGTAGATAAACATCGCCTACGTTAAATGTATCATTTTGAAAGTTATCAAAAATGAGGTTAATGAGTTTATTTAACTCTGCATTAGACGCAAAACATTTTTTGGGCACCATAAGTATTTTATCTGGCTTAACAGCTGTGTGGTGCCTGATCCATGCAGCTTCTTGAATTTTGCTGAAGAATACTCTGTACGGAGTGTACGGGTCAATGCCGTCTCGTCTCTACATTGGTGATAGCAATTGAATCAGTTCCACTTGCATCAAATTAATGTTCATTAAACGAGTACGACGTGACACGACTGACCGCTACTCTAGTTACACTAGTAACAGCTATCTGAAGACCTGCGCTATGTTCATCTCGTAAAATGATCATTAGGATGTCCTGTTCTGTTGTCTATTCTGCTGCATGACATCAGCGTGATTTAATGGTGATTCTGGATGCGTGTTCGATTGCGTGTTTACGAAGAGTTTTAATTTTTACGGTAATCATTTACGCATTATCTTAAAACCTGATCGATCGTGTCGGGTCGTAAAACGGAACACGGCCGTCCCTGGTATCGTCCCCGCACTAGGTCAGTTCAGCGCGACTCTTGTAACGGTACAATCAGGTTGTTGCCGTCCACTGCCACGTAACACTATGATTGCAGTTTGGAAACGTTTACTGTAACAATCTGATTCAATTGTCGCGACCGAATTCAAGCTTTATTGCGATGTAATAGACGCGATTTAATATCAGCCAGGAAATTGATATGCGTTCTGATTGTAAAGCGCATACGACCCCGAGCAAAACCAGATTATTAGCTTAAAAATATCCTTGCGTAATAATAATAAATGCATTTTGGCACCCGGTTCATTATTCACAGAAAACGTTGACAATATCATCATGGGTGGTCCCTCAACCCACTTCAATTGTGCAAACACGGTGCATTCCTGCTCAAGTAAATTTGCTTTCTAGATACCATCTAGAAGTTAATCAAGCATCCGAGTTTGCGTCGTAACTCGTCGGTCACGTTTAATTGTCACCGTGGTCCGTTGAAACATTTCCTAACGCTACCTACTTCCGAGCAGACACTTTCACAAAAAAATCTTAGCACCCACTTAAAAATCGTTTATTTTACTTTGAAGTCTTATAAATCTTGTATGGTTTCGGATATTTTACCTCATTATAGATCTTCGATATGGAAATCGTTTGAGTGAAGTATGACATCACTTTTTGACGGTAAAAAGATTAGTAATAGAGTAAACACTCTTGTGTATATTTTATACCTACGTTTTGTAAGTGGCGTCACGTCTTGTTTATTCTAGTGTAGTTAACGTAATGAACTGAAGTGAAATACTATTAAAATTGTTGCGTAGAAATCAATACGAAATAAAACATACAACTTGTTATATTTATTTGCATATTACAATTTAATCAAAGTTAATTGGCCATGTAATCAGAATTACTTAGAGGCGATTCATTTATTATGAAAAATGATTTTTGCCTGTTTTTAACCCCCTCCTCCACCTATTTGATATATTTATTACTTAAGAATCTAAGGGAAAAATGATTTTACGTTCAGGTTGTTTTAATTATAATTTTTCAGAGAAACATTTTTGTAGGGACGTTTTTTTGCAGATACTAATAATTTATAATTTTTCGGTAAAATACGGATACGCAACGCAACCGAGGACTTTTTTTAAAGTATTATCTTATATTTGCGCATTTTTATGACATTACGTAAGAACTATCAAAACTTCCTTCCACCCCCTTTTAAGAAAAAATAAGACATGGTCGACCCCCTCCCCCTTAAATCGTCTTACGTAATAAATGAATGGCCCCTTATCATAACATATATTAATTAATCAATATTTAAACATGCTCCAACATGATGTGTTTGAATTCTTAAAATTTAATGAACGCATGATCATTTTGTCAATTTTTTTTCTCAAACTTTAACAAAACGAAATTACAAATGTAAGTATTCGCCAAACTGTAATGTTTAATGGCGAAATTTAAAGAAACCCTGTATAAAAACTACTACCCCTACATCGGTCACACAATAACAGGTACACAAAACAGGTGTAATATTGTACCGTTTCTACCTGCACCTTCTACGCCAGTTCGTATTTGTGTGCCAAAGGATCCCCATTATCAACCATCTCGGGCATCCGAGTGACGTCATATGGGGAGCGCCATCAGAATGAGGTAATCTTAAAACTGTATAAAAAGTGTTAGAACCTTTTTTGCCTAGTCCTAATAGATTACGGAATCGTATAAATATACGATTGACTGACTGAAATGACTAATATTAGTCATTGATTTTGAATAATAGAACCTGTCACAGTTCGATATAGTGTGTCAATGCTTAAAAAAATGTATTTATATGAATGCTCTGGCACAGTTCATCATCATGAATTTAAGAGCTAGGCTCTTGTCGGTGGAGCAATTTCCATGTCTCTCTTTCTTGAGCCCTCTCCTTGACATCTTGGTACGAAACGACATTCACCTTTTCCTTAATTTGGTCCATGTAAGCTCTTCTTGGTCTTCCTGTCTTTCTCCTCCCTTCAAATTTTCCTTCTGTTATAGTCTTTTGGTATTCGTCGTGTCGTAACCAAGTGTCTGGCACAGTTACTGACAGCAAAAATGTTAATGTTACATACTGTTATTAGACGGAAACTTTAAAAGATACATTAACATTTTTATTTGATCTTTGTTGGCGATGCCTGAATTGGCGATAAATAATGACAAATATCGAAAAGTATGACAATATCTAGTCCAATAACTGCCAGTTAATGCTTTGCCTTTAATGAACTGAACTAATGTTACATCGCTAAAATAGTAAAAAATATAATACATTTCAATTATGTATTGTTTAGTATTTCTGACACCTATATATAATGATGTATTCGCCAGTTCATCATATTAATTTAGTGTTACTTCAAGGAAAACATTTGAACTATTGACCTAAATCAACATCTGCTAGAAACTTAATGCATCAGTGTGTCTAATTAGAATTATATGTTTTTGCCAATCAATGTATCTACATACGTCAACTACGTCAGTAACATTTAACTTTATTGGTACCTACCTATTAAATGATAATAAGGTTTTTCAGCTGTGTTATTGTTGAACATAAGTTTATCTCCTTATAATATTATTGGATAATTGCCTAGAAGTTGTAATATGTACTACAACTGCCCTGCCATTGTTCCAGATGCCAGTAACATTTTGTATGCCATGTAAACCGCGTCATAGCAAATTATCGTAGGTTTCTTGCAAACAATCGTCAGATTGCACAATGGCTAGACGTTTCTTGTACTCGGTAAGACAAAGGGATGACCGTTAAGTTGCTTTTTTCCCTTTTTTGTTCTGGTGCCGTCGTAACCAACGTTTGTCTTGTTTCCTGTCGTCCCACATGCTGTACTAATGTTATCTTTTGTTATGGTACGTCGCAGTTGCTGAAGACTTACTAATTTTGACCGACTTTAACTCCCACAATTTACTCAAATGGCTGCACGGAATTTTAATACTAATCGGATTTCAACTAAGAATAAATTATGTTTGAAGTACTTAGCATAACTATCTTGTGGTCGCACTGCGATATTGCAATCAGGGCACTAATCCGTAACAACAAAACGACTGATACTGGGCACTATTGTGGTTTAACCGCAAGTCTTACCGTGTAAGAATATCCCCTGCAGCTTAAGATTTCTAGTCAAGCGATATTAAACTCAGTTGCATTGATTTTAGGATGCATATTTGATATGGTAATTACAACGGGCATTGTTTTGCTGACATTGAATTCAATTGCGCTTGTAATAAAACCTATTTCAGGAGAACTGTTTATACAGAGTAAGTATGTCGGTTGTGCCGGCCGGAGTACTTGCACTACTTGCAGAGATCATGTTTCAGCGGCAGTGGTAGGTGTAGCATCAGTGTTCAACCGCGCTTTGTGCTCCGCTCCTGGGCAGCTTGACGATGTTCACAGACCATATTGTTTTAACTTTATTCTTGTCCTAATAGATGACGTAACGCCTTAGATTATGGCTTTGTGTGTTATAAATATCTGTATTACTATTCTAAGATATGTAGGTACACTAGGTACGAATATATTGTTCTAGATTTGCATTTTTCAAAGTTATTGACTGAATTTTGAGAGCAAATGATAAAACTTTTAATAATATGCAAATCACAAAGCGTGATCTATATTTTTTCGTGACAGGTTATACTCTTAGGCGTGACTGTCTGCAGATTATTTTCATTGTGACTTCATTACATTACACAAACAGCGTTTATACAAATGGTTACGAATACAGTACAAATTACTGTTGAAATTAAAACATCAGGTGTGACTGCCGTGGGCTTCGTGAGTATCAACATTGGTGACAATGCTCGGCCTTGTGTCCACAGCAACTGATCCTTTTATCTCCATCATGATACCCGCTCTGACTTCATAGACAAAGTATTTATTACAAAGGCCTAAGGTTAGCCAGGCTGTTAGGTCGTGTCACCAACTCTGCCAGTAATAAAATACTTAATAACGATATAGCAAATTAAAGTCAGGCAAACAATCTCGGACTTAAGTATAAAATACATACCATAAAGATTTTGTACAGCTCTGTTTCTGCTCGGAAAGGTAGATGATCGTGATCGAGTTCTTGGACTGCAAATGAGACGAGCCAACATGGTAATTAGACACGACAGAAATGATATTGTTGGTCAGTGTTAACAACAGCAATTTGACCAATGATAGCACGCCGTATGTCTCGATGTCATTATAGTCCGTACAAACTTTAAGATCAAATGCTGTCAAACAAACGCAAGCCAAAAGCTGCCTTATGATTAGAGCATAAGGTAGTTTTTGGCTTGCGTTCGTTTAAGAGTTTGTACGGACTATACATTATAATTTATAATAGACCAATCAGGTCGCGAGCTATGCCAGAGTACGTCACGCGACTTCGACAATACCATGCCGCCACACAGACACTGTCTCGTTAGTAAGTGGCAAAATATAAAAAAAAATAACTGGCTGTGGTTTCTGTAAGCGTTACTAAAAGAAAATGCGCTACAAATGAAAGTATAGTTAAAAATTAAAACCTGACTACGACAAAGACTTAAACAAGATTCTAGCCTGCCTTCAGCTTTGCAGCCTGAAGCTCGTTCTTAGGGCCCCAGAAAATGAGACTCGTATCGTATACAGTTCGCGTGAAATATCCATGTGCCTTTGGACCTACAGAAATAGTGCGCTTGCAGAGGAGCTCGGTCTTCTGCCTCGCAACCTGAAGCTCGCTCTACGGGCTCGCAAAAATGAGATTGATATATGGTTTGAGACGACCTGGAACGGTTCGGGCCTTCAGCGTCACTTTGAATTAGTGCGGCATAAATGGCACCTTTAGACGGACCTTCGATCTTCCAGCTTGAAACTTCTTTCACAAGATTAGTCTCAAGTCTTGGTGATCCGACGAGTGATAACGGAAGCACCCTTACTGAAAACTATCTTTTAATGGCAATTTTATTAACGTCCATCAAATAAACTTGTTCTTTTCATCATAGTATGGCGCTAGTAGTCCTTAATTTCCACAATTTGTTAAACTATTTACCGCGGGCTGCGTTACTGATTTATCCCTTTTCTTAGTACCGACCAGTGATGGGCCGTTCTCGAGAAGTTTCGGAAACAAGAGAATATCGGGAGAAGCTTCTCGGGAAAGTTCTCCTCAGCGGAAATTTCTGAGAAAGTACCTTATATTTTAGAGTTATGCATTTTTTGTTCGCTTAATACTCATTATATTTGTGGTTTATAACTATTTGCAGAGTATTTGTGCGCAACAGGTCATTCTATCAATGAAATTCTCTTTGTTCTCGAGAATTTCCCGGGAAACTTCTCGGAAACGTTCTCTGGGGAACGTTCTCAGCAAAAATTCATGTTATTTTTTCTTCTAAAAAGTTTTTTTTATAGATTATTTTAATGATTTACGGTACTTTATTAGGCGTTGTCATCGTATTATTATTCGTTTACACATTAAATGTTAAGTCTATTCAAGACTGGAATGGGTAAAAACGGACTAGTGCGACTTGATCTGCGGACATTGATATATTATCTTTTTCATCACTTTCTCGAAAATGGTGTTGTTACACTTAAGTTTTGCGGGCTGTAAATGACCTATTACGCCCTAGGGCGTAATGGATTTTTTTCTGTTTTACTCTTATTGGTCATGTTCAAAGGAAACGCCAACTTACTTTTTTAACTTTTTTTACTTTAAAGAGAGCTGTTATTGCAAATACATGTAAACACATATTTCGGTAAAATAAATTAAATGTTTAATAAATAGTGTATTTCAGTATTTTGCAAATGTAAAATCAAGTAAAATGGCCGTTTTAGGTTTTTACCGCTATGGTTTCCGAACGTGACTTGACATTCGCATTATCTATGGATATTAATGTCACTTTTTGATTTAAAAATTTGTTCTCATACTGGGTAGATTAGTAAGGTTATTTAGGTATTTAGATTTCCTCACAAGTGTGATGAAAAACATTGTGTGTGCCACGGGTGGTAAAGGAATTACAAACGAGTGTTATTAAAGCCCTCGGCTTTACCTCGGGCTTGTAACAAATACTCGTTTGTAATTCCTTCCTTACCGCCCTAGATACACAATTTACTATAAAATATCACCGACTCTTGTGCTTTCTTGACTTACTTTTTGACTTAAGGTCCTATGTCCCCTAGATGGGGCAGAGGGCGTCCACAGTGCGCCGCCATCCCGAACGGTCTTGAGCTTTGCGTTTCACTTCGCTCCACGTCTTCCCTATTGCCTCCGCTTCCGCAATGATTGTCCGCCGCCAGGTCTGCTTAGGACGGCCACGTTTGCGCTTTCCTTGAGGATTCCAGTCTAGGGCTTGCCTTGGTATATGTTCAGGATCCCTTCGGAGCGTGTGCCCAATCCAGTTCCATTTCCGGCGTTTTATCTGTTGGTCGATCGGGGTCTCATTGCAGCGTTCCCATAGGTTTATATTGGAAATTTTCTCGGGCCAGTATATACCGAGAATCCGGCGTAGGCAGCGATTGACGCAGGTCTGAAGTCGGCGCGAGATGTCTTTTGTGACCTTCCACGTCTCGCATCCGTACAGCAATACCGTTTTTACATTGGACCGGAATATTTTCAGTTTGACTCTTCGCGTCAATTTCCGCGATTGCCATACGGGGCGAAGCTGTGCGAAGGTGGCTCTTGCTTTGGCAACTCTCGAAGCGATGTCCTCTTCTGTTCCTCCGGTTTCCGACACGACGCTACCGAGATATGTAAACTTGTGGACGCGTTCCACAGCCTCTGTGCCAATGAGCAACGGCAAAGAATTTGCCGCGCCGCACCTCATCTCCTGAGTCTTCCGCGTATTGATTTTAAGTCCCGTCTTCATTGCCTCTCCTCTAAGGTCGTCTAACTTGGCTTGCATGTCGGCGCGTGTGTGACTGAGCAGGCATAGATCATCGGCATAGTCCAAGTCTTCCAATATGTTGGTCAGTCCCCATTCTATGCCGCGGCGCTTGTTGGCTATCGTGCATTGCATCACCCCGTCGAGAACGATAAGGAAGAGAAGGGGAGAAAGAAGACATCCTTGCCGCACACCCGCATTCACCGGGATGTCCTCCGAGACTAGGCCATTGTGTGTTACTCTACAAGAATACTTTTTGTAGATGGCCTTAATAAGGTTTGTAATTTTCTCGGGGACACCAATCTCACGCAGTCGGGCCCAGATGCATGTCCACTTGAGTGTATCGAAGGCTTTTTCGAAGTCCACGAAGGTTAAATATATTTCCCTCTGCCATTCTGATGCCTGCTCTAATATGATACGCAGAGTATTGACCTGGTCCGTACAGGATCGATTTGGTCGGAAACCAGCCTGCTCCTTGCGTAGAAGAGTCTCAACGGCCCCCGTCAGCCTATCCAAGATGATCTTGCAGAGCACCTTAGAAGGAGCCGAAAGCAGGGTGATGCCTCTCCAATTGCCGCATTCACTGAGATCTCCCTTTTTTGGCACGGTGACAAGGAGGCCTTTGTTCCAGTCGTCCGGTAAATCTTCCGCTTGCCAAACTTTGCTTTCTTACCTGTCATAAATAATTTTCTCTCTTTACCTGCCACCCAGAGCCCAAAAAAGGGGACAGGTCCGATCCATCAAATTACAATCCTATTGCTATTACTTTCCTTTTCTCTAAAGTGATAGAGCGTGTGATTAATATAAAATTCCTTAGATAGGTATCTAAAAGAACATAATTTGATCAACGGCCTTCTATATGGTCACTGCACTGGTGATCTCCTAGTACCTATATCCCACACACCGCTGCCAACTGCCCACAGCCAAAGCCGGCATCCAAAAAGTTTGATGTGCTGAGTTGAGCGAAGCGGTACATCACGTCTGGGCAAAGACAGCTGTTGTACAAATCGCAGGTCTGACTTCATATGGAGTACTGCTATCATCATGTTCCTCTTGGCTCGGTCCAAAAACGCACTATGTGACAAATTTGAAGCGGTAATGAACCTTTAAGTCTAAGGAGAGACTTCGCCTATTTATGTGTATTCTACCATTTTTAAAACTTGTATAATAGGCTGTTTATTTCATTGCATATTTGTGAAAATCACTACCTCGGCGTGAAATGGGGTTGCCAGCCTCATAACTATTTGGACTCGCTCTCACTCGGCCGGCAATCCCTTCCTTCTGTTGTGAAGTAATTTATTTATTAAAAAAAACAGCAAATAGCAAATGTATTAAATATAGAAACTAAAAGTATAATCAAGTAAAAACAAATCCTATAACGAAATAAAAATAAAAGCAATTATGTAGGCTGTCAATATTGTTCATTATTAGAAACAGCTACCGAGGGAGAACGTTTCCGAGAAGCTTCTCGGGATTATAGAGAATTTTGCCTTTAGAATATTCATTCAAGATACACTTATTTACGAATGCCGATTAAACACAATAACGAAAACATTTCAGCCCTAAAAATACCTGTATTTTAAATCTGAATCACTTTTATGCTAATATTTGTTCCGGAGAAGTTTGCCGGAAATATTTCACCGAGAATGTTTCCGAGAAGCTTCTCGGGAATTTCTCGAGAACATAGAGAATTTTGCTCTCAGAATATTCGAAAAAGTTCAGGTACCTTACGAACGTCTATCAATAACATATACGAAGACATAAAAGCAAAATAATACTATTTTTTTTAAAGTATTTATGTACTTTCTCAGATATTTCCGTTCCCGGAGAACTTTCTCGAGAACATGTGAGAATTCTCAGGAGAAGGAATTCTCGAGAGCGAGAACGTTCTCACCGGCACAACACTGGTACCGACATTGTTGTTATTGAATTGAAATGGAAATAAACAGATGTGATATATTTTTGAAATGAGCTTTTAAATAGTACATTGTGTATCTAGGGCGGTAAGTAAGGAATTACAAACGAGTGTTTGTTACAAGCCCGAGGCGAACTGCCGCGGCGACTGTAGATAGTTGACATTGTATACGAGCAAACCAGCATAGTTTTTACTAAATATTCACATGGGAAAATACTGCATAGCGTGGTATAATAATACTCGTACAGCCTATGTATACTTGGCGGCCTAGGAATATGAACGTTGTGCTTCTTACATTATCTCCAAAAGGATATCATCCCTATGATGAAAGTTTATTTGAAAATTTCATCGGGCTTACTCGAGTGCCTATAAAAAATCTAAATTGATCACAGGATGGAGCTTACTCTCGAACGGCCTTATAAGGGATCGTCGGTTCGGTTCTTCTGCCTACACGGTATACTAAACTAATGTCCATATTCGTCATTATGGGCGTTCTGAGTAACGCAGCCGACGAATCAGCTACCTTTGTTAGAAGATGATGACTGTTTTTGCTGTTCTCGTGGGCGGTCGATTCACCTTCGATATTAAGATCTTCATGTAGGTGGTACCTAACACTTATTCTTGAGAACTCAGGAAGTGTCATAACATTTTATGCTTTGATTTTGTAATCACAGTTGGTACATTGCTGCGTGGGATGCTTAAGTGTAGTAAAATTAGGTTGTGTAATTACATTATTATGTTTCTATTAATCTTCGAGTACATGTTATAATATGGTATTAGTACACTAACTGTCACTAGTTCATGGCATTGCTTATACTTATGCATTTTTATTCTGAAAATAACTTGATCGATCTATGTGTCTAGCACAAAAACTTAAATAATGACTTCTTACTTTGAAAATAGAATAAAGACAAGGGTCTTTATTTAAACCCATATATTCAAATTGCCTACTCATTTTGTAACGGATCTCCCAATTATTGCTAATTTTCTCAAGAATAAACAAATAAGTCGCACGCAACTAAGTTATAATTATAAACCTAATTCTATCAACATTCGTCTGCAGCGCTTAACATTATCCTTTGTAAATACATGGCATTAACGAGACGGTGATTTCAACCTGTAATTTTCTCATAACCGCGGCATCGGATTGTTTCATCTTGCTACCATGCGGTAGATAACGAGTAATGGATACCCATGTGAACGAATTCAAGTACTCGAAACTCGAAGCCTACAAAGCTATTTTAATATATGGTTTCTTTAGTGGCCGCTCGGATATTTAACGCGTGGCTACTTCAAATACTTAAACAATTTATTATGGTTAAGTACTAATTTTAAACATGGAAAGGAAAAAATAGTACCTATTATAGTATATGTATGTTAGTATATGTATGGCAATGTTTGAGAATTTCACTCGAATCGGGATTCGAAATATGAAAAAAAACCCGCTTGCGTTTCAAGACAAGTCTATCTGATATTTTAGGTTTTCTGTTTTATTGTTTGTATTGTGGTATGATCAATCTACTATGTTATTGAAAATATCCCCATGTTTTGGTTTCCAGACATTGCTAACAAACCTGTTTATACAATGAAAGTGCAAACAGACTACCGTAAGCCAACACTGATTTGAACAAAAACACAAATTTGATTGATGTGGGACTATTAAATATGATCATGTTATCGCTATAACCGCTGTTAACGGACATTTATAATACAATACAAATATACATACTTTATTTTACACACCAAAACACATTACTAGAGGTACATTACATAATTACATACAATTTAAAAAGTAGACAACAGGCGGACTAACGGACGGACAATATCTACTAAACTTTATGAAATTTGGTTCTGTACTGTAATAGTACATTGTGTATCAAGGGCGGTAAGTAAGGAATTACAAACGAGTGTTTGTCACAAGGCCGAGGCGAAGCCGAGGGCTTTAATAACACGAGTTTGTAATTCCTTTACCGCCCGTGGCACACACAATGTTTTTCATCACACTTGTGAGGAAATCTAATTAAAATAACCTTACTTAACCTAAATAAAATTGTAAAACTGACAGTGACATTAGTGACATATCCATAGACAATGCGAAAGTCAAGACACGTTCGGAAACCATAACGGTAAAGACCTAAAACGGTTGATTTTATATTTGCAAAATACTGAAATACACTATTTAAACATTAAATTAATGTAACAGAAATATGTGTTTATATGTATTTGCAATAACAGTTCTCTTTAAATAAATATTTCAGTGATAAAAGTTAAAAAAGTAAATTGACATTTCCTTTGAACACGACAAATAAGAGTAAAACAAAACCATCGTTTCTAATTTAAAAAGAAAACCATTACGCCCTAGGGCGTAATAGGTCATTTACGGCCCGCAGAACCTACGTGTAATGACACCATTATCGAGCAAGTGTGATGAAAAATGACTTACTTGTATTCTGATCCTGTGTCAAATGGGGCAGAGAACATTCACAATGACTCTCCATCTCATGCGATCCTAAGTTTTGCACTTGATTTCGCTCCAAGACTTCTCAATTTTCTTCGTTTTGTCTAGTAAGTACCGTACGCCTGTGCAGAAGGTTTGTTTTAAGCGACTTCTGTTTTTTTTTACTGTTAATAATATACTTCATAAATTTCAAAAGATGGTGTCTTCCGGCGGTTCTCCTCCCCAGAAAGTCATATCCCTAGTGCCAAAAGAAAAGAACAGAATCAGACATGTAAAGGGTTGAGGGCCTACTTGCAGAAATACATGTTTTTAGGGTTCCGTACCAAAATGGTAAAAAAGGAACCCTTATGGTGCGACTCTTGTCTGTCTGTCCGTCTGTCACAGCAAGATATCTCAGGATCTACTGATGCTATCGACTTGAAATTTGGAATAGTGTTAAAAATCGCTAACCCGAGGCTATTGAACAGTAAAAAATCTTATAACATTTTTACTTTTTTTTTAAAGGGGACTGAAATGGCACTTTGAAAACTGAAAGTAGGGTTATTATATTGAGTGGGGTATCAAATGAAAGGAATTGATTTGTAGATTAAAACACCGTTGTTATTTTTTTCTTAAGTAGTTTTTGATTTATGATGAAAAATGTTAAAAAAAATACCATTCCCCCTATTATCTTCGAAGTTACTGAACAGAAAAATCTGTAATAATTACCAATTATTAATGTCGTCCTAAATATTACAGGAAAAATATAACGGTTTTCCTAAGTTGCACTGTTTTTTAGAAATTTGCTAAAATTGTAACACATACTTATTTGCTGCTACTAAACTAATCAGCATACAGTTTTTGTTGAACTACCTATGTATCTACTTATGAGTTTGTACGGAACCCTCGATGGGTGAGTCCGACTCGCACTTGACCAGTTTTTTTTACGGGAATTCCAATCGATTACCACTATTGCCAGTTTGGGTACCTAGGTATAATTGTTCGGAATTTGGAACCTTTTCGGGAGGTGTAACCAATCCAGTTCCACTTGCGGCTACGGCTGGTCGATTATGGTTTCGCGGCAGACTACTCGAAGGTTCTCATTCGATATTTTCTCTGACCAGTAGATCCCGCGTATTCGACGTAGACATCGGACGAAAAGATGGAGCTGGTGCGAGATGAGCTTGGTGACCTACCGCGATTCGCACCCGTATAGTACCTACATTACATTAGACCAGATAGTTTACCTTTGTTCTTCGAATCGGTTTATTGACTTTTGTACGAGTCACAACTGTGTTAAGGTTGCTGGGGCCTTGGCGATCCTTAAAGCGATGTCATCTTCTGTTCCACCTGTTTCTGCTATGACGCTACAGAGATAGGTGAATTTCTAGACTGGTTTCATTATTACCTACTGTATACGGTATAACAGCGAAGAGTTCTTCACTCTAGATGTAAAATGGTTACTTTCAAGACTAGGATAACAAGGAAGTTAACAATTACGCTTCTTTACTTTGACAGGAGGAAGTAATCATGTGATTATATTAGGTACTTGATGAACGTTGACTAATTTTTATATTTTGTTTGACGGTACCTACACAAAGAACTTGATTGACAGGTAGGTAATTGGAAGACCTCTGAACTATTAAACTCTGTTACAATAGGTCTGATCAATTAGAGACGGGAAAAAAGCACTGTGGGTGGTCTACTGTATGAGCAACGCACATTGAATGTAGTAAACTTGAAATTGTTAAAATATATTTCATATTATTATTTCTATGAAATAAATAATTGATAAAAAACTTACTACTTCTGTTGTCTTTGATATAAATATGTTTTTACAATAGTTTGTGAATGACAATTACGGGCCTGTAAACAGTTTTCAGCTCTAGTTTAAAAAAAAATCGCATATGTTACGTTTGGTTTACTAAAAAAAAAATAAGTTGATCTGATACGCCTATGATTGATTGACTTAATGAATTAAGTACACAAAAATGTAAAAATGATTAGGGCAACATAAAATAAAGGTTTTTTTAAACCTGTGTTTATTTAACAGGAATTCAAAACCAGACGTTAGGCAAATCGGTTTTGTAATACCCACATTTACCTAAAAGATTTCCTGCAACATGTTAATTTGTTGCATTGCTTCTAGTGGTTACGTTTCAAAGCGCATAATTATTGACATTTGCCAGAACCCATTTGTAATTAAGTAAACGAGTTGGGACCCCAGACAATGCGGTAATAATACCGGCACCATAATGAACATTAAGTTTCATTATTTTGTCATTGCTATTCAGGCATTAGTGTTTGTGTATTAACTTTGTTAAGTATTCTTCTTTGGTCTATTGGTATTTTCTTGGAAAAACTTCCCATAAAATAAACATGAATATTAAACCGTTTTCATATTGAATTCTGCCTTTGTGCAATTATGTTAATTAGCTTGTTAGTAATAATATATTAAATCGATATTATCAAATTAACATTAAAAAATTGGTAGATAACCAGAATTATCCCAATCCAGTGCCCTCCTATTGAACTATCAAAGTTTACCTGCTAACGCAATTAGAATGCTCTTTGAAGTTTGCCTTAGATTATCCGTCCTATCAACAATTACCTTTAATACCTATCTAATTAAGTTACGAATATATATTTACTTTATCATCAGGGCACCTATTCTGTAAAAAGTATAATTGGGTAATTACAACACACCCGTAAGGAGAAGCACTGTTTTTTTTTTTTGAAATAATGTTACTTTTATTCTAGACATTTCACAATTACACCTAGATCTAATTGACAGGTGCCAGTTAACCTAAGAGCAATGCAAACTAATCTCACTGCAGTGTCTAGCTGACTTATGACAAAGATTGGGCACTTGGCCAACATGCAGCTCACGGGCAAATTTTTATGCCTGTCTAGATATATTATTATAAAAACTTATCTAACCGGAGTAAATTTGACCGTCATTGTAAGTTTAAATTACAACACAAATATTATAATATTGTTATTATCATCATCATCATTAGCCATTACATTCATTTCCACTTAATACCAGCTATTTGAGAATATTATCGGTTCATCTACATTCTGGTTAACGCAATGTAAGGGTACATTGCGTCTGCCAGTTCATAGTTTCCACTCCAGAATCAGTCGCCGCAACAGTTATAGATTCTATATGACAGATATAATTATATGACCAGTCCACTTTTTTCATCAGCCTCTAGCATGGTATATTAATTAACAATCGTATATTGGTTGTAGTTAATACGGCTCGTGGCAATTTTCTAGCTTCCTAATCAAGATTCAAGACCTTTCGCTGGTACCTTTCTCATCGATTGGGTTGTCTAGCACCAAGCTTCATAAAAAGTTATTCATACGTCAGGTCCAAGTGTCGAAATGTTCCACTCATCGCCATCCGAAACGGAATGTTCGTCACAAACAGAACGATTAACCGGAACGTATCTTTAGCTTCGCTTTATTATTCGACTGTTCTTATGTATATGCGTGTGTACTCGACAACGTGCCAAAGACTCAGACACATTAGCACGCTCTACTAAGATATAGGGACAACTATTTCAGAGTGAAGCTAATACAATAGGAATCACTATTGTCCTTCCAAGTTCGTTATGTTACTTGATGAAAACGACGTCTCGTGTCCATATGGCACTTTCAAAAATATTTTTTCCAGTTGTGTTAGATGAGCGAACATTTTTCAACGTCGGTATTGGACAATGTGGCGATATGGATTCTCGCTTTGATTAATGAAGTCATTGCGGTAAATTAAATGTTAAATTCGACTGGCTCACTAGTAATTGTTTCAAAAGCATTGACGTCTGGTCTAGTGAAATCCGAGGCGCACCCAGTCAGTAGCCACTAGAGTAATGCTAAATATTTCCTCAAACTGTGATTGCGTCAGTACGCTAAAGACACAGAGTACGCTTCTCATTACATATGTGACGGACAGTTAGTTACTAAGATCGAATAGCATAGGGCAAAATATGCAAAACACATTATGAACACAATATGAACTCGTGTAAAAGTTACATCATTCATTACTCTTGTAATAAAAGTTATAGCTTCTTGCTTGGACTATTTCAGTGGTGACACTAAATTATGCGGCACTTCCTCTCAAGAGTTTACGATTATGTGTTTTATTAATGTAATATGAAGTTAATACAATAAGCATCTCAAAATAAATACCAATGAGCAATATGAAGCAATCGCTCGTGAAATCAATCCCTGGATAGGTACCTATAAATGCAATGTACAAAAAAAACTAGATTGATCAAATTTGTAGGATGATCTGCATTTGGTGTACCTAGGAAGTCTTGGAAATGATTGTGCGTCTGAAACCTTGAGCAAGTAATGATAGCTGTGCATATGTTCGTTACGTACTAATTAACGCCTTTGGCTTCTGGCAGTACCATTCGCAGCGGGACGTGGAATTTATCATTCAATTTATTGGACACTCACCGCGCGCGCTGCCAACTATCACCGATTTCCCACGATTGTGGTCTCCATTTCATTTATTTGCAAGTTTAAATGCAATCATATAAATACGATTGAAGTAAAAAATATAACGCTTCTTATTTATATTTTTTATGTTGTATTTGTAGTTGATGTAGAAGTGGGACTGGTCTGTTCATGTCTGCTGCATGCCTAGTGAGCTGTGGGTCAGATTTACCACGGATGATGCCCGATGACGCCAAACGAAAACTCGGGTGAGATTCCTTTTTAAGGCGAGGTGAGACCAGAATCGGGCACGGAAGCCTAGTTTCCAAATCATTTTTAGAGCACTTATTTGACTCTTAGGTCACTGTAAAACATATATAGTAATAATATTCAGAACTGTATCTAGGGCTTCCTCTCACTTAGAACACGATAGCGAACACTTCGCTCGATAGAAAAGTAGCGCGAAAACACTATAAAATAAAGTATTTTTTTCATTTTTTTTTCATTTTGTTCATCACCAGTTACCTTTTCTGACAAAATTAATACCTGACAATCATGATTTCACAGTCATGCAGGGCATCCTCTCATGTTTGGGTTGATAACGTATACTTTTATGTTAGAAATCGAAGATAATCTGCAATAATCTGCATTCCACCCGACCCTAGTTTGTATGTGAAATGCGAGCCAGGTCCTACCGCGCCTTAAAGGAATAACCAGATACCGCACAAAGTCGGGAAAATTAGAAAAAACGATGAGGCCTAGCGATGGGACAGAATGAACTTTTAATAATAATAAAATATACAATATATAATAATATATATGTTATGCGTTACAAAACAGCTTAAATAATGATATATTAATTTGTTACAGGTATGCCATTCATTATCTCCATCACATTTCACATTCACGTTGGGTGAGAAATTCTACCAAGCTGTGATGATATCCAATTTATAATCATGGTTTACACTATTGAACGAACAATTCTTAATTGGTAAATGTATGACTTTCTTCTTCATAACTTCCCTTATTATTCACCTTTGATTTAGCACCATAATCTGGTCGGACGGAGTTAAGTTTTAAACTTGTGATAATTTATGTATGCACCAGAATTACAATTCAAAGGCAGTTCCGGGTCGTTACGCGTATGCATCAATCATCAGCATATCAGCCATCTAACGTTTTTCGGTAATGTTCATTATTTTGAAGCAATTTTGCTACGCGCAGTTCTTATCTGTTTCATCTCATCCGAGTTTGTGGCTGGCTGCATCGCCAGATTTGCTAGACTAAAACGATGTAAATAAACATACGTCTCTGTGTATATAGGCCTTTTTAAATTAGCTCAGCAGATCGGCCCTGGCGGCATTACAAAGGAGCTCGTACATCTTTCGCGACGCCTCGCCGTGGTCAGGAATGGCATGTAAATGTTACACGTTTATTATTGCAACGGCATTCCATTTCGTATTGGGTTAGGAACGGTGGATGCATTTGAATCAACAGTGCGTCAAGAATATAAGGCGTCTCTAATCATTAGAATGGATTATCGTATATGCATTCAGACGATTTCCATTAATTGATGCATAAATGTATTTAGTATTATTGTAACTTATACAAGGCAAGGCTTCGCACGGGTGCGATGCCGATACTAAATGCATGTATTATACATATAAATAAAGCTTTCTCTTCAATGACTCTATCTATTAAAAAGGCATCAAAATCCGTTGCGTAGTTTTAAAGATCTAAGCATACATAGGGACAGATAGACAGCGGGAAGCGACTTGGTTTTATACTATGTAGTGATTGTAATAAGTCTATTAAATAGACAAAATAAAACATTTATAAAGCAAATTTAGCTGTATAATATTTTGATGAAAGAAGGGCACATTTTGTATTGATTAGGATACAGTCACGTCCTGCTACCCTACTTCATTTTCTCAAAAGTGTATCTTATTTGTACAGTCTTACTTAATGTACATTTAAGTAAAATTCTCAAATGTGTGAACAACCCCTCCAGCTAAGGAATCAAAATTCGAAAGAACTTGATAAATAATTTAAGACTATGTCTTGAATGTTCATGATGTTTGAGAAGGTAACAATAAACTAGTTAGTTCAGTCATTACTGTGAATGACAATGCAAGCATTATTGTCGCAATTATCCCTGTATTTATATTGTAGGTGGGGTATAAACACAACGACTTTGCATACATTAAAACGGCTTGCTGCAATGCAAAGCGAATTCTACTAGTGGTTCTCTTCTAATGGGCGTTTCTTCTTATTAGTCAGGATTATGAATGAGGCGATAGACAGGTATTGGATTGTCCGAAGGTGCCAATTACTCTCGAGGCTGGCACGTGCCTCTATTGTCAAATGTTTAAACAACCGTTTGAGCTAACATCTGCTGATATAAAACGAAGTGCATGTTCTTACGGGCATAATGCAAATATACAGTTCCCCCGTAGTAATGATACAATAATTGTAATTATTAGGTTAATTACCTAGCACAATTCTCGGTACTGTTAAACAGAACTGTGTCAGAATAGATAAATTGTGTCATAGTGAATCATCTAAGTAAACGACATCGTTTCATCTAAATATAAGACACATGTTATCATAAGCAAATGAAACTTGCCCGATGGATATTCACAAAGTGGATCAGACCTCCGGCTAAGTCATATGTAGCGTTGAGTCTTAAAATAACTGTGTTACTGTATTGTTTTTTGTGGCTAGTATTGGCTGTGCCAAAAATCTAAAAGGAGCGTAGTCACAATTTTACTTTATTTTATTGTAACTCACAGAAAGATAAAACTCATTCATACCTACTATTGGTGGCCAACAAACATGAAATTGACGCTTTTTGCTAGGTCAACTCAAGTTGTCAATATTTGTCATCGACATGAAACTACCTGTTGAATTCTGTATTAGATACGCCCACTAGACGTTATTGAATATGGAACCCGCCCTACTGACAACAGTACTAGGTAGGCATTGTTTGTCAGTTACGAGTCTTTCGTGTGCTAACAATTCTCACAGGTTTTATTGGAGTCAACATTCTTTACTGATCTATTTCCTTAATTTTATTGCATTCCATCTAGTCTTGGCATCTATTGATTTATAATTTATATAGACTCGGGCATGATCCTAGATACACCGGAGGTAATAAACTTTCTATTATCTATTGAACGTGCTATATGATGCATAAAAGTCGCAAACTATAAAACGTTGTGGTAAAGTATATAGCTTCCGCTGTCCCCATTTTATTCTTCCGTGAGGTCTTTGTTTCGTGTTTTTCTAATTTTAATTACATTGGTAAGGTACCCTCCTGTATGTTCTCAACATAAGCCGTATTGCCAACATTTCAAGTTTATAGTTCTTTGTGATGTTCTTTGGTTATTAAAATCTTCGTTTTATCGTCTATTGTGTAAAATCATATTCAATATGTTTTCGACGTCGAACATCTATGTATAGCAAATGTGCAATACCTTTGATCAGGCCTATTAGAACTAACTGGCTTCTTGCATTACGGTTGTTTACTCTAAAACAACACATTAAAAGAGAAATCTAGTTTCCAAACCGTAAACCCGTCCTGTTTGCGTTTGGGCCAGCAAGTAAACCGTGAAAAATAAATATTGAGCGATATATCAGCAAAATCGTTAGTTTGCGCCGAAACTTTATAGCTATAATAAAAGAACCGTCAACTACAGACAGTGTTCAGAGAATAAATAATAATACAACGTGGCCTGCATTCTAAAAGCGCAGGCGCGGAACCGCGTTCATTGGTTCAGCTTTAAATTCGACACATTTAGCTGCTCCCGACTAGCGCGCTGTTTGCTCGCGTCGACGCGTAAATTCTTACGAATAGGTTGTAAATCTAAAAGCACAGTTTCTATGAAAACAAACAATTGCCACTCTGCTTGGACAGTGTATTATAATAATCTTATATGTCTAGATTTTCTCTTTGTAAATGTTCCTCTGTCCCGTATGCTGTCTCTACGTGCCAAGTTGAGTTTGCACTTCGCTGGTATTTTCTTTTGTAAACTGTAAACTTGATAATAAAGACGTTTCAAGAGTCTAGACTGCAGACAAAGTCCTATACCTACTTAAGTAATTTTATATTTTGTATTCGACGCAATCTCTAACAAAACGTTTTCCTGTGTAGTTAGTTGGTTTCAAAATGTTTCTTATGCACGACGTTCAGCTCCTTATGCAGCACTTCAAATGCCAATCGAAAATCCCAATTTATCGCTTACAAATTTTACTTCCGTGTACTTATTTGCCGTATATCAATAGACGGACGGGTAAACTGTCCCGCCAACATTCGCCTCTGCGAAACCGGACAATTTCTCAACTCTGCTACTACGCCGTGTAAACAACACCCATGTTTTCTTTCACACTGCGCGTCGGCAAATAGCTCATTCATAAATATTAAAGTGGCATGCAACATGGATGTGACACATGCATATCAATGGTGGTAAAGTTACTAATTTTCGAGAGGTTCTTGATTTTTTGTTGATCGGTGGATTGGAGATAAAATTGTCTTATACGGAATATATTTATCATTATCCTGTTGCATCAATATTTTATAAGTATAATCGTCTCGCCCTTTGACTTTGCATAGATTAAGATATCACGATAAGGCATTTCAATCAGAGCGGTGTGGCCCACCTGCGCTGACATTTTCAAACTGGTTTCCTTTTGAGAAACTTCAGCAATCACCCATATCAGCCGCACCAACAATTTGACATCTGCATGGCTTGCGTCTATTTGCATTGTCAGGACCAAGAATATACTTATTCATTCATATTTGAGTCATCGTTAATGCTAATTTCGTCACCGTTCTATGAATAAGAACAGGAGAATAACAATACACCCACGCGAATGTCTAAAGTCCTTCAATCAATCTCGTGTTATTGCTGCATCGTACACTTAGGTAGCTCTTTGCTTAGAACTGTACCCGCTACATCTCGAAGGTAACTGGTTATTGACAACTGAAACTAAACCAACCTTATGTTAAAGTGTATGCATAATTAATGTACACAGCAACACATGAGTGTGACGCTTGACGTGCGGGACAGCAAGTCTCCACCTCTGTTAAAAGTTTGCATCTCAATGACACTAAAATTATGGAAGGGCGTTTCTCCAGAAATATGTCTGCGGTCACGTCATTCATCTGGCCCTTTTTCATACTAAATGTATGGAGACAGATGAATGAGTCGCAGACATATTTCTGGAGAAATGCCCGGAATTAGTTGGTCTCGTTTCATTAAAATGTTTTAATACATTTCGTAGCTGTATATCGTGCCGAAAGTTGTATTTTGCGCACTAGTGCTTAATAGGGTTCCGTACTTCTTCTCTGTCGTATCGCTTTTGGCAGAGCGGTCGTGGTCACACTGAGGCGTCCACATCGGTGGTAGAGGCGGACACAGCTTTCCGCACGATCTCCCGCCATCTCTCCCTGTTGGCAGACTGTCTGGCACAGTCAGATATGCGGTTTCCTACAGCGGCTTTCATTTGACGTTCCGTACTAAAATGGTAAAAAAGGAACCCTTATGGTGCGACTCTGTCTGTCCGTCTGTCACAGCAAGATATCAGGATCTACTAATGCTATCGACTTGAAATTTGGAATAGTGTTAAAAATCGTTACCCAAACTTATTGGACAGAAAAAAATCTTATATCTTTTTTAGTTTTTTTTTTAAAGGGACCGTAAATCAAAAGTAGAGCTATTATATTGAATGGTATATCAAATGAAAGGGCTTAAGGTGTAGATTACAAAACTATTTTGATTTTTTTTCTCAGTCATTTTTTTTTTGATTTAATACAAAAAACGAAATAAGAAGTACCAATCCCCCTATTATCTCCGAAGTTACTGAATAGAAAAATCTGTAATAATTACCGATTATTAATATCATCCTAAATATTACAGGAAAAATAAAATGGTTTTTCTAACTTGCAGCGTTTTTCAGAAATTCGCAAAAGTTGTAAGACAAATTTATTTGCTCCTACTAAACTAACCGCGAACGCATGAGTTAAGTTTGTCCCACCATACAGTTTATCTCGAATTATCCACTTATCTACTGACGAATTTGTACGGAACCCTTGGTGCGCGAGTCCGACTCGCACTTGCCCGGTTTTTACTTTTCAGCTAACTCTCGAACACTAAATAACACATTTATTTGCGAATAAGTAAACTATAAAGTAATATGACTTGCTTTTTCATGTTTAAATTAAATTCTGTATGTTTCTTCCCAAAATAGTTTCTTTTGATTTGGCTGAATGGTGACAACCGGTGCCATGTTTTCGTTACAGCGTCATTTTTTTGTAAATATATTAAAAAACGTCGTTTACATACACGTGCGGAAGTATCATTTCCACTGAAATCGAGGGCTTTCTTTATTACTATTATTACCTCCCGTGTTGTGTATATTATTTTATTTCTACACTTGGCCAGAAAGCGGGCTTTTCCGTATGCGTAGCTTGCGGAGAAAGCGACTTTATGGCCAGGTGTGGCATAAAAATACTATTGTCATTACCATCTGCCTCAGAAGTGTTTGCATTACATTGCTGCTCGAGAAATGTTGGAGCTTAAAGCTACTCGTGTCATTGATTAAATCTAATGTTCATAAATATACACACGCTTTATAATACATATAAGGGTTAAGACACAGGGCTATATTATATTTTGTTACTTATACAAGTGACATGTGATGTGATACGCTACATTTGTTGCCGTTTCTCGTAGCAATAAAACTCAAAACGCCACGCACGAGAGAGTGCCTGCCGTATCGATGGCAAGTATATTGTCTTTCACTACTGTTCCGGCACCTTGACGTACACTGACTTGATTATCTTACCTCTATTCATCTTTGGAAGTGTGATGCATCCAATTTGTATTTTATTGTTATTCATTCGATATTGATCAACACTGCTCTGATATGATTTATGTTCTAAATGATCTGGTAATTTGTCAACCTTTTGTTCTTTTAATTCAATTATTCTAAGGTTATATTTGAAACTATGTGGTTAGTCTGTAGTCAAAGCAATAGGTGTTTGTTCTTATATTCAGATTTATTAGGCCACATATCCTCACGGTTTGTCTTTTATACAATACAACAATAGTTTCTGGGAGGGGGCCGGATAGGCGCGTTGTTTTACTTCCGCTGTCACATCTTCATTAAGTATTACGTATTTCGATTCCATTATCATTTTATAACAATAAGCAACTTTCAATGAAAATTACATATTTAGAAACTTCCGGCTGCTAAGAGACCTTTTAAGTAATACGTTATACTAGGAGAAAGGAAGGTAAAACGGACCACTTAAGGATTCGTCAAATAGATGTGAACAATAAAAATATCGAATATCTTCTTCACATCAGTAACTTTAGTAACTATTTAAAAAAAAATCCTTTTATCTTTATTTTTTACCTTTTTATGTCTTTACTATCTTGGTGGTCCGTTTTGCCTGTTCCGTTTTGTCATTTTGGTTATAAGTTTATGGTTAATATTCTAGTTCACATTGACGGTAACCTTTGCATATTGCAGTATGAAAATAAAGTCCAGTAAAGAGTAATCAAAGCAAATACACTTAGGAATCAAAATCACTAACATCAAAAGAGGAGTCTGATCAAAAAATACCTGTTTTACATGGAAATGCTCAAAATGATATTTATTATAATATTTTTTGTTTTCAAGTATGATAGCTTCGAGATCACTGACCGCAAATGCGCGAGAGGCGACTATCAGATTTACGTAAATTAGCAATACATAGGACTAATAGGTCCAAAGATATATTAGAGAGGTCCGTTTTACCCACTAGGTCCGTTATGCCTTCTTTTCCCCTACTATCAGTAGGATTGGAAAAGTTCCGAAGAACGTCAGTTCTACTGACCTATTTTCATCAGGCAGCTTTAAAAATATCAAACATTACAATGTTTTTTTTAAGCCTGACAAACTTGTAAGCTTTACTGGCTGTTGCGAAAACGGACCCGGTGGGGGCCGTGGCGTTCCCTGGGGTCGAACCAAGTCGCTGGCCGGACCACCTTAAGTGGATCGGACTAGGACATTCTAATGTAAAAGCTAAATCGCAACGGGGCCATACAATACGTATCTAGACGTCATACACACTAAACTGGTGTTAAACTTATTTTAACCGTTTTTGCATTAGGTGTAACAAATTTGGCATATTGGTTAGCGTAATTTACCTTCCCGTGTTGGTAATGTAATGTATTAATAAACATTAGGAATGTTATACAAAACTTTATTGATGTAAAATTAGTAATTAATTCCCCTGATTGCGTGCACCTTCTAAGTGTTTCGTCTGCGAATGAGGCGGGCGCAAACTAACCGTAGCGGTGCGTGCGCGCATGGCTGCTTCGCGTGAGAAAAGTTAAGTCACAATATCAAAATTTTGCCTCTATTATGTTTAACTAGAATTAACGTCTATTTCTGTTGTTAAGGAAACGTACGACTTCATTTGCATCTTTGCCCCTATTTAGTCTAGAGTTACCTATCTTAATCAATGTAGGTACTTATGCACGCCATTCTCCGTCACTCCGCTACACTGTTAAAAATTCTCCTGGAATTTTACATAAATTTATGGCAACTTTCGTTGCCATAACTTTTTTGTGTTTTTACATAATTATGTAATTTTACAGGGCTATGTAATTTTACATAATCAACGATTTATCAAATATGTAAAATTACATAAAGCAAATTTTACATATTTCTCAGATATGTAAAATTACATGTTATGTCATTTTACATATCTGACACATGTCAGATTATGTAAAATAATATTTTCTGTAATTTTACATACCTTTTCGTGTAATTCTACGATAGATGTTAATTATTTTTAAATTTTTTTTTGTAATATCTCTGAAGTACTATGTGTTTTTTACAGATATTTTTTTGTATTTTCACATATATTCAGTAATATTACTGAAATACTATGTGTTTATTTACTGATATGTTTTGTATTTTCACATATATTCAGTAATATTGGTCCATTAAGGTCCTGTACGGTTCACTGAGTGTGCGCATATAACTCCTACTTTTTGAAGCCTGACTAACTCGCAACCCTACTGGGCATAGCGATTATCTGACCGGGTGGTCGGCCGTGGCGTTCCCTGGGGTCGAACCAGGTCGCTAGCCAGACCTACCCGAGTAAATCGGACTGGGTGGGTGCCGGGGGCGCCTGGGGTCGAACCAGGGCGCTTGTCCCGGTCCACCTCAATTGGTCGGGCTAGACCAGGTCCACCTTGACTTTTCGTCGATTGCTCTAAGTGAGCAGCGGATCAGCGGAAACTCAACAAATCGATACTCCTTACATAGGGTCATTAAATCAGGAAAAATCTTAACATCGCGATCTACAATTACAAGCTGCTCGGTACAGCGCCATCTCTTGAGTATTTTGTAAACTCGTTATTGCACTAACATAGTCGTTTTATACATGTTTAACGATTAGGTTACATTCCATATATTTTTAGTAGTTGGCTACCATATGTACTGAAACTTTACAGGCTTCAGAAAGATAGTTTTACAGAGACTACTAATGCCATCTATGTGCATACGGATGAACTAAACATTTGGTTTAACTGGTAATTCACTAATCTGAATTTACAAATACGTTATGGTTTTCTAAAAATCTAAGCAACATAAAACACGAGGTTTCGTACTTTCAAAACAACGAGAAAGGTGAAATTTGCTTACTTCTAACATAACTACTAGCGCCATCTAGTTGACCTAATTTTTACGATTATTACTGATTATTTATGTAAAATCGCAGAATATACTTGAAAATTACACGATTTTTTGAAACATAAATAAAAACTGTAAATTTACATAATATTAAACGTAATCTTACTGATATTTTAATGAATATTACAAAAGACTTAAGTAAACTTACATAAAAAATATGTTTTTTCACAAGATATGTAAAATCAAGAGTTTTGTCTGTAATATTACCGTTTGAAGCATTATAAATACATATTGATATGTATTTGTCTCAGACGCTACATGTAATTTTACAGATTTTATGTAATCGTCCAAGTTTTTAGTGATTTTTACATACCTTTTATTTAAAAACACACGCTATTATTAAAAATTACACTATATATTGAAAAATAAAAAAAAAACAGTATAATTACGTAATATTGTATGTGATCTAACTGATACTTTTGTGAAAATTACAAAAGCCTCAAGTAAATTTACATAAAAATGCGTTTTTCAGAAAGTTATGTAAATTAACGAGATTTGTTATGTATATTTACCGTTTCAATCGTTATAAATACATGTCTTAATGTACTTTTCCCAGACATTCCATGTAATTATACAGAATTGATGTAAATATACATTTTTTTTACGATTATTACTCATTTTTTATGTAAAATCGCAGAATATACTTGAAAATTACATGATTTCTTGAAACATAAATAAAAACTGTAAATTTACATAATATTGTAAGTAATTTTACTGATATTGTTATGAATATTACAAAAGACTTAAGTAAACTTACATAAAAATTTGTTTTTTTACAAGATATGTAAAATTAAGAATTTTGTCTGTAATATTACAGTTTGAAGCCTTATAAATACATATTGAAATGTATTTGTCCCAGACGCTATATGTAATTTTACAGATTTTATGTAATCGTACACATTTTATTGATTATTACATATTTTTTATGTAATAAGACATAAAAATCAGTGAATCTACAGAAGATATTTAAAATTACCAAAAATTATGGAAAATTACCAAAAATTAAGGAAAATTACCAAAATTTTCGTACTTTTCCCAGTTTTTAGGGAATTTCACAGGTTTCTGTAAATTTTTTTTATGTAAAATTCCGGAAATTTTTAACAGTGTATAGGTTGTCGTGGCGCCTCTATAGATTTCATATGGATTAGTTATTACTTGTCACATAATATAGTAAGGCACGCTACATGTCATTTCGCCGCTATACTTACTCAACCACGTATCTACTCCAATAGTTTCATAGGAAAATCGCACTTTTCTACTCGTAACACAGGTGCGTTTTCTATCAAACTACTCGTATTCGAGTAGATACGTGGTTGAGTAAGTATGGCGACGATTTGTCTTATATGAGTGAAAAAGCGAATCAATCGCATCCATTTTGTCATGAATAATTAAGATGAGCAACATGATAAGATGGTCCTTCATGAAACATACACCAATTGCCATCGACGCTTATTAAAAGTTCCCAGTCTGTAATTTCTCCGTCTAGACACGACGACCGCAAACAACTTCACTTTGTTATTAGCATGCACCGCGCACTTACATCCGCAAACATCATTTATGGTCGCCGTTGAAAAAAATTACAGTTTCCATAGACTAGCACTAAGAAGGAAAGTGACTTTGACACCGAGTCTATGTTATACTATACGTAAAGATTATCGCATAGCAATTAACTTTCACAAGTTGAGCGAGGATCAGAGAGGACGAGGACTTTTTAAAGTTGACATAATAATGGCGGCAACGACTTTTCTATTCTGCTTTAGGATTTATAAGACCGAGTTCTGATGTCAAAGATCGGGTTAAAGCGTGGGTTCAGTCGTACAGGCCGATTTACGAAAGCTGGCGCGAGATTTGTACTGAGTGACAGCTATTTTCATAGAAATTCTGTCAAATCTCGCGCCAGCTTTCGTGAATCGACCTGTACATGGGGCAACGTTAAGGCAGCTTTTATATCAACGCTTCTCTTAAGATTGCCGGAGGGCTATAAAAGTATTCTAATAGGGATCATGAAGCAAGCGTAGGCGTTAAGTTGGACGTAAAAATCCAATCACGTAAGTCAAAGGTTTCAATTCCGCGTGCCGATGGTATCATATGCCTTAAAAGCGACTGGCTACATTTATTAGCGTATTAGAATAGAATGAGGGAGACGGGATTACGGATGCAAAGAGGCGACTCGCAGACTGCTATTGTGGACGGTGACAATGGAGATTGCATTATCAGTAACCAGAAAGCATGCGTGCTGTCGCAATGCTCCGGGGAGGAAATTGTGCTTTGGAATTTATGTGAAGTTAATACAGATTGTGGGATAAAGTGTATCATTAAGAAGCCAGTCTGTAATACTGATCTAATAATGTATATCAGATCACTAATCGGTTTTAACAAAATGTCTCTTATTCTTATTACATTAATTAATTCTTAAGTTTGTTATACCTGGGGGTAATTTTTTCCGCAAGGGTAAACAGCAGGGAATAAAAATGGTAGACTATAGTAGTTACCGTCAACACGAACCGCGACCGACGGAGGCAGTCTCCTCAGGCAGCCGTTCGTGTTGGCGGTAACTTGTGTAAGTAGTTACGGCTGAACATAACAAAAAGCACACATGTGAGTGTCACCAACGAAGTTGCCAAGCTATAACAGAATAGATATACATAAAAATTCACCGTAAGGCAGGTTCTCGAACAGATAACCACTTAAAAATGCATAATTTTGATGTTTTTAGAGATAAAATCACTCTTCCGCGTAAGTGATAGCTTAGCAAGAAAAGGAAAGAATGAAAGCTGTTTTAACGACATTATTTATATTCTTACGTACTATTCCAATACACTGTGCAAATCAAAGTAACGGTACTGCAACCAACTACTTACTTTTGCGTTTCATGCCCATATTTGTCTTATAGGAAACCGCAAACGACGCGACTAATTTGATACGTTTGTGGCTAATTGTGCCTTGGGCCATAAGGGCAATATGGGTATGTAACGTTAATTTTTACATGCTTCAGGTGTTACACTCAGTTTTAAACTCAGTTTATTTTCAATTCTATTTCAGTTTAGGTCTTTGAGTGAATCTGTTGTTGGTAATAAAATAACAGCAAAATTATGTACCTTTTTGTGGTGAATATTTCAACACGGCAAGGAGACAACTCCGCTACATACGTGGTTTATTATAAACATGGCACTAACTACGTGGTTGGGTAAAGTAAATAAATCATTATCCCATCAAGCATCAGCACTTCAAACGCTTGCGCAACCTGCCGAGTCATAGAGGTGACAATCTTTTTGAAGTGAACTGGTCTGATCCCGTCAAGTGAAACTACATTAATCAAACTAAAATGTACACGTAGAGTGACAGACGGACAGCCCCCAATATCACCTGCGTCAAAATAAAACCTATTAAATACAGCCTTTGTTTTTGTTTAGAAGCCTCATTTACGACACAAAGCGGGCTGTATTGTTCGTACGTCCATTACAAGTGTTTCGACACCCGTCAACTTTGTGACAAGTTTGAAACGTTTTTTTTTAATTTGCTTTTGCTCTGACCTTGGTCTGTAGATCATCAGGTGATTCAGTCAAATATATTCTGTTGTCGATAATTATTTCACGTACCCATTGTATCGACCTATTGAAAAGTCCGAAACCAGCTTGATGAGTTTTATGATTAGTTTTTAACAATAATTAATCTAATATCGTGTTGTAGCATAGTTTACGCGTAAAACACAACCTTAATGATCTTGTTAAGCTATAAAATGCTATCAACGCCACTTTACAAGTTAATTCAATATTTGCATTAAAGCGAGATAACGCCCGATATCGAAAAAAGTCGTAAACCTTTTGATCCTAAAAGCAGTCAGCCATTAATATGCGTGAGAGGGTGGGAATTAAGTACATAATCCATTGGCGATCACACGTCGCCGTATGGGTTAAGGCTTGTTTACCCGACGTGACCCTTATATGGTGTGAAAGCTGCGCATTGTCGCACGCTGGACTGGACATGCGCCTGGTCTTATCTGAGAATCGGATGTACAAAGCAACATAGGTGGTATGTCAACTCGTTTTTGGGCAGTTACCAAAACCTCTCTGTGAGGCGCTCAATTTCGTTTTTAATTAGGTGAAAATTTATGAACGTTATAATTTGCACCTGGGAAGCGAAGCCAAACTACAAGACGAAATTGTGTTTACAAACTACTGATAAATACGAAGTAGGTACTCAGTGATTCCAGTGCCAAATAGCAAAACTAATTCTGAAATGTTCCAGATAGCGCCAAATAAAATTTGAAGTATAATTAAAATATTTAGAATTTTAGACACATCAATGAAACTTGGGTTCTTTGGCAAGAGATCGGAAATATTTAGGTTACAACCACATTCTTAGTATTAAGCAATAGTACATTACATACCGTGGCCAGAAAAGTAAGAAATGTCTCAGATCTCATGTAACTTGTGATCTAAGGCTTTCTAAATTTACTGGCCAAGGTTTGTATTGTATACAAATTTTCTTTTCGACGGAGCCAGAAAGCGGCATCTTCGTTTAGCGCATCGGCCGGTAAGGCGGAAAGCGTTCCGGCTGGAGGACATACACATATTTCCACGTTTGACACTGTTCTGTTCCAAGGATCAGGATTCAACACCAGATAACATATATTCATATCATCATACCGTTAAGTATGACCTCTTGATGAAAATAAAACGGCAAGTTAAATGCAATTTACTCGCACTCAATGTACATGTGTCAAGATTTGACACACTTTTTATGCACATCGCATAAGCATATGGTGATGGTGTTCCTTATTCGGACGCCGGAAATTACCCGATGACTCACGAGATTCTTATCGCATAAGAAGGGCGATAAAGAAAAATCCTTTATAGTTGGTGACTTAGGAAGCCCTTTGCGCTGATTTTTAGTAAATAAGATATAACTTTATGAAAGTTACAGTTTTAATATTTCAAGAATCGGGTACAAATTATTTTTTTCCAAGTCGTTATTTCTTCACAAAGTTTGCCGCGATGTTGAATGTTCCTGGATGCAATGGGTGTCAGATTGATTTATCACTAGTAGAGTAGTCAGCTGCTGTCTACGTGTTACTAAACCTCGCTTGCAGTATCTGTATTTGATTTAATGCTTATTTGTATACCTACTAGAGGATGCCCGCAACTTCGTTCGCCGAGGTCGCTGTAGTCGAATAAAAGATATCTTATGTGTAAACTGGGGTCATACTTATTCTACCTGTATACCAAATTTCAAGGGAATCGGTCTGGTGATTTTGTTATACGATTTTATTATACGTGTAGAAAATTTGTAAATTAGGTATCTCTAATAACATCAAAATAGTTTTTTATTTCTTTTCTACTAGACACGGCACTTTTCAAGTCTACATATAATATTCCAATTTAAATTAGTAGTCTGTCTGATTAAGCGATTCTTTTAGTAGGCGTATCTTAGCAGTTACTTAAATATCATTGTTTGTAGCAATTGCATCAGCATAGTGGCAGCGAATGGCAGTGTGTCATGTAATTATGAGGTTCAGCTATTGGTTTATCAATTAAATGATGTCATGATGACGGATCTAAGGCTTGGTCAAGTTGGCTTGGGGGCGGTCATAATTGCGGTAACAATATTATTACCTTGCTTATTTTTTTTAAAACTTATCATTTTATATCTTGATAATTCGACATACAAAACAGTGCTGCCAGATATACAGATTTATCCGAATCTAAAGAGATTTGGGGAGAAATTACACGTGTTTTATACAGATTTTTACGATTTTTAAAATTTTCGTACAGAAATCGAACTGCAAATTGAACCTATTTTTGTTACTACTGATCTTAATTATTTGTTTTCTTGATCACTAACAAGCACAGCATGCATCTTAAACATCCTCGCCAGTGCGTTGCTCTCACCGACGTTGTCAAACTCGGTTGTCGAAATGACTGTCATAATGTTAGCGTGTAAATTGGACCTTTTAATTTAAATCCTGAAAATATTTCGGCTAATGGCAGTAATTTATCATAACAGCCAGTAATCGTAAACGAGTTTCTCAAGTTTTATACAGATTTTTGTGCCTTATAAATCTTATAATACAGATTTTGTGACTGATACAAAATATTTTGACACAATCTGTATTCAGGACGAATAGTGTATAGTATTTTCCTACGCAATCTACAAGAACTACTAGTTATAAATCAAATTATTGGAGGTATTTATAACTTTTCCCAGACTAGTAATAAGGTATCGTAAAACTAAATTATCTACGGCACATTAATTCTCTTGGCCTGCAAATGTTTGGGCGGTGTACTAAAATTATCTTAGCTAATATGACATGTTTTATTTACAAAATGTATGTGTTATTGACAGCGGGAGTATTCGCGGTACTAATAACCGTTTTCTTTTCGTTTCAGAAATAGCAAAAGTACGAGCAAGTCTATTCCAAATAAATGGCGTTAAAAAGGAACCACTTATTCTACCAGAAGCTGAGGGGATGGTCACCACACTCACAGAAAAAGTATACGTGCCAGTCAAAGAACATCCAGATGTAAGTCCACTATTCGTTTTTTTCACTTATCACCACTGATTATTTCACGTTTTCCCACGAATTAAAAATGTTCTGTTCTACATATAAAATATCAAAAACAATATAATAACACTCGATCGTCCGAGAAAGTCCAATTAAAACTGTATCAGTCGAAAGTTAATGGAGACACGGATAGCGTTAAAAGTGCCGACTAGTTTTAATAACATTTATATCGATTTTGCTTAGCATTCATGATTCTTTTATTTGTTGATGCTGAATTGATGATGTAAACTCATAAGCTACTTCCATCCAAAACTTAAACTTATATAGTAGCAAAATACGGCATGTACGAGTACACGAGTACGATAAAATTGTGGTATTAAACTGACGGACAGTGACCGGCACGACACAAACCTAAAATCCTTCATGAAGATCGAATTAGCGGTTCGAAAGTTACCCTCAGACAAACATACATAGATACATGCATACTTCTACCGCATACGTACACAAATTTCGAATTCACCCTAATTTAAATAATGGGTGTTTTTCAATATTGGACACTTGTTTCATTTACATAATATACTATTCTTCAATACCCTGGCTGTATTAGCAATAACTGCTAACCTATCATAAAAATATTATTATCCAAAAATTGAGATTTTTGCAATATCTCACTCCGCTAACGTCATTATTTTTCATGGGTTTTTACGAGTTCGATCTAAACCTGAAATTGCTATTATTTTTAGTGTTATTTTTGCAAATAATATCTAAAATTAATTAAAGATCAAAACGGGATTCAATAATTTCACAACCCTGGAGTATTTTAGAAAATATGGCGGTATTTCAATGACCCGAATTCATCGTCCGCGAGTGTATATAATATACCTATATGTATACCAGTCCGTATCTCAAACAACACCATTTTAGTTTTGTGGTTTAGGTCTACTTTCGTGCCACTATAATTTAATATTTTACACGGCCGATAACATTTTGATTATGACACAATGAATCTTTTTGAAAATATAATTAGTACTATGTACTTAATATTTTATCAGTAGTATTAACAAAACTGCCTTCAATTTTATTGTTACTGCAATAGGTACTTTACGCGAAAGACATATTATGGTCGAATCGAAACAAATTAATAACTTACCAGTTAGACGTAAATCAACTCGTTCTGGATGTCGTTAACAATTCAGTCCAAAATGATTACTTACAAATTCCTCTAGCACAATAAATCTGTCTCTGACAGATTAAATGAGAGATTGTTATTCATTAAATTCAGTTGTTAACGAGAATTGTTATAAATATCAAACATAAACACAGTTTCAGGGGGCGTTCCAAACAAGGCTATCTTTGAAATTTGTCTCAACATTCTTTAGTTTTCTTCCCGTATATTCTACGTTACGTTCAAAGAAGAATTGCTCAGTAGAATAAAATGGCGTTGGTGGTACAACTAAATATATGTACAAGGTAGGCAGCCTGCTACATTTGGTGAGCTCATGTCAGGGTTGCCGCTATATTGCTTTAACACATGAATAGAAAATCACTCATTGCTCCTTATTTCACAAACTGAAGTTATGGAGTGGTTGCAGAATATAACTGACCATCGCACTCTGTATTCATATCTTGTTAAATTTTAGTTTAGAAACACTTTTTTGTATGATATTTTTAGGGTTCCGTAGCCAAAATGGCTAAAAAGGAACCCTTATAGTTTCGTCATGTCCGTCCGTCCGTCCGTCCGTCCGTATGTCACAGGCATTTTACTCAAAAACTACAAGACCTATACTGATGAAATTTGGAATATAGATGTCTTGTAGATGCCGCAACTAAGTTTGGTAGTTAAATAATAAAAATAAAAAAATCTAGGGGGAACACTCCATACATGTAACAGAAGCTAAAAAAAATTTTTTTCACTAAATTTCAACGTGTGGTACATAGTTCGACAGCTCTTTTGAAAACATTTTAAGGTTCTTAAGTAATGTTTGTGATTAAGTGAATACCTTTGGAAATAATCGCTCCGAAAGTTGTGAAAATTGTGTCCCCCCCCCCCCCCCCCCCTCTATCTTCTAAACCGTGTGTCCGAAAAATATAAAAAAAATTACAAAGATAACGCTCAAATAATACTTTCAACGAAAATTATTTTCAACAAGATCGGATTAACCGTTTTTGAGTTATTGCCGATAAACTGCGCTTCTCAACAAAAGGACGTAATTGCTATGAAGATACGCTCTTTTGTTGTTGTACTTTTTTTACATCGTATTTTTTACCTTATAGTTATGGCTATGGAACCCTACACTGAGCATGGTCCGACATGCTCTTGGCCAGTTATTTAAATCGTTTTTCCATGAAGATGCTAACGTGTTGGCACTTAGATATCAGCCCAACATCCACGATTGTGCGTTGTCCATTCATTCGCCTCAAACCGTTCCAGACTCATTTGCAAAGCACGTTTCTACAATCCTTTATTCGGTGTTCAAAGTTCGTTGAACCGGATGACACATGTTCCTATTTAATTATATAACTGGTGATTCTAGGGATCGATGATTTTGAACCTCGCAGACACCATTTTGAATTAAGTTAAAATCAAATATTTAAATTTGGACTGTATTATTGAGAGTCTAATGATCAAAGATTTAGTGTGGGATTGGTGTGGGAATAATCAATATAGACATAATACAATAGTAGTCTTATATTGAATTCCATTGGAAAGAGACTAAATTTATTTACTGGTTAGTGATTACTTTATGTAATACTTGTACTTGTTTATGTAGCATAGCAACATATAAAATATAAGATGTATAGATTATATATGATAGATGTATAGAAGAGAAAGAATAAGTTATTTCACCATAGGTACTAAAATCTGGGTCGTAAGCGCAGAAATGTTCATTTCAAAAATCACACGTGAGCTCACGGGGAGTGTTTTCTAGAAATAAGCAACCATGAAGTAATCGTGATCGAAGTAATGGTTTCTTGCTACTTGGCTGTGAACGCTAATGGCGCGGTGAGAACCAGGGACAATTATATCCTTCGGCGGTTCTTAGTACTGAAGTATTGCCGATGAATTATACAAATTCAATAAAGGCATATTTGCAGTACTTCTCTCTACCATTATCGTAATGTAGAAAATGTACTGGTTTATATAAACGTGTTTCAATCAATCAAAAAGAGATTAATTTAAATAAGGCAATTGGCAAGAATATACCAGTAATATAATTTTAAAGATACTGCTTTCTTACATTCATCGCTATCGTTTTATAGTCTTCTTCAATGGTTATTCTATTTGAAATCGTCAGTAAAAACTGATAAAGTAGAAAATTTTAGGATTAACGAAAATATTAAACATGATTTTAAGGTTATTCAAATCTCAAGTAAAGTACGTTTATCACGAAGGAACATATCAGCGGTCGGTACTTTGTAAAATCAAGCAAAATCCGCTTATGTCTATTTATGCCTGTCACTATTGATTCCATATTCTCGTAGATCATCTGGATAATTGTCAGGAATTCAACAATGTGAACGTAAATCTTAAGATAAATTGAACGTTGAATGATATTGATTGTCGATCAAAAGAGCCGTACGAGACATCGGTCACGTACTGAAATCATGATGGAATCGGTCTTAACGATGTGGATGTCGCTAGACTAGCTGGTTAGGGCACTTAGTTCTTATACAAAGTTAGTAATGACATATCTTTAACATTCTTCGTCATACGCATCAATATTCTTAGAACGCATTTTTGAATAATTAAAATACGTTTCATATGAAAGAAACTTGATTCAACACTGGACCCAAAACATTCTTCAGTTTTTGCAAACAGGGGAAGTTTGCAAAAACTGAGCAGTAAAGTAAACAGTTACTACCACGGAAATAGACCGAAGAAAATGTGTTTCGTATGTCGAACATATTGTAGAAACAATAGTTTCGAAACCTTGCTGCCAATGAGTAATATCTCGAAAATGTTTTCAGTTTTGTGACTTTAACGTTCCTCTTTATAGGTAGTTAACGCTTTTATACTCGGCCGCGTACACGTTTCTGCGCAGTTTTCGGGAACAAATTCCAAACCATGACATCAATTTGATGTGGTTGCACCTAATTTCCGAATAGGACTTGAAGTTACTCAAATACATATATGCGTAAATCTTATTTTGAATACTAATTCTGACGTCTAGCTAGTTAGTAAAGTTGCTATTGAATTAGTTTAAATTTCTTATTTGAGCCCGTAATGCCGGTATTTCTTAAATAGGTTTAATGCGGAACTTACGATTCCGTACTACCGGTGCGGCGAATGTTATATGCAGGGCACACACGACGTCGCGACTCGGCGTACCAAGCTCAATCATAGTTGTATCGCCTTGACGGAACCTGGTTAAGGCTTGCTTCCAGGACTCGATTCACTGGTTTACTAGTCAAGTCATGCTAAAATAGTGTCGATGCTGATATATTTGGAATTAATAGGTAGATAAAAAACAAAATGTCTACGTTTTGCCGATTTCTGTCTAGATTTTCGTCTGTAAAATAATAATATTCCATAGAAAAAATATCTATATTAGCGAAAATATATGAGTTCTAAGGTTATTTTTAAATTTACAAGTTTTAAATTGCAACTACGTGGTTATAATATAATATAATTCATATATTATTATTTCGATTTTACTTGAGATGAAATGAGAGGTAACTTATAAATCTTTTAATAATCGCTTATTAAGCAACCTTCTCATTAAATTTCGAACTTATTGCTGTATCCGCTTATTTGTGTCATCGTGCACGACGCCTACATTACGTTACGTACATTAATAATATTGTATGAGTTGTCGATATCGATAGCGCGTGTCCCCGCGCGGAAACTGCGTCTCTCCTTATAGGGAAAGGCGTGTTATTAAATCCAACCATATCGGTGGGCCCGTTACTTCGGCTTTTTGCTGGCCATCATGAGAAACCTGCCAGCCGGCGAGCAGCTACGACGCTAGCTGATTCTTCGAAACCAATGCCGAAGAATAATGAAAATAGTTCCTCAGTCGCAGAAAACTTATATAAACATATACTACTTAATTAATATAGGATCATGATGCCACACGGATGCGGTTCATAAGATTGCGTGAGAATTAAGAGGAAAGAGTAAGGTGGAGAGAATTGAAAATTAGGTATTTGTAAAATGTGTCGCTGTCCCGCACTGGCCGCCTCTCCCGCGCAGAGCGCGATAGAGACAACTGCAGCTCGGACCGAAAATACCTTTTTCATCACACTTGCTCGAAAATGGTGCATTACACGTAGGTTTTGCGGGCCGTAAAAGAGCTATTACGCCCTAGGGCGTAATGGTTTTCTTTTTAAATTTGAAACGCTGGTTCTGTTTTACTCTTATTTGTCATGTTCAAAGGAAACGCCAACTTACTTTTTTAACTTTTATCACTGAAATATTTATTTAAAGAGAACTGGTATTGCAAATACATGTAAACACATATTTCTGTAACATTAATTAAATGTTTCAATAGTGTATTTCAGTATTTTGCAATTATAAAATCAACCGTTTTAGGTCTGTACCGCTATGGTTTCCGAACGTTGCGCATTGTCTATGGATATGTCACTAATGTCACTGTCAGTTTTACAATTTTATTTAGGTTAAGTAAGGTTAATTTTAATTAGATTTCCTCACAAGTGTGATGAAAAACATTGTGTGTGCCACGGGCGGTAAAGGAATTACAAACTCGTGTTATTAAAGCCCTCGGCTTCGCCTCGGCCTTGTAACAAACACTCGTTTGTAATTCCTTACCTACCGCCCTTGATACACAATGTACTATTAAAATTTCATGAAAACAACGTTTCGTAGTCCCCTGATTTCTTCCCCAAAACTTAACCTATTTAACTAATTTTTTCATTAAACATTAAAGAAAGGCTTTGGCCGTGTTCCTATGTTTTCCTTTCTTTTTAATAATCTAGTCAAATTTGTTTTCTGGATGTGTGAACACAGCGGAAAATCTGTCATTTTTTTTAGGTTTTTGAAGGTTAATATCTCTTTTGAAAATTACGATAAATTGTAAAAAGGAAAACATAGGAACATATCAATAGTAGCCATAGATTTTTGGACAAAAAATTATTGGTCTACTGGCATTATCCAGGGAGGAAACAGGGGACTACGTTTGTATGGAAATACTGTCCTCCTGTTTCCTCTTAATCCATTTTCAGATCTCGTATATCGTCGACGACTTCCCCTGCTCGTTCTATACATCGCTGTAGAGTGAAAAGGCCAGGGGGCTGAGGCGGTGTCGTCGACGATATATCGTCGACAGTAGGCTGAATTACGGTAAGGGACAGGCAAAACAATGTCCCTTACCGTAATTCAGCCTACGGTCGACGATATCGGTGTTGTTATCGGTGTAGATGTGAAAACGCTCTTATTTAAGTATGTCATCTATGCTGTAGCGAAGTTTACCAGCAACGTTTTGGTTAATTTATTGTCACGCTTAATTGCCAGATACTCACGAAATGACAAAACCTACTTTACTTACAACTTAGGTGTCAGAATATCTATATCGAATCTAAATATGTCATGACGCTTTTAACAAACGCCTAGACTGTTTATTTGATATTCTTGTTTTCATAAAACATATCAGCTAACGGTATGCGGTTTATCATTCGCGAGTGCAAACATCGGTAAAAGCTCGCGAATGTGTTTCAAACATTAAACATTTTCAGCTACCTAGCTAACGTCTATAACTACTTGCTGATTGCACAGTGCACTAAGGAAACGTATTTACGATTACTACACTCACGTATAATGAATTCGGGTCATTTTCTATATAATGGTTCTTGGAAAATGACCAGAATTCATTGTCCATGAGTGTAATACCATGGAAATCGGGTACGTTTAGATGTTGTACTAACTAGGGTTCGAAATTATCAAGATAATTACGCTTTTTGACAATTATCGGATAATCATCACCTGTGTAACACATTGTTGGTTATAATATTTCATAAAAAATGCATAATAATTGTTCGATTCTAAAAAAAGTTTTAAGCCAGTAAATTTGATAGGCCTTTATTTAAAATTAAGTAAAATCTGTCTCCGTCAGATTAGAAATAAAGTACATTGTGCCTGACGCACCTCACTTTTTATACTGATTTAACCCTTAATTTGATTTTGTCCGTTGGGACGGACACAACATAAAAAAAAATATATCACTTTTCTGAGACACAAGTTTTTATTTCACCGTATAGTAATCAATAATATGATAAATAGTCTTTGCTATAAAAATGCAACCAATGCACTCGTAATACTTCTTTGCTAGTCAATGAACAAGATGGCACCGCGTCGGACGTCTGTTGTTTTTAAAAAGGTACGTGTGGGTATATTCTACATTTCTTATTAAAATTGATGTCAGTTTGTATCAAAATCATAATCTTGATTATATACTTAACGCAAGAGAGTGATATGGTATTGCATTTTGATCATTATTATTTTCTAAAACGGCTACTGAATGTGTTGTCCACTCTACCGGACAACACCAAATATACAATAAAGTTAGTATCATAGTGTTTGTCCGCCGTGGCGGACTTTGCCAATGTTATAGTGTTATGCGTTTTTATCAATTATTATTTCAATTTGATAAAAATTTGAATGATTTTGTATGCTTACCCATTTGAGAGCTTAGATTTTTTTATTTGCTTCCTAACAGCGTGTGGTGTTGGGCCGCTCAGCCTAAGATATTGGCGCTTATACCTAAAGAGCATGCCGAGTCTTAGGCAAGTGAAGCTTCTGCCGATGAAATCGAATTGCATGATAGTTCGAGCGCTGTTTTGTTTCATCATCGGCGCTATCGTTGGCATCTTCACTAGTACGCTTGAATATTTGAAATAGTTCCGAAAATGACAACGAATTACAGTATTATAATCTAAAACCCAATCACGAAGTGCACACATCGCAAGATATGGACGTTCCACTAACTCCTATTATGCAAGGAAATGTTAATCGAGAAAATTATACTAGTATTCCGTCGATCTCGTCAATTCCGTCTTTGCCTACAAAGCCAAAAATCAGATCTAGACGTCCTGTAATTGTCAGCAAAAGACCCAAAGTGGCTAAATAAAACACACGTGGCGACAAGCACTTTTCCTACATAAAGCCGAAATAGAAATTGGCAATGACAATGTCGCGGACGAAGATATAGACCTGAATAATTTTGCGTTGGATTATTTTCTAAAGTTTTTTCAGAAGACATTTTTGTTGATATTGCTACAGAAACTAATAAATATTCTGTTCAGAAGTCCGGAAAACTGTAGCTGACATTCTAATAGCTTTGTACAGAATCCCATTTAAAAGTAGAAGGTGGTATTTAAGTGCAATGTCAGATTATGCATTGTCACAGGAAAACAGTCCAGAAACTGTCAATTGGATTTCCATACCAAATAATGAAAACCTCGCTTTTGAAATAATTATTTTATTTTCTAAATATTTTTTGACTTATTTGGCATTGTCCGGCCCAGCGGACACTTTCTTTTATCCTCAAAATCCTGTTTGTTTGGCAGTGTCCGCTGTGGCGGACATAAATTTTCCCGGAATCTGGAAAATCTAGAATTTTCTTTGTATTTTTTTTTAAATATCGAGGCACCTATAACACAAAATATTGAAAAAAAGATACTAATTTATGCTATAAAAGTCTTTGCCAAATTAAGGGTTAAGTACCTTTTTTTAAGTTTTTACGTTTTATAGACTTTTGTTTTATATTTGACTTATTCTTATTTTCGGTCGTTGTAAAATAAAGTTCAATAATTGCTCTATAATTTCATAAGCTTGAGAGATAGGTTAAAGTGCAATTTCGAACTTTTTAGGAAAAATGGCAATATTTTCAATTGCCATAGCTCAAGATTTTTTTTAAACCTAGAGTTGAAGTTACACTCATAGTTTAGGGAATTTTATGTTCTTTAATAATGTCAAAAGCAACTTTCCCATAAAATGCATTTTTTATAAGGAACAGACCAAAATCTGAAAAATGGCCGAAATTTTCGGTGTTGTTCGAGCACCACGCAGTTAGCACAGAGCTTCAAAGCTGCAAACTTGTGTTAACATTACTGATATCTATCCTAACAATATCCCAAAATTAGAGCGTTGCGCAATTTATTGCGTCCTCGGATGTTTTAAATGAGTGGATCAACATTATTATATAAATAAATTAAATTTATTGTCTTTAGTATCCGCGGTTTTCAGCGTTCGTTGTCGCGGGTAGACACTGAAACGGGTTAAGAAACGTTGGAACGTAAAACTGAAGTAATATACGATAGAAGTTAAAGTTGTTTTATTACAATGAGTAATGAATTGTATTTAATAAAGTGAATAAAAACATGTCAAATAACACATGCTTGATGGGATTACAGAATGTTGCAGAGATTACGGACGCGTCGAGTGTGGGCGAATGTTTATCTCGTTACTTAGTAATATTTTTTGTATTTAACGCATTTTTTATAGCACATTTCTTTTGTATTAAGCTATAACTTTAGCAGTAAATGCCTGCGTGGGTTGCTCGGATATATCTCATTTAATTCTTTGTGAAGTCTAAAATACTTGTTTTCTTTTCTGACACATTTTGCCTTAAGTTTATTTTGGAAAAATATTTGAGTTTGCTGGGCACCTTTGGTGCGAATTCTACGTCACTGAATAAATTGTGTATATTATGTTAATTTAAATTTACCCTTACTACTAATTATTTACTGAAATATATGAGTGTTAAAGTGGCTTTGTATGTTTGTCTTGCATGATGTTTCACATCGTAACTACTTATGGAACCGGATGTCGTGACATATCTGGCAACGATCGCCGAAAAAGCTAAGTTTTAGTTCCCATGAACTAAAACTTAGCTTTTTCGGCATAGCTTTTTTGTCTATACAGTAAACACAAATTGGGCATACATTTTGAGCTAACCTGGGGTGGTCCGCTGCGATGGCTATGCTGGCCCTATCATTCCGCGCCTTATTGTTCCCAAAAAAAAAACCGAACAAGCCGGACAAGTGCGACTTAGACTCGCGTGGAGAGGGTTCCGTCACACACGCAAATAGAGAGACATTTAATTTCTTATAGGTTTTCCTGTAATCTATATATAGGTAAAGAACTATTTTCCGTTCTTTTTCAAAATTTTAGGTCCAATAGTTTAGGAGATAAGAAGGGGAATGATAAATGTTCGCCTATTTTCTTTAATAACTTTAAAACTATTTGCATAAAAATTAAAAAATATATATATTTTTGAGATTCTCACAGCCAGCCCTTGGTTAAATATGTCACACAATATAGTTTGCACACTTTTTTTTATTTTCTAGTTTACTCTCCAAAAGTTGCTCCCATGTTTAAAATTCATATATTTCCGTTACATGTCCGTCTTTGGGTCATTGTCTTTAATATATGGACCAAATTTCAACTCAATCGGTCCAGTACTTTCGGAGCACATTGGCTGTGACAGACGAGTGATCCTATAAGGCAGGGTTTCTTAAACTGTGGTCAATGGACCCCTGGGGGGTCCTTGATACGAGAGCCGGGGGTCCGTGGCTATGCATACAACACAAACTTTCATGTGCCCTTGATTTTCTTATTCTCTGATTATATTCGGAAAGGATCTGCAAGGTAGAAACGATACGAAATAATGTAGGGGGTCCGTGACTAAAAAAAGATTAAGAAACTCTGATAGTAGGGTTACGTTTTTTCCTTTTGAGGTACGGAACCCTAACAAAGAAAAATTACTTACTTTTGTGCCGTTTTATAGTATGCACCTATGCGTATTCATTGTAGGTACTGATGTGTAATGCACTATAAAAACTACATTCATTGATGCGTTTTCGTTTTCAATCGTTGAAAGTCACTATAGCAGTACATGGAATTCGTGCATTCTAGCTCAACCCCAGACGCAGACGTGACGTCAATTTTATGAAAAACACCCTAAATTTGTATTATCAGTTTTTTTGTTACGAAACGATACCATGTGTGAGTGACACGTGAACTATAGTGGCACTTCCATTTACAAAGTGAAGTAATGATGTAGCTTTGTGCCTCACAAAGAACGTGGATTCATTGAACTCAATGCCTCAATTTCATTGTACCTTCATACCTTTTTAGGATTCTGAAAAGGATCGGTTGAATAAATTTATTTTCAAGCGCTTATATCATATGGTTCAAATAAGAGGTAGGTACTTATGCTATCAAAAACATAAAATAAAAATTGTTTATTTGCCAAAAGTACAAACAACACAACCTGTGACCGCCACACTAGGCCTGTCTCGTGGGGTCAATTTAAAAATTACCAATGACATAAATGTAAACACATCAAATCGCTTGACTCGGTTCAAAGACGCGCTACACTTTCCGCCGGCTGCTGGGGAAACCTCGCTAGAATACTCGATTAACCTTTCAAACAATAAAAACTAAATCAAAATCGGTTCACCCGTTTAGGAGTTGCGATGCGACAGACAGACACACATCAAACTTATTACACCCCTCATTTTCCGTCAGGGGTTAATAAAGACGGCCCCAGATTGTATATGGCCCTCGACTGCGGTTTCGGCTTCAAACCTCTGCGATGCGAATATAGGTAATTTCGTACTTGGTTGAGGTCGTAACTTCATAACATAAGATGTTGAGTAATCTGTAAAAATGGTTCCTAATTGTAATGGGAAGGTAACGCGATATTTCCTAAGCTTTATTGAGCTTTAATGGGTTCGTGTAAATCCTGTATTCACGCACTGCAGTGTGCGACTTTTTCTTGGAACTCGCCGGCCACAGTGTCATAAGCTTTAATGTATTCTAGAATAGGCTTATCAGATAAAAAACTATAAATTTATCTCCTTTTAAGTGATTTATTCATTAAAGTAGCAGTTATTAATGATAGCAATGGAAAATCGTCGTAGAAACTGAGTCGTAGAAAATATTCGGTATTCGGCATTATTCGGCAAGATTTCCAATGTTCAAATAGTTCGGTTACATTGCCGAATGTTAACCGAATACCGAATAAACAAAGTAAATACTACAACTAGCGTAGGTTGTTTGGTAATTCGTCGTATAATGACATGATATTTCAGCAATCTAACCAACTACCAAAAAGAGATAAATATAGGTCAAAATATAAATACCTACATTACATTTATTTTGTAAAAAACCGTGGTTTAAGTAAGAAAACCCAGAGTTGTTTTAATTAAGTAAGTTTGATTAATCAGTAATCACCTTTATCAGTTATTCGGGAATGCTATAACCGACCAAATTTCATAACCGATTATTTGTTCGGTTATAACAAAAAATAACTGATTAATCGGTTATAAACGATTATTAAAAAAAAATTAAAATAGTATTTTATACAATCGTAACATAATGAAGGCTCTTAAAGTCGAGTACCGTTGCCTCGTGGCCTATGTAAGGTACGAGAACTTTAAGAGCTAGGTAATTATGTAACTATTGTATACAATACTTTTTCTATGAGTCAACTAAAACAACATACCACACTATTTCAGAAAAAGAGGAAACGTTCTTCTTCATCCGCCATTCCATTAAGTTCGAATAACTTTTATCGTACAGCTTTCTTGACTTCTTTGGCAACAAGTTGATAGTTGCTTGCTCTGCAATGTTCGTTACTTCTTCAGGAGTGGAGGTTAAATTGTCGCTCATTTTTATTTGTATTGTAAGTCAAATAAACTATCACAATCACCGTACTTCCACTAAAACTATTCATTCAAAGTTTTATTTAAAGGCCGAAAACAATTGAGCGGCAGCATTGGTTGTAAAGCGGTTTGTGATTGGCTCATTACAGGACTAATTGCACCAATCGCGTGGCAGGAGCGTGTTTAAGTAGAGGCAAATTTGACAGGTGTTACGTTCTGAAACGCATTTAATCATCGAATTTGCATTAAAAGGAGGTTTTTACACAAGGATACACTTTTTTAAATTTGAAAGTTCTATTTTCAAAATTATTATAGTTGTCTAAAGCATATTATAATAAATATTATAGTTGAGTAGAGAGTGTCATAGACTAAATAACATTGAAAAGTTAGCATTTATAGTTTAGTCTATGGGATCCTAATGGAAAGATTAAAGTCGACGAGTAGAAAAAATCATTTAAATAACAGTCTAAGTGTCTATGCATTAGTGCGAATGACACGTAAGATGTCTGTCTCCTAAGAAGGAAAGAATACGACGTATTTTAGTGTCACGCAATGCGTAAACAATCACTTACACTTTTATTGATTATAATATTCTGGTTCCTATAGTTTATTTGGAATACATACGTATCTTTGTTTAGTGATGGTACTGATGGTATTTTCCGTTAGAGCAAAATGAGGAAAGAGTTTTTTTTAAAGAAATATGACCGTATAATCAAACGAAACGGACAAAATGCATAGAAAATTTAATTATGTATTTACAACTTATATAGCAAAATAACATGTTATTTTAAAGACATTTCTGTAACTGATTTTAAAATTGACCAAAATAACCGATTTGCATTCCCTATCAGTTATCCATCCATCATTTAGGAACATTAGGAACGATAGTAACGTAAATAACCTTTAACAACCATTTATTTAAAAAATCTTACACTCAACATCAGCTTTAAAAAAAATAGTCTGAATTACGAGTAACAGTCTTCATTCTTGTATAAAAAATAAATAAAGTGTGGTGTCTCTTCACCAAAATCAAATCTAGCGATTTATTTTTAACTAATCGAAAAGGATATGAATTGAAGTCAAAACCTGTTTCTAGCGATACGTTGCAACCGAATATTCGGTTCGGTAAGACCTGAACTGAATGTTCGGCCGAATATTCGTATTCGGCAAAGGCCGTATTCGGCTCATCTCTAGTTCTATCCTGAAAAAATAATAGTACATTACATAACTAGGGTGGTAATACAAAGAAAGGCCGAGATCGCAGATGTTTGCGGCCCGAGCTGCAAGCGAGGGACGTAAATATGCGATCGAGGGCTTTCTTTATTACCTCCCGTGATGTGTACATCATTTTATGTCTACACTGCGCGCAGCGTGCGGAAAAAGTCACTTTATGGCCAAGTGTGGCATAAAAATATTTCAGCGGAACATGGGTTTCTGAAGAATGATGTTTTCGGAATTAAAGGGTCTCTACCGTGTCTCCTGTCGCAGGCGAAGGACTAAAAGTGCGACAAGGCGCGACACTTCTAGTTTCCATACTAAGATTTTGCACTGTCGCGTCGCGTCGGGCCCTTTAGTGCGTTTTACCTAATACAATTTCATACCAAGAATAGAAATGTCGCCGCGTCGCGTCGCGTTTACACCTTAACAACGCAAAGCCAATCTCTAAAGAGATCGCAGTACAATGTATCACCTTCGTTTACGGTGATAAGTGCAATTGCCCGGGCGGCAATGAGGTCGATCGGATTGGTCATGCTTCGCAGCGTGGTCACGGGTCACGGGCGGCGCTGGTCTCGTTGCTCCCTGTTTCGAGTTTTGTATCTTGCATTGTATATTTCGTTGGAACGTACTTACTCCTTGGATGCATGAAGCGGCCATTTATTATTAGATATATGTAACGGTTACCTACACTTGAAACATTTATCCACGTATGTACACTCGCGATCTTAGAGCAATCTGGCGTAGGTACTGAATGGAGGTGATATAATTTTTTAACCTATGCAAAGTTTGTATTTTTATGGTTGTTTTATCTTGGGAACGCGTGAAGGTATCGAGTTGAAAATTAAACCATATACTCGGGTGTACAGTCCCTTGAAGGGCTTGAAGCTGGGTCAATTGCAGAAAAAAATACCTTTTACTTTTTTTGTCTGATCATGGTGTGTCTTATACCATTTTACTCAGAATAATGAGCACTTTTCATTTATGAAATAAAAAAGTAGGGGAAAATCGTAACGAAACTGATAAAAAAGAAATCTCATTTTCGTTACGATTTTCCCCTATATTTAGTTTGGGCGTAACGAAACTGAGATTCAAAATTTGTACGGAAACGTTGGGACAACTTTTTACGTGAAAGGTACATTTTTCTGCAATTGACCCAGCTGTGAAAAAAATCAAGCTTCTAAGTTAACGCGGAAAAAGACACGGCCGTTTATGCCACAAAAAACGAAAATTTCGACTCTCTCAAGAAACCAACATTCAAAGGGTCCAGGTCAACACGTTACTTTACGTTGACCTGGAACTATGAAATTTCTGACGCTCCGAGAGAACGAGTCCGACTTTCTTAGATTAAAATGATCTACAATTAGGTACGAAACTAACACTAAACCATTTAAGCAATACTCCAAAAAATTCGAACACGTAGTGTAGAAATCAATTCCAAAATTAGGAAGCATCAATTGACCTAAATTTTAGTACAAACAACGGTACTTACTTAAATAGCTACCTATATAATGTAGTATGCTTCCTGTTGCACATATTCATGCGGTTATTTCAATTACATATCTTATATTTAAATGGCTTCGTGATGACCCACCTTAATGACTAACAATTAATTAACACTTTGATTAAAACATTGATAAAGCATAAATAAAATAATGTCTCAATACCTAACTATAAAGTCTTGGATCAGTAAGAGCTTTACTAAGAACGTCATGAAATTATATGCAAACACTTATTCTTATTAATATGTCAAAATAACAAGGGATCGTGACTAATTCTCAGGCGCAGCTTGTTAAATCATTAGTAAAAATGATTTACTGCTATAAAATAATGCATAATAAACCTCAAGTTACTGTTAACATTATTAACTTGGCGCCTATTATGGTGAACCCGATTTGATCTTATTGCACGTTTGTTTTTGTTGTAAATTGTCTTTTGTGTACTGGCCGTGAGGGTAACTGAAGTCTTCAGATAAGTCAGTCATTCACATACACCGAATTAGTTAAAATTATTTATCAGCTAATGTCACAAATTCACGAGATCCGCACTCTTTAGTAGGTAGAATGTGTGTTAGTTCTGCGTCAATTCAGTCTTGACGTTTGATGAATTTTGTCTGTGACACACATTCACACGCCGATTCAGGGTTCCGTTATGTCGCACACAACCTATATTTACTTACACGGTGTACAATAAAATAAACCCAATAAATAAATACATCGGCAATCGAAACCTTAGATCAAGGAAGCATCGTTCAAGTTAAAACAGTCATACCGCCGGGGGCAGCGACGATATCTTGTCGTGACCAATCGCTGTACGACAATTATGTAGGTATTAACCCATCAACCGCTATGTGGGATTGGCAACTATCTGGTATTAATGACTTGTGATTGCCAGCCTCGGTCAATAGTTCACTTGTTCGTTGTATTTATTAAGTAATAGCCAAGACGTGTAATAAGTGAACAGTACTAGACGTAATACCCACCTGTTTTTTGAATTTAATGACATCTTGCAGTGAGATTGTACTGATAAAATACGACTTGCTCATATAGCAGCTAGTTCCGTTCAATGGTGTGAATTTCAAATCTTTGTACCTAGTTAAGGTTTGGTGTTGAGCACGAATCGCTCATCTGAACTAACTCGATGATAAGGGAGTCTTATTTTATGGATCAAATAAATAAACTGCATACACCTAGATCCTACATCCTAAATAGGGACATTCCACCTGAACGTCAACTTTGTCGGGGACGTGACAGCTATGGCAGCTTCCTTAAACCCATATAGAAAGTGTTTGAATCCACCAGCAATTCGGAAGCTAAGTTATAATATATTAACATACCAAAAAAAGTTAGAAGTAAGTATGAAAAGAATGGCGTCACGTGCCCGACATTCTGCTGTAATGGCCCAATAACTATCGCCCATCGCGTCAGCAAGCATGCAAAATTGAGTATAATCAATGTGTTTGCGTTCCGCGTCTGGTCTGTATCACATAATTTTAATTTCACCATACAATGCTTCTGTTGAAGTGGTCACTTTAATGTAATAAACGTAGAGCCGGGCAGTGGAAATCGCGACATTGCCCTCTAATGCGAATTGCGAACACAATGTTGTAACTCAGAAACTATAGGTAGGATATTCTGTTTAAACCTAACAGGACGGCCGACCGATAGGTTGGGAGCTACAAAATATAGTATTTATGTCGCGTTAGTAGAGTGTGCACTGTGCAGTTTGGACTGTAATTGGTAATGGCGATCGTAATGATAACGGATATACCGCGGCTTCACCACGCGTCACAATCACATCTGACAATAAAATTTGCGGCGTTTAGATTGCTAGTCGGTAATGACACTAATTTATTTTGACTATTGTTAGTCCAAAGCTTAATTTATTTAGAATAGAATAGAATAGAATAATTTATTAAACAACACATATTTGAAACATATAATGCATGTTTTTTTTTGCTATTGAGTACTCAAGAAATTTCGTATCGTATTATGAATTAGTGTAGTATGTAGTAACTTATAAATATTGTTTCTAGCCGCGTCTGTCTATCTATCTGCTGGTTGGCGATAAGTTCGTAACTATACATGGACTGGTTTTGACGTGGTTTTCACTAACGCACTGCGACATATAGGTAGCGTACTGCGACCGCGGGCGCTACTTTTCTGTGTAAGCTACTAACACTAGTTAGCATCGTTATAATTTATAATGTTAAATATAGTTAAATTAGATCGGTCCCATAAATATTTTAATCCAATTTAAAATACTGCGTTTATGTCTAGTATAATGCCACATCTTAAAACCTTCTTAAAGGGTTTATCGACTGCACTTCATTCGCGCAATGCAATTTGTATTCACACCAGTGACAATCATTGTAACTCGTTGCCGTTTTGTATCGTTAACCCAGATGTAGTGACAGTATCAAATTGATACAGCACTACAATTGTCTGGTAAAAATTGCTCGTTATGATGGAGTCAGTTGAATTATGGTTTTAGTAATAATTTGTGTTCGAAACTATGAAATAGCGAGAGATTTAACTAACGAAAATATTCACTGATTCTATTTTAAACATGTTTGTATATCAACATACGGCACCGTTAAAATTTCGTAAACAGGCATTTGTAACTCAGTAAATAAGTGAAATGAATAATTTCTTAAAATATAAACGTTACGTAAATCAAGGCAGTATTATTGGATATTAATTAAATGTGGTGCTCACATGGATATTATCTACTTACCTGTTTCCATGCGATAAATTATGCCAGATGCCCGTGGGGCTTCGGATAGATACGGGCTTCCATCCCATAATTACTTTCTCTATATTAAGCTTCATAACTTCAAAGATGCGACTATTTATAATTCTAAACTGCCTGCGATTCTTATTTCATAATCATAGCGCAATGAAACAGGCGAGGCGATGATACTATTTAAAAAGGCAGCCAGAAAACATTGAAAGCTTTTGCTTGATAAGCTTTACAAAACATGCTTATACAATGAAAAGCTACATATAAACGCTATAAAGTTTTATCACAATTCCGAAATAGAATTTATTTTCATCTACACACAAAGATTTTATAAAATACTGAGTCCTCATTGAATAAATAGTTATGAAACCTTTCGGCCTTATGTAACTATGAATAAGCCACTTATTCGTTTTCGAAGAAAGGTATTTAGGGAAAATCCGTTATTTTTCTTGCGCGCGCGACTAATCGGTGCCGTAGAACTGTCGTCGCTCGCGCCTCTTCCTAATTCCGTCACGACCACAGTTATCTCTAAACCCAGATAAATTATTGGTCCAGACGGGTTTCGATCAGTTGAATGTAGAACATTTTTAAACGTCTGATTTTTTTACCGGAATGCCAGTCAAGACAAGACCGTTTTAGCTAGTGCCTAAATGCGGTGAGGTTTTTCTTTTCAGTTTCCGTTGCTTGCACGCTTAATAAATCCTATTCCCAATTTTTTTATTGCCTGCCTAAATGTCTCAGCTAAGCTTTTCTCAGCAAAAATGTGGCTTTCGATGAGAAGACAGTTAACAGATATGAATTAAACGGAGAATCCTTTTAAAGACGTAGTAACAAAATACTATAAATCCAAATTTCCAGCGAATACGCATGTACCAAGCAATTTTCCTGAAGTGACGGGAAATGCAGTCGCGGGCGCGAAGCCAACTGGCGCGCCGGTTTCAAAACGGCGTGACATGTCCGTCGAGACTTGTACCGGATTGTGAAACGCATTGTACTATGATGAGCCTTTAAGCTAATGGCGTAGGGACCAATTAGTCCCTTGTTTTAGTTGCACAATAGTAGTCAGCAAGTTACGGTTTGCTCTGCTTTAAAACAAAAGAAATTCTGTATAAAAATACAATTTATTCTTTCATATTTACCATATTGATGAAAGACTTCAAGTAAAACTAAACTATAAAATGTACCTATTCTCCTCAGCTTTGCATTGGAAAATAACGTTATGTGGTGTTTTCAAAACATAATGGCGCTCAATAAATAAAGAAGTTTGATTGTTTTCAATTTATAACTTCGGATGACACACGGTCACTGTGTAAATATAATTTTCACGCTTGGGTTTATTTAATTTACGACCTAGGTATGATTTCTATTTTATTGTCTTTATTATTTAAATACACGCGCAGTCACATAAACCGGACCGGTATGTGATGCTAAATGCTGATAAGGTTTTTAATATCAAATCCCAGCAAATAGTAATACGATAATGATAATGAGTTAGGACTGATAATTACAATCTAGCATATTATATGGACAAAAAAAACTGCTGATCGGACAAACATCGGTACATTGTAGTGCTAGTAATGATAGTACTATACTTGATAGAGCTTTTAGTGCTCATCATTATTTACAAGGGGCTATAATAATAGTTGACATGCAAAGAGGAAGTTTTCTCCCGCAGCGCAGGCAGTTTTGCGGTGTACCGCTAAGCAGTCTCAGCCCTCCGGTTTAATATAACAACTATTACGATTGCAGCTAGGATTTTATGCGCTGGAAACCGCGTTCGTATAAACTGGACTTTTACAAAGTATACCGCTATTCTTGCGTGTGATTTCAACACCACATCTTGTTATGAGTGTGTATTCTTTTAATGTGATCTTATATGCTTAATGATAATCTGGGATATACAATACAAAACTCTTTATTGCATAGATACCAAAAAATTACAGAAATCCTTAAATAAACAAAACTAATGGTAGACAACAGGCGTCTTATCGCTAGGAAGCGATCTCTCCCCACTTCGAATTGCATTTACGTACTATTTAACATAATGTTCTTTTTTTTCTATGAATTTAAGTAGGTACTTACTGCAGCCGTGGTGTCATTACCAGAATTTAAACAAACCTCGATACTTTTGTCAATCGGAAATCCCAAAAATATTGACTACGAATATAATCATGTGCATTACGAGTATACCCAAGGTATGACATATGATAACTGAATCCATCAAAGCAAAAACCGCATCGACTTAGATGATAATTTATGATAAACTGTGGTTAGATAACATTCATTAGATGCAAATCAGTATGCCAAACTTCGGTCCGTTTGTTTTCCCATTGATTTACGATACGTGATCCAACGTCACGGTCGCGCGACCACGACGGATACCGAATGTTCCAAGCCTATTTCCGTGTCTCATATTTCATCAATTGCATTGACACAATAGCTAATCAACCTAATATCTTCAAGAAGACATATACTAACGTGACTAATAATTATGTATGTATTCTCCATCCATAAAGCCGGTCGACCTTGTTTGGGATGCAATGTTTCAAAATACCCCGAGTTTTCAGAACATCCGTTAGTAATTCATACGCTGTCACGCATAATGGTTTAGTTTGACAAGTGTTAAATTTTTAGCTTCACATTTAATTTACCATTTAATAATTAACATAGCTGAACGCATGAATATCCCTTGTGTAAAAGAAATGTGTGAAACTGTGTGCTCTGGCGGCGTGCCAAGCGGGTTGGTCCATTTTCTTAGTGCAAACGAACGGCAGAGTGATACTGGTTCACAGTTCATATACCTTACTGGCCGACGCTTTGAAGCTAAGGAATTGAGGTTAAATTAGTGTACATGTGTACGTGCGTAGGTACGCAGGAAACGATATTTATGTGTAGAGAAGCGAGTAATTAGTCTTATGGCTAATGGCATTACTTGCATTAGGGCGTCTCAAAGTTATGCAATTTTATCATATGACTAATGATTTCTACGATCTAAATAGCAGCCATCAGAGTCAATACAATCAAATTTGTTTTATACGTATGTCCGTCTTTATTTTCATTTTCCTAACGATATCGTTGTTTTGCCGTTTTTCTACCTTTTTTTTTTATGTTTGATAGACAAGCATTTGACTCCGATCGCAGCTGATGTTAAGTGACGATGAAGCCTAGGATGTAGCATGCTTGTCTAGAAGATGTCTATTCACTCTCAACTTGAAGAGATCCAAACCCTACCTACTATAAGTTTTCTTTGTAAAAAATTGCCTTTGAGACCAGCACGGCAATTTTATGGTATTCTTATTACATGTATTTGAAGTCTTATTTTTTTTGTTACAGTTCAACTTCGTGGGAAGGATTCTGGGGCCCAGAGGAATGACAGCGAAGCAGCTGGAACAGGAGACGGGATGCAAGATCATGGTCAGAGGCAAGGGGTCCATGAGAGACAAGAAGAAGGTGAGCATTACTGTAAGCTTATCATTCAAGTCTTATAAAGTTAGTTATACATAGGTACTGAAGTACTTTTATTTTTCACGCAGCCTTGATTGGATAGCCAGGTTAAAATTTTATTACGTCCTTTTAATATGGGTTATTTGTCATGACTCATTACTTTAATCCTGTGTTTTAACATAATTTTTAACATAAGTTGCAACGCTTTTTATCACATTAGCTTTCGGTCTTGCTGAAACAGACTACTGAGACAGGTAAGTAAATTTACAATTCTGTGATATCCCTATATGATTCAAAATAACTTGAACCACAATCACACCCTTATAAGATCACTTGGTTGTCTGTCTGTCTGTCTGTCTGTCAAGACCCTTTATCTCGGGAAGGCGCGGAGATATCGAGTTCAAACTAAAACCATATACTGAGGTCTCTGGTCCATTGAAGCTGTAAAAAAAACAAACTTCCAAGTTAACGTAAAAAAAAGATATGGCCATTTATGCCGCAAAAAACGTACATTTCGACTCCCTCAGGGAAACCAAAATTTATATATATTATATTTACTTTCCGTTGACCTACAAGAATAGGAAAAAATCTGAAAACTGTACATTTGTAATTCAATCATAATAATATAGTCTTTATTTAAAAACTAAGTTTTTAAATTTAAGTATTTGTACGGAGCCCTCGGTGGGCGAGACCAACTTACTCTTGTCTGGTTTTTTATAGTTATTATCCTAAGTAAATTCCAGGAAATAACAGTATTTGCATTTATATTTTCATTACTGTGCAATGGTGACATTATTTTTGCTGATGACCTTACTGCCTCCGTTAGTGTATCTGATCAATGGATCAGATACACTACGGATTATAATGATAATCCGTACATTTTTAAAGCATCTTCAACCAACTTGCTGCCAGTTAAACAACTTAATTATGTCCGTTCGCAATTTCAGGAAGACGCAAACAGGGGCAAGCCCAACTGGGAGCACTTGGCAGACGACCTGCATGTGCTGCTGACGGTGGAGGATACCGAGAACAGAGCAAAGCTGAAGCTCGCCAGAGCCGTCGATGAAGTCAAGCGCCTACTGGTGCCCGTAAGTTATTCTTTTACTTTTAACTGTAGTGTGGCGTCAATACAGTGCCGGTTTAAGACTTGATGCCCTAAGGCTAAGCAATGCGTACCCTTGGTAAAATAAAGCCGTATGTGACTTTACGTTTTAAGAGCTTTTATTACGCGAATGTTACACAAATCGTACCGTTGGTAAAATAAAGCCGCATCTGCAAAATTACGACTTTTTAGGGGAAGTGTTTAAATATTTTTGTTTCGTATAATTTACAGCATTTGTGTAACATTTGCGTAATAAAAGCATTTAAAACGTAAAGTCACATACGGCTTTATTTTACCAAGGGTACGAATCCATGCCTGTACAAATATTTTTTGTGCTGTTTCTGGTGCCCCCAAGACGTGATGGGCATCACGGCCCTCTCGACAATTTAATGAAAAGCAAAGTGTACACCCAGCGGATGCTGTCTCTGTCCGTGTCATGGGACACACATAGAGACAGCCTCCGCCAGATGCAAGGGCTATTGTTGATTGATGGAATCTAACCCTACTGGGCTATGGTGGTGGAAATATGGACTAGATACTGGGCTATGGGTTGCGACATGACGGCGCCTGTAAGGAAAAGTGTCTCATGGCTTTTGTGGCACTGACAGACCGTGACCGTAGTATATATATATTATTAAAGCAAGCGCATAACTATTTTTAGCTTTTTGTCCACACCCAGGCCTCCACGGAGCATATTTAGGTATCTATTTGAGTTTTTAATCGCTTTTAAGAATGAGCAGATTTTCAAATCGGACTATAAATGGATCGAGTATTAAAGACCAGATTTTTCAATGTTAATACTACCAGGATTGGCCAAATTAGGACCTACCTCCCACTTGATCTAACTCGAAAGTTAAAGTTGCGTGAGTCATAGCTCGCGTGAGATTAATCGTGTGACTGATTGTGAGTGTCTTAGACGTTGGTATGCTACTACGTACGCCATATGATGGATTTCGAGACTGGGAAAGGGGATTATCAGAACTTACTACTAGTAGATCTATACTTGGATTTTTCTACTTTCAGCAAGCGGACGGCGAAGATGAACTGAAGAAACGTCAGTTGATGGAACTTGCCATCATCAACGGCACATACCGCGACTCGAGCGCGAAAGCCGTCGTGCCTGTCAACGGTCAGTGCCTCATAAGTATGGTCGCATTCATGTTTTGTCACTAACAGTACCTAAATAAGGAAGATTCTGTTACTAAGCGATCGCCTTGGTTTCTATTCTACTATGACGCCGTATCCATTAATGCCTCGTCAAGTTAGAGTACCTACCGTTGTGGTTTCATTGAAGTTTTTTAACAGAATCCGCCTGAGTTCAAAACTAACACATTTCGGATTTTAGTATACTTGAGATTTACTATAATGTACACTTGGATCTATTGTTTCCCCTTTATATGTGCTGTGTCTTAACTGAAGTATTATGACAAAGAATCACGATGATGTTTCCATTGTTTGCTTAAGTGTGATCATTTACAGAATGGGTTTTAACTTGAATGATTTGCGGTGAAATTAGGAGGGTTTCCATTAAATTCACAGTTTTATGTGCTTGGGGATTTTCTGTTATTCTCATGAAAATAAGCTTATTTAATGATATTTATTACCCTTCGATGGGTACGTTTTTATTATTGGTTAAACAAATGAACATAAATTCTCTTAATTTATGAATCGTTAACGTTGCCAGGGTAGGCAAGATGACTAAGTGAATTATGGCATGTTTTGATTGTTCCATTAACTTGGGTTATTTCAATTCTAAGGTCAGTGCCATGTCGTTTTGGGAATCTAAAAGGAACACTTACTTTCTGTTTGTACATAAATGGTTTCTTTACAACTCTAATTTCCTTTAACTTTATAAGAAATTTAATAAAATCAGTCAGATTTCTCAAATATTTGGTTAAGGGAGTAATGACATTTTCGTGATACGTGGTAATAATTTTTTTCTTGTAAACATAGTTGTATATGTACAGCCGAACTTTATTCTTGTGATTAAAGTACATATTGGAGTTGTTTTGGCGCCATCGGGCCAATTTGACTAACCGGTGTAAAGTTACTAACACACTAAATGAGATGTATCTTAACATTGATACAATAAAGACGACTTCACAGCGGACGAGGAGTGGCGTCGCGTGGCCGCCGCCGCGGCCGAGACGCAGCGGCTGTTGGCGCCAGGTGGGGGCGCGGGGGGCCTGGCTCTGCGCACCCAGGCTCCTCTCGGGGCCCCGTTGATCCTGTCTCCGAGGATGTCCGCTGGGCCCGGGGGCCAGGCAGGTTTGCTGAACGGCACCGGTGCGGGCGCCGCGGCCGGGCTGCTGTCTCCCGGCGAGCCGTCGCACCAGCTGATCTACGCGTCACCGTACGCTGACTACGCGAACTACGCGGCGCTCTCCGCGGCCGCCGGCAACCCGCTGCTCACTGCGGAGTACGCCACTACTGACCATACGGGTGGGTTGTTCGCCCGTTGATCTCTATTCGAACACCAGCCTTATTTCATGACATTTACGTAAGATTTCTCCGAAAGTGTCATAAAATAACACTGGTCTTACTAACGCTACACATGGTACACACGGTACTGGGTTCGTATCGTCCAGTAGACTCGATGTAAACGCAAGTCATAGTAATACTTTTATTATAACATACAACGTAAAAAGTTAGATGTTAGATCAATTTAGACAATACAACGAGACTTTAAAGTTTGTCGATTGTAATTACCAGCTTTATCATCTTGTTGAAATTAACCGCATGCTGAAAATACATAAGAGGTGCTACTATGTTAGTTAGTATACTATAGTATAGACCAGGGGTCTCCAAACTACGGCCCGCGGGAAGAAAGCGGAAGGGCCTATGCTGCGGCCCGCGAGGCATTCTAATCTCTCCCTAACAAAACTGCCGTTCGCCTCGGATGCCCGGACGGGGCATGACATGAATCCGACCGTCTCTCTCTATCGCATAACGCGTGCTCTTTTTTAGAGTGGCGAGATTTTTTAATAGTGAATATTATAAAATCTCGCCACTTTACGCGAAACGCGGAGTGAGTCAGTCCCGATACCGATAGTAAAGTACCTACAGATGATGTGTGATGTATTGTGCAGTTTGGTACAGAAACAGAGCACACACACCCCCCCCCCCCCCCCGGCCAAAAAAGATTAATGATTATTAACTCCAGGCCAGGGTCGACCATATCATGTGGCCCGCGCGACATTGTGTTTAAAGGTGCTGTATGGCCCTCTGGGGAAAAAGTTTGGAGACCCCTGCTATAGACACTTGTCTTTGACCAGATCAAGTCAAACAGCTCGGTACAACTGTTTTTAGTGTTGCGATGATACTAGCATGTGGGCACCTTAAATGAAAGATTTGTTTTTTGACTGAACCTTATTTACATAAAGCGCATGTTTTCGTCACCACAATCTATTCTATTATGAAACATCTTGTCTTACAATCCGCTTATATTTTTAATCCAAAAACAGTCTTGTTAATTACGAATCATGCGGTTAAATAATATCGTCGACAACTAATATCGTAGGCAGCGAACTGGCAACGTTCATTAACAAGTATCGAGGGCTCGTGAATACACAGCACTAACAGACTAATACGATTCGTAACACAGTATTGAGCTTACAGTGAACTGTGTGTGATATATTTTAATGGGGTTTGCAGCGTCGAGATACCTACTTGCTGGCTTTTGACATTGGCCGCAAACGCATCATCAGTCCGCCATAAGATACGACCGGCACCACGCGACATATCGACCTCCGCATCATTATTGACGTCCTTTATAAACATCACTTGCCCCTAGGACGCACACTTACAGTCATTTCAAAGCCATGATCAATCTAGGTTAAGATATCTGTTAAGTAAACAACTAGGACTCAATCATTTTGTATCTATGATGATGTTATTTGCCAAGTTTTAAAAGCTTTTGTTTCTTCGATGGCTGTTTGTACAGTTTCAGAAAAGGTATATTTCGTTTTCGAACAAGCAAAGAGATATATGTATATACATTAAAGATTTTTTAAATATTTACAGATTAATATATTACAATTATTTATTATTTAATGTTTACGTTTTTTACATACGCCTCTTGTTAGCTAAGGTGGATGGCAGATGATGACGTAGCTGTTTTAAAGTAGAGACTTAGTTTTACGAATAAGCTGAACTGCCAACAAAACTTTTTTTAGTTACCGATGTATTTTAACAAAGAGGTAGAGTTTTTATATATTTATTTATTTCGTTAATGACATTTTTAGTTGGTGATAGCCAAAACAAAACCCGTCATTTTATCATCTTGTGATAACCCTTGCTTGTAACACCACTAATTATATTAACATACTCTAATGTTAATACGTATCCAACTTTCATTGAGTTTTAGAATACTAATACATATTCTACTTTCAAGAGTTTTCGATGCTCCATGTCACGGTCATGCATGCTGATTTGTCCTCTCTACACTCGGCTCGAATCATTATCGTAATCGTAACGCAGTATCTCTGGAAGTAAGAATAAGTTACAAATAATCATCAGCTAATTACAAGCAAAAGGGACCAAATGTTATTTGATTTTTTTTACAAAACACAATATTTTAATCTTAACTTTACAATTATAACATACTTACAATTTAATAATAAGAACATACCTACACATTTCGATCAAAACGGAACAATATTCTAGGCGGTTTTAAATGTTATGAATATCTCGTAACTTATTAATTTATTAGCCATACTATTATATTTATAAACATACCATAGGTTAAGTATTATTATTTTTTAAAGATTTAGATAGGATAGAAAAGAGTGAGCTTTATGAAAATAGTATATCCGTATTTGTGTAGGTCTATTTCCTACGGTCAATTTATTTAAAATGAAATTGCAAAGCCAGCCATTACCTGTACCTTGACCGGGACGCTTTTGCCCGTGATATTTTATTTTATTTCCAAAGCACTAAAATAATAGATAATTTGTAGGCATAATATTATATATAAATTAGGGCTGCCAAAACAAAAGCTTTGAAAATATAGTATTTTTGCTTTGACAATGAGGACTATTATTTGGCAGTGGTAGATAATTATTGCAAAATGTTTAGTATAGAAATATTTGATACTTTAGAATAATGAGATTTTTTTCAGCATTTAAACATACGTAGAGCTTGAACCACCGCCTCTGCTCGACCAGTATCAATTGCCAGTATTTCATTTTATTGTTCATGTGTATTACGTTTAATATGAATTTCGGAATATCCACTATTGAGTTTAGTAATAAAAACCTGCTAACAATGTCGTGTGTTGTTTCAAGCTCTGCTGTAACGATGACACAGATGATTTATATGCATATGCCGCTAGGTGTCGTGCGGCGGGCGGGTCGGCTCGCGCAAGTGAGGGAGCACCCTTACCAACGCACAGCCTTACCGGCGCCTTAATTCCCGTCAAAACGCTCTCACGCCGCCATTTTGTTCACAAGGTGAGAAGCGCGCCCACGCATGCCGTACAACGAATATGCTTGCTTGTTACTATGGTACTTTGACTTCACCGTTGTATTAGAGGCAGACTATGTGGTAGACCCCAGTTTAAAAAAAAAAACACTTTTCGTATGTACTTATTATTATCAAGCAATCATGTTCTTAGTAATCAATGCGTGTATTTGCTTTGTTGTTTCTCTCTGTGTCGTTTATATTTTTTGTTGTGTACTTATTAGTTACGTTCGTATTATAGTTCGTTTAGGTATTTTATCCGTCATACACCGGCTTCAAACCGGGCTTGAAGTGACCCTGCATAATTTGGAAACTGTGATTTTTATATTTCTCTTTATAGATTTTTAGATCTGTTACATGTTGTGTTGTACGACGTTATTATGGATAATGCATAAGGCGTTATAATAATGTTTTTTCTTTTATATTAATATGTTGTGAACAACAGTATTACCAAATTTATTATACTCGTGTTGATGTTTATGAATGCTGTTGTTGCAACAAACGACCACAACATGTGCTTCTAAACAGTCGTGTGTCTATACCTTTCGTATAGATAAATAATGGAAAGGAGGATTGAGATTTATGTAGCAGTAATATTTTAATAATTTGAGCAAAGTACACTTTTAATTCATTCAAACCGTACGTTTAATATGTACTTTTTATGGCTGAGTAGGTTGCCAAATGTACAGTTCCGAGGTGCTACGACGGGTTGTGAAATCCTTCTTTCCTGAGTCTCGCCCAGTATTAGTCAAAGGAATGAGCATTTTAAGAATCGTGCCATCAGTCCAGTATTAACAAAATGCCCCTTCTTTGACTTGACAGATTCTTAATCATCACAACTTTCTTAGTCAATTTAAGTTTTTATATGAAATTTTTAAGCTAGTTGTTTCTATTTTGCCTTAGGTATTTTAGGGTATATTTTATTTACTTTCTTTATTTGAAAGTGGTTATTATTGCACTTGTGTCCTTGTGGATCTATGAGGCATACAAATGCCGGCAATACGTATATTCAAGCGTCCTTATCATGAAATGAGTTTTAGATCAGAATGCTATTCATATTTTTCTGAATTGAAGTGTAATGTTTATTTGTAAAATATTGTCTCAGTTGTTGATTGTAAATAAATGCATTTTCAGAAGAAATACATGCAATAAATTGTCTGAAATTTCAAATAAGCGTTTTCTTTTTATTAGTTTGTTTAGGTCCGCGGTTAAATTGTTCACAGTGTTTTTACTATGATAAGTCAATAAAGTTGATGACGTGCAATCATTTTGGTCAATTGTAGCCTCACACGACTAACATGCAACTCCACAAGGCCACGTTCCCGTTTGTTGAAATAATAATAGTGCACTTTCATAACTGCTATTGCCACAACTTGCAGATTATTTGTAACTATGTATTTATATTATATGAGTAACTAACATGCAAATATGTAATGAGATTGATACGTTATCGCAAATTATTAACACTACCTATGAGAATGCTACTATATACGATATATTGAGATGTTACAGTGATGTGTTAAATAACTACATACTTGCAGTTGGGTGCTATGGTTATATACCTAAGTGATAAAATTTATTATGCTTGTTTGTGTGAGTGATGTTTGATGCAGCGATTGATTTCATTCTCGACTTCTGTATCAAACATTGCTCTATTGGGAACTATTGGGCATTTTAATCCTATATTGTAGAATTTACTCGTATCATTATCATACTAAATTAATTTAACATTTCAACCATTAACTGCGTAAACTAATAGTACCTATCCGATGTAATTAAATTATATTAACTGGGCAACAATCGGAATTGAATGTCGCGGCGCGAATGCCTGATAGACTCCCCTTGACACTTTATCAGTTTACAGTTTTATAAAAATTCGTACGTACACAAGTCATTATCAATCCGAGTTAACGGTTTACCGCTTTTGTTGCATTGCTGCATGTCGAGGCGATCCCTTAAGCTTGTAATATCATGGAATTGTTTAATTATTTCTTGAATCAAATTCACCTAACATCGCCCCATTCGGTTTGCGCAGCGCAACGACAGCGTCCGTTGGACCCGGGATTGGGGCTACTCTTGTAGTCGGACCATGACATTTCGATCGATACTAACATTCTGTTTTTCTCTCTTCTCGTTAACCCGGCTAGGAGAGTGCTAACGGCGCAGAGGGACTAACCGGAGCCGCGGCCGGTGCAGCCGCCCTCGTCGCGTAACATTATCATCGGAACATCGACCACCATGTAGCTATAGCTGTTGGGCCTTTCACGTTAACATATACTATGTATTATAATAGTCTAACTATTAACATTTATCTGCCTGTTATGTTTATAACATGATGAACTTTATTAACATTTTTTAAATGGCACACGCCGTCGACTATATTTACTATTCTGTAATTTATTGTATTTTCTGTTGTCGCTTGAATGTATTGTTGTTTAAGCACGATGTGTTTTAGGCTACCCAGTCCTTGCGGTGCTAAATTGGTCGATATCCAAATCGGAGCCGTCTCTGGTATTCTTTGGCTACTAAATTTATTCTTGCATTTTATCATTATTATTTACCGTTGTAAAAACAGTTGCGTATTTTTTTTTGTTCCGAGACTAATTTAGCACCGTGTATCTTTTACTATTGGAAAGAAGTCATGACGCAGAATCACAAGGTAATTGTACCTTACAAAGTGCAAACAGGTATTTTGGAACAGACCTGATCATTCTTCTGTGGAACTACAAGGATGTCCAACGTGGCTAAATTAGGATTTCTAGATCCAACGCTGTCCATGGTCTGGTCCACGCGTGGCCAGATGTTTTATATGTATTTCAGTTGGTTATGGAAAAATATCAATTTTGTAGTGGCATCTGCATATTACGTAAGTTTTGGTGTGAATAGACGACAGCATGAAGACAGATTTTACGTCAAGACTATAAAGGTAAACGATGCTCTTGCTAGCATATTTGAATACATTGCTTTGCGTTAATATTATATTTAAAATGTTGGACTGATATTTGATTTTATAGTCTAATATATAGGTGGTTTTCACATACTTATTGACCTTACATTTGATTCGGCAATCATACTATATATCTTTAAAACCAAAGACTAATATTATACTTGTAGCGATTTTGACAAATATATTTTCATATTAAAAATTTTACAAAAGTCTTCCTTGTTATTATTACTTTTTGGTCAATAAGTATATGAATTGATAGTATGACATTTATATTTAGAGATATACATAGGATTGTATTTTATGTAATATTAGTGCTTAAATATTTATAGATAACAAGTTATATCTGCGCATCCCAAGTGCCTTAGTTAAATGTAAAATGTTGTCAACTTTGGGGTTCTATATAAATTGTTAATTCGAATAACTTAGGTAAGTTAGAGGAGATTAAATTATTGTTAACTTTGCTATGTTTATCGTTAAACTGCAGTTTTGATTTTAGATTTGATTTTATATAAATATAGTCGAGCGTCGTATGTAGTTCTAGAATGCATATAAAATAGATATGTGAGTTTTTAATTATCTCCGGTAAGAATCTCTTATTTACACATTGAAGGATTAAATCTCCAGTTTCTCAGATTGGATGTGTAACTTTAAGTTACCTAAATAAAAGTAGTAATTCTATGATATACATGGGTTATGTTGGTCGCTAAACTCGAGGTTTTATTGCTGCCCGAGCTGTAAGGCGAGGGCCCTAATAGAGCCGAGATTGAACACTAGTTTCATATTATGACTTTTTTCAACACACTTGTTTTTCAACTGGTCCAAATTTCATCGATGCTTGTAAAGCGAACGATCATAATATACATATACATATGTATAACATACGTATACTTTATAGACACGTTCCATCTTTCAAGATCACAACAATATTAATGACTACCTCTGAAAACAATGAAATGCTGATAATTGATTAATTCGCAAAATTACCTATGTTGCTTCTTATTTTGGATGACAATTGAAAGAAAGAAAGACTGTAAATTTGACCCTGGCAGCCACATTTAAAGCATAAAATACAAGCACGAATAATACATAAAAAAACCGGTCAAGTGCGAGTCGGACTCGCGCACCGAGGGTACCGTACAAACTCGTCAGTAGATACGTGAATAATTCAAGATAAACTGAATGTTGGGACAAACTTAACTTTGCTCTTGAAAAACTTGTCCCCATACATGGACATATGTCGCAGTTAGTTCAGTAAGAGCAAATAAGTTGGTCTTCCGATTTTTGCGAATTTCTAAAAAACGCTGCAAGTTAGGAAAACCGTTTTGTTTTTCCTGTAATATATAGAATGATATTAATCTTCTCTTCTTCTTCTCAGCATATATGTGTCCACTGCTGGACATATGCCTCCATATATATGAATGATATTAATAATCGGTAATTATTACAGATTTTTCTGTTCAGTAACTTCGGAGATAATAGGGGAATGGTATTTTTTAACGTTTTTTGTCTTAAATTAAACACTACATGTCTAAGACAAAAAATAAAAACGGTTTTGGAATCTGCACACTAAGCCCTTGCATTTGATGTCCCACTCGATATAATAGCTCTGCTTTTGATTTTCGACATCCCATTTCGGTCCCCTTTAAAAAAAAGTAAAAAGGTAAAAGATTTTTTTTCTGTCTAGTAGGCTTGGGTTAGCGGTTTTTAACACTATTCCAAATTTCAAGTCGTTAGCATCGATCCTGAGATATCTTGCTGCAACAGACGGACAGACATTGTTGCATTGAATTAAACCATTTTAAGAATACACTAATCGTTTGATGTTTTAAATATGTCTGCTGAGATTTGAAACAAGAAAACTTAAAAGCGCTATTAATGTGCAGTAATAGTTATGTTATACTATTACTGCAGTAAACTATATATGTAATATTATTATGAAGCAGAAAGCATAAAAGTGAATAATAATGTGTGTTGTCAACCTAAGAACAATGAAATAAGAGCCACTTTACTATCAAGTGTGTTGAAAATTCTTTGCAGTTGCCAAGGCAATATTTTTTTGAAACATTATAGTGCAATAGAAGTGTTATTTCTTATTAATATTTTATTATTAAAATCTCAATTATAAATATATTGCGTAGATATTAAAAAAGATTTGATAGAGATCTGATGCTGAGATTACTACCATATAAAAACAATGGGATATTACAATGTTTGTGAGAAGATTAAAATTTCTGATGTTTATATGTCTAAAAGCTAATCTCGTTTCTAAATTAGTGTATACAAATTTACTCATGTTGGAATCTGATTAACAAATACACAAAATCTCCATGAATATACCTTTGAAGCTGAAAACCATTTGAAGTTGTTAACACTCCGTCCATGATACATTATTTTAAGTACTTAATTCGTTGGTCTCGTGAATAGTTAAGATCCGTAATACGTTTCGAGATCATACAATTGTGTTAACACTTATCCTTAATAACGATAGTCGCGTATTATTTTAGACTATTTTCCTTTTCTAAGAGTCGGTTTAATTTAAACAGTTTAAAATATACAAAAATATGGTATTGTTGTTGTCATGGGAAGACTTCTCTCGATTAATAGCGAATACAAGATTGCAGCTGTCGCATTAAATATAACTTCATAATCGTTTAAATTATATACATTTTCTACGTAATCTCTTTTCGATAGATTTTATTGTACCTAAGTGCCTTATAAAGTGTACAAAATATCACAGTTTATACAAATGAAGCATTTATCGTGAAATCATAGAATGCAATGCCATAATCCGAAGGAAACATGGAATGGAAAGGTAACGCAAATAGGATTGTTGATCAAGTAAACTAGGTAATATCGTACAAAATATGATTAATCGTTCTGCTAATAGCTAGTAATAGGTTATTTATTGTGTTTCATAGCGGTAACAATATAATATGTTTCTTGAAACATGTTTAGTGCCATCAGCAGACGTCGGCAGGCGGGCTTTTACATGTTATTATTTTTTGTTTAAATTTGTACTTATTTTACATACATTAATGGCAATTCACAAATCAAGTGCCTTAAATGAACTTTGTACATATTTATATTTTAATTATTTTTCAATAAAGTATTATAACGAAAAATAATATTTCTTATATACATTATGTAATTGTTTTCCAAAAACAAAATAGAGGATACTTTTATTACCTACTTGTAGTTAAGAGAGATTGTGCATATGTCTGTTTTGATGTGTGTAATATTGATTTGGCATTAGTAAATATTTGGATAATACGTCTTGAATTTTTATACAATTTCCCTACCCTCTTATAATTGCACACCTTGGGCTTGTGCTTGTGCTTCTGGTGCTTGTGGCCCAGAAAAAGGCGAGGGCCATAAACATGCGATCTGGAGCTTTATGACTGTATGAATCATTATCTTTAAACAAGCCAATGTCAACTTCCTAATTCGCGTTACAGTAGGTAGGTACCTATGGTTAAAATCACGATAACGCCGTGTTTTACGGCATGCGTGCTCCTTTTTCGCCGCGCTTGCTCCCATCTTCCGGACAAATAGTAAACTAGCTAAAGCGCCATCTCTTTGTAAGTGATATCAGCAAACTGGAATGGCAGCGGGCGACGGTTCTTAATACTTGCCAACTTAACTAGCATTGCGTTCGTTAGATGGCGTTATTATAAAATAACAATATATCCAACAAAAATAGTGGTGTTTCATATTTTAATATGATTTTTTGTTAAATCAGAAACATCCGCTAACGAAGTCTTATAAAACATTACTTACCTAGGGCGGTAATACCAAGAATATCTTAGATCGCAAGTATTTAAAATATGTTATCTGAGGCTTTATTACCGCCCGTGGTAAGTATAAAATTTACGTCTTCCCAGGCCAGGAAGTGCGATTTTCCGCACGCGTAGCTTGCGGTAACTGCCACTTTATGGCCAGGTGTGACGTAAATGTCTATTTTAAAACGGAAATTAAAAAAGAAACAGCCTGTGTTGGCCCGGATAGCCGTGGAGATGCGGGTTCGAATCCCGCCCGAGGCATTAAATTTTTAAATTTTCGGTTTAGTAAAAAACATTTTGTGGGTTTATATTTTTAGTGTTTTATATCATGATATTTCAGTTGTATGTGAAGTCCCAAACCTGACCTGGAGGCAGGAGTGAATTCTTACTGAAGCCCATTATACCGTGACGTGACCTTCACGATCACGTCACGAGTCATACGTTGTTTGAGGAAATCAAGAACTTTGTTCTGCAACTATGTTAAAACTTGCGTTTATCGTAACGGTTTCATACCTAACGAAAAATACCATAAATTTTATGGGTTATTTAATGGTATTAGGGTAAGGACCAAATTCTTGGCCCTGTAGCACAACTGGAAATCACACTGGAATGTGTGACACCGGAAAAAAACGTCATACAAATTTGTGTCACACCGGAATGAAAATTGTCTTCAAAATGACCTAATAATCGCCACAATTTCTACAGTTCGCCACGTAACCAACTAAATTTAGATATTTTTTTACTTTAAAGGGTAAATATCGTTTAAGTAAATACTTTCACTGTCAAATAATCTTCAGAAAACACAGTATTTATTTTTTAATACTCAGAAGATCTTAGTGACACGTACCAGCACAAACACATGGCTCGTCTAACCGTTGAAAACCATGGCGGCCGCATCTAAGGCAAATTTTTCAGTAACAAGATAACTTTGCCATTAAAATAAATAAATAAACTACTAGTTTGGGCTATGGACTTCGGAATTCTGCCGTCGCACAACCAAAGTGTTACAACGGAAAGTAGGTATTTGCGGGACACATCTTGGTCTTAAAAATTAAAATTGAAAATATTGAACATTCCTCATTTAGACTATATTATCGTTTAGGCATTTTTATGTACATTGTGTGTGCATAAAACGGTAATGATGAACGGATATGTAACAAAAAGTAAAAAATACGTTTGTCCAAAAAACCGGAGAGGGGACACACTTATTTTCTATGAAGCAAAAAAAGGAATCAATTTTCCTAAAAATAAATAAGCAAAAATAATATTTAATAATCACATATTTTTAAGATGTCATTAATTTGTTTGTGGCTTTCAAAAACCACTTTCGGTGGGTTATAATACTGTATATTCAATCACCAATGGGGGACACCATTTGTGTCTGGACCTGGACTTGCAAAGAATTTGGTCCTTACCCATTAATAGTTTTTAATTATTTTATACTTTTAAAATGGACTTTCCCACCCAACTTTGCAGGCTCATAAAAAAAGTTACACGTTAGGTAGGTATCAAACTCAAAACTTTATCATATTTCCTTATTTTGCTTATTTTAACAGGATCTTATAAAACTTTTACAAATTTCGGTGACAGACCCAAATGGGCCTTAATAAGGTGTAAGGTAAATGGTAGGTAACTACATTACACAATTAGGGTGGTAAAGCAGGTACCTCCGCTCCCGTGTTGTGTACATCATTTTATGTCTACTCTTGGCCAGAAAGCGGCTTTTTCCGTACGCGTAGCGTGCGGTAAAAGCCACTTTATGGCCAGGTGTGGCATAAAAATTTTAGTGACTTCATATCTACTTGAAATTACAGTTGAAAATGGTTTTCCATTGTGTGAAATTCTGTTTCGATCACGCCGATTTCATGCCGAAAATACGCCGCCGCCGCCGATTTTCTACCAAACGTCGCCGCCGATTTTCTTTCGATCGGCGTACATGTCTATTCCAGACCTTGTCTACACTTTCCATCAAGTGAGACCATCACCTATAAAAAAACACGGACAGGGTCAGCGTGGAAACTAGTACGGCCCATTCATTCTCATCTACCTACGTATAGGTATATGAGACTACTCTCATATAGGCAGCCCTACGGCTGTGTCTAGCAGTGGGACGTTTATAGGCTGAAGATAATTATGCTATCACTATATGTTTCTACTTTCGAGCCCACAATCACCTGCGATCTGGGACATGCTTCATCTCAGTGCCTTTGGTGTGTAGAGTCTGTGCGGAAAGAGAATAGGATTTAGATTTGGGGGCGCTCACGGGGCGCTGTAACGCTTTTCTACCGTATTCGCAAAAAAAAAGCCATACTGGTTAGGTTAGTTCCGTTTTTCACCACGCATATTCGCTTTCCGCACAGACTCTAATATCAGGTACTATTTCGCCTGAGATGTCGCTACGCTATGACAAAGAGTTCTTTGAAAAGCAACTTAGGGCCGGCTTTACCTATAGTGCAGGGTGTGCAGCGGACCCGGGGGCAGGGTACACCAACGGGGGCACCAACTCCAAAGAGCATGCGTCGCTTGCGCTAGCGCTTTAGAAGACCCTTCGCCCGTCTTATTTCCGACGCCGGGCACCGAGCAAAGCAAGGCGCACCACGAGCAGGATAGAGGTAGGTACTGATTGCACACGAGCACTACATAGGCTAGAGCCGCCACTGCGGCGACATATAGGCAGTTCCTCCAGTTGCCATCAGGTGGCTCGTCTACTCGTTTACCGCCTATAAAAAAAGAACCTACTGAAGCTACACCGATATTTTTTTTTGTAGTACCTAAATGTGGAAATGGCTGGAGTAAATCTCTCGACATATGTGACGTTGCTTAGAAAGGTCCCACTTTGTCGGTTCTAGTTTTCGAGTTAGGTACGGTCAGTTTCACTAAACTTGGCGAAAATTACAAACTCAGTTTAAGTCAGAATTAGATAGATTATGCTCTAACGAATACAGTAGGGCTTCGATAATCCGAACTTAAAAAAAAACAACCCCTGTTCGGACTCTCGGAGCGTTCGGATTATAGTAGGTATGTTAGAAAGAAAACATAAGTATATTCTAAAAAAAGTTTTGTAAAGAGACTCCGAAGTTACATAAACCAAGAAACATATTAACAAAGTACCTTAATACTACATAATCGCCCAGGTACTATTTATTGACCAAGCATTTGCTTTGTCCCTTAAATTATGCAGCATCATTTTTTCGGACAATGACAGGTCATTTTAGTCAGCCCAGTCCAAACAAGTGGTCAGTGCCGATATAGCTTGCGAGTAGGGAATTTTCTTGACGTTAAGAGCCGAAGAGTAGTAAATAAAAGACTCGTCATATCCAGATTCGTCAGTCTCTTGCGTAATTTGGGCTATAACTCGGTAGTTCAGATTACTGCGACGTTCGGATTAGCCTGTTTACGGATTATCGAGGCTCTACTGTATATGATTCCGAGTTCAAAGCTTGAATGATCTTTTTGAACGCTCAAAGTCTAGTGCCTAGGGTACCACTTTGTTGGTGCCTCAATACTACGACTACTTCAAAATAGTCCTATAAAGTTGAAAATACCCCCAATAACCGGTATTTCGGGCCGCAGATTCGTAATATCGTTTTTTTGGGGAATTTAAAAAAAATCGATGTAGTTTCTATTTGAATCGCCGCCGCGCCCAAACGGCAGCAGATAAGTGAGAGGTACCAGACATTCCTACTTGTATTTGTCTTTACAATTCAATGACGGTCGATTTTCAAATTCGTCCGAGGGGGCCTAAATTTGGTTTCGGAGTGATTTTTGGGGCCTACGAGTTTGAATCTGAAATTAGTTTTTTTTCCATACAACTAAAAAAATATTTTTTGTGAGCCTAGGGCGAGGTTTTGGATGCGAATGCCTAAAGCTGAGTCCCACCTGTTATCACCTTTCGAAGCTACTCCCCACCCCCAAGTAGGTAACTAAAAGCGAGGTCGAAGGCCTAACCTACTAAACCGACAAAGGTCAATTATTTTTTGACTTTAAGTGAGGGGCCTACCCCTCACTTAAAGTCAAAAAAATAAATCAGTCAAACCACCGTAAACGAAGCATGACTAACTGTCTGAAAAACAAACAAGTATTATTGTAATAATATCTTAGTTTTAAATTAACTGAAAGATTTGATTAATGTACTTACGCGAAATTGAGTAATTTGACACTAAAGCTTAGTAAACCGAATATAATATTTGCTTATTTTAACAGGATCTTATATAATTTGAACAAATTTCGGGTACAGTCAACATCCCCATTAAAGACATATACAATCAAGTTCCCTACACTTAATTCTAAATACCTAGGAGTCACCGATAACGCTTACCTGACGGTGTTCACAATTCGTTTCAACCCCATTTCAATGCTTTGCTCTCGCACTGGCTTAACTGTCCGGCAATTGAACTTTTCGCAATGCTCCAAAATGGAATTTTAAATTCGCAATCGCACTGTACTCCCAGGCGCGTGGGAATAAACAGCCGCATTTGCGTCCTAGCTTTGCTATATGACAAATATATTCAGTCCATTTTGCTACCGTAGACTACATGATAGGTATTGAATCATTGGTTATAGCTTCAAAAAATAACCAGCTATCAGGAATAGAGGAAATGTAATGGTAGGTAAAGTTTACCTACATTACCGTTACCTAGTGTACATACTTATTAGGTAGGTAACCGTAAATAATTATCTTAATTAGATAAATGTATGGGTATATTCTACAAATCGGCGAGAGCTGTTATATCGCGGTTAAGTTTGCTCCTCCTTTGTATAGTAAACACCAGTTTCAAATTTTACAATTTGTCACCCGCGAAGGATTTAGTGTGGAACTGTGGAAAGAGGGAGTACCAATTGATGAGATAGGTAAGTACCTATTCATTCACCTTTCATACAAATTCTATGTGATAAAAACCACTAATAATCCTCCTCAAGTCTAATCTAAAGCTAATCATATCGATACCTTTGGGTTCAATTGGCGTAAAAGCCATTTATGCATTTTGGCTTTTACGCCAATTGAACCCAAAGGTATCGATATTCTAGAGAGGTAGTATTAACTAATTACTATTAATAAAACGATATGACAACGAAGACAAGTTTTGTTACTGTTGCGCCGGTGGTATAGGTCAAAACTTTATACGTGATTTTCCGTGCTTTAGAAGCGTTTTCAGCAGGCTGAAAAGTGATTTCAGGCCGTTTCAGAGGTGGCTCTTTCACATACTAGAAGATTGAAAATTCACCCTAGTTGCCGTTGTTTTCAGGCGCCTGAAACATGTTTTCAGTCCGTTTCAGGGCACCCTCTATCAGATGGCGCAATAACCTGAAAACCCGTTTTCAGGCGTTTTCAGGACCCCTTATGGGCCTTTGAAGTACACTTCAGTATATGGCGAAATTTCACAAAGGAGTGAAAGAGATAGCACTATTAGAGAGAGACAGCTATATTGAGAAGGTTCGAGAAGTGTGTGAAAGAGACAGAACTAGAAAGGGATAGCAATAGTCGGGAATGTTCCAGCCGAATCGAACATCGAACAATCTAGATTGCCTAGAACACTCGCGGTGCGTCATTGACCGAGGGGTCGCCGACCGGCCTTGGACTTTGGACCGTACATTCGAGGTAGGATTTCTCCGGAAAATTCGAGAGCAAGGGTCTCCGGATATATAAGCCGCGCGTCACCGACGCCACAGTCAGTTTTTGAACTAACGGCGATAAAGTGCGAGTCTCGAAGCGAACCTAAGCGAAAAGTTAATAAGTGCGTTATAGTGAAGTGATTTAGTACAGTGATTTATTAAGTAAGTAAGACTTGTTAATTAGTAATTCTGTAATAAAGTTTGCATTTTTAATTAGTGGTTAATTAGTGTATTTTCTATCACGTTACCTACCCCACGGACGTAACATTTGGTGTCAGAAGTGAAGATAGAAAATGCCGTTTACACCACGTGAGAACGAGCCGAAGGGAGTGCAGACCCGGAGCCAGGCCGCGGCAGGTGAGGACCCTGCGCCGGAGGCTGGTTCATCAGACTCACCGGCCCCATGTAAGCAGGAGATGGACGTCAATGCCATCTTAGTTCTCTTGAAAGAGCAAGCTCGTCAACAACAAGAGCAAGCTCGTCAACAACAAGAACAAGCCCGAATAATCCGGGATGAGTTACGTGTTCAGTCTGCTAAGCAAGAGGAACAATCGCGGATTCTCCAGGAGGAGCTGCGAGGACAGTCCAGGAAACATGAAGAACGAATCGAGGAACAGTCTCGGATGCTTCGAGAAGTTCATGAGACCACGACTGAATGGAAGCGAGAGATGTGTGAAGTCCAAGAAAAACTAACGGACTTGGACATTAAATTTGAGACTCGACTTCATGACGTTAAGGAGGAAGTCGACACCTACAAAAACCGCCTCCAGAAGCTCGAAATCAAAGTGGCCAGTGGTACAAGTACCTGTGCAGTCGAGGTACCTGCGTCGGGAGGTGGAAGATTCAAGGCACCTCCCTTCGATGGTACATCGTCGTGGACAGCCTATAAGCGACAATTCGAGTCAGTCTCCAAGGCTAATGGCTGGAGTAAAGAACAGGCCAGGACAGCCCTAACCCTAGCGCTACGTGACGAGGCACTCACCATACTGGAAGCCCTAGGAGAAGAGGAAACTTACGACCGGCTTCTAGAGGCGTTGGAGGCCCGTTACGGTGACAAGCACCTGGAGCACGTGTACCGAGCTCAGTTAAAGGACAGGACGCAGGGGCGTAGTGAGACCTTGCAGCAGTGGGCCCTAGAAATTGAGAAGTTGGTCAGGAAGGCGTACCAACGTACATCCGCCGCCTCTTTTGTGGACACCACGTTGGTACAGGCCTTTGTTGACGGAATACGGGATTTGGAGGTACGGGCTGCAGTGCGATTAGGGCAACATGAGAGATTGAAGGATGCCGTGGCCCACGCCTTGGAGGTAGAAGCTGCGCGCTGGGAGCCATCAAGGCTTTTTAGGGTTCGTGAAGTGTCTACTAGGGAGCCGATTGCTCCCCGCCGTGAGTTTGGGCCACGATGTTACCAATGTGGAGAACGTGGCCACATACAGTCTAGTTGCCCGAAAAGGAGCAGGAGAGCATGGCCGACGTGGACGAGTGGAAGCGGCAGCTGCACCAGTACCGGGACGGCGTGGCGTGCCAGGCACGTCGACGAGGTAGACAACGAGGCCGGCGCAGCTGAGCAGTTGCGGAAGCGCGTGGCGCAGCTCGAGGCGGAGCTTGCGCAGAGGAACAAGGAGCTCACGCAGAGGAACAAGGAGCTCGCGCAGAGGAACAAGGAGCTCGTGCAGAGGAACAAGGAGCTCGAGCAGAGGAACGACGAGCTCGCGCAGATCATCAAAAAGTGGGAAGTTGAGTTGGCGGCTCTGAAGAGCAAAAATCGGCAGCTGACGACGGCGCTGCAGGAGAGTAAAGCCAACGCGGGGGCCCTTATTCGAAGACCCTGTAAGCGTAGTCTTCGACAAGAGGGCAAGGAATGTTTGTGGATGTTGAGAGCTAACTCAGTTAGTGAAGAGTATCCGAGCGATTTAAGGGATCGGATTGATGACGTTCACGGTCTTGTTGGTGAACACGGGCTTCAAGCTAGCGCGAGAATGGAGACCCGATATGACAAGAACTCTAACCAAATTGGGTTCGAGGAAGGTTCGTGTGTGTGGCTACATCACCCCATGCGGAGAATAAGAAAATCCCCAAAACTGTCCCCAAACTGGGACGGGCCATATAGGGTAGTCACGAAGATCAACGACGTCATGTATCGGATACAGCGAAATCCTCGTAGTCCATCTAAGATTATTCATGTTGACCGACTGGCGAGGTACCACGGAAATAATGATGCTCGGGACGAGCATGTCTTAGGAGGGGGTAGTGTTGCGCCGGTGGTATAGGTCAAAACTTTATACGTGATTTTCCGTGCTTTAGAAGCGTTTTCAGCAGGCTGAAAAGTGATTTCAGGCCGTTTCAGAGGTGGCTCTTTCACATACTAGAAGATTGAAAATTCACCCTAGTTGCCGTTGTTTTCAGGCGCCTGAAACATGTTTTCAGTCCGTTTCAGGGCACCCTCTATCAGATGGCGCAATAACCTGAAAACCCGTTTTCAGGCGTTTTCAGGACCCCTTATGGGCCTTTGAAGTACACTTCAGTATATGGCGAAATTTCACAAAGGAGTGAAAGAGATAGCACTATTAGAGAGAGACAGCTATATTGAGAAGGTTCGAGAAGTGTGTGAAAGAGACAGAACTAGAAAGGGATAGCAATAGTCGGGAATGTTCCAGCCGAATCGAACATCGAACAATCTAGATTGCCTAGAACACTCGCGGTGCGTCATTGACCGAGGGGTCGCCGACCGGCCTTGGACTTTGGACCGTACATTCGAGGTAGGATTTCTCCGGAAAATTCGAGAGCAAGGGTCTCCGGATATATAAGCCGCGCGTCACCGACGCCACAGTCAGTTTTTGAACTAACGGCGATAAAGTGCGAGTCTCGAAGCGAACCTAAGCGAAAAGTTAATAAGTGCGTTATAGTGAAGTGATTTAGTACAGTGATTTATTAAGTAAGTAAGACTTGTTAATTAGTAATTCTGTAATAAAGTTTGCATTTTTAATTAGTGGTTAATTAGTGTATTTTCTATCACGTTACCTACCCCACGGACGTAACATTACTTAAGGCCTGTGTGAGATACTGATGTTCAGCTGAGGGGATCTCCGGGTTGAAATAATGATGATGATGGCTGTGTCTTACCATTCTTTCAACATCAATTCTTGTATTACTTAAGATTCTACTTTGCACGTATTAGATAGAACCCTCTTAATTGAATGTCAACCTCACTCAATGCACTCCGATCAACTCTAGGCGATGTTTGCAAGCGACGCCAGTTGCATACTTGCATAGATGGCGGCGATGAGGCCTGTTATTAGGACATGCATTATTACATTGATTTATATGCATGAGCTCTTATAAATGATGCATAATTGGGTCCATTTTTGTTTTACCGTTTAAGTTGCCGGCAATAAATCATCGTCACGTGAACGATAAAACTGTTCCTACATGATGATAAATGGGGCTGGGTTTATCGAGATTATGAGTAGATAATTGCGGTCATATTATAGGGGTGGATTTTGAATAAGAAAGTTTAGTTAAATGGAACTAAATGTTTCAGTTTTCCATTATCAAACAGAGACATATTTTGCTGCCTGTGTGAAGGAAGATTTGGTGAAGCGTAGATGAAACTTGTTATTGTCATTTTCAATCAAGTGCTCCTCATTGTAAATTTCGCATTGGGGCCTCCTTTCATCACTCGAAGATTTGTATTCATTCCCATCGTCACCGAGCGATATCAAACTTGTTCAATGAGCCTGGATTATTGTCAAAAAAAACTACTATACTACTATTGACTATTGCAGGCAGAACGTATTCAGTGTAAAAGTTTTACCTACTTGTAATGCAAACATAGGTACTATAGCTTTTCACATATATGGGAATAGCTAACAGCATTTGTTTGTGCGTCCACAAAAAAATTACAGACAGAAATGCAATTTCACTGTATTTATCTTACTGTATGCGAATGTTAGGGCTGCACTGCGGGGCATGCTAGGGCGGTCGCTCGTAAAATTGCAACCAAACTTAGGGGAGACGTCTCAAGACGGCCGTGCATTCTTATGCGTGTAGACAACCCTAAACTTCCAGAAGAGTCTTAATGTCAGTTTAGTAATAGTAATGCTAATAAGTACCTAAATTCCGTCTTATACTTAGTTTCTCGACTTCTTCGTTCATAAAATTGGTCACAACGGTTTGCCCCCACTCACGTAATTTTATACCTTCCCGTAACTGTAACATTGTTGCGACCACCACAATTAATAGACCTCATAGGTATTTTTATACAAATTACAAAAGTGAACTGCAAAATTCTAAAATCCGCCCAAATTGACTCAACAGGATGATACAACAAAAAAAAATCTGAGCAGAGAATCGAACCCTATGAACTTTTACTTGTCAGGGTCAACGTCTCTAATAAAAATACATGTATGTTAGTCGACCTCGGTTCTTGCTTGTACGAAATACTCAGAGGTATTTTTACGTTAATATTTTTTTTTCTAGTGCTACGGAATATTTTTTACGTCAGTCCGGGCCGTAAGTAGTATTTTTCTGACCGTTACGCGAAGAGAAAATCTCACTTTCCAGTCAGAGAAAGACTTAAAATTGTGTACATACCAACAGTGGTAATAAAAAAGTCCTAAACAAATACCTGGACGAAACTATTATTTATGTCCTTGAGAATGCCCGCAATTTCGTTCGCGAAAATTAACGTAGATTTATTAAAAAAATCCTGTGTTAACCGAGGTCATAATCTACATGTACTGACATCTGGGTCTGGTTGTTTTTGCGTGATTCACGCATTTAAACCATTTAGTCTTGCTACAATTTTATTATGGTATGTATAGGTTTGTTAAAGTATGTAAAAGTTTGCAGAGTACTGCATCATCAAGGAATCAACCCAGACTAACAGTCAGGGGCCGAGGGCGGGATCATAAAACTACTTCCCCTACGCGAGCAGCGTCACCTACCGGCTTCTTACACGTTTACACACACTTTCCTCCGAATAAAGAAATTCGATAGCCGACGCTTGTACTCGTATTGTGCATTTTTATAAGCAACTAGCCAACTTTCATCCCCCATTTAACTCCCTTCTGTGACTTTTCTCAAATATTTATATAATCAAAAATGTATGTTAGCCCGAAAATCCACGACACTGGATTTTGCCCGTATAGCTGTTATACTTAACCAGTTACAGTGAGAGCATGTTTTAAAATATCTAAGGCTTGTAATGATCTTTACACGATAATTCTATTGTCGTGGTTGTAGATACCGCGTCGAGTATCGTGAACAATGTTCTGTAAAATAACACTTAGGTACTTATATTGCCCTGGCGGTTAAATGGACAATTTATAACGATGAATGCCAGTGCTTGTGGATGCTAGCGTCGTATTAATAACTTGCGCCTATAATAAAGAAAACATATCAACATGAATTTAGTAGATAGGTGTAGGTGTACGGTCCCTCCAATGGGCAAACCCACCCCTTAAACCCTTATAGAATCCCTTTTGTTCTCCACCTGTCTGTCTTTAGGTCTAAAGATCTGTCAACAATATCCTCTTGATTTTATCGACTAACTGGCTTGCGTTCCTAGTAGATCTAAATTGGATATGTACGTTTTGTTCATAGGAAATACCTACTTATTTAAGTAGGCTGATTACAAAAATGTTCGTCCCCAAAGAGCAACAAGGGTAAGAACTCCTCTCATTATACTTTTTGCCTTGTCTGGTTGATTAATACACCTAGTCGAGTTTTTCCGCTCCAATTTAAATGAAAAATTTCCCTCGAGACCGTGGTTGTGATTTAGTAGAAGCTAAATATAATTAGTTTCATGATTTTTATCGAAATTTGACTATTTATCATAACAATTGTAAGTATTTATTCTATTTTTATACTACACAGGTAAGGTGATAGCATTTTGAAACGCATAAAAAAACTACAAGTGCTTTCATTGTAATTTTTCTAAATTCTTTTCGGTCAGGTTGCACAAAGAGGTAGTTAATTTAACTAAAATAATCAGTAAATTTAAAGACAAGTGTGATCGGATCAATATCTAAAGCCACTTAAAACAAACACATTAAACAGTATACTACTGTTTACTTCTGTTTACCCAATAAATACACAGAATGCATTATAATATCTTTTGTCATGAATTTTGTTATCTTATGCAATCAATTCTTTTTTGAGGGGCGCTGTATTATATACCCAATATCTCCCAACCACCACAAACAATCGTATCTAATACCTATTCATTAATTACATTTACCCTAATAACTAATGATAAAAGACAGTACCTATCAAATTATTCATTGTTTTGCTTTATCCATACTCTTTCGTTTAGCATTTGATCAAGTAAAATAAATAAATGAGCCAGAAAGATTGCCAATACTCCTGATAAGATAAAATTTCTCTTGTAACGAAACTTCGTCAGAATCACTTCTAATATTAACTTTAAAGGTATCATTCCGTTTTATGTAATGGTACAAAACTGATAACTTAGATCGAACTCATTCCGAGATTGCCCTTTGACCAAAACCATTAGAATTTGAATTATTACTTAACTCATTATTACTTATTTTATGTTAATGAAGTTGAATGGCTACCTTTGAGTCAGTGTTGCCGTCTGGGGAAGCAGATTATTTCATCTACTTAATTAGTGACTTGGGCCACAGAATAAGTAATAATAGTACCTACTACGTACAGAATTTTCTCTCTAACAAAACTGTCGTTTAGGTCCGACCACCGCACGGAACGCACCGTCTCTCTCTATCGCATAACTCGTGCTAGAGCGTGCTCTTTCTGGTCGCGGCAGGGGGCCTCTAGGCCGCGCGACGAAATCGCGGAGCGAGCCACTCCTGCCCGGCTCGGGCTCCAAATATGTGACGTCCTACGTGAAAAGGTACCTTATGAGGGTTTCTAGTAACGGAGATATGAACGGTTTTGTGAAATCCTTCAAAATCATCATTTTTTTCTTTTATGCAAAATTGTAAAATATAGGAATAGACGTGTATTTGTAGCTTGGTTTCACTGCTGTACGTTATTTTTTTCTATATAAAAATTGGGTTCAAAGTTTAGTAGAAAAGGTACCTTATGGCGGATCACATACAAAAAACCGGTCAAGTGCGAGTCGGACTCGCGCACCGAGGGTTCCGTACAAACTCGTCAGTAAATACGTGAATAATTCAAGAAAAACTGTATGGTGGGACAAACTTAACTTTGCTCTTGTGAAACTGTTGTCCCCATACATCGACATATGCCGCGGTTAGTTTAGTAGGAGCAAATAAGGTTGTCTTACTATTTTTGCGAATTTCTAAAAAACGCTGCCAGTTAGGAAAACCGTTTTATTTTTCCTGTAATATTTAGGATAATATTAATAATCGGTAATTATTGCAGATTTTTCTGTTCAGTATCTTCGGAGATAATAGGGGGGGAACGGTATTTTTTTTAACGGTTTTTGTCTTCAATCAAAAACTACATGTCTAAGAAAAAAAATAAAAATTGTTTTGGAATCTACATATTAAGCCCTTTCATTTGATATCCCACTCGATATATTAGCTCAACTTTTGATTTATGACATCCCATTTCGGTCCCCTTTAAAAAAAAAGTAAAATAGGTATAAGATTTTTTTTCTGTCCCATAGGCTCGGATTAGCGGTTTTTAACACTATTCCAAATTTCAAGTCGATAGCATCAGTAGATCCTGAGATATCTTGCTGTGACAGACGGACAGACAGACAGACAGACAGACAGACAGACAGACAGACAGACAGACAGACAGACAGAGTCGCACCATAAGGGTTCCTTTTCTACCATTTTGGTACGGAACCCTAAAAATGATAAAGCTGTTGATAAAATTCATTAATAAAATTTACTAGCAACTTTTGCTTATTTCTTTTTTATAACACGACGGTGGCAAACAAGCATGCGGCCTGCATAATGGTAAGCAAAAATTTTCGAAATGATCCTAGAAAGCTGAAAATTTGGAAGGAAAGGGCCACTGGGTGCCACAGATTCGGAATTGAAAAAAAAATAAAAATAAAAATAAATACATTTGTATGTCATTTTTTTAAATTTTTAATTATTAAACATTTTTTTAAAACAGATAAAAAAGTGTTTTTGACGAATCGTATAACTTTTTGACCATTTTTAGAAAGACCTTGTTTATTTTAAAAAAATTGACAAAAATAAAAAATAACACTGGCGAATGCCTATCATTTTTGACCATTGTAGAAAAAGTTTTTTAATTTTTTTTTTTAAAAAAACTTACAAAATTAGACTTTTTTTGCGGTTTCTATAATTTTTTACCACTTTGTCATGTTTCCCTTTCAACCTTTTTAGAAAAAGTCTTAAAAACATTTTTTTTTTAAACATAAAAACGTATTTTTGGTGAATCGTGAAACTTTTTGAACATTTTAGAAAAACCTTGTTTTTTTCAAAAAAAAAAAAAAAAAACACTGGCGAATGCCTATCATTTTGACCATTTTAGAAAAAGGTTTTTATTCATTTTTTCGAAAAAATTACGAAAAAAGACATTTTTTGGCGGTTTCTATCATTTTTGACCACTTAAGAAAAAGAATCTTTTTAATTTAAAGCACGCTAAAATCCACGAAGAACACTTCTCACAACTATTCGAACGAAAAGGTAAGCAAATACTGCTCATGCCGGCCGGCTGAGACTCCGAGCGGCCAGCAAGACCGAGAGAGAACGATACGTAAAGTGTTGGTGAGAGTAGGACAGATGCGTGGCGGTACTGGCGGTGTAGCCAAAATAATACCACGGCACGGCGGTATGAAGGACAAAAACTGAGCAAGTTACGACAAGTATTTCTAACATTTTTAAATTACACCGCCATAAAGTACCTTTTGTACTAAACTGTAGAAGCATATTATTCAGCCTTTAATTCGCCTATAACAAAAATAAAGATAGGCAAAAACGTGTCGTAACATATAATTTACTAAATGGAAATACATAATAAAAAAAACACAATTTTTACACAACATTGAATATCTCCGTAACTAGAAACCCTCATAAGGTACTAGGGAATGCAAACCGGTTAACCGGTTAACCGAAAAACCGGTTAACCGTCTGTATTTGGCAACGGTTAATAACCGGTTATCGAGCCCAGAAACCGGTTTTTAACCGAAATGTAAAAAACTGTAGTAAATTGACAAAAATTCTGTAATTTTACCGTATTCCTTTCCGATTACTCATTTGTTTTACTCTGCGAGTTCAGAAACCTTTAAAAATCAATCACATTGGTACTTTTATCATGTTCCTTTAAGTTTTTCTGCAGATTGAAGCGATTTGAACATTACACACTAATTTACACACATTACTTGTATTAATTAAGAAACTCTCATCATCTTACTTTTTCCTTTATGTTTTTTCTTCTTACCTGTTATTTTTTTTTTATTAGTAAGTGGAGTTTTCTATAGTCAACAGTCAAGTCAGCCTGATTCAATCAATTATAGTTAATAGTCTACATCTTTTCCTTGTGTCCCTTTTAGGTCTTAACGTCTGATTCGTAACGGGTTCGCCAAATTAAGAGTTTTTTTATATTATTCCAAACATACTTTATTTATAAACACCACCATAGGAAACACCAGAGTCACCAATGATTTATACAAAAACTTGATACTTTGTGGCAAAACCTGCGTAAAACTGATTCCCTACGCAACCTGTTAACCTATATCGATACCTTTAGACTCAAAGGGCGTAAACACCGTAGGTTCTAATGGCGTTTACGCCCTTTGAGTCTAAAGGTATCGATATTACTTATACCATTTCTGAAAGAAAATTTCTTCACTTTGTCTATAATATGATGGGAATGTAGAAGTGTCTGCAAATATATGATGTAGCAGGTACTTTAGCAAAGTGATGTTCGCAACCGAGTGTTGGTTACCATTCGATAAAGCAATATTACGTCAATAATACCATACCTACCACTAATATTATTGATGTGTGTGACAATATTTGGAGGTTTAGATGTTCGGATGTTTCTTACTTAATAACGCAGTATCAACTGAATGGATTGAGATGAAATTTGGCATGGAAGTAGACTAAGTCCTGGATAAGGATACTTTATATCCTGGTAAGGATTTCCCTTGACATAATAACGGGAATAACGCAGGTGAAGCTACGGGTAAAAGCTAACAAAAAATGGCTCACAGTTTTAGTTAAATAATACGCTTTTCCAGCATTGATTTGACCGTAGTTGGGGTTGAGCCACGATGATAAAGAGCAAGAGAAAATTGAACTTAAAGACTTGATCCAACGAAGTCTAGCAGTATTGACATATTGAACAGTATTGGGTTCTGTGGCCGAGGGAGTCGCCATCTATGAGAACACGTGTTACACATGTACCCACCTCGATGCAAATACTTTACAGCTTTGACGATCGAGCGAGAATAGACGGTGTTAAGTTAAAAAAAAAACCTATTAAACCAGAATGATACAAAAGTCAAACTAGATGGCAAAATTGAAGGCACTTGCTGGGTGCCCTGGTGGTCGAAGACCAGAGGCACTAGGTTAGATTCTTGGTCAGGACCATAGGAGAGCGCCATTTAATTTTTCAATGTATTTTGATTTCTTCGATTTTACGAGTATGTAACACAAAAATGTGGTGTAATTTATCCGCATTAAAAAACTAATAAAAAAAACATCATGTTCATTTCATATTGTAAATCTAGGAAGTGAATTCGTTTCAAAACAGGCCTTACTTTTTATTTTCCGTCTGGCCAAATTATCACGATATACTGTCAGTAAAGTTCCCATTATTATTGTTTGTTATTTAAGTTGATTTTGTTTAATAATCGACTAAGCAATATTTTAAAGTAGTTCTTATTATCATACACTCACAAAAACGACAAAAATGGATAAAAATAAATTAACCGGTTATTAACCGGTTAACCGGTTTTTTCGGCATCACAACGGTTAATAACCGGTTAAAAAATTTGGCCGGTTATTGCATTCCCTATAAGGTACCTTTTCACGTAAGACGTCACATTTGAGAATTACTCTTAATTGGTCAAGATTTGAAGTAAATTTCTAATAACCTTTTTTCTTCAGTTTTCTGTCTTAATACAAGATTTGTCAATAAATAATGTAAATATCGTGCCATACTGTAATTATCAATAATTTTTGCTTATGGCCCGCCATAAGGTACCTTTTCTCAAATGTATGGGAATAATTTGTGATTTTTACGTAACTTCAATCGTTTATAAATAAAAAAATACGACTTGTAGAATAATAATGTCACTTTTGAGATACTTGTGTAGACTGATTAAATATAATTTAGAACTCATTATACGAAAATTGTGAATATTATAGGAATGATGAAACATATAATAAAAATGATATTTTAATTAAAATAAAAATATTTCATTAACAATGTGATTTTATTTCTATCCCAAAATGTGCAGTCTAATATCTCTAACTATATACAATGGTTCAGATTACAATATGTTAAAGAACAGGCCGAATTTTTTTTTTTTTAATTTCGTTCTCATAAGCGACTTGCTCTAATCAAAGGCTGATTTTTCACGACCTGGAAGTCACATTAAAAAAACCATTACTGATTTCCAAAGAAAAATACCTTGAGCTACATAATCAATCATCATCTCCATAACTTCCAACGGGAACATACTTAAAATTAGTTTTAAACTTCTTTTGACGATTTCTCAAAAGTGCAATTTTAGCATGTGCAGGTTTGATGTTTTTTTTTTTAAAATATATGGGACTTAGGGTCGTGATTCTTTTTGTATTAGATAGCTTATTTAACACAGATTTAGGATCTGTGCTTAACTCAATACCAACCATAAGGTACCTTTTCCCGTGGAACGTCACATATGTTTAATTGTAGTCTTACTGTCGGTTATATGAATAAATTGTACATCGGTATATTACATAAAAGTTTCACGTTTGTTATGTGTTATGTGCTAAACTTCCCCTAAAACCCTTCCGGCCGCCATCGCAACTGTGTTTCACAACCAGTTGTCTACGAGGATTTTTTAGTCTTTCATGGCAACCAGTTGTGATAAAAACATATATATTCTTCTTCCGCAACCAGTTGCCAACAAAGAAAAAAATCGCCGCCTTCGCAACTGTGTTTCACAACCAGTTGTCTACGAGGATTTTTTAGTCTTTCATGGCAACCAGTAATATTCTTGTCACGCACTAATCTCGACACATCATTTCAAGCAATAAAACCTCCTTATTTCTTACATAGTCATCATGACAGATATCTGTCATATTCGAAAAAAACCATTTGTAATTCCTTAACCTGACATTGTCATGTCATATTTTTCTCTGTACTATCATTCAAGTTCTAGTTATTTGCTTACGAGCTACATATAAATAAGTAATTGGTTATAATATAACTTTAACTTTAGGTCACAGGTTATCATTTAAATGCAATTTGTGCCATTAGACATTATAATTTGAATTCGATGCATTAAATACGTGCCCATCAAGCAATGTCTACGTCAAATATATATCCAAGTTCATCCAAGCTAGAATTCATAAGTTCAAGAAGAGGAGGCGTCACTCTTCTGTATGATGGGTATCGTTATCATCGCAAAAAAAATTATACAAATGGAGACTCATTTTTTAAATGTTGTAATAGTACCGGGTGTAAAGGTAATTTGACAGTGAACACGCGTAATGAGATAACAAAAATATCCAAGGCACATAACACTGACTGTATCGCTGATTTTGGGAGAAATGTGGTGCTAAAAAAAATGGACGATTTGAAGCAGAAGAGTAGCTGCAATTTTATATCTATTAAGAAGCAATACGAAGAAACTGTTCGCGAACTTAAAGATGAAGGCTATGAATTACTGACAAAGATACCGAGATATGAAAATATAAAAACGGGTCTGAATAACGAAAGAAACAAAGTGTTGGGTGTTGCTAAAACAAGGTTCAATAATGCTCATGACGTTATGATTCCTAATAAATATAAAAATTTCCTTCTTGCTGATTACTGCGATGACGATAAGCGGATCATTGTTTTCGGGTCCAAAGAAATTATAAATGATCGAGAGGGAATAGCGATTAATAAATACCATCACTTTTTCGCTGACGGTACTTTTAGATCTTGTCCCAGAGCATTCGCACAACTGTATACAATACATGGTTACAATAAAAACAGTCATACGATACTTCCTTTAATATTCGCTTTACTACCAGACAAAAAAACGGATACCTATAAAATTTTGTTCAAAATGATCAAGTCGCGTATCAGTTGGAATCCACAAAAGATAACTCTTGATTTCGAAGTAGCAGCCATAAATGGGATTCAAAGTGTGTTTCCAAAAATAATATTTAAAGGGTGTTACTTCCATTATAATCGTTGCTTGTGGAAAAAAGCAAAAGCCTTAAATGTAAAACTACGAACGGAACGAAGACATGTAGCTCGATGCGTAGGGCTTGCTCGTTTACCAGCTCAATATATAGAAAAAGGTTATTTATATGTAATGACCAAAATGTCCAAAAATCCTAGTGAAGGACTTAAAAAATTTAACAAGTACTTCCAAAAACAGTGGATAAAGAAAAATGAAATGATGAAATCATGTTCTTGTGCAAAAGAAAACGTGAGAACGAATAACAATATTGAGGGATGGCATGCAAAGATAAACCGTTATATAGGACGAAAATATCCTTCTTTGGCACAATTGTTGGACGTTTTATTAACGGAAACGGAAAGTTACAATTTAAAATTAAAAAGTAAAAAGAAACTGGAGTACAAATTGATCGACGAAGAAATTGATGTGGCAATACAACAACTAGAAGGAAAAGAAATTACAGTTGGGCATTGCCTTGAAATAATAAGCCCTTTCTCCATAACTTTTTAGTAAGTTCGTAAAATATTAGTTGCAGAAGATATTTCAGCTAGTTTTCTTTTAAGTACAGTGTAGTTGTTTGGTATTCGAAGAACAATTTTTTTTACTTGTATATTTATATTTTATCTTAAGCGGAATAAAAGTGAGTTTCAGATTTCATGGCATTTCATTTGTTTATTAATTATATTGTCGCTTAAACATCAATCATTTTCATTGAAACTTAACTAGTTATTTAGGTTCTAGGAATTATAAGCTATATTTAACAATACGTTTCATAATCATTTATTACATGTGTCAAGTACCCTATTCGGGGTACGGACCCGTGCTTCACCTCGTTATTTCACCTGGGTGAAGCACGGGGTATGCCCTAGTCCCCATGCTCCAACTGACAATTGATAGATAGTAAAGAAATGAAGTACAACCGAGTGCTGAAGTCTTTTATTACGATACTATAAAACACAAAATAATACAAAAGAAATTAATTAAAATAAAACGTATCTACCGGCACTATAGTGAAAAAAAAAACTGACCGACGGCATAACTTTGCTGCTCAATATCTTAAACAATATCTTAGTAATATAATAATCAAATCCCCTTATTCCAATGCGGATAACACTGTAATTTGGACTAATTGTAGAGCACTTTTGAACACTTTTATAATGTCTGCCGCGTGGACTTCGCTGAAATTTGTGACCGCTGTGTTCGAATTTACGACGGCGTCCCAGTTTTCCGCATCAATATGACGTAAGCACACTTTTGCATGCGGAGGCAAGTAAAAAAAAAAACCGGCCAAGTGCGAGTCGGACTCGCGCACCGAGGGTTCCGTACAAACTCATAAGTAGATACATGAATAGTTCAAGAAAAACTATATGGCGATTAGTTTAGTAGAAGCAAATAAGTATGTGTTAAGATTTTTGCAAATTTCTCAAAAACAGTGCAAGTTAGGAAAACCGTTATATTTTTCCTTTAATATATAGGATGACATTAATAATTGATAATTATTACAGATTTTTTTGTTCAGTAACTTCGAAGATAATAGGGGGGGAACGGTATTTTTTTTAACGTTTTTCGCCATAAATCAAAAACTACTCATTTAAAAAAAAATACAAAAATACTGTTTTAATCTACAAATTAAGCCCTTTCATTTGATACCTCACTCGATATAATAGCCCTACTTTCAATTTGCAAAGTCTCATTACGGACCCCTTTAAAAAAAAAGTAAAAAAGTTACAAGATTTTTTTTACATCCTATAAGCTCGGGTTAGCGGTTCTTAACACAATTCCAAATTTCAAGTCGACAGCATCAGTAGATCCTGAGATATCTTGCTGTGACAGACGGACAGACAGACAGACAGACAGACAGACAGACAGACAGAGTCGCACCATAAGGGTTCCTTTTTTACCATTTTGGTACGGAACCCTAATTATATTTTGACAAAATCATTGCCCTGTGGAGATATGTAAGCGGGCGAAGGCTTTCCTCGAGACATCCACTAAAAACACAAGTACTGCTTTCGCACACTGCTCTTTTTAGTTGCCGTGTTCCGAAGCCATTCTCCGTTTCACCGTTGTTAAATTCAAAGTAACTAGCCATTATTATATTGCACTATTACTTTGCACAATTTTTTACAAATAAAATTGACTTGGAGTTATGTCAGACAGATAAAATAAAACAAAAATATATACGGACTCTTTCGTGCTTAAAGTGGCCAGTGTTAATTCAGATGGGTGATTCACAAACTCCAAGGTACTGTATGGTCTAAGATTGAACTATAATTGGAAGTAATCTTTAAAGTTTAACGCAATTTATCCAAAAAATGGCCTACTGTGATGTGGTTGTTTAATAATTCCATTTGAGTATTCATAATGAACTCGTCTCTTTCGCAGTATTCTTTGCGTCGTTTAGAGGTAGGTTCTATTAAAAGGTTTAAATTGTTTCTGGATATTACTGCTAGGAACTTATTTAAGGTTACATATGGCTTCTTAAATTCTTTGTTATGTTTAGAGTTCCAACTCTCAGCAACATTATTTGTCCGATGTCGTTCACTATATACACACCATTCGTTGATATTTCTATTAATATAATATTTTTCCATGTATTTAATAAACTCTTTTAGCTTCTCATTATGCATCATCATCTTCTTAATTTTTGATATATAGCAATCCAGGTTTGAACAAAGATTATAAAATTTTAAAATACGTAAGTACTTTAAGTTTTGTAATCTATGGTTGTGAACAAACAAATTAACTCTTCTATGGCAACTAGACTTTTTGAGATTTTCCTTGTTGGCAACTGGTTGCGGAAGAAGAATATATATGTTTTTATCACAACTGGTTGCCATGAAAGACTAAAAAATCCTCGTAGACAACTGGTTGTGAAACACAGTTGCGATGACGGCCGGAAGGCCTAAAACAGAAATCAGCTGATTCTGAGAACGGGTGCAAACTTAACTCAACCGGTTAGTATGAGAAATTAAGGATGAATTCGGCACGGGTTACCGTTCTCAGAATGAGCTGATTTTTGGTTTAGGGGCAGTTTAGCACATATTAACAAAGCGTCATTTTTGATTTTTATTACACTCTGAAATTGGCAGTTTTATGTCTAAAACATCCCGAGAAAATCACTACATAGTATAAAACAAAGTCGCTTCCCGCTGTCTGTCTGTCCCTATGTATGCTTAGATCTTTAAAACTTTGCAACGGATTTAGATGCGGTTTTTTCAATAGATAGAGTGATTCAAGAGGAAGGTTTAATATGTATAATACATGCATTTAGTATCGCTAGTATTCAAGAAAAGATAATGCTCAATTTTTATGCTCAACTAGCTGTCTCAGCGAACTTTGTTCCGTCTCGGAATTTTTAATTATTTAGATGTTTTAAATGTTATTCTGCTATTCGGGGCGGAGTCAAACCCAACTAATCAAAGTTCAATAAAAATCGGTCCACCCGTTCTTGTGTTATAAATGGTGTAACTAACCCGACTTTGTTTTATATTATATAGAGATAAGATATATATTGTTAGGCACGGAAAAATGCAGATATTTTTTTTTAATTCAGTAATACAAATTATTTTTACACTAAGTGTTGGTGCCTCTTTTTAAGAATTTATGATACCTGTGTTAAGAGGCACCGCTCTTCTGAGGTGGCAATTAACATGTATTGAATATTGTCAATATTTAAATAAAGCAACAAACTAAACTCTTTACTCTAATAAATCTTAACGTAGGGTAAAATCACCAAAAGATGAACGATTAAGCAACTACACCCACTTTAGAATTTTTCTAATAGGCGTATTTTCCCAGAAGAATTAGACCCCAGTAGTTGAACCAATATCATAAGATAAACGTTTTTGCCGTGAAATCGTCCAACATGATCATGACTTCATGTTAAATTTGCCCATTGGACAAATAATCAGAAGGAACAACATTAGGCAATAAATTAATAATATAAAAACAAAAATGTTCATCTTACAAACCACTACCTAAAACTTGAACCAATCAAATCTGTTAGTTCAAGTTTTGAACACGATATGTATGAAATGAACGAACAAAATCAACAGAGAATTCATTTACCGGAATCGAATCCATAAGTTGAACTATTAAATTTAATTGGTTCAAGTTCTGGGCATGAATTTATTGTTGAGCAAAGGTGTTTTTCATAGTAAAATAAAACCTTAATTTAACCTTATAAAGCCACTAACGTCACATTCAACTTTTAGTGAAATAATTAACGGTCTATAAAGGATTAATTTAGGGCATAAACATTTTGTTTATCTTTTCAATTGCAATTTATATCAGCATTTAAAAAAGCTGCACCATACCCGAAAGTTGAACGATGTTTAAGTATTGACTCGGGTGTACGTTTTTGTAACCATAAGTTAAAACGCAAATATCTCGTAAATTAATAAAAAAATGCATGTGCAAATAAATCAAACATTAAAAGGATAAATCAAGAATCAATATCAAGTAAGACCATCTAAATAGATGCATTATTCTATTTTATACGTCATTAAAAGCTTAAACTTTGGAGCGCTTATCTTAAGTAGGTATAGAAATTATGTTTTTGGCGCGAAGCACCGACGCGGCGACCGTTCACAGCTGCGTACGTGGCGTAACTGCATGGGAGTTTGAATGCCAGCGTGGGCGAAGTGTTACTGCTCTAGGAAAGAAATACTACCCGCACGTAAAAATTGTCAGGAATTAATTATTTCGATTTTTCCGTCAAACGTTCATCTTCGGGGGTCGTTCATCTTTTGGTGATTTTATAATAAGACACGTTAATTGGGAACAACTCTACGTTTAAAATTATTTGAGTCTAATCAAAATTCAACAAAGACGTCGTACCTATTCCGAATCGTAAACGTAAATTAAAATATTCTGACATTTGTGGCCCTCAATTCTACGCTCACGTTCGCCTTTATTATTTTTCCTGGATTACGGCCGACGTCTACAAACATTAAAATATATTTAATAGCTTCTAATGTTCTCACCTCACGTCGAATGGCTCTCAGAATAGTATCTCGCTCCTCCATGTAATTACGAAGTGTCAAATATAATTAAAATTGTTTTAGTTTGCGGTCGGCGGCAGACAGCCGAGCTGTTTTTTGATTTTATAAAAATAGACTATTAGGAAAATTCTTTTGAAGAGGCCTATATGAGCCCTGTCTAATGGTTGTCGACAAAATGACGTTCATAAACCTAACTCATTCTTAATGTGTGACACATTTGTAGGCAGAGGGAAGAATGCGAAAATGCTTCCGGGAAAGTAACTGCTCGTTATAGTGATGTATGTTTGTGAAAAACGGTTTAAAGGAAAAGTTACCTAGGCGTTTTCAGAATTTGGCATGCAAATGAATAATGATACTACCTATAGTCTGTACTTTTAGATAGGTATTTAAAAAAAAGGTGAACAAAAAACCACGTGACTCGGGTCGTTCAGCCAATCAAAGCAACGTTTTGTATCTGTGGCACAATACAATTGTCTGAACGACCCGAGTCACGTGGTTTTTTTGTTTGTCTTTTTTTAAATACCTAAAAGTAGGTACAGACTGTAGGAAGGCCCTACTTACCTAACCTAACCTATAAAACATTTTTTTGTTTGATTTAAGATTTAATAATATTTTTATTTTGTATGCTAGTATGCATACGTGAATTTTATCATAGGTTTGTTACCTAAATTCTGTTATACCAATCCAGCCATCTTGTTACCTTTATTTGGAACATGTTTGTAAGTTAAAATAACTTATTAAAGCTAACAGGCGTTTGTAACACTCAGAACATTGTTAGCTCACAGCTCTCATGTGACACGTTTTTATTTCATACACCTTTTTCGCATTCGCAGAATACTACGTTACGTACTAAAACGCTCTCGCCTCGGGGATACTTTTCAGTTCGGCGGCGCAATAATTCTCGATATCATTTGCAGTCGTTTGTATGTGGCGGATATATTGCGTTGCTAGGAAACTTTCCCCTAGCCAGCCCTCGACAGTTCTGAAGATTGTTTCGTGATTGTTTTACAAGATGAACAAGGAGTTGAATAATTTGCGAAAATGTTCATCTGAATCAGCTGTGTGATAAAATTAATATATATATTTTTTAATTCTGAATTTCAAGAATTTAATACAACAGCAGCTGTATGGTATGGTAAAATAATAATTGGCTTTATAAAATAATCACAATTTCAATTAAAATCGTCTAACCCCGAATGTGTTTAAATTAATATATTTCTTATCTTGTCCTATCTAAAGAAAGCTTTCATAATATACATTTAATCTAAAATAACGTGTCAACGACATTTGTATAGGTTCAATTTTACATTAAAGAAAATCTGCTAGACGTAAATAAAAACAATTACGCTTCTCTCACTGTAAATAAAAACCAAAAAGGGAACTCAATGGAGACACTTTTGCATTTCTACGAATGTAAGTTGGCTGCATATCTGAAATTCTAATCAATCCTAAGCCACTCGTTGCTTTTACGACGTCGTCGCCACCGCCGTGCCGTACAGCAATACGAGACAAGGCTACAACAGGTTCGTCTGTCTTTAATTTATATATGTATTAATGACGAGGCTATAGGTAGCCACTAACCAATAAACACTATTTCAACAAAAATCTAAAACTAAACAACATCCTAGAATATGCGCTAAAACTGACCGAAAAAATAAATAACGTCATCTAATCAAAGTTTTCAAAATTTGCTCGAAATTTGAAAAACTAAAATCTATTAAATAAGTAAAAATTAATTACAATACGATACCTAATCTAAAAAGAATAATACAGCTGAAATGGTGGTGGGCAGGACACTTGTCGAGGATGAAGAACGGGACTATGGACGAGGTGGACTAACGAGGTCACAGAATAGTGGCCAAGGTCGTAGAAAAGAAATGCGGGAACACCACCGGCTCAATGGCTAGGCCCCGTCTCCAGCATGGCACCTAAGCAGTGGATGAGGTTGGCATTTGCCAACCCGAGAGCGAGCCCCGACACCGAGTAGAGTGGTGTAATAAAGAAGAGCAGTGTGTAGATATCTACACACTGCTAGTTATAAGCCTCTTCTAAGCTTATATAAGCTCAAAGCAAATTCTCCTTCAAGCGCATGCTGCGCAAACATCTTTTCGAGAATCTACAAAATTAAGACTCTTCATAGTAGTTTAGAAGCAGGTACCATATATATGTATTTATTTGTATATATTTATGTAGGTATATATTTATATGTCCATATATAATGCATATAGTACCTATATTATTTTAACCGACTTCATGTACAATTTGGTTGTTAATTAAATACCGCACCTATAATGTCTCTGTTTACCCTAATGGTTGACTGGTAGAGAATGCCTTACGGCATTAAGTCCGCCATTTGTACTTTCTTGTATTGTGCAATAAAGTTTAAACAAATAAATAAATAGATAAAATAATTAATCATATACCCAATAACCCAACTATCCTATGAGTGAATGCTAAGGGGGAAGACCTTCTGGATTTATTCATTTGTGCAAAAAGGGAGAGATCCTACATTTTATATTCCCATGCCCTGATCCCGGTGGAACTACTTTACGACCTCAAATCCCGTATTCAGCTGCTTGAGACCTTTTACTTATTAAAGTCCGTGGTCTCGGCTTCATTGTTTGTTTTAATGTTGGCAAATGCCTTTGGTTTCGGGAACGAAAGTAAAAGTAAGTTTTGTTTTGCTGTAACTAATTCTATAAAGTAGTGTTAAGCTAAGCAGTATTAGAGTTTCCTAAAAGTTTTTTCGACCGAAATAAGGAAGAATTGAGGTAAAAAGTTGTTGTTATTAAAAATGATATAATGTAGGTATATATTTAGTAGGTACAAACTGCTTATTACTTCAAGTATTTATTTTGCTTGATTTTAGTAAAGGTCTTGTATGCTTAACATAACAACATTGTTCATTTTTTACGTCATTTGACTAACCGACCAGTCTGTCTAACTTAAATACGAATAAAACTGTCATCCACCCTCACAACTTTCGAGCAGCTCATCAAACAAAACACGCTACTACCTAGTCATTTGCAAAATATATCTTATATCAAAGGAATAAGGTTACAAATCTCCATAGTTTCAAAGCCGGTACTCTCGATACAAAGATCTATACAATGTATGTATGATACCCGTCAACGTAGCAAGCCTTAATAGCGAAACAAACGGGCAAATTAGCCTCTGCGTTCCCCGACAGATCCTGATTGATGGATGGGCCAAACCCGCAGCGCGACCGAGTCTTACGAAATTAGCTTCTCAACAAAATCCCTTAGATATACGACGTCTGCCAAATTAAAATGTATAGGCTATTTGATTTCAGTTTAGAGCGGATTGATCTCTGGCTGGTGTGCTTGGTTTGTTTTGTCCTAAATTAATGAACGTTGCACTGTGTTAAGTTCAACCGGATAGGTGAACATATAATCTGAAAGCCAGTTTCACCTTATCGCATGGTAAGTTCTCTCATCCATGTCTATCTAGAAATACTTAAAATTATCTATAACTCTATTAACATCGAAGTAGCTCTGTCGTCCGCGCAACATTCTTTTGTACATCAAAGTTCAGTGACTCCTCGATAGCAAACTGACAAAGCACTGAATCAGCTAAAAGGGATGTAAAAATGGGTTAATGACTCCCTCATTTAATATATACCTCTAGGTACCCACAATCAATCCTTTGCAAAGTGTCTTTATTCAAATGTGGTTATTTATTCCGAGAAGTGTTTCCGTAGATTAGTAGTTCAGTATATATTTAGAAAGATGACTAAAAATGCCGCAATCCATTTAGGTCACCAAAAATCTGAGAACGAGATCATAGGCCCATTTCATCCGTATAGTTGTCTGACGCACAGCGAGAGACGATCTGTTCAATAGTTATATTAACTGTATAAAATATTTAGGAAGGACAGTAAAAAAAAAATTAAAATTCAGTCGTTTAAATTTGTTTAAAAATATTTATTTGTAAACAATTACTGTGTTACAAAGCATGCGGTAGGTACATAACTCAGGAAACTTCTAAAATTGGTATAACCTAATGTACAAAACTACAATTTACTAACGTTGCTACTCCGACTCTAACTTGCGAAGTTTTTCGTCCTTCCCATAATTACAAAGAAGGATTAAGATAGTAAACGAGAGTGCGGATTACAGAGGACGGAAGAAATGTGAGTGGTTCATTATTAGAAATGTGCGGAACCCTAGAAATCAGATAGCGGAAATTGTGACATTTACGAAATGTGGGTCATGTGAAGGTTACTCAGTCACATTTGTGCAAAAACATGTCACATTTTACCGTTGCGCCTTAATTAAATATTATATACTACTTGTAAGAAGGACTTTGAACCGATAAGTAAGTATAGGTTTATTTTTTTAGCGTGCACCGTATTTACCTGACTGCGGCGAAGCCCAAAGGAGGGTTATGTGTTTGACCTGTATGTATGTATGTATGTATGTCCGTTCCTATGTCCGCTCATAACTACTCAACGGCACAACCGATTTTGATAAATGATACATCATTAGATTCGTCTTGATTGCGCGAGTGTCACTGGGTATGGAGTTTGTTAAAATAAACAAAATGGCGGATTTTATGCACTTTTAAAGTGCACCGCGGTCGGGTTTTTTTTTAGTAAAAATATTTTTAATTTTATTGTGATACGTGCAATTTATCCACGACTCCCATTTCTATTACAAAAATATCAATTTTAAACTGAACATTGAGTTTCTACCTGAGGGTTGTAAGTCCGTTGCTTTGGAAACTGAAAACTCTTTCGAATTTACCTTTAAGTAGCGTAAAAGTGTCTTTACAATTTTAACTTTGCTGGAAGGAATAGAAACGTTGTTCAAATGTGTTACTTATATCCTAGGGGATTCGATGTAATATTATATCGTTAGTATAAATAGTTAAGTTGGTGGTAGTGCATTATTGGAAATTCCTGAACGTTCGAAACGCTTGCGATATCGAACGGACTGAGTACGTAGCCAGCGATAGTTTGAGCTGCGATTGGAGCAAAGTCCCGCCTCGGACGTGCAAGATTTTCCGCTAGAGGTGGGGCTTTGCCTGGTGCCTGAAATACATCACTAGAGGAATGACTGCAGCATTTTCTGATTTCGACGAATCTCTATAAACCGTTTAAAGTAATCTTTGAAGTCAAATACTTATCACGTAAGTAAAGGTCAGTCCTTATTTGATTTGATGGCAGATTGTACCCAATGTGTTAGACACGAAGTTTATGAAAACAGTGTGACCTATTTTTTGTACTTTTGGAGCAAGACATCTGTCTTTAGACGTTGGAGGCTCCAAAATCTTTGTTCGACTCGTCGCGAGGAAAACCCCTACAATATGGCAATTTGCATTATTCTTAGGTATAATTATTATTTATATAAATAATAAGTTTCTGTCACAAAACTTTTATTTTGACATAAGCTTTTGTGACTGTACTTTTTTGTATATTATTGCATTGTTACCTGATTACATATTATCTTTGCAAAATTTCAGCTCAATGGGATCCGGGAAGTGGGTCAGACTCGCAATATTTGATTACAGACACACAGACACCGGGACCGGTGAAAGTAAATAAAAGCTTGTAAAAATGCATAATACTAAAGGTTTGTATAAAACACCCTTCGGTATTATTCATATTTCGAATTCGAAATTGGAACATATTTTTGGCATCAGCGCATTATCGCCGGCCAGCACGAAGCAACTAGCAAAGTAGGAACTCTCATAAAACAAAGTGTCAGTTATTACATTAATAACGGAGGGCCCGCAAAAACCCTACCCTTTTTGTTTATCCCTCGGGCCTGCAACTTCCGCCTCTGTGATGGAAGCGTAGATGTACTTTTACAAGAAATTTATGAATAGAGAATGTTTTGCTTTGGTTATAATATAGCAGGCTTGTGGAAGTGTGTTTTTGTTGATGTGGAATATGTAGGCCGATTTTTTATTTTACTTTTTAATCGACTTTATAACCTCTATAAATATAACCCGCTTGTTAAGATAGAAACAACTTCAAAGTTATTACAAAAACTTCTAAACCGATGTAGCTAATATTTTTTTATGCCACACCTGGCCATAAAGTGGCTTTTCCCGCCCGCTGCGCGTACGGAAAAAGCCGCTTTCTGGCCAAGTGTAGACATAAAATGATGTACACAACGGGTGCCATCTATTTCGCATAATTTTTTTTGTCCGAATGTTCTATTTGCCCGAATACTATTTACGCATAATTTTTCTCTAGCTTTAACGGAAAATATTTTGCAAAATCTTTTACATCAGCCATTTATAACATATTAGGTTAGGTTTCTTTTGTAGTTATTCTGAAAAGTCAATATTATCTGTAAAATAACAATTATGCGTAAATAGTATTCGGGCAAATAGAACATTCGGACAAATAAAATTATGCCAAAAATAGGCGACCCGATCACAGTAACGCGAATATCCGTTTTTTAGGGTTCCGTACCAAAATGGTAAAAAAGGAACCCTTATGGTGCGACTCTGTCTGTCTGTCTGTCTGTCTGTCTGTCTGTCTGTCTGTCTGTCCGTCTGTCACAGCAAGATATCTCAGGATCTACTGATGCTATCGACTTGAAATTTGGAATAGTGTTAAGAACCGCTAACCCGAGCTTATTGGATGTAAAAATATTCTTGTAACTTTTTTACTTTTTTTTTAAAGGGGTCCGTAATGAGACTTTGCAAATTGAAAGTAGGGCTATTATATCGAGTGAGGTATCAAATGAAAGGCCTTAATTTGTAGATTAAAACAGTATTTTTGTATTTTTTTTTAAATAAGTAGTTTTTGATTTATGGCGAAAAACGTTAAAAAAAATACCGTTCCCCCCCTATTATCTTCGAAGTTACTGAACAGAAAAATCTGTAATAATTACCAATTATTAATGTCATCCTATATATTACAGGAAAAATATAACGGTTTTCCTAACTTTCACTGTTTTTGAGAAATTTGCAAAAATCTTAACACATACTTATTTGCTCCTACTAAACTAATCGCCATATAGTTTTTCTTGAACTATTCATGTATCTACTTATGAGTTTGTACGGAACCCTCGGTGCGCGAGTCCGACTCGCACTTGGCCGGTTTTTTTTATAATAATTCTACTTTCTAGCTATGTTACCTATGCTTTGCTTTCTAGTTGATCTTTGAGAGTGTATTCACTTTTTGTTCTTTTTTAGGGTTCCGTATCTCAGAAGAAAAAAACAGAAGCCGTATATGATCACTTTGTTGTCCGTCTGTCTGTGCGTTTGTTTAGACCCTTTTTCTCAGGAACGCGTGGAGGCATCAAGCGGAAATTAATATTAAATAGGTACGCAGGTCTGCAATCCATTGAAGCAGTGAAAAAATTAAACTTCTTAGTCAACGAAATCAAAAGATACGGCCGTTTATGCTCCGTTTATGCCGCATATTGTGACGCCCGCAAGGGAATCAAAACCTCAAAGGTATTTCCCCTTGAACTAGAATCATGAAATTTGGCAAGAAGCAATCTAATCTATTGTACAAGTTAATAAAACAATTCGAAAGCCGTAAATTTGTACGGTGGTGCGGAATCCTTCGTGTGCGAATCCGACTCGCACTTGGCCGCTTTTTTTGTTTGTAGAATGTCAGAGAGATTTAAACCCGGTCGTGGATTGCCCCGAGTCAATGAATAAGAACAATGAGTGCTGCTGACACTGCAGTTCGTTGTTCGTACGCAGTGAAATGAGAATTTGGGTTTACCTACGCTTGAATACGTTTTCGATGAGGATGATTTTGAGAGCTAATCTGGTTCTATTAAAGTGATCATAAGGGAACATAGCTTTGTGACCTAGTCTGTTAATGGCGAGTTTGAAGTAAAAACCAAAGTATAACATAATTTGCTTAGGGTTGACGTAGTAAGAAGACTTCTCAACTATAATAATGGTAGTAGCAGAATTACGAGTAGTCTGGGCAAACAAGTATTGTATATCCATTAACTAGGAACCTAGTAAGTAGAAACGTGTAGAAGAAAAAGAGTTTGATGTAGCATAACTTACAATCTTTCATGTTCTTCGCTTCTTTTTTCGAGTCTATCTAAAGTTGCATTTGGTACACTTTGGTAAGCTCAATCTTTAACGTGCCGAATACATTAGATGCTAAAAAATGAGGAAGCTACTTAACATCTAACGGTGACTGATACTCGACCTACAGCTTCAGTCAGTCAGTAGGCCTAAAAGTGTAAAATTTTGCATTACTCGTAAATTTAGTTAAGCGAGTAGAAAGGATCTTTAAAGATTCATCCCCTAAGGCAGTGGTTCCGAACGGGGGGGTGATTACCCCTTTAGGGGTAAAATTAAGTTTTCTCAGGGGTAATACTCATATTAAGTCGTTTTTCGTTGAGTACTTTCATATACTTGTCTGTATTACCTATTTTTTGGAGGGGTAATGATACAAATCTAGAGGGGGGGCCTGTGGGTGATGTGGCAATAAAGGTTAGGAACCACTGCCCTAAGGGAATAAAAACAGGGAAAGAAAGTTTATAGGAAAATTCTCTATATACCTCGACCATATAGATAAAACCACAATAGAACAGTAGTTTCCTTTCATGCATCACCTGTCCAAGTGGAAAAAAAGGCTTAGCGCATCCAGTCCCTGTAGATATCATTGTCCCCGACCGCTTCTCCTGATTTATTGCGGGCCTGTCCACAAAAACCAGCGCGTAAGCTCTTTCCGTAGCCCGTGTTCAAATATTTTCTGCTCTTCTTTAATCTAACAAAGGTTTTTGTTATATTGATGTATGGAACACGCGACCCTTGCTGTGAGTTGGTATTAAAGTTTTTGTTTTATTCGGACTAATGGGAGGTTACTGGTTTTCCTTCGAAGGTTTTCTGTGAGAAAATGGAATATGTTGTTAAATCAAACAAGAAATAACTGGCCAAGAGCATGTCGGACCATGCTCAATGTAGGGTTCCATAGCCATATCTATAAGGAAATGTGCTACAGATAAAAATAAAGCTAAAAATAAACAACTGGCAAAAGGTCTTAAATGCCATGTAAATCAATGGCACTTAAGACCTTTTGGTTGAAAAGTTTTTCAGCAATAACTTCAAAACGGTTTATTCGTTACTATTCAAAATAATTTTCGTTGAATGTATTTATTAAGCGTTACCTTCCTGATTTTTTTCATATTTTTTGGATTTACGGTTCAAAAGTTAAAGGGGGGGGGGGGGGGACACAATTTATGCAACTTTCGGAGCGATTATTTCCGAAAGTATTCACTTAAATCGAAAAAAGTACATAAAAGCCTTATAATGTTTTTAAAAGAACTATCGAATTATGTACCTCACGTTGACATTTGCTGAAAAAAAAAATTTTAGGCTCTGTTACATGTATGGAGTGCCCCCCCTAGATTTTTTTATTTTTATTATTTAACTAGTAAACTTAGTGGCGGCATCTACAAGACATCTATATTCCAAATTTCATCAGTATACGTCTTGTAGTTTTTGAGTAAAATGCCTGTGACATACGGACGGACGGACGGACGGACGGACATGACGAAACTATAAGGGTTCCTTTTTAGCCATTTTGGCTACGGAACCCTAAAAAGAACATAAATTTATTATTTTAATAAAGTTAATACTACATATGCCTATAAAAAATTAATAATACTTGCACAATTTTCACTCATTATTGTAACAAAATGGACCTTAAGCGTAAGAACATGATATATTTATTACCTCGACATTTCGGTCGTCCCGTGATGTCCATGGTCACGAAGGGACTGAAAAGGTCATCATCAACATCTTCTTGCCGCGCGAGTTTTTCGAAACGTCGAGGTAAATACATATAAGTATCATGTATTTACCTCGACGTATATAATACCTACGCCTATATTGAACCACATTGAGGACTACGTCTACGTCTACTTTGTTCGCAGAGGTGAAATAGGCTAAATTACTCTTTTTGCTTCGGCTTCATCGGGTAAAGAGTATCATATGTGTAAACCGGGATCATAATGTACCTGTATACTAAATTTCATGAAAATCGGTCCGGTATTTTTGCGTGATGCGCGCACAAACTACTTAACAGACAAACATTTCAAAAACTATTTATATTATTGCTTATTTTTTTACAAACGTTTTTGCAAAAATATTTAATGTACAAACTTAGTCTTGCAACTATTTTATTATATTAATAGATTTATGGCTTTAGATTTAGGGGCGTATGTAGATACGAGTTACTAACTATGATTTAAAAAGACATCCAAGGAAATTTGGGACGTGTCATATTAAAAAATATATTATTATATTGTTATTAGTATTGGTGGTGTCTATACTTGCCTTCGTCCTGTATGTACTCGTAGGTATACATTCACGTTCTCAGCCTCCGCGTGGGATTGACGGCCGTGAAATAGACTCTCAGGAAAACGTGTGGAAAGAGCCGGATATTTGTTCACTCGTTTTTATTTATTTTTTACAAAATGTGATAAAATATATATTTAAAAAATACTACACGCGTCCTAAATCATCATCATCATCATTTTCAGCCAAAAGACGTCCACTGCTGGACATAGGCCTTCCCCAAGGATCTCCACGATTGTCGGCTTTGTGCTGCTATTATCCAGCGGCTTCCCGCGGTGTTCACCAGATCGTCGGTCCACCTTCGGCGTCCGGCAAACCTTAAGTGGCAATGGGCAGGGCACATTGCTCGCAGAACTGATGGCCGTTGGGGTGGTAAGGTTCTCGAGTGGCGACCACGTACCGGAAGACGAAGTGTTGGCAGGCCTCCCACAAGGTGGCGTCCTAAATACTTACATGTAAATTGACCCAATAATATAACGTAGATGTCTTTGTGCTTGACACTGCGTCAGTAGATGCCATGTTGAATGTCAAGTCATTAGCAAAAAAAATGTTTTTCAAAAAGTGTACAAAGTGTTTTATTTTTTAGAATATTGATGTTTTAGGTATTTGTCACTCAGAATCGTTTGTATATTCGAACCTAATACAAGAAAAAATGTGTCTCAAAATTTCCATCGTCACGTTTTTGTATGGGTGATTTGTTTTATTTCGTGACGCACTGAAAACGTAATTTTCCATACAATTCTTCGTGTATTAGTTTCGAAAGTACAAACTATTCTGAGCAAGAAAAACCCAAGAAGTAAATGGGTGTATTTTCGCTGGCGTAATTTCACTGGCCACCAATATTAAAAAGATTCCTCCTCACTGGACTGGCATTCGTTGGTTACTTGTTAGAACCTGACTGATTATACATTGTAACCAAAAGTCCAATTCTAATAAGGCAGAATCTTCTCAGTATTCGCCAATATGTCATGACAGCGAAATTACGTTTTTGAAAATACACCCAAATATTCCAAGAAAATGAAAACACATGTACCTACACTTTTTTTTGATAAATGCCCCAACTATTGTGTATTAGCGTGTACCAAACATTGGGACATTAAATTTTACCTTATTTGGTGATTATTATCTGGAAATCATATTAACTAAAAATGTGGGGAAGTTACAGTTTATGACTTTTAAGGATAACTCATTTTTAGTTTAGGTCAAAATAGAACAGTGTATTTGCCTTTTGCCTGTAAATGAAAATATCAAAGATGCTTTTGCATGTATTATGGACGGATACTCACTTTTATTATGATAAGTAATAATTTATATTCTGTTCAAATAATAATTTATTTCTTACAGTTACAATCCATTTTAGAGTAGGTAGGTACATGTATTGAACATCATTATAACCTTAACACAGAGATTCATACAAGCCTTACATTAATTATAGATACATACGGAATGTTTGCGAATGTATAGTTTGAGACACTTACGTCATTCGCAAATTTAGTTCCATCTTCATAGACCGTGTCCAACAAGAGCAGAGTACCTATTTATCATGTCATTACAGAATATTCTACCTACACTCTTATAAGTATATGTAGCAATACAGTAGTCATACGCTTCAACTGTTTGTAATCAAGTAAATTGTATTTATAATTGACCCCCGGGCAGGTCAAGGAACTAACTGCGATAAAAATACAAATTATAAGTAAATTGATGATGTTCATCAATTACGTAAATTCGATTCGTGTAATTAAATAATACATATAAGCAGCCCCATACCTACCTTAACTGTTTATGTACATTGGATCGCTTATAAATATAAAAAAAATATATCCATTGTAACATGTCAAGGACCGGGTTTATCAAAAAATGTGTGTATAAAACATTTAATTATTACATGCTTTGTGAAATATTTGCAAGTGTACGTACATTATATTGTAAAACAACCATTCGATGGCCTCACTCAACTCACTTCAATGTGTAGGTACGTCAAGGCTTTCCAATAATTTATTATAACTACAATCACATTGGCAGGTTACTTTGCCATTGTGCCTTATTTAGAAACGTTACCTGTACGTTCTCAAACAATAATGTCAAGACTAAAACTACACTTTATTTTTCACTGAATTGAAACATATGTAGGTCCGCTAATAAATTTGAGTTTACTGTGACCGTGACCTGTCCATACTAGACATACTTATGTGGTAAACATACATACAATCTATTACCTACGATACTACAATATATTAAACATACCTACAATACAGTTACTATTTGCGTGGTATTTCACAACATCACTGTCCTATATAACTTCAAAGGCACTAATCTGGCGTCCTGTGTCTATAATCATCCGTAGGACGCCAAATCCGTGTACCTTCCCCGCATATTGTTAGCAGGCTGTTTTTAATCAAATATGTCAAACAAAATTTCGGTCTCACAACTCACTTTATCTCTTAGAAATGTAAATTACATTAACGCTAAACATATATTTCTACTTCGAAGTTAAGTGGATGGTGCCTCTGACTCTTCATTCTCACTGTAACGAAGTTCTGGCCCACGCCGCCTTCTGTGATATTGGCACTGGCGTGTGAAAAATCGTTGTCAATGGCCGCTATACCCTGAAAAAAAAAATGGTAAGATGTTAAGTGAGCCATTACATACAACACCTATTCAGTCACCCGTAGGTTTAATTGAAGTAAAGTATGTACATGTAGGCAAAGCAATGTCCCTTGCCGATGATATCGTCGACCATAAGTTCAACTGTCGTATGGTATCACATATTTAACGGGGAGAGATCACAATTTATTAAATGCTACCGCCACGGAAGTGCGTATACCTACATTTACAATTATTTTGTATTCAGGTCGATTTTATATTTATATATATATTAATAAAGTGGAAGTTCCTAAAAAGGTTTAACCCTTAACTACCTACGAAAGGTCTCTCAGACCTCTTCAAATGTAAAATCGAAAATATATAAACCAGTGCGTATCGTACCATCGTCTGAGTTCATGTCCTTTTCTTTGTATGCATTCGAGCCTCGTAAAGCACTCAAGAGGTAAGGATGGGTGTTTGATTGGATCTGGTAGTTGTAAAGCCGCGGTCAGCGGTCTGTGAGACCTCGGGTAATAGGTAACGTGATTTTTGTCATACATCCTTCACGGTCCCTGAGATATTTCTGGAGATCATTTTATTTTCGACGTTAAACCTGTAGAAGTAACGCATAACTCAAGACAATATTAATTATATGCCAGATATTATTTTATGTAAAACTTTCGGACATCAATTGTGTGCATTCACTATCGTAAGTACCGTATATGGAGGGTGTGCAATTTTATAGAAATATTATGGTTGTGTTCAGTAATTGAATTTAGTTAGCTTTTTTGATTATTGATTTATTAGAAATAACGAACATAATATTTATATTATTGTTTTGGCTCTGTGGGGTCCTGTTACATAAGAACAATATTTTCTTTACAAAATTGCTGAGGTTGATGAGTAAATCGGGTTTAAACTACTTATATAAATTTAATTAATGTTTCTATTAATTTGCGCTTAATAAATATTTTAAAATATTTAAATCCGAACTGTTATTTTAAAATAACTCTCAAATACATGGAACTTTTTTTTAAGGGCAATATCAAGTTCGAGTCTCCTAGACCTTGGGTTGTGTGACAAAAATAGGACGTAGGTAGTTAAGGGTTATCGTACGTTTATGTGACATGTATTTTATACAAAAAGTCTCAGTTTTAGTTTTTACCGCTTCGTCAAACTTGGCCAAGAAATGTTAATTTACAATTAACAAGCAGTCAACCGACGTCATTCTTGGGACTCTAAAGGTAAAACCCGCGTTTACTTAGAACTGCTTTCCTTTAGCAAAAAGAGCAATTCTAGTTAGAGTAAACATCTAAGTGCGTTGTAAATCTCGAGGACGCGGACGTGAGTATATGTAGTTCCAGTTATTTATCGAAATAAAAACAGTAATTTAAAACAAACCTTCACATATAAAATTCTATTACTACACACACACACACACACACACAGTTCTATTACCTGTAAACGATATCCCATCAAAAACATTAACATTTATTTTAAAAATTGTAAGTTTCACAACCTCTACTGTCGCAATTTTTTTTAAGATCAAATTTTGGCACATGGATGGACAAACGTATACAACTTTAATCAGGCAGGCAGGCAAGGCAGGGGCATTTTTTTACCAAATTCTAATTCAATCGTGTGCACCAAATCATTAAATTTGTAAGACTCTAGTATCAGTTTAGATAAAAATAAAGTCCGTTTTATCATTTCTGAAAAAGTTATTGAGGTTTTGTCTTGAAAACGGAAAATTTTGAAATAAATTAAAAGATATCTAAACAAAAATCATAGGGCGTAGGTGAAATTTTTAGGGTGGATCACGTAGCAAATGGTCCCACCTATTCCCTGTATCCGTTTGTCCGTCCATCTGCAAAACATCCTGTATAAAACCGAGTCGGTTAATTTACGACCGTATCAATATTACGGTTCACCCTGTTGTGGCATAATTTTGTAAGTAATAATTCTTTGTGGCATAATGTATATAGTCATATTAGGCTTTGTGCATAAACTGTTATCGCAGAATCTATATTAGCATAATTTTATTACGCAGAATTACGTTAGTCCGAATATTATTTGGTCATACTTTTCATGTTCCGAATCATATTTACACATAAATTAAATGATTATAAAATTATAACACCGAATACTATCGTGGCAGAAAGATGTTTTGTCATAATATAACTTTTAACTGTATTGTCGACGACGATATATGGTTTTGTAACCTAACCTACTTTTTCTTCCAGCAGTTCGTTTTTGTTTGGTGATGCAGTTCAAACCTTTTTTTTTTTTTTGACCCCGGGAAATGCATAAAACTGCATACCACTACGTAACCTAAGGCTATCGGGGGTGACAGCCAGATGTTACGTATACGTACGTGTTTTGTTAGGGGATGCAGTTCAAACCTAACCTAAACCTAACTTAACCTAACCTACTTTTTCTGCCAGCAGTTCGTTTTTGTTAGGGGATGCAGTTCAAACCTAACCTAAACCTAACTTAACCTAACCTACTTTTTCTGCCAGCAGTTCGTTTTTGTTGGGGGACGCAGTTCAAACCTAACCTTACCTACTTTTTCTGTCTAATTTTTTTAGGGTTCCGTACCAAAATGGTAAAAAAGGAACCCTTATGGTGCGACTCTGTCTGTCTGTCTGTCCGTCTGTCACAGCCAGATATCTCAGGATCTACTGATGCTATCGACTTGAAATTTGGAATAGTGTTAAGAGCTGCTAACCCGAGCTTATTGTAGGTATGTAAAAAAATCTTGTAACTTTTTTACTTTTTTTTAAAAGGGGTCCGTAATGGGACTTTGAAAATTGAAAGTAGAGCTATTATATCGAGTGGGGTATCAAATGAAAGGGCTTGATTTGTAGGTTAAAATGCAATTTTTAATTTTTTTCTTAATTAAGTAGTTTTTGATTAATGACGAAAAACGTCAAAAAAATACCAACCTCCCTATTATCTTGGAAGTTACTCAACAGAAAAATCTGTAATAATTACCAATTATTAATATTATTCTAAATATTACAGGAAAAATAAAACGGTTTTCCTAAATTGCATCGTTTTTTATTAATTTTCAAAAACCGTACTTACACATACTTATTTGCTCCTACTAAGCTAACCGCCATACAGTTTTTCTTGAAATATTCACGTACCTATCTACTTACGAGTTTGTACGGAACCCTCGGTACGCGAGTCCGACTCGCACTTGTCCGATTTTTTTTCTTGCGGGGGGCTTCGTCCCCCGAGCCCCCCTTTTTTGCCCTTTCCATAGCTAAGAACTCGTGCAAAACTTTAGTTGCTTAAATGTTTTAACCTAATCTAAGCCCCTTTTCTATCAATTGTTTATTTTGTAAGGACACAGTTCTAAATCTAACCTAACGTTTAGCAACAGTTTTTTATTATGAGATTGGTGAGGGATCAAAGTTCTAGCTTAACCTACTAAGTTAGGTTAGAATTGCTAGATGTTAAATGTTATTAGTTCATCGTTATACTGATTGAACATGATGTCCAATGGAATTATATCACTCGATTATTATAATAGCCTACCTCTCCTAAACCTAACCTATCAATCTCGGACAATCGATAATATGCCGAATAAAATTCTGCACAATAGAATTATGCGTAAAAATAATCGGTCATAATAATAGTATGCGAACTTAATTTCAGACAAACACATATTCGGGATGTAACTAATTATGCTTAATAAGGTTTCTGCCACATTACCATTCGGCGAAAACCGATTATGCCACATCTGTTATGCTAAAACAGTTTCGGACAATAAATGTTATGCCACATAGAGGGAACCCCAATATTACACATCTTTATTTTTTTTATATAAATACGTAGACTAATTATGTTTAAAATTTGGAACTTGTGGGTATGCTAGAAGTACCTACCTTAGGATTATAATGATCGTGAGTCAGTGAGTGTGTCAGTGACAAAACGAAGGAACTTTGACGTGTAATACTTCTTAAATTATAAGTTCAAATTTAATGTTAGGTATTGAGAATATATCTAAGTGATATTACCTATGTCACTAAAAGTTCAGGGTTCTAGCTTTAACCAGCACAAAATTACAGGAGGTTGAAAATGGCCTGAATGGATTCGAGAAAAGGATGGTATGGCCGTGCCATTGTTTTGGTCGACTTGGCGGGGGCACTACCGAGATCCCAGATCTATTTACCTATAAAAGTAAATTAAGCAATAATAATGAAATTAATCTAATTAGTCAAATAGCTTATGTATATTTGTATATTAATTACTAGTGACGTTGCATTTGTACGAGGGTAAGGCAGAGCAACAGTATTTTTTCTTAAAGAGCTGTAGGAAAAGTATTCAAATGTCTTATAATATTCAATTCTTGGCGCTAGTATTTATGTATATATTTTACGCTTACTTAGTTACAACAACGCGTCTGATGCGTCAGAAGTTTGATTATTTAAGAAAATCAACGTATTCTTTCTATGCTATTGTACATAGCTGCATAGTAGGTACACAGAAGACAAGTATTTTAGGGCATTCTTTGTTTGTTGAAATACATACTTTTATGATCCTTTTCTCAGGGTCCGTAAACGACAAAGTCTTTATTCTCTTCTTGAACGGTATCGCGAAATCCTTCACCCTCTGATGGAACACCATCTTCCGGTGCACAGTGTCCCCAACAATCATGTCGTATGTCGCACACACACCGAACAAACTGAGCAAAGTCACAAACACCAGTCGCATTTCTAGCTCATTTCACATAGTTGCACAAAAAGAGGCCCAAGTGATGCGCAGCCCGCTCGGCCGGCCAACGACGAATGACTAATGAATGACCGATAACCTTTACTCGTGATAATATTGCCATTCGAAACGGCGGAAACGAAATAAATACACCCCTGCTTACTTTAGCATTATATATCGTCCCTCGTCGTTCCTCTGAATATCAATAATGGAGTTATTTTATAACATTTGGCTTACTATTCCTGGTTTATTAATTGGAGTTTTGAGTAGTGTTTACTTAACGGTATTCATACTTTTAAACTATTTCGTTCCATGTAGATACTTTGTAACAAACGTCAGAATTGTCAACATAATGTCAATTACCAATGTGTTTTGTAGAACAGTTCTAATTAATTATTTTGTCCCAATTAGAGTGTCATAATCGGGAATCTAGTTGCCACTTGATCTATAGTAAAACTGACATTGTTTATAATTACTAAATGAATAGTCATTACATTACTAATAGTGTATAGCACCGCAAGTCTAATTTAAAACTTTACCTATTAGTCGTGAATCCTCGACAAGACCCGAGGATACCTTCAAAAACTTTTATCGTTTCTTTTTCCCTCTGACAGAATGATTAATCTCCCTTCACTCAGGCACTGACAGGAAATTTCCGAAACTTCACGAAACAATTCGACTTGGAGAATTTTAAAATGCCAAAGCCTTAATAAGTAGCAACGATTTTAAAAGTTCCTTGTTATAATTACAGGAAATTAATAGCGTGTCACCACTACCAGCCGCCTTCACTCGTTTTGCCGTAAATTGCAGGGGTGTAGTGCTGTAATTACTACGTGTAGTTTTTACAAGCAATGAACTTTCGCGCATCCACTTTTGTTGAAAATGATGTAATGTATGTATTAACTTACCATTAAAAAATGTCTGCAAGTAGGTATGCTTAATTGGTAGTAAGAAATAATATTTTAATTGTCTAAATAACGAAAAGTACATTAATAACAATGGTGTAAGCTGCTGGTACATATAATAGTGTAATTTACCTATATTTGATTTGATGACATCATGACGTGTCTCTGGTTAAGTTATTACTAAGCACCGGGAGGTCCCCTTCATTCTTCTAACAAGTAACTTTCCGGACTAATTAGGTCTTGATGCATTCAAATATGACGTAACAAGTTTAAAATTACGTTAATTCTAGCAAAAGATAGAGAATATAAAATTTTACTGCTCCTCTGGGCATTGTGCCTGTAGTAAGCCAACCGAAAGAATTGAGACAAGACTGCTCGCATTGTTCGACGTAAGATTCGGTTAAGTGAATGTAAGGAGCAAACGCCAAGGAATACCTAAAGCTATCTGTCTGTTGGAGCCAGGACTATTTCCTAAGCTGGGATTTATCCGGTTCGCCTTTCTCTACAACTGAATCTTCCGGGATAACACGCCAATATACTCCGCGCTTTCGACAAATTCAAAGAAAATGTTGGTGTTTTGCTCTGTCGAGTTACGGACCGTGAAAATTCGGTGCAGCGTGCATTTTGACAGTTTATATAGTTAGCCAATGATATTTAACTATTAGGATGGTCCAAAAAAATTTTTTTTTGGTTTTACTTTCTCCAAGATTCCATTTATTCCATTTTATCTTAAACGGTACTCTGCAAATATTTAGCGTAATTTTACACTATCTAGAGGTCGCACAGATTCGCAAATAACTGTATGAAATTAATTTGGATAGTCGCCAAATGCCTGCTTACAATGGTCAAAACTCAAAATTATTAGATGATTAGAAGCATAATCTAGCCTGAAATATGTAGATTAATCAACAGAAATTTACCCGAATCCCAATATTATTTTATCAAAAAAGGAAGGCCACAAAACCAAATTGCTAATTTATGTTAAAACTAACATGTGCAATGCAAAATCAATGACTCATTATAATTCAAACATTGGTTCGGATAGCCTGATTAGTATATTGTGCAATCTAAGGCTTAAATATTCTGTTACCACACATAATTTACGTAGAATACTAGGATGGAGCGTCAAACCGAATTTTCTCAATATCGTATTGGAACCGCACCAAATTTTATACATAATTAGGGAAAAAAAACAAAAAAAATCTAGCTATATACTTTTAGCACTCTACTCGGCAGTTAAAGAAAAAATAATCTCATAATTTATAATATTAGGTTGTAATGTGCTGTAATTAGTTATTATTACTAGTAGAATACGTAACAGTAAAAGTGAGTTAAACAATAATATTATACAACGATAATACTGACGTAGTCTAAATAATTCGATATTTACTTGATTGTACTTTGCCCTCCGTTTGTCTTGAATGAAAATCAGAGCAAAGTCTAATAACAACAGGTTAGTGAGCATCATAATACCTAATGAGTTTTTAAATGTGCAAAGTGTTGACAAGGCTAATGCAACTGAGTAATTTCGTATGACACGGATGCGTACTATTTAGCGCAAGGAAGGAATGTTCCTTAATTGTAACACAATAACACTAAGTTTATAGCTTAAACAATGGCTGCGTGTCTCCTTTCATTCTATTAGGTATACGAAGTTTGAATCTTCATTGTCAACACTTCTGTTGTGATATACAGTTTTGTGGTTAACTTCAGATTCACAAATCTAGCCACAGAAATATTTAGATTTATTGTAATGAAAGTGGAAATATAAACAGTGGTAGGTATCAATAGCGTGGCGTCCAAAGAATTCGATTCCTACCGGCTTGCCTAATATCAGGCATTTGAGCACCTTATTCTACAGCTCTCAAGGAAAATGTAGGCCAAATCTGCACCGGCTTGCCCAAGGATATCTTTTACGCCACGCCACTGGTAGGTATATAAAGTTTTGGAATATGGCACATATATATTTAAGGCATGGGAAAGTTAGGATGACCAAGATGTCGGATTTAAATTCATACTTAATTATGATCTGACCGCAATTTAGTAACGTAACGTCTATGTGCAAGTAAAATCTCACTGTATCGTAGTGAATAAAAACCGATCAAATGCGAGTCAGACTCGCGCACCGAGAGTTCCGTTTTTTTTAAGCCCGAGCCTGACTAACTTGCAATCCTTACTGGATGTAGCAAAAAACGGACCCGGTGGGGGCCGTGGCTTCCCTGGGGTCGAACCAGGTCGCTGGCCGGACCACCTTGAGTAGATCGGGTTAGGTGGGGGCCGGGAGCGCCTGGGGTCGAACCAGGTCGCTAGTCCCGGTCCACCTTATGAGGGCAATTCGGGACGCGGCTCTAGTGTGCTGTTGTCGCGAGGAGGTCGACCCCGCCGGCGGGGACGACGCTGTGTGCGTCAGACTCCGTCCGGCAAACTCGTAAGTACATACGTAAATAGTTCAAGAACTTTGCTGTTGATAAACTGTTATAGTAAATAAGTTTGTGTTACGGTTTTTGCGAATTTCTAAAAAAACGATGCAAGCTATGACAACCGTTATATTTTTCCTGTAATATTTAGGATAATGTTAATAATCGATAATTATTACACATTTTTATGTTCAGTAACTTTGAAGATAACAGGGGGCAAACGGTGTTTTTTGAACATTTTTCCTCCTAAATCCAAAAGTACATGATTAAGAAAAAAAAATAAAAATGGCAAATAAAATCTGGCTGTGATAGACGCACAGACAGACGGACCGACAGACAGAATCGCACCATAAAGGTTCCTTTTTTACCATTTTGGTACGGAACCATAATCGTATCAAGAAAATGTTGGCATTGGCACGTAAGAAATACGGGCCTCCTTTTGCCGTCGGCTAAGAAAACAGTAAAGCAACTGAACAGAGGCACGAGGAATCCGCTATCCGGCTAGTGTTGGAATATCCGAAGTAAAATCAGAAAATCCCCACTGTAAATAAAGGGGGTGAATAAACGTAGCGACGTTTGCCTGGGACGGATTCTTTTTTCATTGCCCTGTCGAGTGATATATTCTCTCTTCTCCGACTATTGCTTTTTTAAATTGAGTAGGAACACAACTTGAATAGAGCGTTGATTTGTTTATTAAACTTTTCGATTAGGTGTTTACTTTGACGACACGTTTAGCCTAGTGGGAGGTGACACCGCCTACGAAGCTAGAGGTCCCGGGTTCAAATCCTGGTAAGGGCAAATATTTATGTGATGAGCACGAGTACTTATTTGTTCCTGAGTCTTGGATGTTGTCTATCTATTTAAGTATATATTTATCTATATAAGTATGAATATTATATATTATTATTATATTATTATTAATATCGTCGTCTAGTACCCATAATACAAGCCTTGCTTAGTTTAGGACTAGGTCGATTTGTGTAAGATTGTCTCCACAATATTTATTTATATTTACTTATTAAAATAAGAAGTAGGCTAGAAGATGCTAAAACGGCACGTCCGTAATGTCGATGTAAATATATTATCATGTATTTACTCGATTAAGTCCCGTTTTGTTATAAAAATGAGAAGTCGAGAAAGTTTAAATCAATATTGAAATACGCCTAATGTAATAATAGTTTAAACTCAAGTTTAAGGAATGGCCTCGAAATAGTGCATTTCAAATTTGCGGTGAAAATCTGTCTACATTTTTCCTTCAACTCTTTCGTACACTAATAAACAACTTTATAGCGTCGCAAGCGTGTTAAGTAGGATCTACTTTTATGGCTCCAGTTATATAGTGGCCTGAAAGTTCCAAGAATGTGTAATTATCTGCTGACCCTGGTTACGTAAAATATTAATCTAAAGTTTTGTAAACATTCGCAATAATATGCTTAAGGGGTTTTTTATTTAAAGTGCGTTCTTAACTGACAGTTAGCAGGTCGTCACAGAACTGACGATTAGTGTCAAACTTCATACATTTCGTCACGGACTGACAGGTTAGACGGTATTTGACCATACCGTAAGTTTCGCCTAATCGTAAATTTTAAAATAAAAATGCCCTTTATGCATTTGGTGAGAGGTTAATTAGAAGAGAGATTATTGAGATGGATGATATACTGTTAACTATATTAAATAATGTATTATAAAATTTTATCTTACTCTTCCGGTACTCTTTGGAATCCACAGATCGATACGATCTGCGAATTTGGTGAAGAGTGATTTTCCGCTTAGTCGCACGCACACAGAGAGCCTTGGATCTTCGTCTTCACTAATGGCACCGACAAATGGTTGGCAAACGCTATCATTCGATCAGCTAATGATATTCACCTCCTCGGAAAACCGTTTCCTTTATCCATACACGTCGTGCGTTTGCCGAAAATTTAGCGAGAAATCCGCATTGAGGGAGGGCGTTGCTATGGTAACGAGACGAAGGCTCATGTGGGCTCCAAAACTTTAAATTGTATTACCAGTGCCTCCGAACGCAAATATCTCCCTTGTTGGCTCTATCAATCTTTCATAGAATCAGAGACATAGTAAATTCAGCTTATTGAGAAAGTGAACAAGTGGAGAGTTCAGTTCGATGCCTTACTTTCGCCGCAAAGGAAAAGTTTGAAGGCAAAGTTTGGTCCGTTTTAGGGAGCTTAAAAAGTTAAAAGTATACCTACTATAATGGAAAAGTAAGTAACCATGTTCATATTCTTATCGACTTCAAAAATGCGGAGGTTCTTAATTCGCCGATTTTTTTTTGCAGTTATGAGACCACCCGCACCCGATTACTCGAGGACAGGGGCGGGGCGGTTCTAAATAGCTTCCAGCTTCCACCTAGATTTGTGCCGTTCTCGAGAATTCTCGGAAACGTTCTCAGTTTTGTATGGGAAATGTTCTCGAGAACGTTCTCTCTCCATACAAAACGAAGAACGTTTCCGAGAATGGCACATCTCTATCCACCATTTCTGCAGGTTATTCCATTGTCATTGCGATTTGGGTAACTTGTATTGCTTTTTATAGTAACTTGCATTGATTAATTGAATAGACTTGTTAGAAGTCGTTAAAGTTAAATTTGTTGAAATGAAATGGAGTGTAATCAGATTCAGCTATGGGTGACTAGGTAGAAAATTATTTATATGCATAAAGTTTATTTGACTTAATTTCGGTAAAAGGATACGATGCTACTTGAGTACAATTAACATAATGCTATGTGGGAATGTAAATATAGATTACGTTCAAAACACAGAGTAAATTAAATTGATTTCCTTGATTCCGTTACCAAATCACATTTTGTGTTGGTAGCAGGAGGGTCTTATCTGAACCAGATAATGTCATCTAAAGCTCGTAAGCGAAAAGTAAATGCAATCCAATTTAAACCATACGAAGCAGGATAAAAATGAATAGAAAGCAAGCGACTTTCCTATAACAAAAAATAAAGTACATATAATTGGATCAGTTTGTCAGAGGAGACCCTTTTTAATCTCAACGAAATGGGATTACGCCAGTTCGCTACTGAGGGAAAATCCGATGGAGCGAAGGATATGAGAGAGGCGAAAATAAGTATATTTCTTAGAGATACGATACCGCGTGGAGAGGCGCTGGGATCCCGTATAAACAAGGCCATTACTATCAAAACTATGGGTCATAGATTGCGCTAACGTGCTTTATGTAGCGTTTTTGGCAAATAAATGTACGAACGCATTCGTGAAGACGGGAAAACAATAATTTCCTTCATGCAAGTTGATACGAGTAAACAAAAGCATTTGTTACGTTTCTGACGGGGCTTTTGATTCCTGTATAAAATGTGTTCTTACCGCAACGATTCATCAAAACAATTAAATATGGTCGAGGACATTGATAGGAAAGTGATTATTGAAACAGTAAAGTCTGTAAGCACATCTCCCGTCGGAAATGATCACCCATTATATGCACAATAATGTCACAGTGACTTACTTTGTTCATTCATTCCATAATGGTTTGTAATTTCGGTAATGGCGGTAATTTCTCAATTTGCATATCTTCAGTAATACAGAATTTTTTACATCATACGTATCAAAACAACCGTCTAAAATCTACACCCAGGAATGCCACAATGCATTTCGTCATTCATCCATTCCGTAGTATAGGGTGGTCGGTAATTGATCCTTGCTCTACGACCGGCCGGGTAACGCGGGGATAATTGCTGCGTGCAAATCGATAGACGGATATCCGGGTAGGCGGCTAATTGCCCGGCTCGCCCGTGGATGTGAACGTACGACTGAATTAGTTCGACGGGAAATTTGGCATTCAATGTTTTGTGTAGTTTAATACGCTTGTAGCTCGTCGAATGCGTTTTTAAATTGCCAGATTCGTACGCCAGACCGTATATACTTCCTAAGCATATCGTCGTTTATTATTTCTTTAGAAAATTTTGTAATATTTTATTTTTATGCGGTAAAAACAACAACAATAACAAAACAGGTATGTTATACGACACGTTTAAACTAGTGTGAGTGACACTGCATACGAAGCTAGAGGTCCCGGATTCAAATCCTGGTAAGGGCAAATTTTTGTATGAGTTCCCGAGTCTTGGATGTTTTCTATCTATTTAGGTGTATATTTATCTATATAAGTATGTATGTATATCGTCTTTAGTACCTATACTATAATACAAGCATTGCTTAGTTTGGGAATAGGTCGATTTGTGTAAGATTGTCCCCACAATATGTATTTATGAAAGGCAGTACACATGGTAAAAGTGTGCAAGTTTGGTATGGACCGAAGTAGGTACTCGTAGCAAGTATTTCAAATAACTAGGGCCTGTTTAGGAATAATGAAAAAGGCCTGTTTAGGAGTTTGATAGGAACTAAATTAAATATTTAAGAATATAAATAAAAATATAAAATGCGGCTGAAATCAAAATTGCTCGCATCCAACGACCTAGATAATATGATTCCATTATTTTCGTGCAGAATTCTCAGGCAGGTCCTCAATTTACATCTTTATCGAAATACTTAATTTGCCATCCCAGTTGAAATGCAAGGAAACTATTTCTGGTGGTGCAATAAAAATAAAGGGTTTCTTTCAACATTAAGCGCCTGAATACTTTATGCAGCAATAATCGACATACTAATAAAAATCCCAACAGGATCTTAGAAGAAATAAATTATATTGACGCAGTGAAACTGCGTAACCCTCCACCGAGTTTGGCCCACTATTAGGCAAGCCCCGTGCATGGAAGTTGTTAACAAACTTAAGCGATATATACCCGGCCTTATTTGCATAGCGATTTACTGGGCTCCTCTATGCTTTACAAGCCAAACAGCAGTTAACGCTAAACCTACGCTGTGCAGACGTAATTTACTGCACTGTATATTAGTAGATGTACTGTTTTGATCCTTGACGATGGATAAAGTGGATTACTGTGATTAAGTTTCTACGTGTTTCAAAATTTAATTATGGAATTCATTATACACTCACGGACAATGATGAACAATTATATAGAAAATGACCCAATTTATTGTCCGTGAGTATATTTCTAGACCACGTACAACGTACGATACAGGCACCCAACGGCGTAGCCTTTATAACAGTAAGTCATTCTAAAATGAATTGCAGAAAATCGATACTAAAATAAACAACTATCTTACTACAAATTTCCAATAGGAGGCGGAATATAAAATACTTATCAATGAATAATGTTACTAAATTCATGAGTTGAAATTTGCTTCGATGTTTTTTATTACGATGTATAGACAAATTTTCCAAAAATGTCAAAGTTGAACATTAAAAACATCTGTGGTACAATATCTAAATGTTAAATTTTTCTCTATAGGTACCTACGTGTATATTAAGATACCTACATATTATACAAAGTACTTTAAAATACTCAATATTTTAAATAATGGTAAAATGCGCAAAACATAGAACAACAAAAATGTGTCCGAAGTTTACGCATCAGTGCAACTTTTCCCCTCGTGTTTTGAGGCTGTCAGACCCACCCGGCTCGCAGGATGTTTTTATATTCCTAGAGATTATGTAACTCTTATTTTTATTTCTACTAAGATAGGTACTTATTAAAATACTAACGGACCCACTCGCGACTTCGTACGCTGAGGTGAAATAAGTTAAATGTCTCTTTTTTGCTTCAGATTAGGCGGATAAAAAGTATCCTATGTGTTAACCGGGATCATAATCTACCTGTATAGGTACCATATGTAGTTTTTCCGTGATACGTGAACAAACAAACAGATAAACCGGCAAGCTGATAAATAGACAAACTTTTCAAAAACTATTTATTTCCGTCTTACTACTTATTTTTAACACTTTTCTTTTTTGAATAAATCTTTAATGTACAAACAATCTTTATTAAGAAATAAAAAAAATAAACTATTATGTAATATTGGCAGTAACTTTGTTTGACAGGGTTTGCGAAATTTAAATAAAAATTATTTATTTACTATTTGTATTTATAATATCTTGAAATGTACAGCTGGCACAACATCAGTTTGTTTCTCTATAACATATGTTAATTAAAACACATTAAGAAATTGCAGTCCAGAAGCATAATTTCGAGGTCCACGTGGTGCCATTCTCATAAATGAGCGAAGAGAAATTGGTAGATTGCTTCATAGATGTAGCCAAGAGCAAAAGTTTCTTTATTTGCAGAACATGGATTACATATGTAGATTTAGGTGGATAAAAAACATTAATTGTACCACAGAATAAGTAATAATACTTCGTATAGAAGTCGCACTGTCTAACAAAATCCACGTTCGAGTCACAAAAATGCGCCGAATCCTGTAACTTCTCGCTCTAACTCATAACGCGCGCTCTTTCTGGTCGCCACGCCCACCGCTAGGGTTGTCGACAAAATTAAATTATTATTATAGCTTGAATATCCTAGTGAATTAGAGATAGTTAAAAAAATATTTGCGTGACGTTATAACTGTTTTGATACACGTCGTCATACATACTTACGTCCATACACATACATATATACCGGTCAAACACATAACCCTCCTTTGGGCTTCGCCGCAGTCGAGTAACATAGATAATTACTTACATACATACATACATGCATACATACATACATATTTACATACATACATACATACATACATACATACCGGTCAAACACATAACCCTACTTTGGGCTTCATAGGTTTCGTACACAGGCGCTACAGGGTGTCGGCGCAGCCCTGGGCTTGCCTAATTCATTAGGCAAGGAATATTAATAATTACCGCGAAACAAAATCGCGGAGTGAGACACGCCTGATTGTACTGACTGCTATATATTGCCGTTGAACTTACAAATACAGTCATATACTTTAAAAATAATTCCAACTCAACATTACAACTCAACTCAATATTAATAATAACGAATACATTAATATTAGTTATCAGTCACATATAAAATAAATAGGGTGGGGTTACTTTAGGTATTTAAGTTTCTAGTTTAATTTAGGTGCCCAACTTAAGGAGTGGACGTTAGGAGATGTGTTGTGGATACGGTAACTTCTGTTCAGTGGTTCAAATAAAACATTTTTTTATTATTATTTTGCAATTTTATAACATTATTATACCCCTTAACCTATATAGTATATACAAAGTTTTCCATACACTCATACATGCACGATTGACAAAACGCAAGGCCACATAACAAGTAATAGTACCACAGATTATATAATAGTACTACTTTAATTGCATCAAGAGGATGAATTGCATTTTTTGATGACATAATTGTTTAAATCTCTTCTTTAACTAATAAGATGGTTAATAATTAATTATCTTTATTTCAGATCATACAATCCATAATAGGCTTACGACTAGGTTGGTAGGTACATATTGACAACTAATTATATTAAAGATTTTTGACAAATAATAGGCAGAGAGAAAAAATGGCAGTTCAAAATTAAGGGTCATTCTCACAGCGTTTCAACCGCCCTTCACTCCATATCAGTATTTATGACGAAGTCTTGTTTATTTCTGTTTATTTTTTAGAGTTGCCCAACCACTACCAAACAATCGAAAATGCCATGGAAATCTGCAGGAACTTCGTCATAAATACTTACATGGAGTGGAGGGCAGTTGAAAAGCTGTAAGAATAACACTTAAGCGTTTGTTTGTGCATAATATTATAAATATAAAATACGTAACAATAACAACAAATATGTAGAAAATAAACTATACAATATTATATGAAACTTGGACCAAACCATAACTTTCATCCCATTGCACTAGCCGACGAACTCGAGGCGCGCTAAAAGCGTGTTGTCGTCTCCAATTTAGCCTCAGTGTCACACCCCGTAGTGGTGATACAATTTGCCCTTTCTATGAAATATTAGAAAGACGTGCGAGTGAAGATTTAAGTTACATATGCTGGGTAAAGTGGTTCAGGCTGTTTTAGATTTATCAGGAGTGTGTTCTTGAATGTTGATATTTGGAGCAAAGGTTTTATTAGATTGAATAATATTTCGGCCATAAAACTCTGATAAGTGGCAGATATATACGTACATCTTATCGGTAAAATGTAAATTTTTAAAACAATTGTTTCACCAGCAATAATTTTATATAGCATATCTATGAGTGTAGCAACAATACATAAAAACATAGATGACATATTTTATCGAACTGGTGAGCAAATGATCTTATGCTGATAGATTATAATTATGTACTAATAGAATGTTAAATAGATAGGTACACCGTCAAAAATATGTGATGAAGCGGAGCACACATAAATATATGACACCTTGTTGTACAAATTTGTATGCATGCTAGCTCTTTCTTTGTCTTACTGTTCAAATTATTAATTAAGGTTTAAAACGAACGAACGTAACCTAGCGTCCCGCCCCGTGGTTCGCTTGCATTACATGCAGGACACAGACAAAGAGTATACCCATAAATTAGATACTAAAACTATATGAAAAATACGTATTCAAGTATATAATCCAATATCATAGTCCAGTCCATTGCCGCGTTCGCTCTTGAGTTCTAGGTTGACGTAGGTGTAGTTGAGTCCGCCGGCCGTGACGCTGGCCTCGGCTTTCGAATGCAGGTTGTCGTATACCAGGATCCTCTGAAATCCATCCAAACTAATGTTATAAATGCGAAAGTTACTCCGTGTGTCTCTTTCATTTTCTCGCTTAAACCGCTGAACCGATTTAGTTGATATTTGCCATGGAGATAGTCTGAGATCCTGGAAAGGACATGAGATATTTTTGTCCTGGAAATCATACCTTAAGGAGTGAAGGGGGGTGGAAGTTTGTATGGGGATTCAATTATTTCTCAAGTAAGGGATAACTCTAATACACCTTAATGAAGTACCTAACGGTAGTAAGCAATAAATAAAAACTTAAGTTTACAAAGGGACTTTTGTAATTATGATATTTAAGTAGTACTAAAAATGCAATGTTGTTTTATTTGTGACTTTAATTTTTCGCTTTTAAGTGATGTACGAATAGAATACCAAATAAAACAGGAAAAGATATCACGGAATTAGCGAATATTCTTTTAACATCACAAAAGAAAAAATATAGTTACAAGAAAAGTGGAAGGAAGGTGGTGTTTTACAATAGTAATCAGTTATATACTGGGTGAACATGCAAAAAAAACAACAACTCTCTGATACATTTTGATCTAGTGACTCATGACTTTTTCTATGGATCAGCTGATTTTTTTTTTTGCATTTACGAAGTAAATTGAGCTTTTATTATCATGATTCACGTTTTAAATTTCACCCAATATATTCCATAATTTACAAATAGGTACACTAAATGTCAAAAGGTTTACAATTTTACATACACATTAGATCACAGTTTTACTTTATTGTTCTCAAGTTAAACAAGTAAATAATAATTATAATAACCCCACAGCACTTTATTTGCTATTGAGTTAAACTTCATTCTAGTAGATACTTTATTGCTATGTAATATTTCATTATTTGGTTGAATTTCACGATTTAGCTCGTTTCAAAATTAATTCCAAACGGAGTGTAATACCGACGCCTAAAGCAGAACCAATACATTACCTACTCGGCTGTAAAATCGATCATGTTAAAGGAAAGGTGAATAGCAAGTAGGCTGGGATTATTACAAATGTGAATGGTTGTAGCCTGGTTGTACCCATTTGTGATACAGGGAGAGGATTTTAGTATTTGCGCTTATGTATTTATTATTCAGCATAAGGTCTAACTGTTTAAAAAAATCTAGTGGTGCTTTCTCTGCACGTCTATTACTAACGGACAAACCACTTTGTCCACCTGGTTGGACTGTTAGTACTTCTTTTTTCTCAACCAACAACCTGGTTGGTTAGTTGTTTTTTTTTTTATTAACTGACAACCTGGTTGGTTGGTATTTTTTTTGTTAACAGACTACCTGTTTGGTTAGTTGAAAATTTTATTTTCTAATTAGCAAACTGGATGATCGGTAAGCTTTATCTCAACAGACACTTTACATTTAGAACGTCAGTATTATAATATCAGGTTGGAATTTTAAACTTAATAGTAATCAGAAACTTAATAGTAGAAAAAGGTACAAAAAGACAATCCATGTCGTTTTATAGGGCCTTTGTCTTAATTTATCTGCTTACTACATACCATTTAAAATACCATATCCCTATCCAAAAAACTTAGTAATTGGAGAATGATAACTCTTCTCTTTCCTAGATTACTATAAGTGAGTTTAAAATTCCAATCTTCAAGAAAATTCGTCGTACGATGACGTTCTCCGAAGACTGACGTTCTAAGTATAAAGGTGTCGGTTAAGAAAAAACTAACCGATCAACCAGTTACCTACTTAGAAAATAAAAATTTCAACTAACCAACCAGGTAGTCAGGTAAAAAATAAAAAAAATAACTAATCAACTAGGATGTTGGTTAAGAAAAAAAAATACTAACCGTCCAACTAGGTATATAGACAAAGTGGTTTGTCGGTTTGTAATAGACGACCTTGCAGTCTCTTTGCTATTGTAGACATTGACTACCTATATATAAGATCATCTAACTGCTAGTACTTGATGAGATTGTCAAGATGTAAGAGCGAATCGAAACTGAAACTAATTTTTAATGTGAATAGACGGACGCAACTGCGTTTGCATATAAATACGTTTAAGTACTAATAAAAATAAATGAGAGACGAATATTCAGTTCATTCTTTGAAAAAGTAAATTTAATTCAATTCGTATTCATTGTCAAGAGCAACTCCACCATTATGGATAGTGATAATTAGATATGTTTAAAAAAAAATTGAATAATCCTTGACACAAACATGATGTGAAGACCAAACTATAAATACATTCCCACAAACGTAACAATACAAAATTATTTGAATATTTCGAATTGGTAGTTCAAATCTACCTGTACGTGATTGTCGTGTTTGAATTTATTGGACGTGAAATCAATTTTCATTGGAGCATTGGCATAAATTGTCACACAGGATTCCGAGCGTGTGCATTAGTTTATGTTGGATTACATTTTCTGCCCTGTCAATACACGAGCATGGATTAAAATATGACTCGAATTATGAGGGCAATAAATAACTATATTGTAACTAAGAACGCTGAAGTTTTAATAGTGTTTTATGGAAAGTGCTAAATATTGTAATTTACGTACTGTGTTGCTTAATGGCAACAGGGTGACTTTGGTTGCGCTTTTGAATATTTCGTGTCCTAATTTGTGACAAATGAATTTTAATTGACCTATATACACTTTATAATCCAAGGCACGAATAGTTTATTAAAGTTAAAAAGATAATTAGGTAAATGCTTTACTTACGTTAATAACTGATTGATCTGGGCTGGAAAAGAACACCCGTTTGATCCTTTTAGTAAAGGGAATATAATGGTACTTTTCAATCGTGTGGTATAGTAACTGATTGCTATTTGAATCGCCAAGAATTAAGTGCTCACATTTCACTAATAACACAAAAGATAGTACCAGTATGAGTATCTTTGACTGCATGTTTTTATAATACGTGTCCTGGTTTCTATGAACAGTTTGCTCCGATTAAGCTTATAGCGTATGGAGAGTACCAAGTAACCGTAACAACTGAATGGAGAGGGCCGTTGATTGAATGATTTTCTTGTTATGTTACATACTCGGTACCAGGAAAGGTCTACAAGGTCCAGCAAATCAAAACAACAATTGATACCGGGCTTATGTTGTTTCATTAAAATAAGGATTAGTAGATACTTTTCATCTTAATCGTTTCAACTCACCCACGAAATAGTAGTCTATGAATTGATGAATCTAATAAAAGTCATAAATTATCATATTACGTTACAGCTTTACTTTTAATTTATTAAGATTTGCTTGCTTAATTAATTGAAGTTCAAACATGTCTGGAACAACAACAATAAACAGTCAATCTAAAGACCAAACGCGAAGCGGAATTAGAAACCTTTGTCGAATGAAATTTCTGTATTACTCGGAAGGGTTGCATGCACCGAGGCAGACAATGGGATACCTTCGGAAATAGCCAGCCGTTTTCTATTTTATGCGAGGTTCGAAGGGTCCGTTAGTCTGAATCCATTCCGAGTGCTCCGGAAGAATGTTCCGAACAATCCTGCCCCTTTATAGGGCGTCGTCAGGGATTAGGAGAGTTAGTGTTTGAGTAAGCAATGTTTTGTTTAAATCTAAATTATTTGTCGTAAGCGGTAACCTTTCTGAAATTATAATTTTTGGGTATTTAAAGTTGAGATTTTAGGCAATATTATAAGAAAAGAGAGAGCCGACGTTGTACCAAGTTGGATAACGTCGCATTTCTAATATGTAAAAATTGGATTTTGAAACATTTGGGAGACAGAATTTCGGCATTTTCGGCATATATATATGATTTATTTGCCCCACTTATCATTTCAAGCCGAAGACGTCCACTGCTGAACATGGGTCTCAGGCCAGCAAACCCAGCTCTATACTACGAAGAACGGTCGCACGCTTTTTGCCTCCGTCCACTTCAAGCGACCTTCAACAAGTCCATCTTGTTAGTTTCATTAATTGAAGACAAATCTACAGGTTCTTACCATATCTTCATAAATAAGAGTTTAAACTTAATTCAGTAGATTCTTCATTTGAGGCTATTTATAAACACTTCCTTGATTTCATTGTACGAATAATATGAGTTCTGATGCTTCACTCGTCAAAATAACAATTCACAAAGTACGCCAACGTTGTACGAGTATTAAAATAAATTACGATTGCTCCATCAAACTTTGCTAGGCAATGTGTAAAAGCCGTTGAAGTATCATAGCTGCTATGATAAAGGGCCCTCCTCGTGGTAACGAGCGCACTCGACGGCGAACATATTCGGAAGCCCGGCCTAATGCGCTCATTTATTTGACGGAACCTCATAAAAGTTTGCGTCCTACAATAGAGGGATTTATGAGATCTTCTCACCTGGTTACTTTGCTACTGTTTGTTATAATATGCCCGAATAAGTGGGGTGATAGTCTTTGGTCGTAAATTATGCCTTTTATGACTAACTAGATTCTAGAAGCTGTCTCGCGATTTCGTCCGCGTGAATTTTCTAACCTTGTTTCAATACTTTAGGAGTTGAATTTCAAAAATTGCACTTTTACGTCCTTTACAGAACTGTTGTATATGTATAAACCTACATATAAAATAGATCCGTATCTTGCAACAGGAGGTCAATGGTTTAAAAAATCGCTGCAATTAAACAGCTTCTTTGATTTTTTTTCTGCAAATTGCTACTTTACTAACATAAATTACGTTACGATAGTATTAGTCTCTTAGTTCTTACATTAAAAATATTAAACTCACCTTATACTATTTATGTATACTATACAGGTGGATCTACAAGGGTACTCATATATAAGATTACTTGCGATATCACAACAGTGTTAGCAGCCATTCACACAACCCGCGGAAAAGGTAAACGACAATTTCCAAGGCGGCTGCAACATTTGCAAAAAAATGTTTGTCGAGATAACGCAGAGTACAAAATGTTGGGGCGGCCTCGAGACTTATCACACTGCAGATCGAAGAGGGTTTTTAGAACCTGTGGTTGTAGGAGATATTTCAAATTGATGTTGAACTACATTCACGGACAAATACTTCAAGTCATTTTCTATATATTTTTTCATAGAAAATACCCCGAATTCATTGCCCGTGAGTGTAGATATAAAAAGGGAGGTACATAAAAAATGTATAAAATTGTTATAATAACAGCCGAATTAATCTACCAGCACAGACTCGGAAGTTCAGTTCACCAATGAGACAAAGCAGGCTGGTATGTATGAGATAGTGCTACAATCGTAGACATTCCTTAAAATTCAATGCCGCAGGTGAAAAAACTTGCACTGTGGTTCAACCCTTCATATTGCAAATATATATAAAATGTACGTAGTAGCCCCCTAGGTGACAAAGGAACAATGCGTACGCCGCTCCCTAAAGATAAGCACCGCGATCTGTGCAGTAATTTGTTACTCATTGTGCACGCCACCACGAGCGATAACTGCCAGCCAAATCTTAGTAAGCGTACGATCGATGGCAAACGAGATTGACTTTGGTTTGTTTACTCAGTGGGACTCTTATCGACGTGCATGATAAGAATTAGGATATTTACGGTTAGAATTTGAGTTTACTTACAAACTGCGATAAAAAGTAAACTAATGTATTTTAATATTTCGCTAAAACCTGTAGGCTTATGATGCTACGCTTTGTCACGCGATAAATAAATGATAAAGCATCCGTCACTCTCACACACTATTTGTCAGAACGTGACGGATGCTTTATCATTTATTTATCACGTGACAAAGCGTAGCATCATAAGCCTACTGGTGCATCTTGAGATGCATAAAACATGGCACTGAGGCAGTCATATTAAATTTAATAAAATATTATATATTAATCTTTGTTGTTTATACTCGGATAGGTTTCTTTGAACAATATCATCATAATTCAACTGAAAATACCAAGTAATATTGCAACTGGGTATCATATTTAAGCCGGCGGTTTGACTGCTCCATAAAACGAGAAAGTGCCGTGCTGTTGCAAGACAAAGAGATCTTAAACCCCACCATACATAATAGTCGCGATTAATTGAGTTTTTGCTGTCATACCTACCGTCTTAGAAACAACTAGGTAGGCGAGTTGGCTTTGAATTAGCTCTAGCAGAATTAAAAGGAGCGTAGAAAATTGCTAACTAGACCTGGCCACTTATAACGAGAAACTTCCGTAGAAATTTAAACTAGTCGCAATTTATAGTCAATTATCACGGATTGCTCAAAGAATTTCCTTATTACCGCGGAAATATAACTTCAAAAGATAAATGCGCCGTTCGCACATGTCACTTCCTCAACAATTTATCATGAAAATTTGTCGTGTTTAACTAAATCTCCCTTTGGCTTTATCCCAATAGTGTCAACTGGTAACAGACAGCGCACGTGGCGGGGTTTAGCGGGTGCTCCATTTAGCCCCGTCCTCCTCGCTTCAAGAGATTTTTCACGATTAATTTCTATAGTAAGCACTGTCACTTCCATTTGTTGGCAGACACCCTTAACAAAAACAAGGATTAGTGCCTAAGCCCCCTCGGATATCGGTGTCTAATTTCCTGTCTGTTTGTAGAGGGATTTTGTTTACTTTTTCTCAAGCAGAAAAAGTTGGAGTGCTTTGTAATGAAATGGCATTACAGAACTCTGATAAGGCAACCTCAATTAGTAGGAGATGTCGATATCAGCGCTGGCTAATGAGCTAGACATGCAGACTTGCCAAGCTAAATAAAGCGACACAGATAATTATTAAACAGCACGCTATGCGCAAGAAATAATCCGGTGTCTAAAGTTATACTCTTGTTACAGCAGATAAAGCAAGAAATATCGCGTGAAGATACCGGAGCGATAATCTTAAAATAACACGTATATCTCAGTAATGACCATTACCGTGCGTGCTTTTATCTGGCGTCGAAAGCGAGGCTTCTTTTTCGACTTCTTTTACATTATTAATGCATCCTTTTTATCTGTTTCGTGTCTAATTGATTTGTCGCTCGGAGCCGTCTGTTTCTTGCCTCTCAATTACGTGCGGACTCGTGTCTCGTATCGCGAAATGTCCGCCATTTTATTTATGGTCAGGCAATTGATTGAATTAGTGGCCCCTCAGGCGCTGGGCCGATACTGACTTGTTTCATACAAATGAGAATTTATTCCGCTAGCGCCGATCGTTCTTCTCATTGGCTTTTTATGAGGGCTTAAGAAGTTTCACGGCGCTGTAAAATGTTTGATCGGAGTCTGTAAACTTTAAGGATCTCGAAGGTTTCTGATTAATTTTGAGATTTTATTCTATTTACGTGCTTTTAATTTTAAAAGACGATATAATGAAAATTTATTGGTGCTAATAATATACGTACGAGTACAATACAAGCCATTCGAATTATAACTCTTCTTGTGTCAAAAATTACAGTCACCGGCAATAATATAATTGACTAGCATTTTCCCGCGGCTTCGCCCGCGTTGTTCCCGCTATTGTCCCAAGGGAACTCTTCACCGGGATAAAAAGTATCCTATGTTTCAATCCAGGGCTTGGTCTACTTCCATGCCAAATTTCAGCTCAGTCCATCCAGTCGGTACCCCGTTATTAAGTAACAAACATCCAAACATCTAAACATCCAAACTTCTTCACAAACTTTCGCATTTATAATATTAGTGGGATATAGTGGGATGTAACTCGGCGCGCATAAATATCTGACACGACCTTATTGCTATACGAATAGAGTGTTGTCAGATGAGTCTGCATGCCCTGTGCATCTTATGTTTTGCTGGTGGACGGTACCTACCAGTGGCGTGGCGTAAAAGATATTCTTGGGCAGGCCGGTGCAGATTTAGCTGTAGAATAAGGTGCTCATATGCCTGATATTAGGCTAGCCGTTAGGAATCGAGTTCTTTGGACGCCACGCTACTGGTACCTACCAGTGGCGTGGTGTCCATAGAACCCGATTCCCACCGGCTTGCCTATTTTAAAGTATATGACCGGAGTACTACGCCTGAAGAAAAAGTAATTCAAATCTGATCCTTTGGCTTTACTAAGAATATATTTGACGCCACGCCACTGGTACCTACCTAACTTATTAGAATACCTATGTTTTTCGTCATTTCGTAACCAACATAATTGTAGATGATTATTAAATCATTATAGATAAGCATGTCACACGAATTAACCAAATAGTAGAAAGTAATCGACAATTTAAACAGCTACCAACAGGATTGGGATTGCAATAGTACCGACTACCGACTCTGACTAGACTACGCACGCGTCCCTGATGTGTATCGTTGTTCGCCTCACCTGACACCACGGTCCGCGGGCGAGCTACGTGCGCTGCATTCAGACTAAACCAACTAAATAAACCCTAGCTTTATAAACTAGAACACGTATAAAAATTTGCTAAAGCACCGGTATTGGTTTGGGCAATTATTTAGCTGCTGGCTTTGATTAAAAAAAAGTTTTTTAGCTAGGTTGGCAAATGGTTGGGTACTGTTTGGATAATCTGACGCTACCGAGTAATAACGCTATAGGGACAGAATATTGTCTAGTCTTTACGAATGACAATAAAACCTTGGTTTGTGGGGACATTGCGTTGTTGCTTTATTTATGTCTTTCATTTATTTACTTGGAATCATTAACACTTCCTTAATAGTTGGAAAGTATAGTATTCTAACATAAACTTCACAAATATAAATAAAGATTGTAAAACAATCAATCAAATCAATTAGATTAGATTCCACATTTTATGTAGTTTATATGCGTTCAAAAATAATGTAGGTTTGTAGGTATGATTACATAGATACAAACACTATTAAATAATTTAACACATTTACATTGGTACTAGAACTTGCGCCAAATGTTCACTTAATTTATTCAACTAAGATGTCAAGTTAATGTCCAACAATCCCAAAATAATCTGGCGTAATGAATACTTTAGTAGAATGAAGTTAATGAAGGAAACTTCCTTTGTCCGGACTGATAGGTTGATTACGGGCGAACCCGGGGGATATCGCTACGTCGGTGGGGTTGAATACAGTAGAGATGAACGATGAATTTCAGTTTTGACGGACGTGAGATTAATGCCGGATTAGTATTCAGGGAGAGGCTTTGGGCGAAAAGATACCTACGATATTTAAATATAGATATTTTTTTGATTTCCATACTAAGCCTTGCCAATTTTTTGAGCGCTTAAAAAAAATATACGGACTTTGCCCGTACAATAATCATTATTCTAGAATATTCAGAATTGACCTAGACCAGCCAGAGAGTGTGGGCATTTTCAGAGTGTGCTCGCTGCATATTAGACTTGAGCAATCCTATAATCAATACATAACTATAATAAAGATTTTTTTCGTCTTTATTACTGTGTTAAAAATAAGAAATAAAACTGTTGTATACACACATAACGTTTTTGTCTGTTTTTCAGTTAACTGTTTGTTTGTGTAGGTATTTGTTCGTGCATCGTGCAAAAACTACCGAATCAATTAGGATGAAATTTAAAATAAATAAATATCGGGGGACAATCTTACACAAATCGAGCTAGTCCCAAAATAAGCAATGCTTGTACTATGGGTACTAGACGACGATACACATACTTATATAGATAAATACATACTTAAATAGATAGAAAACATCCATGACTCAGGAAAAAATACTCGTGCTCATCACACAAATATTTGCCCTTACCAGGATTTGAACCCGGGACCTCTAGCTTCGTAGGCGGTGGCACTCCCACTAAGCTAAACGTGTCGTCAACAAATTAATTCAATTTCAAGTCAATTTGGTGTGCAGGATTCTTTTTACCCGACTACGGCGAAACATAAAAAGATAAAGTGAACTTATTTTACCCATCCTTTAGCTTAATATAAAAACTTAACTCATAACATTTCCCCCTTCTCATTCTCCCCTTAGTATGAGTACGTAAAATATCCGTATCTTATGCATACTCAAAACGTAACAGTTTTGCATTTCTACTAATAATATTTTAATCAATTTAAGCCATTTATAACATGATTCTCGGCACTGCTTTGAGAGTTAACGTCGTATTGATTTATAAGAACTAACGAATATGTTTAAAAGAGGGGTCGTATAGGAAAGCAGTCACGCAACGCGCAGGTAAATTGTCGCCCATTGCACTATTTAGGCACTGGTCCAACCGCCGGCGCGTAAGCGAGTAAAGTTGGGCGAGTAACAGTTCATTGCGGGCTGACCAGGCACAGTGTGATCAATCGACCTTTCCAGATCCGCAATGTAATGCTACTCGCCCAACTTTACTCGCTTACTCGCCGGCGGTGGGACCAATGCCTAAGGCACTGTAGTAGCCACTGCACAATCAGTTTACACAAAATTGAAACGAAAGCGTAACACAAGGTTTATTCACTTGAGTTACCTATTTTCAGATATTGAAGCAGCTGATTTGCTTTATTTTCGAAGCGCAAAGTAGATATTACTAAATGCGCCTCTATCCATTCTGCTTATTATTACTTAAGATAAATCTCTATGTATTTAATACTTATGCTTTGTTATGTGATTAAATTATATGATGTCCAAAATGACACAAACAAAATAAAGCAAAAACCAATTATTAAACTTTGACACTTTAGTAGTGCGGTCCATAACTAAGTTGTCCAGCTACTTTTGAGGCTGACTGTATATACAACAAGTTACGCAAACTAGGCTTGAAAAAATATTACAGCATAAAATATCAAAGCGCAGCCCAATGCAATCGAAAAATGTGTCGGCAACTTCTGTACCAAACAACAGTTTTGTTGCACGTGAAAATAGAGCGCTGTGCTACACGTCTCCTTTGTGTCACGGCGCACCCCAGCCTCATCCAGCCAGTGTAAATATTTCAGTGGTTGTTAGGTAACTAGGCACGTGACTTGCATGTCTATATCCAGTCAATTGACACGTACAACCTGACACGTGGACGGAATTGTTCTACGATATTAATCTGGAGCTTGTGGTTGGATTGAGGCGGTTAACTTGTGTGGGTAGGCGTGTGCCGTTTGCGGAACCGTTCCGGAATTAATGAATGGTTTAGAAATGTGCTGTAATCTAAGGTCTAAGGCTTTATACGAATAAATACAAACATAGATAAACATAGGTTAATAGATTACGATCCGGTAGTATCTGTACCTAAGATAAAGCCACAATTTTAATGTGAGTACCTATGTTGATTTGAAAATTGCCTCTTTTCTAATTTAATTCATTTATTGACAAAATAGTAAGTGCATTAAGGCAATAAACAATATGATTATGATATATTATTTAATTCAAGCGCTGCCATTCATTTTATTTAGAATTAACCCAGTGTAGAGGTATTAAAAATTTCTAACCGTCTGTCATATCTTGCTAATTGCTCTAATTTACAAAGCGTAAACAAAAAACAGCAATTTAGTCAGACAAGTTTTAATTTGAAGTCTGATGTTGAGTGGCACATTGATCGTTAAATTAAAGTAATTACGCTGTCGTCGGTCTACTTCGAACGCGAACTCGCGTCGCCGAAAGCTTTTTCGGGAAACCGTAGCTTAACAGTCGCGGAAAAGCTCACGGGTAAGCTACGGAGTCGGCGCGAAATGACAACTAGAGTGGGGGGCAGTAACCTCCAGGACGGCGCGTGGGGAGGTTGTGTCGCTCCTCGCCGTAAACACATCGCGATCTCACGCGAAACTATGAAAAATATACAGGACAGACTTTCTGAAATGTTTAACTTTTGACGCGTGTTTTTAGTGTAAAAATGACCTTTAGCAACCCAATTAACTATGTTTAAGTGTCCACATGAAGTGCGAAGTGATGGTAATCAGTATGGTCTCGGGTGCAATTAAGTCTGATAAACGCACATGCAACCAGTTTGGGATCGTGCTTTTGCATCTTTTACTCGTTTTCCCCTGTGTCACAAAAGGTAAGTTAAAAATGCGTGTCTTTTGTTGTGCCTAAAAACAAAACAATGCATGAATAGATTACCGTGGGGGTTTTGTTTTGAGTCTAAATATAAAATGAATGTGACTCACCGATTAGTTGGGATATGTTGTGTAATTAATTAAGACGATTTGCCTATTGAGTCATTAATATTTATAACAAGAAATTAGGTTTATATTTATTTACATGGTATAAAGATAAAGCCAGTTTTGGGGGCAACCTCCGGTTGAAATATTTTAATTAATAAGCAGCATATGTTGCTTCTGTGTCATTAATGTATGCCATTATAACATTTTAATCAAGGCATTAATATTGAATTTGGTAAAAATACTTGCAACCTATAATTAGTATCGGCTATTCCTAAAGCATTTTTTTACATTTCTATGAATGGGATTTCATAATGTTTTAATGTACTAATCATTTTCTAAATAGGAACGCTTTGTCTTGGTGCGTTTTATAGATTACGTAAAAACGATTATTTATGATCATAACAACCACAAGATGGCGTCCATTGTGCGGTTAGTATTAACTTCCAATAGGTTGCGGTTTCTATAGTCTTTGATTTACCACAATTTAGACCTAAAAGAATTATGTAAATATAATTTTCCTATGTAGGTACCTAATTCACCTCAATTATTAACCGTTTTGGTAAAGCGAGTTAATAAACTAAGCTCATTTTGTTTATGACTGCCCTCATTATGATAAGGTGGTCATAAGTTGAGATTATTGTTACGACTGCTTTTGTCTTATTTTAACTACTTATTCTTAAATATTTGATGTACTATGAGATTGTTTGACTACATGGTAGGTTTTGTAATTTTTAGTATTGTTGTTAAAACAACAAACACATTCCTCGCTGCATCATCATGATCCGCAGTTTTTTTGTAGTCATTACAACCAGTCATAAGTGATCTTAAAACAAGGCTATTATCAAAATCATAGTAATTGTTTGTTAAAATCCCATTAACTAATTACCTAAGAGCATAGGGATTGACCCTCGTATTCTGTAGCCCAAAGCCGAGCCCCGCGGATCAAAGAGCACCCGGCGGACACTATTGTGGGTCGCAGCGAGCCCGCGACGCTGCGCTGTGTGGCCGAGGGCAAGCCCAAGCCGACCATACAGTGGTACAAGGATGGGGTCCCACTTGCGCCCACAGACCACCCTCACAGGGTGCTGCTTGAAGATGGACTACTGTTTCTCAGGTTGGTTCTATGTTTTTGTAGTACTAAATGCCTGACATTAATAAAGCCTACACATGGTTTATACAGGGCGACTTCAAATTGGTAATACAAAACACTTGATTATGGATCAGTTAATGCCATGTAGTGTAACACATTAACCCCTATGTTAAAATTTGCTGTATTTAATTATTGCAAATTTTCTAACAAAAAAAATAATTTAAGTCCTAAAGTGTGGTTACACTCCATTAAATACCTAAGTGTCATACCTGTCACTCGTATTTTCTTTGACAACTGACAATTACTAATCAAAACACGTTTTCTTCATAAATATTGCGGCATGTGACGGATAACCAAAGAGGAAAGTGTTCATTTGAAAATCTTTAAACCTCTTTGTTTATTATTATGGTAGGATAACCATGTTAAGCCAACAAAAATGGGATAAATTAATAATTAAAAAAAACATACTTCTGATTATTTTAAAAGTATGAGACTTAATTGAGGGGCTAAGTTTAGGGCATATGTATGTAAAACATTCATTTTGTATTACCAATTCGAAGTCATCCTGTATAATTTAATATTTTTCGAGGTTACGTTGACGCTTACCTATTGTTGGGCGCCGCTTTCAGGTTTAGGCCAAACCCGATGTGGCTTGATTAGATAGAGCCAAGTACTTTGATGAGCGTTTATGTAGGCTGTCCTAGTATATAAAAATTCGTTGATTATTATGTGATGATAGCTCAGAACTAAGCATGTCACAGCACCGCTTACGCTTAAGATCTATTTAGGGCAGGTTTAGCCTATTATATGCAGTAAGGTTATGAAATGTTCTATTACATTTTCTTTGACGTTTCTGTCTCTAACAACGGCAGATTGTAATTAAATGCCGGCAAGTTCATATTCTAAAGACATTCATCGTTATCATTAATGCAGGAGAGTAGGTGGTATACACATTTAATCCGTTATTTCGAAAAGAACCCTCTCCTTAACATATTAGTTTGCATTACGTATTATATTATGTTGTGATAACGTACACTCTCAATATTTTCGTTATTAAAAACCCCAAACCATAACCTTCAAGTCCAATGTAAATCAATACAAGTTAAGAACTAGTCGCTAATGAAACACCCCACATGTTTGCGTTTAGGGTTATGCGGGGCAAGAAGGAAAACGACGAGGGCGTGTACTGGTGTGTGGCACGGAACTCTGTCGGGGAAGCGGTTAGCAAAAACGCGACACTCACGATAGCTGGTAAGTAGCATTAGTTATACTTTAAAGATAATATCTAGTACAGAGGGGTTCAAACTTACCAATCAATTTTTTTGTACAGCGACTCCGTTTTCAGGCTTTACGATTTTTGTGCGACGTTCTTGCAAAATGATATAGGTGAACCCGTATGAGTCACGGACTGCATGGCCGAGCATGATTTCTTTATCGTGCGATAAATATAACTTAACGCTATCGATGAAGCGCTAGACAGATTCGTTATATCGATGTGTTGTACGATAAGCGAGGTCCCGTTTAGATGTGCTAGTTTCTCTGAGCTAATCGTTCCACGACGTCTCTGGGACAGCGTCGTAGATGCACAGTTTGGAAACCTCTGATCTACTAGAAATTTGTCGGCCGAATTCTTTTGACATGCCATTTTATTATGAATAAAATAATGATTCCTTTTTATCCAAGTAAATACAGTGAAGCAAAAACCTTCTGATTTTAATACAATTCAACAATTTCGACTTTTTTTCACGAACTAAACTTACTTATCGGTCATACATGAGAGTTGATAGATAAGTACGAGTATCACTGATATGTGACACCATTTCTTTATCTGTGTATTGACAGTTAGCAAATCAAATTTCTCTAAATGTTTGGTGTTACTACCCATAATTTGATAGTGTATATCTGATCGTAGCAGCCCGCAAGCGCCGAGGTCTGACAACAGCGGATATCGCTCTTAACGGCGACAGCAACGCGAAGATTCCTAGCCAAGACGATGCTAACTCTGATGTCGTTGCCGAAGCTAATGCTAACGGTGAAAGTGAAGATCAACCCGAACCCGAAGCTGAAACTGCAACTGCGGTCCGTAGTAACGTGGTGAACGAGCGGACAAAAATTTACATCAATGAGCACTTGACACCTTATAACAAACAGTTATTAAGCAAATGCAAAGCTCAATCAGAGATATCGCCTATAAAGTACATCTGGACAAAAAACTGCAGAATTTACGGAAGGAAGGACACAGGCACCCGCGCAATTCTTATATCTTCGATATCCGATTTGGAAAAACTAAAATAAATATATTGTACTGTTGTATATTCTCGGTTTGCCTTTTTGAGGTTAAGTTTTCGCGTACGACATATCTGCTCGACAATTTTGTCTTTGTTTCTTTTGTTTTGTTTTGGAATGTACACATTACTCACACTTATATCACACTATACACGAACTCACACTTTCACGCACACACAACTACAACTCGGTGTTTCTCTGCGCTGTATCTGTTATTTGTGCCTAATTCTCTTAAAATTATTAACCAAAATACTAATAGCGGTAACAGAACTTATAAACAAATTTTATGTTTATCTGTAACTGCTTATATAATAACACAAACATGCTCAGAACATAAGTACCGCGTAACTACTTTCCCCGTCTACTAATGAATAATAACAAACTTCTTAATATTTATTACCAGAACGTGAGAGGATTACGCACAAAAACCACTACGTTAAAATAAAAATAAAATAATTTATTTCTGTAAGTAGGCCCTCAAGGGCTCTTTTACATGTCTTACATTCTTTGTCTTCTTTTCTTTTTTTTGGCGCTTCGGGTAATGACCTTCTGGTGAGAAGAAGCGCCGGAAGAAACTCACCAGTTTCTCTTTTAATAATTTAATATACATTACATTACCTTAAAAACTACATTTATAGAGATGTAAAGGGTCTCTCTATGCGTCCAAACAATACAAATAAAAAAATAGAAAATAAATTGATACTAGAATTAATGGAGATGTAAAGAGTCTCCGTTGTCAAAATATTATGTTTTGGAGGTGTAAAGGATCTCCAAACGTCAAAATACAAATTGAAAATACTTATTTACTAAATTAAGTCCATTTTTTCTTAGAGATGTAAATGGTCTCTAAGTGTCAAAACAATTGGCAAGTACAAAAACAGAAAAAGACAACTAATCAAACATTGTTTTTAAAATATATCTATTTCCAGTCGCAGTTAATCCCACGGTGTTTCATCATTCATGTAGTCTTGTGTGCTGTAATAAGCCTTAGACATGAGTTTACGCTTTACACAATTCTTAAATTTGTTAATAGATAATTCAGTTATATTCCTTGGCAGCTTATTATAAAACCTTACACAATTACCCATGAATGATGTTTTTATTTTATGGAGCCGAGTGGTGGGCACTGCGAGCTTATGTTTATTCCTAGTATTAATATTATGTATGTCACAGTTCTTCTTAAAATTCATGATATTTTTATGTACATACATAATATTCTCATAGATGTATTGACAATGCAATGTCATTACATTAATTTCCTTAAACTTATCTCTAAGTGAGTCTCGATAATTCATCTTATATATCGCTCGAATAGCCCTCTTCTGCAGAACAAATATAGTATTAAGCTCTGAAGCACTAGCACTGCCCCACAGCAGAATACCATACGACATAATACTGTGGAAGTAACTAAAATATACTAATCGAGCTGTTTTTATGTCTGTTAATTGTCGGATCTTGTTGACTGCAAACGCTGCAGAACTTAGTCTATTCGAGAGATTACCAATATGGGGACCCCACTGGAGTTTAGAATCCAATGTTATACCAAGAAAGACTGTACTATCAACTAGTTCCAATTCCTCATCCTTCACAATGACACTTGCTTGCTCGCGATTTACGTTACGCGTGACAAAGTTTATACATTTAGTCTTTCTTTCATTTAACAGTAAATTGTTAACATTGAACCAATTCACTACTTTAGATATAGCATTGTTTACATCATTGTAAGCTTGCTGCTGTCGCTTGACTTTGAAGATAAGTGAGGTGTCGTCTGCAAACAATACTATATCATGGTGGGTCTTAACGAGGTATGGCAAGTCATTTATGTAAATAAGGAACAGGAATGGTCCCAATATTGATCCCTGCGGTACACCCATCGAGACCAATGACCCCGGTGAGTGCTGTCCATTCACGTCAACCCTTTGAATTCTACCTTGTAAGTATGACTTAAATAAATTCAGTGCCGATTCTCTGACTCCATAGTAGTGCAGCTTCCCGATCAATGTTTCATGACATACGCAGTCAAATGCCTTGGATAAATCACAGAAAATACCTAAAGCATCACATGACTCCTCCCAGGCATCGAAAATATGTTTAATTAGCTCGACACCAGCGTCGGTTGTCGAGCGACCCCGAGTAAAACCAAATTGCTTATTATGCATTAAGTTATTTGTATTAAAATGTTTCATTAATTGGGACAAAACTAATTTCTCAAAAATTTTACTAAAAGTTGGTAGCACAGATATTGGTCTAAAGTTAGTGGGGTCAGTAGTGCTACCTGATTTGAATAAAGGTGTTATTTTACTACATTTCATTAGATCAGGAAACTCACCGCAATCAACACAGTTATTAAACACGACTACCAAGTCAGGCGCTATGATTTCTATTAGGGATTTAACAGCATGGACAGAGACTCCCCAAAGGTCACTAGTTTTTTTGACATTAATTGATTTAAACGCCTTTACTACATCTGAAGTACTAACATGTTCAAAATGAAAGTCTTTACTACATTCTGGGGCGTTATCTTTTAACAGTGTAACGGCAGCCGAAGGTGATGAATTTAAATGCTTAGTTGTGGATACTGGTATCTCGGTAAAAAACTTTTCAAATTCTGTTGCTACTTCTAAATTGGAATCTACAACATCTCATCCTCCAACTGGGACCTCATTCTTTTGACGGAGACGTGGCTCTGTGACGGCATACTGGACTCGGAATTGGTAGATATTAATCTATATAATATAATGCGGCGAGACCGCAACTATGGCGGACCGGGTGGCGGAGTGGCTGCGCTGTGCGCCGACCGACTGCATGCGCAGCTGCGCCCCGAATGGCAGCGCGACGACCTTGAATGCCTATGGCTCACTATCCCCGCGCGATCCCTAGAATCGACTTATGACTTGCATGTAGCCATACTTTATATACCACCAAATAATCTATTACCGCGTCGAATGCAAATTTTTCTTAGGCTTTTAAAGGAAGTAGTTGAGTCAAAACCTAACGATTATTTTTTAATTTCTGGCGATTTTAATCTGCCCTGTATCCAGTGGAACTCCTTTGAATACACGTTTATCAAAAGAGGCTCCATCGAAACGCAAAATGCGTCAATGGAATTAATGAACACAATAAATTTTCTGGGCTTAGATCAACGCAACTGTATACTAAACTCTAATGACAATGTCCTCGATTTAATGTTTAGCAACTTTCCTATAACCATTAGCAGAAGTACTTCGCCAGCGGTACAAGAAGACTGCTACCACCCAGCCTTAGTGCTTGAAACCCTAGATATTTCCGTACCTCTATTGCCTAAAGTGCCGTATAAAAAAACTTGTTATCGGAAAGGAGACTACTCGGCTTTAAACAAATCTTTAAGCGATATTGAATGGGAGGTGCTGCTGCGCAAGGGCTCAGTTGACGACGCCGTGGACACGTTTTACAGTCATTTATATGCTGCAATTCAAGAACATGTTCCTGTTATTACCATCAATAACTCTCACTCTTTTCCAAAGTGGTATAATAGCGCGCTTATTCGGGTTATTAGAGAAAAAAGCAAACATCATCGTAACTGGAAGCAGTACGGTAACCCCGTCGACTACGAAATGTTTTCACTTCTGCGCTCGCGGCAAAAAAAGATGCAAGATGAATGTTTTAATAATTATATCAAGATCTGTGAGAGTAATATTAAGCGAACCCCGAAAACTTTTTGGTCATATATTAAGACGAAACGTAAAACCTCGGGCAATTATCCCCAAACAATGACTTACAAAAACAGGTCTATATCTGATAAGCAGGAATTATGCAATACCTTTAATGTCTATTTTAAGGAAATGTTCATTGAGCCTGCCAGCTCTTACAATGATCACCCCTGTACTACAAACTTATCCGTTGACTCAGTATCGCAAGTGTTATTTACTGAGAATCAGCTCATGAAAGTGCTCAAAGGGCTCGACGTAAGTAAGGGCGCCGGTTCTGATAGCATTCCTCCACTTTTTATTAAAAACTGTTCCGACTCATTAGTACGCCCATTATGCATAATACTTAGGAGGTCATTTAATGAAGGCGTTTTCCCAACAACTTGGAAAAGGGCACATATTGTACCAATACATAAAAAAGGTTCAAAAATCCCTATTGAAAACTACAGACCTATTTCTATCCTAAACACATTTGGTAAAATCGCAGAAAAGATTGCATATGACAGCTTGTATCCAATTATTTCGCGCGGCGTCCCGGGTGAACAACACGGTTTCCTTAAGGGAAGGTCTACAGAGACCAATTTGGCGCTCTTCTCGGCTGATGTACTTACTGGTATGGAACAGAGCGGTCAAGTGGATGTCATTTATACTGATTTCGAGAAAGCTTTCGACCGAGTTGACCATTTTATACTGACCCGCAAACTAAGTAACCTAGGAATATGCGGTAACCTTTTACGATGGATTGAGTCCTATATAAAAAATAGGAGTCAATCTGTGGTCGTTGCAGGACTGCGTTCGAATTATGTAGCCATCCCCTCTGGAGTGCCCCAAGGCTCGCTGCTTGGACCATTGCTATACGTAGCTTTCATCCATGATATCGGTACTTGTTTCGTAAATTCACGTTTCCTATTATATGCAGATGATAAGAAAGTCTATCGTAATATAAGATCTGAGGATGACTGCATACTTCTGCAACAGGACTTGGAGCGACTCTCGGATTACTATAAAAGAAACCGCATCAGCGTTAATGTTAGTAAGTGCAACCACATAAGCTTCACGCGTCGGAATAACCCTATACATTTTCAATACAAGATTAATGACACAGAAATTATATCTGTAGATAAAGTCAAGGACCTGGGTGTGCTTCTTGACACGAAGCTTACCTTCTCCGGCCACGTGGACTCAATTGTCAATAAGGCATATCGTAGTCTCGGGTTTATTATTAGGGTCACACAACCATTCCGCGACATACACTGTTTAAAAGTGCTGTATTATGCTTATGTACGCAGCGTTCTTGAATACTGCAGCACAATATGGAACCCTCAGTATGTAACCTACTGCTATGCCATCGAAAGAATACAACAAAAATTTTTAAAACACCTAAACTACCGTACGCATAACATAATTAAACAATACGCTGACTCTTGCAGGCGACACAAAGTCACTGAGCTTAGGAACAGACGCCTTGTTCGCGATATGATGCTACTCTATGACGCATGTTCAGGCTCTTTGGATTGCCTCGATTTGTCGGCGGCACTCCTAAAACTGAAAGCTACCACCAAACGGACCAGACATACCACCTTATTTGCCGTGCCCCTTCACCGTACGAAGTACGGTTCCAACTGTGTCACAAGTCGCCTCCCACGAACGTACAATAAGATGTTTGAGTCTGTTGACCCGTTCCACCTGAGCAGAGCTTCCTTCAGAAGTGGCATTATAAAACAGTTGCCACATTCATGAAGCGCAGAGTACACACACTCCCATATAGAGACACTGAGACACATACACACACGCACACACACACACACACACACACATACACACACACTTCTTTATCATTCCAAACTTTTGTAATTTTTTGTAATTTACTCATTATACTCTGTTTGATTTCCTTTAAATTAAATTTTTTCTGTCGGTGATTTTCAAGTCACATCATTTGCTAATCTGTCACATGTCATAATGCGTTTTTTCGTAATGGTTTATTTTTAAAATGTATAGTTAAATATAATGTAAATCCGTAATTGGCCACTGTTAAGCAAAAATGTATATGCCTAAATTATTTGTAACTTGTGCTGTGGATTTTTTATAACAATAAAAAAAAAAAAAAAAAAAAAAAAATATCACACTGCTAGAGCGGTAAAATAAAGAAAAACCCAAATACAGGTATTTTGCTTTTTCTGGGACTGTATTACAGCCCGTGTTATGTATATAATTTTACGTCAATCTTTGTCCAGGAAGTGGGATTTTCTTTCCACGTAGCGTGTGGTAAATTCCAATTACAGACTGGGGGCGACGTAAAATTCTTAACGTAGAGTTAATTAGTCCTTGTTGTCGCAGTTCTACGCGACGACTTTAGAACAGAGCCCCGAGACGTGAAGGTGGCGGGAGGAGAGCAGGCACTGTTGGAATGTCTGCCTCCCAAGGGTGCGCCTGAGCCCTCCGTGCATTGGACCAAAGATGGACACGTGGTCGATGTAGATGTTAATGGCAGGTAAGTCTGCAAAACAGCGAAGAGAGTTTTTGTCGTCTCTCTGTACAATCGTTAATTCTCAAATTACACATGTCAACAAAAAAAAGTTTGCTCTTTTCCTCGGATATTTTTCATGTTTGGATTTATTTGTATGCCCTAATAACGCATATGATATTTTTTGCAATTACTAGTTTTTGATGAGATAAAATCTCAGATTTGTGGTATGTTGGGTGAATATTATATATTTTTATAAAAACATAAGCTAATTAGCTCGTTCTAATTCAATTTTAGATAATCTTAGTATGGTTGTTCTCCACATAAACAAAAAGTGGCTTAATTTTACTGACATCGAGTTCGATTAAAATACATTTCATTTTATAGCTTGTTACATTTTGTCAACGCTGTATGCAATAAGTAATGATAAAAAACCGGACAAGTGCGAGTCAGACTCGCGCACCAAGGGTTCTGTACAAATACTTTAAATGAAATAGTACATTACACAACTGGGGTGGTAATGCAAAGAAAGGCCGAGATCGCAGATGTTTGCGGCCCGAGCTGCAAGCGAGGGACGTAAATATGCGATCGAGGGCTTTCTTTATTACCTCCCGTGTTGTGTACAGCATTTTATGTCTACATTTTGCCAGAAAGCGGCTTTTTCCGTACGCGTAGCGTGCGGAAAAAGGCACTTTATGGCCAAGTGTGGCATAAACTATATTTTTTTTATGATTTAAATACAAATGTATAGTTTTCAGATTTTTTCCTACACTTGTTGGCAAATTGTTGTTGTTAAATTTTATAGTTGTAGGTCAACGGAAAGTACCCTATAAATTTTAGTTTCCATGAGAGTGGCGAAGTATACGTTTTTTGCGGCATTAACGGCCATATCTTGTTTACGTTAACTTAGAAGTTTGATTTTTTCACAGCTTTAAGGGACTGTAGACCTGAGCATATGATTTAATTTTTAACTCGATACCTCCACACGTTCCCGAGATAAAGGGTCTTGACAGACAAAAAGACGGACGGACAGACAGACGGACAACAAAGTGATTCTATAAGGGTTCCGTTTTTTTCCTTTTGAGGCACGGAACCCTAAAAAACGCAAAAATATTCAATTACCAATTGACGCGCCAGCTATAAATTGTTAATTACTCAAAATACATATATTTTAGGTTTTCTGAGGTTTCTTCCGTTGGTTCGCTTTGACAAAATGCATTAAACTATCAAATAAAACATATTTAATCTGAACCGCGCAACTTTAAGTGAAAACCATTTACGTAATTTGAAAAAACCATAAAAACTGCTTGTAAACACGCGTTAATCCTCTTGTTTTATGCGACAGTCATAAATCGTAGATTTGGAAAAACAAACCTTCCAGGAGTATTAAATTAAGAGACGGTAATAAATTTATCAATAAGATGTTAAGGAGCCTATAGTGGATATGATAAAAGTCCTTTGGGAATGATAAATTGAATAGGCTATTTTATTGTACCTGAAATTGGTTTAAATTATATAATATCCTGTTTAAATTTAAAATACGCAAAATAACGTAAATAAATATTTTGAAGTTTTGAGATCGAAACCTAATGTGAAACTCGTTTTTGTGCGCCTACAAAGTTGGGTGTCAAAGTCCATTTTAATAACTATTAATTTTTAATAACTATTAATACCAATTTGCGTAGCTCATAAAGTATATGGTAACTGTGTTATGAAATGCTTAGAATAAACGCACTTTTTAACATGTATATGACAAATAAAACAGGTGTATGACAAATTCTTGATTTCCGCATACAAAGTATAACCGTGTGATGTCACAACGCTAGTATGCTTTAGTATGAAGTGTTTTTTGGGAAAGTAAAAATGTGCCCTGCGGCCACGTGGTTCGACAACGTTGTCCGACATGTCGACGAGGAATTTTGATTCCTTGCTGTCCGACATGTCGGACTATGTGTTTGTAACATTGTTGTATCTCGATGAGTTTTTTATGATATTGAAATATTGGTGAAAAAACTTTCACTAATATTTTTATTATTGAGAAATCTTTATATAACATACCACAGAAAAAGGTTGTAAAATAGCCTATTGGGTAATCGGTTCACCAAAATACCTAATGAAAGTTATTTGTAGCTTCAACAAATTACAAAGCCAGCTTTAGATAGTTTAGGTTTTTCCTTAGTACCGTTTGTAATTCGATTTTGAGTTAATTAACTTTGGAACTGAACTAATACAAAACCAATTGTATTGTTACCTAATAATGTTATTTGTATCACCAACATATTCAATACGTTTAGGAAACTTCTTCAGTACTTTATATTGGTACAAAAAATACCTATAGTCGCTTTTAGTATTATGAGCCTACCGAAATGTCTGTAATAATAGAGATTGTAGTATTACCCAATACTACAGATTAGTTGATTAGTTGCGGTAAGATGTGTAGTGATTGCTAATTTGTTTATTGTTTGTTGCAGAATATCGTTGCTAGACGGAGGTAACCTGAAAATTCTGGAAAGTCTTCCATCCGATAGTGGCGTGTACCGATGTGTAGCGTCGAACGTGGCGGGCGAAAGGCAATCACGCCCTGCAACATTACTCGTATTACGCAGGCCGCATTTTCTAGTGAAACCCAATAACATAACGGCGTTGATGGGCCAGAACATTGAATTTCATTGTCAGGTAAGTCACATAGGTGTAATATGTTGTCTTTGTTTTGAATCGTAATAGCCTGATTCTGATATTGCATCCTGTATAGCTTCTTTTACGAGTATGAGTCAATCCTGTACTTTGTTAGAGATATTGATTCGTGTTTGCAGTCTGGTTCGACAATGCAGTAATAACATTATGCAGAGCCAAACGCTTTTATCTTGCATATATGATTTACTAGATTTTACCCGCGGCTTTGCACGTTTCTCCAGAAATTAAATATTCTACGTCTTTATCTAGAAATTAGTCCATTCGTATTCCAAATGAGAAACATCTCACAAACTTTCACATTTAGTGCAATATTATGGTTTAGTTATGATTATGATATTATGTGACGAATTGATGATAGTTGTGAAGTAATAAACACGAGAAATTCAACTACGCACAAATGAATGTTTTAATTATTTTTACTTATGCTTAAACTATGAGGACTATTTCGACTATTTCTTTGTTCGCAGGCTTCACCAGAATCGGACGTGTCGGTGACATGGTCTCGGGACAGCGGGTCTCTATCCCCGTATGCCATGGTGCGCCGAGGATCGCTGCGGATCGACAGGGTCGTGTCGTCGGACGGAGGCACCTATACATGCCGAGCGGAGAGTCAGGCTGGATCCAGCAGTGCCAGTGCCATACTTGTTGTACATTGTGAGGAGTATTTTTACTGTAATATTCATCATAATCATCATTTTAGCCATAGGACGTCCACTGCTGGACATAGGCCTCAATAGACTTCCACATGGATAGAAGTGACTCGCATTCGGCGAGTCCCGGAAACCCTAATCGGGTTATCCAACCACCTTGCGGGTGGCCGTCCGACGCTGCGCTTGCCACCTTTCTGCCCCAACGGCCATCGGTTTTCCGAGCTATGTGCCCTGCCCACTGCCACTGTAAAATTGTTTACAGTCAATGGCAGACAAATCATGACGTCAATTTGGTTAAGTGTCTCAAAGTAAAATTTTGCGTTCGAGATCATTATACAGCGTAAATTAGCCATAGTATAAAAGTTTTATGCCAATTCAACTCTTAGATGGAACTAAGGTAAACGTCTTAGTGTTTGGCATGTTCAATAGTTACACCCTGATGTCAACTTTTCGGCTAATGACTAAACACTCGAGATGGCAACTACTGGGCCAGTGTTAAGCACTCGGAAGTCCACCTAACCGAATATTTGTTTATTTGTTTGAGCTTATAATTTCATCTTGCTTTACTCGAGCTAAATCTTTTTCATCTAACTGCTGCGAAGAAAAATTGAAAGTTTGTAATGTGCGATCTCTTATCACACATTGCAAACCTGTATTAGATTTGGTTAAGTTATTATTTTGTTTCAGCCTTACCACATTTCACAAGAGTGCCTTCTGATCAGACTGCATGGGAAGGGGAAGAAGTCTCCTTTTCGTGTGAGGCTGAGGGTACGCCAAAACCCTTGATATTTTGGACTATGGAAGGATCTCAGGTAAAGATATTATAGCCCTTAAATTAAACATTTACTTTTCAATATTTTTTTTAATTCGTAATTCTGACATTTTCGCAGGAACTGGTGTTTCCAAAAGCTAGTCACGGTACTGGTACTTTGTATTTGGATAGAGTATTGATTCGTCACGCTGGTAGACTGACGTGTGTCGCTGTTAGTGAGGCCGGGAGTTCTTTGCATACTGCTACTTTACAGGTTTGTAACTTTTTGTCTAACACTTCATAAAGACGATTTAAATTTCCAATAGACTGGTAATAATATTTTTCTACTCCTGTACTGTTATCTGTCTTTTACTTGGTCACGAACACTAATATAAGAATATACATAATTTGAGTTCAGAGAAGTCTATACTCTATTCCCCATAACAGCACTAGTGTCGTTATAGTCACTTTACGTTATTGCTAGCATCCACAGACTTCTAAATCTAGGTTAAACTTAGGTCAAGGATTAAGCGCTCAATTCTAACTTCACGATAAAAATTCACAACTAACAACTTAACAAACAATTAAATTCCTACGATTCATAAGAAAAACAAAACTTTCCGAATTAAATTAATTGATGCCAACATAAAAAAAAAGTATTTTAATTTACGTCACATCGTGTCACCAGCCATATCAAAATAGTACTTTTTGATACAAGTGCGGAAAGTATGTCATTTTTCACGAGTCCCGAGGTGTCTTGGCCCGAGCCGTAAGGCGAGGGACAAGACTCGGGACGAGTGGAAATGACACTTCCGCACGTGTATCAAACGACGTTTTTTAATACATTTGCGAAAAATTACAACGAAAATGAAATGATTGAATGATTAAGAGACAAATTTGTTTATTTTTTGGCCTCATAAAAATGGAGCACTCAATTGGAACACTTATTAAGAGTCACGTTGAGTATCCTGACCACATTGTAGATGCCTGATATTTCTTAGATAATTCAAGAAAGTAGGCCATAAGTACATTTTCTGAGAATGACGCCGTTCGATTTTCTCGTTTCCAGTCAATGAATTGCTCATAGACGGCCAGATATTCCTCCTTCGACTTCTCTGGTAAAATAATGAATAGTAGTTGCCGTTGACACCTTTGCTAGTATATCTCGTGGTGTTGAATTTATTTCAAAATCGTCTGAATCGCTCATTTTTCACAAAAGTGTTATCAAACTAATGCGTGATAATTAATAATTACAAAATTACAATCATGAATGAAAATGGCGGGAATAAAACAAAATGTGTTACTTTTAATTGCGAACTTTTTCCAACGTGGCAGCGTTTGTCACCATTCAGCCAAATAAAAATAAACTATTTTGGGAACAGACAAACGTTCTAAGATAATTTAACTGCATTTAAAAATGGAAAAAAGCAATAAATATTTAAATACTTAATAGCTCATTAATTTCCAAGTAAAATGTAATCTTTAGTGCCGGAAAGCTAGTTGTCATTTATAAAACTCGAACAGCCTGCACCATATTATCTTATCTGTGACAATTTTTATTTTTTGGGTCTCGCATAATACTAGTATTATGCGAGACCGCTGACTAAACTACTCGTTGGTAATACTCAAGAAGCATACTTTTTAAACTATTTTAATATTAGATAACAGTTTAATTGTTTATAATAAAAACAATCAAACGTTATATATGTGGATTTAATATTTTAAACGTATCAAATGTATACTTTCATTCAATGTCCACTGACGTAATAAAAACAAAGAACGTATTTGACCATTAGTTGGATGTATGTATTTGAACAACAGTAAATTAAAAAAAATGGGAAATAAAAAGCACTAGTTCGCAAAATCGAACTTTGCGCACGATATACAGCTACAAAAAGTACCACTTTTTGAGCAAGTGTATTAAAAAAAAGTTTACCATAGACACAACTGTCATGCCGGCTGTACACACGCGGAGAGACCGGACGAGACACGCGTGACGTCCATGTATTTTATATTTTAACCTAGTCGTAGAAAAAGTATTGTATGCAACGTTGTATAATTAAGTCAAAAAACGCTCATTGCGTCTCTATTTGCGATACTCGCCGCTTTCGCGGCTCGTATCGCAACTCACGCAATTCGCATTTTTTGAACCTTCTTATACAACTGTTGCATAAAATACTATTATTAAACAAAAACACATCATAAAAGGAAAAATCACCACATAAGTTTAAATCCGCAACGAAACAGGCTTCGTCACACTTACCAACAAAAGTACCTAATCCGCAACAGGCTTCGTCATCGTCACTAATTTCCGATTGTTTTAAGGTGAAATCAAAAATATTCATTTCTTTCCAATCTCTTTTTATAGGTATTAAGAAGAGAAGCAAACTCGTTTAATACGGACCTAGATTCCTCAACTCCTTATACAGAATTGAATAAACCGCAAAACCACCCGCCGATGACGCAGTATGAGTTAGTTCAAGCGCGCCGGTACTTGCAGCAAGACGTTCTTACTTTGAGGAGAGTTGAAGGGATATCCGCGAATACGTTGAAAATTGTTTGGGAAGTAAGTTCTACGTCATGCACAATATTAAACTTGAAGATTGGAGAGTTCATTTCTTATATAATTTTTTTATATGTATTTCCCTTTTAGGTTATGACTGACTACAACGAGTATTTGGAAGGAGTTAAGATATGGTTCAACGGTACATCGTTAAATCAACAACATTGGATAGAATTAGAAAACCCCGCTTCAAATACTTCGGTTGATAATGTTGTACAATCGAAGTTCGGAAATTTCTCAATGGCCACCGTCCATAACAGTGGTTCCTCTAGCTACGTCTTAACAGGATTGATGCCTTATTCGCAATACGACGTTTTTATAATGCCGTTTTATAAGCTGTTGCTCGGGAAACCTTCGAATTTGAAAAGTGGTTTCACCGATGAAGACGGTAAGACAATATTCATAGTTCTTGTTTCCAAGTTGAATGTGGTGGTCGTAATGTCATTAAGCTTTCTTCGCTAAGTGGTAAAGTTCCGCGTGTTTCCAGTGCCGTCAGCGCCGCCGCAGAGCGTTTCTGCCGGGGTGATTAATGCCACGTCTGCCTGGATTCGCTGGGATCCACCTCCGCCGCATACTTGGAACGGTGAACTGTCGGGATATTTAGTAAGCACTGTTTTTCTCATTGTTTATCTTTTGCGATGGAGTGAATTGCTGTACATTAAATTTATATTCACTGCATCCTGCCATTTTTTTTTTGTTATGTTCATTCAGTTTTTTTACATCTGTGTGTGTGAAGTAATGCCCGTGTGTAAAGTATACATAGAGCATTGCAATCGTTAGAAATATGAATCAAAGAGTGATATATCTAATATCTAATGAGCGTTAAAATAGTCCATATAAATTGAGCATAGTATGCGTGACGTAAGTCGACCGGTATGCAAAAACAAGCATTTTGTAAATGTTATCCTTAACCGTTTTGTGCAAAATTGTCATACACTTGTTTTAACACTGAAGAATCTGAAGTTATTTTTCCATTTTAGCATTCAGAATCTTAAAATCTTTACAAATAAAATTATATCTACATTACCTATTATTTGAAATTAATTTGAATACAGAAGATATGTAAAACCTAGTACACATCTTTATAACAACTTAAACGTTCTTAGATTGAGGTACGGGTAGGAGGTAGCACCGGTGGTCGGGTGGTGGGTCAGATGTCGCTGGGCGCGCGCACCCGCGCGGCGGCGGCGAGCTCGCTGCGCGCGGGCGGGCGCTACAGCGCGCGCGCCGCGGCCGTCACGCGGCGCGGACACGGGCCCTTTAGCGCGCCCGCGCATCTGCACATGCTGCCCACGCACACGCAGAGACAATACGTGCAGTAAGTATACTCTCAAGACCAAATGAAGCACAGCAGTTGCTTGCGAAGCGAAGTTTCGTTAAAAAAAATTAAAACCAACCATTTGTGTAGTTCGGTCATTGTTACGTGTTTGTTGTTTCAGGACGGAACCGGCCAGAGACAAAGCGATATTGTCAATGTTTCAAGAAACGTGGCTACTGGCGCTCTGTTTAACTTTATTAGTACTAGTACTGGCTACCGCCGGGACAGTTGTTTACATTAGGCGCCGCCATTCTAAACAAAGGAAAAGTCAAAACTCCACAGGTTAGTAAATAAAAACATCGAACATATAACTAATTATACATAATATGAAAAGAATTATGCTAGGTTTTCAATCAAGCTCTCCTTCCAGGAACCGCCATAACTAATGCTCAACAGTGTCTGTTAGGTAAAGAAGCTGTTTGGCTTCGAGAAAGGCCGCTGTTTGAAGGCACAAATGAACCAAGAATAGAGATTTTGAACTGCCATCAGAGTTTATTGCATGGTAAGGATCATTAAACATTTCATTCAACAATTTGTTTTGTGGAAATGTTATAACATAACTAAACCTTCAGGTCGGTCGACTGGTACAATGACAATGGAGGCTGAATATACTCTTCCACAACAGGCAAACAATATCAGCATGATGCCTCACGAGGAACAAAGAAGAGTTCCACCAGAGCCGTATGCGTCGAGTGCTATTTATACCGAACTCAACTATCCAGTAAGTACTGAAAAATATTCGAAGTCGGAGTATTATTAGTTATTTTATTACATTGTAAGGAACAGTTTTAATAGCATTACGATCATAATACAGGTTCACACCGATGCAGAAGATTCATGTTTAAAATGTGCAGTAAGCCCAGGATCATATGATAATAGTATGGTAAGATCATTCGGAGAAAGCAACCAATATTCCAACGAGGAATGTTCCACATGTTGTCGAAGCAGTAGCTCAACTTTGACGAAAGACTATAGTGAAATGACAAAATGTGGAAATGAGGTTGATGAAATGCAAGATATGTCCATAGACGACTGTCCTTCATGTAAAACACATCATTCGAGATCCTCGAGTCATCACGATGAAAATAAAGAATGGGCGATTGCAGAAGTGGAATATGATTATCCTCAATGGCACTGGTTGGGCAGAGAGAACAGTTTTAGGAACAACGTCGAAGATCCCAGATACGCTACTGAAGCAAGAAGCGATCAAAACTGTAGGATGAATCTGTGTGATATTCTTCCTCCACCTCCATATGAAAGGTAATGTTTTTTTCCTGACATAACATGAACAATGAACAGGTTATTTCAGTTTAAATTAGCGACAAGTTTTATATTGTAAAAGATGTTCAATTTACAATCGTACTGAATATAATGACTTCGTAATTGTAAATTATTACATGTGTTCATAATTGCTCTTTTTTTATTCACAGAGAGTCTCCTTATCGCGAGATGCACGCATTCAACAATCACTCAGGGGCATCAGGTTGTTCAGGGCATACGTATCGAAGCTAATTTTGGTTAAGTATTTATTATACTGGTAACAAAATATCACTAGAAACGTAATTCAAGCAATATTAATTTATAGAGAAATGTACATAACATGTGTAAAATATTTCTGCATATATTGAATGAAGGTGGAATGTTGCCACGTAAATTTCAAAATAGGGAAGGTTTAATTTAAGATATATTAAAGATAAAAAATAAAAGAAGCATTGTGGATTAAATAATCACCAAAGTAAATAAGTTTCGTTTCAGGGCCTAGTTTGTTTAGAGATTGCACTTTTGAACTTACTTATTTTATACCTGTAAAACATGATGTAAGTGCAGTAATAATAATAAAAATCATTTATTTTCAAGATAACAAAGATCTCATTGTTGTTAGTAATAAACAGTAAATGCAGTAAAAATATTTCAAATAGCAAAATCATTATACTTGTGGCACCGGTTGTTTTAACTGACTGGATTAAGGAATGTAGTAATTGTAAACGTGTTGTCGAAATAGACTGCCATGTGACGTAACGTAGGTATAGTTTTTCATCTCTCTCTAGTGACTGTGATATAGTATAATTTTGGACTTTTTTGTTTTGTAAATATTTTAAAATGTTTGATATTCTTATACAATTTTAACATCATTTTATTTATTGTGTGTAATGAGTCTTTATTCCAAATGCAAACCATTGCGATTTAGATGAACTTACTCGTAAGATTTATAATCAACTGTTTCACAGTATTTTGTACTGAAAACCGAAACTATATCTTTGCAATTTTATATTCCTTATGGTTTTGTAGTAAGTACATCGTTAACCAGCCATATAATTAAAGCAGTACATTTTCTATTTAGTTTTATTTTATAGACAGTAGTAATATGTGACATCCGATATTCCTTGGAGAATCCTACTCAGCAGTTTAATTGAAGTTTAAATGTTTAATGGCTCATTAGGTGAGTTTGTTTAATATCTTGAAATTTTAATGGCCGCGTATTCAAACTAATGTAGATGTTGCGTTTGAACGTATTACTCGCTAATGAATGAAGAATATTGTGAATGTTTGTACATATTCATTTGTAAAGATACCTAGCCTATTTCTCACAAGGTGTAGGGTAATTCCGAGGGAAGGGAAATTACACGGCTTCTGGATGAAATATCCATTTACTTATAAACATTTACAGGTACTAACAGTAATTTTATACTATAGTCACCATCGTGAAAAAAATATAAACGTCTGGTTATTCAAACTTATCCTACGATATTCAATGTCACTGACACATCCGCTGTACATCCAAAAATCTCGTAACAATTACACTCCTAATCAGCTTTTCTCGTAAATAACTAAACACATATTAATGCAGGCTACATTCGCAGGCTGCGTCCAAAGGGGCGTTACCATGACAACCGGTTCAACCCCTAGTGCACCCTTGTTATTAATACCCGTAATAATTAAACTTGATTGCATTTCACACCAGGTGTTGGATGACGCCTCTTGTCAAGAAAGTATTGACGCCGAGAGGTTAAGAAGGTTTGTGGAATTGCTTGGTTAATTAAGTCATAGTTTTGCAAATTGGTGTAAAAGATCAACTCAGGATTCAATGCTCATTTTATTCGTTTGCTAATTGTAATTGGTTTATCGTGTACTTAAAGGATAGCCAATACGATTTTACGAAAAATAAATTTCAAAACGTCAAAACGTTCGTTGGAATGAGTTAAATGACTAAAAGACTGTTTGGTCTGTCAGATTATTCAAAAATATTTTTCACATATTTCCTAATTATAACAAATCACATTTTTACTTCAAAAAACCCGACTGCGGTGCAAAAAATACCGCGCATTAAAGTGCATAACTCCGCCATTTCATTTTTTTTGTACCCAGTGACGAGACGAATCTAACGATGTATCATTTATCAAAATCGTAGTTATGGGCGGACATACATTTATACAGGAGGTCAAACACATAACCCCTTTGGGCTTCGCCGCAGTCGGGTAAAAAATGAATTATAGCGAAATCCAAATTATAACAACAGCACTTCCACTAAATTTGAATACAGGGAGATTTACATCTAAAGAATAATTTGACATCATATCAACGCTCGAACATGCACTCAGAAAGCTAACGACGCGGTTAATGCATGTTCCCTATCACCAAAAATCAGAATTCATTTCGGAGCCCTACATAAAACGTGACTCCTTTCAATCATAGCGCGTTCTCAGAGTTTTTTTTATTTCCTTTATTAATCAACACTCCCCTAGGGCGGTTTTGAGAGAGCCCTCTGTCGGAGTCAAGTGGCGGAGATAGCGGAGAAAAATTGCGAGAGATGTAAGAAACGTCATTATTGTGAAAGTTCTTGTGTGTGTGGTGACAAGGCACAAATGCCTCTGTTTGTTTCCATGTGTATTTTTTTATATGAAGTTAGTTGTAGTGGTTATCTTACACTAACAAGCAAACTAATGATGTTGTGGTGATGGACATAAACCTAGCAATGCCTATTAAATTTCAGTTTGCCCTACATTCACAGCGGCTGAAGTTCTGAAATTTTATATTTAGGTACTTTTCAAAAAATATTTTAGTTTTACGTTTTCATATCAATGACTGACTCTGAGGATAAACTACCTAGTCGGCAATAGGTTCAGTGTGCAGTGCAGTGCAGTATACTGGAAAATATCTTACAACTCGATTTCCTGATTTGACTTCTGATTTCCTCAAAATTATAAAATTATGCAACGGATTCATATACAAAACGGTGTAAATTCTACCAACTTCAAATCCAGAAAATAAAAGTGTAAATGTGTATCATTCATCGAAATACAACTCTTGAAACTTTGACGTTGAACAAGGCAAGGTAAACTCTCTTTTGCAATCCTCGTGCGTGCAGTGACAAGAAACAAATGAACGTCCCATTGTTTTTGTTTTATTTGCCGCAGTCTCTGGGGGGTTGAAGTGAAAAATTAGGTACGTAATCCATTTATTAGAATGGTGTTGCGGTGTGGTTGTGTCTGCTAACTTAGTTGCAGGTATATTACTTTTTAACTTGGACGTTGAATTTTGACTCTAATTAGTTTCAATGTGAGTTGTATTACTAAGTACTAAAACCGAAAGTACATTAACGTAAGGTACGTTAATGTCTTGTACATGGATATGTATTTTTTCTTTTCGTAGGTACATATCGTATATTATATATTGTGTAGAAGTATATAATTATCAAAATAGGTACCATATTTTAAATACTGACTCATTAAGGCCATGCTAAATTCAAGAAGGGACCAAATGCTAATAAGGAGTTTGAAATGGAGATTTATGGATGCTATCACAAGATTCACAAGGTACAGGTCAATTCACAAGAGCTGGCACGAATGGATTGAACGAAAGTAATGCCACTTGTCACTGTTGAGTGATGTTTTTATACGGGGGCTCCAAATATTTTGTAAACAAGTACATAATAATTCTTCTATTCGTTATGCAAGAAAAAAAAAATACTTATAATCTGCTGCACATTATTAAGAGCAGGTAAAAAATATGGCAGAAAGGTAGATTTCACGGTTCGCTAACAAATATTTCACTATCATGGAGTTTTTATTTAATTTATACCCTATTTTCACACTGACACCGCAATCTACGAAATCATGGGAAGAATATGCGAAACTCGTACGTAATTTAGATGTTTGCTGCAATTTCCGCGGTTCATGGCGTCAGAAGTCGTCAGTGTGCAAACAAGGTTACTATTATATACATAAGGATTGTTTTGTTCATAAAATGCACAATGCTGACTGAGTTACGAAGTTATGAGACGAGATTTTCTAAAAACACGATTACCGCTTATTGAATCTACCTGTATTTAATCATTTTGTGATGCGCACATAAACATTATCATTCACTCATTCAATCGATTCGTGCCAGCTCTTGTGAATCAACCTGTAACATACCTGCACTACCTATGCCTGTAGGTAAGTAAATGTAATATAAGAAGCACACAGTTGAGAAACGTCCGCAGGCTGAGGTTATAAATAAAGAATAATCTCGCATAAACCGAGTGTTTGCGTTTGGATCATTTAGTTTGCTGGAGCTCAATTTATGACAGCTGTGATGTTATAATTTACAGCATCTTTTGTCATAGTAACCTCGACCTTAATTGAAACTATTGTTAATTATCTTCATGAATGATGTAGGTTTTATTTTTAAAGAGATACTATTTCACTAAAACGTTTTGAAAATGAAGTTCAAAAGCAACGTAACTCTTTTTGCGAAAAGAAGACATCTCAATCCGACATTAGCTAAATATTAATTAATAAGGTGCTGTACATTTAAAAATTTGTAAACAGAGAATATTATACGTGAAAGGAGTGATTAGATCTCTTCCCCGAAATCGTTAATTCCGCGTAGCAAACTTTCCATTCGCATTTTTCCCCACTCGGACTTCTTCCCGCCACTTTTTTTTCTCATTTGCTTGCCTCCTCATTCTCAAATATAGCCAAACGATATTTTGTCTATGGCGAAAGTTTCCCAGTCGCTTCTTTTTGCAATAGTTTTGTTTCTTACGCGATATTTTTCCGAAACTCGAAAGTTTCTATGTCATTTTTTCCGCAGTAACTCATTTTTATAAATTAAAGTAACAAATCAATATGCAATTCAGCTAGAAAACATGAAAATAAAGTTTATTTTGGTAAAGAAGAGTAGTGAAGATAAAATGGCAGAAGATAAGGTAATATATATCATGGATAGGTACCTAATATGATTTCCTAATAGGTACGTACCTATTCCTCTTGTATTCATCGCCAATATTAGAAAAAATAATTACCTAGATTTTATTAGGAAATCATATTAGGTACCTATCTATGATATATATTACCTTATCTTCTGCCATTTTATCTTCACTACTCTTCTTTACCTAAATAAACTTTATTTTCATGTTTTCTAGCTGAATTGCATATTGATTTGTTACTTTAATTTATAAAAATGAGTTACTGCGGAAAAAATGACATAGAAACTTTCGAGTTTCGGAAAAATATCGCGTAAGAAACAAAACTATTGCAAAAAGAAGCGACTGGGAAACTTTCGCCATAGACAAAATATCGTTTGGCCATATTTGAGAATGAGGAGGCAAGCAAATGAGAAAAAAAAGTGGCGGGAAGAAGTCCGAGTGGGGAAAAATGCGAATGGAAAGTTTGCTACGCGGAATTAACGATTTCGGGGAAGAGATCTAATCACTCCGTGAAAGACGGATTAAATTTAATCATTTATATCGTCATGGCAAAATTTTATCTTTTTATCCATATATTTGTCCCGTATAAAGTACCTATCACATGTCACAGCTACTGCATTACTGAAGCAATGACCTTTTGAAACAACGTAGAAAATACAGTTAGGCACACAAGTTTCACTTTTTGAATATGCATATTTTTTTACCCGACTGCGGCGAAGCCCAAAGGAGGGTTATGTGTTTGACCTGTATGTATGTATGTATGTCCGTTCCTGTGTCCGCTCGTAACTACTCAACGGCACATCCGATTTTGATAAATGATACATCATTAGATTCGTCTTGATGGTGCGAGTGTCACTGGGTATGAAGTTCGTTAAAATAAACAAAATGGCGGATTTTATGCAGTTTCAAAGTGCACCGCGGTCGGGTTTTTTTAGTAAAAATGTGGTTATTGTCCTTGTATTCTTTTCATAACTTATTCCTCTCGACTATTGTAAACGCTAGTTTTCACAAACTCTTACAAAATATTGTTATTCGTAGCTGTTGTTTTCATCCGTAAACATTTTATAACATTGGTAAAAATAATTACAGACAAAAGAAATATACTTTAAAATTAGAGGCGAGGGAGGGTGCATGAATTATCCATTATACCGTACGTACCTTCAGCCATAATTCCTGCTCCTTCGTTCCGGGGTTCCGTGTATTTATAGCTCTAGATAAGGCCTACAGATGGCGGTAGCGGAGTTTTCCTTCCCCTAATACTTGTTGAGTTACGGTTTCCAATTTCCAGTTCTGCACTTCAGGTGCGGTCCCCGAAGGATTGTTGGCGATCGACGGATTTCGAGTATTTTATCGTGTCTGGGAGATGTTACTTGTATGAAAAATGTGTAAATTTTTCATTGTACAAGTATTTTAAATATTTACCGACGCTACAAACGTGAAGTGTGTTTCGTTTGTTTTGCTTTCACGGAGCACCCGACAAACGGAACGATACGGTGAAATAGAGTTTTGTTCTTCTAGTCCATGATCTCTGAAGCTTAATACTCTTATAACTTGTTCAAATGAATGGGAATAATTAGTGCTATGTTTTGTAGCTATCGAAACATAAAAAATAAACAAATTTTTGCAAGATTTATTGATCGACTGACCTATTTAGTGGCTTAATGTTTATTATGAATTTATAAACCATTACAAAGTACAGTAATGGTTTATCCCTTCATAATAAACATTTAGAACCGATTTATTTACATCAAGTTGAATCACTGTCCAGAAATGTGAAAATAAAGGAAAAAATAATAATTTAAAAGCAATTATTCTAAGTTTTATAAGCATTAGTCACGGTTGAGCGGAATCGACACAGAATTATGACATCGGTGTTGGTAACGTGACGGCGGTCACGCGATAGGCGCCTGTTTTTTGGTGATTTATAAGACCAAATAAACCATGACTAATGGGACCATAATCACGAAACGATGCCATTTCACTGAACATTTTTGTTATCCTTAATTTTGTATTGTCTTGAATTTATCATTTGAATAATAAACATACACCTTGTTATTGTGGGGTTGGGGTTACTATATTGTTGTTTGTAGGCCTCTTTGAAACAATAAAAAATCGGCCAAATGCGAGTTGGGTTCGCACACGAAGGGTTCCGTAACACCACCAAGCGAAAAGAGGTAAAAATTACGTTTATTGTATAAGGTAAGCGCAGGTAATAACGCCCCATCGAAAATCCGCAGCTAACACCGTCCCATTTACGTACTTCGAAATATTCTGTTTCCAAAACAATGTTATCTTTAGTTAGCTAAAGCTATACACGCTTTTGTCCCTTGAGCATACATCAGTTTTAGTTGTCGCAGCTACTAACGACCCGTGAGGCGGTGATGGTTGTAACGTAAGGTTTTGGTTTTTTCTCTTTTATGTTATAATATTATTATACAATAACACATTACAGGTACTTTAGATTAAATTTACTTATTTGTCATATTGATCCATTTAGTTACGATCGGTAGTAGCTGCATAAAGATCGTTAATAGCATCACAGCCATTTTTATGGGTCGGTAATAAAAACAATCGACTTTGTTACATTAAACAATGTTTTTTACAACATAGTCCTTTATTTTAAAGCAGGTGACTTCATAAATATATTCCTTATACTTGACACTAGCATATAAAAATAAGATATCAGAAGGCAACCAGTATACTTAAAAATTATGGTCAATTTCAAAATTGCCTTAAGGGGGCGGTAAAACCTGCGCTTAACGTAACCATTTTTTTTAACTTTATTTTGTTTTTATTATTTGTTGTTATAGAGGCACACAATACACATTCTGTTAATATTTGAAAATTTTCCCTTTTGTCATGATTAAAATCGAGCAAAAAATGCCAAAAAAACACGTTTCTTGTATGGACGACCGCCTTTAATTCCTGATTTCATTTTATTTTTGTTATTTGATCTTTTAGCGACAATAGAAATACACATTCTGTAAAAAAATCTAGTCTTCTCTATTACAGTTCAGTAGATACAGTCCTGTGACTGCCATCCCCCCTTTTTTTCATTTTATTTTGTTTATATTAATTGTTGTTACAGCGGCTGCAGAAATACACATTCTGCGAAAATTTCAGGTCTCTGCTTATTACGGTGCAAAAGTTAGAGCCCTGTGACAGACGGACAAACACCGGAGGCTTAGTAATAGGGTTCCGTTGACACCCTTTGGGTACCCTAAAAAGCAACGTATGGACTTGATTCGATTTCATACAGATAAAGGAAATGCAGGCTGGAAGTAACATCGGCTTCTTTTATCCAGGAAATATGCACGGTTCCCGAAAGTCTCGCCTGTCACGCGAACAAAGCCGTGGGAAAAACTACTAAGTAATAAATGTTCAGCAGTTTTCACTGTAGGCGGACCTTCGTAAACAACTTACAGCAAGTCGAAGTGAAAGTTACGACGTTAATATTGAGAGGACTGAATTTATTCGGCTTAACCCATTGTGAAAAATGTGTATCTTATTGGGTAGGGAGCCTTCCAAAACTTAATTACTCTTTCAGTGAGAAATTATGTTACATGCATCGCGAGTTTATGTAATATTAAGAGCAGTTACCATGGCTTTTTAATTCTTATCATGACATCTACATTTTCTTGCTCACGTCACGACTATACATCCCAGCTTTTCTTGTCGGCTAGATCAATATTCATGGCATATTTTATTGGTCTAGTCTAAGTAAATACACCTGTCAGATCAATTGCGCTCCGATTTTATCACTGAAACATGCCGCTATTCAAGATATCGTATCTCATATTTGAACTAATTTATCTGTCAAACGAACTAGAAATGTAAATTACGAACTGCCAGCAAAGCTCAGTATTTATGTATTACTAAATGTGGCAGTTTTAGTAACAAGTGCCTCCAACATTAATCCCTACAGTAATATGGGTGAGACCCAAAAGTTTCACTTATTTTGGAAACTCATTGGAGTTCGGAAAACCCGTTAACAGATCCCTTGGGGATTGATGAATGGAGCTCCTAGTTCTAATAGCCTCTTAATTTACGTTAATCACGTAATTTCAGAAAACATTACGCCATTGTATTAGTAGAACACTGTTTTCGTATCTTAAGTACTAAGTTTTCATATCGTACGTTTTTAAGTAATTTCGTTGATCAAAAATATAAATGATACGAAATAAATATATTTTTGCTGAATATGTATAGGGTAGATGATTAAAATACACTTGTATGATTAAAATAATGTCATAATTAATAGTACATTACTGCAGAGGCCGGGAAATAAGGGTTTGCCGGCCGAGTACATATAGATGGCCGAGCGACAGCGAGGCCGGATCATTACGAAACTGGCAAAGCCCCTTTTCACGCCGAGGTATGTATAGAGCTTTTCTCAAATATGCAATGAAATAAATTTAAAAAAACTCCAAAAAATCTGATGTTATTTTCTAAAGACACTAAAAGCAACTAAAAGCTAAAAGTAGACAAAAAATTAAATAACAGAAAGAAAAATTTTCAATTTAATTTCCAAAAACTGTTCCAATAAGTACATATTTTTACCGCGAATTTTTAAATAAAAAAATTTAAATGTGTAGTTAAATTAGCAATTTAAAATTATTGGAAACTGTTTAATAATGTGTTATTTGTTATATTCATGTCAATTTTATATAAATAAAACTGCCAAATATAGCAAACATCGTTTATTGTTTTTTTTAATGGCTGAACGCCATGATGCTGTGTCACAAATAAATGTGAAATGGAAATTAAAAAAAAAACATCTTGCAGGCCTAGAACATTGCCGGCAATTTTGTATGAGATTCCTCTCGTCTAACCGCACCAGAAACGAGGTACTTTGCGGCCTATTATAATGCACGTAATGTCATTATTTCATTGCATGTTTGAGAAAAGTTTATTACAATCCGAAAGATCATGTATTCATCTCGGTTTAATAGTTGATTAATGATTAATTTCATAACCAAAAATAGAGCTTTTTCAAATTATTTATGACTTTCTAGGTATTGTACATAAATTGAAATTGTTGTAGGTACCAATTTCGGAGCGGGTGATAATATATCATCCCGACGCCTTCCTGCTAGATAAAACGCTAATAAATGGTGTTATGCACCGAGGCGACTAAAATATTCATTCGTGTAATACAATGGAATTAACCCTTAGGTGAATACTTACAGTATCATTAATGATACTACTAAAATGACACAAGTAGAAATCAAATTAACGTCAATGTCAGACTTTGTCAAACTCTTCACGAAATCTCAAATTGACATAATTTTATTTTCAGAGAGACATTTCAGAAATAAAATGCACAGTATCGTATGCATCTAAGCGTTAATAAAGGTAGCTTTACTTGAATAAATGCGATTGGACCAGACATTTTTTTGGCAGTGATCAGTCGTGTAATCGGCCGTATTAAAAAAAGGTTATGTACCTTAATTGCTTAATTTAACAAAATGTAAGTCTTCTTGCTTTGTGTAACGAAAGTTACAATTTATGTGGTTTATTTTCGTTACACAAACCAACAAGATTAACATTTGGTTAAACTGGTTAAAGTATTTTGACTTGCCGCCCACTTAGGCATGAACTTTTAGGACATTTTTCGACACGTGAATGAATAGTACCATCGCCAGGAATAGTGTGTACGCAAAAACTAATTTATAATAAAAGCTGTTGATACGTGGTTGTGTTGAGTACCTAGGTACCTACGTAGATTAAATCATGTGAGCAAGTCGGAAATAGATTTCTAACTTGTTAAGACTGATTGTAATATATTGCAATATAACTATTTCAATGATGCTACAATCGAATGTATCGTAGAAACTATGTGTACTGTAGTCGATATAGTGATTTATGTTTTTATTTTCAAGTTCTGATACTTAATATTGAACTAATTTTGAGTCTGATACCTCAGTCTAAGTTTAACGTGAAATCAAAACCTCAATCTAAATCAGATGACAAACCAGACTATGCTCTAAGCGCTTCAAACTTACGACTAAGGTCGTATGAAGTGCTCAAACTGCACTTATCTGGTTGATATTTTTAAGTAAATTACAAATAGGCTGGCGTCGCTGGTGCCATCCCTTGCCGTGTGTGTTATCATCGAGGGGATCGCGAAACGCGGTCCGTACATACTGCGGGCACTTTACCTACTAGTAGCTGGAAGGGAACCACAGAGTAAAATTGTATGGTAAGTGTAAATCTACAACTACATCGACCATGCAGGTTACGGTGCAGGAGACAATCTGACACAAATCGGTCTAGTCCCAAATTAAGCAATGCTTGTAGTATGGGCACTAGACGACGATATACATACTTATACAGCCTGTAAATCTAATACGGGCGAATATTGAAACGGTGGTCAGCATAGGACCTAAGAAGCATATTTAGATACCTATTGCTTTAAACCACAATGAAAATATTTACCATACAAAATAATTCGGGCCGCAATGTAACGCAACACATTCAAGTTGACAAACACGCTAGTTGACAGTTACTTTAAAAAAGCTCGTATCTCGCAATGTCATAACAAGCATGTATGCGGTACATTGCTGCTCGGTAAATTTTCAAAAATTAATTACGAGGTCACTATTAAGTGTAATTTAAAAAATCATATTAATTAATGATAACACTACTAAACGCTATATCTGGTTTAATTGTTCGCCCGTATTAGACTTACACGCTGTATAGATAAATATATACTTAAATAGATAGAAAACATTCCAGACTCAGGAACAAACTCGGGCTCATCACACAAATATTTGCCCTTACCAGGATTTGAATCCGAGACCTCTAGCTTCGTAGGCGGAGTGACTCCCACTAGGCTAAACGTGTCGTCTAAATGTATATTCACAGGTTGACTCCGGTCGTCCATAAGACTGTAGTAGTTTTAAACACAAATAGTCAGTTCAGTGAATAAGTAGTTGCTTATCACAAGCCATATTCCGGATAATATTTATTTACAAATTTTCATCCCCTATTTGTTTCTTTTAGAAGACACTAACAAATACATAGTAATACGTACACAATCTGTAATACATTACACATGCCTGATCCCAGAAATATAATAAGAATACCTTATTACGTAACGTGTAAAAGCCCCATACACCCAGACTTTTTCAATGAGATGATATTTATTCGAATTGGAAGTTAATTATATCCTATCAAAACATGGTAATTGCTTTAATAAAAATAACATTTTCACTAAGTACTACTAAATATGATCCAGAAAAAAGAAAGCGACTAAATGTCCTGCAATATACTTTATATTTTAGTACAGTTAAAACAAGATCTAGACTTGTAGCGACATGGCAATCAGAGTTAATCTTCAGTCTAACAGCCGGGGAGTCATAACGTTGAGTTTAACGGCGTGTCGCGGCCTCTATTCTGTCGTTATTGGTGCGATCTCCGATTCCGTTGTCTTTGTTGTTGCTTTCCATCCATTTGTATATTGAACGTTCACAAGAAGTTAAATAAGAACAAAGACAGGATCTAATTTTTGACTACTGTGACTCATTTCAGGTCATTAATATATAATGGTCCCATGTGTTATTTAGCTAATGCAAATAACATGCTATCTATGCCTATGGTTGTAGACAAATATCACACAATTCATTTTTTTGTTTTTAGTCTGTTACCAGCAAGCGTATCGCAGTATGTACGTGGAGTAGTCGGAAACGAATTTTTTCGTCTAGTCTCCCCGTCGCTGGTTTTCAGGCCCCTCCACAATGATAACGTCGTTAGTGACGCTTTATGTGAATTCTGAAGCGATAGTTAGATTTAAGTGTTATGTTTATGCCACGTTCCGATCAAAATACAAATATATTTTTATATCAAAGGGATGATACAGCTATGTACCAGTAACGTGGCGTCCAAAGAACTCAATTCCTACCGGCTTGCCTAATATCAGGCATCTGAGCACCTTATTCTACAGCTCTACAGGAAAATGTACACTAAATGTGCATCGGCTTGCCCAAGGATATATTTTACGCCACGCCACTGCTATGTACCCATATCGATGGTCTAGTTCATATTATTTTTCGTATTACATTTTTTTGTTAGTGAAATTGCAACTTTGCGATTTGTGTAATTAGTACGAGTGTAAACTAGACCATCGATATATAAGTTCGTTATGTTGGTGTTGTGTATTATAATAAAAACATTTATTGTAAATAAAGTGGAGCTACTGGGAGAAAAAGAATACAAAAGACGGAAAATAACGCAGAGCATAGGAAAAAGCTTTCTCTTTTTGTGTTAAATTTTTAACCACCTCCCGAGAGCAAAGAAATAAAAATCAAATGCGACCGCTTTCCTCAATTGTGAGTCTGTTTGCTTTGTTATGTTTGTTTGAGGCAAGCCAACTGTTAGCACAAAGATCTACCGAATGTATGCTGTACAAAGCGAACGGGTGGTCTCTATCATACATAAAGCAAACACTGCATAATATATTTTATTATATCGAAAATCAACATTAATTTGACGCACGCTTTATTCACTTAACGCTGTTTTGAAATGTTTGTTCAATGAGCGTCGAGTGTCTGGCGAGATTACTTAAAAGCTTACTGATCAGATATAAATACCTACCCTAAAATTAATTGGAAGTAACTTGTATAGGGCGTAGGTAATAAATGAAAAATATTCGTAGATATCTTTGTATACAGCAAGAAAAAGTTTTAGTTTGGTCTCTATTACGTAATTACTAATTATACAGTATGTAAACTAACGAAAACCATGTATTAAATCCGGGCATGTCTGGGCGATAAATAAGATTGTGGTATATAAATTATTGAAATACTAACACTTTTTTTAAATTTGGTAATTGAAATACAAAAAATAAATTTCATTAATAAATAATTCTATAAAATCCTGTATTATTTGTTTACAATTGTAACATTTGTTTTCTGGTAGTCAAGTCAAATTACAAATATGCAATGTCAGTTAAAATAAGGCTATGTGCACACTTACGATTAAATACGATGTAGCTCAATGTGGCGATCATTGTAAACAAATAATACAGGATGTTATAGAATCATTAATAAAAAAAAATATTTTTTTTGTATTTCAATTATAAATTTTAAAAAGTGTTAGTATTTCAATAGTTTATATACCACAATCTTATTTATCGCCTAGACATGCCCGGATTTAAATAAATGGTTTTCGTTAGTTTACATACTGTATACGGGCTGATTTCCAAAATTTTCTCAGACTACTACTGATATGACCAGAGTCGCCATTAAATTTAAAGGCAGACTGCCAACTTTCTGAACGATTGTAATCATTTGCAAGACACGTAGGTAAGTAAAAATGTTCGCCAATTTTAAGACTAAATGCTTTTGAGGGCACAAGAAGACACATCTGATCAAATAAATTGGGGAAATCTCGAGTGCTTTGTTTATCTCTTTGAAATTTGAAGAGTTATAAACACGGACACGTGTCCTCAAATCAAAATTTCAACGAGTTCCAAATAAACATATATTCCGAGATTTGATTATTTTCCAAATACTTAGCGGGTAATGGCCCGCGGAGACTGTTTGATATTTTACGGTTGTGTGACTAGGCAGCAATGACTATTCCATTAGTGATGGATTTTAAAACGTATTGTTAAGGCGGTAAGGTTAAGCGTCGAATAAAATTTTAAAGGTTTGCGTAATGTGAATATACTTCTCTACGAGGAACTTTGTGTCGATACATGTACAACGAATTCATCGAAATTGGGTATGTCCATTTGAAGTACCTATATTAATGTTTTGAAAAAATAAACACAAAGTCCATCGTTAATTAGCTTGGACTTAGGCAATTTTGGTACGTACCTATTTATTTTGATGTATGTGATATAAGAATAAAACAGAGTATGGCAGATAGATTTAGGCCCAACTTTCCTGGCCTACGCAAGGAAATTATAGTACCGAGCGCGTATCTCGGCTGTCTTGCGTGCATGACAGTTGCAATCAAAGTAGCAGCACCCGATGTCGAAAATAGCTACAGGTATAGTTTCATATTCGCTCAAAGGTAGTAGGCGTACTACAGAAATTGACTGACGTCGTGTTTTGATACTTTAATAGACTGGTGGCAAACTATAGGCAGTATAAAGTCTAGGTTGCACTGATAGTGGAGAGGTAGTGCTGTTGTTTCCGATGCCACTATTATAAATGCAATGCGATGCAGTTGGTACACTCAGCCTAAAGCAATGTATTGCCTACCAGGCAGCCTACCGGCGTCAGCGTGCTGCAGCTGCTTAATTAAATAGAAAGACGGCAGCCGAACGCAGCCCTCCCCATCCACGAGGAGCTGACCGCGTCAAGCCGTGTGCAAATATGTATGAACTTTACTTAGATATTATGTTGGTGCTTCAATTTACTTTAGCACATCGTAAATTGCGCTCCAGCGCGTCCCAACGAGTAACATTCGTCAGTTATTTATACAATTACAGCCAAGTGGTAACCCCCCTCGGTTTTTGTGAAAGAGCAGCAATGCACATAAAATGAAATAAACATTTTCAGGAAAATAAATTTTAAGACAGACAGAATTTTTTGATTCTTTTTGGTACCTAACTGTGTGTCGATAGTGAAGTGATATTATGTATACCGGGTGTTGCCTGTAACAGAAGCAAATAATTAAAATGTAGATTCTACTCATCAAACAATAAAACTTTCGTTCAACAACTTTTAAAAATTATGTAATCTTTAGATTTTATCTTTTTCATACACATGAAATTGTATTTTCAATGTACGTTAACATCAGTCTAATTGACGTCGCTTGTCACGCTACAAACATAATAAACATCGCAATACATTGCGGTTTCAAATAAACTTTAAAGTGTACTAAAAATTAAAACATAAGTTATTTTTAAATGTCGCTGAACAAATGTTGTTCAGTTTGAGGAGTACAATCTATTTTTGAATTAAGTATTTGCTCCCAGTACAGGCAAAACCTGGTATACATATTTATTTGTTTTGGTATTCAGGATATGCAATCCAAACCAAACGTCTGTGTGGCTGTGTCAAAGGGGTGGGTTTTCAGATGAAGATATTTTGAATTTGCCGCCTTTAATTACCACTAGCCGAATACGTCTGGCCAGAGTCTAAAACTTGTAATGTCAGATTAATGGCACTCTTTCTCTGTTGCTGACGTTATTTCCGTTGAAAATTATAATGATTTAAAGATTGAAAGGTTGTTAATAGTAGATTGTGTCACAAGGGAGCAAAATGATATATTTACGGCGAGGGCGTACATTGAATCCTGAACGAAGCGAAGGATTCTGCAATTGAATCCCGAGCGTAGCGAGGGATTCTAAAGTAGAATCCGGAGCGTAGTGAGGGATTCAAGTGTTAACGCCCGTGGTGAAAATAATTTTGCTACCTTGTGACACATACTGCTTTTCACACCGACTATGAGGAAAATTTAAATACAAACGCTACCTACCAAAATAATGAAATATATAGTTAATCAAAGAGCATCACACATTTATAATAAAATGAAATGTTAAATTGTTAAATTTATAGTCTCTTATTATTTTATTAAACGTTTATTATTTTTTACGGACGGGACGAATTTACCACTTCCATATTATATTTATGGCCCTCGCCTCGCGACTCCGACCGCAAACACCTGTGATCTGGACCATTCCTTATTATACCGCCCTCTGTGTTTAATATACTAATAAAGCTGTCTATGGTATGGCATATTCTAAGTATAGGTTCAAACTAAAAATACCCTGTTGTCCTTGAACAGAAAATTATCACTTTGATCCCTCTTATGAGGGAGCAAAATACATTTTTCTGAATAGGGGGTGTGAAAAAATATATTTCTGTGGGTCCAGTGAAAAGGGGTACAGGTCACATTTAACCTAGGAGCAAAAGAGCTTAAGTCATACTATAGAGTTGTGACCTTTTAGTCCTGGTATAAATTTGACTTGTACCCCTTTTCACTGGACCCACAGATTTAGCGGGATCGTTTGAAATGATTTTGGAAGGGACGTTACAGGTAAGGTATACAATAACAATTTTGTTTATTTTATATGAATAACAATATAGTAAGTACTTAAATATCTAATCGAGGTTTTGTCTTTAGGATAACTAAAACCATAATTCTCTTTAAATGAACCACCAACTTAGAGCCACTGTTTATTTTTTCCATTTCTGAAACAAGAAATCACGAACTTAAGATTTTGTGAAATTATGGGTATTTAATTGAGACACGTTGGCTGCGGCAATTAGCTCAACTTATCAATTAACCATAAAGTCTTGTAAAGGGTATCACATCGACCCCAAAGCAGTAAAGGTGTTAAAATGGATTCTAGGCAAATAAGTTCAAGTGATATGTTCAATAATTATATAGATTTTTTAGTCCACTCAGTTTTTGGAAATTTAGCAAAATAGCGGAGCCACGGGGTTGAAAGACTCGCCAGGTCTATAGTTCTTAGAACCACTAGTGTAATAATTGTTATTCTCATAGATAATGGCACGTCTAAATGGGAAGTATTTTATTTGCACATCGTGGCCCCCTAACTATGAGCACCTTGCTTTGTCATACGAAATCAGAAAAAAAGATAGTAAGACCGGCCAAATATTGCAGAAAAATATTGCCCGTTTAGACGCGTCTTTAGTATTAGTTAAATAAAGGCGAAAGTATGCAAAAGGTTCTTGATTTAAAGAGGCTTATAAGTGTCTATCCTAAGAATCGCCATTTGTCAATAATTATCAGTTTATATCTTTATGCCCGCAATTTATGTATTGGTCTGTATGAAAAATGGCAAAGGAGTATTTTTGCTTACGTAAAACACTTTTAAACCATTAGGGATTCGTATATTGGCTTTAAAAAACTGGTCAAGTGCGAGTAGGACTCGCGTACCGAGGGTTCCGTACAAACTTGTCAGTATATACGTGGATAATTGAAGATAAACTGTATGGTGGGACAAACTTAACTTTTCTCTTGAAAAACTGTTGTCCCCATACATTGACATATGTCGCGGTTAGTTTAGTAGGAGCTAATAAGTTTGTATTGCATTTTTTGCGAATTTCTAAAAAACGCTGCAAGATAGGAAAACCTTTTTATTTTTCCTGTAATATTTAAGATGATATTAATAATCGGTAATTACTACAGATTTTTCTGTTCAGTAACTTCGGAGATAATAGGAGAGGAATGGTATTTTTTTAACGTTTTTCATCCTAAATCAAAAAGCACATTATTAAGGAAAAAAAATAAAAACGGGTTTGGAATCTACAAATAAGCCCTTTCATTTGATACCCCACTTGATATAATAGCCCAACTTAACATTTTCGACCTCCCATTTCAATCCCCTTTAAAACAAAGCAAAAGAATTATAAGATTTTTGTTATGTTCAATAGAAACTATTCCAAATCGGTAGCAGCAGTAGTTCCTGAGATATCTGGCTGTGACAGGCGGACAGGCGCACAGACGGACAGACAGACAGACAGACAGATTAGGGTTCCTTTTTTTACCATTTTGGTACGGAACCCTAAAAATGTTGAAAATCAAATTATCATTATTAAATGAATTAGCCTGATGACTCCCACTATTTTTGGTCCATTAAATGACGTCCCCGTATTTTACATAAATAAAATTGAGGAGGACATATTTAATAGATTAGAATTACATAGATCATAGTTCTGTGATTGTGGATTTTATGAGATGAAAGAGTAAATAAGTCAAATATTGTATTATAATAATAAGCATGTAGTATCAAAAGGAATATAAAGAATACGTTACATTTCTTGGTAATCGTAAGCATCTTCTGCGGAATCTCTCGTCCTTTTCTTTTTTGTTGTAGTTGTCTTGCGAGGTCGTGGTAGAGGTACCGTTGGAGGGTCTGTTGGGTACGTTGGTCGAAAAGTAGATGGCGTTTACGTTCGTCTGGTTTGTTTAAACAATCAAATCAAATCAAATGGTTTATTGCAAATCATGTGTATAAAGATCTTATAGGTGCTTAAACAAGTGCAAGAACATGAACCCCGCAAGGGCACAGCAATCTTAAAACTAGGGACATATTTTACAACTAAATATAAACTAAAGCTATGTCTTACGGACTATACATCAGTCAAGAAGTCTTGTGTGGAGTAGTAACATTTCCCAAGCAAAATTTAGTAACATTGCTTTCTTTTTTAAGAAAGTCCGGGATCGCGTTGTAGACTTTTATGCACATTGCGAAAGGTTTAGTTGTTTTTGTTCGTCTGGTTCGTTTAGTTGTTTTAGTTCGTCTGGTTTGTTTGGTTGTCGTCTTAGGTGTTGTGGTTCTTGTTGGTGTCGTGGTCGTCTTTGTTGTTGTGGTTGTTTTTTGTGTCGTCGTTGTGCGGGTCGTAGTAGTCGATGGTGTCGTTGTCATCGTTGTAGTAGTCGGTCTCGTAGTCGTCGTTGTAGTAGTCGGTCTCGTTGTCGTTGTTGTAGTAGTCGGTGTCGTTATTGTAGTTGTCGGTGTCATTGTCGTTGTTGTAGTTGTCGGTGTCGCTGTCGTAGTTGTAGTAGTCGGTCTCGTTGTCGTCGTAGTAGTCGGTCTCGTTGGTGTCGGTGTCGTTGTTGTAGTTGTCAGTGTCGTTGTCGTTGTCGTTGTAGTCGTTGTTGTTGAAGGTGTTTTGGTCGTTTTGGGAAAGTTTGAATTGCAGCGATCTAATTTCCTTCAAATCTATGGGTGTAAGTCAACAATTTTTTGACATCATCTCTAATTCTAATCAAAGCAGACTGCGAGTAATATAGATCTGCTTCCATTGCTAAAATAAAACATGTACATTATAATAAAACATTTTGGGAATCACTGGGAAGGATACGAAAAAAACTCAAAGCGAATATAATAAGTATGTGTGTAAACTTTTGTTTTTAATTTGACGTATACTCGCTAGTGACACGCAGTGACGATATTAAAAATATTTTTTTTATGTTGGTATCAAAGAATTTAGTTCGGAAAGTTTTGTTTTTATTAAAAACCGCAGGAATTTATTTGTCTGTTAAGTTGGTAGTTGTGTATTTTTATAGTAAAGTTAGTATTGAACGCGTAATCCTTGACCTAAGTTAGATTTAGAAGTCTGTGGCTGCTAGCAGTATTTTTTAGCGACTTTAAAAACACTAGTGCTTTTAAGGGGAATATAGTATAGACTTCTCTGAACTCATATTATGTATGTTCTTATATTAGTGTTCGTGACCAAGTAAAAGACAGATAGAAGTACAGGAGCAGAAAAAATATTTAAACGGTTCGCTCAGTCTATTGCACTATGGAACGCGATACTCTTCGAGACAATATAGTATTGATACGCTATTTTAACTTCGTCGGTACATTAAACCGTCAGCTCCCCGCTGGGACTCCAAGCGAAAAACCTGCAAGTATTACTATTTAAACCCAAGCTATTAGTCGATGATGCATCGACATATTAACTTATTAAAATTCAAACCAGTTTAAAAGGTTAAAGGCTTCATAATAACACTTTCGTTGCCCGCTGAGACGTCGAGATGAAGGGATAAATGACGCATGCGCATGAACACAAGGGAATTATGCTAATAGGAACCACTAAAGCTTAAAATAGTGTTTATAAATATGAATGAGGTTCATAATTGCTGTTTGAGGTGACCTCGGTGTGCCACTCTTGACGGGTAAAATGAGGTTTTTGGAACTTATGCACATATTTTGTCGTAACTTTCCGTAAGTTGCGACGACAGACGTCACCTTCCGTAACAATGATTCTTTGTTTTATTACTTACGGTTAAAATATTGGGAGTGCTATCTTCTTAGATTTTGAGAAGTTTGTATATTTGGAACGAAGGTGTTTATTTATCTGCAGTTGGGCGATTCTCCGAGCGTTTTGACCGTGCGGTTCGAAAATCATTGTTGTCCGACGATTATTTACTATAACAGAAGGACAAATCGTGACAATTTTGATAAAACTAGACTTAGCCTTGGGGCTTTCGTTTTCATAAAAAGTTAACTATAGGCATCGTCTTTTTGAACAATATGTATTTACTGAGCCGACAATGACCCAATTACTCAATTGTAGATAAAAAACCAATCAACGCTAAAAAAAATATTAGATACTGTACCTACAAATCTTAAAAATAATGATTCACTTTATAGACTTTATTTGTCTAATTAAATTTGGTCAAAAATGATCGAGTTTCTTTCCGTGTTTCTATTCAACAGAAGTCTCTTCTCGGGAACAGGCAACTGGTAGACTCCATTTGTATAAGTGCCTGTGCCAGTACACCTAATGTATTGTATAGGTACTAAAATACTATTCATTGTCCCTAGATTAATAGTCTATACTAATATCGATTTATTTTGTTCTTTTGGCATCATTAACGTATCTCGTACAGTATTACCGCTACCGTTTCAAAATTTCTACGCGTCTCAAACAAGAAAAGGGTTTTGCTGTCTATAATCAACGCTATACTCATAACGGAATATTCTAATCTATACAATTGTCATAAGATCGTATTTCTAACTCAAAGATGGTGTGAGATAATATGATACCCCGAGACTTATCCCACGTGTTAACGCGTCAACTATGTCGCCGGCGGCAGCCGGAGCCCGACTCAGCGATAAACAACCAGTAAAACAGAGTATAAATAACACCTTTAGGAAAGAATGGACTATTTTATACCTGCGCAGTTTATGGCAGGAGTCAAAATTGCGACTTCCTTATTAGGGCGCAAGCAAAGTGGGTCATTGTAGTCGTTTTCAGGACACGTAATAAACTCGAAAAGGTTGCTAAAAAGGTAAGCGACCACTTAGGAATTAACATGTATAAAGAGGAGTCGCTAATGAAATGCAATTGTCAGTATTTTTATCAAAAACATGATCATGTCAAATGCTAATGCATTTGTATTATAATTTACAATTTCACTTAAATAAAATATACTTACAAAAAATCTGCACCTAAGCTGTCAATTGAAATATCTGCATTTGAATTGACAGACAACAGTAGCATTAGAAAACATACAGTTCCTCTAAAATTTGAAACGCCGCAAACAAACGTCTTCGTTGTATTCTTGGTTGCGCATTAAACATTTTGCATCTTGTTAAACTAGATCTTATTATGATTTATCACGTAGGTCAAAGTGAAATGGCTTGAATAGAGATGTGCCGTTCCCGGGAATATTCCCCATACAAGTGGGGAATATTCCCGGGAACGGCACATCTCTAGGCTTGAAGCTATGAGGCCGTACAAAGAAAACCTTCAGTTTTGCGTGTACGCTCCTATAGCTTGAAGCCCATGATGTGTATCAGTTTTCGTCAATTAAGGAGTATTTGTTACGTGAAATGAGAATAATGATTATATTCACATTTACAAGTTTTAAATGTACAAATGTCGATACCAAATTTAATATTTTCGACGAACTCATGGATAGCTTTTTAGCAATAATTCATCCTGAAACTAAAAAAGCACTCGAGTCGGAGTTAATTAAAACGTCCCGGAAAGGACGGCCATTACCGGGGATGAAAAAGCGATTTCCCCAAGACTGAGTTTTAAAGGAATCGACGAGGTCTCAAGTCCATTTTAGTGAATAGAAGGGGCCCTCGTCGTCTGTGGCTTATAGACTTTGAGCGGTTTTGCTTTTATGGATTGCTACAAAGATTTTTATTGACGTATCTCATCAAGTAATAGTCTGAGGCATTTCAGACTGTTGGGTGTTCGTTTTTGCGGAAGCAAATGTTATTTTACGATTGAGCTTTTTGGTCTTACGAAAACCGTTTTAGAATAGTATACTTAATATTTGTTTATTTCAAAGATATTCGTTTCTAATTAAATCTTTTTATAACGTAGAGGTATATTCTACATTATAAAAAGATTTAGAGGTAGTTAATAGTAAAGCAAGCAAGGCGTTCATTAAGGTCGTACATCGTATACAATATATTCTTACGTTCATAATATGAAGTTCTTAGATGATTATGAACGCTTTGTTGCGTTTGTAGCTGACTGAACATGTTTGGTCCTAAAAAAATATGGAACCCAGTACCTATAAACTATCGTAACAGAGGCCTGTTATTCTGATTACTACAAATCCGGACCAATTTTTCTAATTAAAGGCCTTGACCGAAGTTTCCTTATCAGAAGGAATTACTCGGCGGAAGTTTGGAACATTAATACAAAATAATGAGCGGATCGGCCCGGGGATTCGGGAATTAGGGAATAAGGGCCGGACGTATCTATACAGTAAAAGCACTTGTAGCCAATTTGTAGAGTTCACGAAAGCTGTATATATAACTGTTTTATACAATATACGTGTTACAACAGACAGAGTAAGACGAACTAATTAAAATGCATTCGTCTCTTAGCCTGTTTAACTGGTAAAGCCAAAGGAACAGTTAGTAATTGTTTGTAAAAATCCCGACTAGCAACTTCTTGAGAAGTCCAGAGCTATAGGTACAGGATACCGTATTTTTTATTTAAAATAATATAGACATATAAATATTTTGTTTGTTTTAAGTAAAGGTAAGACAAGATTTTCAAATTCGCTCAGGTACTTGAACAAACACCATTAGTAACGTTTAAGTAATGGCTATTTGACAAATTAGCTTCGCCAATCGACAGTCAACCGACTTCTATTGTAATGAACGACTTAGTAGACCTGAAATCACATGCGTTTTTTCTAACTGAAGAGTTATTATTTTATCATTTTACTTGTCTTGTTTTAACGCCTAGAGACCCTTTACACCTTTAAAAGTGTAGTTTTAAGTTTAATGTAATGTATTAATGAAATCTCATGCATTAATATCATATTGTTGTAATACTTAATATTTTTGAAAAGAGAAACTGGTGAGTTTCTTCCGGCGCTTCTTCTCACTACAAGGTCCTTACCGAAAGCACCAAAAGAAAAGAATAGAATCAGACATGTAAAAGAGCCCTTGCAGAAATAAATTATTTTGAATTTTTATTCTCCTAAAATATGATCTCGTTGGTAACCATGAATCATGATCATGGCGCTTTGATATTCTTAAGGGAACAAAAAGTAAGTGAAGAACGGTTTCATTGTATTCATCCGGTGGCCGCATGGAGTCAAGTGTCACCAGCTATTAATAAAGTAATTATGTCATCCTTATTAGTCATTTATTTGCTATCTCTCTCTCTGTACTAACATTGTAGAGTGAATTATATCTCTCAGGTTCATAAACATGTCCGTTTTAAAGCACTTGAACGATAAGTTTAGTTTAATAGGAAACGATACTAAACGTTATTTATTTGATGCTTCGGTGATAATATTAAAATACTCTTTGCTTCCATATTATACTGCATTTAATTAATTATTTTATGTTTTATGCGTATGTCATGGTCGTAAAATGTCGTATACTTTGTCTTTGCTAAACATTTTATGTTCAGATTGATAAAATTTATATACGCTCTATTTAAGTATCGTTTAACCCCACGAAGACTGCGGTCTTATAAAAACGAAACTTTTTAAATTTAAATATATTTACTGTTGAATTCGCTAAATAATTTAAGCAATGAAGGGCATTATTTAAAACCTTTTGAAGACGTTGCAATTTACGAATAAGCGGTATTGAAACGACGGTCGTTATGTTCAAACACAACGCGGAAAGCGAATATAGAAGTCTAATCCCAAGTGCAATCTATTAGAAAGCGGAGAAGTTTGAACCGCAAGTGTTGTAAAGGGTTCTGTTTTCGAAAAAATAATGTGTTAAATTAACGATCATATCATAAACATCATGAGACGAAACTTATGTCTCAGCGGACGTTTCTTCCGATATTTTAATATTACAATTAAGATAACATTATGCTTTATCTCCGTTTCGCTTCAGTACCACTAAACATTCCGAAGTTTGTCAAGAAATGCTCTACGATAAATTACAGTATAAACATTTCCGACAAATCCAATACTAGAACATATAACAAGTATTAGAGTGGCGGGACTTCGCTTGCGTCAGCTTATATTGTTAAAAGTCTACTGTAGGTAGGGGAAACCGGGTATGGTTGTCTCACGGGTTGGTTGTCACAGCAGCCATTAAAAGATCGCAAGGGCTTCACCTCCTTCCTTACTTCACCAATCGATGCACTTATTCCTTCGTTTCGTATTATTTAATGGCTGCTGTGACAACCAACTCGTGAGACAACCATACCCGGTGTCCCCTATTGAAAGTTACCATAAACTAGCTAGACTACTAAAGTTTCGATACATTAAACAATAAATTAACAGGCACATAGACATGACGTTCACTAATTGAACAAAGGAACACACTTTTATCTCAACGGCTTAATTGACTATGTTTCAAAACTTGAAACCGATAGTGAAGGTTTAAACAGAAGTAGATAATTTGAGTTCCAGTATTTATACTGCTTAATTTATTTACAAGGGACTCCAAAAAGCCCTAAGCGTTTCAGCGGTTTCTTTGCAGTGAAAAATCGAGCCATTATGGCAAAGGGAAGGCGGTTTTCCGCCGGTCATATTTCAAAACAACACATTATTGTTTTCTTCTCGTTTTCCTTTCGTTCCTAAATCCGTTATAAATTTAGGAGGAACGACTTTACAACTCGTGTTTTCCTTTTAGGAAATATTCGATGTTTCCTTTGCGCTGACCGCTGGGTCGGAAAATTAATGGTAGCTTTTCACGATATCCCGCTAAAAAATGTTTTTGCACTTCCAGCTTGATTAGCTTCGTAACCAAATTTACATATTTTACAAGAATATTTATTACTTAATACTATCTTTTCTTTTTTAGGGTTCCGTACCAAAATGGAAAAAAATGAACCCTTATGGTGCGACTCTGTCTGTCCGTCTGTCACAGCCAGATATCTCAGGAACTACTGCTGCTATCGATTTGAAATGTGGAATAGTATTTATGCCACACCTGGCCATAAAGTGGCTTTTTCCGCCGCTTTCTGGCCAAGTGTAGACATAAAATGATGTACACGACACGCGAGGTAATAAAGAAAGCCCTCGATCGCATATTTACGTCCCTCGCTTGCAGCTCGGGCCGCAAACTTCTGCGATCTCGGCCTTTTTTTGTATTACCACCCTAGTTATGTAATGTACTATAAACATCTCTAACCCGAGCCTATTGGATAAAGAAAAAATCTTGTACCTTTTTTATTTATTACTTTACTGGGGCTGAAATGGGATGTTAAAATTAAAAAAGTAGGGCTATTATATCGAGTGGGGTATCAAATGAAAGGGCTTAATTTGTAGATTCCAAAACCACCGACTTGCCTATTCTGCCGTCCATTATCTACAACTAGACTAACTCCTATACAACTCCATAGAGATTAGTCTAGTTTTAGTCATAGGACGGCAGTATTATTAGATCTAAAAATGTGTTCCTCCACGGTTAAATAAAATAGGCAAGTCGGTGGAAATCGAGTTCTGTTGATACCCCCCCTGGTACTGGACTTGGTTTAACATTATATCTCCTCCAGGCGTTGAGGCCCCCACCTACCCACCTAGAGACCCTATCGAGGTGGACCGGGACAAGGTGACCTGGTTCGACCCCAGGCGCCCCCGGCACCCACCCAGTCCGACCCCTCGGGTGGTCCGGCTAGCGACCTGGTTCGACTCCAGGGAACGCCACGGCCGACCACCCGGTCCGACAATCGCTATGCCCATAAAGGGTTGCGAGTTTGTCAGCTTCTAAAAAAAAAAAAATTAAGTGTAATGTTTTTGATGGGATCTCATTTCTTTTTGTAAGTGGTCTTCTTTTATTTATTACAATCCAATCCATTCTATTTCCAATTTGAACTACAAAACTCACTTTGTAATCGCATGTATAGGATTACAAACTTATGTGTGCAGTTGTGACTGAAATTGAAATATATTTAGGTTTTGTATGACTTAACAGGCTAAAAACTAACTATGTTTAAAATTTGGAGCTTGTTGGTCTGCTAGAAGTACCTTAGAATTATGATGATCATCAGTCAGTGAATCAGTCAGTGAGTCGTGGCAAAACTAAGGAACTTTGACATGCAATAGTTCTTAAACTACACGTTCAAATTGAATGACATTGAGAATATATATAAGTCTTATTGTGCCCTATATATCCCTGAAATTTCAGGGTTCTAGCTTTAGCCAGTACAAAATTACGGGAGGCTGAAAATGGCCTGAATGGCTTCGAGAAAAGGATGGTACGGCCGTCCCTTTGTTTTGCTCGACTTGGAGGGGGCACTGCCGTGTCCCCAGATAGAACAGAAGTGTTTGACACGGTACGGACGGTACGTCTTGCATAATTACTTTTGTGAAGGCTGATCACTGATCACCTACCTACTGTTTCTGTTTTATAACTTTTATTTTTGTGATTTTATTAATTTAATTCAGAGTCTTAAATAATATGTATATTTTTATATTCAATTTGTACGGATACGCAGGAAAATGAAGCTCCCGAGGGAAATTAGCCATTAACGTTTATGTTCTTTCCTATTCTTTACTTACTAAAAAGAAATTTTACGGAGCAAAGTATCTTTTCACCGAGTTTTCGCTTCCCTAAATTACAAATGCACCTGTGAAGGTACTTAAGAAAAGAGATAAAGCAAATATTTATATTTCCCATCTATACAGATAAGATATCGTTTATAACAAATTAATAATGGAATAGTTGTTAATAGATAAAACAAATTCGGGTTAGTTACACCATTTATAACTCGAGAACTGGTTGACCGATTTTTATGATCTTTGATTTTTTGGGTTTGTCTCTGCCCCAAATAACAGAATAGCTTTTAAAACATCGAATAAATGAAAAATTTGAAGCGGGACGAAGTTCACCGGGACAGACAGCTAGTTTGTAATATAGAGTTACTCCGTGTAAATTTAGTTTCCACTTCGAAAAAAGTAGGCAACCACACCGCCACTACTTCCATCACACCACCATTCCATTTATTCTCAAAATTCACTGTTTGTCTCTAAAACAGACGTAAAGAAAGCTACCAAAAACCCTATTTATATATGACTTTGGCAGTTATTCTTCTATGATTGCTTAATTTACGAGAAAATGGCAGGTTTAGGTAAAAACAAAGCGTATTGCAGGTAGAAATGTATTTACTAAATAAGATACTGTTTAAGTGAACTGTCGTAATACGGCCTAGTTTCTGTAGTTCGGTGATTTTAGTCCGGTTCATATATATTTGTTTGAACCAGACTAAAATCACCGAACTACTGAAACTAGGCCCGTAATACTAACAGCTAGATCTTGTACTAAATTGGTTACTTTATTATTATAGGAGATTAATTTTATAAATGCTTTCTTACTACTCACCCACTTTGTTGAAAGAAATTCTTCCAGTTTATGTTTCCTCTGGTTTAGGCTGTGCTTTGCCTGTCAGATGATTTAGAATTTTATGAACTGTAGGGGACACCGGGTATGGTTGTCTCACGAGTTGGTTGTCACAGCAGCCATTAAATAATACGAAACGAAGGAATAAGTGCATCGATTGGTGAAGTAGGGAAGGAGGTGAAGCTCTAGCGATCTTTTAACACCGAGCGATGCAATTATTCCTTCGTTTCGTATTATTTAATGGCTGCTGTGACAACCAACCCGTGAGACAACCATACCCGGTCTCCCCTACTTACAATCCGCTTTATAATGAAGCTTTTAAAATAATAAAAACACAACAAGATCCAATCGTACATAAAATCATTATAAGACGCGTGATCTATAAATACAATCAGTGTAATCAGACTACTCGCCATTAAAGAAATAAAATAAAAAAATACGTTCTCTACAAATGAGCCGAGTTGAATTATTTTTACGATTCACTCTCTCTTAATAATTAGGGCTAGCTACGAACGTGAACTGTCAGTGTTATTTAAATTTAGTGCACCAATTAGACGCGCCATCATCGTCGTGATGAAACGGAGCCGTGTGTAGTCGGCCTTATTAAGAGTTCTATAATTAAAGATGCAGTCCAAAGCGACTAAAGAAGGGACAAAACGTCTTCATTAATGCACCAATAAGGCGTACGCGTTTCACTCAATAAAATATGCCCATAAGTTTAAGTGGAAACTACTGTTCTGTGTAACGATATAAGCTAAGATTAGATTACATTGTAAAGAACGGATCAAGTTACTTAGGTAGGCTGTATTGGTCAAAGTAAAGCATTTTATTCTTATCTGCTATTGATTTATTTCTTTTAGGGGGTGAAATCTTAGTTAGTATTTATTTACCAGTTGCGGTTTAATGTAAGTGCCTTCATCTCTATGAACCCGATTACAATTAGCTTTCTCCTGTTATGCAGTATTGCAAAAGTAAAATAACTTTTTCTGGCTTACTGACGAAGTGTTTCAATGCCATGTCACTGGTATTTTTTTAATCTGCAAAATCATCACATTATTTATTGCATATTCATGATTCGTAACAAAATTGAATAAATGGATTTCTTTTAGAACTATATTCCGTGCCGGTTTGTTTGTTTGTCCATCACATGAATTTGTTTGTTTAATTTATTATACTTAACCTCTTTTATGCCATTAAAATAAATTCACATACGAAATAAAAACAGCTCAAGAGAAGGCAACTTTTTTTTTCTTGAACAAATGTAGCTGGAGTTCTTTCACTTAGAAATATTTTTCCTTCGTGGCATCTTATTGTTACCAGTGGCAACAAAGAGCAACAAAATGAGCTATAATTCAAGCTCATAGCAAATATGGTGTACAAAAGCATCGCTAAAACAAACAAATATCTCATAAAGTTAGTCGGAGCAAACATTCCTTTGGCATCTACAATGTAGCGGATTTTGGCATTCGAGGCGAGAACAATCTGGATAATAGAATAAACTTGTTTCTTTGTGACAGTCTTGGTGCTTGGGATTGATAGAGATGAGGCGTCGTTATGTCGCGAATTATTTCGGTTATGAATACCTACGCAATATACTTATAAATATACAATATATAAATACAATAATGCAAACAAATTAATGTGGAAATGTCTAACAAACCACGTTTTGCAAACTTATATACAGATCCCTCAATAGAAGGGTTGTAATTGTGTGATACCGATTATTTTCTGTAAGGAGTTTTCACAATGTTATTTATTTTTATTTTATTATTGACATATTATAATATTCCGTTATTAGTTTAATCTCTTAATTCTAGCGCTGTTCTAACACTTATAAGAGCATAAAATAAATTTTGTGCCTTTTTAGAGTTCCGTACCCAAGGGTGCCAACGAAACCCTTACTAAGCCTCCGCTGTCCGACTGTCCGTCTGTCACAGGGCTGTACCTTTTAAACCGTAATAGGTATATACTTATTGAAACAGAATGTGTATTGCTAGTGCCGCTACAAGAACAAATGTGACGTTCCGCAGGAAAAGGTACCTTATGGAGGGTCGGCACTTACGTCGTGTAGCATCAAATTAATATAGGAGTGCCGTTAATAACAGCGTAAGCGCCTACCCGCCATAAGGTACCGTTACCTGCGGAACGTCACAAATAATAAAAATAAAATAAAAAAAGGGGCCCCTTTACAATAAACGTGTTTTTTGGCGTTTTTTGCTCGATGGTGGTACGAAACCCTTCGTGTGCGAAGTCCGACTCGCACGTGACCGATTTTTAAACTGATTCCATGTAATAGACAAAAGCAAGCAAAAAGGGCTCTTCGCGTTAAGGGATTAAGTGTCACATTTGCATGGCAAAGTGCACTCATCTCGTAAATCGCCTGAACGCTGTTATGACAAAAGTTTGGAAGTTCACGAGTTGACGATGTCATTGCTGACATTGGAATTACGCCAAATGTGTAAAGACGCATTGCGGCTAACACACTAACTTTTATTGTCATACCACTTGTTAGTATTACGATCACGTCTATCGCGTTTCTTACTTGTAACAAAAAACTTTTTTATCAATTACTTAAAAGTTATGAAAAATTCACAGAAAGAATAATAGCAAAGATTGCATGCAACACTTTTTACTATCCCAAATAATCGCAGTATTGGCGTACCTAGTAATGTTTGTACGCATACCCAGGTAGTATAATGTTTTTGTATTAATTACTTAATGATTTGTCTTTATGTTACAATTATCAATATTCACTATCGAATATTTATGTGTCTTTGAAAGGCGGCCTTATTTATTGATAGTTACCTACTTGCTTCTTATTTACGTCTCATATTCATTACCTATGCCTATCCATTTGATTCATAGGTACAGCGAGCATAATATATCTATTGTATTGTTCAACAATTAGTTCAGTTCACAATAAACATGAATCCACAAAGCGCTACATTAGAGCTGTTCGATCATCAATTACTTATCTCCACATTCGATCAGTTCGATCATTAATCAAGCTATCGACAAACGCAGGCGACGATCTTAGGGAACGCGTGGCCCATTTCCTATATCCGCCTTAATAGGGTAACAGTAGGTACTTACTTAGGTACAATGTACATATTTATTATATCACCATTTCACCAAATATACGGATTAAGCAAAAACCAGGCAGTGGTCGGCATGACGACAAAAGCGTTTGTGAATAAATATTTCGATCCGGTTACATATTAATATTCATCGCACTTTCTAATTAATTGCTAATTTAGCCGACTTTTAATTGATTAAGTCTGATAAAGTAGCATTACCTAATTAATTGCATTGACCGCTGTGACCTAATACAACTTGGGCAGTAAATAACAATATTTATGTTCACGGCTGGGCTACCCTCAGGGAACTGTCCCAGGGACAAACGCTGAGTAGGTATGAATTGTCGTGAATCTCAGGTGTAAAACCAGGTATCTGTTTACTCTTACGAGTATAAGTGCAGTCGTGATACAGTGAGGGGTTAAATCATTTAAACTGTTCATTGGATAAACCAATAAAAGATACATGATTGCGTTTGTGCGGAGATTGGTTGGTGCGAAGTTATTGGAAATGAAGTAGTGAAAATAAATTAATTATAGATAACTAGCTGTCCTCAGAGTTTTTTTATTTTTTTGGATATTTTAATAGTTATTCTACTATTCGGGGTCGGGGCGGAGACAAACCCAACAAATCAAAGAGCATAAAAATCGGTCCACCCGTTCTTGAGTTATAAATGGTGTAACTAAGCCGACTTTGTTTTAAGTATATTATATAAGAAATAAGATAAGATAAGATATAAGATATGTAGTTATAAAAAATGAATTCTTGCCACGATTAATATATGTACGGTCACGGACTTTAATCGTTAAGCCATTTAGGGGTTCTGTGTAATACACAATCTATGACACGACTATTGTAAGGGGAAACCTAAATGGCTCAACAAAGTCTGTGAGCGTACATAAAATCATTGCAGTCAAGAAAAGTAATAAAAAAGGCTACTTATTATAAAAGAGCGGAACGCTACAGAATACACAACCAAAAACCAGACTGATGTAGAGGTTGCAAATGTTTTCGCCACAGCGAAACAACATCAAGGGCCTACGAAGAACCGTTTTGAATGCGACTCCCGCCGGAAACCCTTAGACGACTGAAGCACCCGGCAAACAAAGCGGATCTTTGTTCCATTTCCTCGGGTATCTAATATTTCCATGTTTTTCTTTGTCGATGTAGACACAATAAAAGCAGCTGGCTCGTTAATCGCACAGAGTAGCCCGGGCGCGTAATTAACTTTGCAGCGAGAGAGAGCAGAGATTTACGTGAACCCCGGGCACAATTAAATTTGCATAGGAAATTGCACAGAATGAGCTAAGAATAACTTACCTACAAGACCTATGAAACTGAGTTCTAGGGTAACAAAGACAAAGGCGTCTGAATTGAGCAAGCTAAGTGTCGCCTTAGTAGCAATCAGGTCTTAAAGGTAATCTGGCGATTAAATAGGTACCTAGTACCTTTCTAGTTATTTGAATATTCTCAGTGGCTGTTTTACCTTGGCTTAAGGCAATAGGTATCATTTGAAATTTTATGGGTTAAAATTTTTTGGTCGAAAATATTCATATTTTTTTTTGCATACATATATTATAAGGCAGTTTTGGTCAAACATTTTATAGGCTAAAATTTAAATTGCTATAAGGCTAAATGCAAAATATTGTATGGTCTTCTTCTTTTTCAGCCTAATATTTAATTTCCTAAAATTAAAATACCGAAAGAATTTTTGTTTATAATACTAGCTAGCAGTAGCGAATTCTATTTAGTATAAAAACAGAAATCAAAGGTTCATATAGGTAGAAAATTAGGTTAGGTTTGAACTGCGTCCCGCGACAAAAACGAACTGCTATCAAAGAGTTGGTTAGGTTAGGTTTAAACTGCGACCCCAGCAAAAACAAGCTATTACAAAAAAACACTACATTCGGACTTGTGTTAAGTATACCACCAAATAATAGAATAAATAATTTTTGACATAATAAAGGTATACCTAAACAATATTCGACAAATAAACGTTATACCATACCAATGGTGTTTTAAGTATAGGTAGGTACTTAGAATATTTTCGACCAAAGAATATTAAACCCAACAAATTGCGGCATTTTAATCTTTAGACAAAACGTTAGTATGATAAAAAAATAAAACCGGTCAAGTGCGAGTCGGACTCGCGCACCGAGGGTTCCGTACAAAATCGTCAGTAGATACGTGAATAATTCAAGAAAAATTGTATGGTGGGACAAACTTAACTTTGCTCTTGTAAAACTGTTGTCCCCATACATCAACATATGCCGCGGTTAGTTTAGTAGGAGCAAATGAGGTTGTCTTACGATTTTTGCGAATTTCTAAAAAACGCTGCAAGTTAGGAAAACCGTTTTATTTTTCCTGTAATATTTAGGATAATATTAATAATCGGTAATTATTACAGATTTTTCTGTTCAGTAACTTCGGAGATAATAGGGGGGGAATGGTATTTTTTTAAACGTTTTTGGTCTTAAATCAAAAACTACACGTCTAATAAAAAAAATAAAAACCGTTTTGAAATTTTCATATTAAGCCCTTTCATTTGATATCCCACTCGATATATTAGCTCAACTTTTGATTTTGGACATCCCATTTCGGTCCCCTTTAAAAAAAAAGTAAAAAAGGTATAGGATTTTTTTTCTGTTCCATAGGCTCGAGTTAGCGGTTTTTGACACTATTCCAAATTTCAAGTCGATAGCATCAGTAGATCCTGAGATATCTTGCTGTGACAGACGGACAGACAGACAGACAGACAGACAGACAGACAGACAGAGTCGCACCATAAGGGTTCCTTTTTTACCATTTTGGTACGGAACCCTAAAAAATGTTAAGAAAAAAAAATTACCAAAAAAAAATGATAGGCCGATATAGACCCTAGTATTGGTCTTTGACAAAAGACTGGAATTGTTAGTAACTGCTCATTATTGTTCAACATCACAAAGTATACATTACGAGCATCTATATTAAATAAACAGAAAATACATAGGTTTCCGGATCTGGCCGAATTTTATAGCGATCCGGCCGGATCCGGCCGGACCGGATCCGGTAAAGCAAAACAAATTAATAGGTACTATTTGCTTCCTACGGTCATTCTTTCAGATTAAATAATCATTGATTAATTCAACAATAGGTAAAAAAACTTATAAACTCATAAAGATGTATAACCAAAAACAATATATATTTGTGACTGCATTAAACTAGTTACTTAGTTAAGTGTTGAATTTGATTAATTGATACTTGAATGCCTTGAAACAAAAAAATGCTTGTCCAATAAAAATAGCGATAATTAGTTGAGAATTACGGCCTGTAGAAGAGAACAGCAGAAGAAAGACAGACATCCACCGGCCGAACAATCGCAGTTTACTGCCGCAGCTGAAGCAGAGACACTTCGTTCGCTTCGCTTACTCGGTCAATGAACTGACATACACGCAAACTTAAGGTTAACTACCCAGTTTCACAACAAAATAATTAGTTAATGGCTACCTCAGCTTGGAGCTTGGCTGACTTAACATAATTTATAGCACAATAATTAGACTTAGGTAATATCTAAGATAAAGAACTAACTAGCAGCTTCTATTATTTTAAAGTCAATCAACTTTACATAAAAAACAACAACAATTAATACTACTACCTTTACTTATTATTTTAAAATATTGAGCAATCTTACTTTTTTTAACAAATAAACAAAATTTAGGCTTTTAAAATATCCCAATCACATTAGTAAGTATTTCTATGTAGATTGTAGATTAAAGTAAACTTTGTTTCGAGGCACAAATAAGTAGATATTGTTTTTGGCTATAATAATATGATTTTTCATATTTTCCTATTGTTAAATGAATCAATGATTATTTAGTATGAAATAATGACCACAGAAAACAAATAGTATTATTTTATCTTGCTTTACCGGATCCGGTAGCTACCAAAAACCGCCGGGTCCGGCCGGATTACCGGATACGGTCCGGCGAATTCCAATCCCTAGTTAAGGCATTACTTTACGTTCGGGTAAAACAAAACTGAAAATTATAAAAAGAAACAATTATAAATATTCTATCGATCTTCTCAGTAAAGACATATTACATAAGATAAATCATTCTGTAAATAACTTAAGACAAAATCGTATTTTTTTATATAATCGATTTTAAATAAACCTGTTAAATAGCAAATATATTACATTAAAAATAACCGAATCGCTGTAGGTATGCCTATAACATTATTTGAAGAGTATGTACCTGCTTTCGATTTCTCCAAGATCTCATTACCAGATCCTGACCTGCTTATGGGGACCACCCCAGAGATAAACGTTTTCAAATAAAATAATATTTTTCCAAATTAGTCCAGTCGTCTTCAAAAAAAAAGTTCTGACCAACTGAGAACCTCTTTGTCTTTAGTAAATTGTTTGTTTTAAGTATACATATTTATTATAAGGAAAAATTAAGTGGGTCAGTATGAATAATGGTGGTTTCTTTGTTTAAACCTGCCATCAATCAACACTAACCGCCAGCGAAGATAGACCTGTATAATTAAAATTACAACAACGATACTTTTGTTTCGAGAAACAATTATTTTCAAGTTTCAATGTTTGCATTGTGGAAACGTGCCGTTGATTACTTTTATGATTAATTGCAATAGTTCAAAGTAGATATTGTTATAGTTCAAAGCAGATATTGTTAAAGATGTCAAAGCCAAGAAAAGAAAAAAACCGGTCAAGTGCGAGTCGGACTCGCTCACCGAGGGTTCCGTACAAACTCGTAAGTAGATACGTGAATAGTTCAACAAAAACTGTAGCCGTTAGCTTAGTAGGAGCAAATAAGTATGTGTACGATTTTTGAAAATTTCTAAAAAACGATGCAATTTAGGAAAACCGTTTTATTTTTCCTGTAATATTTAGGATGATATTAATAATTGATAATTATTACAGATTTTTCTGTTCAGTAACTTGGAAGATAATAGGGGGGGAATGGTATTTTTTTGAACGTTTTTGGTCATAAATCAAAAAGTACAAAATGAAAAAAAAAACAAAAATTGTTTTGGAATCTACAAATTAAGCCCTTTTATTTGATATCCCACTCGATATAATAGCTCTACTTTTGTTTTTCCACATCCCATTTCGGACCCCTTTAAAAAAAAAGTAAAAAAGGTATAAGATTTTTTTTCTATCCAATAGGCTCGAATCAGCGACTTTTAACACTATTCCAAGTTTCAAGTCGATAGCATCAGTAGATCCTGAGATATCTTGCTGTGACAGACGGACAGACAGACAGACAGACAGACAGACAGACAGACAGACAGAGTCGCACCATAAGGGTTCCTTTTTTACCATTTTGGTACGGAACCCTAAAAAGAAGGCAATCTATAATAAACTATTCATATTTTCATTTACTGCAAATTGATTTTATATTATATCACTGATGTAATTCTTCAGCCAAACGGCCACGGACCATAAATTCTACAAGGATCAAAGATTACGGACCGTAGCATAAAACAATACTTGCATCTTTTGGTACAATAAACTCAACTGCAAATACCTCGCCTCATTGCGCAGCCTTTCAAGTTCCTACAAATTGTTCCTGTGTGAGTTTTATTACTACATTCGCGAACGTCTGGATATTTTTCATATTTTACGACACTTTGAATTTACGCGACGCGCGGAAAAGTCGACGTTCTGACGTTGTTGTCGCATCGCCGCGTTTCATGTCTAGTTCGAAACTGACTGTTAAAATGATAGTAACGTCTGTTTACTTTGCAACTTGGAATTCAAAGTTGAATACCTAACTGTGTGGTGGCCAAACAATACGTGTCGGATGCTTGAATGCTGGAAATAATATTTCAATAGGTTTTGAATTATGCTCTTACTCAATAACTCGACAAAGAAAAATGCAATTTCTTAGTGGTTTATTTATATATTGTGATATTCGTGCTGTCCCACATATTATACTGTTAAACAATAGAAGTTTTTTAATCATCGACTTCAAATATGTAGAACAAAATGGACGAGATATTCAATTCAACTCGATTTGAGGGCTATGCTTTAATTATTTTATGTTTTGTAACATTATTACTTAATAATTATGGAGAACTGTAGTCAAATAAGATCGTACATAAAGTGCGGGTTTTATTATATAGCATTGTAAATCAGGCTTTATTTTAAGAACCGCCTTATCAGGGCGGTTGGGCAAACACGGGCCTTTGTTACAATTAACTTTTAATTTACTGCCGCCGCCTTATCGCGGATTCTAACAATCCTCCATTATTTTCAGGAAGTCGCCACTGGAAACAAATGTTCCTGATTTTCTTAAATAAGAGCTTGAGCTTTAATCGTGGAGAAACATATTTCATTCGTTATAGCCGAATTACATCCAATTACTACGTTTATCAATGAAGTTGTGTTTTCATTTTGTAAAAGTAAAAATGAGTATTCACAACATGTTACACACATTCAGCTTATTATGCATTAGAAACCGAAATATTATCCCTAGATACTTTATAGAAACTATTTCGGTTTCTAATGTGTAGGAAAGCGAGAAATCTCTTTTTAAAAACTTAATGAAAATAATTGTCTTTAGTCTGCGTTGAAAACAGAAAATTAACACTGACTATTTTCTTTTGTTTATATCGTTTTTCTACACGCAGATTTTATTTTAACCCAATTTTTAACTCGAAAATACAACAATCGTCATCGGTATTCTAGGGCCGGTCCGAATTGTGCCGCTGAGGCCTCTCGTCCCATTGACGCCCATGCTCGCTTTATATGCAAATTGAATGACTCTGAATTTGGACGGGACGAGTGAAATGACATCTTCACTTCGGACACGTTAGCCGTAATTGCGGGATAGAAGTGATGAGCGCTTTAGCGGGAATATTAAAAGGCATAGGTTACTGTTATATGCATTTATAATGCTTTATATACGTATTGCTATGTGTCCGTTGTGGGTTCTAGCTTGCGTGATAATTATTATTGATGAACCGCAATTACCGCCCCGGCTTTTATGTGAACGTTTGGAGGTGCTATCTATTGGACTGAAATTATTAGTTATTTTAATAATGTAGTTTACGTTATCATAAAAGCAATAACCTATTATTAAGGAGTATAAAGACACTTCTGAATGAAAGCCATAGAAAAATAAGCCCTTTTGAAAAGTCAAAAGGGCTTAGTTTTCTATGGCTTTCATTTAATTTACACGGTAGGAACCGAATGTTGCCGATGTTATGATATATTGTACTTAAGTCCCTGTAGGTACCCATTTCTTTATTTATGTATTTATTTTAACTATATTGCACAAAAGAAAACCAATCGTACAAACGGTGAACTTACTGCCATAAGGCCTTCTTTATCAATTAATCCTATTCCTATGTGGGCAACCTATTCCTCATATTAACGTGATAGTGTTAGATACTCAATGCTGGGACTTCGATAATGATCCCGTGATCCGTCTACACAGATCTTACTCAGATCATTATACACAATTAGCTGCTATGTATGTTATATAGATGGTTGGCCCATGGCCCATCATGCAAAATAGGCGCATGTTTGTCGCCGAGTTGCGGAAAATAAGCCCGCGTTAACCTATACATACTATAGATGGTACACATACGTTACGTATGTGGTATAATGCTAGGTTTTAATAAGATGTTGATTGGATATTTTTAAATCATAGACCACACCGAAAAATTCACTTTGAAGTTACTTAAAAATAGCATGGTTTGGTCATCAACGGATACAAAACTGGAGCGCCATCAAGTGTGTCACTATAACACAATTTTATGTTTTCCGTCTGTCCGCACTAACTTCGGCTATTAATCACATCATAGCAGATGAATGAATATAAAAATATGTTTTTGTTAATGGACAATCGTAAATCCTACGATACTAAAACTGAATGGTAACTGAAGCTCGTGTCAAGTAAATATTTACATTTAATTTCCATTCGGTTGCAGCTGTAAAGCTTACCGTTATTATATTTCTTTATAACCGTAAGCTTCGCTTATTATTTGAAAAAGTGGCCTATTTAAACCACACACAAATTACGACACCTCGATATATTGGAATAAATTTTATGTTTCTGGTATCGAATTATTAAAGATTTTCATTATTACACTTATAATACTCTTATTTACGGATGTAACGATACCGATACCGATATATCGGTGTCGCCGATTATACAGCGTGGGAGGGACTATACCGACAAACTTTAACTGTAGATTCTAACAACTATTAGGAGTAAAAAATGTTATGTGATGTATAGTCGAAAAACGCTTACTTTCCGAGATATTCATCATTTTGTAAATGAAAAATCCCAAGTGTGTAACAAGCCCTAATAAATGTGACTAAGATACCTTTACTATTTTTTTAAAATCCTTTAACTAAACAGGAATTAACCTTCGCAGTATTTGATGGTAAGCGACTACGAGGCCAAAAAATTGACCTTTCGTTTCCATTTTAGCTTTTTTTTTTCTTTTTGATAACTTTTCAGCCAGTAAGGACATGTTTATAACGAGGGGCTTAATTTACTGATTTATTTTGTTCCATAAGACTATTAATGTAAAATGACAATATTCGACCCATGTTGATATAACATTATTTACTCGTCACACCACCAGGAATTTATGGCTAAAGTATGTCGGTATAGTCCCTCCCACCCTGTATACAACCGATATTTGAAAAGCACGAAAAAAAATTGTTGTATGAAAAAAATCTGCAAAAAGTAATTTCAATTACTGACTTAATTTTTATATTAGTCTATTACCTTGTGCAATAATAACTACTATGTTAATTATATATTTGTTTCATATTTAAAAAAAAAATCTGTGTTGACAATTTATTTATTTTTACTTTACAGTTACACCTTCAAGGTTGACTCTTTGTTAAATATAGCCAAGTTTTAGGTATAATAAGGACATACAAATAATAAATCTGAAGTTCACATACTTCATTAGTTAGCGAAGATATCGGTATCGGTATCGCCGATAATTTACTACAAATATATATAGGTATCGGTATCGTATCGGCAAAATTATGTATCGTTACATCCCTACTCTTATTTCTAATTTAATGCCAAGATTGGTTGTGCCAGTAAAATAAATGTATCCTTTTATATTTTATATGTTCAATAGTAAATTTACATTTTGCGAGTGAATGCATTAATTAATTTATTTATAGATAATTTTGATAATAAATACTTAAACAATTTTTAAAACCAACCCGTTAACATAAATTTAATATGTAGGTAATCAAAATCATTTTGTGATAAAAATATTCTTATTGCACTAGTAACCTTTGTCATAGCGATAATGATACTTGTTACTGTGACAGTGACATATCATTGGTATATTTTTGAGAATTTAATTAGAACCCAGTGTATAAATAAGTGTAATAATGAAAATCTCTCATAAACCGAGTCTACTTATTTTGACTCATGAATACTGCGTTCCTTGATTTAATGGAGGAATTGCTTGACAAGCTTGAGCGTTTGCAAAATGTCTGCATTCAGTACATTTTTGGCCTCCACAAATTCGACAATGTGTCCTCCTTCCGCACGCAGCTCAAGTGGTTACCAATCCGTCGCCGTAGAGACGTACATACCTTGTCTCTCCTCTTTAATGTTTTGTTTGTCCCCCCTTCTCCATTCTATCTTTCCGAGAGGTTTAAATTTATGGTGGATGATAGTGGCCACCGGCTGCGCTCTAGTGCTGATTTGATTGGTCTCTCTCAATACCTCTTCATGTAATCATCGCTCTTACGACAAATCTTTTACGGTACACTCTGTGAAATTATGGAACAAATTGCCACCGTCTTTCAGGCAGTGTCGGTCTGTAGCCTCGCTCAAGGGAAAACTTAAAAAGTTGTGGTTGCCCTCTGACTGAATACTTGACACGTTTTTAGTTGTTTTTACAGGTCCTGTATATTTTAATGTATTTATTTATATATGTATACAGTATATAAATACCTCTACAAGCTCTTGTGAAGAGATCCCTTAAAGGGATAAGTTCGCCTTTGTACATATACATTTTTTTTGTAATCCTGTACTTTGTCTTATTTTGTGCAATAAAGAGTTTAGCTTATAATAATTCAATTTTCAATTACATAATCTAACTGCAACTGGGATCCACATCCACAACCACAACATTCTTTATAAAATATTCATCAGAGTCCCAAGGAGATTCTCAAGACTCTTACTGTGTATGTTCATAGGAAGGAGGAACGATAAATTTACCCAGGCTTTGCAAAGCAGGTTGGTATTAGCAAGCCTTACTCCGACCCTAAATAATTAGGCAATTACTTTTATTTATCGTTCACTGGAAACATAATAGTACTAATAAGCGTTCGTGAGGCGAATTAAGTCATTATACATGAAAATATTTTTCCAAAGCCCTTGCGTTTTATGCAGTGAAGGAAAAAACTATTCGAGTAATGGAATGAAAATGTGATCGAGTAAGTGTATGTTTATTACTAATGTAGCACTAATTTCATCGTAATTATATTTTATCTTTCATAATATCCTCCAGGATATGAATACGTAACCACTGTGAAGCACGAATGTGGAATTCCAAAAGTAGTTAAATGTTAATAATAACAGTTACAAAAGTCATAGTAAAATAATAATCCAACATATACCTGACTAAAACTGCGATCTCAAAACTTTTTCCCTCATCATACCCAACATTCTAAACTAAAATCCACCAAAAGAAAATGTACATAAATAGGTTTCCGGCCTCCTATTCGCGACTTGAAAATTTATTCTGTGGAGGGCAATCGTGTGGAAAATTTGCAATTTAGAAGTAAAGGGGAACGCCAATAAGCCATCGATTATGCAGATGCACGCCTTTTGTGCAAAACTGCAGAGTTATCTTTGCAGTTAGTCTGTGTTCCGCGAGTTTTTGTCGAGAATCAGAGTATATTTTTACTTTTTTATTTACTTATGTTCTTGTTGTGAAAATTACGTCGCTCTATTCTGGACACATTTTGGTTAAAACTGGCAGTAATAACAATATCTCAACTGTTTCAATAACGAGCAGTAATCATTATAAAATATATAGATATTTAGTAATGACAGGTAAGCCTGTAAACCTTCAACATCATGAATTAACTTTTGGAACATTAAAAAAAATCGTCAGTAAAAATAGTGTTGACTTGGGGTTGTCACGTTTACTCAACGGTGCTTATTGTTGTTGTTTTTTCCTTAACCTCAAAAAGCGGGGTTACAACTCTGTAATCCCAGTCATCGTTTATGTTTGGCTATAAATAGTGCTGATTATTTTATTTATCAACCTGTTTTAGCTCTACCAATTTTGTGACATTCTAAGCATATTTTTGAGCTTAATTTTAAGATACACTATTCATCCGATATCAGTATTAAACTGTCTGCACATCAGATATAAAAATAATGATTATGTAAATATAGTACCTACATACTTTTCTTAATTATTCATTTCACATTTGCAGATAAGATTCAAGAACGGATGAAAGAGAAAAAGTAGTTTCAATAAATAACAAAACAAAGTTATCGAAAAATGTATAGAGTATTCTATGTCAATCTATACTTAACTAACTATAAAGTACTGGGATGACGATCTCCCTTCTTATTGGTTACAAGCCAGCGTTCACGTTAAAACATATAATATTAAGATTAATGGAACATGTTTGGACAACCTGCAATTATATTAACCGCTTGTTTGCTTTACCATATTAAGATTTTAGTCTATGTTAAAATGTTACTGTGTATGTTGTTGCTCACAGAACATACGAGTACAAAGGTAAAAACGTCGAGACATTATATAAAAATCAATATGAAATCCATCTCAATCTTACATGCAAGTCACAAAAACCTAAAAAGATATTTCTTTTTACTTATTTGGACAACAAAAGTACATTTTTCCTCCTGAAATTAAATTATTTAAACCATAAAAATATTTATAATAATAAGGATGCCTGCTATTTTCTACGTGTAATATTTTCCACGCCGCGAAAGCCGTCTTAGCGTAGTTAATTTGAATGAACCAATCAGCGTGTCATATTCAGCCTTAGAACCCTTTGTCCTCCGCTTGTCTAAAACGCAATATGACTTATTCGCGTTTTGCCTAAACTTCAATCTTCAGTGGCATTAAGACTATGTAGCTTGCAGACTATTTCGATCTTTGTCTATATAGTAGACTGTCTGTTTCGATAACGTGCCTAATTCGCGTTTTGCCTAATTCCTCTACTGACCAAATCGCGTTTTGCCTAAACTTCATATTTAATGGCGTAAGCGTCTTCAACTGACTAAATCGCGTTTTGCCTGAAATTGTTTAATGCATAATTCTCTAATCGACGTAATCGTGTTTCACCTAAGCTTCAAAGATATGAGGAAAATTTGTGATAAACTCGTTATTACCCCACTGCGGCGAAGCCCAAAGGAGGGTTATGTGTTTGACCTTTATGTATGTCCGTTCCTGTGTCCGCTCTACTACCTACCTACTCAACGGCACATCCGATTTTGATAAATGATACATCATTAGATTCGTCTTGATGGTGCGAGTGTCACTGGGTATGAAGTTCGTTAAAATAAACAAAATGGCGGATTTTATGCAGTTTCAAAGTGCACCGCGGTCGGGTTTTTTTAGTAAAAATGTGGTTATTTTGGTTTGATTTTTGCTGCCCAATTGAATTTGAAGTGATTAAAAAGCTTACAATTATTATGTCAAGTACCTAAGAGTGTCGTTTCTCGTTACTTAGCTGAATAGTCAGTACCTATCGTAATTCATATCAATTGGTAAGCAAGAGAACGATTGAGTTAACATTCCAGTTACAAAGTTCCGATTCAAGACACCAAACTTCGAGTTAGTCATAATGCGTTTTAGACCTAGCGCGTTTTAGGCTCAATGCATTTTAGTCATAACGCGTATTTGGCGTTAGACTTTTTAGTCCTAACGCGTTTTAGTCTCAACCCTGACGTAGTCCTAACCTAATGCGTGTGAGTCTTAACGCGATATAGTTTAAACAGTTTTAGGCCTAATACGGATTAGTTCAACAGCGATAAATGCATTATGATAATTAGTATGATGGTGGTTTATGCAATGTGCGACTAAGACTATGTAGCGACATAGGCATATTACGTTTTAGTGGAGAACAAAGGCTTTGAACATTATACGTAAAAATATAGTATAAATTCCTATTAGCATTATGTATGTACTTATCTAGGTAATAAACAGAAATGCAATGTAGTAAACATGTACTTTGTCTTGTTTTTACATTCAATATCATAACGTCGCCTACTAAATACGAATACAGGAATGATGTATTACATCCGAAAACTAGCGCTTCGCCTCCGAGGCTTTCAGAGAAGCGCAGAGATAGCCCTTCCGGTCGCCAACTTCCTGTCAGCAGATACCGACGAATCTTGTGCCAGTTTTTGTACAATCCCAAGAAAAAGCCGAAAGAGCAAAGGAGAAAACAGTACATGATTACCGAGAAAGAAATGAGATGATTCGTTGACGTAGGACTAACTAGAATTTGATTACACTTTTTCTGATGTGTGAGTTATGACTGTTGACTGTTTGCAGTCAGAAACGATTTTGCAAGATGATTTAGATCAAATGTCTGGCTAGAATATACATATTTATTAGTATCCTGTTTATACCATTTATTGATAGCTAGGACTAAATTATTGGCATAAATATTCACTCTCATCTGTGTGAGTATGCATGTGCCCAGCAGTGGGTCGTATATAGACTGATGATGAAATAATTGGCATTTTCAGTACCTAATAATAAAATGAATAAAAAGTGATAGTGTAGTATCACCTGTTTCCAATAAAAAAATATCAAATGCAAAGTATATTTTTGGTGTGTTGCATTTTAAACTTAATAATTAAAACAAACTTTAAATCATTAGTTAATATTTTCAAGCTGCATCGAATATAAAATTGATAACCTCAAATTAAACTGTAGGTGTTCAGTTTTTACAGAAATATAACATCTAAATTTTAAAATTTGACAAATATCTCCCTCGTGTTTTGATATCCCGGTAGCTGTACAAACAAATGAGTTCTATTCATGACCTTTTGACAGCATGTGTGGTAATACGACACTAGGCGGCGCTGGCGTCGACACTGTTTGCTCTGAAACCTAATATGGCGCATTAGACCGTTGTTTTGCCTCCATTATCTTAGCTTTGATGCTGCCAACTAGATTATGGGGCAGCCGTTTTAGTCTGCCTTACGTATATCATTACGGTCGGAAATGGAATGATTGCATAGGAATGAAAAGACATTTCTTTTAAAATTTGTTTAACGAGTTTATCAAATCGTAGTCTTAAATGTACCGGGATGTTCCCGGAATTCTTTTATCAAAGAAATATGGAGAAACCTAGCAAAATCACCGACTAAGACTGGATCGAACAACCAATAACCACGATCACTCTGCAAAAGCTGCCGACTGAGAAGAAGATTTAAATGTAATACGTTAATAACAATAATATTACCACCGTCAACTACCTCAAACGGCACGTGCCTTTTATTGAAATATTTATTGTAAAATGGCTTCGTTGTATCGCAATAATTTTTTACACCATAATATATCTAGAAGCGCCGGAAGGTATTTTCTAAAATATTCATCCACGAAGCCACGAAGCCTTACAATTTTTCCTCAAACTAAAGATTGGCTTTTGTAAACCATTAATCAGAAGCACAATGCATGTCAGTCGACGCACGGCGTAAGGGGCGAGTTTCCCGTATAATGCGGCATGAATGGAAAGCTGCCGACATTGCCGCGTGGTTAGGTACTTGGCTTTGTGGTAAAAGTACAATTCGATATTTACAAAACAATCAGGAAATTGTCTCAAAAGTTTAGAACTGTTAACATCACAGTGATAATGAACATTACGAAAACAAATGCCTTATCGATGGGTCATAATGACGTGAAAGGAATTAAGTAAGTATGTCCAACACCCACTCTCTTGCTTGCAGTTACTGTAGTCACCTGTCAAAGTACAAGTACTTAATTCTAGAGCAACGGAAAATAGCAAGCAAGTGAGTTGTTGTCTAAATACGATTACAGGTACTATTGTCAATTCAGATTCCTATTGGCGATTAGCAATTAGTATAAAGGATACTTCATGTGAAACAAACTGTAGTAATCCTAATAATTCAAAACAACATAATCAGTTTTACTGCATTGGCAAATCACAATTCGTTCCCAAAGCTTATAACGATAAGCTTTAATGTCATATCGTGACCATGTTCACATTAAATAGCCATCGACACTGTCTACAAATATTTTTACCTGTGATATTGGCATGAACCATATGCTCCCTAAATACCCTAATAGAAATTGCCATAGTGCTAAAATAAGAATATTAGGAAGAAACATGTTTTACATTTCCTAATATTTTTAGTATAAAGATAAAAACCAGATAAAAATAATTTGACGGTCTAAAAACGAAGATGTAACGCGTTAATCGATGTACCTATAATAAAATATTCTTTACTGTATAGTTTAGACGATAACTACAATGCTTACCAGTGTATCAAACCTTAGGTACATAGGTATACACTGGTTTAAAATGGGTACTTGAGTCTGATTTAAGTTAATGATTAATCAAAATATATTACCTACCTACTCTTAATAAAATAACAATATCAACAAAGATTTACGACATCTATTCCAAACGACTGGTCCCCATATTTATGTTTAGTGTATAATAAAAGTAAATTAGCGATATACGCCAAAATGCAACCGATAGGGGGAGCAGTGCGCTGACAATCACCGACTGGTTTCCAAATTTCCCAATATCCGAAGCGTAATTGATATTTACGCCGCATTAACTTCACATATTAACTGTGTCCAGTACTTTTGTGCATTCGTATTTTCGGGCAAAATCTGCATAAAACTGGTTAAATTTTAATTAAAAATTTGCAAATTCTGCGGGATTTTATAATTAGTATTTAACCGCTGTTCAAAATAATTGCATAGTACAACGGCAAAACTTTCTAAGGTGCCTTCAACTTTATACCGCGGCCTTGTAGTAATAATGTTTGTCAAAGTTATGAGATTCCCCGAAATTGTTTGCAAACCGTATTGTCTTTTCCATAACTATCTCAGGTCATCGTTGACTAATCTGTGGTGTTTGAACGCTCTGTTTGCAATAGTTTAAGACAAGTTAGACAACGAACCGCATTAGTCAGGGATACTGGGCCCATTTAACAGTGTCAACCGCACATTTGTATTGGGAACAACCTTAAAAAGAATCCTTTACTCCGTGAACGGGAACAGATTGTTTGTCAATTATTCCGACATATGACTAATTTCCACTTCGGTTACTTGCAACTAGTTCATTCATGGATATAATTTACTGTTTAAATTTAACTTCACAGACAAAATTAGTCTTCTCGCTTCTAGTTATTAGACTTACCCATTGAAGAGTTAGAGATTAATGATCAGCCTACAGACGAATTCATTTCCTTTTAAACAGACGGCGGCGATTCAAATGCTCAATTTATCAACGATACTTAATCAATAGAATTTAGAATTGAATGTCTAATAGTTGTTTAAATTGCTTTCGAGTGAAAGAAGTCTGTTAGGAGGGCGGAAGGGATCGGTTGAACTTTCATTGTGAAGGTAGCACGTGTCATCCGGCACACCTGTATAGAACAGTGACTAATGAATAGGTTTACCGCTATCTGATTCTTCACCTATAAAACTGAATGCTCACGGTTAAAAATAATTTGTGTATTTATTTTATATAGGTACTTTCATATGAATTCATAATTTAAGTCAATTTAATGTTGGGTTATTTTAATTATCTTCACAGTTATGTGTTACTATACCCAAATACTAATGCTGCCGGGACCAGGTAACAGCCGTAGTTACCTTTAACGACTCACCTCATAAAGACCCGGCTTATATTAAGGAGCTAAATACTTTTCCTTAACGTTTATTCCTGGAGCCTTCTAGATAATGCAGGACGGTTACTTAACTTACTCATTACGACTTGCAATATTACGAAATCTAATGGATGCTCTTTTCGATGTCGCCTCTCGTTTGCTTTCCTTCTAAGTCTTTCGGACGGGTCTCCATTAACTAAAGAGGATCTCCGGCCAGCTTAATTAAGAATTCTCTCCGAAATCTCGCCTCGGCCACCCTCGGGCGGAATGGCAGCGATTGATTTTAAATGAGCCGACAACAAAGACCGCCTAAAGTGGCCAAGTTGCCTTTTAAAAACTTAATGTCAAACTTGGCCGTCGCTAAAGAAAAAGTTAATTTTAATCGTGAAAATGTTGCGGGCTGTTTAAGATGCCAAATGTCTTGCGACTCCAAGAAAATATTATTACATTTCACGAAACGATTCATAGCTACAAAGGCTTGCAAGGAGGAGGAACGTCTGACTGTCTGCCGAATATTTTGCAGACGCGGAGACATTGCCCGTAGTTCTTACATAATTGCTAGTATAAGTTTTCGCGGGCTATTATTCTTTTCAAAAGTCTGTGATTATGTAATTGCATTTTGATAGTTTGTGGGTTGCTTGTACTATCTCTAATAAAGTTGTATTTATTAGTCAACCATTGATATCTACTAAATCTATTACTTCATACCTAATTTTTAAAGTTCTTAGTAGAAGGTAATTGTAGTCAAAAAATCTAGATCACCGGAGGTTTTCACCGTTTAAACCGCGTTCCTTCAGACGGAACATTCCGCTCCAGACGACATCTGGCACACAAAACTTCCAACATAAACATGGAGACAGAAAATTTCATCCCAAGTGAGGAAATATTACAGCAGCTTAATGTTACGAGGGCGCACCTTACGGAAGGCTGGCTCGTTATGCTGATTTATGAAGCACCCCCGAAAGGTGTTTCAAAGAAAGCTAGTGCAAATTCCTGCGAGGGGTTAGCTGGATACATTTTAAGAGATTCACGAGAAACATTGTTTGTAATAATCGCTTGACGTTCGGTTTTTTATAGCAGAGTATATTTATGTTACGAGCCTTGAGTTTCATAATGACAGTTTATAAAGGTAGCGGTTCCAGATTTGTCCTTTATTGCATGCATAGCTCCTATGAACGCCAAATTTGGACTACTGGGTTTCCATCAAAGATTAAACAACGCAGTGGAGAAGGCACGATGAACAATACTTACGAAATTCCTTGAAAAATTATGAAGACTTTCAATCCCATCTTTCTATCTTGGTTTACATATTGAAACATGACTTAACTATGTATTACAAAACGCACAGCGTGGCGTCCGTTAGCTCTGAATCAAAATCACCTCGCGTAATCATTAAACATATGAAATTGGGGTTAGGGATTTAAAATTGAATTTTCAGTCATTAATTAAGGCGAACGAGTACCTTTGTAATACCGATATGGCCACACGCTGGCTCCCTCTAGACCGCCCGTGGTTTGTGCACCTGGATTGGAACCGTAAGCAGTACGGAGTATTTAGTGAACCTATTTTGATAAGGAACTTCATTATTTATTTTTAATCAAGTATCTAGATACTAGCATATTAGCATGCACATTGAATGTAGAGTGTAGTCTTATTAACCGACTTAGACTTACTTCATGCTAACGATTTTGCATTCAATGTTTTAGTAACTGTTATAAGCCTTATTTTATGAGAGCTTACTCACAACATCGTAATACCTACAAATAAAAAATTGTTCCGTCACTGTTCATACACACAACTACTAAGAGTAATTTCACTCGCAAATGTGCATGTTATCGACTTAGAATCTTTATAGTTTTTCTGTTTTACGATACAAGTAAACCGCTTTTGAATTAATTTTCTGTAATGGAATTTTTAAAACAGCAGGAAATATAAACTATGTTTAGATAATACAAATTACTGTATGGTATAATGTTTTCTTAATTACATTTACTTCCATGAAATTACTCATAATAAGTAGAGCGTTAGAAGTATTGATTGTAATACCACTTATCGTTAGTTAAGTCTACTTATTCAGCGGTATAGTGTAAATACTGAATTTAATAACTGGATTTCAGTACTGCGGTAAGTTCTTCCTCTTAGTTCTGTGTTTTTACTTTGAATTATACCTTCAGTCTTTTTATCAGACATTTTTTTTTCTTAGGTGTCCTTTAATCAAAAATAATTTAGATTGACATATATCTTAAATGTGTATTACAGATCGTCACTACTTTGACACAAACTCGTATTTAAAAACGTCGTAGAGAAAAACGTCATAAAAACTTACAGCGTTTTTACCTGTTTTTTTAAAGGAATAACGATATTTTATTCCGTTACAGTTTTAGTAATTGCTAATAAGAAATACCTATGCACAATCATTTACTTTATTTGCGCAACTAATACCTATATAAAAAGACGTTTTCAGTTAATATTTAATATCATGACAATAGAAAATCTAATACAAATCTAATTGATTTTCGAATGTTGTTGATAGGTTTCTGTGTACCAAAAAAAATTGACCCACCTGGAAATTAATTTTCAAACATGATTGTGCCGGACAATGATTATTTTTAGAACATCTTAAGAAGAAACTTGTCTTAACGTTGGGCTTTAATTTACTCAAATTATGAGGAGATAAGTATCATCTTGAAAGTATATTGCATTTTGTGAAGTACCTAAATGTTCATGTCATCTTGATTTTTATAGCGTTAAAGCCGAAAGGGATTCCGTAGTTAATAAGCTTCGCAAATCGTAAATCTTATTTTTTATGAGCAATGATGACAAATAAATTACTTACCTGCTCAATGCAATAGCATTCAACAAAAATGATACAAATCGCTTTATTTTTAATACTGCCTCTTTCTCGGGAATAATGTAATAAAGAAGAAACAAGATACAGTATGCCGTTGTAAAGAAAGATTGAATTAAAAATTTAACCATGCTGAACAATTCGAAGCATGCAGAATCGCTATCAAGAAATATTTAAAAATACATAAATTAGATACCTAATTTAAAATAAAGCCAATATAATAACTTTGTTTTCTCATCGTTCGTTATTGATCTTTGTAGTTTGTAATGGATAAGGATGTTATAAAAAGTGTGCACAAAGCCAATCTCCACAACATTATCACCAATACACTTTCAATACAGCATACTCAAATCAATTCCCAACTTTTCTAGTTTCAATATATTGTCTCAGTATTTCCCAAAAGACTTCGGACGCGATTCGATATTATTATGTTTCCTGCACAACTGGAAATTACGTCATACCTTTCGCGCATGAGCGCAGAATCCGATGATTTTTCCGATAGCAGCTATTGTTATGGGCCCGTACGAAACAATCGGGGATTTTTTACCCCATTTAATCCCATTTGTATTCCCGTCCACTGAAACATGAATTTATTTTGTGCGCTTGATTTAACTGACAATTTGATTTTGCCGCTCGAATGTGTTGGCTTTGTCAACACACTGTTCAATAAAAGTTGCACATGCATCGATTTTATTTGGATACATAAAATTAGGAAATTATAAATTGGTTGAGTTGAATCCGAAACAGTCTTAATCATAGTTATTTTCTCGATGCAATCATTGTTCTGACATCGTTCATTAAAGTAACCACTGTCCAGTATGGGATAAGATAGAAGAGACAATAGATTCTTGATAGTGCTGGTTTTAGGCTGACATTTACTAATTGGCACTTCGAAACTAGACGTTCGAAAATAAAATATCGAAGGTTTTATTCTCACATTTAATTTATTCACAAATGCTACAGTTTACATACGAATTTAATCAATAATAAAAAGCGAAAATGTCTTCATTACTGAACTACATAAATAAGCACAATCCTACTGATATTACAAAATATTAATGTAGAAGTTCGTGAAGATGTTTGGATGATTAGAAGTATGGAGGTTTGGATGTTTGTTACTAAATAACACGGTAACCAGTAAATGGATTGAGATGAATTTTGATGATTGGCATACAACTAAACCAATACCTGGATTGAAAAATAGGATACTTATATCCCGGCAGGAATCTCCTTTGGGATAATAACCGGAATGACGCAGGCAAAGCCGCGTGTAAATGCTAGTGAATAATAAAAAGTGAAAATTTCATATTTTAAATACATATTCTGCGAAAATTTATCCTATTACGGTTCATCAGATACAACCCCGTGACACACGGACAGACGGGCAGATTGGACTGCGGAGTCTTAATAATTCCCTTTTGGTACGGAACCCTAAAAAATAAAGAAAAATGAGATTTGAAATAAGAAAGCTTATGCTGCTTATTCGCTAACGGGCATATGATATAACTATACAAATATACATATTTAATGTAAAAACAAAGATTAAGTCGTATCATTGTTTTACTTTAATTAATATAAAATCTAAATTACGAGATACGAAGATTTTATTCGTTAATTCTTAGTATTTGCCTACAACACTGCACTGCAAGTAGGTAAGTACATTTATTTACTCGTAGCTGTTTCAGTGGAATACTCCGGATAATTTAACCAAGTCTATTTACAAGCGAAGTAAACATAACAAATTGCTTAGCGTTTGCTATAACTTAAGGCTAAATTACCATATGGGGCCTATTAGCGGGTTTACTCAGAGGATTTAGAGTCTAGTAGACACAGGTCGAATTATTCAACTTAGTTTATACAAATAGTTTAAATTAATTATCATGTTAAGTTATTTTAATTGATTAAATAAAAAACACGACAAACTTATCGCTTAGTGAACTAAAACTACCTACAAAAAATCTATTTGAATAATTAGATCAAATTCAAACTGCTTATTCTATTTTTGAAGATATCATTATCATCAAACTTAACAACTACACTCTTGTCGATGGAGTAATCGCGTAAGAAGGGGCAGGGACCTTCTTTTCTCGCCGTCAACTTCAGTTGCCGTAAATATTACTACCAGCTTTGAAAAATCAGATAATAATGGTATCATTAATTGTTCAATTATAACCAACTGAAATGGAAAAGTTATGTTTTCCATTTCTAAATTACTCTCTTGACGTCTTGGGTTGGTTCCCATTCAAATCGACGAATCCTATCTCAGTATATTTCTGTGATCATAGCCATTCTGATCTATAGGACACATAAAATCCACTGTGCGCAAAGAGATTTCTTAGACATTCATTAAGCAGATACGATAACAAGCTGAAATAAACGAACTCAGCTTTTCATAGCACCACAGGATAGCACGTACTAAAATTAAACGCCATGAATTTTTTTGAATTTATATTCGACAAGTGAACGTGTCGAGACTACAGACGTGCTTCCCGTCCAAAAGAGCTCCTGAAATTAAAATTATGTTTAATGAAGATAGCTATGAGAATAGCTGCTGCTATCAGCTCACATTGAATCTTTTGTTGTCTCTGGCAGCAGGATTGAATGGGGGAATTCTTAATTAAGTGTTCGCGAGGCCCTCTCGCTTAATGCAATGACTTCACGGCTCGTTTAACTTTCATAAAATTCTCTTAGACTCAGCGATTTTTCCAACTAGTGGAATTAAATTTTCACTGAAAAAGTGGCTTGGTTGTAAATAATTGGATAGAAAGACGACTACAAGTCTTTTGAAAGCTTTTTATCCTGTAGATTTGCGATTTAAAAACAGCTGAAATTAAACTTCATGGTGTTTTACCCAACTACTTTCTGGACCGTTTCCCCTTCTAAATAATTTAGAAATTAAATTAAATAACAATTGAGGAACAATTCATTCAAATGATTTGCATTATGGCATAACGTTTATTAAAATCACTGTCTACTTATTTTGATTACCTATTAACAGCGCTATGAAATTATACAACGTACTAGTTATTCCAAGGCAGTGTTAATTCGAAAATGGAATATAGCAATAATGGCGCCAAAGTGATATGGCATCGGCGTAATTTCCCTTCATCACTGTAATGGTTTTCATTACTCTCTTTATTACAGCTATAAGGGCATAAAGTTGCATGAAAAATAAGTAAAAACCGACGCACAAGCTATCAATCAAAATTATGTACCGATTAACGCCCGACCAAGGTTTTATAATAGCCGGAAATTATCGAGGTGCGTGGTGGAGAAAATTATAACTATAATTAAAATAACTATTTATTAATTGCATATGATATAAGAATGCTTTGCCGCCATTTCGGCATTTAACAATAGCTGTTAGAAACTGTAGCAATCGTAACACTTAATAACATTGCGTGTATTTACTATAATACACATTTTTTTATTAAAGTTAACCTGTATCTATTACTTTTATTCTGAATACTTACAATATTGTTCTATGAAAATCTAGCCCAGCGAAATAAATATTGCGATGATAGCATATTTACAATCGAAACCAGAATTAATTTTAATTTTTCAGATTATAACCCTTAATATTGTACAAAACGTTACGCCTAAGTTGATTGCTGCCTTTGATGCGATCTGAAAAGTTATTTTTGATTACCAACTGCTATTAGAACAGTTGTTATGAAAAAAAAATCTCGTGTTGTCTACATTTAGAAGTCACTCAATAGTCAGTATAAAATGTATCGAGGGATAACTTTACCCAAGACATTACACACAGGGTGGTCCAACCCTAATAAAGATCGATTATTATCATCTCCCTCTATGACTCACGTAATACCATAATTGATATAAAAGCCTATGCCTTTATTATTATGACGCCCCCTGAGTAACGGAGATTTAAAATGAGCAATTGTTGGATTATAATGATTAATTTTGCCACACAGCAAATATTTCAGATGTCTCAGTAAAGACGTTGCAATCTTTATTAATATTTTACTTTACTAAATAAATGTTTACCATGGTAAAGCTAAAGATAAAGGTTGATTAATAAGATTTATTTGTCAGGGTTTCCAACTCGGACGGTTGTAAAATTGCACCTGTCACCGACTTTGGAAAAAATACTGTAATTTTTTATATAAAACAAAATACGTTTGCGAATCGTTTGATTACCTTGCTATAATCAAACGATTCGCAAACGTTTTTTTTCAACTGTACGAGTATACGGAGTATATTGTAGCAAAATCCTTGTTCGAGAGAGCCTTACAACACAATTAGTGAATAATTAGGTATAGTTGGACGATGTTATGCATTATCGAATTAAGCGCAGTGGAAATTGTATGTACTGTCGTCCAGGAGCGCGTACCCATATTTATGTATGTGCGCCTGTATACTTATGTGAGGGTACCGACTGTACTTATTTCGACAACGCATAACCGTCTAATTGAGAGTAAGAGTAGCGAATTTCCAAGTAAAGAAAACAGTTCTTCGCAGTAGAGTGGTTTTTATGAAACATGTTCCAACTAATAAACTATTAACATTTTCGTCACCACAGGAATGCCAAGGACTTTACGTATATTTATTCAGTGTACTACGCGTTAATGACAATTTACAACTGTGCTTTTACAACCACGCACAAATGTTCTGTAAATTGATACAATGCAGACATACGCCGCGTATTTACACCAGGGTCGCCCAGCGTGCTGGGGCGAACTTGGCAGACCTTTGCGTTCGACACGCGAAAAAAAAAGAGTCATTTTGAAGATGACCCTGCTTACCTGACCATAAGGTTGAAATCGGTTTGTATTTATTTTGGGTGCTTAGGACTTTTTGGTAATTGGAGTGTTGTCTTCTATTATTCTTCGTTGCGAGGGTGGAGCGGGTCAAATCGCCGCTCACTAAAGAGCGGCGCGTGCACGCTGCGTTAGTTACGCTCGCGCGTCGCCTAATGAACGCGGTTGCAGTTTACACGTGCAGTTTAAGACCCAATTGCTTCAACTATTAGAGGGTATTTGCAGGATTTTGCAATGTTACTAATTTAATTGGCTGCACTACTCATATATAAGGTCCTAATTTATTAGTTGCAGATATTTTTACAGCTGATAGTACTCGGTCTCTGGAGTATATTAAAGCATGAAACATAGCTTTTAAGATGTTTTTTTGGAGAAAAAGGAAAAACAAATTTGCTACGTAATAATACCATGTTGTGACATGTGATAATGCACATGGTGATTTTTTTAGACGAAATTATAATTAATATTTTTGTTAGGTGAATGAAATCAAAAAAGTTAATCAAGTAAGTTTCTTAATTTTTATTTAAAGTTAATTATTTTAATGTAAAGTATAATGTGTTAAAATATCTGCAACTAATAAATTAGGACCTTATATAGAGTACCTAGGTACCTATTCTTGCATGTGGTTATTAGGATTTATACATCTGTATAATCAAAGAAAAACTTTTTACGTAACGTTAACGCAATATTATTTATGAAATTATTGCCTCAGCTGGATAATTTTATTAATATACATTAAATATTCATGACATCCAAAAAGTCTTCATGCTCTAACTCATGCAGTCGCCAATAGAGAACTGAAGCCATTTGTAGTCCGCCGGCTGCTTGTAAGTACTTACGAGCCGCACGCACACATCAACTAGTTCTTTCCTACTGCGAGCAGCTCGCACACATAGGTAGCCGGCGAACTAGACATGCTTCACGCTACGCGTACAGAAAAAGCCACTTTCTGGCCAAGTCTAGACAAAATGATGACACACAACACGGGAGGTAATAAAGAAAGCCTTCGATCGCATATTTAAGTACATCCCTCGCTTGCAGCTCGGACCGCAAACATCTGCGATCTCGGCCTTTCTTTGTTTTACCTTTACCACCCTTGTTGTGTAATGTGCTATTTCATAATCAGTTCATAATGAAACTCAGTTTAAATTGCAATCTCTCGGTTTCACGTTTCCACCAAAATCTGCGTGCGAGGTGCAAACTCACACGGTCCGTATTAAAATTTATTACTTGTCAAAGCTAAATAGAGATACCCTGCGCGTGACCCGGCGAATGGCTCGTAAATCAGGGAGGATCTAATTGCTTAGAACGTTTACTTTGCCGACCAAGGGGTTTGGTAAATAATACTATATACTCGTGTAAATAAAGCACTAACTTACCGTTAACGTTGTTAATATTAGATAAAATATTCGTACTTTAGCATTTTTTTATTTTCATTTTGTTTAACTTACGTTTCCTTAAATTTGAGAGAAAGGAATCTCTTACACCGATTGACTTTTCACGCCACTGCTCGGAAAGGTATAGGTAGATGGTCGGAATTGGGGCCGCTAAACAACGAGTTCCTGGGCAGCGAATCAGACGAGCCAACATCATTGTTGGCTCGTCTGATTCGCTGTCCAGGAACTCCAACCAACAAAAATATACGAGTATACGAGTATTGCTAACATCCCGGCTTCTACAATAATGTACTATAGTCTCATAGTAAGCAAAACTTGTACTATTGGTACTATTTAGACTAGACGACGATACACGGTTTTGCCAATTATTATGGTTACTTACATAGGCAGATGCATTGGGTAATGTACAGCTGCAGAGAAAAGTAACCCCTTTGCCATACTGCCAATATACAGGGGGGTTTCTTTTTTTCTGCGGCTGATCGTTCTTTGGCATTCGCAAGAATCAACTCAAAATCCGAATGATTCTAAAATCAGGACATTTTATGGTCTACCTGTATGTCTGCTTTTTATACTGTGCTACACTGCTACTTGCGAGCTTGAATATAAATCTGCTTTAACTTTTCCGATTGAATAACTTAGATGAGTTCCGAAATAAATATGGCTGAAGAAACATCTAATGTTGTTTTGGCGGAATTTTTGACCCCTACCCGACGTTTATTGTCATTGTATCACCGTTGTCTGCGCAGCATCACATTAAGCCGGGATAATTTTATTCCCCCACAGTCAGGCCCTGGGATGTTTAGTGTTGTTGCGTAAACGATACATCCCGGCCAATTTGATTCGCTATAAATTGCATTTATGTCAATGTCACTAGCTCGGTTAGGGATTCATTCATGACTGAATTGAAGTTTATGACGACCTAAAATTGCCTAATTGGTGGTTTTGGTAAAATTAAAGATTTTTAACAAACGTAGACTGATTTATCACTTTTATCAGCCCTAATGATTTGATTTGGTTTGGTAGATCATGTTATATTATGTCATAAATGAACTCATATTTGTAATGTTGATACTTCGTTTCAAATTAGGGTAAACGTTCTAGTGTTCGACACGCTAATACCTTCACACATACACTTCTATTGCTAATGATTTAACATTCAAGATAGCAACAACTTGGACAGTATCGAGCACTCGAACGTCTACTATACAAGACATTGCATTTGCTTAGAGTAAGTGAGTTTTTTCAATGAGACTTAAGCTCCCGTTCTTCACCTTTTGTTAGTTTGTTATTTCAAAGGTGAAAACTATAGTCTATATACTATGGACTCCTTAGGAGTAAAGATAGGTGTCTCAAATATCCTCGCTCAGAATCCGGTAAGTACAATAGAGATCGCTAAAGAAACAGATAAAGAAAATGAATAGGGCCCAATCATAACTTGCTTTTAAATTACTAAGCTTTTATTTATTAATTAATAATAATAATAAGTTAACGTATTGAAATAAAAACGGATCACTCACGTTATACAAAAGACGAGACATCCATTCGGCATTCCCTTAATCATGAGTAGTATTCGCGACTACTGCTGACACAGTAGTCGCCGGGCAGCGTTCGAGAATACTACTCATGATTAAGGGAATGCCGAATGCTCCCGAAACATGTAGAGTGGATGTCTCCTGTTTTGTATAACGTGAGTGATCCGTTTTTATTTCAATATGTTTGAGTCTCACGGTGGTATTCTAAGTAATAATAAGTTAAGTTCAATATTCACTATGGGTAATAAATTAAAACGTTCAATCACATTTGATTAAACTGAAAACGTAATTAAATAATAACCTAATTGTTTCTAATATGCCGTATCTCAAAACGTGTGTTTCCATTTATTGCGCGAACATAAACAAGCCAAACGACCATTTACCCAAACAAGGTGTAACTACGTTTAATAAAATATTTATCTTAATAATTAGTAAAAACTCGGCAAGTCGCGGTTCATTTGATAAAGGTGCGTGTAAACGGCCCTTTGCGTGATAAGCTGGGGCATATAAATTAAAACATAATTGTGTTATCGTGACGCCATGCTTTAATGCATTTAGGACGTCGCGACGGAGCGTTTAAATGTAAGTAACTAGAAAAACCGAACGGGCTTTCATAGGAAATTCACGTAATTAAAAGCAATAACGAATTAGTTTAGTTGGCAACAGTGGCGTGGCGTTGAAGAAATCCTTGGGCAAGCCGGAGTACCTTTTGGCTTCAGTTTTCTTTAAGAGGACTAGAACTAAGGGCTGAAATGCCTAATATTAGGCAAGCCGATGGGAATCGAGTTCTATGTACGCTACGCTACTGGTTGGCAATAACTTACAAGTTTGTTATTTGTTGCAGAAAACGCTTAGGTTTTGTCTCAGTGCATACAGTTTTAAGTGTAAGTATATTGATAATCGTAGTGTAAAAGTTAATTTTAATAAATTAACAAAAAAACATATGTATGTAAATACCTACATTTGTGTGTTAAGGCTCTTAACTTAAGAGTCGTCGATTTGATTAAACTTTTATGTCTTTCTATTTATTCGATAGATGCCCATTGTTTTATTTAATAATGTAAAAAAAATACAACAATCACGAACAACCTGCGTTGTTTTCTAAGCTCAATGATCTGGCTTGTTTATGACTGAATACTAACTAACTGTCAACAATAGAGTGGCCAATGTTTTCACGTCTTCACCCACCATTGTTAAAGGTAGACCCGTCCCATAACTCACGTGCAAAATCAATATGCAAATATGCTGAGACTGGCAAGTTAAAGCTTCCCTACGAGACGTTCTAAGTCAACTAGAACTTCTTTGTACATAAACCGTTTTGAATACATCAGCTTCATTGTTCTGTGTGCTCCTAACAAGTTGCATTAACTTGGTCTAGACTTAACTGGATCTAAATTTCAGGCTTTTGCGTGCTATTGAAATTTGCGGACAAAACTTTGCCGTGGCCGTGTTTGGCTTTGCACCTATATTAGTTTCAGACAATTAGTATTTTATGAACTGCTAAACAATATAATAACATTTTTCGGAACAATGTTCGACCGCGAATGTGATCTTTTGAAAGCAGATATTTTGTTCAAACCGATTGAAGTGTAGTGTGGTTAATTTTTTAATCTGATATTTAATCTGATAATTAAGGTTCAATATGCCACAAGCCACAAAGATTATAGAAGTTACAAAAGTCTTTTGTACACATGTAACACATTTAAATTCATGATAAATATAACAGAGTTGCAGTCAATATATTGAAAATAACCAAGTTAGTAAAACATGAGGGTCACCGTTTTTAGAAACGTTTTTACCCTCGTAATATTTGTCTATTTTGGTTCGATACTTCCCGTAAATATTAAAAACTACTTACAGCGCGGATGTGTCCATTAACACCGGCTCCCCTCGTGTGTAACATCCATTGTTTTTGATTGGTAACATGTTATGCTACGTGTGTAGTTTATTAGAAAATTGACGGCTCCATGAAAGCGAAGTCGTTTTCAAGTTTAAGTTAATAAATCCAATTTTGAGTCATCAAATAAATATTTACCGAAATTCTTTTTGACTAGAAACAGAATAGGAAGCTTTATTTTATTAAAGAACATACGTATAACCATCGCAACTTAAATATTCAGGGTCTCTTTCTACCAACTCTTTTATTTACAAACTATAAGATTATAACAGGTTTAACGTGATAATAATTTTATTTTTCATTCATTTCCCACGTTCCATCCGCCATCACATTACACCTATGCCAAGATGTCAAATATAAAGGTAAATAACATTTAAGTATGGTTGCAAACGCCCAGAGTTTTAAGTACTTCGATTATTTACAGATGCCAATATTCTTTTATTTCAGGAGGTTCGGGTCGTAAGACAAAATTTCTCCAAAATAATTTATAAAAATCATCATGTTTTTTTTTAGATACAAGAAATTCAGTTTCATAAATCGCAAGCATTAAATAAAACTTCCTCGCGCTCAAGTTACTTTTCACAAGTTGTCACGCATTTTATTCGGTGTAGCGTCGATGGAGCCAAAAATAGCAGCCCCAAACTTTTTAATAGCGTAAGGCGCTCTGTTCCGTCGGCGCCTTTACTGTCCCCGACGACTTTTATGACTTTTAGCACAAATTGCCTCTTCATTTGAATATACTTCCAAACACTCGACTTTTGAATAGTAAGAATAATGTCACTGTGCGTTCGGAAGTCAATTTGATTTTATTATATCATGAGGAATATGTCAATGAATTGGCTTGAAAAAACATCAGCTGAAGGACGTCGATTGCTGGAAGTAGGCCTCTTCTAAAGGATCGTCATGATCGCTCCTGTGTCGCTTGCATCCACCTCACTGCAGACTTCGGCCTCCTTCACCTTGTCATCAGTTTATCATATCAAAGTGGAAGAAATGTTTCTTATAATTTCTACGCTTCATCTTTACCTAAACCAGGCTCTTCTGATTAGTTCACAAGTAATTCCAAACTTCAGTTGCGGTTTCAGTATCTCAAACCAGCAGCCCCAGATGACAAAGAAATAATAACGTTAAACTTAACCCGACCTTAGCTGACGCTAACGATAACTTAGCTGGAGCTAACTTAGATAACTTTGGCTCGGTATCGGGTGCTAAGTCAGCCGAACTAACCGTTTTGTGGTACTAAAACTTTGCCCCCAAGTTAATCCCGAGCTTAGTTATTCCCTTGTTACGATGCGATGTCTGCTTACCGAAGTGCTATCGAAGTTGGCTTCCATTTTTGTGTTGTTATTGCTCTCGTACAACTTTAGCGACAATAACTTGCCAATTCAATATTTTAGAGCATGATTATGTAGATTATGAGCTATTTACGAATTGAGTGTTATCACCCCGGGCAAACAACTTTGTTTAGATGAGAAAAGTTACTTAGTGCTTACCATGCCATCTTGTCTTTTACAAAACCTTTATTCCCATTCGTATGTGAAACAGTATGTCATATGCTTAATCTCAGAAAAAAAAACATCAAGCACACAAGACAAAGACAACGGATAGTTTTAAATATGTAGTAGTATGTAATTAGCATAACACTTTTATCGATTTGTGTTGTTTTATTTTAGTCTCGCCTAACGAAACTTCAATGTTCGATTTAAGTTAACTCAATTAAAACAATAGCTCATTTGTTATTCAAATTAAAAGAACTTTATTCATCAATTTAGGCATATTAAAATGACGAAAATTATGAACACATCCATTTTGTATGTGAATATGTAATTAACAAACTCGAATTTATTTATTTGATATCCTGTTAGTCGCGTTAAAATTTCATTGGCTGATTAACTTGCGTTACTTGTAAGAATCTATAAAGCATAATGCATATTGATGGAACCATTAGGTTGTTTCAGGTAAGCTCATCTTTCATTAGCTTGAAAGGGTTACAAAGAAAGGGTGGAAAGGGTAATAAAATTGGAAACTTCGATTTATTGGTCTAAGAAAGATTAATGCTTCTGACATTTTGTGACTCCTACGAGTGAAATTTGGAATGAAAGGAAGAATTATTATTAACTATAGCAGACCCATTCGCAGCAGCGTTTTGCGGAGGCGAAATAAGTTACTTAGATGTAAAAAGTATCCTAAGGGTTAACCGGGGTTATAATCTGTCCTGTACATTACATCGTCGATGGAAAGCAATAATGCTGTAACCCGCACCACCATCGAAAATGCTTTTTTTGCATAATCTTATTCAGTTTTTTTTTCTGCGTCGGCTGGTATAGTTATTATTTGTCTGTGATGATAAATAAAATGTATACAGCATATTTTTTTTCACCTAAATTTGTAATCACGGAATGAAAAAACGCTGTAACCCGCATAAAATCCCGTGTTTTCAACTGCGTTGTGGTTTACAGCAAAATGGTTTCCGCAATTAGTTCTCCGTCATCACGTACCGCATTTTTGCTTTCCGTAAATTTCAACTTTTGACTAATTTTTGTCATTTACAGCATTTTGTCGGGAGATGTTGTGAATAAACTATGGTGTACAGCATTTTAAAGATACAGTAATAAATGAATAATGACAGTAAATACATTTTAAAATATATAGTAAGTTTGTATGTACACAGTATTGAGGGTCGATTTTATTTGTAGTTTGCTAGTTTTCGTTTTTTAAAAGATTTAATCATGATTTGAATTAAATATAAATGTTTGCAAAGCTCCCTTTAGATTATAGAGGTAATATAAACATAACCTACTTTAAAAGAAAAAGACGTTAATTATTTTTCCGTTTAAACTTTAATGCATGTAAACTATACGTTACGTGTATCATAACTGTTCTGTAAAACGATCTATATTATTTTTTGAATTGAATTGAATATATTTATCGATTAGATAAATAATAGCATTTTTTTTAATAAAATGACACGTCAACCTTAAAACAACGATTGTTTCAACTAGATTTAGTGTCTCATGTGCATGAGCCTCTCTTCTAATACTTTCCTCTATCTCTGAAGTCCTCCTAGACCTTAACTGGGCGCCATAAGTCAGAATGGGTAGAATGCACCAAATCTCTATGAGCTTACATTTCAGGGATAAGGGGTTTCCCACTATTAGTGTTTTCATCAACCACAAGCTCCTCCAGGCATTTCTGATACGTCTTTCGATTTCTTTATTTTGTAAAAAAATAAGTTTTTAGGGTTCCGTACCAAAATGGTAAAAAAGGAACCCTTATGGTGCGACTCTGTCTGTCTGTCTGTCTGTCTGTCTGTCTGTCTGTCCGTCTGTCACAGCCAGATATCTCAGGAACTACTGATGCTATCGATTTGAAATTTGGAATAGTGTTAAAAGTAGCTAACCCGAGCTTATTGGACATAAAAAATATCTTGTACCTTTTTTACTTTTTTTTTAAAAGGCTCCGTAATGGGACTTTGAAAATTGAAAGTAGGGCTATTATATTGAGTGGGGTATCAAATGAAAGGGCTTAATTTGTAGATTAAAACACCATTTTTATTTTTTTTCTTAAATAAGTAATTTTTAATTTATACATTTTTATGTACCATTCCCCCCCTATTATCTCCGAAGTTACTGATCAGAAAAATGTATCGTAATTACTGATTATCAATATCAACCTGAACATTACAGGAAAAATAGAACGGTCTTCCTAACTTTAATACTTTTTTAGAAATTTACAAAAACTTAATCCATCCATTAATCCATCTAGCGGAGAGTAGCAAAACTAAGCGATGGCCTTTTTCACGCTAGGGGATTTCCGGAAAAAAAACTAGATGGCGCTAAAAGACTAAACATTTAACGATGTTATAATTGAACAAAGAAACATAGTATAGTAACAATTAGTTCGTAAACAGCTAATAATAAATAAATTTAAATACTGTGTCACGTTTGCAAAGTTAAATAATTGTAAATAATATTATAATTATTTTACCAAGCTTATACATAGATGGCGTTGTAAATTCGGGGAACAGCATTTTGTATGGAGAATAACAGTCCTCTTGATTATTGGTCCTTGCTATTAAATAGAATCATTACACGTCAGGTTCTAAATATTACAGGGAAAATATAACTGTTTTCCTAACTTGCACTGATTTTTAGAAATTTGCAAAAATCATAACATATACTTATTTGCTTCTACTAAACAAATCGACATACAGTTTTTCTTGAACTATTCGCGTATCTACTTATGAGTTTGTACGGAACCCTCGGTGCGCGAGTCCGACTCGCACTTGACCGGTTTTTTATTTTTAATACTGTGTACTTATAGCCTGATAAATACCATACTTCCGTTCTCAATCATCGTCCAAACCAAATGATAATAATTAGTTTACGCGATTACATAGTGCTGCTGCATCTACATACATACAGTCCAACAACATACATATAACAATACTTAATGATAACTTTTTAATAGCCAAAACATAACATTTTAAGCATAAATATATGTATGTGTGGCATATTAATTAAGTAGTTCAGAAAATATTATTACTACAGATCAACAATTATTTACCACTGACATTTTAAAATGGATTGACATAAACTACCATTCGCACTTACACTGCTTCATTCATACCTGTTTCCTTTCATTCATTCAGTTACAGCAACATTGCAGTACAAAAATCTTGTTAATTTAAGTTTTCATCTCCCAAAAATTGTATTACGAACCACTTTTTAGACTTACAGCATTTTAAAACGACTGTGAGATTTGGTTAAAATATTGTTTCCATACAAAAAATTTGTAGGTTACAGCATTATTGCGTGCCATGATTAGAAATATCGAAATGCTGTAAACGACAAAAGTTATATTAAAAACAAGTTTATAGTAATTTTACCACCAAAATTATAAACTTCGATTTTTTTACAACGAGTCTACCAAAGGGGGTTTAATAATCTCTTTTTGTTTGAGAGTTATGAATTTTTCTAAAAAAATGCAAACGTTTTTTGGCTCTAGTGAAAAGTTTACTTTTTGAGGGTTACAGCATTATTGCTTTCCAGCGACGACATGGTAATCGGTCCGGTAGTTTTTGCGTGATGCGCGCGCATAGTTACGATTTTATTATATGTACCTATAGATAGGGTCATTCTTCTTTTTTGCCGATACTGAAGAAGTCTCCTCTATAACCATCTTAATTATACTACAAATTACTCAGTTCTTAATATATTTTAAATGTCAAATTATCGTTATGTACAACATTGTGATGCGATAATGTTATGGTGACTAATACGAACGTATTTTTAATAACGTATTGATAAAAACGTATTTTTAATTGTTTTCTCAAAATTAGCGTGAGGCGTAAACTACACCTCCATCACACATTTTTAGTATTCAGTCATTGTTGGTACAAAAGAAGAACTACACAATAAGGTAAAACCTCAATATAACCGTTTATGAAATTTAATATACAAAACATTAATGTTGTCTACACCTAGTACTTGTTTTGACAAATATAACAATAAATAAACTTGATAGTAGGTACATTTGGTAGGCAGTAGCCAGGTGCAATTGTTTGTAAAGTCGGACAAATGGTCTCATCACTGGCGGCCTTAGGACCTCGTAAATAATTTGTTTACAGTTGTGTAACAAGCATTGCATGAATAGCAAACAAACATAAAAGTGCTTCCCTTGAGAACTCCATTGTTTCAGTCTGAGCGAACGAGACAACTTTTAGTAAGCAAACTAACATAACGCTAATATTCAGTGTTAGAACATTAGTTTATATACATTATATATGCATATGTACTATATCTGCACTACAAGTACTAGTACTAGCCGTCAAACTCGTTCCTAATATAATTTGTCTCGTTGACTTTGAACAGTTCGTAATAGGGAGTCACGCTCCTGTGATCCGTCAAAGCCGAAGCTATGGCCGGAGTGGCTCACTTCGCGATTTCGCCGCGTGGCTATATGTACCATTTTTATTAATAAACTAAATTAATAACTATAAAACCCTGAACAATAAACTTTTATCTCACTCACCTCTAAGTAATTACTACGACCATATTATTATACAATTAGACATACATACACGATGATGATATACGCACAACTTATTTCATATGACAAGTTCATAGTACCATATTCAGATGACACGTAAACAAAGCCGTCAGCAAGTAGTACTATCCCGCTCCCTCTCAGTAAATATAACAGACAAAGCATTAGCCGGAACGTATAGCGCGCTTGGCTTAATTACACCTCCGGCAAGGAAATTACTGACATGTAAGGGCTACGGTATACTGTTTGCTTTACAAATTGTCAGTAATGACTCGTGGCATTTTAGACATTAATTTACATTGAAAGCGATAGGTACGAAACCATTATCACGTTATACTTACCTTTATAATTAAACTTGCGCCGTAGTATGTTTTTGCTCAGGTACGTTCTTATTAGTTAAAATTTGGTACCTGATTATTTAGTATTATTACTTAGGGCCACTTGCAAGTTCTCGGGTTAAGCCGGTAACCCTAGGTTAATTTATTTAACTCTTGTCAAATTCATACAACAACTGTCAGATTTATACGGTTAACCCCGGGTTAGTGCCTAACCCGAAAACGTGCAACGGGGCCTTCTAAGAGTATCGAATTTTAAACGAGAAATGCGAGAAACTGACTGATTGACCTCTTCTGGCACACATTTTCTAGTTGATACCAATTATAGGTCGATTCATAGGCGCTGGCGAGGATTTATTATGAAATAAGCACTCGTTGCATACAAAATCCGCGCCAGCTCTTACGAATCGACCTATACAATATCGGTGTATAACAAATACATTTGTTATTACTCGACATCTGTACCAGGCCTATTATAAGGGCATTTTTATTTTTTAGTGTACCTCGTCGAAAACGATGACCGTATTTTAAAAATGGTTTTCTTAGTGAATGTAAGTATCCACACTATCCACAATAAAGATGGTATTCTGAATTTATCGAAATTCTATTTTTTTTCGTACAAACAAGCATAGTTTTTTAATTATAGACAAGTTAACCTGACATTGTAGTAAATCCCTGTCAGGCTTGTCACGACTTAAATAACGCTATACTGTCTGAACTAATTGAGTATACAACAATATTTTACATTTATAGCAAAAAATATATTTAAATATTTACAAAATAAATATGATTTAGTACAGGAACTCATAAATATTGCTAAAAGGATGTTTGAAGTTCAATTTGGTGACGGGAGGTGCCATGATACTCTCCATTTTGTTTACTTTTATGAATAGTAATTACATTGATTGCTATTTTCATGTAGTCAAACCGAAAAATTATAAATTTTATTGAAAGCGTCAGAAAAACAATATAGACATAAAATTAGGCAACTGAGTAAGAGGGATAGTTACAGAACTGACATGCACAAAAGTCTAAAGCCGGGGTTACATGACGCATACAAATTATATGAAAAAGGAAATTAATATCCAGGTTTTAAATGACATATCATTCTATCGATCATCAATTCAATTTTCATTTTTTTTACTAAACCAAGTCGAGCAAACCAAAGCACGGCTGTACCATCCTTTTCTCGAAGCCATTCAGGCCACATTCAGCCTCCCGTAATTTTGTACGGGCTAAAGCTAGAACCCTGAAATTTCAGGGATATATAGGGAACAATAAGACTTATATATATTCTGAATATCATTCAATTTGAACGTGTAGTTTAAGAACTATTGCATGTCAAAGTTCCTTAGTTTTGTCACTGACTCACTCACTGACTGACTGATGATCATCATAATTCTAAAGTACTTCTAGCAGACTCAAAGGCTCCAAATTTTAAACATAGTTAGTTTTTAGCCTAAAAAACCTCCAAATATTGCAATTTCAGTCACAACTGCACATATAAGTTTGTAATCCTATACAAATACATGCGATTACACAGTTTTGCAGTTCAAATTGAAAAAAGAATGGATTGGAATGTAATAAATAAAAGAAGATCACTTACAAAAATAAATGAGATCCCATCAAAGCATTACATGCAAAAAGATGGAAGTCTCGCAACGCAGTTCTTTTACAAAAAAAAATGTTTTGAGATGTAATGTTAAACCAAGTCAGTACCGGTGGGAATCGCGTTCTGTGGACACCCCCCCGTACTGATACTGACTTGGTTTAACATCGGCATTTTTGGATATAAAATTATCCAATAACGCTAATAATCTCAGAAACTAATAATTTTCGGACAGGGTACTATATGATTTTTTTTGTTGCAAATGAGTTGTACTATAACCCCTTAAAATAAAAGGAATGTATGCAATATCCAAACACCCCATTATTTTAGCCATGAAAATTTAATCTATGAAAATACGGTTATAAAGTGATTTTTGATAGGAAAAAGTAACCGTTGTTCGAATACTAGGAATATCCTAAATTTCACATACTACATTAAGTACTACTGTAACAAATGATAAACAGTTTCAATAGAAAAGTTCTGAAAACGAATACAGCTGAGGTACTTTTTATCCGTCCATGTATCACCATCTTTATGCTGTCACACCACTGACTTTGGCAGTCAGTCCATACGTAACGGGGCAAAATGTTACGGAATTGACGTCACGTTTCCTGCGAAATTGTATATGAAATTTAATCATAAATTCAGTTTTCAGTATGTCACTATAGTTTTTATGTAAAACATTTAATTAATCCACATAAAAATTAATCCTTATTGTAGTAATAAATATTGAACTCGAGGGACATAAAAAAACGGGGGGTACAACAAAAAAAAAGCCCATAATGCGAAACACAAATCGAGAAACGCAGTTTTTTTGCATACAAATAGAGTGGTTCGCCGAAATGTATCCCACGCCACTACTTTCGCGAGACATTAAATCAAATGGCCGGTATAATAGTCAGCAAGTGAGATTTTATTCCTTTCCTTATGGCAGTGGGATTCAACAAGTAACTTCTAGCATTTAGTGCGCAGGTTCCTTTAGAAACAAAGGGGCTCCGTGCAAACTTTGTACGTTCGCAGCATAGTTAATACCTTAATAATGCCGAAACATCGGGTTTTATGTTTAATCAACGACATAGCAAGAAGTTTACATGTCCTCTTACGGCGATAAGAAAACGCTAGTCGTGCTATATTTAGTTGAAATGAAAAACAAGCTTTATTTGACATAAATAGTTATAAATATTAAAATAAACTTGATCGATAACTGTATATTAATTATTACAGTATGAAAATAATATATACTTATATCCGAGTTGAGCGGCATACGCTAAGCGATAAAGCTCTTTTCTAGTACATTGTGCACCGAGGGTAGTAAGAAGGGGATTACTAACGAGAGTCTATTAGGCTTTTAATGACTCGAGTTTGTAATCCCCTTACTGCCCGGGGTACACACAATGTTTTTCATCACATTTGCGAGGAAAAAAAATAAGACAAAAATCAAATTATTTACTGTCAACTTCTTCAATATACCTAGTCTTCTACAGATAATGCCAAGAACTGCGTTTATTTTTCAAACTTGACAGGCAATACCGCCAGATTGTAAGGATTAAAAAAAACGAAATTAATTTAATTGCATTAAAATAATTACAAAAAATACTGAAATAATAGTAAAATATACCATGTAAGTTTTATATACACTAAAATTGGTTTTGTAGCCAAGTTTTGAAGATGTGAAATAAGCCTTGGCTGATTTGAAACCTCCTTAGTCTGAAATGACGTACGGGTAGGTTCTATATTTTAAAACTAAACTCATTAGCGATGTTACGAGTTGATTTTATTCCAACTCGGATAACTCGAGTTGACTCGCCCGTCAACTCGAATCGGGATTCGAGTTGACTCGACTCGCATCAACCGGATGGGATCCGCTTCGCGGCAGCAGCCAAACGGATCGGCGAGTCGAGTCGAGTTCAGCGTATTCGTAACAAAATGAACATTCGTCGAGTTGGTGAATCGGTGACTCGCGTGCACTCGCATAACTCGCATTCGTTATCCAGTCCGTGTCAATTATAGCCAGAGTTAGGTATGCGAGTTGATTCGAGTTGCGAATGAACTTGATTCGAATCAACTCGCTTAGAGTCTGATTCGAGTTATTCGAATCAGACAACTCGACTCGCCCATCGCTAAAACTCATAACTCCCTGTACAGTTTTTTCTCCCGTGGGAGTTATAGATTTTTATAACCCACGGGAGGTAAATTGGCTCAAGCTGGTCTATAAGCCCGCGTGTTATAACACCCTTTACGAGCAAGTGTGATGAAATAGTACATTACACAACTAGGGTGGTAATACAAAGAAAGGCCGAGATCGTAGAAGTTTGCGGCCCGAGCTGCAAGCGAGGAATGTAAATATGCGCTCGAGGGTTTTCATTATTACCTCCCGTGTTGTGTAGATAATTTTATGTCTACACTTGGCCAGAAAGCGGCTGCGTGTACGGAAAAAGCCACTTTATGGCCAGGTGTGGCATAAAATAAATATTAAATTATTCAATTTTATTACACTTAACATAAAACAATGCGCAAGACGTGTGTGTGTCAATTTTTTTATGCGTCAAAAGAGCAACGAGCGAAACTAGACTTACACTATTGCTCAGAAATAGAATATATGCCAGAAAAAATCAACGATTGGCCGGAAAAAAGTACGGTCTCCAAATTCAGCAAATACGTTTGCCACGCGTTCATAGCCTAAGGAAAAAAATGAGTTTTTGTTTTCATTAGACAGTTTCAGCATAAATTTCGTACAATAGAGGAATATAGTTCGTTTCCTACGAAAGAGTAAGTCGTAAGAGTAGGTAGTATAGCCGAGACAGAACTAACGGCGGGCAAACTTGTTACCTTACGCGTAATGCACTTGAAACTTTGTCAGCCGCTACGAGCACCTGATGCAACCTCTTGTAAAAGCAACAATAAAAATCGTAAACTAAAGGTTAAGCCATAAAAGCAACGATATTACCTTACCCCATTATACATTAACTACAACTCTCATACGAGCCTTACAAAATAAACTCGTTATGATATGAATATTTAAAAGTTCAGCAGGTTTATTGAATTCTGTTATGACTTTGTCCATCAAAATATGATAACTTGCAATCCCTGATTCATGTCTTGATAAATATTTCTTCATATCTTTAGCTGATACAGCTTGAGAAATGCAGAAAATCGTCTTACAAGTAACGAGGCGTCCCACGTCTCGGACAAGTCTAGCTAGAGTGCCATTCTACAAGCATTGTTTCTTAAAAACAATGTTTATAGTATATTATACAAAGCCTACTTATCTATAAAGTTCCTAAATTCGCAGTATATCTTTTTTGTTCAATTAAAAACAACCAACTGGCCGCGAGTTTAGCTTAACCTTTCACACTAAATATATTGAATGGAAAGGGATAATTAATTAACTAATTAAGTAGTGTTACTAGAGGTGCAGTTCCTACTAATAATGCCGTCTTTTTTGTTCAAATGCAAGATTTAGTTAGGCTCAAATATTTAATAACCACATTTTTATTAAAAAAAAACCCGACCGCGGTGCACTTTGAAACTGCATAAAATTTTGAATTGATAATATTAACTTTGGTAAACAATGAAATATTAAAATTTTGAGGTTTCAGGATTTAAAATTTCGTCTGTCGTTCAATTACTGCTAAGAGGATATGTCGGGCGGGGGATAAAATTGTACAAAGTCAATGGTGCACTGTACTACTAAAGCCTAGCTAAGAGCGGAAAACGCTACAATTATTTTAGCTACGAATGGATGCACCGAGAAGACTAAAATGCTTACTTAGAGTATAGGCTTTAGTTTAGTAACGAATTATTCGATATGTGTTACGAATATATTTAGTAATTTAATTCAATTTTTTATCGTTTTAGAAAAAATATTAAATATAGATCTGTTTGATTTTTAAGAGCATGTACATCATTGATAGGAAACCACTTAGGAAGTTTTAAGGTATGTAAAAATGGTTTGTATAATATAGGTGCATTGTTTTACTTTAAACACACATTTCGCCGCAGGACAGTAAAGCCAGCTTCTGTTTCTGAATTGCCAAGAAAATCGTATTTACCTTCTAAATAATGTCTATGTTGGTTCCCGACGTGCAATTTATTACAGAATCGCCGCAAGCTAGACTAGTGACAGCGCCCCGTTCCGCCTACCGTGCCGCGTCGTTGCAAATCAGGTGCGTGGGTTCCGATCCCGTCTGAAACACTTGTATTGTGGACGACTTGCGAAATTTATAAATGATTTTATGTTGATGCGAAGTATATTAATGATGTATACTCCGCGTGGTCGCAGGACATTTATATCTTGCGTATTTATGATTTCTCAACAATAAGAAGAGTCCGCCCACTGACAGTGACTGAATTCCCTTTGATAAATGTAAATGTAGTGCGTGTTTCGAAATAACGAAGAAATCAATGCAGCCGTAACATCTTCGGTATTTCGTAAGGGGGTTTTAGGGTTCCGTATCAACATGGTAAAGACGGAACTCTTATGGTGCGACTTTGTCTTTCTATCCATCTGTCACAGGCAGATATCTCAGAAAATACTGCTTTAAATTTGGAATAGTGTTAAAAATCGCTAACCTGAGTATATTGGACATTAAAAAATCCATTATACCTTTTTGCTTTTTTTTAAAAGGGGGACGAAATGGCAGCTATTATACCAAATGGGATATAAAATAAAAGGTCTGAATTTGTACATTCTAAAATCATTTTTGTCTCAACTGTGTTGTTTTTGATTTAGGACGAAAAACGTTAAAAAAATACCATTCCTCCCTATTATAACAGAAAAAAATTGTAATAACTACCAATTATTAATATCATCCTGAATATTACAGGAAAAATTTAATATATTCCTAATTTGCATCGTTTTTTAAAAATTCACAAAAATCGTAACACAAACTTATTTGTTATTATATTACTAAACTAACCGCGGCCAATGTCAATGTATGGGGACAACACTTTTTTAATAGGCAAAATGTTATTATATCGAATTGCTAGTTTATTTCTTATGATAAGTAGATACATACTTCAACAAAAAGTTGTTTTTTGTTTACCTGTATGTTGAAGTATAATTTCATTAGATAAAAAAAAACAACTTTTTATTGAAGTATATAGTACTTATGATAAGAAATAAACTAGCAATTCGACTATAATAACATTTTCCAAGAGAGTTCCAGTCCCTATATATCCATAGTCATCCAACATGTTTCATTTTAAAATTTGAGCTGGGTCGACTATCAGCAAGTGACAGAAAAATAAATGGTTTGCCAACGTTTAAATCGAATACATGCCGCAAGGAGACCTACCCCGCGTGTCACTTTGCCGTGGCTAATCCGACTGTCGAAGTTGAGTACAACTAAACTCAAATTATTTATGACCAATTGCGATATTAACTTACTATCAAAATATCTCTAAATGTTTTAAGTTTGAAAGAAATACTGTTCTATGTGTATTTGTGTAATTTCAACCACAACCGACGTCATAGCCGGTACTCAGATGCTGTTACGCTCTGTTTTCATACATTTTACTGTGTTTACTGATCTATCTTCATGTAGGTTCGTATTTATTACTTTGAGCCGGACAACTTACATACCAAATAATACTAATATTGCAAGTCAAATAAATGATTTTTAAAACAACCATTTGCAAATCTAACTAACTACAATACATTTCGGTAAATGTTCAGGAATGGTAGACCGTTAATCGATCGTTCATTGACTATTCGTATTTAATTACATCCTTTAATCCTTTTTGTGGCGTTTAAAGTTTCTTGGTCATTGAACCGGCGGCCAAACTGAGTTACCTAAACAAACAAGGACGGTCCTTAATCAACAGTGCTGACTTAATGACTCTTGTTATTGCTTACGCGTTAGGTCGTAGACAGAGTATTACTAGTTGCTTTATGAGCTGTAGACCTTGCGAGTCTATCAACCCCCATTGTTTCATAATTTTTTTTCAAGAACTGAATCGACAAAAATAATCACACACTGCTCACAACAATTCATAAGAGAAGTCTATTGATAAATGCAACTTGTAGAAGAGAACAGCCGGACAGCCGGACCAACATACGAAGGCATTTTTACCCAAGCTGATACGGAGATGCTTCGTTTGCACTTTGCGCTCGCTCAGTCAATAATATAGACCGGGCCTTTAATAGGTTTGAGATGGAGATATACATTTTATTGACGGCTTGCCTTCTTCAACTTCCTATTCTGCTCCCGAAGTTCAAATTTTTTTTCTCATTAAATCCTTTGCCTTACCTGTTTAAATGCTTACTCTGTATGGTTATAAGCTTCCTCAACAGTGAAGACCTACATAAACCATTACCATAAAAAACTGCATAAAAAATCCCGCTCTGATACTACTGATAGCTTTTTGACATATTGACATCTAAAATTTGATTTAACGCCGCGACACGAACTAGAGTGCCCTTTTCTGAACCAACACGGGCCTGGCAGGCGCACGCCATCAAATTTTATCATCCCTATTGACAACATTTTGGCGCGACGTCAGTTGCCGTCGACGGGCGCCAATAAACGTCGAAAGAGGAGCTAACATCATGGCATTTATGAGAAAACACAAGAGAACATCTTAATTATAACACATTCAGTAACACCTGCATAAATAACAATGTACATTCATTGTGATTTTGGTTCAGTAATCATTAAAAACAAACACCTTCAAACCTGTTTTGTTCAGAATTTTGACATGGAGTGTTAGAACAGCAAACAAGAGAACCTTTAAGAATTCCAAAAGACACTGATCATAAATTTAAAGAAACAACCCCTTGAGAGTTCTATGCAGGCACAATTTACAAGTCTAGTGTTCCCAACAACAGTGGCATAAATTATATTGCTTCGAATTAATTGGAGTTTGCCAACTCATTTTAAGACTTTATCAGTTAGGGTTAGGGTTCTATTTTGGTTGTCTTGTCTGTTCTAATTTCGTCTCCTTATCGTAATATTAGCGGCGGCAGGTGAGACCCCTAGAATACCTCTATGTGCAAGTGTGTGGGTGTTTTGAAACTATGTGCATTAGCAAAGTACGACGCTTTGTTGTCATGTCTAACGTGTTGTGTTAGTAGATACCAGTCTTGGCATTACGTGTACTGTATATACGTATAGTCTGTCTGTTTGCAGTATATATAGTACAATAAGTAGAGGTTTGTTTGACATATATTTGTATCGCAAAATTGGAAAAGGATTAAGCATATGGGTGTGCAACTTCTTTGCACAATATTGCAAAATTATCAAGCATAAGCGATACTAAAACCAGTGTTAAAAACAAAGGAAATGAGTATATCAAAAAAAATTGTACAATAATAAGGGCTATTTTTTATTTAATAGCTTTAATAACATTATTTTAATTATTAGGTACTAAGCTTGTTACAATGGCATTGTTGTTTCAATATGTTTTACAATCCAAACAGAGTCAAATGGAATGCATCTTTAATTAAAACTTAAAAGGTTTCTTCCCGTTGGCACCGAGTTGTTCATTGTTTACTAATATTAACACTAACAATGAAAATTACCGGCAACATACTGTTCGCACTAACCCGCGTAATCCCGCGTGAGTAACGGCGGCGGGTGCGTTCCGCTTGGAACTCATTAATTTGCCCCACACACCGCGCCCCGGGATTTGTGGAATTACTATTGTTTATGCCACTGTCGACTTAAATAATGCTTGTTCTACATTTTGCTAGAGTTATTTTCATTTATTTTGATACATGTCTAACTTATTAAAGTGTTTATGATAATTTGAGATCCTAAATTAATGCTAACACTGATAGACATTTAGATGTTTGTAAATAATCTTATTAAGTAATATTATTTTCACAATACATTATTATCTCTTCGCATATTGTAAAAACGGTCACATCGTTTATTTAGTACATATGTTAAATTGATCACTGACTTATGTCTGTAAATTAGGTGGAAAAATAAAATATGTTCTGGGTACAGCAGTGGCTTATTTTGGTAAAAAGAAGAGTTACGAGTACGTTACGTTACATAGGTACAGCATGGCAATACGTAATTTATTGATCGCTTTCTAATTTATGAATTATGCTAGATTTAAGCGAAATATTTAGTTATTTAGAAGATAGTGCTCTCTACAAAATATCCAAAAGAATCCAACTACGAAAGTCAGAGCAGCTCAACTGGTTACGTAGAAATGCCTCGAAACAAAACCAATTATGGATAAAAGCAGTACAAGTACTGTCTTTACCCTTGTTTATTTCCAAGCAACTCAAATAACGCTCATTACTTTGCCATTATCTCCTCGTCTAGACTTGTAATTGAACAAAAACTATCACAAACTGACCTCCAAAGCCCTTTAAATGCTCGTTTTACGGTACTAAATTCTTATTTCAGTTCGAGTCCTTGTTATCCTTAAGTCTAAATTGCTTTTTAAACTTCTAGGGCATTACCCACACTTGGTGTCGGAGATAATAGTGGTAATAGTGCTATTACGGCACCCTGCACTAAATAATATAGGGTTCTAATTAACACTGGAACAGGTTTTGGTAATGTCCTAAATTACGCTTCCTATATTTACTGATGTAGTGGAAAATGTTACAGTGGGGGCGGTGTAAATAATAATACGTTTTTTGCAGTGATTATTATGTATAACCTGCATGCTCTGGATTGTTTGATTATAAACCACATTAACATTCGTGTATTTCTGTCTCATTTAAAAAAAATACGGAAGCTTATATGATAGACCCGACCTTTACAATGATTTCTTCTGAATTTTAGTACAGTTAGGTCTACAAATGTATTTGATAAACCCTTGAGATAGGGTGTAAACAAAAATTTACTTCTTACCAATGTACCTTTAACTGTATCGCGAACAGTTTTAAACACCTAACTTAATTAGGCGCGTGAATAGACATATCAATCACTAATATGTCCTAAATAGTTAGCTATTTACACTATAAATATCATCATCAGAGTACTTTCTGTAAAGGTTAGCTTATGAAAATTGTAACGAGCTTGATCTTATTGCTAAATATGTACAAGTAGTTAAAGTTAAGCGGATATTAGGAGCAATAAAGTTTAATTACAAGTCTATTAATTACTAAGTGCATTTAGAATGGCTAGCTGTGAATTTTAATGACATTCCTCTATCATTGATGTAAATTTCGCAGGCAAATGTGGTATATCTTTAAACTTTATGCGGTTGATTGTGCGTATATATTCAGAGAAATCATGGAGATTAATCTGTTGGATGCAAAAATGATACATTTTAAACTCGTAGTGTTTCGTTATTGTGTTTATCATAAACATAAAAACAGTTAAGTTATATAGAGAATTCTTTATGGTATTAAGGTCGCCGTTTCTATTTTTCTGTATCGTGCAATACCTAAAATTACAGTACTTTTTGTAAAAGTTGTATAAGTAGGCTCAAAAAATGCGAATGGTGCGAGTTGCGATACGAGCCGCCGCGGCGGCGAGTATCGCAAATAGAGGCGCCATGAGCGTTTTTTGACTTAATTATACAACGTTGCATATAATACTTTTTCTACGACTAGGTTTTAAAATATAAAATTAAATTAAACAAGGCAAATATGACAATGACTGACAATATGTCTATGGTAAACTTTTTTTAATTTGACGTATACTCGCTAGTGACACGCAGTGACGATATTAAAAATACTTTTTTTATGTTGGCATCAATGAATTTATTTCGGAAAGTTTTGTTTTTCTTAAAAACCGTAGGAATTTAATTATTAGTTAAGTTAAGGTAGTTGTGCATTTTTATCGTAAAGTTAGAATTGAGCGCTTAATCCTTGACCTAAGTTTAACCTATATTTAGAAGTCGCTAGCAGTATCGTTTTGCGACCATAATGACACTAGTGCTGTTATGGGGAATAGAGTATAGACTTCTCTGAACTCATATTATGTATGTTCTTATATTAGTGTTCGTGACCAAGTAAAAGACAAATAAAAGTACAGGAGTAGACAAAGACATAAAATAAGTCACCAATGATAGTTTCGAGTTCAAATCGAAACATTTCTTTATCAGATGATCCCACAGTAAATAAGTTATTTACAAATAATTAAAAAAAAATAACACAGGGAATCTAGAATGGAACACAATATTTATTTCACTGTATCACGCCTGGTATATCTAAGGATTTTCGAATCGCACTTGGACAGCGCCTCATTCAATTTGCCAGAATACATTTGGCATGCAGAAGCATCAGCAATCCCAGTAATTGAATCGTGTTTTTGAACGACGCCAATATACGATGTTCGTGTGACAAATGTTTGCAATATTGCGTGCGTATTGTTGCCACTGACATTAGCCGTTGTAATTTTTGTTAATATTGTGTTGATGTTGGACATGGCATCGTATCTCGTCATTATTACTTTGTCGTTGTTAACAGTAATTGGGTAATTTATAGCCACATATCATTTATTTGTACCTAACAACGTGCTTTTTATCGAAAGGTACAGTCGAGTTCATCATTATCTGAGTAAAGAACGAATCAAAAATATCTGATCTAGTTCTTATGCTTCTAACAATAGGGTCGTGTTCAGTTGTTTTTGGTCCAAACTTTGCTCAGATAATGATGAACTCGACTGTATTTAACTATATGAATGTTTATAAGAGGCATTTGATATAGATGTTATCAGACTGTTTAGATTTTTAAGGTTAAATAAGAATGTTCGACTTGGCGGTAGAAAGTCCTGCTCCTGATCTCCAGAACGTGAGTTTTTTATCACAGTGACTATAATTTATGTCATAATTTCATAGATATAAGCACCAACAATACTTTGCTCAGGTTACCTCCCGCTGTCAACTAACACTTATTCTGAATTTATAAGTGATAAATATGTCTGGCCTGAGTAGGGAAGTGTTAAAGCTCTAAAGCAACATGAGATTGTTGGTTACATAGAGCCTCTGTCAGCTAAATCCCGTCCATGTGTTACGTCATCTGCCTACCCGCATCATACATACTCGTTCCATAGGCGACATTCACGAACGTCGATACAAGAATCTCCAGGGAAATTACTCCTCACCGCTGGCGTAGGGTGTAACTGTGTTTGTCCCGGCAACTCAGAAACTGGGTCTGATACATAAGGTATTAAAAGCAAATTGTGGTGGGACGGTCGTTTTAGTACGGGTGACGTGCACAGTCATTTTAGGTTTTTTCTTCAGACGAGGCTCTTGGGTAATTAAAGTTTGATGTTTTTTTTTGTTTGAGGAAGGTTTTAATTTAACTCTACATATGTAAAGTAACGCTGCTAAGTAAGTATTTAACTGACTTATGTTGACAGTTCAGCATTAATTAATTAATTGCATGTACATTTTTCTTCACACGAATTGTTTTATTGGAAAGTTACTAGCTTGTCGAAAAACCAAAACAGCTGCGTACCTAAATGTAATGAGTGTTAATTGTAATATTTATAATTTAATAACGTCTCTTCTCTTTTATTTGAATACTTATCAACTTGAATTTGTTTGAGTTAATAAGTATACAAATGACATATAAAACGATAGTTAAAAGATTTGTAGCCACAGCATTCGATTCATCAAAGTCCACACTTGAAAGTAGAAAGGTAGAAGAGACCTCCAAACAGCGATCTGCCCTCATTATTTTTCCTAAAGAACTCCACTCTAAAGCCCCTCCAGGAGCACTGATTGGTCCAATTGTTAGCGTTAGCGAAATTATTTCGAATCCGGGCGCAGTCCGGTAAAAAATGCAGCGAGTCACGTGCCGAACGCAAATAAATCTGTCAATTTCTCCCAGACTCCCGGTGTCCATTCACTACTCCACTAGTAAAGCTGGGAATGGATTTTCGAAATCACTCGACTGAAATATATTTTTCGACAGATCGATCTATTAAAAAATATGAATTAAAATTTAGCATTCGCTAAGGAAGTCCGCGGTTGTGAGAGTATATTTTTGCATTGTGAATTAAATTAGATGTGAGTGTTAAAAAACGAACTGGCTGTAAAATAGTAGTACCTAGCAGTAAACTACATCGTCCATTGTGATGTTCAATTAACTTGTTTTGAGAGCCCGATGACGAAACAAATGTAAAAATGCACATCATTTGAAACAGGTCAAGTTACGCGTCTACGAGTAGGTACTAATCAACGATTTTCTCTGACAAATTAATTTCGTCGATAAGTAAAAATTTCTGCTGAAACGAATGAAAAATAGGATCGTTTAAGCAATTTACGGTAACTATTAACGTTGGACGTTTCACGAGATTCATTTTCAGGCTCAACTCATGAATGAAAAGTAGAATAGTACATTACAGAAATAGGGTGGTAAAACAAAGAAAGGCCGAGATCGCAGATGTTTGCGGTCCGAGCTGCAAGCGAGGGACGTAAATATGTGATCGGGGGTTTTCTTTATTACCTCCCGTGTTGTATACATAATTTTATGTCTACATTTATGGCTAGGTGTGGCATAAATAATATTTTCCTTCCAGATTAATCTTATCTGTATATTTATGTGGTGATTGATTTCACTAATGCTACTTCCAATTATATTGTAATTGTTTAAACAATAAAATATTGAGCATAACAAATTTTCCACGAAACGTGACTCAGTGTTTTTATTTCACATATAAAATACATTTGCAACACGCATCCATCATAACACAACATAAATGTTTTTATGATGGCTCCCGCCGTATCACTTCATTCGTTGGTCGATATCGAATGCTGCCCGTCAAATCTGGGAAAACAAATGAATACAACTGTCACATTCACTGCCGAAAAATGACTAATAAAACGAGGCAAAATCAGGAAAGGTCGCATTCGGATTAAAATCCTATCGCAGCGGAACGCTTTACTTTTAATCGGATTATTTAAACGCGACGTTGATGAGATCACGAGCTGTTTAATTGCTTTTCCTGCGGTTTGGTGGGAGATTCAAATATGAATACTGTATGCATAATTATAGCCTTACCTCTAGCTCTCTCATTGGCATTTTCAGAAATAGGTATGTATATTATCACTAATTTCCCTATTTACCACACGTGCAAAATTAAGTTCGTCCTATCGAGCGGATATGAGCAGATTAAATAAGAGGCGCATTATTTATCCGTTTCGTCAGCGAAGTGCATTTACTACCAGTCTGTTGAATGCATGGATTACAGAATTCATTTTATTCACTAAAATATGCCCTTCACACGATTTAGCGACGAGAAATAAAGACGAGCATGGGCTTGATAATGTAAGCAGATTTCGTGTGACGAAATAGTACATTGTGTATCAAGGGCGGTAGGTAAGGAATTACAAACGAGTGTTTGTTACAAGGCCGAGGCGAAGCCGAGGGTTTTAATAACACGACTTTGTAATTCCTTTACCGCCCGTGGCACACACAATGTTTTTCATCACACTTGTGAGGAAATCTAATTAAAATTAACCTTACTTAACCTAAATAAAATTGTAAAACTGACAGTGACATTAGTGACATATCCATAGACAATGCGCAACGTTCGGAAACCATGGCGGTACAGACCTAAAACGGTTGATTTTATAATTGCAAAATACTGAAATACACTATTGAAACATTTAATTAATGTTACAGAAATATGTGTTTACATGTATTTGCAATACCAGTTCTCTTTAAATAAATATTTCAGTGATAAAAGTTAAAAAAGTAAGTTGGCGTTTCCTTTGAACATGACAAATAAGAGTAAAACAGAACCAGCGTTTCAAATTTAAAAAGAAAACCATTACGACCTAGGGCGTAATAGCTCATTTACGGCCCGCAAAACCTACGTGTAATGCACCATTTTCGAGCAAGTGTGATGAAAAAATTATTCTTAGTCAGAAATCTGCTGCTGCTTGATAAAAATTGTCAACAGCACAAACAGGCGTAGATATAATTGGGTAAGTCAAGTTTATCAAAAGTGTGCAATTTATATACTTTTTCGATAGTTCCCGACGTAATGATCTAGAAAATACCCCTTTTGCATTTTTATTCCCTGTAATTCTTCCCAAATATCGTGTTAAACTCACTTAAAAAAAGGGACGCCCGCCGGCAGACAAAATTAGTGCCTAAATTCGTAAAAAAAAAACAAACGTATCTGTGTGAAGTCTGTGTTATGCCGCGTCCACACCAAGCCAACGAAGGCCGGCGAAGCCCCTTCGTTGGCCTTCGTTGGCTTGGTGCGGACGCGGCATTAGCTGACAATTGTGACAGACCACTTCACACAGATACGATTGTTTTTTTTTTACGAATTTAGGCACTAATTTTGTCTGCCGGCGGGCGTCCCTTTTTTTAAGTGAGTTTAACACGACATTTGGGAAGAATTACAGGGAATAAAAATGCAAAAGGAGTATTTTCTAGATCATTACGTCGGGAACTATCGAAAAAGTATATAAATTGCACACTTTTTATAAACTTGACTTACCCAATTGCCGTCAAACACTAGAAAAGAGTTATTACTCGGACATTAGATTGTATACAGGAATACATGTGACAATAATTATTGGTGTTGAGAAAAAAATATACATACCGAGATATAAAGTATCCTATCCTATGTTTCAATCCAGGATATAGGCTAGTTGTATGCCAAATTCCATCTCAATCCTTTATTCACTTTTTACCGCGTTATTTATTAACAAACATCTATAAATCTTTACAAACTTTCACATTTACAAAATAAGTAGGATAAGATAGGATTAGATACTAATCAAAATTATGCGGATTACGTAGCAAGTTTTACGAAGTCCAGAACATTTATATTTAAATCAAGCATTTCCTTGGTTAATATCGCAGTAATTAAGTATTATAAACATGTCTAATTCATTATCGTTTATAGTCATCGGGTTAGTAATTAACTAAGCCTAGCTATGAACATTTACATTCAGGATCGGTAAGTAATGTTATAGGTACATTCCTATGTAATAAGATTTTCGTAATACTCGGTCTGATTTTCTCTACTATTTCCCGATATTTTATTGCGAGTCATATTTCTGGAGAAAATAACTTCGTAAGATCCTCGCATTGAGATCTTGTATCGAGATTGTCGGTTCGTATTGCTTTTTGATTGCCTTTCTGTAGGTGCGTTCGTATAGGCAAATGGGTATGATTTCATTTTTACGTAAGATTTATTTTTAGCGTTGTGAATGTAACTTTTCAAGTATATTTGAGAATAATTTAAGAGGACACCATTTGTTCTCTTAAATAAATGTTTTCATATTAATGGATTAGCATTTGAGGTTTCTAGTGTGTTGGCGTATTTCGGCAAATATAGCCAGATCACGTACATACTTAGAAACTGAAAGTATTTTTTACGATGCGATTTCATCTCTAAAATTAGCGATTAAACTAGAAAGTAAAAAGTTAACCCTTCTACGTCAGGGAAATAAAAAGTTTTCGTTGAGCGAAAAGTTTGTCGTTATTCAAGCAATATTTATTGGCTATAAAGCAGTGCAGGTTTCGGGCACGGAGCCGTAATAAAAATAGGCTCCGAGGGTCAACTCTCACGGCAACTTTATAAACTTTACTTCCCAAACTGTAGTTTTCACGACGTTATTTCGAAGGTAAGGACTTTTATATACTTACTAGTTTAACGGTGTTTGGGTTATCAATCAAACGCTCAATCTTCCGTCGAAGTCCGTTTATACCCGCGGTTTTTCAAAAGCGATCAATGTAGTGGCTGCTAGTAAAATAAATGACCTTTGGTTGCCGATCGTGACCTGATAGTAAATCGCGCATGGCAGGCAATAATTACTAAGTCGCGCTGTAACAATTGCCAGTTTATTTGGAAATGTCAACAGAGTAAATAGAGTCGGAAGCTTTTAATTCCGAGTATAAGGGTAAATCTACCACCAGTTGCGAGCCACACGGCAGTTGGCGGGGCTCCAAATTATTTAAAAAGAAACCTCGTAACGGGCTCATTTCACCGGATCACGGCATAATACTTGTTAGTGTGTTATTTTTTATTAAAATACCTACTGGTTTTAACCGTCAATGAGATTACTTAATTGATTCAAGGAACAGAAACAAATAAAGGTTTTATGTAGGTTTCAGATCGTAGTTTAAGTTCATTTTCACCTCAGTATTGGATGTCCAATTTTTCGACGTGACGTGGACACCGATATACTCAGGCATCCAAGAAATGTCGCTGTCAGCAATGCGCCTACTTTCTCGGGACCCTACATCGCGCTATTATTATTTATTGGAACCACGGCCCTAATTAGGGAAAATTGATAAAATTACTAAAGTCTTTATTCAATTAATGATAGGTGGGAACATTATATCCTATTATGGTATCATCGTATGACAAGCTTAAATATTTCCTTACCGTCTTTTTTCGACTCGCGTAAGTTTATTGCGATTATTGGACTAATTTGGCTCGCTCTTTAAGGACATAAGTAGGAGGTAGAAAAACTTTGGCAATATTAACGGCATATAACTTAGGCATATTTTAAAGAGCCAATTTTCTGTAAGAAATGAAACCGACAATTTACAACGACAGGGTAACACGGCACACGACCCACATTATCTCTCTCATTATGGTAAACATGGCTTGAACGATATACTTAATTACATAGTAATTTGCTGCCATTGTAGGTATCACAAATCACGCTACAGTATTTTTTATTTTGGTCTCCCACGCGAGCAAGAAACTAAATAGGTTAAAATCAAGCAAAAGGCTCTGACCGGATCGCCATAGTAAAATCAAATCAGTAAAATCGCCATAAAAATGTTAGGACTCTGATTTTGTTTTTTAATATATCGTAAAAACTTGTAGAAAATATCCGAACAACAATTTAATCGGTTACGTAGTTTTGAAACTAAAAATTTTTACTGAATGTATTTTTTTTTCGCAAACCCATTTAAGGCATAATATTCAGTAAAAGTATATGCAATAATAATACAAATAAACGTGCATAAAAGTATTTCATATTCAGCCAGGGGCGAGTTTACTATGGTGATCCGGCCAGACCCTTTATTTTTGTGTTTAGTTTAAAGATACTGTCGTTTGTGCTCCATATAAACCAGGAAACATGATGTTACCAAATGACTAATGAATCTCAAACTAAATTTATAAACTGTAAACGACAAAAAAAACTAAACACAACATGCATGTTTGCGTCATTTGCTTTTGTCTTAAATTCACTCTTTAGTATTTACAATTAAGGCAGATCGCCCAGTACTTAGTCATTTATAAGTGCTTCCGTAGGTATATTTGGATTTGTCATTCTTTGCTTCAACAATATCGAAAACTAGACTTTTACGTTTAACTGTATTACCTCATGCATTTCGTCAAACTTTTCAATACATGTCGACACAAAAGCCCGCACATCCAAGTAGTTCGAAACATTGTACCCATTGTTTCGCACCGTCAGATTCTATGCTAAATGACACGCTATGCTCTTGATTAATGGAGTATCCGTGTTACAAAATGTGACGTTAACTCTGCTTTATTAAATCATAAAGCCTTCGTGCTTTTCACTCACAGTCCGTAACGTTCATTTATAAAAGGTGCAAATGTGAGGTCATTCGAATGAGTTCCGTATGACACCTCTATTATGCGGTTGGTACAAAAATAGAACAGCTTTTAACACAACCTACTGAACGAAATCTTTGAGTACCTACTGTTTATTTGCAGTAAAGGTTATTTTCGATTATAAAGTGAATTTAAATGTTCAGGTAAACGTCAACAAGCTTTCAGAAACTTTAAAACAATGTTACAGAGATCTGTTAAATTCCAAAACAAGACCGAATAGAAAGCAATCATTGCTCTTTGTAACTCAAAGCCAATTTGCAAGAGTAAAGCTTTGAGGAAACTTCTAACCATCCCTTGATCTTTTCAGGTAAGGGCGTTATTATTATTCATATTTTACGACGAGCATTCCGTGCGCTAAGGCATTCCACTCACGACTTGAACTTTTTCAATAAAACACCGCCCCTAGATATCGTTCCGAAGTGCGGTCACGCAGCGAGCAAAGCGATTTTATAACTTTATCACAGTTGGGGGAAGCCGATACCTGGAGTCGCTAAATTTAGGATCAAAACCCACCGCAGCAGGCCCAAAACTTCTGTCATTAAAGCCCGCGTAATATTCCATGCGTAGATGTGCGTGTGATGTGCCTAACTTTGCACTTCAAAGAGGTGCTCTGTGTGAACTTTTTGATATAGTAATAACACCCAGTTTTGACTGACTGAGACTTTTACTGCAAAACAAGGTGTAATACTACAGTACTTCACTTTAATCCCAAGTATTTTATATTATTATAAAATTTCATGATAATAAAATAAGCTACAGAATAAAATAATATTGTAATAAAACAGCTCTCAAATTGTCAACATTCGACAGAAGCACTGATAAGGTGATTCGTGTTGGGCGGTTTTCCATACAAACATAATGGGGGTTATTATTTGATTTCATGGCATCAATTATGTTTAAAATAAGGTTTATTTTATAGTTTGATACATTTTGTATGCATAAAAAGACACGAGACATCTCAAAAAACTAAAATTAACGTGCAATCGGACCTTAAAGCTCAGCACCATCTATCAGCATCATTTGAAATTAAACGTTTTTTGCTAAAACTATTTTATTTTTTTGGCTTTTTAGAGGTCTCATGTCATTTCGCGTCAGTAAAAAGTATCAAGCTATAAAACAAAACACAGTTCAAACACCATTGATGCCGTGGAAGCAAACAATGACCCTCTTTTGGTTTGTATGGAAAACCGGCAGACTCAAATCACCGTAAGATATGTAATTAATATTACATTAGTTCTTTTGCGCCTGTTCATGTTTGTTACCTATCTGAAGTGTTGATGACCCAATGAGGTTTTTACTATCTCACTTCACTATAACCATGTCATCGGGATGCTTTCATAATAAATCTTAATAAAAGCAATTGTACGTCTGGATATGCAATACAAAATGCTCATTAAGATAAAATTACAACAATCATTCATCACGTTGGCTTCCTAGAACTCATCAAAGCATTCCAGCTGTCATCGTTTGACAAGAAAATCATTGCTAAAGACGCCGAGGCTCCGCCCAAGAGATCGTCGACGAGTTGAGGATTAGCTGTAAATATTTATAAGTGCAATAACGCCTTAATACCTATTCATAAGTGAAAATTATTATGCAAATAGTGGCAACGGGGCGGGCAGTAAATCCAAGCGAGTCTGCCCGAGCCTTAATTGCCGTTCCAAGTCTGATGTACTGCGCTCCGGTGCCACGTAAGTGTTTGAGGCTGATTTGTGTTGAATGGCACACGGATTTACATAACAAGATCCCCTGTCTGTCTAGCGCGCACTCAGCACAATCATCCGTCTACTTCGAATTATTGTCCATCACACGTACTTCTCATCTAACAAGCGTAAATCCGTGACGTAAAATGCTACGCGTTCCGTTATCATATGACATGGGAATTAAATTTTCATTTTAATAATCACCGAAACAAAAGAACCTTAATGTGTGACTGCTGACAGATACGAGCATTTTAATGATTTGTTACACCCTAAAGTACTGGATGGTTTTATAAATTTATTTCCCTTTTAAGTAAATACTAGGTAACGGAATTCCGACATCATTTTTATGTACAACCAGCGTACTTTTGTTCTCAAAAGTACGACAAAAGTACGCTGGTTGTACTGGAGTACTTTTGAGAAAGCGGTCAAGTTGTTTACGTTTCTAGACATTATAATTATTAAAATCGGCAACATCAGGTCGTAATCACAGTCCGCGGATGCGATGGCGAGCTCTAATGCTAACTTTGCGCTATCAAAACAGACTGGCGCCACCGCCCACGGTCGGGTCTCGACTCAACCCGTGCAATTGCAAGGCCTATTACCGCACCTACCACTTGTAACTCGTATACCTTCCACCACTAGGTACAGATACGGCCTGGGAACAAACTTCGGACCTGTCGCTACAGAGTGCGTGGGCCGACACTTAATAGCCTTTTAATTTTCAACACGCGCTTCTCGACGCGCACCGCTCGTATGGGAACCAATGCGCCGTCATATGATCCGTATACAACTCGTAATCGCCTCTGAAATTATATTTACGGCATAGCCCCATGTCAAGTTCAGGTATTGCCACAAAGTTTGCAAAATAAGGACCGTGGGCGGTTAATACGGACTAAAAGCTTTAAACAGCGCGTATAGTGACACGATGACACGACACCAGCCTGCGCAGCTACTCATATCAATAAAATGCATTCCAATATCATTTTTATGCGTCAAGTAATTTGTTATGCAATCGCTTTTACTTTGTTAGCTGTGTAATTATTCCCCAACAGCGTTAAGTGCAAAACGCCGTGATTACATTAGATATTGACACTTAACCACGTTAAAGGATCGTCTAAATATAAACAGGGATCGTATTCTATCTAAATAGTGTACATTAAATATCGGTTGCTCTGCTAAATCACGTTGACGTGAGTGATTAATCTTTGAAGGAGAATGCTTGTCGTTAGTCGGGCAATAAAGAGATAACAAAATAAATCAAACAGCTATAAATATGCCGGGATGAGCGATCAGTCCCAGAACTGTCCGATTCGATAGAAATTTACGGAACTTTTTATAGTCCTAGTATGGAACTAAGAGGAGTATAAATAAATATAAGAACAGCACTTAGTTATAAATAATGTTTATAGCTTTTAGAAGAACCAGTTAAATGTTGATACTGTGTAAGCTATCTAGATCGTACCGCCTTTTCAAGATTTTTAATAGGCGGCGACGGTATAACATTTCTGAAGTTATGTAACTACGAGTACGAGTAGATTTATACAAGTGAAATAGTGTATTATAAGTTCTCATATTTGATTAAAAATAATTAGTATAATATATGTACATACTGTGATACTAGTTCAAACCCGTGTCAGTACCTTACCTAGAGACAGCGCGTGTCTCGTAATTTAGACGCCAACTTTTGAACATTAAAACTTGCCGATGTACATGCTCAATGTGGGTGCTGTCTTCGGTTATTATTACACATAATTCAGAAGTGGGAATGCGGTGCAAAAGTGCAATATCCGCGACTGGGGCTATAACTGTCAACAGAGGAATGAATCAGTGGCGTATAAATCGTAGCGGCGACAGGATCGTGCTCTGGACTCGTGCAATCGCCGCCTGATTTTATTTTATTACAATCACTGTGGGAGAAACGCAGCTGTCGATTTGTTTAGTCAAATGCTTTAATGAGTGCCCTTCACGCGATATATGGCGCACGATTAAATATTATTCTACCCCGATCAACCTCCGATGGAGATTAAAATACACAATGAGAGTTTTAAAATCGAAAGTTCTTTTCGATACCCTTCGATTGCTCGATAAAAAAACATGTCACGTGTGACTCATCAATTTCAACCTAAGCCCTTTTTTGACTGTACAAACAGTTCAGAATTATACAAACATCGGAGGTCGGCGCAGGAAGCTGGGCTCGCGCCGCGCACGCATGACATTGTCACTGCTTGCACAGTGACAAAAAACCGGTCAAGTGCGAGTCGGACTCGCGCACCGAGGGTTCCGTATAAACTAATAAGTAGACCAACCTTACGACTAACAGAAACCCGGCCTTAAACCCGCTTTAGCTCTATTCAACCAGGAAAAATCTTAACAGCGCGATGCAGCGTATGCTACAGCGACATCTATTGATACTAAATAGCCCGTAAATTTTACTTGTAATTTAAATTTAAGGGTGGATTTCACAGCGTTTCAAATGCCGTCATCACCAATCCCGAAATTTCGACGATTCACTTTAAGAATGTATCCCATTCTTTTGATAAAATCAGAAAATAGTACCTACTATTTTCACGTTTTGATCAAAAATTATGTAATTTTTAAAAAGATGTCATCATAATATCGGGATTGGTGATGACGGCGGTTGAAACGCTCTGAAATCCACCCTTAAACGTTACTTTTTGTTATTGGCTGATTGAAATAATTGTTTGTCAACTAAGTTAGTTCTCATGTATCATTTTTAGCCACAAGCTACCTTATTTTAGATTTGTGTCCCTAGATGGCGCTAGTGGTATTTCATTTTTATACTCCTATTATAGAGTTTTTAATAATTATTGTTACTTTATGTTTTTTTCCCGATGCCTGATGAGTGATCATTGTATTTAATAGACATTTTTTATATAATCTGAAATAAATCATCGCTTAGTTTTGCTACTCTCCGCTAGATGGCTCTCGTAGGGAGGGTAGAACTAATATGTTAAGATTTTTGTAAATTTTTAAAAAGTATTCAAGTTAGGAAGAGAAAATATAACGGTCTTCCTAATAATAATAATAATCCTAATAAGTAGATACATGAATAGTTCAAGAAAAAGTGTATGGCGATTAGTTTAGTAGGAGCAAATAAGTATGTGTTATGATTTTTGCAAATTTCTCAAAAACGGTGCAAGTGAGGAAAACCGTTATATTTTTCCTGTTATATTTAGGACGACATTAATAATTGGTAATTATGACACATTTTTCTGATCAGTAACTTCGGAGATAATAGGGGGGGAATGGTATTTTCTTAAACTTTTTTCGCCATAAATCAAAAACTATTTATTTAAAAAAAAAAAAAATGGCATTTTAATCTACAAATTAAGCTCTTTCATTTGATACCCCACTCGATATATAAGCCCTACTTTCAATTTTGAAAATCCCATTACGGAGCCCTTTAAAAAAAAAGTAAAAAAGGTACAAGATTTTTTTTATGTCCAATAAGCTCGGGTTAGCGACTTTTAACACTATTCCAAATTTCAAACCGATAGCAGCAGTAGTTCCTGAGATATCTGGCTGTGACAGACGGACAGACAGACAGACAGACAGACAGACAGACAGACAGACAGACAGACAGAGTCGCACCATAAGGGTTCCTTTTTTACCATTTTGGTACGGAACCCTAAAAAGGCGTAGTGAATGACAGGAGACAACGTTCGGCTTTTAGATATAAAATCGTTGCTAAAAATTGTTCCCTACCCATGCTAACAATTAATGCTCTTAAATTCTTCGATACAGACTGATTTTCATTTCTTGATATTTGTAGGTGATCCAAAAAAATGCAAACTGATTACGTCAATTCTAGTTCTATTTTTCAGTGTCAATAAATATATATCTACCTACTAATTGTTAATGAATAAATAACAAAAACAATAGTTTTGAAGGATTTTGCCAGGGATGGCTAACCTGCAAATTACTAGTTATTTGCAGGTTAATCTAGAGCCTTATCCGAGAAACAAATCACATACATACCTATATAATTATACTAAGTAACACAAGACTTTTTTGCTAGTAATGAAGAATATAGTGTACGAAATTTCCATCTTCTTGGTTCTACACACTCGTCGTCATATGATTCTTTTTGCATTTTGCAGCTATTTCTTCATTTCGAGGAATTATTATCAAAGAAATGTTCACGGTCATCAAACGCAGGAGATGTGCTTATTCTAAGTCACTTGTCTATTCCGGGGGACCACCCACCGCATGTGACTGTTATTTTAGGCTGCACGTAATTGAGTTGTTACGAGCACCGAACGACGACCTGTACACGCGTAATGCCCTGTTTTACATAGGAGGTGAGAAGCACATATGACTAATAATTGATTATGGCATAATTTATTATTACACATGTTTTATCGTAACTTGAATTATGGGGAAGGTTGAGGCAATCCGACAGGCTGGTTGATGGTCCGCGATATTCTTATACTAATAACGACTACCATTTTTAACCGACTTCCAAAAGAAGGACGGTTCTCAATTCGTCTGTATGTTTTTTTAAATTTTTTTATTGTGTGTTTGTTCACCGATTACTTGAAGACGGCTGGACCGATTTGGAAAATTTCTTTTTTGTTTGAAAGGGTAGACTTTCGAGGTGGTCCCATTGCAACCAAGTCAGAATCTGATGGTGGAATCTTGGAGAAATCGAGGGAACTCTTCAAATAACCTGTTATTTTTGAAGTCGGTGCCAGCTAAGGAGCTCAACACAGCCAGCTTTACGTGGCAGGCACCAACTTCAAAAATAACAGGTTAAAAAGTATAAATATCTGTATATGTATATATGAATCGTTGATTATCCATTTCTTTGGGGTAATTAACATATTATTTTTTGGTTTTTAGTTTAAGTTTTTGGAAGTCGGTTTTTATTTTTTGTTTTAAAAATTTACTTTATTAGTATATTCGAATCCAAAACTAGTGGATGTACAAACATATTAGATACGCTATGTAGTCATCGAAATAATATAATTTACTTATGGAACGATAACGTCTAACAAAATTGACGTTGAAATTTGCCCCATAACGCCCACTTTTTAAAAGCAATACGTCTTATATGTATCAAGTGGTATTGATAACCAACTTAATGTTTACTATGTGTGAGTCTAAAATCATTTATGACAAATATTAGTATTAAGATTGAGAAGTTTTCATTTTTGGACGTGAGAATTTCATTTGCCGCTACAGTTTTTTCTTCAGTACTAAGTACTAGCTCCGCCCCGTTAGTACTTATTCCGTGGAGCCGATTTTGAGCTTCAGTTACACTTCCATACTTATTTTACTTGGATGTAGTGTAGTGTATGTAGTGTAAATTTAACTGTTTTGATCTTCAGTCCGCTAAATAGTCTCGGTTCAGTAAATTATAAAATTCCATTCCTTTAATCGATAAAGAGGCCCCATAAGATTTATGGCTAGAAAGAAGTTAGTTTTACTAATATTTACAAGGCTTTTTAAGTAGGTACATTTTTATTTTTGCATTTTTAATATCATTGTAGAAAAATTATAATCAGTATACAGACACCGTAATACGATGAATAATCCCTATTGCATAGTTGAAGTCAATATTTTATGTTTTTTATTCACGATAGGAAAGCATTTGACCTCGATCGCACCAAACAAATCATAATTTCAATCATAGTTGAAAACTGATAGAAAGGTCTAACAGACCCTGTAAGCCCGGATTGTAAGGAAAAAGTCACGAACTTTTAACAAACATCGTTATTTCGTTGGCTCAGCTACTTCACCTAATGTAGACCCACAATAATCCCCGATATGCTAGGCAAAGCGATTTGATTATAAATATTATATAACGTTTTAAATATTGGAATATATGGAACTACAGACTACTACTTCTAACATAAGTTCCAAAATTTCCAGTCATAAGTGGCGTTCATTGACAGGTAAGGTCAATGTGGCTAATTCCGTCTGGTGGGGCAATTCCGTACAGCGGTTTTTACGGTTAAACTATCATTCTAACAAACTTGTCCTGTGCCAGTCGAGTCATCAAGTGCATAATAGTATGCACATGTTTGTTTGGCCGCAAAAACCGCTGTACGGAATTTCGAGGCCAGACCAGACCAGACCAGACCAGACGGAATTAGCCACATTGACTTTATACACTTAATTCTAGCTTAATAGTATATTCATTGCATACCGAGGCCAGTAAAGTAAGAAATGTCTCAGATCACATGTAATCAAAACAGATGAACACGGCCGAGGCGAAGCCGAGGACGACAAACATGCGAGGCTTTCTTATTTACTGGCCAAGGTTTGTATACTATTTTTCTATTCGATGGATCGACAGTATTTAATTTACCTATTTAAATTGTTTACTATCGAGGTATTTACCTACCTAAATATCCTGATATGTAATGAAGGTTTGTAATATTGTACCTACCTATAGATACTGCGGAACTGTGGAAACAGTTTTGTGGGACGATGTACCTATCAGTGGCGTGGCGTAAAAGACATTCTTGGGCAACCCGGTGCAGATTTGGCCTACATTTTCCTTAAGAGCTGTAGAATAAGGTGCTCAAATGCCTGATATTAGGCAAGCCGGTAGGAATCGAGTTCTTTGGACGCCCCGCTACTCGTACCTATACTAATGTTTTTGACATTTGAATAAATATATAAATAATAATAAATAAATATGTATAGTATAGTTCATAGACTTTGCGATAGTAGAGAAGGAAAAATGTGTATACCGACCGTCACGCAGCTGTGTATTGTCCTCTGTGATACAGGTCCTGTAATATTTAACATTTGGGGATAATAGGTGAAGCCTTTATGCCGTCCCCAGCACGGGTATTGTGGAAACATGATTAATAGTCTATGTAGACACGAAATGATACGTTATTCTTTACTCCACGTGGGCTGTGTTTGATGAAAATAGGTTGACGTGAAAAACGGGGTTGGGGCGCTGTTGCAAAAGCTCACATATTTGTCAAAATGCAATAAATAGGCCGAAGTATAAACGGTTACTGTAAGTGTTAATATGGATAACATTCGATAGGTTACCCTTATTAAAACTTAACAGTGTTACAAAACTGGGTTTTTAGATTTAATAACCACATTTTTACTAAAAAAAACCCGACCGCGGTGCACTTTGAAACTGCATAAAATTCGCCATTTTGTTTATTTTAACAAACTTTATACCCAGTGACACTCGCACCATCAAGACGAATCTAATGATGTATCATTTATCAAAATCGGATGTGCCGTTGAGTAGTTACGAGCGGACACAGGAACGGACATACATACATACAGGTCAAACACATAACCCTCCTTTGGGCTTCGCCGCAGTCGGGTAAAAAATATATAAAGGTGTTTTTGTTGGCATCACATATTTGTTACACGTCGAATCGAGTATTACAAGACTCTCTAACCGATAACAGTGAACCAAATAGATGGATTTCACTCTTTTCACCCTCGTGAAAGGAATTTCATGTATCTTTCAGTAGGTATATCATTTAATAAGGTCTCTGTTGGCTAAAAATAAATACGTAAATAATAAAATTACAATGAAAAAGTTATTCCCCGTTTTTTACGTAATACCCGCTGATTTATCGCTAGCGTATTAATTGAATGCGGTCATCCGAATGAATTCCATGTTTAGCGTTATTTCGTTTGCTCGTGCTGAGTATGTGCGGAAATAAAGATATTCCATTTTATTGATTAACAAAAATTACGGATTGTTTCATCACTTCTCGTAATTTGTATTGTGTTTAATTTCGATTATGCCTAAGCAAAGAATACCTACTTATAAAATATATCAAAACTAATATAACATTATGATATAAGAATAAAAGTATCAATATAGGTATGCCAGATGGGATTTTACGCAGACTTAATTACCTAATCCATTTTAATCATCCTTTTTTTCGTGTTTAGTACCTCTAAGCAACTTAAATGTGCAAAATTACTTGTTTCAGTCCTATAATTTCAGGCTGTCTCTCTCTCTCTTTGGCCGCTCCGTCATGACTGAGGATCGTGGCGGGGATTTTAGACTGTAAATTGTTTTTAATTCACTGATAATAGTTTGTAGAAGAAAAATAAACAAGTACTAGAAAAATAAGTAATAAATTAGAATCTACTGGCTAACAAAATCGCATGATTATAGCTACGCCGAAGAATGACAGGAATCATTCTTATTTGAATAACTAAACATTGCAAAGTCTTTGTTTGTATTAGGCCGCCGAGAGAAATTTCGCAGGTATGACTTCACTCCTGAGTCAATACACAATGCAGAATAAATATTTGCTTTTACTCACTTCCTTTGTTCTCTCGTTACGTATTTTAAGTGCCTAAAGTCAGAAAAAATACTGAATCTATTTTCTATAAAAGCTGCAGGTGCAAATTAGCTTCTAGTGCGGTAAGTTCCTGCAAAGCTTTTATCGATAGAACAAAGTGTGCTGTTAAGCTCGTTCGATTTTCATTGGAAAAGATTCTTATTCTATAATGCAAACTGCAAGGCAAATACATGCCTTATTTTAATAGAATTGCAGGTTTAAACTAATCTTTGGAGGTCTTTGTTATATAAAACAACACTATATTCATACAAACATGGACATATCCATCCATTGCATTAAAACTTAATGTTAAAGTGTTGACGTCCTATACAGCAGTCAATCACATTAACCAGATTATTTTATTTTTCTACTCCTGTACTTTTATCTGTCTTTTACTTGGTCACGAACACTAATATAAGAACATACATAATATGAGTTCAGATAAGTCTACACTCTAATCCCCTAAAAATTATAAATACTACTAGCAGCCACAGACTTCTAAATCTAGGTTAAACTAGGTCAAGGATTACGCGTTCAATACTAACTTTACAATAAAAATACACAACTACCAACTTAACAGACAAATTAATTCCTGCGGCTTGTAAGAAAAACACAACTTTCCTAACTATATTCATTGATAAAAAAAAAAATATTTTTAATATCGTTACTGCGTGTCACTAGCGAGAATACATACTGTCAGTCATATGTATTTGCCTTGTTTGCGCGCTATGTTATTTTGTATTTTATATTTTAAAACCTAGTCGTAGAAAAAGTATTGTATGCAAAGTTGTATAATTCAGTCAAAAGACGCTCATGGCGTCTCTATTTGCGATACTCGCCGCCGCGGCGGCTCGTATCGCAACTCACACCTTTCGCATTTTGAGCCTACTTATATAACTGTTGCATAAAATACTATTTGGGTAGTTAGTATCTAAAACAGAAATTGAATTTACCTATTAATAGAATCACGTTGAAAATCACGCGTAGAGCAGGCATGGTTGCTAACTCCGAATTTCATTCAATGCTAAAACAATGCTGGAAAAAGTGCTAAAAATATGCTAAACAAATAAAAACATTTTCCATCCGAATTATTGTTATAGGCGTAGAATAAGCCTGTTTGTGGCGCACACTGATTTTAGTTCTACATTTTGTCCAACTTTGGCAGCATTATATTTTAGTCATAAAATATTTATTTGTGTAGAAAAAATTACCCATGTCATTACGACATCTTAAATCTCATTCAGTGTCTTAAGTACCACTGCTAGAGAAATACACTGCACAATACAATTCACAAGTGCCACTTTATCTGTACACAGTATCATTACGAACGAACTATAACAAAGCCCTACTGCACAAAACAGATATTGTTCAATAATTTTGTTATCGGAATAAGCCACTTTGGCTCCCGGCTCCCGTAGAGCGTGTAGACATAGTCCGGTCGCTCGATAACTTTTATTGGCTCAATTATGGCCATGCTATGTCATGAGGATGCGGACGGACCCACAGACTACGGCGTTAAGCCTCTGAACTATATATACTGCCATCTAGTTATTGAATCCTGTATCCTATCTGTCTATTCCACGCTGAAGTGTTTTTGGTGCCGGTCTTCTTAATAAACATTTGATAACAATACCTCCATTGGAAGCTTTCAAATTATGCACTCAAATTTAGATTGAGTGATAGATATGGTGCTAATAGCGGCACTCTTAAATTTTTGAATTTGCTTTAGCAATTTGTTAAATCAAGATTGCCAGATATCAAATGTTAATAGACTTCTTTGCTTTAGCTTTATTAAGACTTTTACGGGCATGACCGTAAATGTAACTAACTACCAATTAAAATATTGCAAAACTCCGCTTAGGCAGACGAAGTAATGAATTGCGATACATCTTGGATTCATCTTTGCCGCTAAGTTCGTTATTACGCAATCGCAACAGAGATGTTTCCGTCAACTTAATTGAAGTGACATTGCACGGCTTGATATTAAAATTTATTTATGAATACGTCGGCGCGCGATAAAACAACGCTCCACCAGCCCGCGTTTGTCCGATTTCTGCGAATGAGTGCAATTAATTATGACCGATGTAGTCCGTGCCGGCGACCGCGACGTCTTTTTGCTTTTTGCGTGCCATTTGTAGAACAATGGCGGCGAGTGCGAGTTTTATCTCGAAACAAACAAACGACGATGCTTGTTCACTTTTTGCTCTAACCTGTGCCCTCGCTCTTTTTATCTCCAATTTATTAGAACATTTTCAGATATGTTCCTTCGACTTAATCGCTTTGGTCAACAAATGCCAGCGCTAAAGTTATTAAACTGGCATTTTCAACGACTAGGCTAACGACACTGACAAATTGTTATTTCAGAATCAGTTTTATAACTTTTCTATATGGTTGTGACCGACTTATAAGGTGTCAGTTACATTGTTACAAATGTTGTAACTTGTACTGTTTAGGAATAAGACTTATTACTTGTACGTTTTTTATTAGATCTCTATTTATAGTGGTGCCTTAATGAAAAGATCAAAGCTTCGGCAGTTAATTTTAATGTCTCGGTGTAAACGGCATCGGTGAGCTGTGTTAGATTATAATTAGAGGTAGAGGCAGCTTCGCACCGCCGATGTGCGATGTCGGACCGTGCCGCAGTATTTTGATCTCACTGACATTTATTGCGTCACCTATTTTCCATGCGGCACTGCAGTCAATCAAAGCGCATCAATGGTAACACGTGAATAACTCGTGGAATTTTTAAAAGCCATTAAAATAATTTTGAACAGTTAGGTAAGGTATAAGCTACCAAAGTTGTACATGGTAATGTTAAAGTGTACATATAAGCCCTCAATCTGCCGTTTTATCCTCACTTTTAGATCGTGTGACAATAATTGCATCATGTAAACACTTGTTTCTAATGTGACATTAATAGTTATTAAAAACCAAAACCTACAGCACGTAACGAGCATTTACGATTCCCGATTTAACTTTTAACTGACAAGTCACTGGTTTCCGCGAATCGCCTTTGGTACTAGTTTGTACATTTATAGTTTAAGTGAAGGTTGTCTTATTAACTAGGCACTTTATTTTATATCCATAGGAAGCTTCTGCGACGCTAGGCCAAGTCACATCATCCTTAACGATCTATTACCGCTCACACTCGTCTACCGCGCTACGGAGTCTTGGGGGGGCTAATAAGGGTTCCAGTAACATTCGGAAGTCCCGTAACGTGTAATTATTTCGGAGGGGAGCTGATAACCAAACCGCAGTACATTTGTATGCTAAGGGTTTGTTTCATCGAGCCAAGTCACCTCGTAAGAGCATAACACACACGTATGGGCTTGACATACTTTTTTGGGATAATACTTTTGTTTGTTTAATTTGTAAATGGCTATCGCTATGCTCTGTGTATAGAGTGTTTGTGGCAGAATCAACTTATAAAAGAATAAAAGCTTAATTCATGTTTAATAAAATATGTCGGCGATGATATTTAGTTGCCATTGGGTTACATAACAAAAATTTGTAGAGACGCGATTATTTTTACCGACCCAACAAAATCGATGAGAGACGCCGATGTCACCATTATGAATGGGGGTAATGAACGAATTTACACAGCCAACTGTTCAGTGCAGTGAGTTATTATCGGGGTGAAGCGCAGACTGAGTAGAATGCTTACTGAAACGGAACGTAACAAGTCTTTTTGAAATAATTCACAGTCGATTCGACATGGACATTCTTCGGTAGCGCCGTGGGCGAATGCGGGCATGTCTTTGGCGACAACAGTTTATAACCTACCCTACTAAATACAGTAGAAAGTATGTACCTACAGTCACTGCAACCGACTACCGTGGTTATTTCTAAACCGTATCACGTCGCGACCGGATCGCCCGAACACTTTGATGTCGCATTCTCTTTTTGCTAACCACATTTCAGCTGGCTATAACAGACTGAATGTTTTCGGGAACGATGTCTAACGACTAGTTCGCGCATACTTTATTCGCGTACGTTGTTTTAATCGCACTCGCTACCTGTATATAAATTGCGTCTTTCACTTGTAACGTTTTATCAATCAGGAATAAATTGTTCATGCAATAAAATTTAAGGTTTTTAGTGTTTTGCCTCCAAAGAGTACTAACGACACATCATTATTCATTTATCTAGCTAGACTGTTTATACGTCCTTACTTTCAAACGGCAGTAACGTAGGTAATGATCAATCGATTTAAGAAATTACTAACCACTGTTGATAAAAAAAAATTTGATTCATCATGTAAGGTTTGGAATCTTTCTTATGAGACATAATGCAATTTCATGTGCATTTTATAGGTATGTTATTATACCATTAAGCATCTGCACACCAGACTCTATACATGGTTATGGCCACTTCTTTAGCTACCCATTGTTCCCGCTATTGCATGAGTGCAAGCCATGAATAACTCCATGTCGGCGGCCCCAACTCGCGATGTCAGATTATTCAAAAAAATTCAAAGTGTCGATAACGTGGCGTAGGGGTTGAAGCAGTTTATTTTCAGCCAAGCCAATGTGGTAACAGATAATAGAACGCCGTAAAACTCGGTCCCGCGTGGGCGCCGCGTAGATAACGGCTGCGGGGCGGTATCTCTTAAAGCGGTAATTTGTTACCATTCTTGCTGAGCGCCCCTGATAACAGAAATAAAAACCTTAAACAACGACTTGTGAACAATTGGACCTGTATTTATCAGCCGGCACCTCGTATTGAAACTAATGAGGATGAGGTCGAGTGGACCATAAATAAGTTTAGACAGGTTTATAGGATACGCGATTCAATTGCGAAGCTTTATTCACGCGTCAAAACGAGTAAAAAATATCGTGAGTAAAAAAGCACTAGGGCAGACTGACACATCAACGAGTGGACGACTGACAGCCCAGCGAGCGGCATCACGATCACGCCCTATGTTTTATGACGAGGGGGGGCGAATCGAAATAAAAGGAAGAAATTCTGCCAACGCTCAAAAGTACCGACAGCGAATGTCTTCGACCAAATTAAAATGCAATGATTTATTGCGAGCGTCTTTTAAGTGACGTTATTCTTACAGCATCGAAAATTTCCTTGCAAGGTCTTACGCATTTTCATTTTATAATAAATCATAAAAACATCGTCAGTTTTGTTTTTATTTTGACTCATAGTAGATCATGCAGGGTAATCCATATAATAACAGAGTACGGGTTCATAGCGTTTATTAAATAGCACTTTGTGCGTATTCTATTATTAATTTCTGTTAAATTACAGTCTTTAAACTGAAGATTGCACTTGGAAGTAAATTACCGTATTGAGTTATTTACGGAGATGTAATCGATATGGGAGCAATGTTTTAATGATGGCTTACAATAGTTATTATTTTACAGATATTGCTTATAATCTTAAACCATAATCAATGAATCAAAAGCGACAGACGCTTGAAAACGATTTTTCATGTGATGAACAAATATACTTTTACTGTTATTTTTGTCTATTCAAACAATAATAAACTACAAGGCTAAAATGATGATACGTGTATTCTCTCTCTGTATGTATCAATAAATGATCAATATTGTACATTTAGTATGAGCACTGTGAATTAAAAAAAAATATTTTTTTAGATCCATACGTCCTCAAACGAAGTTGTAGGTACTGATGTGGTGATACTGGCGTACCTATGCTGGAGCCCCCAGCATCTACCCTGCCGGCGCGGCGAGCTGGCCATGGCCTGCATTCCATGGGACCTTCGCCAACAATCGACCAGATCTGGTCGTCTGCATTTTTTACGATTGTATTGTATTGTTATAATGTTTTATGATAAATTATTGTAGTTAGGGAAACAAATAAATTTCTTCGGTTAGGGTTAGTCACTTCAATAACATTACCTCAAAATGTCATCAAAAGTGTGAAAATGACATGACCATGACATTTTGAGTCAAAACTTGTAATATGGGACTATAGACAAAACGATCATAGAGTAATGCGGATTGCATTGTCTATGGTCCTAATATCGAAACGATACACGTTCGACGAGAGTGTTAAATGGTACGGTAAAAAGGTTCTGTGGTAAGGGTTTTTAGAGCGCGCTTAATGGGTTATCCGCTCTAGGAGCCTGGCAAGAAAAATAGGCCAGCCTGCGGGTAGAATGGTTGGCGCCGGCTCTTTTAGGTAGGCAAAATCAGGATCAGTTCGCAGGCAGTAAATTTCCATAAAGGCCATAGGCCAGTGAACATGCCTGTCCCGATCCGGGTTACCTCATAGCATGAGGCCTTAGGGGATGTCCTGCCTAGGTAGGGAGTAGCATTGCTTAGATTAACGCCGGTACTCTTCCCGGGGCGGCGAGATATGTGAAAGTTGCATGTGGTATGCGACCTTCACAATACACCTGTTTGTTATAAACAGATAACTCTTCCTGTGTTCACCAGTAGGTACACAAATTGTTTGCAAATGCAATTTAAGCAACATAGCTTCATTATTCTGTAACTCAATTACAGACACGTATCAAGTGTACAGTTTCAGTGTAATGTACCCAGACCCTCCACTTAATAGTGCTTAACCTTTGTTAGTCTACACGGCTCTCCACGTAACAATTTAGATTGATAATACTCGGGTATCAAGTTACGAAAACGCTAGCGCGAGTACTGGAATACAGTAACATGAAAAAAGCGATTTTTGTCAAAACCTATTAATGTAGCGTTTTCGGGTATGACGAGTTGAAATAAATTAGCAAGACCAATTTTACCAAACAATAATACGATTAAATGACAACAGCCACACCGACTTCATAGCGTTACTTTTTCCTGTTAACACTGCTTAGTTTGAGACTAGGTTGATTAGTGTAGGTACTGTGTCAATTATCTGCGTATATTTATATTTATTTAGGTATTTATTTATTTGGTGATTCCGCTGCCTCTTATAAAAAATATATACAACGCCATATTCTGTTTAATAAAACCTTACCCTCCAATAGGAATCCCGTAAAAGACAAGGGGAAGTGAAGCCTCATTGTAACCGTGAATTTTGTAATTAAACGCCTCGTCTAATTGCGACCTTCGCTGCGTCTTCACAGTCCGTTTCACTCTCCCTTCTACAGGATGGTCGTTACCCTGCGCCCTTTGAGCGTTCCTCCCAATTTTACCAAATGACTGGCAGGATGTCTTATCTAGGTTTAACATTTCTGTGTATTTTATTTTATTAAATACATTTGTTACTCTAATATTTGTGTCTTCAAGTAGGAACTGGTTATTGTCATCGTCTAACCTATAAAGACTTGCATATTTGAATAGGTTAAGTTCATTGCAACCAGTTGCTATCCAATAAGATATGAACAGTGCAATATTATTGCTGTTATGTACTCTTGTTTTGCAACCAAGAACATACCCCTGAATTGTTTGCGTTATGATTCTTATATAGATAGGTTAGAATTGGACGGAGACGAGATAGCGAGCGGCATTTATGTAAATTTCTTCCGCCTGGATTCCAAGAACAAGAACAATTAAATTCGTGCTATGAGCCCGTTCGAATAAATTACCTGTGCTTTAGTCACGATGGTCCGTCATCAAAAATTGTTTGGTATCCGGCGATTAAAATAATCGATAAAATTATAGGAAAAATGTGATCCAATCAAACATAATCACGTCCAACAAATAATTTTACTTTAAAATGTTTCGTCCACATTAATTATAATACTCACCCAATTTGTTTGTATACATGTTGAAAATCCTAATGGGCTGATCAAACGACAAATATTTGTTAGATCGTTAACACATCATTGATTATATTTTAGTATCAAAGTGGTCGTTAGCCTAGTTTCTACGAGCGATGGAAGTAGAAAAAAAATATTATGAATTGGAAATAGAATGAAACCGTAACTTTATCTACAAAGTAATTCAACCAGCCTGCTATAGGTAAGACTAATTGCGCTATCCTCGTTGCCTCGTTGTTTTTATGTACAATATGCCTATACCTACTTGAACTTTTATTACAGACATTGACAGGTCTGATAAAAAAATACGTGGCGTAAAAATAATCTCAAAGGAGCAAATAAAAGTCCAAGGCTTTACCCTAGGGCAGGAGGGCTACCTGTCCAGTTTTATTGGCATTTATATTAACTTTTCATGTTACCCTAATGGATTAGTGCAGTAAGGGGATTCAGATCTGTGGTTATAAATTTGTCAGCAGAATTCTAGACTTGGGGTGGGGTTTATGTTCGAGGCTACTCTGTTTATGCTCTGCTATAAAATATTGATTACGAGTATATCATTCCATTACGCCGTAATGCTATTTATTCTCAATCGTTATTTCTAAGCCACAATGGACTCATTTAATACGCCTTATTGAAACAAGTCTAATAATAGGTAACTGTAGCGTCAGTTTTACTGTTTCGCGTATGAAAAAATAAATTCGAATCATAACAAGAACATTTAATCTCATTGTCCAAATGTATTCAAATGAAATGTAGAAAGGTATCTGTTGAACGCAACGAGATGTCGCATAATTTGCAGACTCGGCTTATTCTGATCACCGTCTTATGATAAATGTTTTCCCCACGGAAATAGCCCAGAAGCCGATAACTATTTACATAAATTATACTAACAGATTAGCTGAAGCTGAAATATTTATGATGCTGGTTGCGCCGCTAACAACGGTAGCGAAAGGTCGCGCGTATTGCTCCGGTTAGGCAATTTCTTTTGTCGTGGCTCTGACGTCATTTGTTATTGTTACATTATCTTACATTGTTACTTGTGTCTGTGTGGACATGGCGCCAAATTATTTCGTGGTGATCCACTTTTTGTTCAAGATGAGTAGAACAGAGTGCTTAAATGTCAACAGGAAGTGAACTTCTTAGGCATCTTAACACTGCTGTGTACCTTTAGCTTCGAGACATGTTATTGTAATACCTAGTACATTATACACTAAAGGCGCTAAACGTTAATAATAATGAGTGTGTTATTTATAATATTCTTCGCCTCCGCTGGTATACAAACGATGCCTGTTTCCGTTCGGGACAATATTACGGAATTTTTTAAGCACTCTTGCTTGCTGTGTTTCTTTAATTAATTGAAAACCGATTTGTGGTAAAGTTGTGTAAATCCAATAGCGGTCCTGGTTTGCTCGCAAGGACGTCAACTATCGAGGGACAATTTCGACCAAATACAAGTTGTTTAATTGAACTCGTTATATTTATCTATTTGTTGATTAGGGGTAATACGAGTAGTACTATCTGTTCATATTGTTCCTTAACTTCTTATTTCATTATGTTCCTCGAAGTGAAGTTAAAATGTGTAGGCTACACTACGGTTTTTAGACCTAATTGTTGCAATTTGTTCTAAATGGAATTTATCCACTTGTGCAACATCAAAAATAATGAAAAATAAAAGGGAAGTTAAATTTAAATTAGTGTGGAGGGGAGTATTTCATATTTTTGATGGCAATATTATCCAAGTTGACAATTAACAGTACTATCTTTCATGGAACAATGGCGATATCTGCAGGGAACATAATATATGATAGTTTTTAACCTCATTCAATGCAATGTTTCTTGCAGGTAGGTATCTACATTTAGTTTTGATGTCAATTTAAAATTCGATACTAACTAACATTTACCATTTACGTAACACATAAATTATTGTCTAACGGGCACTAGTTAAAGTGTGTGCCCACATGATCAAGTAGGTATGCAACTCACTATTAATAATCCTTACGTTACTCGTACTTCGCTTTTTTATGGATTGCCTACTACGAACATAAAAATGGTCATTTTATTATGTCCAAACGTACGGGCGGTAGTAAAATAAGCTGACGACATGCGTGTAAAACGGAGTAGTAGATGATGCTACAAATTACATTCTCGCGAAGCCAAATAAGCGATTAGTTTATTTTTATTTTTAATGTAATGATGAAACATCTCACTTTTTACCCCAGGGTAGCTCAAATCTGGTACAAGGACAAGTTTGCCGTTCTGTATCTGTGTGTCACCTGCATTTATTTAGCCTTCATTTTCTTTTCATTTACAGAGCAATATTATGCAAAAAAAGAAAAAAAATTGGTATCAATTTTAAATTTACATAGAATATTTAATTTCTTTTGGTAATTATTCTACTTATTATCCATAAAATTATATAAAATAAAGAACTAAACAGAGTAGAAAATATAAGATAAAAGTATGTACCTAATAAAACAATATTTAGACCCGTCATGGACATGAAACATATTATGTTTTATTAACATTCTATTTCTACAGGCGCATTAATTTTGATTACCTACCTGACCATTAAGTTCTCCGTCTGGTTTAGTCACCCTTTGATGGTTGCCACGTAAAGTGTCGGAACTATAACTTACATGACTTACGTCCTTATCCACAGTAAACGTGACATGAACGTACGCTTTATGTGAAATGCAAGAAGACAGAAAATATTATACTTCGCGAACATAAACTTGAAGATGGCGACACGAATAAAGTTTAGTGCTCTATTTTTTATTTAAGATCCTAGCAAATTTGTATGCTATCCATGCATTCTCAAAATTCTCATGAGAATAATAGGAACATTTTATCTTACGCTTATCGTTTGACTGTTCCGAAAAAAAAATGTAAATTATAATCGTCGACCGTAGGTTTATTAGGGCAAGGGACAGGCAAACCAATGTCCCATACGCCAATTGAACTTCCGGTCGACGTCGTAATATCACCACATTAAACAAACTATAAAGATAAACGCACTATATGTTAATATCCTAGTGTTAACCCTGCATAGTAGACGCAATTAATGTGGAACTATTTTTAATAAAAAAATAAAATGGGTTTACCGTTTACCCATTCTCGCGTAAAATTGAATCGTCCACAATAGCTGTCAGGGTAGTCACCCGCAGGATTTGTCAGTTTACTCTGCTTTCATTTATAACTGTCTGCAATCGTTTTAAAATGATATTACAAATTTCACAAATTAAATGGAAGCGTTGAAATGGCGACGTCTCATAGTAATTTGGCGTCTCGCCAATGATGAAAATTGTTGTATAATTGCATTATTTATTGAACCTGAAACTTAACACTATACTTGGTCTTTGTTTAATTTCGAGGCTAAGTGCGAAGTTGTGGGATACGTGGTGACACATATAAGGAACGTCTAATAGGAAGAGGGACAATGAACACTAGCCGTATTTGCATAAGGCAGACAATAATAATTAGGAGATTTCTAACTGCTAAACTACAATTTCCAGCAGAATTTTCCATGAAAGGTGCGGATGTAATTTGAATCGAATGGGCTTTTGTTCCGTTTCTAAAACCGTAAGGTAAAGGGAAGCTTTGTTCCAAAAAGGCATCTATAAATGTGACCGATACGTAAGCAAGCCAGAAATAAATTGGACTTCACGATTTATTGCCAAATGCTTTTAACTCGTAGCCTTTTGGTAAGAATAAGCCGCAGATTTTGAACGGCTAGGCAAGACTCTGATATAAAGGATTTTGCGCAAATTTATTTTATTTATTATTGATGTTTGACTAAGCAAGCAAAGCCAGTAAGGTCTATGAGTTTTAAGGGGTGCACATCGGCGTTTTATATGTTTGTTTGTTCTTATGTTTATTTATCCGCCGATAGTAAGAGTACCTACTGTTTGTTCGATTTTCCAGAAATTTGGTAGGAGGGCTGTTGGCTTCAGCTCCCTTACATCAAAATTTAGGAAGGAGGAAACCATCTGTACTTTTAGTTATTGTGGTCGTAAGGTTCGCAGCGACTTGTTGTATATTAACTTTTACATGTTTAATTAATACCAATGTTTACCATTTCCATTCGTATATTTGTCATGATAGATTTCTAACTCCACAGAACTTGAACTTACCTACAACCTTTCTGCATTCTGAGAAGTCAAAGCAATATATCTACTTACCCATTTAAACCTGTTTTGGGTCAAATAAGACATAACCATGGTCATAATTATGAAGAAAACTAACCGTTTAGTTGTATATTATAGCTACAGGCACGGGCCGGCGTTGTGCGGCCTTACAAGGTTTACGACTATGGTAAAGAGCTGTAAGCCGTAGGTAACGACGTGCTTCATTACTAAGTAGTTATTATTTACGTCGCCCTTTACATCATTTTATATCGCTGATACTGTAAACCGAGACACGCGAACGTAATAAAAATAGACGAAAAAATTATTACTTTTTATAACCCGGTTCCTTGGAAGCTATTTCGCCTTGAATAAGCAATGAGCTTCTACGGATAATCTTGAACCCGGTGGGTAGTAAAATATTAATAAAACTAAAAGTTTCTTTATAAATTTGCTATATTTCAAGTGTCTGCTCTAAAACACAACGGGGTTCGAAAATAATGAGATTACAGTTCAAAACGCTTAATATTATCAGCTCTCGATTAGGTGCACTGTAGTCTAATACTGGTTAAAATTTTGATTTATTGAAAAGTTCTAAACTTACTTAAGTTATGGTTACAGTTTATATCTAAAACACGATTTTTATATAAATATCACAGTCAAATATTATAAAACTACAATTTCTATAACTAAATGATCTAATATGGCAGTGAAATGCGGAGCTAAATCTATATTACGGATAGGTAATTATGAAACAACCTTGAATTATTTTAGGGCAAATATACAAAACGTATACGTTTAGAAAAGTATAGCATTTGGAAGATTCGATTGTAAAATTTTTATACGATAAGGCTAGTCTTTAACTCTGTGACTAGAACGTAGATAGGAATAGGACTACAATAGGCATTAGACATTCGTTAAAAGGTACAAACACTACAACGGTTCTACGAGATAATTTAGAAACTTTTTTGTAAAACTCAAAAGCACTTCTTGCTTTATCTTTTTAAAATTAGTGCACTGAACCAGCAATTGAGTTATGCAAAAAGGCTATGATTAATCAGGCTAAAAACCTACTTAACGATTACAAAATTCGTAATATTTTCTAAATTCTACATACATGTACAGTTTTTTCGAAAAAGGTAAACGGTTTGAGTGTAATTTTCTATACAAATGGATACGTTATGTACTTATTGCTTTATGTCTTTATGATAAAAGTGGCTTCTAAAGTAGCTTTAAGTTAATTACGATAAGCTACATAAACACGGCAACAACATGTTTCATGATTCATTTCAGCTAAATCTATTTCTTGCTCTCTGGACTCTGTAAAGAAAAATAACCATTACTTCTTTCTTAATTTACTGTGAAATAAAAGAATCGGTAAAACTCTTTCCAGAATAGTATCGTATGTTACGTTTCGAAGCCTAGAAAGATTTGGAAAATAAATCAAATACATTTTATTGAGGTTGAAAATCTATAAGGGTATTATCACTAGTGAGTGTGTACAAAGTGGTACAAAATAGTAAGTGAATAAATGTAATCGGCTTTTGATCGTTAAGTTGCCTTAATGTCAGCAAGGGCTATCGTAAATATGTTCAATTTACCTCATATGGTGGCGGCGGCAGTATGTCACACAGGTTTATTTGACAGCCCTGCTCCGAGCGCGCCACATTCGAATGTCTGCCTGTTTGAATGGGGATTTTGAAACTGTTCTCCCTCCCTAACCAGTGCCACTGCGGGTAGTCGTATTCTAAATCGTTTGCCGGACACACTTTACTTTTGTCCTGTCTACTTCTTGATCCAGACCTATTCGTATTACAGGACGCACAATCATCCTCTAATACATCGTTATGCACATCAAGTCTCGGATCTCTATAATCCTTTGTAGATCTACTAGAAGTACTATGGCAACAAGTAGAGCACTCCCCATTGGAATACTGAATGCTCCCGTTGCACGACCTAACAATGCTATTGTTATGAGATCGTCTTTCCGAACAATTTCTCAGGTCTCCGATGTCGTTATTGTCCTGTGGAAGACGATATTTATCGTTAGTGTAGTTAATTTTGATTCCAAGTATTAGATTCCAATGCAAATTGAGTTTGTAATCTAATCGTGTGTCAACATGTGAGTTCCCACAATGCTTATCGGGGCATACCTTGAAATTGAGTTCGGTGTAAATAGCGCTGGACGCGTATGGTTCGGGCGGCCCACGTCGCAGTCTGTCCACACTCGACGCGTCTAAGCCCTGAATTGAGTTCTGCGGCAGGCAGTACTCTGGCTCCACGTTGAGTATATTACTCGATTGTCCCGCTATGATAAACAATCCTTTCTGATTAAACGTCACTAGGAAACTAGGACACACTTGTTATTGTCGTCACTCGTAATCGAAATGATAAATATCTTTCTAGTGGTTATTTCCATTCCATTATATTAAGCCATTCCATATAAGGTAAAATATTAATCTTGCTTTACTTACTATGCAAAAGGCTTTGATGACAATTGCTGACGTCTAAAGTCGGATCGTTTGATGGAGCGAACACCGCGCGGTCCCGCAGCCAGATCGTGTCTTTATTCAATAGACACTGTTGAGCCGTGACAATCGATTGACCTACAATTGAGTTCAATGTTTAAATTATTGCTGTTTATATCAACAAGTTAAGCGGCGCCGGATCGGTAAAGCGCTCCCACGATGGGGGTATAAGACTGACGAGTAATTTAAACTGTTACTATGGCTACTAAGAAATTGTTAGGCGAGGCGATACATATTGAGGTTAGGCAACCGAGATAAGACGTCAAAGACACGTCAGATTAAGGCTAGCGATAATGCTTAAAAGACATGCGTTTTATTTTGCGGACGGCGTTTTAAAAGTGCAATGAACTCTGGTACCGAATGAAATCATTTGTTTCTGTTCACACTCATGTTAAAGTAATAATATGCAACTGATCCGGCGCCTGCTTTAGCCCGTGTATCATCTTACCGGCAGATTTTTTCCTTTGTATCCCGTTGCGTCGTCTGATATAATACACGCTGAACACACCAATCACAATAACAGAAAACAGGATCAGTCCAAGCGCAATGATCCACGTTTCATGGAAGATCGTTGAAATATTCGCGTCTTTCGGTGGTTCAGTTCTGAAAGCAACAAAAATATATGAACGTTTTGATCCAGCATCAATTCTTCTCGAACAATTCGCGGATGGCACCGCTATTGGATTTTTATGACTAGGTATCGTAAAAGGAACACAAGGATGTGGTGTAGTTTATGATTAACCTATGCGTAAAGCTTAAGCTCTTGACTCATAGTCGTTCCGTAAAAGCAATTCACAGGACCCTTCCTGTGAACATCACGTGCGTAAACACTTGATAAACCACTTGAGAATAAACTGGGTAACAATATTTATCTCATGAGACTCTCGTGAGACGAAAAGTTAAATGTAATTTATCTGGTGAAATGAAATAACACGGTTGTAACATTGAGTTTTGTGTACCTACTTGAGGAGTCTGAGAGGTATCTAATCTATTGTATATCAGACTTCCAAAAAAAATGTACCCGTTGTAAACGTACGTTCACGTGTATATACACCGTATTTAAGATGTCCAATAATTTTATTGCCTTCAATTCTGATTATATTGCTTATAATAACTGAATTGACTTGGAATTGGAACATAAGTGTTAGAAACATTGAAAAGTAAAAGCTGGGTAAGTTACCTTACTTACCACGTAGGTACGTATTTTTAAAAAAGAGTATCTATTTTAACTAATTCTTGAAATAAGTATTGTCATGAAAGAGTTTTTCTGAAGTAAACTCGCTACTGTGTCTTTTGCGTTATCGGAGAAAATATTGTGTCGCTAAATGTTAATCCACCTTGCGGAATTTTGAATAGCACTTACTGCACGTATTGTCTCTGCGTGTGCGTAGGCAGCATGTGCAGATGCGCGGGCGCGCTGAAGGGCCCGTGTCCGCGCCGCGTGACGGCCGCGGCGCGCGCGCTGTAGCGCCCGCCCGCGCGCAGCGAGCTCGCCGCCGCCGCGCGGGTGCGCGCGCCCAGCGACATCTGACCCACCACCCGACCACCGGCGGCACCACCAACGCGAATTTCGATCTAGTGTAAGCATTTTTTGAGTATTTATTTTCTATGTAGATATCATTCGCGACACGGTCATCACATTTAATTTAGATGGTAATAGAAAACGCACTAATCCGCGAGGGAGAAAAAAATCAAAACCCTCATTTCAACTTCACGTTACCCAATGGTCCTGGTGTACGATAAATGGTCGGAATCGGTTGAACTATTTTTGCTTGATATGGCTACAAACAGTCATCATAACATAAGTATGTTGCCATTTATAACCCTCCAAATAATTTATCTCAATTATTTACATCAAGTTTTCTTCGATTTTTACAATTTATAATAATAGAAGAAGAAATATTTATTTATTTCGTATAAATCCTAATACAATAAGGATCAATATCTTCCAATACGCAAGTTTTTACGTTGTCATTAAGTTAAGATTGATGGTATCCGATAATTGATTTATTGCCAAGTACTTCATCAAAATGATCAAACGTTTGGTGTCAGTAAGTGAAATTGCTTGATCGACTAATGATTATACTGATGTGTAGTGGGATGCCACATCTTACCTAAAGGCAAAAAGCAAACGGAACATATTTACTCAGCCATCGCATAATGTTTATAAGGTAATTTAGCTGCATAAGTACAAAAACTCGCCCTATTCGATTAGTTTTGCCATAAAGAAGTCGTGGTTTCGTTGTATCTTGTCTTAATTAAATTACCATATTTTTCCACCTTAGGGTCTTCAAAGAACCGCGTTTATGCTACTAAATATGCAAGACATGCTTTAAAATCTTAATTATCAATTATTATACGTTTATCAGCGATTCATTTTATCTGATTAATAATATATCATATTTATTCAAACGTGTTTACTAATAGATATGCCAATGAGGCGCTTTAATAGTTACAAGAATGATGAGTATCCATTTGTGTTCGATCTGATTAGGCATTCTTCATATAGCCGGTAGTTACCTAAATAATTGAAATAAATGTAGTGTTTACCAGGTAGCCAGTGAGTTCTCCGTTCCACGTGGCCGCAGGTGGCGGCTCCCACCGAATCCACGCCGAAGTCGCGTTTATGACCCCCGCCGTCACCGCCTGAGGAGCAGCCGACGGCACTAAAACGGTAATTACCGGTAAATTACCGTAACTCTAATGAAACACAGAATAATTTATCTTTGTAGCTGCGTTGAAGGCATCGCAGGAAATTTCATCGTAAGGACTATAATCAATGTAAGGGGAAAAACAAATTAACGGAAATGACAAAAGTAATCACGGTTTTATAAAGATTGAGTAAATATTAACTTTTTCATTGCATTGTTGGCAAGTTAATGACAAAATTAAAGTGGAATGAAATAATTAATGACCTGGTATGGATGCTTATCTAACTTTCTAAGTAGGAACCTAATTTAGATTACGATATTTATTTTAAAAGCAAATTACCATCTTCATCTGTGTACCCAGGCATAATGTTTGAAGGTTTTCCCAATAAGTTCTTATAGAATGGCAACAAGAACACATCGTATTGCGTATATGGCAATAGTCCGGAAAGGATGTAACTGGAAGACCCACTGTTGTCAACATCTGTTAAAGTACCGTTGGAGCATAACATGAATTCTGAATGTGACGTGTTTAGTATTATAACTTCCTCATCAGTTGCGTTACGCCAATTTAAAGAAGTGCTGTTGTACCAAATCTTGACACCTTCCAAGTACTCATTATAGTCAGTTAAAACCTGAAAGAAAATGCAAATCAGTTTTAAAAAGTATGTCAATGAGACGGTTTTTTGAACAGAGACGAACATTTGGGATTGTATTACAAATTGTAAGTATTTGAAATCCTTATATTATAGTCGTCCGTCATAGAATATAATAGAGTTAAAATCTAGTATCGGGTTACTGGCACTTACATCCCAAACGATTTTAAGTGAACTCGACGATAGCGTCTCTAATCTTTTCAAGACCAGGACGTTCTGTTGCAGAAATTTTCTCGCTTGTACTAATTCATATTGCGTCATAGGAGTACCGCGATGAAAAGTATCTTTGATTTCATGTTCTTCAGATTTTAAATCATTATGCCCTTTCCTTAGCACAGTGAGATACGCTTCTTGCATTGTGCTTCCAGCTGAATTGACAGCCGTGCAAATAACCCTGCCACTATGTTCAGCCTTGGCTCCATCCAAGTATAACAAGCTCGAGTTACTTTTCATACATTCAGGAAATAATAAGGAATCCTGATTCCCTTCTAATATCCAGAACGTCGTTGGTGTGGGTAAACCCTTAGCCTCGCAAGGAATAGATACCACATCGCCTTCCCATGCGGTCAGATTGGACGGTATCTGTGTGAAGTGGGGTAGCGCTAAAACAGACGGCCAGATTAAAATAGCTCGAGACATTTAATGATGCAATAAAATTGTAAATAGATAGTGTTGAGACGCGTGAGTGTACACGCATTTGAACAAGGAAGTGAATGGTGTCCTAAATACTTGCAAATAATTATTTTAAAGCAGATAGGGGAAGATATCAAAATACTTAAATGTAAATGCAAACTATAGTTTCCTTGTTCAAATGCGTGTACACTCACGCGTCATACGATTTTAGTACAGATCAAGGATATTTTTTAATTATGGAAGCCAATAATATAACGGTATTATTTATGCTTGATTATAATCAAACATTTTGATGATTTTATACCTAAGGTTAACAAAATCCCGGCAAATATATTTTATCGAGTTCTATTTATTTCTACTACTACTACCGACTTCGACAACGAATATTTTAATAATGTAAGTTCCAGGATTCCGCGATTGTACAAAATGTCAAGATAATGTAGTATCTCGCGAGGTTATGGCTATTTTTAACCGACTTCATAAAACGATTAAATGGAAAATTACTGCAAACAGTAATAAGTTAATTAAGAAATCCCGGGAAATTCAATAATAAAATTAAATAGAGTTTGCCTCCATAGGTACAACTCAACATCAACGCCGACGCCAAAGCTTAGTTATATAATCATCCGAATAAAATGTCCGATGCCTCTTTATAATAAAGAATACAATTTCTAAAAGCAGCATGACCACTAATATGACAAAACTTTCAAGTATTTTCCAACATACTAAACAGCTAAATGGCTCATGCTTACTGTAGACGGTTAAGGTGGCACTAGCGACGCTGGAGCCGACATGGCTATCGGCTCGGCACGAGTAAGTGCCCATGTCTGTAGCCGACACGTGTTCCAAACGCAGCATCCCGCGCGTTACCGACGCATGAGCGGGCAACACGCCGTCCTCCTTCACCCATGATATTTTAACGCTCGAGTCGAAACTCTGTGGAATTGCACTATGCATTATTAAGAGAAAACTAGTGCTATATATAGCTATGATGTTTACTCTGCGCAATTTGTTTAGAATTCTATACATAAATCTCTGGTCAGTACTAAAATGACTGTAAATGATATGAAATTATGCGCTTCTGTTAATTGAAGTCTTTAGACATTAGAATATTGATGCAAAACAAATGTCCTTTGGTTTCAAAATAAATTTAATCGAATCGAACATTGGCACATACATATCATGTAGGGTAGGTATACCTTATTTTTATCAAAAGAAACTCTCACTGCCATCGTTTGTATTTCCCGACAGATAGAATAGCATTTTATTGAATTGCCAAGATATATCTTCGATCTCGTAGTCGTTTACGATTAGTTACTGAGGTCAATTACTGATCAGTTAAATAATAAATAAAGAAACATTGAGAGTGATCACTACTTTTAGAGCCTAAGTCCCAGTAAGGTTCCTTAGTCGTTATACGAACGCGGTATATCTTTGATTTTGTACCAAATGTTCATTTGTCTACATATAAGTATTTTCAAAAAAAATATATTAAAAGATGGCTTTACCTGGCAAATAAATTCGACAGTCTGCCCAACTAAAGCAGTAATGTTACTAGGCTTAACTACGAAGTGAGGTCTCCTTAACACTATTAATGCTGCATGTCTTGATTGCCTCTCGCCGGCTATATTCGACGCCACACATCTGTACAATCCACTGTCAGTTGGCAGTGTTTCTAATATTTTCAAACTACCACTGTCTGTTATTGTTACCCTAAAAGAAAAATAATAATCATAAACCCTTCTGATTTTTTTGCCGATTCATTGTTATAGATTATAAAGCGAAAAATGATTAATTACGCTGAAGTTTCTAAAGCATGCAAGTGTAAAAGTCAGATAATTTGCATAATACGGTATCAATAGAGATTTAGTATGCACCTGCCGTTGACTTCGACGTCATATAAATTCCCGTCTTTCAGCCAATGCACAGACGGCTCTGGTACTCCTTTAGGTGAAGAACATTCCAGCACTGCTGCCTCCCCGGCCGCTACGTGCACGTCCCTAGGTTCCACTCGAAAGTCGTCACGAATTACTGAAAAAAAAAATGCCTTTTAGAATCCTACCTAATTAAAATATTCTATATTTAAAATTCAACCTTACTGAGAACGGTTTATGGTTTAACTTACCCGCTACGTTGAGAGAAGCATTGCGGCTGACAGCCTCGCCTGCCAGGTTCCGTGCCACGCACCAATACACTCCCTCATCGCTTTCCTTCTTGCCTCGATTTACTCTAAGAAGGAAATAAATGTAACCTATATTGCTAAGAAAACGCACCATAATGCATGAAACTATGTCTTCAATAAATATGTGTAAAAAGTATTTGTATAGAGGGACTTAAAGCAAAGGGAGTTTTTGTTGAAAGGTAAATTATTTGCACACACCCTAATTGTATTGACAAAGACCTAACGAACTGATGGGTATTAATTTACAAGGTTCACAGTGTTCAGTTAAAATGTCGATTGGTGACGATGTTAAATGTTACATCCTAGGTTTAGATGACATTGAAATTTATTGTTAATAACCCAAGTTCCTAACAAGTTTGACTAACTTTAATTTATATTCATTTATAAATAGGCACTAAGCGCTGTTTTACAGGTATACAGGTTTCAGAAAATACGAGTATGACTGTAGGATGCAAATGTGATAGAATTTACCTTAAGAACAATAACCCGTCTTCCAATAGCACTCTATGGCCGTCTTCAGCCGGTGGCAGTGGAGTGCCGTCCTTGAACCACTGGACTTGAGGCTTGGGTCTGCCCTCCACCACACATCTTAGAGTCGCGGGCTCGCTGCGGCCCGAAACGGTGTTTGATGGATGCTCCTTAATCCGTGGTGCACGGTTTTGCGCTAGGAAAGAAAAATGTAATGTGTTCAAGATTATTCCGTAACCCATAAATTAGACTTCATAAAACTAACCTACTAACTAACATAATTACCTATGCGGATAATGAATCATACATATTTTCAATACCTATCTATTTATAAATGCAACCGTTTGTAATGATAAATTTTCTCTTAAGTACATAATATTAAAATTGTAATATTAATTGTAACCTGTTGAAACATTAACGCAGCGTAACTAATTAGTAGCAAAAAAATATACAATAATGATCCAAATGTTCAATAAAATTTTGATGAAAATTACAAAACACCACCATCTTAAATAACTAAAAATCCCACACGTCTCGCATATAAACATTCAAGTATATACTCGAGTTAACTACGATTTTAAATAAACGTGAAAAGTAAACTCAAATCATTTACGCATTTGAATTTTACAGATAGAAGTCTGTATAAATGAAGTAAAAAACTCCTTGAAACCAATATACATTATTCGAAATAAATGATCAAGAAAAAGATAAGATTGGGATAACAACTTCGAATTTAGTTTTACGACGGGAACTTCGTCTTATACTTGAGTTCGAATAAAAAAGTCTACGCATAAACGTAACCTCATTTACGATGATATTATCTCTTGGTTGACGTCGATGCGTTCGGAGATGACCCTATTGTTCGAACATTATGGCAATTGTTTGAAAGGTTACTAAAAGTCAATAAAGTATTTGCTTGAAGGTTATATAAATTCCTTAGATCGCATATGTGTGTAACATTTTGTAGTGTATAGTAGATTAGAACCACATAAAAAATTGAATAAAAATCGATTAAACTTAATACGTCTTTATAATGTTGTTAGAACAACATCTCACTTACTTTCCTGATAAAGCTTAATGACTGAATCTATAGGATACAAACGACAATAATACATTTAATTTTAAATACATTTGCAGGTTTAGCTAAGTTTAGCTCCACTTAATATTGTCATAGCACATTTTCCTGATAAAAACAATCTGCCATTTTTCGGAGGCGAGGGGGAGGGGCCGTATTCTTACATATGCGCGAAAATAAAAAATCGTCAAGAAACATCACACTGGCAATTTCACGAAGTCTACCTTGCAATAAGGTAGCAGTACATTCTTAAACCATCAGATAACGCGATTACTAATCACAAACTAATCCAAAATTACCGGATTATTTTTTTAATTGTATGTACCTACTCGTATGTGTGTGGTATTTTGACTGAAAATACTTTTATTGGATACCACAGTCAAGAACCGTACAAGGTAACGTTGCAAAGATAGACCGGAATCTGGTACCAACTACATTACTTATCATATACCTACATATATTATAGTTACACCAAAAAAATGATTGTATGTCGTCTTAGTCGCTGTGACACCATATTAGATTAAACACAGATAAACCAGCTGTATTGTAATAACCAAGTAATAACTTTGATTTTTTTTGTATCTCGACGCGCGGTAGTTCCTTTATTAATACTTGTCAGTGTCACTGATAACCCTTACAATGCAGCTATCTTGACATGTTTGTCTTTTTGTATCGTGTAGGATGGTACGACTGTATTTTGATAAATTAAACTCATTAATATGGGGATTTGAGATATACAGTTGCATTAATATACATGGCAATTGCAATATAAAATATTATACTTGCGTAATAATTAAGCGTTGCGTTAGTCTCCTAGGAAATTCGAAGAGAATGTTAAATGCGATATTGTATTTGTTATATTTGAAAATGAAATTTGTACATATATTATTTGATGTATTTAAAACGTATTGACGTAGCACAAGTTTAGATAAAGATTTATAAAACTTGGGTAGAACACGTAATATTTATTTAGTTAATTAACCTTAGTAAGTGACAACAAATGAATTAATATTAAATAAAGGTTACAAAGTAACAAATATACCTATAGATCAGAAAGAACATCCTCAGTTATTATTATGTAAACGTATCTAAGCTAGTGTCCGACCGAAATTAGTTTTTTACGGCCGAAACCGAAACCGAATTTCGGTCATCATCATTCAGTCTTTGATATTTGAAGTAATCATTAATGCAACTTATTATTACTCCTTATTTTACATACGTTATTTTTGCTTTTTGAGATAAGGAGTGTCATATCGCAGTGCGAAACCTCTCGCATTCAGTTCCGGTTTTGGCCGTAGTTTCGGCTGCACTCTAAAAAATCAGAGCCTACCAAGAGAGATTTTCTCTTTGTTGGCGTTAACTTGAATAAAACAAACAAGATCTTAAACATATCAACGAAAGCCGATTAATTAAAACAGCAAGTTCATTGGTGATTAAAACAACAATCTAGAATCTTGATAATTTTAACAAACATATTCCTTGTTTCTATCATTATTTTCTTCTTTGTATGATTCGATCATGTTTAATTAGTTACCTTATACACCAATGTTTGTTGAATCAAATCAGAACATGGTTAATTGAACTATGATAAACAATCAATATCATCTTAGTTGATGCATCTAACGTCTTGTTAGGCTCGTATGGAATCAAGATGCTTGATTCTAACTATCACAATCTTGTTAGGAGCAACCAATTTTTTTTTAGAGTGTGGATGGCGGCTGAAACCAAAACTAAGCCGAGACGTTATTTTCCTGAAACTAGGCCGAAACCGAAAGTACAGTAATAAGTAAAAAGCATATTTCAAGAGGTTGTAGTTGATAAAGCTACAAAAGGAAGAATTTTTAACTAAGAGTTGACGAAATTAACTAGAGACGAAAAAGGACAAAGGTGATTCAAGTCGTTCAGTTCTCCATACAAACGAAAAGATATCAAAGAATTAACTAAAATTTGATTGAAACATATTTCATTGCATAGCCTGATTTTCGTTGCATTTGCGCGAAACAACATGAGAATTCCCAAAAAGACAGCAATGCCATCGGCTGATAGTGGTCAGCGCCATCCATTAAAATCATTCGTAACTAAAGCATTCATTACTCATTTTTGGCTTTTTTAGACTCCTCATATCGTTTTTCGCAAACAGAATGTAGCAAGCTGTGAAATAAAACCCATTTCGACCGAAAGTCGTTAAGAGAAAACATGAAACTTTTTTCAGATTTAGAGGTTTTAAAGCAATATTTCTGTCACGGTGGCGAGGACGAGACCACGATCGAGTGCGATAAGGACACCTACAACTCTGTCTAAAAATCTGAGGCAGAAAACTCAAAAAAACGAGGTTCTGTTCTCGACTGCTTCCTCCTCCAAAACTTTACCGTTACGACATTTTGGAAACTAAGTCGAAAGAAATATTCTATGTCTTAGATTTTTGGTGGCAGCTAATGTTTTCTTTTAAAGTGGAATCTTAACCCTCTTGGAGTTGGAGAACCTCCTCGACTCGATTCATCTAAAACGTATTTGTCTACGAAGCAAAGTTTAGCAGTTATGCTATTTTAAACATTCTTCGCAGCAGATGGCGGCAAATTACTTTACAACACTTAATAAATCCCATGCTAAATTTATAAAAAAACTTCATAAAGAATGTCCACACGTGTCTTTGACTACGGTCGATTTGTTAAGATGACGCCGAACGCTTTATCGGGGGAACATGTGTTAATGTTTTACTGCAAAAAATGCAACAGGAAACTTCACTTTAGAATTTTCAACGATATTTTGCAGAGACTCCATTGAAAGACTCAAAGTGAAGTCTAAATTTTTTCATGCATGTTTTTACAAAACCAATGGTATTAAACCTCACTAATATAAATACGTACTTATGCATAAAGTAAACGTAGAAAAATCTTCATTGAATGTAGCCCGAAATAGCTACATATTTTTTTACGAAAATTATCTGATAAAAGTGGCTATAGATGAATTATATAATTTTTTTTTGATTTCTTATTTTTTAATAAGCATTACACTGGATTTTACACTTAGAAATTCAAATTTACATATTAACTTAACAATAAAAAAGTATATTAAAGTGTATGCTTTTTATTAAAATTTTACCTATACAACGTTCTAAGCGTTGTGCGTTGGATTACATCTACCAGTGCCCAAATGATTCTATTGCACCAATTATTGCAGAATTTTATTCCATTACCTGACTAAATAATGTGACACAAAGAAACCAATTCATCGAACATGGTAATTTGAATTCCTTGATTGTCTATGTTTTGATTGGCGCTGTCATTGTCAGTAATGGTCGCGTTCACAATAAGTGTGCCGAGCCGACCGAGCCAAGACATGTCATATAGCATCATCCTATCTATTTGTCCTGGACCCGTCATGTGAATATCTTGTAATGACGTCGCCCCTGTCTGGTTCCCCCGGAAGACCAGCGCTGGCTCTTAGGTCGGCATTTTGCTGGGGTGGGACCATTTTGTGGCAGCATTCACCTTTAGGTTTTATTTTATTTTATTTATTTTTATTTTATTTTATTTATTTTTACCACTGTATATTTTGTGCTGCTGTCATAAATAAATGCATTTTCTTTCTTTCTTTCTTATGTCATTATCTTTTGTTATATAAGAACCCTTAAATACGAGTATTCTAGCTTTAATTTGTTACTAAAGCACAAATATATTTTCTAAACCCATAAGCGACGAAGAGTTTTAAAAACAGCATAATAGGAAAACATGTAGCTCATTTATAGATGGCTTGCCTATAGATAGCCTACCTATATAACGTAAATTCAGGATCTATGGTAAACTCAGTAATATGTATTATAAGGACCTTTTTGCCATGGAACGCCGCATTTGGTCATCGGGCGTTTTGACCTTCCTTTTACAGTCAAGACCTGACCAATATTTGATAAGCCAGTTGACAAGTTGAGTTGCGTCGGTCAATGCACCTTGAACTGCAGCTTGCTTTGTCGCTAGAAGATTACTGACACACACTACTATTACGTCATTAATATTGCGATGATATAGCTGCATAATTTTAGATCAGATACCATATATAGGTACCTACAAATATAGGTGCCCAATATTTTTGATTATTATTATTATATGCTAATATGTTTTTTATCTAATGTGAGTTTTTTTCTTAAGCCTGGAATGTATTGTACTACGACGTACGTAAATAAATCTGGGGGCACGGCATCCAGGGGCATCCTTTTCTGGAAGCCGTTCAGATCATTTTCAGTTTTTTCTGTAATTTTGTGCTGGCTATATTTTAATCAACATCTGACATTTCAAATAAAAAAATAATAATTTGTTTTTAATAACACCACGGTAGACGGTAGTTTTTGTTCCGATAAAAGGTACATCGGGAGCGCGCATGTGTGCGTGCCGTTTGCGCGCCGTGTACGGACGCACTACAGGCAAGCATTGCCGCGTCGTGGGCGCGGGCTTAGTCAGGGTTGAGCCGAGCGGTCGAACGTACAAAATGTCTGCGCAGGAAGCAAAGTATAGAAGACGTATATACTGCAGTGTGTTCGGATGTTTGAAGAATAGTGCGCAAAATCCAGAATTATCATATTTCAACATTCCTAAGGATAATAGTTACTATTAACGACGGGATATTTACCATGTATGTTTGTTTTTGTGAGTTCCCGATATTTCGGCACTGTTGCAAGCGCCATCATCACGGAGTTATTATGTGAATGACCATGTTAGCATAAAATCGTATTCCTAAGGATCCCGAAAGGTGTGTATTTTATTAGTACCTATATAAATGTTATATTTTAAGTCGTTTATAGAATGTTTGATAGTTTTGTGATCAAACTATACCAATTAAATAGGGTAGATAATTATTTTGTTTGACAGTGAAGAGTAAAATTAACAAATTTTTTAAACGTGTACTAATTAAATAGTAGTTGATTCTATTGATACATAAAATGCCTTAAACACGAGAGTGGTTTTATGAAACGAGCCGAAATATCGTTACGTTACTTACATGTACACGTACCAATACTAATTTATTTAAACCATTACTATTATACTTAATAAGATTAACATCAGATGTGTGCGATCAGATAATTTCATATTGAAATAAGTAACTTTTACTAGGTTGACCTCGAACGATAGTTCGTTTGATCGAGGTCAACCTAATAAAAGTTACATTCGTAGTAAGTAGGTATTTTACAGAACCGACGAGCGGCAGCCCTGTGCCTTAGGCCGACTCCGGTGTCGCGCGCTCCTAAACGGCGAAGACGAACTACTTGGTTGTCTTTATACTTTGATAACACCCTCGATTAAATTTTATCTAAGAGTAAATTATTCATGAAAAAAAGGACTACACGGTCAAATATATTTTTTAAATAAACTAATATAATGGGAAACAGCCTCACAATACGCCAAGATTTAAAAAAATGTGTCAAGTCTGACATAAGTTCGCCTTTGCACCTATTTAATCTGCAAGTCTATTATGTTAATGTATTTGCATCTGAACTTTGTTGGATATAAAATAAATATCAAACATTTGCCAATATTGGCGAAGTGTTGTAACGAAATGCACAACTGTTGACGGCAAATTGCCAAATCCTTTCACCAAAACCAGTCTAGACTTAGTTTTGCTGGTATTTTTTTAGCAAAACCAGTAAACTAAACTCATTAAGATTTTTGTAACTTACCAACAAAATGTTATAGGTACCTTCATATATTTAACATAACACCTTATGCCGATTACTTATTTATTACTTTTTACTTTTATCGGTGTAGACTTGAACATAGGTAAGTAAGTGGATAAATAGGTACAGATTATAGTAATAATGCATTTTAGGGTTCCGTGCCAAAATGGTAAAAAAGGAACCCTTACTCTGTCTGTCTGTCCGTCAAAAACTCTTGTACCTTTTTAATTTATTTTTTAAGGGGGCTGAAATGGGATGAAAAGAAAGGGCTTAATTTGTAGATTCCAAAACCAGTTTTTTTCTTAATCATGTCCTTTTTGATTTAGGACGAAAAACGTCAAAAAAAACCATTCCCCCATATTATCTCCAAAGCCGCTAAACAGAAAAATCTGTGATAATGACCAATTATTAATATCATCCCAAATATTACAGTAAAAATAAACCGGCTTTCCTAACTTGCACCGTTTTTTAGAAATTTGCAAAAATCGTACAACAAACTTATTTGCTCCTAGGTACCTACTAAACTAACCGCCATACAGTTTTCTTGGATTATTCACGTATCTACTTACGGAAACCTCGGTGCGCGAGTGCGACTCGCACTTGTCCGGTTTTTTTCCAATGGTCTCTCATTTAATCTCAGTTTAAATTATTTTATTCATACGGGGTATTAAATTTACTAAAATTAATTCAAAGTAACAAGTAAAATAAAAAAAAGGAAGAAAAATCCTTACAAAAGACCAAATAAGAAATAAGCTGAAGCTGAGTGGTATGGAAAGGTTATGCGCAGCTTTTGCCCGTAACTTGTCAGACACCGAAATATACAAGAAATAATCTTTTAAGCAAATTAAAACCGAAACATGTAACTGAATGGTTAATGCAAAACTTTTGTCCAAAACTGCCACTAGCCGTTTTAATCAATTTCATAACTCCGTGCAACCAAAATTAGATCTAGACTAACAACTTTAAATTTCCGATACGTTTTATACCACCTTCATAAAAATTTGAGCACTAACTCATACAATATAAATGAACTGATGCTATATCTGTAAATAACGTCGTAGTAGTACATAATTTCTGTAATACTTTAATTAAACAAAATTGCAGAAGTATGCACTCGAAGCTTTTGTTTCGATAACAGGGGCCGTTCCATTTTTACCAATTTAACGCAAGCGTTAACAGTAATTAAACCGAACGTTAAATAATAAAAAAGCACCACTGTGCTGCTAACGAACACTACGAAACATTTTGTTAATTGGTTCCATGGTACTTTAATTATAAAGCGATGTGGTAACTGTCCGATGGAAACAGTCTTAACAGCGTTTAAACATAGTTCTACGTCCACTAATGGACAGCAAACCTTATTAAAATATCTAGTAGGTAGTACTAATTATAATACTATTGTAATTAATATCGATTTTAAAGGTAGACAAATAAGCAGCAAATAAGAGAAACAGGTGGAATAATATTTATAAAGAAGAGGGAAGCCCTCCTCGCCATTATATTTAACTAATATTATTACTATTGTTTATCTACACACATAACTCTCTATACATAAAAGAAAAACTAAAGATAAACTGTTTTGTTAAAACCAATTTCTTATATCTGAAAAAATATTATTGCTTTATAATAACATCGCATTCGATAATAACAATAAGAATTGATTTCAGGCATCAAAGGCCCATAGATAAATACCTTACAATCTAAGATACATATTAAATATAATGTGTGTAGACTGTAGATGAAACAATATACGAAAATGCATAATGAAACTGTGCATGATTAAGCCTTAAAACACTCGTGTGATCTTATTATAAAACGAACCTTTGTCTCGTTTCGAAAAACCACACTCGAGTTTTAAGGCGTCTCATTATTATGTATCAGTTGCATTAAGCAATATATACATACTGCTTAATGCAACTGACTTACTGTAAATAAACTGTATTTGACGTGTGATTCTGCCATATTGTACGTTATGTGCCTACAAATTTGTAGGCTACCGTACTATTAACGTACCCTAATGAATGTTGACTCCCTAAAAGACTATATTTCCTATTTCCTAAAGACCATATTATTAATTACAAATGTATAGTTTTTAGAGTTTTCCCTATACTTGTACCTATATAAGACGGTATTACTTATCAAATTTCATAGTTATAGGTCAACGGAAAGTACCCTATAAAGTTTGATTCCCTTGAGAGTATCAAAATATACATATGTAATATATAATAGTACGTTACACAACTAGGTTGGTAATACAAAGAAAGGCCGAGATCGCAGAAGTTTGCGGCCCGAGCTGCAAGCGAGGGACGTAAATATGTGATCGAGGGCTTTCTTTATTACCTCCCGTGTTGTGTACATCATTTTATGTCTACACGGACGGGCAGACAGACGGATAACAAAGTGATCCTCTAAGGGTTTAGTTTTTTCCTTTTAAAGTACGGAACCCTAAAAAGCAGTGTAGAATTATATTGGCAAGAATATGCATTGTTTGTAAAATGCATTATTGTGCTTTCTGCATTGCTTTAATCCTAATAGCTTATTTGGCGTCATTTCCTATAAGTAACGCCTTCTGAAGGAGCACTTAGTAAAATGTAAGAATTTATAATGGTTATGTATCCAAAGTGTAATAAGAACATTGTTTAATTAAATAAGATCGTTAAACCGCAACGTGCAAAACGTTTTTAAAGCTTCGTCTTACGGTTCTAAGAAATAGCGCGGCGCTGACTCCGTCGGTCCTAACACAAACGAAGCGGTTCCTTCAAACTTTACTCCATAAACTACAAACTCTTTGTTCCTGCAGCTCGAGCTAAACAAACTTTTTAATTTTACTCATATTTCTTTTACGCCGCTTAAATAAAAATAATAAGGAAAAATAACAAATCAGTATTATTTACCATTAGTTCCGTTCAGTCCAATTAAAAGTAAATGCACGAGTACAAAAAACACGAATTGGTTTCTTCCATTTATAGTGTTATCGCACTCATTAGCACCAACATCCACCATACTGCCACTGAATTACACTTAATTTTCATACCATCGATGAAATTTACATGTTTATCATTGCACAGCTATCACTGTCGTTGGCGCTCGCTTTTACATTTACATCCTTATTTATTCTAATAGGATACGAATTTCAAATTTGAAAAGTTCGGTAAACAGACGCGGCATCGCGTTCGAACGCGGCGAGCAGTGTTGACGCGACCAGCCAGTTACAAGTCTTGCGTCGTACTATCGGCCTCCCTCCCTAGTTCGGCGATCCCATCTCTGTTTACTCTCTCCTAAATGGGGGGATACAAAGGCGCCTGCCGATGGTCTTTCGTGAACTAATTCTGCTTATCACGGGCCAAATTGGTTCATTAGCTTGGGAGCGAGTTGGAACCGGATCATGGGCACATCCTAATATTTATGAATCCTAAATCGATCTTTACTCGACTACTCTGCCAAACATGACACAGCTAGCCCATGCTAAAATAATTAATTAATTGATATTACATATATTGAATTAAATTTGGTCTTCGTAATTTCTAAGCTCTACCAAAATTTGGTCGAAATGTACATATGAAAACAAGGAATATAATTATGAGTTACTGCCTACACTGATTTATTCGGAAAGTGTTGTTTGGCTATTATTAGCATCAGTGGGACACAGCACAATCAAAAGCAATTTCATATTTCTATCCCTACAAGAGGATCGGTTCGAATATGATAATGATCTGAATATTTTGTATACCACAAATTAATTCTAAGCGCAATGTCAAAATTTCTATTCAATATGAATAGTAAACCGCATCAAAAAAAGTAACCCTTAAATTCAAAAGCGAGTTTGAAAAAGGAAATGAAATAAAATACGGCTTATTTCATTTGACGCATTTGTCGAGTTAGCGCTTGCACACCGGGCGGGCGCCGACAAAGCCCGAATAAAAAACGTTCTAATTTCAAACCGGTCACCCCTCCCGGCGCACGCGCATCCCTAGCTAATAATAATAATAATAGCCATTTATTTCCCTTTACATTTTACATAATACATATTTATACACTTAATTTTTTGATTTCAATTTTATCATTATATATAACAAAACATTTACACATTAGATTAAATAAAACTTGATTAAGTTGCACATTTGTTTTGTCAAATTTGATAAACCTTAAATGATATTAATTAAAATGGCCTCTCCTTCGGTGAAAAAGGAGGGTCGGTAATAAGACTCCATGGGTTACCAGCCCTGCTAGGAGAATAGTAGATATTTATCATCCCTAGCTATTATGCTTTAATGCTGAAGAGGTCATTCACAGTTTTGCACAATAGTGAATATGGGGGAGCTCTAGGTGAGATTTAGAGTTTTTGGTTTCAAACTTGAAAGGTATGGTGAAGTTTGTAATAAGTACCTACATAATTCACCCAGTTTACCAGATATTAGGATAGCCAAAATGTTACTGAGTTTGAGATTTGAGCGGAAAAATGGGAGTAAATTAAAAAGTGCTATAATCTACGTTATACTCGTTATTAAGACATGTTCGTATAAATAATTATTTATATTTTTTTTGTCACGTGGAATAAAAATAAATACAGCTAAGCTTTCCACAAAACTCAAATTTATTTTTAATACTGGGGTAGAAATAGAAAATGAAAGAAAAAAGTTACAAAACTCGAAGGCGGTAAACGCATCACACGTAATAACTTTGGCTCAAATTACGATACTAAATATGCTAATGTGAAAGACCTCCGGTATTAAGTTGATAACTTCGGAACTAAAAGGTCGACAACATTCCTCGATTTAATTTACACAATCTTATTAAAATCCGTTGATTGGACGCTATTGGAGCAAATTACTTTAAGACATAAAATTTACGAATGTGACGGAGTTATTGGGACATTCAATTTACATTTTGAAAGGACCCGAAGCAAACCCGTCGAGATTAAAAGATAATGGCGTCAAGTCGTATCAAAATAAAGGGAATGACAAGGCTAATGGAGCGGTCTCCCCGCTTCAACGTTTCTCTTTAATTAACCGTATCTGTTAATTGTAGGACCGGTCACCGATCAAAACACCCGCAGTATGAATATTACGTTGACTTAATTCTACATTAGTATGCAAATTATTGAATACATGTCCGCGTTCATATTTAACTTCGAAGAAATTGAGGTTATTCAAGATTTCTACATTGTCCTATGATAATAATGATCATAAACGTAAGATATTCTCCAAAGAACAATTCCAAAGCAATAAAGATATCTCAAAATAATAAGAATTCATCCTGTCTGCGACTAGAATCATGCAACAAAGTATCAAATCGCTACTCAAATCGTTTACATTTTGTTCGAATTGTAGTATTAAGTAAATTCAGTGCATATGTAATCAGTGTGGAAAAAGTAGTAGCCACACGGATGTCGTCTACGCGCTACGTGCCTATACTAGCAATCGGGGAAACTCGACCAACATACATGGAGCTTACGAGACACAAAGGTCGCCTTGTTAGAGTCCCGTCAATGTATCTGAAAAGAAAGGTGTGGGAGATCAAGTCAAGCTGGACTAACTTAATATTTTATAACCCCAGCTACGCTGTTGGGTCTATAAAATGAACCAAACTTTGCATAAGTAAATAGTAACTGAGTAAGCAGAAACAGTTTTCTAACCTTGTTCGATTTTGGCTTTTTGAAGCACATGCATATTTAAACGTGACTGGCCTATAGGATCAGGTCACTGTATACCTAACAACATACTGTGATGTTGAATCGAAATAGCTCTATCAGTTAATACTTACAGTATTCTTTCCCAGGATTTATCTTGTTGGAATCGGAGTAACATGTTTCTGGGAACTGTTAGGTGGTCCCGTCAGTCGGCGACCGCGGCCGTTGTGTGAACAGTTTTCCTTTTGTTCATAACGCACCACTATAATTTTAGATCAGTTACATATGACTATATGTCTTGAGGATTTTTTAATACTATCTATTTCCATGGAACCCGTATCTACAAATTGTTTAACAAATAAGTTCACGATTATTTACTCTGACTAAGATATTCTGAGTAAAAGCCTGAGATCAATCAGTAACCCTTAATTAATCAGCACCTCGATTATATTATGTAATGTCATAGTAAACAAGAGCAAATTTATCCAATCGTAAAGCTGTTCGATATATGATTATAAACATTGCAAGAGCGTGGCTCTTAATCCCTAGTGAACTTTTTCGCCTAAAACTTTCTAGTCGCTACCTATGGTTATTTTAAAAGTTCGAAACTGGAATTGAAAGCTTTAATTCACTTAATTCAGATTAGTTGATCATTTTCAAAATCTTATTTAACTATACGAAAGACTAATTTTATGACCGGCTGGGGGAAGGAAAACACTAATTTAATCAATAATGACAGACGTCACCTAATAAATAAAGTTTCAGACGCGGTTGCGAAACGTCTAGGTTAGTTCTACCACCTGTTACCGTTGCAATTAAGTTGAATATTATATGGCAACGGTATCCATGAACCACTTTCACAAATAGAAAAAATACTTTTAAATTAATAAATAACACCAAAAATGTTCACAATATATTAATTTTAGTTGACAAACTATAGAGTTAGCAGTTTAGCAAAATTCGGTTTCTTTTAAAATCGCGCGTCTCGCTCGCTTGCTACCGGTATCTAAGCCCTCGCGACGCCTATTGATTGATGAGCAGACAACTGCCGTGTTTTGCATTCAGCTATTTACGGGCATTTCCTCCGCTTAACCCGACTGTCGTGATTAATGGCCCCCGCTACCACCTATTACGCGATAGAGATCGACGGATACCCAGTTTTTTTATCGAGACCGAATATTATATCACCCTGTATGATACCTTATTAGAGACAAACATGTAAATAATTTTGAATTTTTAATGATTTCTATCGGGTTAAAAATTTGCACCTTATCTTTACCTACGAGTATATATGTATTGCTAATTACAAACTGACATTATTACTAACGAATGGCCAATGACTTTAATGCGTCAAAAATTGCTGAAAGTGGGTTTTTTTATTCCGGCCCTTCTAATTCTTGGTTTTTGTAAAAGACGTGGTACAAACACTGAAACCGAAACCAGTTGGTAGCGGCGGAGTGTGGCTCTATTTTCGTCGCTGAATCAGCTCGATGGATGTACGCTTCACTTCAGACGTGGACAGCGATGTATTAAGCTCGATTGTGAAGCCAACTTAGAGGAACTGCTGACATAAAAGGCAAACAGCTCTTGGTCTATTATTTCGTCTCTTCTTGTTACTGGTAATGGCTATGGTTAGCCTATTGAAGTATAGTTAAAGAAAATATTATTATGATGGAGATTGGAAACGTTTATCTCACTTAGAAAAATAACATATTTTTGTTTGAAACCTGATGCAGTTGATTCAAAGGTACTTTCTACCTTTAAGTCAACTGCACTTGCCGCACTTTTTGTGTTATATAGTATATAATTTTTTATACCTATAGCAAAAGGTAAGCGCAAAACGAGTAGCTATGCATGCAAGCTTGATTCCCGACTCTCATGTAGTGATTTATATTTATTCTACGAAATAGTAATTTGCGTGTACTTGTGACATCTGACGCTTCAATAAGAACGCCTTCGCAGCAAACTTGTTGTATTAAAGCCGCGGGCAAGGTTTAGAATAATAATCAAATTTTCTAGGAATTGTTTCCCAATTAAAGTTGCAACGTGGGCGCTCGATAATAGCATCAATTTTGTGATACAACGCCGTTTTGAGACCATAATTGTTTTTCAAATGGCCCGCGTGGCGAGCAATGTAGAATAGGTATATAAATCAAATACACGTTTGATGTGACTGGTTAGTAGTTTGTGCCGCGAGAGGCTGGCGCCTGCGCCCACGCTCAGCCTAGCGCCGCAAAGATAATTTGCAACCTGCTAATAGCTAACGTGAAACTGTAGTGTGACTGTGGTGCAAGAATATGTGGTATTCCAGCCAATAATGGAGATTCCTTGTACATGACTAAGAAGCCAACTGCAGTTTTAAATCTTTGGTTTTCATAAATTTAGAGTACGTAGTAATGTTTATCTGTTCTATGTTTATGTAGAATAAAATTGTAGCAAAACAGGAAAGAAACAGCGAGCTTCTTGAGTTTTAAAATATTTGTATAGATATATAAAAAACGTACCCTTGGTCAAATAACGACGCATCTGCAAAATGACAACTTTTCAGGATCTGTGTGTACCATGTAGTTCGTATGATTTGTATGACTTTTGAGCAATAAAAAACTTTTGACGTAAAGTCACATGCGTCGTTATTTGACCAAGGGTACGAAAAGTAACCGATGTGTGTCAAATAGAACTTAGAAGTAATAAAACGCAAATAAAAACACAACACGCATGTAAAAATGGTTTTTGGTAATTCTAGTCTCTTTGTTTGTTTGTTCGCGGATCACGCAAAAACTGCCAAGCCGATTTCCATGACATTTTTATACAGTTCGTTTATGAGCCCGGTTAAAAATATAGCATACATTTTACTCGAACCCGGTGAAGCAAAACAGTATAATTTTATTTTTCTCAAACATGCAATGAAATAATGACATAACGTGCCTTATAATAGGCCGCAAAGTTCCTCGTCTAGCCGCACCGGAGAAAATCATACAATATTGCCGGCCGAGGCCTGCGATACGTTTCTTTTAATTTCCATTCCACTTTTATTTGTGACACAGTATCATAGCGTTCAGCAATAAAAAAGATAATAAACGATGTTTACTAAATTTTCCAGTATTATGTATATAAAATTGACATGAACATAACAAATACACATTATAAACAATTTCCAATAGTTTTAAATTGCAAATTTAACTACACGAATTAATTTAAAAATAGTTCATCTATATATTCTTGGTAAAAATATGTACTGAAACAGTTTTTGGAAGGGAAATTGAGAATTTTAGTGTTTCTAGAAAATAAAGTTTGATTTTTGGAGTGTCTTTAATTTATTTCATTGCATATTGCCAGCCATGCTGCATGCATATTGCTTGCCAGCATTGTAGGTTGCCAGCCTCGTAACTATCTACATGTACTTACTCAGCCGGCAACCCCTTACTTCCCGGCCTTTGCAGTAATGTAGGTACTATTGCGTATGAAGTTGCGAGCACAGTTTAGTATAGTAATAAAAATGTAACAATCAAGCCCATCAGCACTGAGAAGGGTCACTGCGCCAGAATGCAACGCGTGAGGGAGAAGTGAAGTGCCATTTTGCTTGTCAGGTTCTCACCTACGAATGGGTGGCAACAATCACTCTGCCAATAATGACCAATAAATGTAAAATATTGTGCTATTTTTGATTATCAATTTTAAAGGAGATGTCGGCATCTCCTTTAAAATTGATAATCAAAAATAGCACAATATTTTACATTTATTTCGGGTAAAGGGACTCACTTTATCCACGCCATCCACTTGCCTCATTCCTATTTTAGTAGTTAGTCTTGCCCTCCTATCGTTTCTGAGAAAGTAAGTAAAACAAAACGAATGTCTTAAATTCATAGTATGACAGCGCGCTTACTCTTGACCTAAGAGACCCTACACCTGTAAAGTTGCCAAGCTCGGATCAATATTTTATATTGAGGCTCAGGTACATTCTCGTCGGTATATTTAAGACTAAATGATGGGCGCTAAACATTTCATGTAGCCTTTTTGCCCGCTCGCCGTTTAATAACGCATCGAGCGGCAAAATGCGTGGGCCCGGTAAAGTTTTAATACAGGCTTTTCTTGCCTCGACTACGAGAGAACACTAATTTTCAATATTTAAACCTTGATGACGCGAATATTACTACGAAGATCGTAAACGCGAATCATGTTCTTAGACTGTCTGTTTTTATTTAAATTCCAATTTAAAATACGCGCATTCGACTTTTAAAGCTACACAAAAGTCAAGTAAAAATAAAATACGCTAATTTTATTAACTGCAAAACTATAGTGAAACTTGAAACGAAGTGAAACAGGCTGTTACAACCTTCACAACTTTATGGTTCGAGAACTTAAACTGATGGGAAGTACCGCTCGCTTTGTAACTGGCCGCCTTGGTTCTGGCTGGGGAAAAAGAAAATAAAGCAGTTTTTTCTTACCGAGTTCTTATATCAAATTCAGTCGGAATAAAACCGTCTGGCTATACGTCGACGTGTCGGCTGCACTTTTTACGAGAGCCGAGTTCGCAGACGAAGTGAAACTTGTTCGCTAGTTTAGAGCTTTATTTTAATTTTCCTTGCACGAGCCGCCAACGAGCTCCGACGTAAAAAATGTTCGGATACTTTGCACGTTGTAGTAATTCATTGTTATACTGGTAATATATTTTAAAATGTACTATGTAATGTAATACCTAAGGTATACAAATAAATCATATATAAAATATCTATAGCATTATCACACGTTGTTTAGTAAAATTAATCTTATCTTTTCTTATGTATATGTATGTGTTGTGTACGAAGGCTCCAATTATCATTAAACATTAAAATACTTATTATTCAGAGAGTAACGCACGTTAAGCAATACTCGTATAAAAGTTTAACGACAAATTAAAAACCTATATTATTGTTACAATAATCATAAATATCTTCGTACTTTAATGACAATGAAAATCTATGGCAATGGTACTCGAGGGCTAATTACCTAGACTTGAAGGCTAAACAATGCTATACTCGCGTAGAAACTTAACTATGCATAAATCAAGCCGTCTGAACAATACTCCAGGCGCCGTTGCCTCAAAACAATAGGAGTCTCAGGATAAAGAGGAGGGCTTTGGCTATTTATTAATACGAGGGAAGTACGGAGCATGAACCCAAAAATAACAAATAGATTTGTAGTAAGTTTTTTGATATACCAAAATTAAAATATAACCAATTTAAGTTTAAGTATATGTACACTTAAAAGACCTATCATGATCTTAATTAAATGAGACGTCAAAAAAATGGTAAAAAAAAACTCAAATGAACCTCCAAACTTGAAGATTTTGCTACATGTGCTAGGTTAATCGTGAGGTTATAACTAAAATAATAATCCATTGCTGTATAATGTTTAAATAATACTAATATGTTTGAAATCAAATCCATGTATGATTGAAAGGGGAGCGGAATAAAATTAACAAGAGCTGAACCCCTCTTAGATTGAGAGCTAAACTTTTTCAAATTAAAGCTTATTCTAATCCGCTGATCAATTATACAAAGCAAATCAGAAATACCTACAGACTTTGTCAAGCCTACCAATTCTGGAAGTGTAAAAACACGTGCTTTAAAAAGCCAATACTTTTATATATATCACATAAAGACGAAGAAGTAAATGTTATACCATTTTAGAAACTACAAAAGATGCGCCATTTTTAAAGGGTTGTGCCAGGTTGTGTTGGTACACTTTTTTTATCACCTTCGTTCGAAATCAGTAAGCTTATGATGCTATGCTTTGTCACGCGATAAATAAATGATAAAGCATCCGGCACTCTCACACACGTTTTGTCAGAACGTGATAAATACTTTATCATTTATTTATCGCGTGACAAAGCATAGCATCATAAGCTTACAGAGGTGAAATTTGGAAATATCTGGAAAATATTTCTTGTTACTTTACTGTGTCCACAGAATGAAGAAATTAACTAAAATAGGAATTGCGTTCAATAGCATAGTTATTTGGCATCCCATAGCAAAACATAGATTTGAAAAATACTTGATATTTTAGTCAGAATGACACTCAAAACACCGAGTCAGGGTATCAGTATCACTTAGCACGAATTTTACAAAAACGTCAATATCTCGTAACTAAGAGATTTTTATTGAAGTCAAATTTACTTAATCTGGTGTCTTATGAGCTAGTCTATCGGCCCTTTCCGTATGAACGTTGGATTTAGGCACATTCTGTATACTAGTAGGTATGATAGAAAACAAAAATAACTACTATGAATGGACATCTAATTTACCAATCATATATATACTATACCTGTATATAATACGTAAAATTATACAAAAAGAGCTACATATAAATATATCTTTTACTATAAAACAGAGTGTACAGAGAATTAAATTACGGAATGCCAATGATCTGGTTCTTCGGGCTCCGCCTACAAACTATAACAAAAAAACTGCTATACGAGGGTGCAAATTTATTTAACAAATTGCCTAAAAATATAAAAGACGCTATGTCCTTTACTACATTTAAAAGATTGCTGAAACATCATATCACTAATAATTAATAGTTCTTAAAAAATATATACGTATCAATGTTTTGTCCTAAATTACGGTAAAAAGTATGTTATCGGAAAAACTAAAAAAAAGTTAGATAATAAAAAAAATTAATAAACATAAAACAAACCTAAATATGTGCTAATCAAGTTCTTCCATCACACATATTTACATTAAAAGTAACATAATTATAAATATTACCTCAATATAAATAATTAAAAAAAATCGAATCAATAAGTACGCTGAACATTTCCACTTTAACCAACGCAAGCACTTTGTCACCTCCAGGCACTTTATATCCGTGCGCGTAGTCTTACCTTTATCTACCGAGTGTTGCCTGAAACAGGAGCAAATAATTAAAACGAAGATTCTACTCATCAAGCAATAAAACTTTACTTCAACAACTTCTAAAAATTATGTAATCTTTGGATTTTATCTTTTTCATACAAATGAAATAGTATTTTCAAAATACGTCAACATCAGTCTTATTGACGTCGCTTGTCACGCTATAAACATAAAAAAACATCGCAATACATTGCGGTTTCAAATAAACTTTAAAGTGCACTAAAAATTAAAGCATAACTTATTTTTAAATGTCGCTGAACAAAATGTTGTTCAGTTTGAGGAGTACAATCTACGTTTTAATTATTTGCTCCTAGTACAGGCAACACCGTATATTGTTAGTAACCGGTGTAAACGAAGCACTGTTTACTGACCGCCTATAGACTTTAACTCGCTGCAGTAAAGTTGACATTCGTTTACAAATGTACAGTTAACTGTTTACTCGATAGTACGAGCCGGACCGCAACTGAGTGGTTTAAGTAAACTGCTAAGTATCTGTCTACCCGAAAAGTGTCAGTATTTATAGGTATATTGTTTAAGATTATAAAATATTTATTGTTGTGCGCTCACCGATTAAAATAATTGTAATTTAAAGTATGTCTCATGTAAGTGAATTTATATTCTTTTGAGAAATAAAGATCTTTGAACCTAACAATTATATTATACGATACGTAAATATAGCCAGAGATGTGTACTTGTGTGCGAGAGAAAGGAAACAGTTTTATGCGATTACAAAACCAGTTCGCGTCTTACTCGTGGCAGGTCGGTTGTCCTCGTCTCTGTTTTATTCTGTTTTATTGTTTAAGGTGTTACATTTTTACTTTAGACAAGGAATTCAAATTCACGATGATTGTTTATGGTAAACAAAGTGTTGAAATCCCAAATGCAACACATTTTGGGAAGTATATGCTGGAACATCTTCGCCGAGCAAACCAAAACGATGTGTGCTTTGTAAGTAAATACTTTTTTTATTACTTAAATACTTACTCACTTTTTAATATTCCTTTTTTATACTCCCATATTGCTACAAGTTTGGTACGAAGTCAAAAGAAGTAAATTATTATTATTTATGCCACACCTGACCATAAAGTGACTTTTTCCGCACGCTGCGCGTACGGAAAAAGCCGCTTTCTGGCCAAGTGTAGACATACAATATTGTACACAACACGGGAGGTAATAAAGAAAGCCCTTGATCGCATATTTACGTCCCTCGCTTGCAGCTCGGGCCGCAAACTTCTGCGATCTCGGCCTTTCTTTTTATTACCACCCTAGTTATGTAATGTACTATTGTTTGATGTCAAATTACCGTAACTACTAATGCTGCATTTGGATATCACGCTTTTTGTTTTTACCGTTGTTTTGACGTAACTATCTGGTGCCTGAAATTTAATAGAAAATTCTTAGTATTATTATGGATATAATGGAGTGTATGCAAATAAATATAATTTTGTTTAACTGAAGTTCACCACCCAACATATGTTGGAACATACCAACGCCTGCAAAATGTTTAATTACAAATTAACACTCGTCAATGATTCACTGCCAGTGAAATTATTTATGTAGTAGCTTTAATGATCGTAATTCACACTGTTCCAATTAGAATAATTTGTTTTATAGGAGGATGGAGTAACCAAAGAAACATTAACATACCGCGAAGCTACACAATATGCCGTGAATTTGTCTGTAGCCCTTTCGGAGTTGGGGGTTAAAAGAGGCGACATCGTTGCGATTGGATCGGAAGTTTTTGTGCGTTTCATACCCACGGCCTTAGCAGCTGTATTTGCGGGTGCGGGCTATACCGCCTATGAGTTGGATATTGGTAGAGGTACCTAACAGTTTCTATATTTATCTCGCTAATATTATAAATGTGAAAGTTTGTAAAGATTAAAACAAAAATATTGTTTTGCTAATCCGCGACATGATAACGTGTTAGTCAATTAGTTATTATTATTTACGTATTTTTTCATGCATTCACATCATCATGCTTGTACTTGTACCTATAGTAGACCGAGTCCTGGGTTCAAATATAGGATGCTTTATAGCCCGGTAAGGTGTACCCTAGGGAAGATAATGAGAATATCGCAGGCGAAGCCGCGGATAAATGATTGTATACTAATTATAATTGCTATATAATAATTATAATTACACATAGTTAAATAAATGTGGAGTCGGATTCGCATACGAAGGGTTCCGTACCACCATCGAGCAATAAAACATTTTTTTATAAAACAAAAAAACAATACACGTTTCTTGTACCCCTTTAATTTTTGATTTTAGTTTGTTTTTATTTTATGTTGTTACACATAGAATGAAAATTTCAATTCTCTTCATATTACAATTCAAAAAATAAAGCCCTGTGACGTGCCTGTGACAGACGGATAGCGGAGGGTTAGTGATAGGATTCCGTTGGTGCCCTTTGAGTACGGAACCCTAAAAAAATCAAGAAGTTTTGTAACGGCAGAGTTCTGAGGTAACAAACATAAAAAGAATACAAATATTGAGAACCTGCCTCGTCCCTGTTGTGTGGTTAAAGAGATCAAATTCTCGTTTGCCTAAATGTAATAATTTCAGAATAGATGTGAAGTTTAGACCTTAGTAATTAGACATGAAATCTCTAATTGAATAATAAAATATTGATGTCATTATAATCAAATGACATGAATTTGATGAAGAAATTATATTTTTATGACGTTAGATATTTTCGTATATTGTATAATTAGTGAACTATTTACTACATTAGTAACTTTTCGTACCGCATTATTGGCCTCTGTTGGTTTTTGGGGTAGTTTTAATTTTTTTGTCTGGTCGTGAAATTGTTAAAAAAAAAATAAGTAATGTAATTTTGTTTTTTATTTCAGCTGTACTGAAACACAAATTGCAGTTGGTTAAGCCTAAGTATTTCATCTGTTCTTCATTATTTTGGCAAGCATACAAAGATGTATTGGAGAGTTGTGACTCTATTGAAACGCTCATAGCAGTTTCTGATATCCCAGACCTGAAATATTCATTGCAGTCATTGACAACCGTGACTATAGATGTCGAAAGCTTTGAACCAAGGGAAATACAGGGAAAGAGCGATACAGTGCTAATATTATATTCGTCGGGTACGACAGGAATGCCTAAAGGAGTAGAAATAACACACCACAGCTGTATACTCACTTGCTTACCAGACGCGTTTGTATATAACTTATCTCATCCTTATCATAAAAATAATTTTAACAACTTGTTGTGTCTAATTGTTTAAAACTTTACATGCGTTACTATTGTAGTGACATATGATTCGTTTTTATTTTATTATTTGTATTGCATATGTGGGTTTACGTATTTATTTATCTATGTACGTGAATTACTTTACTTATGTTATCAAAAGTTGTCTGAAAGAAATCGCTCTTGTGCGATAGGGTTTCCTATGAGTTACTTTTTTTTTTAAATATTTCAATGTACAATTTGTAGGGCAATAAAGTAAAAAGTATTGTAGTTGTGTTCAACATGTTGCAAATTCAACTTCTTGCATACTCAACATTTTAGGAATTCAACCTTCTGTTCCTAAATAGTTTTCTACTATAAAGACAATTAATATGTATATTAGTTAATGTAGTATTCAAAAAACTTACTAGACGTACTTCAAAGTTTCAGACAGAGATCATCGCTACAATCAGCGTTCGTGATGGGCCCTTGGACAATAAATTTATTCGTATTCATGACATACAAGTTTCTTGCCTTGGGGAGAAAAATAGTATTTTCGAAGGATTTGTCAATGAATAGTGTTCTACCGATTATAAGAGACTGTAAGGTACAAAAAAATCTCAGTATTCAATAATAATTACGATGTATTTTAAATTTATTTCGTTAACGTGATTATGTGAATAATTTTTCATAATAATGGAATTTTAGGTAGATGTGATATTTAGCAGTCCAGCACCAATTCGGCAAATTGCAACAAGTGATATACCGATGGACGATTATTTTGATTCTGTCAAGATGATCTACTGCCGCTCAGCGCCTCTTCGAGAACACACAATCAAACTCTTTAAGGAAAGGTACATCGTTTTTATTTTTATGTAAATTTTGTAAAATACTATCAGTCAACATAAGCGTAGACTTGAATATATTTTTTTTGTAGATTTCCAAAGGTAGAGCAGGTAGTCCAAGCCATGGGATTGACTGAATGTGGGGAGCCAATGTCAGAGATTTGGGCTCCAAAACCTAAACCTGGCAGTATAGGAATGGTCGCTCCAGGTGTGCAAGTAAAAGTATGTTAGCCTGGTTGTTGTATTTTTTTTTTCACTTTAGTTTTTACAAAATTGGTCTAAATATATGCTTCTTTTTCAGATCGTAGATCCAACTACACGAGTAATTTTAGGTCCAAATCAACACGGTGAAATTTGTGTAAAAGGCTCCATGATCATGAAAGGATACCTAGATATTGATCGTTTTGATTACTTGGATGAAGATGGATACTACAAGACTGGAGACTTAGGATATTTTGATGAAGAACAATACTTTTACATCATTGACAGAATTACTGACATAATCAGTATGGATGGTATGAAGGTCAGTCGAGTAGATATTATTTATTTGTGAGAATATACAATAACCACATAACATGATACTTAATAGAAATTGTGTTAAAAAAACTGTTGAATTTTAGATTTCGCCGGTAGAAGTTGAAAATGTAATACTACAATATCCTGGAGTTCTAGATGCTGGAGTAATAGGGAAACCTGATCCTATCGCCATGGCTGTGCCCATGGCATTCGTTGTGAAAAAGCCAGGATGCGATGTTTCTGAAAGCGAATTGATCGAATTTGTTGCATCAGAGGTATCTTGTCAAAATATATAGTTTGCATACTGTTTTAAAAGAAGCTGACGGTTCACTAAGAATGTCAGTAAATAATATAACTATAAAATAGTAATGATCGAAGCTTAGTCCCAGGTTGTAATTAAACTTGCATTTTTGGTTTTAATGCACTTTAAATGTCTCTATAATTATTTTTTTTCATATTACACAGGTTTCACCGCATATGCAATTAATAGGTGGTGTGAGATTCATACTGGAATTGCCTAGAAACCCACGGGGAAAAACTTTTGAGAAGAAAGCTAAGAGAAATGTTAGACGAATAAAATGACATTATTGCTACCTACTCCCCTTTCTCTACTGAAGTATATTGTTTCAAGCTTATATTCTTATGCTGTAGTTGAAGTATTGGGAAAATATATAACTTACTCATGATTGTTTGTTTAAATTCGATTTAATTTTTTTTGCGGTTTTAATAATTATGATTAACCTAAGCAACAAAGTCAACAAACGAAGTTGCGAAATATTGATAGTCAAAGTTTTTACATAATTAAAAAATCCATACATTATTATTTACGCATACAATTTATATAGTAGATGGCCCTTGTGAAGGTTATTTTTTTTAAATCAAACCTTACCTTTTAGCCCGTTGTTAATCAATTGGAGTAAAGTAGCAGACCCTGTACATTTGGTGCCCCTAACGTAAACGTGCGTAATGTTATAAACACTAAACAGGAAGTTGTTTTATAATACTACCAGTAATTTAACTTATATGGGCATTTCGGGTCGTCACTACACTGACGATTCGTTTCAAACTCCATTATATTTCGTTACTAAGTGAAAGGTTAGACGGTATTTAAATAGCATAAGTTTCACCTAACCGTAAAGCACACTAATATTATAAATCTAAAAGTTTGTGAAGGTAACAACTGGATGGATTGAGCTGAAATGGCACGCAAGTAGACCAACTCCTGAATTGAAACATAGGATACTTTATATCCCAGTTTCCCAGAAAACAGTTCCCTTGTAAAGTAACAGTAAACGCTAGTTCTAAATAAAAATGCCTACCTCACGATGCATAGAAACTCTGGCAAAGTGCGAGTTGGATTCGCACATGAAGAGTTTCGTACCACCGTCGAGCAAAAACACGCTTAAAAACAGGTTTTTTTCGTATGGCCCTCTTAAATTTATAACTTTAGTTTTATTTTTATTATTTGTTGTTATAGTAGAAATAAAAACACATATTTTGGGAACATATCGAGCCATTATACACGGCGATTCTAATCGGTAATCAGGAGTAGACAAATATTAATATCTTGCTAAAATCAAACTTAATAGGCGAGGTCTCACACAAATACCTCACTGTTTAATTAATTAAAGGTTAAAACATAATTTAAACTAATAACTACTGGATACATGGTCACCAACATTAATTATTGAAGTAAAATCACGTGATCACGCTACGTCAAGTGCCATCGCTTTCGCGGAAAATTTGACAGATCTTAAGTAAATAAACTTTTCTACGAGTATGAGTAGTTAGGGCGTGATAGATAACGAATTAAAATTGATAAAATGGCCGAAAATGAAAAGAATGCAATTCCGACGATTTAAGTAGCCGCCACACGAAGGACTGACTCACATGAAACCCTTCTCGCTGCTTGCCTATTGCTCCTACGAGGATCCTGAGCAAAGTATCTTAAAATGCGTCCATCCAGATCGTCAGGACGACGTCGAGGCCGGCCGTGCTTGAGCGTGGTTTGGCACTGTGAACTGTCCGAAGTCACGGAGGTTTTAGTTCATGCGGTTTATCAAACTGTGCGTAAGAATTGGTACGTTTGGATGAATTTCGTGGAATAATTCTCGAGTTCATCTTCAGCGGTTTGGTTTGTATTGATAAACGTACCTACAATATTGTAACGCACGACATTTTGAGCACAAATATGGTCGAGGCATGTTTTTTTTAATTACTAATTTACTTTTCTCATTCAATATTTGCGACTTCTATGACTTTGTTTACATACATGACAGTGACAAGTTATTACTCATAAATTATCATTGCCATTAATATTTTAAAGATGTTGTAATCTCACAGATACAGATTAGTAGGGTGACAAGGAATTTAGGTTAAAACTGACTTCGAAATAAAAATTATCACAGATAAAAAATTGTTTAGATGTAACTAATTACAACATCAACGTGACCGCTATCAATTACTGAGTTAGAAAAACTGGTACCTGATTACCGATTAGATGTCATGGTGTATACCTAGTACCATATTCCACCACAATACCACAATATTCGCAACTTTCGGAGCGATTATCTCCAGAGATATTCACTTCATCAGAAATAATCCTTAGGAACCTTAAAGTTTATTTAAAAGAGCTGTCGAACTATGTGCCACGTGTTGATGTTTGCCGAAAAAAAATGTTTTTAGCTTCTGTTAGATGTATGGAGTGCCCCCCCTAAAAAGAATTATTTTAGTTATTCAACTACCAAACTAAGTAGCTCATACAAGGCACCCATATTCCAAATATCATCAATATATTATATTGATTTGGGTTTTCATCTTATATATTATATTGATGATATTTGGAATATGGGTGCCTTGTATGAGCTAGTTAGTTTGGTAGTTGAATAACTAAAATAATTATTTTTAGGGGGGGGCACTCATTGACAATGAGTGTCATCATTTTTATAAAAGCTTAAAAACATCGGAAGATGAAAACCCGGGGGAAGATCCAGATTTAAATATAATATTGTACAACGTAGACGAAGACAGAGGTGATAATAATTAAAGATAATGAAAGATTATGGCCAGGTGTGGCATAAAATGCGTATTTTAAGATGATGGTGATGTGTATTGTGTTTTGTAAGTGTTTACATAATAAATACAGCCTAATTGTTTATGGTTTATCTTTAGTGAAATGATGAAAAATGTTTAATTTAGAAGTGTTATTTTTATTAAATATTGATATTATTGCAATCAACCATTGTTTGATGTTTGCGGTTAATTTTATTAAAGTTTTTCAAATTATACACGTAGTTGTTTTATTTTACGGCCTCATTTGTGTCATTAGCTAACAAATTCCAAACTTAATAAGTCGTGTCAATTCTAAAAAACCAAGCAAGACGAATAATGGTACAAGTCGTGTCATTTCTAAAAAGTCAAAATGAAGAAAGGTATTAGTCGTGTCATTTCTAAAAAAATCAAAATAAGTTGTGCGTAAGGGCATAATTCGTTTTATTGCTAAAAATTCTCAAAAAATGGTGTGTATAAATAGAGTTATTACATTTAAGTACTCGTGAATAAGGGCATTATTACATAAAATCCTAAAAAAAACATATTTTCATCACACTTGCTCGTAAAGGGTGTTATAACACGCGCGCTTATAGACCAACTCGAGCCGATTTACCCCCCGTGGGTTACAAATATCTATAACTCCCACGGGAGGAAAAACTGTATGAAAATCTATAACTCCCTCGGGAGTTATGAGTTTAGTTTTAAAAGTCGTACGTCATTTCAGACTAAGGAGGTTTCGAATCAGCCAAGGCTATTTCACATCTTCAAAACTTGGCTACAAAACCAATTTTAGTGTAAATATAACTTATATGGTATATTTTACTATTATTTCCGTAGTTTTTGCGATTATTTTAATGCAATTAAATTAATTTAGTTTAAAATTTTATTTTGAAAATCGGTACAATCTGGCGACATTGCCTGTCAAGTTAAAAAACTAAACGCAGTTCTTAGCATTATCTGTGGAAGACTATATTGAAAAAGTTGACAGTTGAAGTTGTCTCTTAGCGGGTGCGTTTAGTTTATTTCATTTTTATGTTTTATTTTTTTTTTCCTCGCAAATGTGATGAAAAACATTGTGTGTATCACGGGCAGTAAGAAGATTACAAACTCGAGTCATTAAAAGCCCTCCGCCTACGGCGTCGGGCTTCTAATAGACTCTCGTTAGTAATCCCCTTCTTACTACCCTCGGTGCACAATGTACTATAATCGACTCAATTTATTAGTCCTATATGTATAAAACGAAAGCCTTAAACCATAGCTTGTATAAAAATGCTTCAAAAGTTCAAGTTCTAAACGCAAAATATAGGAAAATCGTTTTTTGTCTCTCCTGAAAAGTGCCGTTTTTGAGTTATTCCCTTATTCACTGGAGGCACTGATATATCATGTACTTTTTGAGTAAAATGCCTGTGATATAAGTACGAACAGATGGACGGACGTGATGAAACTATAAGGGTTCCGTTTTTGCTATTTTCGCTACGGAACCCTAAAAACCATTTGAGTAAGATTAGAACGCACATTAGTTTATGTGCGTAAGTAGGTAATAAATAGCGGCAATATAAATTTTATCTCTCATTTTGAATCAAAATGCTGTGTGTTTGGTAAGTTAATCAACATTTAATACCATGTCGTGAAGTAGCAATCATTATCTGGAAAATATCAAGTGATGTAGAACGTTTATCAAACAGTTATGTCTATTTATCACTGTTTTCTAAAACGTTTACTGTTATTAAAAGTTGCGAAAACTGTTTTTTTTTTGCCCTGTTTTGCCACGTGATTATCCGGTGTCAGGTGTCAGGCCCCATTTATATGATAGAAAGTGTAAGACTTATTTAGTTTATTATCTCATAGATATAAGGCTAATTACTTATATAGTACTGTCGAGAAAAATCCTAGCATACAAAAGTCATATACCGGGTGGAACTTAGGGAATGCAACCGAATAGTGAAAAAACCGAGTATCGGTTTTAACCGTCCGGTTTTAACCGATTTGAAACTCGAATATTACTCGGTTAATAACCGAGTATTTTTTACAGTAAGCAAAGTATTGAATAATGATAGGTTAACGTGGTTTTTATGATTTTTCATCACACTTGCTCGAAAATGGTGAAATGACCTATGGCGCCCTAGGGCGTAATGGTTTTTTTCTTTAAATTTGAAACGCTGGTTCTGTTTTACTCTTATTTGTCATGTTCAAAGGAAACGCCAACTTACTTTTTTAACTTTTATCACTGAAATATTTATTTTAAGATAGCTGTTATTGCAAATACATGTAAACACATATTTCGGTAATATTAATTAAATGTTTAAATAGTGTATTTCAGTATTTTGCAAATATAAAATCGTTTTAGGTCTTTACCGCTATGGTTTCCGAACGTGACTTGACATTCGCATTGTCTATGGACTTATGTCACTAATGTCAATTTCTCTTTTAATATTTTCTGGTCATACTGGGTCGATTAGTAAGGTTGTTTAATTAAGATTTCCTCACAAGTGTGATTTAATAGTACATTGTGTATCTAGGGCGGTAAGTAAGGAATTACAAACGAGTGTTTGTTATAAGCCCGAGGTGAAACCGAGTGCTTTAATAACACGAGTTTGTAATTCCCTTACCGCCCGTGGCACACACAATGTTTTTCATCACACTTGTGAGGAAATCTGATTAATATAACCTTACTAATCGTCCCAGTATGACAAGAAAATATTAAAATAGAAAGTGACATTAGTGATATATGTCCATAGACAATGCGAAATGTCAAGTCTCGTTCGGAAACCATAGCAGTAAAGACCTAAAACGGCCATTTTAGTTGATTTTATATTTGCAAAATACTGAAATACACTATTTAAACATTTAATTAATGTTACCGAAATATGTGTTTACATGTATTTGCAATAACAGCTATCTTAAAATAAATATTTCAGTGATAAAAGTTAAAAAAGTACGTTGGCGTTTCCTTTGAACATGACAAATAAGAGTAAAACAGAATCAGCGTTTCAAATTTAAAAAAAAAAACCATTACGCCCTAGGGCGCCATTAGTACATTGTGTATCAAGGGCGGTAAGTAAGGAATTACAAACGAGTGTTTGTTACAAGGCCGAGGCGAAGCCGAGGGCTTTAACAACACGAGTTTGTAATTCCTTTACCGCCCGTGGCACACACAATGTTTTTCATCACACTTGTGAGGAAATCTGATTAAAATAACCTTACTTAACCTAAGTAAAATTGTAAAACTGACAGTGACATTAGTGACATATATCAAGACGACAAGTCACGTTCGGAAACCATAGCGGTAAAGACTTAAAATGGTTGATTTTATATTTGCAAAATACTGAAATACACTATTTAAACATTTAATTAATGTTACAGAAATATGTGTTTACATGTATTTGCAATAACAGTTCTCTTTAAATAAATATTTCAGTAATAAAAGATAAAAAAGTAAGTCGGCGTTTCCTTTGATCATGACAAATAAGAGTAAAACAGAACCAGCGTTTCAAATTTAAAAAGAAAACCATTACGCCCTAGGGCGTAATAGGTCATTTACGGCCCGCAAAACCTACGTGTAATGACACCATTTTCGAGCAAGTGTGATGAAAAGGTCATTTATGGCCCGCAGAACCTACGTGTAATGACACCATTTTCGAGCAAGTGTGATGAAAAACATTGTGTGTGCCACGGGCGGTAAAGGAATTAAAAATTCGTGTTATTAAAGCCTTCGGCTTCACCTCGGGCTTATAACAAACACTCGTTTGTAATTCCGTACTTAACGCCCTAGAAACACAATGTACTATTAATGTTAATACTAAATAAGTAATTTAATGAGTATGTCCTTATCTAGAAAAGGTCACAAAACCAAAAGAGACCGCGAGATAACTCTTATCTTGCCAATACAGCTCATCCCTTTACCTACCCTAATCCAGGTACGTCAGGTACTCAGGTAACTCGATGTTATTTTTCATCGCACTTGCTCGAAAATGGTGTTATTACACGCAAGCTCTGCGGGCCGTAAATGACCTATTACGCCCGAGGGTGTAATTTTTTTTAATTTCAATACGCTGGTTCTGTTTTACTCTTATTTGTCATGTTCAAAGGAAACGCCAACTTACTTTTTTAACTTTAATCTCTGTAATGTTTATTTAAAGAGAACTGTTAATGCAAATAAGTCCATGTAAACACATATTTCTGTAACATTAAATAAATGTTTAAATAGTGTATTTGAGTGTCATTTTCAAAATACTGAAACTTATTCAAATTAAAAAAAAAAACATTACGCCCTAGGGCGTAATAGGTCATATACGGCCAGCAAAACCTACGTGTAACAACACCATTTTCGAGCAAGTGTGATGAAAAATCATAAAAACCACGTTAACCTATCATTATTCAATACTTTGCTTACTGTAAAAAATACTCGGTTATTATTCGAGTATTCGATTCGAATTCGAGTTTAACCGTGGAAAAACCGATACTCGGTTTTCGGTTATGGCTGCATTCCCTAGTGGAACTGTACCATAGACTTCCCCGAAAATGTGTTATATATTTGATGTAGGATCTTCCTACAGTAGTTCATCATCGTCATCATCAGCCTGTGGCAGTCCACTGCTGAACGTAGGCCTCATACTTATCTAGTTGCTTAGCCGCCCTGCTCAGATTGTCTCTCCATCTAGCCGGGAGGCGTACCACACTGCATTTACCTATACGCGGTCTCCACTGCAGAACTTTTTTGCTCCAGCTGTTGAGAGCTCCCCCCCCCCCCCTCCCACCGAAGAAATTACTTTCGGGGTAAAAATTACCCTACCTCTGAATAAGTTTATCGGCTCAAGTGCATAAACTCTAGATACATTCATACTACGTGTGATTAATGTTATTTTGTAGATTTAAGACATGTCTTGAAATGGGGCCCTAAGTACTAAATTTTGTAACCGTATTTAAGATACTAAAAATCATAAATTTACTGATATGCCTATATGTATATGTTACTTAGGTTTTACTTAACTAAAATATAACATACCCATTTTAATCCTTTTTCGACCACTTCCACAAAACTACGTGTAACTAGGAAACTAAACCCCTTGAAATGGAATCTTTCACTAAACTAAACTCTCCAAAATATATTGATATTACTGTATGTTTACAATTAAACTAGTTTTTATATAATTATCTTTTATTTCCGACGGACATTATCATAACTACACGATATGGTAACATTACCAGTAAAGTAACATAGGAAAAATACTCGGTACTATTGGGAATATTACTGGTAAGATTGGTAATTTACTTAGAGAAAGAGAAAATATTCCTTTCTTTTAACATTACTAATCACACTAATGTAAACCTTGTTTGTACTTAACACGAATAAACCGTCTACTTTTAATTATTTTTTTCAATATTACCCAATCTTACCGATCGTGGGTAATATTACTGGGAATATTCCCGCCATTAGCAAGTTACCGGTAACGACCCATCACTATATGTATAGTATATCATTTTGATTTCTCATTTTTATATAAAATTGTAGGAAAATGGAATAACTCGAGAGACATTGACATACCGAGAAGCTACACAATTTGCCGTGAACCTGTCTGTAGCGTTTTCCGAGTTAGGAATTAAAAGAGGCGATATCGTTGCGATTGGATCGGAGGGATTTGTGCATTACATACCTACTGTCTTAGCAGTTACATTTACCGGAGCAGGCTATACTCCCTACGAGTTGGAAATTGGAAGAGGTAGTATTTGTAATTATTCTTAATTATCTCAACAAAACAAAGGCACGGCTGTACCAACCTTTTCTCGGAGCCATTCAGGCCATTTTCAACCTCCTGTAATTTTGTGCTGGCTAAAGCTAGAACCCTGAATTTTCAGTGACATATAGGGCATAATATGACTTAGATACATTCACAATTACATTCAAGTAGAATTAGGAGTTTAAGAACTATTGCCCGTTAAGGTTACTTAGTTTTGTCACTGACACACTTACTGACTGACTAATCAACATAATTTTAAGGTATCTTTTTAATAATAGTACATTACTGCAGAGGCCGGCGGCCCCTATTCACACGAGGTATGTGTAGTGCTTTTCTCAAATTTGCAATGAAATAATTAAAAAAGAAACCTATGAAATCAAACTTTATTTTCTAGAGAAACTAAAATTAAGTAGACAAAAAATTAACTACAGAATGTAACATTTCCAATTTTCTCTCCAAAAACTGTTTGAGTATATACTTTTACAGCTCATATTTAGATGAAATATTTTAAATGTATATTGGTGTTAATTTGTTTAGAACTACGCAAAAAATGTTCGCCATGTATTTAATGATATTTTTAATTTAGCAAAAGCATCAATCGATATTTTGTTTAGTCGCAAATGCAAATGTTCGAGATTTCTTGTTGGGCCCCAAAACTAAGAGAAATGAGCTTCAAACATTCAATATTTTGATATTTTTTATATAATTCGATTTATCTAAATTAGGTTCCTATTTTTTGTCTAATTAAATTTTGATTAAACCATTTTTGTGCTTTCATATTTTAATCCATTTTTAACTTCAATATGTTGAAGCTAAAATAAGCACCCAAATGTTCGCTGTGTTGCTAATGTATGCACGCCAGCAAGTCGACGAAGCCCCGCATAGTAGGGCTTCTATTTCTAGTCTGAGGGACGCAAGCAACCTTACCATCTTAACCTAAAAGATAAAGGGGGTTAATTTATTTACCTTTTTCTATGCGCGGGGCTCCGCCCCCTCTACCCCTAGCTCTGTTCTGCGAGAGGTCAGGTTCTGGGGCAGAATTGGCTTTTTGCATCTGCTACGCCGCTGGCAAACAAACATGGCAATCTATCAGCCTGTAGATGTCATTAAAAATATTCTGTAATTTTTTTAATTTTTTTTAATTTTTATTAAGTAGTTTTTAAAGTTTGGTCATAATATAGATCGATTAGGGGATCGGTATTAAAAATTATACCTCATATAAAAGCCATCAATTATAAAAAAAACTCAATTAAAAAAAAGAGTATCAAATATTATTTTTTTATACGAAACATAATTATCATGTTACCTTGGGTCTAAATTAAAACGCATACAGTAAAACTTCCTATTTAGACAACGCATACCGTTATTAAGCATAATTGTGTATTCGCATAATATTAAAATGAATATTTTAAAACGTATATTTTAATTTGCATACCATTAATACGCAAGAGATTGACTGAGTAGGTATAACATTATTTTTCTTAAATATTAAAAATTATAATATTAATAAGCCTAATTTTCCTTTTTTTTGTATATAGGGGCAAGTGCTGTACGTGTGGACGGTTTTACCTGTGGACACTACTCATACAGAGAAAACGAATAACCATAGTCAAATACCAATCACTTATTTGAAAAGTATTTTTTTCATATGGCAACACTAGCTAATCGCCATCTTTACTGATTACAGAAACTGTGTGTTTTGAGGCTGCCGAAAGTTTTTGTGACAAAAAGTAATTTTTTACCTTCTTTTAAAGCATGTTTTATGTAAAATCTCTAAATGTTGCGGGTGTCTTTGCAATGGCATATTAATTTATATGATGTAAACGTTATTTCTACAAGATTTCGTTAATCGTAGGTAGCATTTATAGTGACCGGTATGAATTCAAAATAAAAACCGCCGAAATTGTACCTGTGGATACCTCCGTGAATGTACCTGTGGACTGTCCATAGGTACAGTTATACTGAATGTTCCTGTGGACAGTAAAATTAATATACAATATTTTTGTTTGTTTTAGTGCCTCGTAGTAAAGCTGGGAAAAATAGAGACAAGATATGCCTAGACACTCTGACTGCAGCTGTTTGGGAAGTAGAAAATGGAAGTTCAGTAAGGAAAGCCGCAGAGAAGTTTAAAATCCCAAAATCGACAATCTTTAAAAACATAAAATTAAATCACTGTCAAAATATTGGTGAAGAAGGCTTAGAACTCCTAAAAAATGATGTCAGGAGGATATTTAGCGATACTGAGGAGCAACAGATATATGATTACTTAAAAAAGCAGCATTACTACACACAGCATATTCTTCTGCTGACAATGGAGGCATTTTAAAATCCCATAATTATACTTGAGATTTTGCTAAGAATATTAGATTTCAAGAAGAAAAAAAGTAACTGTGATATGCAGAGCAACATATAATTACATGTTGTTTAATTGTATGTTGTTAATTACGTTATTCTAGAAGTTTATTCTGTTTAAAAGTATGTTGTTGATTAATGTCCGTAGGTACGTTACCGTCCATAGGTACGTTTTTGGAGTCCATAGGTACAGACAGTAGATGTACCTATGGACAAAATGAGTGTTTTTTTTAAAATGCTTCTATCCGCCATCTGCGGATAGCTAGCGTAGAAAACATATGTGGACTTTGAAGATTGTTTAATTGTGATTAAAACAAAATAAAGAATTCATTTATAATACGCGTAGTTTTTGTCTAACAACTGATTAAAAGTCAAATTCTGGAAAGTGTCCACAGGTTGAGCACTTGCCCCTAGCTTAATTCGTATTTAGGATTATTTAGGTTTTAGTTTATAGTGTAATTCTTTACTTTTGTTTGTTTTATTAACGTTGGCTTGTAAGTAAACACTTTTGCCAAGCCCAGCAGGTTAAGATATCCTACTCTATATTTAACTAGTACCTAATAAAAATAGTTAATGAAATATTGAAACATTCTATGGATGTTGTAAATTTCTTTTCTGTTAGGGTTGAAGTTCAAACCTTTGTTTTTAACCCGGAGAAATGCATGAAACTGCATACCACTACGTAACCTAAGGCCATCGGGGGTAACAGCCAGATGTTACGCATTGGTTATTTGGGGCTCTCCGCTCCAGAAGGGATTGGCCTACCCACTAAAACTCTGGGATACTTCCTACCTGTGCCTTCATGGTGATGCCGTGGGATCGCTAGTTCAAACCTAATCTAACCTACATTTCTGGAAGCAGCTCGTTTCTGTTGGGGTCGCAGTTTAAACTTACCCTAACCTACGTTTCTGGAAGCAGTTCGTTTCTGTAAAGGTCGTAGTTCTAACCTAACCTAGGGTAAAGGCACCAGTGGTCAGCCTCAAAACGACTTTTTAAAGTTTGAACAGTTGGCATTTCTACAGCATTCGTCGAACAAAGCAACGGAACACAGGATTGGATTATTTGTTTATTGTAGTGTTTAAACAATAGACGTCAAAACCAATATATTTTTCTTCGTAAAATAGATATTTAAGCTTAAACAGAAAATGAGACCTTTTCCCAGTGGTCAGCCTCAAAAATCCAATAAACAGCCTTGTTGATACCCAGTACTCCTCAGCCCTTCGAACTAATACAATGATCGTGGCTGTATACTGGACACCTAAATTTTAGCGGTAAAATGTATACTCAAACAGCCTTTGGAGAGAACATTTTAAATATTTCATTTCGTATTTTTTTTGTCTAGCTTACTTTTAGTTTCTCTAGCTAGAAAATAAAAATGATTTCTTAGGGTTATTTTAAATTATTTCATTGCATATTTTAAAAAAGCACTATACATACCTTGGCGTGAAATAGGGTTGCCAGCCTTGTAACTATCTGGCCTCGCTACCACTCGGTCATCTATATGTACTCGGCCGGCAACCCCTTACTTCCCGGCCTCTGCAGTAATTTACTATTCTAAAATGCAAACTAATATTTTTTTTTGTTTCAGCTGTGCTTAAACATAAATTGCAGTTGGCAAGACCAAAGCATTTTATTTGTTCTGCGTCCTTCTGGCAAGCTCATAAAGATGTATTAATAAATTGTGCCTCTATTGAAACTTACATAGCAGTATCTTCTATACAAGATATTAAATATTCTTTGAAATCATTGCCAAAAATAAATGTAGATGTTGAAAACTTTGAACCAAAGGAAGTCCAGGGAAAGACCGACACAGTACTATTATTATATTCGTCTGGTACGACCGGAATGCCTAAAGCAGTGGAAATTACGCACTGTGCATGTATATTTACGTGTTTACCAGATGCGTTAGTATTTTATTTTGATTATTTCTTTATAACTTATGTATGTATATTCCTATAACCCACAGGTTTCATTTCTTGATGGAATAGTTGTGGTCCATAGAGTTGTTAGCAGGTTACATCGCTTATTATGATCGTGTTTATTCAAGGTGAAAGCCCACATAACAGCTTATTGTTTCATCAGCTCACATATCATCGTTTCGCCGTAAACCATACGCAAGCACGTAACGAAAGCGCATCGGCACTTCCGAACTGTTATCACGCTAACGGCTGGTTAGCAGCGCGCTTGCCGCGAGGCGCCAGCCACTGGGTGACTCGCGGTCCCCGCGCTGGCGGCGAGCCGCAAGCGAGGCGGTGGCGCGATGTAAGCGCGGCTAGCGCGAGACATCCGCGCGCCGCTAGCCAGTGCCGAGCCGCCGCCGTTTCGGTGCCGAGCTGTTATATATACTTTATCAATTTGTCTACTTTTTAAAGTTTTAGACAGCAATCGTCGCTACTGACAGCGTTCATGGCAGGTCCTGGTCCATGGTCCAATTTATATTTATTTATGACATTCAAATTTCTGGGTTTGGGAAGAAAAATTGTTTTTACGACTGATTTATCACTTAATGCCGTTTTACCAATAATAAGACACTCTAAGGTAATACATTACTTTAATACTATTATTAAAAAATCTGCTACACTATAAATAAACCTAATTTGTTACAATTATATGTGCAGGATTGTTAATAACAAAGTGATTTCAGGTAGATGTCATTTTTGGTAGTCCAGCATATATTAGGGAAATTGCAACAGGTGTGACACCCGAAATCGATTATTTCGATTCCGTCAAAATGATCTACTGTCGCTCAGCGCCACTTCGGGAACCCACGATCAAGTTCATTAAGGATAGGTATTCGATAGTATTATATAATTTCGATGTGACATTGGTAAAATCAAGACAGTACTATTTATCAGTTAAGGAATTTTGAATTCAATCCATACTTTTTGTAGGTTTCGAAAGGTAGAGCATGTTATCCAAGCCTTGGGATTAACTGAATGTGGAGAGCCGATATCAGAAATTTGGGCTTCAAAATATAAACCAGGAAGTGTAGGAGTGGTCGCTCCCGGTATGCAAGTTAAAGTATGTTACTGCGTTGGCTATCAAGTAAAATATTTTATGCCACACCTGGCCATTAAGTGGCTTTTTCCGCACGCTGCGCGTACGGAAAAAGCCGCTTTCTGGCCAAGTGTAGATATAAAATAATGTACACAACACAGGAGGTAATACAGAAAGCCCTCGATCGCATATTTACGTCCCTCGCTTGCAGCTCGGGCCGCAAACTTCTGTGATCTTGGCCTTTCTTCGTATTACCACCCTAGTTGTGTACCTAATGTACTATTTTTTAATGAAAACGATAGGTACCGTAAAACGGAGTGAGTAAGGACAAAACTGATATTCAAACCTCGATAAAGTTTTATTTTTAACCGGCTTTCAAAAGAACGACGGTTCTCAATTCGTCTGTATGTTTTTTATTTTTTTTTGTGTGTTTGTTCACCGATTACTCGAAGACGGCTAATCCGATTTTGAAAATTCTTTTTTTGTTTGAAATGGTATATTTCAGAGGTGGTCCCATTGCAACCAAATCAGGATCTCATGATGGGATCTTGGAGAAATCGAGGGAACTCTTCAAATATTATAGGCACACATATAGCGATTTTGGTGTTTTCCATAGTTTCTCGAGCATTTCTTATTAGAAATGAGTTTCTAGAGTTAACCGACTTCAAAACAAAGAGAAAACTTTATGTAGGTTTGTTCTTCGATTACTTGAAGACGGCTAAACCGATTTAGAAAATTCTTTTTTTGTTTGAAAGGGTATAAGTCAGAGGTGGTCTCATTGCAACCAAATCAGGATCTGATGACGGGATCATGGAGAAATCGAGGGAACTCTTCAAATATTATAGTCACACATATGGTGATTTGGGTATTTTTATAGAGTCTCATGTGTGTTTATGTTAACTGACCTCCGCAAAGAAAAAACGGCATTCAATTTATACGTTTGTTACTCGATTACTCGGACATGGCTGAACATTATTTTCCCATTGCAACCAAATCACGAGCTGATGATGGGATCTTACCGTTATTGAGAGAACTTTTAAAATATTATAGGCACACATACGGCGAGTTGGTTATTTTACATAGTCTCGGCATTTATTATCGAAATTAGCTTGTTGAAAGCCGGTTGTTTTAAAATTTTTAATTTTGTGGTTATTATTATATATGCAAACTGAATTGTGTATACATATAATAAATGTTCCGGCCGTTTGTATCTTAGTTTTTTTATGATTTTAGGTAACTAGTTCCAATTCATAACTTTGACAATAAACAAAAAATCCCTCCTCACCCCGTAGTCCCTCGTAGTTGGAGTGAGAAGGGATTTCATACTAAGATGAGTTGGGCAAATTGTCTTGCTAATGTTAGTTAAAATTTTACCTTTTGCGCAGACATTGACTTTTTTTCAGGTCGTTGATCCAAATACAAGAGCTATTCTAGGTCCGAATCAACGAGGTGAAATTTGTATAAAAGGCTCCATGATCATGAAAGGCTACTTAGATATTGATCGTGTTAATTACTTGGACGAAGATGGATTCTACAAGACTGGAGACTTGGGATATTTTGACGATCAACAATACTTTTACATCATTGATAGACTTACCGAAATAATTAGCTTTCGTGGTTGGAAGGTCTGTTCTGCAAATAAATACGTATACGTACCTATTGTTTATTTGTTATATGTACATATATTGCATATTTATTTGATTAATTGTGGAGATATTAGAGATAACAAACGTAAATGTATAACCGACATATGTACTAATACGCATAATTTACAAGCATACATTTACTTAGTTTTAAAACGATCTCACTACCCACTACGCTACCCACTACCAAAGTGTGAGTGAATATGACCTACATACCTAAATAAACCTCAATGTACTGCATAGGATTGACAACATTATATCCGTTAATAAACTTTTTTAATTTTAGATTTCTCCTGTCGAAGTTGAAACTGTTTTGCTACAACATCCCGGAGTTGTAGATGCTGGTGTGATAGGCAAACCGGATCCTAACCTTACAGAATTACCCATGGCCTTCGTTGTGAAAAAGCTAGAATATGATGTCAGTGAAAGCGAATTGATCCAATATGTTGCATCTGAGGTATGTGGTAATTAAGTTTTTCGCGGCATTTAACTGTAACTTGATTACTTTTAACTTCTACCATCTGTATTTTATTTATTACAACATAAAAAAACACACGCATTATTAACAGCTTACTGACTAAATAAACCTAACTGAACCAATTGGGACCTAAAATTATATTTACAGATGTCCCCTATGTCGCCTCCTATGGGCAGGATGCCCATAAGGCTGGTTGCGTTGCCTCACTGGATGGCAATGCTTATCCGCTGAGCGAGGAACGAGCCAGCCCTATGGTTACTGGAGGACCGGATGGGGAAATATCTCAGCTTGATTACTTGGTAGTCAAATATTTAAATTGATTTAGATAATATTTGGCACACATGGATCTTTATTCCCATAACCAAGTAATCAAGACATAATGAAGGATATCTACGTTTTTATTGTTTTTTTATACGTTTTCTTGGGATTATAGTTCAACTGCAGCACGTATGATAGTGTTGCGCCGATGGTATAGGTAAAAACTTTAAACGTGATTTTCTGTGCTTTAGAAGCGTTTTCAGCAGGCTGAAAAGTGATTTCAGGCAGTTTTAGAGGTAGCTCTTTCACATACTGGAAGATCGAAAATTCACCCTAGTTGCCGTTCTTTTCAGGCGCCTGAAACATGTTTTCAGTCCGTTTCAGGGCACCCTCTATCAGATGGCGCAATAACCTGAAAACCCCTTATGGGCCTTTGAAGTACACTTCAGTATATGGCGAAATTTCTCGAAGGAGTGAAAGAGACGGCACTATTAAAGAGAGACAGCTATATTGAGAAGGTTCGAGAAGTGTGTGAAAGAGACAGAACTAGAAAGGGACAGCAATAGTCGGGAATGTTCCAGTCAAGGATCGAATAATCTAGATTGTCTAGAACACTCGCGTTGCGTCATGAACCGAGGGGTCGCCGACCGCCCTTGGACTTTGGACCGAACATTCGAGATAGGATTTCTCCGGAACATTCGAGAGCAAGGGTCTCCGGATATATAAGCCGCGCGTCACCGACGCCACAGTCAGTTTTTGAACTAACGGCGATACAGTGCGAGTCTCGAAGCGAACCTAAGCGAAAAGTTAATAAGTGCGTTATAGTGAAGTGATTAGTACAGTGATTTATTAAGTAAGTAAGCCTTGTTAATTAGTAATTTTGCAATAAAGTTTGCCTTTTTAATTAGTGGTTAATTAGTGCATTTTTCTATCACGTTACGGACCCCACGGACGTAACAATAGTAACGATTATCTATTCGTTTCATTTAATATTAGAAAAGTTATATCCGTCATGCGATTTTAAGAAAAACTATCCTAAACCCGAAAAATACGAGGCGTGCTATCTTGAAAACAAAATAAGATACTTTAGTGAATATTGCAGCTATATCCACCTGTCGCACAAAGCGGTACGCTTCTGCATTTGTTATGCGAACTGCTACAGTATGGAATTCCCTGCTAGTGTCGGTATTTCCGACTACGTATAACCCGGATACTTTTAGGACCTTCGCCCTTCCTTCGCTCTGGTTATTTTGCTACCGTACAAGCGCTGGTACAGTACGGGTTAGAGCTGTGGGGCCGCGCCACTGAATAGCAGCGCGTGTTCCGCATGCAAAAACGCGCTGTGAGAACTCTGGCTCGTGCCAAGTACGATGATAGCGCCAAGCCACACTTTAAATCCTATGGCATACTCACTCTCCCGTCGCTACTTCCAAGTTGCTGTATATGTGAGAGAGAATTCAGCGCTGTACATAACACGAGGCCACGGCTCCGCCCGGGTCACTCGAAACAGTGATAAGCTCGCTGCAATTGCACATAGGTTGACCAAAACTGCTAAAACAATCCATGTGATGGGTCCCACAGTGTATAATCGGCTGCCCAAGTCGATAACAGACGCCAGCAGTCTACCAACTTTTAAACTAAAGTTAAATAACTGGCCAAGAGCATGTCGGACTATGCTCAGTGTAGGGTTCCATAGCCGTAAATATAAGGTAAAAAATACGATGTAAAAAAAGTACAAGAACAAAAGAGCGTATCTTCATAGCAATTACGTCCTTTTGTTGAGAAGCACAGTTTATCTGCAATAACTTAAAAACGGTTAATTCGATCTTGTTGAAAATAATTTTTGTTGAAAGTATTAATTGAGGGTTATCTTTGTAATTTTTTTTATATTTTTCGGACACACGGTTTAGAAGATAGAGGGGGGGGACACAATTTTCACAACTTTCGGAGCGATTATTTCCAAAGGTATTCACTTAATTAAAAACATTACTTAAGAACCTTAAAATGTTTTCAAAAGAGCTGTCGAACTATGTACCACACGTTGACATTTTGTGAAAAAAAAAATTTTTAGCTTCTGTTACATGTATGGAGTGCCCCCCCTAGATTTTTTTATTTTTATTATTTAACTACCAAACTTAGTTGCGGCATCTACAAGACATCTATATTCCAAATTTCATCAGTCTTCTAGTTTTCATCAGTCTTGTAGTTTTTGAGTAAAATGCCTGTGACATACGGACGGACGGAAGGACGGACGGACGGACGGACATGACGAAACTATAAGGGTTCCTTTTTAGCCATTTTGGCTACGGAACCCTAAAAATGGCTGATCGAACAGTGCTTCTATTCATTTAAGGAATTTGTATAATGTAAATCTTCTAGTTAATAGGGTACCTATAAGTATTTCAATTTATTCCAATAAACAATATACAATTTGGGTCAAATTAAATAAACTAAACTAAAAATTGTAAATGCAAATCTCTGAATGTAAATTGTAATATATATTTATGAATTTTTTGTATGTTATTAAGTAAATTGTATTGAAAATGTAGTGAATAATTAATTAAATTGTATAGAATATATCCAATAATGAATAATGTAAAAATTAAAACACGACTTGTAATGGGTTATTCTTCAGAAATATGTCTGCGGTCACCTTATTCCTCTGGCCCTTTTTCATACTAAGTGTATGGAGGCAGAGGAATAAGTCGCAGACATATTTCTGAATAATAACCCTAATACGTTCTATTACCAATAAATGATGTCTATGTCTATGTCTATGTCCATCTTCCGGGTACGCTCATTCCATCGTAGCCTCCATCAATGCTTACCATCTGGCATGATCAGAGTCAAGACCAAGCTCATTCTTTATAAATGTACGTACTACTGGACACGGCTTGCATTGGTCTCTTTGCAATCCTATCCACTGGTAGCTTGACGGCATTCTAGGTTCAGTTTTTTTTTATAATCTGTTTGTATTTTACCTTTTATATGTGTATTGTAAAAAACTAACTTAAAAATTATATATACAATAATAATAACGCAGGGCAGCTTGTGACGATCTGTTGGGGATTTCTCCAAAGAGTCGGTCAGGCCACTCGCCTCCGATGTATCTGCACGCTGGAGTGGAAACCCAAGAGGACCCGTACGAAATGAATGAAGCTCTGGCTTGCTTTCATTAGCCGTCCAAAGAAAAGCTCCAGGCGTGGAAGTGTAAAAGAGTATTACGCCGCAAGTACCCTCGGAGAAAACGCAGCACACTTCTCGACACCCTACAGCCCCCGCACCAATTTACCCCTAGGCTAAGCTTATAAAATTATAATGTCGCTATTTAGCAGGGGCCCACTTAGGAGAGGACAAGTCGCCGTCTGTCAGTGCCATCATAGCCAAGAGACTCTTTTTTTCCTGACAGAAGGCGTCATGTCTCAATCAATAGCCCAGTTTTCTGTCCATATTTCTATCACCATTGTCCAGAAAATAGATCCCATCAATTCACAAGGTATCTAAGTGTGCGTCCTATGACACAGACAGAGATATAATCCCCTGGCTACGCGTTGGCTTCGGCTCCACGCACGCCTACCAAAGGTCCGGGACACCATTGTCCCGTGAGCGGGTAAAACATATAATTAATAATATTTTAGGAAAACGAAAAATAGTGGGAGAAAATACTTGTACCTATAATGAAAAGAGATGTACCCAGATATCAGTGGCGTGGCGTTGAAGAAAGCCTTGGGCAAGCCGGAGCAGCTCTGGCTTCAATTTTCTTTAAGAGCACTAGAATTAAGTGCTGAACTGCTTAATATTAGGCAAGCCGATAGGAATTGAGTTCTATGGACGCCACGCCACTGCTAGATATACCATATACCGATATTATTACATTTTGACACTCGTCTATGTTTGCTTTCTTACACAGGTTTTTTTTTTACATTCCCAGGTCTCGTGGTATATGCAATTGCGAGGCGGCGTGACATTCATACCGGAATTGCCTAGAAACCCCCGAGGAAAAATTTTACGAAGAAAGCTCAAGAACATGTTGAATGAATCGAATCAATAACGGCATTTGTTTTTTTCATGCGTGACATTTAGCTAATACAAACATGTTCTTAGACAAAATGTACAGATTATATTTGAAAATAAAAATCTTTATTTTCAGACTTTTGAGGTCTATAGATTTTAAGTCAATTAGATTGTTTTAGCGTTTTACATGTACAATTTCATATTTTTGTAACGTTTTATTTTGTTTTAAATAAATCCATCCTGAATTGAATCACTTCGGTTAAATTTAAATATTTTCATTCGATCGTAGATTCTTATCACACAGCGGAGATACCAGGACAATGACTCTGTCCGGGACGTATTGTAACTTGCCGTACTACGAACAACCGGATCCTGTAGGCTTTTGATGCTACGCTTTGTCACGCGATAAATAAATGATAAAGCATCCGTCACTCTTACACACATGTTGTCAGAACGTGTGTGTGTGTCAAAGCGTAGCATCATAAGCCTACTGGACAAAACGGTCACGTGCTGCGACTGTGATTGTAACAAAGTTAAAATATCTATTGTGGAGAAATAAACTAGAAAAAAATACGCATGCACTGACAAAGTAGGTTCGGTACCATATGATATACATATTCTGTTATTCTCCTATTTAATTAATAAAACCGGTATCGTTGCATGGAGTACAACTCACAAGTAATAAAACCATTAAGTAAATAAAATACTGAAACCATCCCAAAGTATCAAGCTGTTAGTGAAGAGTTTTTATTTGGTCTGTTATGTCCCAGTATCTGGTTACAGATACCTAGGGAAGCCCTAATGTGTTGATTTTTGCAATAAATAAATACAAAAATTTCCACTGTCTGTCACTGTGCCCCCTGACTCCTGACACAATCATCAAGCCCTCGTTAGCAAGCATATTAGTACCAAACAAAAGTAACGGTTTAGGATTTCCCCTTTTTACCTCCTGATTCCATCATCCGACCCTCGTTACGTAAAACGGGGTGAGTAGGGACAAAACTGATATTCAAATTCAAACCTCAATAAAATTGTATTTTTACATATGCAAACTGAATTGTATATATAATAAATGTTCCGGCCGTTTGTATTTTAGTTTTTTTATGATTTTTGGTAGTTCGAATTCATAACTTTGACAATAAACACAAAATTCCTCCTCAGCCCGTAGTCCCTCGTAGTTGGAGTGAGAAGGGATTTCATACTAAGGTGAGATGGGCAAATTGTTGGATCGACACTATTGGATTATGAATATTACTACAGCTCCATTTGCAATAAGAATAGCAGCAGAAATTAGGTAGCAGTAGCCTTTAAAAACCACCGCACCCCTCTGTCATTCCTACTCTCCCCATTCCTAAACCAAATGTCCTCGCACTTCCTACTCACCCTATTTTACGGTAACAGTTGAAATTTCAACTATCCTCTTTTTGTGACTTCATCCTTCGTCACGAAGTATAATGTATTAGGCTTGTTAACACCAATCAAATGACTCCAAGTGGTTACTAGCAACGGTTGAAGAGTTCCACTCTCCTGACTCATCAGACCACCTTGAATTTCTCATAATGATGTATTGTCACGAAAACTGAATGTGTGTGCTTTCTATGTGTACTTGCTGAGTTTCATAAGAATCGGTTTAGGAGAAGTATAGGTAGTTTCACGAGAGTTGAGGTGAATGATTACACACACAGCTACATGAAGTACTCATTGCAAAAAAAGTGAATGAATGAAATGAATGAGTGAGTAAATAAACACAATGCAATAGTTTAACTAAACTTTTTGGTCTATCTTGCAATTCACTGTTGAACTTGCTATCGGTACTTAAAAAGTAAATTTTTAAAACAAAAAATAAAAACCGACTTCCAAAAACATAAACTAAAAACCAAAAAATAATATGTTAATTACCCCAAAGAAATGGATAATCAACGATTCATATATACATATACAGATATTTATACTTATAAACCTGTTTTTTTTTTAAGTTGGTGCCTGCCACGTAAAGCTGGCTGTGTTGAGCTCCTTAGCTGGCACCGACTTCAAAAATAACACGTTAAAAAGTATAAATATCTGTATATGTATATATGAATCGTTGATTATCCATTTCTTTGGGGTAATTAACATATAATTTTTTGGTTTTTAGTTTATGTTTTTGGAAGTCGGTTTTTATTTTTTGTTTTAAAAATTTACTTTATTTTTAAATTTTTAGTGGCGCTGGAAAAATATTATTTTAACCAAATAGACTTAAGTCTATTTAGTTAAAAGAAAAAAAATCCAAATCGGTCTATACGTTTTCAAGTAACCGAGGAACAAGCCTACATAAAAATTGCTCTTTGTTTTGAAGTCGGTTAAGACTGGGAACTTATTTCTAGTAAGAAATGCACGAGAAAGTAAGAAAAATACCAAAATCGCATATGTGTGCCTATGATATTTGAAGAGTTCCCTTGATTTCTCCAAGATCCCATCATCAGATCCTGATTTGGTTGCAATGGGTCCACCTCGGAGGTATACCCTTTTAAACAAAAAAGGAATTTTCCAAATCGGTCCAGCCGTCTTCAAGTAATCGGTGAACAAACACACAAAAAAAAAAAAAAAAACATACAGACGAATTGAGAACCGTCATTCTTTTGGAAGTCGGTTAAAAAGAACAGTAATTTCAAAACTTCGCTGTCATTATATGGCAGTGTTGTTGTGTGCGTGGCCTCAACTCTCGTGAAACTACCTATAGTTGACAAATCTGGCGCAAGAGGCTTAGGCAAAAAGGTTAGTTAAATAAAACCGTTTGATAAAAAAACATTTGAGTAAGATTAGAACACTTGTGCAGATAAGTATTATGTGCGCAAGTAGGTAAGTAATAAATAGTGGCAATATAAATTCTACCTCCCATTTCGAAACTAGCTTTTCATATCAACAGTAGGTAGGTATCAGTTTGCGTGATAAGGTGTTTAATTATTTTAGACAAAAATTATATACTTATAATGATTATATACGGCGAAAAAAGTATTGAAGTTCCAAAACAGGAGCATTTTGGAGAGTATATGTTGCATCACCTACGGCGAGCAAATCAAAATGCTGTGTGTTTGGTAAGTTAATCAAGTTTTATAGTATATCATTATCTGGAAAATATCAAACAGTGATGTAGAGCGTTTATCAAACAGTCGTACATACCTATACAGGGTGGGAGGGACTATACCGACATACTTTAGCCATGAATTCCTGGTGGTGTGACGAGTAAAAAATGTTATATCAACATGGGTCGAATATTGTCACATACATATGTCCTTACTGGCTGAAAAGTTATCAAAAAGAAAAAAAAAAGCTAAAATGGAAATAAAAGGTCAATTTTTTGGCCTCGTAGTCGCTTACCATCAAATACTGCGAAGGTTAATTCTTGTTTAGTTAAAGGATTTTAAAAAAAATAGTAAAGGTATCTTAGTCACATTTATTAGGGCTTGTTACACACTTGGGATTTTTCATTTACAAAATAATGAATATCTCGGAAAGTAAGCGTTTTTCGACTATACATCACATAACATTTTTTACTCCTAATAGTTGTTAGAATCTATAGTTAAAGTTTGTCGGTATAGTCCCTCCCACGCTGTATATCACTGTTATCCAACTCTTACTGTAATTAGAAAATGTGATAACTCTTCACGTTTTAGTTTTATTAGGGTTCCGTAGCCAAAATGGCAAAAACGGAACCCTTATAGTTTCGTCATGTCCGTCCGTCCGTCTGTCCGTATGTCACGGGCATTTTACTCAAAAACTACACACTGGATATTGATGAAATTTGGGACATAAGTGTATTGTATGAGCCGCTACTTAGATAAATATCTTTAGGAGGGGCACTTCATACATGTTACAGAAGCTAAAAAAAGTTATTTTCAGGAAATATTAACGTGTGGTACATAGTTCGACAACTCTTTCAAAAACATATTAAGGTTCTTAAGTAATGTTTTTGATTAAGTGAATATCTTTGGAAATAATCACTCCGAAAGTTGTGAAAATTGTGCCCCCCCCCCCCCTCTATCTTCTAAGCCGTGGGTCCGAAAAATATAAAAAAAATACAAAGATAACGCTTAATTCATACTTTCAACAAACATTATTTTCAACGAGATTGGATTAACCGTTTTTGAGTTATTGCCAATAAACGGCGCTTCTCAACAAAAGGACGTAATTGCTATCAAGATACGCTCTTTTATTGTATAGTTACGGCTATAGAACCCCACACTGAGCATGGTCCGACTTGCTCTTAGCCAGTTTTATAATATATAACATATGATAGAAAGTGCAAGTCTTATTTAGCTTATTATATCATAGATATAAGGTTAATTAAACTACTGTCAAGAAAAATCCTAGTATAAAAAAGTCATATGTAGTATAATTCTCATTTCTCATTTTTACATAAAAATTGTAGGAAAATGGAATAACTCGAGAGACATTGACATACCGAGAAGCTACACAATTTGCCGTGAACCTATCTGTAGCCTTTTCCGAGTTAGGAATTAAAAGAGGCGATATCGTTGCGATTGGATCGGAAGGATTTGTGCATTACATACCTACTGTCTTAGCAGTTACATTTACCGGGGCAGGCTGTACTCCATACGAGTTGGAAATTGGAAGAGGTAGTATTTCTTATACTCGTAATAATTATTTATAGAATATATTTTCTAAAACCAAACTTACCTATATTTTGTTTTGTTTCAGCTGTGCTTAAACATAAATTGCAGTTGGTAAAACCAAAGCATTTCATTTGTTCTGCGTCCTTCTGGCAAGCTCATAAAGATGTATTAATAAGTTGTGCCTCTATTGAAACTTACATAGCAGTATCTTTTATACCAGATATTAAATATTCTTTGAAATCTTTGCAAAAAGTAAATGTAGATGTTGAAAACTTTGAACCAAGGAAAGTCCAGGGAAAGACCGACACAGTCTTATTATTATATTCGTCTGGTACGACTGGAATGCCTAAAGCAGTGGAAATTACGCACTGTACATGTATATTTACATGTTTACCAGATGCGTTAGTATCTAATTTTTATTATTTTTTTATAACTTATTACTAAACCCCGTTATCTTGTCGCACAATTTTTTTTGCTATCCGATTGATTTTATCCCTATACTCGTATACCCCTTAGTTACACTGCCGATGTAAAGTTGTGTAAAGTTTATTGTATATATTGTGGAAAAACTATGATAAACAGTCTTAACTAGCGAACATCCGAGACTTTAATTTTTCGACTTTTTTCTACTTTTTTATCATATTTATATCCGTTAGCACCTAGTGATTTTCTTTGACTAATTGTCAGTGACATATAACTAACTTTTCATCACACTTGCTCGAAAATGGTGTCATTACACGTAGGTTTTGCGGGCCGTAAATGACCTATTACGCCCTAGGGCGTAATTTTTTTCTTTTTAAATTTGAAACGCTGGTTCTGTTTTACTCTTATTTGTCATGTTCAAAGAAAACGCCAAATTACTTTTTTAACTTTTATTACTGAAATATTTATTTAAAGAGAACTGTTATTGCAAATACATGTAAACACATATTTCTGTAACATTAATTAAATGTTTAAATAGTGTATTTCAGTATTTTGCAAATATAAAATCAACCATTTCAAGTCTTTACCGCTATGGTTTTCGAACGTGACTTGTCGTCTTGATATACGTCACTAATGTCACTGTCAGTTTTACAATTTTATTTAGGTTAAGTAAGGTTATATTATTAAGATTTCCTCACAAGTGTGATGAAAAACATTGTGTATCAAGGGCGGTAAGTAAGGAATTACAAACTCGTATTATTAAAGCCCTCGGCTTCGCCTCGGCCTTGTAACAAACACTCGTTTGTAATTCCTTACTTACCGCCCTTGATACACAATGTACTATTAAGTACCTACTCGTACTACACCATCGAAACCAACATAGTCTATAAAAAAACATTCAACCCCTATAAAAAAGCAACGTGAGTATGACAAGATAACGTGGTTTACTATTATTACGCATTAAGCAAGCACCTAACGGAACCACATCAGCACGTCCGAGCTGTCATCACGCTAACGGCTGGCTGGCAGCGCGTGACAGTAATAATGGGTATTTAGGTAAATAAAACCTCTGGACTTAAATAAGCTCGGTCGAATCAAAACTAGTTTATGCATCTGAGCTACGCTAATTGTCTATCACGCACTTACTGCGAGGAGACAGTTTGCCTTGGTACTGTACCAAGCATTCGGCTTGTAAAAAGCCGGTGAACGCAAGCGGCGCGTGGGCGCGGCGGTGGCGCGACATAAGCGCGGCGAGCGCGAGTCATGTCTGTGCCGAGCCGTTGCCGTTTCGATGCCGAGCTGTTACGTGCGCTTACCAGTGACCGGATCGTCGCAAAACTTTAACAAAACTTGTAAAGCTGACATAAAGCAGAACTTTCAACCAACGATATAACAATATTATAGGCAGATCTGTGTTAAATTTAAGTCTATATCGAAATCTCGGATTTGCGATACTTGAGTATAAAGATATTCACGGCTGTAAGCACTCTATTATGTCTGCTTGGCAAGTTTTGCACCGATAGTGATGACCACTGGTGCTTATCTTTAGTCTGCTTTTTACAGTTTTAGACAGCAATCATCGCTACTAACGGCGTTCATGGCAAGTCGTAGTCCATGGTATATAAATTTATATTTATTTATGACATTCAAATTTCTGGTTTTGGGAAGAAAAATTGTTTTTACAACAGATACATCACTTAATGCCGTTTTACCAATAATAAGACACTGTAAGGTAAATACATTACTTTAATAAATAAAAAACTGCTACAATATAAATAAACCTAATTTTTTACCATGATGTGTGCAAGATTGTTAATAGTAAAATGTTATCAGGTAGACGTCATATTTGGTGGTCCAGCATATATTAGGGAAATTGCAACAAGTGATACACCCATTATCGATTATTTTGATTCGGTCAAAATGATCTACTGTCGCTCAGCGCCACTTTGGGAACCCACGATCAAGCTCTTTAAAGATAGGTAAGGTTATTCATAATTTCAATGTGACATTTGTAAAAATCAAGACAGCAATATCAGTACAATAAATTTCAATTTAATTTATAGTTTAATGTTTACTTTTTGTAGGTTCCCAAAGGTAGAGCATGTTATCCAAGCCTTGGGATTAACTGAATGTGGAGAGCCGATATCAGAAATTTGGGCTTCAAAATATAAACCTGGAAGTATAGGAGTGGTCGCTCCCGGTATGCAAGTAAAAGTATGTGTGTTCACTGTCTAGTAAAATGTGACTAAAAGAAAACGATACGTTATAAATTTAATAGTATAACGACCGTTATAGTACGAGCATTGTTTATTTTATTTAAATAGATAGTATATCCAGTCATCGCCTCAAGCAGATCGTCGCAGATCTCTATAAAACTAAACACGGAGCCACATGCGACCCCTTTGCTCGAAAGGCGTGCGCTCAATGACTTGGGTCTACGCCTTTGTGATTTTTTTGATATTGTGTCAAATAATTTAACTAAATAGTGTCAAATAATTTCGTGGGTACGTCACTGAAAGCTTGCTGCAAATGCCAAACTATCTGCCATGCGGGGAAATTAAGGCAAAACCACCCTGGTGAAGGTTGCCCGTGTGCGCACTGCGTCTTGGTGATGTTCGCTGAAATTCGGTTTGCGTTTGAGGTGACTGTCTAATGTCCCGCCATCGATGCTTTTTTCATGATAAGAATGACTTTAAAAAAAACAGTATCATAGATTATAAGGAATTAGTGACACGGTTAAACCAGCTTTGAAGAATTAATAAGTAAATAATGAAGTATAAGATACAATTTTGACAAAACCGTTTTTTTTATTTGTGCAGAAATAAAAGTCTTGCAAGTTTTTGCTGTTATGTGCATGAGCAGAAATAGAAGCTAGCTACATAAGCCACAATAACTGCGCAATACATGAGTATTGCTTCTAGCTAGCTTCTATTTATTTATAACGCCTTAAAGAAACTGGTCATTTCCAGGTCGTTGATCCAAATACAAGAGCTAGTCTAGGTCCGAATCAACAAGGTGAAATTTGTATAAAAGGCTCCATGATCATGAAAGGCTACTTAGATATTGATCGTGTTCATTACTTGGATGAAGATGGATACTACAAGACTGGAGACTTGGGATATTTTGACGAACAACAATACTTTTACATCATTGATAGACTTACCGATATTATTAGTTTTTGTGGTTGGAAGGTCAGTTGTGCAAATACATATAAGCATTGTTTATTTATTTATTACATAGATACTAGAAGATAACAAACGAAAATTAATAACCGAAATAGGTAATACACATAAGTAACAAGCATACATTTACATACTTTTTAAAACAATCTCACTGCAAACACACACTTGTGGGTTTGTAGAGAGATTGTTTTAAATATACTGCACAGGATTGCCGACATTGTATCGGTTAAAGTAAAAAATAAACTTCTTAATTTTAGATTTCTCCTGTCGAAGTGGAAAATGTTTTGCTACAACATCCCGGAGTTGTAGATGCTGGTGTAATAGGCAAACCGGATCCTAACCTTACAGAATTACCCATGGCCTTCGTTGTGAAAAAGCCAGAATATGATGTCACTGAAAGCGAATTGATCGAATATGTTGCATCTGAGGTATGTGGTAATTGTGTTTTATTATCTTTTGGATGTTACTTGATTACTTGGTACTCAAATATTTATATTAACACTATTCTAACCCTAAGGACTGTTGTTAATAAATGTCATCGTTCATTATAGTTCTTAATTAATTTTAGTATATGTCTCTTTATTTTCTTTTTTTCTTGCTACTTTATCCCGTTTTGACGCCTAGACACCCTTTACATTTCTAAAAAACTCAGGTTTAACGCGAAACGTTGGGTAACTCAGAGACTTAGTGAACACTACACTAGATAACTGTTCAAACGTTGAGGAGTACATAAACAAAATAGTAACCACCGCTCATAAGCTTCAAAATATAGGATTCTGCGTAGGCGATACATGGTTAGGCACTCTGATGTTGGCTGGTTTGCCGGAGCAATACAAACCAATGATCATGGGGTCGGAGAGCTCGGGTATAAAGATAAGTACAGACTCGATTAAAATGAAGCTACTTCAGGAGGTTAAGGAGTCAAATGTCTCGGTTCTTTATACAAAGCACAATAAGTATACCCCACAACATAATTACACCGGGAACAAGCCCACCGGTCCCCATTGCTATAACTGTAATATGTATGGTAACTTGAGCAAGTTCTGTAGTAAGAAGAAAACTAATCATAAAGGTTTTGCAGCAGTTTTCTCCGCAGCTCACCGAAATTTGAGCAGCATGGAGTTCTATGTGGACTCGGGCGCGTCTTTTCACATGACAAATACTTTTGACGGCATGTACAATGTCCGGGCACCTCCGACACAACATATAATGGTTGCCAACAGTACATCAGTCACCGTAGAGTAGATGCTAAGTGAAAACGGAAAAGGAAACGCATTCACCTCAACCCTAGACGAAGAAAGTCTCAGAATCTGGCACCGAAGAATGGGGCATTTGAGCTACAATGATGTCAAAAAGCTCCCATTATGTACAGAAGGCGTGAGGTTGGTTGAAACAGACGAAATTGACGATAACTGCATTCCGTGTTTGAAAGGTAAGCAAACCAGATTTTCTTTTAACCATGTTGGCTCACGAGCGAACGCTCCTCTGGAAATTATTCACTCAGATTTATGCGGAGCTATAGAAGAACCAGCAATGGGTGTAGCGAGGTATTTCATCACCTTTATAGATGATTACTCTAGAAAAGTACATGTCTACTTTCTGAAAAAGAAACAAATGTAAAGGAAGTGTTTGAAATGTACAAAAATGAAATGGAAAATCAGTTGGACCGTAAGATAAAAATTCTTCAAACCGACAATGGCTCGGAATATCTAAATAACGAAATGACTAAATTCTTGTCAGGTTCAGGCATCAGGCACCAGTACGTACACGGCAGAGCAGAATGGTCTCGCAGAACGAATGAACCGTACGCTGGCGGAACGTGCCAAGTGCATGCTGATCGATGCCGGACTGCCGAAGAAACTTTGGACGGAGGCACTGGACACGTAATTAACCGTTCTCCGACTCGAGTCCTTAACTACGTGACACCACTGGAGAAACTGATAGGTATGAAACCAAACCTTTCTCATTTAAGAATATTTGGCTGTAAAGCGATAGTGCACGTGCCGATGGAAAAGAGGTTAAAGTGGGATTCAAAATCAACCGAAATGATATTTATTGGATATTGTGAGAATACCAAAGGATATAAATTAATGGATCCACATACCAAGAAGGTTACTAAGAGCAGAATCGTCATATTTTTAGAAAACTGTCTTATACAGGAAAACGTAAAATTGCCAAATGCCACAACTAACGTTACCGTACAGATTCCAATGCCATTAGACAATAACGCCGAAAATCCAACTGATAGTGAACCACAATGCAGCTCCGCTGACTGTGACCAGCGTGACTCTACCTCCGAGGACAGCTTCGATACTATGTAAAGTTTGACAGATCACGATACAACATACGAACCAAGCACTGATTGCACATTCGAGTCTCCCAACAGCGTTAAGAACCTGAGGCCCCGACCAAGGTATAGAGAATATGAGGAAGATGAAATTGAATATGCATGTTTGGCTTTAGATCAGTATCCGTTAACAGTAAAAGAAGCTTTGTCAAGGCCAGAGTCTAGTCATTGGCAGAAAGCTATGGAAGAGGAATATAAAGTGTTGAAGAAAAATAACACTTGGGCTCTGTGCGACCTACCCGAAGGAAAGAAAGCCATATCCTCGAAATGGGTATTTAAAACCCAAAGAAACGAGAAAGGTGAAATAGCGAAATATAAGGCTAGGCTCGGGGACGCAAATGTCCCGTGAGCGGGTAAAATATATAAAATAATAATATTTTAAAAAATTAGAAAAACTGTCGTGAAAAATACTAATCTAAAATGAAAGGAGATATACCTACCAAATGTACCACATACGCATATTATCAAATTTTGACACTCGTCTATGTTTGCTTGCTTACACAGGTTTTTTTTACATTACCCAGGTCTCGTGGTATATGCAATTGCAAGGCGGCGTGAAATTCATACCGGAATTGCCTAGAAACCCCCGAGGAAAAATTTTACGAAGAAAGCTCAAGGAAATGTTGAATGAATCGAATTAATAACGGCATTTATTTTTTTCATGCGTGACATTTAGCTAATACAAACATGTACCTACTTATGTAAAATGTACGGAATATATTTAAAAGTAAAAATCTTTATTTTCTGACTTCTGTAGTCCATAGATTGTGAGTAAACAAGATTGTTTTTAACGTTTTGAATTAAATGTACTGTTTCATCTTTTTGTTACGTTTTATTTTGTTTCAAATAAATCCACCCTGAATTGAATCGCTTCGCTTAAATTGAAACGTTTCATTCGATCGTAGATTCTTATCACACAGCGGAGGTAATGATTCGACCAGGACAATGGAACTGTCCGGGACGTATCGTAACTCGCCGTACCGAACCGGATCCTGGACAAAACGGTCACGTGCTGCGACTGTGATTGTAACAGAGTTAAAATATCCATTGTGGAGAAATAAACCAGAAAGAATACGCTTGCACGGACAAAAGCTACCATATATTTTGTTACTAAGTATCTACGTAATTTGATAGAAGTAAATAGACAGTTTTCTATCATTTATTATGATTACGGAAGCCATAAATATTGCGGAGATTGCTACTGAATTAAAATGATGAGTGCCACTTGAGCAATCTAAGAGCGACGTTCATATCTCGTGTCAAAGGCAGTTGGCATTCGGGCTCGCAGCCTTAAATTTCGATTAGCATGAGGCATATGTTATATGTAGACATCGTCGATGGAAAGCAATAATGCTGTAACCCGCACCACCATCGAAAATGCTTTTTTTGCATAATCTTATTCAGTTTTTTTTTCTGCGTCGGCTGGTATAGTTATTATTTGTCTGTGATGATAAATAAAATGTATACAGCATATTTTTTTTCACCTAAATTTGTAATCACGGAATGAAAAAACGCTGTAACCCGCATAAAATCCCGTGTTTTCAACTGCGTTGTGGTTTACAGCAAAATGGTTTCCGCAATTAGTTCTCCGTCATCACGTACCGCATTTTTGCTTTCCGTAAATTTCAACTTTTGACTAATTTTTGTCATTTACAGCATTTTGTCGGGAGATGTTGTGAATAAACTATGGTGTACAGCATTTTAAAGATACAGTAATAAATGAATAATGACAGTAAATACATTTTAAAATATATAGTAAGTTTGTATGTACACAGTATTGAGGGTCGATTTTATTTGTAGTTTGCTAGTTTTCGTTTTTTAAAAGATTTAATCATGATTTGAATTAAATATAAATGTTTGCAAAGCTCCCTTTAGATTATAGAGGTAATATAAACATAACCTACTTTAAAAGAAAAAGACGTTAATTATTTTTCCGTTTAAACTTTAATGCATGTAAACTATACGTTACGTGTATCATAACTGTTCTGTAAAACGATCTATATTATTTTTTGAATTGAATTGAATATATTTATCGATTAGATAAATAATAGCATTTTTTTTAATAAAATGACACGTCAACCTTAAAACAACGATTGTTTCAACTAGATTTAGTGTCTCATGTGCATGAGCCTCTCTTCTAATACTTTCCTCTATCTCTGAAGTCCTCCTAGACCTTAACTGGGCGCCATAAGTCAGAATGGGTAGAATGCACCAAATCTCTATGAGCTTACATTTCAGGGATAAGGGGTTTCCCACTATTAGTGTTTTCATCAACCACAAGCTCCTCCAGGCATTTCTGATACGTCTTTCGATTTCTTTATTTTGTAAAAAAATAAGTTTTTAGGGTTCCGTACCAAAATGGTAAAAAAGGAACCCTTATGGTGCGACTCTGTCTGTCTGTCTGTCTGTCTGTCTGTCTGTCTGTCCGTCTGTCACAGCCAGATATCTCAGGAACTACTGATGCTATCGATTTGAAATTTGGAATAGTGTTAAAAGTAGCTAACCCGAGCTTATTGGACATAAAAAATATCTTGTACCTTTTTTACTTTTTTTTTAAAAGGCTCCGTAATGGGACTTTGAAAATTGAAAGTAGGGCTATTATATTGAGTGGGGTATCAAATGAAAGGGCTTAATTTGTAGATTAAAACACCATTTTTATTTTTTTTCTTAAATAAGTAGTTTTTAATTTATACATTTTTATGTACCATTCCCCCCCTATTATCTCCGAAGTTACTGATCAGAAAAATGTATCGTAATTACTGATTATCAATATCAACCTGAACATTACAGGAAAAATAGAACGGTCTTCCTAACTTTAATACTTTTTTAGAAATTTACAAAAACTTAATCCATCCATTAATCCATCTAGCGGAGAGTAGCAAAACTAAGCGATGGCCTTTTTCACGCTAGGGGATTTCCGGAAAAAAAACTAGATGGCGCTAAAAGACTAAACATTTAACGATGTTATAATTGAACAAAGAAACATAGTATAGTAACAATTAGTTCGTAAACAGCTAATAATAAATAAATTTAAATACTGTGTCACGTTTGCAAAGTTAAATAATTGTAAATAATATTATAATTATTTTACCAAGCTTATACATAGATGGCGTTGTAAATTCGGGGAACAGCATTTTGTATGGAGAATAACAGTCCTCTTGATTATTGGTCCTTGCTATTAAATAGAATCATTACACGTCAGGTTCTAAATATTACAGGGAAAATATAACTGTTTTCCTAACTTGCACTGATTTTTAGAAATTTGCAAAAATCATAACATATACTTATTTGCTTCTACTAAACAAATCGACATACAGTTTTTCTTGAACTATTCGCGTATCTACTTATGAGTTTGTACGGAACCCTCGGTGCGCGAGTCCGACTCGCACTTGACCGGTTTTTTATTTTTAATACTGTGTACTTATAGCCTGATAAATACCATACTTCCGTTCTCAATCATCGTCCAAACCAAATGATAATAATTAGTTTACGCGATTACATAGTGCTGCTGCATCTACATACATACAGTCCAACAACATACATATAACAATACTTAATGATAACTTTTTAATAGCCAAAACATAACATTTTAAGCATAAATATATGTATGTGTGGCATATTAATTAAGTAGTTCAGAAAATATTATTACTACAGATCAACAATTATTTACCACTGACATTTTAAAATGGATTGACATAAACTACCATTCGCACTTACACTGCTTCATTCATACCTGTTTCCTTTCATTCATTCAGTTACAGCAACATTGCAGTACAAAAATCTTGTTAATTTAAGTTTTCATCTCCCAAAAATTGTATTACGAACCACTTTTTAGACTTACAGCATTTTAAAACGACTGTGAGATTTGGTTAAAATATTGTTTCCATACAAAAAAATTGTAGGTTACAGCATTATTGCGTGCCATGATTAGAAATATCGAAATGCTGTAAACGACAAAAGTTATATTAAAAACAAGTTTATAGTAATTTTACCACCAAAATTATAAACTTCGATTTTTTTACAACGAGTCTACCAAAGGGGGTTTAATAATCTCTTTTTGTTTGAGAGTTATGAATTTTTCTAAAAAAATGCAAACGTTTTTTGGCTCTAGTGAAAAGTTTACTTTTTGAGGGTTACAGCATTATTGCTTTCCAGCGACGACATTTTCTTTATTGACATATTTGTAACAAGAGTTCTTTTTACTACAATAGGCACACGATTGATTGCGTGTTTATATTTTTCTCCTTGTACACCATAGTTGTACACTATTAACTCTATTTATTATAATATTGTCTTTTTCTTCCGTTTCTGCGACTACCATTCAACGGATTAAATCACATACTTATATATTATTGGTACTTAATGTCACACCCTGACGTTTATTACTCATTGCTGCAAAATTCAACTTAAGTTTCGTGTCGGTTAGTTCTCCGTACAAACGAAAACAGATGGAATAATCCACTTATGCCACACCTGGCCATAAAGTGGCTTTTCCGCACGCTGCGCGTACGGAAAAAGCCGATTTCAGGCCAAGAGTAGACATAAAATGATGTACACAATACGGGAGGTAATAAAGACAGCCCTCGATCGCATATTTACGTCCCTTGCTTGCAGCTCGGGCCGCAAATTTCTGCGATCTCGGCCTTTCTTTGTATTAACCACCCTAGTTGTGTAATGTACTATTAACGACCTCAAATTGGGTTAAAATGTGTTATATTTTATAATTTGTATATATTGATACCTTTTGTATACGCAAAATAACACAAGAAATCCCAACTAATAACAAAAACTTGCAATCGGTCTAATGATATTTATATTAAATGCAGCAGCGCCATCTATTAGCATCATTCGAAATTATTTTTAGTTTAAGGTCATTGGTTACTTACTTTTTCTAAAATTTGTGTTATACTCTAAATAAACCCAAACTACCTTTCGTATTAACCTCTGATTACCTTAGCAGTGTGAGCTATGTATACGTAAGTAAGTGTATGTTGTGAGTATGAATGAAAATATCTTTCAGGGATTGGACGTTGCTATCGAACTGCGGTCCGAATATCAGTATTTATATCACGTAGTACAAAAGTTGGGGCCAAGTAACAAATGAGACGTGGAAAAATCGTGGAAATGTGTGAGCTGAGTTGATTCTTCCCGAGTGTTCCTGATGTCCGACACATGTATGCGGGATTAATGCCTCGCGATAAATCTTTCGCGCAAGTATCACGTAGAATATTAGTCAGAAAGCAAACGAGTCACTTTATTTATTGCCTGAGATATAAAACTGCATTACTTATACTTTTATTAGGTAACTCTCATCTTCAGACATGACTTCCTAAGAAGGAATTGTATGATCAAGTAATTCAAATCTTTTCCATGTACCTATATAAATGTATGAGCATATTAGAAATCGTAATTATGAAAAATAAATGATTAAAACATACGTTTGAACACATTCAGATTTCGTCAAAAATTATGAACTGGCATGTCCAGGTATACGGAATATATTAGGGAACTTCGTTAATGTTTTAAAGTTAGAAGGTTGACCAATTAAGTAACTAGATGCAACTGAACTATACCGAATAACTTTAATTTATCACAATGAACGTAGTTTTCTGCAAATTCGTTCTAAAGTAAACACCGTCTCATTAGCAAACTTACTCTAACGACCGCTAAAGAATTGACTGCGAAGTAAGAGCTCCGCTAATAGGTCGTATTATCCCGGGACCACTAACTGGATACAGCGAGACTGCTCTCTATTCTGAAATAATAGCGTAACTAAAGGGTCTTACATAGTAAATTACACCCTTATGTTTTTAGAGATGAATGCTCCTCGGATCAGTCCCGGGGGCTTCAGAGAGCACTACGTTTTCCCTGGAGGTCAGTTCTAATACGAAGCGTTGTGCATAATCTGTACTTTATTTCACGGGGAATGAAAAACATGCCTTTCCACTTTCATTGTTTTACGTGTTGACGTGAGGAAGTGAATTGAACAATAGTGTTGTGCGTCATTATAAAAATATGTGAATAATAATGATGTAATATGAATTAGCGAACATAAACGTAACTACTCGTACAGTCAGCTTCAAATAGTTTGTAGCATCCAAAGCGCCAGATATATCGTAACACGTATTCTGCCGCCATAACGCAAAAGGGCACATTTAACATATTTTTTTTCGACACTAGTAAATTTCACTGTATAGAACTCAGTGTCGAAAAAAAAATTTAGTTGTGCCCTTTTGCGTTATGGCGGCAGTATTACGATATAAGTTATAAGGCCCTAGTCACCACATATTATGTAGTAACTAGGGCCTAGGTGGACGGCACTGAGCCTGGTTCCCTATCGACAGCCATCTTGACCATTATCTGAATCGTTATTTCTCCAAAAATAAACACGCAGATGTATCACACCATAGTTCTTTAATCACTTTTCGCAGTGAAACAGAAGAAATAATCTAGCACTCACGGGATGTAAATGGATTACGAAAAGCGGAGAGTTCTATGCTTGAGTCTGGCCAACATGCGGTCCAATCTCCGAATCCAGAATGCCCCTGTTGCTGGGCTGCTCGCGTATTTATTCTCAACTTGACGTTTACGAGACTTCAGTCATACTTGACTTGAATTTGCCAAAGACCAAGCACAGACCACTCCCAAGCGATGTTATAAATGACAGATATGTATGCCCCCGACACATATGTATGTATATGGCGCTTTGGATGACAGACTATTTCACACTGACTGTACCTGCTGCTATCCCTTATTAAAGTTAAAATATTTTGAATACCTACATCAATATTTCAAATACGAGTACAAAAGTACGTACGTAGGTACTTACAACAAAAAGCACTGATAAAAGCCGCGAGTACCCTCGGAGAAAGCGCAGCACACCTCTCGACACCCTGCAGCCCCCCGCACCGGTGTTGCCCCTAGGCCATTTTATAATGTCGCTATTTAACAGGGGCCCATCTAGCAGAGGGCAAGTCACGGTCTGTCAGTGCCACGAAAGCCATGAGTCACTTTTCCTGACAGGCGCCTTCATGTCTCAACCCATAGCCCAGTATTTAGTTCATATTTCCACCACCATAGCCCGGTAGGGTTAGATTCCATCAATCAACAATAGCCCTTGCATCTGGCGGGGGCTGTCTCTGTGTGCGTCCCATGACACTGACAGGAGAGCATCCGCTGCGTCTTCACTTTGCCTTTCATTAAATTGTCGAAAGGGCCTCTACGCGTTGGCTTTGGCTCTACGCACGCCTCCCAAAGGTCCGGGACTCCATTGTCCCGTGAACGGGAAAGATTATTATGATAATTTAATCACAAGGTAAGAAAATTTGACACAGTTTGGCAAAGGCACATGATAATAATATGTAAATACAATATAAGCTGTGAACACAAGGAGGTTTTATTACGAACGTTCTTAAAATTGGCCCGTTGACGTAAAGCGAGAAATATCATTTTTACGATCACGAATTAACATACAAGGCGAGCGAATGCAAGTATGACGAGAAGGAAACTTTTAATATATTTTTATGAAAGGCCTTTTTCGCGCGAACCTTAAATGATTAATGCCTGACACTTCAGTGAGGCCCGGAGCTAATTCCCGGAACTTTTCAAAGATATACATTTTTTATAATTAAGCCCTTAATTTGTTGATCTCGCAGACGAATTTTGTAAGAAAAAAGGATTTCGTAACCTGAGAATTTAGAAATAATTGAGATAAACAACGTCACTATGCTACTATTGCATCGTTTAATTTTAATTGGACTGTTATTTCATAAACAAGTCTCTTTTTACATTTCTGAAAACATCAAAGAAACGTAGTTAAAAAAGAATTTCGTGATTTTGCATATACAAACTTTCTCCATTTCCATATTATTTTTACGGCACATTGCGATTTTATGACTTTTTTATGTAACTATTCATGCATGTGGGACGATATTATGAAAGCACGTGAGTAGTTTTATTGCCTTAGATTTTATTCGCAACTTTTGAAGGTTTAATAAGAAATTTTAATTCCATTAGTGATTCGTAACTTTTCCCGTTTAAATTAAATGCCTTTTTAGGGCTCCGTACCCAAAGGATGCCAACGAAACCCTATTACTATTATTATTGTTGTAGGTTTGGGCATTTTATATGCCGCTTCGACCATTGCTGATGTATTGAGGCAGCCCTTTTGTTATATCTCACTGCAGAGGCCCGTTGAGTCTAGGAAATTCCAGATTCTTTGGGCAGTGAGTAGTTGTATCTCATCCGGAAACAGAATATGTCGCCCTAGATGGATACTGCGTTTGCGCATGAGTGGTCCGCATGAGCAAAGGATATATGCATGGCAGTCTCCTCTGACTCTTGGCAGAACCTGCACGCTGGATCTTGTTTCAAACCCATTTGAAACAGATGTTTGTTTAGTTTGCAGTGGCCAGTGAGGATTCTGACTGAGCAAATTTTAAATCTTTTGAGTGATAATAACTCTGTAGACTTTTTGCTGTTGAACCCTTCAATAAGGGTTTTCGAGTGCTGTTGTCCCTTTACCGACTTCCAGTGCTCGATTGCCCTACCTTTGTAAAGGTTGTGTAGCAGAGAGTAGGCTTTTTGCTTGGTGGTACCACAAAACGGTTCCGGGCCGACATGGGGTTTGTCGGCTCCTTTCCTTGCAAGTTCGTCTGCTTGTTCATTTCCGTGTATATCGGAGTGTCCTGGTACCCATCTAAGTATAACTTTGTTACTAAGCATGTGCTCTACGTCTGTCTGTATGTCACAGGGCTTTATTTTCACAGAATGTTTACTTATAGCTATAACAACAAATAACAAAAACAAAATTAATTTAAAAATAAAAAGGGATCCCCATACAAGAAACTTGTTTTTGGCGTATTTTTGCTCAACAGTGGTACTTGGCCCACCTGGTGGTACTTACACTTCGCCGATTTTTATAACTACGTTTTACTTTAAATTTTAAGTAAATAAAATAAATAGCCCATCCTCAGGGTGCGATTACGAGTAAATAATGATAACGAATGTCGGTTTAACGTTTTCCGTATTGTTTTTCCTTAAAGAAAATTAATATCCGGACCGCTACATCATCGAGGAAAACGCTCATAACCGAAATTCAATACAAGCGCGCCTCATAAATCGCAAATGCCCTGTAATAAATCGGTTATCCGATTTATTTCCCACTGAAATGGCCTCCAAACCAAATTGGTTTTTGAATAACGATTCCGGTAAACACAATTATTTCGTGAGTTAACTTTGTAATGCAATTACTCCGCTACGCATTGATTTACATATTTAATTCAGACAGTTTAATTGGAAAAGGATAATTATGAAGTAAATTTCATATATTATGGAATTTGAACTAGACAATCACTTCATTAAAACTAAATATTTACAAAGGAGGCTTTAATGTTAACGATAATGGAAATACTTTTTCTCAAACATGGCATGAAATTTTGACATTACGTGCCTAAAAATAGGCCGCAAAGTACCTCGTTCCCGGTGCGGCTTGACACTTGGCCCGGAATGGAATTTCATAATTACGTATTTTTTTTAAATTTCCATTCCACATTTATTTGGGCCGGCATCACGGCATTCAGCCATTAAAAAAACAAAAAACGATTTTTGCTATATTTTGCAGTAAAATAATATTTAGGGTAAGTAAGGATATTAGTAAGTTTATATATTTCATTGCATATTTGAGAAAAGCACTATACATAGGTACCTCGGCGGGAAATGGGGTTGCCGGCTTCGTAACTATCTGGCCTCGTTTCGCTCGGCCAAGCTATATGTACTCGGCCGGCAACCCCTTACTTCCCGGCCTCTGCAGTAATGTACTATTCCCTGCTACTATGCACTTAAAATAATTGCTAACTAAACTAAATTTATTTGTTATTTTCTTACCGTTCAATATCGTTCGTCATCAAGTTCCACAGGTACAGTTCCAGTTTAAAAGTCTGATAGGTACGTAAGTTTTCTCAATACCCTAATTTATACCAGCTCAGTGATAACCAGACGTGGTTTAACCCCGCCGCCGCTTACTGCTTCGTACGACTATACCAATTTAACATCGTAAAATAATATCGCACTTCTCAGACATTTTTATTCAGGCAATATAAGTTTCGTCTTTGTCCATCCTCCCGGCAATCAGGCCCCTGGCCAATTGATAAGTGGGTTGTTTATCAAACATCTTTTTCTCGGTAATCACTTTGCAGATCTAACACAAGCGCCTACCAGCTGCCGTTTTATGGAAGCATCTAAATTATAACCTAAGGGCTCGAATCTCATCTCAGGTTTTAAACGTCATCCTTCTAATTTAATACATTATAAAATATACGATAGACCTGTCTCGTGAAATTGAATATTACGGAGGTTGTCGTATTGATAACGGATGTCTTTAATCTGCCGTTTGATTAAGTGTTAGCTTAAGGGTACGGGAGCTAACTATTTTACAATTCACTTGGAATATAACTTGACGATTCTAAATGCGTTAGGTATTTTTACAACGAAATTTATTCATACAGTTATTTACTTATTTTATAGCGATAAACAATCTAGGCATTACAAAATTAAAAACTTTAGGTACTCGATGGACTTATATTTAAATAAATACCTTTAACGAAAACCGAAAATTCGTCCCTTAAATCTATACTTTTATTTCCCAAAATGAACGCTATGGATGCTATGAACGCTAGGACTGAAAAACTTGCTACCACCATAAATCTCCATAATTTGTATGAAACTACAAAAATAGACCCTAATTTTTGAATAGAAATAAATAAAAACTAGAACAGTTAGTAACGAACAAATAGGGGCTATATATAAAAACGGTAGAGCGGAAGCGAGGGCCGCTTCAGGAAATAGCGACCATTCTTCAGGCACTCTGATTGGCGCCTCGGGTTTCCACACACTTTATTTGCCGGAGAAAATAAATGCAATTTTCACAAAAAATCGTAATGAATTTTTTTAAGTATGGTTATTTTTTTGTTACTTTACTTATTGTACTTTTAACTGACTTCACTATAGAAGGTGATTGTTTAGCCTCAGAATTTCATCGTTTATAAATATCGATTGTCGATTTGAAAACATCTTCTTCAATGTAAGGGTACTTCCAGATTGGTCCCATTTATTTCAGAATCCAGTTCTGATGTTTGGATCCCTAAGGAATTTAGGGAAATCAACACATATTATAGGCACATATATATACATATAGTTATTTCAGTACTATAAGTATCTTGTGAATTTGCTAGAGTCATGGTCATAGATTTTATGTTTGAAGTCTGTTATTTTTCTAGAAAAGTTATTGCCAATTATGCAATGTTTTTTCTCTCTACAATAAAGGTTATTAACGTGAATTCTGTTACTTCAGCTTATTGTTTATGTAGCGATACCTCTTTTTACCCGACTGCGGCGAAGCCCAAAAGGAGAGTTATGTACTTAAACTGCATGTATGTATGTCTGTTTCTATTACTGCTTATAAGTACTCAACGATATCAACACGCAATTTTGATAAATGATACAGAATCAGATTCATCTTGATAACGCGAGTGTCACTGGGTAGGTACATAAAAATTGTAAAAAAATAACAAAATTGCGGATTTATGCACTTTGATGCGCGGTATTTTTTGCACCGCAGCAGTCGGTTTTTTTTAAGTATAAATGTGGTTATCTTACTTATAAATTATGGCCATCTTGTTATACTTTTTAATTGGAACGTCAGGAATTACGGTTTTATTTTTAAGTTAAAATTCACACAATGCCATTAATTTCCTTCTACGACTCCGCCAATAAGTTCATATTTATTTTTACGCTTTAAATTTGACCTTTTCAAAATTTTGGACTAAATAGTCCACCTTCACTGCTATAACAGAATAAGCCATAAAACTTTTCAGTGTGTCGTCAGGTGCAACGAATGGCCGAAAGATGTGCGACTTCCTCTTCGGGCATGGAATTGTGATCATTAATATCAAAAGGAACGTAATAGCCCTCGTAAATTTCATATAACTACGTATGTCGATAAAACTAGAAGATTTTTTATGATAACTCTTTTCTCTCATTGTTACAAAAAGCCAGAAATCTTACTGTATATGATTTATTAAGAAATAATAAAAATTGTGTCATTTAGGGTGCATAGTGCTATGCAAACAAGTATGACAGTGTGGTAATTTGTTTCTGATTTTGACTGTACTGTAATGCAATAAAAAAAAGACACATTAACGTGCCTGTGACGAAATTAAACTCCAGAGATAAAATTTCATAGAAATATTAAGTTATGGATAACTAGCTTGTCATTATTTCAGTTATTTAGATCAGTGGTCGGCAACCTCCTAGCAGCCAAGGCCACATAGCAGCTAACGAATGACGCGGGCCGCATTTTGTTAATAATTTGTGACTTTATAAGATTTGGAATAGAACCGGGCCTTCGGGTTACGACCTTTACATACAAAATAGCCAGGGAAACTCGCGGGCCGTAGGTTGCCGACCGCTGATTTAGATTAACACTAAACAAACTCACTATGCAAATTGATGCGATATAATCTGGTCCGATTTTTGCAATAGTCAGTAAGGCTTGCAAGTTTGTCAGGCTCAAAAAAAAGCGATACAATCACAAGGCTAGATACTTTTGACATGACACGTGAGATTTAAGTAAGACATAAACAATTCATCTATTTATACAAATAAGATATCTAAAGTTTTTTTTTTTAATAAAAATGCGACGGACTTCATTTAAATTCAAGCGCATTCAAAATGGCTCTGAAAACTTAGCTCTTACTTTAGATCGTCTACGGTTGATAGCGTTCCCGTTGTAATAGTCGATTTGCTGGTGAAAAAAGGCACTAGAGAGCCGAGTAAAAAGAGGGGAAGTCGATAAGGCCACTGTGAGCCCTCGTTATCTGGGGTCATAAATTACGCAGACACCCCGCGCAGGTAGTTCCGCCAAAGTACTTGGAAACGCTATAAGAATTCAAGGAAATGAACTGACTACGTGATCCAATTGCGATTTAAGGTGCATTCGATTTCTAGATAGTCATGCTTCGAGTTCCAAGTTTAATGGACGCCCTTTCCAGATACGATCAATAAGTTTCGCTATTTACCTCTTCTGAAAAAATACTTCGCCGTAAAGTTTGTGTGTCGAATATTATTTGTATCAAGTTTTCGAACATATCTTCGTGATATATTTGTGTATTAAACTTATACAATAAATCACACAGCTTCCGACATCCGCATGCGACCACATTTGACAGGCGAGCCATATCCATACAATATTGTGGTATGGAGCTATCAAAGATACTGTGTACATCATTCAAAGTTTTAATACCTCGACCCTATCCAGACAAATATAAGGATAGTTTTAGTTTGGCATATTTATTGTAAATGTGTTTAGAGTGAGTTTTGACAAATACCTGCAGGTGACGGGTAGATACGCGGTTTCCCCGGAGGATGCGTCTGACGTATTGCTTTGGTAGCGGTTTCCGAAACATGCGGGTTCTATAAATCATGGGCTGCTACGTAAATGCCGGTAGTTTGTCTTGCTTTTAGTTATTTGCGAAATCGATGTATAATTGGTCGTCAGGTTTTAGTGAATTATTTATGACCAACTTAGAGAATTCGTCCTGCTATCCTGAAATGTTTAGTTATTAACTATCAAGGTTAATTAGGTATGTTTCATGTTTTACTAGTATTTGATTAAGTTTTACACTTTCAGTTAATTCGTTTGACTCACTCAATTAAGTTTCGGTAACTACTCTCAATCCTAATTATAAGCACGCATGTTCTTTTCAATTCTAACGTAATACCTAATAAAATACGGTTCATAGAGATTTCTGGAATAAAGAGGTTTTTAAGCCCTAAATATACAAGAATTTTGGTATCCCAGATGACTAAAGGTACTAAATACACGCACATATAATATTCTAACTAAAGCATCCCCTGCACAAAACAATATGTTTCCACTGCAAATTCTACAAGCATGTAAATTAATATTCATAGACGTAGACTTTTGGTAAATATGTCCCAGAAGGGTTTCAATATTGAAGAGATCTCTCCAATGACGTCCCGTGACCCGGCGCGGAAATAATTGGATTATGTCCCGATCAAATTACCAACTTCTTAGATATTTTCCGCCTCCTCGCACACGTTGTACGGAGAAAATTGTATCTTGATTGAATCGTGCCCTGCTATGAGGTATAATACAAATACGTATAATATTTGACGTAGATGTAGGTTTTTTCTAAACGATTTTTTTTTCCTTTGATAACGACGAATATCATAATCTGTGACTACTTACGTGGTAAAACAAAGTTACCTGCGAATAACATTGATTTAGTCGTTTACTAATGACAGTGCCATCTGCAAGCATCCTCGCCGATACTCAAGTCAAAGACACGGTGCGACAGCGGCCGTCAGCAACAGCCGACGACGCGCGTTGTCGAGAGACTCGAGAGTCGCCGTTGCCTGCAGTTGGCACTGCCGTTCATGGTCTGAATAAGCCCTAAATCGTGCAATCAAATCAGTAAACTTAACTGGCCTCGCTTAAAGAAAATACCTATAGTATTTTACAAAGTTACGGGTAATACTTTTGGCTAAGCGAATATTTTATCTTAGGTGATATACTCGTATCGCAACATTATGTTAACGATAACTCAGGCCCATACAGCTCCTACGTGTCTCTGATCACCTAGTCTATGGGGTAATATATTAGTCGTAAAACACACTTATCAAACACGAGACCTGGTTCATAAAATGAGATAATAAAGTACCATGACAAAAGCCTTCTTCAGCTAATTTACGACGTGGTCTGCGATGCCTCTCCCTACTAATCCATACTTATTAAGTATAATGGGGAACCGATGAACAAGTTTTCGTCCTTTATCTGCCCTCATAAATATCAGCTATCGCCTACAGTGCCGGTAGCCTGAGGTGTTGAAAGTGCGATTTAATGGCGCTTTTATTACATTCGGATAATAATTTTAATGTAAGTATTAAATTGAGGTTTATGGCTTGTTGGCTTTATTGTAGCGGAATGTATTTAAACCGTTAAATTTCTAGATGGACTGAAGTGCCCGTATCTCTAAATTGCGGTAATATGCTGATTGTTAAATTTTGATGTTTCCTCGATTATGTTTAAAACTTGGTTTACTTAAACAAGACATCATACCATAGTTAACCAAGTAAGCTTGGTTATGGGTATGATGCGTATGATGTCTTCATTCTATCAAAATTAAATTTGCACGATAAGAATTTCGTGTATACTTTAAACAATGAGAAGATTCTCATAACACATGTTTTATAAAATATTACGCGCTCCTAGGCATGCTGGCTTAGACTGTGCACTATCTATTAGGCATTGTGAAGATGTTTGTTAACTAGATATTTTTCAAAGAGTATAAAGTATTTCGTTGCCGCCGCCGCCGCCGCCGCCGCCGGTTCTTGTCAGTAAATATAAGTGAAGCCTCGGCCATAATGCAGCCGCAGTTTGCTATCCCTCGCTAGGGGGCGCCATCTCCGCTAATAGCGAACTAGTGTACCGGGAGCTTATCATTTCTCATTACCCGCCACACTTTCGCCCTGGAACTTACCCGCGGATTTCCGCCCAACCCTTTTGAAATTGGTTTTGCGAGAATCCCTTGTTAGGGAACGCTGTTTCGTTAAACGAATATGCAGATAATGCGGAGGTATTTTATGAATCTGAAGCAAAAACTTTTTATACGGTACATATACTATGAATGTCTAGTTAGGTACCTACCTACTTATACTCGTATTATAGGATTTTTACCCCTTCCGGTGCATTCGACGCTAAACTCAAAAAACCACCAATGCTTAATACGACATTATATCTAAAATACCTATTCTCAAAGCGAATGAAACTCGATGTACACTTTTCTCGATAACACTCAATTTCAAATGGAATGAATATCAAAAAAACTGATTCACAAAACGAACCGGTCCCAAAATACCCTAAATTTGTCGATTCTCATAATGACTGGGTCTTAAAATGTCCTAGTCTCGTCTATTTGCATTTCTTCTGGAGAAAAAAGTGATTCAAGTCGCCCGATTCCTAATACAAATAAAGAAAGCGTTAACAATCCAATTTAACAACATTAGTTTTCGTTGATTTTTTTTATTTCATAGCTTGATACGTTTTGTTTGCACAAAACAATAAGAGAAGTCACAAAAAGTTAAAAATATACAAAGGGTCTGGCTGGCCGGATCGCCATAGTAAAATCCCTCCCGCACAATATGATTTTTATGCACGTTTATTTGTATTATTATGACATATACTTTTACTGAATATTATGCCTCAAACGCTTAACGTTTGCGAAAAAATGGAAAAAAATTAACTAACTTCAGTTTTCGTTTTATTTCTTCAAAACTACGTAACCGATTGACTTGTTCTTCGGATATTTTATAGACGTATTTACAATTTACATTTTAACCAAATTTTATGTTTTTACAGTGAAATTTTAACCCACTTTTCGTTTGTATAGCGAACTAAACGACATGAGAAATTGAAAATCACCTTAACTGAATTTCATGACTATAGCACACCTATAACCAATTGTGCCCGGTAGTACTTTTAAATGACTCTCAGTGGATTAAAGTCTCCTTACCTCCGAACAATACAGCAAACAACAATTTTATTTCCCGTCCGTATTAGTGTTTGTCTGGCCAACATTAGCCCGGGGGCACAATTCGGGTGAGTTATGGCTGGTCACCGCTGACCGGCGCACAGGTGTGGGGCTAGACGTATGGCTCTATTTATTGCTAATTTTATACCTTTACCCGTTGTTATTTTATTGTTCAGCTCGTAAAGCCCGTATCTTGTACGTGGAAGTTTTGTAAAACGCGAAAATGATTTGGCGAGAAATAGCCCGCGAATTGGTTGATAAAGGATAAAGGTAGATCATGTACTTAACACTTTCCAATCATCGTGATATTTCATTTTACACTATCATTTTTGAACCTATCTATGAACTTTTTGCTCAGCACAATGCTAATGTTTTCGTAAGAGGATATACCTGTAATGTTACTGTTATGTATGTAGCAGGTACGTGATTCTTTCGTTCACACAGTGGAAAATCATCGATTCGTAAATTAAGTTTCGTCGTAGGTTGTTTTATCCATTACAGAAGGTTTATGGTGCTTTTCAAAAACGTTACATTTATATTTGAAGCTATAATTTAAATGTCATATAAATAAAACTGTGAGTAGCTGAGGAAACAATAGACGACCTACTATTTATAAATCTGACCTTTCCATTCATTTGCAAAGACTTTCTCCTATCGCATTTCTCGGATCAGTCGGATTCCCGCAACGGAGTTATATTTTATTTTCCTTCGGCTCATTGTTAGAGGTAGCAATATCAGGTAATACGCGCGCGGCGAATAATGAAAGTAATCTCCACTATTTGTCAAACTGAGGGCCGAAGCACAGCTTACACATATTTACAGTAAGACCATTGATTAAAATGCTAAACGGTTTGCCATTACTAATGCTATCCTTTCCTATCCTACTTTCTAGTTATTATTATAAATGCGAAAGTTTGTGAAGATGTTTAGACGTTAAGATATTTTTGTTACTAAATAACGTGACTATTGGATGGATTAAGATGAAATTTGGCCTACAAATAGACCAAGTCCTAGATTAAAATATAGGATACTTCATATCCCAGAAAAGAGTTCCTGTGGGACAGTTATGTAAATAAAGCGGACAAAGCCGCGGGTAAATGCTAATTGAAACATAAAAAACCTTACAAGCCAAGGCTTATGTGATGATATGATATTATTAATAATAATTATAAAAAGTACTTTTGCAATTCTTAATATTTTAAGCAATTTGTTATTTCAAAGTAATAATATTGCCGAATTTTGTTATTTAAATGATCCGAGGCATTACGTAAATTGTCGCTTTACGTTGTGGTTTTTTAACCACTTACCTATATATTGTATGGTCCTTGCCAGTAAATATTTGACTTTACTCGTATAAATAATTTGAATGATTTTGACTTTTTACATAAGTTATCTTAGTAATCATTGCCAAATGTAGGGTCAATGGTGGCCTACTGGTAGCTATAAGAATACATCTTATGAAAGCTTTGCGTGGCGCCCACTGAGAAAGGTCACGTTAAGACGAATATTGCCCAACTTTTTGCTGACAAAGGAAATAAGTGGGGTAAGTGAGAGCATTTCTTTTCCTTGCCCAATGGAATGTGGGTCAATCACTCGAATATATTGTCGGTACGGCGTCAGAGAAACTTTTTTCTTACACTAAGATTTTTTCTAACTCCAATGACAAATTGACGAGTCATTCATAACACTAGCTTTAAAAAGAAACGATTACACTCTTATTGTAGGAACAGAATCTAATATACTTAGTTTAGCTAAAAAAGGATGTACATATTTTTGTTACGATTTCTGGTAGACTTATAAAATTATAACTGGGAAATCAACATGATATTTACCTACATGCGAATCAGTGAAGGTACTTTGTCTTTTTTAAGTTTATGTTTCGTGTTATTATAGTAAAACTGAAAAACGCACTGTAGACACATAATATTATATTTAGCATGATAAAAATGGTATTGAACATTTTCTTCATACAATACCAGACAGTAAACTTCACTCTTATTCACTTTCAGTTCGTTAACTCTCAGATCTGTAAGGGCTACATATAGGGATTCATAAAAGCTCTTTAGGTATCGTTTTCCACAGTTGAAGTATTTTGTAAACAAATCAGTTTAATATTCTGTTTTCTGTCATTAAACAAATAATGCTATGTAAGTACATATAAGCCATGTTTATAGAATCCGTGTTATCCGCATACAGCGAGCGTCTACAGGGATTATTGCAGTCTGAAGCAATAAAGGGGGTGTAACGACACCTGGTAAATATTAAGAGGGGGAAGTTATATGAAAACGAATAAAGTCTGTGTCATGTTTGTCACCAAACGTGACCGAGCCGTTACGGGTTTTATGAAGTGTAAAGAGATACTAGGGTTGTAATTAATCGAGTGAACATATAAAATTCAACTCGCATCAAATTTTAACTCAATACTGAGCCATATTTTATGACAAGGTTCAGTAAGGGCTGAAAGACAGCAGATATTAGCTACGTTTAAGATTTAAAATGTTCTATGCGATTGCGAGTTTTCTTATCTTTATGATGGGTACTTATATTTTAATCACAAAAACTTCCTTTTGTTTTTGAAAATCGCTCAGCCCTTGTAAGTAGGTAGGAATATTTTATATCAAAATATTTGTTGTTTAAAAACATTATTTTTAGGAACTTATGAAGCTTAAAAAAACTAACAGACTACAAAACAATACGTTATATACAGGGTGGCCCATTTCGATCGGTGAGTATGGGAAAGTCTGAAACTATAAGACATAGTACGAAGATCTGTTCTTAGGAACCATGTCATCGATTTTAGGGACAAGAAAAACTGCATACATAGATTTAAAAAAAAACTTGTACTTTAACCGGGAATCGAACCTGGTCGTTTTGGAAAATAAAACTTAATTGAATTAAAGATATTAAATACAATGGATTTTATTCGTTTTAGATATCGTGTTTCATAGTAACATTTACTGCTACACAATCAATATCCAAATAGAAATAGTATAGGTAAGTTTTCTTTTTTAGAACGACCGGGTTCGATTCCCGGTTAAAGTACAAGTTTTTTTTTTCAAATCTATGTATGCCGTTTTTCTTGTCCCTAAAATCGATGATATAGTTCCTAAGAACAGATCTTCGTATGTCTTATAAATAGTTTCAGACTATCCCATACTGACCGATCGAAATGGGCCTCCCTGTAAGTATACGTAGACATTTAATAGTAGGTATTAGTTGCCGAATATTCACGCAAATTCGAAGATCTTTCAAAAAATACCGCAATTAAACTGCTGATTCCCTAAATTGCCTGCCATATAGAACGACATTGTCTAAATTGGTTTCAAAATTTGATCGCAGGCTTCACGTTAAGCTCCACATTTCGGTGCAAATTTACGAAATGACGTTCAACAGTGCCGCAGAGAAATGAGGAGCACTTACGTCATTTCTCAACTGACAGTAACCGGGAATATAGCTCCTACGTCATTTCTCCCTTGGTAGTTACCAGGGACGTAACAGTTACGTCATTCCCACCCGGGCTGTTACTGGGTGCAGGATTAGATTGAAATTGAATGGTTCTTAGGGAGGTAGCCGAAATTTACGGAAAATAAAATTAGAAAAGCGGAATACGTGTTAAGAAAGTAGGTAAGTGGGATATTGAGTATTTGAGCTAAAGGTATTTGAATAATAAAAAGTAATGAACGGTGGCTAATGTTACATTGGCTTTACGCAATACTTTCTTTGATAACAAAGGAACAAAAAGGTATTACGTTTTTTTTTCGTTTCACTGTCAAAGCGCTGTAACAATTTCTTTCTTACCTTTGCTAGAGATTTGATATATTTTTATTCCGCAAATTGTTTGTCTTTCGTAGCTACATATATACATTTGTAATGCTGGAGAGCTGAAGGAAAATACTATTTATTTTTTTATTAAATAATTTAAAAAAATGTGTCAAGGTTCATGGAATTGAGTAACGCATATAAAAACGGTAGCTATAATGTGCTTTGATGGACTTTCAAAAAGTTTCTGTTTTTAAAATATTTAACCAAAGTAAGAACTGCATTATAAATAATCGTAAACGGTTTAAAATAACGCACTTAACACATTTTAGGATAGGACCTCTACGGGTGGTTCCGATTAGTTTCCTGATAATCTCGCACCAAACCTGCCCTCACCTGTCAATGCAGAGTCGCTCTTTATAGAATCCCAGTTTATCCCGAGCTGCCAAATCGGTTATCAATACGTAACACCCTGCCAATCGAGATATCGATGCTTAATAGCCCCGTCGTTTCCGGATCACTCAAATCGTGGGCACACTCCGGTCTCATGGCACGCCATAAAGCGGAAATTGCCTTCCTAGTTGAATTCATACCCGGTTCGAGCACCTTTCGTAATAACCTTGCAGTTTCCTCTAGGAAAATTTTAGCGTTGTGACCGGAGCAGATAGGTGCTCCGTTTTCTAAGGATAGTGTCGGGCTTTATCGTTTACTTTATTTATCAAATATGTTTTACTATGAAATGAAAGCGTTAATAATTTAAACTGTAGTAAGTTGAATCGCTTTTATACGTCATGTTAAAGGACAACGGTGATATAGATATTGATAGGCTAGTATAATTATTTACATCAATTTAATTAATATATATATATAATACATTTACCAGTGGCGTAGCGTAAAAGATATCCTTGGGGAAGCCGGTGCAAATTTGGCGTACATTTTCCTTAAAAGCTGTAGAATAAGGTGCTCAAAAGCCTGATATTAGGCAAGCCGGTAGGAATCGAGTTCTTTGGACGCCACGCTACTGATATTTACTAACCCATCAATATCTCTATAGGTTATAGGTTTACGCGGGCTTGTTTTCCGCAACTCGACGACAAACATGCGCCTATCAATATCTCTAATCACTAGGTAATAGTCTTACATAAGTCTACTGTAAGTAGGTAGCCGCTGTAGGAAACCGCATATCTGACTGTGCCAGACAGTCTGCTGCCAACAGGGAGAGATGGCGGGAGATCGTGCAGAAAGCTTTGTCCGCCTCTACCACCGATGTGGACGCCTCAGTGTGACCACGACCGCTCTGCCAAGAGCGATACGACAGAGAAGAGAGAAGTAGGTAAATCTCGGTACTTGGATATATTGGAACGGTCCTTTACCTTTTAATTTTGTCGTGAAAAAAGCTTTTTCGCGTTCTACGTCTAACTAAAACTTTGAATTTTTCATAATAAAATCTATCTATATCGTTGTGTCTACATGTGTGTATCTACGTATTGTGTTTTATTTTAAGCTTTGCTTTAATTTTCTGGTGTGCAATAAAGAGTATTGGATTGTATTGTGAAATCTGTGTGCGGGATCTGTGGGTGTGTCCTGTATATTTTTTATTCTTTATTAGGCGCCATAACGCCTGGATACCAGCATGATTGAAGTCTACTATCGACATTGTTCCAGACCATCTCTAGCTAAGCAGACTAGACGAGCGACGGGAATGGTTGGTCCGTGCCCCGTGATAGAGGTGCTGTTATTTCGTGAGGTGTTTGTTCGCTCGCACAGAGGTAACGAGTTGAGGAAGCAAACACTACTTTCATTTTATAGCAATTTGCTAGTTTGGTTTAGTTCAGTGCTGTGAAATTTTTTGGAATTTTGCGGCCGTAAATTCGTTAAAAGCAAAAAGAAAAAACTTTTCTTCTTCCAAACATTATTTATTATTATTGCATACAAACAACGGGTTCCACGCGATCATAAGAAAAAATTGTATCTTTGATGGACCGTGTCAGAAAGAGTCGAAACAGCATTCTGAAGATGATAGCGGATAAGTACAACTGTCCCATCCTTTGTCACTGGGTGACATAGATCAGTAGGCTTATTTTATGATACTACGCTTTGTCACGTGATAAATAAATGATATAGCATCCGTTACTCTCACACGTTATTTGTCAGAACGTGACGGATGCTTTATCATTTATTTATCGCGCGACAAAGCGTAGCATCATAAGCTTACTGCTTTGTGTCATACCATTTGGTTTCTTTTATTGTTTAAGTGTGTAGATTATGTTCCTACTAACATAAATATAAGTTTTTCACAACCCGATATGGATGTTTATCTCAAATAAAGTATTTTGAATTTGCATTCGAATATGCGGCTCCAAACACTTAGAATTTTGGCGCTATCTATTCACAAGAAAATGCGTGTATATTAGTTACACTGACTGGTGTAAGTATCCCGAAAAAAAAAACAAGACTGACTAGTCTTGTTTTTTTTCGGGATACTTACACACATTTTTTAAATATATTTTAGGGTCTTACAAAACAGTACCTTATCAAAATGTCCTTTCTTACCCCCTGATGCGTAATAACCAAAAACCGCCATCAAATCGTAATCAATAACAATTTGACAACTACTAAGAAATTCTCTTACCCATCATAACCATATTTCATACTTTAATATTCACCATCTGGACACATTATATTATACTACATTATAATTATTTTAAGCGTTCATAAAATTACAATGATTAAGTTATTATTAAGTGAGTTATAATGGACTCGAAGTTGCGCGTGTCGCCGCCGCGGGGCGCCACTGTGCCGGGACCCTGCTTCGTCACCGACGAATTAATTAGGAAACTTATGATTCATTCGTTTTTTATATATGCAATAATAATAAGAGGCAAAACGTCAGTGCTCGTTCTTTATTATTATTTTGAGGCTCCTGGCATATTAGGAACATCAACGTCATTAAGTAAAACTTGACCATCTTGCTTATCAATTCGTTCTTGTTCGTATCGACCCTAACTTAAGCTTTGTGTCGCATGATGTTCAAGTAATTATTCATTAAGTTTGACATAGTAGTCGTAATAACACTCGACTAAACATGTTTTTCTTTAATTTAAATTTCAATGAGTAGCATTCGTGAAAAGAAAATAATGTTCATGTAAGTTCACTTTGTTTTACAAAAGTACTTAAATTTTTACACGTTGCATAGAAATATTAAAATGTCGGTTTCCCTAAATTATTAAATGTTCAAATAGACCTGAATAAGTAATGATATAAGCTTCTTATATCTTTTATAAAACAGGTAGATAAATAACATGCCATTCAAATTAATAACAGAAAAGCGAATAGAAATTCTTGTATGGTGGCATTTCAAAAAACTCAAAAGTCAAACGGATAAAAATACACATTTCATAAATAAAACACACAATACTGTTTCATAATACCGTAAGCGGACAATACGTTATACATAAATATGGACATTCGGTTTGGGATGGCCTGAGGTGTGGTCACAGTTAAAGCGACGCACCTGCGTCAACAAAGCGTAGATATTTTGGTTTTACGAGTATAATATCTTATATTATGTATTAGATGATTACGAACTGCATAAGAAAGAATTCGTCATTAATGTATAAATTATGTCTAGTAAAAAGTCATACATAGTTTTCTCTTTCTTGAAATTTGTGTTAAGAATAAAGGATTCATATTAATTAAGAAGAAGAAGAAAGAATAAAATTCATATTAAAATAATGCTACTTTCAAAGTATTCAATAGCTTGATTTTCTTTTAAATGTGTGACACCTAGAGACTAGGTGTAAAGAATATTAGGTACAGTCACCACACGGAAATTTTACGCCACTTGCCACTGTTCTTCATTTAGCCGTGTAATGCAAATCGGGCGTACTTCGGGCAAACGCCTGCTAACGGATTATGATTACCCATCAAAAACATTACACGTAAAAGATGCAAGATACTCGTGGAGGAAGGATTCTTTATTTGAGAAGTATTAAAAGTATTAATTCCTCCACGGTTAAATAATAGGCAAGTCGGTGGGAAACTTTTTTGTTGCAAAGAAACTGCGTTGCGAGACTTGCATATTTTTACTTGTAACGTTTTTGATGTGATCTCATTTCTTTTTGTAATATTCCTTTATTTATTACATTCCAATCCATTCTTTTCAATTTGAACTACAAAACTAACTTTGTAATCGAATGTATTTGTATAAGATTACAAACTTATATGTGCAGTAGTGACTGAAATTGCAATATTTTTAGGTTTTGTAGGACTTGAAAGGCTAAACTATGCTTAAAATTTGGAGCTTGTGGATCTGCTAGAAGTGCCTTAGAATTATGATGATCATCAGTCAGTCAGTCAGTGAGTCAGTGACAACACTAAGAAACTTTGACGTATAATAGTTCTGAAACTACACGTTCAAATTGAATGTTATTGAGAATATACTTAAGTCTATCCCTGAAAATTCAGGGTTCTAGCTTTAGACAGCACAAAATTAGAGGAGGTTGAAAATGGCCTGAATGGCTTCGAGAAAAGGATGGTACGGCCGTGCCTGTGTTTTGCTCGACTTGGCGGGGGCACTGCTGTGCCCCCCGATACGGCTATATTGATAACAGTGACAAGTGGCGTAATATTCCCGTGTGGTGACTGTAAATGCCGTATAAAGTGACCTGATACAATCTTAAAACATGAACCAGACCTTCCATTTGCATTTAAGTAGCGATAATGATAAAGAGTGTGTTTAAATCAGGTGATATTTTGTGGGTTAGTTAGGCTAAAAACTAATGCTAACCAGCCTTATTCACCTTAACCGCTAAAACTCTTTCCATACTAGCTCCCAGACGTCCATGCGAGGAATAATTTTGTTACCCAATGTACCACATGCGGCGCACTGGTCAGATTGAATTGGAACGAGGAAATGAATAAAATGGCCAGACTCCCGTCGAGATACACGAAAATTAAAAGTATATAAACAATGTGGACGTTTGGCCGACAAGGTCAGTTGCAACCAGAAACCTTATGTACTTTTTGGAATTTCCCATAATTTGAAGTAAATAAATTAACATTGTGGATATTGACGTAATATATTGCTGTCCTTAATTAATCAATTATGTGATAAATATGAGATACTAGAGAGAAATCTCAGTTTTATAAGCTTTAACTAAAAGGTGCTATGCATATAAATACTTCAAAATTACGAAAATGCCTAAGTATATTAGCCAAGATTATATGTGCGCACTATTTGCAATATTTTAATAGGAGATCATAATCATGCAAACAAATTCAAGTTTTAATTAAAATAGCATCTAGAAATATGAATATTCAAAGAAACCTTTTGATATGTTCGTAGGCATTCGCAGGAATCACGCTCATAATTGCAGCGTAACATGATCTTCGCTACTTAAAGCAATATTAAAAGCTATGAAGTATCCAGAAAAACTCGCCAATAAGATGCTTTTCCAATAATTAAACATGTTGAAATGTATCCTACTGTGATTCCACCAGCATGTAACGATGACATCAAAGACCACAATAATCGGGTTGAATTAAAATTCAAATCGAATCAGAAACCAGATCGATAAAATTCGAGCATTAATAGAACAGCTGTCAGCCGAACGACATGCCGGCAGTCTGGACGCGGCACATATAGTCATTTCATCGGGGACTTAACGACATCGAAGTTGACACGGCGCCGTTTATGTTAGAGCGACGAAGAATAACATGAGGCAGCATCACTTTGTACGTTGTGAACAACTGGAAATGTCGTGAATGCGGCTTTACGGCGAGAATCAGCGAATTTCCCCGGAGTGTAGTAAAAAGCTCTCCCATACGACGTGAGGCGACACAACCGACAGTTCCATTCAACGTTGATGCTCGGACACGCGTCGGCGTCACCGGATAGTTCTCGTCAAATACCCACAAATCCAGCGCTCAAATAACCTTCCCTGTTTACGTTCGGGATCAAGCTACATTAACACATGCGGCTCAAGGAAAAGCGTAACTTGCTTTCTAATAACATTATCAGTATTCCCTGCGGTTTTTTCTATTTCTCCGTAAAAATGATGATAAGAAAACGGACCCATTTCGAATTTTTCTCATTACTTTGGCCGAATATTTTTCTTACTTTACTGCAGAGTGCTCCCCTTTTTGTTCAGTCAAGTATTATGAAGTTTCCCTCCTTGATATCTACTGCAAAAGAAAACGACTAATAAGAAAAGTCACTATGATAGCTACAGACCCAGACGGTGGGTTTTTGCATTTTAATTAAACTGAGTTGAGGACTTATTTAAGTTGGTACGGTTGCTTGGTGTTTAGACATTTATTCGGTGTTGCGATATAAAACAAATCATGGTTGCACGTTATCGACAATACTCTGACTTATCTCTCGACATAACCATGTCGTGTTGAAAACGACCGAGAGAGAGCCCATTGAGGTTAGAGAACTTTCCAAAAATGTAAAAAACTAGTCAGTTTCAATTCTTTTTATCACTGGGAGCTATAAATATGTCCGCCGCCCTCGCACGCTCCGGTGAAATTCTTTACCAACTACTAGCCAATAAATTCAAAAGATTAATGATAGATACGAAATATATTTACATTAAGTACCTGCACCGTGAAACGTAATCTCACGAAATTAATTACAAAAGTCATTATTTTATGTCACGTGCATTAAAGCAGCAAGTAGTCGGTGCAAGCCCTTACAAAGCTACACGAAGTATTTATAACAAGTTAAGTAACACGAAATTATTACGTGCTTGGTTTGTTCATTAATTTTATAATCAAATTAGTTGATTAAACTTTAATATTTGTGTTGTCATGTCATAACGTATTTAGCATACATGATCATCAAGTATCTATAGTATTTCATAATAAAACCCAATAATTATAAGATTGGGATCAAATGTTATTCTGATTAAAACGACGCCGTCTGTAAAAACTACTAGAGCGATAACGAGGTGACCCTAAAAAAGTTTGGGATCTTACACCATGCACTTATCGATTTAACAACCATTCCATATGCAAGTGAAACCAACAACCCCCTAAGCAAAGAAACACCATTAGGGGCCACGTGGGACCCAATACCCGCGGGCAACAGTTCCGCTGCTGCACATTTTTACTTTACCACTAATTGGTGCATTTCGGGGGCAACAGCGGAACCCCAGGCGGTCTCTAGGGAATATAATACAAACACAGTTATCATTGGGAACTTTATGTTAGAGGTAATGAATTGGTTTTGCTACTTAGAGTACATCTGTGTTTAATCTGTATCATTTTGAATGCATGAGTAGCAAAATTTAAGGAACATTTTGTACCCTTGCTCAAATAACGACGCATCTGCAAAATGACAACTTTTCAGGTTCTGTGTGTATTTGTATGACTTTTAAGCAATAAAAAAACTTTGGACGTAAAGTCACATGCGTCGTTATTTGACCAAGGGTACGATTTGTTGAAGGCAGCAGGAGCAGCAGGTCAATAGACTATAGTGTTTCATAAGTATACTAACGTAGAATACGAAAATAGATATCAGGGAGAAAAATATCGAAACATACTTAAGCTAACGTGAAAGCAATCCCCGTACTGACATTGGCAATTCCAATATGCCAGCGTTTGCAATCTCATCCCTAGCCTAATCGGAATTTATTAAAAAACTCCAGACTCGGCGGAACTCGGGTCCGCGGCACAACAATGGGAGCCTTAATATTATCGGCTCATCCCTGGCCATTGCGTGCACATATCTGCAAAATTTCACGCACCCTTTGTAATAATATGAGTATGTGGAGCCTCTTATCTACCCCTCGTATCCATCGAAGCTCCAGAACTCGAAACTACGATAAAAGGGTCCACTATATCATATTGGCACTTTCGACAGAGGATCGTGTAATATTTCGTACTTCTTATAGGATCCGATCGGTGGTAAGGAAGGTTACGAAAGAAATAGCACTTTACGAGTGCTAGTCACGCTTCTCTCGTGAGTTGATTTGATCTCACAACTAGCAACAGATTGAAGCGAAGAATTGAAGAGAAAAACATTACTGTGCGTATGTAACAGTAAATATTTTTTCGAGCGAATTCTTTCAATCATTTCATATTTTCTGTAATGTTGCAAAATAAATATATTTTTAAGAGAAGTTTCATAATAAGATCACATCAGTGTTTTATTTTAAGGCAGCTTTATCTACACACATATTTTAAGCTTTCTATGACGTGTTCAGAAACGACAAATTAAAAATGTCAAATGGCGGTAAATGAAAACTTTTTTCACGCACTTAACTCAACTGTAATTTTTATTTTATTTAGAAACTAACTCGATTTGGCCTCTACTAACATAATATAATCGTTCCATATCAAGTAAAGAGCGAGATTTGTCAAAATTGTTTGTAATTGACATTTCATTTCGAATAATATCAGTCGATATTAGAATTAAGGTCAAATCAAATTACTTTGAAAACAAAAATTAGAGATGTTAAAAATTTATATGTCATAATAACATCGAATTCGACGTTATTAAAAAGCAATAATAACATTTTCACCGTTAAGAAATTTTTTCTAACAAATTTATTCCTACTAGTTGTAATTTGCGGTTTTGAACGCATAAGATGCCGAAACCTGTAATAAAAAATCTGTGTCCGCGTTCGCGGTTAAATAATTGCTGACGTGTAAATGTAAACAAAACAATGACGGAGTTGTTTACAGGCGCACCCTCTGAGGTCAGTGAAGGCGTGGCCTGTCCGGGAACAGTACGTAATAGTAGTTGTAACCCAGTTAAAGTAATGGTTAACGAGGTATCCCGGGCAGAACCGACGGAAGGGTCACCTGTCATACCAAAGGTATTCGCAAAATTAGACGCATTCTAGAAAAAAAAATATGAGTACTTCAAAATTTAAAACTGAAATAAAGTAAATACAATAAACTGAGAACTCAAATAACTTAACATTTGAATAGCAGTTCTAAACAATTTTCAAATGTTAGCGTAGGTACTTACCACTGCACTGCATTCAGCTACACGACTTACTTTAATAATGTTAAAAGCGTCCAAATTTGGATATTCTCATACGATGCGGACCAGAGTCCGTATGGATATCAAAACAGGCGAATATTTATATTTTATACATAAGAACGTACCTATTGTATTTCCTTCCAGCATAGCTAAAAATATAATTTTCGTCGCTTGCGTGCAGCGGCAGGTTGCCGGTGGATAATGTCGTGTTTTAGGTATAATACCGATAGATCGCGTGTCGCCATACTGTAATACGAATGGGTAACAATGCCATAATGCCTTTACAATAGGCCGCTTAAATCTTGCCTAAAGGGAATTATTTAGTAAGCCGTATCGGCTCGCAAAGTGTGTTACCGTGCATGTTCCGTTCCACATTTTATGGAAACAGAGAGTTTAGGCACCTTGAAACTTTATGAGCTACATTTTCAACTATATTAATACTTAAACCAAAAATTATTAATGACAAAGAGGAAAAAACTTAATGCAGAAGAAAATTACCATTAAACTATAAGTAAAGTAGCTATGTAAAGCAGTAGTAGTTACAAATAAACTTAATTAAACTATTGATTTGGTTCTTATCACTATTCCCGTTAACGCAAAACACTGGTTAAGCGATATAATTACGGCATAATTTACAGCAGTCCATATCGCTAACGCGTTGGCTGAAAATAAAACCGGCCCACATTAGTACACGCCACGCAATAAATACAAATCTTTATTGTTTCGTGTTTCATGTTGTCACATTTATATCGCATATAGCTTTGTTATGAATAATTAATTAATGGACATCACAAGAATGAATGAAATACAGATAATTCAGATGAGAAAGGCAACGGATTGCCGCGAAGCGAATATTGGACGCTCGATTTCATTCACTTCTCAGAATAGTAATTTTGTGTTATGAACATCGTATAGCATGGTATTGCGATCCGTATGTGTTAGCAGTGAAGTCATATTTTTGTGTATTTGTTATTTAACTGTATAGGTAGGTACAAAGAGCTTCACAAAACTGCTTATTATTGCTAATGATGAAGGTATTTTATGGCTAAGTTTTCGAAATGGACAATGCTTGTAAAATCTTAAAAGTATATTGTTACTGAAATATATTTTACCAAAACACTCTACCTTGATAAACACCTTTATCTTTTAATGCATTGATAGAAAGGAATGTTTTTAAAGATACGAGCAGAAACAAAAGACACACACACAGCTGCGCAAATGCATACCTACGCAGTCAGTGATTGATACGCTGACCAAATTGACCATTCGAAGCGCATGTTTTGGTAATATAATGGAGCACTTTATGTGCAGGATAGAACTATTTTACCGGCAAACAATGAACTGCTCTTCTATTGACCAAATAACATTTTGGTATATCCGGCGTACCAAACGTTGCATTTTCATTGTTATTGCTTCATGATTATGAACCCAGTTATGGCTATTGCATAATGCAGTATTGTAGGAATATATATTTTATCTTCGTGTCTATGAACTTAAGAGTCAATCCTAATTAAATATCGTTAAAAGACACGCAAAATAAAAGATTAATGTAGCTATAAATTTTACCAATGACCAAATACTTAAACAGTCTTATCTTGTTTTAAGAGCGACGAGTCCAAACTTATCAGGCCCGACAAAATCTTGAACAAATGAGATTGCACAACCATGCAACATACATTTTAGTCAAGACTATCCAAAATTCTACAGCAAAAACTTAACAGATAAGAAAAAAAAGACATTTGTAACGTCATTTTTATCTCTTCTGTAATCACCCCTGTAAAGTTCTAAGCCACCCTTTCTTAAGTCTCGCCTGTTACAAAAAGATAGGAGATGGCAAAGACGTTAAGCTGGAGTCTTACCGCCAACATTGTACGCAGCAATCGACTAACAATGTTTCTAGTAGAAGATAGTAAAAAGACAAACCTGACGAAACAAGGGATATCAATTCTGAAAATTCACACGCTTAAAATGCTCATGAATAAAATTATGGTTATGGATGATAAACGTCTTTCTTACAGGTATAAGGAGAATCCTATTCGGAAATAGCATAATTTTGTAGGTTCCCTTTTCTGCTATTTATTAGCATACTTCAGAGATATACAAGAAACTACCTGAACACCCTTAGTAACAAATTGAATAATATCTTGGGAGTGTAAAAATTATTTATGCCCATGTTTGGAAACTATGACTTTTATATAATGACTAAACCAACACAAAATGGGAGCTTACGACATTATATACTCCGGTATACAATCAGTCACATAGTAATCTCAATAAATTATTCCACATTAATTAGGAAGTATAATGACAGCCTATGCATTACCGGTCACAGATTGATACAACAATGACTGACATCCGGAAATGCAATTAAATATGTATAGGTTCAAAGAGGAAATATCAATTCACCCGCAGAGGGGATTGAAGCCATCGCTTTGGTTCGGCCAGTTGGCTCAATTATGTTGCCGCTATTCGATCGTGCACAAATTACGTCACTGCTGCACGAAAAATTGCACTCATAAATGCGGTTTGAAGGGTTTGCTGCATGGGACGAATGAGAATCGTAATATTATTTATCTACAATTATATGCGGTATACCAGTAGTGTATTATCTATACCAGTGTTATAATAATATATGAAACATACAAACATAACATCGCTATCAATTCTATTATGGAAATCTAGTTGGTTATGATTTGAAATGTTGTCGGAAATGGCGGTACGATGGTGGTCATTCTTACGGTTTCCGAACACATCATTGAGGATTTATAATAATATGTGTGTAGATAAAGTAATGTATGCAACATCATTAAGCCTTAAAACAACCTGGCCTGGCCTGTTTTGCGGCCTTGCATTATGTATGCATAAATTGCATAAACTAAGTACTAATATGTACTTACAACGCAAGTTCCTCTTTATACTCTCGCTTTGAACACATAATAAAATGTTTTTTTTCGACGGGTCTGTTCGAACATTCTGATCGTGGGTGCCGAAATGTCGAAAATCATAGGTAAATTAATATTTGTCACGTTGGACCCGTCGAAAAAACAGCTCGGTATATTCTTAGGTAGGATATGGCAGTTGACTTTAAATGGTAGAATTATGAAACACATCGATCTATTTTCAACGCGGATGTTGAATTATGTACTTATACCTAAGTACATAATTCAACATGTCACAGACGTTTTAAAAACAATTTAAATATACGTCGACCGTAGGCTCAATTCGGGTGATTACATTATTATTAAAAACAATTGAACCTATGTTCGACTTCTGTTTAATTTGTTTTTAAAACGTTTTGAAAATTCTGAAAGTGAAATAAAGGAGAAATTAAATACATATAAGTGATGTTCAAACTATAATTTTCATTCCACATTAACTACTTACTATTCCAAATAACTAGTCAATGATTCCGTTAAGTTTCAGTTAATAGTGCTTTGAGTTTAACACTTTTATATTAACCTTAAAGTTAAACCTAGGTACTGTAATTTCTCCACCAGGTGATTATTAAACTAGTTCAGGACTTTTGCTTGCCATCCACGCTATAGTAAAATATTCATGACTAGTAGTTATGATTCAATTATCAAAACGTGCGGACGAGTAATACCATTATGCAAAGTAGCTAACTAACTAAATGTTCAGCAGGACCTTTATACTGGCGAGTGTTTCTATGTTTAGCATCTTGTTCATCCCCACAGCATTTCGCTCAAAATATCGTACATTTTACTTAAAACATCATTAGCATACATTCACGTCAGCATCTTAAATTGATGTTAAGGGTACTCGCTTTGAATCGGTTTAAATGAATTTAGTCATTCAGGATGCGTTAATCATAATAAAATTTTGAAACAAGGGAAAGTATGTAGTACGTGTATAGTATTTTGATAATTTATTTGAACATTTAAATTAAAGTAGTAACGTCTAAATATCTCAATCTTCTGGTGATCACAGAGTACTTTTTTTTTGTATGGAATGTTTCTCTTAACATGTAATAAAGCGGCTATGTTATTTTTGATCAGACTTAAACATTTTAATACGCTCATGCATCCCTTTACTCAGATCCGGCTATTCTGGTGTATCAGGGAACGAATCTCCCAATTTATCTGATCGGGCATCGCTCTATTGTGCGGCTCAATCAGGACAAATGGGCGCGCGTTTTACTCGCTTTACATTCTGGACCGAGATATGGGATCGGAAATAGACGGTGAATGTGTTGTCTATGTCTGGCCGGTTGCGTGTTATTTTTTAACTGTGGATGCCGTGGACGGTAATATATTTCTGCCAGTGTTAACTTTTTAGAAACCAAAATTCTCACCAAATTGTGCATGATTACATAATTAAACGATGGTAGTTCATCATTGTGAAATACTGACTCAAAAAGAAAAACATAAAAATTTACCAAAAGAGGGTAAGGTACCTAATACTCAGATGATCGCGCAAGTTAAAATGTTACCCTGAGAGGCTGAGATCCACAAATCAACAGACAAAAAAAAATCAACAGACAAGATCTGTATATCACTAATGAAGAGTGCGCATTTAAAACGCAAATCTCTTTGATAAAATCAAAAAGAATCCCGCGCTGTTTGAGTTATTTGTCGTCACATTAAACAAGTGCTCGGCAAAAAGTAGAGGCAAGATCAAAGGCATGGTGACGGGGCGAGATGCTCTGAAATAACATCCAGGCAACGGACTTGTCATCCAACGAGCCTGAGCATGTGTGCTTTTAGATAGGCACTGAGTACAATGCTTGCTTTGATCGGCGGCTCAAACACGAGATAAGGACGACATTTGTGCGATGATTCCACAAAACAAATAAAAACACGAATTCTGCATGTTTTATTTAATATGGCATTTACCAAGTCCCAAGGGAACTATTTACCGAGATATATTGTGATGTTTCAATCCAGGACTTGGTCTACTTGCTAAATTTCAACTCAATCCATTCAGTTCTTACCCCATAATTTAGTAACACACATCCAAATATCTAAACATCCAAACATCTTTACTAAAATTTTTCCTTAAGTTAATAACAGCCCGGCGTCATAATTTACTTACCTGTATAAGTGCCAAGTTTCGTGGAAATCGGTCTGGTATAATACTATAATATAGTATATATACTCGTAGTTGCGTGCTCACACAAACGGACAAACCGACAAAAACTATTTATTTAAGATAATATCTGGGGGCACGGCAGTGCCCCCGCCAAGTCGAGCAAAACAAAGCACGGCTGTACCATCCTTTTCTCGAAGACATTCAGGCGATTTTCAGCCTCCCGTAATTTTGTACTGGCTAAAGCTAGAACCCTGAAATTTCAGGGATATATAGAGCTTAATAAGACTTATATATATTCTCAGTATCATTTAATTTGAACGTGTAGTTTAAGAACTATTGCATATCAAAGTTCCTTAGTTTTGACACTGACTGACTGACTGACTGACTGTTAAACATAGGTAGTTTTTAACCTATCAAGTCCTTAAAAACCTAAATATGTTGTAATTTCAGTCACAACTGCACACAAGTTTGTAATCCTATACAAATACATGCAATTACAAAGTTAGTTTTGCAGTTCAAATTAAAAAGAATGGGTTGGAATGTAAAAATTAAAGGAAGACCACTTACAAAAAGAAATGAGATCCCATCAAAAACATTATATGTAAAAAGATGCAAGTCTGGTATTTAACCGCGGAGGAACACATTTTATAGATCTAATAATAGGCAAGTCGGTGGGAATCGAGTTCTGTGGACCCCCCCCCCCCCCCCGGTACTGACTTGGTTTAACATTACATCTCAAAACTTTTTTGTTGTAGGAGAACTGCGTTGCGAGACTTGCATCTTTTTACATGTGATGTTTTTGATGGGATATACTATTTACTTAGTATTTTTACGGATATGTACGTATACCTACGCATAATTTGTCGTTCAAGGTGATGCGTGGAGGACTTGTGGATACATTTCGTATGCACTAGCAAAATTTATAAGTCAAAATAAATATACCTCAGGATGCTTCTTAATACCAAGCCATGTATATCAAACTAGCGGACCCCGTAAGTGAAATGCCTCCAACAAGCAACGGAAACACAATATGCGAAAGCCCTTTTGCATACTTCAGACGCACTTTGAGTAATGACCGTCATAGAGTTAGCATAAATATGGAGACAATGCAGTAGTTAAACACTATTTCAACGAGGAAAGTGCGCCGTCATTTGGAATTCCTTTAGCATAAGTGGATTGTCTGGTTTTGTTGGGCGTGAATACAGATGTGTCTTTTTAATAACTTTTGATAGTAATGATTGAATATGACGATTTTGCATTTATTTTATAGTTAAATAATGACATTATGATTAGTTATGAGAAGTAATGCTGCCAGCGTAATGGGTACCATGCCACAGCCGGAGCTGCTTGAGGGGGTATTCTGTTTATAATATTTTCATTTTATTTTAGGTAGTTTAATTTAGTTCTTAGGCCTATCTAGTTTTAGGTATTTTTAAATTTTATGTTGTTTTTCCTGTTTTATTGTATTATGTCATTTATGAAAAAAAAAAACAAATGTACGAGTTACTATAAAAAATATGATTAAACTTAGTATGTTACTCGAGGTAACATTTATAGTTAACTTTTTAAAAATATCTATTATATTGATTACTAATGATAATGATGTTACAGTAAAATCTATTGTCCAAGTAATAGTAAAAGCAAGCGAAAAGTAAGCTACATCTAAAGTTATATATTTTAAATGTGCGTGTCATCTTCAATATCATCATTTAATTATTAATTAGCAAGTATTGACTAATTTTACTCGTTTTAATACAGACAAATCGAACCATTCCAAGTCCATTAAACATTTTGATCGGAAACCGATACGAGTTCCCACATTCTAATGCTCGCCTTAGTAGCTCGTAGGAGGAATTTAATTACCCGCCTACCATATAATTATAATGTTGTTAAAACGAAATGTAGAAGGCTCAGATCCTCGTAGATACGTCACCTTACTATGCAGCCTGATACTCATCTCGACGGAGTGTGGTAGCACCCAGAAGCTATAGTATCCGTCGGTGGCCTAAGGCGGAATATTATTAAGTACCCATAGTACAGTATAGAAAAAAAACAGTAGACCAAACAACAGCGATAATTTTACTTGTATTTTTTATTTATTCTCTTACGTCGTAGTCGCGGTGCGTGTAAATACTAATTTAAGTACACGAGTAGTAGTCCGCAGTCCGCAGGCTTGACACAAAAAACTAACAATATCAAAAGGTACATCACAATTAGAGGAATAAAGTATCTTGTATCTTTAGTGTTACAGTCCTTTAAGGTAAAAACATATGAAGTAGTTTCTAAAATATGAAACTTGTTATGCATATTAAAATAAATATTTACCTAATTTGTAGTGTTCGTTAAATGAAACGATATTTCTTGACATTTCTTCACCGACTAGGTAGGCATATTTAAAAACCATATATTCATTAAAAATTACTGCAAACACGGCTGCAACATGTTTATATTTAACTAGCATTTATTTACCCGCGGCTTTGTCCGCGTTGTTCCCGTTACTGTGCCAAGGGAACTATTTACTAGGATATAAGTATTCTATGTTTCAATCCAGGGCTTTGTCTACTTGCATGCCAAATTTCAGTTCAATCCATCCAGCGTTTACCCGTTATTTAGTAACAAACATCAAAACGTCGAAATATATACAAACATCTAAACATCCGAACATCTTCACAAACTTTTGCATTTTTATAATATTAATATATTACATATTAGTGGGATTTTATCTTTAACGACACTACTGGTCGTAAATAGACTGTGAGGGTGTCTCAGTAAGTCCGTAACGGTATAGGTAGTAATTATTTTAAACGCGCCATGAGGTAATCAGTAATACTATAGGTAGTTAATCTTGCTGTCAGATTGTGATGGGCGTAGAATTTAGTAACTATTTCAATTTGAAGTATTAATTTGTGCTATAGGTCACATTCAGTAGGAAGGGTCATTGCAAAGTATTTGATATGAATGAGCACTATTAGAGAGCTACTGCGTAGTATATATTTATATAAGCTAGGTTTAATGTCATTATTTATATAACAATAAATGTTTTAATTGATTGAAGTGTTATCTTCAATCAATTAAAACATTTATTGTTTTCTTAGGTAGTTTATAGAGGTGATACAGTAATCTTTTAGTTGTACTTTTGTTTGTTGTGTCTTTTGTTTGTTGTCGTAGCATTTAATTTTCTTATACGGTATGTAGGGGGCTTGGCACTGAAAATGTACCTAAATGTTTAACTCAATAAACAATGTTAATATGAAAATAAATCGACTTGCATTATTGACCAGTTTCTGTCATATTAACCAAATAATTGCTAAATTTATGTAATCATGCTTCAGGTTATGCGGCAATTGACTATCGAGTGCTCATAAAATCGTTTAAATGGGTCTTGAATCGAAGTTTAGAAACACCGACATTGTTTCATATTTTATTGTCATGACTTCTGTAATACACATTGTTAAGATAGATTGTTAGTTACTTCTGTAACTATTAATTCCATACCAAACGGGTCATGCTAGTGTACGCTAGCATTAGTATGTACATTTTTTTGTTGTACCGTTAGGTCTTTTATCAATACATTATTACAGAACGATAAAAATTAATATCAAAAATGTGTAAAATCAAGTCAATAGTAAAATATCGCCGTGCTTTTTTCCGGTAACACGCCGTTTCACGTTGACGGTGTCGTGCGTGCCGTGGACATGGTGGTCGGACTTAGAATTGCACTATTGCTATTAAAGGTTGCGTATTCGTCCTTTTGAGATTACACACGCACGAGTTTTTATATTATTTTATTCCGTCTATAAAAAGCGATTTTCTCAAAATAAATATGTATAATAACTTATTTGAAAGTGCCACAACCGCTACTATATAGTTGAATTAACTGCGCCAGATGTAAACGTGCATATAATAAAGTGTAAAGTTTAAGTGATGACGCAAGGTCACCACGCATTTAGCATTGATAAACTGATCCTTAAGTTGACGCAACGTGTGAGTCAGTAGAACTCGCTCATTGTGCTGAGACGATACTATTATAACCTAAAAAATATACTCAGACAATACATTATAATCTTAAAAACAAATTATTATAAAAACAGATAATATGAGGTCAGTTTTCTTGATACTGTTGTTGTGTGTGTATTTTTGTCAAGCGAAGGACTTAACGGTTGGAACGAGAGTGAATAATCTTCTAGTTAACACAGAGAAGCTTGTTGTCAAATCAATACCGCTTATAAGGAGGGAGAAAACATACAGTTACACAGATCCCAAACAGAGAACAATTAAGGTAAGCCTTAAAATATTAACTTTAGGAACTCATCTTTTTCTGACTTTTTGCGATGCCTATTATAACTAATATTGTGCATTGTATATTAAACATAATTAATTAATAAAAAGGAAATATACCTACCTATCAGTTTTTTTTGGCATATTATAGCATGAGTTAGGTATTTATATTTCAGTTTAGATTTGTGTGATGATTTCCCTGTGTAATTAAACAATAAGTTTGTAAAACAGCACAATTTTATAACGAACAGAGTAGGTATGTCGTTCTTAAAATATTGTCTTTTTTTATAATTATCGTCGATGTAACGTCAGTCTAACTTATTATATTCTTATCGCTATATGTAGAAGCAAAACAAACTCTTGGAACTTAAAGTAAAATTTGTTCCAGGGTATCATAGCTCGCGACCTCTCTCGAACAAAGGCAGAGCCTACAATAACTGCAGGAGGAGTCGGAGAGAAACATGTGTCCATACAGTTCAAGAGTGAAAGAGGAGAGGGGATTAATTACCTTATACTAATATTTAGTGATAGAATTTAATTATAATAGTTAGAAGTTGAAGAAAAGAACAAGTTGTATATTATGATGTCTGTTCACGCGAAACGGTGTACTCATAGTATTGAGATCAAAAGTACCGTATTTTTTAAGAGTCCCATATGATCATCTACTAGATCAGTTTCTGGCTAATGGTAATCTAAAAAGGTAAAAAAAAATCTATAAAATGATGTGACGAAGTATATAAATGGTATTATTATTGTATGGTGCATCTGGCCATAAAGTGGTTTTTACCGCACGCTACGCGTAAGGAAAAAGCCGCCTTCTGGCCTAGTGTAGACATAAAATGATGTACATAACACGGGAGGTAATAAAGAAAGCCCTCGATCGCATATCTGCGATCTTGGCTTTTCTTTGTTTTACCACCCTAGTTGTGTAATATACTTTTATGGATACACGTTTATTTTAAGTTAACATTAAAATAATAAGAGTCAATTCTGCGGATATAATACGTAATGTAAATACATTACGTGTTATAAAAATAGTTTCATAGGTACTCATAGGTGTCCTAATTGTTATACCTCAACAGAGACAGAAAATTAGTAACGGCTTGAGTAACATCAGAACCTTTAAATAAATAACCGGACGTAGCCCCGCCGATTTCTTGAGCCACTCGTGTGCACACCAACAAGTTTTTGTCTACTATGGGCAGCACGCATATATTGTCCTGACCAACCAGCGTTAAAGCAACCAGCAGACTAGAGGTGCTTCAGTTATTTGTTAGCGAGGCTATGTCTGGCTATTTATTTTAAGATCCTTGAGTAACATGATCAAATCAAAAATCTCGAACTACCGACGAATTATCTACCTAACTTACCTTACCTATCGCCCATGTATGCGAATATCGGACCTAACGAAATGCTTTACATTCTTCAGCAACACAATAACTTGCAATTACCTAAGAATGGTAACCGACAAGGGTCCGACATAGCTAAACGGATAAGCTTGTTGAAGTGGCAATGGGCAGGGCATATAGCACGTAGAACAGATGGCCGATGGGGCCGAAAGGTTCTCGAATGGAGACCACGAATCGGCAAGCGCAGCGTCGGACATCCACCAACAAGATGGACAGATGATCTGGTTAAGGCTGCTGGCTCACGGTGGATGCAGGTTGCTTCCAACCGAATTAAGTGGAAATCTATGAGGGAGGCCTATGTCCAGCAGTGGACGTCCTATGGCTGAAATGATGATGATGATGATGACCTAAGAATGGTTCTCCAGCGATGAGTAGACGCAAAGATGAACACGGTTATCTTGCCTTATGCACCCCATAAACACTGCGACCCCGTCGGCCAAACAGACACAAATCAATTTCAACGAATTGTCAGTACACACGGGGTGTTTAAACTGAGGGTGCCTAATGGAGACACACGCATTAAACCGGGCCTCGTGCAGATACAGGGGGACCTAATTAGTTTAAGCTTGCGAACAACCATAGACATATATGTTGCAGTGGAAGAGTCTGATGAAAGTTTTGGAATTTTGAAAATAAGAAAAAGAAAGAAAGAAAGTTTATTGATGTTAGGACACACGATTTTGAGTACATAGTAAGAACCTCTTAATGAAATGAAATGAAATAATTTATTTCTGCAAGTAGCCTGAAGGGCTCTTTCACATGTCGGATTCTTTTCTTTTGGTTTTTTTGAAGCTAATCGTGTTTACGTGCTTTATTTTTTCTATCTCACACATAATTTAGTACCAATCGTCTTAAAAGACTTCGTAAGTATTTTATTTATCAAATAAGTTAATACATTGAAATGTGAAACCCATGAAGAAATGTATAATAACATAAATATATCATACAATAATCAATATTTTTTTTTACTATAAATGGTACTTAGTAAGTACACAAGCCCACTTGATAAAAAAAAGCAGAAAGAGTGGCTATAACACAATTAAATTAAGAGGAAACAGGAGGGCAGTTTTTCCATACAAACGTAGTCCCCTGTTTCCTCCCTGGATAATGCCAGTAGAGCAATAATTTTTTGTCCAAAAATCTATGGCTACTATTGATATGTTCCTATGTTTTCCTTTTTACGATAAATTGATTCTCAAAAGAGATATTAACCTTCAAAAACCTAAAAAAAATGCCAGTTTTTTCGCTGTGTTCACACATCCAGAAAACAAATTTGACTAGATAATTTAAAAAAAAGAAAAACATAGGAACACGGCCAAAGCCTTTCTTTAATGTTTATTGAAAAAATTAGTTAAATAGGTTAAGTTTTGGGGAAGAAATCAGGGGACTATGAAACGTTGTTTTCATGAAATTTTAAAAGGTATTTTCGGTCCAAGCTGCAGTTGTCTCTATCGCACTCTGCGGGCGAGAGGCGGGCAGTGCGGGACAGCGACACATTTTACAAATACCTAATCTTCAATTCTCTCGATCTTACTGTTTCCTCTTAAGGGTAGAATGAGTTTTGTCACCCCTAGTACTATGTATGCCTTTATTTTTTAGTGAATTATAATTTGAAACAACAATGTGGAGCTTCCAGCTATTGCGCTAGAGATCCATGTACTTATCACCCTAGTCCAGTAGATTTTGTTTGGGGATCAAAAGGCATGGGTTTATACAATTTTGCTGCATTAACTTGATACGTTATTCAATTCAAAGCTTATTTGTGGTTACACTCGTTTTATTACCTCTAGTTAGACTAACACGTTCATGTTCATGCAACTTTATAAGCTAATCTAAATCATAAGCTAATTTTTGCAATGTCATATTCAAGATTATTTTGTCTCAAATAATTTTGAACTTTGGTTACTTGTCGCAAGACCGATTTTGTAATTTTAGGACTAGTTCAGATACCTAGTAATTTTGATTTCTGACTCTTAGTGCGTTAAATGCTTCATTACTTATTTATGTTTCCTAGCTCATAATCTAATCAACTTGGTTTGCTCATATTATCACCAACATTATTTAAATAGCCTCATAACCTAATTAATAAGCAAATAAAACTAAGTAAGGGTTATGACTTATGACTTCATGGAGTCGGGTTTTGAATTATCTTAATAGTAATATAATTCATGTCGTGGAAGCAAACGATAACCCTCTTTAAGTTTGTATGAAAAACTGATCGACTCGAATCACCTTAAGCATTCTTTCTTGGTGCTCCTTTTAACGTAGCAAAATGCAAAGTTCAAGAGTAGGTGCTTATTCTAAGGATAAAACTATCACTGACGGCACGTACGAAAGATATCCCCAAGCTACTGTAGCTGAAAAATAATTCGAACCGTAGAGAAACGAGGTGTGAATTATTGTTATTTTGTAAATAAGTAGGAATAAGATTTTACAAAATTTTAATTCATGAATCTAATTTGGCCGCCGCAGTCCGCGGGCTTTGGGCAACAGAGACCGGCCAGGGTTGCGTTCTTTGGCGGGGAAGTAATGTATTTCGGGTAAAGATGACACTAAGATCGATGATTCGATTTCTACTGGATTTCTCGGATAGCTACCTGCCTTAGGTACTAGTCCCACCGCCGGGTAAACGAGTAAAATTGGGTGACTAGCATTACCTACACCGTGGATCTGGAAAGGCCGATCGATCAAACTGTACCTCGCTAGCCCATATTGAACTATTACTCGCCCACATTCACTCGCTTACTCGCCGATGGTGGCACAAGTGTCTTATTATAACTGACAGTTAGGTCATCTTCATTTCTTTTAATTTATTTTTTTATTGAATCTTGCATTCTGTGACAAAAACCGAATATTTATGCAAGGGCCGCACTTTGTTAATAATTTGTGACTTTATACGATTCTGAATATAACGACTTTTACATACAAAATAGCCAGGGAGGCTCGCGGGCCGCAAAAGAACTGTTCGCGGGCCGCTGGTTGCCGACCGCTGATTTAGACCAATAAAGGTAATTTAGATGGCAATGCCAACTCGGCTTCATTACCTTTTTTTTTTTGCTGAGTTGCATTTGAACAAGGGATCTAACCCAAGGAAAACTACTTTTCCTACTAACTATTTTCGCGTAATATATACACAGAGTATTCTTATGAAATCCAAATAACATGAAAACTCGCGAAGCTGTACTGAAAATTCGACGCTAATGCAACCACTTTCGCGCGGCAGACGCAAACGAATAAATAAAACATGGGCTAGTAATGCACACCGTTATTCGGGTCCTCGCCAACTCACTCTCATGCGGCAAAAAAAGCACGTCACATCATAATTCTTAGGTCATACATAGGTCGCATATAATGTAAAACATACTCATTAACACGTTCCTTTAACATACTGTCTAACAACACCATCTCGAAAGTGTTGTCGTTTCTCTTAAAATAAAATTAATTAAAAATCAGCTGGCGTTGAAAAGCTTTACTTATTTATTTATAATATCAGCCTTTTTATTCAGACACAGTAGATAAGATTTATTTCTGCAACAAATATATTGTTGTTCAGATACTTCGCTCTTACGAAATTAACTTACCTGGGCATTTTCATCGAATGTCATGTTAACTAGTAGTCAGTAATCGTCACAAAACTGACGATTACTGTCAAACTTTTTGGCAGTCAAGTACCCAATTGGATAATTGGAGTATATTAAAGACAACAGTCATCAAAAGTACACTACCTAGCAGTGGCGTGGCGTAAAAGAAATCCTTGGGCAAGCCGGTGCAGATTTGGCGTACATTTTCCTTAAGAGCTGTAGAATAGGGTGCTCAAATGCCTGACATTAGGCAAACCGGTAGGAATCGAGTTCTTTGGACGTCACGCTACTACTACCTAGTCTACTTTTGATGAGTCAAAAGGCAGTCGCTGAAGGCCATGAGGTTGGTATAAACCCTGTCGTCGGAAGCTTTCCGCTCGCATTTCCACTAATGCTCTGGAAAATTCTAGAATATCATAGACACGGAAGTAGACTGTACATGAAGGCATGGACTGAAACGTCTTTATTTGGCTGTTTAGATACGGAAGCGAGATTGGCAAGAAAAGAACTATTTAACGTAGCTTTACCGCCCAAGTAGCACACAAACTGCATTCAGCAGTTTAAGCAATAATCTTATACCTACAGCTTGCGTGCTATTTGTGCAGGAGAATAAAACAAATATATTTAAGTAGGTACCTAAATGTATCTGTATTACATTTTAAACAATCATGATTACAAAGTTGATTAATCTCCGATAACGTGCCGAATTAACTGCTAAAGTAAAATGATGTCTATAACTACAATGTCAAAACACAGAGTGGTGTTTCTCCAAGGTAGATAGCGAGTATACTTTTTGGGCAAATATGCATCAATGTCGACGGCATAGTGGGGAATCAGAATAATACATGAGGCTTTTTGCTTTATAGGAGTCTATTCGTACAAACCAACTACTCAGTGAATTTATGTATATATTAAAGAAAGTTACTTACCGAAATTATAAAAGAATTTGCGTGTGGCATTTTTTTTTCAAGAGTCAAACTTTCCCGCTTTTTTTGATTTATATAACTGTGATTAATCTTTAAACAAGAATGTTAGCTGCAGTTATCTTCTATACCGGTATCTAATTTATTGTCAGACGGTAGAACCACATGATAATCAAAGATTATCACTATTCAAATACAATACTTATTCAAAATTAGTAAATTTTTTCTTAGGTCCAAATTATAACCTATAAAATTGAAATAAGGTAGACTATATTGCTGCATAGTCACGTGCTGTACACGGCATCAATAAAGGTGTTAGCAGAATGTCAACTATTGGGCGTGTCAAGCACTAGGACGTTTACCTTACTTAACGCAGAACAACCGGAATATATACCGTCTGAAAGTCGACTTCCAGTCGAGTGTTTGGTCGCAAAAAAATTGTGTTGTATCAGGGCAAAATTCGCCCTCGCTCAATTTTCTCGACACATACAAACGCGCTTCAAGAGGGTCGGAGTGATAGAGTGATATCACGTAAGGCAATGCTAACGAATTTACTCCAATAAGCGAAGAGAAACAAATCACACTACGCAAAATTACTATTACTAGTGCTTGCCGGCATCAGTATTTCGGATCATTTACTACCCAGAATTTTTGGGACCATAGTGCATGGCATCTTCTTGCTAACTCCATAGTTGGCTTTATCAATACTTGCCACCAACAGATAATTATATAATTATTGGTACTTGTCCCACCGCCGGCGAGTAAGTGAGTAAAATTGGGCGAGTAGTATTCAATCAATCGATCACACTGTACCTCGTCAGCCCGCAATTAACTGTTACCCTTACTCGCCCGATTTTACTCACTTACTCGTCGTTACTCGTCGCTGGTGGGACAAGCAAGTGTCATAACTATGAACAAGCCTATTTAATGGCAAAAACTACCAATGGATATTATTCTCAAAAGACACGCGCGTTTCAGTGTCGAAATCACCATGTTTATGATTTGATGAGTTTTTGTTACCAAAGCACAAGTTAAAAAAAAGCTTTTAAAGCACGAAAGTGCCAACAAATACAACTGTAGTTAACTTCCTTACCCTAAGCCGATGAAATCTAATTTTGATACGTTCCATCAAAAAGTCATTTCCCTTGAAAACAAAGGCCAAGAAAAGTTCTAATTCGATCCAATCTAAATCCAATTACTTCCACCCCAGTATTAGTCACACGAAGAAAGCAGGTGCGATACCGATCTTCAAGTAACAGTTCAAATATACCGCTAGCGGCCGATTCACGGAACTAGCTCGCTGTTGGTTTTATGCCAAATACACTATTGAATCCTATTCTTGGAGAAGACATGCAATAAAATGTCAACTTTAGTCCAGATATTGAAATGGTAGTATTGGTTCTAATTTGAATGCAAATTGACGTTATTTTTATGTGAGCTCCGTGTGTCTTATTTAAATGATGTGCAACAAAGGTTTTTCTACATATTTCAGTAATATTTTTGGCCTTTTGAAATTTGCAAGAAATAGGGATTTACGAGTAGTAAGTCTGTGGGATACCAGTTTTAATTATGCTTCAGTGGACCAATACGAGAGCGAACCAACAGGAAAACTGTTCTAAAATACAAATGCGTTCCAAGGTTTTTGGCTACTGACCCCACGATCCGTATAATTCCGTAAGCGCTTCATACTACAAGGTGTGCTTGAGGCGACTATTCTCATAAACTGCCGGCGTTATACGAAGCACGGCACGCAACCTGTCAACGTGTTTCTTTACAAACATGTCATTGCTTAACTGTGATCTATATAGCCGTGAAAACGCAATGGGCATTTCTCCAGGCGCTTCTACGGCTGTGATCGCATTTTTGTCCGAATCTGGCAAGTTTTGCATGGAGTTTTTTCATTCTTTATTTATTAATGCATAATGCTTTTGTTCTTGTCCTGCTAATTTTTAGTTGCTCATTTAATAATATTTAGGAATATACCGAAGATTTAAATTTAACGGGAACACTCAGAAAGTCTTCCAACAGTTAGTATGTACCTATAAAATCCCCGACAGTCAGTAACAAAAACAACAAGCACATGCCAAAATAACATGAAATTTCAGACGTAAGTAATCCGGACTCATCCCAGATTTGCGAGTATTAATTTAGATAGGAGTTGGAGCTAAAACAAAAGCGTGTTACTAAAATTGCTCCACGCAAAAGCGGTTCTAAAGCACAGTAACGTTATGAACCAAGTTGGTGCAAGTTTGTAACTAGCGCAGAACTATGTAGAGAGCTATGCTAACTACATTTGCGTCAGGCGTAAATTTGCGGTAGTCCCTACTAAGCCCTAATTACTTCTCGTTACTAAACTACTTGCCAGGTTTCTGAGGTATAATTACGCTTTCAATTGATTTATTAAACTTTTGAAAGACATTTGCATTTATAACCATTCTGTCTTCGGCTAAGTTACTCGCATCCAGCTAGTCGCTGTCAGGTTCCAGGTTCAGTAACAGCTGTTACGTCGCACATTTCCCGTATGTATGTATAATTGTTTAATTGTATGCCTATGCATATTTAAATATTGCAAAATTTACATCCGTACACAAATAAACATACATATAACATTTCAAACATACAATCCGACCACCCGATTTACTTGATTTACTTAAACTTAAACTGAATTATACTTAACTTTGCTGCTCGTTTGAAAGATTATGAAGATTTTTAGAATGAGATGAAAAACTTAGAAACAGTAATGTACTTAAACCAAATTCAAATTCTGAAAAACTTCAAAATCTCTCAAACAAGCAGCAATGTTTACATGTATAATCATAATTATTATTACGGAAATCGAAGTGTCCGTGTTGCTCTAAGAAGACGGAAATCAAATATTTTTTTAGAGTGACGATGTTAATGTACGAGAGAAATATTATTTTATGGTACTTGTTTATGCACTGTAGGCCGTGTAATAAGAGCAAATAATTAAAACGTAGATTCTAATCCTAAAAAATAATCCTTATCTTAAAAATCTTTTAAATAAGATGCAAACTAAAGATTTTCTCTTTTTCGTACGAATTAAATAGTATTTTCAATGTATGTGACAAGCCACGACAATTAGATTGATTAATATCAATCTAATTGTCGTGGCTTGTCACGCTACAAACATAAAAAATCGCAATACTTTGCGTCTCCAAATAAATTTCAAAGTATACTAAAAATCATGACATAGGTTATTTTGTTGTTGGTTTGGTGGTGTGGTTTTTTGGGTATTTTAGTACGGGAAACGATAATTCACAGTTTTTACAATTTTGGTTTCCGGATTTAACTGATCAGCAAAATATTTTATGAAAACCGTCTCTCTTGTTGCAATAATGAAAACAATATGCTTCAACATTTCTCGACATAACAAATAAGGTCGTTGAATGGTAATTACTGTCACACTACTATCTCACTTTAATGGATTTAAAAAAATAATTAAGTCAGTGATTTATAGTTCGTATCGTTTATAGCCGTTGCCCTCCTTCAGCCACGATAAGGGAAGTAAAAGAGGAAGCCAGTGATTTATTGTCGGACTCAGTTAATTTTTCAATGAACCACTGTTTATTGGATATAACACACGCACGATAACAATCCAGCGATAAATTATTCCTATTTCTTAATGAAACTCACTCTCTGCGATTTTTTTTAGGGTTCCGTACCTCAAAAGCGAGAAAAAACCGTTATAAGATAACTTTGTTGTCCGTCCTTCTGTCTGTCGTCTCCCAAGACCCATTATCTCGGGAACACGTGGAGATATCGAGTTGAAATTGAAACCATATACTCAGGTCAATGGTCCCTTGAAGCTGTGAAAAAATCAAGCTTCTAAGTTAACGTGAAGAAAGATACGGCCGTTTATGCCGCAAAAAACGTAAATTTCGACATTCTCAAGTAAACCAAAATTCAAAGGGTACTTTCCGTTGACCTAGAATTATGAAATTTGGCAAGATATACCGTCTTATACTACAAGTATATGGAAAAATTTGAAAACTATACATTTTTAATTAAATCATTAAAAAATAGACTTTACTAACATAATCAAAATTTATAGGTGTACCTACAAATTTATACGGAACCCTCGGTGGGAGAGTCCGACGCGCGCTTGTCTGTTTATTTTCTGATAACCTTTCTGTTCATATCTGTCGTTTGACAGTTTTATTATATTTAATGTAGTATTGACAAGGGTATCGCATGCGCCTCAAATAAATTTATTGTTTTTTGTGCTAATGGTCAAAGATCCATTAAATAAACATAGAGTCAGTGTTCTCCCTAATCTCGGGGCGAGGTTGGTATGGTACCCACGCAAGACGTTTACGTCAAACGTAAAGGATGGTTCGGAGTTGCACTCGGCCCATAAAACAAGCGCGGTCACGCCTCCGATGAAGCACTGACAGTTTTATGTCCGTTCACACACTGCGGTGCAGACCAGCGGAACCACTGAAAATTTTAAAGATGGAATTAACTACATTTCTGCAAATAAATGATCTTTTATCTTTTTTTATCTTTTTTTTAAATATGTAAATATAATAAATTTAGACAAGCTATTTGTTACTTTTCTTGTATAGTTGCAAACTGCATGTCGAAACCAAATCAAATGAGGGGTTCATGGCACCATATTATTGGATTGTCACCAAAAATACGCAAGTGTATACTTACTTAGGCCCAATCGAACGTCAGGAAGTGGTTCTGATTCAGCTTGCAAGATTTGCTCTAATTTTGAAATTTGTTTTGACTATAACTTTATAATAATGTTATATTTAACCATAGCACACGGCTTCTTCAAGAGTCAGAGTCTACTTGAGAGTATCAAGTTGGTCAGCAGCTAGTTGGAATGTTATTGTAATTTGTTTTGGAAAGACTACGGAATGGTCATGCTTGTATTCAATTGTCAGTAAATAAAATACTGAATTGATGACAAATTGTTTTTTTTTAATAACTATAGCCCACAAAGGCCTAGTCTGCCACGTTTTTTCCAAATTTCAATTGTATTTTTTATTTTCATAAGATTTTAGCGTGAATTTGCGGAATACAAAGTAGCTTTGCTGCATGTTTTAGTACGTTATGATTCCTTCCATAGAATGTAGGTATGTGGTTAGATTTAATTCCGGTCTAAAACCCTTGCTTTCCCATGGTGGTTAGGAGCCAATAAGTCAACCGCCAATTTATTGTCGAATTGAAAGTAAACAATGCAAAACATTTAAAACAAAATAAGACTGATCAAGACAGCTAAATTATTTTAAAATATCAAATCTTTAAATGCAGTTGATCTTATAAAATAAAAAAAAAAACATTTTTTTTACTGCTGCCTGTAATATTTAACGTTAGCTTTATTGAATTTTGAACAAGATAAATCTAAATATATTATTTCCATACTGTCTAGTCAAATACAAAGCATGTCGACCTATTCTTTCTTAAACTAAAACCAAAGTACCGAAGTACCTACAGCGTTTAATTTTACTTCCTAAACGCTAAATAAACCTGCATACATTTCTTGGTTTCATCTCCATTATTATAATGTGCTTCTTTTTTAACAGGCTTTTTAATGGCTTCCCCTCAACTTCCGAGACTTAGCGTCAAGTGATTTTTCCTCTTCATTATACTTTACTGACGCAAATGAATGTTTTGGAAAAATCCCTTTATTTTTGTTTACAAAATAATTCTAAGATTAGAACTTTAAGAATTTGAATAAACACAATAGGCATTTAAAGAGAATTTAAATTGTGTGCAATTACATTGGTAATTCCAAGTATATGAAATGTTGTCTACCTATTACCATTTGGTCCTCAGGTTGACAACGCAATAAAATCCTTTAGTCCCTAAAGTCACATGTATTATATGGCTGATGTTTCCGCATTCTACCAGGTACAGGAAATTTAAGCATTTCCCATTTTAATAACTACTTAATTACCTTTGACGAAATACGAGTCTATAACGGAGAATTACCAATACCAATATACAATAATATTTTGTCCCAGGGAGAGTCTGCACTCACGAAAATGATAGTCACCGTTACCATTGATATGCAAATTCCATTGATTTCTCTATTAGAGGCGAGCGGTGAATTAATGAACGAGCCGGTCCGAAGTGGAACGGACAATGATGGAGTCATTAGCTGGCGCTCTGGCACGTTGCTGTGGCTGAGGCTCAATATATCCGCAATTGCAATTTGTGGTTTATTAAAATGTTGGTGACTTGCTAATTATGAATTAAATATTATAGATAAATATGACGAAGTGAAACAGAACTCTGGCCAGCCGATCCTGACGATTGCTACTGTTTGGGCGTGAAGATGAAGGAAATACTCGGAAATTAACACTTAGGTTCATATGAACACACATGCCACTGAATTACTGTGATTTAACACTTAACTACCTACGTCCTATTTTTGTCACATAACCAACAAACTGCGGTCTAGGACTAGGAGACCCCGACTTGATATCGCCCTTATAAAAAGTTCCAAATATTTGAGAGTTATTTTAAAATAACAGTTCTGATTTAAACATTTTAAAGTATTTATGAAGCCAAAGGTTTAGTTTGCGAACACCACAGCATTTATCCAAAAATACCGCGCCAAGCACGCGCGAGTTCCTCTAGCTGCCAACCACTGACTGACAAACCTCTCCAGTTTGGCATTGTCACTGAGTGCTCGAGCTACGGTACTCCATACGGAATACTGAATTTCCCGGTCTTACGTCATTTAAACATGTTTGCATTATTATTTAAATTGTATTTTAACTACCGATTTATCCACGCTCCGTTAAATATATTATTATAATATATTTACCGTACCAGCTACCACCAGTCACCAGAAATAAGTTACCCTCAAAACTATAATAAAAATCTAACTTTAGTTAGTCTTAACCTTATTATGTCGAAACACATGAATTTAATTTTCTGATCTTTCTAGAGGATGTAGGTATAAAATGATTGTCTTTGACCGAGCAAGTAATAAACAAACTCATTAGTTGTTCAAAGGTTATCTAAACTTTCTTATTAGCATCTTCGGAATACTGGCATACTGATAATATTTTTTTCTACTCCTGTACTTTTATTTGTCTTTTACTTCATATCAGCACTAGTGTCGTTATAGTCGCAAAACGATACTGCTAGCAGCCACCGACTTCTAAATCTAGGTTAAACTTAGGTCAAGGATTTAAGCGCTCAATATAACTTTACTAAAAAAATGCACAACTACCAACTTAACAAACAATTAAATTCCTACGGTTTTTAAGAAAAACAAAACTTTCCGTACTAAATTCATTGATGCCAACATAAAAAAAAGCATTTTTAATATCTTCACTGCGTGTCACTAGCGAGTATGCGACAAATTAAAAAAAAGTTTACCATATACACATACTGTCCTGTCAGTCATATGTCATATTTGCCTTGTTTGCGCGCTATGCTTAATTTTGTATTTTATATTTTAAAACCTAGTCGTAGAAAAAGTATTGTATGCAACGTTGTATAATTAAATAAAAAAACCCTCATGGCGTCTCTATTTGCGATACTCGCCGCCGCGGCGGCTCGTATCGCAAATGACGCCATTCGCATTTTTTGAGCCTACTTATACAACTGTTGCATAAAATACTATATTGATATGACAGTTGTTTATTGTTACATATTAGTTTTTTATTATATTTTCTGTGTTTAAATTTGAATATAGCAATCCTCGTAGTTTGAGGGTCGAACTAAGTGGAATTCAATGATACTCGTAGTTCGAGGGGTGAACCAAGTGGAATTTTAATAATTCTCGTGGTTCGCGGATCGGAACAAGTGGTATTTTAAATATTCTCTAGGTCCGATGGTCGAACTAAGTGGAATAAAATAATCCTGATAGTCCAACATGTCAGCAAGGAATCGAAATTCCTCGTCGTCCGACATGTCGGACAACGTTGTCGAACCACGTGGCCTGAGGGAAAAAAGAGATTCAGGAAAACACCGCGACTCTAAATAAATTTCCTGGCAATTCAAGCACACGTAACCACTTTTCAAGCATTACGGTAAAAACCAAAAAAAAGCGTAAAAAAACTCGAAGCAAATCGCAGAAAAACAACTGCTCATTTGATATTCATGTTTAGCTCATACGCATAAAACTTCCGTATGCACGAACATATTGACTCAAAACCAACATCCTTTGCCGCCCATCTTAGAAAGCTAAGCGAGTGGGCGTATGAATGACTCACAAATTCTCCCAAACAATACTGCTGTACGACAAAGTGCAATGTTGCGTAATAAATAGTTATCTGTACGTAAAGTTCATACTAAAATCGGTAATTTTGCTTATCGGCTGACGCTATTTAAAACTAGTGATGGAGCTGTTTCATTCTATATTGGATATGTCATATTACATTACAAACTGAGATTTCGTCATTTACTGCGTAAATTGATAAATAGTGCGATTAAAGTTTTCTCATAAAGGTTTAATATTCTCACCCCTATCCTCCTATCGTCAAACCTTGTGCAATGTGCATATCTGTAAGTCAAATACCTAGGTATAAAGTAATTCTAATCACAATATTTTAGCTGCAGTGGCATCTGGTTGTACCCATGTAATTACAAATATTAACGTTTTAAGTAACTAATCGGACAGCTCGTTCTCATTCCATGAAGTTCAATACGAGAGAGATAGACGATGATTTAAGTCTGTATATACTCGTATGTTTGACTGTTAATCTACAAAAAGCATTTCAATCCATAAAAATCATCAACTTTTATCATTGGTACCAATTTCATTTCACCAAGAACTTAAAATTGTGCAATATCTCGATGTTAAGTTTCGTGCCCAGCTAGAACATCTCTACTAATGGTTAGTGATAAATCGTTAGCCCATTTGGAGCGAGCCAATAGGCTGATAAACACTTTCTCGTGTGAAGGTGTATAGAATGCCGCTCTTATCTCCCTGTCAGCTGCAAGTGCTAAAGTGTCAGACTATCGGGTAACGCTTTTAACATTATTGCTAACCCTTATTGCCTATTAGCACGTTCGGTTATATCGTCTACATTTTAAGTCTTTTTACGAACAATAGTACATTACATAACTAGGGTGGTACAAAGAAAGGCCGAGATCGCAGAAGTTTGCGACCCGAGCTGCAAGCGAGGGTCGTAAATATGCGATCGAGGGCTTTCTTTATTACCTCCCGTGTTGTGTACATCATTTTATGTCTACACTTGGCCAGGAAGCGGCTTTTTCCGTACGCGCAGCGTGCGGAAAAAGTCACTTTATGGCGAGGTGTGGCATAAAATATATTTATAATCACTCACAAGGATTCTTATTTGAAAACATAGCTACAATCATAGCAAATATAAGAAAACGAAGCCGTATTATCAATTACTTCAGCATCATCATCATACATAACAAATTAAGAAACATCGCTAAACTTACTCCGTGAATCCAACTAGAGATAATTAAAACAAATATCCCGACACCATGTGAAAGTAGGTAAATCTGACATCACGTTCCCTGCACAAATTCCACAATGGAGTTCAAAAGTAATTTGTACTGTTTTGTTTCACAACTTAAATGTTCTGCGCGTAACCATTATCATTTATCGTGGGAAAAGTACGAACATTTGTCATGGTGCGCTATATCTACCCAACTTTTCATTTTAGACCCCAACAGACAAAACCCATTAGGTTCGTGATAATGCAAGTTCATCGTTGCCAGGTATTGTTTAGTGTTGCCATCGCGAACAAAGCAGGGTTGCCGTCTCATCCACGGACTACAGACCTATTACCAACCCATTGTACCGGGAGCATGGAGAAAATTAAAAATGCAGCATTGTCTGCGCGCATGACACGCGATGGGTACTTTGTGTTTTAATTACAGTTTACTCTGGCCATAATTACTTTAATTCTCTTGCCAAAATTTGAAAGTTTTTTGTTTTGTTCCAAATTTTTCGTAAGTCAGTAGACCTTCACCCTCTTGAGAGGGAATAATTTAAAACTTGCAGCATCATGTAATTTCCGGTGCTCCGTAGGCCAACTTATAAAATGTGGACTCCCTTCTCGGTTCGTGTTAAAGTTTAAATTGCTCGCCGACCGCTGCTTCTTTTTTCACTATCTTCCTCGTACACTCACTTTTTCCTATTTAAACTTTCTCGTTTTATTTTAAAAAGCCTCTTCCACTGCAACTTGTACCCAACTTTCGAATACTATCGATCTACCTGAGAGCGTCCTTATACGATGCGACGACGTCCGACTTTTCTACAAATATAATATCTTTATAGCAGGGTGGCCGTTGCCAATCGTACGAAGACGTTTACAAATAAGAGATGTGTGGTATGTTGTATGAGGTACGAGAATACTATCAGGCTCATACTATAATAGAGGAGGTTTTGAGATAAGAAACAATTCCAACACGCAATACACGCAATATTTCGTAGCATAAATGTGTCGTTTTCAGCTGAGGTTTGCCACTTCTTATCAATAAACGTCCATTTGAACATGTAATGACAAATTATTAAATACTCCTTATTTTGCTAAGCGGCAAACTGGTGTCGTTTGACTGACACCCCAAAAACCCCGTTAAGGTCTCGTACGAGCAAAAAAAAATTATCTGAATGATCATTCGAATAAAAAATAATTCACGACATTTTTATTCGCGGATGATTTACTCGCGGATGAATCATCCTTATGAGAAGTTGATATATCATTTTAATAGTATATCATTTTAGTGTTACATAGGTTAAAAATATATTAAATGTTACTCTACAGAGTGAGACGCCCCCACCGTGACGTGCTATGTAAAGGTCTGCATCTGCATGCGGCGTGGCTAGCTGAACTGACTGAATAAACTTGAAAACTTTTATAGCCGGGATTACATAATAGGCGTAAATGGAAATTAATAAGCACAACGAAAAGTTTATTTAAAGCTTATTAGTAAAACCCATTTCTGAACACAAATGTATAAATATTAGAATTAATTTATTCCCAGGGAAAAAATGGAATTGCAAAAAATACGAGGGAAAATGCGATATTTATTTTGTCCAAGCCTGATAAATAAATTTAACGAAACTAATGCCTTAGTAGATCATAACTCAAAATGGCATAGTTCTTTTCTTAGTTCTTATGTAGGCGCATACCGGGTGTGGCCTGTAATACGAGCAAAAAATTAAACCGTAGGTTCTACTCCTCAAACTAGACAACTTTTATTCAGCGACTTTTAAAAATAACTTGTGGTTTGATTTTTAGCACACTTTAAAGTTTATCCGAACACGCAATGTATTGCGAAATTGATTACGTCTGTAGGGTGACAAGATTGACAAGCAATGTCAATTAGACGGATTTTGATGTACATTGAAAATACTAATTACTTTATATGAAAAATAGACAATGTAAGGACTACATATTTTTAAAAAGTGGTTGAACAAAAGTTTTATTATTTGAGGAATAGAATCTACGGTTTAATTTTTTGCTCGTATTACAGGCCACACCCGGTATTAAAAATATGTAAGTGAATTCAATTGATTCGTCGAGAGCTGACATCGTGACATCACATACAAAGCAAATGACTTGTAACATCGTAAGGAATGCGAATGAAGTATCGAAACGTTGTTACGCTCATCGAAATCGCAGCAAATAAAATAAATATAAAACGACTCAATGGTATTGGACTGCGTTCTTACTCCAATCGAGTGCTCTTGAATTAAGCGTCTGGGAATCGAACACCATTACCGTCGAGCTAAAGTTCCGTTGATCGTTTTGTCGATTGTATCAACGTAGCTGATGTACCGTTAAGAAATCGGGAATATTTTTAATCTTAATATTTCATATCTTCTACAAGTATGTTTAGATATAAATTCCTAATATTTACCTATTTATAAAATTGTCGATAAAGCAAAGTTACAGGACCTAAGTTTATAGTTACAATGATTTGTTTTTAATAAAGACATGATTTTTTTAAACAAATAAAAAGGGCGTATCGTCGGGTGATAACCAAAACTCACTAATTACGTACAAAAAATTAAAGTAACAATCAAGCTTATAAGACTAACAGCACGATTTATATTCCAATAATTGCAATGTTGTTAGTGAGGTTTGGTTGTCACCTGACGGTATAACTAAAACGAATTCCTAAGTATTTTCTCTGACGCTAACATGCGACATGATAATGTATATAAAATACTTCTTCAATATAAATAGGCATAGGTAACTAACTGTCAACGTAATCCGCAATAAACATATCATATACCCAGTTTACGTTCCAAACGGCCATAAATCGGAATATTTTGCTGATAGAAATAATTACTGGAATTAATCAGGGCATTTTTACGAGCCATTTCTCTAAGAGATCGAGGGTCGCAAACGACATAATATGTTGACTGTACATACAAGGTCATAATTTATGCCGTACCCAAGAATACCATGACATAAGATTTAGAGGGTAAGTTTAATATGCATATCTGACAAAATATGAATGCTTACTTATTTAACTGTAAGTAAATAAAACACTTAACTTCCTTTACGCTTTCTCTCTAATCAGTGGTATCAAAATGAAATGGATGATTAATTTTGTCTTTATCTTGTAACAGAAATACAAAGTTGTATGATTTTATCACCCTAGTGCCTCCTTCCGTTTCTTTCGTTGAAAGTTTTTAATCGTGATCCCATATTTGGTAATAACTGAAGATGTTGCGAAAGTCATAGCAACCCGAAAGTCATAGTAAACAAGACCGATGGAATCACTTATTGTCAGACTAAAGGGCAAATCTGTTTCAGCTGGTTTTATTAACAAAAATGAATGTACATATTATTATTTATCCTATCCCCGCGTTTTCACTTACTCACGACAAAGATGGCCGAACGTAATTTGTCCGGCTTGCAAACGGCCGCAGGCAAAATCTACAATGATTGTCGTAACTTCGTGTAAAATTTCCATTTACAAGAAAAAGAAGACTTTAAATCCACACTATAAGGATGATTATACCACCATTTGCTGAACTAAGATACGAGTTAGTGGAAGTGAGGCACGGTAATGTTTCGAGGGAAAATAAAATTTAAAATAAAGGCTCATAATTTAACCCTTCCGATCCCACGTGCGTTGCATACGTATGGTTTGGGAAATGCTACTCGATTCAAAACGGTGGTCCATACGTTCATATATTTACGAAGTTACTTCTTCTTCGTAATGATGATAATTAAATATATTTTTAGTTAATTTTTGAGTACTTTTGAAGTAGCAATATTTTAAGAAACAAACATATTATAAGCACAGTACGAGTTCATTTAAGAAAGTAACTAGTAGTTAATTTTTTATTGCCAGACTAGCAGAATTGAGGAATCAAGATAGCAACGTATTATTTATTTCCATGTTTTACCAAAACACAATTTAACTTTACCTCGTATTCCAAATTTTACTCGTATAGCTAATGAATACCGGGTTCAAGTATTCGTTATCAATGCCATTCCAGTTCAAAATACCTCACGGTTGTACCGCGCAGCACCGCAATTTGTGCACCTCGCGTCAGGATTCGCTCGTCGCCATGGTAACCCCCCTGCGACCACATTCGGAATTGTTTTCAAAATTCACCCGAACCTTGCTGTTGTTAAATCCGTATTAAAACAATAAAATCGAGTCGTTACGCGAGTCCCTTTTATGGTTTTTGTTAAATTTCAAATGCAATAAAGTAATAAAATTTCGCGGAATGTGTGAAAATGAAACAGCGTTTTAATTTGATGTTGTTCTCGTATCAAATAAAATCTAGTGTTTTGTTGGCCCGATATTTAGAAATTTAAAAATGTTTGGCTCAATACTCAAATTCAAGCAAATATCATCTATGTGCAGCAAAATACATAACCATTCATCAAATGTATGGGTTTCCTCAAAATTACTTAATTATTCGTGGGATTTCCGTAGAACTCCATATGGGGAGACCTCGACGAATTATCAGGATACCAGAAGCATTAAAGTGGCTGTACTAGGGCCGTAATTGCCTGTTAAAGTTCATGGACCGTGACGCGACAGGGCCAAGGGAGCGAAGGGAATAATTTCCACACTTTTTCTGCAATAAATTTGGAGGAAAATATAAGAGTTTGATAAAAAGATTTTTGTGGAGAGTCAAAAATATAATAAAATGTAATATTAATGAGTCTTGAAGTTGCCAGTGAAAACAGGCTAAAAAAGGGTAAGATAATAATTGACTACACAAAATAATTAATTATACCTGTACACAACAGTAACGTTAAAATAACTGGCCAAGAGCATGTCGGACCATGCTCAGTGTAGGGTTCCGTAACCTTTTACTAAAAGGAATACCGCTACAAATGAAAATATACTTAAAACTTAAAACCTGACTACGCCTTCGGCTTTGCAGCCTGAAGCTCGTTCTTCATGCCCCCGAAAATGAGACGCATATGCGGTTTGCGTGAGATAACCATGTGCCTTTAGCTCAAAGCGGTGCTTGGCTTTCGGCCTCCGTAGGGCTCACTACGGATATAGTGCGTTTGCAGAGGAGCTCGGCCTTCGGCCTCGCAACCTGAAGCTCGCCCTACGGGCTCGCAAGAATGAGATTGATACACGGTTTGCGTAAGGCGACCTGGAACGCTTCGGGCCTTCAGCTTCACTTTGAATTAGTGCGGCATAAAGGGCACCTGCAGACGAACCTTCGACCTTCCGGCTTGAAACTTCCTTCACAAGATCAGTCTCAAGTCGTGGTAACCCGAGGAGTGATAGCGGAAGCACCCTTACTGAAAACTATCTTTTAATGGCTATTTTATCAACGTCCATTTAATAAACTTGTTCTTTTCATCGTAGTTAGTATGGCGCCAGTAGTCCTTAATTTCCACAATTTATTAATCTATTTACCGCTGGCCTGCGTTACTGATTTATCACTTTTTTTTGTACGAACATTGATGCACCAGGAGGTAGGTGTGCTAGAACAATGTATACGTATCGGCGAAGAGCGCGGGCTATTGAACGCGTTTCTTGTTGTTATTGAATTGAAATGGAAATACACATGTGTAATATATTTTTGGAATGAGCTTTTAAATTCATTAAATTGTCATATAATTCAATGCCACTTGATGACTTTTATTCAATTCTTTACTTTTTATGAGGATCATCTTAATTTTGGTTCCAACTAACTTGCTTATGACCTGCGTTCAATCCCGAAGAATCTAACGATGCCCCACATGTTTGAATCGGTTCAGTAATTTTTGAGTTAAGAAGGAACAGACCAACATACAAACATACATACATGTATACATACGGCGCTGAAATCATAATCCTCCTTTTCGTTTTGCTATACTTGAGTAAATAATACGATATGGAAAAGTGCACCAACGAAAAAGCGTATCTTTATAGTAATTACGTCCTTTTGTTGAGAAGCGCGGTTTTTCGGCAATAACTCAAAAACGGTATATGCGATCATGTTGAAAACAATTTTCGTTGAAAGTATTAATTAAGCGTTACCTTTCTGACTTTTTCCATATTTTTTGGCCATACGGTTTAAAAGATAGAGGGGGGGGGGACACAATTTTTGCAACTTTCGGAGCGATTATTTCTGAAACTATTCACTTAATCAAAAATATTACTTAAGAACCTTAAAGTGTTTTTAAAATACCTGTCGAACTATGTACCACATGTTGATGTTTGGTAAAAAAAAAATGTTTCGCCTTCTGTTACATGTATGGAGTACCCCCCCTAAAAATATTTATTTTAATTATTTAACTACCAAACTAAGTAGCGGCTTGTACAACACGCCTACATTCTAAATTTCATCAATAGACGTCATGTAGTTTTTCAGGAAAATGCCTGTGACATACGGACGGACGGACGGACGGACGGACGGACGGACGGACATGACGAAACTATAAGGGTTCCGTTTTTGCCATTTTGGCTACGGAACCCTAAAAAATCAAAACTCATCTTAGAACACAAGAAACCGGCTAAATCAATGATTATTTCAATCGTCTAAGGCCTCTTAATCCACTATACGAAAAGTACATTTTGTTTGTAGTTTCAATGCATTATTATATAAATAATATGCCATCAAAAACATTACATGTAAAAAGATACAAGTCTCGCAACGCAGTTCTTCTAGTTAAATATACATTTACCTACATTACATTTAATAATCAAATACATAGACATTATCCAAGATCCTGGAACAAATTGCTTAATTTGGTTGGAGCTACATCGATTTGTGCAAGAATGACCCGGATATTTATTTCAGTAGGTAGGTATGTAGACACATATTATATATAAACAGAAAATTGCCGAGTGTCAAGATTAAATAATCCTTTGCTATGGTTTCTCCAAGTTCCATTTACTTATTTATTTTTTTGATAAAACCTTTTCTCGACCTGTGCAGACTTAGCTTAGACGGACCATATAGCTACTGTTGAACAACGATTAATCTATCAAGTACGGACAGCGGGGTAAGTGGTAAGATTAGGTGTTAGCATATTGGCAGCATGTTTGATGGCTATACCTACTAATTGGAGGTGGGATAGGTAATGCATCGTCTATAAGGTAACCCTCAGTAGGGTGTCCCTTATAAGGCATAATTTAAAGATCCTATTATAATAACGCATAACAGTCTAGGTGTACGATGATTGAGCATACCGCTTTAATGGCATAATAATAAAAACGCACACAAATTAATTGGCATACCAATTGATTTGGCATACCGGAAATTCGTATAATATTGTTAGGTATAGCGAACGAATAAAATTATGCATCCGGTAGGTATAAATGAGAAATGAGCGTCTTTGAAAAATAATTCCAAGTTTATATCCGTCGTTTACGAAAACCAAACCTTTTGAGTTTTTCTTACTACTATAGGTTGTAAATGTTGGCTGAACCAAAGCTATCAGAAAAGTAGGTTAGAAGTGCGGACCTTACAGAAACGAATCGCTTCCAGAAAAGAAGGTTTGGTTAGGTTTGAACTACGACCCAGATAGAAACGATCTGCTACCGAAAATGTAGGTTAGGATTGAACTACAACCCCAAGAAAAACGAGCTGCTAGGTACCTACCAGAAATGTAGGGAAGGTTAGGTTTGAACTGCAACCCCAACATACAAGGCAATTGCAACGTCCGATTAGGCGTTCTAAAAAAATATACATTTTAATATTATGTGAATATACAATGATGCGTAATAATGGAATCTATGCATACGTTAATAATAAAATAGGAAAATTTGCTATTTGCGTTTTAATATAGACCGGTGGGTCTATCTATATTAAAACGCTAAAGTAACATAATGTTTAATACCGTAATAGTTTTAGTATCTGACGTTATTTTTTTTTTTATAAATCATTGTCCTAGCACTATTTCTCGTTTCTTTTTCGGAGTACGTTTTGACTTGATCGTAGCTTTTTTATCATGTTACGGCTCATCTCATCTCTGTAAATCCCGTAAGAAGAAATTTGTCATTATTTATTCCTCTTCTAAGAAAGTGTATTTAACTTCGATATAATCCTATGTTTGATCTTAAATGAAAATTAACACTACCTAATTGTAGAAGCTTAATAGATGAACCTAGTATCAAGTCAAGTGATACTTATTACTAATGGGATATAAGACGTGAGCATTACACAGTTAATGTATGCTAATGTGGAATTGTCTATAATAGCTGGATTACTGACACTTGACAGCATAATGATGCTAATAATAGCTAACATACCGTATCGTAGATTATTGAACCTTGACCAAATAGGACAGGACATCGACGATACATCGTAAGCACTATTATGATCTATATAAATTGTTTTGGTGTAGTAGCGTGGCATCAGAATTATCCGTATGTAAGCCAGACATAGGGTTATTCCGAAAGAGATGGCTATACGGAAGAGATGGCCAATAATAAACAAAATGGCACTTCTAAATTGAAGGAAGATTTGCTTCGTTTAAACATTTTATAATTTTTTTATCTTAAGCATTGCAAACTAAATTGAAAGTATAGTTCCATTTGTTTATTATCAGTATTTTTTTTACATTGACCATCTCTCCCGTATGGGGTATTTACCATACGGGAATACATGCAGGGAAGGGATACATATAGGGTAATTCCAGAGGAGATCCCTCTCCCTCTGGAATTACCCTACACGTATTTTTTTTCAAGAGCTACTCTTAGATTAGTGTTCTCAAATGTCTTGAATTAGGCAATCCGATGTGGATCGGGTTCTATGGTCGCTGCGCCACTGGTAGGATTGGTAGGTAATAACTTGACCTGCCAAATGAAGGATTACTGGTAAAAGCACACTAAAAATAAATATGTATCCTTAGAATGACGCTACTGAAACAATATACTAAAAATATATATTAATATATTGTACTGCTTCTGTGTGATTTTATGTGCAATAAAGTTTTTACATACATACATATATCCTAACAGTATTATTTTTTATTTTCTTTGAAACAACTATGTTTTTTGCTTTGAATATAAAACTCCGTGTGGTTATGCATTATTATTCGAAAAATCTCTAAAACATGCTGCCTAAGCGTTTACGGAACTTTTGAAACCGAGTTTACCGAGTCAAGAAAACGTTTGCTACTTTCCTAAGCTTAAATACTCTGCTCTCCACATTTTCTAATGTTATGCGAACACAAAGAAACAGTTATTTTACCCACTCGAAACTTCAAGCGCAAACTTCTCAAGCACACGCACTGCATATTTAAAATCTTTTTCATCACGGTAAAAGTTTCCGTGTCAAAAGTTCCACCGCTGAATAACAGTTGGAGTTTGCTCAAGAGGCAAGGATTGTAGAGTGAACGTGCTTCAAACGAGTGTGGAGTGCCGACACCGGAGTATGGTTTGAAGATAAGAAAATATTCGCGCTGAATTATTCACATAGATATAACATTTTAGACAGCAATTCGTTTGACATGCCATATTCTATTGCGATTGCCACGTACGAAATCTGAATAGGTAAATGTCAGAAAATCTTCGACAAAAGTTAATAATATAACTGTATTTTTGTTTCGCTTTACCTACGTCTAGATCCGGAACCACGTAATACCATACGTCATCCCACCTTGTGTGACTTGACATCGTGCTGACTGGACAATTTTTTCGCCGAATCTGCCCTTAAGATTCTTGTCATAATATAGTGTATTTTACGAAGCAAAATAAATGGTCATTCATTCATACACAGTCATTGTTGTCTCGTACCTTTTCCAATTTCTTTGGAGTAAGGGATTTGACTCTAATCCCAGGGCATTTGTTAGATTAAGACTTTCAGTGATACTAGCTTGGTTTGCCGGGTGATAGAAACTTAACCCGTAAATTAATTCAATAATCGTTGATATTATCAAAAAAAAGTTAGCTAATCGATATACAAATGAACGTGCATCTATAGTACCTACAATGCAGTGGCGTGGCGTAAAAGATATCCTTGGGCAAGCCGGTGCAGATTGGGCGTACATTTTCCTTAAGAGCTGTAGAATAAAGTGCTTCAAATGCTTGATATTAGACAAGCCGGCAGGAATCGAGTTTTTTGGACGCGACGCTACTGCTACAATGTCACTTTCACAATTAATGTACCTACCTAATGTGTTTAAAAGTCAAGAGTTCAAACTTCAAACTCTCTTTGCTTTGTCGTCCATAAGTGCAATCGGCTCGATTCGTCGTGTTTAATAAGTCAACGACGCAGCTGTTCCCGCCAGCTGGCCCTCCTCACAGATTATACACAAGAAAATACAACAATCACTAACCAAACAAAACAAGCTCTCGAGATATCCCTTGTTTAGGTTGGCCAACATGAAAGAATATGGTAGTTTGTTTTACTTTGTACAAACATTTGGCTAAATGGTCTGTTGCTGAATCAAATATTTTGTGTTATAGGTACTATTCACCGATATAAGGTTAAAATAATTCTTAGCTTTGTTATCAACTAACCTGTGAAACGGTTGCTGTGTATCAATCAAGAAATAAGAATAACTGCGTAAATAAATAGACCTGAATATGCTTCTGAAACATGAAATAGCATAAAGTTAGCTGTAAAGCATACATATTCAACTGACTTTTGAAGGTTAATGCCTCTTTCCTTTTTGAGAGATTACATAATTTAGTAATGTCAGTTGATTTTTTATTTTATTTTAATAGATTGAACATGATATTGGCAGATTGTTCCCATTACGCTGCGCTGTTAAGATTAATTTTCTAAAACATCGCTAGCCGACATCGAACTAGAAAGAGGCCTAAAAGCAGCCGCAACTTAACACAGTTACGATCCACAACCGCCTACGCAGTACCTGCTCGCTAAGATAGTGGGATTTCTGGAGACATTGTTTACGATTCCGACAGGTGACGGTCAACAAACGAACTAAATAAATCAGGAACATAACTCTTAGCACTGATGGAATAAGGGTCATAATAACCAATCAATTGCTCGGTTTTAAAGACATTGCTTAGACATGCTTCGTACTACAAATGCTACATTGTTTAGTGCGCTGAATGCCCTGAATGCTATGCTGTTTGAACTGAGGTGAAAATTCTGTACCGGTTAGTCTCGCTGTAAACAACCTTTATAGTATTTACAATGACAAACATGTCAGCTACGAAATTTGACTATCAGGTTTTGAATAACAATAGAATGTGTCAGAGGCATTGATTTTTTTTGTGAAAAAGATCTGTGTTCACGGTAGAAAAAAAACAAATAACCGTTATCCTGATTCACTACACAAATCATTTCATGTGTCTGAAATGTTGAAACAAACTTGCTTGAATAGATTGATAAACACCTTAATAAAATAAGTATATGTAGTTAGTTATACTTTACTTACCTACAAGTTAAATAAAATAAAAAGTTGACGACGCATGTGATGACTTGATAAGTGTGCTCCTGAAAAAAAATACCATTACCACGCAAAAGAATGTCTCTCTTGAAATCTACACTTTGGATCCTCTTATTAATGGCAGCCTTTAAACTAAGACTACTCCTTATTCCGTAACTAAACTATTACGAAACGAAAATATCTTCAAAAATAACATAGTAATAACGTGTCGAGAGCACATAACCATATCAATAACTCGTCCATGTGGCTTAGGAATATTTTAGACTCACAATTCTTTAGAAGATCATCCGAGTCTTATAGTAACTTGCATGAATTACCTACGCGGGATTAAGGGAGAGTTATATGCATTTCTGCGGTAGGTCGGACAAATCCGAACTCTCGTTCTGTGAAGTGCTAATCCGAAACATGTGCGACGGAAAAAATAATGAAGATAAGGGTCAATTTCGAGAATTAACTTTGCCGGGTGCCGCCAGGGCTGTCACTGTCGTCACTGACAAACGATCTTTTGTCGATACCCTCTCGAAATGCTTTTACGGTGACGGCATAAAATGCGGGCAAACTAAAGTTAGGGTTCAAACCATATGAGAATTGGACAGTTACTATCTAATATTAAAGTCGTTTATATTTTATTTTGACATCCCTATACTGCACATTCATATAGCTATAAAAAGAGCGTAGGATCAACGCTTGGATTGACAATGACAAGCGTTTAAGAATGGAGTTTATTTATTTGTACAAGTATTCCCTTTTAGCAGTAAGACAAAACAACGAACCCTTAGATACGTTCTCTCCGCTACAAGATGTTGAATAGGGACTATTCATTACCTTACTTGCGTGGATGCACTGTGACAACAAGAGTTAAATCAGTTAGATAAGTTTAGTAGAAAGTATGTTTTGATGTTTCCTCTCTTTGTATCATGTAATCCCGATGGTGAATAACTACAAAAAAAGCTTCTTATCGTCATTATTATCAGTGGGGTTCGTTTCTAGTGCAATTATGTATTTTGTTTTCCTAGGAAGGGAAGAGTATTGCAGTTTTAGTTTACATACAAATAGTGACCCGGAAATGAGTAAGCATGAGTAGCAATATAACAACGGCTTGGATATACTCACATAAAAATTCAGGCGAAACCAAAAGCTTTTACCACCTACTTACCAGCAAGGACCCCTTTAAAAAGAGTATTTATATCGCTTAGTTCAAAGCCCACATAAAATCGAATAGTTTTGGAATGGACAAAAACCGTCGAATGTGTAATTGAGTCGTCGTGAGTCACAGCGCACATCTGCTGCGTAACGCACTGGCTGCGGTGTGGTAGCCTGCTGCCTCGGCCCGAATGTTACGTCGTACATATTCCTGTTGATAATGCAATAGTTAACGGTATACATTACACTGTTTTTATCATACAGGTCCAGCAGTAGTAGACGTTTTGAAGCTACATGCCTATAAAAATCCTCCTTATGCAAATTATGCTTTGAAAGCCCTTAACTAGGAGTTCTTAAATTACTAAATATTGCCTTGTTGTATTGATACATATGGAAACGAATGTGGAGCACCGTCTAGAGAGACAAGATAGACGGCCTATTGATCAAATATTCATAAATGTGATTATGCAATTCAAGTGTAAATTTAACACAATATCTACTAAAAAAAGTTTAATTTGAAGTATTACACAAAAGCTATGCAGTTTTATTAGATTATAATTAACAGTATGTTTTATTAGGTAGTAGGTATTAGTCTTCGTCCGTAATTTACTCGTATCACACATTAATTACAAGGGTATTTTTCAGGAACCATGCATTTCCGAATAAAAAGTATAGCTCATTTCATTTTACGGGCCATATTTATGCTAAAATACGGTTGAATGCTGCCGCCATAACGCAAAAAGGCACATAACATATCATATCTAACTGCATTTTTCGAAACTGATGACTTCGGAACCAGTTAATTTCATTGATTCCAAATATAATTGTTTACAACTCTGCTTCGAAAAGCCTTTTTCTTATGACAGCAGAATAAAATTTCTATTATCTTTTGTTTAAACTACTTACCTCACCGCTAAAGCACCTATTCCCCGAAGTACTCTGTGGTTTAGTTCCGGTACTCCCGCGCATTGTTTCTCCCCTCTAATAGTGCGGTATTATTTAGCGAAAAGGGCCTTTAATGCACCCGACCCCACCAAAGGAAGATTAGATTTCTTATCAAACAAAAAACACCGAAAAAAGTTTAGAAATACTAATTGTATTGACTATTGTGTAAACTTTTAAATTTTAGGGGATTTTTTTTTATTCACTAAGGTCTAGGGGTCAAATATTGCAACTGAATTTTAAAGCAGTTATCCTCCACCGGTTGAGCTGAAATTATGTATGCAAATGTAAATCGGATCTTCGTTGTCATAAATTTAAGAGACTTTTGTTATTATTCTGTTATCTCATCTGCTACAGCCTTGAGCTCTTCATATGATGTAAATCGAATGGCAATGCAATATCATTATGACTAGTTGGAGCTGGTCTAATGACGGTGGCGACGGCAGGTCAGATCATACACTCACGGAAGTGTCCGTAGTATCATATCATCTAAATTACAAAAGATACACCCGCTCAATTGATTAGTTTTGACATGCAGTTTACAATTACCAGTGTTCGGAATTAGATGAGCTAAAATAGCTATTCTTTGCGAGAGGACATAATATAGAGTGGTTATAAACGGGTAAAAAAAATTTTTCTTGAATACCGGGTATTTAATATTTATTCGGTTAGGTACTAGTCGTAATATTAAACATAACATGTTTTTCGTTTAAAGTACCGGATGTTTAAAGTTAGTTTTTAACATGAACAACACTAAAACTAACATTAAAAACTGTTTATACCTGGCCATAAAGTGGCTTTTTCCGTACGCTTTCTGGCCAACTGTAGACACAAAATTATGTACACAACACGGGAGGTAATAATCGGGCCACAAACTTCTGCGATCTCGGCCTTTCTTTGCATTACCACCCTAGTTGTGTAATGTACTAAAACGTATTCAAGATTTTTTTTTACCCGGTTGTATAACCACTCTACATTATGTTCTCTTGCGAAGAATACGTATTTTTTCTACTCCTGAACTGTTATCTGTCTTTTACTTGGTCACGAACACTAATATAAGAACATACATAATATGAGTTCATAGAAGTCTATACTCTATTCCCCATAACAGCACTAGTGTCGTTATAGTCACTTTACGTTATTGCTAGCAGCCATAGACTTCTAAATCTAGGTTAAACTTAGGTCAAGGATTAAGCGCTCAATTTTAACTTTGCGGTAAAAATGCACAACTACCAACTTAACAAACAATTAAATTCCTACGGTTTTTAAGAAAAACAAAACTTTCCTAACTAAATTCATTGATGCCAGCATAAAAAAAAAAGTATTTTTAATATAGTCACGTCACGTCAGTCAGTAATTAAAAAAAAAGTTTACCATAGACACATACTGTCAGTCATACGTCATATTTGCCTTATTTGTAGGTCATTCTTTTAATTTTGTATTTTATATATTAAAACCTAGTCGTAGAAAAAGTATTGTATGCAAAGTTGTATAATTAAGTCAAAAAACGCTCATTGCGTCTCTATTTGCGATACTCGCCGCATTCGCGGCTCGTATCGCAACTCACGCAATTCGCATTTTTTTAACCCATTTATACAACTGTTGCATAAAATACTATTAGCTCACCTAAGTAATTCCAAACACTGACAATTACACTACTTATACAAATAAAGTCGGACGACAATAAGACGGCAATAAAAAGCTTGTCTCAAAATAAAATCTTTGACAGAAACATACTAACAATAATTTAACGATAATTTTAAGTAGGTAGATTCCTTATTTCAGACATATTTTTTATCTTAGAACATAGTTAATAGTATAATATCGTTAATTTATTGGCATATTTATATACTTACCTGATAAATGCTTAATTGCCCGCAATGATAAAGTAAAACAAACTACAGTACTGTCGAGCTACGTACTGTACGTAGCTCGACAGTAGTCGAAACCCATTAACAAAATAAACGTAATTCAAAATAACCGTCACCAATGCCCACATGCGCTTCGAAATTAACGCGAAAACGATACATTACTTACAATGTTAAATTTTGACAGTGTTAATATGCGGGTACCTATATACCTAATACCGCGCCGTGTGTGTTTGTGCATGTAAAGATACCACACGATTTCTCGTTCCGGGACAGACAGTTCATTCATTGTTACTGTATAGATGCATATTGGTTTAACTCAAGGCAGCGAACATAGTAAGTTTCAATGTGAATAGATGAGATGCTTAAGAAATTTTCTTTGTTCTCATCTATATATTACGATAGGAGACCGTTAGGCACAAAGTTTAGCCAACAGTTCTTGGAATATACAAAAATGAATCTATCGTAACGTTAAATGTGTGTTTGAATAGTATACCAAACCCAATAACAGTATTAGGAATTTACACCTACACACAACAATTAATACCTGAAATGACAACCACGACTACTTTGTCAAGAATGACATCGAAGAAGAAGTACCAATTACCTACATAATATTCACAGCCTGTGTTAAAATTTCTGCGACTCTTACTATTAATTTTTTTTCTAGAATTGTAAAAAAATATACATATTTAAACCTTAAAGCCGCTTTACAAATAACTAACAACAAGGTAGGTACTTGTTATTTCTTGTATGATTTCTATTTTATTTCGATACTAAGCTTTAATACATCATTAAATTTTAAATTTATATTTGCTGTCTTTACAGTTTATACTGTAAAGCAGAGAATATTAATTTTAAGGTTCTCAACAATTTAGAATTATGAGGAAATAAATTTACACATTATTTAAACATAATTCCATCCCAAAATGCAGCAACCTACTAAAATTCCGTTTTTTTGTATAAAAACTTGTGGCTTTAGTTTTACATTACGCATGGCAACCCCACTGGCATGGGTGCAGCAATTAACGTCATTATCGCCCACGAGCCATTGTGCGATGATGATCTAATCGCTTGCATTGATGTATGAGATGATAATTATGTTAGCATGAGCCAGCGCCTGCTTTTTGTTTTGTTTTTTTTTTAACTCCGGAAATCCAAGATGTTCAGGGAACAACAGCAGTATCTTTTTAAAAATCTGGCAACCCTCTACGGCTATTCTGCACCAGTGGCGAAGCATTCATAGATAGGTATCCAATTCCTATCGGTTTGCCTATTAGGGCATTTGAGCTGCTTGTGTGTGTTTACTGTTTTAAATAATATAGTGTTGATTCAGTTCTTATCTTAGCGCCACCATAGAAACATCTTGTATTCTTTTGGAAAATATGTATTTATAATCAAAATTTACCAGTATGTGTTTCCCTAAATCAACCCCGAGTTAGACCCCCTTACAGTACACAACCACTGTTGTTGTACGATATAACTATTTATTCTGTGAAAATTTGGTGTTATTGTGAGCACCGTATAGCCCCGGTTAAGGAACGGTTTGTTACGCTACTCTAGAAGAATTGTAAAAGGGACCGGACCTATCACAAAGAAATCATTTATGTATGACAAAACTTTGCAAAAAAATCAACAAAAGTCAACTTGATTTATGATGCCGGTTTTCACACCGTGAGCTTCCGAAGATCCACAATATACAAAAAAATATAGACCTGGGACGAAATTTGATCGGTTCTCTATAACGACAGAGATAAATATACCACAATCCCGAAGGAATAAATTACTACGTGATAAAAATCTAACCCCGCCCGTAGCTCTGGTGCGACAAAAATGCTGTTTTGCAGCGAAATTGAATTACTGGACCACTAATCATGTTAAGTAGTTAAGTAGATTACGTAGATTATTTTCTATTTTGCATTTATGATTGTTATCGCTCTTAATTAATGGAGTTTAAATTGCTGCTTGTTTTTCAGAGTGCATTGGGCTGATTAATTTTGTGTTGTAATAGCAGTAGGCATGCACATATATTTATGCACGTATTTTTTATTTTATGAAATAGTTTAAAACTACAGTCCAAAGTATTTTACAAACATTCAATAGTAAACTTACGATGAGGTCCCGTCCCGGTTACTGTACGTGACTGTGCCAAATTGTCACATAAGTTCGCAGTAAAGTCGGTGCAAGCATAGCATGTTTTTCCCTAGAAGTCCTCGTGTTGGAGCTTAGATCTACAGGTACCAAGTCTACGGGAATTGACATTTTGCTTAGTACATCGCGTTCATCTAGTACCTACCTAATATGTGAAAGGAAGGATCACCGTGAGGTATGTAGCGACTAATTTATGCATACCTATGAATCTTCAATCAAAATATACGCGGTGGGGGATTAACTTGAGCGTTTAATATGGAAGGTCTAAAAATGCACTCACTATAATATTTACTCATAAAACGTGTAATAAATTTAATCCATCATCCTATGAACTTAGGCGTTAAACAATTTAGTAGAAGATGCTATAAAGAAAGACGATGGGCAACAACAATGATATGAGCATCGCAGGACATTCAGCCCAAGTTTATTTTACTGTTCCCACTAAAATACGCAATAAAACCGCCCACGCGATGTAACACTCATGATATTCCGACCTCTGCCCTCGAATAAAGAAACCTCCTTGCTCCGGCACATAACCGTTGATATTTTATTTGCAAACGCTTATTTTAATAGGGCTGACCCCTAAGTAACATCTTTACGTTACATAAAATATATTTTTCTGACAGTGTTATATTTTGAAAACAAGTTTCTATCGAAAAAATATTTTTGAGGCAAGCTTTTATTTCCGACTGTACATTTTTTGTATTATCATTATCACAAACTGGATGTCAAGATAATCAAATGAGCCTAAGCACGGGGGATGTATTTTGAGTAATTTAGATGATCCTATGGCCACCTTCCGACTCCATCATCAGATCAGGTCGATGGTACCATAAGCTTGCATTGACACCCAATTTACATAATAACTGAATGAAAAGAAATGGTTGAAAAATGCGTTGCAAATTTTGAAACAGCTCACATATGTATTTACATTACGTATGGACGTTACAAGTTTAATAAAAGCTTATAATTATTAAAACAAACTGGGTGTAAAAAAGTGAAGTGTTTTCTTCCGTTGCCCGGTTTAAACAACATGCAAACTCATAAGCATAAAACGTGTGGTACAGATGTCTTTTAAAATCGGCATTGCGTCTCGGCTTGCGGTAAACTGACAGTTCAAATCAGAGATTAAAATAAAACGGTTCTTTGGGTCCGCAGTGCGCCAAGTATCCGCTGGCCACCCTCCAGTTTCTAGATTGTGAAGAAAATTATACTGGCATCTCATGAAAGCTTAGACTTACTTAGATAGCGGTTGTTGCAAGAAATACACGAGCATATGAGGAAGGCTATTTAAACTACGTTGCTATTTCGTTTTCCTTTTGAGTTTTTAAATTAGAATATAAAGTGTTCCATGTTGTGAGCGCATTGTCAGCAATAAAGAAAGTGCTTTTTCCGTGAGGTAGAAACCACAAAACAATTTTGTGAAAATAAAGCTACCTACGCATAACATTGAGTGTAAAGTACTCTCTTTTGTGTATTAAATTACTTCCGTTGGCGAAAAAGATTACTTCGATATTATACAGGGCTTATGTTAAATTTCAATATTAGGTATGTATACCAAGATAAAAATGTGATACTACATACATAGTATATTATTATGTGCAAAAGCATATTTTGTGCTTAAAGAAAAAGATAACATACAATTCTTTAACTATACGGCTTTATAAGAATAAGTTATCACTCCATGACCAATGCGCCTGGTTTATTGCCCTCGAGTTCGGCTTGTTAGTTTTATTAGCTAAGCCGTTTATCGTATTAAGACAGCTGGCATTATCTTAACCGTGGGGTGTTTTGATAAACCGTTCAATTCTAAAATGAACGATACTTCCTTTTGGTAACGAGGTCGTCTTATTACTGTAAGTACGTTATGCATGGCTTTGTGCTTCGCCTTGTTAGTACTCGTGTTGTTCCATATTTTTATATGAATTTATGCATTTTCTTCTTTTGTTTTTGTATATAAATAGCAATGTATTGAAAAAACGACGGGTTTAATGTAGGATAGGGTCAGACTACGCTAAGTCTGCAGAAGTCGAAATAAGGTTTTATTGCAAAAAACACACATGGCAATATCACAAGCAAGATGATTAATTAGTCTTGATACTTGTGAAATAAATATACGCGACAGTCTTGCACTAATTGATCTAGTTCCAACCAAACTAAGCAATGCTTGTATTATATGTACCTATTTAGATATAATATTTAAATACATTGTAATTATCTAAACGGAAGAATTATTGCCAAGGACCAAGATAAAAAAATCCTCTTGCTGTAGTTTCCGCACGTTGCCATATATATTTTTTTAATAAAACCTTTTTTCGACCACTGCAAACTTAGCGTAGTCCGACTATAATATAATTGTATAAAATTTCTCAGGCGCTGTTTCTAAAATAACTGTATAGATATGAGTAGTTAAGTATTTAGATGTCCACGTGTCTTGTAGTTTAAACATTGCAATGTGTCTTATTTTACAGCTTGTCTTATATACGTACATACTGACTTAAATAGCGTGCCACTTGTTTTTATTTTGTTATGTGAATCATTTCTTTTCAGTTTTTCTATGGTTTTTGTAATATCATGGAAAAACCCAATTGATAAAACATAATATACCAACTACCAACTAAGAAGCGCGGGCCTGTTAGTACGGGATTTAAATACAAACAGGCATCAACACTGTCTGTACAGACAGTACGTATACTGCATAGTGTTCAAAAACTATACAAATAATAATCGTTCCTAATTTAGTAATTAATCTTAATTTACCTAACAACACAAAACAAAATACGGATATTATTTACTAAGGACATTCATATGAAGTTAATACGGTATCAAACATTAAGGTACTAGCTATGTAAATAGTGTCCTTACAAGCAACTTGCTTGAATTTTTTTCTGTAAAAGTTGGAGGGTTTAGTCACTTTTGAGTACTTTGGAGTTGAGTTTGTCCCAATAGGTTGAGATTGGGCAGCTAAAAAAATACGTGTCTATTATTTTAGACTACTCTCTAACATATATCAAAATAAATCAGATCGGAGCCGGACAGTTGGGTACCTTTCCTTGTTAGTTGCTATTTGGAATGTTAAGTCATTAGCAATATAGACGCGACAACAGGGTATCAACTGTCGGGCTATAGCATGTCGGACGGCTACCTTATAAACCATTAAAATATTACTTATTTTATAATAGGGATGGAGTTAAATTGATAACGGATGGCCGAGCCGCATGCGACGGACATAAAATCAATATGCCAATGATGGATGGTGCGGAATTTTAATTAAGCACACATCAGTTGACAAAATGAGCATTTAATGACGTCCTTAATGCACTAGGAGAGAAATTGATTTCAAATTGTGCAATAGGTTAGTTGAGTTCACACTCGCTCGTAGGTGTGGATTAAGGTTATCGTATTAGATGCGATTAAAATTTGCTAGAGTTATAAGCCCATGAGCGAGTTGTTTGTATTTATCCTATAAAGCACAGGGATTTCCATAAATAAAATTTTGTTCATATTTTCAATGAAAAAAATGGAAAGAACAGCGAAAAAACGTCGTCCTTTTGACGAAATCATTATGTATTTAGGTTCTCCTATTTAAGGCTAATGATGATGATGATGATGACCTACCTCAAAGCTAGGACATACAGGACGAGCAATTCGTTTTTCTATATTCGTGTTGTGATTTTGTAAGGTAAGGAGTATAAACATGAAATCTTACAATGCGAAAAGCTTGCAGGCCTCACGTGTAGATTTCTGGATGTTACTCATCATGTGGTCGCACAGGACGAATAGTTGTATTACAGCTACTCGCCGCTAACTCTCACGTTAAATCGCACTGTGTAATCTATGCTTCCCACGTGCCAATCCTGAGAAGTGTGTGTTGCCACATCCACCAGATTAGCTTGATCGCACTCCCACTAGTAATCTACCCGCTGACACTAATATCTGCGCGGATTCTATTCTATCAAAACATCTAGTTATGCCAAGGAGAGAGCTGTGTGGGTGAGAAATAAATTAACACCGTCAGATGAAAACAACCTAAGTATTAGGCGTTAGCTATAACTTTAGGTACCTACTCTAACATAAAATACCTAAACGTTTGAGATATGCCTTGTACTGTACCAAACGTCTTTTATAGCTTGGCAACTTCGTTGGTGACACTCACCTGTGTGCTTTTTGTTATGTGCAGCCGTAACTACTTACACAAGTTACCGCCAACACGAACGGGGGCCTCCAGGGGCTGCCTCCGTCGGTCGCCGTTCATCTTGGCGGTAACTTGTGTAAGTAGTTACGGCTGCACATAATAAAAAGCACACCGGTGAGTGTCACCAACGAAGTTACCAAGCTATAGTAAATTGGTTCGAAAGGAAAATTTAACGTCTTGCTTTAGGAATAAATACGTTGACCTATGTTTTTGTTTATTTATTTTGTGGGCGGGCACTACTTATTTACAGATTTTATCTTACGTCCATGACCATAATGCTTAATCATCTTATAACATTGTGTTTGTAGTCATTAAGTGGTAGATAATATTTAATATTATATGAATACCGAAATAATTGACTAATATACCTATTAGTGTTATTACTTCCAAATTGAACCATAAAAGTAATAATGAAAATATTAAAAACAAACAGCGCCATCAAACTCAATTTAGGAATTATTTATATTTTACGGCATGAAGATGGGTGTCTTAATTTTTTGTATGAGTTTACGAGAGGACCACATGGGCTCGGTTACAGTCACTGTCGAAAAGGTCGTATTTGTATGTGAAATAGTTGGGACTTAAATCGTTTTGGTTTAGTAAGGGATCACTAATGTAAGTTTTACGAGTAATTTCACGGTTATTCATTCTCGAGCAGCGGGGGGCGACCGCTGGTGTCAATTCGCCACATTTATTTCATATTCGCTTACCTGATTCAGATGCTATCTCGTTCTTGCGATTTTGACGACAGTCAAAATATTTTGATAACGCTGATGCTGTTGAGTTAAACTGAGAGAGGAGGCAGATTTAATCGATCAGTATCATCAAAATTTTTGTACAGTTCAGTACCTACCATCAAAACAGGTTACGAAACGTAGTTATTACTATAAGAATTTTAATGTAAATAAGTACCTACTACTAAATGCAGTCCCAAAAAAGGTTAAACAAGATATCTTAAAATGGAATTTGTATAGAATTTACATCGATTAGTCTATTGATAGCAGTTTTTTTTTGTAAAAGGAAAAAGTGCATTTCAATGTTTACTATACTGTGTACCTATTAGTAAGTTATTCCTTTCTTGGCGGGGTTGACAACTGTAAAATTGGGCTATTTACATAGTTCAAAATGTAATACAGCGGAAACATAATACAGTTGGTAGCACTTCGCTTCATATTTACACAGTTATTCAGCGCGAGGCGGGACCGTGGCAGCTACTCCACTCGAGAGTCCGTCCGTCCGTCTGTCTGTTCTTACCGGTTTGTTTTGCTGAGTCTTGTAATCCTGAAAATTGCATTTTAGCTAATAGGTTTTTCATTGATATGTAAGAAGACGAAGTGAAATGTGATTATCAGACGGTTCACTCGAATAAATAGTGACTCGAGTGAACGTTTCATATTTCTTTGATAATTTATTTCACTTTGTGTCACTTTGAGTGAAAGATGCAGAATGAAACACGAAAATGGACCGTCTGATATCACCTAACTGACCGAGCTAGCGAAGCGTTTCCGTTTCAGCTTGGACAAAAATGCTTTCGAATGGCTTCCGGCTGTTCTCCACAAGTCGCATTTCTCAACCGATTCTCGCGTTGTGAGCAGGTCCGATAATCATAATTACCTATGTTTAGATTTGTTTTTCTATTCAGTTTTTAGATTTTAATAAAAATGGCGAAGATATTATGGGGGTTGATAGACTCGCGAGGTCCACAGCTACTGCAGCCACTACTATTCGGTCATAATCTGAATCGGACGCAACTTAGGAAATAATAAGGGGTCGCCAAGTAGGTAAATTAGCTTTTATTTGCAAATTGGATTCGCGTAAAACCATAGCATTAATACTTACAATTAATCCGTTAAGTAACGTAAAACGGGGTGAGTAGGGACAAAATTGACATTTAAACCTCGATAACATTTCATATTTACATGTGCAAACTGAATTGTATATATAATAAATGTTCCGGTCGTTTGTATTTTAGTTCGTCGTAGTTGGGGTGAAATCTGATTTCATACTAAGATGAGTTGGGCAAATTGTTGGATCGACACTTTTGGATTATGAATATTACTATAGCTGGAGCTATAGTAATATTTTTGGGCTTTTTATGAGCTTGGTTATAAGAATATATTATTTAGGTAGCAGTAGCCTTTAAAAACCACTTCACCTCTCTGGCATCCCTACTCTCCTAATTCATAAACCAACTCCCCTCGCAATCCCTACTCACCCCATTTTACGGTAGTCGATAATTTTATTGATGGTGGTTGCCATTTTAAGTAGCGGATTGACTTATAAGGGTTTTTTGGTTTATTTTAGGAATTGTTAGTGGACTCGATAACTTCCGTTAGTTTTTTTAGGTACATTAAAGAAAACAGAGGTAAGTTAATTAAATGTTCAGATTTTATGATTTATGTTTTTGTCAATATTTTCGTAGTAGAATTTGGATGTCTAATTAACGATTTTTAAAATGTTCATTTTATATAACTATTGTACGCCTGACACTCAAAATGTTATTCCCACTAATTAAAGTTTAATTAATTAACGTTCTTAAGCTATGTGTAAAAGCTTTATAAGCAAGAGCATTATTTATAATTGACATGCGCATTAGTAAACACACCGTACTAACCAGATTTTGTGTAACCAGTGGTAACTTTTTTTGTATCGGGTAAGTTATTATTATTACATTCCATATTCAAATGCCTATGTCAATCATGTATACGGTGGCATGTCTTTAATCGTCTAATACACCCAATTAAAATAATAATAGGGAATAATATTAACAAAAACGTTTCTGACAATACACCGGCATGTTGGAGCTAGCATACAAGTGTCGGGCGCCGAGCTCGGTTGAAAATAAAACAGTTTTGCTTTCGAGATAGTGCCTAATAATTAAAACGGACGTCATCTGAGCCGAGTTGCCATGGAGATAGAAAAATACGGAGTGGCTTTTTATTACATTAATTTTCGCCAGTTTAAGTGCTTGGCTAGAGGACAAAACCACGGAAAAAAAAAACATTTGATTACCTACTTTGAAGCACCTTTACTGGATTGAGAAGAAAACTTGGGCCCAGTAACATTTATGAATTTAGATAACAATGTCAATTTTAATAATTATGTTCATTTATATTAAGAGAAAGAAAGAACCCTTGATAAATACAGGATTAACTATTCTTAAAGCTACAAATATTTTCAATAAATAAATGATTATGTTCGTTGTTATTATGGTTAATAAAACTATTTTTGTGACTTCTTGACTGTCTCCAAATTATTTGATATAAAAATTCACGAGTCACTACTTCACTAGTTGTAAGAAAAATACCCAATTCAACAGTCCCGTCGATTTCTTCATGGTCTCATCATCAGATCCTGATTTGGTTGCAATGAGACCACTTCGAAAGTATACCCTCTCAAATAAAAAAGTATTTTACAAATTGGTCCAGCCGTTTTCCACTAATCGCGTAACAAACATACAAACAGACGTATTGAGATTCGTCCATCTTTTGGAAGTCGGTTAAAAAGTGTTTCGATCGTGAACTAGTCACAATTATTCAGCCCGTCACCTCCTCTCCCTTCCGTCTCATGACCCGGCCACATTTTATCACATTATACACGGTGTGTCTTACGAACATGTGGACACATGTCTCCCTTTTTATTCCGACACGATTATGTCCACGGCGAGTTCAAAGGATTTTTTAATTTGACACACTTTATGGGTTTGTCTCGCCACTCTGGACATTTTGATGGTTGTGGAATATTAAAATACATCCCGAGTGGATAGAAGTTATTAATTAAGCTACAAAAGAGTATTAAATGGTGTTCGGTACGCTGCGCTACTGGCTAACGAAAGGGATAAGATGCGTTTTCCGTTGGTATGGAATAGTTTTCGTTAATTAAGTACTTAGACTGGTTTTGATTGAGGATGAGGGATATTAAAATAAAGGAGTTTTATTCATCCGGCGACTCCAGCACGTACACTTTTTTCAAAGTAAGGTTTATCGTGTTCCGTTATCGATTAACATAGTTGTGGAAGCAAACATTTGATTTAAATAATAACGCAAACATTTTTCATGACACATGAAAGTTTATCTAAAATCTAAATCAATATACTCGTATTGCATGGTTGAGCTTAGGTATCCTTTGATAAGTTTTCTTCGAAAATTGCTAACCTTGAAATATGTAAAGGTAACCTAACCTATTGTTATTTATTTATATCCTATATTTGTACTTAAGTTGCATTAAGCTACACAAAGTAAACATTAAGTACTAAATACACACAATAAACGTAACAGAGTTGGACGGGAACGGTCCTATTGTGCTGTGAACGGCTTGGTTTTACTACTACAGTAGTTTTTCTAAATACTCCTATCGACTTTACCATTCCTTACATTTTAATAGGCGATAAAGTTACTTTATTATAATCGCGATGCCGAACGATAATGTTTACGACGCTTTGTACTCGCGACGGAAGTAAGAACACATCGCTACTCGGGTTTCGGCGTAGCTCAATCAATGAAGACAATTTTGTAGTCTTATACCCTGGCAATAATTTTAAAATTTAGTTTGTTAAAACTTTGATATAGGTTTACGTGAGCTAGTTATCCGCATTTCGACGCCCGATGTGCGCCCATTTTGTGTGTTTTTGTATATGTAAAAAATGGTAAATCACTTTTTTTTAAATATTTATCTTAGTTCAAGATTTACGGTTAGTTTTAATGTTTTATCAACTTTTGAAATGACTCATCCTGGGCACCAAGAAGGTTTATTGAAGCAGGATGTATATACCTAATATGTATTAGGTTTCAGTAGACCAATCTATTATACATTGGACTATGGTACAGCTACTACACATCACAACATAGGCACAGAATATCACAGGCAAGCTAGTAATAAATTAAGTGTTCTCTGGACATGTCAAAAACGTGGATGCAAGTTTTTACGTCATTTAATAATTAGAGATTAAAATATCATAATGAAAATCGTCGTTATTTACCAGCTAAGTTATTTTGAAATTACCTACTTTAAAGATTTAAGAAAAAAAAATTTTTGCGAGTATTTTCTAAAGCATTTTGAGCTATTCATGTTCTTAGAGCGGATGGGTGATTTAGCGACAAGTACTCTCGCGGACAATGAATTCGGGTCATTTTCTATGAGCAATTATATAGAAAATTACCCGAATTCATTGTCCGTACTTAGTAGCTTAGTAAAAATTGCTCCGCGTCAATATTATGTAATAAATATTTGAAAGAGTTGCTAATTGAGACCAGCGCTTGTAATATAACTAAAGAGGAGATATTTCAAGAACAACAACATGGATATTATTGTTAGAATATCTCCCGAATAAGTGCTAAGATTATTACTGGTAGTTTATTTTAAATAATCCTAACCTCTACGGGTTTTAAAGCACAAAAAATGCCATTAACAACGTTTAACCAAAATCACTAGCTGGTTAAATAAGTAGTCTAAAGGGTAACGGTTACAAGGTTTTGTTTCGATAGGGATTCCAGAAATGCAAATGCAAGCCACTGACGCTTTATTCCCTTTCTAAGTTCCTGACATTAAAGTGACTTTTAATACCTAATGTAATGTTCTGAAACATATGTACGCATATGTTCCATCATATCATATCCCTCGTCAGCATACAGATTAATTTCCTGCCACCTGACCCATACGCAACTAACCTGACACTAACGGTAGCTTGAAATTAGATTTCTCATTTGCCGCTCGAGATACTGTATCGTTTGTCACGCGGTGACACTTCATCATGTGAGGTGTCCGGCCCATCTAGGGTCGGTGGGCTAGAAACGTATGACAGCCTATTCGACATTCTTCACGCGACGTAGAAACTTGGAAGTGAAAAATTGGAGGATGAAATTTTGGTACCACTTGGGAAATTATGTCTTTGATTTCCGAGATTTCTATTTGAAATGATTTTGGAAGTTAAATTTTTCGTTTGATGTAAGTAAAGTAATTAATTACACCTGCCCGATTCTGCGCTTCACTTTTACGTAGACTCGTATCTTCTTCTTTGTCAGTGAAGTAAAATCAATGTATTATATGGTATGGTTTTTTTCTGATTTTTTATCCAAAAATAGCATATCTAGAGTCTTTAATTATGCTCTGTTTTGCATAAGGCAAGGCTGGTAAGTTTCCTTGTCGTCTTCTTTCTTATCCAGTATGCCTTTGAAGCGCCGCTAGTTTCTAAGGTTAGGTTATTAAGCCCTTCTGGCATGTGTGTATACGTATTTACACATTAGGCCCATCTGGCAACACTAATTTTGAATTTGTATTTTTTTGAAGTGGGTAGATTTGCACAACAGTAATTTTGACGGAAAATTTATGACTTTCTCAGTCTACTCGCGACCACGAACGCTGAAAAGGGTTACGAAACGTCGGGACTTAAAAATTTAGTAATATACGCGATTTAATCCGTTTAAGTTGTTTTATTACTATGAGTGATAATCGCGGAAACCGAAGACAATATTAAATTTCTTTCTTAGTGCTTTATTGATAACGGAGTTGCCTACAAATGCTTTATAGATTGTAGGTACCTGAACAAAATGTAACAATAAAACAACAAGGGAGTTTCTGCCATGGCACGGCGCTGCTAAAAAGGTTCTAATAGTATTTTATGCAACAGTTGTATAAGTAGGCTCAAAAAATGCGAATGGCGCGAGTTGCAAATAGAGACGCCATGAGCGTTTTTTGACTTAATTATACAACGATGCATACAATACTCTCTGAACTCATATTATGTAAGTTCTTATATTAGTGTTCGTGACCAAGTAAAAAACAGATAAAAGTACAGGTGTACAAAAATAACTTTTAAGAAAAAAAAAACAATTTGTTAGTTCATCACCCAACCAATAGGGAATAATAGGGATGCAGCTACCTTCATAATATTTTGTCAGTGCCATCATGAAAAGTCTTAGAGGAGAACCGAGCGATTCGAATTAATATTTATGCCGCACCTGGCCATAAAGTGGCTTTTTCCGCACGCTGCGCGTACGGAAAAAGCCGCTTTCTGGCCAAGTGTAGACATAAAATGATGTACACAACACGGGAGGTAATAAAGAAAGCCCTTGATCGCACATTTACGTCCCTCGTCTTCAGCTCCCGAGCTGAACACTTCTTCGATCTCGGCCTTTCTTTGTATTACCACCCTAGTTATGTAATGTATTATTTCGAATCTTTCCACAATTTTGTTATACTCGTAGTAAGAATTATCTAAGGTGTCCGAATGTTCGTACAGAAAGTGAACAAAAATTCGGACACCTTAGATCCGATTCTTACTATACTAGTAACGCTATCTAGTAGGTATATTACAAACTTTGTGCCCTCGTTGCTACGGATCCTTGCATATTACAGAAGAGTGGTAATAAATAGTTCAAGAGCTTGACAGAAGATGGCGCTGACTATAACGGTTGGTTTTTGCAGTGTGAGAGGAGTCTGCTATTTGATGTAGTAATTTCATACAAGATGGCGCTGTCAAAAGCAGAACCCAATTTTATACTAGTGGCAGAACTCGCGAGTCTGTCAACACCCGATAGCACCGACATTTAAAAAAAAAAACTGAATCGACAAAAATGTTCTACATAATTATCAAACCTGCTCACAAAAATCACAAGAATCGATTGAAAAATGCGACCTGTAGAGGAAAATAGCCGGTCATCCGGGCAGACAGACAACAATACGAAAGCATTTTTGCCTGAACTGAAACGAAGATGCTTCATGCTCACTCGGTCAATCAAAGATATCTATGTATTTTAATGGAAATTAAGTCTGGCCTATATTAATTACATTTTCACTTTTGTATAGGAATATCAATTTTAAACCACTTGAAGTATTTCTGTCTCTTATAGGATCATTCAACTTTAGAATGAGAAGACTTATTTGCGTAGTTTGGTATTTAACGAGAATTAATCAGAATCAGTCAATGTCCTTTTATTATAGTGACAAGATGGTTGCCGGACCAAGAGATTTTGAATTTGCGGGTTTTTCACTGCCAAATACTGCTGACCAAAAGCAGATGGGTATACCTGCGAATCGAGGAGATATTTACTTGACCCTTTGGCAGAAAGTATTTTGGTTTATACAGTAAAAACTCATTGAACTACGAACATACCTTCATTGAAATTCATCATCGTCATCAAAGACGTCCATTGCTGGACATAGGCCTCCCCACAAGGAACGCCAACATGACCGGTCCTGTGCCTCCCGCATCCATCGGCCTCCGTCAACCTTCACCAGGTTATCTGTCCTCAATGTGGGGGTGGGTCTACCCACGCTGCGTCATCTGGTGCGTGGTCGCCACTCAAGAACTCGTCTGCGCCAGCGGCCGCCGGTTCTGCGAGCAATGTGCCCTGCCCATTGCTATTGAAGTATTGCAATTCTTCGAGCTATGTCGGTTACTTTGCTTCTTCTATGGATCACTTCATTCATCTAAATTGCGCGTACTGAGCAATTTCGATGAATTTGTTGTTTACAGCAAGGGTATTAATGTTTTACGTGAACTACTTCTAACCAACAAAACCATATAATTTACGTACACCTTAAAAGAAGAGTACCTAACTACCTATAAAAAGATGTATTATGCTCGTACTATTACAAAATGGCATAAGGGATGTTTATTCCAGTTTCTATATGGTAGAAAAATAGAATACGTGGAAATTAATGATAAAAATACCATACTTATAAAATAGATTTTTTATTTTATATCCTAAAAAATATACATAGAATGAGCTGTTGTATCAATAATTATGTACATGTGGTAAGAGTTCCTTGACTAGAATGTCTTAATTTTATTTTCACACGTCTCTTGAGATTAATAGATAGTTCATACTACACAGATCTAATGATAAGATCATTTATACCAAGACTCAGTCATTTAAACATCACGTAAAACAGCAGTTAACTTAGCGACACCACCGTAGTTTGTTATCGTTATCCCTACTGGAATAAGTAAGTGTTTCCTTTCCTACCAAATCCGGCACCGATATGTTATCGCCACCACTCACTGACCTTTAACTCAATGGCGATTGAGGGAAAGGGACGCGGAGTGTCTGCGATGACATATCAGTGCCGGTATCGGTGGTTGATGAAATGCTCATTGGCCGGTTACAATGCAGGCGGTGGAGGCAAAAGCCGCGGCTCCAGCCCACCAACTAACTTAACTTCAGGCTGCAAGTGGATTTCGAGTGCAGCACGTAAAGCATCTGCAGAGAGCGTTCTGGCTGATAGAGACATGGGAGGCAGAAGCTCTTTATGGTCACCAAGAGGATGATGCGGCAAGGCGTACTGCAGTTTCTCCCAGAACCACGTGTCGCCCCATTTGAGGTAGGTATTGGTGCGGAGGTAGGCGCGTAAGTCGTCTTCCTTCGCACTGGCATCCGGCGCTGGTAATTCTCCCAGCAGCACTACTATTACACGAGAGCGGCCCTCACGCAGTGCGCGTGCGTGTGCTGCACGGAACTCTGCACGTGCCCACTCAGAACACAGGAATCCAGGTGATACTACCACTAAAGTGCGTCTCGCCTCGTGCACCGAACGCGACACATGTTCCGCGATGGACTCGCCTGGTGCCCAGTCTCTGTAGTGGACGCAGAGTCGATAACCCCGTCGTTCGAGCTCTGGTACAAGCTTGTGTACAACCACATCTTCGTCCTTGTGTGAAAACGACAAGAAGACATCATATTTGGCAGGCAGTTCCTTGCGACCTCGCGTGAGACAGCCGCACCAGCCACGCGCGAAACAATAGACCTTGATCTCGTTTTGGTAACGTAGCCACAGAACTGCTAGCACAGTAATAAGCAGTCCTATTATCGCCAATACCCCACCGGTACCCGCCGCCCAAGCCGCACGAGCGCTGGCACAGAGTCCAGTTGTATCTTTTAGCCGTACCAGGTCACCGTTTACGCATGTTACATTATACCAGTCTTCTACTCGGTATGGCGGACGCGGCAGCGCTATCAGTGCCTCGGAGTGTGCACAGTCGCACGCAAGTGGGTTACGAGCTAAGCGCAACCGGTAGTTTTTATTCGGGCCTAATGCTGGTGGCACCTCCGTCAGGAGATTTCTAGAGAGATCAAGTAGCTCTAGTTCGGGCGGCGCAGGACCCGGTGGAGGTAACGTCAGACCGAGCCCGGACAATATAAGTTCTTGCACTGGTAGCGATAAATTTAGGGTCGGTGGCGCGTGGCGCAAGCGCAATACTGTACGATTAACTCCAAATTCGCTCGGGGCGGGAACAGTAAGCGGAGTATCGATGCAATCATGCTCTATTGAATTGCTGGCAAAGTGCAAAGTGCATTCACATGAGTCGGGGCATTCGGGCGCGGCTACCGCACATATCAGTTTATCGAGTGGTACGGAACGCAGCAAAACATTTGTCAGTTCAGGCGGCTTGACACAAATAGCACCGTCAAGTTTTAGTGTCGGAGAGATGTGCGTGTAACTTGAATTTTTAAGGAGTCGCACCAGTGTATACATGTGACAGTCACAATGGAAGGGATTCCCGTCGAGAAGTATTCGCGCGCTTCCCGCGTTTCCTTTGTTATTATCAATGCGAGCTAACTGCATTCCTTCCGAAATCTGGATTGTAGCGATTTGATTATATCTGAGGTCAACTGTCACATCTTCACTCAAAAAGTTTATGTCAGGATCCTGGAAAACAATAAATAAATACGTTAATCAGTCGAAAAACAAAGATTTTGTAATATAAATTTGTAGGTAAAAAATCAATAAATTGAACATTTTAAATACCCCCGACCCGAAAATACCTACTTTATACCTCATAAACAGCTAAATCAATTTTGGTAAAAAAAACGGATCGAAATCTCCAGGAGTAGGAAATTTCCAGAAAAATAGTAACAAACATACATACACACAAACAAACTTTAACCCCAAACGCATATTCGCCGTTCCGTTCCGTCGTTGGTAAAAATCTAAATTGAAAATCTATAATCGGGGTCAATAGAATCGATTGAGAACTATTTTTCGGCTATAATTTGTATGGTAATGTGAATAAGGTTGATACTATTTTATGAGTCCTGGTGCGTTCTACAAGTGTGTCATAGTCACAAGTAGAATTAAACGATCTAAAACCTGCCATATCCATAAAAAAATGCAAAAAACCTGCCGCTTCTAATTATTCGGCGAAGAGGATTCAATAGAAACGGCACAGGGTGATTAAAATATTTGCTACTGTTGTCAAAAATCCCACTAATATTATAAATGCGAAAGTTTGTGAAGATGTTTGGATGTTTGGATATTTGGATGTTTGGATGTTTGTTACCTTATAACGGGGTAACAACTGGATGGATCAAGCTGAAATTTGGCATGCAAGTAGACCAAGTCCTGGATTGAAACATATTATATCCCGGTAAAGAGTTCCTTTGGGACAATAACGGGAACAACGCGGGCGAAGCCGCGGGAAAATGCTAGTTTACATATAAAACTTCAAGTAGTAAACTGCCCTTTTAAGGTACCTTCCTAATGAAATAGGTAAGCGATACTTAGGAAAAATAAAATGAAAACAAAACTTTTTTTGTATTTACTGGTATATAAGTACGAGTAGTATTAAAACTTTGAAAGGAAAAAAGTGAACATAATGGTAAAAATAAATATATAGCAACATATGTAAATACATTAAAAAAAATTGTAAAACCATTGATATTTTCGTCACTACACTAAAGTTTGTGAGCCAGCAAAAATTCGCACGTTTTGAGGGGTCAACTTTAACTGACAATTACTCCGTTTGTACCTAATTTCACGTCCATGAAACCACCACCAGCTGGTTTGGTGATACCAGACGAAAGAATAAATGTTGCCCTTTAAGATAAAACCATTACATCTAAAAAATATCAGTGTTGCAATGTTTTATGTCACATGTCAAATGGACCTGGATCGGCCACACCCTTAGAAGAAGAGATCCCAGCCACATACCTAGGCAAGCCCTAGAATGGACACCGCAAGGCGAAAGGAAACGTGGTCGACCGAAGAAATCCTGGCGACGTTCAGTGGCATCCGAGATGAAGACAGCCGGGCTATCGTGGCCCGAGGTGAAGCACGCAGCCCGAGATAGGACGCAATGGAGACGCACTGTGGACGCCCTCTGCCCCACCTAGGGGACTCAGGACCTTAAGTAAGTAAGTAATGTTTTATGTCTATTCACCTATTCACCCTGTTTTACGGTACTTCCACGACGAACGGTTGCACGTCTTCTGCCTCCATCGACTTCTACTTTTATATATCTATAGATCTCATAAACATGCATTTAATATTGTAACTTACCGAGAGGAACTCGAGTTGATTGTGGGTTAAATTGAGTAGCTTTAGATTTAACAAAACGTTGCGCCAGTCGTAGAAAACTTCTTGTACAAGGTTGTGGCTAAGATCCAACTGCTGCAGTTCAATCAAATCGATCATTGGCGATAGCCCATCGCCCAAGAATCCCGCGTATCCATCGGTCACGGCTGTCACCAATGCTTCGGTGCCCCGCAACGTGAGCTCGTTGTGAGCTAGGTCTAGAGATTGCAACTTGCGAGCCCCCCGCAACGCTGTTGGCGACAGTTCGTGCAAGCGGTTGTTGCGAGCGGTCAGCGTCCTTAGTTTGCCCAGCGACACGAACATATTACTGTAAATAAAACAGCAAATATAATTATCATAGTCATAGCCATTAGTAATAATTTCACTGAATTCTCCATTGATAGTAATGGGACAAATGAGACGTCATCTAGAATTGGAAGAGATTATTGAAGGCATATATTATAATAAAGGTGCCTTTAATAATCTCAACACTTTTCCTTCGATACAGTCAATTATATCCTTTCATATAGTCTGTATGGAAGGTAAGGTACTCAAGAGTTCAAGACTATGTTCATAAACTCTATTCTGTCAGCCATGCTCGCATTTTGAAACAGCTCATATAAAAAAAAAGTATAGGACATAATATTATTTTAAAAAAGATAATATGAATTTAAATGATACTTACTCTGAAATTTTTTCGAGGTTGTTGTGGTCAAGTTTAAGTTCTTCCAAGTTCCATAGAGTTTTAAATAGTGCAGGCGCCAGTTCTATAAGCGCATTATGGCTGAGATTAAGCGCGCGTAACTCAACTGTATCTTGTAGTAGCTCTGCCGGCAGTGTCTCTAGCGAATTGTATGCTAAAGATAGCGAAGTTAGCGAACTTGCACCTGCAAGTGCATCACCAGGCAGTATTACTAAGCCACAGCGCTCTAGTTGCACCGAGCGCAGCTTCGGCAGCGCTAGAGACCGCGGAAGCACTTTGAGCGATTTTCGTGCATCCACTACTACTAATTCCTCAAGTGCGCCTAGAGCGCGTAACGCAGGTTCATCCAGCTTACTCAGTTCTGTGTTTACTAACTTTAGCACACGTAGATTTTTTGCTGCCGCAAGCACACCCTCTCCTAATGATTGCAACGGGTTAGAGCTCAAATCGAGGGTATCCAGCGCCTCCAGTCCTTCCAAAGATTTATTCTGCAGCGAGCTTAGTTCATTACCCCACATATTTAGAGTATGCAGGGATTCCAATCCACGTAAAACACTTTCGCTAAGCTCTTTTATATGGCTTGCGGATATTTCCAGATACTCCAGCCGTGAAACACCGGCTAGAGAATCGGGTGTCAGGCGTAAGCGCGCTTCTCGCACCGTTAATCTTCTCAACGAGGGTAGTGCCGCTAAAGCAGCTGTTGGTAGATGTGAGTAAGCAGAGTCGGCGCCAGACCCTAGTAGAGTGAGCGTGGTAAGGTCTTCAAGGCCTTGGACGTGTTCGGGTGTTAGAACCGCCGCAGCGCCACCCGGAATGCCGCGCAATGTTAGCGACGTAGCCGTGCCCACTCCGAGGACTTGCAATGTGCAAGTGAGCGATTCATTGACAGGCAACGCACAGTTTTTGAGCATGGCACGAGATAGTGGCGCGGATGTAGGTGGAATGTGCGGTAATTCAGTGCAAGTATAGGTTCCGTTTCCGTAGCACTCGAGTGTGACATACTGGCCGGCGCGGTAGGTGAGTTCTATCTCGGTGCCACCTGGTAGGGTGCATGGCAGCTCAAACTCCGCACCCGGCGGGACTTGGCACTGCTCTGCGTTCTCACGCGCCGCCAGCGCCAGCACCAGTGCCGCCACATACACCACCCTCGCTCTGAACTCCATATTCACGAGTGCTTCATACTAAGTGTTGAATAGTTTCATGGTTCTGAAAAAAAAAAATGTTTATGTTAATTGCACGTTTAGTTAAGTTTTTTTGTAGACGTTGTTATCTATCCTTGGATGTAGGGTTACTACGCGTAATACAGCTAATTACGTATATTGAGTTGAATATGTACTAGTACCTACTGTACGATACCGTACAAGCAAATAGACAATAACAACTACATGTACTCGTATGTAGGTATGTAGGATGAGTAGATTACTCATATAGAACAGCATAAGCCAACCGTCACTCGCTAGACATAGATAATAAGCAACCAGATTTGTGGAAGTGGAAATATAGTCTAGAAAAAAATATGTTTGATGTTTTCCTTCAAGATCTGCGCCAAACACCTACGTCACACCCATACGCCCCGAAATATAATACCTGTGTATTGGATTGTGGGTCATACTCATACAGAAATGTAATAATGGTTACATTATAATTTACACACCTTTTCACCACACTTGTTCGTAAACAAGGTCATTAAATTTACTGACCGTAAATGGTAAAATTTACTTTAGTTTACCTACTTACTAACTGCCTAGTATCGAGCTTGAATTCGGGCACGGGGTTGATTTTCTATGACTGCCTAAAAGAGATTCATAAGAATTTATACAATTTGCTTACACGTTTACGTTTTCAGGGTTTTTACTACGTTTTTAGATAACTACTTGATATTATGCCGCCGTAATGCAATTCGCAGATATTAGGAACTTAACAAAACTATAGATTTATATTTATTATCGCCAAAATATAAGATAACACGCCAGAAATCGATCTCCTTTTCTGTACCTGACTATTATGTACTTACGATATTATCATTTTCAAATTATATGGTACGATATAAATACGAGCAAATTAATATACTTAAATTTGAACTACTTCATTTGTAATATGTGTACCAATTAGGTAGGTATTCCTTCCTGCTCCGTTATCGCCGTTTACATTATTATTTCTATACCTGTGCCTTTACGAGGATGAATCTTTAAAAAATAAGCTGGACTAATCATACTCCATCAGTAAATTCGAACAGATTCTGGCCTGTAGACAAGTTGCCTAACCTACCTGAGTTAAGAAACTTTCTTACTTCCCGGTCGTCTTTAATCGCCTATCGTGACTTTTTTATAATAATATGCTATTTAAATTTTAATATGTGCTTTGTTTCTATCAAAAATATAAATTGCAGTCATCTATAATCCTTATCAGCAGGTAATAGTACCTATAATCTTGCTTTAGGTCTAATTTTACCTTTAAATAACTGGCCAAGAGCATGTCGGACCATGCTCAGTGTAGGGTTCCATAGCCGTAACTATAAGGTAAAAAATACGATGTAAAAAAAGTACAACAACAAAAGAGCGTATCTTCATAGCAATTACGTCCTTTTGTTGAGAAGCGCAGTTTATCGGCAATAACTCAAAAACGGTTAATTCGATCTTGATGAAAATAATTTTCTTTGAAAGTATTAATTAAGCGTTACCTTTGTGATTTTTTTCATATTTTTCGGACGCATGGTTTAGAAAATAGAGGGGGGGGGGACACAATTTACACAACTTTCGGAGCGATTATTTCCAAATACATTCACTTAATCAAAAACATTACTTAGGAACCTTATAGTGTTTTTTAAAGAGCTGTCGAACTATGTACCACACGATGATATTTGCTGAAAACATTTTTTTTTACTGTCTTTAACATATATGGAGTGCCCCCCCTTAAAATATCTATTTTAATTATTTATATACCAAACTAAGTAGCGGCTCATAAAACACACCTATATTCCAAATTTCATCAATATCCATCATGTAGTTTATGAGTAAAATGCCTGTGACATACGGACAGACAGACAGACAGACAGACAGACGGACGGACATGACGAAACTATAAGGGTTCCGTTTTTGCCATTTTGGCTACGGAACCCTAAAAACAAAGGTCGCATTGTAAACTTTTTACTGAGCAACTTCTTAGATCGCCTCTTCATTACTCTAGTAGGTATTAATTACCATTCTTGTACAATAGCGGTGCGAATGGGCCATGAAATCATTAATCTGTTATTTGTCGAAACACTCGAAACGTCAAGTTTTAAGAGCAAAAAATAATCAAATTTTGCGATTTTGTTTTAGCACAAGAATGTGAAAAGACATAGGTACCTATAAACAATAACAATTATATAATTGGGTAAGGTTTTTTTTCTTCCTACGACATTAAGTTTCAGTACTGTAACGTAGGTAACTGCTCCTCAAAATTAGCTGCTTACTTTAGTAGGTACCTACTACTACGTAACAATACTTAAATATGCGCACCTTTGAGGCTGACCATACGATGTGTAGTAGGTAGTAATTCTTATAATATTTAGGTATGATATATTAACATATATGCATAAGTTTTAAACTTAGTCATTATTCTATTTCTTTTATCTGTGAAGTCGTTGTTTGTCATCTAAACGAACAATACTGGACTGGTGGTTCAAGGTACAGACGTATAAAATTCAAACATCTATTTTGTGCAGTGCATTGCGTTTGTTTTAATTATATTTTTCAAAGGAGAATCTTAGATCCTGTATTCCAATTCCATAGTATAAAGGTGCATCTAACTAAACGAACAATATTTTATTGCAATTTGTGGCCGGCAATGCTTTCCATCTTTATCTTACTTCGTATGATAAAGCACACAGTTGCCGTCCACAGATTGCAGTAAAATATTGACAGCTTAGAAGCACCTTAAGAGGAAACAGGAGGGCAGTTTTTCCATACAAACGTAGTCCCCTGTTTCCTCCCTGGATAATGCCAGTAGAGCAATAATTTTTTGTCTAAAAATCTATGGCTACTATTGATATGTTTCTATGTTTTCCTTTTTACGATAAATTGATTCTCAAAAGAGATATTAACCTTCAAAAACCTAAAAAAATGCCAGATTTTCCGCTGTGTTGACACATCCAGAAAACAAATTTGACCAGCTTATTAAAAAAAAGGAAAACATAGGAACACGGCCAAAGCCTTTCTTTAATGAAAAAAATAGTTAAATAGGTTAAGTTTTGGGGAAGAAATCAGGGGACTACGAAACGTTGTTTTCATGAAAAGGTATTTTCGGTCCAAGCTGCAGTTGTCTCTATCGCGCTCTGCGGGGGAGAGGCGGGCAGTGCGGGATAGCGACACATTTTACAAATACCTAATTTTCAATTCTCTCGGCCTTACTGTTTCCTCTTAAGGTATATTGCGGATCTAAAATGGTTTTGTAACAGCCCTATAGAGCTGTCGTCACGCGACGCGACAGATTCCGCGAACTACGCACACAAACAAGACGGACTAGCTAGTCAGTCGTGCAAACAAATTAAACAAAATACCATGCGCGAAGTGGTGGGGTGAGACTTGTTTGGTGGGATTACTATAGCGCTACGCAAACGCATTGAGCTACGCTAACATAACACAAAATTGCCGTAAATAATTGCGAGAATTTAATTTGTTTTACTTTTTACTAAGATATATGTACATAGGTTTTTGCAGACTTGTAATTAACTAAGTACAGTATTTTCACTGCGTTACAATGTTAGGTAATTAGTGATGTTTTGTAAACAACACGCAACTTTATTTATAAAGCGTGCTATTATTAAGGTGGTTAGTAAATTATACCCACCTACGACGCCCGAGTACGGCGAACGTTGCATGCGAATATCGCAATAGGCTGCTGCGCCGGAGTGATTGGCCTTTGGATCCGGACCTGGTCACGCTCTCCTGCCACTGTTCTCACTGTCTCATTACTCACACGACTCCAATGTCAATCAGCACACAAAGCACGTAGAAAGAGATTGCAGTCAATTACAATTCTCCTCGCATATAAACAATGCAAAGTTTATACTCGTAGATAACGCGAGGAATGTAGATACGTCAAGCGTGGGTTGACGCGAAAGCAGCACTGGTGGTGCTGAGCTGGTGGGGCAAGGGGCGGGAGAGGGGTCACGGATACACCGGTCTCTCTGTGCCGCGGCGCCACTGAAACGCGAGCGAAGCGCCTAGGTGTAGTACCGTAGTTGACCACCGGCATCAGATATCTTGGTAAGTATGTCAGACACGTTACGAGCGAGCGAGAAGAGACGCTTGGATATGCATTTGTGAAGTTCATGATTAGTATCTCAAGAGGTATTTGGTTAGATTAGGACAGCGGAGAGTGAAAAACATTGTCAGTCAGGACAACTGTTTATTGCACGTGCACATAACTTGCGTGTCATGTTATGAGAGCACTATTGCCCTGGTTATCATAGAGAATCTGACCCTCATGCTCGCCATTTTTAAGACTGAGTATAATACAAAATTGAAGAAAATGTTGCTTCACTCAATTTACAACATAGCATTTAAAGGATTCATAGAAGCTTCAATTAATCTGAGCAAGGTCCTTGATCTGAGCGATAGGTATAGTACATTTCCTTATAAAAATACTTACAGCTAAATAAAAATAAAATAATAAACCTACGTATCTACCTAACTTTGAACATGGCACATTCATTTAATGAGATTAGTCCAACTTGTATATGTGGATAGGTATGTAGGTATAATATACAATTTGAATTTTATTATTCGGATAGATACGTCCCATTTACCATTATTTAATATGTGTAACATTTGGAATAGCGGCGCCTGGAGAGACTATTATAATCATTTATATTTTATTTGTTATTTTTGGTTAGAATTTTATGAGCAGTACTTCATTTAAATTAACCACACTAAGAGTAGTTAGAGAACGATGCGACAAAGTATGATTTTGATTAAATTTGTTTTGAAATAAACAATATACTGTTTCTACACAAGTGCGAAGTTTGCGCGCATACCTTACCTACATACAGTTATACATTTATTATATCTAGACACGCGGCAGCGTGTCAAGCCAAGTTCAAGCAAAACTGGCTAGCCAGCGCCGAGTGTATTACACGAACCACTTGGTGCCACTTTTGACCCTTCTATAACTCAAAACCTCTTTAACGTAATAGTATATTATACAACTAGGGTGGTAATACAAAGAAAAGCCGAGATCGCAGAAGTTTATGGCCCGAGCTGCAAGCGAGGGACGTAAATTTGCGATCGAGGGCTTTCTTTATAACCTCCCGTATTGTGTACATCATTTTATGTCTACACTTGGCCAGAAAGCGGCTTTTTCCACACGGAAAAAGCCACTTTATGGCCAGGTGTGGCATAAACACATAAAACTACGTGTGTTTAATTATATCCATAAGGACATCTAGAAGCCCAAATTTCATGAAGCTATATCAAACGGTTATAAAGATATGAAGGTCAAAATGTCGTAAATTTTAGCACTAACTGACTGACTGCTTCACTGACATATAGTAGCTAAACCTAACTTACTTCCAGACCACCTAGAAGGATGAAATTTGGAATCCAGCTCGGTAATTGTGAGTAAGCGTACTAAAAAATCTAAAAATAAAAAAAATATAAAAAATAGGGGGGTCTCCATACAAAATGTTGTTTTTTTAATTGTATCGTTGAGTACCTAAACCTAACCTACTTCCAGATGACCTAGAAGGATGAAATTTGGAATCCAGCTCGGTAATTGTGTGTAAGCGTAGGAAAAAATCTAAAAATAAAAAAAAGTTAAAAATAAGGGGGGTCCCCATACAATTTTTTTTTAATTGTATCGTTGGAACCGTTAATGAAATTTGGAATCCAGCTCGGTAATTGTGTGTAAGCGTAGAAAAAAAAATAAAAATAAAAGAAGTAAAAAAATAGGGGGGTCCCCATACAATTTTTTTTTAATTGTGTCGTTGGAACCGTTACAAACATTAAATCTCAATACCTGCCTAGTTTTCTTTACAAAAAGTATACCTATGTAAAATCCAAATATGTATTTATAGGAACAAAATAACATTACAAACAAGAATTAAACTCTATTTCTTTGCTTATGTATTATAAAATGTGAGATCTTAAAGTAGGCTAGATTTGACTTGGCCAGTTTTTATCAGAATTAAAAATATATATATATATATTGAATAACTTTATAAAATGACTGATGTAATGAAAACTGGCCAAGTCAAATCGAACCTACTTTAAGATCTCACATTTTTAAATAACAGCAATTGATATAGGTATCCAATAAAGCAAAGAAATAGAGTTTAATTCTTGTTTGTAATGTTATTTTGTTCCTATAAATACATATTTGGATTTTGCATAGGACTTGGCACTCATTTAGATCTCCATTCTTTTTGCGGCGAAGCCCACAGCCCAGCATAATTTTTGTATTGAACTTGGCTCTCCTTTTTACATTTATGTTTTTGGTGGGATTTTACAGTCTCTCCGAGCGTCTCTATTTAAAACGTTAAATAATTATACCTAGTATTGAAAAAAGAATTGGCGTGTTACAGTCAAAAGGTCTAATAGCCGCGATCGGTTGGTTGGTCATCTATATATATAATCTTTGATATAGATAGGATATAGGTAAGGTGAACAATCACAGAAAAAAGTAAGGCTTGCCTTACATAATATAACAGTAAAATATTAATTATGGTACAGAAAATTATTAAATTAAGGGAAGCGTTTTCCGGGACATTTTAAATTTAATAAGGTCTTTTCTCTAGCAAATGACGTATTTAGTTGGTTGATGATATCACTGACAATTGAATCGGCTATTTAAAACTCCCATCTGGCCTCTAAACTATCGATAACAGACTCAGGTCGCCGCGTGCGTTAGGGACACTCCATTTAGACCTTCTATGCAACTGCAATACAACCGAACTGAGAATCCCGGATGTCTTTGGATACGGTTAATAAATATAACGATACTGAACATTTACAAAAAAAAGCCATTTAATTAATTCTGTATTTTCCACCATTTTATGTTATTTCTACTTTTAAGCTCTTTCCATCCCCGTAGGAGAAAAAAGTGTCCCAAAATGTTCATACAATAATGATACTTCCCTTTGTGTTAATGATATACAAAGTACTACGAGTACTATAGAAAAATGGTAACAAAATAGGAAAAAATGTACGGACAATCTTTTGACCCATTGGGAATGAAAAACTCGTAACTCGTATTTCACAATTCAGGTGATGACAATCAATTTTAGAAATGCTCTACTATGCTAAAATAAATTGACCTTAATTCATTTTATTACGAGTAGGTAATATTCAAGCTTACTAATTAAATGACTGCTTAAAGTTAATGAGTTTGGTGCGTTGGGTCGCATCATATGTTGTAATTACCGATAATGCTCATTTGGCTAAATGAGATGACGAGAGTGGCACGATCGATTTCCCTGGCCCATTGTCCGAAGAGCTAACGACGCGTGGGAAATCCTCATTGTGAAGTAAATATGATAAAACCCCGCATAAATTAAACATCAACTATGACAATAGAAATTAATTTCTAAAAATATTATGCATGACCCTGTATGTCGATACATATCAAAGTCCAAGCTGATTGATAATAGAATATGTATCTTTCAAAAAAGGGAATAAACTTCAAATTGAGATCGGTACCTGAGAATGTAGGCGATTTCGATGTGTATCGATTTACGTTATATGCGTTACTTGGACTATTACAAGTTTATACTATAACCAATTTACAACTTACGACACTAACAACTTAAGAGTATTATTTTTAATTCAAGTTAAGGACTACACTACACTGACTGACTGAGACTTTGCATTAGTAGGTACATTACACAACTAGGGTGGTAAAACCAAGAAAGGCCGAGATCGTAGATGTTTGCGGCCCGAGCTGCAAGCGAAGGACGCAAATATGCGATCGAGGGCTTTCTTTATTAGCTCCCGTGTAGTGTACATAATTTTATGTCTACACTTGGCCAGAAAGCGGTTTTTTCCGTACGCGTAGCGTGCGGAAAAAGCCACTTTATGGCCAGGTGTGGCATAAACATTTTTATACAACTGCTATTAACGCCTACGCCAGCGATCAAGAAACAGGTTTCTAATCCTTCTGCCAGATTCGTTTTGGCGTCTCTTTTTATGACATACAAAAAGAACGAGACGCGACTATTCGTCGGATCTCGATAATATGACCGTAGCATAACAATCACTACCTAGTAGAAGCAACGAACTGTGCCAAATACCAACATCCTCAACACTCATTCGCAGTAGCTCGGACACCTACCCAATAAAGCATTAAAATCTACGAGATCTACTGTTGCATTACATTACATTAAACTATAAAAAAATGGGGTACAATCTTACACAAATCGAGCTAGTCCCAAACTAAGCAATGCTTGTAATATGGGTACTAGACGACGATACTCATACTTATATAGATAAATACATACTTAAATAGATAGAAAACATCCATGACTAAGGAACAAATACTCGTGCTCATCACATAAATATTTGCCCTTAGCAGGATTTGAACCCGGGACCTCTAGCATCGTAGGCGGTGGCACTCCAACTGAGCTAAACGTGTCGTCAAAAAAAATATATCCCCAAATTTATAGCTTTTTAGCGTGATAAATAATTAACGTTCATTATGGTACGAGGTCTTACAAATCTGTGGCACCAACATACTGGCGTTTGCATTTGCAAATAAAAGCCTAGTCTTAAATAAGCTACTAGCACAGATAAAATAGGTAGTACATTACTACAGAGGCCAGGAAGTAAGCCATTCCACACCGAGGTAGGTATAGTGCTTTTCTCAAATATGCAATGAAATCAAATGAAATAATTTTAAAACACTCCAAAAAATCAAACTATATTTTTTAGAGACACTAAAAGTAAAGTAGACAAAAAATAGAATTACAGAATGAAACATTTTTAAAATTATTGGAAATTGTTTATAATGTGTTATTTGTTATGTTGATGTCGATTTATAAAAATAAAATTGCAAACATCGTTTAGTGTTTTTTAATCGCTGAACGCCGTGATGCCTTGGCACAAATAAGGAACGGAAATTAAAAAAAAAACACATTGCCAGGCCGGCAATGTTGTATGAAATGCCATTATATACCAAGTGTCAAGCCGCACCGGAAACGAGATACTTTGCGGCCTATTTAGCATATTTGGCACGTAATGTCAACATTTTATTGCATGTTTGAGAAAATATTGTTTTTGAGTATAGCTTCATCAAATATTAGTTATCAATTCGTTTATCATGTTACAAAGATACAAATTTTACGATAGTATCCGTACCATCTGTAAAATTTCAATCGACCTGACGGCATTTTCCTGAAGAAACCGTGGAAATTGGAAATTTTGTTCACTGCCACATTCTTTAGACCTGTCTGATGACCTGATAGCCGCAATAGATTTAAGGACAGTTTATTTAGTCATAGCACGCGTGTAGTTTAAGTAAACAATATTCGATAGTTGTTATCAGGCTAAATTCTGAATTAGCTGTATAACTCGAATATATTTGGGTAGAATTAATAATATGTTAATTACCCCAAAGAAATGGATAATCAAGGATTCATATGCCTATATGCAGATATTTATAGTTTTTAACCTGTTATTTTTGAGTTGGTGCCTGCCACGCAAAGCTAAAGGCTATGCTAAGCTCCTTAGCTGGCACCGACTTCAAAAAAGTAACAGAAATACATAATTACTCACAACTCCCTTATGATACACTTTAAATGAGATAGTTATTAATGATACAATAATAACTAAAAATATCTAAGCCTAAATATACCTACCTAAAAACGAATTTAACTATTATACAAAAAAAAGAAGATTACAAAAATAATACCCCTTCAAACACTCAGTATGCGGCATCACGCGGCAGCATTACCTCTCTGGATTGTGTGTGCAATTCTTTGAGGTAAGTGCCAGCTCTGGGATCTCCGGAGGCATGGACCAGCCGCGGAGACAGGCCTTTATGAATGTACTCATGTCGGCCGACCAGGTTCTCAAAGTCTCTACTGCAAGCGCCGCATACTCGTAGTCCTTTTAAAGGACTAGGACAAATTAGTAACGTGGAGTATTTGCGGCGGTTTAAGTTTGGTCCTGGTTCTGGTCGGCCGCGGCACCGGCCTATGAGCGGGTTGCCTGAATGTGGCTGCAGCCAACGTGTCCACGCAGGTTACATCCCACACCAGAGCTCTACCGAGTTTCCATGGTACCAATGTGGTGCTATCCGGTCGCTTAACATCGTCTCTCGCCATACGAGGTACGGCGGCAGTGGCAAACGAAGGGTGGATTATGCCGCTTATGGTACCGTACCTACCATGCCGGTATATGCGGCCGGCACTTTTGCTACAAGAGAGGCCATACCGCCCCAGCTGATCCACGTCCCTGCCACAGACACATGTGTGGGGCACATATATTCTGGCTCCGAGTCTCAGACATATCGCCATCCTGTTGCGTTAGGTTGATATTATCAACACTTTATTACAATTTGGTCATAGTCTCGATCGATTCGAACTCATTTCAAATTTTCTAAGGCATCTTAAGTTTTAGAAAGTAAAAAATAAATGCTTTTTGAGATACGCAGTCTTGGCACTGCTAACAGGCGCAGGGTGATACGGCAGTGGATACCACAGGTGCCGTTAATGCATCCCGCTGAATTCTTTGCGAAATAGGTGACATCCTTGCACTGGCTGGAGGTGGTATCCGAGCTACAGGTGCAACCAGCAAGCTTCGTCCCTGCGATTTATTTTGTCCATGCTCGGGGAGTGAAGCAGTGTCTGAGATGGGTGGGACGAGTACCAGCTCAGAGAGTGGTAGTTCTTTGTCTCCCGATAGCTGCAACGCTGGAACGGTGGTCGCTTGCAGTGTGGCTTGAATTCCGATGGAGGGCGGAGCCTTTTGATTGTGTAACAGTGCTATCCCGGGCGTCGGCACAGCTCGCGGCGTAGGCATGACCCGCCTCAGTTTGTTCCAAAAGTCACGATCGCTCCAGTCCAGATACGTGTTATTATACAGATAAAGTTGCAGATCTGGTGGCAGTTCTTGTGGTGCGAGTAATTTACAACGTATTACTATCACGCGTGCCGAGCCGCGCTCCATAGCATGTGCGTGTGCAGCATGGAATTCTTCTAGTCCCCACTTTGAGTGGCCATAGCTATCGGTCACGAGCAGCAACGTACGGCGTGCGCTCATCACCGAATGAGTAATCTGCTGCGATACCGACTTTCCGGGCAGCCAATCGCGGCAGTGCTCTATAGTAGAATGTCCATACTCCTCGAGTTTCTCAATCAGCTTTTTAGCATACTCATAGTCGTGGTATGAGTACGATATAAATACATCGTGCGTTTTCATGGGATCGTCAGCGTCGTCATTGACTCCCAGTACCCATTTCAAGCACATATTGTGGTCGAACAGGAACTGCCTGATGTTCGGTAGTTGGTAGTGTATGAAAACTACCAGCAGCGTCAGTATAAATAATGTACCCAATACAATCAGCAAAGGCAGCAGAAATTTACTGTCGCACATTTCACCCGTCGTCTTTCCGTTTATACGAATGCCATCCACACACTGTATTATGTTCCAATCCATTATCTGTAAGAAGACAAAATTTCTATGAGAGTTTTTGTAAAAAAAAACATAATAAATAATAAAGTTATTTCTGACTATGCTACTAATACTAACCTTGGCATCTTTTAGGTTCATAATGGCGCGAGCATCGTCGCAGGCGCAAGCGAGCGGGTTGCCAGCGAGCGACACTTGGTAGCCACTTTTGGCGCTCTGCAGCAGCAGTTGTTTCGCTGCGGATTCTGAGATGCGAGAGATGCGGTTGTTGGTTGCATCAAGCACCTGCGTATAAATTTCATCTTACATTAATATTCTTTTATATTGTAGTGACATTATTTTATTTTACAATGACTTTTTTTATTTGACTAGGTTAAATGAGCTTTCAAATTAAACAAGATCCGAAACCAATAGTCGATGTAGCATAATATGTCCGTGGAGACGATTATTTAATGGAGACTACGAACCACAAGACAATGCATCGAGCGACACCGTTCAACTCGGCTTTACAACCTGCTTAAATGGTGTATGGATTTCATTGGAAACAAAAACAGTGTGACCGTTCGTTCTTCAAAATTTTGAACGACGTTGCTCAAAAACTTTCATACCAACTCGCAACAATATATTCTAGTTAAATATGTAGACGGCTTTTTAGGTCCATTGAAACAATTTGCAGTACGACCTCAAACCTAGACCGCGAGCGTATGGAACAAAGTGAAATCGAATGTTGTATATATATTTTTTAATATTAACCTCTGGTTCATCTTTTTGGACGAAATTGTGGAAATGCTAGTGTGTAACACAGGATTTGCTTTGCTACTGACCCGTAAAGTATCAGGTATGAAGTCAATGCTAGTGATGTTGTTATTTGGTGCATGCAGCTCGACGAGCGCGAGGTGTGGTGGCACGGCGCTCAAAGTGCCCGGTGCAACGTGTAGCGCCAAGGGCCAGCCAGGTTTCGCCGGAGGCCATTGCGACTCCGGCGGCAGAGCACCAGCGCACCGCATCACCGTGGCGTTGTCGAATGCACGCCTCCGGCAAGCACAACCTGATTAAATACAAATCATCAGCACTTTTAAATTTGTCAGTGTGTTGGATGTTGCATTTATCAGACCAAACCAGGAGTCACTCCACCATTTCCCCGCGCGGCCTTAGCCAGCGACCAAAAAGAGCACGCGTTAGCACGCGTTATGCAATAGAGAGAGACGGTCGGATCCGGTGCGTTCCGGCCCGTGGTCGTTTTGTTTGAGAGAAAGCCTTCAGTACGTAGTACTATTATTTATTATGTGCCACAACTGCTCGTTTTCTTCATTAGGGTATAATAATATAGAGCACAACACAAAGATAGTGATCCATAATAACAATATTAAAAGCTAAGTCACAGTTTTTAAATTGCTCTAAATGAAATTTCCTTGGAAAATTTTGACTGCTTCTGTCACAAAGCCTCTCACCTCAGGGCAGCTAGCTGGTAGTAATGGTAAAATAAAACTATAATTTATGATAACCCCTCTTAGTTTTGTTCATCTTAGTGTTGTCCATCAGACTATAATTTGTTATGTTGAGTCTGACCAGCGAAAAGTGTTTCTTGGCCTAGCGCTCCCCGCTGGTCCGTTGCTCACTTTGAGCAAACAGCGTAACTTCAAGGTGGCTCTGGCCTAGCGACTTGGTTCGACCCCAAGCACCCCCCGGCACCCCCAAGGTGGCCGGGCCAGCGACCTGGTTCGACCCCAGGGAACGCTACGGCCCCCACCCGGTACGACTTTTGCCACGCCGAATAAGGCTTGCAAGTTTGTCAGTTTTCAAAAAAAAGGCCTAGCGTTATTCTCATTACTTTCGGGGTACGTTTTTGATCAGTATTCAGATTTGACTGGTCCGGTTTCCCAACAAATTATTCATACAATTTTGTATTACCTGGGCAGAGGCCTTCGTAACGGCAGGTGATATCACGGGGGTCGTAGTTATTAAGTGTTCGGGGTGCGCCGGCCAGCGGTCTCGGGGCGCACGGCACCGTGTCCGCCTTCAGTAGCGAGCAAGAGCGCAGTGTTTTAGCTAGCCAATACGCGTCGCAGTCACATGAGAGCTCATTCAAATACAGGTAAACTCGTGCACGCTGCAACAAGACGTCACATAATAGGGATGACGACTGGGTTAAAACTATATAATTCTATTTAGTCCGTCAGTTAGATTATGGAAAAATATGGGACACGTATTTTTTGGTTTATCAAAATATTAAAAATCGACAAAGTTATAGATCATCAAACTTCTGAAGTGAGGGCTTGTGACGTCACTCCTAGATGAAAATTGTACCAAGGAGTGACGTCACTCGAAACTTCTAAGCACTCTATCCTTGTCCTTTTTTGTTTGCCAAACAAAAAAAAAAATACGGGTACAATATTTTATAATAATCTAATTGACGGACTAAAGAGTTTTTTTTAGTCCTCTAGTCCATTACCAGAGGTTACAAGCAACAACAACCAACCAACCGACTCTACTATTTTCTCTGAAAACTGACACCTGAGCGTTTTTCAAAAAAAGTGTACAATTCAACGGCATTTAAATATTGTTCAAATACCGTTTAACTTTCCGTTTTGTCACGGCCGTTAACTGCTCAAAACAAGTACCGTAAGATCAGGGTATTTTGACCAAATAACGGGTAACTTCGGCCGACATATAAATCACATATCTCAAATCCATAGGATCTAATACGGTCAGCTAAAACCACCGCACCTATGTCGCTCAACCTATAATGTTTACCCTATTAGTTTAAATAAATAAATAAAACCAACCACATGGCAATAGGAGTTAATCCCTATGGCCAAATTTACCCCCCAAGGTCAAAGTACTACCTTACAATACAGTATTTTTGAAAAACGCTCACCTGACAAGACAACTGATAAAGCTAGCATTGTATATTCGTATAATACTATGTATGGGAATGTAAGTATATTCGTTTTTTAAAGCGATGAGCTTAGCAACTATGCGGCTTTTACTCATAAAATAAATAGTTTCGGAGATAAAGTTCTGAAACCACGTCTTGTAGAATTAAACATTATCAGTTTTCAGAAGTATATTACATTTTTAATTGTTTCGCATTCTGTATGTTCGAATGCTAGTTTGTGTCATGAACGAGCAGCCTGATATGGGCCAGTATGTTTGTATCAATTTACTGTAACAAATTATTGTCACTTACTTTATGACTTCCCCAGTTTGTGCGCCTGCTGTCATTGATGCATAGGCTGAAATCTTCTTCTGTGATATCGATCTTTCGTAGACGGTTATTGCGGAGATCCAGCACCACCTGATTCTTCACCTCACGCCGCATCATCATCAACTCGTTATACTGTAACAGTATGGTGCATTATTTAATACTTAAATTAAAAAGTTTAATTAGCATATTAGATATTATTATCTAGTTCACTTTAATCTAAAGCCGTATTAGGTTCACTGCTTGATATTAGACTCTCCCGAAGAACGTTATTATTTATATTTCTCTTGGTGAAGCGATATCTACCAATATTTGAGGTTGTTTGTCTTTGTTATAAAAGTTACTCCTATGATAAATTCTTGCTTTTCCTTCTGTCCCCCCGCCTCCTGTTAACAACAAGTGCGAGTCGGACTCGCGCACGAAGGGTTCCGTACCAGAAACAAAAAAAAATACTTTTGTTGTATATATTATTTTTATTTTATTTGTAGTATTTGTTATTATTGTAGCAATAAAAATACATTTGTGAAAATTTTAACCTCCTTGCTATTACGGTTCATGAGATACAGCAAAAAACGCCAACAACTACTCTGTTGTATGGGAGCCCCCCTTAATTATTATTATTATATTGATTTTAGTATTTGTTGTTGTAGCCACAATAAAAATAAATAATCTGTGCAAATTTCAACTGTCTAGCTATTACGGTTCTTGAGATCTAGCTCGGCGAGTGGTAGCCATGAACAAGGGCTAAAATATCACGGTTTTTGTATGGGAGCCCCCCTTAATTATTATTATTTTGTTTTTAGTATTTGTTGTTATAGCAGCAACAGAAATACACAATCTGTGAAAATTTCAACTGTCTAGCTATTACGGTTCTTGAGATACAGCCTGGTGACAGACGGACGGACAGCGAAGTCTTAGTAGTAGGGTCCTCTCAGGGTCCGACGGTTAAAATATAAAAGAAGTTACAAAGCAACCCATACTAAAAATAGTAGGTGAAATATTTTGTGGGTTATTATGTCTATTGATTATGCTAAAATACTAACACTTAAATTGCTGATGTTGTTGTTGGTCAGTGATATGTGCATAAGGGCGTCGTTTTGGAGCCAATCGTCGCAAATTCGCCGGGCACCTGTTCTGCTCAGTTCTAACAAACGGAGCGTTGATGGTAATCCCGATTCCTCTGCCAAAAAAAGAAAAATAAATATTTCTACAATCATATCAAATCATAGAAAACTTGATGTCCCCATGAAGATGATTCCATGTTGCTCGGATTTCGGAGGTCAGATGATAGTCGTTCCAATGTAATCACCTAACAAGGCTAATCTGGGATTATTATTAGATGCGACGCCCAAAAGAAATGCGACGATTACTAGAGTATGATTATGATCAAATTATAAGCTGGTGATTAGAAGTAAGTTCTTGTAAAACAAAAGATGTAGAGAAAGTTGTAATATAGTATTGTTGTCAAAGAAAAGCGCTATTCAATCAGACAGCAGCATTCGTTCGTTCGTTAATACAGGGTGGGAGGGACTATACCGACATACTTTAGCCATGAATTCCTGGTGGTGTGACGAGTAAATAATGTTATATCAACATTGGTCGAATATTGTCATTTAACATTATTAGTCTCATGGAACAAAATAAATCAGTACATTCAGCCCCTCGTTATAAACATGTCCTTACTGGAGGAAAAGTTATCAAAAAGAAAAAAAAGCTAAAATGGAAACGAAAGGTCAATTTTTTGGCCTCGTAGTCGCTTACCATCAAATACTGCGAAGGTTAATTGCTGTTTGGTTAAAGGATTTAAAAAAATTAGTAAAACTATCTTGGTCACATTTATTAGGGCTTGTTACACACTTGGGAGTTTTCATTTAAAAAATAATGAATATCTCTGAAAGTAAGCGTTTTTCGACTATACATCACATAACTTTTTTTACTCGTCACACCACCAGGAATTCATGGCTAAAGTATGTCGGTATAGTCCCTCCCACCCTGTATAAGTATGTATGGAGCTTACCAGTTCCTTGGATATCAGAATCACCACCACACAATGAGCCTAGAGGGTTATTGTTGACTTTTAACGTCTTCAGTACCTTCAGGCGTTCTACGGCAAGCTTGAGTGACTTGCTGTCTAGCTTGTTGTCTGACAGATTCAGTTCGGCCAACCATTCCAGCGGAGTGAATACGTCTCTGAAATACGTTACATAATGCTTAATCCCGCGAAAAGAAATATGAATTCACTGCAATTTATAACGTGTAAGTGAACTAATAAGGTCAAATTTTTATCACATACAGTCTGACAGATATTGGCAGTTACAGTTGTATATTTGACGTGATTACTGTGTTATGCAAAAAAAATTAACAATAAAAGTTACTCGTACCTTAATTTCAGTGATTATACGTAGATATTCTCATTTATGAAATTATATCTACATAACGAAATAATTAAAAATCTGTCGAAATGCTGTCAGATTACTCTAGTTAATTAAAAATATGAGATCAACTGTGAAGTTTTTGAGAAGGTGTATTAAGGTCTTAGCAAGTTTTCTTAGTACCAGTTCAACGATTAGGAGCCGAAGAATTGACTTAGATGACTTGCTGGCCGTACAATGTATTCAATAGTAAACTCTGAAAATTGTTTTGAACCGCTTGGCATACATTTACAATTATTTTTAACTCTGCTCGACAATCATGCATTTTATTTACACCAAAACTTGGCCTGTTTTCAATATCAATGTTTTGATGGGCTAAATACACGTTTTACTCGAATTTAAATAAAATAATACTTACTCCGGTAAAGAAGTTAAATTGTTGTTGGTCAGCCAGAGTTTAGTTATACTGACACCTTCAAACATATTAACCGGTAGTTTTACTAATCCACAGGAGATCAATTGGAGAGACCGCAGATTTGAGCCCTTCAGCCAGGGTGTTTTTTCGGGTAGCGGCGCCAACGGAACGTTAAATAACGTAGCATTAGTCAGATTGGGCAAGGAGGCAAATGGTGGCGGTAAAAGCGTCTTTCTTATCGATCCCTTAGAATGCGTGGAGCTTTCCCATATATACAGATATTTCAGTGAGTGCAATCGCTCTAACCAGAAGCTGCCGTTACCTAACTCATACTCTGCATCTGGCAGGTGAGTGTTTTTTAGTATCAGGTTCTCAAGCGTCGTTGGCAGACGCCCAATCGCTTCCTTTTCTGGCACGACCCCCCTCTGAATTTGTAGGACTTTCAGGTTTGGCAATTTATCTAAGAAGTTGAACTTAGGACGTGTTGGATGATTGATGTCATAAGCCGTAATTAAAAGTTTCTCGATCGGCAGCTCATCTAGGTGGTATCCTTCCAACTGCGGTTCTGAAGGTAAGTCATCTAACGACAGAACGTTGCCGCGTTCTTTGGATTTAAAAATGATATTAAGATCTCTTAGAGCTTTATAGTACGAGCCATTGATGGGTACTGTGCAGCCTTTAATGAACACATTCTTTACTATTACGGGAGAAGACATTAATGGTAGCGAAGAATCATCGATCGACAGCTTGTGACCCTTATCTCTATCATGACAGTTGCAACATAAACTAATGGAATCGCCTATTGAAGTTACAATAACTTGCTGTTCTGTAACAAACGGGATAAGACAGAAGAATTATAAAATATATTCCAGAAAGATGCACTCTGTAAGTGCGAGATTGCATTAATTTTAATATTATAACTTAGGCACTGTATGTACACATTTATACATATAATAAAACGATAGAAGTAAAACGTTCAGTACCGTAAAACGGGATGAGTAGGGACAAAATTAACATTCAAACCTCGATAACATTTTATTTTTACATATGCAAACTGAATTGTATATATATGCTAAATGTTCCGGTCGTTTGTATTTTAGTTTTTTCATGATTTTGGGTAGTTCCATTTCCACCCCGTAGTCCCTCGTAGTTGGGGTGAGATGGGATTTCATACTAAGGTATGTTGGGCAAATTGTTGGATCGACACTTTTGGATTATGAAAATTACTATAGCTCCATTTGTAATAAGAATATAATTATTTAGATAGCAGTAGCCTTTAAAAACCACCTTACCCCTCTGTCATCCCTACTCTCCCCATACATAACCCAACTGCCCTCACAATCCCTACTCACCCCATTTTACAGTACATCGACGTATTACATATTTTTGATTAATGCCAATGAGACGCGAACCGTCCCACTGAGGCTTCCACGGGAGCTTTTATTTTATTCATCCGTAGTGGACATTTCAGTAAGTAGAGATGTCCACTGCTGAACATAGGTCTCCCTCAGAAACTTCTACAACGTATTCGTATTAATTTCGGTGTGAGGTGTGCTTGTATCGACTAATATAAACAATTACACAATTATCACAACCGCTTTACGTGTCTGAGTTAAGATTTAGTAAAAGCGACATGTAGATTTACTATCACATAGACGACTAAATATTATTTTTGTCCGATTTTGGTGCCATAAATGGAGGGCTGAGAGCAAAAAAGAGTGCACGTTGCTCTAAGATAGAGGATTACTTATTTTATGCCACACCTGGCCATAATAGTATTTTATGCAACAGTTGTATAAGTGGGTTCAAAAAATGCGAATTGCGTGAGTTGCGATACGAGCCGCGAATGCGGCGAGTATCGCAAATAGAGACGCAATGAGCGTTTTTTGACTTAATTATACAACGTTGCATACAATACTTTTTCTACGACTAGGTTTTAAATTATAAAATACAAAATTAATCATAACCACAACAAAGGAAACAAGGCAAATATGACGTTTGACTGACAGTATGTGTCTATGGTAAACTTTTTTTTTAATTTAAAATATACTTTAATTAAACATACTTTTTTATGTTGGTATCAATGAATTTAGTTCGAAAAGTTTTGTTTTTTTTAAAAACCGTAGGAATTTAATTGTTTGTTAAGTTGGTAGTTGTGCATTTTTACCGTAAAGTTAAAATTAAGCGTTTAATCCTTGACCTAAGTTTAACCTAGATTTAGAAGTCTGTGGCTGCTAGCAATAACGTAAAGTGACTATAACGACACTAGTGCTGTTATGGGGAATAGAGTATAGACTTCTGTGAACTCATATTATGTTTGTTCTTATATTAGTGTTCGTGTCGTGACCAAGTAAAAGACAGATAACAGTACAGGAGTACAAAAAGTGTTTTTACCGCACGCTACGCGTACGGTAATAAGTCGCTTTCTGGCCTAGTGTAGACATAAAATTATGTACACAACACGGGAGGTAATAAAGAAAGCCCTCGATCGCATATTTACGTCCCTCGCTTGCAGCTCGGGCCGCAGACTTCTGCGACCTCGGCCTTTCTTTGTATTACCACCCTAGTTGTGTAATGTACTATTCCATTACTGTTGATTTTCCTTTGAGATTTTTCGGCAAGTAATGAGCTTTGTTAGCTACACAACTATAATTGACTGTGGCAGAAATTCCTGCAGCATTTAGCGTTTAAAAAAAAAATCTCACCTTTGTTCTCAATCGATCCATTGACATAAAAATAGTAACTATTTCCAGTTTTCAGACGATCAGCCGTTTCGCAGTTTGCAGAGGACCTGCATTCTGGCTGGACTGCCGTGGCTATGCATGCTAGCAACCCTATCAATCCCGGCACACTCCACGCACCTCGCATTGTATTCACAGATCACATATGTGTAAACAGAAGTCTCCCTTACAATTAAATGGCACTTTGCTTAATACACAATCATTTAACAAACTTAATTTCACGCCCCACAGTTTTTAGCCACTTTCCTTGTTCTTTGCAATGATTTTGTTCACTATTTTCCTGTAGAGTCAAACGCGGCAGCGACCAATCAGCACGATGTGTACTAACAAACTGGCGCGACCAGCATTGACACATACGGCTGATCGTAATAAATATTCAGATATGGTGTAAAAGTACGAATATCATAATATTGTGTTATGAAACCGTGAAATTATACAATACTAACTACCAACCAACAGAACTAAATTTACTACAAACTGAATGAAAATGTATACAGCTAAAAGTATAAAATATGTTGTACCTATGAATTAAAATTAATATTCACTCTAACAAATCCGCCTGCAGTATGGGATCCCATTATGATGGTGGCATTCCCAATACAATAGAAAGACAAACCTTTGCTGCAAAACAAACAATATTTTTAGCAACTATTAAATTAGTGCCTAAAATATATTTTTTGCGCGTGTGAATCGAGCGGAGCGCCGAGTATCTATTTAGCATCTAACAAATAAATATCACGTGTTTTTTAAATATTATTATGGCAATAATTCATCGTTTTCTCTTAACTTCTATGTAAGTTAAAAATCAATACATGCCAATGGTGATAGTGTACCCCTGGTTTTGTATTTATTTATAAAAGTTGTGTTAGGTATCATCAACAACGATAACAAGGTATGTATAATTGTATAGTATATTACACACATTGGGTAAAACAAAGAGATCGCATGTGCTTGTAGCCTGAGGCGCAGGGGAGGGGGAATATCGTCATTACTTAAAAAAAACACGTATCTGATACTGACTCCAATTTTCTCCTCGCGCCGACGGAACATCACATACGGCATAGAGTGGCCGGCCTTTCATAATCATTAATTTGCCAATTATACTATATATTATGTATATATACTAGTGGATAGTTCGATAGTTTTTGCTATAGTGACAAAATTCAAGTGCAGGAAATATGCCTTTATACTTACATATCTCCGATTTGACACTCACACACATTATGTTTGTATGTTTATTAGGTTTCAATGTTACTAATACAATTACTGAAAAGTAAGAGATAACAAATACAAATTAAACCGATTTGACGCGACATTGAGTTTAGTACATTTGTATAGAGGGAAACCACAATGTGGAATATAATGTACATATTTAATTTGTCTCGTCTCTGTGTGTGAGTGGAACTATACACAGCTTAATCACCAGTGCATACATATAAGTGACACACATGTGGGTTACGTTACGACTGCATGACCTGATAACATATTTTCTATATGTGTCGTTCCAGGCAAAATAATAATCTAACACGCTACCACGCAATAAGGACCTGAGGACCGGAGGAGGATAGGTTACTGGTTTAAAGATGCAAACAAATTCCGTCGTTATTGACAAGCGATTGGTACATTTTTCCTGCGGATACATAATTATGTAATAATTCTTTACTATACTACATTAATACTGTACAGAGTTTAGTTTGATACTCCTAGAAAAGACATGGTAGAATACTATAAATCTAAATGTCTACATAAAGAAAGAGAAGTCATATAGTCTACGTTAAACATTTTTCTTTTGCATACTTCATTTAGGTATGAATTATGATTCAAAACACTGACAGATAGCTTAGCGCCGATAATGGAGAACAGGCATTACAAGTCAAGTACGCGTTCTTCAATTATTGCAGGAGGTCACATAATCAGTTTATTAATGTTCTTTGATAGTGCGCTTGATGCATCGTTTTTGTAACCGCGATCACCATTTTATAACCTATAAATTCACACCCATGGCGCTTTTTCTGTCAAAAGTGACATCTGTCATCTTAAAATAAAAAATGCATGCAACATTTTGAATCTGCACCCGAAAACCCATAAATCCGTACCCGTAGGTAAACAGCATGACCTTAGCCTTTAGACCCTGAAATCCCCCGTAGAATGACTTCTCAGGAATGCTCTAATAAGTGTATTTTTTTAATTAGGAGCTTAGATCAATATTTAAATTTTGTAACAAAATGTAAGAATTAATAAATCAACAAAAAAGTAACACATTGAATCACACGTAACATAATGTCCCGTTGTGTCAAGAGTTCTCGTAGCCCCCTTTCGACGTCATCATCAGACTCTGAACTCCATTCTATGGACATATTTAGGCCGATATGAACTCTGCCACTCCTATTTAAAAAAAAAACCTACTTATACGTAGCTAAATTTATTGAGAATACGTTAATCTCTGTTAGTAATTAACGGTGTACAATTACTTAACCGTTTATTTTAATTAACAATTAATTTCGTTTATTGTTAATTGTCAATTGAAATTAACAGGTTAATCTTTGATGGCTAGTTGGAATTATATTTTTGCCAACAGAGCAGTGTTGGCTGTTAGTTTACTCTTCGTTTAACATTCGACGTCACAGATACCAGATACAAACGTAATCAGGCCGTATGTTGTAGTAGAATCACAGAATGAGTAATAGTACTTTGTACAGAAGTCGCACTGTCTAACAAAACCCACGTTCGTGTCATAAAAATGCGCCGAATCCTACCTTCTCGCTCTAACTCATAACGTGCGCTCTTTCTGGTCGCCACGCCCACCGCTTGGATTGTCGACAAAAATAAAATTATTATTATAGCTCTTGAATTTCCTAGTGAATTAGAGGTAGTTAAAAATAGTACATTGTGTATCTAGGGCGGTAAGTAAGGAATTACAAACGAGTGTTTGTTATAAGCCCGAGGTCGTAATTCCTTTACCGCCCGTGGCACATACAATGTTTTTCATCACATTTGTGAGGAAATCTTAATAATATAACCTTACTAATCGCCCCAGTATGACAAGAAAATATTAAAACAGACAGTGACATGAGTGACATATTATGTCCATAGACAATGCGAATGTCAAGTCACGTTCAGAAACCATAGCGGTAAAGTTTAAATCGGCCATTTTAGTTGATTTTATATTTGCAAAATACTGAAATACATCATTTAAACATTTAATTAATGTTACCGAAATATGTGTTTACATGTATTTGCAATAACAGTTATCTTAAAATAAATATTTCAGTGATAAAAGTTAAGAAAGTAAGTTGGCGTTTCCTTTGAACATGACAAATAAGAGTAAAACAGAACCAGCGTTTCAAATTTAAAAAGAAAACCATTACGTCCTAGGGCGTAATAGGTTATTTACGGCCCGCAGAACCTACGTGTAATGACACCATTTTCGAGCAAGTGTGATGAAAAAATATTTGCGTGACGTTATATAACTGTTTTGATACACGTCGTCATACATACATACATACAGGTCAAACACATAACCCTCCTTTGGGCTTCGCCGCAATCGGGTAACATACATACTTACGGACGCATATACATACATACATACATACATCCCGGTCAAACACATAACCCTCCTTTGGGCTTCATAGGTTTCGCACAGAGGCGCTGCCGGGTGTCGGCGCAGCCCTGAGCTTGCCTAATGCATTAGGCAAGGAATAATAATAATTACCGCGAAACAAAATCGCGGAGTGAGACATGAACTACGAGTACTGTCACACTTGTGCTACGGCACATTTGATATTTTGTCAGATCAATTCAGTTCAAAGATTTACGCGTTCGCGGGGCTTGTTGTCTATGGCCGTAGCGTAGAGTTGCTCGAAATGCTTCTCGTCGTCGAACATTCTAGCCTTAAATAGATATTAAAATATAGTAACATAAATATCCCGTGGCATCAATTGACATAAAGTATATTTAAATTTAAATAAAAGTCTTATCCATCTTCGTTTGTCGTCACGATGTTTGCAGATCTGGACCGCCCTTTGCAGATCTGGTAGTCGTACAGTTGCAGATCTGGTAGACCTCATCCAGACATCAAGGGCCACAACCATTATAAAGATGTGGAATATATAAATGACATCTAACCATTTTAATCAAATTAATGCATCAATAACATAATTAATCAATAAGTGGGTGGGACGTTGCCCCTCTAGGTGTATGTATAGTGCCGACTACGTTGAGGCTGAATCATCCATTACCGTCTAGGTGCCAGTCTGAATCTTTAGCACTAAATTATAATTTTATTGGCCTTGCGAAAACCTGACTGGAATGTCGCCAAGAGATGTTGCTCATTTAACAGTTTTTATAAAATGCTTTTTGCACTATGGAGCTTCATATTTAATCCAATGAATAATATATCATCGTACGTGTTCTCATTCTACCTACTTACACGTATATGTACAACAGGGTTTCCGGTTTTAATCCTGTAAAAATCAAGTGTGTTATTAAATAAAAAAAAAACAATTACTAATCAGACCTTAAGTGGCAGAGTAAAGTGGGTAGTTATAATATTACATGTTGTAAACGGATGTGACTAATTGAAGAGAATTCTGTTGTATTATAAATTACAGTAACATTATGTTAGCCATGAAATCCCATAAGTACTACTACTAGATATTCTAGTTAACAGCAAACAAAATTGATACTGTTATATAAACACCGTCTAAACTATACAATATTCTGATAGTTGAGGGACCTTTAAAATGGGAACTAGGAACTTTAAAAACAAAATCTGAGGCATAATACAAGAAAACCAGGTATGTTCTTCCCGAGACTGGCATATTGACCTCTTTTGGCCACCGACATGCTGAAGTCACAAGCTTGATATGTTGCCATTTTGTGAAAATAAACTATCCATGTAAAATGCGTTTCTTCACTTTGCTTCTAAAGAAAAGAAATGTTGAGTTAGTAACCTTAGATAATTTTGTTTTCACCCGAATAAACCAAAAACATTTATAAATAAATAATTATATGATGACGAACAGAGCCGACCTATTTTTTTTACACCTTGAGTGGATCGGACTAGGTGGGGTCCGAAGCGCCTGGAATCGAACCAGGACGCTAGGGCAGGGCCACCTTGAAGTTACGCTAATTGCTCAAAGTGTAAAAGTGAGCCGCGGACCAGCGAGAAGGTTGAAGCGGATCAACCTGTCCTTATGTGAGTGTGTGAATCGAACGAATGACCTGGATTTCTTGTACCGTGGTTTGATGTAGATTTTGAACAGGCATTCATCTATTTGGTTTGATTCAGTCCATTACGTAGGTACTCGAGAGCGTAATAAATAAAAATAAAAATCTTTTATTTCGGACCATGGCATCCATATATGGTTAGTAAACAACTAAAGAAACTTAAATAACTATGTTAGTACCTACACTAAGATGAAGAGATGACCAGTACCTGGTTAGGGCACTGTCCCGTCTCTCCGCCACAGTCCTCAGGAGTCCGCGGCGGCTGTCGCGCACTCTGCGGAGCGTCGCGGCGCAGCGCTTGCGCAGTGTGCACGTGTAAGTGTGCATTTTTTTCGGTTTCTGTACATAACTAATATATATGCGTGCTCCATTGATGAGTTGAATGTTATGATTAACTTTCAACGTGATATGGTAAATCAGAGAATGAGAGTGGGGGTAAACTAAACCCGCGATATATGATTAAGCCACTTATATAGGTATATTTAGATACCGGTTCGGAAACCAGATAAACAACATAAGATGGGTAAATACGTTGCCTGGGAAGGAGCTTATAACGAGTATGTAAAAGCTAGTGGGAATTTCCAGCGTCTAGTCTTTCAATCTTTAAATACATAATTTGTCCGTCCGCATTTTCTCCACAAGGCTGAAACAGGTTTTTGCTTCAAAAACATTATTTTGTTGTATTTGGGAAAAAGTACATGTGCCTATCCTTGCCTGTTCACTTAACCTTTTACCAAAAACGGTAATCCATTTAGTTACTTTGAGATACCTTATGTTGAAACATCAGTAGATGACCAAATATATGTATATACAATCATCCAAAATGAATATAAAAATATACTTTTAACTTCGGGCGCTGACTAGCTTTCGATTCGTTTTTATCAAGATGTATTCAGTGCATAGACACAAGTTACAGTAGTTAAGATAAATATTAATGAGCTGATTATCGCCCTTATTATCAAGCATGGGGGTCCGCTGTAATGTCATTAGCGTGAACAACCCGAGTTAAACTGATAACATGATGCAGTGAAGTGCACCAATCAGTGTTATCAGAAGAGTGTGAATATTATATCGTTTTTAGATTTAAGTTTTTGTATAACCGTTGACGCTTGCTGTGATAACATGCCACGTTGGAGATTCAGTAGCAATAAACATAAGAAACTTATTTGAAAACCTTTGTTCGGTCAGCAACTTATTCCAATTCGCTACAAATGCGTGTTGAAGAAATCTGTCATTACCTATTGATAATAGGAAAAAAGATTCTGCTAGACGGACCTATTTTCCGTGTTATCAATACTTATCGAACGGTATATGATATAGGACACCAAGCAAGTCGTATAAAATACCTTCTCGAATATATCGCAAACTCGCCTATGAAGGCATTTTCGCGATTAGTCCAAGATTAGTCTTCCTTCAATCATGACGCTGACAGTTGTCAACAATGGCAACATGTCTTTACTTACACTTCAATCATTCATTACTATGATAATAAGTTTCTTTCAGAATAAGTAGAATCCATATTTCAAGCAGGGTTTCCCCTATAAAGGTGTAAAAAAGTTCCTGTGATTGACTTTTTACTGGAAAACTTCACAGAATTCTTGCTGAAAATTCACTTTATATCGAACGTGTGCCTTGATTGTGGTTCAATGGGATCTGAAATCGATCGAGATTTCCTGCCTAACTATTGAGTTGTTTGTCGATATAATTGGACGTCTGCCAAATTAATGATTTGATGATTTTGGCAGACTCGCTATTTAAAGGAGATGCTCTTTGTGACTTATAGGACCATAAAGATAAATTTAAAGTCTCTCAAAAACGATCTTAATAATAAAGTGCTCAGCACCGACGACCGCAAGGACATATGGAAGAGTAAGGAGCTACACGGGCGGTTCTACAAGGCCCTCACGGGGCCCGATGTAGACCTGCTCGCGTCGGTGAACTGGCTACGCTTCGGTGATCTGTTTGGGGACACTGAAGGTTTTGTCTGTGCAATTGCGGACGAAGTTATGATGACGAACAACTACCGGAGATATATCCTGAAGGACGGTAAGGTCGACATCTGTCGGGTATGCCGCCGTCCCGGAGAGTCTATCAGGCATATTATATCCGGTTGTTCCCATCTAGCTAACGGCGAGTACTTGCACAGACATAATCAAGTATCCAGGATCATTCACTAGCAAATTGCTATAAGTACGCACCGACGCCGGTTCTCGAAAATGGCCGTGCCACGCTCTATTGGGATCGATCTATCATCACGGACTGGACTATTGTAGCCAATAAGCCTGATATTGTGTTAATAGATCGATCCAAGCGCCGTGCAGTGCTCGTCGACATGACCATCCCCCATGACGAGAACCTCGTGAAGGCCGAGAAGAACAAGCTCAGATAGTACCTTGACTTGGCTCACGAGGCTACCGCCATGTAAGATGTTGATTCGACGATCATTGTTCCGATAGTCGTTTCGGCGAACGGGCTTATAGCGAAGAGTCTCGATCACCATCTCAAGAGGCTCTCGCTTGATGGCTGGATCAAGGGTCAGATACAGAAGGCGGTACTTCTGGACACAGCGCGCATAGTTAAGTATAAGTTCCTCTCTCTCCAGCCCTAACCACCGGTAGCTTGGGCCCCACCCCGCTGTCGGCGGCACCCTAGGTTACGTTTTTTTTATAATTTATTTATATTTTGTATGTGCTTGTTGTATTTTAAATTTTATATATGTATTTATATTGTAAAAAAACTTTGCCTAAGAAAATAAAAATATACTGGAATAATAATAATAATATTTCTTTGTTTACAGGCAAAAAAACCCTTAGTAAAACGAATAGAAATAAAATAATTAATACAATGTTAAAATAAGACTTATAGCCATAGAAAATATAGAAATATAAAATGGTCACAATAAAGTTAAAATTATAATTGACCGTTCTCAGACCGGTGCAGTTTGAGCCAATACTTATTGAAGTCGTCGTCGCTGTAATCTACAGCTACCAGAGATAGAAATTCGTTTGTTGACGCTCGAATCCTATTCCGGAACGCTGCAGACCTCTCTCTCAATATAGCGAAGAAGTCAGAAACTCTCGCATCAGCGAACATACCTTTCGCACTGCAGGAGGGTGGTAATTTCAATAAGATACGAAAGACATTGTTGTACTGTACTCTGAGCGCGTTGAACGAGCGTTTGGTGTACTTGGTGCATAACTGACAGTGATAAATATAAAAGCATTGGCAAAAAAGCCTTGAAAAGAGTTATCTTGACCTCAATCGAACAACGCGCAAAGCGGCGGGCCAACATGTTACACCACACCGCACTGCGAGAGCCCTGTGCTCCCTCTCCATATCGGCATCATCCCTCAGGTACTCTCCTAGAATATGCCCCAGGTATTTGAAGCTTGTTAGAACCCGAATTGGCGAGCCGTTCATACATACCGTAGGAATCATCTCCAGACCCTTTCCAGACCTAAAAACGAGCATTTCGGTCTTAAGGACGTTATATTTCAGGCCATGTGTACTTGCGTAAAGTTTGCAGATGTTAAGCAGCTTAACGAGTGCGTTTATCGAAGGGCTGAGAAGCACCATATCATCTGCGTAGCTCAGATTGTTAACACACACGTTACCAATGTGGCAACCGATGTTGGTGCATTGGTAATTCGTCACTACCATAGACTTTGTTGTAAGTTAAGTCCATTTAACGTTAACTGCAGCAAATTAATTATTAATTTCTTATCTTTCAATTAACATAATATTTTCCTTATACATAGTGCTTTATTTTGAGAAAATCTTATTTTATCTTGCTTGAAACAACTATCATTAAGACTCCTGTAACTTAAGATAAATAAGACCTCGCATCTGTTTCATATGGTTTCACAATTAAGTACTATGTTTTCATTTAAATTATATCAACGAGTTGCTGGAACATTGGTCTGTTAGCAAATGACTTGTTGGGTGTTCCCAGAATGGTCGATGTGTTTGCAATAGTGTGGCGACCACATAAATTTAACCTACCTTGGCCTTATGACTACTATACGTAAACGTAATTGGCAGTTCGCGGTATCTAGTTAATTAGAGAAAGTGAATGCTTATGTATATCAACTGTCTGCCCTTTCAGCTAGCTGTCTGGCATTCTAGGAGTATAATTCTCATTCCTACATATGTCACTGACCGCTGTTGGGTGCATCGACGATTGGTTATATTTTTCTTAACAGAACTGGTAGTAAGTAATTTTATTTAAAATCTGAGTACAAATTATTCTCTAATAAATTATTTTTAAAGTTGTTCATTAATAGTACATTCATTACACAACTAATTATGCTTTCTTTGTTTTACCACCCTAGGGTGGTAAAACAAAGAAAGGCCGAGATCGCAGATGTTTGCGGCCCAAACTGCAAGCGAGCGAAGTAAATGTGCGATCAAGAGCTTTCCTTATTACCTCCCGTGTTGTTTACATTATTTTATGTCTATACTTGACCAGAAAGCGGCTTTTTCCGTACACATAGCGTGCGGTAAAAGCCACTTTATGGCCAGGTGTGGCATAAATACCATTTCCCACGTGTACTACTAAAGTAAGAAAAGAACACCAAGCCGAAAAAATATCATAAACCTGATTCGTCATAATAATACATACGCGCATGTATGCTCGTGTTGTTTTGGGTTTGTAATGTTGGTCGGTATTATACGGGTACTCTTCGGCGTGGTATTTCAAAATACCATGCCGAACAGGTAACAATATTCCATATTGGGATACGCTCGTGGTTACTCAGTTCTCGGATTCAGTAAAATTGTTTTTAAGTAAAGTTTTTCTTGTTGTGTTATTTGTTTTATTATTGCTATCGTTAATTTTATTCAGAAAAAAGCCTTGCTACGCCATCTACAATGTCTGTGGTGAACTATATATTTATTATTTTATCTGTATCGATCTTTTTTGTCCAGTGAACTTGTCACATAAAACGTCAAGTGGTGTTGTGTGTAATTGTTTTAATTGATTATATATAAATCCAGTCCGTCTCAGAATTGTAAAATAAATTCATAAATAGTTAATTGCTAATTTCATTTCTACTTTAAGTTGAGACGCCCGTTGCCCGTTTCACGAAGCTAAAACTTGCAATTAAAAAAAAACTTATCGCACAAAAGGCAAACTTAATATCACAAGGCATTTTCTACCAGTTCACCTTAGGGCAATGCAGATAGCTTGTGGTGTAGGCAGTGCAACTAACGTCCTTAAATTATAATGAAAACACATTACACTAAGAATAAATTAATTAAAAACAAGTACGTACATAGGTAGGGACATACAGACAAATATATTTTGCAATTTATGGTCACACACAATATATTTTTACAATACTACTTTGTACTTATACAAGCTAACAAAGTGGTAGACCACTTTCTTGGCTAATTGTACCCTAATCAGTATTGCAATCATTGCACGGATACTGTACTAGAAAGAAAATAAATAAAATACATTATTAGTATTTTATTCGGTCGACTCGGTGATTTGCAATATTATATTAATTTGAACTTAGTATAAAAATGTTTTTGACCACTGGCAAGGTACGCCTAGGTCAATGGACGATATTCTTTCGGTTGCGTGAATCTTAATTTAGTAACATTACATATCCTGGACTCGACTAGTTACATTATCTGATTTATCTGTAATTATTAAACCAATCATCAAAAGTTTAGTACAATTTTTGTGTGGGCGATGTCAAAAATTAAATATTTTATTTTTTTAGGTAACAATAAGAAGGCCAGTTTAATCGTTCAATAATTAAATTGCAGATTTTTATTGATTAAATGGGTATGGCCGCCAAAAATTGTACAGTAAAGGTGGGTTTAGACCAAACGAACGAATGAATGTGCATTCTTTCGTTTGGTCTAAACCCACCTTAACAGTCGTGAACTGGTAACGCACGGTAACATTCGTGAATGAAAGTAACACGCGTGAAATTCGTAAAGCCTAGAGCACATAAGGGTTTTTTTTTATTATTTTCATTGGTATGATTTGGGATACTCAAAATAAATAACAAGTTTGAACAAAACCTATCTTTAAAATAAAAAAAAAACAAAAATGTCATTTAACGTAAAGTTTAATACTTTTAACACGAGGTACTCAACTTTTTTGTAATTTAAAAGTAGGTATGTAAATTATTTAAGATTTATTAACGTAATCAAATCTTTCCATACCTACATTCTTTGAACTTGTAGGCAGGTAATCAATCAAACAACAACCATACCTATTTGTCACAGAAACATCAAATATTTTTAGTCAATACCAATTAGTAGTAAATCACTACGTTTCAATAGTGCACACTCAGCTTAACAACAGTTCACGAATGTTACGTAACATTCGTGAATCGAAAATGCTGTGGACATAAACTTAAAAATTATATATGCGGTGAGTTTTGAAGTTAGAAAGCACCTAATAACTTTATTTATTAAATGAATCAACCTACGTCTACAATATATAATTATGTAATAAAGTTGTGTTCCTACCTTGAATATTCACTGTACAAAACGTGAAATAATGTCGAGACAAAACACCGGCCACTTGTTCCTTTGTCATTTGTCGTACAAAAAATCGCGGATTCTTTTCCGTAGGTTGAACAACCTGTACCTAGTGTGGTGTAGCCATGACTCAATAAAGGTTTTTGCGGCCCTGGATTCTTGTTATTTCCATTGTAATATAGTAACATACGTGAGGTAACATTCAGGAACAAAAAGTGAGATACATGTTTGAAATTATTTTTGATACACTTTATTGCGGTATTTTATTAAAATAATTCAACAGAAAAGTAGCAAATTTAGTGAACAATGTTAGCTATTCCGAACTTATAACGGGTACGAGTCAATAATATATTTTTTCTAACTTCAATCTGCGAGAGGTCGTAATGGGACACAGAATTTTTGTATGAACGCAAAATATAACCCTTAAAAAAAATCGCGTTTTTAACAGGAAACGTTAACTAATTGAAATTACATTGTATACATATATAATTACGAAATTCTGCTAATCAGACATACCTTTACAAGTTATTATAAAATAAAAAGACGTAAAAGTTATACATATTTAAGTGAGAGGGACATTGTTTTTTTTTTCAAATGTACAATTTTTGGCGGCCATACCCAAATAATGTTTATCACTTTATTGCAGTATACGTTTAGTTATATAATAGTAGCTTAATTACCTACTAAATAACAATTATTATGTTACTAAATAACGTTGTTTGTTATTATTGTCGTGTTGAAATTTTCCTTGAACTAACTTTGAATATTTTACCTTTAGTTTGTTTGTTTTAATCTATAGTTTTAGTTTGTTATTGTTTTATTTAAATTTTATTGTTTACTTAATAAACAAATGTAGAATAAAAAAAATTATAAATACATACATATGAATATATCATCTATACCTACTTGAAGCGCTGTAACAAAAATAATAGATACTTAATTATATAATATGTAGGGGTCAGACCGGGTAATTCAATTTATTACTAAGCAATATTTGTGTTTGCGAACAACACAAATATTGCTTAGTAGCAAATTGAAAACAAAATTATACTATTTATTAATGATACGAATTAACAAGTTCAGTAATAAATAAATTTAAAATACATACATGGCAAGTAACAAGTTTATACAAAACCGATAAACTAATTTATTTGAAACACGAATTAATGAGATCTTATATTACTTGGAATAACAGCAACGAGGCAAAAAGCAAGGCAAATAACAAAAGTATGCCGACATTTAAAATTTCAATGATCGCCAGGGGCATTAAATCCCCATAATTATCCATACGACGTAAAACACATAAATGCAAAACGCCAGTTAAGACATTTCGACTTACAGCATTATGTCCGTTACGATATTTAAAAAACTCGCTCTCCTTTGTACTCTTGATAGTACTTGGAACACTAACCAAGTAATCACAAATAAACAAGACTCCGAGATAAGAAATAAGAACATAGAATGGCTTTATCGATGTAGTTACTACCTTTGTTATTAATTAGTATTGAACTTTGATAGTATAGTGCGTGGGGTTGGCTCGAGATTGCAAGATCCCGGATTTATATATCCATCAGCATGTGTCTGAACACTGATGTGGTACCAAACCGACGCTCGTACACTCACAGACTTTAATTGTTGAGCCATTTAGGGTTCACCTTACAACAGTCGTGTCATAGATTGTGTATTACACGACAAAAGCTCCGCTGTGGTTCACTAGCGCTTATAGCTCAGTCAGTAGCTTCGTGGTGTGTCAACGACTCACTAGCTCTTATAGCTCAGTATAGTGCGCATCTTGTGAGGTGAATTTTTCGCTTCGAGCCCTAATCTTTCAAACAAAGGCCATTGTTATCCATTATGGTAGCTTTGCTATAATAGATACAATGGCCTAGCGGCAGGCGCTACGAGCTAGTTACAATAGTTAGCAGTAGCGTGGCGTCCAAAGAACTCGGTTCCTAACGGCTTGCCTAATATCAGCTATTTGAGCACCTTATTCTACAGCTCTTAAGGAAAATGTACGCCAAATCTGCACCGGCTTGCCCAAGGATATCTTTTACGCCACGCCACTGATAGTTAGTAGGTAGTTTAGTTAATAGCCGAATATGAATATTTCTGAATGAAACAGAGAGCTGTATCGCGTCCTGACTCGCGTCTCACAGTTCAATAGAGCAGCTTGAGAGCTAATAGTGAGGGCCTAGTTTCAGTGATTTTAGTCCGGTTCATATATATTAGTTGGAATCTGTGGGCACGGCAGTGCCCCCGCCAAGTCGAGCAAAACAAAGGCACGGCCGTACCATCCTTTTCTCGATGCCATTCAGGCGATTTTCAGCCTCCCGTAATTTTGTACTGGCTAAAGCTAGAACCCTGAAATTTCAGGGATATATAGGGCTCAATAAGACTTATATATATTCTCAATATCATTCAATTTGAACGTGTAGTTTAAGAACTATTGCATGTCAAAGTTCCTTAGTTTTGTCACTGACTGACTGACTGACTGATGATCATCATAATTCTAAGGTACTTCTAGCAGACCTACAAACTCCAAATTTTAAACATATTTAGTTTTTAGCCTATAAAGTCCTTAAAAACCTAAATATGTTGTAATTTTAGTCACAACTGCACACATAAGTTTGTAATCTTATACAAATACATGCGATTACAAAGTTAGTTTTGCAGTTTACATTGAAAAGAATGGATTGGAATGTAATAATTAAAGAAAGACCATTTACAAAAAGAAGTAGTAGAAGAACTCGATTTCCACCGACTTGCCTATTAGTTAACCGTGGAGGAACACATTTTATAAATCTAATAATAGGCAAGTCGGTGGAAATCGAGTTCTGTTGATACCCGCCCGGTACTGACTTGGTTTAACTTTACATCTCAAAACTTTTTTGTTGTAGGAAAACTGCGTTGCGAGACTTGCATCTTTTTACATGTAGGTAATGTTTTTGATGGGATATATATGAACCGAACTAAAATCACCGAACCACTGAAACTAAGCCAAAAGAACGCCTGAGTTAATACTTAAAAGATATAGATATACAAACATGTATTTAAATTTTCGTTTTGTATTTAAATGACCATTTTAATTTTCCAAAAACTGTAAGCAAAAAAATCTAAACGGTCATTTTTTTCAATGATTGATCCTCTTTCTTTGAGAACATAAAATAAATGAAAGCAATCGATATTTTAATCTGTTTACTACGCAAAAAATGTTTGGCATATAGAAATTACGTCTACCCTAATGAACTGAAAAAGGTCTTTGATTTTTTTTTTAAGCAACAACGACCCGCCAGCAAGCGGGGCTTCTATTTTTAGTCTGAGGGACGCAAGTAACCTAACCACCCTAACCTAAAAGAAGAAGATTTGCGAAGAAGAAGGTGACCCCAATTGAAGGGGATTGATTTCTTTACCTTTTTCTATGCAGAGTAGGTACTTCGCCCCCCCTCTTATTCCGTTTTGCGAGAGATCAGGATCTAGGGCAGAATCGATTACTACATCGGCTACGCCGCTGGCTAGTACCGCACAAATATGAAGATATTTTTTCATTACAAATATATACCAATTTTTTTTAACATATACTTATTAAAGTTTAGTTATAATATAGATCGGAGTGTATTTATTAGGGGATCAATATTAAAAAGCATACTTCATATAAAAAACATCTTTTATAAAAAAATAGCAATAACTAAAAAAGAGGATCAAATATTACACTCACGGGCAATAGACTCGGGTCATTTTCTATGAACAATTATATAAAAATGACCCGCATTCATTGTCCGTGAGTGTATTTTTGTATACCAAACATAATTATAATGTTACCATATGCAGTTCATTTATAATTAAATCTGTATAATCTGTAGATCAACTAATTTAAACGCAAGAATTAATCTAAAGATTGTATACTTACATAAAAAAAACATTTTTATTTAAAAGAGCTCATTTACGATTATAGAAGATCAAATAAATATTTCCCAATATGAAATTGTTTGAATCGGAACTTAGATAGTCAGCCTGTGAGCTAGACTAATTAAACGTAAGTACCTCTTTTGAATCACTCGCGCGAGCTGCAAATGTTTACGTGAGTGAGACACACGATGAAAAAAAACCGGTCAAGTGCGAGTCGGACTCGCGCACCGAGGGTTCCGTGTAAAGTCGTTAGTAGATACGTGAATAGTTCAAGAAAAACTGTATGGCGGTTAGCTTAGTAGGAGCAAATAAGTATATGTTACGATTTTTGAAAATTTCTAATAATCGATGCAGTTTAGGAAAACCGTTATATTTGTCCTGTAATATTTAGGATGATATTAATAATTGGTATTTATTACAAATTTTTCTGTTCAGTAACTTCGAAGATAATAGGGGGAATGGTATTTTTTTTAACGTTTTTGGTCATAAATCAATAAGTACAAAATTAACAAAACAAAATAAAAATGGCTCTGGAATCTACAAACTAAGCACTTTCATTTGATATCGCACTCGATATAATAGCTCTACTTTTGTTTTTCCACATCCCATTTCGGACCCCTTTAAAAAAAATTAAAAAAGCTATAAGATTTTTTTCTGTCCAATGGGCTCGAGTAAGCGATTTTTAACACTATTTTTAAATTTCAAGTCGTTAGCTTCAGTAGACCCTGAGATATCTTGCTGTGACAGACGGACAGACAGACAGACAGAGTCGCACCATAAGGGTTCCTTTTTTACCATTTTGGTACGAAACACTAAAACGACGGTCGAAAGACGCTAGTTTGCCACAGTGTTCCTTTTGCCCCGAAAATCTTGCATGCTCACTTTTTTCGATAAATCAATAGTATTGATCATCCGGGAGTTCTACTCTTTCGTTTACAATGATTAATACTATTGATTTATCGAAAAAAGTGAGAATGCAAGATTTTCGGGGCAAAAGGAACACTGTGGTTTGGTGTCTCTTAGGTATATATTTTCTGTATTAGATTCGAATTTAGGTGGCTCGCATATTTAAGATCGTGACTGTACGCTGCCTTTGACCAAGTCATTAAGGACAAGAGGGGCTATACTTTCTTCAAAAATATGATTTCCACTTAACTTCCAGGATCTAGACGCAATTTATTGATGAATAAGGAAATTAAAACCGGTTCCTCGTCTAAAACCATCAAGTTTGCATAAAATTGTGGATTGGTGGATTGTGGTTGTGTTGTTCGTGGAACGGGCGTAGCTACAACAGCGATAAACTCAAATATTAAATTAATATTTCCTCATTCATGACTCAGTTGCGTTTTGATTCCGTGCAATGTATGAGAATCGCACTGTAGAGTAGGTATATAATCGTAAACCGCTGCCAAGGGGTATTTAGCTAGTATGAAAAGTGATGACTTCCAGACACCCTATAAGTAGTCTATTTCTAGGCCCAACTGGATACTTTGTACCTAAAAATGAATGGACACAACGACATCCTTTTTGCACTTTAAATTAAAGCTCGATCGAATGGTTGATCCTAGTTGTTCCTAGAAATAGACTATAGAGTGTCTGGAAGTCATGGCTTTCTGTAATTTTCTTTTGGTGTGCTAATTATTGTATTGTACTGCATTGTGGCAAAAGATGCATAAAAATCTTCAATATCGTTAAGCGACAAAACGGTACCTTTTTGGACTGGAAACGTCATGTTGTGTATGTGTTGTCGTCACTTTTGAAGAATTATTCATAATGATGTCCAAAAACTTAATAATTACGTAGTTTCCGTCGCTGCTACAGTATTCCCCTGACGGTCTCAAGTAAGGTCACCAATATGTGATAATGAGGTCGAGTCGCAATAAAACAACGTACTTTACAACAACGTATAATATTAAACGTGTAACAAGTCACGTGCTCAGTCATCTTAGCGAATCATTTCATGAAGCAAAGAGAGACCTAACGGTTTATTATCGCTAAATCTTTGTACAGCTGCGTATTTCTTACAAAAATAGATATGGCTATAACATTTTATACTCTCACTCTTTTGAACACATAATGTTTTTCGACTGGTATTTTATTGCACTATTCAACTGATTTTGTGGTTACTGTATGAGTAAGCTATTAAAATATTTGTAATGACAATAATGGAACACCAGTTTTTTCACGCCTTTGATTGAACTTATGAACTTATGAATTTTGAACTTGATATATATGATATAAAAATCTAGAGAAAATTATGGCTGCGAAAATAGCTGTAAATTGTCATTAAATGCAGGTATAAAACCTAATTTTGATATTTTTTTCGGAAGAAAACACAACCGGTAACTGTTTTATATACTAGATGTCTATTTGTCATGGATTCTTAAAAATTAAACATAAGTATCTACTTACAGATACCAAATTTATTAATCTTCAAATTGACAGATTATACGTAAAACATATACTTAGGCTAAACAAAAACATTTTAAACAAGGACTTCAATACAAATTCTAACGGCGTTATTTAAGATTTTCGTAGAAATCGAACAGCGCCATCTCTTGGATTCGATAAATTCAGGCGTATGTTATTTTATGCCACACCTGGCAATAAAGTGGCTAATTAAAAAAATATGGTTGCGTGACAAGCGTGAAAAAAGTTTTAATTTATTGCCATTTAATTTGCGGTTTTTGAACACATCATCGAGAGCTTAAGAATGTGTGTGTAGAAAGCAGTGTTTGCAACTGTACAGAATTAAGCCTTAACAATTAATATGCAACATGCAACTAATAATGAGAGGCCTTGACACACGAGTGTTTTAAGGCATAATTAGATACAGTTGCATGTATTACTTTATCTACACACATACACATATTATAAATCCTAAATGAATGACCGCCATCGCACCGTTATGATTTCAAATCATGACCAACGAAATTTTCATTACGATGTTATTATGATTTTTTATTAGTATTTTATGCAACAGTTGTATAAGAAGGTTCAAAAAATGCGAATTGCGTGAGTTGCGATACGAGCCGCGAATGCGGCGAGTATCGCAAATAGAGACGCAATGAGCGTTTTTTGACTTAATTATACAACGTTGCATACAATACTTTTTCTACGACTTGATTTTTTAAATATAAAATACAAACAAGGCATAACCTGCAAACAAGGCAAATATGACGTTTGACTTACAGTATGTGTCTATGGTAAACTTTTTTTTTTAATTTTAAATTGACACGCAGTGAATATATTAAAAATACTTTTTTTTATGTTGGCATCAATGAATTTAGTTCTGAAAGTTTTGTTTTTCTTAAAAGCCGTAGGAATTTAATTGTTTGTTAAGTTGGTAGTTGTGCATTTTTATAGTAAAGTTAGAATTGAGCGCTTAATCCTTGGCCCAAGTTTCACCTAGATTTAGAAGTCTGTGGCTGCTAGCAATAACGTAAAGTGACTATAACGACACTAGTGTTGTTATGGAGAATAGAGTATAGACTTCTCTGAACTCATATTATGTATGTTCTTATATTAGTGTTCGTGACCAAGTAAAAGACAGATAACAGTACAGGAGTAGAAAAACATTATTATTACACTTGCACAGATAACATTGTTGTAATAATGGTAGCCATTGTTATACGGATTCCAAATGCGTAATAATCGGATTTATGATATGGGTGTAGATAGAATAAATAAAGCTAGCCAAAGTGTACCTATTCATTACAAGATTATCCACTATATCGAAAAGCTTTGATATACTTACTACTCCTACAAAATAATAAATGCTTTTTGTAATCATTTGAAGAAAATAACAATAATTTTAAGAAACGACGAAAGTGTCGAAAGAAGATGCATTGTCTTCGGCCTGTCCAATGAACTCTATAAAGAACATATTTTAGCTACCTACTTGCATTTCAGAACTTTTAATATATGAACTATCATTAGTCTAGTTACCTAATGTTAGTTAGATAATGACATAATTAAATGTCGTCCTTATTGTTGACAATCGATGAACTGATATATTTTATCAGTAGGCGTATGATGCCAGGCTTTGTCGATGATAAAACATCCGTCACTCTCACACACACACTTGTCAGAACGTGACGGATGCTTTATCATTTATTTATCAATCGACAAAGCTTCACATCATAAGCTTACTGGAAATGTCAAAACTGCACTACAACTAAGGAACATGTTAGTAAAAGAAAAAGATTTTTATGTCAGAAAAAATCACCAGGTGTTTGACATATCGTCACTACTTTGAAAAAAACCTCGTATCTAAAAACGTCGTACAGAAAAACGTCAAAAGTTACAAACGAACTTCATATACACTTACTGCGTTTTTACCTGGAGTCAGTATCAGATACGTGTTTTTTTACACAGGTGAGTGTCACCAACGAAGTTGCCAAGCTATAGCTAAATATATCAATAAGTCTTACATAAAAAATATGTATTTATACGTTCCTAGTTACATTTAATTTACACTTTCACTAAAAATAATTATGGGCAGATCTATTAAAATAATCTGTCCTTTGCAGAGAACATTGAGTAGAAATCCTATGCTACTACTGAAACTATACTCTAAAAAAATAACACGAATAAACTAAAATTTTGTATAAACTAAACAATAATTAGTCCCATGTTGCGTTGCCAATGCTTAATGCGCCCAAATAGCGGGTTAAATAGGATGCCAATATTAATTTGCTGCTACATCATGCACGTAGCTTACTGCCATAGGTACCAGGGCCTAACTCAATTTCTAAGCTACTTGTCGATTTGGACTACTTTCGTGGTTATTTTGTCAGGATCCAAATTTCACTCAAGAGTCGTTTCGCACTCTACTCGTAGAAGTATGTAATTGTTTACCAAAGTTGTTTTTGAGTATGTTGTCCTAACAGGCACCGGGTACCGTAGCAGAACATTGTGTGATCGTCAACTGAGGTTCCAGCGACAGCTGTCGAAACGGCACATCTTTGTTATACTTAGAAAAAGGCGGCTCCATGTCGACAGCCGCAAACAGCACAGATTTATGCTCTTGTCCCAGTGGCGGCATGTCACGACAAAGCTTGTACCAAAATTTAGGATCTTCCCAAGCAAGGTAAGTGTGGTTATTGAGGTAAAGCTTTAGATCCGATGGTAATACTTCGGGTTTTTGCAAACCACAACGGACAATTACCACCCGCGCTGTTCGGCGCTCCATAGCATGCGCATGCGCAGCGTGGAATTCCTCTAACGCCCACTTAGACTTTGCGTAGCTGTCCGAAACAAGCAAAACTGTACGACGGGCGCACAATACCGAGCGCGTGATCTGCTCCATCACAGCGTCGCCTGGCTGCCAATCACGACAGTGTTCTATAGTAGAGTATCCGAGCTTCTCCAGGCCAGCTTTCAGCTCATTAAGCCGTTCAAGATCATCATAAGCATATGACAGAAACACATCATGTGTCTTGTCCGGGTCATTCACATTGTCATTGACACTAAGAATCCAACCGAGGCACAGGTTGTGCTGGAATAAGAATTGCTTTACATGTGGCAACAGACGTTGCAATATTAAAGCAGCTACCACCATAATTAGAACTGGAACTATTACACCAAACACTATCGGTAGCAGTAGGTTGGTACACAGGTCGTTTTTGGTTTTTCCTGAAACGTAGCTGAGGTCCACGCACTGCGTCGTATTCCAATCAAGCACCTGCAGACAGCAACATAACTAGATTAAGTAGAACAAAAAACTACGATGACTGTCACTAAAGTCAAGCGTTAATATCTTCATGTAGGTTGAATAAAGTGTTAATTCATTAAAGCTGGTGCGGATTTTGTATGCAACTCCTATGAATCGACAACGACATGTATAATATATCATCAGTATCGTTTGTAGCAATAAACAGTCTTAAAATAATAACGACGACGTCTGGGAATTTCAAATCAACTATGTTTCAGATACCGTCACTAGTTAGTTATACTGTTTGTCAGAAACGTTAATTTTTGTTGGATGTCTAATGTTGTTTCGCCATTATTACTCTATAAAAATCACTACACTAGAGAAAACCCACACAGTCATTGAGTGTAGCAGTTTTTACGATAGCTGTTTTATGCTAGGTTACGACGACAAATTTAGTTTTATGACGCCGGTTTTACCCATTGAAAAATAGGTTACAGCACAAAACGACAAACACAACACGAAATTATGATAAATTTGGTAATGCAGATTAACTAATTAAATTTACGTACCACACGTTTTAAGAGATCAAATGCAGATGCATCAACGCAGTCGCAGGCAAGTTGGTTGCCGGCGAGATGCACTGAAAGATTCTTCTTAATGGCTTGTTCACCCCCAAGAAGCTGCGCCGCTGCCAAGGAGACGCGTGAGATGCTGTTGTTGCGCACGTCTAGCACCTACAAATGGAAAATTATTAATCTTTCAGGTGCTTTCAAAATACATTACCATCTGCCTACACTGAGCTGGCTGGTCTCGTTTTTTACAACGTTAGTGGTTCGTTTTTAATTCATATTGCATTGATTTGAAATGCCTTGGATTGCAGCCATTACAGTCACGCGTTACTAGTAGTTATTCAGAACTTAGCTTTCAATCTCGTTGCTAATACATTTTATATTGTGTTCAATGTTCGTAATCTGGGGTCATTTATAATTCATGTATGTTTATGCTTAACATTATGTTTGTTTATTCAATAACTAAACAATAAATATACTATGTACCAGGATAATTATAACTAACCTAAAAGTAAAACCTTAAACCAAAAACAACTGGTAAGAATCTATTTCTAAAATGGGTTCTGGGGCCAATGCCACAATGCTCGGCACAATTGCCGAGAATGCTGGCAACATTTCCTCGCTGATTTGCGATGCTTATACGCTGAGCGAGGAAACTGCCAGCTCTCTCGTGTCCCGTGGTGTCAAACAATCGCTTCAAACTTTCTTTAAAAAGGGCCTAGATACTAACGCAATAAAAATATATTTATACAGAAATCACACATTTTTAGGGTTCCGTAGCCAAAATGGCAAAAACGGAACCGAAGGACGAAATACAGGCTGCAAATCCGAAGACCGAGCTCCTCTGCAAGAACGCTATATTTTGAAGTAATAGGCAAAAGTCATGGTTTCATGACTTAGGCAAGAAGCTGAGCATCTGACAATGAATTTATTGTCATTTTCTTTAGAGCATTGTCAATAAGTAGATAGACATGACATAGACATAGACATGTGTGATAATTCTTTAAGTTGTTTATGATTCTCTATCAAATTTTCACACCCTTTTTCACTTCTTTGAGGTATGATTTCCGGGATAAAAACGTTTTATATTTCGTGTCCCGGGTGGATGCTATATTTATACCGAATTTCATTTAAACCGGTCTTAACGTGAAAAGGTTACATGCAGATAGACAGAGCTACTTTAGCATTTTTTATATGAGAAAAGGATGGTACGGCGTCCCTTTGTTTTATTTGTTTTTGTTCCACTTTGCAGGGGTGATGTCATGATTAATTTGGATTAGGTATATTTCGTCGGGAATAATGTCAGCGGTACAGAATTCTACATCTTGTCTTTTAGGACAATGATAAACGCCCTTTGTATGGCAAAAAGCTACTACTAGATGTGGATTGCAGCCGAGAACTTCGATGAAATAGCTGTGATTTTACAGTAGAAGTTATCACGTGAAAGTGACGTGTAGCAACACCATATTCTCAGAGTTGACTACGAATATAAACATGTATAGTGTATACTAACGCGTAGGGTGCTGGGTATGTCATCGACGTCAAGGGTCGTGATGTTGTTGTTAGCTGCATGCAGCTCGACAAGCATGACCCGCGGCACAGCGGCCAACGTCCCAGGTGCCACGTGCAACGCCAGTGGCCAGCCTGGTGCGGCCGGCGGCCACTGTGGCTCCGGCGGCAAAGCACCCGCGCATCGCACCAATGTCGCGTTGTCGCGTGGACGTTTCCGGCATGAACACTCTGCAATCAAGTCGTTTACGTTTACAGTGTGGGATTTTATTAGGTATTAATAAATTCTACTTGGAAATAAATGACCATATAATGTATTTTTAAGAATTTCAAGTTCATGAGAAAATAGGGGCCGAATGTTTTAGCTACAGATTAATTGCTAAATCCATATTACTCTAATAAAATGATGTGTTGATCATTGAAATTAATTAACGCTCAATAGATATAACAAAAAAGGTTCATCAGAATAATAAAATTACCAGGTAAACACGGCTCGTCATACGGGCAGAGGAAATCGTCAGGATTATAATCAAGCAGTGTTTTGTGGAGTGGAGCAACCGGTTTTGAAACACAGGCCACGTCGTCATCGAGTTCCAGCAGCGAACACTGGCGCAGAGCCTCGTACAACCAGTAGTCGTCGCAGTCGCATGCCAACCCGCTAAGCTTTATCTTAACCTTCGTTCGCTGCAATACAAAAATACAATGCATTAAATATACAATTCATCTAATATACATACTCGTTGTACACAAGCCTTATTTCAATCCTGTTTATGTACACTATCAAGTGCGCCGAAATCAATTAACAGACATGCGAATTGATTTGTAAGATCAAGAATAGACTTGTAGAATCAAGGGCTCGAAAGCTTCATTTGAAAAGTAAAACTGTAATGTTATTGTTGCGTTATTTATCGCTAGCCTTCAATTTCATGATATTACGTACAGGATTTATTTTTTATTTTCAACCTGGTGTACATAACGTAACATTGGTCAAATATTGGTCAATATTTCCAACCTATCTCCATTATACCATTACAAAGAAATTTTTAGAGGATGGACTATGTAATGTTCAGTTTTCCAGAATAAATTATGAGTGTTACACGTGATAATACAGCTGCATTCATTTCTGGCGCTTCAATAATTATTTTAAGCAATAATTGAAAAAAAAACACGTTCTGGCTAGAATACTACCGTTGGAATATCAGGGTCGTCGGATGTGAGTGATGCTTCACTGAGACACCGCTGAACATTGCTGTGCGAAACTTCGATGAAGCGCAAGGGGTTGTTGCTCAAGTTGAGTGTCACCGGTGATACTAATGTCTCATTGAACTTTCTTTTCATCTCCAAGTCACTAAACTGTACAAACAAACGGTTATCGTCAATTGATGTTGATACAAGAAACATCCTCTGATACATGCGGCCAGTGACGAAGTTGATGGCTTGTCCAATGCCTTAGTATACCAAGTTTTGCCTTCTAAATTATTTTTCCAGGTGATTCAAAATACACATTTTCAAAAGGTAGAAAGAAAATGATCACGGAAAATTTTAGAATTTTTATAGGAGAACAGTGGTGGGCAAACTGTTTTCATGGCGGGCCAGAATATTTTGTTTTATTGCGGACTATATACTATTCATTTTGAAGGACCGGATTAACCCCTTCCGCGGGATGGAGATGGCCCGCGGGCCGTACTTTGCCTACCACTGTTCTAGCATCACCAACTGATGCCTAGTATCTATTTAGACTAATTCGCATTTATATCCTTATAATTCATCAAAAATTGGAGAGCCACTGGTTACCACAAAGGATACCTACTTAAACACACTTTGCTTACACGTTTACTTATAGAGTGAGAAATTTACCGGCAATAAAGCCAAACAGTTTAAATAATTCGCTTAGTTTTCAAAATAAACAAAGTAAACGACAATCTTAACGGCAGCACACCTCTCAGACTCGGATATTCTCAGTGCCTTTTCAGCCTAAGGAAGCTCTGTACCAATTTTCAAAACTAGACGATATATCAGTGCCTCCAGTGAATAAGGGAATAACTCAAAAACGGCACTTTTCAGGAGAGACAAAAAACGATTTTCCTATATTTTGCGCTTAGAACTTGAGCTTTTGAAGCATTTTTATACAAGCTATGGTTTAAGGCTTTCGTTTTATACATATAGGACTAATAAATTGAGTCGATTAATATGTTTTTTTTAGGATTTTATGTAATAATGCCCTTATTCACGAGTACTTAAAGGTAATAACTCTATTTATACACACCATTTTTTGTGAATTTTTAGCAATAAAACGAATTATGCCCTTACGCACAACGTGCATAAAGGAACAACGCGACTTATAGGTACCATTACTTATTTTGATTTTTTTAGAAATGACACGACTTATACCTCTCTTCATTTTGGACTTTTTAGAAATGACACGACTTATACCATTATTCGTCTTGCTATTTTAGAATTGACACGACTTATTAAGCTTGGAATTTGTTAACTAATGACACAAATGAGGCCGTAAAATTAAACAACTAGTTGTAAAATTTGAAAAACTTTAATAAAATTAACCGCAAACATCAAACAATGGTTGATTGCAATAATATCAATATTTAATAAAAATCAACACTTCTAAATTAAACATTTTTCATCATTTCACTAAAGAAAAACCATAATCGATTAGGCTGTATTTATTATGTGAACACTTACAAAACACAATACACATCACCATCATCTTAAAATACACATTTTATGCCACACCTGGCCATAAAGTGACTTTATCCGCACGCTGCGCGTACGGAAAAAGCTGCTTTCATTATCTTTAATTGTTATCATCTCTGTCTTCGTCTACGTTGTACAATATTACATTTAAATCTGGATCTTCCCCCAGGTTTTCATCTTCCGATGTTTTTAAGCTTTTATAAAAATGATGACACTCATTGTCAATAAATGGCAAGAGTTCTAGTAAATCTTTCTTTTTTTCAACACATATTGGCAGAGGAGTTTCAGATATAGCGGTTAAAGTTAAAGGAAGATTTTTAGCTTTTCCGTACCTTTTAAACGACAGTTCTAGGAAGTCAGATTCATTTCCCAAGTCTTTTTTATACAGCACCAACAATTCGTCAATTTGCGTGTATCTGAACCAAGTTATATCAGGCCAATGTACTCTTTCTCTATTAGAATTGATTTTTCGTAAAACCATGGGTCCTTTAAGAAGGCTTTCGAAGTTATAAAACTTCGCTAAGGTCATTTCTCGTACTGTAAATTGACGTTTTTTCCCGGCAGATCGTACCATTTGGTAATAGTCTCTTGGCAGATGTATGGTTATAACTCTTTTTTTCGCTTTTTCGATGACAGAGTGATCATAGTCGCATTCCATGTGCGTATGTCCAGGTACTAAAAATGTATGGTCAATTACTTCGAAGTGAGGACATTCTTTCATTTTGGTTAAAACATGGCAGCAACAAAAGAGTTTTTATTTTGACCGCCACAAGTATCAGAGTATAGGATGATTCTCTTTACTGTCAGAGGTAACTTTTTTATATAGTCATATAGACATGATGCCAATACTTGTTGTGTTGTTGCTTTTTTTTTCTTTACAGTCATGAATTGTTAGATTAAATGTCCAAAGACTTCTTTTATAAAACGCCATACCAGCAGAAAGCGCTGGCGTTGGAAGGCATTGCTGAAGATCGAACGTTAATACTACAAGAGTTTCATCAACCTCCGACGATATTTTAACATTTTTCTTTTGATCGCACGCTCTTGTAGCCTCCTCTTGATGGTCATTTAGCTCCTTAACCAGTTTTTCTTTTTCAGCCGTTTTTACACAATAATGTATTTTGACTTGTAACTTGTCACATTTGGTGCAAGTATCTACTTTTGGTGGTTTAAAAGACAAGTTTTCACTGCGAAATATTTTTGTATGTATAGTTTTACATACATGATCATTTTCTGGAGTATCGGTGCAATATAATGAGTACAACTTTTCTAGAGTGAGATGACTCGGCAAAAACTTTTTTGATGTCTTGTTTCTACCGTAGTGACTTTCGTATTGCGGAAAAGACAAAATATGCTGGCGAACTTTTTCCAGAACTTCATCGGACCACTTAGGCATGGAAGATATTCCTCTATCAGATTCTGGTAGCACGCTGGTTTTTCATTCTCATTTCTTTATAGCTTGTAAGAAAACAAACTTGAGAGTTTCATCAAATATGGCCATAAAACACTGTTTGCATACTTTTTCATGCACTTAAAAGTCTACTCGTTCTATTCACATCGTAAAAACAATGCAGTGAGTTCAAAAGTCAGTTTAATATTATTTATGCATTATATGCCATATCACAAACATTTGCATTCGAAATTAACCTTCAAATGATTGTTTATAAAATAAATAAAGATTTGTTGTTGTAGAATTATTACAAAGAATCAATTTAAAATGAATATTAAGAATGAGTTGTTTCCGTGCAGCACATAAATAGACCAATAGCAACACGGCATGGTCGCGAAACTGTCCTATGGCTTTACATGTAGCAACGGCGCTAAACGAGTTATTCCCTTATGCTCACGTTAGAAAAATGGCATAAATGCGTTTACGGCAAAATTTTGTTAAGGTGCTATTGGAACAAAATGAGTTAATACTTTATTCAAAAATATAACCGTAAATATGTCTTTGGGCTTCTGAGTAATTTTGACTTGTGACTACTTGTTCCTTTGCAATCGTCTGTAATGCTGGATAAAATAACTTATACCTGTACGCACACCCAACTTATACCCTTTGGTTCATCGAAAAAACTAGGTTAGGAGACAGCTAGAGATATGTCCTTTTGATATGTTGTGTAATTCGCCGAGCTGAATCCAATGGTGCAATAAAAACCAAAGGGAATAACTCGTGTTGATCCGTTCTTCACTGGAGGCACTGATATTTGTACTGAAATCTTAAATTTTCTTAAAAGCTATTGTAAGTCTTACTGTACTACCTTGTGGCATTACCCGTCTGTTGCTCAGATATAGAAATTAAACTTATCCAAGGTACTTACAGTAAGGTCTTCGATGTCATTATTGCTCAAGTCTATGTTCATAAGCGCGACGTTCTCCACCCAGTCTGAGCAGATAAGAGTTGCATGTGTGCTGCTCAGCTCCAGTCGTCGCAACGTCTTCGGCAAGTTCGAACTCGCTGTCACATATAAAATTTACATGGAGTACTGTTGTTAGGTATATGTGATATGTTCAGGCAAGAACTACTCCATTGCCGTTTTCCAGTAAGGACGATTTTAGCTGCATCTTTAGTCAGTAGTCTATTGCTAGGACCTTGTTGTTATACGACAAAGTATCCAACCAAAGTAACCAACTTATATACAGTATGTAAACTAACGAAAAACATATATTTAAACCCGTGAAAGTTTAGGTGAGAAACAAGGTTTGATAGATAACTTATTGAGATATAGACACTTTTTAAAATTTGGATAAAAATAATGATAGATCAATTAAAATTCTGTTACATCCTGTATTCATTGTTTACAATCCTATCGTCTGATAAGTCAAGGTCAACATCAAAACAGCAAGAATCCGTTCAAGTAAACATTTCCGTGTACACTTATGGTTAAATACGACGTAGCTCTTCCACCGCTACTTATGACGGATAGTTATTTTGATGAACAATTCGCATCAAATTTAGTTTTCGCCGAGCACGCCTTTACAATAATAAGTGCACTTTTAGGCTGTCTTCGTGGCGGCAATCTTTCGCGTACAGTCGAAAAGCTGCCCTGCCATTATTACTGCATTCACCGCAGATGACAATCATGTCTACGACCTCCTGAGCAATGAAATTCAAAGTCGTTGTAGATACGGAAATACACATAATACTTATTTGTTTATTCATATACATGACTAAAGAATGACATTTTGAAAGTGCTTTGTCAATACATTGCGTTGCGAGGAACCTTATTTCTTAAAATTACTAAGAAAAAATTAATTGACATTGAAGTTGAAGTGACATCATGACAACCCCAATGAAAGTCTAACGTATGGATACTATTTTCGTAATAATTTTAACATAATTCGGCTGCTACTTCTGCTAATGTATTTAGTTTCAAGAGAAACGTGTTTTTTTAAATAGCTTACACTTTCTGACGTGCAATAATAGTGAAAAATTAAGTGACGTGTTTACAAAGATGGTTGTCCGTTTTTGTTATGATATTAACATAACATTGCACAGGATATACGAGAAGTGTTAACCGACTTAGTAAAAGGTACAACTTGTCCATTTCAATAAAATTATAAATCGATAAGCACTAACAAAAAGTGCGAAATAGTATTAAGCTCGACTTGGACATCAACGGGGTTAATGCTTTGGTTCTCGTCGGTTTACGTACTGTATATGTTGTCTCATATAAATAAATAAAATAAATAAATAAATATTAGGGGGCAATCTTACACAAATGGAACTAGTCCCATACTAAGCTCAATAAAAGGCTTGTGTTATGGATACTAGACGACGATATATTTAATAAATACAAATACTTAAATACATAGAAAACATCCAAGACTCAGAAACAAATATCATCCCACAAATAATATTTGCTCTTACCGGGATTCGAACCCAGGACCGTCAGCTTCGTAGGCAGAGTCACTAACCACTAGGCTAAACCGGTCGTAAACTTGAGAATAAGAATAAACTTTATTGCTCTCAGAGTGGTTGGTTTCCAAGAGTACCTAACTGGTGTTACATTTTAAAGTAAATATTATATTATTATATTTTAATTTTTAGGGAACCCTTATCTTGCAATAGAGAGAGGTCTGTTTTATAACAATCCCGATAAGAGAGGAAAATAAATTGTTCCAATTGATTCATTATCTGTATTTTCGTCAGTAATTTTCTCAGAGGTCGCGCTGGCTACGAAATTGGACTGTATGTGTATATAAATTATGTACAGGTCGCGTCACGTAAAAAGAACGCTGGTGGTGGGGCTGCGCAGTAGGCAATTTATCGGTCTATTTGGTGGTATGAGGTGCGGCGCGGGGAGGGCGGGTGCCGCGCCGCATCATTGCCGGGGCGCTATTGGTTCGTCAGTCGACCTTTGCTTTCCGTACTGTGTTCACGTCACGTTCGTTCTCAAAATACTGCCGCGCACAAAAGTGTCTTGTTTATTACAAAATGGTTTTACATACAAAAATTATTTATGATGTATATTGTTTGTTTTTTTCCATTCTACACAGAAACATGTTTTTAATTCCATTTAATAATATATCAACTAATAATCCTCAAGGATCCCACAGTCAAACTGTGTAAACAGTTATGGGGGACGATGTTAACGGTTCATGAGACGGGACTTTCAACGTTTTAACATACAATATAAATTTAAATATAGACAAACCATTTTTTAAGGGCGTTATATTTCAACGAAGATTAGAAGTTGTGGGCAGCTTTTTGTGGGTTAAAAAGTTGATTCACCCTATTAATAAATAAATAATAGATAATAATACATATACTTTTTAATCGAACCGCGCTGCGAGCGAAAGGCTAGTTCAAAAATAAAACAATAAACATAGTACTTTCGTGCGCGAGTGTACCAATGCGCAAACATACCCCCTCCACTTTCTTCCAGCGTTCTTTTTACGTGACGCGACCTGTACATAGGAAACTTACATTTAGCTGCTCGAACTACACCACCACCGCCGCACAGCGAGCCTAGAGGATTCTTGTTCACTTTCAGTGTCTCCAGCTGCCTCAAAGGTGCCAAAGAGCGCTTGAGTGATGTGCCGTCCATGTTATTGTTCGACAGGTCTAACTCACGCAAACTTAGCTGCAGCGAAGAGAACACGAAACTGAAATATATGAATTATAACGAGCAATTAATGAATACGCATAAATAATAAGAAGTCTTTTGGGATAAAAACATATTCTAATGTTGTTAATGCGAAACACTTAAAAATATGATTATCTATCGCAATTTAAAATCGCAAACGATAAAAAGGCAATGCAAGCAAGTACGTATCTATTTAAATGTATCTTATGATTTAAGATGATTCGAGTCTGTCGGTTTGAAATGTATTTTATTTTATAGTTTGATACATTTTATTTGTATGGAATGACATGGGAGCTTTCAAAAAGTCAAAAAATATGTAATTTTACCAAAAAACTATTATTTTAAACTATGCTAATACATTCATACATGGCGCTAACTTTAAGGGCCTAATTGCACGTTAATTCTGTTTTTTGAGACTTATCATATCATTTCGCGCAGATTAAATGTAGCAGGCTATATAATAAAACACATTTCAAATAAAATTGATGCTGTGGAACCAAACGATGACCCTCTTTGTGTTTCTATGGAAAACCGACCGACTCGAATCACCTTAGATCAAAATAGAGTATAACGCAGAGATACGAGTAAAATTTAAAAAAGTACATTAATGAACATCGTAAGCTTTAATAAAGTCAGATACACTTACTCTGGTAAATACGTGAGATTGTTGTAAGTGAGATTAATTTTCGTTATGTTGGCACCCTCAAACATTGTTTCTGGCAGTACTGTTAACCCACAAGATCGCAGTACTAGGTTCTTTAGAGTAGTGTCTTTAAGCCACTTAGGCAGCTCATTTTTATTCAGTGGCACATGGTACAGACTCACACTTGTCAGATTAGGTAGCGAGTTTAGATGGGGTAGAGTAACTGCAGCTCCTGGGTACTTTTCGACATCCGCTGAGAACTCTACTAAATATAGAGAACGTAGAGAACGCAGTCGCTCGAGCCAAGGCGGCATTACATTGCTGCCATTGCGCAGTGCATGCTCTGCAACATGAAGCCTGGCATACACAAAATTTAGGGTCTCAAGTGCTGCAGGTAGATACATAAGCGCTTCTGGCTCGGGTACTACGTTACTAAGCTTTAGCGTGGTTAGTCCAGGCAACTCATTCAGATAGTCAAAAGATGGGCGAGGTGGATTTGTAGGTTCAATAGCGGTAATCTCAAGGTAAGTTATTTGTAGACCGCGTAAGTGATCTCTTTCCAATTTAGGCTCTGCGGGTAACTGTAGAAATAGCTTTTTAGTCACGGTGATATTGAATGCATTTAACGTGTCGTAGTACGTGCTATTCGGAACAAGGCAGCCGTTGAATATTGCCTTTTCCACTGTCACACGCCGTGACAATACTGGCAAGTCGGGATCGTCTGCTGATAGCAATACATTTTCCGCCCCACCATCACTATTGCACCACAAATTAAATTGTATACCGTCCTTAAAGTTCACGATTACTCCACGACCTGCAACAAATAGAATAAACATGGCAATGATAAAATGTATTGCGAAATGTTATCTAAGTAACGCAAAACAACGATTTCCAATTAAAAATAGGCTTATTTTTCAAGATTGAGGCCGAAATTTCTACAACATCGGTCGAGAAACTGCCTTACTTAGACTCAATTGAGGAGACTAAGTAATTTTGTCATATTCACAGACTAAGAGTTCCTTACATCATATGGCTTGACGTACCTCGATGTATCAAGGAACATCGAGAGCTTCTTTAATTTAAGACTTCATTCGGAAATAAAAGGCTAACAATAATCATTATTCTACAATACCCATTGTTACACTATAATACAAGTTATTCCTTCTCGCATTCGCGTTGATGGGAGTGATGCCCCTGACCGACTAGCTAAGGCGCCGTTTTCTCAGGGTCCAGATCTACACGTTGTGTCCTTTTCTACTGAAGCCCTAGGCAAGGTCAAGAAGCACTGTTCTGATTTGTGGAAAGGGTTTTCGATGAACGATCACAGGAAAGAGGCAGCTGGTACAGGACTATCCAGTCTAAATCCCCACAGTCTCCGTGGATAATCCACGGCAAGATCTGGTTATGGTGATGAGACTACGTTCCGATCACGTCCCAACTAATAAATTTAAGTTCCTACAGGAAAAGTTACCACTCCTAACTGTGTGAGTTGCAGAGTTGTAAAATACGTACACCCCGTGTCTAACCTATAACACTGGCCTTTCTAAAGCTGGGCTGACTGACCCAGAGTCAGACCAACTCAAATTATATTATAAGTTATACAGGGTGCATCAAACTAAGTGAGAACTTGGCTGACGTATATCTTATAATACTTAAACGAACATGCTCGTTTAACGACAAAGCTCCTTAGATTAAAAAAAAAGAACACAAAACAACGTATGAAGACGCTTCAGTCCAACTCAGAATATCTTGAAACGCAAGAGTAAACGTATTTATGGAGGTATTCTACTCCATCAGGTCTTTGTAAGAGCAAATATAGTGGATTTTGTGTGCAAAATGCGATTATTAACGATATCGCAAAGGCTGGCTTTGGTTTCTTGATGAGAAATGTTTAAATACCATAATATGAGGTCCATGGTTATTAAGTAATCGGGAATTTTGTGTAAATTGGTAGTCTTAATTTCTTCTTCGCTTCCGTTATGCATTATAGCCCAGAAGTACCTTTCATGTCAATGCAGATGTATAAAGATGGTCAATATTTTATAGCTAGAGCATCAAATACCGGTACTTTCAATAGTGACACTACCAGGAATCAGGATCCTGGTATTACCCCAAGAAATAATATCAGTACCTATTGGAAGACCTAGTTGTTCTATTCGAAGTCAAAGTACTTTTTTTTCAATTTAGGTATATTAAAATTCACCTATGAATATTGGGATTTCTTATTGCGGTAAGACCCAATTAGCTATGAGAGAAAATAAGCAATTACTTAATGGATTTGGCCCATTCATAATTGTCATTTGAAAAGATAATAACTAGCAAGCAATAATATTTAAACTTAAATATAATACATACAGTATTAGATTTTGCATAAATTTAAAATAATAAACCACTTTTACGAACTACAAATAACTGCAAACTTGTACTGAAAAACTTTCTTAGTATTCGTCTTAGTTGTGTCCATATGACTGATGATTGCGGTTGGTGGCCACTATTCTGGTGCGAATAGATTCCCACCATCGATTCCGGTCACGTGTTTGTATTTTTAGGGTTCCGCCCCAAAATGGTAAAAAAGGAACCCTTACGGTGCGACTCTATCTGTCTGTCTGTCCGTCTGTCACATTTCAGGAACTACTGCTGCTATCGATTTGAAATTTGGAATAGCGTAAAAACTGCTAACCCGCTTGGGTTAGCAGTTTTTACGCAACTAGACATTAAATAAATCTTATTACCTTTTTTACTTAATTTTAAATGGGGCCCAAATGCGATGTTGAAAATTCAAAGTAAGACTACCATATCAAATAAAAGGGCTGAATTTTTATTCCAAAACGGTTTTAATTTTTTCCTTAACTATGTAGTTTATAATTTAAGATGAAAAACGGTAAAATGAAATCCATTCGCCCTATTATTTTTAGGGTTCCGTACCAAAATGGTAAAAAAGGAACCCTTATGGTGCGACTCTGTCTGTCTGTCTGTCTGTCTGTCTGTCTGTCTGTCTGTCTGTCTGTCTGTCTGTCTGTCCGTCTGTCACAGCAAGATATCTCAGGATCTACTGGGGCTATCGACTTGAAATTTGGAATAGTGTTAAGAACCGCTAACCCGAGCTTATAGGATGTAAAAAAATTCTTGTAACTTTTTTACTTTTTTTTTAAAGGGGTCCGTAATGAGACTTTGCAAATTGAAAGTAGGGCTATTATATCGAGTGAGGTATCAAATGAAAGGGCTTAATTTGTAGATTAAAACAGTATTTTTGTATTTTTTTTTAAATAAGTAGTTTTTGATTTATGGCCAAAAACGTTAAAAAAAATACCGTTCCCCCCCTATTATCTTAGAAGTTACTGAACAGAAAAATCTGTAATAATTACCAATTATTAATGTTATCCTATATATTACAGGAAAAATATAACCGTTTTCCTAACTTGCATTGTTTTTGAGAAATTTGCAAAAATCTTAACACATACTTATTTGCTCCTACTAAACTAATCGCCATATAGTTTTTCTTGAACTATTCATGTATCTACTTATGAGTTTGTACGGAACCCTCGGTGCGCGAGTCCGACTCGCACTTGGCCGGTTTTTTTATTTAAATAAGTTACTGAACAGAAAAATGTGTAATAATTACCAATTTTATTAATATCATCATGAATATTGCAGAAGAAATATAATCGATTTACCTTAGGACGTGCATAGTCTTTTAGAAATTCACAAAAACCGTAACACAAACTTATTTTGTAGTTACTAAACTATCCGCGACCGAATATCTATAATTTATAATTATAGTATGTGGATGTATCGGGACAGCAGTTAACCAACGCCAAAGCTAAGTTTGTCCCTCAATACAGTTTATTTTGAATTATTTATATATCTACCTATAAGTTTGTTCGGAACCCTCGAGCGTGAATCCGAATCGCACTTGACTGGTTTTATTTTTATAATTCCTCGCATTTAAGCTGGTTAGTTCATCGAAGCAGTTATTATAACTGTTGGTTCATAGATGAGAAATGTATTATACAAGGTTGTTAATTTTCTGAATAATAATTATATATCTATGTTATATCTCAGTAATATTCATTTTCCGCAACTGCATCAGGGTTTTTCCGCGCCAATCTAAGCAAAATCAACATGACGCAATAATTTTTAACCAACTTAAAAAAAAAATTAGGGCGATTCTCACTTCGACTGTATGTTGTTTTTTGTGTGTGTTGTTCCCGATTACGAGTACTCCGCCAGTTATGATTTGATTTTAAGGATTCTTTTTAGGTGGTTAGAGATTTTTTTTATGTTGTATTAATTATTATGAATATCGGAACGTAGGCGTAGAGGCAAGGATAACAATCTTATATGAGGGATCAGTTGAAAAAGTGTCCAGCTAAAAGCACTAAATAATAGTTCAAAATCTCCCAAGTATGGCGCTTGCCGTGCAGGAGAGTGTGAAATGAGTTTAGCACTTTCGCCGTTGTATACGGAGTGAAGTGTGCTGATATGGAGGGTAGAGATGAGGTTTAATATTTTTGGTAACTAAACTAGGTATTTAATAAGGCGGCAGTATACCAAATTTTACTCATCTGCAATAATAGTAGCGCCACCACTATTTAGCACATTTCGACGGACACTTTCGACGATTCTTTCTACCTCTATCCTCCGTAGTTCAAAGTAAACGTATGACGTTAGTTCATGTGTTGCTGAAGAAGTAATTGAATTATGTTTTTTTTTATTGTTATAAAATCCACAGCACAAATTAACAAATAATTTTGGAAAATAAATATTTGCTTGATAATAATATTGGTTTTGTTTTGTTGTTTTAATTGCCAGTAATAAGAACTGCGGTTTAAACAATATATCGATACCGAGAATAGGTATAATAAATTCGTAATAGGTACCTACATACTACCAATTAAAATGATACCGAGAAATACGTTGCAGGTCTCGTTATCTTACAAAATAATATAGTAAGATTGTCAATCTATATACAAAGTAATTTAGATCGTCAGCCAACTGCAAGCGAACATGCAATAAAAATCGGCTAGATGACCTTTTTTACCATGACTTTCAATGAGTGTAAGTGCGGTTAAGTTTGACATAGCCGTTTATACATCAACATTAATTTATAAACGTCAACAAAATGAATATATTCATTTACTGGAAAGTAAATCCATAGTACCGCTAAAATTAAGAATTTTTCTCTGGTTGTATAAAGCATGTTTAAGACGCACCAGTAACAAGAACCTAGCGACGAAATAACGCGTATTTCAAAACGCAGTAGAGACGGATATGTGTACATGATCGCATGTACAACACTAATTCTTGAATTTTATTGAAGTTATTCTCTTATACGTTTGAATATCTCCTGTATATCTTAACACAGGAAATAGTACATAGTGTTTCAAGGGCGGTAAGTAAGGAATTACAAACGAGTGTTTGTTATAAGCCCGAGGTGAAACCGAGACCTTTACCGCCCGTAGCACACACAATGTTTTTCATCACATTTGTGAGGAAATCTTAATAATATAACCTTACTAATCGCCCCAGTATGACAAGAAAATATTAACACAGACAGTGACATATGTCATGATATGTCCATAGACAATGCGAATGTCAAGTCACGTTCGGAAACCATAGCGGTAAAGACCTAAAACCGCCATTTTAGTTGATTTTATATTTGCAAAATACTGAAATACATAATTTTAAACATTTAATTAATGTTACCGAAATATGTCTTTACATGTATTTAACAATAACAGTTATCTTTAAATAAATATTTCAGTGATAAAAGTTAAAAAAGTAAGTTGGCGTTTCCTTTGAACATGACAAATAAGAGTAAAACAGAACCAGCGTTTCAAATTTAAAAAGAAAACCATTACGTCCTAGGGCGTAATAGGTCATTTACGGCCCGCAGAACCTACGTGTAATGACATCATTTTCGAACAAGTGTGATGAAAAAAAATATATATATATATCGTTTTGCTCGACTTGGCGGGGGTACTGCCGTGCCCGCAGATTAATTAAAACCATATAAACAATAAAAAAAATAGGAGTTTTGACTTGACTTTAGGTATGTCGGGGCCGTCGATATAGATGTAAAATAAATCATCCGTTCATTTTTGTGTAAACAATTTGTGTTACGAATAGTCGTAACACAACTTGTTTACGCAAAAATGAACGGATGTCCTTTTGAGGTTCTATTGCTACTAATATATTTTAAAGAAGCTGATCTTCTGACATTCCATAGCACTACATAATGATAACAGTTACTTAATCTTGTAAATAAACTTACACGACATATCCTCTCCTTTTATACTGACGTCACATTTATGTGTCATTACCACACTAATGTGGTTGTATTCCGAGAATCTTAAATTTAGGTACTCGGAATACAACTGTGTAACTCACCATTAATTTTATAAAGGAAGCCGTCTGATGTAGGAGCAATTTCGCGACAGTTGGCTGAACGGCAGGTAGGGTGCACTAGGCTATCCTGGGAGTCCGAGATTCCCGATGCTTTGGCAGCTAGCAATGCCAGCGCCAGGAGGTTCTGGATAAACCCAAGGACGTCTCGCATAGTGATGAACACAATTCACACACACAAAAGTAAGTCATATGATATGAGCTTCATGCGGTCAAGTCATAATTAAAATAAACGATAGGTACACTGTATACAAAACTTGTTTAGCACATTTCACTAATGACCAAGATTTTTTACTCTGGGATTTTCCTCGTTGTTGGTGTACCTTTTTACCGCTTGTGGCGGAGCGGCTGACGACTTCACGACTGGCTCCGATGGAGAGAGCGAGCACACTGGTAATGAACAGAAAGAAACAGAAACACAAACACAACATACGTAGTGCGATGGCCTGCCGACTTCACTCTGCACTGCCTGCACTCTTGATATGTCTATAGTACATTACATACACAACTAGGGTGGTAATACAAAGAAACGCCGAGATCGCAGATGTTTGCGGCCCGAGCTGCAAGCGAGGGACGTAAATATGCGATCGAGGGCTTTCTTTATTACTTCCCGTGTTGTGTACATCATTTTATGTCTACACTTGGCCAGAAAGCGGCTTTTTCAGGTGTGGCATAAAAATAATTAGAGGGCGTGGCGGGCCACGCGCTTCCACAAGATCAACGGACAGGAAACGTGAACCTAAGTAAAATTAGTTTCCAAACTGTTTTTTTTTTGTTTATTTAAAAATACATTTAAATATTTTTAATGCTGGTCAGTTTTCACTCTGTGAGAAGGTATGAACCCTACTTCTTGCTTGAGATACGAATGTGTTTATTTAGTAGTGTAGTAGGTACACGACAGACGATTAATGCCTCAATGCCTAATGATCAAATAAAATTGGTTTCTAATAGCATCGCCTGGCTGTAAATAGCGGCAATGTTTTCTGTGTGGTAAAATACTCTCTAGTCCAGACTTCGGTTCACTACTTTAAAGTCAACTTGTGCTGCTCTGGAGACTATGTGCAAACTGCCAAACACTGTAGACTTATCGTCCATGTCATAGGTGGCCTGTCTGCTATGAAATGGACGATAAGTCAACAAGTCGGCAGGGAGTGAATGCAGATGCCAATGAATCGTCAGACGCGTAAGAGCCTTATCACACTAGCGATTTGCAAGCGAGTAGCGGGCGAGCCGCGGGTGCGTTTCCATACAAATGTCGCTAAGACGCGGAAAAAGTCGTGGAGCTACATTTAGTACAACAGCAGCTTTTTCCTGCGGCTTCGATAGTGTTTCCTAATCAGAACACGATACTAACATGCCCTTAAACGGAAAACAACCCTTAAAATTTCACCATGGGTTTTAATGTGAAAAGGTAGCGAAGTGGTAGTTTATATACCAAGTTTATTTCACATTTATAATATTATTTTAGAATAACCAGTGCCCTCAGTGGCGCCTTAACACCAACTGAAGTGACTCAAGGAGCAGTAAAACAAAAGTTGAGCACAACAGTAAAAAAGGGTTTAATAAACAAATATAAATTAAAAAGTGAGGAGGCAATACACAAATAAGTATGTAAAGATCAAGGATTTTTAATCGGCAAGAAATGAATTCTTATATTGGTATTATTTACGTACAGATACAATTAATGATATCGAGATGATTAAAATGAATTCATTTATGGTTTTATTTTGATTTGTACATCGGATTATTATAATATGATTATAATGACACGACATTTATGGTTTCTGATAATAATAATAAAAGCTGGGAATCTATTTTATTAGCGTTAGTTTTATTTGGTTTGTGGTATCGCATCGGTGCCAAGCCCAAGCTATATAAATATAACGTAGAGTTAAAAATATCAGCCAACGTTATTTCAACCTTACAATTTATTACCGTTACATTAAATTAATCCATCAAATTATTTACATTCTTAAATACCTGCGAAATCAATACTATTTGAGCAAGTTGTACAATACGTGTATGGTAGTTGTAGAAATATGGTAAAATAGTTATAAATTGCGGATATAAATATTATACTTAAAATGGATATACAATAGAAATTCATCAAAACCTAAGCAATATAATTAAATGTGTACAAAGTCCTTCAAAACACCACATTTTGTGGCAGTGTTACAAATTATCACTGAATGGATATTTAAGCTGTGTAAAACACTAAGGGCAGAGACAGAGTGATGGTAAGTCGCAATTGGTATGGGAACTGCATCCCGGATGCACGCCGACTACCTAGTTTGTATATAAGTTGCAGTCCGCTTTGTCAGCGCTAAACAGTAATTTTAATACTGAAATAAGTAAAAATTAGGGGACATCTTAATTAGGTCAATCGGTGAATCCAACTCGGCTGGGCAGCGTTCGGAAAGCTGCATCACATCTTATCGTGCAAAAACGTGTATCGAGTTCAGTGTGGTTTACAGATTTTAACAGACAGCAGGGACTGTAGAAGAGTGTTGCGAAATCGCTATTTGAGATTCCAACGACAGCTGCTTGTTAACATCTTGCTTGGAAAATGGCGGCTTCATATCGAGGGCCGCAAATAAAACATATTTATGTTCTTGTCCCAGCGGCGGCATATTGCGGCACAACTTGTACCAAAATAGGGGGTCTTCCCAAGCTAAATATGTGTGGTTATCAAGGTAAAGTTTAAGATCTGATGGCAAAATATCAGGTTTTTGCAAGCCACAACGGACAATCAGCACTCGCGCTGTCCGACGCTCCATTGCATGCGCATGCGCGGCGTGGAACTCTTCTAGCGCCCACTTAGACTTAGCGTAGTTGTCCGAAACAAGCAGAAGTGTACGACGGGCGCACAACACTGAGCGTACAATTTGCTCCATCACAGCGTCGCCCGGCTGCCAATCTCGACAATGTTCTATAGTAGAATACCCAAGTTTTTCCAAACCAGTTCTCAGTATATTAAGTCTCTCAAGATCACTGAAAGCATAAGACAAGAACACATCATGTGTCTTGTCCGGGTCGTTGATATTGTCATTAACACTAAGTATCCAATTAAGGCACATATTATGTCGGAACAAAAAAAGTTTTAAGTTTGGCAATAGACGTAGCAATATCAAGACCACTACCACCAAAATCAGAAGTGGCACCACTACACCAAACAGGATTGGTTGCAATAGGTCGGCGCATAATATGCTTTTCGTGTTCTCTAAAACGAGGCTCAGGTCATGGCACTGCGTCTCATTCCAATCATTTACCTGCAAACAGTGACGAAAAATGTGTAAGTGTTCATATTTCAGTAGAATATGTAATAAATAATATTAAATTTTCAGTTGATGTCTATGACTAAAACCTGAATACTTTCTGTACGTACCAATTGACTCAGAATTCCGAAAGCAGGTGCGTCGGCGCAGTCACAGCTTAGCCGATTGCCAGCGAGAAACACTGAATGATTCGTTTTTTTGTGTAGCACATCACGAAGCCGCTGCGCCACAACTAACGAAATATGTGCGATGCTGTTGTTTCGCAGGTCTAGCACCTGCAAACGTACATTAACACGTTTAATGACATATTCATTATGATGGCTAGAAGAGTAACACTCAGACACTTAAAAAATACGGTAATAAATATGTAGAAACCTATTTACTAGTGCTTAATCAAATGTGTGCGTAATGTGAGTGATTTTGACATAGGACTGAGATGAGTAGAGTAATATGCAGTAGAAGAATTGAAGTAGTAAGCGGATATACGCCAATTGGATGAATAATTGGATACTAACGCATAGGGTGCTGGGTACTTCATTGACGTTAAGGGTCGTGATATTGTTGTTAGATGCATGCAGCTCGACGAGCTTGACGCGTGGCACGGCAGCCAATGTCCCAGGTGCCACGTGTAGCGCCAGCGGCCAGTCCGAGTCCGCAGGCCATTGCGGCTTCGTCGGCAGAACACCCGTGCACCGCACAACCGTCGCGTTATCGTATGGTCTTTTAAAACATGAACACTCTGCAAAAAAGAAACACAACTAAGTCGTCTATGAGTCGAAAAGAGACGATTATCGGCGTTCTAAGATAAGTATGTTTTAGGCATTGGTCCCGCCACCGGCGTATAAGCGAGTAAAGTTGGACGACTAACAGTTCATTGTGGGCTGATCAGGCACAGTGTCGATCTTTTCAGATCCACGATGTAATGCTACTCGCCCAACTTTACTCGCTTTCTCGCCGGCGGTGGGACCAGTGCAAGTGCCTTAAACCAAGTGTCGGCCATAAGATTAAATATTCTTTTTTTTGGAGCACTTTGCCAGCATTTTAGCTGGTATCCCACGGCTGAGCAAATCGATTAGACTGTGACTATACAAACGTTTCTGGTTAGCTATTACTACTCGTACCATATGAGGGTCGCAGACTTTATGTAACTTACCTGTACCGGGTACGCAGGGGCCATTATACGGGCAGAAGAAGTCCTCTGGGCTGTGAGCAAGCAGCGTTGCATGCGTGGACGCGACCGCGTCTGAGAGACACGGCACGTCACCATCGAGCTGCACCAGCGAGCACTCGCGTAGGGCATTGTAGAGGCCAAACGCGTCGCAGTCACATGCCAATGCAGTCAGTTTTATATTTACCCGCGCACGCTGCAATAAATAATCAGTCATATTTATTTACGAGCTGTTTAGGGTTCCGTATCAAAATGGTAAAAGAGGGCGGGAGGGTGCGACTCTGTCTGTCTGTCCGTCTGTCAAAGCCAGATATCTCCGATACTACTGCTGCTACCGATTTGAAATTTGGAATAGTGTTAAAAACCGCTAACTCAAGCCAATGGGTCATAAAAAACTCATTTTTACTTTTTTTAAAGGGGCAATGGGATGTCGAATATAAAAGTAGGGCTATTATATTATCAAATGGGGTATCAAATTAAAGGACTCAATTTATATAGGTACTCTAAAACCGTTTATATTGTTTTCTCAAACATGGCATGAAATGTTGACATTACGTGCCTAAAAATAGGCCGCAAAGTACCTCGTTTCCGGTGCGGCTTGACACTTGGCACGTAATGGAATTTCATTTTTTTTTTAAATTTCCATTCCACATTTATTTGGGCCACAGCATCACGGCATTCAGCCATTAAAAAAACAAAAGACGATGTTTGCTATATTTTGCAGTTTTATTTATTTGAAATTGACATGAACATAACAAATAACACATTATAAACAATTTCCAATTATTATAAATTGCAAACTAAACCACAAGAATACACATTTAAAATATTTCATCTAAATATTCGCGGTAAAAATGTGAACTGAAACCGCTTTTGGCCGAATTTGCATTGTCTATGGATATAATGTCACTAATGTCTTGCCTTAATGCAACTTAATGCCGGCCTAGGCCGGCAATGTAAGTATGAAATTCCATTCCGTGCCAAGTGTCAAGCCGCATAGGAAACGAGGTACTTTGTGGCCTATTTTTAGGCACGTAATGTCAACATTTCATGCCATGTTTGAGAAAAAGCTTATTTTATCAGTTACTAAACTAACCGCGACCTATGTTGAGTAATATCTAACTCTAGCTAGAACAATCATTCATATTTTTTGGACAGTAAGTTCAATTGTTAATAGTAGATTGTTTCACAAGGCAGCAAAATTATGTATTTACGGCGAGTGTTTTTTTTTTTTTTTGACAAACTCACAACCCATAACCGGGCATTGTGATTGTCGGGCCGGGTGGTCAGCCGTTGCGGTCCCTGGGCTCGAACCAGGTCGCTGGCCAGACCACCCAAGGGCGTCCGACCGTGTGCCGTACACACAGTCGGCACGCACATCGGGCTGGGTAAGTGCCGGGGGGTGCCTGGAGTCGAACCAGGTCACCTGTCCCGGCCTACCACGATAGGTGTCGGACTAGGTAGCGGCGAGGGTGAACATTGAATCCTGAACGAAGCGAATATAAATCTAAAGTAGAATCCGGAGCGTAGTGAGGGATTCAAGTGTTAACGCCCGTGGTGAAAATAATTTTGCTACCTTGTGACACATATACTGCTTTTCACACCAAGTATGAGGAATGTTATAGTACATTGTGCACCGAGGGTAGTAAGAAGGGGATTACTAACGAGAGTCTATTAGAAGCCCGACGCCGTAGGCGGAGGGCTTTTAATGACTCGAGTTTGTAATCTTCTTACTGCCCGTGATACACACAATGTTTTTCATCACATTTGCGAGGAAAAAAAAAATAAAACATAAAAATTAAATAAACTAAACGCACCCGCTAAGAGACAACTTCAACTGTCAACTTTTTCAATATAGTCTTCCACAGATAATGCTAAGAACTGCGTTTAGTTTTTAAACTTGACAGGCAATGTCGCCAGATTGTACCGATTTTCAAAATAAAATTTTAAACTAAATTAATTTAATTGCATTAAAATAATCGCAAAAACTACGGAAATAATAGTAAAATATACCATATAAGTTTTATTTACACTAAAATTGGTTTTGTAGCCAAGTTTTGAAGATGTGAAATAGCCTTGGCTGATTCGAAACCTCCTTAGTCTGAAATGACGTACGACTTTTAAAACTAAACTCATAACTCCCGAGGGAGTTATAGATTTTCATACAGTTTTTCCTCCCGTGGGAGTTATAGATATTTGTAACCCACGGGGGGTAAATCGGCTCGAGTTGGTCTATAAGCGCGCGTGTTATAACACCCTTTACGAGCAAGTGTGATGAAAAATTTATAGTGTATTACTTTTTTATAACATGATTATTATCTTTTATGGCACGTATGGCATATTCTAAGTGGGTTCAAACTAAATTTAAAGAGTAAAATATTACATATATAGTTACAAAAAAAAAATAAAAAAAAGGTAAAATATTTTTATTCAATAACTAAACAATAAATAACAACAACAATAAATTATTTTAAATTAAAATAATTACCTACTAAACCGACGACTAAAGCTGGAGAAAGCTGCCAGTCCTTTGATCGCCAGAGGTATTGACAAGCCGTTGTGATAGCTCCGTGAATAAACCTGAGCGCGTGGGGTCCATGAGCTGTCCAGGTCATGGACCCCACGCGCTCAGGTTTTCGACACCAAATAAACACTAGTCCTTGAACAGAAAAGTACCACTTTGATCCCTCTTATGAGGGAGCAAAGTTCTTTTTTTCTGAATAGGAGGTGTAAAATAGTACATTGTGTATCAAGGGCGGTAAGTAAGGAATTACAAACGAGTGTTTGTTACAAGGCCGAGGCGAAGCCGAGGGCTTTGTGGCACACACAATGTTTTTCATCACACTTGTGAGGAAATCTTATTAAAATAACCTTACTTAACCTAAATAAAATATTAAAACTGACAGTGACATTATATCCATAGACAATGCGAATGTCAAGTCACGTTCGGAAACCATAATGGTAAAGACCTAAAACGGTTGATTTTATATTTGCAAAATACTGAAATACACTCTTTAAATATTAAATGAATGTTACAGAAATATGTGTTAATATGTATTTGCAATAACAGTTCACTTTTAATAAATATTTCAGTGATAAAAGTTAAAAAAGTAAATTGGCATTTCCTTTGAACACGACAAATAAGAGTAAAACAAATCCATCGTTTCAAATTTAAAAAGAAAACCATTACGCCCTAGGGCGTAATAGGTCATTTACGGCCCGCAGAACCTACGTGTAATGACACCATTTTCGAGCAAGTGTGATGAAAAATTGTTTTAACTCATTTATCTGTCTTTGGTTTATCATAACGAAAAAAGAAAAGAAAGAAAAAACTACCTTAAATTGACTATCGGAAAAGTCCCGAAGACACTGCTCAATATTATTGCTGGATACGTTGATGTAGCGTAAGGGGTTGTCATTCAAGTTCAGCCACACTGGCGTTTTTGCCGCCTCATCGGATTTTCTCACCATTTTCAAGTCGCTGTACTGCAAAAAAGTATTTTTTTTATATACACTTATTTGAACGAAACAACCACTCCAATTTTGAAAAAGTCAGTGTCACATTCATGTATTAAAATTACGTGTGATTATTATGAAGATGAAAGTTTTGACGCTACTCACGCTCAGCTCACCAATAATGTTATTGCTCAGGTCTATGTACGTGAGCGCATTGTTTTTGATCCAGTCTGAGCAGACTATTGTTGCTTTCGTGCTCCTTAGCTCCAGTCGATGCAGTGAATCCGGCAAGAGTGAATTCGCTATTACATAAAAAACACACGTCTTGTTATTTAATATTACCTGTCTATTCAAAATTACCGTCAACAGAACAGCCGAGCAGGGGACAAGCTAGGATGCATCCTGAGTTTTTCCCAGTAGTGGTAGGTAGAGGAATATCATAAATCATAATACTGCGGTGCAAAATTAATCCTGGATTATGGATTTGAGCAATAGAAATACTATGGATCGGTTCTATACGTCAAGTTAGAAGACTTACTTATTCCTGATCTAAGGGGACCTTCACCACCGCACAATGACCCTAGAGGGTTATTGTTCACCTTAAGTGTCTCGAGCTGCTTCAGCCCTTCTAAGGAGTCCTTGAGTGCATTGCCGTCCACGCTGTTGTTAGAAAGATCTAGCTCGCGCAAACTGCGCTGCAGCGGAGAGAATACCGAACTGAAATAATTAATAAATGTTACAAAAATGGAAAAATACAATTATTTCTACTTTGGCATTTGAATTATTTACTTCGGTATTATAAATGAGAAGAAGGTCTACGTTACAAATATATAGACAGTGGAAATTTCAACTGTCGTAAGTACACTAAATTTACCACAGATTTTGATAACTCTTCAAATAAAAAAGTTAGGAGATGATAAAAATTGTCGTAACTTCCTAAAATTTTAATTTAACCATACAACATAGTGGCATATACGGTCACTATGTAGTATGGGTCAATTTAGTAGGTATACAAATTTATATTTTCATATATTGTACGGTTACGTACTTCATTGACCTGGACACCATAACTATGACTTACCACAGAAATTCCCAATGTACAATACTATTTTAGTAGTTACTACAAAATGATAATTTTTAGTTCTAGGGCGTATGGGATTTTGTCAAAAAAAAAAATTTATAGTCGTAACGGATATTTTCTTCTTAACTTTACTACGTAATGGACACCATTTCCTAAACTATTTAGTTTATAGATTTCCAATAATTACTCGTAGTGCGGTGTAGATGAAGTTATTTGAAAAGTATACATTCGAGAATTATCCTAATCGGTTAAAAATTTTGCGATTACAATTTTTTTTAATAGAATTTGATTTTCGGGTCTCCTGAAAAGTAGTGTTTTTTCCCTTACGACATTTGAAATTTCCACTGTCGATAAATATTATTGTTAAACATAAAATCATTAAAACTGTCGAGGAAGGTTTACGGTCCAACTCTCGTCGACTACTCGTACACTTAGTAGTACCTAGTCTAGGTACTACTAGTAACTAGCTACACTTACTTCGGTAAAGATGTAATGTTGTTGTAAGAGAGGTAAATTTTCATCACTTTGCAATCCTCGAACATGGACTCTGGAAGCTCAGTTAACCCACAGGATTCTAAAACAAGGTTCTTTAGCGCGGATCTTTTGAAACAACTAGACAGCATAGTTTCATTCAGTGGCACATGGTACAATGTCATATCTGTCAAATTTGGTAACGACGCTAGTTGGGGTAGAGTCACCATATCTCCTGGATACTCTGCCACAGTTGATGAGGACTCCACTAAATATAGATCACGTAAAGAGCGCAGCCTTTTAAGCCAAGGCAATGCCATGTTGCCTTTGCGCAGCTCGCGCTCTGATGCGTGGAATCTTACATGCGTGAAGTTCAGAGCTTCAAGCTCGATAGGTAGATGCAATAGCGCTGCAGGCTCCGGTACTACGTCGGTAAGATTTAAAGTGACCAGTTTTGGTACAGAGGTTAAGTAGTCGAACGACGGCCGCGGCGGGTTTTCTGGTTCAGTAGCAGTAATTTCCAAGTTATTAATTTGTAGACCAAGTAACTGGTCTGGTCCTAATTTGGGTTCTGCGGGTATTTGCAACTGCAGTTTCTTAGACACGGTGACATTTAGTGCATTTAATGCGTCATAGTACGTGCCATGGGGTACCATGCAGCATTTAAACACGGCAGTTTCCACTGTCACATGTCGTGACATCACAGGCAGTTCGGAATCGTCCGCTGATAATAAGACATTGAGCACTCTAGTATCGTGGCTGCAACACAGTTTAAAAAGTGTTTTATCCACATATTCCACAATTACACTATTACCTGTAACAGAAAAGCAAAATATCACTTTAGGGTCTCATACCCTTCCAAGCTAGCTTCGGAACCAACTGCGTTTATGATTAAAGGAAAAAATATATGTGTATAAAAATATATGGTACGATTGTATCTTTTCCCACACCCTCTCTCTTGGGTATCTCTGGGTAACAAGATCTAACGCCAACAAAAATTATACTTAATAGACAACTTCCATTAGGTACTCAATTGAAGAATTCTTAAATGAAAAATAATTCTCATGGCCCGAACTAACTTGGAAGATCTAGTTTTGCATTAGGTATAATAATTGTATTATGTGCGTATAAATGAAAATTAAGTAATAAAACCATATTAATCGCTATGATAATTAAGTATTCACAATTATAGTATTTTTTCTACTCCTGTACTTTTATCTGTCTTTTACTTGGTCACGAACACTAATACTATAAGAACATACATAATATGAGTTCAGAGAAGTCTATACTCTATTCCCCATAACAGAATTAGTGTCTTTATAGTCGCAAAACGATACTGCTAGCAGCCACAGACTTCTAAATCTAGGTTAAACTTAGGTTAAGGATTAAGCGCTCAATTCTAACTTTACGATAAAAATTAATTAAGAATTTAATTGTTTGTTAAGTTGGTAGTTGTGCCTACCAACTTAACAAACAATTAAATTCCTACGGTTTAAAAAAAAAAAACAAAACTTTCCGAACTAAATTCATTGATGCCAACATAATAAAAAGTATTTTTAATATCGTCACTGCGTGTCACTAGCAAGTATATGTCAAATTAAAAAAGTTTACCATAGACACATACTGTCAGTCATATGTTTGCCTTGTTTGCGTCCTATTTTTAATTTTGTATTTTATATTTTAAAACCTAGTCGTAGAAATAGTATTGTACCTATGCAACGTTGTATAATTAAGTCATGCGCTCATGGCGTCTCTATTTATGGCGGCGAGTATCGCAAATAGAGACGCCATGAGCGTTTTTTGACTTACTTAATTATACAACGTTGCATACAATACTTTTTCTACGACTAAGTTTTAAAATATAAAAAAAAATTAACAAAGCGCGCTAAGTTTTCTTTTTCTTAAAAACCGCAGGAAGTTATTGGTCTGTTAAAGTGGGTAGTTGTGCATTTTTATTCTAAAGTTAGTATTGAACGCGTAATCCTTGACCTAAGTTTAATTTAAATTTAGAAGTCTGTGGCTGCTAGCTGTATCTTTTTGCGACTATAAAAACACAAGTGCTTTTATGGACAATAGAGTACAGACTTCTCTGAAGTCATATTATGTATGTTATTATATTAGTGTTCATGACCAAGTAAAAGACAGATAAAAGTACAGGAGTACAAATAACTGGCCAAGAGCATGTCGGACCATGCTCAGTGTAGGGTTCCATAGCCGTAACTATAAGGTAAAAAATACGATGTTAAAAAAGTACAACAACAAAAGAGCGTATCTTCATAGCAATTACGTCCTTTTGTTGAGAAGCGCAGTTTATCGGCAATAACTTAAAAACGGTTGATTCGATCTTGTTGAAAATAATTTTCGTTGAAAGTATTAATTAAGCGTTACCTTCGTGATTTTTTTCATATTTTTCGGACGCACGGTTTAGAAAATAGAGGGGGGGGGACACAATTTACACAACTTTCGGAGCGATTATTTCCAAATACATTCACTTAATCAAAAACATTACTTAGGAACCTTATAGTGTTTTTTAAAGAGCTGTCGAACTATGTACCACACGTTGATATTTGCTGAAAAAAAAATTTTTTACTGTCTTTAACATGTATGGAGTGCCCCCCCTAAAAATATTTATTTTAATTATTTATATACCAAACTAAGTAGCGGCTCATAAAACACACCTATATTCCAAATTTCATCAATATCCATCATGTAGTTTCTGAGTAAAATGCCTGTGACATACGGACAGACAGACAGACAGACAGACAGACAGACAGACGGACGGACATGACGAAACTATAAGGGTTCCGTTTTTGCCATTTTGGCTACGGAACCCTAAAAATCAATGTTGCTATACCCTCACAGGGTTCATATTGAAGCTGTATTAGTATTAAAGAACAATTTTACTATGACAATATGAAACGCAATAAATCTATTTGATTTTTACCCGTCAGAAATACTTCAGGCTGATTTAAAATTCCAATTCCTATACAAATAAATTTAATTTAATCCTACATCGCTGTTCGTTAACCGAAGTTTAGGGGTTAACATCATTCATTTTGCTATACCGTGTATGTGGCTTGGGTGTGTGTGTGTTTGTTTATTTTGCTATATTATTACTACCAGATGCGGCTGGCTAGACTCTATCTATAGCAGTAAGTGAATATATAAATGGGTACCTACGGGAATAAAGACTAAGGTCTAATATGCGAGTATGTACGTAACAATCAAATATACATACTAAGATTTACTTTACAGGTTAGGTTACCTAATGTTAATCAGCGAACCTATAATTACGTATATATAGAGCTACATTCCGATTATAATTATAATTACCTACCTTTATTTGGATTTCAGCCCAATAAACCAAATTACTGTTGAATAGTTTTGCTACCGATTTTATCTACTTTTAAAAAGATGATTGATGAGACTTAATGAAAGTTCAAATTAATTTAACACACTCATTATACGTCGAGGCTTATGATCCTACGTTTGTCACGCGATAAATAAATGATAAAGCATCGGTCACGTTTTAACAAACAGTGTGTGAGAGTGACCGATGCTTTATCATTTATTTATCGCGTGACAAAGCGTAGCATCATAAGCTTACTGACAATATTCACCTTTGACATGAAAAAAGAAGGCCATCGCCGTGTGATTGAGCGAATTACAATTGGTAGAGGGGCGGCAAGCGGCGTGCGTTGGACTATCCCGGCTGTTCGGGATTCCCACCGCTCCAGAGATAGCCAACAGCGCTATAAACCCAAGGACGCGACGCATACTGACGGCCTTAGTTTAAAACTGACTCAGCAGCAAGCCATCAAAACAGGAAAACAACTTATATTATATTAGCTTCTATCGTTCCTTACGGCAGTCATTTTGATAACCGATTCACTCTAACAACACTTTCACAAATAAGGATGACTGCTTCTTGAGTGCATATTTTCTCGATTTAGGATATATTTTCTTCCTATTCGATGTTTTTATACCGCTTAACACAACTTACTAGCGAAACAAGAGGCGACCGTGTACGGTAGCGTCGCCAAGCACACTAATAAGTAGGTCGGGACGGGACATTTGATAATAGGGGGTTTTTTTACCAATACGCACGGAAATATTTTTTTACCAATGGTAAGTATCGTACTTATATTTATATATCTGAGATAAATGTTATTTAAACATTGCCTATTTATATATTACAATTCATGTCTTCATAAATTATGTTGAGTCGTATTTGGCAAGAGCAATGTACAGCAAAATTAATTCTGGTACCCTCAACTTTTGCTAAAATAGTACTGTGTGCCTACCATGAGTTGACTTTTCGATCGGCACTAGCGAGTATCGAGCGCTCGATGACAGTCTATCTCTATCATACTATCAGCGCGTGCGAGAGAGGCGCACTGACTCTCGATACGTTAAACTCGCTAGCGCCGATCGTACGCTCAACTCATGGTAGGCACACAGGACATCAATTCAAGTCACCGAACTAATTTTCGCGGTTTCTAGTACTAGTTCTAGTTTTTCTTGATAAACCTCAAAAACTGAACGTTACATATCCATAAAAATCAACTTTCTTTTCGAACCCATTTTACATTCGGCTCTTAGGTTTAATAATCACAGAAATATTATCGAGATACAAGGAAATAGTTCGTCAATTGGGAATCAGGCGTGTAAGATTTTGTGGTAGATGTTTGACGTCAAGAGTGTAATTTAGTGATGGAAAACATACATTTTCCATTTCATTTGGTGGTAAGTATATGAACAATTAATTATATGTCAATAGGCTTGCGCACCAAAATTTTGTTTCTGATGTAAATCGATTCTACTATTTGTGAGGAACAAATATGTGACGTTCCGCAGGTAAAGGTACCTTATGGCGGGTAGGCGCTTACGCTGTTATTAACGGCACTCCTATATTAATTTGATGCTACACGACGTAAGTGCCGACCCTCCATAAGGTACCTTTTCCTGCGGAACGTCACATATATGCCTATAACTACTACACTCGGATTACTATAACAGCCACCAATTGCAATAAAAAAAAGCCGACCGCATCGAGCGTTGAAAACGCCCCATACAAAACGGACGACGACGGTGACGTCATCGTTGAGTCCTCGCTGTACTAAGTCTGTATGAAAAAAATAGCATTTTCTCATTATGAGCACGAAAAAGTGCGTTTAAGTATGCGTAAAGTAAGTTGCCATACATTTATTTTATCAGTGTTATTAAAGCATTCCGAAATTTTTTAATCGTTATTGATACAATCATAAAATATACCTAAGCGACTCCATTTTCCTCTCTGTTCAGATTGCCACCGCATGCCCGTACTTCGGATTATACCGATGACCATACTGACCTATCAACTACACGTTATCAAAGAAACACAAACGAAACGTACGTAAACTATTGCTGTTAAATTTTACCTACACTTACTACATATTCAACAAATAAAGAAATATCTTGTTTTTATCAAATAATTTTAAAACATTCTCGCTTTTTTAGTCTATAAAAAGGAAATGTAGCTATATTTCTTATCTGAAATGTAGTATCTAGTTTTTAGGGTGCCTTACCAAAATGGTAAAAAAGGAACTCCTATGGTGCGACTCTGTCTGTCTGTCACAGTCAGATATCTCAGGAATTACTGCTGCTACCGATTTGAAATTTGGAATTGTTTTAAAAGTCGCTAACCCGAGCCTACTAGATATAAAAAAACTTATACTTTTTTTTAAAGGGGTCGAAATGGGAGGTCGAAAATTTCAAGTTGTGCTATAATATCAAGTGGGATATCAAATGAAAGGGCTTACTTAATTTGTGGATTCCAAAACTATTTTTATTTTTTTCTTGATCATGTACTTTTTAGGGTTCCGTAGCCAAAATGGCAAACTTATAGTTTCATCATGTCCGTCCGTCCGTATGTCACAGGCATTTTACTCAAAAACTACATGACAAATAATCGCTAATAATGAGAAATAATCGCTCTGAAAGTTGCAAAAATTGTGCCCCCCCCCCCTCTATCTTTTAAACCCTATGTCCAAAAAATGTGGAAAAAAACAGTAAGGTAACGCTTAACTAATACTTTCAACGAAAATTGTTTTCAACATGATCGAATATACCGTTTTTGAGTTATTGCCGAAAAACCACGCTTCTCAACAAAAGGACGTAATTACTGTGAAGATACGCTCTTTCGTTGCTGTACTTTTTCACATCGTATTATTTACTCAAGTAGGTATAGCAAAACGAAAAGGAGGCTTACGATTTCAACGTCGTATGTATACATGTATGTATGTTTGTATGTTCGTCTGTTCCTTCTTAACTCAAAAACTACTGAACCGATTCAAACATGTGGAGTATCGTTAGATTCGTCGTGATTTTGTAATTGGACGCAAGTTAGTTGGAACCAAAACTAAGATAGGGACCATAATCCTCATAAAAAGTGAAGCATTAAATAAAAGTCATCAAATCGCATTGAATTATATGACAAATTAATGAATTTTAAAAGCTCATTTCAAAAATATATCACACATGTGTATTTCCATTTCAATTTAATAACAACAAGAAACACGTTCAACAGCCCGCGCTCTTCGCCGATACGTGTACATTGTTCTAGCACACCTACCTCCTGGTGTACCAATGTTGGTACAAAAAAAAGTGATAAATCAGTTACGCAGCCCAGCGGTAAATAGTTTAATAAATTGTGAAAATTAAGGACTACGAGCGTCATACTAACTACGATGAAAAGAACAAGTTTATTAAATGGACGTTGATAAAATAGCCATTAAAAGATAGTTTTCAGTAAGGGTGCTTCCGCTATCACTCCTCGGGTTACCACGACTTGAGACTGATCTTGTGAAGGAAGTTTCAAGCCGGAAGGTCGAAGGTCCGTCTGCAGGTGCCCTTTATGCCGCACTAATTCAAAGTGAAGCTGAAGGCCCGAAGCGTTCCAGGTCGCCTTACGCAAACCATATATCAACCTCGTTTTTGCGAGCCCGTAGGGTGAGCTTCAGGTTGCGAGGCCGAAGGCCGAGCTCCTCTGTAAGCGCACTATATCCGTAAGCCCTACGGAGGCCGAAGGCTAAGCACCGCTTTGGGCTAAAGGCACATGGTTATCTCACGCAAACCGCATATGAGTCTCATTTTCGGGGGCCCGAAGAACGATCTTCAGGCTGCAAAGCCGAAGGCGTAGTCAGGTTTTAAGTTTTAACTATATTTTCATTTCTAACGCATTTCCTCTTAGTAAAAGGTTACGGAACCCTACACTGAGCATGGTCCGACATGCTCTTGGCCAGTTATTCATTTAGGATGAAAAACGTTCACAAAATACCATTACCCCTATTATCTTCGAAGTTACTGAACAGAAAAATCTGTAATTATTACCAATGCTCCTACTAAACTAACAGACATACAGTTTTTCTTGAATTATTCACGTATCTATTTACGAGTTTGTACGGAATCCGCGAGTCCGACTCGCACTTGACCGTTTTTTTTCCTGAAACAAAATATCAACCTAGGTACAAACAAACTATTTATCAAATGTATCATCGCTTCATTAAGAGGCCTTAAACGTTGGAAGCGCTCATCATTCAAGACGAGTTTATCTGGTTCATAATTAGTATTAGTTATAGTGAGATCAACACTATTCTGATTTATGATTTTCTAAAACGCTCTCACAGCATACAATTTTCATGTATTTTATTTATTTGTCATGGACAAGTTCTGTGTTAAATATAATTTCAAATTACCAGCACTTTAACTAAAACCGCGGTTTTTTGCTCTTGTATACCACTACACTAATAATAAAACCAAAGCATGGCGTTGACGTAAATTCATGACTTTTTACAGGAGAGATATTATTTTATCTAAACACCTGTATTTATGAATAAATGACTACCTAAAAACTTTTATTTTTATGTAATATACCTGAAATTCTGATTGGTCTTGTTTTATACTCTAATATAGGTACACGTACAACAGGCATTTTATCATTGCATTCATATGACATTAAGCATTGTTTTTACTATATAAACAATCTATAAAAAATAGTATCTGATAGTTACAGTTTAATGCCAGCGACACCAAAATGAAACAGCACTCGTTTAATTGTCAGGATCGGCCGTGGGGTTATCCTTCAAAAATGTCATTTCCCTGTCTACATACACTGGCGAGAAGGTACTCAGATGATCCCGCCTCATTAGAATGGCATTCTTGTTTAGGTACTATGTAAAACTCAAACTCAAACTCAAACTCATTTATTTCTGTAAGTAGGCCTCAAGGGCTCTTTTACATGTCTGATTCTTTTCTTTTGGCGCTTCGGTAGATGACCTTCTGGTGAGAAGAAGCGCCTGAAGAAACTCACCAGTTTCTCTTTTAAAAACAACATTACAACAATTGTGACATTATTACATAAGATGACAATATTTATAAAATGCAACAAGCAAATAACTGGGCACAGTTTTTTTTACATTTTACCGAGAGACGTATATAATCTCCGGATCCATTACATTACAAAACTTAAAACTACATTTTTAGAGATGTAAAGGGTCTCTAGGCGTCAAAACACGATAAAAAATATAGAAAATAGGCAAACATAGACTAAAATTAATGGAGATGTAAGGAGTCTCCGTTGTCAAAACATTATGTTTTGGAGGTGTAAAGGAACTCCAAACGTCGAAATACAAAATGGGAAACGTATGTTTCACGTCGAGAAATAGACTGTAGGACCTATAACCATTAGTGACCAAAAAAGTCATTCTAGTGAGGAGAAATCTTCTGAGTATGGCCAGAGGAATGAAGTCTTCCAAGAATATTTCCAAAGAATAATTAAGAATAACCAAAAACTATAAAAAGTTAAGCATTAAGTCAAAGCATCCAACTAAAACCATAAAATACCTACTTCTTCCTTGACTGTTGGTTGACTATAGTCACTTCTTTTAAGTATTTAATTTAAAGCACGTGACTCGGTTCGTTCAGCCAGTGGTATTGTGCTACAGATACAAAACATTACTTTGAGTCGCTGAACGACCCGAGTCACGTTTTTTTTGTTTACCTTTTTTTAAATACCTACTTAAAAGAACAGCGTTATAGTCCAGGTACGGAAACACAAAAAGAAATTACACAAAAACAACAATTTTATTTAGGAACCACATCCAACTCTCAGCAAAATCATCAGAAATAAAAATAAATCCTTTTATTCGGTTTTCTTAACTGAGACATCAAACATACACTTCATTATAATTACACAAACTAGTTAGTGAATTATTTATTCTCAAACATGCAATGAAATATTTACATTACGTGCCTTATAATATGCCACAAAGTACCTCGTTTCTGGTGCGGCTAGACGAGAGGCCTTTAATGGAATTTCATACTACATTGCTCGCGTAGGCCAGCAAGGTGTTTGGTTTTAATTTCCATTCCACATTTATTTTATTTGTATCACAGCATCATGGTGTTCAGTCATTAAATAAACAATAAACGTTGTTTGCTATATTTTGCAGTTTTATTTTTATAAAATCGACATGAATATAACAAATAATAAACAATACAAACAAGTAATAAAAATAAGAAATGCAAACAATTCCCAATAATTTAAAATTGCAAATTTAACTACACGAATGCACATTTAAAATATTTCATCTGATTATGGTACTGAAACAATTTTTGGAAAGATACCTAATTGAAAAATTTTCATTCTGTAATTAAATTTTTTGTCTACTGTGCTTTTAGTGTCTCTAGAAAATAAAGTTTGATTTTTTGGAGTGTTTTTAATTTATTTCTTTGCATATTTTGAGAAAACCATTATACATACCTCGGCGTGAAAAGGGGTTGCCAGCCTCGTAAATATATGGCCTCGCTGTCGCTCGGCCATCTATATGTTCTTGGCCGGCAACCCTTTACTTCCCAGCCTCTGCAGTAATATACTATTTAATAATATACATTCAATTATAAGTTACTATTTTCTTAAGTAATAACAATAATCAAATCTTGTGAAAGAGTGTCGGGACACACAGCCTAGTTAGTACTATTACACAGTTGCAGTTGAACGAATTGGAAAGAAAATATTATATTACTTATTTTTTCTTATGTAAAATTAAACTCTCTTAAGACTTGTATTACACGTTTTTTTACAACCAAGTGGTCCTGAACGTTTAATGCAACGTTCTCTAAAATTTTAATCGTTAATACTTACATAGTAACTTCTTATAAATTATAAATTATAGGAATTTGAAATGTTTAACTATAGTACATTGTGCACCGAGGGTAGTAAGAAGGGATTTACTAACGAGAGGCTTTTAATGACTCGAGTTTGTAATCCCCTTACTGCCCGTGGTACACACAATGTTTTTCATCACATTTGCGAGGAAAATAAAATAAGACAAAAATAAAATTATTTACTGTCAACTTTTTCATATAGTCTTCCACAGATAATGCTAAGAACTGCGTTTAGTTTTCAAACTTGACAGGCAGTAGGTACAGCCAGATTGTACCGATTTTCAAAATAAATTTTTAAACTAAATTATTTTAATTGCATCAAAATAATTGCAAAAAATACTGAAATAATAGTTAAATATACCATATAATTTTTGTATACACTAAAATTAGTTTTGTAGCCAAGTTTTGAAGATGTGAAATAAGCCTTGGCTGATTTGAAACCTGCTTAGTCTGAAATGACGTACGGGTAGGTTCTATATTTTAAAACTAAACTCATAACTCCCTCGGGAGTTATAGATTTTTATAACCCACGGGAGGTAAAACGATTCGAGCTGGTCTATAAGCCCGCGTGTTATAACACCCTTTACGAGCAAGTGTGATGAAATAGTACATTGTGTATCAAGGGCGGTAGGTAAGGAATTACAAACGAGTGTTTGTTACAAGGCCGAGACGAAGTCGAGGGCTTTAATAACACGAGTTTGTAATTCCTTTACCGCCCGTGGCACACACAATGTTTTTCATCACACTTGTGAGGAAATCTAATTAAAATAACCTTACTTAACCTAAATAAAATTGTAAAACTGACAGTGACATATCCATAGACAATGCGAAAGTCAAGACACGTTCGGAACCCATAACGGTAAAGACCTAAAACGGTTGATTTTATATTTGCAAAATACTGAAATACACTATTTAAACATTAAATTAATGTAACAGAAATATGTGTTTATATGTATTTGCAATAACAGTTCTCTTTAAATAAATATTTCAGTGATAAAAGTTAAAAAAGTAAATTGGCATTTCCTTTGAACACGACAAATAAGAGTAAAACAAAACCATCGTTTCAAATTTAAAAAGAAAACCATTACGCCCTAGGGCGTAATAGGTCATTTACGGCCCGCAGAACCTACGTGTAATGACACCATTTTCGAGCAAGTGTGATGAAAAATAATTTTCATCACACTTGCTCGAAAATGGTGTCATTACACGTAGGTTTTGCGGGCCGTAAATGACCTATTACGCCCTAGGGCGTAATGGTTTTTTTTTTTTAAATTTGAAACGCTGGTTCTGTTTTACTCTTATTTGTCATGATCAAAGGAAACGCCAACTTACTTTTTTAACTTTTATTACTGAAATATTTATTTAAAGAGAACTGTTATTGCAAATACATGTAAACACATATTTCTGTAACATTAATTAAATGTTTAAATAGTGTATTTCAGTATTTTGCAAATATAAAATCAACCATTTTAAGTCTTTACCGCTATGGTTTCCGAACGTGACTTGTCGTCTTGATATATGTCACTAATGTCACTGTCAGTTTTACAATTTTATTTAGGTTAAGTAAGGTTATTTTAATCAGATTTCCTCACAAGTGTGATGAAAAACATTGTGTGTGCCACGGGCGGTAAAGGAATTACAAACTCGTGTTGTTAAAGCCCTCGGCTTCGCCTCGGCCTTGTAACAAACACTCGTTTGTAATTCCTTACTTACCGCCCTTGATACACAATGTACTATACTTTACTTATGGCATGGGAGGACTAATAAGGTAGGTAGGTGAGGTAGGGATCGTTCCATTAGTTTTCTTTAGTATTTTCTGCAAAAAAATAGCACCTATTAAAAACATTATGTTTTATTTCATATAAAAATATAACTTTTCTATAAATCTAAATTTAAAATCTTTCTTGAATGGGCTAGACGACTAAAAAAACTGTTTAGTCCGTCAGTTAGATTATTAAAAAATATTGTACACGTATTTTTCCTTTTGTTTGACAAACAAAAAATGACGAGGATAGAGTGCTTAGGAGTTTCGAGTGACGTCACTCCTAGGTACAATTTTCACCTGAGAGTGACGTCACAAGCCCCCATTCTAGAAGTTTGATGATCTATAACTTTGTCGATTTTTAATATTTTGATTAAACCAAAAAATACGTGTCCTATATTTTTCCATAATCTAACTGACGGACTAAATAGAATTATATAGTTTTAACCCAGTCGTCATCCCCATTGTCCGAAGATCGTGAGGACTAGATACAAACGTTTAAACAAATTGCCAATTGCAATATTGCTTTAGCTCACAATTACACACATACATAATTACACATAATTGACGCCACAACAATGAACAATAATGAACCAGTCTTATTGATAAAAATGTTACAAAGAATACGAAAAATGTATTCATCATAAGTAATACCTAATCGATAAAAATGTATCGACATAACTTTGCTCCATATTTTAACTTCATATTTACAGACCAAAATTCTTGCACCCGTATATTGTTTTATATATCTAACAGTAGCGTGGCGTCCAAAGAACTTGATTCCCACCGGCTTGCCTGATATCAGGCAATTGGACACCTTATTCTATAGCTCTTAAGGAAAATGTACGCCAAATCTACACCGGCTTGCCCAGCCCAAGTATATCATTTACGCCACGCCACTGATACCTAATGTCGATAAAAGTAGGACTAGTTGAATTGTGGCAACGTTTTGTGTAAGTTGAGCCGAAATAAGTGAAGTATAGGTAATTTCACGAGAGTTGAGGTGAATGATTACACACACAGCTACATGAAGTACTCATTGCATAAAAGGGTGTATTTTCGCTGGCGTAATTACTCTGGCCACTAATATTTAAAAGATTCCTCCTCACTAGACTGGCATTCGTTGGTTACTTGTTAGAACTTGACTGATTCTACATTGTAACCAAAAGTGCCAATTCTAATAAGGCAGAATCTTCTCAGTATTCGCCAATATGTCATGACAGCGAAATTACGTTTTTGAAAATACACCCAAAAAGTGAATGAATGAAAATAATGAGTGAGTAAATAAACACAAGGCTATAGTTTAAACAAACTTTTTGGTCTATCTTGCAATTCACTGTTGAACCTGCTATCGGTACAAAAAAAGAACAGTAATTTCAAAATCCCGCTGTCATTACATGACAGTGTTGTTGTGTGCGTGGCCTCAACTCTCGTGAAACTACCTATAAGTGCAATTTTACTCTCTAACTTGGGGCAGAAATTAATTGTTGTTAAAGTTCTTATCTAAAATGAAGCGAGGTATAACAAAAAACTGTATACTTACTCCCTTTTTGAACACCGTAATGTAACAGGATAACTTTATCAGGAAGCTCAGCTAAGCCCTCATTTAGACCCTCATGATTTTTTAGTTTAATCTTGGAGATTATTTTTTTCATCAAGCCTATTCGATCGGCCTATGTCCAGCAGTGGACTGCCGCAGGCTGATGATGATGATGATGATTCGATCGTTGAAAATAACAAAATATTATTTTTCTCAAACATGCAATAAAATGACATTACGTGCCTTATTACGGGCCGCAAAGTATCTCGTTTCCGGTTCGGCTTGACACTTGGCATATAATGGAATTTTATACAACAATGTGTTTTTTTTTTTAATTTCCGTTCGAACTTTATTTGTGCCACGGCATCACGGCGTTCAGCCTTTAAAAAACAACAAACGATGTTTGCTATATATTGCAATTTTATTTTTATAAAATCGACATCAACATAACAATACGGAACCCTAAAAACACATAAGAAACAATTTCCAATAATTTTAAATTGCAAACTTAACTACAAGAATAAACATTTAAAATATTTCATCTAAATATTCGCGGTAAAAATGTGTATACCTACATAACGTAAACAGTTTTTGGAAAGGAAATTAAAAATGTTTCATTCAGTAATTCTATTTTACTTTTAGTGTCTCTAAAAAATAAAGTTTGATTTTATGGAGTGTTTTAAATTTATTTCATTGTATATTCGAGAAAAGCACTATTCATACCTCGGCATGAAATGGGGTTGCCAGCCCCACTCACTCACTCACTCACTTCCCGGCCTCTGTAGTAATGTACTATTCCTGTCCGCGGGATAGTTCAAAGCGCAGTGGTGGCATATATTGACACAGCTTATCCCAGAACTTGTTGTCATTCCAGTCGAGGTAAGTGTTGTATTTAAGGTATAATCTCAGATCGGAAGGCAGTCTTTCCGGTTCATTTAAGTTCCAACGGACGATCAGCACCCGAGCTGTTTGGCGATCCATTGCATGCGCATGAGCAGCGTGGAACTCCTTTAGCGCCCATTTAGATTTGGCGTAGTTGTCCGAAACAAGCAGTATTGTACGACGGGCGCTTATCACTGAACGTGTAATTTGCTCACTAATAGCAAGTCCTGTCTGCCAGTCACGGCTATGTTCTATAGTAGAATATCCACGAGCCTCCAGTCCAGACTGCAGCTCATTAAGTATCTCATAATCGGTGTATGCGTATGACAAGAACGCATCTACTTTTTTGTCAGAGTCGTCGGTATCATTAACAGTAAATATATAGCGGCGGCACAGGTTGAGCTTAAAAATAATTTGTCTAACTTTTACCTTGTACCTAAGCATTAATAAAAATATCGTAAATACAACTAGTCCCATTGTAATTAGAATAAACAATGGTGAGCCTAAAGAAGGACATAGGTCGGTTTTCGTTTTATTTTTACTCTCATCCACACAATGCGTTTCACTCCAATCCTTTACCTGTAATACCAAGAAAAAATATATCGTAAGGAGGAAATTTTACCAAAACTAATAACTAAATATAACGTGTAAATAATGGAAACTAGCATAATTATACCCACGGCTTTCCCGTGTTATTCTCGTTACTATCTTAAGGGAACACCTTGGTAAGATAATAAGTATCCTACATTTCAATCCAGAAGTTCGCCTGTTACCACGTTACTGAGTAACCAACATCTAAACATTCAAATATCTTCACAAACTTTCACATTCATAATATTAGAAGGATGGCTAGAAATGTCCTATCTGGTATACTGCCCTTTGGGCAAATTACTTTTTGCCAATTATCAATTCTCAAAAACTTATCGCAGTAGTTTCATTTTCCGAACGAATCATTAGCTAATTTACATTTTGCATATTGTTCATTTGGTCAAATCCCTTCCGTATTAACCGATTTAGGTTCGCTAGGACAAGTTTTGCATGTCCAAATGTTGGCGAGATCCTAAAAAAATTATCCCACCTAAATTGTTAACCACGTCTCAAGCAAATAAATTTCATTTCATTTCATTTAGGTGCCTTGCGTTCTTTAGAGCGGAAATAGGAGTATAGGCGGGGCTTTGTCGACTTGCTGGTGGGTCATAGTTATTTTAAAAGAAAACCTGAACCCGACCCCCTTTTTAGTCCGGGAAGGTTCGTTTGTTACTAGCAAAGTTGGTTAGGTAAGACATGCTACCTCTACAAAAACGAACTGCTACCAAATATTAGTAAACCAACAGTAGCAATCAATGCGTAAAGGAATGCCTCATACAAACGAATAAACTGCGAATATGCCCATGCCACAGACCTGCAGTAAGATAACTACCCGCTTAGCGAAATATTATTATACTCTAACTAATGGAAAAGTTTTTTGACCAAACATTAGTAATCCGTCCTATATACCCACCAATGGTTCAAGGAGCTCGAAAGCAGGCGCGTCGGAACAGGCGCAGGCGAGCTGATTGCCGGCGAGATACACCTTTGTCTCCAGGTCTCTCAGCTTCCGTGCCACTGCGTCCGAAATTTGCTGAATGCGGTTATGAGTAACGTTTAATACCTTGAAAAAAAAAACACAATTAACGTGATTTACGTAAGTCCCTTGGTGCTCGAAAACCGGGATATCAATCCACTTTAACATCTTTGGTAGAAACGTGTTTTATTTTTCATCACACTTGCTCGAATATGGTGTTGTTACACGTAGGTTTTGCGGGCCGTAAATGACCTATTACGCCCTAGGGCGTAATGGTTTTTTTTTATTTGAATAGGTACGTTGGTTCTGTTTTACTCTTATTTGTCATTTTCAAAGGAAACGCCAACTTACTTTTTACCCGACTGCGGCGAAGCCCAAAGGAGAGTTATGTGTTTGGCCTGTATGTATGTAAGTATGTATGTATGTCCGCTCCTATGTCCGCTCGTAACTACTCAACGGCACATTCGATTTTGATAAATGATACATCATTCGATTCGTCTTGATGGTGCGAGTGTCACTGGGTATGAAGTTCGTTAAAATAAACAAAATGGCGGATTTTATGCAGTTTCAAAGTGCACCGCGGTCGGGTTTTTTTTTTATAAAAATGTGGTTATTTAATATTGTCTTCGGTTTCCGCGATTATCACTCATAGTAATAAAACAACTTAAACGGAATAAATCGCGTATATTACTACATTTTAAGTCCCGACGTTTCGTAACCCTTTTCAGCGTTCGTGGTCGCGGGTAGACTGAGAAAATCATAAATTTCCTCTGCCAAAATTACTGTTGTGCAAACCTACCCACTTTAAAAAATACAAATTCAATATTAGTGTTGCCAGATGGGCCTAATGTGTAAAGATGTTCCCACACATGCCAGAAGGGCTTAAAAACCTAACTTTAGAAAAAACTAGCGGCGCTTCCAAAAGGCATACTTGATAAGAAAGAAGGCCAAGGAAACTTATCAGCCACGCCTTATGCAAAAAAGAAAATAATTTAAGCAAAAGACTTTAGGTATGCTATTTTTGGTAAAACAAATCAGATAAAAGTTTAGTGTTGCCAGACGGGCCTAATGTGTAAAGACGTTCACACACATGCCAGAAGGGCTTACTATCCTAACCTTAGAAACTAGCGGCGCTTCCAAAAGGCATACTGGATAAGAAAGAAGACGCCAAGAAAACTAAAAAGACTGTAGGTATGCTATTTTTAGAATATGTAGTAATATACGCGATTTATTCCGTTTGTTTTATTACTATGTGGTTATTTAACTTTTATCACTGAAATATTTATTTAAAGAGAACTGCTATTGCAAATACATGTAAACACATATTTCTGTAACATTAATTAAATGTTTAAATAGTGTATTTCAGTATTTTACAAATATAAAATCAACCATTTTAGGTCTTTACCGCTATGGTTTCCGAACGTGACTTGACATTCGCATTGTCTATGGATATATGTCACTAATGTCACTGTCTGTTTTACAATTTTATTTAGTTTAAGTAAGGTTATTTTAATCAGATTTCCTCACAAGTGTGATGAAAAACATTGTGTACGCCACGGGCGGTAAAGGAATTACCGCCCTTGATACACAATGTACTATTATAGCTTTACATTTTATCAGCGCAAAACAACGTAAAAAAATACAAAAACATGCTATTGGTCATACATAGTAGCGCCAGTGCTTATCTATTAGCATAATTTGAAATTAAGATTTGAATTACTCAAAATTAGTATGGCTTTTTAAGGTACACATTAATATATGTCATGTAAATTAAAATGTATGTTGTGAAATTGGATTGCTAACCCTTTTTTGTGTTGTGTTATGAAGGTCATGTGGATGGAACATTTCATTTTGACTGTTGAAGAGATTATTTATCTGAAGCTAAACCTGGATGTCGATTTAGGTCATGCTAATTATAAAAATGCATTGCCATTGGACCTAAACCGACATGTAAATATAAATTCAACTCGAGTGAACCTTCCTGCAAAATTTGACCTTAACTAATACATACATACAAATATTACAAGTAAAATAAATTATTTAAAATTAATAATACAATAAAGTAAATTTTTAAAACAAAAAATAAAAACCGACTTCCAAAAACTTAAACTAAAAAGCAGAAAATAATATGTTAATTACCCGAAAGAAATGGATAATCAACGATTCATATATACATATACAGATATTTATAGTTTTTAACCTGTTTTTTTGAAGTCGGTGCCTGCCACGCAAAGCTGGCTATGCTGAGCTCCTTTTATCCTTAGCTGGCACCGACTTCAAAAAAGCAGGTTAAAAACTATAAATATCTGTATATGTATATATGAATCGTTGATTATCCATTTCTTTCGGGTAATTAACATATTATTTTCTGCTTTTTAGTTTAAGTTTTTGGAAGTCGGTTTTTATTTTTTGTTTTAAAAATTTACTTTATTTTTAAATTTTTAGTGGCGCTGTAAAAATACTATTTTAACCAAATAGACTAAAGTCTATTTAGTTAAAAGAATTTTTTTCCAAATCGGTCTAGCCTCAAGTAATCGGGGAACAAACCTACATAAAAATTGATCTTTGTTTTGAAGTCGGTTAAGACTGGAAACTTATATCTAATAAGAAGTGCACGAGAAACTAAGAAAAATACCAAAATCGCTATATGTGTGCCTCTAATATTTGAAGAGTTCCCTCGATTTCTCCAAGATCCCATCATCAGATCCTGATTTGGTTGCAATGGAATCACCTCGGAAGTATACCCTTTCAAACAAAAAAATAATTTTCCAAATCGGTCCAGCTGTTTTTAAGTAATCGGGGAAGAAACCTACATAAACATTTGTTCCTTTTTTGAAGTCGGTTAACACTAAAAACTTATTGCTAGTAAGAAATGGACAAGAAACTACGAAAAATACCGAAATCGCTATATGTGTGCCTCTAATATTTGAAGAGTTCCCTCGGTTTCTCCAGGATCCCATCATTAGATCCTGATTTGGATGCAATGGGACCATTTCGGAAGTATACCCTTTCAAACAAAAAAAGAATTTTTCAAATCGGTCCAGCCGTCTTCGAGTAATCGCGTAACAAACATACAAAAAAAAAAAAAAAAAAAAAAACATTCAGACGAATAGAGAACCGGCCTTCTTTTGGAAGTCGGTTAAAAAGTAATCTAACTCGCAGTGTGTCCGGTATGTCCCCTTCGTCAAGGTTGGTGATGTTGTTTCCGGGCGCATGGAGTTCCATGAGCCGGGCCGGCACAGAAGTCAAAGTGCCAGGCCCCACAAGCAGCACTAGCGATCTATTAGTTTTAAATAATGACCATTTCTGCTCATGGAACAAACCACTCCCGCAATCCACTACTAACGCGTTGTCGCGCGGTCGATCCCAGCATGAACACTCTATGACAAAAAACACAATATTGAATTAGCCTGCAATCGTGATATTTGCCTGTTACAAAAATAAACTTTTTCAAATATCATAAGTCACATATTACTATATTTGGTGAAAAGATAGTTTTATCTTGATATTAAATTTTGTTAATATACGTTTTTACATTAACAAAATTTCATATAGCAAGTATTTGATAGCTTAGTTCTTGAGATATACGACCATTAGGGTGTCCCAGAAAGCAAATCTCCATACTAACTTTGAAGCCAAGTCGGCACGGGTTCCCATCATCACAGAGAGCTGAAATTGTATACACAATAATATTTTAGTAGTTCCAACATTTTTATGGGGTATGCGTTACAAAAAAAAATTTAAAAAAATCTTGCCCATACAATTTTTTTTTTATTTGCTTTCTGGGACACCCTAACGACCATGGTACATGAAAACCAGGTATGTTCTTCCCGAAACTGACAATCTGACCTCAGACATGCTGACGTCATAAGCTTGATATGTTGCCATTTTGTAAAGTAAATTATCCGTGTACAAAATGCCTTTCTTCACTTATTTGCTTGTAAATAGAAGAAGTGTTGAGTTAGTAACATTAGATAGTTTTCATTCACCCGAATAAACAAATACCTAACATGTAAAAACAAATTAATTTCGCAGGCAGGTAATTTATTTCATAATTGATTATGGGTGGTACATTTTATTAAATTATGAAAGTTATTAATCAATGTTAACATTAACGTATGTCAGGTTTCGAGAAGAACATCCCTACATGGTTTTTTTGTACTATGATATACGACAAAATTAACTGTATGCTATGAGCGGCGTGACATAACGCGATAACGAATGGAAGGGTTGCTAACTCTGTATCCAGTCTAAATATTGCGTGGTAGAAGGTATAGGTAAGTAATAAATATCGTACTATACTCTGATAGGCCTACCAGTGGTCTTATGACACACTATGTATGTATAGTCTTTTTACCACCAATATTATACCTTTTCTTTAAGTCAAAATCACAGTCACTTTACAGTAAGTAAATTACGATACCTAAGTGTACGGCCTCAGTGGCGAGCGTCGAGCGTTGCGTCCAGCGTCGCGTCCGGCGTGGCGGGCTGCGTCTATGGGTTTTGTGCAGCGTGCACTCAGGACGCTCCCATACATTGGTTTATGTTTAACATGAACGCCCCGCTCGAGCGTCCACTCAGTTTGTACCCTATGTGAATGCCCACTCACTTGCTTGCAATTTTCCGTTCAACTCCATGCTATTTTAAGATAAAGGGTGTTTGTTGACCGGTAGCTAGCTATAGCTACCAAAAGCAAATGAGTGGGAGTGGGAATCAGTGAGAGTTCATAAGTAAAAATACTGTTATATAAATATTACCGGGTAAACAAGAGCCGTTGTACGGACAGTGGATTTCTTTAGTATTGTTAGCGAGTAGTGTGTTAGCGATAGGCCCGTGGGGCTGTACGTCTGAGCATTCCTTAACACCTTTGAGCTCCAGGAATGGACAGCTGCGCTCAGCCTCGCGCAGCCAATAACGTGTCTCGCAATCGCACGTCAAACTATTTAGCTTTACTTTTACTCGTCCACGCTGCAACAAACAACATATTAGTGAGCTACTAACTTGCATGAAACTAATGGAATTTTTTGAATTTTTGATTCCAATCTATACCAAAAACCATTTTTAAGTAAATTTTAAATATCTGAATAACTACTATTAACACCGAGATATTTATTGTGTTTATTTGTTTTTATGTTCCCGCTATCCGAGTGCCAAAATATCGGGAACTCATAAAAATAAACATGCATGGTAAATATCTCGGTGTCAATAGTACCTAGTTATTATGTGAATGACCATGTTAGCTTAAAATCGTTTTAAACATTACTAATGATATTACTATTTATTATAGAATCTATTGGTGATTTTAGATTTATTTTAAAACGATCTTGAAAGGTTAGGTAATGGTTTTCTAGATAGAAGTCAGCGTTTTAAATCATCTGTGGCATATAATTTTCGATTTAATTCCGACCCCAACAAAATACTACGATCCGAAATGGTTGAAAATTGTAATTTCACCGTTGAAAATTCATTTTTATAGTCAAATAAAAGTCGTGACAAGTTACAAGTTACCAGTTACAAGTCTATATAGGTACTGATTTTGGGTTTAATGTACCATTTTGGTATGCGTAAAATTTTGATATATATATATATTAAAATAGTACATTGTGTAGTAAGGGCGGGAAATAAGAAATTACAATCGAGTGTCTGTTAGGACCCCGAGCCGAGTGCTCTAATGCAAGGAAATCCATTACCACCCGTAATCTAAAACTCTAATGACACGAAATAGTAATCCCTTTACCACCCACGGCAAACACAATGTTGTTCATTACACTTGCGAGGAAATAAATCCGTCGGTAATACAGAAATATGGGTACTTTTGTTGAAATTCAGAGACATTTACTCTGTTTTGGAATTGTGATACAAGTATATCAGTCCTACCTAGTTGCAATAAAAGTAATCTCTGTATGTGTAATGTTGTCTTATTTTGTGCAGTAAAAAATATTCTTATTCTTATGTTATGTTCTGTGAAGGCGTGGTTTTAATACAGGATTTTCAACACGGTATAAATTTTGTACTTATTTAGGTAAACTTAGTGGCAAACATTTAGTCTCTTGTTTTTATGTTACATCTCTTATTGTGTAGGACATGTTTTTTTTTCTGATTTTTCTAATTTGGACCTAAAATAACATCAAAATAAAGTAAGTATCCATAATTAACAAAGTCATTTTGCGTAAATTTGCGTGTGACTGGTATATAAAAATGTCAGTTTGTGACCAAATCGGCTGTGTTTGGATACTGATGTCGGCGAAGATATTTACCCTATGGTTTGGCCTGGCCTTGGTACTGGACAACGATATACATATCGTCGACCGTAGGCTGAATTACGGTAAGGGACATTGTTTTGCCTGTCCCTTACCGTAATTCAGCCTACGGTCGATGATATAATGTTTTTTATAGCATTCACGACTGCCAACATATCGTCGGCCGTATGCTGAATTAAGGTAAGGGACAAAACACACAAAATGAGTTGAATATACAGTTTTGTTCAGAATTTTACGCTCTTTCCAATGATATTTATGAAAAAATTCTAGCTTGAAAAAAATGATCCTTACACTACTGATTTTCTTGGGTTCAAAATCGAATCTGTCCCACAAAAACAATGTATCTGAAAAAAATTATAATATAGTAACCTTAAATAGTGTAATTGCTGCCACCAACCCACTTTGAATAAAGTAAAGGTCTTCGAAATCAAGGAATTACCTTTACATGGTATATTTTTGAAGAAAACTTTATGACACTAGCTTTACCCTAATGCCTTTTTCGTCTCATAAGTCAATAATACCCATACCTTAAAATGTCTGCACGAGTTTTGAAATAATTAATCCTTACCCTATTTTACATTATTATATTTTAAACAGTGTGTCCCTTACACTAATTCGATTCGATTTATATTTAGGTTCCGTACACATTTGCCATCCCTTTTTGTCCTACATTGTCACTCTGTGTGCGAAAGAGAGGACGCAACAGTTGCGTGCGGGCATCTAAAAAAATCTGTCGTTTGGTTGGGATTTTGTTCGTGTTTTTGACAATGATTCCCTAAGTGATAAATATGGACAAACAAAAAAATTTAAACGGGCTGCTCCCGACCCGACGCAGACAGCAATTACTACACTTAGTAAATAACATACTAAAAAAAGATTTGTAACTGTAATTTCGAATCCAGCGTTATTTAAAATGTAACAATACTAACTTGAACTTATTATTGAACGCGAAAAATATATATTTAAACACGGAATTCTGAATAAAAAAGTGAAAATAAGTAAAGTGGATCATGTGTCACGATTCAAAAGCCATCTCATCATCATTTCAATTTTCGTAGACGTCTACAGCTGAACAGGGGTCTCCCCTAAAGACTTTCACAACGAATAGTCATATGCTTTTGTCCCTATCGACTCCCGGCGATCAGGCCATCAGACTATCTTCTGGCCCGTCAGATCCACACCGCGTCTTCCAGTTTGTGGTCTCCATTCATAAACCTTTATACCCCATTGGCCATCGGTTGAAGTGGCAATGGGTTTCGGGTGCATAGCTCGAAATCCATAAAGCCAGAAGCTTTGATAAAAAACTCGATATTTTTTAAGTATTTCCTAATTTCTGAGGAGATTCATAGGTATTAACCTCTTTTTCAAGGTTGCATAGTAGGTACTAAAATTAAGCTACTTTTTGCACTTACTGAAGGTTTATCGTTCTAGAGTTAGTGACCAAAGTCAAGGTACCCTAGGGTACTTAGATCTGTGGCAGAATCTCTGGACTAAAGTGCTCAGGAGCTCAGTTAATTTAAATTAATATCCAAATACCAAGAAAAACCTCGATCAAAAGTAGTTGTCCAATTCCAATTCACCTTCAGAAAGGTGTAAGAAGACGTCATTTCCCTGAAACTATTTACCGCAGCGTCGGAGGAATTCTTCAAGGATTTAAACTGGGATCGTTCTTTCCAGTTTCTTTAGATTTAACTTCGAAAAAGAGTTTATTCGAAGCAGTCAACTTGCTGTCGCCGTCGAAATCCCGCAGCGTCTCCAGAGTAAAGCACGGATTTCACTGGTAGGGTCAAAGTAGCAACGTCCTACAGAGAAAACAATACTCAGAATGTTTTTACGTGATCGAATCAGAAATTAGAATATCCATAGAAGAAGCCAGTTCCCGTGGCTTTCAGAGTAAATAAGATGAGGTGGCAAATAGCTCAAAAAAATTATGGCCGATGGGCTGGAAAAGTTCTCAAATGGAGATCATGAACCTGAAGACGTAGCGTGGGTCTGCCCCCATACTAGATAATCTTTAACAGGTACCTAAAGCACGAGACTGTTCGTTGCAGAATTTTAGATGGTAGACCTATACGAATTAATGAATGTCTCCGTATATATGTTACTCAACTAGCCTTTCTCATGTTTTGTACTTCAAAAATCTTGCACGAGGATCACAAGAAAACATTACCCCAAAAATAAATAAGATAAAACTTAATTTTGACCAAATATTTTTCTATAAACTGACAGAACAAAGCGTTAAATAGTGTTAGATTTGTTTATTAATACGAAAATGAGCTTCAACAATAAAATGTAATCCACGCCGACTTTACGCCGATCGGATGACCTGCGGCGGCGGCGTGGCTAAAAATACGGCGGCGGCGCGGCGCACACGTCTAGTTGAAATCAAATTTTGCAGTGTACAAATATTCCATGTAAGGGACATACAAAAAGTACACACACAGTTCAATACATTTTCATAGCTGTTACATGAATGTTTATAACTATTTCCAATCTAAAAATACGTCTTACGTCAAAAGTTGTACTTAATTCTTTTTCAACGATCCCTTTACTCTATTTTTTCTTCCATACATTATTTCAACGAATTCCTTACGCTATTTCGTTATCAATATATTGGACACAACCTATAGGCCAATTTACGGTAAGAGACGAGACTACAACATACTTGGTAATCTTAGTATGTAAGGGACATTACGAACGAAATACGTTAGTGTAAGGGACGTCTATTTTCTAAAATAACTAAATTATTTAAATAAACACTGCACGGGGAGATGGAGCACTTAAATATAAGATTATGTGTGAAATCAAACCCAAAAAAGGTTAATTACAATAAAAGTTATGTACGATTTAGTCCAAAAAAAAACTTTGTCGGCCTCTCCTGAAAAATCGTATTTTGTCCCTTACCTTAATTCAGCCTACGGCCGACGATATCGTCGACCGTAGGCTGAATTAGCGTAAGGGACATTGTTTTGTCTGTCCCTTACCGTAATTCAGCCTACGGTCGACGATATGTCACCCAGGATGACGTCACAATGAGTAGACTATAGCTTGGAAAATTCGTTGGTGACACTCCCATTGTCAGCGGGCGACGGGGGATGAAGTACAGCGGGGCGGTATGAAGTATGCGCGCGGCGGGGGCCGTGTGCGAGAGCATCAGTCGGCCGCTGATCGTGTTGGCGGTAATTTGTGTACATAATCACAGCTGCACATAACAAAAAGCACACGAGATCGGCAAAATTACTGGATTTCAAGCCAAACAAATTGTACATAATGTATATACATACATGCCTATTTTAAAAATTGCTTTCTGGCTGCAAAAGTGCAGTTGGTAGGCAGTTCTCTTCCAGGTGAAATAACTGCATCAAAATTGTAAACCAACTGCACAGTCCGCTTGCAGTCGGCGAGCAGTTATTTTAACTGCAAAAAAATCTGCCTTCAAACTGCACTTGCAGCCAGAAAGCATCAAAAGACTGCTTCGGCCTTTAGGGATATCGGCAGAAATATGCGTACATAATTCGCATCGTGTGTAGCGGTGCTCAATATTTCATCGTCCCCCGCCCCCCGCGCAGACCATGGGAGTGTCACCAACGATTTTGCCAAGCTGTAGTTGAAATATTGGATAACTTTGGTATGGATTCGGTGGCGCAATTGGTAGATGCGGGTTCGAATCCTGCCCGAGGTATTTAATTTTTCAACTTTTTTCTTGTAATATTAGTATTTTATGCAACAGTTGTATAAGTAGGTTCAAAAAATGCGAATGGCGTGGGTTGCGATACGAGCCGCTGCGGCGGCAAGTATCGCAAATAGAGACACCATGAGCGTTTTTGACTTAATTATACAACGTTGTATACAATACTTTTTCTACGATTAAGTTTTAAAATATAAAATACAAAATTAAACATAGCGCGCAAACAAGGCAAATATATGACTGACAATATAATAAGTATGTGTCTATGGTAAACTTTGTTTTTAATTTGATGTATACTCGCTATTGACACGCAGTGACGAAATTAGAATTTAGTTCGGAAAGTTTAGTTTTTCTTAAAAACCGCAGGAATTTATTTGTCTGTTAATTTGGTAGTTGTGCATTTTTATTGTAAAGTTTGTATTGAACGCGTAATCCTTGACCTAAGTTTAACCTAGATTTAGAAGACTGTGGCTGCTAGCAGTATCTTTTTGCAACTATACAGACACAAGTGCTTTTATGGGGAATAGAGTATAGACTTCTCTGAACTCATATTATGTATGTTCTTATGTTAGTGTTCGTGACCAAGTAAAAGACAGATAAATGTACTGGAGTAGAAAAATATTTAAAGTTATATATAGGTTACCTTGTCGCAGTTGGCGATTCCTTTATTGGCGTCTTTAGAAAAGAAAGTGTTATTATGGTATCGCTGCACGTCGGCTCTCGATATGCCATTTAAGCGAACGTTCGAGTTGTTTTCCAAATTGATCGTCAAATTCCCAGACTTCTTTCTTCTCATTAAGTCTCTATACTGCGGCAAAAATATATCGGGCACTTTAGAATATAGAGATAAAATTTTATGAACAACGTGAAATAAACTACTGTGAAGTCCAATTCCTGGCGAAGTTATTTTAAGGTGGTTTGACTCACCCGGTCCGTTATACAAAAAATAACTGGCCAAGAGCATGTCGGACCATGCTCAGTGTAGGGTTCCATAGCCATAACTATAAGGTAAAAAATACGATGTAAAAAAAGTACAACAACAAAAGAGCGTATCTTCATAGCAATTACGTCCTTTTGTTGAGAAGCGCAGTTTATCCGCAATAACTCAAAAACGGTACATTCGATCTTGTTGAAAATAATTTTCATTGAAAGTATTAATTAAGCGTTACCTTCGTGATTTTTTTCATATTTTTCGGACGCACGGTTTAGAAAATAGAGGGGGGGGGACACAATTTACACAACTTTCGGAGCGATTATTTCCAAATACATTCACTTAATCAAAAACATTACTAAGGAACCTTATAGTGTTTTTTAAAGAGCTGTCGAACTATGTACCAAACGTTGATATTTGCTAAAAAAATTTTTTTTTACTGTCTTTAACATGTATGGAGTGCCCCCCCTAAAAATATTTATTTTAATTATTTATATACCAAACTAAGTAGCGGCTCATAAAAGACACCTATATTCCAAATTTCATCAATATCCATCATGTAGTTTTTGAGTAAAATGCCTGTGACATACGGACAGACAGACAGACGGACGGACATGACGAAACTATAAGGGTTCCGTTTTTGCCATTTTGGCTACGGAACCCTAAAAAAATGAGGTTAATAATACACTTTAACGACATAGCTTGATACATTTTGTCTGCACAAAACTTCTTCAAAACTTCTCATGTTGAGAAGTCTCAAAAAACCATAAAAACTACATTATGAGTAATAAAAAAGATTTAAAAATATGATAACAGAAGGCGGTGGCACATCGGCCGATTGCACAGTTTTTGGGACTTCTCATGTTGTTGTGCGAATACAAGAACAATACTTTGTTTCTGGTTTGTTTTTTTATATAATAATTGCTATTTTCTACTCACGTCAAGATCATGGATGACGTTATTTTGAAGGTTTATGTCTCTGAGCGCATTATTCTCGATCCAGTCTGCGCAGATGCGAGTTGCCTGCGTTTTCCTAAGTTCAAGTTTGTGTAGCGATTTCGGCAAGCACTCAACTGAAATGTTCATATTTGTTGTTACTTTTATTTACGTATTATATACTGCTAATTACAAATAAAGGTTCGAAGATCTGAATCTAAGGACATAGATAGGTGTACTACCTTTAAACGGTGCAACATCAAGTTACATAATAGCGTTCTCACATTTAGCGGAGGTGTGATCAGGGTCACCACAGAGCGAGCCTAGTGGGTTTTCGTTTGCTATTAGAGTTTTTAGCCGCATTAGAGGAGACACCATGTCCAGGAGTGTTTTTCCGTCTAGCTCGTTTCTCGAAAGGTCAAGTGTTGTCAACCACTGCAGCCCAGAAAACAAGCCTCTGAAATGAATCATGAATAAGGAATTATGCGCACCGTGATTAAAATTAAAAATCTTTCTGAGAATTTCAATCGGCAAAATGGTTCAAATTTACGGTACCTACGATAAGAGTCAGCAAGCTGAAGTGGCAGTGGTCTGAGCATATATCGACACTACTTTGAAAAAAACTCGTATCAAAAACGTCGTAGAGAAAAACGTCAAAATTTACATACGAACGTCAAATACACTCACTGCGTTTTTACCTGGAGTCAGTGTCAGATACGTATTTTTTTAAAGTAATGACGATATGTAGCTTAGAGAACTAATGCCGGGCATAAAGGTTATCTGATCGAAACCACAAACGAAAGACGCAGTTATATATAGGTGGTCCCAACCAGATGGGCTGACGACCTGGTAAGGTCGATGGAGGCAAAAAGCCTGTTACCATTCGTTGCGGAGGTATGAGCCTATGTTCAGTAGTAGACGTCCTTCTCTCTCCAGGTTGAAATGATGATGATGATTATGATGACTTGAGCGCTAACCCTCATAGTTGGTGTTAAAGTGCATTTGTCTGCAGTCTATGTACCTATTAGTAAAATGTATCAATATACGTACTTTGGTACGGTGAGTTTATTGTCGTTAAGTAGGAGTTCCGTTATATTTGCTCCAATGAACATTTCACTCGAGAGGTTATTGAGTTCACATGAAGTCAGCATCAGAGTATTTATAGCTGAACCATTTAGACTACCAGCCAGTGTAGCTGGGTCCAGCGGCACGAAGCTTAGAATTAACTCTTTCAGTTTGGGTAGCGAACGTAATTTTGGCAAAGCAAACGGGACTTCATTCGAGTACTCTCTTTCCATCTCCAAGGAGCTCAGTGACTGTAGTTGATCGAGCCAGGCGCTGCCATGTGCGCGCCGTGTAATAGTTGAGTTCTGTAAGTGAAGCGTCTCGAGTCCAACAGGGAACACCTCTGACTCACTCTCTTCCTGAATTACGTTCTTAAGATGTAAGTTATGTAAACCTGATACGTAATTCAAGTAACTCCCTGCTAACAGTGGCGATTCTCCTTGGGCTTCGATATGAAGACTGGATATTGGCAGATCACGTAGGTGGTGGCCTTCTAACTTTGAATCGTTACGCAGTATCAGATGAAGTTTACTATTATTAAGCATCGCGATATTCATTGCTTTTAATGCATCATGATAAGAGCCATTTGAGGGGACATAGCAGTCTTTAATAGTAACATTGTTCACTTCTGTTAGATTTTTTGCAACTGGTAGCGCAGTATTATTCACCGATATCGAACTATTGTTACAATTAAAATGGAAGAAATCAGAAGTCCGAAAGCGGGCGATGATTTGAAAACCTGCAATGAAAGGTTCTCATATAGGTAAGTCATCATGGTATGATCTTACACAAACGTCATACATTAAAATGATCTGAAATGGGGATTGCATTGCAGTCGAAGCTAGCTTCATGTAGGTAAGATTAATGTAACATAATATTATGACGAATAAAAGTACCATCGACTTTATAGTAGCAGGTCTTGAGCGATTGTGTACGAATACACCTCGTGGAGTTTAAGCAGATCATCCCACACTCTCCATCCACACCAACAGCTCTCATGCTCACAAACAATGCCAGCACTCTAAATATGCCTTGCATAGTCATCATCATCACAATTTAACAGCTTATCTCTTGTCGGTGGAGTAGACGCCAATTTGTGCGACACGACATTGACCTTTTCTATGAGCTGCACAAAGTTTTTTCGAGGTCAGCCTCTCCCTCTATTTCCTTAATTTTCTCCTTCTAGGAATGTCTTATATATCTGAAAATCAACAGAAAAAACTCTAAGCTTACAAATTTGGCATAGTTACAACAATGCCAAATTTTTATGCTTAGAACTTGTTTTCAGGGTTAATGCATAAATACCTAGTAGAGATGTGTCTAGTACCTCAGGTTAGTCTTAGTGGATTCTTATTTGTGGTGTTTATATGGCTACGTGATACCTACCGACGCTGATATATCTCTCCTCAGTATACTTATTATGTAGCAGGGAACTTATGGATCATATTATCTTATACAAATCGACCTTGTTCCAAACAAAACTCGAGGCTTGTACTATGAGATTCCAAGATGATACTTATTTTACCACACCGGGTACGGAATTTTCAATTGTACGTGCATGTTTTATTTTAGTTTCATAAATTAATCTTTCTTTGTGTTCCCCTTTCCTCCAGTTAAGAATTCACTGGATTTATTTCGTTATCTCTTTTAAATCGGAACAATCGTAATTCGTAGCCTTGAAAACTTAAGAAACTTTCAGTCCCGATCTTAACTATTTTAATGTCCTGTTACATGTAAGTAGGTATTATTGATAGTTTATTGATATACATTTTTCGACCGCGTTTACAAAAGCTTCTATAAAAAAACCTATAAAAAAATAAATACATATTTTGCTATAGTCAAAAAATTAATCCCAAAATGGATTATAAATAAGACAAAATATGCACATAAAACCTCCTATCTTATTTGTCGTTACAGTTAGGTACAGCAATTAACTGTACTCTAACCCGCAAGGGTTTTCATAGTAAGTTACGACATTATTGCTTTTCCACCACGAATTCTAATTTCTTTATTTTGTAAACAATAAAATTTAAATATATAAGTATTTACTTCTAACAATTAACTGATGGTCACAGAACTAAATATATAAGTATTTACTTCTAACAATTAACTGATGGTCACAGAACTAGCGTTAAAATTGCCACCCGGCAAGATGTAAATCCTGAATACTGACCTTTAACACTATTTGATCCAATTTAGATCATCCGTCAAGGACGCTCTTTTGCTATTATTATTGGCTAAAATAAGAACAATAATATTCGTCACAACACACAAAATACAGAAAACACACACATACATAATACGATTACAGTTTATCACGCGGGGCAAGCGACGCAAACGAGACTCACGGCGTTACTGCGTAAGCTAGCGAGATATAATAATCATCAGGCCGACATTTCGGTGTAAAAAGGAAAAACTTTGTTCATCCATATCATCTTTACTCAGAAATTAGTAAAGCTATCAATCGTATTACTTGAATTTAATATGTAATAAATACCGTTCCCTTCTTGGATGTAGTTATATACAACATCAACTAAGATAACAAAGTAAGATAAGATACTTACTGTTATTTATGCACAAAACATTCTCAGAGGTCATCAAAATAGTTCAATCCTATAAAAGTTTTCGCCTTTGAAATTTAAAGACTGCGATATTTTATTGAATTTGGTAAATTGAGAATTACCTATCTTCAAAAATATTCAGAAATTCTTGCTAGTTCTCCTTTGAACTGTTTCGTTTTTATTCCCTTATAAAACTGTTATGAAAAACATTTTACTAAGTTTTCTCGTGGCCCTGACTAAATCATTATAAAAACTAAGTAGTAACAGATTTTATTAACGACTGATTCTATAATTATTTTCCATTTTTACGTACTTTTTATATAGATAAGATAATTAATTATATTGCGAGAAAAAACAATCAAGTAACAGTGGATGGATACCCAAGCCGTGCTACCACTTGTAACGTCCGGGATCATAAATAAGTATCTACGACTCAAAACCCACCCCAAGACATGGTAAAATTTCATAAGTACTTTTGCAGTAGTTCGCTTTGAACAAATTATATGGCCTTTTCGTGATCCCTGTTGGTAGAACTAAAAGTTCTACGTTGTGTAATTCAATTAAAGTAGGTAACCCAAAGCTTTTTTCGATTATGTGAGAAATTGGTAGAGATCCTTTAAAACTTTTTAATAAATGCATATAAGCTATCTGTTGTTGGTTATGTATGCTGTAAGGAAATAATTAGATAAATACTTCTTATTAAAGTCGATAGCTAGCTAAGTCAGTATGTTAAGTCTTTATAATAATATCTATTGCTAATGAAATCTGTTATTAAGCGGCAATAGGACGGTCGCCCCTCCGTCGCGATCGTGATATATTCTGCGTCCTGTTGCTTGGATAAATCTTCCCCCGCTAGCTCTGAACGGGCTTTCAGAGTTCATTAGATATTCGCTTTCTCGATTTCCTCAAAATAATGTCCATATTATCACTAGTTATTATCATAAATAATGTTTATGTATCTTATTACCTTTTATTTAAAAAAATAACCAGGTATCGTGTCCGTTATTTGAATATACATATAACTCACCATGAAACTCCTGTCCGTCGAGATAGCGTACACTGTAAAGATATGCAGAATCTGATGCAGCCAATAAATAGTACCCAAATAGTACCGACGAAATACCTAGGTAAAAAAAATAGTACCCTTAAACATTTTGAAATATAAGGCCTGTTCACGGTGTACGCTACCGGGCGTCAAGCTGGCGTACACAGTTTGTATTTCTGGAACGGCTTTGTTTTTGGAAACGCTTTATATCTCAAAAAATAGTTCCCAAATAGTACCCTAGGGCCCTAAAATTTCATTTCTTTAGCTATCGTAGAAGCTGCTATCTGTTTGAATTTGGAATAGTGTTATAAATCGCTTAGGTACCCAAGCCTATTGCAGTTGGTCGAAATTAAAACTTTCTTTTTCCGCACGCTGCGCGTACGGAAAAAGCCGCTTTCTGGCCTAGTGTAGACATAAAATGATGTACACAACACGGGAGGTAATAAAGAAAGCCCTCGATCGCATATTTACGTCCCTCGCTTTCAGCTCGGGCCGCAAACATCTGCGATCTCGGCCTTTCTTTATATTACCACCCTAGTTATGTAATGTACTATTAACATGTGGTTTTTGATTTAATAAGGTATCACCAAAGTTACTGTAGTGTTGTATAAGTAAAAACACATTTTAATAATTCTGATAAGAAATGGAGTAAAATTTGCCGAATCATGATAATTATAATTATGAGGATCTCTGCTGTGCATAAAGTAAAAATTAAAGGATCTTATTTATTATTGTAAAAAAAAAACAGATGAAACGTGATACTATTTCGATTTATTTACAGATGAAGTACAAATTAATACAAAATGAAGTATCTACTTAAATTAGTGCCTATCTATTCTAACTTGAGAACACATTACATAGTTGCCCGCATTCAGCGGTGGTACGAAGTAAGAGTGGGACTATTTACAAGACAAGGTGATGATTCCACCCGGTTGCGTCACATCAGGATATGCTCTTAAATACTTTCTACACCGTGTCATAAATGAACAATTTGTTTTGACCGCCGGAACTTTGCAATTACATAGTAGGTATGGTACACATTTTCCTCGATTTAAAATTGCATGGTCTGATATGCGGTATTGGACAAATTTTAATAATTAACATTTATTTGTTCAAAGCGTATACTGAAGTCGTTTGTGATTTGGAATATATAATTTACTTACTCTACTTATGTATGACTAACGCATATCGTATAGGGAACATGGTCAGTGTTCATGCTGACGCAACTTTTAAGGTTAAAGCAGTAAAGCACACATCGTCGCTCGGCACCGGAACGATGGCGGCTCAGCTCGAGCCGCTCAGTATTCTTTGTAAGAAACTCCATTCTGTCACGCACACTTTTCGGCATCGGAACGGCAACGTCACGGTCGGCACAGGCTAGCGGCGTGTGGGCGACTCGCGGTCGCCGCACTTACATCGCGCTGCCGACGCGCGTGCGGCTCGCCACCGGCGCGGATCCGTTCGGTCAGTGATGTGGTGCCGTTCCGGTGCCTTCAATATAATATTTCAGTCAATAACATTTTACAAAAAGTTAATCAGAAATGTCCACCATTCATACAAGCGAACTTTCCTTTTTACTCGATTTTACACCTTGCCACATAAACTCAACAATTACAATGCATTTTGTAAATACTGAAACATTTCTATTACTACACAATGGAATTTGAATTTTTGTCTAAATGCCAAATCGACGGCAATTTTTTTATGAAGCTGTTCAGTGGCGTTCCGCAGTCAGTCTACATGGTTGAACCGGTTTTAGCCCTTTTGAAATATTTGAGTGTTGTGAAAAAAATTGGTCCTGACCGTGGCCTATAGGGTCTTCTATTGAGAGCAAAATAAGCCCTAGCAGTTAGCTTATAGGTGTGTACCTCCACTGGTGTCAGAGGCGTGGCATCAAAAGTCGGAACATTAACGACTTTTAAAGCAATTATACTAATTAAGTATAAGTAGAGTAGGTATGCTGAGGTCATTCATGTAGGTACTTCATGATAGTGTAAATCAGTGTTTCATGAACACCACTTGTACGTTAAAACACATAATCTACCATTTAATAAATTCTGAATCATTAGTGAGCAAATTATAATGTACATTAATCTAGACAAACGACGAGTTCACGTATACAATCATTACACTTTACGTAGTCGAACAATTATACATTGTAAGATCAACCGGGGTAATTGCGTCTATGGGGACAAATGCAAGATTCCATTAAAATGTAAAATGCTGCGTATACTAACAGGCAGGTAGAGTAGGGGTAGTTTTAAAGAGTTCGGATTTAATTGCATCCTTAAAAGACGCATTTGCCCCGGTAGACGCAACTACCCCGATTGACGTTACATATATTTTTTGCTTAGGTTAGAAAAATTGATATCAGTTGGATATGGAAAACTGACAGCAAGAAATCTCAATTAATTGCAAGGGCATTTCTCTAGAAATATGTCTGCGGTCACCTCATTCATCTGGTCCTTTTTCATACTAAATGTATGGAGACAGATGAATGAGTCGCAGACATATTTCTAGAGAAATGCCCGCAATTATTAATGTAGATGCTAAAACGCACTGAAGACTCAACAGTCTCAACACATAGTAACAAACGCTCAATATACTTTTATTGTAGGTACAATGACATATTCAGTGCCAAGAATCCGACTATCGGGTTCATTTTATATGGAAATTCGAGAGCGTGCCACTGAATATGATAAGTTATGTTATAAAAGGTCAAGTGGAGGAATTCTACCTGAAAATTCTGATTGAAAAAGTTTATACCAAAAAAAAAACACTGAAGAAAACAAGTTTTTTTTTGTAATTGGTTAAGTCTTCGTAGTCAAAATAACTCTACTCGACCTTTACCAGGACGCTATTTACTTAGCTCTTGGTTAAAATAATTATAAGTAATGAAATGTTTTAAATACATTAAATAACTCAAATATAAACAATAAGATGGTAACGGCTTGATTTCACATACAGGAAATTATGGAACTATTTACATTTGAGTAGAACATTGTAGGCATATGGTGCTTGTATTACACGGTGCATGTAGCTGGGCTGGGGCAAGTAAAGGCGTTCCGTTAGGGTACTTACGCGGCAGGATTACTCGCGCTGGTATAATATACTCGATTCGCTGAACCCCGCAAACTTCTTTATATATTTGTTTACACTATATACATAGCTTTAGCAAGTGCCTCATTACGATTAAAGAGCAAGCTACTTGCACCGGTCAAGCATCACAAAGGGCGATGCAATTAAGTCTTATTGATATTTTAGGTACGTTGAATGCGTCGGTCCATATGTATAGGTTCGCACCAACACGAGCCGATCTGTGCCGATGCATGCCGATCCGGGTCGATCCATGCTAATCCCCGCCGATCCAAGTGAATCCATCCCAATTCGTGCTGATCCCAGCTGAACCGAGCCGATTTTTGCTGAGATACCTATGTGCATCGGGTCTTGTATCAGGGATGCAGATCGTTGTCGACATCTAGCCGTCGCCGCACCCACTGCAGAAGAGCCTCCTGTTAATGTCAATGTCAGCTATTTAATTCCATAATAAATGGCCCTTTCCACGGAGTTACAAGTTTAAATTTTACAAGTCTAAGCTACCAACATTGGCCAAATACCACAACACCATTGGTTGGTTTGCTAATTTAAACTTAATGAAACAGGTTCCAGAGCGTCCTGTTCTATACAAGACATAACATAATACGTAGCATGACGATATATTAGTTAAATACTGCTTACATCACGTAGTATCAGAAACAAATATACCGTAAAAAACACACATATATAATCAAGTAATAACAATACCTACTGAAGTCGAATATTGAAATGCTGAATTAAACTACTATTTATTTTGTCAATGTCAAAACCCGGTAATATTGAATTTTATCCATAAAAGGGCATTTCTATTTATCCTGGATATCCTTGTAGCTAATTAAAAAACTGTTATCGTGAAGTTAAAGTTTGTTCTTTTGGTTACGCATTATTTAAATTTAATAAAATAAAAACGTCCACGCTACCAATTTTTTAATTCAGTTCAAGGAAAAGTAGAAATGTTCAAAATACCTACTATAAATATTACGTCACATCATCGTTACGTTACATCAGTTTTATTCTAACAAATTCAATATCGTATAAATTTATTTCAATAGATTTTTTAAACGTTCCGATTATTTATAAATCCCACACACATATCCATATGTACTATAATTATTACCACAATGTGTTAACAATATCAGCCAGCTTTAATAATATACAGTCGATAGTGTGCAAACAGTTATTATAGCGGCAGAATACATTGTCCTTGAGTTGAATAGAGTGTCTAGACACGCCACTAACTTTAAGGCAAAGTCTTCACGTTGAAAAAAGTAATAACTGGGTACCTAGTTCTATGCGACTGTTTGAACGCACCAATCGCATCATTACCATCGCCACATTATGGATGGGCTCCCATAAACTATGGAGTCGTTTTCGGTTATCTTGTAGAAGTCGCGTGCTTCTGCTATGTTTATCTTAATGATCCTGTAGGCTTATGATGCTACGCTTTGTCACGCGATAAATAAGTGATAAAGCATCCGTTACGTTCTGACATATAGTGTGTGAGGACGCAGGAGTGACGGATGCTTTATCACTTATTTATCGCGTGACAAAGCGTAGCATCATAAGCCTACTGATTGCTTTTATAAAACGGTTAATAATGGTGCCGATGGTAATGAAGCAAGAAAACGCTAAAAAATCGCATAGAACTACCCAACTATGCACAAGCTTCAACAACAGCCGCCGCACTTCTGTCATCAGATGAGCAATAAATATAAAACAATTATTTTTGTGAAATGATATGGAATGTAGGTACTGAAACTAGCACTCATCCATGGATATTTTTACGGTTTACGGTGGCCAACTGGCAACTTCGTAATTAGACCAAGTGCCTATAAAGCACTCCACTCAAAGTAGGTCGATAGTGTCTGTTTGTTTTGTACGTTTTGTACATTTTGCCAGAAATAATGTTTTTAATACACTTGCTCAAAAAGTGGTACTTTTTGTAGCTGTATATCGTGCGCAAAGTTCGATTTTGCGAACTAGTGCTTTTTATTTCCCATTTTTTTTAATTTACTGTTGTTCAAATACATACATCCAACTAATGGTCAAATACGTTCTTTGTTTTTATTACGTCAGTGGACATTGAATGAAAGTATACATTTGATACGTTTAAAATATTAAATCCACATATATAACGTTTGATTGTTTTTATTATAAACAATTAAACTGTTATCTAATATTAAAATAGTTTAAAAAGTATGCTTCTTGAGTATTACCAATGAGTAGTTTAGTCAGCGGTCTCGCATAATACTAGTATTATGCGAGACCCAAAAAATAAAAATTGTCACAGATAAGATAATATGGTGCAGGCTGTTCGAGTTTTATAAATGACAACTAGCTTTCCGGCACTAAAGATTACATTTTACTTGGAAATTAATGAGCTATTAAGTATTTAAATATTTATTGCTTTTTTCCATTTTTAAATGCAGTTAAATTATCTTAGAACGTTTGTCTGTTCCCAAAATAGTTTATTTTTATTTGGCTGAATGGTGACAAACGCTGCCACGTTGGAAAAAGTTCGCAATTAAAAGTAACACATTTTGTTTTATTCCCGCCGTTTTCATTCATGATTGTAATTTTGTAATTATTAATTATCACGCATTAGTTTGATAACACTTTTGTGAAAAATGAGCGATTCAGACGATTTTGAAATAAATTCAACACCACGAGATATACTAGCAAAGGTGTCAACGGCAACTACTATTCATTATTTTACCAGAGAAGTCGAAGGAGGAATATCTGGCCGTCTATGAGCAATTCATTGACTGGAAACGAGAAAATCGAACGGCGTCATTCTCAGAAAATGAACTTATGGCCTACTTTCTTGAATTATCTAAGAAATATCAGGCATCTACAATGTGGTCAGGATACTCAACGTGACTCTTAATAAGTGTTCCAATTGAGTGCTCCATTTTTATGAGGCCAAAAAATAAACAAATTTGTCTCTTAATCATTCAATCATTTCATTTTCGTTGTAATTTTTCGCAAATGTATTAAAAAACGTCGTTTGATACACGTGCGGAAGTGTCATTTCCACTCGTCCCGAGTCTTGTCCCTCGCCTTACGGCTCGGGCCAAGACACCTCGGGACTCGTGAAAAATGATATACTTTCCGCACTTGTATCAAAAAGTACTATTGTTTTACTTAGCAAATAATCGCAAAAACTACAGCTGGATTTTCCCTGTGTTCCACGAAGCGTTTGATAAAGACGCGGTATTTTAAATTTAGTCTTCCGAATTATGATATTGACGCCGAATGATTTATCATATACCTATTAAAAATAAATAAAGATCAATGGCCAAACATTTTATAATTAATTATATACCTATTCGGTGTTTAAAATGTTGTTGTCAAACTGCCAAACTGTGGAGCGTGATTATAACTAAAATAATCCATCACAATGTTAGCCTCTCTACATTCATCAAAAAGATAGTAGCAATTTACTAATATAACAAAGTACTTTAGCAATACTAAGTTCGGTTAACCTTCAAAGACTATAGGCTGGTACTAAACTGTCTAGTTACGTATACGTAACTGTATACATACTAAATGTATGTATCAACTAACTGTCAATGTCCTATATATATGCCACGTGCATGTCGTATATCGTATTTTACCCCACACTAATATTATTAATTACATATTTGATTGGTCGGTGCGATATTTTATTTTTATATCACTATTCAAAAGTAATGGTAGCAGGATTTCACGCAAAATAGGCGCATGTTTGTCGTCGAGCTGCGGAAAACAAGCCCGTGTAAACCTATGGTAGCAGGAGCTACACATAAATATAAATGAACGTTTATGTTTTTAACGTTATTAAAAAAAACAGACTGATTCTCATTAACGTAACAACACAATAGCTTTGTACCTACTTATACAAAAGTGCTATAAAATATCTGCCACATTCCTTTTCAGGAAGCTATTTCATTTACTGCCTGCCTGTTACATTTTATTTTAGTATCTACTGGTAAGAGAAACATAAATTCGCTGCGACTTTTCCACGTAGACTCGCTGTTGTCTTAAGAGATGTTTGCTATTAGATTCTCTGAGGCGTAAGCGTATCGGCAGCCCAATTTCAAAGTATAAAACGGACAAGTAGTTCAATCTCGGGCGTTTAGTAGCGCGCGACACGTATTCATACAAACGCGCGATCGTGCGTCTGTGTGAGTGCGATCCATACTGGAGCATTCTTACGCACTCTTAAATATTTGCTTGTAGTGCGTTCGTTCACGGCGCGCACACATACAAGCGCGCGATGTACCTTTTGTAGGAAGAAATATTACTGCTATTATACTGTGCAAATTAAATTTCATCATAATCATTTGGTCCAACAGTTTAAACGTAAAAAGATAACAGACAGACATAGTTACGTTCGCATTTATAATATTATAAGGTAAAAGGGTGTCCGCCAACATAGCGTACACCGTAAAGATACAGAATCTGATGCAGCCAATAAATAGTACCCAAATAGTACCGACGAAATACCTAGGTGAAAAAAATAGTACCCTTAAACTTTTCGAAATATAAGGCCTGTTCACGGTGTACGCTACCGGGCGTCAAGCTGGCGTACACCGTTTGTATCTCTGGAACGGGTTTGTTTTTTGAAACGCTTTATGTCTCAAAAAATAGTACCCAAATAGTACCCTAAGGCCCTACAATTTCATTTCTCTAGCTATCGTAGAAGCCTAGATATAGTGAGCTCTTTCTATAAGAAATTTCCGGGTACGCCAGCTTGACGGTGTGAAATTTTGTACACCGTTAAGTCATGGAATATCTTGGCTTCTACGATAGCTAGAGAAATGAAATTGTAGGGCCCTAGGGTACTATTTGGGTACTATTTTTTAAGATATAAAACGTTTCCAAAAACAAAGCCGTTCCCGAGATACAAACGGTGTACGCCAGCTTGACGCCCGGTAGCGTACACCGTGAACAGGCCTTTTATTTCGAAAAGTTTAAGGGTACTATTTTTTTCACCTAGGTATTTCGTCGGTACTATTTGGGTACTATTTATTGGCTGCATCAGATTCTGAATATCTTTACGGTGTACGCTATCTTGACGGACACGTAAAAGGACGGATTACTCTGTAAAATATATTTCTTCACTTTGTAGATTAGTATAGTTTTAGTTGGTTACATCAAGTTCCGTAACTTCTTGAGTTCTTCAGGTAATAAGTAATTTCAGTGGCGATCGAATGGAATTGAAATTTGTTCTGGTATACTTCGAATAGAAAAGTTATAGAATACAAAGTATTGCAAAAACAAAAGGTTGAAATATGTTAAATACAAAATAGGCTAAAAAAACTGGGGGCACAGTAGTGCCCCCGCCAAGACGAGACAACGGAAGCGCAGGACGCTGTTTCGTTACTCAAGGACCTATTGGCACAAATAAACGGCTAGTTAGTGAATTACTTTTTGTTCATAGCGCATAGGAGTGTGTTATCTACGACACTCTTACGAACCGGGCAAGCCGCACATTTTGACCAAGGTGTAGGGTTTATTGAGAACTTAAGACTAGGATTCAATTAGAATACTATACGCTATTTTGTAACAATTACTCTGTAAGCGGCTTACGAGCGTAGTAACACTATTAACAACCATAACATAAGTAGGTATACGCGAACAAAAGGGTTTATAATAAAGCCAATGTGTTACCTTAATTTTTTTTTAGTACTTAAATGTAGAACTGTTAAGAGTAAACATGATCACAATTAATAAATATTGGAGTAAGGTCTACCGGGGTAGTGGCGTCTATGGGGACAGATGCGTATTTTAAAGATTCCATTACTTCCGAACTCTTTAAAACTACCCGACCCGCATGTAAAATGCAGCGTAGCTATACTACAGGCAGGTAGGGTAGGGGTTGTTTTAAAGAGTTCAGATTTAATGGAATCCTTAAAAGACGCATTTGCCCCGGCAGACGCAACAACCCCGATTGACCTTAATTCTTACTACGGTAAGAACGCTTCATAAAATAGCATAACTACTTACTACCATAATAATTCATGATAAAGATTCAGTGCCTGTAGCTAAAATCACCTATGTAATATACATATTTAAATCTAACATTAGGCATTAACGATACAGGCCAAAACACCGAGCCCTAAATCAAAAAGTTAAATCAAAGTAGAAATAGGTAACCCCAAAAGTTAATTTAGGTACAGGACCTTAAACTAAACTGTACTTGACAGCTTAGCGAGCGGACGTATTGTATAAGACCTAGTTACCTGAACTAAATTAAACAATAAGACACTTTAATCCACAGTTAGTGTGTTATTATCGTAATTAAATATTAATATGCGTGCCAAACATGCAGTTTCTTACCTTCAGGTGATAATGAAGCGTAGTGGGGGAAGGGGGTGGGGCGAGTCTTGTCATTGGAGGAGTGGAGGAAGAGGAGGAATCACTTAGGAAGTAGGATGCATTTCAGCTAAGAAATCGGTTCCAGCTAAGGAAAGGGTATCTGCTATAAACAATGTCTTACGTCCCGCGCTCGCCATTAGTTGATACTTGGGCATGCATTGCTGGTATTTTTTGTATGGCTAATACCGAGATCACGGTAATAAGTAATACCCTAGGCTTATTTATATATCTTATAAAATAAGCCCGGCTACATTAGCCAATTTAGGTACCTACTAGTAGCTAGTAGTAAGAGGCCCTCAACACTGATTGGACCAAGTAGAGGTAGTTTAGTGCATATTATAATCGCAACGTTCCAAATAGTGAACGTTTTTAAAGTTTAATCGAGTTTAGTGACGTCTGTTTTAGTTTAGTCTAGGGTCACGTGTGAATATAATTGCATTCCATAAGTAGTTTAAATTATGACATACTTCCGTCCCGGCGAACTTCGTTCCGACTCAGAATTTTAATTTTTTATTCTATTATTCAGGGTAGAGACAAACCCAAAAAATCAAAAATCATAAAAATCTGTCCACCTGCTCTCGAGTTATAAATAGTGTAACTAATCCGACTTCATTTTATATATGCTAGCGGTCCCGGCAAACCTCGTTCCGCCTCATTTTTAATAACACACTTCATAAAATAGATCATGCGGGTAATTGGATCAAAATTGATCTAGTACTGACGTCAAGAAATTCCCATAATAGAACAAGGAGCCGTAAAAAATTTAACGACGTTAAATTTTTTACGGCTCCTTGTTCTATTTTTGATAAGACATTTTCATCGAGTAAATAAATTATTAAAGTAGCGTTGAAAGAACCCGAATAAAATCCGTAACGTGTTTTTTTCGAAAAAAAAAAACAACGCAAACGTCTGTTGCTCTTATAACGAAATTTATTTTTGCATCCCATGACCTACCACCGTCTTCATAAGTGCCCAAATATTCATTAAAACAAGTTAGTGATAAACTTTGAACTACAGACTTCGAAAGAGGGCCGAAATATTAGTGTAATATTACCTTCAGTACCCACCTTACTATTTACCGTCTTACTATTTCGCTTTAAGAGCTTGGTTGACACTTTGTCATATGTCTATAGGAAGTATGAAGTAATAAATAATCATTACATAATTGAATTCTTCCGAAAAAACAGAAAGAAACGGAACGGAAAACGGTTTTGTTACGTGTTTTTCAACGCTATATATCATCAGGCAACGGTGCAATAACGTTGCCAAGTAATTGTTATGTGAATATAGAAATTATGAGCGTGTCCGCCTTTATTAAACTATGACATGCAAGCAGTTGACCTGGTAAAGTTGAACCAACTAAAACACTTATTGCGCACAGCGTTACCACATCTACAATCGATAAACCTTTTTGTTAACTGAACTACAAATTTGAAACAGTTTAATAAATTAAATTAAATACACTCGGGAAAATTTGCAGATTAAATTACATAAATAGAAAGGGTAATAAGCAAATAAAGTAAGTATGCATTGAATAGAAAGAATCATAAGTGTGGAAGCAAATTTAATGTGTAAGAAAGGAAGTCATCGGTGGGATTGTTCAGTCACACCACGCGACAAGTAGAAAGGAGATCGATTGAATACAGGGTAAAATTGGATAATTAACGTGGGGGCGGGTGGGTGATGCGGGGTTCAGTCGTGGTGAAGTGCGAGATGCGCATTGTCAGTGTAGTCATCGTAATCGCGTGGTGCATCCAATTCATCTTCGCGTGCGTCATACTCCTCCCCTGGCTCTTCCTCTGATTCTTCGCCCGCGCCCCCCGCGCCGCCCCCTCCCACTCCGTCTTCGCCTGGCTCGTGAGGGAGTGCAGCAGCAGATTCCTGCCACACCATACATGCACTAGGTACACTACCCACAACACTACTATGGTTATACACTACCGTCTCATGCATTGGCGTTAGACAAGATTATTATTAATATATTATATAATTAGTAATTAATGGATTTATTTTTATGAGGAATAATCGCGGAAACCACTGTTATTTATCCTTATTATTGGCTAAAATTTGGTTATACTGGCAATGAAAGAAACCCACCTCTTAAAAATTGGATAGGGATTTCCTTTATGGGTTACTAGGTAAAAACTGAATGCTCGGGCAAAACCAGCGTACTCTAAATTTTGATAGTAAACGGAGGTCAAATAAGATAACTCACCTACTTTGTTATCTGTTTCATCATAATTGGGTGGATTTTCGGCCGCGACATTTGTATGACAAACTAAATGTATGGCATACAATAGTCGCGGCCGAAAATTCACACAATTATAAGTTATTCATAGTAAACTGATTTTGAGTTGGATTTACCAACTGTTCTAAATTGTTAAATGATTTAAAATACATTCAAACTTTTATTTACTTTTACGGTTAAATCTTTTGAGATTTTTACATAATCAAGTAATATCAAGCGGTTTTTATTAATATGATGACTTGAGGCAGAAACATAAACAATAGGGACCGGACGACGGATTGCAAATGACAAAAGGAACAGGGCCGGAGTAGACATACATAGAAATTAATGTAGTGTTACATTTTCTTATACTGATTTCTATTTTTCGAAAAAGGTTAGATTAGATGAACATCAATCGTAATTTACCTAGTCAGTTGCATTCAAAAATACAATCTCAGAATCACGAATTAGCATTGGGTGTAATAAAATGTATGCACTTCGTATGCAATATACAATAAAAGTTAACACCCCTTTTTATGGACGAAATGTACCTATATCCATCCGTATAACGATAAAATAAATATTATTTAAAAATAGAAAACTGATGTCTTCTCCGGTCCTGTTCCTTATATCACTTGCATTTCGTCGTTCGATCTCTACAAATGACAGCATTGTCCAGAAAGTTCGAGACAAAATAAAACGTTTGTTAACCCGAATCTGAAGGCTGTCCATTTGAAGCGATTAATTTTATTATTTATAATTGACCAATTTATCTGTACCAGCACAGTAAGCACAAAACATGACACAGCATGGGCAACGACGCATTTTAAACGCAGCGCAATGTATCACTTATTGCAGCCATAATTGTGCTAGCCGTGTGGATTACAATATTTCTTTAAAGCACAAGCGTTACGTTAAAACGACCATAAGTTGTTAAAAATAGCAAACAAGATTATTTTTTATCTACGTTTAGTAGACTTCTATGAAGTTCGATGTATTGGAAATTGGAATGTACCTTAGCAGGTCGCCAACCGCAGCCCGGTAGCGGCAGTCCGTCGGGCCCGAGCGGGCACGGCGCATCTAGCCCCGGCACACCTTGCTCGCCTTTGTCTCCTTTGTCACCCTTGCGCCCGCGCTTCCCTGCTGGGCCCTGCGCAATAATTCCGTAATGTACTGCGCTGCTGCTCTCCCATCAAGCAACTGGCGCTCGGCCCTCATAGTTTGATCCTCTAAGCAAACATCCTTGAAAGTGCGACGTTTTGTTTTTTTTTCTTGTATGTATAAACAGGCTCCTGGTTTAAGAGAGCCACGCATACGGTCGTACTTACTATATCATGTTTACTTTGGAGAATCATACTAGGTATAATAGGTATTGCTTTGCAATAGTTCAGAAACGGGCCGAGCTCCAGACATTTAGCTGTGTTCTCGATTCTGGTATAATGGAGCATCACTTTTTTACAGAATCGAAATCGACGGCTCTCAAACGAGGTCTCTATATTTTACGTAGTATTGATGCACACCGTGTTAGTGAAGCCATGCAAAATGAAAATTTCAACTCGGAAAATTAGAGACTTTTCGTCGAAATTTCGAAACAGTGGATGCAGGAAACAGAAAATTGTGAAAGGCCAAGATTTGTTCCTGCACTTACGGGTTCTCCTTTATAGCCCTTGTCGCCCTTCGGGCCCTGCGAGCGAAACAACACATTAGCATTACACACACACTACATCACGCCACTACATACCCGCCAACTAACCTCTTGTCCAGGGATCCCATCCGTACCCTGCAAATTGTTAAATGTGAATTAGTAGATTAATCTGTTAGTGTTGTTAGTAAACGGTTAGGCTGGCAAAGCAAATGTCGTGGGGAAGCAGCACTCGGAAGGCGCGTCACGTACCGGAAGTCCTGGGTCGCCTCTCTCGCCCTTGCTGCCCGGCTCGCCCTGCGCGCCCTGCACAGGACAAGCACTCGTCACTCACACGCTCTTTGCCGCACCGCACAGTCAAGCTCGCGGAATGCGCTATGAATGGCTCAACAACACAAATATAGCATATTTCAGGGTTGTTATTTACAAATGAGTGAAGTGAATGGTGATAAACTGATGTAGTGGAGGACAATGTAGCGGGCTGGCGGGATACTCACCTTCATGCCGTCGAGTCCGGGCGGGCCCTGCGGAACAACGCACGGGTCAACACAACGCTTCTGACAGGGCGAGCAGGCGCGGGTGCAGTGGCAAAGACATGCGACGGTACCGGGAGGAACTGCAGAGGCAGCTGGCTGGCGGCGCATTCGCAATCAGGATGGAAGGCAGAAGAGAAAGTCCGATATGCACAGCATGCAAATATTTATTTTCCTCAAAATAATTTGTAAACAACAATATTCTTATGCTCTCGTGACGTATGGTACAAATGACAACTTTCGAATCTCATAAAAAAACTAAATCCTTAAATGTAGCTTATAGAGTAGGTACAATAGGGTAGAGTACAGAGAGACAGGAAGGAATATTTATATGAAAGAATTTTAGAAGTTATACACTTAGATTAGAGGTAGGACACCTCAAATGGCGAGCGAAGCGCCCCCTATGCACTTATCCTTAATAACTATTAGATATGATTTGTACATTTCGTCATTAGATATAATTATTCGTTCTTAGATAGAGTACATTAACATACAAAATGGCAATGGAATATAATAGGAAAATGCTCGATAAATAGATAAAGGTGAATACGCACGAGTCAACATTAAAGTACAATAACATTAGGAGAGGTGAGGGACGCGGCGCGCGCGAGAGCGCGGGGGACGCAGGGCGGAGTGCGCCGGACCCTCGGGACGGTAACACCCGGGTGTGCGTGCGACGACCGCCCGCCCGCCGCCGCCTACGCTACCGCTAGTTTTTTAGAACCCGTATTTACATAAGTGAAGCAAAAGTTGCAAAACGTATCGCGTTAAAACCAGGTCTTTTGAAAGAACGCAGATCATTTCATCGGTGGCATATTCTTCTTTAAAAACCACTTTTGGTTTGTCCAAATGTGCAGTTTTATTTATATAAAATCCACATGAACATAACAAATAAACAAATAAAATAACACATTATAAGCAATTCCAATAATTTACTTAATGTGCAGTGTTTAAAGATATGTCAACAGTATTTAGGTGCCTAGTTTCAAGTAAAGAGCTACGGCGGCGGGTGCGGGGCGCAGGGACGCACTGCTTACTAACCTATTGTTACACACCATACACAGCAGACGTCTCATATCGACGTCCATAATCACACTTCACAACAGAACGTCCGCTATATATAACATTGGGCGAACCATTTAAATAGGTAGCAAATGTAAAAAGATAGGATAGGTACGATATAATACTGAGAAGATATGATGAACGATTTACCTAAACGACTATAATTGCGGTTGGCTGAGATGCAATAACTTACATGCTCGTCATAAGTATTATCGACACTGGTATATGCATAACAAAACTGGGCAGTGCGCACTGTAATATAAATGGCTTAAGACTTAAATAGGTATACTCATTAAAAAAAATAAAGAACGAATCTCAATGGCATTGTAACTAGGTACTGACAGTTAACACAATCACACTAGTGACTTTTTATTAACCCCCGACCGAAAACGCGGGGTGTTTAAGTTTGACGTGTGTATCTGTGTATAACTGTATCGGCGTATCTGTGAATTTGTGTGTCTGTCTGTGGCATCGTAGGTCGCAAACGGGTGAACCAATTTTGATTTAGTTTTCTTTGTTTAATTGAGAGTTTTCTCAGCTAGGTTTCATCAAAATCGATTCAGCCGTTTATGGAAATATTCTAATTTTAAATTAAAAGGTCGGAGATTTTTACTTAATACTATTGTGCAAACGGAATTTAGTAGAAAAGTAACAATTAAAAACCGTTAAAGACAACCTAAATTAGAATTTAAAAACCCCCAACTAAACTATTTACATTTATAGTTTATTTAGTCGGTTTTTTTTTAAATAACGGTTGGTACCAGATATACCGTGCTTACTGAATAATAAACTCTATTAAGTACCAGTAGATACAAAATGAGCTATCAGGTAAACTTTAACAAGAAGCGAACAATACTATCGACTTTATTAGAACAAAGTCGTTGTGTTACCATGCCATAATGCGATTCAATCTCTATTCTTTGAAATGACATGCGCAGACTTGCTGGTCTGCACTCTGCAGTAAGCGAAATTATGGAGTTGCACCCCTTGTAAAACAACGCAGCATATGCATAGGATTTTCATTACAGACTCGGCGTTTTACCAAGGGTACGAAGTATGCACTGCACAGTTTGATGCTAGTGAGGTATTACGTACGGATATGCCGCTGTTTCCTGTATATACAAAAAATATTAAATACTTTTAAAAATAGTCGCTCTGGTTGTTGACTATGTACATAATTGTTTGGGACTAGGTATAATGGCTACTTATCTTAAAACTATGATGACCAAATGAGGCATATTAGGAAAATGAATATGAGTCACACCAATGCTTAACTTTAGTAATTATGAGTTTAATCTGTAATAAGTTGGTATAATTGGTGCGAGTGTAAAGCCAGAATCAAGATTATAGGGTTAAATATTTAAACATTAGAATAGTAAGCGATTCATTAATAGGTACCTTGATGTGGAGGTTTGTTGGTCGTGGCACTAAATTTGTGCCAAATTGATGTTCATTTGAAACAGTGTACAATAAAATAGCGCCTAATAATGTATCTGCACTGATGCGTACCGGAACGATGCGCTCTGAGGACTCACATAAAAAAGTAATTGATATGCAACCATCCAATATTCAATCCTAGACTAGTACAATTAGTTAGGTATCTATAAAAAACACAATTTGAATTTTAAGTACGATCCCCACCTCACGCGCCGCATTGAAACACAAGTGACCAATGAAATTTTTAACTTTCCTTTAAATTTCCTTTAGCATTAATATTTCACTGCGTTTGAATTCGGCTCATTTGGTGTAAATCTTACAGAATTTCCAAAAATTGATGATGTTCAAATACTACATTTAAAGAGCAATGCAGCTTGATTAGATAACATTAAACTAACATTAAATTGTTGCATTGACGGTAAACAAATGCGAATTGCTACGCTCCCGGAACTTAACCCTAGCTCGATGTGTAGCGCGGGACATTGTCAAAAATATTATCTTTTACACAGGTCTGTAACACTTACGCTAAGTTTGGTAACGTCTTAGCTTAACATTAGATACAACGTACGTACAAATATTACAATTTACAGCGGCGGCGTAGGTCACGGATGCCAGCGAAGAGCACGGGGCGAAGTGGCGCGCCATCACTACGTGAAGGAGAAGTCCGGAGGCCATCGATTCTCCTGCCACCATACCACACCGTTGGGTTAGTACCACGCCACACCAAGCCACGCGACACATGACTACCTTCCTGCCGTGGATCCAACCGAACAAAGGCAACAAGATAGTTGGGGCCAGGTGGTGGCTGCTAATGATGTGTCGCGTTAGACTGTGTTAGCTATCAAATCGCTGTTACTACTGAAGAGCAAAATGAGAAGCCTTAAACTTTAAGATGTACTACAGTGATATTTTTCCTCTTTTGCTCAACAGTCGTCATTTATCTGCACATGCTACTATGTATTCCAACCCAAGAGTTAATATGTTCAAACGAGTGAGTTACATTAGTTTTCAGTATGTGTACCATGTTGACAAGAGACTTACCCTGGTGCCGGAGTCTCCCGGCCGGCCTGGTTCGCCTGGTTCACCTGGTAACCCAACTGGACCCTGAAAAATCAATACATCAAGATTAGTCTACGTGTTATATCTTCACCTTATACGAATAATACCTGCTGTCTACATTGAAAATATTGACGATCTAAGATTCCCAGGTGGTACATTAAAAAAACTGGACAACTCCATACCTCTACGCATTGCCAAGATAAAGGGTCTTGACCGATAGACAGATGTACAACAAAGTGATCCTATAAGGGTTCCGTTTTTCCTTTACGGTACGGAATCCCAAAAACAAAGATTCCGATAAACTGAGAACCTCTTTCCCCTTTTTTGAAGTCGATTAAAAACAGCAAACAATCCGATAGGTTTACCGCGCCCTATACCATAGAACTAAGGCATTTTCAATACTAAAGTTAGGTTTAGTTTAGACACTTACTGGCAGTCCCATTGGCCCCGCATCACCCTTTTCGCCTCTGTCCCCCTGGAAATGTAGAAATAAAAATATGTATTAACATAGAATAAAGTCGATAGCAAAATCAACCGGCCGAAAGTCATCAATTAAAAATAATGGCTTTATACTAAATTCAATAGGTAATATTGTTTGCTTCAACAACAGCCAGCGGATACCAAAAAAAAAAAACTTTTTAACCGTTTAATAGCCGTTCAGTTAATTGTTTTCCTTTTCTATGGTCTAGTTAGTACTTAAATGCAAAATGAATGAAGTAACGCGATAGATTTATTCCTTCTAATACAGTAGTCATGTTCGGCTCTTGTAAAAATCACCGCTACCAAAAAAAGCTAACTTTATCCTGACCGTTCATTTTAAAATAAACTCTATTGCACATTATTCTGATAAAAAAATTGTCTTCTTTTTTTGCGGGGTCCCTGCGCAGCGTACTTTTACTAAGTGTAGACATAAAATTAGATGTACACAACACGGGAGGTAATAAAGAAAACCCTCGATCGCATATCTATGCCCCTCGATCGCATATCTGTGCCCATCGCTTGCAGCTTGGGCCGCAAACATCTGCGATCTCAGCCTTTCTTTGTTTTACCACCCTTGTTGTGTAATGTACTATTTCGGAAACCGTTATATTGCCGTGATGCTGTATGCCGTAATGTTTTTTTAATTTAACAGATTACTTTGAAATCAGTTATTTTTTTTCATTATGCGTTAATTACATCTAGTACCTAGTGAAAAACTCAAAGCTTGACTCATATAATAGTACATTACACAACTAGGGTGGTAATACAAAGAAAGGCCGAGATCGCAGAAGTTTGCGGCCCGAGCTGGAAGCGAGGGACGTAAATATGCGATCGAGGGCTTTCTTTATTACCTCCCGTGTTGTGTACATAATTTGATGTCTACACTTGGCCAGAAAGCGGCTTTTTACGTACGCGCAGCGTGCGGAAAAGGCCACTTTATAGCCAGGTGTGACATAAATATTATAAAAGCAGCCATTTTCCAAAGTGGAACTGGTTTAAATTTTTAAATTTGTATATTTGGGTACAATATTTGTGAATGGAATAAAATAAAATTCTTAGTGAACAATGTTATTTGAAGTCGGTTATCATAACTCTTGGATTTAGTAGTAATTGTAGTGTTTTTTTGGCAGGGAGCGAACTCTTGGTGCCAATGACAGGCAAATGACGCCAAGCTATATACAACATGATTCAGTCTAGGTTTTACATTGATTTATCGTTGCGGGAAATAGGAAAGATTAATCGGATATGCGATTTATTATACCGCATATAGATGCGACGTCATATTTTTGTTTTGCTGTCCCTTTTGTATCAAATGTATATCCAATAATACAAAATACAAACGGACACATGTTGATTTATAAAATTTCAACTCAGTTTCAACCATTGGCACCAACCAAATCGGATGAAAGTAGCGATAGAATTAATTCCTAACTTTTACGATATCGGTGAATCATGCCGTACGTCATTTGTCTGTCAGCGGCGCCGAGAGTTCGCTCTCTGGTCATCATTTAGTATTTTTTTTATTAGTTCACGGTACGTACGGTCTTGCCGCGTGCGCCTGGTTCGCCTTTGTCGCCTTTGATGCCAGGTGGGCCCGCGACTCCAGGCGCGCCCGCCGCCCCGGGCGCCCCCGGTGGACCCATCATCTGAAACACAAACCAAGCATTAAAACACAGCATACACATTATGTGCAACAACTGGGAAAAAAGCGTGCGTCCGTTTGTTGTTGAAGTCTTTGGGGGATGCCTATGTTCAGCAGCGGTCGTCTTAAGGTTGAAATGTTGATCATGATACACATGTAGCAGTCATCTCAAAATTCACAACTGCCCTTGTAATTTTTAGATAATTTATAGTTCTAATTTAGCTTTATCTTCTTAGGTTTAGTTAAATTTTTACTTAAGTTTAGTTTAGTAAGTAGTTTTATTTTATTTATTGTTTGCCATTCCGTATTTTCTGTTTATTTCCAAATACTTATATAATTGTGAATTTATAAGTAGGTACATCATAGGATACTATTCCATTATCTTTTACAAGTTCAGACACTCCCCCCTGGCTAAACGCAACCACTCCCACGTGCCAGACGTTGACAGTCATGATTGGAAATAGATGTAGATAATGGAAATAGCAGATATCAAGGAAGGGAAATTAGACAGGTTTAGAGTGGGAGTGGTCATGTAGTCGAGGTGGCGTTTGCTGATCTACTCTTATCCCCTATAGTATTACACCAATTCAAATTAATTTATTTTGCAAATAGGCTTCAAGAGCCATTTTATGGGTCTGAGTCTACCAGCGCTTCGGAAAATATGACCTCTATTTTTATATATCTACTCTTATTCCACGCGTGTGGAGCTCCTACAATCATTGTCACCCGAGCCCTCTACCAGACCTAGTCCGACTCTGGACTGGGTGATTGTTTATATTGTTTATATTATTATCAGGCATCGGAAATTCAGATGCTTTTGTACCTAAAGTTGGCAAAATCTCGGTAAAAGCAAATATGGAATCGGCTTCTTAAATGTTTATCACGATAATGTAGTATATGTTTAGGTTTTGGCTATTTTAACCCGACTTCAAAAAATGAGTACATGGAAAATAACTTCAAATAAGTCGTTCATTTAAATACTCAAATAGATAGTATGCGTTTATTACTGTTTCATAATAAGTTAGTTTAGACGGGAAATTTAATAATAAAATGAAATTGAGTCCGTCTCCACACTAATCAACACCGACACCGACGCCAAAGTTTAGGTAAGTATATAAGCATCGGAATTTCCGATGCCTGATTATTATGGCTCATTTAACGATTAAAAAAACAATACCAACTGTTGATTATATTCGTACAAAAGATTTCAATTTTACGCAAACTTCTAAGAGGAACTTTAAAATGAAAAAATATTCTAAGAAGGGAAAACCGAGAAAATAAATAATTTTAAATATTATCACCAAATATTTGCACATGGAGGTCACTGAAATATGAAGATTAGCTGTAAAAAGACATGGTTAGTATGAATATTAATGCAGTTGTATTAAAAATAATATAAACCGGCAAGTGCTAGTCGAATTCCCCCACTACCGTCCACCGTCGACAATTTTTTTTTGTATGGAGTCCCCCTTTTAATTTTAATTTTATTCTGTTTTTATTATAATATAAATACATACACTGCAAAGATTTTAAGTCTCTACCTAAAACGGTTTATAAGATACAGCCCTGTGACTGACGGATTGATGGACCGCAGAGTTTTACTAATAGGGTTCCGTTGGCACCATATTGGGTACGGAATCATAAAAACTAATAAATATGTTGTTCTTGATTGGATTAAGTCAAGATTTTAGATAACTTCACTGTTGTATCTTATGCCATAGGATTGATATCACGCAAAAATTATGTATAAAACCTATAGGTTTCATCGCGAATAGAGCATCCTCCATTTTTGGACATATTATGTCCAAAAATAAAGGATGCTCTGTTCGCGACTTTAATACAGGGTGAAATCGGAAACGTAATCAGAAATCACTGTTTTAAACTCGGCAATTGATAGCCATTTTAAGGTCTACTCACATGAAACAAAACAATTTTTTTTTTTATAATTTTAGTATTAAATAAATCCCAAATGCAGGAAATCATTAACCTAGTTTTAGAATATTCTTTCCTTGAATGTGAATCTATTCAGACTATTACATTTTGTGGCACATTATTTGCAATCTGTATAAAATGTTGTAATAAACTAACTGAACGGACTAAATCATCATTGTATAATTATTTAATTTTATATTAGGAACGTCTTAAGTAATTTGTGGTTGTAGATAAACTGAGAAAAATAATCATCGTCAACATTACGTGCAAAGTCCTTACGTCGTCCGTACTCATTTCAAGAAAGTTAAATTAAAATAAAGGTGCTTATAACCATCTTAACACATTAGGATGGTTACACATGCCAGAAGGGCTTAAATAGGTTTAGAAACTACTAATTCTGCGGAATAAGGCGTACTGATAAAAAATAAGTGTAATTTTTTGCGATGCACTCAATGAAACCGAAGGCAATATTCTGCATTTATTGAATTATGAAATGTTCATATAAAGTATTTTTACTTACAATTTCATGCCCGTACAGCTCGTACCCCGTGCCGTCTCCCTGCAAGTTCAACAGTGGCTATAAGATTAACAGTTCAGACGTTATTGGAAAATATGACTTAGACCACGATCTGTCACACTTATAAGCAGCCATCACCTCTAGCGAACTGTGAATAGGATTGAAATATGAACGACTCAACAACTTTACTAAAATTACTTGAAAAATATAAAAGCTATGTGTAATTTTGTACTAAGTAAATGCTAAATGCCAAGAGATTTTAATTTTTCCAAAAAAATGGCGACCCTACTTTAGAAAAACCTAACACGACTTTAGAGTAGTGATTTGCCTTGCCGTTGTATTGGAAATATTGTGGAATATTAGCGAAAATATTCTCTACACTAGAGGCAGCGTCTGGCTCGTAAACGCCACGTATACCGACTGTGCGCTGTGCAAAGCGTGGAATGGAAACATTTTTTCGCCCCTCGGACTAGCAGTTCTCTCGAGTTGTAGCTTAAGTAGTTATCCAAACTGTGTGGAGATAGCGTCATCATGCAGACAGGACGCTAAGCGCAATGCGTACGGTCCAGCGGGATGGTTGAAGCTGCTCAACCTATCCTTTGTGAGTATACCTATTGATCGAACTAATATGAGTTAAAATGTTGATTGGCTAATTTAGCCTACGTAACAAAATTTCGAGACCGGTTATTACAGGGTGTTTGGCAGATGGATGAACAAATTTACACAGGGGATAGGTGGGTCCATTTGCTACGTGGCCCATCCCAAAAATTTCACCAGGGCCTTATGATTTTTTTTTTACATTTTTTGAAATTATTTAAATAAAATCCATTTTCAAAACTTAAAACCTCCATAACTTTTTCAAAAATGATGAAACGGACTTTATCTTTATTTTATTTTTATCTAAACTGATACTAGAGTCTTACAAATTTAATAATTTGATGCACACGAAGTAAATTGAAGTAAATTAAAAAAAAAGTAAGTATAGGCGAAATTTTTAGGGTGGACCACGTAGCAGATGGTCCCACCTAACCTCTGTGTAAGTTTGTCCATACATCTGCCAAACACCCTGTATACTGCATTGGCAAACTAAATAAGCACTGCCGGCCACGTCGTGCCACTCGTGCCTATATAGCTTACGGTAATTGTGACAGACCACGGCCTTACTAAGACAGAGTAGATAGATACCTGCCGCCTCCTCAGCTTTCTGTACTTCTAGTGTTGCCGCCGCCCGCACCGCACCATGCACCCCGGAAACAGAAATAATACAGCGACATGTTAGCATGTTGACTCCTTACTTCTGTGTTTAGTCAAATGGTACCAGTCGTCAGTGAAGCCCTAGTAACCGGCTACTGGTAAATTAGGTTTGTCGCAATACAAATGTTTGCGATGTTTATATAAAAAAAATTGTTCAAGTCCTTCAAACTTGGTAACCCATATTAATTTAAAGTTACTTATTTTGCGTGAAATTGGGCTATAAGTGTCAGAATCGTAACGGTATCATACAAGAAAACTAATCGTCGTCTAGTTGTGTAGCGTTTTTGTTCATATCGTATTTGGGTAATTTTTTTATTACTTTAAATTAGTTATGGTGGACACAATTACGGGGTCCCTTATACACGCAAGTCTCACCGAGTCTCCTTTATCTCCTTTTTCGCCCTTAAGGCCTGGATAGCCTGGAGGGCCTGGTAGCCCAGGTGCGCCCAGCATGCCCGGCGAGCCCATGTCACCGTAGTCGCCTTTCTCGCCCTTTGGACCAATCTCACCCTGAAACACGAATGATTGAAAGGTATAAAGACCATAACAAATGGATTGCAAACCAACAAACATTGTTTGGATACAGATCTCGTGCGATTGTGGTAGTTGCACGCCAACTGCAAGCCAACTGATAGTATTTATGCAGTTGTGACGACTGCACATCGACTGCATTTAAACCGCCAAATTTTGTCATTTGTTTTAATTTTTCTTTTGAATCTAACCATACTTGACAGGTACTGATGAAGTTTATAAAATTGCAAATGCACGAGTATCCGGATTCCTATTTACAACAGTGTGTACCGGTTTTCCTGGTGGTCCTTGCACCCCTGGCTCCCCATTCAGGCCATCCAACCCCGGCGGTCCTCGTGGACCCGCTTCGCCTCCTTTTCCTGCAAAGAGACGCTTTGGTCAGGCCACAGTCACGCGACAATTGACACCATAGAAGATGAAATTGAAATTAATGGACCAGAAAGGTAAAGATCATTTGATTTTGAAAAGTTGTGATATGTCTTACCAGCAGATATATCGGTCTAGTGCAAAGGAAATGCCTATTGACCTCAATTTAACAATTGTCAGGTATTTGTTAAGGTTATATAAGTATAAAATAGGACAGGTCAGTGTATAGTTAGCAAGACTTGCAGTTTGTGAAATGTAACTCACCAAATTTTTGCTGTTACGGTGCTGAAGCGACGTTGAGTGATGCTAGCGATACCATTAAAAGCAACTACTCCGAAAACTACCACCACCGTATTAGTCGTCATTTGTACCATTAAAACGTCGCCGCTAAAGCCTAGTTTAGAGTATCAGATAACGTGCAACTTGCGACATGCTCGTGCGCTGAGCTACTGGACAGCACAGTCGACAGAGGAGAAGAAGTAGTAGGACAGATTTTCTATACGCTCATTCGTTCGAAATATAGTCGCAGTGCTCTCATCTCATAGAATAAGGGCAATGCGGATACAAGCTCCGGACAAAACTGAAGTAAAGTCCCAGTTTCTTATCAGCACATAGATAACGATATGGCAGCCCCAATGTTTCGTTTTGAATATCAGCCAATTGGACGCGATCGTTCGATAGAAGTAACCAATACGTCGGGATATTTTGAGCCAAGGTAAATAATGCCAATTGTATTGGGAGCCGTGTCACTCGAGGCGACAGCAGGCGAGCTTGTACCCCATCGCATGTGGGTGCATGCGGCGCGCGGTCCCAGCGACGCGCTACCGTGCCATGAAAAAACGCTATATCTGGAAAAATAAATCTTTGTTTACAGGGCTTCGTCATGGCACGGTAGGGCTTCTGGGACGCGCGCGGTAGTTACCCGCTTGCCGCGTTTGCCGCGGGCCCCCTTGTCGCCAGGAGGGCCGGCGGGCCCCGGCGCACCCGACTCGCCGCGCTCGCCGCGTGAGCCCTCCGCGCCTGTATACATGCGCACTTATCACACCCCACCCACGCAAATACATTGCCGTTTCATTCTCTCCGTCTGTCCTACGCTCTACAACAACATTGACTACCTGCGCAGTGCCTACTGCATCAAACCACATATCGAAAAGAAAAATCATGGGAATTCTACAAAGTCATCATTTCTTTGGAATGCATTTTTAATAATGCAGTAGCCACTTTTCTGGTACGGTTGCAATCCTAATTTAGCTTTAAGCTTAAATGCAATCAAACTATTTACTGTGCAATTATTTTTATAAAGACCAATATGCATAACTCAACTTATTTCAATGACTCGTTCTTTCATGGACTTGACAATTCCTAGCAATACCATGGATGTAAATAAATGTGATGTATTTTTTTTAATAAAATTGATAACTACTCGCGTGCATAGAAATTGAACGAGACAACCCATTGTGTCACTACTCGGCAAAGACCGCCTCCCGTTTTTTCCTCTGATCTCAATTTGGTGATTTTATATCGACAGAGGAAATTTCAAATGTCGTAAGGGACATTTTGTCGCAAGTACACTAAATATACCATTGAAACTTTGATACAACTCCAAATAAAAAAGGTATGAGATGGTAACATTTTGTCGTAAGTACCTACAATTTTAAATTAACCGATACAATATAATTTAGTGCACGAATCTGTATCTTCATACATTTTATGGCTACTAACATCATTAACCTGGAAACTAAGAAATTCGAAGTTTACAATAGGTACTGATTAGGTAATTACGACAGTAAATAATGATAAGTTTTAGTTCTAGAGTCTAAGATATTAACTTCCCAAAACAGAAATAATTTTTTCAGAGTCGTAACGCTTATTTTCTATTGCGTAAGGGACATTATTTCCTAAAGTTTAGGAATAGTTTAGGACCTAAACTATTGAGTTAATAGATTTCCAATCATTAGTTCGGTGTAGATAAAGTTATTTGAAAAATAAAAATCTTTCCCTTACGACATTAGAAATTTCCAGTGTGGATATACGAGTATACAGGATGGAAAAAATCTATGGGCCCTGAAGGGGAACTACCGTAAAACGGGGTGAGTAGGAACAAAATTGACATTCAAATCTCGATAACATTTTATTTATACAAATGCAAACTGAATTGTATATATAATCAATGTTCCGGTCGTTTGTATTATAGTTTTTTTAATGATTTTGGGTAGTTCCATTTCATTACATTAACGATAAACACAAAATCCCTCCTCATCCCGTAGTCCCTCGTAGTTGGGGTGAGGTGGGATTTCATACTAAGGTGAGTTGGGCAAATTGTTGGATCGACCGACACTTTTGAATTATGAATATTACTATTATAGCTCCATTTGTAATAAGAATATATTATTTAGATAGCAGTAGCCTTTAAAAACTACCTCACCCCTCTCTCATCCCTACTCCCTATTCATAACCCACATCCCTTTTCATAACCCCACTGCCCTCGCAATCCCTACTCACCCCATTTTACGGTACCTTTAATCCTTTAGTTAACTCACTCTACTTAAAGGAGACATTATTTTATTTTTAAAAAGAAACAAAACTGCATTCAAAGATTTTTTAAATTCTCTTGGTTTTTGTATTGGAATTGATGGTAAAATAAAATAATATTGATAAAATAATAGATTTCACTATCTTTTTTACTTATAAGACCAAATGTTTATTAGAGAGATTTTATGCTGAACAATAGTTCTATAAATAGTGAGTGCTTATTTTTTGAATTTTTATCTGGTTCGATTCCCGGATGAGAAAAACGAATTTTAGAAGTTCTTTGAATGCAGTTTTGTTTTTTTTTTTAAATAAAGGAATGTTTTCTTTCAGTAAAATGAGCTAACTTAAGGATTTAAGGTAGGCCCTGGAGGGAGGCCCATAGATTTTTTCCACCCTGTATAACAAAGTAATAAAATAAAGTCGGGTTAGTTACACCATTCATAACTCGAGAACGGGTGGAACGATTTTTATGATTTTTTATTCTTTTGGGTTTGTCTGTGCCCCGAATAACAGAATAACTATTAAAACATCTAAAAAAAATAAAAAATCTGAGGCGGGACGAAGTTCGCCCAGACAGCTAGTTATAAACAATACTGAGATTGAATGTGATCATTCCATAGATCCAAGTTAGGCCTGCACATTGAATAGATAATTCTACAGTATGCAAATGACAAGAATACCTAGTTATATTTTTCATCATCAGCTGTTCCATTGGTCCGCCTGATTTCAACATCTGACCCTTAATCTTAACCAAGTCGAAATTATCATAATGTGGTATTGTCACAAACCAATGCGTGCGCAAAAAAATAACGATCGGTTAATTAAAAGTAATTGAAACAGCCGTCGCAGATGTGAAACGAATAAATATACCTAGCTTGTCATTTTTAGGGTTCCGTACCCAAAGGATGCCAACGGAACCCTATTACTAAGCCTCCGATGTCCGTGTGTCCGTCTGTCTGTCCATCACAGGGCTCTAGATTTCGAACCATAATAGGCATGAAATTTTCACAGAATGTGTATTTCTATTGCCTCTATAACAACAAATAGTAAAAACAAAATAATGTTAAAAACAAAAGGGGTCCCCATCCATGAAACGTGTTTGCGTCGATCAGTCACAGGACTGTATCTTTTGAACCGTAATAGATATTCTGTGAAAATTTCAAGTCTATGTATTTTAATCGGCGCTAAAAGATCAAGTAATAAAAAAAATTAAATCAAGAATTAAAGGCGGATTTTTTTGGGGTTGTTTTTGTACGATTTTAATAATGGTATTAGGTAGATACTTGATATATTCACAGAACAAGTAGCTATTTTTAGTGTCGCTACAACAAAAAATTATAAAAATAAATTATATTTGATAATGAAAGGGGGTCTCTATAAAAGAAAAGTTTTTTTGGGCGTCTTTTGCTTCATTATAATAATAGTAATGCTTGATAAGTTCACAAAATGTGTATTTCTATTGCATAGTGGCAACAACAAATAATAAAAACAAAATAAAATTTATAGTAAAAAGGGGTTCCCATACAATAAACATGACTTTTGGCATCTTTTCTCGACGGTGGCACGGAACCCTTCGTGTGCGAACCCGACATGCACTTAACCGATTTTTATTTTATAAATCTGTTTAAAATAGGACCAAAATTATCGCAGAGCAGTCTTCCAAAAATAATTGCACCGTCAAGAGTACCTAATACTTTGATCGCTTCAACGCAACACGCCTTCACCACATTTAGTTCACAATTGCAATTGTTAATGTATTATTTGGTGTTGAGTGTGCAAGCTGCACTGGTGTCGGCCTGTGTGGCTACGCATGCACTAATATCTGATCCTGGGGGTTACCAGGTGGGCCGGGCGGGCCAGGAGGACCCTCAATGATGCCGGTGGGGAAGGCATCGCCTTTCAATGTTGTCGTGTAGCCACGTTCTCCTTTATCGCCCCTGTCACCCTGGAAAACAAACACCAGATTGTTTAGGGACAGATGCAAAACTGAGCACCTACGCATATTTTTTTACAAGGAATGGGGTTGCTCTTGACTTCCAGCCTATATTGGTGAGCCTGCAGTGCTGAATAAGTCTACAATCGATGGAATCTTTTAAAAGTGTCTACTTATGTTTGGAATTATGGTGCGTTACGCCTTAAGAAGTATCTTAAATACAAATTAAAATATATTACTATATACTACGTAAGCGTTAACCAACGTTAGAGTTAAACTTACCAAGTTTAACTGAACAGCTCGCTTTGCACGTAGCAAAATCAAATGATTTAGGGTGGAAGCTACGAATCAAGACGAAAACACATTTCTAGGCAAACTTATTTCGTGTCTCTTATATGCTTCAGTCATATACGCCATAATACCTAAAGCACCAGCTCCAGTCCTTGCCCTTGATTGGGATAGAGCGAGACTGCTTTCCGGCGCCGTTTGGACAACGTTTCCACATTACTTATTTAGCATTTTATGATAGGTAAGAGCATTAAGTATGTGGGCGGGGATTGTCACCTGGAGCTTAGAGCGACCGCGCGACTCACTTTACCCCGGTGACAGAGCTGCCTATAGTATTATGAAATTTCAGGCTCCTTGTGGCTCCCGGTCGAAATCAGATTATAGTTACCTTAGGTCCTTGTGGTCCACTCGGTCCCGGTGGGCCTCCAGGCCCCGCCGGCCCCGCGGGGCCCGGAGCACCCAGGGCCCCAGCAGGCCCCGCTGGCCCTGCGCGCCCATCGTGCCCCGGCAGACCCTCGGGGCCCGCGCCACCTGGCGGCCCCGGTGGGCCGGGTTCTCCAGGCTCTCCCTGCAACAGCGCAGCCAATGGTATCAATACTATGAATAATAGACATCGAGTGGACGTCATTTTTATCATTTTTGATCCAAAAAACAATGTAATAGGCGACCATCGGAAGTGACAAATTGAAGCAAAAATGACACCAAAACGTGGTGAGCTGTGAATGGCCATTTGTGAAAGAAAGGATTTTGGTTCTTTTGTATATAAGAGGTAGTTTTGAGGGGGTTATCAATTTAAAACACCTAAATACATTTTATACGTACGTTTTTTAAGCAGAACGTTAATGAGCTGTGCTTCCTTATTGTTTGTATATATTAATTAGAAACGTAAATAAATAGATATAACTGTGTAACTTAAGTAGTAGTTAATAATATAAAGGAAAATCATGCATTTTAAAATTAAACAGGCAGACGACAAAAAGCGAAGCAAGAAATTGGCATACAGGGCGCCCCTTGACTATGCAACATGAAGGACATGTGCCTAATTTAAAGCATAATTACTTTGCTGCTAGAAGACATTATTTTAAATTATATTTAAAGTTAGCTGCTGACAAAAGATGCAGCTCTGCAGCTGACTGTACTTGCGCTTCATTACACATAGTCATAGGACATCCTGTATATAAAAAAGCCGTAGGGATTATTAATTGTGTTTTATATAGGTACTCAATAAAATTCTTTCAAGCAAATTCCTTGCAAGACCAAATGTAATACATTTCCCGAGCCTTGTGGGTACTGTACGAGTATAAAGAGAACAAGGACAGTATACATATTTGTAAGTCAGGTAGTGAAACTAGAAACCCCTATATTTTCGCTATATTTTAGCGGTAAGTGACTACAACCAGCGTGCGTGATAGTCGATATCAAGTTGGTAGCTAATTTCAGTGTTCATGAAAATGAGTTTAGCGTGGGGGGTCACTGACCTTGAGCTGTATGATGGTATTGGCGGAGATGTTGTGCCCGGCCGCCTGCAGCCCCTAAGACGCAAGCGCATCAGTACACACACGCACACAAACGCGCAGACTTAGCCACATGCGGTCTGCGTACTACGGGTTCGCTAATATTTGCAAAGATTTTTTTAAGTTATTATGTCGTCATCAGGCAGAGTTTACCATAAGCCGGCTGTCAAAAATATCGATTTTTAATTGCAGTCCAAACTAATTGCATCAGACATATTTAATCAAAGTAAAGAGCAAGCCCAAATGGGCTTAAATAATGTAAAATAAAACAAGGTCTTCAAACCAGGAAGCAATTTTTTTGGTGACGAACCTAACGATTAGAACATGGAATGCCAATCGGCAATGTGGTAGCATTAACCTGAGAACGACATAATTGTAATTCTTGCAAATAGTAGCATCAGCCATCGATAGAGTATTTTTTAATATACCTACGGTATGTTTTTGAATTTATTTTCTCTATCAATGACTTTATGTTGGAAAGTTATTGCAATAATTCAAATATTGAGTTTCGCTAGACGTTGCTGTCAATATTTGATAACAATTCAACAATTTATGAAGCATTTCACAACACGAGACTTTTGAAGGCAAATTTATTAGATTGAATTTGATTCTGGTACAAAATTTCTAAATTAAATCGCATTGTGGTAAAACTTTGTTTATAACATAAATATTGTAACGCTCTAGTTAAGTAAAAATCGTTTATGCCACACCTGGTCATAAAGTGGCTTTTTCCGCAAGAGGCCGGAAAAAGCCGCTTTCTGGCCAAGTGTAGGCATAAAATGATGTACACAATACGGGAGGTAATAAAGAAAGCCCTCGATCGCATATTTACGTCCCTCGCTTGCAGCTCGGGCCGCAAACTTTTGCGATCTCGACCTTTCTTTGTATTACCACCCTAGTTGTGTATGTACTATTTCTGACGTTGTGGGCTACGGGCTGCACATCACACATCAAGCGCAACGTAAACGAACGACACCAATTGCAACGTAAAAGAACGACACCAATCAGTCACCGCCAGCAAAAAAAAACACAAGCACAGTATAACCAGCAGCTCAACTTCATGGAAAGGTAGGTACATCATACGACATAAATGGCCACGTGGCACATTGACCCAATGATAGCGTATCTCAGCCTGCACATATCAATTAGGTATTGCACTTAGGCGACTAAGACGCCATATACGGATCTAGACTTCGCGCTACGCGCCCCTTCGCGTACAGATGAAGGTACCTGTGTCATTTTCCTTAACACCTGGAGTCGTTCTACTGGTTATATTGTGATACAAGCGTCTACTGTGAACCGACTACTAGTAGGCTGGTACCTTCACGGCAATAATCTCCGCTGTGGTGTACGGACTGATCTTATAGTTGTCCACGGAACGCTTCACGCCCTGTAAAGCGTGCCATATACATACATACAATGTTTTTACCCAACTGCGGCAAAATGAGGGTGATATGCAGTTTACTTTAATTAACTGGTTTGCGTTTGACCTTATTATAACCTGATGGTCAAAAGATAAGGTTTAACAGACGCCTGATCAATATTTTCTTAAAAATATCGGAAGCACAGACTTTAGTGGTCTGTGATCGAAAGTCAATGGAATCACAAACACCGAACGGGTATTTCAATTAGTAGTGGGGCAAGCGGGGATGTATCTCTGAAATCGCTTTTTAAATTTAACACGGGTACGTATCATAATATATAAAGTCATTATTTATAAGTTCAAAACACATATGTTCAAAATATATAAAATCAAAATTAATAATGATTGAAAATCATAACAGTTAAAATCCATAATGTACGTTGGCCATAATGGTCGAAATATATACTGGCAAAATGCATATGTTTACAACTCATAAGTTCAAAATATATAAAGTCTAATGATATAATGTTTATAAGGAATCATGGTCGAAATAAAGAACTTAAGTTTGGGGAATGAAAGGCGTTATACAATTAAATTCAATTGTACAAACTTTCATTATAAATAGCCGTGTACTAGAAAAATTAAGTATGTATTCCTCAAATGCTTGTTCTTTTCAATTAAATTGCGACGTTTTATGGTTGCAAGTGATTCTAACACGCTCCTCCTCGCTTCGCTCGTCGTCGCACCTAACCGGGTTCTCAGACTACATTTTAAAAATTTCAATATTCAGAGTAATCTGAAAGTTTAAAATATTTGAGTTTTTGAGTAATTTGAACCCAAAAGTTAGGTGCGACGACGAGCGAAGCGAGGAGGAGTGTGTTAGGATCACTTGCTACCAACACACGCCACAACTGAATTACATTATATGTGAGCTCCATGTGAATTTGACTATTAATTATGAAAACTGTCCTTGCCTTAATAAATGAAGAAAAATATTGTACAAATACAAACAAGGTAGGTAGTAAGATTTATTTCGCTGTTACAAAAATAGTTAAATATGTATAAACTTAAAGGCTCGTAGGTTACGCTATAATTAACTTTTATACCTGTGTTACTGTTGTTCCAAAGCCCATTATATATTTTGACCATTATGCATTTCAAGCTTAGGAGTTGTGACCATTATGAAATTCAACCGGTATATATTTTGACCATTATATATTATGACCATTATGAATTTAGAACTTATGAGTTTCGAACTTATATCGAACAACTTTATACATTTCAACTTTATTCATTTCAACCGTATATGTTTTGACTTTACATATTTTGATACGTACCCTTTAACACATGTCGCACAAACACGTGGCATATTCAACTAAGTATATATGAATAGAAACCCTCAGTAGTCAGATTGGAATTTTTTTTAATGACCAAATTCTTATTAATTCAAAAATTAAAACAAACTATGTTCCGTCAAACATCCAATCGTTTCGTTTTTCTTCACTGACTTCTTTGTAAAGGTAATTGAAAATACACTTTTACGCGTAGATGTATTGAAGTACTGTTATAGAATAAGACGAGTTAGAAATGTTACCTTAATGGCAGAGAAGACGTCGAACCCAGGGCTGCCATGCTCGCCCTTGTGTCCTTTATCCCCCGGTCGTCCCTGAAAACACCAATTTTATCGGTTAGACAATATTCAAATCCCCAGATAAACATAAATACAAAAAAAATATCAATACATTACGTAAGTTTTTTTTACTTTAATCATAATAGTAGGTACAGTGTTATAAAGGCGGGCAGTAAATAATAGGGCATTTCTCCAGAAATATGTCTGCGGTCACCTCATTCATCTGGCCCTTTTTCATACTAAATATATGGAGACAGATGAATGAGTCGCAGACATATTTCTGGAGAAATAGATGAATATAGATGGACGACTGAGTTCGAGAAGCGATCCGAAGGGTTTAATTGGAAAGCACTTTTTGATATAAGTGCAGAAAATAGGTATGTCTATAGGTGTCTCACGAGCCTCGAAGTGTCTTGGCCCGACCCGCTAGGTGAGGTACAACACTCGAGACGAGTGGAAATGACACTCCACACGTCACATGTAACAAACGACGTTTTTTAATACATTTGCGAACAAATGACAATGAAACAAAAACATCGCATCGGTTGTCACCATTCAGTAAAATCAAAAGAAACTATTTTGGGAAGAAATAACATTTACAATTGACCCAACAATATGATTAATATTATTGTTGGCGTCTTTGATTGCATTGCTGGATTGTTTCATTCGCTGTCCAAGAACTTGGTGTTTAATGCTCCCAGTATCGACCATCAATACCTATCCACTTTTCCGAACAGCGGCGTCAAAATACATTTATGGTTTATTTTGAAGATAAATATTCAATATCAGTAAACAAACACATATCGAAATTTCGGATGGCTTTTCGGCTCAATTTGTACCTATAGCAGTCGCATCAGGACGGTAACATAATGCTAGTTACTAAACCAGTAAAGTCTAATTTTTGTTGTCATTGTTAACAGTTTGATGTTTATTAAGATATACGCATATAACTATAACCTTGACATTGACAAATATCATTTTTGGTTAAATGGAATAGTTTTAAAACTCACCGGGTCTCCTTTAGGCCCGTCCAGTCCGATGGGACCCTGGAAATAAACACATGCAGTTAATATTGTTGATGCCAACAATAACATATATACGCTACTACTCCAGAGAAAACTACAGAAAAGACCCACACAGTTAGAGAGAGACAGAGTTAGTATAGCAAGAATCGGCAGGACTGGTAACATGCTCAGAATTTTGGGGCGATGCCGGTATGCCTACAGAAAGCAGCCATATTGTATTTAAATTTTGTACTCATATATATGGCTAAAACCTGACCTAATCTGGCCTGCACAGCTCGCACAAGACGATTGCAACATACCTATCTAGCGCTAATGGGAACTCCCTTGTTGCAGCGTAAAGTACGCGGGTCCTCATTGACTCTGACTGTTACATCAGAGTACACGAAGTAAGTTCACTCCGAACAAATGTACTGGGTGTGCGCGGGCCGCGGACGGCAGAGCGTGACGACCGCGCGATGTACCTTTATTCGGAGTGAACTTACTCGGTATCAGTGGCGTGGCGTAAAAGATATCCTTGGGCAAGCCGGTGCAGATTTGGCGTACATTTTTCTTAAGAGCTACAGCTCTCCTCCTCCCTACTTACTATACATAGTAAGGTGGTCAAATGCCTGGTATTAGGAAAGCCGGTAGGAATCGAGTTCTTTGGACGCCACGCCACTGCTCGGTATACTCTGGTTACATCCTGCTTTGCTATGTCTCAGCCATCTTATGATAGCCGTGCTGAATTGAGTCATGGATGTATTTTAGTATGTATCTATGTAGTATAAGTATAATATCGACGTCTAAGCAGTGCTTTAGTCCGGGACTAGGTGGACTTATGTATGATGTCTCGCAACATTTATATTTTTTTATTTATTTAGTTTTTTTTTCACAGTACAGAAAAGCACAAACGCCGAACTTAATGCCATGAGGCATTATTTACCAGCTAACCGCTCCGATTTAAAATTAATCAAGTTACGAAAATAAACCGGTCAACGGATCCCATGCTTCCGCGGTCTCCTTGTTAGGTGCCACATCGAGGGGTGCGAATCAACTCGTCTGTCAACATCAGAGCCCGGGTAGTTAGCGTTGTACGCGACTAGAGTCCCAATTCCCTGAACGACTTGTTACTGTCAGGTCTATTGACAAGCCGTGAGCGACTGTTGGTTGTAGAAAAACCTAAGCAAAAGATACTGGGTACTTGACTGATTGAACAACAAACTAACTGAATGCGCATCAGAAGCGGGATTTCAGTATGCTTGTTTTGTTGTTGATAAGATACGTAATTAATTATTCTGACTAGTTTATGTATTTACCAAGAATTATTATTGCCATCAGGTTTGTCCGTCGATGTAGATATAAAATTACGTAGTGCTAATAATAACAAAAATGAAACATTGATAAGTGTCCGTAATATTAATTTACATTTCCAGATAAAATAACACGTAAAATAGCTATCAGTCATGTGTGTAAACTGTCTGCTGTAACATAATTTATAGACGAAGACCATTTTTTAATCAATCACAAAAGAAATTGGTTTGTGTGTCTTTGTGGATATTTAAAGGAAATTACTATAAATTGACTTCGGGTATCCGCAACATGTTTACATTTAATGCGTTATGGTTTTCCTAAACGGAAGAATGTCAATAGTTATTTGTTCCTCAACAAAATACAATTTTTCAGTCAAGGTTACTTTAAAAACCTATTGTGATTATGTGAGTAAACTCGAAAATGTTCGGCGTGGGATGGGTTTGCGGGATATTGTTAGCTCATTTACTTTTAGTCTGTTCCTCGAGTCTGCTAATTACTTAGTGGACTTGCGCAGACACAGGGTGGGCCTCTTTCACAATGGCACGTCGTAATTAATCTCGGCTTACACCACGCTTCGACGCGCCCTGATACGCTTCGCTTCGCCAAAGAGGTTACCCCTAAAGGTTTTTTGAACAAAGTACAAGTATAACTGGTTCATTACTACGAAATCCTGACTCAAACTTTATTATTAACATACTTAACATCTAAATTCACTCAGTGTTAAAGTAATTTTAACAAACCGATTAACATTCTATAATAATAGTATTAGAAAAGTGAAAGTTTGAGTTGTTGCTGGGAATGTTTGTTAATACATAATGCGGTGCCATATTTAATCTATTGAGCTAAAATTTGACAAACAAGTGGACCAAGTCCTGGATTGAAACATATGATAGGTACTATAACCCGGGAAGGATATATATCCGTTAGGATAATACTGTGAATAACGCGGGCGAAACCGCGAGTAAATACTAGTAATAATAAGGGTTCCAATAAAACCGCTAAAAATATACAATAATTGTAATAAAACAACTTAAACGGATTAAATGGCGTGTATTACCTACTTCATTTTTAGGTTCCGATGTTTCGTAACGCTTTTCAGCGTTCGTGGTCGCGGGTAGGCTGACAAAATATAAATGTCCTCTGTCAAAATAATCCTTGTACAAACCTACCCACTTTAAAAAATCCAATTCATGTTGCCAGATGGGCCTAATGTGCCAAGACGTTTACACAAGCCGGATGGGCTTAATATCCTCACCTTAGAAACTAGTAGCGCTCCAAAAAAGGCATAGGTACTGATAAGAAAAAAATCTATACTTATAAAAAAATATGAGTATATCTATCCGTTTAAGTTGTTTTATTACAATGAATAATAATCACGGAAACCGAAGACAATATTAAATATTCAAGAATCTTAAGAAATCTTCTCAAAATAGTGTCTAATGCCGTCTAAAGATTTGAAATATAGTGCATCTAAAAGTAGATGCAAAGAATATTCTGTAGCCTGAGTTTCCCCGCTAGGAATTTTCTAAAAGGCAAAGGCGCTCTCACAGGAGCTCAGTAATTGTATTTACTTTCATCGTTCTAATGCTGCGCTAATATTATGAAAACTTTCACGAAAAGTTTTGTTAATATTAAAAAGTACATTTGTGAAGGTTTCAAATCAGTTAAATGGGGTAAGAGAGTGGATTAGTGTTGGATGCTAGGAGATTCTAGGGGCCACACCAGGGTCTTGGCTTACCATGAAGCCTCGCTCGCCCTTCTCGCCCTTGCTCCCCTGAAACGTCACACCGGTATAGACACCGCAAGAGAAACAAGAGACAAGGATGCCGCCGTGGGGTGCGACAGAGCAAAGATATGTATATGATATGCAAGGATTCGTGCCTTGATGTGTAACTCCGCCCATATAGTGTTAAGTGCTAGGGATAATTTAGGTATTCATTTTGTTGAATAATAATATAAAAAAAATATGATCCCTCAGGCAAGAGTGCAACGACGAAGAAAAAGAAAAATAATAGTACACTGTAAAAAATCTGAGCCAGCTAAGAGAGATTTTCTCTTTGTTGGCGTTAACTTAAATAAAACAAACAAGATATTAAACATATCAACTAAAGCTGATTAATTAAAACAGCAAGTTCATTAGTGATTAAAACAACAATCTAGAATCTTAATAATTTTAACAAATACTTATATTCCTTGTTTCTATCATTATTTGCTTCTTTGTATGATTCGATCATGTTTTTATTTACCTTAGTTACCTTATACATCAATGTTTGCTGAATCAAATCAGAACATGGTTAATTGAACTATGATAAACAATCAATATAATCTTGGTGCATCTAACGTATGGAATCAAGATGCTTGATCATAACTATCACAATCTTGTTTTTTTTAGAGTGTACCAGTTCAACCAGTTGCCATGTTTTCAACACGCTTCTGAAGAAATTATGTAAGTACCTACATTTCATATTCTAACATTATATGTGCGGAGTTTCAAATGGAATCGGATTGAAGTGGCTTTTTATACTTTTGCTAAAAAATGTACAGAATTGAAAACAATAGACAAGATGTCATTCACATATTTACAGAAATGAATAGGAAAAATGTAAGGAGCCAAATAAAACAAAATAAATACCGGGAATCCGTTTTTCCCTGGTGCTCCCGTTAATCCCTGCAAATAAAATAAAATAAACTTAAGCATTATAAACGTAAACTAAATCAATCGTCGTAATGTAGATAATGATGAGTGTGGAACTTAAATGAAAGTTAAAAAAAATATAGGGCCTAAGCAAAAATTATGGGCAACATGTTTTGTATTTGCGTAGTTGCTGTTTTATTATTCAATGGCTCACAGCTTTACACGCTGTAACCCATAAAAAAGTACATTGGGGTAACTTTGAACGTAGGGTAATTGTAAAAATTAGAAATTTCTATGAAATCATACCAGTTTTTCGAGGTGCACAATTATATAGTCAAAGCACTATTAGCGTCTCTAGTATAGTGTTAGCGTGACAAGATGTTGACAGTTAGGTACAGAAAATAATTAGGTATAATGATATTGCGTGGATTACGAGGTGATTACGAGAAATTCTTAATTTTCGGAACTATCCCATGTTCGAATTAACCCCAATGCAACTTACACTCCTTCCTTTTTTCTAACTTTACTGACTCATCATGGCCCAGCCTGAGCCTGATGTGAATTTTCTTAGATAAGGTTATTTTTAAATAATAGTCCATCACAACAAACTTTCGCAATCTATTATGTCAACTAGGAATAGTCCATGCAAATGAGAACCATTTATTGTTTGACGTAAAGTTGAAGTACCTATTGGATTAAGTTGTTTTTATAAGTAACACATGAGAGTTATATAGCCTGTTAACCAAGGGACAGAATACTAAAGATCTGAAATTTGATTTCCCAATATTTTAATCTATCTATGTAGTTTCGCAGTCTTCTATTATGTGCTTTGGTCTTTTAGATGTGTGTTTTAATTAAACAATCATAATAAGGTTCTTATAAGGCTATTATGATAGGCATATCGAGCCCTAAATAATATTTTGATTGCTGTTTCAAACATTGTGTTAGGCTAAGTCAGCGGTCGGCAACCTGCGGCCCGCGGGCCGCACTCGGCCCTTGAACCGCTCACTTGCGGTCCAATATTCCGGTCTGTTTTGCCGTCGCTTTATTCCGAATAGGTAGTATAAAATCACGAATTACTAACAAAATGCGGCCCGCGTCAATTCCTAAGCTACTATATGGCCCTTGGCTGCAAAGCGGTTGCCGACCGCTGGGCTAAGTGATCCGAACATACCTACTCACTAGAGTAAGAACAGTCTGCATAGTCTCAGAAGTGTCCAGTTTCAGAGGCACAACCGCGAGGAGTGAGCAAAGAGTGTGTATGTAATGTTTGTGGTGTGGTTTACTTACCGGGGGTCCTGGCTCGCCAGGGTCACCCTTTTTGCCTTTCTTGCCGCGCTTGCCTGGCGGTCCGGGTGGACCTGTAACAATACAATCATTTTTATTAGGTAGGTAAGTTAAATATTTGAGCTTCATCTATTTGATCAAAATGTCCAATGGTACACATCATCTCAATATAGGTGCGATAATGAATATTTTCTTAAACAAACATAGTCAAATTAACAGTAGGTTCAGGTAAAGAAAATGGGTTCTTTTTATATTAATTCCATGCAAATTGTACCAATTGTTGTCTCCAATTTCGTATATATGTCGGCGGCCGATCGTATAAACCGCCAGATCGTGATATTCCTAGGCATATCATGATATGCCGGCAAATCATGATGTGGCTAGCTATCACTCGCCATATCGTTCAAAGCTCATCGTTTGACGATTTTCCTAACAACGTTTAGGCATATCGTTTAACTAGGGCAGTGGTTCCTAATCTTTATTATCATATCACCCACATTCTCATTGAGATTTGTATTATTACCCCTCCAAAACAATAGGTATTATGAGCTTATAAGAAACTGCTCAAAGTAAAACTGCTTACCATTCATGCGTATTACCCCTGAGAAAACTTCGATTTACCCCTGGAGGGGTAATTACCCCCAGGTTCGGAACCACTGAACTAGGGTGTCCAAAATTTCAGCAAGTTGAAAAAAATATAAGAATTAAAATATTAAAATATGAAATCATTTATTTCTTAAAAAACACAAATTAAATTACAGTCATTTAATAATCTTATACAAGGGTGCCCGTCTGGTTACATAACAACTATTATCATAAAATAATATCGATAGTCATAACACTTTAAGTATAAAGTTGATGGTCATATTTTTTTAGTATAAATTGTACTATGGCGATATATTGACGATGTATTGTAGCGATTGGTGACAGAGGTCATCAGAAAACTTCAAGACGGACACGACCTTCAGCAATGAAGTCAACGACTAGAGAGAGTACTATGGCATAATTGTTTCCTGTCATAATTATAAGGAGTCATAATAAGTTTAACCATAATGTAGAATGTCATACATTTATTTAGTAATAACACTTATAATTATATTTTTTTAGTAATAATTGCAAATGTTATACATTTATCAAGCCATAATATTGATGATCATAATTACTTTTAGATACGATTATTAGTGAAGAGCGATCACAACGTACCCCCTCTTACTGTCCAAGATAATGAACTGACAGAGTCACAGTTAGGTACGACGACGAGCGAAGCGAGGAGGAGTGTTAGGTATCTTGCGATCACAACATACCCCACTGACTGTCCAAGATAAAAAAACTGTAATAGCAATGTTGTGAATAAAGCAAAGTAACTAATAAGAAAAGGAAATTGGTGCCGTGTTACGCGACTTTTGGGTGTTAACTAACCGGCTGATGAAATAATTAACCACGTCAATAAATAAACGTAGAACCAATAGGTATAAAATAAGAAATCACACGACATCCCGACAAAATTATTATTATTACGCTATAAATACGAATCACTACTTGTGTACACTTCTTGTTTATCAACAAAATACTAATATCTAAAATACGGGCAGAACCGTCCGTGAAGGGTCCGTGGTTTTTTTTTATTGTACACAGAATCTACGTAATTAATATAAAACTCATGGAGCTGACGTTCATGTTTCCTGAAATGCACTTCCCTTTTGAATAATAACATTATTTTGCGTACAAGATTCATTTCTTCGAAACGCCGACATCATTCACGCGGTAAACACAACTGACAACGTGGACGCAGCGCCACCAGTGGCCAAAAATGCAACTATTTTACGATCGGCCCGGTATGTAGCTAGGAATATCGACGAATACGTTGCTATCATCGATCTGCCGTATTTATTATTAGGCACATCGTGATATGCCTGGTCGTATCTCAGGCATATCATGATTTGCCGGCATATCATGATATGCCTAGGAATATCATGATCTGGCGGATTATACGATCGGCCGCCGACATATATAATTAGAATCCTGAAGCGATAATACAGAGTGGCACCGCCTAACGTCACAGAATGTGGGTAGCGTCACGTGGTTGTCGAATGTCGAGGGCTCTCGCTCCGACGGTTAATGGTCACTCGGTCAGGCGCTGCGGTCACAATGCCGGCCGTGGCATGGATTCTAATCCAAAACACGAAATACCAATATTTAGGCAACAAACTTGGTAAATATATATTTTTTTAATATTATAGATAGGGTTAATAATAATCGTAATCAATATCATCTTTTTAAAATTCCTAAAATTGGTTAGATGGGCAATTTTACAATTTGAATTATTATACCGGTTTTTTCTTAGCCTACATGTCCCACTGCTCGGCAAAGATCTCGCCTCCACCCAGCAATTGTTAGTACATGTTTTTTCTTATTTAAGAGTAGCTAGAATAAGAAAAGCCTTTAAATAAAAATCCCGGTCAAGTGCTAATCGAACTCGTGCACCGAGGGTTCCGTACAAACTCTTACTTACTTTATAGTAGGAGAAAATAAGTTTGTGTTACGGTTTATGCAAATTTCTAAAAAACTGTGCAACTGTTATATTTTTCCTGTAACATTTGAGATGATACTAATAATTGGTAATTATTACAGATTTTTTTGTTCAGTAACTTCGAAGATAATGGGGGGAATGGCATTTCTTTGAACGTTTTTCGGCCTAAATCAAAAAGTACATGATTAAGAGTAATAATGAAAATGGTTTTGGAATCTACAAATCAAGCCCTTTCGTTTGATACCCAACTTGATACAATTGCACAACTTAAAATGTTCGAACTCCCATTTCGGCCCCCTTTAAAAAAAGTAAAAAAGGTATAAGATTTTTTTTATATCTAGTAAGCTCGGTTAGCGATTTTTAAAACCATTCCAAATTTAAAATCGATAGCAGCATAAGTTCCTAAGATATCGGATTGTGACAGACGGACATACAGACAGAAAGACAGACCGACAGAGTCGCACTATAAGGGTTCCTTTTTTAACATTTTGGTACGGAACTCTAAAAACAGGTAGACCGGTTGGAATCGGGTTCTAAAGATACCACGCTGCGAAACTGGTACATACTTTAGGTATAGCCTCAATTTTGATTTTAGTTTTATCTAATTATAATTTGATTTTATTAACATTAAAACTTCATCAACATTCAATAAATAACCCAGTAATAACAATAACCTAATTGAACTGTCATGATAAGAGGGTAGGTATATCACGTCACTTTGAAGCATTTTTGATCAAACAGCGAATAATTCCATGATCATGGCTTAAAATTAACGCTTCATTTTTGACCGAGTGTCGTCTATAAAGTCGATGGCGTCCACTCAACATGACATCGAGGTCTAATTAACAGCTGATTTGACGTTTTGGGACTTTTTTCGTAGAGTTAAGTATAGGTAAGAGGACCGTTGGGTAGATGACATCCAGTTTGAAAGCAATATATTTGGGAAGTATGAATGAGTCATGCTAATTAAGACATCGACTACCGAAGCTTAAAATATTTTCGCCGACGATGATTCTGCATTCAGGCGATAGGTGTGTAGAAAACGTGACGCATATGCGTCACTGTGTATACAATACACCGGTGTAAATATCAGCTTCGGCGTAGTTTAACTTGTATTTTAAAGAAATGGCTAATTTGCGCGGAAGATCATACGAGCTTGATAAATTTAGTTCAAATTATAAATATATCGGGGAACAATCTTACACACATCGAGCTAGTCCCAAACTAAGCAATGCTTGTACTATGGGTACTAGACGATGATATGCATACTTATATAGATAAATACATACATACTTAAATAGATAGAAAACACCCAAGACTCGGGAACAAATACTCGTGCTCATCACACAAATGTTTGCCCTTACCGGTATTTGAACCCGGGACCTCTAGCTTCATAGGCGGTGCCCAATGAGCTAAACGTGTCGTCAAAGTCCAAATTATGTATATCAAAAATGTAACTCTGCTTTATACCGTAAAACTTTTTTTTTACTGATTAACTTTTTCTAGAGTGACTACCTAGTCTAGGACATTACTCAACTAAATCCGCGCACTGTCAGAGCGATGTTCGTATAACTGAGTACCAATGCAGTGTGCGCTACGAAGCGATTTGTACAGGGGGGGGAGGTGTTTACGGGGGTAAGGGAGGTGTCCACTAAATTTGATTTGATTTGCGGACAAATTGAGTGTCGCGGCGCGGGACGAGGGGCGCAGGCGGAAACCATTGAGCCTTTGCCCCTACCGTGGGTGTGAGTTTCACCGATCCGGTTTTCTTTGTGGTGAAATCATATGGAATTGCATTTTCTTCCATTCTTCAAAAACACCTGTGGTTTTGGAGATTTAAAGCCGAGAGAGCGTTACGAGTATACATGTAACCGTAAACGTAACGATCGTCCTTGTTGCTTCGCTATAAACTAGTTAAGAGGTCCTTTGAAGCAAGGCACTATTTCAGAGCCCGATGGACTAAAATGGCCATTTTGACCATGGGCATTTTTATTAACCAATACAATACAATACAATACAAGTATACTTTATTGCACACCAGAAAAACACACCAAACCAAATGAGATAAAGACAAATTAAAAACAAAACTATTTCGACTCGTCAACAGTAATAGTTTTACTATCAAAACGAGACAAAGACAAATTAAAAGGTAGTTTTTCATTGAAAAATTGTAAATCGCCCACATCTAAAAATGTTCTATTAACTGATTGCCTCAAAATAGTACATTGTGTATCAAGGGCGGTAGGTAAGGAATTACAAACGAGTGTTTGTTACAAGGCCGAGGCGAAGCCGAGGGCTTTAATAACACGAGTTTGTAATTCCTTTACCGCCCGTGGCACACACAATGTTTTTCATCACACTTGTGAGGAAATCTAATTAAAATTAACCTTACTTAACCTAAATAAAATTGTAAAACTGACAGTGACATTAGTGACATATCCATAGACAATGCGCAACGTTCGGAAACCATAGCGGTACAGACCTAAAACGGTTGATTTTATAATTGCAAAATACTGAAATACACTATTGAAACATTTAATTAATGTTACAGAAATATGTGTTTACATGTATTTGCAATACCGTAAGGTCGGGTTACTTTGGCCAAATATAGGGTAACTTTGCCCACCTTACAACTTACATATCTCAGATCTATAACGTCTGATAATAAACATAAAAACATGAACGGTCAGCTAAAACCAACCACATGGCAATGTGCCGTAATTTAAATGCAATAATAAAACCTGAATTGAGTTAATCCCTATTGGTCAAAGTTACCCCCCAGGGCGAAAGTAACCCGACCTTACGGTACCAGTTCTCTTTAAATAAATATTTCAGTGATAAAAGTTAAAAAAGTAAGTTGGCGTTTCCTTTGAACATGACAAATAAGAGTAAAACAGAACCAGCGTTTCAAATTTAAAAAGAAAACCATTACGCCCTAGGGCGTAATAGCTCATTTACGGCCCGCAAAACCTACGTGTAATGCACCATTTTCGAGCAAGTGTGATGAAAAAGAAATTTTCAATGAGAGGTAAATCCTAAAGAAGCTAAAAAAAATAGGTGCCATGCCAGTTTCAATGGTAAGGCGCGAAAACCGTTTTTCGGGATGATCGAAAGTGGGTGAGACGGAATAACAACATGTTTCTGCCAATACCGTATCTACTCCCGACCGAACCGCATTGGGTCGCACCGGACCGGTTCGCAAATCGCAACACCGGACTCGGTGTCGCTCCCTGCGGGACACTTCGTACCGGTTAATTAATACCCAAAGCGAATTGGTTACAATGATGTGGAACGAGAGATTACAAACAAATAGTGTAAAAAACATTTAAACAAGGTAAACTAACTTCGACAAGGCTTTAAAGTTTTTCTACTTTTATAAGCGTACAATTTAATTTAAAGCCAGTGTATGGATAGCCTTTCATTTTAATACCGTAACTCATTGTGATTTCTTAACTCAAATACTATATGCGATAAGAGTTTTACTTAAAAAAAAATACGGTGCTAAAACTTTTTTAATAGCTTTTATGTACAGTGCATATGGAACCTATTTTAAAACTGAACATTACAAAACTAACGTTTATAGACCGTTCAATTTATCAGTGCTGGTAGCAATTCAGTAGATAACTGAAATTTCTTACTGGCCAGACCGTCGTCACGCGGGCACGGGGCGCGGCGCAAGGGGGTTGACATCGTTTTCCCGTGGTCGAGTGACGGTGACATGTGACTACTGACTGCCCAGACACAGTCGGCTCACTCCGAAAACTTACTTTATCACCCTTAACGGATATTGATATGTGCGTGTTTTAACATTTTTTTTTTTGCAAATGTGATTTGTCTACAAAGTTTGTGAAGTCAATACAAAATGATAACATTTTCCAGTCCGTTACGGCAAACAAAACAAAAGAACAGAAAATACTTATTGAGCTGCTTTTGATAAAATAAAATTTTCAGTACTTGCATCTGACAGAAGAAAATATAAAAAGAAAAACTTTTTTTGAGCCTTATAAATGAAAAAATAAACTTAATCCCAATAAAATTAACCGCAGGAACTAGTAGCACTCAGACGCAAGCCAGTCATGTGGTATTCAATTCGTATACTTTTTGCATTTAATTTGTTTATACACATTCAGGCGTCTCCACTGACTGTTCTGTTGGTAAAAGTTGTTCCAGTATTTATTTTACTGCAGTGGTTGTCTTGCGCATATATAAACACTTTTTGCAGCGGTCGGTTTTCAAGCAGCTTGCACAGCTAGTTTAAGCAGGATTTACGGTTTTATTTGAGCTGGTTTGGTGTGTTTTCTTAACCACTGAGCAAATCACATCCCATGTTAAATTTTAAAACGTGGGACATTAAGAGCACGGAACTAAGGTAAATGTCCGAGTGCACGATGCAGTCCCATTGCAGTAGTCAGTCAGCCATCTTGTACATTAGCATATTGAGCACTAAGACGTTTACTTTAATAGTTTGCTTGAAAAAAATAATTTCTATTTGAAATTATTTATTTAAAAAATCTAAATAAATTTATTACTAGAAAAATGTTTCCACAGTATACACATAATTTTAAAACACTAGTCCACGATCAACTCTCCCTACAAAAGCAAGGTTACAACTGTTGTGTTCTCAGCTGTTTGCGCCCGCGCGCCGCTGCTCTCGTAATGAAATCTAAACAAACACCCCCCCGGGCCCTCTCGAGCGGGGAGCAACAATAACACTCGACAAATAATATCCTTTACCGAGCATAATCGCGATAATAAAGAGGCCAGCGGGGTCGTTGCCCGCTACGCGCTACAAACCGCGATGTGCCGCGATGCTACGCCGCTACGGCGGCGTAGCCGTGTCACAGGCTTTCCATTCTTGTTTCTGCTTCATATTATTGAATTTTCTAGTATTCACAAAATGTGCTGCATGCGACTCAATAGACTGTGAAAATTCAGTGAACGCTCAGAATGTTGAAGAGATAACGTTTGAAAAATATTATTTCGAATACGCTGTCGACATGCTAAAAATTGAAGTCTAATTGTATTTACGTTTCAATATTCTTGGAATTTCTGACATCTATTTTCAATCACTTCAATCCAATAAAACTTTGTACAGTTAAAGTTTTTAGTATTAATTTTTATATTCCTAGCGATTTTAAATCATTAAAATATTTTTTTTATATTTATAACATTGAGCCCATGTCCATGAGTGGCGGAAGAAAGGGGTTACCTTTGAGTAAAAATGGAACACCATGTGGACTAAGAAAAGGAACATTTAAAGGTGATGATGAAATAAATTATACCTAACATTACAATATCCATTGGAAGGCACATTTTTATTCTAAAAATTTACTTAATTTGTTCTGGTACCGTAATGTATATTGCTATTTACCACATTTATTTTCGATATACTTATTTTTCTATGGAAAGCCTCAACATATAACCAGCAAAGTGACCGAGCCCGTGGATCAGCATAGACGCGGTTCGCAAACAAACAGATGCAATGAAAACTGCGGGCACAGCCCCGCCCGCCGCTCGGAGGGACGCTTTATGATGGTTTAATTTAGTTTAAAGTACGGGCAGGCAACGTTTTATGATTCTGGCTCGCAGTAAGCTAGCTATATGTACGCATTGTGACTCGAAGCCTGAGGTTAAGACTTACAGCTTCAAAAATACTGCCACGAAATGACTTGTACCTACTTGAACAGATGAAGTAATTAATATTCGTTAATTGACTCTGAATATGTCTTTACCGACATTCTATACAAATAACTAATAAACTTAAGCCCCATTTCACCTTCTAGGGGTTAATTTCTAAAAATTCTTAGTGCTCCTCTACCTCCCAAAAAAACATGTGTCAAATTTCATCTTGTAATCTGTACTGTAGTAGCTCAGGCTATACAAGTGTGCTTTAGTTACGTTAAATCGATTAACGAGAGGTGTCAAAGTCTATCAACTTGAATATGTATATGTATAAGAAGTACATCTAAGCCTCTTAAGTACGTTAAGGAGCAGTATTTTAGTCATAAAGAGTGGCATACCACCAACGTACGAATGTAGACTTTACTAATTCTATTAAGCACATGATCAGACGTCTAGCACAGTGGTTTAGCAGTAGTACTGGGCTGAGTCAATTGCACAACGTGTACGTATACTCGGTATCCTACATATATTCTAATGAACTGACGCGTCAGGAATGTCCCAACGTGTGGCGGGCATGTGTTACTGAGGAATGTTACCCGGTATGTGTTAGTTAGACTATGTTTCATGCTAACGTAGGACTAAATGTAGTATCCATGACATAATTCCAATTCATTAAGGAATTTGTTACCATGAGGAGTTAAAATAATTGCAATTATATATGTACAACCCGTAAATAACAAAAGTTTATGAACATGTTACAAGGCATGTCATGACGTTCTTTAACCGAATTCAAAAACAGATTTGAACATGATTGATTTTCGTCAAATCGAGGCAACTCTTCAAATAATATAGCGATATGGGTATATATTTTTTATATAATAGTAACTCGTGCATTTGTTATTCAATATGTTTGTTAGACGCCGGTTACTTTTGAATAATTTAGTATTACATTATTTACTACTATTTATACTGATGGATCAGAACATAGTTATCTAACCAGATATGTCCTGACATATTTACTGAGCACACTATTAATATTTCATTCAATATTTTTTTTTCTCATTATCTACTTTAACACATTTTGAGCGCCGTCGGACACAGATTACTGACATTCAATATCACGGCTTCTACTCTACATCTACTCCTTCTAAGATTTTGTCGTTTACTTATTCAAGTTAATCTTAGTAGGTAGCTCTTTAATAAAGATTTACAGCCTAACTAGTTAGGAGTGACAATAAACCTGTAGATCGTAATCGCGGTCACCTAGAAACAATATCTCGATGACCGGCCAGCTACTCGGCATAATTAGAAAGTAGCACGCAAACGTTATCAGATGGCGCTTACAGCCGCGATCTGACTACAGCCAAGTAAAGGGTGTTTTGCTCGGAATTGAATACAGCCAAATACTGTCCAATTTAAGGCGAGTGGCGAGTCGTTACGCGGATATTTACGACTCTGTTTCTTCGATTGAGCTCGGTTTCACAAGGTTTAGAGGCAGTCGGGAAATTGCTCGATGTCCAGTAATTACTGTAGACTGTAGGTGGTCGAGATGTATGCTAGTGCATTATTGTTACTTGGTTAGCGTCAAAAAAATTCTGTTACTGCATCCTCTGTACTAGTAGCTTAATTTCACGCATATACGAAGAAGGAGAACGTGATGCAAGTTAGCCGCACAATTGACATACGATCACATACGATGACATAATATCACTATTTATAGTATATTTTTGATTACAATAGGAAAGCATTTGATTTCGATCCCACCTGTTAGTAAGTCGCGATGAAGTCGATGAAATAGCAAGCCATCTCCATTTCGTCATTATGGGACTAGGCGTGGACTTGGGTTTCACCCTTACGTTGTCGATATACTAACGACTCGCACAAAGCGCTTTGCTTCCACTTACCTTATTAGGGACAGCTAAGGATTGGAACTCTCTTCCAGCAGACCTCTTCCCGGAAAAATATAACTTGGATCTCTTCAAGTCGAGAGTGAATAGGCACTATCTAGGTAAGCATGCTCCATCATCTACTTTATCTTCACTTACCAACAGGTGAGATCAAAGTCAAATGCTTACCTATCGTGAATAAAAAAAAAAAAAAAGCTTATCAGATAGTGACTATTCTCAACTCGAAGAGATTAGGTTTGCTGGAAGGGAGTTCCACTCCTATTAAGGGGTGTAGAAGTAATATGCTTTCTGCGAGTCGTTGGTACATCGACAGCAAAGTAAACTAAAACTCAAGCCTAGAATCGTAATGACAAAGCAACTTTTCTAATGTACTAATGCCTTTTTTGCTTTTTTTTTGTAGGTTGGTAGTTCACAATTTTAACTGAACACTAGTTCATTTTTAGGGTTCCGTACCAAAATGGTAAAAAAGGAACCCTTATGGTGCGACTCTGTCTGTCTGTCTGTCTGTCTGTCTGTCTGTCTGTCTGTCCGTCTGTCACAGCCAGATATCTCAGGAACTACTGATGCTATCGATTTGAAATTTGGAATAGTGTTAAAAGTAGCTAACCCGAGCTTATTGGACATAAAAAATATCTTGCACCTTTTTTACTTTTTTTTTAAAAGGCTCCGTAATGGGACTTTGAAAATTGAAAGTAGGGCTATTATATTGAGTGGGGTATCAAATGAAAGGGCTTAATTTGTAGATTAAAACACCATTTTTATTTTTTTTCTTAAATAAGTAGTTTTTAATTTATACATTTTTATGTACCATTCCCCCCCTATTATCTCCGAAGTTACTGATCAGAAAAATGTATCATAATTACTGATTATCAATATCAACCTGAACATTACAGGAAAAATAGAACGGTCTTCCTAACTTTAATACTTTTTTAGAAATTTACAAAAACTTAATCCATCCATTAATCCATCTAGCGGAGAGTAGCAAAACTAAGCGATGGCCTTTTTCACGCTAGGGGATTTCCGGGAAAAAAACTAGATGGCGCTAAAACACTAAACATTTAACGATGTTATAATTGAACAAAGAAACATAGTATAGTAACAATTAGTTCGTAAACAGCTAATAATAAATAAATTTAAATACTGTGTCACGTTTGCAAAGTTGAATAATTGTAAATAATATTATAATTATTTTACCAAGCTTATACATAGGCGTATTATATATGGCGTTGTAAATTCGGGGAACAGCATTTTGTATGGAGAATAACAGTCCTCTTGATTTAATGGTCCTTGCTATTAAATAGAATCATTACACGTCAGGTTCTAAATATTACAGGGAAAATATAACTGTTTTCCTAACTTGCACTGATTTTTAGAAATTTGCAAAAATCATAACATATACTTATTTGCTTCTACTAAACAAATCGACATACAGTTTTTCTTGAACTATTCGCGTATCTACTTATGAGTTTGTACGGAACCCTCGGTGCGCGAGTCCGACTCGCACTTGACCGGTTTTTCGTATGGCCTTATTCCGGCTCGCAATTCGTTCCGATATTTAATCGGTCGCGGGAAAAGTGAGGTGAGGGGGAATCGTCCAAAAACGCACTTTAATTAAATATCGAGCATTCCCGATACGCGCGGGCGCTTGCTGGACGACTGTTGGGGGCGCGACCGTCTTGGTCGTACAGGTTGGTGTGGCAATTTTAATAATTACTTACCTACTAATTAATAAACAGTTTTTACCAGAGGTTAAGGGATAGCAAGCATTAGAACTGATTTACCTAAGCACGTGACATAATAACAATTGAATTAGAAAGAAAACTCTGGTTAAAAACAAAGAAGTATTTGAAAAGTACCTATGTAAATAATCGTATTTAGTTTACCTAACTGGCCTTCGCATGACCTTTCGTGGTAACACTCCATAAAAAAAATCTGTCTTGTTATTTATTACTAGGACATATTTTTTATCCAAACCAATTATGTTTTAAATGTTTACTTGTCACGTGTAAATTTTTACTTGCTATACAATTTGTTTAACTGTATAATCACCCTGTAGTTATCAAGATCGTGCGAGCTATTTTTTGTGCGCATTATTCAAAATCCTAATTTGCGATAGAAGATAGCCCCATCATTCACCCCTAAAAGCCAATAGAGGGAACCATTCTACAGTTGATATGTTTTTAATTTGTGCAATTTATTAGTAGTACCTACGAGAACAATGCAAGCAATCAAGAAGTTTTATGGCAAAGGTATAAATATGATGATGTAAAGGTATGTAAATATGTAGATGTTTGTTCAAAAATTAAGTGACCAAAATAGCACAACCGAGAATTTGTGAAAACCAGAATCAGATTAATACCTAATTTGAAAATACTAAATGACGTTCTTTATAACTAAAATGTTGGACCGCATATTTCTAAACACCTGGAGGCTAAGCTAATAACGCTTCTAGATTAATTCGCGAGACGTTAATATTTATAAACAATTTAGAGAAAGGCCTCTAAAATGGAGGCCTTGTTTGTAGGCTTAAATAAGTATTTGAAGTAGCGAGCGCGGAGCCAACATAAATCGCTGGAAGGGCCAGACGCTGTAACGGATAATAAAATTATAATCCAATGTTCAATTTGGTAATTGTAGCACCTACGGGGAGGGAGGACTACAAATCATCACCACATTATTGAGCCATTACCGCCCTTCGGTAAATTTTGATAATCGAGTTAAGCGGTGAAAAATATGGCCGAAAACCGAGTTTGCTCTAAGCAGCCGAACTGCGTGGTAATCTTGTTTTTGAGGGCGAGGGTGGAATCGAGATGAGGCATTGTGCTGGGTGACTATTGATCAACTTTGGTTAATCGCCGCGCCGTCAACCTTGGATATTAAAATATTATTGCGTATTTTTTATCACATAGGTAGGTAAAACATATTTTTCATCACACTTGCTCGTAAAGGGTGTTATAATACGCGGGCTTATAGACCAGCTCGAGCCGTTTTACCTCCCGTGGGTTATAAAAATCTATAACTCCCACGGGAAGAAAAACTGTATGAAAATCTATAACTCCCGAGGGAGTTATGAGTTTAGTTTTAAAATATAGAACCTACCCGTACGTCATTTCAGACTAAGGAGGTTTCAAATCAGCCAAGGCTTATTTCACATCTTCAAAACTTGGCTACAAAACCAATTTTAGTGTATACAAAAATTATATGGTATATTTAATTATTATTTCAGTATTTTTTGCAATTACTTTGATGCAAATAAAATAATTTAGTTTAAAATTTTATTGTGAAAATCGGTACAATCTGGCGGTACTGCCTGTCAAGTTTGAAAACTAAACGCAGTTCTTAGCATTCTCTGTGGAAGACTATATGAAAAAGTTGACAATAAATAATTTTATCTTTGTCTTATTTTATTTTCCTCGCAAATGTGATGAAAAACATTGTGTGTACCACGGGCAGTAAGGGGATTACAAACTCGAGTCATTAAAAGCCCTCCGCCTACGGCGTCGGGCTTCTAATAGACTCTCGTTAGTAAATCCCTTCTTACTACCCTCGGTGCACAATGTACTATTTCAATATTTTCCAATGGGCTCCTATTTAACGGAAAATTACATGATTATATGATTTTACAACTTAGATATTACATGATTTTTCTCAAACATGGCATGAAATGTTGACATTACGTGCCTAAAAGTTTCCGGTGCGACTTGACACTTGGCACGTAATGCAAATTCATACTTACATTGCCGGCCTGCCGGCAATGTATTTTTTTTTTTTTAAATTTCCACTCCACATTTATTTGGGCCACAGTATCACGGCATTCAGCCATTAAAAAAATAAAAACGATGTTTGCTATATTTTGCAGTTTTATTTATTTAAAATTGACATGAATATAACACATTATCAACAATTTTAAATTGTAATTTTAACTATACGAATACACATTTTAAATATTTCATCTAAATATTCGCGGTAAAAATGTGAACTGAAACAGCTTTTGCTATGGTTTCCGAATGTAACATGACATTTGCATTGTCTATGGACATAATATGTCACTTTCTGACAGAAAGTTTCTGTTTTGTAAAATATTATTTAGGTTATTAGTAAGTTTATTTATTTCCTTGCATATTTGAGAAAAGCACTATACATACCTCGGCAGGAAATGGGGTTGCCAGCCTCGTAACTATCTGGCCTCGCTTCGCTCGGCCAGCTATATGTACTCGGCCGGCAATTCCTTACTTCCCGGTCTCTGCAGTAATGTACTATTGTAGTTAATCAAGTGTTCACTGTATCAACATATCCGTCAATATGCACAAATTCATAGTTTAAACTTAAGGGACGATCGTACAACCTTATGCATTGTTAATAAAGGCATAAAATAACCAGAGAGCGACTTTAATGTTATCACTAACTTGAGCTTTGATTCTACTTGAAGCGCAACTTTGTATAAACTCACGAGTCCCAAGGCTACTCAGGTTTATGAAATTATAATATATTTTGACTTTCTGTGATTTGTCTTTTTAATTTGATCGTCAGTGTCACCGTGGGTCTAGTATACAATTATTTTTACCATGAAAGGGTAGGTAAGTACCTATTACTACCTGCACTTTCTTTGGATCGCGTTGAAAAAGCTTAATTATACAGGAGTTTATTGGTTCCTCAGCCCCTATCTAGTCCCCCCCTACGGACACTATTAAACACTAATTACCACTTTAATAACGCCATAAAATCCAACACAATTACGATGGGAGCCCGTAAATTTCTGTGTAATTTTCTTGACTAAATTACATGTTATTTAAGTTTTTGTACGTCCTGATGTTTTTAACGTTATCATTATTTCCTTTGGGTTAAACGGTGCGTTTACAAACACTAGAGTCAGGTAGGTAGGTCGAGCCATATTCGAGGTTCGCTTGACAGGAATATTGTAAGTAAACTTTCTCTTGATTTGTGACTACGTTTTATTAATAAACACGATTCAATCACATGCACAAGAGGTGATTTCAGTCATTCTGTTTCATTGCATGATTTATTGAGTTTGATCGTGATTGATTAACCTTTGGCTTGTAACTAGCGTATGAATAATTATAACGACCAAAGGCTAACGACGAAACAACTATCAAGACTTAAATCACGGAAAAATATTCTAAGTATAAGTATCGATGAGCATTTCAAACGTGTAAGGAATCTTAAGTAAAGAGAAACGAGGGTTAGCTTTAACAAGATTCAAACCACTGGGTACCTGGGTCAAGTAACTTGTCAGTGCCAGAAGCGGTGGCGGCGCGATGGATGGCTTCCTGGCCTGGGCCATTGTCGGTGGGACAATGCCCGTTCCCACGCGACTACGTCTCAATACAACGCCATTTCAGAGTCCGGGGAAGATGGGCAGGAGATTTAAAATGGGAAGTCCGTTTTATCAGATCATGACTTATTTCAAAATACTCAGGGATGTTGTCTTGAGAATATGGATATTGATATCCATGTTTCTGCAAATTGGCTATGTCAAGATTTTCAAAAGTGTGCAATTTATGTATTTTTTTTATAGTTCCCGACGTAATGATGTAGAAAAAACCCCTATTGCCTTTTTAGTCCCTGCTATTCTTCCAAAATGTCGTGTTAAACTCACTTAAAAAAAGGTACGCCGGACTGACAAAATTAGTGCCTAAATTCGTAAAAAAAAACAAACGTACTATCTGTGTGAAGTTTGGTTTGTCACAATTGTCAGCTGACACAGACTTCACACAGATACGTTTGTTAATTTTGTCAGACCGGTGTCCCTTTTTGCGAGTGAGTTTAACACGATATTTTCGAAGAATTACAGAGAATAAAAATGCAATAGGGGTATTTTCTAGATCATTACGTCGGGAACTATCGAAAAAATATATAAATTGCTCACTTTTGAAAATCTTGACTTACCCAATTGACACAATCGTTAGCGTTATTTTGTATCCTGATTCACACCGTTAGCTCCAAGACCTATTCATTTACAACTGCCTAACATTACAGTGCTCATCGTAAAACTCGGAAAAGTCAAAAATAAGGGCCATCTTCAATGAAACACTAGATTACCCGGCACGCACTCTTGTTTGAGCGTGATTTCCTTGCCGACTCTCGCCGCTCTAATTTGAGTGTAGCGGTGTCGCGAGCACTCTCAGCGCGAGTGTCGGGTGTCGAGTGCGAGTCGGAGGTTACCTCAAGAACACTTGTTCAAAGCTTTTTCTATTTCTGTTCAGTTTTTAAAGTGGCTTTGTTAATTTTCCGTGGAAGAACATCTTGAATATTGACTTCTTTGGAATAAAAAAAAATACTTGTCTGTCAAGAGGAGTTCAGGAAGAGGCATGCTCTATTATATTCAAGGTCGAAACGATTAAATATGAGATTTTATCGTGCATTCTCTTTTGTTAGCTAAACTTATCTGATTTGATTTACATAGACCCCTAGCTTCGCCTGCGTTATTCCCGTTCTGATTCCAAAAGGAATTATTAAGCAAGATATAAATTATCCTATGGTTTAATCGAGGACCTAGTCTACTTGTATGCCTAATTTCATATTATCAATCCATTTAATTGTTACCGTGTTATTAGTAAAAACATCCAAACATACAATATTAAATAGGATAGGATTTGTATTGTTTCCCAGCAGAAAGTACCGATCGTCTTTTGTCTTTGAGGACTAAATTTATTTTGCATCTTCATACCACTAACCTGATAATGTGTTCTTATTCTCATAAAGACATTACCGGTTTAGTGGCAACGTAACTTATTTTGATTGGAAAAGTCATATTTTATCAATTACATTATTCTGCCTAAGTTTTTTCTTCCTCATTCAAATCGGCGGCCTATAATTTAACGATTCCGAAAAAAGTAATCCCCTTGCGCGGGGCGAGACACGAACAATTAGAGCTGTTTGGGTGTTTGCCGGCAGCCGCGCCGGCTTGATTAGACGCCGGGCCTGCGCGAGCGCGGCGCGGGGTCGGTAGGGTAATTAGAACGTTTTGTTTTTAATCCCGCGCGCCGGGGCTCAAGAAAATGCCTGCAATTAAAATGAAGGAGAACCTCCCTAAATAAAGAAAATACCAGTATCATTGGAATCGACGGTATTTACAGAAACGGAACTGTAATTAAAACGATAGAAATATTCAAGACAGGAGCTACGAAGCAGGGAAACAACGGAGCCAGATACTTCGAATTAAGCCAGTGCTCTAACTGCATTTGCAAAATGCAGTTTGCTCTCGGAATATAACAGAGTTTCATAATCTCAGAAACGCCACGTTTAATTAGGAGAATGAAACCGCTTTGTTACTTTGTGACGTTTCTGGAGTCGCTAAGCGAGAATTTTAAAGTTGCTAGTAATTCCACATTATTTATGTACGTTTTGTATTACCACAAATTACGAGTTCAGCGACGAGTTTTTGTCCGCTATCATTAGGGGAAGCACTTAATTCGAGGCTCGCCGGCCTCACCGCAATCACTCGGGTAATTTTGACACGTCCCACACGAGACTGGTTTGTTAAAAATAACCTTCGATTATGCCGCGGTTCCGATACAAGGGCGGACAATAACAAAATGTTTTGGTTTAATATCATTTAACAGCGTGAAGTTTCTAATTTTCTCGGTCCCTTATTGTACAATGGTTTCCGGGCTCGCTCGTCTTGTCAGAGATAAGCGAGATGAAGGAGCTCGGATGTCTTAATTTAATCCGCTGGACCCTACAATTTTTCTCTGTGAATTATGTAACAATTCAGTATCGCGACGCTTAACGCTTTTCGTACATTTGTGTTATTTAATAGGCAAGGGATGTTGAGGTTGAGGGAAACAGTATCCAGATTTTTTGCCACACTTTGATTTTTTTTCGTTCCAAAATTACGTACTTAAAGGTGATTCGAGTCGGTCGGTAGTCCATACAAGCATAAAGAAGGTTAGCGTTTACTTCCAAGGTATCAATTATGTTTAGATTGTGTTTTATTTATCAGCTTGATACAGTTTGTCTGCGCGAAATGTCATGAACTCGCAAAAAGCTAAAATATAAAATTTTAGCAAAACCGTTTGGTTTCTAACAGTGATAATATATGGTGCTAACCTTAAACGCCACATTGCACGTTAACTCTTTCGCGCAGACAGAATGCATCAAGCTATAAAATGAAACACATTTCAAACACGATTGATGTCATAGAAGCTAATGATGACCCTTTTTGTGTTTGTATGTAGAACCGACCGACTCGAATCACTTTAAGGCGTAAAACAACCGCCACCCAATTAAATTATGTGTAGATATAAACAATAATGTCAATTCATATTACTATCGAATACAGATATAGATAGGTATACTGGCGTATTGTAAGTCAACATCTTTTCATATTTGTAAATGTGAACTCTATCCATGTTATTACACGTGACTGTTCCCTCTCAGTAAGATTGCGCGTGCTAACTTTCCTCATCTCCACTTAAGCGTTGATATTATAGAACAAAGTTTGCGGAGTACTTATTTGGAGCGAGCTCCCAAATCTTTTGCTAATAGTAAAGCTAAACTTCTGAAAACGACAATATAATAAAAACTCTTTTCCAAGTGTGACATCGCCCCTTATCCAAAATTTATATTTAATGTTGTTTTGCCATTTTAAGGATCCGTACTCAAAGGGCTGGGCACCCTTAGGTTCTATACCCAAAGGTACCACCGTACTGCCGTCTGTCCGCCCGTATGTCCGATTGGTTGTCATAGGGCTGTGTATCTTGAACCGTAATCGGCAACCACTTCAAATGTTCACAGGGTGTACTTATAACAAAACCAGTAATATTTTTAATAAGGTACGGAACTCTTCGTGTGTGGAGTCGCTCTTGACCGGTTTTTAATTGTAGAGTATGTACCTCAAATATTAACAGAAGACATTACATGACGCATAAAAGACAATATTTAACATCCTCAACTCAAACTGTCGTTGGATTAAAGTTAAAGCAGTTAAGAGATTCGATGGAAGATTAATTGAAACAATTTCATGACCTTCCATTTCTTACACCGCGGTAGGTCAAATATTAAGTGCTTTGGCGCATCGAGCCGGGTGCAGTCGTGCAGTGCAACGCAATTATCCCCGCGGTGGTCCTATCTCCCGATACCAGTACCTTGAAGGACAGCTAAATGATCGCTTGTGGTTTACCCCACATGAAACCGATGGTTCTGTTTATTTCAGAGCTTTTTTATGCAGGTAATCACCGATAAGAAAGCAATATACTCGTAGTTGGTTTGTGAAAGTGGTGAAATACTTGTTTATTTTTATAGCAGGACCGATAGTGAAAAACCGGACAAGTGCGAGTCAGAATCACCCATGCAGGGTTCCGTACAAATTTGTATTTGTGTATGCTATAAATTTTGATTCCCTTAGCAAAGTTTTTTTATGATTTAATTAAAAATGTATAGTTGTCAGATTTTTCCCTATACTTGTAGTATTACTTGCCAAATTTAATAGTTCTAGGTCAACAGAAAGTACCCTTTGAACTTATGGTTTCTTTGAGAGTGTCGAAATTTATATTTTTTGCGGCATTAACAACCGTGTTTTTTTTGACGTTAACTTAGAAGATTGATTTTTTCACAGCTTTAATGAACCGTAAACCTAAGTATATGATATTATTTTCAACTCGGTACCTCGACGCGTTCCTGAGATAAAGGGTCTAGCTAGGCAGACGGACAGACAGACGGACAACAAAGTGATCCTAGATAATGATTCCGTTTTTTTTCCTTTTGAGGTACGGAACCCAGAAAATGACAGTTGCCGCATCTGTACTGTACATAGAAAAATGACGTAGATCAAGATCTACCTTTAAATAATAGAAAAGGTCTATTTTACAGCAGTGTAGACTGAAATAGTTTGAAAAAAATGTATTTATAATATTGTTATAGTAAGTTCACAAAAATATATTTTTGTCACGTTTTACTGCAGGAAAGGATTATTTATTACCTTTCAGTTTTCTAGTAAATGATAACCTGGGTTTTTTTAAATCCCGAGCGATACTTAGGGCTGGTTAGCATTAATGGGCATTTTTATTTTAAAATCTCTGGTTAGGCGAAACTTAAGCTATGTTCAAATACCGTCTAACCTGTCAGTCCGTGACGAAATGTATGGAGTTTGACTCTAATCGTCAGTTCTGTGACGACCTGCTAACTGTCAGTCAAGAACGCACTTTAAATAAAAGATCGATTGAGGTCGAAGTGAAATCGTCGACTATTACCTATGCATAAAAATATGGGTATCATTTAATCGATCAGCAAAATATTCATATTTTGGTCAGCAGAAATCTGTATTTGGTTTGGTCAGCCGAAATAGCTAGTTGGTAAGCAACTTATGGTTAGCAAACATTTATAAATCAGGCTGCAATTAATGATATACTGAACTGCTCTAAATTATTTTGGTCAGCAAATTAAATATTTGAGCTGCATTAAGCGATCTACGGTTAATCAAATTTTGGTAAGCAATCAGTAGGTAAGCAAAATATTTCATTTTGTTCATCAAAAAAAAGGGGGCAATAAAACCTAACTGGTCATTCACAAAATGGGCGCAACTATTCTGTCGCCAATCGTGTGCGTATTTTGTCATACGGTAATTGTCAGCTGTCAAGTAGCAGGTGTCACTGTAATATATACAGGGTGTCACTGTGATATATACTGGGTGTCACTGTGATATATACAGGGTGTCACTGTGTTATATACAGGGTGTAACTGTGATAGATACAGGGTGTCACTGTGTTATATACAGGGTGTAACTGTGATAGATACAGGATGTCACTGTGATATATACAGGGTGTCACTGTGATAGATACAGGGTGTCACTGTGTTATATACAGGGTGTCACTGTGATAGATACAGGATGTCACTGTGATATATACAGGGTGTCACTGTGATATATAATAAAAAAAAATACCCTAACCTACCTATTTTTGGGAGCCGTTTCGTTTTTAGGGTCATCAAAAAAAAATAACCCTAACCTACCTATTTTTGAGAGCCGTTTCGTTTTTAGGGTCATCAAAAAAAAATAACCCTAACCTACCTATTTTTGGGAACCGTTTCGTTTTTAGGGTCATCAAAAAAAAATAACCCTAACCTACCTATTTTTGGGTGCCGTTTCGTTTTTAGGGTCATCAAAAAAAATAACCCTAACCTACCTATTTTTAGGAGCCGTTTCGTTTTATTATATATCACAGTGACACCCTGTATATATCACAGTGATATCCTGTATCTATCACAGCGACACTCTGTATATAACACAGTGACACCCTGTATACATTACAGTGACACCCTGTATACAGGGTGTCCAGTAATTAATAGCCAGTAAAAATATTTTCATTTGTGACCTAGACGATCATTACAGTGAAACACGAGACCAAAAACTGAAAATTAAGAAAACTGTGAAAATCTCGAAAACCATGGGACTTTTACAAAACCTAAAAGTCGATTTTCTGAACCAGCCTAAGGTGCCCTCTCAGTGGTTAGAAGATTGGCTATTAATTACTGGACACCCTGTATAACACAGTGACACTCTGTATATATCACAGTGACATCTTGAATCTATCACAGTGACACCCTGTATATAACACAGTGACACCCTGTATAGTGATATCATAGTGACACCCTGTATAGTGATATCATAGTGACACCCAGTATATATCACAGTGACACCCTGTATATCTCAATTAAATTGCTTACAGACATGTTTTCTCTGCTGACAGTGACATCCTGTATCTATAAATAAAAATAAAAATAAATAAATAAATATTAGGGGACAGTCTTACACAAATCGAACTAGCTCCATAGTAAGCTCAATAAGGCTTGTGTTATGGATACTAGACGACGATATATTTAATAGATACAAATACTTAAATACATAGAAAACATCCATGACTCAGGAACAAATATTCGTGCTTATCACACAAATAAATGCCCTTACCGGGATTCGAACCCAGGACCTCGTGCTTCGTAGGCAGGGTCACTACCAACTCAGCTAAAGCGGTCGTCAAACACAGTGACACCCTGTGTATAACACAATGGCACCCTTTATATATCACAATGACATTCTGTATATATCACAGTGACATCCTGTATACATTACAGTGACACCCTGTATATAAATAACACAGTGACACCCTGTATTTATAACAGTGACACCTAGTATATATTACAGTGACACCCTGTATATCTCAATTAAACTCTCTGCTGACCAATTGTAAAATCTTGCTGCCCAAGTTATTATTTTGCAGCTCGACTGGTTATTAGGCAGACAAATGATAAAAAAAGCAGATTAATATTGGTTAAAATGTTAACCGTTTTTAAATTGTTTGCTGAACAAGAGTTGCCGCCCGATTTTTATTTATTGCTAGCCAAAGCTTTGTATGCTGCCCAAATGATTTAACTGCTTATTTTTTTTTGCGGATCAATTTTAATAACGGCTGACCAAAAAATTACTTTTCTAAAAATATTAAACAGTTTTCCCTATCCCTGTATCCATTGTAGGTATTCATGTGGATTATGTTACTCACAATGAAACAACGACCAAAGAGACATCTTAGTAAAGACCCTAAAATGTCAAACCGTCGCGTCATCGCAATGCAAATAATTTTCAAAGGGTAAAGTATCACCAACCAAAACAATGCCTTCGGGTGCGGGGATAGTGATGTAAGGAAATTAATTGTTAACACGGAAAGCTGGTCCTTGGTCCGGATCCCACAAAGTGCAAGTCATCGAAGAATAAAGGAAGGCAAAGGCGGGTACTGTCGCCGGTCGGTCGCTAAGGAACATGTTATATCCATTTAAATAGACCGCATAAAGTATAAAATAATTAATCTTACTATTCATTTAAATATGATTTAAAAAACATCTATTAAACATTTTATTAAATTAACATTGTAAAAATATAATCAGCTTGAATGTGTAATTGTAATAGGTAAAAAAAAAACTTTTGTTTATAAAAAGAAGATGGAAGATTAATCATGAATAGAGAAGATTGGTAATATAAATGTTTCTTAAATGTATTACCCCTACAGGATGCACTAAAGACCTGGTTAAGGTTACCGGAGGCCGATGAAAAGAAAAGCTTACGACCTTTCGTTGTAAAAGTTTTGGCGGGGAACCTATGTCTAGCAAAGGATGTCTTCGGGTTAAAATAATATTGTGAATGAATCTCAAGATATAATATGAGCATTAAAATAATAAGTTTCAACAAACAACGATTTCAATAATAAATCCTCAGTGACTTAGCTCACTTAAATCAAAGTTTCTTGAGCAAAAAGCTGCCTATCCCTTGTTTCGGTCAACACCAGAGGGTGTTAATTGCAGTTTGATGCCCTCGCCACCAACTGACGCCACGACATACGGGTGGAGGAGCTAAATTTCGTCTCAAGCCTACAAGTCATGTGTCTTGTTGCCTTTACCAAGATCAATGGTCGGTCCTATAATAGTACATTACACAACTAGGGTGGTAAAACAAAGAAAGGCCGAGATCGCAGATGTTTGCGGCCCGAGCTGATTTCATAAGATACACATATTTTATTATCTAAGGTGATGGAGCCACCCGGTCAGCAAAAAAAAAATCCAAAGCAAGTGAAAATCGGATTCGCACGCAAAGGGTTCTGTACCATCGTCGAGCAAAAAGACGCTAAAAAACACGTTTCTTATATATGGTTGTAAGGGCGTTTTATTTTTAACTTTATTTTATTATTGGTCGTTATAGTGGCAATAGAAAGAAGACCATGAAAAATTCCATGATAATTTCTATCTATTACGGTTCAAAAGCTGGAGCCCTGTGACGCACGGACAGACGGAGAGCGGAGGCTTAGTAATAGGGTTCCGTTGGCATTCTTTGGGTACGGAACCCTAAAAAGCCCGTGTTGGGTGGCGCCGCTCTTCCTTAGGTTACATGATTTTTATACACTCGCGGACAATGAATTCGGGTCATTTTCTATGAACAATTATATAAAAAAATTACCCGAATTCATTGTCCGTGAGTGTATTATGCTAACTAATTTATCTACTGGGTAACAAAAAACTCTAATACCCTAGTAGTTGACAGGCGATGCGCAAGGTTAGGTACCTATATCTCAATAAATAAATATCGGGGGATAATCTTGTACAAGCATTGCTTAGTTTGGGACTAGCTCGATGTACTATGGGGGCTAAACGACGACAACGACAATGTCTAAAGACTGCTTTAAAATACGTATGAAGGAAGCAACGCTGGAGGGCCTCATTAGTGGTATCACCATCGGTCGTGAGTCGACGGTCAAATCATGTTCATATCTCGGTGCAGCGCTTATGCTGAGCATGTCACGAATACGGTAGTACTTAAGTAAATGTATTAAAACATTTACATTCCATTATGATTATGAATTGTAATTTATCTGGAGTACGGAGTCTCTAAGAATTAAATAGACTACAGCTCATTATTGAAGCAACTCGTCACCAAATGTACAACTACTATAGAATTCGGGATTTTGTGTTCTACATTTGCGATACATATTTACCTTTATAAATTAAAAATAAAAACATAGGTAATATTTAAGTTTATTATTTATTGATAGAAGTAGCAGATAACCAAATACGAAACTAGGAATACTAGTGCCCAGAAATGCTAACTTTAAGACTTAAATGCGAAACAAAATAACTATTAAATGAACCGGGTTAATAGTGCAAAAACTTTACGTTGAAATGAACCCAAAACATATTTTGGCTATGTACTTAAAAGTAATAATGGCTTATGCTTTTGCGTATGAAATAATGTAGGTCAATATTCCTACAGGTTCTAAATCAGGTCATGTGTGTAATTAAAAGTAAATTTGTAACAACCGCTCAACGGTGGCATGCAATGCACCGTAATTAATCAACACTCAGCAACCGTGTAAATGGATTCACATACCATCTGCAACCGAATCTCGGTGGAGCGTACAAGGTTCAAAATGAATTGGCAACATTAAAGTGCTCTTCATTCAACACTACTGAAGCCGCGGGGGCTTTCCTGCTATTTTTGTGTAGTGAATGAGTAATGGCTGCGAAGAGTTTAGTGAATTGTAGTTTGTTGACACGACTTCGGTGATGCTATTGGAGGTCAATGGCAAATTACTTGAGTGAATGGTAGATTGATCGTCTACCTGCAAAGCAAATACATACAATGTAACAAGTTTAGATAATGCAGTTACAACACTTAAAAAAAATACAAAATTAATTACCAAATTATACTGGGTGTAAAAGTTAAAAGACGAAGATATAACTTGGTTGGTAAGCTTTAGTAATTCATTATCATCTTCCCACTGTTGAGCACTGACTTACGCTCATATATGAGAGTAAATAGGCTGTAGTCCCTATGCAGGCACGCATGACCGAACACTCGGTTGCCATAGTTTATTAATTAAAAGGAGGAAATAAATAAAAAACAGCTATAACGTTAACTTAATAACAGCCTTCCTATTTGTTGAGTTCCCATTTCCCAAGATGTCTAGTAAACACACAAACCAACAAAATGAAATAGCAATAGTCTAGGGCAGGGACTCCCAAACTATAGGTCGCGCGCGACCCACTGCTGGGTCGCGAGCGAATATTGAGTGGGTCCTGCCTGCAGAACGACACACCAACCGACCGATCCATGCTTGTTTGATGAAGCTATGAAAGTCCTTCTTCCTTTTACCACCTTATCCTTTGTGAGGCCGGATTTTCTAATATGGTGAACATTAAAACTAAATACTGACATAAATTGGACTTGTCAAACTCACTGCGATCAAAAGAAACTCGGGTTGAAGTTAACGTCAAAACTGTAATGGCAAAACATAGGAAACAATTTCATCCTTCCCATTGAAATAACTTTGATGTAGTTATTTATTTAAGTAATAAAAAATTGTTTTAAAACTTTGTTACCTATTTGAAAAATTCTTTATTCATATTGGTAACGGTTAAATTTTCTAGAGGTGGGTACCGAGTTTGTATATGGGTCGTAGCCCAGACAACTTTGGGAACCACTGGCCTAGGGGAAAAGCTTATCTTGCGTGGTAGGGGACCGCGAAACCTCGAGGCAAAGACGCACTAAGATTACACTTCTTACGCATATGTCCAATATTGGATATCTTCACAATAATCAATATCATATCTTTCCAAATCGTTGTTGAATAAGTACAAAAACGCATTAAAATCGCAATAAATTAAATTAATATAAGATTTCAGAATGTGTAATCCGAATTTCGGTACATATGTATGACACCGTATAATTGTGATTTCCGTTAGTTTATAATCTAACGCGCGAGATTATAAACTGACGGATGGGTAAGGTTAGGTTAGTTTATAATTTCGCGCGTTAGATTATAAACTAACAGTCGTTTACAATCTTACGGTGACATATATTATATTACTTAAAGTTCTTGCACTTGTACAATACGTACGTTTAATGGGATTACAAGGTGACAATCTACGCATCGCACCTTTAGTAATAAACCGGCCTTTTTTTTTTCCTCTTTAGGGTTCCGTGCCAAAATGGTAAAAAAGGAACCCTTTTGGGGCGACTTTGTCTGTATGTCTATCCGTCTGTCACAGTCAGGATCTGTCAGTGAGGACTGATGCTATTGACTTTAAATTTGGAATAGTGTTAAAAATCGCTAACCCGAGCCTATTGGACAGAATCTACCTGTATGAACACCAACTTTATTGGATATCGGTCCGGTAGTATTTACGTGATGCGCCCACAAACAGACAAACCGACCAAAATTCCATCAACTGTATATATATTTCTGTACTTTTTTTATAAAAATAAAGACTATACAAACACTGATTCGTGATTCAATTATATGTATAGCTTACTACAAAATGAGTAAAGTACATATATTTATATGCATATATGACAAATGGATTATCCCTTATGCTAGCCCTCGCTAATAAGGCATCTTCTTTCACCCCCGAAACTCGAGCGGCTAATTTATCGAAGTCGCAGCGTCACCTCGCGTGGTGACAACAGCGCTGCGCGGGCGACACCACCCATCTATTTGTCGCCGCATTTCAACGCTTCCGCTCACAGAATTTTATTTTTTTGGTTTAGTATTACACGTCAAGGGCTGACTATTTTTAGGTAATTCTAGTACGGTGTAGAACTTGTACGATTTTGATCAAGGTCGTCAGCGCAAGTCTTGTGAAAAGATACTTTATCTCGTTGGTATCTTTTTTCTTGGTATTTTTTTCCTATTGTCACCTGTGTACCTTAACGAACTTGTTGACTCCTCAATGTTGTTAACATGATTCGTTATTACCTGCAACCAAACAAAAACATATTGTCAATTTCTTGTGGTGGTTAATTATGGGTAGGTACAAACATAAATTGGAAATAAACTGAGTTAAACTACTGAATCGGAATTCGTATGTAACAAGGAATTATGCATGTCACAAGAGAGGCGTGCTTAAATCATTATGAACGCGCATCTTGCTTAGGCTACTATTACCCGAGAATGTACGTCTCTTAAGATGTCAATTGCAGTAGACGCACAACTGGCGGTAGTCTAGATATGGGACCCGGACATAGTGTTCCAGGCACGTGACAATGCATTATCGCCTGTCTTGTAAGCAAATGCTAGTACAGTTGAGGCGTCAGTCAATTATTATTAATATCATACCGTGTGTTACACGCCTTTATATAGAAATAGAACTAAATAACTAGTGTAACGTGTAACTTAATTTATTGCCAACCTAGGCTTGCGGCTTTGATTGGGCCATATTCGTTGCCTATATTTTGAAGATATTTATGCAAAACTTTAGGTTTTTAGGTCTACATGCCAGTAAGTCAGAATATGTATTAGCATCACAGGCATCGGAAATTCGGAGGCTTTTATACCTAAACTTTGGCGTCGCTGACGGTGTTGATTAGTGTGGAGGCGGACTCAATTTAATTTTATTAATTTCTCATAATTTCTAAATTAACTTATTATTATTAAACTGTAATAAACGCATAGTACCTATTTGAGTATTTAAATAAACTATTTATTTGAATTTATCTTCCATGTACTCGTTTTTTGAAGTCGGGTTAAACTAGCCAAAACCTAAACATATTTGCGACGTACTACATAATCGTGACGTTTTGTACAATCCCGAAATCTATATTATTGAAATCAAAACTTTCAGAAGCCGATTCCATATTTGCTTAACTTTTTCCAAGATTTTGCCAACTTTAGGTATAAAAGCATCGGAATTTCTGATGCCTGCGTCACTGATTAAAATTTTGTAATCTGAAGATCATGTTAAATATAACCTAATGTATTACAACGGTTAAAAACTAACTGACATTGATTAAAAGTATTAATTTGACTTAAAGAAACTTGGTTCCTTTTTCGATTAATTTAAGGCGTTTCAACATAATATAAACGTTGTTAACCAATCGATATTCGAATAATACTACAAGCATAAACTACGAAAAGCTTTCATTACAATAAGGATTTCTCTCAGCGAACCTTGCGAAAACTTAAGGCGGAGAGTTCTTTATAGGTACAGGCATGAGCATAATGGCCCGCATGGCAAGATCAATACAGACTGATCATGCGATGCGGGAAGGGTAAACAATATTATGTCGAACGCTGTGCTTGGAAATTAAACGCAAACGTTCTCGTGGCTACACTGGATTGAAACCACAATTGCAAGACTAACATTGAACATCAGAAGATAAAGGTAAATAAACTAGTATCTACCTAATTGTAGAATATACACCTAATTGAGAAAATACTTTTAAAAGTATGTGGCATAAACGTTTTCATTAGAAAATCGTTCTCTAAAATAGAAAAAAAAAATTCAAGAACAAAATAAGACCTTTATCAAAACGTTAGAACATAGTTTAGGCAATATTTTGTGGTTTAGGTTATAAGTAGGTATAGTACCTAGCGTTCTACCAGATTATATTATTACATATAATAAAATCATAGCGACTATGTTTGTGCGCGCATCACGGAAAAACTTCCTCCAGTATATGTACATACGTACTAACTGATACGTATTTTCTGTACGGAACAAGCTCAATAAAACGAAATTTACTTATTCAAAATGATTCATACGACAGCTGAACATATTCCGATCAGACAGCTCGATATACGGTCCTTTTCATTTACTAATGTTGCGCGTCGAATGATACGTCGGATATAGATCAGGCTGCGCACGCCTCGAACAATACCGCGCTTATCACCTCTCACATCATGCCTGCATCGGACTAACAAAAGGGCTGACATAATGTACCAATATGTATCGCCGGTGCAACTGGTAAGAGGTTAAACCGAACTGAATGGTCAAATGCTTGATATTAATGCTCCGAAAATCTGTGACGAAGTAAAGCAACATAGATGCTTAAAATAATATGTAATAGCATTTAGAGAAGAATGTTACATTACATTTTATAAAGTAAAATTGACGTTTTGGTGCCGCATCGAATTAATAATGGATTTCCATGGGGATGCCCATTCGACCAAATATGGCAAGATTTTTGTATTGGTAAAATTTGAAATAATAATGTCTATTTCATAAGCCAACAATACAAATACACACAAATGATTTCGAAAGTATCACTTTCGACTAAATTAATCGTCTTTTACATATGATAAACTACTCTTTGCTTATAATACATAATGTGACCAACAATAATATTGGCTTTCTGATGTGCTTCTTAGAAATGTTCATTGTGCAGTGCTCCTTTGTGTCGCAAGCCAACAGGTGCTTCAGCAATACAGGGTCGGGTCCGCCTCCCGATATCGCGGCACATTAGCATCACAACGGACACGTGTCCCAACACTGCACGTGTCACAGCCGAGGACAAGCATGCTCTTATCAAACAAAGCTTATAATGTATACGCAATATTGACGTGAAAATACGGCAGTCGCAGTTATTTTGCAGTTGCATCAAACTTAAATACATTTTATGCATCGATTTTATTGTGATTTACACTTGTGTTCATGAACAGTTCACAAACTGATGGGTTAAACATATTCATTCTGGATACCACGTGAAGGCGTAACACCGTCTTATCTATTAAAATTTCGAACAAAAATGATATGCACGTAAATAGTGGGTTGAACTGTTGTATTCTTTGAGTTAAGCTTGCTATCTCCAGAATTTGCGATATTTCTGAAAAGTGCGTTTATTTCACCCGGAAGAGGAAGGAAATATGTATTAGTATAAAAGAAAAACGTTAATCTCTAAATCCAAACAGCACTAAAAGCGCGACTTCACACTTTTAAGCTTAATAAACGCAGAATTTCCACCTGGCATTTTAAACCGCCGTATTTCCAAGCTATTAACCAGACACCAGAACAACTCGACGAAGACATTAAACAAACGCAATACATTATGCAAAAGTTAAGATAAGTATAACGAGAGTTTAGTTGTTATTGCACTAATAGCGTCGTTCGCGAACATTTGCATGCATCGCGCGCAGGCACTAGCATCCATCAAACCTAGAGGATCCTTCGTGTTCTGCGTTCTATAGCGCCGTTTTACATTAACATTGGGTTTGCATTCCTGTAATCGGTTGGTAAGGTTAAGCCGGTCTATTGAGCGTGACGATTGCAGTCGTCACCATTCTTGTGTGATAGGGAATAAGGAGTATATTGGCTTGAAGAAGGTGATCGCGGTGGTGGTGATGAGGCAGGTGCGGGTGACGCGCATTGTCATGCTAATGGCGCGCGCGGTTTGATTAAAAAAGTTAGGAGATTGGAGCTTTCGCGTCCTGTCATGATAATTGTAGTTTTAGATGGAAGTGTCCTGAAGGTTAAGTTAGTAACTAAAGTAAGTTATAATAAGAAATGAATAAGGTAATGAATGCCTTTTATAACAGTTCTTAATAGTTAGAGGCTTCCATTTTCTATCAGAGAGACCGATGAGCGCAGTCGATAATGTGAACCGCTTGCTTTTAAAGAACACGGGTTAGATTCCCAGTCGTGTTGATCTTTAATATATTCACAAGGTGATTTGATAATTTATTCCAGACATGTACCGTTAATGCTAGTCTAGATCACTACCGTCTGTACAATTGCCTGAAATGTTTATAATTTAGTTACCTGAAAAAGGCCTTAAATAAAATAAGAAAGCAAAGCAGTGAAAAGCAGTGTTCGCACTGTTGTTTTCCGGTGTGGGGGTAAGACAGCCAGCCTGTAAAATTACTAGCATAGAGGCACAAATCTTAGTCTTCAGGATTGGCAACGCATTTGTAATATTAAGATTGCAAATGTCCATGTGCCTCAGAAGCCACTTACCATCAGGTGACCTGTGTGCTCGCTTGCCTTTTCCATGACACAAAAAAGAAGATCGTGTTTTTCCCATGTTAATTGAAATTAAAATATACCTTTAGGTTGTATGTTTTCGTGGGCTAGTTATCGACAACTCGACGACATATATGAAAGATGAAAATGTATTTATTTCGGCATTTTTTTATTGAAAATTTTCAGCTTCTACTACTAGTCTAATTTCTCCCCATGGGTCCCCCGACTGGGGGAGCGTCACAAATCATGCCCCTTACCAAGGAGGAAGCGGAACCGATGTCATTTACTGGAGGAAACTCTTCAAACTTTAATATTTCAAACTTTAAAGCTCGTGTATAGTAAGTAAGTAACTTCAATGGAAAATAGAGAACAGAATAAAAGAATAGAGAATAAATAAGCTGAAAATATGTTTTAAAAGTTGAAATACAGAAGTGTATTATATATTTACAAAACGAATTGTTATAAGTAGGTATTCTGGGATAGTACCTCTTACACCTTTCTCTCGTTTTTGTTGCGTAATGAACTGTAGGGACAATACCTCTAATATCATTTTATTCACACTATTTTTATTCATTACTTTAACAAAACCACGGAATGATATCTCATAGATCACAGAGTTACATACCAATATCTTGTACATTCACATGTTTTTCCTACGATCAACTTTCAACTTTAACCCGATTACAAAGAGTTCGTTTTTGTTTGGCTTGTGAAGAGTATCGGATGAACGTTCAATCGGTAACGCATGACACGAGACCACCCGGGCCTGATATCTACGACTTTGGGGTTCTGCTGTAGATGTAGAGAAGCAGTATTTTCATGTCTGTATGAATTGTACGAAAATATGATTTATTGGACTTAATTTTAAAACTACAGTGTAATTAGTCCCGGAAGCAGTACTGCGTAAGTTTGAAATTTAGACACTTCGACTAATAAACGAAAGTAAGAAATTATCTCTTTGTTCATGAGTAGGTACTTACCTAAGACATTTGTTTCAAAGGTAAAATATATATATATATATTTTCCAATTAAAAATAGAATAATCATAAATAATTACCATAGTTATGCAGAAAGCGACCAGAGGCAAGTTTCATATACCTACTTGGATTATATACTTTCTGCTTAACTGCGTAAAGTCTATAATTCAAGTATACGAATACGAAGCTTGCCTCTGGTCTCTTTCTGCATAACTATAGTAAATTTATTTATTTAAATTTTATTGCACAGTAATAAAAAAGTACAATTGGCTGACTTAATGCCTTAAGGCATTCTCTTCGCAAATGATTACGGCAGCAAAGATCCAGGCCCATTGGGATTGGGATACTAAAACTGTTTAACTTAAAAACAAAAAGGACCAATGGTTCTATCAAAATGTGACTTTTAATAAATAATTGATTATATCGATGCTAAGGCACGATGTGACCCAATGGTGCATCAGTAGCAGACCACATCGTACAATTTATGTCCAATTGGTCCTACACTGTCCGCATGCAGCGGTTTCTCGTAATCTTCACCTCACTATAGTCAGTCTATTAATCTCATTCCTTCGTTTCTAACGTGACCAAAATGAGAAATGCGGGACACTAATAAGAACGAAAAAGCCAGAGTAATTTGATCAAATAATATTTTTTAAGGAATAAAATAACCGCAGCGTGTCGAACATAACTACAAAATACTTCGAAAAAACAGTCGTCCCCTAAAAATATAGACCTCTATTGAATTCGGTCATTAAGATGCAGATAATCAGACCCACTACCGCGTTAAAATTAGGCCGCCAAAAGTTGCCAGTCCATCTCCTCGGAGATAGTGAGGTTGTATCTCAGGATACAATCCTCACAGTACCTATTTATTAGGTTAGTTCAATTCGAAGTTTTAACAATATGTATAGTCTATTTAGCTTTCATCGTATTTCATATACATTTTGGTTGGTCATATTACAACTCACCTTAAAGTCATTAAGATTAAGATACTTTTCGTCCTACACTATATCAGGACTGCTCTTTTGTTTGCCTGGCCGTCACATTACCGCTCTAATCTGATTTATACCGCGATCCGGCGCATCGATACAAGTGCACTCATTTGTTACCAGATTACAACTGGGGTGGTCGACCTGTTGCCCGACCGGTGTTTTATTTGACAATTCAAGTAATATTATTCATTTTACCTATGGGACTAACGAAATATATATAATAAGTTTGAAATACCCTCTCTGTGGTAAGTGATCGTTATGTAAGCATAAAATAGATTCTCATAGTACCATTTCTGTTATTCAGATCTAATAATATTTGTGGAACAAATGTAGCAGCTGGTTAAAAATTTGATCCCTTTGCTTGTGCTTTTGCTGGAGTCCGAAGTACGTCAGTATACTAATCAATGTATGGCTTTAGCATTAATTATTTATAGTGCCTACACTATGTAAAATAAGTCGGCTGGTACTTTTAGTTGTATCGTGGTCAATTCGAGGCGTTACGATCTTCTGCCAAATCATATAAATATTTTTTAACAACCTAAACAAAACTAAAAAATCCGGTGACACTCATCATCAGAAGGCATCATTAATAACCAGTGTCAAGAAGCGCCGCCAGTGCCATCTGTGCCCAATTAACCGCACTAACTATAAGGAGGTGCTCCGAATTAACGTTATTAATTGTATCCGCCTAGGACTATTTTTAACAAACCCACTTTAAGCCAAGAGCCCATAGAGTTGAAAAATGTTGTGAAGAAATATTCATATTCATTTATTTAAAAAAATGTATTAGGTACAATTTCACACTTCGAAAAAATGTTTCTAATAAATATTATTTGTTATTAAAATCTGACTTAGAAAATTATAATTTTAGAGATTCAGGGTACAAAATTATCTTGATAATAATATGACATAGCACGACAAGGAATTACACGACATTAATGAGCTCGCAGTTGGTTTAGTTAGGTACCTTTCATGCTGTTTATTTATTTTTATTTTTTATTGTATTATTATAAAACTATCATCATTATAATATGACACAGATAAAGTTAATCTTGGAGCAAAGTTATGAAGCAACACTTTCATTAAACAGGACTTAAAAATGAGATGTATACAATTTGGAGCTTTAATCAGCGCCATCTATCGACGCCCTCCGCCCCCAGAAATGACAAACCGCGCGTCGGAAGGGGCCGTGACGACGTTAAATCAGGCGCTTCCGGCAATAAGTCAACGATTAGTGTCGATGCCGGGCCACCGGGCCGTGCCGTGCCGTGTCGGCGAGTCGCTGATGCCATGGAATAATGAGACCGGAATTTGCCACCAAGTGCTACTAAGAAAGGACAATTCATAGATAATTCTTTGAAAAAAAAAACACTCAGTTTTGACAGAAAATTTTGAGCGGCAAATTCAAAATTAAATGATGTTAAGTAACAAGATAGGCAGTCCTTTACCCAAGTGATGACGGGAGAGCTAAGGACTGTCAACCATTATTTGTGAGAGAAATAAGCTGTTTGCCGGAAGGCAATGGAAATAAAAAGGGTGTGACAGTTCGTTGGGAAGGTTTATAGGGACACCTGATAATGATGTTGATGAATTTTGTAATGAAGCTAAGGCTAGTGCACGGCGTGTAAGACAGTCTTAGCATAGTCACCATACTAGCACATTGCAGCTAATTTATTCAGACTCAGAGAAAAATACTATAACATCTACAATAGTATCTACAAATATTGATATTGTTGGCTATATATATTCCAAAAGGTCGGTTATGGTTTATAATTAAATTCTGCATTCATATGACATCTGCTGCATAGCCTCAATCGTTTAAACCAATGCTAGGTTTATCCAGTCAGATTACTTCAATGCGTAGGCAATGTACCTACTATTCTCTTATGATTGTTACTATAATTTATATTTCACAACGCGTCTAACGTAACACGACGGAGATACCCTTAGGTAGCCATAAAGTACGTCTATTGAAACTGTCTAGGGTGAGCTTTCAATAAGCATAACTCGACACCACCTCGAGCCATCGTAGCTCAAGCATTTGGTGAAGCAGGCCCATAACGTACATGACAACTTTATGCGTCGGCCGTTGCTTACTCACTAACTATTTACCGTCCATATATCTCGTACGAATATAAATGCTCGATTATTAGTCAATTTTGAGTGTGGGAAACGACGGCTAACGAATTATGTATAGAAATTGGAATTTTTACCACGAATCTGTGCAAATTCGGGTGATACTCTATGAATTTAAATTGTTCGGCGATAAAACTAGAATTGAATTGGGTCGTAAATTGAGTTTTATCACCCATAATGTTACAGGTTACTCATCTTTAATCATGATATATTATAGAAATATTGTAATAAAATAAAGGTGTTGCTTTTATACTTAAAGTAATATTTTTATAAAATACTGTCATATAATTGTCATGTAATGTAACTTACCCTCCACACAAACTATTTCGTACTCTTAATCCTACTATCGTAAAATCCTACTAATATTATCCACCAATATTATAAATGTGAACGTTTGTGAAGATATTTCGAGGTTTGTTACTGAAAAACGGAGTAGCAACTGAATGGACTAAGATGAAATTTGGCAGGCAAGTAGGCCAAGTCCTGGATTGAAACACTACTTTAAGCTCCTTCTTTCTTCACCGGGGCATCTCTTGATCCCCTGGGACAAAAACGGGAATAAAGCAGGCAAATATGCAAATGAATATAGTTTTCCATGTACATACTAGTATACCAATATTACCATTATAGTAGTATTACATTACACACTTAGGTCGATAAAATAATGACGTCATTCCCTGTTCAGTATATCCCAGCATATCACATAGTGCATGCAACTTATTTTTATTCCTGTGATGATAGAATATGTTAACTCTAATATTAACTCTCTTATTTCGTATGTTAAAGATAATTCGCAGAATAAACTATCGTAGGAAATGTAAAGTTTCTTAAGACAGTAAGTTGCTATCGGCCGCCTGCAGCCTCCAGATATCCCTGACAGGTCGTTCGGGGTGACTGATGTCTCCCCTCCCGCCCCACTTTTGCCCGCTAGACCTGGTTAATCGGAGACATCGCTCATAAGCGACCCGCGAGATGTTTATGGTCGCGTCGCTATAACTGAGAACCTGGTCACGCTGGATAAATGCGATGGCTGTGACAAATGTACCACTAGAGAAGACAGAAGCTGGTTGTCATAAGTAAGTAAAGGACAAAAGCAACGTTGGAAAAGCTACCACTATTTTAAAGTTCTCAAGTTAAAACAAACATTGAAAGCACAAAAAATTACTTGGTAAGTTGGTACTTATTAAATACATTTTTTAAGAAACGTGATGCAGAGCCATGATACTGCTACAACTCTATGATTTTTTTTTTATGTTATAAGTGGCAAACGAGCAGACGAGCTGCCTGATGGAAAGCAGTCAACGTCGCCCATAGATATCTGCAACACCAGAGGTGTTACCTATACATATTTAGTTGTATTAGGAAATAAAACATCAAATTAAACCTCTTTTTCTCAAAAGAACTCGTAACGTGTTAAAAAAATCAAGCATAAAAAATAGGAAATGCAAACGTGCAAGTTTTTGTTAAAACTATTCAGTGAGGGTACGAAGTTTGAACGTGTCACGGCCAAACCGTGTTGTGGCATGGGACAGTTTGCGCCAACAACTGCTGTCGCAGATGCTTTGCTCCAAATATTGAATTTGCAAATAAAAATTGAATTTTCACATGAGTTCCGATAGTTGCACAGTTTGTAGTTGTTTTTGAGTTCGTAGCATTTTAAAATCAACTTTCGTTATGAACAGTACGGTACAGTATTTATTTATTTAAACTTTATTGCACAAAAAACAACTTATCGTAAATAACTGGCCAAGAGCATGTCGGACCATGCTCAGTGTAGGGTTCCATAGCCGTAACTGTAAGGTAAAAAATACGATGTAAAAAAAGTACAACAACAAAAGAGCGTATCTTCAATTACGTCCTTTTGTTGAGAAGCGCAGTTTATCGGCAATAACTCAAAAACGCTTAATTTGATCTTGTAAAAATAATTTTCGTTGAAAGTATTAATTAAGCGTTACCTTCGTGATTTTTTTCATATTTTTCGGACGCACGGTTAAGAAAATAGAGGGGGGGGGGGACACAATTTACACAACTTTCGGAGCGATTATTTCCAAATACATTCACTTAATCAAAAACATTACTTAGGAAACTTATAGTGTTTTTTAAAGAGCTGTCCAACTATGTACCACACGTTGATATTTGCTGAAAAAAATTTTTTTTACTGTCTTTAACATGTATGGAGTGCCCCCCCTAAAAATATTTATTTTAATTATTTATATACAAAACTAAGCAGCGGCTCATAAAACACACCTATATTCCAAATTTCATCAATATCCATCATGTAGTTTCTGAGTAAAATGCCTGTGACATACGGACAGACAGACAGACAGACGGACGGACATGACGAAACTATAAGGGTTCCGTTTTTGCCATTTTGGCTACGGAACCCTAAAAAGGCGAACTTAATGCCATAACCATAAGGCATTCTTTACCAGTTTACCTTAATGGTTGTTTTAATAAATGTACCTAATCAAAGTGACCTGAGTGGCGAAATGTTGTACCTAAGCTGTTGTAACAGGTTCAGGGTCGAGCCAAATAAAAAAATGTACCTACCATAAAATGCAGCAGGTCTTGAATTGGCGTTATTGAGTATAGTATGTTGTGAATGGGAGCGTGAGCGTGAAACAAAACATTTTTTGACTACTTATGAGCTTTATTTCGTGTGCTCGCTTATACGTTTAGACATAGACTAAACATTTTATTTTATCTTTTGTTACAGCGAGACAGACGGCATTCTATTAATTCAAAAACATATCTTTGAATTCTTTTTACCATGCCAGTCCATCTCGCAATCAATGTGAAGGTTACAATGCTATTATGTAAACTTCACAATACATATATATATGATTTGAATATTACTAATTCTATCTTTGTGGAGCTCATTACTTATGATTCAAAATGTAGGATTAATCAAATATTGCAAAATGAGCTTAAATGCTATGACTAATGAGTTTTGAGTTTCATGCTATTATTTGTCTGTAACAAATAATGTGAAAGAGAGTAATATACTTGCACTATATACACTGACAACGAGATCGTAGGGAGGTACCGACTCAGCAAAGAAACCTGTACCTACATTAAAAAACATGTACATTTGAAATAAGTAAGTTATATAATCCAGTTAAATATATAGGTTAGCACACGCGTTTTATCTCAGTTGGTAACTTTGCACCTCCAGGCAGCAAACACGAACAATACGCGCAGTACAGAAAGTTTCTCCTGCGCACAACCCCCCTCTTGCGGCACTAACTTGCTCCAGAAATCCAAGTTGCGATACTGCATTAAATATTCTGCTCTATGGGGAACTCCTCAATACGTGTACGTAGAGATAACTAGGTATGTCTTGTCTTACGTATTGTTAGCGTGGGTAGCTCAGTTTCGAATAGATAACATCCTATTTTAAAGTTAGAATACCTCTCTCGCCTTCCCAGTAACTTCTTACTCGAGTCTATGTTAAACAAGAGAAGTTTGATTTAACCGTATCAGTTAAAATTGCAAAATATACCTAAACCTTTTATCAGGGAAATTTAATTTAGGGCCTTTTATTGATAAATTGCAATATCATTGAACTTTAATGTTCTTTACCTCAAAACTCCGACGTTTATGAACCAATTTGAATTTCTTTCTATCTAAACCCATATCATAAATCCTCTTTTATGCGTTCAGAAACGTATAATTATGATGAATTAATGACCACCATTATTGCAACGAGCACTGTAATGTCATTCTGTGCTATGAAATATGTATATGAAAAATTGTTATAACATCGATTTCGATACTATAATGAAAATCCGGGCTGGTTATGAATTCAAAATTTTGAAACCTAGTCGGGCATGGCGGTTTAATGGCAGTCATTTTTAGGGTTCTCAAACACATCATTAAGGATTACAATAATGGGTGTAGATAATGTATACAAGTAATGTTTGCAACTGTACATAATTAAGCCATAAACAATCCTGTGATCTTATTATAAAACTCGCCTTGGGCTTGTTTTATAAAACTACACTCAAGTTTTAAGGGCTCTCGTTATGGATCAGTTGCATAAACTACTATATTTTTTTATTGAAAGCTACAGATGGGTCCCGTTTTCTTTAAATCCAGGTGTGGCAATGGGGTTCATGAGTAGTTGAGGAAACTCCTCAAATATTATGGACTCATGAATTTTAGTAGGTATCTTGTAATCTAGTATTTTTTAGAAAAGTTATATTTCATAAATTGCATGATATTTAAAAGCCTTGTCTGTAAAACACAAAATAACCAAACGTACGCTTTTAAAAACACTTTATTTTATTTTTCTACTCCTGTACTGTTATGTGTCTTTTACTTGGTCACGAACACTAATATAAGAACATACATAATATGAGTTCAGAGAAGTCTATACTCTATGCCCCATAACAGCACTAGTGTCGTTATAGTCACTTTACGTTATTGCTAACATCCACAGACTTCTAAATCTAGGTTAAACTTAGGTCAAGGATTAAGCGCTCAATTCTAACTTCACGATAAAAATTCACAACTACCAACTTAACAAACAATTAAATTCCTACGATTCATAAGAAAAACTAAACTTTCCGAATTAAATTAATTGATGCCAACATAAAAAAAGTATTTTAATTATCGTCACATCGTGTCACCAGCCATATCAAAAAAAAGTGTACACACTCGGAGAGACCGGACGAGACACGCGTGACGTCCATGTATTTTATATTTTAACCTAGTCGTAGAAAAAGTATTGTATGCAACGTTGTATAATTAAGTCAAAAAACGCTCATTGCGTCTCTATTTGCGATACTCGCCGCATTCGCAGCTCGTATCGCAACTCACGCAATTCGCATTTTTTGAACCTTCTTATACAACTGTTGCATAAAATACTATTTCCATTTCTACGTTTCGAATTCTGTGAGCCTATGGGCAATTGGGCACACTTTCGTTTTCCTCTGTTTATATTGCGGCTCTGTTTTGCCTTCTCACTAATAACATACATTTAAGCCAATAACCCTGTTTGATTAAATTAATGTACCTAATCGACTCAATAATTAAATCACCAAGTGAACAATCTGGTTTAACAATCGAATTCCTTTACATTATGCATCCAAAACTAGATCTAATTAAATCGTAGTGGTAACTTGCATTACGTACCTAATAGGGATGTAACGAATATCGGTTTGTGAAAATTCGCGAATGCGAATGCGAATACGAATAATCAACGTTGATATTCGCGAATGCGAATGCGAATACGAATATTGGTTGTAAATTTTATAATACTAGAAATAAACAAAATTAATAACTATGAAAATTCAATACTTCGTTTTCAATTACAATTAACTTAAATTTTATTCAGTTTTGCAATAAAATAAGTAATTGAAGTTAAAGTTGGAATAATTCGTCAGCTAAAGATAATGATTATGCATGTGGTAGAAAAATTGTGATGAAGTTAAAAATATCTTATTTTCATTTTATTTCCGTACTTATCTAACAGAGTTTTTAATTACTCATTGATATTTTCGAAATCCGACTCGGACCTGGCCGTATTTTTTTCTTTTCCATGAATTTTAGGATCTAAAATGCACCAAAAATATTCGCAATATATTCGCATCGATTTTTGCGAATACGAATGCGAATGCGAATATTGAAAATCTTGCGAATATTCGCGAATACGAATGCGAATACGAATATTCGTTACATCACTAGTACCTAACTATAAATACAACAACTCTAGAAACGTGCCCGCTGTGTACGTGTGGCGGTTTTGCGAAACATGATGATGATGATGAGTCAGTCAGTGACAAAACTAAGGAACTTTGACGTACTACAATAATAGTTCTTAAACTACACGTTCAAACTGAATGTTATTGGGAATATAACTACTTAAGTCTTATTGAGCCCTATATATCCCTGAAAATTCAGGGTTCTAGCTTTAGCCAGCACAAAATTTCAGGAGGTTGAAAATGGCCTGAATGGCTTCGAGAAAGGGATGGTAAGACCGTGCCTTTATTTTGCTCGACTTGGCGATATTATAAGTATACCTTTAATATTATTTTTATTTATTAACATAGGCACGAATTCGCTCGTAAAATACTTGTATTTATTATTCTACCTAAGATTATTATGTTAATGTTAATATAAATGTTAATGCTGCCCTGAATCGTTACGGGTTACCGACTGCAGATAAACAAACGCCTGTAAAAATATTTACCGGCAAAACGAAGCTGTGTATACTTGGGACCAATAAAATGGTAATACATTTTAAAATCTGGCCATTGCATCACATTAGTAGGCAGTTTTAATGTTTATATGTCATACAATCATTTTAAAAAATCGTCATGCTTGTGAACTTTGTTAAATTTAATAAAAAAGCATGTGAAATGCGCCACTTAAAATTCATCTTAAAATATTATATGTAAAATGAAAATTCATAATTTTATTTACGAAATAGTTAGGGTTGAAGTTAAAGGCAAAAAAACTTTAACAAATGATAACCATCAAATTACACGTAGAAATAAGAACGTTTCGAAAGCTCAATAGTACATTGTGTATCAAGGGCGGTAGGTAAAGAATTACAAACGAGTGTTTGTTACAAGGCCGAGGCGAAGCCGAGGGCTTTAATAACACGAGTTTGTAATTCCTTTACCGCCCGTGGCACACACAATGTTTTTCATCACACTTGTGAGGAAATCTAATTAAAATTAACCTTACTTAACCTAAATAAAATTGTAAAACTGACAGTGACATTAGTGACATATCCATAGACAATGCGCAACGTTCGGAAACCATAGCGGTACAGACCTAAAACGGTTGATTTTATAATTGCAAAATACTGAAATACACTATTGAAACATTTAATTAATGTTACAGAAATATGTGTTTACATGTATTTGCAATACCAGTTCTCTTTAAATAAATATTTCAGTGATAAAAGTTAAAAAAGTAAGTTGGCGTTTCCTTTGAACATGACAAATAAGAGTAAAACAGAACCAGCGTTTCAAATTTAAAAAGAAAACCATTGCGCCCTAGGGCGTAATAGCTCATTTACGGCCCGCAAAACCTACGTGTAATGCACCATTTTCGAGCAAGTGTGATGAAAAATTATAAATGATTCTCTCAAAATGTAGCTTAAAATTAGTTCTGCTTTAGTTAAACTATTTTTTTTTCCTTTTAAATGTAACTACCAAGATTTATTCCAAATTATATATAAATAAATTGAGATGAGTAAGTATATTATTGTACTCGAACTTCAAATATAAAGTTTAAGGACAGTTCATATTTTTTCTACATTTCAGCTAACCTGCGACCGATCATTAGGTCGCGTGCCTCAACATCATAAAGGCCCGCGCCCTCACGATGCGCGGATCGTCTGATAACGCTGTCGCCGACTGATAGCAGATACTTTATAATTATTGCATCAACTTCCTTATTTATTGGAGAGGGTTAGTTTTAGTAGTCGAAATATATTTGAAAAGGGGTCCGCGGGAAGTCATTAGTATGTTAAGTATACGATATCTCAGTCGTGCATGTCAATGATAAGCGGGATTTAAATATCGTGTCTATATCGTTTACAACGGTTAGGGTAGACATCGTAATCTGTCTTCGAGAAAAAAAAACCATCAACCAAAATCAAATAATATTACATGAATTTTGCTTGGTTAACATAAGTCTTTTGAAGGTCCTTGGTTATTAATGTAAAAAGCCATTAACGGAGCTCAATAAATTAAAAAACGAAATGACAAATCCATAACCCTCGTTCTCACACTTCATCTCAAACGCAAACATCGCACGATGAGTTGTCTGAATCAAACGCCTAAATCTGTCACCGACAGCTGAGTTATCGGCAAAAACGTTCCCCACGACGCGTGATATGTTATTCGGGGTCAAAATATGCGGGATATGATAACCGCGACAATCCCGTGGGCGGGGGTTGTAACATTCCGTGCGATCCGCGAATACGGACATACGCTGGAAGTACTTGTACGAAATGTTCTTGCTACTTTGTTGTTGGAATACGAATGGGATTAGAGATTTAGTAGCTACCAAGGATTAACACTGAGACATAGGGTTCTCTTCAGCTTTAGTTAATAGTTACAAAGTTATTCCAAGGATTTGATCTTTTGTGTAATCTGACGGCAGACATAGGTACGTTATAGGAATTAACGACATATACTCATTAGTATCGAGATACGAGTAGGTTACTTAGAGCTTTAACGTTTAGTGTTTAAATTTTTTTGTTAATATCGCTGTTTATTTCTAATAATAGTTAACAATTCAAAGTTAACTTAAACTTATTCGAAACAGAGGATCATAATTTGCTTTCACGGCATGAATCACGGTTAAAATGTGTATTTTATAGCTTGATACATTTTCCCTCCAAAAGAAGAAGATCCATGAGAAGTGTCAAAAAAAAAATAAACCAAATACTTTTTCTAAATATTTTTTTTGTTTTTTGAGAATACTCGTATCGACATGAGAACTCAAGTTAATAATATAGTTTTGGCCAACTTGGTCTGCCTGCGGCGGTTACAGTTTCCATAAGAGTACTTTTGAGTTGCGACCAGAACCATACACGTTTATACATTTTAGCGTATTTCTCGTGGTTTCACATTACAAAATCAGGTAGGTTCACAGCAAGAGACGTATAGACGCGTGAACCGTTAAAAAAGATGTCTGTGCTTAATAACTGCCGTGAGATTTTATCTGTAGATAAAACAACTAGCAATAAATATGACACTTCTAGCTACAACAATGTTATCAAGGTGGTTTCGGGAGTGATGTAAATCCGGACACAAACAGACTGACCGATTGTTTATGATATCCATGCGGGCCAGCTGCGGCTCTGTGGCAGACGGACTTTGACTTGCTAATGGCGGCTGCAGCGAGAGTGATCAACAGTCAACATTCAGTACGTCACAGTCAAAACAGGAACTTATAATACAGGTGAGTATACATAAACTAACTGAAGCAGCCATTTTTATACTTAAAAAAAATATCATTTCTGTACATTGTAGAGAGGCTTTGAATTTTCGAGTAAGCCGATTCCGCTTACTTTTTACAACGACTGCCCAAAAAAGGAGCGTTATGATTTTCTCAAAGTATATTTAAAATGAGATCCTATGTAGAATTAAACAAAGCATTTTGTACTTGTATTCAAGTTTAAACCCTGCTTGAGACTGCATACTATTCAAACGCAAAGGAAGGAAGAAATCTCCTTACAAATGTGAAACTATTCTAAAATTCAAATCAAAGATATCTAAATCTGTCACGTAGCACATTGCTTGCTTTATCCCGCCGACAAAAACTGAACGGATTTCCCTTTCAAATGCGAGGGTCGGGAGTACGTAGCCACTACAGGCTGAATAACTGAAGAGCCGCGGCAACCAGCGCTATGAAACTCGTTCACACGGGTGTAAAGCGCACCTGTGTTTTACAAATGTAAGGCGTTTGAGTGCCGTAAGTCTCGTAGCTGTAATTCAGTAATTACTTTTATTTAAAAATATCCACTTCGATGGTAAGATAAAGTAAGATTTACATTATGCCTAAATACGATATTAAGCAACGGCAGCAACAAAAAAGCCTCATACAGAATGAAATAAACTATCAAACCGATAAGCTTTTAGACGACAGGATGGGCTTGGTAGAAACTATTTCACATTTAGTGACACCATTTTCCATGCAATCCTTACCTCAATAATCGTTTTAATATCCCATACCCATTGCAACGGGCTTAGTCTACACTAACGCTGAGGTGTGACACGCGTCGCGCTGATCCCGGCCGAAGTGTCAAGAGTGAGCCGAATACCAAACTAGCGGAGATTCGCTACGTGCTCCCCAGCTACGTCTGTCCCTGCTACGCAATTTGCGTATTGACAGTGCTTTGCGTAAATTACTCGTACGCTAAAGGCGTACTAATGTTTGTTTATTCCTTTAGTTCATGCAGCCTCATAAAAATCTGACTTTGATACCTACTTTTGAATATTTCACAAACTATAAATTTAAAAGATTTTGCAAGCATGAAGAAAAAGTAAAGAAAACAAAACTTAACACGTATTTCAAATGGCGTTAACAGCTGTAGAAACAAAAGCGCCCCCCACGTTATTTATTCAAAACTTTCACATCCAGTTCCCCCACACATTACTCCATCAGAAATGGACGTTTAAGACGACTAAATTATATACTGCAAAGTAAAACAAACAAAAGTGTATTTTTTTCTCGAATCGGCTGTTAAGCCTCACCGGAATCGAATCGGGCCGGTAAGCCAATAGCGTATAAAAAGGGACATGTGAATCGGCTTTGGTAATTCGGGAGACAATCCGGTGGGGGGTAGTTAGGGGGGAGAGGGGTCTTGTCGCGCGCTGAATACAAGACGACTCATTAGGGATCGCTCGCGGCCAGCAGGTGGGGCCCATGAGCGCGTCAAGGAACTCCGAGTTGTTGAAAGTTGGCGAAACGTAGCATAGGTACTTCTCGAACATGCTTGTGTGATGTTCGATGGAGGAATATAAATGGATTTGCTGCTCAGAATTGAGGTTTGAAATAATGCAACATTGGTTTTTGTGGTGCTATTAAAATTGTATTGGTTCGCAAAGCGCATTTACGTTTTGTTTTAAAACCCACTCACGGGAGATCAAACTTAATATGGCACGCGTCAAAGCGCTTAAAACGTTAACCTATTTTAATGGCTACTATTGCTTAATCCACGCATCATATTACCTGGAGTAGAATCGCCACATTTGTAACAAATTGGAAATTCAGGCAAGAGGCATATTTCCAGCAGTGGACACATATAATGCTGAGAAGATTACCTATTTCTTATTGTATGAGATTCCTAGTGTTTCTTATATAGAAAATTATATTGTTTTGTTACAATTGGAAATAATGTATCCCATCAAAAACATTACATGTAAAAAGATGCAAGTCTCGCAACGCAGTTCTCCTACAGCAAAAAAGTTTTGAGATGTAAAGTTAAACCAAGTCAGTACCGGGGGGGTATCAACAGAACTCGATTTCCACCGACTTGCCTATTATTAGATCTATAAAATGTGTTCCTCCACGATTAAATAATAGGAAAGTTGGTGGAAATCGAGTTCTGTTGATACCCCCCCGGTACTGACTTGGACTTTACATCTCAAACTTTTTTGTTGTAGGAGAACTCCGTTGCGAGACTTGCATCTTTTTACATGTAATATTTTTGATGGGATCTTATTTTTTTTGTAAGTGGTCTTCCTTTAATTACTACATTCCAATCCATTCTTTTCAATTTGAACTGCAAAACTAACTTCGTAATTGCATGTATTTGTATAGGATTACAAACTTATGTGTGCAGTTGTGACTGAAATTACCACATATTTAGGTTTTTAAGGACTTGATAGGCTAAAAACTAACTATGTTTAAAATTTGGAGCTTGTAGGTCTGCTAGAAGTACCTTAGAATTATGATGATCATCAGTCAGTGAGTCAGTCAGTGAATCAGTGACAAAACTAAGGAACTTTGACATGCAATAGTTCTTAAACTACATGTTCAAATTGAATGATATTGAGAATATATATATAAGTCTTATTGTGCCCTATATATCCCTGAAATTTCAGGGTTCTAGGTTTAGCTAGTACAAAATTAGTCGTAGAGAAAAGAATGGTACGGCCGTGCCTTTCTTTTGCTCGACTTGGCGGGGGCACTGCCGTGCCCCCAGATTCAACAAAATATGGCTGAAGTTCGTTTTTAGCACGTGTGTATAAAAACACCTTTTATTTACGGTTAATGTAATTATAATTTATTTATTATTATATTATAGATGTTCGAAATTGAATGTCATATTAACATCGAATTCGATGTTATTATGAAGCAATAATAATATTTAACGAATAAGAAATTTGTTCCAACAACACAGTTTATCTTTATGCTGGTTGTAATTTGCGGTTATTGGACGCGTTATTGAGGATTGATAATGTGTGTTGCTAAAATAATCTTACGGGAAACGGTTGGTATCCATAATATGTTAGGGTTTACATAATGTATATACATAAAACAAAGTCGGGTTAGTTACGCCATTTAAAACTCGAGAACGGGTGGACCGATGTTTATGATCTTTGATTTTTGGGTTTGTCTCTGCCCCGAATAACAGAATAACTATTAAAATATCTCAAAAATTAAACATTCTGAGGTGGAATGAAGTTTGCTGCGACAGCTAGTAATATAAATATACCTAATATTAGAAACACAACTTGAATCGATCGTTCAATATGTCATGTTTTAACGCAATTCAGTTCCGTTTTCTGAATCGGTTTGGTTTTTCTGTCACAAGGGTTACAGAGATCAGGCGATTCAGACGACTATCAATCCAAGGTAATAACATTGTTAAATCTGGGATCAAAGTTTAAAGTGATCCTCAAGTAGAGTTGTGCCCGCTCGTTCTTTGAAAAGAGCACTCCAATCTCGGTCAATCGGTCAAAGGAACTAGTTCGGTCTTTTAGTTCCTTTAGTTCAGGAGCAAATCTCGAAATCTGAAGGAAAGAAAGGAGCTAGCTATTTAATATTTGATTTTGATTCATTCGATCATTCGTTCCCAACCGATTTGTACCGATGTATCGACTACTAAACTAAAGGACCGAAGACCGATTAAGAGCGCTTAAGAGGAACTAGTTCTTATCGGTCCGAGGTGGGGTTTCATTCCTTTTAGTTCTTCGGTCCTGACCGACACAAGATAATAATGACAAAAAATACTTTATGAAGGAAAAGTTACCAAGAGGTAACAAAAATGGTCGCAGCAAACGCAGTGACGGACAAAAAATAAAAATAATTTGGCTTTCTTTCTTTCTAATGCCACTCGATTCGAAATTCGAATTGGCAAAAGATGTTAGAAAACCTCCGGTTCAAATAAACGGCACCCGGCACCGGTACAAACGTTTCAAGGCGATGGAACCCTTTGTGTATGATCCCTAAGATAACCCCAAATTGATTATATGGATAACGTCGTGGTAATTGCATGTTTTTACGCGATGAAGTCTCGTTTTGTTTTAATAATGAGTGAAAATTGTGAAAGTTTAAATCAATATATTATATGGATAAGGTTATTTAATAGTCAAATTGTAAGGTTGTTTTTCTTCAGAACAGAACTTCTCAACCGTCTAGAGTCGATAACCTCATTTTGGTCTCAGGTAGGTTTAAGCATGCCCTTAGTCTCAGGCCCAACCAATCCCACTAATATTATAAATGCAGAAGTTTGTGAAGATGTTCGAATGTTTAGATGTTTAGATATTTGGATGTTTGTTACTAAATAACGAGGTAACGAACGACTGGATGGATTGAGCTGAAATTTGGCATGCAAGTAGACCGGTAAATAGTTCCCTTAGGACAGTAATGGGAACAACGCGGGCGAAGCGAAGCGGGTAATGCTAGTACAATGTAAAATAATCTGTACATAATCTAAGATTATAGTTTTAATACAACTTTGAACGCTCGACTTTTCGCTTTACAGTTATTTAAATGAAACTGATATTAACTGCAAACTTTCAGCTTCAAAATCTCTATTCTATGATTTTATTCAGTATTTTCTTAGATAAAGCCGAGTTCGTTGGCCGGTGCTGATAGCAATCCCGCAGTGCAGAGTCGTGAAATATAACGAGTCGGGATCGCTCTAAACAATGGACAATGGAAACTGACACAATTAGCTACTTAGCGTTAGTAAACTGTGTAGGTAAACTAAAGATAGAAAATAACAGAAAAACATTAATAATACCGACATATGATAATTTATAGGTAAATTCTTTTCACCATTTGAGTTCCAAGTTCCAATTAAATATTTTTGAATGCAAACATCGCTTTATGTTAACCTTTATTATTTACAATCTAAAGTTTTCTAAAATTAATATAAAATAAACAATTGATGATCAATTGAGCTATGAAATTCTTGACACTAATGTTTCAGTGAGCGCTAAAAGTTGCAGACGGGCAATTAAATTGAAAATAAAAGTACCACAATACTCTTTGCACAACAAAAACTACTTTGCTGATTAAAGAAACTTCAGTAAACAGACTTCCAGTAGCTATGTACGTAACTCGTAAACTGCAAGCAATAAGCATCTCAGACTGGAGCAAAAACGCGGTGCGCGCTTTTACCCCGTGGTGCAGCGTGTCTGCACCGCGCATATCCACAGAGTCAATGACCGTATATGGACAGCAAAATAAATACAAAACTCTTCAATGTTACAATTATTTAAAGAAATGCTCTTTCTTTTAAAAAATGTTTATAGGCACTATTCTGTAATAATTGTCTGCAAATTTGATTACCCCGAAACCCAAAATACCAATAAAATTATGCTTCTATAAAATTAAAATTTGACATATTTTTCAGAACTTAGGTACCGAAATAATACTAAGTAGAATCTACTGTACATAAATATCATAAGAAACGGTCAATTTAATAAAGTACTCAAACAAACGTTTATCAAATAAGCTTACTGTCGCTCTCAAGCCAACGATGGCTTGCACTTCCAAGAATTTCACGTTATCCAATAACTAAATTGGTTTGTTTGTGCAAGATCTAGCAAGCTAATTGACGTATTGATGCAACGCAATACGGCAGAGTGGATTAAAAGAAGGAGGTACGACCATTATTTTGAGAAGATGGAGAAAATAAGATAAAATGATAAAGATGAATGTCTGTTTGTAACTGTATTATGTACTTTTGAAAATTTATAAATTACAGAGATCACTCTGAATTGAAACGCAGGAAATGACTCTCATAATACACGTTTCTGTTAGGGGTCTTTATCGATTGGTGGATATATTGGTTGTCCTAATGAAATTTTTAAGAACAATCGTAGACTTTTCAGGAATATCAGCATATAAACCTAACCACTGACTTTTCCAACTGCGCTTACGGAAAAAGCCGCTTTCTGGTCAAGTGTAGCGTACGGAAAAAGCCGCTTTCTGGCCAAGTGTAGACATAAAATGATGTACACAACACGGAAGGTAGTAAAAAAAGCCCTCGATCGCATATTTACGTCCATCGCTTGCAGCTCGGGCCGCAAACTCCTGCGATCTCGGCCTTTCTTTGTATTACCACCCTAGTTATGTAACGTTCTATTAAAACGGTATGAAAATTAATGATAGGTATATCATATTATATAAAATTAATATAATTAGATTTGTTAACTACTCAAATATACTAGTTATATTATTATATAGTTTATAAAATTAAGCCACTATTCCAATCTGAATTCTAATGTAGCTGTATTTATACAAATATATCAACTGAAACATACTAAATAATAATATATACAGGGTGACTTCGAATTGGTAATACAAATGAATGTTTTACATACATATACCCTAAACTTAGCCCCTCAATTAAGTCTCATACTTTTAAAATAATCAGAAGTATGTTTTTTTTAATTAATAATTTATCCCATTTTTGTTGGCTTAACATGGTTATCCTGCCGTAATAATAAACAAAGAGGTTTAAAGATTTTCAAATGAACACTTTCCTCTTTGGTTATCCGTCACATGCCGCAATATTTATGAAGAAAACGTGTTTTGATTAGTAATTGTCAGTTGTCAAAGAAAATTAGGTTTTCAGCAAGATTTAGATTGCATTTTAAAATGCCTCGGCCTTATCCGTACACTAAAATTCAAAAAATGGATATGCTTGATTATTAATTTTACATCTCGGAGTACAACTTAGTTAAAAGTGTTAAAACGAGTGTCTGTGTGTGATATCGATATTTGATAATAACTAACAATGATGATAACATCGAGTGACAGGTATGACACTTAGGTATTTAATGGAGTGAAACCACACTTTAGGACTTTAATTCTTTGTTGTGTTAGAAAATTAGCAATAATTAAATACAGCAAATTTTAACATAGGGGTTAATGTGTTACACTACATGGCATTACTGAGCCATAATCAAGTGTTTTGTATTACCAATTTGAAGTCGCCCTGTATATTATAAGGTGTTTTCTTGAGAAATGTCATAATATTAACTTTGCGTAACAACATTTGAAACTGAACAAAGGAGTTCTGCCGACGAAACAAAATAGATAAACAATGGTATGTTTTGGGACAAAATGTATAAACCGACATCTCACACATTCAAGAGCACTTATGCTGATATATTTACGGACGAGTAGCTACCATTATATACGGTGTTCCCGCGATTTTTATAAAGCGCGGCCCATCGGGACTGCCGTCGAAGGCAAGCGCCCATTTGCTACCGACAACCCTTTTAACACCACATAATAGCGAACATTTTGGCATGTCTATTGTGACGCTGTGTTGGCCCGACCACTGCGTCTGTCTGCACATATTTGCATGCGCGGATGATACGGAGGGGGCAACTTAATTTGAGAGATTTACTGAAGATGTGGAGTTCCCAGTAAGATTGTTTCCAAAATAACAACCATTGAATATTCAGCCGTATGTTCTTTTGATAAGCTTGAAATTTGCATATCCGACACCATAGAATTTGCTCACTGCTTCAGTTGAAGATGAGTTTGAGATAGATTAAAGCCCTCCGAGTTTATGCATTCGATTTCAGTCAATACTATGTTAGTCATAGCATTCGAAGTTCCTCGTGTTAATGCTAATTCATTGCTCCATTTCTATCGATTGAAACTGCATCGTTCTAGACTTACGTATTATGTTTTAGCTGAATACCGGGTGCAAATAATCAATTAACCAGTAGCAAACTTGTGTATCGCAGTGTGCTGTGTGTAATGATAAAACACACGGAATATTTAAACGAACATGTCGTGTATTTACGCGTCTCACGCCTTAAAAAGTCGTTTACCCGCGGGCAACACGGAAAACACTCTCTAAACGAAATTATCTCCAAGTGGAGGGTGTGTGAATGGTATTTATTTGCAATCAAGGGAGGGTGGGGGCTTAACTGCGTTTAGGAGTTTTACAATTTTATATAAAGACAAAGAGGATTAGATGGGGCGCGAATCTTTGCAAAGTGCAGAATTTTTAAAGAAGGTTATTGTCGAAGTTAAGTCGTACTTAAGTATATTGATTAACTAGGTTGTTGGCATTCGTTTGGGAAACAAGCAGCAATTTGCTTACACGCAAGTGTCTGGTCTACTTCTGTAAAAGTGGTACAAATTAAATTAGCTTTTGAAATATTCTTTTAGAAACTGTTATTAATCATTTCTACCCGGAGACGTCCGCTGCTGCCCAATAGGTACTGCTGAGTTTGTGTACACAAGTTTCACTTACGTTACTAATATTAGAAAATCTCTGTTATCTGCACAACGAAGTTGTTTTGCGATAGTCAGAGACGTTTCATTCTCATTGGACCCGATTGAACTTATTTCCCTGTGTCTTATCTTATGCCACTCACTCACCGTGTCATCTAAGTTTAACCTGTATAACTGCTACTTTATATTTTTAGTATAAAAACGCAGTAAACAATATGGCTGCAGATCTGTACAGAAGTGAGCATTTAGAAAATGGTCTACCTTGGAAAAAAGGGATCAGTAAGTTATGATTTGGTGTCACAGTATATGTACCTAAGTACATTTATTGTAGAGTAGCACAATCACAATATAACGAGGTACAAATTATCAAAACAAGACTTTTGACATTCAGAATTCTTTAAGAAAACTGGAATCTATTGGATACTTACCAGTCGCTAGTAAAAATTACAGGTAAAAACCGAAATTGAAAAAAAAAACGGTTAAAACAATGTACTTTAAACTTCACAATATGGAAAAGTAAACATAAATACCCAGCGCATATAGTTTAAATAAGTTTCTGTTAAAAAAATATTTTTTTGAGACAAGCTTTTATTGCCGACTGTATTTTTACAAATAATATTGCATTGTCATCTGATTTACATATTATTGCTAAATTTCAACTCAATCAGAAATCGGGAAGTGGGTCATATTGAACTTACAGGACACGTAGACACACAGACAGACACCGAGACACGTAAAGTAAATAAAAGCTTGTTAAAAGATACATATTTCATTGTTAATTATTGTAGCCAAGCTATCGGATTTTAAACAAAGGTTAATTCATATAATTTCAATATTTAACTCACTTAATATGACTTGATTATGCTACTAATTGCCTTGTGCACGCAATAAGGCTCGGGTGATTGAACTGAGGTAATTATTGCCGCTAATTTACTTATTAAAGTAAATCACAGATCACATATAGGTATCCAAAAGTAATCAAAGTAGATTCTAATTGTTTGATTTTACTGGATTAGTCAAGGTAAGAACAGAATAAGATATCTATGAAACAAGTACCTACACTACACCTTGTTTTAAAAGCCTCAGTCTTTACTAACATGATTTACAGCAAGTTACTTATTTATTTTATATTGCAATTAAATAAGCTTAAAAAGCGTATACGTATTTTTTGTACTGACGGTATATGAGGTGAGATGTAGGGTCGGGGTCGGGGTGCACGGGGCAGGGGAGGGGCGATCGGGAAACTTTTCAAATAACCACCGCGTTGTCTATTAGCAAGTAACGCACCCGACACCCTGCCTTACTTACCGCCACAAAGAGAATCCAACCATAAATAAATAAGCATAAAGTTTAAACTGGCTCGAGGAAAGTTTCATAGAAAAACGTATTACACTTGAAGCTAATTTGGTAAATTTTGCAAACTTGCTCGGTTCATATTGCTTCCGCAAGTTTTTATTGTTGTACCGTTGGGATATTACTAGAAGAGAAGGAGGGGAGTAGTGGTAACTTGTTACAACTTCGGCCGCGGACAGTTTTGATATAATGCTCGGGAATTATCAGGTTTCATATTTGAAATAAGAGTTTATACTGCATCTGGAGTTGGCAACTTAACATTTGTTCCAATTATGGTAACGTTGCTAGTTCTTTTTAGTGCATCATCATCATCAACATTATAATCATTATCAAGCTTACTAGGTTCTTGTCGATTTATACTGTAAATGGCGGTCCATTCAAGCTGTTACTGAATTGCTTTGATAAAAAAATAATATGTAACACACACGAGCATCATAATAGACTGCCAGGTCATCAAATAGATGTCCCGTGCACCAATCACTCACACGCTGACATATCCATATAACCGCCCCACATACATAATTCATACACTCACTAATAAGCATTGAATGGGCCACTACGTTTGTCGTTTTATTCACAGTGCGGTGATAAATGTAGTGATGTTATTTATTGTAGGAGGGACAGTGCTAAGCTTTTAGGATATTGCTACTTTGTATATAATCTATTTATCATATTTCAAATATGATTTAGGCAGTTGCAGTATAAATAAACTCAGGCCAGATTACACAAAAAAGTTTTCTTTATATTATTGTTTGCGTTGAGGTAAAACCGTCTGTTCGATTTCTTAGTTATTTTGTATAAAAAGAAAAGGAAAAAATATATCAGCCTGTGCGTTGACATATGCCGACAATTTTTTAACCGACTTCAAATTAAATTCAAATAAAAAAACCATTACGCCCTAGAGCGTAATAGGTCATTTACGGCCCGCAGAACCTACGTGTAACAACACCATTTTCGAGCAAGCATGATGAAAAATATTTTTCATCACACTTGCTCGAAAATGGTGCATTACACGTAGGTTTTGCGGGCCGTAAATGAGCTATTACGCCCTAGGGCGTAATGGTTTTCTTTTTAAATTTGAAACGCTGGTTCTGTTTTACTCTTATTTGTCATGTTCAAAGGAAACTACCAACTTACTTTTTTAACTTTTATCACTGAAATATTTAATTAAAGAGAACTGTTATTGCAAATACATGTAAACACATATTTCTGTAACATTAATTAAATGTTTCAATAGTGTAGGTATTTCAGTATTTTGCAATTATAAAATCAACCGTTTTAGGTCTGTACCGCTATGGTTTCCGAACGTTTCGCATTGTCTATGGATATGTCACTAATGTCACTGTCAGTTTTACAATTTTATTTAGGTTAAGTAAGGTTAATTTTAATTAGATTTCCTCACAAGTGTGATGAAAAACATTGTGTGTGCCACGGGCGGTAAAGGAATTACAAACTCGTGTTATTAAAGCCCTCGGCTTCGCCTCGGCCTTGTAACAAACACTCGTTTGTAATTCCTTACCTACCGCCCTTGATACACAATGTACTAATTACTTACAGACAATTTCCGATCAATTGAAAAAATCAGGAATACAGAGTTAAAACCGTACCTGAAACAAAATCAGAAATAATATATAATACATCTATGGAAAAATATAGACTTAAAGTAAGGATATATTTCAGCAAAGTAGATAATGTGTCAGTAAATTTGTTCTTTAATAAAATAATGAGTCATACCATACGTAATTATTCCAGCATGCGAAGATTTATATAACTCGTATCTATATTGGTCCAATCGAGGTACTGACTCATGAGATCCAAGAACTCAATGGTGCTCCTCACTCGTGCTCATTATTATTATTTTATGCAAACGAACACCGAACTTCTCAATTTGCCCAAACAGATTGTTTTCAGAGGAAATTCAATTGAAATTTATCTGAGCGTCGTAATGAAAGGGGCTTAATGCCGTATCGGTAAACATTAGCATAAAGTATTCAGAAAAATTGCGTTCCGGGGTCGAGGGGAGCGGGGGGCTGGAAAGGGAATCTTAATATAGCCCTTACCGCCGAGTACCGAATACGTATTTTGCGGTCATGAAACGAGCAATATCGCGATGCCACGGTATTGCCGCGAGTGTATTCCTGAATTCAGGAGAATTTTTAGACGTAGATTAATGATGTGAACCGTGTGTCAAGCGGTTAGAAATTGCGTTCACTGCGGTCGATAACAGCTTTAACGTAATATTGAAAGTAAAATACAATCTTAATCAGAATCAAAGTAAAATTTTAAATGCGACCTGAATTCTAATCATAGGTTTTCGTACCACACAGCAAATGAGCTTTAGCGTAGGTACAGGCTAAAGTAAATTTAAAGTTAATGCGTTCTTAGTTATTTATTTGAACTGATTGGATTTCGATTTGGTTGGAACGTGATCCTGCCATAATATCGGATAATTTTATCCTCGATTTTTATGATGACAGTTGTGAGATTATAAATCAGTGATGTTTCGATGTTAGTAAATAACCCGTAGATTGGGTTTCGCAAGTTAATGCGATGCATCGTGCGCGATGGCCGCGGGTCAGGCCACGCTGAATGGCTAATTAACTATTTACTACCTTGCTAAGATTTATCTGCGTAAAGCAGCATGACCAGTAAAGATGCAAAATTAATGGTCCTGGAGAGAGTTTTAGAAAGTATTTCATTGCAACAGGAACATTTGTTCCGGTTAAGGAAAATTACAGATATTCCGTTAGCATTAATTTCATCTTAACAAAGCTTTAGAAATAAATAGTTGTCAATGTGAAAATAACGATAAAATACTCCTTATGGGAAGTCGTTGATAGTGATTGGAGACTAACTCGGTGTAGCATGGCTGTTTTACATAACGGACAATTCTGTTTTTGCTGTGAACCATCTTCTATAGGTACTGTCGGTTACATTTCGATACTTACGTACATATTTTATAAAGATTTTTGCAATAACAATTGAAAAATCTCTCCCCTTCATTTTATTTTAGGGCATGAAAAACCATTTTATTCTTGAGACCTTTTTGTTCCATGAATGCTTAATTACTTTGCTTCTTAACCGTTAGGTCACTTTTAACCATGACTCACTTTAGTCCGAAAATGGGTTTTTAAGTAAAATACCTTCTTAAATAATTCACATAGCGAAATTGCCGTTTTAAATCATGTACAGAGCATTATTCAACTACTGGTAGCGACCTCTAAAACTTGAAGAAAAAATCTAAAAAAAAACAGTAATGTTTTTTCATGGCCTAAAAGAAAATGAAGGGGCGAGAGGCAAGAAATAAAAAAATTGACAAAATAAGCAAAACCCTAGCATGTATGTATATATGTTTGTTCGTGCATATCTCAAAAATTGTTAGTCGGATTGCAAAAATTCTTCTTTTGTTGGACTAGGTATAGTCCAACTTACGGAACAGTGTAAGTTTCATCAAAATCGGTGCAATAGTTTTTAAGATAGCGAGTTATGTGTGTATCGGTCACTATGAAAACGTGTCGTTGGCTTAACAGCGTAATTCAACTTGCTACTGAAATGAAGAAAACAAAGAAATAAAAAGTAATGTAAATAAATTAAACCGACTTCTAAAGAGGAAGAAATAAAAGATTTCTTTGATGTCGGTGCCAGCCTTAATATTTGCAATGAACATAGTCATTTGGTAGTAATACCAGGACTGACTCACTCCGCGATTCGGTTGCGCGCTAAATCTTGCCCTACGGAAGCGGAATAAGAGCACGAGCTATGTTATAGAGAGATACGGTCGGATGCGGGCAACTCCGTCCGCTCAACCGACGCGAATGGCAGTTTTGTTACGTACGTAGTACTAATTCTATTTCTGTGATGATAACTATGCAGTACGAGACTGGCGTGGACCTTAAAACATCTTTATTTCTTCCTTTTTTGAATTCGGTTAAATTCGCCTGTTGACTCCATTTTTTCCTGTCGTAAATAGATTCTACTATTTGTGAGGAACAAATATCTATATGACACTTAATACATTTTTATAAGTATAACCGCCACAAATTGTAATCAAAAGTAGCAGATCGCACTGAGCATTGAAAACACTCTATACAAAACGGTAGGCACATTATTGTCGTACATTTATTTTTTCAGTGTTATTTAAGCATTCCGAAATTGAATTGAATTTTTCTTTAAGACGATAAAAAATATCGTTTTTTTTAAACTTTGTGGATTTTTTATTCATTTTTTGGTTATTTATTTCGTGTTATGATAATTTACTATTTTCCAATCCATGTGACTACCTATATTATGTTGTAAAATTCAACATTAGTCAACATCCCTATTATTTAAAATTACTATTTTTTGGCCCATTAAATATATGTTGAAAAATTGCATTGAATCGTTGAGTATAAAATAGACCTCTTCGCTTTTGCCGTAAAAAATATAGGAGCGCGTTTACGCCACATACGACGTTACAATCAAAGGAACAATGTTAGTAGATATTTCATGTGCGTTTGCTACAAAAATGTTTGCTGCTTATTTTTTATACCACTGAGGCAGCAAACAAGCATACGGGTTACCTGATGTTAAGCAATTACCATAACCTGTGGAGGCTGGCGACACCAGGTTTATATAAGTATGCTTGTAAATATAGTTTGATAATATTTTAACACTTTATTCAGATTCAGAAGTCGTGATGCTATATTGCAGTTAATCGACCATTACCAATACGACTGCCTCCACAGCCCACCATTACACAGAATGGCAAGCAAACGGAATGCGAGTGCTGCATTAGCATGCAAATGTCTGGAATCGAACCCGCTACCGCTCGTGACGAGCCATTATCTAGGTGCCGAGGTGTATAGGCCGGAAAATGCTTTTGTTTTCTTTAAAAAAAAGCTTACTCACCCGATTTGATCTGTGAATTCAGTATTATAAAAAAATAGCAAAAATAGGTTACCTGCCTAGCTATCTCTCTATTTATCAGCCACATACACGTCCACTGCTGGACTACCTACTAGGTCACCTGATGTTGTTAGCAAAACGATATTATTAACACATTCAGTGCCTAGCTCCCAAATTTCCATGCAAAATGAAACCGATAATTTCGGGCACTGAATGTGTTAATATATTTTTAAATATATTAACACATACATACATATCTATTTTTTATTTTGAGAATTCATGTGGGATATTTTAATTCTTGTTCCGGAAGAGAATATTACAAGTGCCTATTCTTTTTTATTTAGAATTACAAAATATATTTAGCATTTCACCACGTGATAGGTATATGCCCTACCCTATGTCACGCGGTGAAATGCTTAATATATTCAAACAAAATGGAACGCGCAATATTAGATCAAAAGCATATAACTTAGTTTAGCTGCCGTTGATTAGATGACACGGGTAAAGTCGGTCAGAGATACTTTCATCTCAATAGTCTCCAGGCAATTTTCATCCCATGGGGTTGTACCGTCATCACTGAATGAGGTAAACATACGCATGATTTAGCTTTAGAGTATATTTACTTCACATCATCGGCCTATATACCTACGTCCCATTGCTATGCTGGGCACAGGCCTACTCTCATAGACGAGAGTGAATTTAAAAATATTTAAGAATTAGGCTGCGTTTCCACCGGAGCCGTGCGAGGTAGCTAAGCGGTGTGCGAGGAAAAATTCCACCAATACCGGGCCATGCAGAGCCTAGCACGTTGATTGGTGGTAGAGATGGGCGGTGGGTAAATACCCAAGGTATTTACCGGGTAAATACCCGGGTATTTACCCAATCTACCCGGTAAATTGGGTAAATACCCAAATTGGTGGGTATAAACTATTTGTTTAGTATTTTTTACAAATTTCATTAAAAATGTTGTTGATATATAGACGTATAGTAAGAATAAATTCAATGGATAGCGAAATAGGCATCTTAAGTTACAGCAACAAAAGTAATAATACACTTTTTATTAGGGTGTCCCAGATTTTACGAAAATCCAAAATGAGTAACGCATACCCTCTAATTATGTTTGTTATGTGCTAAAATGGCCCTTAACCAAAAATCAGCTAATTTTGTGTATGGGAACCCATGCCGACTTCCGGTTGAGCTAAGTTTGCACCTGGTTTCTTTTGAATCACATACCAACCAGGTGCAAACTTAACGCAACCGGGATTGCGGGGCGCAACTATTGTGTCTTGGTCGCTGACAATTTTAAGTATAATTGAAGGCTACAATGTAAATATGATCATAAAACCTTAAGAACCTTCTAGAAACTTAACAAAACCATCTAGAAAAATCACAAAAAAGTCTAGAATATGTATTATACTTTAACAAAACTCTTTTATAAGGTTTTATGAACTTCAAATAATTTTGTTGAAATATCCTCCTACTTAAAGGATTCTTCTAAAAATCTCACAGAATCTTCTAGGAATCTCATCGAAATTTCTAGAACCATTATAGATACCCAGATAGCTTCTTGTAACATATTATTAACTCCTAGATGGTAACATGGCCTTTATGAAGCCTAATTTAACATCTAGAACTTCATAAACACTATAATGTATCACAGAAGATTCTGGCTCCTTAGTAAAACCACCTAGCTAACTTCTAGATATGTCGAAAAACAGACGGGAAACTTGATAATTTTGTATATTTCTTAAGTCGTAGACCCTGTAAATTTCATAAAACCTTCTCAAAATTTGTGGGAAGCTTCAAAAAACCTTACAAGGACATTTAGGCGTATTATTGTTACATCTGGAACAGATAAGAGTGGCTAGAAATACAAAAGAAGATTCTGGATTCCTTGTAAAACCACTTAAAGACTTCCAGATGTCTTATGTCATTTGGGAAACTTGATAATCTTATTAACATCTCATATATTATTTAATTTTTAGACTTCTGGAAACTTCATAAAATCATGTCAAAACTTTAAAGAAGCTTCAAGAAACCTCAAGTCTTCTGCTGGTCACCTTTAGTAACATCTAGAATTCATAAAAATGACAAGAGATACCACAGAAGATTTTGGATTCTTTGTAGGTCTCTGGAAACTTCATAAGACCATGTCAAAACTTTACAGAATCCTCGAGAAACCTTACAAGGCCTTTTAGTTCCCTACTGTACATCTAGGATATTCATAAACATGACGAGAGATACCACAGAGAGATACCATTTAATAATATTATTTTTTTTTAATTCTTTGCTGGAAACTTCAAAAGACCATGTCAAAACTTTACGGAAGCCTCGAGAAACCTTACGAGGCCTTTTAGTTCCCTACTGTACATCTAGGATATTCATAAACATGACGAGAGATACCATTTAATAATATTATTTCATTTGTAGGCTATATATCTATAGACTTTATAAACGAAACTTAGAAACTTCTAGAAATCTCTTAGATCTCTTTAAAACCTTGTAGTACCATCTATGAAGTTCTTAGGATCTAGTATAAACCCTATAGAACCATCCAGAAGATTACGTTTCTCTCTTCAAGACTACGTTTAGGGACATCAAAGAAACTTTTAGAAATATGGTTAAACCTTCTATGAAATTCATAAAACATGAAGAAACTTTAATGTTACTTCTAGACGTTTCTAGACATCTTCTAGAAGCTTCTAGGAATCTGAAAACTTTAAAATACTGTGTAAACACTACTAGAGTACTCGTAGGATATTAAGTCCTCAAAAAATTCTAAAAGTTAACTTAAATTATTTAGACACTTCGTAGAAATAATTTTTCACCAAACTATAAAAACCCTTTAATAAAGTCTTAATAATTATACAACTTCACTTCTTTACTGAAATTGAAATAAAATTATTGGACAGCCTTTTGAATCTCATAGAACCAGCATGAGATGAGAGGACTAGTACTAGTCTTTACGGGAAGCTTATATATATATATTTTTTTTTTTCATATAAAAATAAATTTAAAATCTGACTTCGAAAGTTTACAGAAAAACTCAATATCATTCCTTTAATAAAACAAACATATTTTATTAGGTACGATCAAATCAAATCAGATATAAACGCTAAGTCTGCAGAAAATATTCGGTAACAGTGCATTATCTAACAATCCAAGTTATATTATATCATTCCGATGACGACAGAATGTATTTTTCTTAATATATTATCCCTTGCACAAAATAATTTATTCAATTGTTAATTATCTTGACCCTCAGTAGTTTCTACCCACTAAAATGGGTAGAAACGGGTAAATACCGGGTGGATTGGGTATTTACCCGGTATTTACCGGGTAAATACCCACGAGCGCCCATCTCTAATTGGTGGATCTTTTCCTCGCACTAGAGATGGGTGATAAATAACGTCACGATGAAAAAATCACAGTGATCAGCCGCTTATAGATATCGCCGTGACTGACCGCGCCGGAACGACGTTCCAAAATCACATAGGTTGTTACTTCATCCTCGTAACTATCTCAGTCACTCACGTCACGAAAACGTTCAAAAACCGAGCGCGATCTTCGTTCCGTTGGCAGCGCTGCGACGGCGTCAGTCGCGCTTATTCGGCAACGCATCTGCGTCTATTACGTCACTTACATAACCGAACCATAGATATTGTGATGTGAGTGATAGGCGTGACAAAATCACGGCGATTTTTCACAGTGATTTTCTTCTTTGGAATCGGAACGACAGTCACGGCGATACAAATATCACGCTTTTCCCCATCTCTACCTCGTACACCGCTTAGCTACCTCGCATAGCTCTGGTGGAAATGCAGCCTAATTTTAGTACATTTTCTGATTCAGATTGGTGTGTATGTAAGTAAATTTTTACCTATATAATTTTTACTGGGTCGTCTTTTATAACAGATTTAACGACTTTTTAAGTGCAGTAATGGTTTTCTGATTGATACATGTAATTATTATATTTTGAGAATTCGGGCGTTTCGATCAATAATTAAACAAAATATATGTGACGTCACATGAAACTCTGTAATATATTACAGAATAAGTAGGTAGTTTGATTGTTTGTATATTTGAGGTTTTTATTTTATATCGTTTCTCTTTGTCTTTACAAGACTTGGATGCATGTTTCTTTACTCTATATAATAAAAAAAATACATGATTCATAACGTTATAACACTTGATTAACGACTTGTTTCCACGATCAGAGACAAAATGACAGATGCCACTTTAAATAACACAGAATCACGTTATAGTTCATTTTAACTAGACTAATAAATACAACACTCATAACATGTGCTCGGCACTTATAAATTATCCGCGACGTATTTACGTCCCTTCGTCCGGCATCAGAGCGTTATGGAAACAGGATATATCACACCCTGGGAATACGTAAATCATATTAGCTGCGGTTGGCACTGCCTTTAATTAATGCACTGCAAATAGAAATCAATAGGTTAATGTTAATAGTTAGCCGTTACCTATATTTAGACATTAACGACTTTGGACATAAATGACAATTTATTTAGGTACAGTCACCGGCAATAAGCCTATAAAGATACAGCCACGACAGATACAGGACACGTATAAATATCTGACACGACCTTATTACTATAGGAATGCATGCTCCATTTCATCACAAATTATTGCCGGTGACTGTACAATGGAAATCGATGAAGTTAAGAAGATGCTACGGAAAAGTTAAGAGTATTGAGTAATTTGTCAGTCATAGGTGATTGATTCCGAATAACACAATCAACCACCAGCCGAGCTAGCACAACTATAGTTTGGCAACTCCGGAGGCAGCCTCCGTCGGTCGCCGTTCGTGTTGGCAGTAACTTGTGTAAGTAGTTACGGCTGCACAGAACAAAAAGCACACAGGTGAGTGTCACCAACGAAGTTGCCAAGCTATAGCCGCGACTTCGCTCGTCACGCGACATAGCATAACCTGTCACTGTCACACTACAGCGTGGGAGGGACTATACCGACAAACTTTAACTATAGATTCTAACAACTATTAGGAGTAAAAAATGTTATGTGATGTATAGTCGAAAAACGCTTACTTTCCGAGATATTCATTATTTTGTAAATGAAAAATCCCAAGCGTGTAACAAGCCCTAATAAATGTGACTAAGATACCTTTACTATTTTTTTAAAATCCTTTAACTAAACAGGAATTAACCTTCGCAGTATTTGATGGTAAGCGACTACGAGGCCAAAAAATTGACCTTTCATTTCCATTTTAGCTTTTTTTTTCTTTTTGATAACTTTTCAGCCAGTAAGGACATGTTTATAACGAGGGGCTTAATTTACTGATTTATTTTGTTCCATAAGACTATTAATGTAAAATGACAATATTCGACCCATGTTGATATAACATTTTTTTACTCGTCACACCACCAGGAATTCATGGCTAAAGTATGTCGGTATAGTCCCTCCCACCCTGTATATTGAATGGAAAGGGATAGGTAGTATTTGTCGCCCGACAAAGAGTCGCGCGTCACAGTTGTGCTAGAGGTAAGGTCTGGTGATGTAATGAAACGGTAAAATACCTATTATCTTTAAAATTTTGTTTTGATTGTTAGTAACAGTGACACAAACAAAATTATACTACCTACTTAAAGTCTGTTTACGAAAATAATTATATTATACTTTCTATAAAAATGCCGTAAAAAAACACTACTAGTTAAAAATCATCATCATCATTGTCATCAGCAGTTTAGCCTTGAGACGTCCACTGCTGAACAGAGGTCTCTTCCAAGAATTCCACAACGAATTAACGTAGGCTTTTTGGTCTAAAATAGGCTTACAAAGTAATTTTCTTTTTTGGCGTAGCCATCACATGAGATAAAATGACCGTAAACATAAACAAAAAATACAGTTTAATTGAAGTTTCCTTTTTAAAGCTCTTTGGTAATCGGTTAGTGTTCCCCCATAAATAAGCTTTTTTGTATACGTTTGACCCGACAGCTGGTGAATTTATATTGGGTACCCGAGTTGCTGTCGCAGCGTTAAGGACTCCATTTTGTAATGCGCTAGTTACACAAGTTTGAAGCTAGAGGATTTCAGATATAATAAACAGCGGCATGATTTTTTGATACCTATTTACTTATTTGCTTTAAGCAGGAGGAGCTATTGGGTAGTAAAACGCCGAATACATCAAACTACATAAAATAAGTTGTATGTGTAATTTGATTGAGCTTGATAAATACCTAGTTTGCAATTTCTTAATATGTAATCACTGTTCGAAGTCGGCGCTATATAATGCTATACTAGTATTTATTTTAATCTTTTGGCACAGACCTTTGAATTTTTAGAAATTGTGTATTTGTAAGGTTAGGTTAGGTTTATCGAATAATTTTTTGCTTTTCAGTTTTTGGGTTTGGTTTTTTGTAGGCGGTTTTTTTTTTAATTATTATGTTAACTCTCTGTTAATGTAGCCAAGTTTTAAGACATACAAATATCTGAAGTTCATACTTCATTATTTAGTTAAGATATCGGTATCGGTATCGCCGATTATTTACTACAATAATCGGTATCGGTATCGTACCGGCAAAATTATGTATGGTTACATCCCTATATCTTTTCCATTCCATCATCAGATCCTGACTTGGTTACATTAGAACCAACTGGAAGTTGTACCCTTCCAAACAAAAAAATAATTTTCCAGATCAGCTGCGCCGTCTTTGAGCACCTGCCTAATCGGCGAACATACCGGATCCGCGGGGGCAAAAATGTACCAGTGCTAGTGATTAATTAAATATCGACTAAGTTTATCGACATCGATAAAAAGCAATTTTTTACCATAATTATCAAACTAATGGCTAAGTTTGAATACTTATAACTAGTCGTATAGCAGAAATTCATCAATACTATAAATTGTTTGATTTTGCTCCAATTACTACCTACAGTTGACCTAAAAAGGTCATTTAATTGGCTTAAATGGATATAGTCGCCCAGGCGACGAAGATTAAAGTCTGAAAATGTGGAAACAATGTTGATTGTATATTATGAAAATTATATTAAAGAAGTTAATTCCTCAAAAAGTTTATTTTTGGGTATGTAGTATTCTTCTTCATTCAAATTCTTGAAATTACACAACGGTTGCACGTCATTTTAATCGATATCAACTAATAAAATTAGTTTAATGTGTCTTCGCACTATTAAACGTCAGTACAGATTTGCCATCGCGAAACCGGTGTTTTTGATAACACATACAATGTGCCCGTGTACATCGTTCTTAATTAAAGTATGAACATATAAAAAATGTTGATTGGACCATCTGTATTTTTTAAAGTTGGTACACATCTTACAGAAGCTTTATAAGAACTATATTAAACCTTGTTAAAACAGATTCCGACGAACTGAGATCCTCCTCCTTTTTTGAAGCCAGTTAAATAGCACATTGATGTCTAAATGAAATAAAAAAAACACATTTCGGTCTCTCATCAGAACTTAATGGTAAATTATTGATACTAAAAGACGCCTAAAAATAGTACATTACTGCAGAAGTAAGGGGCTGCCGGCCGAGTACCTACATATAGATAGTTACGCGGCGCCAACCCCTTTTCACGCCGAGGTATGTATAGTGCTTTTGAGAAAAGCATGCAATAAAATAAATTAATAACAGTCCAAAAAATCAAACTTCATTTTCTAGAAACAATAAAAGCAAAGTAAACAAAAAATTTTATTACAGAATGAAATAAAATTCAATTTCCTTTCCAAAAACTATTTCAATACACATTTTTACTGCGAATATTTAGATAAAATATTTTAAATGTGTATTTGTGTAGTTAAATTTGCAATTTTAAATGATTGGAAATTGTTTATAATGTGTTATTCGTTATGTTCATGTCAATTTTATATAAATAAAACTGCAAAATATAGCAAACATCGTTTATTGTTTTTTTTTTTTATATGCTGTGTCACAAATAAATGTGGAATGAATACTAAAAAAACATCTTGCAGGCTTAGGCCGGCAATGATGTATGAAATTCCATGAAATGCCATGTTAATGCACTTTGCGGCCTATTATAAGGCACGTAATGTCAATATTTCATTGCATGTTTGAGAAATTTTCTGTTTTTACTAGCACGCTATTTGAGTTAGATTCGCCCTGTCCTTCCCATCGGCTGCCTGCCCTCCACTCATACGGTAAGCACTGGGATCACCACTCGCGCCAGCTTTATTTTTTTTCAATTTTGACTTTTTAGGGTTCCGTAGCCAAAATGGCAAGAACGGAACCCTTATAGTTTTGTCATGTCCGTCCGTCCGTCCGTCCGTCCGTCCGTATGTCACAGGCATTTTACTCAAAAACTACACGATGGATATTGATGAAATTTGGAATATAAGTGTCTTGTATGAGCCGCTACTTAGTTCGGTAGTTAAATAACTAAAATAAATATTTTTAGGGGGGGCACTCCATACATGTTACAGAACCTAAAAAAAAATTTTTTCAGAAAATATCAACGTGTGCTACATAGTTCGACAGCTCTTTCAAAAACATTTTAAGGTTCTTAAGTAATGTTTTTGATTAAGTGAATACCTTTGGAAATAATCGCTCCGAAAGTTGTGAAAATTGTGTCCCCCCCCCCTCTATCTTCTAAACCGTGTGTCCGAAAAATACAAACAAAATAGCAAAGATACGCTTAATTAATACTTTCAACGAAAATTATTTTCAACAAGATCGGATTAACCGTTTTTGAGTTATTGCCGATAAACTGCGCTTCTCAACAAAAGGACGTAATTGCTATGAAGATATGGTCTTTTGTTGTTGTAATTTTTTACATCGTATGTTTTACCTTATAGTTATTTCCCTTATAGTTACGGCTATGGAACCCTACACTGAGCATGGTCCGACATGCTCTTGGCCAGTTTTTATCGAAATGGAGTCTTCGTACTTACGCAAAATATTAATTACTTGTGATAAAAACCAACCTATACATAGGTAATCTATAAAATATTCTTTCAGTCACTCGGACCCATGAATTCGCTTTCTAAACTAAATTGTTATAATTTGGCTTTAAAAAGTGCTCGATGCTTTGTATGTTGTATGGCTTCCTGTTTCAATGGAGGGCCGTTAAGCGGCGCCCGCCACGCTGCGACCAGACGCGCGGAAACTCAAATCGCGCGAGAAACGATACGCAACAATGTATTTAAATAAAAGAGGTTATAAATCGCGGGGAGATGAGTTTATCCACTTGATTCATGTGTCTACGGAGCCTCGTACTGTTCGAATCATCCAGTTTTACATGTCGTTTATAAGGTTTTATTTAGCTTTGCACTTAGTTTCTCGGTAAGGATGTTTAATGTGGTACTTTCGCAACAGATCAAATCAGTTACTTTTATGAAGAGTCAAATCGCTCAGATAGTAGGTATAAATGTTTCGATGGAAAAAAGTGTGACAATGTCACTGTTACCACTAGAAAATCTTGTCCTTATTTTTAGTTTTCGGTGATTTAAACATTATTGGTAGATTGAGTTTATTGACACTTTAACCATGATAATTAGCGTAAAATAATTTATTTTAGCTATATACAGTACTGTATTGTAGCACTGTTCAATTTGTTTCGTAGTATGATAAATATGGTAAACTAGCTTATGCCCGCGACTTCGTCTGCGGTGTAAATTATAATTTGGCAATTAATCATTATAAATAGTTACTGATATTTGTTCATAAACTTGGTTGTTCATAAACAAAACCCTCAAATATTGGGCCCAAAACTGCACAATGCACATTTACCGCGAAAATCAATTCTTTAGTCCATTTAAGGATTATTTCCATAAAAGGCACTTCATAAACCACCTGTTAGTTACACAAAAAAATAATCTACTAATTGCTATAACCTATAACCTTTTACTTTAAAAATTGTACGGTCCCTAAACAAACTTTCAAACCCTACCTACTCAATCCGTTTTCGAGATAAATTTTAATGAACGATGAAATCATTTGAGTTCTATTCAGTTTAATCAGTTTTAGATACCCTACTTTAAAAATCGTTTGGTCTCTTTACAAAGTTTTAACCCCCATTTAACCCCTTTTTAGGGATGAATTTCGAAAAACGGTAAAACCACATTTCTTTGTTCTTATTAAGGAGTCTATGTAATCTCAGATCTCACACTTCAAAAATCGTTTGGTCCTTATACAAGGTTTCATCCCTCATTTAAACCCCTTTGGGGATGAATTCCAAAAAACAGCAATCACTTCTCTTTACTCTTACGGATGAGTCTATGTAAGTCTATGTTTAAGATCTACTACAAAAACCGTTTGGTCCCCATACAAAGTTTCAACCCCTTTCCGGGATGAATTTCGAAAAATGTAAGAACTACTTTTTTTACTCATATCGAGGAGTCTATGTACAATGTCTCATCTCAGAGCTCCAACTTCAAAAATCGTTTCCACCCCCATTTAACCCCTGTTGGGGATGAATTTCGAAAAACGGTAAAACTACTTGCTTCGACCTTTATTGAAGAGTCTATGTACATCGTCGCTGGAAAGCAATAATGCTGTAACCCGCACCACCATCGAAAATGCTTTTTTTGCATATTCTTATTCAGTTTTTTTTTCTGCGTCGACTGGTATAGTTATTATTTGTCTGTGATGATAAATAAAATGTATACAGCATTTTTTTTTTCACCTAAATTTGTAATCGCGGAATGAAGAAACGCTGTAACCCGCATAAAATCCCGTGTTTTCAACTGCGTTGTGGTTTACAGCAAAATGGTTTCCGCAATTAGTTCTCCGTCATCACGTACAGCATTTTTGCTTTCCGTAAATTTCAACTTTTGACCAATTTTTGTCATTTACAGCATTTTGTCGGGAGATGTTGTGAATAAACTATGGTGTACAGCATTTTAAAGATACAGTAATAAATTAATAATGACAGTAAATACATTTTAAAATATATAGTAAGTTTGTATGTATATAGTATTGAGGGTCGTTTTTATTTGTAGTTTGCTAGTTTTCGTTTTTTAAAGATTTAATCATGATTTAAATTAAATATAAATGTTTGCAAAGCTCCCTTTAGATTATAGAGGTAATATAAGCATAACCTACTTTAAAAGAAAAACACGTTAATTATTTTTCCGTTCAAACTTTAATGCATGTAAACTATACGTGTATCATAACTGTTCTGTAAAACAATCTTTATTATTTTTTGAATTGAATTGAATATATTTATCGATTAGATAAATAATATTTTTTTTTAAATAAATTGACACGTCATCCTTAAAACAACGATTGTTTTAACTAGTATATTTAGTGTCTCACTGCTCTGCATGAGCCTCTCTTCTAATACTTTCCTCTACCTCTGAAGTCCTCCTAGACCTTAACTGGGCGCCATAAGTCAGAATGGGTAGAATGCACTAAATCTCCATGAGCTTACATTTCAGGGATATAAGGGGTTTCCCACCATTAGTGTTTTCATCAACCACAACCACATAGCCTGATAAATACCATACTTCCGTTCTCAATCATCGTCCAAACCAAATGATTAAAATTAGTTTAGGCGATTACATAGTGCTGCTGCATGTAGATGCATACAGTCCAACAGCATAAATATAACAATACTTAATGATAACTTTTTAATAGCCAATACATAACATTTTAAGCTTAAAGATATGTATGTGTGGCATATTAATTAAGTAGTTCAGAAAATATTATTACTACAGATCAACAATTATTTACCACTGACATTTTAAAATGGATCAACATAAACTACCATTCGCACTTACACTGCTTCATTCATACCTGTTTCCTTCCATTCATTCAGTTACAGCAACATTGCAGTGCAAAAATCTTGTCAATTTAAGTTTTCATGGCCCAAAAATTGTATTACGAACCACTTTTTAGACTTACAGCATTTTAAAACGACTGTGAGATTTGGTAAAAATATTGTTTCCATACAAAAATTTTGTAGGTTACAGCATTATTGCGTGCCATGATTAGAAATATCGAAATGCTGTAAACGACAAAAGTCATATTAAAAACAAGTTTATAGTAATTTTACCACCAAGATTATAAACTTCGATTCTTTTACAACGAGTCTACCAAAGGGGGTTTAATAATCTCTTTTTGTTTGAGATTTATGAATTTTTCAAAAAAAATGCAAACGTTTTTTGGCTCTAGTGAAAAGTTTACTTTTTGTGGGTTACAGCATTATTGCTTTCCAGCGACGACATAGTCTTAGATCTCCAACTTCAAAAATCGTTTTGTGCTTATACAAAGTTTCATCCCCCATTTAACCCCTTTTGGGGATGAATTTTGAAAAACGGTGAAATTACTTTTCGTTACACTTACTGAAGGGTCTATGTACGAAGTCTCAGATGTCCAACTTCGAAAATCGTTTGGTCCCTATACAAAGTTTCAACCCCCATTTAACCCCTTTTGGGGATGATTTTCGAAAAACGGTAAAACTACTTTTCTCTACTTATACTAAAGGGTCTATTTACAAAGTCTCAGATCTCCAACTTCAAAAATCGTTTGGTCCCTATACAAAGTTTCAACCTCCATTTAACCCCTTTCAGGGATGAATTTCAAATAACCGCGAAATTACTTTCCTGTCGTGTTGTGAACATCATTTTATGTCTACACTTGGCCAGAAAGCGGCTTTTTCCGTAGTGCTTTATGGCCAGGTGTGGCATAAATGTCTTTTATTTCAGAAAAAATATTTTTACTAAAAAAAAACGGTTGTGCCGTTGAGTAGTTATGAGCGGACATAGAAACGGACATACATACAGGCCAAACACATAACCCTCCTTCGAGCTTCGCCGCAGTCGGGTAAAAATCAAATCCGGACCGTCTCATATAAACAAACTTACTACACACTTCTCTTGGTGACAATGTAAGAAAGAAAGACATAGCGGTAAACAGTATAAACTCCATTGAATATCTAAGGAAAGTCTTAAGAATATCGTTTATTATTTATGACGGAATTGAAATATTTTTCAATGCGAACTATTCATAAGTTTCCACCATTGCAACTTCCAAAGCCGGAATATACGGTATTATGTAACAGATAGTCTGTCAGATAGTCTGTGTTAAATGGGTTATTCTAGCTCCACAGCGAGCTCGTTCCATTGTTTGGCATACGAACGAGACAGGAATATGACAATAACGCGATATCAAGCCGTTTTATAATCCTAGGGCTTTGTTATGTTGTAACTTATAAGGTGCCTTATGGCAGATGTGATCTTACACCTAACCGAGATCAAATGTCTTTATGATAATTCAAACCTTTATTGCTTGGCATATTGTAAAATAAGTATTATAAAGTTCACATTTTCCATGCCCCTTATAAAGAGAAGAATCTTATTTCATTTGGATTATTTTAGTTTAAGAATTTATCACTTTTTCTTATTTACATTACTCAAACTACCGACTTTATTCGGCCATCTCAAAGTAGATCGGGAATAAGATAAGATAGGTAAGAGAGTTCGTCATTACCTTCACGCTTAATACGTTTACCGAACAGTGAAAAAAATAAAGAAGACGAGACACTTAGAATGTTATAAATAACCCTTCTTTGGGCTTCGCCGCAGTCGGGTAAAAATGAGCTACATGGAAAACACCAGGAAACTTAAGCTCGTTAAAAAATCTACTGTGGTGCATTTGCAAATTGGAAAGATGCAATGCACAAAAAGGGTTGAATAACATTCTTCATTGCAAAAGAAATAAAAATGCTCAGTCCACAAACAACGCTACGGGAAAATGCTAAGATTTATGGAAGGAACGGAACTAAACAAACAATATCAGTATATTTTTGGAGTTTCAGATTAAATGCACGAATGGTATTGCAATGGGAAGATATTAGACTGGTGATAAATTGTTTTCTTAAGCAAAGCTAGGTTCTAGGAAGTATCGACAATGGACATTAAATTAATAACCATTGAAATCAGTTTTTTTTTCTATCTATCTGTTCTATTGAAATTTTGATAACCCTTCAAATAAAAGTTAGGAGATGATTAAAATGTGTCGTAACTTCCTAGGTTTTAAAATTGACCCATAAAACATTATGTCCTACACGGTCACTATGTTGTATGGGCCAAATTAGTACACAAATCTATATTTTCATATATTTTATGGTTACTTACTTCATTAACCGAGAAACTATAACTATGACCAAGGACCATTAAAACAAGAGGACTCTCATTCTCCATACTTTGGATTGTAACCCGACCGCTAGGGGATTTCCGGGCAAAAACTAGATGACGCTAAAAAACTAAACATTTAACGATGTTATAATTGAACAAAGAAACATAGTATAGTAACAATTAGTTCGTAAACAAATAAAAATAAATAAATTCTAACATTTAAATACTGTGTCACGTTTGCAAAGTTGAATAATTGTAAATAATATAATTCTTTTACCAAGCTTATACATAGATGGCGTTGTAAATTCGGGGAACAGTTTTTTGTATGAAGAATGACAGTCCTCTTGTTTTAATGGTCCTTGCTATGACCTTACAACAGAAATTCGCTACGTAACGTAGGTACCAATATTTTTTTGAGAGTAACGACAATATGATAATGTTTTATTTGACTTTACTACACAGAAATGAATGTACAATACAGTTTTGGTAGTTACGACAAAATGATTAAAAAATAAGTTTTTTCAGAGTCGTAACGCTCATTTTCTTTTGAGATGTATTTCCTTAGCTATTGAGTTTAGAGATTTCCAATAATTAGTCCGGCTCCTGGGTAGATAAAGTTATTTGAAAAGTATAAATCTTAAGAATTATCTCAATTGGTTAAGAATTTACAAAGGTACGTTTTTTTAATGGAATTTTGGTTTTTGGCTCTTCTGAATAGTATACCTATGTCCTGAGGATTAAAATGTAAAAATTCAAGTGTGAGTATGACAATACATCAAAATAAAATAATTATAGTTCTGTGTAGAACTAAGGTACTTGAACTTGTCTTGTCTGATTTGCCAAAATGTAGTTACAACGTTACTTCAACGTCGCCACACGAGTCTGAATGTCTGCCGATTCAGTCCTTTTACGTTAAGGCCGCGGACCGCGGTCTAGTTCCAATTTCCTCGAGATAAAACAGAGTGATACGGCCGGCCGATGCGCTCGACCGTTGCTGCATAAACTGACTGAGTGCCTTTTCACACGTCCCGGTTGCCGGGTAGTCGGCGCCGGGTGCCCGGCGGCGAAGTGTATGGCCGTGTACGTTAGTTTACGCCGGTACGTATGAAAGCTAATGTACATGGCCATCCACTTCCTTGTCTCGTCTCGTCTCGCCCTGCCAGTGGAAAACCACCTTGACGCTGCACGGCAGAAGATCTGCACCCGACCATGGATTATTATTAGTTTCAAAAGAAAATATGGCTTTTAAATATATATATACACCCTTTTAAGTAACAATTTACAATTATCTGTTTCAACTAAACAGTAAAAAGAAAATTTTATAACAACATTTCTTGCTTCTAGACACAATGTTAAAGATGCGTAATTATTGATACGTTTTAAAAATGAATCGATTAAAAATTCATAAATAAAAAAAAACGTCAGCCGCCAAGGGAGTTGTAAAGTGAAGTGATCAAGAACATTCTAAATCCGTTTTGGAGGATGTTTCAGTTAATACCTATTATAATCCATCATGTTCATAGGAGTCCCGCGGGACACTTGCTCCGGGCATCCATTACCGGCACTCTGTATTATTTATTGGCCTGATCCCGACTGGAACGAGTAGTTGGGCGAGTTATTGTTGACTTGCAGGAAGCGCAAGTCACTAGTGCATAAGCTTACTCACCTTTTCCGAGTTTCTATGTATTCTTAGTTTGTCGCATGGTTTTATATCTGAAATGTCGGTCCTCCTGCTTTAGGCACTGTTCCTACCACCGGCGAGTAAGCGAGTAATGTTGGGCGAATAACAGTTCATTGCGGGCTGACTAGGCATAGAAATCGACCCTTCCAGATCCGCAATGTAAAGCTACTCGCCCAATTTTACTCGCTTACTCGCCGGCGGTCGGACCAGTGCCTTAAGCTTTTATGGATATTAATAAAAAAATAAAAACCATTCCTTATGTCTGTTCTTAGTGTCTATTTCATTGTATAAATGTATGTACATGCACTTTAACTCTTTCAAAGTAGGTATAAAGTTTATTTTTTTAATTACTCGCTTCACTTAAGTATAACCAGTAATTTATTATTCAATAAATAACAGGAGATTGTTGTATCTTTGTCTACAAATAGAATAACAGTAACTGGCTACCATCCATTACATTGTTTGTTCGTTTCAATTGCGTGTCTGTCATCGGGATGCTAAACGGCTAACCGACGACAGCCGCAAGCAACAGAGCAAAAGGGCCACAGTATCTGAGACGAGCTCTTCCCAGAACCTGTCGAGATTGTTTAAACCGCACCCTATTATAACTACGTGCAGACAATCGGTAAGATTAATCCGCTATGACTATTCAGCGTCTGGTCCGCTATAATAAAATGTGAAATATTGGTTGGTGCCAAAAATAATCTGTTTCGCAAATTAATTATTCTTATAAAAAACGCTCCTCTCACACTAAACGATACAGTCTATTACGTTTCCGCCGATGGCGGATCAGATAGTAAAAAACCGGCCAAGTGCGAGTCGGATTCGCACACGAAGGGTTCCGTACAATCGTCGAGCAAATAGATGCCAAAAACACTTTTCTTGTATGTGGACCCCCTTTTGTTTTTAATTTTATCTTATTATTACTACTTGTTGTTATAGTGGCAACAGAAACACACATTCTGTGAAAATGTCAAGTCTCTATCTCTTACGGCCCAAAAAATACAGCCCTATGACTCACGGACAGACAGACGGACGGACAGCGGAGGCATAGTAATAGGGTTCCGTTGGCACCTTTTGGTTACGGAACCCAAAAAACCAATTTAAAAACTCAATCGCCATAATTATAAATATTAGTGTTAAAAAGGTGCAGATGTTAGGGCGCGGCCCCATGTCGACGGCACGGCGCCGTCCGCCGTGGAACGGCACGGCGCCGTCACCGTGCGACGGTACGGCGTCGTGCCGTCGGACGGCGCCGTGGACGGCGCCGTGAACGGTGCCGTGGACGGTGTGACGGCGCCGTGAACGGTGCCGTGAACGGTGTGACGGCGCCGTCCACGGTGCCGTGAACGGCACACCGCACCGGTGGACGGCGAACGGCTCGGTAGTTTTGTTTTAGGCGAATCTCACACTGCGGCGAATCTAGAATCATCAATTTATATAGAAAAATCGCGGTGTATGGCACACTGAGAATGAGTGAGGTCGCGGCGACTTTTTAACCGGCTTTCAAAAGAAGGACGTTTTTTTGTGTGTTTGTTCACCGATTACCTACTCGAAGACGGCTGAACCAATTATAAATTCTTTTTTTGTTTCAAAGAATGATGTTTGAATATTGTAGAGGTGGTCCCATTGCAACCAAATCAGGACTTGATGATGGGATGTTGGAGGAATTGAGGGAACTCTTCAAATATATAGCGATTTTGGTATTGGTTATAGTTTCTCGTGCATTTCTTATTACAAATGTATTTCTAGTGTTAACCGACTTCAAAACAAAGAGAACATTCTATGTAGGTTTGCTCCCCGATTAGGTACTTGAAGATGGCTAAGCCGATATGGAAAATTATTTTTTTATTTGAAAGGGTATACCTCTGAGGTAGTCCCCTTGCAAACAAATCAGGATCTGATGATGGAATCTTGGAAAATCGAGAAAAATATAGCGATTTGGGTATTTTTCATAGTGAATTGTACATTTCTTATCGAATCTCTTCATTTAAAGTCCGTTATTAACAGACTTCCACAAAAGAAGGACGGTTTTCATTTTTTACCCTATTACTCGAAGACAGCTGGACCAATTTGGAAAATTATTTTTTTATTTGAAACGGATTTGTCCTCCAGCCAGAGTGGTCTAATCAAACCGAGATCTGATGATGGGATCTTGGAGAAATCGAGGGAACTCTTCGAATATTATAGACATATACGGCGATTTGAGAATTGTTCATATTCACTCGTGCATCTCGTATCAAAATAGGTTCACTGAAAGTCGGTTATTTTAATTTTTTTAATTTTGTGATTATATCATCATCATTCGGTTTAATTCGCAATGTCAATGTGTACTTTCATCAAAATGGGTTCAGTAGTTTTTGAGATAGAGTTATGTGTGTATCAGTCACTAGGAAAACTTGTACCTACTTAACAGCGTAATTCGATCACTACTGAAATTAAGAAAATCAAGAAATAAAAAAAATACTTAAAAATTAAACCGACTTCAAAAAGGGAAGAAATAAAAGTTTTATGAATACTATTTTTTTGAAGTCGGTGTTAGCCTTAATATTTGGAAGTACCTACGCTACGAGACGCTCAAATACTATATTACATACATAGACCAGTAAAGTAAGCAGTGGCTCGGCAGTGGCTCGGCTTCGCCTCGGCCGACAATTACATGTGATCGGAGGCTTTCTTTATTTACTGGCCAAGGTTTATATACAATTTTTCTGTTCGACGGAGTTGGAAAGCGGCCGGAAGACAGAAAAAATTGCTGGCATAAAACTTTCCTTTTATTTGAAGCCGGTTTAATTTTTATAATAACTTTAATTAAAGAAAAAAATTATTACTCGTCGGTTTTTTAGCCAAATCCCATTCTCAAAATCATTTTTTACCCTAAAAATGATAAAAGGATACGATTTCAATCAAAAAATTATACACTTACAAAAATAAGTCCCTATTTCTATGGAGAGTCGATTTTCGATCCACAGTGTAGCGGGAAGAGTGCAGTGTGCGGTGCGCCGCACACGGTACCGTGTGCCGTACACGACACCGTCCACGATGCCGTCACACCGTTCACGGCACCGTTCACGGCGCCGTCACACCGTCCACGGCACCGTTCACGGCGCCGTTGACGGCGCCGTCCGACGGCACGACGCCGTACCGTCGCACGGTGACGGCGTCGTGCCGTTCCACGGTGGACGGCGCCGTGCCGTCGACATGGGGCCGCGCCCTTAAACATCTGTAATGGTAGGCATTGATGCCTGATAAATAAAAGACAAAACACCCGTCACGTGCCGATAAGTATGTAAATGCAAAATAGACGGTGCTTTATCATTTATTAATAGGGTTACCAAACTTACCGTTATAGGCCAGCTAATAGTCACGTTCATCGTTTGAAGTTTAATCCTACATAATGAGTTGCAATATCCTTACATACGCGCGGTTTTCATCTACAGCATGCAACTGGTAGACGCGTCGGCGCGCGATCGAGCGAGCGAACACCTACTTGACTGCTGCAAGTGACAGGCTACAGCGGGTTCTTTAACAATACCATGCTACGTGTTTTTTTAAGTGCTTTATTTAATTACTAGCAATAATTATATTAATGATCCTCAGAGAAAATAATAAGACCCGTAAGTGTCAAGTAGTGCTAAAATTTTGAGTTATGACGGCATAAATAAGTTTTGAAAATATCACGATGCACTATGTGAATAAGATTGTTGTATTTGCTATAACATGTGGCATAATCAGGCAAACGTACTTGCGCAATTTATTATTTATGTTAGCGAAAAATCTATTTATCTTCAAAATTTTTAAAAATTAAAAATAAGTTTAAATTTAATAAATTATAGGTAAGAAATTCATATGACTTGTGTAACTTCTGAAACGTGTAACTTATAAAAAATACCAGTTATTAATGCAAATCGCCAAAATCTTATAACTTGCTAGTCCTTTGTAACGCGCTCCGCCTGTCCAATCCATTTGTTCTTACCGGGCCGTCGGCAGATACGATTACTAACTTCATATGTATGTGCTACTCTTTTTGTACAGCTTTACTCGCTCGACTGAATCCCTCTTTTACCCCTTGCCTCACCCCCTATTCATTGCGATACGGGTAAGTTTCATCCAATGCTATTGCTAGTAAATGCACCTTTGAAAGAAATTGAAGTGGAACTCGATGTATGTCTTAGAAAAAAAAATAAGAAAGCACCTAAACAGGGCAAAATTTTTAAGAGAAAATTTAAAAATTTCTCGGCTTTCATGCAAAATTACTACAGCAAAAATATAAAGGACGACTTATTACAGATGTCGACAATTTATTCTGCGACGTTCTAAATGAAGAAGCTTGTCCTTTGCGGAGAAAAATCCGAGGACATAAAACATTTTTGTAGCAAATTGTCGAAGTGAGTTTCCGGGTGGGTGGGGACAGGGCAGGACAAGGCAAGACAGGGTAGGGCAGTATATTAAATTCCGCGCGGACAACAATTTACTCATTAGAGAGCCGCCGGCAGGGGACTGAGATGTGAGGAATGGAGCGGCGACATTTGTCTCCGACTGCGGCGCGCAGGGAACTGATGACGCAGTGAGTTCACTAGTAGTTTCATCGCAACTGTGTTACTAAACTTCTGATCACTACTATGTTATATGTTATACAGACTGTGTTAGTCAATTTGTACTTAGAGATGGCATCTTAAATTCAGTCTTCAACAATCAATAATCACACAAATATTATAAATGTGAAAGTTTGTAAAGATGTTTGGCTGTCGATATCCGTGCGTGAGGTGGCCAAGCCCCCCGTACAATTAGGACAGTCCTGTTGGAGGTCCTGGAATACAGGGCCTACAAGCTATCAGGGTAATAAATAAAAATAAAAATAAATAATAAATAAATAAATAAAATAAATATTAGGGGACAATCTTACACAAATCGAACTAGCCCCATAGTAAGCTCAATAAGGCTTGTGTTATGGATACTAGACGACGATATATTTAATAGATACAAATACTTAAATACATAGAAAACATCCATGACTCAGGAACAAATATTCGTGCTCATCACACAAATAAATGCCCTTGCCGGGATTCGAACCCAGGACCTCTTGCTTCGTAGGCAGGGTCACTACCAACTAAGCTAAAGCGGTCGTCAAAAATGTTTGGATGTTGAGATGTTTGGAGGTTTGGAACATAGGATGTTTGTTTAAATAACGGGATAACAGCTACACGAATGTTTTTTGATTCCCTAGTACGTAGTAGTAAAATGAAAGAGGGTAAAAGAAATTAAAAAAAAAACCGTTGTGAGTCGTACTTGCCCACTGAGGGTTCCGTACAAATACATTAAAGTTAGTTATACTTTTGATGATATAATTACAAGTGTAGTTTTCAGATTTTTACTTGCTATGTATAAATACTTGCCAAATTTCATAGTTCTAGATCAACGGAAAGAACCCATACATTTTAATTCCCTTGAGAGTGCCGAAATTTACGTTTGCGGCATAAACGACTGTGTCTTTTTTTTCTTTAATTTAGATGTTTGTATCTTTCACAGATTCAGGGGACTGTATGCCTGAGTATATGGTTATATTTTCAACTCGATACCTTTACGCGTTCCCGAGATAAAGGGTCTTGATAGACAGACGGACAACAAAGTGATCCTATAAGGGTTCCGCTTTTTTCCTTTTGAATTACGTAACCCTAAAACAAAATAGGGAAGGAGAACGAAGTATTAGGACTCTTCAAGACACGAGTAAATAGGCATTTACTGAACCGGTGAGCTACATCTTCGGCCTCGTAGTCGCTTACAATCAGGCGCCACTGAGGGCAATCGTAGATCAGTTTTTTATAAAAAAAGGACCACCTTAATATTACTTGACGATTTTATGATTACATGTGGGATTACGGTGATAAGTAATTGCTACTTTCTTGTACTTATTTGAGGTTTTTTAAATAATGTCTGAAATGTTGTACTTGGAATACGATATACTTACATATTTGTCGATTGTATTCTGAGTACCGATTCTTATTTAAATGTATTTTAATCCAATTTATCATATTGGATAACTAAACCAATAAATTCCGCAACCAGTTCCGAAATTGCGGAATTGAAGGTAAATTTCGAACCCAATTCCGGAATTGGAAACTCAACCGATTTTGCAAGCCCTTCAGCACTATTGCTTAAAACTAAATGAAAAAAGCAAAAAAAAAAATAATCTTCTTGGTGCGTTTTGATTTTTTAGATAGTCATTTTGTTCAGAGTGAAGCATCTTTTTACAGCTGAACTTTGTCAAGATTTACTGACCCCCAGAGCGACATATTATAAGCTTTCCTTATCTCTCCGTTTGTTGCTCAAAGCGCTGTCATTACTGCAATTTCCTTGTACAAATGAAATTTCGTATAAATGTGAATAAAACTCCTCAGTATCTACCAAATAAGAATTAATTTCACTTATTTTGACTCAACAGGAAGAAGTCTTATGTATAGTGGAACAACAACTGTAATGAGGAATTGAGGACGAAATAACTGGTATTATAAAGTGATAAAAACTAAAGACATACAATTAGAGCGTTTACCCATGCCTGAATTAGAATTTCCTGTATTTCAGGTGAAAAGAGACTATCAAAATGTATAATGATCTAATTTCAAATATTCACATACAAGCTAAATATACAGAAATATTTTTTTTTTGTTGATAGTCATTCTTTCCGATAGGTTTCCGTAGTGTCAAACAAACGATACCCATTCTGACTAATCCACCCATATTGCTAAGCGATGCCACTGCAACACACGATCAGACCAATAGGGATTTTGTGTATAGCTAATACCGGGATCCCGAGATTGGCCATACAAAAATTGGGATTGGAAGCCATACAGACCACAGGATAACCTAGTAGTTTAACTTCAAGCAAAAATACATCGCGCAGCATGAATATTGTGATATAATAACTCAAACTCAAACTCAAAACTCATTTATTTCTGTAAGTAGGCCTCAAGGGCTCTTTTACATGTCTGATTCTTTTCTTTTGGCGCTTCGGTAGATGACCTTCTGGTGAGAAGAAGCGCCTGAAGAAACTCACCAGTTTCTCTTTTAAAAACAGCATTACAACAATAGTCTAATATAATAGGTAGCGCAATATGAGTAATAGGTAGTTTGTGCGGATTGTGCCGTGTCGCCACACCCACCTTGTAAGTACTTGTGTAGTTTTTCTAAATTCGTGGAGTTAAACTACTGGCTAATGCTGGAACCAGACTGACCGACTCGGTCGGATGTGCGCGGATCCAATTAAGCGGCGCGACGCAGTATAAAATAAAATACGTCACGATTCACGAAATCCGGCGCGTTTCACTCGCCTAACAGCTCTACATAAATTATTACGGCTTACTCGGATTCCACTTTTTTAAAGCCCACGATTTTTCAGAAAGCATGAGAATATAAAATTTAACGAGAACCATTTTTCAATTTAAAACTTTTATCGTAAGCGCGTTCACGCGCTAAACTAAAACTTTTTATTTGGATTACAATTCGATTGCAAATAACTACCTAATAATTGAGATATAGATGTTATTTGAGCAGTTCAGTAGGATAACAAAATCACAATACATCTCCTACCTACACGATCGATGACTAAATGATCACATGGCGTCTGAATTTCTAATAGACTTCCTAACAATATTCGTTAATTCTCTTCCCACGGCAGGAACTTGTCAGATAAATGGCCAAGTTACACGGCGCAGAAAATTCATTGCCCTGGTTAACGCTAGAATCAATTTTTTAACCAATCGTGATTGGACAACAATTGAACATTCTACAGACAATAATTATTAGTTTTCATTAAGAGTGCTCCACACGCGCGACCGCCACGACCCCTGTCGCGTCGCGACGCAAACTTTTTCAATTAGTTGACCAACCGGGTGTCGGGCAGGTCTATCTGGCGCCAACCTTTACTATTTCAAATTAAATTAGTTTCCGAAAACAATGTTCCACTTATGATATACCTGCTTTTTTAGTTCGGGATTTTCGCCACGACGTGTATATTTTCCAGTAGCTGCCATCACACCAGAAAATCAACACAACGGTTGTTGAATGGGTCCGATAATCCATTATTACAATGTCGAAATGCATGTAATTTACTGCACGTAAGTGCATAATATTCCAATCAATAATATCAGCTAACCTACGCGTTACTCTGGCCGGTAGCGGCCACCCATGTCGATCGCGTATCGAATGGTAATTCTGTAATGGATTCCATGTTCAAAAGATGATAAAAAAACAAACCTTTTTTTCATGCATTTTATAACAGTCATTTAGATTAAAATGCATTTCGCTGATGAGTGATGCTAGAAAATATAAGGATTGCATTGACCAACCGTTGTACTCGTCCGAAAGAATATCATGCAATTCGACAACGGCTTTGTAAGTTCTAGGGATGCTTTCTTACTATTTTTTATTAGTAATTCTAATTGAAAAGCATTTCAAGCATCAGTGCCCCAAAAAACTAGTAATAGTGGCTAAATGTATACCTAATGCAGTTTCTACAAACGTGAGAGGTGCACACGACTCCTTTTCCCAGATCCCGGTTGGATGCTCTTTGTCTGTCTTCCAACTAACAAGTTTGTCGATCAAGCAGTAGCGTATCGCATGATTCAATCAAAGAGAATCCTAATCGTAAGCTTGTATGATATGTTAAAATAGACTAGACATATTTTATTATTGATAATAGATATATTGATAATAGACCCTTTGGTTCAACCTATTAAGATTATAAATAAAAGCGTATGCATGTAAGTGAACATTTATGTAACAAATGCATTTGTCCTATCAACAAATGAATTTTCAATATAGCTTCATTGTGAGTATCGTTAAGATCACAATCGCTTTCATAATGCGTCAATTTGTATGCACGTGCGTCCATCGCCGATAAGGCCTCCTACACTCGCGCCCACCGACTCTGTTGTTGGTAATTGACACTTCGGTGAAATAAAGGCTTTTAAAATTTGATCTGGTTGCTAGCTAACGTAATAGTACATTGTGTATCAAGGGCGGTAAGTAAGGAATTACAAACGAGTGTTTGTTACAAGGCCGAGGCGAAGCCGAGGGCTTTAACAACACGAGTTTGTAATTCCTTTACCGCCCGTGGCACACACAATGTTTTTCATCACACTTGTGAGGAAATCTGATTAAAATAACCTTACTTAACCTAAATAAAATTATAAAACTGACAGTGACATTAGTGACATTATCCATAGACAATGCGAAGACAGTCACGTTCGGAAACCATAGCGGTAAAGACTTAAAATGGTTTATTTTATTTTTGCAAAATACTGAAATGCACTATTTAAACATTTAATTAATATTACAGAAATATGTGTTTACATGTATTTGCAATAACAGTTCTCTTTAAATAAATATTTCAGTAATAAAAGTTAAAAAAGTACGTTGGCGTTTCCTTTGAACATGACAATTAAGAGTAAAACAGAACCAGCGTTTCAAATTTAAAAAGAAAACCATTACGCCCTAGGGCGTAATAGGTCATTTACGGCCCGCAAAACCTACGTGTAATGACACCATTTTCGAGCAAGTGTGATGAAAAAGTCATTGTTTCCTATTTGGATCAAAATGCCTCAAAATTATGCCTTCGAATTTTCGCGCTGTAATTTCATCACACGCTGACAAAAAATAATCTGTTTTCAATTAAGTATTATAAATTATACACTAGCATTGAAATGCGAATTGTAACTTAATTTTGCCTGAGCAAATTATTATTACTAAGATTTTACCAATTTCAAAGTTTGTGTTAAAAAAAAAACATTATTTTCTTAACAAAAATAAAAAAGAAAAACTAAATTGAATTTGGGAAGGCAAGGAGAGTCAATATTAATAATACAATATACTTATATGAAATATCAACGCATCACGAGGGGGCCTGATTTTTTAAATTTGTTTTTATTTTAGCTTTTAGGAATAGATCTATTTTAGTTCTAGCTTATTTAGTTATATCAATAATATTTTTTTATTATATTCATTACATCATATAAAACGTGTCTAAATCAAAACCACATTAATTTCCCATACATAGATCCAAGTTATCTGGGTGAGGCACGTCTGCACCTCGACACGAAACAAGGCTAGAATCCAGTCTCGTTTACGTCCCACGTAGCTATTACCGCCTATCTCGCGCGATGGTAATCTGCGTGTGCCATGCCAGTGAGATGAAACATTAGATGATGGGAAAAGAATTAGTTCATACCGAGATTACAGCGAATGTAATTATTTGTAAATAGTGTAGGTACTCTCCCTTTCCTTTCCTACGATTTAAAATATATTTTGGTTTTTGCAAACTCCAGCCATAAAAACCTCTTAATTTTTTTGGTTTTTGCAAACTCAAGGCATAAAAAACCTCTTAATCTATCATCACTTTCTTGTTAAAAGTTGAATATTAAACTGTTTTGTCATTAAAAGTTTATGCACTATATAACTTTTTTTACCTTACTACAGATCCATAAGTAAAAGTTCGAAAACATGCAAGAAAATTATAGAACGTCATAGTAGAACGCCATTATAGTTCCTGACCATTCTACCCTATCGATTCTGTTCAACCACGTCGGCATTATTTTATCTCTCGCAATTTGCCGATCATAATTTCTGTTTAAAACATTAAACGCCGAACACGAGTAGCGCATCATTAAGATTCAGCACAGCTGCCAATAAACCGTGCATCTGTGAACAAGTGCAGCCTCCAACCTGCCGTATACATCACCTCCTGTCACGCCACACGCAATTATGAGCTCTATATCTAATGAAATTACGAGAGAATTAGTATGACCGATCGGGATCGCGTGTTCCGGAACGGGCCGGCATGTTTATAGCCACCGTGATGAATTATAATCCATTACAGAATAAACTGACTCGTGCTATTATACCCGGCTTACATTAATTCGTCAAGTGTGGTCCAACGCCTCCGCGCACATGAAATTACTCGTCTTAATGCCATATAAAGCGCCAAGGTTCCGGACTGGATTACACCTAATTTGAAGGTTTTTTTCTGGTAAGTAATAAATAAATCAAAGACTTCGATAAAAAGGACGCAATATTTATACATGAAGACTGTATCCTTAATTATAAAGAAAACTTTACTTGGCCGTACTTATTTCGTATTATAGTTTTAGATTAAAATTGCACATGGTATTTGATTAGTGCCTTTATAAGGTACTAATTTTGTCCTGGGAGCTCGACGTAGAGCATATGATTTAGACAAAATTTATCCAATCCTTCCGAGTAACAATATCGAAGCCGGTCAAATACTACAAGAAAATTTACTGTATGCGACCAAGACGATATTTCACAAAAAAAAACATACTACGGAAACCGCAATTAAACGTGATTTGTAAAGTAAAACATCTGAGAATACTCTAATCATTTCTATTTGTTTAAAAATATTTTTATGAATTTGTGTATGGTGGCCATTTTGAGACTGGCATGTTACTTATTACAACTCTGACTATGATGTCCAATATAACTATCCTGCTCTAGCGATGGTTCGACGCCATGAATGTCCGTCGTGCTTTGGTCCTTGGCTGATTCCTTTAGCTGTCGGCCTCATCCCGAAATTTATGGGAATCCAATCCGTTACGTAAAAAGTAGTTTTTATGTAAAAATATACATTCACGACATTTATTCTGCAGATGGTTAACTAAGCAATTATAAAGCGAACACTTAGATAACATGTTTTGGCAGCATATTAACGTTTTGTTTTTTGTAATTGTCCATAGTCGTGGTTGAAATAGTCTTAAATTGACCTCGATAGGCTTGTCCGAAACACACTTGCTGGAGAATTTTGAAAACATCATAAATTCCCTAAAATAAAAAAGACAAACCACATTATATCAGATTATATGGTTTAAAAATAGACTCAGATCATACTCTCCATGTCAACTGTCAGACCAGCCTTTATCTATCTTTATAATTAACAATACAGTCTTTAGTACATTACCCTCATTCCCCTTCCCTTTCATTCATTTCCCTTCCATTTCCGTTCATTCTACATTCATTCTTTTTTTTTCCATTTCATTTCCCTTTTTTCTTAAATATATGAAGACACAATATTGTATACTAGACAGTTTAAGTTTCGCTGCTATAAGTTCTTCACATTGCAGCTATTTCGGTGCAACATCCTTGCACTAAGCTCTGACAAATCGCCAGCCGATCAACGTGTTGCAACGTATAATTTGTTTTGTTTGGCGAGTAAAAGCTAGTAGCGCTGCCGGCGCAAACGCATCTAGACTAAACACCCAGAGGCAGACAGCCCTATTATAATAATAGCAAGGTACCTAATCAAACCATATGAGAATATACTGTACAGGTTATTACCCAAGAAAAGTGTTAGTATGGAAATTGTTCTTTAGAATATCAAGATCACCTACATGCCTTCTTCATTCATGAAGTTATAGTTATCATTTTAATCACATTTCATGCGTTCCATTATTATTTGCGAAGTTGAAATATGAATATTGGACTAGACAATGAACCCATCTGAGAATAATAAAACGGGCTCATAGACAAATTTAATTGGTGACCTACTTTACGTACGAAACGAACACAGGTACCTAAAGAAAAGATAAAACAATGGAAGTATTTGCTTGACAAAACTTGAATGCACGTACATATTAACATAGTCGTATTAGGTAAAACGTCGTCAACTTGAACAAGCAGCATCCGAGAAATTATGGGGAACAATTGCCTGCAGTAAACTTAGCTCGCAGCACAAACACTACAGACTAAACAGCGCCAAAATAAGCACAGGCGTGATCGCAGTTTAAAGAGCGTGCAGTTGTCTAGCGCCCATACAACCCAAGTAACACAAAACAGAGCTGTATAATAGAATATATCAACGTTAAAAGCTGAATAATTTTGCTGAATAAGAGCTGAAACAGCGCTGTTTCAGCCGTTATACATCTAATTTGGGCACAAATTATTCAGCCTTAAGTTCACAAGGCTGTTTAATAGCTGAATAGTAGCTGTACAACGGCTGTATTGAGGTTCACAGAGTTATACCTAAGGGCTGAATATCGGCTGTTTAAAAGAGCACGAGTGACTGCTTATTCAGACTAAGTTTCACATGTGAACCCTTATTACTATCTTAAACCTCCACAGGTTCACTCTTTAGCTGTACAAGCAAGAACGTACGCTAAATTTGACGTTAGAGGAATACAAATATTTATTATGACTGTTGATCTTTCATCGATAGTGACACAGTGAGAGTGTGAAGTTTCTGATTTACTTAATGGCGGAATATATTATTTTGTTAATCGGTATGCACTTGATGTTTCGTTATCTCGGCGAAAAATGATTGCGATTACGATTTTACTGTTATTATATACATATATTATCTAAGAAATTTTTCACGCGCTTCTCGAATTATATGTTTTTTACAAAAATAAACACTAAATATGCACCATAGAAAGTATATACTAATCAGTTTTAATTAGGTGTGAAGAAAAAATTCTTCAAGTATACACCTAAAATTGTTGTTACTGATCTAATAAGAGTAAATAATTGCGATGTAATTACATTTTATGGTTGAAACATGCTCAAAACTAAAAATAAAGTACGATAATCTATAGGTTATAAAAAAAGGTGGTTGAGTTTTCAACACCGATGTGAACCACTTTTCTTCTATATTTCAGCTATAGGCTGCAGAATTACTCACTTGAGTTCTGTTATTCACCCAAAAGCTGTTTTTTGTGTCTTTGGTGGTTCTTCTGGATGTGTAATCAGCCAAAAGCAGTCTTAGATATCGCACGTGAACACTTACACATCTATAAGCGTTCTAGTGAACTTCTAAATAGCCGCTATACAGCTTGTATCAGTAGGCTGAATTAAAGCTGAATAACGGGGAAAAAATCAGCCCTAAGCAAGATTAACGTCTACATTTACTTCACTATAACTCTACAGACGTTATAATGGTTCACACGTGGTATCTTAAAAAGCAACGTAATTGATATTCATGTGTGCTATCTTATACAGCAATTAGCATAATGTGCTCTGTTAAATTGCTCTTAAACAGCGAATAGTGTTTAAAGATGCTTAAAGCTGAATAAGAATGGAAATGTGTACCTTTTCTACACCGTTATACAGGTTTTATTCAGACTGAGCTCTTTAATTGACACTAATTGCTATTATGCAGCTATAAGTTCACGGATGAACTGTTATAAGAGTCTATATCAGCGAAGAGCTGTTTAAAGACCCACGAGTGAATAGTTATACTGCTTCTGTGTTACTTGGGAAGTGCCCAGCACGGCCGCTTTCCGTTCTCATGCAAAGTTTATCGGATTAGGAAAGAGAAAGTAGGAAAAATAATAACATATCCAAACGAATCCGTTCAATTGATAAATAGCCTTATATGCATACCATAAAAATACCCAGATCGGTATAGGTATATACAGGGTGAATCATAAGACGTTAAATAAATATGTGTTTCTTACTTTGTACCTTTAGTGTAAACATATAGACGTGACAACGTGCAAAAAGATGTTAACGAATTTTGTTAATTAATTAATAAAAAAAATGTTTTAAATTTACTGAGTCTCATAATCACTCTATTTCCCCCGTTGATCTATCGGAGATCCATAGCATGTTACCTACTAAGATTAATCATTCAACCATTTAATCTTATCAATCGAATGACTTATAAGATGAATTAATTCTACATAACAATAATTAAAAGTACTTTAAGCTACAGAACAAGTATTGTCGAATAGGGTGACCATAAGGTTGGTGTTTATAATATTTAAAATAATTATCAATAAAATTTATCTGTTTGCTTCTAGACCAGAGGTTCCCAAACTGATTTTGTCTACCGCCCACTTTAAAGAAATAAAAAAATTAAACGTCCCCCAATTTTATTGGTTAACGAAAAACCACTACTTATAAATACGGAAATATATAAATTATTGTGAGCTAGGTATTAGACTTGAGATTTCTGGCTCTCTTACCGCCCCCCTTGATGCCTTCACCGCCCACTAGGGGGCGTTATCGCCCACTTTGGGAACCTCTGTTCTTGACTTAGTCAAATGAATTTTCCTCGAAATACTGCGTTAGAAACAATAATTTCTGTTTACGACTTAGGATTCATTCTGTATATGGTACCTGCTTCTATCTAAACTACTATGAATACCTAGTCTTAATCTTGAAGATTCTCGAAAAGATGATTGCGCAACCTGCACTTGAAGGAGAATTTGCTTTCAGCTAAATTTCTTGTACCTATGGAGATCCCTTTTTATTTTAATTTCATTTTATTCGTATTATTCATTATTATAGCAGCAAAAAAACTACACATTTAATAAAAATTTCAAGTCTCTACCTACAATAATTTAAAAAAAACAGCCCTGTGACAGCCGAATAGACGGACAGGGTACGCTTAGTAAGGGTTCCGTTACAAACCTTTGGGTACGGCACCCTGAAAAGTCACAGTGGGTAATTTTTTATCAGAATTTTATTTACTCTTACTCTACTTACTTACTTTACTTTTATTTTCTCTACTTGAATTTTATTTTTGTGACTCTTTTGGTGTTGCTGGTGTCTATGGGCGACGGTGATTGCTTGCCATCAGGCGACCCGTCTGCTCGTTTGTCCCCTATTTCATAAAAAGAAAAAAAAAAAAACATAATCATCAAAAATATAGGCACATTTGTGTACAACTGAATGATAGTATTCGTTAAACTAACGCGCGTTAACCCTGAAAGTCATGCTCTGAACTGTTTAGAGCCGCGATGCTATCTATCAGTTCGGGCTTATACACTCGCGTGTCGACCCGCGGCCCTCGGATGATTCATCATCATCATTATCAGCCTATATACATGCCACTGATGGGCATATGCCTAATTTGATAGACCCCTTCTCTTCCTCGGACGATGACCCTGTCAGAATCGGTTCGTCGGTCTACTGTATGTTCTTTAGACTGTGGGCGTGATGGATGAGTGAGTCGTCTTGTTCCTACTAATAATAGTTTAATATGCCAGACTGGGCTATTATGGAGTAATACGTGGCCATAATATTTACTTTGCCTTACAAGAAGTGCATTGCAAATTGTAATGTTTATTGACGATTTCTGCAACTTATAATATATTTTTCATCACACTTGCTCGAAAATGGTGTCATTACACGTAGGTTCTGCAGGCCGTAAATGACCTATTACGCCCTAGGGCGTAATGGATTTCTTTTTAAATTTGAAACGATGGTTTTGTTTTACTCTTATTTGTCGTGTTCAAAGGAAATGCCAATTAAACTTTTTTAAATTTATCACTGAAATATTTATTTAAAGAGAACTGTTATTGCAAATACATATTTCTGTTACATTAATTGAATGTTTAAATAGTGTATTTCAGTATTTTGCAAATATAATACCAACCGTTTTAGGTCTTTACCGTTATGGTTTCCGAACGTGATTGGACATTCGCATTGTCTATGGATATATTTGCTAATGTCACTGTCAGTTTTACAATTTTATTTAGGTTAAGTAAGGTTATTTTAATTAGATTTCCTCACAAGTGTGATGAAAAACATTGTGTGTGCCACGGGCGGTAAAGGAATTACAAACTCGTGTTATTAAAGCCCTCGGCTTCGCCTCGGCCTTGTAACAAACACTCGTTTGTAATTCCTTACTTACCGCCCTTGATACACAATGTGCTATGAGATAATTATTATAATCTTAAGACATCCCATCAAAAGCATTGCATATAAAAAGATGCAAGTCTCGCAACCAAACAAAAAAGTTTTGAGATATAATGTTAAACCAATTCGGTTATTTTAGTCAGTACCGGTCTACAGAACTCTGATTTCCACCGACTTACCTATTATTTAACTATAAGATGTGTTCTTCCACGATTAAACACTAGGCAAGTCAGTGGAAATCGAGTTCTGTGGACACCCTCGGAAATTATTGTTTCTAAAATAACCGAATTGGTTTAACATTACATCTCAAAACTTTTTGTCATAGAAGAATGTGTTGCGAGACTTGCATCTTTTTACATGTTCAGTTTTTAATGACATCTCATTTTTTTTGTACGTGGTCGTTCGTCCTTTATTTATTACATTACAGTCCATTCGAACTCAATTTGCCAGTTTAACTACAAAAGTAAATTTGTAATCTCACATATTTTTATAGGTCTACAAGCTTACTTATGCAGCTTGTATATACCTTTGAAAAGTGACTGAAATTGCAATATTTTTAGGTTTTGTATGACTTGGTAGGCTTAAAATTAATTATTATAAATGTGAAAGTTTGTGAAGATGTTTGGATGTTTGTTACCTAATAACGGGATAGCAACTGGATGGATCAAGCTGAAGTTTGGCATGTAAGTAGACCATTTCCTGGATTGAAACAAAGGATACTTTATATCCCGGTAAAGAGTTCCTTTGGGACAATAACGGGAACAACGCGGGCGAAGCCGCGGGAAATTACTAGTTGAGAATATATCTAAGTCATATTATGCCCTACATATCCCTGAATATTCAGGGTTCTAGCTTTACTCAGCACAAAATTACAGGAGGTCTAAAATGGCCTGAATGGCTTCGAGAAAAGGATGGTACACCCGTACCTTTGTTTTACTCGACTTGGCGGGGGCACTGCCGTGTCCCCAGATAGGCACCTATAAATTAAAGAAGATGTAAATGAAGATATAAATAACGTTGCAGAACATAACAGTCCATCCTAACAACCGAACGAATATAACCAATCTAATGTATAAATTATCCGGGAAGTATTTGAATTTTATTCTATTGGCAAAATTTCTGCCTGCACGTAATTTTTCAGTTGATAAGATTTTTATAGGAGGAAATGAAGCGGCTCTAGCCAATATAAAATTGTTCATTAAGTATGATTTTTTTTAATCTCCAAGCGAGTGTTTACTTAATTGCAATTGTATGTTTTAATAAAGGATTGATTTCTTTTAATATAGAGATAAAAATACATAATAGCAATATGCTAGTTGCTATATCAATGTATAAATAAGTGTATAAAATCGAATAGATTAGGATAGTCGTAAACTTAATATATTCAAAGGCTTGATTTTACTTTTTCTGAAGGGTAACTCAAATAGTAATTTGAAGGATACCCAAGAGCCCAAAAGGTAGTCGGACAAGTTGACAGTTTAAATTAAATTTTGTGAGTTTCGGGAATAAAAGTATGAAATATATTGAATTACTTTGTACCGTTTAGTCAATAAAAAATAATTCTGACGCAGCATTCAGCAAGAATGACGCGCATATGTACGTGAAACTATTCGGATTCATAAAATACCAAGGCTTGAAGTCTTGATAAAATCATAATTATATTCAAATTTTAAGTAAAATCAAAGAAAATTTTTAATCTTATGAATGGGAACCAGACATTCAGTTAACCATACGAGACTGTTGCTTATTATCAGAGCATAATCGGCCAGTAATTCAAGAGTGTTATTATTTAAAAAAAAAGGTTGAACTGGGTTTAGGGCAAGCGACCTGGGGGCCTTATCCTGACCTTCTCTGTTGTCATAAATCATAAATACGAGTAGTCGCACTATCACACTTAATTGTGCATCACATTAACATAAGTTGGTACAAATAGACAGAAAGTTTCCTAGTGGCGGAGGAGATATGCTCCGTCTGACTATCAGCACTCAAGTGATGAAGTGAAGTAATGAAGTCCAGTAATTAAGTGCCCCCTCCTCGATAGATCCGATTATTTTATAGGCGGTCCCTCCGTCCCTACCAATGGCCATGTTCGCACAGCTGGATTGGCATAAACAACAGCTGCACCCTGCACGTGTCCAGCGTTTTGCCACAGCTGGCACCATGCAGACGATGTGATGACCCTTTCCATGGTACAAAGTATGCGTTCTCTAACATATACATTCTCGTATAGGAGCTTTGATTTAGTCACCAGGCTGTATGTAAGTACATAGGTTTTCGGAACTTAGTACCGTTATGATAATCACCATGCCCTAGCTCGGTAGAGCTAGGGTAGCGTTTCCGAATCACAGCAACTGGTCGCATCAGGACGACCTAACTATTAGTAAACCCTTATAAAAAAACATACAACTTTTGACCAGATTATCTGACGTTAACTTTGACCGTAATTAAAATTAGGAGGAGTTCTAGAGCGAGCATTGTTACTGTTTTAGCTACACATTATTTACTTTGGCATATTCAAAACTCGATTCAAATTAAGGTATTTCTTTAATTCTCTATATTTTAATAATTTTCGAGTAAATCGTTTTCTCATTTAATCTATAATTAACGTATAAATGATATCAATTTAAAAAAAATGTTTATGATTGATATGATTCATTAAAATTAAAAGATAAAACAGATAATCTCGATATAATGTCATTTTAATTTCCCGTGCTTCAAAATTCTTTACAACTCGCACGGAATAAATAGGCTTTAAATATTTTGCCAGTTACGGAAATAATGTAATATTATTTATGTAAATAATTATTTTCATAGTTGGTAAATCATAAGTTGCATAGAATCGGTAGGTCGTATAATATAATACGTTGGGTAAATGCGGTGCACTTCGGTAATTGCCGGACGGTTTGAACAGTACGATGTTGTTGGGAGTTCCATAATTAACTAGCTTTTGTTCATTGCTTCGCTCAGGTCGCTTCTGGCTTGAGTCGTTTTAAAAGTTAAGTTAAACCGACTCTGTCTTCATTAGCATTGAAGTTGGCATAATTATAGCTTTATCTTTACGTACCAATTTTCAGTATTACTTTAACATTACATAAAGCAGCGGTCGGCAACCTGCGGCCCGTGAACCGCTCACTTGCGGCCCGCGAGCCTCCCTGGCTATTTTGTTTATAAAGGTCGCTATACTCAGAACTGTATAAAATCACAAATTATTAACAAAGTGCGGCCCGTGTCAATTTCGTTAGCTACTACGAGTATGTGGCCCTTGGCTGCTAAAACGTTGCCGACCGCTGACATAAAGTATAGTATTCATCAGGTGATTTTGCTTGCAATTAATATTAAATTTGTTTATGAGTAATGTTTTCGTGCAAGTTTCTTAACATATCTCGATTTAATTTTTTTTAATAATATTTGGTTGGATGTTAAATGATGACCCATGTTGGGCGCCAGTTTCAAAAGTGATCGCTAGAAGTGTGAATAAACTGCAATATGAAATTAAATAAAGAAATATTTTTTTGTCTAAATTATATAGTTAATCGCAATTTAACTATTTTATACTTTATCTGTACTGTAACAACTTGCTTAGGGCATACAATGTTTTCATGTCCTGAAGCTGATATATCGACGTTCCGCATAATCAGTGGTGCGGGCGATCCGAATAAGATTATTAAGTGGGCTTACTTCAAGTATTAGATTAAGTTTTCATACAACAGATATCCAGATATACATTTTAACGGAACATTATTGGGGTATTCTATATTATTTCCTGCCGTTGTTCTATTCACACTGTGGTAACGTGACGCAAATCACACAGAGGTGTTTCGCTAATGACGATCGTTTTAGGAAGGGGGGCTAATAGAGATCCCATGTCGCACGCTGATCAACGATTAATATGCCTCCCGATTTCCGATAGGTGCGTCTATCTATGTTTGCCTCAGTTACAATTAGTAATTTAGGTGGTTTATTGACACCGAGTAGATGGGCAAACCGTGTAAATAGGCAAATGCGTAGCGGTAAGAGCGATGTTACGTCGCTATAAAGAAAAAGATTAATCCAAAGAATAATTTTGCCCTGGGTAGACCTGCTTACCTTTGTACGATCTGGCGGGAGCTAAACCTGGGCCCAGGGCGATGGGAGATGATGCGGTGCGGGTCACAGATCACAATAATTATATTTGGTTTAGAACCTTATAAAGTAACATGCGGAAGAGCGAGTGACAAATACTGACTTTACAGAGTTTTAATTTTTTGTTGTTTAAACGTCGTCAAGCAGGCCTCCATTAGGTATATGCAAAGTTTACAACGTTTGGCGGCGTAACCATCGAGGTTTCATTTTAATTTGTCTTGTTATGTAATATCACCATTTACTTACCATGAATGCAAACAGACAGTAAGATGATCATAATAATCTATTAGTCCGAAGATCTCAAGAAATAGTTGATAGCAAAATCATAACAAATTTACTCTGTAATGAATGTTCAATAATTTTTCAACTGACACCTATACATTTGTTTTGCAAAACACTTCAAAAGCTTTAGAAGTTCAAAGTTGAAGCTTATAATCTTTGCTAGTACACGGTCAGCGCACCTAAACCTCTACACTGTAATGGCTGCTTACGCATTGCTATCTCTCCAGGTATGTAATTAACCGGGCTGTATATTTCCGTCGCGGCGTACGGCACACGCCAGGTATAATTAACTAGCGCCGCTGCGCGCCCGCCACGCCGAACATACCAACGGACAGACTCAATATCTATGGATACATATGAGACACCCACTAATGTTTGCTGCTTTATCTACCAAATCAAGTTATCGCCATAATTGGGGACGAAATGCTCTACCTGAAGTTTAAGCAGCAGTAATAATAAAACATAAGACACTATCAACACTCTCAGAACTCAAAAAACCTCCAATGGACACAACGTGCACTATGACTGTATTAAGAAGCACACCGTCATCATGACCCTGATTTTGGTGAAATCAGTTCCGATTGCTTAAGGATATTTTTTCTACTCTCTATTTCATTTGTTTTTCTGTAAAAATCAAAGTGGCCTAACTTTTATTAAGCGACTGCTCAAAAAAGGGAGTGTGATCTCCTTCTTCTGCCTGCCAGTAAACATTTTGTTAAATTCAACTTTTTTTGGTTACTTTTAACAGATTTCACAAAAAAGACGAAATTCTCTTATTGCTTGTATATTTTACGTGTTTTACCTTGGAACTGCTTCGTTTATGAACCGGTTTGAATTTTTTTTTAATTCAATAGGTTCGAGCAGGGTCCAAATTTTCAAAATACAGTTCTGATTATGGGATCCATGAGGAATTAAGGGGACTCCTCAAAAATTAAAGGCATATGTGAATTTGCTTGAGTTGTAGATTAAATGATCGAAGTTGGTTATTTTTTTTAGAAAAGTAGTGTTATATCCTTTACTACATTTTCTTGCACCACTATCTTGTTCACAAAATGAGGCCCTCTATAGGCCCCGATAAAGGGCTGACGAGCATTGCATTGGGCCATAATGGTGACAAATCGTACACCATCGTGCGGACTACGCAGGCTGACTAACGGTCAACTAATGAGGATTTGTGATTACATCTCTCTTTATTGTATTACGCGAGGGAGTTAATCTACCAATTGCATTCTTTTTTTCATTAACTTCCTAGACATCAATATTAGTGTGTGTCATAATTTGCAAATTCAGATTGTTAACCGTTTGGATAATTATGACTTTTATAAAACATGTAGTATCCTTTGTGTTTCATTCTATATTAAGATGAATTGAGTCGCGAGAAGGTTAATGTCCATTCACGACATCAATTTTGGTTGGAATCGGTTTTAACACATTTTCTCTGTGCGACTTGAGAAGTTCTAAAAAAAAATACTGTACATACATGCTTTTCGACTCTTCTCGTGTTTATTGTCGCCGAGACAATGTATCAAGCGATAAAATGAAACGCACTTTAACCGAATTTGATGCAGTTAAAACTATTCTAAACCCCTTATTCGTTCGTATGGACAGACTCATTATCAAATCACATTAATATCAAGCTACTAGTATTCTTCTTGTCGTCTTTATCCGGGTTTTGGGCTCTGACATGCGAGAATTGTTTTTGTTGCTCTCAGGACCAGTTACGGACCTCAATAGAGTTTATTGGTCCCACTGCTCTCAAAAAAAAAACGGAAATACCTACTTCTAAATAAAAACTTCTCCATGCTTGCACAAAATTATAAAAGAAAGTCTGTAGGTCCATTGCAGGACTTTTTTCCCAGACCCATTCAACTAACTTTTTCGTCACGACTGTATACCCATTGTCTTCATAATTGCTTGACACCGTCCAGTGCTCGCCCTAACGACTGTCACCGCCGGCGACACCCGTGATGGATTAGGCGCGCGCGGCGGGAGTGACAGCTGACAGGCGCGAGACGCGTGATGCGACTCGTTACCTGCACTGATGAATACGAGTACCGTACCTGATACAAGGAATAGGGAATCAGAATATGATAGGTACCTCTCTATTCATGTATCTGTGTACTTTGAATAAAATCGTAGTTACGAATTGAAATTTGCTTTGGATTATGATCCCGTTTAGCACACTTTTTCCCCCGGTATTCCCACCAATGAAGCCGATGCAAAAAACAATTTTTACTTATTTCAACTCTGCGAATTAAATCGCAAGTGGGTAGTAGACTAAAATTTAAAATTTAAAATTAGATGTAGGTATATTTGAATTGATTTGAATTTGATTGTATAAAATTATATGTCAAATACTGTTTTTAAAAATAAATTCGTTTAAAAATTTCTTTATCTAGATTCTGACAAAAGCATTGATAAATTTCTGCCAATGAGTCAATAAAATAAAATATACGAATGAATGAAAAATAAAATATACCGATGAGTGCTGCCAACGTCTAATGCCTCTTTTAACGATTAACTTCATATTGTTCACAACCTTAATCCAGATAGTTAAGATTAATGATTGACTTTCTGTTGATGAAACACAATTATGTAGGGACAAAATTGAATTTTATCTTTCATGCTATCTGCTGTCGTTACAGCTGCTAATAGACATGTAATTGAAACTAAATCACATTGGACGGCGTAGATAAAATAAAACTTGATTAATTTGCAAACCAAATTGTATTAGATTTTATCTAAATTATGTCCAATTAGAGTCCCCTAATAGCTCTGGACGGAAGCCACTGTCAAATAGTTCATGATTTAATTTAACACGAGTAAGCATAATGCAGTTTATTTAAATTAAATTTGGTTCAAATGAATAATTTCAGTAAAACTTGTTGGAATCTTAGAAGCTTTGTTAAGAACTATTTTTATCATTGGCTATATTTAGAATATATACTTAAATACGCATAGAGTAATTTAATATATTCCTGTTATTTATTGAAATACAATTAACAATCTATTTACAATCACCAAATTACGATACCCAAAACAGACCTACAAACTAAATAAAGTGGCAATGAATAATCATAACACTTCAAATAACGACAAAGTCAAATGTAAATACAAACAAACGCATTATTTATTTGCAAAGAGAAAGCGAAATGAATCAAATGCAAATGCACGTGTAATGAGATGCAAATGGCGCAAACAATCGCAGTCAATACAATCCTGACCCCGGGGAGTCGTGGCCTGGCCGTGAATATCGGCAGTAAAATCGTGATACAACATGTACAAACAAGCAGAAATAGGAGCAATGAAATCTATTGTTCAAAGGAAATGGAAAACAATTATTCTTTAACAAGTAAGATAAATCACCGCTAGAGAGCAATAGTTTCAATAAGTAGAAATAAATGGCTGGCCATTCAGGGTATTCCTATCATGCAGCTCATACCTATCTTAAAGCTACACTTAAGCTTGTTTAAAATTATAAAACTAATTGTCCCGGCAAACTTCGTTTCGCCTCAGAATTTTAATTTTATTAGATGTTTTAATAGTTGTTGTTCGGGGCAAAGACAAACACAAAAAAATCAAAGATCGTAAAAATCGGTCCACCCGTTCTCGAGTTATAAATGGTTTAACTAACCCGACTTTTTTTATGTATATATAAATTAAAACCAAGATCAGCATTCTATTTTTAAATATATATTTAGTACGTAAACCTATGAGAAATAAAGCATTAAACCAGTTGATGGTCAAGTCGAGCTTAATACTATTTCGCGCTTTTTGTTAGTGTTTATCGATGGGTTAGTCTCATCTCGTCTAAAAAAGCAGCTGGTCTAAGCAGTAACTGGTCTAAAAAGCAAATGGTCTAATTAGCAACTCGTCTAAAAAACAACTGGTCTAAGTAGCAACTGGTCTAACGCACAGATGGTCTAATTAGCAAGTGGTCTAAAACGCGGTTGGTCTAAGTAGCTAGTGGTCTAAAAATCAGCTAGTCTAATTAGCAAGTGGGCTAAAGGTCTTACCAGAATAAAGTAGAACAATGACTCGTACTTACTCGTGAAAATGCATATCTCATGTACGGAAAGGTAATACATAGGTTTCTATCAAAAAAATATTTTTAAACAATTTTTATTACCGATTGGGCTGCAAGTGGAAACAATAATTATTCAAACTCCTTTACATCGCAAACATACTGGCCACTTTAGATTATAGATACCGTGTTTGTTAATGACAACTTCATTCTATTATGTGATGTTTTCCTGCCTTCGTGCTGAATATTGTTATGTGAAATGGTTACATTTTAAAACCTGGATCAAGTAGTGGGGATTTTTGTTGTTTTCAACGCCATCTAGTGAAATCTTATTGAACCAGCAACATGCAATTTGTATATTAGACTGATAGATAGTGGCGCCAAGGGCGCCAAGGGTGCCCTTCACAGGAAAATGATTTCGATCTGTCCATGGACTTTTGCAGCCGGCTGTACATAGAAGTGGGCTGCGGGTAAATACTTTAACGCAAGCGCAAATAGGTAGGCTACCTACCTATGTAGACTACGAAAATAAGTATCCACTTTTGAATTTATCTCAATGCAATAACAATAAGGTGAAAAAGTGGACACATGTCATGTCTTTGTAGTAAAGGAGTTGACTGTACATAACACTTAAAATTGAAATAATAATAAAAATATTATGATTGATACAAATCAGTAATAATTAATTTGAGTTTAGAAGACATTAATTTTTGACGGTATGAGATTTAGACAAAGAACGTTATAGACCAGTTGCATTATTGGCGTGTAGCGTTTTAGACCAGTTGCGTTTTAGACGAGAAGCGTTTTAGACCAGCTGCTTGGTGCGTTTTAGACAAGTTGCTACTTAGACCAGTTGTTTTTTAGACGAGTTGCTAATTAGACCATTTGCTTTTTAGACCAGTTAACTGCTTAGACCAGCTGCTTTTTTAGACGAGATGAGACTAACCCTTATCGATTATATCAGATTTATAAATTTATTCAAATTAGGTTGTACCTTACTAAGTCGGTTAACACTTCTCGTATCATCCTGTGGGGGAATGTTATGTTAATGTCATAAAAAAATGGACAAAAACGGACAATCCCATAATTGTAAACACATAATTTTTACGACACAGTGGGAGTGACACCGCCCACGAAGCTAGAGGGCCCGGGTTCAAATCCTGGTAAGTGCAACTATTTGTGTGATGAGCACAAGTATTTATTTCAGAGTCTTGGATATTTTCTATCTATTGAATGATAAATATATACATATTTATCTATATATGTATGTATATCGTCGTCTAATACCCATAATACAAGCATTGCTTAGTTTGGGACTAGGTCGATTTGTGTAAGATTGTCCCCAGAATAAATTTATATTTAATTTATTTATTTACTATTAATGCACTTCAGTAAGAGAAACTAGATAGGTTAGCAGAAGTAGCAGCCGAATTATGTTCAATTAAATTGGAAAACTGTATCGATACGTAAAGACTTTCATTGATGTCACTTCAACTTCAATGTCAATTTTAAGAAATAAGGTTGCCAGCAATGCAATTAGAAATCATTTTCAAAATGACGTTTTTAGTCATGAACATGAATAAACAATAAGTATTTTGTGTATGTCTGTACAATGCCGTTGAATTTTAGTGATCAGGCGATCGTAGACATGATTCTCATCTACGCTGAATGCAGAAATAATGGTTGGCCAGCTCTTCGACGGTACGCGAATGTTTCCCGCAACAAGATAGCCTAAAATGGACATGTTATTTGTAAAGGAGTGCTCGGCAAAAACCAAATTTGATGCGACCTTGACTTGTCAGATGATACGGTAGTAAATAATGAATACAGAATGTTATATAAATTTTATTAATTTATAATTTTTTTTAAAACAAATTTTAAAAAGTGTTTGTACGTCAATAAGTTATCTACCATAACCTTATTTTTCACCTAAACTTTCACAGGTTATATGTGGGATAATATATGTGGCTCTCGTTAGTTTACATAGGTACTGTATATCCACAAAAAATGCTTCACCCTTCCTACTGCAACTGTCTATGACTTTCCTTGTCACATGACAAAGCATGATCTGTCACTTTCACACTATATTGAATAGACTAGTTATAGTAATAAAACAACTTAAACGGATTAAATTGCATATATTACTACATTTTAAGTCCCGACGTTTCGTAACCCGTTTCAGCGTTCGTGGTCGCGGGTAGACGAACGCTGAAAAGGGTTACGAAACGTCGGGACTTAAAATGTAGTAATATACGCGATTTAATCCGTTTAAGTTGTTTTTTTACTATGAGTGACAATCGCGGAAACCGAAGACAATATTATAGACTAGTTATGCTAAAAAGTCCCTATTCACAAAACTGTCTTACATATACTCCACAACGTTCTTGTACATGTTATTGTCAATAGCTCAACAATTGCATCTTATTAAAGTTAACTTTAATTTATGAGTACCATATCAAATTGTATTTAGCCCCTGTTTTATGTTCTGAAATATACGAGTAGACCCGGAACAAATTATCTCGCGCCATGACAGTTAAATCGTAATAGAAGTAGATTGTCTACTGCATGCACACTGCAGCTACTTCAACTGACCATTCGCATAAAACCCTGGCGAGGAATGTACATTTTCCATCCGGGGATCTCACATAGTGGAAAGTGTGTAGACTCGCTAACCATTTTAGAAAAATCCTTAGTGGGAAAGGCGGCCGCTTAAAACAAAGATCATCAGTAACTGGAAGGCATGCGTCCAATCTTCCATGCACGGACAGATATGAGCGATAGAGCGTGCATACTGAATTCTGATGCGGATTTGATGCCAAGATTTGACTTCTCAATATTTGAATTTTGTTACGCTGCTGCTGCTATTTTAGCAGCAAAATTCGACCGTCTAAAAGTAATAGCCTTGTTATATTGTCTGTTAGTTATATTGTCTGTCTGTACTACACCATGTGTTGAATGTTATGGACAAAATATTTTCCATACAGTAACAGGAACAACCGTGGAAAATAAGCAAAATGTAATTTCGTTAAAATTTTCACGTAGCCAACAATAATAAAGATTTCTAAATAAGCAAATCATCATTATGTTAAAAAAGCATAGTAAGGTAAAACAAAATATGTTGACTTGAACCTTATCAGTCAACACAGATGACTCGTTGGCAGTGTACCGACGCAGGATTATCATGTAAATATATGTAAATGGCGGAGGGGAAACGGTCAAGATAGAACCAGTGGATCCAGAAGAATAGATAAACGCGGAAAAGTCTTTTAAAATGCAATAAGGGGAAATGGTGAAACGTTATTAAGAAATAAACGATAAGATTTAGTCGGAGTCGCATTTAATAATATATTCTTTGTTGCCTTAAATAAACAATAGGAAGAACATGGTTAAGCATGCAAAATATGGTCTGTTCCTTATATTTTTAATGGGGCTTTTGGGCCAAAGAATAACCACATCATTAATTTGTGACGCAGGATAGTTTAGGCAAAAACAATACAAACAATATCAGGATTATAATTAGCCTTAATTCAATTTTAACATAGGTAGTTTCAATAATAAAAGCTATAACAAATATTTTTATCACACAACTTGACGTAATAAATTGAGTTTTATTTGAAATTGTAAAACTATTAAAAACACTGAAGATTAATTTATTAAAATTAACACAAATAAACCTACTAAATATACACTGTAGAAATCCAATACGGGCGAATATTGAAACGGTGGTCAGAATAGGACCTAAGAAGTATATTTCGATAACTTTTGCTTAAAACTACAATTAAAATATTTACAAAATAATTCGGCCCGCAATGTAACGCAAAACGTAACACATTCAAATTGACAAATACTCTAGTTGACAGTTACTTTTAAAATAACCTCGTATCTCGCAATATCATACCAAGCATGTATGCGGTACATAGCTGCTCGGTAAATTTTCAAAAATTAATTACGAGGTCACTATTAAATGTAATTTAAAAACTCATATTAATTAATGATAACACTACTAAACGCTATAATCTGGTTTAATTGTTTGCTCGTATTGGACTTCTACGCTGTTTTTAAGAAATGCAACCAGCACGACCACGTTCAACTAATACGAATATTTATTTCGTTGAAAGGTAAAGATTTGTGCTCTTATTTTTTTTTTTAAATTCAGCTACACTTAATTTTCAGGAACCTTAATCCCGCCCAGCTTACGCGGGAACGTGAGGCTTTACGCTAAACGGCGGGACGCGCGGGTTTAGCTGTATTTGAATATGACGGGGTAACCTCCCGACTAATGACTCGGCTTGTAGACTAGATAAAGTTGACAGTCAGCGTTTAATGTTTTACGTGATGTTCAAAGTGCCATTTAAAGAGGCAAAAATATGTTAAAAAGTCCTTTTCAATAACGGATATGCACTACATATTCGACATTTTGTTTGTGATCACTGACTATTTTATACTCATATTAAATAGTCAGTGATTCGATGTGCATGTACTTAGTTCCGTCCCGTTACTTAAATATTGCTTTACCGGACAGCGACAGGAACGGATACAAACTGTGATAGCAGGTTCATAATATAAATAAGTTACGTATTTTGGACGCATGTAAAATGCATACACAGAATGATTCGGGAGACGTGAGCATGGCTGTATGTGGCTGTAACTTAAAATGTGTACTTAACAAAAAGATAAAAGAAAGGGTAAGAGTGTTTCACTTAAATACGATGGTAAATCATCCATTAACTGTTACTGAATCCGTAGGGTTGAATGTTGATCCTGCTCTCGTTACATTTCAATCAACGATATTAGTTAGATATGTAGGTACAGTTTTCTTCTCAGTTGACACTGTTCTGCAGAGTGGTTTTGGTTACAAAAGTCCGGGTTAGGTTTTCACAATTTTAACAGGAGTAAATATGTAAATTGTGATGTTTGCTTATGTGCATAAGTTACTGATTAGGTTATATGGTAAGCGTCTGGCGCACGGTGGCTGGTATAAGCCGCAAATCCTCTGCTTTGCATGCGCGTGCTACGCGCCGCGCGCGCCTGTTGGCAGCCAGTAAAGCTAGACAAAGCGCGCTAGCGCACGTGAATTATTTACCTTGAAGGATTTCATCTAACATGTTTCAACATATTGTTGCGTCGGTGGTGGTCAAAACTTCAAACATCATTTGTCGTGCTTTAGAAGCGTTTTCAGCAGGCTGAAAAGTGATTTCAGGCCGTTTCAGAGGTGGCTCTTTCACATACTAGAAGATCGAAAATTCACCCAAGTTGCCTGAAACATGATTTCAGTCCGGTTCAGCACACCCCCTATCAAATAGCGCAATAACCTGAAAACCCGATTTCAGGCGTATTCAGGATCCCTTATAGGTCTTTGAACTACACTTCAGTATATGGCAAAATTTCTCGAAGGAGTGAAAGAGACAGAACTGTTAAAAAGAGACAGCTATACTGAGAATGTTCGAGAAGTGTGTGAAAGAGATAGAACATTGCTAGAAAGGGAAAGCAAGAGTCGTTGGTGTTTTATGAAGTAATTCAGTAAGTAATTTTGTAATAAAGTGTACGTACTTAGGTAGTGGTTAATTAGGGCATTTTTCTATATCGTACCTGCTCCACGAACGTAACAATATTATAACAACTGAAAAGCCTCGGTTTGTATCTCAGACCCCTAATGAACTAAAGTACGCGCCAACAATATTCCTACCATATATAATGGATAATTGGATACCTCTTGGCGCACCATCCCAGACTCACAGAGACTATCCTAAGTAATCATAAATATATAAATAAATTTTGAGTATTATTTTAGATTCATGAGCGTATTCCAAAGGCCGTAGCAGGATAAGGGAGGAAAAAATGCCCTTGAATGATTAAGAGCTGTTTATTTTTTATATAGTTGCTTGCATTTAGTTGTATAATTGTGCAAAGTTTGGTTGAAAAATTCCCAGTGGTTCAGCCGGGAAAAAATAAAAACAAAATTTATGAAATTTGACGTATCTCTAAAACTATAAATCTTTATCATAATATCTTTAATTCATTTTGGTTAATTAAGTAGTATGTATGCCTTAAAAGAAAATTGAGTCTCTATCTTTACAATTTCTGTAAAAAACACGTAAGTCAAAATTTCAAAAAAAAGTTTTTTTGATTCCTGAAGGAGTGACCACTCTAAGTGACATTTCTAAAAAAGCCTTATTTAACGATCTGTCAGTCATATAATTTTGACGGTTAAAATCGAAAAGCAACAGTGTCAAAATTAAAAAACTATGTTGGTCGGATTGTCTTACATTTTAGTCTTGTACTATTCTAATACAGCCAAAGAACTTAAAAATAAATCTTCTTTGTAAAGAATTAAAAATAAATCAATTTTTGACATTTCCATTAATATTGGCTTAAAAATATAATTTGTATTAATGGGCTAGACGACAAAAAAAAAAACGGTTTAGTCCGTCAGTTAGATTATTAAAAAATGTTGTACACGTATTTTTTCTTTTGTTCGACAAACAAAAAATTACGAGGATAGAGTGCTTAGAAGTTTCGAGTGACGTCACTCCTAGGTACAATTTTCACCTAGGAGTGACGTCACAAGCCCCCACTCCAGTAGCTTGATGATCTATAACTTAGTCGATTTTTAATATTTTGATAAACCAAAAAATACGTGTCCCATATTTTTTCCATAATCTAACCGACGGACTAAATAGAATTATATAGTTTTAATCCAGTCGTCATCCCTATTGTCGCCTTTTAACTTATAAAACCTTTTTTTCAAATAGGTAATCAACATCATTTCTAATTAAGCCTTACTTATCGTACTACCAGATATATTCATTCGTAGACTTAAAAGGACAGTAATATCAAAGTTAAAATAATACTAATACGTTGCTTTTTATTAGACTATTCAAATAATATCTCACATCGCTACAAAACTTAACCACAAATCCTCTTTAAAATGAAATTAAGATTAAAATATATTTTGACAATAAAGCGATGTGATATTGTTTTTTCGTACAATATGACAGTGTAAGCTCTTACACCTGTAAATATGCAACAATATTAAGCAATAAAAATGTTATCGAAGAGAATATTCTCGAAAAATCCGAAACCTTTGTACCAAATCTCAATGGAGAGAGTTATGGGTATTATAAGAGGATAATACAATTTTTTTGATGATTCATTGTCATTTTTGGAGCAGGTAAGTACGAGTATCATAATTTCTAGTGTCAACATGTTTATTTGAGTTCACTTTATGTTATCAAAAATCATTCGGCCTGCCGAAATTCTTAGTGGACTTTTTTTGAGAAACGGTATTAGTGTTACCGTTTATGAAGATAGCGATAGTGATTAAAATAAGAAGTAAATACATTTTTAAGTTGATACATTTTCGAGTAAATGCCATAAATTTATTTTATTTTTAGTTCTTTACAAAGAATATTTATGTTTAAGTTCTTTGGCTGTATTAGGCGAAGAACACACTGAAATCGCCCGTCGCCGCGATTTTTTCCGTGTAGCTGCGCATAGTAGTTGCGAGTCGCCGCGATTTACGCGCCAGTGTGCGCCACCCCGCGATTTTTCTATACAAATCGATGATTCTACATACAAAGTTGAAAATCGCTGAGTCGCGTGTCGCCGCGATTTTCGCTGCAGTGTGAGATCCGCCTTAGAATAGTATAAGAATAAAATGTAAGACAATCCGACCAACATAGTTTTTTAATTTTGACACTGTTGCTTTTCGATTTTAACCGTCAAAATTATATGACTGACAGATCGTTAAATAAGGCTTTTTTAGAAATGTCACTTAGAGTGGTCACTCCTTCAGGAATCAAAAAAACTTTTTTTTGAAATTTTGACTTACGTGTTTTTTACAGAAATTGTAAAGATAGAGACTCAATTTTCTTTTAAGGCATACATACTATTTAATTAACTAAAATAAATTAAAGATATTATGATAAAGATTTATAATTTTAGAGATACGTCAAATTTCATAAATTTTGTTTTTATTTTTTCCCGGCTGAACCACTGGGAATTTTTCAACCAAACTTTGCACAATTATACAACTAAATGCAAGCAACTATATAAAAAATAAACAGCTCTTAATCATTTAAGGGCATTTTTTCCTCCCTTATCCTGCTACGGCCTTTGTTACAGCACGATTATTAAAATAATTTTAATGAAACCGTCTGTTTCGAATTAGTTAGAAAAATCGTCGTTTTAATTCTAGTCATTTTATAAACAAATTTCGCTGGAAAGTCGTTTCAACACAAAGAAGCATTATAATTAACTAGTATTTAAGTCTGTTTGCCCGAGGCGTCTCAACTGCCGAACTTTCAGTCCGCAAAATTACAAGGAAAATTTCAATGTTTTGTTTCATGAAAATAGCAACACGGCTAAAGTAAATATCAGCTTAATTTGTGTCTGAAGCTAAAGTATCAGATTAACCTTAAAAATGAGATTTGAACAGAAACAAAAGAAAGTCAAATGGTAGGTAAATAGTAGATTGTGTTACAAGGGAGCAAAATGATGTATTTACGGCGAGGGCGTACATTGAATCCTGAACGAAGCGAAGGATTCTACAATTGAATCCCGAGCGTAGCGAGGGATTCTAAAGTAGAATCCGGAGCGTAGTGAGGGATTCAAGTGTTAACGCCCGTGATGAAAATAATTTTGCTACCTTGTGACACATACTGCTTTTCACACCGACTATGAGGAAAATTCAAATACAAACGCTACCTACCAAAATAACGAGATATATAGTTAATCAAAGAGCATCACATATTTTTAATAAAATGAAATGTTAAATTGTTAAATTTATAGTCTCTTATTATTTTATAAAACGTTTATTATTTTTTACGGACGGGACGAATTTACCACTTCCATATTATATTTATGGCCCTCGCCTGCGGCTCGGACCGCAAACACCTGTGATCTGGGCCATTCCTTATTATACCGCCCTCTGTGTGTAATATACCAATAAAGCTGTCTATGGTATGGCATATTCTAAGTAGGTTCAAACTAAAAATACCCTGTTGTCCTTGAACAGAAAAGTATCACTTTGATCCCTCTTATGAGGGAGCAAAATACTTTTTTCTGAATAGGAGGTGTGAAAAATAAGTTTTTACAATTTAAACACTGTTTTCAATTATTGTAGATAGGTACTTCGAGTAATAGTAAAATACGAAGGCTATATAATATTATTTTTATCGAGTTGGTACTAAGTGCATTCATTTTGTTTCGAATAGACAATTGGTATGACAGAAAATAATATAAACACATAAGTAATTGTCGAAACATTTAAATACCGGTACTAACCATTTTATACGACCGATAAAAAGCAAAATATTCACCGCTAATTCATAAATCTAAATCGCCTAACAATAATTGCAAGTCAAAGACCGGTCTCGCTGCGTTCATATAACGATAAACATTCATCAACACATGTATCGCCGGCGTATATTAATCTGCAGTAAAACCAGCGCGTCGGGTACCGTGTACTGCATCTCTACCGCCATGTAATACTGTAATGTTGCATGAGTTTGAGTGGACGTCATTGTTAGATAATTTACATAAAAGATGCGATAGTTTATATGAAATCGAATAAAAGTAAATTTCATAAATAGTCACAGATGATCTTGATGTAAGGTTCTTAATTAATAATGAAATAAAACTGAATATAATGCAATACCGTTTAATATTAAAATTGTTCACTATTTAAATGTTGAATGATAGCAACTGCTATTTATCAACAAGACCTTTTGTTGTTTACTTTGTTTAGTAGTCATTAGACTACTTAATTTTGGCCTTTTTTGAATCCCTGTACTCTGTTTTACTTATAATATTAGCCTTATAATTCATGATTGTCTTGGTATTTACAATGTGAAAAGTTGCTTCTAATGTACGATTTTCACTGACCGGGCAATCTATCAGGAGTTTAAGCACCTTACTGAACCATTACCATACGTACCATTCTCCTGACCGAGATTATTTTACATATTTTATTTCTATTATGTTTGTATATATTTTTGGCATAATAGTCATCAAACCTGATCGAAACAAGACGCGTCTATATTCCTCGTTGATCTAACTCGCATAACCTCCGACGCCTGCCCTCTGTCCCCTGACTCCGTTGCACCCGACTCAATGTAATACCTAAAACGACTGTTGCACTGTTATTAATGCATGTCTTATGGGAGCTAGTTTTCCATAAATGTATTTGAACTGTAATATGAACATGAACATAACGGTTGGAGTGCAATAAAATCCCATTTGTTCGTTTCGACGCCAGAAAATGTTAAGTCGGCTATTATATATCCTAGACTTTGAGTATAAGCATACTTGTCTATAAATTATGCATAATTATGTGTAGTATTTCATACACCTACAATTTGGAATATTTCTAGCCGGTCATTTACGCGATATTGTTTATAATGCTATAATTAAAGTGTTTCTGCCATCCATTTCATTTAATTGAAACTTTATTGCACAGTTAAGAAAGAGAACCATTAGTTATTTTTTTCCATCCAACTATTCTTATATTATCATCAACCTGTCGCAGTTCACTCCTAGATAATAGGTATCCCCAACGGTGCGCTACTGGGCCCGATGCTCAGCCACTCTCTTCCAGCTACTGCTAGCCATTGCGAATAATCATCGCTTTACCTTGTCTGGGGTAAAATTCTTATATTATTTGATAAAATATTTAATCAGGTACAATATATGGACACGAAAACCCTGACTAAAAGCTAAAAACATTAGTGCCAGCCCTAGTTTGCAGCAGCTAACAGCAGCTATTTTGTCCGCACGTGCAAATCTTTAGTAGCCTCGAGCATAATGTTTATGCCAATAACGGAATTTATTTTATTATAAACTGTCTTGTCCACTTCGATTGCATCTTGATTTACTTAACCAATAAACTTGTCTAGTAATGTTTATAATAGATTTGGTCTCCAGCCATTGCGCGAACGCGACAGTTGACTAACAATTTAGGTACCCAATAAATCTCACAATACAAATTAATCGATAATGGGTGGATTTCTAATGTTTTTCAGAAGACTCAAAAGACTTGTAGTCTTCTTTTTAAACTATAACTGCAACTCGTCAGTTGCATAGTTGCATTTTAAATGCAAATACCGTGCGAATAAATAAGTAAACTGGCCAATAATAGATTATAATAAAATAAACTGCGGAAACCGATGACAATATTACGCGTAAATTAGATTTGAAAAAACTTTGCTCACTAAATAATATTAATATTACGTAATTAAGGCATCGAGGGATGCTATAGCAGATCTTACGAAATACCTTTGTTAAGAATTATAATTTAATTGCAATCACAATACCTATCGTAATTTTTCAAATGAATTGCATTAAAATTTAACACTTATTAACAAAAAAAGAGAAAATTTGTCCAAAACTGCAGTGGCATCTAACTGCGGAGCATGGCGCAGTGCGCTAGCGGCTTTGAGTACAATGCTTTTATTGCTTTGGCCTTTGAAAATCTCCGTCGTTATAAATGTCGCATAGTCGGTGTGATAAATTAAAGGACATGGCTATGTGGTTTAACTTTGTGGGGACTTTGATAATAGGACTTAGCCTGGACTAGGTACTTAGAGGCATTTACGGTTGCGTTAATAATAGAAGAGGTGAAATTGATAAGCAGAAAGGAGCGTAGACTGTCTTCAGAAACTAATTTAAAATTATGAACAAAACCACAACGATTAGTAATACGGTAGCTTAATAAAGTGTATGTTGGAGGTTCTAATGTGATTTAGTAGCAAAATGATGAATTTGAAATGATCGAATTTCTTATCAGGGCAGGGACGGCGTGGGTTCCCGACAAGAACTGAGCTCCTGGTGAAGGTCACTGGAGCCCGCTGGATCTGGGCGGCGAGAGTCCTGGCGGCGCTATTTATTGGTAGGCCTCTATGTTCAGCAGAAAACGACTTTCGACTGAGTATGATTCTGATGAAACCACATATATACACCACATTATATCAATACAACCAATGCTATTAGTCGAAACTTGATACTCGACAAAAACTAATAAGCAATTTTGGAGAGTTGAAGATAGGAGGCGTGGAGATCTGGCAGGAAGCCAAGGCGGCGGTACTCGTCGCGTTTTTATTCCGCATACGCTATCTTGTTTGCAACGGGAAGGTAAAAATTCGATATTTGAATGGTCATTCTGAATTCGCTTTGTCAGATTGAAATAAAGGAAGAGAATATATCCCTATAAGCGACGTTGCAAGGATCAAAAATAGAGTTCTGAAATCGCGCCTCAAAAACTTAGCTAGGTACCTATACAATCTAAAATATTCAATTTTAAGCCTTTACATCAATAGGTTGTACTGCTTGATCTATATCGAGACTATTATTGTACATAGCAGATATTATTACGCCGTTGGATATTTTCATCATGTGACATCTTGACACAAAAGCCTAAAGAAGTGCATCCAGACACAACAGAACGTATGAAGCAGTTGTAATCCAAATATAAGTATGACTCTGCAATGTTTATTGCCGACCAGCTGATTTATGTCTGTCCGCGCCAATAAGACGATTGTCGTCGCGTGTGCGCTGCTTGACGGCTTTCAAATGGATCATTCTGTTAAGTGTTTTGATTCCTTTTTTGAGACTGTGTTGTATGCTTTTTGCCACTGAACAGATATTTACCCGATTAATACAAATTGAAGATACAGTGCCTTTACCGAGTTACCGGGAATTGCGTTATTTTTATAATAACACATAGGTTCAATAATAAATGTCACTGGAAAGTAATAAGGTGTTTTATTGAAATCTAAAATTGAAAAATTATACGCCTCGGGCAGGATTAGAACCTGTATTTCAAACAGTTCTCAGTGTCAAATTAGGCGCACTATCAATTGTGCTACCGAGGTCATCCAATTTTTAACTAGCCGCTCCATTTTTCATGCGCCTTACCTACGGGATTCGTCAGGGGACGTCGGGAGACCTTATTTTGTAATTTTTGTAGTCGCTGCATTAACATTTATTTGTGGATCATCGTCAATTGGCGCCTTATTATAATTTTATTTTTTTATTGTATAAGTGCGCTTTTTATGTGGACGATGAAATGCGTTTACTAAAAACAAACATCAAATGTTTAAGTTTAGAAACCACTTCGAAGACTTTGCTCAAAACGCCACTTCCCTACAATAACGCAAACAACAAACTGTTATGGTAACTAATACAAAACAATGTGAAAGTTTGCAGTGTTTGGCAAACATTGGGTCAAACGGTGCGGTCGCGTCACCGCAGTTGTTTCGGCGTAACGCAGATTTGTGTTCGACCTTCAGTTGTTTGTTACTAATATCCGTGGATATTGGTTTCGCTTTCGTGCGACAGTCGGTTTGCGGTTGATGTGTTCAACTTATCGTGTGAAGTATTTTCTATGTTACAGATGTGTATGTATTGAAAACAGTTTCAGTTTCAGTTTCTCATTGCTGGCACATGTGTTTTAAATTGTACGTGTTAAAAATGGTTAGGAACTAGTCTTTAGTCCGTCCATTTGTGGATATAAGATGTTACATTGAGATTACACAACATTCCATTTAACCGATATTATACACGGATTATAATCATTTATTTAGTTTAATACAGTATAAACCCTTAAATTCATCTTCAATTTTCTCATTAGCAAAGTTCTTAATTTAGATTCAACGAGACGGCACGCAGGGTAATCGGACTTGAGTAATGAACGAAATATATTCAAGAATCATCCGTATTAGGGTGGGCTGGATTAAACGTGCCATACTTCACTCCCTGATGCGCGGATTAGTACAGCGACAAGTGCAACAAGCAAAAAAGGGTTTGTTACACAAAAGGTTCCGTTGTAATTAAATTGACCAATAATTGAATAATAACAAAACAAGAAGAACCTTGAGGTGAGTCGCATGAATGTGATTTCAAAGGGTGGATTCATGTAATAGGTGGTGGATGTATGTAATCCTATCCTTATTTGTTTATTTAATACCTTCTGCATCGAATATAGGGTTGTTAAAGTTATTTAAAAAGCTTTAATATTGGAGCTTTTATTTAAAAAAATATGTGTATTGACATAGACAAGCCTATTAACCCAAATTTACCAAGCCAAGTTTATTAACCAAGACCGCAAATATTGTAGGAGTGAATGCACAAAATACAGTGATATTGACAAGAACTATTGATTTATTTAATTTTGTACGGAATTGAGAGGGAACTCCAAACTATAAAAAGCAGAGTGAGCGATGAATTCGTTAGCGTCGCGATGCACTCCTGACGGTCCATTAGTCTTGCTGATGAATAAGTCGAAACAAATCCCGCTGACAACGGGTAAGAGGGAGTCTGGTGACACTCACAGTTCGGACATGATAAAAATGCTGATGAAGTAAATGTTATTATGCCTTATTATCGTGTCTCGACGCATAGATATTTCATATCATGCATGTTGCTGAAAACGAAAGCAGGTATATAAAATGATGTAGGTACTAATGTGACCTATGATGTTAAAATATTAACTCGATACTAAATGCAGAAGTTTATTCAACACAATTTTATTTGATCTGAATATAGGTGCTCTACTGAATATATTAAATAATACAAAGCGTTAAATTTTACGTGATCTTTATGTCAACACAGTTAAAGATTTAACTCATCTGAAAACAGACAGCAACAAACTCGGGGCAATATTGAGCTCTAATTGGCACTTTAAGTAAAATGACAAGTTAGGTACGCCAATTAAGATAGCAATAAAACTTCATAGTCACGTTCACGCCTCTGGCCCAGCTTTATAACATTACGTTACGGCCACAGTGTAAGCACATACAGTCGTCTGACGAAGATATTTAGAGAGAGCAATCGTGTGGAGATCGTGGGGCTAAATGCGGATGGCCGAGTTGAATGGGTATATCGCTATGCTGTGACTTAGGATATAACTTCAGAGTCACTGGTCACTGTTATGGGCGGTGGCCAACTGTATGTTTTTAAGCTGTGCAATGGTATGAGGCTGCGGTTGTAGGCTCCTAATATGTCACTAGTTGTTGTCACGGTCCAGCAATAGCATAAACAACAATTAGCTATTCACCTCGCTCCTGGTCACGATTCATGCTATTCCGTTTTGGACGTCTAGAATAAATAACAGCAATTCAATTAAAATGGACCAAGTAAATATTAGGATTTTTTTACACATCTAGTCCCAAATTAAGCTCTATTAGTCTTGATTATTGCATACTAGACGGTGGTATATTTATGGAGATTGATAAAAATTAAGTCTCATGAAGTGTTTTTTTATAATTTTCTTGGATCTTACAAACGGATATAAATAATACTCTTTAAATATATTATTCTAAAGTATGTGTGGAAGCACATAACATATGCATAATGATATATCATTATTACACGACTTTAAAATAATTACCGTCTCTACACAATATATAAAGGTCTCTGCCCACTACACCGTATCATACCATGACCGTACTATGTACGTGTCAGGCAAAATAAATATACTTTTGCATTGAAAATTATGAGACCATGCCCACTGGCACGTTCCGTCACCGACCAGCATTTATCATAACGTGCCTGATACGTTCATAGTAACTGTACGGTCATGGCATGATACGGTGTAGTGGACAGATACCTTAATGTTGCACTAGCTTATTACGTTTTGACGTACAGACAAGGATAAACATTAAATAAACCAAGTCCATTAATAGTTGTATAAAACACATACCTAGTTTGCATAAATTTCCATCAGTCTTAATATTTAATCGTTAAAAGCAGCACTCAATGCAATGCGTCAAACAGTCATTCAGTTGGAAACAGTTTTATATTATTCAGTTAACGGTTATGCAGAGCGAAAGCTCAGCTGTGAACGGGACATTTCGACAAATATTTATTCCTGCCGCGAAAGCCAACGCCGATGCTTTTACGACTCATAAAACTGCCGGCAAATACCTACTTATTCTAAAGGATGTAAATTATGCTGAGCTTCAACGATATTTATCATATTTTCCCAAGTGTGAAACTGATTACTTTCCACATGCAAACACTCAGTTGCCAGTACCTCTAGCACAATACGCCGAGCGACTTTTTGTCCCAAAATATTATCATTATCCCTTTTCATTAAATAAGGTGCAAAAAAATTTACTAAATAGAAACTAGCAAAATCGGTCAAATAGGTACAACAACGCCATTGGTTGATTTGACCAATGTTGCTAGTTTAGACTTGTAACTTGTAGCTTCGTGAAACGGAGCCAGTGATAGATTCCATCTTATTTAAACACGTGACAATCATATCTTATACCTACCTACCAGTAGCGCGGTGTTTATAGTGCCCGATTTCTACCGGCATGCCCATTTGAAGCGATCAGGATCTTATTGCCCTTCGGGAAAGAGTAGGTAAGCCTAATATTCGGCTTGCTTCCGTATAAGCTCAACACTGCTCTGTAATACTTAAGTATAACGTGAAGATACCACTGACCAGTGACCAGAACCTCTTTGTTTGTAGCGAAAAGTCAAAATTGTCAACAATCAAATTGAAATTAAGGACAACACTAAGCCTTATTGATTGGGATCGCAATTACACGACGATGCAATCAGTCGCTATGCAAATCGCTAGAGATTAGACTGAGATTTATTGAAGCGATACAGTCTATAGAATGTTTTAAATGCTCTTAACGAGATTTGTGATTTATTGCTGTCTGTATTGTGTATTCTTCTTCACATTTTTATTTTATTTTAGCATAAACATAATTATTAACTCAGAAGTTTCAAGTTCAGTTTAGCCGAGCGTCTGATGGCATCAAAACAAAAACTAATTTTAAATAAGAAATGGGTGCAGAACTAAGAACACGTTTCATATTAAATAACGAAATCTCTGACCTATAAAATCCGGCTGGCTTACCATTCAAATATAAACGGTAACTACCTATCCACTGCGCATTCAGAATACTCCGCAGAAACCCCACTAGGTTCAAACCCCTTGCTTGTTATAAATGAACCCTCGCTTGCCTTTGACAGATTGCAGCACTACAGCGAGTCACAAAATTTAATGCATTCAAATGGACACAAATGCTGCAAAAATGTGTCGTCGAGATAAGTGAATTTTGATAAATGAATCTTAATCCATTTATCGTTTTCTGCACTACTATTCTCCGTTTTTTTTTTAATGTAGAAATTTGGTAAACAAAGTTGACATCTGTCAACTTGAGATTATTTATCAGGTACATTGTGTGGCAACATTGTGTAATTAATTTAATTTGAAAGTGAATACTTGATTTTTATGTAGGTAAACACTTTACATACTTAACAAATCAATGGAAAGCATTTTATTTTTATTTTACTTACATTATTCTATAAGCAAAAATTAAATTAATTTTTTTGCTTATTATTGTAATCATTGGTTAAAATGTTGCACAATAAAATACCTAAAGAGGCAGAGGTTTTGAAGCAATGGTCAGGGTTTTAAACGTCGTCGTCGTTATGATCAGTTTTTCAATATAATTGCGGATAAAAATAATACTTATCTTTTAGAACTTCTGTTTTGATATTTATTTTGTGATTTATCAAAGTAAAAAGTACGCGTGTGTAATAAGCTGCGTTCCGCGCTTAAGAATAATGAAATTAGAGCCACTTTATTAGCAAGTGTGTTGAAAATATTTTTATGCCACACCTGGCCATAAAGTGGCTTTTTCCGCACGCTGCGCGTACGAAAAAAGCCGCTTTCTGGCCAAGTGTAGACATAAAATAATGTACACAACACAGGAGGTAATAAAGAAAGCCCTCGATCGCATATTTACGGCCCTCGCTTGCAGCTCGGGCCGCAAACATCTGCGATCTCGGCCTTTCTTTGTATTACCACCCTAGTTGTGTAATGTACTATAAAGTATACATTATATTATTATATCTTGGCTTGGCCTACTAAATGAGCACTTTAGGCTTGGCACTACTTTTAAATTGTTCACTGATAAATACAAATGTTGACGACCACTGATTCCTTTGTTTACCAAATTTTTACATTAAAAAAAACGAAATATAGTTGACGCTCTGATAAAACTAAAATTTTACTAGTTCTGTTTCAGGATTAGTTAAATATAATGCTTGAAAACCCACAATAATGTATTTATTATAAGCTTTCTTTGCAACTCTAAAATCAGAGGTTGCATAATTATTTAGAAGTTATGTATGTTGTCTCCATTCAATCGAGAAATATTTTGAGCTTGACATGATATTCGCCGCACTCAACGACATAATCCGCCGGTCTCTTTCCACCGCCAACGTACCGGCAATACTTGAGCCAATCGGTATCACTAGGACGATGGCAAGAGACCGGATGGGATGGCGCTAATTCCGTGGAAGACGGGACGGGTGCTAGTATGGGACACAACATGCGTGGACACGCTAGCTCCGTCCCATCTCCACGGTACCACAAAACGGCGGCGCGGCAGCCAATGCGGCCGAAGCCCTAAAACGGAGGAAATACAGGGGCCTCAGGCCAACTACTATTTTACGGCTTTTGGTGTTGAGACCCTTGGTCCGCGGGGACCCTTGGTCAGCACAGGCCCTTTTTAAAGAAATTTCAAAGCGGTTGATCGACGCAACGGGGAACAATTATATAAAATTCCCCGGTTGGTTATGAATATAATGTTGAAATGACCATTTTCAGTATTTTTTACATGACTGCCCAATAAAAGGAGTGTTATATTTTCAAGTTTCACATATGTACGTATATTTTCATGATGCTTCCCTTCATAGAAAAAAAGATCAAATACAAGTTAGGCTTACTTACTTATTATTCAACAATCTATACATCCAGAAGAAGCAAAAGGATCACAATTAATAAGTCAAACAAATATAAATAAAGAAAAGGAACATCTGAAAGATTCGAAAAACTCCTTAAAACGTATACCTAAAGAGACCTTTCTAACCCACCATCTCCACACAAAACAAGCCCGTACGTCCAAATTTACAATTCAATATTGTAGTTTCATCACACGTCCGTGTCACACATTAAGTATTCTCCTTCGATCCCAAAATCAGTAGGAGAAGCGTTTGGTGGTGCTGTTTAAAATTCAAGAATCAACCACGGGGGGAAGGGGCGCAATCCTGGAGAAACATTTCTTTTTATAGGGGTCAGTGGAGTAAATAACGCGTCTTCATTGGGGCGGTTGGCAGGCGGGTCACGTCTCCCTCAGACTCGCCGCAAGGGCCGCCTGGACACTTTGAATATTTACATAACGCGATTAAAGTCCAGTAGGCAGCCGTTTAGTGCCTATGAATCATGCCTGGAAAGTATTTTTAGTTTATTTCGTTTAAACGTAAGCTATAGTGAATGACAATACAATAAAGGATGCCGAAAAGTTGTTTAAAAGAGATCACGTTTTAGCTTTAAGACCGCCTGTTCTCATTAGTTTTTGTTATCCTGTTTTAATGTATGTATCCCTTGTAATTTTTGGTGTGCAACAAAGAGTACTAATTATTGTATTGTAAGAATATCGATATTGACCATAAGTTTAAAATTTGCGTAACTAACTGTTGCTAAAATTGTCACATTTGGAACCAAAGACGGTGATATTATAACGTTTTCCATTAAGAACAAAAGAAAGTAACTACTTAAAGGCCTTTTCTCGTTAAACATTCCTTTAGCACGATTTGCCTAGCTCTTTTTGCCAAGGGTGCGACAGGCGTTCGATTGGACCCCACATTCCGATCCAAACGGGATTGCTGTCAGCCGTCAGCCGACGGTCCGGGGATTTGTCCACCGTGGACGAGTAACGCGTGTAATTAGTTTGCCATTCTTTTTTTTTTCATAATACTGTTACTACTACTGCTACGAGTATTCCACGTTGGCAAAAATTAAGTGCTTATAAAAATATTATCTTTTCTATTTTCCTACTGAAATCACATACGTACAAACCACATAATTGATGAAAGCTAAACGTACAACTCAAACTGGTTTAATGAAAGGCTCCAGAAAATAAAACAAAACCACGCAGTAATTTGTGGAGAAAACGTGTCCATAGGGTGGACACATTGGCATCCCGCCAGGTGCCAAAACGTGGGCAATTCGAGTGCTTCATTCACTATGTCGGTATCAGGCACGCCTCCAACTATACGTCAGGTTACAATGTAATTCACAATTTCAGATAGCGCATTTATGGCTTGGTATATGACAGTCCCGTGCCCACCGTATAAAGTGCAGTCAATACTGCGAGCTACGGCTGAAAACACCGTGCTCTGCATTCTCTCTCCAGCCTCATTGTGAATACAAGTGCATCGCTGACACCGATCGGAGCCGTTTAATCTCGACACGTCGGCGTCTTTTGATTAAATGATGTGTAGGTAGAAACCGTTTTGGGTTTGAATCCTATCTTTACAATGATTATGTTGAATACGTTACCTATACTAATCTACCTATATCAATCTCATTCATAAAGTTATACCATTTTCTCAATGCATAAGATTAGATAAAATTTCAGCCTTAACTTAAATGTAGGTACTAATTGTTTTGCCTTCGATGCGACTTAAATAATCTATTTGTCTTGTTATCAATATTGGATATAGTTAACCCAATATTTGGCTTAAAATTCAGCACCTCAAAGAACTTTTAAAGATAAAATATAGATAAGAGAGAGAAAGTGAGTATACAGTAAAAAAAATGTGTACTACAATTAACACAAATTTAATTAATGTTCTTGATGAGAAATATCTAGTCTGGAACTTTTTTATATTCTCTATTTTATCATTCAAATTACAATAATTTTATGATTAAATAGTGGAGTAAAATTGCTGGCTATTTATATACCTACGGATGTTTACTTGAAATAAAGATAAATAGCGGATCGAAGTTAGAAAATCAAACCTTTTTTGACATTCAGGTCACGCACCAAATCGTCCTTAGAAATGTCGCTATGTTTTTTAAATTGGTACGTTCAGGGTATGTTGTTTCAATTTTTAATTCATTCGGGGCTGTTTCAAGGGGTTCGACTTACATTTTTAATGAGCGTTGAGATGCTTATACATGTGTTTTTGCCCCACGGGTGAGTACAGTTACTGCAATAAAAATCAAATATGGAACGTCATTTTCCTGGTCATTTGCTTGCTGTCTTCCTTTTTTATATATGTAAATGTACTATGAACACTTTTGTAGGCACCATTTTTAATGCTGCTTTAAATGTAGCGTAGTAAACAGCTGTACTGTTTTTCTTTTCGAGTGACAAATGGGACGGAAGATACTCTTGAATGTTTAAAATTTCACTTATTGTTTTTTTCGGGTTTTTACTTGACTCGGAAAGGAATGTTTGTGGGAATAGTTGCGGAGTGTCTTTTCAAAAAAGGATTTAAATAATTTATTTATACGTTAGTTGTTATATTCAAAGCGATTCTGATTCAAAGAGACGAAAATTAAATGAGAAAAAAAATTATACAGGAAAGGCAGAGTAAATAGGACGGAGGAGGAAAACTTACCGAAAACAACCAGTTTCAATTCAAATAACTTAAAAACCGGTCAAGTGCGAGTCGGACTCACGCACCGAGGGTTCTGTACAAACTCGTAAGTAGATACATGAATAGTTCCAGAAAAACTGTATGGCGATTAGTTTAATAGGAGCAAATAAGTATGTATTATCGGTTCCGGGTTCCGTACCTCAAAAGGAAAAAACGGAACCCTTATAGGATCACTCGTGTGTCTGTCTGTCTGTCTGTCACAGCTAATGTGCTCCGAAAGTACTGGTCGGATTGAGATGAAATTTGGTAAATATATTAAGGTTAATGACCCAAACTCGGATATGTCACAAAAATATATATTATGAATTTTAATCATGGGGGCCACTTTTGGGGGGTTAATTAGAAAATTAAAAAGAAAAAGTTAGCGAACTATATCGTGTGACACATTAAATGAAAGGGCTCACTGTGCAAATCTAAAATATATATTTTTTAAATTTTTATATTAATAGTTTTGAAGATATTTAAGAAAAAAGACAAAAATTGACCATTCCCCCCCCCCCCCCCCCGTATCGCCGCAACTATTGGACGTAGAATTTTGAAAAAATATTTTATGGAAAATAGTCCTTCATTACAGGAAAACCTACAAGACGTCTGTGCAATAAAGAATAATTGTTTTATATTATTTCTAACGTACGGAACCCTCTCCACGCGAGTCTAACTCGCACTTGTTCGGTTTTTTCGTTCTATATCAAAAAGTACGTGATTAAGAAAAAAAAGGTTTTGGAATCTACAAATTAAGCCCTTTTGTTTGATACCCCACTTCATACAATAGCGTAACTTAAAATTTTCGACCTCCCATTTCGGCCCCTTAAAAAAATGTTTTTTACATCTAGTAGGCTCGTGATAGTGACTCTTAAAACTATTCCAAATTTCAAATGCTACTGCACTACTGTTCCTGAGATATCTGACTGTGACAGACGGACAGACAAACGGACAGATAGAGTCGCACCATAAGGGTTCCTTTTTTACCATTTTGGTATCCTTAAAACTAGTTCCGAATCTACAAGTTGCATGTTTTTGTAATAATGTGCAGCAGCGCGCAAAAGAAAAAAGTTATAGAGGTAAATGTATACGTGAATGAACTAGGTGCAAAAGTTTGTACTTCATTAAATCATACCGTGTATTCACTTATTATTTCCCAAATCCGCAGTTCGTTTACGACTTTATCCTCAACTCCCGTCATAAATTTTTATGAACACATAAACAGAAACCTCACCAACCGTGATTTTCGAATTCATGAGCGTTCGCCGAAAGCCGAGAGCCGGCGCCGAGCGCCGAGGCCGAAGCGGAAATGTGCAATCACGGATATTGCACCCCAAGTTCCGCCTTTAATATTTACTAGACGTCTTTAACTCTGAAACACAAGTTTATTTTGAAGATACGATTTCAAAACATTAAATGGTAAAGTAAATTTTCTAGAGTAACTCTTCCTTGAATAATGTTGAGACACGTATTTGAAATTTCCATTTTGAAAGCTTCGTCATTGCTGAAAAACGCATATAGTGCTTCCGTTTGAAGTAGATTCTTGTTTTCTGTATTGTAAGATATACTTTTATATAGGAAATATTTATTTGATCGTAAATGAGCACTTTTAAAAATAAATGTATTTTTTATGTAGGTATAAAATCTTTGCATTAATTATTGCGTCTATATTAGTTGATTTATGAATAAATTGTAAATAAACTGTTTTTAAGGTAACATGATAATTATGTTTGGTATAGAAAAATAATACTTGATCCTCTTCTTTATTTATTGAGCTTTTTTGATAATTGATAGTTTTTTATAATTAATTATGGAGTATGCTTTTTAATATTGATCTCTGAATTAACACACTTCGATCTATATTATAACTGTACAAAACTATTTGTATATATTTGTAATCAAAAAATATCTTTACATTTACGCGGTACTAGCCAGCGTCGTAGCCGATGTAAAAATCGATTCAGCCCTAGAACCTGATCTCTCGCAAAACGGAACAAAGGGGGCTCGGTAGGCGTAACCCCCCAGATAGTAAAAGGTAAAGAAATAAGCCCCCTTCTTCTTTTAGGTTAGGTAGCTTGCGTCCCTCAGACTAGAAATAGAAGCCCCGCACTTGCAGGCGGGTTGCAGTTGCTTTGAAAAAAAAAACTCTATACCAAAGCCCTTTTTCAGTCCATTAGAGTAGATGTAATTTCTACATCTCACATATGTGTTGTATATTCTAAGCAGATTAAAATATCAATTGATTTGATTTATTTTATGTCACTCTATCAAGCATCAAAAATATGACCGTTTAGATTTTTTTTGTATACACTTTTCGCAAAATTAAAACGATAATTTAAATAAATACCTTTTTTTTTTTGCGTAGTTCTGAACAGATTAAAATATCGATTGATTTGATTTATTTTAATGTCCCAAAGAAAAAAGCTCAATCATTAAAAAAATATGACCGTTTAAATATTTTTTGCTTACAGTTTTTGCAAAATTAAAACCGGGTATATAAATACTAAAAAGATCCTTTAAATACATGCCCTTTTATACTTGAACTACTAGTCGAGCTGAATGTCTCACAGCGATTAATATTTTTATTCAAATAATAAACACTCAAAACATTATTAATAATATTATTTTTCTACTCCTGTACTGTTATCTGTCTTTTACTTGGTCACGAACACTAATATAAGAACATATATAATATGAGTTCAGAGAAGTCTATACTCTATTCCCCATAACAGCACTAGTGTCGTTATAGCCACTTTACGTTATTGCTAGCAACCACAGACTTCTAAATCTAGGTTAAACTGAGGTCAAGGATTAAGCGCTCAATTTTAACTTTACGGTAAAAATGCACAACTACCAACTTAACAAACAATTAAAATCCTACGGCTTTTAAGAAAAACAAAACTTTCTGAACTAAATTCATTGATGCCAACATAAAAACAAAAGTATTTTTAATATATTCACTGCGTGTCAACTTCATTTAAAAAATAAAAAGTTTACCATAGACACATACTGACAGTCATACGTCATATTTGCCTTCTTTGCAGGTTATGCCTTGTTTGTATTTTATAATTTTAAAACCTGTCGTAGAAAAAGTATTGTATGCAACGTTGTATAATTAAGTCAAAAAACGCTCATTGCGTCTCTATTTGCGATACTCGCCGCGTTCGCGGCTCGTATCGCAACTCACGCAATTCGCATTTTTTGAACCTTCTTATACAACTGTTGCATAAAATACTATTATGCCACACCTGGCAATAAAGTGACTTTTACCGCATCCGCTTTCTGGCCAAGTGTAGACACAAAATAATGTACACAACACGGGAGGTAATAAGGAAAGCCCTCGATTGCATATTTGCGTCCCTCGCTTGCAGCTCGGGCTGCAAACTTCTGCGATCTCAGCCTTTCTTTGTATTACCACCCTAGTTATGTAATGTACTATCACACTTAGCTTATGTCTTATAACCACGTAAGTATACTTAATCAATTGCAGAAATAAGAGATAACGTTCCATTTATTTGCTAAAATAAACCACTAATACAGCTACCTATATTTTTGGACAACCTTTAACCATAAGTATCGTACTTATTTTTGAATTACGCAAATTAAAATTAACTAGACTTCCCACATACATTAGAGTAGGTCACAGTTGTATTAAAAAGATCAAACATTCACACTTTTAACGTAACCTCACTTGGTTTAGACAGCTAACAAACATCCATATAAATAACATCATTTCCCAAACCAACTAATTCGTTTCCATTTTTAAACCGTTTTAGGGAGCCATGTAATTAGACGCTTGACAGGCAGACGGATATAGCCACGGGAATAGTCAGACGTGGGCGACGAGTCACCGCAGTCTCAACTGATAATAGTTTTACGTCATACACCGTACTCGTAGCGGCGACTAGACTCCGACTGATAAATGCAAATTAATGTCATGCTCCAGAATTTTATGGACATAAATTACACTTTCTTTAATTAGATTTGTGTAAATATCTATTGTAATGTTAATTTAAACACATTTTCTATGAAAATATAAAGCAGAGTTTTATTCAGCACAAGCCATGACACAAGAGAACAATCTGTAAAACTACAATGTCAATCACAGTGACAATCAGGCAGTTGGCCAGGATTATATGTATAGGTTTTATTCTAGTAATGTGAAACCTCCAACACGCCCTCTTAATCTTGGACAACTTCCAGCAAATCGTGAACAAATGACTTGTGCTTACAATTGGGCAGCGCCTTCGTGAGCACGTCAGCAGTCATCTGTTCAGTAGGCATATATGACAACTCAATGACCTTATTATCAACAGCCTCCCGAATATAGTGATACCTAATATCGACATGCTTCGACCGTTTATGAAACACCGGATTAGTGGCAAGCTTCGCAGCAGACTGGTTATCACTATACAGGGTTACACTTTGACTTTGACCTGTCAGCTCAGCAAGAACCGCACGGACGTATACCGCCTCTTTAGCAGCTTCAGACAAAGCTATGTACTCCGCCTCGGTAGACGAAAGTGCGATACAAGATTGCTTGTAACAACCCCAGGAAATTACATTCCTACCTAGCTTAAAGATATAGCCCGTGTATGATTTACGATCCGACCCATTAGCCCAATCAGCGTCCGTAAATCCAAAAACACGAAATTTGTCGTGCATAGTACTCTTTCTATACACAAGACCTAAATTCATTGTGCCTTTTAAGTAACGCAATACTCGCTTAGCTGCAGCAAAATGTTCCGCTGTATAGCAGGTATTATACTGACTTAAAAAACTTGCAGCAAATGAAAGGTCAGGTCTAGATGTCACTGACAAATAGTTCAGGCAACCTATCAACTCCTGATATGGTAGTTTACTGTCATGAGTAACACTATCAGAAAACTTCAGACCTACGTCTAAGGGCGTCTTTGCGACTTTACAGTCACTCATACCGAAACGTTCAAGCAACTTTTCAATATAATTTTTCTGACTCAGCTTCAACTCACTAGTAGTGCGATCTACTTTAATGCCTAGCATATGTTTAACTTCACCTAAATCTTTAATAGTGAAGTGCGACTTCAGTGACGTTTTCAGCTTCTTAGCAAGCTCGTCACAATCGTAAAAGACGAAAAAATCATCTACGTAAAGTGCGATAATAATGATTCGCTTACCCACTCGGCGACTGAAGATACAGCTCTCGTGCTTGCTCTGCGTGAAGTTCTCTGCGAGTAACACTTCTTTTACCTTATCATACCAGGCGCGAGACGCCTGTTTTAACCCGTACACGGCTTTCTTGAGTCTGTAGACTTTATGCTCACTGCCTTGTTTTATAAATCCTTCCGGCTGTGACATGTAAATCTCCTCACTCAAGTTGCCATTCAGGAAGGCAGTTTTGACGTCAAGATGATCAATCTTCAGATCTAGCTCGACCGCAAGAGACAGCAGCATTCTCAATGAGCTATGTCGTACAACTGGAGAGTATGTATGTTCATAGTCAATCCCGAACTTTTGGGTAAACCCCTTTGCAACTAATCGCGCTCTGTAACACGCTACTTTCCCGTTAGCGTCGCGTTTTATTTTAAATATCCACCGATTCTTCACAATGTTCTTATCCGCCGGTCTGTCAACTAGCTCCCAAGCTTCATGCTTATTGAAGGAATTAATCTCATCCTGCATAGCTTGTAGCCACAGTTTGCTATCGGTTGATTGCAACGCCTCCTTAACAGTCGTTGGCTCACTCAACTCTACCTCGAGCGCAGACATTGTCCTCGGTAATCTTGGCCGTAAATTGTAGGCTGGTCCGTCATTAACAGGCTCCAGTGGTACATCACCTGTATCAGTTGATGAACTTGGCATCTGCTCTTCCACCTCAAACCAAGCTTCAGGTGATACTGGCCTCTCCGCCTCAATCTGAATATCTACATTCGGTGACATTGGCATCTCCGCTTCAAGCTCAATCGCAGGCTCATCTTCCCTGTGACTATCTTCAACGATGGCACCGTCGTCACTGCCCGGAAAGAAGATCTCCACCGACCGTTTACTTTTGACACCTGGAAAAATTGTTTCGTTAAAAACAACATCACGACTTCGAAAAACTACGTTTTTCGTCAAATCGTAGAGCCTATATCCGTTTGTTTCATAGCCAAGAAATATACAACGCTTGCTTTTTGGTTCAAGCTTATTCCTCTTCACGTCATCGATGTGAGCATAAGCTTCGCAGCCAAACACACGTAAGTGCTTCAAGCTCACCTTCTTACCTGTCCAGGCCTCCTCAGGTGTTTTGCCCGAAAGCCTTTTCGAAGGTGACACATTTATCAAATGAGCTGCAGTACAGGCAGCTTCTGCCCAAAACTTGTGGTCTAGGTTCGACGTGTACAAGAGACACCTTACTTTTTCTAGCAGTGTCCTATTCAGCCTCTCTGAAGATCCATTCTGTTGAGGGCTGTATGGTACTGTCACCTGGTGGACTATCCCCTTACCTTTCAAAAAATCTTCAAGGTCTCTGTTCACGTACTCGGTCCCATTATCCGACCTCAAAATCTTCACTTTATCGCCAGTTTGTGTTTCCACTAACTTAATAAAGTTTTTCGTGTATTCACTCACCTCGCTCTTACGCTTCAGGAAATACACGAACACCTTCCTCGAATGATCATCCAAGAACGTCAGGATGTACCTCTTGCCTCCAAGCGAATGTACAGGTAGTGGCCCGCACAAATCGGTATGGATTAAATCCATCCGCTTTTCAGCCACAGACTTCTCAGGATTGCTGGCAAAAGGAAACCGAGCTTGCTTTCCTTTTAAACAAACCTCACAAGCAACGTCCTTACAAGGGTCGTCCTGAAAACTAATATCATTAGCAAGCCCCTGCCTCAAAAGCTTCATATTATTGCCACTCAAGTGGCCAAGTCTTTGATGCCAAGTTGCAGTGCTAATAATTAGATTCGCCCTTAGACTGCAGGTCTGAAGTTTATAAGCGCCTCCTACATCATTTACCTTAATCGGTACATCGCTCAAATTAGAAATTGTACAACCATTAGTATCAAAATGGACCGTACTTCCGTTCTTAATCAATTGAGAAATAGATATGAGATTTACAGAGAGCTTAGGTATATACAACACGTTAGTTAACATCACATTATCCGACAACTTAACGTTACCTACACCTGTACACTGCAGTTTATCTCCACTAGCAATGGTGACTAAACCACCTCGAGATCTAAAGTCTATCATTAAATCACGCTTGCCAGTCATGTTATTTGTAGCTCCTGAGTCAAGGTACCAGCAAGATTCCGAGCCCGCTCCAGTACTGTATGCAGACATAACACAGTTTCCTGAAGAATCTTTCTCGTTCCGACAATCTTTCTTCAGGTGTCCCTTTTGCTTACATTTCCAGCACCACGGTTCTCTCTTTCGACTAGAAGTATCCTTAGCTCTGTACTCATCCTTGTGCTGTTGCGCTTTCCTCGTCCCAGAGTCACTCGTAGTTTCGCCTCTTCTTTTCGAATATAAGCACTCGCTCGAATCTCCACGAGTAGTCCAACGTTGGTCTTGTAGTAGCTTGGATTTCACTATATCGGCTGTAATATCCGCTCCCGAATGCTCTAACGCCATGATCATGGGCTCGTACTCCGTCGGTAAACCTTTGAGCATCAGCGCACCAAGAAACTCGTCGTCTACTGGTTTGTTCATACTCGCCAATTGTTGAGCCAATGACATTACTTGATTGACGTAAGCCTCCATGCTAGAGAAGTTCTCCAGTTTGACAGCGCATAAGTTCTGGAGTGTTCGCACTCTCGAACCGAGTCCTTTGTTATCATACGCACGTTCCAGTGCATTCCAGGCGTCTTTCGCAGTTTCCGCCGACATCAAATGTGAAAAACACGACTTATCGACGCTCAAACAAATCTTAGATTTCGCTATTTCGTCACGTCTATTTTTCACCTCGGGCGTAGTTTGATCATCCTTGCCGTAACCATTCACACAGATCCATAAATTGTCGTGAATCAACGCATTTTTCATGACAAATCTCCACTCAACGTAATTTTCACGTCCGCGTAACTTTTCATGCGAAAAATGTTGATTCTTGCTATCCGACATATTTACAACAACGTTACACTATTTCTGCTGAACCATAACCTATTGTAATGTTAATTTAAACACATTTTCTATGAAAATATAAAGCAGAGTTTTATTCAGCACAAGCCATGACACAAGAGAACAATCTGTAAAACTACAATGTCAATCACAGTGACAATCAGGCAGTTGGCCAGGATTATATGTATAGGTTTTATTCTAGTAATGTGAAACCTCCAACAATATCAGTGGCGTGGCGTCCATAGAACTCGATTCCCATCGGCTTGCCTAATATTAGGCAGATCAGCACTTAATTCTAGTGCTCTTAAAGAAAATTGAAGCCAAAGCTGCTCCGGCTTGCCCAAGGATTTCTTCAACGCCACGCCACTGGTAAATATATTCGTGCTTTGATATATAGCTGAACTTAGCTGTTGGGTGATGGTAGTTAAATTGATCAAATGACTATATAATTTTAATATTACTTACTGACGATAACGACTATTCAATTTCTACAAAAAAAATCAAATACCTACTCAAAGTGAAATTTGAAATTTCACTGAGATAAATTTAGAGAAAATATCTTGAAATTATTTTTAGTGAAACCTTATTGCAATGTCATACTTAGTTCTCATTATTAAAAAGTAATTGGTGTGCCTTAGTTAGAAATAATGGATTCGCCATAATAACAGGTTTCAGCAGCGAGTATCACATCCAGTGGGCGGGGCGGTGCAAAGACTTCGCTTGTTAATGCTATTTCCCTAATTATAGTTAGCTGTCAACCTCTGCGATATGACAGGTCATGTCGGACGTGCGTTAATAGAATATGTCATACGATTGACTGGAAGTGGTGATGTCACAGGTATGTCGCTTATAAATATTTGACCCCTGATTTAGGAGTTAGAAAAGTATTATTAATTTTCGAGTTCATATCCCTTTTACTTAATGTTCAATATAATTTTTAATAATGTTATATTTCTTAAAATACTTTTTTCTCATAGGTTAATAGAGTAACAGTGAAAGAAGTTCCTCATTCACAGCACGTCTAGCACAACTGTCATACGCGACTCTTTTTCGCGCGACAAATGCTACTTATCCCTTTCCATTCAATATAGTGTGAAAGTGACAAGGCTCTGACGCGCGACTAGTAAATTCGCGGCCAGTTGTACTAGCTCCGCTGTTCTTCTAGAATCTAGAGTCTTGTATTTAGATTTTTACCTGGCTACCAAAATAGAAAAAGAAATAGTGTTTGCACTGCTGAGTATGTACAAGATCTATCAAATATGTACATTTTACTGTCTTTACTTTTCATTTTAGTGTAAGTACCTACTTCGTATAGATGTAAATACGTCATATCGCACCTGTACTCAAAAATAAAATATCTCGCATCTAAATTATCACAGCCAAACCTCTTGCCAACATAATTAACCCCCAGACAGAGGTGTGAGTAACGCAGTCACCTGCGCTCGCGCTTAAACACATTATCCCTGAGACCCTGAGTCGACACAGGCGCCAGACAATCGGATCAGGTTATATCGGAGTAGCGTGTTAGTCGTAACTGTATTATTAGGCAGGTTAAGATAGTATATTTTAGACAGGCAAATGCTTTATTGGGTGATTAGAGGCGAAAGAAAATCGTTGCCTGTGTGAAATGTATACACAAGGTACCACCGTAGTCTTGGCACTCAAAAATGTGAATGATTAAGCAGTTTACTTTTACGTATGAAATTATAACAGAATGCAAAACGAGCCATGTTGTATGGCCATTAATTCTATCTATCGACTTATTCAGCCTGTTGAGTATATCCAGAAATGGAAATGGAAGAGGCCTATATAGGCCTCTTCATTCAAACGCCACTCCTCGCTCCTGTGCCAACCTCATCTACTCGGACTGTTTGGTGCGGGAGATATCGGCTGACCATCGAGCCGGCAATGAATTAATGAATTCCAACCTCCTTGTCTATGGCGTAAAAAAATGTCTTTGTTTTCACACCAAAGCCAGATAACACTCTTTCGCGCACTCAATTAGCAAGTAAGTAACAGACGGGAAAAAAAATCTCAGCTGTTACCACTAAATCAATTTGGTGGTAACAGGTGGGAATAACCCTTCAAGTCACATGCATTTTTATGATCGTTTTAACCGCTGGACGAGAATGCTGAAAATATTGCGTAGGGTTTCCAGTAGCTTCGAAGAAGTCGGTGCTCTCTCCCAAGAAACCAAAAGCTATTACTGCCGTCCTCAAACTAAGAGGCCGCTAATTAGTATGGAAGTTCATACAATTTAGCGGCCTTTTAGTCTGAGGACGGCAGATTATAATGTGACACGGAACAAATCAACCGTATCTTTTTATTTAAGCGCAGTCTGGGACTAGGTTGATTTGTATTTTATCTTACACTTTTTCTAAACCTACTATCATTTACCAGCGAGTTCGCATGCTTTTTACCCGTTATCACAAGGGAACTATAAGCGGAATTTAAAGTATCCTATATTTCAATCCAGGACTTGGTCTACTTGTATGCCAAATTTCATCAATCCATTAACTTGTTGCCGTGTTATTTAGTTACACACATCTAAACATCCAAACATCTTCACAAACTTTCACATTTGTAATATTAAAAGGAATTAGGATAGGATAGAATAGGATTTTGCGTAAATAATGGCATTTTAAAGTCACGTTAATCATACATAACATAAGTAAAGACGTCTAAGCGACGAGGCCGGTATGGTCGCGTCTGCTGAGACTAGTCGGCGCCAGGGTCTGCACTGTTGGCCCGTACGCTCGTCATAACCGTTTATTACGTCTATATAATGTGATTGTATCTGTGTCACGGGTACTTTCCATTTATTCTATGGAAGTAGTATTTTTGTAAGAGTTGTGCTCTCCTTTTAAGGTTCCGGTCCCTAATAGTCCCAACAGAACTATTATTACGGCGCCTTAGAAAAAGGAGGCGAACGGGATCATATTCCTGAGGCTCCGCTGTTTGTATGTCCTGCACTTAAAATACCATATCGTCACTACTTTGAAAAAAAATCGTATCTAAAAACGTCGTAGAGAAAAAACGTCAAAAGTTACATGCGAACGTCATATACAATTAGGAACTGCGTTTTTACCTGGAGTCAGTGTCAGATACGTGTTTTTTTAAGAAATGGATATGTAACATCGATAATCGTATGTACAGAGTGTGTAAAACTGAGCCGCTGTAACCATTTTGTAACAGAACCCTAAATCATCACATTTCTACGGAACTCAAAGGTACACGCAGTGTGCGGAAAAAGCTTTATGGCCAGGTGTGGCATAAAAACAATAAACGATGTTTGCTATATTTTGCAGTTTTATCACAGATTATCTAATAGTTCTGTTTTGTTCTGTTTGAAAATCGACATGAACATAAACAATTTTCAATACTTTTCAATTGCAAATATAACTACATGAATACACATTTAAAAAACGGTCAAGTGCGAGTCGGACTCGCGCACCGAGGGTTCCGTACAAACTCATAAGTAGACACGCAAATAGTACCTACAAGAAAAACTGTATGTCGATTAGTTTAGTAGGAGCAAATAAGTATATGTTATGATTTTTGCTGTAAAAAACAGTGCAAGTTAGGAAAACAATTATATTTTTCCTGTAATGCTTAGAACCTGACGAGTAATGATTCTATTTAATAGCAAGGACCATTAAATCAAGAGGACTGTCATTCTCCGTTCCCCGAATTCACAACGCCATCTATGTATAAGCTTGGTAAAATAATTATTTACAATTATTCAACTTTGCAAACGTGACACAGTATTTAAATGTTAGAATTTATTTATTATTAGCTGTTTACGAACTAATTGTTACTATACTATGTTTCTATGTTCAATTATAACATCGTTAAATGTTTAGTGTTTTAGCGCCATCTAGTTTTTGCCTGGAAATCCCCTAGAGTGAAACAGGGCATCGCTTAGTTTTGCTACTCGCCGCTAGGGATTTTAAGTTTTTGTAAATTTCTAAAAAAGTATTAAAGTTAGCAAGACCGTTCTATTTTTCCTGTAATATTCAGGTTGATATTTATAATTAGTAATTATGACACATTTTTCTGATCAGTAACTTCGGAGATAATAGGGGGGGAATGATACATAAAAATGTATAAATCAAAAACTACTTATTTAAGAAAAAAAATAAAATTGTGTTTTAATCTACAAATTAAGCCCTTTCATTTGATACCCCACTCAATGTAATAGCCCTACTTTCAATTTTCAAAGTCCCATTACGGAGCCTTTTAAAAAAAAAGTAAAAAAGGTACAAGATATTTTTTATGTCCAATAGGCTCGGGTTAGCTACTTTTAACACTATTCCAAATTTCAAATCGATAGCAGCAGTAGTTCCTGAGATATCTGGCTGTGACAGACGGACAGACAGACAGACAGAGTCGCACCATAAGGGTTCCTTTTTTACCATTTTGGTACGGAACCCTAAAAATCATCTAAATATTAGCGGTAACAATGTGTGCTGTACTATTTTTTGTCTACTTTGTTTTTAGTACCTATCTCTAGAAAATATAGTTAGATTTTTTGGAATGTCTTTAACTTATTTCATTGCATATTTGAGAAAAGCACTGTACATGCCTCGGCGTGAAAAGGGGTTGCCAGCCTTGTAACTATCTGGACCCGCTGTCGCTCGGCCATCTATATGTACTCAGCCGGCAACCCCTTACTTCTCGGCTTCTGCAGTACCTAATGTACTATCAAAGACCATTTTTGTGACACATTTATAAAAGTCCAAAAACCATATTTTTCTCGTTCTCTCTAAGCTCATTGATAATAATAACATAACCTTGGCTGTCTGATCAACATCGGCTTGTATGCTGAAATACAGAAATGAGTACCTACGGCCTTGAGACGCACGCCGCCTCGTCTTATCTGTACATAATAGGTATGTAACTACAAAAAAAAAAAATAAAAAAAAAAATAAAAAACATACAGACGAATTGAGAACCGTCCTTCTTTTGGAAGTCGGTTAAAAAATAATGAATAGCAATGCTTTATAAATTTTTATAGCCCATTTTCATTTTTGCTGCACTAAATTTGTGTTATATTATTTATAAATTAGTTTAACAATGTCTTATAACTGCATTACTGAAATTATACTTATTCACATTGCAGTGTTACGTAGGTACTTAAGCAATTATTTTATCAATTAACTGATCAGCCATTGACTATGACTACGAGGTTAAATAGTATGTCGCTTGCTAGTTCAGTATCAACCTAAATGGAAAAACCGGACAAGTGCGAGTCGGACTCGCCCACCGAGGGGTCCGAGGGTTCCGTACAAATACTTTAAATAAATACTATATTTTTTTATAATTTAATTACAAATGTATAGTTTTTAGATTTTTCCCTTATATTTGTAGTATAAAGTCAGTATTACTTGCCAAATTTCATAGTTCTAAATCAACGAAAAGTACTTACCCTATTAATTTAGGTTTCTTTGAGAGTGTCGAAATGGATAGGTATACGTTTTTTGCGGCAAAAATGGCCATATCTTTTTTTACGTTAGCTTAGAAGTTTGATATTTTCACAGATTCAAGGGTATGTAGATTCGAGTATATGGTTTTGTTTTTAACTCAATATTTCCCACGCGTTCCCGAGATAAAGGGCCTTGACAGGTCTTGACTATAAAAATGGAAATTAAATAGTTTTCATCACCTCGTTTTGTATGTGAATGTGCTCTAAATCAATGCACGTACGCATAATAATTGTTTTAGTTAAACAGAGTACATATTAAAAAAAAAGCCAAATACGTATTCATCAGCTGCTAAACAAGTTTACCCCAAAGTCTTCCACAACGAACGACGGTCGCTTTTTTGCCGTCATCGACTTCCAGTGACGGTAACCAGGTCGTCAGACCATCTTGTAGGGGGCTGTCCACGTTGCGTCTTTAAGTTTGAAGTCGCCATTTGAGAACATTTTTGGCCCACTCGGCGATCGTTTCTTCTAGTTATATGCCTATCCCATTGCCTCATTAATATGCTAACTCTTAGAGCTAGGAATGTCCGTATTTCTTTATGGTATTGAATTAGGAAATCTTTAGAAGTGCTAAGGTAAATATACAAATACATATAATACACACAATTTAATGTAATGCCATTACAAGTCTATAAGCGTCTGGAGCTGTAGACACCACAAACTAGACCAGCGTTTATTCCGCGTCCTGTCGTCTATTCCGCTCACGTCGCTATTTTCAATTAACACCTGTGAGCGCTTATACGGATGTTAGGCTTTTGTCATGTAGGTACCTACGTACGGATTGATGGCTAGACGGAACAAAAGCTCTTCAACATTCACGATTGGTAATAAAATAAAACTACAGTATTGTAGTGTGTTCCACTCTCACTTTGAAATTTAGATAAAAACTTGGATTTCATGGCAGAAGTGATTTCTTAACTGACTTCAAAAAAGGGGATTATAAATTCGACCCGTACTTGGGCCATTCTCAATTTAGTGCGCACAGTCACTACCGTGGATGTCACTACCGTGGGCGTTATTGCCTACTCTTTCTTATTGTTATTTTTTCATGCAACACCTGGCCATAAAGTGGCTTTTTCCGCACGCTGCGCGTAGGGAAAAAACCGCTTTCTGGCCAAGTGTAGGCATAAAATGATGTACATAACACGGGAGATAATAAAGAAAGCCCTCGATCGCATATTTACGTCCCTCGCTTGCAGCTCGGCCCGCAAACTTCTGCGATCTCGGCCTTTCTTTGTATTACCACCCTAGTTGTGTAATGTACTATTAATACTGTTATAAATTCACTCATCCATATGATAGAAAGAATTCATGATATTATGACGGTTAGGTCGAACGTTTAGAAAGAGCAATTAAAGCCACTGTAGTGACATTCACGGTAATGAATGACTGTGTGCACAAAAATGAGAATGACCCATTTATGTATGTAATATACATATTGTCACAATTGAACAGTTTTTGTACAAATGTTATGTTGTATACATATATCTATACCAGCTTCTAAACATGTGTGCCAAATTGCATAAGTGAATGAATGTCTGTATGTTTGTATCTATAAGTCCGATTGCAATTGCATTCTTTTTTAGTTGGACTAGGTTATTGTCCAACTTAGGGAACTGTGATAGTAGATAGATAGACACGTTTGATTAAAATCGGTTTCGTAGTTTTGATGAGATACAGAGTGAAGTGTGTGTCAGTCATTAAGAAAACGTGTCGTTGGTTTAACAGTGTAAATTATTAAATTGGTAATTCGTTTCAATTACAACTGAAATTTAAAAAATGAAGAAAATAAAGTAAGTAGTTAAAAAAATTAAACCTATTTCAAATACTACAAAGAGAGAAATAAAAATATTAACGTGTGTGTATGGCACCCACTTCAAAAAAAATTTTGGTTTTAAAAGATAAACAATTTATTTCTCCTTTTTTAGTTTCTTAAGCCGAATTAATTCTTAAATTACTGTTGTATTTATTTGTTGTATTTATGTCCAGGTATGTATGTATATCTTAGTAAGGGTTCTGAAGCGAACCAAAGCAGCCATATATTTTTTAATGCATGAGATAAAGGAAAAAAATGTTACTAATTTAATGATACCTTTTTCATGCAATTAAGAAATTTTTGTACACAATATTTATACTATAACATTTTAGTCAAATACTTGATTTTGTTGGGTTTGACGTAAAACAGAACTTTGTTTTCTTTTCATGATGACAAGGTGTGGACTAAAACCTAAGCTAGTGTAAGTACCTTCTTATATCTGCATTATTCATTAGCCTCTTCAGCAATACCGGTAACGTCTGGTATGACAATTACCGGGTCCTAGTTGGTTTCGCGACATAGATAACCACAACTAGGGCTGGTACCAATATCAGTCGTCATAACTTACTTAAACCATCAATTTATATCTACAGGCCAGTACCCATATGGAGATTTTTGCTATTTCAATTATGTTGGTATAATATTATATTACAGAGAGAGATGGAGAAACATTGTGAAAGCAGCGACTACAACCGGACCAAACAATCCATAACCACGACCACTCTGTAAAAGAGCCCACTGAGAAGAGAGAATTATTATATCGTAAATAATATTTTTGGGTTATCCAAAGCAATAAAATAGTGATTTAAAAGTCAGTCAATTGTTAACACTTCTTTTGACACGCTTATTACTTTTATGGTAAACGTTGTGACAAAATCAAAAGTAATCGAGTGTTTAAAGATTAGGAAAGCATTTTTTTATTTGTACTCTATTGTTTGTGATTGTGCAGAAAACATGAACAAAATGTGGCGAGTACTATAAGTTACTTACAGTGTCACTATTTGACAAGAAGATTTCACTTTGCATTTTAATCTTTTTATAGATACATTATAAAAAAAATGAGGCAGCCCTATTTTACGTAGGCGTCGGACGTCTAGTCCTAGACGTCGTAATTGGGGCAATAACGTATGACGGAAATTCAATTTCAGAACTCATAACCATCACGATTGCGTAACGGTTACGTACCGTTTGGTTTTCCGTTTCGTTGTAATGAGGAGCAAGATTTCAACAGAGATCATGACTTTAAAACTAGAAAAAAAATGTTTTACTGGACAGAACAAGAATGGTATAGGTTAGATTAGCACAAAAATACACTCACGGACAATCGATTCGGATCATTTCCTATATAATTGTTCATAGAAAATGACCCGAATTCATCGTCCGTGGGTGTATATTTTCATCGAAATACGAAGTTTAATTCACCAAGGTTTTATTTGAACACTTATTACGCAATATATACACGTATTGATATCTTTCGGTGCCGAGCAGTCGTTACTAAGAGCTCCAGATTAACGCCTTCATTCATAAGCTTTCCTTTGCAGCTCTTTCAATATAACTTTCCCCTTTTTGCTGTAAAGGGTCCTTCTCACGGACGCGAGTTTGCTGCTGCCAAGAATTTCCAAATAAGTAGTTCAAACATTTACGTGGAGGTAAGGAATTCAGCGTCGGTGGTAACGGTCTTTAGGACGCAGAAGAAAAAGAGGAAATTGCGAACGTATTACACGTATGGTGGGTCTTTTGTTGGAACAATAATTAAGCGAATAAAGAAAGGATTAGTAAGTTAAATACGGATGGGAAATATATGGGTTGTAATGGCGTGTAAAAATATAAGTAACTGCTTGTTTAAGTGCCGTTTCACATCACTTTTCTTCTATATTTCTGACTGCTGATAAATTATTTAAGCAAGTTATACAGTTATAAGCAAAAGAATCAAGCGTTGATAGTGTGTGTAGTTATGTAAAAAGCAAGAGAGAGGTACTGGGTTGAGTGTGGACTATGGGTGACCAAAATTTATTCTTTCTACTTTTTTTGGTTCTTGTATGTACTTATGTAGATATTACATTCGACATAAAACCAGAATATGATTGGAATGACCTGCGGGCGGTTGTTAGTAGACTCACAAAAATTTTGTCAAGAACGTGCATACTCTAGCAGCAGAGACAGTCAATAATGAAGTCATCATTAACGAGGCTTCGCATTTTTCCCAACTAAGCCAATGTTTGTCCGAGCCGCGGGCTCTGAGGGGGTTGGGCCTCAAAGGGGAGAGGGGGGGGCGTGGGCGACGCCTAGTTAATTGCTCGTAAATTCTGCTCTGTCTACCCACATTACAACTAAACCACGAGATTTTTTTTGCATAAAGATTGTTTTACGTCTGGTTAAAGACATACCTAAAGCAGCAGCATAAAAAAGCATTTTGTCGAAATAAGCGTACCTATAATTGGTAGTAGTTTAAAAAATTAGAAATGTTCGAATAACACTACAAAAAGGGATAATGCTTTTGCACATCTCCTTCTCATAAAAGTTATTCATCACAAAGAATGTACTGATAATGATGTATCTCAGAATTTTAGATAAATAAAAAAAAACCAGAGAAATCAATTTAGTAACACAAAAAACTCTTACGCTTTGACCCAAAAACAAACAAAATAAACATTGAATAACTTCATGTGCAATTAATGGCACGAAAGGGGTGGAACTTGCTCCTGCAGCGACTGTTATTAATACAAGTGCTTCATAATTTCACACTTTTCCATTAAAAGTTTCCCAATTATTGTATACAATAAGAATAATATTCTAATTGCAAAGTTGTCTTCAAGAAAGCAAAATAATGGCTATTTGAAGAGCTACTAGTGAATCATTAGTACCTACTTCAGTAACCAAAATTTCAAGAAATCTCGAAATCTTCAAGGCCGCTTGAACTAGGTATGCGAGGTTGCATGAGTATGATTAATAGGTTAGAATTTACCTTCTTAACATATTCAATAACAATGGTCAGTTAACTTATAATAATTTACTAAAATAAAGTAGTTAGTAATGTTACTTATATATACTGATTCGAAGAAAGTTAAAGCAAACTGGAACGGCTTCACAGAATTCAAGTTGTTCGTCTATCGTTAATTTTACTGGAACTGACTGAATTGTCTAAAGTTTTCCATACTAATAGGTTCCTTGAATTTCTTAGGCTATTCCGGAGTAAAAAAACAAGTAGTTCAGCTCCGGGCGTTTAGGAGGCATAGGTAAGGACAAAATGATACCGTACCAGTTATTTACCTGGTGGCTTAGGCACGCAGGATAGCCTTTACCTACATGCCTGCTTTGATGAATGATGCATTCACCTAAATGACACAAGGTCCCCTTTAGGACATTTATTTTAAGTTGACTGTTATATTCTCGAATATTTTTGGAACTGAACCGTCATTTAATAAAGTTTTATTTAATCGATTTGTAGTACGAACGAACGAACATTATTAACTGCGTAATCTACGTGAGACAAGAACCAAAATCATTTGTGTGGCAGCCGTGTATCGCTCCCCTTGCGTCGCATAAAAGATTAGCCAATCCTCACGTCCCCATCAACGGCGTCCATACAGCCCCCTGGGGCCTCCGTGCAGGGCCTCCTTAAATACCAAGGGGCATAGACACAAAGTTATCAATGCAGGTGGTGAACTGGCAGTAACGAGTCGTATCGTAAAAATAACGTTTCTCATGGATATGGACATTAAAGAGGATATTGTTAGGTGATATTAATATGGAAAGACATGTACTGTACATTCATAATTTTGACAGTGAACCTCTAAAGGGCATTTAAGCGATATGTGTGATGACATTATAGAATTTAACTATGGCAACTATATAAACGAAATTGAGCATACCTCACTTGAAATGCGGGATGCTCTATTACTCAAACTTATTATACAGGAGACTCTTGAACAAAATTTCCTGCTTCAGAACTACAAATGTGCAAGTTGCAGAAAGTTTCCAAAATATTGGATAAGTTCTTAGAAACTAAAAATATTTTATGAGTGCATGAATCTGTCAAGCAATCTTCGAATAAACCCTAGCATAAGATTAAGTCACATGTTAACCTTGTTACTGGAGAGACAATGACATCACTGAAAGCCTAAGTTTGCGCACAATAATTGGCTATACGGCTTAGTATCGAGGGGAGATCGAGATTAAGCCGATGTCATTAATTTGACGAGGAAGGCAAGGTAGAAAAGCACTATAGCAGTGATTACATGTCCATAATGAAGAGATTTTGTTTTGCTCCACTTTGTTGTATGGTTGACAAGTAATTGCTTGTGAATTTCTGTGTAATTTGTGTTCATACGATAATTATGAAATAAGCCAAGTGAAAATGACGTCCTACGTAATATAAGGTAAACGTCCGAGTGTTCGACACTGTCCCAGTAGTCGCCATCTTGAACGACTATTGGGCATTAGCGTGCCGAACACTAGGACGTTTACCTTGCTAATTGATAGGATGATTAAACTCCGAAGATGACGCCCCGCAAAACTGACCAACTCAAAAGATGCGTATCTAAGTAACTCTAAAATTGGCATATTCTGATATAAGCCTACTGAAAAAGCGACGATAATCTGTGAAATTCCATTGCCGTTCCATTCTTGTTAGCATTGCTCTAAAAGGTAGAAGAGTTTTTAGTAAAGTCAAAATCTAGCTATTTAATAATCTGACTGAGGATCGTGGTCATCGATGGATGTGGATGGACTACACCTAGTTTTTTTGTTTGATGTGGTGCTGGAGGCGCATGTTGAGGATACCCTGGACCACCATGCGCACCAATGTATCGATCCTTTCACAGCTTCGTGTACAAATCCGCCTATCCATAATCTGCCAGCACCGGATTCTGACCTACTTTGGCCTCATAATGAAAAGGAGAGATGAAAGCCATGAAAAGCTGATCATTGTTGGAAACACGGAGGCTAAACGAGCCCAGGGTTGGTCCCCAACCAGTTAGGGCGATCAAGTGAAAGGCCCATCCTCAACCAAGTTTTGCTCGGTAGTCAGGGACGCGATGAACAGGCGCCGGTGGAAGCAGACCATAAAAACTAGGTATTATAAAAAAGACCATTTTTTTACCCCAGTGCAAACAGTGCAGTCAACTTCCGTGCTTCGTTTATCCACGAAATCACCACATCTCGGAGGATGGATTGCAGAATTCCATATGGGGGGTGCACAAGCGAGCGAGTTTTATTAAAAAGCTAAACATATCGAAGCGAGCACTCGTGAGCGAGTTAAATGAGATGCAATTCGTTTGTTCAATTCAGTTGGGAAGTAGATACCAGCGAAATTGAATAAGCATTTGCATTAGTAAAGAAATACTGATTGAATATACTGCTGTTTAAGATATTGTGTTAAATAGTTACAATTAAATAGTTTTAATTAAAAAAAATTACATGAACTACAATGGCCAGACATAGAAGTTTTTGTAGCACGAACAAACTTGCCCTAGGGACTTCCCAACAATATTAATTTATCGATAAATTGTACTTTCATGAGATAACGTATATGAATATGCCAATTGCATACCCGTACAAAGTACTATTATATAGCATCGATGGATAGTGATCAGCATCTTAGTTCATGTCTATTTTATACGGTGAACTAAATATTTACTATGAAATGACACTTCCAAATATGTATTTGACACAGTTATCGATAAGTTTAATACCGAAAGGAAGTCCCCCAAAAACTTGTATGTCTGACAATGACGAACCTAAAAATATATGTATGTATGTATGTTTGACCTGTAGTTAGTGGTATGATCAGTATATATGGTAGAGATCAATGTCGTGATAATACAATAATCAAGCATCTGATATAAAATTCAAGGTTAAAATTTGAGATAAGAAGCTATACACGTGTACACGAAATTATCATAACTAAACTAACAATCTTTACGATTTTGATGCTAAAAGACCGATAGCATAATTCGCTATTCACTTAAGTCAAGGAATACGTTTAACACGTTAGTAAAAAACAAATTAGTTAACATTATGGTAGTTGATTAGTATATTACAAACCTAGGGCGGTATAATAATAAGAAATGGCCCAGATTGTAGGTGTATATGCCTTAAATGTGCGATGTGGGACTTTACTAATTACCACCCGTGGTGTGTCCACAATTTTACGTCGTCCCTCAGCTAGGAAGAGGCATTTTCTCTCCGTGCAGCGGGTGGAAAATGCCGCTTACGGCCTAGGAATACATAAAAAATTATAAATAATTAATGACATTTACGTAAGAATAGCATTTCTCATAAAATTATAACTGGGCACGCCATATTTTGCTATTTTATAGAACAGATTTAAGCTGTAAATTAAATACCTACCATGTTGTGAGTAGTGCGCTGTTTTAGATTAGATTTTCCAATCTATGTATATTTGCTCTTGCGCGGCAACAGCAATTGATGTTATGTGAAAAATCGTTAGTTCAATGCCAGATAAAATTAATTTCGCCATGCCGCATCACGCTTCGATCATTTGCCTAAGTGACAAACCTTCACGTCCTGTTACCTCGTCTCCTACGTCATCAATAACTCGTGCGCCCTATAGGTTTACATTATAGTTGTGGCTATGTAATAGATAGCTCGAATATAGAGGGCGGCAGACACTTGTGCGTCATTCGTCTTCGATCCCGGCTGCGCTTTAATATACAGCTTCGTGTTGCGGTGACATTCTTATTGATGGATCTAATTTTGAGTCAAGGCATATAAATAAAGATTCATCTTATGCGAGTTGCCCTCGTTTGACTAAGCAACAATAGGATCTTATTATATTTCCTCATAGATACTTTTCTATAGCTATACCTAAAATACTTAACTTTACATTTCACTAGTTTAAACAATTAGTGTCATTGATTATAAACACATGTATGTAGAGTAATTTGTATTTTCATTCGCATCACTTTTGAGATTTTATTCGCGTATAACTCAAACCGATAAATCGATCAGACTAATTATTCCGAGATTGTATAGCTATAATACTTACCTACTTTATATAGACAATCACGGCTTGAACATACCTGTAACAAATCATAAACACTTAGTAAGGGCACACCAAAGTCCAAATTGCAGATTGTAAGTTCTTCAAATAAAGCGGCCATTTCAAAAACCCATAAGTTACACAGTTACATTTTTAGGAATCATTAAAAATGTGTCAGTAATTTTTCAGGTATCAATAGAAGCAAATAAACTAGTTTAAGAGTTAATTTTAGTGCTTAATATTATATGTATGTATGTGGGTTTTAAAGGATGTTCTTGACTTACATTTTTCTAGCAGGAAATAGGGCTAATAGTGCAAAATTCCTCCTCCAAATATCACATATTTACAAAATGACTGCAGCGCGCTTTCCGCGAGGCGCCATGGGCAGCTAGCTGAGCCGCCTCCGTTCCGGTACCGAACTGTTATGTGTGCTTAATCCATTTTTTAACAAGAAAGAATGAATTGACTTACGTGGTTTATACCAAACCAAGAATGCGCATGTTGGAAAAATGTGACTTAAGTATGTGGTTTTTGAAATAACCGATTCCAATGTACTTCCTATGAAATATGATTATGATAATCACATATTAAAATCATAAGTATATAAAAAATAAATAAGAATTAACTTAAATTTCCTGAAGTAACAACTAGTGGCTACGTAAAAACTGACGGGAACAATTAACTAATGACCCAATCTTTGTCAACTCATCACAACTCCGCTGAACCGATTAAAAACAAATTAAACCAAACAGGAAACTTCGCAAAGATTTTCAAAAAAAGGGACTCTTTTGTTCGTTAATTTTCAGTTCTTTGGCAAAGCGTAATAGAAACATTTAATCCTTTGCCATCTCGGAGCGGCAAAAACTACCTCAAAGTCCAGATTAAAATCGCACGCCGTTCAGTTAAAATTACGCTTCAATATTGGAGACATAAGGTGCATTTTAGCGGTAGGGCCAGTAACAAAGATGGCTTCTTAGTGAACGAAACGGCCAGGAGCAATTAAATGCAGAGGTCATATTCAGTAGAGATATTAAAAATATACGAGTTCTTGTGGAGAGAGCAATGTCAGCTCGTATTGTTCAGTATGGTTCGTTAATGTAGATTTTGTTAAATATTTAATACTAATCGTAAAACAGTACATTTATACAATATATAAATTAAGAAAAAAATAACTATGCGACATAAAGGAGATTTTCATTAATGATTTCAGAACGTAACAGATTACGAGACAACATTTTTATTAAATAAAAAAATATATATATTTCCTAGATCTTGAATAAAAATATAAATGAGTAATGTTTCACGTCCATATCTATTGGGTTTTTTTTGGGACGCAGCATATAAAATATAATTAAACATAATAAATAGATTGATTTGGTAATTTGATTAGTTTTGATTGTGTATTGTAATTTTGTGTATTTGTGTTTTTGAAATTCTAGACATATATTCATTAATTATTTAAAGATAAAGATAAAGATAAATTTATTTTGTTAAACATAGGTACATTACAGAGATGGAAGGATAAGTGGTATGTCTCACTATGCTTTACCCGCAGGTGTACAAAATTGGCATGAATGGTGTTGTAGGTAATACGGTGATTATTATTTTCTGTTGTAATTATGATTATTAAAATGACTAATTTACATTTTTTTTTATTAAACATATAAAAATAATTAATGAAATAGTACGAACGAAACAATTTCTATTGTAGATTTTTTACCTTGTCATTGAGTTTTTAAACCAGTGTAATATTTTAGTACCAGTGTACACAGATATAGAGCCATAGATCACTAGGCAGTGGCTGTGAGTGCTCCATAAAGGCAAAAAAAACTTAGCCTACCCTCTAATTCTTGTCCTATCAAGGGTAGAGGGGTAGAAATTAGTAGGGTAGGCAGAATATTTTTGTTTTTATGAAGTGCACGCCACTGTCACTATGTGACTTCGTTTAGGAGTTAACAGCTAAACAAAATATTACAGTCTTTTTCTCTTCAAGTATTCCGCCATTGCACACAATGCATTTGCATATATATAAGCACAATTAGTTTATAGGTAGAAGGTCGAAAGTTAACGGCAGTTGAAATGTATTCCGCCGCTCACGAATACATGGAACAGCTCTTGGTTGATCTTTGTTTACCCCACTTGCTAACTTACCAAGAGGAACGTAAAAGTTAATGTAGGTAATGTAAGGAAAAACGTCATTTTAATTTTTCATGTTCATTTTCATGTTTTTTTAGGGTTCCGTACCTTAAAAGGAAAAACGGAACCCTTATAAGATCAATTTTTGTGCGTCTGTCCGTCCGTCTGTCTGTCTATCTGTCTGTCTATCTGTCTATCTGTCTGTCTATCTGTCTGTCTATCTGTCTGTCTATCTGTCTGTCTATCTGTCTGTCTATCTGTCTGTCTATCTGTCTGTCTGTCTGTCTGTCCGTCTGTCCGTCTGTCAAGACCCTTTATCTCGAGAACGCGTAAAGGTATCGAGTTAAAATTAGAATAGAATAGAATAGAATAATTTATTAAACATCGTATTATACAACAATGACATTTAAAGACTAAGATATACAATTAGAGAGTTGAACCTATATGCCTGAACTAGGATTCCCTGTATCTCAGGCAAAAAGGGACTATCAAACATTTGTATCTAATACTAAATATTTACATACTAAATATGCAGTTTAATACAATTCAAATCTTATTAACTAGTATCACGTTGAATCAATGTGACATGCTAGCATCTGCGTCAGCAGAACTGTAAACTGGGCCAAAATCGATGTTGCATTCTTCAAGTTTGTTTAAATTTCATTTAGAGGTTACGATTGGTATTTGCCTAGTTTTCGAAATTGTGTAAGTAGGACATCTCGGTAGTAGGTAACTTAGGCGTCTTCATAATCTATGGAGTTTATGTACCGTTTTTTCCGCTAATTTTCTAGCTGGGCATTCGGCATCGCCAGTTTCATGATTGCAGGGCTTTTTGTATTGAAGGCATGTTGCACATTTAGGTGGCCCAGTTTTTTTGGTGCAGTCCTTTATCGTATGACCGACGTCGCCGCAATGCCCGCAGGTGTCAACCTCCGTCTTACACGTCTTCGCCGTGTCTTAAAACCATATACTCCGGTCTACAATCCCTTGAAGCTGTAAAAAAATCAAACTTCTAAGTTAATGTGAAAAAAAGATACGGCCATTTATGACGCAAAAATCCAAATTCGTGCACTCTCAAGGAAACCAAAATTCAAAGAGTACTTTTCGTTGACCTTGATCTATAAAATTTGGCAAGTAATACCGTCTTATACTACAAGTATAGGAAAACATCTGAAAACTATACATTTTTAATTAAATCGTTAAAAAATAGACTTTAATAAGGGAATCGAAATTTATAGGGTACTTTAATATACAATGTACCAACAAATTTGTATGGAACCCTCGGTAGGCGAGTCTGACTCACACTTGTCCTTTTTTAAAACAATTTAATTAGCTCTTAAAAATAAATTTTCAACACAACTATTGTCTACCATCATTATTCCTGACTAACGACCGAAACTCCCGTGAAGGCCTTCTAATTTGACACCAATAAAAATATGACACCGTCACGCGTCGGTCGTAAAGTACGATTATAATGATCCCCTTGATCTGAGAGGGAGGCAGCTTATGCTGTCACAATAATAGGCGTGAGTGGGAGATATGGACGAGTTATCCACTTAAATCAAGGTGTAAATTAGGCTATAAAGGACGAAAGTTATGTCAGCAAGGTAAGTGCCTAGATTGATGGTGATTTTACTTATTAAGTAAGATGAATTGTACAAAACTCATAAAGGACCAATCTACGTTATTATATATTTTTTAAGTAAATCAATCAAGTTTTGTATAAAGTTGGATCTGTCTTTGTGCAGTGACCAAATAGCCTATAAAAGGGTTTTATTCAATAACTTAACAATAAATAACATCAACAATAAACTATACTAAACAAAAATAATTGTACTAAACCTAGAAATAAAGCTTGCTTGTTTTAAAAATGTTTAGATCGGCAAACGTAGTAACACCAACTTATCACGAAAATCAACAAATTTAAAGACGTTGAGTTGTGGAAAACCAACTCGTGCAAACCTACGACTATAGTATAACCTATCATTATCATATTTTCAAAAATTAATTACCTGTTAAGTAAATGGACTTCGAACATATTTCCCCCTCAATGTTCGGTGTCAGGTCAACGCTCCTGTCTTCTAGCTAGTTAATTTCACGCGACTCTGCTCGTAATCCGGGATTACAGTTATTTATGCCATTCAGTGCTAGTCAGCTACGCTTGTCGCTGGCACAATTATACTATTTCAAGTAGAAATTATCTAGGAAACCTTTAAATGGAATACACGAAAAGATTACCCAGCGACTTTTGTCGGACTGAAATTTGATACATTAATAAGATGAGAATAAAATAATTACGCGAGAAATTGCTTGAAAACGAGCAACACAATGCTGCGAGGAACTTGTGATGTACTTAAACCCGATTTTTCTTATACGGGTACATTATGTAGCAGTATATTTTAGCTGACTACGGCAAAGCAAAAAGAAGGGTTATATTTTAAGTGAACATTCTTGAAACGAGAGACGAAACTTACAAGCGAACCACACATCGCCGAAAAATTCTACAATTATCTTTTCGTTCAACATGGTGTACTTGTACAGAAAATCGTCACCGTATCGTAATCGCCAACTGTAAAAACAAGGGGTCAGTATCTGCTTTGTGTCTTGTAATTAGCCCTTTTATCTAACCGTGTCTGGTGGGTGTCGCTGTAATTGAAGCAATCAAACTTAATTACGTAATTAATGACAGTTAATACTGGACACGCTCAGTTAAGTATGATGGGTATGATTAATAGTGTATATTTTTAATGCTATTCTCCCTCACTTAAAAATTATTAAATTGTTAAGTGAGAGAGCGTTAATTTCTTTTTTAACATCATAATTCAGAGCATAAGTAATAGCGTTCCTGCAAGAATATCATACAGATTGTAAATATCTACATATAGGTACGTTTAAAACAGTACCGTGAAAAAGTACTGACAGATAACGTACAACTAATGTAATGTTTTAATGAGACTTCGAGATGTGAACTAAAAAAATATTTTTGAAAATTCAATCCCTAAATAGATGAAATGGGGGATGAAAACTTGTACTTATGGAAAAGTGCTCGCGGATGAAGTCGCGGGCGGTCTAGTCAAAATACAACCAGCCGTCATTTAGTTGGAGTAGTGAGGAGTCTATGTGTTATCCCTGTAAGAAAATAATAGTTCATCACTGCCTTTTGTCCTCTGCATCGCCCAACTTGCGGAAAAGGAGATCGGGATCAATCAAAATGCAAAAAAAAAGAGATAAATTGCGTTTATATTAAAAAAAATCATCGCCAGCAGGGACTAATTACACGTGCCAAATAACTAGATCTAACCTACTATTACTATGGTTGATTAATTACATTTTTTTATGTACTAAATGTACTTGTATTTAAGTTTTCCTGGTAAAAATGGAGATCATCAAATCAAAGGTATCAAGCTTCATTTTTATAACTATTAGCAGACGCTACTCCACAGCCCACCTCACAACTGGACATGCCTTGTTAAAATAGCTTCAGTTTACACGACGGAAAATGGTAATTATTTTCTTCATCGGATGTCACTCGTCAATCAATTACATTCTACTCGGTTATTACCCCGCTAATTGCGAGCCTTGTGATTCGATAAGTGGCCTTCCCAATTAACCGACGTGATGCACCGAGATAATGATGTGGGTGTTTGACCTTATTAACTAATCATTGCTCTATCTCTATCAATACAACTTAGATGTAGATCGTGAACTTTCCTGTTACTACATTGATTTAAGTGTAAGTATTTGAAGCTAAGAACTATTTCAGGTTGCCAGTCAAAGGTGAAAATTAAGTATCTTAAAAAAATTCAGGACAATAAGAGCTGGCCCCGATACCGATTTTTAACTTCATAAACATAATTTTAGAGCACAAATAGAAATTATCCCATTTTAAATTAGATTAAAAGGAGACTTCAATGAAACATCTCTTTAATGGCACTTGGAGATAAGTTGTAAATTCCTCCACTTGCAGAGAACTTCTTAATCTTAGAGTCGAGCGTCAATTGCGCGAGACGAGAACGAATGGCATCGTAATAGATAGTAAAGCCATGTGTACAACCGCGAAATTAGTTCACTATAATACATATGTGAAAATTATAGCATTTGTAAAATAAAGGATATCCTTTCAGCATGATCTTAAGTCAACGTCGTTTTGCTTGCATTTAATAATACTTAGTAATTAGGTTTTATTTTATTCATTAATATTATATTTTGATTTCTATTAATTTGATTTCAAAAAATATTAATTTCAATGAAAAATGTCCCGAAGAAAAACTGTCCAATGAATTTCATTATATCGATAAATTGTTTAGAAGACATATCAACTGATAGAATTATTATTTATGAAAGTTGTTTGTTCTAAGATCCGTTTCATAGAATATGTACATACAGATGTTTTGCAAGTTTGTTCATTCGCATATTTTTTGCACGTTTGTTTGCTTGAATGTTTTTCTGTAAACTTGAAAATTGTTGATAAAGGTGGCCCAGAAGGTAACATAGGCTGACATTTTGATAAATGTGGTATCATTATGACAATAACGAATGAACTGGACAAAGTGAAAAGAAGGCCTCAGTGCGGAAATAGAAGCCCCGCGCAGCGGGACTTCGTCCACTTGCCCTCAGGTCATTGTGATCACAAAGTCGAGTTAGGTTAGATTTTCATTGTCATCACCAGCGTCATCATCATTTTCATCACCATCCTCAACAAGTCACCACCATCACCATTATCATCACCTGCATCGTCATCTTCACCACCATCATCATTTCACCCGCATCATGATCATCATCATCATCATCATGTTGGCTATGATTTTGCTTCATGAAAAATATTTACTAAGGGCCCTTAATTTAATACACGCTGGACAAAGATATGAATCAATACGTTTTCGAACGGCAAGCACCCAGATGAAATTATTTTCTTTGTAATGAGTATTGTGTCAATTAAATTAAATAATAAATAAAAATACTTGTGTTATTATTCTACGAAGAGAAAATTCGACAAATTGTTTTTTCTTATGTAATAAATATAATAATCGACTAACTGAGTTTCTATGAAATAAATGGCCTGTAAATTGATTATTCTGCGAAATTACATAATCAAAAACATTTTCTGTAAAACAAACTTCTTCGAATATATTGTCTATAAAAGAAAGCACAACCCTCTCTTTTACCCAATCGGGTCTGGTAGAGAAAGCCGTTTAAGGCATTAATAACCAAGTAAACATAATTATTGTGCAATAAAGTTTAAATAATTAAATAAAATACTAATATAAATACCAAATTTCAGTATATAATAACGTTAACGTATTACCGTAACAAGATTTTGTTACACGTGATAAACGAAAAGTATAAAGCAGCAATTTATTATTAAATATTAGTTAAACGGGCTACAAACATATCTAGCAAGGCGCGGTTGACATAAGAGACAACAGACAATATAAAACTCATATGAGAACATAGAGGCTGGAGTTTTTATACCTCTAACACTCCCTTTAAAATCTAGCCTCATTAAAAAACAATGCAATAGCAAACAATTAACATGAGTAAATCAGTTAAACAAATCTAAAAACTCTACCGCAGAGCAACTAACTAAATTTCAACTATCTGAAACACAACAGCATTGCAATTTAAGAATCACAAAGTATTTAAGACACACTTTACATTGCTTGGGTTTTCGACTACACCCAATTTGCTCCTAAAATATTGAAATTTAGCTTTAGCTAGAGCTTTTGCAAAAATGTCTGCTATTTGACTATCAGTAGACACATACTTTAAGTCTATAAGCTTTTGAGCATATTTTTCCTTCACAAAGTTGTATTTAATGTCTATATGCTTGCACCTTTTGTGAAAGTCAGAGTTCTTAATCAAACAGATAGCGTAGCGTAGCGTAGTTGCATTCCTTGCCTCGGCCCATGGGACTTTGGAACTTGTCACTCGCATCTTATCAAGTAATGGTGGCAATATCCAAATACCATTTCTTACAGAGGCTCTTTCTAAGTGGTCGACTGTTTGCCGAGGTAACGAGCGGCCGGAAAACCTTGGCTCCCAGAGGTTGTGGGACGATATTTTGTGCAAGCATATCAGCACAGGTTTATTAGGCGATGCGGCAGGTTCCAATTTAGCGCGTCTTAAGGCCGCAACAAGGCCCGAGTCAGGAGCGTGGCTGCAGGCTTTGCCTTCTCCTCAGCTTGGCACGCTTTTAGACAACGATTCGCTGAGGATTGCGGTTGCTTTGCGGTTAGGTTGCAAGGTTTGCGAGGCACATCGGTGCATTTGTGGGGCCATGGTTGAGGAAAATGGCCACCATGGCCTCAGTTGTCAGAGATGCGCGGGGCGTTTTTCAAGGCATCACGCCATCAATGATGTAGTTCGCCGGGCTTTGGTGGCAGCCAACGTACCATGCGTCCTGGAACCTCCAGGGTTGTGCCGTACGGATGGAAAAAGGCCGGATGGTCTTACATTGGTTCCATGGCAGAAGGGTCGGTGTCTCTTGTGGGACGCTACGTGCGTCAGTACGTTTGCACCGTCCCATCTTGATATCACAATTAGGTCTGCTGGGTCGGCTGCGGAGTACGCGGCCAGGTTGAAACACACTAAGTACAATGCCTTGGAACCAATGTACGATTTCGTGCCAGTTGCGGTGGAGACAGCAGGATCTTGGGGTGCGGAGGCCAAGGCGTTTATTAGGGAAGTGGGTCGCCGTCTGGGGGATAGAGGTGGTGATCCACGCTCTGGATCGTATCTGGTGCAGCAAATTTCGTTGGCGATACAGCGTGGCAACGCCGCCAGCGTCATGGGCACTTTTGAGCCAGCTACGATTCGGGGCGATCCTTTTTAACGTAAGCTAAAGTGACGAAGCCTGTTGCGGATTACTTTTGTTGGTGGTAAGTGTGACGAAGCCTGTTGCCGATTTGAATTTGTACCCACCTGACGAAGCCTGCGTTGCGGATTTAATCTTGTGTGGTGATCTTTTATTTTTTCAATTTATTATGTGTTGATTAAATGATTACCAGAACAGATAGCACTTTGATTATCAATATGGAGCACTATAGATTCTTGTTGAAACTCACCAATGTCCAGTAACAATTGTCTAACCCAGAGTGCCTCTTTGGTCGCGCAGCACGACGCCATGAACTCGGCTTCGGTCGTCGACAGTGCGACAGTGGGTTGACGCTGAGTACTCCACGTCACGGCAGCACAATTTTTCATGAACGCGTACCCGGTGACAGAGCGTCTCGTCATTCGCATAGTCGGCTTCAGAGTAACACTCCAGAGTATCACCTTGATTAGATCTCAAACAGAGTCCAAAAGATATCGTCTCCTTTAAGTATTTGAAAATCCGCTTGACTGCATTCCAGTGCATTTTGTCAAAACAGTTGAGATAGCGGCTTGCCGTGCAGACTGCATACATGATGTCTGGTCTGGTTACTATAGCAGTGAATATGAGACATCCTACAGCTTCTCTGTATGGTATCTGCTTTTCAGTTTCAGGCGCACTGCTTTTCTCTAATGTAGCATGCGGATCGGCTGGTATGCTATTCGGGTTGACATTTCACATGTCAAATCTCATGAGCATCTCTTCAACGTACTTTCTCTGATGTATAAAAATGTACTCATTACGTTGCCCTATCTGCATGCCTATTGCCAATAAAATTCGATGATTTGCAAATTTTCACACTAAATTCATCGACGACAACAACGTACATGGTGCAAAGTGCTAAGTTGTCCTTCTGCAATTAGAATCATATACGTTGTTGTCGTCGTCATAGGAGCTGTCATTTTGTTTCTTGATACTCTTTGCCTTACAGTTCTTGCCTATATGCCCATACTTCTTGCAAGAGAAACATCTTGGACCTTTAGGTGGGTTATTTGGTTTGACATGTGGCTTAGACCTCGCTTTGTTTACATAAAACACATTTGTCTCGGAGCCTTTGGTTTCCGCAACAGTATTCGTTTTTATCGAATCTGCTGTTATAGCGACACCGGAGCTTTCAATGGCCATAATCATGGGATTGTATTATTCAGGGAGACGGTGAGCAATAGAGTCCCTAGCCATTCATCATCAACTTGAAATCAAACGTTTCTTAGCTTGTGCGCTCAAACCAAAATCTTATTCACATACTCTTCAATATTCTCGCAATTGTCGAGTGTCGGTGTGATCAAAACTCGGAATAACCCCCATCAGAGGCTTTAAATAAATTGTTTCATTCCTCGCACGTGGATACAAATCGTGGATCCACTAATAGAACAATTTAGTCCTGGGCTTTGTCCTTTTTCGGGTCCACGACCGCTTATGGGGAGCCGGCGGCGGAGGTGACACGGTCCCACAGATCCTCATGCTCGGGATAAGTTTGTACCGCAAACTTCCAGCTCGCAAAATTTTCTCTGCCCTGCAGTTTTCAATCAGAGTCATATTATTTGCGGATGACATTTTTCTGCATATTTTCTTGTTTCGAATTGGAGAACAAAAAAAATGGCCGAGCGGAACGAAGTGAAGTTTTCGAATATTTTTCGGAATAAACGGAATTGCGTTTTGTACTTTCGCGTGATTATAATAAGTAAATGGCTTTAAGCGTAAATAGGACCATAACCTGATAAACGAAAAGTATAAAGCAGCAATTTATTATTAAATATTCGGTAAACGGGCTACAAACATATCTAGCAAGGCGCGGTTGACATAAGAGACAACAGACAATATAATACAGATAAAACTCATATGAGAACATAGAGGCTGGAGTTTTTATACCTCTAACAACACGGGAGTTAACAAATTTAATGGAACAAATTAATGTGTACATTTTCTATTATGAAGGTTATCGCTTTGTGAAAAACATTCTTGCTTATATCAGTAAAGTACGACATCACAGTAACAAATTTTAACGGCACAATACAGTCCAAATTACCACCATTACACATAAACAATACTCAGCGCTTAATTAACACATAGCGCGAAATTCCACGAAATTTCGCAATACTCCCACAATATTCCGCTTTGTGCCAACCCGTTGAGCCCCGCGCCTTACCGCCTGCACGTAAGAGCCTCTTTTGTCTGATCAGTCATAATTGCTGATGGCTGATCAGCGGACAAAGGCGGAATTATGACTGCCTTATAATATTTAAGCGGGAAACTGAGGGATGGATGTGATGGGACGGTATTAGAGGGCCAACTCACCGGGATACAAATAAGTCGCCTTAAAAAGTTAATTTTAAAGCTATAATACGACTTGAAGACTAAACGTTACTAAACTCTTTTCGCTTCGTAAAGAAAAAATAAAAAGAATTGATCTATTTATCATTGCAATTTTTATGAACTCTATTCCGAAATTCAAAAATAGCATAATTACGTTACTAGTGCCTCTTACTGAAACAATCAACAATTCTCCTGTTAATTATATGAATTCGAATAAATATTTTATCTTGTGTTCGCCCGCATCTCCAAAAACCTTCCAGGCAGATAAAGGGTTATTATTTACTCGACAATGAGCGTTGAGTACAGATGCTCGAGTTAAATCGTCGGTGGTGAAAAGAGCTCAGTGATTAATAGAGCTTTGTGTTTGCGTTTTCAGTCTATATTGCTGACAACTGTCATATGACAATACCAATGTAGGACATAAAATATGACACATAATAGTACATTACATAACTAGGGTGGTAATACAAAGAAAGCCCGAGATCGCAGAAGTTTGCGGCCCGAGCTGCAAGCGAGGGACGTAAATATGCGATCGAGGGCTTTCTTTATTAGCTCCCGTATTGTGTATATCATTTTATGTCTACACTTGGCCAGAAAGCGGCTTTTTCCGTACGCGCAGAAAAAGCCACTTTATGGCTAGGTGTGGCATAAAATGTTTTAATACCAGTCCAGCCCTGGCCCTGGCTTTGGTGTTTCAGGTGTTTATGGACGGCGGTAATTGCTTACCACCAGGCAAGTCGTCTGCCCGTTTGTGAACTCACGTGGAGGTCAGGCACAGGCATCCTTTTAATTTTTTTATATTTAGGTACTTGCTTGATACAATTTTGTGACTAACTTTTGTGCTATACAAGCAGTACTGTAAAGAATATTTTTGTATGAAAATGTTAAAATACCCATTATTACAACAAAACGAGATTCGCGTAAAAACATGATATTACCTTTCGGACGTACCGTGACGTCCATGGTCGCGAGTCGCGAAACATAGTGGCACGTCCGATACGTGGAGGTAATATCATGTTTTTAACCGATTAAGTCCCATTTTGTTGAAATTATGTAGTGATGCAATAATGTAATAATAATGTTAGTTAGTAGTATAAATCCTGAAAATTTGAATCATAGATACATGTAAATAATTCACATTTTGTCTTAGCTGCAAATGGTCTAAAATCATTATAAGCCTTATACGAGAGTCCGTATAAGTGGCCACTTGGTGATTACGAGACATCTTCACGCAATAATAATACAAAATAAGATACACCCAATTTTAAGACGAGAAACACAGGTAGCCTTAATTCCGGACTTAAAGTATCCATCCCTTTCGCGACGCTTATTGGTTAAAAAAGGCGTGCTAACAGGTCCGATGTGAGCTTATACCAGAGACCCGGTTTGCTATTATTGTCCAGTTGCTATTTAGACGAATTACGGCATAGAACAGTTGCGTTTTGTACGAAACACTTATTAGACGAACAAATTTTCAGACGGATTGATAGTAGGTAATGACCAGTTCCTATTAAGACGTTTTGCTGTATAGACAATTTGTTTTTTAGACAGAATAAGGCTAATCCTGCCGTCTGGGATATTTCTTTACAGTTTAGTGATCACTGTGTAAACTTATAAAATAAAAGGAAATTATCATTGGCTCTAGCAGTTACATCAACATCTATTTTGTGTAAAGAAAGCGTAATCAGTAATCACTATGAGAAGGCTTTCCTTTTCCAAAGCGCCAAACACTTGGAAAATGTTTACTAAAATTACAGCCTGGGTGCTCTCACAGTCACAGATCGTGGTATGAATGGCGTTCACCCCCGACAGCATACTTTAAAACAAATAATAAGGATAAAGTTACAGTATCGTACCGAATGCCAATTAATATTTGTACTACTGCCTAATTACTGCCACTTATTTGGCAAATATCGGGTACGATGTGGGTGTTGGGATAGATAGATTAAATGAATGAATGTTCTGTGCGATAATATAACTATATTAACTTCGTGTACAAACTATTTAAAACTAAGTAACAGATATTAAGGTACAAAATAATCAACGCTTTAAAATAACCTAGGAGGATATAAAATCGACTCGACTAGTGTACGTATCAACACCGACTGGCCAAGCGTCAGGCACGCTACCAGGCAAGAAGCCTGGTCGGATTCCCAAGCGGAAACGCTTCCCACGCTGGGATCTATTGCTCGACCAGATGGGCCTTGTCCAACCGTTGTACTTTACAACCAGCGTCGGAACAATTGCGCTAAAAAGGTTTATAGAACTAAACAAAGACTAAACATTTGGCCAATGCCGACAAGCTTATTTATGCAACGGTCAATAGGTACCGTTCTAAAGAAATAAAAGTTTACAATTCTTTTGTGTGTCTGACTTACAGTTAGACTTTTAGGAATTTGTTTATTACTGAAATATTTATGCACAAATATAACTGTAAGTCAGTCGCCACACTTACATGTAAAACTCTTGAGGAGATATTATGATTCCTCAAAATCGTCATGCGTTGATTTCTAGCGGCTTTTATAAGGATCACATCATCCGTAACCTATGCAAAACGCGCTTTTGCATCGCTACAAAAGTTACCGTGTGCAAAGGCCCCTACCCCTAACGATTTATTGCGATAGTTCGCCGACTGAATTCGAATTATACGCGAGGAAAAGTTGTAAAAACTTTTATCACCACCAATTTGTCAACGCGTCTCCGATTTGAATATTTCAACGTTATCTTCCTCGTGGTTTATTGCATTTTTTTTTATATTGGAAACGTGATGACATATTGTTTTTGATCTATGTGGAAAATGTCTTATTTGTCCAAGAGGTGGTTCCCAAATTTGTAAAAAAAACCACGTAAGAGGCTTTATATCAATTTAGTCTAAATATGTCTAATTTTAAACCACAATTCCCTATATTATTAACATTCTCGGGTTCAAAGACTTCATATAACCCCAGATATCATCTACCCAATTTCTAAAGCATTGTCGGTACCTTATAAGAAACCTCATTCACAAACCCTACATATAAGGATTAATGCCACGCATTTACAACCCAAAATCACTCTTAATACCACTAAATAAAGGCCACCAAACTAATAGGAGATGTTATACGTAAACCAAAAGGCATCTCAAGCTAATTTGAGACTTGGTGTAAAGTAATAGAGTAGTTTTTATTACTCAGCCCTTAATCCTCTAGTAGTGGTCGTCCATTGAGGCAAACGGGACGGTAGCCGCGAGGTAATCTTGATCAATGAGCTCATTCAACATGTGAGATAGTAAATAGAAAATGTGAGCTAGTGGTTAATTACTAAGACTAGGGGATTAAAAAACAGGACATATTCTAGATTCATGTTCTTAATATGACAAAAAAAGTTTAATTTTGTAATGACTTTCATGGACCATTGTTTCGTTTCATAATGGTAACAGTAACTGATGAAAGTTTTATCAATAGTGTAGACGTAATTAAAAATAAGACGCTATTACTTGTACGAAAATTGGCTAACGCTCTTGTTATTATCAGACCTAAATAATGATTATCTTTGTATTTTATTAAAAGTAATATACGTTCCCTTCTATAATTTAATAAGTTTCCTCATATAACTTTAATATTGTTACAAGCACCTTGACTAAACTAGTTGTATGTTTTAAATTATTACGTAAATATCTCCTTTCATTTTAGATATGAATGCTAACGGTAATGTCTACGTGTATTCGTAGCATATCAGAAGGTTATTGTACTGAAATAAGTAGACTATTTTATTTATATCTTATTACGTTTTCACTATAGCACTACTCCTATTTTCCGGTTTCAAGGTGGTCCGATCCAATCCGGTCTAAAAGGAAACGAAATATAGTTAAAAATTTTGTTCTGGCTATTCCAAAATGAACCTTTTTCGTTTGACGAAACAAAAATAGCAATAGGTAGCCACTGAAATGCATTGTTTTCCTAATTCATGTTATAATATTACCAGAAGCCAATAAAGCACTATTAAGCCTACTCCTTACTTAGCGCGAAATTTACTCTCTCCTCTCTGAGCGTCTTCAAAATTACCTCACTTCATTACGTTGTTCCCTTCAGCGATTACCTTACTATGCCTTAGTTATTATACAATTATCTCTTAGATATAAGCAGTCCGTTATCGCGGCGTCACAAATCATCCCCCGCCCCGGGGCATTAATCCCCGACGTGACCAGAGCACCGAGTAGCCCGAATAGCCAGCTGTATTAACTCATCCCAATTATGAACCAGGTATTTAATGTAAAGTAATGCCTCGAAAACTAATTGAATAGATGGTTAAGCCGTAGTATTGAATATCGTCTTTCTCCTAATACTGATAATAATAATTATGATAAATATCTTAGATAGGTAAGATGTGAAGGTGATGTAGGTATTGGCTACCCGGGCTACTCTGTTATTTATTCCTAACCTTTACCGACAAGGTAAAAAAGATCAAAACTCCCATGCTCCTTTACAATATATTCGTGTCATACGTATCCTTCAAACATTATTTGATTTCAAGTTACGCATGTATCGAAAAAAGATCATATTCAGAAGCCGTTTCGACACGGAAACATTTATATGCCTGTGCACTAATGGTCCAAGAAATTGCGATGTCCCGTTACTTAGTGAGAAGACGTCCTACCTGTCCTCTTTCTTCTTTCTTTCGGTCTCCTAAGACAGAGGGTAGCGCGAGAGGGAACGGAGGGATACAGAGGAGGAAGAGAGTTAATGCGTAAGGTAAGGGTGGAATATTGACAAGGACGGGAGGAATAGTACTTTATCAATCCTTATAGATAAGTAGTGAGGGTATAGATAGAAAGGAGAGTGAGAAAGCAAGTGGAAGCAGGGACAGTGAGAAAGTAGAAAGGTTAGCACATATTAAGTCTGTATTGTTATTGTTACATTACATATGTGCTAATCTACAAATTAAACAAATATATAAATAAATTCTGAAGTTCTGGGTAAATCTTTTCAGGAGTTTATTTCATCGAAACTACGCCGCAAAGGCTTGCAAGAGCACTGGAATGCGTCTGCCGAGTCGTGGATCAGAGTTAAATGTCAATAAAGTTTTTACGCACTTCGGACGGAGCTGGTCATAAAATATTTTTATTTATGTACACTGAGGTGACGTGGGACACCCAGTGGACTACTAATTCAACAGTATCTATGCGCAGGAACGTATTATTTTCAAGAACTAAGGCAGCTTTAGGTACACAGGACAGCGAAACTTTTTTTTTCTTTTATCCATGTTGCGTTACAATTCTATTCTAGGTATATAATTTTCTCTATCGAAACAATGTTAAATTAATCCTCCTTAAGATTATTTTTAAGTTATAAATTATTTTCCTTTGCTCCACTAGAAGACTTGTTATGATAGCAAAGAATAACTAATTTAGTAAAAACATTATTTTTCTCCTTGTGTAATTCAACCTTTTCCCTGACGCTGCATGATGTACGGCGCATAAACGCGCATATCCACACAAACGGTTGATTTATCGCCCTGGGACCCATCTTCTCTGGAATGACTGACGGCAAATACATTTCTGAATGCATTGTGCGTGATTTTTATAGTCTATTGGTAAAATTTTATGTGTTTGATAGCAATGCAAGAAAGCATCATCACTATGCATTAAATCAGAAATTGCTTCATATGTAGGCAGTAGGTATTGCAATACTTCTGTATTTCATACTAGAAGGCGCAAGTGAATTTAGTTTAACATGGTGTTTCTTGTTGAAGTTGTGAGAATATGATGAAGTTTTATCTATAAGGGGCTAAGGTGCAAATAACATATGTAAGTAAACTAACAAGAATGACACCTAGGTACAATATTAACTACCATGTACAAATAACAATAATCTACCTAAGTTGCCTAATTCATAACTTATTATATTCGATAAACGTGTACCTACCTACATAAATATAATATTTTTTTCTTTTCTAAAACGACAGTTACAGTTTTTAATGACAAGACAACCCATGAACTTCGAAGGCGTCAGACTTTTATTAAAGAAGCAGTACCTAAATATCCAAGTATTCTTGATGGAGTATAATTTAATAAAAACCTGACCGAAACAGCTTAATGAAATCGCATTAATTATGAATTAATCTGAAAAAAGGGTCAAAAGATAATGGAACCGTAGACAAAGCCGTAAAGTTGATTTATCTAATTAAGGAGTTTGTTCACAGAATTCACTCTAGCCCGAGTTTAAAAAGTATACCGTCAGTCCGGTTGGTAATGTTGGTAAACTAAACAGTTTTTTTTTCTTTTAGCTTCTCTTCTTCCTTGTCGTTATCACTCTTGACAGAGTGGTCGTGGTCATCACTTCAGGCGTTGGTGGCAAGCTTCACAACACGCCGCCACTCTTCTCTGATGGCCGCCTTCCTCGTGCATTCATGTAGTGATGATGAGCCATTTACTGCCGCTTCTTTTAGCTTAGATAGCATCATTTCATTTGAATCTTCATTTCATATTAAATTAGGTACTTATTTTTTTTAACAATGTCAATGAAATGCTAACGACCTACCATAAGGTTTACAAACTACAGTCGTTTAGTTTTTATACAAATTCCAAATAAGTATGTGGCAGAAATAAGGGTTTATATTATTTGTCATGTTATCAACAGAAACATAATTACCTATGGCAATGTAGCTTTTCGAAACTTTGCGAAAATTTTGGGATAACCGAGTTCAAACTGACAATTCAATAGGTAAACAAATACAAGACTTGCTGTAAAATTACCCGAATCGTTATAGGTATGTCTACAGCGTGTAAGTCTAATACGGGCGAACAATTAAACCAGATATAGAGTTTAGTAGTGTTATCATTAATTAATATGATTTTTTAAATTACACTTAATAGTGACCTCGTAATTCATTTTTGAAAATTTACCGAGCAGCAATGTACCGCATACATGCTTGTTATGACATTGCGAGATACGAGCTTTTTTAAAGTAACTGTCAACTAGCATGTTTGTCAATTTGAATGTGTTGCGTTACATTGCGGCCCGAATTATTTTGTGTGGTAAATATTTTCATTGTGGTTTTAAGCAATAGTTATCTAAATATGCTTCTTAGGTCCTATGCTGACCACCGTTTCAATATTCGCCCGTATTAGATTTATAGGCTGTATAATATTTGAAGACTTTCCTCGATTTCAAAATCATATCATCAGAATGATAACATAGTTACCAGTGCGTTGCAATAGCGCTTCTTACCCTAAATCTTGATTTTAAACGTAAGAAAGTCTCATCCCGAATTGTATCCCCTGTAAGCACTATTACCTACTACCAGTTTGCTAAAGCTCAAAGCTACTAGCTATCCAGTGTAGGGTAGGAATCGTTTGCGGCTGCATCCGGCGCGCTATCCTGATCAAAGCCTGAACGGACCGGAAACTAGTCGCGTGGCACAACGCGCCGCTTTGAAGCGGAAATTTTAAAGCACAGTTGCATTAAATTTCACTTATCAGTTCATTCAACGTTGAATCCATCGAAACTAAAACTGTTTGGGGAATATGCATCAATTAGGTTTTTCATGAGGATCAAATTGTCAGGGTGAACAAAGAAAGAACTAGATATCAAAATTGAGTATCAATTACCTACTGGGTGTAAAAACGCTACAGTAAATTAGACATCGTTGAGACGTCATAAGCTATATGCCATATTAAGCTATATGCCCTACTATTAAATGCGGTACCTAATATAATAAATATTTTTACCTAAATTTCAATAGGCCTTTTGTAACTTTGGTCGTAGAACGTTGGGCCGTGAAACGTTAAACCCATTTTACTAAATTGACGAACTAAGTTTTCCGCTTTAAGTATGTGCCTTACTTCGTTCACCACAGAGGTGATAGCGGGAGCATAACTCGCCGGTATCGCAGCACCTACCTAATTAGGTACTGCCTTATCCGCCATCTTGGAAAAAATGACAGCCGCCACGAATTAGCCAAATGTGATCCTTGCGCGGATAAGCGTGAAATGCTGCTAACATGTGGTTGGAACTACGGGACAACACGAATGTTTAGGTGCTGTTTTGAGAGTAAATGACTATTATTATTTTTAGCACATTTTATGTGTATGATTACTTTTAGCGTGTCTATACATAATTTGGAAAATCAAAATGATGTATAATATAGTACAGTAGTTACAAAATCAATTTTGCCCTTTCCTTTAAAACTAATTTGTCTGTCTCGCATTTTAGTTTCTATTAAAAACAAGCTTTAAATAACTAAGAAAACTAAAATACGTGAGAAAAAGGTAATAAAAATAAAACAGAAGTGGTTTTTTAACGGTTAGTCATAAACGTCAATCGGTTAACCAGCTAGTTAACAGTCTAATGGTTATTTGAGAAAACGTTTCTACTAGGTAGGCAGTGTAAGGAGTGAAACATAAGCTAATAAATAATATATAAATCGGATTTGATTATTATTAGTACACCTACATGATTATGTACCTTTATTATACAAAAATATAAAATTAATTGTAAACTTGACTCCTTCCGGTGGCGCCTCTATCGCGCGCCACTACAATCGCGTCAATACGAAGTTAAGGAGGAGCGATTGGTGCGAGCAGATGGCATTCAGTCCATGGCAGGAGTCGAGAGAGGTTCTCCCTAAGAAGATACTTCTTGAAAGTTTATGTATATAGCGTTAAGGAATAAAATAAGTATTTCTTTTAAAACAATATAATAATTGGTGGAATAAATTCTGATCTGATCTATTGGTTTTCTTCGCTAAACCCGTATAACACAGTAGTAGTTAATAATTTTCAATATGTTTTGTAATAATACTAATATTCCTCGTTATAAGTTTCAATTGTAGCATTTCTATTTGAATAAATACATTTTACAACTCAATCAGGCTATAAGAAGTTAGACAGCGTCTCGTCTAGTAATTAATAATTCAAAATAAATACTATGAATATGAAATTAGGATGATATTAGGTAAGCTTACGTTGTTAAGCAAAAGCAACCGAACTCAAGAGTATCAGTTTTATTACAACACTGCGAACACAGAAAAGTTTACATTGATATTAGACTAAAAACAATAACGTTAAACATATATCCGTAAAGGGAGTAGCCGATAATCAAAGCCTGTCTTTTGAGTGACACTCTATCCAGCCAGAGACTGAACTCCAATGCGCAGCGGCTAGTTGCAAGGAGTTTTTCTCAGAAATGCAATGAAATATTGACATTACGTGCTTTATAATAGGCCACAAAGTACCTCGTTTCCAGTGCGGCTAGACGAGAAGACTATAATGGAATTTCATCAACATTGCCGGCCTAGGCCTGCATTATGTTTTTTAGGGTTCCGTAGCCAAAATGGCTAAAAAGGAACCCTTATAGTTTCGTCATGTCCGTCCGTCCGTCCGTCCGTCCGTCCGTCCGTATGTCACAGGCATTTTACTCAAAAACTACAAGACCTATACTGATGAAATTTGGAATATAGATGTCTTGTAGATGCCGCAACTAAGTTTGGTAATTAAATAATAAAAATAAAAAAATCTAGGGGGGGCCCTCCATACATGTAACAGAAGCTAAAAAAATTTTTTTTCATAAAATGTCAACGTGTGGTACATAGTTCGACAGCTCTTTTGAAAACATTTTAAGGTTTTTAAGTAATGTTTTTGATTAAGTGAATACCTTTGGAAATAATCGCTCCGAAAGTTGTGAAAATTGTGTACCCCCCCCTCTATCTTCTAAACCGTGTGTCCGAAAAATATAAAAAAAAATTCAAAGATAACACTCAATTAATACTTTCAACGAAAATTATTTTCAACAAGATCGGATTAACCGTTTTTGAGTTATTGCCGATAAACTGCGCTTCTCAACAAAAGGACGTAATTGCTATGAAGATACGCTCTTTTGTTGTTGTACTTTTTTACATCGTATTTTTTACCTTATAGTTACGGCTATGGAACCCTACACTGAGCATGGTCCGACATGCTCTTGGCCAGTTATTTTTTCCATTCCACATTTATTTGTGACACAGCATCATGGCGTTCAGCCTAAAAACGATGTTTGCTATATTTTTTAGTTTTATTTACATATATATAATTGACATGAACATTACCAACAATTTCTATACACATACACACTTAAAATGTTTCATCTAAATATTCGCAGTAAAAATGAGTACAGAAACAGTTTAAAGGAAATTGATAAATTTTCATTTAGTAATTCTATTTTTTGTCTACTTTACTTCTAGTGTTTATAGAAAATAAAGTTTGATTTTTTGGAGTGTTTTAAATTTATTTCATTGCATATTTAAGAAAAGCACTATAGGTACATACCCCGGCGTGAAAAGGGATTGCCAGCCTCGTAACTATATGGCCTCGTTGTCGCTCGGTCATCTATATGTACTCGGCCGGCAACCCCTTACTTCCTTATCAGCAGTAATTTACTATTTATCGCGTCGATTTGCGTACAAGACGCATCGAATTGCCGCCGCTACAGGTTGTTCTTTAGCAGGTATTGGAATAAGTCGATATAAAAGGTATCTAAATCGAATAATTAGTAAAGTTACTTGTAGATAATCCGAGAATAATGTGAAAGTAGTATTCTTAATTGGGTTTTGTATTGCATTAGTTTCCTTCCTTCTTTAAACTGGATTTGTTTCTCTGCCCATATACACAGTAACATGATACGTCTCTGTCGCGTCCACTAATAAAACACTAGCGAGTATAATCGGTAATTTGTACGATCAGGTGTCTTGGCTAATGGCGGTCAGGTTGCGAGGGTGTGAGGGATCGAATTTTCTGGCAAATTAATTGTATTGACACAATGCGATGTTCAGTGGATGTTCGTGAAAATGAAAATGGATACGTTCAGTACAACTTTACATTTACCAGTAATTATAATTTATTACCTACCATTTTTTGCGTAAAAATTGAGAAACTTAGCTTAAATAATTACTTATATAAGTAAAAACTTTGAAGCGGTTCTCGTCATCGTCGATCATTGTAATAAACTTAAATTTTATATGGTCATATAAAATCGGTCGTTAAAATAAAACGTGCAGTGAGTTATAGACGAATTCTAATAGGAATTGGTTATATGGTTTTAATCATTTTAATACAAGAAAAGAAATGAAAAACTATAGCTTTTTTTTTATTATTCAATAATATATATAACGATAATATTATACAATCTAACATGTTATGTTGAACAATTGAAGACACAGCACGGGAGCTCAGCATCAGTAGTTACATAAAATTTTCCTCTATATTTTTGGAATAAATATCTGTTCGAAACAAAATAACCTAAGTATTTCCTTTTAATTTATTTCCATTTAATTACATGCCTTTTAAAACACAGGTCCGGGCCGTGTTTCACAAAGGGATTTTTACTGAATTTTTAATGTATCCCTAAACGGCTGAGATCACAGAATCCCCGGAACCTTGCCTGTAGGTACATAACTTTTATCTAAGGCAAAGCTTATTTTACACATTTATAACTTTGTTTATTTAAACAATCAGAAGTTACATTGAGACTTACGACACATAATTACCTATCAGCATTATTAAATAACTGGCCAAGAGCATGTCGGACCATGCTCAGTGAAGGGTTCCATAGCCGTAACTATAAGATAAAAAAAAACCATTTAAAAAAAGCACAAAAATAAAAGAGCGTATCTTCATAGCAATTACGTCCTTTTTGCTGAGAAGCTCAGTTTATCGGCAATAACTCAAAAACTGTTAATCCAATCTTATTGAAAATAATTTTCGTTGAAAGTATTAATTAAGCGTTATCTTTGTAATTTTTTTTATATTTTTCGGACACACGGTTTAAAAGATAGAGTGGGGGGTACACAATTTTCACAACTTTCGGAGCGATTATTTCCAAAGGTATTCACTTAATCAAAAACATTACTTAAGAACCTTAATATGTTTTTGAAAGAGCTGTCGAACTATGTGCCACACGTTGATATTTCTTGAAAAAAATTTTTTTTAGCTTCTGTAACATGTATGGAGTGCCCCCCTAAAAATATTTATTCTAGATGTTTAACTACCAAACTAAGTAGCGGCTCATACAAGAAACCTGTATTTAAAATTTCATCAATATCCATCATGTAGTTTTTGAGTAAAATGCCTGTGACATACGGACAGACGGACGGACATGACGAAACTATAAGGGTTCCGTTTTTGCCATTTTGGCTGCGGAACCCTAAAAAGAGTAAATCAATACCAAGCCGAAATAGTTATTGATTATGATAAGTACCTTTCGAAAATTTTAAACAATAGTACATTACTACAGAAAAAATCACTCCAAAAATCAAACTTTATTTTCTAGGTGAGTTTTAGTAAAGTAAAGTAGACAAAAAATAGATATACAGAATGAAACATTTTCAATTTCCTTTCCAAAAACTGTTTCAGTATACTTTTATACCGCGTATATTTAGATGAAATATTTTTAATGTGTATTCTTGTAGTTAAGTTTGCTAGGTATTTAAAATTATTGACAATTGTTTATAATGTTAATTGTTATGTTGATGTCGAAATTAAAGAAATAAAATTGCAAAATATAGCAAATATCGTTTATTGTACTTTTAATGGCTGAACGCCGTGATGCCGTGTCTCAAATAAATGTGGAATGGAAATAAAAAAAAAACATATTGCAGGTGTAGGCCGGCAATGTTGTATGAAATTCCATTAAATGCCAAGTGTCAAGCCGCACCGGAAACGAGGGCACGTAATGTCAACATTTCATTGCTTGTTTGAGTAAAGTAGCATTTACCCCCGGCAGTGCCTCCGTTATTCCCGTTAAAAAGAATTCTATGTTACAATCCAGGACTTGCTTTATTTAACATGTAACTAACAAACAAAATGTCATCTCAATCCATAGAATTGGCACCGCGTTATTTAGTAACAAACCTGTTCACAAACTTTCACATTTGTTAGTAGAGTATTTTCAAAAAACAAAAACAAAATAAATAAATATCGCGGTCCGGCTCAAATTTAAATGTAAATAATACTAATTGGCATACATACATCTGATAGGAGTATGGGTGTGGCGCTCTGTTAAGCCATTTAATGAGTAGGCTTAAGATAAATGTATAAAAAAAATCAATAACTTGAACAATTAATTATTTAATCTCTAAATAACCCTTTATTCTGTATTTACCCTCTGTTACGCTATCAGACGGCAGATTGCGCTGTATTAATATTTCTGATTTCGTCAAAAAAACAGTAAATTAACCGCTTCAAATTAAAGGGCCCGTTTCACAAAGCTACAAGTTACAATTTCACAAGTGTAAACTAGCAACATTGGTCAAAAAAGTCACTACTAGCGTTTCGAAATTCCATTATATGCCAAGTGTCAAGCTGCACCGGAAACTAGGTACTTTGCGGCCTTTTATTAAACACGTAATGTCAACATTTCATTGCATGTTTGAGAAAAACTACATTTCATGTTTATTTTTTGCATTTCAATGAATCGATGGTGTATTAACAAAACGTAATCACAGTGTGGATCTAAGTTTATGTTCCTCAAAGTACATTTCATAGTCATTAATATAAAGGAGCTATTTGAGATTCCCGTCTTGTGTGTAAGTTTAGGAGTTGTACGCGCACGGGCGGCCGCGTAAACAATTGGCGGAGTGCACATGCCGCTAATTGAATTGACGCACAAATATTTGAACGTGTCTCGGGTTGAGGAAATTCCATTCACAATTTTCATGAAACTCATTACAGTAAAACATAACGATATTACTAAAATCACTACATAGAATAAAACAAAGTCGCTTCACGCTCTCTGTCTATGTATGCTTGGATATTTAAGACTACGCAACGGATTTCGATGCGGTTTTTTTAATAGATAAGAGTGATTCAAGAGGAAGGTTTATATGCGTAAAACATGCATTTAGTATCAGCATTGCACCCGTGCAAAGCCAGGGCGGGTCGCCAGTGATGTATATTCTGTTGTATAGAGAACCATTTTTTTAAATATGCGTTAATATCGTCCACAGCCGCTCGTTTCAACAGTGCTTTTCTCTACAACATATTAAAGACCATATTAGGCCTGCCGCGCCTCTGCAGATACAGGATTTTCCGTAGTAAGGTATATGAAGCTAGCCAGAAGGTAATATGAATCTAAATATCAATTGCGTTTCATAGTAATCATTCTTACCAAAAGTAACCTAAAGCCATGAATACTAAATACACCATAGAATCATGCAGTAGCATACTCAAATTTAATACACTTATATCCTTCTCATTATCCTATCCTAAATAACTTTACTGAGATTAGTGCTTGAATGTTTGCTATCGAGCATGGTTATTTGCATGTTAGTCGGCCGAGTGGCTGGAACAACCACTTACGTGAGTTACAAGCATGTTACTAGTCCGATAGTACTTAATCATCGCAAGGGGTAATTTGCTTGGCCAGCATTGGCAGTGTATGGCTGGAATTGATATTATTTGCAATTAATTATACATCACCTACTACGAGTAGGTATATACAATAAATAGCGTAAGTTTTTCATGTATCTACGTATTTACCTAATTAGTTTAATATACCTGCCTATAAAAACTTGAATAATATGATTGGGTATACAAAACGTCTGAAAACTTACATATAGAGTTCTTCCTGACATTTTGAGCTTTAAATGAGTTTTACCTGAAACAAGATAAATATATTATTAGGTTAAAATAATTATGTACTTGTCAGCATTTAACCTCCTGGGTCCCCCGGTACTCACTTGAGGACATAACATTTAAAAAAATGTACTGCCAAATGTCAAACCGGCTTAATAAGTTAACATGCATAGAACGTTTTCGAACGAAACTGTCAACCTAAAAAAATAAACACCAAGTCATTGATGGCCAATCAGCGATCAGTGCGGCTTTGAGATCTGACACCATTGGCCAGACCATGCCCCGCGGTAAGTAAATCCAGATTTATCTCACCGAAAGTATAATTATATATTTTTGTTTCATTATGATTAGTAAATTTTTGGTGTATTTCATATGTTAGTAAGTTAATTTCCTCCAGAAAATTAAAAAAACTTTAGCCAAAAATAGCTCCGAAGTTTACGTACTCGTGCGAGTACAAGCGGTCTTAACATGGTATGTTTATGTTCTCGTACGAGTACAAACGGTCTCAACGATGTCAGATTTTTTGATCTTAGATGAATATTAACTATGTTTTATTAGCGATTTTCAGGCTAAAAGGACTGTCGAAGTTAACGTACTCCACGTTAACTTCGACGAATCCGACGGTTTTTTCAAAGGCGAAGATGTTTAGTCAGTAATAATCTGGAATCTAATGGTTCTGTTATATCTAAATCGGAAAGCAACGACGAAGATAGCAATATTTTTGAAAATATTCAAAGGATAACAGAAGATATATCCTCGGCGGTTCCTACTCCAGCCTTGGAAATAGAAATAGAGGGGGATGAAGATTTTTACAAGCTTTTATATAACTTTCAATGTATCTATACTGTCCGTATGTACCTATGTTTGTTCGGGTGGAATCTTGCAACTCAATTTTGAAGCAGATATCTTCAACCGAATGAGCTAAAATTTTGCAAAAATACGTAAATCAGATGACAATGCAATATTATCATGACATGGAGCTGACCAGATGATGGAGCTGGATGGTAGCTAAAGGATCATCTAAATTACAAGATAAATTCGCCGTGTTTGGGTTAATTTGATTGGTTGTGACGTGCAGATTGCGATTATATATAAAAGTAAAGTCGTCCATAAAAGGTTATCTAAAAATAAACATTTTTTAACTGAAACTTATTCTAGTCCAAGTTAACGTAGTGAAATAAGCGCTTAGTCAAAGTTTATCATACGAAGTTTTTTTTGTTACTGACTTTAGAATTATTTGATTATGACACCGAATTTATAATCCTGTGCTATAATAAGTACAAATAAGTCATTTTTGTATATATACATGAAAATAAAGTTGAATAATGATAGTATTTATGTCTATTTGATACTGTTTTCGAGTGAGGACAAAGTCCCCACGTACTCGCCTGAGGACATAAAGAAAAATCAAGAGGGAAACTCTATGATTTTTTTTACAAATTTTCCGATATTAGAGGGCACTTTCTAAAACGATTTTTTGAAAAAAGTATCAGTTTCGGCGAAAACGATACCTCCAGGACCCAGGAGGTTAAGACGTTCATTACAATTATAGTATTTTATGCAACAGTTGTATAAGAAGGTTCAAAAAATGCGAATTGCGTGAGTTGCGATACGAGCCGCGAATGCGGCGAGTATCGCAAATAGAGACGCAATGAGCGTTTTTTGACTTAATTATACAACGTTGCATACAATACTTTTTCTACGACTAGGTTAAAATATAAAATACATGGACGTCACGCGTGTCTCGTCCGGTCTCTCCGAGTGTGTACCTACAGCCGGCATGACAGTTGTGTCTATGGTAAACTTTTTTTTGATATGGCTGGTGACACGATGTGACGATAATTAAAATACTTTTTTTTTATGTTGGCATCAATTAATTTTATTTTATTCGGAAAGTTTTGTTTTTCTTATGAATCGTAGGAATTTAATTGTTTGTTAAGTTGGTAGTTGTGAATTTTTATCGTGAAGTTAGAATTGAGCGCTTAATCCTTGACCTAAGTTTAACCTAGATTTAGAAGTCTGTGGATGCTAGCAATAACGTAAAGTGACTATAACGACACTAGTGCTGTTATGGGGAATAGATTATAGACTTCTCTGAACTCATATTATGTATGTTCTTATATTAGTGTTCGTGATCAAGTAAAAGACAGATAACAGTACAGGAGTAGAAAAAATACATTAAAAACGCCGCCAATGCGAGCGCCCGTGTGTAGTTACCTCTCGTATTCATTAGTAAGAGAGGTGTAAAATTTATTTACATTTTTGAGTTCTGTATTTTTTTTTTCTACTGCTGTACTTTTATATCTGTCTCTTACTTGGTCACGAACACTAATATAAAAACATACATAATACGAGATCAGAAAAGTACACATACATTATATACTTATTATATTGTCAGTCATTTGTCATATTCATGTTTTCCGCTCGATTGCTGTTCCTTGCCTTGTTTGCGCGTCATGTTTAATTTTGTATTTTATTTAAAACCTAGTCGTAGAAAAAGTATTGTGTGCAACGTTGTATAATTTAGTCAAAAAACGTCTTTTAACCATACTTATACAACTGTTGCATAAAATACAATTTAAACTCTATTCAGTTTAATATACCCTAAGTTGAATTTCTGCCCCAAGAACATCTTTTTGTCAACACATGAAATAACATTACCACGTCAACAACTCTACACTGCTAACCCCTCAACTTCTGCGAAACCGCTAGAACTTTCTCCTATTCTGTTAATTCTTAAGGCATCCTTAATCAAACCGTCATCTCCGACTTGTATTCTGTAGACCATTACGTAATTAAGTAAAGTGCGTAATGCACGAGCCCGCGACGTATAACGACGGCTCTATTAAGGATGGACAAGGGGTTGGGGGCCCTTGCAGGGTATTGTTTTATTTTAGTGGGAATTTACTAGCGATAAACAGAGCAATGTGAAAACTACTTTAGACGATATTATACCAATCTAGAGGTTGACAAACTCCACTGGTATGTTGGTAAAAGGAGGATATTTTACAATTTTGGTTGATGTTCCAAGAACATGATGCATACTTCAGTAAAATTTTTAGTAAAAGGAGTTTGTAAGATTTGAGGCAACACATTAACAATATTCGGAAATACCTATAAAGCACACTGTTGCGTATAAAACGTATTAAGAATAAATTCAACGCCGAAATACATAAAATATCAAATGTATGTAAATGAATATCTCCATTTTACAAACTTTTAGCTAACATTCAGAAATAAACAGCTTATTTGAACATCCATCAATTCTTATTAACCGACCACTAAAGCAGTATCCGTTATTTTTAAAATCCGATTGATCAATTATGTGTCAGGTGGCAGCCCTCATGATGCATGCGGCGGCGAGCGGAACATGAAAGGTGCTTATTGTAGCTTTAGCAGTATGGCAGATTGTATAGGGTTGACAGGAACCTAATGAATGTAATGAATGCACAGCCTGCTTCTTACTAATTGAGTGACAGTTGTAAAGTAGTAATATAATTATAGTAAATACTTGCTGGCAACCTAGACACTTGTTGGTTTCAACCGAAGGCTGGAATATAACGATATTGGGTATAAAAAGGTATACAAAGATTCCAATGAACACCCTCAGTAATTAAAACATAAAAAATAATAATAGTACATTACACAACTAGAGCTGGCAAGCGATGGATATTTACGATATGCGATCGAGGGCTTTCTTTATTAAGGCCCGGTAGGACCTGGCTCGCATTTCACATACAACTAGGGTCGGGCGGAATGCAGATTATTGCAGATTATCTTCGATTTCTAACATAAAAGTATACGTTATCAACCCAAACATGAGAGGATGCCCTGCATGACTGTGAAATCATGATTGTCAGGTATTAATTTTGTCAGAAAAGGTAACTGGTAATGAACAAAATGAAAAAAAATAAAAAAAATACTTTATTTTATAGTGTTTTCGCGCTACTTTTCTATCGAGCGAAGTGTTCGCTATCGTGTTCTAAGTGAGAGGAAGCCCTAGATACAGTTCTGAATATTATTATATATGTTTTACAGTGACCTACGAGTCAAATAAGTGCTCTAAAAATGATTTGGAAACTAGGCTTCCGCGCCCGATTCTCGTCTTACCTCGCCTTAAGTATCTCCCGTGTCGTGTACTGTGTACATCATTTTATGTCTACACTAGGCCAGAAATCGGTTTTTTCTGTACGGGTAGCGTGCGGTAAAAGCCATTTCATGGCCAGATGTGGCATAATGAAAATTTGCATGTGTCAAGAAACTTGAACGAAATTTACACATTAATTTAATAAAATATGACTTCTTATATGTTTTGTAACTTCTATGCTATCGACAACGATAAAAATGATTGTCGATATTGTTCCTCACTCAATGCGGCAAAAAATTAGATTTTCACTGACAATAGATAGGTTGTTATAGAGTTACTTGTTTGTATGTAAATAATGGTTTAAAAGTGTTAGGTACGCTTTTAATTATTTACACAGATATGTCTTTAAACGAAAAAATTAATATATTATAGAAGAAACTCAAATTATTGATTTCTAATTTAACATCATAAATAAACTTTTAATAACGTTGTACCCAGAACCTTTATCGGGCATTAGTATCTGTCGTTAAATGTCGATTAAGCCCGTGTCACTGACTCCTGCAGGTATAGTTAACAACTTAAGATGTTAAGTTGTATTTATTACAATTTACTCATGTTACTTATTTCCATAAATAATGAAGTAATAAGCTAAAAGGTTTATCAGGTCAGGTACTACCTGTGGATTCGCCTACGTTATTCCCATTACTGTTCCAAGAGAACTCTTTATCGGGATATAAAGTTAAATTCTATGTTTGAATCCATGACTCGATTTACTCACATGCCAAATTTCATCTCAATCCATTCAGTCGTTGCATTATTTAATTTTAACAAACACCCAAATATCTTCACAAACTTTCACATTTATAATATTAACTAATTATATCGTCGGGTGACAACCAAAACTCACTAACTAACAACATTGAAATCATTGAAATATAAACCGTCCTGTTAGTCTAATAGTTAGCATAAGTTGATTTTTACTTTAATTTTTTGAACGTAATTAGTGAGTTTTTTAAAAATAATTATAATTATGGTTGTCTCCCGACGATAGAATGTGTTTTCATTTGTTTCTGTATAGCGTCCCTGATAACTGACTACTGAGTAGATAGACTCCGAAACTCTAGTTCCTCTAAGACCTTATGTATTATAATTATATAAAAACACTTTTCTAACGTCGACGAAAAAAAAACATATTATGTTTACAATATAAATTACCGCCTTGTAAAAATCTTGTGAATAATCGTGAAAGTTACTCCAAAGCTCGTAACACTTAAAAATTATAAACTAGACTGTTCTATAGGTTTTGTATCAATCCATTATATTTTTAATCACTCTTTATTACATAATTTATTCGATGTATTCGTCGGTAAGTTATCCGGTATCCTTAGTAATCTATCTATACTTAATAAAACAATTCACTGACTCAGGTACTTACAGACCACAAACAAGTACATCTTAAAGCATACATAATAGCTAACCTTAAACCACTGTACTAGTAGCAGTATGAAATTAGAAACTCATAACTGTTAGAAGACGCAGAGTTGCAGTAAAATAAGAAGTTTCGAAATTCATACTTCAAATGGTTAACGTTAAGGAACAGGATTAACGGAGGGATAAAAGTTTAGAAAAGTTATAAATTCAGATGAACAAAGTTGTAGGATGACATCTAGTAATAAATGTAATGATAACGTTGATCAAAATGATTACATACAATATTTAAATAGCTCAGTGAAAAGAAACATAGGAAAACACGCCAAACGGGAGCAAAAAAGAAAGGTATCTAGTATACAAAAAAATTACTGCATGTCTGGAATATTTTCATAATTTTATCATCGCCCCTACGAAGCCGAGTAACACAGAATGGTCAGTTTGTCATGAGAAAATAGTGAGTACCTAATTAATAAAACTCCAATTTTCTGCAATCTGATCTACTCTTATCCCGACTACTACGTTTGATTTGTGTCTAGGATGACTGACTAATTTCTTTTGGCTAGCTATATAGCGATTTCTCATATGTAGCGTAAAAAGGTACGATTTGTATAGATGAGTCTAATTCGGATAATTATTTATTTTGTATCCTTTTCGAACATACTTTCGACATCCTTATAACCTCGTAAATCCCTAGGGCAAGTACTAGGGTAGAAGTAGTAGTAGAGTAGGGCGAGCAGAACCGGTAAATTTTAGTATGAGAAAACCAGAAATTCCCGGTACTGCCATACTAACATTTCCCGGTCTTGCACGCCCTAATCCTAGGGCATTTTTTATAATTTTATAATTGAAAACTTCTCTCATTCAATATTCATATGATTAGACTTTTAATACACAAAGTACACGGGGAATAACGAGGCTAAATCTTTCTTTTTCTAAATAAACCTCCTTGTTTTATCTACTCTAGTTAATAACAGCCTTCGTGTTGCAGTCAACTGCAGATGAAAAATTGATGTTTACGTTCCAAAGACAGTTCGAGATATAATAATTGTTCCGATTAAGCTATATATAAATAAAGACGTGTTATTAAGCGTTCTATCTGACGGTGCCGTATCTAGATCAAGTAACGAGGTAATTTCAAGAGCACTCTATCATTTTTAATAGTTATTTCTACAAATAATTATAGCTATTAAATTGAATCGTGTCAGACGAAATTATATGCATGTTTCCGGTGTTTTGAGGAAAAAATTATGCTCTCTGCTCTTAATGAGACAAAACATAAAGTGATCTTCACAGATAAAATAAAATTATTATTATTAAAATAAGTATGGCTGCCAAGGATCTTGAGGAAGCAAGCGAACTTAAAAATTAGAAACAAATAAGAAACAATGAAGTTTTGTAAATTAATACATCAAAGATGAATATCCACAAAAAGTTCCAAAATATGTATGCAGACCTTACTGCGATAATATACATTGTTACGTCCCTATATAAATCGGACCGCCATCGTGTGATGTCACCTCACTATTTGACAGGACACTTGTAAACGTCAAACAGTTTAACCTCCACTATACTTTGACAGCTCAAAAACGCGGTATTCTTGACGTCTGTGCTGTCATTCACTCTTCCTAATTTACGAGACGGAAACGCGTTGCTCGCGATCGGTGTTCCTCTTGGATGTCGAATTAGTGAATTTTGTGATTGTTTTGTGTGCATAAACGGTTGTGCAAATTTTGAAGTGCGTAGATTGTTTTCGTGACGCGAACCGCACCACTTGGGATTTGTCTCGGGACAGCATTGTTCGCCATCAAGCGACTCCCGACCCATTGAAGAACCTTGACTTTGACTCCTGACTGATATAGACTTGACTGCCCGACTTTGACTTGACAAAATTAAGCCCACATCAAGCCCACGTCGCAGAGGTACGTACAGTCAGAGAACCTAAATTAGTATAAGTTTTTCGCACCCTGAAACGGGGTAAATTCTAGTCGGAGACACCCGGGTCCCGTCTAGAACATACATATTTATGAAACTTTGTGGTTTATACATATTGGTGCCCTTGACTGTACATATACTTTGTAAATTGTATTCTACATACAAAACCGAAACAAAAGGTCCTGAGAAAATGCTTTATATTAATTCCCTATTCGATAAACTCCTAAGAGCGCATTTCATACGGCTCCGAGAAAAATTAAAATGACGTGATTTAATAATTATAGTGTTCTCTCTTTTTTTTAACATATGTTTCTCTTTTATTATGTTTATAATGATGTCACAGAGGACACTCGAGATAACGTAAGGAAGGATTCTTATGATATAGGTACCATGTCCAAAGCGGATAAGAAGTTCAGCAATTACTGAGCATTAAAGAAACTTACATACCTACATATACATACACACCTACATGAACCCCAAAAAAACATTACACTCCTTTTTGTCAATAATTTACAAAATAGGACATTCCGCTGATAGGTATTGTCGCATATAGGACTATGTAATGAAGACTGAGTGCTCCAATACTTTTATTTGGTTTTATTTATACACCGTGTCTTTTTTTGATTTCTGTTACATTCGACACGTTGCTTCGTACGTCAACAGAAGCTACCTGGTATATCGCTTTGTGTCAAATTCGAAAAAAAATTTTTTTACTCTTCATACAAAATAAATTAATACTGAGTTGATAACCATTTTAAAATACACTTTTGAGTTAGTCAAAAGTTAATGTCAACTATGACAATGTTGGAATTATGACAGCTCATTTATACTGGTTGGTGATTAAATTAAGGTTATGAGTATTTTAAAAACGGCATGAGTTACAACTTACAACATTAGTTTCTCGGAGAAATTAATTTTGTTTTACCTAAAAAATACTCCCTTAAAATTCATGGAATTAAAAAAAAAAACAAGGTGTATATACACATTATATTGACCGATGCAGTATGAATACTATTTACTGTAATAAAAAGGCGCGCTCATAAAAAACATTAAGCCCCTGAAAACAATTAAGGACGAACAAAAAGACAGCTCAATAATGTGGGATACTAACACCCATTCATTACTGACGAGACCGAGATGGGTAGATTGGGAACTGAAGAGAGGAAAAGGGAAGGAATTAATTAATGAAATAAAACAGGATAGAGTTTCACTGGAAGCCGAGTTGATGTGGAAATAAAAAGATATATATTTTGTTAAGACCGCTTGGTTTTCTTCACGTGGTTAGTATTTTTTAAAGAACTTCTAAATACATTTAAAATTGCGAAGATATGCCATACATAACAAAGAAATTCAGTCAACCAAACTAGTAATTGAGGTGCAATTTTTTAGGTCCAAAACACTAGCACACCTAAAAAAAACTCTAACACAATATCATGGATTGAGGTTAGTAACTCTACACTCATATCACAACAGAGTATCATACTAGCTTGTCGCATTGAAATTGGATTGAAAGTGGAAAAGGTTTATAAAAAGTAGCTTTCTAGCCAAGTGTAGACATAAAATGATGTACACAACACGGGAGGTTATAAAGAAAGCCCTCGATCGCATATTTACGTCCCTCGCTTGCAGCTCGGCCTTTCTTTGTATTACCATCCTAGTTATGTACTATGCTGTTTTATCCTGTATTTAATACGATAGCCCAGTTTGTACTTATTTACAACTGCAAATTATCCGCTTATCTGAATACACACAACTAGATATTGAGTGGCAAAAAGCAGTTGAGCCATCTGTATAACCATTGCATTGAAGGATCACTGAATGTAAGATATAAAGGTTGCTGCAACTCAGCGAACTTAGCGCTTCAAGCGTCCATGAATGAAGTCTAATTGAAGCGCGTATTAGAGACTTAATCTCCTTAGAGGTGGCTTACAGTGGTAATTCCGTACACCGCGAGCCGTCCACGGTCAACACAATCAACTGCTTGCTTCATTCAGTCTCGTCTAATTGCTTTTCAACCATACTGGTTTAGCTGTCATTTATAGTTAGCTTCCCGTTCTTATCCTAAGGAAACTCCCTGTTGAGATACAAAGTATCATTACTTTCAATGCAGGGCTTGATGTAAATTAAGCCCTGGATGAGATGGATAATGATGGATCTATTCAATTCTCGCGTTATTTAGTAACAAACATCCACGTTTCCAAACATCTTCACCAACTTTCACACTTATAATATCAGCTCTACTGGTTACATTGTTTCAATGATGCGTTAAATCGGATAAATTTGCTGTAGATAATAGTACATTACACAACTATGGTGGTAATACAAAGAAAGGCCGAGATCGCAGAAATTTACGGCCCGAGCTGCAAGCGAGGGACGTAAATATGCGATCAAATGTGTTGTGTACAGCATTTTATGTCTACATTTGGCTAGAAAGCGACTTTTTCCGTACGCGCAGCGTGCGGAAAAAGCCACTTTATGGCCAGGTGTGGCATAAATTAAATTTGTTAGTTGAAAAAGAAAAACAATTATGATGGAATCAGTTGATGACTTTGGAGGGAGTTTTCAAATTATTCAATTATTCCAAACCGCATATAAAATACCCGTTACATTACCTATATTCAATGTTCCTTGAATTTGTACAAGCGTTGATTTTTTCGGTAAATAGATATTTAATTGTTAATATGTAATATAAACGCGTCGAAGTCGGGAATTCATAACATTAATCTCAATACTCGTATCATCTATATTATTAAGTATTCTAAATGAAGCAAACAATGGAATTCTGGAATAATTCAGCATTTCATACCTATTTACTTTTTATTTCTTCCCATTTAGTTCGCCTACAAAGAATCCAGACAATGCTTAAGCACAGCATCAGTATCTTTTTAGACAGTAAGCCCCATTGTGTGAGTTTGCCCTTTAGTTATCATATGAAAGCTCCCTCGAGCTTTGTTCGCAACCCGATAAGGCTGAGGAGGCTGAGCGTGAGGTCCGAGTGCCAGCGAGAATATGATTCATAGTGTATGTATTGTTAATACTGATGTTTAGTATAGCATAAACAGTTTAATAAACATAAGTTTTTGTCTTTATTATATTTGTGTCCTAATAAGGTGTGAATTTAAATATCTTCTTCGGCGTCCTCGATTCTCCCTAATTTAAATAAATTTGTCCGTTTAAATTGTAATATTTTATGTCGCTTGAGATCTAACGATCATAAATAATCAAACATCGTAGCTTTAAGTAATTACTTATCACATATAGGTAGTTATACCTACAGATTATTCAATCAGCATTTCGTAGGTGTATTTTTTCTTTTAAAATAACTTTTACCTGTGAGTTGTTATTTGTAATCCGCTCTCAGTCGCACCATCTCGTAACACTCAAGTAACGGGATACGCTGGAAATCCGGCGGCTGCGTAAACTACCCACTTATTGTCTTACGTGTAGCGAAGGGGTAAGCGTCCCTCTTGCTTACAACTGAATGATTAATGACACAATTAACAACAACGCATAGTTATGGTACTTAACTTGTTTCGGGGGGAACAAAATATCTAAATTACCTTAATTGAACGCTAAAATAACATCGCTGCATCATTGCCTCTTTTCAGTAAAGCTAAGTTTAAATTTAAAAATCAACATACGAACGCTGAATGCATATTAGCTTTACCACTTTCAGATTAGATTGACAGGCATTAGACGACTTTCGTACGTAACTTGCGACTTCATCCTAAGGTCGATACAGACGCACTGCTTTCCAGCTTCTACTTGTATAGAAACGGTGTGCTGTTGGCATGCAGGCAGTGTGCAGCTGGGATGCATTTCCATTACAAATCGTGGCTGGCAAGCAGTCGTCTATATCGGCCCTTAAAGATCCCATGCTCAATAAACAAGAGAGCTACGACAGATGATCTAATAGAATTCAGGTAACGTATTCAATTATTACAAGTCACTTTTATTTGACTTCATGATCAATTTTGTCATTACGTTTTATAGACAATTTTCAAATAATAACAGTTTAAAGTCTCTTTTCATAACTTGAGTAAATTAACAAGCGTCTGCAGACGCGAAATAAAACTGTAGTAAAGCTGATAAAATCTCTTGAGTCATGAAATTTCGTCGCAATTTTACGAGTAGATGCTTCAGTGTGATCGAAGACGTTTGACGTCTGGCGGGTAAGGTTGCCAACTTACTAAGTATCTGCTGCATACTTTCGTGCAAAAATTTTATGATGTTCTAAAGATACATGCTAAGTAGGAATAATTATAAGTATCCAGGGCCGCATTCTAGGTCAAAAGCGAATCCAAATTTGGATCAGACGCTAAATATTCTTCTTGCTTCTCTTTCCTCACAATATATACCTAAATATAGAGAATAATGGCTATATCAGCAATGAGTGCTTGAAGATTGGAATCAGAGTCACAGTGTTATTTATATATGATATTTTATTTTAGATTTGTAACATAGCGCAATATTCAACATATAAGTAGCATACAACCAGCAAAAGCCCTTTCGAGCTTTGTGGCAACCCTTACAAACGATGCAGCGTCGGGAATCCAGACTAGAACTATAAGGATTTTCCACCACGCCGCATTTAAAATCAAACTCTACTTTGAGATTTTTAATCTGTGGTTTATGAAATTCTTTATGATACGCAGTGAAGTTAATACTTTTCATATTTTATCTTTATCACATAAAAATGTGAAAGTATTCTCGTGTTTATATGCGCTGTACCGCAGATTGTATCGTCGTAAAATAACCTCATAAATATCCTATTTCTCTTTACTGCAACAGTAAATTATATCTTGTGGAAACATAAAACACATTATAAGGAGTGATATGAAAACAACGAATTAAAACTCATTTTTAAATGACTGCTCGAATTGTCAGCCATTAAGTCCCGGGTTAGATTACGAGTACATCCGACCGACTCTACCCGACACCACCCGAGTGCCCGCAATATGTCCAGCGGCCTTTCATAAAATATTTCAGGCTTTGTGAGCAACAAAAGGACACCCAAGGAGGCTGTAAAGGAATTCATTTCGGAGGCATTATATATGTGCTAAGCAGTAGATGGCGTTGTTAAGATCGGGCTGTCTTGGGATTTGACAGTTTGAATTATTATTGTGACTATTTAGATCCGATCAGGGACTGAGAAAAGCACAGGTTACTCGACTTCTTGCGTATACATGAACATGATAATTAAAATGATTAGGATTTGAATGAACCAATTGGTTTTGTCTATCTGTCAGCCACGAACGTCTACCTACTGCTGGACATAGGCCCGTAAAATTGATATTGTTCAGTTGAATTCTGGATCGAATACATGGGTACTATTCCACGTCTGTGTCATCTCTTTCTTAGCATTCATGTGTGTTAGCCACATATACATACGGTAATATCAGTATTTTTTACAGGTATAACTTTAATATAGTAATTTAATGGCACTTTTTAAAATTTCTTAAAACCTAATAAATTTCCTTAAAATTTGCGCACGTTTCTGCGTTTGTCACTCTGATTTTCATACTATTATTATTGTATGCAGAAAGCACTCTTGTATAAAAATTTGCATATGAAAAACTGTGCAGTGTAGCGAGTTGCAAATGACGCGATTACCATGATAACTGCAGGCTGCGGTCGCGTTTTTGGTTAGTCGAGATTGACTTATTTACTTGTACAATATTTTATAAAAAAAAGCGTCTTTGTGTATATTCAAATTTGCTGTGTATGATTTTTTTCTATCTTTTTTAAGCTTATTTGACATAAGAAAAAAACGTTCACCTTTCTATATAGGGTTGAAATATTGGCATAATATTACTACCCTATAGGAAGGTGAACGTTTAAAGTCTGTAATTGAATTTATAATGGCCAAGTGCGGATAGTTAGCCTTCATAAGGGTTAAGGGTTTAGAGGTTTTAACGGATCTCGGGGTTTCTTAAGGCGTCCGGGGGCTTCGGATAGTATGATAGTAATGAGTTTGCGGTTTGTTACGGGTAGCAAGATGGGTTAGCAAACTTGCAACGGTCAGGCATTCTAAATAGAACTGTACTCTAAGAGTTTCGTGAGTCTTGCGGATAAATGTAAGCGTAGTCTACTTATTGCTATTTGGAGTGGATCTGAAAAATGTAACCCTTTGGTGCAAAGAGTATCAATAACGATACTACTGAAATGTCATAAGTAGAAATCAACTTAACGACTATTTCAATCTTTGTCAAACTCGTCACGAAACGTCGGAACTGAACGAGGGGCTTAGCGTTATTGTTTAGCTTTAATAAATTATTTTCCTCGAAATAAACTATGTTAATGATCATCATCATCATCATCATCATCATCGGCAGTCCACTACTGGACGTAGGCCTCTCCCAAGACGCGCCACTTTGCTCGATCATTAGCCATACTTAGGGCTTGCAATTCGAATATTCGAATATTCGAATTCTTCGAATATTCGGCTAATTTTGCTATTCGAATAATACCTGGTAAGGTATTCGAATATTCGAATAATTTTACTACCTATTTAAATTAAATGGAATTTAAATTAAAATGCTAACAAAGGACATAATAAAGAAGGATAAAGTAATCAATAAATTTTTTTCAAACTTAATATACCTAAAATAGCGCAGCGTAACTTTTTACGCTATAAAAAACAGTGATTAAATAAAAAAATAGAATATCCTCTCTAGGCTGAGCTGCAGCCTGTGGTATGGTGTTCTTTTTGCATGCGTCATTAACTTTCTCAATAGCAAGGACAATTTTTTGGGAGAAGTATGTGCCAGCTATAGGATCTCTCGAAGCATGGACCAGTTAGTTAAACATTTCTAAAACTAATATCCTCGTGAGGCCCATGAGGGAGTGATGAGCAGGGAAGCATTTATGAAATTAGAATTCTATTTTCATCTTAATAAACTCGAAAATTACTTCAGCAAAATATCCTAAATTTAGGAAACGGGTTTTACGAGTATTAACCTACCAATTTAGTTAAAGTACATACAAAAAAGCGGTGACGGACGGGACAGCTTTAGCTTTATGATTTGGGACTGGTTATACGCTGAACCGGCCTGTTAAAGGTTGCCTGAATGCGGAATGCAGTCAACTAACTACCCACCAGGGCTTGTGGACACGTTGCACCAGGGCTCTACGGAGCTTCCATGTGGCCGGCGCTTCTGTTGCATGAAAGGCCGTGTCGATCTGACCTTATTAATGACCATGCCACCAGAGCATGACCTTCAAAGCATGTGTGGGTAACTCGGGTCCAGGTGGTTTTAGTGGGTATCTCTTCTCCTTCTGAGGGGGTGAGTCCGACATAACTCCCCCAAAGGATTTTTTTTATAAAATAGGGGGCAAACGAGAAAACGGTCCGGAAACACTGCAGGCGACAATTTATTCCACAGTTCAGTCGTGCGAGGCAGGAAGTTTCTAGCAAAACGCACAGTTGTGGACTGCCAACCATCTAAGTGGTGAGGATGGAAATATTGTCGCGTAGGACGATGGCAGAAAGATGCGGCAGGGATCAATCCGAACTATTCCTCGGAGCACTCCCCGTTATACAGACGATAGAAGATGCAGAGCGAGGCTACATTTATACGCAGTGCCAAGGAGTCGAGCCGATCTGAAATATCTTAGCAGCCGACGATACGAGTCGCTCTCCGCTGAATGCGGTCTAGAGGGAGAAGCTGGTACTGGGGAGCCCCAGCCCATAGATGAGAACAGTATTCCATATGTGGACGGACCTGCGCCTTATAAAGCTGTAGGCGGTGGGCCGGAGTGAAATACTGTCTCGATCTGTTGAGCACTTCTCTTCTTCTTAGAGGCTAATTTAGCCTTACCCTCTAAATGGCCGCGAAACTAGACTTTACTGGATATGTCGACACCAAAGATTGCAATAGTGGCTGTGGCAGTTAGGTGGGGGTGCTCTCAAAACGATGATGCAACAAACGTAAGCTTTTTAGCGGTGAAAGCGCAAACCTGTATCTTCGTAGGGTTAAAACGGACTAGATTAATTCTGAAACTTCTTTTAGGGAAGTTTCAATTTCAGACACAAGTCTGTTACGGCTCTCGATGACGTTATCCCGAGAAATATTGGCGCGGCCGGTGTAGGAGGCATCACCCGTGCTGTCATCTGCATAACAGTGAATGCCACATATTTGCAGCATGTCGTTGATATGCAGAAGGAACAACGTAGGCGATAGCACACAGCCTTGCGAGACACCAGCATTCACAGACATGGATTCAGAGCACTCACCGTCAACTACGACCTTTATGCATCTGGCTGCTAGAAAGCTACTGACCCATTCGCATAATTTATCGGAAAGCCCATAAGATGGAAACTTCGAAAGAAGTGCTTTGTGCCAAACCCAATCAAAAGCCTTCGCCATGTCCAAACTAACGGCCAATGATTCACCCTTAGTCTCGATCGCCTGTGCCCAACGATGTGTTAGGTAGACCAGAAGATCACCAGCTGAGCGGCCTTTACGAAGACCGTATTGGGGGTCACTAAGCAACTGGTGGTCCTCTAGGTACCGAAGGAGCTGGCAGTGGATAATGGACTCCCATTATCTTCGAGAACAGAGAGGTTATGGGTATCGGCCAATCGCAGCGTGTAAAATGTCTCTTCTAACATGTTTTTCCCAAATAATACTAAGAAAAACAATTTTTTAATAGTTTTTGGTAGTATTCGAATAATATTCGAATTATTCGAATATCTACAAAATCATATTCGAATATTCGAATATCTGAAAAAGTCGAATATTTGCAAGCCCTAGCCATACTCATCCAGTTGCTGCCAGCCGCCCTGCGCAGATCGTCGCTCCATCTAGCCGGGGGGCGTCCCACACTGCGTTTACCCGTACGCGGTCTCCACTGCAGTACTCTCTTGCTCCAGCGATTGTCAGTTCTGCGGCAGATGTGGCCAGCCCACTGCCACTTCAGCTGGCTTGCTCGAATACCTATGTCGGTAACTTTGGTTCTATTCTATCCCTCAAAGAGGCTCCAAGCATAGCCCTCTACATAGCTCGCTGAGCAACTTTTAGCTTGTGGACCAGCCCCACCGTCAGTGTCCACGTTTCGGCACCTTGGGTCATTGTAGGTAAGACGCACTGGTTAAAGACTTTTGTTTTTAGACTTTGTGGTATCGGCGACGAAAATACATGGCGTAGTTTCCGGAACTATGTTAATATCTATCGCGATTTTGAAATTATAGCTTGTTATTCTTTCATGCAAAAAACTGCGTGTTTCCCTATTTACAGGCCATAGGCGGATACAGGCGGCAGCGTGTATTGTAAGACACGGCGGTAGAGGCCCAAAGCAGTAGGGTTGTAACTAAAAATATAAAAAAAATATTATTTTGATAGTTTTATTTTATTTTTCTTTATTACTACAAGCATTTAACTATTGCAGGTCGATTCAACATCGAACAGGTGACACATTTTTTTCTGGAATTTCCATGGTATAGTTCCACCCGGTATACCTAGAAGGGTATGCCTACGACGACTTATAGGGTTCCGTACCTCAAAAGGAAAAAAACGGAACCGGGATCACTTTGTTGTCCCTCTGTCTGTCTGTCCGCCTATCAAGACATCTCAGGAACGCGTCGAGGTATCGAGCTGAAACTAAAACCTACTCAGGTCCCTTTGAAGCTGTAAAAAAATCTAACTTCAAAGTTAATTTATAAAAAAGGTATGGCCAATTATGCCACAAAAAACACACATGCCACAATTCGACTCTCTCAAGGAAACCAAAATTAATAGGGTACTTTCCGTTGACCTAGAACTATGAAATTTGGCAAGTAATACCGTCTTACATTACTTACAAGTATTGGGAAAAATCTGAAAGCTATACATTTGTAATTAAATTATAAAAAATATAGTCTTTATTTAAAGGCTATATTTTTAAATTCAAGTATTTGTACGGAACCCTCGGTTAGCGAGTCCGACTCGCTCTTGTCCGTTTTTTTTTATTTCTTGCAGCTCACTCTTTTATTTCCTTGTAGGGCATGAAGAATCATTCAATTTTTAGTTTCTTTTTACCCGACTGCGGCGAAGCCCAAAGGAGGGTTATGTGTTTGACCTGTATGTATGTATGTATGTATGTCCGTTCCTGTGTCCGCTCGTAACTACGCAACGGCACATCCGATTTTGATAAATGATACATCATTAGATCCGTCTTGATGGTGCGAGTGTCACTGGGTATGAAGTTCGTTAAAATAAACAAAATGGCGGATTTTATGCAGTTTCAAAGTGCACCGCGGTCGGGTTTTTTAAGTAAAAAAATGGGGTTATTCATGTTTTAGAGGTCGCTACCGCTTAAGGAAAGTTTGAGAAAATAAGCGACACCCTAATGCCTAGTGTACTGAACTACATAGATATACATTTAAAATAAAGACTGAATATCATCAAATATTCAACGAAATTACACAGTCTAAGCATTCAAGCCAAGATCCCACCACCGGTGCGTTCTTGGACTCAATTGCCCTGGCACGAATCGTGAATATGCAAAACCAGGCGGTTAAGATGACGAATCGGAAATTTTGGTGGCAGGGATTTCGATTTTTCTCAGGAATCATAAAACATATGAAAGCAACATTTGATAACCTGATTATTGGGATCATCTACTCCATTTTTTGAGACGCAGAAACACGATTTGCTAACTTTTGTAACAGACTTTTGTATGTCAAAGATACCTCTTTCAAAAGCGGAATTTGCACTGTACAGGCAAACCAGACCTATTTAAGCCCCTAAATTCTCTGAGTAACATAGTTTTAACCTATACTTTAATATCTGAGACCAGATTCTTGAAAATTAATTGTAGTTTGTAATTGAAACGAAAAAAACCGTTTCTACGTATACGACCTTTTCATATAAGCTAGCACAAGCGCGTATTTGTATGAAATCAGTCTCCCCTCAGTCCGCCGACGGCCGTTGCCAACGACAGGTCTGTGACAGTTGACTGGCCGCGCCGTAAACAAAACCTGTGAGAAATCTTATTTAATAATGGGAAAAAAGCGTGTTGGTTTTTCCAAAAGGAAAAGGAAAGCACTATTACTTGAAAAATGTAACTATATGACTAAGAGAAAGTAAGTAATCGTCATATTTATACCACAAATAAGTCTAGTTTACGCTGCGGGAAAATGACATTAAATGTTGACATTGGAACAGCGGCGTCGTCGAGACTTTCAATTGTACAATTAAATATTATTTTGGTGTACGTAAATAGAAACATTTGTAATATACCCATTGTATTAAATTAAAATAAGGAAAACTATAATAGTGTAAATATACAGGATGGCTCATAAGTCGGTTTTTCTTGAATGCATTAGTGAGTAGCCAATACTTAGTAGGTAATGTATAATACATATCACTCTCTGGTATATTAAATCAATGTTTGCCTCATAAAACCTCAACAGTTTAACCACGTCTGTGATGGATTCGTAAAACAATATGAGAACTATCCGCTTACAAAATGTAAATATGTAAGAAGGGTATACTACTGATACATAGCGAGAGGTCTTAAAACACGATAGCAACATAACCATTATAAGATCACACGAGTATTTAAGGCTTAATTATGTAAAGTTGCATACATCTACTATCTACACATGTTATTATAAACACTCAAAGGCCAACTAGATTGTCATTATATCTAGTATCGATAAAGATGTTTTAATAACTTTTTAAACATTTTTTAACACTGGCACAGACAACGCACTGACCTTAGGTACATATATGGCTAATGGTGGTCATTTTATACTGTTTCCAAACGCATGACAGAGGTTTTTTGACATGGACGTAGATTGAAATATAAATACTCGTATGTCGCAATTTCATTCTGCAAGTCCGATATTTCGTCATCTGTGGGCATTTTGATGGGTAAATCGCGAGTGGGTTCCCCGAGATGATAAAAACAGTCAAATTAGTCCAATACACGATTTAATTAGGTTAGACAATATTACAGGTCGATTGTCCTTAATAAATCTCTAACACTAGGTAATTAGTCCAATTATCAAATCAATCACTCGTCAACATTTACTTGAGAGTGCTTCTACGAATTCCCGACAAATATGTAAAATTGTAAATATATTGTAAATTTAAAAATTGTTCAATATATTGCCCGTAAAAACACCATGCTCGAATTAATTTTTGTTTGTGCTATAATTTGCAGTAGTACCTATCTATACATTACCAGTTCTTAACCAAAGATTAGCATTATTGGAATAATCTTTTGTCCTAATAATTATCCGAGTACAAACAATTATTCGGATAATTATCAGGACTTATAATTATTCGACTAAACAATAACACGATATTTTTATTGCTGAATTATTTATTCGTGAATAGCATATCCGCGAATGAATCATTCGACCACTTTTCAAATGATTAATTATTTATTCTTTACTAGCATTTACCCGCGTTGTTCCCGTTATAGTGCCAAGGGAACTAATTACCGGCATAGATCCTATGTTTCAATCCAGTACTTGATCTACTTACATGCCAAATTTCAGATCAATCCATTCAGTTGCTACCCCGTATTTAGTAACAGACATCCAAACATCTTCACAAATTTTCACATTTATAATATTAGTAGGATTGTATTCGGAAAATCCACGAAAATTATTTAAAGTTTTTTGATTATTCCATTCAAATAAATAACACAAATAATATTTAGAATTACTCGTTTTTACGGTACATATATTTATCAATTTCACTTTACTTTTTCCCATACAAACAGTACAGAAAACAAGGTAGTGTTTTATTGATTTGAGTAGATCTGTAGAATACATTATCATTACTAAGTTTTGTGTATCGATTTAACAAATAAAAAATTTAAAAATATAGGAAGCGACTCCATTTATTTTCTGTTCACTTTTGACATAAACAATGTAGGCACTTTTCGATAGGTAATATTAATGTAAAGTTTTCAATGTGCGTTTGCAAATTTGACATATAGGGTTATGGAATAGAGTTCTTTTTAGAATGACAGTTTTTATAGACACAGGTTATAAGTGAGCGTTATTAGCATCGATTATAATGTAACTTGAAATGTCATTTTTGCGACTGATTGTGTGTGATATACGGTATACCGCGTAAAAATATAGGGGGGTGAGCGGGTTGTGGGGCGCAAATGCTCCGAAAACGGATTCATTGTTTAGCGATGCGTCACCTTAAGTGATCATGCTAATTCCAGACGGTACGGAAGGGTGGGTCTTTGAATATTCTAAGGTGCGGCTTAGTGGTTACAAGCCCGGACTTACTGCTAAGTGGTTCGAGTTCAGTCTTGACCGGTGCGTGCTTATTGTGACAAGCTGAATTAAAATATTTAAATCAAATTCATACTTCTCACAAAGTTATGAAGCATTATCATCGATATCCTATACATTGGATATAATAGGATCAAATCAGTTACTTTTAACATGCTAAGATTGCAAGAAGTTTCTATAAAAAAGATATGACGTTATTTTACTCACACTACATTTTTTATTTGGGATCTTTAAAAGATAATTTGAAATCAGAAAAGGTAGTGTGAAATAATTTGTATTGACTACAGGCAAGTAACCTATTTTTAGATTTGCTTACGCAGAATGTGTACGAAACCTTATAAATAAATTAATTAGGCTGCAGCTATATGTGCAGGTAGAAGAGTAATAATAAATTGGTTTTATCATAAATAATTATTACACTGCCTATTTAAAACAGAGCTTCTTAATTTAAAGTGTATATTTAAAGCCAACTTACCAAACCACCAACTCAACCAATTCCTTATTTGCCCACGGTTGAGGTTGAGGCACACCGTGGTTTCGGACGCTATGGAGCGGCTAATTTTATTACGTCCTCCATTAGTGAGATTGCACCTCGGTCCGTCCGTCAGCGTTGCAGCGAATGTGTAATTTCCTCTACGGGTTACATTATCCCAAATACACTACTTAAGTAATTATGTGGTGCGGCACAATTTTCAAACTGTTGTGGTAGTTCTTTATATTTATTTATGAACATTTTCAGCCTGGTGGCATGAAGATTAGTATATCACATGCTTTACAATAAGACTCTAGTCTGGAGGCCGATTCGATCAAAGGGTGCCAAAGGAACCCTATTACGAGTACTAAGCCTCCGCTGTCCGTCTGTCACAGGGCTCTAGCTTTCGAACCATAATAGGTATAGACATGAAATGTTCACAGAAGGTGTATTTTGATTGCCACTATAACAACAAATAAAAAAAAAGTTAAAAATAAAAGGGGGTCCCCATACAAGAGACGTGTATGAGTCGGTCAGTCACAGGACTGTATCTTTTGAACCGTAATAGATAGAGCCTTGAAATTTCTACAGAATCTGTATTTCAATAGTCACTAAAAGATGAAGTAAAAGGGGCTCCCCATACAAGGAACGTGTGTATTTCGCTCGATTTTAATAATGGTATTAGATAGATGCTTGATATATGTATTCACAGAATAAGTATTTTTATTATCGCTACAATATTTTTAGGGTTCCGTAGCCAAAATGGCAAAAACGGAACCCTTATAGTTTCGTCATGTCCGTCCGTCTGTCTGTCTGTCTGTCTGTCTGTCCGTATGTCACAGGCATTTTACTCAAAAACTACATGATGGATATTGATGAAATTTGGAATATAGGTGTCTTTTATGAGCCGCTACTTAGTTTGGTATATAAATAATTAAAATAAATATTTTTAGGGGGGGCACTCCATACATGTTAAAGACACTAAAAATTTTTTTTTTTCAGCAAATTTCAACGTGTTGTACATAGTTCGACAGCTCTTTAAAATACACTATAAGGTTCCTAAGTAATGTTTTTGATTAAGTGAATGTTTTTTCGAAATAATCGCTCCGAAAGTTGTGTAAATTGTGCCCCCCCCCCCTCTATTTTCTAAACCGTGCGTCCGAAAATATGGAAAAAATCACGAAGGTAACGCTTAATTAATACTTTCAACGAAAATTATTTTTATCAAGATCGAATTAACCGTTTTTGAGTTATTGCCGATAAACTGCGCTTCTCAACAAAAGGACGTAATTGCTATGAAGATACGCTCTTTTGTTGTTGTACTTTTTTTACATCGTATTTTTTACCTTATAGTTACGGCTATGGAACCTTTAAAAGATATTATGGAATTTTCTGTTCGACGGAACCAGAAAGCGGCATCTTTGCTTAGCGCAGCGGCCGGAGGGCAGAAAAATAAATTTTAAAGATATAACCTAAATTTAAAATTTAAAAAACCCCCGACCAAAAATAACAAACGACCTGATGACCTTGAAGACCTGAACCGATTTCCACCAAACATAGCTAAGAACACTCTCGACTGATATACCTTTCAAACAAAAAAAAACCGCATTAAAATCGGATCATCCGTTTGGGAGCTACGATGCCACAAGGACACATACACATTTACACACACAGACACGTGAAACTTATAACACCCCGTCGTTTTTGCGTCGGGGGTTAAAAAAGGGGTCTCTATACAAGAAAAGTTTTTTTTTTTTGGCGTCTTTTACTTGATTATAATAATGGTAATAGGTAAATGATTGATACTCGTTTGTTGACATACAAGCGCGCGATGTACCTTTTGTAGGAAGAAAAATTACTGCTATTATACTGTGTCCTTACGTTGGCCTGTTTTAGCGGGAGCACCATTGTCCGCTGATACTTAACAAAAATCCGTATTTAGAATAACCAGGCAAAACAATATCTTTTTTGTCTGGTACCATTCAATACAATTAAGGTTACCGATATAGCTCAACGCATTGCAAACCTTAAGTGGCAATGGGCAGGGCACATTGCTCGCAGAACTGATGGCCGTTGGGGTGGTGAGGTTCTCGAGTGGCGACCACGTACCGGAAGACGAAGTGTTGGCAGGCCTCCCACAAGGTGGACCGACGATCTGGTGAAAACCGCGGGAAGCCGCTGGATAATAGCAGCACAAAGCCAACAATCGTGGAGATCCTTGGGGAAGGCCTATGTCCAGCAGTGGACGTCTTTTGGCTGAAATGATGATGATGATGACCATTCAATAGATTAAATTTCGATTTGCATATACCTATAGGTACTAGTTATAACTTGAATAGACGCATAACTTGAATAGGTCATTGCCTTGACATCGAAACTAGACGTATTTCGCTGACCTATTTGGAAGTTGGTCTGAGTTGCAACTGCAATGCTCGAACAATGGTGCTAACATGGTTAAACCTGCTCGCTGCAGTGATGAATATCTTAGCGTATTGCCAGACACGGAAACTATGGCTTAGTTGAGGAACTGCTTATTGTGTTATTGGTGGATTCAGAGTTGGATTACTTTAAAACTAATAATGAGATTCCTTTGGAGATGTACTTTCAAACTAGATATTTTACAAAATTGTCGCAGATAAACTTTGATTAGGTCAATGGATAAATAAATATCTTATTTACTGTGATCAAAATAATTATATTAAAGACATGGGTACTTGATAATCATCATCAAATTTAAGAACTACTCTCTCTACGCTCTTGTCGCTGCAGTAATCGCCACTTTTCTTTATACTTCGCCGTCTCTGGTCTCCTGATATGACGCGGTAACTTTATTAATGACTAGCCACTTATTAAAGCACATAATCGTTTCAACCACTTTCACTTTCTTAGTCGAATTTTTCAACATAAAACGCAACCCAATAATGCCAATTGAACGTTAATGGATAACACGCATATGTTTTTTTATAACACCTTGTAGTTTACAGCTCAATTAAAAATATATCTCTAATCCCAACAAAGAAAGGATATGTTTTCATCATTTATTTATTATTTCACATCCACAGCCAAATTTATATCTAAACAAAATATTTACTCATATTTCACTTTATTGTACCAGTTCACTGGCTTAAGAATAGCGTATATAACTCTCTTTGCGCAGCGTATAACTGATACCTTTGGGTAGACAACCAAATCCGGTCGGATCTTAGAATTTGATCTTAGCACCTTTACAGAGATTACTTGAAATTCGAGCTCAAAGGAGGATTGTCGGAAGGATTTCAAAGCACATTGTGTACGCTTTCTTATACGACGTGAAAAATTGGTGAAATAAAAATAGCTACCCGTAGTCGTATTATTATTTGGTTTCAATGTCGTATATGCAGGGAAAGAATGAAATTAGATTTAGAAGGTTCTATATACGAATGTCAAAATGACTACGTGGGCCCCCACCTAGTCCGACTTCGTCAAGGTAGTCTGGGCCAAACAACCTGGTTCGATCTCAGGGAACGTCACGGCCCCCACCTGGTCCGATTTTTTAACAGCCAGTAAGTCTTGCAAGTATGTCAGCTTATAAAAAAAACTACAAGGGTGTTTAATCATGCATCAAAGCCTGAAAGGTGACAACGTTGAAATCTATAACTAAGAGTTAATTAACTTTTAATTAAGAAATATGTTTGTTAACGCATGTTTGTTATTGCCATAAGTAAATCAATCGACTCGCCTTTCATCCTCTATTAGCAATTCTATTACTATAAATAAAGAAAAAAATACATTGTACTAAAAATATAAAACACCGGTTTTACGTCTCTCATTTAAGTTTAGATTTTAAAGCAGCGGAACAAAATAACATCACTTTATATGCAAAATATTCATTTATTCTGAAAAACCCGCGAAACACAAAGGCTATCGAACGACTAAGGACACGCTTGCCTCAAGACGCGTGCAACGAGAGTGGAAGTGTTTTGCTGTTGATGTGCTTTTGTGACGTGTAGTTAAAAAAAAAACCGGGAAAGTGCGAGTCGGACTCGCCCACCAAAGGTTCCGTACAAATTTGTAGGTACATTTTTATATTAAAGTAAATATTTTTTATTATTTCATTACAAATGTATGGTTTTTTTTCAGATTTTTCTCTCTACTTGTCATAAGGCGGTATTACTTGCCAAATATTATAGTTCTAGGTCAAGGGAAAGTACCCCATAAATTTTGAATTTCTTGGGAGGTTCGAAATATGCATTTTTTGCGGCATAAACGGCCGTTACAATATTTTTTTACGTTAACTTAGAAGTTAAATTTTTTCATAGCTTCAAGGGACCGTAGACCTAGACCTGAGTACTTGCTACTTGGTTTTACTTTCAACTCGATACCTCTACGCGTTCCCGAGACAAAGGGTCTTGACAGGCAGATGGACGGACAGACAGACAGACGGACAGCAAAGTGATCCTATAAGGGTTCCGTTTATTTTTCTTTTGAGGTACGGAACCCTAACAATGAATCAAATTGCATAGTAAAGTCCAAATTCATATTATTACTGACTTAACATGTAGGTACATTATGAAGTGTTACTTAGTTTACGACAGTATAGTTTCCATATACAACGTACAAGAATTTTTAATACCTATATACCTACATATATGTATAACTTTAAATACGATTAGTTTTCTTTTTGCGGCAGTTTGAACACGTAATCATCCTGGATTTGTCCATGATTGGTGTCTGATATTACCTGTTATCTACCTGAAATGAAATGTAATTTATTCACTTTGTACATATCGGACCTTCATTAAGTTGAATTTGACTACATCAAGGTAAAGAAATAATACACCGGTGTAGTTTTATATTTTGGAGTAGCCTTAAGATTGAAGATTTTTCTTTTCCGCTCAACTCAAGGCGCTGACTTTACAGTATTTCTTATCCTACTCAAGTAAGCTGAATAATTTATAATACTTAACAGGGATTAATATGTCCCGGGGGCGGTAAAATATCATCCCCTTGTTTAACTGATTCCCTTCAAAGAGCTGAGTATTGAATTAACTTATATGTGGAATAGCTAATGCTGGGATAAGTTGGTTTAGGCGAGCAATCTGATATTTTGGTAAGTTACGGTTACTGCTAATTATTATACCTACCTACGTAGCTGGTTGAATAGTAACGGCAAATTTAGTGGTTTTCAGTAATTTCTATACTGCATCAAAGTGTAGGTAATAATAGTTTTTGCTTCTGCATATTTAGGATAATACAGTAAAAGGAGAAAATATAATTTGTGTACTTCAATGTTTTCGTCGTAAAAAAAATTGCGCGATTTAAACTGTCTTAACGAGATTGTATAGTTTTTTATTATCACCGATCATAAAATTGTGCCATATTATTGTTTAATTTATAATGTAGGAAACAATATCAACCTTGCAAGCTATTTTTGAAAATAGTAGCTTATCAGCCATAGGCATGCTGTCGGCTTCGCATCCGACGTGAAATCGAACTCGCAACCGATGGCAGGAAATAAGCTGCCTCTCACCTCACCTCTCCTGACACTTCTAGAAGAGTGGCGGAACCGACGCTTTAAGTAAATGGCACAAAACATTGTTAAGAATTACCGCATCAGGTAACATTAAGATTTACGGTTAAAATAAAACTTGGCAAAGGACGTCTCTGTTACAAGTAGCTAAAGTAGGTATGACAACGGATACTAAGTATATGCATTATAGTCACAACTATGTTTACGAGTATAATGAAGAAATTACAATATGATACAAGACAAATATTGTTCCAAAGAAATTCCTCATCAAACCCAAGTATGCAATGAGCTAACTCAACTAAACAAAAGGGTGTCACATTACTCGAGAGTCGAAGACAACCCACAATAGACAAGCAGACAGACAGACACTTGACACCTGTTCACATCTAACACCAAAAATAAATCTGCCATGGGACTAAGAGCTGTACAAAAAGAGGTTAAAGTTGTAATTGGGGTGCTACTAGATAGCTCAATAGAAAAAGATAACAAAGGAGTATGAGTGAATGGGATGTTTTTTGGTGTGTTGTCACAACCAGTATTGGCCTGCCACATTGCACGCAAGTATGTGAGTTATGGTGCTCCTATTGTGATTCTACGAGCATTTAGTTGCTATTGGAACATGATTCATGGCGGAATGCTTTGAATAAACATATTTATGAATGATGTTGTGATAAAGTTAGTATTCCTATACGTTATTGATTTATTGTGTTCTGTGAGCATCTACCGCGAGAGGAATATTGTTGGCCTAACCATATAACCCCACTCAAATTACATTTCCTGAATAGTATTTTTTCTTTGGTACTTAATAATTATTATTAGACTATTATCTTATAATTCTATAACATTTCTACTTTTGGAGAAGTTCTAAGCTGCTGTAAATATTCACTTTCTCAGAATGCTTTGCACTTGCTCCGTGCAAATTTGTCTTCCAAAATTTAAAAATTATATCTTTGGCATTTTATTTTTCCACCGTTATGAAAATTTTGACCCTTTTAATATTTTCTGCCTATATCATTAGTTTAAAGAAAAAGCATACCTCCAAATAAAATAAAATTATTGAATGACCACATCACAACGCGATCGTATTATTGAACGACCACATTCAAGGACACTAACACCCGAGTCATCCATTTGTCTGACAAGGCACTTTCACATTCAAACGAAACCAATGGCACAAGATGTGTCGATTGCACGCGACGTGTCAGCTGGCACGGTAAAACTTTACGACTCGAACGACGTGATTACAGCCAAGTGCTGACATACGGGACCCTTTCATCTCGGCGTTTATGATCCGGTTCGGGGAAAATTGAAATGGGCAAGAGGTCGTCCACGTAAGTAGCGGTTGTGTTGGTCTAACACTACCGGTGCTAACGGGACTTAATCCTTCCTTGATTCAAAGTTATGACGGTTCATATCTTCATGATACGATCTCAAGATGTAATTTATTCGTATTAGTACCGATCTGAAAAGGATTTGCTTCACGGGATACCTAATTGTTTTATAAGTAAGATGTATTATTTTGCTTGCTATATCCTATATATGCTCTCATTTGCTAAGTTTACGAGGCATGTTTACTTTTATTTAATACTAGCATTTACCCGCGGCTTTGCCCGCGTTGTACCCGTTACTGTCCCAAGGAAACTCTTTACAGGGATATAAAGTTTATTTTTCAATCCAGGTCTTGGTCTACTTGAATGCTAAATTTCAGCTCAATCCATTCAGTTGTTACACCGTTATTTAGTAACAAACATCCAAACATCTTCACAAACTTTCACATTTATAATATTATTATAGTGTAAGTGTATGTGATGTCCATATATCCATATATTGAAATGACTGATCGAAATATTCCATTATGCGGGCAGTGGATAATTCTGAATGAAACAGATGCTGTAGTCGTACGATTTGCTAGGCAAAAGCGAACTACTGTATTACGAAACAAAACTAGACAGCTTGGGCCGATGTGGTGAAAGTAGCATTAAACTCCGTTAGATTTACAGCCTAAACTGTAAGCAACAATTAATTTATGCCCTCCGATCTGAAGAGAGAGATAAGAAGCTGTAGGTACGAGATAACGTTAGTTGCAGGCAATTAATTGGAGAAATTAAATGGTAGGCAGTTTGGTGATTACTGATAGTCAAAGTGCTCAAATAGATTGATGATAAGCTTGTAGTTACTCAGCGTTACCTTTTGACCGCCAAATAAAAAAAAACAAATTTAATAACAAAGAAATTTTATTCAAATATGTATATATATTTTTGGTTCTTAAATTTTTGTTTGAACCAAAAAATGTGTGACGTCATTTGATGTCTTTGGTGGTCAAAGAATTAACAGTTAATCGGTAGGTAAATAGGTACAGCGTTTTACCGTTGACATAAAACTCAAACATATTTCTCAAGTTAAGGACTCGCCTACCTGCATGAACAGAAAAATCAATCTGCTCAAACTTTACTCGCAAAGCTACTACCAAAATAAATCCTTCGAAACGCGAACTCTATAACCCAGGTATTTTCAAATCCAATACAGAATGAGACGTGTGAAACGCGCTCCAAATGCAGCCGACCGAGGAACTAAGCTGGGCAGAAAATTGTGTGCTACTTATTGGTCCCGCGAGACTGACAATGTATCCCACGTTATCAATTGTGGAGGTGACAATCTGTAATAGAGTCTTTTAAGTTATAAAGAGAAGTGTATTATAGATATACTGCTGTTCATTTAACTCTCATATATAACCGTAGTTATAAAGATTATTTGTCAACTAATATTTCTAATCCTCAAAGGCATCTGAGAACTTTCACCGAATAAACGCCAACATTGGGGCCAAAGTCGGCTATCTTGAAGCCAGCGATACCGAGCGGTCGTAAATTATCAAGTGATTGACGCAACGCGACTCGCGCGATCGCGGTGTCACCCGCCTGCACGCCATAAATGCTTGTAAATGCGCCTGGTTCACTTCACCTTATTGTGCTGAGTCGTTAATGGTCAAGTGAGAACAGCAAATAACAAGCTAAATCTGCAGTTAATAGGTGAAGTAACAAATAGACTAATGCAAAATACAGACCACTTACAGTCGAAACCACTCACATCAACATTGAATGAACCAGCCAAATTAGCACGGTATACGGTAGTTTTTGTTCCGATAAAAGGTACATCGGAGCGCGCATGTGTGCGCGCCGTGTACGGACGCACCACAGGCAAGCATCGCCGCGTGCTTAGTCAGGGCTGAGCTATCGTCGCGAACGGTCGAAAGTTCAAAATGTCTGCGGACGAAGCAAAGTATAGAAGACGTATATATATACTGCAGTGTGTTCGGATGTTTGAAGAATAATGCGCAAAATCCAGAATTGTCATATTTCTGCATTCCTAAGGATCCCGAAAGGTGTGTATTTTATTAGTACCTATATAAATGTTATATTTTAAGTCGTTTATAGAATGTTTGATAGTTTTGTGATCAAACTATACCAATTAAATAGTGTAGGTAGATAATTATTTTGTTTGACAGTGATGAGTAAAATTAACAGATTTTTTAAACGTGTACTAATTAAATAGTAGTTGATTCTATTGATACATAAAATGCCTTAAACACGAGAGTGGTTTTATGAAACGAGCCGAAATATCGTTGCGTTACTTACATGTACACATACCAATACTAATTTATTTAAACTATTATACTTAATAACATTAACATCAGATGTGTTCGATCAGATGCTTTCATATTGAAATAAGTAACTTTTACTAGGTTGACCTCGAACGATTGTTCGTTCGATCGAGGTCAACCTAATAAAAGTTACATTCATAGTAAGTAGGTATTTTACAGAACCGACGAGCGGCAGCCCTGTGTCGCCAAAATTAATTTGTACACTCACGTATATACGTGTTTAAATATATTTTGAGTAATGGTCAAGATTTATAATTTTCCTACTGATTTTTTTTCTTAACATTGCACGATTGTCGTTTTAATAATATCTACTGAAAACTAGCAGTAGTAGTAGAGTAACGTTCATTAATTTTATTTAAATACCTACGAGGCTCATGAATATTTAAATAAATTACTAGTTCAAATATGGTTTACTTTTTATCGGTCAATATCAAGCTAAGATCTGTAACTTTATGGAGGCAAAAAAAACGTACCACATTCTCATAATGTTACAAAAACTTAACAATTCAATTTACTCGCTTGAAAGTGTCGTGTGTTTTTTGCACGTCACATTCTCGCATCTGTCGAGGTGTTCAAAAATAGCCGCCTTGTTAGTTCACGCAATACATGTGTGGTGGCTAAAGGAGACATGTTTCTAGGGTTCCGTTTCGTGGACACAATAAATTTATTTTGGCATACGAGTAGGAATTTCAATATGAGTGAAATAGTTATAAAAATTGACCTACTTCTACTTTTTAATCATAATATTTTATTAGTTCTAGCAAAATCTTCAAGGAAGCACTTGCAGTATTACGTCTATAAAATGTGTTCCTCCACGGTTAAATAATAGGCAAGTCGGTGGGAATCGAGTTCTGTGGACACCCCCCGGTACTGACTTGGTTTAATATTACATCTTAAAACTTTTTTGTTGTAAAAGAACTGCGTTGCGAGACTTGCATCTTTTTACATGTAATGTTTTTGATGGGATCTCATTTCTTTTTGTAAGTGGTCTTCCTTTATTTATTACATTCCAATCCATTCCTTTCAATTTGAACTGCAAAATTAACTTTGTAATCGCGTGTATTTGTATAGGATTACTAACAACTTAACGTGTGCAGATAACTTTATGTGTGCAGTTGTGACTGAAATTACAATATTTGGAGGTTTTTTAGGAATTGATAGGCTAAAAACTAACTATGTATATTTAAAATTTGGAGCCTGTGAGTCTGCTAGAAGTACCTTAGAATCATGATGATCATCAGTCAGTGAATCAGTCAGTCAGTCAGTCTGTGACAAAACTAAGGAACTTTGACATTCAATAGTTCTTAAACTATACATTCAAATTGAATGATATTGAGAATATACTCGTACATAAGTCCTATTGTACCCTATATATCCCTGAAATTTCAGGGTTCTAGCTTTAGCCAGTACAAAAAAAAAAAAAAAAAAAAAAAAAAAAAAAAAAAAAAAAAAAAAAAAATGAACTGAACTGAACTGAACTGAATTACGGGAGGCTGAAAATGGCCTGAATGGCTTCGAGAAAAGGATGGTACGGCCGTGCCTTTGTTTTGCTCGACTTGGCGGGGGCACTGCCGTGCCCCCAGATCTTGAGAGAACAATTTGTCTAACGTGATACACACTCACAGTAAGTAACATACTGCACTCTCACACGCTTTCAAACGCTCCGTTTCACGCGACGTAATGCGATATTGTTCGCAAGCGCAGCGTCATCGACTCAGCTTGTTTTGCCTTTTTGTATTCTGAAAGGATCGTAGGGGAGATGCTATCACCTTTGATAGTGTGAACGTAATACATTTAAAACTAGGGGTAGCTCCTATGAAGCACCCATTTTACAAAAATAACCGGTACTTTGAAAAGGCACAAAGAATAAAATACGACCAACTCTGTCGATTCAGTATGCTCTAAAAGACTCAGGTCGGAATCCATTTAAAATTTGAGACTATATGAATGTTGGAATGTTATTAAAGATGCTATCGGCAAAATAAACAGGATGTCTTTATCGGTGAACAGCTATTTAAGGACCAAGAAACAATTGTAATTTGCATTTCCTTAATTATTTTAATGTCTAGATGTCTCTTAAATATTATACTTATACTTCACAATCATGGCAATACGTCTTTTATCCTGGTGATGATACCGTCTTTATGGGTAAATTGCTTAGGTCCTGTTCTATAAATATGTAATTAGCCCTCATTCAAAGATCTTCATTGAAATCTCATTGCTTCCCGACCTCAGCCGCTAATCATTACATATTACGAGTAAAATAACCAATAATTACAAGCTATCGATTGAATTACCAAGGTTTCATAGGCCGGGTGTTGCTAATGCATTTAAACGCTTTAATTTGCGGCACCACGTTTAGCGCAGCGTGCGTGTAATGAGACAGAACGGCCGGAACGGGCCGGAATTAGAGATGCGATTGCTGCTACGATATAATCAGACGCGACTACCTGCCGAGATTAAAACCATGAGGACGATTACGATCTCATGTGAAAATTGAACGTATCCCTTTTGAATCACTTCATAGTCTTTAGCTGTGGCTGGCTGTGTCTGTCTGACAAGGAGCTTATTTAAAATGTCGCGTGAATAAACATACCATACATCTTCGAAATAAATGACTTATTGTTTCGCCTAAATAAAATTACAACCATTAAAGATTGTTAATTTCAATATTGTTAAACAACAACAGCAACACAGTATAAATGCGCTAAAGAATGAGCACAGTCAAAGAAATACATGGGTAATTTATTTTCGGCCGAAGGGCATTTGGCTACAAGGATGTTTGTTAATTATACGAATGGTTGTTATTATTATTATATTCGATATAATATAAATTAAAGGTCTCTTATTTTATAAGTTAGGTTATAATATCAAATGCGGTGTTTACATTACAATTTAGAGAAAATTATTATGAACAAATAGTACCTTAGATTAATAAAACAAATTAAACGGATTAAATCGCGTATATTACTACATTTTAAGTCCCGACGTTTCCACGAACGCTGAACAGGGTTACGAAACGTCGGGACTTAAAATGTAGTAATATACGCGATTTAATCCGTTTAAGTTGTTTTATTACTATGAGTGATAATGGCGGAAACCGTATATATTAAATAGTACGTACAATATTAAATAGTACCTTTTTCTAAGTTGTATGAATTTTTAATATAAGGAGATTTTAGGAGCTAAAAACTGGTCCAAGGATTCAAGTTAATGAAACTTTCCTCCTTTACGGATTTTGACATAAGATCTTAATTAATTAGAATACTTTGATGAAGTTTGTAAAAGTTGCCACAAATGTTCATTCACTCATCTACTTTGTACGACGGCTTATCTAATTAATATTATTTTTTTATAACGTAAATTTTGTTATATTACTGTATGCACGTTTCAATTTTTTTTTTCAAAAGTTTACCCGATTCATGTATTCAAATTAATTATCGTTAAAAATAATCTTAGAAAGATGGCGAAATATAGGTACATAGAACATTCAGGCATTTTAGTAATAAGCCTACATTGATGCAAAAAGCGAAAAAATAACTGTATTTTTTTTTATATGGATAAAAGTAAATTGTATTCATATAGTAAGAATATCGCCATGCCTTTATAATTATTTATAATAGAGAATAATTATTTAGAATAGCTATTCCTGTAAGCAATCTTCATGGAAATCTTTGCAACTCCTTTTCACTTCAGCCGTTGCACAGTGAGAGCGCGTAGAACATACGGTTGGACATACTCAAAGAAAAAATGTTTCGCTCTCTTGCTGTTAAATGACATTTTTTTAACTTTAACACTTAGACCATTATGTATCATAATAATTTTTTCACTTATTTGCCTTCATGGCGAAAAGAGATCGCGCAAACTTGACTATCCGAAGAACTCGCAAAACATGGCCATACTTCTACGCACTATATTAACTGTTGTATAGAACTTAAGGTTCTTTTGTAGATTTTATTACAGAGAGTATATGTTAAAGTATAACCGTGATACATAATATCTAGCTGTTTCACATAATAATAAATAATAATTGCTTCTCTTTTTTTGCCCTTCAATTTCTTTGAACCGTGGTGTTATTATTTATGTTTTCATTTCCTTGGCTTACCGTTTTCATTTATGACGAAGGCTTCAGATGTCGAGATAGGCATTTTAGTTTTTTTTTAAAGCTATTTTTGTCACAACGAATAATGTTAAAAACAGTCAATCGAGTAGTTTTAATACAATTTAAATACTGGTTACCTAAAAGGACCGCAAAAATTGTGGTTGCCCTGACAAGTTTTGGTCGTAATAAGATCTTATTACTGAGATCATCGTTGTAATGAAACACCACATTACGTTTGCTTAGTATATCCATATATGAAAGTTCAGACGATATAATTATTCGTTATACATAAACCTCATTTTAATGCAAAATTAATTATCGAAGCGTAGCAACATTCAGTAAATGCATGCTATTCAAATAGAGAGGTTTTTTGTAATTAAGTATGCATAACTCTCATGTTAAAAACCTATCTTGCTTCACCATATAGTTTTAGTTTATGTTTTCAAGTCCAAACTCGATGACATGAATGGAACAAAAATATTTATGTTACGCTAGTGCGATAAAATCAATGATGCATTAACAAGATAATAAACCACGGACATATTAATCAATGACGTAGAAAAATTAACTTAAACACATAGTCTTACAGTAGCTTTTACATTTTCTAACAAAGATCTCACCGTTTAATGAGTAAGAACCTGTACCTGTCTATCATAGCAAATTTCTTAAAGCAAGCAGCCAGGCGTGGGATTTACAATTAATATTGCAACCAACCTCGTCGTTTCAAACGGCAGCATATTTTTTCCACAATACACTCCTCATACATAATGTAAAATCATACCTGTAACAAAACAAGCCATAATGTACCAAATTTGTTTATCTATAATCATGTGATTGTGTATTAATTAACGTCTCATTCGGTACATCCAAGAAGACAAGGCAACAATGTATAAGTTTTAATGAGTAAAATAAAATCCGTGTCCAAGAATAATTTTCAGTGAAATAATATCTTAGAAAACCCGTAAACTTATAGCATTGGTGTGTACTGAGCTTTAAAAGCTCTTAGCTTGTACACAGATAATAATGACATTTAATAAAAGACGTTCAATATAAGAAAACAACCAAGACCCTTCAAAGTTAAGCGCTTAGACGCATTAATGAATATTTGAGTCAGTACAGTAATGAAGTGTGCAATCAAGCGACGTGTATCCCGCAGTCTGGTACAAGTCCCCAGGGCGCGTCCCTCCCCGGCCCTGGAGGGCCTTGCCCCGGGATGCGACGGGGCAGAGTCGTGACCAAAATTTTACAACTCCACATTTTGACTCGGCACTTGTGGTACAGTGAGTAAAGAAAGCTAAAGCTATTATTCGTACCTGATATCCCAATGATTGTATCAAATGAATCGCCTAGCCATTCTTCGGAAGTTTGCATTACTTTTCCAGTTAAAAAAAAATTATTCATTCCATTTACACTATCTATAAATATTATAATAAAATTGTGGATGACTGAATTTGTATATTTAAGATTTTTCCAAAAAAAACTGGGAAGTGTTAAAAAAATTAATAGAACGTAAATAAATTGTTTTTGAAATTTTCGTCGGTTTGTCTGTTTGTTTGTTGGTGCGCGCATCACGCTGTAACAACAACAACAACACTGTAAACTTTGCTATATACATGCGGACAATTAAAACAGTTTGTACCTACTTTGAGGGCAGTGGCTAATTAATCAAACACAATGAGCAAATTTAGCAATTAGATGAAAAGTTGTTGACCCACTCTTAATGAATTCGCTGGAAACTACATAATGAAAATGAATTTTTAACCGACTTCCAAAAGAAGGACGGTTCTCAATTCGTCTGTATGGTTTTTTTTTGTGTGTTTGTTCACCGATTACTTGAAGACGGCTGGACCGATTTTGGAAAATTATTTTTTTGTTTGAAATGGTAGACTTCCGAGGTGGTCTCATTGCAACCAAATCAGGATCTGATGATGGAATCTTGGAGAAATCGAGGGAACTCTTCAAATATTATAGGCACACATATAGCGATTTTGGTATTTTTCGTCATTTCTCGTCCATCTCTTATCAGCAATAAGTTTCTAGTGTTAACTGACTTCAAAACAAAGAGTCAATTTGTATCTAGGTTTCTTCCCCGATTACTTGAAGACGGCTGAACCTATTTGGAAAATTCTTTTTTTTTGTTTTAAAGGGTATACCTCCGAAGTAGACCCATTGCAACCAAATCAGGATCTGATGATGGGATCTTGGAGAAATCGAGGTAACTCTTCAAATATCATAGGCACACATATAGCGATTTTGGTATTTTTCTTAGTTTCTCGTGCATTTCTTATTAGAAATAAGTTTCCAGTCTTAACCGGCTTCAAAACAAAGAGCAATTTTTATGTAGATTTGTTCCTCGGTTACTTGAAAACGTCTAGACCGATTTGGATTTTTTTTCTTTTAACTAAATAGAAGTCTATTTGGTTAAAACAATATTTTTCCAGCGCCACTAAAAATTTAAAAATAAAGTAAATTTTTAAAACAAAAAATAAAAACCGACTTCCAAAAACTTAAACTAAAAACCAAAAAATAATATGTTAATTACCCCAAAGAAATGGATAATCAACGATTCATATATATTGCTATACTGTTATTTTTGAAGTCGGTGCCAGCTAAGGAGCTCAACACAGCCAGCTTTGCGTGGCAGGCACCAACTTCAAAATTAACAGGTTAAAAACTATAAATATCTGTATATGTATATATGAATCGTTGATTATCCATTTCTTTGGGGTAATTAACATATTATTTTTTGGTTTTTAGTTTAAGTTTTTGGAAGTCGGTTTTTATTTTTTGTTTTAAAAATTTACTTTATTAAAACTGAAATATCCCACAGCATTAAGAAAACATCTGTTTGAAGTTACCCTTTCACAGTTTTTTCAACTTAACCATACCTATTATATTTCTTTCACACATTCGCTATTCATAATCCATTTTTTATTCCCTACGAGATGACAGATAAAAGAGCCGATAAAAATAAAACGTGACGATGTTATTAAAGCAACGGAAGCTGGCGTTTAAGTGTTTTTGATTTATGAAACACTATCCGGCGCGAACCGGTACGAGTAACGGATTCTTTGGTCACAATGCTGTGTAGATTATAAATAATTACAAAATGGTTGCTTTCTTCCTTAGTGTTGCGGATATGAACACAAACTACGATAAAACTCCTTTTTCAGGTTTTTGCTTATATAATAACTTAATATGCATAGATCTTGTGGAAAATAGGTGTTATATTTAATGACTAAAGATGATTGCGCTTGTTTAGAATGGATTTCAATATTTGAAGTTTATTTATGTACCTACATACTAATTAAGCATCAAGTGATTGTGGTTATGACATTTTTTGCGTTTTTAATGTTATTTTTTATAGATCAATAAGAAACACAAAACATAAAAACCTAAGCAAATGTGTTGTACTTTGGGAAAAAGATCAAAATAAAATTATGCGGCTAAAAAATCTGCTTTCCACGCTTTTGTGTAAAAATATATTTCCAGGCTTGTTTCCCGGACTGTACATCTCCGGATAACGGCAATCGCGAGTGTTATAAAAACTTTCCTTTGTTTTACCCAGCCGTCTGAGTCCAAATCGTTTTCCGATAGTATTTATGTGTGTTATGGACAATAACACATGCGATCGAGGCCTTTTATACGGTTTTTTTTTAACACTATGTTTTGATAAAGGCTGATAAATTTGAGATTTTGTGCGTTTTGATTTTGTTTTAGGGAACGATTTATGTCAGCTTTTCTATCTATATTGGCGGAGAAAATCACAGAATTATATTAGAATTTAAACTAAAATCTTTAGCAAATTGCATCGATATTATTAACCTAAACGCCTGAATAAAGTATGTGTACATAATTGCGTATTTTGACCGTACTAAATTATCTACATGCTACTTTTCCGTTGAACTGCTTAGAAACCGATTTATGTAAACAAATGTTTGTGCAATTAGGTATAACATAAATAAACCTTATTGTTACGATACAGTTTCGAAATGTATGTCCGTGAAATTAGACTGTCTGTCCGCCGCGCAATACGCGGTTTCCTATACCTTATTTATAGAAATGCGACGGCGTACACTCGGATCCGTATTTCAAATAAAAATTAAAATGAAATAATTTTTACCACATAATTCTCATATTGTGAATATGAGTATTAAGCTGTTATCAAATGCAGTGCCGTCAGTATTCAAATTGCTCCAGTATACTTTTTCACTTTATTTCGAGCAGACTGAAAAATGAAATGGAAAAGTTTTGTTTAAAATATAAGTAGTAAATACCCAGTCCTTTAAATTGATTGAAGGAATAGAGAAGAATTTATATAAACGAAATCAAAGAAACTGTAAGTAGGTACCTTATTTTATCAGGTGGTCAAAAGGAGGGCAGGAGACGGAGATGCATTTCAAACTGAGGAGTTTAGAACCATTATGAATTTTAAATGCATATTTTGAACATAAAGCCCCATTTAGACGGAGCGAGAACTCGTATGCGAGTTTCATTTTGGAGCGTTTGATCGATCGATTGAACTCATCGCACCTAGCTTGCCCGAATTGCTGTAATGAACCTCGCATACGAATTCTCGCCTCATCTAAATGGGACCTTATATATGGGAGCTTATATTACAAGCGTAAAAGCTTAGAACCATTATTAAATTTAACAGTTGTATATTTTAACCACAGTGTATCTCAAGCATGAGTTTTGAACTTATATCAAATAAATTTATATATTTAAATACGTTATATATTTTAAATTTCGGCACTTTAAGGTCATGAATTTCAACCGTATACATTTTAAATTTATTTATTATGATACATACCCCACAAACCATGGGTACGGCTTATATACAGCGCTTATAGCGTATAAGTGGGAAATTTAATTACTATTTAAGCTCTTATACAGCTTATGTGCTATTTGGGAGGTAATTAATCTTATAACAGTCGAGACTAGTCACCATACCAATAAACATGTAAGCAATTGAATTACGGTGTTAAAAAAAACTATCCATTGAAATTAGTAATGATATCTGTGCGACTGTACTTTTAACCGCGAGACAGTGCTTGACGTTAACTGCATTAGAAAATTGATAGCGCCGAAGGGTTACTGCGATTTTAAGTGTCCGTCCGTTTATAACTCGCAGGGAGGGGACGCTACGGTGTTTTTGTTGGCAAGTACCGAAAGTTCGGTGAAGTTTAACCGTTACAGTGAATAATGTCAGTTAAAGGGCAAAAGGTTGTTGTAAAGATATAATATTATGGGGTAAAACTAATTATAACTTATTAGCCATTGCAACTACCAGAAAGAGTTATACGAATTTAAGCGCAGTTGCGCAGTGGGCGTGCAGTTGTGATACAGTTCCCATACAAATCGTAGGGAGTTGCAGTTGGGTTGCAGTCCGTCTGTATCGGCCCTAACTCGTAAATACTTAGCACATATTAGTAGAAAATAAATTTGTAATTTTAACAGATTAAAAAAAGGAGGATGTTGTCACTTCAGGCTGGACCCATTTTAAAATTCATTTTAATAAATTTCATGCTTTGTGATGTTAGTAGTAGAACTTTCTGTGCTATGTATTTACGTCACCTTAAGTGACATTTTCTGCCCGCTGCACGGGGAGAAAATCTCGCTTCCTGGCCAGAAAGTTTATTTGACCGCCTAAGTGCGTAACATACTATGTATTTGTTGATTGTTGTCTTCGGTGTACGATTTTCGCATCCTGTCTCTGCGCCGGGCCTGCGGAAACATTCAAACCGATCCCGAGCGGATGTGGTCACCTCATTGTGTATTATACGTAAAACGGATTGTGCGTACAGGGAAATATAAAATGTTAATATTTCATCTATAAATAATTTAATGATACTGAACAAAACTAAGCGTCGATTTGTTTTTACACAATTATATAGCAACACTACTACGGCAAACTAACCCGAATAAACCGCAAATTTTATCTGTTGGTAGTTTCAAAGGTCAATTTGCTTTGTAAAAGAATGCTAACATACTCGTTCTAACGTATGTCGATGACAGGGCCAAATTCTTGGCCCACCAATAAATTATCCATCATATCATCACCATCTTTTTGTCGATACTATTCTAAGTAACTGTGTGTGATTGTGTCCTACCTGACTGCCGCATTTATTGCCAACTAAAAAAGTTGCGATGTGTTTCTGCTTTTTAGGGTTCCGTACCAAAATGGTAAAAAAGGAACCCTTATGGTGCGACTCTGTCTGTCTGTCTGTCTGTCTGTCTGTCTGTCTGTCTGTCTGTCTGTCTGTCTGTCTGTCCGTCTGTCACAGCAAGATATCTCAGGATCTACTGATGCTATCGACTTGAAATTTGGAATAGTGTTAAGAACCGCTAACCCGAGGTTATAGGATGTAAAAAAATTCTTGTAACTTTTTTACTTTTTTTTTAAAGGGGTCCGTAATGAGACTTTGCAAATTGAAAGTAGGGCTATTATATCGAGTGAGGTATCAAATGAAAGGGCTTAATTTGTAGATTAAAAAAGTATTTGTGTATTTTTTTTTTAAATAAGTAGTTTTTGATTTATGGTGAAAAACGTTAAAAAAAATACCGTTCCCCCCCTATTATCTTCGAAGTTACTGAACAGAAAAATCTGTAATAATTACCAATTACTAATGTCATCCTATATATTACAGGAAAAATATAACGGTTTTCCTAACTTGCACTGTTTTTGAGAAATTTGCAAAAATCTTAACACATACTTATTTGCTCCTACTAAACTAATCGCCATATAGTTTTTCTTGAACTATTCATGTATCTACTTATGAGTTTGTACGGAACCCTCGGTGCGCGAGTCCGACTCGCACTTGGCCGGTTTTTTTTTTATATATACAGAGTGAAACATGGGTCGTAAACAGAAATTTCCGTTTGTATTGCAGTATTTTAAGGCAAATTCATTCCATTAATTCTTAAAGCAAACATTGTATTTTATATTGTTTCGAAAATAGTTCAGAGTATCATAATTTCCTTGTTTATGTTTTGTATTTCCAAAGCGTTCAAAATAATCGAATAATTCCCGATGGTTGAGATTCTGTACCTGTTTTTAGATGGACTGATTGATTTTACAGTAATTTTATAATAAAAAAAAAAACCGGTCAAGTGCCAGTCGGACTCGCGCACCGAGGGTTCCGTACAAAATCGTCAGTAGATACGTGAATAATTCAAGAAAAAATGTATGGTGGGACAAACTTAACTTTTCTCTTGTAAAACTGTTGTCCCCATACATCGACATATGCCGCGGTTAGTTTAGTAGGAGCAAATAAGGTTGTCTTACGATTTTTGCGAATTTCTAAAAAACGCTGCAAGTTAGGAAAACCGTTTTATTTTTCCTGTAATATTTAGGATAATATTAATAATCGGTAATTATTACAGATTTTTCTGTTCAGTAACTTCGGAGATAATAGGGGGGAATGGTATTTTTTAAAACTTTTTTGGTCTTAAATCAAAAACTACTCGTCTAAGAAAAAAAATAAAAACGGGTTTGAAATTTTCATATTAAGCCCTTTCATTTGATATCCCACTCGATATATTAGCTCAAATTTTGATTTTCGACATCCCATTTCGGTCCCCTTTTAAAAAAAAGTAAAAAAGGTATAGGATTTTTTTTCTGTTCCATAGGCTCAAATTAGCGGTTTTTAACACTATTCCAAATTTGAAGTCGATAGCATCAGTAGATCCTGAGATATCTTGCTGTGACAGACGGACAGACAGACAGACAGACAGACAGAGTCGTACCATAAGGGTTCCTTTTTTACCATTTTGGTACGGAATTTGGCCATTTTGGTAATATCAAATAGCATTCTGACAATTCACTCATACTTTTGGCAGTTTTATCTACTAATAAACATTCTTCATTAAAACCCTATATAATAAACACAGTATTAAATTAATTTTACTGTTGTAAAAACTGTACAAAGTAACGTTATTTACATAATATTTTGTTATTTTAAGAAGCCATCAAAGCTATACCGGAATTTTATAGGCACTAAAACCCAATAGTTACCACTAAAACAACTGTCACGACACTTTCGAAACCGATCAACCGTAGTATTAACTAGATAATTTTAAGTGCCATAAATTCACTTTATAATAGCTTGCTTCACCTAGGTACAAGGAATTAACAATATATTTTATTCTTAAAACGGACTGGTTTACAATAAGAAATATCACCTGGAATGTCTATACAAGTACATATTATACAATTTAGTTCCTAATCAAGACGTCTGTCTGTCAGTCCGGCAAAAACTTTGGTTTTTGAGGATGCTTAATACTTATATAACTGGATATATTTGTCGTATGTATGTCTGTGTTATCCATTTGGAGCATAGTATATTGATATTTAATTGTGTTACTTAATGTAAAATGATTATTTATGAATTAAATTTAATTCTAAGAGGAATTCTCGTGCGATAAAAGACGAAGCCCAGACAGTAAACGGTGTGATTAACTGACGGATGAGTTTGTTCATAACTTCCCGACTCAAGATGGAGCGAGTTTTATCAAATTGTATTACGAGAGTTACTTTAGTTAGGAGTTGCTGGAGACTATTTCTTATTGCAATTTACTTGAAACCTCGATGCAGTTTAAGACTATAGTAATTTACTAGTAGACGATAATATTATCAGCTTCTTTCTATTCTACGATAAAACGTGAACCAGATAAATACTAGTTATGCGTATTTAATTAGTAAGCCAATGCATAAATGGTTTTATGGCAGCGTGCAATAGGCTCATATGTTACTTGGTAATAATATATAATATGTCTATTAGCAGATTAAAGTTCATTTCTAGATCTGGAACGCTCGCTGGAAACTCGCTAAAAATATTCGAACTTCGAAGTCAGCCATTTTCTTATATGGCCAGTTGTTGATAGTCAGTTGTTCAAAATTGCCAAAATAATTAATATTGTAACATGATAAAATGTCCAATAAAATAGTCCATATCTTTGCTTAACTTTTTTCGTACAATTTACACGTCCAGAAGTCAAAAGTACATTCCAACCATTACAATAAATTGTTACTACTCGTATACCCTTCTGTTCTAGAGGCGTATCAATAAACCCCGGCCGATGACGAATAAAACTTTATAACCTGTAAAACACATGAATTGCCTTTGACGATAACGCCTTGGCACCTTGATTACCTTTACTTAAAATGCTGAAAGAGCGTCTACGATGATGTTCTTGAATTATCTTCGATATTGTTATGATGCAGTTTGTGAAATAAACATTTCTTCTGTAATTTGTATCATTTGCATACCTATATCATTACCGAATAGCTACAGTAGGTATTTTCAATAATTTATACATACAGGAATAGATAAAAGATAAACCAAAGTCATCAGATGCAAAATGTAATGTGTATGGTTAAGGAGTATATTTGGTCAAAATATTACCAAATATCTTAGTACTTGTGCTGTTTGTAATACATTTTATGTATTTTTTATAGTACCTACCTAATGTGCTTTTACAACGTACAATGTAGATAACAATAAGTAGGTAAGATACCTAATGTTTTCTATTTATATAATAAATAGATTAACCCTCTTTACTCTTGCGTGTAAAAATACTTAAGTACCTAACTTGTCTTATTTATAATTTATAGAAATGGTAATGAAGGAAGAACGGTGATTTTATGGTCGCCGTCGAGGCTCTTTGCATTAAAATTTGTTCGGCGAAGAAGCAGAAATATGTGTTTGAACAAAGTTCACCGCGAAGCGGTATAGAACAGATGAAGCATTAAACTCGTAGATTGTGCAAGCCAACGTGATAACATGTAAACGTTTATAATATTGTCTTTGGTTTACGCAATTATCAATTATCACTCATTGTAATAAAATATTAGGCCCATCTGGCAACATCTTTATTTTCATTTGGATTTTTTAACTGGGTACCTTTGCACAACGATAATTTTGATAGAGAAAATTATGTTTTTCTCAGTCTTCCCGCGACCACGAACGCTGAAAAGGGCTACGAATCGTCGGGGCGTAAGAAGGAAATAATATACATGAACCTTTAGAAACCTTTAGTTTTGTGGTCAATCTGGAAAAATGTACCAGTAGATTCGAGAAGGGTGATATCGATTTAAGCTGTCAGCTGGAAATTAGCATCAATGAGTTTTATACATGGTGTCCCAAGAAGTAGTGATATACTGAAGCTGGGAGGTAGAGGACCTAGATGGCTATCTGAATCACCCCCATGTATGGTCCGCGATTTTTCGTATTTTCGGAGTTATGACTTTTTTTAATTTTTCACCTACGATGAGATTTTTATTTATGGTGACGTAAATTATTGCGGTAGGTGCTTGATTTTTTTTGTGTGCTAAGCTGATAGATATTTACTATCGTTAGATCTTTGAATGGAATAAAAAAAAAAGTTAAATGCCTACCGGGTACCAGATCAAACCGTATGGTCACTATGCCGGATCCTGATGTAGTAGATGCAGTTGTTGAAGATTCAAAGATCTTACCATAGTAAATGTTACCATACTGAATTGGCCTATCTCTCAGCTTAGCACACAAAAAAAATCAAGCATCTACCGCAATAGTTCATGTCACTATAAATAAAAATCTCATCGTACTCGGCGATAGGTGAAAAATTAAAAAAAAAAGTCATAACTCAGAAAATACGAAAAATCGCGGAACATACATGGGGGTGATTCAGATAGCCCTCTAGGTCCTTTATCTCCCAGCTTCAGTATACTGTACTACTTTTCTGTATACTTCTTGGGACACCCTGTATAGAATCTGTGGAATCATAGAATATCAATCATTATCAATTATAAGGAAAAATAAATTCAATACGACTGATTAAATACAAAATATTGTAAAAAGTAGGTGTCACAAGTAGAAGTCTAATGTTTCTTAATAAGAATGTCAATATTCGAAACTAATTTACGCCGAAGAAGCAGAGAAATCTTTTTTGCATAGTATGAAGTCAAATCAGCTGTCACATCCCGCTGTGCCATAGGCACGAGGGTCAACAAAAACAGTGTATGTACAAATATTGAATCAAACAGTCTAGCATTCTGTGCGGGACGGGACTGTAAGCGACCACACACCTTCGATAGCAGGGTACCTAATGGGTGGTAGGAAATGAGAAGAAACACTGATTTTACAATACTGGCTAAATGGAGAGGAAGGCGACCTTTGGCGTCGACGGCTGGATACAAACTGGCCGCTAGCCGATTGCGTGGGTGTAAATCGGCTGTCGCGGTAGTCCACAGTTAGTGTGGTTGGAGAAACGGGAGGCCTACTATTGGTCGTGCCTGTGATTGGCCGACGTTTCTGATTGGTCGGTTTTCCCTCCATTTTTGCCATAGTTTATTTATTAAAAGCGGGAAAACTTATCTAGGTTACATGAATGCACTTTGTGCATGTGTGTGCAGTATGCACTTGGCTGATGGCCCATATTGTTGCACATTGTGTGCTAGTGGGTGTACATTGTGTACTTGGCTTAGGGCCTGGGTATGTACTATGCACTTGCTGGTGCATCATGTACTTGCTGGTGTGCATGTGCATTGTTGCACATGCATCTGAGGCTTAGGGCCTGTTGTAGCTTTGTACATGATGCACTCAGCTTTATGTGTGCAGTATGCACTTGTAGGCTTAGGGCCTATTAGTGTTTGTGCATAGTACATTTAGTGCAGTATGCACTTTGAGTGCAATATGCACTTTTGGCTGAAGGCCTGATTCCTACCTATAGTAAAGGGTTAAAGACACGTTATTAAATGATTGGACAAACCTAAGCTAGCTGATACAATTATTTTACCTAAACCTAATAGAAATAGAAAATGATTATTATTTATTTGCTTATAACTAAACTTATTTATATTTACATGTCATTAAGTATCCGGTACATTTCTCCCGCCGCTATGTCATTGGACATAGATAGACTCGCTGGTGCCGGATGACGCGATGCTCTGGCTCGGTGTCTCGTTGCTCAGGCCGTTGCTCGGGGGCTCGATGCTCAGGAACTCGGTGCTCAGGCCGGTTCTTCCTCGTTCGGTCAACAGTCTGTGTTTTGCTCGTGTCGGCGGGCGGTGAGGTTGCCGCGCCGACGGCATGGCAGGCGAGCTGTGTGTTGCTCGGGCCGGCGGGCGTTGTGGGTGCCGCGCCGGTGATGGTGCCAGTGAGCTGTGTGTTGCTCGAGCCAGCGAGCTGTGTGTTGCTCGGGCCAGCGGGCTGTGTGGGTGCCGCGCTGGGTGGTGCTGGCTCGGCGCTGGGGCCGGCGGGCTGGTTGGCGCCCGCGGCGGTGGTTGGCGTGTCCGGCTTGCTCGGCAGGATGACGAGTCGTTTTGTTGCTCGTCGTAGCACGCCGCCCTTGGTCTTGATGTCGACGACCCGAGTGGTGTTGTCAGGGCCCGGGTAGGTGGCGATGACGCGTCCCCGCGGCCATGTGTTGCGGGGAAGCGTGTTGTCGACGACCAGCACGATGTCATCTACGGCGATGGCGGGGCCCTTGTGTGTGGGCTCCCGCCGGTCTTGTAAGTGTGGCAGGTACTCGCGCAGCCATCTCGCCCAGAACATGTCAGCCAGGCGCTGAGCTGTGCGCCAGGTAGAGCGCCCCACGGTGTCCTTTTCGTTGAAGGTGCCCGGGGCCGGGTTCCAGGCGGAGCCCCCGAGCAAGAAGTGGTTTGGTGTGAGTGCCTCGGGGTCGTCGGGGTCCGTTGAGACGTGGGTGAGCGGCCGGCTGTTGACGGTGAACTCGGCCTCTGCCAAGAAGGTGGCGAGGACTTCCTCGCTGGGGTGCCGCTCGTGCATGACGGCCAGGAGGGCTTTTTTCGTTAAGCCCACGATCCGCTCCCAGGCGCCTCCCATGAATGGTGCTGCCGGCGGCACGAAGCGCCAGCTGATGCCACGGGTCGTGGCCTCTGCATTGAGGCCCGGGTCGACGGCGCGGCGCAGCTCCTTGTCGGCGCCCCGCAGGTTTGTCCCATTGTCGGACCAAATTTCGGCCGGACATCCTCGGCGCGCGATTAGGCGCCTGAGCGCCATGATGGCGGAGTCTGTCGTCAGTGAACCTGCAATTTCTAAATGAACGGCACGAGTTGTTAGGCATGTAAAGAGGGCTACGTATCTCTTTTGTGTGGAACGACCCACCGTCACAGTGAGGGGGCCCATGAGATCGTAACCCACGTAGCTGAAGGGCCTCTGGTGGTGAGCTAGACGGGTATATGGGTGGTTACCAGTAGGCGGTCTTGATGGCGTCGCTCTCCTTATGATACACGGCCGGCATTTATGTAGCACGTGACGTGTTGATTGACGCAAATGTATTACCCATATTCGTTGTTTTATTTCGTTGACTACTAGCTCCACTCGCCCGTGATTGAGTCGCCTGTGCACGTAGTCGATGTAGAGGCGTGTAGCTGCGTGGCGGCCGTCTACGATGGGCGGGTCCCTCACGCAGGTTACTCCCGTCGCTGCGTCGATGCGGCTTCGTAGTATGATGAGGTCATCTTTCATCTCTACGGCGAGCTTACTTAGTTTGCTACTGCGGTGTGGGTTCTCGTTTCGTTCGAGAGCTGCGAGGTCCTCTGGGAAATCGTCTCGCTGGGCGGCCCTCCATATGAGTTGCTCGGCGCGTCGTAGAAGGTCTACGCTGACTGGGGCGTAGCACTCTACGTGTCGTAGCGGTCGGGCGGGCGGGCGTTTCGCAGCTTTTCGAGACGCAGAAGTGGTCCTCCAATCAGGGTCCTTGCTGGCGTTGGCACGGGTTCGTTTATAGTTAACTGATTCATGCTTACGTTTGCATTGTTGAACGAACTGTAGTACTCGTGCGGTCGCCCTCAGGTACTTTTCCCAGCGTGAAAATCTCGTAGCATCTGGTAGCGCGTGCCTTACGTCCATTTTCTGTCCGCTTGTAGCGTAGCACGTGCGTTCTTCACCGGTGGGCGTGGCTTCGCTCTCATTGGCTGGAGACTCCTGCGGCCACGTGGACGGATCTTTGTATAGAAAATCGGGCCCTTTATACCACCGATGATTCGAATTGAAGTCTTCAGGAACGTCTCGGGTGGCGTCATCTGCTACGTTGAGCTTGGTCGGGACGTAGCGCCAGTCGTTGGGTTTCGAGTGTTCCTGGATGGCGGCTACTCTGTGTGCGACGAACGGCTTGTATGAGCGAGCTCCGTTACGTACCCATTGTAAGACGACTTTACTGTCTGTCCAGAACGTAACTGCATCGGGTTTTCTTTCGTGCTCGCTTTTCACGACGTCGGCCATCCGTGCCGCCACGACCGCAGCCATTAACTCGAGGCGCGGTACACTGGTTACTTTCAGCGGGCAGACTTTGGCTTTCGCCATGATGAGAGATACTTTTACCTCGTTAGATGGGGTCGTAGCGCGCCAGTAGAGGACGGCCGCGAACGCTGTTTCAGATGAGTCGGCAAATACGTGTAGCTCGAGTCTCGTTGCGTCGCTGTAGCCGAGGTAGGCGCGGGGTATCGTGACACGATGTAGGTTCCTCAGATGACCCATCCAGCGCCTCCATTGTTCTGCCAAGTCCTCAGGCAGACGCTCGTCCCACGCCGTGCCGCGCCTCCACACTTCCTGTAATATCGACTTTGCTCTTACCGTTACCGGTGCGGCGTAACCCATAGGGTCGTAGAGCGACATCGTGATTTTCAGGGCTTCTCTCTTCGTAGGCTGTCCGTTGTGTAGCACGTCGGCAGGCACGCGGGCGAGGTCCAGGTTGAACGTCATCTCGTCCGTCGTCGGCTTCCAGATGAGCCCGAGGACGCGCTCGACGGGGGCGGCGCCGCCGTCGCTGAGCGCGACTGCAGTGTTGGCGGCATTTTCTTCGACTCCCAGGGCGGCGAGGAGGTCGGGCGAGTTTGATGTCCATCCGCGTAGCTCGAAATTGCCCTCCGCGTGGATGTCGCGCACCTTTGATGCTATTTCAATCGCCTCGTCTGAAGTCCTGAAAGAGTCGAGATAATCATCAACATAATGTTTTTCAATAATGGCCCTTACTGCAGTCGGCTCTCGGTCTATGTGCCTTAGTGCATTTTTATTTTTCACATAAATTGCACATGTTGGTGAACACGTTGCCCCGAATATCAGTTTTGTCATTCTGTATTCAGTGGGGGGGGTATCCCCGCGCTCCCCGCCCCGCCAGAGGTACCTCAGCGCGTCGCGATCTTGTTCGCGAACACTTACTCTCATGAACATTTCTTTAATGTCCGCAGTGACTCCAATTGCGTGTTGTCTAAATTTGCTGAGTACCCCGGGGAGGCTCTGTATGAGGGAGGGCCCGCTCAGGAGGTTATCGTTGAGACTCCTGCCGTCTGCGCCTTTTACCGCTGCATCATGCACTATTCGTACCTTACCCGGTTTCATAGGGTTTATAACCGGAAAATGCGGGAGAAAAAATGTCTTGCCGGGCGTCCTCGTTGATGGGGCTATCTCTGCATACCCTTTCTCGATGAACGCGGCCATTTCTGTCTCGTACTTGGCTCGCAGTTCCGGGTGTTTGTCTAGCCGCTTTTCAACGCCATGGAGCCTCCGCAGAGCTGAGTTATAATTGAAAGGTAAACATACCTCATTTTTCTTCCATAATAGACCAACTTCATACTCTGCGGGTGAAATGCGGTGCGTTGTTTCCTCCAATATGCGGCTGGCTCGGTGCTCCGGGTCGGTCGCAGGGCGGGCGGGCTCTATTGCGAGTGAGTCGACACTGAAAAAATAATCGAGTTTTTCTTCAATTTTTTCATCTAAATTGTTCACAAAATTCACTCGATGTCCTATGGCGCGTGTGGATGAACCGTGCAGTACCCATCCTAAGGAAACTTGGCTTGCAATCAGCTGATCGCATCGTCCCTTTCTAACACACTGCGCTAGAAGGAGAGGCCAGTTATCTTGTCCTATTAAAATGGTGGGGGAAGCATTATCATATTTTAATTTATCTTTGATATCACTCAAATGTTCGCAGTCAGATATCGCTGTCTCTGTCACACTTTGAGGAGATAATGAAAGTTTACTCACGGTTCTAGCTTCAATTTTTTCAGTGTTACCCGCTCCCTGTAGTTCAATTTTGACGCGGCGCGACGAGTCGTTGCTTATTGCGCTATCCGATAGCGCCTCGATGTGCAGGGGGTCGACCGGCCCGGGGGCTCCGATTGCAGCGGCCAATTCTTCGGAGATCAGGCTGACGCTGCTACCGTCGTCGAGGAGGGCGTAGGCCTCCCTTGTTCCGAGCGGGCCCTTCACTTGCACTGGTAATATCTTCAGGAACGAGCGCGCCTTGCGCGCCCATGCGCAGGAGACCTTTTCAGGTTTGACAGCTTCTGAAATCTCATTATAATCTTTATGCACAAGAACATTATGATTTTTTCCACAATTTTCAGCTGTACACAACATCTTTTTACACAAATGCCTGCGGGCACGATAATGAAGACACTTGAAACACAGTTGCTGCGTTTTTGCCACCTCCCGCCGCTTATCTATGCACATGTTAAGAAAAGTTGCGCATTCTCCGGCCCCGCTGTGATTTGTACTTGCGCATATCGGACATTTTTTCTCAGCGACTGTCAGCGTTTTCTGTGGGCGCGGCTGCGAGCTCGATGCGACCGGCGGCTGCCAGCGTGGTGCTGCCGCGGGCGGGTAGCGCGCGCTCTGGGCGGGGCGGGGTGCATAGGTGTTGTATGAGGTAGGGCGGGGGGGGGTACCTTTGATAATTTTGTTGCGTGTCCGTCATTATTGTGTATGGTTCGCGCAGCTTCGCCTCGGCTCTCAGGAAGTCGACCATCAGCATGACGTCACTTTCACGACGTTGCTTGTCCGCAGAGTAGGTGTACCACTTCGACTGTAAATTCACTGTTAATTTGTCATGAAGCGAGCGTAGTATCTCGGAGTTGTACCTACTTGCATGTGGGTCGACCAGCTGTAGCGTAGTCATGATGGTGCCGAGGCGCAGCGAAAATGTACAGATGTCTTGCGCGTTGTCGGTCAGCTTCGGCAGCTCTCGCAGATTCTTGTACTCGAGGGCTGCAAGCGTCGCTGTGTTCCCGTAGCATTCTTCTAATTTTTCCATGATGATTTCAGGCCGTGCGCCCGAAATGATGAAGTCGGCGATAGCGGCGTTTCGTAGCCCGCTTGTCGCCGTCTGCAGTCGCGCTGTATTTTCTCCTGTTGTAAAAAATGGTGCTGTGTCTTCATATACCCTTTTGAAGGACAGCCACTGCCGTCGGGAGCCGGTGAACGCCGGGAGGTCGGCCGGCTTCCTGAAGGACGGTTCTTGTTTGCTTGCGACGATGGCGGCACGTATGGCGTCAGCGAAGTTGTTCATGTCTGCATTCGGTGAATACTGTTGCATCGCCATTGCCCGCTCCTGAGAGAACAGCATCGACTGGGGGACCGGGTTTGTTGTGCTAGGATCAGCTTCCTGGCGCCGGTCCGGGTACTGGATCGCCGCGGGTAGCGGGGGCGGGGGCCCAGCGCGGGCTCCCGCCGAGTGAGACAGTACCTGAGTGTCGTGCTGCGGTGTTGGGATGTGCGGATGCATGTCGATTGCAGGAACTTGTTGATGCCGGTCGAGCCAGGTTTCGACCTGTCGCGACGTGTTCACTTTTGTTCCGGTGCTCACGTCGTCCTCGAACTCTTCATCCGACGATGCTTCTGCCTGGACGATAGCTAGCCTTGCCGCGGCTAGCTCTGCCTGCGCCTTCGCCAGTTTGATGCGATGTTGCTTCGATTTCTTCGATGTTGCCTGCGAGCGCGCTCTTGTAGCGGACGCTAACACAGGCGCTGGGAGCGCCTCTCGTATAGGCGCCTGTAGCCCAGCGGAGGTCCCCGCGGCGCTCCCCTCTCCCGGGCGCGGGAGAGGGGGTACGGCTGAAGCGGGGGGTTCGGTGGTGGGGGCGGGCGCGGCCTGGCCGGCGTTGCCTTGCGGCGGTGCGGGCTGGGGCGGCGCGCCCACGGTTGCGGCATATGCAGTGCCAGCAGTCTCGGCCGCGGCGGGCATGGTGCCTGCGGCCGGGGCGGTATCACGGGCCTGGGGAGGCTCCGAGAGTGACCGTAATGAATCGTACCTTGCTTGTCTTGTGATACGTGGTGAGTTTCTTCCAGATTCCGCCGACGCTCCTGTTGTGGTTGTGGTGCCCGTCGTCGTCGTCTGCTCCGATGAATCGGTGATGCCTCCTGGTGTGGAGGCTGTGTGGACGGACGACGGGGGTCGCCTCCTCTCTACCGACCTTGTGACCGGCATGATGAGTTTCTTTATTCTTTTTTGAGCCTTGAGACTTCTGGTTTCTTGAGCCTTCTGGTTTCTTCTGGTTTCTTGAAGCTTTTTTCTGGTTTCTTGAGCCTTGAGACTTCTGGTTTCTTGAGTCTTCTGGTTTCTTGAAGCTTTTTTCTGGTTTCTTGAGCCTTGAGACTTCTGGGTTCTTGAGTCTTCTGGGTTCTTGAAATCCGCGGAGAATGGACCAATGTGCGGGACGGGACTGTAAGCGACCACACACCTTCGATAGCAGGGTACCTAATGGGTGGTAGGAAATGAGAAGAAACACTGATTTTACAATACTGGCTAAATGGAGAGGAAGGCGACCTTTGGCGTCGACGGCTGGATACAAACTGGCCGCTAGCCGATTGCGTGGGTGTAAATCGGCTGTCGCGGTAGTCCACAGTTAGTGTGGTTGGAGAAACGGGAGGCCTACTATTGGTCGTGCCTGTGATTGGCCGACGTTTCTGATTGGTCGGTTTTCCCTCCATTTTTGCCATAGTTTATTTATTAAAAGCGGGAAAACTTATCTAGGTTACATGAATGCACTTTGTGCATGTGTGTGCAGTATGCACTTGGCTGATGGCCCATATTGTTGCACATTGTGTGCTAGTGGGTGTACATTGTGTACTTGGCTTAGGGCCTGGGTATGTACTATGCACTTGCTGGTGCATCATGTACTTGCTGGTGTGCATGTGCATTGTTGCACATGCATCTGAGGCTTAGGGCCTGTTGTAGCTTTGTACATGATGCACTCAGCTTTATGTGTGCAGTATGCACTTGTAGGCTTAGGGCCTATTAGTGTTTGTGCATAGTACATTTAGTGCAGTATGCACTTTGAGTGCAATATGCACTTTTGGCTGAAGGCCTGATTCCTACCTATAGTAAAGGGTTAAAGACACGTTATTAAATGATTGGACAAACCTAAGCTAGCTGATACAATTATTTTACCTAAACCTAATAGAAATAGAAAATGATTATTATTTATTTGCTTATAACTAAACTTATTTATATTTACATGTCATTAAGTATCCGGTACACATTCGTATCATTACTACTTGAAATAGAGTTGATTTTCCCACAGCAGCACAGTGCAGACATTTTGTCTCGTGGATTTGTATGAAAGCGTGTTGTCACTATAGCAGTTCTTTGGTGCCAAATATGGCCGACTGTGGTTTAGTCTCCATGCGTTAGTTGTTCCTTTGAAGACATTAAAAAATATTGCATACATTTTATCGATAAGGCTTGTAAATGTGCATCGTAGTTACAAGTATAATCGTTCGTAAATGCTTATTAAATTCGTATTAAGTATGATAAAGATAATTCATGAATGGACAGTATTAATAATTATAACATCTTCAATGTGCTCCTTTATTTTACTTGATTACTAGGTATTTTAATAGATATATTAACCTCAATCAAAAACCAACAAATGGGATATGATATGGTTTCACTTTTCAGCTTGTTAAATTAAACTTAAGTAACATCAGTGTTTAAAAATAGAAATGTTGACGACCACTGCTTCTTTTTGTTTACATAATTCCTACATTAGAAAAAACCAAGTATAATAAATAGTTTTTTTTTTCATTTCTAAAAGTTCAATAGTCGATTTATTTTTATCCAGTTATGTATGTTTCACGTTCTTTATCATATTCACCGTGTTTATTAATAACTTTATTAGAACGTGTTTTATTATTATTAATACTCACATTATGAACGAAGAACACATAAATTTTGACACCCATCAATTGAGAGGCGTTTGATGCTGGACGTAGGCCTCCCTAAAGAAAATCAACATTAGAAAAAGCCATACACTTAATGATACTCAGTTGAGTTTCGGAACTAACCACTATAACAGGCTTGGATATCTAAAGAAATACAAAACTAAACAAAATATTTGACATCGAAATTAACCAAACAAACATAGCCGAATCAGAAAACGCCCCGAAAACTTGTTTGCGCGATACAAAAAGAGTGCAAACGTATACGCATTGTTGTCGCAACGCAACACGTTGTTGTGCTGTGTGTGTGTATTGTGTTATTAAGCGCTGTGTGAGAATCAAAAGCCATTGGGGTTTGTGTGTCAGCTTTTGGAAGCTTTAAGTAAACAAGCTAACCAATTGTACAAATAATGATTTGATGCATCAAATAGATTTTGGAATAACTGAACAAAATGCGTAGTTTATTATATTGTAGAAAAATAAAGACCTATTTAGAATAAATTTGACTGTAACGAAAATATATTTTACAATAGTTACTTACCTACGTACTACGTACGCATCGCGGAGGTTTTCCGTAAAGCTTAGCGTCTGACCGATATATTACAAGTAACCCCTTTTTTGCAAGGAGCAACAGCTCGCGTGTACAAAATGTTTCGGAAGCGTCGCGTGCGGCACTACAAATTGGATTAATCGTACGGTAAGTGCTTACTTAAGTTGATGTGACAGGCTGGTTAATAAAGATGCCTGTAAGGTCGTGGCTATACCTACATAAATAATTTTAACTAGAACGGCAGGTAAGACGCTAAAGGGGTTGGCATGGAAACGAAAATGGGGCGAAGGAATAATCGTAGAAAAATATTTGACTTACTAGCAGTACTTATTCATATTCCCACTTCAGTCATGTGTATCATCACTGAGAGAGAATGCCGCAGAATGGAGTATGTGTAGTCATGACGCAATTTGCGCTATCAAAATACTGAGTGGCGTCGTCGCAACAGTTTCAATACCTAATTACGAAAAAACGCTTTACGCACGCCTTATTATACTTTAATATAGCTAAGCGCTAAACTTCTCGCATTACGTAGTATACGTTGAGAAAATGTCACACAATATTCTATAAATTCTATTATAGGTTGCAAGAACGTTTCAATAGTAAACCGATGTTAGGTGGAAATTTCAGTAGAAATGTTGTACAATAGCGCGGTAAACTACTAAGCTACACAAACTAGCACAAAGACTCAATTTGGTGTTCACCTTGCGTAAATATTGTGCTTTGGAGACAATTCAGCTCGGCTCCAAACAACATAGCCTGATCCAACAATACGCTTACAGTCAAATATACTCATACATTGCTAGTTCTATGTGATATCTACTTTAGTAATCACGAAGATGTGAGCGTAGTATGTCACGTTGATGCAGTATCCTAAACCACCACAGTATTTAAGTAATTTCTTGATTGAATTTAGACATATTGTAACCTGTACGTGATTAGTTATAACCATAACGGTAAATATAAAAAAAATAATATATTTGTTTTATGTCATGAGATGGGTGCAAACGAGCAAACGGATCGCCTGATGGCAAGCAATTACCGCCACTCATAGACACCTGCAACACCACAAAAATGCGTTGCCTGCCTTTTAGGTGGGAGTACTCTCTTTTCTTGAAGGTTTCAAGGTCGTAACGGGTCGGAGGTACCGTAAGCGATAAATCATTCTACAGTTCAGTAGTGACTTGATTTTTATAACAAATACGTACTTGAAGATGTATATAGTCATTCACAGCATGAAATTTATTCCCATCTGCGACCAGTTTCCTCATAATTTCCATAATCTACAGACAGCAAGAAACATCTTTCTGCGAGCATCGCTCGCTTACAAAACTCTGCGACTCAAGAAAGAAATTGTCTACAATACCCTTGTAAATAGAATTACAACAGCTGCAAACGAAATTTGTGCATGAAATTACCTTTGTGACCATTCAAATACCATCCTTAAATTCTTTGAGATAAGAATGAGATTTAACTGACAGCAATGTTTTGATATTTGCTAACAGTGTCGACAACTTTTAGGAGAAGTTAAAGTTTTACGCAGAGTTGTTTTGTGTCCTGTATAAGTATACAGGGGGACGTCGAACGATAAAAAAGTAAGTAATTCATCAGCTAAGTAACTGCTGGAATAACTTTTACTCCCTTCACTGACATTATTCTAAGCTTAAGCCGAGGGAGATATCTTGATACAATACACAAAAATGTTTACGACTGGCAATATTGGTAACCCAAACTAAATTCCCCTACTAGGCTACCGTTTGATGCAATTATAAGCGGTATCTTAGTATACTGACGTCTCTTTTATTAATTAGAATATGTTGTTTTTCGTTTTAATATGTTTCGAAAAAAATCAAAATACCTTCATCTGAGATCCTATAACCTTTTGAAATTTATTGTACCAGATCTGCGTCAACCTATATGTAAAAAGTTTTACATCTGATGTGTGAAAAACGATGCTTCACCTTTAAAAAAAGAGATCCTAAAAAACGTTAACTACCATATAACTTAATCTCCAGAATTTATTGTACATAATTAAGAAATGCAATAGCAAAAGAGGTAAACATTTTGTAAAAGGTCACGTTTAAATAATGCTTCTTTGTCAGACAGCATCCACGACGTTGCTGTAGCACTAACCATATTTTAAGACACTATGTTCTTTTTTTATAAATTCTTGACAAATTTAATACGCGCTATCTGAACTATCCAATGTTGGACATAGGCCTCCCCTAAGAACACCACTATAACTGATAGTATGCCACTCGCATCCAGCGGATTCCTTCGAACCTCCTTCATCAGGGCATTAGTTCAACTTGTGAGAGCCCTAGCCATACTGTGTCTTTCTGTGCATGATCGCCAATCAAGAACTCGTCTGTAATTAAAGGCCTTCCACTATATCTTCGTTGATTGAAATGACCAACAAAAGGCCTAATTTAAAAAAAGAATAAAAACATCTGTATCTTTAATCTATCAGTATATCTATAAATAACAAAATAATGAAATCGTAGGAAGGACTATGTTTGTACATTTTCAAAAAAAAAGGAATTGTACAGGGAAGTGACAAGAATAAGTAATAATAAAACTTAAATGGATTTCGAATTGTTTGTTTGTGCGCCGGTTTGTTTGTGTGTTCGCGAAACGCGTAGAAACTACCAAGCCGATTTCGATGACATTAAATAAAAATATTTATGAAAATTATGACCAATATTAAAATATACAATACTTTTTACCCGACTACAGCGAAGCAAATAAAAGATATTTAACTTCATTCACCTCCACCAACAAAGTTGCGTGCATCCTCTAGTACGACGTGTAATGGTGGTTGTCATGTTAATTAGACGTAAATATAAAAGTAAGATTGCGGGCATCCTCTAGTACGACGTGTAATGGTGGTTGTCATGTTAATTAGACGTAAATATAAAAGTAAGATTATACCATGACACAGAAATGTACAAAACGAAGTATCTATACTGGAGAAGAACAAGACGCAACTCCCGCTGTTTATGGCTCGTAAAAAGTAAGTCTACCAGACAATGCAGAATAAACGACACGAAAGCAATGTTGCGTGCGCATTGCTTGTTGGATGCGGATTTAGAATTTCGTTCAGTTAACAGCGGCCTCAATGATAATTAAAAAGAGTAATAATTCTATAAGTAAATGGACGTTATGTTGAGTAAGTAGAGGACATAAAAAACCTCCTTTTTTATTTTATTTTTTATAAAATTGGATCAACTTTACTAAAACACATATCTTGTAGATTTTAATTTATTCTTGCGACAAGCTGCTTAGAGTGAGAAAGAATGGTCGAATCGATCATGATTCATACTAAATGAAAACGAATTACCGACTAAAAAAACTATATATGGAAAACAAAAGCTTATTATCAATATTATTGAACAAAATAGAATGAATTCTCATTACACAAAAGTAACAATACGAACGAAATAATTAAAGCTATCCTTATAAAATATAAGGGTGCTGGTGCCAACTTTAGATTTCAAGAGCTAAAAGTTATAAATAAATGATAAGAAAGGTCTACACTACATCACTTGTCAATAATATAAAGGATAAAATATTTTTAATGATATTTATATACAAAGGTTATTTGCTAAACGGTAGGACTAATTATGGGGTTACCATCATCTGTCATAGTATTATTTGACAGAAATACAATTCGCATACCATGTACTGCTAAAACTTTTTTAGTCGAATGATGATTTTGCGTAAAATATACTTGGCAGTACTATTACTACACATACAATACATTTTGCAGCATACCTATTATTTAGCAGAAGATTACTTTTGCCGACTTTTGTTTAGCATAATTTTATGTTCCATAATAATCCTGCAGCATAATCATATTATGACCAGTGGTCGGATTAGGTAGTGCCATTTCGCGGAACTTCGGTGCGAGGATGTACCTTTTAACCCCGGGATTTCATATGAAAAGCTTAAAGTTTATTTTTGCGTTTTCTTTAATTTTTGCACAGTAAATATTATGTCAATAATATTTACTGTGGAAAGGTACCAAAGGTAGTAATTAACTAGCAACTTGCTTGAATTTTTTTTCGGTAGAAGTTGGAGGGTTTAGTCACTTTTCAGTACTTTGGAGGTCAGTTTGTCCCAATAGGTTGAGATTGGGCAGCTAAAACAAAATATGTGTCTAAAGACTACTCTCTAACATATATTAAGGCGCGGTAGGACCTGGCTCGCATTTCACATACAAACTGGGGTCGGGCGGAATGCAGATTATTGCAGATTATCTTCGATTTCTAACATAAAAGTATACGTTATCAACCCAAACATGAGAGGATGCCCTGCATGACTGTGAAATCATGATTGTCAGGTATTAATTTTGTCAGAAAAGGTAACTGGTGATGAACAAAATGAAAAAAAATGAAAAAAATACTTTATTTTATAGTGTTTTCGCGCTACTTTTCTATCGAGCGAAGTGTTCGCTATCGTGTTCTGAGTGAGAGGAAGCCCTAGATACAGTTCTGAATATTATTATATATGTTTTACAGTGACCTAAGAGTCAAATAAGTGCTCTAAAAATGATTTGGAAACTAGGCTTCCGTGCCCGATTCTGGTCTCACCTCGCCTTAAAATAAGTCAGATCGGAGCCGGACAGTTGGGTACCTTTCCTTGTTATCACTATCAGCTCTAAAAATATCGGTAGCTAATTTGTTAGCACCTTGTATTTTAGATTAACCAATCTAGACACATTTTTTTAAGTAAAATAAAAAACATTTCAACAATAGTTATCTAACTAATATAAAGTTTGCATGAAAACGCAATGGATACAAACCAAATATACTCAGCAACATTTCCAACCTATACTCTCGCGGTTATCTCCAGTAACAGAACTAACCGTCGCTGGTATTACAATACACAGTAAACGTACTTTATTGATTTCGCTTCAGCTTGCGGACATGTTGAGATACTTGTGAAATAGGAAACTCTTTGAGCACAAACTAACATTATTGTCGAAAGTCCATTCGTTAGAAACCAACTGACTTTATCCAGTATTACTTAACATCATCTAGAATTTTAGACTACAGATATACACTACATTTACAGATTTATTTTAATTTATGTTAATACTGACAGATATCCGCTTTCAGTTTTTTTCCCTTTAAATACATATCAATATAAGTAGGTACTACTCAATTTACAGTGTGTTGACGTTTGAAAGATACCTATAAGCTATCAACAAAAAAATATTGTTCTACTTAATTGTTTTTATTCAAAAAATGCAAGTTATACTCGTACCTTAATGCTATCATTCAAGTAAAATTTTGACATTACAACGTTAAAACGTGAAACGTGATATCTAACGAACAGAATTGCTAATCCAAACTTTTACGCTGCGTTTCCACTAAGGCTGTGCGCGGTAGCGGAGCGGTGTGCGAAGAAAAAACCACCAATCAACGTGCCTAGCTGTTGACGATAGCCCCACCGAACCCCGACCCAACTGAACATCGTCTAACTAAGACCCTGAACATGTTTTGTAAGTAGCTATAAGCCCTAGGACTACTTCCTAGAACCATGTTTTATAGTTAGTACGTAAGTGAAATATTTAAGTATTTTACGAGTTTTTGCCCGTACAAGAGGCCATATGTGTAGTGTAACGACTCATTAGCACTTGTGTAAACCTTAGAACCCGATCCCCCTATCTAGAGCTTAGATAAAGACTCGTAACGAATGTGTAAATCGAGTATACCCAGACTTCACTGGCAACTAGTGCTAGGAGCGGCCAGTGAACGATTTGGTAGGAGATCTCGACACACCCACTCGAGGCTTCTACCGGTCAGAGCCAGCTTACCATGAGGATTGTGAGGCGATGCATATAGCACGCCCATAATTACCATGAGGATTGTGTAGTCGAGTATATAGTACGTTAGTCGTTACCATAACGTAAAACGGCAAAGAGCGAAAGTTTTCGAACAACTTTGTGTATCAATGCCCTATAATTTCTCGGTCTGACCACGAGAATTCAGCGTAGGATGGTATCATTCTGAACGGAATTTTCCATCACGCAATATGTTGTAAATGTTGCGCAACAATCGCTTGCTTAAATACGCCGGGAGCTCATTTGGAGACCAGTTGGCGTCGTGAACCCAAGTTGTAAACTCATAGTGAGAAACAGAACCGAACCAGTAGTGATCCGATCCGAACATAGTAAACCTAGATCCCTAGCCTATGACCTAAGTGAAGTCTAGGTAGGACTTAAAGTCAGTGAAACAGTATTTCTTTATTACGTGTTGCGGCCCGAGCCGCCCAACTAAGAACAAGTATTCCTTTAATAGTGTTTAGCGTGTAAATAGCTTATAGGGAAGTATGAACATTATTAACTATTTGATACTGATTCGCTGATTGATTTTTGTGTGACTATTTCTGTGTTATATCCCGTGTAATAGATTTAAGTGTTGTGTTTAAAAGATGGTTAAGCCAGAGCCGGGTTTGTTAGTGCTATTCTTCCCGCGTGGTAGAACCCTAGGAAATGCACACTAGAGCCAGTGATTTAAAACAATATAAGTGTTAAATCTGAACCTTTGTTTTGAGCCAATCGATCCCTTAGTAATTAAAACTCCAGGAGCCTTACAACCTCCTGTGTATGAACCTGAAGAGCTATCGTAGCTGTATCAGCTGTTAACTTCGGGACCTCACGAGATCCGTGAGTGCGTCGTTAACAGTTTTTGGTCCTTCGAGCCGAGGATATAGAATCAGTGAGTGAACATCATCAGACCCTGAGTTGGTCTTCAGATCCTTGAACCTGGGAAAGCCCGGAATACGAACCCCTGATCCATTTCACGTATAGACGTGAAGTTCCGGGATTTTCAAAATCATTATTTACGATTTTATCGAATTGTTTCTGTTTTTCCAAATTTTTTGTGAGTGCTCTAACTTAGTCAATTCTCGTGATAATCACGAAATTCGACCTGATCCTGAACCGCGTACTCTAGGAGTACTGCTAGTGTAAATTGTAGATTTTTCCCGAATATTTTTGCGCAACGACGCAATTTATTTTTGGAATTTCCAAGTGCTCCAAAGCGGTCAAATATTGTGCGAATCACAAATTTCGACCAGAACCCGAACCCTGAACCTGTGGAGCACCGATCCTGTGACTTTTATAATTTTTGGAATTATTTAATTTTTAAAAATATTTTACGCCGCGACGTAATTTCAATTAAAAATTCATTTGGCTCAAGACTCAACCAAAATCAACCAAATTTAAAACATAGTTTGCAAACCAGTAAAAAGTAACGTAGAGCCACTCGTGACCAGCAAACTTGAACAACAAGCATCCGATCCAGTTGTTGCAAGTCGAACGCTAGGCACGAACGAACCTGTATAGATAGAACCTGACCGATCAGCTGTTTCTGTCTCGCGTGTAGATTGTTCGCGTAACAATATCGCGTGTGAACCATGGTGCTGACTAGGAGCCAGTCAGACCCCCAGGAGGCGGACGCCCGCCGCCGCCAACTGCAAGCGCAGTCAGGCGAGCAGAGCGGGGCGCCCCTTCGCAATCCCCGGCTGCAAATGCAGTCAGAGCCGAGGGACTCACCGGAGTCACCTCCAACCGACACCACCGAGCAGCGGGAAGAGCTGGAGGAGCTACTTCGCCGCAACGAAGAGCGTCGCGCTAAGCGCCACGCCGAGGAGCGCGCCGAGGCGGAGCGTGCTGCGCGCGCAGCAGCGACGCATGCGCAGGCCGTGCGTGCGCAGGCCGCGCATGCGCAGGCCGCGCATGAACAAACCAACAATCAACAGCTTGCAGAGCCAGGAAACCGTGAGCTGTCGAACCCTTATTTATTCTCAAGTGATCAACCTATCCCGCGTGTGAACCCGAACTTGGAAATGCGTGCGCGTGTGCCGGAGCGAGTCGTTTTCGCAGATCAAGTGCCATCGACGTCGCGGGCACCGCCGACGATCCGATCCCAATGTAGTAGTACTACGGAACTACGTAAACGCGAGGCGCAGCTACTGGCCGACCAGGAACTGGCCGCGTTACGTAGGCGCGAGATAGAATTAGAGAAGGAATTAGTGCATAAACGCTTAGCCGTTACTATGGAGCGCATCGATGCCGAGGGATCCCGCGACGGTGACTACCGTGCCGGGGGCTCGATGGCCGCTTCCGTCCACCGGGTGGACCAGTGGTTGAACAATGTCAACCACCCGAACAATAGCCGTCGTATGCGATCCACGTCGCCGCCGCCGCCGGCGTTGCGCCGTCCGGTACAGTCGACGCCGATCCGCGACCGCTCTACGAGCCGAACCAGGAGCCAGGGTATCGAGCGTCTTGCCGAGACTTTAGAGTCCATGATGCGCCCTCCTCCGCGTCAAGTCTATGAGCTTCCTGCGTACGCCGGTGAAATTAGTGAATGGCAGACATTTCTCACCGCGTACCAGCAATCGTCGTCGCGTTATAAATTCTCGGCGTACGAAAATGTTGCACGCTTGCGACAATGTTTGAAAGGGGAGGCTAGGCAATGTGTGCAACACATGCTAGCCTCATCCGCGAACCCTGATTTAATCGTACGAATTTTGAAAAAGAATTTCGGTCGTACCGATTTATTAATTGATCGCGCATTAGAAGATTTGAAGAGGCTTCCGTCGGTAGGGCCAAGTGCGACGGATTTAAATTCTTTTGCGATCAAAGTTATTAATATAGCTTCAACGTTAGTGGACTTAGATAACAAGAGTTATGGAGCGAATCCACTTCTGATCCGAGAAATTACGGAAAGGTTAAGCCCGCATCTACGATCGCGATGGTGCGCGTACGCTAGAGCAAACGGTTCGCGGCGCGATAGCGAGTTGATGCTGATGGCCGAATTTCTCATGGACGAGAGCGATCAAGAGCTTGAGTTCTCGCATGCACGTGCGCCGCCGAGGCGTAACGTGATTTCAGAGGATGTCCGACGATCCCGTGCGGGGCCGCGGCCGCCGCCCGCGCCGCCGGCCCGCACCGGCGCTCGGCCACAACCGACCCGCGTGCAGACATATGCGACGGAACGAGTCAGCGTGTGTTTGTGCTGCGGCGGGTCGCACCGCACTCCAGAGTGCAAGAAGGTTTGCGCGATGAACATCGCCGCCCGTTGGTCATGGGCCAAGGGCAATAGAATATGTTTCAAATGTTTAGATAGTAAACATAGGAGGGACGAGTGCCGAGCGAAGGGCTGCGGCGTTAACGGCTGCCCCCACGCCCATCATCGTCTTCTCCACGATCCCCCGTATGAACCACGAACCGAACCAAGATACGAACCACGACCTAACCCACACTATGAACCACGTAATGAACCACGGTTTGAACCACGATCCCCTCCTGTCATGTCTCGGCGTGAGCCCGTGAGCGGGCCCCGCGGGCCACGGCGGGAACCCGTCGTCTACCACCGTACGCCCGTTGACGGGGCGCGTGGTGGGCGACTCGAGCCTGTGTCGCCGCAGCGGAGGCCCTCGGATAGGGCACGCTGGGCGGACCAGGAACCCGCTCCTCCCCGGCGTGCGCCCGCAAGCGGTGCGCGTGGGTACGAGCACGAACCAGAGACTCGCCGGACGGAGCCGCCGCGTTCGCCGGCCGGAGCCCGCGAGTTTACATCAAATATAGCTAGTATAGGTACCTCCCGTACGTCGGTGTTGCTGCGTGTGGTACCCATCGTCATCAAGGGGCCGAGGGGTGAGGCTGAGACATACGCCCTTCTGGATTCAGGATCAACAATAAGCCTTATTGATGCCGATCTAGCGAACGACGTAGGTGCCGTCGGACCTGCTACGGACCTATGCATTCAAGGCGTGGGAGATATGGAGACCACGCAGCGAAGCCGGAAGGTACAAGTCGCGTTAAAGGGACGCGACGAAGAGTCGATACATTCAGTCATTTTTAGAACCGTTCATCAATTGGGACTGCGTGAACAACGTATGAACATGAACGAGATGCTGCGCTACAAGCACCTCGCCGACCTGCAAGAAGCCTGCTACGACGTCGCGACGCCGCGGGTATTGTTGGGGGTCGACCAGTGGCACCTGATGATGCCACTGGAGGCACGGACTGGCCGCAATAACGAGCCTGCCGCTATCCGTTGCCAACTAGGATGGGTGATATTCGGTATTGCGCCTCGCCTAGTACGAACCGATGATCATGTAAGGGCATATCATTGCCACGAACCAGACCTCGAATTGCATCAGTTATTGAAACAGCACTTCGATGTCGACGCTTTAGGTATTAAGCACGTGAACAAGGTGAACCCGGCAGAGCAACGAGCAATCGACGTCTTCAATGCAACGGTCCGTAGGGTAAACGGACCAAAGTATGAGGTCGGTCAATTGTGGCGGGAAAACGACCCGCAACTGCCGCCAAGTTTCGGCATGGCGTTCAATCGGCTGCGCGGCATCGAACGTAAGATGGACCGCGACCCCGACTTCGCCGCCGAGTACACTGCACAAATTGATAATTTAGTGCAGAAAAAGTATGCGAAGAAAATTTCAAGTAGTGAAAATAGTAACGTAGCATGGTATTTGCCGCACTTCGCAGTGAAGAACCCAAATAAGTATAAAATTCGTCTTATTTTCGATGCCGCGGCGTGTTCGTCGCAGCGGAACCCGAACGTTCGTGTATTGAAGGGACCTGACTTGAACGCGACGTTATAGGGAAGGCGCGAGCGCGGCATTTGTGCTGCGCACGGTCGGTGCGCCGCCCGCGCGGCGATACTGACACCGGTCGCGGCATTTGTGCTGCGCACTGTCGACGCGCCGCCTCGATGCTCTTCAGTGAGTGTCGAGGTGGGTCGACATTTTCACATAGAACAATTTAGAGTGCGCGTAATGTTTTTATGGCGGGGCGCAAACCGAACCGACCCCCCAGACATCTACAAAATGACGTCAATGATATTTGGCGTAGCAAGTTCTCCTGTTTTGGCACACAGTGTGCGGAATAGGAACGCCGTAGATATCCCTACCCGATCCGATCCCAAACGAACCGTGGACATTGATAGTGTGTGGTTCAATGGTCCCCAATTTTTATATGAACATCCGAATGAATGGCCAGCCGAACCCGAGCCGCCGACGGGGCCGCCGCCCGAATTGAAGGCGACGTGTCACGCGTCGACGGAGTTCGTCTCGCCGTTGCCGGACATTCATCGCTTCTCGAACTATGATCGACTGATTGGAGCAACTGCGCGTGTGCTTCAGTTCGTCGAAGTTATGAAGACTAGATCCCGTGTACCCCTCTTGTTGAAACATATACTGTCCGCCGAACATCTCTATTTCCAGTGGTCACAGAGAAGAACCTTCCCAGAAGAGTTACGCAGCCTGTCACGGGGGGAGCCCGTGCCCCGTGGAAGCCGTCTCTACGAACTGGACCCGGTGCTGAGCGAGGATGGCGTCATCCAGATGCGCGGCCGCATCGACGCCTCGCCAGCCCCCATCAACAAGAGGCCAGCCATCCTGGACGGGCGCTGCCCGTTCGTGCGGCTACTGATCCTGCGTGCGCACAAGCGCGCACACCACCAAGGAGGCGCCTGGGAGCGCATGGTCCGCTCAATAAAAGAAGCCCTGAAGACCACACTGAAGACGCGAGCGCCCAAGGAAGAGGTGCTTGCGACTCTCCTTGCCGAGGCCGAGTATACAGTCAATGCTCGGCCCCTCACCCACGTCTCCGTCAGCCACCATGACGAGGAGGCGCTAACACCGAACCACTTCCTGCTGGGAGGCCCCGTGAAGGTCCCACTCACTGGCCTTTGCGAGGAGGCCGACCGCAGGGCCTGGCGCGCCAGCCAGGCGCTCGCTGACCGCTTCTGGACCCGCTGGGTCCGAGAATACCTGCCGACGCTCGCGCCGCGCCGCTCCTCTGCGCTGGGCGAGCGTCCACTCACGGTCGGCGACTATGTCATAGTCGTAGACCCGAACCTGCCACGCAACGTGTGGCCCCGGGGAATCGTCGAGGCCGTCTTCCCCGGCCCTGACGGCAGCGTCCGAAGTGCTGACGTCCGCACCGTCGGCGGCATGTTCCGGCGCCCCGTCTCCAAGCTGGCTATCGTCTCCCTACACCCTGAGGCTGCCGCGACGCAGCAGCGGGGGGAGGATGTTGACGATAGCCCCACCGAACCCCGACCCAACTGAACATCGTCTAACTAAGACCCTGAACATGTTTTGTAAGTAGCTATAAGCCCTAGGACTACTTCCTAGAACCATGTTTTATAGTTAGTACGTAAGTGAAATATTTAAGTATTTTACGAGTTTTTGCCCGTACAAGAGGCCATATGTGTAGTGTAACGACTCATTAGCACTTGTGTAAACCTTAGAACCCGATCCCCCTATCTAGAGCTTAGATAAAGACTCGTAACGAATGTGTAAATCGAGTATACCCAGACTTCACTGGCAACTAGTGCTAGGAGCGGCCAGTGAACGATTTGGTAGGAGATCTCGACACACCCACTCGAGGCTTCTACCGGTCAGAGCCAGCTTACCATGAGGATTGTGAGGCGATGCATATAGCACGCCCATAATTACCATGAGGATTGTGTAGTCGAGTATATAGTACGTTAGTCGTTACCATAACGTAAAACGGCAAAGAGCGAAAGTTTTCGAACAACTTTGTGTATCAATGCCCTATAATTTCTCGGTCTGACCACGAGAATTCAGCGTAGGATGGTATCATTCTGAACGGAATTTTCCATCACGCAATATGTTGTAAATGTTGCGCAACAATCGCTTGCTTAAATACGCCGGGAGCTCATTTGGAGACCAGTTGGCGTCGTGAACCCAAGTTGTAAACTCATAGTGAGAAACAGAACCGAACCAGTAGTGATCCGATCCGAACATAGTAAACCTAGATCCCTAGCCTATGACCTAAGTGAAGTCTAGGTAGGACTTAAAGTCAGTGAAACAGTATTTCTTTATTACGTGTTGCGGCCCGAGCCGCCCAACTAAGAACAAGTATTCCTTTAATAGTGTTTAGCGTGTAAATAGCTTATAGGGAAGTATGAACATTATTAACTATTTGATACTGATTCGCTGATTGATTTTTGTGTGACTATTTCTGTGTTATATCCCGTGTAATAGATTTAAGTGTTGTGTTTAAAAGATGGTTAAGCCAGAGCCGGGTTTGTTAGTGCTATTCTTCCCGCGTGGTAGAACCCTAGGAAATGCACACTAGAGCCAGTGATTTAAAACAATATAAGTGTTAAATCTGAACCTTTGTTTTGAGCCAATCGATCCCTTAGTAATTAAAACTCCAGGAGCCTTACAACCTCCTGTGTATGAACCTGAAGAGCTATCGTAGCTGTATCAGCTGTTAACTTCGGGACCTCACGAGATCCGTGAGTGCGTCGTTAACACTAGCCTCGCTCAGCGTGGCCAGGCATTGGCAGATTTTTTTCCTGCTCTGGTGGAAACGCAGCTTTAACGTTTCACAAACTTTTTTTTTAGTACCTACCTAACGTCATTCTGTTCTATTCTTTCAATTTCTACAACTATTTCCACTACATATATGAAAAAGATAGCTCTATATTACAAAAGCAATAAGCAATAAAGATAATGCCTCTTTTGTGTTGAGCTTATTTTTATCTTTATTATTTATCAACAGCACCACATTCTTATGTCTTATTCATGTAAGTACAAAACGTGTTTACCAGCCGTATTATCGACCAACCAATGCCGTAAACTTCTGGTATCACTACAACCTTCTCCAGCCAACAGATCTATACCTATATTTCATAATATAAATATTTTAAGTGAACATAATTATATACCTAATGCATCATACAGTTGCATATTCAGTACCAATTGTGTGGTAACGAAAGCGTGTCTGTCGTTATCAGATAAAAAGTATCACTATTTAGTTGTCAACATGATCCTAGGTCAGCGGCAAAGTATTGTAAATATATAAATGTAATTCATAAGGATCTTTTGATTATATCGAGGACATGTCTCATCTTAATTGTTATTATTATATTTGTCGTAGTGTCGGAGTTCTGTCCACAAAGGAATGTCAAATTTGTTTATGCTTAAGTGTCTTTGGTTGCGATACAGTAACGTTTATTCAAAATTGACTTGTTCTGTTATTGATTTGTATTTGTTTGTCAGAGAAATAACTAGTGAATTGTACTGGACAAGGAATTGGAGCCAGTGATGGTGAGCTGAGCTTTTTGGGCGAAGGGACACGTCTCGTATCCGTATACCAATCTCACTGCTTTCCCTCGTTTGTTGTAACTAATCGTAATTGCTATTATCGTGCATAAACTGAGAGTACCCTACGCTCGACTACGAATTGTTAGCGATCTACTATGCTGATCTACATGCACCAGTATAAAGTTCAATTTCGGTTTTGACACTATTATGTCATGGCATCTGATTTGCAACTTTTACGTTTGACGTAGCGTTGAAAAGGTAAACGCCGACATATTTTATAATTTCTTCTGCTACAGATTGATTTGAATCATATAGAAATATGTATTATCTACAACTGTTGCTTTCAAAGACGAACTTTTTTAATTTCCTAAGTCATGTATACACAAAACGTTACTATATAAGATTAGGTAAACAGGCATATTTAATTTGCTGGCACCTTACCCTTAACAAGACAACCGCTCTCGTCCATGTGGTTGGCAAGTAGGTACCCGGCTAACTTTAACACCCACCACTGTGTCCATTTTAATATCTCAGCGATAACAAAATCAATTTTCAATCCTATTGATACCCTCCTACTCATACATAAATGGAACATATCCGACAGACTATCGTTCGACGTGTTGGACAAGTCTCTTTGTCGGACATGAAAGCAATCAAATGCAACAAACTCGACAATGCTATCTATCTCTTAGGGTTCCCTTGCAATAAAACCTTAACTTGAAAATAAAACTTACTGTTTCAAGTGATTATGTAATTAAATGTATTAACAAGTAATTATTTATTATATTACATAAGCATAAATCAGAAGGAAGAAAAAATACTACAAAGGATAATTGTATTACAGGTGAAATAAATCAATTACGATACTTACAATAAAGTAAAGTGTTATGCACCAGGCTCTTTCAGTTCTTTAATATAATTGTGTCCAGCCTTTGTTGTAAAAAAATAATTTTATTAAATATGTCACAGAACCTTGTATTCATTCAAAACATTTTACACTTCTTACCTTTCAAACATTGTTGTCCAAACCTAATTTTAAACCACGCAGTTTTATTACAACTGTAATAAAGTTTAAAATTTAACGGCGCACAAGCCAAACAATGTTGGTAGATTGTCATGTCATTGTTTGTCAGGAACAAGAATATATTGACAGGTTTTCTAATTTCTTTAACCGTACCGTCGGATGAAGTTGTAGACATTGTCACATACCTGAAACAAGAAAGAACATGGTGAGTGTTTGTAGTGACAATACATATAAACATAGTGAGACGTTTATTGAAATGTAGCGACAAACATATGTTTAAGACAAATACTATAGACTCGAACCGAAACTATACACTTATTAAATCATGTATTTAGTACAAATTTTGTAGGAACTTTAAAAGTATCTCTTTTATAATAAGAACCTATTCTGTGTCAATTATTATAGGTGACAAAAGTCTTAAAGTGCACACAGCGGTAGTGTTTAATGAGTCTTCCACACTGGATAAGGTTTGTGACTATAACAAACTTGCTAAATAATATCACTAGATAAACACCAACTCCAAAAAATTAACAGTCATCAACTTTTTAAAGAAACAAAAACAAACCGCATCTTATTAATTCTGCCACTCAGCCCAATAAGACGCTCGGACACCCGTCAAATGTCAGCCCAACACTCGACACTCTCGCGAGATTGACGCAGCGACACCTCGTGAATTATTCACGTGGCTTATCGTTCACCGGGATGACGAAGTGTGTCCTAGTGTTAGGCGCTGCGAAGGCGGTCGAATTTAGTCGGTAAAGTCGGTCTCAATAGTAATGGTACTACACAGACAAATGAAAGGTATTACAATAAGGTCAACCGGGGTAATTCTGTCTGTGGGGGCAAATGCGTCTTTTAAGGATTCTGTTAAATCCAAACTCTTTAAAACTACCCCTACCTGCATGTAAATTACAGTAATAACTACTATTGACAACGGGATATTTACCTTGTATGTTTGTTCGGTAGTTAGTGCGCGAGGTGATACTGTAAGTGTTGTGTGTCGTGAACGTGATCGAGTTCAAGTGAGAATGCGGACGGTAGTAGTAGTATTGTGAACAACGCGCGGAAGAAGCGAACCCGAAAGAGGGTAGATCGCTATGGTGTGTGGGTAGACTACAACTAAAAACTCGCAGCACGTCAGTTACTCCGTGATGATGGCGTTTGCAACAGTGCCGAAATATCGGGAACTCAATAAAACAAACATACATGGTAAATATCCCGTTGTCAATAGCAGTTATTATGTGAATGACCATGTTAGCTTAAAATCGTATAAATTACAGTATACAGGGTGGGAGGGACTATACCGACATACTTTAGCCATGAATTCCTGGTGGTGTGACGAGTAAAAAATGTTATATCAACATGGGTCGAATATTGTCATTTTACATTAATAGTCTTATGGAACAAAATAAATCAGTAAATTAAGCCCCTCGTTATAAACATGTCCTTACTGGCTGAAAAGTTATCAAAAAGAAAAAAAAAGCTAAAATGGAAACGAAAGGTCAATTTTTTGGCCTCGTAGTCGCTTACCATCAAATACTGCGAAGGTTAATTCCTGTTTAGTTAAAGGATTTTAAAAAAATAGTAAAGGTATCTTAGTCACATTTATTAGGGCTTATTACACACTTGGGATTTTCCATTTACAAAATAATGAATATCTCGGAAAGTAAGCGTTTTTCGACTATACATCACATAACATTTTTTACTCCTAATAGTTGTTAGAATCTATAGTTAAAGTTTGTCGGTATAGTCCCTCCCACGCTGTATACTTAGTACATGCAGGTAGGGTAGAGGTAAATTTAAAGAGTTTAGATTTAATGGAATTTTGCAAAAGACGCATTTACCCCGGTTGAACTCACACTTAAAAAATGAGATTAAACAAAAACGAAGTTTGAGTGTTCTTTTGAATCCTTCGAATCCAGTCAAAAATGTTGATAGTCCTTTAAATATTATTAATCAAATCCTATGTAATGGTAGTTGAAATACACAAAATTAACTAACCAGCAATCTTTCTTTGATTAACGCACATCATTCAGATGATATTGTCGATAGAGGCAGGAGGCGTGCGACCGTTCGTCGTAGAAGTATTTGGGGGACAGCTAATTTTAGCAGTGGACGTATCAAGGTTGAAATGATGATGATTGAGAGGATATCTGTTCGATTCTTTTTGATTTATTTACCCTACAAAGAATCAAATGTAAAAAGGTACATTACGAACTGCAATGTATGAATAACCTTAATAAAGATAGTCCAATAGAAAATTCATGTTATTAACATACTGTAATTTTAAATATTAATACTATAAATATTATGACTTATTTCATTCTTAAATAAATTGTCTTTCCGCACCCTATATAATATTAAAAATGGGACGTCACCCGCCAACCAATCGTTTCAAGAGCAATATTAAATTTTGTAGACCTGAAAGTGAATGAAATCTTTCAGCGGAGAGTAATGAAATCCCTTTTGTAGACTGCAGAGTTGCGGCGATAAATAAAAATATACGCAGTGGATGATCCCGCTTGATGGATGTACATTTACTTTGTGACAAAACAAATACATTTGAATACAAAGTTTTGAGTGTATTGCGTTGTAATTTCAGTAAAAGAAGACAAACTTTCTGCTTGAGGAAGTGATGATTTAATAAAAGGTACAATAACTTTGGATAAACAAAGATTAAAACTCAAATCCACTGAGTATAAATCAGGTCCTTAGACATGTTCCAAACTCCTCGATAACTCTTTTACTCTTGGATCCACCAAATACTTCAACTTTTGTTTAGTCAGACCGTCGTCAACGCTAACTTTGTGTCAACTCCAGAAATTGATATCAGTGTATTGTACTTGTATTATTTTATTTGTGGCTACTTTTATATGACATAATATAACAAATTAGAAACTTGCACGAAATCTGAATGAGATCTTAATTTTACGTGTACATTTCATTACAAGTAATAAAGTTATAAATATAATAGGATATATCAAAAGACTATCTTATTTAAAAGGAATATGGCAAGCTACATTTCCACTATGATATTATTATAATTAACAACAAAGTTTTATGTTCTTTGTCCCCGGTTATGCAATCGAAAATTTCAGTCCTTAATAATGTTTATGTCACACCTGGCAATAAAGTGACTTTTTCTGCACGCTACGCGTACGGAAAAAGCTGCTTTCGGGCCAAGTGTAGACATAAAATAATGTACACAACACGGGAGGTAATAAAGAAAGCCCTTGATCGCATATTTACGTCCCTCGCTTGCAGCTCGGACCGTATACATCTGCGGTCTCGGCCTTTCTTTGTTTTACCACCCTAGTTGTGTAATGTACTATTTTTGCTAACGGATTTTTTGATTACGTTGACACCCCCTTAATGTATGTGGTATGAGGATAACCGTGATACAAATGTTCACAGTAACAGGTAACATTTATACCACAGCGCAACAATCGAACAAACATGTCACATGCCATCCAATTACAGAAAATAGAAGCACGTTAGCAAACGAGACACGACACGCGACGGACAATTAACTAATTGCGGCTATTTGTGTTGTCCTACTGTAACAATACTGGCATGTTCATGATGTGACAAGAGGATGAAGAGGATGAAGTGGGCGTTGATGGGAATCCGGGAAATGAAGCTTTATAGTACTTACATGATTTTCATGCAGTGGACAATGAATAATACGACTGTTTGAAGTAATTGATCTATGCTTGAATGTAGGATGTTTTTGGCGGTAAGGAATTTAATTTGATACTACAACCATAAACATAATATAGCCGTTGTTGATAACAAAGTTCTCTGTCTATGAAACAAGTGTTTACAGCACTGTTTCACTGATTATGATTTTATAGAACACGATTTGTAGCAATCTTTAACCTAAAGAGCTTTTGTATAACGGTTATTTATGATATATGGAGGCTAAAATAAGGCCTCGAAAATAATGTATAATATGTATAAGAAACACAACAAAGTTAATAAAAATGAAGACTGAAAGAATTCATAGACTATGCGGGCACAAAAATAAAACAAACCTCAAACCCCACGTGATCCTTTTAAAAATAGATAATCGGATTAAGTCCTGAGCCCTGCTTACTGTATTGATTTTGTTCAAAATTATACTATAAGGCTTATTAATGACAACTTTATTTATATAATTATGATAAAATACATGTTTTAGCGGGTACAGCGAGAATGTCACTTAATATTTTGTCTTGACAAACGAAACGTCTACGCACTCGTCACACTTCCACAAATGAAAAGAATAACTACGTCTACAGGTGATTAAAAAGTATGTGAGTATTCCTTGTTAGAACTATGGCCATGGCTTGCTATTTTATAATTTCTGAGAGTAGATGTGGTAAATGTGGATGTTTTATATTATTGTCGTTAAAAGTTCAATAACACATCCATCTGACCTGACTCATCACCTAAAAGATATATATCAATACAGAGCTAATAAATTAAAATTCACTCTAATTGCACTTGACACTTCCTGAACTGTGGATCGAGAACTGTGTCAACACTAAACTATCATAAGAACTCCATTAACTTCAAGTGCATCTTCATACAATAACAAACTCTACTCCACAACTAATAAAGACCACTTCCCATTCAACGGGACAGTCTTAATTAATGAAGTTGTTACTGCATCTAAAGATTGGAATGTTGATGACGTCATAGTTTTCAATAGAGAAACTGTAATGAACTGTTTTATTACTGAATGCTCGATTCACGTTTACTAGGATGCTGATCAATAAACAGTATCCGGTGCTATATTTGTATCAAGAGAAACATTACGTTGTATTGCTAAAGTTTTAGGATCATCTTTGTAAAGGGCGTTGCAATGTTTGTGAGGGGTGGAACTTGAGATAAACTAAAGAAAGGGATTATATTGATCCCAAGGGGAAAATAGTTATTTTAGAGGCTGCAGATAGCAAGCGAATCGGTTGAAACTAGTTTTGATTTTTATGAGCCCTGAAAAAATTAGCTAAATAAATACGTATTTTAATGGTAAACGTAGGTAACTCTCAAGGTAAATGTTACAATTAGGAGTAATATTACTATGATTAGTTTTGAACCTCAATAAACAGGTGTAATTAGTTGCGTTAGTGATGAGGTTGGCTAGCAAAATGCCTCGAGATCAGTTTTCCATCCCAAAATTATTAAACAGAGTTTACTCTGATTGCCGTCATAGTCATCGTGAAGATCATTCTAGAATGTATTTTGCTGGACAGAGAAGAACGTAGAAAATATTGTGTTATAAAAAAGTACTAATAGGTCTTCGCAATGCACCCCCTACCGGCCGGACCACCGAGGTGGACCACACGCTGTGACCTATGGAACTTATTATACCCCCGACCGAATAAATAACAGAAACGACTTATTTAGAAAAATGACGATAATTTTGTAAAAGACAAAGTGAGTCGTTTGTGTGCACAAGTATTTTTTAGATGTGTATATTGTTCTAGTATGATTAACTCGTGCTGTTATTTGAATTTATTGGAGAATGTTAAGACATTACAATATTATTGGTCTGACGATTTTTTTACAAAACTAAGAGACAAATGTTATGACCAGATAATGAAATTACTTATTATTTTTCTTAATATTTAAGAAATTCTAAATATAAATTATTTCTCTGAATACAAAAATAACAACTACGGTTGCGTAACAAAAGTTTTCATTTATCGCCATTGGAATTTTTAATTTGCGGTTTTTGAACACATCATAGAGAGCTTATCGTAGATAAAGCAGTGTATGTAGCTGTACATAATAAGACATTAAAGGCCTTATGTAACAGTCACATGAACTAATATTATTTATCTATATTTTACCTATATAATGCGTACTTTTATGTAGGTATCTACATTTCGTCGTCTAGTACCCTTTATACAAAGATTGTTTAGTTTGTGCCTAGATTGATTTGTGTAAGATCGTATCCCAATATTTTTGGTTATTTAGAAATAGAAATATTTATTTGCTAGAATACGTTACAAGTTTTTAGGTTTTAAAATAAATATAGTATCAGTATTCAGTTAACATCTACATTTTGTATTGTTATACATTACATAACTGGATTTTAGTTATGTAATGCAAAAATACACAACATTCTTTAAAATTAACAAAATTTACTATTGGTTCTTGGTTGTAATTTTATTTACACCCTTGCTACAATTTTAGTCTAGAACGATCATAAACACGTAGGTAGGTCATAACGAAAAAACATAAATGTGACATAGTAAACTACAACATAGCGTGACAAGTTGCGCAAGCATTTTTCTGATATAAGGGCAACCGGGGTAATTGCGTCTATGGGGTAAATGCGTTTTTTAAAGAGTCCACTAAATCCGAACTCTTTAAAATTATTTCTACTGTACCTGCCTGTAGTATACGCTGTACTTTACAGGCATGTATTGTAGGAATAATTTTAAAGAGTTCAGATTTTATGGAATTGCTTGGGCACTTTTGTCTTATTATATATGTATGTTAATTGTAACAAGTATATGTGTATGTCTATTATTGAAATATATATATAATATATACTCTTATATTGATTTGTGTCTCAAATGTCCTTTCGACTTTAAACAATCCTGCACCAACCAAAGTTTTGTTTAAACCGATGGTGGACTGGTAGAGAATGCTAAAAGGCCGCCGATTTTACTGTTTTATTATTGTTCAATAAAGTTTAAATAAATAAATAGTACTATACGACGTAGGGTACCCATACCCATATGCCTTGCCCCGTTAGAGATTATTATCGGCCCCTATTGTTTTGCCCCTATACTGTAGAGGTCGGATGCCATACTATGAAACTGGGAAGCCCCTGGGCAGCATCTTTACAATTGAAAGCGGCAATGTTTCCACCTTTTTTAGGGTTCCGTACCAAAATGGTAAAAAAGGAACCCTTATGGTGCGACTCTGTCTGTCTGTCTGTCTGTCTGTCTGTCTGTCTGTCTGTCTGTCTGTCCGTCTGTCACAGCAAGATATCTCAGGATCTACTGATGCTATCGACTTGAAACTTGGAATAGTGTTAAAAGTCGCTGACTCGAGCCTATTGGATAGAAAAAAAATCATATACCTTTTTTACTTTTTTTTTAAAGGGGTCCGAAATGGGATGTGGAAAAACAAAAGTAGAGCTATTATATCGAGTGGGATATCAAATGAAAGGGCTTAATTTGTAGATTCCAAAACCATTTTTGTTTTTTTTCTTAATTTTGTACTTTTTGATTTATGACCAAAAACGTTCAAAAAAATACCATTCCCCCCCTATTATCTTCGAAGTTACTGAACAGAAAAATCTGTAATAATTACCAATTATTAATATCATCCTAAATATTACAGGAAAAATAAAACGGTTTTCCTAAATTGCATCGTTTTTTAGAAATTTTCAAAAATAGTACACATACTTATTTGCTCCTACTAAGCTAACGGCCATACAGTTTTTGTTGAACTATTCACGTATCTACTTACGAGTTTGTACGGAACCCTCGGTGAGCGAGTCCGACTCGCACTTGACCGGTATTTTTTTTCTTATCAATATTTTATAAGGATTTTGCTAGTGTACATAGGTTTCACTGAACTGAACTTAAAACACTCAATACGGTGTTGAACAGGTATATAATCTGCGCATATTTTATCAGGTAATTATACTGACCATGATTAATAGCAATCGGACGCATATTGCTGATCTAAAACAGTGCCTACCAAGGTTTTAAAAAATAATTTAGTATTTCGTGATCATTTTTTTCCAGACTTTAAAAAGAGCAGGTTATCAGTTCATCGAAATATGTTTTTTTTTATGTAAGTGATTATATTCCCCGATGACTCGAAAACGGCTGGACAGATTCGGAAAATTATTCTTGTATAGAATAAGTAAGAGCGGGAAATTCTGTTTATCGAATGGAGTCGTTGTGAGCACTAGGCGCAGTGACAGCTGGAGAGGTTTGACAGCTGAATGAACTGGCGCGTAATATTTGGATTTATGTTTATATGGTGTTCGCGAACTAAACTATTGGCTCTTAAATTTCTTTCAAATCATAGTAATTAAATTTCAAGTGTGTTAAAATAAACCGAAGTGATTAGTTGAAGCGACAAGGTTGTGTTAGTTCACCTTCGCGCCCAAATGAGTGACAATGGCCAAGACTAGCTGGACAGCATTGTATTGCTTTATATGTCGCAGGGACATGATAAAAACCGGATTACCTTATTTATATATTGTATAAGTTATTAACATGGTAATTGAACAATATCGTCCTTAAATCTTATTAACGTATCCAAAATAGGGTCATATGAACATGAACTGCATCCTAACAGGATTTCTAAAATAATGTCCTATTTTATTTTCAGTCTAAACAGTATCTATTCAACATCAACATCGTCTGCCGAACGAGAATCTTTTAAGACATCATTTGTTTGGTTTTTTGCCTCACCCAAGACTGAGTCGGTAGTGTTTTTTTAGCCTATCCGTTGTGGCAGGAGGACAAAAACTGTAGCGCAAACAATATGATGAAGGGCGAAATCTGATCTTTGTTTACTTTAGTCGCGTGACGTGCCTTTCATTCAGCCTTTATGGGCTATTAACACTGATAAGAGAATATGAGTGACCATTCTAAATTGAAAAAGATTAGGCTTAAACAAATATATCCTTATCGATTAGTGTAACGTTCCTACTATTTATGCATAGCTAGAAAAGTATACAGTATTCAAGTAACGTACATAATATAATGTGTGCATTATTTTGATTAAGTACGTGTACATATTAATAATAACAATAAAAAAAATGTCAAGTAATTTCGGCTAAATTACTATTAATTTTGTAACTGAAGATGTCAAAGCAAATAAAGCAGAAGGGGTTATAAACGAATTTCATAAAGGCTTTTACCTAAAAGGATTTACTTGCGTCAAATTTCATTACAAAGCCGTGAAACTTAATGAAATTTTACGCGATTTGAGTCCAAAGTAAACTTCATTTAGATGTAGGTACCTACACTCATGATTTAATGCTTTCACGAAAAATAACTTAATCTAATTATTTTCGAGTTTTATTACATACGTAAGTAGTACGACTAAGTGACACATTTTCTCTAAAGGACATTTTGGATCAATTGGGTACCTCAAAAATATCACAAAACAATTTTATACGATCCGGAAACACAAACAATAGGATCTTAGACATCTCGTCGAACTATTCGAACATTTGTTTTGTTACCGTCGTTCGGTTGAAACGAAGTTGCCATCCCGATGGTGACCGAAGAGGCCCATCTCTGTCCGTATCGCGTATCTTTAAGGCGAGGTGAGGCCAGAATCGGGCACGGAAGCCTAGTTTCCAAATCATTTTTAGAGTACTTATTTGACTCTTAGGTCACTGTAAAACATATATAATAATATTCAGAACTGTATCTAGGGCTTCCTCTCACTTAGAACACGATAGCGAACACTTCGCTCGATAGAAAAGTAGCGCGAAAACACTATAAAATAAAGTATTTTTTTATTTTTTTTTCATTTTGTTCATCACCAGTTACCTTTTCTGACAAAATTAATACCTGACAATCATGATTTCACAGTCATGCAGGGCATCCTCTCATGTTTGGGTTGATAACGTATACTTTTATGTTAGAAATCGAAGATAATCTGCAATAATCTGCATTCCGCCCGACCCTAGTTTGTATGTGAAATGCGAGCCAGGTCCTACCGCGCCTTAAGAGCCGAACCTTGTTCCAGGATATTCGATAAAAAGATCTTGTTAGACTAATCCAATATGCTTACGTGTGTTGTTTGAATATAAATAAGCAACATTTTTATATGTCTAAAATGGTAAAGTTTATCGCCATGGATAGATATGGAAATGATGTAGTGTATCTGTGAAAAAAAAAAATTGATTGTTGATTTCGCAAGCCGACGTACTTTTTCCACCAACAAACATACTTAAATACACGTTAAACTTTATTATTCTACATATGGGATGAGTAAAAATAAAAATAATATGTATAACAAGTTATACTCCGAAGATTGTATTGTGACAACACCACAAATATGTCAGATTCTATAAGAAATAATCCAGAATATTGATATCGGGCTGGAGAGACCCTGTCGTTCCCGATAACGCTAGGACCGACAACCCGTATTGTTTATTTACACTTCTCGGCAACCATACTTTTGTTTTGCTTTTGCGTGTTGGTATTGGTACACGTTTTTGAATTGCTTGTTGAGTATTCTTTTATTGGTTGAATTAAATTGAAATTCATTAGTTTCGACAACCGCAGGGAATATATTTTTCATCACACTTGCTCGAAAATGGTGTCATTACACGTAGGTGTTGCGGGCCGTAAATGACCTATTACGCCCTAGGGCTTAATGGTTTTCTTTTTAATTTGAAACGCTGGTTCTGTTTTACTCTTATTTGTCATGTTCAAAGAAAACGCCAACTTACTTTTTTAACTTTTATTACTGAAATATTTATTTAAAGAGAACTGTTATTGCAAAGACATGTAAACACATATTTCTGTAACATTAATTAAATGTTTAAATAGTGTATTTCAGTATTTTGCAAATATAAAATCAACCATTTTAAGTCTTTACCGCTATGGTTTCCGAACGAGACTTGTCATCTTGATATATGTCACTAATGTCACTGTCAGTTTTACAATTTTATTTAGGTTAAGTAAGGTTATTTTAATCAGATTTCCTCACAAGTGTGATGAAAAACATTGTGTGTGCCACGGGCGGTAAAGGAATTAATAACTCGTGTTGTTAAAGCCCTCGGCTTCGCCTCGGACTTGTAACAAACACTCGTTTGTAATTCCTTACTTACCGCCCTTGATACACAATGTACTATTAGTAGGTAAAGACACAAACAAACAAGAATATACAATATACCTACAGTTTAACACAAAGTTAATCATGATGTTACTGAATGCTATAGAAAAATGCTTACATGGTTTGTAGTTATCGCAAAATTTTCTATGATGAAAATAATCGGTGATGTTATTATGGACTTAATTTTTCCTTCCCATAGGTTTGCTGCAAAAAATTGCTACGTATCGATTAAATCAACGGTTGTTAATTTTACTTTATTATTAGCTAAGCGTTTTCTGAAAAAAATACCGGGGTAGCTACTTTCTCAAAATATGGACTTTTGAGGTTTTTCTGGATCAGAATCGTTAGTACATTCGAACCTTATACGTAAAAAAAAGTGTCTCAAAATTTGTATGGGATTTTTGTCTTTCCACTACGTCACGTTCATACAAACACTATGCAAAATGGTGACGTAATGAAAAAAAAAATTGGGACACTTTTTTTTACGTTTAAGGTTCGAAAGTACTAACGATTCTGAGCCAAAAACACCTCACAAGTCCATATTTTGAGAAAGTAGCTACCCCGGTATTTTTTTTGGAAAACGCTCAGCTACGTACTAAAACGTTGATTTAATTTTTTCCGGGTTTCTTTTGCAAGAGATGCATTAAGAATTGCTGTAAATAATAGTGTCGTACCACATAAATAATTATGAAATAAATCAGTAATCTTTGCATCCAGTATATACAGTCTCCAAATATAACAACCACGTCCCACCAACATACGTTTCTGTAATCTATATCTTCACATCAAAGTAGAAATAATCCAATTTACTAATTTAATCGGCGAAGGCGGACCGGTGGAATGAAGATTAATCGCTGAAAACATTACGCGTATCGCGACATCTACACTGACGAATCGGAAATTTTGGTGGCAGGGATTTCGATTTTTCTCAGGAATCATAAAACATATGAAAGCAACATTTGATAACCTGATTATTGGGATCATCTACTCCATTTTTTGAGACGCAGAAACACGATTTGCTAACTTTTGTAACAGACTTTTGTATGTCAAAGATACCTCTTTCAAAAGCGGAATTTGCACTGTACAGGCAAACCAGACCTATTTAAGCCCCTAAATTCTCTGAGTAACATAGTTTTAACCTATACTTTAATATCTGAGACCAGATTCTTGAAAATTAATTGTAGTTTGTAATTGAAACGAAAAAAACCGTTTCTACGTATACGACCTTTTCATATAAGCTAGCACAAGCGCGTATTTGTATGAAATCAGTCTCCCCTCAGTCCGCCGACGGCCGTTGCCAACGACAGGTCTGTGACAGTTGACTGGCCGCGCCGTAAACAAAACCTGTGAGAAATCTTATTTAATAATGGGAAAAAAGCGTGTTGGTTTTTCCAAAAGGAAAAGGAAAGCACTATTACTTGAAAAATGTAACTATATGACTAAGAGAAAGTAAGTAATCGTCATATTTATACCACAAATAAGTCTAGTTTACGCTGCGGGAAAATGACATTAAATGTTGACATTGGAACAGCGGCGTCGTCGAGACTTTCAATTGTACAATTAAATATTATTTTGGTGTACGTAAATAGAAACATTTGTAATATACCCATTGTAATAAATTAAAATAAGGAAAACTATAATAGTGTAAATATACAGGATGGCTCATAAGTCGGTTTTTCTTGAATGCATTAGTGAGTAGCCAATACTTAGTAGGTAATGTATAATACATATCACTCTCTGGTATATTAAATCAATGTTTGCCTCATAAAACCTCAACAGTTTAACCACGTCTGTGATGGATTCGTAAAACAATATGAGAACTATCCGCTTACAAAATGTAAATATGTAAGAAGGGTATACTACTGATACATAGCGAGAGGTCTTAAAACACGATAGCAACATAACCATTATAAGATCACACGAGTATTTAAGGCTTAATTATGTAAAGTTGCATACATCTACTATCTACACATGTTATTATAAACACTCAAAGGCCAACTAGATTGTCATTATATCTAGTATCGATAAAGATGTTTTAATAACTTTTTAAACATTTTTTAACACTGGCACAGACAACGCACTGACCTTAGGTACATATATGGCTAATGGTGGTCATTTTATACTGTTTCCAAACGCATGACAGAGGTTTTTTGACATGGACGTAGATTGAAATATAAATACTCGTATGTCGCAATTTCATTCTGCAAGTCCGATATTTCGTCATCTGTGGGCATTTTGATGGGTAAATCGCGAGTGGGTTCCCCGAGATGATAAAAACAGTCAAATTAGTCCAATACACGATTTAATTAGGTTAGACAATATTACAGGTCGATTGTCCTTAATAAATCTCTAACACTAGGTAATTAGTCCAATTATCAAATCAATCACTCGTCAACATTTACTTGAGAGTGCTTCTACGAATTCCCGACAAATATGTAAAATTGTAAATATATTGTAAATTTAAAAATTGTTCAATATATTGCCCGTAAAAACACCATGCTCGAATTAATTTTTGTTTGTGCTATAATTTGCAGTAGTACCTATCTATACATTACCAGTTCTTAACCAAAGATTAGCATTATTGGAATAATCTTTTGTCCTAATAATTATCCGAGTACAAACAATTATTCGGATAATTATCAGGACTTATAATTATTCGACTAAACAATAACACGATATTTTTATTGCTGAATTATTTATTCGTGAATAGCATATCCGCGAATGAATCATTCGACCACTTTTCAAATGATTAATTATTTATTCTTTACTAGCATTTACCCGCGTTGTTCCCGTTATAGTGCCAAGGGAACTAATTACCGGCATAGATCCTATGTTTCAATCCAGTACTTGATCTACTTACATGCCAAATTTCAGATCAATCCATTCAGTTGCTACCCCGTATTTAGTAACAGACATCCAAACATCTTCACAAATTTTCACATTTATAATATTAGTAGGATTGTATTCGGAAAATCCACGAAAATTATTTAAAGTTTTTTGATTATTCCATTCAAATAAATAACACAAATAATATTTAGAATTACTCGTTTTTACGGTACATATATTTATCAATTTCACTTTACTTTTTCCCATACAAACAGTACAGAAAACAAGGTAGTGTTTTATTGATTTGAGTAGATCTGTAGAATACATTATCATTACTAAGTTTTGTGTATCGATTTAACAAATAAAAAATTTAAAAATATAGGAAGCGACTCCATTTATTTTCTGTTCACTTTTGACATAAACAATGTAGGCACTTTTCGATAGGTAATATTAATGTAAAGTTTTCAATGTGCGTTTGCAAATTTGACATATAGGGTTATGGAATAGAGTTCTTTTTAGAATGACAGTTTTTATAGACACAGGTTATAAGTGAGCGTTATTAGCATCGATTATAATGTAACTTGAAATGTCATTTTTGCGACTGATTGTGTGTGATATACGGTATACCGCGTAAAAATATAGGGGGGTGAGCGGGTTGTGGGGCGCAAATGCTCCGAAAACGGATTCATTGTTTAGCGATGCGTCACCTTAATACGACTTCATATCGGAACATTAACTTGTAACTCGCGTTACGGTAGCGGAATATGTAATCCGTAATCAATTAACCAGGCGGCAAGAGCACAACTTAAGTAATTCTATAAGTAACATACCTTGCATTGATTTATCATAATAGCTTATAACGTTTTGCTAGCAACCCTCTCATCGTAAACATCCGGTATAATGACGCAAATATACTCCGTTTAACTATTTTACACTTTTAGAAAGGTGGTAAGAACATATCATTTTTGATGGAGTCGATACAGAATAAATATAGGCCTTAAACTACAAAGCAAAATAATTAACCGCCTTAAGGAACAGTTGTCACAATAATACAGGTGGTCATGTTCCTGAGAATGATGATGACTGCAGCCACGCCTACTCAAAATTATACCCCTACATTACCAATGTTACATTACAACATCAATCGAACAATCACACGTGCCCTAAAAGTCTTCCAACCAAAAAATATTTTACAATCCTGTATGATATTCCCTCTTTCGCAATTCCACGAACTGTCAGATCGTCGATACAAAATGAAAGACGCATTGCGGTCGTGTTTTGCGTGTGTGGTCTGTTAAATGGGTGATTCCTCCTAGTTTAAAAAGTGTCATTTTATTTTTTAATGAGCTAATCATTTTGACCGGGAAACTGATTTTGTTTGCAACTTTGTCATGATGTGATTTTAGTACTTATCTAATTCTAAAATCAACTGTTGCTAAGCATTAATTTTAACAATACCTTTTGCCACTTTGTAGATAACGCCAACTGAGAAATTACAAATAATTGCAAAAAGACGTTATCAACCCACTTGTTCATTATCTAGGGCCGTTTCTGTTGATGCTGGTATTTCGATTTGTTTTATGGAATCACCCAGTAAATCTAGTTATATTATAATCGCTATCAGATGTCGCGGATTGATATATCGGAGTCAGGTAGAAAGCTATCCTGGTTGTGACAAGTTAATTGTGAGGTAGCGGGCCAAGTTTGAGCGATTAGATTTAGTTAGATACTATGTTTATAAATTGATTAACATTGATGTTAAGGACCAGACGATTTCACCTGACGAATATTTTCAGGGGATTGGCTTAGCATGCAGGCACTCTACTGTCAATAATTTTACCCGTATTCTTAGTAATTACTGAAGTGCTTATTTATACTTTCAGTTTTGTTTTGGCCTATTTGTTTACCTCAAGGCTCATTTTCGGATATTAGGTAGTTAAAAAAAATGAATGATTATAGAAAAAAAATTATAAAATACCCTAGAGTAATGGCGGTTACCCAAAAAATATAGAAACAGCAGCATGTCTATAGGTCTTTTTTTTAATTTGGTTATGTATTGCATTTAATTCATAGTAATAACGCTAAAGAAGTAAAATGTCGACATTGCTATAAGAATTCTCATAAAATATCCAGTTATACGGCATTTTATAGCCAGTTACCATAAAAATAAAGGAGTTTTTGCCCAGTAGCTTATTACTGCCGTAATTGTATGCTGCGGCGTATCAAAGATGTACGGTTTCAATTACCTACTAGCAGTTAACTGCGTTAACTATCTTTGACTATAATTAACGTTTTAACTATTAAGAAAATACTGATCTTTAGTGAGTCCATGTGAAACCATAGAGAAAAACTTTTCTATGAGTACATACATAGAACGGTAGGTCGCAGAAAAGGCTAACTTTTATTAATTGGTGACCCAGCTACGTGCTGGGAGTTACTGGTGTCATTTTATAACAACTGTATTTAAAACAAACTACAAAAGATAAGTATTAATAAGTTGCAAATAGTAAATAAAAAGTATTTGCAAATTAATCGAAATATACATAATTTTCAAGTAACAATTTTGAAATAGCGATCAATTACTATACCGTCGATTTATCGACGTTGGAGTTTGTTCACGTGTGTGCAGATTACGAGACGTAATTTCATTAGTTCAATAAGTAAATAAACGAAAATAGTATTTTATGCAACAGTTGTATAAGGAGGTTCAAAAAATGCGAATTGCGTGACTTGCGATACGAGCCGCGAATGCGGCGAGTATCGCAAATAGAGACGCAATGAGCGTTTTTTGACTTAATTATACAACGTTGCATACAATACTTTTTCTACGACTAGGCTTTAAAATATGAAATACATACCTAATTAAACAGCTCCCAAACAAGGCAAATATGGCATATTGACTGACAGTTGTGTCTATGGTAATGTTTTTTTAATATGAAGTATACTGGTTAATGAGACGAAGTGACGATAATTTAAATACTTTTTTTTATGTTGGCATCAATGAAATTAATTCGGAAAGTTTTGTTTTTCTTAAAAATCGTAGGAATTTAATTGTTTGTTAAGTTGGTAGGTGTGCATTTTTATCGTAAAGTTAGAATTGAGCGCTTAATCCTTGACCTAAGTTTAACCTAGATTTAGAAGTCTGTGGCTGCTAGCAGTATCGTAAAGTGACTATAACGACACTAGTGCTGTTATGGGGAATAGAGTATAGACTTTTTTGAACTCATATTATGTATGTTCTTATATTAGCGTTCGTGACCAAGTAAAAGACAGATAAAAGTACAGGAGTAGAAAAAATGTAAAATAAAACGGATACGAGTTTTTTTTCAAAGTAGTGACGATAATTTGTTTAGATAAGATATTTTTGAACTAACGATTACTATAATGACGATTTATCGACGTTGTAGTTTGTGCAGCATACGAGATGTACATATTTTTGTTAGTTTAATGCAGCGGTCGGCAACCTGCGGCCCGCGGGCCGCATTCGGCCCTTGAACAACTCACTTGCGGCCCTATATTCCGGTCTGAGCTGCCGTCGTTTTATTCCGAATAGTATAAAATCACAAATTATTGACAAAATACGGTCTGCGTCAATCCCTTAGCTACTATATGGCCCTTGGCTGCTAAGCGGTTGCCGACCGCTGGTTTAATGCGTAAATAAATGAAAAAAATAAATAATCTGATAAGAGTGTTTTTCAAAGTAGTGACGATATCATCTCTGATATATTTAATCATAATACCAAGCACATTTTTCAATAACATTAAGGACTTTTAAATTCGATGCAGTAACCTAAAACTATTTTGTCACTATATAAATCGTATATTGCTGTCTCAATCTCTTTGTTGTTTTCTCCGTACTCTTGGTTTTCCGTTATTTGTTTGTAATTTCTGTTTAAGCTGGTATACGCAGTGCGGTAACGTTTGGGTTCGTTTTCCAAAATTTGCAGCAGTGCAGGGGAAGTGAGATTTTTGCGTGCAATATACACGATGGCATCTAATCGGTAATCAGGTACCAGTTTTTCTAACTCAGTAATTGATAGCGGTCACGTTGATGTCGTAATTAGTTACATCTAAACATTGTTTTTTTCTGTGATAATTTTTATTTCGAAATCTTTTTCATCCAAAATTCCTTGTCACCCTACTAATCCGTATCTGTGAGATTACAACCTCTTTTAAAAATTAATGACAATGATAATTTATGAGTAATATTGTCATTGTCACTGTCATGTATGTAAACAAAGTCATAGAAGTCGCAAATATTGAATGAGAAAAGTAAATTAGTAATTAAAAAAACATTACTCGACCATATTTGTGCTCAAAATATCGAGCGTTACAATATTGTAGGTACGTTTATCAATACAAACCAAACAGCTCAAGATGAACTCAAGAATTATTCCACGAAATTCATCCAAGCGTACCAATTCTCACGCACAGTTTGAACCGCATGCACTAAAACCTCTGTGACTTCGGACAGTTCACAGTGCCAAACCACGCTCAAGCACCCGGCCGGCCTCGACGTCGTCCAGACGATCTGGATGACGCATTTTAAGATACTTTGCTCGGGATCCTCGTAGGAGCAATAGGCAAGCAGCGAGAAGATTTCACGTGAGTCAGTCCTTCGTGTGGCGGCTACTTAAATCGTCGGAAATGCATTCTTTTCATTTTCGGCCATTTTATCAATTTTAATTCGTTATCTATCACGCCCTTACTCGCAGAAAAGTTTATTTACTTAAGATCTGTCAAATTTTCCGCGAAAGCGATGGCACTTGACGTATCGTGATCACGTGATTTTACTTCAATAATTAATGTAGGTGACCATGTATCCAGTAGTTATTAGTTTAAATTATGTTTTAACATTTAATTAATTAAACAGTGAGGTATTTGTGTGAGACCTCGCCTATTAAGTTTGATTTTAGTTAGATATTAATATTTGTCTACTCCTGATTACCGATTAGAATCCACCCTGTATTTATTTTGGAGTGCCAACCCTCTAAATTGTTTGTGGTTTTTACGCCTTCACAATTACAATTCCATGTATTTCAGAAATATTTGTTTTTAAAATGCTGTTGGTAAAAATACGCATTGAACTCAGTAACAGTCTCTCTATTTGGCATCCTGTTTCTGCCCCTATATTGGGTAGGTAATAAGGCCAAAACAGCACACCTTCCAACGTGTCTCCTTTAAACTCTGCTCTTAATCTTTATATTTTGGGCGTTTTGCCAGAGATAATTTATTGCAATGATACTCGTAGTAATAAGCCAGTAGGTATAATAATGTCCAGAAATACATTTCTTAACGCTCTTATTAGCGAAGCTTCAAAATCAACAGTGCATTTTTGGGATTCCATTCTGGAAGTTGTAACTTAAATATACCAAATATTTTTTTTATATCTCTACTATGAGTAAACAATGGAATAATTCGATTTTAAGCTAACATGGTTATTCACATAATAACTACTATTAATTGCCACAGGTTTTCGAGAAAATGAAAAAAAATGAAAACCGGTTTTTATTTAGTTTTATCTAAACTACTAAACTGATTTTTTTGTAACTTAAATATTATTATTATGATTGAAAATTCGACCTATTCCTTGAAAGGGGTTATTCTAGAGCTTATTTGCAATGATTTAAGTCCAATCAACGGGGGGTCAAAATTCAATAGTTATCAAGTTATTTGACTTTTAACTTATTTTTTTTAAAACCCGCCTTTCGATCTAAAACTGCTAATTGGGAAGAAACTACTTAAATTAGGTATACCAGTAATTTATATGTATTTATACTTTAGGCTCAATATTTGGTGAAATTATTGGACTAACGACATGGTTCGACCCCAATTGCCAACTCCACAACTTTACTACTCCAGCAGTTATCTGTTCTCCGAGCTATATGGACTGCCCATTGCCACTTCAACCGTACAATCCTGCGAGCTATGCCAGATACTTTGGTTCTTCTGCGGATATTATCATTTCTGATTCTATCGCGCAAAAAAACTGCGACCATAACCCCTTCTATTGCACGACTCTGTGACGCCTTATTGGTCCCATTGTCAACAACCATGTCTTAGTTCCGTATGTCATCACTGGCAACATACACTGTTCGAAGACTCTCGTCTTCAGGCACTGGGGAATTTTGGTCAAGAAGATGTGACGCAGCTTCCCGGACGCTCCTCAGCCGAGTTGGATTCGTCGATTGACCTCTTTCTCGAAGTTGGACTTATATACTCTCCTACAACTGCACGTACAGAACTCCCAACAATTATCGGGTAAGGTGTAAGTAACGTGGACTTTGTAGTTCTAATAGCGTTTCAACCGCTCTCACTTTCCTGGTAGAATTATGAATCATTTCCCCGTAGACTAGGATTACTATTTTAGGGTATTTTGTAGAATACCAGTACCTGTAGAAAATAAAAGAAAATGGTAATCCAAGCCTACAGGAAAATAGTCAAAAATTCTACCAGGAAAGTGAGAGCGGTTGAAACGCTATTAGAATTGCCCTTGACATGATTTTCGACCGATTTCGTAATATTTATTTTCCTAATTAATTAATTAATTAAAACAATTATCGATATTACAGCAAGTTACAAGCCGAGACACAATTCTAGATTCGTAGCTAGGATTCCTGTTGGTTTTTTTTCCTTCTTGCAACTGGTTATAAACCAATTTCAAGCCGAGACAAATATTTATCAGTTCGTAGATGGGCTTCCGGGAAAAATATTTCCCGTTTCGCAGCTGATTACAAAACTCGGTTACGTAGTGAGACAAAGGGGCCTGAACATAGCTTAGCGATGGTAATGGATCGTAACTTTATTATGAGTATTGTTCTTATTAAGATAATTTCGTGAATAAATTACTACTAAATGAGGTACTGAAAACATAAACTTAAGACAAAAATGATTCTATGCAGTCGAACTCTTAATATAAGTGGAACTACATATATTTAATCTGCGGCTTCAGAACCTTAACGCTCAATATTCATGAGGGCGTCGGCAGAGACGTGGCATCAGAAACTATTAACATTTTAATTACACCGGGTATTAGGGCGGTTGCAGTAGACGATATTATACTAAATTCTCGGTTATCAATCTTGAAGAATTACATGTTTCATTGGTAAGAGAAAACTTGACTACTGTAGAGTGTAGTGACACATTTAATAGTACATTGTGCACCGAGGGTAGTAAGAAGGGGATTACTAACGAGAGTCTATTAGTTTTATTTTAATGACTCGAGTTTGTAATCTTCTTACTGCCCGTGATACACACAATGTTTTTCATCACATTTGCGAGGAAAAATAAAATAAAACATAAAAATGAAATAAACTAAACGCACCCGCTAAGAGACAACTTCAACTGTCAACTTTTTCAATATAGTCTTCCACAGATAATGCTAAGAACTGCGTTTAGTTTTTAAACTTGACAGGCGAATTGCAAACTCGCCAGATTGTACCGATTTTCACAATAAATTTTTAAACTAAATTAATTTAATTGCATTAAAATAATCGCAAAAACTACGGAAATAATAGTAAATTATACCATATAAGTTTTATTTACACTAAAATTGGTTTTGTAGCCAAGTTTTGAAGATGTGAAATAGCCTTGGCTGATTCGAAACCTCCTTAGTCTGAAATGACGTACGACTTTTAAAACTAAACTCATAACTCCCGAGGGAGTTATAGATTTTCATACAGTTTTTCCTCCCGTTGGAGTTATAGATATTTTTAACCCACGGGGGGTAAATCGGCTCGAGTTGGTCTATAAGCGCGCGTGTTATAACACCCTTTACGAGCAAGTGTGATGAAAAATTCATAATTATCCCGTTAAGGATATGAGTTGCTATTTCTTATTAGTATGAGATAACATGACTGTCTAAACGTTTGTTTCCTATAAAAATTGTTAGAAAATATATTTTGCGAAGTAAAATTAGCTATAGTTAAAAAGTAAAGGGTGATATTTTAGCTGTGGTTCATGCATATTATGGGTCAATTTTAGAGGGTTTCGACCGCAGCGGTTTTTTTAAATTCATATTCCAGAAATACAGCAGCAAGCGGTGGAAATCACAGTAAATTATTATTATAAAATTATAGATGGTATCGAAGCAACACAAGATTTAATCTTAAAATCGACCCTTACTCGGCCACTTCAGACCACTGCCAATCCTTTTATAACTTAATAGCTATTTTCGATCCATCTATCATCTTACACACACACACTTTTATTTTTGAGTGTCTTAGGTATTACATAATATTTACAAATACCGTACGATACAATTTTTTCATGAAAATATTAAGTTCGATAGAATAATATGAGAATAACAAAGGCTTTTTGAGGAACATTAGGTATATAATAATTTTAATTTCGGCACTGATAATATTAATATTTCATTAATAGAAGATCATCTGAAGTAATAAGCAGAGATAATATTGGCTAAGACGGCTGTTCAAAGTTTATTGTGTTCAGTGCATTAACCTGACAAATTAATGTTATATCCAGTAATAGGGCATTATTACAGTTACTGAATTAGGATGTACAGTCGAGTTCATCATTATCTGAGCAAAGATTGGACCAAAAATATCTGAACAGGACCTTATTGTCAGAAGCATAAGAACTAGATCAGATATTTTTGATTCGTTTTTTGCTCAGATAATGATGAACTCGACTGTACCTACCGATTTATCATAATGTAGTAAACCAAAAACCGTTTTGAAGAGGTGTTTACTTACATCACCTGCAAGCATATGTTTAAAAAATACGATTTCTGGGACATAATTCGGCTACCGGTTCGTTAGAACCAAATTTCACAATACCTTATTTCCAATACATCCAGATCTCAAAAAGCCCTGGTATCAAAATACATAATTCTCATAAAGACTATTTGTTTTACTCAAAACATTTAATGTTTAATCTGTACGAAGTTTAAATTGACGTTGTCGTATAAAGACTGAAGTTCTTTACATATCTTTGTCTAAATGCATGAATATCATAATGACATATTCTCGAAGTACCTAAAATTTTGTGTCTCATCCATAAAAATATATTAAATTCACAGTCAACCATTTTTGATCTCATGTTTCTAAGAATAGCACATGCCCTGAAACCAAAATATATGAACGGGTTTCAAGAACTAAAAAATGTATATCAGATATAAAAATGTATTTATCTGAAACAGATAGAATTCATTTCTTAAATTTACATCATCAACATTTTAGTAAACGGTTGAAATATTTGGTAGTTATTTAATTGAAGCGCGTTAGCCACACTACAACACAACCTAAAGGACTAACGCAGTTTAACAAAAATCATATAGCTAGCCGTATTTAATTTCTCTGCAAACCCATTAAGATGTGCGTCAGTTAAACGAAACACGTCACCCATTTTACTCGAGTACATTCTGTTTAAGATTTCATCTCGTATCACTCCTTATTATCTCGACGTGATTTACTGGGTAATAGGCGTCACTGCGATTTATGTTCACATTGTAGGTGCAAACACCACAAAATTGGATGCTGTAGATACACGTCTTTGAAAGGGTGACTTTCTGGATTCAAGACGATCAAAATGCTAATTACTAATTTTATGATTCTTACGGCATAAATCGATTCAATCCAGGTTTTAAAGTGCATTTTATTGTATATAACGAATGACTCAAATCACCTACAAATTTCAACGATTACCAGACACAGTTAACACAAAAAAATAATGTTTTTTCTCGTAATGGTTTTCTTTTCGCCCATCGGCGAAGCCAAAGAGGCTATCACAGAGCCTGCAACGTTGCTCGAGGGCGTCAAGTGCTAGTCTAGACTCCCTAACTCGAGCTTCAAATAGGTTTAACACCTTTGAGGGGTAGAACTATCTTCACCACCAATCTTTAATCTTTGCAGATAAACTATACTACCTATGTGAACTTTTAACACAATAATTTCAATAGATGTACTTCAAGTTCACTTAGTTAATAAGTAGTTCATCCAGATTTGATTATAATTATGATATACATAACTTACCCTCAATATACTCGTAGGTTTATGAAATATAATATAAAGTTTTAGTTTGTTATTGTTTTATTTAAATTTTATTGTTTACTAAATAAATCGATTATATATGTGTATGCTCATTTAAAAGACAGATAATAAAGCTACGAAATAAAATAAAAATATCCTAATTTTACACTTTTAGAAACACGTAAATTAAGTTTTCCCTAATTCGAGCGAAATAAAGCATCGAAAGCAAATTCACAAATCGAACTTTTTTTCTGGTTATTTTAATACCTTTCAATATTTTCCTCCCGGGACCGGTTTTTGAATTTACTTATAGTAACTAAAATGTATTATATTATAATTATCATTAAACCGTTGGGAAATAAACGTCTAAATGATTTTTATCACATTTTAACGCTCCTGTTTCAAACGAAGACTTATTATTTTTATCATGCCGAGTATCCTTGTGCGTTAAAATAGATATTCAATAGTGAAATTAATTAATTTACTTTTATTTATGTATAAAAAGTGTTGCCTGTACTAGGAACAAATAATTAAAACTAAGGTTGTACTCTTCAGACTGAACAACATTTATTCAGCGACATTTAAAAATGACTTGTGTTTTGGTTTTTAGTACACTTTAAAGTTTATTTGAAGCCGCAATGTATTGCGATGTTAATTATGTTTGTAGCGTGACAAGCGACGTCAATTAGACTTATGTTAACATAGATTGAAAATACAATTTAATTTGTTCAATAATTTTTAAAAGTTATTGAACAAAAGTTTTATTGAAAATAATTTATTTCTGCAAGTAGGCCCTCGAGGGCTCTTTTGTTTGATGAGCAGAATCTATGTTTTAATTATTTGCTCCTGTTACAGGCAACACCCTATACATGGCGTCATATGGTAACCAACGTTCCCATCCCTGTAACATTGGACAATAATCACTTGACTCCATTCCCTTGCCGTAACGGCGACTACAGCCAGTGATAGTATAGTGTTTCCTGCGGATATTGAGCTAACGACGCTGGTGACGATGCCGCTGGCGCGCGGCCAACGCGAGCTATGCGATCTATGCCAGATGCGACTCCCACTATAATACTGCACTGTCTATTCATGCAATATTAACATAAAATGCGTTTAACAGATATAATAAAAGGCGAGAAGAAGCAAAACACCGCTATCAAATAGGTACAGCAAAAAGGTTAGGTAAGGTAATTGCTATTAGGTGTCAAAGGCTTGGCATTCATTGAACCCGATTCCCATCGGTGTGCCTATTTTAAAATATTTGCGGAACTTATATTACTTAAGAAATTGTAATACGTCAACGTATTACTTTTGACGGTTCGGTTCACCAACGGATAATATTTCTGTTAACACGCCACTGTGGGTATAGCAGTCAAGTCACAGTTCTTCTAAAAATCAATATTTTACCTCAAATATGCAAATTGCGCCATTTGTCAAAGTTACTTATATACATGATTCAATCGTCACATAGGTATAGGGTTTTAATAACAATTAACCAAACAAAATGTGATGACTTTAATAATCAAGTGAATTTAAACCGAAGCTAGAATATATTCATGTTTTTAGAAAAAGTTTTGTAGTACTTGTGAAGACACACAAAGTTAGTTGAAAAGTGTAGCAGTCCAACATTTGACTTATAGCTGCTTTTAAGTTGGTAACCCTTAGTTTTCTAACTTATTTAAGATACATCGACGACAGTATAAGCGTTAATTTGAAAGAATGGTGTGAGAATGCCACAATATTTTTTTTATAAATGAAAATAAATAATGTTTCGTTCTATGTAAAACACATCACAGCAATAGGCAACTCTATTATTCGATTTTTTTATCACCCAACTTTACCACCAACTCGTAAAATGACAAAAAATGTAACCCCATGGTTGACAGCATTATTATTTCCGTCAATGGCGTCGTATTTTTATTGCAGGATGAGCGAGGGGATAAATGACCCGGAAGCGAAGCGCGCGCATAAATACTAGCTGAATACATAAATACTCGCTGAATACTGTCATATTACGCGTCGCGGGGTTTACGGTGAGAGTTTCCGGGATAAAAAGTCTTTATTTTATGCAACTTTATAACCTAATGGTGTACGAGCTCACTTTTATATTATCTAGCCAAAACGTAAAGACACAACACTTTTAGATTATTTAGTAGAAGCTAAACCTACTTATTACAGGTACCACTTACCAAGGATAATGTTTTCAAATTGCATATTTATACTAGATGCCTATTGCTAGACGCTTATAAACAAGTAACAATGACCTTTTAAAAATAACCTAAATACGTATTCAGATTGGCCCCTAATAAGCTGAACAATATACTTAGATCTGCCTAATTACTCAGACTCATAGGAACAGATACTGCAGTATAAAAAATATTTTGCAGCAACTTATCAAAACCATGCTGTCAAAGCCAGAAATTTTGAGTTAAAAGTTATTATGGTCCAAATTAATCGGTTTTTCAAAGGACTTTACAAGGTTAATCCGTACAAAACAAGCATGGACTCAATTAACACGCGGCGCGCGCCTCGAGCGTAAATTGGATAAGTGAAAACAGACAGCTATTTGCATGTGCACGGTGCAACGCGGGCTTAGCTCGGAAATATATGAATATACTTTGGCTGCTGGTAAACTAAATGAGACTCCATCATTCCGATTAAGAAATTTTAGCACGAAGACTTACTTTTTAATCTACGACTTGAGAATTCTTATCGAAGACTTTTCAGTTCCAATATATTGATATTTAGACGAATCATATTGAACTGATGTTGTGAATGTTTGTGATAATAAACAACTACTCACACGAATATTAGCGCCATTCGAGCAGTAAAAATTTCGTAATTTTATCTAACATTTTCCGGAAATTTAAATGTTGACACTTGGTTCGAAGCATTATGGAATTAAATGTATATATTTTTGAAGATCATAAATCAACCTTAATGATGAAAATGTACCTATTGGATAATCTGTCACATATTTTAGTTAAAACTGGCAAATAAGCTTAAAACTGTTTAGCTGAAAACGCTACAATGCAGAGAAAACCCCGCCAAAGTGACTAAATTGTGACGTTTCTAACTCGCTAACAGTTTTAGTTTTGCTAAATCATTCCTGTTTTAATTTATCTCCGCCTTCCCTAAAGAGCCATAAACCATAATGAATTCGTACCGATAACAACAATGGCAAATCATTTGTATGGTCTTGTTTTCAGGAGGTAAACAATGTGCACAGACAGTACTCCCGAGCCACTTTGCTACTGTAATCAAATCAGGCTGAATCATTTATTCAGCAGCCATGTTTCTGTGCCTTTTTACACGTCGCATTCGCCTCCTACACTGTTCTAAGTGACATTTGCCATGATAAAGTAAAATTAATCTAATCAGCGTCCATGATGGGCGCAGCATTCAAGTGCCCAGGGATTTAAGATAATCTTTAGATGATACATTGAGGGGTAGTGGACAAGGAACTGTCAATTTATGTTTAGACATGACATTTTTTTCAACTAGGGTCGGAGGAAAGTGAGTTACACATAATTGATACTGAAATATTTATCCTTCAGTATATTTTTACATATATTAGGAAACAAATTTGCGTAAGTGTAGGTTAATTGAGTCCCGGAGGATACCATTATCCATCTATGTAATTTTACTTTACCTTTCAATCAATGCAATATATTTTTTTAAGTACTGACCAATTTACGTTTAGTTGATTCACATATTTAGATGGACAAACTTACCCTCTAGAGCAAAAGTCTTCTTTTGTTTATCATATACTAGCGACCTGCCCTGGCTTCGCATGGTGTTTCTCTATTATATTATGCATGTATTATACATATAAACCTTCCTCTTTAATCACTCTATCTATTAAAAAAACACATCAAAATCCGTTGCGTAGTTTTAAATATTTAAGCATACATAGGGACAGAGAAAGCGACTTTGTTTTATACTATGTAGTGATACCAGGTTACCTAACATTATTTTATTAATAAACGTAACCTGTGAAGCAACTTAATACAACGCACTACTTAAATCTAGAAGAAATTACCCCGATAAAATAAAAGATGAAACATAAAATTGACATAAATTCCAATCTCGATCATCACCAGTGTTGTGCCGGTGAGAACGTTCTCGCTCTCGAGAATTCCTTCTCCTGAGAATTCTCACATGTTCTCGAGAAAGTTCTCCGGGAACGGAAATATCTGAGAAAGTACATAAATACTTTAAAAAAAATAGTATTATTTTGCTTTTATGTCTTCGTATATGTTATTGATAGACGTTCGTAAGGTACCTGAACTTTTTCGAATATTCTGAGAGCAAAATTCTCTATGTTCTCGAGAAATTCCCGAGAAGCTTCTCGGAAACATTCTCGGTGAAATATTTCCGGCAAACTTCTCCGGAACAAATATTAGCATAAAAGTGATTTAGATTTAAAATACAGGTATTTTTTGGGCTGAAATGTTTTCGTTATTGTGTTTAATAGGCATTCGTAAATGAGTGTATCTTGAATGAATATTCTAAAGGCAAAATTCTCTATAATCCCGAGAAGCTTCTCGGAAACGTTCTCCCTCGGTAGCTGTTTCTAATAATGAACAATATTGACAGCATACTTATATGCTTTTATTTTTATTTCGTTATAGGATTTGTTTTTACTTGATTATACTTTTAGTTTCTATATTTAATTCATTTGCTATTTGCTGTTTTTTTTAATAAATAAATTACTTCACAACAGAAGGAAGGGGTTGCCGGCCGAGTACATATACATGGCCGAGCGAGAGCGAGTCCAAATAGTTACGAGGCTGGCAACCCCATTTCACGCCGAGGTAGTGTTTTTCACAAATATGCAATGAAATAAACAGCCTATTATACAAGTTTTAAAAATGGTAGAATACACATAAATAGGCGAAGTCTCTCCTTAGACTTAAAGGTTCACTACCGCTTCAAATTTGTCACATAGTGCGTTTTTGGACCGAGCCAAGAGGAACATGATGATAGCAGTACTCCATATGAGGTCAGACCTGCGATTTGTACAAAAGCTGTCTTTGCCCAGACGTGATGTACCGCTTCGCTCAACTTAGCACATCAAACTTTTTGGATGCCAGCTTTGGCTCTGGGCAGTTGGCAGCGGTGTGTGGGATATAGGTACTAGGAGATCACCAGTGCAGCGACCATATAGAAGGCCGTTGATCAAATTATGTTCTTTTACATACCTATCTAAGGAATTTTATATTAATCACACGCTCCATCACCTTAGAGAAAAGGAAAGTAATAGCAATAGGATTGTAATTTGATGGATCGGACCTGTCCCCTATTTTGGGCACTGGGTGGCAGGTAAAGAGAGAGAATTATTTATGACAGGTAAGAAAGCACAAGAGTCGGTGATATTTTATAGCAAATTGTGTATCTAGGGCGGTAAGGAAGGAATTACAAACGAGTATTTGTTACAAGTCCGAGGTAAAGCCGAGGGCTTTAATAACACTCGTTTGTAATTCCTTTACCACCCGTGGCACACACAATGTTTTTCATCACACTTGTGAGGAAATCTAAATACCTAAATAACCTTACTAATCCACCCAGTATGAGAACAAATGTTTAAATCAGAAAGTGTCATTAATATCCATAGATAATGCGAATGTTAAGTCACGTTCGGAAACCATAGCGGTAAAACCCTAAAACGGCCATTTTACTTGATTTTACATTTGCAAAATACTGTAATACACTATTTATTAAACATTTAATTTATGTTACCGAAATATGTGTTTACATGTAGGTATTTGCAATAACAGCTCTCTTTAAAGTAAAAAAAGTAAGTTGGCGTTTCCTTTAAACATGACTAATAAGAGTAAAACAGAAAAAAATCCATTACGCCCTAGGGCGTAATAGGTCATTTACAGCCCGCAAAACCACGCCCAACACCACGGCTAGAAAATTCATATACGCCGACGACATCTGCCTCGTTACACAGAGCAAGGACTTCCCAAACCTGGAAATCACTTTATCCGACGACATGGAAACGTTAGCCAAGTACTTCCGAACGTGGCGACTTACTCCTAGTACGAGCAAAACAGAGACCTGCTGCTTCCACTTGAGTAATCAATTAGCCAATCGGGAGCTCAAGGTCAGTCTCAACGGATCCACCCTAAAGCACAACTTTACACCAAAATACCTCGGTGTCACGCTCGATCGGTCTTTGACCTTCAATCAGCACCTAACCAGCACAGCACGCAAACTCCAGACCCGGAATAACATCGTACAAAAACTAAGCGGAACTACTTGGGGAGCTAGTTCCGAAGTACTGCGCACGTCCACGCTATCATTGGTGTACTCCACGGCCGAATACTGCGCCCCGGTCTGGTTAGGTAGTGCACATACCACTAGAGTTGACGTCGAGCTAAACAAGGCCATGCGGCTTATCTCTGGAACCCTCCAATCAACACCCTGCCACTGGCTACCAGTGCTTTGCCGGATCCCCCCTCCCGAACTAAGGAGAAAAGAAGCCTTACTAAAGGAAGCTCTAAAAATCCAAAAGATCCCAAGCCTCCCCATCAACTCGGAGTTTTTTGAGCCCACCAGACACCGCCTGAAGTCAAGGAACGCATCGTACACCATCGCCTCAAAACTGCTTGATGAGCGTTTCAACCTCAAACAGGAATGGTTGCAGATATGGAACTCGGCTATGGAAGGAAAACTGGGCTGCGAGATTATCCCGGGCTCCGCAATAAAAGGGTCTGACCTTCCTAGGCGTGACTGGTGCAATTTAAACAGACTTCGCACTGGTCACGGCCGCTGTGCTCTTTACAAACATCGCTGCGGTTGGGTGGAGTCTCCGGCCTGTGCCTGCGGAGCCGAAGAGCAGTCCATCCAGCACATCATCCACGACTGCCCCATAACGCGCTATACCGGTGGCCCTCCTGAAGACCTGATCTCTCTCAGTGACGAAGCCATTAAGTGGCTAATAGATCTTAATCTTAATTTATAATTTGTATTCGATCTGTTCTTACGATGTGCCATACGATTAAATAAAAAAAAGCCCGCAAAACTTACGTGTAACAACACCATTTTCGAGAAAGTGATAAAAAAGATAATAAATATATCAATGTCCGCAGATCAAGTCGCACTAGTCCGTTTTAACCCATTCCAGTCTTGAATAGACTTAACATTTAATGTGTTAACGAATAATAGTACGATGACAACGCCTAATAAAGTACCGTAAATTATTAATTATCTATAAAAAAAACTTTTTAAAAGAAAAAATAATATGAATTTTTGCTGAGAACGTTCCCCAGAGAACGTTTCCGAGAAGTTTCCCGGGAAATTCTCGAGAACAAAGAGAATTTCATTGATAGAATGACCTGTTGCGCACAAATACTTTGCAAATAGTTATAAACCACAAATATAATGAGTATTAAGCGAACAAAAAATGCATAACTCAAAAATATAAGGTACTTTCTCAGAAATTTCCGCTACGGAGAACTTTCCCGAGAAGCTTCTCCCGATATTCTCTTGTTTCCGAAACTTCTCGAGAACGGCCCATCACTGATCATCACACTTCGATAACAAGTTTATGATAATCTTCCATACTTCAGTTATACAGAAAAGAATTGATTTTTATTGATCTTAACACTACTTGAGACCATTTTTGTATACCTGGTGTCAAGTTATATTATTTTAAACCGGAGTGAAACCAAATCCGAATGTAATAATAATTTTATTGGCTGCTTTATAACCGCAATATGATCATAATATTTATAACTTGACGCCCTTCATTTAAATTTCTTTGGTCGTTCACCTCACTGTCATCAGTAAATTGGCTTTTCCTTAGAATTTTTAATGACTACTACTAAATACAGAACATTTTATGATGATGATTATTTAAATATCAGAAGATTAGTATAGTAAGATTGAAAAATGCCGTTTTCACAATCATATTGCCTTTAAATTGAATTGAATTAGGTAAGTTGAATTAACGAGAATTGCAAGCATAAAATGCCGTATAAATCTTAACAGCCCTAAGCGTAATAACTAATCAGTCAAATATATAAAAAAAAAACTGTTCTCATTGCTTGCACGGCAGCATTTGTTACGTTATTTACAATAATATAGGGATATTTCTAGCCATTTATGTATCGCAGGATTCGCAGGAATACAAAAAAACTTCACTTACTTCCAATCCTGCTCTTGCTTCCCTTATCACATCCAATTTACTTAACATAATTCAACCCGATAGTAATTACTAAACCGGAAGTTTACATGCAAAATGGCGTCAAAACTCCCCACTGACAGGTGACTGTCGGAAATTAGGGGTCTTATCGTCGCCAGGAATGAACCGCTTCCACTCGGAAATGAACCCGGACCACCCGCTGACAATTCATTACTGAGTCATTGAGATGTAATTATGATTTTGAGAATTTCAGGAAAATGACCGTGACCAGAATAGAATTGACTTTGTCAAAGGTTTGAATAACGCTTTTAACCTTTCTACATACGACACTCGTTTAATGACCAATATACTCAAACCAGCATGAAAAAAATTCCGATCGTAATTTTCGTCCCGATTTGGGGCCTTAAATGAATCATTCAATACCTGTATTGAACTATCAGATAGCGCCGGTTACTTAATTCATAATCCCACATGATAATAATACATTTATCATTTGCACCACTAATAACAAGTTTGCGGCTGGCTAATTCTAGTATTATTGCCAATTCAACCGCAGTCGTTTCAACATCCATGTTGGGTGTATAGGATAGCATTATTACGTGCTGTAAATTTGCCTAGGCAAATAGTATTAACTCTCTCGTATTCATACAACCGCTATTAACCAATGAGCCTATATCAAAGATAATAGATTAATATCAATCACTTTTACGGGTAGATTATTTGTAGCTTTTCGATTCGGAGTTATTTAACTGTGTAACAATGGAAAATAATAAAAGTTATAATGTATCCAGTATACCTGCTACAGTTATTAATTATTATATCATGTATATTTAAGACGAGTGTAGAATATTAAAGAATAAATACTACATCCTGTATTAACTAACTTCAGAAAGGAAAGGATAAATATAAATGTAACAAAAATGGCGAAACTTATAAGCCACTTACATCTAATTAGGCGAAAACGTTACGTCAAAGGTGACGTACCCCTAAAGTTTACAACATTTCATAAAACCTTCAGTTTAAGATAATTGGCAATTTAAAGGAAAAACACAACGTGCTTTAGTTCCCAGAATCCACTAAAATAGCACACCGTAACAATAACAAGACACGTAACAACAGCCACCAGCGTACCAGTGTTATGATTACATGCTACTCAATTCACTGCCTTCTGTATATAGAATAGAATGATAATTTATTTGCAGAAACACACACAATGGTTATAAAACAGTAAACATGAACAATAGATATTGTGTGTACGCAAAAAGGTGTAAGCTCAGCATGTGCTGCAGCCGGGGGGCCACAACGCTGATTTTCAGCTTAAACCTTGTTGGTGACATTCGACCACTCACACAGGATATCAGCAGTCTACAAAAATTGAACAACATAAAAAATAGAAAAAGAGGCCAGCGTACAAAAAATAATCAAAATATAAAACAACTTTACCCTAATACTAAAAATAAAAAACATAACAAAAAAGAATGAACAAGGAGATGGAAAAAAAAAGTGAATGTATAGTGAATTTTTTGTTTTAATTTACATCGTTAACACAATATTAATAAAAGAAAGCAAGAAACAAAGCTCAAGTAAGCAATCGAAATCGTGTCATCGTTAACTAAATCCAATTTTGTGAGTATTTTATTTAAGCACTATTAATTAAGTTCCCATTGTTTTTCAGCAACGAAACTGAGCAATTTACCTAGTTACTACTGCGTTTTAAATATTGAAACCTTTGTGACACTTCCACAGAACCTCAGACTTCCGCATAACGTCTTTATAGGAGCCGCGCCGCTGACTTGGAGAGTAAGATTCATCGTCATAAGTAAACATACACATCCCGTTTTTGTTATGAGTAGCCGACAACTTTGAAGAGCGTCAACGAGGCGTGACCGTGACGCCAAATTTTGCAGCTGTCTTCAGTTTCGCTGACGCGGCGCATTTACGCTTGTGTTTTTTTTACTAAAAATAAGAGTTGCAGTACTTTGAAATTGTTTTTACGTTTAGAGCGTCGATTTTTTTACAATTAAGCTGACGTTACAATACAATTACTCCGATTATGCTCAACATTTATTAAACAGTAGTTATTGGGAAATTTGTATCTTTCTCTCTCTCTATGGGGTCGGTCCCTCATGTCTGAGGACCGTGGTCAGCATCAGGGTTGCATCTGGCGCGGATGATCTGCTTTCACCGGTTTCTGCCAAGCGCGTTTCTTATAACAGTGTAGAATTTGAAGGACGACGAGTATTTGTATCGAATAGGCCCAAATAATAAATAACTGGCCAAGAGCATGTCGGACCATGCTCAGTGTAGGGTTCCATAGCCGCAAATATAAGGTAAAAAAATACGATTTAAAAAAAGTACAACAACAAAAGAGCGTACCTTCATAGCAATTACGTCCTTTTGTTGAGAAGCGCAGTTTATCGGCAATAAATCAAAAACGGTTAATCCGATCTTGTTGAAAATAATTTTCGTTGAAAGTATTAATGAAGCGTTATAGACGGACGAACATACAGACGGACTGACATGACGAAACTATAAGGGTTTTGCCATTTTGGCTTCGGAACCCTAAAAACGGTGTCAAAATAGACCGTTGCTCAAAATATCAATAGCCAAAACTCATTAATTAATATATTTTTGGGGACTTACTTAAATATTTTTGGCAACCCAGTATGTTGTCAAAAATATTTAAATAACTAAACTACTAAACTTATTTACCCGATATGGTATGCCTAAGATTTTTTAAATCTAAAACTTGCTGAATAATTATTACATTGAACTTTTAATACTGAAATAGAATAAGCGGTTATAGTACCCAGTAAGGCAAATGATAAACATTCATCGCAAGCTCGTAATTTTCTTTTTCACCTTATTTTATCATTTGTACACAGTTTTGAATGTCATGCTAATTTATTCATAATATTTGAATACCTAAACAAACTTTGCAGACAAACCGACAAATTGAAAACGTGTTTATAATATATAAAGCCCTTTTTAAAAGATGCTTTGATGTTTTTTGTGTCTTATATCAAATTGGTCCTTTGAAAATTAGTTTACGCTACATTAAACTTGGGTTCTAGAAATTAAATTGAATGAAAAATAAGTTAACACTTTCGCTGCGATAAGGGGTCTGAAGACCTCCTGCCAGTACTCCCGCCCGGTGCGGGTGAAAATATTGTGATTTCACTCTGGTGCGGTGCGGAGCTCGTAGCTTGTAGAATTTTATAGGTATAAAAGAGACCACTATATGGTTCGATTTCTATTTAAACGTAGAACTTTTTAAAACCTTAAAACACGCAAGAGGTTTTTAGGCCTCTTATCGCACTGAGAGCGAAAAGTGAGCGTTCAGTGCGGATAGGGGATCTAAAGACCTCATATAAGTAGTACGGACCTGTTTGTGTCTATGATAGTTGAAATTGAACCCAGTGATGTGACGCGTCTATGAGCAATGCACGTAATATAAATATTGCATTTGCCAGTGAGTCACAGTGCGTACATACTAATAAGTGTCAATTGTATTTTATTTTTTCAGTTGGTCAGTGATTAAACGTAGTAAAAACCTAAGTGCTTTGGTCAGTGAGTGGGATTAACAATAAAACAAAAACAGTATCAACTGTGTTGATAAATACTATTTATCAACACAGTTGATACTTATTTATTAAATAGCCAATAAAAAAGTATAAAACATTTAATCTTACTGCCGTGATTGTAACAAACCAATGTGTTTCAAATGTTTCTTTAACATTCATAAGTATAAGTAATTTAGCTATATATTGTAGTAAAGTTTCTTATTTCGATATTTTAGATATCGATAGCATTGCCTTTTTGTTAGGAACGTCACTAGCAGTAGCTACAAGCGTACATTGAATTCAGTGCTGTAAGAGGTCTAAAAGCCTCCTAACTATTTTCTATCATTTTCTCATATTCTGACATCAGAACTGTGGGCAAAGCCAAAACAAGACAAAATGGTTCTTTAGCAATAGTTTGATATAGGTTTCATATGAAAATGTGTGAATTTCGCAGAAAAAATTGCATTTGAAGTATCCAGTTCGTTGAATGGTCTTAAGGCCCCTAACCGCACCGGTAAAATGGTACAGTGAAGGCGTAAAGACCACAGCACTAGTTGAAAGTTAGCCACATTTTGAGCCGCAGTGAACGTGTTAAAACATTCAGAAGCAGATGTTTGAGGCGCTGAATATTATTTAGATAATAATAATTTATTTTTCTTGCAGTTGGTCTGATAACAATCAGACCAACTGCATATGCCTAAAAAAATGGGTACATTTCGTTAGTATTTCCTTCTTGTGATTTCTTTGTACTCGTATACGTGTCTCTTTTTAAAATAAGAGAAGAAGAATTTTCATTTATTCATGTGATACCTATGATAATTATTTCACGTTTAAGAAGTTTTAAGTTCCTTTATCTATTAAGTAGGTAAATAGGTTAACATTATAAAGGTATTAGTATCAAATCCTAGTGTTAAACAATACCTAACTATTAGATACCTACTAAGCAACCAAGTTTTTTTTTTCATGCACTTAACTACGAGCCCAATTTGTGAAGATTAGCCTATGTTCACGATAATATCTGTTCCAATTTCATCTATGAACCTATTCAACAAATTCTGATAGCTAAATTTCCTATGAGCACACCCTGCTAATATCACTTGCAGCAGCGACCTATCCCCGAAAAAGCAAAATTCAAACACATTCATTAATATTCAAGCAAACAAAGGTCGCGTTATCTCGACGCGACTCTCCCCCCCCCCCTCCCCCCGCTGGCCCCCCGAGCCCCCCGCAGGGTCCGCGGGCAATAAACGTCCCGCGGTGAGATAGGGAAGCTGACATGTTGGCGCGATATTCGGAAAATGGGAGACGGCGGGTGAAAATGCGATTTCGTTGCGTCCTATGAGTTTACAAACTCTAAATATTTTTTTAGAAAAAGAAATACAAAACTATTCGGTATATTTTTAAGCAAGACCCACCAGTACCAATCTAAAACAAAAACGCACAGATTTTACAATTAAATAAAATCGTACAATATCAGATTTTTAACAAGCGTTTGACATTAAACGGCCCTGGGGCACTATTTAGCATCTTTCTTTCAATTATAGCGTTTTTAACATCGTCTCTTCAAAGGACAAATCAAATTGGAATCCCCTCGCTTCATGTAATTGAGTTAATATCTCGTTACAAGGGGACAAACAAAACTGTATTTTGAAACATTATTATTTTTACTTACACCGCTTCTGCATTGGATATTAAATTGTTTTTATATTTACAGATTTTCTGATCGTGAGGCAATATCCGGGGAGAAAATGAACTGGCAGTTGTTAATGCTGATATTGTATTAAACTTCATTTCTTCATATTTTTCTGAGAAATTATCTTAAATAGACGTAGGGCTTAATAACAGACAATTTAATAATTTCCAAGGTTAAAATGCATTATGAATTCCGTACTTATAGACATTTTGAAAAAAGTTCAAAGTGTTGGCTTTATGAATTTCGAACGAAGAAATTTAGAATGAATGAATTTTTTAAACAATCTTTAAATAATATGGCTACATTTGCCACCGAAAATGGATTATTTTAACGTGCCTTATTATTATCATCACAGCTTTTATATCCTAGAATGGATTTTTCCTGATACTTTTACTTTACATTGTCCATACTAGTTCATTAATAGCCTTTTTTAATTAATAATTTATATCAATCAATTGGTAAGGTCTCTCATTGCTATCCAATTAAGCATCAAAGCTTAGCCCAGCTGCAGTATGTCTACTTGTGTAGTAAAGTTTGTACTATGTATCGAAAGTGTTATTATTATTATGCACTAAAAACTATTCTAACGATGTTCTTAGGACGTACAAAAGCTTCGCATTAAAACTAACGATATCAACAAAAGCCACTGAAATGCGTCTTGGCAAAGTTCTACGAAGCTTTAGTATTTATCGAGCAAAAAGCTTGTATTGTGTCCTTGACAATAAAATGGATAAGGACTATTTACATCCGCGGCGCGGGCAGTCGAAGCCATTTTAGAGGATAAACTGCACTTAGAATGGAGTTTACTTCATATTTTAGTTCGCTCTTGACGCCTCGGCTATAATAAACGGGGTTTTATAGTGCAATCCTAACCAAATTTGATGATAGTTTTAAATTGGCTTGCTGTAAATTCACAGACGATAGGTTTTAACTACTAATACCTAGGTCCTGTAATACTCACCGGTAGAATGATAATATACCAAGTTTAAATAAAGTTAATAGGTATCTCTCTTTCAATTAAGTAAATAGTAGGCTAACTATTTTTTTGAGATCGGTGTCAGCCATGTACCGCATACGCCTACAGGTGACTACAAAGTGACTGGCATTTACCTCACAGAAAGTAGTTGTCATAATTAATTTAGATTTTTTTAAAAGATAAATAAATTCTATTTCTTCCGCCGGTTTAATGATTTTTTTAATATTTTTTTATTTCTTAATTTCAATAGTAAATGAATTACGCTGTTAATCCAACGACACGTTTTCCTAGTGACTGATACACTCTCTCTATAGCTCTCTATCTCAAAAACTACTCAACCGATTTTTATGAAACTTACCTGAACCTGAACCTTACCTAGTCAAGCTAAAAAAAACTTTTGCAATCCAACTTATATTTTTTGAGATAATATGTGCGGACAAACATACAAATATAGATTTACAAAAGTTGGCACACATGTTTAGTTAGAAGCTGGTATAGACGAACATATATAAAAACTATGCAAATCTGACAATATTACATACAAATGGGTCGAAGCGATAATCTCCTTTTTTGAAGTCGGTAAAAAAAAGCATGTGACGTTTCGGCTCATGAAGCAAACGCGTTATGAAATCAATTTGTCACAAACCTTTTAATTTGTTCCTTAATGACATATATTCTATTAGACACAGACAGAATTTGTGGAAAACGTTACCCCGGCCCTTACTCTAAATAAAAATAAAATATTGAAATACTATGTTTTGCATTGACGTTCTGACCTTAGAGTACGTACCTACCTAAGAATGCATGCGTAATCCACATCAAATAGATTAATTGTCTGGCAAGCTACCCAAAAAATGCAATATGCCTGCATGCAAATGTAATAAACAAATATCTTAAATTACTACACTTTAAACTATAAGCAAAGCATTTATAAAGCTGTACCAATTTTGGCACCGTATCAACTATCAGAATTGTAATTTTTGCGTAGTGTCGTTAACCTAATGCACGAGTATTTGAGTTGACACCATGCCAAATTACATTTGAAACATAGATGACAAAACGTTATGGCTATTTACTTGGCACTCATAATTATTGCCTTAATAAACCTTCGAGCGACTAATATCTATCTATTTACTTTATTTAACTAGACATATTTTTGGACTAGGGCTTTTGTGACTTGGGTTTTTTTAATGGCTGCCAATACTGTTTTTTTTTTGTATGGGCAATACTGGGATCTCGGTATTATCGATCCCGTTAGTAGTAAGTTCATCACTCGATATACATATATTTTTAAATTTACTAAACTAGGGATCTGAAAAATTACGAATATATGCAGGTAGGTGCATATCTTATTTTTTTTAGAGATAATAATCATTATTTAAAATAAAATCTTAAAAATGTAAAGGCCTTATTGCCTCCAAATTTTTAGTTACGCGGTTACGCTTCTGGTTACGGTTGAAAAATATGTTGAATAATAGTTACGACACAGGTTAGTTATAAAAGTATAATAATTCTAGTTCAACGGTATGGTAAAAAGATAGATGTTAAACGAACGAACAAAATATGAACATGCGTAATAAAATGCTTGTTAAATTGCTATTAAGTACAATACAATACAAATAAACTTTATTGCACACCAAATAAAAACATAACACATTATGTAATGTATCATAATTAAAACAATTTAAATGAGAGTTACATACTAACGAAGACAAAATGTAGGTAATTGAAGTATGTGAAAGGAAGAGGACACTGACTTCTGTAACACAGGACGTCTGTAACCTAGCTCAGAAGTCAGGGACTTCAACTGAAACCTTGTACCTTGTACCTATTTTATCAATAAAGATTTATTAATATTTTTGTATGTCTTACCAGTACACGGGACAATGGTGTCCCGGACCTTTAGAGTAGAGCCCCTTTCGACAATTTAATGAAAGGCAAAGTCATCCTCTGGGTGTACACCTGCTGGCTGCAGGGTGTCGAGAGGTGTGCTGCGCTTTCTCCGAAGGTACTCGTGGCCTTATGCCTTTTAATACTTCCACGCCTGGAGCATATAGCTCTAACGCTCCTCTCTGGATGGCCAATGAAGGCAAACCAGAGCTGAGAGTCCAACATGTAGGCACACCGGAGGTGAGTGCCCTAATCGACTATCTGGAGATCTAGAGATTATTATTATTCTTTGTATATCTTACCTTATCTTTTTCTTTGTATTTTCTTTCTTACGTTAGGTTTTTTACATTATTATTATTTATTATTTAGAAAGGTAGACGACAGGCAGTCTTATTACCTAAAGTACTTGCCTATATTGATTTATATTTAAAAATTAATAAGAAAATTATTAGTTTTATAAGTTTTACTAAGGGTATAACAGGAAGTATAAAATATTCAACCCCCATTTATGACGCGTATACGAACAGCTGCATCGTAGGTTGTGCAATCAGCCATAAATCGCTTAATTTGGGGTTTAAAAATACTCATGCCAGCATGTGTCTAAATCACCATGACAACACATAATGTTCTAGTTAGTTATAGTTATTATTTTATGATTATTACAGTTATTGGATCAGCTTGATTAGATCTTAGAATTAGGCCTCCATTAGGCTGTCACAATATTTTCGGTTGACTGGCAAAGAATGCCATTTGACATTAAGTTCAACATTCGTACGTAAATATTAGTATTTCGCAAATAACGAAATAAAAAACACATTTAAATTAAAACTCGTAAACACATTTTATTTATACCCAATTACTCGCGAACCAATCTGCATAGGCCAGATTATAACTGCTATACGATTACAAAGAGAAAGGGTTGACCGCACCCCCGGTTTTTTTGTAGGGCGTGATTCACGGGGTCAACGGCTCCAGGGGTGCTTTATGCTCCATTCGTTGACCAACGAAAATAAACATTCGAAATGGTTATTGCCATTCGAAGGTCCGTGGGAAAGGTATTAAAATCTTTGTATGTTCTGTATAGAGGCTAAGCTTGCATTATTTCATTTTCGAATTTTGCATGTCGTTTTCATATTGTGCAGCTAGTTTTTGTTAGTGAAACATTGTTTTAAATGTGATTCTTCAAAAAGAACAGGTTTGAGTTAACTTTAATTTATTTGGTTTTAACAGGTTTGAGTTAACTTTAATTGTTTCTTATTTCTTTCTTGTGGCAATAAATATATTTTTTTAATATCATTCTCTGAGACTTTATTGCAGTTTTAAATACAATGTGCAGATGGTGAACGTAATAAAGCATTCCCTGGATGTAGTGGATTATGACTTTCAACGACAAATCTACGTACAAATTCTAGGTTTATTAAAAAAAATACAAAGTGGTGACACGTAGGTACACGTAATTAGCCCATATATGCACTTTGTCGAATAGGTAGGAATAAAGTTTAATACGAATACATTTTAATGGCATTTCATGATTATTAAATAAATACCAAAATGCAAAAATCAACAATGTTCAACAAACACAACAGAGCTGAATGAGTGCTTTTATTGTTAACAGTTTTTGTACTTAAGCGTTATCATAACATAATCCCGCACTGATCCATCTGAGTGTCCCCCTATAATAGACCTTTTTACCAGGATAATTCATCATATGCTAACAAAGCGTCATTAGATGCCTATTTATTGTCTACGTATAGATGTCACTGAGAGGATATCATGATGGATGGTACGATTGGACGTGGTTAGCGTACAAATCATGTTATACTTACTGCTACATGTGAAATCATATATTTTTTATTAATCAAAAATACATATTGGCAATTGTTTAAAAAAGGAAGAATGATAAATTATAAATTTGTTTGACATTACAAAAAAAATACAAAACAAAACTTTAATACAATAATGAGGAGATAAAAGTGACGAAAACCGCTGCACTTTTATTGTATTAATGTTTATATTTACGAATGAACATAACGTTGTTTTAAGTAAACAGTACACATGTTCAAAGTTCAAGAAATAATGAAATACTCTTTCTTACATAAGTACAGGATACATCATCATTGTCCTTCGCATATTGTCTCAGTAAAAAGGCAATAAAAATAAAAGGTCCCATTACAATACGGGCTACACTTAACACGCTTGACTTCACATCTCATTGCATTCTTATATACACTTTATTCTCTTGTATTAAAAACTATTTTAGCTTACTTCGATTTGGGACCTAGCATACGTTAGCCGGTATGTAGTGGTAATAAGGACGGTTTTAACGTTGAGTTATATCGTGTCTGATTGTTTGTTTACAACCTCAGTTGTTTATTGTGTTAGGAATAATAAAACTGTATAAATGTGTAAGTTATTGGCTCGAGGATTTAAAAGTCAAAGTCAGTTAGGGCTTAGGGTCGGGTTTTAAATTTAGATTTCTTCGATACTATTTATAACTTTCATATCATGTTCATGAAACAGTTGCATGAATAGAAAACAGTATTGCGATTTAATTACGCAATATCGATTAAACACGCATACATACAAGCCTCTTAAAATGTGTAGTACCTTAAACACTTTATTTGAACAAGCAAGAATTATGTAATTCAAACCTCTATGGATTTAAATAATTCCATAAATTCTGATAAAAAGTATATTTAAAATACTTAAACCCCGATATATATTGTAAAATAAAGAAAACGCATTTATTTTATGCGGTAAATGCATTGCGGCTGACTTTCATTCATTCTTGCGGCGGTAAAACTCTTTGTTGGTCTTAGTGTCCACAACGGTCACGGTGTCCAAATCCTTTTATTTTTCTCTACATTCTGGCCTCCCAGGCATATTTGTTGCCTATTATTTTCAGATCATCTTGTACAACATCCTCTGGGTTGTTTCTGTCAGGGTCCATTAGAAGATATGTAGTTTTGACGGTTGGTGCCATCCATTCTTTCCAAACTGCCTGCCTGTCTTAGAATTGTCTAGAATTTCGTTATATGTAAAATAAATTAAATGGAACATAAAAACATCATCAGCTCGAGTCGTTCAATACTGGATATAGGCGTGATGCACGCAGCCTTATTAGCTTATTTTAGAACTTTTAACCGTTGATTAAGCCAATATTTCCTACCTAGCGAGCTTACCGTTAAGCTTTCGAGTTAAAGTTAACCGTCTAAATAAGAAATATCAACAAAGCTAACGACTTCATCGAGCTTCGAGCTTTAAAAGCTCGTGTGTTACGCTGAGCTTAATAAATGATATACAGGTTAGTTGCTAACGGTATTTACTTGCTAGCAAATCAAACAAAAGTTAAATGACTAACGAAATAGGATACCTACTTTACAGAAGTCCCGTTAAAACAAAATGTGTATTAATGTAATAATAATTAGCGTCTCTAGAAATAATAGTTACTTAGCAACGCGCGGACGACGACCCTGTGACCTTCGCGGCTTAATACAAGGGTAGAAGAGAAATAATCCAATCAATACTAGTAGTAAGTTGTGGTACGTATCAATTTACTAAGCGACTTCATGATAGATAGATATTTATTGTATTAATCATACATTATCATGATAGATTTCAGGAAATATACTTGAAATTAAAATTAAAATCCTAAGTAATTAAGACCAATAAAAATATTAAATCAAATCAAAATGAGAGTTTAAATTAAAATTATAAATATTATACTACATGTCACTCTTAAATAATTCACATGATTTACTTATAGGCATATGTATGTAATCTGTTATTAATTGTAAATGTCGGGGGAGAGTGTCATGAAGGGAGAGGATCTCAACCCACTGTATTAGAAATTACTTGTCTACTGTATTCTCATGCATGGTTCTAGAAGCATTACTGAAGTTCACCCACCCATGAGTCTTTATCGGTCTGTCCTATTACTACAGTAAGATTATTTCCACTTTGACACTCGGCAATTTTCGACATTTATCGGGAGAGATCGGAAGTGAAAATGACACGAGATATATTGCTGCTTGCCTATTAATAATACCATAGTGTGCACTCAACAGTCTAAAACACTAATGTAGATCACCTGCCACAATGACGTGACAGTGTACCTATGAGTAATACAGAAGTGGCTTGATTTAATTATTACATCGCATTACTAAAAACACAAATATAAAATTAGTAAAAGGGAATTTACTTCTTTAAAAGCATTATTTACAATAGGTTTTTTTATTAACAGTGTTCGGATCTGGGGTGCAATTTGGGGTATATGACTTCAAACATTATAAAGAAACATGGATGTTCCTTAGGGTTCCGGAAATGATTACTATAGATTATTTTATTACTATAGATACATAAACACAAAACAAAAAATATGCATCCACATTAATATCCATTCCCAAAATACCGAGGAACATACATGTTTCTGTATAACGTTTGAAGTCATATACCTACCCCAAATTGCACCCAAGATCCGATCTTTGATTATTAATTTAGTATATTAAATAGTTTTCAATATTTTATGTGAGTAAATTCTAGGATTTTATATACTCTATATGAAAACACGAACCTTTACGATTAAAACTGAGACATCCCGACCCGAGTGTTAAACTGGAAATAATAGTACTGTAGTAAATAATCTTTCTCTCAGCCTTTTTTGCCATTTTCTCATACCTAAATAAAGCAGTGCATAAAGCAACTTTACACAACAATTTGAACATCGTTTTGTTTCATCGTCAATGTCATCTTCATTATTAGGTAAAATTTTCATCCTATCCTATACCTGTGCTGCGATTGACCTCAGTAGTACCTACCTGATGCAACTCCGAGGCAGAAGATGTAGCTCGCCGGTTCAGTAAAGCTTTTCACTGTTATCTTGAAGAGTCCTATGTTATATTTGCTAATCAACGTTTGTACAATTGGATATAATTATACTTATTCTAGAAATATTTATCTCTCTCAAAAAACAATTACTCGTTTACCCAGTGTGTGAAAGCTAACGCCTCTTTAAAAACCTATCTAATTGTAACAGTAAACTCCAATTGTCAGGATCATGTAAACCGGCTGGCGTGTTTGTTTTACCCGGGTTATGATTGGTTTGTTAAGTGTTGGAATTTCGTTTAACTCTCTACGGAAATAACTGTATTCATTCAGCTTATTGATAAAACAAATACGAAGATGTTACCGTTGTTTAAATATGCATGTTTTACTACACACAACACACGAACACAATTAAATAATTTAGGGGCAAGTGCTGTACGTGTGGACGGTTTTACCTGTGGACACTACTCATACAGAGAAAACGAATAACCATAGTCAAATACCAATCACTTATTTGAAAAGTATTTTTTTCATATGGCAACACTAGCTAATCGCCATCTTTACTGATTACAGAAACTGTGTGTTTTGAGGCTGCCGAAAGTTTTTGTGACAAAAAGTAATTTTTTACCTTCTTTTAAAGCATGTTTTATGTAAAATCTCTAAATGTTGCGGGTGTCTTTGCAATGGCATATTAATTTATATGATGTAAACGTTATTTCTACAAGATTTCGTTAATCGTAGGTAGCATTTATAGTGACCGGTATGAATTCAAAATAAAAACCGCCGAAATTGTACCTGTGGATACCTCCGTGAATGTACCTGTGGACTGTCCATAGGTACAGTTATACTGAATGTTCCTGTGGACAGTAAAATTAATATACAATATTTTTGTTTGTTTTAGTGCCTCGTAGTAAAGCTGGGAAAAATAGAGACAAGATATGCCTAGACACTCTGACTGCAGCTGTTTGGGAAGTAGAAAATGGAAGTTCAGTAAGGAAAGCCGCAGAGAAGTTTAAAATCCCAAAATCGACAATCTTTAAAAACATAAAATTAAATCACTGTCAAAATATTGGTGAAGAAGGCTTAGAACTCCTAAAAAATGATGTCAGGAGGATATTTAGCGATACTGAGGAGCAACAGATATATGATTACTTAAAAAAGCAGCATTACTACACACAGCATATTCTTCTGCTGACAATGGAGGCATTTTAAAATCCCATAATTATACTTGAGATTTTGCTAAGAATATTAGATTTCAAGAAGAAAAAAAGTAACTGTGATATGCAGAGCAACATATAATTACATGTTGTTTAATTGTATGTTGTTAATTACGTTATTCTAGAAGTTTATTCTGTTTAAAAGTATGTTGTTGATTAATGTCCGTAGGTACGTTACCGTCCATAGGTACGTTTTTGGAGTCCATAGGTACAGACAGTAGATGTACCTATGGACAAAATGAGTGTTTTTTTTAAAATGCTTCTATCCGCCATCTGCGGATAGCTAGCGTAGAAAACATATGTGGACTTTGAAGATTGTTTAATTGTGATTAAAACAAAATAAAGAATTCATTTATAATACGCGTAGTTTTTGTCTAACAACTGATTAAAAGTCAAATTCTGGAAAGTGTCCACAGGTTGAGCACTTGCCCCTAATAATTACTCGTAGATTTAAAAAAATGTGGATATTAGTTGAATCTTCTTTTTTTTCTAACTTTGACTTGTGAATAATTTTCTGAAATTTTGAAGAATTTCTCATTTTAAGTGATTTGTCGGCTTTTATATTACCTATGCTTGACAATTAATTCTTTGGCTGCACTAGAAATATATCTATTGCCATTTGGTAAACCATTAACACCACTAATTCCACAATTTCAGGACATCACGAACGGGAATGTTAACACACAACACATTCCCTCGCCGCCGTTCCAAAATTAGTCAAGTATTAGTAAGTCAGCGATTCTGTTAGTTCGCCTCGTGTATCAATTAGACGCCATTAACGTCGCCTAGAGAACTAAGATGCAGAATACAGCGATTGTTCAGAATTCAAAACCTTTAACATCATCAAGATGTATTTTCTTTTCGATACAGCACAACGCCTTCAGGAAAGCTACATGGACGAGCAATTATGTACATTTTAATTTGAGTTAATTACTTATTTCTGCTTCAGAAGACTTATCTTCGACACAATTTACAATGAACTAATGCAATATGATGTCTTCTTTCTAAACACCTTCGTTCGATTTGAGGTCGCTTATTAGGTACTAAGGTATATACTTAAAGGAAACTAAACTTCACGAAAACATCAAAGTGTAACATTACAATCTCAATGTTGATTTAAACAAAATTACAAACGCATTCAATAAGAAAATTGAACAAATTCACACTCTTTGATCTACCCCTGTTTTACTTTCGATTCTTTTATCTGAAGCCAAACACCCTGGAGCCTTCTCTGGGCAAATACGCAGCTTCCGTCAACTTCCTACCCTCCTTGAGGCACCACTCTTGAGTGATGGAATAGACAACGATAACGCAAATAAACAAATCAAAACACTGAATATTGTATGCCTTTGTAGTGATCAGAAAAAAAACAGATATTTATCTTAAATATTGAACTACATGAAGATTAATATGGATGAATTTTAAACACTTGACAAAAAAGTTGTAGTAGATAGACACATTAAATTTATTTTTTTATTGTAACTTTTTTGAACATACTTAGCTACAAGCTGATTAGTTGGGCCGAATACTTGAAACCGAGTACTTTATTTAAAGTAAGCTAGTTTTAAATGTACGCTCGTCCTAAGGCTATACGCTTAAGTCTTGAGCCTGACTTTTGAGTTCGAGCGTAACTTACGCTATCGTGGCTCCTGGCGTTCCTCTGGGACCCAGCTTAGGGCTGCTAAGTGTGTGGATTTAACGCTACAGTTTCTACGAGATTAAAGTTTTAAACTAGGCTGGATATGAGTAATATAAAGACATAAAACAAGCAAACTAAGAATCACCCTTAATATTAAAGTGTGTAATATCACTGATTAATTTATTCTGATGATGTACGAGTAGGTATAGTCGTAAGATTCGTCCAGTCTGGTATTTCATTATGAAATGTTTCATCCTACGACTATACCTTAATGTAGCAATATAGTAGTAATGGTAATGAGGCGTATGCAAAAACATCCATATTATTAAGATTTACAGCACACTGTTTACGAAAAATCGAAAGGAATAACATAAAGCGATATCGTTGTACAAAGATAGGAACTAAGCGAAACAGATCATTACGTGCCGACTGCGATCCGGGTTCGATTCCTGCCTCCTAATGGATCGACGCCATCCGTTCTGTCAACGGTCACGTTTAATTTAACCAACAACCCATTTCTCTGATTGTTTTCACCACATCGGAGCTCTTAGAGATTTACTGTACTCTAAATCAATCCCAGTTTAATGAAGTGGAGAAATGGAACTTAAAAGTAAATGGAAATGTTCTAACAGACAAAGAAAATCAGCGATTCTATTTAAAGTTTAATGTACTTTTAGATTTTAATATCTCATTTCCAAGACTATTTAAATTTTTCTTTGTTTAAGATTTGTGTAAGATTGTCCCGCAATATTTATTTGTTATTATTATTATCTTCTAGATATTTATTTCTCAGCCTGAGTTTGCTAATGATTTCATCTACGGGACAATGCCAAGTAGATTCCATAACAATTATATTTCTTATAGTAATAAAACAACTTAAACGGATTAAATCGCGTATATTACTACATTTTAAGTCCCGACGAGTAATTATATTTCTTATTTATGAGTTACCGTCAGCTTTATGATATTATTACTCAGCAAAGGCAACATTTTTAACGAAATGTACTTATGCCATACTAAATTACTAACAGAATCACAGGCGGCTTTGATACAGACCCAAACTAAGTCAAACACTATTGTGAATATATTTTAAACAAAAAAATACTTTTAGTAAATCCTAACCTAACCTCCAGTAACTTTTCCAATTCAATTGTGCTTCCCGATCCCCCGGGAAACAAGCGGCCGCTTCCTAACTACTATCATGAGACAATAATACATACAAATTTAATAAAAAATTCAACATTATAAAGACAACTTAGTAATAAAATAAAACAAGCTTGCGTTTAATTTGAAATTGTGTGGGTGCCTTACTAGAATAAGAGTCCAATCAAGTGAAACAATTTAAATCTACCCGCATTTGTTTACATCCACGATCTAAATTGAAACAACGTACACTCCAATTAGAATCGAAATAAATCTACAGAAAAAGTCCCACAATTTGCTCAATTTACTTCTCCCTTTACTTAAATGGATTCTTCAATCGATTAGGGTTCTTATAACCTTGTCATAGATGTTATTATCGATTGTGTTGAGGGTGTATTTGCATGTGAATAGGGCCTGACGTCTCCATCGAGCAAACAGACAATTAAGCGTTTGACCCAGGGTTTGCTTTTGAAGATTCACACGCAGATCCCAGCTAGTAATTGATTAATTAGAACATTGATTAGCAAATAAAAGTTGAGGGTGCACGTGGTGCAACGATGGCTGAAGTGGATACATTTTCATCTTCTCTAAACGATTAATAAACTTTGACTATCATTGAAACACTCAATTGGAAGTCTTAAATACTTCATGACAAGGAGAGGTAATTGTAATATGAAATGTAATTATTATTATTCTGATCTTCGAAGTGCCATCCATCTATTCATATTAGCGATAAAGCTCCTTACTAAAGGAACGGTAACCTACCTGAAATGTCCTACCTATTACGTCTGTTTTGCGTTGAAGCGTCATATGATCTTTATTTTTTTAAATTAAACTTAAGTACTCAGATGTAGGGAGCTTATCTTTTAGAAATTTTAGTTACATTTCATTTCATTTCATTGCATACAATTGTAAAAAAATGCTTTTTTTAATGTTATTACGTGTATAATTTATAAATTGGCAAACAGTTTAGATAATTCAATTAAAAAACCATATATTTTGTTATAACTTAAACGATTATGAGACCTTAACTGAATGATGCAAAACCACGCGAACTCCAAACGAGCCAGAGAAGGCAATTCCTTCCAAACCCGATGGTAACAAAATTACCAAGTTTGCAAGATCAAAATGAAATTCTAAATTAATAAACAACTTTCGGCTGAAACTATCCCGGGGTCGAAAGAAGTTAGAACTAATCGATGTTGCTAACGTAGGTATTCATTCGAGAAGTTAGGGAGTTCAGTTTACGTCCCACAAGTTACTTCACTAGGCTAAATAGTAATTGTATTGAATAGAATAATGTACCTAAGATGCAAGTATATTACAAAATTCAATATATTTGAGGTCAACGAACCGAAGACTTCATTAGTCACTGTCATTTTACTTAGTCGGAAAATTATGTATATCACTGGCACAAATCCAAAGAAAGCTTGAAAGAATAAATATTAATTTATTTACACAAGGTACTGAGTATTTGATCGATAGTGATCGAGAAAAATCTTCAACATGGGAAATTCGAACGAAAGTTACTTTGGTTTTAAAACAAAACGGTCAAGAGTTTTGATGAAATATCCCAACCCTTGCTTTGTTTTGATTAACCATCGGGATTGTTAGCTTGGCCCCGGTGGGGGCAAACATAATTCTGTTCTGCAAATAGTTACTTAAGGTATCAGGGAAGGCGTAGTATGAAATATTTCCCTCAGAGCGCGAGTAATTTCGCAAGAATATGTGCACAGAATATAAATAGAGCAGTATGGAAACTACGCTTACTTTTTGAAATAAATACCTACGCTCCATTAGAGCGTTAGGGTTGTTTAAAATGAAAAGATCGCGGGCTGTCTCGGCGCGCGCACGTAACAAACACAAAGCGCGGCCACTCGCCTCCATGCGCCACTCGCGACCATGCTATGTTCTCTTAGTATATTGAAACAGGACCGCTAAACACATCTGCCATCTATCCCTTGTGAACGAAACCTCTAACTACTTTTTGTTTCTAAAGTCATGATCACAATCAAAAGTTCAAAATCAAAAATTAATTCAACGAAATAAGTAAAAACGTCAAAAATATAAACAATATAAATAAGGAATAATAATAATGTAAATTTATTAAAAATACTTATAGTAACATAATATATCTTGATAATCTTGATCGCAGCCAATCTAGATAATTAAGACTTTTCTTGCCAGCATACAGGACGAAACTACCATTGTCATCATGCATAATAAAAATCTTTTACAAATTATTTCATTATTATTACTCTTTTTGAATTAACACGTTTATTGAACTATTTGTACGTCATAATTTCCACCTTTTGACAATTCTCAACCTAAAATAAAGATGAAGTAGATTAGAATGGTAGTACGACTTCAAATGTTATGGCAACACAGTACACATGTCAGTTGTAAAACTGTTTTGGTTTTTTCTCTTTTAAAGTTTGTTTATATTTGTTGTCGGCATCGGTTAAATTTCATAAAGTTCCTATTTGTTTCAATCGGGGATCTCAATATTATTTTAACGTCGAGTTGAGCGTAACCTCCTCCGTTTATAATTTGAATCTCGTTATTGTGAGCAGACTCGTGAGATAAGACTCTTTGTGTTGCGCTTTTTGGTTTCAGATAAGACTCGTGTTATTTATTGTGATAAGTGAGATTTGACTAGTGAAACACACAAAGAAAGACTGAAAGCGTATTTTGTTAAAAAAAACTGTCCGAATTTTTATACAAAATTGGTGCAAACTCATTAACAGAGTCTTATGTCGTAAACACAGCCAATGGACGATTTAAAAATTGTCAAATCTGCCTTTGAGCACTTCCAAAAATATAAAACTAGAAAATGAAATCTTGTGGTTTATTTTTGCATCTATGCGTAACTGCCCATATGTACACATATCGTCAGATGCCATGTAAAACTTACTTACTGCCGAACAATTAATGATTTCGGCATCAAGTATACGTTTTACTGACCATCTGACAAAATTGAAGGGTCGACTGCAATAATGAAGGATGTTCAAAATTATTAAATTTTAAGTAAATACGTGATTCGCGTCATGTGTTCGAATAGCGTATTTACTGGGAATTACAATAATTTTGAACATTCATCGTTATTGCAGTGGACCCTTCAAATACGATAAATTACAATTACCTTCCTATATATATCTATATAGGTACGTATATAACTATATATATGTATATATATACATATGTATATACATATATATACGTATTTTAGTACCGTTCACACGGGATAGATGGCTGCACATGTAGGTTGCCTTGAAATCGGCTGAGTTGCCAGTCTATACCCAAGTATACAATAGTAGTCTTTGCTCGCGACTGACGGCACCGCGAGATTCCCTTAGGGGCCTTGTAAAAGCGCGCGTCTATGTGTGCGTGCGTTTCGATCGTTTTGTTTGTAGATTCCTTACTGCTTTAGCTTATATATATTCTGTGATATGGGCTTGCGTGTTTTCAAGGAGATCATCATAATTGGATAAAGGGTTTGCCAAAGTTTCTTTATTCATATATTATTTTTACAACTCTCTCATTTGTATTTGATACTTCAGAAAATTACGCAAAGTGTCCCATTGACACTGTACAACACGAAATACACAAATATTAACTAAATCATTGTTGTGTAGAACAAAGACGAGTCCATTATTTAATGAATTTACATCCAAAATCTAGCTTCTAGACTTAACTATCACCAGATTAAGTTAGGCACCAAGTTGCAAAACAATGGCACGAACTAGTGCCGGCAGAACAAAACCATATAATTAGTCTGCTTTCCTTTATTATAGGTAGTGCGATGACTTCCTTTGAGGCATACGTACCTGCTCTGTTATTAAACATCTTTGTATTCTTATATCTTTAACATAAGCAATTACATAAATGTTTATGATTGTATACCCGTAATTTGTTAAAGTGTAATCATAATGTTATAAAGAGTATTGCTTAAAATGACCTACCATTTTCTTCTAATTTAGGCTTGCCTAATTTTACAATATGCTATGCATGCTGTAGGTATACGTTTACTTAGATCTTTTGGTGACGAGTAGTTAAATCCGCAGGTACTACATATTTGTAATGATCAGGATAAAATGTTGAGTCTATTACACTATAATGACTAATACGTACATAATTTAAATGTTATTAACTCAACTCTGACAGTCATTTTATTAAAAGACATGACCCCGTGTATCACAAAAATAGAAATAGCACGCAACACGATTTAAGCTAAATCATTCAAGTAAACGCCTTCCATTCCGTATAACATGACCAGTTCATCGATTTGAAGTTACGTGGGTGGGGGACAAAAATAATCATTATTCGAGAACCAACAATAGTGACCACTTATCAATGGACGTGGCAGATGGTCATGAAATAGCGATTAAACGGTGGGAATTAAATGTTATAGTGGAAGGGTTGGAATTGATGATGTGTTTAAGTTTCGTGTGTAAGTGAACTTGTGGTAAGAGAGGAGAACATAGAGATCTCTCTCCAGGCGGTTGTTGTGCCTGGGGACCGAAGTCCGGTGAGAGCTAGTCGCAAGTTGTATTATGCAACCGACTTAGAACTTCGATAGCGCGATGTAGAACATGTCAGAATTAACAGATGACAGGAGCGTCGCCACATCAGCCCCCTTTGAGATCGGAAGCCGGTGACATATGAAGTGCAGCTTATGCGTTGTGATTAAGATCCGCTTGCAAGTGCCAGTGCTCAGAACCAGTGTGGCGAGCGGGAGCGCTCAGAGCCGAAGAGGCGAGCGAGGGTGCGAGGACTGCGAGTAGTAGCAGGAGTAGCAGTAGTAGTAGTAGAGTAGTAGCGGAAGCGTGCAGTCGAGTCGCTGGTACTAGGACTTAAAAAAATTCGTTAGCGCGATGTAGAACATGTCAGAATTGACAGATGACAGGAGCGGCGCCACAAACTTATTAGCCTGATTGATATAGAATTATTTATTTTAGATCAAAACTCATTTCAAAATGACAGATTAAAATCAATTTATATAGATAAATAATATAGATAAAAAGTGTAGCAAAAAATACCAATTCAAACATTTTCATCTGAATACTTACCTACATCTACACAGTTATATTATAGGCATTTGGATGATTTTGTAAGTAATTGAACCCGAAAAATAATGTGACGTCACATGACAAAACCAACCTAACGAGGCAAACTTGATGTTTGTCTGGGTCGTCACCATTAGCAACTGTTACAATGACGTCAATGATGCGTTCAACCCCTGATACGCTTACAATTGGGCGTCCGACTGGCATGGCTGTTTATCCGCAATGTGTTAGAACGGACGCAGTTTTGCGTTTGTACATCAGCATGCGTTTGCTTTTAGGTATCACCCGTGTAAAGCTGCCATATACCACCCCCTCATATAAGTATGTTTCACGTGCAACTTATATAGTAACATGTCTTCCTTTGACGCTTTACTTACCTAAAAACCTGGACTATAATAATACAAATTTAATGCAAGTAGGCCACAAGGCTTTCGATGACAATGCAGATTATAATATTGCATCTAAAAATGTAGGTATTAATACAATCCATATTTTTTTGTAATGCGGTATCGCATCGGAGTGTGGCTGGCTTTTAGCCGTTTGTATGCGCTCGGTCTAAGCCCGCGTTTGGTTCCAATATCCGAATAAACACCGAGGGCGACCGCGTCAGGCACACGCGACATTTTATCGCCTGCGATATCACGACTCTTTTATTTGGTTCTCACATTATTTACGACATTAATTGGAAATTACGGGGTGACCGTTTAGCTCGCAATGGCGATTTGTTGTTTTTATGTCTGCATTTCTCAGAGGATTATGAGATCAAATTGCTTTTTACAAATCATTTTCTAACTTATTATTTACAGATTTTAAGTACTTAGGTATCATTCCAAGCGGAGTATTTTCAGGTGGCTGTACCTCGTAACCAAATAATACGTTATACTGAAAGTTAGGTATGGGGTTGCAAATCCTCAGATTATGGTTTGATGGTTGAGTAATTTGCAAATGGAAAAAGAAACTTTTAAAAAAAACATAATTTTAGATACTTTCAGAACATTTATCACTGACGAATTTTCATACCAAAACAAACTCGCACAAACGTTCGTACCTATTCCTTAGCTCGCAGAAACTGTCTTGTCATAAAAAAATACGCTATTGAATGCCACCTTTAAGAACTAATAATTTGAAAGTACAATGAGACAACAATATTGTTATATAAATGCTTTTAGAACAGTAGGTACGAAACATACTTAAGATACCGATTAAATCTCAGTGAATAGTGTTGTTATGATTAATTTTTCAAGAAAAGTTAACAACCTTAATAAATCACCTTTCGTTTTTTTTAGATTTTCGAGGGATTTATATAAATAATCACTATCACACTGCAAATCTAATAGCACACTCGTTTGATTCTACAGTTTCGAAAAAAGGCATTTTATTAAATGAAAAATCGCAGTTTCGTATGGAAAATTGTAATTAATCACATTGCTTTGTTTTAATCATAGGGGCAATCCCTAATTGATACGAGTAATGAGTAATATGTAAGTTAATGATATTTTGTTATTCGTACATGTAAAAATTATTAATATATTCGGGTTTCTAAGTATAAGCACAGGTATTACAATTTTGGACGTACTAAAGCCAGCGGTGCGTTCATCTTACACATTATATTTCAGTCGATTCGATTCGTTTACATCCCTGCTGTTAAGTGCAGGAAACCCTAGCGAGTGTCACCCTCCGCGTTTATCATTTTTTCGATCAGCCACCCGGGTGACAGCTTTCAACCCGGGATTAACTTGGAGTTGTGGCGAGAAAAAAATTTAATAGCTTTCCAGCCTCCGTGAGTGTTAGTTACATGCTTTGTTAGTTTACCGAAGTTTGCTGGAGGAGAAAATTAAAGACGGCTGAATTGGGGAATGTAATGATGAATGAAAAAAAGACGAGGTGAATGAGAATAATTTCGAAGGATTACGTGTATAAATGGGGTTTAAGCTGCATACTTATTCGTTTCTTTTAAATTTTCTAGTGTGGTATTTTACTACGACTGTTTTGTGCGTAATGAACAATTTATGTGCACTCAGGCAAAAGGTATTCTTCGTTCAATTTATTTTAGGAATAAATAAGTTTATATGTGCCAACGGGCATTTCACATCATTCACAAAAAAATAAAGAGAGATTTTTCATAATACCTAAAACATTTAAAAAAATAAGTAAAGTAATTAACAAAATGAAACTCCTACTATTATTGATCTCGCAGACAGGAAATTTGTCGAAAATTGCACCTAATTTCCGATGAAAATGTATGCATAGAATAATGAAGCAGTAATTTGATTTCGCTATACCAATCGCTCGAGGGTGTTTCCATTCTGTTATAATGAGTAACCATACAATACGATGATATGCATATTGGGAGTGTCATTTCAAAAGGGCTTATTTCTCTGTGAAAACCATAGACAAATAACTCCTTTTGATAAGATACTCCTCATATGAAATAAAGAGATACATAATGATTAATCGCGACCGAGAACTAATGTTCGATACTTATTGCAAGTGTGGGATTTTCATCCAAAAAAGTTCAAGCTACTTAATTTCAGTACGTTGAGAAAATGACACTTGCCTTAGTTAAGGCTAAAAGTGACATTTAGGCTTATTAGAACCGTAATAGGTACCTACACTGAAAACATCGACTTACAGCATCTAAATACATCATGTGTTTTTTGGGTACAAATCGGCTTAATATTTGAAACCATGAGTTTGTCTCTCAAATATTGGTCAAGTCATCAGTTAAATATTGACGATAATACCGAGACAGGATAAATATTTAATTTCAACTACCAATTCGTATTGTTCGTATTGGGTAACAATTCAATATTTAATTTGTGCCGAACCTTTGTTTGATATTAGGGATGCGATGAGGAACAAATATCTTTTTTTATTACAATCGTATTACTAACATATAAATAGGATTTTTAATTTAGGTAACGTATAAGTAAAATAGTGAAATATATTCTATAGTAATAATTAATTAATGACTTAGGTTATCAAGTATATCTATCATATAAGAGGGTAAGATGTACGAAAATTCTTATCGGTAGACCTGTACAAAAGTAGATTGAACTCTATAATACCTATGAGTAACACGATTTTTAAGAGCCTACACAAAAAGTTACTCTGTCAAAGTGTGAACCTGTTAATAAAATACTAGTATGAAATTTTTGATTGGGCAGATTGCGCAAATATGATGCTAAAAGACAAAAACTTAACAAAACTTATGTACGCGTCAGTCTACCCTTTGATCATGAGTCCTGCGTGGACTTGAAACGGGATGGAACCTAAAAACAATAAATAGATTATCCATTTCAAAATCATCGTAATCGCATTATCTCAATGTTTCTAACCTGCTGGACATCCGCAGTCCCCGTAGTCTCTGATGCTTCGCCTCGCCCTCCAGTTAGGGGGAGGCCGCGCAAGTACCTCCCGCCGCAGCCTTTCTACCAGTGGCTGCTGCGGCTCCAGCACCGCACTCCTCAGCGCCAGATGCTGCTCCTCCAACACCGCCAACCTCTCCTGCAGACCCTGCTGCTTATATAGACTATACCCGCTGGATATCAGGCTCATGGCACACGCACACCATAACACCACACAGTACATCCAAGGGTCCCCTGGACATTTGTCATCGCATTTCGTCTTTTTCACTTCTTTTTCCACCTTCGCTGGTGTTTTTGCGGAAGGTTTCCCTCCTATCTTTAAAATCATGCTGCTCAATTTACCCTCATGAAGTGGAATTATGGTATATTAGAGGCATCTTCACTGCGTTAACGGCCGTTGAATGGACATTGTATCACAATAGCCGCGTCCGGTACGCAAACCATCAATTTTAAACAAAACAAAACACACAAAACACAAATAGGGAAAAACGGGAACACAAAATTCAACACTGAAATTATATGAAATTCTAAAGTTTTCGATGATTCCGAGAATGGTTATGGTGCGATCGTATTTAAGATCGTAATTCAGTTCAGCGCGGCGTACAAACGTGCTTCCGACTCGGCAGGCGGAGCGCCACTGACGGCTGGATGAAACAAGTTGAGACAACGACATGCGGGACTCTGTTACGTAAATTTTCGGGAGATTTGTAGAAATTTGATTAAAGCTCAGCTTAGCCGATTTTAGCTGAAAAGCATAAGGTTAAACCAGTAGAAACGTATATTATAGTCAAATGATCTACTCGTCCATTTAGACTTTAGATCATCAACATAATTCACATTTTTAAAATATTACCACTAACCAAATGACTTCATATTCACTCAAGCTGCTAAAGCTTTAGATAAGTAAAGTCGGTTAATAAGAACATACACGTTTGTTTCTTCCTGTCTTGAAAAGCCAATTCCTAATAATTGGAACAATTTGACCAGTTTATAAACAGTTTCCTGCTCAACGATCCCGAAAAGCACCTAATCCAGTAAGCCCGAAATATTTTCCATCTAAATAGCAAAGCATTCACTAGATAGCATTACGTACGTCTGAAGTCCCTTATTAAGGGAATGCGTGCAAAAACCTGCAGGCGTACGACGCCAAATTGGGTGGCAGCTCATGTAGAAGGACCGAGGGGACCCGCCTTGTAATACGAACCTTCGAATAGCAACCAAATTCAACGAGCAATAACCTTCTCTCGCTCTTTACTTCTAGGAGTAAACAGGATAGATACATGTAATGAGTACAGGGTAATCCAAGTAGGGATAGTAGGGATGATCAATCCGGTTAGCTAGCTGTGATCAGACTGATCGATACTAAACTGTTTTGCTTTGGGTAAGTAGACGTCATTGCGAGTTAAACGCTTGATGCGGGTAATACGGTTTTTGGAAAACCGATCCAAGTAAGAATCTAAATAAACCACGGCTTTAAGGAAATTCGGTAAAATTATCCCAAACGATATCTGATCATAATCCAATAGAAGGTTCTATTTAGAAGTTAAACGATAAGTAGACATAATTATTTGAATAGAAAGCAATAAACGGATTCCAATAAATGTTAATTCTTCTTTTCGTCGCTTATATAAAACAACAATTTTCCAAAGATCAAAGTAAGATATCGTGCTAACGAATAGAAATATCATATTTCAATAGAAACAAAACGGTAAACGTTGGAACATAACCCTAAACATCAACGCGCCTACGAGATCTGTATCAAACATTAATTAAATTTGTACGGGAAGAAAAAGAAGAGATGTTTTTTAAACGATAGACCCTATTAATCTCTTTAATAGAGTCATTAAAAACGGAGTGGCACCCGCAAGCGCCGGCATAAAAACCCGGCCCGACCTTCGTAATAAACCATAGAGTAAAATTAATAGATAACCCTGATAAGAGCGCATCAAAAGCATATTTAAACACACCATGCCTCAAGTCCATATCAGTATTTTAATGGTCACTTGAAGTTTTATTTCCAGTATTAACGTTGTCTCTGGCGACCTCAAGTTAATTGAAATTCATAAAAGCGAACACTAAATATTAAGTATTTACCCGTGCCAGCAGATTAAGTGACCTTTTGAGTTTAACGATCTTCTCTTCATTAATATGTTAAAGCCAGGAAATCTGCAGCAGGACAAATAGAGGATAAATGATAGCAATTAAAACTAGATTGTCGTTATTTAGCAGCGAGCGTGTGCGAATCCCGACCTTGTTTGAATTTAATTTAAACTTTTCTACTTCGTCAAACGCAGAGTTTACCCTCGCGTTGATAGCTCTTTTTTTAATTTAATCCACTGCACTCCTAAATAATTGAATAGGTATCCCTAACTTGGTTCTTAGTCTTGAATAAAGTAAAACTAAAACTTTGTACTGCGATTACGGGGAATGACTACCAGGGGAAATCCGAAGCTGCATGGTGCCTACTTGTATTCCGAACAATCGTAAAAGTTGGTCGCATAAAACGCAACGTTGTCGCTTTAATGTCTTTTTCATTCCTGATCTCATATACGTATTTTCAAAATATTTAATTTACTTCGATGCCGTCAAGTCATTTTTAGGGTTTCGTTGCCAAAATAGCAAAAACGCAACTCATATAGTTTCGTCAATCCGTCCGTCCGTCCGTCTGTCTATCCGTATGTCACAACTCACAAGCATTTAACATAAAAACTACAAGACGTATATCGATGAAATTTGAAGTCTTTACTTCTTATTTCATCAATATACGCCTCTTGTATAAGCTTGCATAACTTAGGTTGGTAGTTAAATAACAAAAATAAACACATATCTAGAAGGCACTCTATGTATACACGTGAACGCAAAAGTTTCAGCAAATATCAACGTGTGGCATGTGTATTTCGTCAGTTCTTTTGAAAACAAGGGAGTTTCAAGAATAATTGCTTCAAAAATAGTACTCAAAATATGAAAAGATTAAAACTTAATAAATACTTTCAAAGAAAATTATTTTCAACATTATCGCAAAGGACGTAGGTGCCATTAAGATGCGCTCTTTTGCTGGCGCACCGTATTTTAACATTTTTAGACTGTGAGCATGATCCGACATGCTCTTAGAGCGACGCGGACTTCGTAGGGAGTGGCCATAACTAGACGTTCCTCTCTGCTAAGCAATTTGCGCAGTGGATCGTATTCGTTCTATAAAACTAGTTGCAATCGGATTGCTCGACGGCTAAATCTAGTTATATCATAGTAAGAATTAACTAAGATCCGAATGTTCATAAAGAGCTTATCCTTAGCACTTTTAGCAGTTCAGTCAGAACGAAAGGAAATATGTAAAACGATAATTCGCTCAAATAGTCTATCTACCGCTCTAAGCTATGTCTGCCGATATCCCTAAAGGCCGAAGCAGTCTTTCGATGCATTCTGACTTCAAGTGCAGTTTGAAGGCAGATTTTTTTTGTATGAAAGGGTACACTGTGGGTTATACCACCTATTGTAATAACTCGTGCAGGTTCGTTTGAATTAAGTTATTTTAAAATGTTTTGCTTTGTATTAACTATATAACATCTAATTATAAAACGTCAGGTAGTAAAATAAGATTAGTTGAGGGTGAATTTTATTTCTGTCCCCATCCAAAAAAAGCGTTTCTAGTCATAATAAATACATAGTTCAAGATAAACTGTATTGAGAGACAAACTTAACTTTGCTGTTGAAAAATTGTTGTCCCCCTACATCGACATAGATCGTGGTTAGTTAAGTAACTGACAAAATAAGTTTGTGTTACGATTTTTGCGAATTTCTAAAAAACTATGCAAGATAAGAAAACCATTATTTTTTTCCTATAATATTCAGGATGATATTATATTAATAATTCACAGTTATTAAACATTTTTCTGTTCAGTAACTTCTAACATAATAGTGGGGAATGCTATTTCTATGGACGTTTTCCATCCTAAATTAAAAACTACACATTTAACGAATTTTTCAACCCTCTTTGAGTAATCGGGGAATATACATAAAAAGTTTCCGACGAACTGTGAACCTCCTTTTTCTGAAGTCGGTTAAAAATATTTGTTAGCATTGTCAAAAAGTATTTTAAGCACTTATTAGTATATTTTCTTATTACCTAGTTTTATCGATAATACTGTTCGAAACGTTACGTTATCACGCCTAGTTGTGCAAATATGTTCGTCACGTCATTACAGTATTTCAATACAACATGTTTCTTTGTGTTGTGCAAATTGTAAATGTGTTGTTGTATTTCTTACGAGTTAGTTTCGTAGTGATAGACGATTTTTTATGTACGCGTGTGTAAGTAAGTGTGCGTTACCTCGTTCCCCCCTCGCCAAATATGGCAGAAAATTGTGTACCGGTCAAGCGCCTAGTAGCGACTCCCTTCCGTGTTGCTCTAAGGAGATGCTCTTTGCCGGTTTTTAGTGTCGTTGATCGCGTAGCAGGAATCAGGATCATGGTTGAAAAATAAATAGAGACCTAAAGCATCCTCTTCTAAAGTTTATGTACATATTTTAAATTACCTTCTTATATTTTTCAAAATACATAATACCAAACATAATTAAAGATACAATTTAGCTTAATATAAATAAATATAGTAATCCTTCTGCAGACACAATGGTGACACAATGTTTTAAATTTTCATAAAAAATATCAAACAAAATTGTCTTAATTAAAACGTATAAAAGAATGAAAGTGAAACATATCGTAAACAAACGTACTAAGTCCTGAAACTAAATTAAACCAGTTTCCTCGTTTATAGGCAAGCGGGGAGCGCAAATTGAGCCACTTCCTTCTCTGTATGAATCATCGAGCCCCGGTCACCCACTGGCAACTCGCTACTCGCCTCTCGCTACGTACTGCTACTTGCGACTGGAGTATAGGGGATATTGGGTCCAAGTCCTTTAGGTCGACCGTAAATTTTCAAAGTTCGCTGAAAATGCTCGGATTTAAGATTTGCGGTTTAAGCAATTTCACGGTTTACTGTTTTATTCAGTTTATTTGTTAGTTCGATTCGGACTTCGGGATTCGAGCAAAATTCAGAAACACGTAGAATTTATGTTTGCGAAATATTTGTTGAAGCAAGGGAGCAATCTCAAATTTTCAGAAAGAATTAACTCTCCATCTTCTACTGCAATGCATGTTGTTCTTGTTGTTAGACGCAAAATGTTTAACGAATTTAATGATAAATAAGTAGGTATCGTTAAATGGTTCATTACTTTTCTGAGAATTATTGTATTAGTGTAAAAGTAGGTACCACCTTAGTAAATCCAATAAACGAACCAAATCCTTAAATTTTCGATTATACTCACTTAATAATAATTTAATCTTCGTCTACAAATGTAATCTTCCATTGTCATGTTTATTAATTTCTTCTAAAAGCCATAACACGCCTGTAACCCAGCATCAGTATGCGAAGAGTGAACCGATAGCAATTAGACAGACCGTTCAGATCTGAAATTCAAATTCCAATAGGGATGTAGTTTGGACCCCTCGCATGAGCTTTCTCAGGAACAGTATGGCAATTTGGCGATGGGTAAAATAAGAGTGGAAAAGCCCAATTAAAAAAACCGGTCAAGTGCGAGTCGGACTCGCGCACCGAGGGTTCCGTATAAACTCATAAGTAGACCAACCTTACGACTAACAGCAACCATGCCTTAAACCCACCTTAGCCCTATTTAACCAGGAAAAATCTTAACAGCACGATGCAGCGTATGCTACAGCGACATCTATTGATACTAAATAGCGCGTAAATTTTACTTGTAATTTAAATTTAAACGTTTCTGTTTGTTATTGGCTGATTGAAATAATTGTTTGTCAACTAAGTTAGTTCTCATGTATCATTTTTCATGAAGGAATCATGTTTTGAAGCACACTTTTGTGTATTAAATTAATATTGCTGCCACAAGCTACCTTATTTTAGATTTGTGTCCCTAGATGGCGCTAGTGGTATTTAATTTTTATGGTATTTACTAGTGTCAAATTTCCTAATATACTCCTATTATAGAGTTTTTAATAATTATTGTTACTTTATGTTTTTTTTCCCGATTCATTGTATTTAATAGACATTTTTTATGTAATCTGAAATAAAACATCGCTTAGTTTGGCTACTTTCTGCTAGATGGCTCTCGTAGGGAGGGTAGAAGTAATATATATTTTAAGAAGTTTGTAAATTTAAAAAAAAAATATTCAAGTTAGGAAGAGAAAATATAACGGTCTTCCTAATAATAATAATAAGGCGAGCTGTTGGGAAGTAGCGACCCCACGTACCCGAGTGCTCCGGGGGGTCCTTAGGGAGGGTCATGGGATTTAGTGAAAGGACCTCCGCCTCTGGCTTGCCTTAACCGGCCGTCCAGAGTGGAGTCGTGAGAGCTATATGCTCCAGGCGTGGAAGTGATAAAAGGCATAACGCCGCGAGTACCCTCGGAGAAAGCGCAGCACACCTCTCGACACCCTGCAGCCCTCGGCAGCGGTGCTGCCCCTGGGCCATTGCTCATAATGTCGCTATTTAACAGGGGCCCATCAGCGGAGGGCAAGTCACGGTCTGTCAGTGCCGCGAAAGCCATGAGACACTTTTCCTGACAGGCGCCGTCATGTCTCAATCCATAGCCCAGTATCTAGTCCATAATTCCACCACCATAACTCAGTAAATTAAGATTCCATCAATCAACAATAGTCCTTGCATCTGGCGGGGGCTGTCTCTGCGTGCGTCCCGTGACATGGGCAGGGACAGCATCCGCTGGGTGTACACGTTGCCTTTCATTAAATTGTCGAAAGGGCCTCTACGCGTTGACTTTGGCTCCGCGCACGCCTCCCAAAGGGCCGGGACACTATTGTCTCGTGTACGGGAAAGACATACAAATAATAATCCTAATAAGTAGATACATGAATAGTTCAAGAAAAACTGTATGGCGATTAGTTTAGTAGGAGCAAATAAGTATGTGTTATGATTTTTGCAAATTTCTCAAAAACGGTGCAAGTAAGGAAAACCGTTATATTTTTCCTGCAATATTTAGGACGACATTAATAATTGGTAATTATGACACATTTTTCTGATCAGTAACTTCGGAGATAATAGGGGGGGAATGGTATTTTTTTAAACTTTTTTCGCCATAAATCAAAAACTATTTAAGAAAAAAAGTAAAAAAGGTATTTTAATCTATAAATTAAGTTCTTTCATTTGATACCCCACTCGGTATTATAGCCCTACTTTCAATTTTCAAAATCCCATTACGGAGCCCTTTAAAAAAAAAGTAAAAAAGGTACAAGATTTTTTTTATGTCCAATAAGCTCGCGTTAGCAGCAGCAGCAGTAGTTCCTGAGATATCTGGCTGAGACAGACTTACAGACAGACAGACAGACAGACAGACAGAGTCGCACCATAAGGGTTCCTTTTTTACCATTTTGGTACGGAACCGTAAAAAGAAACTTTCTTTTCATAATAAAAAAGAAAAGAGATCAGACTACATATTTTGCCATCAAGTAGGTACCATGGTTACATTATATTACATGGGTATGGCCGCCAAAAATTGTACATTTGGAAAAAAAACAATGTCCCTCTCACTTAAATATGTATAACTTTTACGTCATTTTATTTTATAATAACTTGTAAAGGTATGTCTGATTAGCAGAATTTCGTATTTATATATACAATGTAATTTCAGTTATTAACTATAGTTAACGTTTCCTGTTAAAAACGCGTTTTTTTTTTGGACGGGTTATATTTTGCGTTCATACAAAAATTCTGTGTCCCATTACGACATCTTGCAGATCGAAGTTAGAAAAAATATATTTTTGATTCATACCCGTTATAAGTTCGGAATAGCTAACGTTGTTCACTAAATTTGCTACTTTTCTGTTGAATTATTTTAAGAAAATACCGCAATAAAGTGTATCAAAAATAATTTCAAACATGTGTCTCACTTTTTGTTCCTGAATGTTACCTCACGTATGTTACTATATTACAATGGAAATAACAAGAATCCAGGGCCGCAAAAACCTTTATTGAGTCATGGCTACACACTACAGGTTGTTCAACCTACGGAAAAAAATCCGCGATTTTTTGTAGGACAAATGACAAAGGAACAAGTGGCCGGTGTTTTGTCTCGACATTATTTCACGCTTTGTACAGTGAATATTCAAGGTAGGAACACAACTTTATTACATAATTATAAATTGTAGGCGTAGGTAGACTATTAATTTAATAAATAAAGTTATTAGGTGCTTTCTAACTTCAAAACTCACCGAATATATAATTTTTAAGTCTATGTCCACAGCATTTTCGATTCACGAATGTTACGTAACATTCGTGAACTGTTGTTAAGCTGAGTGTGCACTATTGAAACGTAGTAAATTACTACTAATTGGTATCGACTAAAAATATTTGATGTTTCTGTGACAAATAGGTATGGTTGTTGTTTGATTGATTACCTGCCTACAATTTCAAAGAATGTATGCAAAGATTTGATTACATCAATAATTCTTAAATAATTTACATACTTTTAAATTACAAAAAAGTTGAGTACCTCATGTTAGAAGTATTAAACTTTACGTTAAATGACATTTTTGTTTTTTTTTTATTATTAATGTAAAGATAGGTTTTGTTGAAAATAATAAAAAAAATCTCTTATGGGCTCTATAGGCTTTACGAATTTCACATGTGCTACATTCATTCTCGTATGTTACCGTGCGTTACCAGTTCACGACCGTTATTGTAGAATTTTTGGCGGACATACCCACATAGTACCTATGTAAAGAGTGCTATAGCATAAAATAGACATTAAAATTACTAATGCTAATATCATAATAATAATATTATAATACAAACTAATTAGGAGAGCCGACCCCAAATAAAAATGGGACAAGGCCAGAGGAAGAAGAAGAATATTATAATACAAATATGTAGGTACATATCCGTGATGTTCGCAAAGCAAAAGTGCGACAAGTCGTCAGTTAGATTGACCTTAACTAACAGATAGTTGTTTAAGAAAATTAAATATAACGACTGCAATACATTTTTGAAATCGAATTAAAAACATATCTAGTTCCTTGCTGGGGCAACTTATTACTATCGTCATTGTGATTTAAGATTCGTTTTAGATTCATCAGGGCATTGTGATACTGAAACAACTATGCTCACTATGCTTGACCCAGGCCCTTCAAACAGTCCTCATCCACGCGTGATGTTTTAATCACTCGCCTTTCTGCCCTCGTCCCTCCTCTAATTGTTTCCGACGCCAAAGATACTTAAAGATAAATGGTTTCGTTACAATTAAAACTGCGATTCATTTGTCGAAAACGGTGTATGATTTATGACTGTTTTAATTTATTTTAAGACTTTTCAACTTTTTCCAAATGAGCGAGACGGAGGTGGAAAATGGTTTCTGCGATTAAACCGTATTCTTTTCTTGATCTATCATCGTCGTGAAACAATTTGCGCCGAGTAAAATAAAAAATAATATTATATTCCGTCAAATATACCTATAGAAACAATAAATTCGGAGCAAAGTTACCCATTGACGCGGCAAAACTTTTCTCCTAAATACTAAATGTTTCTTGGAGCAAAGTTACACCAAATTTGCTCATAAAATGAGAACCGTAATACAAGCAAATAACAGAGCTAGAAATATGTTTTCGGGTTTGGAGCACAGTTATCCCTGTAGGAGCAAAGTAGGACCGTTTTACGGTATAACTACGAATACATTTTGACGATGGACGGTACTTTAGTTTTAGACTGTTTGTTTTATTATATACTTGGGTACTTACGTGTCATTTGCTAGCTATACGATATTGGCTAATTTTCTTTTTTTGGCTTCCTGATGTCTGCGTAATATCTCAAGGCATACCTGCAACAGACAGAATGAATTGATAAATTTTTGAGAGTTCATAATGATTGGAAGAGGATTTCAATATACGGATATACTCCATGTCAAGAATAGGTTAAAATTAGGTAGTTCAGCCGGTTGAGCGTAATGAAGTAACCAACATGAAATGCTGGCATGTGTTTACTAAGAAAATTACCTTAATTGTAATTTTTATTATTGTTAAAAACGACCACTATACGATAAGTAATGTAGACTGAAATGTATAAATGAAATTTGTAATGTTGGGAATAAATAAACCACACTAATTGTAAAATAAAACAAGACAAAAATATTTTTTTATTTTTTTAAATTATGAGAATTATTTGATGATTTTCATGATTCAAATAAATCAAGCTTTTTTATGACTTACAGTGGCAATCGTACTTCATGAGACCTACCCTTAAGGCCCGGTAGGACCTGGCTCGCATTTCACATACAACTAGGGTCGGGCGGAATGCAGATTATTGCAGATTATCTTCGATTTCTAACATAAAAGTATACGTTATCAACCCAAACATGAGAGGATGCCCTGCATGAAATCATGATTGTCAGGTATTAATTTTGTCAGAAAAGGTAACTAGTAGTAGGTAGGTAGGTAATGAACAAAATGAAAAAAATTAAAAAAATACTTTATTTTATAGTGTTTTCGCGCTACTTTTCTATCGAGCGAAGTGTTCGCTATCGTGTTCTAAGTGAGAGGAAGCCCTAGATATAGTTCTGAATATTATTATATATGTTTTACAGTGACCTACGAGTCAAATAAGTGCTCTAAAAATGATTTGTAAACTAGGCTTCCGTGCCCGATTCTGGTCTAACCTCGCCTTAACAAGTTCTATGGCTATATCACTCAGCCGAGCCGGCCTGTGCACGACCTGTCACAGTTTTGTCGCGCGACAAACAGTCACAAGGCATAGCTATAGCGTGAGTTGCCTTAGATCTTAGATGTGACACAATGAAGCTCAAAAATATCCATATATCAATCTCAATAATAGAATAGTAGATTGTGTCACAAGGGAGCAAAATGATATATTTACGGCGAGGGCGTACATTGAATCCTGAACGAAGCGACGGATTCTACAATTGAATCCCGAGCGTAGCGAGGGATTCTAAAGTAGAATCCGGAGCGTAGTGAGGGATTCAAGTGTTAACGCCCGTGGTGAAAATAATTTTGCTACCTTGTGACACATACTGCTTTTCACACCGACTATGAGGAAAATTTAAATACAAACGCTACCTACCAAAATAACGAAAACGAAATATATAGTTAGTCAAAGAGCATCACACATTTTTAATAAAATGAAATGTGAAATTGTTAAATTTACAGTTCCTTATTATTTTATAAAACGTTTATTACTTTTTATTACTCGTTTATTACGGACGGGACGAATTTACCACTTCCATATTATATTTATGGCCCTCGCCTGCGGCTCGGACCCCAAACACCTGTGGTCTGGGCCATTCCTTATTATCGACTTTATGTAGAGTCGATATGTAGAGTCGATATGTAGAGTCGATAATGTAGAGTCGATAATGTAGAGTCGATAATGTAGAGTCGATATGGAGAGTCGATATGTAGAGTTGATATTTAGAGTCGATATGTAGAGTCAATAATGTTGAGTCGATAATGTAGAGTCGATATGGAGAGTCGATATGTTGAGTCGATATGTAGAGTTGATATGTAGAGTCGATATGTAGAATCGATATGTAGAGTCAATAATGTAGAGTCGATATGTAGAGTTGATATGTAGAGTCAATATGTAGAGTCTATAATGTATGGTATGGCAATGGCATATTCTAAGCAGGTTCAAACTAAAAATACCCTGTAGGTAGTCCTTGAACAGAAAAGTATCACTTTGATCCCTCTTATGAGGGATCAAAATACTTTTTTCTGAATAGGAGGTGTGAAAATATAATTTAATTGCATCCGATTACCGCAGGACGGCGCATAATTATGCGGCTTCTTTAATAAAGTTCTGAAGTGCATGAATTATTAATATCTACGTCTTGATGGACGTGACAGACGCCATTGTACTGGAGATTGAAAAGTTATGTATAATTAGTAGAATGCTATTTTCTTCAAAGTTTTCGGCAATATTGTTGCGTCTTACGCTTCTATGGGTATTTTGATTTTCAAAGTATGTACCTAGATGTAGTTCGAATTTCGTGTTTTGTTTGATAGATTTTGGATTATTAAGAACCCACCATAGTCTTGTGGGCGTTTTTCTTGTAAATGTAGGCACAGGTACCTACTTGTACGGGATACAAGTGTTGTGAGCACGAGCAGCACCATAATGACACTCAAGAGACCATAGAATAACTAGATATATACTTTTTACGTTTCTCAATATATTTGGCAGTGTTGTTATCATTGTTTCTGGCCTGCAGTGAAAATGAGAAATTAGAGTTTTAACTAAAATAAGAGGGTTTCTTTACTATGTTGACAACCATACGATTTTTCAACACCAAATCATATACTAGTATAATCACTGATTACGATAAATTGCTACTGTACCAGAGAGAGTTATGAGCGAACTGGCTTTTGATTGGCTTATTGCGTTGTAATGCTTCAATCAACATTCTAAAAGAAATAAACGCGCCACACTTTATCTCACCATATCTACATATACGAATATTCCTAAAACATACTCAACTTACAAAGTAACAGCGAATCAGGAAGTTGCGGAATTAGTACAAATTATTGCGGTGTGTGTTTAGGACGGTGCGGTAACAACTGTTAAGAAAATTTCGGTGCCACTAGACTAGAGCTGCGACCTTTTGTCTTTGGCATAGTGAAGAGGGAAAGCCGTGTCAAGAACAGAGAGAAAATAATGGAAGGTTAGGTAGAAATAGGTATTTAGGTACCGGTGGAGTGGCGTCAAATATATTGTTAGTAAAGCCGGAGCAGATTTGGAATACTTTTTCTTCAGGAATAGTAGATATTCCGATCATATCCTTTAAAATAGGCAAGCCGGTGGGAATCTGGCTCTCTAATATTTAGCACATTCCATTGTCAAGAGGAATTTTTAATTATTTACACGGCGTTTCTACGGGTGTCAAAATACTTTCATTCTTTGTGTGCAAAATCGGTATTACGAGTATGTTACCTAATAATATTTTTTATCCCTATGCCTAAGCTTGAGAGAATTCTAAGATAGAACATTTGGAGATATTGTCTGGTCATCTCTTCCTTCGGAGTGAACTATTTGAAGAATAATGGTACACACTGCACATCTTAATAACATCAGATTACACTTTCTACATGTGTTGTATTAGCATAGTAGTGGTGTATTTCTATGTTACTGACAACCTTAAGTAAAGACAGATATGGAAGCTTACTTTTACACGTAGTTAAATTGACACGCTGTAACTTTATGTGTAGTTACTTCGTCTACTTCTCTAGTTAGGAATGAAAGTGATGTATCTTTTCCATATCCTATATCTGCATCCTCTCCCTAAAAGGGCGCTAAGGTCCACCTTACGCTGGTTCGCCAATAGTTGTGCACGACGTTTGTGGATCGCCTTAATTTCCACAAGTTTGTTATCGTGACAAACACGCGTGCAAGTTTCTTTGAAAGTTTAAACGGTAATGGAAAACTTGGGCTTAGGTTAGTGATAATGATATTGGAGTTTAGGGTGGAAGTATGACAAGCCGTTATTAAGAAATGTTCAGTTTTATTGTTACAAAATGACTCTCAAAATTCAAAATCATTTATTTCTGCAAGTAGGCCCTCAAGGGCAAGGGGTTACATGTCTGATTTTTTTTTTCTTTTGGCACTTCTGGTAATGACCTTCTGGTGAGAAGAAATGCCGGAAGAAACTCACCAGTTTCTCTTTTAAAATATATGAAGTATTACAACAATATGACATTAATACATTACATCTAACTTAAAACTACATTTTTAGGGTTCCGTACCAAAATGGTAAAAAAGGAACCCTTATGGTGCGACTCTGTCTGTCTGTCTGTCTGTCTGTCTGTCTGTCTGTCTGTCTGTCCGTCTGTCACAGCCAGATATCTCAGGAACTACTGATGCTATCGACTTGAAATTTGGAATAGTGTTAAAAGTAGCTAACCCGAGCTTATTGGACATAAAAAATATCTTGTACCTCTTTTACTTTTTTTTTAAAAGGCTCCGTAATGGGACTTTGAAAATTGAAAGTAGGGCTATTATATTGAGTGGGGTATCAAATGAAAGGGCTTAATTTGTAGATTAAAACACCATTTTTATTTTTTTTCTTAAATAAGTAGTTTTTAATTTATACATTTTTATGTACCATTCCCCCCCTATTATCTCCGAAGTTACTGATCAGAAAAATGTATCATAATTACTGATTATCAATATCAACCTGAACTTTACAGGAAAAATAGAACGGTCTTCCTAACTTTAATACTTTTTTAGAAATTTACAAAAACTTAATCCATCCATTAATCCATCTAGCGGAGAGTAGCAAAACTAAGCGATGGCTTTTTTCACGCTAGGGGATTTCCGGGAAAAAAACTAGATGGCGCTAAAACACTAAACATTTAACGATGTTATAATTGAACAAAGAAACATAGTATAGTAACAATTAGTTCGTAAACAGCTAATAATAAATAAATTTAAATACTGTGTCACGTTTGCAAAGTTAAATAATTGTAAATAATATTATAATTATTTTACCAAGCTTATACATAGATGGCGCTGTAAATTCGGGGAACAGCATTTTGTATGGAGAATAACAGTCCTCTTGATTTAATGGTCCTTGCTATTAAATAGAATCATTACACGTCAGGTTCTAAATATTACAGGGAAAATATAACTGTTTTCTTAACTTGCACGGATTTTTAGAAATTTGCAAAAATCATAACATATACTTATTTGCTTCTACTAAACAAATCGACATACAGTTTTTCTTGAACTATTCGCGTATCTACTTATGAGTTTGTACGGAACCCTCGGTGCGCGAGTCCGACTCGCACTTGACCGGTTTTTAGAGATGTAAAAGGTCTCGAGGCGTCGAAACAAGACAATAATAGTGCATTGTGCACCGAGGGTAGTAAGCGATTACTAACGAGAGTCTATTAGAATAGAGTCTTTTAATGACTCGAGTTTGTAATCCCCTTACTACCCGTGACACACACAATGTTTTTCATCACATTTGCGAGTAAAAAAAAAACTAAAATCAAATTATTTAATAAAGTTGAAAGTAATTGTACAATTACTATTGTTACTGGCATTTAATGTCATATTTTTTTCCGGATTTAAGGATTGGATGGAGTTAGTTATATTTTGGGTAGCTAGTTCCAGGTCTTGGTCCGAGGGTTGATTTTGGTTCGCTATCTGTGACATAACAAGCTGGTTTGCAGATGAAACGGATTAACAGGATGCAATAGGCGTTTTAGGCTCCGGTATGGTATTTTGGCATGGCTGTATAGAATTTGTGATTAGTATGTCTTTTTTTTCTAATGCTGGCATATTCTGTATAACGGCCGATGAACAGGATGCAATAGGTTCTTGGGGCTCCGGCACAATATTCTGACACAACTGAATAGATTTACTTATTTTGTTGCTAATGTCTATTTTATTAGTGATCATCATCTACTGTCGCAGAAGGTTATATTCTGCGACAGTAGATGATCTCCACCCGACGTGTCTCTTAAGAGTTAAAATGTCTACTCCGGAGTCTGCCAGCAATGTCGCAGAAGTGCGGTGAAAAGAGTGGCCAGGCATCAGGTAGATTGATATACTGGGCAATATCTTGCGAGCTTGCCCGCTAGTTTGTTTTTTCCAATAACTTGGGCAGTGCATTTACCATTTCTATATTGCTGGAAAAAGCGGTTACTTGTTGCCTTAGTGGAACGTCAGGATTGGTAATTTTTTAATCACTTTGTAATAACTTCAAATTATCTCGAAATCCTGTTTTTGGTATTAGGAATATTAACTAGTATCATTTCTTCCTGATTTTCAATGTTATCAACTGTTATATCACATAGTTCTTGGCTCCTTAGTGCACCCTTGATACCAAGAATAAGTGCAACCTGTAACAAATGCAAACAAAATTTAAAACATTATATAAATCTAATAAATAACATAAATCTAATATAAATCATTATCTAGAAAAATATAATATGTTACACTAAGTAACTTATGAAAATGACATTATGGAAACTATCGATCAATCACAACAATAGTGCTCAAGTGAACTCAAACAAGCGGAGTTTTCCATAATATTATATAGGTAACCAAGGAATTTATAACTAACTATATACGTAACTTAATTTAAATTACCTTTGTCGCTAAATAGTCCTTGTCAGGAGCTTCATTGATGAACTTTTCGACATTTTCTCCTGTAAGTATTTTTGATTTCTTGGGTACATAGCCCTCCGCCTTTCTTTTCAAAAAAGCCTTCAATTTTAAACCCGCTAAAAGAGATTGTCAACTTTTTCTTTTCAATATAGTCCACAGATAATGTTAAGAACAGCGTTTAATTTTCTAACTTGACAGGCCATACTGCCAGATTGTGCCGATTTTGAAAATAAAATTTAAATTAAAATATTTTAATCGTATTAAATTAAATGCCAAAATCACTGAAATGATAATAAAATATACCATGTAAGTTTTATATTCAGTAACATTGGTTTTGAGGATAGGAAATAAGCCTAGGCTGATTTGAAATCTCCTTAGTCTGAAATGACGGACGAGTAGGTGCGATATTTTAAAACTATACTCATAACTCCCGAGGGAGTTATAGATTTTCATAGAGTTTTTCCTCCCGTGGGAGTTACTGATCTTTGTAACCCACGGGAGGTAAATCGGCTCGAGCTGCTCTATAAGCCCGCGTGTTATAACACCCTTTACGAGCAAGTGTGATGAAAAATAAATAGATAATAAAATTTGATATAAATATCAATAATGTAAAAATATTATACTTTACACTAGCGCTTTTCAAATAATAAATAAATAAACTAACCCTTCAGTTTCGTTAGGAGCGCCGACGGCCAATTTCACGGCGGCGGCGTGGACTGACAATTTTTACAGCGGCGGCGTCGCGGCGGCGTGGTCTTGGGACTTAATATTTTTATTGAAGCCCGATTTGCAAGAAAAAAACAGGAAAGCCATATTTTGATACCAAAGTAAGCTGTATTTTATTCTAATATAATCGAACAGAGGACATAACCAACCGTCATTGTTATTTTTTTTTTCACACTTAAAATTGTGTCTGTGTGTGTCGTGGAAGATTTTTCATATTTGTTATGTGAATATCTTTTACTTGCGTTGTAAACATCAATAGTAGTCTATATAAATGAATATACGTATATCTAAAAAGCTCGGGGTGCTCAACAAGGCGAAGCAGTACTTCACTCCCGGTCACCGGCTTTTACTATATAAAGCCCAGGTGCGACCACATATGGAGTATTGCTCCCATCTCTGGGCTGGAGCGCCCCAATACCAGCTTCTCCCTTTGGACTCGATCCAACGCCGGGCAGTTCGTGTTGTCGGCGATCCCGTACTAACATACGGTTTGGAACCACTTAGCCTCAGGAGAGACGTTGGCTCTCTGTGTTTGTTCTACCGTATGTACAACGGGGAGTGTTCTGAGGAACTTTTTGCGCTCGTGCCTCCGTCGCACTTTTATCACCGTACCTCCCGCCTCAGGAATAAGGTTCATCCACACTATTTAGATGCGTGGCATCCCAAGAACAAGCGGGCATCACGCTCTTTTCTGCCAAGAACTGGCAGGATGTGGAATGAACTCCCACCTGAGGTGTTCCCAGCGCGCTATGACATGGGGTACTTCAAGAAACGAGTAAACAGGGCTCTCAAAGATCGGCAACGTATAGGTAACACCTCTGGTGTTGCAGATATCTATGGGCGACGTTGACTGCTTTCCATCAGGCAGCTCGTCTGCTCGTTTGCCACTTATAACATAAAAAAAAAAAAAAAAAAAATACGTTCACTCGACTAAATACCTACTCGACGCGACTGAGCGAACAAACGCGGGCGGGCTACGGGAGCGAGCGAGAAAGCAAACCGCAATTTGCTCGGCGCACTTTATCTATCGTTAATTTAGCTGCTTGATTTTTTCACAGCTCCATATACCTGAGTATATGGTTTTAATTTCAACTCGATACCTCCACGCGTTCCCGAGATCTTCTTCGAGAGGGTCTTGGCAGACGGACAGACAAACAGACAGGCGGACGGACGGACAGACGGACAACACAGTAATCTTATAAGGGTTCAGTTTTTCCTTTTGAGGTACGGAACCCTAAAAATTTCACTACTGCAAAAAAGTTGAAATGTTTATTATAATAGATTTTTGCAGTGGAACCTACATAGAATGAAAGCATGTAGTAGGGTATTTCATCATCTGCAAAAATATTCTAAACACTATTAATAGGTCTTATGATTTTAGTACATTCGATACCAAAATGCTTGATACAGAAAATTAAATTTTGTGTGAAAACATCGGAAATTCACGCGGACGAAGTTACGAGGCAGCGTCTAGTAGTTATATGTTTAGGTTGTATTCGATCCACTAACTTATACATTGTTCATTCTTTTATAACGCTGTTGTAATCATTATTTTGAAAGTAATCGTACTTTGTTACACTTTGTTTCATTAAAAAAAATCGCATTATGTCTAATTTATTTTTCCGGATAGATGCGAGTAGAGAAAGAAAGCATAGTACTCATTAGTGAATGCTAGTAACTAGTAATAAAACATTTAATTTAGGATATAAACAAATAGCAAAAATTACGGCCATGAATTACTTTATCTGCGGTGTTCATCCTACTTTTATTGTGATGAAAATTAATCTGATTAAAAGTTAATGGAGCACAACACTGATAATGCGATGACTTTTAGGGTTCTGGAGTCAGTAGAGTCTTTTACGACTTTTTTTAGAAATAAAAATGTCTATATTTAGTAGCTGGAATATGATATTTAAGCGCTGTCATAAAATATTTCCAACGACTTTAAAACAAATCATGAACCCTTCAATAAAAGATAAATTTATTATTATTCCACAGAAAAATACAATTTTTTAATGGTATTGTCTCCGTATTATATTATAATAGATAATAAGTATTTTGGTACACAGCGTTCATTATTATTTTTTAACAATCTAACGTAAACTAAATTCAGTTAATTCCTTAATAGTAACGTTTTACTATCGAAACTTAAATCGAAATTCGAAATATCGAAATTTAAAAAAAAAAACGAATTTTAAAATGTTTATTTACGATTTTATTACACTACTAAAGTTTAAATCAAAAAATAAACAGCCAATTTATTTACCATCTAAATAATAAAATGAAAACATACGGAGCCCCTCCTCCATTATTTATAACCGTCCATTGCACTACACGGACTTTGTCCGCGCCTATTCATGTGGGCAAAGATAGCTCCCCTTTATATGATGTTTTATGTTGCATACTTTTATGTGGGAAGTAATTAGGGTCCTGGTTAAAAGGATGATAGAACTTTGGGTTTGAATGAATAGGTTTTTACGTAGTTCAAGCACTTATATACAGAATCACGGTAATATTATAGATATAAATATGTGTCCCATAGTAATTCTAGATCTAGATGAAAATTGGCATTATTAAAATCTAAGACATGAGTGACCTAAATTAAACTTAGACATAGAAATTAGACTATAGCTTGGCTATTTATTCGTTGGTAACACTCCCATGTACCGCGCGGGGGTCAGGAGACGATGACGTATTCAGCACCGCTACACACGATTAAGTAGGTACGGATGGCCGATCAGTGGCGTGGCCACTATATATCCTTGGGCAAGCCAGTGCAGATTTGGCCTAAATTTTCTTAAAAGCTGTAGAATAATGTGTTCAAATGCGTGATATTAGGCAAGCCGGTAGGAATCGAGTTCTTTGGACACCACGCTACTGCTGCCGATATCCCTAAAGGCCGAAGCAGTCTTTCGATGCTTTCTGGCTGAAAGTGCAGTTTGAAAGCAGATCATTTGCAGTTAAAATAACTGCACGCCGAGTGCAAGCGGACTGCGCAGTTGGTTTACAATTTTTATTTAGTTAGTTCACGTGGAATGGAAAATAACTGCCTTTCAACTGGACTTCGTCCCCCGTCGCCCGCGGACCTTGGGAGTGTCACCAATGAATTTGCCCAGCTATAGTAGCTTGCTTATCGAGGGCGAAGTACCATGAACTCAACGTCAACATCTTAGTTAGGAGTTCATGGTATTTCGCCGACGTTATGATCTTATGAAAAATCGACCATGATGGAAATTCTTAAGTAAACCATCGTATCGCTTTTGTAGAGGCATCATTATCATTTCTACCTTGAGATGTCCACTGTTGCACATAGGTCTCCCGCAAGGACTTCCACAACGAACGGCGGTCTTGATTCGAGAACCTTTACTTACGCTATTTAAATAAAAATAGGTTTTTAGTAGGTTTACTATTTAAAACTCGTTTTGTCTCCATTCAATGATAATATAATTTGATATAAGTACGTTGAGTGAAAAAATACGTCAGTAAATTTAGGTATTTGATAATAATAATAAGACTAAAATAGTACCAATTACAGAATAAATGTACCTAATTTCTATTGTGTTGTTTCGAACATATTCTGAAATATAATTACCAATAAATAAAAGCTTGATAATAATTTGGTAGAATCTCTATGTCCAACTAAGATAATTCGGTAAAATTATGACCTTGTTGTCTAAAATTTCCTTGCACTTTAAAGCACAAATACATTTCATGCGCACCCTCGCAAAAAAGCATGATAGCAACTATACTACACACCCACACACAGACACACCCCTGTTAAAAAAGTTAATAAAAAGGACAATACGCTAACGGCGGTGTGGGCGTGTGACAATGATAGATAAAGCTGAGGTAGCGAATAATAAAACGTCATGCGAACATCCCAACAGAGGAGATCCGATTTGCCGAAAGATTTCTTGCTCACTGCCCAAGCATTGGTACAGATAAGCAGGACCAGAAGGTACAGTAGAGGATCTATTCACATACCGTAGGGTTCGTTATTGTACTAAATCGACTATAAGCATTAAAATGTAACAGTAAAAATAAGGTAGTAAATTTATCAAATGTCAATTTTATCCAAGTCCACAATTCTTCAACTATTTGTGCCATACAATGATCAGTCTGTATGATAACATTGGTAACACCAACTTAATAAACGTAATCTTCAAGAAAAGAAAATATGTGAATGTGATGGACTTTGATTACATAATTCTGCATTAAACGATTATTTGAAAATCTCATATTTTATACTGTCTTTTTTGTTACGTGGACTATTATTTCTTAGCTCGCCAAGTCGAGGGCAACGTTTCCGACAATTTATTTCCCTCCGTTTGATCTCAGTGGAATTTCTTTTATCAGGCCCCTCATTCATGTGAGCTCGAGACTTAGTTTGTGTGGCCGGTTGTATGTGAACAGTTTTACATAGTTTTGAAAACAGTAGTAGGTACATTAATGACTCAAATGTACTTGAGTACTGTTTCAGTTATTTAAAAAACATTATTACAACTAGATGAACTTATTTTTATTTTGATGCTTATTGCAATTGTCTTTTGACATTTAACACTACTTTATTGTTATTTTATACGAATTTTACCCCGTCAGTGTAATACCGAAAAGTTATTTTTGGATAGACACTCATACTAATTATTGTAAATGTTTGCCTACATTAAAAATGCGAAAGTGGATGTGGGTTTGTTCTTCATTCACGTGGAAAAATAATAAAAGTCAGAAATCGACTTATTTTTGCATTCAGATATACGCGAAATGATTAAGTGACATCACGTTATTTTAACATCGAAAACTGCACGGTTTCTAAAGGAAAAGTCAAAATGTTTGCTATGTGCCGCGGGGTAAAAGTTTTTGTTGAATGGCATTTTTCTATTTTATGATTTAATCGACTGAGAACTAACCGATCAAACACTCCCATATATCATCAAGTTTCAGAATGAAAGACATTGCAAATTTCATAGAGCATCAAATGAGCTACGATTGCGTTTTTCCAATTGAAGTTTTTTGTTCGAATACCATTTAAAGCTAAGACCGTGGAAGAAATATTGGTCGCGTTGTTAAAGAAAAGCTATAGCTAAGATGTAGGTAGGGGCTACACTATCTATTTACGTAGGTAATGTACTTAATCCTATCCTAGTAAAGGATAGGTACACACTCGTGATAACTGTGTAAATGATACAAGTAAATGTTCAACTGTACTTTTAGAGTTATTTTAATGTATAAAATTTTAGTTATATTTTTGTGCATTATATCTATCTTATACTAACAACTCAAAAATCGATAGATAGGCATGTCGTTGCATTGTGCGTAGATTGTGTTATAAATACCATCTAAATTAGTCCCTTCCAAACTAGGCACCCCCATATATTCCCCGAACACATAAATCCGTCAGAAACTGTACTAAATAACGGCTATCATCGCCTCTATGACAAATTGCCTGAGAGCTAAATGAACTCAACTATACCATCTGCTAGCGTAATTCCTTAACGTCACGGGGTATTTTGCAGTGAGATTATTTAAACATTTTAGGTAAACAGTAGTATTCATTTCTATCTACAACTTGTGGTTATAGCAATAACTTTGAGAAAATGCCTTTGGAGGTAAGTGAAAGTTTTTTTTTAATAAGACTTATAGGTGATTTCATCATCATCCTTTCCCGATGTATTTCCTCTATGACATACATTTTCAAACATTTGTTCTCAGTTCTCTATGAAATATAAAATTGATAACTAGATCTGTACACTCAACTATTTATGATGTAAGGTATTTTTCAGTTCAAATCTGCAAAATTACAATTGATTATTACAGGGGTTCAGATTATGAATAAAAGTACCTAATTCTTTCAACAATTACAAATTTACAATTTATGACATTCAAATAATTTATTAATAAGTATGGATGAATACTTAGTTTCTGATGATTAGTTTTGATGATATTGGTACAATTATTCACTGTCATGTGTTCAAGGGAATGACCCAGATGTTTTTTTAATTTTAATCTGTTTTTAATATCTTAATCATTTTATAATCTTCAAGGAATTTGTTGCTAATCGTAAATTTTTGTAAATGAAAAATGATACTGGAGTAAATATTAGAGTGATACTTACATAAATTATAATGGCATGTGTCGTGTAATGTTTGGGCAAACAATCGCGCTTGTAGAATGGATCTTAATGTAAAATTTAAAGGGTGATAGGGACTGCAGTCCCCAGAGGGGACAGGAAATTAAATTAGGTGTAAATGAGCCTTGAGTTTGTATTTAGATACAAGTTTATGTGTGTATCTTAAGTAACATGCACAAAATAAACCCTTTCAAGTCAAAAAATTAACGACAAAAGGTTTTAGAAATTTTGAAATGTTGAAGTTTAAAATTTTATGCTGGAGTATAGACGGACTATGCTAAGTTTGCAGAGGTCGAAAAGAGGTTTTATTGAAAAAATATATATATTGCAACATGAAGCAACTACAGCAACAGGATTATTTAATCTTGGTACTTGGTTATATTTTTTCCCTTTAATACAAAATGTATCTACATATCTAGTACCTACTGAAATAGATATCTGGGTCAGTCATGCACACATCCATCTAATTCCGACCAAACTAAGCGATTTGTTCCAGGGTCTTCGATAATTTCTATGTATTTAAGTATTATATTATGTTTAAACATGTACGTGTATACTAGCATTACTTATTTTCAGTGGGACTGGATCGATTTGTGTTATTTTTCCAAAATTTCAGCCAATTCGACCAAACGGCTTTTTTCGTACATTTTCCTTTTCATCTTTCGCAAATATGAAGCGCAGTTTCTTTGCCATTACAACCTTACATTTATAATTGACAGCCCACACATATCGTATATTTTGAGAATATTTCACATATGTATCAGGTCTTAGGTACGAGCGCCCTGCAGCGTTTAGTAGGGGCAAGTGCTGTACGTGTGGACGGTTTTACCTGTGGACACTACTCATACAGAGAAAACGAATAACCATAGTCAAATACCAATCACTTATTTGAAAAGTATTTTTTTCATATGGCAACACTAGCTAATCGCCATCTTTACTGATTACAGAAACTGTGTGTTTTGAGGCTGCCGAAAGTTTTTGTGACAAAAAGTAATTTTTTACCTTCTTTTAAAGCATGTTTTATGTAAAATCTCTAAATGTTGCGGGTGTCTTTGCAATGGCATATTAATTTATATGATGTAAACGTTATTTCTACAAGATTTCGTTAATCGTAGGTAGCATTTATAGTGACCGGTATGAATTCAAAATAAAAACCGCCGAAATTGTACCTGTGGATACCTCCGTGAATGTACCTGTGGACTGTCCATAGGTACAGTTATACTGAATGTTCCTGTGGACAGTAAAATTAATATACAATATTTTTGTTTGTTTTAGTGCCTCGTAGTAAAGCTGGGAAAAATAGAGACAAGATATGCCTAGACACTCTGACTGCAGCTGTTTGGGAAGTAGAAAATGGAAGTTCAGTAAGGAAAGCCGCAGAGAAGTTTAAAATCCCAAAATCGACAATCTTTAAAAACATAAAATTAAATCACTGTCAAAATATTGGTGAAGAAGGCTTAGAACTCCTAAAAAATGATGTCAGGAGGATATTTAGCGATACTGAGGAGCAACAGATATATGATTACTTAAAAAAGCAGCATTACTACACACAGCATATTCTTCTGCTGACAATGGAGGCATTTTAAAATCCCATAATTATACTTGAGATTTTGCTAAGAATATTAGATTTCAAGAAGAAAAAAAGTAACTGTGATATGCAGAGCAACATATAATTACATGTTGTTTAATTGTATGTTGTTAATTACGTTATTCTAGAAGTTTATTCTGTTTAAAAGTATGTTGTTGATTAATGTCCGTAGGTACGTTACCGTCCATAGGTACGTTTTTGGAGTCCATAGGTACAGACAGTAGATGTACCTATGGACAAAATGAGTGTTTTTTTTAAAATGCTTCTATCCGCCATCTGCGGATAGCTAGCGTAGAAAACATATGTGGACTTTGAAGATTGTTTAATTGTGATTAAAACAAAATAAAGAATTCATTTATAATACGCGTAGTTTTTGTCTAACAACTGATTAAAAGTCAAATTCTGGAAAGTGTCCACAGGTTGAGCACTTGCCCCTAATATATCGAGCTACGAAATTTGGTCCAAGATCTGACGAGGCGGTCTGTTTAGTCTCCCTCTTTGAATTGAATAAGTATAGAGGATCTTGTAGAAATTTTGATAGCTTAATTATGAAATATAATTATTGAACCGCGATACGTGGTTTAACTGTAGGTTGTACCCTTGAATGCAAACTCAGGCTTCTTTCAGAACTCTTAATTTATTTAAATAAGTTACTTTACAACATTAAGCACTTACGTCTGAGCTCAACTTCTTTTACTTTAAACAATTAAACGGAAGCTAATTAACATACTAACCGCTCGCTACCCCGCGGTCTGCAACAACTCTCAGCTGTAGCTGTACCGTTTTATTACTTTTTTGTCTGCATAAAACGACAACTGTTTAAAACTTGGCAAACTGCACAAAAAAATACTGAATATATTTTCAAAGAAGTAAAATTCGAAATTCCTAAAACTATTAATACACACAGGTAGGTCAAACATGTTCTTATCTAAGCTGAAGCATTTTTTGCTTAATTTTTCGTCAACTCAACAGCAGTACGTGGGCAGTCCCAGAAGTACCCGACCTGACACACTTTATGGTTTTTTCCCCACACCTGATGAGTGTGATTTAATAGATATTTTTCAGGCCATGGCTTAATTTTGCTACTCTACGCTAGATGGCGCTAGTAGTTTATATGATATTTTATGTTTTTGTAAATTTCTAAAAAAATATTAAAGCTAGGAAGACCGTTCTATTTTTCCTGTAATATTCAGGTTGATATTGATAATTAGTAATTATGACACATTTTCCTGATCTGTAACTTCGGAGATAATAGGGGGGGGGGGGGGGGGATGGTACGTTTTAATTTATAAATCAAAAACTACTTATTTAAGAAAAAGAATAAAAATGGTGTTTTAATTTACAAATCAAGTCCTTTCATTTGATACCTCACTCAATATAATAGCCGTACTTTAAATTTAAGAAAAAAGTGAAAAAGGTACTCCATGTTTTTTATGTCCAATAAGCTCGGGATTACTTTTAACACTATTTCAAAGTTTAAATCAATAGCAGCAGTAGTTCCTGAGATATCTGGCTGTGACAAGCAGACAGACAGACTTTGGTACGGAACCTTAAAAACGGCTTGGTGGTAAAAGATTTGCCAGCAATGATGAAGTGGAGGCTGCAGTTGAAGGGTATTTTGACGACCTCGATAAATCTCACTACTCTACAAGGTGTTGAAGCTATCGAACATCGCTGGGCCAAGTGCATAGAACTAAAAGGAGATTATGTAGAAATATAAAAAAAAAAATCTTTTGTTTTCTTTGTCAGGTCGAATACTTATGGGACTACCCTCGTAGATCATAGGTTAGTAGTGCGCATGTGTCTCAAAGTACATAGATAAATGGATAGGAAAGGTTCTATGGACGATAAATCATTCTCTACACATTTTAAAAATACAAATAGTTACATACAGAACTCAATTTTTAACCCCCGACGCAATAAGAGGGGTGTTATATGTTCAACGCCAATGTCTGTCTGTCTGTGGCATCGTGCTTTTGAACGGATGGACCGATTTCGATGCGGTTTTTTTTACGTGCAAGCAGGTAGGTTTCTTGGCGGGTGTTCTTAGCTGTGTTTGGAAAAATTCGATCGACGAAAACAGCAGTATCTAAAACTATGTCAGGGATTTTCGGCATAAAATGGAATTTCAGTACAAAAATAACATTTAAAAACATGAAATAAACTTAAATTAAAAATGAAAAAACCACCGACTAAAGAAAACTCTAAAAAGTAAAAAATAATATGTGCCTACACGGTGCCTACCTATCAGTAGCGTGGCGTAAAAGATATCCTTGGGCAAGCCGGTGCAGATTTGGCGTACATTTTCCTTAAGAGCTGTAAAATAAGGTGCTTTAATGCCCGATATTAGGCAAGCCGGTAGGAATCGAGTTCTTTGGACGCCACGCTACTGCTACCTATCTATTGGCCTTTTATGTTTTACGATAGGTTGCTGTCGGGGGACCTATTAAATACAGTATTAAAACAGAAGGTCCCCCGACAGCAAGTTATCTTAAAAAAATTAAACCTATTTTAGATTAAAATTAGACCTATTTAGATTTTATGAAATATTAAACTTTTATTCCTTCCTTTTTTGAAATCGGTTTAATGTTTTATAATTACTTTTTAATTTCTTCATTTTCTAAATTTCAGTAATAATTTAATTACGCTGTAAGTACAATCGAGCACACTGTTAACTGTACATTTGTAAACGAATGTCAACTTTATTGCAACGTGTTAAAGTCTATGTGTGGTCAGTTAACAGTGGCTTCGTTTATACACATTTTTCTTAGTGACTGATACACACATAACTCTCGATCTCAAAAACTACTAGGTAAACCAATCTTGGTTAATCATCCCTAAGTTACACTATGCCTAGTCCAACTAAAAAATAATTTCTGTAATCCGACTTATAGTTTTTGAGATATGCGCGTATAAACATACAGGCATACAATTACGAAATTTGGCAGACACGTTTAGCAGCTAGTATAGAGCAAAATATATAAAAACTGTGCAATTCTGACAATATTACATACATACGGGTTAAATTATTAACCATTTGTCTCGTCTTTTTTGAACTCGTTTAAAATCCTCGATATGGCTGATTGGTGCCTAAGTTCGTAATAAAAAAAATTGTCTATGCGAGGTCTGTCGGCTGTCAGCTGTCAATTGTGACAAAACAAAATGTGAACAAACATTGTTTACATTATATATATACAAGAAATCAAGGTACATAGAAAAATGAAATGGCACTCACCTGTGTACCTGTGTTTCTTGTATGTAACATAAAATAAATGTGGTTTAATTTACCCGCATTAAAAAAAACCAATGAAGAGATAAAATGTTTCTTTCATATAAAATATTGTTTAATTTATTATAAGAGAAATTCGATAGTTAATTAGGAATATACATAGTTAAGTATCACAAACTTAATGCGAATCTCGAGTACGTACATCAATGCTTTATATTTCACATCTTAATTTCAGCAGTGTTGTGCTTATTGCTCGTCTGAAAATATTCTGGAATCATAGCCATCTCGCAAATTTTTAGTTTCCCTCCGCGCACCAACTCATGGCGAGGTGAGACCAGAATCGGGCACGGAAGCCTAGTTTCCAAATCATTTTTAGAGCACTTATTTGACTCTTAGGTCACTGTAAAACATATATAATAATATTCAGAACTGTATCTAGGGCTTCCTCTCACTTAGAACACGATAGCGAACACTTCGCTCGATAGAAAAGTAGCGCGAAAACACTATAAAATAAAGTATTTTTTTCATTTTTTTTCATTTTGTTCATCACCAGTTACCTTTTCTGACAAAATTAATACCTGACAATCATGATTTCACAGTCATGCAGTGCATCCTCTCATGTTTGGGTTGATAACCGAAACTTTTATGTTAGAAATCGAAGATAATCTGCAATAATCTGCATTCCGCCCGACCCTAGTTTGTATGTGAAATGCGAGCCAGGTCCTACCGCGCCTTAATGTGTTTATTTTGACATCAAGGGTGAAGCCACAGTATAAAGACAAACAAGTAGTCCAACTTCGGCCGTTTAGGAGCGCGCGACACGTCTTTACACAGACGCACGATCGCGCGTCTGTGTAGGTGCGATCCATACTGGCGCATTCTTGCGCATTCTTAAATCTTTGCTTGTAGTGTGTTCCTACACGGCGCGCACACATTGAACCGCGCGATGTAGGTACGTTTTGTAGGAAGAAAAATACTAGTGAAGCTCTAGAATTCCTGCATTTTTTGTACTTTCTTCTTCAATCCAAAGACTAGTAGGTACAAAGATTTAATAACATCAAACGCACACATAAACAGAATCATTGATTGTTTTAATTTTGTCGCAAATGACACCTGTCAGTCGACACAAACCTCATACATACACCTGTTTTTTTTTATTACGAACTTAGGCATTAAGTAATTTTGTCAGCCTGTGCCGATTATATTTTTTATTCGATAGTCTTTACTTTAAGGTCCAGAAAATATCACTACTGCATTTTTTCCCGGTAATTTTTCCAAAATATTTTTTTTAATTTTATTCTCGATATGACAACCCCGGATTAAGTAGTCCAGTCGGCTTGTGATGCTACGTTTCGTCACGCGACAAATAAATGATAAAGCATCCGTCGCGTTCTAACAAATAGTGTGTGAGAGTGACGGATGCTTTGTCACTTATTTATTGCGTGACAAAACGTAGCATCATAAGCCGACTGGAGTACTTAATCCGGGGTCGTCATATCGAGAGTAAAATTACCGGGAAAAAAATGCAGTAGTGATATTTTCTGGACCTTAAAGTAAAGACTATCGAATAAAAAATATAATCGGCACATCTTTGAAAAATGTGTCCTACCCAATTCAATTTCGCTAATTATTCCATGGACTTTAGGGTCATAGCTTACTTTGAATTGTTCTGGAGACCCATATTAATGGGTCTCCAGAACAATTCAAAGTGAGCTACCTTGATGATAATTGCACTTATCAGTTGAAATAAATGCATTGACTCCCATTGTTTTCATCCTAGTTTCCTTGCTTTATTATTTTTCAATTTGCCGTCATCAAGAGAATTGAAGGTTATATATACAGATTCAAAAGATACCTATCCACACATTTCCCAATAACCCGTCGAAATATTGATGCTGTCAAACTGAAATATCAACGTTGTGTAGTGTGAGACCTATACAAACAAAGGAAAACGAAGCATCCTGTACAAACATGGGGATTGAGTCGTTCATCTTTGAATACACATTGTGTAATGTAGTCGATACTTCACATTGAGTTAACCAATAGGAAGAGTCAGTTGACTTTTGAAATTACATTAGATAATTAAAAGTTTATAACATCACTTCATATTAACTAGATTAAATATAAAGTAGCGATATGCATAATTGCATATATGCATATACCCCTAAATCTATAACGAATTTCTAAAATGTAGGCACGTATTGCGATCTCGCATTTATTGAATCACTTATTGAACGACCTGTAGTTCATTTTTAATGACCATAGTCTATAAAAAAGAATAATTATATTAAACCTGAAAATAGTCGATTTTTTCTTCCCAAAAATAGTTTGCAATATTATTTCGGAATCATTTATACAAAAGTTTTCCATATTAATTTATTGTTGACATCAGCATAATAATGGAGTCAACAAACTCTATCAAAATATTGCAATTGTATTACTGATATCTTCATCTTGATGCCTCGTGTCGATAGAGCACGCAAATCCGGGTCAGAACGGAGATGGTAGATTATAGCTAAGCGTAATCACGGCATTATGTCATTTAGGTGAGCACAAGACGGCCCTGAGTCCACTTGTCTGTCGCGCTACACATCATTCCTGTCTATCTGGTACTGCACTGTACTGAAAGAGACAGGTAATATTTGTCGCGTGGAGTCACGCGGCACAGTTGTGCTGGAAGTGCTGATCTTGGTTGGACTGTTATGATATATACTGGCTGGCAGGATAAAGGCAGCATAGGACTATTGTCACCATTGTCATTCTATGTCAGGATCTTTCTACGAAAGTTATGTTAGTCAGTAACTTAATTAAACTGCAGAGTAATATTTATTTATTTAATGACTGACGGTGTAAATGTAATTGTGTAAATATAATTGTTATCATAATACACTTGACCCAAATCAGTTGTTAGCATTAGTATGAAAACCTGCTACTAAGTTAACATCACAATTTTATTCACGCAGAATTTTTTTTAAGATGGCTTGTATTTACAAAATTGCAATGTCCTGCGGAAAAAACATGCGCGAGTTGACATTTCTTATTAGATCTTAGTTAACTCATCCTAATTGCAGTAGCATTTTATACAAATCACCCACTTTCCCCGGATTTAAAACGAATTTACAATCAACAGATCGACGCGACAAATTGTCGAAACAGACAGTTTATCTACCATCAGCCAATTGTCAATAATTTATGTGGCGAGATAAGCTGATGCCACAGAAATGATAAGAAGCAGCGGGGCCGCTTCGGCGAAGGAAACGTTTCTATTCCTGTGACAATGCTACCTAAACTGAAATAGGTAGGTAGATATAATCTGATTTGTTTCTTGGTTAGCAATATATTACTCCTTATACAAAGTGTATGTAGCTGGCGCAAGTAACCGCACCGCACGGAGTTTAGGTACATCACAAGTACCTATGCATGATCACAGAATGAGGGTATTTAGAAATCAGAAATCCACCAGCTGGCAGCAGGGTGGCGAAAGGTCTATTTGGCAGTAGATGTCAAAATCAAGTGGTGTGATTGGTGGATCTTGACGCCTACTGTCAAAAAGACCTTTCGCCACCCTGCTGCCAGCTGGTGGGTTTATGATTTCTAAACACCCTCATTGTGTTTGTGCCTCAACATACAAAAGTATAGGCACCATTTAAACAGATATTTTAATCTCAAGACATTTTATAAATAATGGTAACAACGCCTTACATTTGAAAAAATAGCTAAAGTCATGGATTTGATAGTTAAGTAATGGAATCAGAAACATATTTTTAAATTGTTTTAATATCTAAAAAAATGTTTCAGATCCCATCACTTTGTAAGACAACTAAAATAAATACTTATTACAATATTAAATATAATATCAAATGTAACCACTATGTGAAATTGAATTTGAAAGATAAAGACACACGATTTGATTGTACACGTGATAAGTGGAACTAAGTGAAACCTACAAACATTAATACAACCAACACTGACAATTATCAAATTTTCTTCGATAACGCGTATTTTTTAAACAATTGATCATTCTTTCCCAATTACGTCTACGGCTCGCGTCACTCGCATTCCCTCGGATGATCACGACAGATCGTATCACTATCTGATCGACACGACGAACAACGAAATGCTGACACTTGGAATTATCCACCGATTTGAATACAATGCTGATTGAATTTGTTTTTGATTTGTTGTCTGTGTTAATTCGTTAGGGGTTGTTTGATGAATTAAATATGAGATTGATTTTTTAAATCAATTTTAATATTGTATGCTGGTCACGTGCTTGATTTGTTACTTTGTGAAAGTTTTTTTTTTATTCTGGAAGCCATTTTGATGTTTAATTTTGATTTGTTTGTTTATCTACAGACAAACTTTTACGGTTATTGAAATACCTCAGAGCGTTATTTGAGACTGAAGAAGGAAACGAAGTCATCGGTATTCGGAATTGTGCAGCAAATCATAGTGAATCTCAGCTTAAATTTAAATCCTCTGTGAGTCTGAATCAGCGAGGGCTTGTTTCGGATGCATCCGTAGAAATAAACCATGTTCGATATAAGAATATCGATTTTAGACTAGGCACTGGTAAAACGAAACAGAATTTTAGTTTTTTAATGATTTTTAGTTTAAGTAATGTAATGAAAGCTATTTTATTCGGATTTGCTTCTAAATGAACGATTTAACGTATAAATATAACATTTGATATATTTATATCGCATCGCTATTTTTAACAAGAGTGTATATTCTTACATTATTTATTTGTGAATTGTATGACCCGTTGGTTAAATGTCGAAGTAAGCTAGTAATTACTACTAGCAAACATGCCACACAAGTTTTAAAATACAGAAATCTTGTATACAGATAAACACGGTAGAATAAATTAAAAAAATAATGTTTCTCTTTGGATGAGAGTAATTGACCGAACGAGCGAAGCAGCTCCGTTTCAGCATGGGAAAAATGCTTTGGCATGTTTGCCTGCCCGACGGATATCCAGCTGTTCTTCTCTACTGGTCGCATTTCTCAACCAATTATCGTGAAATATTGTGAGCAGGTTTGATAATTATAAAGATTTTTTTAGCAAATTTAGTTTTCGGAATTTTTCAAAATGGCTGAGCCATGGCAGATGGCAGACTTGCAAGGTCTACAGCTCACAGAACCACCAGTTTGTAGTAGTTAGAAGTTGTCAAAATAAAGGTACTATTTAATTTATGGTATATTTATAAAGCTTGCGTAAGAAGAATGAACTTATAATTGCTATTTATGGTTTAAACTTTCTTTATGTCTGCGGACCCATACAATAATTCCACAGCGAAAATTGATTGACAAGTTAGGGAATACCTTCAGATGTGAAATATTTTATTCGTAACAAATTGGTCGATTTTTTCATATAGAAAGTCAATTTCTTTCGGTTATAACCCAATTTCTTTTTTGACATTTGGTATTTTAGCCGCGTATTCCCTGTTCCGTATAGAATTAAAAGAAGGAAAAAAGTGGCCAAGTGCGAGTCGAATTTGCACACGAAGGGTTATGTACCACCGTCGATCAAACAGACATTAATAGTATGGAGACCGCTTTTTATTTTAAACTTTATTTTATTTTTAGGGTTCCGTACCCAAATGAAGCTAAGAACCCTAGTACTAAGCCTCCGCCGTCTGTCCGTACGTCACAGGGCTGTAGCTTTTGAACCATAGTAGGTAGAGACATGATTTTTTTACAGAATGTGCATTCTTTTTACCACTGTAACAACAAATATTTAAAATAAAATAAACTTAAAAAAGGAAAAGGGGAAACATGAAACATACCAGAAACATGTTTATTTGGCGTTCAATAATTGTTCTAATAATTTAATGTTTTATTTTTTTTCCTCGCAAATGTGCTGAAAAACGTCGCATGATACTCGTGGGCATTGGTTTTTACAGTCTCGGTTATTACAGTCCTCGCCTAACGGCTCGGGCTATGCAAAACAGCCTCGACTGTAATGACCAACTTCACCCACTCATATCATAATATAATATTTCATCACACTTTCTCGTAAAGGATATTATAACACGCGGGCTTATAGACCAGCTTGAGCCTGAGATATAATTTGATTTTTTTTGTTCCTCGCAAATGTGATGAAAAACATTGTGTGTATCACAGGCAGTAAGGGGGTTACAAACTCGAGTCATTAAATGGCCTCCGCCTACGGCGTCGGGCTCCTAATATACTCTCGTTAGTAATCCCCTTTTTACTATCCTCGGTGCAAAATGTACTATTATGCCTCACTTGGCCAGAAAGTGGCTTTCAACGCACGCTACGCGTACGTAAAAAAGCCACTTTCTGTCCAAATGTAGACATAAAATGATGTAAACAACACGGAAGGTAATAAATAATAATAAATCATTTATTCCGAAGCACAAGAGACTCCATAGTTGTTAGTAACATACATTATATTTTTATTTAGGTTAGAAACATACGATAAAATAATTAAAAACTAAAAACTAATTTAAATCTCAACACAAGATAAACAAAATCAGCCGAAGTTGGCAAAGTATTCAGCCAGGGTAATGAATTGCTACCCCTTTGATTATGCCTATCCAGTGTTTTAGGATTGGGCTATCATATCTGTTAACAAACACATTCAGAATGCTATTGGGGCTTCTTCTAACTCGGCCCAGTAGTGACACAATTTTCTTTCGCATGATTGCAGGGAAACCGTCTGTTCTAGCCTCGCAAAACATGCTAGACGCACTACACCTACTGGGTAAGCCCAATAGCATTCTAAATGCGTTGTTGTACTGCACTTTTAATGCATTGTAGGCTCGCTTAGTATATCTCGTCCACAGGCTGCTCGAGTAAAAGGATTGACAATATGCTTTGAAGACCGTTACTTTAACTTGACTGGAGCATCGAGCAAACCTGCGGACTAACATATTTCCACGGACGGCCAACGCCCTACGTTCTCGTTCAATGTCTTGGTCATCTTTGAGGTCACTCGTAATAATATGACCAAGATATTTAAATTTCTCCACAACTGTCAGGGGCACACCGCCAAGTTTAACAGGTGGTATGTGGTAAGGCTTGGTTTTCCCCGATTTGAAAACCATGATCTCACTTTTTTTAGTGTTATATTCGAGACCATGGGACCTCGCGTACGTCTCGCACATGTCTACCAACCCAGCAAGAGCCCCGACAGCAGGCGCCAGCAGCACCATGTCATCTGCGTAACTGATGTTATTGGCAGATACGCCATCAATGTAACATCCCGCGTGTGCGCTGCTGAGGCCTGCTATCAGGTCGTTCACATACAGGTTGAACAACTTGGGAGACGTCAGTCCACCCTGCCTTACCCCACACTCGAGCCTGTACTCACTCGATAGCGAATCTGCCCATCTCACTTGATTGAGCTGATTAGAATACCAATATTTGAGTATCCCTACACACTCCCTCGGCATGCCCGTTTCCCCTAATTTATGCCATAGTAAATTGTAATCGACACGGTCGAAGGCTTTTGAGAGGTCGAGGAAACAGGCATACACGGGTGTGTTCCTGGCAGTGTAATACCCGACAGTATGCTTTAGACTTAGTATAGCGCTTTCCGTGGACAACCCGACTCGAAAACCGAACTGGGCGTCGTGGATCATAAGGTGCTTTTCAAGAATCGAGTCCAGCATACTGTCAAGTACCTTAGCTGCGGTCGTCGCAAGTGAGATAGGCCGATAATTGGTCTTGTCCGATAGATCACCCGTCCTGTTCTTCACAATCGGAACCACAATGGTCCTCATCAGCGGCTCAGGTAGGTAGGAGTGACAGAGGCAAAGATTGAAGAACAAGGCGAGAACTCTTGGAAGGTGAGGCCCAGCATACTTAAAATGTTCAATGCTGAGGCCATCGTGACCAGGCGACTTTCCTCTCTGCATTTTTGCAATTACTGCAGCAATTGATTTTGCATTAAAACTAATGCTCCGCCTAGTCTCGACCGCCCCGGCACCCGCCTCCACGACAAGTTGTGTCTTAAGTAAAGACTTAACAGAGAAATGATCCCTGAAAAGCTCAGCTATGTCTCTGTGTTCACACTTGTCTTCAACACTAGCAGGGAGACCCGGCCCCACATTAAGACTGCGCGTTCCTTTCCAAAAGCTTTTAAAATTCATGTTACCGTGAGCCAACGCGAGAGCGTCCATTTTAAGTTGGTCTTGTCTATTCTGGCACCACTTGAGTTTAGATTTAAATATCTTTTTACTCTCCGACATAAGATCAAAAACCTTACCTCGCAGGGGCTTCCCCGCAAGCTCCCACATCTGAAAATGCAGCCGAGCCTCCCTGTGTGCCTCCGCCACGTACTTGTTCCACCCTGCTATATATCCTCCTTTCCTTCGCTTTTCGCACTCGTGCGTCTCCAAAGATGCGCTTGTTAAAGAGTTAATTATTTCGCGGTACATATTATCTAATATAGCAGAGTGGTCCCTATTATTACACATATTGTCACAACAATTGGTTAGCTGAGAAGAGAAATCCAAATGTTTTAGCCGCTGGTTACAAATGTCTCGATATTTATCAATTTGGTTTGCCGTACGAGCTCCCCAAATAACATTTTTATTTACATTATAATTACACATTGGTAAAGAATTCGTAGGTTTCAATATATCTAGATTGCATTCTATATACAATGGATAGTGATCAGACCAAAAAACATCTTTTACGACAGATATAGTTTTTATAGTGTCCCAACCACGCTCTGTTACAACACAGTGGTCTAGCCACCTTCTACACCCATGGATATCACTAATAAAAGTGTGTGTGTCCGAGTTCTGGCCAAGTACTTCAATATCTGCACATATCCACAATTGTTCCGAACAAAACTCTAGCAGTTCGTGGTAAAAAGGCTGGTTAATATGGGCATTGAAGTCGCCCAGGATATACACGGCTTGCACGTCACTATTATCAACAATAGACGATGATATCGCACTTAAACACTCCGTAAACCCCATCAAATTCTCATTACAATCGGTTGGCATATAAACCGAGAACACTATGAAAGATTTACCACACGATGTTAATTTGACAGCTGTAATCCTTTCACTATCGCATTCTATTACCGATGCCATTTCAAACGCCCCCTTCCTCCATAGGATACCTACACCCCCGAAGGGCCTGCCCTTCAAGAGACCTAATGATTCGTCCATACCTGATTTTCCAGTCCAGCCAAACTCACTGTCTATTGTACTCAGAAGTGGTTCAAAATTCATCAGCCAAGACTCCTGAATGGCCACGATGTCTGCACGTTTACACAGCACTCTCACACCTTCAATAGCTCTCTTGATAGACCTACAATTATATATGGCTTTAGATATGGCAATTAGATATGGCTGGTGACACGATGTGACGATAATTAAAATACTTTTTTTTATGTTGGCATCAATTAATTTAATTCGGAAAGTTTTGTTTTTCTTATGAATCGTAGGAATTTAATTGTTTGTTAAGTTGGTAGTTGTGAATTTTTATCGTGAAGTTAGAATTGTGCGCTTAATCCTTGACCTAAGTTTAACCTAGATTTAGAAGTCTGTGGATGCTAGCAATAACGTAAAGTGACTATAACGACACTAGTGCTGTTATGGGGAATAGAGTATAGACTTCTCTGAACTCATATTATGTATGTTCTTATATTAGTGTTCGTGACCAAGTAAAAGACAGATAACAGTACAGGAGTAGAAAAAATTTTTTATTGGATCCTTTATTATTTTTCAAACCCTGAATGCCCGGTGAAGCCGTTTAATTAAAAAATAAATTAATTATTTTCCTATTTGTTTTCTAAACATTATAAACTTCCTATAATTTATGATTTTTGACGATTCGATAATTTATTCCATTCTGTTATTTAAACGTTATCATCCAGGGATAACTTTATATATTTTTGAGGAATTCGTAGTAAGAAATATAAAACTATATACTTATTGTTTAAATTTTAACGACTTCAATAACCTCTGGTTCTATTTAAAAATAATATATCAATTGATAAACACTCCGTACAAATTATTCAGAAGCGCAAAATCCTCCCCTAATGCCCTAATAAATAGTGAGATTTCAGGAACTATCTAAGCATTGTAGCGTTCTTAAACGCGGTAATACCGAGATCCGACGTCTCTGATGGGATCAATTTGTATTGCTCCAACGAAATCCACCGAGCTCGGATGCAAACAAATTACAACTTTACAAACAACGCTTAAAGTTAAATTTGCCTCATCGACATCACAATAGCTAGTGCCGACGACTTGTATAACGTGATCTTTTATATGTACCGAGTCATTTCTTTTGTCGTCTGCGTTTGCTGGTGATTGTAGGGGGTAGGTAGGTCTGGTTTTATTGGTGGTGGTGCAACTAGTAATTGTGTGTAATTTGTGTGCATGAGATGCGGCTTCGTTAGAGGGACTGCAGTCGGGGTACTGGCGGTGTTAAGTGCCAGCAACGGTGCCGGTAAACAGTGTAATTTGCTTTGATGGTCTTTGGAATTGAAAAAGTTTTGAGAGGGTTGCGAGGAGATTTATTAGTGGATTGCCATCACTTTTGTGAAATTATATTGTGCACAACACAAATGCCAGAAATAGAGTTGTTTAAATGTATACGATATAGTCGTCAATTATTTTCCAATATTCAAGTCAAAATATACCTATTGCACATTGTTTGATAAATAAACTCCATGGTATGAACAAGTCCAATCATTTATTCATATGGATTTTGTTAATTTGGACAATTTAACTCAGATAACAATGCTGGTATGATCGTGTATTATTTTGACCGGTGTTTTCATAGTGTAACAAATATCAGTAGGAATATCATCAATAACTAGCTTAATAACAGTTCATCATAAGAACAATTCGTTGTAAATACCTATTATAAAACACTTACGATGCTATTACATAATAATTATAATTTGTTCAAGTTGCGTTAAATATATTCTACAGTCGTAAGAAGTATTCAAAATGTATTAGGAATAGCTATTAGCAATTGGTTCTGATTTACTGCTAATCGTTTTATTTGGCTCTCCGTATTACTAAGCTTTTGTAATTTGAAATCCGTGAAAATTCGACAACATTTTAAACATAATTGTAGAAGATGCTGTCGTGATAATTTATATATATTAGGCTAGATCGCTCTCTTCAGACCATCCAGAGTTTTAACTAACTATTTCAATAGTTTTCATCAGTTATCATATTATGCTTTCACTACCATTTCCTCCTACAGTTCAAGATTGGCGTTTGCAGCCACCGCAGCAGATTTTATTGGACTATGTCCCGTGAAGCCATCACTCGTTAATTGCGCGCCATTCCACCGCCGACTGCAAATAAGCCGAACAAACGACGACTGCTCATTGTCCCACAAACCGAATCAATACGAATTCACGCCAAATTGGACGGGAAATTAGATGCAATTTATCGAAAATGGAAAACGGTCGTGTAATTTAAGTTTTAACTTACTCGTCAAAATTCTATAGCGATTTACTGTTCCTGAATGAATAAAACACTGCCAGAACTAATTTTGATGCCGATAAAAATATATAAATAACCATTGAGTTGAAGTCGCATTGGTATTGGAGTGGTATTCCATGTATAGGTTGACATATGTATTTATAGGTAGGTAAATATGGATATACTTAGAATATGAATATGACAACGTAAAACGAAGCCGCCAAGATTGCAGAACAATCTTATACATGTAGCAATCCTACGTAATTCAAAATTGAACAATACTTGTACAAATGGCGTACTTAATGCCGTAAGGCATTCTCTACCAGTCAACCGTCAGGGTTAAATAAAGATATTATAGGTGAAGTATTAGATTCATAGCGAATTTGTACAAAATAATAGTTTATTTATTTGTATGTATATACATTTATATGTATATACGTATAAATACATACAAATAAATATAATAATATACGGTAAATGCTTACTATGAAGAGTTTTAATTTTGAAGTTTCTTGCAGATATATTTGCGCAGCATGCGCTTGAAGGAAAATTTGCACTGAGCTCCTCGTGTACAGAGGGAGAGGGTGTTCCAGAGGCGAATCGCCTGTATAGTGAATGAATTAGTCATAGAACCAGAATGATGATAGGGAACAGAAGAAGTCACAAATTGGAATTTAGGACGAAGATAATCGGATGCAGACGGATCATGAGACATTTTCAAAAAAATTGTACACTATTAAGGGATTTAATTAAAACAAAACTTAATTTATTCCTCTGTGTTACGAAAGTTACGTATATAATTCGTATGCCTAACTTTCGTAACACAGAGGAAGCGATCGTGATTTTGTTTTTATTAGGCCCTTAACTATGTTCAATTTTTTTTTAAAATGACTCTCATACAAGACGCAAAAAAGGGTTCAAGCGACGGACGTTCCCGAATAGGAAGCCAATTAAGTTGTTGTCGATAAACAGAAACGTGGTCATACTTACGGAGGTCAAAAATAAATGTGATGCAGTTGTTCAGGAGTCGATCTTAATCTATCTAACAATAATCCACTAACTATTCCTCAGTGGACATCTGTAGTTGGCTGTGTGTTTTAATTATTATCTCTGTATTTTTCTGTATTGTAATGCTGATGATGCCCTAAATAAATAAAATAAATAAATAAGTGAGCTTCGGTAACGTTGGTACAACACAAATCACCATAACACAGACAGTATAATAGCAGTATTTTTTTTCTTCGCACTTTTGCGCACCGTGTACTAATGCACTACAACCAGGCATCTACTGAGCCGGCGAGCTACATCTTCGGCCTCGTAATCGCTTACGATCAGGCACTATTGTAGGTCAATCGCAGGTCAATTTTTTATAAAAAAAAAGCAAAGTTTTATGGGTGCTATCGCGCATCTGTGTGAATACGTGTCGCGCACTCCTAAACGGCGGAAGTTGGACCACTTGTTCGTCTTTATATTTTGGCCATGGTTGATCACAGGCAACACGAGAGTCTGAATGAGGAGTTTCTTTATACTCACCGGAAATAAATTCTTAAATCTATGATGAAGAGTATTAGTAACTCTACTACAAACGTCAGACATCTGGGGTTCCCAACCAAGGCCACGATCAATGATCAATCCGAGGTTTTTCACCTGCGTTTCAAATGGAATAGCTATGGCCTCGAAAGTGACTGGCGAGAATTGTTTTATGTCGACTTTTCATCGTAATAGAAAGTACTCAGTGTCTTTTTCTGTTTCCATATATCTAATTTATGCGAATTTATGGTTTTTATTCAGCACATCAAGACAGTAGAGTAGACTTCAACAACATTATGGCATATGAACACCCATAGATGCTTTACTTAAGCACCATTTTTACTCAACTACTCGAAACAAAAACAGCGCAGATAAAGTCACAAAGGTTGATTAAAATAGGTAAGTATTTCGTTTCCCGTACATTCAATTATCGTAAGGGCTTTTGTGTACCTTACTCCAATTAAACCTCCGATTGACGATTTATTCATGTTCATTACACCTAATAGAGAATGGAGACTGAAATAAACCAATAAATAGTGATAATGGCAATCGGTGGGTGTCTGCGCGTTGAAGCGTCGGCACTCGCACAATGCGGCGTATCGGCGGTTTACACTGGTTACCGGCTTATCGGACGTAATCCGTGATTCCGATGAATGAGTCCCATTTTGCGTGTTGTAGCTATTGGTGTGATGGGACAATGGGTCATGTTTGTCATACGTTTTAATCAAATAGAGGTATTGGTTTCCATTCACTGTTGTTTTTTCTTTGTCCAAAGTTTTAGCCCTGTTGTGACTGACTGACTGACTCGTCAACGCACTGCCGAAACTACTGAAGCCAGGAACTTGAAATTTTCAAAATAGAGTATTTATATGACGTAGGTGAGGGATAAGATGGGTTTTTCGAAATTCATCTCGTAAAGGTTCGAATTGAGTTTCAAAATTTTATATGGGGATTATGAAATTTTTTAAGTAAGAAATTTAAAAGTTCATCTAGAAAGTTCTTAAAATTGTAGCAAAGTAATTTCACCGTTTTTCGAAATTCATCCTCTAAGAGATTTAAATAGGGGTTGAAAGTTTGTATGACGAGTCTACTATTTTTTAAGTAAGATATAATAGATGATGTTTATCATGTTAGAATAAACATATTTTACCGCAGGCTAATAGTAGTATCACTTTATACATTACCTAAGTCACATAAAATTGGTCGTGCGCAAAGCAGTCCCCTCTGAAAAACAACCCCTTTTACTCCCCCTGGGGATGAATTTCGAAAAATGGTGAATTCACGTTTCTTTTGTCGAAGAGTATAATATATATATAAAGTCTTAGATCACCTATTTTAAAAGTCATATTATGTTCTTCTTAATAGGTACACCTTTTAATCCCTGAATTTCAAAAAACAGCATAACCGCTTTTCTTAACTTATAATGAAGAGTCTATGTATGACTTCTCAGAGCTCCCAATTCAAAAATCCTAGGTAAGCTCTAAAAACTTTCAACCCGTATTTAACCCCCTTATAGGACGAATTTATAAAAATGTGTACCTAGATACCGTCTTTTGGTTTTTAATGATCAGAATTGTGTTATGTATAGCTTCAACCCCAAGAATCATTCTCTATCTATACAAACGATACAATACCTTAAAATACGAATTTCTAAAAAACCCTTTTTATCCTTTTTACGTTGTATAAGTAATGTTTATTTATACTCTTCAAATTTTTAGTTAGAGGTTTTTTAGTTAACATTGGCTCTGTCCAAATACAACCCCCATTTAACGAATTTCATATTAATAAATTTCAAAACCCGGCAAAGTTACTTTTCTTGATATAAGGGTGTTTTTTTTAGAGGTATAGAACTTTGAAATGGAATAAAACAAAGATGATCTTTTTAAATTGACATGAAATTAACTTTATTCGATAGACAATTTTCTGGCATTATAATTTAAATATGACTTCTGGCATATGACCCCCACGGCTGGCTTGCACGTAGTCTAATCTGGAAGTCCAATTTTCAATTACTTTTTCCAACATTTGTGGCCGTATATCGGCAAGAACGCGGCGAATGTTGTTCTCCAAGTGGTCAATGGTTTCGGGCTTATCGGCGTACACTAGCGATTTCACATAGCCCCACAGAAAATAGTCAAGTGGCGTTAAATCGCACGATCTTGGAGGCCAATTCACGGGTCCGAAACGTGAAATTATGCGATCACCAAACGTTTCCTTCAATAAATTTATTGTGGCACGAGCTGTGTGGCATGTTGCTCCGTCTTGTTGAAACCACAGCTCCTGCACATCATGATTGATCAATTGTTGAACGAAAAAGTCAGTAACCATGGCCCTATAGCGGTCACCATTGACTGTAACGTTCTGGCCAGCATCGTTTTTAAAGAAGTACGGACCAATTATTCCACCAGCCCATAAAGCACACCAAACAGTCAGTTTTTCTGGATGTAACGGTGTCTCAACATACGCTTGAGGATTATCATCACTCCAAATACGGCAGTTTTGTTTATTGACGTATCCATTCAACCAAAAGTGAGCTTCGTCACTAAACAAAATTCGCTTATGAAACTCGGGATCAACAGCGATCTTGTTTTGGGCCCATTCACCGAATGTTCGCCTTGCTAGGTGATCTTGTGGCTTTAATTCTTGCACGAGTTGGATTTTGTAAGCACACAAACCAAGATCTTTCCGCAAAATCTTCCATAAAGTGGATGGACACATATCCAATTCCTGTGCACGATGGCGGATAGACTGATTCGGATCTTCATCTACACTACGCTCTACAGCCTCAATGGCTTCTTCTGTACGCACTGTACGACATCTCTGAGGATGCGTATTATCATTTAAAGTAAACGTAGTGCGAAAGCGTCCCACGGTTAATCGAATTAATTGTTCTGATGGACGATTATGTTGACCGTAAAATGGACGAAGTAAGCGATACGTTTTTCGAACAGATCCATGATTTTCAAAATAAATTTGCACAATTTGGAAGCGTTGTTCAGGCGTCAGCTTATTCATGTTGAAATGCCAAACCAAGTTAAACATAAATCACTTGAAAGCTGTCAAAATTGCCGCCAGTTAAAAAAGTGTTGCCAACTTAAATTCTATACCTCTAAAAAAAACAGCCTTTATAATGAAGAGTTTACATATAATGTCTTAGATCTCCCAGATACTTCAAAAATAATTTTCCAAGTATATAATTTCAACCTCAACTTTAGTCCCTTAGGAGATGAATTTCGAAAAACTGTGAAATCACTTTTCTTCTTATTTAATGCATCAACATATTTTCTTATGAATATTTGTATGGGCCTCCCCATACAAATATTCATAAGAAAATATGTGCCCAATTGTAACCACTCACATTAGTATTCGAATTTCACGCGGTAGAAGTCGCGGGCAAAAGCTAGTGCTACATAAACAGAGCTGTATTTACTTCAGTCATATAATACAGTCATTTCGATTAATTAATATCTCACTTTTATTTTCCAATATATTGTTTTGCTGAGCTAAAATTTGAGCCGAAATCGCCACTACACAACACAACTTTGGCTGTCTGAAAGCAAAAAGTTATCTAAACCTACCAAATTCCGAACCGCTAACTAAGGCCAAAGTTCAAGTTACCAAAATTGCCGCTTGAACAACACCCTTTCGGCCAAACTTCATGCCGAAATCAAATTACTTACAACCCTTTACTTTGAACGAACTTCTATTAGCGCCTTTATATTTAATGACGAGTACTTTTACCTACTTTTGTCGTTAGCATTTATTGCAGATTTAATTTTGCCCCCGGTATTAAAAAGACACACGCGAAGGTTGTGAAGTTATGTTATAAGTGATAACCAACTGTGAGAAGATGTGGTAGCAGCTATCATAGAGTTTATAAACTTATTATAAGAAATAACTTGAGCCCATGTTAAGTATGCGTGCATGAACAATAATGCAGCTCCATGAGTTAGGTATAAGAAAAGATGAAAAGTTGCTCGAAATATGACAGAGCCTCGTACAAAAATTAAAAGTATGTAGGTCTACTTTTTCCAATAAGCTTATTAAAGGCCTTTGAGTCCGGAGTTTGGACGACTTATTTTGAAACTATGCGACGCGAAAGTTTTCAAAAGTTTGTCAAGCTCTAGTTTTAGATTGCAAAGAGGAATCGATCAGTTCTACATCATTACTGTAGGCACTAGTAAAAAGTTAGACTGTGCCAATTGAAATACGGGGCTTTAAACATAGGTAAAAATTTCGTCAATCAACCTCCTAATCGTTAAATTCTGGTGGACCATATGAACAACATATGAACATTTTACATAAGAATCCATAACCATACATTTTCTTACTGTACCGAGTACATATATCAATATTCTGTGTCGGACCTTTGCAATGATCAAGAAACTATTAACAAAAAAGTTATTTTATTTTTAGTGTACCGGACACTTAACAATAAATCGATCCATTAAGACACTATCTTCATTAGATACCAGTGATATCTCAATTTAATTTCAACCATTTAGAAACTTAATACACTTTATAACGTATGAGGTACCATACAAAGCGATACGTATAAGCGCCATTACCCTAATGTTTCGTCATTACCTAACGCGGCCATTTTGAAAAGTGTCAATCAGTGAAATGGTGCGACTCCCACGTACGGGGCCATAGGCTGTGTTTGATTTCTTTATTTTACTGGCTTACTAATGCCTCTGGGCAGGAATAAATATAGACCAGGAGAAGCAGTAACTTTATGAGGTTTTAAAATATAATGATAACGAGTGTTTCAAATTAATGTTTGTTAGGAATTATTATACAAAAATATAAATAACATTTTGTAATTTTTCAATGTTATAGATGTAAAACATATGGGCGGATTACGAGGGCCGTTCGATGTTAATGAGAACTTTAGAACTAGGAAAAGCTTAAATTGTAGTTTAAAATAGGTCTTCCTCAAAGACTTCCTCAACAAACGGTCGCACACCTTTTGCCTCCATCGACTTCACTCGAACTTAACCGAATCGTCAGACATACTTGTGGGGTCCGACCGATGCTGCGTCTTCGGGTTCGTGGTATTCATTCGAGAACCTTTACGTCCATAATCCTTGTCACTTTAATTACAAAATTTGGCTGCAAGTGGGTTTAAATATAAACATGAATACGACGAAAGTTAGGTCGAACATCCATGTAAGATCAACTCCAGTCAGTCCGGTAGGTAATTCAAGAGAGAGGTCAGTTGTCGACGAATAAATATTCTTTGTATGTATTGTCTAGCTAGTTATGTCCAACTTCGAGAAAGAGTTCAAACGCCGATTCCAACTCGGGTAAGCATGCGTTCGGAAAATTGAAAATGATCTTCACATCATCCGAAATCCCGCAATATCTCAAATTTAAGGTCATTGACCAATGTGTGTTACCAGTGATGACCAACGGACTAAAACTGATGATGATGCTGCTCATAGTGACACTATGAGCAGCATCATCATCAGCTCGGACTCGATCAACATGTTATGTAGAGAGCTAGAGAGCTACGCTCTCTTGACGTGATCGAATCAGAAATTAGAAAGAAATAAGGTAACCGACATAGCAGACAGAGTAGGCAAATTACGATGCAATAGATGTAACGTAGGTAGATAATGTGTCAAGTGCTTATTTCATATCATTTACCACTTGATCTTGGGAAACAATCTGTAATATTCAAAATTAATGGATCATTAACGAGCTATTGGTTGCTTAAACAAGACATCAGCCAACAATTGTCTAACAAATTTTGAATTCAAAGCCATAGTGTTCTACGAAATCACTATTTGTAATCATGAAGCCATTAAAACATTTAATTTAGTCAAGATTCGAGTAGTAAATAAACTAATACTTACCACGCAAATACCAAAGAAGTGTATAATTTGGTATTTATAAGATATTTACAACCATTAAAGAGCCATTTATCTCGCGGCATAGAGTTTTGGAACGCGTGGGTGATCATTCTATTGAAGTAAACAGTTATTATTTGTATAATATGTAAATTATAGTATGATCATTACTCACAGGTTAAGGAGACGGTATTTGGAGTTATCGTAAAATAATGAGTCATTTCTGTATCGCTTGCAATAACAAGCCAAACACAACTATAATATTTTCTACATTAGTTGATCTTTCCCCCGAATTCGCCTGCGAGGCAAACGTAATTGAAATAATTCAAACAACATTTTTTTTTTTTTTATTATTTTTAATCTATTCAATACAACTTCATGTGTTAAATATATTTTATATATTCATTGTAGTTACTCATTTAATAAGATACAGCTAAGTTAACGGTTGATAAAACGGATACACTCGTAAAATAACCCTCCTTTGGGCTTCGCCACAGTCGGGTAATAAAATATGTTCCTTCAACATTTGAGTCACATTTATTACATGCACCAAAAGGTATTAATACGTATAATCAAGACATAAAAACCAAATAAAAGTTATTCGTGTGAAGAAACTAAATGCGAGTGGTAATGACTAAGTTAATAGTAAAGCGACTACAACACAATAATGCGCTAAGATTGCATACAACATCAGTCAAAATTAATCCTCATATCTACGTCATAGAGATTAGAATACGAGGCCATAAAGCTTGATTTTGACCTTTTCTATTTTAAAGTCCGATTATGTTAATCGACGAAACATAGCATCTTGTTGCCGGTGTAATGATCAGTAATGATTGTGTTGCTTTATTGTCATTAGTAAGCCTTTGATTTTTAATCAGCTGCGTAGGCTTTGATTAATACGTGAAAAGTTAATGAGGAACTAAACACCATAGCATTGAGAAATCAATTAAAACGAGCGTAGTTTTAGTGGCATTCCAACATGACACCAAATACAGCCAAATTACCTTCGTAGAAAACGAAGCGATCATATTTTAATCAAAGAGATTTTAACTACGTGAAATTGATAATATATAAGAATTATATTCAATTTGGTAGAATTTGTTTCTGTATGAAAATTCGATAAATTGTGTCGTAAGTACCTACAGCTACACAGTAAGAATATAATCACCTCAAAACAATTTCTCAGAAAATGCTAATTTCTATTTAACATTTCCTTTCATAATTCTGACGCCTTAACAGAATAGGTACTCGTATTGCGGAGACTTTACACTTTTCTTCAAAAGAAATGTCCTAGATATCGCCGGAAGCCGATATTCACACATTTGTGAAATGTTTTTATGCCAAAAAGCTTCGTAAACAAGCTTTCGTGTTCTTATGGATAAAGAGGGGATTTCCGTTAGAAGCCCGCAAATGTTATTTCAATATAAGTAGGTGGCAGTAATTTTTCGTCACTTGGATCATTTTTGTACAAATGTTTTATACGTAAAACTTATTTATAATATTACTTTTTTAATTAAATTTTAATAAATATTCAATGCCAAATTCTCTATCAGTATCATAAGGCCAAATATAGAGACGCACTGAGCACGCAATACCTTAGTAGGCCTAACTAAACTCTTATAAAGAGAAAGTTTATGTATGCAACATATGTCATAAGTAAAAATAAAATATGAAATTTTACAAATGTCATTTTAAAGTTTAATCTTAAATTGAGAAATATGCAAAAGTATTGGGAGCAGGGACAATCGCGTAATATTACGCGTATGTTACGTCAACAACAGACTCGGATGTATAAACTCTAGGATCAGCAAAAAGACGTCCCACCCATTAACTCATTCATTACAAAAGCAAACCCAAAATGATTAAAACATGTTCCATATATTCACTCATTTAGAATGAAAAGAGCATTCACTTACACGCAGTTCTTTATGCGGTTCCTTTACACGTCGTTCACTGAATGATTTGTGAACGAATTCCGCTTAAAATTCGCGTTTGAACGAATGAAAAGAACGGTTCTGTCGTTATAAATTTTCCCGGTTGGTGAAGGATCATAAAATTGATTTAGGTGGGCCTTTGGTTTGAATGCTCTAGTGCTCAAGAATTAAGAAAAGGAAATGTCTTCACAGTGTGAAAGGACGGCAATTTCGTTTATTCTGCTCATTACAGAAGTAAGTAATAATATCAAGTCTTTATTTAATACACCAATTTTATAATAGGACTCGTAATTTAATTAATATAACACACATTTTGATTTTATGTGATTTACGCAGGAGATACCTACCATAACCCACCATAATTTGATTCTTTAAAATAAAGGTACCTAAGTTTAGTTATTCGAAAAGTGTATAGATTCATATTTGACCACTCTTGATAATGAAACTGAATAATAAATGTTTATTGTCTCACTGAAATTCAAAACAGTTTATCACAGGACATCGAACCCGAATATTTTTAAATCTGTAATATAGTAATTGAGAAAATCGGGCAATCCTCATCCCCTTTGAGTGAACTTGGTAAGGGTGAACTCTCTTTGAAGTTTAAACGTAAAACTTGAGGTGCTTTAGCATAACCAATATCACCATTATAATTGTTGTTGTCTCCCAATTCTACTACAGTCATATCATAAATCATCTTGAGTTATAAATACTTAACAGGAATACTACTTTACTTCCTGTGGTATTATTTATTAAAATAATCGGTATTGTCGCATAATGCCTGAAACGCTTAACGACATTTTGAGTTTAGGTCCTTTTACGTCCATCTAATAAATAAGTCATGATCTGACGAGAGGTACCGCCCGTTGTGGAAGTCTTTAAAAACATTTTAAAGTTATTTATTATCTTAAAGAGCATCTCAATGACCTGCCATCGGCAAAATCCGCTAAAAAAAATCTCTTAAATGTTCCTTCCTCTCAATCTAAATTCTGTACGAACTCATTTACTAACAAACACTTGTTCACTCTAGGTGTTACTGTCAGGCCTCTGTGCAAGTACCGGGCACACCACTTCGGAACACCGATGTCACTCCCAGAAGTCGTCGGCAACATCAAGAGTCTGCTAGGTTCTGGTAGAGTTGGCAAGAGTAGTGCCATCGACCAGTCATGCAAAATAGGTGCTGCATCTTTGTCATCGAATTGCGAAAAATTTGCCCGCGTAAATTTGCCTGAGTATTTGGATTTAATTTGTACTTTATACCTCCATGCATTCCTTACAAAAGGTCTTACGAAACGATCTGATAAACGGTCAATGAAGTGATACTATAGGGTTTATTTTTTTTCTTTCGAGTTACGGAAGAAAGTTATTGAGTTTTAGTTAAAAATCGTGGAGAAGTGGATCTTACTTACATAATTTTGATGTATTGAATAAATTTATTTCATGCCCAATAAATAAGTCTCGTCTCTTGAAAGCTTATTTTCTATGACTTTGATAGTGTATTATCTTAATCTTAGAGGCTCTTTCGCTCTAGTGATGAATTAATAATATTAATATTATTAATTCATCACTAGAGCGAAATAGGTTTATTAATATCTAGGAAGTAATATACGTAAAATCCAATAGACTGGCTGGGATTACATTACGCGGTTATATCATATCTGCGAGTAAATTAATCGTCTAACAACCTCAAGCTCCGTTAAATACGAACTACTTAAACATGATGTTCTATCCATTCACAGATAATATTGACAATACCAGAGATGCGGCTCGAAAGAAAACCATTAATCTACTAACTATAATTTAGAACAGAAATTGGGTTATGTTATGATCACGTTCTTAACATACTTAAGTTGATAACCAAATACCTTCAATACTTATTCAAAACCAGTTATAAAAGCTTGAAATTAAAAGTTGAGTCCTGTATCTACATTTAACAGGTACAACTGATTTCCTCTTCAATAACCTAAAAGTTAAACAAATATAAATAGGGGTGTAAATGGTTATAATAAAGTAAAATTAGAATTTTATTTTAGCTACATAACATTTATCAAAATATTTAAAACCTTTCATTTGAAAATGAGAAAAGGACTACAAGAATTCAAATATAATAAATTTGACTTCAAAAATGTTTACGAAGCCTGATAAAATAATGTTGTATAGCTTGGCAACTTCGTTGGTGACACTTACATGTGTGCTTTTTGTTATGTGCAGCCGTAACTACTCATACAAGTTACCGCCAACACGAACGACAACCAACGGAGGCAGCCTCCGGAGGCTTTTCGTGTTGGCGGTGTAGTCAATAGGCTATTTAAACAACTCTAAGAATATTGACAAGTATAAATGAAATGGATTACTAAAAAGTGCTGGTAATTTGGTCGGTAAAAATTACATTATGAACATCAAGTCGTCATTATAAATTTCTAGAGACATTTCTGTAACATGTGCTGTGCTTGGTAACGTATATCAAAGCGACCACACAGCCACGAATCTCGCACTTCTCCTGCCAAATTAATATCAGCTTAAGTTGCGTCGAGTGCCCAAGTCTCTAGTGTACCGGGTGCAGCTCCGAGACGAAGACACTTGACTCTTGCGAGCTATACTAAGAATTAATTAATTTATCTCATCGACACGTCGGGTGACCAGTAAGCGTATGATGCTACGTTTTGTCGCGTGATAAATAAATGATAAAGCATCCGTCACGTTCTAACAAATAGTGTGTGAGAGTGACGGATGCTTTATCACTTATTTATCGCGTGACAAAAACGTAGTATCATAAGCTTACAGAAGGCTTGCAGCTATTGGACAAAGGATGTGGGAATTATATTTATAATCTAGTTTTTAGGATTCCGTACCCAAAGTGTGACAGCGGAACCCTATTATTAAGCCTCCGCTGTTCGTCTGTCACAGGGCTATATCTTTTGAACCGTAAAGGCGCTTCTAGACGGGCAATATTTTTCTGTAATTTGCAGTCAGCAAGTCTTGCTATCTTTCTCTTACTTTGTACGCTAAAGCAAGATGCATTTAGTGGCCGGGCCAGAATTTGCAGAAAAATATTGCCCGTCTAGAAGCGCCTTAATGGGTAGTTCTCTGCGACTAAAAAGTCGCACCAATCGCATCATTACCATCGCCACATTATAGATGAGCTCCGTATAAACTATGGAGTCGTTTTTGGTTATCTTGTAGAAGTCGCGTGCCTCTGCTATTTTTATCATAATGATCCTGATTGCTTTTATAAAACCGCCAATAATAGTGGCGATGGTAATGACAAAAAAATCGCGGTATAAAATCGCAGAGAACTACCCTAATAGGTGGAGACTTGACATTTTCACAGAATGTCTATTTCTACTGCCGTTATAATAACCAAAAATAAAAAACCTCTCTGTCTGTCTCAAAAACAAAACTCTTGAAAAACTGTTGTCCCCATACATCGACATTATGTCGTGGTTAGTTTAGTAGGAGCAAATAAGTTTGTCTTACGATTTTTGCGAATTTCTAAAAAACCTCTGCAAGTTATGAAAACCGTTTTATTTTTCCTGTAATATTTAGGATGATATTAATAATCGGTAATTATTACAGATTTTTCTGTTCAGTAACTTCGGAGTTTCATTTCGGAATCTACATATTAAGCCGTTTTATTTGATATCCCATTCGATATAATAGCTCTACTTTTGATGTTCGACATCCCATTTCGGTCCCCTTTAAAAAAAAGTAAAATAGGTATAAGATTTTTTTTCTGTCTAATAGGCTCAGATTAACGATTTTTAACACAATTCCAAATTTCAAGTCGACAGCATCAGTAGATCCTGAGATATATCTTGCTGTGACAGACGGACAGACAGAGTTTATTTATGTAAGTATAAAACAATAAACAAATCATGTATGTTTTCTGGAAAAAATTAGGGAAGTAAGTTTGCTACCTAAAGCACCCTGTTAATGAGGTAAACAATAATCAGTGATAAAACCTCTTTGATTATCTTATGGTTAAAGTTTTCAATATGAATGAACTGGCCACTTAACAGAAAACGACGTCCACTTGACACAAAATGTTCTTGTCAGTTAAATAAACGGTTGATTAAGTTTGGGTAGAATTTTAATTTATTTATTTTGTTCGTGAAATGAAAACCAAAAATATCATTTAAAAAGTTTTCTTAATTTCTATTACTTACAAGTTGATTGTTTTAATGTAAGATAAAATATCGGTAGCTACTTTGTTAGCACCTTATATAAAAGTACAAACGACAGACTTAATACCATTCATAATACTCCACCAATGTATATACTCGTATGTGTCGCAGTGTCGGAGTTCTCCCTACGAAGGAATGTCAAGTTTGTCTATGCTTGAGTGTGTTTGGTTGCGATACGATGACGTTTATTCAAAATTGACTTAGTTCTGTTATTGGTCTGTCAATATTTGGCATGTCAGAAAATTGGTGAGTTGTACTGAAGAAGGAATTGGAGTCAGTGATGGTTGACCTGAGCCTTTTGGGCGAAAAAATCCCGTAACGCAATTTACCACACTACGTTTCTTCGTTTATTTACTAACTAATTGATATTTTCGAGCTCCAACCAATGGAAACCTACGCTTGACTGCAAATTATCGGTAATCTGATGGACATCCTAACGATGCCTACCTCTCTGACGCCGACATATATATTATATACATCCTATATGTCCTATGTGTATATTATGTCCTTTCGGCTTTAAACAATCCTGCACCAACTAAAGTCTCTGTTTTACCTGATGGTTGACTGGTAGAGAATGCCTTAAGGCATTAAGTCCGCCGATTGTACTTTTTTATTATTGTGCAATAAGGTTTAAATAAATAATATATGTAAGGGTCTCTGTATCGCATGTGTTCAGCAATTATTGATGTAAGTCTTTGTACCCAATTCTCGGGACGTAAAAATCGAGTAAAATACGCCACTTTATCCATTAAAGTTGTTTTGTTACAATAAACTTGATTGTACACCTTAATATACTAATTTAGATAGATAAAAGAAATAAACAAACAGCTAACTCTATTAAAAGCAAAATGGTTGTCTAAATTAACTTCAAGTTTGTCGTAAACACTTTTTCGTTGCCTTTCCACGTCACAGCATAATATCTTGGTTTTCGTCAAATTGAAATCTTCTGCCTGTCATATGTTCGATAATGTTGCATAGCATTTTCTTTTTAAACCTCATGCAAATATACAGAATTTAAAGAGGTAACCCACAATTACCAGGTAATTCTGCCTAATGTTGTTTAATGTAACTGCTGGGTTAACATTAATCAGCCTAATCTTTAGATTAGAGACGCCCCAGTAATGTCGCTACAAGCCTGATCTATGATGCTTGTACTTTAGTCCTGACACCTATATAAGTATCCACATTCCGTCCTAAGTATGAATACTCGAATTACGTAAATTCTTTGCTACCGTTTTGATAATTTGTTCTGTCTTATAGTTTATTTAACAAATACAACGTAAACCCATTAACCATAAAAACATTCCTCTTGCAAACATTCACATAGTCTGAGTACTTGAGCACAGTCTAAGGATAATACAGTCGGCCGACGGAGCGGTTTTGATAGAGCAATCGTTCAGGGGCTGCGGGGTGAGACGCGGGTGTGTCGGTACCGAGCTGCATACAACGCCGCACTTAGCTAGTCGGTACCTAACTTTCAGGGCTGCCGCGCGTTTGTTTAAAGAACACTGTTGTTAAGTTGTACTTAAGTGTGTCTGTACGTTAATGATGACTTCTATATAAAAATCACAATTGGAAACAAAAGTTACAATTGGATGTTTATACACAGATTTATGCTTTCCTTATCACGCCAACATTTTTTTTTTTCAATTTATGTATCCAAAAGTTATTGGATATTTTTTACTCGACTATGGAAAAGCGACAAGGACAGGGTTAGGATTTTACTTCTTTGAGATTTTAGTGTTTCATAAAATTAGTACCTAAAATGCTTTCCGATGTGTTAAAATTTGATTCGCGTAAATGTAAATGTAACAGCAGTGTGTCTTATTTATTTGGATTACGGGTTAATGTTTTCATGTAAAAGCTTAATTTATTTCACAGACAATAATTGATTGTTACAGAATTTTATTTCGTCGAGCTGTCATTCATAAAATCTCTTTCAGTCGTTATTTTCATTTCATAATTCCGTTTTCATATTTATCAGTAAATTATGTGTTTAGGGTAATAATATTAATAAATATACTTTTTTATTTCTTTTTCCAACTTTTAGTCGCAATAGGTAGTATTTAACTGATGAAATTGTTTGTATATAATAGCGCAGGATTTCGATCTCAATTGTTCGTAAGCGACGATGAACCCGTATTGACATTTATATTTATCCTATTAATGTCTTAATCCTTTTGACCTTACAATAAATAGCCGGACGGAGCCTCGCCACCAGATATAAGTGAAGCATTTTTAGTGGGCCGGTTGCTTTGTACTTACGAGCCGCAAGCGCGTCAACAAGTTTTTTCCTACTACACTTAATTTTATTTATAATTTTCTTGTTTTTAAAATAAGTACATTAATATAAATATTAGGCACAATTTACATTTCCTGATGGTAATAAATACACATTGTCTCTGAAACTCAAAACTACCTATGTATCTAAACTACCTGTGTTCTATATGATAACATGTTAAAGAAAACATCAATAATCGGCTTTAAAAACAAGTGGAAACACGATTAGAAAGGGGTAGTTTAGAAGTTTTCACATTTGGAGTATCCAGTGGCTTGTAAAGTTGCCCGGTGCAGCTCAGTTCAGGGGTCGGGCTTACGACCCGCTATACAATTGTGAGTTGCCAGACAACGTTTGGAAAAAGTCATGAGAAACAATCATATAAATCACGGAATGTTTCTACTCGTAAAGGACATTGCCGACGCGTCTATGGGGCCTCGTACCAAATCAAAAGTCTTTGTATCAACACGAAACCGACTGTATTTTAAAGAACAAGAAACTGCCTTTCCTAATCACTAAATCCCATTAAAATAGTATTCGGGGATTTATAGGAAATTGAGATTGATTTCCAGATTTCGAAGTCAGTTTTTGCGTAGTAAACCGCAAAAAAATATTTGTCAACTGGCCAAATACAAAATCACCTAATAACTTTAATTCCTCACGTTGTCGAGACTTCACTTAACTTAGTCGTATGACATGTCATTTCGGATACCTGTGTTAGGTTTTTTATTGTGCCTATTCAGATTGTTAAAATATTATTATAAAAAAAGTTAAGTTAGAAACTAATTTGACACATCGTGAGATAAAAAATATTGTAACATTACATTTACGCTCAATGTCTCGTATAGTGAAGTATCAGCGAAATATCACGAGTTATTTGTATCAAATAAAGAGTTTAAAATTATTCACGTCCTTCGACACAAAATTGTGAAAAGTGTGACTCATGTGAGAAGTAGTCTTAAGAAAGAACGAAACCAACATGTTACTTTCCTGGGTACCGGGCAGCTGGATTTAATTTATCTGAGTTACAATGCAGTTCGTATAAGAAAGAACCGCGGAGTTTTATGAAATTAATATTTTTGTATACATTCGCGTAGGCAGTGGTGCCACTGTCATAGGCCTTTTAGATTTTGACCGACCGTGGCGGCGGAAATCATACAACAAAATTCTTTTTTAATTGATCTCAGATTTCCCATTTTAAATTCAGTAATAAAAAAATCCCTCCGGTTAAAAAAATAAAACTAAATTTTTTGGTATCGTTTAGCTATGACACAATTTAATGACGATATTGGTACCAAAAGTCGGCAATCTCCTTTAATATAACTGTTTACTCTATTTAACATACTCCGTTTGTACTTTAACGCGGTTTTCCCGACTTATTCTTCCGGAGTCGCTTATGACCATGGCTCCAGATTTGGTACCTTAGACCGACTATTATTTGATCAGGTAAGTGTCTCTTAGTCCTCTAAAACGTTCGTACCTTAACATATTCACCGATTCTTAACGGCCTGTTTCGCGGGTTGATTTTCTCTGTTGCCATACTGAAAACTTGGCTAATACTTAGACTAAATGTCAATGGAGTTCAAAAATAAAGCCAAGTTATTCAACAAGGTCATGAAATTATGAGCAAGACTAAATAATTATTCCATCACTTCACCTGTGAGTTAGCCCACATAAGCTTTTAACTCAACGGTCAGCGGATTTCCTCTTATAGAAAATTTCCAGTAACTTTTCGCATCAAGAAAACGTTTCCAGCCGCCTTAGCCGCAACTGGCACTCGCCACTTATCTTTACCCGGCGCAACAGTCATACTCATACCTTATCTTAGTTTGTTGACACAACATTTATAAGTGGAAGAACACAGAGGTCCTACGATGTACCCAAGATCGGCGTTAATCATTAGTAATAAAATAAGGCCTTAATAATTTGTTAATTATAGGTAAAACTATATGTACCTAGCGTCATATTAGCCAATACAAATATGGAAATCAACTATGTGTATTTTCATTTAATATTCTGTTAGCAAGAAAATTCAGCCAAAAAATTCTAACACCATAATATTGTTTTAGTTGGCCGTAAAAAAAAACAACAGCAGTATCTGGTCAGCAAGAAAATAAACAACAGCAAAAACACTCTGAACGCCATCTAGTTTAATTTTCTCTCATTTCCTGGATAGTGGGCATAGAAGCCCCGCAATTCTTATAGTTCTCTAAAGAAAGATAAATCCCATCAAAAACATTACATGTAAAAAGATACAAGTCCCGCAACGCAGTTAAGTAACCACTGTTAAATAATAGGCAAGTCGGTGGAAATCGAGTTCTGTGCCCCCCGGTACTGACTTGGTTTAACATTACATTTCAGAACTTTTTTGTTGTAGAAGCACTGCGTTGCGAGACTTGCATCTTTTTACATGTAATGTTTTTGATGGGATCTCATTTCTTTTTCTAAGTGGTCTTCCTTTATTTATTACATTCCAATCCATTCTATTTCCCATTTGAACTACAAAAGTAACTTTGTAATCGCATGTATTTCTATAGGATTATTATTTATGCAGTTCGTATTTAAATTGCAATATTTTTTGGGTTTTGCATGAGTTAATAGGCTAATTTTTAAAATTTGGAGCTTGTGGGTCTGCTAGAAGTACCTTAGAATTATGATGATCAATGATCAGTCAGTCAGTCAGTGACAAAACTATATAAGGATCTTTGACGTGCATTAGTTCTTAAACTACAAGTTCAAATTGAATGTTATTGAGAATATACATATTTAAGTCATATTATGCCCTATGTATCCCTGAAAATTTAGGGTTCTTCCTTTAACCAGCACAAAATTACAGGATATTGAAAATGGCGGAATGGCTTCGAGGAAAGGATGGTATGGCCGTGCCTTGGTTTAGCTCGACTTGGCGGGAGCACTGCCGTGCCCCCAGATGCAAGAAAAAGTACTATTTTAGGGCTGCCCAATATTATATTACTTGCTGATCAATTAAGTTATTTTTGCCGAGAACTAGAAGCGATCGATTCACTTTGTGTTGACTATATAGTAATGTATTAATACACATTTTGGAGTTGCCCAAATTTCCCGATCAAATTGGCCGACCGTTTAAAAATGATAACAGGGTACAAAAGTAAGTTTTCTGTAGGAAATGAGAATAAATTTCTTTAAAGTTAGAGGTAATTTTAGGGGCTTACATTTCAATCTTGATAAGCTGAAAATTCACAGTTTACTTATCTGCAAAGGGTACGAAATTAATTCATAACATTTGCATGCACTCTTTTCAAAATGTGCTTAAGAGGAAACAGTAAGGTCGAGAGAATTGAAAATTAGGTATTTGTAAAATGTGTCACTGTCCCGCACTGCCCGCCTCTCGCCCGCAGAGCGCGATAGAGACAACTGCAGCTTGGACCGAAAATACCTTTTAAAATTTCATGAAAACAACGTTTCGTAGTCCCCTGATGTCTTCCCCAAAACTTAACCTATTCAACTAATTTATCATTAAACATTAAATAAAGGCTTTGGCCGTGTTCCTATGTTTTCCTTTTTTTTAATAATCTAGTCAAATTTGGATGTGTGAACACAGCGGAAAATCTGGCATTTTTTTAGGTTTTTGAAGGTTAATATATCTTTTGAGAATCAATTTATCGTAAAAAGGAAAACATAGGAAATATCAATAGTAGCCATAGATATTTGGACAAAAAATTATTGCTCTACTGGCATTATCCAGGGAGGAAACAGGGGACTACGTTTGTATGGAAAAACTGCCCTCCTGTTTCCTCTTAACTCTCGTAATTTTGCCATTGAACCCCATGTGGGTTTCCAAAATAATTGCCCTGACTGCTGGGTTTAGAGCAAAGCCCAATATTTATTTAGCCAATGCAAAGGCCAGGAGGTTGCAGTCGACAGTAGACGGCAATAAATTCTAAAGACAAGATTAAACTTGTCAAGGGACCCCATTAACTTAACGCAAATTTATGCAAATACCTCTCTTGTTAATGCGTCGGCGAATGCGGAGATGTTTTTGTTGGAGGCTTTAATAGTTTCGTAAATAGTTGATAAAGGCGGTCCATCCATCAATCCCGTACCGTAATATCCCTTGCTAAGGGTAAGCGCCTACATGTTTCACAAAGCCCTATTCAGAAACCGAAAACTATCCAAAATGAATTTAATACTATTTATTGATAGGAATCAATGATTAAAAACGAGGGCTCGGAAACCAATTACTTGTAGTCTACGCCAAAGACACTTTGCATGTTCGGAAAAAATAACAAGATTACAAATGAACGTATTGTTAGTAAAAAATTAAGTAGTAAATTTTTGTCAAAATATGAGCAGACTTATCATTTATGAATACTGATCTCCATCGATACCTGTCTAATAAATAGAGACCGGATCTGATGTACTGATCTCAATATTAATATGGATATGACTAGTGCAATTCGTTAAATACATGTCATGTTGGTTATATAAGGTCTTAATTTTTACTGTGCATTGTGAAGAAGAAATATTAAAGAAGAAGTTACGATAAGTTACATTGTTTTTGTGTGTAGAAAAAATAATAAATTATACCAGTCTTATCTATATTAATATTGAGATCGCTACATCAGATCCGGTCTCTACTAATAAATATGACTAAAATCTTAGTACCGACAATAAGAAGAATGAATATGACTCATCAGTGAACGTTTACCTTTATTCGCGCGGCGCCGTGTGAAGTCAATCCCACGTATTTAATCCTACGCTATTCAAATTGCAATCCAATAATTAGTAGTACTTAATTATTTGTGATCAAAACTCGTAAGTAAATTTCAGTAAATAGTTTTATCACACTTCTAGCAATTATTTTTATTACTCAGTTTGATAGGTATTCAGATTGCGAAATTTTTATTTACAGCAGTCTTTCACACACCTCTCACATTTCCTATTTAGGTACATGGTCATGGCAAGAGACTTTCATAAAGCTTTTATTATTAGATGTATCCAAAGACCCATCTTTATTATATACGTTTTTTCTTTTATGCCACTATTATTTCAACTAATACATCAATGTACCGATTAGACACTTCCCCGTGTACCGCTCGATCTATTTAATTAATCACGTCAATGTGAAAACTAAACGTGGCTTTGAATATCAACGCTATTGGGACTTTATACTTGGTAACGTAAGGTTTACTTTTGTCGAACTATTTTGGCGCTGGAAGATCAGAATGCGGTGTTTAGCGGGATCAGGTTGATTGATTGGCGTCCGACGGGTCAGAGATCATTTCGGCTCCACTAATTCGTTTGTACTGATTACGGTTATCAGACGTTCTTATAAGGAAAATAATTAAAGTAATCTTTGATTACATTTATGTTCCTTTTAATGTTTTCCGTAGCCTCATATTTCTTATAGACCTAGTTTATTCATTGGATTGTAAAGACTTCAGTGTTAGGTTATTTTTACAAGTTTGGTTCAGCTCGGTATCGAACGGCGAACCGAAGGAAGCCTTTTTTCCTCTTATTGCATGGACATAAAGTACCTATTTTCTGACTAGCTTTAGCCGTTTCCGCGACAACAGATGTGGTCTCCCCACATCTACCTCCACATCTATTGTTTTTATTATCTTAACCAGTTGTTTTTATCAGATCTTGTAACCGATTAATCTTATTTCTGTAGGCTTATGATGCTACGCTTTGTCACGTGATAAATAAATGATAAAGCATCCGTCACTCTCACATACATTTTGTCAGAACGTGACGGATGCTTTATTATTTATTTATCGCGTGACAAAGCGTAGCATCATAAGCCTACTGGATTATCTCCCTAAGTAGGACATCTTTGCCCATAACCAACAAAAAGCCAAACTCACTAGCCGGTTAGTTAGTATTATGTATTTAGATTAAGGTAACGGAGACATGCCCCAGTTATTATATCACCATTTGATAGTCAATATGGTAAAAAAAAAATACCATTAACGAGTCCGGACAAATAGCACTAGAAATTTTACTGTTTTAGAACAAGACGATACTACACAGGAAAAAAAACATAAAATTCAAAATACTTTATTTGTGAACTATAGCCAGCCATACACACAATCTTATATATTAATTATTTATTCTAGATGGTAGGTAGGTACATTTTAAGTTTCGATATGTTCTACCCTGGGCTAGGGTATACAATTGATTCCTTACAAACTAGTTACTTACAGACTAACCTAAGATTTGTCTATAAATCCATTGTTAGTATCAGGTCACAGTGTTCTCTAAGACTTATTGCACTTCATCGTTTAGATATTCGTTGATACTATCTATAGGAGGCCTTTTCGACTAGGTAAGTTATTAGAGCATTTTTAAATTCTGCATTACTTTTGATATTCCTAATTTTGTATGGAAATTTATAAAAAATCCTAGGGGCCAATCCAATGACGCTCTTAGATAAAAGTGCAGTTTTTGATGAAGCAGCCCACAGCTTAATGCGACGCCTTTCACTTGAAAAATATCGGAATTGATCAGGATTCGGTCTTACAAATAAGGCGATCTCGAAAATATGTAAGGAGGGCAGTGTAAAAAGTTTTAATTTTATGAAGTGGGGCTTACATGATTCTATAGATTTCAATCCACAAACTGATCTTACACATTTTTTCTGCGTCCGGAACACTAGTTATCCCAGAAAATTACTCCGTATCTGAGTGTTGAAGAGACGTATGCGTGATATGCAGTCAACACGGCTGATTGGTTTACTACTTTACGTAACATGTGTAATGCGTAGGAGTACTGGTACAGCTTTTTACATACATTTTCGATTTGGAGCTTCCATGACAAATTGTGATCTAGTACTATGCCTAAAAATCTTGTATTATCCACCTCTGAAATATGAAAGTCCTTGCAAACAGGTGTAGGATAGTTCAGATTTTTGTTTCCGTGTTTGAAGTTCATTATATGTGTTTTGGTCAAATTTACTTTAAGATTGTTTCTATCGAACCATCCAATGATTGACTGTAAAGTTGTATTTATTTCGGACTCTAATGTATCAGATCGCTACATACTACGCAAACTGCTATTACGTGTGATTTTTAAAGTTAAACATCTAGGCATAGTCTTATTAATTTATTTTTGTTTAATTTTTAGGGTTCCGTACCAAAATGGTAAAAAAGGAACCCTTATGATGCGACTCTGTCTGTCTGTCTATCTGTCCGTCTGTCACAGCCAGATATCTCAGGAACTAGAAGTAGTTCCTGAGATATCTGGCTAAGATAGCAGAAGGGCTATCAATTTGAAATTTGGAATAGTGTTAAAAATAGCTAACCCGAACTTACTGGACATAAAAAATCTTGTACTTTTTTTAAAGGGGTCCGAAATGGGACGTCGTAAATTAAAAGTAGGCCTACCGTATCAAGTGGGATATCAAACGAAAGGGCTTAAGTCGTAGATTCCAAAACTAATTATACTTTTTCTTAAATAAGTTGTTTTTGTTTTATGACGAAAAACGTTAAATAAAATACCATTCCCCCCTATTATCTCCGAAGTTACTGATCAGAAAAATGTGTCATAATTATCAATATCAACCTGAATATTACAGGAAAAATATAACGGTCTTCCTAACTTTAATATTCTTTAGAAATTTACAAAAAAATAATATCATATAAACTACTAGCGCCATCTAGCGGAGAGTAGGAAAACTAAGCGATGGCCTGTTTCAGATTACAGAAAAAATATCTATTAAATACAATCATTACTCATCAGGTATCGGGAAAAACCATAAAGTAACAATAATTATTAATAACTCTAAAATTGTACTATGTTAGGAAATCTGACACAAGTATTGCCACAAAAATAAAATAACATTAGCGCCATCTAGGGACACAAATCTAAAATAAGGTAGATTATAGCAGCAATTTTAATTCATTCATTTTAATACACAAAAATGTGCTTCAAAACATGATTCCTTCATGAAAATTGATATATGTGAGCTAACCTAGCTGACGACAAATAATTTTAACCAGTCAATCACAAACAGAAACGATCAAATTACAAGTAAAATTTACGCGCTTTTTAGTACCGATACCTAGATGTCGCTGTACCATTCACTGCATCGCGCTGTTAAGATTTTTGCTGGTTTAATGGGGCTAAGGTGGGTTTGCTGCAATGTTATCTCTTGTATAATCTTGTAAGGCCAGGTAAGAAAATGTAAATGAATAATTTTAAAGATATGAAATGCGTGCTAAATACATACTACAAGTTAGTTTGTTACGGAACCCTCGGTGGGTGAGTCCGACTTTTTTTTGTATGAATAGTGGCCATTTTTTGGAAGCTTACATACCTACATACAAACATACGGGTCAAACTGAGAACCTCCTTTTTGTAGACGGTTAAAAATTACGTTTTTTATGCGGGCGAAGCCGCGAGCAAAAGATAGTATTTAATAATAGTCTTTCTTACTAAATGATCACAGTAGCAAATTGCTGTTTAATTTGCAAATGGAGTCCGGGCAATTTGGCTTAAACGGCATCTCTTAGTACATCTTCGAAGTAATCGAGTCCGGAGAGCGTTGGTATTTTTGGCACGTAAAGCCACGGTATTTTGCATATTTCTTATTTTGTATTTAAATTGTTGTTTAAGTTGTTTTTATTACTAACTTATTACCGTCTAGCAATAACGAGCGAGTTATTAAATAAATAAATAAATATTAGGGGACAATCTTACACAAATCTAACTAGTCCCATAGTAAGCTTAATAAGGCTTGTGTTATGGATACTAGACGACGATAGATTTAATAGATACAAATACTTAAATACATAGAAAACAAATATCATCTCACAAATAATATTTGCTCTTACCGGGATTCGAACCCAGGACCGTCAGCTTCGTAGGCAGAGTCACTAACCACTAGGCTAAACCGGTCGTCAAAAACGATATTTTCCAAAACGACCCGGGTTCGATTCCCGGTTAAAGTACAAATTTTTTTTTTTTCAAATGTATGTATGCAGTTTTTCTTGACCCTAAAATCGATGACATGGTTCCTAATAACGGAATTTCGTATGTCTTATAGTTTCAGACTTTCCCATACTGACCGATCGAAATGGGCCACCCTGTATACAGGGTGGGAGGGACTATACCGACATACTTTAGCCATGAATTCCTGGTGGTGTGACGAGTAAATAATGTTATATCAACATGGGTCGAATATTGTCATTTTACATTAATAGTCTTATGGAACAAAATAAATCAGTAAATTAAGCCCCTCGTTATAAACATGTCCCTACTGGCTGAAAAGTTATCAAAAATAAAAAAAAAAGCTAAAATGGAAACGAAAGATCAATTTTTTGGCCTCGTAGTAGCTTACCATCAAATACTGCGAAGGTTAATTCCTGTTTAGTTAAATGATATTAAAAAAATAGTAAAGGTATCTTATCTTAGTCACATTTATTGGGGCTTGTTACACACTTGGGATTTTTCATTTACAAAATAATGAATATCTCGGAAAGTAAGCGTTTTTCGACTATACATCACATAACATTTTTTACTCCTAATAGTTGTTAGAATCTATAGTTAAAGTTTGTCGGTATAGTCCCTCCCACGCTGTATATGTCACCGTAAAATTGCGAACACCGTCAGATTATAAACTGTCGATAAATTGTAAACTTTACCATACTGCTTACAATTTAACATATTACATTTCGGTAGTTTATAATCTATTCATCAGAAACCGTCAAATTGTGAACGACCTTGTACTAACCAACAAAAGTTTACAATCGACCGTAAAATTTTAAACTGTCCCTGATTGATCGGTTTTGGCGGTGGGTCGTTTTATATCCATACAGCTGGGAAACAAATAGAGGAGATAAATAAAAGAAAAGCCAAATCTGTGTAATGTACGAAATTTCAGCTCTCTGTGATGATGGGAACGCGTACCGGCTTGGCTTCAAAGTTTGTATGGAGATTTGCTTTTTGGGGCACCCTAATGTACGTACTTTCATACATGTTCATACTGATGAACAGCCCGATTAAATAAACTATCAGCCGATAAAAAGTCTGTGGTATGGGAGGCTGTAACAGTTATTTATCACTGAATGCTTCACTGATTGTTCGTCACTCACTATAATTTGGGTTTATTTTGGATAGCTATAATATTAAACGCGTTACTTTAAAAACGAAAACAAATCACTGTGCACTTTATTTACGTTCGGCCGTCGATGACTTACGAATGACAACTAATCAAAGATGGCGACACGGAGCACATAATTCAACCAATCAGCGAGCAAGGTTTGCAATTTGACGGTTTCCGATACATAGATTAAAAACTACCAAATAATTAATGAGGATCGACGGCGTGGAAAAACCGGTAGAGCTAAGTTAGCATCTGGTTTTCTAAGCATCATTTACAAATTAGGTGCAAACAGGATCTTATAAAATTCTAACAAATTTCGGGTACAGTAAAATAGTCTTTGTAGGGTTACCGATGCCGAGCGGATCTCTGAATGCAGAAACTTTGAGAATTATCCCACACCGGGCAGGTGCGGATAGTGCAGTACGGTTCCGACAAATTTCTTAACTCACTCTGAAGCAAAACTGATAACGCTCAATGCAATGTTGCGCTTGTTGCAAACAATGTTTCAAAGACAATGCTTACATTAGAATGTAATGGATTCTAATAAAGACTAATTGATCGTACAAGTTTATATCTTAATGATCTTAGCAGCCGGCCATCAAATCTGCTATGCTTATCTAACGCCATAATAGGAAATAAATCAAGGGAAACCAGAACTGGAGGATTATTTTGTCGATTACTTTTCGAACTAATCCTTAGGTTAGACTTCAGTTTCTAATCGATAGTATATTGATGAAACTTACGGAAAATGTAACAACAAAAGGGTGTCGTGCCATCAAATTTCTTCGATACCTGCAACGCATGTTTTAATGCATCAAAATGTTCAAATTAACGTCTATAGGCGGCGGTGACCACTTTCCATCGGGTGAGCCGTCTGACTGTTTGCCAGTCTAAGGCATTAAAAAAACGCAATGTTTAAGATTTAGAGTTTTTGTTTTATAAGAACGATGATTTGTGTTTCTCAGTACCTAGGTAGGTACCTACGTGGCACTGTTCAACTCTATACCTCAATATATATATAATTTCGCATACAAGATACTAATCCCCGACGAGCAATTAATCCAATCCGAATACTAGAGGATAATCTAAATGAAATATCTTAAAGCAGATTTTCGTAGCAAGGGTCATACATCAACATGAGGCAAGTCGATAAGGGACCCCTCAAGGGACGAGTGCGGAAATAAATCTGAGTTCCCCCCACCATTCGGCCGCAAGGTTTTTTCGTGGAACGCCTATTCCGCACTTTTCGCTTTTTGTACGATCGCTTCGGATGATGTCTTTAGTGACTGAATTTGGAAACATATACCTACTACGCATATAACTAAAATTCGTTAAATGTGCAATCTAACAAGGCACGCCGCTGGGTTTTTTCGCGGAACGCCTGTTTCACACTTTCTTAGGTAGTCGTGTAACGTCAGTAGGTACATCTTGTTTCTCACTGAGTTGCCTAATTGGTACTCTAACACTAAAATATGGGTGTTATTTGTACGTCTTAAGTCTGGCAGTAGATAGCCGGTTTCTTTGTTTCTAGCTTTCTCCCATGTTTGGTGATTAGTGAATCCGAAGTTAACGGGGGCTTCATAATATTTTTTTAATAAAGTCCTTATTATTTGTTACTTCTAATACAATTATGGGTTGAACATTATAAACTCCCAACGACGTTTGTATTTAGACTTACACCCATATAATTTTCTCAGTCTAATTCAACATCTCATAAATCTCACAGCAATTATTTTGTGTCGCCACTATGACAGCAATTTTATAAATTCAAATAGAGCTAATAGTAGCTGGGCTGTTATTTATCGCACAAAAGTGGCTCGTTAAATATTTCGCAAATTGGTGTACAGGACACGATTCAATTACTTTGCAATCGTTTATCATATTTATTATATTGAAGAGAATTTGTTTGCAGCTCGTGAATAAAATGTATGGCTCTTAAATGGAATTCTATCAAGTTCAAAGGCATAGGAAATCAGAAGAGTTGTAAGGCTCCTGAGCTCCTAGTCGTTAGGTTTTCATTATTCAGATAACAACAAACTCACAATTTTTTTTATTCGGAAACGTTTGGTGTTATTTTCATCTTTTATCAGTTCAAATTCATTGCGTTCCTGTGTCCATATCCTTAAGCTACCTAGGCAACGAGTAAATGCCTTTATGGTGATAATATTTGGATTCTTATTATAATGTTATTCTCCGTATATTTTTGTTTCCTTGAGTCAGGTTTTTAACAAACTATAATTAATAATAATATATTTTAGTAAAATACAAAATGCAAATACAAAATATAAACACATTATAAAAAACCTAACCTAGGATGCCGCCGGCAGCGGGGCGGAGCCCAAGCTACCGGTGGTTAGGGCTGCAGAGAGAGGAACTTCCTGACAATGCGCGCCGTGTCCAGAAGTACCGCCTTCTGTATCTGACTCTTAATCCAACCCTCTAGCGAGAGTCCCTTGAGATGGTAATCGGAGACTCTTCGCTATAAACCCGTTCGTCGAATCAACATGACGGTAACCAAGTACTTGCCGAGTGTGTCCTTCTCGGCCTTCACGAGGTTCTCGTCATGGGGGATGGTAATATCGACGAGCACTGCAATGTTATTATTATTAGACGCTGTTGGTAATTTCGTTTGGGTATTGTCCGAGAAATTGTGATATTCACTCACTCATCTTCTAGAAATTATAACGCCAATACGCCAAAAACTGTTTTTAGAATTTTATATAATGTATATAAAATTAAGATTAAAAAAGATAAGTTTCCGAGCCGTTACACACGGTAAGGCTACGCCGGTTCGCAGCGCAGATATCACGAAATTAAGATGCGGCCCGCTGCTCCGTAAATTAGCGCTTATCAGGACATTTTTCAACAATTATGCGCTCTTGGGCAAAAAGTTTGGACCAGGGGTAATTTGTTGCGGTTTTATTTAATTAACTTTTTCACATTAATTTATTTTCATTTATGTAATACGTAGGTAATAACAACCGCTTTTATTTTCACAAAATATTTTGTTTATTTTCTGAGCCCTTGTGAGCATTGATGGTTTAAACACATCAACTCGAATGTTAGGGACTCTGTAGACAGCCGAAACCTGACTTTAGTCGGCCGAGCTCTAAACCGTCATTTGTATACTTTGTTCCATCATTTGGGAGAGGCTCATCTCAAGACAGATACCTACAGGACATGTCCGTATGAGAGGCTTCAAACAAATCTTTTATGATTAAAAACGTGGCAGCCATGTACCGACATTCATTTCCCTTCTCCAAAACACTTCCCGTACTTTATGCTTCCTGGATCTTACATGTACCAGCATAAACTGATCTATAGTTATGATTCAGAACAATGTGACTGGAATAGCAGGGTACACTGGTTGTTGTTGTTAGACAAAATTTAGCTAAAACAATTCCAGTAAAAGTGATGGGGTGTGATATACTCGTTTATCATCAGAGGACATGTAGGTCAATTCGGTTTACCAATAACAAGAGGAGAGCAAGTGCTATGAAGGTGTTATTTAAATATTCAAAACCGGCCGAATGCTAGTCGGATTCGCGCACGAAGGGTTCCGTGCCACTGTTGAGCGAAATGCACGTGAACTGTATGGGGACCGCCTTTTATTATTAATATTATTTTGTTTTTAGAAATAGATACACGTTCCGTGAAAATTTCAAGTCTATCTATTACGGTTACGGCGCAAAGCGCAAAGTCATGGCACGCAAAGTACCTATAATTTTTTTTCTTACTTTTCTCTTACTGGATGTAGCAAAACTAGAACCAGGTGGGGGGCCGTGGCGTACCCTGGGATCGAACCAGGTAAGAAGTATAAACATTGGGTCTACTTTAATACATGTTTTTTGCGAGTATGATACGGTTATCTTCTTAGTGTACTCACATTAATAAGCTGACCGAGATAATTCATAATTCAGTTTATTAAATTAATTCATTAAATGCAATATAGGTGATAAATCCCATTCATTCACTTCGTTACCCGATAAATACGTTTCTACGAGAACAAAGCGACAGGCCATAATACCGTATAATACTGCATAATGCCGTATAATCCTGAATGATTCAAGCTAAACTTCGCCTGTCCAAAGCCAGTATCGTCTGATACTATTCTACTCTAAGCCACGAAAACGTTTCCTTTTCAATTCACACGAAGGTTTGGTTTCATTGTCCCTTTAATATATTTTTTAAATAATCAACTTCAATGTAGTTTATGCCAGACCTGGCCATAAAGTGGCTTTTACCGCACGCTACGCGTCGGAAAAAGCCGCTTTCTGGCCAAGTGTGGACATACAATTATGTACACAAGGCGGGAGGTAATAAAGAAAGCCCTCGATTGCATATTTACCTCCCTCGCTTGTAGCTCGGGCCGCAAACATCTGTGATCTCGGCCTTATCAAATTAAATTAAATTCAATATAATGCTATATTCGAAGAGTTCTCACGATTTCTCCAAAAACCCTAACCCTAAAACAAAAAATAATTTTCCAAATCAGCTCAACCGTCTTAGAGTAATCGGTAAAGCTACATAAAAATCCCTACAAACTCTTTTTATTGACGTCGTTTAAAACAAAATACCGTGAAAAAACAGTATGGATAACGTATCTGTAAATACTTTTATTTCATAACAATGTACGACAAAAAATACGTCTAAGAAGCATGGCAACTCGTACTTAAAATGATATAATTGGGTAAGTCAAGATTTTCAAAAGTGTGCAATTTACATATTTTTTCGATAGTTCCCGACGTAATGATCTAGCAAATACCCCTATTGCATTTTTATTCCCTGTAATTCTTCCAAAATATCGTGTTAAACTCACTTAAAAAAGGTACGCCGGTCTGACAAAATTAGTGCCTAAATTCGTAAAAAAAAAACAAACGTATATGTGTGAAGTCTGTGTCAGCTGACAATTGTGACAGACCAAACTTCACATAGATACTTTTGTTTTTTTTTACGAATTTAGGCACTAATTTTGTCAGTCTGGCGTACCTTTTTTTAAGTGAGTTTTAAACGATATTTTGGAAGAATAACAGTGACTAAAAATGCAATAGGGGTATTTGCTAGATTGGGAACTATCGAAAAAATATGTAAATTGCACACTTTTGAAAATCTTGACTTAGATCGTTTCAGTGCTCAAGGTTTTGTGACAAGGATTAGATTAAAAAGATTGATGGAATGATCCCCGAAAAGCGTTTAATCTTTGACTTTATAAAGCCACGTTTTTATAGGATTGGATTTCTTTTTTCACTTTACCTAGATATGTTTCATGATGACATGTAATTTATAAGCCAATGTTTAACCTCAAAATTATCAGTTGTATTTGACAGTTTTTTGTCATAATGATTTTTATCAATCTAGGTGGTTTAGGTCTGTTCTGTCTTATGACTTCAATAATATTTTATAAGTAGATAGGTTACAAGCACTCCAAAAGTGAAGCTTAAATGGACGCTGATTAGCGTAGCGCCCTTTAGTCACTCTCGGGTCGGGTCAACGAGACGCATGAAAATGTCAACAGTACTTGCAAATTTCACGAAAAAAATACCGTCGTGTGTGATGAGGAACTGCACCAATTATTCATCAAAGTGCAACAAAACGCAAGGGTTCTCATACGACAATGAGAATCATCCACAAAGTACGTATAGTCACACGATTTTTAAGATTTATACGACCATATGGGTACACTCTTCCAGTGAGTTTTTAAAACATAGTGATGTATTAATACTTTTATTTTGAAATTAGACTTTTCCAAAAGGGCAATTAGACCATTGCATACGTAGCCGGTAGCAGGGGTGACAACGGACTGAACAAATACCGGTTCCACCGTAACGGGGCAGATCCGGCGGAAGGACCCCGGATGCGCACCGAGGCTCGAGGGTAAGCTTAAATTTGCTAGATATGAAAATTTCCACAATTCAAGTAAACATTTTTCTCTATAATGACTCCGATCTCACTTGATGTTAAGTAACGTGATGATATCGAAGAATAAACACGTGTATGCCACACCTGGCCTTAAAGTACGCTACGCGTACGGAAAAAGCCGCTTTCTGGCTAAGTGTAGACCTAAAATTATATACACAACACGGGAGGTAATAAAGAAAGCCCTCGATCGCATATAGGGACATATAGGGACGTAACCTTGCTTACATCTCGGGCCGCAAATATCTGCGATCTTGGCCTTTCTTTGTTTTACCAGCCTAGTTGTATAATGTACTATTTACTGGTTTATTTATTGGTCGTGTCTTAATTCCAAGACTTGGAAAGCTCCAGATTCCATTGTACTTTGTGGGACAAATGGTCGCTGAAAGAAAGTCCACTCATAAATTTTTTACTTTTATTAAATGTTTAACTTAATTTCCGTGTTAGGGTTATGATTTCAAGAAAAATCTGATTAGAACGATCTATGGTTTCATTGGTGAGTGAACAGCGTCATCTCTCGGACAAAACCTAAAGGAAATTAACACCAGCTTCTAGTAATAATAATATTATAATAACAATTCATAAGAGCACCCATAAGGCATAAGGGCATTAGTTACCTAGCTGGCTTAAGGATATGGACGCAATTGCGGACAGATACGTGGTATACTTATATTATAAAAATATATATCTCATAATAAACTTCCATTATTCCAGTTACAGATATCTTATCCCTGAAAGATATATTTTTTACTTTGGGTAGAAATGATGATGTAAAAATGATGACACCAGACTTAATGAAAAAAATATATATATTTTATTTTTTGTACATATATTTATACTAAAAGTGTACAAATAAAGTGACTTTTTTTATTTTTTTATATTACATATATATTTTTTAACGTGACTTTTTATAGGCTCCGAAATCTAGAAATTATAATTAAGATGTGGTGAATTGTGGCCAATATACATGGTGGAATTTTATTGATCGTCCAAATTTTTCCTAGGAATAAGGTATCAATAAAAGATGCCATTTCTGAAGAAAAAATGTACGTAAATTTTCACCATAAAATTTGCTTTCCGAAAAAATATTTAGTAACGTGAGGATTACGCATATCGACGCGTAAGTTGTCTCGGCGACACGACGCGGGAGCAGGGTAGGGGTGCGCTACCGCGGTATCCACAAACATACGTTTTTTAAGGATATCTTTCAGCTGCTGTTTCTCAATATTTCAGTTCTGAAAAAACACGTATTTTCAATTTTTCGCTAAAGAATCCACTGTCAAAATTTGGACGGTGGAAAAAAATTCACCCTGTACCTATTATACTTACCAGATTACTGTGAGAGAAACGACTGTTTTCTCACTAGTGTGTTTTTTAAATCTCTAAGCTATTAAACCTCTGATAAAATGTTAGCCACTTTTAGATTATGTATATCATTGTTCTGGATATCCATGAAGTACGAATGAGAGAATATCAGACAAAAGGTCACAAATTACCACTGAATTAATCCCTCGCGAAATATGCTAATTTATGGACGGAATTTCTTCCAATTTAACATTGGAATAAGGAGATTTTAACAATCATTTGGCTGTTGCTCAACAAATGTCCTATTATGGAAGTAAAATAGTACTTTTTGATACAAGTGCGGAAAGTATGTCATTTTTCACGAGTCCCGAGGTGTCTTGGCCCGAGCCGTAAGGCGAGGGACAAGACTCGGGACGAGTGGAAATGACACTTCCGCACGTGTATCAAACGACGTTTTTTAATACATTTGCGAAAAATTACAACGAAAATGAAATGATTGAATGATTAAGAGACAAATTTGTTTATTTTTTGGCCTCATAAAAATGGAGCACTCAATTGGAACACTTATTAAGAGTCACGTTGAGTATCCTGACCACATTGTAGATGCCTGATATTTCTTAGATAATTCAAGAAAGTAGGCCATAAGTACATTTTCTGAGAATGACGCCGTTCGATTTTCTCGTTTCCAGTCAATGAATTGCTCATAGACGGCCAGATATTCCTCCTTCGACTTCTCTGGTAAAATAATGAATTTGACACCTTTGCTAGTATATCTCGTGGTGTTGAATTTATTTCAAAATCGTCTGAATCGCTCATTTTTCACAAAAGTGTTATCAAACTAATGCGTGATAATTAATAATTACAAAATTACAATCATGAATGAAAATGGCGGGAATAAAACAAAATGTGTTACTTTTAATTGCGAACTTTTTCCAACGTGGCAGCGTTTGTCACCATTCAGCCAAATAAAAATAAACTATTTTGGGAACAGACAAACGTTCTAAGATAATTTAACTGCATTTAAAAATGGAAAAAAGCAATAAATATTTAAATACTTAATAGCTCATTAATTTCCAAGTAAAATGTAATCTTTAGTGCCGGAAAGCTAGTTGTCATTTATAAAACTCGAACAGCCTGCACCATATTATCTTATCTGTGACAATTTTTATTTTTTGGGTCTCGCATAATACTAGTATTATGCGAGACCGCTGACTAAACTACTCATTGGTAATACTCAAGAAGCATACTTTTTAAACTATTTTAATATTAGATAACAGTTTAATTGTTTATAATAAAAACAATCAAACGTTATATATGTGGATTTAATATTTTAAACGTATCAAATGTATACTTTCATTCAATGTCCACTGACGTAATAAAAACAAAAAACGTATTTGACCATTAGTTGGATGTATGTATTTGAACAACAGTAAATTAAAAAAAATGGGAAATAAAAAGCACTAGTTCGCAAAATCGAACTTTGCGCACGATATACAGCTACAAAAAGTACCACTTTTTGAGCAAGTGTATTAAAAAAAAATATTTATCAAATAAAATATTTTTAAAACGAGCATTTTATTGCCGACATTACCTGCTCTTTGTAAAACCACATAATTCATATCAAAACCAGCATGAGCCCAAACACAGTAGGTTTATCTGATGAAATTTATATGATCTTATGGCCAACTACGGGTTCTATCATCAGTTCAGGTCCATGTTATAATATCATTACATTATCATCCTCCTTATTTGTATTCAAAATTTAGATTTACACGTAGAGATCAAGTGAAACTAAATAATAAAAGCCAGTACCTAACAAGATTATTAATACAAAAATCGAGTATTTTCGAAATTATAAAGCCGAAATTGACCTGTATTTTCTTTATTACCTTATACGAGGAAAGACATAAAGTAGGAACGTAATATATTTTCTCTATAAAGCCATGTTTTCTTTGTAAACGTTCAAGACGAGATCAATTGACCAGCGTCTAGACGAGACATAAATTTATGGCTAATGGACGAAGTCCATTACAAGAATAGTCGCGTGTACATCCGCCTTCCGGGAACGGATGCTGCACTGTGGACGACTGCCCTAATCGCCCGGATCAATGAACTTGACAAATTTGAAGCTAGAGTTGTAAAATAATGTCTTCATTTGGGTCACGGCTTGAGTATTTTTTTTTATGTGAATAGTAAATGAGTATGAATTAAGAATAACAGCTTCAATATTGTTTTTAAAGTATTTTAGGGAAAACTACCTAGCTTGCTTACTCAATAAACCATTAATTAAATAAAATGGAACTCAATATAAAACAAAAATATGTCAACTCGATAAGTATTTGTATGAAAATCAAACATTCAATAAACACGCTAAATCCTGTCACAATAACAGTTCTGAAACCTTAACAACAATAGGAATACAACCCCTTTAAAAAGAACAACCCGATAATTATGAAACAATCCCTGCAACCCTCGTGAAACTGTCAATGCCACCCCTGCATAAGAAATGCAGAACTGGCGTCGATAGACTCCCTAATGACAGTAACACAAGTGATCGTTAAGTCGTTAATAATGAGATTTGTGAATTTAATAATGGACCTTTGATGAGAGTTAATGATATAGTGTTTATTAATCCAAGTATACAACAGCACATAATTATACTTAGAAATAGTATTTAGCGTTAGATGAAAGAGATGCTGTAACTATTATTTTTGGTAAATAAAGGCAACTCGACGATATCCCAAATCGACTTGACGGCAGAATGAAAATAAAGTAGCGAAATATTCATATTTTGGATCGAAAAAAAATAGTTCGATAATGTTTCTGTGTCGCTGTGCGTTTCAAAACACGGTACTTACAATTTCGCTCGATCATAAAAAATCACGAAAACAGGTAATTTTTTTTTAGTTTTTCCAGTTTTACTTAAGTTATGTCACACTTTTACCACCAAAAAACATCTTAATAAATAGATAATTACATTTTACAGGGATCTGTGCGGCTACTTTTTTTATAAAGAACTTATTTTTTAGTAGCTCAATAGTAAGTATATACATAACAACGCGCTTGGCTTCAGATGCCCGCTGGCCCAGTCCAAGGCCGGGCCTCTGTCGCTCCAACTGTCGGGCTACGTTCCCGCGCTCAACGAACGAAATAAACGTCACGCTAAAATCACAGCGTATACACGCTAACAGTAATCCAGCGCTTTTGATATCGCATGATAGGCTGGTCCACTTGAAATTACGAGTTTACGTGTTGATATTAAAATGTTGGCTGACAGATTTGTTCTTTTTACCTTTTGGTTTTGATCATTTGTACAAAGTGATAACTTCGCGTAATTTATTTTTAACTGACTTTAAAGAAGTCGGGATCTTAATTTTTTATGTTCCCCGATTAAAGTAGCTTTACTGTACCAGTATCAATACTTTAGGTATCCAAACAAGCTTGCTTTCTAACGGTACCTTTATATAAAAGTACCTCACCAGATCGCGTCGGATCTGATACTCCAATAGAAATTTTAAGATTTCGATTAATGAAAAACCCATCATGGGTGTGGATTTGTGCGTTTACGGGGGTGTATGAACATTACTAAATAAACGAATATGAATATTATATGTAGATTTCAAAATTGCAGCTATTTTAATTGTAAAGACGACAGATAACACTTTTAACGAAAAAACCGTCATAGGTGTGGATTTATAGGTTTTCGGGAAAGCAGATTAAAAAATTGTATCCCTTTTGAATTTTAAGATGACAGATGTCACTTTTAACAAAAATAGCGTCATGGGTGTTGTTTACGCGCCGGACCGCCACCTCCGCAGCGGGGAGCGGGGACCGGGACGCATCATCGCGCGCGCGCAACGCATCACGGCCTCTTTCTTCGCCGTGCCCACACGTAAGTACACTTGCCGGTTGTATAAATATATCTATCTAAATTACAATCATTTTTTTTTGTTTTTTTCTTTATTACAAAGATATCTATTTAAAATAATTTATAGTCATAAGTTGTATATTTCATCTTAAAATAAACTATACAATAACACTAACCCAACCTAAACTAAAACTACGTCATTTCCCCCAGATTGGGCCCCTGCGGCAGGGTCCTCATTACGTTCGCTGCGTTCCCCCTCTGGATCGCTATGCTGATCCGTTGAGTGAGGAACGAGCCAGCGCTGTGGTCCCCAGTCGTCTGGATGAGCTTTTGGCTCAGCGTCTTTACGAGTTGGTGGGCATCTTGACCATAGATAAGTATGTTATAATATCTTGACTCCACGGTCCGAGAGTCTCGACTGCAAAGGCCGCAAACACATGTTGATCTCTGAGACAAATGTATTTGCGGCGCTTTGCTGCCTTAGTTGCTGCAGCCGCCTCGCCTACTCTCAGCGAGGTTGTGGCAAGATGTGACGGTGCAAGGATGTCCACGCATGTTGCGTCCAATATTAGTGGCCGTCCCAGTCGCCACGGCACGAGGGTCATGCCGTCGCTTGCCATCATCGCGTGCAAGGCCGGGGGGCTCCAATGTGGCCGGCACGTTGACGCTGACAAGGGCCCGGCGGATGATATCGTTGAGGCAGGCGTGGCGGGATAGGCGGCCAGCACTCTTTGTGCACGCGAGACCGTGGTGGCCCAGACGGTCCACTTGGACTCCGCAAGTGCATCGATGTGGTATCACAATATGGACGCCGAGTTGAAGGCAACAGCCAGTCTTAAACGTTTTTCTCTTATATTGAAAGCTCCCAAACAGGTATGGATTTACAGGTTCTCGTAGGTGCAGGTTCCAAAAATTCCATCCAACTTTCAACCATTTCTTTCACTTAAAGTGGCATGTTATCTTAAAATTCATAATGGATGATGATTTTGAAATCTGCATTCCCGAAAACCTATAAATTCAAACTTATAACACTTTCTTCGCTAAAAGGGACATCTGTCACCTTGGAATCCAAAAGAGTAACAATTTTTAAAATCCGTACCACCGAAAACCTACTATTTTAATTATTTGCTTCTAGTACAGGCAACACCCGGTATAGTATATGAATACATTTTCAACTTACGCCCATGTGACGTAAATTGTGATAGTAAAGTGTTTGACGTCATAGATACCAGAAGCACACTTAATCCGCCCGTGTGTAGTAGAACTACAGTTAAAGTAGAAATTCTTTTTCTAGAGCGAATTCACTTAGCTGTGTACCTGACGAACAATACTCATTGTCTGCATTGTTAACTGTGGCCACCACTACCACTTCGAAATGTAAGGCATTATAAGTGCAAATAGCTTTTACACTAAATTAGTCTTTAAGTCAAACGAATTAAGGTTTACACTTAAACAAAGAGAATACATCGTTCGTCTTTCTAAGCATCCATACGTACTTCACTGCTCTTTCACTTACGAAGTGACCAACATCTGTGTTCTCTTTGTTTAAGAGTAAACCTTATTTTGCTCGACTTAAAGACTAATTTAGTGTAAAAATTATGTGCACTATAATGCCTTACATCTCGAAGTCGAAGTTGTGGCCACAGTTAACAATGCAGATAATGAGTATTGTTCGTCAGGTACAAAGCTAAGTGAATTCGCTCTAGAAAAAGAATTTCTACTTTAGGTATCCACTTGTGCTTACGGCACATGAAACAATTGTCAGGTCAAATCAGTTCAAAAATATACGCCTTCGTGGGACTAAACAGACGACTAAATTTTGCTAACCATAAATTTATATTGTTAGTAAAAATTATGGATTTTTAGGAATAAAATTTGTGTCATAACTACAAAGGCTATTATTAGTAGAATCTTTCTTAAATGTTCGTTTTTCCATCGGGTCCTAAAATGTTGTTTTTTATGCATAATTTTTGCAGTAAGCAGTTTAGTACTTCGTATGCCTAACTAATATCAACCATACTCATCCTTTTCATTAAATAAATGTTCGATTACAAACTTCCCCACTGCCTGTATAATTCAGTGAGTGCAAACAAAGGAAACCGGCCATCGGTTTGGTCCCACAGTAATTGTGCTTCTATTTCTGATAACTGCACAAGTGGCGTACCTATAATACCAATGTACATATTGCAAGCTTACTTGAATCCAGTAGTACTTTTATCAATGTAGGTTTTTAATGTTTTAGGCGACTTGTCTGACGATTTAAAAAACAAGACTGATTATTGTAGTGTTTTCTTTCATTATTTGTTAATCAAAATCAAATTTGTGTATCCTATACAACATTAATCACGGGCTTTTGGTACCGAGAGTATAAACGTTATTATGATTATCAGTTTAGTTACATACATTTTTATATCCATTATTCAAATTTACGTCTACTTGATATTAATAACAACGTGCAAGGATCTAAATAACTTAAGCTCAGGATTTCTAGTAATTTTGAATCAAATTAAGTAAAACAAGCATTAACAAGTCCCTCAACTGTATTCTAAACATAGGACCTATTAGTGCACTCAATCTGCCTCAGCTATTAAACAAACCGAGGCTAATGAAACAGTGGAGCTTATAATTCTTGGCGAGACACGCAACGCTGTTGTTAACACTAGCTAAATAGTGGTGCAAAGTAAAACATTGAGCGATTAATAGAAATTGTTTTGACATAATTATATTTTTCTGAATACTCTTTTTGCATTTAAGAATTATTTTTCGTTAACTTTTAAGAATAATTTTTCTGCTTAGCTAGATGCTAATTATAGGAATTTAATTTGGACAAACAATACATTCAAAAATACAGCTATGCCAAATAGAAGGAACCGAATAGAAATGAATATCAAAAATCACGACGTTTATTAGTGTAACAGATTCCATTCAAAACAATAACATTTGGACCACCTACTATGTATTTAGTATCTTCTTCCATGTAGACATGTGTAAGTAATGCGCGTAATATCACAAATGAGATATCACTCGAACGCGTGATGTTGCATTACGCATTACTCCGAGAAATCAAGCATTACTCCAAACATCACTCTAAATAACATTGCCCGAGCGCGAGTGAGAGCGAGGACCGAGTGAAGCGCGCGTAATAGTTTCAAAAGACGCCCTAGACTCCAGAGAACACGCGCTGCGTGATGTAGGTGATAGCTGTGATGTTGGTATCTCACGCGCGCCCGCGCTACTGCGTATCGTCATCAACTATTTACGGGTGATGTTTGGAGTGATGTGATATCTCAGTGTGATATTACGTTTTCGGAAAAGTGATGTGATATAGCATTACTTTTTGAGGCACTGTTTCGCGCATGTCTACTTCCATGTCGTTTCGCTCTAAGCAGAGCGGTCACACTGAAACGTCCACATCGGTGGTATAGCATGGCAACTTCGTTGGTGACACTCCCTTGTGTGCTTTTTGTTATGTGCAGCCGTAACTACTTACACAAGTTACCCGACGATCGACCCAGCCAGACCGGCGGCAGCCTCCGTCGATCACCGTTCGTGTTGGCGGTAACTTGTGTAAGTAGTTACGATTGCACTCAACAAAAATCACACATGGGTGTGCCACCAATGAAGTTACCAAGCTATAGAGGCAAACATAGCTTTCCGCATGATCTCCCACCATCTTTCCCTTGGCAGACTGCCAGAGTCAGATACGAGGTTTCCTACAGCGGCTTTCACTTGGTCAGTCCAGCGCATAGGTGACCTGCTGCGCGATCTGGTTCCCTCCACCTTTCCGTGCACGACCAACCACCGACCAAGTATTTAGTATGAAACGTTCTAATTTTAGCAGTGTATGAAGTTATGTATTTTCGTCTGTTACCACACTGAGAACTGAGTTTACTTTTGACAGGCACACACGCCAAATTCCGGTAGCGCGTATACGTAGTGCAAACGGCCTAAGTTAGTTTCGTCTTATTTCCCCGTCCGTCTAATGACTTGATTCCCTATTCCTTTCTTTTCCCCGTTGGTCCCTGTCCTCGTTCGTCTATTCCTGCGTTCGTCCATTTCGTTATTCGTCTGTTCCTCTGCTTCCTATTTCATATGATTTAGTGTGCTATCGTATTTTTTTGTTTTATTTATTCGAGACTAACATTAAAGGAATAACATTCCAATTAAAAATAGTTATAAAATGGGCAGCCTTGTTATTTCAACGGCGAGGCTTATCATCTGTTCAAAATAGCTGCCAAACTTCTGGTCACCTGACGTCTCGATGGGATGTTTTGAGATCTCTTTATGCAAAGTACAATAGGGATGACGACTGGGTTAAAACTACTTAATTCTATTTAGTCCGTCAGTTACATTATGGAAAAATATGTGACACGTTTTTTTTGGTTTATCAAAATATTAAAAATCGACAAAGTTATAGATCATCAAACTTCTGGAGTGGGGGCTTGTGACGTCACTCCTAGGTGAAAATTGTACCAAGGAGTGACGTCACTCGAAACTTCTAGGCACTGTATCCTCGTAATTATACTACCTACTTATTTGTTTGTCAAACAAAAGAAAAAACACGTGTACAATATTTTTTATTAATCTAACTGAGGGACTCAACAGTTTTTTTAGTCGTCTAGCCCATTCCAGCTGTACGCTTTCTCCTTGATACGGTTCATTACGAAACTTCTGGCGCTATCGAATATCGCCGTCCAAGCGTTCCCCGAGATAGTTTTATTGAACTTCGCTAACTGGGCTTATTCTTACTTTACCCTAGTTACAGCGTTGGGTTACAAGAAACCATTTCGTATCAGCCACGCTTACAATAAAATTAGTAAGCATACGGTTTCTGCTACTGTCTGTACCTAACCTGTCTGTACCGGTACCTGTGTTGTGTGTCCGTTGTGTCTGTGTGTAGGTATTTAAAACAAAGTAAACAAAAAACCACGTGACTAGGGTCGTCCAGCCAATGGTATTGTGCCACAGATACAAAACGTTTCTTTGATTGGCTGAACGACCTGAGTCACGTGGTTTTTTGTTTACCTTTTTTTAAATACCTAAAAGTACAGACTATAGTCCGTATTACCAAGTACTATATTATGTTATTTAGCATAAATATTAATTAAGGGATTCGTGATTACGTATGAAATCATGTTTATGATTTGTATAGATAGGAAGGTAAAAGTTATGGTCAAAGTGGGAGCTTCTCTCCCCCGTGCAACAATGTACTAGCTGTTGGAGGGCCCATTCAGGAGCCCTACAGCCCTACAAGGAAAGAAAAAAAAAAAAGTACAAAGACAGACAAGTAGTCAAACTTCGGCCGTTTAGGAGCGCGCGATACGTACTTATTCAAGGTCGAGGCGTAGTCAGTGCAATCCGCAGCATTTTTACGCATTCTTAAAACTTTGCTTGAAGTGCGTTCGTTCACGGCGCGCACACATACAAGCGCGCGATGTACCTTTTATAGGAAGAAAAAGTTACTGCTATTATACTATGTTATGGTGGCCGCAAGCAGTTCGGACATTAAAGCGGAGCTCGTAGGTTCAAATTCTGGCTCGTGTCAATGAGTTTTACGGTACTTATATACAAAATGATTTGATGTTTACTTTTAACTTTTCGGTAAAGGAAAAACATCGCGAACATCCACATGGGCCAGTATAGGGACTACAGACCATTTAGACCATTGACTATCCTCTATGAGAATAGGTCTGTGCCACAGAAATATATCGAGGTCACAATTTACGATTACGATTACGAGGTTACGATTTGATTACGTCACAATTTGATATGTTATCATAAGTAATTAAGTAATTTATATCATAGCAATAACTAACAAACGGAGGTGATAAACAATAGAATAGTTAAGAAAAATGAAAACCAAAACTCTTCATTTACATACGAGCACTTCATAAATTTCTCGTTTACTCTTTAAGTCTAGCCCACGCCTCCATCCTAAATCATGCATTTAAAGACATGCTTACCATCATACACATAAGGTTGAAAATTGCCAATATGAAAATTGTAACCAAAATTGGAGAAGTGGATTCAAAAACCAATTTAAGTTTGCGTCTTCGAAAATTGAAATCAGACTTTAAGTCAATTAATTTACAGTCGGAATTTGTGTGTGAATTTGTTCCCCACCGGCGTGTTTGCTTTGTAAAGGAGTATGAGTGAAACAGTCAGTGTTGCGAGTGGAGTGCAGTGTAAATTTGCTAAGCTCGTTGTGGTGCGTTCGTTTATTTCGAATCTCCAAATACGTGCCTTTGTGATTTAGTTTTATTGATATAGAGAATATTTTGTTTCCTTTGTGGTTTTGTGCTGCATTGTAGATTGTAGGTTCTGCTCTCAAGAATCTGTACTTGAAGATATAGTAGTAGTAGTGTTTGAAGAAATTCACCTTGCGATGATGTATTAACATCATAATAATACTTAAAAATAAACATTTTTATTCTATATTCATATTTCAATTTATAATGTAAATTAATATAGTCAGCCTTTGTCACTCTCATGCCAGTGAGATAAACGACATGTAAATTTTTTAAATTAGGTAGATATGTAACCACCATGACCATGGTTACTTTGCCGATACTGGCAGAGGCAATACGACGTTCTTTTTATTCTAACCCGTAGTATATCTCGGAATTTACCTCAGTAGCGCCGAATGGTAGCCACTCACTGAAGTGGTTCAGTAAAAGCCTATTCACTCTTATTTTAAAGAGTCCTAAGTCATATTTGTCAGGAAATGCAGACGCTGGGAGCAAATTTCTTTCCTATTTATCATGTCTTTTTCTGTAGGTGTAATGTTTTAGCTTTTTTATAAATTACAATTGGGATTTTCCAAAATGAAATTGCCATACTTTTTATGTTTTAAACTTATTTAAAAAATACCGGTCAAGTGCGAGTCGGACTCGCGCACCAACGGTTCCGTAAAAACTAGAAATAATTACGTGAATAATTAAAAAATGTATGGCTGGACAAACTTAACTTTGCTGTCGAAAAACACCGACATAGGTCGCGGTTAGTTTAGTAGTAGCCAATTAGATTGTGTTATAATTTTTGCGAATTTCTAAAAAACGATGCATGTTAGGAAAACCGTTATAATTTTTCCTGTAATATTTAGGATGATATTAATAATTTGTACTTATTACATATTTTTATGTAGAGTAACTTCGTAGAATAGTTTTGGAATCTACAAATTAAGCCCTTTCATTTGATACTCCACTTTATACAATAGCACAACTTTAAATTGTCGACCTCCCATTTCGGCCCCTTTAAAACAAAAGTAAAAAAGGTATAAGATTTTTATTATGATCAGTGGGCTCGGGTTAGCGACTTTTAAAACTATTCCAAATTTCAAATTGATAGCAGCAGTAGTTCCTGAGATATCTGGCTGTGACAGACGGACAGACAGATTCGCACCATAATGCCTTTTTTACCATTTTGGTACAGAACCCTAAAAAAGACGTTAAGTTTCACCCGTAAGTATGTAGTGTTGTCATATATGCACAGTTTTTACATATGTTAGTATATACCAGCTTCTAAACATGTGTACCACATTTCGTAAGTGTATGCATGTATATTTATGTATGTTTGTCTGCGCGTATCTCAAAAACTATAATTCGGATTGCAAAAATACTATTTTAGTTCGACTAGGTCTAACTTAGGGAACGGTGTAAATTTCGTCAAAATCGGTGCAGTAGTTTTTGAGATAGAGAATTAAGTGTGTATTAGTCACTAGGAAAACGTGTCGTTGGCTTAAAATATCGTAATTCATTTACTCATTCACTTTTTACTTTAAATTTTACTCTTAAATAGAATTAAGGAAAACTGTACTCGCAAGGATTAAATGAATATGAGTAATACTACTGAAATGAAAATGAAGACAAAAAAATTAAACGAGCTTTTTGGGATTTACTTTAATAATATTTGGAATAAACGTTGTCACTTAATAGTCAAAGTACGAGGCTGGCACAGACCTCAAAAAATTGTTAGTACCTACTCGTATATTTACTTTACAATTTTTAAAACATAATTTATTTTTCTTCCTCTTTTGAAGACGGTAATTTTTTCAGTAGTATTAATTAGTAGACAAGCTTCAAAACGGCATTACCTCGAATTGGTGGACAATCCAATTGTGATTAATTTATAATATTTTTCATTGTCACGATTTCAAATTACTATCAAGTAAAGAAAATAAGAAATTCGAGAAAAAAAATGTCAGCGTCTTTTATGCTGTATAGCTGGCAATTTTTTTGCACTCACACAGTTACGCTTTGCTACAAGGTCTAGTTTCTCCACCCAGGCCTTATAGCAGAGCGTAACTGTGTGAGTATGTGTCATTTCGGATTTGCATGGCGTTGTATTGTATGGATACCATGCCACTGGAACTGCACTTTATCATGTAACATGGCCAGCACACCATACAATACTTGCAGATAATCGGGGCTGGCACTGACCCCACTATTGTGCTGGTGTATTGTGCGCTCCGGTGCGCGGGCGCAGACGCCGCGTGGGCAGTGACCGGGTCACTTTGTTCTGACGGTTTAATGTGAACAGTGAACAAAACAACACATAATTTGGCTTAGTTTCTGATTTGCTCTAAAACTTGAAATTTCAGTATTAACTGCGTTAGGTAGTTTTTTATCTTGTCGTGTGCTGAAGCAATATCTGAAATAATGCTCTAAGTCAATTCTTTTATTGGAAAGATCTGATGATCACCACATGCAAAAACTTGTTGCATGTGGTGGTGGACATTAATTTTCCAATCAACTTCTTTTTTTTTACAACTGCGTCCAGTATAGTATAGTCACGTGTTGTCCACAAACTGGAACTACAGACACAAATAAGATTTTATTCTCTTTAAAAAGGTAGTTACTATAGAAACATGTTCGCAGACCACTGACTTCCCATAAAATGACTCAAGGCACTTCTATATATAACTCGGCAATCAACACAGAGTATTGGCTTCTGAAACTAACTCGCTCACTTCTCGCGATCTTGTAGCATTTTCCGTCGGTGAGGTGAAGTTGAATATTGCATATATATTTGACGCAACGTCGTCCCTCCACCAATGCTCGGGGACTTAGAAAGGGTACCACAGGGATCTATTCTAGGCCCATTCCTATTCCTTGTTTACATAAATGATCTGTAAGTCAAAAATCAGGTAACGTTATGTTCGCAGAAGACACATATTTACTGTTCATGGTTAATAGGAAAATTACTGAACTCTTTGAACCAAATATCTAACTGGTTTTCTGCCAATAACTTAGTATTGAATCCAAAGAAAACCTGTGTTCTTTTTGGCGAAATCATTGAATGTCAATTTAACTACTAATATCAAAATTAATAATGAAACGATTGAATTCGTAGACTCAACTGTATTTCTAGGATATTAGACTCGAAATTGCAGTGGAGCTTCCACATAACTGCGATAGCAAGTAGGCTGAGCTCCGTCGCTTTTGCCCTTAGAGAATAAAGCAGCTTACCAATGTAGCGACGGATCGGTTGGTCTACTTTGCTTACTTCAATAGTATTATCACCATCACGTACATCTTATTTTATGGGGATCGGCTGCGGATATTGTAACAGCTTTTATTCTACAAATAAGGGCTATTAGAGCAATTTATAACTTGCATGCGCACGAGTTATAGAGAGAATTATTTAAGGAAACAGATATTTTTACCCTGCCGATGCTATATGTTTTTGAAATAATAATGTTCGTTAGAAAGAATTTACATAGTTTTCCAACTAATGTTGATAATACAAAAGTTACCAGAAACACTGGAAAGCTTAAAGAATAATTTTACAGACTGGCCAAAACAAGAAACTTTTTTCTGGGAAATTGTGTTAAATTCTATAATAAAATTTCAAAAACAATTACAGAGCTTACATACTATAAATTTAGATCTGTCGTAAAATAATAACTAATTGCTCATGCATTCTATAAAATAAACAACTTTGAGATGGACGAGGATATTTTGCAAATGGTAACGTCTGGCATGAGTAGTCATTAATTTTTCACCTAAAGTGCAACAAAAAAACTGTGAAGTAGTCATTGTGAAATAAGAGTATGATATTGTATGACTGTTTTAAAAAAAACCTTTCCTACGCCGGTTCTCCTCAGGCAGAGGTTTCACAGGCTGGAACCGGTGGTAAATCTTCACATTCATAGGTGCATTTATTATGCATAAATTGAATAAACTTTGATTTCGACGTTGACTTGACTTTAAATAACAAAAACACCTTGACACTTTTGTCCGATTTGAAATGCTGTCAGATATTAATTAATTATATTAAAGTCATAGTTCATATTGTATGACGACGTCCAAGAACAATACAGTTCGTTCACTACTTGTTTAAATATTGTGTCAGAGGCTGCGCGCGCGGCGGCGAGTGATTGTGGTTTATGGGAGCGAGTTCAATCCTGTGGTAATTAAGAGGTGGGCGGCGTAGGAGGACTTATGGGCTGGAGATCTACTAACCTCTACTACCAAGATATAACTTTCTCAAGCTCGTTTCACTTGAAATAATGGAGTACCTGACACAGTTGTGCGTGCTATGTGCGGTTAAAACAAGCAGTAACAAAAACATATAATTATGACAGGCGTGTTAAAGACTAAAAGTGACAGATTAGACTAGTCACTTAGTCTCGTATGCCGCAGCAGGAGTAGCACAACCAACCGCGATCTTGCTTGTCACGCGATACGTTATCATACCTCTCCCGCAATAAAGTGAAGCGAAAGTGATAGATAATATTTACGAGTCGCATCGCACAGTTGTGTTTTAAAGTATGGTATAGTTGTTATAATAACATACTTTCCATTTAAATTTGAGAACGAGAAGAATTTTGGCTTAAAATATTCGATAAAAAATATGCATTAAAATAATCAACCATTATTCACGAGTATTGTAAATAAATGTTAATAAGTATTCATATCTTTATAAAGAGCAACGAAACCGGGTACGCTTTATTAAGTTTGCTCCTGAGTCTATTTCATGTTTGAATATAAATAAATTTAAATTCTAGTTAACTTTCGATTTAAAATAAGTAGGAGCAGAGCCACGATATTTGTCTAATCAATACTAATGTCCCGCACATACCAGTTTACGTGAGCTGCACACTTCAAATATTTACCAACCGCGAGAATCAAGCCCGGTGCGCACGGAGCCAGGCAGTTAGCGATTCAGTATAATCTCTAAGTCGCATGTTTTCATTTACACTTCTTTTGGTGCTTCTGGTGAGAAATACCGCCGGAAAAAACTCAACAATTTCTCTTTTAAAACATTCAAACATCTATAGTATTACAATATTTACACACAAACACGTGTACATAAGGTAGTTGCAAAAATAATAACTGTAACCGAACATAAGAAGTAAATTTGAACTCATAGTTACTAACTAAAAAATATATATAATGGACTAAAATTAATGGAGATGTAAGGAGTCTCAGTTATCAAAAACATTATGTTTTGGAGGTGTAAAGGACCTTCAAACGTCGAAATACAAAATGCGAAACATATGTTTCATGTCGAGAAATAGACTATTAAGCTAACAGTAATTACAACTTGCTACAGTATACATAACAGGTATGTATTCAGTATGTCAAAATGCAATAAAATAAAATTAAATAAATGAAACGATACAGCCAGTAGCAGCGATGCTATATGTAAGCATCATGTAAGCCTCTCCGGGACATGTCTTTCATGTCCTTACATTTAAGTTTGGGTACGCGATTTTAGTTCGGGTATCTCGATTTTAATAATGGTAATAGGTAGATGCTTGATATGTTCACAGAATATGTATTGTTATTGATGCCATAACAGCAAATAGTAAAAACAAAATAAAATAAAAAGAGGGTCCCGGTCCAGCACGTATTATAATTACCAAAAAATTGCAGCTGGCAAAATCGATGCAGTCCGTCTCTTTCGGCCCTAAATAGAGGTAACAAACACCAACAATCTACCTTATACATACGGTGTCTTTTAAACGTGCCGTTGACGCGTGTTTCGTAGCGCCGTCCCTTTTACACCCTAAAAATAAATAGAGCCAGCGCTACGAAACGCCCACGACAAGGGCCCTTACCTTACCTTTTAATTGCACGCCGTTTGTGTGGCCATCACAAGTTTGTCCTTACTTGTCTCGTTACGTGGTCATAAGGACTGGAGGGCTCGCCATAGTCGTTATTATTGGACTGGGCCCTTCTCCAATGATTAGACAATATTCATATGTAATTGCGTAAGTGCTGAGCAAATAATTATTTACGAACTGCATCAGCTCCAATCTAAACAATATTTGCATAACTCGAGCTTACGATTGAATTATGGAGTGGATTCCTTAACTTGAGAACTTCGCGCACTCGTACTACAATATGAAATTGGACTATTTTTTATCATAATGCACCAATAAAGTACAAAGAAATCACGTAGTAAAGGCGAAGGCATTTATACATCTAGAACTAAAGTCTTGAGTATTTAAGGAGAAAAAACACATTTAAGCTACCCCGGGCCACTAGTGGCAGTTGCTTGAGACAAAATGCGACTTACTTACGGGCAAGACGTGCAAGAAACACCTGCGATCTAGTTCATTCTTTATTTTACCGCCCTCGGGGATTAATACCCATTACCGGGCAGTCTGAATCTGACATAGTTAAGAGAAAATGATTAAATGAATTGTTAATCTTTTATTTTAAGCGGTATTAATTTTAAAATAGATTTTGTGTTGGTTAAATCTATTTTCTTTAACTACCCAAGTTTAATTTATATGTAATTTCCAGATAAAAAGTAATAATCACTTTTCAAGTGTAGGTACACGCTATACAAGCGATCACATCAAGCCAACAATTATTTACTAAATGTGGGAGTCCAACACTCACATGCGACTCGACACATGAAATAAATCTCTCAAGACAATGGTTACAAGCAAATTTAAATTTCATAATGAAAACACCCACGCAGGCCAGTGTGCATGGCAGTGATATATCAACGCTACTTTATTTTAGTTGTAAAAAAGTACCGAAAACGAATCGTGAGCTTCTTAGGGTCATCATTATTGATGGCGTGGCGTACGTTTACAAATAAATAGAAATACAAATATCTGTATTTTGCTTAAAATATGATACAAAGGTTGATTACATTTGATAAAAAACGCACAATTCTCCAGCAGCTGGCATGCAAAAAATGGATTAAGTCAGTTTAATTACATCTTTTATTGATATACTGTGTTGTCGAGTTAGGTTTTGAGTTATATATCTATCTATACACACCAGGACCAACAGAGTAAAAAATCATTAAATTGAATATAATAAATTAGAACGAATTAATATGAAATATAATACAATAAAATGACAGCAGTCAATACCCATTTATAATGATAAAAAAATTCATCGACAGAGTAAAAACACTCTTGTATTGACCAATTTTTAAGTTTAGCCTTAAATAAATTAATTGGCAATTCTTTGATTTCCTCATGCAAATGATTATAGATGCTAATTTACATGCAAAAAATAGACAAATTTGGACCTAGTAATACTACAACAGTATATAAATATGTAATATGTCTGTATCTGTCTGATATAAACTTCATTTCTATATTATTCAGCGAAGACGCAAAATGTCCGGTAAAACTATAAGTGTGGAAAGATTTAAAATAAAATATAATTTTCCAGGACACCACGTCGCATCGTGAAACGATGCCGTGTCGTAGCACGACGCGATATCGTATCGTGTTTATGTGTAAGAGCCCTAATGCTTTCATAAAAGCTGCTTTGTTTCATTAGGTCCTCGAGGTGATAAACGGTGGCTAAAAGGCAATTAGGTGCAATAGAAATAATAAAGGACACTCGCATCGCACTCCACGTATGCCTAAGGTATATGTGAAACACAGCACGTGCGACTGTTTGAGATAAATATAGCAACATCAAATGACCAATACAAAAAAAATATAAGTTTATTTTTCAAGACAATCAAACTGATAAAATACGTTGCAATTATTAAGAGTTTTACGGTAACTCATTCTTAGTGTCACGGGCAATTTTAAACAATAACTATGGATGACAAAACCGCAAACGAGGTGATGTTATGAGGTTGTAATATGTTTTTTTTACGATGCATTTGATTGTTGACAAGTCAAGAAAAATACACTTACTCGTCCATCAAACGATGCTTAGTGTTTCGTCCGAAACGCAACTAGGCTATGCCGCAACTCATCTAAATAGCAACTGAACAATACTAGCATATCGGGCCTCTGGTATAAGCTCACATCAGACTATTTAGTACGCTAGATTTTGTCGTGGACATACCTATATCGCTTTTTAACAAATAACCGTCACGAAAGGGATGGATGCTTTAAGTCCGCGATTAAGGCTACTGTGCTAGGACGTCTGATCTGCGTAGATACTCATCTTAAAGTCGGCCGCGTCTCATTTAGTGCATCAACGTTTGATATATAATTTCATTTTAAAAATCGGTATTATACTATGTCTCCCCTTTCCCGCTCACGGGACAATGGTGTCGGCGTATGCGGAACCGAAGCCAACGCGTTTCGACACTTTAATGGAAAGTAGTGGGTACACTGAGCGGATACTGTCTTTGCTCGTGTCGCACGCATATCTTGCCTTGGACGCACGCAGAGACAGCCCCCGGCAGATGTAGGAACTATTGTTGATTTATGGAATCTAACTCTACTGGGCTTATGGTGGTGGAAATATGGACTAAATACTGAGCTATGGATTAAGCCTTGACGGTGCCTGTGACAGACCGTGACTTGCCCTCCGCTGATGGGTACCCGTGAAATAGCGACATATGAAGTGGCCTAAGGGCAACATTGGTGCGGAGGGCTAAAGGCTGGAGAGGTGTCAGTGGAATTAAACCGAAGCCAACTAACCATCTTATGTTGCCATATCCACCCTCGAGCATGAAGCTCTCGCGAATCGACTCTGGACGGTCTATTAAGGCAAGCCAGAGGCGGAGGTCCTTTCATTCTTACCCATGAACCCGCCCTAACGACCCCCAGGAGCACTCGGGTACGTGGAGTCGCTACTCCCCAACAGCTCGCCACAAGCTACCTTACGTTATTGTATTATTATTATATGTTTAAAGTGCCTTGTGGTCACCAAGTGGCCACTTATTCGGACTCACTTATTAGGTTTAATAATTATTTTAGACCCTTCGCATTTTAGACGATTTTCAATTTAGATCATGTGTAATTTTAGACCTTTCGCAAGTAAGACGAAATGAGAATTACACTTATTTAGACAAAATGCTTTTTAGACCAGTTGCTGTATAGACCATTTGCTTTTAAGACGAAATTAGACTTACCCCATTAAATATCAAAAACCTAAAATAAACAAACCTTAAATGACTTCCAACCAAAAGTAACTAAATAAACTAATTTAGGAGTGATTTGAACTTGAATAGTAAAATCCCAAAACGCTGTCACATGTGTATATTTTTGTTAAATTTTACTTTATCCTGTAATTTAAATATTGATTAGGTATAAGAGAAAATAGCCTCTATTCTCCGAAATCCCATGGGAAATTTAAATAGCGAGTAGAGCTGGAAGGCGGACCATTACGATAATATATAAATCACGATAGGCAGTTAATATACGAGATGCGCACGCCCTGTGATAGCTTCATCATATCATAAGCAGAAAGCCAAATGCGTTAACCGACATCTATAACAACTTAAATTGCGTCCACAAACAGATAACGCTGGCATTTTGTATGCAATCGACTAGCTTTTGGATGTTTAATAATTTTGTCGCTTACGTCATTTGATGAGGACATATTTGGATATGGTCCGTATTGGAGCAAAGCAGCATTACCCTTGGGACTAACATAAATCGTTTCTGTAACGCCTTTTACATACATGTTCTAATATATCTTGTAGTATTTAATTGCTCGTCTCAATATTGTATGCTGTACCTATTGTGTATGATGTGACAACAATTTATTGGTGGATCCGTTGTAAATATTTAAAAAAACCGGTCAAGTGCGAGTCGGACTCGCGCACCGAGGGTTCCGTATAAACTAATAAGTAGACCAACCTTACGACTAAGTCGACTAACAGCAACCCTGCCTTAAACCCGCTTTAGCTCTATTCAACCAGGAAAAATCTTAACAGCGCGATGCAGCGTATGCTACAGCGACATCTATTGATACTAAATAGCGCGTAAATTTTACTTGTAATTTAAATTTAAACGTTACTTTTTGTTATTGGCTGATTGAAATAATTGTTTGTCAACTAAGTTAGTTCTCATGTATCATTTTTAGCCACAAGCTACCTTATCTTAGATTTGTGTCCCTAGATGGCGCTAGTGGTATTTCATTTTTATGGTATTTTATTTACTAGTGTCAAATTTCCTAACATACTCCTATTATAGAGTTTTTAATAATTATTGTTACTTTATGTTTTTTTCCCGATTCCTGATGAGTGATCATTGTATTTAATAGACATTTTTTATATAATCTGAAATAAATCATCGCTTAGTTTTGCTACTCTCCGCTAGATGGCTCTCGTAGGGAGGGTAGAACTAATATGTTAAGATTTTTGTAAATTTTTAAAAAGTATTCAAGTTAGGAAGAGAAAATATAACGGTCTTCCTAATAATAATAATAATAAGCTGGACGCCCTGGATAGGCGGGTCCGTGTGCTGCTCACTACACACCGCATGCTACACCCACGCTCGTCAGTTATGAGACTGTACATCCCGCGTAAGTGTGGCGGCCGTGGCTTTTTAAACGCCAAGGACCTCCATAACCGCGAGGTGTGCAGCCTCAGGGAGTACTTCCTAAACAACGAGTGTGGGATACATCGCGATCTAGTAGCAGTAGACAGAAGCCTTACTCCTCTTTCCTTGGCAAACGAGAACTGGCGTAGACCTAAGGTGCTTAGCACCGACGACCGCAAGGACATATGGAAGAGTAAGGAGCTACACGGGCGGTTCTACAAGGCCCTCACGGGGCCCGATGTAGACCTGCTCGCGTCGGTGAACTGGCTACGCTTCGGTGATCTCTTCGGGGAAACTGAAGGTTTTGTCTGTGCAATTGCGGACGAAGTTATGATGACGAACAACTACCGGAGATATATCTTGAGGGACGGTACGGTCGACATCTGTCGGGCATGCCGCCGTCCCGGAGAGTCTATCAGGCATATTATCTCCGGTTGTTCCCATCTAGCTAACGGCGAGTACTTGCACAGACATAATCAAGTAGCCAGGATCATTCACCAGCAACTTGCTGTTCGATATGGTCTTGTGGGGTCTGAGGTGCCGTACTATAAGTACGCACCAACGCCGGTTCTCGAAAATGGTCGCGCCACGCTCTATTGGGATCGATCTATCATCACGGACAGGACTATTGTAGCCAATAAGCCTGATATCGTGCTGATAGATCGATCCAAGCGCCGTGCAGTGCTCGTCGACATCACCATCCCCCATGACGAGAACCTCGTGAAGGCCGAGAAGGACAAGCTCAGCAAGTACCTTGACTTGGCTCACGAGGTTACCGCCATGTGGGATGTTGATTCGACGATCATTGTTCCGATAGTCGTTTCGGCGAACGGACTTATAGCGAAGAGTCTCGATCACCATCTCAAGAGACTCTCGCTAGATGGCTGGATCAAGGGTCAGATACAGAAAGCGGTTCTTCTGGACACGGCGCGCATCGTCAGGAGGTTCCTCTCTCTGCGGCCCTAACCACCGGTAGCCTGGGCCCCGCCCCGCTGCCGGCGGCACCCTAGGTTAGGTTTTTTATAATGTGTTTGTATTTTGTAATTTCACTTTGTATTTTACTTTTTATATATATATTGTAAAAAGCCTAATCTAAGAAAATAAAGATATACCTGAATAATAATCCTAATAAGTAGATACATGAATAGTTCAAGAAAAACTGTATGGCGATTAGTTTAGTAGGAGCAAATAAGTATGTGTTATGATTTTTGCAAATTTCTCAAAAACGGTGCAAGTGAGGAAAACCGTTATATTTTTCCTGTAATATTTAGGACGACATTAATAATTGGTAATTATGACACATTTTTCTGATCAGTAACTTCGGAGATAATAGGGGGGGAATGGTATTTTTGTAAACTTTTTTCGCCATAAATCAAAAACTATTTAATTAAGAAAAAAAATAAAAATAGTATTTTAATCTACAAATTAAGCTCTTTCATTCGATACCCCACTCGATATGTAAGCCCTACTTTCAATTTTGAAAATCCCATTACGGAGCCCTTTAAAAAAAAAGTAAAAAAGGTACAAGATTTTTTTTATGTCCAATAAGCTCGGGTTAGCTACTTTTAACACTATTCCAAATTTCAAACCGATAGCAGCAGTAGTTCCTGAGATATCTGGCTGTGACAGACGGACAGACAGACAGACAGACAGACAGACAGACAGACAGAGTCGCACCATAAGGGTTCCTTTTTTACCATTTTGGTACGGAACCCTAAAAACGATAGTTCTAACATTTAAAATGACCTAAGTATGTAAACTTGACATGAAATGGGTTTTCTATGAACAGTATAATAGTTCGTTAACTTTTGTGGTTTTACCATAAAATACTAAGTACAATAATACTAGTAGCAATAATATCTGTTTAAATAAGATCAGCAAGAAAATTTGACTATTGTAGCCCCTAACTTTGGTGATGTCCACAGCAAATACGCAAAAACTAACTCATAAAAAATCTGCATGAACGTTACGAAAATTTTACATAACTTCAAAAAGAAAGTCGTTTTAAATACACTTACCTACTCAAAAAGTGGTATACTTTTGTAGCTTGCAATAAATTGGATAATTTGCACTATATAGTACTTTTTCCTTTTTAGGGTTCTGTAGCCGAAATGGCAAAAACGGAACCCTTATAAAGTCTGTTTTTTAATTCAAATGTCAAACGTATAACTAATGTGGCCAGCTTTTAAGAAACACTGCTGTCCTTTGTGCCGGTTCGTGGTGTAATTATTAATAACCGATATAATAAAAATTACTGTTTACGTTAAAACATATATATTTTTAGGTACTTATCGAAAACTAATTACATATAATATCTACATTGTATTCAACCTTTAACCTATTATTGGATAATTAGTGCCTAGGTATGTGATTCCGTTGCTTGAAATTATAACGCAGAGAAATAAAGCGGGCAGTAATGAGTTTCGAATCAAATAAAATGTACCTTTAAATATTAGAAATTGTATTGGTGTATTTACAAATATTCTAAATATCTACACAAGGGTGGCATTTTTACCTAAAGTATTGTATCATTTTGGAACTTCGCGGATTATCCACTCATTGTGTTGTGTTACAGACACATTAATATCAATAAACATAAGTACCTACCTACATTTTTGTCGGTAAGTACCGGTTGTATCACATAACTATTTATGACTTGTAAAAAACAGGCAACACATGAAATATCATTTTAGTCTACGGAAGTAAAAAACAGACTTTAGTCCATCCGTCCGTATGTCACAGGCATTTTACTCAAAAACTACATCACACTAATATCCCACTAATATTATAAATGTGAAAGTTTGTGAAGATGTTTGGATGTTTGTTACCTAATAACGGGATAGCAACTGGATGGATCAAGCTGAAATTTGGCATGTAAGTAGACCATTTCCTGGATTGAAACATAGGATACTTTATATTCCGGTAAAGAGTTCCTTTAGGACAATAACGGGAACAACGCGGGCGAAGCCGCGGGAAAATGCTATGTATTATAAATCCCACTAATATTCTAAATGCGAAAGTTTGTGAAGATGTTTGGATGTTTGGATATTTGGATGTTTGTTACCTTATAACGGGGTAACAACTGGATGGATCAAGCTGAAATTTGGCATGCAAGTAGACCAAGTCCTGGATTGAAACATAGGATACATTATATCCCGGTAAAGAGTTCCTTTGGGACAATAACGGGAACAGTGCGGGCGAAGCCGCGGGAAAATGCTAGTGTATTATAAATGTGAAAGTTTGCGAAGATGTTTAGATATTTGAATGTTTGTTACTAAATAACGGGGTAACAATTGGATGGATTCAGCTAAAATTTGGCATGCAAGTAGACCAAGTCTTGCATTAAAACATAGATAATTTATATCCCGGTAAAGAGTTCCTTTGGGACAATAATGGGAACAACGGGTAAATGCTAGTGATGTATATTATTTATTATTCATTTAAACTTTATTGCACAAAAGAAAACTTATCGTACAAAAGGCGAAGTTAATGCCATAAGGCATTCTCTACCAGTTAACCTTAGGGCAAAGCAGATAACTTGATATTAATGAAATTTGGAATATAGGTGTCTTGTATGAGCCGCTACGTTTCATCAACGGGCATCCAGGCGTTGGGAGCGACTTCGTCCTTTTGCTGTCGATATTCAATTTATTCTCAGGAAGCGGTTTGCTTCATCCTTTTTAATGCGTACTTTCAAGGAATGAAATTCGCTCCCAGAGTCTGTATTTCCTGAAATACAACATAGGACTCTTCAAGACACGAGTAAATAGGCATCTTCTATACCGGTTAACTACATATTCAGCGTCGTAGTCACATACCATCAGGCGCTACAGAGATCAATCGCAGGTCAAAGGGATTCTTTAGTCCCACTAATATCTTTACACACATCCATGGTCCTACTACTGAAAATGTCTCTTCCATTTCAATTGCACTCATAATGTTAGCAAAAGTATTAATATTTGGATATTTTTATTGTTAAATTAAACTAACAGTGAGTACATGTGTGAGGTACTCCCACCGCTAATGCGTTTCCTGCGCTGTGCATATTTGATTTGCAGTCTGCGATCTACGAGGCGAGCGGCCTTTTGTGAGAATGGAAATGAATAGTTATGATACTGTAAATAACATTGAAGCTACCAAAACCATATTTTTATTCCAATGGCTATGTTTCGTATTCCATCTATTTGTTTTTTTTAGTGACTTTAGCAAGATGCTTTAGAAAAGTTCATAATATAAACGCAATGACACAAACGTATTATGCCATGGGATATTTAGTTTGGAGGGCTGGGCAGGACTTATAGCCGAGATGTCTGATGAACATAGCACGTAAAAACAACGAATAGGAGAACGCAGCATGAATTGGCCCCTAAAGTATGGATTGATGACCTGATTAAGGTTGCCAAGAATCCACTCACAAAGACAGTGTCTGATTGTGTCTTGTGTATACACCTCTATAGTTTGTATTTATTAATTATTTTGTACAAATTCGTTAGGAATTGGCTGGTAGGTTGACTGGTAGAGAATTCCTCATGACATTAAGTCCGCCATTTCTAGTATCGTGCAATAAAGTTTAAATAAGTAAATAAAACTCAGTACAGAACTCTAAAAAGCGTAACGTATATAACATTTTATGGCGGCACAAAAAAGCGTATTCCACAGACTGCGCTACGTTTTACGCATTTGTATTCCAATAACCACGCTTTACTGTCGGTTTGTCTGTGTTACCGTAACTGCGGACGCGTCACGACTTTATTTTATACAACTTGGCGGTACTTATGCCACGTTTCAGCTGTGTAATATCGTGCCATCTGGGCGTGCCTCACTGCCGGCTTCTTTATTAACGCATGCGGTTGCAGAAATCCTGCGTACATACTTATAACGATGTTTTGGTTTAAGAGTAATAGATATACCTCGGTATAGAAACATAAATCATTGGTTTTGCTACAGAAAAAATCACGCACATACTTCGGTTTCCGTCTACAATACAATTAATGAATTATGAGCTATGTTTTCCGAAACTTATGAAGCATATTACCTATAGGCAAGGTGTAATCACGGAAAATGCCCTCTGGTTATCAAAAGCTAAGTCAAATTATTGTACCTAATAATCGTGGAAGCTGAAGACAATATTAGTCCACCGGTAAGCCGGGATCCGAGTTGACTAAGTTACAGACACAAATACTACAGTTTAATACGCCCCAATGTAGCATAAAGCTCCGCTTAAAACTTACCTTGGAAATATAAGTTTACGACTATGTCGATGGCTGCAAGTGTGGCTGTGGGGTGGTTTTTTAGGTTTAGTGAAAATACATGATATTAGCGCCTAGCGAAAAATATACATTCCCTGCAGTAAGTGAGTATTACTGCATATTTTTTCATTGTAGTTGAGAACTTGAGATTGTAAAACTTTTCTATGAAAATCATTTGATGAGATTCATATTTCTTTAATGGGGTTATTTTTAGAATACATTTACGTTTAAGGTGGTTTTCGCATACAGAATAAATGTCGCTACAATAAGCACCGTGAACTTCATAGCCTATACCTTAGAGGTATTTGGTTTAAGGCTAGGACCTACTGCCAACGAGGAGGCGATTACAGGCTTGTAGCTATCGACTATTTTCTCGCTCAATAAGTTTTAATTTTAGCCAAAAATTTATTTAAAAAGAAATTCACGACCATACGCTGTTCACTAAATACTATGTTTAACTTCCAACATCAGCTTACAACCTCAACAATATCACTATATTCATAGAAACAGAAGAAAAACATCACTCATTCCCGATAAACCATAACGCGCAGTAAATCACACCGCTACAATAGCACTTCGCTGTATCATCTCCATTCACGAATTGATTTACTGACCGTTCTCTGAGCTGTGTAACTGAACTCCATGACATGGTGGTGTTAAAATAACTTATAGGACAATAAAATTAGTTATTGACAAATTGTTAAATGACGGCGAGTACGCATCTACTCATTCGAAAATGTGCTTAGACTGTTCTCTATAATGACAAAAATATATTTCACCAGCAGCTGACAAGAAAAATAATACAGGCTGGGCCAAAAGTATTAGGCATGCCTGTTTTTGCGAAATAACTTTTAAATTAAATATTATTTGGAAATATTAATAAAAATCAAAAATGTCTTATGAACGAGGAAATTTTCTTCAATATCGCTCAAAATCTCAAAGTATCCATTTAGATAAAAAACTAAAGTACAAAAAAACCTACTTTCCTTCCGAGCCGAAAATTGACTGAAACTGCAAATTATATTTCTGCAAATGTAATTTAACAACAACTAAAATAAAAGCTTCTTTGAAGATTGTATGGGGACCCCCTTTTACTTTTAACTTTATTTTATTTTTATTATTTGTTTTTATAGTGGCGATAAAAATAGACATTCTGTGAAAGTATCAAACATCTACCTATTACCATTATTATTAAAATCAAGCAAAAGTCGCCAAAAAAACACGTTTTTTGTATGGGGATCCCTCTTTGTTTTCAGCTTTATTTGTATTATATAGCGGCAATGGAATTACATTATTTTATGAACATATCAAGCATATACCTAATACAATTATTAAAATCAAGCAAAAAAACACAATTCTTGTATAAGGACCATCTTTAATCCTTGATTTTATTTTCTTTTTAGTATCAGATCTTTTAGCGATAATAGAAACGTGACGTGAAAATTTTCAGAGTATATCTATTACAGTTCATTAGATACAGCCCTGCGATTGACCGATAGAAACACGTTTCTTGTATGGGGACCCCATTTCTGTATCATTTTGTATTCTTTTTATTATTTGTTGTTATACCGGCAACAAAAATACACATTCTGTGAAAATTTCAAGTTCTACCTATTACGGTTCAAACGATGACCCTGTGACAGACGGACAGACAGCGGAAGCTTAGTAATAGGGTTCCGTTGTCACTGGAAGCCTAAAAAATCATGAGGATATGACGAAGCACACTAAGCCCAATTTAAAGTTGGTAATTGCAATCTCAATATGAGGTAAGGAACAAAATATTCTTAGTAATACATAAAGACTTGGAGAAATTTTAACCCTTTCTCTGCTTTCTTCAATCGGTTTTTAAATTTAAAAGATTTGACAAGTACCTAGTTAACTTAAAAATAAAATTTCTGTAATAAACGAAATTATTATTACAGATTCTTCATAATCTCGTAATCTTTTAAATGAAAAAGAAACTGACTAAGCATCTAATTTTAAAGACCTAATTTTGAAGACCTAATTTTATTTATCAACCTACCTGCTATAAATGATTTTAAAAGTTTTTTTACTAAACTTTGTCTCACTATTCCTTACTTATATTTTTTTTATTAAAAATGTTAGCCACGATTAGAAATATATTAATAATAATTTAATTATTGATAATATAAAATAGTTGGCTACATCTGAAATTTTCACTTAACAATGACATTAGTAACTTTGACACATTTGACAGTGACAGATATGTCGTAGTTTTTTGGTCTTGAATAAGAATTCGGAGCTTAGGTAATAAATTTATATATTTTATGTAAATATCCACCTTTATACCCTTGCCTGCTTAGAACATGAGTCAAAGTGACTCCCAGCTGAGCCATTGCTCTATAAATTAAAATAATGTGGGTGACAAATGTGACCCAACCGCGTGACAGACACAAATCATTACGTGAGACCATGTCTGACTGCGTGCTCGAGCATTATGCGGAACACAACTTAAATCTTGTTACATGTGGGAAAAATATTCTTGCAACATAATTTAAACTTGGAAAGAACTTGGATGGGTGTTTAATGAATTTTTGTCGTCTTGATAAATTTGTACCTATATTTGCTTTTGTATACCAAGTTTAATACGTAACACGCTGACTACGCAGCGCAGTTATTTTATATTTTTTCATTACCTAGAATAAAACGAAGGGGTGTCCCGCAAGAAATCAAAGAAATCGACAAAATAAGAGATTATACAATTTTTAATTTTAATTTTTTACAATTGTATTATGGTCTAGATTTTGTTGTGATTTTATTATATTTTTACTTTGACGATCATAGTATGAAATTCATGTAAAGATTGTTAAGTGACATTGTGTAATTTATACTGTATTTTCATATTATGAAATAAATAAATGTACTCTAAGAAGCACACTAGTAATAAAAAACCGGCCAAGTGCGAGTCGGACTCGCGTACCGAGGGTTCCGTACAAACTCATAAGTAGATACATGAATAGTTCAAGAAAAACTATATGGCGATTAGTTTAGTAGGAGCAAATAAGTATGTGTTAAGATTTTTGCAAATTTCTCAAAAACAGTGCAAGTTAGGAAAACCATTTTATTTTTCCTGTAATATATAGGATGACATTAATAATTGGTAATTTTTACAGATTTTTCTGTTCAGTAACTTCGAAGATAATAGGGGGGGAACGGTATTTTTTTTAACGTTTTTCGCCATAAATCAAAAACTACTTATTTAAAAAGAAATACAAAAATACTGTTTTAATCAACAAATTAAGCCCTTTCATTTGATACCTCACTCAATATAATAGCCCTACTTTCAATTTGCAAAGTCTCATTACGGACCCCTTTAAAAAAAAAGTAAAAAAGTTACAAGATTTTTTTTACATCCTATAAGCTCGGGTTAGCGGTTCTTAACACTATTCCAAATTTCAAGTCGATAGCATCAGTAGATCCTGAGATATCGTGCTGTGACAGACGGACAGACAGACAGACAGACAGACAGACAGACAGACAGACAGAGTCGCACCATAAGGGTTCCTTTTTTACCATTTTGGTACGGAACCCTAAAAACTGGCCAAGAGCATGTCGGACCATGCTCAGTGTAGGGTTCCATAGCCGTAACTATAAGGGAAATAACTATAAGGTAAAAAATACGATGTAAAAAATTACAACCACAAAAGAGCGTATCTTCATAGCAATTACGTCCTTTTGTTGAGAAGCGTTATTAACACGTTAACATTAACCGTTTTTGAGTTATTGCCGATAAACTTATCGGCAATAACTCAAAAACGGTTAATCCGATCTTGTTGAAAATAATTTTCGTTGAAAGTATTAATTAAGCGTTATCTTTGCTATTTTTTTTGTATTTTTCGGACACACGGTTTAGAAGATCGAGGGGGGGGGACACAATTTTCACAACTTTCAGAGCGATTATTTCCAAAGGTATTCACTTAATCAAAAACATTACTTAAGAAACTTAAAATGTTTTTGAAAGAGCTGTCGAACTATGTAGCACACATTGATATTTTCTGAAATATTTTTTTTTTTAGGTTTTGTAACATGTATGGAGTGCCCCCCAAAAAATTATTATGTTAGTTATTTAACTACCAAACTAAGTAGCGGCTCATACAAGACACCTATATTCCAAATTTCATCAATATCCATCGTGTAGTTTTTGAGTAAAATGCCTGTGACATACGGACGGGCGGACGGACGGATGGACGGACGGACATGACGATACTATAAGGGTTCCGTTTTTGCCATGTTGGCTACGGAACCCTAAAAAACACAAACCTATGTAGTAGTGTCATTGAGCGATCCCAGTAAACAAATAATGCTAGGCTATTTAATTCTGCTCAACCAGTTATTCACGTAATGAAAATCGACCTACTTACAAAAAAAAGAACTACAGATTTTTTATGCTATTTTATGAGGTTTACCTTTATTTATTTTTTATAAAAATGTTTTAATGAAAGTAAAATACTCAAAGGGTAGCGTCATGGCCAGACTTCGCAAATCAACCGGATGTTTTTAAAATGAAAAATTAGAAGGGTTTCGAACAGGATATTACAACATAAACTCTGGTATTTTCGTGCGTCAATTACGATTTTTAAAAAAATAAGCAAACTTAATTGTTATATCACAGATTCGTATATACAGGGTGAAATTAAAATCACTGGCCAAATTTTTTCCTGACACTAGGTTACACTTAAGGAATCTATTTAGCGAAAAAAAAAGAATTTTTATTTTTCAATTTTCATTTTTAAATTTTTTTATATTTTCCACGAGTCGTGGTCACCCTATTACTACAAATGTAAACATACCTAGTAGTATGTTTTAATAACAACATCAACAAAACCCTTATCTAACCTACACTAAACCTTATATCGTAGCAATAGGGTCCACTATAGCACAACACTATTGCTATGGTAGGCAATTTTATCAATCTTATAAACGAGGGTAGTCTTAAACCATGCTAGAGGTAAACATAGCAAATGATTAGTCACTCGTCACTCGCCAACCGTAAAATAATAGTCGCGCGCGTACTAAGATTTAAAAAATGTATTCGAACCGGTAATATTAGGAAATGGTGCGGTGTTATTTATTAAGTGGTGAATGTTTACGTGGTGCACAAAGATTATACCAGTTTGGTTGGTTGGTTGGTGAAATAATAAAAAGACGCGTCTACGTGAACGAAGCCGAAAGTCTGGACGATTTAAACTATTTAAAGCGTAAAATTGTGCGTGCCTTTGACGAAGTGCGTAACAACGTTGTAGTGCTTCGCAAATTAAAAAACAATGTGCATAAGCGTGCCGAACTTTGTTTGGAGGTGCGTGGATTACAGTTTGAACATCTATTGCAGTATAACTAATACTTGCTTCAGTAAGTACCGAGGGTGATTATGTAAATAGTTTAATTGTGTCGATTTTTAATCAAATGTAGGTACATAAGTTGATTCAATTTTTTAAATACGCCTGAATGCAAAGATTCCCGACTTAAAATTTACTCATTGTTTTAAACCACGGACCTTTTGTTAATTATCTATTAGTCAGATTTATCATTTTAGATTTAAAAAATGCCTTTGCATTTTGACGGTCCTAAGCCCGTTAAAGTATGAAGGAAAAATTAGCAACTTATGTAGGTAAGCGTCTTATCTCGCTGCAATAGGGTTCATAATATGGTGGCATGATTGCAAGCTGTGGGAGGGGCGGGTTGTCAATGACCTTAACTGATAAGGAAAGCGGGTGTAGTGGGTAGTTTGACGGTTCACCATAACGTACGAGATTTTAAGGACAACTTGATGATGATTTTTTTCAAAAAAAATGTACTGAGCGGTATTAAAACAAAAAACACGTGTTTAATATTTTTTCGAGTTCTTTCGGGTGTTTCAATTTGGCCAGTGAATTTAATTTCACCCTGTATAATAGAATAAAACTTTGTTACGAAGTAATGTCTATTTACTTGTCTGAAGTAGTAAACAACATGCTAATCTCGAAATACACCTTATTTTATCAAACCGGATTTTTCTTGAAAATAAAGAAACCTGAGATGTAGCCAAAAATTAATAATTATTTTCTAAAGAATAGCCATATCCCGAAATCTAAAAGAAAACAATGACATACAATGAGTACTTTGAGGGTAGAAAGTTGTTTACTATTTCTCGTTGTTTACTTCAGACAGCTAATAATTAATACATTTTACTTTAACCCAGCGGGAGTGTGGTGCCGTAAAGTTACTTAGAGTGTGTGGTGAGGTGTGACATACCCCAAAATAAAACCCCATATTAACTTAGTTATTCGAAAAAAATATGTTAAATTACAATTTTATATTATGTCTGGGAATTAAATAAGTAAGTACCTATAGAAAAATATATTAATAATTGAAATTCTTAATACTTTTATTACATTTCTGAAGAAATGTGAGGCACTAGTTTTTGGTAACAAAAATAAACATACTCATTTGATATATTCATAAAAATATCAAATATTATTAAAACATGAAAAAAAATCCTTGAAATATAAACAACAAGAAATTTTCAATTAAATAAGAATATAAAAACTTTTTTTATCTAAAACCTAAAAAATTACAATATTTAATAAAACAAAGGAAGAATAACAATCAAAAAAGTATACATGAACTGTGTGGCGGGGAATGACAAACCCCACGGACGTTTGAACACGTATACTCCTAATGCTGATCAGCGCAATACTTGGATCACGATCTTATTTCTTCCTGCAAGCTCTTAACCCCAGCTACCCGAAGCCTCGAAATTGTATTCTTGACATACAAAAAAATATACTGAAGTAAACTATACTTGGGGTATGCTACACCTCACCACACTCTCGTCGGGTTAAAATACTGTTACTTATGTTTGTGAAGCATCATATTCAGTATTTATAAACCTTTCACATTCAATTACAAACTAAATATACTGGAAATACATATTTTTTAAAGGAAATAATTTCTTCAAAAGCTCGTCATTTATGTTCAGTCCTTTGTAACCATTGATTCGGTGTATAGCTTATTTCCTGCTCGACTTCACGGGCCACGAGCAATGACACACGGACCGAATAAATGAGCTTTCATATCAATAAAAAAGGTTCTATGTAGATCTCGTCAATGTATAGATGTGAAAACGATTGAAATTCTTAGGGCGCTTCCTAATTTAATAGCTTCCTTCGCCATCTCTATCTATAGTTGCTTAGCAGCGATTAAATGCGGTTATTTTATTAAATAGCGTTATGTGTAACTATTTATTGACGTGTGTATCGAAGTTTGTGGGGGACGGAAGTCAATCCTTATGGATTTTTTTAAGGAGGTCTATGTTCATTAGTGGACGCTCTCTGACAATGATGATGGTGACGTGTATGTAAATGGCCAGGAGCCTGAATGTAATTTTCAGAAGTCCCACATCTGCCTCTTCGCCACAGCATCCAACTTCAATCATGAAGTAGCCGCCAGATCACGCGGCAACGCTATATTTTCCTCATTTCCCGCCCCGCTGCCCGTCACATCAAAAGCAAGTGAAATTGTTCGTGAAGCTCTGTATTTTCAATGGAAATATTATTTATTTTTAGGGTAGGCACCGAGCCGAAACATGCGGTGTTCTTGTTTTTAATACGGAGCGTAGGTAGGTATAACATGTACGCATGTTTTTTGGTTTGGTTTTCATTAATGTAGATAAAAATGTTTTTATTTATATTTCCAAATATCTCAAGTGGCAAAAAGAAACATTATTATCAATATTCGTTCATTAAAAAGTGCGTACGTAATACGAAGCAAGAATATTGATACAAACTCCATAGCTACTCAGTTTGATTTTGCGACCGGCTATTTACTATGTTGCTTTTCCGGGTTCCTTATAACTACTACAACGGTTAACTACAAAGACCGATAACATTGTAGTCCCTAAAACTACAACTATTACCTTCACTTTACATGAACAGAATTCTACTTTATATTGTTACAACTTCAACGACTCATAAGAAAGCTTAAAACATTTACATAAATTTGGCTTTTATCGCTGCCCAATAGAGCCTACAAATTCAAGCAAACGAACAAGAAGGTACCACGAGTTCTTAAATAGTTTAAATAATACTCGATCGATTCGACTTGCGAAATGAAATACTACGTAGGTATGCTTTGCATATTTGTGGTTCCTTTTTTAAGGGTGACACGTAATTCAGGATTGAGATTAATAAAATTAATATACGCCACAAACATCAGAAACGAGATGCCACAAAGGAAATTTTGAGTTCTCTAATGTCTAATGTCTGACGAGTGATCACGGCTAAGAGAGAGATAACGACGCATAATAGTTGGGTTATTGATAATATTATAGATAAAAAAATGGTGCCAAGTTGGTTACCTAATGAGCTGAGGCCGAAATTCTCGTGCCACTTTTGAGCTGTCATAGGGACTTCTCATTCATCGACTTCTATTTTACATATCGAAATTATGAAAGTTCTTTTTTCACGTACAAATGGATAATAAATTTAATGCTGCTCTACAACAATGGAGCTGGTATCATCATTTTACAAAGTGACATAAGGAGCTATCAGTTTACTTCGGCTAGTTAAAAATTCCACTTTACCCATGGTTTGTGACATGTGATAAACCCTTACATTATCATCGACTCGTTTAAAATGCAATAATTAGGCATTCCGCTATGTTTCCTCTGAACATACTTACAAGCCTCTTTAATTATTATATTGTGACAATTCGGTATATTATATTGTGACGAATATAACCAAACTTCCAATGCTCTCGTGTAACGTCAGTTTTTGTTAGAAATAAATTCTTCAGCGTTACGACCCTTTCTACACTGTTACATCGTAATCATAATGCGAAAATAACTCTATCTGTTACATTTTTACACCTCCACTGGGGTATACACTTACTTTCATTTCATTTGCCATAATTTCATCTGCCATATTAGTCAACTGCCATAATGATGTTTCTCATAATTTCATATGACATACTCATTGTTTATTATATTAATGACTAGCATTTTCCCGCGGCTTCGCTTTTGCTTTTTTTTAAAGGGGGCCGAAATGGGGCGTCGATAATTAAAAGTAGGGCTATTATATCAAATAGTATATCAAATGAAAGGGCTTAGTTCTTATATTCCAAAACAGTTCTTTTTTTTTCTTAAATATATAGTTTTCGATTTAAGACGAAAATGTTCAAAAAAATACTATCCTTCCCACTATTAACTCCGAAGTTATTGAACAGAAAAATGTGAAATGATTCCCGATTATTAATATCGCCCTGAATATTCGCCCGAATAGCATAGTTTTTAGAAATTTACAAAAATTGCAATACAAACTTATTTTGTCACTTACTAAACTAACCGCGACCTATGTCAATGTATGAGGATAACGGTGTTCCAACAGCAAAGTTAAGTTTGTCTCTCAATGCAATTTATCTTGAACTATTTAGGTACTTTTTATTTAATTATTATTTTATTTGAGGTAGGCCAGGTAACAAAGTGTGCTACTCGCACTTGACTGGCTTTTTTATTAATCATGAAAAGAAAACTGAAATAGAGGTAGGAAGTTGTTTTTTTTTAAATCTACATTGTTTCCATAACATATCAAATAAATACAAAATAAAATGTTATCACTTGAATGACTTCTTAAGAACTTTTAAAATCTTATGTAAACTGCCGTGGGCATGGGCATCAGTCACCAACCTGTATCCGATCAGGCATTGAAAGAAAACAGTTTTCATAAAAAAATATCTCCTCGATAGTAATTCTATACTTAGAACACATGTTCTTTTAAGTTTTGGATATTTCTTATATATGTTGGATTCCAGTTCTGTACCATCAATCCCCATAAGTTTTCAATATGGTTCATATCCGGGCTTTTAGGTGGTAGTTTCATTAGATTGGAAGTTTGCAATACGCGAATTGTGCACTGAAGAACTATCCTGTATTAAAGTTATTACTTCGTCTCCAAATACAGTGCAGTGTACACTACAAGTGTTAAAGACGTCTTTCAACATTTCTTTATAATTCGGTGCATTAATTCGAGTTAGAATTTCAATTTGTTCCCCAGGTCCAGACCATGACATCCAACCCCAAAACCCTAAAGTTAATCGGCCAATTTGTTGCGTCGGTAGTATATTCGGTGTAACGTGTGCGGTTAATTCAGACGCATAAGTAAGTTCGCTTATAAAACGATGAACAAGAACATCCTCGACTAAACGTCAGTCTTTATCTGCCGTGATCACACGGTGACGTCCTGTAGATTTATGGTTAAGCGTCCCTTCTTCCCGCCAACGTTTCCAACATTATTAATTAACTGTTTTCCTCTGCAAAAAAATATCGACACAACATATTATTGTATTAGCACAAAATTAGTATGAATACCTACTTAATTCGAGTCAAGTAAATTAAACTGTCTTCGAGGTATTATATTCTTCTGTATAAGTAAAACTAACTGTAGCTCCCATCTCTTCGGAAATGTCTAACACGAATGCTCCATTTCGCCACGACGCGATGTTTCGTGTGGTCATCAATACGGTTATATGTCATTGGTATCTGGTCGTAGAAATGCTCTTACAATAGAGATGATGACTGGGTTAAAAATATGTAATTCTATTTAGTCCGTCAGTTAGATTATGGAAAAATATGGGACACGTATTTTTTGGTTTATCAAAATATTAAAAATCGACAAAGTTATAGATCATCAAACTTCTGGAGTGGGGGCTTGTGACGTCACTCTTGAGTACAATTTGTACTCAAGAGTGACGTCACTCGAAACTTCTAAGCACTCTATCCTCGTCAGTTTTTGTTTGTCAAACAAAACAAAAAATACGTGTACAATATTTTTTCATAATGTAACAGACGGACTAAACAGTTTTTTTTTGTCATCTAGCCTATTGCACCTATTACTATCACTTTCTGATAATATTAATAAATAAATAAATAAAAATCGTTTATTTCAGACTACAGTCCATAGTTGTTAGTCACATTTACCCTTACCCTAGTGTTAGATACATATTTAATTCTTACAAACTTAAGTTAACTTTAATATTAGAAGTTTAAGTATAAGGGGCGAGTATTGTATGAACCTTGGTCCGATGCAAGAGGAGCTGGCTGTCCAACCTATCAGCCATTAAGGCCAGGAGGCTGTTGCGGCTGTCTCGCAGGCGGCGCAGCGCGGCAGCGCATCGCGCGCGCATGATGACTGGGAATCCATCCACGCGCGCTTCCGCGAACATTCCGGACGCGCTGCACCAGCGAGGCAGCCGCATCAGCGCCCTGAATGCGTTATTGTACTGTACCCGAAGGGCACCAAGCACCCTCTGCGAATAGCTGGTCCACAGGGCACGTGTATAAAAAGTAGTGCAGAAAGCTCTGAATAATGTTATTTTAACCGCTACAGTACAGCGTGGGAACCTATGTGCCAGCATATTCACACTGGTTGCCATCGCCCTCCGTTCACGCTTAATATCCTCGTCATCTTTCAAATCATCACACAATATGTGCCCAAGATACTTGGAAACTGCCACTCTTTTGAGGATAATACATGAAGCATCAGATAAGAGAGGCAATGGCGAACTGAACTAATGAGCGTCGTAAAATACGACAATAAAGAACAAATTAAGTATGTGTTTTTGAATTTCGAATCGCTTGGCTTGGATTTTTTGTCAAAACACCAGTCTAAAATCTGCCCGACTATAGCGTATGTAAACTTAACTATTTATAACTCGAGAACTGGTCCCATTTTTATTATTTTTTATTTTTTGGGTTTATCTCTGCCCCAAATACCTAACTATTAAAACATGTAAAAAATTAAAATTTCTGAGGCGGAACGAAGTTCACCGGGACATAGTTACTAATAAATAAATCAACAATCCTTTGCAGATCGTGGCTGAGCCTGCTTAAGTCGCTGTGTGATTTTTTGTGCTATGTTTAGTTTTTTATGCAATTTTGAAGCTTATATCAATACCTATGCTCCTGCCTAAAAAAATCAAAAATCGAAAAATATCACACAGCGATTTCTGCAGGCCCAGCGACGAAATGTGTAATTTTACCGACAACCATTTTTGGAATTGAATTAGAAATCGGAGTATGTTTTCACCAGACATCATCACTGTACTGACACTGAAGCCGCCCATTTGCGAACAAACATGCTACATACACAGTGGATTGTCTCTATTGATTTTGCAAATGTTTGCACTCCGACTGTAACGACATATCGATCTAACGTCACTGCACTGGTTAAAAACTTACAGTTTTATTTTTGCGTAACACGTTCTACTCACTTCAGTGTTACCATGTGAGTTACAGCGAAACTTACCTGAAAGTAAAACAAAAAAATTTAGGTACAAAATTATAATCATATAAAAAAAATCACATTAGACATGGGATTCTTAAAAAAAGCTTCAAACAGAGCTCTTAAATATCGACAACGTAAAGGCAGCTGCTTCTCTTGTGTTGCATATATCCTTGGGTGACGATGATGATCACTTGGCTTTCTATAAGGTGGCTCGTCTAATCGTTCACTACTTATAAAAAACATGAATTTTCATACACAAATTACATAAAGCCGCATTTTTTCATATCTCTTAATTACTTTACCGTGAAATGTTCGTGAAATCTAATAGACCTATCTTATGTATAAATCATTGACTGAACCATTTACTTTCCTATTTTAAATATAAGCATATCATCTAAGGTATTACTTGTCTTATACTAGTTATAATGGACAATACATCATGTTGTAAGCAAACATGTCATTTTTGCAAGATGATTCACTTATCAGTTCGAGTGCATCGACCCCGACTGCATTAGCTCTGCAAAGTGAAATCCATCCGTCTTACTGTTGACTATATCCACAAGCCATTGAAACTTGCAGACATTGTAAACTAACAGATATCTGCAGTTATGCCGCTACTTTTACTATACTAAGTAGTTATGTTACAAGCATTCGGTATATTGTAGAATACCCTATAGGTAATCGGCCATTCTCACGAAGTATGACTCCGTCTAATTACCGCGTCTCCATACATTTAGTATGAAAACAGCATCGCGGTAATTAGGTGACCGCAGACATACTTCGTGAGAATGGCCGTAATACAGTTTTACCAAATTTAAGGTGAATATGAGAAATACATTATCTTTAGGTAGGTGTCGATTCTATGCTCACTTTTTTCATATCTTGCAAATAAACGTGACAAAAACCCAACAATGCGGATGTAAAAGAGATTGTGAGTCTTTCGATACTAATAGAAAACTTATAATTTGCAATACATTGATACTTATTTTACTCCATGTAATACAAGTAAATCATGAATTTAAACCTATTGCTTTATAATTCATAATTATTATTTATTTCACTATAACAAATACGATCAATCTACAATTCAATAATAATCCACAACAGGCTTCATCAACTTTCAACGTATATACCTATATGTATATTCGTTAGGTTAGGTAGGCTTTAAAATAGTAGGTATAGAATTATTTTTTATGGAAGTCACCCTTTAGGGGACGCTTAAAACCAAAGCAAACGTCATTATTGCCACTAATCGGCTTAGTCACACTGATAGCCATCGATTCTGGACCAATTATTATTAATGGGATTATATGTTTAGTGTCAGTCAGTGCATGCCTTTATTTTAAAGTTTTGTTTTTGGTGTAAGCTTATTGTCGGGTATATTTATATGAGGTATATTTGGTTTGTTAGCGAAACATTATCACGCATTATAGGTGTGCGAATTGTGTCTAACATAATTTGTTAGGGGTAGTATTCGTTAGCATTTATTTTGTAAACGCGGGCATTGAAGGCGTAAACCATTTTCAATCGCAATGACATTGGCCTAATATAGGTGATAAGAACAAAATACTATGGGTACGCATTAAGTTTAAAACGAGAGCCAAACCCTAAACTTTTTTTTTTAAACTGATGTAAGTAGGTGAATGCCGTTTGATTTCACAAGTGTAACCCTACAGTTTTCCGCTGACGGATAAAAAGGGAATACGAGATGCTTGAACAAGATTGTGGCAAAGAAACGAGCATCGGCTTCTGAGACGGTTTTCCTTATCGATATATCGAAACATCGGTATCTGGAGCGCCAGATATCAGCGATTATTGCGAATTCTATACTATACTTGGTTTAGGGCTGCTACTTCCAATCCGATAATATTAGAAAACTTATATTGACACTTTTTATGGTTTCATACAAAATCCCAGACTAAAAGAAACGCTAAAATATCTCATAAACGGCAAAACCGATTTTTACGAAACCTAGCTAAGAACACTTGTGATTAAATCACCTTTCAAACAATAAAAACAAAAACAAAATCGGTTTACACATTTGGAAGCTACGATACCACAGATGGACACACAGATACACCATTCTATTAATAATCATTTTTTTTAACCGCCTGCCCCTGTGCTGCGCTTGTGGGTTTACTGGTATAATGTGTAGGGTAATTCCATGATAACTTACGTTACAATTTGAACTTTTCGTTACAAAACAAACACATCATACATTTATATCATTAAGCAATCCTTTTTCTTTTTTGTACACATAAATACAACATTGCAAGCCCTTTCTATTGAACTTAGGATCAGCCGAAACCAAACAGTAGTCTTACCGCAGCACACTATAATGTGCTGGTAACTTACGTTACATAAAAAGGACACGACTTTTTCAGACCTTTTTGTAAATTAACATTTCTCTGAAAATGACGGCTGAATTTATTTGGTATCAATGAAACCAACTTAGTAGAGAATCAAATTATATAATGTAGTACCAAATAATAGTCAACATAGCATTACAAAAAAATAAAAAAATCATAACATTCGTCACTTGCATTACCTGAAAATAGTAACTTGCGTTACTTCCGAACTAAATACTTAAATATGATTGTTTTCTTTCATAACAATGAAAATATAAAAAAAATTACTATTAGTTTAGATACCCTCGGCCGTTATTATTTCTGCTACTGATTTTGGGTAATGCATTACGGGCACGAACTACAGCTTTACCAATCGATTGCGGGGTCATACGGATAGCAGTTTCACTTGCAGTTGTATTTATCGCATTTGCTTTTCTTTTATTTATTTTTTTCGATTTTCTTTAATAATTTTCGCTTTTTTTGATGATGGTAAACGCTCAATTTCTTCTTTTTTCTTTTGCCTTGTTTTCCGAAAAGCTTGTTTTACCTTTTCCTTGTATTTCTCATATTTGGGAGTATTTTCAAAAACGTCATTTCGCTGTCATGACATATTGGCAAATACTGAGAGAGTTCTGCCTTACTAGAATTGGCACTTTGGTTACAATGTAGAATCTGTCAAGTTCTAACAAGTAACCAACGAATGCCAGTCTAGTGAGGAGGAATCTTTAAAATATTGGTGGCCAGAGAAATTACGCCAGCGAAAATACACCCATTTACTGTTCTCCTTTAACTTTTCTCTATGTCTTCTCATCTTTTCAGCAGCACTTAGTGGCATTGCAACTGCAAATAATGTTATATTGAAAGAGTAACTTTTGTTACTTTGATGTAACGCAAGTTACCGGTAACTTGCGATACGACCTTTGATAGCTAATAAAAAAGAAAGAATTGATTCTAACCAGAAAATAATAACGCTATATAACGCACCTTAACAATATTTAAGAGAAGTACCAAAATTATTGAGCCGACTCTAATGTATTTAAATATATTGGAAAAATAGTAAAAATGGTAACTTGCGTTTCTAATCATGACTACACATTTTTAAATTGCTATAACTTTGGCTTCCTTTTGTAAAATTTTAATGCGTTAAAGGTTTAACATATATCAATACCAGGATTATTAATATTAGTGAAGTACTTACCGATAACTTTATGAAGAATTTTTAAAATGAGTGATCGTTGAATCCGTTTTTTGCTCAGATTTAACTCAATTCCCAAGGGTAATGAATGACACGCAACACTTCAAGAACACAGTGACAATTATGACGAAAAAGTTCATAATACCCGAAACCTGACTATAAACTGGTTTAGCAGCAAAAAGTATTGACATACCCTCATTAAAAAATAGATATTTTTTACTCTCTGTCGTGGAATTACCCTGTAGATTTACTATTTGAAGAGAGAATCCAGAAAATATGGAATCCAATTAAAATGTTTTACCTATCTTATAATAGAGTTTATAGAGGTTCTTTTAAATTCGTAACAATGACGTACAGGATCTGTTCAAGGTTTCTGAACATGGCGCCATACGCGGGGACCCTTATAGCGTGTAACGAAATAATCTAAGGACAAAGGGCCAGCCACGGATGGAGATATTCGCTCGTGTCGTGTCAATGTGCTGAGATCTCGGCGCCATGGAACAAAGAATGGAATATAAGGTCACACAGCTTAATCTTGGATATTAATGACAGTGAATCTTTTTTATGAATATTAAACAACTTAAGGTGATTCATCTTTTGCTTCCACGGCATCAATTATATTTGAAATATATTTCATTCCATAGCTCCATACGTTTTGTCACCGCGAAATGACGGGACAGCTCTTAAAAGGTGGCGGTGGCGCTGACCTTGTTCCGCGCGGACAAAATGTAGCAAGCTATAAAATAAAACAAATTTCAACTATGATTGATGTCATAGAAACGAATGATGACCCTATTTTTGTTTATATGGAAAACCAACCCCAGTCACCTTAAATAACAAATCTATAATGTTGTTGTCCGTAATTTCAGCATTTCCATGAAAATTAGAAGGAAAAACCGGACAAGTGCGAGTCGGACTCACCCACCGAGGGTTCCGTACAAATTTGTAGGTAAATTTCTAGGTCAACGGAAAGTACCCTATACATTTTGATTCCCTTGAGAGTGTCGCAATATACGTTTTTTGCGGCATAAACGGCCGTATCTAATTTTGCGTTAACTTAGAAGTTTGTTTTTTTACATCTTCTAGGGACTGTAAGCCTGAGTATATTCTAAACTCGATACCTCCACGCGTTCACAAACAGACGGACGGACGGAAAGACAGACGGACAGCAAAGTGATCTTATAAGGGTTTCGTTTTTTCCTTTTGAGGTACGGAACCCTAAAAAAAAAGAATATCTATTTACAGAGTAAACTTTTATAAAATCTAATGATATTCACGGAAAACACACACAACACTATAGGCTACTTGATGACAGTTCAAATCAGCTTCTTTTTATGAAGTGTCAAAACGCTCCGAAAGTATGCAGTTTAGTATGAAATACTATCTTGTGACGTGCTTGTGACGTCATGCTCAACATGGTGCCTTATTTTTAGTTTTCGTCATTGTAAAATCGTTGATGGCACGAAAATAAGTTTGAATGATTTTATCCGGGCTGTTTTGGAAGCGTAATTTGCTGGTTAGAGTTAATGAATTTATTTTGATTGTTGTCAAATACCCTATTACTGCTCACTTAACTCACTTTCCTATCCATCATTCTAATCGTGATGGATTTTGTTATTTTACGAATAATGCGTACTCATGACATAAGGTGAATCATTTTATGAACTTATTTGTAGTTTATTTAGTCCCTAGAACGAACATTTTGCAGAATTTGACATTATTATATATGTTATCCTTGTGAAATAAAAATCAAATTCATGGTCATATCACTGCACACAACGCCACCTTCATCTCCGAACGCACTGTCGCGGCAAATTTAATAAAAATCGTAGGAGCCTAACGGAGCAAGAAAACGCTGAATTGTATCCTTCAGCCCTTTGGTCGCTCGCCGGGCCTAAGCCTCGCTTGTCGCAAAACGAATTCAATTCGGATCATTCCTCGTATTATCCCGATTGAAACCCGAAATTGGATCTTTTTGCATAAAAAGGAACTAACGAAATATAGAAAGGTCGGCCTTTTGAGGAATTATGAAGATTGGGATGAAAATATTACGTTGTTTCTTTGGTTTTAGGGCACGTTTGATAAACCTTGATTTCGTATCTGTATGCACAGAGATTCAATCATAAAAAAACCACAATGCTGAAAATTCATAATACCTAAAGTTGAAATACCGATGGTAATCTGTGTATATAGAACACCTAACTATAGGTAGTAAATAACCTAAGTATATGTTATAATATATTTGTAAAGATCTTAAACAAAGTCTGTAGTAATCCGGCTAAAAAAATCAATGTATGTGGTGATTGCAATATTGATACGTTGTAAAAATTGTTGATAAAATTAGAACTAAAACAGCCCACACGACCATTGAGTAATTACTTATTTAGACAATTTCATACACAACATTATACTCCGAATTCTAATTCAAGACCAAAAAATAATATACGACATATCAGTCACTGTCAAATGTGAACATTCTAGAGACCCAACCATTTTATATCAATAATTAAATTATTATTAATATATTTCTAAATCTTGTACTCAATTAATTGACACCGATACCAAGCCATTCACTATAAAGATGATAAAATAGAAAATGTAGACGTTACAAGGTTCTTAGGCATAATAATAGATAGTCAGCTGACATGGAGACCTCATAATCCTCATATCGCAGATTTATTTAAATATGTACCTGAGTAAATCTGCCTATGCCTTACTTAAGCTATCAAAAGTTGTTAACTGTGGCGGTGTTCTGGTAACCTACAACGGACTCGTAGTTTCAAAACTAAGGTATGGTATTATATTTTGGGGTAACTCGGTAGACAAAGAGATGGTATTTAAAGCCCAAAAAAGATGTGTGAGAGCCATGTGTGGCGCACATACAAGGGATAGTTGTGTTCCACTTTTTAAATCCATGAGAATATTAACACTACCATCGCTATACATTCTTGAAATTTAAACCTTTGTTCAACAACATATCGCATCATCGGAAACTTCCAACCCGATTACAATATAAACAGAAGTTGCGTAATGAACAGACGAAAACTGCACTTATGAAAAAGAGCTTTTTTGGTATGGCTACCAGAGTGTATAATAAAGTACCGGATTCTATCAAAGTACTACCATTTAATAATTTTAAGGAAATGCTAGCTTTACTACTTATGGAAAAATGCTATTATACTATTAATGATTTTTTAGATGACATTTCAATATAAATTCTGCTTAGTTTTATGAATCGATAATGCCATATGTGGCCTTCTAAATATAGTTGCATGATAGTATTAAGGATATAAACAAAACATCGTGATCAGCAATGGCATTTATTATTTTAAGACCTATAAATGTAGGTACCTATGTTTGACAAATAAATGATCTCTCTCTGTCTCTCAAAATATCGAAAATCAAAATACCAAAGTACAAAAAACCGATATTCGATATACCGAAGATCAAAGTAATCTCATGGACTAACACAGAACCGAAACTATCAACCCCGACTCCCCGAAATTTGTTTGGTGTAAATTTTTTGGTTTAATATTGTTTGGTCTAAAATATTTTAAGTATACCTAACATTAGTATGGTATAACGTTTTTTGTCGAATATTGTATTGCATACCTTTTTTACGTCGATTTTTTTTCTTCTATTCTTTATAGGTACTATTATATATACTTAACACAAGTCCTAACACAAAACCTAACCTAACCAAGTTTTTGATAGCAGTTCGTTTTTGTTGGGGGAGACTTTACTAACAGCTTGGTTGTCCTGCGTAACCAGTTGCTGTGCGTATGAGTCGCTGTGAAAATTAAGTATGTCATTACATTAATTAATATACTAAAAAATGTGGACCAAAAAATTTTTGCGTATTAAATTTTAGACGATGGGAAGGGCACCCAGTTGCTTTACTTAGTATATTATCAATACGCGGTGAAGAAGCGAGTGTAAAGTGTATTAAGATACCAAACGGCAATATTTTGTAACCGGCTCGATGGCTAGAAGCGTCAATGGCGCGGAACACGCGAGATATAGGGTATGTTTTGTACAGATGATGTATTTTGTTTATATTATATTTCCATTTGATATATTTATAGGATCGTAAACTTTTGATAAATGTTTTTATTTTTTATTTTGCTATAGACTGGCAAACAGGCAGACGGCCCACCTGATGGAAAGCGGTCACCGCCGCCTTTAGACATAAGTAATAATGGTAATGTTTAACAAGGCAGTAGATACGATTGAAATCGGTCAGATGTGATGCGATGCGTATATTATTTTAATGAAAAGGGTTTTTTGGTATCAAAATTGGTATAAAAAATGGACTCACAAAAGAAGAAGAAAAATATTTTAATTAATGAAATCTCAATAAAAGGATTAAGACCTACCTATTGCCTATTGCTCAGCATCTGGGATGTACCTATAATAGGCTGATGTTGATTGTTTTAATCACTGTTAAAGTTACAATAATGTACTAGTACTTATGTCACGCGGTTGTTGACGCTTTCCGGCTGGAGGACAGAAAAAATAATTTGCGTCATAGATCGATTCATAAGAGCCGGCGCGGTTTTTGAATGCAACGAGTGCATATTTCATATTAAATCCGCACCAGCTCATGAATCGACATCTACTATCTACATAATAGATTAGGTAAATATGTGTCGATTCATAAGAGCTGGCGCAACATAGGTAGTTGCAAAGTTAATAAAATGAATATTACGTTAAGTTAAATTATGTAAGCAGCAGTGGCGTGGCGTTTAAGATATTCTTGGGCAAGCCGGTGCAGATTTGGCTCATATTTTCCTTAAGAGCTGTAGAATAAGGTGGTCAAATGGCTGATATTAGGCAAGCTGGTAGAATTCCAGTTTTTTGGACGCCACACCACTGTTAATCAGTTTTTGATATTATATAAATTCCTAAAAATAACTGGTCGTATGTTTTTTACGGAACGGTATTTTTTTATAGTACATACTTATAAATACAATTATAGTCAGAGCGGTCAATAGCAAATTGCTTTGAGAGTGAAGCCTCGTGTTCTACATTGTTTTGTTTTCCCACGTCCTGTGAACGTTCTGGCCAGAGAGACTACGAGATTAGTCATCCACCCGATTATTACTAGTGTCCGCTGTAGGACACTCCGTAAGCCGCTACTGATAGCTTTCGTTTTCATCTACAGGATGGAAATGTCGGTTCGGTTGACAAAGATGAAATTATTCTTGTTATGTAAACATGATAATATTAAAAAAAAAGTTATATATCTCTACAAGACGCCCTCGACGTTGTTAGTAAAGGTAAGAAAATCATAACCCTCATTTTTGCATCCCCGTAGTCAGATAAAAAATATCCTTTACCTATCTGGAGATGTCCAGTTATCTCTGAACCAAAAATGGTTGAAATTTGGCCTCATAAAACCTTCCAAAAAATAACAAACAATATATTTTCATATTTAGAGACCTCCAAATAAATTAATTAATTTTAATCAAAATATCTTTTCATTTACGGACATTTAATTTTTACTATTTTATAATATCATACAAAAAGAAATATTATAGATGATGAAGGGTTTACGTTGGAGCTTGGTCTCAATAGATGAGCAGAGAGGACAATTTTGTTTCTGAGCTGAAACATATTTCCGCGTAAGAATATTTTTTATGTTCTTGAGATTTATTTAAATGCACACATATTATATAACACACACCGAACAGAGTTTTTTTTAAATATTTTATGCATGCTTGCACGTGTATTTTATTGATATAATTATCATCAATATCAGTAGGTCATAACGGCTGAAAGGGTTTGTAGGGTACGCGCTTTTATTTTTCAGTACGAAAAAGCCATTCGCATTTTAATTTTCGAGTATTATAATAATTAGCTGTCATTTTAGGATATCCTAATAATATTATTAATTTGAAAATTTGTGAAGATGTTTGGAGGTTTGGATGTTTAGTAGTTTGTTACTAATTAACACGGTAACAATTGAATGGATTGAGACGAAATTATCCCTATAAGTAGACTAAATCCTGGACTGAAACATTGGATACTGTATATACCCTACCATCCTACCCCTACGAGTAATAACAAAGGCAAAGCCGCGAATGAATACTACTGGGTAATAATTTCTTACGCAAACTCCGAGTAGTTCACACTTCTAATAATTGAGAAGATCTCCAATTTCTTCTAATTTTGCAATATCATATTTATAGCAGGTGTCGATTTAGAATAACAATCTCTCGGGTGAGCTCTCTAATGTAATTTGCGGTAGATGTGAAAATGAGAAAAAAACAAGGAAACTCATGTTGTAATTAACGCTTTTTGTAGCGGGATTTGGACATACAATAATAGCGGCTTACGGGGATTTGTATAACGTAATTAAACATTCGATACTGCCATACATATTGAACATATATAAATAATGATTAAAGGGATGTTGTATATATTAACTAATACCTACAACATAACTAACTTTTTTGGCGAAATAGAGTTATTGCTGTCATTCTACTTGTATTGAAAGAGACTGCATTAAAACAATGTCCTAAGGTCGATCCCGTGTACCTAAAATTCACTTTTAAAAATATAACTTATAAGGGCTCTTTTTTAATCTACGGTTAGGCGAAACTTAAGCTTTGTTCAAATACCGTCTAACCTGTCAGTCCGTGATGAAATGTATGGAGTTTGACACTAATCGTCAGTTCTGTGACGACCTGCTAACTGTCAGTTAAGAACGCACTTTAAATAAAAAAGCCCATAAACGATGAAAATGGACATAATTACACCTGAATTTATAACATAACTACATTTATTTTAACAAAACCAGCATTATTAATCAAGTTTAATTTGTTTTTAAAAAACAAAGATCACTGTTATAAAAAAATGTATTTCCTATTTTAGTAAAATCTATATCATATCCAACTCTAATAACTAATACTTTAAGGGTAATTTAGTTTCATCAATTACCTGCAAATCCACTTACATAACTACAGTGCAGTTATGTTCTTTTGAAACCATTTCTTCATTTGTTTACATGTACCTGTTGGAAAACACCCATACATAATTATGTAATGAACGTGTTATCTGACTATCTTTAGTTTTATTTAAGTAATGACAATTTATATTTTTTTAACGACTCTTCAAAAAAAGACTGTTATCTTTTTGTCCTTATATTTTCTTCGGTTCTCCCAATTTTATTATTTAGTCTTCTTTCACGAAATAAGTTTTATGTTCACTCCATCAAGTAGTGTTACCGACTGTTGCATAGCTGATGTTGTAAAATAAATGATAACATTTCAGGAAATATTTTTTGTACAACATAAATATAAATTAATTAACATTACATAGATAATAATTAATTGCATTAAAAAAATGGAAAAGTAATAAAATTAAATTATTATAATAGTCCAGATTATGAGAGTAGATCACTGATTTCTTGTAATAATAAAAATCTTTGAAAATACTACACTTAAAAAGGACGGTTCATTTTACCTAAAAATACTTAAAACCAGAACAATCTTAACGTCTGTAATCAGGCGAGCGAGGGGGTGAGGTGCGGAGGTGCAAAGGTTGTGAAAGCGGGAAAGGGAGGTAATTAAAAGCGTTTATCTGCCTCAGGTGTCCCTAATTACCAAGATACCGAACTATGCAGGCAGATGTCTTAAGTCTAGATACAGCAACTGTGAGAATAAGATTTTTTCAAAAGTATTTTTTAATCACGCTTATTATCCTATAATACAGTCAAGGGCAAAGATAAATATCCACAAAAAGTTTCAAAAGATGTATACTTAAACCTTATTATTATGGCAGTAAGGTTTATGTACAGTACCGGATTAGCCATATAGCAAGAGTAGCAAGTGCTACGGGCCCCGCGCATTGGGGGGCCCCGCGCCCACTCGCAAAAGGGGACCCCCCCTCGTTACGTCATTTCATGTATAAAATTACCAGACAGTCGTATTAAGCATATTTGACTTATTTGAGACCAACCAAGCGCCGCTTTGAAGAAATGCTACAGGCCCCGCGCTGGCTTAATCCGGCACTGTTTATGTATGTATACATATTTTGGAACTCTAGGTTGACATTTATCTTTGCCCTTGACTGTGGATGATACTTTGTTATGGACAAGATGTGTAAGTTTCTTAATCTTAATTATCTTTATTACCTTCTCTTTTATTTTTTATCGCACAATCTTTACCTATAACAAAAAATAAAAAATATATAAGGAAATTCACACAACGTCTTTTTGTCACATCAGGGTAAAATAATCCTAATGTTAACATTGACATAATATATATGTCGTATCGTGATAAATAACAACGTTACATTAGCCAAAAATATCTGATTATTGGCTTGGATAAAGTCACAGAGAGGGCGCTAGTTATGACTGACCATTTAGTATTAGATCCTTTTTGAGTAATGCAGGCAGCTTAGATTAAAAGGAGGAAATATGACGTTGACCGATGGATTGTCAGTCTTCTTTGGAAAATATAAGCGATTGAGCCTATTTCTGTGAATTTATCGTGTAACTTCGTTTATTATCAATGCGACATTTAGATTGTGTAAAGAAAGACATGAAGAGCAATACACCAGTACTCAAACTGGTACGGATACTGGGTTATTGGATAATTATTGGACCATACCACTAAGGTGACCAAAGGTGACCCGGAACCCAAAGGTATGATTGTAGGCCTTCCTCGTCATCAGAAGTGGGATACGGAGCTACTTGCCCCACATAAATTTGAAGATTTGGTATGTCATAATTTTCATGTAATCTTAAATGCGACGGTCTACGAAAAGACACTACGTGTCATAGTTAACGAGCACGGAGAACGCAGGCAAGGGTAGCATGTCAAACTAACCCAGCAACGTAGCCAATGTAGAGTAAACGCACCTATGGGAGTCATGTTGTAATTCAATGAGCAATGTCCGTTTCTTTATGTATAGGAAGCGTATACAATTTGTATTTAAATAACAAAAAAACAGAGACACGCGTTTGGAGCACCTTAGTGCCATATCCCTCTCTCCAGAGGATGACAGTTGGAGCACCTCGGTGCCAATTTCCGTCTCTTTCAGAGTATGACAGTTGGAGCACCTTGGTGCCGTATCCCTCTATTTCAGAGGACGACGATTGGAGCACCTCGGTGCCATATCCCTCTGTTTCGGAGGATGAACAGTTGTAGCACCTCGGTGCCATATCCGTCTATTTCAGAGGATGGCAGTTGGAGCACCTCGGTGCCATAACCCTCTGCTTACTCAGAGGATGACATTCATAAATCACACTCAGATCACACTCAGTATACACAACACATGCCGTGCCGTATCCGATTCCGTTTTCTTTTATTATAATGACAGATGTCATTGTTGCTAAAGTTTAAGCAAGTAGTGATGTACAAATTGTGGTCAGGAAACGGCAGAGTCGGTAAATACAAGTTCTGTCCTTTCGCTATCTCATGTTACAGAAGAGTCACACTGTCACACGAGGACGTGTGACTGGTCAGGACGGCCGTGTTGTATCGTGATAAAATAACAACGTTACATTAGTCAAAAATATCTGATTATTGGTTTGGATAAAGTCACAGAGAGGGCGCTAGTTATGACTGACCATTTAGTATTAGATCCTTTTTGAGTAATGCAGGCAGTTTAGATTAAAAGGAGGAAATATGACGTTGACCGATGGATTGTCAGTCTTCTTTGGAAAATATAAGCGATTGAGCATATTTCTGTGAATTTATCGTGTTACTTCGTTTATTATCAATGCAACATTTAGATTGTGTAAAGAAAGACATGAAGAGTAATACACCAGTACTCAAACTGGTGCGGATACTGGGTTAATGGATAATTATTGGACCATACCACTAAGGTGACCAAAGGTGACCCGGAACCCAAAGGTATGATTGTAGGCCTTCCTCGTCATATATATGGCTCATTTTACTAAACAGAACTAAATTTCATTTATTAGGTACATAAGCCTGAATAAGAAAAATAAACCATAGGTATATGATACAAACTTTAACTCTAACGACACATCAAAAAAAAAAGGCAGTGTCTGTCATGATCAGGCAATACGCAGGTTAATCTGAAAATAATGAAGAAAGATATAATATCATTGCAAAAAAAAACTTTTTTTTATTTGACTAAAATGCCGTATCTAAGCATTTCCATGCATCTGCCGAGCGAGCAAAAACAATCCCCAACATTCTTGGACGCTGGAGTAAATCGCGAATTGTACAGATATTTATAAAATACGGCATTTACCTGGGGTCTTACATAATAATAATATTGAACAAGATTCTGGTCGTTTGTTTCTCTATGTTAAGGTAATTTATAAATGAAATTTGTACTAGTATATTTACTTATTTTATTAGTTAAAATGCCGATAACGTTACAAAATAAAATGTAGAAACAAGGATTTACTATTTGAATTAATAAGGTTGCAAGTGCAATGAGGGCGTTTTTCTCTGAAGCTAATTATACACGTAAAATGCCATTGGTAATAGCGATCATAGAAAATACCTGATCAATCTATAAGTTTTGTCCATTTTCTTATTTGTCAATTTTATGTTATTTTTACTTAGTACTGGTACGAACTCTTTCAATCCCAATGGGGCGAAACAATGATGCCATTTTTTTTCTATTTCGTTATCATTTTACTATTCACTTTATATAATGGTAACGCAAAGGAAAGTTTCATTAATTTATGGAAATGTTGTGACACTTTTTTTTTCACCTATTAGAAATAGAAAGAGCTTGTAATTGTAAGTAGAAATAACAACAGTTCACAGTTTCGAAAATAGCATTTTTTTTTGGAAATGCTCACCCAGAACATCAGATTTTATTTCACTTGTGCAATGTATAATTGAGACCCTGAAAGCCCTGGTCATACCTGAAGAAGCAAAAGTACGTACTATTCATAAATTAATTTATTTTCAACATTACTTAACTAAGGCTCGAAAGTTTCGCAAATTACCGTAACATTTCATTTTTCCTGCCATTAACGCTGAGAATCTTTTTCGGTAAAACAGGCAATTAGTGCCATTTGCAGTTGTTGGCTAATCCCGTTTAGATACGGGAGTAAAGTGAAACAGTGAAATTAAAGCCTTGGTCCCGGATTTATTGTAGTTTTTGTAATTGTTGTAGTAGTTTTGTATGTCTTAAGAAAAGTTTGCTTGCAATCTGACTTATAGTTTTTGAGATATGCGCAGACAAACATACAAACACATACATAAACTAACGAAATTTGGCACTCATTTTTAGAACCCAGTACCTATGGAGTAACAAATATAAAAATTCTAACGATATTACATAGGTACATACAGGTTAAATTGATAACCTCCTGATTTTGAAGTCTGTTAATAAACACTGTCATATTTTCAGAGAAAATTCCATGGACGAGCAATAAAGATATAAAAACTCTTATATATGGAACACACGTCACGGAACGAGCTATTTATATTCAAATTCATTTTCTTAAGGATTCCAGAGAAGATTGCTTTTTGATTATGCCGCTATATCACGTATTTGGCTTAATTTCCGAGCGCCCTTATTTTTGTGATTTAAGGCAGCTGAAGGCATGAAATTTAATGTTAAATATATTTTTCAATATTTCAATTTCAATACGCATTGAAAATACAGAAGGAAGCAAATACCTTTACAATTTGGTTTCTAACTTTCTACTGTATAATTAGGGGTGAGCTGGATAATTTTTTGCCACTTAGTGTTAGTAAAATATATATACATATATATATTTTAACTTTGGCATGAGCCGTACTTATTAATCATCATGTGAAATTTTTATCGACGCAACAAATGACCATTTGAATTATGTATATTGTTAAGTTAAAATCATACAAATGCAAATGTATTATTGAGATACATTTGAGACGAGTACCTTTTCATTCAACAGCGATGTGATTAATTTAGACTAAGAATAGTAGTAAGGTAACATAAGAAATATTAATTAATATTTCTGAACCGCACTTTAAATTTCTCATTTTCCAATCCTGAATACTTGAATAGTAATAATTAAATCGAAAAGCTTGATCGAACAGGCTAAGCTCGCCGCATGAACTAGTTGTTAAACCTCTGAACTATTAGATTGCTCTGCAGTAGCGGGGACATTAAGTATTGAACAAAGATTAGGTACAAAACAGATGTCTGGAACATCATCTACGATAACAGAATATCCATTTTTATGAACAAGCATGACCGATTTATATTATTTACATCTTAAATAAAAAATAGTAGTTTGTAAAAAAACAGAAGCAGCAGAATGTTTTTCAACATGTTTTTCACAGAGATAACTAAAATAAAAGTAAAAAAATAGTATTTTATGCAACAGTTGTATAAGAAGGTTCAAAAAATGCGAATTGCGTGAGTTGCGATACGAGCCGCGAATGCGGCGAGTATCGCAAATAGAGACGCAATGAGCGTTTTTTGACTTAATTATACAACGTTGCATACAATACTTTTTCTACGACAGGTTTTAAAATTATAAAATACAAACAAGGCATAACCTGCAAAGAAGGCAAATATGACGTATGACTGTCAGTATGTGTCTATGGTAAACTTTTTATTTTTTAAATGAAGTTGACACGCAGTGAATATATTAATAGTACATTGTGTATCAAGGGCGGTAGGTAAGGAATTACAAACGAGTGTTTGTTACAAGGCCGAGGCGAAGCCGAGGGCTTTAATAACACGAGTTTGTAATTCCTTTACCGCCCGTGGCACACACAATGTTTTTCATCACACTTGTGAGGAAATCTAATTAAAATTAACCTTACTTAACCTAAATAAAATTGTAAAACTGACAGTGACATTAGTGACATATCCATAGACAATGCGAAACGTTCGGAAACCATAGCGGTACAGACCTAAAACGGTTGATTTTATAATTGCAAAATACTTGAATACACTATTGAAACATTTAATTAATGTTACAGAAATATGTGTTTACATGTATTTGCAATAACAGTTCTCTTTCAATAAATATTTCAGTGATAAAAGTTAAAAAAGTAAGTTGGCGTTTCCTTTGAACATGACAAATAAGAGTAAAACAAAACCAGCGTTTCTAATTTAAAAAGAAAACCATTACGCCCTAGGGCGTAATAGGCCGTTTACGGCCCGCAGAACCTACGTGTAATGACACCATTTTCGAGCAAGTGTGATGAAAAAATACTTTTGTTTTTATGTTGGCATCAATGAATTTAGTTCAGAAAGTTTTGTTTTTCTTTAAAGCCGTAGGATTTTAATTGTTTGTTAAGTTGGTAGTTGTGCATTTTTACCGTAAAGTTAAAATTGAGCGCTTAATCCTTGAACTCAGTTTAACCTAGATTTAGAAGTCTGTGGTTGCTAGCAATAACGTAAAGTGGCTATAACGACACTAGTGCTGTTATGGGGAATAGAGTATAGACTTCTCTGAACTCATATTATATATGTTCTTATATTAGTGTTCGTGACCAAGTAAAAGACAGATAACAGTACAGGAGTAGAAAAAATCATTTATGCCACACCTGGCCATAAAGTGACTTTTTCCGCACGCTGCGCGTACGGAAAAAAGCCGCTTTCTGGCTAAGTGTAGACATAAAATGATGTACACAACACGGGAGGTTATAAAGAAAGCCCTCGATCGCACATTTACGTCCCTCGCTTGCAGCTCGGGCCGCAAACATCTGCGATCTCGGCCTTTCTTTATATTACCACCCTAGTTGAGTAATGTACTATTAGATGATATTTTTTTTCTATAAAACGGTAAACTAAATAGGTATCTGGGTTGGAAAAAATATAATTTAAATTTGTTGCGAAATGTCGACTTGAAGCAAAAATAGACATCAAAGGTTTAAATACTAAGCCGCAAAATTATGACTATTTTAATACTTATTCAGCGTTTGCTGTCTGAGAGACGGTATCAATGTAAAGTTAGATTTTTTTATTAAGTTTTGCTTTGTTTTTTATCATGGCAACCAATGGATATTTTATTTCATAAAATCGTATAAGCATAATAAGTAAATAACAAAACGGGACATTATCGCGTAGAAACATGAAAATATTTACCTCAAAGTTTCGGACGAGTAGTAACGTTGCGAAGGGTTAATACTGAGTGAAAATAGACTACTTGATAGTTCCCGTTTGTAATCATAAACAAAGCTTCTTGGCCACTCTATTTTATTTAGCAGTTAGTCTACGCCCCTTCAGGATAATTGCCTCATGCCTTATTCATGGCGCATACGTCGTGCGCGGAAAATGCTAAACTTTCGGCGCAACGATTTATGACGCAGCGACAACACGCGTTTTATTAAACGTGTGGTAAAAGGGTAAAAGCTAAGGGTAGTGAAGGATTGATACGTGACTATTTATTGGAAACCGAATTTCCTTATTTTAGTCTCTTCGAGACATGGTACAAGGGGCATGAATTGCTTTTTATTCTCAATCCATTTCATCTCCATCATTTTAGCTTGTATGCAACGCCAGCGTTAGTAGTATGGTATCGTTAATGGAAGTTGTCTCTATTAAGAATGAACCTTATATATAAATAGTTATCCAACTTGAATAGAAATTTGAGGTCTTATTCAATTTATTAAACTGCTCTTGAAATACCGTCGCAGATTGCGAAAGCTATACCAAAATCGAGATTCAAAGTCATAATTTCTTTAATGTATCCCATTAGTCAGGTTATTACCCTCCAAACAAGCAAGGATATAATTTCATTTCGCCTCATCAATTACTTCAAACTTTCATACACCAGGCTCATCAACCAACTCATTTATAATTCATACGTTAATTTATCCCCGACTCCTCTCGCAAACGACACAAATTCGTTAATCATTGCCGATTATGTCGTCGGCTTTAATCGTTTAAGATCCACTGGATTTATTTATGAACTTTATGGACAAGATGTGAAAAGGATTTGTTTTTACGTGCAGGTTTTGGTTTTCTTACTAATGCTTGGAGCTACTTGCTTATTTACCCCAGTGGAAAGTTTCTGTTCATATCTTCTTACAAATACATATTTCGAACTTTAAGCGTACAACGTGCTTTCCATTTGGTGAAAACAAACTACCTGTAATTTAATACTAGCTTTAAACAAACTAACAATCTAGTACACAACGTGTCTGCGTGTCTGTATGTTTGAGATATCGTGGTTGCGTGCGCGCAGCCTACAACAAGCAAGAGTTATTGTTCGCGATATTGGTAATTGAATGTAGTTCGCGACTAATGGTTGTATGGTTTGTCGGTATGGTAATTTGAGAAACGCTACCATTTCATGACTAAACAATGACTCTAGGTAGATAGTATATCCGTACCCTACACATTTTGAGTAACAGATACATGAAAGTCTAGCAAAATCGCCGTTACTCATAAATAGGCTTATATAGGCTTATTAAGAACGCACGGGTGAAGGAATGGTTTTTTCGAAGACCGCAAAGCAACGGCGCAAACCCGGAAAAGCCCAAGTCCCACGACGAAAATAGAGCCGGAGTTAGAAATAGTGTACCAAAATGTCAGGGGCTTGAACACGAGACTTCAGTACTTCAGGCAAAGCCTGCTAGCTCTTGATTGTGATATCGTCGCGGTAACGGAGTCTTGGCTTACTGATGCCGTTAACGATGCTGAGTTGGCGTGCGGCGGGTGGAGCGTGCTGCGGCGGGACCGCGCCACCGGCGCGCGCGGCGGCGGTGTGCTCCTCGCGGCGCGCCCGGGCATAGAACTCCGGCGTCAAGCGGAACTAGAGACGCCGGACGGCGAGGACTTATGGGTCACATTTGTGGTGGGGCAGGTGATGTTCTGTGTGTGCGTAGTGTACATTCCTCCTAGTGCCTCAGAGGAAACTTATATGCGGTGGTTTGAGAAAATGGAATCGGTTGTTGGCAGTCTTACAGGTGTAGTGCTTGTGATTGGCGACTTAAACTTAAACCCACTGTATACGTCCCAGAGTGTTCTTGGCTATTATTGTTATCTCTTATCTGTTTCTGGTTTAAATGAGATGAATGAAGTGACGAATGTACATGGGAGTAAGCTAGATGTCGTGTTGGTGTCGGAGCGCATCACTGGTGCTGTGGTTTCAAAGATGGCGGGCGAGGGATTGGTCCCAAGTTCTGATGCATACCATCCTCCACTGGAGATTTTGGTTCCCGTGGGAAGCTGTGCGCGCCGACCGGCTGAGCGTCTGGACCCTAACAATGTGGACATAAGTCGGGACTGGAACTTTACGAAGAGTAATTTCGAACTTATGTATAAATTGGTTTCCGAAATAAATTGGCAGGAAGTTCTCAGTGCTGGCGATGTCGACATTGCTGTGGACATTTTTTATAATATATTATATAGTATTTTTGACCTTTGCGTACCTAAACGGAAACGGCCAACCGGTTTGAGTAGACGATATCCTGTGTGGTTCACGGCTGACCTGATCAGTGACATCAAACTGAAAAGTAATCTGCATCGGGAGTGGAAGATTACACGGGATAAAGACGTCTACAATAAGTTTGCATTCCTGAGATCAAAGGTGAAAGAGCGTTTAGCGTCTGCTTATGACTGCTACATTGAACGAATCCAAAGTACAGTTAGAGTCAATCCCCGCGCTTTCTGGCAGCACGTAGGTGGTCTCAAGACAAATGGTGGTTTCGTTTCGAGAGTGAAATTTAAAGACGAACAATTTGTCGGTAGGGAGGTGGCCAGCGCTTTTGCTGACTATTTCTCAGAAGTTTTTCTACCTCATGTGCCACTTCTTGATCCGAAGTTATTGGGAAATGGAAATCGGAAGCCTGGCGTCAACTGCATTGATATCAAATCAATTACTTTGCAGGAAGTTGAAGCTGGGATAAAACGCCTGAAGGCCAATAGCTCCGTTGGACCTGACAACTTACCGGCGTATATTGTAAAGGGTTGTATGGAGTTTTTAAAGATCCCGATACAATATATTTTTAACCTTGCGCTCTCTTCTGGGTCATATCCTCGAAGGTGGAAGGTGTCTAGAGTGAGACCGATCCCGAAGGCGAGTGACACCTCTGTGGTTGAGAATTATAGACCGATAGCTGTTCTTCCTACCCTTGGCAAGTTGTTCGAGGCCATACTTCACCGAACTCTATCTTCTCAAGTGCGGCCCTTCTTGTGTGATGCGCAGCATGGTTTTCGGCCTAGCCGCTCGGTCAACACAAATCTGATAATTCTTACGGACAACATAGCTGTGCATCTTGATAGAGGTATTCAGGTCGATGTCCTCTATTTCGATTTCACGAAGGCTTTCGATCGCGTGGATAACGACGTTCTACTTAGGAAACTGGATGAAATTGGTTTCTCTCCCAAGTTGCTAACCTTTTTTGCCAGCTATCTGCGCGATCGACAGCAGTTCGTCCGACATGGTTGTTTTGTCTCGACTCCTTACCATACCCGGTCTGGCGTCAGTCAAGGCTCCATATTAGGGCCCTTGTTTTTCGGGATAATGATTAACGATCTCAAGTCAGTTCTTCGGGCGGCTCAGTGTCTCTTGTATGCCGACGATCTGAAGTTGGTGTACGGGGTAGAGCAAAGAGCTGATTGTGAGACGTTACAAGGGGACATCGACCTTGTGTTTCGGTGGAGTATGGAGAATAAACTTCATTTTAATCCGGCCAAGTGTTGTGTGTGTACATTTACCCGCTCTCGTACCGCAATATATGCGCAGTACTTGCTAGGGTCAGAGCCGATAAATCGGGTCTCCTCTGTCAAGGATCTGGGCGTGGTGTTCGATACGCGGCTCACTTTTCACGAGCATATTTCTTCTCTTGCCACGAACTGCTATCGAAAACTGGGTTTTGTTATCCGTAACCTCCGCCATTTTCATGACCCTGTAGCCATTAGTAAGCTGGAGACTTCGTCGATAATATGGAATCCCTACGAATCGACATACGCTTTACTTCTCGAGAAGGTTCAGAAGGCGTTTCTAAGGTTCCTTTATAAAAAAATATACGGATCCTACCCGTATTTGTACCCAACAAAATATCTTCTCGGCGCCCTTGGGTACAACTCTTTAGAAGTCAGGCGAAATTATTACCTGATGATCACGGTTTGTCGAGCCTTGCGTGGTGATTCGGATTGTCCTGAAATCGTAGAGCGTGTCGTGCGGTTATTTGTCCCAGATATCCCGAGGATTACCCTCAGACCCCGACGATGCGACCTGTTGGCCGTGCCGCCGGCGCGCACTGTGTCGTGCAGGAACTCGCCGCTGCCCCGTGCCCTTTCACACCTCAACGCGCTTCTGGCATCGACACCTGAGTGTGACCTGTTTGCGTGGCGATGGGCAACAGTGTGTAGTGAATGTTTAAGATTCTGTGAGGTGATGGATGCTAGGTGCTCATCTGTTCCTATGTAATTTTTCTCTATTTGTTATTGTGATTATTGTTTGTGTGTAGACGTATCTTTAATTGTTAGTCTAAGTTTCGTAACGCATTGGGTTCACTGTAATGTTATGTAAACATTTTTATCAATAAAATAAAATAAAAATAAAATAATTTATATACACAATAAATGATTACTTTAATAGTTCACTGATAGAGAATCATCATTTCAGCCGACATCTACCCACTGCTTATTAAGGGCCTTTCACTTTCACGTCACTTTGCCCGGTCCTGTGTTAGTCTGATCCACAATTGGTAAAGAATACCTTATGGCATCAACTCAGGCATTTTTACTTACGTGTATTGTTCAGTATAGTACAAATCAAAAAACATTATGCTCTTCTGAATTCACGTGACCATATCTCGAAGATCATGAACATGAATTTACGAAGTTAAATGTCTAGGCATAATGCAAAAATAAGATTATTGTATCTGTGTTCACTAACTTCTGATTCGCATACTTTTATGAATTAATTTTATCACAAAAACTCCATTTAAAAAACAAAATTCAAATGTAATTCAGCAAAGACTAGCTGATCAAACTACTATGAGTGTTTAAATATGTTGCAACCAAGTACCTTTGTATCTCCATAGCATTTATCAATGTTGACCAAATTGCTGGTCTGACATTTTAATAATGGTCTGTAAGACAATTCTATCCATTTTGTATATTCGAAATCAACCATAACTTCAAATGAAGATAAGAAAACTTGTTTATGGAGTAATCAAACTTATCGCTACTTGTTTATGGTAAACGCCCGAAGTTTTAGTTACTTATTTGTGTCTGAGTCACAAATGGATTTCCTTATTCAATACTAAACTAACTAGTTACTAAAATGAAAATTGAAAGTAAAATTTAAAGGGTGCAAGTAGCATAGCAAAAGGTAAGTCAAGGCAAAGGTAAGGTATATTTAAGTCTAATTAAATAATAGGTATTTCACGTCAATAAGATTTTTTTTTATTAATTAACACAAATGAACCAGCACGTCGTTCTTCATAGATATTATGTTACGATTATTTTACACTAAAGGACTCACCCGCAACTTGATCGCGGAGGTGAATTACGTTAAATTTTTCTTTTTTGCTTCGGCTTAGTCGGGTAAAGAGTATTATCCTATGTGTTAACCGGGGCATAATCTACTTTTTGGAAAAATCTTAAATGTACGAACAGTCTTTCTACTATTGTATTAGTATATAGAATAGAGAGGTTAGCATTATACACTCATCTATGAATCGTGATAGGTAGTCAGAATACCACACCGGACTTGTAATCCTTATAAACTCCAAGCGACATTTAAATTACCTATAAAATTACACGTTCTATTGAGAAATATGATTTGTCATGCTGTTATTTATAATTACCTAGGGCCTGTTATTAAGTTGATGTATTTATCAGGCCAGTGAAATATGGAGTGACACGCCCGGCGCAAAAACAGCGGGGAAGTTGTTATTGAATAAGGTTAATTTAATATTACGATATCAGGTTGCAGATCATGATGAGTTAATTTTTGACAAAAAAATAAAGGTTAATGTTAATGAAATGAAATGAAATAATGTTGGCGCTTCGGCAAATAACATTCTGGTGAGAAGAAGCGCCGGAGGAAACTCACCAGTTTCCCTTTTTAAAAACATTGAGCATTACAATAATTGTGAAAATGCAATTTCATTAATACAGTAAAGCATCAAACAAATACTTAACTGATATACATTTCAATAAACATAAAACCACATTTTTTAGAGATGTAAAGAAGCTCTAGGCGTCAAAACAAGATAAATTAAAAAGAAAAATAGAAAATAAAGAGACATATACTAAAATTAATGGAGATGGAAGGCGTCTCCGTTGTCAAATCATGTTTTGGAAGTGTAAAGGATCTCCAAACGGTGACTCACATAATATAATTTAAAAACTAAAATTAAATCAAATTTTCTTAGAGATGTATGTGGTCTCTAAGTGTCTAAACATTAGCAAGTACAAAAAAATAATTCTTAATATAATATAATCTACATTCCTCAGAGATGTATATGGTATCTAAGGTTCAAAGTTAATTATGTATAAAAAAGGACTCTATGCGTTCAAGCTATAAGAAAAACCCGGTCAAGTGCGAGTCGAACTCGCGCACCGAGGGTTCCGTACAAACTCATAAGTACAAACATGGATAGTTCAAGAAACATTCTATGGCGATTAGTTTAGTAGGAGCCACAGACCACCTCCACTAGACGGAGCATGCCATACGACACGAGCTCACCACGCATATGTGCAATTAAATATCGGTAGATATTACTGGCACAACGCTTGTTTCACATCTTATTTATCATTTTATGTTTTGAGATTGTCGTCGGATTGAACAGAAATATTTATTTCACGTTTGGTGCACACACAAGTCAGAAACATGGTCGCAACTGAAAGAGCGGCTGGTCGCGCAATGTCGTAATGCTATACGATTGACCATATCTGATGTGAGCGCGCGCCGCCCAACATGCTCCGTCTAGTGGAGGTAGTCTGTGGTAGGAGCAAATAAGTATGTATTACGTTTTTTGCAAATTTCTCAAAAACGGTGCAAGTAAGGAAAACCGTTATATTTTTCCTGTAATATTTAGGACGACATTAATAATTGGTAATTATTACAGATTTTTCTGTTCAGTAACTTCGAAGATAATAGGGGGGGGAATGGTACTTTTTGACATTTTACGTCATAAATCAAAAACTACTTAATTAAAAAAAATGGCATTTTAATCTACAAATCAGGCCCTTTTATTTGATACCCCATTCGATATAATAGCTCTACTTTCAATTTTCAAAGTCCCATTACGGGCCCCTTTAAAAAAAGAGTAAAAAAAAGCCCAAGATTTTTTTTCCGTCCAATAGGCTCGGGTTAGCGGTTTTTAACACTATTCCAAATTTCAAGTCGATAGCATCTTAGATCCTGAGATATCTTGCTGTGACAGACGGACAGACAGACAGAGTCGCACCATAAGGGTTCCTTTTTTACCATTTTGGTAAGGAACCCTAAAAACGTTAACTTCAACTGAGAACAAGATGTAGTCTCTCACGTCGGTTCTAGTGGCATAATGAATGACTGAATGTGAACTTAAGTTGGAATACAAACTAAAATCAGATTAGTCATGTTCTACGTTTTTTTTTTCTTTTAAAAAACTGTAAAAAAAGTAAAGGCTGCAGTTATCTTTGCGAAAATCACGCGCACGATAAAATGAACATTGTAATATATGAGAAACTTGGAGTAATTACTCTATTTAACTATTTAAAATAAAAAGCATGATATTAATATTCTTTAAGTAGAACTGTAAAGTACAAATAAGATTATTTCAATTCTTCAAACCTTCACAAATCAACGTTCCGTGCTACAGCGCCATGGTTACAAAACAATACCTACTAAACTCACAGCAATATTTTGATATTATATGACAAACTTCCTGGCAGCACTTCCGTGTCACTATGTTTGATAAATAGAAAGACGTGGAGTGTGTACTGAGCAATGAGGATTCGGCTGAAGTCCATATGTGCGCGTAGCGAAGTGTAGCGGAGTGTCTGAAGCATACCCCCATTGGGAACGATGCGGGTTGCGGAACAATGCGGCATTTTCAAAACATTTTATTTTTTGTCTGACTTCCATAATATAGGAGTTTAATATTGAACTCTGAAAACTGATCCTGACTGATCAAACTCCTAACTTTGAAATTAATCATGAGATGATAAAAAATACTTTCGTAAGTTCGAAACATAGGATCCAAAAATTAAAGTCAAATGTCTAATGTAACAGTACCAAAAGTAAGGATTCCTTTATTAAAACATAACTTTTAGAATTATTAATAAAAATGTGCATAACAACTGATTAGTTTAGTTAGATATTTCAAGTGCTGGGTTTGTATACAGCCTGTAAATCTAATACGGGCGAATATTGAAACGGTGGTCAGCATAGGACCTAAGAAGCATATTTAGATAACTATTGCTTAAAACCACAATGATAATATTTACCATACAAAATAATTCGGGCCGCAATGTAACGCAACACATTCAAGTTGACAAACACGCTAGTTGACAGTTACTTTAAAAAAGCTCGTATCTCGCAATGTCATAACAAGCATGTACAGTAAACGGCCATAAAGAATGCACATCGTCCTTTGAAAAGAGGCAATCGGCTAATTTCGACTTCGTATAGCGATATCTGTGTCGCACACACCATGACGTTTGTTTTGTCAGTCGTGGTTCAAATGCGAGAGAGTGCAGTCGCATCTCCAAGTCAATATATATATAGAGTAGCTAAAACTTTTACAAAATTAAATTTGTACTATGGCATCTATAGGAAAAAAAGGCAAGCCGTTACTTTGCCAGTCACGTGAAATTATCTACAATGATTATATACCGTCACCGCAATATTACACTTTTTGTCGATCTTTAAACCTACATTTAAATATGCTAGTAGTATAACCTCAGTTGCTAATGCGCAGTCAACCCCTTTTAGGAATGTGGGCGTGAATATATGTATATCTATATTATTTTTCCCCAACAAGCAATAATTAAATATAATTACATCATGTTTTACAGCTCTATATATTCCACGTGAAATCAAAACAAAACAACAATAAAGTACTTAGTTCTAAATTCAAATTCTGATGAACAATTAATCTAATAATTGATGTACATGGAAATTAGCATTCGTATGTATTCGGAAATGCGATGATTGCCGATGTGCATTCTTTATGGCCGTTTACTGTATGCGGTACATTGCTGCTCGGTAAATTTTCAAAAAATAATTACGAGGTCATATTAAGTAATTTAAAAAATCATATTAATTAATGATAACACTACTAAACGCTATATCTGGTTTAATTGTTCGTCCGTATTAGACTTACACGCTGTATTTTTGTTAACCTGGTAGCATGTCCCACTGCTACTCGTGTCTGTATATAGATGTATTTCTGTTTATAATATTCGAAACTAATTCGTTTTTGATAAAAACAAAATATTTATTTCCGTAGCAACAATAAAAAAAATGCCACTCGCCTGCAGCTCGGGCCACAAACATCTGCGATCTTGGCCTTTCTTTGTGTAATATATTATTTTGTGGGACTATACAAAAACTTCACTATGAATAATACAGATTTAATTAATTTTAATTAATAAAGTCGTCGCCGATTTAACACTTTCGCGCGAGCACCGGTCACTTAAGCGTTGTTAAGCCTACATATTCGACTTCTATAGACGTTCACGCTCACGCGAAAGTGTTAAGTAGGCGTTTATAAGAAAAGAGTACGAAAGCCACGAACCTAACTGAAAATTGCTATATATCACAAAAAGTAATCTCACAGTGAGCGGGAAAATTTCTTATTTATTCCTCGACGCACATATTACAGTTCACGAATAACATGTGCTCTCGCTGCTAAGCACTGCGCACATTAAAACGAATTTAGCCTACTAAAGGAATATTTACACATGGAAAAAATATAAAAGAAGAAAATTTATTCGTTAGTGAAGTGCCGTAGAACAGCCAGTGTAGCAAACATTTTTGCATACCAACAGAAATGTTTTAATATTATTGATTACCTATACCTAAATAGGCACTTGTTGAGTAAAGTATGGGTAGGTACGTTTTTTAGGGTTTCGTACCCAAAGGGTGCCAACTGAACCCTATTACCAAGCCTCCGCTGTCCGTCTGTCTGTATGCCACAGGGTTTTATCCTTTGAACCGTAATAGGTACAGACTTGAAATTTTCACAGAATGTGTATTTCTATTACTGCTATAACAAAAAATAATAAAAACAAAATAAAGTTAGTTTTATGTAAAATGTCATGCTGTCACGGATATGTTGTCACATGTTTGTCCCTTATATCGTGACGATTTTTCATTTTATACGTTTTAGTTATATCTCACCATAAACTGAATTGTACAACATGTTAAAGTGGATTACAATAGATCTGAGAATGTATCATTTTAAGATGTAACAATAACAAATTATAAAAAAAACCCGACCGCGGTGCACTTTGAAACTGCATTAAATCCGCCATTTTGTTAATTTTAACGAACTTCATGCCCAGTGACACTCGCACCATCAAGACGAATCTAATGATGTATCATTTATCAAAATCGGATGGGTCGTTGAGTAGTTACGAGCGGACACAGGAACGGACATACATACATACTTATTACCCGACTGCGGCGAAGCCCAAAGGAGGGTAATGTGTTTGGCCTGTATGTAATATGCTTTGGACTTCGCCGCAGCCGGGTTAAAGTAAATCTTTTGGTTCGCGTGATGCTGTTTTGTGACAGAGTTGTGTTTATAATTCTGAATATTGTTTGTTTTTGAAACTGTGCCATTGATTCTTAAATGAAAAAAATATGTAAGCCTAACATGTTAGGAAAACACTTAAATAATGTATAATAAAATATCAAAAAAACATAATTGTTTTGTGACAGAGTTGTATAATTTTCACACCCATGGTTAGAAAATTCAAAATTACTAAATAGTGTCTCCATATATCTCGCTGCTAATTACGTTATTATAATAATAGTAGATTAATTATTCAGTATTGATAAATAATACTTATTTAGAGAAACTTAATTAATCGATGAAAACGTGTCTAATTGTACCGAAACAAGGCAACGAACAGAAATTTGACCCACCTACCAAATCATGAAAATGTTGCTGTTTAATAAACATGGAAAAAAAGTTAGAGCGTTCAAAATAAGTTGATTTATTGAATATGCGACATTTTATTCGGCATTTTTAAATATTACGCAAGTGTAAAGACGGCTTTAAGTGGAGTGCGTCGAGGGTAGAACGTAATATTTCCGCATTACAAGCCCTTCATAATCACTACACTCGCGGGACCTCCCCACGGCTGCCCGCCCCGCAACAAATATATAATACGACGATTTACAAGGAAAAATGCTATTTCATGTAATAAAATAGGTATTATGAGAGTAGGTTGCTATCATTATACATTTACTGCTATATTTTTCCAGTTGAATGTGACTATCAGCTTCGACCTTGTTCCTAAATAAATTCAGCTATAACTGTCATTCTACGTCTGACGATGCTTCTTACATTTTAGTGAACATGAAATAAAGCATTATTATCACAGTTAATAGTCGTCGATTGCTGATTTACTGAATAATGATGGGCCTCCCACACGCAAGAACACCATAATCAGTCCTGCACTATCACGAAACTACTTAAAATAACGCCTGATATTCTAGATGTCCACATTTTGTGTACGTATGTATCATTTTGTTGTTTACGAATAATCTCAGGGTCTAATGCTTGATTCACAGTTTTACCGCATTACGCGAGAAATCTTAACCAATTCGAATGTTAATTTTTCGTGTTCACAACGGGTGTTGTAAGTTAGCAAACTAAACATTTTTACCTTACCCTGTAATATTGTCTATCTGAGAGTGTATTGTTTATTATAATAGTAGTACGATACACAATTCACTCACTAAGCGCGCCCGTGTAAGTGCGCACCCCCGGGACCCACTTTATTTGATTGGCTCTAATGACCTCTGTGATTCACTGTATTCTCTTACGGTGTACTTGCTGAGTGCTAGCGGAACTGCTAAATAAACACGCAAAATTCTCTTTTTGATCGACTGAGCGAAGCGACTCCGTTCCAGCTCAGGCGAAAATGATTTCTCGACTCCGTTTTTAGATTTTTTTGCAAATGGCTGAGCCACGGGGGTTGACCGACTCGCGAGGCCTTTAGCTCACAGAGCCACTAGTTTATATTATTTTTATCTTCTATTTATCAGTCACGGACGTCCACTGCTGGAAACTTTATGCAGTTTTATAGACTCATTTCACTATATACAACTTTTTTCTTCTGAAAGTATGTCATGATATTTCTGAAAGTAAAAGGCCGGTGAAAACAAATAGTGATGAACTAAGTGTAGTGAGAGCGAAAGTAAATATAAACTAATTGTCATGTCAAGGTATTTTAAAAAATAAAAATAAAATATATTAGGTTTTGCAATTTATAATTATTTACACTTACTTACTCAATGAATTTCATGATATTCTAAAGGTAGCAAGATTTTGAATACTTGTTTCCGCCAAAACTCGCTACGGCGGTCAACTTGTCTCTGGGGAAAATGCATACATTTTCACGGGCAATAGCCTTCCAGTACCTGTAATGAAAAGTGATTCAAATAATATTGCGTGTACAATAGTTTCATTCCCTGAAAGCATCCAAGCCTCTAATGGACCGAAAGCTACTTGGGCTTTTATTCATCTCTTTACGTTTTTATCGCAAAAAGTGTCGGAAAGTAAATAATGTCAAGTTAATGTGTAATAATACTAATAATAATAGTGTCAATGGAACACCTGCAGAAATAATATCACAAAACGAACGTTTTATAGTATTATAACGTTTTTCTACTCCTGTACTGTTATCTATCTTTTACTTGGTCACGAACACTAATATAAGAACATACATAATATGAGTTCAGAGAAGTCTATACTCTATTCCCCATAACAGCACTAGTGTCGTTATAGTCACTTTACGTTATTGCTAGCAGCCACAGACTTCTAAATCTAGGTTAAACTTAGGTCAAGGATTAAGCGCTCAATTTTAATTTTACGGTAAAAATGCACAACTACCAACTTAACAAACAATTAAATTCCTACGGTTCTTAAGAAAAACAAAACTTTCCGAACTAAACTCGTATTATGTATGTTCTTATATTAGTGTTCGTGACCAAGTAAAAGCCAGATAAAATAGAGGAGTAGAAAAAAATAAATACTGACTCGCATTATCACTAAATAGCTCTGATGTTCAGTCAGAGGCAGTTTTTATTGTAATACATAGTATAGTTAAGCAAAATCCGTGCTGAATCTAGGAAAGCTTTCAGAGCAATATCTAATCTTTATTCCTTCATATTTCTTCCTTAACTCAATAAAGCATATAGCGGGTATGATGATAAATATAGCTTTTTGCCCAATTTGCGTCGTCAAATTAAATCCTGAAAGGTTCTCTCAAGGGACCTGTCCCTCGATACACACTCGATTTTACTAAACTCCCCGCGCTCCCAGGCTCCAGAAGTTAAGAAGTATAGTTACGATTTAGGTAAAAAATAAGCCTTGTAATTTAAAAATAAAGTACAAAGTTATACAGGTTGGTCCGTTTTCTGGAACAAACCAATGGTTTCCTCTGTTAGCAGAGGACACACGAGGGTGGACTTTCGGGTACGGGCACGTGTAGTGACAAAAAAACTACTACATCTTTGATACGTTGATACTGTTTAATACAATGGAATTATTAGTGGTAATATTCCAAAAACCGCTTAAAATAGAAATATATATAATCGGTGAGACATGTTATTATGACGTATATAGGTGAATTCGGCGGTTATTCTAAAAAAGCGGTTAACGGCGAAGTGATCCCCGGACGATTGTCCCGCTCCGCGGAAATTACCTTTTTACTACACCGGTGGCTTATTGCTGTAAATGATAACTGGGTAGCTCTCCTATAAAAGTAGGTAGCAATGAAATTGATTTTTTTAGCATTTCAAAACAGATTCAAAATTTGAATTATCCGACATAACCCCACAATTTCAATGGCTTTACCCGTCATTGTCACACCGTATTGAGTGTAAAGGGATACGTAACATTTTTTTCACGTCACGTAACATAGTTGTGCTAGAGGTACAGGGGGTAATTCATTGCGGCAGCAGGTTCGACCGAATCAAAATTTGGTCGATCCTGCTTACGAGGTACCGTTGCAGGCCACAAAGAGGCCGAAATGGGAGGTTAAAAATGATAAGTTGTGTTATTGTATCAAGTGGGGTATTAAATGAAAGGGATTAAGAACGAAAAAGTTCAAAAAAATACATTCCCAAGTGACTGAACAGAAAAATCTGTAATAATAACCAATTATGAAAGTCATCTTAAATATAATTATCTTCAAAGTTAAGCGACAGCAGCAAGCTTACAACGATGTAAACAATGCTATCTCTAAAGTAGTAAATTGGTTCAATGTTAACAATTTACTCTTAAATGAAAGAAAGACTAAATGTATTAACTTTATCACGCGTAACGTAAATCGCGAGCAAGCAAGTGTCACTGTTAAGGATGAGGAATTGGAACTAGTTGATAGTACAGTTTTTCTAGGTATAACATTGGATCATAAACTCCAGTGGGGTCCCCATATTGCTAATCTCTCGAATAGACTTAGTTCTGCAGCTTTTGCAGTCAACAAGTTCCGACAATTAACAGACATCAAAACAGGTCGATTAGTATATTTTAGTTACTTCCACAGTATGGTATTCTACTCTGGGGCAGTGCTAGTGCTTCAGAGCTTAATACTATATTTGTTCTGCAGAAGAGGGCTATTCGAGCGATATATAAGATGAACTTTCGAGACTCACTTAGAGATAAGTTTAAGGACATTAATGTAATGACATTGCATTGTCAATACATCTATGAGAATATTATGTATGTACATAAGAATATCATGAATTTTAAGAAGAACTGTGACATACATAATATTAATACTAGAAATAAACATAAGCTCGCAGTGCCCACCACTCGGCTCCATAAAATAAAAACCGGCCAAGTGTGAGTCGGACTCGCGCACCGAGGGTTCCGTACAAACTCATAAGTAGATACATGAATAATTCAAGAAAAACTATATGGCGATTAGTTTAGTAGGAGCAAATAAGTATGTGATAAGATTTTTGCAAATTTCTCAAAAACGGCGCAAGTTAGGAAAACCGTTTTATTTTTCTTGTAATATATAAGACGACATTAATAATTGGTAATTATTACAGATTTTTCTGTTCAGTAACTTCGAAGATAATAGGGGGGGAATGGTATTTTTTTTAACGTTTTTCGCCATAAATCAAACACTACTTATTTAAAAAAAAATACAAAAATAGTGTTTTAATTTACAAATCAAGCCCTTTCATTTGATACCCCACTCGATATAATAGCCCTAATTTCAATTTTCAAAGTCTCATTACGGACCCCTTTAAAAAAAAAGTAAAAAAGTTACAAGACTTTTTTTACATCCCATAAGCTCGGGTTAGCGGTTCTTAACACTATTCCAAATTTCAAGTCGATAGCATCAGTAGATCCTGAGATATCTTGCTGTGACAGACGGACAGACAGACAGACAGACAGACAGACAGAGTCGCACCATAAGGGTTCCTTTTTTACCATTTTGGTACGGAACCCTAAAAACATCATTCATGGGTAATTGTGTAAGGTTTTATAATAAACTGCCACAAAACATAACTGAATTAACTATTAACAAATTTAAGAATTGTGTAAAGCGTAAACTCATGTCTAAAGCTTATTACAGCACACAAGACTACATGAATGATGAAACACCGTGGGATTAACTGCGACTGGAAATACAAAATGTTTAATTGTGTTTTTTTCTGTTTTTGTACTTGCCAATTGTTTTGACACTTGGAGACAATTTACATCTCTAAGAAAAATTGTTTTTAATTTTAATTTAGTTTTAAGTTATATATAAGATATTAAGTAAATATTCTCAGTTTGTATTTTGACGTTTGGAGATCCTTTACACCTCCAAAACATAATATTTTGACAACGGAGACTCTTTACATCTCCATTAATTTTACTATCAATTTATTTTCTATAATTTTATTTGTCTTGTTGGACGCATAGAGAGACCCTTTACATCTCTATAAATGTAGTTTTAAGTTTAATGTAATGTATTAATGAAATCTTATATTGTTGTAATACTCGTTGGTGGAAAAGAGAAACTGGTGAGTTTCTTCCGGCGCTTCTTCTCACCAGAAGGTCAATTACCCGAAGTGCCAAAAGAAAAGAATTAGAGATCAGACATGTAAAAGAGCCCTTGAGGGCCTACTTACAGAAATAAATTATTTTATTTTATTTTATTTTATTTTTTTTTATATCGAACGGGTTTTCTAACTTGCATCGTTTTTTAGAAATTCGCAAAAATCGTAACACACTTATTTTCTGCTACTAAACTAACCGCGGCCTATGTCGATGTATGGGGACAACAGTTTTTAACAGCGAAGTTTGTTTTTCTTGAACTATTTACGTATCTACTTACTACTTTGTACGGAATCCTCGGTGCGCGAGTTTTACTCGCACTTGACCGGTTTTTTTTTTCATTAAGATTCTAGATGTACTACGAGTAGGTACTAAAATTTAGATGTAATTCTAGATGAACATCAGTTAAGTTGTACTCCCTACTACCATCAAAATGAAAATAAACCTTTATTTTGTATGAAAAATGAGAAAGAAAATAGTATTTTATGCAACAGTTGTATAAGAAGGTTCGAAAAATGCGAATTGCGTGAGTTGCGATACGAGCCGCGAAAGCGGCGAGTATCGCAAATAGAGACGCAATGAGCGTTTTTTGACTTAATTATACAACGTTGCATACAATACTTTTTCTACGACAGGTTTTAAAATATAAAATACAAACAAGGCATAACCTGCAAAGAAGGCAAATATGACGACTGTCAGTATGTGTCTATGGTAAACTTTTTATTTTTTAAATGAAGTTGACACGCAGTGAATATATTAAAAATACTTTTGTTTTTATGTTGGCATCAATGAATTTAGTTCAGAAAGTTTCGTTTTTCTTAAAAGCCGTAGGATTTTAATTGTTTGTTAAGTTGGTAGTTGTGCATTTTTACCGTAAAGTTAAAATTGATCGCTTAATCCTTGACCTAAGTTTAACCTAGATTTAGAAGTCTGTGGTTGCTAGCAATAACGTAAAGTGGCTATAACGACACTAGTGCTGTTATGGGGAATAGAGTATAGACTTCTCTGAACTCATATTATGTATGTTCTTATATTAGAGTTCGTGACCAAGTAAAAGACAGATAACAGTACAGGAGTAGAAAAAATATTTTATGCCACACCTGGCCATAAAGTGGCTTTTCCCGCACGCTGCGCGTACGGAAAAAGCCGCTTTCTGGCCAAGTGTAGACATAAAATGATGTACACAACACGGGAGGTAATAAAGAAAGCTCTGGATCGCATATTTACGTCCCTCGCTTGCAGCTCGGGCCGCAAACTTCTCGGCCTTTCTTTGTATTACCACCCTAGTTGTGTAATGTACTATTAATGTGCATTATGCGAGTCTCATTCACAATGTCACAGAATAAGAACCAGTACTACGTCCAATGTATGTGACCAATTACGACAAAATAAATCAAGCACGTACTCGCTCCTAGGTCTCGGCAGCCGGACAATTTATAAATCAACGGGGACACTCAAATTTGCATACCGCAAACACGTGTCGCGTTATTTATCGCGCGGCAAAATCGCGCCGAGGCGTTTTACACGTAAATCATTACCTATATATTGGATGGCTTAATGGTTTGGTTATGGGCTGGATTATGTCGAATCATTGTCTGTGTAAAAAGGGTTATATGAGATTGGGTTTTTTGAGCTTGACAAATCTGTATAGAAAAAAGCAACATGGAACACAATGAGGGGCGCTTTATTTGCACTTTGATCTTATTTTTATTTTACTCTTTTAGGTTCGCCAACTGTTGTTACACTATACCTAACATTTATTGCATTGATCATAGGGCATTAAGGTAAATACCTACAACTAATTTTATATCAACACAGCTTGCACAGTTAGCTTAAGTTTATACGCCAGACTTAAGACTGAGTTAGAATCATTTACTCATAAGATATTTCGTTTGTCTAATCGCAGCCGGAAAAAAAAAATAAAAGCTTAACAACTAATTATTTAAAGAGTCCTGTAAAAGAGCCCTTGACGCCTTTTTGCGGAATAAATGAATTAAATTGAATTCTACTTTAACTTCATGTAACAATGTTTATCAAAATACACTCACAGACGAAGAATTCGGGTCAGTGAAGAACCGCCATATTTCTAAAATACTCCAGGGTTGTGAAATTATTGAATCCCGTTTTGATCTTTAATTAATTATAGATATTATCTGCAAAAATAACACTGGAAATAATAGCAATTTCAGGTTTAGATCGAACACGTAAAAACCCATGAAAAATAATCACCTTTTTTACCCGACTGCGGCGAAGCCCAAAGGAGGGTTATGTGTTTGATCTGTATGTATGTATGTATGTCCGTTCCTGTGTCCGCTCGTAACTACTCAACGGCACATCCGATTTTGATAAATGATACATCATTAGATTCGTCTTGTCATTAGGTGCGAGTGTCACTGGGTATGAAGTTCGTTAAAATAAACAAAATGGCGGATTTTATGCAGTTTCAAAGTGCACCGCGGTCGGGTTTTTTTTAGTAAAAATGTGGTTATTGGATAGGTAGTAATATTATTATGATGGATTAGCGATATTGCTAATACAGCCAGGTATTGAAGAACAGTACCTATATTATGTGTAGGTAAATGAAACAAGTGTCAAATATTGAAGAACACCTATTTCTATTGTTTAAATTATGGTGACCCGAATTCTTTGACCGCGAGTGTAGGTGAATAACCTGCGTGGTAGGTACTTAAAGTTTGTTTTTCAATGTAAAAAAATATATAAATAAAAGTTATCAAATTAACGTACCGTAAATTTAGTTTTGTTGGTTTTATTACTATTTTATAAGAAATATAAAGATAATGTAATTATATCCCATGTTACAGCCATACTCAGCCTCCAGAATTGAGTGTCGATATAAAAACCATCACGGCGACTTAACTGAATTTCCGAATTGATATTGAAATGAGTTTAAAATTTTATTGTGAACGTTAAACATACTCCAGTAACAAAGTGCGTTAGCCAAGCCGGCTTCGTGTAGCCAACAACATTCTATGAAGATAAAATGTAGCAGAAGCGGATTAAAAAAGATACTATATTTAAGTCAGGTTTTCTAAAACCAGAGAAATTATTGGTAAGTTACGGTGTTAAGGAATTGCAATAAAGGCGAAGATATGTTTTTGTAAAGAAAAAATATTTTCTACAAAACTTTCTATTACCGACTGTGTATTTTTAGTTGTTTTTAGGGTTCCGTACCAAAATGGTTAAAAAGGAACCCTTATGGTTCGACTCTGTCTCTCTGTCCGTCTGTCAGTCTATCTGTCTGTCTGTCACAGCAAGATATCTCAGGAGCTACTGATGCTATCGACTTGAAATTCGGAATAGTGTTAAAAACCGCTAACCCGAGCCTATTGAACAGAAAAAAAATCTTATACCTTTTAGAAATGGGATGTCGAAAATCAAAGGTAGAGCTATTATATCGAGTGGGATATCAAATGAAAAAGCTTATTGTGTAGATTCCAAAACCATTTGTATTTTTTCTTAGACATGTAGTTTTTGATTTAAGACAAAAAACGTTAAAAAAAATACCATTCCCCCCCCCCCTTTTTATCTCCGAAGTTAATGAATACAAAAATATGTCATAATTTCCGATTATTAATATCGTCCTATATATTACAGGAAAAATAAAACGGTTTTCCTAACTTGCAGCGTTTTTTAGAAATTCGCAAAAATCGTAAGTCAAACTAATTTGGTCCTATTGAACTAACCGCGACATTATGTCGATGTATGGGGACAACAGTTTATCAAGAGCAAAGTTGAGTTTGTCCCACAATAGAGTTTATCTTGAATTATTCACGTATTTACTGACGAGTTTGAACGGAACCCTCGGTGCGCAAATCCGACTCGCACTTGCCCGGTTGTTTTTTTGTAAACTACTTTTCAAAAATTCAACACCAATTAAATAATTCCGAACACGGTGGATTGTAATTTAGATGATCCTACGGCAACCTTTCGGCAACCTTTCGCGTCCATCATAAAAATATTGCAATGTCATTCGATTTACATATGCATGTAAAGTGGGTTTATTTTAACATTCTTTGATATTTTTTTATATATGAGGAAACATTTTTTTGTCTCTTGAAGGGATTGAAGGCATTTTCTGAGTGTACGGTGGACGAATGGTTGAGTCACTGGGCCGGAAAGCCAGAGGTACCGGGTTCGATTCTCTTCTGTACACAGGCGAGTGCCATTTAATTTTTCTGTGTACTTTGATTTCCTGTATCTATATATGTATTCTTTGATATTATAAATACATATACCGGGACAGGTGAAATTAAAAAAAGCTTAAAAAAAACCGTGCGACAAATATTTATTCTAATTTTACCGACCCATGATCTGATCTGTCCATCACTATTGCCTCGTTTGAATACAGACTTAATAGCCTTTACCCATTTAGTAGGCGTTAATCACAGCATCATTGTACGCTTAAAATACTCTAGCTGCATTAACGCACGCAGCACCTAAGTTGACGGACTTTTATATCAACTGTAATAACTATTACGTAATTCTTTTACCCACGCCAGCAACGTAATTGTTTTTATTTTATTAAAGGTGCTATGTTATTAAGAAGAAATAAATGCATATGATTGAGCCTTTCGATCGGTTCAGTAAAATTATAGATTTTTTCTCACATTTAGCGGATTCGATGTCCGGTTCAGACAGGCGATTATTTAAACACATTTCAATGCAATTTGTATTGTTTTTTAAAAAAAAATTAAATTTTCTTTCAATAGGATTTCCTATCTACAATATTTAAGATACTTTCCCTCCATGTGGCAAAGTCGCGGGATGCCCTGTACTTCTCGCACTGGTGCATTTTACTCTTCGGCTAGCTTTCTTACACTAAAAAATACATTAATTGCAAATAGATTAATTATATAAAATAAAAATAATATTTATTGCTTTTTCACGTTTCAATGTAATTAAATTATCGCATAACTGTATGTTTCTTCCAAAAATATTATATATTTTTCGCAAATTAATTAAAAAACATTTTCCTACACTATTTCAGTCCACGTCATACTTGACAATCAATCGAAAAATAATTAGGCAATGGTCTCGCCGTTAGGCAGTAAAGCGCGTTTTATGTTTATTAGGGACGTCAAGCGACCATTAATTATGCAGATGCAGTGAAGGATAATTACAGTGACCGGTCCTAATTCAAACGAATGGGTATTCTCATACTTTGGGTAATAATCAGAACAAACCGGCCAAGTGCGATTTGGATGCGCACCCGAAGGGAACCGTATCACCGTTGAGTAAAAGGACGTTTCTTGTATGGGGAGCCCTTTTTAGTTTTAGCTTTATTTCGTCTTTGTTATTTGTTGTTATAGTGGTACTAGAAATACACATTCTGTGAATATATCAAGTATCTACGTATTACCATTATTAAAACCGATCAAAAAGTCAAACAAAGTAGGTTTCTTATATGGGGACCCCCTGAAATTCTTGGTTTTATATTATTTTTATTACTTAGTGTTTCAGAGACAATACAAATACACATTCTGTGAAAATTTAAAGTCTCTATCTATTACAGTTCAAAAGACACAGCCCTGTGACAGACCGACCGAAACACGTTTCTTGTATGGGGACCCCCTTTTCTTTTTCATATTATCTTGTTTTTATTATAGCGGCTAGAGAAATATAAATTCTGTGAAAATTTCAAGACTCTGTCTATATTACGGTTCAAAAGATAATACCCTATGACAGACGGACAGACGGACAGCGCTAGCTTAGTAATAGGGTTGCATTGGAACCCTTTGGGTACAGAACCCTAAAAAAGTTCCCGATAGTTAAAGCAGGCAGGTTAGGCATCGGGGTGCCTGAAGCGGAGAAGGCTAACATCGCCTGAAGTCGGGCTCGAAAGGGCAACGCTGACGGGGAACTGGTGGAGAGCGAAAGCGTTCCCGGAACCCCGTCCAACAGCGAGTGGCGGAACACCCCAGGAGTTTTAGTCCGTGGAAGTCGGACATACCCTCCCAGCTTCTCCCGAGCTGGGTGGGATCCGTTACGGATTTCTCCTGGGTCAACAAAAAAAAAAAAAAGGCAGGTTAAGCAGGATGTGGAATGAACTCCCACCTTAGGTGTTCCCAGCTTGCTATGACATGGGGTACTTCAAGAAACGAGTAAACAGGGCTCTCAAAGATCGGCAACGTAATAGGTAACACCCCTAGTGGTGTTGCAGATATCCATGGGTGACGTTGACTGCTTTCAATCAAAAAACCGATCTTTGTTTTTAAAGGTTTCGCTGTAAGGTGGACCAGAAACATGTCGCAGTGTTTCCTTTGAACTAATTTCTCACACTGGCAACCATGTTACAATTATTTGCCCGGCATGGCACAAAATTACTATGAGAATTGACAAGTAACTAAACTAATATCATTCGTAATTTATAATAGGGTTTTTCTACTCCTGTACTGTTCTCTGTCTTTTACTTGGTCACGAACATTAATATAAGAACATACATAATATGAGTTCAGAGAAGTCTATACTCTATTCCCCATAACAGCACTAGTGTCGTTATAGTCACTTTACGTTATTGCTAGCAGCCACAGACTTCTAAATCTAGGTTAAACTTAGGCCAAGGATTAAGCGCTCAATTCTAACTTTACGATAAAAATGCACAACTACCAACTTAACAAACAATTAAATTCCTACGGCTTTTAAGAAAAACAAAACTTTCCGAACTAAATTCATTGATGCCAACATAAAAAAAAGTATTTTTAATATATTCACTGCGTGTCAATTTAAAATTAAAAAAAAAAAGTTTACCATAAACACATACTGTAAGTCAAACGTCATATTTGCCTTGTTTGCAGGTTATGCCTAGTTTGTATTTTATATTTTAAAAAATCTAGTCGTAGAAAAAGTATTGTATGCAACGTTGTATAATTAAGTCAAAAAACGCTCATTGCGTCTCTATTTGCGATACTCGCCGCATTCGCGGCTCGTATCGCAACTCACGCAATTCGCATTTTTTGAACCTTCTTACACAACTGTTGCATAAAATACTATTATAGAGTTGTCATAATGAAGTTAAATATTATGTATATTATTTTTTTAATGGAAATGCTTCAACTAGTTAGTTAGGAGGTTCCTGAACCAATAAATATTTTTCGAACTATTACCGATTGTTGCTATGGCGTTTGACAAACCTCATAATATCGTCGGGCGAAGATCAAAATTAACTAGGTAATTGCGTAAAAAAAAGTTACAATCAACTTTATTAGACTAACAGCACGGTTTATATTCCATTAATTTCAATGTTGTTAGTTAGTTAGTAAGTTTTGGTTGTCACCCGACGATACACTGGTTACATTGATAGCCACTGAAAAAGAATGTATGAAATGGATTTCATGTATATGGTTTCACAAAAGAAACTAATTGCTTTGTTTTTCAGAAACCTGCGAAAGATTGTAAAGCTTCGGGAATTTTCTAAGAAAATAAACCACCCGGGAGCCTATTGACATGCATAACACTCTGTAGCAAAGAACTTCAAAAAAGGCATCATTATTTTTTTCTTTAGTCCTGTGTAATCCAATCCAATCACCAGCTTCAATAACAAAAACATCAATTCAGGACTAGCAGACAAAAAGCTTCGCTAACAAACGGCGCTGTTTAAAATTCCGGGCGAAGGCAAACCCTTTGAAAAACGCCGCGTGCACAAAACTGCCCGAATCAATGAGAGCTCCAACCCCCATAACATAGGGTTACCAAATGCAAATGCTAAAGATAATGATGGTGCTTAGATTTTCTAGCAACACTTTTGTTAACTATTTATATATATACAAAATATTCACATAGGCACAAGGATTGCACTTAGCAGTATTTTTTTATTCGACAAGAGATTTTGTTTTTAAAATCGACTATAATTATTCATATTTAAAAAGATATCATGACCGATGATGGCTTTATATGAATATTGGAAAACGTAGTTTATGATTGGTTATTATTATTTAATTATTTTGTATAATATGCATTGATAATACACTTAAAATTATCATGATTGAACCTTACTTTTAATAAACGATAAAATGATAACTTTCCAATTAATTCTATAAAACGCACGTAGTTCTACAAATACTGGATTTGAAGCATGACGGTTTCCCATCGACAACCCTGCTTCCCATAACGGCCAGTCCCCATAACGACTATCCCCATAATCGACACTATTTGCCCAGAAATCTGGAAGAGGCGGGCAGAACAAATTTCCGCGGAGCCTAACGAGCCTACCCCCATTTAATCAGACTCAAGTGTTGATGTGATATCCTCACATGTAATAAAATTGATTCGAGGGTTGTTCGTTTGTGTGTGTGTGGTTTATTCGGTCTCCGCTGTTTTCACTATATTTTATTATGGTCATAAAGAAATAATGGCTTTTTAGATTTGGCTACATCCATATATAAGGTAGATAACCTATGCTTAGGGTTGTAGGTTTGGAAAAACCTCAATTGTATTATTGCGATTGATTTTTATAGAACATCCAATATTGTAAAAGAGAAATTAGGTAGGCACAAATAGTCTGAATAACTTTAATATTTTACGCACTTGACGTAGGTACTTACAACTACTTGAACGTCTATCGCTTCTTTGTTTTATGGGAAGTCATTTTAAGATTTTATAAAACTGAGTAAAACTTTAGTACTTTATACTTTATCAATCCATGCTCAGCAAATATTCTCATATTAATAACTCCACCGGCAAATCCGTCGGCTAAAAGCATAGTTCTCGCTTAATAATTCGTCATCGTTCTTTCTCAAGTTGCACTCTTGTTAGAAAGAGACGGGTGGTCATCTTAATCTCAAGATAGGAAATAACCAGTTCCCCATGGCTCTAGCCGGACATATCTGGATTTTTCCGGATTTCGCCTCGGCGATGTGTTTTTATACCGCCCGGGGTTGATGTTGCGGAAGGGATGGTGTGTTCCCTGCTAAGTAAATCTTATCTTAACGTACAGAACTCCGCATATCTCCGCTTCGGTATTAGTAAGTGGGATGAAGTGGAGAAGGGATATCCCACTCGAGATTAACTAACCTGTATGCACCTATACATTTACGTATACATATTTGATTTTAAAGTATTTGAACCACTTTACAGTATTTTAGGAAAAAATAAGCCCGAGATTTGACATTTTAATAACTTTTTTGTATACCTCACACAATAAAAGTAGGTTAAGCTCGTAAAGTTGTGGTGTTGCGCATTTTTTGTGTGTGTTTTATTATTCTGTGAGGAAGAAATCGTGTTTACACGTCGAAGTTGAAACTACTTAACCGCACTGCGGCGACATCCACATGTTTTGAAATATGGGTTCCTTAAAGATATTTTTTATTTTATTTAGTTTACTAAGTTTTAGGCGCAGACAATTGTGCTAAAATTTAACGTTTTTGATTTCCTATATTATGAAATGAACTAAAGTATGTACGATTTAACACGAGAAACGACTTTTCAGAAATTTATCCAAAGGGTTTGACTGTTTATGGAAATGTCATCGGATACTCGGCTAGTAATAATATTGTGAAGTAGTAACTTTGCTAGTTCAGAGTGATTACTTTATTACGGAACCGTGTAACTCTGCTCTGATCACACCGATTTTTAATTCACTCACGTCGGTCGGAGGCAGTGCAATTAAATATTTAAATGACTGCACAGGAATGAGTTTTAATTAGACACAGTGCACTGCGGAGTCGGGGCGTAGCGGGAGAAGCGGAGTAAAGTTCTACAGTAACGGTTTTTTTGGCAGTGGTTCTCGTCCAGCTCTAAGAGTAATGGAATCACATTTTAAAAGCGCTTTAGTCTATGAGACAAAAAGTGACTGGCATGTTTAATGTGGAATTGTAACATTAATTGAATGTCAAAGTTTGCTAGTTTTTTATCTAGGCTTTAGGAATAAGTAATCATTTGGTTAAGTGGCTTCTTTTTATTAAGAGACACCTACATATTATAATTATATTATTGTTTTAATACAAGTTCCTCGTTTGAAGACAGTATAGGTAATGCCTTATCTTAATATTATTATGGATTTGTTAAAACAATTATTTACGATACTAAAATCTATCGTAAACTCAGGTTGCTATGGTCCAAACTGTTATCCACTTTTGTGTAGACAGTTGCACACTAGTTGTTGCTATACTAGTAGTTATATGGTGCAGTGTTTATTTAATTATTGCTCATGATTCACATGACTAAAGCAAAATTTGGTGCGGCATGTATAATTGTACACCAAGGGATACTTTATGGTTTGGACCATAGTTGAGTACATTGGACCACATAAATATGAGTTTACGGGTACCTTAAAAAATAATTTCAATCACAAATAGTGGGAGGAGAAAAAATCTCTTTCATTGTGTCAATCGGCACGGGAAACTTTCACTTCATGCTCTCAATGAATCACGTTGCGTTAAAAACACACACTGTTAGAATTAAAATCATAAGCTCCAATTCACCAAGCACCTTAAAACAAATCTATGAAAAATTAGACATGCATGTTTCCTGGACTAGACATATCTGCCGGTGGGCAAAACTATTTACCGACTGAACCTTCGAAGACAGATTTTGCAACAGAGGTAGACCAAAAAGAAAATGCGGGACAGCTTAGATAGTTTCGAAAATGGCTAGAATCATCTACTAGAGATGAGAAGAACTGGAAGGAGAGAGGAGAGGCCTTTGTCCAGCAGTGGGACATAAATACTGCAAAAAATAGTTCTCTTTTGGTTCCCCCAGTTAATCCTGAAATTCCGTTCACAAATATTTATTTTGCTCCTAGTGTATGGCATCTCTATAAGCTCGTTAGGGCAAGTGCTGTGGTCACTATATTAATTACGCAGACTTTATGCTCTTTCACTCACACAAGACTCAGGGGAAACTGTACCATTGGATCCGATAAATTTTTTGAATCGTAATCTTGATCAGATTCTGAAGGACTAAATTAGTAAATTAATTTTCTAATTATGCAAAATACCAATTAAAATCTAGAGTAAACATTTTATATACATCCATTTTTTTATAGTTTACTTTATAACATAATTAATTTTGAAACAACGTAAATAATTACGTCCTAATTTCGATACCTCCTACGTATAGTGAGCCAACTGACATTTTTACGATTTTCGTTTTTTTGCATATTTGTGATCACAATACTTATATTTACATGCTATAAAAATTTCGTGAAGAAATTACTGCTAGTTTCCGAGATAAAATGACGTATAGTGAGCCAACTAACACCTTTTTTTAAATTAGAACATCGTATACTGAGCTAAGTCACTTGGTCCACTATACGCGGTACATTTATCGGGCAAGGCCGGCGCGCGCGTGGTGCATACTGAGCCAACTGTCAAGTTGGCTCAGTATGCTCGCTCGTCGTCGTTGCGGGCGGACGTTGGTCCACTATGCACGAACGAGAGTCGATGCGGCATACGTCTTTTCGACCTACTACGTATACAATTTGGCTCTTTTGATAATGATTTAGTTATTGTATTGTTACGTGATTGGTTATTATGTTAAATTAAAAATAATTTCACACAAAATACATCAAAATGAAGCAGCGGAGGGGAAGAAATCGGTTTTTGCCAATTGTAAAGTATTTAATATACTACAAGTGTGTAATGTAATGTCTTTGCTCGACGAATGTAATCTATAATAACTATCAACGTTCCAAGTATAGTAAGAATTATCTAAGGTGTCCGAATATTTGTTCATTCTCTTTAGGAATATTCGGAAACCTTAGATAATTCTTACTATAATGTTAGAATAGGAAAAAAAACAGAACCCAGTCCTCACTACTGTAACAGGACTGAGAATAAAGCAAGCTATCAATAATTAAATAACAATAATGAAAATAAAGAAATGTAAAGAATATTTCCGGCGCCAGACATCTGTCAAAAATGCCAGATAGCGGAACTGTAGGTCTTGGTAATTTTAATCATAAGGGAGGTTTTCAGTTACGGGGAAGCCACAGTTTCCTGCGATTAAACCATAAAAACTGTTGAGAGGTGTTTATTAGTCTACTATAATAAGTTTTATAAGTTAGATTTTAACCAAAGATACGTTTATCTACATATCTATGATATACTTAAATAATAACAAGGGTGTCACCGACTTAGGAGATGTTGTTTACCCCCTGTTAACTATGCAGTCATTAGCGGAGTCCCACGCCAACTGGATCCAGGTTTAAGCCGCTCAGGGGCTCCCAGCTCCCACGGTCCCAGTTGTGGTAGTTGTCCGGAGTGGAGTCAGTCAATGCACCGTTACAGATTTAGAATTAAACAACCGCAAAAGGTTAATGTAAGAGCAGGGAAAAGGTATCCGGCAAAGCGGTATAAAGAAAGTTGTTAGACATTAAGGCATGATGCCTTTTAATTCAATTAAGGGGAAAAGCACTATAAATTGTGACTTAAATTAGGCATGCCCATAGCTGGGCTACCAAAACCGAGTGACACGTTATGTAAAAAGTCATAGGAGAGCAAAGAGAAACGGAGAAAGTGCCATCAAGTGCATATAGCGAGCAAAACGTAAAACAAGGTGCCGCACGTACAAAAATGGTCGCAAAAGTCGGTAAAAACGGACCCAAAACGTAATTAAGCGTAGTTAAACGTAATTCAAACAGGCGCCTTATGGCCTCCAACAAGAGACAAGATTCGTGTTAACCTCAACACAATAAAGCAACGTGGCATGGAATTTTAAAGTTAAATTTTCTTAATTACTCACGCCCGTTGTAAAGATGAGTTTAGTAGTCCATCTCGGTTGAATGTCGTCGCATTCTCACGACAATAAAAGAAGAACCCTGAAACAGTTCAGAGACGGAATGACGCAATATGTCTTGACAAGTGGAATTTGTCCAATTGGAAAGAATTTATCTAAAAATACTAACCGAAACGTGGGTGAAACGCGACGGCTTAGTTGTAGATGGCCGTCAAATTGACGTCTCGCTAGCACTTCATTTTATAACGAATTTAATACCAAACGTCCAAAGAGACGAGTCCGCCATCCAGAAAACAAGAAGCCAACCCTCTGCTGAGACGCTCTGGCAACTAACCAACCACAGTGTTGCCAAACTGGTGTACATAACATACAAAATAAGCTTAGCGGTATACTGGTCCATAATAAATTGATTCAGGCGTATACTGGTACAAGTGACAAATCAGACCAAAACTAACTGATAAAATCCATCCAAGCACGAGCTTTGAGTTTGTTTAGATATTTAATGGTACATCACACATGGCCATGACCAAAGGCATCTAGTATAATAAAAATATAGCCATATTCATCTAATTATAATTTACTACGTATACTGGCTCAACTGGTAGTTGGCTCAGTTTATCAAAAACTAGAACTCGTAAATTTCACGTATACTGGGCTAAGTGCCGGTTTTTCAAAAACTACTATTAATTACGAAAAAGTAAATATGTAGATTTAAGCAAAATGTGTTCATTTCACATAATTGAAATTTTCATGAAATTATTTCAACATATGAGTTAGTTATGGAACTTTGTACCTTTGAAGAGCCCTCCTGTAAAATCGTGATTTTGCACTTAGCTCAGTATACGTAGGAGGTATCGATTTGGTCTATTATTTTGTGTGTAGGTATAATTTATTTCATAAGGGAGTATTGAACAAAAACTTAAAACGTCAAATTTGCGGGTTAGTCTCATCTCGTCTAAAAAAGCAGCTGGTCTAAGCAGTAACTGGTCTAAAAAGCAAATGGTCTAATTAGCAACTCGTCTAAAAAACAACTGGTCTAAGTAGCAGCTGGTCTAACGCACAGATGGTCTAATTAGCAAGTGGTCTAAAACGCGGTTGGTCTAAGTAGCTAGTGGTTTAAAAATCAGCTGGTCTAATTAGCAAGTGGTCTAAAAAGCAACTGGTCTAAAGGTCTTACCAGAATAAAGTAGAACTCGTACTTACTCGTGAAAATGTATATGTCATGTACTTAAGTCATTAATGTCATGTAATATGAAAGATATTTTTGTGTACCTACTATTTTTTATCTTCTTACCAAATTTCATAAAATCTGTTGTACAGTTTAAGCGTGAAGAGGTTTCATAACCTTCGCATTTATAAAACCCAGGATTGTCAAGGAATAAGAGTGTGGGTAGATCCTTTTGAGCTCTTCGTGTGTATAGCTACTTCCGCTGCTGACTGTACGTAGAAGTGGGCTGCGGGTAAATACTTTAACGCAAGCGCAAATAGGTAGGCTACCTACCTATGGAGACTACGAAAATAAGTATCCACTTTTGAATTTATCTCAATGCAATAACAATAAGGTGAAAAAGTGGACACATATCTTTGTAGTAAAGGAGTGGACTGTACATATAGATATTTAAAATTTAAATAATAATAAAAATATTATGATTGATGATTGAAATCAGTGCTGACTAATTTGAGTTTAGAAGACATTAATTTTTGACGGTATGCTGAGATTTAGACAAAGAACGTTATAGACCAGTTGCATTATTGGCGGGTAGCGTTTTAGACCAGTTGCGTTTTAGACGAGAAGCGTTTTAGACCAGCTGCTAGGTGCGTTTTAGACAAGTTGCTACTTAAACCAGTTGCTTTTTAGACGAGTTGCTAATTAGACCATTTGCTTTTTAGACCAGTTAACTGCTTAGACCAGCTGCTTTTTTAGACGAGATGAGACTAACCCAAATTTGCTATAGTACTAGCAGTTCCATATGACATACTCTAATGTGAAATTCAAGTCAGGAAAAATTGTGTTTAAACACTTTGGTCCTGGTTTTAAAAAAAGTTACGACTAACCGAAGACAATATTAAGTTACAAGTAAAAAAAGTAAAAGTTATTTTTTACAAGCTTTTTATCATCTTGCAATGTTTGTTTATTTGGGTCAAATCTTACGGCTGAATTTTAAACCCTCATTCGTCTATTGAGTTAATCAATCGAGTCACAATTTTGCATGTAAATCGGATGTCAATGCAATATTATTCTTACTGAGAGCTGATCTGGCGATGGAGTCGTAAGGCGGCAATAGGATCATCTAAATTACTTATATAAGATAAACCCACCGTGTTCGGACTCATTTAGGCATTGATAATGAAAAAATACAGTAGCATAAACAATTATGGCATCATAAATATTTAAACATCTTGCTATACGAAGAGAGTTGTACCCTGTCTTTAGCTTGTAACACCTACGCTTTACCGCAGCTAAAATAATAATCAGTCGTCCCACTCAAAGTACCTACAAGAAAACCAGGTACTTATGTTCTTACCGAGACTTATGACTTTATTTGACTTGTGACATGCTGACGTCACATGCTTGATATGTTGCCATTTTGTGCAAGTAAATTATCACTGTAAAATGCGTTTCTTCACTTATTTACATAGACACATTAGATAGTTTTCTTTTCACCCGAATAACAAATAACATGTGAAAACGAATAATTTACATTTTACATACATTGATATGAGTGATACATTCTTTTAAATGATGGTAGCTTTTTTTATAAAAAGTGACCGGCGATTGACCTTAGTAGCGCATGATGGTAAGCAACTACGAGGCCGAAGATGTAGCTCACCGGTTCAGTAAATGCCTACTTACTCGCGTCTTGCAGAGGGCTTAGACAACTTAGGCAAGTTATATTTGTCGGACGCCGGGAGCTAGTTCCATTCCTTGGCAGTACGCATTAAAAACGTTAAAACAAATCGCTTCGTGCGAATAAATTCAATATCGACAACAAAAGGATGAAGTCGCTCCCCACGCCTCGATGTCCGTTGATGAAACGGCGATGGTGGAATAAAGTCGTGTAATTCCTGCGCACACTCCCCAAATGTATCTGATAGAGGACAGATAAGCTTACGAGTTTGCGGCGATGTTTGAGGGTTTTAATAAATGGCAACATTAACGTGTCATCAGCATGTCAGATTTCGAGAAGAACATACCTGGTTTTCTTATATGGTACCACTCAATTAATCATATTTACAAACAAATAAGATTAATTGAGTGGTACCATGGTACCTAACTAGCAAATGCCCTCAACTCCGTTCACGGCTGTGAAATGAGTTTTAGCTTGGTCGAGTAAAAGGTATCATATATTTTAACCGTGGTCATAACTGTCCAGTTAACCATTTTTCATGCAAAGCCGTCCATCGGAAGCAGTCGGAGCACGCATGATGCACAAACAGACTATCCAAACAACAAAGATACAAACCAACAAAAAATTCGATATAGTTTTTTGAAACTAAACTCTCTTACATTTACACTTTCCCTTTAACTTTTTCAAAAAAATCTTTAATGTAGTTACAATAACAATATTGCAACAATTTTATTTTACCTATGCATTGATTGTCTATCTATGCATATAATATAGTAGCGGTACATTTAAATTATCTACACTGTCTAAAGTTGTGAAAATTACACATTTGTAGATAAAAATATTTAGATCCAAATAACTGAATCGGGCTATGTTTTGTCCCATTGTTTAAATGTTTTGTATATATAGTTATGGCACACCACAACAACACGAGTAAATACAATTGGAAGTAAGAACATATTTTGGTTTAAGAATGCGGATGCGGGACGGTTACTAGGTACTTTTTACTCGAAATCACAAAAAAAAATTATTACTTTTTAGCATCACCTATAATTAATATAACTTTTAGAACTAGCTCGTTTGTATGATCACTTCAAAATTCCAATACTCTCTCTCTCTCTCGTTCGCCCTCTCCGAATGATTTTGGCCATGACGACCACTTTCACTCCTAATTGGCTTGATGCTCATGCGCCCGAAGATGACTCAGTAGCCGATCTTCGGGCTGAACTTCCGCGCACAGTGTCGGCACCTAGGTTCATCGTCTACATATTTATATATGATGGCAGTAGTTTAGCGTCAAGGACAGCCCTGCGGGATACTCGAACTCGCTAACTCGGGTCTTAACGATCCTACGCCATTCCGACCGTTGAGCTTCCATACCTTCCCATTGTGCTATTTCTATATTGCATATCATATGCTGCATCAGGACATCCTTGTAGGTACCGGAGGAGTTGCCCGCCATGCTTAGCCTTGCCGTCTTCCAATTCCGAATAAAACACTATTGTTATTCTAGACGTACATTAGTTAAACATTGTTGAATGCTCTGATTTTATTGAGCTGTGTCAAAGGGTTCTAGCATGGCGATGCGGTCAAAGTTAATTTAATTACTGATGCAAATGCTGGGCAGTTAGCGGATAGTTAATAGTAAGAAATCCGACTGCTTTGTTTTGAATTACCATGTCGAAAGTTAACATTATGACTGTATGATATGATGTCCACGGTTATTATTATTTATGATGTATAAGATTGAAATAGTAACAGTAGGCACATAAGTCTTATATAAACTAAGGTAACACTGCTAAAAGCGGTAAATGTAGGCCAAAGCTAACAGTGACTTCTAACATCACTCTAATTATAATTGACTCAACCCTGTCTCAGTCTGACATACGCGTTGTGACAGCCCTAGTCAATAAAACAGGCGCTCGGTAAACATTGGGTCAATTATCCCGAATCAACACGCGCTGTCTCTGTCCTTGTCACTCATTAATTGCCGCGCTCTGAATGGCTGTTAAATGTTTACGAGCGTGCTATGGGGCTTGGTATTGCAAAAATACAGATTCGTTGAAAAAATCAAAACAATCGTTCTTTATCTTAGGTAAGTAGGGACTGCACTTATGTTGATAAAATTGGTTAGAGGGTCGAGGAAAAGTTAGTTTTAATAATACACCCATTGCACATTTATGGAATTTAAATATGTTTAAAAACAAATCAGCCTATCATCCACGAAATAAATATAATGTTCAAATCAAATTAGCCTCAAATCCAAAGTTTTCTTTTTCGTCTCTCCTTTTAGTTTTTTTAAGAAAACAAGGCTCAATATTTTTTTATAATAACACAGTAATAAAAGAGTTCTTGTTTAAAATATGATAAGGTCGTATATTTGAACAAAATCACAAGTTTACAATATACTTACCGTAAGGCCGGGTTACTTTGGCCAAATATAGGGTAACTTTGCCCACCTTACAACTTAAATATCTCAGATCTATAACGTCTGATAATAAACATAAAAACATGAACGGTCAGCTAAAACCAACCACATGGCAATGTGCCGTAATTGAAATGCAATAATAAAACCTGAATTGAGTTAATCCCTATTGGTCAAAGTTACCCCCCAGGGCGAAAGTAACCCGACCTTACGGTACTGCAAAAATTTACATCGTGTATAAGATTGTAATACATTTTTTATTTGCACAGTATCGTAAAACAGTACATTCATGCTATAAAATCTTCGACAAACAATAAATAAGGAATCCCGGAAAAGTAAAGTTTTCGACGCAATTGCTATTCCATACAAAGGCCCGGTTCAAAAATCCATTAAAGTGTCATCAGCGAAGTTAGACACGTGTACACAGCCGTATTTCTTTCGAAAAAACTTTGATAGGTGCCGCGGAGTTTGCATGAAGTTTGGAGGGATCGGTCTGAAATGAGGTGTGGGGGTTAAACCGATTTTCGATCACTTTTTTACCCATAGCCGCTCGTATATTACCTATTACTCAATTACTCATTCATATTTCTCGTTCATAATTTTTTGCATGAAATTTGAAATTATTTAGTTACTTTTAATCACATTATAATACGCATTAGAAAAATTTTACTTTTTTACCATAGACACAAATAAATACGGACGAAATAAAACAATTCTCGTCTTTATTTATTTATTTATTTCACAAATTTATTTCCTACTACTTACCTTCTTATTTTGACGTTACGTAAAACGTTTGCTCAAAAAACCTCTTATAGTTGTTATCGCATCATTACTAGGTACAGTAAACTTCTTATATTCGTAACTGTCGTAAGCCAGCTATCTCCCGCCGCAGAATGTGCTTACCACATTAACGGCCGACCCTACTAATGCTGAAATATTATGCGAATGGTATAACGTGGCTGCTTTAATACGAGTAACGTATTTCATAAGTAGGAGCAATACTCCCAAGTATTACTGTTTATGATTTTATCAAAAACGTGGACAGAATCAGTTTGTCAAGCTGGTTCGTAATATTAGTATAGGTTATACAGGGTGATTGGAAATTCGACCTATCCCTTGAAAGGGGTTATTCTAGAGCTTATTTGCAATGATTTAAGTCCAATCAACCGGGGGTCAAAACTCAATGGTTATCAAGTTATTTGACTTTTAACTTATTTTTTTTAAAACCCGCCTTTCGATCTAAAACTGCTTATTGTGAAAAAACTACTTAAATTAGTAATGAAAAAGAGCCATCATCTAATAGCCAATAAATGGTTGATTACGAAAAATCCAAAAAACATGCCAAAACCTTTGAAAATGTTACCAATAAAAGAATTTAAAGTCAAAAGTTTTTGGATTTTGTTCAAAGTTTTGTAATTCTTTGAGGCATTACTTAAAAAAAAATTACGACAGTTCGCGTAAAAATTACTAAAATTAGTTCCTCAATTCATAAGCTTTCTAAAAAAGTAGAATTGTTGACATTTTTTGCATAACTTTTTAAAATAACATTAATAATAAGAGAGGTGGTAGAGAATTTCGCCTAGCGTACCGGATCCTTAATCAGTTTGTTTGTGTCACTTTAGTTTCTCCGTGGGCAACTAAAGTGACACAAACAAATTTTTGTCTTCGGTTTCTTATTTTATCTCATCTTCTTAGGTTAGAAGTCACTAAAAGTAACCTTCCGTGATATTTCGGTTAGTAATTTATCTGTAAGTTACCGGTTGCCTTAAGTTTGCACCTGGTTTCCTTGGTGTAACTTACAAATTAGGTGCAAACTTAACGCAACCGGGAACTGATTGATAAATTACTTATTGAAATATCACCGAAGGCAACTTTTAGTGATTCCAATCCTAAGAAGATGAAATAAAATAAAAAACCGAAGACAAACAAAACCCACGGATAAACTAAAGTGACACAAACAAACTGATTAAGGGTCCGGTACGCTAGGTGATATTCCCTACCCCCTCTCTTATTATTAATGTTATTTTAAAAAGTTACGCAAAAAATGTCAACAATTCTACCTTTTTAGAAAGCTTATGAATTGAGGAACTAATTTTAGTAATTTTTACGCGAAGTGTCGTAATTTTTTTTTAAGTAATGCCTCAAAGAATTACAAAATTTTGAACAAAATCCAAAAACTTTTGACTTTAAATTCTTTTATGGGTACATTTTCAAAGGTTTTGGCATGTTTTTTGGATTTTTCGTAATCAACCATTTATTGGCTATTAGATGATGGCTCTTTTTCATTACTAATTTAAGTAGTTTTTTCACAATAAGCAGTTTTAGATCGAAAGGCGGGTTTTAAAAAAAATAAGTTAAAAGTCAAATAACTTGATAACCATTGAGTTTTGACCCCCGGTTGATTGGCCTTAAATCATTGCAAATAAGCTCTAGAATAACCCCTTTCAAGGAATAGGTCGAATTTCCAATCACCCTGTATATCGTAGCGTGAATCGGCTCAGCGCCAGCAACTGGAGAGGATCCATACCAGGGAGGATCTTTTGTAACTTTATTTTTTTAACCATAGCGCACCATAGTATATATTCTAGTTCATCCACCACAACTCCGTCTGCTAGTGCTGACATCTGAAGGGATTTGTTTGAGTCGGCTATCACTAGAAACAAAAGAGAGTCACTATAATTAATTCAATAATTACGTAGATAAGACTGTTATGTTGATTTCAAATAGTTTGTTCAATACAATATTCATCGTTGAAAATGTCCCATTTTTACCCGCCTGCGGCGAAGCCCAAAGGAGGGTTATGTGTTTGACCTGTATGTATGTATATATGTATGTATGTCCGTTCCTATGTCAGCTCTTAACTACTCAACGACACACCCGATTTTGATAAATGATACCTCATTAGATTAGTCTTGATGGCGCGAGTGTCACTGGCTAAGCTGAAGTTCGTTAACATAAACAAAATGGCGGATTTTATGCACTTTTAAACTGCACCGCGGTCGGGTTTTTTTTAGTAAAAATATTTATTAGAGATTTCGTTTTTGTTACCTTTAATGCTTGTGAATATCTGTCGTTCATTTGACTTGCGGAGTAGCCCCAAGCATCAGAAGACTCGCAACTCATTGCATAAGACTCACAGTTTTGATACTTCTAGCTACCAAATCTTTGACTAGAGTCGTAAGCACCGGGCTGCAAAACGCGATGCATGCAATATCGCACGCTCGTAAAACGCACCTGCGACCAATTCACACCGACTCATATTACGCTAGTTTTTCCCGTAATGTCAGTGCGGGATGTTCCATTGCTGCCGCTGTATTAGACCGGATTAGATTTAACTAAATCAGAACGTGAATCTGAATAGAATCAGAAATTATGATATTTGCAGATATGATGGATTGCGCGGTTGATGTGGCAATGGGTTGGCCATATAGCCGAACGGATAACCAGTTGGGGTAGTAACGTCATGGAGTGAGTGGCGACTATGCACAGATAAGCGCAGCGGCCCCAGATTTGGTGGAGAGACTTCCTCGTGACAGTAGGGAGGAGTCGGTGGATGCGGTCTGAATAAGACCGCACTCTGTCCTGATCTACAGGAGAAGCCTATATCCAGCAGTGGACATCCGTAGCTGATAGATAAACAGATAGAATATCAGTGTAGCATAACTGGCCGCGACTTCGTTAAACCAAAATACCAGATTTTTAAAATACCTTAATATTCTCGATATTATATCAGATTCTCCGTATACCAGATTCCCAAAATAATACATCCAACAAAATCATTTAGATTTAGATCATTGAGTAACCTACGATTTTATAATTATAGTGTAACGGGAATGTGGTAAGACAGAAATCTGATAAATCAAGAATCTGGTATTTTGGGCATGAGCGGTTTCTCGCACGGCAGAACATCGCCTGTCACTGTCGCATTATATTGAGTGGAATAAATAGGTAGAATTTGTAGCGCGACAAGGAGTCGCGTGTCATAGTCGTGCTAGGTACACAATTAAAAAGATATAATGACCCATCGGGGTTATTAAAAATTTCCAAGCCTGTCCAACCTGACGAAGTCTTCGAATAATGGGAAACATACGACAAAATAGAAAATAGCTATTCCAACGAGCTGCGCACTTTCAGTTTTTGAAGTCGGTGAAAAGATTCAAAGGTTTAAATATTTGTCGTAAACTTTACATGTTGTGTTTTGTGATTTGAAGTTGAGAGTGAATAGGCATCTTCTAGACAAGCATGCTACATCTTAGGCTTCATCGTCACTTAACATCAGTTGCGACCTGCAATGCTTGCCTATTACACATAAAAAAATATCTTAGTAAAACAGCTGGATTGAAACTCCTAGCTTTACAGCGAAGGGTCGGAAGGGCGTCGCCACGTGTCGCGGCGATTTGTCTTCGGCGTGTCTCCACCGCTATCTCGACAATAACCGGAATAATCCGGATTTCTTTGCCGACTGGAAGCTCCTCACGAAACTTGCCTTTGGGGAAATCAGCATTTGAAAATAAGCTTTTTGTAATTCTAATTATTGTTTTCTAAATTTCGGTAGCATTGAATCAGTTCTTCTAGACAATATTTTTTTTATTAGCCCATTGTATCTCATTGCAGGGCAAAGCGGGCAAATAATAATATGGCCTGTCGTAAAAGTTTCGCTGTTTCATTTTCTATGAAGTTTATACATCGGCAAATGTGCAAACTTTAAAGAGAAAAGACATGTTTGAATTAACTGGATTTATATTAAAAGGGGTTAGTCTCATCTCGTCTAAAAAAGCAGCTGGTCTAAGCAGTAACTGGTCTAAAAAGCAAATGGTCTAATTAGCAACTCGTCTAAAAAACAACTGGTCTAAGTAGCAGCTGGTCTAACGCACAGATGGTCTAATTAGCAAGTGGTCTAAAACGCGGTTGGTCTAAGTAGCTAGTGGTTTAAAAATCAGCTGGTCTAATTAGCAAGTGGTCTAAAAAGCAACTGGTCTAAAGGTCTTACCAGAATAAAGTAGAACTCGTACTTACTCGTGAAAATGTATATGTCATGTACTTAAGTCATTAATGTCATGTAATATGAAAGATATTTTTGTGTACCTACTATTTTTTATCTTCTTACCAAATTTCATAAAATCTGTTGTACAGTTTAAGCGTGAAGAGGTTTCATAACCTTCGCATTTATAAAACCCAGGATTGTCAAGGAATAAGAGTGTGGGTAGATCCTTTTGAGCTCTTCGTGTGTATAGCTACTTCCGCTGCTGACTGTACGTAGAAGTGGGCTGCGGGTAAATACTTTAACGCAAGCGCAAATAGGTAGGCTACCTACCTATGGAGACTACGAAAATAAGTATCCACTTTTGAATTTATCTCAATGCAATAACAATAAGGTGAAAAAGTGGACACATATCTTTGTAGTAAAGGAGTGGACTGTACATATAGATATTTAAAATTTAAATAATAATAAAAATATTATGATTGATGATTGAAATCAGTGCTGACTAATTTGAGTTTAGAAGACATTAATTTTTGACGGTATGCTGAGATTTAGACAAAGAACGTTATAGACCAGTTGCATTATTGGCGGGTAGCGTTTTAGACCAGTTGCGTTTTAGACGAGAAGCGTTTTAGACCAGCTGCTAGGTGCGTTTTAGACAAGTTGCTACTTAAACCAGTTGCTTTTTAGACGAGTTGCTAATTAGACCATTTGCTTTTTAGACCAGTTAACTGCTTAGACCAGCTGCTTTTTTAGACGAGATGAGACTAACCCATTAAAAGTAACTAGATAATTAAGTGATGTGATATGGATATGGCACATTAGACCAAATCGTAATGTTATGTCAGAAAGATACTTGTTAAGTAGTACAATGATGTTAATATTAAAATAACGATAAACATCATGTAAAAGTTACCAACTCAAGTATAAAGCAAACACACGTATTTTTTAACAGAAATGTTGTAACACCTGTTTTTTTGTGCTAGTAACAATACGCATTTTTCAGCTTAATTTCAATTTCTTTTACTGGCAACATCACGATTATTTATCGATTCGTTCCAATGAACACTCCGATATTCGCATAAATCGATTTCTAATCCATATTTTAATTTCCTAAGGTTGGTACGCACTATATTGCTGTTTGTTTAAGTCAGTCTTTAATAAAACCAAGTCTATAAAATATCCTAAGTTTTTTTACAACGTTTCAGCCAAGATCTCAATGTGTTAATAAGCATCGATTCGGACCGCGTTCCTAAGTCGATTTTCTCAATCGTTTAGTTTGGCTGAATAGCGTGGTGCCTTTGCGCAGACTGGTCGAAGTGGGAGGAAAAAAAAGGAAGACGTCGGTGAGGTGACTAGGTGTTTTTTTTCGAGAGATGAAAAATACATGAAAATGTAAAATAATTAGAAGACTGATTGAGGAGTGTTTGTTCAAGCCGCGCGTCGGTGAGGAACATTTAATATCGTGTTTGTAGCGTTCTCTGGCGCTCACGATATATACCGGGTACCATGTGTGTGCCGGTTACGTAATTGGTAGTCTGATCCCATTACGCGTTAATTACTTCGAATCTCTATGGAAAGTAGCTGCCTCCTTTACTGCCTTCGTCTCCCAGTGCTAGCATTCCTGGTAAAAATGCTCCAAGTGACATCCTGTACACTACAGAGAACTCAGCGAACCCGAGTATAAAGGTCAAAAAATGCTTAAAGCGACATCCTGTACACTACAGAGAACTCAGCGAACCCGAGTATAAAGGTCAAAAATCGCACAACATCTGAAATAAACCCATTTTTATGGGTTTCTACGCTGAGGCTTAAATAACCCCGTCTTTGGGTCGGAGTCCTACTTGTGAGGAGAGCTGCATCATCTGGCATCTGCACTAGTGCTGTGAGGACCAGAGCGTCGTGTGGTGTCGTGTGAAGCCGCCTCTACTCCGCAGATTGAACGCTAAGTGATCTTTATATACCCCGTTACTCCGGGATGTTCGTGATTGGATAGACACCACCACTTTACACCTACATAGTTTCATAAATCCTAGTGGAAGATCTTTTCCTAATATTTAAATGTGTATTGCGGGGACGCTCGCATTGGGTATGTACTATTGAGATAAAAGCCGCTCCGTGAATCTGCGCTTGCCCTGCGCTTGTCAATAATTTTTGCGTCTGCCTCACGCTCGGGTTCGGATTTTACCCCGATAGTACAGCCTTTTTCTTTTAAGTTAGGTTTGTTTATATAGCCAAGGGCTAAATCTTGGAATAGAAACTTCGTACGTTAATTTCACAACTTGCGCTAGTACTTAGTAAGTTACACCACCCTGCGCTAGATCTTATGATTGGCTTAAATTGTTAAAATAATAGTTTAAAGGTATAATTAAACAACGCTCATGAGAATAGACCTTCCTTTTATTTAATACGACCAACCCCTACTCGTGTTGGTGGACCATTCGCAAGGCGCCCTTATTATAAGTTTAGCGTTTGGTTCCCCAGGCCACGGCTGACTTCCCGCGACCCTTTCTGGAGTTCATGCTCGCTCGCAAATAAAAGTATTACAGTGGCTGCCCAACGCTAAGGCCTGAATGAGTGGTTGGTAGTTTTGTTCTGTGCTCATGAGTAGTCAGTAGGTGTAAGGTGTGTCTATAAAGTATTTTATTATAATTTAACTTTTGGAACTTGTTTTCTTGTAACGGTGGTTCAACGCTTGGTGATACTTGTGGTATCCGTTGCCCTTTAAATAATTTAACTGTGAATTTTAATATTAGCTATAACGCTTGATACTCTGACTTGATAAATATAAGTTTTGTGTATTGTCATCAAAATGGACTTTACTATAAAAGTAGAATGGTTGTTAAAGGAAGAGATCTTACACGAACTCACCACACTAAACATTCCTTCACAACCTACTGCCACATGTGAGGATTTGCGCAAGCTTCTGCGTCAAACTCGGTCGCTTATTCGACGAGGCAGTTTAAAGCCGGTAGGTGACGGCACTCCGTCAGATGTCGCTGCTGAGGTAGGCTTATGTCGTAAGGCGGTCCTAGCGTTGCAGAAGGAAGCTGCTGCTGGGTCGAAACTGTCGGAAGCGTGCCGGGAGAGACTGATAGGTCGTGCAAATTACTACCTAAGCCGCGTAGAGCGTTTGTCAGGTGATGTTGAGGGGGTGCAGGTACTTAAAGGTACTTTAGTGAATTGCTTAACTGTACTTAACCCTGATTTGGAATCGTCGGACTCTGAGGTCGAAATTTATAGCTCTCCGGTTAAGGATGAGCCCAAGACTGTATGCCGTGCTGAGCCTCGCTACAATTTAGCTAGCTTAAACCTTAAATTCAAAGGGGACACATGTGTTCGTGCTTTCACTACGCGTCTAGAGGAACTACGAGTGGCTCGCGAGATTCCTGAGCGGATAGTTTTTAATGGGTTTCCGGACATTGTGGACGGACCAGCTTTATTTTGGTACCGCTCCAATAAGGACTCCTTCAAGGATTACTTTGATCTTTTGCAGGCGCTTAAAGCAGACTTTGACATCCCGGACTTTGATCACAAATTGTTAGGCGAGATAAGAGCGCGAACACAGGCTCGTCATGAGTCGATTGTTGTTTACCTGTCAATAATGGGGAGTCTGTTCTCACGTTTGACTACTGCCTTGACGGAGCCGGAGCGTCTGGATATTTTGCTTCGGAACATTCGACCGGAGTATAGTCGCGAGCTCGCGCTAATTGATGTAAACTCAATTGCTGACTTAAAGGTTTTGTGTAAGCGTCTAGAGTTGGCGTGCACGCGTGCTGGCGATTTTGCTGAACCGTCGTCGTCTGGTTACACGGTAGCTCCGGATGTGCAAGTGAAGCCTCGAACCCCATATGCCGCGCCCCGTAAGCAAGTGGTATCGTCAGTTGGTAGGCCTACACCCAACACAACGACATTTTGCTTTCGTTGTAAGACTCCTGGTCATAAAACTAATCGCTGTATGCGCTCTCGCGACGTCGTGTGCTTCGAATGCGGTCATCCGGGCGTGCGTCGGCCCGAGTGTCCGAATTGTAATCAAGAAGGACCTTCTACTAGTCCAAAAAACTAGGCAACAGGGTCTCGCGTTTTGCTTCATCCTCGGATGCCGCGAGACCTGTTGAAACTTACTTCTTGCCTCCTGCTAATGATCATCGGCCTTACTTAGCCGTTCAAGTTTTGAATGTGAACGTCTATGGGCTCTTGGATTGTGGCGCATCATGCTCTGTGCTAGGCATGGATGCGCACCTCAAATTTTTGGATTTGTCTTTAGAAATGTGTGAATTTGAACAGCCTCGGATTCTGCGTGTCGCGGATGGCGTTAGTTACACTTGTCGTTACTATATGAATTTGCCTATTGCCTATAAAGGTGTAGTTCGGTTAGTTAAATTTCATATACAGCCGGAAATCCGGTTACCAATTCATTTTGGAATAAACTTTTGGAAAGCTTTTAACTTAGCTCCTGATGTACTTGCTTGTCTTCCTTCTAATGTGGCGTCTGCCCAGTCTATGGTTGGGAGCGTGGAGGAAGATGGCTTGCATAACTATGACTCGTTGACCTCACACCAGAAGTGTGAGATTAATAAAATAAAACTTCTTTATGATAATATTAACACGGATAAGGTCGGATTAGGTGAAACCTCCCTGATTCAACACGTCATTAATACAGGTGATGCTGCACCGATTAAACAAAAATATTATCGACTCAGCCCGGAAAAGTTAAAATTTTTGGACGCGGAACTTGATCGTATGCTAGAAAGTGGGATTGTTGAGCCCTCCCATTCGCCGTGGAATTCACCGGTCACTATGGTGCCCAAGGCGAACGGCGAGCTACGGCTGTGTCTGGATAGTCGTCGTCTTAACGCGGTATCTAAATCGGATGCATACCCACTTCCTTATATCAACTATATTATCGATAATTTACGCGACGCCAAGTATCTAACATCTTTGGATCTTAGTGCGGCATATCACCAGATCCCACTTCATCCTGATTCTAAGGAGAAGACGGCTTTTACAGTACCTAGACGTGGATTGTATCATTATAATCGGATGTGCTTCGGATTGGTGGGGGCTAGTGCGACTATGCAGCGGCTGATGGATAGCCTTTTTTCCGCCGAGTTCGACAACCGGGTCTTTGCGTACATCGACGACATAGTAATTTGTACATCTTCATTTGAAGAACATGTTGATATTCTCAAACGGGTCTTCGAAAAGCTGAAAAATGCCAACTTAACTATCAATATACAGAAGTCTCAGTTTTGTCGCAGTGAGCTTAAATATCTTGGCTTTGTTGTCGATCGTTTCGGTTTACGCACAGACCCTGGTAAGGTTGAAACGATTATGAATTTTCCTACTCCGAAAGATCCTAAAGAGTTGAAACGTTTCCTGGGTATGGCAGGCTGGTATCGCCGGTTCATTAATAACTTCTCCCAAGTTGCCCGTCCTCTAACCCGTTTGACTAGTAAAAAACTTAGATTTGAGTGGAATTCCGAGGCGGATGAAGCTTTCAACACTCTTAAGTCAGCTCTCATCTCTGCTCCTATTCTGAGATGCCCGGATTTTAGTAAACCTTTTTACATACATACCGATGCCAGCTCGTTTGCGATTGGAGGGGTTTTAACTCAACGGATTGACGATGTGGATCACCCGGTGGCTTATTGTAGTAGAACGTTGAGTGCGCCAGAGGTTAACTACACAGCAACGGAACGGGAACTTTTGGCCGTGATTTTTGCTCTTGAGCAGTACCGCGCATACGTAGAGGGATCAAAGTGCTACATAGTCACGGATTGTAGTTCTCTACAATGGTTTTATAAACTTAAAAACCCGACAGGACGGTTAAATAGATGGGCTTGTCGTTTGAGTCAGTTTGAGTTTGAGATCATACATAGAAAGGGCAAAGAGCATATCATACCTGACACTCTATCTCGAATTAAGATCTCCTCTATCACTTTTGATCCGATAACAGTGCAGGACCCGTGGTACCAAAAATTATTGAAAGATTGCTCGGAAAATCCTCGTCTCTTTCCTAACTTTACCATTACTGACGGGAAACTGTATCGTTTGTCTAAAAATAAATATAATCTTACTGCGCAATTCGATTGGAAGCTTGTAGTGCCTCGAGAACATCGTGAGGAAATCTTCCAGCAGTGTCACGATGCACCGACCTCTGGACATTTTGGTGTTGCTAAGACCCATAAGCGAATTGGTGCGGCGTACTTCTGGCCAGGCCTGTTTCAGGATGTCAAGAAGTATGTTGCCGCTTGTGAGGTGTGTAAATGCTACAAGCCTGCCAACACTGCTCGAGCAGGACTAATGGGTAATCCTAGGATTGTTACTAAACCTTGGGAAGCTGTCTCGTGTGACATCTTAGGTCCATTCCCTCCATCTTACGCTAGGAACCAATATCTTTTCGTATGCGTCGATTACTTTAGCAAATATGTTCTTTTGTTTCCTCTACGTAATGTAACGGCGAAGGCAATTGTCAAGTGTATAGAAAAGGGTGTTTTCTTACTACATGGAGTATGCAAGTATATATATATCGATAACGGGCCTCAATTTACCTCGAAGGAGTTCAGGGACCTCATGTCTAGATATAACGTTCCTAACGTCTTCTATAACCCGCGATACCACCCGCAAACGAACCAAACTGAGCGCTCCAACAGAGATATTGTTCGAGCCATTGCCTCGTACGTGCAGTCGGATCATCGTACTTGGGACCAAAAGGTTTCCGAGATCCAATGTGCCTTAAATACCTTCGTACACGAGAGTACAAAGTTTACTCCGTTTTACTTAAATCATGGTCGAGAGATGGTGATAGATGGAGCGCTGCTCAATCTCGATGTTCCTGTAGACCCGGTCTCGGTGGTCGTGGAACGCGAGCCATTTTCCTCTAACCTACCTAAGCTTTGTGACGTATATAAAAGAGTGCAAGGCCACCTTAAAAAGGCTTACACTCATAACGTTAAATACTATAATTTGCGGAAGCGCCCTATTCAATTTGACGAGGGTCAAATTATTTACAAGCGTTGCTTTCCTCTTTCCAATGCGGCTAAATATTTTAGCGCTAAACTATCGCCCAAGTTTGAGAGGTGCGTAATCAGTAGGAAACATTCTCCATTGGTTTACTCGTTGAAGTCCATGGACGGGAAGCCTTTGGGTAAATTCCACATCAAGGACTTATTGCTTCGTGGTGACGGTCAGCCACCCGACCCACTTGTGTCTGCCTCCAGCAGCACCCCAGGTAGTTAAGGTTAGCGCGTACCTCAGGCATTCGTTCCAAGTAAAGCGTGGCTTGCGAACTGTGTTCTGCGCCTCTTTATGTTTTGTGTTTTAGCATAGTGTTCTTCTATGTGTTTTTTATGTTGCACCACAGGTTTAATGTAAGGTTAGCTTAGAACGTATGACCGGACATGCAGGTAATATTTCGTTAGAAGAAGATTTGTCCTGTCAGTTGGTTTAAATTTGGAATGTTTATCTGTAGGAATGATTTCTTTTGGTCTGGACTGTAGGCTTTTGTTGTTTGGAGAACATCTGGTCCTGACTGTTGGTTTAAATTTGGTATGTGTAAACTGAAGGTATGTATTAGTTTAAGTACACCCGGGTTTAATATAAGTAATTAGTTAAGTAGATAGGTAAGAAGTTTAGCTAAGGTATCTATCGATACATTAGATTAATTGTGCTGTCTCGTGCCGTTCTAAAACTAAGGATTACTTTAGTAAGTAGTTTAGGTTTTCGGTTGGTTACACAACGGGTGTAACCAATTCTTGAGATAAAAACAATTTTAAAGTTTTTATCTGCATGGATACTTTGAGAAATGGACATTCTGTCACCAGAGTGCGTCCTATTTCAATTATAATTTTTTTTAATTTGATATGCCTTTGGCTTCTAATGAAATGGCTTTTGTTCCATATGCGTCGCAAAGGGTTGTAGGTCGTGTGTCACGCCCCCTTGTTTGTCTTGTTAACGATAATACCTCGTCTACAGATTTTAATTTGCAAGTTCTCTTATTGGCTGTGTGTCACGCCTCGCTTGGCAGAGTTATGTTAAGCATAATCTGCTAGGTTCTTAATTCTAGTTTATTGAGCTTCCTGCCAGGCTGTGTGTCACGTCGGCATAGCGGTAATGTTCCAGACTTAGTGAACGACTTATAATATTTTCTGTACTCTAATACCTAAGATTCAATTTAAGCATTGCTAGGTTTTTTTTTAATATTTTGCCTATGCTTTCTGCTGTTTAGTTTAAGGTGTCAACAGTGTTTGATAGAGGGATATCTATCCAAACATAGACAGGGTGTTGGTTTAGTTTAAGTACATAAAAAAAAAACTTCTCATGAGTTTTCGTAGGTTAAGGATTTCAGACATCTTCCTCTGCGGACGGAGATGACCCCTCCCTTGATTCTTCTGCTCTGTTCAGTAGATCTGACAGTGTAGAATAATTTTATTTCAGAATTTTTAGTAAAATTCTGAAATAAAATTATTTCACTAACTGGAAGGGTACTGTAACACCTGTTTTTTTGTGCTAGTAACAATACGCATTTTTCAGCTTAATTTCAATTTCTTTTACTGGCAACATCACGATTATTTATCGATTCGTTCCAATGAACACTCCGATATTCGCATAAATCGATTTCTAATCCATATTTTAATTTCCTAAGGTTGGTACGCACTATATTGCTGTTTGTTTAAGTCAGTCTTTAATAAAACCAAGTCTATAAAATATCCTAAGTTTTTTTACAACGTTTCAGCCAAGATCTCAATGTGTTAATAAGCATCGATTCGGACCGCGTTCCTAAGTCGATTTTCTCAATCGTTTAGTTTGGCTGAATAGCGTGGTGCCTTTGCGCAGACTGGTCGAAGTGGGAGGAAAAAAAAGGAAGACGTCGGTGAGGTGACTAGGTGTTTTTTTTCGAGAGATGAAAAATACATGAAAATGTAAAATAATTAGAAGACTGATTGAGGAGTGTTTGTTCAAGCCGCGCGTCGGTGAGGAACATTTAATATCGTGTTTGTAGCGTTCTCTGGCGCTCACGATATATACCGGGTACCATGTGTGTGCCGGTTACGTAATTGGTAGTCTGATCCCATTACGCGTTAATTACTTCGAATCTCTATGGAAAGTAGCTGCCTCCTTTACTGCCTTCGTCTCCCAGTGCTAGCATTCCTGGTAAAAATGCTCCAAGTGACATCCTGTACACTACAGAGAACTCAGCGAACCCGAGTATAAAGGTCAAAAAATGCTTAAAGCGACATCCTGTACACTACAGAGAACTCAGCGAACCCGAGTATAAAGGTCAAAAATCGCACAACATCTGAAATAAACCCATTTTTATGGGTTTCTACGCTGAGGCTTAAATAACCCCGTCTTTGGGTCGGAGTCCTACTTGTGAGGAGAGCTGCATCATCTGGCATCTGCACTAGTGCTGTGAGGACCAGAGCGTCGTGTGGTGTCGTGTGAAGCCGCCTCTACTCCGCAGATTGAACGCTAAGTGATCTTTATATACCCCGTTACTCCGGGATGTTCGTGATTGGATAGACACCACCACTTTACACCTACATAGTTTCATAAATCCTAGTGGAAGATCTTTTCCTAATATTTAAATGTGTATTGCGGGGACGCTCGCATTGGGTATGTACTATTGAGATAAAAGCCGCTCCGTGAATCTGCGCTTGCCCTGCGCTTGTCAATAATTTTTGCGTCTGCCTCACGCTCGGGTTCGGATTTTACCCCGATAGTACAGCCTTTTTCTTTTAAGTTAGGTTTGTTTATATAGCCAAGGGCTAAATCTTGGAATAGAAACTTCGTACGTTAATTTCACAACTTGCGCTAGTACTTAGTAAGTTACACCACCCTGCGCTAGATCTTATGATTGGCTTAAATTGTTAAAATAATAGTTTAAAGGTATAATTAAACAACGCTCATGAGAATAGACCTTCCTTTTATTTAATACGACCAACCCCTACTCGTGTTGGTGGACCATTCGCAAGGCGCCCTTATTATAAGTTTAGCGTTTGGTTCCCCAGGCCACGGCTGACTTCCCGCGACCCTTTCTGGAGTTCATGCTCGCTCGCAAATAAAAGTATTACAATGTAAACAGATGCAAATAAAGGAAAACCTTTAAATACCATACACACACACACACATAGGTCAGGCATGATTTGGCTTTTAATTCTGAGCAGAGCACGAATCCAGAAATTACCCAAATTTAGTGTTCAACGTAAGGCTGAGAGCAGATAACAGGATTAACAGGCTAAAAGCAAATTAAAAGTTATGTACTTAACAAGCTCGTGTGTACTAGCCTCGGTAAATAGGTTAAATAAACCGTTGGTAAAAAGGTCCAAGCAAACAAGGTTTTAAAGGTACGATGGAAGGAAAGTATTTCTGGTAACTCCATGTGGGAGTATTGAAAGTACAGAAAGGTAGGTAACGATTTTCAGACCTAATTTCATTATACGGCTTAAAGAATTACCTAATATATCTGGATCTCCTAATGACTGAGTTACAAGATTGAATAATGTAAAATGACTGAATTTCTTTATTCGATACCTACAATGAATTCCTAATATGACTGAATTTTAAATTGGCAATGCTTCTTATAGAATATCCATGTGGTAAACAATCATGCAGTTAACTTGATAGATTGCGGAAACTGCAGCACAAACATGCAACATTTAAAGCATGCGTTTTCACCTCATGTATCAAATGTGATCTGATCTGTCAGAGCTTATAATGGTTGCAACTCTTCAAACTACAATAGAATAATGGAATGCTTTGATTCTTAAGTTCAAAAATAAGTTTCCTAGAGATAACTACTCAGGCTGCTTGATTGTGAACTTTTATGAAGTAAATTCTCAGAACGAATTATTTAACTAGTGAAAACATAATTATTAGAAGAGCAAAATGTCGTTTTCTATGCTTCTGAAATATTATAGCTTGTTTGGTGGTCCTTAGAGGGTCCTATGAGCCTGCCCTTAGGGCCTGCATCCCTTCACTAAGTTCAATTGCGGATCACCGCAACTGCGAGATACATTCTGGCATTTCAATGCCAGCTCGTACAAGACAATGACTAGAAAAAATCTCAAACAACGGACATTCATAATGTTTAGTACTATTTAACCAAGAAATTATCAATAAAAACCGTCCCTCAAGAAAATTGGAGTGTTGCCCGCAGAAATAGCGCTCAACTCAACCTTTCCGCCAGATTGGACGGGCTGCTGACGTATGCTTTATGAAAATTGCTGGCGGCCTTAGACTATTTGTACTTCAAATTGAATGCTAGACAATTAGATAAATATACTTTCCTAATTACACAAAAAAATATTTAATAATACCTAATCTTGCCAATCCACATGACTACAAAAGCCCCAATGGAGTACTGGCACTAATTAACTTTTATACAACTGAGGGTATCAATTAATTGACTGGGAGTACGCCATATGCTATACAAATACTTGATTATATGTACGTTAGGGGCTTTTTAAGAATCTATTAACAATCATAGTATTGCAGGTTTTATTACTTAATAAACTTGAAAAAAGGGGAAAGTACAGAATAGAAGGTACCACTTTCAATACCGGCGCTATGCCAGTAGCAAATTATCGCTACATACCCATTCCCATTCCATTAGTTATCGGCTAGCATAACGCTACGAAATGTTGGTTGCGAAAGTGGTACTGTTGAATAACTTCCAACTTACATACTTATATTAAAATTGTAACTTACGTATACTATTCTGTAAATATGTTCCCTGATTTCTCTGATAACGTCACGGGTATTAAGGTTAAGTAGAATGGATGGCTCGCTGAGCCGCGGGTTCAACGTGTAATCATTGCGTTAGCAGCCTGCTGGAATAATTCAAATGACGTGAAGTATTCCTAAAACTGTATGTCTAGATTGTCTGGTGTTATTTATTCGGTCAATCTTATTGACCTTGTCGTTACGAGGTGCATAGTTAGTTACATACAGGTTATTTGGAACAAAATAAAGATAAGACCATAAGATAGTATGAGTAAAGAAATTAACACGCTAATAATAATAAAATTATCATTTGTGAATAAGTTATTTTTAGGGTGCCAAAGGCCAAAGGGACCTTATTAATAAGCCTCCGTTGTCCGTCTGTCCGTATTTCTATCTATCCGTCTTTCTCTCCGTCTCTCACAGGGTCGTATCTTTTGAACCGTACTAGGTAGAGACTTGATATTTTCAAAGAACTCTTAGTCAACAGAAAGTATCTTAAAAGTTTTGATTCCCTTGCGATCGTCAAATTATGCGGCGTAAACAGAGCATAAACGGCCGTATCTTTTGATTGCGTTGACTTAGAAGTTTAATGGTTTTGTATGGAGAATGATGCGACTCGAATCACCTTAACATGAAATTAATTCACCAACCGCAGAACATGCAAATTATGCTGTGAGAAAAATGCGTATTCAAAACATAAACAATGTTTAATCAAAACAATGTGTTTAAAAAGTACATCAATTTAACTGGCGCGTGTCAAGCGTGACTGTTCCGCCCGAACCGTGTCGGGATTGAACCTGCGACCCCGCGCCGGTGGTCCGCTGCGGGGCGTCAGATCAGCGCCTGGCTTTATTGCTCTAGGGAAGTATTCTAAACAGGCAAGGGAAACAAATTTAATAAAATCCGCTAAGTCAAGATCTAATTGAAAATACTTAACGTTATTTTATTAAGGAAGGGTTGGATTTTTTGAAATAAATTATGGAAAAGAAAGAAGTTACAAATACTTAATTGTAAATTAGTAGTTATGCGAAAAGGTATGTACATTAATAGTTTAAATAAAAACACTCACTTAACTCTTAAATACAAAATCGCTATTAAAAAACGAAAAAGCTTTCACACGAGATTGGAAATTCATAAACCCCTTACATTTTCACATTATCCAGTTCAAAATTGCATCATAGCAGAAATTTTCATGTAAAATATCCACTTGAAAAATAGCGTCCCTTCAGGATCCAATCTCAAAGCATCATTTAGTTGGGATGGGGTGCAATAGCGGCCCCGTGAAATAATATCGGATGGAAACGCTTGATAAAAGTCGAGCGATCGAGATAGCCTTGACGATGACGAGACCGGGAGCTAGAGACATCTTTTCATTTATATTCATAAAATGTTAAAATAGACGTTTTCAATCAATATTCAAGTAGCGTTTTAGCACATAACTAATTATATGTTTACCAAAGAAATGTAAAATTAATCAACGAAAATTTATAACAAAAATACCTTACATTTTATCATAAAACAGCTTACCTAAAACATTGAACGAAAATGTTTTTAATAATTTTGTTTGTGTTTTAAACTCTTAGTTTTCGAATTGAAATTCGTAACATGGAAATATTTTTTAGCAAATAGAGCTTCTTAAATCATGATTATAGGGTAGTGGCCGTCTTAAGCATACCGGAATTAAATGCTCTACTCCCGACCTAGCACGCGAGCTAGCAGGGGGCGTATCTCCACTACTTGGTCCATTTATTTTGTTAAGATACAATAATTTCTTGTGTTGTCTTTTTGCTCGGCTGCACTTTGTTTTTGGATGTGCAATATAGCGTGATATCGTTTTTATTGCGTCGTAAATTTGGTGCAATTTGGAGCTGTTTTTTTGTGGAAAAGTGGGTTGTTTATGTGACCAACAATGTTTTTGTACAATCGAACACACCATTAACTGTACATTTGTAAACGAATGTTAACTTTATTACAACGTGTTAAAGTCTATGGGTGGTCAGTTAACAGTGTCTTCGTTTGTAGTTGTATATTACGTGGCACAAATAATAGTAGTAATACTATTGGCTCAATTTTTTTTTCAGGTCGCTTCGAGCAAACTGTACCCCAACTTTTATTCCAATCTGCATAATTTATACTTTTATGTAGATCCTAATACATTAAATCGTCAAAAAAAATGTTTTAATATCAGAAAGACAAAAAAACAAAATAAAAGTACCTGTGAGATGTCTTACGCCAGTTTGATTTGTCTTTTTATCTATCTTTGTGAACCGATTTAGTCGTAGGTACCTACTGATGGAGCCACTTCAGTGGCTAGGTATAGATATTTATCCTAGACATTTATCGTAAACTCACCAAAAATCCTTTAAATTACCGTGTAAAAATTCTGGACTTTTTTCCTAAGTAATTACTAGCTGTACAAAAACGCCCTACAATTTACCGTCAAGGTGGCCGAACGACAGTTATGGCGCGCTTTATTGCGCGATATATCCTGGACCCTCCTGCTCCCCCGCTACTTTTTGTACCATACATAAAAATGGGAAGGGAGAATGGTAGAAATTTAAAAGGGTTCCGTAAAACCTCAAATTGAAAGACATGTATTACAAAAATATTTAACTAATAATACACCGATTACTTACTGTATTACAAGAATTATTTCAACCCTCACCTTTCTCACTGCCCCAACTTCATCCGCCTCTGACTTACTGGAAGAAAATGCTATTTTACATTCAGCTCGCTATTTGTACGAACAAGGTTTTTCATTCGTACAACAAACTATTGATATATTTTTTCTGTTATATATTTAGGTATATTCAAGTAGATATATAAATGTAATTTATTTACAGGTACAAAAAGAAAACTGACTTCAAACATTAAAACGACATCAAATTTTGAAATTCCAATACACTTGTTGATCCCATCCATCCAACCGCGACGACGGAGTTTTAACGTGACAATCACAAAAATATACAACTGACTAAAACACTTATTTTTTGTGAAGTCATTTAAAAATGACTACAGTTGCTTAGGGAACCCTAAAAACTTGAGCGTTTATTGGAACAGTATCGGAACTGTTTCCAAGCTGTAAATCTTGCGTCGATGATATTATTCGTTTTATTGGTTCTGACCCCATGCAACTCACCGATTTTACACTTTTATACTTTTCCTAGCAAGTTAGGTAATAGTTTATGGAAAGGATGGGATGATTTTGACCAATTCGGATGATTCAAATTTCCCATGCTGATTAAACAAAACTGGTAACACCTTGAGGTTTAAAAACAATTTTATGATATTACGCAATAAAAATGAAATAATTAGTTTAAATCCTTTAAATAAATTAATAAAAATAAAAAACAATCAAAAACGTAACGAAAGTTGACAAATTTTTTCGACCACGAAAAAGTATTTTTAATTTAAGTAGTTAATTAAAAAGTTTACCATAGACACATACTGTCAGTCAAACGTCATAATTGCCTTGTTTCCAGGTTATGATTAATTTTGTATTTTATAATATAAAACCTAGTCGTAGAAAAAGTATTGTATGCAACATTGTATACTTAACTCAAAAAACGCTCATTGCGTCTCTATTTGCGATACTCGCCGCATTCGCGGCTCGTATCGCAACTCACGCAATTCGCATTTTTTGAACCCGCTTATACAACTGTTGCATAAAATACTATTTATTAGATTTCCATTGACAAAACCCAGTATGCTAGCTGGGTATTTCTAAGATGACTGAATTTGAAATAGTAGATACGTCCAGTAGAGCCATGGACCGGCCCAAGAGAATTGAGGTGAGTTCTGTATTCATCTCCGCTATTTATTTCACGTGTTATCTATTGGTTATCTAAATATTTATAAATGTTGGTTATTTCGTGAAGGTAATTAAAAGCTTTAAATAAAGTCGAAGTCATAAACATGCTTACAATCATTCGTCCATATAAGTAATTATGCCTCTAAATTTTTTGAAAATAGTTGAGATTTAACCGCAATTCTTAATCATCATTATCATTTCCGCATTTTTTTTTCCTTTTTTTCTGCACATCTTAATTGTATTGATCAGAATGTTCCGTTATATACTTTATTTTATATTTTTAGGTACTAAAAACTTAATTATATATGTCGGCGTCAGGGGTAGGAGTCGTCAGGATGTCCATCAAATTGCCTTAATCCGCAGTCGAATGTACGCTTCCATCGGTTGGAGCTCGATAGTATCACTAACTAATCATAATAAACGAAGAAATGCAGTGAGGTTGGTTGCGGGACGTGTTCCTTCGCCCAAAACACTCAGATCTACCATCACTGACTCTGATTCCTTCTCCAATACTATTCACCAATTTTCTGACATGCAAAAGATTAACAACCATTACAGAACTCCATCAATTTTGAATAAACGTCATTGTACCGCAACCAAAGACACTCAAGCTTAAACAAACTTGACATTCCTTCGTGGGGAGAACTCTGACACTGCGACATATATTTTTAAGTACATTATCTGATGAGAATATTTACCAGTACGATTGAAGCTTTACGGCAACTTATGTAACGTTTTATGATAACATCACGTACATTTTTTTTTTGCTTCTATGTCACAAATAATCACATTGGTTAAAATCCGCGGCCTTGCCCATTAATATAAGTTTTTTTTTCAAATCCCTAGGAAAATTGAACCCTTATAATAATAGTATAGGAGCTAAATAGACTAGAAGATAGGATCCATTATGGATTGGTGTAATGGGCCATCTTTTTGAGATTTATGGTGAACCCGGCCCTTATGGACGATAGATACTCGTTATTAATAGTATCTTAAATATATTAGAAACCACTCAAACGTTTTTAATACCTATATAAAGTTATAAAACAGTATTGTAAGGTACATTTTCGAAATAAGAACCTAACCCAATATTGCAGTATAATGTAATCACCTGCTCTGACTCAGAATGAATTTTTACTCAGAGGCTCTGAGTAAAAATTAACGGTATAAGACAACTCTTTAAACCCAAGAAAAACTTAAAAAAAAACGGTCAGTATAACACGCCATCTAGGTAAAGTGATTTGTAGGTACAACCAACCTAGGCATAATTATATATGAACTTGTGGTTTTGTTTTCATAATATTCTAAAAAAACTATACACCTTCTTACCTATGATTCATGATAAAAAAGTATTTAATAAGGTTGGTAGGTTAGTAGGTTATGAAGTATATTTTAAAGTTCGTGACTGCAAGGCCATATTATCACACCAGATTTTTGCATGTTTCCACAATGCTCTTATATTTTCTTTACATTTTTAAGTCAGGCACGTATACCAATCGTGCGCCGCTTGCTAGATGACGTCATAATCGTTTGCGGACGAGCTTTCATTAGCATGCACGTGTAGGGGGTAAGGTTAATTACGGTTTTAAACCGACTTCAAAAGAGTTGAAGGTTCTCAATTTGGATAACTATGGAAGACTGTTGCTAAATATCGTCTCGCCTTCCGGGTGCATCATCATACCAGTAATATGTAATGGGGTGTTGTAATCGGCTTCATACATGAAAAAATAAAAACGTCAAGTCCTCCGTTTTTGAAACAAGAAATAGTGCCTTATTATACATCTTTCTTTTTTGGCGGTGATAAAAACGAATTCAGAGGTGGCTTTGATTGTATTTTAGTGATGATCTTATCATGCCCCTTGCATGTCCCTTTTCACCATTTGTTTGTGCACTGTTTTTCTGATTAAAACAACATATGTCATTACTATGAATTTGCAGCCATTATCTATTGAAGTACCTTGTCCAGAAATTGGCACATTATGATACATGGACATCTGGTATCATCTTCGAGGGTAGCAAAGGCAGCAAAGAGTATGATGTGATCTTGCTACCTTCTTTCGGTTGTTCAAGATTTAATTTCTAACTTATTTTGAAAACGGTATTACAGAAATGATAAGAGATTATCTTTTTACTTTTATATGTTAAAACACCTCTTTTATGGCTGGTACTACGACCATTTTGTAATCGCATTTATAGGTAAGCTCACTTTAAATAATTAGCATACATTCCATTGTACGTAGTCTGCTTCTTGTTTTGAAGTAAGGCAAAAACTATAGCATTAGAAAATTGAGGATAACGGCACGAATGATTCGTGTAGTTTTGGAAATGGGTACAGGGTTGTCAAGACAAAGGCACTAAAAATCCCCGGGTTTGGGGGTGAGCTTAAGTCAGGATTGTCATTTAAATGTCACATTCTGCAAAATTTTGCTTTTATCTCGGAAACGCATGGAAATATTGGAATAGTTTCTTCAGCACAAATTAACTACATTAAATTTGCTATAAGCTTGGTATGATAATTACAGAGAATTAAGGTTTTCAATTTGGTGAAACTCCAAAACGCAAAGGGTACTCTTTCAAGCTTTGTCTTTGCCCGTTTAGAGCTGATTCTTGGCACAATTGTTTCTTGAATAATCTTGAATGCTTTAACGTTGAGAGCAATCAAATAACCTTGCGCTTCTTCCATAAATTTTTACTCAAGGTATGATAGTTACAGATAATTAAGGTTTTGAATTTGATGAAACTCCAAAAAGCAAGGGTGCTCTTTCAAACTTAGTAGTTACCTTGCCAGTTTAGATTCAGAGTTGATTTTCGGCACTGTTGTTTCTTGAATAGTCTTGAGTGCTTTAACATCGAGACTCATCTAGAAACCTCGTGCAGGTAGTAGGGGGAGAGATGAGAAGTTTATCTACCCGCGACCACGGACGCTGAAAAGGGTTACGAAACGATTACTTAAAAAATGTAGTAATATACGCGATTTAATCCGTTTAAGGTGTCTTATTACAATAAGTTTGATTTCGTCGTATTTTACCGGACTGCGGCGAAGCCAAAAAGGAGGGCTATTATGTGTATGAACTGAATGTATGTCCGTTCCTATGTCCGCTCGTAACTACTCAACGACACACCTGATTTTGATAAATGATACATCATTCGATGCGTCTTGATGGCACGAGTGTCACTAGGTAAGTTAAAAAAACAAAATGGCGGATTCAGGCACTTAAATTCATGGTATTTTTACACTGCAGTCGGGTTTATTTAAATAAAAAAAAAAAAATGATTTATTGCCACGAGAAACACAAACAAACAAACAATTTCATCGTATTAAATATCAAAGCTAGCTTAAACTTAAAGAAACAAGTCGGTACTGTGGCAACAGGCTCAGACTCAGCGTATGCTGTGAGAGTGTTGGGCTGCACAGCGCTGTTTTTCAGCCTGCACCTTACTCGGGCAATTTGCCCGAAAAAAAAAAAAAAATGTGGTTATTTTAAAATTATTCTACTCCAGTGAGAGACCCCAGATTTTATCAATCAATCTTTGTTCTTCCAGGCTTTATTTTTATATTTTAAATAACAATTATATCTGTATTCACACTGTAAAACGGTTGGTTTATTTTTCTGACGTCTTATGACTTTTATTTCACTACCTATTACTGCAACCGTTTTGGTTCTTTTAATTATTTTTTCCACATTAAATGCACTAAGAACAATAATAATGACTGTAAATTAATATGCGTTCTTGAAGAATAATTCCAAGTTTATACCCGTTGTTCACAGAATCCCCACCTTTTGGGTTTTTCTTACTACTAGGTAGTAAGTGCTGGCTGAACCGAACTGCCGCTAGAAAAGTAGGCTCGGTCAGGTTAGAAGTGCGACCCTTACAGAAACGAATCGATTTTAGAAAAGTAGGTTAGGTTAGGTTTGAACTACGACCCCAACAGAAACGAACTGCTAGCGGAAATGTAGGTTAGGTTAGGTTTGAACTGCAATCCCAACAAAAATGAGCTGCTACCAGAAATGTAGGTTAGGTTAACACGTTCCCTGTGCATGCATCATGTTGACGATAGCCCCACCGAACCCCGACCCGACTGAACATCGTCTAACTAAGAGCCTGAACATGTTTTGTAAGTAGCTATAAGCCCTAGGACTACTTCCTAGAACCATGTTTTATAGTTAGTACGTAGGTGAAATATTTAAGTATTTTACGAGTTTTTGCCCGTACAAGAGGCCATATGTGTAGTGTAACGACTCATTAGCACTTGTGTAAACCTTAGAACCCGATCCCCCTATCTAGAGCTTAGATAAAGACTCGTAACGAATGTGTAAATCGAGTGTACCCAGACTTCACTGGCAACTAGTGCTAGGAGCGGCCAGTGAACGATTTGGTAGGAGATCTCGACACACCCACTCGAGGCTTCTACCGGTCAGAGCCAGCTTACCATGAGGATTGTGAGGCGATGCATATAGCACGCTCATAATTACCATGAGGATTGTGTAGTCGAGTATATAGTACGTTAGTCGTTACCATAACGTAAAACGGCAAAGAGCGAAAGTTTTCGAACAACTTTGTGTATCAATGCCCTATAATTTCTCGGTCTGACCACGAGAATTCAGCGTAGGATGGTATCATTCTGAACGGAATTTTCCATCACGCAATATGTTGCAAATGTTGCGCAACAATCGCTTGCTTAAATACGCCGGGAGCTCATTTGGAGACCAGTTGGCGTCGTGAACCCAAGTTGTAAACTCATAGTGAGAAACAGAACCGAACCAGTAGTGATCCGATCCGAACATAGTGAACCAATCTAGATCCCCTAGCCTATGACCTAAGTGAAGTCTAGGTAGGACTTAAAGTCAGTGAAACAGTATTTCTTTATTACGTGTTGCGGCCCGAGCCTCCCAACTAAGAACAAGTATTCCTTTAATAGTGTTTAGCGTGTAAATAGCTTATAGGGAAGTATGAACATTATTAACTATTTAATACTGATTCGCTGATTGATTTTTGTGTGACTATTTCTGTGTTATATCCCGTGTAATAGATTTAAGTGTTGTGTTTAAAAGATGGTTAAGCCAGAGTCGGGTTTGTTAGTGCTATTCTTCCCGCGTGGTAGAACCCTAGGAAATGCACACTAGAGCCAGTGATTTAAAACAATATAAGTGTTAAATCTGAACCTTTGTTTTGAGCCAATCGATCCCTTAGTAATTAAAACTCCAGGAGCCTTACAACCTCCTGTGTATGAACCTGAAGAGCTATCGTAGCTGTATCAGCTGTTAACTTCGGGACCTCACGAGATCCGTGAGTGCGTCGTTAACAGTTTTTGGTCCTTCGAGCCAAAGATAGAATCAGTGAGTGAACATCATCAGACCCTGAGTTGGTCTTCAGATCCTTGAACCTGGGAAAGCCCGGAATACGAACCCCTGATCCATTTCACGTATAGACGTGAAGTTCCGGGATTTTTAAAATCATTATTTACGATTTTATCGAATTGTTTCTGTTTTTCCAAATTTTTTGTGAGTGCTCTAACTTAGTCAATTCTCGTGATAATTACGAAATTCGACCTGATCCTGAACCGCGTACTCTAGGAGTACTGCTAGTGTAAATTGTAGATTTTTCCCGAATATTTTTGCGCAACGACGCAATTTATTTTTGGAATTTCCAAGTGCTCCAAAGCGGTCAAATATTGTGCGAATCACAAATTTCGACCAGAACTCGAACCCTGAACCTGTGGAGCACCGATCCTGTGACTTTCATAATTTTTGGAATTATTTAATTTTTAAATATTTTACGCCGCGACGTAATTTCGATTAAAAATTCATTTGGCTCAAAACTCAACCAAAATCAACCAAATTTAAAACATAGTTTGCAAAGTGAGTAAAAGTAATTTAGAGCCACTCGTGACCAGCAAACTTGAACAACAAGCATCCGATCCAGTTGTTGCAAGTCGAACGCTAGGCACGAACGAACCTGTATAGATAGAACCTGACCGATCAGCTGTTTCTGTCTCGCGTGTAGATTGTTCGCGTAACAATATCGTGTGTGAACCATGGTGCTGACTAGGAGCCAGTCAGACCCCCAGGAGGCGGACGCCCGCCGCCGCCAACTGCAAGCGCAGTCAGGCGAGCAGAGCGGGGCGCCCCTTCGCAATCCCCGGCTGCAAATGCAGTCAGAGCCGAGGGACTCACCGGAGTCACCTCCAACCGACACCACCGAGCAGCGGGAAGAGCTGGAGGAGCTACTTCGCCGCAACGAAGAGCGTCGCGCTAAGCGCCACGCCGAGGAGCGCGCCGAGGCGGAGCGTGCTGCGCGCGCAGCAGCGACGCATGCGCAGGCCGTGCGTGCGCAGGCCGCGCATGCGCAGGCCGCGCATGAACAAACCAACAATCAACAGCTTGCAGAGCCAGGAAACCGTGAGCTGTCGAACCCTTATTTATTCTCAAGTGATCAACCTATCCCGCGTGTGAACCCGAACTTGGAAATGCGTGCGCGTGTGCCGGAGCGAGTCGTTTTCGCAGATCAAGTGCCATCGACGTCGCGGGCACCGCCGACGATCCGATCCCAATGTAGTAGTACTACGGAACTACGTAAACGCGAGGCGCAGCTACTGGCCGACCAGGAACTGGCCGCGTTACGTAGGCGCGAGATAGAATTAGAGAAGGAATTAGTGCATAAACGCTTAGCCGTTACTATGGAGCGCATCGATGCCGAGGGATCCCGCGACGGTGACTACCGTGCCGGGGGCTCGATGGCCGCTTCCGTCCACCGGGTGGACCAGTGGTTGAACAATGTCAACCACCCGAACAATAGCCGTCGTATGCGATCCACGTCGCCGCCGCCGCCGGCGTTGCGCCGTCCGGTACAGTCGACGCCGATCCGCGACCGCTCTACGAGCCGAACCAGGAGCCAGGGTATCGAGCGTCTTGCCGAGACTTTAGAGTCCATGATGCGCCCTCCTCCGCGTCAAGTCTATGAGCTTCCTGCGTACGCCGGTGAAATTAGTGAATGGCAGACATTTCTCACCGCGTACCAGCAATCGTCGTCGCGTTATAAATTCTCGGCGTACGAAAATGTTGCACGCTTGCGACAATGTTTGAAAGGGGAGGCTAGGCAATGTGTGCAACACATGCTAGCCTCATCCGCGAACCCTGATTTAATCGTACGAATTTTGAAAAAGAATTTCGGTCGTACCGATTTATTAATTGATCGCGCATTAGAAGATTTGAAGAGGCTTCCGTCGGTAGGGCCAAGTGCGACGGATTTAAATTCTTTTGCGATCAAAGTTATTAATATAGCTTCAACGTTAGTGGACTTAGATAACAAGAGTTATGGAGCGAATCCACTTCTGATCCGAGAAATTACGGAAAGGTTAAGCCCGCATCTACGATCGCGATGGTGCGCGTACGCTAGAGCAAACGGTTCGCGGCGCGATAGCGAGTTGATGCTGATGGCCGAATTTCTCATGGACGAGAGCGATCAAGAGCTTGAGTTCTCGCATGCACGTGCGCCGCCGAGGCGTAACGTGATTTCAGAGGATGTCCGACGATCCCGTGCGGGGCCGCGGCCGCCGCCCGCGCCGCCGGCCCGCACCGGCGCTCGGCCACAACCGACCCGCGTGCAGACATATGCGACGGAACGAGTCAGCGTGTGTTTGTGCTGCGGCGGGTCGCACCGCACTCCAGAGTGCAAGAAGGTTTGCGCGATGAACATCGCCGCCCGTTGGTCATGGGCCAAGGGCAATAGAATATGTTTCAAATGTTTAGATAGCAAACATAGGAGGGACGAGTGCCGAGCGAAGGGCTGCGGCGTTAACGGCTGCCCCCACGCCCATCATCGTCTTCTCCACGATCCCCCGTATGAACCACGAACCGAACCAAGATACGAACCACGACCTGACCCACACTATGAACCACGTAATGAACCACGGTTTGAACCACGATCCCCTCCTGTCATGTCTCGGCGTGAGCCCGTGAGCGGGCCCCGCGGGCCACGGCGGGAACCCGTCGTCTACCACCGTACGCCCGTTGACGGGGCGCGTGGTGGGCGACGCGAGCCTGTGTCGCCGCAGCGGGGGCCCTCGGATAGGGCACGCTGGGCGGACCACGAACCAGTCTCTCATCTGCGTGCGCCCGCGAGTGGGACGCGCTGGGCGGATGAGGAACCCGCTCCTCCCCGGCGTGCGCCCGCAAGCGGTGCGCGCGGGTACGAGCACGAACCAGAGACTCGCCGGACGGAGCCGCCGCGTTCGCCGGCCGGAGCCCGCGAGTTTACATCAAATATAGCTAGTATAGGTACCTCCCGTACGTCGGTGTTGCTGCGTGTGGTACCCATCGTCATCAAGGGGCCGAGGGGTGAGGCTGAGACATACGCCCTTCTGGATTCAGGATCAACAATAAGCCTTATTGATGCCGATCTAGCGAACGACGTAGGTGCCGTCGGACCTGCTACGGACCTATGCATCCAAGGCGTGGGAGATATGGAGACCACGCAGCGAAGCCGGAAGGTACAAGTCGCGTTAAAGGGACGCGACGAAGACTCGATACATTCAGTCATTTTTAGAACCGTTCACCAATTGGGACTACGTGAACAACGTATGAACATGAACGAGATGCTGCGCTACAAGCACCTCGCCGACCTGCAAGAAGCCTGCTACGACGTCGCGACGCCGCGGGTATTGTTGGGGGTCGACCAGTGGCACCTGATGATGCCACTGGAGGCACGGACTGGCCGCAATAACGAGCCTGCCGCTATCCGTTGCCAACTAGGATGGGCGATATTCGGTATTGCGCCTCGCCTAGTACGAACCGACGATCATGTAAGGGCATATCATTGCCACGAACCAGACCTCGAATTGCACCAGTTATTGAAACAGCACTTCGATGTCGACGCTTTAGGTATTAAGCACGTGAACAAGGTGAACCCGGCAGAGCAACGAGCGATCGACGTCTTCAACGCGACGGTCCGTAGGGTAAACGGACCAAAGTATGAGGTCGGTCAATTGTGGCGGGAAAACGACCCGCAACTGCCGCCAAGTTTCGGTATGGCATTCAATCGGCTGCGCGGCATCGAACGTAAGATGGACCGCGACCCCGACTTCGCCGCCGAGTACACTGCACAAATAGATAATTTAGTGCAGAAAGAATATGCGAAGAAAATTTCAAGTAGTGAAAATAGTAACGTAGCATGGTATTTGCCGCACTTCGCAGTGAAGAACCCGAATAAAAATAAAATTCGTCTCGTGTTCGATGCCGCAGCGATTTCGTCGCAGCGGAGCTTGAACGACCATGTCCTAGAAGGACCCGATTTGTTACAAGAGTTATATGCAATTTTATTTAGGTTTAGGGAAGGTGCAGTCGCCGTGACGGCCGATATATGCGAAATGTTTTTGGGGGTTAATATTGTCCGCTTCCGTAGGTAAGAGCTCATACCCGAATATACACGAAACCCTACAAGTGACCCCTGGGTGGTGCTAAATGGACATAAATCTTTACCGGTGGTAGGCTTCGGCCGTGGCTGGTCACCACCCCCCAGATTAAGCCATACCGCCAAACGGATTCCCGTGTTCCGGCATGAAGTCTGGGGTTGCCTTTTTGGGAGAATGTGTCCGGTCAGTTGCTATACCCAACTGGCGTCGTACCACTGGTGTGTGTTACAACGAGCGTCTGACTCTGGAGGCTAGCGGGATCCGAAGCACGGTGCTCCGCTGGCCGACCGCAGGTAGTTGGGGGCCCAAGTAGCGGGAAAGCCACCCGCGAAAGGCTGCCCCGCCAACTAGCGAAAAATCCTGGAATGGCTCCACCTTGCCGGTTGGCGACCGGACGGGAGGGCCAGGTGGCCATTTCAGGGGGGTTCGGGCGTCCCCGCGGTCTCCAAGTCAGCTGTCTTTAGGGTGGGACCACATGAGTAGGTTATTCACGTTCTAGTGGACTAATTAGCCTCGACCAACTGGCATTCTTCCGTCTTTTCACTCTCTCTCCATTCTCTCAACTCCAATGAAAAAGCAAGGAAATAAGAATAAGGCTAAACAGCGGTTGCACTCCCTCCCACTTAAAGTGCACCTCTCTAATATCCGAGGTTTGCACTCAAATATCGATTCAGTTCACCACCACCTGGAGACTGACAAGCCGCAGCTACTGTTCCTCACTGAGACGCAAATCAAATGTCCAACTAACGCGACATACCTCAACTACCCCGGGTATTCTCTGGAGTATAGGTTTTTACCTCATGCTGGGGTTTGTGTGTATGCACGCGACGACATCTGTATTAAGCGTCTCAAACATCTTGAGGAGTCCAGTTTTTCTGTCCTTTGGATTTGGGTGGACACTGGTGTGGCTCAAATCGTTTACGCCTGTATCTATCGTTCGCACAGTGGAGACCCGGAGACAACTCGGCTGTTTAAGTATCTAGAAGAGGCAGCAGACGAGGCTCAGCATACGTACCCCTTGGCAGAGCTAGTCATTTTGGGGGACTTTAATGCCCACCACCAGGAGTGGTTGTTCCCGTACAAAATGACCGACCACGCTGGGAGAGAGGCGCACAAATTTGCTATTTCGCTGAATCTCTCCCAGCTTGTCAGCTGTGCCACCAGGATACCTGACGTTGAGTCTCACACAGCCAATTGCTTGGACCTTCTGCTAACTACAGATCCAGACCAATACTCCGTGACGGTCGGGCCACCCTTGGGTACCTCCGATCACTGTCTGGTGAAAGCTGTATCCGTCTATTCCCCACCCGATCATGGCCCTTGTGGTAAAAGACGGGTGTGGCGTTACAAGTTAGCGGATTGGGACGAGATGCGTCACTTTTTTGCATCCTACCCTTGGCGTGAGGTCTGCTTCTCTTCAGGGGATCCATCGAGCAGCGCAGATGCCATAGCTGAGGTCATTCGACAGGGTATGGAATATTTCATCCCATATTCTGACGTTCCGACTGGTTATAAAGCTCGCCCTTGGTATAACGCGGACTGCAATCCTGCTGAGGCACTAAAGCAGTCTGCGTACATAGCATGGGCTGATGCTCGTAGGCGTAAAGCTCCAAATACATCCCAGCTAAAGAAAGCCTTCAATAAAGCCGCCAAGTCCAGCAAAAGACAGCTACGCAAGGCCCGTTTTGAACATGTACGCCACATTGGGACCAAACTAGCCTCTTACCCGCCAGGGAGTAAGGCGTTCTGGTCCCTGGCTAAAGCAGTCGAAGCCAATTTCTGTCGTCCTTCGTTGCCACCCTTGCTAAAACCTGACGGATCACTGGCACACACCGCAGAAGAGAAAGCGAATTTGTTTGCATCTCTGTTTGCGGAAAATTCACGTCTAGACGCTGCAGGTAAATGCCCACCTATTTTACCGCAAGTTGATACCTCTATGAGCGTAATCCATATACGCCAAAAAGAGGTCCTTGCAATCTTGCGGAGTCTAGATGTCAATAAAGCTAGTGGTCCCGATGGAATTCCAGCTGTCGTTTTGCGGAATTGTGCGGCTGAGTTGTCTCCGGTTCTGACACGCCTGTATCGCTCCTCACTTGAGACTGGGGTTGTTCCAGCGTCATGGAAGTTAGCAAATGTGCAACCTGTACCCAAAAAAGGCAGTCGGGCTGACCCTGTCAATTATCGCCCAATTTCCGTCACCTCCATACTCTGTAAGACTATGGAGCGTGTACTGAATAAACGCCTCCTTGCATACCTAGAAGGGAATGACTTGCTCAGCGATTGCCAGTTTGGATTCCGTCCAGGGCGATCGACTGGGGATCTTCTGGTGTATGTCACCCATCTATGGGGCGAAGCGATCGAGAAACACGGTGAGGCTCTTGCCGTGTCTCTCGACATTTCTAAAGCGTTTGACAGGGTCTGGCACGCTAGCCTAGTGGGTAAACTTCCAGCGTATGGAGTCCCTGAAGGCCTTTGTAAATGGATTGCTGATTTCCTGAGTGAGCGTTCGATCCGAGTAGTTCTAGATGGCTACACTTCGGATCATAGGGCTATTGACGCCGGTGTTCCTCAGGGGTCTGTTCTGTCTGCAACTCTTTTTCTGCTGCATATTAACGACATGCTTATACCCGGTACCTTTGGGTATGCCGATGATAGCACAGTTGTTGACAGATATATATCCAGCGCGAAGGCCAAAAGGGACGAAATCCAGTCTTGTCGAGAAGCCATGGTGGCTCGTGTAAATCTAACCCTCGGGGCAGTGTCCGATTGGGGAGATGCCAATCTGGTTAGTTTCAATGCCACCAAGACTCAGGCGTGTTTGTTCTCCGCTAAACGGAGTCCCTTTGATCTGGCTCCAACTTTCCGAGGTGTATCCGTACCGATTTCAGACCATTTGATGCTTCTTGGTATGAATCTATCCTCCAACATGAACTTTGGTCAGTACATTGAATCCTTGGCTAAAAATGCAGCAAAAAAACTTGGAATCCTATCCAAAGTGAGGCGGTACTTCACGCCGGGACAGCTACTTCAGTTATACCAAGCACAAGTCCGTTCGTGCATGGAGTACTGTTGCCATCTTTGGGATGGGTCTGCCAAATACCAACTGGCCGCCTTGGATTCAATTGACAAGCGTGCGAAGAAGCTCATTGGTGACCCTGTGTTAGCTCAGGAGAAGCTGCAGAGTCTTGAGCACCGCAGAAATGTCGCCAGGTTATCGGTTTTTTACAGGATACATTTCGGTGAGTGTGCGCTGGGATTGCATGATTTGATTCCACCGTCTCCATTCCATCATTACGTCACTCGGCGTGGATTAGGGTTCCACCCTTATGTCGTCGATATTCCACGAGTTCGTACAAAACGCTTTGCATCCACCTTCCTTATAAGGACCGCAAAAGAGTGGAACTCTCTTCCCGCCCATCTTTTCCCAGAAAAATATAACTTGGATCTCTTCAAGTTGAGAGTGAATAGACATCTTCTAGACAAGCATGCTACATCCTAGGCTTCATCGTCACTTAACATCAGGTGCGATCGGAGTCAAATGCTTGTCTATCACACATAAAAAAAAAAAAAAAAAAAAAAAAAAATGTTTCTTCAAGTGAAGATTAGGCCGGCGGATCAACCTTCACAGATGTTTTTATGGCGGGGCGCAAACCGAACCGACCCCCCAGACATCTACAAAATGACGTCTATGATATTTGGCGCAGCAAGTTCTCCTTTTTTAGCACACAGTGTGCGGAACAGGAACGCCGCGGACAACGCTGACAAATATCCCGACGCCGTGTATGAGATTCAATCGAACCATTATATGGATGATTTTGTGTCTAGTTTTAGAAACGAGGATGACGCAGTCCATGTAGCCGAGCAAGTGGCAGCATCACACGCACTGGGCGGATTCACGCTGCGAGGCTGGTCGTCGAACTCGCGACGGCTGCTCGAGCGTATCCCGCCGGAGCAACGTGCGGAGGAACCGGCGCAGCTAGGCGCCAAAGAACAGAAGATTCTCGGTATGTACTGGAATGCTGCTACCGACGATTTAGGATTCAACACGAAGATGCTGCGGGTCCCAGCCGAGGTACGAGTCGGCGAGAGGAGCCCAACCAAGCGCGAGGCGCTAAGTACAGTGATGAGTATATACGATCCCTTAGGTCTCATATCACATTACGCAATCACAGCGAAGATCCAGATACAGCGCTTGTGGTTGCTGAAACTCGGCTGGGACGAAGAGCTGCCAACCGAAGAGGCAGACTTATTCGCTGAATGGCTGCAAGAGTTGCAGTCCGTAGCGACGCTGAGAATACCGCGAAGATATTTTCAGACGGGGGGAGCCTCCCGCATCGAGCTGCATGTGTTCGTAGACGCGAGCACGCAGGCTTATGCGGCGGCAGCCTATTGGCGAGTGGAAAGCCCCGAACGAGCAAAGCCTGAGATAACGTTAGCTGCGGCTAAAGCAAAGGTATGTCCACTCAAACCCCTCAGCGTGCCCAGACTGGAGTTGCAGGCGGCCTTGATAGGCGCGCGACTGCAGAAAGCCATCGTCGATGGCCACAGAATAACACCCGACGAAGTAGTGTTATGGTCAGACAGCCAAACCGTGCTGCAATGGGTGCGAGATGACGCACGAAGGTACCCCGTATACGTTGCTCACCGCTTAGGAGAGATAGCGGAGCTGACGTCACCGAACCAATGGCGATGGGTACCCACTAAACTTAATCCCGCAGATATCCCTACCCGATCCGATCCCAAACGAACCGTGGACATTAATAGTGTGTGGTTTAATGGTCCCCAATTTTTATATGAACATCCGAACGAATGGCCAGCCGAACCCGAGCCGCCGACGGGGCCGCCGCCCGAATTGAAGGCGACGTGTCACGCGTCGACGGAGTTCGTCTCGCCGTTGCCGGACATTCATCGCTTCTCGAACTATGATCGACTGATTGGAGCAACTGCGCGTGTGCTTCAGTTCGTCGAGATAATGAAGACTAGATCCCGTGTACCCCTCTTGTTGAAACATATACTGTCCGCCGAACATCTCTATTTCCAGTGGTCACAGAGAAGAACCTTCCCAGAAGAGCTGCGCTGCCTGTCACGGGGGGAGCCCGTGCCCCGTGGAAGCCGTCTCTACGAACTGGACCCGGTGCTGAGCGAGGATGGCGTCATCCAGATGCGCGGCCGCATCGACGCCACGCCAGCCCCCATCAACAAGAGGCCAGCCATCCTGGACGGGCGCTGCCCGTTCGTGCGGCTGCTGATCCTGCGTGCGCACAAGCGCGCACACCACCAGGGCAACGAGAGCGTCGTGAACGCCCTGCGATCCGAGTATTGGATACTCCACCTGCGACCAACAGTGCGCCTAGTCGGCCTCAACTGCCGCTACTGCGCACTGCGCCGAGCCAGACCCCGCGTGCCAGCGATGGGAAATTTGCCGCTGTCCCGCATCGAACCACACGTACGTTCTTTTGAGAACTGCGCTCAAGACTACTTCGGCCCGATTACCGTCACGATAGGACGAAGACGGGAAAAGAGATGGGTGGCCCTCTTCACCTGTCTCACTACCCGTGCCGTGCATCTGGAACTCGTGCACACCCTAAACACGAGTTCCGCGATCATGGCGTTGCGCCGCATGGCCGCGCGACGCGGATGGCCGGCCCTGATGTACTCCGACAACGCGACATGCTTCCGGAGTGCTGACGCCGAACTGAAAGCAGCCTATGCCGAGTGGCTGCCCGAACTGCAAGCCTACGGCCTGCAGCGCCGGATGGGATGGCGCTATATCCCGCCCGGCGCACCAAACCAAGGAGGCGCCTGGGAGCGCATGGTCCGCTCAATAAAAGAAGCCCTGAAGACCACACTGAAGACGCGAGCGCCCAAGGAAGAGGTGCTTGCGACTCTCCTTGCCGAGGCCGAGTATACAGTCAATGCTCGGCCCCTCACCCACGTCTCCGTCAGCCACCATGACGAGGAGGCGCTAACACCGAACCACTTCCTGCTGGGAGGCCCCGCGAAGGTCCCACTCACTGGCCTTTGCGAGGAGGCCGACCGCAGGGCCTGGCGCGCCAGCCAGGCGCTCGCTGACCGCTTCTGGACCCGCTGGGTCCGAGAATACCTGCCGACGCTCGCGCCGCGCCGCTCCTCTGCGCTGGGCGAGCGTCCACTCACGGTCGGCGACTACGTCATCATCGTAGACCCGAACCTGCCACGCAACGTGTGGCCCCGGGGAATCGTCGAGGCCGTCTTCCCCGGCCCTGACGGCAGCGTCCGAAGTGCTGACGTCCGCACCGTCGGCGGCATGTTCCGGCGCCCCGTCTCCAAGCTGGCTATCGTCTCCCTACACCCTGAGGCTGCCGCGACGCAGCAGCGGGGGGAGGATGTTGACGATAGCCCCACCGAACCCCGACCCGACTGAACATCGTCTAACTAAGAGCCTGAACATGTTTTGTAAGTAGCTATAAGCCCTAGGACTACTTCCTAGAACCATGTTTTATAGTTAGTACGTAAGTGAAATATTTAAGTATTTTACGAGTTTTTGCCCGTACAAGAGGCCATATGTGTAGTGTAACGACTCATTAGCACTTGTGTAAACCTTAGAACCCGATCCCCCTATCTAGAGCTTAGATAAAGACTCGTAACGAATGTGTAAATCGAGTGTACCCAGACTTCACTGGCAACTAGTGCTAGGAGCGGCCAGTGAACGATTTGGTAGGAGATCTCGACACACCCACTCGAGGCTTCTACCGGTCAGAGCCAGCTTACCATGAGGATTGTGAGGCGATGCATATAGCACGCTCATAATTACCATGAGGATTGTGTAGTCGAGTATATAGTACGTTAGTCGTTACCATAACGTAAAACGGCAAAGAGCGAAAGTTTTCGAACAACTTTGTGTATCAATGCCCTATAATTTCTCGGTCTGACCACGAGAATTCAGCGTAGGATGGTATCATTCTGAACGGAATTTTCCATCACGCAATATGTTGCAAATGTTGCGCAACAATCGCTTGCTTAAATACGCCGGGAGCTCATTTGGAGACCAGTTGGCGTCGTGAACCCAAGTTGTAAACTCATAGTGAGAAACAGAACCGAACCAGTAGTGATCCGATCCGAACATAGTGAACCAATCTAGATCCCCTAGCCTATGACCTAAGTGAAGTCTAGGTAGGACTTAAAGTCAGTGAAACAGTATTTCTTTATTACGTGTTGCGGCCCGAGCCGCCCAACTAAGAACAAGTATTCCTTTAATAGTGTTTAGCGTGTAAATAGCTTATAGGGAAGTATGAACATTATTAACTATTTAATACTGATTCGCTGATTGATTTTTGTGTGACTATTTCTGTGTTATATCCCGTGTAATAGATTTAAGTGTTGTGTTTAAAAGATGGTTAAGCCAGAGTCGGGTTTGTTAGTGCTATTCTTCCCGCGTGGTAGAACCCTAGGAAATGCACACTAGAGCCAGTGATTTAAAACAATATAAGTGTTAAATCTGAACCTTTGTTTTGAGCCAATCGATCCCTTAGTAATTAAAACTCCAGGAGCCTTACAACCTCCTGTGTATGAACCTGAAGAGCTATCGTAGCTGTATCAGCTGTTAACTTCGGGACCTCACGAGATCCGTGAGTGCGTCGTTAACACATCATATATAGGGCATTTTATGGTATTAATGATACGTGCATGCATCACGGATGATTCATGACCCCTTGTGAACTTCAAGCACAAAATGTCCACGTATCAGCGAGATGTTTTTTATTTGCGTGCACGTACGAGCTCCGAAATTTATAACAGTAAGCACGTGCGTCCGGATGACTTTTTAGCAATGTTGCCTGATTATGGCTGTCACAATTAAGCACAAGCAACAAAATCGCTATTATGGCACATAATAATAAAAACTAGAGGACAATAAAATAAATTGTCAAAAAAGAATTCGAAATTGCTGGATTAGCGTAATTTTTAGGGTTCTGTACCTCAAAAGGAAAGAACGGAACTCTTATAAGATCACTTTGTTGTCTGTCCATCTGTCCGTCCATTTGTCTGTCTGTCTGTCTGTCAAGACCCATTATCTTAGCCGAGAAAAATTGTATTTGTTCCTTTGATTGTTCAAAACCAGTAAAGACTTCTTTTTCCAAAATATGTTAGAAGAAGGTACTATGTTAGAAGTAAAAGCGGAATGCAACCGGTTATTTAATTCTGCTTAAAGTGGTATTATTTCAATATCCCTAGGGTGGTGGTGGTATCCCTTGGCAGGCGGCTGAGATCATAAAACTCTTTGTGCTGGCAACACTGCTGACTGTTGAATCTGTGATGGATATGATGAATCTCTTGATATATTTGGCACTGGCAGCACAAGTTCCTCATTTTCGAACAGAGGCTGCAAACCTGGTTTAGGCGATGACATTCTAGGGTCTTGAAAAACAACCGAGTCTTCAGGTATAGAGGTATAGACTAACGTAGACCACAGATATAAGACCAAGATAAATGTCAAAATGCCTTGTAACGTGCATGAATGCTGCCCAGGAATAATGTTTTTATGCATAAAAATATATATAGAGACTATATAAAATGTATTTACAAAAAAACCAAAATGCACGTGAGGAGTCGATTTTTGGTTTACAACATTAATTCCATTCCATGTACTCGTTTACCGAATACAGAGGGTTTTCCAACAAAAGGTGTCTCAGTCGCCGCCTAAATGTTTCGTCACATGGTTCGTTCTTTAAATCGGTCAGTAAGTGTTCGAAGTAGGTCGGACCGATGACACGGGGATTCTAGAGCTGAAAGTGCCATGCTGCGAGAAACCGTTCTCAGGCGTCCAGTGGAACGAAGCTGTTTACATGAAACGTCTACACGTTCGAACTGAGAAATATTATTTTTAACAAATATTAGCATATCAAATAAATGCTGTGAGTAATGCGTCATAATACGTTGCGATGGGAATAGTTCTCGACATGAGTGTCTTGGCTTCACTCCTGCAAGTATACGGATAGCTCATTTTTGAATGATAAGTTACCCCAGATGAGCGATCCGTATGACATTAAGGAGTGAAAGTGAGCGAAGTAAACTTGTTTCAAAGCTTCTCCCGAAAGGAAAGGAAATTGGCTGTATGCGTTTTAATATAGACCCGCCAACCCCACCAAGTCGAGCAAAACACAGGCACGGCCGTATCATCCTTTTCTCGAAGCCATTCAGGCTATTTTCAGCCTCCCGTAATTTTGTACTAGCTGAAGCTATAACCCTGAAGTTTTAGGAATATATAGGGCACAATGAGACTTAAATACATTCTCAATATCATTCAATTTAAACGTGTAGTTTAAGAACTATTGCACGTCAAAGTTCCTTAGATTTGTCACTGATTCACTAACTCACATCATAATCTCTCATCTTGTCCGAAATAAATGATGATGATGATGATGATAATTCTAAGGTACTTCTAGCAGACCTACAAGTTCCAAATTTTAAACATGCCTGCATGCATGCATAGCCTATAAAGTCATGGTGGAAATCGTGTTCTGTTGATAACCCCCCTCCCCCCGGTACTGACTTGGTTTAACATTACACCTCAAAACTTTTTTGTTGTAAAAGGACTGCGTTGCGAGACTTGCATCTTTTTCCATGTAATGTTTTTGATGGGATCATGTTTTGAGAATATGTTTTGCGAATATGATATTTAGCAACTTTCGAGTGATCCGCTTCTTCAGACCGTCGCTTTGAATCGACGAAATAAATACGTAGTAAATTGTAATAATACCAGTCCACATACAATAAGGATCGAAAATTTAGTGGTTACTACTATAAATATGTCATTTAAAATATGAAGAACCGAGCAACACGAATCACCTTAAACCTATTTTATGAATATTTTATAAATAGTTAGTAAAAAGATGAACAATATAGAAAACTACTAAGCAACAGTTACGAGTTTACGAGATGTTGTCTTCCAAATACTAACGGCCTTTAACGTTGATACAGTAATTAATGTAAGTATGTAAATTGCAAGGCGAATATTTATTATTTACAGGCGAATCCAATATTTTAATCCGAGGCCACCATTTGCAATTCAACGCCAAATTAATCGCTTGTTAGCGGAACCTTTCGCATTTGGGAAAATAATTCAAGGAAATGTTAAGGAGCGCCTGGAATAAAATGAAACTTGGGGAAATGTTGGGCATGATTATTGGGCCATTGTTTTCCTTCACTCAGTCAGCTCTACTTGTCTATAATAAATGACTTTATATTACTTGCAACATAAATCAAGACTTTCAGTTTTCCTTTTTCTCAGTTAACTTCGTGCAGTATATATATATACTACCTATATATTAGGCTGACCCATGACTATGCGACATGAAAGGAAATCACCTCAAATATTGTAAATATGGGGGCACGGCAGTGCCCCCGCCAAGTCGAGCAAAACAAAGGCACGGCCGTACCATCCTTTTTTCGAAGCTATTAAGGCCATTTTCAACCTCCTGTAATTTTGTGCTGGCTAAAGCTAGAAACGTGAATTTTCAGGGATATATAAGACATAATATGAATTAGATATATTCTCAAGAACATTCAATTTGAACTTGTAGTTTAAGAATTATTGCACGTCTAAGTTCCTTAGTTTTGTCACTGACTCACTGACCACTGATGATCATCATAATTCTAAGGTACTTCTAGCAGAGCTGAAGCTTGTAGAGCTTCAAATTTAAAACATAATTCGTTTTTAGCCTATCAAGTCATGCGAGACCTAAAAATATTGAAATTTCAAAACGAACTGCATAGACAAGTTTGTACCGCCTGTTGTCTACCATTAGTTTTTAGGATCTTGTTTATTGAAGGATTTCTGTATTTTTTTGGTGTGCAATTAAGAGTATTGTATTGTAATCCTATACAAATACATGTGATTACTTTTGTACTTCAATCCATTCTATTGGGATGTAATGAATAAAAATAAAGGAAGACCTCTTACAAAACTAATTGATATCCCATCAAAAACATTTTCTACACGTAAAAAGATGCAAATCTCTTAACGCAGTTCTAGAACAAAAAAGTTCCGAAATGTTTTAAACCAAGTCAGTACCGGGGAATACAGAACTCGATTTCGACCTACTTGCCTATTATTTAACCGTGGAGGAACACATTTTATAGTTCTGAAATAAAGAATCCTCCACTGTCTAGAAAACATCCACTCACACATTACGTACATTACTAACATAAAATATCTTATCCCACTGTGAATTGAAACTAAAATGACCGTCTAACTGTCTACAGGAGCTAGTTTAAACTCGAGTAGATCCGTAACTTGGGAATTAGCATGCACCGTACGGTTTCCCACAAATATCCACCGTATATTTGAAGTGTAAAGATCATTTTCGAACAAAATGATAGAGCGAAGAGCATTTGACCGTATGCAGGATTTGGTTAGAACGAACCAGAGACGCAGCGTGAGGAGACAGCGGATTTGGAGAAATGGAGGTTAGAGAAATTTGTAAGAACCGATCCTTTTCCATAAGGGTTGGGAATTAATTGATTGCATTAAAAAGATTTTTTGTTCGATTGTTGCATCATCAGCAAACAAACTGATATCAACGTAGAAAATATTAGATTTTCCCACGATTCAAGAAAACCAGGTATGTTCTTCCCGCGTCTGACAATGATGACCTCTATTGACCTCAGACATGCTGATTGCTGACGTCACAAGCTTGATATGTGAAAAAAAAATATCCGAGTAAAATGAGTTTCTTCACTTATTTGCTTCTAAAAAAAGGAATGTTAAGTTAGTAACATTAGATAGTTTTCTTTTCCCCCAAATTTATATTCGGGTGAAAAGAATACCATGTAAAAATCAATAATTTCGTGGGCCGGTAATTTATTTCATAATACCATAATTGATATGGGTGATACATTTTCCTAAATTATGGAAGTTCTTAATCTATGGCAACATTAACGTGACATCAACGTGTCTGATTTTGGGAATAACATACCATACATTTCCTTGTACCATGATTACATCCCTTTAACACTTTCACGACCAGACGGAAAATTGAAAACTACCCCAGATACCGACAGCGCCCACTAGGCGGGTTTGTGAGAAAAATAATGCGGTACGAAAAAAATCGGCCAAGCACGAATCGGATTCGCAAACGAACGGCTCCGTATCACCTTCGATCAAAAAGACGGAAAAAACACCTTTATTGTATGGGGACCCCTTTTTATTTTGTTTTTATTTTTTATTTAATTATTCAACAAGAGATCCACAAGTAACGTGACAGTATAAAAACCAAAGCGTTACAAGATCTTAACAATAAACATAGATAGATTAAAACTAGATATAATTAAAGCTAAATATCACGCATCCTGCCATCTCTCTAACACTTTATTGTTATAGCTGCAATAGAAATACACATTCTGTGACCATATCAAGCATTCACCTATTACCATTTTTACAATGAAGCAAAAAGACGCCAAAAAACACGTTTATGCCACACCTGGCCATAAAGTGGCTTTTTCCGCACGCTGCGCCTACGGAAAAAGCCGCTTTCTGGCCAAGTGTAGACATAAAATGATGTATACAACACGGGAGGTAATAAAGAAAGCCCTTGATCGCATATTGACGTCGCTTGCAGCTCGGGTCGCAAACTTCTGCGATTCTTTGTATTACCACCCTAGTTGTGTAATGTACTATTCTTTTTAACCTTATTTTATTTTTATCATTTGTTGTTATAGCGGCAATAGAAATACACGTACTGTAAACAGCGTCTACCTATTGCCATTACTAAAATCAAGCCAAAAACGCCAAAAAACACGTTTTTTGTATGGGGACCCCTCTTAAATTCTTGGTTTTTTATTATTATTTCATCTTTTAGCGACAATAAAAATACACATTCCGTAAAAATTTAAAATCTCTATCTATTACGGTTCAAAAGATACGGTCCTGTGACTGACCGACACAAACACACTTCTTGTATGGGGACCCCCTTTTATTTTTCATTTTATTTAATTTTTATATTTTTTTGTTATAGTGGTAATAAAAATACACATTCTGTGAAAATTTCTTGTCTCTACCTATTACGGTTCAAAATCTAGAGCCCTGTGACGCACGGACAGACGGACAGCAGAGGCTTAGTAATAGCGTTCCTTTGGCACCCTTTTGCGACCAGCATCTGAGCAAAAATTACGAGCGCCCGCTAGGCGGGCGCTTGGGCGTGAAAGTGTTAATTCTCGTATGCAGATGCATACCTGTTGGCTACCACTAGAGCTTCAAATGCTAGTATTTTTAGTGTAGACAATACTTATATCTCGGTATTGTGAAATTATAAAGCAATATATAGACACGCCTTGGGTATTCACAAAAAATAGTCCGTTTTTGGAGACGTGAAAAGCAAATGTCAAACATAAATAGGTAAGGCAAACCCAATGAACACATGCATCTCAAATTGCTAAAAGCGTTCGTTGTAGGTATAACACAGCAGCTCCTTTAATTTCTTGACAAAATACTATAAAAGTTGGGGATCGAATACACCGCTTGTCCTCTTATGCACACGCGGAGCCTTACTCCCAAACTCCCACAGAACAAACCATATCCAAATATTCGCCTTATACCTAGCACAATGCGTTTTAACTGATATCCGCTACCCACTGTATTATTCACTACTTGTCCAGTTTCACCTGGCCTCTGAATACTACCACTATCTTTCTAGAAACATGCCCCGCTATACTAGACTCTGCAGAAATATTCCAAACTCTCATGGTCTAACCAAACCGTTTGTTTCTCATATTAGGTCATGCGTTTATGGATATTTCTTGCCCAGTTATTAATGATAGATGGATATGTACAGTGTAAAAAGAAGTCTTGATAAAGTGGTCTATTTTCTCTTCAGGATTGAAAATGAACGGAAGTGACAGAACACAAAAACATTATGAAAATTGATAACCATCTAAGATGGAGTAGATGAGATGTGAGGCATGTTTGACCTTAATGACTGAACAGTGTCTTTTAAAATAAAATAAATAGAAAATAAGCAACCTTTTGTTGAAAATGCCCGGCCGCGTCTCCTATAAATTGCCTTCTGTTATGTTTTACCTATGGTATCAAAGCTTACTAATAAAAACAGTAGCTAGATTCTGAAGTCCAACAATATCTTTGACTACGGCTCTTCTTCTCGTAGGGAAATCCTTCAATTTTGTTTAAACTTGAATAAAACCCTGAGTACATTTCATAAGATTGCGTGAAGCTTAACATAAGACATAAGACATAAGACATAAGACATTTATTTATCCACGTTACATTTCTAGCAATACAATTGCACTGGTCCCTGCACTAGGCATCGCCTGTCTCGCAGGAGACCAAAGGAGGAACCGAATATTGAAATAAATAAATATAAAAATATAATTTATAATTGTAAGTGTATTTTGTTGTGTGTAATTGTGTGTATGTGCACGTGTGTGATTGTGTGTAGCTCTATCTAGGTACTCTCAGTAAACACTCCAAGTCCTCATAACAAAGGGATTTAAGCCAAGATTGTACCTTTATTTTTATTTCTCTTGGTGAGTAGTCTTGCAAAGGAATTTTTTCACATATTTTGTTATAGATGAATGGATGAAGAAATGAGCAGAATCTTTGGGCAAACGCTGATTTTGTTGGAGGAACTTGGACTCTAAAGTTGCGCTTTTGGGATAGTTCTACATAATTGGGGGAATTTAATACCTTTGAGTGAAATTGCAAAACTAGTTGTAGTATAAAGCTTCCACGGACATTAAGGACATCCATATTTTTGTAGACTAACAGTGTCGGAAAACGACGACGTTCCTTGAGAATTACTTTGAGTACCGCTCTTTGTGCTCTCTCCAGTACAAGCATGAATTTTTTCGCAGCCCCACCCCAAGCGCTTATACAATAAGTAATAACAGAATGACAGATGGAAATATACACAGTTTTCAGTAGCCGCTTATCCGCTGAATTGTGAAGGTTTCTAAAAATATAAATTAGTTTGCGAACACGTTTGGCCGTGGTTAGTATATGTTGCTTGAAGGAGAGTTTCTCGTCAAAAATAACGCCTAGATATCTTAAAGCGGGGCTCCTACCGATTTGTGCACATGTACATGTTAAAGGTGCTGCTCCATGTCTGGTACAGGTATGCAAGGCAATATCCGAGAGATCATTCGGTGCTGAGGCTTTAGTCTTATGGAAGCAGATAAATTTTGTTTTGGTGACATTTAATGTTAGTAAATTGTCCTGTAGCCATTCTCCCACTACGCTCATACCTCGCTCCGCACATTTAGTTACTTCAGCCCATGAGTTATCGTGGAAAATTATGGCGGTGTCGTCTGCATAACATAAAATATCGGCGTTATTGAGAAATTTGGGGCTCATAATATCGTTAATATATAAAATAAATAACGTTGGGCCCAAAATGCTCCCCTGAGGCACTCCAAAATCTATGGCAGTGCAGTCGCTAATGTTTTGATCAACTTTGACACGCTGAGTTCGATCTGATAGGTAACTCTTGAACCAATCTAAGGCATTCCCTCTGACACCGAGATGTTCAAGTTTTCGTACAAGGATCGGAATAGATACAGTGTCGAATGCCTTAGCTAGGTCAAGAAATACTCCTATACAGGCCTTATTTTGATCCAAATAGTTTGATAGAAGCATAGTCATTAGCTCAACTGCATCCCCAGTCGATTTGTTTTTCCGAAAACCGAACTGTCGGTCTGAGAAAATGTTGTTTTGTTCTGCAAAAGTAATTAGACGTTTACTCACAATTTTTTCTAGAATTTTTGAAAAGACTCCGAGCAGTGAAATAGGTCTATAGTTGCCAGGGTCAGATTTATCACCCGCTTTGTGGATGGGAGTAACTAGGGCAGTTTTCCATTCACGGGGAAAAGTCCCTTGTGCCAAGCTCAGATTATATATATAAGTGAGAGGAGGTATGATTGAGTTCTTGACTATCCTTATTAATTGGTTAGTAAAGCCATCAAGACCCGGGGCACAATCTAGTCTTAGACTGAGTATTAGTGACTCGACTTCGGCTTCATCGGTAGGCCGCAAGAAGAGAGATTGTGATGGTGATTTATCTATTGTGGTTTTTTGAGCCAGTTCTTCTTGTGTTTTATTCATCTCACTAAGAATACGGTTAGCCAAGGTTTTGCCGACACTTGAAAAATACTCGTTACATAGGTTTAGTGATTCGGTTACCGAGTCTTTGATTTTCGAGAGTTCCAGAGGTTTTTGGGAGCTTTTGTTAGAATATGTAATTTGTTTTATAGTTTTCCACAATTTTTTGGGGTTATTTTTATTTTCGGATAATTCTTTGGATTCAAAATCGTATTTTAGTTTCCGAAGAAGATTGTTATGGAAATTTTTATAACGGGTGTAGATTAATTTTAAAGTTTCATCGTTGGAATTTTTACGGTATTTAGCATGAAGAAGATCTCTATGTTTAGAGCATCTGATAAGACCAGGTGTCATCCATGGTTTGATTGTAAATTTGGATCGACTAACTGAAGCGAGAGTGGTGTGTTTGTGCACAGAATCTAAAAACAATTGGTTAAAAGCTTTGACGGCATCATCTACGGTGTCAGAATTTGTAACGTGGCTCCAATCCACTGCGCTCAATGCATCTGCTACAGCATTGTAGTCGATTTTAGTTATAGAACGCTTTCCTTGCTTGGGTTTGGGTATTCTAGTATTTATACCTGCAATTACCAGATCGTGATCAGTGATATCTGTCTCACAGACAACCGCAGTAGTTTGGAGCCTATACGAGACGTGAATATGATCCAGGCAAGATGTTCCGCGAGTGGGCTTGTTAACGGCTGGTTTAAGACCTAACTCTGCCAGTAAACATAGATAATTAGAAGTAGTACCGATGTCTGAGTCATTTTCAGAGAGTGTATTTATATTTATGTCTCCGGCAACAATTACACAAGGTGAGCTTGCAACAGATAAGGTAGCGGATGAGAGCGAATTTAAAAAATTGGACGTTTCGGTGAAGCAGGGAGAGCGGTATACGCCTAAGATGCAAAATTGATTTTTTACTTCTGCTATTAAACAGTTTGCTTCGTCGAATAATGGTTCTGTAACTTCAGGTGTCCATGCGTTATTTATATAGATTACCACTCCTCCTGATTTATTGATGCGTTTCAATGTTCGGTATGATTGAAAGCCTTTAATTTGAGGTATAGTAGTGTCATCTTGGAGCCAGCATTCGGTTAGAACTATAATATCTAGTGACATATTTATTCTTAGCAATGTAACTAGAAGATGATCAAAGTTCCTTTGCAAGCTTCTTATGTTGAAGGTAAGAACTTTAAGATTATGATTGTTATTAATTATTAACTTACATGACTCAGGTCGTTCAGCGATAAAGCAGGGTAAGTCATCAGAATCCAGGTCTAGTAAAATGTCTTGGTTAACCATTTTTGTGCCGTTTATGTCTGAAATTAAATTTAAAAGGATGATGACCCTGCCTGACAGATCGGAGAGACTTGAGTGAGAGAACTGAGAGAGAGAGAGCTCTGGTGGACAGTGAGTGATAAAGATGTGTGTGGTGTGTAGAGTGTGATTTTAAGAAAATAAAGTATAATGTATCAGTTTTTGTGAGCGATGCAAATATATGTTCATTAGTTATAAATATAAAATAAAATAATGTTCTGGCTGCTTTACATGTCACTGCGAAGCTCAGTAGAATCTTGACGTGTTGGGGTGCATTTTTGAAGTATACGTGTGATGTCATTGTGGGATTTGACAATGATTGCTTTAGCTTCTTCACCTCTACCTTCATGTTTTTTGACGTATATTTGACCCCGTTTGGTCCAACAGAACTTAAATCCGGCATCTTTGAAGCGAGATCTACATTCACGAAAAAGCAATTTGTTTTCTCGTGAAAGATGGTCATTGATGTAGACATTACGTGTGGGACCATCAATTTTCAGTTTTGTTGTGGTGAGGCGGCGAAGTTTTGCTACGCTGTAAAATTGGTCTCTAACGTGACGACGACAGAATCTTATTATCAGGGGACGTGGAGGGTCATTGGGCTTGTTGCTTGGTGATCCACTGCGGGTTACGTAGTCTATATCCGTGTCCGTTAACTTCATACCAGCTAGAGTCGACATAGTCAGAATAAGATGGTACGGGTTTTCCCCTGGGCTCTCGTTTATTCCTGTGATCTCAATGTTATTCCTCAGGCGAGCCTGCATGTGATAGTTTAGCTTTCCCTCCAATGATTCCACTATTTTTGACTGGCTGGGTGTACTGGCAGTCGAGCTCTCTATGGTGTTTAATCGAGACTCACAGGCAGAAAGGGCCACGCTTTGGGAGATAATTTGTGTGTTAAGGCTGTTGCTTAATTTTTTTAGAGTTAAGATTTCAGCAGTGGCTTGTTCGGCAGTATTTAACCGAGTCTCGTACGATGACATTTTTGTACTCATTTCTTCAATTTTTCCTTCACACCGGTTCACTGCAGAAATTGCTATTTCGAATTCTGCTTTCATCGACAGTATCTCTTGTCGTAGGAGCATTATTTGGGCTGCCAGGTGGTCAATACCTTGACTTTGGGTCGATGTTGTCATTGGGCTCGGGGTTGTTTGGCTTACCTTTTTTGGATTTCGCATGGTTACGTTTTGTGAGCGTGCTGGAGTCGCAAAGTTACCCCCACTCTTCTTCATAATCACGGGGGCAAAATGAGCGGTAGCAATAGGATTCCCGGTTTCCTTTGTATATTTCGTGTATGTCAACAATCAATCAATACAATCACAAACAGTATAGTTCAATCACATAAATTTCATATTTTATTTCACAAAAACCGGAAAATTGATACACAAGAATACTTTACTCAGATAGTTTACGGGTTACTGTAAGTTTGGAGATGATAATTCGTGATTAAGGGCTAATAGATATAATTGAAATGAAATTGAGTAAAATTTTTCAACCGTCACGTTTGACATCCATCTATATGTTAGTATGTTTCTAGATACCGGAATACAAAACTCAAATAACCAACTTCGGATTTGAACTTAAAGTATACGAAAATAAGATGTACTTTTGCATAGTTTGAGGTTTAATTTAAAACTGCGGTGCATCAGTATCTCGAGGGATTTGGTTCCAAATTGGATTGCTTCTTCAAGAGCATTTGCATGACTTGGCCAAAATTGTTAGTATTTGTTGGTTTATGCTAATTTGATCCTCGACGTTTTTTGTCTGTAAAAATCATTACTTTACTCAACAAGCCCAATTTATGTTTTTAAAAGTAAGTATTTTGTATAAGTAATGAATCACCCATTTTAAGGGTTCCGTACCAAAATGGTAAAAAAGGGACCCTGATGGTGCGACTTTGCCTGTGTGTCTGTCCGTCTGTCACAGCCAGATATCTGAGGAACTTCTGCTGCTATCGATTTGGTATAATTTGGAATAATTTTAAAAGTCATTAACACGAGCCTCAAAAACTACTCGACGTATATAGATGAAATTTGGAATGTAGGTGTGTTGTATGAGCCTCTACTTAGTTTTGTAGTTAAATATCACAAATCAATATTTCTAGGGACCCCCCTAGCGTCCGTATATATGGAGTACCCACTCCATATATGTAACAGAAGGCAGGAAGGAAGGGTAGACATAAAATGATGTACACAACACGGGAGGTAATAAAGAAAGCCCTCGGTCGCATATTTACGTTCCTCGCTTGCAGCTCGGGCCGCAAATATCTGCGATCTCGGCCTTTCTTTGTTTTACCACCTTAGTTGTGTAATGTACTATTCTTTGTGAGCATGTACGTATATTTTGTTAACGCCACGCGGTTAGTTACTGAAGTAATGGGTAGGCACGTTTTCAATCTGTATTGTTTATCTTTTGGCCACATTTTCTCATATTATTAATTTGATAATATCCTTTTTAGGGTTCCGTACCAAAATGGTAAAAAAGGAACCCTTATGGTGGCTCTCTGTCTGTCCGTCTGTCTTACGTGCAGTACGTACATTTAAATACATAAAACTTTATCTCCCGTTGACTAACTTGGACCACTAACTCTTATACTTTAAACGGAATAAAACTAAACCAATAAATCGTGGCATATCAACTCGAGAAACTTCTTCAAACAGGTCTCGAGAGCCAATTTATTTCTTAAATAAACGTTCGTATCGCGCTCTTACTTCGTATGCAACTAAACTCGTATTATGAGGGTAATATGGTTTTGAAGAACATGCCTGTATTCACTTGGCATTATCAAAAGTTAAGTCCCTCAAGTTGTTTTCAATGAATACTCCAGCGTTATTCATCGTTAGATCGATTTATACTGAAACATTTTTTTACAGAAAAGCACAGTTATATCTCATGAAAATACAGCTTAAATTAAATTGAAATCCTGAAAAACAAGTTAAAGACATTCTTATAATCATTCATTCGCTGCCTCATTATTTTGCAGTTGACGGATGAATTTATAAGAGCCCTCGTACTCCTACTAATTTATATCTACGTGCTGCAAAATGAGAAGCGCACAAAATTAGACCTAAATGATAACGAGACAGAATTCATGCGTGAAACGAACGCTAGCCAACACTTTGGAATTTATATTTATCTTAGCAAGCACATCTCATTTGTCAAGTGACATGCAGCTACTGTCGTTAATCTATCGCGAATATCGCGACAAACTCAGATGTAAATACTTTCTTAACAAAATTAAAGTAAAATTCGGGTATTTAAAATATTTTCGCATAAATCTCATTACTTTACAAAATTATTTTACAAAAAAAAATGTAAAATAAGAAACACACTGCCTTTTTTATAGTGAATCATCCTCATAATTCAACCTCAAGGTTACGAATAGATATTTTCTTCGGTATATCCTCATATATTGCAGAAGATATCTAGTCGTAACCTTATAATGAAATATAAATAAACACAATTTCTGTATTGACTTGCATTATAAATAAATAAATATTGAAAAAATATTAGGGGACAATCTTACACAAAATGAACTAGCCCCATAGTAAGCTCAATAAAGCTTGTGTTATGGATACTAGTCGACGATATATTTAATAAATACAAATACTACATAAATACATAGAAAACATCCATGACTCAGAAACAAATATCATCACACAAATAATATTTGCTCTTACCGGGATTCGAATTGAAAATTAGGACATGGAAGTTTGTAAATTACTTACTTTTTACAACATGTACATGTACGTTACTGATAATTTGGAATTGAGAAAAAACATTTCTAGTAGATAATCAAATACAAAAATAATCTAGATCTGTGCCTCTATTTTTCCTTCTCTCTTTCTCTCTCTCTCTCTCTGGGGTCGGTCCCTCATGTCTGAGGATCGTGATCAGCATCAGGGTTGCATCTGGAGCGAATGATCTGCCTCCACCCGTTTCGTCCAGCGTGTCGCTTACAACCGTGTAGAATTTGGGGGACGACGAGTCTCTCACTTGATCGGTCCATCCTGTTGGAAGCTATTCACCTCACTGATTTTAACCCATTTGAAGTTTCCAACCCGCACTCGGTAGTACTCATCATTCATTATAGTTTAAGTCTATAATTAAATAATGATATGCCTTATGAAATTTACACCATGCTTACCAAGACAACGACATTATAAAACAAATCGAGGAATAGGGTTATGATTATAAGTATGAAGTATATTATGTTAATTTAAAAATATTTTTACTAAAAAAAAAAACCCGATCGCGGTGCACTTTAAAAGTGCATAGAATCCGTTTTCGCGCCATCAAGACGAATCTAATGATGTCTCATTTATCAAAATCGGTTCTGCCGTTGAGTAGTTACGAGCGGACATACATACATACATACATACAGGTCAAACACATAACCCTCCTTTGGGCTTCGCCGCAGTCGGGTAATAAAAGAACATCAATACAATCTTGGCATCAGACCAAATAAGGGTGGAATTAATATGACTTAGCTCAGGTAACGTTCCGTACACCTTCGAGCAAACAATGCCGACCCTTAAAATTAGAGCATTTCCATACTGTTGTCCGATACGTCTGAATGTATTTCTCTTATTCGACCTTTACAGTCATTTAAATTATCGTTATTTTTTTTGAGTTAAAAAATATTTATACGATTTTAGCACTTTATAAAACAAAAAATGCATTCTTGCATTTTAGTAACTTCAGAGTTCATCTTGGCGAAAAATTTTAAGTTGAAAAATTGTATTGTATCATTCATTCATTCAACAACGATATTACACCATAATTATTACTTATTTATAATTATTTATTATACTTAAATGTTTAAACATACCTACCGTGATTTATATTTTAATTATTTATAGATAGATTAATTTTTAGCAGACTTAAAGAAAACAAAAATGAAATAGAAGATATCATTACACTACACGACGCATAAACACAAAAATAATGCTGTCGATTATCATAGCACTTTTTTAAAAGTAGTTTATGCAACGGATACCATAATGAGTGGTTTTTTAATTAAATATAATAGAGGGGAAAAAGTTAAACGCAGGCCTGTGTAATAATTATAAATAATTAGAGTTCAATGGAAACGTTTTCACTTACACAAGGTGAGCCCTCTGTTCCCATGAATTTATTAAGCGTATAATTTTTCAGTAAACCTCGTTACCCGAGGGTAATTATACAGGATACCAAAAGAGCTTTTTATTAAAAATTTAAGGTTTTTTTTAAACTAAAATGGACTCAAGTGAATATTTTGCGCCTCAAGCTTTCGCTTTTATCTCACGATAATGAAATGGAACAAACAATTCAGTGAACTGAACTGTTATATTTTTTAATCGTTTCGGCAGATTTAAGCCTCTTGGGTTTGTTTTTGAAAATAAATGAGACGTAAACAATTTATTTCAAATGCCGCCTCATAATTAACGCAAAATAAAAACAATAAAATATTATAAACATTATTTCACGTTAACATCTATCTATATATATAAAACAAACTCGTGTTAGTTACACCATTTATAACTCGAGAACGGGTGAACCGATTTTTATGATCTTTGATTTTTTGGGTTTGTCTGTGCCCCGAATAAAATAATAACTAATAAACCATCTAAAACATTAAAAATTCTGAGGCGGAACGAAGTTTGCCGGGACGGCTATTTAATTATAAATAAGACTACAAACTTTTTGATAACTGATACATCATTAGATTTTCTGAATGGTGCGAGTGTCACTGGGTACGTAAAATTCGTAAAAATAGCGGATTTTTGCACTCTAATGCATTTTTTTGCACCGTAGTCGGTTTTTTTTAAGTAATTACTTTAGAAAATTTAAAACACATTTACTTTTTTGCTTATAGCTACCATATTTTATCATTAAATATGAAAAAAGTAAATGTAAAACTAATAAAGCTGCTATACCAAAACTACTTTCAATATGTGAAAAGATTATTGAAAAGCTGCTGTCTAACTTTACGGAAAGACAATTTATGGTGTATAAATTTTGTACACCATAAATTACACGGACTCTTTTCGTTGCTTAAATGGATTTTAACTTAAAACGAGGCCAAGAAATCAAACACTTTCCAAGTTCAGTAATTTACACCACTTACAGCCAAACTTAAGGCCAAGTTGTTAAGTAACTACTTGAAACATAAAATTGTCCTAAACAAGTTGTTTAACTTTAGACTCTGCAATTTTGCAGGGCAGTAAAAAGGTCGTGTTGAAGTTTACTTACGAGTTAAATTAAATTTGGAACACTAAGTTCGATGGTTATTAAGAGGTCTTCGAAACTTAGAAATGTTTTGAATAGAGACTATGACTAAAGAATTAATAATATCAGCCAACTGATTGAAGTATAATGTATGATTTAAAAATAAAAACGGTAGGGCGACTAAAATTCCGTTTAATTGTGTGTGAAATACGGGACTCTAATGTTTGACATAATTTCATTTGTACAAATTTCATTTTTCATAATTTTACATAATATATCATAAGTCTTACCTTCTATAAAGTTTCAAAAACCATAGGCTAGTTTCCTGTAGTAAAAATAAATTATTTTACACTAATTATCTTATTCAGCTTCCAAAACTGATCCAAAATAAATTCAGATTCACTTATTTTCTTGCCTTTTACGATTTTAAAATAATGAGACAATTTGACCATAACAACCTGTGACGTCATTTATTCATATTTTCTATGAAGCTGCATACTGACGTTGCGTTTTGACACTTCATAAAAAGAAGCTGATTTGATCTGTTAGGAAACTAGCCTATTATGGAGTTACATAATTTTACATTCAATAATTTTAAGTGACATAATAAATGCTATCAATTTTATTTTCCCTATTTTTTACTAACATCTTCATTTTCCTTAAAATCCTAGAACGTTTTCCATAATTTCATTCATACTTATTTCGTTTTCCATAATTTTTCTTGGCATAATCCTTTTGTGTCATAAAATTATGTTGTCCATAATGATTCAATTCCATATTTTCAGGTTTGTTGTAAGAAAAAAATAATAGTATCCTTATGCACATACCTGTAAGCAAGTCGACGAAGCCCCACTTCGCGGGGCTTCTATTTCCGCTCTTAGGGACGCAAGGTGATTAACAAACCTAACCATGTTGAAGCAGTGGTAGTTTGAGGGATTTTTTCACCCTTTAGACTAAAAAAAAACGATGGGTATGGTGTCAGACTCCGCCTTAGCTCCGGCGCTGCGGGGAGAGCAGCCCTCACCCGTCGTGACAAAGGTCGGGAGCCGTGCAAAGTGGAGCGGCTGAGGCTAGTCGCGGTAGGACACCAACTAGCCGAAGCTGCGGAGCGAAGTACGGGTGACTCCGCGCCTCCGGCTTTACAAAAACACTCTAGGGTGCTCTGTGTCGGCACGCGTTTTAACCAGCGAGAGTCCTAGATTCGGACTTTCGCAGCCTAAACTTAATGAAAATTGTGCGCAATGGTATTATATCGCCAGATTATTATACTTTTTGCACTTTATATCAAACGATACGTATGGCGTATAATATTATGATACATGGAATTAGTCAATATGATGGTTATGGCATCTGATATTAGTGAATATGAAATTATGGAAATAAGGATAATGATAATTACGGATTCCAAAAATTATGACACTTGAATTTTATGGTAAGTGACGTAATTACATATAATATTATAGAAAACAAAAATTACGGCTTAATATTTTTATGGCATGCAATACTTATGAAATACGAAATTATGGCATACAAAATTATGCCATATGACTGTTATGGGAAATGAAATTAGTAGAAATGAAATTATGGAAAACGAGGGTATCCCGTGAAGTAAGTACCTACATGTAAACTGGTTGCTATTAAACCACAACAGACCAGAACTCCATGGTAACGTCGGAAAAATATCAAAACAAGACCCGTCTTGTATCATAGCGCAAAAAACGTAAATCGATGAGTGTTTCAAACGTCTAAGGCCTCTTAACCTTGTGTGTGGATCGTGTGTTGGAGTGAATAAATAAATTGTAGCAATTTGATCCGTTGCCACGAATGTGAAAGCAGTTTTACAAAAAAACTGAGTCTTGTGTATACTTTTGCAAGTGTACCTGATAACAGAATCAAATAATTATAAACACAAATATTTTAGAGTCTGTTGCTGTTTTACTACAACATTGGGGATTTAGTTACAAAGACAAACAATTAAGATTCAGATGGGTAAGGTAGACGCCCAAGTGCTCGGCACTGTTCCAGTATTCGCCATTTTGAATGTTAAGTCATTACTCATTAGCAATAGAGGTGACAGCATTGTGTCAACTATTGGGCATAAGCGTGTCGAGCACTAGGACGTTTACCTTATATTTTTAGATATCAAGACTTATTTTTAAGTTAAAAACACTTAATCAATATATATTTCAATTTTGTTGAGCAGGTAATGATTATGTGAATATATGAATTATGTGTATGAATATGTTGCAAGTTGTTAGAAGAAAGAGCTGAACACATAATGCGATATCGCCCAAGTTGAGCAATAACAGTAGCATGTGTTGAGGAAAACAATTACACGGGATATAACGGGCCTCGGGCTAAGGCACGTATTGGCAAGTTCATAGATACTAAAGGAACAACGGGTTTTGTCCGTTATTAGCAGTGACCGGCACTATCGGTGCAAAACTTTAACAAAACTTGTAAAGATGACATAAAGGAGAACTTACAATCAAGGAAATAAGAATATTATTGGCAGATCAGATCAGTTTTAGGCAGATTTAACTCTATGTCGAAATATCAGATTTCGATCACTTGAGTATAATAATAGTATTTTATGCAACAGTTGTATAAGTGGGTTCAAAAAATGCGAATTGCGTGAGTTGCGATACGAGCCGCGAATGCGGCGAGTATCGCAAATAGACACGCAATGGGCGTTTTTTGACTTAATTATACAACGTTGCATACAATACTTTATCTACGACGAGTTTTTAAATGATAAAATACAAAATTAATCATAACCTGGAAACAAGGCAAATATGACGTTTGACTGACAGTATGTGTCTATGGTAAACTTTTTTTTTTCATTTAAAATACTTTTTTTATGTTGGCATCAATGAATTTAGTTCGCAAAGTTTAGTTTTTCTTAAAAACCGTAGGAATTTAATTCTTTGTTAAGTTGGTAGTTGTGCATTTTTACCGTAAAGTTAAAATTGAGCGCTTAATCCTTGACCTAAGTTTAACCTAGATTTAGAAGTCTGTGGCTGCTAGCAATAACGTAAAGTGACTATAACGACACTAGTGCTGTTATGGGGAATATACAACTGTTGCATAAAATACTATAATATTTTCATGGCTGTAAGCACTCTAAATATTATGTCCGCTTGGCAAGTTTTGTTGAAGTTTTGCATCGATAGTGCTGACGACTGGTTATGGTTAACATGATGATTGTTAAAAACAAGATAATACACTAAAAATTAAATAATTCGCAAAGATCAGGTACATTAAGTATATTCTTATATTTTTTTAGGTTTCCAAGGTAGTTGTTTTAATTGAGTACGTAGGTACTCAATTAAACCAACTACCTTGGAGACTTAATAAGCAGTTCATAACTTAATAAGCAGTTAGAACAGTAATGTTAGCAGCAATATGCTGCAGCGCTGAGTATTTGCCTTTAAATTTACACAGGAAAAGATATTTGACTTAATTTCTGAATCGGAGATCAATATCACCTCCCATTTTATTTATAAAAAGCGAAAACAAGCCTTTCATCTGATACAAGTATTTCAACGCAGCAAATTAAATTCCAATCAGCATTTCAATTTTGCAATATCCGATCGTTCTCTCCCTAGTAATAACGTAGTCGTAAAACATTCGAGCTCTGCAGAATAATTCAGAAGATTTTAAATAAGTAAGCCTTTATTCGTCTTAGACTAATAACATCCAATTAGCCGACTCCTGACAAACTGGTATCAGATTTTTCATGAAGCTCACGATCTCTCAATTGTAGTCTATTTCCAATTCGAATCTTAGTTATATTAAAAAAAAGTACATTTTGTTGGGCTCTCCAAACGGAAATGACCAATGTGCCGCCGATAACAAATCTTTAGAGCAATTTGAAGGGCCATTTTCAATATCCGCTACAGGTCAACATCCCTTCACACGGCCCTGCGCCTAAATTGGATAAAAGCTGATTTGTAGGCCTCACGCACTGAAAGAGCGTTTTCAATACTCCTTATTGAACCATTACGTCTAATGGTTGTGACAATAGGGCATTACAATTTGTCTCGTCGTAGTATTAGGCAGGAACTTCCTCGCGGAAGACAATGTGGGTTCTCTGTTTGATGTGGGAAGGTTGTTTTTCGGGTGCATGGGAGTAGTGCCCAATTGAGTTTATGGCCGGATATTATAAAGTGGTCGAGCTGTGCGATGGAAGCATTGATGTAGCGGTGGGACTTGTATCGAAGAGAATTAGTGCTAAACATAGCGCTGCGGTTATTTTGAAAAGCATACCAAACTTCCACATTCATCGGACTGGTTTACTTTAAAGTAAGCACCTGTTACATGGCCAACCGACATATACTTTACTACAGGGTAGATTTTATATTCATATGATCGTTCTTTAGTAAATCGATTTAAATATTTTATAATACCTAAGTATTTAGGTAGTGCAAGTCCGAATGAAATGTTTTCGTCGTGGTTTTCAAGTGTTGGAAGACACTTGCACTATAAATAACGTTATAAAGAGTAATTATTTTTAGCACGAACAGCTTAGTTTAAACTAGTTAGAAGCGTAGTAAGTTATTATTTAGTGCTTTGATTCAACAGTAGTTGGGTGGATTTTCGTCCGCGACATTTGTATGCCAAACTAAATGTATGGCATACAAATTTGTATGGCGAAAATCCACCCAGGTACTACGAATACTACAGACAAAGTTATCTTTATAGATAAGGTAATTTTGGACTTTTGAAATAATAAATATCAAAACTTACCTGCAGGACATATGCAATCGTTAGTATCCCTGGTCTCCCGCTTCAGCAGCTTATCGGGCTCAATTTTCATAGTTTCCCTGGTCTTTTCCCGTTTCTGGACCCAACTCCTTAACTCCCAATGTTGCTCTTCAAGCGCCATCACCTTCTGTTCTAAAAGATGCTGCCGGTACAAGCTATAGCCACTAATTATCAGAGCAAACACACACAAACACCATAGCACAACACTGTTTAATGCGTTTTTGTCGCATTCAGTTCTTTTATTAATCGCCATTGTAATTTAAATGGAGTCTAATTAATCATCATACTTCCACACACTTTTAAGTTTAAATATATCCATCACTATGCAGGAAATTTTGTTAAGATCAAGTTGCCAATCATATTTCGGCACTGATAACGAGTTGTCGATGACTGAGCTGGTTGGTAATGACTGAAACCTTGGAAGGTCAGAAGTTCGTGTGTCCCGGTTTGGCCACGGCGCGGGACTGGGGTCTGCGCGTGCGATCCCTCGGGAAAGGAAGTCGGTTAACTGCCCTTCTCGTTGTGTCGATTGCTCGAGTACCCTTCCGAACTTGATAGACGGCGCGGATGCTGGTTCCGGATGTTTTTTGTTAGATTGTTAACCTGATGATATCTTATACCAACAGTTATATAATAGTTACGACTGATTGTACTTGCATAACTGCATGCAAGTACAATCAGTCCTAACTATTATATAACGAGATTTGAATATGTGTACAGTAAACATAAGTTAAATGACTCCTTTTTGCGGCGATGCAAAAACAAGTCATTTAATTTTACTTTACTGTAGTTGGATAACGTAGCCTATGTTTTGACCGGGACCATAATCAAGCTGTACTTAAAAGTTCATGAAATACGGTCCGGTAGTATTTGCGAGACGCGAGCTCAACTATTGTTTGAGCTCGCGCGGGTTAGTGTATTAATAATATTAATACACTAACCCGCACACTACCCGCGGCTTCGCCCTGCGTTCTTCCCGTTATCATCCCAAGGGAACATCTTATCCTATCTATTTGTATGCCGAATTTCATCTCAATTCTCAAAACATCTACACAAACTTACACTTTTATTGACCGAGCGAGCGTGAAGCGCGAGCGAACCATCTCTGGTTCAGCTTTGGTATTAAAAATGCTATATGTATGTATGTCGGCTCGGGCAGAAGCTAGTAAATAATCCTACAGCTTTAAAAATCAAATCGAATAATCTCCTGCAGTCTAAATATATTATTAGTCCTTACAAATAGACATTCAAAACTAAAACACATAATATTAAATCTAATATTTGGAAACATTACTATTATAATAAGATACCTAAATAATTTGCATTTATATTGCATATAAATTGTCCCCGATCAGCAATTAAGCCTGTTTTACATGAAGACTAATGTTAGGGGGTAGCCAAAGATAAAAATGTAAATTCGAAAGTTAACCTTCCTACATTTGTCCTGGCGCGGTGTCGAGGGAATCTACTTCTTGCCCGAGACAGATATCTCTGCAAAAAATCTGCAGTAAAATACAAAATTCACAGATCCTTGTCTCAACCTAAAATAATATTAAATGACACGAATTTTACATTAGTCTAGCAATAAATGGGTATATTCGTAGGTTATAGGTATTTTTGGATTTTAGGTTGGTAGGTACCTAACGACCTCTCGAGTAAGATGTGCTGAATCCCTTCCTATTTTGAAAACCAAAATTAAAGAGCATTTTACCTTTCCCTCCCGCAACATTTTAAATTGTGTACTTTTCCGAATTGTTTGTTTTAAATCTCTGCTGACTGTTTTGCGGTTTATATTTTCCCCTATGTAGGTATATATGTATGTATGTAGATGTAGGTTTATATTAGTACATTACTGCAGAGGCCGGGAAGTGAAGGGTTGCCGGCCGAGTACATAAATAGCTGGCCGAGCGAAGCGAGGCCAGATAGTTACGAGGCCGGCAACCCCATTTTCCGCCGAGGTATGTATAGTGCTTTTCTCAAATATGCAATGAAATAAATAAACATGTTTTCTTTTATTTTTAATGTAGGATTTAGTTTATTAATTTTAGTTTTAATTTTAAATTTACTTCCCTTAAATCATGTATATATATATATTCGTTTTTGTATGTTTGTAAATAAATATCCTTAATATGAGTTTAAACAAAAAAAAAAAAAAAATAAACATTAAATATTTCCTAGATAATTGTGAAAAGCGATATATTTACAGGATTTAGGGATATAAAAAATAAAAATTGACGGAGCAATTTTTCCCGGTGAGTTATTGCCGAAAATCTGCAAAGGTGTGATCGATTAGGAAAATTTCCTAGATAATTGGGAAAATGGATATATTTAAAGTATTTAGGGCATATAAAAAATAAATATTGACGGAGCAACTTTTCTGAAGAAGTTATGATACGAAATAGGTATTTTAAAATTTCTACCTATTCGAAATCGAAATTTTCCTAGATAATGTTAAATATATACTCTTATTAATATATAATATCATATCATATACCGACGGAATTTCGGACGGAGGAATTTTTCACAAGCAGTTCTAAGTAATTTTCATGTTTTGGCAGAAATACCTAACTTCCAAATATCAAAAATCCTAGATAATTTGTCAAACGTATGCTTTAAACCCTACTTTATCACACTGCAAAGTTTCAGCGACAGAGGAATTATTCCGAGCAGAAATGCTTCATTAATCGGACTAGTAGGTAGTAACAATATTTTAGTAAGCAAACATTTTAAAAATATTGTAAATATTCAAAATATTAAAATGGTCTTACAAATAATCAATTTCTTTAACAGTCAAATTATTCGTGTAACAAAAACAAGTTCTTATTATATGTAATGTTTAACCGTTGTTTTTCTCGTAGGTTACCTACAGTAAAAATCCTTACAGATCTTCCGTGATAAGTAGGTATATTTACTTATTTAAATCTTTTTGCGCAAAATAAAACGTATCGTACATGTTTATGTCGAACTTAATGTCATTTTATATTTAGTTAAAATAATAGGATGGACAAACATTAAAAAACTAAACAAGATAAATCTTAATTTATACGTCCAACAAATGAGTTTATTATGAAATTCAAATTTGTCCACAAAACCGACCACATTCCAGTTTGTTGTTAAGTTTGTTTATACACTTATTCTTATTTTAAACCGAAATAATTGACTGAGCAAGACTGTTAAAATTCTTAGGGACAAAACTGTCCGCTTACACAGTTCAGCTGACATTATTGTAGTCATTATTCCCGTGTGTAACGGGACACGCAGTGCAGGGTGTCTCCAAACATGTCTCTAACAAGGGTAAATTAAAATTCCTCAGTTTATACGTAGTGGAGACACCCTCGTCCCGCTACCTAAGACTCCTTACCCACCTGATTCTAATTCAGTGGCAGTTATACATTACTGTTTAACCACAAAAGTAATGTTAGCTGTCATATTGCAAGCGGCGATGAAAAGCAGAATTTTAAAAAGTGTAATCGTGTGTTCCCTTCTCTGTTGACACGGTGTTAGGTGTACACGTAATTTATGTTGTACCTGGGACTGGGACGTAGGGAAACAAGATTTTATTACGTAGTTGTTTAATTTCCAAAACATCTCCAAGGTGTGACCGTTATATTAATTAAAGTTTAATACCGGAAAGTTTTGTTTGTTTATGTGAAATGAAATGAAATAATTTATTCCTGCAAGTAAGCTTCAAGGGCTCTTTCACATGTCATTTGGCGCTTCAGCAAATGACATTTTGGTGAGAAGAAGCGCCGGAAGAAACTCATCAGTTTCTCTTTTCAAAAGCATTACAATAATTGTTAAAATATTACATGCAATTTCATTAATACAATGCATACTTAACTAATATACATGTCAATAAACAAAACTACATTTTTTGAGATGTAAAGGGTCTCTAGGCATCAAAACAAGATAAATAAAAGTAAAGAGAGTAAAATTATGTTTTTTACCCGTGTCTACGAACGCTGTAAAGGGTTACAAAACGTCGGGATGTAAAATTAGTAAAATACGCAATTTAATCTGTTCAAGTAGTTTTATTACAATAACCTCGGAAACCAGAGTTAGTAATTATAATATTTTATACTTCTTGTTTTAAAAATCTGTATCAAATAATTGTACATACCTATACTTGTTTACAGTTAAAACTCTTAGAATTTGTGGTATATATTATAACAAAATAAATGGTTAAGTATATTGTGTGTTATAAGCAGTTTCTGCTTTCCATCACATACCTAGGCTAGGTTGCTTACTTGCTTGTAATACTTACCTGCTACTCTAAGTTGACGTACACACGGTAGAATTCAACCAAAACTTATGTTTAGCTTCATAAGGTGAGAAAGGCCATAATCGACTACTTTTCATCGAAAACCAAACAGTACATAGGTACCTATAAATTAATAGGTATATACGCCAAGCCGTACTATGTAATGTAATAGACATAAACTCGGGCCCACATTGTCCGCATACATAAATGTCACTTGTCGGAATGTCCTTCGTCGGAAATTCGATTCATTTCCTTTCCCGCACTGACCCACATGTCCAATTTAGTGAAGGGTGTAGATTTTAGGCTTTTAACTTGTACGCTAAATCTCAGTGTAAATAGAGTCCGTTAAGTGAGTTTTACATACCTAACGCGTAAAAGACAAACATAATAAAATTACGTTTTCTCAAACATGGTATGAAATGTTGACATTACGTTCCTAAAAATAGGCCACAAAGTACCTCGTTTCCTATGCGGCTTGACACTTGGCCGGCAATGTATTTTTTTTTAATTTCCATTTCACATTTATTTGGGCCCCAGCATCACGGCATTCAGCCAAAAAAAAAAAACAAAAAACGATTTTTGCTATATTTTGCAGTTTTATTTATTTAAAATTGACATGAACATAACAAATCACACATTATAAACAATTTCCAATTATTATAAATTGCAAACTAAACCACAAGAATACACATTTAAAATATTTCATCTAAATATTCGCGGTAAAAATGTGAACTGAAACAGCTTTTGGCCGAATTTACATTGTCTATGGATATTATGTCACTTTCTGACAGCCAGTTTGGTTGTGTTATAAAATATTAAGTCAGGTTATTATAGTAAGTTTATTTATTTCATTGCATGTTTGAGAAAAGCATTATACATACCTCGGCGGGAAATGGGGTTGCCGACCTCGTAACTATCTGTGCTCGCTTCGCTCGGCCAGCTATATGTACTCGGCCGGCAATTCCTTACTTCCCGGCCTCTGCAGTAATGTACAATTGTCTTAACGTAATTTGAGTCGGTCGATTCCATATAAAAAAAAAGAATGTTGACCATACGCTTCAACGACATCAGTCATAGTCATAGTTGAAATGTGTTTCATATTATAGCTTAATACATTGTGTCTACGCGAAACAAACGAGAAATTTCAAAAGACTAGAGTTAACGTACAATCGGCCATATAAGGTCAGTGCCATTTTTTTTTATTCTTGCCAACAAACTTTTTTATCAGTTTGGCTTGAAAAAATATTAAGATACCTAAAAATATAATTTTTGAAGGGAGTTTCGAGCTCGATTCGTATTTTTTAATCAAAACACTACAAGCTTCCCTTTCAATCCAATCACGGCACAGGTAAATCAAATTCAATTAAGTCTGAAAAACGTTCAAACCGGCGTAATAGGCTAACAAACGCTGTGCAAAGCCGGGTAAAAACGCCTTAATCGGCATTATCCGGTCTGGCGGTCACGACCGGCCATGTCTGGCGGCAGGTTAAAAAACCTTTTACTGATAGTTTGTTCAAGGGAAATGCAGATACATCTACGTATTAAACTTTCAATTTTAAACGAGTTATTTACTAAAAAGGTGCTAAAAAGGCGTGATATATAAATGCTCCTTAGTATTGAAATTTGTCATAGATTTAAAGTAGGTCTAGTAAACCAGTGATCGAACAGACTATTACAACAATGTCGTAGGTCAAGAAACTATCACAATGTTGTGCCACAAATTGGTAACGATAACGATGTAGATTAAGTGTTTCCACGAAAAATTTCCTGCTTCCCTTTCCCTACCCAAATGGTGTCAAGAAGACCATAGGGAGACTTAAAATTTTCACAGTAATATGTATTTCTATCGCCGCCTTATCAACAAATATTAAAAACCGGCCGGCCAAGTGCCAATTGGATTCGCGCACGGAGGGTTTCGTACCACCGTCGAGCAAGAAATGCCAAAAAACACGTTTCTTGTATATGGACCCCGTTTATTTTTTGATTTTATTTTTATTATTATTTGTTAAAGTGGCAATATAAATACCTATTTTGTTAAAATTTCAAGTATCTATTTATTACGGCTCCAAAGATACAAGCCTGTGACAGACAGACAGACGGACAGCTGAAGCTCAGTAGTAATAGGGTTCCGTTGGCACTCTTTGGGTACGGAATCCTAAAAAGTGTACTTTAATAATGACTATAGGTTCTAGACGTATGATTTCTTCACTGAAAATAGATTTCTATTGCCGTTATAACAACAAATAATAAAACAAAATAAAATTAATAATGAAAGGGGGCCCCTATAACGTAACGTGTTGGCGTTGTTTGCTTGACGGTGGTAGAGAAACTTTCGTTTGCTCGAATTGAACTTTTTTTTAAGAACGTGAAGAGTAAGTATGCGATACAATAACAATTAAAATTTACAATAAATTACCGGACACAACTAAAAATGAATTAGATCTGTATAAGTTCAAAGCGAAGCTGACTATATACCTATTAGATATACCTATTAGAAAAATGCTATTATTCCATGAATGAATTATTTTCTGACATCTTAATATAAAATATGTACCTACACTTGAAATTGTAGTAGTAGTGTACTTAAGTAATAATTTATTGTAATGTAATAAGTAAATGCTGACATAATTATTTTTTTCTACTCCTGTACTGTTATCTGTCTTTTACTTGGTCACGAACACTAATATAAGAACATACATAATATGAGTTCAGAGAAGTCTATACTCTATTCCCCATAACAGCACTAGTGTCGTTATAGTCACTTTACGTTATTGCTAGCAGCCACAGACTTCTAAATCTAGGTTAAACTTAGGTCAAGGATTAAGCGCTCAATTTTAACTTTACGGTAAAAATGCACAACTACCAACTTAAAAAACAATTAAATTCCAACGGTTTTTAAGAAAAACAAAACTTTCCGAACGAAATTCATTGATGCCAACATAAATAAAAACCGGTCAAGTGCGAGTCGGACTCGCGCACCGAGGGTTCCGTATAAACTAATAAGTAGACCAACCTTACGACTAACAGCAACCCTGCCTTAAACCCGCTTTAGCTCTATTCAACCAGGAAAAATCTTAACAGCGCGATGCAGCGTATGCTACAGCGACATCTATTGATACTAAATAGCGCGTAAATTTTACTTGTAATTTAAATTTAAACGTTACTTTTTGTTATTGGCTGATTGAAATAATTGTTTGTCAACTAAGTTAGTTCTCATGTATCATTTTTAGCCACAAGCTACCTTATTTTAGATTTGTGTCCCTAGATGGCGCTAGTGGTATTTCATTTTTATGGTATTTACTAGTGTCAAATTTCCTAACATACTCCTATTATAGAGTTTTTAATAATTATTGTTACTTTATGTTTTTTTCCCGATTCCTGATGAGTGATCATTGTATTTAATAGACATTTTTTATATAATCTGAAATAAATCATCGCTTAGTTTTGCTACTCTCCGCTAGATGGCTCTCGTAGGGAGGGTAGAACTAATATGTTAAGATTTTTGTAAATTTTTAAAAAGTATTCAAGTTAGGAAGAGAAAATATAACGGTCTTCCTTATAATAATAATAATCCTAATAATTAGATACATGAATAGTTCAAGAAAAACTGTATGGCGATTAGTTTAGTAGGAGCAAATAAGTATGTGTTATGATTTTTGCAAATTTCTCAAAAACGGTGCAAGTGAGGAAAACCGTTATATTTTTCCTGTAATATTTAGGACGACATTAATAATTGGTAATTATGACACATTTTTCTGATCAGTAACTTCGGAGATAATAGGGGGGGAATGGTATTTTTTTAAACTTTTTTCGCCATAAATCAAAAACTATTTATTTATAAAAAAAATAAAAACGGTATTTTAATCTACAAATTAAGTTCTTTCATTTGATACCCCACTCGATATATAAGCCCTACTTTCAATTTTGAAAATCCCATTACGGAGCCCTTTAAAAAAAAAGTAAAAAAGGTACAAGATTTTTTTTATGTCCAATAAGCTCGGGTTAGCTACTTTTAACACTATTCCAAATTTCAAACCGATAGCAGCAGTAGTTCCTGAGATATCTGGCTGTGACAGACGGACAGACAGACAGACAGACAGACAGACAGAGTCGCACCATAAGGGTTCCTTTTTTACCATTTTGGTACGGAACCCTAAAAAGTTACCATAGACACATACTGTCAGTCAAACGTCATATTTGCCTTGTTTCCAGGTTATGATTAATTTTGTAATTTATAATTTAAAACCTAGTCGTAGAAAAAGTATTGTATGCAACGTTGTATAATTAACTCAAAAAACGCTCATTGCGTCTCTATTTGCGATACTCGCCGCGTTCGCGGCTCGTATCGCAACTCACGCAATTCGCATTTTTTGAACCCACTTATACAACTGTTACATAAAATACTAGAATCTAGTTAGTCATTATTATCGTTTTTCAATTTATATGCCAATAATTTTTGTTTTATTTGTTGTAATAATTTACTTATTTTGCTTCTTCAAATTAATTATTTAGTATTACATTTTATTTTATTGCTTTAATTTTGTGAAATATAAATTTATTTTATTTTGTTCTATTACATTTAATAATTACCGAAATTGTTTTAGCGTTTTTAGCGTGTTAGTTTTTAGTGCTTAAGTGTTTTTTGCTGTACCCTACCAGGGCTCATGTTTTGGACATTATTTTTATCTAAGTACAACACGGAAAAGCAATAAATTAATTATGAATTATGATCACTTAATCATCACTTTTTGCAAAATTTTACCAGTACCAACACGAAATATACATTAAAAAATACCAACGAATGCATTTCGTCTATCTTAAATCACCCGGCATACTGCACTATAAATCAGCGTGTGCAGCGAATGCACTTTTAATATGGATTTACGATCAGCTAATAGCCCTATGGCGGACGACGCCACGGCGTAGGCTTGTTCATTGTGAATTATGTCCAGTGGTGTTGTGAGGCCGCATAGGTACTGCCAATACCGTTGTATCATCACAAGCAAAAGCAATTTAAAAAAACCGGTCAAGTGCGAGTCGGACTCGCGCACCGAGGGTTCCGTACAAACTCATAAGTAGATACGCGAATAGTTCAAGAAAAACTGTATGTCGATTTGTTTAGTAGGAGCAAATAAGTATATGGTTATTATTTTCGCAAATTTCTAAAAAACAGTGCAAGTTAGGAAAACCGTTATACTTTTCCTGTAATATTTAGAACCTAATGAGTAATGACTGTATTTACTAGATATTTTTTATGTAATCTGAAACAGGCCATCGCTTAGTTTTGCTACTCTCCGCTAGATGGATTTTAAGTTTTGGTAAATTTCTAAAAAAATTATTAAAGTTAGGAAGACCGTTATATTTTTCCTGTAATAATCAGGTTGATATTAATAATGGTAATTATTACAGATTTTTCTGTTTAATAACTTCGAAGATAATAGGGGGTGAATGGTATTTTTTTGAACGTTTTTGGTCATAAATCAAAAAGTACATGATTAACAAAAAAAAATAAAAATGGCTTTGAAATTCACACATTAAGCCCTTTCATTTGGTATCCCATTTGATACAATAGCACAACATAAAATTTTCAAACTCCCATTACGGCCCCCTTTTAAAAAGAAGTAAAAAAGATATAAGATTTTTTTTATATCAAGTAGGGTCGGGTTAGCAACTTTTAAAACTATTCCAAATTTCATATCGATAGCAGCAGTAGTTCCTGAGATATCTGGCTGTGACAGACGGACAGACAGACAGACAGAGTCGCACCATAAGGGTTCCTTTTTTACCATTTTGGTACGGAACCCTAAAAACTGAAGCTTTCATGTTGATCTGAGACTATACCAGAAAGATCAGCGGACGTTTAATTTAGTTAATGTCTTATTGAAGGTTTTCCCTTGATTGGGTTTATGCGGTTAAATCATGGTTAAATGTGTTTGTAGGTGAAACAATATGAGCATTTTTAACTTTTGGCTTTCAACAAAAGGACGGTTCTTTATTCGTCTGTATGACTTTTTATGTTTTCTAAATCATCGTCAAAGACAAGTGCAGTGACTTAATTGCATTTCATACTTAAATAAATAATCGATTCCAAAAATATCAAAACATAGCTCTCTCATACATTATAAATATAGCTCTGCTAAAAAAATATGGACATTAAAATTCAAGTAACTAACAATCCATTCCCAATTACGTAGTCTTAACTAACAACGTTGACTGACCTAGTTTCCCAAATTTACCGACTTCGTTTACTTTGCTCATACCACATAGCAATGTCCAAAGGGTAGTAGTTTAGTACGGACTTGAACTACACATATGCTCTTCTAGTTCAGAATAGTCATTGTCAGCTTACATAATTTCCCTTACGTTAGAGATTCATCTGCTGACCAAGGGTCGGATCAAATGTGACCGAGAACTAGACGGCAACGGCTATTAGCATTTGGCAACGATGTGCTTTCGAGGGTGGATTGAGAGTGGTATTTGATATAAACTTTACTACAGTTTTCTTACAATATTTCAAGAAGATTATTGAACTCATGGATGTATAAAATAGAAGGATACGGCGCGGTCTAAGACGCGGGTGAAGCCAAGCAATGGCCGCCGAAGTGAGCATGTGTGCGTTGACGGCCCAATGGCAGCCGACCGGCCCATTATGCTGGTTGATGTGTGCGTGCGTGCGTACAAAGCGCCGGCGCATTGCCGGCGCATCATGAGTGCTTCACTTATCTGTTCGCGACGCTACGTCCATTTATTTTTAAGGTCCTTGATTGAACTAAATAGTTGTTTTATTTCCGTTACATTCGACACGTTGCTTCGTACGTGAACAGAAGCTACCTGGTATATCGCTTTTTGTTAAATATAAAAAAATCTTTTATGCCACACCTGGCCATAAAGTGACTTTTTTCGCACGCTGCGCGTACGGAAAAAGCCGCTTCCTGGCCAAGTGTAGACATAAAATGATGTATATAACACGGGAGGTAATAAAGAAAGCACTCGATCGCATATTTACGTCCCTCGCTTTCAGCTCGGGCCGCAAACTTCTGCGATCTCGGCCTTTCTTTGTATTACCACCCTAGTTATGTAATGTACTATTTACTTTTCATACAAAATAAATTTATATTGAGTTGATGATCATTTTAAAAGACACTTTTGAGTTAGTCAAAAGTTAATGTCAACTCTGACAGTGTTGGAATTATGACAGCTCATTTATACTGGTTGGTGATTAAATTAACATTATGAATATTTTCGTCTGATCGTTTTCATTGCCTACATTTGTGGACAGCTTATAACTTCAACTATTTGTATATGTATATAATATTTTACTATCAAGCCTTAGCCATAGTGTGGCCATAGCCTTGATTTGAAGCATTTTACATTTCCTAAGGCCTCTTAACCTTGGCCGTGATAACATTGATGGTTTCTTAGGACGTAATTGATTACGGAATTATGGTAACTAAGAGTGGCTACAACCACCAAAAATAGTTATTTATTTTTTTTGAATTTGATTGATTAAATAAGAATACATACTGTACATAAATTCACACTCGAGGTTAAATTATTAATGAAATACAAGATATATTGAGAACTCAAAAATCGACTCCATTCAAAATTTCTGCATTAGACAATTGTATTTCATTAATAATCTAACCGTGAGCGTGAATTCATAATATGGATAATGTATTATTATTAAACCAGGGAAATCCCGGGTTCAATAAAAATAATTGATTATTTTTGGTGGTTAAAGCCACTCTTAGTTACGTCCTCCCGCGAAGTTTAGGTAAATAGGCATGGTGTATTCCGAGCTCTGGTGATAAACGCGGAAACCGAAGACAATATAAAGTAGCCGTAGCTAATAATCTTTATTCCGCGTAATTTATTGAAAAATCTTCAATATGTGTTAACGAACACAAATTATCACTGTTGAGAACGAGGCTACGCGACTGTTATAAGAGGAGCCACTCTAATGCAATCTTAATAATGCTCTCACTCCGTGGGTGGCGCTGCGATTGGCTAATTAACAAATTAATTGGCCAAGTGGCAGGAATTAGTCTAGTGTAAGTCTACAGATTTAAAACAGTACAGTGGACAACAGATTTAGGTGAGTTATTTTAAAAGATAAAAAGGTTGTCAAGAATACAATAGGTCATAGGCAAATATCGATACAATTTTATGAAAACCATTTTGTTCCATGCTTTGAACTGCATATTTTAAAAACCAAACTTCTGGTATCTATACATTTTTTTTTCGCTAAAACAGCACTGGTTAAGTTGTGGCAATATTTGTGTATATTGGACTGTCAATCTATTTCGCCTAAGACCCTATTTAGACGGAACAAGAACTCATATGCGAGTTTGATAACATTGCGAGTTTGAGTACCTAGGTAGGTACGATGAGTACCTACAGTTGATCGATTATTCGCCGACTTCTCGCCCCGTCTAAATGGGGCTTAATTCTAGCGGTCAATTTAAATAGGTACTTACAACAATTAAACATAAGGAAATAAGTGGACAGAAAATAAAAGCTGCAAAACATACACATTTGGTAATAGTTGCTTATCAGAGATCAAGTTGAGATTCCCGTTATACTAAAAAAAAAACTCAAAAATCATTTCGATCAAACGAGTTCCAAAATCATTTAATAATTTTTCTTACGTTTCTGGCCAATTAAGTAAAAACGCTATTACTACGATCTTCATTATAAGAATTATGCTGACGTTAAATACATGCCCTACCCTACAGTTTTAGGAGAGATAAAACATTTTGGAGTGTCATTTTCCATTCCAATAAGGTTGAGCTTACGTCGGGAAGTTCAAGCAACTTATGTTTTATACGACCTTTGTGTTTTTGGTTTGTGTACCACATACAAAACAGTTTACACAGAACTTGTTTCATGTGGTTGTGTCTATAATGATGATGATGTCTATAATAAAGATCATTATAAAGAAACAGTTAAAATCCAAGTAAGTCATTACTTAACTACATAAGTAATGATTTACGCTTAGACGAGATTCAACATATATTTTAATATGAAGTCTTTTATGTAATGCTATTGTCATTTGACAATTTTCAGTGTGCTGTGCTCGAAGCATGTACTCGTTCGCAAATGAGATCCATTTCGCAGAGTGTCGAGTGCTCAGATAATGCGCTATCGGCCAGTAATTCGATAAGGTCTGAGAGTTCCAACGCTAAGTTAAAGCTACAATATATATGAACAAGACAAAACTGGCGCTTGGCTCTGTTAGAAATGTGAAGCTATTACAAGAATCCCTTTTAAGGCTTTATTGTCACTACTCCGTACGCGCAGGTCTAAACCATAAACAATTGACCATAACACACATTACAGTGTGTAAGTCTAATACGGGCGAATCTCTTAACGGTGGTTAGTATAGGACAAAGTGAAGGTAATTAGATAACATTTACTTAAAGTTGCAACAATAATTTTGTCCATACAAAATAAGTCAGCCCGCAATGTAATGCAAACACACTCACGTTAAACGCTCGTTGACAGTTACGTTGAATTTCGGTACCGCCGTACCGCAACCATGTTTACAGTACATTGCTGCTGAGAAATTAAAAAAAAAATAATTATGGAGTCGTAATGAACTGCAACTTAAAAAAAACCTTTTACTTCATGATTACACTAATGAATACTATTGCCCATTTAATTTATCGCCCGTATTAGACTTACACGCTGTATATTTGCTTCATAAAGCCCAAAAAAAATGTTTTATCGACCTTTTTAACCTCCTGGATCCCCCGCCCAACTAGCAAAATAGTCATATAAGATCGAGCTTATTCAGCTTATAAGTCGTATAAAAGTCATATAAACGCGAATTATACAGTACCTGTCGTATAAAGCCAGCTTATGCAGCAATTTAGTTACTCAGCATAATAGTCATTTTATGATGCCGAGTACACGTTTATTCGACTTTTTTATATGACTTAAGAGTCATATAGGAAATTGATGAATAAGACACGTTTATAAAATGCTTATATGACTTTTTAACCGAGTAACAGTAACTTATATGGCTGACTTATGACATGTCAGGCAGAGTCGAGTAAAAGTAACGTGGTTGCTATTATATGACTATTGTGCATGAAGTCATATAATGGCTAATTATAGAACATGTTATATAAAAGTATCTTATTCAGCATTTTGGTAAAAAGTCATATTATAATGCTGAGTAAACGTTTACTCGACGTCTTTTATGACTAAAGAGTCATATAAGAGTATGCTGAGTAATCTGCTTCTATAGGACGCTCATGTGACCATTTGTCGAGTAATGACATCTTATATGACCTTTGCTCGAGTAAATGAAATATAGTTGCTATTATACAACTTTTTGGTTTTACGTGTTACGTTTAGATGACTTTTACAGCACTTAATACATGTTTTTAATATCCATCACACGTAGAGTGAGTTAAACCTTAAATTTTCAAAGATGGACTGGGAAAGATGGAAAAGTAAGAAAAAAAAAAACATTTTTACATGATGTCTAAGGAACCCTAAAGTATATCTACCTTAGGTGTCATGGCGCTTACAAACACACATGGCAACATCACAAGCAAGATGATTAATTAGTCTTGATACTCGTACTTGGCAAATATCTTTCAGTTTAATAAGTATATAATGTGTACATACCTACTGAAATAAATATTCAGGACAGTCTTGCACAAATTGGTCTCATTCCAATCAAACGTAACGTCGTCGTTGTCGTCTTTAACGTCGGGACTTAAAATGTAGTAATATACGCGATTTAATCCGTTTAAGTTGTTTTATTATTAAAATTAGTTCAGCCTATCTATCGTATTAGCAGAGTACACCGAGTAACATCACTACCTTACGTGTGCTAACGCGGGGTACGTTGTAAGGATTTGATATCGATAAATAGAAAAAAGTCGATATATTAGGAACATTTATTTTATATGTACATGTGCGCATTAAAAATCCTCTACTACTATAAAAGGGCTCAATATTATGTCAATTATGCTACCCAAGGAAAAAACACGTGAATATTGTATTAACTTATAGATTCGTGAACAGTGTTGGGCAAAAAGTAATTGAAATAACAATTACAAATTGTAATTGCAATTATCAATTACAATTACTGTGAAGAAGAAATTGCAATACTATATTGTAAATTAAATCAACAATTACATTTTGTAATTGTAATTTGTAATTTAATTACTCTTTCAATTACAATTAATTTCGTTCACGATCACCATGTTGTCATGATGACACCTATGTTTTGTGATAGTATCGTATAAAATACGCTAAAATAAAATGTTTTGTATGGACCACTTTTCTATAAACCCAAAAATTGCCGAGTTGTATAAAAAAATCATTACAAATATGATAAGATTCGCCATGAAAAGGTTTTTTTTTGTTTTGGTCGATCTTTTGATAAAAATAAATAAAACGTGGTAAAAAATTATAGAAATCGCCCAAAAAAGTATTTTTTGTCTGATAGAGACATTAAGTACGCCATTTGTACTTTCCTGTATTGTGCAATCAGTGCAATAAAATTTATAGTACATTACACAACTAGGGTGGTAATACAAAGAAAGGCCGAGATCGCAGAAGTTTGCGGCCCGAGCTGCAAGCGAGGGACGTAAATATGCGATCGAGGGCTTTCTTTATTACCTCCCGTGTTGTGTACATCATTTTATGTCTACACTTGGCCAGAAAGCGGCTTTTTTCGTACGCGCAGCGTGCGGAAAAAGTCACTTTATGGCCAGGTGTGGCATAAAATAAATAATTAAATCTCCATCCGTCTTGTTTGTCTAGGTAAGATATATTTACCTTATCCTTTACGTTTAAAATTATTCGCTAATAATAAATCTAAAACACATCGACAACCACCACACATCGACATCGACATCTTCGTCTGCGCCGAAGCAGCAATTAAGTCGCCTAAAGGGTCATAGTGAAGTTACTTGTCCTATTTTACTTAAATATACCAGTCGGTTGCATATTTCCATACTTGATATGTCTAGACGTTCGTTACCTAAGTACAACTTATAAAACGCACATTTCTTTCATTTGCCAAAAACTCACGGCGCAGAAAAATTCCCTCTTCGGTTTCGCATGCAAAACGGAAATATTAATTCCAAGCCCATAAATATTCAGAAGGTGCTCCCTAGTAAGTTAAAAATTTCGCATTTCCCTTGTCATTAGGTGAATTTATTATTTAGAGATCCGAGATCAAGGGAAATTATATTTTAACGCTACCATTTTTTTGTATAAGTAACGTATAATATATAACATAGAATACGAGTATATTAGCTGTCTTTTATACAAATTGTTTCCGGGTCTGGCATCGAATGAAACTAACTTAAAATTGCTTACAAGTACTAACCAATATTTATACCGATACCTTTGGGTTCAATTGGCGTAAAGGACAAAACGCTGGTTTTGAGGAGAAGCAAAAAACCATTTTATTTTACAAAAAATGGCTATAGTTTTTTTGTTTCTCGACCTATACTTTCGACATGTAAATGAAAAATATTTGAAATGCCCGTATCTTTAACCTGTGATGGCAGTTCTAGCTGTAAACAATGTATTATGGAAGTTAGATGTCCTTTACAACTGGTAAAAATGTTATCAATGTCATTTACACCCGTGACTTTTTTGGGCATTTGGAAATGATGGGGTTGTAAATGACAATCTCAGATGACTTTGTTCCAATTTTGGGGCGTAAAGTTAACAGCTATGTAATAAAAATTGACAGTTTTCAACTTAGTTTACCTTAAAGAGACTTGAAAAATGTATAAAAAGATGATGAATTCAGCTAGGCATAATAACTACTATTAACGACGGGATATTTACCATGTATGTTTGTTTTTGTGAGTTCCCGATAATTCGACACTGTTGCAAGCGCCATTATCACGGAGTAACTGGCATGCAGCGAGATTTTAGTTGTAGTCTACCCACACACCATAGCGATCTACCCTCTTTCGGGTTCGCTTCGCGTTATTCATACTACTACCGTCCGCATTCTCACTTGGAACTTGATCACGTTCACGACACACAACACTTACAGTATCATTTCGCGTATTTACTCCTGAACATGTCTTTTTTCCCTTGGAGAACTTACGGATCACTGGATACCAGATGCTCGACAGTTGAAACCCGTCTTCCCGGTTGAAATTTTTATACTTGAGGATTTCAATAGCTTCCTTAACCATTCTGGGTATATAGTGTTTTTCTGTCGAGCGAGAGGATCTATGGGTTGTGCAACTCAATCCAATCGTTTCCGCGTTCAGAAGATGTTCAGCGATTGCCGATTTCCGAGGTTCGTTGTTTTTAAACATTCGGATGTGCTCCTTTATACGGCATGAGATAGTGCGCTTATTCTGACCTATGTAAGAGCTACCACAGCTGCAGTCAATTTTGTAAATACCTGGGCATTCAAGCGGAAAACGGTCCCTTGGCGTACGTAGATATTGTGCCAGTTTTCTGTGGGGAGTGAAGACAGTCTTCACCAAGAACTTCTTTAAAATATTGGCAACTTTATCTGTCACTCCCTTTACATTTATGGTAGGTACGCCGGTTGTCGTTCAACTTATAGTCCAGGTGTTTAGGCAAAACGGTGCGTCTAGGTGGTATAATCCGCCCATTATAACCATTTCTCTGTAGAACGTTCTTTAAATGTGTCAATTCACTACCCAAATGATCCTCGTCACATAAATTGTATGCGCGGTCAGTAAGTGACGCTACTACAGAGTACAGTTGGCGAGGGTGGTGGGATCATTTGGGTAGTGAATTGACATTTTAACGCAGGGCAGCTTGTGGCGAGCTGTTGGGGAGTAGCGACCCCACGTACCCGAGTGCTCCTGGGGGTCCTTAGGGAGGGTTCATGGGTAAGAGTGTAAGGACCTCCGCCTCTGGCTTGCCTTAACCGGCCGTCCAGAGTGGAGTCGCGAGAGCTATATGCTCCAGGCGTGGAAGTGTTAAAGGGCATAACGCCGCGAGTACCCTCGGAGAAAGCGCAGCACACCTCTCGACACCCTGCAGTCCTCGGCACCGGTGTTGCCCCTAGCTAGGCCATTGCTCATATGTCGCTATTTATTTAACAGGGGCCCATCAGCGGAGGGCAAGTCACGGTCTGTCAGTGCCACGAAAGTCACGAGACACTTTTCCTGACAGGCGCCGTCATGTCTCAATCCATAACCCAGTATTTAGTCCATATTTCCACCGCCATAGCCCAGTAGAGTTAGATTCCATCAATCAACAATAGTCCTTGCATCTGGCGGGGGCTGTCTCTGCGTGCGTCCCATGACACGGGCAGGGACAGCATCCGCTGGCTGTATACTTTGCCTTTCATTAAATTGTCGAAAAGGCCTCTACGCGTTGGCTCCACGCCTCCCAAAGGGCCGGGACACCATTGTCTCGTGTACGGGAAAGACATACAAATAATAATTTATTTATTTCCGGCATCAAAGGCCCATAGATAAATACCTGACAAACTAACATACATATCACATTACAAAATAAACTTAACAACTTAATAATGTCCTATAGTGTTTTACTCTCTTCCAATACCACTAAATCATAATAATGGAAGTGACATAGTGGCTAATGATTATCGACATTAGGATGTCAATCATAAGGACGAGTACGTAGTGAGTAAAACACTGTTAATGTAAACAATAAGTATAATAGTATGAAAAATAATGAATTCATCATCTTTTTCTACATTTTTCAAGTCTCTTTAAGGTAAATTAAGTTGAACACTGTCAATTTTTATTACATAGCTCTTAACTTTACGCCCCGAAATTGGAACAAAGTCATCGGAGACCGTCATTTACAACCCCATCATTTCCAAATGTCTAAAAAAGTCACGGGTGTAAATGACATTGATAGCATTTTTACCAGTTGTAAAGGACATCTAACTTGCATAATACATTGTTTACAGCTAGAACTGCCATCACAGGTTAAAGATACGGGCATTTCAAATATTTTTCATATACATGTCGAAAGTATAGGTCGAGAAACCAAAATACTGTAGCCATTTTTTGTAAAATAAAACTGTTTTTTGCATCTCCTCAAAACCAGCGTTTTGTCCTTTACGCCTATTGAACCCAATTAAAGGTATCGATAGTTTAGACCTTTACGATTACGTAAATTGCTTTTATTTCAGAATTTAGACACACATTTGTGGCAATAAATGCCAAAAATAAAGGCTAATCCCTATACAACCCTGCTCTTCTTTAAAAAATGTGCTATAATTAGATTTAAGGCAGGTCTTAAAGGACAAATAAAAGACTACTTGCCCTTTACAGCCCTGTTCAATTTATCAAATTACGGTATGTAAACAAGTATAATAATTTGAAGGCAGGTCGTAAAGGACGTCTAAAAGAATACATGCCCTTTACAACCTCCTTAATTCTATCAAATAATGGTGTAATCATTTTATAAGCAGGTCGTTAAGGACGTGTAAAATAATACCTGGCCTTTACAACCTTATTCGGTTTATCAAATTACGGTATTATAATTTAAAAGCAGGTCGTAAAGGACAAGTAAAAGAAAACATGTCCTTAACGCCCACCTCGACTATGCGCTTATGGAAAGTAACCATGAGAAATTAAGGGCTTAAAGGACAACAAGAAAAAAATAGGTCATATACGACAGTATTTATATTTACCGGCGTACTTTACGATACACCTTTTAATTCGTATTTTATAACTTGACACTTACGTCCCTTAACCTGAGCTAGTTTTGCGAATACGATGAATAAAAACTGGGTCGTAAAGGCACTTTTTTTAAAGATATCGAAATTTTAACTACACAGAACGGTAGGGCTTGAAATTCTGAACAAAACTGTATATATAACTCATTTTCGCCAAAATGTCCTTTACGCCAATTGAACCCAAAGGTATCGATACAAAATATAAAAACGGGCCCCTGCATGTCATACATTCAATTTTTTTAAACTTCTTAAAAAAGTGCATTAAGTGATTATAATATTATTATTATTATAGTAGTTAATATTCCAATTTTCCAAACCTTTGAAACATTGACAGTAATACATTCACGTTTGTCACTTTACGATACAATACGTTAGCAAAAAATACTGTCTGTGACTGCATTTTCTATCTAAACAAACGTCAATCAAACCAGTTGGCATGACCCGCCAGCTAAGGGCCAAAAAGAGCAAAGCTTGTAGCAACGCGCACAACATTTTCCGGTCTGTCGAGTTCGTATGCACCACGTGGCGAGATAGCAATATTTTGATATTTATTAGTTTTTTACCCAGTACCCTGTGAGTGAACCTGTAACAAATGTCGATGATCACGAGGCAGAATCAGAAGAGACTGTTAATGATGAAACATGCTCGCACAGCTTTTATGACACTGTATGTGAGAACAGATCTGCATCAGACAATGACTTTGTCCCTGATAAAATTCTGGATACTTCTACAGGCAGAACCATCACGCTGAGATCTAGAAAGAAAAAGGAAGGAATAATAAATATAGATAACGAAGAAAACACTTACCTGTGTCACCAGCACCACCATGAAGAGTTGCAGTTTAATATTCCTGTAACATATGAAAAAACTATAAATTCAATAAATAAAGAGAAGTGGAAGAAATCTATCCTAGAAGAATTAGAAGCTCATCAGGAGAACTATACCTGGACATTGGTTGACAAACCCTCAAAAAATTATGCTTTAAAATTAGCGTTTGCATACTCATTTCCTGGGGTAGGTATGTATTGTATCCTTGTTAGTAACCAACAGAACCTATATTTGAGCTATGGCTTTAAATGGTTCGTGTAATATAACACACACTAACTGCGTTGCCAGTTCCACGCTGCCACTACAAATACAGAATAGTCTTTGACTGGTGCCCCGTTCAAGTTATGTTTGCACCTCGTCTGTATGTGATGTTGTAAATAGACACTAGGGGTAAACAAACTCAACTCAACCGGCCAATGCGCTGATAACATCGCTCGCGATGTTTTTTGGCCACGTCTCACACGTGACAGTTGTATAATAACGAAAAATACTGACGCTGATTGGCCACTATACACGATACACGTGTATGGAACGCCTTTCGCGCCATATTATGTTTAGTTTAGCTGTTACGCTTGTGGCAGTGCACGTATCTGCCACGAAGTTACCTACTGATTAAACTTAACTTATTTACCTTATCACGTTTGAATTTCTATCTGGTGGCTCGTCTGCGTCTGCTCCTCTGCCATTTATAAGATAAAATATATAATAACAGTTTAAACTTTAAGTTAAATCATGACACTCGTTTTGAAAAGTAATTTGTTAAAATTTAACACAGATACACTAAATGAGGTGAGGAAAGAATATAATTTAAATAAAATCAGGATCGATGATTGAATGTATTAATATTTTGAACGATTGGATTCAAAACCAAGAGCACTTTATAAGGAAGGATTTTGGTGAGTTTAAAATTATTATATATAGACACTTACCAAATTTACTATCTACCTGTATATTATTCTTCACAGTTGATTATTTTTGAGTTACTTATTCAGAGTGCGTACAATCACCTTTTTTGTCGTAGTTATGTTAAAAAGCATTTATATACCCTTCCATGAATTTTTGGCCACGCTTTGGCAAATAATGGTTGAAATTTAATCACCTTTTTTGACGTGTTGCTCTAAAACAAACGCATACAGTTACATTTAAATTGAAGGAATTATAATTCACGAAATAGCACATTTCGTTAAAACTATGAACGAACTGTTTCTGAAATCAGAGAATCTTATGTAAATAACTGAATTAAACTCCTCTTGCATATATGAGTGAAATGTTTAGATATACGAGTACATTGCATTTTTGAAATTGGTAATATTGAAGTTTGTTGTTTTGAAGTTTGCAACCTCATTATTTGCTTAGCTTACAAATTTGATTAATCCTGTCCTTTTATAATCTGGGGGCACGGCAGTGCCCCCGCCAAGTCGTGCAAAACAAAGGCACGGCCGTACCATCCTTTTATCGAAGCCATTAAGGCCATTTTCAGCCTCCCGTAATTTTGTACTGGCTAAAGCTAGAACCCTGAATTTTCAGGAATATATAGGGCACATTAAGACTTATATATATTCTCAATATGATTCAATTTGAACGTGTAGTTTAAGAACTATTGCATGTCAAAGTTCCTTAGTTTTGTCACTGAATCACTGATTCACTCATCCACTGAATCACTGATCATCATAATTCTAAGGTACTTCTAGCAGACCTACAAGCTCCAAATTTTAAACATAGTTAGTTTTTAGCCTATCAAGTCCTTAAAAACCTAAATATGTTGTAATTTCAGTCACAACTGCACACATAAGTCAAAGTTGATTATTTGTCATGATGCTTTGCATGGGTACTTTTGTTTTATCATATATGTATGTTTATTGTAACAAGTAAATGTGTATGTCTATTATTGAAATATATATATTATATACCTACTTACTATTGATTTGTGACTGAAATGTCCTTTCATCTTTAAGCAATCCTGCACCAATTAAAGTCTCTGTTTTACCCGATGGTTGACTGGTAGAGAATGCCTTAAGGCATTAAGTCCGCCGATTGTCCTTTTTTATTTTTGTGCAATAAAGTTTAAATAAATAAATAAATAAGTTTGTAATCCTATACAAATACATGCGATTATAAAGTTAGTATTGCAGTTCAAATTGAAAAGAATGTAATAATTAAAGGAAGACCACTTACAAAAAGAAATGAGATCCCATCAAAAACATTACATGTAAAAAGATGCAAGTCTCGCAACGCACTTCTCTTACAACAAAAAAGTTTTGAGATGTAAAGTTAAACGAAGTCAGTACCGGGGGGGTATCAACAGAACTCGATTTCCACCGACTTGCCTATTATTTAACCGTGGAGTAACACATTTTATAGATCTAATAATAGGCAAGTCGGTGGAAATCGAGTTCTGTTGATACCCCCCCGGTACTGACTTCGTTTAACTTTACATCTCAAAACTTTTTTTTGTAGGAAAACTGCTTTGCGATTGCATGTTTTTACATGTAATGTTTTTGATGGGTCTTATTGTCATGATGATTAAGGTGTTCCGACTTTTGTTAAATATTGTATAATGTATTATGCTTATTTGTTTTCATGCAAACTGTATACAACTACACGCAAGAGGGGCTATAAGTACTTAAGTTTTTCCTATAACTGTTTTGATTCTGCTACAGCCAACGAAATGAACTATGAAAAGTTATTCAGTTTAGCAATTCTCGTAATAGTCCTAATATGGTTGTGTTTCTTATTACCTATTTAATTTTACTTGTGTTATTTAATTTTACCATAGTGTAAAAGTGATACGTTTTTTTTTTTCAGATAAAGAGTATCTGGAGAGATTTATAATTGCCGCCAAAGGTTCTGTAGAAAGAGCAAAAACAAGAGTAGGCAGACTTTGTACCATGCGTACTATGGCACCAAACCTGTTTGAAAAGTCTCAGGCAAAAGATCTTACAAAACTACGTGATTTCTTGTAAGTATGTAATTATTTGCCTCGCAATTAAACAGTACACCAAAGCAATCGAGCAAGTGAAGGGTGAAACTTCTATTAGTCGCAAATTGGCGTTAGTATGTTTATTTGACGGGAATTTTATCGTATTGCTAAAGAGCCCAATAGAATTTATACATCGAACAAGTTCAGGGTTTACGAAGCGCATAGCGAAATTAGTGTTAGTTGACTGAGCGAATAAAATGAGTGCAATGTCTCTTTTTATGACACTACAAGAGATACAAATGGACGTTCTGTGAAGTATTGTATGATTTGTTTGTGTGTTTGTACGACGATGACTTGAAAAGGTAGGTAGTGTAAACCAGAATTACTTGAAATTTGGTTGCAGAGCAGTGACAAAATATTTTCATTAATTTAAACACGTGAATCCAAAATCGAAGTTTATAATTCTAATTCTTGAGCTGATATACAATAAGAATCCTGCAGCTTACAGGTTATGATGCCTGAACCCACTAAGGATAATTACAGAATTCTCTGTTCAAAAATGCTTCCGACGAAAATCACGTCTTCTGCTTATTTGGAAGCGTTTCAGCATTGTGTTATTGTAAGTTTTTTTGTGTATATATTTTTTTCATTTTTGTGTACAATACAATGTACCTACATATCTGACTCATGTTTTAAATTTAAAATATCTTCTACAGATATGTGAATACATGAAACTTTATGACTACGCCCAAGGTTACTACATGATAATTGATCTTACTGACGTCAATATCAACGATTTAGTCAGCAAATTGAATTTTTTCGACTTTCGCAATATTCTGACACTCATTATAGTAAGTATTGCGTCTCAATTATAAGTATTAAGTTGTTTATGCAAATGTTTATTAATCTGAAAGTTCTTTTTTTTCATATCGAACATATTATATTACTTGACAATACTCTTTGTGTCTTTTAATAATTTCAGGAAGGCTATGGAATAAGAATAAAGACCATTAACATAATAACTTCTTCCAAAATGATAAATGCACTTGTTAAAATAGTAAAACAGATTGTTAGTACGAAAATTGGTCAACGGATCAACGTAGTAAAATGTGTAGAATCCTTACATACAATTCTGCCTAGACGACTGCTACCAGAAGATTTTGGCGGGGAACAAAAGTCTATCCTGGAGCTTTTTGGTAAGAATAATATTAGAGTAATTTATGTTGGTACGAATTTACGTACTTTGTAGGGTTCCGTACCAAAATGGTAAAAAAGGAACCCTTATGGTGCGACTCTGTCTGTCTGTCTGTCCGTCTGTCACAGCAAGATATCTCAGGATCTACTGATGCTATCGACTTGAAATTTGGAATAGTGTTAAAAATCGCTTACTCAAGCCTATTGAATAGAAAAAGAATCTTTTACCTTTTTGACTTTTTTTTAAAGGGGTCCGCAATGGGATGTAAAAAAACAAAAGTAGAGCTATTATATCGAGTGGAATATCATATGAAAGGGCTTAATTTGTAAATTCCAAAACCATTTTTATTTTTTTCTTAATTTTGTACTTTTTGATTTATGACCAAAAACATTCAAAAAAATACCATTCCCCCCTATTATCTTCGAAGTTACTGAACAGAAAAATTTGTAATAATTACCAATTATTAATATCATCCTAAATATTACAGGAAAAATAAAACGGTTTTCCTAAATTGCATCGTTTTTTAGAAATTTTCAAAAATCGTACTCATACTTATTTGCTCCTACTAAGCGAACCGCAATACAGTTTTTCTTGAACTATTCACGTATCTACTTACGAGTTTGTACGGAACCCTCGGTGCGCGAGTCCGACTCGCACTTGACCGGTTTTTTTTTAAGAAGTCCTCACTTGTCAATTACGGCACAATCGAAAATGTCGATGTATTTAGATTTATGAAGAGATATACTAAACATTGGAATAGCTACAATTACAGATACAAAGACCAAATACATAGAAAAAAATGATCGTAGCCCCACTGTAGCTAAGGCCGGATTCGAACCAGCGTCCGAAGTCTTGCCGGGACAACAAGCTGTCGGTCCCGTCAAGACAAAGACGCTGGTTCAAATCTCCATGGGACTATAATCGTGACATAAATGACGGTGTTTCCACATTAAAAAATCTATACATTGGGATGGTTGTTAAAACTAAGGTACATCTTTGCAGATGAAATGAATGAAGAACTTTCTTTGGAAAACCATGTAGCGCACATGATGAAAATGAAGCAAGCATGTACTAATGAGAAATTAAGAAGAGATGATAAATTAGATGAAGAGTATCTTGGAATGCCTGGATCTTTCAAAATGTTAAATATTGATTAACAGATTTTTAACTATAAAATATTTATAAACATCACAGAGTTTCTACATTACAATTTGATACTATGTTAATTAGTAGGTTAATTTCAAAAGTATCTGGCCTTTTAACTTCCTTAATTGTATGTAGTTTATAAATTATTTTCATCACACTTGCTCGTAAAGGGTGTTATAACACGCGGGTCTATAGACCAGCTCGAGCCGATTTACCTCCCGTGGGTTATAAAAATCTATAATTCCCACGGGATATAAAAGTTTATGAAAATCTATAACTCCCGAGGGAGTTATGAGTTAAGTTTTAAAATATAGAACCTACCTACGTACGTCATTTCAGACTAAGAGGTTTCAAGTCAGCCAAGGCTTATTCCCATCTTCAAAACTTGGCTACAATACCAATTTTAGTGTATATAAAACTTATATGGTATACTTTATTAATACCACAGTAATTTTTCCAATTATTTTAATGCAATTAAATAAATTTAGTTTAAATTTATATTTTGAAAATCGGTACAATCTGGCGGTATTGCCTGCCAAGTTTGAAAACTGAACGGAGTCCAGGGTTGCCAACTTGGGAGTTTTACCCCTAAATTTAGGGGGTATTTAAGAGAGATGGATTTTTAGGGGTGTAATACTTTTAGGGGTTTTTAGGACTTTTTCCTACGCTCGGAGAAATGCCCAGAAAATGCATAAAATATCTAGTACGTCAAAGTTACAAGCAAAATTGTTGATACATAATATACGTATAGGTTTCGCTGCAGGTACCTCTATGGGTAAAAAGACGTATCTAAAGAGCCAGTATATGGAGTAAGTTTTTTTCATTTTATAAAGGTATTAAGAGCATAATTTATTTTGGAGGTGGTTCGCCAAGTCTTAGGGGTAAAGCAGTTCTTAGCATTACTGTGGAAGATTATACTGAAGAAGTTGACAGTAAATAATTTGATTTTTGTCTTTTTTTCTCGCAAATGTGATGAAAAACATTGTGTGTATCACGGCCAGTAAGTGGATTACAAACTCGAGTCATTAAAAAGTAGACTCTCGTTAGTAATCCCCTTCTTACTACCCTCGGTACACAATGTACGTAGGTAATTTAATTACATACCATAAATTAATTGATGTAGTTACTTTCAAAAATAATTACCTACTTGCTGATATTTGCCTTATTATGTTTTTCTACAATTTAAATACCAATACAAAATAAAACCCTTAAAGAACATTAAAATAGAAGCATAGTTAAAATTAAATGTACTAAAAACTAAATAATAATTAAATAAGCTAAAACTACCTATTTTAATATTGATGCAATATTACTAAGGCTATAAATAGTACATTGTGCACCGAGGGTAGTAAGAAGGGATGTAATCCCTTTACTGCCCGTGGTACACACAATGTTTTTCTTCACATTTGCGAGGAAAATAAAATAAGAAAAAATAAAATTATTTACTGTCAACTTTTTCATATAGTCTTCCACAGATAATGCTAAGAACTGCGTTTAGTTTTCAAACTTGACAGGCAGTACCGCCAGATTGTATCGAATTTCAAAATAAAATTTTAAACTAAATTATTTTAATTTCATCAAAATAATTGCAAAAAATACTGAAATAATAGTTAAATATACCATATAATTTTTTATATGTTACCGCAAATGTATGAAATCTAGGAATTATATACAAATCCTAGGAAATGTATACAATTCCGAAGCTATTTAGGAAATGTATAAAAAATTGTTTTAAAAATTATTTATTACACACATATCCTGGGAAATGTATACATTTCCTAGGAATTGTATATAATTCCAATATCGTATTAGGAAATGTATAAAAAGTTTTTTATCTTGGAGGTATGTTGTGATCGTAAGATACCTAACACTCCTCCTCGCTTCGCTCGTCGTCGTACCAGTTTTTTATCTTGGATAGTGTGTGGGATATGTTGTGATCGCAAGATACCTATCACTCCTTCTCGCTTCGATCGTCGTCGTACCTAACTGTGGCTCTGTCACAGTTTTTTTTATCTTGGACAGTAAGTGGGGGTATATTGTGATCACTCTTCACTAATAATCGTACCTAAAAGTAATTATAATCATCAATATTATGGCTTGATAAACACATATCCGATTGCCATTTAGGAAATGTATAGATTTCCTAGGAAATTTGTGTAATATAATTTATTTCACACATTTCCGGGCGATTTTAGGAATTACATACATTTCCTAGGAATTGTGTACAATGACGGATTACATACATTTCCTTTGACATATACACTAAAATTGGTTTTGTAGCCAAGTTTTGAAGATGTGAAATACGCCTTGGCTGATTTGAAACCTCCTTAGTCTGAAATGACGTACGGGTAGGTTCTATATTTTAAAACTAAACTTATAACTCCCTCGGGAGTTATAGATTTTTATAACCCACGGGAGGTAAAACGGCTCGCGCTGGTCTATAAGCCCGCGTGTTATAACACCCTTTACGAGCAAGTGTGATGAAAAACATATTTGTGACATCAATAAATCAAACAATGAAGGCAATGTTATTTTATTCATCGTCATTTCAATTTGCGTATACTTATATTTTGTCCTTGATGTCTCATATATAAGCAACGTAACGACCACATAATATAAACGATTCATCAAACTCATTAAAGTCGGTCAAAGCGCAAGTTCTCGCGCCGTAAAAGAAAGAAATCTCAAGTTTTCCCAGCGGAGAAAGAAATAAGTCCGCAACGTTGGTTCTAAGTTACTTGGAAACAGCGATATTTAATCTTTCTTTTGGGTAGGTATTTCGAATCCAAATGTAATTTCATATTACAGTTTCTGAAAATTTGACATAAAACGGTACCTCTGTTTTTATGATATTGCCTGGGCCTCGTTTCATGAAGCTACAAGTTACAATTTTACAAGTCTACGCTTGTAATATTGGTCAAATACAGCAACCACATTGGTTGATTTGGCCAATGTTGCTAGTTTAGACTTGTAAACTTGTAGCTTCGTGAAACGGGGCCCTGGTAATTCAAGGTATATCTGCGTGTTATAAATGGCGTAGTGAGCTAAACCTTCATAACATGATGGCCAATTATAAGAATGTAGCAAAAGTATAAGAGAGTAAAGTAAGTGACCTTAAAAATCCTGAAAGCTGATTCGCGTTAAACAACGTCTGTATGAATGTCTCTTAATCACATCACACTTAATATTATAAATGTGTGTGAAGATGTTTGGATGTTTGGAGGTCTGGAGGTTTGGATATTTGGATGTTTGTTACTAAATAACGGGGGAACAACTGAATGGATTGAGCTGAAATTTGGCATGCACGTAAACCAAGACTATATCCCGGTTAATAGTTCCCTTGGGACAATAACGGGAACAACGTCAGCGAAGCCGCGGGTAAATGCTAGTATCAAATAAAAATTATACCCAAGTAAAAAAAAAATTGCGACATTCCGGTCGTGCCTTGGACAACATCACAAGAATACGGAGCAAGTGTGGTGGAGTTCTATCAGCAGTTTATTGAGCGTGTTCCGATGTGCACATGAATAAACCAGCACCATTTATAATTAAACCTCTGGAAGTTCCTTCGCAAAGTTACCGGTAAACTGAGATAAGGTACTTAACGGAAATATTTTCCTTTGGACACTGGATGTGATTTGAACTATTGACAGCTATTTAGAAACTGTCATTTCAAGACGCTTGCTTATTTAATAATAATTTTGTGTCCGTCAAGATAGCGTACACCGTAAAAATATTCAGAATCTGATGCAGCCAATAAATACTACCCAAATAGTACCGACGAAATACCTAGGTGAAAAAAATAGTACCCTTAAACTTTTCAAAATATAGGGCCTGTTCACGGTGTACGCTACCGGGCGTCAAGCTGGCGTACACCGTTTGTATCTCTGGAACGGCTTTGTTTTTGGAAACGCTTTATATCTCAAAAAATAGTACCCAAATAGTACCCTAGGGCCCTAAAATTTCATTTCTCTAGCTATCGTAGAAGCCGAGATATTCCATGACTTAACAGTGTTGAAAATTTCACACCGCCAAGCTGGCGAACCCGGAAATTTCTTATAGAAAGAGCTCACTATATCTCAGCTTCTACGATAGCTAGAGAAATGAAATTGAAGGGCCCTAGGGTACTATTTGGGTACTATTTTTTGAGATATAAAGCGTTTCCAAAAACAAAGCCGTTCCAGAGATACAAACGGTGTACGCCAGCTTGACGCCCGGTAGCGTACACCGTGAACAGGCCCTATATTTCGAAAAGTTTAAGGGTACTATTTTTTTCACCTAGGTATTTCGTCGGTACTATTTGGGTAGTATTTATTGGCTGCATCAGATTCTGAATATTTTTACGGTGTACGCTATCTTGACGGACACATAATTTTTACTTAGTATAACGTCTTTCGGATCACAGGAAACAAATGCAAGAGTACCAATATTATGATTTCATTCTAACTTCTATTTACAGATTTTCTATTGACAACCTGCGCTGTTATTTCAATAATTACTTTTCTATTTTATTAAATGAAATTCGGACTAACGAGAAGATAAATCATGATTTGTACGTAGTTCGAGTATTTTTTATTATTAGCAACATAAATTAAGATGTAGTTCATAAACTAACAGAACACAGTTATAAATACTTTACTAGGTTTGTATGTAGGTAACAAGACAGAGCCCAAATTTATAAACTACTTTTGTCATGTGCGTTGAGACGGGCAAAAGGATACGTAAATCCAAGCCTGTACATGTGTGATATATTTTTGAAATGAGCTTTTAAAACTCATGAAATTGTTAATTTATTCGATGCGACTTGATGACTTTTATTTAATCGTTCACTTTTTAGGATCTTCTATCTTCATTTTGGTTCCAACTAACTAGCCTATAACCTGCGTCCAATCACGAGGAATCTTACGATACCCCACATGTTTGAATCGGTTCAGTAGTTTATGAGTTTAGAGAGAATAGACAAACAGACGAACATACATACATGTATGTATACGGCGCTGAAATCATAATCCTCCTTTTCGCTTCGCCATACTTGAATAAATATACGATTCGTAAAAGTGCACCAACGAAAGAGCGTATATATTCATAGCAATTACGTCCTTTTGTTGAAGAGCGCGGTTTATCGGCAATAACTCAAAAACGGTACATTCGATCATGTTGAAAACAATTTTCGTTGAAAGTATTAATTAAGCGTTACCTTCTTGATTTTTTCCATATTTTTTGGACATACGGTTTAAAAGATAAGCGGAGCGATTATTTCCGAAAGTATTCACTTAATCAAAAATATTACTTAAGAACCTTGAAATGTTTTTTAAAGAGCTGTCAATTTATGTACAACATGTAGATGTTTGGTAAAAAAACAATTTTTCGCCTTCTGTTACATGTATGGAGTACCCCCTCCCTAGAAATATTTATTTTTAATATTTAACTACCGAAATAAGTAGCGGCTCATACAACACACCTACATTCCAAATTTCATCAATATACGTCATGTAGTTTCTGAGTAAAACGCCTGTGACATACGGACGGACGGACGGACGGACGGACATGACGAATCTATAAGGGTCCCGTTATTGCCATTTTGGCTACGGAACCCTAAAATGAAATGTTAAATTATTAAATTTATAGTCTATTATTATGACGGGACGAAAATGCCACTTCTATATTATATTTATGGCCCTCGCCTGCGGCTCGGACCGCAAACACCTGTGATCTGGGCCATTCCTTATTATACCACCCTCTGTGAGTAATATACTAACAAAGCTGTCTATGGTATGGCATATTCTAAGTGGGTTCAAACTAAAAAGACCCTGTTGTCCTTGAACAGAAAAGTACCACTTTGATCCCTCTTATGATTGAGTAAAATACTTTTTTCTGAATAGGAGGTGTGAAAAAGGTATTAAAACATTGATTATAAATCCTTACAAAAAAGGATGTGCAGTCTTGCACATCCAACAAGAAAAGGACTTGACAATCTAAAAGTAAGCAGTTTCAGTTTAGTCTGCTTACCAACTTTCAGCTTTCTAGGACCCCAAGAAATCGCTGGCTCAATATTATACGGTATATGTTTCACTATTAATGAATTGAAACTTGAACATTGTCAAAGTGACGCAAGTCTAATTTTAACTACCCTGAAAATATAACATAGAACCTTGGAATATTGGGCCAGCGAAATACTGACATCATTTTATGTAGTATTTGAAATATTCATATATTTTAAATACTACATAAAATGATGTTATGTGTAAGTTTTATACTAGATTTCAAAATATCTGACAGAAATTCTCCAATGCCTAATGAATTATCTGCGTAATCACGTAATCCCAATCCCATGTACAAAAAAGTTATCCCCGGTATGTGCTGCCAACAATAGAAGCTGGGTTTAATAAATATGGCCAAAAAACTAAAAGTAAAAGAGTTGGCAACAAAGGCCACTTTTCAGAGAGCCCGTGAAACAGTCGGGGTGAGGCCACTTGGATTCACTCCAAAACCTAGGGCCAGCAGCTTATGGGCTCCAGCAAATGACTTTAAATTCTAGTTTGCAAAGGATAGGGCAGAATTCGAAATGAGCGGATATTATCCTACTTAAATACTCTGACACCTAATGAACAGGTATGGTATTCATTAACAATTTATTAACTTATTACGATAACCCTATTGTAACAAGTTAATAAATTGTTTGAAAACTAATTTTAGTTTACCTCTCAAAAGTTATTTCATGTTCACTTTAGGTACTTATTTAATTACTTTTATTTTTCGACAGTGGAAATTCTGAGAAGAAAATGCCGTCAATGGCTAGATACATTTTAGGAGAGCCAAAAACCAAAATTATATTTCTATACAAATATTTCTATTCTATTTTGCGCATTTTTATGATCTTACGTAAGATCGATCAAAACCCCCTCCCACCCCCCCCTGTAAGAAAAAATAAGACATGGTTGACCGGGGGGTCCCCCCCAAAACCGTCTTCCGTAATAAATGAATGGCCCCAAATGAATGATTTCGTTAATTTTTATATTCAGATAGGTACGCAGCAGTAGTGCAATATTGTGTTAAAATACTGTATCCTCTACTTGAAACTCAAATTATTACATATTTTTTGCAGTTATAATCCCGTTTTTGCGACTTGTCAAAAAACCGTTTACGGTTTGCGCTACTGCTGCACTCCGACGGCAAAACATTGCAGTAGTATTACCCTATTCGATATTTAAATAACAGTTAAATAAAACCGAAATTCTGTTACTGAATAAGTATATTAAACCAATGTGTAGGTATAAAACAATGCTTGGCTGAAAAATCCATCATTACAGATAATTTGAATGAAATTTTGGGATACAAAACTTTTTTTCTTAATACTATAATCAGTTGACAGAGTCGGTGTCAGAATAAATCTTATACGAACCAAAAGGTTTATTATTATGAATGTTGTTAGAAGCTGAGTATCCATACAAATTCTTGTAGTTATTCGGTAATCCATAAAAACCTGGTAAGTAAAAACCATAATTTGACAGTAAAACTGCTAGCAATGGATCAACAGGACGATGGTTCAGACTGTTATAGCGGAATGGTACATAAGTTAACGTACTTGTAGGAACATGCATGGGATAGAAATTTGATATACTTTTTTTATGCAGCTTTGACCGAGCATAATTATCTAACATATCCTGTGCTTTGATATTATATTTTGAAAGGAAATTAACAAATTTATTTGAATATTCATTTCGGGTTGCAGTCAAATTGGATATTAGAAACGGAGATTGTTGATAAATGTAACCACGATTTTGATCATTCGTGTCTTGCCTCAATTCCTGGTTGTTTGATGGTTCAGTTACTTCGTAAGTATTACCAGTTATGTTTTTTATTGTTATTAAAATGTTTGTCTCAGCTTTTTCGGGATTTGGTGTTGGTTTCTGGAAAGTCGTGGAAACAATATCTTTAGTGAAACTGAGACTCCGTGACTGCTTAGATGGTCTTTGAGGTTCGTCAGCTGTAAAATATTTATTGTGCATTTCATCTTTTGAGTGAAGTGTCGAAATATTTTTATCTTCTTTTGAGTTGAAATACGATGAATCTGAAATTATAAATTAATTTCATAAGTTGTCAACATCACGGCTTTAAGCTACATTTATTATTTATATTACGTATATTTTTTTAATTAAAGTAAGGATTAAATATTTATTTTCCTTGAAATTTATTTTGTGATGACTTCGGTTTTTTGTTTGTTTTTTCTCTATTAAATGCAGGATTTAATTAGTTAAAACTATATGATTTGTTAATATTTCTTACCTTTGTCCTCTAAAACTTTATTAAACGCTAAAATTTTAGTAACTTCTGTGGCTGTTTCAATTGTAGAGAAATTTTTCTCGTATCGTGTGGTTTCAGCTTGTTCTGGAGTAATTATTTGTATTGCGTTTTCATTAATGTAATTTGCACTATTATAATCAAAATCTTGCGATGGTTTCCAATCATAGGCATGTCTCGTCTCAATATGACTACTCCTGATTTGATTAACCACATGCGGGATTGCAACGCCTATCCAGCCATTATCAAAATATACATCGTCACTCGCCAAGATTGATCCAATCTAAAATGGAAAAATAAATATAATAGATAGTGTTTACAATTAATACTTACATTAATCAGAAAAATGCCACCGGCTTCTCAGTATCAAAAGTGCACAACGTTATCAACAACATAACGCCTACTGAGTGCAATACGGCCACATCTCAAAAAAAAAGTTCAATTTTTTTTCATTTTTTTTGAGATTATTGTTGATTACTGTCACGTACTAGGTACAATTTTTTTTGAGATGTGGCCGTATTGTAGTTAGTAGGCGATAACATGAACCATTACTAAAAATAAAGCTAACAAAATGTTCCAACGAGAACAATTTAAAACATAAAAAATAAGAATACTCACAAGTAACAAGTTAAGTAGTTCAAATGACGGCATTTGGAGTCCGTGCGTAAGCTATAGAAGCCAAAAGTAAAATGTCCACCTGACCCATTGTTCAAGGATCTAGTACATTAGAAGAAACATTATACTTCTTAGGTAAAGGTGATGTTACACATAGTCAATGAATAGTGGGATATTTTAATATCCTACTTTTCCTACTAAATATAATTTAATATTTTAAAGTGAAAGTTTGTGGAGATGTTTGGATGGAGCCTCCAACCATCCTATGGTTGGAGGTGTGGATGTTTGTAACTAAATAACATGGTTACAATTAAATTGATTGAGATGAAATTTAGCCTGCAAAGTTCCATTGGAACAATAACGGGAATAACACAGGCAAAGCGGCGGGTAATAAGTAGGTTAGTAATAAGTAGTAAGACTTATAACAATTGTTATGAATAAATTTTCACTTTCATTTTTTTTAAATCATTTATAAAACGTTTTGTAATCGTTATTGGTTTGCAAGGAAAGGCATTGATCGTTGGCGTAGATGTAAAGATATTTTATGTTTATTGTATATTCACTATGATCGTTAATTTGTTCAGCTGATTTGATGTAATAACGACATATTTATTTACAATATACTATATACCCTTTAACCCGGCGTCAGTCGGGTTGGGCCATAAAGTAGCTGCAGTTAAAATCCGGCTACCTTTATTTTGACGGAATGTTTAGGCGGTCAGTGTGTGCCTACATAAGAAGTTAGAAGTGGTTAAAGGACAAAAAGGTAAATATGACCCAACTATACATTCAGCGTACCTTTTGTGTACCCAAAATGTTTATTTGATCAAAAAAAAAATGTTTATTTGATCATTACGTATTACATTTATGTGCCCCCATTACTTAAATTGAATTATTATAATTTTTATAAATTATAATGTTTCATATTACACATAGCAAATATTATACAAAATGTTAAAAAGTCTAAAGTATTGATTATTTATTGACAAAAACACAAAACAACGTGATTGATCTGTTTTTTACAAGCTTCTATTTAGTTGCACTTGTCCCGGTGTCTGTCTGTGCTGTAATCAGATTACCTAAGTTGAAATTTTGCAAAGATATGTAAATCAGATGACAATGCAATATTATTTTGACATGTACCTGATCTGATGATGGAGCCGGATGGTAGCCATAGGATTAAATAAATTACACAAGATAAGTTCACTGTGTTTGAGCTCAATTGATTCGTTTTGACGAGCTCTTTGCGATTATTCAAAAAAGTACAGTCGGCAATAAAAGCTTGTCTCAAAAAACATTTTTTGACAGAAACATATTTATACCGATGATAAATGTCTTTTCTGTATCCTGAGGATCAACAAAGAAAAATAACCATTACCATGCAAAGGTTTATATGAAGACAGTCCAATACACAAAATTTATGCAATAGTGTGTCCACCACTCAAGAAACGAGTGTAGCAGCGGTAGCTGGGAAAAGAAAGCGAACATTTAATTGTTTCTGCACTTTACAAGACATGGTATTGCTTTCAGCTATGACTTAGCAGAGTGTTTGTTTTCACAACTATGGAAAAGACATTAAAAGACTTATGTCAAACTATATATGGCATGCCTTTAAAATTATCGAGATATTACGGTTACGTTTTTTTATGAAATATGTAGGTGAAGAAAATAATATAGGTTTGACATGAACCTTACAAACAATTTTAATTGAGTAGGTACTATTTTGTGACCAGAATGTTTATTAATGGCATGCTCCCTGGAAACTCCGCTGTCGGTTTTGTAATTTATTAAGACTGTATAACACTGATGTACACAATATGTACTGAATTTGTACATACTTAAAAAATTGTACCTCGATAGAATATCAACAATACAATAAACTTGATTTTGGGGTTGCTGGAGAGCATCTTCCCAGAAATCCTAATATTTAAGTTAAGAAATTTACGTAAATACTTAATTTTTTCAGGAAATAAGAGACCAAAATAAATTGTACAGCTGTTTTTAACGTTGAATGAGTTAGCTATGGCTAGTTAATTTACCTAATTGTCTCCAGAACGCGAGTTTCTCCAGCAGCCTCCTCAAACTTAGCTCATTCAACGGTATTAAGTTTCAAGTTTATTGTACTCTCGATCTATAACATTTTTTTAAGTATAAATTCAGTACTTATTGTGTACATTAGCATGTTATGTGTTATTAAATCATTATTATTATATTATTATTAAATAACATAATAGGTAACTACGTTTAAGGTTGTCGGAATCTAACCAAAGTGTTTTAAACTAGGTTTGACTTTTTTGGTGCAAAGCTCACTTAGTGTCTGCAATTACTGCAAAAAGGGAGGTATTTTTTGAACCACGTATATAGCATTTAGACAGTAACTGCATTTTGCCCCAAATCACTTTAAATTCATAACCAACTTCCATTTAATAAATTGCCAACCTTTTAGTTTAATACATTAAAATTCGCAGATTAGTGCCGAGAGCAATTTTCCCCACATCAGTTGGTTGTGTAATTGGAGTTTTAACGGTTGCTAATTAGGTAAATTTTGGAATGGCACGACGTCCGCCCCTTAGTGTGGCAACTATGGATTGGAAGATCGCTACGCGAATTTCAAGCTCGCCATGTGTTTTAATTAGATCATGTAAGAGAATTTGGATTAATATACAACGTGTCCCAAAACTCAACGATAAGCCGGCACCAGAGGATGGAGCTACTTATGATTAGTCGAGAAAAAATAAGGAAAAAAATATATCTCAAATTATTTTTTCTCGACTAATCATAAGTAGCCGGCACCAGAGGATGGAGCTACTTATGATTAGTCGAGAAAAAATAATTTGAGATATATTTTTTTCCTTATTTTTTCTCGACTAATCATAAGTAGCTCCATCCTCTGGTGCCGGCTTATCGTTGAGTTTTGGGACACGTTGTATAGGTACTTCTTTTTTATTAAGTTTTTAATTCAGTTACTACAACCTAATTAATACTAAAATGAACTATGTCAACGACACTGATTATGATAACAACTTTAAATACAACGTCCGAAAAAATAAATATGGCGAGATAATTGTAAAATCGTACCTCCTCGTACTTTAAAGAAAGACGCAGAACCAAACAATTTCTTAGCCAAGTCATAAGACAGCTTATGAGTAGTCATAAGGTGCAAGGTCTGGTACTCAAAGTAAGTATACAGAATCCTAAAAAATTAACAATGCCATTTCAAACAATGTCACATGCGACAGTTAGTGAAGATCAATCAACGTCAAGGGGCAATATTAAATCGCAATTTTGCCCATGATTTGCTGAAATTATAGGGAAGGTAAAGAAGTTGTTTATCATAATCATGATAATACAAAACGTAATGTAATGTAATTGGGCCTCAATTATATGACCTGATTTTGTATGAGAAAATAACAGCAAATACGACATGTACAATATCGTATTAGGTATAAAAATAATAACAGCCCCATTTTGTTCTGAATATCAGATAAGCATCTAAAGAGAATGTTTATCACGAGTATGATTATAATATAATTATGATTTAGTATTTGTTATAAAAAACATTATTATAAGTCAATGACTTTTAAAACTGAGTCAAATTAGTATTATATTCTAGACTGAAAGCTACATCGCGATTTAAAGGTAAAAACGCCAAAGTATTCTGATTCTTAATGTTACTCGTCTTAAGATTTTCTAAAAAATGTACGAAATAAAAAGAAAATAGAACAACACCAGCACGGCACTCTTCCAGCCCGCATTGGACGTAAGTATAAGTGAAAAATAAATCCAAGTAAGTATTGCCAATATTTATTTTGTTAAGTCGTATTTCGTTTAACATCGTAGTGGAATATTTTTTACCGTTGCTTAACAAGATCTTAGGATGGTTGAGGGCATAAATAAGACGCCATTCAAATGTAGTACCTACCTACTAGTCTTTAGTCAAATCGATATTAGGTTCTTGTTTTTTGTTTAGGAGTTCCAAAGTCTTAAAAATTAGGGGACGCCTTTCCATTACTGTTCTTGTGTGTATTAAATGTTCTTCTTCTTCAATGTTAATAATGGATACCCCGGTTGACGAGCTTGGCAAACGACCGGATCGAGTTCTGTAAATAAAATATTATTTTTCAGTTATTCATATCATTCACTTCAACCTACCTGATTTGATTTTATGAGAATAATACTATAAATCTACCTACTATCGTATCGTATTCCATTGACTTGGCTCATTACAGTAATCATGCATGACATACCTCCCCTGGTGATCATCTATTAGGGCCCCAAGTTCTTTAGAGATGGTTTTATGAGATGGCATAATTGTTTCTGGACCTTCCTTTTTGTCGATTCCGTAACACATCCCAGCTGCCATCCCATCATCAAGCTTACGAGACGAATGAATTAAAATGCATACTTACCTTTGTTGTTTCTGTTGTATATGTAAGGTAGTTTCGAGATCGACAGTCTCGCAATAAACGGTCAAACTGGGCGCACGTCTTTTATTTAACAGTGGCGAACGTGGGAATTAAAAAAATAGTTAAAGGTTTAGAGTGGTGTTTTGTGGTTACGAACTAAGTTTAAAGATGTCTGTTGGACAAATACGTGAATTCGTGGTGAATTCCGGCAATTGGTCGGGATATATAGAACGGATTGAAATGTACTTTTTAGTGAACAAAGTGTCGGACGAGTTAAAACTACCTACGTTAATATCCGTTATGGGTGAACAAGCTTATGAACTGTTATCTACATTAGCCAGTCCGTTGAAACCGTCCACGTTGACCTACGGCAGGGCCGTGGAGTTATTACGAGCCCACCTGCAACCTAAACCTTCCGAACTGGCACAGAGATACAAGTTTCGACAGCGGCGGCAACTGACTACGGAGTCGATTACGGATTACGTCACGGAGTTAAAAAAACTATCAAAGTATTGCGAATTTAAATCGACACTCGACGAAAATCTTCGCGATCAGTTAGTTTGTGGGATTAAAAGTGAAGTAATAAGACAAAGACTGTTTGCCGAAGATAATCTATCCTATAATCGGGCGGTCACTTTGGCCTTATCGTTGGAGGCCGCCGAACGAGACGCGAATGCAGTCGAACGCGGGAGCAACGAGTTGACGGAAGGGCTACATAAATTAAACCATAGTGAGTGTACGAGATGCGGAGATAAGAGGCATCTAGCCAGTGATTGCATGTTTAAGGATTACGTGTGCAGTGGATGTCAGCAAATCGGTCACTTGAGGAGAATGTGCCCCAGATTTGGATCCAGGAGCATGGATCACCAGGCGAGACCTATGAAACCGGCGGCAAATGCCGGTAGTCCCGGCGAGTATCATTTTTCGCGCGGCTCGGGCGGGAGCACCCGCGGGATGGCGGGAAGCCGTGGCTCAGGCCGGCGTGCGTGGCGCGGGGGGCGCGGCGCGGGGCGGAACGCCCGTACTCGCTCATTTCACATGCTGGAGCAGCAAGATGAACCGTGCGTGGATAACAACAGCACGGAGGAGTTGGAAGACTGTGAAGAAGAGCCTATGTTCCAAATGTCATTAAGCAACTATAAACCGGTGTGTATTACTATTAAGGTTCAAAATTGTTTACTTAATATGGAAGTAGACACGGGTTCGGCCTTATCGTGTGTTAGCAAACAAGTTTATGATGATTTGTTTAGCGATTTATACTTACAGCCGTGTAGTTTAAGTTTAAAGTTTTATGATGGCTCAATTATTAGACCATTGGGGTATATAGAAGTGATTGTCGATTACGGGGGATTAATGAAGACGTTAGATTTGTACATAATAAATAGGGGGTCTACAAATCTCTTGGGCCGGCAATGGTTGTCAGAACTTAATATACCTGTGAGAATACCTACTGTTACTCGTAATGTACATGACAATAATTGTATCATCAATACTTTAACAGATAAGCAAAAATTAATAAACGAAATTGTTTCTAGTCATGAATCTCTGTTCGACGGCACATTGGGAAAATACACTGGAGGGGTTGCCGAGCTGTGCGTGCGCGAGGGGGCCCAGCCCATATTCTGCCGAGCGCGACCGTTGCCGTACGCGCTCCGCGCCCGCGTCGACGCCGAGCTGGACGCGATGCTGCGCGCGGGCGTCATCGAGCCGGTGGACCACTCGGACTGGGCCACGCCTCTGGTCGTCGTGCGCAAAGCTGATGGAGGTTTGAGGATATGTGCCGACTATAAGGTAACCCTCAATCGTGTCTTAGCTGTCGATCGATTTCCAGTTCCAAAGATGGATGATCTATTCAGTAATCTTAGCGGCAACTATTTTTTTACGAAACTGGATCTGTCCCAAGCCTACAATCAAATATTATTATCGGAACATTCGAGGGATTTTACGGTAATAAACACACATCGGGGATTATTTCGATATTCACGGCTCGTTTACGGGTTAAGTTCGAGCCCGGGTATTTTCCAAAAAATCATGGTGAACCTGTTCAAAAATATGCCAAGCGTTGTAGTATTTTTCGACGACATTTTGATTAAGAATCGGGACTTAGAAAGCCATTTAAAGTCAATTAAAGAAGTGTTACGAATTTTAGAGGAAAACGGGTTGAAAATTAAAAAGAATAAGTGCGATTTCTTAGCTAATGAGGTGAAATATTTAGGATATATTATTAGTGAAAGTGGTGTTCAGGTCGATGCAGAAAAAGTGAAAGCTATCGTGACCATGCCCCATCCCACCAATACTACTGAATTAAAATCCTTTTTGGGCATGGTAAATTTTTATGGGAAATTTATTGAAAACTTGAGCACACATTTGTCACCCCTTTATGCTCTTTTAAAGAAAGGCAGGCATTGGAGATGGGGGATGGAGCAAGATTTAGCTTTCACAAGGGTAAAGAGGTTTCTGTGTAGTACTAAAGCGCTAGTGCATTTTGACATGGAGGCCGAAACGGTAGTCACAGTGGACGCCAGCGCGCGGGGACTGGGTGTCGTGCTGGCGCAACGCGCGCGCAGCGGCGCCGGCGCCGGGGACGAGCGCGTCGTGGCCTACGCCTCCCGCCTGCTCACTGCCAGCGAGGTTCACTACAGTCAAATCGACAAAGAAGCACTTGCAATTGTTTTCGCTGTTGACAAATTTCACCAATACCTATATGGTAGACGGTTCACACTCCGTAGTGACCACAAACCCCTCATCAGCATTTTCGGCCCGAACGTAGGTATCCCTAGCGCGGCGGCTAGTCGCTTACAGCGCTGGGCGATAAAACTGTCAGCCTATGACTTTTCAATAGAATACGTTAGGACAGATAAAAACACGGCGGATGTTCTATCCCGCTTGATTGCGTCTCATAAGAATGAAGTAGTGTCGGAAGGAGATAGTTTACCGGAACAGACTTACTTGCATTTTTCTACCGAAGCTTTGCTGCTAGACTACAATGTGCTTAAGAAAGAAACCCGCCACGATCCGATTTTAAGTCGAGTTTTAAGCTATATAGCCGACGGTTGGCCGTCGGACGTTGAAATTAGAGAACTTAAACCGTATATGAATAGAAAAAGTGAATTGTATATTGAATTAGGATGTATCATGTGGGGTCATCGTGTAGTTATTCCGTCTTCGTGTAGACAAAAAGTGATGTCGGAACTCCACGATGCTCACATGGGCATGGTAAAAACTAAAGCTCTAGCGCGAAGTTATGCGTGGTGGCCGGGCATTGACGAGGCCGTGGAGCAGGAGTGCCGCGCCTGCGAGGTGTGCGCCGCCGTGGCCGACGCGCCGCCGGGGCACGCGCCGCGCTCGTGGCCCTGGCCGGCGCGCCCTTGGACTAGGCTCCATTTGGATTTGCTAGGCCCGATAAATGGGTTAACTTATCTTGTCGTAGTGGATTCACACTCGAAATGGATTGAAGCTATTAGAATGAATAGAACCACGGCACAGGCTATAATATCGGTATTGAGGGACCTTTGGGCGAAGTTTGGCCTCCCTAAGCAAACGGTCAGTGACAACGGCCCCCCGTTCTCGAGCTCAGAGTTCAAAAAATTTCTTAATCACAACGGTATAGAACAAATATTTACGGCCCCTTATCATCCGGCGTCTAACGGAGCCGCCGAGAGTGCCGTCAAAATTTGTAAACGTGCCATTAAAAAGGCAATTAAACAAAAGCTTGATGTAGACGTGGCATTGTGTAGGTTCCTGTTAGCTTATAGAAACACGGAACATGCGACAACTGGGGACAGTCCCGCCAATATATTACAAGGTCGCAACCTTCGCATGAGGTTAGATAATTTGAAGCCAGAGCGGGAGTCACGGGTAGCCGCGCGGCAGGCGCGCAGCGAGCAAGCCGCTGGCGGCTCGCATCGTCATATGGAGCCGGGGACACATGTGTGGTACAGAGAATATTCCGGGAATAAGGTTTCTGATAAATGGCTACCGGGATCGGTCATTAAAAAATTAGGAGGCACCGATTACTGTGTACGATCTAGTTTTGGAACGGAAATACATAGGCACGTCGATCAGCTAAGACAGAGGGTCATACGAAATTCCGATAGTGGCTTCCCTAGTACTCCCACCAGGGTTGACACTGACTTAGTGACTCAAAGTACCCTAAGTAATAGGTCGCGTAAATCTTTAGCTTTCTCCATCACCAGAGGCGAGGTACCAGAGGGGAGTGGGGAGAGTTCGGGAGAGAGTAGGAGTTTGCTGTCACCTAAACCAATCGAACAAGCGACAGCAACCCCTAGTCCACCAGTGTTGCCGAATGTGCCGGTAGATGCAGAGCGTAGTGATGTTAGTGATATAAGACAAAATAATGATGTTACTGTTCCGGAACGTAGGCACGCGGTAAGGGAACGCAAACCTCCAGTGCGTAACGGGTTCGAGATTGATTAGTATTAGGTACTGTCTGTTTATATATCTAACAATATGTTGTGTACATGTAAAATGTAAATTCTATATAAAATGTAAATTCTGAGCACTTTGGTTACTTACGATTACTGTCAAGTTAATTAAGCATAAGTAAAGAAATAAGTGAAGTTTAAGAAAATTGTAAGTTTAGTTAAGAGTCAATTTACTTTGAGCAGGATGCTACTGGATTAAATATTCTTAAATAAGGGTGGAGGTGTTGTATATGTAAGGTAGTTTCGAGATCGACAGTCTCGCAATAAACGGTCAAACTGGGCGCACGTCTTTTATTTAACAGTTTCTTACTGGACATTTCGTTAGCATGTTTTCTCAGAATAAAGTGCCATCTTTCGGGGAATCTGAAAACTATTTCCAACGTGTCCGTGAAACACGAACTCTGTCTAAATTAGTAAGATGAGCGAACGATTGAAAACCCCTATTTGCAGTACTAACCACAGTAATTGTTTATTGTATTCCGTATTTGTAATTATTTTCTGGCTTCTATTTGCCATGTTGAAGACACTGCCATCTAGCGATAATTGTTTTAACTTCTAATTAGCATGAGATGAACTACGAGAGTCTCTTGAATGTTTAGCTTGCTATTTGTCATCGTTAGTGCTGAAGTGTATCGACAGATGGAGTTATAGACAATGACACCTCCCAACTGCGAAGAGTGTGTAGTTCAATCGAGGATGTGTTTGTGTAGCACTTTTTGGTGGAGTGTGTCCGGACTCAAGAAAAAATAGCAACGTTAGATAGAGTTTGGGGCTTAACGTGCCCGCGTGGCCTAGGCGAGCATGTTTCCATACATATTTCGATCGCGGCGAACTCGCCGCGACAAGTTTTGTATGAAAACACGCTCGCAAGTCGCTCACAAATCGCCAGTGTGATAAGGGCATTAGACTTTTTTTCCCAGGGCAAATAAAACAGTGCTTCTTGTTGTCATTAAGCTAAAGATTTTAATGAAACTAACGACGCAGTGTCAAGCATCCTATTCTATGCTACTTCCTATCCTATCCTCCTTCCTTACCTCGTGCCGTCGTTTGAAGGTTTAGATATTATTATATTTGGAGGTTCGGGTGTTTGAGATTTGGACTTTGGATGTCTATTATACATAATATAACCTACTTACTAAATAACAAGGACAAAATTTGAAACGATTTTGATGAAATTTGTCATACAATACAAGACCTTGTGCTGAAGGTAAGATGACCGAGTCAGAATTGAAACATAAGATACTTTATATTCTGTTAGTCCTTTTAAGTTATTACCTAATAACCGGCATAACGTAGGCCACGAGTAAATGCTAGATTATCTACTTATATACGTACTATAAACTGGTCGAAATATTGTGTTTTTATATTAAAGATTTATCCAAAAAAGTAACTGGAGAATGTTAAAAATATAAAATGTAAATAAATGGTTTTAGTATTTTTGTCCGTTTGTTTGTGTGCCCATCACGCAAAAACTACCGGGTCGATTTCCATGACATTTTGACTAACGCCCCGGTTAACACATGGGATATTTTTCACCCGACTAAGCCGAAACAAAAACCGGCCAAGTGCGATTCGGATTCGCACATGAAGAGTTTCGTACCACCGTCGAGCAAAAAACCCGAAATAACACGTTTCTTGTATGGCAACCCCCTTTTATTTTTGATTCTATTTAGTGTTTTACTATTTTTTGTTAAAGGGGCTGGAAGGTAGGTTTCAAAATCAAAATTTCAAGTCCTATTACGGTTTAAAAGATAGTTACAGCCCTGTGGCAGACGGACAGCAGAGTCTTAGTAATAGGGTGCCGCATCTCTAGGGTACGGAATCCTTAAAAAGAGACATTTACCAAAATTATTTCACCTCGGCGAACGAAACTGCGAGCGGGTCCAATGGTAACTAATAAAACGCAAATAAATTCTAGACTATTTGTTTGTTTCCCGTCAGCACACAAAAACTACCCAACCGATTTCAAGAAAATTTGGTGTACAGGTCGATTATGATGTCATGCTCCCTGGAAACCCCACTGTCTGTTTTGTGATTTATTAGGACAACGCTGTTTATATAAAATGTACATACTTAAAAAATGTACCTCAATAGATCGATAGTACAATAAACTACTTACTTAATAAAAACCTACAGCATTAAGTGAAAGCTAAAGCAACACTTAGTGACTTCAACACATCGATTGAATTGAATAAATGTCTAATGATCAGATTACGTGGCGAATGATTGTTCAATTTAATTGACAGTCATTACGCTCGCTAAGTGTTAACGTAACTACAACATTGTTAGTGAGAAATAGTTTTTAGAGCTCGTGAATAGGATGAAGATAGGGTAAGATAAACTGTTTAATATAGATCTAGGTCAAATCTTCATGGTTTAGGGTCAGACTGCAGAAAAAGAGCGCACACAGCAGTGCACATGCACAAGGTGACTCGTACCTATTTAAGGTTATTCGAATCGGTTGGTTAGGTTAAAAATTAGGGACGAAGCAAACAATCTCACAAAAGTTACTTATCAAGGTCGATCGGTTCTCCTTATAAACACAAAGGGGGTCCTCATTTGCTTCCACGCCATCAATTATATTTAAAATATGTTTTATTTCATAATTTCATAGCTTAATACATTTGGTCTGCGCGGAACGACATGGAATTCTGAAAAAGAAAAAATATATATTTTTAGCAAAAAACGTTTATTTTTAAATTATGCAAATAGATGGCATTGACCTTAAAGGCTAATCACACGTAAATTCTGGTTTTTTGAGACTTCTCGTGTCACTTTGCGTAGAAAATATGTATCAGGCTATAAAATAAAACATATTTCAAACATAATTGATGGCGTGGAAGCAAATGAGAACCCTCTTTGTGTTTATAATTAGAACCGACGGACCTTGATAAGTAACTTTTTTGAGATTGTATGCTTCGTCCCTAACTTTTAAATAAAATTCGCAACTGTGTGATCCTTCCTATCATCACTTTTCTCGTGTCTTAGTAGAAAACAAAGCTACATTTAGAAACATTGGCAAATTATATCTTATAATGAACAACAGTTTTAAGAAAACCTTGACATGAAGCATATAATCTGCGTACAAAAATAATCTATGTTTACATCCGGTGTAGCATGACGTTATGTGTGTTATCAAGTTTCGACTTCCCGGAAAGGCATCCATTTTCATTTCCATCGTTTCTTCAGATGGCAGATTGCTTTTGTAATTTTATTATCTCTTAATTACAATAATATTGCGTAAGTTTAATGATAACGGTCTTATTTAAATATTGCAATTGCTATATTTAGCATTTAAAAGGTTTCATATTTTATTATTTCCAGCGTTCGGATCTTGGGTGCTATTTGGGGTATATATATATATTTCTCGGAATTCTGGGAAACAATATTCTTGTAGAGGCATTTTTTGTTTGTTATATAGGTATATGCGTCTATAGTGATAACCCATAGGTACCCGGAATCCTGAGGAAGATCCATGTTTCTGTATAACGTTTGAAGTCATATACTCCAAACTAGCAATTTCCCGCGGCTTCGCCCTTACTTACTTACTTACATGCATGCCAAATATCAGTTTGATCCATCCAGTTGCTGTTGTTGTCCCGTTATTGAGTAACAAACATCTTCACAAACTTTCACATTTGTAATATTAGTGTGAAGATTTTCGAACGTTAAAATTTGAAATATACAATTTAATATAACACGTGGTTTTAATACATGGAGCACGCTCTCCAGGAGCAGTTTTATTTATTTAAAATTGACATGAACATAACAAATAACACATTATAAACAATTTCCAATTATTATAAATTGCAAACTAAACCACAAGAATAGTACACATTTAAAATATTTCATCTCAATATTCGCGGTAAAAATGTAAACTGAAACAGCTTTTGGTTGTGTAATGGTTTCCGAACGTGACTTGACATTTACATTGTCTATGGATATAATGTCACTAACGTCACTTTCTGATAGGAAGTTTCTAATATTTAGGTTAAGTACCTAATGATATTAGTAAGTTTATTTATTTCATTGCATATTTGAGAAAAGCACTATACATACCTCGGCTGGAAATGGGGTTGCCAGCCTCGTAACTATCTGGCCTCGCTTCGCTCGGCCAGCTATATGTACTCGGCTGGCAACTCCTTACTTCCCGGCCTCTGCAGTAATGTACTTAGTTCAACCTATCCGTGAAATAATTTATTCGGGCATCGATCGACAGCTCTAGCACTGATTTTACGCCGCGCGGTGTCGACGACCGCACTTCGGGCGTTAAGATTCCAGAATGTTCTTTTCTATTGTATTGCGGGAGAGTGTCGTATCTGTTTGAAGAACTATTAGGTAGTCTGTCATGTTAGTGTTTATTTCATTAAGACATTCTTGAGGATTAAAGCTACAAGCTGAAAAAAAACTATAATTCCTAATCGTATTATGTACTGTATATAATCACACTCATGTATCTTTTTGTGTGTCAATGTTAATTATGAAATGGATTAGAGCGAAGTCTCTTAATACTGTGCACACTTCATAATGTGTATCTATGTAACAAAGTATACATATAGTAGGGCTACCGTCTCGAAGGCGGAAATGTACAAGTTTAAATAGCAAATCAAATCGCGTAGCGTAGGTACTCGTATATTACCTAATTTAACATCTCAACGTTTAGTAACCCTTACAGCATTCGTGGTCGCTTAAGTAAATCTATTTTGACCGTGGCAAATCGGAACTGTAAATATTCATTCAACTGTAGGTAACCCTTTTGGTCAATTAATATAAATAATTACCCGATACGTTCAGGTTGCATTATGTCTTGACGACGATTATCGATGTAGTTGTTTTCTAAAGCCGTACCTAATTTATTAAGTAATTTGATTTGGAGCCCTAGTCTCAATTCGTAAAGATAGGTGCACTGCAACGTTATGAAAGCTTGACGAATGAATGTAATCAACGCCCATTTCGTTCCAAGCTAATAGTTTGTTTTCTATCATTTTATCTCAAATTATGCAATAATTTTTGAAGTTCCTATAATTGAGCCAATTTTTTGGTTGCTTAATCTTGATATGGTTATAAAATTACCAGTAAATTAATGCAATTATGAATGTTTATGTTGCCAATATTCGAAACTGTATATGGTATACAGAAAACTGTATGCTTCAATCAATATTTCAACTCGGAGACGTCTATTGCTAAACATAGCTCGCCCTCAAAACCTTCCACACCGAACGATTGCATGCTTTTCACCACCATACTTCATATACTTCATAGAGCATATTGAACTTATAAATAGGTACACAGAGTTCGAGATAATTTAAATAAAAAGCTTCCTCGTTAATTTTATGATATAAACCAGTTGCATAGTAATTGTACATAAAATTAAACAGTATGTTTTAATCCAAGACTATCTGTTCCGTATACAGCTTTCAAGCTGGCTTAACACATTACCACGTTATTCGACGTCGGTAAAACATAGTATTTAGTTGCAATGACGTTCCGAAGAATGGTTTTAAATATCTACGGATAACGAAGCAGTTAGATTTGCTTTATTCATAAGGGAAACGACGTTAAAATACTAGTTTATGAAAATATAGCAATAAAATTCATATTTTAATCATTGTGTGATACTGATACGAGTTGGTCTGTTTTCGATATAAATTAAACTAAAAACAAAAAAATGATATTTTAATTAGGTACCCCAAAGAAATGGATAATCAACCATTCATATATACATATACAGATATTTATAGTTTTTAACCTGTTATTTTTGAAGTTGGTGCCTGCCACGCAAAGCTGGCTGTGTTGAGCTCCTTAGCTGGCACCGACTTCAAAAATAACAGGTTAAAAACTATAAATATCTGTATATGTAATATGTATATATGAATCGTTGATTATCCATTTGTTTGGGGTAATTAAAATATTATTTTTTTGTTTTTAGTTTAAGTTTTTGGAAGTCGGTTTTTATTTTGTGTTTTAAAAATTATTATTACTACATAAATACTTATTTTTAAATTTTTAGTGGCGCTGGAAAAATATTGTTTTAACCAAATAGACTTAGGTCTATTAAGTCTATTTGGTTAAAACAATACCGACCGATTTGGATTTTTTTTTCTTTTAACTAAATAGTTAAAAGAAAAAAAATCCAAATCGGTCCAGCCGTCTTCAAGTAATCGGTGAACAAACACACAAAAAAGAAACATTCAGACGAATTGAGAACCGTCCTTCTTTTGGAAGTCGGTTAAAAAGGATGGTTCATCATTAGCTTTCACAACATTAGTTATTTTTGAAATGAGTTTTATTTTATATCTATCTGCGCAAAACAACATGAGAACCCCTAAAACCCAAAAATATAAATATTATATTTTAGCAAAAAAACCTTTAATGGGGCTGGCCTTAAATGACTAATTGAACGTTAATTCTGGTTTTTTTAAACTTCTCGTGTTGTTTGCAGACAAAATCTATCAATCTATAAATTAAACACATTTACGCCATAATTGACTTGAAAGCGAATGAGGACCCTTTTTTGTTTGAATGGGAAACCGACCTATTCGAATCCCCTTAATATTGTAAAACATTTCTGCAAGTCAAGAATCGCAAAGTAATGGATTGCGGGATTTTGCTTTATTCCGTTTTTTAATAATGTAGAAATTGTGTAAACAAAAGAAGCAGTGGTCGTCAACATTTATATTTATCAATGAACAATTTAAAACTACATGATATAAATTATGTCGTTTCCTTTGTCCGATATTAATTTAGGTATAAGCCTAAAGTGCTGTAGTAGGATCAGTAGGCAAGGCACAATAATATAATCTCAGAGCATGTGAGTGAATATAATGCATACTTACGCGCGAAATGCACCCGATTACACACGCGTGCTTTTTACTTCGATAAATCACAAAAAAAATGCTAAACAGAAAATCTAAATTTTATTATAAGTATTATTTTTTATTCGCAAGTGTGTTGAAAGATTGATCATAAGGATCATAACGACATCGACGTTTAAAAAATTGATCATTGCTTCAAAATCTCTGCCTCTTTGGTTATTTTATTGTGGCACATTTTATACCAATCATCACAATAATAGGCAAAAAAATCAATTTGATTTTTGCTTACAGAAAAATATAAGTAAACTGAAAGAAATTTGCTATTTTTTTTATTTGTTAATTATGTAAATTGTTTACTTACGTAAAAATTAAATATTTACTATCGAATAAAGTTATTACACAATATTGCCACTTGCCACACGATGTACCTGATAATAAACCTGAAATTGACAGATGTCAACTTTGTTTACGCAATTTCTACATTAATAAAAACAGAGTATATTGATCTGTCTTATAACTATTCGGGTTTTCATGAAGAAAAATACTTTGGTGCTTTTCATAAAATCAAATATGCAATTTTTATTCAACCTATAGGAACTATTTTTTATAACATTCTACACAAGAAAATCTGTGTCAGGCCAAACAGTATCCAAGCGCCCAACATATCGACTCAATTTCCAGACTCCTTGTCGCCTAATATGCCAAAGAGTAAATATTTCAGAGCCTTAAGCAAGACAGCGTTGCAGCGTAAAAACCGCCGCCGCTTTTTGTGATCTGGTTGTATTAATGCGGTTTTACTAAATTGAAGATATTATTTAGAAAACACTGCACTGAGCATGAAGGATTGTTACTATCAAGAAAAGATATTAGGTTATAAAAATATTCTAATAATAAGCGAGAAATACGTTACGTAGACCTGGGATTTTAATTCATCCTCTAAGGCAACGGTCGGCATCTTGCGGCCCGCGGGCCGCATTCGACCCGTGAACCGCTCACTTGCGGCCCTATATTCCGGTCTGTATTGTGGTCGCTATATTCCGAATAGTATAAAATCACAAATTATTAACAAAATGCGGCCCGCGTCAATTTCCTGAGGTACTATATGGCCTTTGGCTGCTAAGCGGTTGCCAACCGCTGCTAAGGGGTTTAAATAGGGGTCAAAGCTTGTATCGGGACTCTACGATCTTTTTAAGTAAGAGGTTTAAAACTTTATGTTTAGACTCTTCATTAAAATATAAGAAAAGTGATGAAGGATTTTTGGAAATTGATCTTTTAAAGCAAAAATATGTTTGTTATATTAAAGGACGGAGACGTACGGATTTTGATTTAGGAGGTGTAATATTTTGTAGAGAGATCATGTATTTTACCATCTTCACACTAAATGAGTTAAACAGAGATTTAAAATTTGTGAAGGGAAAGGCCGTGGATTTTAAATTTGAGACTTTATAGATATATTTGTCATCATTCGTTAAGAAAAGAGATGGCGACGTTTTTGAAATTCAGTTCATAAGGGGTTAAACAGGGGTTGAAAAGTGTATTAGGAACATATGACTTTTAAAGTAGGAGATTTGAGACTTCATACATAATATTATATACTCTTCGCCAAAATAAAAGTGATTGACGCTTTTAATTCATCCCTAGGGGGATTAAGAGAGGTCACTTCTTAGGGGGGACTCCCTCGCGCATGGCCACCTTAATGTGCCGTAGGTAATATAATATTATATAGGCGTACTACTAGTAGCCTGGTAAAATATGTGCATCTGTAACCACTCACATTAATCAAAAATTTAAAATCATAAATTTTAGCATCGTTCCAGGTGACGTAAAATTCGGCACACGATATTCGAATTTCCCGCGTATGAAGTCACCAGCAAAAGCTAGGTATACATATAATTAGGACTATGTATTGTGGCTTACTGCTATCGGACTTTTGATTTGCGTGCAATTGGACTATATTCGAAAATGTACTGTGTCAACAACTGTCCTGGAGAGCGTGTTCCTTGTATGGATGTTTGTTACTAAATATCGGGGTAACATCTGGATTATTGAAATTTGGCAAGCAAGTAGATCAAGCCCTGGATTGAAACATAGGATACTTTGGAAAGAGTTCCCTTGGGATAGTAACGGAAACAAGGCGCGCGCAGACGCGGAAAAATGCTAGTAAGATATAAAGAAAGAAGATCGCAAGCGACAACCTCCATAAGGTACCTTTACCTGCGAAACGTCACATATAATTACTACGTAAATTGGCTGGGTTTTAGTATTTATTTCCTAGCCACTGTTAGTAGTTGTCTATCTATAGATGTTAGTCTTTGCTCTATCGCAGATAGGCCAGTAGTTACTTACATTCATTCCAGAGATCTCCCGCCTCCCAGTCTGCGGTGAATGGTGAAAGTGAATACTATCCAGGAATTTCCAGATTAGTTAGTAATGTATGATAGTGAGCTATAATTAAATATATATTTAGACTGTATACTTGAAATATTTTTACAGACATATCAATATTATATTGCAACCAAAATGGGTCTCCCGCAGTTAGAAAGATGTTGCTGCCTATTTGATTTAAAGACAGGAAATATCATACTAGGCTGTATTAACGCGGTAAGTAACTTAATAATTATTTCATGTACTTTCTTTTTGATTCGACTGCTTTGTAATTTGGTAACGTGTTTCCCTCTCTTGCACTTCTCAGAGACTTTGAAGATAAATTATGTGATAAAATCAGTAAAGTTATTTGACAAACTTTTTTTATTCTTATAAATGTTCGAATCAATATATTTTCGGGTTTTTTTTTATTATTACAACTTGATGTAGAAATACCACAATTTAGTAACTTTTATTTTGTTACATATATAGATACAAGAAATCAAAGTACACAGAAAAATTAAATGGCACTCACCTGTGTACAGACCTCATTGTAAGTGGTGTAATTTACCCGCATTCAAAAAAACCAATGAAGAGAGAATGTTTCTTTCATATAAAGTTTTATTTTGTTTTGATTAATTTTGGTTATCTTCATAATGCACTGTTTCTTTTTAAAATTTAATATTTGTAGGACTTAGAAAAAAACGAACTGAAAAGTTAGGTATATATTATCACTAGTCAACATGTATTACATTACAGGTGTTGTCATTCATACTCTTTGTGACAATGATAGTGGTAGCTACAGAATTTGGTACTATGGAAAGTGATACGGCCAAGCAGATAGAAATGTTCAAAAATATCGATTCGATTGAAGAAGACGCGAGGCTTAGTGGAGTCTACGCTATATCAATTATACTGGTGTTCATGTTCCTGGCAAAATTTTTGTTTGACTTGTTCTTCATCTTTGGCGTAATTATGGTAAGAGTTCCCTAGTTTTTGTAATCCATTTATTCCGATTTTAACTATTGAGACACGCTAATTAGACCATTGCCAGTTACAAAAAATAAATAACTAGTGGTACTATCAACCTGGTAACAGGTAGCTCTAGCATTTAAACCCTACTTAACAAAATATATGAATGCATATTGAATAGTAATTATTATAATTTAATCAATTCTTTACTCGATTCGACACGATTCGTCTCGGCATAATTAAAATATCCTGATTTTCACATTTATATAAACTGTCTATTATTTTCAGGAACGCCCAGGTATCATAAAGGCTTACTTCATTCTCTGGACTGTGTTTACACTTCTTTCTATGTTCACTTTCTTCCTTAATTCGTATTATTACGGATTTAAGACCATCGCAACTGAAGTAATCTATATCGGTATGTTTAAACTTATCATAACACTTATCGTTATTACACTATTATTAAACTACATACATATATATATATAATAAAATCGTTACAATGTTTGTTTATTACATATCTGAAAGAAAAGTAACCGAGAACTGGGGAGTGTTAAAAATAAGTAATAAAAAGTACTCAAATAAATAGTTTTTGTAATTGTCGTTTGTCGATTTGTCTGTATTTGTTCGCTCATTACGCAAACACTACCGAACCTATTTTTCATGACATTGGGTGTTCTGGTAGATAATAATAAATTACCCAGGCTAATACATAGCATTCTTTTTACCCGACTACGGCGAAGCTAAACTGACACATTTAACTTATTTCATATCAGCGAACAAAGTTGCGGTTCGAGTAGTAAATGTAATATATATTCAAAAACATTTACTTACCTATTCATAAAATTTTACAAGTTATTGCTATATTTTATAGTCACTTAATTATTTTTTATCACTAAAAATACACATTTTGTGAAAATTTCAAGTCTCTACATATTACGGTTCAAAAGATACAGCCCTGTGACATACGGACGGATAGCGGAGGCTTAGTAATAGGGTAATAAATAATACCCTTTGGGTACGGAACCCTAAAAACAATCCATGTCAAACGTCATTAAATTACATGACATACACAACATTCAAACAAGCTCTCGATTCGAGAACAACATGTTCCGTTTGACTACTATTACGTGATTTCAATAGCAGGTACATCATTACCACGTTTATTGTTTGTATTGCAGTTTCGATATGAGCTTGAGAACAAGCAGTCAGTCACCTTAACAATCTATAGGCTGAGAAAATATCTAAACATCATTTTAGCTGTTATAGTTTATGGAAAAAATATTACTGCTTTGATTAGCAAGGAAGACATTAAATTGACATATACACGAGAAACCCATTACAGCTTTTAACAATAACAATGAAGAAATAAAAAAACATTTTAACATAATTTATTTCTTTCTCAGGTCTGAATGTGTATGCAGTGCTGCTAAGCCACAGTTACTACGTTCAACTCAACATGCGAGAAGTGGTCTAAAAACCGATCAAATTGTTGTGGTGACTGACAGCACTGAATGTTAAAATCAAATAATTAAACAAATAGTCATGCTGAGAGAGGGCGATGGTTTATTATGAACTGTTTTGAATGCCAGAGTGTAACATATAAAACACGTCAGAGTATTTTAGGTGAATACCTATTAGCTATACAAGAAATTCAAATAAAATGCAGCTCCGCTTTAATGACTTTGGATACCCGTATTCAGACGGGAAATTTTTAAAAGAAAAAAATCGAGGTTTTATCATGACTTTTTCTTATATAATTTTTGTTAAAGACGTTCTTAAAATAAAATTTAATTAAAAGCAAATAGTTATATGCTCGTCAATTAATTGTGTACCTTTAATAAAATCGTTAGATTCATTAGATAATTATGTACGTTATAATGTTATCAATATACTTATTATATTAATAATTAAATAAAGGCATTATAATATGGTTGTAATTTATTCCTAAAAGTACCTACTTATATTTAAGCTATAATATTTAGCGGGGCGCTTTTGGAGGGTAGACAGCTAGAATACTCATGTTTTAGAAAAACGGAACCCTAAAAAAGGTTCAACGTAGGTTTTGGTAAAACGTAGAATTTAAAAACAAATGATATATCAAAAGTAACGAACACTTAGTCGCAAACAAAGCTTTTGGTGTGTATTACTCATTAATCAATGATCATCTTCACGACCAGGAAGGGATTAAAATGACTTTATTGCAACCACCTGGTGCACTTTATTACCAGTTACTTTAACATAGATGCAAACAAATAAAATTATGTGCGTGTGAGTACTGAAGCGAATTCATAAAAAGGAAAACTATACATGGAACTCCTACGCTTCTAAAGGTAAGTAAACCAAGATAAGCGGTATTAAGTTCTAATTCCAAGGCTATTAATGTGTGGGTGACTCGAAACAGAATAACTGCAATCATCATCAGGCAGGCATCCTACTGCTAAGCCTACTCTCATAGACGAGAGAGAAACTGCAATACCGATTTTAAAAATAATCATTCAAATTTAAAAATGTCACGCAAGCAACACATGCAACTTGAAAATATTATTTATAATTTATCTACGATTTTATAACATCATCTTCATTTTATTTTAATCAATGAGAAATTGAATGCAGTCATGATATTTTATATGAATTATACTTAGTTCAATAAATTCGTAGCAAAATATCTTTATTTATTTAATGAGCACTGCTATATAAAAATCCATACAATGGCGCATACCTTGCGGAGTTATTATTTGCTATCTTACCAGACGTTAATGCACGTTCATAACAAAGTAACAATTAAAAATTAAGTTTTAACACCCGTATCTACAATCTTGATATCATCGGTAACGGCTCGCCTGGACATCAGCGTTGCATCAAGCGACAACATCAGAGACATTGCTTGCGTAATATGTTTGTGCATAATAATGACCATTACATTATGCTCCATTATATTTACGAGCTACTGCATTTGTCGCATATAATAGCGATTTATTTTTTATGTTATTTAAACTTTTACGTTTTCAACGTTTATTTCGTAAATATAGCAATGCATCTTTCCTGAAAAACTCTACGGCAGCTTTTAAAGTTGCTACCTACTTCGTTTTTATATATTGTAACTACAATACTTACAATACTACAGGCCAGAATAAAAATAACACCTTGTTCCTGTGTGCGAGTTCTTGAATATACTATAGTGATATTCAAGGACTCTAACTACCACATTACTCTTAACTCTAAAGCTATTCAGGTTTGATGTAATCTCGTCCGTGCATTAGTTACGTAACGCAATCGATTTCTTTTTTCTAAACGTGGTGATATCTTATATATGTGTTATATCATTCAATATTTACATATAGATAGATAGACTGGTCCTGTCCTATACGGTAACCCAAAGTTAACGTTGATACAGTTTGTAAAAGTAAATGTGAGGGTTCAGGTTCAGTAATAAAAGTGGGTATTCAGAATATGAAAATAAATAGATTGTATTTATGTTTCGTCTACTCAAATAAATGTTATTGACTGGCCAATTATGTATTTATTTACTGCTTATGCTCAACTCCTTAAAAATGATTTTATTTAGCTGGACCTCCGTATACGAGTATTTTTCCGTTTATCTGAGGGCAGGGCAGCGCCCCCGCCAAGTCGAGCAAAACAAAGGCACAGCCGTACCATCCTTTTCTCGAAGGAATTCAGGCCATTTTCAGCCCCCCGTAATTTTGTGCTGGCTAAAGCTAGAACCCTAATTTTCAGGGATATATAACAGATAATAGGTCCACAAAACTCGATTTCCACCGACTTGCCTATTATTTAACCGTGTAGGAACACATTTTATAGTTCTCAAATAAAGAATCCTCCACGGGTAAATAATAGGCAAGTCGGTGGAAATCGAGTTCTGTAGACAACCCCCCGGTACCGACTTTTTTGTTGTAGAAAAACTGCGTTGCGAGACTTGCATCATATTATTTGTGAATGCGATATACGAAATCAAAAGCAATGATTTCCAGCCACTATTACTCTACAGATCAAGCTTCGCTTTAATTTCCATAGATTTGGAAAACCACAGTTACAGTTAAGGCTTGATAAAGATTGGCCACCGCAGGCTGCGGCCGTGCGCGACGTGGTTCTGCAGCTGTTTACGTGATGGACGAGTAACGGGAGTGTTAATAATACTGGGGTTTAAAAAAATGGAATGTCAGGTTTAAATTCAGGTACCTTTTTATTTAAAAGACTCTTTAGTGTACTTAAACATTATCGTGCTACACTAGCTACTATAGCTAGTAACTTACAGTTACATTATTTTTTGTCCCATACAATAGCATTCAAACGTATTATGAGAAGAAAATTTAAACTTAATGCCAAACGCGTCTGTACAAATTCGTACCAAGCAATACAATTTAAATAAGAAGTAAAAGTGATGATCGTGATTACTCATCAATCTCCCACTGGGTTGTAACAAGGCAAAATTACTAGTCAGAGGTCACCCGCCAAAACCTGTCACTTGCATTTTCTCCGCGCTGTCAATAAAAGTAGTATTTGAAAATTAGACTTGTAATACTTATAGTTTATCTAGATCGATTGTGTAAGATGTCCCATAATATTTATTGAATATATTATTAACTAACATTTACCCGCGGCTTCGTCCGCTTTGTTCCCGTTTCTGTCCGAAGGGAACTCTTTAGCGGGATATAAATCCTATGTTCCAATCCTTGGACTTTGTTTACTTGCATGCCAAATTTCTGCTCAATCCGTCCAGTTGTTACACCGTTATTTAGTAACAAACATCCAAACATCTTAACAGACTTTCATATTTATAATATTGAAGTGTGATGATGTGATGTGATGCCAGAAATTGGATTCTAGGGGGCAAACGCCTGACAGGTACTAGAGATAGACGATTTTTTTATCGACATTAATGGATATCGATATTTTTGACATTAAGATATTTAAGTTTTTGGTGCAAAATGGAAAGGCAAGTAGAGAGTTTTCATATCGATATGCGTCGATACAACGTATACCTACGATGCTTTCCGCCTAGACTTGTATCATAACCAGCCTTGTGTATTATTTTAAGTATGGTAATGATTAACTTAACAGCTTTCATTTTAATGGATTAGCGTTAATAGTCATGGACCTTTTTTTAAACAAATACCTACAATATACCTACTTAAACTTTGGGTCAAATCAAAGTAAAATATGTTCGCTCTTTTTCGTTCACAAAAACGTATGGTTTTTAAATTAAAATTAAAATTTGAACATAGATTTTAAATCGTTTATGAGTTTTCTAATATTTAGTATAATATGAATTGGTACCGTAGTAACAATCATGGCAGTATTTAATATGATATTTAAAAATACCATTTATTTCTTGTTTATTGTGACCTTTTATTATCAACTCAAATCTGGCAGACTTCAAGGTAATTTTGTCTAGGACAGGATGTTTAGTATGTAAAACTATCGAGTGTTCCGAATAATAATAACTTGTTATCTTCATTTAATATTCTATTTCTATTACAAATGATACTCTTGAATAAAAATATTTTTATTTATCCTGAATTTGGACCAGAAAAACCGATACTTGAGAAATAATAAGGTCAATAGTCAGTACTTATACCTACCACAAAACTTCCTATAACGTGTTCACTATTGATTAATTTATATTCAATTACCTATATACCAACCTTTGTATTGTTAAGAAAAATAACTTTTTTACAGCTAACAAATACCTTCCCAATCATGAAATGATTTCCCGTAATTCAGGTCAAATTTATGTTAGAAAGCTGATATGAACTTTGATTCGCGCTCTGGTTGTTTCGTTTGTTATGTGGGATTTTGGTGATGATAAGGTAACTAAAATCTCTCACACCGTTTTCTTTCCTTGACATGTATGAGATCGGACAGCCATATATTTTTTTAGATCTTAAAATTAGCGATAGGTAAGGTGTACTCACAAATTTTAAAACCAAGTAAACGGGATTAGATTCATTATCTTACTAAAATGTTTTTGCTAACCTTATGACAAAATTATTAAACATCCGTCTAGCCGTTTTAACTTGAGGAGGTAACAAATGATATAAAAGATTAAGACAAAGATAAAGTATCTCCAATATTTTTTACTTATGCACTGACATCCAATTTTTTTACATTTTGATAAAATTATTTATATATTATAAATTACCTCTACAGTATTGATGTTGGTAATTTCCACCACAAATTCACTTACCGCAGTCATGTTCCTTTCATTGTCAATTAAAACAAATGAAACCGGTACTTTGCCAAACCGAGGAGTTTTTTCATAAAATGTAGAAAGCGAATAAAATAATAGGCTATTGGGTAACTGATAATTACTTGCAATTTTACCATGCGTAAAAGGTTCAATTATTTTATTTTCACGAAGCTTGCGAAATGTCGGCATGTTTTCTCTCTTAGATTATTTATTTTTTATACCTAGCTACCTTAAATACATATATAGATACAAGAAATCAAAGTACGTAAAAAAACTAAATGGCACTCACCTGTATCCAGACTGGGAATCGAACCCGGGACCTCTGGATTTCCGGCCCAGCGACTCAACCACTCGTCCACCGGAGCACCCAGTAAGCGCCCTCAATTTTGCCATCTACTTTGACTTCTGTATCATTCTAGTTTAATAGGATTTTAACCTATGTACCTTGATTTCTTGTATCTACATATGTGACATAAAAATGTGGTGTAATTTACCCGCATTAAAAAACCAATGAAGAGACAAAATGTTTCTTTCATATAAAGTAAGCTTGTATATTTAAAAAAAAGGCAAGCATCGTAATACGATTCAGATCCAAGGGTTTTTTTTCACCACATAATATTGTTATTTTTAATGTATTTATTATTTACCTTAATCACTTTATCTTCTTTATTGAGTTGGCGATTCTTAACAGAGTCCGGCTTACATTACTTACTATTATTATAAATTTGAAAGTATGGGAAAATGTTTGAATATTTACAGGGTTGGATGTGTATTTCTTGATAACGTTGTTGTTGAAATCGATTAAGATGACATATTGGGCACAGAAGTACACCATGTCTTGGATTGAAATATAGAACAGTTTAAATCGTGGTAAAGAGTTCCCTTAGGCATAATATAAAGTGAATAATGCGAGCGAGGTCGCAGGGAAAAGCTTATTGTAAATAAATCAAATCGGGTAATTCCATGGCAGAGAGTTGCCAATTTTTCACGTGTATTTTATTAATGGTGCCAATTTAAGTGTTGATATATCTAGGGATTAAAGTAATACTTATCTGAAGTAAAAATAACACATTTGCACAATAAATAAATAGACACGCGATGAAATGGTAACTTGCGTTACATTATCATGGAGTTACCCAATCCACAATCACTAGCTAGATTTTCGCATTTTTTAAAGAAATACAACATTTCCATTGCTATACCAAACCTTAACATCTTGAGACCCAACTAGGCAAATTGCTATTTAATCACTATGCTGTCGACTAGACTAGTTATAGCCTATTGTGATAAGCCGCTGAGGGCTCTTGTGGTGTTCAGTGCGGTATTGCTAAAGCATAAACCATAAGAAGATGCTCCGGACACTATGGTGAGAGCAGCGCTCGCGCAGTTTGGTTACAGCCGCAGTCGTCCGCGCACGCCGGTAAACGGCACTTTCCCTCCGCGTCGTCAGTTAACGCGTTGATAATTTCAAACTTTGTGTCGGATTTTAAGTGCTGTTTTGCTTTTTGGATGACTTTTTATGTGATGGTGAGATTATTTAAGTTTATTAATAGGCTATACAAGATATAACAACATCATACAAAACTAAACATTACTAGTTTATATAGCATGCATGTATAGCTATTGATAAAATTGACTTTTCATTGTAATTCATGTGTTGTATTATTGTATTACTCGTATATATAATGTATAATTTACTCACTACGCACTGACTGTGTTTAGATGGGAGAAACAACCTTTAAATTTTATTATCTCAATAAAAGTGAAATAAAAATAAAATTAAGTACTTAAACAATAAACACGAATTTATGAAGCTAGGGGCTACCAGTTTCTTGTATAAAAATGCATTTTAGAGATGTTTTTTTTTCAATTTCAAGATGTAATTTATAAACTGATGTTTTTTTACCATTAACTACTTAATGTTTTTTTACCATTAACTACTTAATGGTAAAAAAACATCAATTTAAAAGTAAATATTTTACGGTAAACTTTGAATGTAAATCACACATGTGCAAACGTCAAATGCAAATGTAATAATATTCAAATATTTCAATATTGTTCGTTTGCGGTAAATTAGAATGATACAGTTTACTTATACAATTTCCAAGATTTTTTTCATAATTACAAATACGAACCTGTTTTACTTATTTGTATCATTTGTGTACATTATATCATTAGCTTTCTTATAATAAAGAAAAACAAACATTACCTATATTAACCTGCACTCCTGCACAAGATTGCTTACAAAAAGTTGGCCTATACTATTTCACGGTAACAATATCTGGTCCGAAATAAGCCCAAAACTGGTTTCGGCGAAATTTCCAATAACGTCACACAGGGCACGATACTAACTCCATTAGCATTTATTTATGTTCTTGAATAAAACTGCATTTCACTTAATAAGAGTGAAAGTTCCGATACTAATACAATTTCTATAAGACCGCAGAAAAGTAAACAACTTCAAATAGCCAAGGCAAGCCATTATCTATAAAGCCGAACAAGACTAAGATAATAAGATTTTAACCGACTGCGAATGAGATGATGGGGGCAAAGAGGTAGTAACAGACTGTAGATAAGTATATCGACTAGCATACACTTAATTAAAAAATTTAGAGCTTTCGCATCCCTTCGTATGTTTGCGTACGTCGTTTAAACAAAGGTTTCTCATGATAAAATCTTAAACGAAGCCAGCTAATTTGAAAGTAGTGCCATTTGTTTATAATTAGTTAATCTTTTTTTTCCATTAGCGATCTTTCCCGTATGGCCACCTTCCTTCTACTTTTCCTACTCTCCGTGTACTTTATTTATTTAATTACATTTAGGGACTGCAGCCTGTATGTAACAGTACTCGGTCGTATACAATTTTTAGAGTTCTTTACCCAAAGGATGCTACTTACATTCTGTGAAAATATCAAGTGTTTACCAAATTTAAATTTAAAAGATACCTACAGTCATGTGACAGACGGACAGACAAACAGTAAGGCTTTGGTAATAAGAGCATTGGCATCCTGGCCATAGGGCCGCTATAATAACAAATAATCATTTGTGAGAATTGTACGGTGATAGAGAAACCTTCCTGTGCGAGTCCAACTTTTCGAATGGTCAGTTTTTATTTTAGTACTAATCTGATAATTTCGGTAAGTTCACAAAACCCAGTATTGGTACGTTCATCTTACTTACGTAGATGTTACTCTGAAAGAATTTGTTTTTTCAGGATATAACACTAACCAAATTGTATTTTCTACGAGTGGGTCCACTCACGTCTTCGTTCGCAGAGTTGATTTTTTTTTTTGCTTTGACTTAGTTGAGTATAAAGTATCCTAGTGTTAACCGGGGTTATAATTTACCTGCCTATATGATGTCCTATTATGAACAGCGATATTAATAAACAGTTAATAACGATATCAGATGATGTCCGTTACGGGGCCAAGATCCAGAGCGCCGAGTTAGATTAACTGTCCTTTAGTAACATACTATGTCTAGGTACCTAATACGAAGAAGTGATTAAAACTGATTAACTCCTAACAAGTTATATTATGTTGGCAGATGTAATTAAATTAATTTTGCTAGATGTGCTTACATAAAACACCTTCCATTCCATTTCCGTTATATGAAGTTAAAGTGGTAAGAGCTCTCAAAACTACATTAGCGCTTCTGACCGACAACGCATTTTGATCTGAGGACATTTGCTGCGACTTTCTGATTTATGAAGATAAAATGTCAGCGCCTAATTTATGGTGATATAATTAAAGTTAATGTTATAGTGAATATTTATTTGTGTGGGTTTAGAAACTGAACGAAACGAGATGTGGACGAATTATTTACCAAAACAAAAAATAGTTTGTAATAAACCGGCTTAACTCAAAAATGATTCTACAATTGAGTTCAAACCACTTGAATTCGTTTTAATATTGAAAATAAATTATCAGTTTTTTTTAGATCGGCCGGTTTATTACTAATGGTGCGTATTATTTAGTACAACAGGAACGTAACTTTATAAAGTCAAAATTAAGAAAAAAACAGCAAATGGCAAATGTATAAAATATAGGAACTAAAAGTGTAATCAAGAAAGGAGCCCCTGAACAAGGTGGGAACCTATGAAAAATGAGATGAGAAATAAGAAAATTAGGCATGTAAAAAAATTATCAATTTATAACTTATGACGCACTACTTAACTCAATTCGGTGATATTTAAGAGTTAGCAACCGGTTTCGTAGCTTTTTTTTAACGTTTTATTTAGAAAGCCAATGATCATAGTACCTTAACAAACAATGCTGCTGGCATACATATAACTAGTCTGAAACTGAAGCTTCATTAAAATCTTTGCTACGATACAAATCAAGTTAATTAAGAAGAAAAACAAGCGTGGTATGTAGGTATATTGCACTGCCGAGTTTCAAGAAACGTGTGCAATTTTTTCCGCTACCAACCGCAGAATGGATACAAAATTATAATTACCTCATACTATCTTTGTGTGCTGGTGGCCACGCAATAGTAAGATTAAAATATTGAAATAATTCTTGGTCTAGTAAGTATTATAACATAGTTATCAATACTGTAGATTTAGAGATTTAGGACATAGTGTCTTATTTAGATTAGAAACTAAATATTACCTTCAAATGGAGGGATTTAAGACACTTGATAAGACAAGGAAAATAGTGTGCAATTTCACGCCATGCGTCCGAAGTTCCCCCATCAATATTAATACCTCTAAAAAATATCAAATCTTAGTTTAAGTGTCTGCATGCGAAGAAAAAATCAGATGACAATTGAATAGATTTTTTGGACAAAACAGACGAGATATGCTGCAATAGTACATTACATACAGAGGCCAGTAAAGTAAAAAATATCTCAGTTCACATGTAGGCCAAGCCGTAGCCGAGGACGACAAACATGCTTTCTTATTTACTGGCCAAGGTATGTATACTATTTTTCTGTTCGACGGAGCCAGAAAGCGGCATCTTCGTTTAGCCCAGCGGCCAGCAAGGTGACGGTTTCCGGCAGGAGGATAGAAAAATATATTGTTACCAGAATCCTTCAGACGACGTCTGCCAGAGAAAACACCTACTATTTAAAAAAAAAATATCAACCATTACTGGTTCATTTCAATTATGTACATATACCTATTATCTACTAAAAAAAATAAAGTAATTTCTATTATAAGGAGGAATATAGTTCTGTAATAAATAACTCAGTAGTATTTGGGCATTTCTCCAGGAATATGTCTGCGACTCATTCATCTGTCTCCATACATTTAGTATGATAAAGGGCCAGATGAATGAGGTGATCGCAGACATATTTCTGGAGAAATGCCCATTTGCTATGTTTTATATGAAAGAAGCATGTTGTTTCTTCATTGGTTTTTAGTGCGTGTAAATTACACCACATTTCTTAAATAAATAATAAATATTAGGGGACAATCTTACACAAATCGAACTAGCCCCATAGTAAGCTCAATAAGGCTTGTGTTATGGATACTAGACGACGATATATTTAATAGACGACGATATATTTCTTGTATCTATATATGTAGTATTTGCTATGGTTAATATTTGTAGGTAACTCTTTCATTCATCGTTCTCTTCGTTTTTTACTGAACTATACCTACAAACAAGGGAATTCTCAGTGTACCTATTATTATGTAAAGTCATTCACACTGATCATTACCGTATCTAATTAAACTTTTTGTTCAGAGTCATTGCATAGTCATGCCAAACCACAAACCCAATTATTATTAGATATGATTTGTAATTTGATCATATACAGCAGTTTGTTTTATAGCTACTCACTATGCAGGATTTCAGAAAGCGACACGAATATTATATATATATTTTTTGGTTTATCACTACATATTATAAAATAAAACAAAGTCACTTCCCGCTTCCGTCCGTCTGTCCCTATGTATGCTTAGATCTTTAAAACTACGCAACGGATTTTGATTCAAGAGGAAGGTTTATATGTATGATATAAGATGCATTTAGTATCAGCATTTCACCCGTGCGAAGCCGGGGCGGGTCGCTAATTATACATATATTAAGGACGATTTGCTTGGCTTTGATAATATTGTATGTAAAATATACTAAAAATATCAATTGTGATGTCTGACAAATATGCCGAGACTTTTGGAATAACATACGACTGGTCTAGAGTCCGGCTACGCTAAGTCTGCAGAGGTCGTAAAAGGTTTTATTTCGAAAAACACACGACATTACAAGCTAGATGATTAATTAGTCTTGATACTTGTAAAATATCTTTCCGTTTAATAAGTATATAATGTTTATACATACCTATTGAAATAAACATTCACAATCTTGGACAAATTGATCTAGTTCGAACCAAACTAAGCAATGCTTGAATACATGTACATATTTAAATATAATATTTATGATTTTCGTAAGTAACGTATGTAAAAAGCATTTAGATTACCTTTTTTTTCTTACAAGGAACCTTAAAACTTATCGACGTGTGCTAATCACTAGGCGCGTAACTTCGGAATAACAAATAATTGTTACATTTCTCTACCTTACATGGCTTGAGGAAATGATTATGAATGAACTCGGCCCAATGTAGAAGAACTATCTTACACACCGACGTTAACGTAATATCGTTTACAGATAATAATATTTACAGCTTTTGCCCACATCTTTTATCCGTTTAGTAAATATGAGCTGTATTCAAAAAACCGAGAAAAAACCAAGAGTCAGATTCGGATACGCAGAGGATATTTTTATTGTTTTTATTATTTGTTGTTATCGCGATAATCTATATAATATAAGTCTATATATATAAAAGGCAAAGTCCTGACTGACTCATCAACGCACAGCCCAAACTACTGAAGCGAAGAACTTGAAACTTTTACAGTAGAATGGTTATATGACGTAAATGAGAGATAAGAAAGGATTTTTTGAAATTCATCCCTTAAGGGGTTCAAATAGGGGTTCAAAATTTGTATGAAGAGACTACGATTTTTTAAGTAAGAGGTTTGAAACATCGTGCTTAGATTTTTCATTAGAATAAAAGAAAAGTGATTTCACCGTTTTTTGAAATTCATCCCCTGAGGGGTTGAAATGGGGGTTGAAAGTTTGTATGGAGAGTCTGCGATTTTTAAAGAAAGAGGTTTGAAACTTCATGTTTAGATTCTTCACTAAATGGAAGAAAAGTAATTTCACCGTTTTTCGAAATTCATCCCCTGAGGGGTTAAAATGGGGGTTAAAAGTTTGTATCGGGATTCTACGATATTTTTAAGTAAGAAGTTTGAAACTTCATGCTTAGATTCTTCATTAGAACGAAAAAAAAGTGGTTTCACCGTGTTTTGAAATTTATCCCCTGAGGGGTTAAAATGGGGGTTGAAAGTTTGTATGGAGAGTCTGCGATTTTTAAAGTAAGTGGTTTGAAAGATCATGTTTCGACCGTTCATTAGAATAAAAGAAAAGTGGTTTCACCGTTTTTTGAAATTCATCCTCTAAGGGGTTCAAATGGGGGTTGAAAGTTTGTATGGAGAGACTGCGTTTTTTAAAGTAAGAGGTTTGAAACTTCATGCTTAGATTCTTCATTAGAATAAAAGAAAAGTGATTTCACCGTTTTTTGAAATTCATCCCCTGAGGGGTTAAAATGGGGGTTGAAAGTTTGTATGGAAAGTCTGCGATTTTTAAAGTAGGTAAGTGGTTTGAAAGCTCATGTTTAGATTCTTCACTTAAATCAATGAAAAGTAATTTCACCGTGTTTTGAAATTCATTCTCTAAGGGGTTTAAAGGGGGGTTGAAAGTTTGTATCGGGCCTCTACGATCTTTTTAAGTAAGAGGGTTAAAACGTCATGTTTAGACTCTTTATAAGAATAAAAGAAATCTGATTTCACCATTTTCCGAAATTCATCCTCGAAGGAGTTTAAATAGGGGTTGAAAAATTGTATCGGGACTTTACAATCTTTTTAAGTAACAGGTATGAAACTTCATGTTTAAATTCTTAATTGTTTTAAAAGAAGAGTATTTTCACCGTCTTTTGAAATTCATCCCCGAAAAGCTTAAATAGGGTTTGAGCGTTTGTATCTGGAATATATGATTTTTACAATAGGAGATCTAAGACATCATAGACTTACTTTTTATAGTGAGCCAAGAAAAACCATTATTGCCGTTTTCCGAAATTCATCTTATTTAGGAATTAAATAGAGGTTGAATGTCAGAACAAAAACTTATAGATCTAGAAACTTTACATGTGCAGAGGTTCTTATTTCTCTTGAGGGGTTTAAAAGGGTTGAATATTTGCATGGGAAGGTTTGAAACTTTATGTATAGACTGTTTATTAAATTTAAAGAAAAGATATTCAACAGTTTTTTTAAATTCATTCCCTAAGGGACTAAAGTCGGAGTTGAAATTTGTATACTTGAGACATGATTTTTAAAGTAGGAGATCTGCGACTTGATATGTAAACTATTCATTATAAGTCAAGAAAAGTAACTTTGCCGGTTTTCGAAATTCATACTCAATTAAATGGAGTTAAATGGGGGTGAAAATTTTGAATTTGGACAGAGTAATTAACTACGAAACCTAGAAACTTGAAATATGCTGAATACATTATTTATAGTAAAAAGAATAAAAAAATATTTTTTGGAAATTCTTATTTTAAAGGTATTAAAGTTTGTATAGAGAATGGTTCTTACAGCTAATGTATAATGTTACATAAAAATCCAAATACACAGAGCTCTGTATTTTTTAACATAAGACCTATATTTGTATTACCTGTGATTTACAAAAAATAAATTCTATTCTATTCTAAATACAATACTGAGCTCTACATAAAAAGCATAAAATAATTAAAAATATTGGGCTATTTCGAGGTTTTTGCAAAATACCGGTTCCGAGCCCTGCCTGACTTATCACGTTTCTTCAATAAAATAAACGTGAATTCACCGTTTTTCGAAACTCATCCCCAGGGGGACAAAAGGGGTTGCTTCTTAGGGGGTAGTTACTGCTTCGCGCACGGCCAGTTTTACGTAGTTTTGGTAATGTAGAAAGTGGTACTACTATTAATTAGCCTGCGGTAAAGTACCTATATGCACCCACATGGGTATTCGAATTTCACGCGGACGAAGTCGCGGGCAACAGCTAGTAGAAATATATAGCGATAAGTTTCTGGTATGAGGGGCCCCTTATAGTTTTTAGTGGTGACAGATGCACGGACGGACAGACTTGGTAATAGGGTCCTATTGGCATTCTTTGGGTACTGGACCAAAAAAGCTTATATTTTTTTTCAACAAAATTTCGTATTTATATAGTTAGTTACGGCTGTAATATTACAATTTATGTGCATGTTGCATTTTTTCGACAAAAATGCCAAGTTAATTTAATACTTAGTATCATCTACAACTTTAAAGAATAGGGAATATGCATGATCTTTTTTATTCACGTTAATAAAACCTCATTCTTTTTTTTTTTTTTTTATTCACGATAGGTAAGCATTTGACTTTGATCTCACCTGTTGGTAAGTGAAGATAAAGTCGATGATGGAGCATGCTTACCTAGATAGTGCCTATTCACTCTCGACTTGAAGAGATCCAAGTTATATTTTTCCGGGAAGAGGTCTGCTGGAAGAGAGTTCCACTCCTTAGCTGTCCTAATAAGGAAAGTGGAAGCACAGCGCTTTGTGCGAGTCGTTGGTATATCGACAACGTAAGGGTGAAACCCAAGTCCACGCCTAGTCCCATAATGACGAAATGGAGATGGCGGAATCAGTTCATGCAATCCCAACGCACACTCGCCGAAATGTACCCTGTAAAATACCGATAAACTGGCGACCTTTCTGCGGTGTTCAAGGCTTTGCAGTTTTTGCTTCACCAGATCAGGATCACCTATGAGCTTCCTGGCACGCTTATCGACTGAATCTAAGGCGGCTAGCTGGTACTTGGCGGACCCATCCCAAAGGTGGCAGCAGTACTCCATACACGACCGGACCTGTGCTTGGTATAACTGAAGCAGTTGTCCTGGTGTGAAGTACCGCCTAACCTTGGAGAGGATCCCAAGCTTCTTGGCTGCAGTTTTGGCCAAAGATTCAATATACAACCCGAAGTTCAGATTGGACGATAAGTTCATGCCAAGAAGTTCCAGACGATCCGATATCGGCACGGGTACACCACGGAAAGTCGGAGTCAGGTCAAAATGACTCCGTTTTGTGGAGAACAAACACGCCTGTGTCTTGGTGGCGTTGAACTTGACTAAATTGGCTTCACCCCAATCGGATACTGCCTTAAGAGTCAAATTCAAGCGATCCACCATCGCCTCCCGACTAGACTGTATTTCGTCACGTTTAGCCTTTGCACTGGACAGGTATCTATCTACAACTGTGCTGTCATCAGCATAACCAAAGGTTCCAGGCATTAGCATGTCATTGATGTGCAGCAAGAATAGAGTTGCAGACAGAACAGATCCCTGAGGAACACCGGCATCAGTAGCCCTTTGATCGGAGGTGTAGCCATCGAGAACTACACGAATCGATCGGTTCCTCAGGAAGTCTGTGATCCAGGTGCAAAGGCCAATCGGTATGCCGTACGCAGGAAGCTTACTTACTAGACTTGTGTGCCAGACCCTGTCGAAGGCTTTTGAAATGTCTAAAGACACGGCGAGAGCCTCACCATGTTTTTCAATAGCCTCGCTCCAAAAATGAGTGGCATACACTAGAAGATCCCCAGTCGATCGCCCCGGGCGGAAACCAAACTGGTGATCGCTGAGCAAGTCATTATCTTCTAGGTATGTTAGGAGTCGTTTGTTCAGTACACGCTCCATAGTCTTGCAGAGTATGGAGGTGACAGAGATCGGTCGGTAGTTGGCTGGGTCTGCTCGGCTGCCCTTTTTAGGCACAGGCTGCACATTAGCAAGCTTCCAAGACGAGGGAACTGCTTCAGTATCTAGAGAGAGGCGATACAGACGAGTTAAAATTGGAGACAATTCGGCTGCACAGTTACGCAAGACAATTGCTGGAATGCCATCTGGACCACTAGCTTTGTTCACGTCTAGATTTCGCAAGATTCGCATTCGTATAAAAAACAGTAAGAAAAAAATATTTTTCGAATAACTATAAAAATAACCAAGATATAACACCACAAAGATTTATCTCTATCTCTTTCTCGCAAAACAGAATATAGTATAGAGATTGTATGGCGGCCGTGTACTATGACGTCATAGTCCATATCGAATCTCTCTCTCTAATCGCTGTCTGATTAGTGCTTTAAAGTGTTTATATATTCCGTATTTCTCGGTCGATTTTAATTTTATTTTGACTGTATATCATCTTTTTTACGGTATTTTCAAATTTTGTTAAGAAAACTGTTAAAAAAAATTCATGCATATTCCCTATTTTAAAATACATGCAACTTGAACTTTTTTAAGTATAAACTAGATCCAGTATCCAACATGCTCGAAAAGCTAGAAAAAGCTCTGCAAGCATAATTAATTCGCCCAATGAACCGGCGAGTAACGGGGATAGAACCCGTTACCCGCGGTCCCTCGGGCTTTGTTGCGACTATGGGAACGATCGATTATTGCTATTACAGCGGCCGAGAAATACTGAGAGGTGTAATAATAATGTAGAATAAATGCTCACGACTGCATATGCAACAATGGTCGAGTGTGCAAAATGTCTAAGCTACGTTAAAGCCTTTAGGGCTTTATGCACAGAATGGTTTAACTAAATAACGTTTCGTCAGCGTAATTTTCTACGTTACGCCTCTGTTTTGACAATCGTGACCGATAAAAAGTCTGATTATATACAGGCAGTTTTTATTACTGATTTTTTTTTTTTCAATATTTTTAAGGACGCTCTTTTGATAAAATCCAAGTTGTTATGGTACGGGTACTAATAAATTATTAAGCAGAACATGTAAAACTAATTGAACCTGCTCTATTCCTTAGCATCCTTCCTCCTAGGTTGTGGCTGGTATTTTCGCGTAGCTCTTTCATTATGTATTGTTGCCGGTGACTATACAATGTTCAAAAAAAAGTAACATATATATTTTTTATTAATAAATTGGCTCAGGGTTGGGTGCGTACTTGCGTAGGCAAATAGTAAAAGGCAGAACTCCAAAAAAATTCGAATATTTTACTTATATATAAAAAAAAGATTAGTGTACAAGTTATCATAATACAGCATCAAATAAAATTCTATCTATTTCTCTCAGATCAGGTCTATTTGTTTCAGAACTCGGAAAAGCAATGAGTACATCAAAGCCATGGCCAAAGTGTGTGTGAGTGAACCTATATAACGTTACATCATGAGGGCGTCAGCGTTGCTGTTGCTGTGCGCAGCGAGCCTGTTGCAGGGAATTTGCTGTAAGTACAAGATTATTTTTGATTTCTCGTCAAAATATGCGCTTACAACTTTGCCAGAAAAGTAGTTGTCCCTAAAGAAATAAAGTAGTTACGGACCTTAGTAAGGGAAATGAATCCCGCAAAAGCTAGATCCCACATTTTCTTTTCTCTAATCTACCGTGCAGAACCTAAGAAACATGTAGTTGTTGTACATTTCTCATTGAACTTTCTGTACGTACCTACTTTAGATTCTACTCCGCACCCGCACTAATACGGCACTAATGCGGTATTCAGTAGGATTTGCAAAAATAATTAAAATAAATAGCAAGGAAATTCACGTTTCATGGAATTCTATACATTAAGATTCCCTATTTTTGTCGTAAGAGTGATTTTGCCGCAGAAGAAGAAGAAGCCTCGCTCGGCACGTCTTAAAAATCGGCAGTGGTGGAAAAAATCTACCAATGCCGATTGGTGGATTTTATCCTCGCACACGCACACGGCTCCGCTACCTCTCACAGCTCTGGTGGAAATGCAAATTCTGCAAAATTTGGGTGAAATCTAGCAATATTTACAGATCGCTCATATTCAAAGATTTTTTAAGTAAAAAATGGAAAAAAAAATGCTACTAACCACACCCACGCGAATAATAATGACGAATGTGACATAAAGTAACAGGCTAGATTGAGCTTGAATTTTGAAATTTGACCACCTAAAAAATGCAAATTCTGCAAAATTTGGGTGAAATCTAGCAATATTTACAGATCGCTCATATTCAAAGATTTTTTAAGTAAAAAATTAAAAAAAAAATGCTCCTAACCACACCCGCGCGAATAATAATGACGAATGTGACATAAAGTAACAGGCTAGATTGAGCTTGAATTTTGAAATTTGACCACCTAAAAAATGCAAATTCTGCAAAATTTGGGTGAAATCTAGCAATATTTACAGATCGCTCATATTCAAAGATTTTTTAAGTAAAAAATGAAAAAAAAAATGCTCCTAACCACACCCGCGCGAATAATAATGACGAATGTGACATAAAGTAACAGGCTAGATTGAGCTTGAATTTTGAAATTTGACCACCTAAAAGTACAGACTATAACTATGAATAATCCGTCCTTTGGGTTTTCTATAATGTGGCCAAAAAATATTCGCTTCAAAATAGTAGCTTGATATAATATATTCGTCTAAAAGTATTCTCTCACAATAAATACCACCAAATTAGGAGACCGACGTACGGTATGTAACTTTTGAAAACAGTAATAAAGCTTTAAAGTCTACGTGACATTTACAAAGATGAAAATAACAGTTCCATTACGTATGTCATGTACGGTAGTCAAATAAACCATTTACGGAACATATTGCGCAAATGATCTCAAATTAAGCATTTCACTAGCTTTAGTCACATCTTAAGATTATGATGTTCCAGTTTAACTCTTATTCTTTAGAGATGTAATGGCTAAATTGATTACATAGATAGTTGTTACAATGTACCGACCGGCACTTACTATTTAGTTTTAATAGAACTTAACTATGTAGTTTTATTATATCTTATGACTATTTACGTAATAATGCTGTAAAATAAAAACTTAAGAGTAAGTAAATGGTTACTTTCGTCACGTCAATAAAATACCTACCCGTAGTAGGATAATAATAAAAAACCCATTTTTAAATCAAAAATGTCGAGGAAGATAAGAAAACGGTTTATAAAATCATATATATGGAGCATAGCACTATACGGCAGTGAAACATGGACATTAATACAGAGAGATAGGGAACGATTAGAGGCCTTTGAAATGTGGTGTTGGAGGAGAATGGAAGGAATAAGTTGGACAGAAAGGATATCGAATGAAGAGGTATTAAGTAGGATAAAGGAAAAGAGGACTTTGCTAAGGGTCATAGAAGATAGAAGAGGTATCATGATGGGACACCTGTTACGACACGATCATTTCCTTAAAACTATTATAGAAGGAAAGATTGAGGGGAAACGAGGCAGGGGAAGACCAAGAAGGAATTACTTTGAGCAGATAAAAGAGAAGGTCAAGGTCGTGACGTACCAGGAGGTAAAGGAATTGGCGCAGAATAGGAAGGACTGGCGATTGCTTCACCGACAAGAGCAAGGCTCTTAAGTTAAAGAAGAAGAAGTAGGAGCATTGCACGTAAACATTAAGTAAGCGACACTACCTTTTTAATACCTAAAATTAGGAAGCTGAATATCGGTATGGTAGTATTATACCTTGGCTTTAAGATTGGTAGTGTTGCAGCAGCTAATAAGTTTTATTAGGGTAGCTACCATAGCGTTACGTAAGCGACAAAAAGTAGATGTTTTCATGGAACGCCCCAGTAGCTACTTGCTACTTCTTAGAGTATAAGCTTCTAAATAAATATCAGTGTTTAAAACAACTACAGAAAAAAATCTTGCTTGTTGATGTTGAAGTTAATGTATATTGGCGACGACCGATTTAGCTTAGTTGGTAGTGACCCTGAGGTCCTGGGTTCGAATCCCGGTAAGGGCATTTATTTGTGTGATGAGCACGAATATTTGTTCCTGAGTTTGGATGTTTTCTATGTATTTAAGTATTTGTATCTATTAAATATAGCGTCGTCTAGTATCCATAACACAAACCTTATTGAGCTTACTATGGGGTTAGTTCGATTTGTGTAAGATTGTCCCCTAATATTTATTTATTTATTATTTAATTATGTATTATTTATTTATTTATTATTTATTGGCCCACAGCAATGTTAACTCCCAACACCTCCGATAAAAAATATCAATTGTGTAATTGTATATACGGTTTCATACAAAAATTGGCAAAATTAAAGTTTAATTAAGTTATTACGATCGAATTATTGCCTCGGCGGGGCATAAGGTCACTTGCTTTCCCGCGCTTTCTCCGCCACTGCTCCGTTCGCCAAATTATTTACATTTTACTCTACTTTATAATAAGTTATAATCATTTATGTCTGATTCCTGCGTAAGATTATTTTTAATAAATATTACACGACTAAAATTTATCAAAATCTCTTATGGGTTATATAAAAATTAACTTTTTATAGTTTAAAAATCGATGTTAAATGTTACCCTGTGAGTCAAAGTAGTCCACGTCTCCAGTCCACGGTATTATAAAAAAACTCTTACAACATAGATTTCAAATACGTATTTAACTACACCAAAAACAAGTAACAACTATATATTAACTTTTCACTAGGAATTAAGTATTAGGAGTTAACTATCATTATGTTAGTTTAACATCTAGAGATGTACCTACCTACGCATACGAGATTTTGATAAATTTAGTCGTGAAATATTTATTTAAAACAAAATCTTACGCAGGAATCAGACGTAAATGATTATAACTTTTGAAACTTTTACAGAAGTATTAAATAATCATTAGTTTGTATTATTTTCCACTTTTCTGCGACAATAATATTTCAATATCGTTTGATAAAATCACAACTGCAATAAAATTATTCCAAGGAGTGGGATTTGAAAGTAAGATTGCGGTATCTTTTTGAAATACACCTATGGTAATGTCGTGGGGTTTAAATAGTCTAAAAAATCTAAGTCAAGATAAGGGATACAAGGTAGGTAATTTATTATACTTACGTGCTTACGCAGAGTGCTATACGGCTTTGATCAAAGAATGACAAACCTAATTGTCTATTTTTAGTTTAGGGAAGACATTACAAAATTAAATATTCTTTTAATACACGACATACTAAAATAAGAGAATGCCCTTAGTACTACTTAGTACTTATTGAAGTATATAAATGTCAACATAAGGTCAATGAATTCAAAGGGCAAATTCGGTTTAAATTTTCCTCTTATTTTACAATATATTTATTCCAAAACAGAGACGGTTACTACCTAATAACTGTATTTCCCATAAATAATATCACAAAACATATATTATCTTCGCAAATACAATTAATTGGTACTTATGAGAAAAGATCCAAGTAGGCTAGCTAAAAAAATATTAATTTACTTTAGATATATAAATAGTTCTCATGATATAAGAAAACACAGTCAAAAGATTCAAATAGGTTATGGTATGTTAGAGAATGCCTTATGGTACTAAGTTCGCCTTTTGTACGATAGGTTTTCTTTTATACATTAAAGTTTAAATAAATAAATAAAAAAACAAAGTTAATCCAGAGTAAAACTCCAATAATGCTCTCTACCAACGCATTCTTAAGCATATCGGGTTCGTTAATCGGCCAGTAAATGCGCGTCACCCTCCAGCTATCCCCAGATAGCCGTTGCTGCTGCCGCGTGCATGTCCAGTAAGTATCACAAACTATACTCGATGCAATCAGAGAGCATTTATCTACATTTATACGCAGATCTAAACGGGACAGAGATGCGGGTAGGTTCCTCTTGTGACTGTACCTAGTAAAATATTGAAATCTTTTTCATTTAGATGGTTTATGACATGACATAACGATTGAGTTGCGAAGTAAATACTAATCAAAAATTATCTACTTATAATTTAGCCTAGAGTGTCCCACTGCTGAGCAAAAGCCTCTCCCTCTCCTTCCACTTTTTTAATTTGATTGATAAATAATGATTTTGCAACTATTATATTTTATATTAATAACATTTTACATTAAAACATGTATAAACATATATAATATCTGTTGCTTAAATATGTATCAATTACGGTTAAATCTCGTAATAATGAAAAGATAAATAATAAATAATAAAAGCATTTATTTACTCCACCACGTTTCACCAGTTGTCACCAGTTTCAGTATATACAATACTATAGGTTAACAAATGAAGGTTTGCTCTTGATTTTGATCAATTCTATTGATAAGGATTGATGAAACGCAGATACGTAACGTAACGGGTGTGAACGTAAACCAGAATATGCCTGTGCACTCAGATCCTAAACGATAATCTAGATTTAATACTTGTATCAATGTTAGTGAGGTAAAAGAGGAAAGCACCAGCTTACGTGCCTAGTTACAGGTGACACGATTTAATAGTATTCAGAGCATGGAGATTTCAATCTGCTAATTTTTAGTCGTGTAAAACATCATGCATCATGCTGCAGTCCAGTGTAATTGCATTTATTGCTATTAAAATATTATATTATCGTGCGTGTTTAAAAAACGGTAATTTTATCACATGCTCATGCGTTAATCAATAGTTTAATGGCTTAAAAAAATAATCATAGAGAAAAAGGCGGGACAGTTGCAAATAATGCATAATTTTAAAACCTATGTCAAAATTAGATAGAAGATAGAAATGGAACGAGAGAGAGATATGTATTAATTTGTACAGTCGAGTTCATCATTATCTGAGCAAAAAACGAATCAAAAATATCTGATCTAGTTCTTATGATTCTGACAATAGGGTCTTGTTCAGCTGTTTTTGGTCCAATCTTTGCTCAGCTAATGATGTACTCGACTGTACTTACCTCAAAAGTATGTCAAGTCAGGTACAAAATAGGACATCAAATTGGCATACCTAATTTAAACTCCAAAAATCTCTCGAGGTGTAGTGCTCCTTATATTTACGAGAGAGGATGCCTTTGTCAAGCAATGGAACGGTAAATATAGAGATGATATAGAGTAATAAAAAATTTAGTCTTGGTAGTTACTTTGGTGACCACCTTCTAGAATTCGTCCCACAGCAGGTATTGCACATTTTTTCTAGATTTAAGCAATAATTTGTAGTGCATGCTATAAATCTTCACGAATTTTGAGTTCACAGCACGACGTTCTACGAAATTAAATTGTCGTGTACCGTAACACGTTAACAGTTTCACCCTTATCTTTGATCACACGAGTCTCAACTCAAAATCTCACCTTGACGTCAACACTCACGACTGGCATTCAAGATAAAGTTGATAAAATCTGACGATTAGTAAATAGGTTTTTATATGGTTTTTGTTGTATTTTGACCCACACCAGTTTTCAGATTGAGTTGATATGTACATGTGGCAAAACTTGCATTGATTTAGTCAATCAGTAGTAAGTACTTAATAGTTAAACCTAAGTCAAATTTTTTTTTCCTTTCCATTCGTGCATAGTCCAAGTAATGCACCACTGAGTCACTACTGGCGAAAATAAACCTCTGTATAGTAAGAATAATCTAAGCTGTTCGAATGTTTGTTGTTTCTCTTTACGAACATTTGGACACCTAAGATAATTCTTACTATACACGGAAGAAGAAGTATGAGAAACTCGCGAAGGTATAATGTTTTTAAAACAATACAATATGAGTAAAACTTAGCCTTTTGTTTTAGTAGGTATTATTTTTGAAGCGCTGGAATTAAATTGCAACTACTTTTGAGCTTATTCAGTTTCCTCTCTAGTAACGAAAAAATGTACAAATTATTCTTTATAATAAACTTGACCCACATATTTTTTACTTTTATCGCTCGTCTCCCACATTCACATTTTACGAGTAAGTAGGCACTGAAACATGTTAAGGCGACTTCGACGACAATTGTCTCCAAAATGATTGCTCGAAATTGAAAGTAATGCACAACAAGGTCGCTACCAATTCAGTATGTGTGTACTTTCTCCTTTATGTCTTTGTTAAGAAGTAAAGCTTGCTCTTTTATTATACAGCATAAATATTCAAACATTGCACCTACGAGTATTAGACAATATATACTGCTAGAGGGTTGAAGGTTTGGGATTTTGATCAGCTTTTGACTAGGCATATTAGCAGGCGGGAAATTTATTGCTACAAGTGACAAGCAACTTAAATCGGCAATGTATAAATTGTAAAATATAACATTATTCAATATGAATCATGCGTAGTCTGAATGCCTTATGGAAACGAAGAAATTCAATTGTAAACATTATGACAAACCAATAAACGCAAAAGAAATCGGAAACACCGGCCGTAAGCATTTCTTGAGTATTGTTTAACGCAAGTAAGGCGTCCCACGACCGAGTTAAACTCTAAGATGCACCATAAATTACCAGTCTGTATCGCCTTAAATCCAACATCATAAGGTTGACATTCATCCAACTTAGCATTTTTATAACTCAGCAAATTATTGCTATATTTTGCTGTTGCTATAACTTTTAAACTGATGTACATAGGGTTTAAATTTGTTTGTTCAAGTTTGGCGCTGATGTTTGTTAGCCTAGATCTGTATGCCGTAATGTCGGCGATGACATCGCCTTTAGTTTTCTCGGCTAATTAATTTGCTTGGCTTAGAGAAATCCATGGGAGTTTGACTTCTCTTCAACCTTAGGCTAAATAGTCAAGGCCAAATCAAGTGATATACCCTGTCTTTGATAGGGTTTCTTTATACTAGTTTTGTTTATTCGACCTCTTTAGGGGAATCATTTTCTAAAAATCGTTCTTTAGTGTTTAACTACATTAATCAAATTATACCTGTGCAAAGCTTTTCTTACCCAGTAAGCTGTTCTTTGTCCGTTAGTCAATGACTGTTAGTGTTCTATCTGTTACTAGATTTACTTTGTTATTAACTACTAGATAGATAATAAATAAATCTTAAGTCAAGAGTTGTAAGATCTTATGTCAATTAAAGAGTAAAAAAAATAATGAAAACTCTAATCATTAGTACATTATGTACGAGTGGGTTATGTTGGTCATTACAGTGGAGGCTGTGTTGCACGCAGTAATAACTGAGACTGCAATGACATTTTATGCCACACCTGGCCATAAAGTGGTTTTTTCCGCACGCTGCGCGTACGGAAAAAGCCGCTTTTTGACCAAGTGTAGACATAAAATGATGTACACAACACGGGAGGTAATAAAGAAAGCCCTCGATCGCATATTTACGTCCCTCGCTTGCAGCTCGGGCCGCTAACTTCTGCGATCTCGGCCTTTCTCTGTATTACCACCCTAGTTGTGTAATGTACTATTTTAACACACTTACGCATAAAAAAAATATTACGACATTCATACAAGTAACTTTTTAAATTCAAATGCTGTATAACACCATCCAATTTATTTTCAAACATTATAAATTCCAGTACCTATAGGTACATACTTCGTGTTGACATTTATTCATTGAATATGAATTCAATGAAGAGTAGACCTTCCAAACACTGAAAATCTATTTTACAACATATTATTAGGTCTTTACATATGAAATTGGCGTTTGGCAAACTGGAAACTTTGTTTCAAAATATCTGGCGTTCGGCTAGGAATTCCAAATTCAAATTTATTTCTTTAAGACCATGTATTTGTGTGTTAGAATTTAGAAATTTATTTGTTATCGCGTCATTCGTCTTTCTTTCATATCGTTCTTCGGAACCCGACCTACTGTTCCTAGTAGGTCAGGTTCCGAAATGGTCCTGACGAAGTCGGAATCTGACCGACTCTAAAATATTGTGCTCCGTATAGGATAAATTATGATTCAGTTTATTATCTGAATACAGACTGTTTTCTGATAGTAAAATCAAACATTATTATTATACTAATTGATATCACAAAATAAATAAAACTTGTTATTTTTGACTACTAATTAATTATTATGAATTATTTCGACAGTGTTTTATTTTGCATTTTGACCTAAATTACTTATCTACCTAATTGGATTGAGTTTCTTTTAAGTTACTATTGAACCCTAAGTGGCAATAAAGATTACAAAGAATTCAACACAGCAATGACGTTAATTAAGATTGCTCCGTTATATGTATAGCCAGGGAATGTAAGGTAAAGCTGTAAGAGGGCGGCTGTTCCAAACTATATAAACAACAAAATAAGTACTTAATCGTATAAAAAGTCCTAAAGTATAGAGTTTTCTGTACACTCTAATATGATATGATATAATTACATGTAAATGATATAATAGATGAAAATAAAATTCTTACTTTAAGGGAAATTCCAATTTATTGTAATACTAGATTTTTTGTGAAATTATTTTATGTGCCATAGTAGGTAAATATATGTAAAGCATTTTTTTAAGTGGATAATTTACAAAGGAAAAAAATGTAATTTAACGCGTTAAATAGTGACATATCACAGAATGAACATAAATTAAAAAGCAGAATCACAAAACTTGATAGTTTCCTAAAAATATCGTTAAGCTCTTAGAAAAGAAAAAAAAATGTTTAAGTTGAGCAATAACCGCGAAACTAAAGAGAATGTTATCAATAATATCAGCTTAAATGAAAGTGGAACTAATTCAGTTAAACTCACAATCAGAAGGGCTAGTTCAATTGAGTACTTGACTGTAGTCAATGCAAATGATTTCACACTATAACCATAATTTAAAAAAAATGGGATAAATAAGCTATACTTACGTCACTTATACTAGTATAGTGCTTTCATTGGTTTTTAAACGTAAAAAAAAAACAATGGGGACGATTTGACCATAGAGACCGTGACGTTATAACACTGTATTTCATAGAAACTTCATACCAACTGAGCATTTGGACACTTTATTAATAGTAACTGATTTGATAAGTCAGGAAAGTACCCAATTGGGCCTATCGCGACACAATTATGACACATCTCTTTCGCACTGTATTAAGTGGAATGGATGGACAATATTTTACGCATAACAACAAGGCATGAGGTAACTGTTCTTGTATTAATTGCGCTCACATCCTGTTGCATAAAATCTAGCTTAAGGCGGCTACTGTCTGTTTATATACTAGGATGTTACTGTATGTATCTCGTCTAGTATGGTAATATTAGGTACATTGTTTAAATAAAATATATATAAAAGATATTTGACGAAAATAAGAAGTAAAATCCACTATATGAATAATTCATTAAAATTATTGTTACATTCCCACTCCCCTTTACCTAAATGCTCCATTCACCGGCAAACTTGTATTTAAAATTGTAATCTAAATTCTAGGCACTTTTGAAATGGCCCAGTTAATAAACCTGCAGCTATTAGTGTATATTACCTAACCTGGCTATAGATACCCAGGAATTCGTCTAGATATTCATGAAGTTCCTCGTAAATTGAATAAGTAACTAAGGATTTGGAGAATTCATGACTCACAGCTCAGTAACGTAAGTATTTACCTAAGCAATTATTTTAAATAAATAAACATTAGTTATATGCTTCATTTATTTGAATTATATAGGTTAAATATGTATTAAGATGTGTTGCAATAATATAATAGTATACCTATTACATACCAGTGACAGTAAAGTAAGAAATGTCGCAGATCACATGTAATCTGCGGCTTTCTTATTTACTGGCCAAGGTTTGCAATTTTTCTGTTCGACAGAGTCAGAAAGCGGCAACTTTGTTTAGCGTAGCGGCCCGCAAGTTGACGCTTTCCGGCCGGAGGATAGAAAATAATATTAAGAGAACAACAAAAAAATCTTTGAAATGCAGAACTTACACATGAGAAGAACTATTATTTATACCTCTGCGAATATTAATTGCCCTAACCTCAACTAGGTACCTATAATTTTTCCTACAATCCTTCCCGTTCATTTCTTGTAAAAATCGATGTAGGTACTAGGTAGGTAGGTAGGGATGTAGGTAGTAATAGATCTGATTAAAGTAATCTGCAATTATAGTAAATACCAATGACCTGTAAGACTGTAGTAGCTGTTTAGTTTAGAGAAGATAGGAAGCTAGGAAAGCTTCCATAGGTCGGTGACCACATAATCTCTATATCCGGTCACCCGCTGTGCAATAAAGTGCACCGTGCGTTTCCGTTGCCAGAGGAAGGTATCGACCGGAAATTAGGTGTGAAGGCCCTGATTTATTTAAGTGTGAAAAGAGATTGGTAGAGTAGTGAGCATTACTTAATTTGTGCTTAGGTTGTTCAGAAAGCAAACGTCCGGTAATAGGTATAAACAAACAGGTTGTTTCAAAAAGAAAATACGAACTTTTAGTGGGTAGCAGGACGTTATGTAAAATCCGCCAAACTAAGCCCATTGCAATATAATGTCCATCCATAGCATCTACCATATTTCCTTAATGAACTCTGATATGTTATGCCATATTAAATGCCATTTTGGTACTGTACGCTCAAAAAGACGAGCTACAAGTATTGTTTCAGAAACATGTGTGGTTGTTTGGATCCAATCAGAACTGTGAGGGAAGATAATTAAGTTTTCTTTGAAAAAAAATCTTGCCTATTCAGTATTTCGTTTTGTTTATTTCAAAACTGATAGTGATATCCTTTTCGTTTGTGAATTGTGACTAAAATAGCCGCATAGTCAGTTAAGAAAATTGCCGTACCTATGAAACATAACACTGTAAGTTCTCTATTGTTTTCCACTTACTTACAGTGTTATGCTTATCAGTTTACCGACCTAAAATAAAACAAAACAAAGGAATATTTACAGGTACAGTACCTTTTCATAAATCAACATTGATTTCATAGCAATTATCGTTTACCCTTAAGTGTTACGTCATTTAACTTTTTAAACCATTTATCGCTAGATCTCCACTAACCCATACTATGCCCATACCGCTAGACCGGGCCATTGGCCTCGGCATGTCGGAACTGCAACTTGTTACTTTAGTGCAGATGGTGTGGATCATTTAATGCACTCTCCACACTTGTGGCAGCGCTTGACCTTTATAAAAGTTGTAATTTACAAATTCTTTTTGATCATTTGTGTCTTGTTAATAATTTATTCCTCGTATCCTGCCGAATGCTCAGCAAAATATAACTTATGCTGGAATTTAAAGGTCAAATTAATGCTTAGTTTTTTTTGTTAGAGAAGATATTTCTTTAATTTTTTTATTAATTCATTCTCTTCATTTTAGTTTATATCGCTATAGTTTGAACAAGATCGTTGCTCCCGCAATGCATCTGCTCCCGTAATGCCATTATTGCATACCATATCTCGTTGTTATGGCTTTCCTCATACATTTTTCCAGACAATTTAACAAAATCATCAGTCCATATCATTGGTTGTTTGCCCTTACGCTCCGTCCAGTAATAAATTATAGCTGATCATTATTTTAGCTATAGGAGGAGCTTTTCAATTGTTGATTTTTTTATATGTTATTCCAAACAACTCGATTCCTACCGGCTTGCCTAATATCAGGCTTTTGACCTCCTTATTCTAGAGCTCTTAAGGAAAATGTACGCCAAATCTGCACCGGCTTGCCCTAGGATATCTTTTACGCCACGCCACTGCTACTTAGTGAAATTAGACTAATCGGCACATAAATGTTGTAGGAAAAACTAGACTAAATTTATTTAAATCAACTTTAACATCGTCAAAAATTCTAAACAAATAATTATTTTTTTGACATTATATTGTAACTGTGCTTGTTTGTTTAAATTAGTTCCTTTTTACTAGAGATGTATCGACTATTCGACAAGAGTGTTATCTAATTATTTTATTAAAGCAATTCTTTACTTATAGTTATCCTTTCCAACGTTGGCATGACGGATTCTCACCTCACCTAATAGCAATAAAGTATCTGCGCATCTGTCGATGTCGTGGGAAGTACATTGTGACTAGTAACAAAAACTGTAAACTTCTGTTGCAGGTTCCGCGTTCCATTCATCTCTGATAAAAAGCATCTGTGCAGGAACGATTTATAAACTTTATGTACTTCCTGTTATCGGTATAGGACCCATTGTTTTTAAATTTCTTATAATGTTAAAAAGTGCGTAACTATAAGACTGTGAAACCGGATGGAATGATCTGTGAAGAAATGATCTATAGCTATGTTGTTGTTTGCTGGTGTTGTTGTTGTTATGTTGTGAAATCTTTAATACTGCATGATTGTTTTCAATATTTTCTTACCTGGAATTTTGTAGTTATAGCTCTAGGTATACTAGTACATATATTAAAATGAATGAAGTTGTGCTACACACCTATTTCTGCTTAATAGAAAAACGTTACCTGAGATATTGTAAATACACTACATTTTACTGTCGACATTATAAACGTAACAGTCTATTTTGGTTATAATTTGATAGTAAAGTTTTTGATAATATTTTTTTTTGCAAATATTATGTTTTATGTTATGGTATAACAAAAACCAAGAAACTTTCTATTATTTCAGATGAAGGAAGTCCCCCATATCAAATTACAATTGCTAAATCAATACAATACGATACAATCATACTTTATTGCACACCAAAAGAAAATTACATTGCAAACTTATATAAAAAAAGTGGTAAAAGATAGGCGGTCTTATCGCTAAAGAGCGATCTCTTCCAGACAACCTTTGGGTAGCGGAGTCTATGCAAGTTAACAAAAGTACAGTAGGTGGTGAGAAATAACGATGCAAAATACAAAGAATGTTCACAAATTACCTAAATAAGGGAAGTATAAATCATTTATTTTACGACAAAATGACAGTATAAATTTGTAATGCAGACAAAGTGATAAGCCTTCACGCCATGATCGTCAAAAACAACAATGCAAAATAATAATATATCGTCGTATATATATACATGTATATTATCGTCTAGTACCCATAGTACTAGCATTGCTTAGTTTGGGACTAGCTCGATTTGTATAAGATTGTCCCCCGATATTTATTTATTCATAACTTAAATTATCTTTTGACGTTACAACTTATATGTATGTACCTGCTCAATCAACTACTTTCCTTATACTAGATAGCGGTAAAGATTTGATAGTACTTACCTAGTTATATTTAAATTTCCACATTCACTTATTGGATAAAAGCTCAAAATAGTCAAGAACGTTATCCGTAATATCTATAATTATACGTAATTCACTCATCATCTATTCCGACTGACTGGTTTATCTACTTTCGGTTTTCATACAAATGTAGCATTTTATTATGCTAAGATGTTATCCTATTACGACTAAACAAGTTCCTACGGTTTCGTAACTCACGTTTCTTTTCAATCAGTCTCTTTTGCTTTTTTATTCAATAAAAGTGAAATGAAGTCAATGCCTTTGATTTACTCGCTAAAGCAAGTGTAACTGAACTTGAAACTTTTTCTTTCCAAAAATAAGAATTTGTCTGTTAAAATGAGGACATAAATGGAGGCTATACTTATAAGGATTTTTTTATCTTTAATGGTTAATATATTACATTGTGACACTTCAGTTTATTATATGACCTATATGAAAAAAAAAGAAATGTAAGAATAAGTTGCCAGATAATTTTGTTTGATTTGTCACTTAGCAGATTTTTGACGGATTAAAATCGTTATATACCTATTTACGTTACTGTTAAATATTTTTATTAACTTAATAGTAAATAATAACATCTACAGATTTTATAGTACAGAAGTATATCTTAATTATTTGAAATAAAAAAAACCAAATAAAGCTTTCGCGTTATAATCGACTATGAACATCTAATATGTATACCCACCGAGTAGCATTGAACGTCATCAGGTTAGTGACGTTACCACAATCCACTGCCCTCACCGCAATCCAATAAAAGAATGCCAAATCGAATCAATTATCAGTCGAAGAATTTTAACTTCACGCATTACATCATAGGGCATCGTACGCGAGCAAAACAGAGCACCTAGCGTGTTATTTTACGACTCTGAAATTATTATGCGAGTGACAGGTATTCCACTACACCGCATTGATAAGAGCAATTATTGTTATAATTGTGTTATAGGATGATAGCAATAATGGCTCTTGCGTTTGTGAAGTAGTTACCTAAATTATTAAAATAAGATATGATAATCCTTTATTACATTGTCATGTACATAATGCACTCTACAATAACAGCCCTCTTTTTGCTTCAGGAGTTAAAAAAATCCTGAGACTTAAAATAAATTGTTGTTTAGTGTTGCTCTTAAAGGTTCATGACTGTTTTTTTAACCCCTGAAGCAAAAAGAGGGCTGTTATAGGTTTGACGCCAATGTCGTCTGTCTGTGTGTCTGTTAGTATATCTGTCTGTGGCATCGTAGCTCTCGAAGGGATGGACCAATTTCGATGCGGTTTTTTTAAGTGAAAGCAGATTGCCTTGCGGGTGTTCTTAGCTATGTTTGGTGAAAATCGACTTAGCAGTTTGAAGAGTATAAGCTCTTTTCCAAAATTATGTAAGGCATTTTCGGCATAAAATGGAATTTTAGTACAAGAAATAATATTGAACCAGCATGAAATAAAACTTAAATAAAACATTTTAAAAACTCCCGATTTTTAATTTAACCTTTTATACAGTGTTATAAAAACATTTCAATACATACATATTATATTGCCAAATATATTTATTAAACTGCCTACTGTGACGATACGTAATACTTCAACCTTGTGACCTCCACTGCTGAACATTGGTTTCCCCAAAGACTTCAACCTTCCACAATTTTTTTGCCTCCATCGACCTTCGGCGACCTTAACCAGGGCGCCATACCATCTTGTGGGGGGCAAACCGACGCTGCGTCTTCCGGTTCGTGGTCTCCATTCGAGAATCTTAACGCCCTATCGACCATCGGTCTTCAAGCCCATTGCTACTTAAATTTGCTAACTCTAGCAGCTATGTCGATTAGCTTAGTGATATTCAACTTCCTAATTTGCAAATAATTCTTTTATTCACAATTTTTTTTATTAGATGGATAAATCAAGTTTACAAATTAGCTTAGTTATTATATTATAGAGATTTCCTCATTTCGGATTCGATCACAATAAAAGATTCCGAGTATAACTCTCTCCATAACACGTTGAAGGACTCTTATCAATGTAATAAAATTCTCGCCAGATCTTAGGTATACCGTACTCGTTCCTGCGTCTTGGGTATTTATTTTAACATAATAACTATTTTAGTATTCCTTGCATATAACTAGGTATCAAGATTCCAAATAATCAATTAAGATCCCAATCAGAGCTAACGGTTTTCTAATGGAGTGGTAGAAATCGAAACCGGCGTAGGTCATGCGCTGGCGACCGGTCCGCGTAGTCGACCTTGGAGAAATCACATTATGTAAACATTATAGAAAGCAAGTTTAAGGGAGTGCGGGAGATGGCAAGGGAATGAACTCAGAGTTCAATGTCCTACTTATATAGGTAAGTACTTAAGAGGAATTAGAGTTTATTTTTATCAAAGATTTTAAAGCAAATTGACATCTGTATCTGAACAGATATACCTATTTGTGTCATGCTAAGGCCTTAGTTGTCAATATAGTCCTAGAAACATGGTTGCAATTAAATTATCGCCCATATCGTCAATTGTCAAAGAGGTAACATCTACCTGGAAACGTCACATTACTTAACTCTAGATACTGAGCGTTTAGCATGCAGTGCCCTCGACAGTCTAAACTTACTTTTATGTAAATCACAGTTTAAAAAAGTTGGTTATTGTTATACTACATATTACATATCCTAATTTATATAAAAAATTAATTGACCACCATTCAGTAATGAAATCAAATAACAGTATTAATATCACTTTAAAAAAAAATACTGTTTTCATATTTTAATAAACATATTTTTTTCTACAATAATTGTTCCTGAATTAGGCATTGCATAGGAAGTTTGACAATCCATAACTAAAACAGTAACGTAATTATGACAAGTCATAATAAGTGCTTTAGCAAAAAAGGTCTTACGTCATCAAATTTCTTTGAATGATTATATATTTCATCTGTTTTTTTTTTCTCTTCGAATCGTATTTTTTTAATTAGGTATGTATTTGGTTTCTTAAATTCACTTAGTCGCTTTTTCCACGTTACTTTTTAACATTAGTACCTGAATATTCAGTGTATGTAGTTATTTCAATCCAGATAAGCTCCGATATCGTTTAATATTTGTACAAAATAGGTAACCTACCTGTAAACTTGTACTTCCTTTTACTTTATTTACTTACTTCAGCCCTGCTAGGCTAGATAACCTCCGACGCTCGCCAGATTAGAAACTGTATTGAATTAGTAATCATGAATTAATGAAGATTATCTCGATTGCGTCAGCTAGCTAAACTTTAACTCCGTTCCGCACATTGCTTTCCATTCACACTTTCATTGTAATGACTTTGTCTTAAAATGGCTCAAGTCAACATATTTTATTGTTTATCTTTTGTTCTATTCCGATGCGAAATTGACTGTCAATCCCGATTTTATGATGCAAAGTAAGAATTATGTGATATTTGATTATTTGTACGACGGCCAATCAGCAAATTGGAAAATCGGATCAAAAATATCGGAACGAACCACCACCGTGGAAGACCACGTTCTGATATTTAATTACAAAACGGGGGTCATAATTCCCCTGTTTTGCTGTGGTTTAAGTTGATTTTAAAAATCTATATATACATAAAACAAAGTCGGGTTAGTTAAAACATTTGTAACTCAAGAACAGGTGGACCGATTTTTTTGATAGGTAATTGATTTGTTAGGTTTGTGTCCACCTCGAATAGCTTGATGACTATCAAACCATCTAAAAAATTAAAAATAGCGGAACGAAGTTTGCTGGAACAGCCAGTAGGATATAAGTGTAATTCATTATGAATATAAATAATAGTACGCTATGAAAAGGCCGGCAACCCCTTTTCACGCCGAGCTATGTATAGTGCTTTTCTCAAATATGCAATGAAATGAATTAAAAACACTCCAAAAATTAAACTTCATTTTCTATAGACACTAAAAGCAAAGTAGACCAAAAATAGAATTGCAGAATGAAGAATTTGAATATCCTTTCAAAAAACTGTTTCAGTATACATTTTTACAGCGGATATTTAGATGAAATATTTTCAATGTATATTCGTGTAGTTAAATTTGCAATTTAAAAATTATTGGGAATTATTTATAAAAGTGTGTAATTTGTTATGTTTATATCGATATTATATAAATAAAACTGCAAAATATAGCAAACATCGTTTATTGTTTTTTAATGGCTAAAAAACTCCTTGATGCTGTGGCACAGATAAATGTGGAAAAAAAACATCTTGCAGGCCTAGGCCGGCAATGTTCTCTAGCCGCACCGGAAACAAAATACGTTGCGCCCTATTATAAGGCACATAATGACAATTATATTTCATTGCATGTTTGAGAAAAGACTTTTGTATAATACTTAATTAAAAAGTTGAACGATAGATACTTTAGTTGATAAGATATTATTTTATTATGATATACAAAACAATGCTACTACCACGATGATTATGATGCACAATTGTATCGTAAATATACATAAAGAGCACACATTACACGTATATGTAGGTGTCAGTTATATATTGAAAACCTAAATCAATTTGCTTAAAATTTCTCCACAAATTTATGTGTGTTACACTATTTTTTTTTCATATTGGTGTCAATTGCACCCATCTTATTTAGTTCCATTACAATACAAAAGTAACATTCTTAGTCTTACTAATATGTAAAACGTGAGAATGTACAGTCACGGCAATTTTACTTTTACTTCTCACAATACACCAATGGTGTAATTATAAAAATCAACTCCACTAATCACTTTCTAAATTGTTACTGATTTCAGTTCGGAAGCCGTTAGATATCTTTAGTAAAATCTCAATTTTAATTGCAAAGAATAATAAGAAACCATAATTATACAAGGGTATTTTTGCTATGGATTGAATCATCTTAATTTTTATCGGAATAAAAAATGTGACCATAAACAGATCTTGTACTTAAACCAATTTATTATAGGCAAACTATAACATAGGTACTACAAAAAATAATACTCGCACACAACTACAAAAAGTTTTTCTATAGAAAAACAGAAGTTTTATTTTAGAAAAAACTGCAATTTTATCGAACTTGCATTTTTTCTCTCAACATTTTATTTTTACCTACTCAAATGCATTTCGATCAAGTAAACTGTTAACTAGTGATGCGTATTAAAGTATCGATTACTTAAATCTTTTAAGTTCCTAAATTTTATTCTCTTCAAATAAAATTTTAATATCCAATTTTCATATTTCTCTGACAATGTAATTTGTAGAAAGCCCTTGAATCCGTTATGGCCTGCTTCTAGGCTATAATAAAGCGTGCTTAGAATGTAAACCACTTCGAGCGCTATTGAGCTGTGAAATGCGGGATTGTTCACTGCCATGGTGCTTATCAGGGCTTGTTTCAATCTGTGCTACAAAGTTTCGATAGGTCGTTTTCTTTTTTTTTTAATTTTTACTCCAATTGTGTACTTAATGATTGTTGGCATTCAGTTCATGTTCATTGCTTAGTAGATTATTTATAGGTAAATATATATTTTGCAAATAATTACATAAGACTTTCATTATTAAAAAAATGTGAAGTAGGGCTTAGAAACCACTGTGTGATAAAAGTACTAACAACACTACCACATGGACAATTTACGCATCTAGGAACGTTTATGCTGTGCCCATCACGTCATTCTCGCTGAGCGGGTTTCAATCATTTTGGACGATGTTGATACGTTAAATAGCAAAAAATAATAGTAAAATACCTTTTAGTTGACGGCTGCAACAAAAAAATAATTATAACTTATGTGAAATATTCACTTAGTGTTCATTCCAATGGTTGTGATCAAAAAGATCCGATTTCTGGTATTGTTTTCATGCTTGAATAATTGCAATACGCTACGGCTTTGTATTTCACAGCTTAAAATGAAAGATATCTATTTGTACATATAATAAAAACATAGTAAGTCTGTACATTAAAGATTTTTTTCGAAAAAGTGTTAAAAATAAATAATAAAACGTAAACTAATAGTTTCCGAATTTTATGTAAGTTAACCTGCCTGTCTGGTGTCTGGTTTGTTCGCGAAACACGCAAGAACTACCGGACCAATTTTCGTGAAATTTGGTGTACATGTCGATTATGACCACGGTTAACACAAGAGTTGCTTCATCAAGAAAAAGAACGAGGGAAGATCGTCGTTAGGTCTATTCCACTATTATTACTTGTAGTATTCACTGTCTTTATTGAAATTACGAATGTCATGGTAACGAGACACCATGAATAATGTAACAATTACATTTAATATATACGAACTGTAATTTAAATACTGAAAAAAAAAAATAGTAGTCCAAAAAATGTCACACGAAAGTCTTTTGTAATGCCATAGAGACGTCAACCTGAGATGTTTTCTCAATCAAGTGAACTCGCTGTGTTACTCTGAGTAAAAGTTGCGGTATTTTATCTTTGATCCATCTACACGCCAATGGTATTATAGGAGTTATGAGAACCTCTCTGTCTGCCCCATCGCGATCAATGTGATAGCATGATTAGCGCTAGGGTTCCATCAAAGTATGTATAATACAATGAATGCTGCGTCCTAGTTTCTAATACGGAACTACTAGATAATATCGAATCATTGATGCCTGATGATTTTATGTATATTAATGTCAATTCTACAACTTTATAAGTTTTAATGTACCTACACAGTTACCATAACCAAATAATCATTCCTTTCTTTCCCACGTTTTTAAGTTCACCTCTTCATCAAATCTGTTTTTGTCCTTTTATGTCCAATCAATCAAAAAGTTTACCTTTGGAACACTCTTTCTTAAGAGGTTCCCCCCTCCTCTCACTACAAAAGAATTAGAACTCAGAACAAATTATAGGACCTGTTTTTTTTTGCACGTCTGCAGTTTTTTGTTTGATTTTCTCCATAACAAACCTTAACCTTAGTCGAATAGTAAAAGTAGACCGAAATATCCGCTAAACGACTAATAATCACAAACAATCAAGGAAAATATTAAAAGGAACCCTTTAAAAGCTTCAAATCACATCGATTTGCACTTAACATTTGTGATCTTTTGTACCTTTTGTTTAAAGCTCAACGGTAGATGCTTTTCCAGTTAAAGTGACGTAATTTGTCGCTACCACTACAATTTAAACAGATCGTGAGAAATCATCTAAGTCATTCTTTTGCTGTTCCATATCATCTGTAATCATTTTATCATTTAAATATACTCCAAGATTATCACAGTCATCAATTATAATTAAAAGTACAAATTTCGCTTTTGTTTGTTCTACGTATGGAACCTTCCATCAATCCAAGTTTACGAGCGGTACCTATTATACAATTAATTGAAGGTTTGTATTTCGTTGGAAATAAGAATACTATCTAATTCAAATTGCGATGACGATACAATTAACTATATGAAGAGATACATTTATTCTTTCTGTTATTTAGAAAAGGAAAGTGCCTAATTGGTTGATCAAATTTTTAACTATCCTGCAATAAATTTGTAAGTGAAATTTTCATAAATTGATGTCAAATCGATTGTCATGGATAGCTTGCATAAGTCAGTACCGATAGTATGGTAATTATGGGATTTTTTATTTAAAACTAGCTGTCCCGGTGAACTTTGTTCCACCTCAGAAGTTTTCATTTTTAGATGTTGAACGTAGTTATGCAATAACGTTCCAATCCACAAAACAAAGTATCAACCTTCTGTCTTTAAAAACAAATTCCAGAATCCAAAAAAAAATGCATGTGGAATTGAACGTTATTGCATAACTACGTTCTTTTAATAGTTATTCTCTTATTCGTGTCAGAGACAAACCCAAAAAAGCAAATATCATAAAACTTGTTCCAGTCGTTCCGAAGTTATATGTAAATGGTGTAACTAACTCGACTTTTTTTTATATATAGTAGTACTAGCTATTTCCCGCGGCTTCGCCCGCGTTGTTCCCGTTATTGTCCCAAAGAAACTCTTTACCTGGATATAAAGTATCCTTTGTTTCAATCCAGGACTTGGTCTACTTACATGCCAAATTTCTGCTTGATCCATCCAGTTGTTACCCCGTTATTTAGTAACAAACATCTTCACAAACTTTCACATTTAAGTATAATATTAGTGTGAAGATTTTCGAATTTTAAAAGTTTAAATAAGTATACAATTTAATATAACCAGAGATCGGAATAGGTAGAGTATATTTACCTAAACTTCGAAGAACATAGTCGAAAAGTGGAGAGTCCCTTACAACAAAATTTTTATCCGGGACTTAAGTCTCGGAATCTTACTAAAAATATATATTATTGGTATTCTTTAGCACATTTCTCGAACATTCTCAGTATAGCTGTCTCTTTCTAATAGTGCTGTCTCTTTCACTCCTTCGAGAAATTTCGCCATATACTGAAGTGTAGTTCAAAGGCCCATAAGGGGTCCAGGACACAACAGCTATACTGAGAATGCTCGAGAAATGTGCGAAAGAATACCAATAATATATTTTTTTAGTAAGATTCCGGGACTTAAGTCCCGGAAAAAAATTTAGTTGTAAGGGAGTCTCCACTTTTCGACTTTGTTCTTCGAAGTTTAGGTAAATATACTCTACCTATTCCGATCTCTCTATATAAACTTTCAACCCCTATTTAAACCCCTTAGAGAATGAATTTCTAAAAACGGTGATATTACTTTTCTTGTAATCTAATAAAAAGTTTAAACATGACGCTTCAAACCTCTTACTTCTAAAATCTTAGACTCTCCATACAAATTTTGAACCCCTATTTGAACCCCTTAGGGGATGAATTTTGAAAAATCCTGTCTTAGTGCACATTTAGACCTTATAAGGATCCTACGTGCTAAATTTGGAATTCCTAGGACCAGCGGTTTGGGCTGTGCGTTGATATACAAACTTTCAACCCCCATTTAAACCCCTTAGGGGATGAATTTTAAAAAATCCTTTCTTAGTGCACCCTTAGACTTATAAGGAACCTACGTGCTAAATTTGGAATTCCTAGGACCAGCGGTTTGGGCGGTACGTTGATATACAAACTTTCAACCCCCATTTAAACCCCTTAGGGGATGAATTTTGAAAAATCCTTTTTTAATACACCATTAGACTTTATAAGGAACCTACGTGCTAAATTTGGAATTTCTAGGACCAGCGGTTTGGGCGGTGTGTTGATATACAAACTTTCAACCCCCATTTAAACCCCTCAGAGGATGAATTTCGAAAAACGGTGAAACAATTTTTCTTGCAATCTAATAAAGAGTCTAAACATAAAGTTTCAAACCTCTTACTTCTAAAATCGTAGAATCTCCATACAAACTTTGAACCCCTTAGGAGATGAAGTTTGAAAAATCCTTTCTTAGTGCACCCCTAGACCTTATAAGGAACCTACATGCTAAATTTGGAATTCTTAGGACCAGTGGTTTGTGCTGTGTGTTGATAAACAAACTTTCAACCCCCATTTTAACCCCTTAGGGGATGGATTTTGAACAATCCTTTCTTAGTGCACCCTTAAACCTTATAAGGAACCTACGTGCTAAATTTGGAATTCCTAGGACCAGCGGTTTGGGCGGTACGTTGATATACACACTTTCAACCCCCATTTAAACCGCTTAGGGGATGAATTTTGAAAAATCCTTTCTTTGTGTACCTCTAGACCTTATAAGGAACCTACGTGCTAAATTTGAAATTCCTAGGACCAGCGGTTTGGGCGGTACGTTGATATACAAACTTTCAACCCCCATTTAAACCCCTTAGGGGATGAATTTTGAAAAAACTATTTTTAATACACCATTAGACTTTATAAGGAACCTACGTGCTAAATTTGGAATTCCTAGGCCCAGCGGTTTGGGCGGTGCGTTGATATACAAACTTTCAACCCCCATTTAAACCCCTCAGAGGATGAATTTTGAAAAACGGTGAAATTATTTTTCTTGTAATCTAATAAAGAGTCTAAACATAAAGTTTCAAACCTCTTACTTCTAAAATCGTAGACTCTCCATACAAACTTTGAACCCCTATTTGAACCCCTTAGGGGATGAATTTTGAAAAATCCTTTCTTAGTGCACCCCTAGACCTTATAAGGAACCTACATGCTAAATTTGGAATTCTTAGGACCAGTGGTTTGGGCTGTGCGTTGATAAACAAACTTTCGACCCCCATTTAAACCCCTTAGGGGATGAATTTCGAAAAACGGTGAAATCACTTTTCTTGTAATCTAATAAAGAGTCTAAACGTAAAGTTTCAAACCTCTTACTTCTAAAATCGTAGACTCTCCATACAAACTTTGAACCCCTATTTGGACCCTTTAGGAGATGAATTTTGAAAAATCCTTTCTTAGTGCTCCCCTAGACCTCATAAGGAACCTACGTGGTAAATTTGGAATTCCTAGGACCAGCGGTTTGGGCTGTGCGTTGATATGTCAGTCAGTCAGTTTCTTCTTTTATATATTTAGATATATAGTAGTTAACAGGTCGTCACAAAACTGACGATAAGTGTCAAACTCCATATACTTCGTCACCAACTGACATGTTAGACTGTATTTAAACAGCTTAAGTTTCGCCTAACCGCACATTTTAAACTAAAAATGTCCTTATTTGAAAGACTTACTTTTTGCGCGTCTATTTGAGCAAATTAATTATGTATGGTGGTTCACCACAACGGTCAGCATGTAACAATGAATAAATATATCGCATGAATATACCTGTGCATTTTTGTATACCATAACTAATAAAACTTGCCGCAAAAGGTAATAATTCAGGTTGAAACCAAAACACATTAAAACTATTTAATGATAAATCGACAACGCAAATAACGGCAACGATTGCACACCCATAGCTAATGAAGCCATTATTCTAAGGGTTGAGAAACTTAGAGTCGATGGGAAATCCTCCATAACCGGTGTCGTCACCAGATTTGTCGCGGATTCTAAGTTGACGATCTGCTAAATTGCGTAAATTTAACGCTCTAGTTATAAGGTGCAGAACAGTTACAATTATTCGTTAAAAGTAATCGAAAATATAGTTACGTAAATATGCGGTGTATGACATGTAAAACCAGTTTTATTTCACCATTATCCTTTTTTCATTGAAATTAATCAAAAGCTAATAAGTGTCGGTAATTGTATATGGTGATTTTTGTTTGAGCCGAATGAAGTTGAAATATTGGGTGGTTGAAACGCTATTTCATTTTAACACTGTTGACACCGTGGATAATATAATTTGTATTTAAAAATAGTTATACAAGGTACTTAAAAAATAGATGCCATTACGTTAACTTGCATCAAAATAATTTACCTTAAGGCTGCGTTTCCACCAGAGGCTGTGCGTGGTAACGGAGAGGTCTGCGAGGAAAAATTCCAACAATCAACGTGCCTAGCCTCGCTCGGCGCGGCCCGGCATTGGTGGATTTTTTCCTCGCACACCGCTCCGCTACCTCGCACAGCTCTGGTGGAAACGCAGCCTAAATAGGAATTAAGAAAGCTTTTTATACGAATTTTTTGTTGTAATTTTCCGAGCAAAATAATTAAATTAAAATTCTGTCAGAAACATAATCATTATGTGCATAAGATTGGCTAGAGAAATGTTACAATGCTATAGCTTTTCATAATTTTCAATAATTAAGTACCTATAAAATGAATAAACGGGGTGTTATAACGTGACATAGTTGTTTACAACTATCATCAACTTTAAATTAGTTTTATACCTACTTAAGTCTGCTTCTAAGGACGAGTACTATCAGCTCTAAAACTGTTCTGAGGGCCATGGACATTTGCAATCTTAATATTACAAATGCGTTGCCAATCCTTAGGACTAAGATAGAATGTCTCTATGCTAGTAATTGCACCCTCTGTCTTACCCCCACACCGGAGCACAACAGTGCGAACACTGGTCTCTGGCGGCAGCAGGTTAGTGGGTACGATGGTGGTAGCGATCCGAGCGGACCCTGCACCTGATAAAATTAAATTAAATATAATATTATTTCGGACACTGGGCCCATAATGTGTTGTAACAGTTATCTTAAATTCTAATCTTAGTAAACAATAACATATTTTTCACAACAGAATTAATGTCTATCGCATGTTTGTTACACCGACTGCGGTGTGATTACCTTGTCGATCAATAAATGATAAAACCTACACATTATAATTGAACCAGACTATATGAATATTTCAATTACAACTTTTACCGCAGTTTTAATTTTAGAACTTACACACATGGAAGTATTTATGAAATACTATAGAGCGTGTGTCATATGGCGATTCGAATGCATATCATAAACATGAATAATATAAGGTTTTTGGAGTAATATCTTGTTAATACGAGTATAGTCTATAAGAAGATCGGGTTAACTACAAGGCCAAATAAGTAAATCAGTAGCTAAGTGACAATAGTATCAACAAAACAATGGGGCCTATTCCCATCCTAACACAATTCGAACGGGTCCAAATACTTGCGAAATATTTTCACACAACGCTTTGAATGGCCTATTCTAATGTCGCGGGACATATCAGGGCATTTGGTTATTGTAGGGTATGGGAGAATCTTGATTGATAAGTATATAGGAATAGCTTAGATATAGATGTAGTTCGGGATAAAATGACGCAAGCGATGCAAATCCCCGGTAAAACTAAGCAATTGAGAAAATGGAAAACATATGAATATTAGAAACAATTAGGTACTATGAAGGATTAGATCGACTATGAGGAATTAAATAATATTTATTTCTTCTATTCTTAAGAAAATTATATCTACTTCAGACAAACTACGTGTTTTAAATATTGATTGGAATTTAATAAATCTGATAAAAAATTTATTTGTTTCAGGTTGTAACTTCTATCCAGTTGGCGAATATCTAAAATTTGTCAGGATACCGGAAAATCTCAAAGTTGGAGATGAAGTTCTCAAAGTTGAAGTCCATCCGAGGTAAGTTTTTAAATCACGCTTTATAAAATATTATTTTGCTGTGATTATTAAAAAAATATGATATTATTTTGCAGCAAACATAAATAATTCGGTCAAGATCGTGATGTCAATTATTTGTCAAGACAAGACAATTCAAAGTAATCCAAAACACATTAGGACAGAGTTAGACTGGACAACAAATCCGTCACAAATCTGCATGACCGCTTGCAAAACTGACCCAATTTCAAGAATATACCTCAATGTATTACAATAGTTACCATCTTCAACGTAAGGCTTAGTTTGCTTTGTATTCAGTTATAAGGGTCCTTTGTCGTGAGAAAGGATCGAGATATTCGGATTAAGAGCTCTGCATCAGGTCTTGCGCTTAACTAGTGTAATCTCTACATTATTTCAAGAAGAATACCTTATATATCTTAGCAGTCTCGGATAATACGAGTCATTTTTCTTCTTAATTGACATGGATTTAGGAATTTCATATACTTATGTTTCAAATTACAATAGGAGTTGATCGTATGCTGTGTCCAATTTAAGAACAATGATCAGATAGGAATTCGGGTAGTGTGGTATTTTGAAACCACATACGTTTGATTATAAAATATGTGCTATACCGACAATGATAGAAAATGTGGTCAGTGTTGCCAGAACATGCGTTTTAGCACGGTTGTATGTGATAAATCTCACGGTTTCAGCACGTTTTTCGCTGCGCTATTGCACGCAACAAATCGGTAATATCTCGAATAAACTAAGTTCTGCAGCTTTTGCAAATTACTTTTGCATGGCCGTTACTACAGATTAGATTTAAAAGCGACTATTTATATGGCTACAAAGTGCGTAAACAATTTTTCTTTGTTACATGAAAGTTTATGTTGGTGCACCTGTCAAGCATTAATAGGTTCTACAGAATAAGACATATTTTATTTTATTGTCTGCCTGACGATGGATGGCCGGTATGTGATTTGAACATTATTTATAGTCATTATGATATATTTTTGGAACAAGTCCCAATAGGGACGGCCACTTGAAAAGGACGACAAGAGGACGGTGTGGCGACAAAAGGGACGGAAAACAGTCCTATTTGGGACGGTCTGGCAACACTGGCAGTAAACAAGATCCGACAATTAACAGACATCAAAACAGCTCGATAGTATATTTTAGTTACTTCCACATTATTATGTCGTATGGTATTCTGCTGTGGGGCAGTGCTTTTGTTCTGCAGCAGTGGGCTATTCGAGCGATATATAAGATGAATTATCGAGACTCACTTAGAGATAAGTTTAAGGACATTAATGTAATGAGATTGCATCGTCAATATATCTATCAGAATATTATGTATGTACATAAGAGTATCATGAATTTTAAGAAGAACTGTGATATAGGTACATAAGATTAATACACGAAACAAACATAATACTAGAAACAAACATAAGCTCGCAGTGCCCACCACTCGGCTCCATAAAATAAAAACATCATTCAAGGGTAATTGTGTAAGGTTTTATAATAAACTGCCAAGAAACATAACTGAATTATCTATTAACAAATTCAAGAATTGTGTAAACCGTAAACTCATATCCAAAGCTTATTACAGCACACAAGACTACATGGATGATGAAATACCGTAGGATTAACTGCAACTGAAAATAAATACATTTAATATGTTTCATTCGTTGTTTTTTTTTTCTGTTTTTGTACTTGTCAATTATTTTGACACTTAGAGACCATATAAAATCATGTGAGTCGCAGAATTTTTGCATTAATTTTTTTAAGATATTTAGCAAGCATTCCCATGGTCCTTTAGGTACACCTCCAAAACTTAATATTTTGACGACGGAGACTCTTTACATCTCCATGACTTTTAATTGATTTCATGATTTCTATTGTTTTAATTGACTTGTTTTGACGCCTAGAGACCTTTTACATCTCTAAAAATGTAGTTTTAAGTTTATTGTAACGTATTATTGAAATCGAATGTAATAATGTCATACTTGTTGTTATATTTAAACATTTTTTTTTAAAGAGAAACTGGTGAGTTTCTTCCGGCGCTTCTTCTCACCAGAAGGTCTCTACCCGAAGTGCCAAAAGAAAGAATAGAAGCAGACTTGTAAAAGAGCCCTTGAGGGCCTACTTGCAGAAATAAACTATTTTATTTATATTTATTTATCTGAAAGGATGGAAAACCGTGCTAAAATGCACGTTCTGGCAACGCTGAGTGTGGTAGTGTAAATAAGTTGTTTAACTTTTAACAGGTGGTCTAATACGATTTTATTAATTTATAAATATGCAATAATGAACCTAACCAGTACAAATGGATTGACTAAAGTTAAAATTTATGTGAATTTGTTGAAAAGAAAAATTAAAAAATAAAGTTTTTGAGAAAATATCCCATTCGTTTTTTTAGATGTCTATAAGTAATAGGTACTTACTCCTGTTAGGTTTACCTAAATTCTATCCATATAGATACCTTTAGACTCAAAGGGCGTAAACGCCGTTAGAACCTGCGGCGTTTACGCCCTTTGAGTCTAAAGGTATCTATAGTTTATTTTATTCAGTTAACCGACTCCTAATCTCAAAATGCAATTTATTGTTCGAAAAACCTAATTGATCGTCAATAATTTATCCAGTTGTCTTATCACTGTTTATGTAGACAAATAGAAGCACTTTAATGTTCGTATATACTTTATTCTGAGTATTTTTTTGTAATACTGGTACCAATATATTAAATTAAAAAATTATGAAATACCAGCCAAAGTAGTTCTCGTAATATCAGTTGCAATGTTAGTAGCAAACCCGTCCATTACATTAGAAGTTAGAAATGGGTTAGTGACTACAATGTGAAAAACTCAATCTAGTCGGGCAAGCTATGAAAAAGTTGAGCGTTCTTGTGTTAGCGTAGTTTTTATTACATTCAATACAACTGTTAACTTCTATGTGCTCTTTAGTTACGTATACGCTATTAATGAGGCGAGGTATGAATGAATAAAGTTAAACAGCTAAAGAATTTTAGGTAAATAAGTGTTAAGATATTTACTTCAAGATTAATTGCTAAAAGTTTGATTTATCATCATCTTTTCAACCTGGAACATTAATGTCTCCCAAAGACCTCTAAAACGCACCGTCTCAACACTTTTTGTCTCCGTCGACTTCCAACGGAGATAAATTAATTATTGGGTGAGTAGGTATCAAACTCATAATATTTATCTCTGCAAGTAGGCCTCAAGGGCTCTTTCAAATGTCTGATTATTTTCTTTTGTATGTAGCCAATTTATATGTTTGTAAACAATTTTAGACGTTACCACTTGGACGTTTAGCAATCTGTGGTTACCGTCACCAACAACCGTAACTACCCACGCTAGTAACTTCGCCATGATTCTCGTTTAACTAGTTTAAATTCAACTACCTATTTAAATAGACTCGTACATACAGTTAATAGCGCGTACACGCCGCCCAAGTCAAATATGCCAAAATTAATTATTATTCTGATTAAAAAAAATCATTAATCGGGTTATACTTGCAGAATTGAATTAATTTCAGGACACTTTACAAATAAATATTTCAAAAATTGCTAATTATTTGACGTAAATTAATATCTAAACAATTTTGGACTGTATTTTGTAACTCAAGTCTACGAATATAATTATCATTGATTTACAAAGTACTTTACTGGTCTGCAGCAGCAATCCTCCATAAAACATCTAACATTATACATTTCCTCTTCCGCTTTACTTCCTTATATCTGCCTCGTTGCGTTAGTGAGTAACTTGTAAACAACCTGCGTTTCAGAATACCTGACATTTACTGTGTATGATTTCAAACTGAGGGTTACGTATAGGAAGTTCTTACGAAATACAGCCCCTTGTAATGGTAGCCTGCCGTCTTACATATCTACATACCCACGACATAGGTAGCAATTTTGATAGTGATGAAATATATAATAAACTGAATTTGGAGCTTATGGAAAATATCATACCTTCGCTCTAAACATAACTCCTAGATTGTGCCAACCCGTTGCTTTATATTACTGAAGGCGCTAACTATTATATTTTAATATTTATTATACTTCATTATAACTATATCTTTAACTGATTAGTGATTAGGTTACATAAAAATATTGAAGATGGGAGCTGGTATGTTTATATCTAAACGGTAGTTATCAGTGATCTTTCATCAAGGCTGCGGTTTCTCTATTGTTGGATTGCTCCCAGGAAATATATCACTAATAGCTTTATAAGCACTTGCTTTCTCCTGTCACTAACTACTTAAATGTTACGTAAAGGAATTTGAAGTGCTGTATGGAACTGTATGATCAGATCCTACTTATGTACTTGAGTAACATTTTCGAAGTGATAACCATTCATGGGTCCAAAAAAACTACTGTTACTTAGAAATGTTATATAATCATGGATAGCACGTAATTGCGCCAAATATAATCAAACGTTCACTCTACTGTTTAGTGTTCTTCGTGCAAATCTTTCTGAATCTGGATAAAACTCCAAAGTTTCGCAAAGATTTTGTAGAACATTATACAGCAAAAAGTCTGATCAGCTTCGTCAACCTATTATATACTGTAATTACCGGCATTAAGCCTCTCCATACGTACGCCATAGTAGAGATGCTGCCTCAAAGACTGCTTCTATCCTTTGGCAACACTCGAAAACAGACTAAATTCACCAAAAAATCTCTTAAAAAAACATTTACATAATTTTCGAACTTATTAACACCCGGCATAATATGTCGAAAACAGTCCCATTGGAATCTGCATTATTGAATATAATGTAAATATTTATTTTATGCACGTACTAACCCACTTTAAAAAGGTGAGAATGAAAAAAGGTTGATTACCATAAACTGAGATCGGGTCACATCTGTAGGTGAGGTGAAAAAACTACTCACAACGGTACAGATATTCATTTGTGTATCGCATAATCATGATTGCACAATCATACACAAACTGAAATCAATTCTTTTCATATCACATATTCATACGTTTGTATAACCTAGATCAATACCAATTTGTACGCCAAATATTTCAATCTAATGCAAGATTATATAACACCGCGTAATAGTTATAAAACGTTTTTTATTACGATATGATAGACACATAAATCATTTAATTATGCATAACGAGTTACTGTCGAAGAAAACTGTAGCCATAGAGCATGCATATATCGTAGACAAGGAAAACGTGAGTAATTATTTAATGCGTTAACGAAGTAATTTAAATAATAAAGCGGCACCAACTGATGGGTTTCAAAAGAAACAATTGACTACTTTAAGGCAACTAAATTATTGAACTCTGACTCTGAACCATACAAACTCTCAATTATCTACAGGAAGTAAGGTGCCCCTAGGGGATGTCACTAGCTAGATCTCGGCCATCTGTGCCGCTTCTTAGAACTTGTGCTAGCCAAATACCTAACAAAGTGCTATCACTATATTTTTGGAATGCATGCTACTTTTTGTTTAATTAGTAAAAGCTCATTCATATAAGAAACGGTAAGAAAAAAATATTTTTCGAATAACTATAAAAATAACAAAGATATAAGCCATCAAAGATTTATCTCTATCTTTTTCTAGCAGAACAGAATATAGAGTTTCTATGACGTCATAGTCCATATCGGATCTCTCCGTCTAATCGATGTCTTATTAAAATGTTTATATCTTTCGTATTTCTCGGTCGATTTTAATTAAATTTTCGCTTTATGTCATCTTTTTACGGAATCTTCATATTTTGTTAAGAAATGAGATAAACAAAATTCATGCATATTCCCTATTTTGTCATATTGTGTATATTCCTGTTGTTATGGTTCCATACCTACCTCAAAAGGAAAAAAAACAGAACCCTTATAAGATCACTTTGTTGTCCGTCTGTCTGTCTGTCAGTCTGTCAAGACCCTGTCTCGCAAACGCGTGGAGGTATAGGGTTGAAATTAAAACCATAGTTATGCTCAGGTCTTATGATCCCTTTAAGTTGTGGAAAAATAAAGCTGCTAAGTTAACGTGAAAAAGATGCGGCCGTTGTATTGAATTGAAAATAAAACCTACCTACTACTCAGGTCTACAGTACTTTGAAGCTGTGAAGAAATCAAACTTCTAAGTTATCGTAAAAAATCTTATTTATAACAAGAGAAACATAAAATATCGTAAAAAAAGATATGGTCGTTTATGCCGCAAAAATAGTAGATTGTGTCACAAGGGAGCAAAATGATGTATTTACGGCGAGGGCGTACATTGAATCCTGAACGAAGCGAAGGATTCTACAATTGAATCCCGAGCGTAGCGAGGGATTCTAAAGTAGAATCCGGAGCGTAGTGAGGGATTCAAGTGTTAACACCCGTGGTGAAAATAATTTTGCTACCTTGTGACACATACTGCTTTTCACACCGACTATGAGGAAAATTCAAATACAAACGCTACCTACCAAAATAACGAAATATATAGTTAATCAAAGATCATCACACATTATTATTAAAAATGAAAAGTTAAATTTATTGTATTACTATTTTATAAAACGATTATTATCGTTTACGTTACGTATGGCATATTCTAAATGGGTTCAAATAAAAAGTTAACTGTAAAATATTTTTATCCAATGACTAAACAAAAATAACAACAATAAAATTATTTTAAACTGTGTCGATAACTCCGTGAATGAGCCTGACACCCGTAGTCGTAGCAAATTAAACAGTAGTCCTTGAACAGAAAAGTACCACTTTGATCCCTCTTATGAGGGGGCAAAGTTCTTTTTTCTGAATAGGAGGTGTGAAAACGTACATTTCGACACTCTCAGGGAAACCAAAATTCAAAGGGTACTTTTCGTTGACCTAGAACTATGGAATTTGGCAAGAAATACCGTCTTATACTACAAGTATAGGGGAAAATATGAAAAGTACCAATTTTTAATAAACTATAAATAAATTAAATTACTAAGCGATTTAAGCGATTATATAAGCAATTAAGCACACTACGAGACTGAGACATCTAAAAAAAATAGGTTAATTTCACTATTCCATTAGGTAAGTAATGTTAATGTGATACCTATTAGTATTTTATGGTCTATTCAGAAATGAACGAATATTATAATTGATACATTGACATTTTGTCAAAGATTCTAGGCCATGAATTTTAATAAAAACGTTGAGATATATAAAAAAAAGAAACAAGTTTTGATGATGTCGCTAATATTTAAAATGTGAAGCAAATTATTTTGGGACAAATTAATTGTCAAGGTAGACCACAGCCAAAGGTCACGCCAAGAAGACCATAAATTAACAACAAACAGAAAATAAGCCATTTTTTAAATGTGAGGTATTAAAACTTCTATGTCTAGGCATTTGGGAATAACTAATAATAATATTGTTATATATTATTTTGTACGAAACAATACAATAGTACATTGTGCACCGAGGGTAGTAAGAAGGGATTTACTAACGAGAGTCTATTAGAAGCCCGACGCCGTAGGCGGAGGGCTTTTAATGACTCGAGTTTGTAATCCCCTTACTGCCCGTGGTACACACAATGTTTTTCATCACATTTGCGAGGAAAATAAAATAAGACAAAAATAAAATTATTTACTGTCAACTTTTTCATATAGTCTTCCACAGATAATGCGAAGAACTGCGTTTAGTTTTCAAACTTGACAGTACAGCCAGATTGTACCGATTTTCAAAATAAATTTTTAAACTAAATTACTTTGATTGCATCAAAATAATTGCAAAAAATACTGAAATAATAGTTAAATATACCATATAATTTTTGTATACACTAAAATTGGTTTTGTAGCCAAGTTTTAAAGATGTGAAATAAGCCTTGGCTGATTTGAAACCTCCTTAGTCTGAAATGACGTACGGGTAGGTTCTATATTTTAAAACTAAACTCATAACTCCCTCGGGAGTTATAGATTTTCATACAGTTTTTCTTCCCGTGGGAGTTATAGATTTTTATAACCCACGGGAGGTAAAACGGCTCGAGCTGGTCTATAAGCCCGCGTGTTATAACACCCTTACGAGCAAGTGTGATGAAAATATACTTTTCACACCTCCTATTCAGAAAAAAGTATTTTGATCCCTCATAAGAGGGATCAAAGTGATACTTTTCTGTTCAAGGACTACCTACAGGGTATTTTTAGTTTGAACCTGCTTAGAATATGCCATTGCCATACCATACATTATAGACTCTACATATTGACTCTACATATCAACTCTACATATCGACTCTACATTATTGACTCTACATATCGATTCTACGTGTCGACTCTACATATCAACTCTACATATCGACTCTACATATCGACTCTCCATATCGACTCTACATTATCGACTCTACATTATTGACTCTACATATCGACTCTACATATCGACTCTACATATCGACTCTCCATATCGACTCTACATTATCGACTCTACATTATTGACTCTACATATCGACTCTACATATCGATTCTACATATCGACTCTACATATCCACTCTACATATCGACTCGACATATCGACTCTCCATATCGACTCTACATTATCGACTCTACATTATTGCTCTACATATCGACTCTACATATCAAATCAACTCTACATATCGACTCTACATATCGACTCTCCATATCGACTCTACATTATCGACTCTACATATCGACTCCACATATCGACTCCACATATCGACTCTACATAAAGTCGATAATAAGGAATGGCCCAGACCACAGGTGTTTGGGGTCCGAGCCGCAGGCGAGGGACATAAATATAATATGGAAGTGGTAAATTCGTCCCGTCCGTAATAGTACATTGTGTATCAAGGGCGGTAGGTAAGGAATTACAAACGAGTGTTTGTTACAAGGCCGAGGCGAAGCCGAGGGCTTTAATAACACGAGTTTGTAATTCCTTTACCGCCCGTGGCACACACAATGTTTTTCATCACACTTGTGAGGAAATCTAATTAAAATTAACCTTACTTAACCCTTTAATGCCCAAGATTTTTTTTTTTAGTTTTCAGTAGATTTCTTTTAAAAATCCGATCATTAGAGACTTTTCTAGGTTTAGAAAAATAAAATAAAAAATCCGTCATGTTCATAAGTGAATATAATATAGGTAGCCTATAAGCAACACTGCTCATTGCTCATGCAAAGACACTCGTTGACGTATGTAGTATACAGGCAACACTGCGCGGAAATAGGTGACCAAAATAATCAAATTATACTATTATACTTTTTTTAATTTTTTACATAAAAATAAGAAAAACAATACAAATATACATAAAAATAAAAACAATAATAAAAACAATTTTTTTTGGCCTAGACAAAGACAGTAGAGACATAAGGTTCGTGAAGAACTTATACTGGAACCAAAGGGCGAATGTGCGCGTTGAGTCTAAATTGACTGAGGATGTAGAGATCTTAAGGGGAGTACGCCAAGGCTGCATACTGTCTCCCTTACTGTTCAATATTTACTCTGAAAACATATTCAAACAAGCATTAGAAGATCTGGATGTGAGTATTATCAATGATGAAGTCGTTAACAACATACGGTTTCCGGACGACACAGTCTTAGTTGCACGCACAATGGAAGACCTCCAGGTAATGCTGAACAAAGTACAGTCTTCAAGTGCTGACTATGGCCTCAACATAAATGGCAAAAAGACAAAGTTCATGACTGTTGCCAAAAACCGTCCCGTCAACATTGGGTTGCTTTGTGATGGCCAGAGATTGGAGAGAGTAGACAAATACAAATATCTGGGTTGCTATGTTAATAACGACGGAGACCACAGCCTGGAAATAAGGTGTCGGATTGAATAAGCTCGGAACGCGTTTTATAAAATGAAACTATTGCTTTGCAATAGGAGCATCAATATCAGTCTTCGTGCCTATCTAGCGCGCTGCTACGTTTTCTGCGTTCTTCTGTATGGCGTGGAAGCGTGGACACTTACAGATAGCCTTGAAGCGTTCAAAATGTGGACGTGCAGAGGAATATTAAGGATATACTGCAGGCTTATGATGCTATGCTTTATCGCGTGATAAATAAATGACAAAACATCCGTCAATCTCACACTTGTTCTTGTCAGAACATGAAGGATGTTTTATTATTTATTTATCGCGTGACGAAGCTTACTACCATACGCCTACTGGAAGACAAAAAAAGGAACAAAGTAGTGTTGCAAAAAATGGGAAAGAAAGTAGAAGTACTGCGAGCTGTCAAGACAAGCAAGTTGGAATATCTCGGACATATTTTGAGGAATTCCAAATATCAGCTGATACAGCTAATTTTTCAAGGCAAGATACAAGGAAAACGCAATGTTGGGAGAAGATGAACATCCTCGCTTAAGAACTTACGCCAGTGGTACAATAAAAGCACCTGTTCGCTGTTCAGATCTGCTGTGTCGAGAGTATAAGTAGTCTGAATGATCGCCGACCTTCGATATATGCTGGCACCCCAAGAAGAAGAAGTTCCCATTTTAATTTACTCTGAAGCAAGCAAACAAGGAAAACATGCAAAAAAACAAACCCAATATCGTAAGCATTCAGAAATAGTTAAAACACACACATATACCGATAAAATGTGGGGTTAGTTGTTAAAATAAAATTGATTTAGTAAAAAAAACGTGTGACAGAGAAAAGCGCAATGTTGCTTTATAGCAACCTAGGTGCGTGCGGGTCAATTACTCGGTACTTCGCAATGTAAATTTGAAACAACACTCATGTTTGCAGCCTTATTACGTCTCAGTGTTAGTTGAAAATGTGGTAAAACATGTAAATAGTATTAAATTAATCACTCGCAAAAGTATTCCATTAGCAAAAGTGCAATAAATAAAGACTCTAATATTTTTAAACAATTTTCTCTTGCCTGACCTCCTTGCAGTGCGTGTCCACCCAATGCTATATTGCCACTAACTGTCAAATTGGGTGCGCAGGAGCACTGTCCCCAATAGTTTCGAATACGCAGAAATAATACTATTCATGTAATTTAAGCGATATAGCGTTGTGTACAAAAATGAATCCTCAAGTTTTTTTTAAATATGGATGTAGATTCTAAGCTACCTTGCGAATTAAAGGGTTAACCTAAATAAAATTGTAAAACTGACAGTGACATTAGTGACATATCCATAGACAATGCGCAACGTTCGGAAACCATAGCGGTACAGACCTAAAACGGTTGATTTTATAATTGCAAAATACTGAAATACACTATTGAAACATTTAATTAATGTTACAGAAATATGTGTTTACATGTATTTGCAATACCAGTTCTCTTTAAATAAATATTTCAGTGATAAAAGTTAAAAATGTAAGTTGGCGTTTCCTTTGAACATGACAAATAAGAGTAAAACAGAACCAGCGTTTCAAATTTAAAAAGAAAACCATTACGCCCTAGGGCGTAATAGCTCATTTACGGCCCGCAAAACCTACGTGTAATGCACCATTTTCGAGCAAGTGTGATGAAAAAAGTAATAAACGTTTTATAAAATAATAAGGAACTGTAAATTTAACAATTTCACATTTCATTTTATTAAAAATGTGTGATGCTCTTTGACTAACTATATATTTCGTTTTCGTTATTTTGGTAGGTAGCGTTTGTATTTAAATTTTCCTCATAGTCGGTGTGAAAAGCAGTATGTGTCACTCGGTAGCAAAATTATTTTCACCTCGGGCGTTAACACTTGAATCCCTCACTACGCTCCGGATTATACTTTAGAATCCCTCGCTACGCTCGGGATTATATTGTATAATCCTTCGCTTCGTTCAGGATTCAATATACGCCTTCGCCGTAAATACATCATTTTGCTCCCTTGTGACACAATCTACTATTATTGCACACCAGAAAACACATTACAAGAGGTATTTACATAACTTCATCCATTTATACCTAAACCAGATCAATCAGACAGTGTATTTTTTTAAATATTATACAAATAAAAAACAAGCTACGTGCTCCGTAGTAACACAAAACTAGTAATTACTTTCTTCCTAATAACCTACTAGCTAACCAGAAGATCTAGTTCTAAGCCATTACATAAGACATCCGTGTGTGGCTTCCGGCCGATGGGAAAATGCATTAGTCTCGTAAAGATGTTATAATGGTCGCTTATAGGTAATCTGATAACTTTACAATTATGTTTTACTTAAAATTTCGCATGTCTCATATCAAAAATAAAATGTAGGGGCAAGTGCTCAACCTGTGGACACTTTCCAGAATTTGACTTTTAATCAGTTGTTAGACAAAAACTACGCGTATTATAAATGAATTCTTTATTTTGTTTTAATCACAATTAAACAATCTTCAAAGTCCACATATGTTTTCTACGCTAGCTATCCGCAGATGGCGGATAGAAGCATTTTAAAAAAAACACTCATTTTGTCCATAGGTACATCTACTGTCTGTACCTATGGACTCCAAAAACGTACCTATGGACGGTAACGTACCTACGGACATTAATCAACAACATACTTTTAAACAGAATAAACTTCTAGAATAACGTAATTAACAACATACAATTAAACAACATGTAAGTATATGTTGCTCTGCATATCACAGTTACTTTTTTTCTTCTTGAAATCTAATATTCTTAGCAAAATCTCAAGTATAATTATGGGATTTTAAAATGCCTCCATTGTCAGCAGAAGAATATGCTGTGTGTAGTAATGCTGCTTTTTTAAGTAATCATATATCTGTTGCTCCTCAGTATCGCTAAATATCCTCCTGACATCATTTTTTAGGAGTTCTAAGCCTTCTTCACCAATATTTTGACAGTGATTTAATTTTATGTTTTTAAAGATTGTCGATTTTGGGATTTTAAACTTCTCTGCGGCTTTCCTTACTGAACTTCCATTTTCTACTTCCCAAACAGCTGCAGTCAGAGTGTCTAGGCATATCTTGTCTCTATTTTTCCCAGCTTTACTACGAGGCACTAAAACAAACAAAAATATTGTGTATTAATTTTACTGTCCACAGGAACATTCAGTATAACTGTACCTATGGACAGTCCACAGGTACATTCACGGAGGTATCCACAGGTACAATTTCGGCGGTTTTTATTTTGAATTCATACCGGTCACTATAAATGCTACCTACGATTAACGAAATCTTGTAGAAATAACGTTTACATCATATAAATTAATATGCCATTGCAAAGACACCCGCAACATTTAGAGATTTTACATAAAACATGCTTTAAAAGAAGGTAAGAAATTACTTTTTGTCACAAAAACTTTCGGCAGCCTCAAAACACACAGTTTCTGTAATCAGTAAAGATGGCGATTAGCTAGTGTTGCCATATGAAAAAAATACTTTTCAAATAAGTGATTGGTATTTGACTATGGTTATTCGTTTTCTCTGTATGAGTAGTGTCCACAGGTAAAACCGTCCACACGTACAGCACTTGCCCCTACTAATTAAACTAAAACAAATACTAAACATGCATTTTAATAATTACTCGTATACTAAAATGCATTGCAAATCTTTAAATATTATGCCTTAAATGTATCTTAAATGTACTTTGTAAATAAAATAAAATTATTATAAGTACAATTATATATTATTATAATGTCATTTATAATATATAAAATACATATTATTGAAATCTATTAGAACTAACAAGATGTCACATCCAGGTGCGCTCGATCTGTGTTCTACAAACTCATGGCAACAGAGTTGTAACGATAACAAGTTGCATTTGCTGTGCGCATATTTTCGGACCGACCGAGCGGCGAATTTAGATCTCTTAGAGCATAAGTTAGATCTACCTCCGGAATGCAAATGTGTACTTTTATGTTTTAATTTAATAGACACTTGTTAAGTGTGTTGTTTAATAATTGGCATGTGATTATTTTTCTATGTTATATTTCTCATGTTAAGTGAATGTAATTCTTATGAGAAATAAATGTCATAAACCATATGTCTTTTCGGTTTTAGCATCAAATAAATAAGTAGGTGCTGATGCACATTAAATGAATATTAGATGATTATCAAACTGTTGTTAGATGATTGCATTACAGTTGGTTGATGCAATAGATAGTGCAACTTGTGAATGCCAATATTGCCAATGTAGGTAGGTACTAAGTAATTTTTATTTAATTTTTGTAAATTTGAATTCAATAATCATGTTTATCTTATAAAGATCAACATAGTCCTAAAAAAACCGGACCGGAAGTGCGAGTCGAACTCGCCCCTCGAGGGTTCCGTACAAATACTTTGAATACAATACAATACAATACAATCATCCTTTATTGCACACCAAAAGATAAATTACAATGCAAACTTATACAAAAACAGTGGTAAAAAATAGGCGATCTTACCGCTAAAGAGCGATCTCTTCCAGACAACCTTTGGGTAGCGGAGTTGATATAAAATTAACAAAATTAAATGAGTAGGTGGTGAGGAATATGATAAGTTCAGTTCAGTACCTACTAAAACACCCTATTGCACAATTTCAGATGCAAAAAAATTAAAGCATTTGAATTGAAAGTTTTAGCTTAAATGATGTTATCGACATCTAGTGTGCAATTTAAACTCCTGATGTCTGACGCCATCCAGTACAAATAGTTTGAAGGTTAACTAGTGAAAGTTGTAGACTCGTCTGCGAAGTAGTATAGATAAAATTCAACAGATGTCGCTGCAAGTCTGTCAACAAACGTGTTGACGTTAGTTCTACTAAATAACAATAGATGTCGTTTCATTACGAAATGAAAATACATAACTTTACTCATTCTGAAACATCTAATTTTTAGGGTTCAATAGCCCTCGTCATGTCCGCCCGTCCGTCTGTTCGTATGTCACAGGCATTTACGTCATTTACTCAAAAACTACGTGATGGATATTGATGAAATTTGAAATGGTGTCTTGTATGAACTGCTACTTAGTAGTTACTTAACTAAAATTAGTGTCCGACCGAAACATGTTTTTTTGCCGAAACCGAAACCGAAGGTTCGGTTTGATTTTAGTTTCGGCCGAAACCGAACCTTTTATAAACGTGATTAAAACGTTGAATAAAAATGTCAGTGGGCCGTTCTTTCCAAATACTAGATTAATTAAACATCTTGCCGGCCTAATATTACGTTCAAATTTTATCGAATGAAATTTCAACATTGCTATAGTGACACTGGGTTAAAATTTAACTTCCCTAAAAAGTGAAAAATTTTAAATGTTACATTAACTGTAATACTGAGACAGCGAATTGGTAATAGTAAATGGTTTATAATAAAAAAAAAGTTTATTATTAAAATATGATAATCATAATAATATCATACAGGGGCCCATCAGCGGAGGGCAAGTCACGGTCTGTCAGTGCCGCGAAAGCCATGAGACACTTTTCCTGACAGGCGCCGTCATGTCTCAATCCATAGCCCAGTATCTAGTCCATAATTCCACCACCATAACCACGTAAATTTAGATTCCATCAATCAACAATAGCCCTTGCATCTGGCGGGGGCTGTCTCTGCGTGCGTCCCGTGACACGGGCAGGGACAGCATCCGCTGGGTGTACACGTTGCCTTTCATTAAATTGTCGAACGGGCCTCTACGCGTTGGCTTCGGCTCCGCGCACGCAAAGGGCCGGGACACTATTGTCTCGTGTACAGGAAAGTCATACATGTCTATATTAAATTAAAAGAAATGCTATAATGGCAAATCGACTACGGTGGTATGGACATGTTATGCGGAGGGATGATAACCATGTGACTAGAAGGGTATAAAGTACGAATGTGGATGGACTGCGTGAGCGTGAGAGACGAAATGAATAGAAAGGAAGTGAGTGACGAGATGACGGGTGATAGAGAGGTATGGAAGGAAAAAAACATGCTGCGGCGACCCCAATTAAATGGGATAAGGGCAGAAGGATGATTATTTGGGGAACAAACACAAGCGTCACTGTCACTACACGAGCAAAGAGCACTGATTCAGTGGCCGGCGGAGTTAGGCGAGCGACGCCATATTGTCAGCCGTGCCGAGCGCACCCTACGTTACCCGAACGCGACCCGAAAGTACGATGTTGTAAGTTTCGGCCCGGCCGAAAGGTTCGGCTGCTTTTTGGCCGAAACCGAAACTCTGGCCGAAACATGATTTTTGGCCGAAACTGGCCGAAACCGAAACCGAAACCGAATCTTCGGTCGGACACTAACTAAAATATAATTTTTTTCAGCAAACACTAACGTGTGGCATATATTTCGCCAGATCTTTTAAAAACAGATTTCTAAGTACCTAATGTTTTTGATTAAGAGAATACCTTCGGAAATAATCGCTCCGAAAGTTGCAGAAATTGTCCCCCAAAACGTCATAATCATAATAGAAACAGAAAATAAAAACTGGCCAAGAGCATGTCGGACCATGCTCAGTGTAGGGTTCCATAGATGTAAAAAAGTACAACAACAAAAGAGCGTATCTTCATAGCAATTACGTCCTTTTGTTGAGAAGCGCAGTTTATCGGCAATAACTCAAAAACGGTACATTCGATCTTGTTGAAAATAATTTTCCTTGAAAGTATTAATTAAGCGTTACCTTCGTGATTTTTTTCATATTTTTCGGACGCACGGTTTAGATAATAGAGGGGGGGGGGACACACAATTTACACAGCTTTCGGAGCGATTATTTCCAAATACATTCACTTAATCAAAAACATTACTTAGGAACCTTATAGTGTTTTTTAAAGAGCTGTCGAACTATGTACCACACGTTGATATTTGCTGAAAAAAAATTTTTTTTACTGTCTTTAACATGTATGGAGTGCCCCTCCTAAAAATATTTATTTTAATTATTTATATACCAAACTAAGTAGCGGCTCATAAAAGACACCTATATTCCAAATTTCATCAATATCCATCATGTAGTTTTTGAGTAAAATGCCTGTGACATACGGACAGACAGACAGACGGACGGACATGACGAAACTATAAGGGTTCCGTTTTTGCCATTTTGGCTACGGAACCCTAAAAATATTATGATATTTTGACGCGTGCTCAATACCCAAGTGGCCTTCAGATGTGTCATTTCATTTCAAGTGCTCTGAATAAGTCCAATAGAGGCCAAAACCAAGCATCACTTTTGATCAAAGGCACTCAATTCTGCCCAAAATGTCGCAGAAAAACTTTCTTATTTCCACCGTTGATATATTATTTTAAATTGTGCAATAGGGAATTGTATTGTAATCTGTGCTAATAAAAAAAAGAAGTACTCAGAGATGTGGCCCGATCTTTCCAGGAAGAACCTCAGCCTGCAGCCAGTAGACCGGGAGGAAGACGCGGCCCTCTTCACGTACCGCGACGTGAACCGGACCCACGTAGCGGTGGTACTCGCGCAGCCTGTGGACGCGCTCGTCGACAGCGACTCGCCGCAGAACGTCGTCAAGTTCCGGCTGGGCTGCGATTACGATGCTGGAGACGATCTTGTGAGTACATGATCCTTTACGCAAATAACACTATATTCAGACGCCGCCTACCGACGGGGCCTAGAACGAGTGTGACGGCGTAACAAGTATGAATCTGATAACTGTAAACGTCTTATCAAATGCTTCCCGGTCTGCACACCATAGGCGATGGCGACCTCTAAGCTAAGTGACTGATATTTAGTAATTAGCTCAGAACTAAATCCCTTCAATTTTCTAGTATCATACACTTTCCCCTAGTTAATAACATCGCATTAATAAAATTTTCTGTTGAATTATATCTTAGGTACTCGTACTTGAAAATGGCAATTCAAAACCCATCCGTAATCACTTGATCTCTTCAAGTTTCACGAAATCTCATACTTCAGTCGAATTAACGATACTTAAATTACCTATTTTTGAAGTAATTTATAAATGAACCTTGATACCTCGAGGCTTTGAGACCTCGCTTCGCTTAAGTAATTATTGCCGATTGTCTTATGATATAAAATCACGCACACAGTTTTCTGCCCAGTGTTTGCAAGTAAGTGAGAGTTAATGATCACAATTACTTTAATGTTATTTATATATGTTTAATGTTATATAGGGAGAATGTCTATAACATATGCATCGTCATATACAATCGCGTACCCAATGACATTAGGACTTTGAAAGGAAATAGTTTTAAGAGAAATTTAAATAGCTGGCTGGCTCGACGGATGTTTCTACAGTGTGAAAGATTTTCTCGAGTCACGTAGAATTTGGTAAAGGACATTTTATGACGCTTATATTTAATAATTGCTTGTAGTTATTTTGTACTCTAGTTTAATTTTTTTTAAATAATTTGCATGTTTGTACTGGCTGAATACATGGATCTATTCATAATACCTATTTATCACCATTGTAACTACTGTATTATTGGGAAATATATATTTGAATTATTTGAATTTTGAATAATAAGCCTATGGATTTGACTTTAGCATTCGAACCAAAAACTATGTTAAATGCGTCACTAATTAAGAGGGACAAGCTAAAACATATCAAATAATATCACCGCTATCAAACTTAAGTACCTATAGGTAGGTACAACATAATTAAGTTTAACACCTATTACGCAAATACCTCTTACTAGATCTTAGGATAATCGTGATGTCTGGTATTAAGGTATTTCAATATAGAGCTTTTATTCAAAGATAATGTAAGAATAACTGACGGGACTTTAAATATCAGGTTGATCGACCGAGTGAGCCTTTATTTTGACACTGGCGTATGCCCGCGACTTCTCCTGCGGAGTAAATGATTGTTAGGTAATTAGTCTTCATAAATAGTTTTTGATTATGTGTTGATAAACTTGGTTGAATTAAACAAAACTAAACACACACACCGCGAAAGTAAAATCTTATGTTAATTTAAGGAATATTTCCAAAAAATTCAAATTTAATTCATAAACCATCTGTTATTTATATAAATAAAAACCGGCCGAGTGCGGCTTGGATTCGCACACGAAGGATTCCGTACCACCGTCGAGCAAACAAACACCAGGAAAAAACACGTTTTTTGTATGACGGACAACCTTTTGTTTTTAACTTTATTTTAATTTTAATATTTATTGTTAATAATATTTGCGGTAGAAGCCCTAGTCTATTACGGTTCAAAAGATAGAGCCCTGTGACAGACCGACACTTTTCTCAAGTTTTAATGAAGAGTTTATAATATATGTACGAAGTCTCATATCTCCTACTTTAAAAATCAATTCCCATTTAACCCCTTTTTGGGATGAATGTCGAAAAACGCTAACTTACTTTACGTTTATTAAAGAGTAAGAGTATGTACAAAGTCTCCTAGGAAGTCTCAGATCTCTTACGTCAACAATCGTGAGGTTCCTATATAAACTTGCAACCCCTATTTAACTCCCTTTGGGGATGAATTTCGAAAAATCCATTCTTATCCCTTACTTACGTTATATGACTAACCTACTGTAAAAATGTCAAGCTCCTAGCTTCAGTAGTTTCGATTGTGCGTTGATGAGCCAGTCAGTCAGTCAGGACTTCTTATTTTATAATATGTATACGTAGATTACGTATCACTGAAAGCACCAATATCACTTCTGATGTAAAAATCTGATACTGTTTGGGAAATATCAAGTTATATTATTGTTTTCGCTTCAAATTTCAGAGTAAATACTCCGTCAGTACTTTGACTCTTAGTCTATTAATAATACATTAGCGAGACGCGAGAATGACACCCTATGTCATGTTAACAATATAAACAACATATGATATATGCATTAATCATAAATTTAGTTATATATTGTCGCTCGACTAAAGAGCGGTGCTAGTCTTTTTGCAGGGCAATGCTCTATTGCTTATACTTTAACATATATTGTATATCCCTTGCTGACATTTTAATAAGTGTGAAGCGTGAACCTGAAGGGAGAATTTCAAGACCTTTTTAACATTTTGTCTGTTTGGTTTTTCCTTAAAGCTCATAGCATATATAGCAGTTTAGATCGACGTTATCATAAAGAACGCCCGCTTACCTTCGCCAAAATAGGCTCATATGGCGTTTATCTCACTTTATCGCTCTGTGAAACCAACAAGACTAAAAATAGAAAAAACATAAACGTCGCGAGCCAAACAATCTCGTAAATCTGTGGCACTATAAAGGTCCTGTAAAGTTGAGTGGAGATGAGTCGATGAACTGTGTGAACGCGCCTTTACCTAGAGTATTTGCATAATTTCTACTTGGGTAGTTTCCATATATTGCCTTTATTTTATTCGTACTTTTTTATTTACCTTGAGTTTATTCGTACTTTCAGTAATAAAATATTACTATATATCAAGATTACATGTAACGAAACGAAAAGGAACAGTGTGCCTCATTTTAGGGTTCCGTAGCCAAAATGGCAAAAACGGAACCCATCATCATCATTTCAGCCATAGGACGTCCACTGCTGGACATAGGCCTCCCTCATAGATTTCCACTTAATTCGGTTGGAAGCAACCTGCATCCCCCGTGAGCCAGCAGCCTTAACCAGATCATCTGTCCATCTTGTTGGTAGACGTCCGACGCTGCGCTTGCGGAACCCTTATAGTTTCGTAATGTCCGTCCGTCTGTTCGTATGTCACAGGCATTTTACTTGTCGTCGGATTATGAATGTAGATAAACATTCGATGAGACTGATTTTAATATACCTTTACAAAGTATATAGAATTTTGATCACGGATCATTTCGGAAGATCAGGTATGGTTTGATAAAATTAGCCCACGCCACCTCTGTACCGTGAACCCAGACTTGATTATTTTAACGTTATAGGCTAGTATCAATTAATAGCTCACGAGTAGAAGGATAGTTAAAAATAGTTTATGAATTCCCACTCTCAGTCGCCTTTACATTTATATGTTTAATTGGTCATTAAAGTCCAAGATGGTTTATTTTGCTCTTTTCGTCTAGCAATCCTTTGTCTAGTGAGGGCATATACCTTTTAGTGTGAGGTTTCTTCTGTTTCTATAAGAATTTACTTATTTTCGTATCTACGAAAGTCGTACATATCCAAAAGCATTGTTCAATATTTACTTACCTAATATTAATAGGCAATATAGAAAATTCTGTCATGAACAAAATTATTGGATAACAAAATTAACTACTCAGGTTCTTCAACAGTCATGTCCAAATCCAGGTCTAAGTAAATGGAATGCCACCAAAAACATTCTGTAAAAAACTAGCCAAGTCTCGATGGAGCTGCTTGTTTATCTCTAAAAAGTAATGAAATCTAGACAAAGTCGTGCCAAGTCTAAGGTTCCTTACTGCGATTTCTTTATTATTATAGTTAATGTTGTGTGACTTGGCCGTTGAACATTCTTTATACGTAAGTCAATTTTGTTTACACGTAATGTTATTTACATCTGTTGTAACTACCTATGTTTGTTAAGCGAGATAATAGCCCGTACTGGTATTGGTAATTGGACGCTAGTGTCTCATTTTAGGCTGTTGTTGATTGTGCCCACTAACGTATAATTTAATTACGTAAACGCAAATTAATAATAAAGAAATCGCAGTAAGGAACCTTAGAGTTGGCACGACTTTGTCTAGATTTCATTACTTTTTAGAGATAAACAAGCAGTTCCATCGAGACTTGGCTAGTTTTTTTACAGAATGTTTTTGGTGGGATTTCTCTTCTTTTTGTAGAAACGTGAGCATACAGATTTATTTTATTAGATTTTCTTATTTGACACAGTTTTTTTATTTTTTATTTTTGGTTGGGCTCTTGTGTTTTCTAATCAGGGTCACCAGGTACTCCAGATCTTCGATTATCCTAGTTTTTATAGTTTTCCCTTTATGTGGCCATTAAACCCTAACTCTGTACCAAATTTCAGCTCTCTGAGTTTATGGGAAGTACTAGTTCTATTCTGATGATCATGAGTGAGTGAGTGAGCGAGTGAGTGTCATAAATGCGAAACTTTGCTTTCGCTTAACTTCGGAACTAAATGACCTACAGACTTGAAATTTTGGATTTTAAGTATGTGATTATAGCTTACTGGATGACGAAAATTTCTGCGTTCTGGTCTTATCCAGAGGTTCTCAAATAGGGGCCTGAAAATGTGGCGAAATGGTTCCAGTAAAGGATGGTACGGCAGTGTTTGCTTCGCGCTCGACTTGGCGGGGGCACTGCCGTGCCCCCAGATAAACGTGAGCAAAAATCTTTTACGTAATATTGGTAACCTTTATTGTTCTCAGATTTTGATAACTTATTTTCGTAATTTCGTTATCACATTCATTCTTGGTCTAATTAATCTCTTTTACGAGTATTCATCATCATCATAATCAAGATAAAGACGTCCACTGTTGTACATCGTAGGCCTCTCTCAAAAAAACGGTCCTGCGCATTCAGAAGGTCATCATCGTACCTTGTTGGGGAGCCTATACCCACGACGAATGAAAATATGTTATCACATTTTATTTTAGTTACCTATTAAGTAGTGTTTTTATTATGGGCTAATTTTGCAAGTCGTCTTTTACCACTTCTAGTTTTAGAGGTCTGGTTAACCTTTTAACCTCCGTAGTCTGATTAATAAGACACAACATACCTAGCTCATTTCGCCGCAGTCTGATAAATAAGACTGAGATCTGGTTTGGTTTTTACAGGATATTTAACACTGTCGCAAAATTTATTGAGACTAATTTATGCATGAAAGATTACACTATTAAGTAAATAATAGTAAAACTGGTTTATTTCCATTAATTTTCAGACGCTAGTAATGTGATGAAAGCATTCGTATGATTGATTCCTTTACGAGTAGGTACTTATCGATTATTGGTATTACCATCGATTATAGTATTATAGTACAGTACACAACTAGGGTGGTAATACAAATTTCTTTATAACCTCCCGTGTTGTGTGCATCATTTTATGTGTATTATATTACGAAGACATGATTTCAGTTAAGTTGAATAAGAGATTCTTACTTTGTTTGAAATAAATTTTCAAACACTCGATTATTTATTTGTCGTTATCGACGTCGTGAAGTCCTTGTTGATCGAATTCGATTTTATCGACGAAACTTGGAGCCCGACTCTACACTATGATTATCTTACCTCAATAACGAACCATAGATTGTACGTCGCCGTCTTATTTATCAGACCGCATGTTACGTCACAGATATAAAAGTCATACCCGTAGTGATGCGATAATGTCGATAATACGACAGTCCACTACTTACTCTCTATACAATTACATATGCTATAGTTGTAATAGGTAGGTACCCTTACGGTGCATATTTTCGATTTTACATAAATATAATGTTTAAATACAGTCAAATGCGAGACTACTTACAGTGTCAACAATAAAATTATTTAAATTCGATATTTTCCAAATATATTTAATCGCCTACCTAGTACTGTCAGCATTGTCAACTAAATAAACTGAATGAATAATGTTTTCTACGCCAATGTTTTATTTAGTAGACCGCCTCTGACGTCAGAGATATAAAACTTCAAATTATAGGAATGCGACCATGATAAAAATTTTAATGACTGTAACTATATGTAAATACAGATAAATCATTTAATTCCTGGATAAATTATTAAGGTAACGTTCTGAAATATAATATATACTGTCATTATGTGATAGGGTGCTAAAACAAACCTTTTACGGGAGATAATAGTTCATTTCAAAATAAATCATTATATTATCGCAACAGGGATTATTCAAGCCCTGCTTTGCGTGGTGCAACTTCGTATCGACGGCGACACGAGCATGCTCGATGAAAAATTGTAAGCGGTTAAAGGGTTAACATTATAATATGGTATAAGAACATAAAAATTGAAAAGGAATTTGTTTTACTAATATCTATTTAGGTACCTACCAGTAGCGTGGCGTCCAAAGAACTTGATTCCTACCGGCTTTCCTAATATCAGGCATTTGAGCACCTTATTCTACAGCTCTTAAGGAAAATGTATGCTAAATCTGCATCGGCTTGCCTAAAACTTTTTACGCCACGCCACTGGTACCCACCTAATATCAAAAATGAATAGTATAAAAAACACAGATAGCATTGTTATGTATATATGTGACAAGTTGAGAATTTTATCCAGCTGTAATTATTGTTGTTATATTTGTTATTAATAATACTTACATTCAATGTAATTTCGATATCATTTTATTACGTTTTGATGGTGATAACTGCACAAGTTGGCCACATTACATTATTTACAAATGGCAACTATTAGGTGCAGTGCAAAGTGCTGTGGCGACCTCAGAATGTCGTATTATTAAAATTCCTTAATAAGTTATTCTAAGCCATGATACACTATTAGCAAAAAGATCTTCATAATTCATAACTATTAATTTCTACTCCGGCTTTAAAATTGTAAAACAAGGCCAAATAGATAACAAAAATCATATCTAGAAAACTGGACCAAAGTATTGTGGCTAGATCGAGGATAGGTAATGAAAACGTCTATGTGGTAATGAAAGGATAAGTTAATCGGTTAGACTTTTTTGTTAAAGCTAGCTTCTACTAACACAAAGAAATTTAGACTTTAAGATCATGAGGTAAAATTGATAATGGCAGGAAATGAATCATAAACGTTTTGCGAGTTAAACGGCGCGGCTGAAAGTTTCTACCAGTGGAGTTACCTCGTCTTTGCAACATCTCTTAAAGAGGAACAGTATTCTAAATTATTTTCAATCAGAGAATTAATCGTAAAAGAAGAAATAACATAGTACCTCCCTTGGGGTTTTTGATTTTTTCTATGTAGGTAAGTATTTAATCTTTATATCTATAATCGTAACATAGTACCTACTCAGCCTTGGTTGTTAGTTGTTACTTTACTTACATACTTGATAACTCACTCAGCTGATTGATCGCTGAGTTCACTCTTATCGATGAGAGTTGGCCTGTGCTGAGTAGTGGGTCGTATATGGGCTGATGATAATAATACTTGATCAGAGTTGACCTTGAAATTTATATAACAAAAAAATATCAAGCAAATCAGAGTAATCTAAGTAGTCGTAGCTTTGGGTGGTTGAATGACATAATTTACTAAAAATACAATGAGTGGATTATGACAGATCAAATCAGCTTATTTTTATGAAGTGTCAAAACGCTAAGAAAATATGCAGTTTAGAATGAAATACAGACTTGCGACGTCATGCTCAACATGGTGCCTCAGTTTTAGTTTTTGTCATTTTTAAATCGATGGTGGCACGAAAATGAGTGAAATTGATTTTATACGAGCTGTTTTGGAAACATAATTTGATAGTTAGTGTTAATTAATTTATTTTGATGCTAACAAATACCCTATTGTCCCAAGCAGTAACCAATAAATTATATTTTTCTACGATATTTTACTGAAATTCTTCATAACTCTGTGGTTCTGTTTCCGACCTTAACCCATTTTACGTCGGGTAATTTTATCCTACTGAAGAGCTGTTTACACAAAACCACTGGACTTTTTTTCTGGAATGGAACTTAATTTGTTGCCCAGAATTATAATAGATTTTATGTTGATAATAACCTTATTATGTCGTCGAAGCTTGAAATTAATAAAGCTGTTTTTTATTTTTACCAGTAATCTTGGATGTTGGTTTCATTAAGTGGTTCTAAGGAGTTTAATCCATTATTGTATTTAGGTAGTGTTGTACGTAGGTACCAAAATTACTAATTCCTTTTATAATTAACGAATCAATGTCTATAATAAGCGTAGCTTGATCTCGTAGTATTGTGATTACGTTGATAGCCGTTTAAAAACTGCTATAAATTAATGTAAAAAAGAGGTAATTTAGAGATTTCGTTTCTAGAGTAGGTACTAGGGTTTCTGGTTTCTCGCCTCATTTTTTTTCTCGAGTTTCGAGAAATCTCGACTCCAATTTCTCGAGTTGTCTCGACTCTCGAGTCTTTAATAAGAAATTGTAAATTATTGTTGAAAATAAAATAAAAAACAAATAAAAAGGGTATCATTTAATCGATCACCAAAATATTCATATGAGCGTGAGCAGAAATATGTATTTGGTCAGCCAAAATAGCTAGTTGGTAAGCAACTTATGGTTAGCAAACATTTATAAATCTGTCTGCAATAAATGATATACTGAACTGCTCTAAATTATTTTGGACAGCAAATTGAGTATTTGAGCTGCATTACGCTTAATGCAGCTCAAATACACTACAATTAATCAAATTTTGGTAAGCAATCAGTAGGTAAGCAAAATATTTCATTTTGTCAATCAAAAAAAAGGGGTAACTGGTCATTCACAAAATGGGCGCAACTATTCTGCCGCCAATCGTGTGCGTATTTTGTCATTCGGTAATTGTTAGCTGTCAAGTAGCAGGTGTCACTGTCATTATATACTGGGTGTCACTGTGATATATACACGGTGTCACTGTGTTATATACAGGGTGTAACGTTTCAAATGTTTATCATTGTTAAAAGCCAAAAAATGGCGAGCCTGACTTTAGGCCTTATTTCGTTTTTGCCGGAACTCGAGAGTCTCGAGAGTCAGCTATTTATTTCTCGTCTCGAATGGAGGTGAAACTCTCGAGTTGTCTCGAGTTCGAGAAGTCTCGAGCAGAAACCCTAGTAGGTACTGACTTATAATGTGGGCGCATTATTATATTACATGATTAGCTTATGCCCGCGACTTCGTCTGCGGTGTAAATTATTATGAAGCAAATGAGGAGTGTTTTATCAAAATGGCTTATTTCCACTGTACAATTTTTTGGGGAAATTAAGAAAAACATAAGTCTATGGTTTTCATTTCGAAATTATTATTTTATTTTCGGTATTATACTAAAATAAGTTGACTTAAATGTTATCCCTCTACATTTCTTTATGTACCTAAATAATCATATAATTACCATAGATTATTTTCTTGACTTTTATTGCAGTCTTTGTACGAAGTCTTAGATACGATACTATACTTTAAAAATATTTTGGTCCCTATACGAAGTTTCAACCCCCATTTAACCTCATTTGGGCATGAATTTCGCAAAAAACCCTTCTTATCCCTTACTTACGTTATACAAATACCCTACTGTGAAGATTTCAAGTTTCTAGCTTCAGTAGTTTTGGCTGTGCGTTCATGAGCCAGTCAGTCAGTCAGTCAGTGAGGACTTCTTCTTTTATATGTATAGAAATATAGATTGCAGTGGAGTTTAAAATGTATAACTGAATACTAACAATCTCCGGTCCTTTTATTTTGATCACATCCATTTGCACGTCCATGGCGAATTTCAACTGAACAATTAATTCGCTTTGAAACAGTTATCGTTGTTTTCATAAAACTAGGCTTTTTAGACGCACAACTTTATTACGGTATTCGGTTTGTGGTTTGTTCTTCACGTTCAGCCGACCGCATACTCTAATTTGTTTTAGAATGTTTCTATCTCACTGCCGAACGCAAACACAAAAATGTATACGATTTTGTGTCCAAAGGCGATATTTATAAAAAGAAACTAAGTATCATTTTTCTTTTGCAGATATCCGCATATCTTTCAGTGACTGTTTACATCGAAGATATCAATGACAATGCGCCAAAGTTCCTGGACACGCCATATCGCATCACAGTTGACGAATTGACGCCTATTGGTAAAGTTTTTTTTTTCTCTAAAACCTTAACCTTAAGGTTGAATAAAATCAAGCTTAAAATATACAATTGGCAACTAGAAATCATACAATTCTGTTTAACAGAACCATCCTTCGAAAATAGCTTACTAAATAGTGAAGGAATCATTAACATGGTGTAACAGCGACGATATCGCATGACTTTTTACCTTTTTTTGTAAAATATTGAAAAGACATTAATTTATTTAATCACTAATTTATTTTAATCTAAAATGTATGTTGTAACTTAAAACTAAATCGTGAAGTATCTGTATGTAATATTTGTAAAATTGGTTCACTATTTTACTTTACATTTCTCATATTTGAAAATGTTTTGAATTTCTTTGCAGGCCTCACAATCTTCAAAGGCATCCACGCGTTCGACCGTGACAAGCCGAACACTCCTAACTCTGACGTGCAATACACGATCAGTGCTGGTGATGACGGCGGTAACTTCGGCCTCGAGAGCACCCACAAACCATCGCTTGTGCTACGCAGGCCGTTAGACTTCGACGCGGGTGATAGGGAGTTCAACATTATCGTCACTGCTTCGGTACGTAAAATAGTGTTTAATTATTTTTTAACGGTATTTATTTTGTTTTTCGGGGCAGAAACAACCCCAAAAAATCATAAATCATAAAAATCGGTCCGGTAACTAACCCGACTTTGTTTTATGTGTATAGATATATAATAAATATTTAAAAGGTGTCATTGGCAGGAAATCATCTATGATACTTTTTAAATAATACTAAACTAAAGCTCAACACACATCACACATCCACTTATTCAATAGCACTTTATATTTCTTATTTGTTTATTTGATAAAGATATAGGCCACCCAAATGCTTCGGATTTTAGTTCAGTTTCGCTGTCGTAGTTACCTTATCTAATTTTATTATAATAACGTATAAAACAGCCATTCTCACAACATGATATGAATGTGTGCAGTTAAAGGTGATTAATTTAAATACCATACGTACCTAATGTATTGGCTATAAAAGCAAAAAAATGCTACGATACTGAGTTTGAGAGCTGTTGCGCTATTACCGAGACAAGCTTTCTTATGTAATCATGAAATATTAAACACATGGTCTTATGGTACGTACCAGTATATGTCAAATTATCTTTGGATTACTGAATCAATCAATAATGTGATTATATTTTACAGGATCGAGGATCGCCACCCCGGAGTACAAACGCAACTGTCCAGGTTATTGTTCAGGATAACGATGACTTGCCGCCAAGATTCACTCTAGATGTTTATAAGACACAAATACCGGAGTTTTATCCCTTACTAGTAAGTTTTTTTTAAGCATAAAGACTTAAAAAGTATTGTGTAACATCCAGCAATGTATAAAAGTTATGACCTTAAATTGAACACCGTCTCACTACGAAGGCCTTAAATCAGTTTAAAATGTAATTGAATTTGTTATAATGAAAAGAAACATTTTAGGCAACCTCGTAAAAATACATTGCATATTTCACGCATGTTTGTCAAATTAAACTTACGCCTGTAAATCTCAAAATTAGGACCTTATCGTGCTTAAAACTGAATAACATTGTTACACTTACACATTACCACTTAGAATGCCATAATATAAAAATTGCGAAAAAGGTTCACAAAGGTTATCATAAATTTACTGCGCAATTCTGCTAACGTCCTATTCGTATTCAGAATCCACGTCTAATTCATACATTTATTGGGAAGGACCTAATTTAATCTCATCCTTTATATCCCTACCCTAAACCCCAAATTACATGGAATTCAATTCACAATCCGGAGCTTTTATCACTTTCAGCAAAATCGAAAGATGCATGTGTGTGACTATATATTTCTGTGCATGTGATTATATTAAATTATCACTCAAGGTATGATTTTGCAAACTGGAACTAAATATGGACACTTCATTTTAGCAGTATTCTCTTTGTGACTAAGATTTTTATATAACAAAAATCCAGCCGTTTTGTTCATGAGACTCGATGATAAGATTTTAATTTGTATTAACATCAATCAAAAGTGTTGATCGTGAGATAAGACCTTAATTTATGCTGACATCCTAGTGTAGAACAAAAAAATCGTATGTCTCACAATTTGATCAGCTCACCTAAGCTACATTTTTGTTTAGCATAATTTGACATGATTTTGTGTTTGAAAAAGTAAACGTAATTTGCGCACTTAAATATATTTTTAATGGTTCTACTAAAAAATACTTTATACTTTCTATTAAACCGGTACTTTTTGTAGCTATATATCGTCCGGAAAGTTGGATATATCGCACTAGTGCTTTTTACTTTTTCATTCCCTTTTTAGGGTTCCGTAGCTAAAATGTCACAAACGGAACCCTTATAGTTTGGTCATGTCCGTCCGTCCGTCTGTCCGTATGACACAGGCATTTTACTCAAAAACTACATGATGGATATTGATGAAATTTGGAATATAGGTGTCTTGTATGAGCCGCTACTTAGTTTGGTACAGGGGTAATTACTCCATACAAAAATACCGGTATTTTTTCCTTTCTTTTCGTTCTTTGGTTTATTATTTCATTTTTAATCGGACAATCTAATAATACGAAGTCATTACTTAAATACATTACTGAACCCTACATAAAAAGCATAAAATAATTCAAAATATTGGCCTATTTCGGGGTTTTTGCACAATACCGGTTCCGAGCCCTGGTTTGGTAGCTAAACAACTAAAATAAAATTCCAAATATGTTACAGAAGCTAAACATTTTTTTTTTCAGCCAATAGCAACGTGTGGTTCATAGTTCGATAGCTCTTTCAAAAACACTGGAAGGTTTCTAAGTAATGTTTTTGATTAAGTGACTATCTTTGGAAATAATTGCTTCGAAAGTTATAAAAATTGTGTCTGGGGGGGGGACCCCTCTATCTTCTAACTAATCCGTGTGTCCGAAAAATATGAAAAAAATTACAAGGTTAACGCTTATTTGTGACGTTTCGCGGGTAAAGGTACCTTATGGATATTGTCGCTTGCGTCGTATCCGACTCCGTTACTATATGATATCATGATAGAATGACGCAAGTGACAATATCCATAAGGTACCTTTACCTGCGGAATGTCACATTTAATCTCCTAACTACAACTAAATCGCTAAGTGTACCTATTACGGTTCAAAAGCTAGAGCCCTGTGGCTCATGGACAGACAGACAGACAGACAGACAGCGGAGGCTTAGTAAAAGGGTTCCGTTGGCACCCTTTGGGTACAGACCCTAAAAATCTTTGATAAACTCGTCTAGCGGTTTCGGATAAGACATCTCGGAACTCGTGCGAAATGACATAGTTTCTTAATTTATACCAAAATAGTACTTTTTGACATAAGTGTGGAAAGTAGGTCCAGAGATATTTAAGAAATAAATGAGTCCGCCATTCTGACGTCAGGTTGGCGGACTCATTTCCAGTTCTAGCTAATGGCTGCCTACTCAAGGGTGAAAGTAGTGCCTAAGGTTAGTGCTTGCAATGTGCTTCCACATGTATGAAGCACAATCAAATTCAGAGAGCGGTTAAAGAGTAATATGGAATTGAATAAGTATATATATATATATATATATATATATATATATTATGTATTGCTATTTCAAATAAGCAGGCGTCTATATATATATATATATATATATATAGACGCCTGCTTATTTGAAATAGCAATACACGTATGTATAACATCTTTATTGCAGGCACACAAAACATGCAGGCGCTTTACATAAAAAAGTGATTAACCCATTACTCTTCAACCGGTCTCTGAATTTGATTGTGCTTCATACATGTGGGAGCACATTGCGAGCACTAACCTTAGGCACTACTTTCACCCTTGAGTAGGCAGCCATTAGCTAGAACTGAAAATGAGTCCGCCAACCTGACGTCAGAATGGCGGACTCATTTATTTCTTAAATATCTCTGGAGTTTAAAGAGCACATTGCTCCAATTTTGGCGCACATTTGGCACATTGCTAGCACTAACTCCTAAGGTATACCACAGCTCCATTTGTTGATGTACACCCGCCATCCTGACACTCACGTATCAAGCAACGTTTTAAATAAAGTCACTTGATTTTTTTTCATTCAGTCAAATCAAAAGAAACTATTTTGGGAACAGACATGCATATGATAATTCTAATTATGATAATTCCATTCAGTTAAACATGGAAATCATTTTTTTCTTTATTTAGTACTTTATGTTTTATTTAAATGCAAATAAATGTACATATTCTTTAGTATACGAAAGTTAACTGAAACGTAAAAAGCACTAGTATGGAAAATACAAATTTTCGCACGATATACAGCACCGTTTTTTGACCAAGTGTATTAAACAACTTTTTTTTTATTAAAGGGCAAGCGTATCCATAGAGAACTCATTTTCGACGAACCTATACATGCGTTCGATCAGGATGTCGGCGTTAACGCAGCTGTCCGGTATGATTTGGTCGCCGGAAACGACAGGAAGCTTTTTTCGCTCAACAATATTAACGGGACTCTGTACCTTGACAAGGAAATTGATTTGGATGCTGAAGCTGGATTATCTGGTAAGTACCCAAAATATTTAAAAAGAAAATAAATCAGGGACGTAAATATCATTTGAATTAATTAACAGTTGACAATTCAATCGGCAGTTTTAAAGCAAATATTCGATATAATTGGTAATAAAAAAGAAAACATTTACATAGAAGTACTCGCAAGAATCAAAAATATAAATTCTTGTTTTTAAAAATAGGTAGGCACATCTAAAGCACACTTTTGTTGAGGAATCAGCTTCTACAATTTTAATGCATTTTTGTTTTTGTGGACTATTTTCCTATAAAGGATGTTTAATGTTTAATTTTTCGAGTATGAAGACAGGGCTTTGGATGGTAATCATGAAATTTGTGAAGGGTTTAATAATTTTTTCAGCTCAGTATTTAGCAAACCTCTTGATAACTTACTATCCAGAGTCTTCCCTCGCGCCACCGTTCTGTGATAACGGCGCTATTATTTCTTCTCTTCATATTTCACCCCAAGAGGTTATAATTTTATTGTCTAAGTTAGACCCAAATGGAGGTGCGGGCAGTGATGGGATTCCACAGTTTTTTATCAAAGAATGTGCGTCTAGTTTAGCTTTACCTCTGTCTTTGCTTTTTAACCGTTCTTTGGCAGATGGTTGGCCTTTAAAGTGGAAAGAGGCCGTAATTGTACCTGTCTACAAAAAGGGTCCTAAAACTAAAATAATCAACTATCGTCCTATTTATATTTTGAATCAGTTTGGCAAAACCTTTGAAAAAATTATTTTGACTAACATCTACAAAGTGCTAAATAAAGGTATTCCTCCTCAACAGCATGGTTTCTTGAGGGGGTGGTCTACGATTTCTAATCTCATAGAATTTACTAATTTTGTCCTTCGGAAGATGGAAAAGGGAGGGCAGGTGGACGTCATATACACGGATTTCGAAAAGGCTTTCGACCGCGTAGATCACGTCATTCTGCTTCGCAAACTCTACTGGCTAGGAATTCGTGGCGATATATTTCGATGGATTTCATCTTACGTCGTTAATCGTAGACAGACAGTCGTAGTCGGTGGCTGTAGATCTGACTTTTGTTGACGTCCCCTCTGGAGTTCCCCAGGAGTCACACCTGGGTCCTCTCCTCTACAATGCATATTTATACGATATTTATACTGTTTTTTATTACTCTAACTTTCTTATGTACGCTGATGATAAGAAAGTTTTTGTGGATGTCAGCCGAGAGGACGATTGTGAGAAGTTGCAGGATGATCTGGATCGTTTATCAGAATATTATAGTGTTAACTGAATCAATGTCAATGTAGATAAATGTGTTCAGATCTCTTTCACGCGAAGTTGAACTCCAATCAAATACCAGTATAATATAGGGGGTGAGGTTATTCAACACGTAAACTCGATAAGGAACCCGGGTGTGACTCTTGATGACAAGTTAACTTTTGAGCAACACGTCGACAACATAGTTAATCGCGCTTATAAGAACTTGGGTTTTGTTTATAGAGTCTGTGGTGACTTTCAGGATGCCTCTTGCATTAAGGTTGTATATTTTGCGTATGTCAGAAGCATACTTGAATATGCTAGCTGCATCTGGTCACCCCAGTACATAACACACAAAGAAAATATTGAAAAAATTCAGCGTTCTTTTGTGCGTCATTTGAATTATCGTGTCAAAAAATGGGACGCTACCTACAATTTGAGATGCAAACGTCACCACTTGCTGAGTCTGGAGGATCAACGTCTTCTGCTTGACATTTCTGTACTACACGATATTCTGTCTGGTCGCATTGACAGTACCGCGCTCCTTGCAGAAATTGGATTTTTCGTACCAAAAATAAAAATTTGTCACTCTGAACGATGCCTATTTAGCGTACCCAAGGTTCACACAAGATACGCTCAAAACTCTCCGTTGCTTCGGATGTTAAGGGAGTACAACACAAAACTTTATACTATAGACTTATTTAATTACTTCAAACCTGCGCTAAAAAACCGGATACAATCGTTTATTATGCAAGGGGGGTTGTAGGTACAGTCAAGGAATTTAATTTCCAACCCACCTAAGGTCCAATATCGTATAGCATACTGTCATCATAAGAGCTAGCTAGAGTACGACGTTACTTTGACATATCACACGCATTGTTTTGTGTCAGTAACTACGTAACAGATTAACAACGTTGACTTGGTGAACTGAAATTTGGAACGGCAATGCACTACCAAAAAAGGACGACAACCGTGGAATCGAAATCGAAGAAAGTCCATCTTTCTCGCTCTTGCAATATTCAAATGAACGCAGATAACGAAATTTAGATTATCGACGTTTGCCGTAGATTTTCCGGAGTCTGGATTCGGAATTATTTTAAAATGTTCTCGATTGACACTGACACCAACTGACACGTATTCGTAATTAGATGAGCAAATGACTTGGCAAAGAGGTTGTCTGTAATGTGCAGTGACAAATAATACGTATTGACATTTATTTCAAAAATAGAAATTTCGACCTTAATGCATCGTGAATGCTTAACAACATTTCAATGAAACGGGTAAGAAATTAAATTCCTTGACTGTACCTGCACATTCTGCGCACTTTCAAGTTATACTCATGCTTGTACACACTGGACACTTACATACAGACACATATACACACACACACACACACACACACACACACGCACACGCACACGCACACGCACACGCACACGCACACGCACACGCACACGCACACAACACGCGTGTGGAGTGAGCCCCGTTCATAGTTTGCCTTTCTATTTCACTTCTTGGTTTTTATTTCTTCTGTAACACTTTCAATGCTTGTGTCATATTAAGAGTTAAGATTAATTTAATATACATATTTTTCATGTGATTTTGGTTCCACTAACAGTTCTTTAGTGGACATCTGTAATTGGCTTTGTGTTTTAAGGATTGTCTCTGTATATTTCTGAATTGTAATGCTGTTGATGTCCCAAATAAATAAAATAAAAAATAAAATATTTACTGCGTTTGTTTCAGGAAATACGTTTATTCTGCAAATTCAAGCAGTCCAGGTCGATAACCCGCTCAAGACTGCACAAGCGAGGGTTGAAGTAGAAGTGCTTGATCTGAACGACAACCTACCAGAATTTGAAGTCGACTTCTACAATATTAGCATAGTGGAGAATCTTCCTAACGGTAATTAAGAATACTTACCTCTCAATCATTAATCACTGTATCAAAAAAACTATACGAAGTTAAGATCGAAATAAATTTATTACAAGAGATAAAAACTGCGTATGAAATACAGGAAGATTTCAGCACTCTTTGAAATAACTTTATTTAATTACAGGGTTCAGTGTTCTCCAAGTGATGGCAACAGATAAAGACCAAGGAGATAATGGAGAATTTACATACCAACTAAATGACCCTGACGGAGCTTTCGTTATAGATGCTCGAACAGGGTGGCTCACGGTCAGAAATCAGGTATGTTAACTGCGTGAGCAGCTCAATTGCTCACTGACGTTCATTACAGTCAAACATTGCTCGACATTGCAACTCAAAAAAAATTGTCAGTTCAATCCAATCTGCAGTTGATCATGTTTAAAATTTGCGGGAGGTTTATATAAAAAATATAATTCTTCTCAATATGTAATACATTTATTTATTTTCAGACGGTTTTGGACAGAGAAAGACACTCATCGTTGAAGATGAAGGTTTACGCAAAAGAAAAGAAGCCCAGTATTGTAGGGACCTATTTAGACAAACAACGGCTGTCAAAGTACAAACGTAACCCAACCACACCAAGATCAATTTACCGAGATAAAACAACATACATATTTCCTGACAAAATAGGCACTAAAAACGAAAACGTAGAATACTTTGAAGATCTGCATCAACTTATGTCATTTGTTAATGTCGAAGTTACTTTATTAGATGCGAACGATAATAACCCTGTATTTGTGCCTAGTAATTTGTACGAATTTGTGATAAAGTCTAATTCTAAGGTTGGTACTTACATTGGAAAAGTCAAAGCAGTTGACCCAGATTTAGGTCGGAATGGAATGATTTTGTACGATCTCCAACGAACCAGTAATTTAACGATAACATCGCCTTTTCAAGTAGATGCTAAAACTGGCGTAATTAGCTTAGCCGAAACACATGTCACTGAAGGCAGACATGCTTTATTTATTGAAGCTTCAGATCAACCCGCTAATCCTAGTGAAAGAAGATATTCATTAGCTGTCGTTACGATTGACGTAATAAAATCATCTAAGGGTACGTTCATATTTTTCACTGAATTAATTTCTGATTGTCTTCTGTTTTCACTATTGATCATAATATGTAATTAAATACGATGACTCACAAACGCACCTTACCGATAACAATCATGACGATTAGTTAAAATGCTAATAATATGTTCATTAGTTGGTTTGGCTGTTCTCTTGATGGCCACCAATACGCAGCGAGCACAACTTTTTCGATGTTACAAATTTGGATTCACACACCCTATCTGGCAACAACATACCAAAAAATCACAACTACCATGCTATCATGCTTTGCGATTTTAGCATTTTAACGCGTCGATTTCCATGGGCTTAGTAGGCACGACCAAATACTCAAAGGTTGAATTTCAATAGTAAACGAATATTGGAAAAAGACAATATTTATTTTACAGGATCAAGACCTGATAGACCCGACTTCTTAGGAGCTCCTTACGAATTTTGGGTCGGTTCAAATGTTGGCATTGGTACAAGTGTTGGACAAATACGCATAAATGAAGCAATGGAGAAGGGCGATGTTTCTTATGACTTACTTCATGGATATGAAGACGGAGGTAGAGATATGATCAACGAATTTTTGATAAATAACAGGTTTATGGTTGACCTTGGTATCATCGGCTGGAATGTGAATAATTGTGCAGTGAATCAAATTAATATTTGAAGTTAGGTTAATTGTATTCGTGTTTTACTTTCAGTACCATTTGCTGTTGAAGAAAGTTCGGGAGTAATTACAGTGATCGAAGAACTATCAAGGTTTAACCGACCTATGTATGATTTTGAAGCTGTCGCTACGCAGGAAAATGCAAACTTAACTATTACTACTAACGCAACTGTACACGTTGTTGACGTTAATGACGAGAGAGGTGTTTTATTAAAGTAATGTACCTTTTTTATATTATATTTTATACGTGCCATATGCCACCATGTGTGGTACCGTATGTACGGTATGCAATACCGGTTTCACTTGTATGGGCCAATACTGAAAAACCGGTTTTGCATGTCCTAGTGGCACACCATCTATTACGTTGCATATTATTCATGCATACGGGGTAAAATATTATTGATCCTCCTAATTTTTCCTAGGCATTATGTAGCAATAAAATTGCCATATCTGAAAAAAATCTAGGTAACATTTTCACAATAAAATGTGCTGTCCGAAAAAAAAATAGTAAGGTGAAGATAACCACGCGCTAGTGACGATCGGACTCGACCAAAACATTGCAAATTGCAATTAGTCGCCCGCGCATCCGGCCGGCCGACCGGTCGTGCCCTTCCACGTTGTGTCTCTCGTACCTACGCGATGCACGTCGTTGCAATGTTTTCGAACAATTAAAAATAAAAATCAACCGTGTTTTCTTAGACGAAACCAAAAATAACGTAGAATGTATGTGTTTTAGGATATCTTTCAGCTGCTGTTTCTCAATTATTTTGTATTAAAAGATACTCAATGAAAAAATACGTATTATACAGAGTGAAATATTACTGACCGTCCAAATTTTTCCTAGGCATTAGGTATCAATAAAAGATGCCATTTCGGAATAAAAAAATATAGGTAAAGTTTTCACCATAAAATGTGCTGTCCGAACAAATAATTAGTATCGATGCGTAAGTTGTTCGCGGCGAGGAGACCGTTGCTGTCTCCCGCACAGTGCGCTACCGTGGTATCCACAAACGTATGTTTTTTTAGGATATCTTTCAGCCGCTGTTCCTCAATATTTTAGTACTGAAAGATACTGACTGAAAAAACACGTATTTTCTATTTTTCGCTTAAGAATCCACTGAAAAAATTTGGACTATGAAAAAATATTCACCCTGTATACGTACGTTGTAATTTTCGGTAAGGCTAATTTGAACGGTCAAAAAAAATTCAGTCTGGATAAATATGCAACCTCAAAATGAAAAACTGGAATCCTTATACGACTGCTCGTGTGTCTGTCTGTCCATCTGTCACAGACAATATGCTCCAAAACTGGTGGACCGATATAGTTGAAATTTGGTACACATTATGTAAATTGGTGACCTAAAGACGAGTGTGATACGTAAATAAAAAAATCTTTTAATGAATTTTAACCGTATCTTTTGACATATCATATGAAGAGGCTCATTATGAAAATGTTAAATATATATATATATTTTATAAGTTACTTACTTTTGAAGTTAATTAAGAAAATAATCGAATATTGACAATTCCCCGTCCCCCTCCTCGATCTTTGAAAATATTAAGCCTTAAATGTTGAAGAAAATACAGAAAATAGTTATTTACCTCGATATCGATTAGAGGAAAACAAAAAAAGTAGAAGTCTTTCTTATAAAACGTATAAGTAACGTACGGAACCCTATTCACGCGAGTTAACCTATCACTTGTCAACCTAAGTTGCTAATTTTTTTTTAATTTTTAGGGGTGCTAATTCACCACTCGTGTTTCATGTGAAAGAAAATGTTGCTGGAGCCACCATTGGGCAAATCTTCCCTGTCAATATAAGCACTTTGCCGGTGAACATGACTGGGAACATTCATTTTATTATAGCCAACCATCAGGACATTACGGATGATATTGCTATAGGTAACGTAAACCTAAAATAAGTGTTAAAAAAGGATTTAATTAAAATATGCATAAATATTAATATAATAAAACCGATTTCTCTCATGGAAAGTAATTGCGAGATTACATAAAATTTTATTATTAATTTTTCAGGTCAAGATGGAACTATATACGCACAAAAACCACTGGATAGAGAAAAACGAGAAATTTACAGAATTACCGTGATTGCAGAGTTTAATAAAGGCATGATATCTGGAGCTGGCATTTATCAAGTCACTATACACGTAGATGATGACAATGACAACCCACCTATTTTTGATTCTCTTATCTATGAAGGATTTATTACTGAAAATGCTGAAAGGGGTACAGAAGTGAAAATGTCTAATAAAATCAAAGCAACTGATGCCGACGCAGGATTTAATGCTCAATTTATGTATACGCTCTTTGGAGATGGACATGAATTATTTGACGTCGATGAAAATACTGGCATAGTTTCATTCGTAGGAAACAAATTAGACAGAGAAGAAAAAAGTGTATACTTGCTTAAAATCGTTGCAAGAGACAAAGGAAGTTTAAGTTCTGAAGCTAAATTAACTATCACAGTATTAGATGAAAATGATTGTGAACCTAAATTTAACCATATAACTGTACCAATTGGAGAAAATATAGATCTCCTAGAACTCGATGAAAAGACTAATATCAAGATATATCGTGAGAAAAAAAATGAAGCTAGTGGAGTAATTATTAACGTGGAAGCTAAACCAAAGAATAAGTTTGCTTTTATTAATGCTCAAGGGCCTATGTTTTCGATACCAGAAAATGTAGCCATTGGTTCCACAATTTTAAAAATAAACGCTGTAGATATGGACAGTGGAGTCAACGGTCAAATACGATACGAATTCATTTCAGAAATTTTTATGCCCCCGTATCCAATATCATCAAATGCGATTAACATAAAACGATATTTTGTGATCAATGAAAGACATGGTCATATAATAGTTGCAAGAGCATTGCCACCAGAATCTGAATTCAGATTAAATATATCGGCTATTGATGGGGGCGGTTTAAACGATCACATTACAATACGGTTTTTCATCAAAGATGTTAATGATCATTTCCCAATGTTCAAGAAGTCATGGTATAATTTCAATGTTGAAGAAGCGCAATACACAAGGAGAATATTAGGTAAAATTGACGCAACTGACGCAGATTTTGGACAAAATGCAAATCTCACATATTACATAGAACCTTCAAGTAAAGACTTACCATTTGAAATTGCGCCTCTCAGTGGCGTTTTCAGTGTCAATGGTGAACTAGATAGAGAAAAAGAAGATAAATACATACTTACCGTGGTAGCTAAAGATAATGGTTCTGAAAAGAAACTGTCATCATCTGTAAGTGTTGAAGTTCAAGTATTAGATGTGAATGATAATGCACCTAAGTTCTTTGCTTACGATGATTTGCTAGAATGGAAACATCCAGAAGCAGGCGAATTGTCGAATCACAATTTTGAATCTGTTATGATGATACCAGTATACAAAGCAACGTTAGAAGAAAATGCACCAATAGGAACAACCGTAACAAGGGTATATGCAAACGATTCGGATTTTATTGGTAACGGAAATGGTTTGATTTTGTACAGTCTGCCGCAACGTAAAAATAAAATGAATTTATTTACTGTAGACTCTAAGGAAGGAATTATAACAACCATAGGTAGACTTGATTATGAAAGTCAAACAGTTCATAATGTGACAGTGGTGGCCTCAGATTTGGGTTCCCCTAGTTTAAGTTCAACAGCTATCTTAATGCTAACTGTGACTGATGTCCCTGATGACGTTGAAGTTTCGGATAAACCAGTATTCATTTCTCGTTACTATGAATTAGAAATAGAAGAAAACGCTAGAACTCCAGTAGAATTATTAACTCTTAATCTCACAGAGTACTATGAAAACTTCAAAATGAAATATTTTATTCTTAATGAAAATGATTCAGATGTTAAGAGGACGTTTGTAATAGATCCTCGTAATGGTACTTTGTACTTAGTTAAAAGTCCGGATCGTGAAGTTAGAGACGTTTATGAAATAATAATTAGAGCTGAAAGACAAAAGATAAGCAGAGAACTCCCACACATGATATATCCCGTCTCAGATGACGTTTTGGAAGGAATGAGTAAATTTGATGTGAAAGTGATTTTAAGGATAAAAGATGTTAATGATAATGCACCAAAGTTCATAAATGGAGGGAGGCCAATGGTGACAGCGATACCGACAACCGCTGCATTTGGTTATCAAGTCATACAATTACAGGTAAGGGATTACAACGATCATTCACCGTTTTCTTCACCTAGTTGTAAAAGGCTACCAATCCAGCTAATATTCAAATTGGAAATTTGCTATCAATTTCTGTATAGCTATATATAATATATAATATGCTAAATTAATGTTTAATTCTATTATAACCAGGCAACAGATGCTGATCTAGGAGTGAATGCTGATATCCGCTACCAGATACTTAACGAACAATGGCAGCGGTTTGCCATAGATCCCGAAACAGGGCGAGTGCGCGCTGTCGCCTCGTTTGGACGAGATGCAGGAAGGGTCTTCGGTTTTGATGTTAAAGCCACTGATAAAAGGGGAGCTGATGATGGGAAATCGGCTATTGCTAACGTCTTTGTAAGTAAACCTAACCTAAACAAAATAAGAGCCAGAATCTCAATCTAGAAATTTATCAATATTCGAAAAAGCAAAACTTTGCTTATATCGTTCCGTCATACTGGATTGAGAAATGTCGATATTTACTAGTTGAGACAAATAAACTTCTTGTCGTAATAGTAGAAGGTAAAATGTGTTAACTTTTTGTATTTTTTCACTTTACGAGTAAGTCTGCACGAGGTAAAATCATAAAAGCTTTTGGGTGTCCTAACTAAGACGTTTGGCCACAGCTTAGTCCATGAATGTTAACCACCATTACAAATTCTAGGTATACGTACTTGATGACAATAAACAACTTGTGCTAGTTGTCGGTGCTAAACCAATGGAGGTTGAAAAAGAAGTGGAAAATATCACAAGAACTTTGACGACTATGACTGGATACGATGTCAGAATCAGGCGACTTGAGGCTAATAATAGAGTTACTATGGACGGATATGCGTAAGTTAATTTAACTTGTAATTTAGATATTGAATTGGTACTACTGATAGGTAATTATTAATTTAAAACGTACCAATTACTAATTCTTAAAGCTTTCAACCAAAAAATAGTTCTTCATCTAGAGAAAGCAAAGAAATCGTTGTCGGTTAAAGGTATCGTTTGTCGTTAGCTATTAAAACTGTTTGAGAAAACCGCAGTTTATGAATTCAGTTTCCAAGATTATTGGTTTCACATAAGTTTTTTTTTTTTCAGTACTGATATGTTTATTTACGCTGTTGATCCGATGTCAAATACAATTATTGATATGGATGTTCTTCAAAAGTAAGTAATTTATGTACTTTTTTTTATTAATCGTCAACCTGGAACCTGCTTAAGGTCAGCCGGGGCGAAAGCAACTATAAGGTTAAGGTAACTAATTGCAGTTTTTCTCAACATTTGCCCAACAAATGTTCTTTTTACAAAAACCATTAGATTGAGTGAAATTGCAATTAGTTACCTAAGGCTCATAGTTGCTTTCGTTTTTTATTTTTTTTTACTTAATTTTTAAATTTATGCAGATAAGGACCACTAGTAATTAACGTTTATCTTATTTTTTGTGTAATTTAGTACATCATTCTGTGCTTCTGTTATTTGAAAAAGAGCGTTTGCGTATAGATTTTAACAGGTTTAATATATACAGTAAATATTTGTTAAAGTGAATTATTTATTTTACATTTAATACCAAGTATGATTTCAGATCACTTTTAAAGAGGGGTACTGAATTACGTCAAAACCTTGCTGGATTCAAAATACTTGAAGTAGGAGATGCCTCAATGGCACAACCGCGAGGTGCCAGGCTCCTTGGTACTATGGAAATCAGTGCAGTAGCACTTGGTTGCATCGTTTTTGCCGCCACTCTAATCACAACTATCGCTATTAAATGTCTAAGAAGCAGAAGGTAATATATTTTTTACTGTTTTTATTTTACTAGTCGTACCAAATTTCTATATAAAACGTTGTAAGAGTAAGCTGTTGAGTACGTTTTACACATTATCAATACAGGGTGTCTGTAATACCAACGTACATACGAAAAGGGCTGCTAGACCATCTCATAAGACACCAAATAAAGTAAATTTGACCTGTCTCTTAAGTTCTCTCTTAGTTTTCGAGATATTGACGTTTTTACCCGACTGCGGCGAAGGCCAAAGGAGGGTTATGTGTTTAACATGTATGTACATACATAGGTATGTATGTATGTCCGTTCCTATGTCCGCTCGTAATTACTCAACGGCACAACCGATTTTGATAACGTCACTGGGTATGACGTTCGTTAAAATAAACAAAATGGCGGATTTTATGCACTTAAAGTGCACCGCAGTCGGGTTTTTTTAAGTAAAAATGTGGTTATTGTAATTCATTATTTGTGTTTCGAGTGTCATGACAAGACAAGTATTTTTCAAATCCGTTTTTGTATGGGTTGCTAAATAACTAGGCTATTGAACGTAATTCCTATGTCTTCATACCGTGGATATTTTTCAAATTTCACCTTTGGTTTCGAACGACGAGGGTGGTGAATAAAAAAAAGTATCAACTGAAACTGGCACATGACATATAAAAACAGCGTTTTTATTGTAGTTTGTAAATTGGTATAACATTTACTAAATACCTACTGTAATAGATAGATAGATCATTTATGAAATGAGAAAATATCAATATTTTGCAATACAAAGTTACAAGCTTTCACGTCATGGTTCATCAATATATATAAGATATAAAAAGCAACGACTGACTGACTCATCAACGCACAGCCGAAACTACTGAAGCCAGGAAGTTAAAAACTTCACAATTGGTTGGATATGTAATATAGGCGAGGGTTAAGATTAAGAAGGGATTTCATTCAACCTCTACAGGGTTTAAATAGGGGTTGAAAGTTTGTAAGGAGACAATACGATTTTTTTAATAAGAGGTTTAAAAAATCATTTATAGACTCTTCATTAGAATTAAAGAAAAGTGATTTCACCTATTTTGGAAATTCATTTAAAGACTCTTTATTAGAATCTAAGGAAAGCAATTTTACCGTTTTTGGTATTTCACTCACTAAAGGCGTTAAATAGGGGTTGAATTGAAAGTATGTGTGGTGACTTTAGTATTTTTTAATTAAGAGGTTTCAAATTTCATTTATAGACTCTTCATTAGAATGAAAGATAAGTGATTTCACCGATTCTGACAATTCATCCCCTAAAAGTGTTAAATAGGGGTTTAAAGTTTGTTTGTGGACAGGAAAAAAAAGTTATACCTAAAAACGCGATGGTGATATAATATTGGCCGGTACTGTATTCATAATATCATCTTTCTGCTGAAAAACAAATGAAAAAACGAATCGCGGGCCCGGCAGTATACAGTACGTATCCGATCATAAAGCAAAGCTGTAAGCTGGCCAACGTCGATATGAAGTATAGTGTAATGGCATAGTTTGTATCACTGTTGCAGCAGTTTTTTTTTAGATTTAATAAAAAAAAATTGTTATGTACCTGTTATTTGCAGATGATTTCGAAACAGCCTGTGGATGTAAACTAGAGCTGGGCGTTTTTTTTCACAGTTTTCTATAAAGAAACGGAGTAACAGTTTCTTGCCACAGCTAAAAACAGTTTCTTTAAAACCTGCTACTCGGTGTAACGATACCACAGACTAAGTTTTTAGAACAAACAAATCAATATCGATACTAGTCAAAACTTGCTACAGCCGTCGCGTAACGTTGCTAACCTACCTAATAACTAAGCTTTCATTTCATTCGGAACAAAATTAAGCCGTAATAAAAAAAAACAGTTACTTATAAAAAAAACCTTTACGTTTCGTTTCACCGAAAACGCGTTACGACCCAACTCTAATGTAAACAATCTAAACGTCACTGTCTTATCGTAAACCAACTAAACATATCATCACAACGTTCTTCACATTTTCGCATTTCAACCATGATGTCATTAATTTCTGTTTTTGTTAAAGCATAAATGCGTGTACTTACCAATTAAAAAAAAACATTTAACATAACAATTTGAAAAACGAGTCATTGTCCTTGAGAGTCATGATAACTCATTGCAGTGCATTAGTGAGATTCATCGTTCGTACGATAATATGTTTTGCCGTGGCGAGGATGGGTATTCAATTTATTTACCTCAACGTGATCCTGAAACTAACTTAGGTACCACTTAAAAATACAGGTTCGGCTGCATGTTTCTACTGATTTCGTTTAATGATTAGACAATTAGACAAGGGGAAGATAATCATCTAGTTTAGTATTTCCGGTCCCCTTTTTAGTTAATTTTTGGTTGATACATGGGCAAAAATCGAAACAGAAAGAACTAGGTTTTGAACTATATCCAAAACAACTAGGCGCAACTAAGATCCGATAGCTATATACACCTGCGGGATGATATTGGCCGGCAGAATGTCAATATTCGTAGTGAGCAGCTGGGCCAGAAGGTGGTGCTACTGTCATCTTTCACTGGGGGACCACGTGATATGCATGAGCGCACACAAGAAGAAATGACTGATGTGCGCCACTATGACCATCCTGATCTTTTCATCACATTTACGTGTAACACCCGATGGAAAGAAATGGCAGATTTGCTATTGCCTGGCCAAAAGCCATTTGAACGCGACGACATTGTAGTTAGAGTATTCCACCTAAAAGTGAAAAAGATTATGGCTCTTCTAACTAAAGGCAATTTGTTTGGGCCGATGCGTCGTTTTACATACTCAGTAGAATGGCAAAACGGGGACTTCCTCACATTCACATTTTGCTATGGTTAGAGCAGCGTATAAGTCCAGAGAAAATTGACAACGTTATTTGTGCAGAAATACCTGACCCTGAGCAAGATCCTCTCCTCCATGATATTTTGAAGGATCACATGATACACGGTCCTGGTGACAGTCTAAATTACAAATCGCCCTACATGAAAGATACCCAGACAGAAGACGATGGATATCCGCAATATAGGAGGAGGTCTCCAAATGACGGTGATCATACGATAAACATTAACGAATTGGAGTTGGATAACCGATGGGTAGTGCCTTATAAACCTGTCCTGTTACGTACTTTTATTGCCCATATTATTGTAGAGTTATGTAAAGCCATCAAATATATTTGCACTCTCGACTCTCGAAAATGAGAAAAACGATGTGAAAATCTACGAAAGTGGTCAATACATAAACAGTTCTGAAACAGTTTGGAAAATCTTATGGTTTCCCATTTATGAAAGATTTCCACGTGTTACGTCTAGCTGTCCATCTTGAAAACGGTCAGCGTATGTACTTCACGGCCAATGACTTGTCAGAGAATTCCCTTCATACTTTATCTGAAATAAGAAATTCTTCTCTCGGAGGAAAAGGGGGAACGTTGTTGAAGGTTGGCCCGGAGTAAAAACAGATCACGTTCTGGGTAGGGTCTACTCGGGTCATCCAAACAACACCGAATGCTACCATCTACGCTATTGCTCAATAAGGTTAGAGGGCCGACGTCTTTCGATGGCTTGAACACTGTCAACAGCTTCCTTCATCCAACATTTCAGTCAGCGTGCAAGGCCTTTGGATTGCTGGAAGACGATAAGCATTGGGACAAAACTTTAGAGGAAGCTGCATTATGCGATTCTCCGATCAAGCTACGCGAATTATTTACAGTCATATTAGTCTTTTATCAAGTCGCTGATCCTTTAAGCCTTTGGGAGAAATACAAAGACAGTCTCTCAGATGACATCAAACGCTAAGTGACGAGAGAGTTGCAAGATAGTGCGCAGCTGCCCATGGATGAGATGTAAAACACATGCTTGATATTGATCGAGGATGCAGTTTTAGCTTAAGCACACAATACGGATTACCTCAGCCTAAAAGATCTACAGCAACTTTTACTAATCGCGAATACCTACGGGTGACCAGACCTGTGTGCCCTAGGAGAGTCAGTGTCGCATAATGACGGATTACTGACAGCTGAACAGCTGGAAGTTTATCGTAAACTTCTTGACAACATTGATCAAGGTATTGAACAAATATTTTTCCTCGATGCTCCTGGTGGCCTTTAAAACCTTTCTTAATAATTTTCTTCGCGCGAAAGGGAGAAGTAATCGTGGTATTGCATTAGCTGTCGCTTCGTCAGGAATTGCAGCAAGCAACACTATTAGAGGGAGGTAAGACTGCTCACGCTGCGTTTAAGTTGCCACTAACTTTAATTCATACCGAAGCTCGGCTTTGCAATATTTCGAAGCATAGGAATGCGGCCAAAGTAGTGCGCGATTGTAAGCTTATAGTTTGGGGTGAATGTACAATGGCACATAAAGGAGGCTACGAAGCATTGATTAGAACTTTGAAAAATATCAGGGCAATGGCACCATATTATTAGCTGGAGACTTTCTTCAAACTCTGCCCATAGTGTCAAAAGGGACACGGGCTGATAAAATCAAAGCTTGCATTGAAGCGTTCAATCTTTGGCCCTTAATAAAAAAACTCAAGCTTCAAAAAACATGCGAGTACACCTGCGAGGCGATATTTGCGCTGGAAATTTTTCTAATCTTCTCCTTAAAATAGGAAGTGAAGAATATCCAGAGATTGAGGGCAAGATTGTAATTCCATCTGAGCTTGCGGTAGTTGTGCATACCGTTGAAAAACTTATTGTTCGGATATACCCCGGTGTTGACCACCTACACAGCAAGTCCATGATTCTGACACCTAAAAAAGCCATGCTTCCGCCATTAATACCATTTTGTTGAAATCGTTTAAAGGTGCAGAATCCGTGTATAAATCCTGACTCTGTTGTGAACACGGATGATGCTGTTTATTATCCTGTTGAGTTCTTGAATGCACTTAATCCACCTGGTTTGCCAAGTCATATGCTTATACTCAAAGTAGGTGCTCCAGTAATGTTACTGCAAAACATCAGTCCGCCCAAATTCTGCAACGGGACTAGATAAAGTGTGAAAGCTTTACCTCGCAACGTGGTAGAGGCTATTGTAATTATTGGTTCTGCTCGAGGCGAATCGGTATACATACCGCGAATACCACTTATACCTTCGGATTACCCATTCGTATTTAAGAACCTACAATTCCCGCTTAAGGTCTGTTTCGCAATGATGATTAATAAGTCTCAAGGTCAATCGTTGAAAACGGCAAGCATTGATTTAAGGGGGGACTGCTTCTCTCACGGCCAGTTGTACGTGGCTTGCTCAAGGGTAAGCTCATCAAGTTGGTTGTGTTAGCACATGATGGTAGAACCGCTAATGTTGTTTACAAAGAGGTATTTCAGTAAGGGTTACTCAAAAGATCACATTAATAATCACAATCACACCACCGTTTCCGGCTATACTATCGCACCTTCAGAATTATATTGACTCAAAGCATTTTCATATTAGGTCACTATTTATAGTGATCTATAATCGGTACACAAAATTCGAATTTAATGCGGACGAAGTCGCAGGCAAAAGCTAGTTCCAAACAAAAAGCTTATTGGTCGTCTTCTCGTATTGATAGATTAATGGATATTATCTTTGGTGAGGTGATAAGATAACGGACTAACTTTGACGGACGATTACGTTAAGTTTGCACCTAATTTTTAAGTAACATGCAGCACGCCAGGTGCAAGCATAGTTCAACCGGATCGTATGAAAAAGATGAAATTGGCAGGGGTTCCCGTTCACAAAATGAACAAATTTTTAGTTTGGGGGCATTTTAGCACTTAACAAAACGTACTCGGAAGGTAGGAGTTGCAGTTTGGATTTTTGAAAAATATGAGGCACGCTATTCAGCAGTCGAATTAATGAAATAGTAACTACAGTACAAATTATATTTGTAAAAATATATCCTTAGTTCCTTACGCAATTTTTAGCCTTTTTTTTTACGCCATGTGCCAGGTTAAGTTTTACTTTTTTTTTTCATCGCCCTTGTTCGAAATCAGAGGTAAAATTTGGAAAAAAATTAAAATTATTTTTCGCTATCTTAATCACAGCATGAAGAAATTTATTTGGCAACCCATATCAAAAAACAGATTTGATAAATACTTCATATTATAAATCTTAATTATTAATTTAATCAATTTTATCTTTATATTAAATATTTTAGTCATGACACTCAAAACACCGAGTCAGGGTATCACTTAGCACGAGTTTTGCAAAAACGTCAGTCATATGTATCATACATATACAGGGACGCCCTGTATATCGCGATATGTTTGTGTGCATATCGTGGATTAGCAAAGCAATGTTTTTTGTTTTTAAAACGTAAATATCTCGAAAAATAAGAATATTTTACTGAGTTCAAATTTACTAAATCTGTTGTCTTATGAGCTGTTCTATCACCCCTTTTGTATGTACGTTGGTTTTAGGGACAACCTGTATACATAAAACAAAGTCGGGTTAGTAACATCATGTTATAACACGAGAACGGGTGGACCGATTATTATGGTTTTTGATTTTGTGGGTTTGTCTCTGCCTCAAATAACAGGATAACTATAAAAAAATCTAAAAATTAAAAAAAAAGGAGGCGGAACGAAGTTCGCCGGGACAGCTAATATACCATAAAAGGATAGGTTTATTAAGTCCTTAAATAAATTAAAATTCGACCTGTAAGTACTGACTAGTAGTAGTTTTACGACTAAAGACTTTGTTTGATAAAATCCATTCTGACGACTTCCATTTTACGACTTTTGAATAAAACATTGTAGGACCTTCCCGACTAGGACATTTTAACCCATTAAATTTTATTCTAGCAACCTCAAGAGGTAAGCGAACCTTTATTTTTTACTCCTTTTCAGACACCGCCATCATCACAAACAAAAGCATGTCACTCATTATTTTATATAAACTTTTAGTGTAAGTCTCTTGCACGGTTGTTAATTATTGTGATAAACTCAGTAGTTTTTATACACTATGTTGGTTGTTTAATTAATGTATTGAACATAAACCTAAACTTTCGTTCTTTTAAAAATAAATGAATGGTTTACAAAAATTGGTTGTTTATTCCATTTTGCACATTCTTCATCACTATATAATTATAATATCTATTCATTCCCTTTTGCACGTAACTGTCTGTATCATCTTCTGTTGGTAACCATATTCTTCTTTTGACTGACTCTTCTCCTATCTTTTGCCCTAACAGAAATCGTCACAAACCATATTCCCAACAACGTCTTAATGCTTTCTCCACTGAGCACTTAACTAAATATGGAGGTCTCTTCCCGTCTGGAGGGAACCAATGCCAGGAACTTCACCAATCAATCAGCGAAGCAGATTCATATATTGACGTAATCAACCACAACGTTAGCAAGAAGATATGCCCTCATGGCAATACTGTGGAAGAATTTGGAAAAGCCCATCAGAAGTGTATAAAGAATCAATTTGGCGACCATACTTCAGACTTTAACCAAAAACATGAGAAACTCTGCATCAAGTACAACCAACGCCCGCTGCAGAAGAGGTGAGATTGATTGAACTTAATATGTATATCAAAATATTTGAATTGAGATTTACTAACCATTTTTTATTTTAAAAATCCACAAACAGTTACTAAACACAATACTGAAGCAAGTATCAACTTTATTTAATTAAGCTAATGGCGCGTCCACATTGGTGGTGTACCTAATGTAACATGCAATGAAAGGCAAAACGTTGCATTACATTACACCAATCTGGACGCGCCATAAAAACGGTAGACAAGGGATTTTAAATAAAATTACCCGATTTTTGGTTTGATAATGGCATTACATTATAGGTACTCTATAATAATCATTACTCTAATACCATTTCATGTATAACAAATCTAACACACACTCATTCACCTAGGAAGGGTCATGACAACTCGATAACGTCAGTGAATTCTAGTGGACAGGATTCTGGGATCGCCGAGGCTGTACGATGCCCGTGTGGCCAGTCCAGCGTCCACACATCGGAGGAAAGCAGTCGGTATGTAACGTTAATATATGTTACTTTTTATGAATGAACCTATTATAACTTTGGCAGGATTTATTTTGCTTTTGGAATAATATAAAATTGGGACTTATCTATTTATCTCCATTTGTTTTTCTGGGTCTTTTGGTTTTAACTTAATCTAAAAGCAACATCAGCAGACCACAAAGTAAAGAATGTAACTCAAAGCTTTTTTTGATCATAAGTTACATGAAAATACTAATGAAATACTAAAATGAAAATTACATGCTTTGGCATCTTATTAATCAAAAACATAACAAACACGAACTCATTAATAATATCGTAGGTATTAAAGAAGCTGTCAGTCCCTGATAATAATAATAATTCATACAATATCGTTTTGATAATTGAAAAATTACAGATGCAGTTACGAAGACTCATTAAAGTCCAACCACAATCAAGAACGGAAACCATACCATCGAGATTTACGCGCAGAATCTGATCAAAGATTCCCCCGCCGAGCTTCTTTTGGCCATCAGCCATTACAACAACGCCGAACGAATTATGGACGACAGTCTTTTTCGGAAAACATACACAGACATTATCCAATGTCTGCAAGCACCAAAATAACTAAGCAGATATCATCTCCCAATGTATCTAATATTCCTCAATCATATTTTATGAACAAAAGCTTCAAAAGAAAAGAAGCTTTAAACGAACCAATGATAGATTATGATCAAAGTGATGACGACGTATTTGATACGAGGATTGACAGGAGACCAAGTAAAGTAAAACGGGGGAAGTTTATGGAATTAGGTGGGCAAGCTGCCGTATTTGTAGCAACGCCAGCAGCAGCAGAGATTATGAGGAGACAAGGCAGTGAAAGATTTATGTTTGCCAGACCTTTATAGTAAAGTTGACTGGTGAATTGTTTGTGATCAATATTTCTTAAAAATGCATTACTCTTTACAGAACACATTAAAGCAAGAAGCGAATCAATTTGTTTTTGACAAAATAGGGACAATAAACACAGGTTTGTCATGTCTTTGAAGACTGAAGTGTAACCGTTATTGTCCTGCAGCTCTGCATGTTAGGAATATGCAATACTTTACATTGTTTAAACAATGTGAAATCTATTGTTTTGCAAGAATTTGTAAACCCCCTATTTACTACTTTAGTTCTTGCCAATTCGATGGATTAAGTTTTAAATTAATAAAGGAACATGGCTGTCCAATAATCATTTATAGAAAGTGAACAAGTGGCGCTGAACAGAAAATATGTAATGGAATTGGACTGTTATTTATGTGTTAAATACCTACTTAAAATGTTTAACCTTATGTTGAGAGTTTATAATTTCTTGTAATTTAATGAGTGCCATTTGGTGTGAATGAAGACTAAACTTGTAACCATACCTATTACCCTGAACCACCTTTAATGTAACATTCTAACTATGTTAGAAATGATGTAAAAATGTTTTATAAATTGTAAATACTCTTTAGATTTTAAGAATAAAGTAATTAAATTAAATGTTATCATGGTTTTATTTGTACCTACCTATTTGGTGTAAAAACTACCGACAATTAACCAATTTGTGATATAATTATTCTTTTGATATAGGTATTAAGTGAAATAACCAGAGCTCGGCAGGGGTGAGCCATTTTTACGTCATGTCAAGTGTAGATATTAATATACATACACCTAGAAAATAAATATTAAAAGAAATAAAACTTTATTCATTATAATTAAACTTAAATGACAATGCATTATGTACAAAACGAGTACCTAGACTCCAAGTTTTTTATTTATTCTTAATTTTCTTTGTTATTGTAATGAAGAACTATAAGTTTTTCTATATTTTCAATTTTCAACGCATTTCTTCTTGAGTAATATCCACTTATAGATAGAAATTGATTTTTCTACATCCACTAAACTGAGTGGAGTAAAATAGTACATTAAAATACTGTTTGCTAAAAAAGCTTGCAATAAAATTCATTTCATTTGATGGCGACGTAAATATCGTAGTAGAAAGGCAGCCTAAATAAAATAATTTCATTATTTATTAAATTACACCACATCTACCATTGAACGACAAACGAGAGCGAGAACAATAACCATAATCATAAAAAATGCATACTAACAACGTAGGGATTAATATAACGGTTCCCTAAATATAAAGTTTTGAAACAAAAACCGCTCAGCTAAAAATGTTTCATACTTAAACTGTCAAAGTTAACAAATAGGCACCTACTTAGTTACTCAAAGATTGAAAAATTAAGTTTAAAAAAATATCAGCATTACAAATAAGTGCCACTAAATCAAGTGTGAACAGAATAATAATCTCAAGCCCTTCTTGGTCTACAAAAATGAAAACTTTAAGAAGTTAAACAATTCTTTTTACTTTTTGTCAGTTTAGTGATAAGCCAGAGCCTGAAAACATAACAGCAAAAAGTTTTTTTAAGTTTTTTGTCTTTCAAACTTTTTCTTTCTATGTATTACATTACATGTTATTGCAATCATATAGAAACAGTACAAAGATCAATGGCTATGTACATAGGCGAACCTTTCCTTGTAAAGGATATCTTCTAGCTAACCTTTGAGCAAATGAGAAAGAATAACTAACATCAAAAAAGATAGACAAACTGAATTTAAATACTTGACAGTACCTACTGTAGCATAAACCGGTAAAAAAAAACACCGAATTCATATGCACAAAATATATTGTATTTGTACATTATATTTTGTGCATATTAACCGAATTCATACTCACAAAATATAATGTACAAAAAACGTACCCACGTTTCACAATATGAACAATCTCATTTCAAAATTTCCCACTCGTCGGCCCAAGCTCCGGCTCGACGCAACTGGCGGGCACAGACCGCTCCGCACAAAAATCATTTGGACAACACAACAAATAACCCACATACTGCATATGAACAATAAAAACGAACAACAAAAAAACTGGTATTAATTTAATTATTGCTTCATCAAATACTCCTCGATAATCAATGAATAAAACCCTTCTGACAGCTCGAAACTCGAACGCGAACGAAATTTACAAATTCAAGTTTAAAATTCGGAAAGAACTGACAGCCAGCAAGAAAACATTAAATTCAACTATGCAGGTTACGATGCACTACCTACTAATAGTTTTATTTTAGGGCGTATTTAGGTTTTTTTATAGTAAGTATTAGATTCAATTATATTAAGATGAGATCTGGTGTAAACATGATCTGTAGGTATAACGGTTCAGTTATCATCTAACAAATAAATATATATATCAGTGGTGTGGCGTAAAAGATATCCTTGGGCAAGCCGGTGCAGATTTGGTGTACATTTTTCTTAAGAGCTGTAGAATAAGGTGCTTAAATGCCTGATATTAGGCAAGCCGGTAGGAATCGAGTTCTTTGGACGCCACGCCACTGATATATATAGCAATTAATGAAAAATGGTAAAGTAGCTTTGTTAGACCAAAGACATTTAGTGTGTAATTTTATAATAGTGATTTAATTTTTGGTCATTATCTTCATTTTGCAGACTGTTCACATGTTGTACGTTAAATTCCTCAGTACATGATTCTAATGGCGTGAAAAGCAGTATGTGCCACACAGTAGCAAAATTATTTTCATCTTGGGCGGTAGCACTTGAATCTCTCTCTAGATTAAATGTATGCCCTCGCAGTAAATACTTCAATTTGCTCCCTTGTGACACCAAACTACAACCTTATCTACATCTCCTTTAATTTTAAACTCAAAAAGCTTAGGTAGCTATCTTTATTTTTTTTATTTAGTTCAACCTGGCAGATAAATAGCGGCTAAACATCAACAAGAAATTTTGCAAATAGCAATATTAGAATGTATATTTTTGTATGCAGATTTAAATCTTTGTGTCCAACGAGTTTTTCGTATTAGAGGGCATATGCACAAAGCGTATTTTCGTAGCGCTGTCGTTTTTTTCCCCTAAAACTAAATAGAGACAGAGCGCATCGACGGCGCGTTTAAATACGCCGTCTGCATAAGCTCTTAGTTGTGTACCCACCCCACCCCAAACATATTAGATTTATTAACATAACCCTCTTTTCACATTTCGGTATTTTTCAGATTAGCAAGTAAATGTTTGCTCGTAGAGGTCATAATTAGGAAGTCCTTTTACCACTGTAACTGATTTGCCGTTGCGATATTGACAATTTTAAACTGGTTACAACTCTATTAATGCGCTCCAGATTGCTTCCCTAATCTACATGGGTTTGATACAATCATAATTATCTTGCCTCTCTTGTTACGAAGGGTCAGTTGATTTTATTAGAGTACATTCAACTATTCAGCTTGAACAGGCATTGTATAATGAATCAGTAGCATCATCTATATAGTGGTACTGACGCAAGCATTTTTAGGTTCAATTTCTGGATAAAAAATAATCTCAAACACACAAGATATAAATAAGAGTTTATTCAGAAGTTATGCAGCGATGTTATATAAACAGCTGCTAAAAAAAGAGCTGTTTATATATATTAACACCTCAGCAGCTCTCCTTGGATTTTTAGATCACAATAAAAAATGTGTACCTAACTTGTTTAGGTGTCAAGAGATTTGCGAACATATGTCATGCAATTTAAATCGTTTTGGCATTATAATACGTTCGAGGGTAAGTAACGCACTTTGCTATGGCAAAGTGCCAAAATGGCAAAACACTTTACATGCCAAAGCCTAGTTTTAATAGTGATCTTAGTGATCTTCCATAAATAACGTCACACGAATTTCCAGGTTTTTAAACCCCTCCCGCTGCCACTGTCACACTTCCACCCATTTTTAAGGGTTCCGTAGCCTAAATGGCAAAAACGGAACCCTTATAGTTTCGTCATGTCCGTCCGTCCGTCTGTCCGTATGTCACAAGCATTTTACTCAAAAACTACACGATGGATATTGATGAAATTTGGAATATAGGTCTCTTGTATAAGCCGCTACTTAGTTTGGTAGTTAAATAACTAAAATAAATATTTTTAGGGGGGCAATCCATACATGTTACAGAAGCTAAAAAAACTTTTTTTCAGAAAATATTATCGTGTGGTACATAGTTCGACAGCTCTTTCAAAAACCTTTTAAGGTTCCTAAGTAATGTTTTTGATTAAGTGAATACCTTTGGAAATTATCACTCCGAAAGTTATGAGAATTGTGTGTCCCCTCCCCCCTCTATCTTCTAAGCCGTGTCATAAAAAAAATTACAAAGATAACGCTTAATTAATACTTTCAACGAAAATTATTTTCAACAAGATCAGACTAACCATTTTTGAGTTATTGCCGATAAACTGTGCTTCTCAACAAAAGGACGTAATTGCTATGAAGATACGCTCTTTTGTTGTTGTACTTTTTTACCTTATGTTACGGCTATAGAACCCTTTGCCTACACTGACTGAGCATGGTCCGACATGCTCTTGGCCAGTTATTCAACATAGTCATGCTTTATTCCTATGATTTTCACGTAGTTTATGGATGAGGACTTATTAATAACACGTTTTTAAGAATTTCACTCAGTGAATCGGTTAAAATGCCGCCTTTGTTACAGTTTTTTTTTCTAATATGTATTAAAATCATGCAATCCTTCAAACAGAGTTATTTTTCTATTCTAACAGAACCATAAAAAACATCGCAAATCCATTCCCTCGTACGTAATGACAACAGGCGTATGCTGAAATCTCTGAATATATGCCAGTAAGTATTTGCCGACGGGGTCGATGGCCGCTGTATTGCGATGATTACGAAAATCGTCAGCTGGGGTTTGACATGATTTGAACTCAGCACTTAGTGTCGAAATGTTTCGACGGAAATATAAAAAGCTAGTTTTTTAGGGTCAATTAGTTTGTTGTAAGATATATGAAGTATAAATAACACGTGTACGGATTGTGTCATCCGCACCTTAAAAAAACCTATGTGACCTGAAAAATTACCATTTCAATGCTTTATTTCGTCTTTAATCAACTTTCTCTCTTGACTGCGCTACGTAGGGCAGAATCCGTAAAAAGCTCAGATTTTCTTGATACTCAATAGGTACGAGCAGCAAACGTCTATTGTCCAGTACCTAAATGCCCATAAAATAGCCCAAAGACAATAACCACTGGCGCAGCTTCACATCTCATAACACATTCGAGTCAATATGCCAATAACATTGCTAAGAAAAGTTGGCAACAGCGACGTGAACAGATAGTTCAAAGTTAGGTATTAACTTTATATCTCAAACGCTCGGGATACATGCAGTCTTTAACGGTAAAATTATAATGGTTTTTTTGTCTATTTTCGAATTTATTTATTAGATACAAATTTAACATGCGATCAAAAAAAGAAAGGGGTTACATAATAATTGATACTATTGAGAGTTTGAGAGAAGCTCCAAGTTTAATTTATATTCAAAATCAAATTGTTTATTTTGGTTTATTGTACCTATGGTATTTTGGTTTGTTGTTATTGTCAAGACTCTAGTACAAGGGTCTGCTTGTCCAAAACGGGTACAATCTCGGCCTGCTCTTACGTGAAAATCACAGACCACTAACCTAGGTTTAGTGGTCTGTGGTGAAAATGGACTTTTTCTTTCAGCACTACAATATTTGATACACATTAATGTTGTTGATATGCACATGCTGAATTTAGCATTTTTCTGATATTTTTGAGAAAACTACCTAAACTAGACCAGATTTATTATTTTAAGCTGTGGCGCTGGTTAGCAAATGGAGCAAGGAGCGATGTTATTGTGGCGGTGTAAGGAATCGCGGCGATATATAACGGGCGTGAGACAGCCAATATGAATGTTTGCCGACACCGTTTACAGAAATGCCAGTTTAGGGTCTCCATTCCGGTGTTTGAAGCGAGATATTTTACCTATTTGATACCTACTAAAAATTTTTTTAGACTTACATAAGTCAGACCTTACAGGTTGTAAGTATCATCTTATAATAAATACCATAATCATTCATAATTAGATGATACGTTCAGCTCAGTGTGAGTGCCACCGCCAACAAAGCTTTAAGTCCCTGCATCAAATGCTGGTAAGGGCAAATATTTATGTGGTAAGCCCAAGTATTGTTCTTGAGTTATAGATGTTTGCTACCTATTTAAGTAGGTATTAATTATCTACCTCTATATGACTATATATATATATATATACATACATATACATATATCGTCATCTAGTTACCCATAAAGCTATACTTAGTTTAGGCTTAGGTATATTTGCGTAAGATTGTCCCCCAATATGTATTTATTCAACACCAAAAACTCACTCCGTGGGCGCTTTACTCGTGGGAAAGTGATAGTAATTGATTCATACTTAAAGTTAAAATAAAAAAACATTTAGTTTCAATTCTACTAGAAAGATGTATGGCATATGTACCTATTAACTTAATTTTATTATGAGGTTAAAATACATAAAAATAAAAGAGTAATTTTTGAAAACTCTCGGTTTATGCAATTGAATTATTCCGTTAAACGTCCTATATTTTATTCCTTTCGATAAAATGGATCATGTCATATAAAATACTAATACCATTAAATCAGCTGGTTTTATAATTCCACTAATTAATACTTTACATGAAAGAAACATTTTTTTGTCTCTTCATTGGTTTTTAAATGCGGGTAAATTACACCACATTTTATGTTACATATATCTATATATGTAACATAAAATGTGGTGTAATTTACCATTAATTTAATTTTTCTGTGTACTTTGATTTCTTGTATCTATACAAGAAATCAAAGTACACAGAAAAATTAAATGGCACTCACCTGTGTCCTGACCAGGAATCGAACCCGGTACCTCTGTATTTCCAGCGACTCAACCACTCGTCCACGGGAGCACCCAGCCAGCGCCCTCAATTTTGCCATCTACATTGACTTCTCTATCATTCTGGTTTAATAGGATATTAACCTAAACCAACTCAGTACCTGTGCTGTGACAGTTGGTTCTACAAATCAAGCTTCAGGCTCTATCGTCTAATTAGGCTTCATTATTAAATATCAGCCTTTATCTGTTGTTTTAATAGGCAGAAACTTTACAGCGGTGTTCCCATTTCATTGATAAAATCAATTTACTTTATAATGAAGGCTTTCATGGAGGCTGAAATTTATGATAGAAATAGAAATAATTGTTTGGCGGCTTTGTTTTCGTAACTAAATGTTGGATTAACGGAATCGTCGAACTTCAACAAAGTTGAGTGTACTATGTTAAATTTAGATTGTTTTATAGTTATATGTAACACTTAGCCTTATCATGGAGATGCTGTTATTTCAATGTCTATTACTCAAATATACTTATAAATAGTATTATTTAAACTTTGTTGCACAATGATAAAAGGTACAATTGGCGGACTTAATGCTTTGACGCATTGTCTACCAAACCAACCATTAGGTTTTTCAGGTAAGGTTAATTTTCTTTCTTTTTTTGACGAGCCGTGTTAGAGGTATTTTTTGTAGCTATACGTTAGAAGTTGACGAAGCATGATGCGATTTTTTTTAATTGTAGATTGGTTCAATAAATAATACACAATTATATTTAAAAAAAAAAGGTAAATAAGAGACTTTAGTTACTGCAGGATCGTTTAAGCCGTAATGACAAATGAGTCACAAATTAATGCATGAACATATGTATTTAACAATAATAGACGTGTACACACACTCGTTGTAATAAACATAGTTAATGTACCCACACAAACAATCGACTTGGATTTATCCAGAGAAATGCTTGCGCAACTTGTGCATGAAGGAACTTGCCTGTTGGTGTGTTAATATCACAATAATATCTCTACTCGTATGTACCGTTAAAATATTATTTCAGTCCAAGTTATAAAAAATATAATTTCACCTTAAAATTGATCGAAAGAAAAATTAGAACGGACTTGTTAAAATTAAAGATTCTGACAATCAGTGCTGCTAGTTAAACAGATTTATCTGTATTTACACCGATTTTTGAAGAAATTACACACCTGTATAAAGATTTCGTAGTTTGGTACCTGATAGCACTGCCGACGAACTAAAAACCTTAACCTTTTGTTTAAGTCAGTGAAAATGGCCAACCAATATAATAAATGCGATATAATACATTATTCAAATTAAGTAGGTAGGCGGGAGATTTTATGATTTTTGTGGAAACATTTTATCGCTACCATTTTACTACCATCGGTTTTTCCGCTCAAATTAGTATTCAGTGCCTTTCAGATAAAATTAGCGTGTTTATTTTAAATTCGTATCATTAAGTAGAGTCATTAATCGTGTCCCGGCTTATCCTGACGCTGGTTCACCCTACGGTACAGTCCCGCTCGCAGCGCGGTCACCGTGCTCTATTCATGAGGTCAATACACTTTGACAGAGGTAAGTTAAATCAGGGCCCCATTTTGACACGCCACTTAGGGAAAAATTAAAAAATCAGCTTTTTTTCATTATTCGTAACTAAGACACACTTAACATTATTTTATTAAAAACCAAAATGTAAAAATAATTAGCAAGTGGATTTTTTTTTCTTAAAGCTTAAAATACAATTGTCAAATATGTAAATTGTTACATTTAGCTAATAAAACAATGGTTCCGTTTACAATTTAAAAATAAATAAAATGAAGGGTTGAGATCCAAAAAATAGTCATTTACTGCGTTAATCGCCAACCCACATGCTAAACCCTCCACTCCAATCCAGGCCAGGATGAACCAAGGCCCTTTGTTCTCAGCTTCATATTCCTGACCATATTTGCAGAGTAGCTGGCGGCAGTTGAAAGAGAGTAGCCGAGACCTCTCCTCGGCTAGTCTCTTTCAACTGCTCTCGTGCTCAGTGGCGCACCCTTGGAGAGACCTAGCTCTAGCAGTGGGCGCAATAGGCTGATAATGATAGTAATTTCCCGATTGTTGTGATTCTATGCTAACTTACAGCTCGCTTTTGCATATACCAGGTGTTGCCCGTACTAGGAGCAAATAATTAAAACGTAGACAAACTGAACAACATTTCGAGGGGTGTTAACAAATTTTGTTCAGCGACATTTAAAAATAACTTATGTTTTAATTTTTAGTACGCTTTAAAGTTTATTTGAAACCGCAATGTATTGCGATGTTTTTTATGTTTGTAGCTTGACAATGGACGATGATGTTAACGTACATTGAAAATACTATTTAATTTGTATGAAAAAGATAGATTACGTAATTTTTAAAAGTTGTTGAACTAAAGTTTTATAGTTTCATGAGTAGAATCTACATTTTAATTATTTGATCCTGTTACAGGCAATACCCGGTATAGGTATGGATGTGTTTACGAGAGGGAATCGAAAATATACACTAGCGGACGATGAATTCGGGTCATTGAAATACCGCCATATTTTCTAAAATATTCCAGGTTTGTAAAATTATTGAGCCCCGTTTTGATCTATAATCAATTTTAGATATTATCTGCAAAAATAACACTGAAAATAATAGCAATTTGAAGTTTAGATCGAACTCGTAAAAACAGATAACGCAAAAATCACAATTTTTGGATAATAATATTTTTATGATGGGTTAGCGGATATTGCTAATACAGCCAGGTATTGAAGAATAGTATATTGTGTAAATGAAACAAATGTCAAATATTGAAAAACACCTATTTCTATTATTTAAATTAGGGTGACACGAATTCTTTGACCGCGAGGGTAGTTAGCAGCACAAACGCCTTAAAACACTCAAGAGCAATGAAAACGCGTAGAATTTGAGTGGAATTAAGATGCAATATAATACCAATGAAATAAAACCGGCCAAGTGCGAGTCGGACTCGCGCACCGACGGTTCCGTACAAAGTCATAAGTAGATACATGAATAATTCAAGAAAAACTATATGGAGATTAGTTTAGTAGGAGCAAATAAGTATGTGATAAGATTTTTGCAAATCTCTCAAAAACGGTGCAAGTTAGGAAAACCGTTTTATTTTTCCTGTAATATATAGGACGACATTAATAATTGGTAATAATAACAGATTTTTCTGTTCAGTAACTTCGAAGATAAAAGGGGGGTTATGGTATTTTTTTTAACGTTTTTGGCCATAAATCAAACACTACTTATTTAAAAAAAATACGAAAATAGTGTTTTAATCTAGAAATCAAGCCCTTTCATTTGATACCCCACTCGATATAATAGCCCTAATTTCAATTTTCAAAGTCTCATTACGGACCCCTTTAAAAAAAAGTAAAAAGGGTACAAGACTTTTTTTTACATCCCATAAGCTCGGGTTAGCGGTTCTTAACACTTTTCCAAATTTCAAGTCGATAGCATCAGTAGATCCTGAGATATCTTGCTGTGACAGACGGACAGACAGACAGACAGACAGACCGACAGACAGACAGACAGACAGACAGAGTCGCACCATAAGGGTTCCTTTTTTACCATTTTGGTACGGAACCCTAAAAATACCGTGGTCAAAGTATAAAGACGAACAAGTAGTCCAACTTCGGCGGTTTAGGAGCGCGCGACACATAGTCACGCGGGACGCGCAATAGTCTGTGTGAGTGCGATCTATATTGGAGCATTCTTACGCATTCTTAAAACTTTGCTTGTAGTGCGTTTATACACGGCACGCACACTTTTAAGCGCGCGATGTAGCAAGAAAAATTACTGCTATTACTCGTATACTGTACCGTGGTCATTGCTTGACTATTTACTTGACATTACTTAAAAAAAAACACTTATCTGCTACTGACTACAGGTAAAAACGCAGTAGGTGTATGTGACGTTCGTATGTAACTTTTGACGTTTTTCTCTGCGTCGTTTTTAGATACTTACGAGTTTTTTTCAAAGTGCTGACGATATGCAAAATTTCGAGGATGAGTTTTAATAAAATGCAGATATATCATTTATCTTTCATACCATTGGAATGTAGATTTGATTACGGTACCTACTAAGTTTGTACGATGAAAAATTATGGCCATTTTTTTATAAAGACCTCTTGTCGAATGTTCTCTTTAAATATAACGATTCAATATACGTACGAACACTAGAGCACAAGTAAGGAATGTGATTTAAGATCGGTACAGTCAAGTTCATTTATCTTGGAGCTAGATCGGGGCGCAGGCTTTAAACGGTCCTTAAGATACAAATAGATATTGTTAGATATTTTAGTGCTGATTTTAAGCCGATTAAGCGTAACAAATTGAAATTTGATGTAAAGTTGATAATTTTAGTTACAGTCGAAATCAGTTGAATAATCTGAGTAGAAGTTTTACTATTATGCAAAGACAATGCTAATTACGTTTCAACTAAATTCTACTTACATAAAATTTATTTAAAGATGAATAGGTAAATCAGTAATTTATTATTTATTGTCACATTTTTTTCTGTTTATGATAAAGATTTCATCTTCCCCCTAAGGTTTTCTACAATGATTATATGGCCTAAATTTCTTAGAAAACCACCTCTTCTGACTGCCCACATTTCCTAGATACATGAAAAGGCTTTAGTGTTTCGGCTAAAAATAGGCTTCAATCAGCTTGAGCAGGAACCGCGTAGAAGCCTCCGCTTAGAGCATTAACTTGGGTCGTTAAATTGCTCTGACTCTAAACATACTTTATAGGCGGGCCTGAGATACCCTTCTTGTACTTACGTATAAATACTTAATGTCTATGTGTGTAAAAGTACAAACTTTAATATAAAAATAAAATACACATATTTCGACGGCCCCCACGTAAGTCATCGAAACTCGAGTCATCGAATTTCGATGACTTACGGGGGGGCCGTCGTCGAACACCTGAAAACTCTCTATTGGCTTTGCATAATATTAGTCACTAATATTAATTTATACGCTGTATTGTTTTATTCATATATTTGATTGAACTGTTAACATAAGAGCTACTAGAACCTACCTTCATGATATTTTTTACTGGAAAAGCTGACATTTGTAACAATGACTAACTCACATTATTTAGTACCTATTTAAAAATACGCTCAATTTATAAATATGTAGTTTTCAGGGTTTTCATGGCAGCGTTGAAACTACATATTAAATTTTAACACCCTCTGTAATCAAGTGACCGCAGGGAAACAGCCTGTTTATAGGTAGTGATAAAAATTAATGGAACCGGTCCTATATTAATTTATGGACACTTTTTTGGGTTTATGACATTTTATGACTCTGTCGGTGAAAGTATTTCTATGTAATGTGGTAAGGTTTTTTTTACCAGTAGTTAAACGCTGGGTAAATGAACTTTGTGTTGACTTAAAATTTGTTTGAAAGCTTATCGTTACTCAAGTTTTAATACTTAACTTTATTCAGGAAGTACCGATCTATTATTCAAGTATAGCTTATTTATATTTTATCACTATAATTTATCATGTAGATTTGCGTAATAAAAATGCTCAAATAAAGTAGACCTAAAGGCTAAATAAATAAAGCGCTGATAGACGAAAATGAAAAATGGGTATATCATATCTATGAATGGTAAAAGAAAACTTGTTAGTTAAATAATGATGCCCTTATTATTCAATCTAAACTTTCTTTCACCTTCTTTTGCTGTAATATGATTGCACTTGCTGCTAAAAAATAGATTAATCATCTAAACAAGCAAATTAACAATGACTGTCACATAGGTACCCAAAGTTAAGATTTTCTGAAGGTAACCTTATTAGTTTAATATACAATAATAACGTGTTGGTTATTCGCATCCCTTATCTATCAAATAATAAAAAAATATTATAGTATTATGTAATTACAAATAACGTTACAAGTAACAAAGTGTGTTTGCGGCATCTAAGTTTAGTATAATAGTTTAGATAACAAAACTGTAGATGTTTTGAAGATAGTTCTTCAAAACATCTACAATTTTGCTTGGAAAATAATCGTTGAAAAAACCACTTCTCGGAAGGAAATAAAGGGTGCGCACACTCTTTAATTTATTTTTCACTTCTCATGCTCTTAAAATGTTAATTTAGTCTCTGTATATCGGGACTAAAGTTCCTTATTAATCTCTAGGGATTAAAGTAATTTTTTTTTAATTGACTTTGAAAACCCCTAAACAGCCAATCGGGGTGTTTGTGGTTGGAATATTGTCGCCATTTTTAGTGATTGTGTATAGACAATTTTTGGGTGTGAAAATAACCTAAAAAGACAACTGTACAAAAATATTAAAAAAATTACGATTTAATATAGTAATAATGATTAATTATTACGAATATAAATCAATTTAACTAGATTAGAGGTAACTTAATTTTTTTTTGCATGATCCAATTAGTTTTAAAATAGGTAGTTTTCACGTTTGAACCTGTTGGCTAAAAATGCCAGCATTTAAAGCCTGAGTGACTTCACTAAGTAAAAAAAAAAAAAAAGAACCGCGGAAAAATTTTTCTCTGCTTTTTGAATGTTCATTAATCATATTGAGCACAATATTTCAACAATTAATGTGTATAGTGCAACTTTATACCGAAAGTACCTACGGAACAATAAATATTGTAATTTTGTGTAATAGAACGTCGTTTTTTTCCTCGCATTCAAAGTGAAAAGTAGAGTGTTTAACGCGGGACTAAACAACCATAATGACACTCGATCTATAGTCACCCTCGCTACGCTCGGATAGCTAAACACCTCGTGTCATTATGGCTTGTTTTATTCCCTAGTTGAACAATCTACTATTAAGTTATTACTACAGCTCAAGAGCCCTTTGGTCACCTGATGTATTGTCAAACTGTTCCGATTCCTTAAAGAGTAGCGCATGGACCCCAAGACGGCCCCATTTCCTTAATCGTAATATTATTTTATTATTTATTAAATACGAGTATTATGTTCTTGTAGGTGATATTGTTATTACGGCAGGAAATTCTGGTCAGTTTACGAGGATTGTAAATCCGTCTTGTAAGTACAGCCAGTGCTTACTGGCCTTTTTGTGCTTACAATGAAATAGTAAACCAGCCTGATTCCATAATGATCAGCAACCCAAATTTTAGTATTTTTTTTATACAACCATGGGGTTGAATGACCCGACCGATACAAACTTCCCAACAAATTTGTAGAACAAGTTTGAATGATATCGCGTAGCCAAATCGAAACTCTTCAGATAAAAATAAGAAAAATCGCCAAAATGATTTATTACGGTACTGGCCGGTAATAACGGGAAGGAGTTAATTTCTATTATTTAATTAAGTAATTCAACTTGAAGCTTAATTTAACAAACAATGATTGTACCAAAACAACAGATTTTCGAAATATGAGTTAATTTTAAAAATAATTAAGACCTTTAAACTATAAAAATAATAATTACTTTCTGGTTTTTTAGCACTGTGGGAATGAGCGGCGAAAGACAAAATATTAGGCACCATTCGTCTAAACATGTGTCTTACGTGAGTCCTTGCGTAAGTGTCTCAATGTCACGCAGGCTGAGAATTTTTCATCCACATCATACGTATAATGGGCATAATGCCTCGCTATCCATCATTCGTTTTCATATCTTGACCCCTAAAATGCAGCTTAGCTTTCAAAACGCTAGAAGATAGGCAGTACCTGCAGGCCATAATCTAACTTGATGCCATTACGTTTAAGTGCAAATTTGATACAGTTTGATACTGGATTTAATTCTATTATGAAATTTATGAATAGAATATCGTATAGTATTCTAAAGATTCATAGCGAAAACTGGGTAAGTGCCTACTTTGCTTCATGAATGTGGTTGAAGGCGAAACTAGACTTCTAGGTTATTAATGCTTTTTATCAAAAGTTTATTGAGTTGATATGGGGATGCTGAAATATTACGTAATAAGATCAGCCTGCCTACGGTCCTCACAATCATCAGATTTTAAGAAACAAAGGCCGAAATGTTCAGTTTGGCGTCAATATTGTGGATAAAATTTTAAAAACAAAATATGAGAAATAAAATATTAAAACATTATCCATTAAAATAGCATCAATCGATTTCTGACTATCTAAAGATCTAAACCAATAAGGTATTCGGAATCATCCCGGTGGAGGGAAATTAAATTATACTACACACTTTTACAAGACTCAAACACTATTTAGCCAAAGTATTTAGGACAGGGTGGTCACACTTCGGTCGTTTAGGAGCGCGCGATACCTATTCAAGGCCGAGGCGCAGAGGGTGCGATCCGTATCCGTGTAGTGCATTTGTCCACGACGCGCACACATACAAGCCGCGCGATATACCTTTTGTTGTAGAAAGAAAAAGTACTACTACTAGTACCTATACATAGTACTGTGAATTAGCGGAGTTATCACGCAATAAAAATAAAAACAGTTACGATAGCCACATAGGTGCAAAGTATAATAATATTTTTTAATACACTTGCTCGAAAAGTGGAATTAAATTTTCCGGAAAGTTGTATTTTTCGCACTAGTGCTTTAGTTTTCAGCTTACTTTGTAAATTTAATATTAAATAAATGACGCATAAATTTATTAAAAAATATATATGGTTTTTCATATTTAATTGCAATTAAAATACCTATCATGTGAACAGTCACATGATAATTTCATGACATTGGAACAAACATACAGATGTTCCTTCCCAAAATAGTTTCATTTGATTTTGCTGAATGGTGACAACCGATGCCACGTTTTTTGTTTCCTAGACATTTTTTCGTAAATGTATTAAAAAATCGTTGTTTGATGCATGTGTGGAAGTGTCATTTCCGCTCGTCACGAGTCTGGACCCTCGTCTAGCGGCGAAGACCGAGACATCTCGGCACTCGTGAGAAATGACGTACTTTCCGCACTAAGCCGTAAAAAGTATAATTTTTTGTTAACTTTGTACCTCCATGATGAAGGTCGTTGCAGCCCGCTGAATGCGGGCGGCATAGCACATATCTCGGTGACGTCGTTTGGAGGAGGCCAATGTCAATTATCGGACGTCTGTCTTTCGGTGGATGATGCTGTTGACTTTGCAACTGTATCCGAGATCCTCATCCTTTTTAAGTCGGTTGAAAAACTATGCTAATTTTCTTAAAGCAAGTAAACCAAAGCAAGCAATTGATATCCTCCAGACAGATTTAATGGGCCAAGCTTGGCTATTTTCCGTCTTGCTTGCACTCGTTTATCCAAATAAAACGGGGGTAAAAAACAGTAGCACTTTATCACTACCACTAAATCCTGGAGAACTTTGCGTGTTCAGATTGTAAGATAAACTAAATAAAGTCAGGAAAATGTACGTCAAATGGGAACCTTCCGAATTAAATCTATACGATGCTTCTAACTTTCTTCAATCAATCAATTATCTTTGTATCAAAATGAATAGGTATCTCCATAAACCAGTATTTAAAACATACTAGAAGTGTGATGGATCATTCTTCCGCTAAGGAATTTTATTTAGTCGTATAGCATTAGATATACATATCGATACCTTTAGACTCAAAGGGCGTAAACGCCGTAGGTTCTAATGGCGTTTACGCCCTTTGAGTCTAATGGTATCGATATATGAGTAAGGCTTTAAGATTGTTAAACTGTGTGATATAACCAAAACTACGGAATGACATATCGACGTGAGTTATACTTAGACTTTTGTTATAATTTTGATGTTGAGCTAAAATGAGGTTCTCGGTTGTATGACATAATCTAGCTTAATTAATACAAAATTGATGCCACCCCTGGCCATAAAGTGGCCTTTACCGCACGCTAAGCGACCGGAAAAAGCCGCTTTCTGGCTAAATGGAGGCATAAAATTATGTACGCAACACGGGAGGTAATAAAAAAAGCCCTCGATCGCATATTTACGTCTCTCGCTTGCAGCTCGGGCCGCAAACATCTGCCATCACGGCCTTTCTTTGTTTTACCACCCTAGTTGTGTAATGTACTATTATTAAACACGTTGTTAAAAATTGCTGCTTATTCCTAACGCATATTGAAGATTTTCTCAAAATGATCACAATCAGCTTAAAGCATGAGAGCGGGTTAGCATTGATTCATTTCAAGTCAGGGAGTAAGAGCATGCGCTAAACTAGCACAAGGGGTGGACAATAGGAGAGATTATATTTGCTAGGCAGTGGAACTTACCATTAGGTTAAAGAAAAAAAAAACGGATAAGTGCTCGACAACTCATGCTCGTAAAGTACTTGTTTATGCCTGGTGTAGGCGGACTAAACTAACTTTTTGTGCACAGGTGCATAAAAGTAATTACCATACTGAAGCGTGGGGTGCGATCCAAGCACGTGTCCAGTACTACAAATAGCATGCTCTCGCTAAATCTTCTTTTAACAAATAATTAAATTCCTACGGTTTTTATGAAAAACAAAACTTTCCGCACTAATTTCATTCATGCCAACATAAAAACAAATATTTTTAATATCGTCACTGCGTGTCACTAAAAGTTTACCATAGAGACTTACTGTCAGTTTGTACTTTATATTTTAAAACCTAGTCGTAGACAAAGTATTGTATGCAACGTTCAAAAATGCGAATGGCGCGAGTATCGCAAATAGAGACGCCATGAGCGTTTTTTGACAGAATTATACAACGTTGCATACAATACTTTTTTTACGACTAGGTTTTAAAATATAATATACAAAATTAAACATGGCGCGCAAACAAGGCAAATATGACATATGACTGACAATATAATAAGTATGTGTCTATGGTGAACTTTGTTTTTAATTTGACGTATACCGCTAGTGACACGCAGTGACGATATTAAAAATACTTTTTTTATGTTGGCATCAAAGAATTTAGATCGGATTTTTTTTTTCATAACAATAAATTTTTATTGTTGTGCATTTTTATTGTAAAGTTAGTATTTATCGCTTAATCCTTGACCTAAGTTTAACCTAGATTCAAAAGTCTGTGGCAGCTAGAAGTATCGTTTTGCGACTTTAACGACACAACTGCTGTTATGGGGAATAGAGTATAAACTTCTCTGAACTCATATTATGTATGTTCTGATATTAGTAAAAGACAGTTAAAAGTACAGCAGTAGAAAAAAATAATTTTAACCCCTGAGATTGTATTTGTGTCAAAATAGCTCATTAGATATAGAAATAGCTTAGATTGTCATACAAGAGACTATCTCTCGTATGACAATCTACTTTTTCTAAATCTCACAAATTGCTTAGGGTAACTAAAAAAACATTGAAACGAAGTGAAAAATTAAGTTCACTACTTATGGGTAAATTTTTGTCTACTTTTTTCAGTTTAATATATTTACTTTTAAAATTATAAAAGTATATATTTGAAACCCTCGCTACTATATATATTTTATTATTTATTCCACAATACAAGAAAGTACAAATGGCGGACTTAATGCCGTAAGGCATTCTCTACCAGTCAACCATCAGGGTAAACTGAGAGTGAGAGAGAGGGTATAATGCATTTATTTAAGTTACAAGTCTATGTTTGAGACACAATTATACATGTGTGTACCAAATTTCAACTTAATTAGTCATGTAGATTCTGAGCAACTGGCTGTATAGACTATAAAAAGACAGACACATGAGGGTTACGTTTTTTGATTCGGAGTTCCGTAAATCCTAAAAACTGAAAAACCTTGCAATCTTAGTATCCAAATGCGAACATGTCCTGACGTCACAGGAGGTCGTCGCCCGCACAGCTGTTTTATGCCGACGCGTCCGCCTGTCACGCGCTTCCGACTCGAGCCAGATATTGCTACCTGCCAGCATGACAAATTATATTCTCGTAATGTTCGAGAGATGTAACGGAAAACGGATGAACACTTTAGTGAGTTCTTACTCTAAGACTAAGATACAGTACTCTCTGAGGGTTTTTTTACCTCCGAATGTATTGTTCTTTAAAGACTATTTTTGCATCATAGTTAGTTTGACAGACACCGTTGATTTTTTATAAAAAAAAAACCGACTTCCAAAAACATAAACTAAAAACCAGAAAATAATATGTTAATTACCTCACCTGTTATTTTTGAAGTTGGTGCCTGCCACGCAAAGCTAGCTATGTTGAGCTTCTTAGCTGGCACCGACTTCAAAAATAACAGGTTGAAAACTATAAATATCTGTATATGTATAAGTCGGTTTTTATTTTTTGTTTCAAAAATATACTTTATTTTTAAATTTTTAGTGGCGCTGGAAAAATATTGTTTTAACCAAATACACTTAAGTCTATTTAGTTAAAAGATTTTTTTCCAAATCGGTCTAGCCGTTTTCAATCAAATAGCCGTAATCGGGGAACAAACCTACATAAAAATTGCTCTTTGTTTTAAAGTCGGTTAACACTAGAAACTTGTTGCTAATAAGAGATGGACGAGAAATTACGAAAAATACCGAAATCGCTGTATGTGTGCCTATAATATTTGAAGAATTCTGTCGATTTCTCCAAGATTCCATCATCAGATCCTGATTTGGTTGCAATGGGCCCACCTCTGAAGTCTACCCTTTCAAACAAAAAAAGAATATTCCAAATCGGTCCAGCCGTCTTCAAGTAATCGGGTAAGAAACACACATAAAAAACATACAGACGAATTGAGAACCGTCCTTCTTTGGGAAGTCGGTTAAAAATATGATACAATCATAATCTAACCTAGACCCTTTATTAGGCCTAAATATCCTTGCCCAAACAGATAAAAGCTCTAAGTCGCGATGTTCAAAGGCCAATTTCTTTCACTATGAGACAAAATATAATCAGTCTTTGTCTATTCTTGTGGCGACTGACTGATGGCCTGATGGACGTTAGTGCTGTAGTATAACTACTAGAATTTACCCGTAAAAAGTATTCTTAAACCGTTAAAGGAGTCATACTACAACTAGGTATCCAAATTGTTTCAAATCGGTGCACAGATATTAATTTATTTAAGGGATGTATTTTGTTTAAATCTTTCATAGTGTTGTCGGTTTTAAGTGCTTAAGTGCGATATCATCGTCTATTGTTGATAATAGTGATGTGCAAGCCGTGTATATCCTGTCTGTATTTACTGTGATTATTTATTTATTACTGTATGTTTAAAATGCTGTACACCATAGTTTAGGTTTACTATTGGATGGCATAAATTTAAAAGGCATAATGCATCATTTCGCATAATTCATTATTTGGAATAATGCTTTTTTGACTAATCCCGTAAACTTTTCAGGATTATTATAACGCAAACCTAACCTAACCTAACCTATTTAACAGGATGAGGCCTTAAAGAGTCCTGAAAAGTCTACAGTTTAAGAAAAAAATGCATTATACCGAATGATGAATTATGCCAAATGAGGCATTATGCCTTTTAAATTTATGCGATCCAATAGGTTCCCCATAGTTTATTCACAACATCTCCCGACAAAATGCTGTAAATGACAAAAACTGATCAAAAGTTGAAATTTACGAAAAGCAAAAATGCTGTACGTGATGACGGAGAACTAATTGTGGAAACCATTTTGCTGTAAACCACAACGCAGTTGAAAACACGGGATTTTATGCGGGTTACAGCGTTTCTTCATTCCGAGGTTACGAATTTAGGTGGAAAAAAAAATGCAGTATACATTTTATTTATCATCACAGACAAATAATAACTATACCAACCGACGCAGAAAAAAAACTTAACAAGAATATGCAAAAAAAGCATTTTTAATACACTTGCTCAAAAAGAGGTACTTTTCGTAGCTGTAAATCGGGCGTAAAGTTGTATATTGCGCACTAGTGCTTTTTACTTTCCAGCTAATTTTTGAACACTAAATAACACATTTATTTGCAAATAAGTAAAGCACAAAGTAATAATAAATATAATTCTTGCTTTTTCATGTTTAAATTTAATTAATTTCTGTACTTATGTTTCTTTTTAAAATAATTTCTTTTGATTAGGCTGAATGGTGACAACCGATGCCATATGTTTTTGTTTCATCGACATTTTTTCGCAAATGTATTAAAAAAAGTCGTTTGATACACGTGCGGAAGTGTTATTTCCACTCGTCCCGAGTATTTACCCTCGCCTGGCGGCTCGGGGCAATACACATCGGGAATCGTGAAAAATGACATACTTTCCGCACTTATATCAAAAAGTACTATTTCGATGGTTACAGCATTATTGCTTTCCAGCGACGATATATTGAAACCTACGCATTCTATACTAGTGTGAAATCATAATGTAAATAAAAATGTTATTTGGGGAGCTCGTACGGCAAACCAAATTGACAAATAACGAGAAATTTGTAACTAGCAGCCCTTTGGATTTCCCTTCTCAGCTAACCAATTGTTGTGACAGTATGTCTAATTATAGGGACCACTTTGCTGTATTAGATAAGGGTATCATTTAATCGATCAGCAAAATATTCATATTTTGGTGAGCAGAAATATGTATTTGGTCAGCCAAAATAGCTAGTTGGTAAGCAACTTATGGTTAGCAAACATTTATAAATCTGTCTGCAATTAATGATATACTGAACTGCTCTAAATTATTTTGGTCAGCAAATTAAGTATTTGAGCTGCATTAAGCGATCTACGGTTAATAAATTTTGGTAAGCAATCAGTAGGTAAGCAAAATATTTCATTTAGTCCATCAAAAAAAAGGGGGCAATCAAACCTAACTAATCCATCGCAACGCATCTAGATTACTATAGCCACAAAGATGTGTGACGATATGTTTGGCTCTTTGAATGCTACACAGTATTTGCTGCCGACTGTACATAATTTTAACCCAAAAACATCCACAACTGAACTGAGCCCTACGCTTCCCTAAACGTGGTTTCACTAAGTTTAAACAAGTATATTAATGGCTTTTCTTATTTATTTAACCAATCAAAATCATGCTTCAGAACCTCGATACCGAAAGTTTGCGTGACTGATGCTGTCGATTCCGAGGTACCTATTTGCGAGATCGCTAACAATAGTAATTCTTTATGCATGTCTCTATGCAATAGAATACAACTAGATTTTAAATTTTCGTCGTTGATATTGCCATGAGATGATCTTTAGTAGAATTAGTATATACTTTAGGTGCCTATTTCCCATACACGTCAAAAATGTACCAAAAATAAAGTTTTGTTTTTTAATATAAATAAAAACTATTTTCTAAAGATATCGATACCTTTAGACTCAAAGGCCGTAAACGCCGTAGATTCTAATGGCGTTTACGCCCTTTGAGTCTAAAGGTATCGATATGCCAGTTAACTCGAAGACGAATATATGTAAGAATAAACTGAATGTCTGAATTTCTATGCTGATAGGCACGTCCATTTCCTTTATTTTGATTTTTCTGTCCTGCAAATCCTACGGGATCCCGCATGTGTAATTCCACATAAGCGATCCCGCAAAACTCATACAGGATCCCGCATTTGCAGGATCCGGTGTTTGCGTGATTGGATTCCTTGCTTGTAGAAAAATGATAAGTAATAAAATTGTTCTCAATTAAGTTATTCAATTCAATGATTACTAATCAAGATTTTGACCTTTGTCATACTTTGGTCAGCCAAATTCCAGTAAGCAATAAGATAAACTAAACATAATAATTTATGTTCAAACTAGTTAAATGAACAACTTTATCAGCAAATGGGTTAATCGGGCGAGTAAACAACTAGACGTTAAGCTTCGTGATAATTTATAAGCTTTTTGTGTGTTGAGGCAGAGGTACTGTCCCCAAGCTACATAGTAGACAGTAAAGATTAATATACAATAAATGTATTCGGGTAAATATGTTGCCGTTGCTTGGCTCGTAAAGGAACCATTGTAATTTTTGAAAATAACAACGATATCAATGACAACTTCTTTGTAAAAAACTGCAGGTAACAAACCATGTCACGTTTTATTCTTCCACAAAGCAAAATGCTGTGAGTTATTGTTTTGGTCTCGTCCCTACTAAATATTTTCGTTGTTCTCACTGTATATCTCCCTTATCTATATATGTTTACCGACTCGCGAGGTTTACAGCTCACAGGACCACTAGTACAATAAATAAACGTGTAAAGGTTACAATATGCGGGACAACCCGTAAAGCTACGCGTATAGAAATTATCCGTTCAAGAGAGCTAATGCTGTTAAAGAATACAATGCCATTGAGCGAACAATGCCATTGATAGAATACAATACCACCTAAAAAAAATAACAATGGGTAACACGAGTAAACCCGGGCGGTCTACCTGGCTCCCCGTTAAATCTGTAAAAGCAAAATGCATTATTATTTTTTGTTTGAAAGTATTTGCCGCCTTATCATTACGGTCATAGAACCGATAATCCGCTGAAAGCTCATAGTATCTCTAAGTCTTTTCTCTACGGAATACGCACTTGCAGACCGTCGGGCGAATGTGAAATGCAAAACAAATTAAGATCGCAGTTATCTATAACTGCATTTACACTTTACTGTCTAGTAAATAGAATCTAAAATCTAATGATCTTTCAAGGCAGTTATACTTTTTTGACACTATATTCTCGTTATCCTAATTTGTGGTTTACCTCTCAATGGCATTGTATTCGTTAACAACATTAGCCCAGTTGATCGGATAATTACTATACAATGATATACTTTCGAGTTTGTTAAATGAAAACAGATATTTATGCCACACCTAGCCATAAAGTGACTTTTTCCGCACGCTGCGCGTACGGAAAAAGCCGCTTTCTGGCCAAGTGTAGACATAAAATTATGTACACAACACGGGAGGTAATAAAGAAAGCCCTCTATTGCATATTTACGTCCCTCGCTTGCAGCTCGGGCCGCAAACTTCTGCGATCTCGGCCTTTCTTTGTATTACCACCCTTGTTATGTAATTTACTATTGTAACACATTTTTCCAAAATACGAGTATGATCAAATGTAGTTGTGACAGGGTTATAGCTTAAGCGCATTAAATTTATGAAATAGAATAGCTAATGAAAATGGCGACAGATTTCAATAATTAATTACTTTAATGTATTATTCCTTAAGCCAGTACCTAAGCATAAAACAAGATTAATTAATAAATCAGGTGGTGCACTGAATAATATGTTTACTTAACTTTTTAAATTATAATGTATGTATTGCTAATAATTTATTTTGAAATAAACCCTTAACCAAATGTTTTAGTTTAACGAACCAAAGCAAACTCATTATTAACAGACACCAACAAAACTAACTGCGGTGTATTTCGGACAACGAACTGATAAGCTTACCTTCCAATAATCTATCAACAATAATCTTATAATTTAATACCGAGACGTAAAATCTCGATTAACGGAATCGGTCCTTTACCCCAGGTCTGCCGGTCTAAACGGACAGGGTTTTATCATTACCTTTAGAGCTCTGATCTACTGATGGGCATTACCGCAATCTGGATGGCTTATCGGAGAATGTTATACCTAGTTTATTTTCCATTCAAAGTGAATTAGTGATTCAGTTTCTCGGGATGAAAGTGCTATTCAGGCTACCAGAATGATATCTGGTGCTTGTCCGTTGTGATCAAAGATAATATAACCACTACGTTTTAAGAGGCGGAACTCCCATACTAGTTAGCGATTGGAATGAATTTGCATGGCAAACCAATACCAGCATGTACTCCAAAAAACTGTCAAAGAACAATAGTACCAACATAACAGACTAAAATAGTGTATTATGCTGCACGATAGCGTTTTTTATCGATATCGATAAAATGGAGAAGGTAATGGAGGGGGATGTAGGCCCTTGCCAAAAATTTGTTATAATCGAAATTAAGTTAGAATTGAGTCCACATTTAAGGCATATTATGTTGTACAGTGGATAATTCTTTAAATGTTACATGGTTGGACTTCAATGTGTACCCGAAATAAAATAACTTTTTCTGTTGATTTAATTATTTATTGTTGTATGATTTTGCTATACCCTGTTGCAGTTGCTACGATTTGGCGAAAGAAGGATGTTTTCTTATTATAAGCTCTGTTTTAAGATTGATCTTCACATAAATATACTCTATCTTTAAATAATAAATTAAATCTTCTTTTTCCACAAACTTGACCCGCCTGCATCTGATAACATTTTATCATCAAAACATATATTTAAGATTACAAATAAATTGAATAAAATTCATTAATGAAGAATTATTATGGTCATATTGCGTGCTTGCATTATAACGAAATTCCACTTATTTTATGTAATTATTTGCAGTAATAAACAAATAAGCTTGCAGTTATCGATAGTTACAGTATCTACATCCCTAATACACGAAGAAATTAGATATGAAATTTCTAATTTTCTTTGTTTATATAGCCTGCTGCATCAAAATATGGCTAAAAGTATTGAGTTGAAGCCAATAGTTACTTACCGAAACCTTTCTCCAAGGCAAATTTCGCCAAAAACATCACATTTTGCAATTTTGACGATTAGCTCGATTTCCACAAATACAGGTTATGACCCGTCTTTTCGATAGTATTTTCACAAAATGTATTCACATCAATCACGTTTCACTACTTTGGAAAATAATTAAGACTAAATAGAATTAAAATCTAAAGAAAAAAAACTGGTCAAGAGCATGTCGGACCATGCTCAGTGTAGGGTTCCATAGCCGTATCTATAAGGAAATGTGCTACAGATAAAAATAAAGCTAAAAATAAACAACTGGCAAAAGGTCTTAAATGCCGTGTAAATCAATGGCACTTAAAACCTTTTGGTTTAGAAGTTTTTCGGCAATAACTTCAAAACGGTTTATTCCTTACTATTTAAAATAATTTTCGTTGAATGTATTTATTAAGCGTTACCTTCCTGATTTTTTTCATATTTTTTGGATTTACGGTTTAAAAGTTAAAGGGGGGGACACAATTTATGCAACTTTCGGAGCAATTATTTCCGAAAGTATTCACTTAATCAAAAAACAGTACATTAAATGTTTTTAAAAGAACTGTCGAATTATGTACCTCACGTTGATGTTTGCTGAAAAAATTTTTTTTTATCTTCTGTTACATGTATGGAGTGCCCCCCCTAGATTTTTTTATTTTTATTATTTAACTACCAAACTTAGTAGCGGCATCTACAAGACATCTATATTCTGAATTTCATCAGTATACGTCTTGTAGTTTTTGAGTAAAATGCCTGTGACATACGGACGGACGGACGGACGGACGGACATGACGAAACTATAAGGGTTCCTTTTTACCCATTTTGGCTACGGAACCCTAATAAACGAACAAAGCATGCGAGCCGCAGTGACAAACAAGACAATATAGCTGACAGTCAGTTGCCTTGACAGATAAACTACTGACGTTTCGTTTTAGTATTTTGGCTATATTTTATGTTCAGAGTTTTGCTAGCCTGGTTGTGATGTTGTTACGTTGGGTGTCTGGTGTGGCCACTTTTAGGGTTCCGTACCCAAAGGGTGCCAACGGAACCCTATTACTAAGCCTCCGCTGTGGTGTTAGTTAGATAGGTTCCCAAACTTTTTTGACTTGCCGCCCATGCCTTGGTAAAAAACTTTCAGCGCCCCCCACCACATATTGTTGTGATTTTTTACATATCAAACCTTTTTTGCTGTAGAACAACTACGTTGCGAAACTTGCATCTTTTTACAAGGAATGTTTTGATGGGATATACAAGACTAGAACAATTTTGTCATAAACTGGATTCTTAATAGTTCTTGCACATGATAAGAATTACTTTTATCGGATTATGAATAAATTAAACAGATCGCTCCCGCAATAAAATGGCATGGAAAGATTATATTATATTGTTAGGAATAGTTATATTCATACAAAGTACTACCTACCATAAATCAGTTTCATCTCATTTACACTTATTTTTCATTCGTGAGAATATTTACGCGTTACTTTGCTTACTTTTCGCTTTGCGTTCAGGCCATCTTTATTTGAAAAAGAATTGAGATGACTTTGAAATTGAGGTTTAATAATTTAAGACATTTTTTGATAGCGAATAGGATCTTTAGATAATGGACGAGTTCACGCAGCCATGATCATTTTATATCAGAGTAGTCAGGTACCTATAATCTCCTGGCTATATATAGGTATTCTCTTTAAAATGTATACCTCGGCAATTAAAATCTCATAAGAGTTAAGAAGAGTTTATTAGACTTTTGCTCACGGATTATGAAATGGGTGAATTTTAGATTATGCTGGAAGCAAATAGTAGAAGCAGTAATTAGAGCTTGAAAATGAATGTTTATTTAAAACCATTTAGACTACGTTAATATACACATCAGAAAGAGCGATATTTTATATCACGAACAAGTGTGTGAACTAGAAATGGGTCAGCATTTTATTTGCTTAAGGGGTGAATGTGTTCTGGTTCGAAAAGGACGCCGATATGTACTGTCAACCAATTTGATTCATAAACAGCTAAGTTACAGGAAGTCAAAATGACAGGAAGTTTTCTCGAATTCTTCGAACTGTTTATTTAAGTTTTATATACTTTAGCGGCGGTTTTTTTCTGCAAACGAAATTTAGTTAAAATTATACAGTAAAATGCACATAGGTAAAATACTTACTTCAGAATAAATACTTGTAAAGTTAAGATTTTATTAGGAAATGCACACAACTTACTAATATTTTACAATTATATTTTATTTGACGTTTAAATAATATTTTCATTTTTGCAAAAATTAAACCAGAAAAATGCGGGAATCGTACTCGAGTGATCCTAATACTATTTTGTTTTAGTTTATTTTGAGGTACATACGGAAACTTAAAATGATCTAAAACATATCTTCTTGTCTTGTCAATACCGGGCTATCAACCACAAAGTTCACGTCATTGGGCATCGTGTCATGCACGTGTGACAATATTAGCATGCCCTAAAGTGCTGTGTGGTGACACACCGCTTGAATAAAAATGTCGCTAATGGATTTGGTAGACTCTGGTTAGCGAAGGTTTTAAAAGCGATTTATTTGATTGGTATTTCATACTCGTATGCGGCCTTGGAGTTATTTCCACTAAAAAACAAACTCTAGGCGTTTAATTTAATTGAGAGCTGGAGTATATGTGTGAAGTATGATAAAGGCCGACTAGTGACTGTGCTCTTCCTTCGCATCTCACGCACGTACCACGGATTTATTTAAATGCGGAGAATTCGGAGCTTGCCTATCTATTGAACGCTGACGTTCCTAGAGGAAGGATGTAAAGACGACCGATATAAGAAGTACGCACGAGTATGGCAGCAGTCGGATCGTCCGGATCACCCAATTCTCGCGTTTGAAGACGACGAAAAAGCCGAATGCCTCGCGGCTAGTTTAGTCTCAATGTTCGCCAAGCCTTCTACACATTGATGAACCGCACATTAGATTGGTCGATTCAGAAGTGGATAGAAGGCTTTCCAGCCGCGTGGAAAAACGCCACAGTTATAGGGATTCCGAAACCGGGAAAACCCCGTAGCTCCTGGTCCAGTTATAGGCCAATCAGCGTACTAAAACACGCTTGCGACCACTACAAGTCGTACAGAATAGGTTCATTCGTAGGATGACCGAAACCCCGTGGCATGTTAGGAATCTTAGCCTTCACCTTTAATACAAGCTTCCCTCGCTTAGCTTTAGGTAGCTTTAAGATGGCTTCAAAACGCTACTTTAGGATGGCTACGCGACATAGTAATCCACTTATTAGGATAACGGCTGACTATGTTCCCTCTGTTCCAGGTCCTGGCGACGAGCTCAGCCGGTCCAGCCTCATCAGAGGCCGCTATACCCGGCGCCCTAGGAGCTTTCTTACTGACCCGGACGACGACATCTCAGCAGGATTCGTAAGAATCATCGCTGCGAGGTCGTCGGACGGAGTCCGACGAACACAGCGTCGACCCCACCGGCGGGGTCGACGCTATATAATATTATGGCTTCTTTTTCTCCTAAACTTTTAACTAAATGGAATGATGCAGGAAAGTCTAATGAGTATTATTTAACAAGATTCAAAAGCTGGCTGGATGGTGAAAATATACAATTGCAGGTGTACACAGGTCAACCACGGCCATCAATATCGGCTGCAAGTGTTAATGCTACAAGAAATCCCAAGAAAAACTTCGAGGATTCGGATCAAGTAATGATAGTAATACTGCTCGCTGGTTTTTAGCAATCCTGAACTGAGTGAACAGATCACAGGGTTAGATGTAACAGTTATTAAGCAATTTGAAGTTATACTAAGGGCATTGTCGTCTGACAGAAATGATTAAAATTGTACATGATCCAGTGGGACATTTATCTGAAGAGGCCCAAGTGGCTAGAAACGAAGATTGCCGTAGATTCAGAATATACAATACTACGAAGTCTTCAAGTAATGCCACGATAGAGACTTAATTTCAGTGTTACCGGCCATTCTCACGAAGTATGTCTGCGGTTACCTAATTACCGCGACGCTGTTTTCATACTAAATGTATGGAGACGCGGTAATTAGACGCAGTCATACTTCGTGAGAATGGCCGTTACTTATCACATCCGACCCTGTGATCAACAGTTTGCAACAGGTTTCTAAAAAAGCGGATTAATAACCATCAGAAGTGTTCAAGCTTTTAGTAGCTCCCACTATAGAGCAAAGACACTCTGTGCCTAGGCAATTTCCCAAAATGAGAAAAACTACTATGTTTCTGACTCATCGGATGATTAAATGACGACGAATAATAGTAGCCTTTTAGTAGGTTCGTTTTTCGATATTTATGTAATCGTTTTTGCAGATACTAGTAGTTTTTTAATTTTTTGGTAAAATACCTGACACGTAGCCGAGCACGCGCCTTCGCTCTCGCGCGGATTCTCGCGCTTTTTTGGAATTATAATCTTAACTTTGCGCATTTTTATGATCTTACGTAAGAACTATCAGAAATCCCCCCCCACCCCCCTGTAAGAAAAAATAACACATGGTCTACCCCCCTCCCCCCTAGATCGTCTTACGAAATATATGAATGGCCCCTTACCTAAACGTTAAAATATTTAAAGACGATTTCTTAGATGAGTTTCCCAAACACAGTTATTCCTTGCAGCTAATTATCCTTTCGCCGTTATACCTAGGCGCAAAATATCTTATTTAAATTTTTTTCTTGACTTACTATTTCGTGGTAGCGATTTTTATGATCGTATTTTTTTACAAAAGCGTTTTTTCACATCAGTTTTATTAGGTACCTAGTATCATATTTTTTGCTCGTAATATTTCCTTAAAGCAAATTAACATGCTCATTTTATCATTCGTTTTGTTAGGTACTTAGTAGCATAGTGGCAGTGGGGGTGATTTTTCCCATTCAACCCTATTTTGTGTTTCTTAAAAGTAATTGGGTCCAGAAATTTTTGCTAGCCTTTTCCATTTTTGACAAAGTCAATATTATCACTTCGAAAGTCCAAAATATTGGATTCCGTAGTTGAATCATATACGGAGCATGTCCTCATATGCTCTTGGCCGGTTTTTTTCGGTTGGTTTGGTAGTCTATGTATGAAATTTCCAGTTGCTAACTTCGAATATTACAATAACCCCACCCCATACAACATTTCAACCCCCATTCAATTTTTCAACAACTCTATGCGGCAAACTAACGCAAATGATACCTTCAACGTTCAAAATCGCGAGGTCAATTTAGACGTAAGGTGGTTAAAAGGTTAGGTATCCCTCAGTGACAGGAAACTGTTATGAAAACTGGCTGCGGAAAAAAAGGTGACAGAAAAAACACGTCAAAGAAAAATCGCAACAGTGAAAGAAAACTGGCTGCGGACAAAAATGACACAGAAAAAAAACACATCAAAGAAAAAAACGAAATTGGAAATTAAATGCAGGTTAAAATTGGGACGAACAAATATAAGAAACGGGAGCAACGCGACTGTAAAAATAAGCTGCAGAGGAAAAAAATACGATAATCGATTTCTGGAAAAATTCGAAACGAAAATTAGTTGCAAGGAAAACAAGCGTTTGGGAGAGTAATCTAACAAATCATAACATTAAATAAACCATAAAATGTATGGTAACTTTTATTATGAAACCGTTACGATAAACACAAGTTTTAACATAATTACAGAACAAAGTTCTTGATTTCCCCAAATAACGTATGACGAGTTTTTAAGATACAGAAGTGGTTTTTTCACTAATATTGCTATTATTGACAGGTGTTTCTATAACATATCACAGAAAAAAGTTGTCAAATAGCCAATTATGATGAGAAACGTTATGGTGACACAAATTGGAACAATAATTTTATGGGATGTGCATACATGATATTTTATCGTAGTTTGGTGTAGCCAGCCTATTACTTACCTATTATGCATGATAGGCAAGTATTTTTCTTTGATCGTATGCGATGAAAAAGTCGATGATAGAACAGATATTTAAATAGAAAGTGAAAAGTAAAAGATATGAAGAGTTACATTTTTTTCAGGAAAGGTTAGCTAGAAGAGAGTTGGCATACAAACATGATCCATGACCGTTTGTTTCCTAGTCTCAGTTCTTCATTGGTATCGTTTCTATTACTCAGAGCGCAACCTGAAACATCACGTACGCGCCTCCAGGCGGCACTTCGTATTCCAGAAGCTTTGCAATATTTCCCGATATCAATTCCGCTAATATCGAATACCCGTTCTTGACACATGAGGGTAAGAACCTTTTTAGGTTCAAACATAAATATTGAAATATTTATGTTTGAACGACTTTAATTTGCATGGTTCAAATAATAAGGTGGCCTGTATAATTGAAGTTGACATGGTTTAATTGCCGTTTCCTGATAAATTTATTTAAAATTATCTCGCATTCAATCTCCCCGTTTTCTCACCACTGTTAGATTATGTAATTTTTAGTGGGATAAGGTTCGTGGAAGATCTGGGGGCACGGCAGTGCCCCCGCCAAGTCGAGCAAAACAAAGGCACGGCCGTATTTTGTTTTCTTGACATGACTCGGGAAGACAATCGCATAGATTGAAAAATAATCACATTATATTAAACCGCGGCCGCCCAGATACTGAGGGCCTAATATATGCAAAATAGTAGGTACGAAAATTTATTCGAATGCGGGTTACTATTTTACTAAAGCAGATATGGCGATAATTACACAGCTCTACAAAAAAAAACTTTTTTTTTGTTGCCCTGGATATCATCGCAAATTTTTACGTTTTCAATTGCCCAGATTACGAATATATTCATGAAAGTTCTCAATGTGCTTGTATTTTCATGATTTTTGCACTTCTTATATTTTGAATAATTATCGCCTTATGTCGGCGGTAATGTAAAATGAAAATGTAAAATCAGAGCAAATCTTACAAAATCATTGATAGTTTCATGAATTGTGTGCATAAAATAGACCCAAAATCACTTTCATATCTAGGGCAACAAAACCACTGTAGACCAGTGTTATTATTACTATGTGTATAGGTGTGTATAGCAACCTAATGAGTAATGGCCTACAAGTATGAAACCTGCTAACCACAGAAAATATTATTTTGTATGATCATGTTGAGATATTAGGTATCTAAATTGTAAAAGTTTCCATTGCGATTTTAATTTTAAAGTTGTTACACAAATTAGGTACTTTCCTACCAATTTAAAGTTCTGAAAGGACATAATTTAGTTCGATTTCACTATATGATGTAATACGGAAGAAAGTAAACATTGAAGTTAATTTGTAGCTCTCGTTTTAAAATTTCAATGCTAAATAGGAAAAGTTTTGCGGTAACGATATTGCGAGGGCTATATAATATTATGATTTGTCGATACTGAACAAAATACATTGCGGCATTATAGTATTTTATGCAACAGTTGTATAAGTGGGTTCAAAAAATGCGAATTGCGTGAGTTGCGATACGAGCCGCGAATGCGGCGAGTATCGCAAATAGAGACGCAATGAGCGTTTTTTGACTTAATTATACAACGTTGCATACAATACTTTTTCTACGACGAGGTTTTAAATTATAAAATACAAAATTAATCATAACCTGGAAACAAGGCAAATATGACGTTTGACTGACAAATGTGTGTCTATGGTAAACTTTTTTTTTTAATTTAAAATATACTTAAATTAAAAATACTTTTTTTATGTTGGCATCAATGAATTTAGTTCGGAAAGTTTTGTTTTTCTTAAAAACCGTTGGAATTTAATTGTTTGTTAAGTTGGTAGTTGTGCATTTTTACCGTAAAGTTAAAATTGACCTTTATCCTTGACCTAAGTTTAACCTAGATTTAGAAGTCTGTGGCTGCTAGCAATAACGTAAAGTGACTATAACGACACTAGTGCTGTTATGGGGAATAGAGTATAGACTTCTCTGAACTCATATTATGTATGTTCTTATATTAGTGTTCGTGACCAAGTAAAAGACAGATAACAGTACAGGAGTAGAAAAATTCCATTATTTGGTTAATGCTGCTTATAAATTTATTTACATGATTAAATTTTATTATTAAAAAAACCGGTCAAGTGCGAGTCGGACTCGCGCACCGAGGGTTCCGTATAAACTAATAAGTAGACCAACCTTACGACTAACAGCAACCCTTCCTTAAACCCGCTTTAGCTCTATTCAACCAGGAAAAATCTTAACAGCGCGATGCAGCGTATGCTACAGCGACATCTATTGATACTAAATAGCGCGTAAATTTTACTTGTAATTTAAATTTAAGGGTGGATTTCACAGCGTTTCAAATGCCGTCATCACCAATCCCGAAATTTCGACGATTCACTTTAAGAATGTATCCCATTCTTTTGATAAAATCAGAAAATAGTACCTACTATTTTCACGTTTTGATCAAAAATTATGTAATTTTTAAAAAGATGTCATCATAATATCGGGATTGGTGATGACGGCGGTTGAAACGCTCTGAAATCCACCCTTAAACGTTACTTTTTGTTATTGGCTGATTGAAATAATTGTTTGTCAACTAAGTTAGTTCTCATGTATCATTTTTAGCCACAAGCTACCTTATTTTAGATTTGTGTCCCTAGATGGCGCTAGTGGTATTTCATTTTTATACTCCTATTATAGAGTTTTTAATAATTATTGTTACTTTATGTTTTTTTCCCGATGCCTGATGAGTGATCATTGTATTTAATAGACATTTTTTATATAATCTGAAATAAATCATCGCTTAGTTTTGCTACTCTCCGCTAGATGGCTCTCGTAGGGAGGGTAGAACTAATATGTTAAGATTTTTGTAAATTTTTAAAAAGTATTCAAGTTAGGAAGAGAAAATATAACGGTCTTCCTAATAATAATAATAATCCTAATAAGTAGATACATGAATAGTTCAAGAAAAACTGTATGGCGATTAGTTTAGTAGGAGCAAATAAGTATGTGTTATGATTTTTGCAAATTTCTCAAAAACGGTGCAAGTGAGGAAAACCGTTATATTTTTCCTGTAATATTTAGGACGACATTAATAATTGGTAATTATGACACATTTTTCTGATCAGTAACTTCGGAGATAATAGGGGGGGAATGGTATTTTCTTAAACTTTTTTCGCCATAAATCAAAAACTATTTATTTAAAAAAAAAAATAAAAATGGCATTTTAATCTACAAATTAAGCTCTTTCATTTGATACCCCACTCGATATATAAGCCCTACTTTCAATTTTGAAAATCCCATTACGGAGCCCTTTAAAAAAAAAGTAAAAAAGGTACAAGATTTTTTTTATGTCCAATAAGCTCGGGTTAGCGACTTTTAACACTATTCCAAATTTCAAACCGATAGCAGCAGTAGTTCCTGAGATATCTGGCTGTGACAGACGGACAGACAGACAGACAGACAGACAGACAGACAGACAGACAGAGTCGCACCATAAGGGTTCCTTTTTTACCATTTTGGTACGGAACCCTAAAAAGGTCTCACGTGAAGTCGTATATAATAAATAGAACAAAAATATTGCTTTGCTAATCCGCGATATGATAACGTGTTAGTCTCCTGCTTCTCCTGAGGATGCCTCGTAGAGAGGCGAAAAACGTGCTGAGTTTTGTATTTTTAATGGTGGTTTAATAAATAAATAAATATTAGGGGACAATCTTACACAAATCGAACTAGCCCCATAGTAAGCTCAATAAGGCTTGTGTTATGGATACTAGACGACGATATATTTAATAGATACAAATACTTAAATACATAGAAAACATCCATGACTCAGGAACAAATATTCGTGCTCATCACACAAATAAATGCCCTTACCGGGATTCGAACCCAGGACCTCTTGCTTCGTAGGCAGGGTCACTACCAACTAAGCTAAAGCGGTCGTCGTCGGTTTGTTATATTTATTTGCGTGTTTTTTAAATTTGCTTGTGAACGCATTTAACAATTCACAAGTAATTATAACGGGCTAACACTAATTGACTAACACGCTATCATATCGCGGATTAGCAAAGCAATATTTTTGTTTCAAATAACATGGATTTCCGCAAAGTAAACGCCTGATTCAGTCAGTTAGTTTCCTATATTATAGTTAATGAATTTAAAATTTAAAAATGCTTTGACTTTTTCGTACCTATCAAATTAAAATATTTTATGAACGGCTGAACAGATTTTGATAACCGGTTTTCAAAAAAAACCGCATCCAAATCTGTTCACTCGTTTAAGAGACACACACACATAGCGAGCAAACTTACATCCCTTTTTTGCGTCGGGGGTTAAAAATAACTTGAAGTCGGGGTTATCATTATATGATTAGTTAATTATTTCATTTATTTAGTAGTAATTTTAATACTATGTAATAATTAAATACATTAAAACAATTTTATTTAAGATTACTACCCCTAATCGACAAGATTTTAGTGCCAATTCTAAACAAATAACTCTTAGAAAGAAAATTATAAACTAATTGAAAACACAACAAAAATCACTACCAAAATTTTTACATTAGCTAAAACTCACGCCGACCACTTTTTCAACCATAGTACTTTAAAACACCAGTCAGGACTAAAATAAATCTAATTTTCTTTAACAAACAAGGACTTTTCCAACGTTGACTAAGCAAATTAAGGAAGTTTCAGAATTCATCTTGCAGAGCGATGACCCGTAGATTGTGGGAAGTTCTATCGTCATGCACACCAGTCCTGTATGAAAATGTGTAACAATGTTTAACTTTGTCGTTAATATAATGAGAAAACTCATAAGGGCGTTCACGGGCTTAAAAGGTGCGTAGGTAAGTGAATTGTGATTTCAAGGAAACGGAATATAACGGCGGATAATTTTTATTGTATTTACCTTGAACTGAAATTTGACTTGTATAATGTAAATATTTAAAATAACATACTGTCTTAAACGTGGCTAACAACAGTAAATAAATGTACACAATATTTAGTGTTCAAAAATATTTTGCTCATGAACAGGAACGATTACTTTTATTGAGAGCATCTGATTAGGGTGATGATTTATAAAGGAAAGTAATTTTTTGGTCAGCCGTTATTAAAATTGATCCGCAAAAAAAAAATAAGCAGTTAAATCATTTGGGCAGCATACAAAGATTTGGCTGGCAATAAATAAAAATCGGGCGGCAACTCTTGTTCAGCAAATAATTTAAAAATGGTTAACATTTTAACCAATATTAATCTGCTTTATTTATCATTTGTCTGCCTAATAAACAGTCGAGCTGCAAAATAATGACTTGGCCGGCAAGATTTTACAATTGGTTAGCAGAGAAAACATGCGTGGATTGCGTTTAGTTTGAAAAATCAGCAGTACTGTGGGCAGAGCGAAACAGACGACGTGACGCGAGCAGCCAATCGTGGGCATGTTTGTTTTGTCATTCGGTGATTGTCAGCTGTCAGTGTCAAGTAGTAGTGTTTATCAATAGGCTACTTGATGACAGTTCAAATCAGCTTCTTTTTATGAAGTGTCAAAACGCTCCAAAAGTATGCAGTTTAGTATGAAATATCATGTGACGTCATGCTCAACATGGTGCCTTATTTTTAGTTTTCGTCATTGTAAAATCGTTGATGGCACGAAAATAAGTCTGAATGATTTTATCCGGGCTGTGTTGGAAGAGTAATTTGCTGGTTAGAGTTAATGAATTTATTTTGATTGTTGTCAAATACCCTATTATCAGTGATTTTTACCGTATTGCTATTTTTGAAGATACTACTTATTATAAAATGTAAAAAGCCTGCGAAAGTCCGAATCTAGGGCTCTCGCTGGTTAGGACGCGTGCCGACACTGCGCGCCCTAGATTGTTTTTATAGAGCCGGAGATACGGAAAGTCAACTTTTTCAACTTTGAAGTCGAATATCTGGGTTATTTTTGATTTCAGAGAAAAGTTTTTTCCATAAAACATGCTTATTTTAGCGAATCGTATACGACAAAACAATAATAAATAGGTGTTATAATGACACCAACATCCATCGAAATTTTTACGTCTTAAAAATTTGTCAACTTTGAAGTCGAAAATCTCGGACATTTTTTATTTTAGAAATAGAAGTTTTTCTAATAAAACATGCTTATTTTATTGTAAACTCGAAAATTTTATTTAGATGTGCCCTTTTGCGTTATTGCGGCAGAATAGTTGCGCCCATTTTGTGCATGCCAATTAGGTTTTATTGCACCTTTCATTTTGATCAACAAAATGAAATATTTTGCTTACCTACTGATTGCTTACCAAAATTTGATTAGCCGTAGATCGCTTAATGCAGCTCAAATATTTAATTTGCTGACCTAAATAATTTAGAGCAGTTCAGTATATCATTAATTGCAGCCTGATTTATAAATCTTTGCTAACCATAAGTTGCTTAGGTACCAACTAGCTATTTTGGCTGACCAAATACATATTTCTGCTGACCAAAATATGAATATTTTGCTGATCGATTAAATGATACCCATTTATATATCGGCAGTGGCATCGGAAATTCCAAATGTCATAAGGGTCAAACGCCTAATTTTTAGTACAGCCAAGAAACACTATTTATGTGATGTTTCTAAAAGTAATACTTTAAAAATATCAATAAACTATTGATAGAATATCTAGAAACTCATTTTTAGGGCTCCTTACCTCAAAGGGAAAAAAGCGGAACCCTTATAAGATCACTTTGTTGTCCGTCTGTCTGTCCACCTGTCAAGATTGTAATGGTGTTCTTTTCGCGATACATTTAAGAACAAAATGTGAGTTACGGCTCTGAATAACTTAATTTTCAACACACTTGCTCGTAAAGGGTTTTATAACACGCGGGCTTATAGACCAGCTCGAGCCGATTTACCTCCCGTGGGTTATAATAGTACATTGTGTATCAAGGGCGGTAAGTAAGTTATTACAAACGAGTGTTTGTTACAAGGCCGAGGCGAAGCCGAGGGCTTTAATAACACTCGTTTGTAATTCCTTTACCGCCCGTGGCACACACAATGTTTTTCATCACACTTGTGAGGAAATCTGATTAAAATAACCTTACTTAACCTAAATAAAATTGTAAAACTGACAGTGACATTAGTGACATAATATCCATTCCATAGACAATGCGAATGTCAAGTCACGTTCGGAAACCATAGCGGTAAAGACTTATAATGGTTGAATTAATATTTGAAAAATACTGAAATGCACTATTTAAACATTTAATTAATGTTACAGAAATATGTGTTTACATGTATTTGCATTAACAGTTCTCTTTAAATAAATAGTTCAGTAATAAAAGTTAAAAAAGTAATTTGGCGTTTCCTTTGAACATGACAAATAAGAGTAAAACAGAACCAGCGTTTCAAATTTAAAAAGAAAATCATTACGCCCTAGGGCTTAATAGGTAATTTACGGCCCGCAAAACCTACGTGTAACAACACCATTTTCGAGCAAGTGTGATGAAAAAATCTATAACCACGGGAGGAAAATCTGTATGAAAATATAGATTTTCATACAGATTTTCCTCCCGTGGTTATAGATTTTTTCTTCCGAGGGAGTTACGAGTTTAGTTTTAAAATATAGAACCTACCCGCTCGTTATTTCAGACTTAAGGTGGGTTTAGACCAAACGAACAAAGAGCTAGAACCAGAGTAGAGCATTCATTCTTGATCTTTTAGTGTAAACAAAAGTTCGTTCTCAGCGTTTACACCACACGAATATCAGCGAGCAAGAATGCAACCCAAGAACTAGGATTCGAGAGCATATGCTCTCGAATCCTAGTTCGCCCGATCTAAACATCTCTAGAGCATATGCTCTAGAGATGTTTAGATCAGGCGAACGAGTGTCCGTTGCTCATTCGTCGGGCGGCTGTCTGTGGACTATGTGCACTATGTCTGACTCTGAGACTGATATGGTAAGTAATTGCAAGTTTTTCATTTATCATCCTGACTCAATTGTTAACATTCTGTTCAAATAGGCTGATGTCATACAAACTATCTACTTGCAAAACTGTTAAATCCTTCTAGTTAACATTATAATTAGTTTCAGTAATTATTTCAATTTTAAACAATTATATGATAATATAAACTTATGTTAATTTGGGCTAAAACTGCTACCATCCGAATAACAGATTTGGAACAGTCTGTGGCTTATTTTTTTAAACGCGGGGGATAGCTGTCAATCGGAGGAACGCGTTCGAATGTGATAATGTTATGTTTGAGATTGTTGTAAGACAAACAATAAAAATAAGAGAAATACTTCTGTTTTAATTGGAAAACTCCCTTGACGACGACATCTTCAGAATTGGGATTCGGTTCAATGAGCAAATTCATTAATCTACAAGGACCGTGGTAAGAAATTTGCTCACACGTCCATTAATCTCGGCGTCTGAAAACGTAAGTTGTTTTGTTTATTTATTTCGGAATCCATACGACATGGATATAATATCAATTTGTATCTATTGAATTGGCGTCTGTATACCAATTCGATAATGATAATTGCAGTGAAACGTAAGTTTTGATGGAGTTCAAATAAAATTGACGATCGACAAAACGATTGTCGTGTAGCGTTTGTTAAAAATGAAAACTTAACAATGTTCCAGTATGCTTATATTTATGTTGTTTTCCAGTAGCCTATTTATCATTTACTGTGTTTATTTATCTGTTTAAGGCACTCTACTTACTTATATAGTACAGAAAGTTAGCGTGTAGGTAATCAATCCATTCCAGATGCGAGACTAGATACGAGAGTTAATACAATACGAGATTATTACCTTTTGATTTAGACTTATAGTACAGTGTAAGGAAATAAAAGGGAAGGTAATATTATTTTTTTTTCTCCTTTTATTTTGTTTGTTCATACAAGTGGAAGTTTCAGATGCAAGATACCAATGAAATAAATGATAGTCGGCAGACGATGACGCCCTCGCCTTCACCTGTAATACAGCCTAAGGAGCGGCAGGCAAGGCGCCGTTTGAAACAAACCAATGATAGCCGCAGGTCGAGACGACGAAGTCGGTCTACAACAGACCATGACCGCTACCGTGAAGCACATTTATATGATATGTCAAGAGATCGTGTATCGCAACGACGAAGCAGGTCACGTTCCCGTAGCTCTGTCAGGGGTCGGTACCACAAGCGAAGACATGACCGTACCCCACGACGCCGGGTACGCAGGTCACGAAGTCGCCGAAGTCGGTCCCTTGAACGCGAGCCAAGCAGTGTGCATCGCAGACACCGAGAGAGAGACAGTCATGTCAGGTCAGTCAGTACTAGTCACTCCAGCAATCAATCCTCAGGCAGTAGCCACAAACATAAGCGACGTCGAGTACACTCTTATAATAAAGATCTTATGCTAGAGTTTCTTGAAGCTTTAAAAGACAAAAAGGGTAATAATGACAGATTCCCAGTGTTGAATGTAGTCCCAGATTTTGACCCAATGTGTAAAGAACAGACGATAGATACTTGGCTTCATAAGGTAGAGGAATGCGCTTTAATTTATGGATGGAGTGATAGACAAATAGCTCATTATGCATTACCGAAACTATGTGGAGTAGCCAAAACTTGGTACCAGGGTCTACCGTCTGTGCTTCATACATGGCCTGAATGGAAAACTATGTTAAAAGAATCTTTTCCCACACGGGAAAACTATTATGAACTGCTGACAGAGATGATAAAGAAAAAGGTGCCATTTGGGGAATCCCTGGACGTTTACTATTATGGAAAACTTAATCTATTAAATCGGTGTGAGATAAAAGGTCGAAAGGCTGTGGACTGTCTTGTAGCAGGGATAGAGGATCGCGGAATTCGATTAAGCGCACAGTCAGGTCAATTTACAGAACCAGAACAAGTCTTAAAATTTTTTAAAACAGTTAAAGTTGGACAAACAGTAGCGGATAATAATAGTAATAAAAATAAATATAAGGATAAGAAAGATAGTATTAAGGATGTCAATGCTCCGGTGAAGAAAGGTTCCTATGGTAAAATAACATGTTTCAATTGCAATGAGGTAGGCCATGCCTTCTTCCAATGTCCGAAACCAGCAATTAAATGTACTAACTGTAATTGGAGGGGTCATTTAGAACAAAATTGCCCAAAAGCGAAGCAGAGTGCGGCTGCTGCTAAGACACCCACTGTTATGGAGGTTACAGAAAATATAACTAAAATGGATAAGTATAAGTTGCCAATAAAAGTAAATGGCCAAACAGTTATGGCGCATATTGATCTCGGCAGTGATTGCACACTGATTCGTTTAACCGACGCTCAGACTTTACGTCTAAAGTGGCAAGATGCTCAGTTACCAGTTTTGAGAGGTCTAGGTAATGTACCGTATAATCCTCTGGGGCGTACACATGTCACTGTTGATGTTCAGGGAGTTATTGAACACGATGTGGAAGCTTTCATTGTAAACGATCACTTGATTAGTTACCCAGTCCTTTTAGGGCATACTTATACTGAGCGTCCGACAATAACAATGATAAAAACGGCTAATGATTTAATCGTAAGACGTCATGAACCTAAAAGACTTTTAAAGTATAATTTGAGATCTAAAAATAAAGTTGTCATAGAGCCCGTCGGGATAACTTTAGTTGACGTTGTAACAGAGTCTGAATATACAGGTAGGGTTTACATAAACGGTACAGTTAGAGGTCGCCCAGAAGAAAAATATTTTTTGCTGCCAGGCGAATACGAGTTGGTACAAGGTCAAGGAAAAGTCATTATACAGAATTTGTGTGGCAAAGAGTTAATCCTAACAAGTAATGTCCTTATAACACGGGCACATGCTGTGACTACTTCCGAAGACTCTTACGTAAGCGTTTTTGACGTAGACATCTCGAATGAATCCCCATTACTTTGTGGTGACCTTGCGCCCGAGGAGAAACAACGCTTAATAAACTTATTAGCTAGGTATAAGAACTGTTTCTCATCGGGGTTACATGATCTAGGTTTTACATCGGCAACAGAGATGGAGATTCATTTAAAAGACAATGAGCCAGTTGTCTATCGGCCTTATCGTTTATCGGTCCCAGATAGAAACCATGTTCGTGGTATGGTGCAGGATATGCTCGATAGTGGCATAATACGGGAATCATCATCCCCATACGCGAGCCCAATAGTTTTAGTTCAAAAAAAAACAGGAGAAAAACGACTCTGTGTCGATTACCGGGCCTTAAACAATAAGACCGTGAAAGAACATTTTCCTTTACCTCGTATAGAAGACCAACTAGACCTTCTCGCTGGAAATAAAGTATTTATTGCTTTAGACTTAGCTTCTGGTTACTACCAGATTCCAATAGCAGAGGATTCGCGTAAGAAAACGGCCTTTGTTACGCCAGACGGCCAATTTGAATACAATAGGATGCCTTTTGGCTTAGTTAACGCACCGTCGGTGTTCCAGAGAACGATAAATAAGATCCTTAACGAAGCCAGGATAAAATACGCTTTAGTTTATATGGATGACGTATTAATTCCAGCACAAACCTTTGATGAGGCACTATTTAGATTAGAGGAGGTGCTGAAATTGATGCGTGACGGTGGTTTGACCCTGAAGTTAGAAAAATGTAAATTTTGCTTTGACAAAATAGATTATTTAGGTTTCGAGATCTCCTCAGAAGGAATAAGACCAGGTTCTCACAAAACTAAGGCAGTAGCAGAATTTCCAGTACCGAAGAATCCACATGATGTGCGTAGGTTTCTAGGTCTTGCTAGCTTCTTCAGGAGGTTTGTCAAGGGATTCGCACTAATTGCAAGACCATTGACTTGCCTTCTGAAGAAAGATTACCCTTGGAAATGGGCAGAGGATGAGCAAAAAGCATTTGAGGCTCTTAGAGATAATCTTATTCAACGACCGGTACTTGCTCTTTATAACCAGGGTGCTGAAACACAACTCCATACGGATGCAAGCAAGATGGGAGTGGCAGGCATTCTTGTTCAAAAAAATGAAGCTGGCATATTTCAACCAGTGGCGTATTACAGCCGTCAAACTACTAAAGATGAGCAAAAGCTTCATTCATTTGAACTGGAGACCCTGGCCGTTGTTGCTTCGCTCAATAAGTTTCGTGTTTATTTGTTAGGGACACAGTTCAAAATATTTTCTGATTGCAACGCGCTGCGCACCACTCTGACGAAACGTGATCTAGTTCCCAGAATAGCGAGATGGTGGATTCAGTTTCAAGAATTCGACTGTTCAATTGAGTATAGGCCGGGTGAGAAGATGTCTCATGTGGACGCACTAAGTCGACATGCTATTTTAGACCCCACCGACACCGATCGTGCACTAGATATACTAACTATTGATTCTGGGGACTGGATTGCTACTGTTCAGGATAATGACGAAGATATTAAAAAAATTAAAAATATTCTAACTGATCCAGATGCAGACAATACTGTAGATGTTATAAAGAACTATACACTTAAAAATGGACGAGTATTTCGCATAATTAGTCCGGGTGTCTTAAGGTGGGTCGTGCCAAGGGGTGCTCGTTGGCAAATTTTAAGAAGCTGTCATGACAATGTAGGGCACTTCGGCTTTGATAAAACTCTGGAGCGTATTCGTGCAACATATTGGTTTCCTAAAATGCGCAGGTTTGTAAGAAAATATGTAAACGCATGCCTAGAGTGTGCACACCATAAACTACCTGGCGGGGCACAAACTGGACCACTACATCCAATACCTAAAGTCGACGTCCCCTTCCACACCGTACATGCGGATCATTTAGGACCATTTAATAAGAGTAAGCGTGGTCATACTTACATACTTGTAATTGTAGACGCGTTTACAAAGTTTGTGAATCTTACGGCTGTACGCGATACGAAAGCGTCTACTAGTGTAAGGGTCTTAAGGGAGCATATTAGCTACTTCGGTGTTCCTGCGCGACTTATTACGGACCAAGGCACCAGCTTCACGGGAACCAAGTTTAAAGAATACGTTAAAAGCATCGGAATAAAACATGTTTATAACGCTGTAGCTACCCCACGTGCCAATGGGCAAGTCGAACGGTATAATCGCACAATATTGGCGTCTTTGGGAGCAATGACTCACGATCAACCCAAAGGCATGTGGGATAGCTACTTGCCAGACGTACAACTAGGTATAAACACTAGTATTCATGCAGCTACAAAGAAAACCCCTTCGGAATTATTGTTCGGACGAAGAGTAACAAATCCACACGAAGGCATTTTAAATGACGTTTTTGATGATTTAGGTAGCGGGGTTGTGAGTGATAACTTAGATGAGGTACGTCAAGAAGCCAAACTCCTCATTGATGATCAGCAAGTGAAAGATAAGGAGAGACACGATAGGAAACTTAGAAATAATAAAAGTTTTAAGGAAGGCGATCTTGTGAGAGTCTTAAGGGCAATCCCTGGTTTAGATGGGCAATCTAGGAAATTAGAGTCAAAGATAAGGGGTCCTTATAGAATTAAGAAGGTTCTACCGAACGACAGGTACATAATAGAAGATACACCATTATCACGGAAAGGAAAACGATACGAAGGGACATTTAGTAGTGACAAGATATATCCTTGGATGAGTTTTAGTGACGCTAATGATAATGATAGTAGTGGTAGTGCCGAAGACTGTTCTGAGGGTGACGCTGAGTGACGGGTACTGACAGTGATGCTCTGAAATAAAGTTATATACATAACGATTAAGTTGTATATAATAGTGATCTCAACTCAGTCAGTGACTAATTAGTGTCATGTATTGGTCACTGGGTAGTGTCATGACCGGCACGAATTGCCACTGAGTAAACAAATGATTCTATGATGGGATTGGACACAATGTCATGGTGCCTAAGCCTCGAATGAGTAATAGATAAGTTTTAAATATATATATTACGGTCTTTATACTTACTGTGTTCAATCTTAAATTGTTACAATTAGCACTGAGGTTGTTGATTTGTACCTGATTACTGTATAAGGCATATAAGTGCACTTTGACTGTTATATACCTAGTATTGCCTTTATTATGAATACTTACTGTGTTAAATCTTAAATTGTTACCATTAGCACTAAGGTTGTTGATTTGTACCTGATTGCTGTATAAGGCATATAAGTGCACTTTGACTGTTATATACCTAGTATTGCCTTTATTATGAATACTTACTGTGTTAAATCTTAAATTGTTACCATTAGCACTAAGGTTGTTGATTTGTACCTGATTGCTGTATAAGGCATATAAGTGCACTTTGACTGTTATATACCTAGTATTGCCTTTATTATGAATACTTACTGTGTTAAATCTTAAATTGTTACCATTAGCACTAAGGTTGTTGATTTGTACCTGATTGCTGTATAAGGCATATAAGTGCACTTTGACTGTTATATACCTAGTATTGCCTTTATTATGAATACTTACTGTGTTAAATCTTAAATTGTTACCATTAGTACTGAGGCAGGTAGTTGACTTGTACCTGATTGATTAAGTATTATAAGTGCACTTTGAATGTTGTTTAATATAGTCTTTAGATAAGTAGGTATAGTAGGTAAGTGTATGTGTCGTTCTCGAATGGGAAGTGCCATTTTGCTGGTTTGTCGGTAAGGCACTTATTGCTACAATATTGCAGTTGAATCTTTGTGGTGGCAGAGTGGTGCTCTTTATCCGGAAACGTCACATTTAAAAATAAGTAAAGTTGAAAACTAAATGTAACCTACCGAGAGGACTCGGCTTTAGAGGATGGCCGAGCTGTTAACATTCTGTTCAAATAGGCTGATGTCATACAAACTATCTACTTGCAAAACTGTTAAATCCTTCTAGTTAACATTATAATTAGTTTCAGTAATTATTTCAATTTTAAACAATTATATGATAATATAAACTTATGTTAATTTGGGCTAAAACTGCTACCATCCGAATAACAGATTTGGAACAGTCTGTGGCTTATTTTTTTAAACGCGGGGGATAGCTGTCAATCGGAGGAACGCGTTCGAATGTGATAATGTTATGTTTGAGATTGTTGTAAGACAAACAATAAAAATAAGAGAAATACTTCTGTTTTAATTGGAAAACTCCCTTGACGACGACACAATTGTGTTTTTATAATTTACAAAAGTCGATCCCACAGACACCTGGCATTTTGGTAAGCTTCTATCATTAGAAGACATTTTTCTTGAGACCAATCTATAATTACAACGATAGGTCAAGTCCCTCGAGCACTAGAACGCTTTGAAGAGACCGCTCCCCGAATCGAGCTGGTCCGAACACGAGCGAACGCGCTCGGCGACTGTTTGTACGCTCGTCCGTCGTTTATATCATGCGAGCGAGCATTCTACGAGCATTCTTAGAATCTTTGCAATATAAGGAAGAACAACGAAAGAATGCTCTATCTCTATTTACACACAACGAATTTGGTAGAGTGGGGGTAGAATGAGCAATCGCTCGTTTGGTCTAAACCCACCTTAAGAAGGTGTCAAATCAGCCAAGGCTTATTTCCCATCTTCAAAACTTGGCTACAAAACCAATTTTAGTGTAGGTATATAAAACTTATATTATGGTATATTTTACCATTATTTCAGTAATTTTTGCATTTATTTTAATGCAATTTAATTAATTTAGTTTAAAATTTTATTTTGAAAATCGGTACAATCTATTAGTTATTGCCTGTCAAATTTAAAAACTAACTTAGCATTATCTGTGGAAGACTATACCTATTGAAAAAGTGGATAGTAAATAATTTTAAATTTGTCTTATTTTTTTCCTCGGAAATGTGATGAAAAACACTGTGTATAACGGGCAGGAAGGGGATTACAAACTCGAGTCATTAAAATATTTTTCATCACACTTGCTCGTAAAGGGTGTTATAACACGCGGGCTTATAGACCAGCTCGAGCCGATTTACCTCCCGTGGGTTATAAAAATCTATAACTCCCACGGGAGGAAAAACTGTATGAAAATCTATAACTCCCGTGGGAGTTATGAGTTTAGTTTTAAAATATAGAACCAACCCGTACGTCACTTCAGACTAAGGAGGTTTCAAATCAGCCAAGGTTTATTTCACATCTTCAAAACTTGGCTACAAAACCAATTTTAGAGTATATAAAACTTATATGGTATATTTTACTATTATTTCAGTAATTTTTGCAATTATTTAAATGCAATTAAATTAATTTAGTTTAAAATTTTATTTTGAAAATCGGTACAATCTGGCGGCATTGCCTGTCAAGTTTAAAAACTAAACGCAGTTCTTACCATTATCTGTGGAAGACTTAATTGAAAAATGTTGACAGCTGAAGTTGTCTCTTAGCGGGTGCGTTTAGTTTATTTGATTTTTATGTTTTATTTTTTTTTCCTCGCAAATGTGATGAAAAACATTGTGTGTACCACGGGCAGTAAGGGGATTACAAACTCGAGTCATTAAAAGCCCTCCGCCTACGGCGTCGGGCTCTTAATAGACTCTCGTTAGTAATCCCCTTCTTACTACCCTCGGTGCACAATGTACTATAATTTGCTGACCTCCTAATAGACTCTCGTTAGTAATCCCCTTCTTACTACCTCGGTGCACAATGTAGGTACCTACTATTATTTATTTGGAAAAATCTTTTGCACCCTAAAACTATATATTATAATTTTGTCGTAACTACTAAAACAGTATTTTAGACTGCGAAATTATATGTTGTCAAGTATTTTATAGTTTCCAGGCTACTGAAGATAAAATACATAAAAAAATAAACGCAGTTTTTTTTATTTTTAGGAACTACAACAAAGTTTTACCACCTCCCTACTTCTTTATTTGGAGTTACGTATCCTAATTGTAAAAGATTATATTATATTATTTAATCAGGCAGCCAGTTGGTACAACTGATAATACCTATATCCAGTGAGCTAATAACTTATTGACGTGCTTGAGTGGAATTATGCTTGTCTAATCTGTTCTTAAATTGGTTGACATTGGATGCCGATTAGATCGATAGACTGAATATCTGATTTCAATGGTACCTATATTTAGTGAACTTACGACAAAATGGCTATTAAGACATTTAACGTTTCCACTGACGACATGCCTACTAAATATGGACATCGTGAGACAGTCATCTCGGGTATTTCAGCGGCTTTTGGGTAAGGCTTATGTCCAGCAGAGGACATATTTTGGTTGATGATGACATTGATTGCAATAAATGATTGAGTATTGATTATTACTGTTATATACTTAACAGTAGCGTGGCGTCCAAAGAACTCGATTCCTACCGGCTTGCCTAATATCAAGCATTTGAGCACCTTATTCTATAGCTCTTAAGGAAAATGTACGCCAAATCTGCACCGGCTTGCCCAATGATATCTTTTACGCCACGCCACTGATACTTAATGCAAAAAACCCTTCAAATCCTACATTTACTGTTCAGAGAAATGTCAAGGCTAGCCAGTAATCCATATTCACTGAAGAATACCTATCCATCTACTTGTAGAAAAAAAGCTCTAACTTTGTCGATTTAAAATAGACACCCCCGAAGTTGTTCATTGTTTAACCACCGGTCGTTGGCTTGGGTGAATGCAATCGAGTCAATATTGGAGCTCTGGCTAAGTGTGCGATCGCTCGGGTTTGATTGCCGAGCACCAGGTTCCGATTGTGATGGAAATGAGCTTTGATTGCGGATGGATACGGCCGGCCCGTTTCACTGATCAGTGTTTTTTAATATTTTGAACATTTTTAACGCGTTTCATTGTAACCGTTTACTTGAAGCTTACAAAAAGCTATGGCTACGGTGGTTCGAATTCGAATCGGTGCCTTTCAAGCAGATTTTACCATTGTCTTTACGGCGAAGGAAAAATATCGTGGTGAAACTTGCATACATCCGCGAAGAAGTTCGAAGGTGTATGTAAAGTAACCAACCTGCACCTAGGCCACCAGTTTTTTATTCCTGCAGGGTTCCAGGAGCGTCGACGTCTGTAACTGTATTACGCACGAGTAAGTTCAATCACATTAGAAAAAAAAAACTAGTGAAATTGTTATCTGTACTGGCTCTAGATCGATTAATAAAATTGCATGTAGGCCAAAAAGCCAATAACTGTGAGTAATCAGAAAACATTTATTGTTTGATCATGCATTACACTATCGTTAAACAAAATGTTGCTATCGTTTAACACGAAGTCTGCTAGCCACACCGCCTAAGTACACACACAGTGCTAGCCACACGCGCTCAAGCATTTTATTTTATGACGTATGACAGCTATTACGACGTATTTGGATTATTGGTTTGTCTTATTCAACTTATTACTTTGCCTACAGCATTGCATATGCAGCATAAAGTATTGTAATATATCTTAGTAAGTAATAAAATTTTGTGTAAAACAAAAACACTCATTACTGTTCATCAATGGAGTAGCCTGCATTAATATATAGGTTGTATACAAACCTTCAATAAACTGATCAGTAATCGGCAAAGCGCCTCACTAGTCTGTCTCATTCTCAGTACAACGGATCCGAGGCAATTCTAAATCCGAAACCATTATTTAAAGGATACTTCTGTATCGAGATGTTTAGTTTGTAGGCTCGTTTATTTACCAGTCAATGAACTCGGGACTTGCACGTTTATTGAACCTTATGATGCCTACAAGTTAGGCAAATTGATTTCTACACTGTTATCAAGTTTAAGGATAAAAAATAGAGACCTTTAAAATAATGTTTGCATGGAAGTGAATGTAACTTCGTTATTGCTGAACACATTATCGTTAAGTTATAAAGTCCTTGCCATGTTTTCTGTATGCTGCGTGTTTTTTTACGTACGTTAGAATGATCTCTGGTTTTATAAAAATACATAGTTACTTATTTTAAATGCTTACCAGCATATGATTTATATATAGGTATTGTTTATATATACGTATTTATAACAAAGTCGGGAGCCGGGACAGCTAGTTTATAATATAACTAACATGTACCCGCGGTTTCGCTTGAGTCATTCCCTTTATGATCCTAAAGGAGTTCTACCAGGATGTAAAACATCCTATGTTTCGATCCAGGACTTGGTCTAGTGGTAGGTAGGTATGCCAAATTTCCTGTCAATCCTTTCACTTGTTACCGCTTTATTTAGTAACAAACAGCCCTCCAACAACAAACGCCCAACAAACCTCCAACCATCTAAACATCCAAACATCTTCACAAACTTCCACATTTATAATATTAGTAGGATAGTAGGATATCGATACCTTTGGGTTCAATTGGCGTAAAGGACAAAACGCTGGTTTTGAGGAGAAGCAAAAAACCATTTTATTTTACAAAAAATGGCTATAGTTTTTTTGTTTCTCGACCTATATTTTCGACATGTATATGAAAAATATTTGAAATGCCCGTATCTTTAACCTGTGATGGTAGTTCTAGCTGTAAACAATGTATTATGGAAGTTAGATGTCCTTTACAACTGGTAAAAATGCTATCAATGTCATTTACACCCGTTACTTTTTTGGGCATTTGGAAATGATGGGGTTGTAAATGACAATCTCAGATGACTTTGTTCCAATTTCGGGGCGTAAAGTTAACAGCTATGTAATAAAAATTGACAGTTTTCAACTTAGTTTCCCTTAAAGAGACTTGAAAAATGTATAAAAAGATGATGAATTCAGCTAGGCATAATAACTACTATTAACGACGGGATATTTACCATGTATGTTTGTTTTTGTGAGTTCCCGATGTTTCGGCACTGTTGCAAGCGCCATTATCACGGAGTAACTGACATGCAGCGAGTTTTTAGTTGAAGTCTACCCACACACCATAGCGATCTACCCTCTTTCGGGTTCGCTTCGTCCGCGCGTTATTCATACTACTACCGTCTGCATTCTCACTTGGAACTCGATCACGTTCACGACACACAACACTTACAGTATATGTCTTTTTTCCCTTGGAGAACTTACGGATCACTGGATACCAGATGCTCGACAGTCGAAACCCGTCTTCCCGGTTGAAATTTTTATACTTGAGGATTTTGATAGCTTCCTTAACCATTCTGGGTATATAGTGTTTTTCTGTCGAGCGAGAGGATCTATGGGTTGTGCAACTCAATCCAATCGTTTCCGCGTTCAGAAGATGTTCAGCGATTGCCGATTTCCGAGGTTCGTTGTTTTTAAACATTCGGATGTGCTCCTTTATACGGCATGAGATAGTGCGCTTAGTCTGACCTATGTAAGAGCTACCACAGCTGCAGTCAATTTTGTAAATACCTGGGCATTCAAGCGGAAAACGGTCCTTTGGCGTACGTAGATATTGTGTCAGTTTTCTGTGGGGAGTGAAGACAGTCTTCACCAAGAACTTCTTTAAAATATTGGCAACTTTATCTGTCACTCCCTTTACATATCGTCGACCGTAGGCTGAATTATGCAGGCAATCGCTGAAAATCTTCTGAACGCGGAAACGAATCATTGGATTGAGTTGCACAACCCACAGATCCTCTCGACAGAAAAACACTATATACTTACAATAGTTAAGGAAGCTATCGAAATCCTCAAGTATAAAAATTTTAACCGGGAAGACGGGATTCAACTGTCGAGCGTCTGCTGGTATCCAGTGATCCGTAAGTTCTCCAAGGGGAAAAAAACATGTTCAGGAGTAAATAAGCGAAGTGATACTGTAAGTGTTGAGTGTCGTGAACGTGATCGAGTTCTAAGTGAGAATGCGGACGGTAGTAGTATGAATAACGCGCGGACGAAGCGAACCCGAAAGAGGGTAAATCGCTATGGTGTGTAGGTAGACTACAACTAAAAACTCGCTGCACGTCAGTTACTCCGTGATGATGGCGCTTGCAATAGTGCCGAAATATCAGGAACTCACAAAAATAAACATACATGGTAAATATTCCGTCGTTAATAGTAGTTATTATGTGAATGACCATGTTAGCTTAAAATCGTATATTCAGCTAGCCATGTCCAGATTATATTTAAAATTAATATTTTTTGGAAAACGCAATAATAACTATGAAAGAACTATTTTATAACCAGATTCGAAATAAAAAAAAATTAACTATTCATAAACTGACTAAATTGCGGGAACAAGGATGGAAATAATGTCCTACTAGTGTTTTACTCTCTTCCAATAGCACTAAATCATAATAATGGAAGTGACATAGTGGCTAATGATTATCGACATTAGGACGAGTACGTAGTGAGTAAAACACTGTTAATGTAAACAATAAGTATAATAGTATGAAAAACAATGAATTCATCATCTTTTTATACATATTTCAAGTCTCTTTAAGGTAAACTAAGTTGAACACTGTCAATTTTTGTTACATAGCTGTTAACTTTACGCCCCGAAATTGGAACAAAGTCATCTGAGACCGTCATTTACAACCCCATCATTTCCAAATGTCTAGAAAAGTCACGGGTGTAAATGACATTGATAGCATTTTTACCAGTTGTAAAGGACATCTAACTTCCATAATACATTGTTTACAGCTAGAACTGCCATCACAGGTTAAAGATACGGGCATTTCAAATATTTTTCATATACATGTCGAAAGTGTAGGTCGAGAAACCAAAATACTATAGCCATTTTTTGTAAAATAAAACTATTTTTTGCTTCTCCTCAAAACCAGCGTTTTGTGCTTTACGCCAATTGAACCCAATTAAAGGTATCGATAGTTTAGACCTTTACGATTACGTAAATTGCTTTATTTCAGAATTTAGACACACATGTGTGGCAGTAAATGCCAAAAATAAAGGCTAATCCCTATACAACCCTGCTCTTCTTTAAAAAAATGTGCTATAATTAGATTTAAGGCAGGTCTTAAAGGACAAGTAAAAGACTACTTGCCCTTTACAGCCCTGTTCGATTTATCGAATTACGGTATGGAAACAAGTATAATAATTTGAAGGCAGGCCGTAAAGGACGTGTAAAAGACTACATGCCCTTTACAACCTCCTTAATTCTATCAAATAATGGTGTAATCATTTTTTAAGCAGGTCGTAAAGGACAAGTAAAATAATACCTGCCCTTTACAACCTTATTCGGTTTATCAAATTACGGTATTATAATTTAAAGGCAGGTCCTAAAGGACAAGTAAAAGAAAACATGTCCTTAACGCCCACCTCGACTATGCGCTTATGGAAATTAATCATGAGAAATGAAGGGCTTAAAGGACAGCAAGAAAAAAATGGGTCATATACGACAGTATTCATATTTACCGGCGTACTTTACGATACACCTTTTAATTCGTATTTTATAACTTGACACTTACGTCCCTTAACCTGAGCTAGTTTTGCGAAAACAATGAATAAAAACTGGGTCGTAAAGGCACTTTTTTTAAAGATATCGAAATTTTAACTACACAGAACGGTAGAGCTTGAAATTCTGAACAAAACTGTATATATAACTCATTTTCGCCAAAATGTCCTTTACGCCAATTGAACCCAAAGGTATCGATATGCAACATGAACAAGGATAACAACCACAAAATTAAAAAAAAAATAATCCACTTTTAATGAACCTATTTTGATAACAAATGCACAAGTGACTTTGAACAATACAAGTAACGCTATCAGTGGCGTGGCGTAAAAGATATTCTTGGGCAAGCCGGTGCAGATTTGACGTACATTTTCCTGAGCAGTAGAATAAGTTGGTATATTAGGCAAGCCGGTAGAAATCGAGTTCTTTTGACGCCACGTCACTGAACGCTATATGTGTGTCTAAAATATAAGAAGCGGTCCCTCGATTTCTCCAAGAAGATTTAAGATCATCAGATCCTGATTTGGTTGCAATGAAAAAACCTTGGCCAGTAAATAAGAAAGCCTCAGATCACAAATGTTTGTCGTACTCGCCTCGGCCGATAATTACATGTCGACGCTTAAGAATCAATACCGTCTAACATTTTTTACGTTTTTCACCTTTTAATGCAGTTAGGTTCAGAAAAAAAGACGAATAGAATGCACTAATCGTCTAAAAAAAATTATTTTTGTTACTTAGACAGTGTTGATTCTTAGGCGTCGATGTGATCTGACACATTTCTTACTTTACTGGTACTATTTCTCAAACATGCAATGAAATGTTGACATTACGTGCCTTATAATTAGGTCGCAAAGTACCTCGTTTCCGGTGCGGCTTGACACTTGGCATTTAATGGAATTTCATACAACATTGCCAGCCGAGGCCTGCAATTTATTTTTTTTAAATTTCCATTTCACATTAATTTGGGCCACAGCATCACGGCATTCAGCCATTGAAAAAACAAAAAACGATTTTTGCTGTATTTTGCAGTTTTATTTATTTAAAATTGACATGAACATAACAAATAACACATTATAAACAATTTCCAATTATTATAAATTGCAAACTAAACCACAAGAATACACATTTAAAATATTTCATCTAAATATTCGCGGTAAAAGTGTAAACTGAAACAGCTTTTGCTTGAATATGGTTTCCGAACGTGACATTTGCATTGTCTATGGATATAATATGTCAGTGTCACTAACGTCACTTACTGTTCTGATTAAAATAATATTTAGGGTAAGTAAGGATATTAGTAAGTTTATTTATTTAATTGCATATTTGAGAAAAGCACTATACATACCTCGGCGGGAAATGGGGTTGCCGGCCTCGGCTGGCAATGTTGTATGAAATTCCATTACGTGCCAAGTGTCAAGCCGCACCGGAAACGAGGTACTTTGCGGCCTATTTTTAGGCACGTAATGTCAACATTTCATGCCATGTTTGAGAAAAGATACTTTTACATTTTTTTTTAATCTTTTAACTAATCAGCAATTAACCTTCGCAGTATTTGATGGTAACGACTACGAGTCCAAAAAATTTACCTTTTGTTTCCATTTTAGCTTTTTTTTCCTTTTTGATGTCTTTTCCTCATGTAAGGACATGTTTATAAGGAGGGGCTCAATTTACTGATTTTTTTTGTTCCATAAGATTATTAATGTAAGATGACAAAATTCGACCTATGTTGATATAACGTTATACGTGGTTAAAATTTTTCGGGTTATTCGGGGGCACGGTGTATAAAATCGACATGAACTGAACATACCAAATAACATATTATAAACAATTTCCAATCATTTTAAATTGCAAACTTAACTACAAGAATACACATTTAAAATATTTCATCTAAATATTCTCTGTATAAATGTATACTGAAACAGTATTTGGAAAGGAAACATAAATGTAAAAAAGGAGAGCCAAGTTCAATACAAAAATTATGCTCGGCTGTGGGCATCGCCGCAAAAAGAATGGAGATCTAAATGAGTGCCAAGTCCTATGCAAAATCCAAATATGTATTTATAGGAACAAAATAACATTATGAACAAGTATTAAACTCTATTTCTTTGCTTTAATGGATACCTATAACAATTGCTGTTATTTAAAAATGTGAGATCTTAAAGTAGGTCAGATTTGACTTGGCCAGTTTTCATTACATCAGTCATTTCACAAAGTTATTCAACATATATATATATATATATATATATATATATTAATTCTGATAAAAACATTACAAATTGTTCTCATAGATTATCAACATTTTTATCGAAGTTTGCGTTTATTAACTTCAAAGTTTTACAAGTCTGTTAAGTACATGTATGTACTGGTTAAGACACCTGAATGAATATTATATGAAATAGAACATTTCCTTAGTATTTTATGCGGGATGTTTTTGTAATAAAATTGCTTGCAATTGACATTTTGTATTTGAATTCCGTTAAAATTTTAAAAACGAAAATAAGCAGCTTTGTCTTAATAATGATTACATTTAACATTCATTTTATAACAAGATCTCTCTCTACCATGGTTTGACCTGCAGGCGAATATTAAGTTGAAAGTGGAGTCAGTAAACTGGAAATTAGAACAAATTAAAAGGCTAATGTCTTAATTGAAGTTGGGAACAATCACCGATGGCAGTTAGCTAATGAATATTCGGGGGTGATGACCTTTCGTGGATGACTGTCAGCGGAAAGCACGAGCGTTAGTTTTTATTATAGCATTTATTCATTTCGTTTTCATTACTCTAATGAACCGAGAAGAGCGAGACTCCGATGGGTACATTATCTATCTTTTTATCCATACGAGTATAATATGACGTAAATAAATAGTTTTTAGAAATGTTTGTCTGTTTGAACAACCGGGCCGAATCCCATAAAGTTTGGCGTACAGGTAGATTGTGACCCCGGTTTGCACATAGTTAAGTTTTTACCCGACTGAGCCTGAACAAAAACGAGACATTAGGGTACTTATCTTATTTCGTCTCGTAGCGGCTTCATTCGTTCGAAATAAGTCCGATAACTAGCGTTTAAGTCATTTAACTTTATTATATTATAAAAATCGCTTCTCGCTATCAGTCAGTATCACAGCGGAAAACTCTTGATGGATGATTCGAGCGGCAATTTTAATTTTTCCGATGTGAATTGGATTGGAACACAGACAAGACCCGATTGGAATCTCCAGAGTGCGGGTCTTGGCAATAATTACCTGAAGTGTATTGTAATTTACTATTCATAAGTCATTGGTTAACATACGATTTTATTTCCTCATTTTGTTCTGTCATGTGTCTACATATGATGCGTACCTAAGACAACCTTTATTATTTATCAAAGCGAATATCATACCCTACGAGTAAATTCTTATTTTTTATAGATACATAATTTCCTTATTTCGTGAATCATAAGATATATACATAATAAAATGTATACTTACTTAAATGTCCCGTCAACATGACAATAATAATGTCATCTTCGTCAGTAAGTAATTTGTAATACTCACAATAGTATTTTGTAGGAGATAGACTATACAACAATAATATAATTATTTTCTATCAGTTGTACTTTATGTTTATTATACTCAGTAATGCAAAAAAAACTAAGTATATTAAACATATTTTTTTCTTATAGCTGTAAAATAAAAATGATTAAAGTGATTTTGTAACATTGCCAGTTATGTACAGTCAAGGAATTTAATTTCCTACCCTTTTCATTGAAATGTTGTTAAGCATTCACAATGCATTAAGGTCGAAATTTCTATTTAAATGTCAATACGTATTATTTGTCACTGCATATTAAAGATAACCTCTTTGCGAAGTCATTTGCTCATCTAATTACGAATACGTGTCAGTTGGTGTCAGTGTCAATCGAGAACATTTTAAAATAATTCCGAATCCAGACTCCGGAAAGTCTACCACAAACGTCGATAATCTAAATTTCGTTATCTGCGTTCCTTTCATTCGAATATTGCAAGAGCGAGAAAGATGGACTTTCTTCGCATTTCGATTCCGCGGTTGTCGACCTTTTTTGATAGTGCCTTCACGTTCCAAATTTCAGTTCACCATGTCAACGTTGTTAATCTGTTACCTAGTTACTGACACAAAACAATGCGTGTGATATGTCAAAGTAACGTCGTAGTCTAGCTAGCTCTTATGATGACAGTATGCTATACGATATTGGACCTTAGGTGGGTTGGAAATTAAATCCCTTGACTGTACATACCAGATTTTATAAGTCTTGAGTCAACTGAGCATTTAACAGACGTCGTTAGAATTTTCATGTATTAACAGTTTTGAACTTTACATATTTTAAACGTTGATTAAAGGATTGTGTAGAACAAACGGTTAAAGAAATTAAATCTTTTGATTTCTGACTTTCTGTCTTTAGGATTTTCGTGTACCCATAAGAATATTGATTTTCGGAATTAGACTATGTACCCCTAAAATTAAGAATAATAACTAAGGTAAAGGATTGAAAAGAATTTGATTCGTTCATTAACCTATTTAAAAAATCCTCACTTAACCTACAGCAACTTCCGAGTAAATTTATAAGTATGTACCTACACTGAAGTAATTCAAATAATCTGTCAAGAGCAACGTATAAGAAATCTTAAAAAAGAAAAAATAAGCTACACCGTATGGTCACCCTATCCTACCAGTCTAGTTCACATTAGGGAATACGTATGATTTTTTTAGTTTACCTTAATATAAATACTGTTTCTTAATTGAGTGGGCAAATAAAAAACAGTGGGAAAAAAATGTTTTTCGAATAACTATAAAAATAAGCAAGATATAAGCCATCAAAGATTTATTTATATTTCTTAGCTAATCAGAATATAGCACGAAGTTTATATGGCCGTCGTGTTCTATGACGTCACAGTCCAAATCGGATCTCTCCTTATAATTTTAATTCAACTCAATGCTATCGTTTTTGCGATAATTTCATACTTTGTTAAGAATTGTGATAAAAAAATCATATTACCTATTAAAACATATTTTTTTAACGTTTTCAGCCAGCAAACACAAAATGATTGAATTAAATAATCTTAACGACATGCCAAGACCGTTCAACATAACACTCCTTTTTTTAGGAGTTCGGGTAGTAAAAAGTAGGATAGGTACCTGACCATGAGACCTAGTAAATATAAAAATAAAAATTTATTAAGTACTACCTGTCCCGACAAACTTTGTTCCGCCTCAGAATCTTTAATTTTTTAATAGTTATTCTGATATTCGGGGCAGAGACAAACCCAAAAAATCAAAGATCATAAAAATTGGTCCACCCGTTCTCGAGTTATAAATGGTGTAACTAATCCGACTTTGTTTTATACACAGATACATAATATACTAGCTGTCTCGGCGAATTTCGTTCCGCCTCAGAATTTTTTTTAGGTGTTTTAATAGTTATTCTGTTATTCGGGGCAGAGACAAACCCAAAAAATCAAAGATCATAAAAATCGGTTCACCCGTTCTCGAGTTATAAATGGTGTAACTAACCCGACTTTGTTGTAACAAAACACCATACGTTGTAAGAAAGAAAAGTTACCTTATTATGTTGAGTCCAAGTAAATATACAGGAATTACAAATTGGTCCAAAGTATTTTTTTAAATTTGATCCTATAATGTATCAAACTCAATGTTGTTGCAACCTTTGACATTTAAAGAGTAAAATATAGGTTATTTACTGTATCAAAAGCTGTATTTTATATCGTGTTGTCTTAAGGGAACTTGAAGCTAGTTAAAATATTATTCTCATAATTTAAAGGGCATTTGGTACCTATAAGATAATGTTGATGGACTCGTTTATTTTTTTGAATTACGTTACTTTCTAATATCGAATAAAATTTTGGTTAAAATTAAACCAATGATTTTGATTGTTATTAAGTAAATTAACTTTTTACTAATTATTATTTTTACCTTTGGGAGGAATACTAGTCCGGCCGCTAGAATTCTGCATTCCAAAATATTTATCTTGCCTCAAAAAGTGTACACATGAACGGGACCGATAAACTTGCCTTAGGTAAATAGAAAGCTATGTGTTTACCGTGCACGGATATAAACTTTTATATTCTAGGCATATACAAAAGTAGGTAGGTTTAGTAGGTTTTTATGATTGACATACATATTTTTTACTTAGCGTTAAGTTTCAGCTACTGTTAACCAAATGAAAAATGTCTTATTAACATATTTTATTATCAGTCATTTAATACATATCAAGTGTTATAATTGTTTACTTATATTTATTGCTTACCTAAAGTCCTGTTTAACGCACAGCCGAAACTACTGAAGCTAGGAACTTGAAGTTTTCACTCTACGATGATTATAGAACGTAGGCAATAGATAAGAAGGGATTTTTCGAAATTCATCCCCTGAGGGCTTTAAATAGTGGTTGTATCAGGAACATATGATTTTTAAAGTACGAAATCTGAAATCTCATACGAATACATGAATAGATATTACGAATTAGACAAAATGAATAACTACTGGCCTAGCCTGAATTAAAATGTGTGCATCAATAACCACTCACATGAATTATAATCATAAGTTTTACCATCGTTTCCGGTCACATAAAATTCAGCACGCATCATTCGAAATCCACGCGAAAGAAGTCGCGGTCAAAAGCTAGTTGACTTATCGTCTAGTGACTGCAATACGGCCACATCTCAAAATGCCAAAATTTCGAGAAATCGCGTGTCAAAGTTATGAGAGTTAAGTGCGCGACAGTAATCAACAAAACTCTAAAAACATTTTTTTTTAGACTTTGCCGTATTGCGGTCACTAGACGTTATAAGCTACAGAGACAAGGTGTTAGATTATGTTTATTATACGATACCTTCCTCCCTTATCTATGAGGGAGGCCTATGTCCAGCAGTGGACGTCCTATGGCTGAAATGATGATGATGATGATGATGACCTTTACTGAAAAACAACATTATGAACACCTTTCAAATAATATACCTACGCCACCTATGTCATATTGACTTTTGTAAAAAGGGTGTGTACATAATGATCAATCGAACAACAAATGGTATAACGTTTACAGTATAGAACAACAAATCACATAATTTCAATGTGTAGAATTGGTCAAGAAATAGAATAAACTTTTGATAGAATAACAATTAATATATTTTCCTTTTTTTATTTATTTATTATATACATCTGTTAACATAATGCATATTCGGTATACTCATCATTTGCTAGAACAATAATTTGTTCGAAAGTTGTTTTTTTTCTTTAAATCACCATAAAAATCAACCTCAGCCTTTAATACTGCCGCCATAACGTAAAAGGGTACATCTAACATTTTTTTCGACACTGAGTTAAATATACATATTCGGAATCAGTAAATTTCTACTACTACAAGTATACAACTCAGTGTCGAAAAAAAATGTTAGTTGTGCCCTTTTCCGTTATGGCGACAGAATAAGAAAAAATAGAAATACCTTATCCAGAGAGTAAGCAAGTCGATGAAGCCCCGCTACGCGCGGCTTCTATTTCCGCTCTGAGAAACGCAACGTGACCAACCTATCCATATCGAAGTAGTGGTGGTTTGGGGGTCTTTCTTTATTGCGGAGAGCTTCGCCCCCCGAGCCCGCCTTCTAGGGGTCTTCAACCCCCCATTTTTCGATTGGCAGCAATTCGTTACTGCTAAACGTTATAAGGTTATCGTTATACTTAATTAATATTATGTCCAAAGGCTATATCCGCCTAGTATTATTTGTAATTGTATGAATTATACATTTTGTTCTTATATAATTAGATTATTCTAAGAAAATAGTACTATATCTATAGTCCGTTGTATCAAATGTCCGTTATAGTAAATTATATTCTACTAAAGGTGTTTCTTATAATTAAATAATATCTCATATGTCGATTCTATGAAAAGTTGTTCTATCATTTGAGTAGTATATAATTTGATTGTTATATGGGTTAAAATTATATTAAATGTTGTTCTACAGAGTGAGACGCACCCTTGTAAAAAATATATTCACACAGAAAACATTATATACTTTATTTGTCCAGTCATGTAAAGATAGTTCAACTAAGTTCATAAGCCGGGTTAGATTTTAATCACTTCCTTCCCTAATTTAGTGCAATTACAGGACTCCTAGATTTAAATACTGTTAATTTTATTGTTTTCTACGTGGGGACAGGGCAATGGCAGACAATTAGCAAAAATGTAACCAAATGGAGAGTTAGGCAGTTGTATTAGAATATTGTCTTATTGTTACGCTTCTTAAATATTCTCAAATGCTGAGATATGATAAAAATGATATATAAAGAAAACGTGTACCTATACACGATGACATCTAATCGGTGATCAGGTGCCAATTTTTCTAACTCAGTAATTGATGGCGGTCACGTTGATGTCGTAATTAGTTACATCTAAACAATTTTTTTTTCTGTGATAATTTTTATTTCGAAATCAGTTTTATCATAAATTCCTTGTTACCCTACTAATCTGTATCTGTGAGATTACAACCTCTTTAAAACATGAATGGCAATGATAATTTTAATTTTAGTTATTACTCAATAACTTGTCACTGTCATGTATGTAAACAAAATCATAGAAGTCGCAAATATTGAATGAGAAAAGTAAATGAGTAATTTAAAAAACATGCCTCGACCATATTTGTGCTCAAAATATCGAGCGTTACAATATTGTAGGAACGTTTATCAATACAAACCAAACAGCTCAAGATGAACTCAAGAATTATTCCACGAAATTCATCCAAACGTACCAATTCTCACGCACAGTTTGATAAACCGCATGAACTAAAACCTCCGTGACTTCGGACAGTTCACAGTGCCAAACCACGCTTAAACACCCGGCCGGCCTCGACGTCGTCCTGACGATCTGGATCGACGCATTTTAAGGTACTTTGCTCGGGATCCTCTTAGGAGCAATAGGCAAGCAGCGAGAAGGTTTCATGTGAGTCAGTCCTTCGTGTGGCGGCTACTTAAATCGTCGGAATTGCATTCTTTTCATTTTCGGCCATTTTATCAATTTTAAATCGTTATCTATCACGCCCTAACTACTCATACTCGTAGAAAAGTTTATTTACTTAAGATCTGTCAAATTTTCCGCGAAAGCGATGGCACTTGACGTATCGTGATCACGTGATTTTACTTCAATAATTAATGTAGGTGACCATGTATCCAGTGGTTATTAGTTTAAATTACGTTTTAACCTTTAATTAATTAAACAGTGAGGTATTTGTGTGAGACCTCGCCTATTAAGTTTGATTTTAGCTAGATATTAATATTTGTCTTCTCCTGATTTCCGATTAAATTTCACCGTGTATACAAGTAGTTAGTCTGGATCAACCAAGAAGCCGTACGGTTTTTTTTTATTTATTCAAATTAAACCGCAATCAAACTAAATCCTGCATTCAACATACCCATTTGTCATTTCTTAGCTGTGGACCTGCTTAAGACAGAGATAAAGTACTGGAAAGTAATATATCACTTTATAAGTCACAAATAAGGAATTTTATATTTCTCACTCAAAAATCAACTTTGTTTTGCAATGACATAAGTTCTATAGTTAAGCCTTAAGTTTTATTACAGTTGCACATAAATACACTTTTTACAACACTTTAATAACAATTCTGAAGAGATTAAGAGCAGTGCTGCAAAAGAGTTTAATAACCTTTTCTATGAATTTTGCTTTGGCGATACACGCGCTGCGGCTTCCAAATATCACGACCCTGAGGAACTAGGCCGAGTCGTGGTGGCCGGACGTCGATATACCAACACGGCTGAGCTACTATCTCCTCTATTTCCTGGCAGCGACTAGGCCTGAGCTTCGTAGAATTTACACCCTCTGTAGTATTGATTCAATAACTTTCTATTGTGGCTTTGCTAGCGTTTAACCATCTATACGTTGCAGGAATATGATAAAAACAGGGATTTGACCAAATCCCTCAGGGAGATGACCAACTCGGGAAATGTTAAAATAATGGCACGCTGTGCCGTAGCGAAATCCAGCGATTTTATCAAAACTCCGAGCCGTATTAACGAAATGAAAAAAAAAAATCTATGGCCACTAGACTTTTTCATTTCCCTTAACAATTTCATCAAATCCCTAAGCTGTTTTAGGGAAAAGATAAAAGGAGAATTTTCACGCAACTTGATTTTAACATTTCACTAAATAAGTCTAGTGATTTCATCATATCCCTAAACAGTTTTAGTGAAAAGATAGAAGTAACGAGTTACGATTCGCATAGCGTTATGTCACTATTTCCGCGCCACCCTTTTACCTCGCCGCGCCGCTTCCCTCCAGTATGCCGGCCGACTAAATTGCACTGCCTTTCGTTAGTAATAGTACATTATATACATAATGTGGTAGAATATAAAATTTTCCAGATGATTTAATGGAAATTAGGAATTTCCAGATCACTAGAGTGAAAGTCTTTCGACTGATGATGATAATAAATAATTATGTACATAGTACCTAAATGTCCACAAAATAAACATCATGATATATACCTATTTAATGTTATCACTAAATCACCACAATTCTTTATAAAATGGGAATACCTATCGAATTTGTGAAATGTTAAAATCGAGTTGCCTAAAATTAATTGTTTATCTTTTCCCTAAAACAGCTTACGGATTTGATGAAATCACTAAGGGAAATGAAAAAATTTAGTAGCCATTGCTATTACTTTTTATTTCCCTAACTAACTGGTCGGAAAATTGAGCAAATCCCTGAATTTCGCTAGGGAAATGGCACTGTCGAGTTTTATATTTTTGGTGGTGATTTGTTATATTTATTTGCATGGTTTTTTTTATTTTGCATGTGAATGCATGAAAAAATACGTAATTAATTATAACAGGCTAGCGCTTATTGACTAACACGTTATCATATCACGGATTAGCAAAGCAATATTTTGGTTTTAATTAACATAGATTTCCACAAAGTAACGCCTAATTTGATTAATTAATTAATCGATTATTCTTCTCTTTTAAATTGGTTTCTTGCTGCTGAGGGTCGTGACTTGTGATTGATTTTATTTCTCCAGTTTTTCTAAATTATACTTTAAACTCAGCTTGTCGTGCGACTGAGCAGGACCTGTCACCGTCACACTTATATTCAATGGAAACGGATGGGTAGTATTTGTCCTGCGAGGTAAAATTATACTAGAGGTGACGTTGGTTAGATGTGGTCGCATTATAACCTAGAACTTCTTCCCAGTGATCTCTATCCATCTTTTCCATTACCATTAGTCTCTTCATGGAACCTGTACATGGACCTTAACCATGGTAATACGTTGACTGTATGACCTGTGATGTAACAGTTTGAATAGTTAAATATGCATTTGTATAAAGAGGGCTTTCAAATTCCATTTCTTTATATATACTACATAACTAGGGCTGCCACTCATTGACAATATAGAGAAAAATATATTTTTCGTCAATAGTCCAAGATATAAATCACACATGAAAGTTTGACGTGACCTTGATATGATCCTGTCACATCACAAGCAGACTCACAAGTGTATGTAATTAATGGGCCTTCTTCTCGATAAATAATTCTATTAGGGTCTCTTATTATGATAACTTTTAGTTTTAGCTGTATATTTACCGCAATCTTCGGTTCAGACTAAACCTAATTTATTAAAGAAGCCTGTGGAAATACCCACTCGTTTTTTACATGGATTGAGCTGAAATTGGGCATGCGAGTAGACTAAGTCCTAGATTGAAACATAGGATTTATATCCCGGTAGAGTTCCGTTGGGATAATAACGGGAATGACGCAGGCGAAGACGCGGGTAAATGCGAGCATAGAATAGGCACTATTCAAAACTAAACCCTGTTAATTATGATCATCGTAATGTGATTCTTCCGGAAGTCTATGGAGGCCTGCCTGTGCGACTGTTCGTCGTGGAAGACTTTGGGGGAGACCTATGTTCAGCAGTGAACGAACGTATCAAGATTGAAGTGATGATGATAATGATAAATGTGATTCTTAGTACTTGTAGTATCATTTCATAAAATTCAATGTTTAACATTGAAATTACCTACGTTCAATCAATAAGTACATTCATAATATCATGTTTTATGCATAAAACAAACAGCAATAAATATAAAGTAGCCAATTTGGCTACTTGACAACTTTTTTCTGTTATACAGTGTGTTACCGGTATGCGGGCTTTTATTAAAACTGGTAATAATATGCTTCATTAGCAATCGTTTGCAAGTATTAGCAAATCCTAATTATGCGAATTAACTGCACAATTCAATTTCCTAAATCCGCACTTTAAATGTAGTAGGTGTACTACGTAATTATCGTTATTCATATCGCTGATGCACTTGGTACAAGCCATGTCGTGGTACGGAGGTGAAAAGTTGAGAAAAACAATCCCACAATTAATGCCGTCCTTATCATTACGTTTATGTATGGAGTTTTTTACACAGCTTAAAGAGTTTTTTCTAAAATTTGACATGACTATTACAAAAGTATTGACATTGGCTTGTCAAATTACAAAACAAACATTTATTTGCAAAACTGATATTTTTTTGCGTTAAAATGGCTAAAGACACATGTGAATTATCTGACATGATTTGTGCGACACGTGGAAATGTTCCTCAAGCCTTGAGACTTTATCGTGAGTGGTTTCGAAATCAGCGGCATCCACATAATCTTCGTTTGATAACAATGGCTGTCCAGCGAGGTCCAGAGAATGCATGGTCCTATCTGGTTAGTCTGAAAGGCCTATAAACGGAATTGTGCACGTACAACTTGAAGAAAGAATTCTCGATCACTTCAAACAGGTCCAAATGTCTAGTACTTGTATTGCTTTTTAAGTTTTATTTTATTAGTGTTGTTTTTCCGTAGTTTTCTTAAGTGTAGCAATCCTGGTATCTCTAATTGTTGAAATAGGTAGATGCAGGCATTTATCTTTATGTCTTCGTTATAAACATAGAATGAAGGGCTGGCATTTACATCTAATTGTCAATTTAGTACTTTGTTGTACATTGCTTGCAATTAAAATGTTGTTAGAAAATTTATGAAATCGGAATTTTAGTCGATGAATTAAATGAAGGTCATGGTTAGGTTAAGAAACAACGTTACTTTACCCTACTTTAAAAAAAGCCTGCTTGCTGGTAACGCACTGTATGTTATAGAAACACCTCTCAATAATAGAAATATTAGTAAAAAAAAACCACTTCAATAACATAAAAACTCACCGAGATACTACAATGTTAAAATCACATTTTTAGACTTTCGCAAATAAGTGCCGAAACGCTCCCTACTGAATCCCGTTATACAGTGACGTCACTACCCATACGTTTTTTGGGGAAATCAATAACTTTGTTCTGCAACTATGTTAAAACTTGCGTTTATCGTGACTGTTTCATAACAAAAGTTACTATAAATTTTATGGTTTATTTAATGGTATTAATAGTTTTTAATAATTTTATTCTTTTGAAATGGACTTTCCCACCCAACTTTGGAGGCTCATAAAAAAAGTTGCACGTTAGATATCTAACTCAAAACTTGTTATGCTTATTTTAACAGGATCTTATATAATTTTTACAAATTTCAGTTACAGTCAAGTACCCAATTGCAATATCTAGCAAATTCTTTAATACCATGGGATGCCTTTATGGGATCATGAAGCGATGACCGAAGTACTGACCGATGTAGTTAAAAAATATAGGATGTAAATGCATTTTTTTTAATGAAATTATGAATATGAACTTTGCAGCTACAGCTCTTTAACTTTCGTCTATGAGAGGAAGTAGAATTTAATATTCATTGATGCATCGTATACTGCCCAAATTGAAGAACTTTGACATTGATTTATTAGAATATAATTTATATTTAGACACGTTAAAAACGTTAGGAAATAGCCTTAGTTTTTAGGGTTTCGTACCAAAATGGTAAAAAGGAACCCTTATGGTGCGACTCAGTCTGTCTGTCTCTCCGTCTGTCACAGCCAGATATCTGAACAACTACTCGCTAGCTCTAGGCGTATGGGCATAAAAATAATTCTTATACCCTGTTTACTTTTTTTTTTACTTGGGGCCGAAATGCGATGTTGAAAATCAAAAGTAGAGCTATTATATCAATGGCGTAGCAAATGAAAGGGCTTAATTTGTGCATTTCAAAACCATTTGAATTTTTTTCCTAAACGAAGTATTTTTTTATTTAAGACTCAAAACGTTAAAAAAATAGCATTACCCCTATTACGAGTATCTCCGAAGTTACTGTCCAGAAAAATGTTATAAACTTTTTGTTTTTCTCGATGCATGTTAATCAATACATTTGTAATTCTGCATATCTTACGAAATGTTTTTTTATAAATGTCCTACAAAACTTTCAAATTAGTATTCTTTTTTCTTAAATACATAGTGTTGTTAACTGCGTCTTTATCTGCATACGAATCGTTCTTATATCCAATTATCTACTTATATATATCAAACCAATATCTTTTTTAGAATACCTCACCACCCTTCAAATAATATGCTTTCATTTCCAACGGTTTTTTTCTAAGCATTGTCTGCCAATCATTACCATGGTACATGTACCTTTTATAGTGAATACTGATTGTGAGTAAAGAAAACCGAAATTTATTTTTATATCAGATATAAAAGAAATGTTGGCCGAAATAAACCACGTAAGTAAATAAGCAAGAAAGCAATTTTTACTACAAGAATTGAACCTCTGAGCCAAGTATTTCAAGATATTGCGTAAGATGTACTGATAGTGTTTTTTGCACATTTTATCTGTAAAAGAAATCGGTTACTGGCGACAGTCGAGCGATCGAGGCTGAATTTTTTCTGCACTGTAGAGTCAGCAGCGAATGTAATTCGCAATTTTCGCTAATACTAACCAAGTTACAATCGGTAGGGGCAGGAGTGGCTCACTCCGCGATGTCGTCGCGCGGCTACTAGTAGGTACTAAATATTGCCCTCTTAAGACGGCCTAGTCAGGTAGAGATGTGCCATTCTCGGAAACGTTCTCCGATAAGTATGGAGAGAGAACGTTCTCGAGAACATTTCCCATACAAAACTGAGAACGTTTCCGAGAATTCTCGAGAACGGCACAACTCTAGTCAGGGATTGTCACGCGACGATACAAAACACACGCGCTCGAGCTAGCGCTGCCGTGGCTCGCTTACTACGTGTCCGTGCTCGACACAGAATGAATAAAGAACGTGCAAAAAAATTTTGTATTACTTATGGTTGCAGTAATATTAACAAAAACCTTATTTTATTACACATATAAGGGGGGATGCGAATAATTAGTAAATCTGGTCAATTTACGTTAATGTTTGAATATTTTCTAGTGATTGTGTTGATTTTGTTAATAAACATCTTATCATTGTTTTATTTATTTCGTATGAAAAGAAAAAGCGATTTTTTGTCCCACAGAAAATGTTGAAAGCACTGTGTTGTCATACTTGTAGGTAAAGAAATAAAAATATATTTTGTTTTTATAGCAGTAATAGAAATACACATTCTGTGAACATATGAAGTATTATCAAAACCAAACAGAAAGACGCCGAAAAAAACCCTTTAATTTTTTTTACTTTATTTTATTCTTGTTATTAATTGTTATAGCGGCGATATAAATATACATTCTATGAATATATCAAGATTCTGCTTATTACTTTTATTTAAATTTTTATTAAAATCTAGCAAACAGCGCAAAAAAAAAATTATTTAATTTTGTAGCAACAATAAAAATACACTCTCTGTGAAAATTTCAAGTTTCTATCTATTACGGTTCAAAAGTCCTGTGACTTATCGACACAAACAAGTTTCTTGTATGGGGACCCCCTTTCCTTTTTCATTATATTTTGTTTTTATTATTTTTTGTTTTAGCAGTAATAGTAATACATATTCTGTGAAAATTTCAAGTCTCTACCTATTACGGTTCAATAGCTAGAGCCCTGTGACTGACGGACGGACAGTCAGTGGAGGCTTATTAATAGGGTTCCGTTGGCACCCTTTGGGTACGGAACCCTAAAAAGAGTATCAAACATTATTTTTGTATACCAAACATAATTATCATGCTACCTTATATGCAGTTCATTTATAAATTGTTTGTAGATCAACTAATATAGACACAATAATTAATGTAAAGATTTTATCCATAAAAAAACATTTATTTTGAAAAATACTAATTTTTGCTTTTAGAAGATCAAATAAATATTTCCCTTAAAAGAAAGCTGCCTCTTTTAAAACTACTATGTAATTTTGGTTGCTGATCTTACATTATCAAAACAGATGTGATCGAGCCACGTACTTCGCTAAATTTTATAAAAAGATGTGCCCGTTTTATTCAGCGCTTGATCGCATAGTCCAATTTTCAATCGTAACCACTTTCGTAGTGCTTGACCCTTACGTAATTTGTTTGTTGCTATCCAGGGCAGTATATCCAAGTCCTTCGTCGTTCGCCACGGTGGTTTCTTTTATTTTCTGAGTTTTTACTGAGTCAGAGACTCATATATAATCCTTGATTTATGTCATGCCTCAAGTTGTATGTATTTCGCGAATCAGCTTCAAAAGCAAAGGCCCCGAGCAAATTGGTCTAAAAATCAATAGAGCCGAGAGTTAGGTCATTAAATATAGCTCTTAGCATGTACTAGCCTATTTTTAGGGATGTACGCAGTTTTTTTTACAAAGATCTAAAAAAAATTAAACTGAGTTCGCTCCGGCTCGGCTTGTATATAAATTTGAGTCTACGCCACTAGTAAGTAATAACCCTCCTTTTTGCTTCGCCGTAGTCGGGTAAAAAGATCACAAACGGAACCCCAAATATTGCTTTTAAACTTGATGATGATCATGATGCTGTCCTTTTATCCGTCATCAAGGACATAGGTATCTCAGAAAGGATTTCCACTTGTCACGATCCTGCGCGACCTCCTCCAGCTCCTTCCATCCAAGGCCAGTTGATGCAGCCTCCTTCTCAACTGAGCGCCTCCAGGTGGTACGAGGGCGACCGGGTTTTCTTTTCCAGAGCACTTGCCACGTCAACTTTTAAGCTTACTCCCTTTAAATGTTCTCTAAAAACTCGCTTTAAAAAATCGAACTTAATTTTTTATTTCCATTTACCAATTCCCAAAAGCCCTAAGCTCACAAAGTTTTAATCCCTAAGAGCTTCCAAAAGACTTTTTAACGATGCTTATAAAGTGTTGCATATTGTTAAATCTGGGACACATAAGTAGGTCAAGTGCGCCGGGGCCTAGCATAGTACTCGCCTGAGTACTGGCTCCGTACTGACCTTTCAATTTATTATGCAAGTTACTTGTATTTGAATTTGGGTAGGCGACTTAGACAATTGATTAGCAAATGTTCCGTCTATTTCTAAGACTATTTCAAATTATTAATTATGTTTCGGTTTAAAGAGTAAAACAGCCAGAGTAGTTACAAGGCCTTTGGTGAATGATTTGTAATTGGCAAGGCCTTTGAGATTGTTGGATTCACGATCTCTTAAATCGTAGTTATATTTAGGAATGAAAAATTGTTCATTCCGAATACGTACGTCTGTCACGTAAGTGAAGTCACAAACCTAGTATTTTTATATTCCCACAAGAGTAACCACAAACTGTAACGAAATATCATTTCAGGCAAATAATTATACACAATATTTGTTTAAGTAACATAACACGAATTCCGACGCATAAACAATATGTTACCCGTATTTACGACTTCGCATAAATGTTATTCATATTCTGTAATAATCTTGTGTTATTTTAAGAGGTAACCTAATAGACAACAACTAAGAAACATGTTTTTGATCACGTTATCTTGCATCTTAAGGCCAGGCTTTCCCAAATCGACCTCCGGGAAAATTAAAATTAATCAACGAAATATTCATATTTTTGGATCGAAAAAGATAGTATATATGTTCAAAAGTGCTTCTGTGTTTCTGTGCGGTTCAAAACATGATCCTTACAACTTCGCTCGATCATAAATCATCACGAAAACAGGTAATTTTTTAACAGTTTTTCCAGTTTTACTCGAGTTTTATCACACTTATACCACCAAAAACATGTCAATCGATAGATAATGACATTTTACCGGGACCTGTGCGGTTAACTTTTTTTAAAATTACTTATTTTTAGTAGCTCCGTAGTATATAACAACGTAGCCCACGCGCTGTGCTTCAGATCACAGAGTACCTTTGTATATACTGAAATAGAGAACAAACTTCGCCCCTCAAGTGGGTAACGGCATAACTAACGCCATCTATATTTTCTAGTTGGAAGGTTTGTATATATATGTATAAGTACACATCATAGGTGTGTTGATATGTATAGATAGGTGCGTACTACACTACAGTATTGTTAGTAGGCCCTATTTCCACAGTCATAATTTCCACACAGAGCGCGAGTTTTGCTCACAGTGTAAAAATTACGTCTGTGGAAATACGACCCGACCCCTTATTTTTATTTTAGGGATATATCGGGAATGGAAAGAAATGAAATATATAATTGTAAATTTACCTTATTTATTTTGCGCTACATTACATCTTTTATATGTCGTTGCTATTTTTTTAGCTTTTATTTGATAGATGTCTTCGTCGTCGTCAACTTCTTGTCTCCCAGACAAAATTTTATTTATATTTTTACAATTATTAAATATCATGAATTTTGTAAAAAAATTTGCTATGTACTCTATAATTTTAGTTTTATGGGTATTACAAGTAATACATTGGAAATCTACTAATGTATATATTGTAGTTATTACTGTATCTTTTAAATATTTTCCATGTAATTGATTTTTAAAAATACTATTCGTAATATCTTGTAAGTTCGAAATCAATATAATGAAATTACTGGTGGGATAGCAGAGCCAACGTTGTCCTTCATATTCTCTATATTTTATGTACTCAATCTCATCTTTGCTGCATAAAGCATCCTTGCATTTTGCACAATCTTTAAAGACATTTGTTTTAATTTTTTTTAATATGTACCCGCTGACATATTGCAGGGGTGCAATTACGCTTGGGACACTTTGTTTATCTTGCAGCGGAGTAAACTGGATATCTAAAATATCTTCAATTGGAATGTTGCAGGTCAACGTTGGTTCAGGGTGGTTGTCAACGACGAGAGCATGTAGAGCATGAGTAAAATCTTCTTCACAATTTTTTCCGGGGCTGTGGACACTACTTAAGTTATTAATCAGCAGCGCTACGAAGGCAGATTCAAATTGGTCGCACGTCGGATTAGTGTTGCGACACCCGTGACTTCTAATGGCTCCAAAGAAGTTTTCTAACGGATCCTGATTTAGATGCCGCAACCATACCGACGTGATACCATATCTACTACCAAGATTTCTTAATAGAACCTCCATCCCTTGTAGTGTCCACACCCAATTTTGAATACTAGGAACAGACTCTACTTTTCCCGAACCTGTCACGAACTTCATTGAGGCTAAGATACGTTTGCTTTCTTGCCATGTTTTAAAATGGATAGACTTCGGCGTTGCTGGTCCTAACAACGGTTTTGCGTGTTTATTCTTCATCGAACTTCCATTCACTGAGTCAAAGAGATTGTCCATGAATATAAGTAATTCGGCCGTCTCTTTACACTCCGCCTGAAGGATACCCTTATCTGAAAAGGAAAAAAAAATATGCAGCAAATATTTAACAATAAAATACGTAGGATAAGAGAAATAAGGAGAATGCAAGTAAATATTCCTTACTGCACCACTAAGAGAACTTACTACAGTAAATAATGATAATAAAAGAATATAACCTAACCACCTAACCTACCAAGTCAAATAAAAAAAACCGAACATGAAATAGTAAAGTGCTGATAAGCTCTTGAGCGGTTTAACCGATTTTTATAAAATATATAAGAATACTCCCGATTCGACACCAGCATTCAAAAGAAAACAGACTGCAAGTTAGGCTGTAAGTTATTTATCACTCACAGCAGTTTTATATACATATAAGGTCAGTCGGGGGGCGCCGACGGGTTAAGCGCGCCTACCGTAAAAATAATGAAAAGTACAGATAGGTATTATACTACAAACGGCATCTTAAAACCACTCCGTTTTAGTTAGTTACGTGGTTGTAAGATGTCGTTTGTAGAATAATATTTGCTTATATATAGATTAGGAATATTGTAGGCTATTAAGGGTGATCGGTTAATGTTATATTAAAATGCGTTACCACATCGCAGTGAAATGTGACCTAGTTGTTAAGTTTATTTTGTATTATGTGATATATATGTTAGATTGTAAGGTATTTTTCTATGGGCCTTTGATGCCTGAAATAAATAAATTATTATTATATTATTATTATAAAACCAACGGAACTAAACAAATCTTGTCCTTGTCTTGATTTATCATTATCAATATCCCCCTAACTTTAACCTTCATACAATTCTTTGTCTTGTTTCGTTGGCCGTGCTTTATATATGTGAAATGTTACCTGCAAGGTATCCCATATTAGACGCTATGGTCCTGCTGAAGATCTGAGAGGCATATTTCACTTTCATTTTGTTCATTTTTTGAGGGTTTACGTGACATTCAGTTAGCTTTGGTATAAGACGTATACCTTTGAATCCGGGATTCTCGTTGTAAAGCTCATGTATGTGAGTCCACTTGGCAACTTTCCTTAGACCATCTTTTGTGTAATGTAAATTTTTTGTCAATAGGTTATTCCTCATTCCTTTTAAAAGATGAGGGGGATCATATAAGGGCACAATCTCTTCATTATTTATTAAAATTACGTTTTCTTTCGGAGTTTCTCCTCTTCTCAAATAGATCCCTCTCGTCTCTGCTGTTAACATTTTGATGGCCTGTCTATTGTTGCTGCCCTGGTCACACACTGTGGCAACAACGATCATGCCGGATTTCTGGATCTCTGTCACTATCTCTTTTATTTGTTGGGCCAACACTGGCCCTTTTGTTGCACTTTGGGCAAAAGTATAAGCCACCGGCTGCTTGTAATTTTTTATCAGGCCTCGCACCATGAATACTTGGGCATGATTTGCGAAATCCGGCTTCATTTCGTGCCCATTGTCCACAAATCCAGTTATTCTTCCCTTTCTTTCGTTATAGGTTAAATTTGCTTTTAAAGATACTTCGTCATATAGAAGTATACATAATCTTTCCTCTACTTTCATACATGACGCTCTGGCTTTCAACTGAGAAAATATATTTTTATTTATTCCCGGCTGCAGATTAGCTTTTTGGACGAGTTTTGTCAACGTCTGTGGAGATGGTAAGGTAAATATTTTTCTAAAAAACCGATATCCCTTTGGACTTTGCTTCAGTATAGATAGAGCAGTAATTTTTTCTTGAAGTGTGAAACGACGTCCTTTGCTCTTTTTTTTATTTTCACGCCATTGCATTTGGAACAGCAGTTTTGCTGTGCTAGAACAGCTTTCTATCACTTTGAGAATGTCAGGATTTGAAGCCAATTTTCTAGCTGATTTAAGTTCAACCAATTGCCTCTTGACTCTGTTCTTCAATTTGCACACTTTGATTTTGGCGGCAACTATTTTCATTTGTAGCTCTTTCTCTTTCGGGGTGAGTCTTGCTCGATGTTTCTTGGAGACTTTCTTTCTCCCTGAAAATTTAAACAAAGAATATTACGATGATGGCAGTAGTAAATATGGCATATGCTATATAAGAGTTCCTAATAAATAAACCTTTTCGACGCCAGCGATGGGCTGGCACTCATGTCTTCACATAAGTACGAACAGGAGAAATGTGGCTGATTGTTCCATCTCTATTATAATCGAGTGTAGGTGTTTTCGGCAAAAACTTCAAAACAGTTTATTCGTTCATTACTATTCAAAATAATTTTCTTTGAATGTATTTATTAAGCGTTACCTTCCTGATTTTTTTCATATTTTTTGGATTTACGGTTTAAAAGTTAAAGGAGGGGGGAGGTTCCTTTTTAGTCATTTTGGCTACGGAACCCTAAAAAAGGTATAAGATTTTTAAAACTATTTCAAATCGATAGCAGCAGTAGTTCCTGAGATATCTGACTGTGACAGACGGAGAGACAGACAGAGTCGCACCATAGTCCTTTATTACCATTTTGGTACGGAACCCTAATTAAGTATTAACAACGTTAATACTCTGGCTGTGACCAGTCCCAAATCTATACAAGAATGGCCCATTAGGGTAGGTATGCTTACCAAGGTTTCTGCGACCAATTTCATTAATGGATTGCGATTTGGAGCTAAAAGGCAATGCTTGCATTTCTCCGACAGTGACTGGGAATTCTGTACTGGAATTCAGAGACACCACTTGCATCTCTTCCACTGTGACTGGGGCTTGTGAACTGCAACTAGTGGAATTTTGAGGCAACACTTGCATATTTTTCACTGCGTCTGGGACTAGTGAACTGCAACTTGGAGGTAATACTTGCATCTCTTTCACTGAGGCTAGAATATTTGTTGGTGCTGCCGGTTCTGTAAATTTGATTATAAAAAATATTTATTATAAAATGAGGTCAGTGCACTACTATAATATAAAATTAATATGTAAATACAGTACATGTTGTGTTTATTTATTTTGTTTTACACGAAATTCAATTATTCTGTTTTATCGATCTGGCGTTAAACATATAATTGCGAAAACAATAATAATAATAATATTGGTTTACTGACGAGATTTTGTTCAGATAGCCTGCCTAACAGTGGCGTGGTGTAAAATATATCCTTGGGCAAGCTGGTGCAGATTTGGCGTACATTTTCCTTAAGAGCTGTAGAATAGGGTGTTCAAATGCCTGATTTTAGGCAAGCCGGTAGGAATCCAGTTCTTTGCACGCCATGCTACTGCTGCCTAACCTACCCAGTCAGATAAAACAACCGGTCAAGTGCGAGTCGGACTCGCCCACCAAGGGTTCCGACTTCCGAACTAACTTGTACTTCGTATTAAGTAGTTCCAAAATACGAGTAAACTGTATTGACAGATAAACATAACTTTGCTGTTGGAAAACTGGTGTCCCCATATGTATGTCTATATGTAGACAGACATAGGTCGTGACTAGTGGTTAGTTTAGTAACTGACAAAATAATTTTGTTACAATTTTTGTGAATTTCTAAAAAGCTATGAAGCTTAGGAAAACCTTTTTATTATTCCTGTAATATTCAGGATAGTATTAATAATCGGTAATTATTACACATTTTTCTGTTCACTAACTTCGGAGATAATAGGGGGATTGGTATTTACGATCCTCGTCCTAAATTAAAAACTACATAATTAAAACACCTTACTTTGTTTATTTAATTAGGTATACCTACTTAACACTTGGTACTTGGGTTTGAAGTAGCGCAGACTTGTGAGTTAGTCAAAACTTCAACGACCTTTAACTCATAAACTATATATTGTACGGCAAAAATATTGCATATTTGGGTCGATGGCTTATGTATGTCCTACTTAATCAAATATCACTAAAATCGGAAACATCGATATTTTTTACCTGTCCGCTTGGCGTAGATTGCCCCATATGTTAATACATGCAGCTTCCAAACATGTGTGCCAATTTTCCAAGTGTATGTATGAGAGTATATTTGCATATTCGTCTGCATAACAGCTTGTTTGCAGTAATATTTCAAAAACTATAAGTCAGATTGTAAAATATCGTTTAAGTATAGTTGGACTAGGTATCAGTAGTCGAACTTGTCTGTAGGTTATGCCGGGACTATATGCTCAACCATGGATGTATAAAATAGAAGGATACCGCGCGGTCTAAGACGCGGGTGAAGCCAAGCAATGGCCGCCGCGCTTTGTACGCACGCACGCACACATCAACCAGCATAATGGGCCGGTCGGCTGCCATTGGGCCGTCAACCCACACATGCTCACTTCGGCGGCCATTGCTTGGCTTCACCCGCGTCTTAGACCGCGCGGTATCCTTCTATTTTATACATCCATGTGCTCAACTACCTTACAAGTTACAACAGGAAATCCGGTCGGAATCCGGTTCTACAGACGCCACGCCAATGTTAGGTATAATTCACCTGACTAGGTACCATCTAGGTAGGTAGGTCGCAAGTGTGACTCTTGGTCGTAAAAGTTTAAATCAATATTATAAATAAATAGATAAATATTGAGTAGAATCGACCTAGTCTCTAGTATTATGGGCACTAGACGACGGTATCATATACTTATATATATAAATAAATACTTATTAGAAATTATCCATGACTCAGGAATAAATACTCATGCTCATCACACATATATTTGCCATTACCAGGATTAGAACCCGGGACCTCTGGCTTCGTAGGCGGTCGCACTCCCACTGAGCCAAACGTGTTGTGTGTGAGTTAGTAAACTAGTAATGTGAAATGAAAGATAAATGCTTACCAAGGTTTTTGCGAGTATTTTTGTTAACGGCTGGTACTGAACTTAAAGGCATCCTTTGTATCTCTTCGATTGTGCCTGAGAATTGTGTACTGGTATTTTGAGGCAACACCTGCATCTCTTCCACTGTGTCTGGAGCTCGTGATCTACAAACTTGCACTTCTTCTGCTGTGACGGGGACTTGTGAACTACAAGTAGTGGAAGTTGAAGCCAAAACTTGCATCTCTTCCAAAGAGACTGAATTATATGTTGGTGCTACTGGTTCTGGAAAAGAAACACAAACAAGTGTTTAGAAATTGGGTTAGTCCACTATATAACACTATGTCACTATGTCTTTGCCAAAGACTTGAAACTTATATTTACCTTTTGATATGGATGGTACTGTGTTTTGGATTTCCATCAATGGTCTCCTGTTACTCAAAGAACATTTCGGGAGTGCTGAAAAACAAAACCATATTTAAAGCTGTACTCCACAACCAAAACTTGTATATTGGCCTGAACTAAAAAACAAAAACTAAATATTATAGATACTAAAGTCTTGCTATGTCTTAATAGGATCCATGCTGTTCCATGTGATATTTAAAAATCAAGCACATAGGTATAAAAAGTCCAAGAGGGGGTTCGGATACACAGGGTGTTTGGTAGAGGTTTAGCCAAACTTAAGGGCCAAGTAACAACAGTGTGGTTTTGACAAATACTGAATATAAAAGTGATTTGCATTTTTTTTTTGTTTTGAATAAAGTTGATTAGAACTAAACTGATGTCTTACTTTATTAATTATTCTTAACATTGCATAGTTATAAAACAACTTAAGCGGATTAAATCGCGTATATTACTACATTTTAAGTCCCAACGTTTCGTAACCCTTTTCAGCGTTCGTGGGTCGTGGGTGTGGGTGTGTTTTATTAGTGATAATCGCGGAAACCGAAGACAATATTGCATATTTGTTTCAGCTTCTTATAAAAATGTTCCTCATAAACAATTAGGGAAGTCCACGAACTGTGTGTTAATGCCATGCAATTTAGATAAACAATTTTTTTTATACTTTGAAATGAGGTCAAACCACAATAAACATTGATTTTTCATAAAATTCCTGACAAAAAATTCTGTGTATATTATATAGCTTACCTGGTAAATATAGTGTGGGGACAGCAATATTGCTTATTCTATTATTTCTGCAGAGGAATCTCGGCTCAAAATGATTATGGCACACCCGACGATATTTATATATGTGCTCATTCTCCAATGTCATAATATCGCCACCAATTGCCGTGACCCACATATTAAATCGCTCTTGATCTTTTTCTGGGTTTGGAAATCCATGAAGAACATGTGGTTCTAAAATAAAAAACAACACTTCAGTACTGAATCATTACCTATTTTAAAGTCAAAGAGCAAGAACATTTTACTAATTTTTGAATTCTCATTCTTTTTAACATTTAGATTGCGTTTCCACCAGAGCTATGCAAGGTAGCGGAACGGTGTGTGAGAAAAAATCCACTAATCAATGTATTTAGCCTTAGTAAGCGCTGACCGGCATTGGTAGTTTTTTTTCCTCGCACACCGCTCCGCTACCTTGCATAGTTCAAGTGGAAATAATCTCAAGCGAGAGTTTCAGTCAATCTACAGCACCCATTTATAATTCTGTACTTGAGAAGCATAACACTGTAAGTGCCTGTGTACCTGAGGAGCACACTATAAGTGCTATGTTAAATACATGAACTTACAGCGTTGTGCTTCTCGGCTATGGAGGCACTTGCAGTGTTATGCTTCTCAGGTACGGAATTGTGTAGAAGGGAGTCAATTAAAGTTTCATCAAACTTGCGATTTGTGAACAAATTAAAATTTAAGTCCCATACAAAATCAACCGCGACGAGTTCGCATCGAGTGACATTTTTAATGGAAATTCGCTTCCAACTCGCCTGCAGCTCACTCGCGATCATAAGTCATACTTTCTAGGCAAAGCAGCCCCAACACGAATAGTAGAATTAGTAAATAGGTACCTTCACGCCTTGTACATCCAGGAACACAACATTTCTTGTCTGACATGGTCGTCGATGCACAAAATCACTTTATAAGGAGTCCTATCTCAGTTCTTACTTCACTTACACCATACACTAAACCGTAACAGAACAGTAAACCGGAGGAGACAAGTCTCAACTCAACGGGTTCGATGGGAAAGCCACTAGTAAGTAAAAGCTACACAACGAATTTTTCACAGAAGCTCTGATCAAAATACTTGTGTGGTGATTTTTGAAACTTTGGCAGTATTTATAAACTTCAGTGTTGCCATAAAGTAAATAATACCATATAAATAGAAAAATTCGCTAAAGTAAGTCAATTATATTTTATTGTTTTTTGCTTATTTTATTTATTAAAAAGTCTTTTATTTTTTTCTTATACTAATAGAAAATAACTTTAAATTTCATATAGCAATTCGGGCCTCGGTGCTGCCATCTGTATTCTTTAGTTGTTACTACACCCCTTCTTCGTTACCTCCTCCCTAGTACTGAGATTATTCGCTCTGCTTCAGATGCCCGCCGGGCGTGTCCGAGGCCGGACTTGTGTCGCTTTCGAGCTCGTGACAGCTCTCCTCACTCCGGACAAAATAAACGTCACGCTAGAATCACAGCGTATAGACCCTAACAGTAATCAATCAGCCTTTGATATCGAGTGACACGCTGACGTCACTTGAAATTACGAGTTTACATGTCGATATTAAAATGAAAGACTATTTAACTTATCATTATTTATTATTTAACTTATCATTTATTATCAGTCATTGCGCATATTTTGTTATTTTTACCTTTTGGTTTTGACCATTTGTACAAAACAATAAATTTGCGTAATTTAGATTTAACGGACCAAAAAAGTCGGAATCTTAATTTTTTCATGTTCCCTAACTAAGCACTCGAATCATACGTCTAGCATGACTGGCTGCGATTTCGATTCTCGCGCGACAGCCGCGCGACCTGTCACTGTTACTCTATGTATATTCAGTGGATAGGGATAGGTAGCATTTTTTGTCGCGCGACAGAGTCGCGTGTCACAGTTGTGTGGGTTGTTGTGTGTGTTGTTGGTAGTGGACCGATTTGGAAAATATTTTTTGGTTTGTAATGCTATATACCTCCCGGGTGGTTTCGTTGGCAACAGATCTGGATCTAATAATGGAATCTTAGAGAAATTGGGGGAGCTTTAAATATCGTACATTTATAGAATTTTAACTTTATTTTTTATGCTCCAAAACCATTTTATTCTTTGAATGAGACCTTTTTGTTACAAATGCTTAATTATTATTACTATTCACAGTTAGGTCACTTTTAAACATGACCCACTTTAGTCCGAAAAACACGTTTTTAGAACCCTGTGACTCACGGACAGACGGACAGACAGACAGACGGACAATCAGATGGCGGACAGACAGCGGAGGCTCAGTATAAAATACCCAGAATAAATATTATTTATGCAAGTAGGTACTGTGTGTCGGTATAATTATTACCTCAGTTTTTGTATTGCCACGTTTAAATATTGTCTATTGACCTATTCGTTAAGTTAAGAGCCTAATAGCATCTCCTAATCATTTTTATCATATTACAAAATTTAAATTATATCTTTCAAATCGCTTATATTATCTAAAAATCCTTGCCACATTTAAAATTGTGACAAAAGTTCTAATGCCATAGTTCACTCAGATACGTTTTATATTTGCTCTAACCCAGTTAGTAGGTTCCCTGTTTACATCCAGGATGTTCGAGCCCCGGTATCTAGGTAACGGGGTCAGCTATTGCAGCTAGGCCGTCTGTAATTGCTACCTGTGTCACCTATCTATCTTCTCTGGACGATTTATATCCATCAAGGATTTTGTTTTAGTAGAGATTAAAGGCAATATGGCAACCGAATATTTGCAATGGTGAATGATTTGTTTTCTAGTGCAGTATTTCAATCGTAGCTATTACTTGTATTTTGACAATAGCAAGGCTATGTTATAACTAATACCTTCATCTTGATAATCGTATAGGCCGGACTAAGCACTATATTTCTCAGAGTGCAAAAAGTAGAAAACAACTTTTAACACTCATGTTAAGAAAAAAAGAAAATACTCTTAAGTTATTTGATTACCTTTTAAGTTGGCAATTGTATTGCTTGTGAGTAGGTAAAGACATCATAAACTAAGACTAAAGCAAGACAAGATAGTTCGTTAACAAGCCGCCTGAAGCTCGAAAACACCAAATAGCGCTTTGATATCAAAAAGGGGCGGAAAACTTCGCAGAATATCAGCACTTGGGGTAACTGAGGGTCAAAACACCCACAGTGATTTGCTTACACGTGTTCACTAAATTTCTCCTTTGTTATCTAAGGGTGTCTGGAACCGTTAAATGAATTATTCCGTCTGTTAGTTTTAGATTTTTTTAATTATGAAACATCTCATAGGAAAAGGACAATAATAGAAAAAGTTTTTTTTTTCACATATCTAATATTTATTGTTTTATGCAAAATTTTCAATTAGTAGAGTTGCTAAGCCGCAGATTTGCGCATCGGGTTACTAGCATAAGATTTCTATCACAGATAGAGTGTTCCGCGGTGACTATTTTTCGATGTGGGGGAAGTCAGATTCATCCTCTGTGCGTGGAGAGAGCGGGGTGAATGTGGTCACATCACAAGTGCACCTCTTTGTCGTTTTTTTTTCACTAATCAGTTAAGGCTACTACTGCTACTAGGGCCTATGTGGTATCGGTTTTGTGTAAAACAAATATCAGGAATTACCTAGATTTAGGAATGTTTTAAGTTGAATAAAAAGTATCAACTATGTAAAGACAACTTTAATATTTTTCAAAGTGTAGTGTGAGGTTACCACTTCATAACCGAGACTTCATTCATGAAATAACACGTTGAACACGCAGTCATTTACATTGTTAGACGATTCGCTCACCCATCTAACAAATGACCAATATCTTTTACGTATTATGGCGAAACAGTCAACAACTCTGTTCAAAGCGAACATGCCAGACGCACTACACCGCCACGGTAGCCTAAGAGCTGGATTTATATTTGTCTGACGTGACGTGTTGTGACGCGTCGTTTATACTAGTATTTTGTCACATGTGAACCACACTAAATGTATGAAACCGAAATATACAAAGAACTAAGTAAGTTATTTTCCTTTGGGTAATTCATAATATATAAGAGCAAGTTTTCAGGTTTTCTGTAGAATATTGACTGTAAGCATTGTGGCATGCATTGGCCGTGAACCGGTGCACCGAAACTGGGTCGCGGGCGCAGCACAGATCCGGACTAGAATTAATGAAACTGCTGAAAAACACTGAAAAACGATTGGACTTTATTAATTCTCATCGTAAAGATCGTATCGCATCGTAGTGGAAAGACTAATTATAAATAATTGCAGAATATACACCTTTTTTATGATATTACCATTAAATAATTTTATTCCGAGTTTTCTTAATATTACGGAAAAGTAAAGCTCATTTCTCAATTTATTTTTAATCACGATTATGATTATTTTTGTAGAAATCATAATCACATTGCATTAATATAAAGAATAGCTGTGTTCTGTGTCAGTCCAATTCGTTTAGCTGAACATAAAGCCTCTGGGTTAATATGAATTCAAATGAAAATTAATTAATTTTGAATAACGGAAATTACCATCGGTAACAGAAGTATATCTGATAAAATTTTACGACACAGAAAAAACAATGTTGAATTGTTTATGTTGAATTTCCCACCGTGTATTGATTGAAAGCAGTGGCCCGTGCATTGACCTTGAACCGCTGCACTGAAACTAGGGCGCAGCACACATCTGTAAGCTAATTCACAAATTAACCGTCAATCAATCTTTTTATATATAATAAAATCGTATAAAACTTGTGTACCTACAGCTTTGAGCGTGCCTGTTTTTTGTGAAATAACTTTAAATTAAATATTATTTTGTAATAATAAAGACATATAAAATTTAATAAGGTTATGAATCAAGGAAATTTTCTTCAATATCATCTCAATATAGGTATCTATTTAAGTATCTAAGTAGATAAAAAAACTAAAATTTAAAAAACCTACCTTGCCTCCGAGCGAGCTATTGCAATTTTTTTTCACTCGAGCAAATGCTCGAATTTTTTATCTATGATAAATACGCGGGTGCTAAACGCTTTCGGCTAAGCATCTACATAAATAATAAAAAAAGTAACATGTTATTATGAAAAATAAGTAATTAAGGTCTCTTTAGCCATTCAGAGAGGGAATGCTGCTGGCATTATGGGGACCTTTGAGCCAGGTACGGTGCGGGGCGGGGTGTTTTAATTTTTTTTTGTTGAGGGTTAGTTTATTCTTATACGTAGTTTAATTATTTTAGTTTAGGATAAATTTTAGGTCATTTTACGTTTTCTATGATCTTGTTATTCTTTGTATTGCTTTATTAAGGAATAAAAAGTGTTAGTTTATCCGAGACACGAGACCCATTTTTATAAGCTTTGGCATACTTTGGTAGATTGCGATCCCGGTTAATACATAGGATAATATTTTTTACTGCCGATACAGAAGCAAAAAAAAGATATTTAGCCTATTTCACCTCCGCAAACTAAGTCGTGAGCTAATCATATAATTTAAAGTAATAACAGTTTGTAATGGGTAGTCGAAATAAGTCGTTCCGCTCGTGGCTTCGACTTTGACAGGCCACAGCAGTATGACCTCCGATTACGAACCATTCCACGGAAACGTTACGTAAGCGACACTACGTTTTTCATAGTTTTGACAAGTAAAATTTGAAAGCTGAATATCGTTATGGTTATTACCATGGTATTCCATAACATGGCTTTAAGATTGTTAATGTTTCTTAGCAGCTAATAAGTTTTATTAGGATAGCGACCATAATGTTACGTACATAGATGTTTTTATGGAATGCTCCCATTATTAATTCACGGATTAAATTATATTAAGGATGGGTTTAACGGCGAAGTTGTGAATTAGTCTACTGGAACTAACGTGATCAATGTGTCTATCCGCAGTTTCGCTTGCATAAACTAAGGCGGAATAGGCAGCGTCATGCATTTTAAGCTCCATTATCAAACGCTTCGTAGCTTGCTTATATTTTCAATAATACTTAATTAATATTTTCGTACATAGAAAAATAATGCGCGTCAGCCTCGTGGTTAAGAGACTGTTTTTTAAACGGGCTCCCTCCATTTGGCACATCGAATTATGTTAGCTTAGGTTTCTGTTAATTTTTTCTGTAAAGTTAATGGTACCTCATCTGGTACCCAGACACTCATCTCAACTGGCAATCACTTATCTCCAACACCTAAACAAAACTTTCGAAATTCATCTACGCATTATCTGTACTAAAATACAAATTCCGAGAGTGCCAAATCTGCTTACTATGCTTATGCCCACGCCTGGTTAAGCTATGGTATAATGTTGTGGGGTCATGCTTCCGTTGCCAATGAATTGGTTATTTCCAAAAAAAATGTGTCCGTATCTTTGCGAATATATGACAGACAGAGAGTTGTAAACCACATTTAATAAAAAAAAAATAGATACCGTCCCTTCCCTCCCTTTACATTTTTGAAACAGCATTTATTAGGAAAAATAAAGATCTTTACTAACATGTAGCACGCAGCCGCATGAAAAATAAACTAGTACCACCTCCCATTTACCAGACTATAATATAGTCTGGTAACTTATTATAGTTTGTTGCTTTGCTCACTGATTATAGTATAATCAGTGGGCAAAGCAACAAACTGTTTTATAAAAAGTTAAAATTACTGCTTACCCAGAAATGCTATTACACCATAAATGAATATATATGTCGGTCAATAATGTAATTAATTAACCTACCTCTTTAAAAATTGTATGCTTTATCATAAGTTAAACTTAAGTAGTATGTAAGTCTTTGCTACACCGTATCAGGGTTCATGTTTGTGTCTTAGATATGTACATACCTAGCCGTAAGCATGTAATGCGAGAGATAAATAAACTAAACTAAACTAAACCTATCTGTAAACGAATTACTATGTGGAATAAAAAGAGTATTTGAGCGAACAATACATAAGTAAAATTAGGCTAAAACAGGGAGTTACCTTTTTAAACAATTGAAAATGCCCACAATAATAGTTGTTTTCACTTGAGTGGTCTAACGTTAGGCGGCTGCAGGTTCTGTCTTTAAACCCTCGCACCGAAACTGGGTCAGGCATAAGGGTTAACACGAATGCGAGTGTATTTCCAGGAATGCATACTGTTCATAAGCAGTTATTAATGCCATACTAATCGAAAACTGTACAACCTAATAATAAAATGGGATAGGGGAGTTTAATATTTTAAAGTACATTTTTGATACTCCTCCGTTATCGTCATGTAAGAGGGTTTAAAGTAGAAGATCATGTGTTTATACGAATCATATAATTGTTACTGCTAGTTATATAATAGTACACAGCGGAAGGCTTTTTGGTTTAAGTAAGTACTTAAACCAAAAAGCCTTTGTACTATTTTAGGGTGTGCACTTGAATTTTTCACAAAAAAATTAAATCTTGTGACTAATACGTTTTTTTAGGAAATGCAATTTATGTTAGGCGATAACTTAGCACTTTGAGCTTCGTTTTTTTTTTCAGTGTAGAAAAAAGTGCCAGTATGAAATCACAATCGCACCAAATATAATATCCTAATGAAAATTTTCAGTGTCTCCGACACTAGGCAGCTAGTGACAAAACACTGGAATGCAACAGGGAGTGAGCGACCTTGTTCGTTTTGGTCCGTGGTCTCGCTGGGCTGTGGCTGCAGTTCACTACTGAATTTTGCGTGAAATGAACGTCAAGCTTGCGCCCCGCAGTTGGAGTGTGCCAGCCATCACATTCAATCAATCATTTTTGCTTATCAATAATACCACGACAGTACAGTGATCCATAAAGTCTGAAAATGCAGGTAGTATCATGATTTTCATAAGTACAGTCTGGAATATAACTGGAAGAGAAAGAGCCTTTGAACCATCGAATCTGTCACCGTTAATAATCTCGAAAAATAGTCCAATTGATATCACAATTGATACTCTACTATCACAATATCTACCGAAATCGAATGTTTTTAAGTATCTCAATTTCTAGGAAACAATAACACTCTATTTGAGTAAAATCAACATTAATTTCAAATATTTATTACCTAATGTATTATTCTTCCCTTTTCCTCATTTTCTTTGAATATTACAGATTGTGTTCAAAATAAATGTTGTTATAATTTTTTAATTACATACGAGCACGTAAATTTAAACATGAAAATTATACCCGTACTCATTGATATCGTACCATATCATAGTATTTCCTCTGTTTAGCCTAATGGTTGACTGATAGAGAATACCTCACGGCATTAATTCCGCCATTTGTACTTTCTTGTATTGTGCAATAAAAGTTTAAATAAATATATAAAACTAACAGAAGTTTCACTTTGCGCAATTGCAATCAATGCATCTCCAACCGGCAAAAACCTCTTAGTCTCATTTTTAGGAATGTGTAACTTGGCCTTACCTGTACAAAGAAAATAAAGTCGTCTTTAATTAGATGTCTTTTTAAAAAAAAATCTACATTAGTGCAGCCGCGCCGTGTTTTTAGGTCATCGGTGCAAGGCTATGGCATTGAGTCGAGCCGCTTTTATTTACTAAGGATTTCAGGGACTTAAGCAAAGCTTAATTAAATTCCAATTGAACTGACCTGTGACATCATAAAGCAAAAGTTAGCTTTCTACACTTTTTACTCGTACATCATCTCAACATTATTAATCTTGTCCGATTGCGTAAAGAGTGAAACAGCACCCTAACAGGTTGATGAGTCCATCGCACGCTTTATGAAATATCTATTAATTCAAAATAGAAATAAACATTTGTTTCTAATTCATCCAACTAAGATTGAGTCCAAAATAGGTCCCATCCCAAAGTTATTCTAGGTATTACTTTAAATTGTTGTCAGGACATGATTATGCTGCTATATTGCAACAAGATCCAAAAATTAAAACTTGGGCCCTGTAACAAGATCCAAAAATTAAAACGTAGATTCTATTCCTCAAACCAAACAACATTTGTTGAGCGAAATTTAAAAATAACTTGTGTCTTAATTTTTAGTACACTTTAAAATTAATTTGAAGGCGCAATGTATTGCGATTTTTTTTGTGTTTGTAGCGTAACAAGCGACGTCAATTAGACTGATGTTACATTGAAAATATTATTGAATTAGTATGAAAATGAGAAAAACTTAATTTTAAATAATTTTTAAAAGTGTCTGAACAAAAGTTCAATGTTTTGTTTGAGGAGTAGAATCTACGTTTTAATTTCTGGATTGTGTTACAGGGCCCACGGTGTGTATCGCTGGCTGAATATTACAGGGTTCTATGTTGCATTTTCTGAGTAGTTAATATTAGACTAAAACGTCGCTATAACAATGTCCAAATTTCAATTCGTCAAAAGTGAAACATAGAACCCTGTAATATTGAGCCAGCGATATATTTTTCATAAAACTACAAATAAAAAAAATTAAATGCTCCTACATAGCATAATTCAGCCTATACCGCAATGCTTAACAGAAAGCTTATTTCACATGATATTTTAATAACAAATGTAATTAAATGTTCAACTGTCATTAGTGAGACATGTTTTAGGGACTGCCTACTTTTGATTCAACGTTGCTAAGCTAAATACGAGTATGAGCTGATTCAGTAAGCCTCCATCACACCTGGTAACTTAACCTATTTCTTCTTGGCTCAAAAATCCAGAGTCTGCAACTCTTTCATTTTTATTTCCCACGGTTTACTCGTATCAAAATCATCAGCCATTTGACATTTTAGCATATAGGTGGGCCCTAATTGGTACACTGACCCTAAGAAGTGAATACAATTTCAAGCTCGTAAAAATTGACTCCATAAATTTAGGCTTCTCTAAGTAGGATATCCTTTAGAATTTATATACTTAATGTTTACTACCCTCATTAGTCTCAACCCAAACCGTTTATAAGACTCGTGGGGCTAACAAATTGAGCCCCTGTCTCATGCCTGCTTCGTGACTGATCTTTTATAGCCTTATTATATTAAATACGTATCATTACAGTGTTTTTTTTTTATAAAACTAAACTAGTAAATCAAACCATATTTCGTACACAAATTCCGAGAAACTTATTGATACGAGCCGGGATACGAACCCACGATCTCGACTTCAAAGGCGCATGTCCGGTAACCATTCGGTTACCGTTAGCAATATACAGTATTGGCTGTTAGCTTAATAGCCAGAAGTGCTTACTATTCTAACGCTAGAAACTAGCAGCACTTCCAAAAGGCATACTGGATAAGAAAGAAGACGCCTAGAAAACTTATCAGCCTTGCCTTACGCAAAAATAAGATAATTTGAACAAACGACTCTAGGTATGCTATTTTTAGAAGAACAATCACCGTTCATTGTTAAGGTCTTCCAGTCTTGCCTGTCTCTTGATGAGATATAATACGGGATCCCAGGCAGGTGGTAAATACAAACCATCTTTTCAATTGAAATTAGGGTACTTCTTGATTTCAATAGCTTCGCGTTTCATTCTTGGAAAATAGCGCTTTTCTCTAGCGAGCATCATCAAAATTGATTGAGTGACTTGGTTTGTCGATGACATGCTCGCAAACTGCAGACCGGTTACAACGACGGTGTTTGACATCAGCTAGTGGTCCTTTACCCGAGTGGAAATACTCCGTTTCATCTGGCCAATGTATGAAAGACCACACTGACAATCAGGTTATTAAGCGCTTCTGGCATGTGTGTGAACATTTTTAATTTGTATTTTTTTAAAGTAGGTAGGTTTGCACAACGGTAATTTTGACAGGATTTTCTCAGTCTACCCGCGACCACGAAAGTTAAAAAGGGTGACGAAACGTTGGGACTTAAAAATGTAGTTTAGTTTGTTTTATTACAATGAGTGATAATCGCGGAAACCGAAGATAATAAAATATTATTTATGCCACACCTGGCCATAAAGTGCTTTTTTCCGCACGCTGCGCGTACGGAGAAAGCCGCTTTCTGGCCAAGTGTAGACATAAAATGATGTACACAACACAGGAGGTAATAAAGAAAGCCCCCGATCGCATATTTACGTCCCTCGCTTGCAGCTCGGGCCGCCAATTTCTGCGATCTCGGCCTTTCTTTGTATTACCACCCTAGTTGTGTAATGTACTGCCACACCTTGCCACACCTCGCCATAAAGTGGCTTTTACCGCACGCTGCGCGTACAGAAAAAGCCGCTTTCTAGCCAAGTATAGACATAAAATGTTGTAACAACACGGGGGGTATAATAAAGAAAGTCCTCGATCGCATATTTACGTCCCTCGCTTGCAGCTCGGGCCCCCCCACCCACCCTAGTTGTGTAATGTACAAAAAATTAATTAAATGTTAAAAATTCATTTTTAATTCTACAAAAAACAATAATATCCCAGCCTCTCCTTGAATTGTGAAAGTGTAATTCAATAGTACAAAATGCGTATCAGCTACATACCCGTTTTGCCCATACCTACTCGTTTTCCCCAAAAGCATGATTTTATTTTCAAGTTCCATAAAATCAAAATAAATTGCAACAAACTGACGAGTTTCCGTAATTTAGTAGCAAAAATACTCGCACAATCATAACAAAAAACTTTGGTAACCATGTTCCACACAATATGTGAGTAGTCAGAGCTAGTATACTTAATTTTTTTTATTAACGGAAAAAAGTTATTTCCGTCTTTATTTTTCAACTTTTGCCTCGCTGTGCTATACCGAATGCTTTCGATCGGGCTACAATTAAAATATCGATCTGCACTCACCCATTATCACCAATACTCAGAATGCAAATTCTAGCAAGCCTACGAATTCCCGCCTAATACGAGTACGTATTAGGCGGGCTGCCCGTTTTAGGCGCACTTCCTAAGGGAAGTGTAAGCAGTACTAGTAGAGTACATGTTCCACCCTTAGAAACGTCCTTAGTTTTGAATGGAGCGAGAACATTTTGGAGAACATTTCTCATACAAAACTTAAACATTTCCAAGAATTCTAGAGAGCAGCACAAGTCTAGATTACGGACAGGCAGAGAAATACCAGGACAGGTAAAACTATAAAAGCTTGTAAATATTTAATTCAACTCACAATTTCGAACTGTTCACAGGTAAATTTCAAACGCATTCTGCGGACACAGGTGCACGTATTCAGCAGTCGAATTCATATCATTCGTCGGGCTTAATTGCCAAGTCGATTGGAATTCGAAACCAAATAGCAGCGAATCATTGTTTCGAACCGCGTTTGGATAGCATGTTTACTGTTTTCATAGAAATATGTTTTTGCTATTTGCATCATTTTGTTATTATAATACCTACTTATTATGTTGTCCAATGCACCTATTGTTAGGTTTTTCAGAAATCTATGAACGTTTCCCTTCGATGAAGGTGTTCGAATCGTGAGATAAATGTAAACAATAAAATATATAGCTGTAAATTTTGCTATAACCATTGTAAAAACAGAAGGGTTAAAAACGGGAGGGTTTTGGTTTACGAGTATTTAGCTTACTTGAAATTAAGGAAATAATTATTTCCTTTGGCTTACAGCCAGTAATAACACTAAGGGCTAAATGTGGGCTGCTGGATGTTTTGATTGAATAATTTCGATTTTTACGTGGTTGACTAACAATTCGGATTCATTAACATATTAAAAAAATAGGAGAGAACCCGCCTGCAAATACATTCGTGGAAGTGAAATAAGTTAAATGTCTCTCTTTTGCTTAGACGCAGTTCAATTATATCGCAACCAAAGGCAGTTAAGATTAAATAAATTTGACATTCATTCGTGGGCAGCACTCGGATACTCCGACATGTACACATTGATTCATCATCATCATCCTCGTATCCTGGCCGATTTCGACTACAGCGACTGGATATTAGCCGACGTTATGTGGCTAATTGAGAGCGCCGCTCATGAGCTCTCAGGTGGCTGACATAGCCAATTTTTGCAACGAATGTGCGACCACACTCACTGCACGTCAGCACCCCACCGACAAAATTATAGTTAATGACCGCTGATGGTCGGGTCTTTAGCTCCTCGCGCTTTGCATCGAGCTCATCCCTTCTCGTTTCCTCGAAGGCTTGCACATTTACCGCCACGGTATGCCTCCACTTTGCTCGATCTTGCGCCAAGCTCTCCCAATGCGTTGGGTCAATGTCTCCTTTCCGCATATGATGTTTCAGTGCATCCTTGTACCGCAGAAATTGGCCACCCTGTTTCCGCTTGCCTTCTTGCAGTTCTGAGTAAAAGATGCGCTTTGCGATTCTCCCCTCGGACATTCGAGAGACAAGACCACACCATCGTAACTGTCGCCGCATTAGATAGGCTTCAATGCCACTAACGTTAGCGCGACGTAGAACTGCCAACACATTGATTACAGAAATAACACGGAACGGATAATACGGAACAGCACAGGTAGTTACAACCGAAACCGGTAGTATAATGTAAGGTAAGGACCGATCCAAAGGATCGACGGACCCTCCGACGACGCAGCGACTTCCATCAACAAAAAAAAATTAAATAAAACAACGACTAAAAAAAGCCCTAAAAAGTAAAACATAATAGTACCAACCTAAGTATCTATTGGCTCTGAATGTGTTTAAGATAAGTTGTAACGTTTTGTTTCCAGTCGGGGAGCTTCTGTTTTGGTAAAGCATGTACTAAGTAGTAACAGTTAATTTGTGCCAAAATGTTATGGTCAAAAGACTCATAGTTTATGACTTTCAGACGAAAAAGTGAGCTCAAAATTTTACAGTTTTTCGAGTGGTGCGCGGTGCACGGCAATCACTTTTTCGTAGTTGAAAATTTGGATTCACACTATCCTAACTAGTCCTTGCAACATATCAAAAAATTAGAACTACTTCATGCTTTGTGATTTTAATATCGATGTCTACGGGGTTAGGGGGGACAGATGCAACAATTAAAAGGATATATAGCGGATTACGGATTAAGGCCCCTTGAACTACGCAAAATAAACTATTTTCTCATTATTTTGATATATTTTCGAGAAACCTTATTATTTACATACATCTTACGACCAGGTGTAAAAATCAATTTTCAGACTACTCTAAAAATGACTACCTATGCTCTAAGGAGATACAAAATTTACCCGTTATCTCATTATTCTAATAGGACATTGTGTGAAAGTCATTATTGTAATTCTCTATGGGAATCATTTAATCGATCAGCAAAATATTCATATTTTGGTCAGCAGTAATATTTATTTGGTCAGCCAAAATAGCTAGTTGGTAAGTAACTTATGGTTAGCAAACATTTATAAATCAGGCTGCAATTAATGATATACTGAACTGTTCTAAATTATTTTGGTCAGCAAATTAAATATTTGAGCTGCATTAAGCGATCTACAGTTAATCAAATTTTGGTAAGCAATCAGTAGGTAAGCAAAATATTTCATTTTGTTCATCAAAATGAAAGGTGCAATAAAACCTTATTGGTATGTACAAAATGGGCGCAACTATTCTGCCGCAATAACGCAATGGGGCAAAAAATCATATTTTATTAGAAAAACTTCTATTACTAAAATAAAAAATGTCCGAGATATTCGACTTCAAAGTTGACAAAATTTTAAGACTTAAAAATTTCGATGGATGTTGGTGTCATTATAACACCTATGTATTATTGTTTTATCGTATAGAATTCACTAAAATAAGCATGTTTTATGGAAAAAACTTTTCTCTGAAATCAAAAATAACCGAGATATTCGACTTCAAGACCAATGATAAGTAAAGCAGATTAATATTCGTTAAAATGCTAACCATTTTAAAATTATTTGCTGAACAAGAGTTGCCGCCCGATGTTTATTTATTGCCAGCTAAATCTTTGTATGCTGCCCAAATGATTTAACTGCATATTTTTTTTGCGGATAAATTTTAATAACGGCTGGCCAAAAAATTACTTTCCATTCTCTATAATGGATGCTATTATTATTCACTGCAGAAGTTTGTAATGTCTCGTCAAAGGGCCAATGACCCTTTAAAAAACCGAGGAAACTCACATTCAGCCTGATTGGCTCTTCAAAGACAGCGACGGCGTAGTCAATAATGGAGAGATATTACGTAGTTTGATTTCTATAAAATATTGCCAAATAATTTTTAGAATTTGTTATCTACTCTTTATCTTGTAACTTGATAATAATCTTAGTATTTGATATTTATATTTAAACTTCAATATACTTTATCCTCCTGGGTCCTGGAGGTTTCGATTTCGCCGAAACTGATACTTTTTTCAAAAAATCATTTTAGTAAGTGCCCTCTAATATCGGAAAATTAGTAAAAAAAATCATAGAGTTTCCCTCTCGATTTTTCTTTATGTCCTCAGGCGAGTACGTTGGGACTTTGTCCTTACTTGAGAACAGTATCAAATAGACAGAAATACTATCATTATTCAACTTTATTTTCATGTATATAGACAAAAATGACTTATTTGTACTTATTATAGCACAGGATTATAAATTCGGTGTCATAATTAAATAATTCTAAAGTCAGTAACAAAAAGAACTTCGTATGATAAACTTTGACTAAGCGCTTATTTCACTACGTTAACTTGGACTAGAATAAGTTTCTGTTAAAAAATGTTTATTTTTAGATAAGCTTTTATGGACGACTTTACTTTTTTATATAATCGCAATCTGCACGTCACAACTAGTGATGTGCCGCCAGGAAATTTCACGTTCTCGGGAATTCTTACCGCCGTAAATTACCGGTACTTTTCCGTAATTCTCGAGAATATTACGCGTGACATATTTTTATGAAGACTTAATGTTGCATTTTTAAGACATTAGATTATTTTTGTATTCAGTTTTCGTCGCTGATGTAGTTTGTAACGTGGCAATTTCTTATCAATGTCATTTGAAGAGGTACGTTTTACGAGTATCAGGTAAAAAAACCCAAGATAAGCGAGCTTTGTAATCCATGTCTCACAGTTTCCTGCAGGTGTACAGGTAAGCAGCAAGCACATGTTATTGAATTAGCTAATCCTATGCCGTGTTTTATTAGCCGAGGCTTTCTAATTGTTACTCGCCTTTTGTATGGTACGGGATTGAAGTGGGGAGAGCAGTAACTAATAGTCATAGTTTTATCCCATCATTAGATCTATAAAATGTGTTCCTCCATGGTTAAATAATAGGGGACAGCATCGGAGTCCAAGCGAGCACACCTCTGCGCACACGGAAGCACCCAGCACTCTGCAAATCCACCGAGTTCTTCGTGAAGAAAAACGACGTTGGACTGCACCCGGCTTACCGGCGGAAGACACAACTTCAACTAAAGAAGCAAGTTACCGGCGGCCCCCTCTCGCGCAGCCAAACCCCGGTCCCGCTAAAACGGACGCCCCGGGGCAAGGCTGCGCGGTGTCAGGCTGTCAAGCACCGGTACCTAATGCTTCGTGCGAACTCCGTCAAGGAATAAACAACCACCTGCGATGCATCAGCCGGAGAAAGGCCTCAGGGAGGCCGGGAGAAAGCCCTCGGGCGGAACCCCGGCTACGGCGGTCGAATCCCCTCCACCTCGGAGGGAGGGTGGGAATAGATCTTCGGATCGAAACCTACCTACGACTGCCGATTCCCCTGCACAGAGCCAAGAACTACTGGAGGGTAGAATCGAACGTGCATTTTCCGATCTACCCACCCAAGAAAGAAGAACGGAAAATCCGTCCGCGGACATTTTCGCGGATGCATCCGACTCCCAAGACCCAACACTCATGCAACATGAAGACGCAAGCACACCGAAGAGCCACCAACAGCCGCAAACAAGCGGTTGGACTACGCCCATCGCGATCGAACTCGACGACCGCGAAATGCAACGCCGTTCAACGAACGCCCCGCCCCGCTCTCCACAAGCGGACCTCGAACGTGACCGTCTCGCGGCGGCTCGTGTGATCGAGGCAGGATTGTTCACACCTGAAATGAACGCGTGGATCGCCGCCCACCTCAGGATCACTGCATTCCTAATGGGCCAAGACGACTCGCTAAGAGAAGAGGACATCAAATTTCTGAAGTTCCTTCAAGAGAATCCGGACACACTCCCGCCGGGCATTGGATACAAACGCAAGCTGGCCGACATAAGCCTGAGCCCGCCGTCGCAGATCCAGAAACCCCGCAGGCTCATTTCACCGCCGCGGGACCCCCGCCTACGACATCGCTCAAGATCGGAAAGCGGGAAAGCGAAGAACCAGGAGGAATCTAACATCAGGGAGGACGGGAAAAGGCCTTCGGGCTGGACCCCGTCTACGTCTAGCGACCCCCCTCTACCTCAGAGGGAGGGTGGGGTGAGATATTTCAGTCGAACCCCACCTACGCTAGACGACCCCCCTCCCCCGCCAATGAAGAAAACCGACGTGGGTAGATCCGAATGCAGCGGATCTAATCTACCCGCCAGAAAAACAGCAACACAGGGCACCAGCGCCCCACCGGCATACCCCGCCGGTTCGAAGACCCAACCGGGGGAGGGGCGAGGCGCACCGGCCCCCCCCACACCCGCACCCCGAAGATCCCCAACACAAGCCGCCGCTTCATATGCGGCTGCAGCAAGCTCGTCAAAGCGACCAATGCCGCCAACAACGAACAATAGAAGCACAGCGCCCCCGCCCCAGCCTACAACATCTAAGGCCCAAGGGAAAGCGCCAGATAACGCAGCACCAAAGAAGAGGAAGAACGAATATCCCCCAATCTCACTGGACAAGTTCCCGAACTGGCCAGAGCACTTCGGCAAGCTTGCTGAAGAGCTGGGACACCCGCCGAACGCGACCACGTCGGGTGAGGGCGTACGCTTTTCGCCCCAGTCACCGGAAGAGTTCAGGGTGATACAAAAATACCTTCTCGAACTGCAAGATAGAGAGGGGATCCAAGCAGCACCGTTCCACGTTTATGCAATGAAGAACGAAGTAAGGATGAAGGTAGCAATCAGAGGGCTACCTTATGACACCGATACAGAGCTCATCAAAAATGCCCTGCTCCAAAAGGGTTTCCCGACGGACCACGTGAAGGCCGTAGAGGCAAGAAGAGGACGCCCCGGATGCGTATACTACGCCGTCCTCAACGTCTCCGCCGGCGAAGGGCAGGGCATCTACCAAGTGACCGAGCTTCTCAACATGCCAACGGTCCGAATAGAAGCCTGGAGAGGACGCAGAGGCCCTGCGCAGTGCCACAAATGCCAGGGCTTCCGGCACTCCTCACTCGGCTGCCACCGCGCCTACAAATGCGTGCGCTGCGGTGAAGATCACGCCGCATCCAACTGCACCAGACCGAGGGACCAACCAGCGACCTGCGCGAACTGCAAGGGCCCTCATCCGGCGAACCACGTGGGTTGTCCGGTCTTCCGCAGGGAGGCCAGAAACAAGAAGGGCGGCACATACCCACTCACCATAGCAGCACGGAAGGGCCCGAATACCAGAGCGAGCATCCCAATGTCCACGGTGACGGAGGCGGCGGCATCACACCTGATGGCGCCAGCAAACGACCCCCAGCAAAGGGGTCCCAGGGGTTCTCGTATGGCAAACGGGCCTGCCAAAAAGAAAAAGAAATCAGCAGCCAAAAAGAGTAATGGCACAACTTCTAAAAAGAAGCCCGCTACTACGGAAAAGAGCAACCGTAACCCCCGGGGCCCCCTAGCAGCACCAACCTCGTCAGCGCCAGCCACCGCCGCCAACACCAACGCCGTGGCCTCCATGCTATCGCTGATCACCCAGTTGCTGACCCTGGCAACTACTCAGGACCCGGCGCAGCTCGCGCAGGTCCTCACAGCAGCATCAGCACTACAGCCTCACGTTCAACCCTGAACATCTGCGGGTTGTATTCTGGAACGCCCAAGCACTCACCGGGAAGATAGCACTGGTCAGAAACTTCGTGAGAGAACAGAAGGTTGACATCCTACTGATCAGTGAGTCTCACCTTCGCCAGGGCGTTCCCTTCAAGATTCCTGGCTACGAAATATACAGACACGACGAAACGGGCGTACTGGGGCGTCCGATACGTGGACTCGTCGTCTGTATAAGAAGAAGCATCATCCACCAACCAGTACAATTCAGCCCCTATGACTCAATAACTGCTCTGGGGGTTGACCTGCAACTGGGTGGAAAAGAAATGAGGATATACTCGATCTACAGACCTTGCGAGCAGCCGATCCACCTGGTCCAGAACGTAGTGCAGCTCCTGGGGTCCCCCATGCCGACCATCCTGGCTGGGGACTTCAATGCCAAGCACCCAGCATGGAACGCCTCCAAGATCGACGACGCGGGCCGGAAGATTGCACAAGCGGCAGTGGATCACAACTTTGATATCCGGGGTCCGTACACACCCACGCACTACTGCGATCACAATGACTCCGCCGATATCATCGATTTTGCGATCTACAAAGGTGTGGATGCCACGATGACCCTTGAGGCCCTGCCAGACCTTCCGTCGGACCACCGCCCGGTACTGATGGTACTGTCAGAGCTGCCAACAAGAACCGCCGTCTTCAAAAGCAAGAGGAAAATCTGCTGGGAGAAGTTCTCGGAGGCCATGGACGAAAAATCTCTCTCCAGGCCTATCACCTCAGCAGAAGACGTCGACATAGCAGCAACCACCATCACTACTGGTATCCAAGAGGCGCTTAACACCGCTGCGCTTACCGAACCGGCCAGCCAAAGGCGCGAGCCACTGCCTGCCCGGATCGCGGACCTTATCGCGCAGAAACGCCGAACAAGAGTGATGTGGCAAAGGACGAGATGTCCCACAATAAAGACGCGGCTTAACCAACTTGTTCAGCGTGTCAAGGAGGAGCTGAACAATCACGCAGCAGAAGCCTGGGATGAACACATCGCCAACATCACCGATGATATGCCCTCGATTCACCGGTTATGCAACAGACTGGAAAACAAGCCGACAGCCACACATCCGTTGAGGAACGAACAAGGAGAACCATACTACAGGGCACAGGACAGGGCGGAACTCCTTGCCGACTCGTTGGAGGCCCAGTTCCGGCCGAACCCCACCGACGAGCAAGAACACATCGCAGCAGTCGAGCAAAGTCTCCGAGACTACTTTCGTGCACCCATCGCGGCGGTAGAAGATCCTACATTCTTCACACCCGGCCAAGTGCACCGAGAGATGCGTCGATCCAAACTACGCAAGGCCCCGGGCGCAGACCAGATCCCCAACGCAGCCCTCCACCACCTGCCGCTGCGCTCAACAGTGGCAGTAACACAGCTCTTCAACGGGATCCTGCGCACGGGCCATTTCCCGACACAATGGAAACTTGGCCGGGTGATCGTATTACCCAAGCCAGGGAAGAATCCACAACGACCGGACAGCTACCGCCCGATCACACTTCTCAGCACAGTCTCGAAGGTCTTCGAGAAGCTCCTGCTGCGAAAGCTGTTGCCGCACATCGCCCCGAGACCGGAGCAGTTTGGTTTTCGACCAGAACACAGCACGACGCTCCAACTGTCCAGGGTACTGCACTGCATGGCGACCGCCTCTAACAAGAAAGAGTACACAGTGGCAGTATTCCTGGACATGGAAAAGGCGTTCGACAGGGTGTGGCACGAGGGCCTAGTGCACAAACTGTCAACGTCCACAGCTCCAAGACGCATCGTGCGAGTCATCGCCTCGTTCCTCAACAACCGAAGATTCGTAGTGGCAGTCGAGGACGCCACATCTACAGAAAGACGCATACAGGCAGGCGTCCCCCAGGGCAGCTGCCTATCACCAGCCCTATACTCCCGCTACACGGACGACATCCCAGTGGTGGGGGACGTAAAACTGGGCCTATACGCAGACGACGCGGCGCTGTACGTCACGTCAATGAACCCGAAGCACGCTGCGAAGAAGATGCAGAGGTCACTCGACTCCCTACCACTGTGGCTCTCCCACTGGAGACTATCTGTCAACGTGGCCAAGACTCAAGCGTTCGTGACAGGAAGAGTACCATTGCCACCTCAACTCACCCTGCAGGGACAGCAAATCAGTTGGTCGCACACCGTGAAGTACCTGGGTCTAACCATAGACCGCAACCTGACGATGACCCACCACGTCAAGGAGCTCGTGATCAAGGCTAGAGTGGCAAGAGCCCGATTACGTCCAGTCCTTGCAAGCAGCCTCCCCTTGCGTACAAAGCTGGGGATTTACAAGACGTACCTGCGGCCCCGTATCACCTACGCGGGGCCCGCATGGTACGCTCTTACAGCAAACTCCACCAAGAAAAAGCTGCGTGCGCAGGAGGATCAAGCCCTGCGCACGATCGTGGGTGCGCCGCGCTACATGCGGAACACCACGATCCACAGAGACCTCAACTGGCAAGGACTGGACGCCTTCATAAGCCGTCTAGCCAAGGCCATGTTCCGAAGAGCGGACAACGCGGCCGAACCCTCGCTCCACGGAATCGCGCCGCTACACGCCAGACCGCCGGACAGAAGATCACGAGCTCTACCCAGAGAGCTATGCAGTCCCTGAGCATCGTCAGGACCCAGGAGCCCACCAAGCCGCTGACAGGCCAACACTGCCTCAAAGCCACTGATTGGCCAACACCATCAGTCGAAGAACCATCCAGAAGTCCAGAAGCAGACAACATGAAGACACGAAAAGGGCCCACAAACCCGGAAGTTCCCCAGACCCAGGAGAACACCAGCCACACACCTGCCGCGCTTAAGTGGCAATTTTAAAACATAGACCGCAGTACAGACTTACTGCGCGCCAGCAACAGCCACAGAGGGCTCACGCCCTGATATGGCCGCCCCACGTCCCCGCCCAAGGGGAAGTGAGAAGAGAAGCATATATATATTAAATAATAGGCAAGTCGGTGGAAATCGAGTTCTGTTGATACCCCCCCGGTACTGACTTTGGCACGACTTTGTCTAGATTTCATTACTTTTTAGAGATAAACAAGCAGCTCCATCGAGACTTGGCTAGTTTTTTACAGAATGTTTTTGATGGGATCTCATTTCTTTTTGTAAGTGATCTTCCTTTATTTATTACATTCCAATCAATTATCTTTTCTTTTGAACTGCAAAACTAACTTTGTAATCGCATGTATTTGTATAGGATTATTTATGTGTGCAGTTGTGACTGAAATTGCAATATTTGGAGGTTTTTTAAGACTTGATAGGCTAAACACTATGTTTAAAATTTCAGCTCTCTGAGTTTATGGGAAGTACTAGTTCTATTCTGATGATCATGAGTGAGTGAGTGAGTCAGTATCTGTCATAAATGTGAAACTTTGCTTTCGCTTAATTTCGGAACTAAATGACCTACAGACTTGAAATTTTGGATTTTAAGTATGTGATTATAGCTTACTGGATGACGAAAATTTCTGCGTTCTGGTCTTATCCAGAGGTTCTCAAATAGGGGCCTGAAAATGCGGCGAAATGGTTCCAGTAAAGGATGGTACGGCAGTGTTTGCTTCGCGCTCGACTTGGCGGGGGCACTGCCGTGCCCCCAGATCTGAGACTGCTCAACTGTGAACTGCATAATGTGTTGTAAATACGAGTAGTTTGAATCAAAACGATGAAGCCTAATACCAAAATTTTGCAATATTTTAGCGAATCGACCGAAAATGAATGAACCAAATATACTTGTTTATATTGTGATCATGCGTATTTATGGCCAGAAATGTTACTCGGTTTGCTATTAGATCTATAAAATGTGTTCCTCCACGGTTAAATAATAGGCAAGTCGGTGGAAATCGAGTTCTGTTGATAAAACAATATTATGGGAGGCTGAAAATGGCCTGAATGGCTTCGAGAAAAGGAGGGTACGGCCATGCCTTTGTTTTGCTCGACTTGGCGGGGGCACTGCCGTGCCCCCAGATTTTTATCCATGTCCTTACTGTGTTGTGAATTAAAATAGAATCTATTAAACTGATATACCAAGTTAATTACATATTGTTTATCACTAAATCATATCGATGTATCTTATATTTCAATGTATCAGATTACTTTTAAATATATCACTTCGATATACTAAATATTGTGGTTTACCTATATAACTAAATCATAAGTTGTTTACATCAAAAAAGTAAAAAATATTCCAACAAAAATTTACCTGACAACTTTCTCGGTAATTTCCACCGGTAATTTACGGTAAGTTTACGGGAAAGTTGGAAAAGTACGCGACGCTTTCATTTTTTCTTTATGAAAACTGTAGTGTAGTTTATTATGGTCATTTAAAAGAACCTTGTATAAAAAAAAGTAAAAAATACATAAAACTTTAACTACTTTCTCGATAATTACCGTTACGGAGAATATTACCGAGAACTTTACCCGAACTTTCTCGCTGTTCTCGTAATTTACGGTAACGGCACATCACTAGTCACAACCAATCGAATTAACCAAAACACGGCGAATTTATCTTGTAATTTAGATGATCCTTTAGCTACCATCCAGCTCCATCATCTGGTCAGCGCCATGTCATGATAATATTGCATTGTCATCTGATTTACGTATTTTTGCAAAATTTTAGCTCATTCGGTTGAAAATTGAGTTGCAAGATTCCACCCGAACAAACATAGGTACATACGGACAGTATACATACATTGAAAGTTATATAAAAGCTTGTAAAAATCTTGATCCCCTCTATTTCTATTTCCAAGGCTGGAGTAGGAACCGCCGAAGATATATCTTCTGTTATCCTTTGAATATTTTCAAAAATATTGCTATCTTCGTCGTTGCTTTCCGATTTAGATATAACAGAACCATTAGATTCCAGATTATTTCTGACTAAACATCTTCGCCTTCGAAAAAACCGTCGGATTCGTCGAAGTTAACGTACTCCTCTATTTCACAGTCCTTTTAGCCTGAAAATCGCTAATAAAACATAGTTAACATTCATCTAAGATCAAAAAATCTGACATCGTTGAGACCGTTTGTACTCGTACGAGAACATAAACATACCATGTTAAGACCGCTTGTACTCGCACGAGTACGTAAACTTCAGAGCTATTTTTGGCTAAAGTTTTTTTAATTTTCTGGAGGAAATTAACTTACTAACATATGAAATACACCAAAAATTTACTAATCAAAACGAAACAAAAATATATAATTATAATTTCGGTGAGATAAATCTGGATTTACTTACCGCGGGGCATGGTCTGGCCAATGGTGTCAGATCTCAAAGCCGCACTGATCGCTGATTGGCCATCAATGACTCGGTGTTTATTTTTTTAGGTTGACAGTTTCGTTCGGAACGGAAACGTAGATTTTTTTAAATGTTATGTCCTCAAGTGAGTACCGGGGGACCCAGGACCTACCTCTATTCTGTTTTGTTTTTATTTTAAGTTAATAATGTTTAGACTTTATTTGGCATTTTAAAATATTACATCCAGCTGTAGGCTTATGATGCTACGCTTTGTCACGCGATAAATAAATGATAAAGCATCCGTCACTCTCACACACTATTTGCCAGAACGTGACGGATGCTTTATCATTTATTTATCGCGTGACAAAGCGTAGCATCATAACCCTACTGATCAATATTTCTACGGTTTAATAAAATGAAATAATAAAGTAGTTTTATAATAAAACTATCGACCCGCCCCGGCTTCGCACGGTGTTTCTCTATTATATTATGCATTTATTATACATATAAACCTTCCTCTTTAATCACTCTATCTATTAAAAAAAACCGCATCAAAATCCGTTGCGTAGTTTTAAAGATTTAAGCATACATAGGGACATAGGGACAGAGAAAGCGACTTTGTTTTATACTATGTAGTGATGAAAATTTTTAAAGACTATTATTATTTGGTTTTAGCACTAATTTTTAATCCGAAAATACGAAATGTGCAAACGGTTAAATATAATTGGGCTTTTCCTTATTTTTCTCTTATCCGTGTCAGTTTTATTGGTGTAATATAGTTCTTCGGCTTGTCTTCGCCACGTGCCAGGAACAGGAAAAGTACGTTTTGGAGATAATGCCTCAACAAAGAAACCTGATTTGCTGAATCAGTAGAATTTACTGATTATTCTAGCTTTTGGCTAAACCGTCACGTGCGACGGTAATGTCACAATGTTTTCAGACATGTAATGTTTATTTAATGTGTTAAGTTGTAACGATTATGTTTAAGGTGTTACATTTGAGACACGTAACTCTAAACGATTGTAAGTATAAATGGTTTTTAAGCTTTAAATAATATTACCAATTTTACAAAAGTACGAAAGTCAAATGAGGTAAAATTGGGGTTTAGTAGCCTACACCATAACCCGACAAAGGAATAATAGTACATTGTGCACCGAGGGTAGTAAGAAGGGGATTACTAACGAGAGTCTATTAAGAGCCCGACGCCGTAGGCGGAGGGCTTTTAATGACTCGAGTTTGTAATCCCCTTACTGCCCGTGGTACACACAATGTTTTTCATCACATTTGCGAGGAAAAAAAATAAAACATTAAAATCAAATAAACTAAACGCACCCGCTAAGAGACAACTTCAGCTGTCAACATTTTTCAATATAGTCTTCCACAGATAATGCTAAGAACTGCGTTTAGTTTTTAAACTTGACAGGCAATGCCGCCAGATTGTACCGATTTTCAAAATAAAATTTTAACTAAATTAATTTAACTGCATTAAAATAATTGCAAAAATTACTGAAATAATAGTAAAATATACCATATAAGTTTTATATACTCTAAAATTGGTTTTGTAGCCAAGTTTTGAAGATGTGAAATAAACCTTGGCTGATTTGAAACCTCCTTAGTCTGAAGTGACGTACGGGTTGGTTCTATATTTTAAAACTAAACTCATAACTCCCACGGGAGTTATAGATTTTCATACAGTTTTTCCTCCCGTGGGAGTTTTAGATTTTTATAACCCACGGGAGGTAAATCGGCTCGAGCTGGTCTATAAGCCCGCGTGTTAAAACACCCTTTACGATCAAGTGTGATGAAAAGAATATAATTGTGGAACACCATCAAACCTTTTATTCTCATAATGAAACATATTTTTTTACATCTTACTGCGGGATATTATACAAGGTGTCATTTCTCCATTCCGAAGGTAGGTTCCCCTATTGTTAAAATTCTTTTCACACCTCCTATTCAGAAAAAAGTACGTTGCTCCCACATAAGAGGGATTAAATTGGTACTTTTCTGTTCAAGGACAACAGAGTATTTTTAGTTTGAACCCACTTAGAATATGCCATACCATAGACAGCTTTATTAGTATATTACACACAGAGGGCGGTATAATAAGGAATAGCCCAGATCACAGGTGTTTGCGGTCCGAGACGCAGGTGAGGGCCATAAATATAATATGGAAGTGGTATTTTCGTCCCGTCCGTAAAAAATATAGTCTTTTTATAAAATAATTTAATAAACTATAAATTTAACAATTTAACATTTCATTTTAATAATACTGTGTGCTGCCGGGTGGATTTCAAATATCAGCGTAGCGGTACATGTCGGTGTTTATAAAAAAAAGTATTAAGGATAGAGTATTGTAGTGTCTACGGAATATGTGTAGTTACAGATTGGTTAAATATATATATAAATAAATGTATACGGTCGGTTGACGGGAAACGTCAGTCAGTGCCAAACTACCCGTAAGGCCAGACAGTCGTTATCAATCAACCGCTCTGTATACCTCGATACTAATTGTATTTTATTTTATAACATTCCCAGTGCTGAACACTACATTGGCGACTAGGATGAATTTGTGAGTAAATTGCGTGCACAAAATTATGGCAAACAAATCAGTGACCAATAGGTTAATAATAGTAAAGGAGACCATCGTACTCCAACAACGAACATTTTAATGATTCGTTCAAGATAAGTACCTACATAGAAGATTTATGCATTCGTATTTAGTAAGGAAACTGCTCGACAAACCTCGACGCGTAGGTATGTGCTACTTTAGATAAAATGTTTGTAGTGAAATCACAAGCAATCGTTGGAAAAAAAGAACAAAAGAGTAAATGATAGATAATGCAACTAGTTTTATAGTGTCACAACAAGTGCTAAAATACACTCGCGGTCAAAGAATTCGGGTCACCGTAATTTAAATAATAGAAATAGGTGTTTTTTCAATATTTGACACTTGTTTCATTTACATAACATACTACTCTTTAATACCTTAGCTGTATTAGCAATATCCGCTTACCCATCATAAAAATATTATTATCCAAGAATGGTGACTTTTGTGATATTTCACTCCGTTAACGTCATTATTTTTAATAGGTTTTTATCGATCTAAACCTGAAATTGCTACTATTCTCAGTGTTATTATGGCAGATAATATCTAACATTAATTAAGGATCAAAACAGGCTTCAATAATCTCACAACCTTTTCTTGAAGTATTTTAGAAAATATGGCGGTATTTCAATGACCCGAATTCGTCGTCCGTGCGTGTGTACTCGTATTTCCTTATTTTAAACAAATGAAGGTTATGATTGATTTCGACATTTAAAGATATTTAAAGACACGGAAATAAATATTATAGATTTATTTGCTAGCAACTTTGGGGAGCAGAACCCGACTTTAGAATAATTTATTTTTATTAGATTAAATCACCCTATTCCTAGGGATACGCGACTATGTTCAATTTTGCCGTTCTATTTTCACGGTGAAGACGTAAAGTTTGTGGAAATGTTTCTTAGATGTTTAGGTGTTTGGAGGTTGTTAGTAAATATCGCTGTGTCAAATGCATGAATTCGAGCTAAAATTCGGCATGCAAGTAGACCAAGTCCTGGAGTGAAACCCAGGATACTTTATATCCCTGTAAGGAGTTCCCTTAGGATAACAACGAAATAACAACGAAATTCATCTATTATAAATTGACACTATAGTTGTTTTCTAATGCATGAATTAATTCGAATTTTAGATTTTGAGAATAAATAAATGACAATTTCATGTTACAAAAGGTAAGGCCTATGGGTTACTGATTGGTTGCACAAATAAAAGTACAATTTTTATCCATGGATACTAAAGCTAACCACAGAAATAAATGTTATTGTTGTGTAGTCTACTGTTGTTGACGATATTCAATGGTTGATACGGTATTTCTCAAAATCTAACCACAAATCATGACGTTTATAATTGCATCAAAAACGAAAAAGTAGGTAATGTTTGAAGTAGCTACTTAAAACGTAAACAAATGATAAGTTCAAGGTCAAAGGGTTCACCTATATAGACCGAGTAACATTGAACTGTGTAACTTTCGTTAATTAAGCATGAATATTTACCTACATTTCAAAAGCCTTAGTATGACGGTCATTATCGAGTGCAGTCAACAACAGTGAGAAAAACAGAAATGATTTGCATAAACATTTTGCACAACAATGACAAATGCCTGTGAGTAAGAGCCGAGTTGAAAAAAAAACTATAAGGGTTTTGTTTTGCCATTTTGGCTACGGAACCCTAAAAAGGAGCGTGACTCCACAAATCTCTTCGACTCATTTTCACTTAATCCTGTCTGGCGACATACAGATAAATTCTGACTAAAAATTATGGTTACCTAAATAGTATCTGGGCAGGAATGTTTACAGAACAAATCAACTCAATGAGAATGTTTCGCCCCGATTATATTAATAACTATTGTACCTCCTTCCATCTACGAAACTGGTTTAGTACTTTTTGATACAAGTGCGGAAAGTATGTAATTTTTCACGAGTTCCGAGGTGTATTGGCCCGAGCCGCTAGGCGAGGGTAAATACTTGGGACGAGTGGAAATGACGCTTCCGCACGTGTATCAAACGACGTTTTTTAATACATTTGCGAAAAAATGTCGGTGAAACAAAATCATGGCACCAGCTGTCACCATTCAGCCTAATCAAAAGAAATTATTTTGAAAATAAACATACAGAATTTAATTAAATTTAAACATGAAAAAGCAAGATATATATTTATTATTACTTTGTACTTTACTTTTTGCAAATAAATGTGTTATTTAGTGTTCAAAAAATTAGCTGGAAAGTAAAAAGCACTAGTGCGCAAAATACAACTTTGCGCACGATTTACAGCTACGAAAAGTACGACTTTTTGAGCAAGTGTATTAAAAAGTTATAAAGAGCTAAGGTCATGCTATAACAGGAAATTATGTACCAATGGCCAGCTGGGGGTGTCGCTGTTGATACGCTAATTAATACATTGTAGGTACTCTTATGTACGCGTCGGTGGCAAATATGCATAAAACCCTCCTGATGGTTAGCGCACGTAATCTATGGATGCTTTCATTTACTGGAAGTGTCGCATGCGCGTTGCCCATCCGGTATAACGGTTGTAATGACGATGTTATTATATTAATATGTAATCGGTTTAATGTACCTACGGATAAAAACCTAGGTACCGCCGACATTATTTATATAGCATAAGGGAAAGAGTATTCATTGTTGATTTCTTAAAAATATGAATATTGTTTGTTATTACGTGTAAAAGAGTGTCACACTTAACAAGTACATTTCCTATTACCTTAGAACTTTATTAACTATCTAGTTCATTTAGAACTTCAAACATGTCTAAATAAACTCGTGATGAAAATTATTAATAATACGTATATTTTCTTTGTTTATTTCTACTCACTCACGCACAGTTACATGTTGCGAGCTTACTGTAGCAGTAAAAGGGGGATATGCATAAAAAATACTAACTACCAGTTTCATAGAAATGGTTGCTGCGTATGTTTACACATACAAAAGGGTGAATGAAAGGTATATCATGTCTAAGTCTGAGATATGTAACAAGGTGTAGTCTGTCCGGCGCCGTTGGAGTAAAAAGCCATAAAACTTATTACAATAGCATTATTACTTCGAAAGGTGACAAGTCGTAATACGAAGTAGTGAATTTCGACCTAAACACTTTCTAGTAAAGTTCAAAATGCTTTTTATGTTCTAAATACAAAAGCTATCTTCACACCTGCATAGGGTTGTCAAAACTGTAATAAGTGAGTAAAATATTAAAACACAACCATAAAACACTAAACCAGATTCAACGGAACTGGTACTAGTGAAAATTCCTGATTGTTGCAACCCTACCCTCCAATGTTTTTATTGCATTTGCAATTTTTGCGCTGTCATTTGATATTGTACCTTAGTACTAACTATTACGTTAGCTTTTGTATACGTAAGAAATCACTTACACTCTTTCTATAATAGATAACCCTTTACTCTTGAGTCGGCGGTCAGACAATACACCTAACCTACTCTCTCTAAAGGCTCGAGCAAAATGGTACACCAAACCTACTAAAAAAAAAAATGAGGAATGCATGCAAAAAGGTACATCATACCTATTCTTAACAAAAGAACATGCAACGAGGTACAACTTACCTACTCATATTTAAGGGTCATGCAAATGGTTCACCAAACCTAATCTTGAAAAAAAGAGCATGCATGCTATAAGGTACAACTTACCTAAATGCATACAAAAAAGTACATCATACCTATTCTTAACAAAAGAACATGCAACAAGGTAAAACTTACCTACTCTTATTTAAGGGTCATGCAAATGGTTCACCAAACCTAATCTTGAAAAAAGAAATCTGATTCTAGAAGAAGTCTGATTCTATTCTTTCTTTTGGCGCTTGCTTCGGGTAGTGACCTTCTGGTCAGAAGAAGCGCCGGAAGAAACACGCCACTTTTTAAAATGTTTAAATATAACAACAAGTATGACATTATTATATCCGATTTCATGAATACGTTACAATAAACTTAAAACTACATTTTTAGAGATGTAAAAGGCCTCTTGGCCTCAAAACAAGGCAATTAAAATAATAGAAATTATATTGATAGTAATATTAATGGAGATGTAAAGAGTCTCTGTTGTCAAAATATTATGTTTTGGAGGTGTAAAGGACCTCCAAACGTCGAAATATAAAATGGGACTGTTTACTAAAATATCTTACAGAAATGTAAACATTCTGCGACTCACATGATATAACTTAAAAGTAAATTATTTCATTTCATTTATTTTATGCACAACATGGTATTACAAGATGTTACTTATGAAGTTCAACATGGACCCTGCTGGTAGGGTGCAGCATATACTAAGATTAAGTTAATCTACTTATTGAAATATATAAAAAAAAAAAAAAAAAAAAACTTGAGACAATAGCTAGTTTTTTCAGCTTTTCAACAAAAGTTGTGTACTTATCTTCGGCTGAAATCGTACTCGGTAAATTATTATACTTATATTTTTATCGACATGGAATTCATTTCGGTCCGTTAGAGTTCATTTTGAGTTTGGCGACTGCAGCTTGTACCAGTTTGTTTCTTGGTCGTAAACTATGAGTACCTTTATAGATAATATCTTTAGAGTGAGTGTATAGACTAGGGTGCTTCCGCACGAATTTACACGTCTCGAGAATATACAAGGATGTTTGTTAGTGTTAGGATTTTTAATTTAACAAAATGAGGTCTACACGATTCGCAATTACGTATGTTACTTAAAATCCTTATACATCTCTTTTGTATTAAGATTAAATCAGGCACATTTGTGCTATCACATTAAAATAAAATTAATACCGTTTTTCTTAGAGATGTATATGAGATATGAGATATTATGTATGTATATATCTCTAAGTGTCAAAACAATTGGCAAGTACATTAACAGGAAAACAACTAATTATACATTATTTTAAAATAATTTCCAGTTGTAATTAATCCCTCGGTGTTTCATCATTCATGTAGTCTTCTTGTGTGCTATAATAAGCTTTGGAAATGAGTTTACGCTTTACAAACTTCTTGAATTTGTTAATAGACAATTCAGTTGTGGTTCTTGGCAGTTTATTATAAAACCTTACACAATTACTCATGAATGATGTTTTTATTTTATGGCCGTTATAAGCCGTCAATTCAAATGGCGCACTTATAATATCGTTATAGCACTATAATCTTTTGGGTCAGAATGGAAGATTTTTAATGAATAATGGTTGTAATTGTGATTAATTTATTAGGAAACTTTTTTTTCCAAGGAGTTAATTGTCGGTCCAAAATAGATTGTCCCACCGGGGCAAATTACCGGTAAAATCACCTAGATTAGGTAATGAATATGGACCACATGACCCACGTGTTCTTCCCAGATGAAGACACACAAATTGGAAAAGTAAAATTAAAGGAAAGGAAGGAAGGAAAGCACGAGAATAATATTGAGAGTAATCAGGAAGAATATTAACATTTTATAAAAACAATTCAACTGCAATTTAATTTCAGAAACTTTATTTCGCCTGAAATACATGGATGTAAATTGGAAATACAAAGTATCAGATGGTACAAAAATGTTAATACGTGAACATTTACTAAATATAAAACTTACAATACGCATGGATCAGAGCCAGATTACCACGTGTTGTAACAATATGAAGTCTACAGGATACAAGACCCCGCCGGTGAGGGCGACCTCGACCTCGACCTCGACCTCGTGACACCATCACATAAGGACCGCGATGTTCCCCAGGACCAGAATATCCTGGATTAAATTCACTCCGACCATGGTCGGGCTCAGCTAAGTTTCTTGTCGGAGTCTTCTTAGCTGGGCTAGGGGTAGCGAACCGACAACTAAAACTCCCATTAGCTCGACATAAATTATCGTAGTAAATTAGCTCGAATCGGTATTGTAGGTATTCATCAATATGTACAGTTGATAACACAATAAAACAAAATTTATTAATGTGATAATAAACCTGATTATAAATACCTGCCTGTAAAATAAACACTTGAAAAAAAGGAAGAGATGTAGTGTCTACGGAATATGTGTAGTTACAGATTGGTTAAATATATATATAAATAAATGTATACGGTCGGTTGACGGGAAACGTCAGTCAGTGCCAAACTACCCGTAAGGCCAGACAGTCGTTATCAATCAACCGCTCTGTATACCTCGATACTAATTGTATTTTATTTTATAACATTCCCAGTGCTGAACACTACAAGTATCGAAACTTTTACATTTGTTGACTAGTACTTTTATCTAAATGGCGCTTCAATAAAATTCACCGACAGTTTAATAGTTTTTTTATAATACAACAAAACATATGTCAAAAATCATTACCATGTAGCAAAAAAATTCAAACCTTCATGTTTCTTGTGAAAAATTTCAAATACGCGACGTACGAATCCGATTTTTTATTTATTTATAAGCTCTCCATACTGTATTCTTATATATACAAAAAGATAGAATTATTCTTTCAACAACTAAGTATAAATAAAAATATTTAAACTTTTAGTACGAATTTTCGTCATCACCCTAAATGTAGTGTCAAAGTCAACACAGTTTTGTTTACGGACGGTGAAATACAGTGCGTATACCCCCTCCTGCTTCCTTACTTCAGTCCCAATCACGACAGAGAGTGCATGTTGCTGCATGCGCGCACTGAGCAAAATTAACGACAAAAGTGTATCCGAGGAAGTCAATTAGCACGAATTAAGAATAAGTACTTGTATAATTTTAAAATTATTTATCTACAAATATGTGACATGAAATGGAGATACTGATCTGGCACCGTCCATTCAAATAATATTAGGCGTTGTAGAATAATCTACAATAAGAATGCATATCGTCATCACCATATCCGTCATCACCGGTGCTCACACCATGTATGGTGATGACGATTATTTTTATTGAATAAGTTATATCAATGTTGTTAACACTGTCATATAAGTAAATGTTCTCCAAACAATTTACCTAACGGATATCGCGTAGTTCTCTGTCAAAGGACGGCATAAAATTAGACTTTATAATACGACTTCGCCTGGCTATAATTTTCCTGTCATGGTTACAATATAAATTAAGCATTTGTTTAATTAAAACCTTGATAAGGTACATATTTCTTATTGAAAAAATAACGGATCACTCACGTCATCAATTGTCGAAATTCACTCGACATGTTTCGGGTGATCTCGACTCCCTTCTACAGGAGAAATTGCGACGGCGGCGTGGCGGCCTCCGCTCTGGTAACCCGGGTGCCCCGCGCCTGCGCGGGCGCAGGGGGAATAGGCGGAAAACTACCCACATTGTCAATATCGACCGTACGGTTGCAAACAACACTGACCACATCAAATTCTAAGGGCGCGTCACCATTAACCACGGGCGCACTACGTAAAACTGTCTTCCAACTATGAGGAACTGACCATCTACTATCCCGATTGAAATTCGGGCGACGACTAATCTCGCTGGCCTCACGAACTTTGCGAGGGATAAACAACTTTTCTCTCGCTAATACGGAAACCTTATCAAAACGGATATAGTGCGTCGTATCCGAATTTAGCGAATGTTCCGCCACTGAAGAATGCTGTCCAGTTTTTTCATACTGCGTATGTGCTCTGTTAGACTTGCGCACTGGGCCTACTTGGCTGTGCCCCCCTCAACTGTACCCCTTCGATTCTGTTTTGAAGGAATCAGTGGACTGACTGCTCAATGTGTCTCTCGGTGCGGGCCAGTGGGACCAAGCTTCTCTCCCTATTCGGAACGGTGGCCTGGGCGTACGGCGCGCACGGGATGTGAGTCTGCCGGCTTTTTTGGCATCGGATGGCGGAGTCGTAAAACCCATTTCCGAAATTTTCGCGCTGGGTGTTGGCAAGGCAGCCATTCCGTACGCGTCTGAAGCCCAGGCAGCTTGGACGGCTCTCGACCCAGGTTCGATCCTACCGGAAAAAACTGGAACGTCAGTGGGCATGGGATGACGTAGGGGTGAAGCGGGTTATGGACAGCCTGTAAGAGGGTGCTTCCGATGTGGAGAGAGCGAGACTGAACGCTGTAACGAGGCCCGAGTCCGGGAAATGGCTGCAAGCGCTTCCCTATCCACACCTGGGTACCCTCCTTGACAACGAATCGTTAAGGGTGGCTGTGGCTCTCCGCCTGGGCTGCGATGTTTGTGAACCTCATTTATGCATGTGCGGCACCATGGTTGAGGGTAACGGTCACCATGCCTTGAGTTGTTGTCGTTATGCTGGGAGATTTCCTCGCCACCATGCCCTCAACGATATCAACCGGAGGGCGTTGGTATCGGCAAATGTTCCGTGTTTGTTGGAGCCTTCCGGTCTTAGCCGGACGGATGGCAAGAGACCTGATGGAATGACCTTGGTACCCTGGTAGAGAGGTAAGTGCCTACTGTGGGACGCTACGCTACATGCGTCAGCACTTTTGCTGCCTCGCATCTTGCTCGTACCACCAGGTCTGCAGGAGCAGCCGTTGAGGTGGCGGCTTGTAGAAAGCGCGATAAGTATTTGGTACTTTCGGGTTATATGTTTGTCCCGTTTGCGGTAGAGACGACCGGGTGTTGGGGGTCTGACGCTAAGGCCTTTGTCGCAGAGATTGGGCGGCGTTTGCGTGAGAGGGGTCTTGACTTGACCCTCGTTCCGGGTCATTCTTGGTGCAAAGGTAACAAGTAAGGTAAGGTAGGTGGATTCAACGCGGTAATGCGGTAAGTGTGTTGGGCACCTTTGCGCCAAGAATGACGCGGGCGGCTTACTTGACTAGTCAGGTATTATTGTACTTAGACTTTGTGTAAATTTTGACTGTGTATTTTAATCGAATTTAAGTGTTGTTGAAATCCATAAATGTTTGTTTATTTGCTTACCGGCTGTTTTTTTATCCTATTACCTATAATCGTCATTACCCTAAACATAACATCATCACCATACCTCATAAAATCATTACCATAGCTTAGTCGTCATCACCATAACAAGTTTTAATTTTTAGGAGCTGATAACTCCGAAACTATGCATCAAATGATTGGCTAATTATACAGATATTAATAATCAAAGTCTCTTTAACCATTTATGATAAAATAATATGCATTTCCATGAGTTTTTATAGAAACCAATTTTTTGTATGGTGAAATTTAATTCGATGAAATCCACCCTACCTCTTTGATTAACTACCTATATATATTTCTTTATTTTTGTAGGTAGCGTTTGTATTTGAATTTTCCTCATAGTCGGTGTTAAAAGCAATGTATCACAATATAGCAAAATTATTTTCACCACGGGCGTTAACACCTGAATCTCTTACTACGCTTCGGAATATACTTTTATTGTACAATCCTTCGCTTCGTTCAGGATTCAATATACGCCCTCGCCGTAAATGAATTATTTTTCTCAAACATACAATGAAATGTTGACATTACGTGCCTAATAATAGGCCGCTAAGTACCTCGTTTCCGGTGCGGCTTGACACTTGACATGTAATGGAATTTCATACAACATTGCCGGCCTAGGCCACAAAGTATTTTTTTTTTTTAATTTCCTTTTCACATTTATTTGAGCCACAGCATCACGGCATTCAGCCATTAAAAAAATAATAAATGATGTTTGCTATATTTTGCAGTTTTCTTTATTTAAAATTGGCATTAACATTACAAATAACACATTATACGCAATTTTAAATTGCAATTTTAACTACGCAAATATACATTTAAAATATTTCATCTAAATATTCGCGATAAAAATGTGAACTGAAACAGCTTTTGGAAAGAAAATTTCATTGTGATTTGATAGTAACAATCGACGAGAATAGATATCAATCCTAACGTTTCGTTCATAAACGTGCGTGTTTATTTAAAAATCCATCGTGTACAATGTATACTTTATTTAGTTTCTCTTGAAATTAAAGTTTGATTTCTCGGAGTTTTTTTTTAATTTATTTCATTGCATATTTGAGAAAAGCATTATACATACCTGGATTGCCAGCCTCGTAACTATCTGGCCTCGCTTCGCTCGGCCAGCTATATATACTCGGGCGGCACCCCCTTACTTTCTGGCCTCTGCAGAAATATACTATTGCTCCCTTGTGACACAATCTACTATTGTTCTTCGATTTCGGCATCTTTTAAGCACTTATTACACAGGCAATTTTTGGCTTACAGAGCGGCTCCATCCCTTAGCTTTGACCATTTAACTAAAACGTGTTTTTTGTGTAATAAATAAAGAATTTAGTATTTTTGTATTACTTTAGACAATATTTGCAACCTACGTTATGTCATGTAGTACGGGTATTTCTGCTTACGCTGTTTTATACTATAACGTGCCTGCTTTCGTAGGTTGGTTTAAAGCCAACCCCAACATTATCTACTAGGTAATATTCATCGTTATGCGGAAGACAGCACGGGTAGCCAATATAGAGGCCGTGCTAACCTCTCTCTCGAGCAGTTGGAAGATTGCAGAATAAAACTTGTGTCTCAGATTGGGATCGACAACATTTCGTCCAATTTAACCCTAGTTAGACACAAGTCTGCGAATTTTTCGCTTATTAAAACCCATTTGTCGTAGGACCACTTGGTTTAGTAGATTTCCTAACACTCCCCTTACCTTCTCTAAAAGTATTGGCATCCTCGGAGACGACATTACGAGCGAAGTACAATTCCAGAGCCTCTAGAAACTAGAGCTTCTAGAAAGCTCAGGTTGCTCAACAGGGCGAAGTAGTATTGTGAAGGGCGCATTGTGCTATGCGGCCTCCACACTATCTCAGAGACGGACTGGCGACTTCAGAAGAATATTTCATAGTTTAATTTTAAAAGGAATAGAGTCTGTCTCGCTCTATTTTCATAAGAATTGTGACGTCCTACGTGAAAAGGTACCTTATGAGGGTTTCTAGTTACGGAGATATGAACGGTTTTGTGAAATCCTTCAAAATCATCATTTTTTTCTTTTATGCAAAATTGTAAAATATAGGAATAGACGTGTATTTGTAGCTGGGTTTCACTGCTGTACGTTAATTTTTTCTATATAAAAATTGGGTTCAAAGTTTAGTAGAAAAGGTACCTTATGGCGGATCACATACAAAAATGATAAAGCTGTTGATAAAATAAATTTACTAGCAACTTTTGCTTATTTCTTTTTTATACCACGACGGTGGCAAACAAGCATGCGGCCTGCATAATGGTAAGCAAAAATTTTCGAAATGATCCTAGAAAGCTGAAAATTTGGAAGGAAAGGGCCACTGCCACAGATTCGGAATTGAAAAAAAATAAAAATAAAAATAAATACATTTGTATGTCGTTTTTTTAAATTTTTAATTATTAAACATTTTTTTAAAACAGATAAAAAAGTGTTTTTGACGAATCGTATAACTTTTTGACCATTTTTAGAAAGACCTTGTTTTTTTTTAAAAAATTGACAGCAATAATAAAAAACACTGGCGAATGCCCATCATTTTTGACCATTTTAGAAAAAGTTTTTTAATTTTTTTTTTCAAAAATCTTACAAAAATAGACTTTTTTGCGGTTTCTATAATTTTTTACCACTTTGTCATGTTTCCCTTTCAACCTTTTTAGAAAAAGTCTTAAAAACATTTTTTTTAAACATAAAAACGTGTTTTTGGCGAATCGTTCCCGATTCCGAACCTTGTTTTTTTTTTCAAAAAAATTACAAAAATAAAAAAACACTTTTTGGCGAATGCCTATCATTTTGACCATTTTAGAAAAAGGTTTTTATTCATTTTTTCGAAAAAATTACGAAAAAGACATTTTTTGGCGGTTTCTATAATTTTTGACCACTTAAGAAAAATAATCTTTTTAATTTAAAACACGCTAAAATCCACGACGAACACTTCTCCCAACTATTCGAACGAAAAGGTAAGCAAATACTGCTCATGCCGGCCGGCTGAGACTTCGAGCGGCCAGCAAGACCGAGAGAGAACGATACGTAAAGTGTTGGTGAGAGTAGGACAGATGCGTGGCGGTACTGGCGGTGTAGCCAAAATAATACCACGGCACGGCGGTATGAAGGACAAAAACTGAGCAAGTTACGACAAGTATTTCTAACATTTTTAAATTACACCGCCATAAAGTACCTTTTGTACTAAACTGTAGAAGCATATTATTCAGCCTTTATTTCGCCTATAACAAAAATAAAGATAGGCAAAGACGTGTCGTAACATATAATTTACTAAATGGAAATACATAATAAAAAAAACACAATTATTACACAACATTGAATATCTCCGTAACTAGAAACCCTCATAAGGTACCTTTTTCACGTAAGACGTCACATTTGAGAATTACTCTTAATTGGTCAAGATTTGAAGTAAATTTCTAATAACCTTTTTTCTTCAGTTTTCTGTCTTAATACAAGATTTGTCATTAAATAATGTAAATATCGTGCCATACTGTAATTATCAATAATTTTTGCTTATGGCCCGCCATAAGGTACCTTTTCTCAAATGTATGGGAATAATTTGTGATTTTTACGTAACTTCAATCGTTTATAAATAAAAAAATACGACTTGTAGAATAATAATGACACTTTTGAGATACTTGTGTAGACTGATTAAATATAATTTAGAACTCATTATACGAAAATTGTGAATATTATAGGAATGATGAAACATATAATAAAAATGACATTTTAATTAAAATAAAAATATTTCGTTAACAATGTGATTTTATTTCTATCCCAAAATGTGCAGTCTAATATCTCTAACTATATACAATGGTTCAGATTACAATATGTTAAAGAACAGGCCGAATTTTTTTTTTTTTTAATTTCGTTCTCATAAGCGACTTGCTCTAATCAAAGGCTGATTTTTCACGACCTGGAAGTCACATTAATAAAACCATTACTGATTTCCAAAGAAAATTACCTTGAGATACATAATCAATCATCATCTCCATAACTTCCAACGGGAACATACTTAAAATTAGTTTTAAACTTCTTTTGACGATTTCTCAAAAGTGCAATTTTAGCATGTGCAGGTTTGATGTTTTTTTAAAAAAAAAGTATGGGACTTAGGGTCGTGATTCTTTTTGTATTAGATAGCTTATTTAACACAGATTTAGGATCTGTGCTTAACTCAATACCAACCATAAGGTACCTTTTCCCGTGGAACGTCACAATTTGTTTAGTCTTAAGTTGGGCCTAGTGCCGAGTACACGAAATAAAAGTCAATAATCTAGTAAGGAATATTTTATTTTCACCGCCTGACAGTATCTGGGGGCACGGCAGTGCCCCCGCCAAGTCGAGCAAAACAAAGGCACGGCCGTACCATCCTTTTCTCGAAGCCATTCAGGCCATTTTCAGCCTCCGGTAATTTTGTACTGGCTAAAGCTAGAACCCTGAATTTTCAGGAATATATAGGGCACAGTAAAACTTATATATATTCTCAATATCATTCAATTTGAATGTGTAGTTTAAGAACTATTGCATGTCAAAGTTCCTTAGTTTTGTCACTGACTCACTGATCATCATAATTCTAAGGTACTTCTAGCAGACCTACAAGCTCCAAATTTTAAACATAGTTAGTTTTTAGCTTATCAAGTCCTTAAAAACCTAAATATGTTGTAATTTCAGTCACAACTGCACACATCAGTTTGTAATCCTATACAAATACATGCGATTACAAAGTTAGTTTTGCAGTTCAAATTGAAAAGAATGGATTGGAATGTAATAATTAAAGGAAAACCACTTACAAAAAGAAATGAGATCCCATCAAAAGCATTACATGTAAAAAGATGCAAGTCTCGCAACGCAGTTCTCCTACAACAATAAAGTTTTGAGATGTAAAGTTAAACCAAGTCAGTACCGGGGGGGTATCAACAGAACTCGATTTCCACTGACTTGACTATTATTTAACCTTGGAGGAACACAATTTATAGATGTAATAATAGGCAAGTCGGTGGAAATCGAGTTCTGTTGATACCCTCCCGGTACTGACTTGGTTTAACTTTACATCTCAAAACTTTTTTGTTGTAGGAGAACTGCGTTGCGAGACTTGCATCTTTTTACATGTAATGTTTTTGATGGGATGTACTTCACTCGCCGTCACTGGTTTTTACAATATAAAGTCCAGGTTCAGACACATATGGAGTATTGCTCTCATCTGTGGCCCGGAGCAGCTCAATACCAGCTTCTTCATTTGGATCCGATCCAATCGCTATTTTTCTCAGGTGTTGCAATTTTTTTATTATTATCTGACTTCTGAATACCAATTACAAAAATGATGTATGTGTAGTTACATAAAAAAAAACCGGACAAGTGCGAGTCGGACTCGCCCATAAATACAGACTATATGGGTCTTCTTGAGAGTTTCGAAATATACGTTTTTTGCGGCATAAACGGTCATACCTTTTTTTTACGTTAACTTAGAAGTTTGATTTTTTTCATAGCTTCAAGGGTCCATTAGTCTTGAGTATATGATTTTAATTTCAACTCGGTACTTCCACGCGTTCCCGAGATAAAGAGTCCTGACAGACGGACAACAAAGTGATTATATAAGAGTTCCGTTTTTTTTTTGAGGCACGGAACCCTAAAAACAGGATACTTAATACAAACTCCTAAAAAATCATTGTTGATTCAATTTCTAAACAAATGATTTTCAAATTGAATCCACCACGAACAAGAATCGTTATTTTTATCGTTCACTTGATAGTCTTGGGAGAAGCGTAGCGAAACGACTGAAACTGCAACGCTTCGATTTTTAATACTCTAGCAAGGTGTATATGCAATTTGGATAGGTTATGTTGTGGCTTAAAATATATATGTTTACGGCCAAACCCGATTTTAGGGAAAACCTTATCCTGAGCGTGTCAGTATTTAACTAGTTTGGCCTGAAATCGGGTTTGGCCGGTAACAACGATTCCGTAACTGACCGAGTGAGCGAAGCATCTCTGATCAACTTGTGCAAAAATGCAGATAGCTTGCGGATGTCTGTCTGTACTTCACTACAGGTCGCATTTCCCAACTAATTCTCGTGGAATTTTGTGAACAGCCACTAGTATACATATAATAATTTTATGCCACACCTGGTCATAAAGTGACTTTTTCCACACGCTGCGCGTACGGAAAAAGCCGCTTTCTGGCCAAGTGTAGACATAAAATGATGTACACAACACGGGAGGTAATGAAGAAAGCCCTCGATCGCATATTTACGTCCCTCGCTTGCAACTCGGGCCGCAAACATCCGCGATCTCGGCCTTTCTTTGTATTACCACCCTTGTTGTGTAATATACTACTATATTTTATTATGGTATGTGATAGCATATGAAATAATTCTACATATTGATTAACTGAAAAACTGTTTTTCTCAATGGATACTCCATGGAAAATGCGACCGCGAAAAAATAAAATGTGAAAAAAATTTAACAGTATCTATGACAATTGAAATAAATAACTAGGAATATGAACAGTCAATAAAAGTCGTTGAATTTCACTTTTACATTTATTTTAAGTACAATAGTTTCTGATGTCAGGAAATTAGATAATAAAGCAGTAGTTGATTGAGGGAGTTTACACAAATTTTCAATCCGAACCCGAGAAATTTCGTACCTATCAAGCTCCTTACGTAGTCGTAGTACCAACAAAAGCTACGGCTGATGTCTACATATCTGTTGTATGCTATCCTTTCATCTCCCAAATACGGATCAACATTTCCATGTATTTGAAACACGTACCTATATATTATAGTATATTTCGGAATGGGGATAACTGGGTTAAAACTATATAATTCTATTTAGTCCGTCAGTTAGATTATGGAAAAATATGGGACACGTATATTTTGGTTTATCAAAATATTAAAAATCGACAAAGTTATAGGTCATCAAACTTCGGGAGTGGGGGCTTGTGACGTCACTCCTAGGTGAAAATTGTACCTAGGAGTGACGTCACTCGAAACTTCTAAGCACTCTATCCTCATCATTTTTTGTTTGTCAAACAAAAGAAAAAATACGTGTACAATATTTTTTAATAATCTAACTGACGGACTAAACAGTTTTTTTAGTCGTCTAACCCATTGTATCAGGTACGTAAACGCTCTAACCCGTGGCTCGTCGGACCAATTATTTATGCAATCTAGAGTAAGGTCCTATTGATATGAAAAACTTCTCTTACTGGTATAATGCTGACATTAGCATAACGTTATATTTTATAAACATTTAGTTCAAACACTGGTTCAAATATTGGCCGATAGTTATAATTCTGGTATTAGTGAGAAAACAAATGCCAACCTAAATGTTAATACATTTTTCTTATTATCATTTGAAGTTAAGACAAAGATTTACTTCACGAAGTTTTGGAAAAACCAGTTTTTAGCCAGTTTATATGCCGTGATAAAAGTGGGATTGTTGTATATTTTAACACGAGCAACTTAGAAGATGTAGTATTAGTACATTAATTAATACGGGCATCTAACTAGGGCGGTAAGAAAGGAATTACAAACGAGTGTTTGTTATGAGTCCGAGGTGAAGCCGAGGGCTTTAATAACACGAGTATATAATTCCTTTACCGCCCATGGCACACAATGTTTTTCATCACACTTGTGAGGAAATCAAAATAAAATAACCTTACTAATCCACCCAGTATGACAAGAAAATTATTAAAACAGAAAGTGACATATATCCATAGATAGTGCGAATATCAAGTCACTTTCGGAAACCATAGCGGTAAAGAACTAAAACGGCCATTTTAGTTGATTTTATATTTGCAAGATACTGAAATACATTATTTAAACATTTAATTAATGTTGCCGAAATATGTGGTTACATGTAACAGTTCTCTTTAAATCAATATTTCAGTGATAAAAGTTAAAAAAGTAAGTTGGCGTTTCCTTTGAACATCACAAATAAGAGTAAAACAGAACCAGCGTTTTAAATTTAAAAATAAAACCATTACGCCCTAGGGCGAAATAGGTCATTTACGGCCCGCAGAACCTACGTGTACGACACCATTTTCGAGCTAGTGTGATTAATAGTACATTGTGTATCTAGGGCGGTAAGTAACCGTTTACCGCCCGTGGCACACACAATGATTTTCATCACACTTGTGAGGAAATCTTAATAATATAACCTTACTAATCGTCTCAGTATGACAAGAAAATACTAAAACAGAAAGTGACATTAGTGACATAATATGTCCATAGACAATGCAAAATTGCGAATGTCAAGTCACTTTCGGAAACCATAGCGGCAAAGAACTAAAACGGCCATTTTAGTTGATTTTATATTTGCAAAATACTGAAATACACCATTTAAACATTTAATTAATGTTACCGAAATATGTGTTTACATGTATTTGCAAAAACAGTTATCTTTAAATAAATATTTCAGTGATAAAAGTTAAAAAAGTAAGTTGGCGTTTCCTTTGAACATGACAAATAAGAGTAAAACAGAACCAGCGTTTCAAATTTAAAAAGAAAACCATTACGCCCTAGGGCGTAATAGGTCATTTACGGCCCGCAGAACCTACGTGTAATGACAACATTTTCGAGCAAGTGTGATGAAAAAAAAATTACGTCACACCTGGCCATAGAGCGGCAATAACCGTCCGCTACGCATGCGGAAAATCCCACTTTTTGGCCTGAGGGAGACGTAAAACTTTGTACTTACTACGGGCGGTAATAAAGAAAGCTTCAGATCGCATATTTATCGCCCTTGCCTTCGGCTCGGACGAGAAATTCCTGCGACCTGAGACATTCTTTGCTTTACCGCCCAAGGTAAGTAATGTACTAGTTCATACGAGTATAAATAAGGTGTCAAAACTGTCTTGTTATTATGATCAGCTGTCACGCTATGTGCCCTTAGTTTATTTAAAACCGACATACAGCCGTTGACTATTAAATAACATATTAAATTGATATACAATCCAATCTTCAAACGATAATAAGTTCAGACTGCTACAGTAATAACATTTTAATACGATTAGGAACACCTATTGTTTAAATTTTATCTATTCAGCCCCACAAATAAATCATTAAATAACGTAGGTATTTTATTCAATTAACAATAACAATTATTTGTGGGGTCGTTCATTACTATAAATACATTATTTACCACAATGTAGAGGGCAAGCAGTAAAAAAACTTCTACTAACTTTTGTGCACATTTTCCATTAGTATTGTTACTTTCAAGGTATTTTTACTTTCGAATCTTAATTCTATAAAAAACTTACTAAGATTTACATGACTGTTATTGGAAATAGCCATCGATGGCCTTGGTGGCAGTAAATTATTCATTTGAAATTAAAAAAAATTGAATGCAATCTACTTAAATTGATGACAGTATTTTAAGTACTTGTAAATTATTTGCCTTAAATTTATAACAATAAAGTTCAATGTCCAAAATCAATTAATAGTATTTTGTATGACATCGATGTAAACGTGTACCATAGTAAAAATGAGCTTGTTAAGAACAATTTCTCTTGTTGATCTTTAGGTTTTTGAAATACGGAATATGTAAAATACCTTTGTTCATTTAATAAACACTGTTTTATTAAAAATATAAATTGTTTCAAAAATCAAATCAAAAGAATGACTACCATTTTGATATGTGAAATTGTACACAGGAATTGTTTTGCTTGTCCAGAATTGCTTTGGTTCATAAAACAGTTAATAATTGAACTGGTTCGATATGTTTGACTTAAATACTAACTGACAAAAAAATAACATGATACCTGTTATTTCATAAAACGAGGAAGTTATTAAAATTTGGGTGAAAAAGCGACGTTTATATTTCAGTGCTTATAAAATTACTTTTTACATAAAAATATATGATACCGGATAAAAATAACACTGGTCAATATTTGTAAAAAAAGCTTGCTCAAATATTTAAAGTCCTAACAAATGATCTAATTAACATTGCTTGAAACATCAAACTTCTACATGTTATTTTTACAATTATATTTATAGTACAATTTTTACATAGGTAATAATTCTCTAATTTCTATACTACAAGCTGTCATCATAGTGTGACCTAGATAACTATAATTTGTTAGAGGTGCCTAAACTTCAAGGAAATAACTTTTTTATACCTTTAAAACACATCAAACTATTAATTAATGTCAATTTTACAAAGTATCTATTTTTTAAAAGGGAACATTCATCTATGTATAAAATACGTTTAGAATTATTTTATTATAACGAATTGTGATTTATAATTATTCCTTACAATAATTATATTTATAGTCTGGGCTGTATCTCCGAAGATACAATACATATTATAATACTACATCTAACACCAAACACCGCAACCAAGGAAAAGCAATATGATACAGAAATGCATCATTAAAAATAATGATAAAATCCACAACGTTTATTGTTCGTACCTTAATAATCATTATATACACTTAAATTTAATATAATGAGATGTTTTATCTGTATAAATATAAAATATTACTTTCAATATAAAACATCGTTGCCTATTCTCCCATAATTCACATTCATTCATGCTGAAAGTAATTGATCGTGCATAATGTTAGCCACCTTTCTTGTCAGATGATATATAATCGCTGTTAACATAGCAGGACACCTTCTATTTTAAATAAGATGTGTGTAACTATAATACGTAATTTTAAATTCGTTTCATAGCGTATAACATTTAAAAGGTAACAGGTAATTTTGGTACAAATGTCTGAAAGTGCAATGGTCTAGGATGAGTCTTTGTCTAAATGTACTATGGTCAAAATGTACGTAAATGGGTAAGGCCGTAAAAAAGGGATGATTTCGTGACTTGTAAGCGTCCGGCATTGTTTTTACGAAAAGTAATTACAAAATTTTACTTTTTTAATTTTCCGTGCAAAATACAAAACTTTTTCTACTAGTTCTAGTCCACTAACAAATGTAAATCTCTGTGTTTGTATTCCAATTTTTTTTTTCTTCTATGCAATTGCATCGATTTCCATACAAATAAAAATGTCCCAAAAATGTTCCTGAAAGATTGTAATTATCGTTTTTTAGTTTTGTGATATTATACTGATATGTTGGAGTTTTTTTTATAACTGTCATATATTAATGCAACGTTTTTCGAGCTTTAACATTAGCATTGCCCATTTAAAATAATAATTTACGCGTAACATAAGACAAGTCAACATATTGAAGCTTTTAAGTTACTTAATTTAAGTAACCGTTCTGTCTTGCTATTTTAGCAGTTGATTTGCGGAATTTGATTTCATTATAACGGCAACACTATTTATTCTTTAGTCTTGGTATACCTCTCACTGGTCGGCCATTTTGTGGGTAGTTCAGTGCGTCGATTCAACTTGTGCCGAGGATTTTTTATGGAATTTAAAAGTTACGAGTGAATTTCATGGTAAATTTGTTCTGTTTTTTATTACGTAATACATTATTAATATAATCTTCATATTAGTTTATAGCTAGGTGTCGTGTTCGAGTTAATATGTTTGTTATTGTTCTATATAATGCAAATGAAAGTGAATAGAGGCTAACTTTTATGTTACTTTTAAGTTACTTATGTTACCATTTTAATTTATTTTTAAGTTACGTAACATAAAAGTAAAGTAAAGCTTTGTTCACGCTTTCTTTTCAGTTACAAGTTCTTGCAGTCGGGTTTTTAGTTTAAAATATTTGGTTTGTTTTAATTTTTATACCCAACTGCGCAACACAAAGAAGAGTAACGTGTTTTTTATTTTATTTTACATAATTACAATGATTATAACAAGTAATCCGGGGAAAAATTATGATTTAATTTTATTTGTGAAGACAGCTTTTGTGTGGCTATCAGCCTTTAATTACTTATTCATCTTTGTTCAAAAATGTACCAAAGTATATAAGGTCCTAATTTATTAGTTGCAGATATTTTAACACATTATACTTTACATTAAAATAATTAACTTTAAATAGAAATTCAGAAATCTTTTCATATAACTTTTCTGATTTCATTTACCTAACAATAAAATTTATTATAATTTCGTCTAAATAAATCATCATGTGCATTATCACATGTCACAATAACACTATCTGTCATATCAACAATTTGTTGTCGTAAATGTCGTAACGGTTCGGCGGGAAAACTGCAAATGTCTTTTAATTTATCTACGTGAAGTGGCCAGTTACAGTTACAGGGTGACCACTATTTACAACAATCAAAATTCCCTGACTTTTCCCGGTTTTCCAGCCGTTTTTTCTAATTTTTCCCTGACTATAATCTTAACCCTTAAAGGCATGATTTTTTTTATCGTTACTAAAAAAAAATATATCCGCCCATTGTTTACCACTATTTTTATATAAGTTTGCAATGTAATTTTCTTTTGGTGTGCAATAAAGTATGATTGTATTGTATTGTATTGTATATGGATACCTAATGGCGTAATAAACACTAGAAAAATATAAAAAAAAATTAGTAAACTTGTAATCTTTATGATATGTGCTACAACATTATACTAAAAAATAATTACTTATTTTGTTAAAAACCGTTATAAACACACTGAACGAAAACCTTAAATATTTAACTTTTTCAAAATTGCCGCCATTTTGCTCAAAAAATCTAATACCTTTTTTTTAAATACAATTTTGCCAAAAATATTTATGGATGTATTCGGAATCTAACACGTAAATGTCACATCTATTAAAAAAAGTAATAAATGTGATTTTGGATAGCTGCATATTGCTGCACTGGCCATAAAATATACGATGCAGATATACATCATTATGACATGTCATGTACAATTTATCATGTAATTTTGTATTATGAAATAAATAAATCTATCTATCTATCTATCTATGCATTTAAGGGTTAAATGTAATAAGGATGAAATATACAGGGTGTTTGGTCCATCGTTTGCCAAATTAAAATGGCGGATAGGTGGGGTTATTTTCTATCCCTCTACGCTCTCTAAAAAAATGTTTGGCCCACGTGTATTTTTTTTTCTTTCTTTTGTTGTTTTTAAAGAATTTACAGGGCCGACGCGTTTAAATTTGAATAAAAAAAAAAGTAAGTGCAAAAGAGATGAAATGTTTATTGCATCGTGATGTGTAACGTTTCACGGTTGTATCAGAGTTAAAATAACTGACATGTTACTGCTAGTTTTTTTTAATGACCTGCAAATGTTTTACAACATGTAAAAATTTAGTCAAAGATGAATTTTGATTTGCAATAAAAAAAACTAAATGAGACCCACGTTCTTAAAATTGTTTTAAAAAATTCCGTGCTCTATCCTCTTTCTAATGATGTACAATAATCCCAAACAACCTTTCATGAACTTTATTTTTTCCCGATTTTTTGTAACGGACGCAACAGGCAAATTAACGATGCCCAAACATTGACGCTGTATCTTCGCGGGTTTTCATTTTTCGGCGACCAGGCTTGCAGGTTGTAAAGATGTAAATTCCCTGACCTTCAATAAATTTCCCTGACAATTCCCTGACTTTTCCATGACTAGAGAAATTCCCTGACATTTCCCGGTTTTCCCGGTTTTCCAGAAAGTGGCCACCCTGAGTTAAGTGGTACGTAAAAGAGCTACTAGAATCTTTTCAATGAGTTTTCATTTAGTAATCACATTAACAGGGTGTTATTACGTAGCAAATTTGTTTTTCCTTTTTCTCCAAAAAAACATCGTAAAAGCTATAATGTTTCATGCTTTAATATACTCCAGAGACCGAGTACTATCAGCTGTAAAAATATCTGCAACTAATAAATTAGGACCTTATATACCTATTTGATCTCTTAAATAAACACTTAGTACAAAAAGTGTTTGTATTGTAGACATTGTGAATATCCCTTTAGAATACTTTTATGTAACTTTTAAGTTACTCAGTAACATATATTTTTAGTTACTTTTATGTTACATAAGCCCAATTTTTCAGCCTTACCCATAAATGAAAATATAATATAATTAATACATTTTTAACATTTTGACCATAATATATTCTGCCCTGTAAATATTGTAACAAAATGACACTTCAACCATAGTTAATTGTTCCTTAAAAACATTTTTAGAAAGAAAATAGCATTTTGTATATTTTGACCACGGAGCAGAGTCCTTAAAACTTTTAAACAAAATGACATTTGGACCATAATTAATTCTATCAATAAACCATTTCGATAGCAGCACATTTAGACAGCCGCAGTTTGTACATTTTGGTAATAGAGTATTCTGTCATGAAAACGTTCAGACCAAATAACATTTAGCCCATAATGCATTCTGTCTAAGAAACATTTTGACTAAAAAGATTTTTGACGATAGTGTATTTTGTTCTTAAAACATTCAGACAATATGACCTGGGGCCCGTTTCACGAAGCTACAAGTTACAAATTACAAGCGGAAGCCTCTTTCTATCAAAAGGTATTGAAAAGAGACTTCCGCTTGTAATTTGTAACTTGTAGCTTCGTGAAACGGGCCCCTGATGGCACAAACACTTTGTACATTATGACAATATTACATTTCAAACGTTTTTCTACTCCTGTACTGTTATCTGTCTTTTACTTGGTCACGAACACTAATATAAGAACATACATAATATGAGTTCAGAGAAGTCTATACTCTATTCCCCATAACAGCACTAGTGTCGTTATAGTCACTTTACGTTATTGCTAGCAGCCACAGACTTCTAAATCTAGGTTAAACTTAGGTCAAGGATTAAGCGCTCAATTTTAACTTTACGGTAAAAATGCACAACTACCAACTTAACAAACAATTAAATTCCTACAGTTTTTAAGAAAAACAAAACTTTCCGAACTAAATCCGTTGATGCCAACATAAAAAAAGTATTTTTAATATAAGTATATTTTGAAATAAAAATAAAAGTTTACCATACTGCCGTCCTAGTGTAAAAGGCGAGTTTTTACTATGGAAGTTCATAGTAGTATAGTAGTACGTCATATTTGCCTTGTTTCCAGGTTATGATTAATTTTGTATTTAATAATTTAAAACCTAGTCGTAGAAAAAGTATTGTATGCAACGTTGTATAATTAAGTCAAAAAACGCTCATTGCGTCTCTATTTGCGATACTCGCCGCATTCGCAATTCGCATTTTTTGAACCCACTTATACAACTGTTGCATAAAATACTATTATGCATTTTAACAGTTGTACAAGGGTAAGGCTGAAAAATTGGGCTTATGTAACATAAAAGTAACAAAAATATATGTTACTGAGTAACTTAAAAGTTACATAAAAGTATTCTTAAGGGATATTCACAATGTCTACAATACAAACACTTTTTGTACTAAGTGTTTATTTAAGAGATCAAATAGGTATATACTTTGGTACATTTTTGAACAAAGATGAATAAGTAATTAAAGGCTGATATCCACACAAAAGCTGTCTTCACAAATAAAATTAAATCATAATTTTTACTTGTTATAATCATTGTAATTATGTGAAATAAAATAAATAACCACATTTTTACTAAAAAAAACCCGACCGCGGTGCACTTTGTAACTGCATAAAATCCGCCATTTTGTTTATTTTACGAACTTCATACCCAGTGACACTCGCACCATCAAGACGAATCTAATGATGTGTCATTTATCAAAATCGGATGTGCCGTTGAGTAGTTACGAGCGGACACAGGAACGGACATACATACATACAGGTCAAACACATAACCCTCCTTTGGGCTTCGCCGCAGTCGGGTAAAAACACGTTACTCTTCTTTGTGTTGCGCAGTTGGGTATACAAATTAAAACAAACCAAATATTTTAAACTCAAAAACCCGACTGCAAGAATTTGTAACTGAAAAGAAAGCGTGAACAAAGCTTTACTTTACTTTTATGTTACGTAACTTAAAAATAAATTAAAATGGTAACATAAGTAACTTAAAAGTAACATAAAAATTAACCTCTATTCACTTTCATTTGCATTATATGGAACAATAACAAACATATTAACTCGAACACGACACCTAGCTATAAACTAATATGAAGATTATATTAATAATGTATTACGTAATACAAAACAGAACAAATTTACCATGAAATCCACTCGTAACTTTTAAATTCCATAAAAAATCCTCGGCACAAGTTGAATCGACGCACTGAACTACCCACAAAATGGCCGACCAGTGAGAGGTATACCCAGACTAAAGAATAAATAGTGTTGCCATTATAATGAAATCAAATTCCGCAAATCAACTGCTAAAATAGCAAGATAGAACGGTTACTTAAATTAAGTAACTTAAAAGCTTCAATATGTTGACTTGTCTTATGTTACACGTAAATTATTATTTTAAATGGACAATGCTAATGTTAAAGCTCGAAAAACGTTGCATTAATATATGACAGTTATAAAAAAAACTCCAACATATCGGTATAATATCACAAAACTAAAAAACAAAAATTACAATCTTTCAGGAACATTTTTGGGACATTTTTATTTGTATGGAAATCGATGTAATTGCATAGAAGAAAAAAAAAATTGGAATACAAACACAGAGATTTACATTTGTTAGTTGACTAGAACTAGTAGAAAAAGTTTTGTATTTTGCACGGAAAATTAAAAAAGTAAAATTTTGTAATTACTTTTCGTAAAAACAATGCCGGACGCTTACAAGTCACGAAATCATCCCTTTTTTACGGCCTTACCCACAAACATTACCTGTTATCACTTTAAGATTGATTTCGAAAAATTGTTGAGATATTTATAAGACGTAAGCTGTGTCAAATAATTCCAATAACTTTAAAACCCACCCAACGTGGAATAACAATAACTTAGTTGCTTAATTTTTTTTAATTAAATCTTCAAGTTCCGACAAAGTAATTGCTTTAAACAATATCCAAATTATATAATTATCATTATTTATCCCAATATATTTGTACGGATTTAAAAATAAAAGCTGTTTAAAGGCAATTTGATGTTATTATGTTTATAAAAATAGCTGAATTTATAATCCATTCACTATCATACAAGTCCTTTAGAAGGAGTAATGCAAGTGATTCAGTCTTCCAAGCGTCGACTTTGTCAATGATATAAGTTTACAGCACACAGACATACACATCCATAATATATGTTATAAAAGAGTTAACGCGTAAACAAATGTTTTACAAATTCTCATCTAAAACTTCAAATATTATCTATACCGAAAGATGGCAGCTAAAAAGCTATACGAGACTGCAACCTAAAATATTTCGTGAGTTCGGGCAATTTTAATGAGTAAACATTAAAATTGTCCGAACTTCTCCTCTTATGTTTACTTCATTTCATTCATTTCAGAAATTTAAAATGGCGACTTGTGGCACGTTTTAATCATACATCGCTGAAGTATGAAGTAAGTGATTAATAATTAGAATTTTTGTTTAAACCTTTCAGTTTTTTTAGACGATCTGAGCTATCAATTGGCTTTATTCAAAATTTATATATTTATTTAGTGAAATAATGTATTTTAAGCAAATGAACCTTCGGCATTCTATAAGTAACGAAATTGTGTTTCGGGTGTCCCTTATTAGGCATAATTTAAAACTCCTATTATGAAAACGTGTAACAGTCTAGGCATACGATGAGCATACTGCTTAAATGGCATAATAATAAAAACGCATACAAGTTAATTGGCATACCGATTGATTAGGCATACCTAATAGGTATTGTTAGGTACCTATACCGAACGCATGAAATTATGCTAAAACTTATTCCATGTATATACCCGTTGTTCACAGAATTCCAACATTTTAGTTTTTTTTTACTACTAGGTAGTAAAATACTGGCTGAACCGAACCAGAAAAGTAGGTTAGGTTAACTTAGAACTTCCGACCTTTACAGAAAAGAAGTTATTCTTTTATAGAAGCAATCCGTTAACGTCTAACGTTTAGGTTTACTCTGCAATCCCTACAGAAATGAGCTGCTACTAGAAATGTAGATTAGGTTAGGTTTGGCCTAGTGACGTAACGAATATTCATATTCGCATTCGTATTTGCAAATATTCGCAAGATTTTCGGTATTCGCATTCGTATTCGCAAAAATCTTTGCGAATATATTGCGAATATTTTTGGTACATTTTAGTTACTAAAATTAAAGAACAAATAATCAGCCAGGTTCGAGTTGGATTTCGGAACTATAATGAGTAATTTAAAACTCGGTTCGATACGTACCGACATAAAATAAAAAAAGGTATTTATTTTTAAGCACTGGTTCCGATTTTTCTACCGCATGCATAATTCATTACCTTTACTTAAAGATATTTCCTAAAAACTTCATTACTTATTTTATTACAAATGCTTAATCATAATTGAAAATTAAGCATTGAATTTTCATAGTTATTAATTTTGTTTATTTCTAGTAGCATAAAATTGTATTCGCATTAGCATTCGCGAATTTTCAAAAACTGATATTCGTTACATCCCTAGTTTGGACTGCGATCCCAACAGAAAAGAAAATTCCAACGTCCGACAAAATATTTATGAAAATAATATTAAACATGGTCATTGTTATGCGTAATATTGGTATGCAAATTAAGCTACGCGTTTTAAAAAACACATTTCAATATTATGCGAATATACAATTGAGCGTAACGCAACTATGCGTTGTCACAATAGGAAGTTTTACTGTAGGTATTTGTTTTAATATAGACCCGTTTTGGTCTATTCAATTTAATCACACAAATAAAATTAAAAATGTCTTAGCTTCACAAAACTGGAAAGTCTTGATTTCACGGTTATGCATAGAAAAATATATTATATGTATACCTATATATATAACAGATTTATTCCACAACTAAGTTTACCTATAGGGAGCTCTGAGGGAAATAAAAATATCACATATATACCTATATTATTTGTATACTTTGAGATTTTTTTATTTCTCTTGAGCATCTTACATTATTTATTAATTTTGTGCATTCTAAGCGGCTTTAGGGCAATGCCCTGAGTCTGCCTCAGCGCTGCGGATCACTAAAATTGAGAGTGGCTTCCAAAATACGAAGAAAAGCGAAACAAAATTGAATTTTTCTCCTTCACCACTATTTATTTCACCATTATTTATTTTTTAATTCGTAAAAATGACAAAAAAAAGACTTCGTTTGAGTTGCCTGTTATATACCTAAACAATTTTCAAATAAAGATTGTAACCATCAATATAAAACCCAACATACAGTAAGTTGTAGTTAATTTTGAATATTTTTAAAGCTGTTGCTCAAAATTTTAATGATCCTTTTTGTAAACCTATTATTAATAATGATATTTACGAGACGCTGGTTTTTATTGTAACACCAGGTTCAGTAATTATTTGTTTTATGTTCAATTTCACCATGCAGAGCTACATTGTTTGTTTTTAATGGTAGTTTAAAAGCTGATTTCGCCTGTCAAATGGTTGATATTGACAACAGTAATCAGCCGTCAATACCTAATAGAGCATGGTGAATTTGAGCCTTAGGGTAGGGTTTTGAATTTTAAATGACTATAATTATGATGAATAATTAAAGTGTCAAAACTAACTTATTACACAGATTTTCCTCAACACATGCTTATGATAACCAATAATTTGAAAAATGTCTCCATTATCTTGCATAAATTTTTGACGCACACTGCCCAGATACAAGAATACTTAACCGTGTAAATGTCCTTTATTGTTACTAATTTATCACCCTGCATTTTAAGTTAAGGAAGTCAAACTCAAGGCTTACTTAACATGCAATCTAATTTTATTATTAAATATAAATACAGAAAACAATGCTCTATTTGTGAAGGTATTGGTAAGACAAAATAAAGGAAACCGCAACAACTAATTAAGTAAATTTCATATTATATGTTGTACAACTGACTTTTTTATACAAATACATCTAACAAAATTAATCCGAGTGAAAAATCAAAAACATATTATTATGTACACTATTAAATTCATAAAACATTTTTTTTTCTTAATCTTAACACGCGACAGAATAATTAAATTCTGTAAACGTTCTTTAAACATTTCTATAGTTATTTTTTAATAACGATCATATTTCATAAATTATTTCCTACCAGTATTTTGTACTGTAGTATTATCTAAGTAGTGTATGTAATTCCTGATTACTGATTATTAAGTATATAAATATATTTTATTGTGATTACTATCTTCAAATTATTTCTATTTTGATGAAACAAAAAATTTAAGTTTTTGCTAATATACCTAGTTACCTAGTACAAAAGTTGGTGAAATAGAGCAAAACAAAACGACTTAAGCAATTTCAATTTAGATTCCATCTAAGCAGAAACAGCTTTATAAATGTTACACTTTGTGCTGTATGTGCGTTTCGCAGTTCCCACTATACAAAATTACAATCAGTGTAAAAATAAATCTTCTTAACACTTTAGACGACTTACGTATAAAAGTTACACAGTACTAAAACATTCACTGATTATGTTTTTGTTACCAATGTTATTGAAAAGTCACTTGCATAGACAACATCAAACTGCTCAACTCAAAACCTTACCGAAGATAAGTCGTATTTGTCGATATGCTGATACGGTGCGCCGACAGCGCGTGCCGACCGTAGCTTCGTAAACTGGTTCCCAGAACAGCTCATAGGCCCATCTTATACTCCCGTGTGATTGAATATGAACGACACAGCATTCTTGTCAACAGGCGGTGATCGGCGCGATATTGAGGGATGGTTATTATTATTATAATGCCATGACTTCCTTGTTGACGTACTCGATGACTGCAACGCAATAGTTTCGTAATAACGTAGCCTACCACAGCACTTCCTACTTTTGATAATAGCAACGAAACCCTTCCTATATTTTTTGTTGAAGAATGAATATAGAATGGGGTTAATGCATGAATTTGAAGATCCCAGCCATTGGGCTAGAGGTGTAACAACGGGAAACATTTCTTCTTCCCACTTTTGTATTGGTCCGCCAAGTTTTATTCTCGCAAATATGAGGTAAAGAGGGAACCAGGATAGCACAAACAGGATCACAACGGCGACAAGCATCTTAACAACTTTCACTTTGGATTTTTGCTGCATGCTTTCCATATGAGCGTCCTGAGTGTCAGTAGGGATAGCTCGTCTCCAAACTTTAATCCAGATGAGTATATAGCACATCGTAATGAGTAGCATAGGTAAAATGTAGCAGAAAATTAGATTTCCGATAACGAAGTATAGGATTTCACTCAAGGGATTCGGCCAAACGTCAAGACAAAGAAGAACATGGGGATTGTCCTCAAACACCACCACTAGGTCGAAAAAGAAAACCCAAGGAGTGGTGACAAGTACGGCAAAAATCCAGATGAATACGATCATCATACGTGCGCGGCGCTTGGTGATCTGGCATTTCAAGGGCCACCAGATGGCGAGGAATCTGAAACAAAAAAAAATATGTCAATAATATATTGTCAAAATTACCTACATAGGATTACTAAAGTGTTGTACACTATCGGAATGGGGAGTGCGTAGCACATATAAACTGTTAATCATGTGGGAAGCAACCGTTTATATAGTCGGAGTCTAAATTACTGCGGAGACTAATAAAATAAACATTTTACACCATAATTGATTAGGTACGAAGAAGAAAAAAACACATAGGTACATAAGTAACCTTTATATATTTTGAACACGTAAAAATATGGCCGTCACTTGTCCTAGACTGAAAGTTCCCTACCTCGTAGGATATTAGGTACTCGAACTTTTTTAAATTCAACCGGGCGTGAAGAACTCGCCGGTCTTGCGAAATAATTGGTTCATCTGGTAAAAATAAGCCGTCTTCTAGACTCGTACCTACTCGTGGGCCGTACTTTAAAAAAAAGTTCTTGCCGTCTTAATCGCTCAGTTTGTTACAAAGGACGAGTAAAAAGACAGAAGGCCGTGTTTAAATTCCACCTTTCTTTTAAGAATTTTGGGACCTTAAGAGTTATTCAAATTGCTGGTAAATAACGCTGCAAGCAGCTTTTTTTTGTTTATGGCCCTATTCCACGACTGAGTTGATTGTTCTGATATAAAAAAGGTTTTAGCCGAATCGAATACGTCTATCTTCTATTAAGTTTGAGGATTTCGTTTTCTAGGTGGTAATGCTCAAGGCGTGAAAAATACTTCATCCAGCCGGTAGGCATTCACCACTTAAGAACTCGACCCCAGCGGTCATTTCTTTTGCTTCAAATAATCGTAACTAACCAATAAATTAAAATAAATATGTAACATTGTTGGATCTGCAAAATTGTTGTTAAAAATGTCGAATATTATACAGCGTCCATTTAATATTGTCGGATGTTACTTTGCGACAGTGTTAGTGGGGCTTGTGGAAGGGCAATGCGGTCGTTTGTGTCAGAACCAGAACCCACCATAATAAATAAATATTAAGGGACAATCTTACACAAATCGACTAGTCCCATAGTAAGCTCAATAAGGCTTGTGTTATGAATACTAGACGACGATATATTTAATAGATACAAATACTTAAATACATAGAAAACATCCAAGACTCAGAAACAAATATCATCTCATCACACAAATACGTTGCACGGACAGACGGTTACTTCGCGCGCTTCTCATTTTGCAGATCCGACAGTGTTATTAGGGACCGTCGGGATATTCCGTATATAATTGCTTTATATTTTAATAATCCGTTAAACCTGATTCATTTAAATGTGTGATACATGGAAATGAAAACTGAAGTATGTATGTAAATAAAGTTGTACATGGTTTTGTTCAAAAGTGTTACCTATTTTCGGCACCCATATATGACATAAAATAAAAGCCCACGTAAACTCAATATTCACTGACCCAACCCTTTATATCTAGGTTACAAAAATTCAATTTTAAATAAAATCCGATTTACATGGATAGCGAGTGATATCGCACATGATGACATTTACATTAATTCCAGTGTAGGTATGTAATTTACGTAGGTTCATAATTTGGATAAGGGTGAATAATAAAAATAGAAAAATAACATAATATACTTGTACTCATTGCAAAGTATTAAATAACAGAGTTGTTGAAATTGCTTTTATTTGGTGTGAAACAGTTACATACCAATTCACGTATTTGGCTCTTAACCCCTGTTAAAACCCAAGTCATTATTATAGGTAGTTCTAGGCTCATCTCCAAAATAGATTTTTCAAACTTGCCTATGATATTGTTTGACGGTGTGCAGATTCCTTATTCACTCCAGGTCAAAAATCTGGGTGTGATTATGGACCGTACCCTTTCTTGGATTCCTCAAGTCAGTGAGGTCAGTAGGAAGGTGTTTGCTGCGATGGGCTCCTTAAGACGTCTACGTAACCTACTGCCACTCTCCACTAAAATTGCTCTAGCTCAGTCTTTAATTCTTCCCATCTTAGACTATGCAGATATATGCTATCCCAATCTCACTGAGGAGCAGCTAAATAAACTGGAGCGACTTCAAAATGTAGCTATTCGTTTCATATTTGGTTTGCGTAAATATGACCATGTTTCCCATTTCCGTTCGCAACTCAAGTGGCTTCCCATTCGTCTTCGCCGAAACTCTCACATTCTTACACTCCTCTTTGGCATACTTTTCAACCCCACTACCCCTTGGTACCTTAAGGAGCGTTTTAAATATCTATCTTCCTTAAGATCCTCACAAAACTATCTTTTGGCCCAAGTTATTTCCTCTTCCAAATTTTATAGCGATTCTTTTACCTTTCAAGCTATCCGAATGTGGAATACCCTACCGCAAGAATTAAGGCGTGCAAAATCCCTTCCCATTTTCAAGACTCTACTCAAGCAGCACTACCTATCACTCCCTTAAAGTTAAGTCGATTTGTTGGTGTCGTTTATTTCAATGAATGCATTTATTTATTGTTTGTTTATATGTATATCGTCGCTGGAAAGCAATAATGCTGTAACCCTCAAAAAGTAAACTTTTCACTAGAGCCAAAAAACGTTTGCACTTTTTTTGAAAAATTCATAACTCACAAACAAAAAGAGATTATTAAACCCCCTTTAGTACACATGTTGTAAAAAAATCGAAGTTTATAATTTTAGTGGTAAAATTAATATAAACTTGTTTTTAATATGACTTTTGTCGTTTACAGCATTTCAATGTTTCTAATCATGGCGCGCAATAATGCTGTAACTTACAAAAAATTTGTATGGAAACAATACTTTTACCAAATCTCACAGTCGTTTTAAAATGCTGTAAGTCTAAGATGTGGTTCGTAATACATTTTTTGGGCCATGAAAACTTAAATTGACAAGATTTTTGTACTGCAATGTTGCTGTAACTGAATGAATGAAAGGAAACAGGCATAAATGAAGTAGAGTAAGTGCGAATGGTTGTTAATATTAATCCATTTTAAAATGTCACTGGTAAATAATTGTTGATCTGTAGTAATATTTTCTGAACTACTTAATTTATATGCCACACATACATATATATTAAGCTGAAAATGTTATGTTTTGGCTATTACAAAGTTATCATTAGGTATTGTTATATTTATGTTGTTGGACTGTATGTATATTAGATGCAGCAGCACTATACAATTGCGTAAAGAAATTTAAATAATTTGGTTTGGATGATGATTGAGAGCGGAAGTATGGTATTTATGAGGCTATACACAGTATTAAAAAACTCATTATTTTACAAAATAAATAAATCTAAATACGTATCAGAAACGCCTGGAGGAGCTTGTGGTTGATGAAAACACAAATGGTGGGAAACCCCTTCTATAACTGAAATGTAAGGTCATTGAGATTTGGTGCATTCTACCCATTCTGACTTAAGGCTCCCAGATTAGATCTAGGAGGACTTCAGAGGTAGAGGAAAGTATTGGGAGAGAGGCTTATGCACAGCAGTGAGACACCAAATAGACTAGTTAAAAAAATCGTGGACGGTTGACGTGTTTTTTTTCCAAAAAAAGGTAATCGATAAATATATTCAATTCAATTCAAAAATGTATATAGATTGTTTTACAGAACAGTTGTGGTACACTTTTAGTTTACATGCATTAAAGTTTGAACGGAAAAATAATTAACATGGTTTTCTTTTAAAATAGGTTATTTTTATATTACCTCTATAATCCAAAGGAAGCTTTGTAAACATTTATATTTAATTTAAATCATGATTAAATCTTTTAAAAAACGAAAACTAGCAAACTACAAATAAAAACGACCCTCAATAATATACACATACAAATTTACTATAAATTTTAAAATGTTTTTACTGTCATTATTCATTTATTACTGTATCTTTAAAATGCTGTACACCATAGTTTATTCACAACATCTCCCGACAAAATGCTGTAAATGACAAAAATTGGTCAAAAGTTGAAATTTACGGAAAGCAAAAATGCTGTACGTGATGGCGGAGACCTAATTGCGGAAACCATTTTGCTGTAAACCACAATGCAGTTGAAAACACGGGATTTTATGCGGGTTACAGCGTTTCTTCATTCCATGATTACAAATTTAGGTGAAAAAATATATGCTGTATACATTTTATTTATCATCACAGGCAAATAATAACTATACCAGCCGACGCAGAAAAAAAAACTGAATACGAATATGCAAAAAAAGCATTTTCGATGGTGGTGCGGGTTACAGCATTATTGCTTTCCAGCGACGATATGTATGTATATATATATATATATATATATATGTATATATGTGTGTGTGTGTGTGTGTATTTATTTACTTGTATTTGTCCTGTTTTTGATAATAATCTGTTTTCATTTCCTTGTGCACTACCTACTCACATCTGATTTTATTTTGCGCCCACTCTACTACTCTAAGGTTGTCTGGAAGAGATCGCTTATTAGCGATAAGACCGCCTGTTGTTTACCATTTATGCTGTTTTAGATTTAAGTTTTTGTAATCTTTTGTTTTGGTGCACAATAAAGAATATTGTATTGTATTGTATTTGGCTCTTAATTTGAACTGTAAGGCTAACAGTACAATTTTAAACCATTTACTTGTAAATGTAATAATTCACGATTGTAAGTTGCTGTATAATTCAATTTATACGCATCTGTATTGGTATTCTTAACGAATTATAAACAAAATGCCAAAAAACAAAATCCTCGCGGAGTCATTTTTTAGGGTTCCGTAGCCAAAATGGCAAAAACGAAACCCTTATAGTTTCGTCATGTCCGTCCGTCCGTCCGTCCGTATGTCACAAGCATTTTACTCAAAAACTACATGACGTATATTGATGAAATTTGGAATGTAGGTGTGTTGTATAAGCCGCTACTTAGTTCGGTAGTTAAATATTAAAAATAAATATTTCTAGGGGGGGGGGGGGGTACTCCATACATGTAACAGAAGGCGAAAATTTTTTTTTTCACTAAACATCAACATGTGGTACATAGTTCGACAGGTCTTTTAAAAACACTTTAAGGTTCTTAAGTAATATTCTTGATTAAGTGAATATTTTCAGAAATAATCGCTCCGAAAGATGCAGAAATTGTGTCACCCCCTCTATATTTTAAACCCTATGTCCAAAAAATATGGGAAAACACAGTAAGGTAACGCTTAACTAATATGTACTTTCAACGAAAATTGTTTTTAACATGATCGAATATACATATATAGTATTTTGCACATATTTCAATTTTTTTCCTATCCAGTTTTCTTTTGGTTATTTTATCTTGAATATTTTATTTTTTTGATTTTCGCAAGTAAATACTTTTCTTTATGCCTGTTAGACCCAACGTTTATTTAAATCCGGTATAAATCGTTGGTCGAATTCAGCCTAAGACCACCAATATTTTTGTATTGATGTACCTATATTTTTGGGTTTTACAAACACGGCCAGAAAGCCTTCTACTATAATTCGAGCCAACGCTTCGCCGCCTTTTGTAATTTGTTCAACTAAAGCTAGGCTTTGTTTCTTTCTATCTTCTCTGAGATAAAATGTAATTGGAAAAAAGTCTACTTATCTTCAGTAATCTAAGTAAATACACCACTGTAATATTTCCTAGTTTTAACCCTAAGACCATTGGACAAAATATTTTCTATTGATTTTTAAATTATAAATACACTCGTTTCTCTTATAACATGGAACTTTATTGTAGTTGTATAGTCAATTTATTTATTAAGGAGATTTAGAAGCGTATAACTATAATAGAAAGGTCATTGAGTCAGTTCTATAATGAGTAATCAGTATAGTTTCTTAAATGCATGTTTTTTGTTACATACTTCTGACTATTGATTGACATTTGATAGATCTTTAATGCAAAATGTCTAAGTAACGAAATGCTGAAAAGCATTAATTTCTATGCTTACTTCTGTGCAATTGTAAAAGACGTTACGGCTAACCAACTCACCCTCAACTTAATTTGCCTAAGCGTTGTTACGAATAAGACACAATAGCACAACATCTGTAATAACTTGGACTATCTGAATTGGCTACTTGACTGTAACTGAAATTTGTAAAAATTATATAAGATCCTGTTAAAATAAGCATAATAAGGAAATATGTTCAAGTTTTCAGTTTGATACCTAACGTGTAACTTTTTTTATGAGCCTCCAAAGTTGGGTGGGAAAGTCCATTTTAAAAGTATAAAATTATTAAAAACTATTAATACCATTTAATAACCCATAAAATTTATAGTAACTTTTGATATGAAACCGTTACGATAAACGCAAGTTTTAGTTGCAGTTGCAGCAACATAGTTGCAGAACCAAGTTATTGATTTCCCCAAACAACGTATGAGTAGTGACGTCACTGTATTGTAATATGTGGCAGTGTCACGGTCGCCATGTAATATGTGGGGATGGTATGGGTGGTCTTAACCAAAAGAACTCGATATACTTGGACATGCTTGTAATCACTCCAATATACTCTAGTTACGTTCTATACTTCTAACCTCCCAAGATACAATACTATACTATATTTATATGACTAATCTACGTGCTCGTGAGAGGGAAACCATTATCGTGGATAGGACGCTATCTTACTTTACTCGGCTAATCTATGAACGTGTAGATTAGCGTATCTGCCTATCACAGTATAACGGGCTTCAGTAGGGAGCGTTTCGGCATGTATTTGGGAAAGTCTAAAAATGTGATTTTAACATTGTAGTATCTCGGTGAGTTTTCATGATATTGTAGTGGTTTTTTCACTAATATTTCTATTATTAAGAGGTGTTTCTATAACATACCACAGAAAAAAGTTATCAAGTAGCCAATTGTACAACAGTGGTGTGTATCGAACTCGATTCCCATCGGCTACAGCACTCTGAACTGTACTGTAATGTAGGTGATTGGACATCTGATATGACATGAGGCTTTCTTTGTGAACATTCTGGAGGGAAAAACTGAGGGAGAGGTAGACCAAGACTAACATATTAATATAGTCAATGCCGAGCCGTAGGTATCAGGAGACCAGGCTGGTGGCGAATAGAGTAGAGTGGGAATTACTCCACCGATAAGAGGGTAGCTCTTAAGTTTAATGATGGCGATGAACTGTACTTACAATTTAGGATAATAATAATAATAATAATAAAACCTTTTTATTTCCATGAACTTAAATAAAATACATACAATTTAATATACAAATAAAAATAAACAACATATTTTTTTTTTAATTAAGACATGGCCCCGTTCTGGGTAAAGGCCTCCTCCAACTGTTTCCATGCTTTTCTGCTTTGTGCTTTCAGTATCCAGTCATTTCCGGCTATTTTTTGGATTTCATCCGTCCATCTCTCTTTAGGTCGCCCTTTTTTCCTTTTTCCTCGGGGTCCCATCCATTCCGTGACGCGTTTTGTCCATCTTTTGTCTGTTATTCGGGCAACGTGTCCAGCCCATCTCCATTTCAGCTGTTGTGCGTGTTGTCCTGCGTCTATTATTTGGGTTTTCCTTCTGATGTCTACGCTCCTACGTTTATCAGAAAGTTTAATGCCTAAAACGCTTCGTTCTATGGCGCGCTGGCATGAGCGTATTTTAATTTTTGTTTTATTTTGGAAAATCCAGGTTTGCGCTCCGTATGATAAACACGGTAGCAAGCACGAGTCAATTACTTTCTTTTTAAGCTTAAGTGGAAGTTTCGCTTTCATAATCTCTTTAAAGCTCCAGTATTTCTTCCATGTCATGTTGATGCGGCGGTCTAGTTCGTCTTCGTGTCTCGATTTCCGGAATGAAATCTGTTTCCCGAGATATATATAGCTGTCTACATACTCTATCTGTGTATCATTTATTTTTATAGGGTTTTGTGTACTGTTAGTAGCAACTTTCGTTTTTAACGTATTCATTTGTAGACCTATATTATTGCTGGCGTTACTTAGCTCTCCAATCATTGTTTCTAGCTCATTTGACGTTTTTGCAAATATAATGATGTCGTCTGCAAATCTTAGGTTGCTTAAGTACTCTGTATCTATTTTGATTCCTTTTTTGCTCCATTCTAAGTCTTTCATGACGTCTTGTAGAACAGCTATAAATATCTTGGGAGACAAAGGATCCCCTTGTTTAACTCCTCTTCTTATGCTGAATTTTTGTCCGAGTCTATCCAACTTGACTCTGCCTGTGCTTTTCTTATATATGTCCTTGATTATATTTATATATGTATTCGAAACATTTTGGTGTGAAAGCGCTTGCCATATACTCTGGTGTGAGATAGAGTCGAACGCCTTGGCGTAATCGACATAAGCTAGGTAGAGCGGCTCGTTGAATTCTAAATGCTTTTCCACTATCTGGTCTAAGGTGTGGATGTGGTCGATGGTAGAGTATCCTGCACGGAATCCGGCTTGCTCTATCGGTTGGCTTTTCTCGATACTTGGCGATACTCTTTTTTCCAGACACATAGAGAACAGCTTGTACAAGGATGGCAGCAGGCTGATAGGTCGATAGTTGTTTATATCGGAAGGATCTCCCTTTTTGTATAATAAAATTATTTGAGACTCTCCCCAGCTCTTAGGAATTTTCTGCGTTTCCAGGATTTTATTGAATAAAGTTGTGATCGGACCTATTAATATGTTTTGCCCGATTTTTAGAGCTTCGTTTGGAATGTTGTCTTGTCCTGGGCTTTTTTCTTTCTTCAGTTTTTTAATTTTTTCTTGTATTTCTCTGCAATCAAAAGGTGTAATAGGTGTGGTATGTTGTGTCTCGTAGTTTTGGTATTCAATTTCTTCGTTGTGTTCATCGTGGTAGAGATTCCGGTAAAAGTTCGTAGCAGTGCTTATTAGATCATTTCGTGTTTGTATCCTGCCATTTTCATTCTGTGATTTCAATGTGGGTATCCATTTCTTCTCGGTGCTTAATTGTTTATACGCTTTCTTTTGGCTTCCGGTGGTGATAAGGTTTTTTTCGATTACTTTCATTCTGTAGTTTCCATAGTCTCTTTTTAACATTTTGTTTGTATTTTTATAGAGCGTCGCGAGTTCTTTTTTTTCTTCTTTAGTTTTTGATGGTTTCGCCTGTAGTAGAGTGCGTTTTTTAAGTTGCTGTTTAGTTTCGTCGGTTATTATTTCTTTATTTACTTTTTTTGAGGTTGCAGCCCTGAGGCTTTGTTTCACGGCCGACTCTAGTTTTAGATAGAAGGACTCTATGTCGTCGATATTTTCCCACTGAAGATATTTCGTTTTTTCCTTTAAAGACTTGAGATATTCTTGTTGATTTTTGTCGCAAGATAGATTGGCTCTAGGTTCGCTGAATGTTGCTCTACTTTTTCTTATTCTTTGTAATTGTATTGTACCTCTCACCAGCCTGTGGTCGCTTGGAAATAGCCTGTTGTTCAAAATTTCTATGTTTGTGAATAGTTTTGAATGGTTACTTAATATATAATCAATCTGGTTCTTGTGTTTTTTATCCGGCGTAATCCAAGTCCACAGATTTTTGGTGTTTTTCTGGAATATTGTATTTATTACTTTTAATTTATTAGTGAATGCATATTGTATTAATGTATCACCTCTGTGGTTTCTAATTCCGTAACAGTAAGGTCCCATTATTGTTTTTTCCATGAGCTTCCTTTGGCCTATTTTTGCATTAAAGTCGCCCATTAAGATGATTTTTCCGACTGCAAGTTTTTGAGCTCTATCTATCTCGTCGTAAAAGATATCCATGTCCTCGTCTCGTGCTTCCGAGGTGGGGGCATATACTTGTATTATTGCTAAGTTTACTGCATCGAATTTCATATTTAAGAGGCAAAGTCTATCCGAAATACCTACGTAGTTTTCGATATTGTTTTTGTATTTCTTTTTGATTAGAAATCCTACTCCATATTGTCCTTGGGTTTCTCCTGTGTAACAGAAAATATGGTTTTCATCTTCAATTATTTCGTTTCCTTTTCGTCTAATTTCTGATAGCCCCACAATGTCGTATTTGATATTTACTAATGAATATTTCAAGAGTAACATTCTCTGTGGCGATAATAATGATTTTACATTGTATGTGCAGATGTAGAGTTCCTGAGCAGTTGGAGGGTTGCGATCGTTCTCTCCCGCGGTGATCAGCCGTGCTGGGAGATGAGGAGGGGCCGACGTTGATTGCTATTGTGAGGTTTGTGGATCTTGAGAATGGTTGGCATTTTCGGAGGGATACTGCAATGTTGGTTTTCTTAGCAGGTAGTTGTCTAGGCTATTGGTTCTATTGATCTTCGTGGGCTGTTTTTCTTTTTGATTTTCGTGGCCGGATCTAGGTGTTTCTGGTGATTCTGACAGCGGTCTTTTCTTGTTATCCGTACTCTGGGTTTCGGTTTGCTGGTTTTCGTTCTTTAGGATCACAATTTTGTCGTATTTAAGAATCGCAATTTTTCCTTGTGCTCTCAGATTGTTAACTTCCACTTGAAGTTCCTTGCGTTTGGTTAGGATTTCCGGTGGAAAGTCTTCTTGAATGTAGTAGGGTGTTGGCTGTAGCCTTTTCTTGTTCTGTTGTATTTTTATTTTTAGCCCAATTGTAGTAAGTGTTATAACAATGGGCCGGACTTTTTCACCCTTTTTTCCTAGCCGTCTCGCGCACTCGATATTGTTGCTATCACATCTAATATGAAGCGTGTTATTTATTATATCCAAAACTTTTGTCATCAGGTCCCAGTAGTTCCTCTCATGCTCTGCGACTCCGAAGATCAGTAGATTTTTTCTCCTTAACGAATTCTCCAAATTGTTTATTTTTATAGCCTGTGTTTCAAGTTTCTGTTCTAGGAGCTCGTTTTTAGTTTCTAGAGTTTTAAACTTCTCGTTTATACTGCTGTTGATTGTGTTCTTTATGTCTTCCTTCATATCCAGCATATCAACTTTTTGTTGCCGTATTTCCTCTTGCATTGCTCGGAGCATATTCTTTATTTCTTCCATTTTTGTCAGCGGGCGATATTTATAGACAAAAATGTATTAATTTATTCTCATCGGATATTGGTGCCCTCTTGTGGTGGGTAGTGGAACTAGTTGGTATATGCTAGATATTCCAATGCCGTAGTTAGATCCCTCGCGTTGTGCTTTTGCCGCTCGCCAATAGATGTCGCTAAGAAGTTCGTTTATATGGCAAGTGACTAGCAATATTTCCAATACATAACCTAAAATATTGTTTGTATTTTGCACTTGTTTTTTATTTATTTATGTAGTCCCGTGCACGTATTCACTAAAATTGTCTTTATAATTGTTTCTTTTCACTTTTTGAAGCTATTAAGTGCTTGATAGTCAATTAGTCATCACCATAGAAACGTCAAAAAACGGCCGTTGTAATGCCGTAAGTAAGTAATTGTTCGTGTTTAACACTGTTCATTCACTTTCACTGGCGAACTACACTTTGTCCTGGTAATTTTTCACTTCTTTCAGCGTTCTTGATGGTATTCAGCGGGTTTTTTCGGTGATAAATATTTATTCTTTAATTTAGTACACGGACCCGATGTAAACATTGGCACGGTGGCGCCCTCCCTGTAGGGAGCGTTTCGGCATGTATTTGGGAAAGTCTAAAAATGTGATTTTAACATTGTAGTATCTCGGTGAGTTTTCATGATATTGAAGTGGTTTTTTCACTAATATTTCTATTATTAAGAGGTGTTTCTATAACATACCACAGAAAAAAGTTATCAAGTAGCCAATTGTACAACAGTGGTGTGTATCGAACTCGATTCCCATCGGCTACAGCACTCTGAACTGTACTGTAATGTAGGTGATTGGACATCTGATATGACATGAGGCTTTCTTTGTGAACATTCTGGAGGGAAAAACTGAGGGAGAGGTAGACCAAGACTAACATATTAATATAGTCAATGCCGAGCCGTAGGTATCAGGAGACCAGGCTGGTGGCGAATAGAGTTGAGTGGGAATTACTCCACCGATAAGAGGGTAGCTCTTAAGTTTAATGATGGCGATGAACTGTACTTACAATTTAGGATAAGCGAAGCCAAAATGGCTCCGGCTTTACCGGCTTACCCAATAATTTCAATATCATCATCACTTTCATATATTTTTTGTAATATCCCAAACCAGTGCGTGTGTTTGACCAATCCAAAAGTCTAACGGAAAGTTGGTTAGTGGTCTATTGCTAAAGTTTTTATTACTTTAGGTTATTTTTCCAAATAACCTCGCGGGCTTTAAATAGCCCCGTTTTACAATAGGGCTATCAGGTATAAGCTGCACGTTGTCCGTCATTCCCTGCTAAAATTATTGTTAAGTAGTTGATATTATTTAAGTTCAGTCAATGGAATGAAGAAAGTTTAAAACAGAAAAATAATTCTAGTTGGTTATGTATTTTGTTTATAATATGACATTAGCTAAGAACTGACTTTATGCCTGTGTTCTTAGATATCGACATAATTACCAAAGTATAAAGACAACCAAGTAGTACGACTTCGGCCGTTGAGGAGCGCGCGACACGTATTTACACAGATGCACGATCGCGCGTCTGTGTGAGTTCACTCCATACTGTGGCATGGGCACGCATGGGCAAATGCTTGCCTGTGGCACGTCCGTACACGGCGCGAGCACATGCGCGCTCCCGATGTACCTTTTTTCGGAAGAAAAACTACTGCTTATACTGTGCAATTACTACGCACTTATTGTTTATAGGTACTAATATTGTTATATTATAGTTAATTTCATAATATTATACAGCACGAATTTTAAATGGTGAATCGAATCGAAACCACGTTTTCCGATAAATCAGATTAAAGTAATCATGAATTAAAAAAGTTCCCGTGTTTGAGCAATTCTGCCAGTCTGATCGTACAAAAACACCATTCTAAAGCTTTAGATGGTGATGTAAGAGTACGGAGGAGGCATTTTTAACTTCTTCCGGTGACAAGACGTAAAATTATGTTGGTTTAGTGATTTTGCTGATTTAGGTATCTCCCTCGCTTTAAAATCGGGTAAGAAATACCTGCAGTCTAAAACTTTTTTCTATTTCAGTTCACAACTGTACGTCTAGCATAACTGGCCGCGACTTCGTTTTGTCGCGCGACAGAGCATCACCTGTCACTATCACACGATATTGAGTGGAAAGAGTCGCGGGTTACATACAGTTGCTAGAGCATTTATATTTTCAACCAATTTAAATTTTTCCGTTATCATATTGTTATTGTACTTTAAATACTTTTTAAATCATTATATATACATAATACAATACAGCAAAAATGTACTATATAATATGTAATATGTAGTTTTGTTTAGTATCATTATGGGAACACTGACCCTAATATCCTCACGCAAATAGTTAAGAGAAAAGAAGGTGAAGTAAGCTACTTTTTATGGACTTGTATATTTACTTGCGACTCAACTACCTTGACGTGCCGCGAACTGCGGTTTTGTACCATAACAAGATAATTATCAATTAATTAAGTACGTTGTTGATAATCTGACGTGGCGCCGCCAACGAAGCGACAAGGTCATAAGCACTCATCAGATTATTATAGAAAGTATTCGATTATTATGAAATAGTACAAATAATGGAATAATAGTACATTACACATCTAGGGTGGTAATACAAGGAAAGGCAGAGATCGCAGATGTTTGCGGCTTGAGCTGCAAGCGAGGGACGTAAATATGCGATCGAGGGCTTTCTTTATTACCTCCCGTGTTGTGTACATCATTTTATGTCTACACTTGGTCAGAAAACGGCTTTTTCCGTACGCGCAGCCACTTTATGGCCAGGTGTGGCATAAAAATAGTTACTTCTGATTCAGATACATACCTAACATAGGAGTATTCCATTTATACTTCATATTTTTTTAGTTCATAGTTATAATACTTACTATGAACTTATTATTAATTTTGTATTTTATGATGAATGATATTATTTATATGCTTATTATGAGATTGACCTATAAAGTTATTCTACCAATAAATATGAATATAAAAGCACGATAAACTATCTTCATCTTCGTCTGTGCCCCATATCAGGATCACGGCGAAATTAGACAGTGCAAATACAGAGTGAAATTAAGGACAAATTAAAAAATATATATTATATTGAGACGTGAGTGTACGTATGAGGATGGTTAAAGTGTAAGCCTGAATATCCACTAGAGCTGTGCGAGGTAGCTAAGCGATGCGTGAGGAATAATACACCGAAGTCGAGCTGCGCTGAGCGAGGGACTACCTTGCTCAGATCCGTTGGAAGAGAAGCCTTCAGTCAAGTAATGCAGACATTCATTAGTTTTGTTACATTAATCGTCTATTGTCATTTTCAAATAGCTTTGTAAACTACCCGTAATACTCGTGTTGATGTACCGATTTTATTTAATATTGCTTTGCTTGATTTATTCTGAATTGCTTGTGATATTCATTTTCACTTTTTCATTACTAAAATTAGATAAGAAAAGGACGCAATATTGCTTGCAAAATCGCAGTCATATAATTTGCAATTAGAGTCCTAACTTTGGTTAACGAGAACATATAGTTTGAGTTTACTAATTAGAGCTTGTTATACTTTTATGCTAGTTTGCTTGGTTTGGGTTGTTAGCTCTAACATATTTTGTTAGGAGTATCAAATTTTTTTATTATTGGTGTCAAATCACTATTAGGTATTGTTTTTGTGAATTTGCTTCCTGTTTCCTTTCAGTTGCATAATTTTTAGGTCACAGAGTTTAATTTGTTACTTGTCTTTAATTAACATATTACCTTAGCAAACCGATAAATTCTGCTTGCACATCTTATTTATGCAAAAAGGTCCTTTTCAGTAAGCAGACAATGACCTATTTACATTTAAAATTTAATTGCATTTACAAATTACTCAATAAACTATATGGACATGAACAATCCATCAATAAATAACCGGCAATGATTATAAACAAGTCACGATTATTTTCATTCTTTACCTATCCAAGTATTCCCCTTACTCAATAATACAGAATCTAAAAATACAAAAAAAAATCTCAATTTTAACACTAAAATATAATGCGGAATATCAGGCGTTGAAATAACTCGGACACATTGTAATGAGAGACGAGAAGTCCGTAGAATTACCCTTGTCGGATGGTGTGGTCCTTTTATGTTGGCCAAATTAATATATTCACTTAATAATACACTTCAACACTGCACAATATGATAATTAACCCACATTCCACTTTCGGGCAAAATACATCAATCAATGTGAGAATTCTCTTACCGCAATTTACTAGTTTCACTTTAAGTGTATTTCATTTTCAACCTAATATTAGGCACTGAAGGGTACTTATTCATATAATGTCGATTTTATGAGTGTCGGAATCGAATCTCAAAAGCTGTAAGAACGTTAATTTGGCACTATTTTGGCAGCTTGCTTTATCAGACTCGTATTAAATGGTACTCATGAAATAGTAAATTGAAACGTATTCGGCGCTGCATAAAGTTTAAATTTTAAGTTCCATCTAAAGCGATTCAAATGCTAGAAAAAGTAAGTTGCCGTATTTGTAAAATTTGGCGCCTTAATCTGTCAGTCGGGCATGTTCAACCTGTTCAACAGTAAATTGATGTCGAACGTGACATTGACATTAAATCTCGTTACCTATTGATGTTTACGTAAGAGGTGTAATCAGGCGCACGCGATTCCGCTTATGACAGTATTTCTTTCTTCAAGACAAAACTGCATTTCACAATACGGACGAGCGAGACAGATCTAATGGATATGGTTGGCTACCTACCGTTTAGAAAAATAAAAACATGCTATTGCTTTTAATGATTGAGGAATATAAACATCATCATAACCTTTATCTTAATGTTGATTATACTTAAGCATCTAAGTTGGATTACTTTTATCAATAACAGCACAATGTACATACGTATTAGAATAATGCAATATGCTTATGCCCGACGTGGTTTTTAAAAAACGGAATGTCTTGTACACCGTTAAGTATATTTTTAAACAAAAATTTATATCGTGGTTTCATCGGTAAATCAGGCAATACTAAACTAATTTTCATCATCTAATTGGCTATCTTAAACAACATGTTATTATGAACATTAAATTGTCCCTTGCTTACATAAATTAGAACGCCAAGGTTTCATCTGCCAAAAGACTAGTTGAGAAATAAAGCAAATTAAACAGAAACGTGCTTATTGTCACAATAAATAATGATAAATAATGAATTCCAAGAACCACAGACAGCCGATATCATAGTTGATCTCAGTAATCATTTTATAGTTATGTAGCTGCAAAGGGGTTGAATGGGCTATACGTCTCTTTTCTCTTAATGAAGTAACGTGTATGTAAATATATGATCAAATAGTACTATATAAAAGTACCCCTTGGCCAAATTAATTACCATTACCACTGGCATCGAATATACTGTCTTTTATAGTATTACATTGTTGTACCTAAGTACAACAATGTAATAATTTAAACATTTCATTGACAGTTTTTTTATTCGCAATTTATGTAATATTTACGAATTACCTTATCAATTTATAACATATATTCATGTTAACGTGTCATTTATACTACGTAAAATGACAGTGTTAATGTCGATAAAATAATATAAAGGCCATGAAAGTCTCAATACGCGCGTGAGTAATTCAATTATATTATCAGATATACAAAATTTACTCTACAAACTAATGAACGGAAATGACTCTTATGAATTTAGTAATAAAGTCGTGGCACGTGGTAGGTCGAACAAGGGCACTGGGATTCATGAGACTTTGCCATTAATGCAAACGGAACTAGACTTTATTCGATACTGAATAAGGTCATATTTAATTCGCATTAATACTTTGTCAAACCAGTTACACCCATGAAGTGAAGTTAAGCAAAAATATTCCTAATGCATCAAGAATAAGGCGAAGTGCTTAGTGCAAGTTTTAACTGTAAATATGCTTGTTATAATGATTCACGGCTTTTGATTAATTACTGAAGGATAGCATTAAAAGAAGGTCAAGATGCGTGCGATTGATTTATTTGTTTGATCAAGTACCAAAGTAGCTATTAAGGGTCTCCACACATCTATCGACGCGGCAAATGACGTCTTTTTCGCTCTTATTGCGTGGACATGAAGCTTTTCTAACCGGCTTGAGCCGATACTGCGTCGATAATATGGGGAGATACTAAGACGCAAAATAAGCATTTTAGACGTATGTTCATGCTAAGATATGATAGTTTTAGGTCAATATTAGTTTAGTTACTAAATACGGTTATTGCATAAATGGTTTTATTTAAAATGTCCTCTTAACTATCAGTTAACAGGTCGTCACAAAACTGACGATTAGTGTCAAACTTCATATATTTCGTCACCAATTGGCAGGTTACATGATATTAAAACATAGCGTAAGTTTCACCTAACAGTACATTTTAAAATAAAAATGCCCAGATATTAGTTGGTTACAAGGTTTCTTTGGCATTAGACGCATTAAAAGACAATACGTTTATTCTTTATTTAACTTGATTATATAATCAGACCGAAATTGATATATTTGGTCATCAAAACATGGCCTTAAATGCTTAGTCATGAAAATATTGTGATTAAAAACCGCTCTGATCAACAAAATATCAAATAATATTTACGTCGCTCCTCATAAATTTATTTTGATGGAGTATCAAAGACGGATTCAGTTCGTTTTCTATTATTTTACTACTTCACAAAATATACTATCTTGTAAAAGGTCATCTATAGTTTGTAAAAGGTCAGATCAAGCATCATTAAACTTTAGCTCGAAAGGCATAGAATAAATTTTCGTATGAACTTTTCCGGTTTCATTTCAAGTTAGATCAGTTTCGTATATTGAGTTTGTCAAGCCAATGCCCTCTTAAGATATTTTCGTTACTTACTTCCTTGTATGTTTTTGTTTGTAAGGTGAGGATATTTTTTTCATATTATGTTCATTCCCATTGTAATTCCAAGTTTCACGAGTTTAATGAACAGTTTTCGTATCACACCAATTTTTGATTTATTTATACGTTTTATTTCAAGGTCAACTCGTTATGTTAATCATCTTAAATATTTTAATGGCCTACTTATCAATTTGTATTTTTCTATATTATTTCTAATTGATTACCTGATTAATTGACGTAAGATGCTGTTTTTATTCGCGAATCGACTAACACTATTTCTCCTCAGGTACTTCTAAGCTGGTTAGAATATATATTTGTAATACAAAACCTACGCATTATCGCTCACTATATGGAAATTGCGACGATTTAATTAAATTCAGGAGGAAATTGGAAAACAACGTAGCTTTAATGGCCGGATGTCTACCGGGATCGTTTTATCCAGGAATTCATAGTGCCGACTACCCTTTTACGTAGGTACAAAATATTTAATGGAATCTTAATAAAAGATTTCACATTTAAGAACACAAAAATTAGTAAGAGTCACCAACTTTATTTGGCTAAGGATAAAAAATCTACTCAGGATTATTTCTAGAACGCTAGATTGAAACTCTGAACGTTCAATCACAACAATTATGAGAAGATATCGAAAAAAAGATTAGATTTCTTGATATACAAATATCTGGTAAATACTTTACATACACATAGATAAGTACATGTATCGCATCACAATCAACAATCCAACATTATTGTAAAATAACTAATTTTAATAGGTTACAATTTGTATAATGTGCAAGGTTTAGCCTTCTCAGTTATTTCCAGCATGCAAGAATAGTGTTTGATTGTTCCCTGACCTTTGTAGTTCAAGGGTGATCACAGCTTCTTTATAGGAAATACACCTGACGCCAAACAAGGCCGATGATTCATACAATTACTTGAATATTATTAGATTATATAGGATGATTGTTGTAATGATTAACATTTGAAGATAAGTCAATGCCGAGGCTCTAATTTGCTTGCTCCTTTTTTCTACCGTTGCGAAAATGCATTTTCGCATCCTCTACCGAGAGAATTTGCTTTTTCCTTTGCATTTGTGAAAAAGAAACTAACCAACTGTTATTCATTCTAACATCTGTTTCCTGCAGTTATGTTTTTCATCAAAAGTAATCATCATTTTAGATCATCCCCTTTTTGAACTTTGATTTGTATAGGTACCTTGAAATATTGTAATATTATTGTATAGCACAATCCTTACAAATATTATGAGCAAATATTATAAACTTTCTTTTATAATATTCGGAAAACCAAAATTAAATTAGGCAGGTGACAAAATTTGTAATGTCATTGATTTATCGCAACACAAAAACAAAATAGAATTGCACAAATTGCAGCGTCCTTCCCATTAACTAGCTAAAATATAATGATACTAGCTGATGCCCGCGACTTCGTCTGCGGTGTAAATTATAATTAGGCAATTAATCTTAATAGGCAATTAATAGTTTCTGATATTTGTTCATAAACTTTGTTGTAATTAAACAAAACCCTCAAATATTGGGCCCAAAACTGCACAATGCACATTTACCGTGAAAATCAATTCTTAAGTCCATTTAAGGATTATTACCAAAAAATTAAATGCACTTAATAAACCGCTTGTTACTTACACAAAAAAACAATCTACTAATTGCTATATGCTATGCATGGAGTTAAAAACCTTTTACTTTAAAAATTGTACGGGTCCCTAAAAAAACTTTCAACCCCTACTTACTCAACCCGTCTTCGAGATAAATTTTAATGAACCGTGAAATCATTTGAGTTCTATTCAGTTTAATCAGTTTTAGATATCCTTTGGACCCTATACAGAGTTTCAACCCCCATTTAAACCCCTTTGGGGATAAATTTCAAAAAACTGCAATCACTTTTCTTTTCTTTTTTAGATGAGTTCAAGATCTACTACAAAAATCGTTTGGTCCCTTTACAAAGTTTCAACCCCCTTTTGATCCCTTTTTAGGGATGAAAAAACGGTAAAACCACATTTCTTTTTTCTTATTAAGGAGTCTATGTACGATGTCCCAGATCGCCAACTTCAAAAATCTTTTGGTCCGTATACAAAGTTTCGACCCTCATTTAAACCCCTTTGGGGATGAATTTCAAAAAAACAGCAATCACTTTTCTTTACTCTCATGGATGAGTTTATGTAAGAAGTTTAAGATCTACTATAAATACCGTTTGGTCTCCATACAAAGTTTTGACCCCCGTTTGACCCCTTCTTAGGGATGAATTTAGAAAAACGAAAAATCACTTTTTCTACTCTTATTGAGGAGTTTATATACGATGTCTTAGAGCTCCAACTTCAAAAATCGTTTGTACCCTACACAAAGTTTCAACCCCCATTTTAACCCCTTTGGGGATGAATTCCAAAAAACAGCAATCACTTTTCTTTACTCTTATGGATGAGTCTATGAACGAAGTTCAAGATTTACTACAAAAATCGTTTGGTCCCCATACAAAGTTTCAACCCCCGTTTGACCCCTTTTTAGGAATGAATTTCGAAAAATGGTAAAACTACTTTTCTTTATTCTTATTGAGGAGTTTATGTACGATTTCTCAGAGCCCTAACTTCAAAGTTCAAATTTTCAACCCCCATCTAACCCCTTTTGGGGATGAATTTCAAAAAACCGTGAAATGACTTTCCTGTACTCATATTGTGGAGACTATGTACGATATCTCAGAGCTCCAACTTCAAAAATCGTTTCAAGCCCCATTTAACCCCCGTTGGGGATGAATTTTGAAAAACGGTGAAATTACTTTTTGCAACTAATCTCCTAGTTTAAAAATCGTGTGGTCCCCATTTAAACTTTCAACCCCCGTTTTACCCCTTTTAGGGATGAATTTCGAAAAAGGGTGAAATTACTTTTCTCTACTTATATTGAAGGATCTATGTGCGAACTCTGAGATCTCCAACTTCAAAAATCGTTGGTGCCTATACAAAATTTCAACCCCCGTTTAACCCCTTTTGGGGATGAATTTCGAAAAACCGTGAAATTACTTTCCTACACTCATATTGTGGAGCCTATGTACAATGTCTCAGAGCTCCAACTTCAAAAATCGTTTTAACCCCCATTTAACCCCTGTTGGGGATGAATTTTGAAAAAAGGTAAAACTACTTTCTTAGACCTTTATCGAGGAGTCTATATACGAAGTCTCAGATCTGTAACTTAAAAATAATTTGGTCCCTAAACAATATTTCAACCCCCGTTTTACCCCTTTTAGGGATGAATTTCGAAAAAGGGTTAAATTACTTTTCTTATCTCATATTGAAGGATCTATGTGCGAACTCTCAGATCTCTAACTTTAAAAATCGTTTGGTGCCTATACAAAGTTTCAAACCCCCATTTAACCCCTTTTGGGGATGAATTTAGAAAAACCGTGAAATTACATTCCTGTACTCATATTGATGGGTCTATGTGCAAAGTCTCAGATCTCCGTCTTTAAAAATCGTTTGGTCCCCATTTAAACTTTCAACCCCCGTTTAAGCCCTTATAGGGATGAATTTCGAAAAACCGTGAAATTATTTTTCTGTACTCATATTGAGGAGACTATGTACGATGTCTCAGAGCTGCAACTTCAAAAATCGTTTCAACCCCCATTTAGGATGTTCCCCATTGGGGATGAATTTTGAAAAACGGTAAAATTACTTTCTTCGACCTTTATTGAGGAGTCTATATACGAATTCTCAGATCTGTAACTTCAAAATAATTTGGTCCCTATACAACATTTCAACCCCCGTTTAGGGATGAATTTTAGGGATGAATCTCAAAAAAGGGTGGAATTACTTTTCTCATGTCATATTGAAGGATCTATGTGCAAACTCTCAGATCTCTAACGTCAAAAACCGTTTGGTGCCTATACAAAGTTTCAACCCCCATTTAACCCCTTTTGGGGATGAATTTCAAAAAACCGTGAAATTACTTTCCTGTACTCATCTTGATGGGTCTATATGCGAAGTCTCAGATCTCCTACTTTAAAAATCGTGTGGTCTTCATATAAACTTTCAACCCCCATTTAACCCTCTTTGGGGATGAATTTCCAAAAACGGTGAAATTACTTTTTTTAAATTGTATTAAAGAGTCTATGTTCGAAGTCTCAGATCTCCTACTTTAAAAATCGTATGGTCCCCATATAAACTTTCAACCCCCATTTAACCCCCTTTGGGGATGAATTTCAAAAAATCCCTTCTTATCCCTTACTTACGTTATATAACCACCCTACTGTGAAAATTTCAAGTTCCTAACTTCAGTAGTTTCGGCTGTGCGTTGATCAGTAAGTCAGTCAGTCAGTCAGGACTTCTTCTTTTATATATTTAGATTAACGAGTGCACTAGCATTGTGTTGATAATTTTTCCTGCTTAATAAAATAATATCATTCCAGGGTTTAACAACCTTTCTTTAATTTAATAAAAAAGACAAATCACAGTGATAACGAATCAAAAATGGCAAAGAGCACGCAATTTAACGAGCTCAACTTTATATCGCTGTTTCTGATTTTTCGCTCATATTCGGTATTTTTTGTTGCAAATAACGAATGTGAAAAAATAAAGAGAAGCACGTGAAGTATAAAATTTTAATGAATTCGTTTATTTAAAAGATGTAAATGCAATTCGGTACTGCAAGACAAAATATTTTTTATTTAGTAAACAAACTTTGTCGGATTTAATTTAAACATTAAATGAAATTTTGATGGTTTACTTAGTATATTACATTAATTTAATATCAATGCAACCAACATGGAGATGATTGAGTAAAAAAAGGTCGTGTGATTCTCCTACTTTTTGCTTTTTAGAGTTTTTTTAGTAGGGGGTTTTTAAAATTTTTAATTTTACGCTTTTTAAATGTTTTTTTTTACTAAAATTCCATTTAATGCCGAAAATGCCTGACATCATTTTAAAAAAGAGCGGATACTCTTCAAACTGCTTGATCGATTTTTACCAAACGTACCTAGCTAAGAATACCCGCAAGGAAACCTGCTTTTGCGTAAAAAAAACCGCATCAAAATCGGTCCATCCGTTCAAGAGCTACGATGCAACAGACAGACACACCGACAGACAGACAGACACACAGACAGACAGACATCGGCGTCCAACTTATTACGCCCGTCTTTTTGCGTCGATGGTTAAAAAAGAATTGTATAATGATTCTTTCCTTTTAATTCGTGTTTCGAACATTCTCTTGACCATTCAATTTAAAAACAATGTGCCTAATTTAAAGTTACAATTTGTTATTTAATTCTCTTACAACGGTCTAAAAGGGTGAAGGGGTCAATTAGGCTCAGACAGGCTTTTGTTCTTATCTAAGTAAGATTATCTGTCTGATCGTCTGTATGTACGTAACGACTAAACTGTTGGCTAACGAAATGCCCCGCTTTCGCTAAAATTTGACTGAAGCAATCAGCGTATTAAAGATACAGACTGCGTTAAAAGCTTGACGACATTTAACATAGAATTTCTTAATTAACAAAAATAACGTAAAAAAGTTTTTAAGAAAAATAACTTTGAATGTGTACTTAAACTGATTGAATATTTTAATTATTTTAAGACTCTTTGAACTTCATATAATTCTCTGGAGGTAGGGATCAGTGCTCCAGCCATTCTTTGGGGAAATTACAGGGGTCACTACAGCCTTTTAAAACCTAGATTCCAGAAATAATTGGATAGCATTACTCAACGTGACTGGAGTAAAAATGTTGAACCACTGGATGAGATATTACACGCATGTTAACACAAGAACGCGAAAGGGTTACTTTATCAAAGGCATTTCTTTTATGTTCTGAAATCGGGAGACACTTTGTTAGAAAGTAAATATGACCTATTCAGATAAAAGGTACCAATTTATCGCTTGTCAATGAAGACGATTTTTAATTACATGCTTATAACCATATTATATTATTATACTAGGCTCTTATAGACATCTAGGTTCTATAGAGTCATGAGGTTAGACCTTTAACCTATGAACGATACAAATTGGGCGTATTTCGTTATTTGAAACTTCATACTCCCCTGCAACACCACTATATGGTTTTTTGATTAATTTATATATGAAAAATGTACTCAAAACGTACCAGATTAGTAGGTACAGTACTTAAACAAAGCGCCTCCTTGGTTAACTCGCTCGGTACAGTCAACTGTTTGTGGTGCTGCTGCATAGGTTGTCAACTGTACCGGTACCTGTCAAACTACTGAGGTACAATATTTTTAAGGTAGCACTAATGCTGTAAATTTTTTCATAGGTACATGAATAAATAAGAAAATGGAAAGTGGAGCTGCTGGAGAGTACAAGTATAACATTATTTGAGATTAGTTTCATTTTGTAAAGTATTTTATTATTGCATATTATGAAATGTGGCAATTACATATCTGCCTAAAAAGCCTTGCCATTGCTATTAAACTGAATAACATCTCCGAATGCATGCATATTATTTTAAGAAACTGACTTTGAATAGTGGCGTATATGATAGCCAAAGTTATATTTTCATGTGCATGATTTTACAATTGTGTACCCTTTAATCTGACAAATGTTTCATGGAATGTATTATTTCATCGGCGTATCATTACTATCGAAAGATTTTATTCTCTGAAACGGACTTTTTCTTGGAAGCCATTTTGAATGAATGAATCTTTTTATTCACATGTTTCATTTGTGACAAGTAATAAGTATTGAGACAAGTGGGTTCATGAAATCTAGTACGTTGATGAAATTCTGAAAATAACATTAATATATCTAATACAGAGCGGATGTGGGTGGGAGTACCTACGTAATACTCTTCAGGGCCGCCTATCATCTATTATTACAATTTCGAAAGATTACTTTTGCAAACATTTACCTATCGTCGTTAATGTCTTTTCAGTACAATTAACAGAGATATTTCAATAAAATAATTATTATAGTCATGTTCATTCTTTGGAAATATTAACACTTTGATTTCTGTGTAACTTGTGAATGAAACGTGTGAATTGAATCTATACCTACTATGTAAAATCATAAATTTACTCACGGTATTATGTAACCGTAGCGTAAGCTATCGATACATAATACTACAACAAAAAAACTGTAGACTACATTAAAAATTTACAATTCATTGAACTGCCGTCAAATATCAATTAGAATGTCAAACCTGCGGTTTGCGAAAACGGACATGTCATGTTTAATCATTTGACATGTCAATTTGACAGTTTTTTTTTCTATCCAAGGTTTAAAACAAAGATACTCTTACTTGTGTCGCAATGGTTTGTGTGATTCGCAAAATTCAAGTACGCGCCCCAATAAATGGTAAACTGGGGCATTTGGTAATTTTCAACGCGATATATAAAAGCATTGGTGGTATTCCAGTCATCAGTCAGGTTCGGGACACACAACTTGCAACTTCAAAAATGCAATTCTTAGTAAGTTTAAAATACTACGTTTTTACGTGAATCGGTAACGATACTTACTTATCCGCCTTTATTAACCTTGTATTTTCACTTATAAGGGCAGCTTAATATGAGAACCTATATTGAAGGAAAGGCAGATTGGCTTGAGAGTTGATATGTGACTAAATTTATTACAGCCTACGTTAAAATTTTGATTCTGCGATCGATATAAAAATGTATTCGGTACAGTTCGCATATGCTCTCGAAATATATAAGGGTTAAAATACAATTCAATCTACACATAATATTATGTACTGTACTTGATGTAAAAAGGAGGACGCGGTAGTGAAGTTTATCTGTTTAATTTTCTCTTATTTATTCTTATTTTTAGACATAAAAGAAACAACATGAGAGATTCTATGAATATAATTTTGACATTTTTGTGTTACAGGTACTGTTTGCCATTTTGGTCTGTGTGGCTGGTGCTCCGTTGTATGTAGCAGATGAGATCCACATTCCATTGCCATCCAAGACTACCGTCACAAAAAGTAACTTAGCTATCAATCATGGAGGCCACGTGGTTGCTAGCGTACCTGTGGTACACAGTGTACCAGTAGTTCATAGTGTACCAGTGGTCCATAGTGTACCTGTCCATCCTGTTCATATTCTACACGCCGAGCCCAAGAAAACTACAGTAACGAAAAGCCAGCTGTCTATTAATCATGGAAGTACGCATGTTGTTCACGCTGTACACACTCCAGTACACATTTGGCACGCCGAGCCTAAGAAAACAACAGTTACAAACAGCCACCTATCTATAAATCACGGCGGCACTCACGTGGTTCATAGTGTACCAGTGGTACAGTCGTCTCCGTTTTTAGTACACACACCCGTAAAGGCTGTTATTCATCATATTGAACCTGTTCACTCCACGCCAGTAGTGGGAAGAATTGGAGATTCTGCTATCTCGCACCATAGCTCCTCTGTTCACAAAACCGAACCATTGATTGCTGTATACCATTGATGAATTTTAATAAATTTGAAAGCTGTAAAATGACTTTTATTTTATTTGTATAACGAGAATATTTAAAAAATCTTTTATAATGTAACTTTTATGAGTCCTGTCTTATTAATGTGTGTGAGTTCTGCTCATATTATGCGCCGAATTACGGAAATTCAATTTAAAATATGTGTTTTTGAGCATGATAAAAACTTTTTGTATTGATGGTACTTTATTCATTGGTAGGTATTGTTGAATCTACATAATAATTATGTATTACTTTTAATTTCGCAACGGGTGGCTGATAGTGGGTAAAATTGAATGAATGAATTACCTACATCTACTCTGATTGATGCATCACTAAGCAAATAAAAACAAAGTTACCGTTTTGAGAAACAATCCGCAAACTACAAAAGTTTAATGCCATTTGACGTTGAACAATCCAACATTTTAATAACGACTTAATTACATCGAACCAGTATGAATGAACTTTCTACATGAAAGGGTTGATCCAGCCGTGAAGGCGGGTCTGTTGGTGTCTAGTCAATCTTGCGAGGCATACCTAGAGAAAAGAAACGATCACCCTGGAATTGAAAACTTTTTGATATAAAAGTCTTGACTGCAATTGACAACATTTCATATTTTCAAAAGATCTTAATTCGAAAACCATTTGGGTAAAACTGTATTTTATGCTCAAAAAAAATATTTTTGGATTTTTTTTCCCATTCATTTTGGAAAAAATCGTCAATTAGTGTGAACCGGAAGTGTGACGTCATTTTCCCTGCATTATCGAGAGAGACCTTAGTGCTGAAACGATTAAAAAGTGTATGGTATCCGGTTGTCATTTTCTGACATACTTGCCGTCTGACGTTTATTTGTTTTGAAAATTGTTACAACTGCTTAGCGGCTTTAGAAGTTTAATTTTCTTACCGTTGGTTCATTTGCACGTTTTCGAAGACCTTAAAAGACTTGGCACATTCCCACTGGACTCCGATAACGCATTCAAACATTATTAACTTGGCATTCTTTTACCGGACACCGATTTTTTTCATATAATGAAGACATCAGAAGGTTTTTCTCAGGCTGATAGCACGAATCTGCCGCGTGTTGAAATTATGATGATGGAGTACACATCGGCAAGTGATAAATATAATCCAGCCCAAATAAGAGGAGCAAAAGCATCGTTGTCTTCCCGAACTTCCTATGTTGACAACGCTGTAACGCCTGACAGTTATTTTTTTAATCGTAATTGTCGCTCTGGATTCTAGTTTTTTTAAATCGTAATTGCCGCTCTGGATTCTAGTTGGGAAAGTGACGTCATTTTCTACATACGCCCTTTTAGAATGAGCTACTTTTCAAACTGCTATTTTTAATGGAAAAATTGAGTTAAAACGAAAAAGAAAAAATACGGGTAGCTTAAAATTCCACCTATTTTCTATCCAGCTCATAAAATGAAGGAGTAGAAAATTTGAAATATTGTCAATTGTTTGTCTTAGACGAATTTTTAGGGTTCCTTACCCAAAGGGTGCCAACGGTACCATATTACTAAGCCTCCACTGTCCGTCTGCTCGTGAGTCACAGGGCTTTAGCTTTTGTACCCGTAATAGGTAAAGGCTTGACATTTTTACAGAATATGTATTTTATCGCCGCTATAAGAACAAATAATAAAAACAAATAAATTTTAAAATAAAAAGAGATTCCTATACAATATACGTCTTTTTTGGCGTCTTTTTACTCGACGGTAGTACGGAACCCTTCGTATGCGAATCGGACTCGCGCTTGGCCGATTTTTTCTGTTCACGTTGGTGATTTTTTGTCCGATAAATTTTATGAAGATCACAATTTTTTTGCCATTTTGATTTGTTAAGAAATAATGATATGTAATTTGTAACCTAAAATTTAAAATGAAACAAACATTCTGAGTATATAAATGTTACTAGTAATTGGGGGTTTACGATACCTACACCACTACACAAGGTAAATAAGCTTACCCCATCCCCGTAACTTGATGATATTACGAGTTAACCTTATTAACCTTCACATATTACTGCGAATATTACAGACGTTGCCTTTGACAACGCGGCATCCGTAAATCAAATCGACATGTTATTCATATAGCTAACCCTCATCAGGTTGCAGATATAAACGAAACGTTTCCTTGTGGTTTCCTGAGCCAACTTGGAAGATTGTGGTATACCTACTGAGTTCATTGTCATCACGCAGAACTGTTCCAAGCGAATATTTGTTGTGCGACAAAATATTGAAAGCTAACCTACCTAACCCTTTCTATTCAATATAAATAATACGATAGATAGTGGTAGGACTGACTCACTCCGCGATTCGGTTGCGCGGTAAATCTTACCGCTTGGCAGCGGAAAAAAGAACACGCGTTATGCGATAGAGAAAGACGGACGGATGCGGGTCAACTCTGTCCGCTCATTGTCCACTCATACGACGCGAACGTAGGGCTTCCAATCCCGCAGCCTATCTCTAATCTCGGTACTTGCGGGATTGCACATTTTCGATCCCGCGGGATCCCGGCATTTACGGGATCCCGCATAGAACTTAATGATATCAAATATAAGGTCAATGAAACAACGAAATAATCAACGTATTTAAACTTTTGAGTTTACCTTTTAATCATTAAATATTACACATAAAAAATAACATTGCACTTTTATTAGTTCTATTGAGACCAAAATTAAAATCGACCTCTGTTAAACAAACTCTAAGGAACTCAATTATAATTTAAGACAAATTATTAAAATATTAAATTTATGTATGGAATAAACACTTTATTGCACATAAATTAAGATAGAAACAATACAAAAAATAATGGATCTGTACAAAGGCGAACTTATCCCTATAAGAGATCTCTTCCAGTTAACCTTTGAGTTGAACAAACGAGAAAGAATACCTAACATCAAAGAAGATAGACAAACTATCATACTAACTTACTTACACAAAGAAAAGGCCAAGTTTTATTATTATTTATTAGTATTTATTATTTGCTTGTATCAATATTGTGTTGAAAATGTTTGTCCCGCAGTCCCGCAAATCCCGCGGGATCCCGCGCTCGTAATCCCGCTATGAGCGGGACTGAAAAAAGGCGCGGGATCCCGGAATACCGGGATTGGAAGCCCTACGCGAACGGCAGTTTTGTTAGCGAGAGACACGTACGTCTTTTTGTGGTCGCGCGACAGACAATATCACTAGTCACAACCAGTTGTGCTCGCCTGGCTGGCCGACTTCACGCTTACAGCTGGCCGGCAGCGCGCTTACCGCGATGCGACAACTCGTCTCGGTACAAGCCGGTGAATCACTCACGGTCCGCGCGCCGGCGGCAACAAGGCGCTAGCGCGACAGTGGCGCGATGTATGCGCGGTGACCGAGAGTAGTCGCCCGGGCGCTGCTAGCCTGTGCCGAGCCGTTCCGATGCCGATAAGTATGCGCTATAGAGTTTCTTACAAAGACCTGAGTATATATACTGAGTTCCGGTGCCGAGCACTCGATTGCTCTATCTCAAAGTTTCCGCCGTCGGCCGCCTGTTACTTAGATTGTGGTAAGGGTATTTTAGGCTTCAGTATAATCGATCCCTAAAGAAGAACCGCCACCACCGCAAAGGCACCGCATGCTGCATACATCACAAAGTTCCGCCGCTCCAACTGAAACTGTTTTACTTTCAGTCGCCTTTCACTTAACTTACAATTGTGATCTTCTAATGACTATTCAATAAGTAATATTCACTAAATTCACATTGAACAATACTAGACCTACGTTGTTAATGTCTCTTTGCGTCTTCAAACTCAAAATAAATATTACGAGATGGGTATAGATGTCGGCAAAAATAGATAATCGATTTCATTAACTTAACACAATGGCTTGGTACCTACTGATACAATGATGGCTTCTAAAAAAAGTAATTCCACCAGGAGGCAGTACAGTTACGGAAGGTCTTCTTGTCAGTTAGGTATCAAATTCACCAATTAAACCATAAGATTTTGGCATCTACTGTCAAATAAACCTTTTACCACCATGCTGCCAGCTACTGGAATTACTATTTCTTGAAACCCTCATTGTTGGTTCTGTTTATCTCGTTAATAGTACCAAATTGACCGTCCACAGAATAATCAACAGTATGTGTATTCCTGGGCTATATTTAAAAGGCACATATTTAAATGATCTTTATAGTATTTCAATTATGGCTTTAATTTTGCAGAAACAGTAAGCAAAAAAAATTAAATGGTCACCTTTTTTAATGATTGAGCTTTTTTTATATACTTGATAGTTTGTATATGAAGTTCATATACAAACTATCAAGTATATAAAAAAAAAGCTCAATCATGAAAAAAGAGTATCAAATATTATTAATGTATACCAAACGTAATTATAACCTTAATTTAAACATATATATGTATGTATGTACGTATATATATATATATATATATATATATATATATATATATATATATATATATATGGCAATATGGGGAAACTACAGCAAGAGGAATTTTTAATCTTGGTACTTAGCAATAATTATAATAAATAATAATAATAAATATTAGGGGACAATCTTACACAAATCGAACTAGCCCCATAGTAAGCTCAATAAGGCTTGTGTTATGGATACTAGACGACGATATATTTAATAATAGATACAAATACTTAAATACATAGAAAACATCCATGACTCAGGAACAAATATTCGTGCTCATCACACAAATAAATGCCCTTACCCGGATTCGAACCCAGGACCTCTTGCTTCGTAGGCAGGGTCACTACCAACTAAGCTAAAGGGGTCGTCATAATTCTTTCCTTTATTACAAAATGTGTCTACATAGGTACGTACTGAAATAAATATCTAGGTCAGTCTTGCACACACCGACCTAGTTCCAACCAAACTAAGTGATTTGTTCCAGGTTCTTGGGTAATTTCTATGTATTTAAGTATTATATTTAAATATGTACTCGTGTATACAAGCATTGCTTAGATTGGTTGAGACTTGATCGATTTATTTCAGTAGGTATGTAGACACATTATAAACTTATTAAACTGAGAGATGTTTGCCTAGTATCAAGACTAATGAATCATCTTTCTTGTGATGTTGCCATATGTTTTATTTAAATAAAACTTTTTTGACCTCTGCAAACTTAGCGTAGTCCCACTCTAATTTATCTGAAGATCAACTAATTTAGGCAAAATAATTAATGTAAAGATTTTATACATAAATAAAAAGACATTTAGTTTTAAAAGTGCTCATTTACGAGTTTAGAAGCTCAATTAAATATTTCCCTAATTAAGATATGAATGTGGTAGATATTTCGAATACGAACAATATCGTTGTATTAGTATCAGCCCAACAATGATAGTGGGATTTGGTTTAACCGACTTCCAAAAGAAGGACGGTTCTCAATTCGTCTGTATGTTTTTTATGTGTGTTTGTTCACCGATTACTTGAAATCGGCTGGACCGATTTGGAAAATCCCTTTTTTGTTTGAAAGTGTATATTTCAGAGGTGGTCCCATTGCAACCAAGTCAGGATCTGATGATGGAATCTTGGAGAAATCGAGGGAACTCTTCAAATATTATAGGCACACATATCGCGATTTCGGTATTTTTCGTAATTTCTCGTCCATCTCTTATTAGCAACAAGTTTCTAGTGTTAACCGACTTCAAAACAAAGAGTAAATTTGTATCTAGGTTTCTTCCCCGATTACTTGTAGATGGCTGAAACTATTTGGATTTTTTTTTTGTTTTAAAGGGTATGTATACCTCCGAGGTGGGCCCATTGCAACCAAATCAGGATCAGATAAAATAAAATAAAAATAAAATAAAATAATTTAGGTAGGCCCTCCTCAAGGGCTCTTTTACATGTCTTTCTTACATTCTTTTATGATGATGGGATCATGGAGAAATCGAGGGAACTCTTCAAATATCATAGGCACACATATAGCGATTTTGGTATTTTTCTTACTTTCTCGTACATTTCTTATTAGAAATAAGTTTCCAGTCTTAACCGACTTCAAATCAAAGAGCAATTTTTATGTAGGTTTGTTCCTCGGTTACTTGAAAACATCTAGACCGATTTGGATTTTTTTTCTTTTAACTATTTAGTTAACCAAATAGACTTATGTCTATTTGGTTAAAACAATATTTATCCAGCGCCACTAAAAATTTAAAAATAAAGTTAATTTTTAAAACAAAAAATAAAAACCGACTTCCAAAAACTTAAACTAAAAACCAAACAATAATATGTTAATTACCCCAAAGAAATGGATAAACAATAATTTACATATACATATACAGATATTTATAGTTTTTAACCTGTTATTTTTGAAGTCGGTGCCAGCTAAGGAGCTCAACACAGCCAGCTTTGCGTGGCAGGCACCAACTTCAAAAATAACAGGTTAAAAACTATAAATATCTGAATATGTATATGTAAATTATTGTTTATCCATTTCTTTGGGGTAATTAACATATTATTTTTGGTTCGTAGTTTAAGTTTTTGGAAGTCGGTTTTTATTTTTTTAACTACTAAATATAGTTACCTATCCAGATAGCTTGCACAAAGACCTACCACAACCAGAGTAGTACCTAAATATAGCAATGACAGAAATAGTAAACAGGAGATAAATGATCTTGGAGATTAGTGAGAGTCACGATTAATCTGTCTTTGAGTAAGTCATTAATGCTCATCGTAGCGGATACCTTGGATATTAGGTTTCACGCACGTCTGGTATGTACTATTACAAGACGCGTAACTTATGGTTACGACAGGCTAGACAGTCTATGTTATACAGGTATTAATAACGGCATCTTGTACAGAGATTGTAATCAACGACACTTTAAAATATTGTCAACCAAAATTTGTTATTAATATTAGCAAATAATTTTTTTGGAATAATGAAATGGGATGTACTTAAAACTGATTTAATTAACTAAGTAATATAAAATATTTTTACTTAACAAACGGTAATCTGCCAAACTGCCTACACGGTATCAGGACCATCGGCTTAAAATTATTAAATTTGGTTTGCATTCAGTTTTCTAAAATAAATATGTGTAATTTATTATAAATTTTCTACAGCATTTCAAATAGTTATCGTATTACCTCCATTTATAATTGACTAATTTCATTAACGAAGAGTAAGACGATTTGTGAAGTTTATTATGACTCAGATTGATAACGTCTAACAAGACTTACTCCGCTCTAATAAGCCTAAGACTTATCTGACATCTCATTTAAATGAAATAAATTATGATAGCTAAATTGAGCTGATATGATGATTATTTCTACCTATTAATACTGAAATAATATTTGTAAAGTTCTTGAAGCGGTTTAAAGGTACATAATAAATAAATAAGATATAAAGGAAGAAAGACTAACCAGACAGTTTATTGTGGTGTTTTTCCTCCTTATGTATATATTATATTTTCCAAAGCACTCATAGATTTGGACTTATAAAAGAGACCTGCGACCCTTTTGCGTAAACATAAGTTTTAACACGTTATTTTATTAAATCACACAATTCAAAAAGTAGTATAAACTATTCACACAACTGAATGACTTACAAAATGTAAAACTTAGCCTCAAATCAAACACAAGCCTTCTGGGCCATTACAAAATTATCTCTGCTGTTTAAATCTACGATGTGATTTGAACAGAACAAGATCTTTCATTTTTTAAGCTGCTTTAGATAAGTTGGCAGTGTAACCTATTGTAAACAAAAGTTAATAAAGTTACATAAGAGAAATTATTCTGAACTTGGCATCAACCTACATGTCCAAAATGTCTACTTGTTGATGCATTTATTCAATTTTTTAAGTATAGCTTCGGGCTATTTGTTCAAAGTGAGGTAGAGAGTGAGAGTGGATGGATGCGGTAAGTTTTGGATCACACGTGGATTATATATATATGCTAATATTCACTAATATATAATCACATTTTATTTTATACCTACTAATATTATAAATGCGAACATTTATGAAGATGTTTGTAGGTTTGGATGTTTGTTACTAAATTACGCGGTAACACCTGAATGGAGTGAGATGAAATTTGGCAAGTAGACAAAGTCTTGGATTGAAACACAGGATAGGTACTTTATATCGCGGTAAAAACTTTCCCTGAGTCAATAACGGGAATAACGCAAGTGAAGCTAAAGGGCTTTCACGTAATAAATAAATTACGAGTACGAGTAGATACTTTACATTTACATTTCATATTAGTAGTTGAATCAAACTATGTAGCATATTATAATACAGAATTGACAGAAAATTATAACTATGTATACCTATATGTAATATAGACTCGTAGTTTTATATGGCGTCAAATTTTCTTGGCTTCCTGCATCGAAAACCACCATTGAAATTGTGCATAATTTCATGGTCTTGGTCAAAACTAATTTCTTAAAAAGATACTTCTTAAGAAGATAGTACGTTCGTTCTTACATATTTGTAATTGAACCTCTATTACCGTTAAGCAAAGTCGTTTTTTCTACAACACAATCATAATTAAATAAGAGATTTTGAAAGATAACTGACAGTTTATCTTAACGAAGCGACCTCTCCAAAAGCTCGTAGCTCTTAATTTATTCAATTCTCAAGTACGCATTGCACAGTCATTGTCAGTTTCGGGCCGTATAAATACCGCGGGGCTCTACCGGATTGTTAGACAACTTCCAAAGTTCGAGTAGTACACTACGATTCAAAAATAAAAAAAAAAACAATATGCAGAAACTCGTAAGTGTTTTCTTGAATATTTAAAGGATTCAGTGTAACGGTCAAAGTTTGCGACAAGCGTGATTGAGTTTTAAGTGACTTGAAGTACCTACCTTAAAAAGTTAAAAGTTATTTTAACTCTAGACAGAAGTTAGAATTACCATAGCGCTAGAATTATCAATAGGGTAGTTCACGACACTACACAGATCCGATATCCACATTGGCAAAAAAATGGTAACCTACGAGATAAAAAAAAATAGATTCCGTTAGCAGATATTTCTGCTTTAATAAAAAAAATGCATCGGAAATATTGTAGTTAAAATGACAACGGAATTGAATTGCTTCTTTTATCACCAAAGCGGTATTTGAAGACGCGATATGTGACATTACCAGGCAATAGGATTTGCTATTTCTAATTCGTCTTCATAACAGTAACCTTGATAGGTCCTTAATGACAACTAGGTATAGTTTACTTTTTACTTTGATACTACAAAAGTATTCCTTTTTAAAATGTGATATCTAAAATTATATTGTGCTACATAGATACAATATCCTCATGTAAAAGTTTCCATGGAGCGTCCCTGCTTGTCGTTGTTCAATAAAATGTCAGGTAAAATAAATGCAATATTTTCATTATTTCAGATCGCCTTCGCTGCTCTCCTGGCCTGCGCCGCCGCCGCACCTGGCCTTCTAGTCGCCCATGAGGCTCCCGTCGTCCACTCCGTGCACGCCGTCCCAGTGGTGGGCTCCAAGACCACCATCACTAAGAGCAGCCAGGTCGTGCACCATGGCAGCCCCGTCGTGCACGCTGTTCACACCCCGGTCGTTCATGCCGCGCCCGTCGTGTCCGTGCACAGTGCGCCGATTGTTCACTCTGCCCCCGTCCTCCACGCCGTCCACGCTGCCCCCGTCGTCCACGCCGTCCACACTGCCCCCGTCGTCCACGCCGTCCACGCTCCCCTGGTCGTAAAGACCGCCCCCGCCGCCATCGCTCACAGCAGCTCAGTCGTTCATCACGGACATGTCGTCAAGTCTGTTCCTCTGATCGCTGTCCACCATTAAATTTTAAATAAATTACCCTAGTACCTTTCAAAATTGTATTTCTTTCCACTTCCTATGTATGCATGCTTAAAAGAACGTATGCTGCGCCGTTTAAGGACGATCTCTGTATACAACTTTTGGGTAGTTAATGTAAGTACCTAATATTTAGTTTCATAAAAATATACGAAAATCTTTATAATGTTAAGCAACGAAACGTATGTGCAAACTTAAATGCTACACCTTAACGTTAGTCCCAGTTAGTAAAATACATTTAATGAAAGTGTAAATGAAAACAAATGTCTCATGTAAGTTTAATAGCTACTGGGCTTCAGCCACATTTATATAATATATAGTATAGTTCGCATACGCGCATGGGTTAAGCAGACTTAAATGTTTGTTAAAAAATTCTACATGAATTGTGTTTGTCGGAATCTATAAAATATATGAAACATAATTCCAAATACCATCGGTACTTTTTTGTAATTATAACGGATATTTTCTTTCAAATTTATGTTCTATACGACACATTGAAGAAAATTCTGACACTGAAAATATTAATTTAAATAAATGAAGGTTTAATTTAATTTTTAGCTAACTTCAGTTTACTAAGGAGTTGTACCTTATTTAAGTCACTTTACTCGTATATTATCACTTTGTAATCCCTTTATAGCCATATAAATCAATGTATACCTTATAATAAATAATAACATCCACGAAACCAATATGTATAATAGAATGTAGATACAACAACACTGCCGTCATAACGTAAAAAGACACAACTAACATTTTTTTTCGACATCAAGATTTTTACATATTCGGAATCAGTAAATTTCGCTGATTCCGAATATGTATATAACTCAGTGTCGAAAAAAAATGTTAGTTGTGTCTTTTTACGTTATGACGGCAGAACAGTCCTATTTAGTGATAATTATGTATATTGGGTACAAGTACTAAAGAATAATTTATTATATGTACTTTTTAGGGTTCCGTACCCAAAAAGTGCCAGCGGAGCCCTATTACTATTATTCCCACGCGACGGTACACCACTATATTCGGGTACCGCCTGCGTTAGACGATTTACCTATATAACGAAGATTATACTGGTTTCAATCCTGTATTTATATACCGGGGGTATATACTTGTTGATATTACTTTCATTACGCGGAGCGCAGGCTGCAGTATTTCGATCTAACATACCATTTTCTATCACTATTTACCTGACCATTAGAAGTAGATGAAACTCGACTTACAACAAGATACGACACAAATGCACTAATAGAATAGGGTGATTCAAGTCGGTTGATTTTACATACAAACATTTTTAAACATAATTGATCCCATGGAAGCAAACGATGACCGTTACGTTTACCGACGTTACGATGACCGTTACGTTTGTGTGGAAACCCGACCGACTCGATCACCTTAAAGTCAAAGTCAATCATTTATTTGTTAAAAGCGGGTTTAAAAACAGTGTTACAGGCTAAGCCTTGGAAGCAGTTCTCCACTTTTTGCCGTTGGAGGCGTACAAATGCTTAAGGAGAGAGTTCTAATACTGATTTCCCACGGTGTAGCATATAATAAGGTTTCATACAACGGAATCCAACTTCACCATATTTAAAATCTTGTAATTTTACTAAACGGATTCAAAACCTGCTTCACCTAATTCGGTGAAGCTAAACTGCATGAAATTGGAGCAACGAGTAATGAGGAAAATTATGTGTACCGATAACATGTCATTTCTGTTAATTGACGTAAGAGAAGCCAATATGATTGAGTTCAGGGAATCGATCTAGATTACTTTTAGCTATCAGAGGCTTTTTAGAACAGAATGTTATTTCATAAAATACAGGGCGTCGAGGAAAAGGAAGTATTTACTACATTTTTACTTATAATATTTACTCGTTATATTGAAAATAGTAAATTGAATACAATTGTTTATTGAACAAAAAAATAACGCTTTTATGCCACACCTGGTCATAAAGTGTTTTTTTCCGCACACTGCGCGTACGAAAAAAGCCGCTTTCTGGCCAAATGTAGACATAAAATGATGTACACAACATGTGTACTGTACTATAATGTTTGTTAATATTATGTTATGTTACATTCTCAACTTTAATAAGAAAAAAAAATGTTTAGTTAGTTATAATACATTTGCGGAAAGTCTTTTCAGAAGGGCTCATTTTATATGGTTTTCATAGAAAAATAAGCCCTTTTGAGACGACACTCCTATTAGGTTTTAATGTGTACATTGTTTTATATAAGTATTGCTGACATGGTATAGTACATTACACAACTAGGGTAGTAATACAAAGAAAGGCCGAGATCGCAGAAGTTTGCGGCCCGAGCTGCAAGCGAGGGACGTAAATATGCGATCGAGGGCTTTCTTTATTACCTCCCGTGTTGTGTACATCATTTTACGTCTACACTTGGCCAGAAAGCGGCTTTGTCCGTTCGCGCAGCGTGCGGAAAAAGCCACTTTATGGCCAGGTGTGGCATAAAAGTATTTACTATATATCAATACACGAATGGCTAGAAATGTTCTGTTGTTGTTCCGTGTGTCAGGGAATGACTTTTACACCCGCCACAACTCCTCATTATATTTTTACTACCTCCTACTTAACTAAATAGTTTTGTTCTTTAACATCTAATCTATTAAAATTTATCGTAACTTAAGAAACTGTAGATGTTTTATATTTTTAAAGGTCAACTCGGGCTCGCTCCTTCATTTTTTTATCGAGCGTAATGTAAAAAAGTTCTTATAAGCTGTTACTTATCGTAATACTTGGTGATTTCTCTTGGGGAATTATTGGAGTGTACCTTTTATTGAAATCTTCCAAATTCTGATAGATCGAAAGACTCAAGCACGTAAAGGAAAATCCCAAATACGCGTAAGTGAAATTCATATTAAACGAACTATTTACCTACTTAAGTCCACAATTCGAGATGTTATGTTGCGAAAGCTTAAAGCTTTATTTGTGCAATTTTAGCGCACTGCTGATAATAAACCTCATTCATAATGTCATGAAAACGTAAACAGTAGTCATATTTGGGAGCAATTTGTTCAAAATGAGAGCAACATAATGCTTCGTGAATTATCTTGATGAATGGTTTAAAAAATACAGAAAGGTATAAATGTGTTTTTTTTTTAATAATCCAAGCCAACTTAAATAAGATTCAGGTATCTGAATTGCACCGTTTTAACATTGAATTGAAGAAATACCTTAGTGTCAAGATTAAGTGATAAAATGCGATGTAGTTGCGATAAATCTCACCGCCATGGTTGTGTAATTACTCATTGCACGATGGCCCGGATCCGGTTGCATGTACTGCAATTTAACAAATTAAAACAAGTTTTCTGGTATTTTTTTTAGGTTTCCGTACCCAAAGAGTGCCAACAGGACCCTATTATTATTAAGCGTCCACCCACACAAATCTTTTGAACCGTAATAGGTAATTAAGTTACTGAGCTACGACGTTTTTACATTGTACGTGGTAAATAGGTACCTCATGCCTCTTGCGAGCAAGTCCAACTTGCATTTAGTATTTTTTGCTTAAGGTTGGTCTCATTTAACCCATCTGACCCAGTGCTCTTGACACAGCATAATGAATAATTTTGAAATAATTTATTAGGTTTACTTCCAAGAAAAAAAAATACAACGATTAAAGCGAGTTAAGTTATAAGAATGCTGATGGGTGACAAATAGTTGATCTTTTAAGGAGTCGGGTCACGGCGCGAACGCATCTTAAGCGATGTACCAGTTTCTGCAAGCAGAGTAATTTGTTATTTAATGTCAACATTTTTGTTCAATAAATTGCGCACTGCAGCACCTAGATACGATTTATTTATGGTTTTATTTATAGGTATATTCCTGACGTTCATACATTGTTTACGGTGGTAATTTGCGTCGTTTTTTAGAAATTCACATTAATCGTAATACAAACTTATTTCGTTAGTTAGGTACTAACCTAATAAATAATAATAAATATTGTGGAGACAATCTTACACAAATCGACCTAGTCCCAAACTAAGCAATGCTTGTATTATGGATATGGGTACTAGACGACGATATATTTATATATTTAAATAGATTATATATTTAAATAGATAGAAAACTTCCATGACTCAGGAACAAATTTTCGTGCTCATCACAAAAATATTTGCCCTTACTAGAATTTGAACCCGGGACCTCTAGCTTCATAGGCCGTGGCACTCCTATCCCACTGAGCTTAACGTGTCGTCAAACAATTGGCGGAGGATAATTTGCCTTGAATTATCAAATTCGAATTTCATGGTACCTACTTTTACAAGGAACAAAACTACTAATAACTCCCTTGTTCCGTCTAGGTAACCGGGATGAGGTAACCAGTAACCAGAGTTCATGATACTTTTTCGACAGAGGTAGTAACAGAGGGACTAATTTAGTAACCAATTAACTGGCGACCTCAGCAAGGCACTAATAGGCCGCACATTAGGACCCGTTAGCCTGTAAGCCGAACTAGGAGAGATAAATTAACAGGTTACAGATTTAATAGGCCCAGTAAAAAGAGAATTTATCGCGAACGTTTAATGGATTAGGCTCTTTAGAAAGATTTATTACACTTGTAACGGGGTTTATTTTTCTGATGAAAATATTTTAGCGTTTAACTTTATCTTAGTGTTAAAGATTCAGAAAGAATCAAATGTACAATAAAACTGATCAATGATAATGAGCTGTAACATCCGTTTTTTACCAGTTTTTAACTTTTTAATACCAAAACAACGTTTTGTTTACATAAACTTTAATCATCATCTACATGTTGTATTTTGTTGTATCAACTCTCTGATTCTGCGAATACACTGTGGCGAAGCATGTGAGACATGTCGAGAGTGAGGTACTGGCGGGAAACTGACTCCGACTTCACCATGGATAAGTGGGGTAACCATGCCTTGGTAGGCTTTAAGACTAATAAATATCAAAACTAATTGTTGTAACTTTGTGATAACCAATCAGTCGCAGTAGCACTACCTTGGTGTCAAAAGTCTCATTGAATGAATAATGAATTCTTCATTGCGATCTATTGTGCAGTTACACACTTGAGAACAAATATTCCGGGTTACTAACACAAAATCTCATAAGCAAGTGCAGCTTATTGATTGCTTAAATAATGATTTTAATTTTGAAAAACATATATAATGAAATTACTGTCTGTTTGTTTACAAAATGAATACTAAATCCAATCAATAAACTAGCTGCATTAGCTTACCTGATAATACGTTTTATGTCAGTGACCTGGAATGTTTGCCCTCGAGTGTTATATGTATAAGTTTCTTCTAGGTGCATGATAATTCCCTTTGTTACCCATGGTCCCTTGAAGGGAGGGGAAAAAAAATCCCCGTGGTCCCTCCGAGCAATATTATGCTGCCGAAATACGCGATATAATCCGTTTAAATTGTTTTATTTAGAAATGCATTTATTTAATAATAATAAAAATTAGGTACAGTCAGCTGCAGAGATAAGTATATCCCCTGCCATACTACGAATGTATGACAGGGGTACTACTTATCTCTATCGTACATACAAAAAATATCAAATAAGTAACTCGTAAAATTTGTTGGCTGAGACCCAAGTACATAAATATAATTAGTATTTTTGCTGAAAGACACCGGACGAATAATGCAGCGGAAGGGTTGCATTCAAAAATAAATAAAACTGTGCACTATCTATTAAACGTGTTACAAGGCATATGTACCGTAAATAAAATAAAACTACCTAAAAAACCGGTCAAATGCGAGTCGGACTCACGCAGGATCCGTACAAACTCGTCAGTAGATTTTTTTCATTTTTCCAGCCTCGTGATTCGGCAGCATAATATTGCTAGGAAGGGACCACGGGGATTTTTAGTCCCCTTGGTCCCTTCAAGGGACTACGAGAGGGACCATGGGTAACAAATGGATAATTCGTATAATTACCTGACACATTTTAACGCCTACTTATATAATTTAAATTCTGCTAAAAATATAAAACATAAATCCAACTTTCTTAGATCTAACGCTATTACTTTTGTGTAGGCGTCTTATTCAATATTTTGATAAGTACAACATTAGGCAGACGACGAATAAAATAAATCAACAATCCTTAAGACGTGGGAGTTTCGCCGTGGGGATCATGAAAGGAGTCGATGTACTTAAAATAAAATAATGTAGAAGAGCATTCATGCTGTTTTGAACGTCTTAGTCATCGATCAATAACGTAGAAAATACTGTATAAGTAAAACAAGTTCACGAGAAACAAACAGTATTCATGTAACTAAATTAAACACAGTCTCTCTAATCTAATTAAGCGTGTTCACTGGTTCTCACATAATACGAGAGGTTTAGAAAAATTCTTGACCATAAGTTGTTTGGTAACTCGAATACTAAGGATACTATAAATTGAAGAGTTGGCGCCTAGTCAGTTAGTTGGTCACTAACGCGATACCCACTTGGTTTATTAAAGTAAATAATAAAAATGTATCAACTGGTAAGTAAATTGGAGGTTTCGCCGATATTTACAGATTTTGGGCGAAAGAGAGTGGATGTTTCTAGTTTATTAAGCTCCAAGAAAGTTGGAGCGTTATGATTGAGTAATGTTCTGGAAATGCTGAGCGTGATACTTATTCCCAACTATTTCTAGAAAACATTTTTTTCACGGCGGGTGAAATCTTTTACTAAGACATGATTTATTTAACTTTCTATAAAAATGCTAATGTTTTAATATTTATAAGTTTTATGGAGACATTTCTGCGTTCCAATATTTCCTAGAGAACTTTGGTAGTTATATTTATGAAAGCGTCATAGTTATTACTGCTGTTACCGATAAGAGTTATTGTGTACATTGATAATAAAGTGAAAAGATTTTTAACTTCAAACATGATGGTTTTTTTAAGAACAACCATTTTTTTTTTCAATAACAGCCCTCGTAGAAAAAAATATTTCTGGTAGCCCCCATACATTGTATTTTTTTTATTTCAGTTCACAATTTTGACCATTATGGCAGCGGCGTCCGCCGCCCCTGCTCCCAAGCCGGTGGTAGTATACCCGCCTGCAGTGTACCACCCGCCGGTGTACCATCCTCCCGTGTACCCCGCGCCACTCCACTACCCCGCTCCGGTAGCCGTGTCCCACGTCAGCACTCTACTCAACCACCACCCAGTGCTGCCCTATTCACCGTACCGTGTGCTGCCTGTACCTGCCGCCCCAATCGTACCACCACTCTTCTAAATATAAATGCTTGCACCAATTGTTGTAGATTACTAACGGAATAGCTTTGCAATTCTCAGGTAATACTTGGGCTTTTTCTATTACTAATGAACATCAGAAAGGTTTGATTCATTATTTTGATAGTTCTCGCTCCATTTTGACGTTAAATTAATTGGAATGTTTAAGCATTTATGGTGACAGCATCAACTGTAATTGTAAAGTAAAGTAATTTGATAAGGGTTTAAGTGTCAAAATGCGCTATCATTTGTGAATCAAAGGCGTTGATCTAAAAGTTTGTCATTTTTAATAATCTTCTCTGCGACATCGACGGACGAAAATTATTTGGCTGGCAAATTTAAAGTTTTAATATTGAAATTTGAAATATTATAAAAATGTACTGTTATTAATAATAAGTTGCCTAATTACAATAGGTGCAAGATATTTTATTGCAGAATTGTTCAAAATTTGTATTAAGTTCCTTTTGGATTGTATAGTATATAATTTTATTTATTTACAATACATCAATTTAAATGGATGTTGATGAAATCTTGAAATGGCTACGCAAAATGGATGTTGTGATGTAAATTAAAGCAAATGGTAAAAATTACGTTTTGTTTTTATGACTTTTCTCAATTAACTACATTTATTATCTTGTCTCTTTGAGATTCACCTTCAAAAAATATAAAAAATGCGAGTTTCGCACATAAATAAACTTCCACGTGGCTTGGCTTTACTAATTTATATGCGAAAGTGATATACTTTTTGTATTACGTAATAATTCTTTTTTTTATTCGCACAATTTACTTGTTTTTGAGCTTATTTTATAATAAATTCAAAACTAAGTAAATTGTGTGAATGTGGGGTACCACATCAGATTAAAAGCAGTTAAAAAATTGTTGAGTCTAATTGCAAATAAACTGAGTAATGAACCGCTTGGTGGTACATACGTTAACGCATATTATTCTTCAACACAATTTATTATTATAACTTGCAATTAACAAGCAGAAATATGCGAAACTTATAAACAAACATCGTTGCTCAGAAAATGACTTAATCTGATTTAAACATTTAATACACTACACAAGCCGATAATACACACAACATTTTTTTTCCTTCACATATAGATACCATTCAGTAATTGTTATGGCAGTAACCGAAGACAATATTCGATACTATCGTTGCGGATATCACATACCCTTGAGCTGTTATATAAAGTAATCTTAAGACGAGAAGTTTATTTACCTCTCTACATAAAAATAATAACGAGGGTGAACTCCATACATGCAGTCAAGGCCACTTGGTTGTAACAAAATATATCTTGAGGAAAAATATTAGGCTCAACAGAGTTCACTACACTTTGCCTTCAAGATTAAAGATATGCCTAGGTTTAGAATATTAAGTTTATCTTAGTTTTACTGCGAAAATGTTATGGTATCGCATAAAATATTAAGGTAGCTACTTATAGAGATAACAGAAGGAAGACATTATGAATGGGAACGAGCTATTTAGCAGAGCCATGAGGAGATTTCACCTTAGCTTTTGTCTCATTTTGTTACTAAAATAGCCAGCTTTATTAATGAGGCTTTTATTCTACACGAATTCAGAAACTTGTTAGCTACAATAATTATATTTCAGCAACATGCCTGTCACCCAGTACGTACGCATATTATAGTACAGAACTAGAGCCATATTTCTATGAGTTAAATATGACTGCAGTATAGAAATTATTGTTTCTAGTCGCAAAATATGTCACTTCTAGAAGCTTAAGTCAATTGTTCCTGTTCTATAAAGCTACAAGTCAAGAGCAATCGGTTCGTTTCTCTATCGAGTGCCAAGGTGGCGCCACACCCACGACATTGGCCATTTATCTTTTAGTATCGAGATAATACACGCTATTGTAATTTTGTAAGAAACAACAAACATGTAATCGATATGTAATGCCTAGTCTTCAGATGATATTTCCACGAGATCACCCTCTTATACTTATATAGATCAATACATAACTACTTAAATAGATAAAAAAACATCCATGACTCAGAAACAAATACTCGTGCTCATCACACAAATATTTGCCCTTACCAGGATTTGAACCCGGGACCGGACCTCTGGTTTCGTAGGCGGTGTCACTCCCATTAAGCTAAGCGTATCGTGTTCCATCTGGTCATCATCATCATTAATTTAAGAGTTACACTCTTGTCGGTGGAGTAGCTTCCAATCTTGTCTGACGTACGCCAGCTTCTTGACATTTTGATAAGACACAACATCAACTTTTTCCTTCACTTGGTCCATGTAACCTGCATCCATGCATCTGGTATAGAAAGCTTATTTAATAAAAACTTATGAAATTAACATAATACCAATAATCGATATTTTATAATAAACCTCTTACAGTGGAGAATCTGTTTAGTTAAGATGCTTTTGCACATTTTCGAATATTTGTTTAAATAATATAATGAGACAGATCAGTAGCAAATATTATATATTAGTATTCTATCTATTTATTTAAATTGTTTTGTAATTGTAATGTAATTTTTTAAGTTGTAATTGTACCCAAGGGTTGTCTGCAAGAGATCGCTCTCTTAGCGATAAGACCACATGTTGTCTACCTTTAGTCTTTAACATCTTGTTTATTTTTAGGATGTCTGTAACTTTTTGGAGTGCAAAAATATTGTAATGTTTCAAAAACTTCTTAACTTAGTCGTAGTTGAGAAGCTCTGCAATTCAAATAAAACAATTTTTTTATATACACCTTAAATTGGTAATGAATAGGGTATAATGCAGTACACGCGTGTGCGCTTATATGCACTAATACTTTGTTATTTTTTTTAAACTTTACGTTATGTGATCACAAATATAGTTAATCTCCTCTGTCCGCTTTTAAAATGTAACATTGACAATTTCATTAATTATTTATCTATCATGTTAGGTCATCTATACAAAACCAATCCCCTATACACGTAGTAAGGATTATGTCGCTAAAACTAGTATTGTTTATACATGTAATCACAAAAGTGTTTAATATTTATTGCACAATTAAATAGCAAAATAAGTAATAATATTGCAAAATAGTGCAATGGGTGAACTTAGTGCTTCAAGTTATTTAATATATATATATATATAGTTTTATGCCACATCTAGCCATAAAGTGCCTTTTACCGCACGCAACGCGTACGGAAAAAGCCGCTTTCTGGCCAAGTGTAGATATAAAATGATGTACACAAAACGGGAGGTAATAAAGAAAGCTCTCGATCGCATATTTAAGTCCCTTGCTTGCAGCTCGGGCCGCAAACATCTGCGACCTCGGCCTTTCTTCGTTTACCACCCTAGTTGTGTAATGTACTATTAAATATGTGGCTGTGTTTTCGTTTTATAACTTGAACAGTAAAATAAACTTTTAAAGTTTCCTTTGTCTAAATTAGGTATTTGGTGTGAAAAACATTGTGATAAACAGTGTTCGGATCTTGGGTGCTATTTGGGGTATATGACTTCAAACCTTTTACAGAAACATGGATATTCCTCAGGATTCCGGGATAACCCATGTTATCACTATAGACGCATATAGCAAACAAAAAATGCATCTACAATAATATTCATTCCCAGAACTCCGAGATATATCCATGTTTCTGTATAACGTTTGAAGTCATATACCCTAAATAGCACCCAAGATCCGAACACTGGTCATAAAGTATCAAAAAGTCAGTTTAATTTCCACTCGTTGACCAAGCGAGCGAAGAGTCTCCGTTCCAGCTTGGGCAAAAATGCTTTCGTATATCGGGCCGTTCCCCTATTGCAGGTCGCGTTTCTCAACCGTATCTCGCGAAATTTTGTGAAGTGTCAATAATTATATATCATTTTGTCGATACAGTTTTTGGACAATTTACAAAATTGCGCAGCCATAGGGGATGACAGACTCGCGAAGTCGCTCACAGAGCCACTAGTTTTATATAAATATAACATTTATTACTCATATATATATGTATGAGTAATAAATGTTATATTTATATGTATGAGTAATAAATGTTATATTTATATCAAACTAGTGGCTCTGTGAGCGACTTATATATGGGCTTTTTAGGGTTCCGTAGCCAAAATGGCTAAAAAGGAACCCTTATAGTTTCGTCATGTCCGTCCGTCCGTCCGTCCGTCCGTATGTCACAGGCATTTTACTCAAAAACTACAAGACGTATACTGATGAAATTTGGAATATAGATGTCTTGTAGATGCCGCTACTAAGTTTGGTAGTTAAATAATAAAAATAAAGAAATCTAGGGGGGGCACTCCATACATGTAACAGAAGCTAAAAATTTTTTTTTTCAGCAATTATCAACGTGAGGTACATAATTCGATAGTTCTTTTAAAAACATTATAAGGCTTTTATGTACTTTTTTTTAATTAAGTGAATACTTTCGGAAATAATCGCTCCGAAAGTTGCATAAATTGTGTCCCCCCCCTTTAACTTTTAAACCGTAAGTCCAAAAAATATGAAAAATATCAGGAAGGTAACGCTTAATAAATACATTCAACGAAAATTATTTTTAATAGTAAGGAATAAACCGTTTTCAAGTTATTGCTGAAAAACTTCCCAACCAAAAGGTTTTAAGTGCCATTGATTTACACGGCATTTAAGACCTTTTGTCAGTTGTTTATTTTTAGCTTTATTTTTATCTGTAGCACATTTCCTTATAGATACGGCTATGGAACCCTACACTGAGCATGATCCGACATGCTCTTGACCAGTTATTTATTTAAAGTGCGTTCTTAACTGACAGTTAGCAGGTCGTCACAGACGATTAGTGTCAAACATAGCTTAAGTTTCGCCTAACCGTAGATTTTAAAATAAAAATGCCCATATCTCCATAACATAAGTCTTCATATATAAAGTAATTTCATAAATCTTCATGTATTAATGCTATACAGTTTTGAACTTACCAGTACGTGAATAACCGAGTAGCGTAAATTAAAACGCTCGTGACCGCGTTACTTGCACCGGTCGACATTGAAGACTTCGTCCGTGCAGGCTTTACATAAAACTGCACATTAACCACATTACTGCACTTTTCGACTCGGCGGCACAAAAAACGTTAATGGTTTTTAAACCGTTAATGGTTTCTCGCTGGTATATGAAATACGCTGGTATTTCAAATGTTATCTTGATATGCCTAATTAAACCCGTTACCTATTTTGAAACGTTCAAATTTCACAGGTTTTATAGGTCCCGAATAGGTTTCAATTTCAGTATAAAACTTTAATTTCACAAAGTGTTAGGTAATTTCTAAATTCAATACACTTTTACGGTTTTGTCATGTTTAATCGTGCGATAGGCGATAGTTTTGCAAATGTTCAATTGTAGTAGGCTTAAAAGCGTCTAGGGACCACTTTAATTAAAGTGGTAGAATTCTATAACGGTCATAAAATCGAATTTATAACGAAACATTTATTAAAAATTGTATTTTTATTAGGTACTCTGCTATCCTAGCAATATTATAAATGTGAAACTTTGAGTGAGAATTAAGAGATCAATAAGACGCGTGTGCAATTTGATTAAAATTACGAAGTACCTTATATTTACAAAATCTACATGCTAAATGGCAAAATCATTAGGCCTTTGAATACATATAAATCATAAGAAATTGTTACTTGTACGCCCAATTTAATTTCAATCAATTCGATTGTTACCACGTTATCCAGTAACAAACATCCAAACCGCTAAACATCAAACATTAGTCGAATTCTATATAGTAGTTAACCCTTTAAGGGTTTTAATAAAATAACTTAAACTTAATAATGCTCTAGTAGCGCGAATATCATTAAATCCCAGCAAAAACATTACATGTAAAAAGATGCAAGTCTTGAAACGCAGTTTTTCTACAACAAAAAAAGATATAATGTTAAACCAACTCAGTTTCGGGGGGATTGAACACATTTTATAGTTTTCAAATAAACAATCATCCACGCCACGGGTAAATAATATAGGCAAGTCGTTGGAAATCGAATTCAAGTTCAATTTCAATTAGGCATTTCCAACTAGTCGAATTCGCATTTAAATTGTAGATAGAATTGTAATCGTAGATTACCCAGACAGGATATTAAAATATACTGTATTCAGGGAATATTGCTATAAAATAAAATAGACTTCAGGCAGTCATAGCGTGCTAGATAAATAAAATTGTGGCGATAAGGGTACGTCAATATGGCCAATTCCTTGTAGGTACTTTCCTATTATGTTCTACTACTGCATTACAATACCAATCATTGCAAACCCATTATAAAAATAAGATATACATAAAATAATAAATTGCACTAACTCCACGCATTACGCCAAATTTACTTTTGTGAATTTTCGTTTCACAAATATATAATTTGGAAATAATTTTGTATTTAATAACAACAAATAACCATTGCGAATCGGAATTGCACACTAAAGGTCCGTACAACAGTACAATAAAAAATGACGTAGTTACAGCGGTTACAGCCATACGCACTCTATGAAAAATTACGGTGTCATGCTATTACGATTCAAAACAAGCATCCATATTATGTACAGACGGGCAGATGGACGGATGAACGGAGGCTTAGTAATAGAACCTTAAAAATAAAGTACCTTCCTTGTGTAACGGCACAGTCATCCTGTGATAGCATCACTAGGATTATGAATCACGTTACACAAACAATACGGTATTATTAAATAATGATAAAAAATCATAATTGATATGGGACGTTTCATTACATAAACTTCCATAGAGAAGTAGATCTAAACAATAGAATTAATTGGTATTACTAAACAAGGAAACATCTCCAAGTCAATATAACAGCTGGTCCGTCAGGTAATACAGGTCAAATTGACGTCACTTCTATTGTCCATAGGTCTGTGGAAAGTCACTTATAAAAAGGCAGTAGAATGATACAAATGTATGTCATTCGGCTAAGATCTGAGGACAACATGACGTCTTTGACTCTGCTCCTGGTAAGATTTTTTTTATATGTAGGTACTTATATCACGATAATTTTCCGATGTAAAAAATATATTTTACATATCTACAAATCTAAAGTAGCCCTGTGAAAATGGAATATGTTAAAAGAATATATCTAACAGTTCTGAGGACGAGGACGTGGCGTGGCGTAAAGATATATCCTTGGGCAAGCCGGTGCTGATTTGGCATACATTTTCCATAAGAGCTGTAGAATAAGGTGCTCAAATGCCTGATATTAGGCAAGCCGCTAGGAATCGAGTTCTTTGGACGCCACGCCACTGCTCGCCACATACATATGTATGCGTTGTAAGGTATTACACCAAAAAATGGCTTCTATCATTGATTATCTGTTTCAATGATACTTCAGATGATGATCTGTATCAAATGTGTTACGGTTTTAAGGTGTGGTGAGTACCATAAATTAAATACTGTATGACTATAAAGTCAATTAATTGAATTTCGTGCTCCACTGCTGACAATTGCTCACCAAGAAGTTAGCTGAGTCATAAAAATAAGATAAATATTTATTTTATTAGTGAAAAAGAAAATAAAAAAATCTTCCATTTGATAGATTAATTTTGGGCTGCCAAGTATTCTGTATTAAAAGTTCACAATCAGATTTAATTTGTATTAGATACGCTATATAAATAACTTGCATTCTCATTAGGTCCATCTTAAACTAGTAAAAAGGAATTTCCTTATTCTCATAATGAGGCTATAAATATGTAACCAGACGCTCGCGTCACCCTATATAAATCAAGTCAGCGAACAGTGCACGGAACATTACTGGCACCAAATAAAAATGATAAATAAAGAGCCTTCTTAGAAATACAGCTGTTCAAATGGGATAGCTGAGAGTACATATATCGTGGGTGACGCCTAACAAGTCATACATACAAACTATACACAGAAAGCATGAACGAAAGTATTACTTTACAGAACTTTCATACAGGCATACGCATACGTATAAATTTAACGTATCCCTGTTCATCTAATGATTTAATGTTTACTTAATATTAGTTATGTAACTTTAATTTCCTTTTCCAATAGTTAGTTTAGATCACTTTGAATTTTTCACGAATGTTTTTTAAAACTAAGCGCACCAAAAGATTCAAAAGCATTTTTAGATTCTCACCAAGCTCTCGTGTAATACTAAATAATTTGCTTAAAAATATACTTTATACAAAAAATATTACTTCTTTTCAGGTACTCTCAGCCATAATGCTAACCACAGCAGCGCCATCACCGGGAATCCACATACACTCAGCATCATACGAAGTCCACCCGCCACTGGTTCATCAAGTGCCTGTGTACCACGAGACGTATCACCCGTATCATGCGCCTGTCGTCGCGCCAGTGGTACATTCCGTCGCATACCACCACCCTTATGTGCAACCAGTTGCGTATAAAGTGAAAACGCACTATCATTTGTTTGGAAAATAAGTATTACGTTTGGAAAATAAGTATTACGTATTTATGTACATAGATTTTTTTATTATAGATGGTTTAAATATATACTTCGTTTCATTAGACTCCTTTGCAAATAATGAGTTTTAAGCGTACGTCAGTTGTTTATGTCCTGGTTCTCTATAACACTTGGACCGAATTGAATGTTTACCTTTTTTCTATGACGGGTCAATTTAACAAAATGATAATCCCTTATATATTTTGGAATTATATACTTACCATTTGAATACGACGATTTAAATTATTAATGCTTGTAGTCTACGTAAAACGAACGTTAATAACTGTGTCGTATTCTAAACAGCAGGCAAGAAAATGACTGTGCTCGGTGCCCTTTCTACGTTGGTACATCATTTAATACTCTAACCTCCAAAAGCCGAGGTTTCATCCAAACTAGTTAAAAACGACCGACTATAAATAGATACCTAACGAGTAAAGTCCAATGACCCTACTGTCTCAAGTGCTGATATTTCACGGGTAATGGCTTCCTCCATTTAATTATGTGAAACTGCCAGCACTTTGGCAGGACCAATTAGGGGAAACGAGCAAGTATTCATATTTGCGTGCGACATGAAAGTAGATTAACTGTAGTTTTCGAAGTTACATTGATTTACTGAAGTTAGAAGTTACTATGGTTCTAATTTGATTTAAAAGTAATTTTTTTATGGACTATCAGTACAAGATTAAATTTTGCTATCTATCTGGTTGTTTCGTTTCCTCATACCACATAATTACATTGCATTAATTAGTTTAAACAATGTATATAATATAAAAAGTTAATGTTAAACTTACATATAATTATTCTAGCACAGACTTCAATATGAAATAAGCAAATAGCAGTTATATAGAAAATGATAATTGCAGAAATTCTGTATGAATTTACAACTTTACAGCCTTCGGCTGTAACTGTACGACACGCAAAATGTGCACGACCTATTTTATAAAGTAGTGGTACATCATAACAAATGTACTATGTACATTGTACCTACGCAAAATGTTTTTCAATAAACCACAGAAAGTAAAAAGATAATAGCAGTAGTTTCTGGATCTTTAAGACGAGGACTACCGAATTAATATAGATTACTTACACTAGGTACTTAGGCCGATTTCCATTTTGTTGTCGATTATTTTATTTCTTCCGATTTTTGTGAAATTAGAGTTAAGGTAAGTAATTAGAGTTAACCTTCCTTTTTTGGCAGTTGGAACAAAAAGGCGAGTTTGCTGACCAAGTGGAATACAGACCAATTAAGAAAGAAAAAGTCCTAAATTGTGTATTTTAATTATTCATGGTAATTATAATTCACTACCGTGAGCGTGATATCTATATAATATTTTAAAACGTTACTCCAGGCAACGTCTATATTTTTACCCGACTGCGGCGACGCCCAAAGGAGGGTAATGTGTTTGACCTGTATGTATGTATGTATGTATGTCTGTTCTTATGTCCGCTTGTAACTACTCAACGGCACAACCGATTTTGATAAAGGATACATCATTGGATTCATCTTGATGGCGCGAGTGTCACTGGGTATGAAGTTCGTTAAAATAAACAAAATGGCGGTTAAAATAAACAAATTTTATGCACTTTTAAAGTGCACCGTGGTCGGGTTTTTTTATTTAGTAAAAATATTTAGTTATTTTTTATCTAACACAACATAATGTTGAGACGACAAGTACTCTTATAACTTGGCTGGACTGGATAAGTAACCTTTACCTTTAGTTAGTCTTATGTAACTATAGTACCTTTAGCTTTGTTTTAATTTCCCGACTTCTTGTCGGATGTATGGCACAACCTTCTTTCGCCCGATTTGGGCCCACCATCCGCGTTAATAGAAATTAACGTTCCGGTTTAATACTGTACACAGGAAATTTATATTAGTATACAAGTGGAACGCACCTTGTTATGGAGCTAGCAGTCCTAGGTTCGATTCCCAGTAAGGGTAATATTTAGTGATAAGCAAAATGAGTTCTTTCTGTCGTGGACCTTACATCTATGTGTCAAATATATTGCATATAAGTATTTAATTATCTATAAATATACATAGTTCTTAAATATAATACATACTACGAGCAGTGCTTGCCTTGGGACTGGCTATAGGTGTTCTGTTATTTATTGACTAAATACGTCCATCTTAAAAAGGATAAAGGTGCACAAAAAGTTATGAATTACAAGATTTATTCACACAAAGTTTATACCACAAATGCTTCGTTACATGTTGACTTCTATAAGTCATTGTAATTAGCCTGTTGAGTCGATTTTTTTTCTGTTGCATCGCTGTAATAAGTCTGTATGAAAAAAATAGCATTTTGCCATTTTGAGCACGAAGAAGTGCGTTTAAGCACATAGTTGTCATACATTTATTTTTTCAGTGTTATTTAAGCATTCTGAAATTGACTTTAATTTTTCTTAAAGACGATAAAAAAAATATCGTTTTTTTTTAAACTTTGTGGTCTCATAACTTTATATTTTTTATACATTTTTTGTTTATTTCTTTTGTGTTATGATAATTTAGTATTTTGCAATCCATGTGACTATATTATGTTGTAACATTCAACATAATTCAACATCCCAATTATGATAGCTGTAAAGATTGCCCACTGCAATTTTAAATCGCTCGTGCCCAGAATACCGCATTCCCGAAATACCAGATTTTTCAAAATACCAGATTCTCGATTTATCAGATTCCTGTCTCACGGAGTGTGAGTTACACTAGATTATAAAATCGTAAGTTGCTCAAGGATCTAAATTACTTTGTTGGGTGTATTATTTTGGGAATCTGGTATACGGAGAATCCGATGTATCGAGAATCTAGTATTTTAAAAATCTGGTATTTTAGGAATGTGGTATTTTGGGAATGAGCGTTTTAAATCAATTAATGTAACTAATTAAAGTCAAACTAAACACTTGCCAATAAAGACTATTAACGTTATTTGTTGTGATCGTGGCTCGCAATCTGAGTCATTCGGTGGCATTAAATGTACAGACCCTGCGTCTAAAACTGGCATATGCGTAACGAGACTTAAAGATAAGCAAAACTGTATGAAATAAAAAACTTTTATGTACACACATATCATAAATGCCCTATAATGCGTTCAAAACGCAAATTACGATCAGCAGCATAATGGTAAACTGTTTTGTTGGAACACATTTCTTATGTGTGAAAATGTCGCTTCATAATAATATCGAAATCGATGTTATTATGACATTCAAGTTTCGAACATCTCTGAAAAACAAAGTAGTTTGATTTGACCTCAATTTAAATATCAGTCGAAATTACGTTTTATTCGAAATGAAATGTTAATTGCAAACAATTTTGACAAATCTCGCACGGTACTCGATATCGAACTCGACTCTAGTTTGTCTCTGACTTAATAAAAAACTACGTTTCCGTGATATGCGTGAAAAAAGTTTTCATTTATCGCCATTTGATATTTTTAATTTGTGCTTTTTGAGCAAACCATAGAGAGCTTATAATATGGGTGTGTGTAAATAAGGCAGTGTATGCAACTGTACATAATTCACAAACCACTCGTGTGATGTTATTATGAAACGCCTATCGGCATTGTTTCTGAAACTCACACTCATATTTTTTTATTATGTAACAGTCACATAAACTATTATTATAAGATGGGTACGTTTAAAAAACTGGGGGCACGGCAGTGCCCCCGCCAAGTCGAGCAAAACAAAGGCACGGCCGTACCATCCTTTTCTCAAAGCCATTCAGGCCATTTTCAGCCTCCCGTAATTTTGTACTGGCTAAAGCAAGCTAGAACCCTGGAATTTCAGGTATATATAGGGCACAATAAGACTTATATATATTCTCAATATCATTCAATTTGAACGTGTAGTTTAAGAACTATTGCATGTCAAAGTTCCTTAGTTTTGTCACTGAGTGACTGACTGACTTACTGATGATCATCATAATTCTAAGGTACTTCTAGCAGACTCACAGGCTCCAAATTTTAAACAGAGTTAGTTTTTAGCCTATCGAGTCCTAAAAAACCTCCAAATATTGCAATTTCAGTCACAACTGCACACATAAGTTTGTAATCCTACAAATACATGCGATTACAAAGTTAGTTTTGCGGTCAAAACTGGAAAAAGAATAGATTGGAATGTAATAAATAAAGGAAGATCACTTACAAAAAGAAATGAGACCGTATAGGAACACATTTTATAGATCTAATAATAGGCAAGTCGGTGAGAATCGAGTTCTGTGGAGACCCCCCCAGTACTGACTTGGTTTAACATTACATCTCAAAACTTTTTGTTGTAAAAGAACTGCGATGCGAGACTTGCATCTTTTTACATGTAATGTTTTTGATGGGATCCATTTTACAGGATATAACGGTATAAGTTTATCAAATGAAAACGCAAAACCTACCTGAATTATAAATTTGATTGTAAAAGAGGAGATGGTAAAATAAACTAGGTTTGCACTAATTTTCGGTATTTAGCTGAAAAACTACATTACGTGGCACCCTTTTTTATACACTCTTACCTAACAAAGGCTTTTATGTTTGAGTAAGGCCGTCCCCCCTCTATGCATGTGACGTGACGTAATATTATATGAAAGATCCCTTTACATAAATGAGTCTAACAGCAAGTTACAGTGTTTCGGCGATAGTATTCGTATCGTATATAAAAATCTATTTTACCTACTTAAGTGTTAAATAAGTAGGTGCACGTAGATGTAATTGCTATAAAAAGACTCAAATAATGACACATGTTTAATTAACAAACACTAACCAGTTTTGACCATCCGCAGTATACAATTGTACGCTCAGGTTGCATATTGCCAAACGAACAAGATTTATTACAACTAGATGCATAGCCTAGACCGTAGGACAAGCAGGCGCTATAAAAGGACAAGACCTAGCCTACCCTGTACAGTCTCCATCAGAAGATCAAAGCCACAAACAGCTTTACAATGTTCAAACTGGTGAGACTTTACAATTGTAGTGATTCTGTGATGTATTTGTTATCTATCTACGAATACATACAATCATTTTTAAATTGTAGAAGTTTGTATTTAATAAACAAGTATAAGTAATTAACTATTGCCATTTACGTTAATTTGACCGCTCGTATTAGACAATAGGTTTAATATATGTTATCATATATACGGTTAGTGAAAATAATATTAAATGTACAAGGTGTGTTAGGTGTTTAATGTAAATATAAAAGATTTTTGTACGTAATAATCTGACACGTGGTTATTAAGTTTCTCTCGTACGTATATTTTCCTTTATAAAATTTTATTAATGACGATTATTTATGTGATATTTACATTTGGTTGACAAAACTCGCCGCGGCACACAATCACACATAAACAAACACGTCTGTAAACTTAATTGTTAAATTTTTGTCACAACTTTCCTGTGCGAGATGGAATGCCCCTGAAGAAACAAAATTCCTGAATTTAAATTGAATAAAGATGAAACTTCTCTACAGTTACAAACGCAAGTGAATTATTTATTTTGGAAACAATTTAGTTCGTTGAAATTGGATAAGATAAGACTTTGAAACTAAATGCAAATGTAGATATGACAGTAAATTATGTTATTGAGAATATTTTGTTAAAACAGAATTTTTAAGAGCTCAAGTTGATTGGATAAGCCTTTGCAAATCAAAAAGGATTTTCGATGACTATGTAATATTTATCCCTCAATAATTTTATTATTGCAGTAGCATCTTTTATGTACAACATTTTAATATTCATTTTAGAATATCCAAAGAATTTAATATTACAATATGAAAGATATGAAAAGCATTTCTGCAGTTAATATATTATCTTTACTTTATTACTCTTGATTGTTTACAGATTCAAAATCGAAACATAATTATTTTGACCTATCTATTGTTTGGTCATAATATTGAAACAAATGCCGCAATAAAGTAGTTAAAGCTAAGTATAATATAATCAGTTCTTAAAAATGTGGTTATATGATTACTTATGGAACTCTCTAATTAATATAATAGCATCAGACAAGATTTCGCAGAGGCGAATCCATCATGAGAAGGCCCTCCAGTCGTTTTCCCGATGTTTCTAATCTCAAACACATGATTTAGGTACTTGTATGTGAACAAAAATATGAGTTCATAATTGTTTGATTACTTGACATCCAAAATTCCTAAAAATGAGACGAAACAATATAATTTTGCGTAGTTTGTGCTCGAGTACGCGAGTTTTAGCCTCCATATAGTTTCACCTGTCGCAGTGTCTGTACAGACAGAAATTTTGCAAGTTAAATTTGACCCACTTTCCAGTTTCTGATTGAGCTGAAATTTTGCATGCATATGGGCATCGCAATGCAAATGACAATGCAATATTATTACGACATGGGGATGGACATGGGGGGTTCTGATGAAGATGAAGCCCGAAGTTAGCTATAGGAGCATCTAAATTACTGAAGATAATGTTTGGGCTCATTTAGTTGGTTCTGACATGCAGTGTGCGATTATATAAAAGAGGCAATACAACACTCAATAATAACATTTTGACAGAAACTTACTATAAACTATATCAAATAATAATAATGAAATGACGTATCTTTTTTTAAATTAGATATGCAAAATATTATAAGTACTACCGAAATTTCAACTTAAAATAAACTTTGACTGCGGTATTTGACAGTTATAAATACCTTCATGAGTGAATACATAAATCAACAATTTTACCAATAACTCAATTTTGATTGAAATCTTTGGACTTCGTTAAACAAAATATGAAATATATATTGTATAACTCTAGGTGACATTTAGACAAATGATTTATTGGTTTCATTTTTTACTTAGAAAAAAGTGCGATCAAATATCTGAAGCCAAATATGCCTTCGCAGTTTATTCTGTTAGTTATTTTAACAATTAAGTGGCGTGTTTGTTTTTCGTTCTATTTCGCAACCGCGGGTATTGAAATAAGCTTTAAACATCAAGTTTCCAAATTTAATGCGCTATAAAAGGAAATTACTTGTTAGGTAAAATTTATAACATATAATTTTGTTTCAAACAGGCCCTCATTCTCGCCTTCGTCGCAGTTGCGCAAGCCGGCGTGATCGCTCCCGTGGTCCCAGTAGCCCACGTAGCCCCTGTAGTGGCCCATCCTCTGGCAGTATCCCACACTAGCTCCGTGGTTCACCACGGACACCCCATTGTCCACGCAGCGCCTCTAGTCCACCCGGCCCGGCTAGTACACCCGGCCCCGCTGGTCCACGCGGCTCCCGTTGTACCAGTCGTCAGGCATCACGCTCCAATCATCGCTGTCCATCATTGATTTTGAGAATGAAGTCTCACATATGACGTTATATAATTTAATACACATAGCAACACAGTTTTACAATGGCGTTGTGTATGTATTACCATAATTATGAACGTATTATTCATCAAATCATCTTCGAATTGTACTCAAAAACCCGTGAATAAAAAATAAAGAAATTTGTTTTAGTCTGTTATCAGTTTTTCACTTCAACATTTCTTTTTTTGAGATCAACCATGTTGCTTATTGTTTTACTACAACTTTACATATGTATAGAATAAAAAATGCATTTGTAAGATAATTTATTTATTTACATTCAGTTAAATTGAAAAGATATAGTACCGCTACAGATTTTAATTTCATTCTCCTTTTATAGTCAAAGAGTTGCAGCTTCAGCTTTTTAGAAGGTACAATAAATATTCATTAATAAATATTTTAAATTTGAATGAAGTTTTATTTTAAACTATCAGTGAATATTATCACAACTTATGTACACATTCCATATTATATTCGGAATTCCCAACTCGGTGGCATTTCTAATTTCTTTGTGTACCTAAATGCACAGCCTATTGGAGTATCGAATGTCAATAAGTTAGTGACCTTGGTAAGAGTGCATCAATACAAACAAGGTTGTCAGTTCATATTCAAGGCTAGATTTATCGATAAGCAATTTGTACAAAAGTCAATTATGTTTCTAATAAAAGTAACGAAGTTCAAAAATATACAATAATCATCACAAAAGATAAAGAACATTGAACATTAAGTTGATTACAGATATAAGGGTAGTAACTTTTAGTGTACGTACAGTAAACCAAAAAAGTGGTCTACCACTTTTGAACTCTAACACCACTCAATAAAGTCCAAACGTGGTTGATCGCTTGTACCTATACCGCTGTACTATATAAATGTCAAAACGAATAGACCTATTATTTTTGCAGCCAATATGTTTCATGCTCAAGGCCGCAGCTATTTGACACAACAGCCTTCCTAAACCTAATCACTCATCTTCATTCTATGAGCGCGAAAAAACATAGTAGGTATAATTGGGCTTTGCTTACGGTTGCGTCGTTGATCGGGTCGCAACCTTCCCTAAAATATGGTTGAGGAAGGCGATGGCTGAGATACGCGTCATGCTCGTGAACGGGTGCCGTTTGTGGGGTCCGGTCTGTTCACGCTTGCATGGACTATGTTGAATGTGTTAGATAATTATATACTAGTGTTTAACCCAACTGACGTGAGAGACTACATCTTGTTCTTAATTGAAGTTAACATTTACGCATAGAGTCCGTTTTTATACATAAATTAACTTTGAACCTTTGAGACCATAACCCTTAATTTGACAGAGAACCAAATGTTTGATTTCGCAAGTTTTATTTATTTTCATTTATTATTTTAGTCTCAAAGATGCCCCAAAAAATATTAACTGAAGGATTTTCTGAAAATCGTATGTACAGTATATTTGACAAAAACCAATGCTCTTCTAACTAAAAGTGTCAATTTATACTTCACAAATTGCTTAACAGGACAATACAAAGAGTAAAAAAAAAACTTTTTTTTACGCTTTTATACAAAATAATGGTAAAATGCAGTATGAACAGTGGCTATTTTGTTCAAAAAGTTCGGCAAATTGTCGGGTTAGTACCTACCTAAGTATCAACTCATTTAAAATGCAACTGGTCTTCGGTTTTATCTGGTCTAAAACGCATCTGGCCTAAATAACTATATGAGAAATCCCAGTAAATACAATATCTAACAATCGGCCATCGATGTCAGCGCCATTAATTAGCATTATTCAAAACTAATTAGGGTGTCAACGGAAACCTATTAGTTACTAAAACTCTGCTGTCCGACAGCCCGTCTCTCCGTTAGTCACAGAGTTGTATCTTTTGATCCGTAATAGGTAAAGACTTGAAATTTTCACAGAATGTACATTTCAATTGCCGCTATAACAGAAAATAATGATAATGAAATAAGGTTAACATTGAAGGGGGTTCAATACAAGAAACGTGTATGTTTGGTGTTTCGTGATTGGTGTGTATTTTGGCTTTTTGAGACTGCTCATGTGTTCTTTCATTCAGAAAAAATGTATCAAACTATAAAATTATGCTTTAGACGAGTTGGTACCGACCCGAATAGTGGATGTGAAAGAAAAGTCGCTAATAGACAAGGAACTACGTAGCCTAACTGCGTTTTTGACGAGTCACTACTTAGGTCAGTTGAGTTTTAAACTAGGTACTTTTTACTTTAAATACGAAAAGGGCAACGTAAATACGTGCTAGCAGTGAAACACTGACCTTTTCACTCATTAAACATGGAAAATTATTATAGAAATCTAACAAAGACACAAAAATATTAGATCCTCAGTATCGATTTTTGTCAAAAATACTGTACTAGTCTTTCGAACATCAGTATGCTAGACATAAAGTTTTGTCCAAAATACTGTACATATGTGTTTACGTGCCTATCACATATAGAATATTTGACTTGACGAATATTTATGACATATCAAATATTAGTTATGCTATCACATTATAAGATAATGTTGATCAGACATTCAATTTTAACCAAAAAAATGTAAATAATCACATCAAATACCTGAACACGACGTGACGTCCATCGTTTGCTCTCTCTTTTTGTTCAAAACTGACAAATGTCAGTTTGTAGCTCAGTAAGTATTTTTCCCTTATTCGTAATAATACAAAGAATGAAATAAGATTTAAAATACGGGGAATATACTAGAAAAACACGCACCTTCATTTTTTCAAAGTAACTGTACAGTATATTGGACTCTGCCAAATTAAGGGATAAACATCTCTGAGGAATGTAGATTAATATATTAAAAAACCTTTTTTGTACTTGCTAATGTTTTGACGCTTAAAGACCACATACATCTCTAAGAAAAATTGTTTTCGTTTTAGTTTATAATTTATGTTATGTGAGTTACAGATTTTTTTTAGCATTTCTGTAAGTTAGTTTTTTGTAAAGCATGTAAATTTAATGATAGTTTAGCAGTCTATTTCTCGTTTCCCATGTTGTATTTTGACATTTGGAGATCCTTTACACCTCCAAAACATTTTTTGACAACGGAGACCCCTTACATCTCCTTTAATTTTAGTATGTCTCTTTGTTTATTTTTTTTAATTTATCTTGTTTTGACGCGTAAAGCCCCTTTACATATCTAAAAATTTAGTTTTATGTTTATTGAAATGTATATTAGTAAAATATTTGTTTGATGCATTATATTAATGAAATTGCATTGCAATATTTTCAGAATTAATGTAATGCTTTTGAAAAGAGAAACCTGGCGAGTTTCTACCGGCGCTTCTTCTCACCAGAATGTCATTTGCCGAAGCGCCAAAAGAATCAGACACGTGAAAGAGGCCTTGAGGCCTACTTGCAGAAATAAATTATTTCATTTCATTCCATTTTGTAAGATTTCTGTCATACATAATGTATATACCCGTATACATAGAATACAAATATGCTTTACTGAAATGCTACGCGCTTCGCAAGAACGATTCGATAATTTTTTTTATTATTATTCTATGGTCTATAACTGACCTGTGATTGACCTCAGTAGCACCTGATGGTAGGCGCCTACGTTTAAATAGCCTGGGCCTAAGATTCACTCAGAGAATGTCTTAAGGAAATAGAGATCCTTGCAACATAAACATAAACGGTTTGACCTCAAAATCCGTCCTCAGAAAGTGACACCAGTCAAGTTTTTATCAAGAGCCCTTGAAGCGTAGACACTTACAATTTTTTGATAAAATGAATAACAGAAAACAAGAGACATGTTAAAGAGTATCGGTTGATAAGTTCAGCAATACGCAATCTAACCTTCAAGGAGATGCATATAAGGAACCCTTTCATAGGGTTATCCCTACTGGGAATCCTCAAGAATAATTACATAGGGCCCGTAACGAGTCGCTAGTGATTGGGTAATACGTACCATCAATTTTTGATAACCTTGATCCTTCGGCTAATGAAACGTAAATGACGTATTGTTGGATTAAGTTTGGATTTTACTAACCTTTGGTTAGGTGTAGGTAGCTCTTAATTCATGGCTTTGTTTGAATTTTAATTATGTAGTAGAAAAGTTTCTAATTTTAATTCGACGAGCAGATTTATCGGTTGTAGTATACCTAGTGTACCCATAGATTTTGTACAAAAGTGCGCTCCGTTACTTTTGCTTCATATCAACACGATTAGGACTATTTACTACGTAAATAGACCAGATTCTAAACACTCAAGGACAAACTTAAACCGCCAAGGCACAAATTTTCACGCTTCGGGAATAGACAAATGCCAACAGCAAACTATTCCAATCTTAGATAGTTTAAAGAAGCCCGAACTGTCAGGTGTAGAAGGGGCTTGCTAACAACTAATAGTACATTGTGTATCAAGGGCGGTAAGTAAGGAATTACAAAAGAGTGTTTGTTACAAGGCCGAGGCGAAGCCGAGGGCTTTAATAACACGAGTTTGTAATTCCTTTACCGCCCGTGGCACACACAATGTTTTTCATCACACTTGTGAGGAAATCTGATTAAAATAACCTTACTTAACCTAAATAAAATTGTAAAACTGACAGTGACATTAGTGACATATATATCAAGACGACAAGTCACGTTCGGAAACCATAGCGGTAAAGACTTAAAATGGTTGATTTTATATTTGCAAAATACTGAAATACACTATTTAAACATTTAATTAATGTTACAGAAATATGTGTTTACATGTATTTGCAATAACAGTTCTCTTTAAATAAATATTTCAGTAATAAAAGTTAAAAAAGTAAGTTGGCGTTTTCTTTGAACATGATAAATAAGAGTAAAACAGAACCAGCGTTTCAAATTTAAAAAGAAAGCCATTACGCCCTAGGGCGTAATAGGTCATTTACGGCCCGCAAAACCTACGTGTAATGACACCATTTTCGAGCAAGTGTGATGAAAAAGGATATTTCGTCCCTGCGTAGCGATTGAGGTATGTATTATTTATTTCCAATAAATCTATTGATTTTTCACTTTCAACGCTACACTATTATCATCTGCTGTATCTTTGATGATATCAGTCATCTGTGTGTGCCATCTATTATAACATTGACTTTCCGCACTCTTTTTCTTAATGCGACGTATAATTTACACAAAATCAGGATTAAACAAACACAACGTGCTAGGGTTAATATTAATTTGGAAATTTCCTAGACTATTTTTAACATTTGAATAAGTTTCGTGGGTACAGTGTTATATTGATTTTATGGAAAACTAGCTGTCCCGGCGAACTTCGTCCCGCCTCAGAGTTTTTAATTTTTAGATATTTTAATAGTTAGGTATTCTGTTATTCGTGGCAGGGACAAACTCATAAAATCATAAAAATCGGTCTAATTATAAGTGGTGTAACTAACCCGACTTTGTTTTATGTATAGGTATAGACAAAATAAAATAACATATACAGTGTGGGAGGGACTATACCGACATACTTTAGCCATGAATTTCTGGTGGTGTGACAAGTAAAAAAAGTTATGTGATGTATAGTCGAAAAACGCTTACTTTCAGAGATATTCATTATTTTTTAAATGAAAACTCCCAAGTGTGTAACAAGCCTTAATAAATGTGACTAAGATAGTTTTACTAATTTTTTTAAATCCTTTAACTAAACAGCAATTAACCTTCGCAGTATTTGATGGTGAGCGACTACGAGGCCAAAAAATTAACCTTTCGTTTCCATTTTGATAGCTTTTTTTCTTTTTGATAACTTTTCCTCCAATAAGGACATGTTTATAACGAGGGGCTGAATTTACTGATTTATTTTGTTCCATAAGACTATTAATGTAAAATGACAATATTCGACCCATGTTGATATAACATTATTTACTCATCACACCACCAGGAATTCATGGCTAAAGTATGTGGGTATAGTCCATCCCATCCTGTATAATATACTCGCTAGCCCGGTGAACTTCATTTCGGCTCTGAATTTTTTTTTCTCGATATTTTAATACTTATTCTGTTATTCGGGGCAGAGACAAACCCAAAAAATTACAGATCCTAAAAGTGGTCCATCTGTTCTCGAATTATAAATGGTGTAACTAACCCGACTTAGTGTTATCTAGACACGCGGCAGCGTGTCAAGCCAAGTTCAAGCAAAACTGGCTAGCCAGCGCCGAGTGTAATATTACACGAACCACTTGGTGCCACTTTTGACCCTTCTATAACTCAAAACCTCTTTAACGTAAACACATAAAACTACGTGTGTTTAATTATATCCATAAGGACATCTAGAAGCCCAAATTTCATGAAGCTCAAACGGTTATAAAGATATGAAGGTCAAAAAGTCGTAAATTTTAGCACTGACTGACTCACTGACATTTAGTAGCTAAACCTAACCTACTTCCAGATGACCTAGAAGGATGAAATTTGGAATCCAGCTCTTTAATTGTGTGTAAGCGTAGGAAAAAATCTAAAAGTAAAAAAAAGTAAAAAAATAGGGGGGTCCCCATACAAATTTTCTTTTTTTTAATAGTACCTAAACCCTGACATATAAGTACCTAAACCTAACCTACTTCCAGATGACCTAGAAGGATTAAATTTGGAATCCAGCTCGGTATTTGCGTGTAAGCGTAGAAAAAATTCTAAAAATAAAAAAAGTTAAAAAATAGTACAAAACACCATACAAAAACTTTTTTTTAATTGTATCGTTGGAACCGTTACAAGCAGATATTTGAAACTATCCCAATATATGTATTATTGCTATATAACAGAAATATAAAAATAAAGTTAAGTCAAAAAATAAGTGGGGACACCCATACAAAAAACTTGTAATACGCGCTAAACAACCGGCCAACGGTATGTTGTCGGCGGCGCGCGGCACCACATAATTTTACACTATCTCTTACATTCAAGAAAATGTAAGACAATAGCATAAAAAAAGAAAACCATGCGGCGGAAACGCAAGAAAAAACATTAAATCTCAATACCTGCCTAGTTTTCTTTACAAAAAGTAATGATATCCCACCAAAAACATAAATGTAAAAAAGGAGAGCCAAGTTCAATACAAAAATTATGCTTGGCTGTGGGCTTCGCCGCAAAAAGAATGGAGATCTAAATGAGTGCCAAGTCCAATAGGCTGTGGCCAAGCATAATTTTTGTATTGAACTTGGCTCTCCTTTTTTACATTTATGTTTTTGGTGGGATATTGTATACTAGCTGTCCCGGCAAACTTTGTTCCGCCTCACAATTTTTATATTTTTGAATGTTTTAATAGTTATTCTGTTATTCGGAGCCCAGACCAACCCAAAAAATTAAAAAAAAAAAACATAAAAATCGGTCCATCCGTTTTCGAGTTATAAAATGGTGTGACTAACCCCACTTTGCTTTATGTATTATATAGATAGATATAGAAAGTCAAAGTCAAAGTACTTTATTCTTTAATTTAGGCATATTAAAATGCACCTATGAATGTCCAGATTTACCAACGGTTCCAGTGTAAAAACCTCTGCCCCGAGAAGAACCGGCTAAGAAACTCGGCAAAGAAGATATACCCTATGTTTTTTTACTGTTTGAAAGAACTCGCATCGCTTAACCTACACGCTACCTTTTACCAAAACATTCGAAAAAGTAAATAAACTTAACCTAACCAAGGTCCCTGTGTAAACACTTATCGCAAAAGCTATGCATTTAACCCTTGTCCTTGGACCTAACATTCCAAATTCACTAAAAGATTGCTTCCTTAAACCTTCGCAGTGATATCGGCTCCATAACGACACCATAAGGATGCTCAAGGCACATGAGATTTCAAGGATTGGATGTTTTGTTTCGAGATAAAAGGTTTATCCTTGGATAGTGATTGTTAAAGTTGGTTTACTTTAACACATGATATAAGTTATCAAACTACGGAAAATGTTAAGTTATAGACACTATACACTTGACCCCGTATTTTACTACACAGGTTGTTGTGTTACGTAAGTTGCATACAGAAAAAAAATTACCCAAACAAAACAGATATAATATTATTGGCCACCAAATACTAGTAACAATTATATACTTGGAACACCTTCTACAATGACCTTGCATTATAATATTATGAAGCTCTCTTTTTTTTAGCATAGAATCCGTTTTTCAATCAAGTAAGAAGCTACTGGTCAATAATTAACTGGGGCCAATAATACCTTGCATTCTATAACGTGAATAGAAAACCACTGCTTTGTATATTATAAATGTACGTCAGTTTTCTTAACTTTAAACAGTAGCTGAGTTTCTAATCATATCCTTTTATTTCGGTAAGGAGTTCTCTTGGAATAGTTACGGGAATAACGCAAGCGAAGTCGAGAGTAAATGCTGTGTACATTAAGTTAAAAAAAGTATACAATACAATACAAAGTATGCTCTCTGCCATCTAAAAACTGTGTAAGGATAGTAACCTTTGTGCTATTGTTCACTGTTTAACTGAGTGTTTAACTGCCATCCCTATTCGATTGATTGCAATTAATTCAAATTGGAATTTACATACTAGCGCGAAACAATGGCAGGGAACCAATCTCAGTAAAGTTCAATCGCACCCTTCGTCTTGTCAGCGACGCAGTAGACCTATGACATTAACACAGTAAGCAAACACTGAGCCACATCAAGACGATGATTGGTGCTAAAGCAAAAATTATAAAATCCGAAAACTAATAATTTTAGTTACTTGTATTTCATCACGGGCTTATTATGGTCTAACATTAAACATAATTACTATCTTCATCAATCCAGGGAAAATATGAGTGTTGTGTGTGTTTCTACAAAATGTGCATCAATTTTCGAGAACTTCCTCATTTTACGGAGAAAGGAAGTATCGAATCAAATGATAAACTTGCATTTCAACTTTAATTAAATAATTAATCGCCGATCTGGTATAAATAGATATATTAAACGTATCAAATTAATTTCATAGAAGAGTTTATTTTTTGACAAAAGTTCCGGTACCTGAAAATTATAAATGATTTGTAAATTAAAAAGTGGAACAACAAAAGTAAACAAAATAATTCAAGACCATTTTTCATGCTTAATGCAGATATTCCATAACATGCCTGTTCTATATAATGTGTGAACGCAGTCAAGGACGCAGCCGAGATTTGTCGTGTCAGGACCCAGGAAATTGCAAGGCGTATTATGTTAAAGCAGTCGCGAGAGATTTGCATGATACATCGTTTGCAATTTTTAGGGTGATAGAAAAGATGCGACCATGGGAAGAAATTTGGTCACGTTTTGAGGATGCGTATATGGATAACGTTGTGGCATAACGGCTGATTTAAAATTCAAGGTTGCATAAGCCTTAGCGGATATTGTGATTCGTCAGTATTTTACCTGTTTTCACTCTTACATGATAACGGAGAAGATCTTATGTGAAACGCTGTAAGACAGCCAGCTGTAACGAATTATTGTGTCTTATCATATAAAAAAATCATTATGAATAAATGATTGAATTAAATTGAAATGGTAGACGCAAAAAAACATATTTATCATTGGTATTTAGGATCCTGAATCGCATTTATTTTACTTTCGAACAATAAAAACAGTATCGTTGGGAAAACTTTGAGGCCGCATAACATTATAATACATATTCAGTTTGTTACTTATGTTAGTTTTTCTATCCATATAATTATTTAGAGTTTGTTGTAAAATGATGATAACACATTACTGAATAAAATAATAAAACATTCGGCATTAATGTTTAGGCCTTTTACCTACTCAGAATTCAAAAGTTTTGTTAACATGTCTACGTTCGCTTGATTCAGGCTACAAAATAATTCTGTGGTCACGTGTGATTGGTTTATATCCAAAACTAGACTTTGTGTTACTTTACGACTTTTTTATATTACATAGTTCAGTACATTTTGTTATCGTGTTGCTATCAACTTTTTTATGTGTCTTTTGCTGAAATAGGATTTATCGACTTCTAAAAAAGGAATGAACTTTATAAAATTGGAGGTCCTAACGAGTATAAACACAGAAATAGTCTATCCCCCTATTTTTAAATTACAGAGTTGGTGAACTCCTATTCGGTTAAACGCGGTTTCGTGTTCGTGCAGGTCTTGAATGGCATCGCTGTGACCGTGCAGCAAACTTACAAGGTTAGGTAGGTACCTAAAACATTTCATAACTAACTCTTGAGTAAGTTGTCAGTGGACATCACTACGTCCACTGACTACTCAAGAGTTACCTGGTGGACTAAAAATCAAATTCAGAAGGCATAATCAGCTTTTCAAGAAGGCGCATATAATCAAAAGGTTTCTCTTCTTGCGATCTTAACCACCATAAATGATTTAATGTATTCATTCGAGCACCTATTTAAATATCAGGAATTCTAATATAACGCCACACCTAACACATTTGCTTATATTGCTTAATATATCATCTTTGATATTAATATCACATTTAACCTATAGACCACCTTCCCCACATCGGTGATCTACCCTTGGTCCACATATTTCCCATGATTTAATTGTTTACGTGGGAAGAATTGGAGTAGGCTAGTAGGACAATAACTAACCATAAGAGACGTGACCAGAACCACAATCGCTCCAAAGAGTAATGTTATTGGTCCCGATGGGGTTGGTAAGTGAAGATTTGGATTTATGAAGTGGTGAATGGTCCTTGGACAGCACTTTCGCAGCGATACAGAATATAAACTTGTCGGAGTGAACTACGATACAAACGTACTTTATACGGGTATTAACGCCAATATAAGTACACTTAGAATTTTACGTGCGTAGACGTTTAAGTGCGCTTTATATACAAGTATCAGTAGTATTAATATATGAGTCGTTGCAAATAAAAAAATCGCCGATTAAGGGGTCTTATCGAGACAGCGAAATTCGCTCTAAGAACTGTGTGCGTAAGGAGCTAATTTAATATCTCATACAAACATTGCGGTTACAATTTATTAGTCAACACTCTCTGCTAAAAACAGTAAAAAAGGATAATTTTACTTTAAATCTTCACAGATTAAGTACCTACTTTGAAATTATATTTTTTGACTTAGGGTTTGAGTTCCTCGGATTTTATTTTACATGTATCAATACTACTTTATATGAAAGAAACATGTTGTTTCTTCATTGGTTTTTTTTAATGCGGGTAAATTACACCACATTTTCTTGTATCTATATATATGTATCAATTACTCCTAATTAGATACTCGAAGACTGCTGGACTGATTTGGAACATTCTTACTGAACCGTATCGCCATACCGTCTTTCAGCTTCCATCACTAGTTTATTCTCATAATCCTGAACAAATATATAATATCGATACAAGAATTAATTACACGTAACCGTTCGAACGGTCAGTATTCCATCAAAAACTTTCAAGGGTTTCGAAACATTTCAACTCCAATATTGACATAACATTGCCCATAGACAGTTTGGTACGAAGGTTGTATCAATGTCACTACGCACAAATTTGTGCAGTCCTTGGTTTCATGGTCGCAAATATTTTAGGTGAAATAATTATTGCGCGTCACGTAGCCAGAATTCGCTAATAACAGTCAGCTGAAATCACATCGTTAGCGAGATTCAGTTCATAAGCGAAAGCGATTTCATCAACAACAAAGGTAAGTACTCCAAAATAACTAATTTCAAATTTGTATACAGTTGGGTTCGAATTTTTTCTTTTCTAAAATCAATTACTACCCCATATATTTTACTACCCATACCCATTTATTTTACTTACTACCTTAGCAGTAAAATTGTTTTGTCCTGTAATATCATCACCTCAATAAAAACATAGAAATAAACATAAAAATAAGGCATTTAGAGCGATAAATTGCCTACAAACAGGTTGCATAAATGAGTACATCTGGAAAAACAATTATTTAAATAACATTTGATGAATGTTCATATATTAGTGTTCGTGACCAAGTAAAAGACAGATAAAAGTAGAGGAGTAGAAAAAAAGTATTAAATTAACGTCAACGGACGCTTTTCGCTATAACACGGTGCCTATTATTACAAGTAATTCGGCTCTCTTTACTTAAGCCATATAACGGGGAAATTGGCAAGAAATTTGAGATTCCTGAACAGCAAGCTGAAACGTTTCCTGTATCGTGACCTTTAAATAGGTAACATCCTCCAGTAGTAGGCAAAGATCCACTTTAGGCCCCAGCTGCGATGGATATAATAACAACCCTTTTATGTGTGTCATTTACATTGCTGTAATTATTGGATAGGTTTTTTAGTAGACACATTTGATTGATTTCATTAGCAATAAGCGTATTGTTAGGTCGCACTCTAAATCAAAATTTGTAAAGCGTATCTTTTTTTAAAGAACATATTTATTCAGGGGATAGGTTGTATAAAATACAATACGAAGTAATACAGTAGAAATTAAATAACTAAATATCGGTTACTACAAAATAAAGTAACTATGATAATGATAGTCAGTCTGTCAGTCGTGGTGTGGAAGGGCGGCGCCATCATCGAAACCAAACAACTTCGCTGCTGGCTTCCATTTGTGGCGGGTGCCTCGGATGCACATGCTGGTCGCTCTAATTATTGAGGTTATTATACGAGCTCTCAGCCAGCCCAAAACGCAAGACAGGGATCTGTCCCAATGTTTATTTAGTGATTAATTTGTAATTCTACAATATTATTTCATTAACAAAAAAGCGTTTCTAACATTGATATCGCAAGAATATTCATAAACGTTAAAATTTAATTCGACAGAGGGAACATCCGCCGCGGGGCCAGCCTTGGCTTCACAAATTGCAGCAAAAGGTGGCGGCCATCGATCAAATTTTTTAAATTAATCCGGGGTGCCAGCAGGTGATAAATTTTCGGCACGCAAGGCCAACGCTTGGAATGCAGGGCTGCTCAATTGTCAACACGCACCGGTATATTATAATAGGGCCTATCACTACCGGGTCAAGGTGTCGGGATGGGTCTGTTTGGGCCGCATTTCTGATGCGACCTTCGGCTTTTATGGGAACAATGCAAGTTGGGCACAATCGCGCAATTTCCCGCAATAAGGGTTCGGGTGTGCTGAAGTTACGATTCTCCGGATAAGGTGCGGAATTGCCTAGGGAGCATCGAGCAGCGATTGAATTCGCAAGCAGACTAACAAATAAACAAAAGTTGTGTTTTATTTAAATTATTTTACTCGTATAAGTATTTGCTAACTATACGATGAAAAGTAAAAGTTTATAGTAATAAAACAACTTAAATGGATTAAATCGCGTATATTACTACATTTTAAGTCCCGACGTTTCGTAACCCATTTCAGCGTTCGTGGTCCGGGTAGACTGAGAAAATCATAAATTTCCTCTGTCAAAATTACTGTTGTGCAAACCTACCCACTTTAAAAAATACAAATTCAATATTAGTGTTGCCAGATGGGCCTAATGTGTAAAGATGTTCACACACATGCCAGAAGGGCTTAAAAACCTAGCTTTAGAAAAACTAGCGGCGCTTCCAAAAGGCATACTTGATAAGAAAGAAGGCCAAGGAAACTTATCAGCCACGCCTTATGCAAAAAAGAAAATAATTTAAGCAAAAGACTCTAGGTATGCTATTTTTGGTAAAACAAATCTGAAAAAAGTTTAGTGTTGCCAGACGGGCCTAATGTGTAAGGACGTTCACACACATGCCAGAAGGGCTTACTATCCTAACCTTAGAAACTAGCGGCGCTTCGAAAAGGCATACTGGATAAAAAAGAAGACGCCAAGAAAACTTATCGGCCTCGCCTTATGCAAAAAAGAACATATTTTAAACAAAAAGACTCCAGGTATCCTATTTTTAGAAGAAACAAACGCCGTTCAGTGTTAAAGTTTTACAGTGCTGTGTCTCGCCCGTCCCTTGATGAGATGTAATACAGGATCCCAGGCAGGTGGTAGAGACAAACCATCTTCTCTATTGAAATTAGGATACTTCTTGATTTCAATAGCCTCCCGAAGCATCCTATGATTCCTATTTATGTTTTTCTCAGTCTACCGGCGACCACGAACGCTGAAAAGGGTTACGAAACGTCGGGACTTAAAATGTAGTAATATACGCGATTTAATCCGTTTAAGTTGTTTTATTACTATGAGTGATAATCCCGGAAACCGAAGACAATATTAGTAAAAGTTTATATTTAGAAATCTGCGATTCAAATAAGTTTCTACTAGAAATACATTATGGCATATTTGCTGCGCATCAGTCATCAGCAGAGTATAGGTGATATTTAGAAGAATAATGAAAGTGACGGTGGAAGTCAATTAATTAAACCGAACGAAACTATTGATCTATCGGTATAGGTTACTTTTGCACTGACTGAATCTTTTCTTCCTCTAAATAGACAAACTTATTACTCGTATCAGTCTATCCTACTAATACCAATTACAAATAAATGTGAAAGTTTGTGAGTATGTTTGGATATGTTACTAACTAACGCAGTGACAATTGAATGGAAATTGGCACACTAGTAGATCAAGTCCTGTATTAAACATATAATATTTTATTTATATCCCGGTAAAAAGTTATTACGAATAACGCGTGAGTAAATGCTAGTAGATAATGAAAAAGTTATCCTCCATTCATCATTACAACAGCCAAGATATGGAATCCTGCGATAGTTTTTCCGATTAATTATCCGAACAATTTTAAAAACAAAGTGGATAAGCTGCGTCGTAGACTCTATCTCAGGCTTGCCAACAAACTCCAATAATGGCAAGAGCAAATAGAAATAACTGACCTGTCTAGAGATACTGCAACCAGGCTGTAGACGGAGGCAGCGACGGAAAGGCCCTGCACGTATGGCACCGTCTTGCACATCAACCATCCCAGCACCCATGCTGAGGACAAAAAAACAATGAGGTTAAAAATTAACAATTGCTTACTACAAAATGTCGCCAGCCACGGATCGAACTTCGAACAGACTTCTATATCGTCTTTGTAAATAGACGGAACTGTCATATTGTCAGCTAGTATAAATTGTTGCCAGCGAAACCAAAAAAAAAAAACAAATAACATTGAAAATATTAACAAAAATAAAATATAAATTACGTGTGAATAAAATAAGTCATGGCCGTATAAGTAAAAAACTTTCATACAAAAGTCATAAATGCAAACTTTTACTTAATCAACTGTTTGTTTATTATAATCAAATTATGTGTCAATTTTTTTCAGTCGTTAAAAATTATTTTACAGCAAAATAAACGTTTTTCGTAGGAATACTAAAATAACTGCCACTTATATTTGTATGTACGATTTATGAAGTTTACGGTGCTAAACGCCTACTAAGATGTTGATTACCGTTAACATAGTGGAGACTTTGCTATTATACAAATTGCAGTAATGTTAATAATCGGTCTATTTTGTCACAAATATTTAAATTACCTATGATTAAAATGTAGCCAAGCTAAAAAATGTTGCAAAAGTAATAAAGGTAACCAAAATACGTAACATGCGCGCACTTACATCTAATATACGGACGGACCCTAGTCAGGCCCAGGGTACTTTATTATTGCGAATTTCTAATTACATAGATATTTAGGTACAATATGCAGCTGCACATAAGCCCACATGATTTTCACGTGTCACTACAAATTAGTGTGGTTCCCAGAAGGTTTTCAAATAAGTAGTAGATAGATTTTCTGAAGCTAAGGATTCAAATAGAAATAAATTATAGATTATGTAGACAGGGTTAGGTAGGCAATAATACTGATAAAGTATAGAAATGTTATTATTATTTAATCAACGTATTTTTTTCGGCAACCTTCCTACAAACTTCCTCTTAATTCCGTTCCAAGCTACCTAAGTCATAAATAATTCATCACTGAAAAACAGGATAGCATCTTTACGGAACCCAAGCAACAAGTTGGTACAGGTCACCAAATCAATATTTACACGCCGCCCTGCATCTAAAACTGGGCCAGGTCACTGTACTACCTGTGACCCGCAGCCTTGCAATCTGCCCTCTCACTCACACTCAGAAACGCCACCAATTTCTACTCTTTCCGTTGGCCTTGTCCCACCAAGACGCATTACAATACAAAAGTCGGAAATGACAGAGCGTCTTCAATTAATTCTGTATCGTAGACGGGCTAGGTAGAGCCGCGATTTCCTTGTGAGGTGAAATGCAACCGTTTTGGCTGTATCGATTTAACTTAGGTTAATAATGAATCTGATTTGATAGGTATAATGATAGCTGCTTCTGATTTGTTGTTTTATAACCTATATTTTTCACCTTGACCTAAGGTTGAGCATGTTAATAAAAATGTACTCGTATACAATATTTCCGGTTAAATGAAACGCAAAATAGTAGTAACTCATATATATACTTTAGAAACTGATAAAGAAAATTGTGTAATAATTATGGCTACAACCATATTTAGTTTTAATGTTAACCTTTATTAGATAGCTAGTTAGCAGTTTCAATAGTACTAACAAATTGATTAATAACAGAACTCAGTCCGTGTATTAGTGTCATTATAAATAAATGTATATTTGAATTAAAAACTGCTAACCTACCTAGTGAAAATTAACAAAAATCAGTTGTTTGACTCTGCACTGCACACACCACACGTAAATTACTGCATCTTGCTTTTAGATGGCAGTTTACATAGGATATAAAAAAAACTTTACGGAGTAGATTTTATGAAAATCTAAATTACATAGGTATTATAACGAAGTAATGCAAAAGCTATATTTGTAAGCACATCAAACTTGAATATATAAATGAATCAAACCCAAAATCAAAAAGGATTAATAAATTACAAACATATATTCTCTTTTATGACAGATCTATCGACTTTGAAAACTATTTATTACCGGTATCGTAAAAGCTATGAATTAATTTTATCATTACTTGGTGTCAATGGTAAAAGCCATTTTATAAATCAAGTTGTGTCTACCTGTGTTATCTTATTTATTGAATCGGGAAATTGGAAAATAAATCAGAAACGCATTTTGATATAGAAGCGACGGCATAAATATAATACGTTTGGATAAGTATATATCAAATCGCAAATCTGATTGATATTTCCAATTTTCCGTTAAAATTATTTTCCGTTAAAATTACAAATAAAAAAACCGACGTATACATGTTTACTTACAAAATGTCTTCTACCATTGACACCAATAAAAAAAATGTAATCAATTCAAAACTTATAAGATACCGGTAATTTATAGTAACGGTAAATCAATGTAATACCTTAACTAAATCAGCCTGTATGTAGGTTGACGTCATTTGCCTATCATCGGCATCAAAAGTACGACCCCTGGCATGAGTAACCGCAAGCGCAAAATAATGTCAACAAAACGATGCCATGCCTTAACGTATTTTTAAATAATAAGCACTAGGCTACAAGTACAGACACTCGCCTCTTTGGTCTACATCTCCTTAATAACATTTACGAGTATTTATAGCATCTCTTATAGCTAACCCAAACGTAAACATATTCAATTCCCAACAAATTTCATAAGCACTTGGCTAAACAAGGCTATCCTTAGCCCCGACTTCATAATGCAGTCCTGGCGACCAAGGAAGCGAGACCTGTCCTTGGGGACCGGTTATGCGGAAATACTTATCGTCGACGCCCACTCCATAATATTTATTGCTTTTCAGCTGTTTGAACTAGCCACCCTACGGAATTTATGGGAGATTCTCGTAATCTTGCCAGAATTTACATTGTTTTCGCGTAATTTATGGCGTTTTGTACATCTGGTTTCTTTTTTGCGAATCTAAGCGAAAATAAAGTTGTCACAGTTTTGTAAGTGCTGACTTTCATTTAAATGCTTTATCTCTGATACTTGTTATAGATTTGTAAACTACTTATAGCTTAGAAAATTTTTTGGTGACCCTCCCATGGACCGCGTACGGGACGGAGTATTGAGGGTTTATTAAATAAATTTTACAATAGCATTTTTTTTTTCATAGTAGCTATTTTTCACATCGCGTTTTTTTCATGATCGCAAATTTAATTATTCTTCTTTCTTCATGTAGTGATTTTTCATGAAGCGTTTTATAACCAATGAAGAAACAACATGTTTCTTTCATATAAAGCGTTTTATAATGTTTGCATTTATTTTTTTCGCTTATTTTACCAGTAAGTAACTTCTTTCATTAATCGCAAATATTTTCAGTATAATAATATAGTGCGGTATGTAAGATTTAGATATTTTACTCGAAACTATTATTCTAACAAATCGTGACTTCCTTAGTATCTTATTAATGGGCCTGGCGTAAAACATATCCTTGGGCAAGCCGATGCAGATTTAGTGTACATTTTCCTTAAGAGCTGTAGAATAAGGTGCTCTTATGTTTGATATTAGGCAAGCCGGTAGGAATCGAGTTATTTTGACGCCACGCCACTGGTAGGTTAGGTTCGTTAGATATCTTCAGAAGGGGAAACCGCCCAGAAATAGGAGCCCCGAGGATGCGTTGGTGTGTCACCAACGAATTTGCCAAGCTATAGTACTTGTTTGCTTTGACGAATTAAGTCTCAATTAAACAATAGATTTGAAACTAATTTATAAAACGACTGTATAGCCATTCATCGTATGTTTTCTTGTACAACGTAACTCTGTTTTTTTTTACTGCGCTGATTTAAATATAAATGATGTTTAGAAATGGTAATGAAATATTTGAAGTAGTCTTAACTTATCATCTATAACGAGTCGTAACTTGATATTATTCCATAACAAAATACGGAGTAAGAAGATAAAGTGAACTCTTAGAAAAACAACTAGAAGTTGAAGTTTTATCAGAACAACATGCTTTGTGTAATTCTATTCTACTTTAGACTTATGAAACCAGAAAGCTATTTGCTCTGCAAACTTTCTCAAGTGAAATATTATAGACAATTCAACGAAAAAGTTGTTCATATGCATAAAACATAGTATTGTTACAATCATATCTTTGCATATTTTCAGTGATTTAAAACCAGGCCGGTACGGCGACAAAGGACGGAAGGAGGCTGTTTAAGAACCTATTCAAATAGGGCTGGCAGCTTCCTCACCCAGCGTATCAGTACTGCCATACAGTGAGGAAGTGCTGCCAGCATTTTTTGGCACCATACCTTGGCTTTAGTTGTAGATTTAGTACTAATAGTATTTTTATCTTCTTTCTATTAAATAATATACAGGATGTACATCGTTTGCAAAACTAAAATGGTGGATAGAAGGGGTAAATTGCTATCTCTTCTCGTATCTTTCGTTTAAAATTGCACATAAAAGTCCTTGAAATTATTTTAAATAGGTACATCTCTAGTCTATGTAATAATGTGCTATTATCTATAAAAAGCTTTCGTTTACGAAATTGATTTGACAACTTTGTGCAGTAGGGACTTAGGGTCGAATTAGGTTGATATATGATATGCAGGTTTTTGTGTAAATAACATGCGCTAAGTAAGGCAGAAATCTTAATAATCAAATTTTAATCATAATCGTTTATTTATACTCATAACAATGTTTTAAATTATGCCCATTTTTTTCCTGTATGACAAGATAAGTTCTTTTGTACCTACGTTCCCAGATTGTAGAAGTCCATCGGACTCAGATCTGGGGAACATGGAGAATACAATCCACAAATTTGGGAAAACATTATCTAGGTGCTCGCTGGCCGTTAACCTCCAGTTTACAGGACAACCGTCTTGTTGGAAGACGCCTAAGCTATGTTCATTGAACAACGCGAGTCAAAAGACAGCAGAAGGGTTTTCAGAGAAGATTCGAGATCATTGTTTGGGCAGAAATAATTACAATCAAGTTTTGCTCGAAAGAGTCAGTAGTTACCTCTAACAAATTATAATCCAACTATTTTGCGGGTTAAAGTGCATGCGCATAGGACGTAGGTATCTCTCGATTGCGCTAACTCCATCGTAGATTTCTTTAAAGGCAATCGAATTGATTGGAAAATGTGATGTCCAAAATAAAGATAAATTTGCCATTAAAGAATCTAAACTGTACTACAACAGATTGGTGTATATTTTACTGTAACTGTAACGGAACAAGCTCTTTTAATTAAACGATAACAATTGCTATAATCGTTATTTTTAACAAATGTTCTACTCGTCTTGGAATTTCAGCGTAACAAACAATATCCACGGAAGTGACTGCTGGGTATTGTAACTTACTTGGCTTTTCAATACCAGGTATTTTCTATTTTATATTAGTTATATGCAAGGTCTGTAACTACTAGAGGGCATTTCTTCAGAAATATGTCTGCGGTCACCTCATTCATCGGGCCCTTTTTCATACTAAATGTATGGAGACAGATGAATGAGTCGCAGACATATTTCTGAAGAATAGCCCTAGATACCGCGACAACTCAGCAGCTTACACTAACTTAGCATCCAAAAAAATATAAAAAGACAATACGTGTCACAAATAGTTCCATCAAAAATAATATGTAAGTAATGTATGAAATTGGGAGCCAAGTTCATTATTAAGAGAATATGCGTGGCAGTCGACTTTGCTGACGAAAGAATTAAGGTCTATCATTCTAAGTATATGGGTGCTAAGTTCTTTCAATAATTCTGAAATGTAATTATAATGGCATATGCCCAGCAGTGGACGACTACGGACTGATGATAATGTAGGTTTTGTAAAAAAATTATTGGTTATCTAAATGGGTCCAAATAGTTCTTGTAATATGGAAAACGGCCGCTGCACCATTCTTAGCTTGAATTTGGCCTAACACGTTACTGTGTATACATATTAAATTAAGATGACGAATCGGAAATTTTGGTGGCAGGGATTTCGATTTTTCTCAGGAATCATAAAACATATGAAAGTAACATTTGATAACCTGATTATTGGGGTCATCTACTCCATTTTTTGAGACGCAGAAACACGATTTGCTAACTTTTGTAACAGACTTTTGTATGTCAAAGATACCTCTTTCAAAAGCGGAATTTGCACTGTAGGGGAGACCGAGGTAAGTTAACACAAAGGTAAGTTGACACAGCTTCAATATTTCGGAAACTATAGGCATTAGAAGTTTGGCAACAACGCATTTATGATCCGCCGCCCCGCCGCTCTGACTTGTCAGTACACGCCGCGGCCGCCCGGCGAACGGTTGTGGTACGAGAGCGTCTGTGGCGAAAACTGTACGAAAAGTAAGTATTCCATAATTTTTTTGATGTCATTTATTTCCATGTTATATTACATATTTTGTAATGTATATAGATTTGTTTTCAAGTGTTATTAACCAAGTTTAACATGTTCAACTCATTTTTAAATTAGGTAACAACGTGAATTTTAAAATAATAATTCAATGTAACTAACCGTCGATTTCAAGGGAGAGGTAAGTTGAAACAGCTTGTGTCAACCTACCTCGTTTGTTTCAACTTACCTCGGTTTCAATATATTTTTTTAAATTCGTATTTTTTTTATAGAATGCCGAACAATTACAAACGTAAGACGGATAGAGGAGAAGTAAGTATAGAAATATACGAATTGGCCGCCGAGGAGGTTACTTTGAGAGGACAAAGTCTTCGGGATGCTGCAAAATCGTACAATTTAAATTATTCTTCGTTGTACCGTTTCATTCGGAAAAAAAAGAAGAACAATGACATGCCTGTCACAATGGGGTATGCGCATAACTCTATATTTACTCCTGAGGAAGAACAAATACTGGCCGAATATTTTGTAAACTGTGCATCAGCTAATTATGGACTGAGCACTAAAGATGCCAGGCGACTAGCTTATCAACTCGCTAAAAACTACAATAAGAAATTCCCGCTGACTTGGGAAAGCAATGAGATGGCAGGAGAAGTATGGTTGAGGCTTTATATGCAACGGCATCCTTCACTCTCATTGCGAGCTCCTCAAGCGACCAGCCTTGCTAGGGCCACCAGCTTCAACGAAGCAAATGTGAAATTGTTTTTCGACAATTACACGCAGCTGTTGGATAAGCATACATTTTCACCCTCTGATATTTGGAATATGGACGAAACGGGAGTTACAACAGTCCAAAAACCTAATAGAGTTATCGCTCGCAGAGGGGACAAACAAGTTAGCGCGATGACATCAGCCGAGAGAGGGACCTTAGTTACAGTGGCCCTAGCTGTAAATGCTATAGGAAATCATCTCCCGCCAATGTTTATATTCCCCAGAAAGCGATTTCAGGATCACTTCATACGGGATGGACCAGCTGGTAGCGTAGGGTCTGGTAACGCCTCGGGATGGATGCAAGAAGAGGATTTTTATGTTTTTCTGCAACATTTTCACAGCCATGTTCGGTCGTCGCCCGATAAAAAGGCGTTGTTGATTCTCGACAATCACAGCTCTCACGTCGCCGTGAATAATATTACATTCTGCAAGGATAACGGGATAGTATTGTTAACATTTCCTCCACATTGCACGCATAAGTTGCAACCCTTAGATCGTGCTGTATTCGGCCCATTGAAAAAAGCAATAAATACCTCTGCAGATAGCTGGATGCGTACTAACCCAGCAAAAACGATGACTATATATGATGTGCCTGGAATAGTAAAAACGGCCATGGAAGTTGCAGTCACAGGAAGAAATATAACGTCAGGTTTTTCAGCATGTGGTATCTGGCCCTTGAATCCAAATATTTTTACAGCGCAAGACTACCTACCAAGTCAAGTTACCGATCGTCCCTTAAACGAAATCCAACCCAGAGCAACGCCAACGGAAAACCAAGGAGCAGAAACTAGGCCAATGCTCGCGGATCCGGTAGCAAGCACCTCCACAAATTTTGCTCCTGATGCGACTTCAGTTCCGAGGAATAGTACGGAGTTAGAACATGACTCCCCACTGCCTCAACCCACTCACATCAGACACAATGCAAATATGCCTACTCCTCTTCCAGTCGTAGCCGCAACTCAGCTAAACCAAGAACCAGAAAAAACCGTTGTGGATACTAGTGCTGCTCGACCCAACCACGAACTTGGTGAGCCTATTCCTTCTGGATCGAATGTCACTGCTTCGGATAAGACTCCAGTCAAAATATTTACACCCGAGATTATTAGGCCTTTACCCAAAGCTTTACCACGAAAATGTACGCAGAACAGACGTAAAGTTAAGTCAGCCATTTTAACGGACACGCCAGAAAAAGAAGCACTTGAAGCCATTGAAGCAAACAGGAAATTAAAGAACGCAAAGAAACGAGTTTTAAATGATTCAAAGCAAGTAAATATCACATCTAATAAAAAGAAAGCTACAAATCAAAATAAAAGGCCCACGAAAAACAAGAAAAAACAAACACGAAAATCTGACAGTGAAAATGATGATGATTGTTTATGCCTATGCTGTTTAGAGTCATATAAAAATAGTAGACCTAACGAGGAATGGGTGCAGTGTATGGACTGCAAAGGTTGGGCTCATGCAGAATGCACAACTGGCGAACTAAACTATATCTGCCAAAACTGTTTATCTGATTGAATTTGTTATTTGTTTATTTGTATTATCTTGTGTTAAACTGTTAAACATTATATTAACCAAGAAGTAAATTTATATGTTGGAAGGATTTCCAACCTCATAGTGAGATTTTTTTTTTGATGTCTAAGTAATTCTTTATTTTGTTAATGTTTAAATGTTCGAGTATGGATAATTTTAATATGTTTAAGCTAGCAATAAGAATGTCAATGTACCTAACCGTCTTAATGTAACATGATTGCTTATTTATCTACAAGTTAGAATGTAGGTAGTTAAATGTAACCTTCTTAAAAGAACATGACTGATTATGTACAAGTTAGAATTTACATAGGTATCGTATAATAGAAAATGACTGATTAAGTGCAAGTAAGAATGTAGGTAGGTAAATGTAACCTTCTTAAAAGAAGTTGACTGATTATGTCCAAGTTAGAATTAAACTATTTATCTACCTTCCTCGCAATCTCATGAAGGGAAAACTATTTTAAGTTACAAAAGTTGTTTTTGCCTTGATGTCACAGAAGTCCCTGTTGTATTGATGTCAAGATGTTTATTTTGATATTAAAATGTTTTCAATCTCTCAATTGCGTTTTTTTTGTCCTTAAATGTTTGATCTTTCTCTATGTGTCAACTATCCCAGGTACCTGTTTCAACTTATCTCGGTACTAGGAGGGTTGAAACAGACTGACCAGATGCGGAAAGACGATATTTTTAAATAGTTCTAAATGCTAATTACTTATGTTATTGAGGTTCATAATTAAAGGATGAAATTTTCTTTCCAACGATATATTATTTACAATCCTAGCTTATATAATGAAGCAGCTATGTTCGGAAATGTAAATTTTGTGTCAACCCTCCTAGGTCTCCCCTACTGGCAAACCAGACCTATTTAAGCCCCTAAATTCTCTGAGTAACATAGTTTTAACCTATACTTTAATATCTGAGACCAGATTCTTGAAAATTAATTGTAGTTTGTAATTGAAACGAAAAAAACCGTTTCTACGTATACGACCTTTTCATATAAGCTAGCACAAGCGCGTATTTGTATGAAATCAGTCTCCCCTCAGTCCGCCGACGGCCGTTGCCAACGACAGGTCTGTGACAGTTGACTGGCCGCGCCGTAAACAAAACCTGTGAGAAATCTTATTTAATAATGGGAAAAAAGCGTGTTGGTTTTTCCAAAAGGAAAAGGAAAGCACTATTACTTGAAAAATGTAACTATATGACTAAGAGAAAGTAAGTAATCGTCATATTTATACCACAAATAAGTCTAGTTTACGCTGCGGGAAAATGACAACGAATGTTGACATTGGAACAGCGGCGTCGTCTTTCAATTGTACAATTAAATATTATTTTGGTGTACGTAAATAGAAACATTTGTAATATACCCATTGTATTAAATTAAAATAAGGAAAACTATAATAGTGTAAATATACAGGATGTCTCATAAGTCGGTTTTTCTTGAATGCATTAGTGAGTAGCCAATACTTAGTAGGTAATGTATAATACATATCACTCTCTGGTATATTAAATCAATGTTTGCCTCATAAAACCTCAACAGTTTAACCTAGGGATTGCAGCCAGACTCGAAAACCGAGAAACGAGTACTTTTCGATTAAACTCGAAAACCGAGTTCGGTTTCGATTTTTACTCGAAACTGTCTGAAGTAGTTAAATTTTTTTTTGTGTAATGATAATGATTAAATTAGTTTGTAAACTCGGGCTTAAGTAGGGTAGTAGGGTAGTTTTTCGGGTTCCGTGCCAAAATGGTAAAAAAGGAACCCTTATGGTGCGACTTGTGGATTTTTGTTTGGAATAGTGTTAAAAATTGCTAACCCGAGGCTATTGGACAGTAAAAAAATCGTATACCTTTTTTCCTTTTTTTTAAAATGGGACCGAAATGGAACTTTGAAAATTAAAAGTAGGGCTATTATATTGAATGGGATATCAAATGAAAGGACTTCATTTGTAGATTTAAACACCGTTTTTATTTTTTTCTTAAATAAGTAGTATTTGATTTATAATGCCAAACGTTAAAAAATACTTTTCCCCCTATTATCTTTGAAGTTACTGAACAGAAAAATCTGTACTAATTACCAATTATTAATGTCATCCTAAATATTACAGGAAAAATATAACGGTTTTCCTAAGTTGCACCGTTTTTTAGAAATTTGCAAAAATTGTACCTCATACTTATTTGCTCCTACTAAACTAATCGCCATACAGTTCTTCTTGAACTATCTATGTAGCTACTTGAGTTTGTACGGAACCCTCGGTGCGCGAGTCCGACTCGCACTTGACCGGTTTTTAATCTATCCACCAGAAACCGTCAAATTGTGAACGACCTTGCACTTACCGACAAAGAGTTTACAATCTGTCGGATTTCATCACCCGGGACGGGATCCGAAACCTTTCAGTCAAATCTGACTGACCGCTTTGCTGCCGTGGAAACCACAAATGCTGTTGACATAAATCAGGCCCTCGAAAACGTGGTTGGAATCCTCAGGGAGGAAGGTACTAGATTTTGTACCGTGTAGCAAATGGGTAAGAAGTCCAAATTTTCTGCAGAAACCCTCGGGCTTTTGAAGCAACGTCGTGAAGAACCACCCGTCACTTCGTCAGAACGGCGGACTCTAAACAAGAAGATTGGCAAATTTTTGCGACACGACCTCCGATGGTCTAGCACACGTTCAATTTAACCAGCTATTGAGCAAAATCGGGGGTCTAAGGTATTTGTCCAATCTCTTGGAAGAAGCACCTGACAAAGCTGACCACTGAGAATTTTCAACGCCGTTCTCTTCGATGGGAGAACTCCAGAGGCGTGGAGTAGGAGTTGTTGGTGTTGTTGTTGAAAATGGGTGATAAGACTCTTTTGAAGAACCATCGACCAATCTCACTCCTGAGCCACATCTACAAGCTGTTCTCAAGAGTCATCAGGAATCGCCTTGCACGAAGGCTCGACGAATTTTTACCCCCGAAACAGGACGGGTTTCCTAGAGGATATGGCACCATAGACCACATACACAGTGAGGCAGATTATACAGAAGACTGAGGAGTAAAATCAGCCCCTGTACTTAGCATTTGTAGACTATGAGAAAGCCTTTGATTCTGTCGAAACCTCAACCAGGTTTCTGGAATCCTTGCAACGTTGCCAAATAGACTGGCGATACATCCAAGTGCTGAGATGTCACTACAACGCCGCAACCATGGCCGTCCAAGTACAGAACCAGCAGACTAAGCCCATTCTCCTGCAGCATAGTGTGAGACAAGGGGATGTCATTTCCCCCAAATTGTTCACGAATGCACTGGAGGATGTGTTTAAGACGCTAGCTTGGGAGGGTCGTGGCATTAATTTAAACGACGAGTACATCTCACACTTGCGATACCGTCATTTTGGCTGAAACGTTGCAGGATCTAGAACATATGCTGAACGGTGTAGCTGCTTTTTCTCAACGCGCCGGTCTTAGGATGAACTTGGACAAAACCAAGGTTATGTTCAACGATTTTGTTCTACCAAAACCGACTGTAGTGCAAGACGCCCATCTCGAAGTTGTTCAGGAGTACGTGTACCTCGGGCAAGTTCTGCAGTTAGGTAAAAACAACTTCGTAAAACAGGTCAATAGGTCCATTCCACAATGTCTCAAGACAAGGGTTTTCGATCAGTGCATCCTAATCCTACCAGTCTTGACATACGGAGCCGAAAATTTGTCGCTCACGGGAGGGCTGAGTACGTAAATTTAAGGTCACTCAGCAAACTATGGAAAGGGCAATTTTGGGAGTATCTCAGAAGAATCGTATCCGTAATTATGTGATCCGACAGAGAACTAAAGTCGTCGACATAGCCCAAAGGATTAGCAAGCTGAAGTGGCAGTGGGCCATATCTGCCGCAGAACCAACAATCGCTGAAGCAAGCGTGTTCTCGAGTGGAGACTACGGATCGGCAAACGTAGTGTAGGGCGCCCTCAGACAAGGTGGAGTGATGATATTCGCAAGATGGCTGGCAGAGGTTGGATGCCAGTGGCCGCGGATCGAGCTCGATGGCATGACATGGGAGAGGCCTATGTGATGATGATGATGATGGTGGGTATACACAGCGTATTTCTGTCATTTTGCTTTTCTGTCGTTTCGCGTGTGTGTCATTTTGCGAAGTCAGAATGTGTCATTATGCGTTTTAAATGCATTTTTTTATGCAGTAGTCAGTTATTACGTCGATTACTTACGTGTTACGAAACTTAAAAACCTATTTTTAAGGTTTACTTAAGTAAAAATATAAAAATCCGTAATATTATAAGGACGCAAAAAAACTCGAAAAACCGCGGTTATTAACCGAGTTCTATTTCGATTAAAACTCGATCGAGTTACTCGGTTAACCGAGTTTCGAGTAACTCGTTTGCAATCCCTAGTTTAACCACGTCTGTGATGGATTCGTAAAACAATATGAGAACTATCCGCTTACAAAATGTAAATATGTAAGAAGGGTATACTACTGATACATAGCGAGAGGTCTTAAAACACGATAGCAACATAACCATTATAAGATCACACGAGTATTTAAGGCTTAATTATGTAAAGTTGCATACATCTACTATCTACACATGTTATTATAAACACTCAAAGGCCAACTAGATTGTCATTATATCTAGTATCGATAAAGATGTTTTAATAACTTTTTAAACATTTTTTAACACTGGCACAGACAACGCACTGACCTTAGGTACATATATGGCTAATGGTGGTCATTTTATACTGTTTCCAAACGCATGACAGAGGTTTTTTGACATGGACGTAGATTGAAATATAAATACTCGTATGTCGCAATTTCATTCTGCAAGTCCGATATTTCGTCATCTGTGGGCATTTTGATGGGTAAATCGCCAGTGGGTTCCCCGAGATGATAAAAACAGTCAAATTAGTCCAATACACGATTTAATTAGGTTAGACAATATTACAGGTCGATTGTCCTTAATAAATCTCTAACACTAGGTAATTAGTCCAATTATCAAATCAATCACTCGTCAACACGCATGTGCGTCCGCGCACGACAAGGGCTCGCCCAATCTCTGCCTCCCGGTCTTTCCTCCCGCAACCCGCGCCCCGAAGTACTTGAGAGTGCTTCTACGAATTCCCGACAAATATGTAGAAATGTAAATATATTGTAAATTTAAAATGTAAAAATTGTTCAATATATTGCCCGTAAAAACACCATGCTCGAATTAATTTTTGTTTGTGCTATAATTTGCAGTAGTACCTATCTATACATTACCAGTTCTTAACCAAAGATTAGCATTATTGGAATAATCTTTTGTCCTAATAATTATCCGAGTACAAAAGATTATTCGGATAATTATCAGGACTTATAATTATTCGACTAAACAATAACACGATATTTTTATTGCTGAATTATTTATTCGTGAATAGCATATCCGCGAATGAATCATTCGACCACTTTTCAAATGATTAATTATTTATTCTTTACTAGCATTTACCCGCGTTGTTCCCGTTATAGTGCCAAGGGAACTAATTACCGGCATAGATCCTATGTTTCAATCCAGTACTTGATCTACTTACATGCCAAATTTCAGATCAATCCATTCAGTTGTTACCCCGTATTTAGTAACAGACATCCAAACATCTTCACAAATTTTCACATTTATAATATTAGTAGGATTGTATTCGGAAAATCCACGAAAATTATTTAGTTTTTTGATTATTCCATTCAAATAAATAACACAAATAATATTTAGAATTACTCGTTTTTACGGTACATATATTTATCAATTTCACTTTACTTTTTCCCATACAAACAGTACAGAAAACAAGGTAGTGTTTTATTGATTTGAGTAGATCTGTAGAATACATTATCATTACTAAGTTTTGTGTATCGATTTAACATATAAAAAATTTAAAAATATAGGAAGCGACTCCATTTATTTTCTGTTCACTTTTGACATAAACAATGTAGGCACTTTTCGATAGGTAATATTAATGTAAAGTTTTCAATGTGCGTTTTCAAATTTGACATATAGGGTTATGGAATTGAGTTCTTTTTAGAATGACAGTTTTTATAGACACAGGTTATAAGTGAGCGTTATTAGCATCGATTATAATGTAACTTGAAATGTCATTTTTGCGACTGATTGTGTGTGATATACGGTATACCGCGTAAAAATATAGGGGGGTGAGCGGGTTGCGGGGCGCAAATGCTCCGAAAACGGATTCATTGTTTAGCGATGCGTCACCTTAATTCAATTACTTAGACATGATAGCACGATAGCATATAGCTGACTTGATTTTTTGATAAATTTATATGCAGAGAGTTCTTATCTAACTGTATCACTATGCCCTTTTTATGACCTATCTGACCGTTATGTTTAGTGAAAAGGGTTAGGCGGTATAGTAGTCAAGTAAATAAGGCATCACAGTTGCGTTAAACGTAAAGAGATATGTGCCTACCTATGCGTTTTAACATACATGCCAGATAGTAAACATTGGCTGGCGTTCTGTAGTTCAGCGGTCCCTGGCCGGGAAACTGGGTCAGCGGCTGGTCGGGAACTTGTTGCAGGTATGCGTACCGCTTGTGTCTGTCTATTTTATGTATAGTTAACCAATAAGGGCTAACAATCCTTAACTCACAGATGTCGCCTTGGTAAATAGATCGTCTAAATATTTGAAAAGGCTTTTTTACGCCATTTCTCTGGGCAATTTTTATTAAAGATATTTGTAATAACGAGATAAGAAATATTTAAGACTAGCATTTTCCCGCGGCTTCGCCCGCGTTGTTCCCGTTATTGTCCTAAAGGAACTCTTTACCGGGATATAAAGTATCCTATGTTTCAATCCAGGAAATGGTCTACTTACATGCCAAATTTCAGCTTGATCCATCCAGTTGCTATCCCGTTATTAGGTAACAAACATCCAAACATCGAAACATCTTCACAAACTTTCACATTTATAATATTAGTGGGATTACTCCAAAATAGAAATCCATTGATACACAGGGCACCAAATTACAGACAATAGAAATGAGACATGTATTAAAATACGCTAGTGAAATGGCAGTGCGACTGATTTTCCCTTGTTGGGTAAACTTTTCGTAATCATATCGTCTCTGAGTAGTCTTCCATAGTCACTACAAAAGTTACTTCCCCGAAATTCAACTCTCTAAGTTCAACAGTCTAGATTGTGCGTTAGCTTTCAGTCAGTAACTATAACTAGACGCTTTTTAAGACTGACTAAAGACATGAGGTTTGTAAAGAAGGCGCTTTTTTAAAATTCATATTAACAACAATTAGTGTACCTCGTCCGAAAATTTATCACAACGGCACTATGCTTCGCTCTTTACTATGAATAATTGGATAGGTAAAGGTTTTCAAAGATGTGTAGTTTATATGGTTTTTCTATAGCTCCCGATGTAATGATCTACAAAATACCGCCATTGCCGCTATTTTTATTCCCTGTAATTTTTCCAAAATATTATTATTAATTCTCGATTCGACACTTGAAAAAAAGAGACGCCAGGCTCACAAAATTAGTGCCTAAATTCGTAATAAATAAAAACAAAACAATTGTCTTTGCAAGGTCTGTGTCGGCTGTCAGCTGTCAATTGTGATAAAACCAACCCGACAGTGACAATCGACACAGACACGTTTGTTTTTTTTACGAATTTAGGCACTAATTTTGTCAGTCTAGCGTCCCTATTTTTCAAGTGTCTAATCGAGAATTTAAAACAATATTTTGGAAAAATTACCGGGAATAGAAATGCATTTAGCGGTATTTTCTAGATTAGTACGTCGGGAACAATCGAAAAAATATATAAATTACACATCTTTGAAAACCTTTACCCACCCAATTGTTTTGGCAGTTTGTGCAGACAATATTAATAATTGTCTCTAAATTTAAATGTAAACAAACCACCACAATGATACTGATATTACTGACAAAAAGTTACAAAACATTGCCAGTGTAAAATTTAGTTCCAGTAAAATTTCACCTCATCGCCACATATTTATGACCCAACCAAAAAATCAACCTTTATATTCTGTATATTTATAGATAAAACGTTGACTGAGAGATATCGATACCTTTAGACTCAAAGGGCGTAAGCTCCATTAGAACCTACGACGTTTACGTCCTTTGAGTCTACAGGTATCGATATATAGTAAGTCTAATTAAGGTATTTTGATACCGGCTATCATTAAAATGTTCATTATAAGCATCCCTTTTCAAAGTTCATCTTGGCCGTATCGAGTTTTGTCCTGAAAACATTCCGGCTATAGAATATTCGGTCTTTAATTTCTGTATAATACCGTTGCCCTTGAAGCAATGATGCGAAAGGAGAATTTTGCCAATGTTAGGTATGTTATACATTGCGACAGTGAGGTATTCAAACCTTTTGAAAATTTTGTTATTTGAACCAACATTCTATAGGTATGCAGAACAATGGAATTCGCTCGCAACCTCAGTATCTCCTGAAATAAATGATTTAGATATAGTCTGATACTTTAGAGCAGCGGTCGGCAACCGCTTAGCAGCCAAGGGCCATATAGTAGCTATGGAAACTGACGCCGGCCGCATTTTGTTAGTAATTTGTGATTTTATACTATTCGGAGTAAAACGACGGCAATACAGACCGGAATATAGGGCTACAAGTGAGCGGTTCAAGAGCCGAATGCGGCCCGCGGGCCGCAGGTTGCCGACCGTTGCTTTAGAGTTGTCTTTGGTAGTAACCATCACCGTGTTTTTATTCTCAAAACGACTAAGTATTTCTTCATAAATGAGTCAACTCAAGACAACCGTTTGAACATTATTTTGCCAATTTTTGACCTGAGGTCATTTCAATCACGACAAAACAGCTGTTTTCGGCAAAAAAGGTGCGCCGTGAAGATAAAACCTTATTTACTAAGGATAGCTCTGTAGGTGCAAGGCAAGAGTAAATGTTCAACATCCCACTCTGCCCAGTCAATCGTTGATCAGTTTTAATAAACAATAACTGGCCAAGAGCATGTCGGACCATGCTCAGTGTAGGGTTCCATAGCCGTAACTATAAGGTAAAAAATACGATGTAAAAAAAGTACAACAACAAAAGAGCGTATCTTCATAGCAATTACGTCCTTTTGTTGAGAAGCGCAGTTTATCGGCCATAACTCAAAAACGGTTAATCCGATCTTGTTGAAAATAATTTTCGTTGAAAGTATTAATTGAGCGTTATATTTGTAATTTTTTTTATATTTTTCGGACACACGGTTTAGAAGATAGAGGGGGGGGGGACACGATTTTCACAACTTTCGGACCGATTATTTCCAAAGGTATTCACTTAATCAAAAAGATTACTTAAGAACCTTAAAATGTTTTCAAAAGAGCTGTCGAACTATGTACCACACGTTGACATTTTGAGAAAAAATTTTTTTTTAGCTTCTGTTACATGTATGGAGTGCCCCCCCTAGATTTTTTTTTATTTTTATTATTTAACTACCAAACTTAGTTGCGGCATCTACAAGACATCTATATTCCAAATTTCATCAGTATAGGTCTTGTAGTTTTTGAGTAAAATGCCTGTGACATACGGACGGACGGACGGACGGACGGACGGACGGACGGACGGACGGACATGACGAAACTATAAGGGTTCCTTTTTAGCCATTTTGGCTACGGAACCCTAAAAAGACACATGAAGTCAGAAAGTTTGTAATACGTCTAGTATAAAACATAAAAGACCTTAGTGCCTTATCACACTTGCGATTTGCGGGCGAGTTAGAAGCGAAGTTCCATACAAATGTCGCTCGCCGCAACTGGTTTTGTATGGAAATTCGCCCGCAGCAGGACTATGGCCCCTTGAAGCTGTAAAAAAATCGCTTTGGGCTTAAACCACTAAATTTCATAATAACTTATTCACTAATACCCCTAATTTTCGAATTACCATGGGCTCATAATACCTAAATGAGAAATTGTCTCATTCTTAAAATGAACTAAATTCATTATGACTTTGACCTGAAACGTCATATTCTCTAAATACCTAAAGATTGAAATGCACAATTGCTTCAAATACCGAATGACAGAAATGACAAAATATTAAAATGACTCAAACCGAAAACACCTAAAATGTAAAATACCTACATTTTTTTCACGAGCGTTTATTTGAGAATGCTTTGATATTGATATTATGACTTTAGTATAGTTCCTGTTCAACGTTCCCCGCTCTACCCTACATATTTGAAATGGACTGTAGGTTACTAAGGCGTTAAACAATACAGGAATATACTTACTTATACTATTCATTTAATTCTATTATCTAAAATTCAACCTTAAAACAAATGTACCTACAGTACACACACACATACAGGTTTTTAGTTAATGTAGGCGTCACTTCAATTCACACATATTTTTCAAAGATTCTGAAATGTGTGATACAAATTTAGGTATTTTGACATTTGGTTATTTTAAGCATATGCTGTTCGGCCATGAAAGTGTTTTGAAGTTTAGGCATTATGAGACTAAGCTATTTTAAAATTCGGTCATATTAACATTCCGGTGTTTTAAGAAAAAAAACCGGTCAAGTGCGGGTCGGACTCACGCACCGAGGGTTCCGTACAAACTCATTGATAAGACACATGGATAGTTCAAGAAAAACTGTATGGTGATTAGTGCAGTAGGAGCTATAAATATGTGTTACGATTTTTGAAAATTTCTAAAATATGGTGCAAGTTAGGGAAACCGTTATATTTTTTCTGTAATATTTTTGGGATAACATTAAAAACTGGTAATTATTACAGATTTTTCTGTTCAGGAACTTCGAAGATAATAGGGGGAATGGTATATTTTTTAACGTTTTTTGTCATAAATCAAAAACTACTTATGTAAGAAAAAAATACAAACGGTGTTTTACCCTACAAATTAAGCCCTTTCATTTAATACCCCACTTGATATAATAGCCCTACTTTCAAGTTTCAAAGTCCCGTTACAAATACAGACCCCTTTAAAAAAAGGTACAAGATTATTTTTTTGTCCAATAAGCTTGGGTTAGCTATTTTTAACACTATTCTAAATTTCAAATCGATAGCAGCAGTAGTTCCCGCGATATCTGGCTGTGACAGACGGACAGATAGACAGACAGAGTCCTTTTTTACCATTTTGGTACGGAACCCTAAAAATTAGGTATTTTGAGACCAAGAAGTTTTGAGATCTGGGGATATTGTTGAAGAGGTAAAATGCAATTTAGTAGTTATAAGCCCAAAGCAAAAAATTAAACTTCTACGTTAACGTAATAAAAACATGTGGAAAATTTTATGCCGCAAAAAACGTACATTTCGACTCTCAAAATTTATAGGGTACTTTTCGTTGATCTAGAACTATGAAATTTGGCAAGTAATACCGCCGTATACTACAAGTATAGGGAAAAATCTGACAACTATCTAAATATGGGATTTTTTAAAAAGGGTGTCATCAAATTTCTTCGAGACCGGCCACGCATTGGCAATTCATCCAGTGTTGCAAATGTCTATAGGCAGCGGTGACCGCTTTCCATCAGGTGGGCCGTCTGCCTGTTTGCCAGTCTATAGCAATAAAAAAAAATATACATTTGTAATTAAATCATAAAAAATCTTTATTTAAAGACTATATTTTTAAATTTAGGTATTTTTACGGAACCCTCGGTGGGCGAGTCCGACTTGCTCTTGTCCGGTTTTATTTTTATATTCAAAAATTCTAGCTAAAGTTGCGTTTTTTTGCTTTTGTATTCCGCTTCTTGTATTGTACTACTATATTATGTATACCTCCCTGTTTAAAACTTATAGACAACTACCATACACTTCAATTAACTTATAGTCTCGCGTTACAGTTTGGACATATACTCAATTAAAGGTCAATAATTATAACTTCAAATTGCGAGAACAGGTATAAAGTGTTTTAGGGTAGCATGACCTTGATTTTGGATAGAGAGAGAGTGTAAGCACACATTCCATAATCTTTGTGTGGTGTTGTGAGTGATGTGTTAGCACGTTTTTCTCTGAGCCACTCGAGTAACACAATTTCAGTAACGAAATACCCGCGTGGCCTCTTTAACTCGGAGTTAGGGCAAGCGTACACTTCAGTTAAAGTATAATTTTCAGAAAAATTACTTAAACGGTATCAACTCTTTACTGCAATATGGAATCATGCATTATGGACCAAACCCCCCTACCCCGTACCTATATTATGGACTAAATCATATTTATTTATTTAAACTTTATTGCACAATAATAAGTACAACTTAATGCCTTAGGGCATTCTCTACCAGTCAACCATTGGATAAAACAGAGACTTTAGTTGGTGCAGGATTATTTTAAGATGAAACGACATTTGAGACACAAATATATACACAGGGTGGCCCATTACGACCGGTCAGTATGAGAAAGAAAGTCTGAAACTATAAGAGATACGAAGATCTATTCTTACGAACCATGCCATCGATTTTAGGGACAAGGAAAACTGCATTCAAAGATTTAAAAAATAACTTGTATTTTATCCGGAAATCGAACCCGGTCGTTTTGAAAAATAAAACTTACTTTATTTCTATTTTGACATCGAAGCAGTAAATGTTACTAGGAAACACGATATCTAAAACGAATAAGATCCACTGAATTTAATATCTTTGATTCAAGTAAGTTTTATTTTCCAAAACGACCGGGTTCGATTCCCGGTTAAAGTAGTTTTTTTTTTTTTTAAATCTATGTATGCAGTTTTTCTTGTGCCTAAAATCGATGATTTGGTTCCTAAGAACAGATCTTCGTCTGCCCTATAGTTTCAGACTTTCCCATACTGACCAATCGAAATGGGCCACCCTGTGTATAATATATATATGTCGGGGACAGCAGCGATAGTTCAAGAAATCCAAGATCGTCAATTGACTACTGTAGTACTAAGTAGATTTAAAATGGCGGCGAACGCCGTGTGACGTAACGTCCGGTTGCGGTGCACGTGGGCGGGCTCGTTGGGCAAGAGTGTCGATTCTCTTTCTGACTGTCGTGGCGACAACACTTGTCTTACGATTCTGTCAGTTCGTCTGCCAGTAGTTAAAGTTGCTACTTGATAATTGTAATTCTGTCGATTAATAGTGAAATGAATCATATTGTGTAACGTAATTGTCTATTTGCTCTCTTGAGTATCTACGCCATAATATTGTAACAACTATTGTAATGCCTGATGATTGAAAAGAGAACCTGGTGAGTTTCTTTGGCCCTTCTTCCCACCAGAATGTCATTTACCGAAGCGGCCAAAAGAATCAAACGAAAAAATGATTTGATCTGACATGAATCCTCTTCTTTAACCACCATACCTCAACGGCGAGGATTCTGCAGCTAACCCATCCTGACACAGTCAGTCACACGTGGTAATCCGACATCAGGCGTGGGATGTAATCAGCGCCCACAGGATGTGAATGATTTCCAGTGTTTGAGGCATTCCACATCTTCGTCAATATCCAGTGAAAGACAGTTATGAGATTTTGTGTCTAGCGAATTAGACATGCTTTGCAAATGCTTGGATCTCAACAGTGGACATGTGAGTCAATGATAATCAACTGAACGGATGCATTTACTGCGTGTAGAATCATTGTGACAAAAATAAAAATTGTTTTACTAGAAAAGAAGACAATTTCTTACCTTCAAAGCAAGTCCAGCAACTGCAACACAGCCTACATTAATGTATTCAGAATATCCAACACTGCCGGTTTTGTTTAAATGGAATCTCTGAAGAAAGTGTGACCGCAACATCATTAATTGTGATCTCCGAAAATAATGAGACACTTGCACTGCACAACAGTCAACACCGTGAAATATGGTCACAAACAATGAAAAATCCTTCAAGAAGTACGGTTTGAAGCCACAAAAAATATCATCATTTGATCTGCTGCCACGAGCAAAAGAAGATTCGTCGTTTTGGACTACATCACGACACACTACCAGCCACGGATGCCACTACAAGGTGACATAGGCGGCAACGGCGCTTCAGGCGCGGTACAACTGCAATGGCTCGTTGATGTCCGCGATGTTTACGGAGTGTGTGGAAATCTAATGTGATTTGGTGAGTCGTACCCATTTTTTTACGATTCTTGGCCCGAGCATTTTCTCACAAAGCGAAACTTTACTTTTAAATTGTCAGAAAAACTTTAGTTTGCCATTTAAAATTAACAATGAAAAAGTTAACAGTAACAAACGAAGATTACGAAGTAGCTGTTTGTGACAGTCACTTATTTTTACGTTCTACCCGACAATTGTTCGCATTACGATATTGTAATCGTTCGAGCTATAGTTTTCTCCGTTATAAAATCGAATCAATACTACTACGTTTATCGAAAGGTAAATAAATGTTGTCAACCGTTGTTATCAACTACCTTTAAATTTAATGATTTTACAAATACCTTACGTGTTCGTGTTTGGAAATAAATGTAAAGTTTACTAATGTGAGAAAAAGCGCGGTTCTATGCGTTCTTAGTGATTGAAAATATTGCGATGTGCTAAAAATGGTCGAGAGAAAATTCCCGTTAATTTTAGTAACTCGTAAGTTCCCGTATAGTACAGTTTATTTGATTTTTAAATTTGGTAATCAAGATAAAAGTCCTTTGGTGTTATAATGATCTCAGTGGTGATCGGATGTGTCGCATAGGACCACGGGGTTGGTTTTATGTCGAGTAACCACAAGGATGGTTGTAACGCTACAGAAATAACCGGACAAAAGAGGTACTTTTCTTGATATTTTAGTTTTGAAAAATGTTTGGTTGTAATGGGTACTTGAACTCTAACTTTAAATTTTATTTTGATTAAGTAAACAAGAAAGGAACTAAATAAAGTTCGCCCCAAATTCAAAGGTCCATTTGATATCACAAAGTGGTGTTTTGTTTTGAAAGTACTAAACTCTAGATACACCTATAAGTACGCACACGATAGGCTGCGAAAAAAATGCCTGAAAGCCAAATACCTATTGACATTACTGTAGAAAAGCAAAATCGGGATAATAATTGAAACAACAATATTGTTTTATGATTTTTTTTTATTAGTTGCTTAGTTAGAGATGGCTCTTGGTTCGGTTGGTCGACTATACTAGAGGTTAGATCGTAGCCGTAGTCCGTTAGAAGTCGGTATCTGCTCTGAGTAGTCCGTAGATGCGCGGTGCGCGGCTAGCCCTAGTGGAGGTCGGGTCTACTGCAGACCGTAGTGTAGTCCAGGGGGATGCACGGCGATCCATTTGGTGGATGCGCGTAATAGCAAGCATGTGACTTGCTGTGTGGGCTTAATTGCCATAGGCCACGAACAGGTTGCCAGTCTCTTACTTAGCTAATCATTGCTGTTGATACATAAGTCTTAGACCATACATGTGCACCTAAATATCCAAGTAATGATTCAATTGGTAATTGGCTAAAAGTCGATTTGTACCTCTGTAAACATTGAGAAATAATAAACCACAAATTCCACTTTATTTTCATAGTCGCCTTTGCTATGTGTTTAGCTGTAGCGTAAATAACGATTACGAAGAAATGAAAATAAAATCATTTTGTCGGTTTTTATTTTTTTGTCACTCTGGTGATTATTGTCAGGAATGACCGAATGGCGTACTGTGTTGTTTTTTTTTGCCTGTTTCAGGATAGACACACGAGGACGTGTGCTATGCAGGATGGCCGTGTCGGGGACAGCAGCGATAGTTCAAGAAATCCAAGATCGTCAATTGACTACTGTAGTACTAAGTAGATTTAAAATGGCGGCGAACGCCGTGTGACGTAACGTCCGGTTGCGGTGCACGTGGGCGGGCTCGTTGGGCAAGAGTGTCGATTCTCTTTCTGACTGTCGTGGCGACAACACTTGTCTTACGATTCTGTCAGTTCGTCTGCCAGTAGTTAAAGTTGCTACTTGATAATTGTAATTCTGTCGATTAATAGTGAAATGAATCATATTGTGTAACGTAATTGTCTATTTGCTCTCTTGAGTATCTACGCCATAATATTGTAACAACTATTGTAATGCCTGATGATTGAAAAGAGAACCTGGTGAGTTTCTTCGGCCCTTCTTCCCACCAGAATGTCATTTACCGAAGCGGCCAAAAGAATCAGACGAATAAATGATTTGATCTGACATGAATCCTCTTCTTTAACCACCATACCTCAACGGCGAGGATTCTGCAGCTAACCCATCCTGACACAGTCAGTCACACGTGGTAATCCGACATATATATATATATATATATAACAAGAATAGACATACACATATACTTGTTACAATAAACATACATCTTATCTATGTAAGGTGCTAATAAATTAGATACCAATATTTTTAGGGCTGATAGTACTAAGCTTTTTGAGTTTATTTACGTATAAACAATAAACAAATTATGTATGTTTTTTGGAGAAAATTAGGGAAGTAAGTTTGCTACGTAAAGCACCCAATGAGGTAAACAATAATCAGTGATTAAGACCTCTTTGATTATCGTATAGTTACTAACTTTCCAATATAAATGAACTGGCCACTTAACAGAAAACGACGTCCACTTGACAAAAAATGTTCTTGTCAGTTAAATTAACAGTTTGAATTAGTTTGGGTAGAATTTTAACTTATTTATTTTGTTCGGGAAATGAAAACGAAAAATATCATATAAAAGGGTAGTTCTCTGCGATTTTATACCGTCTTGCTTGCTTCATTACCATCGCCACTATTATTGGCCGTTTTATAAAAGCAATCAGGATCATTATGATAAAAATAGCAGAGGCACGCGACTTCTACAAGATAACCGAAAACGACTCCATAGTTTATAGGGAGCTCATCCATAATGTGGTGATGGTAATGATGTGATTGGTGCGACTGTTTAGTCGCAGAGAACTACCCAAAAAGTTTTCATAATTTCTATAAAAAGTTAATTGTGTTGTTGATGTAAGTTAACATCTCTTAAAATATTGGTACCAATTTGTTAGCACCTTATACAGTGTGTTACCGGTATGCGGGCTTTTATTAAAACTGATAATAATATGCTTCATTAGCAATCGTTTGCAAGTATTAGCAAATCCTAATTATGCGAATTAACTGCACAATTCTATTTCCTAAATCCGCACTTTAAATGTAGTAGGTGTACTACGTAATTATCGTTATTCATATCGCTGATGCACTTGGTACAAGGCATGTCGTGGTACGCAGGTGAAAAGTTGAGAAAAACAATCCCACTATTAATGCCGTCCTTATCATATCGTTTATGTATGGAGTTTTTTACACAGCTTAAAGAGTTTTTTCTAAAATTTTACATGACAATTACAAAAGTATTGACATTGGCTTGTCAAATTACAAAACAAACATTTATTTGCAAAACTGATATTTTTTTGCGTTAAAATGGCTAAAGACACATGTGAATTATCTGACATGATTTGTGCGACACGTGGAAATGTTCCTCAAGCCTTGAGACTTTATCGAGAGTGGTTTCGAAATCAGCGGCATCCACATAATCTTCGTTTGATAACAATGGCTGTCCAGCGAGGTCCAGAGAATGCATGGTCCTATCTGGTTAGTCTGAAAGGCCTATAAACGGAATTGTGCACGTACAACTTGAAGAAAGGATTCTCGATCACTTCAAACAGGTCCAAATGTCTAGTACTCGTATTGCTTTTTAAGTTTTATTTTATTAGTGTTGTTTTTCCGTAGTTTTCTTAAGTGTAGCAATCCTGGTATCTCTAATTGTTGAAATAGGTAGATGCAGGCATTTATCTTGATGTCTTCGTTATAAACATAGAATGAAGGGCTGGCATTTACATCTAATTGTCAATTTAGTACTTTGCTGTACATTGCTTGCAATTAAAATTTTGTTAGAAAATGTATGAAATCTTAATTTTAGTCGATGAATTAAATGAAGGTCATGGTTAGGTTAAGAAACAACGTTACTTTACCCTACTTTAAAAAAAGCCTGCTTGCTGGTAACGCACTGTATATACATAAAACAAAGTCGGGTAAGTTATAACTTGAGAACCTGTGGACCGTATGATCTTTGATTTTTTGGGTTTGTCTAATAACAGAATAACTATTAAAACATCTAAAGAATAAAAAAAATCTGAGGCAGAACGAAGTTCGCCGAGACAGCTAGTATATAATAAAAAAAATGTTCTCATGCATAACATCATGACAAATAATCAACTTCTTAATAAATAATCTTAGTGTCCCATTTTGTTAATAAATCCCTAAGTATATAACATCAAAATTTAGCACTTAGCAATTCAGGCAATTCATTTAAAACCGCAGCACAGTGAACTTCAGCTATCTATAATACTCGTAAGTTTGAAGGTGGCATGATATTATTTCTAAAAGTTACTTTATTTGACTTTCTGCGTACTTGGTAACTTGCACCTAATATGACATAGACCCCAATGTTTCAAAGTGGTTACATAAAACTTTTATGAATAAACTACGCACATTTACATTTCAGTCCTGAATAACCCTGATTTTCTGAGAGTATTTGCCTAATTACCTATAAAGTGAACCGTTTAACGATAAAATTTAAGCACCAATTGTGGAACTTTTTGTAAAATTGCCCGTTGTCAACTTGCCACTGAATAGGTCCATACAGCAGATGATTTTACACGTTTCATTATTTTATGCTTCAAGTAGTGCTAAAGGAATAATCTTGAGTTTATTAGTCCACCTAACATACTTGAAATCTTCTCTGTACCATTTCATAGCTGTAAAAATATGGTAATATATTGGAAATAGTTTAGAGAAAATAAGAAAAAAACTTATATTTTGTTAAGATGTATGAAGAATATCTACATTATTTTATAGACAAGGTAATATTTATTTAATTTCCACATTGCACAAAATGTTCCACTATCTTTGCATATTGCTGAACAATGAAAGAAAATACTACTTTACATGAAAGAAACATTTTTTTGTCTCTTCATTGGTTTCTTTCATGTAAAGTATGAAGTCAATAAAAATGTGTACCTTTTATTTTTAATTCAAATGCTGGAACATTACTAAAAACTGCCTTTAATTTATATCTAAAGCCATTAAAATTATAAAATGTGGAACCTCAACTTTCTATAACTTAGGGTCATTATTGTAAGAAAAATCTTAACACCGCGAAGTACGATTCCTTATGCAAGTGATCAACGCCATAAAATCTCGGACACGTTGCAGGTGAAGTTGCTGGCAGCATTTTGTTCATAATAATATAGTATTCTCTTTTGTTTACATTTTAACCTAAAATATTTAACCATGTTACCTAGTGTCCCCGAGCCTTAAAGCGGCAAAGTGATTCCTCTAGGGGCTGATAAATTGGGTGGCGGAACTAAAATATTGGCTCGCATTGCCCTACTTCCCGCCTAGCTTAACTGAGTGAGCACATGTATTTTGATATTAGCAAACCTCCATGTCATTATATCCTTCAATATATAGAAATAAACTCGATGTGTTTCAAATCGAGTCATAAAGTTGTTTGAGAATATTTAATTTTGCATGGTAGAGGAAAAAAATAGATTCTTTCTCCAATATTACTCTTTATTTGATAAGACTTAAAAAGGCCTTTTACAAATTTTTGTGAAATCTAACAATATTTAAAGAGCGCACAGATTTGAAGATTTTTTTAAGAAAAAAAATTAAATATATACATTTTCCTAGCGACACCTATGCAAATTATAATGATGAATGTGATATTTAAAGTAACAGGCTAGCTAGATTATGCTCGCAATAATTTTGAAATTTGAGCGTCGTACGTAGATATTCGGCGACTATCCAAATTAATTCCATACAATTATTTGCGAATCTGAGCAACTTAAATTATTGTTAAATTTCGCTTTAATTATGTAGAAGGACGTTTAAAGTCAACTTGAGTAAAAGTAACCCTGGCGGAGAAAGTAAAACAAAAAAAAATAAACCACGTTTTTAAGAGGAATATATTACAACTACCACATATAGAATAAAAAATACTAACTAATTATAGCTTGGAAACTTCATTGGTGACACTCACATGTGTGCTTTTTGCTATGTGCAGCCGTAACTACTCACACAGTTACGGCTGCACATAACAAAAAGCACACATGTGAGTGTCACCAACGAAGTTGCCAAGCTATAGTTAGATAAATACAATCACTAAAACTTGATTTTTTAAGGCGAATAGGCTGCTGAGTAGTGTGTCCCAAGATTGCTGAAATCGTAATGGAATAGTACTGAAAAGGTGCGTAAATTTATCCATTATTAGGGGAAAAATAAAGAAAATATCTAGCTACCTTTATACTTTTAGGGTTTTACTGGCAGTTGAAAAAAAATAGTATTTTTTCAAAAATAAATAAATATTTTATTTTCTCAAAATTACTTTATTCATGAAACGAAATCTTTTTGTTAAATTCATGCTTAATTTTTATTATTATTTACCCTTGGACTACTTCTAACTGTTACTCACTTCAGAACTAAAACACGTTTTCTTGACAAATGCTCTTTTACATTAATATGCGTAGCAAAATTGCTCCTATTAATCGTTTTTCTACTCCTGTACTTTTATCTGTCTTTTACTTGGTCACGAACACTAATATAAGAACATACATAATATGAGTTCAGAGAAGTCTATACTGTATTCCCCATAACAGCACTAGTGTCGTTATAGTCACATTATGATACTGCTAGCAGCCACAGACTTCTAAATCTAGGTTAAGCTTAGGTCAAAGATTAAGCGCTCAATTCTAACTTTACGATAAAAATGCACTACTTACTACCAACTTAACAAACAATTAAATTCCTAGGTTTTTTAAGAAAAACAAAACTTTCCGAACTAAATTCATTGATGCCAACATAAAAAAGTATTTTTAATATCGTCACTGCGTGTCACTAGCGAGTATACGTCAAATTAAAAAAAAATTACCATAGAAACATACTGCCAGTCATATGCAGAGCTCGGAATAGGTTGTGCCTATGTACCTAAACTTCGCGGGAGGACGTAACTGGTTACAACCACCAAAAATAATTAATTATTTTGATTGAACCCGGGATTTCCCTGGTTCAATAATAATAAATTATCCATATAAATTCACGCTCAGAGTTAGATTATTAATGAAATACAATTGACTAATGCAGAAATTTTTAATGAAGTCGATTTTTGAGTTCTCAATATATCTTGTATTTCATTAATAATTTAACCCCGAGTGTGAATTTATGTACAGTATGTATTATTATTAATCCCAGGCAATCCCGCGTTCAATAAAAATAAATAATTATTTTTGGTCGTTGTAACCACTCTTAGTTACGTCCTCCCGCGAAGTTTAGGTAAATAGGCACAGCCTATTCCGAGCTCTGGTCTTATGTCATATTTGCCTTGTTTTGTATGCGTGCTATGTTAATTGTTGTATTTTATATTTTAAAACCTAGTGGTAGAAAAATATTGTATGCAAGGTTGTATAATTAAGTCAAAAAACGCTCATGGCGCCTCTATTTGCGATACTCGCCGCCACGGCGGCTCGTATCGCAACTCGCGCCATTCGTATTTTTTGAGCCTACTTATACAACTGTTGCATAAAATACTATTACAGAACAGTGAAAGGTCAACCAAACACGATCACCTAATGGTGAATGATCAAATAAAGGAGCCCTAAAACCACTACGACTTTTCAGTGTCTCTAAAATCTTTGAAATATAGTATGATTTGCAACGAAATTCTACTTTTATTGCATGTTTTTATGCCTTTATTCTATAGGCTTCAACCAAAAAAATATTTAGCACAAGTTTATTTAATAAATTAAACTTGGCTTAATTCATGTTCTAGTTTCTTAAGACATTTAACTCTGGGGAACTATTATGTCGTTTTATAAGGAAAAACTGCAAACAAACCTATGATTTCCTTTAAATGTAAGTGTATTCACAGTATGACCCAATAAATTAGTAATATAATTGTCATTCGATTTTTTTTATAACTTTAAATTACTCCTATTTTCATTATTTGGCTGCTGGTCATGCAAGTATGTAACTAGATTTTGTCTTTTTTTTCCCTTATTATGAATAAAATTACGCACTTGTCTAGTGCTCTTGCATTACGATTTTCAGAAAATGCCGAATTTCAGGACACTCTAGTACTGAGCTCGCACGGGCGTTGTCGCAATTTTTGAATTATTTCGCAAACGGAATAAAACAATTCCCTATTACTTACAAAACTTACAATTATATTTCAGAAACGAATAACACGCGTTGTAAACAACCGAAATCGAAACCGTTGTAAACACATAGCTCGAAAAGACCCGGGCAACTTGGAGAGACTGATGGTGATGGGAAATAAGGACAGCACTAGACCACGAGGAAGAAGCCCACCACGATGGTGCGATCAGATATCCGACCAAGTGGATACGACACTCAGCAGCGCGCTTCACTAAGCAACCGACAGGGAGAAGTGGAGCGCTGCCATCAAAAAGATTAATCGGCGGAGTCACGATACTCAGCAGTGAGGAACCGTCTTAGAAGAAGAGAGAAACAGCCGAAAACTTCTCAACATCGCCATCGAGTGTTCGATGAGCTACGGTAACTCATCCACTCATTAAAAATGCCAGATCATATAATCTAGGGCTGCCATCCGTCCGGGTTTCCCCTAGTTTGGAGAGCGTCCGGGGAACGTTTCATTTGTAGTCCGGGTTTGCTACTCCGGTTCGCGAGAGCTAATGCACCCCCCCCCCCCCCCCCGAAGCGAAAAAAAAATTGAGATGTCCGGGTTTTGAGCTCCAAAATCCGGGGATTTACGTTTTTTGTCCTAGGTGTCAAATTTTGGAGATGGTAGCCCTATGTAATCGAATCATGTCGCTCCCGGTAGTTTTCAAAATAAAAATTGTTGTCTTAGATTTAGTTAACCACAAATATTAATGAAAAACCGAATTACGTTTTAATATTCTTCTGAAGCTGTTTAAGCGAGGCCGGTTCCTATGAATTTAATTGATACAGTGATGTTGTAGAATCAACACGATAGTAAAATTAATAATAATTCCGTATACTCAGATACAAAAAGGTAGGAATTGTACATCATTAATAAACAGCGTCGCACGTTTTAAGGAATCGTTAAAAATACCCTTGGGATTTTGAAACTCAATCCTGCCATATAATTGATCGTGAAAAATTATTGGAATTTAGTAGGTATTTTATACACCCGATCGTAACTTTGACGATATGTGCCGAAGTTCTATGCGATCCATAAAAGTGTCGTCATTCGAGTACGGTGTTTATAACATGTATCAAATTATGAACCGGCTTACGACGGCTATCACGACACGATTAATCAGTAAGTTAAATGATGACTTAATTTAAGCACAGTCTACCAAGTCCTTAAATAAGAAACGGAAATTTGTTTGTTAAAATCTAATTACTTTTGTGGTCGAATCAGACGGGAATCCCAAATCCTTCATTTTGGGGACAACCCAGACATCAAAGGACCAAAGCAATATTCCTGGCAAGAAAAGAGTATAAATAATAAATTTATTTTTGTTAAGAAATAAAAAGATGGCTAACATGGATGGCTACATTCCATAGAATTGGCAAACATTTCCTATGGTATTTAGTGTAGCTACTATGTTTTTTAAATTTCCTTTGAGATAATAACATTCGGAGAGAAGTGAAAAAATCTGCGTATTGATAAAGAAGCGATTTTCCTTTCATATACGCATCTGTTAGTATAATACGCAGAGAAAAAGATTTTAAAATTGAGATTTAGATTTTTATTCGTTTTGCTTTATTGTATTTCCGTGTAAATCAATTTTTTAAAAGCAAACGAATAAGCGGTAAAGGCAACGAACTACGAAGTAGCTCAAGTAACTAATGTAATAATCACGCTTAGTCGATTCACAAAAGTAAACAATAAATTACTAGGTAATCTTATCTTGCAAGAAAAACCTTAAACCAGTGATTAGATCTTATGTCTAAGTAAAGTAATGTCTTGCGGTATATTTTCAGTATACCTACTAATAAAGGAAAATTACTGAAGAATATAAAAAGAGATTTTTCGATAAGATTCCTAATCATGAACTTTGATAATATGCCAGTCAAACTGATTTCTCTTTTAAGATTTCGTGTTAATTATATAAAGTTGCCTAAATTAGTTCCAGTTTATTAAATTTCTACAGAGTTTTCAAATGATTCCACTCTGGAGCAGTTTGGAAAATAATCAGATAAGAGCTGTCGATATTATCTGAATGACGTTATATTTTTCAAGTAGAGAACGTAATATTATCCATGATAATCAGAATAAACCTAGTCAGTAACGTGTTATTTACTATCAAATTTGCCATGCGTATGCTAATGTTCCATCGATTGACACAACATTAATCATTCGTTCACAATGAGAGGCGAGCAAGCGGGCCGAAATTCCAATAAGCCGCTGCAACCTTCGCGTCGTTCAAACGGTTGCACAAGATTAATACAAGCTCCGGCCTTCGGTGATATTGGATCCAGAGACATCTCACAAGTGGCAACCCCTAGCGTTTTACCCGGAAGACGACAGTTTGAAAACTAAAATACGAGTAACCTTAACGGCAAATTCAGTAAAAGCGGAAATCCACATGGTAGTAGGAAGGTCATAACCGCCAAATGTAGCCCGCAAAAGGAAAACAATGGCAATTTACCAATGATTTCTAAAGTAAGGACAGGCCCATCCGAACAGTTTGGAACTATTTTCCCCTTAACAATAAATGCAGCTATAAAGACCATCTGCGCTGTGCACGCGCCGCGTGTCGCACTGCCGGCTGGTGCTGATTTGGCAGTATTTTTACCCCCAAAGCGTTGGAACCGTCTGCGCGCTCGCTTAGCCCTGTCCTTTGTATATGTAAATGCAATTCGCATTCAAAAAGTTTCAAAAATCGTGCGTTTGCAATACTGAAAATTAAAAATATCCAAGACTTCAAAACTGTCTAAAAATATTTAACTATAGAATTACCCGCCATCCATAAGAATGGCCAGCCATAAAAATGTCCAACTATAGAAAAACATGACCAGATGTAATAACAGCCAGCCATAAAAATGTCCAACTGCAGAATCCGGCAGGCTGTTTTTATTCTATAGACTCAAATCTACTTTGGTTATTATGAGATACTCTTTATATCTGCCCATCACGGGCAAGGGTCACAAAAAACGTTCCTCGTCAATTTTTTTTTCTAGAGGTCTAGGAAAAAAGGCTTTGAGTTAAACAATAAGCTATTTTCATACTACATACTGGACATTTTCGACTTTTTCGATTTTTTTATTTTTGGACTTTAGTATTGCAAAGGAAATCGTGCAATCTATAAACTACTAACACAAGAGGATTTCACTATTGGTATTTGGTAGAGCATAGGTCAAAAATAAAGTAGGTAGCATGATGTTGTTATTCAAGATTTTCAAGAACATGTATGGTATAAATATTAAATATCATGAAACTTTCATTGCCAGTTAGCAGACGTATTTAAGAGAGGAACGAACAAGTCAAATTATTTTTTACATAATAAAATTAATCATCGAATTTTGGGGTTACTGCTTGACTCCGAAACTATGTATTGTTTTGCTACGCCAGTATTTTTAACCTTTGGCATATGGAAATGTGAAGTGAACACAATGGCAGACAATATTTTGCTTTCAGGTGTAGACCTAAAAAATAAAAAGATTCCAATTTATTCTGCACTGATTAGTGCTTAAGGAAGTCACCATAACACATTTTTCTAATACGTAACAGTCTGCCATTATTTGCGGGAGCGGTCGACGCCACGCACACTTACACAAGCGTACATAAAAATCGTCTATCACTACGAAACTAACACTAAACAAATAGAACAACACATTCAAAAATATTCATTTTGTATTGAAACAGTGTAATGACGTGACGCACAACATTGATAAGTCTAGCAGAACTCTATGGCAACGAGCGCGCGCGTGTTTGACAACAAACAAACTTGAAATAACGTCAAATCAGATTTTTGTAATTATATGTTTTAAAGGAAACTAATAGTGATAATGAGATTCAAAATTCTTTAAATGTGAAAATAAAGATTTGACCTATTGGATCTCCGTTTATAGCGAGATATGGAACAATTCGGCATATTCACGAAGATCCCTTCAGGTAAATTACTAGATTTAGTCTGATGACCAATCCGATTGCAATGGCTTGCCAGAGGGGAAAGTCTAACTAAGGCTACTTCCTACGAAGTCCGCGTTGCTCTATTTATAAGCCTTAATTAAGCATATCAAAAGTTAAGTGATGCAGTGTGCAGTAAATATAATCCGATTCCAATAAAAGAAATAACCATTGATACTTATCTTAAGACCTTGGTAGAAAGAAAACTTCCCGAAATTCCAATAAACCCATGCAACCTTCGTGTCGATCAAATCGGTGCACAAGATTAATACAACCCTTGGCCTTCAACCAATATTGGATGCCGCAACCACTATTTTTAAACCCTTCTTTCTGGCCTTTGTCATCTGTTATCTCGGCACTCAATATTAAACGTCATGTAAATTATACATAGGTATTATTATTTATTGATACGCAATTTCATTTTGAATTTGAGGCGCTTAGCATTTGTAGTAAAAGGCGTATAATTTATTTGACAAAGATTTGACTTAATGCGCGCGAGTCGAACTCGCGCACCGAGGGTTCCGTACAAACTCGTAAGTATAAGATACCTACGTGAATAGTTTAAGAAAAACTGTATGGCGGTTAGTTTAGTAGGAGGAAATAAGTATGTGTTACGATTTTGGCAAATTCTAAAAAATTGTGCAATTTAGGAAAATAATATTAATAATTGGTAATTATTACAGATTTTTCTGTTCAGTAACTTCGAAGATAATAGGGGGAATTGTATTTTTTTTAACGTTTTTGGTCATAAATCAAAAAATACGTGATTAACAAAAAAAATAAAAATGGTTTAGGAATCAACAAATTAAGCCCTTTCATTTGATACCCCACTCGATACATTAGCACAACTTTAAATTTTCGACCTCCCATTACGGCCCCCTTTTAAAAAAATGTAAAAATCGCACAAGATTTTATTAATATCAAATAGAGTCGTTAGCTACTTTTAAACCTATTCCAAATTTCCTGATTCTCCTGTTCCTGAGATATCTAACTGTGACAGACGGACAGACAGACAGAGTCGCACCATAAGGGTTTCTTTTTTACCATTTTGGCACGGAACCCTAAAAAATCGTAACATCGACATGAACTCGTTATACATACTGGACACTTCTCTTACGCAAATAATCGGTAGATCTACACAATAAGTGTAAGTGTAATAAATGGATACACAATCGCATTATATTCAGACTGACCCCCGTTGGATACTTTCTAGGTTACATCATTTTTTACGTTTTTTGACAAAACGTTATAAAAAGTAAAATATAAACAACATTACAATATACAAAACCTCTATAAAAAGTTAGGTTACATTATTTTTATAATTATTCATCATAAGATTAATTTTCCTTAAGGATAATGCAAAGAATATACCAATGCCAAAAATACGAGTAGGACGGAAAATGTATTAAAGATCATTATGTTACTTGGTCATTTACATAATAAAGACTGGCATTAGGCGGGGTTCCCTCTTATGTTAATGTTACATAAAAACTGGTGGTTAGATAATCCTCTTATGCAGGGTAGTTAAAGACTATTTACGAGTATAATATTTTCAGTACTGTTTCTTCGAGTTACAGCACTGGAAAATTTGTTTGAGTCTTTATCTGTTTCGACACATAGAGCAACAATTTTTACAGCTCTCATTTACGATATATGCATCATCATCATAATTTAAGAGCTTTGCTCTTGTCGGTGGAGTAGACGCCGTTTTGTGCGGTCCTCGGCCATGCATTTTAGGTCCTGGTACGACACGCACGACATGGACCTTTTCTTTGAGCTGTTGCACAAAGTTTCTCCGAGGTCTGCTCTCCCTCTCTTTCCTTCAATTTTTCCTTCTAGGATTATCTTAAAGAACATATCGTGTCGAACCAGATGGCCTATCATTTTGCCATGTCTATTCGCTATGGTCGTCATTATGATCCTCTTCTCTCCCACAATTTGCAGCACGAAATTTTAGCTCTCAATAGTTGTTTTTTGGCGTAAAAGCTGTTTAGCATAGCAATTCTTGTAATTATGTCGTTTGTGCAGCTGGAGTCATCCGTAATCAAACTACCTAAATACCGGAACTTTACCTGTTCAATAGAAATATTTCTAATATCTATACTATAATTTTTCGGCCTAAATTTTGAAGTAATTAGCGTTTTTGTTTTACTTTTGTGTCCGAATTCTGAGAAAACTGAATCCATTTGTACTAACAGTCCTTTTAATTCGTTACAATTTTGTGCCAATACTGCCATGTCATCTGCAAATCTTATGAAGTATATGTTTTCCCCATTTATTTTAACTCCCCCCTTTGCGTTGTCCAGAATTTTCCGTATGGCACACTCGATGAAGATGTTAAAAATTAAAGGTAAGAGTGCACATTCCTGGCATACACCTTGTCTTATCTTTGTCCTACTGCTCTCCTCTCCTGCATCGACAATCGTTTCCTAGTCTCTGTATAGGCACAGCACCACACTCTTCCGTGCACAGCACTCTCATAATGGTCTTACAGTTCACTCTATCGAAGGCCTTTTCCAGATCAACAAAGGCGATGTGCGTATCTTGGCCCAGATCCATTCTTCTATCGATAATCAGTCTCAGCGCCAGTATTTCCTCCCTTGTACCTTTTTCCTGCCTGAATCCATATTGATCTGGTCCAAGGTATTCCTCCATTATTGGCCTGATTCTATTTTGGAATATTTTCAGCAATATTTTAGACGCTTGAAAGATTAAACTTAAAGTCCTGTGCTCTGCGCGTTAACTTTTGACATTTAACCTTAACACTGCGTGTTAACTTTTTTTGGCAACGCAATAGTTTTACTGATCTGGAAAGTCCTCGGTACAGCTCCTGTTTCGTAAATTTCCTTAACGACAGAGAAAATTTCGTCCTTTAACCAATTGCATGTCGCGTACTTAATAAACCGTCGTCACCCGCTGTTTTTCCGTTCCGTATAGAGTTCAGCGCTTTATCAAATTCCTCTCTGAGTATATCTGGACCAACATCATCTTGGTTTACCGTATGTTCTCATTCTATGTCCTCTTCATTCAATCCCTGTCTTTTACATAATTCTTCTATGTATATGTATTTTCCATCTCATAACAATTATTTTTGTCATTTCAGTCCGGCTTACCCAAGGATTTCTTCAACGCCACGCCACTGCTAGACATGTTCTTTCCGTGTACCCTTCATTTGTTTGACATTTGATTAAACAATAAGTACTTATTTTTACCGAAGACCATATAAGTGTGATAAGTAATAATATTTAAATTTTATTATTTCTCTGTTTGTTTAATATCATAAATAGTGTTTGAAAGGTTTTTTCCACAATCTTCCATAAAAAAACTTATTTTATTTTTAGCTTGTTTATCTATGTACATGTGTTTAATTCAAAAAATATGTGATTTCAGACCACAAACCCAAGCCGATAAGCCCAATCAAAACAAAGACAAAGCGATCATTACAGACGTCTCAAACTAAGGATTTTCCCTTAATATATTTATTTTATACTAATCGAATCGCCAACTACAAAGGCGAAAATACATTTAAATTGTACAATGAAGTTTCATCGTCAGGTTTACAAACTTTTTTAGTGTTTTAGTTGAAGGTTATAGACCTCTGTCTGTGTCTATAATCTCAAATTCTCAAAAAGGGTCTTGATGCTTTAATGTATATTTTGATGCGCGAAATATAACTTAATGAGAGGTCCCGGTGAAGATCGTAACTAATGATACATTTAGAGTAAAATCGGTGTTAATAGTACATTTGTACTTACCTAGTGAGGTAAAACAAATAATATATTTGATAAATATGCAATCTGAGGCTTTCTTTATTACCTCCCGTGGTAAGTACTAAATTGTACGTCTCCCCCAGGCCAGGAAGTGGGATTATCCACTTTATGGCTAGGCGTGACGTAAAGTTTATCATTTTACCTATAACATATAAGTAGAAAGCTTAATTCAGGAAATAAAACCCAGTTGCGGTCGTATGAATTACGTGAAATTGACACATATAACTTTGAACAATTCTGAAAATGGAAAGAAATAAGAATATCATTTATTTATTAGTTTGCTGTCATCAGCTTATTAATTAATAAAAGTTTCAATTTTATTGCAGCAGTATCAAAATAAATTGAAATAGTCAAGCAAAATTATTGACGGCTTTATTGGTTAAACGAGCACTTGCACCACGTAAACACAATTGACTATTACGTCAGGGTCTAGACCGATAAATTTTCAATGATTATTTAATATAGATAAAATACAAATCCAATATGAGAAGAATTATATTCTCATCTCAGCTTTACTTATCAATTCATCACTCATTTCCTTTAGCCGATCCGCTGATTGGAGCATATTTCAATATTCAATAAATCTTCGATTATACATACCTCGAAGGTTGTGTCCAATCGACAAGGGATAAATCGTGGTCCACCCTTGGGGAGACATGCCCGCTGTCAAATTGACGCGTTCATGGTACAAGGTTAATGTGGCAATAAAAGGGTTTTTTGCCCTTGAATATTTTCGGCAGATTTGTCAGAACGCAAAGGATCACGTAATGCGTTCCGATTAATTTTTTTGCTTTTATCATCAAAAGATAGTAAAGATTTAATCTACGACACTACTTATAGATACTAGTATATTCATGAGCAAATTCACTCTCCTTTTTTGTGACAGTGTAATTACGAGGTGTTTGCAAAACAATTACTGCGAACCCAAAATCAAAGAATTCACTGCCCGCGTGTCAGTAATACCGAAAAAAATCATTGTCATGCATGAACATAAAAATATAATAATTAATGAATGCTATATTAGTCATTAGACTTGAATTTAGTCTTTAATAGGGTAGTAATTGAATAAACTGAATTGAACACGACACAGCACTAAAATATATAAATTATACCTGAATTAATAACCGTTAATATATTAATCTATTCCATATTATGTTTCGAGCCTAGCTAGGGCTCGCTTATATTATTATCGTCTAAACATACTTGTCATAGCGCCAAAATTCAAGGCTGAGTAACATACGGGGCCCGAAACTACAAGGACTCTGCGAGCGCTCAGGTCCAGGAATGAACTTTCAAGATTAGTAATTTGTAAAGTGACATTTCCCTAAAGGAAATTTATGCTTTGCCTGTCCATTTTGGAGGTACTAGTTTCCACTGTATTTATTGCTTAAATTCTTAAAACGTAATAAAGTGCCTTTTTGTCACTACTACTCAATGTATAAATAGCACATACCAGAAGGAATAACAGATAATAAAATCAATGAACGTGGGGTGTTACAAATTTCTATAGTACGACCCGACAGTTGCCTTCGTTTTCCTTAAAACGCAATATAGGCTGCTTGGATTTATACAAAGATAAGGTAGCTATAGGTATGTACTCGTCGTAAATATTTGAAAAAGCCTTGAACTAGACTTTTTTTATCAAAACACCCTTTTCTCGAAGTAATCCCTAACTGTATCACAGGATAAGTCTTTTGGGCGTCCATTTGTGATGAACTTTTGCTTTAGAATAATTGAATACCTACTGCTACTGGATTAGACGTAAAACGAAATACTTTGAACTCAATATAGCTGCAGAAAGTATTTTGGAGAAAGGAATACATGTACCTTCTCTTCAATATTTTTCAATCTTCGATATTACAAATCTTACGGCCAAGAAGAAAACCCGGGCCTGTCTCTTCATAAACTAATCGCGGTAGTTAAGTATTATTAGCAAAATAACCTCCACTTTTTTTTATTTATTTAATCTATCTGCACAAAACAAAAAAAGTACAAATAGTGGAATTAATGCCTTAAGGCATTCCCATACCAGTCAACCATTAGGCTACACATAGACATTAACTTGGTACCTGCACTGCGCTTTAACGTCAGTGGGAAAACTTAAAATTAATTTGCAAATATACCTACGATATATAAGGTGCTAATAAATTAGACACCAGTATTTTTAGAGCTGATAAGTACTAAGCTTTCTGAGTTTATTTATCTATAAAACAATAAATAAATTATGTATGTTTTTTGGAGAAAATTAGGGAAGTAAGTTTGCTACGTAAAGCACCCTGTTAATGAGGTAAATAATAACCAGTGATTAAGACCTCTTTTATTATCTTATGGTTACTAATTTTTCAATATGAATGAACTGACTGGCCACTTAACAGAAAACGACGTCCACTTGACAGAAAATGTTGTTGTCAGTTAAATTAACAGTTGATTAAGTTTGGGTAGAATTATAATTTATTTATTTTGGTCGGGAAATGAAAACCAAAACTATCATATAAAAGTTTTCTTAATTTCTAAAAAAAGTTAATTGTGTTGAAGTAAAAGGGTTCACATCTGAGGTGGACATTTGTCTGATATTATTTTCCATATTTAATTGCCGGCCCTAAATACTATATTTAACAAAACATACTTAATATTCGTCATATTTCAAAAATAAAATTTCAAAAACCTTTGTTTTGTATACCTGTTATTGGCCCACCCTGTACGTTCATATATAGTTACACAAATACAACATAATATAATATACCTATATGTACTACTTCGCTCTCACCTAAACTCTACTCAATATAACAATACTCGTTGTAACCTTGAATTTAATAAGGTCGCCCAAGGCCTATTCGCAAAAAGATGCTGTAACCATTCCTTTGTCCACTAAAATTGGCCACTGAAACACGCCTACTAGGTTCTAAACTACGAATTATATAGCCGGACGAATCTTAACGCCATTGTCAACTCTAAGCAGCATGATAAAAGGTGTCTTTGAGACAGAGACAATATTGCTAAATCACAAAACCATGAAACATTAAATTTGGATTCAACAGAAAAACCAGAGAGCTTAACATTATCTTAGAATGTAACACCCAACTATAACGTAAAGTTAAAATTACAATTGGTATCTATGCTTCACACAAAGTAATCTTTCGAATATAAAAAGTCGTGCCCATTATAGCAATACATTCTTTAACACCCCCTTGAATAGGATAAAAAAATGTATCAATATCGTCCAATTCTAACACTTAAAAGCTATTTGGTCAATTGCGATAAATGTAGTACATTATTCTGACGTACTCTAGAAATATGAACCGAAACTGCATAACACTGTGTCCATTTTGCAAACATAATAACAATCTTTTGTAAAACTTTACCAAATAATATATAGAACATTCGGACAAATGAAATTATGCCAAAAATAGGCGACCCTTTAAAAATAATATTAATTTTATTGTTTTTGAAGTGATATATTTTCAATTTCACCGCTATTTAGCGGAAAATATTTTGCAAAATCTTTTACATCAGCCATTTAGAACATATTAGGTTAGGTTAGGTTTCTTTTATAGTTATTCTGAAAAGTCAATATTATTTGTAAAATAACCATTATGCGTAAATAGTATTCGGGCAAATAGAACATTCGGACAAATAAAATTATGCCAAAAATAGGCGACCCACCGAAACTGCATAACACGGTGTCCATTTTGCAAAAATAACAATCTTTTGTAAAACTTTACCAAATAATATTAGTCAAATTGTTCTAAATCAGCGCTAAAGCTCCGATGTTACCCTGTCGCCCAATAAAATAGCGGTGAAATTGAAAATATATCACTTCAATAACAATAAAATTAATGGGTCGCCTATTTTTGGCATAATTTTATTTGTCCGAATGTTCTATTTGCCCGAATACTATTTACGCATAATGGTTATTTTACAAATAATATTGACTTTTCAGAATAACTATAAAAGAAACCTAACCTAACCTAATATGTTCTAAATGGCTGATGTAAAAGATTTTGCATAATATTTTCCGCTAAAGCTAGAGAAAAATTATGCGAAATAAAATTCGGGCTAAACAATACATTCGGACAAATAAAATTATGCCAAATAAATCCCATTTTTAACTAACTGACTTCCCCGGACCCTAATGACGATTCTCAATTCGTCTGTATGTTTTTTTTTGTATGTTCGCTACGCTCTTAGGTACTTGAAGACGACTGGGCCGATTTAGAAAATTCTTTTATTGTTTGAGAAAGGGTACCTCCAAAGTGGTCTCAACCCAAATCAGGGTCTATATGTAATCGAAGAAGCTCTTCAATTATTATGGGCACACCTAGCGACTAGGGTATTTTTCATAGTAGCTCGTGCATTTCTTGTCAAGTAGGTCCTTTGAAGTCGCTTTTTTTTATTAGTTGCTAAGTATTCAAAACGTGAAATTAACGTGGCATTTTCGATTACTTTGTAGGCGCCTTCAAATTCTACCAAATAACTGAAATCGCAAGACTAATCTAGCGGAGTTGTGACTATGAAATAGGCCAGAGCGGTTTAAGGTGCGGTTTAAGAAGCACATATAACAGCTCGGCGGCGGCTTAGCTCGCACCCCTGAGGGGTGCTTTGTAAGAAACTGCTTACTATAACGTACACTTATCGGCATCGGATCGGAAACGTCTTGGCTCGGCTCAGGTTAGTGGCGCGTGTCACCGCGCTTTCATCGTGCCACCACCGCGCTTGCGGCTCGCCGTCGGCACGGAAAGGCTAGCCGAACGCGCGCCACTTGCGGCTCGGCGCGCTGCCGGCTTGCCGTAAGCGGCAGCTCGGACGTGCCAATTCACTTCCGTTATGTGCTTGCGTATGGTTGACGGCGAAACGATGAGGTGAGGCGGTGCCGTTCCAGCGTCGATCCACTAAACCTGTAGAAATGCTTACTTAATGGGTCAGGCAGTAGTTTTTGCCACAAAAGGTATAATCTGTCGGTCCGCTGCTTTTAAAAAAAAAACGTAATGCTTATAAATATTTTTCAACTACATAATTGTATTCCCGAAGAAATGGAGAACCGCTGCTACTGCAGATATCTTAACAAATGTATGAACTTGAAAAGTTATACGACATTTTACTTCAAAAAATGACCAAATTTTCATCAAAAACGTTTGTCCGCTTTGGTAGTAGTGCATTTGCGCAACCAGTAAAATAAAAAATATAAATATTCTTGGTAATCTGTTTGATTTGACGTAATGAAATAATGGGTACGTAGCCGCCTTTTAAGTATCGTTTCGTATTTTCAAAGAAAATACATTAATTTTCACACATTTTAAAAAGCCAAAAGAATATTTAGGGTTTCATTTCATTGAGCTATTTTTATTGCGCAACCATTATCTGCCGAATTTGTCAAGTTAACAATAAGCTTATTTTTATCTGAGCAATGGCAATACCAAAGTAACCTTGTCTATGGTCAATGACGCGCTAGCGGCCATATTTTTGTCAGTCCGATGTCAACTTTGTTCGGAGTGAATTGTGTCCCACCTTCTTCCCGGAGTACATTTTTTGAAATTTCAGGAGAAGTTTTTAATTAATATCTATTATTGTTAATGAGCGCTATTTACTAAGGTGTGTGTAATCGCTTAAGGATAAATTAACCTGAAAAAAACAGCTTGTTTATCGATTTATCATGTGTTCCTTTTGCACCACGGTTACGCAAAAACTACATTATGCCACTTTGCCATACCAGTGGCGCAGAATTTATGCCACTTTTAGTGCGCTATTGAATAAAGGTGCATGTACACTAAGTTTTCGGTTTCCGGGTGTTTTTTTTTGCTTTTGTTACGGTTTGCAAAGCACTAATCGTAAATGAGTAAGTAGGTACCTAACTTTCTTAGAGTTTTGTATCTGAATGTATTATGGTTGAATGAAATCTTAATATGATTGAAGTTTGTCGGATTTCCATACAAATAAAGGTTATAATTGGCTTCTGTACCATCAATTATGTTTGAAATGAGTTTTATTTTATAGCTTGATACATTGACGATTTATTTTAGAGCTTTTATTGTGTAATAAGAAAAAAATACTCGATTTTTCAGAGCCTTCAGTGATTAAAAATGTTATCATACCATACCATACCTACCTACCTACCTAACTATGATCCAATCCTGAGACGTGTACCATTTAAAAAAAAAATCTAAATCACTCCAGCCGTATTCGAGTGATAATGGGAATTATTTACATAAAAAATGCTCTTTATTTTGGTCTGCAAAAAAATGGAAATTCATTACTAATAATAAATATTCACAATCCAGTAAGAGACCTACCCAAATAACTACATGTGGGCCTAAATCACTTGAAGAGTTCTCTCCATTTCTCCAAATGGCTCATCATCAGACTCTGATTTGATTCCAATTACCCTAAGTTTCAAACAAAAAATAGTATATTACACAACTAGGGTGGTAATACAAAGAAAGCCCGAGATCGCAGATGTTTGCGGCCCGAGCTGCAAGCGAGGGACGTAAATATGCGATCGAGGGCTTTCTTTATTACCTCCCGTGTTGTGTACATCATTTTATGTCTACACTTGGCCAGAAAGCGGCTTGAAAAATCACTTTATGGCCAGGCGTGGCATAAATACTTTTTCAAATCGGTACAGCCATCTCAGAGTAATCGCGTATCATATGTACAAAATTAAATTAAAAAAACACGCACTTAAATTGAGAACCGTTCTTTTTTGGAAGTCGGTTAAAAATCACACATCATGTATGCACTCCTTTACTATTTTGCGTTACCGTTTTGCGTCACTTTGCGCGACCGACTCGTAGAACACCGTTGCGCTATTTGTGGCAAAAACTACACCCAAACCCTAATACGTCTGGCAAGTCTGATCTGAGTCAGTGATCATGATAAATTGCTACCTACTTACCATTGCTAACTAATGGTAAGATACCTATGCGTCTGGTGATATATTTACCATTTTAACACATTCTCCAAATCCTCTCCAATATGTCTAGCCTATAAATTATCGGTGTCTAATGCAAATTTTATGTCAAGATTCGCAGAAAATTTACGTTCTACTACGTTTTGAATTGCGTTCTTAATATTACTTGAACCATTTTTTATCAGTGCCATAAACTAGTTTAAGAAAATCTGCGTATCGCATGAAAATGTGCACCTTTGTATTTTACATTACATTTAATTCAATCCTGAACATTTATTTGCCGACGATAAATGCACGATTTCAGAATTAGGAGCCTCATTTCACATAACACAAATGGTGTTTCTTTCGAAGATCTGCTGGCCTTTATGATTACTAACATCACAGGGCCTCCCGTTAGTTGAAATGTTTTAATGAAGATGATTGCATAAAAATTATGAATGCTGAATAAATGGTGTCTGACTACAGCTCTACTTTAATTTTACCAATTCGTCCATTTAGCACATCTAGTTTAATCGTGAGCGTTACCGTACCGCAACTGCTATTAACAGCCAACATTCGGATACCATTACACCACTGCAAATCCTGAAGCACGACCAACCAACACGGACAAGCTCGCGACCTTCGTATTGGCGAAGCACGTTGGTGTGTTGGATCCAACATTCTGCATAAGCAAGGCGAGGTTACGTGGTTCAATGAACCAGTGACCCGGTTCGGTTGCTGCAGCGATCGATTCTTTTCACTATTTACCTTCTAGGACACTTATTGATTCGCGAATTTGGATTCAGGTTAGGTTTGGCTTGTCAGCCGTAATCGTTGGTAACTGATTCATAACTTAGTTGCGATTACATCGACGTAAGTGTGCATTTGATTAGTAGGTGCTATTGACAAATAGCAGCAAAATGCAGTTAACTAAACGTCATTAATTAACTACTTCTGAGATGAACTAAGCTTAGATTGTAACAGGTTTTTGTATTTCTTCCTTACGTGTAAGGACATTACTAAGTCTGGAAATCCAAGGACAGAGTTACTGGATACTATACTGGAAATATCCTCATGATCCAATCTTTTTCGCATGTACCGAAGCTACAAGGAGGTTTTGAAACAACTGTTCATATCTCATCTTGAACCCGCTTTCATCTCGGTGCTCGACGACTCTCCGCGGCTGGGTCACCAGGTCACGGTGTTGCCACGCGGCATCTCTGAAGATGGTCATCTTTATGTCACTTTACAATCGATCAACCAAGTGGTCATAGGTAAATTCCCCGTTAAATTATTAGATGGTCTGTTACTTTACCCGACTGTGATTTATTTATTGATTTAATCTTTATTGCACAATACAAGAAGGTACAAATGGCGGACGTAATGCCTTAAGGCATTCTCGTTCGTCATTCCTGATTTACTATCTTGGCAACTGTAATATTTGAAGAGTTCCCTCGATTTATCCAAGATCTCGTCATCAGATCCTGATTTGGTTGCAATGAGACCACCTCGGAGGTATACCCTTTCGAAAAAAAACATACAAACAAATAAAACAAACAACATACAAACGAATTGAGAACCGTCTTTGTTTTGAAAGTTGGTTAAAAATTATGGAACTATTTCCCCAACTTACAATATAAATCAAGGATATTTTCACAACGAGTTACCGTCGAGCTGTAACGAATTGAATTCAATATTCCGAACGGTTTCCGTTTTCGAGAGCCAACGCTTGACAATATCTTATCAGTGAGAATATAACATTGTGTTTATTTGACTTTCTTCAACGTTGGCATAGTCACTATAATAATATACGCATTAGGGAGAATGAATATATTTGAACGCTTTTGCAGCTTTGACAATAAAATCGTGCTCACGTATTTTTGGTAACCGTACTCCCATATTAAAATAAAATAAAAACAGATCACTTATGCAAAAGACGAGACATCCACCCGACATGTTTCGGGAGCATTTTCTAAGTAAAACCTTACCCCGATGTTGCCTTACACACAAACAAACTTGACACAGGACCATAAGAATAATATGCATTTATGTTACGAATACTTTGGTGAGGCGTTATAGATCCAATTTTGTTATAAATGTGTTTTGATACACTAGGAACTCATATTCTTGTAGAGTAATATATCATATTCAAAATGTCGTTATTTCACCATGAAAATAATTGTTTTTCCAAAAATACGTTACACTTTCGTTACGATTAAGTTACATTTTTACAAAATGTAACGTATTTTTATATAACATAACGAAAACATGTGCTAAAGGGAAGTGCACAAAGAATAAAACTGACATAAATGAGTTTTATTAGATCTCTATATGACAAAACGCAGTTTGTTAGGTGGGTATTTCTAAGATGAATAAATTTGAAATAGGTACGTACGTACCTATTTCAAACAAGGACCGGCACTAGAGAATTGAGGTGTCTTCTTCTTCTGTATTCATTTCCGCTATTTATTTCACTTGTTACCTAAACTTTATAAATTTTAGTTATTTCGTGAAGGTATTTAAAAGCTTTAAATAAAACATGCTTACAATCATTCATACGTATAATTATTCCTCTAAATATTTTTTGAAATGTGAATTTTGTGAAATTTAACTGCATTTTAATAATACCTCCTAATTATATCGATCAGAATGTTCCGTGATATACTTTATTTTGTATTTTCGGCTACTAAAAACTTAATTATAGGTATTTTATAACACGTTTTTTTTAGCTACATTATCTACTGTGAATATTTACCAGTATTATCGAAGCTTAACGACAAATTATGTAACGTTTTATCATAACGTCACGTATATTTTTTTATGTTACTTCCATGTCACATTTGGTGAAAATCCGCTGCTTTGCCCATACCTATGTGTATACATTGTCGTTTAGTACCCATAGTATAGGTCAGGTAATCAGGTGTATTACTAGTACAAGTAGTCCTTCGACAAATATCAGATGAACTGAAATATTTATTATTTGAGCCTCGTTTACCTAAGTGGGAAGAGTAAGACACGCCTCCACACAAATTAACGCTTTAAATGAATGCTCATTTGACATTTTCCCAAAATAGCTAATCCGAGCCCAGATACGATAGACTAATGCAGCGGTCGGTAACCGCTTAGCAGCCAAGGGCCATATAGTAGCTTAGGAATTGACGCGGGCCGCATTTAGTTAATAATTTGTGATTTTATACTATTCGGAATAAAGCGAAGGCAATACAGACCGGAATATAGGACCGCAAGTGAGCGGTTCAAGGGCCGAATGCGGCCCGCGGGCCGCAGGTTGCCGACCGCTGGACTAATGAGTCTAACATAATCATTATTTGCCTTGTATTTCGGTGACCAAATCGGAATAAACTGGTTTCTTACAATAAACGGCAATCAAAAACATGATTTCGAAAATACCTGACTTTTCTTTTGAACCTTTGACCTGACCTTTTTTTGAATATTAAGAAAACCGAATTTATGCGATAGTGTCTACGTTCCATAGTCTGGACTGCAACGTAATTTCCTATGTACTTTTTGCAATTTCGGTACCTATTTCTTTGAAATAAAAACCACTTTTCAAATATTTAATCAATAAAAGTTAATGGAAGGATTTACTTATGAAGTCAAAAAAATGTATTGATTTGCACCTTCTCTCAGCACCTTCATTCACCTAGAAATGTAGAACTTTCTCTATATCCTTCCAATATCATTAAGTAGAGATTCATGAGAACTGAATCCTTTAAACAAAATTTCAGGCCATTTTTCATGACACAGAGTATCTTCCTATAGTTGATTTTTATAAGCGAATGGGCGAACATCTCTGGCTAACTCCAACTCGGGCATGGGTTTCTACGAATGAGACACGGAGTAATTCCCTCAGACTCACGGTAATCCTATTACTACCGAAATATAAATTGTGACAATACAACACTCCATTAGGATTCCAATTATTTCTTGAATGTAGGTGTAGTCTGTGGATATAGTCTTAACAGTAATTTTTAAAACTACCAATACAGTATTTTACAATTTCAAAATTGTAACTCACTGTCTGGATAAATTATTCTATCGTAGCATACTTCTTACAGTTCTATCACACGTCGTGCGATGGTGTCCGCTTACTTACCTTCCGTTTTGGAGCCTCAGGGCCTAAGCAGAACGGATGGCAAAAGGCCGGACGGATTGACATTGGTTCCGTGGGCGCGAGGGCGTAGCTTGATTTCGGACGCGACGTGTGTCAGCACGTTCGCTCCCTCTCATCTGAGCCACACGGTAAACAGAATGAGAATGAGAATGACGGTAAACAGGGCGGGGGCTGCAGCGGAGTTTGCAGCCAAATTTAAGCACGCGAATTACCGCAATTTGGAACCAAGGTATGACTTTGTCCCGGTTGCAGTGGAAACGAGTGGACTCTGATGCTCCGAGGCAAACTTAGAGCAGCGGTTCAGAGAGAGAAGTTTGTGATCCCAGGTCAGGCTCGTACCTGGTTCAGAGAATTTCCTTTGCAATACAACGGGGAAATGCCGCCCGTATATTTGGAACTTTTGCGCCAGTACCAGTCTGACAGGGGACTGACATTTGTTTGTAATTGTTTTATTATAGTTAAGATGGGTTTGACAAAGCGTGTTGCGGCTTAATATGGTTTTGTTTTCTTTTGATGAAGCATGAAACGGATGGTTTTTTTCTATATTTTAAATAAGAGGAAATTTATTATGGATACTTATTTTGTACTTTTGACGAAACTTGCGTTGTGGATAAAGCAAATCGGTGTTTTAGGTACTTATTTTCATTTTTTGATTCAATAAAGATTTTTTTTTATTCTATCAGAAGTCAACATAACCAATAAGTATAAATATTTAGGTATGACCACATTATTACTACCTAAATGCAACTTTGCTAACCACTGTTAGCGAATAGTAACTTAAAGTGGATTTTCCCAAGGTACGTTTGAATCAATTAATAATAACCACATTTCTTATACCCTTTGAAAGTTGGTAAATATAAATAAGAGTGATCGGTATTTCGTTAAAAGTTTAGAAACTTCGAAATTGCTATCGTTTTGACCCTTTGTGTTGAGTTACTGATTTGACCTCTCTGTGAACTAGCCTACATACTCAGACAACTCCCCGAGTCAAAGAAACTTAAGGTTACTAAGCCAATTATAATAGCTCTGGCCATAATGATAAGCGGCTAGAAATTAAGTTTTGGGTCGTTATTATTAATAATGAGTTTGCAATGTACGTTAATTACACCTTTGCCAAGTCACTTTCAAACGATCGTTATTCAAAATTATTACGATCAATAATTTACAAGTTTTCGTATTTAATAACTTAAAATGAATAATCACCCTTTGAAAATAATGCCTTTACAGTGAGTTTAATTATTACGTGCCTCCAGATTGCGTCACGTAATGTAAGTGCCACGTAACCAAGCCATCATCAGCCCCAAACTCTCATATTAACGCAACAATTCTTACTCTATGGCAAACTTACACTTACATGATTCCAAAACAGTACAGATCTAGTAGGAAAAATCGGAATGCGACTGGACTCGAAGTGTCCATCAATTACCGGGCGACTTTGACAAAAATGGGGCTACTGTGATAGATTTGATATGGTTATATATAACATGGTCTTTCTACTTCATTAGCTGGTTACAATTTGATAATGAGCTGCAAAATCAACCAAAGTTTTTCGTATATTGAGTTTTGCAAGCAGAGAGCAAGATAAATACGAACTTTTCCGATAAAATACATTGCCAAAACATCATTCACTATATCTTTAATAGAAATATATTTTTACTTACAAGTAAGTTCAAGTACTTCAAGTAAGTTTAACGTATATTTTTACTTACAAGTAAGTAAAAATATACGTTAAATATTTTTTTTGTAATTAGTCTAGCGTTGCTGTAAGTAGCGACGCGCACTTAGCGCCGGAAACGAGTACCACCTCCCTAACAACATGACCCCGGGCTCAGTTGTTTGCTATGACACACGTGACCCAAAGAACCCACCACTACACTTGGCCAGAAAGCGTTAAAATATTAATTAATACAAGTTATTACTTGTTACTTGAGAATATACAGGGTTCGTCAACTTTGACTTACGAATACTCCAATTTTATTTCCTTAAGACAATAATAATTAAATGACCTGTGTTAACCATTTCTGTTTTAATACAAATCTAATGCATATCAAGTAAAAGCTAGTTACATTAGCTTAATTTTCTTATATGAGGATAAACTCCAAAAGCCCCGGAGAAGAGAGTTATCAGCCTTCAAATACTGGGTGTTAAGAGTTAATTGATAGTTAAGGATCAATTAACTCATAGTTAGGAGATATTTAGTGGTCTTGGCGACTTAGTGGTCTTAATAACAATTATAGCAAATGCTGTTGTCAATAAATCCACATCCGTTATAGGTAATTGTATTGGTGATGAGGCTGTGTGTCGTACATTTCTGCCCATCATTCATGTATGAGAACATATAATTTCTATAAAAGAGTCTAGATTGTTGAAATGAGGTCCCGAAAAAAGAATACTTTAATTTATACTTTTACATGTAGTACAAGAGGTTGACAATCTCTGTTGCCATAAAGTACCCAAATTTATTGTTTGTTTGTATAACACTTTAGGTTTCTCCCAGTCTCAAAAGTTTTAAAAGTTCTAGTTAGCAAAAAATATTTAATTTATTTGTTTCTCAAGTGAACACTTCAGTCTAGATTAGGCGCCACAATTTTTTTATAAGCCTGTGTTTATATTAAATAAATAAATAAATATTAGGGGACAATCTTACACAAATCGAACTAGCCCCATAGTAAGCTCAATAAGGCTAAAACTAAATACCTACTAAACTAACTAACTAAATACTTTTATAATTTTATATATTTATAAAACATATATTTTTACAAAGGTACTGTAAACATGGAGATTTAAAAAAAGAAGTGTAATATGCAAAACACTATAGTCTATCCGTTTAGGTATTTAAATACAGGTATAAACAAAAAAACCACGTGACTCGGCTCGTTCAGCCAATCAAAGTAACGTTTTGTATCTGTGGCGCAATACTACTGGCTGAACGACCCGAGTCACGTGGTTTTTTTGTTTACCTTAATTTAAATACCTAAACGGACAGACTTAAAGTCGGTAACATAAAGTAAAACACACTAGTGCGTAAAAAACCGCATTACGGGCGTAAGAATAAATAAATAACAGCCACTTTACGAGCAACAGTATTGAAAATACATTGCCACAACGGCAATAAGAAAAAATTAATTCCTTCCTATCCTTAATGTTCCTCAAAAATCTGCTCTTGAAGAAATGAACAACCAGTACGTATAACAACTAAGTAATACTTATTTCGTAAAGTTCCATTTTACGCTTTTACTTCATATTTAAACATATATTTATAGTTATTGAGAGTGTGTGTCTTTCACAATATCCATCAGTTGGTAGTGATACCCATCAGTTGACAAAAAACAGAGGTACATTAGTATACAATACATTTATCGCTTAGGCAATAACACCGATTCAATGTAAATATAACTCGACAGTTCCAAACTGTTTCGTAGCAAAAGCTTACGACGTCGCTCACTCCGCAGCTCTGTCAAAGGACCCTACCAAAAAACCTCGAATTCCGTATAAATAGACAAAAAAATCATGTGTTTTTTGTAACAGTATTATACAACCATAAAATAACTCCGTTTTTGTAAAATAATATTACTTTATTCCTCAATCAAGCAGCAATATTCAGCGTCCCGTGGGATCTTTCGTTGCTAAGAACGGGTTTTTTTTTCTTTATGTTTCAGCAGATTCTCGTTATATTATGAGTCGTTACTTTTTTCGCATTATTTGGAGTCAATATTTAATAAACTTCAATAGACTCTTCGGTATTGTATTGTGTTTTTTTTACTAGGCTGCTTACATTTTGAACCAGTTGTATTACCTCTAATATGGAAATTAAATTTTATTGCTGTGCCTTAATTTGACGTCCTTCTAGAACTTATAAATTTTGATCCTATTTCTTTTTCGTCGCGGATGTCAAGCTGTCAGCAAGCAGAAATGTTATGTAAACGTTGTACATTTCCGGGATTGTCCTGAGGGAGTTTCTGTAATACTGTACTTAACACAAGACAGGTTGATGCCTGTCGTCGTATATATTTTCAGCTATATGATTCAAGTTTTCTCTAGGGATTTTGAGGGTTCTGAACATGTAATAAAAAATGGAACTCCGTATAGTATCGCTCGTGTGTCTGTCTGATAGTCTGTTTCAGCTGTTTTTTTCCGCTAACGGTAAGTTATATTATGAGCCTGGCTTAGTTATAGGTCCATTGTCTTAATTTGCATATGGTGCTATAACATAAATCTTATTTATTGATTTAAACTTTCACGATTTTCACTCATTATTATAACAAAACGGGACTTAATCGCGTAAAAACATGAGTCCCTTCGCGACCATGGACGTCACGGCACGTCCGAAACGTCGAGGTAATATCATGTTTTTACGCGATTAAGTCCCGTTTTGTTATAATAATAAATCTTATTTATTATGTATAGAGGCCAGTACGTAAACTAATAGTGATTAGGTAATGATAGCAGAGATCTGTACTGTACAAAGCTGACCCTGTTAGATACAGGTTAGGTTACTTTATAGATACTAACATGGACGAATAAAAGCTAGTTTTATCACATAAAATATCACCACGATATAAAAGAACGTTTGAGATAAATATACAGAGTACTAACCAATTTCCATTAGGTATATACAATACAAAAAAAACAGGGAATTTATTTCCCACTCGTTACTGTTTTACCCTTGTTGACAAGAGAATATAAAGTTGAGAAGAAGGGTGAAATAATGCGTAATATCACACTAATTTATACGGAAGGTCTAATTAATTATCATGGCATCAAATACTGCATGCTATTACTTTAATTTTGCCCTCAGCAAAACTATTTAGTTCAGTCATTTTCGATATTCATTTCAAGTAGTGTACCTATAGTAGTAGTATAAATACCACTGAGTTATATTGGTATCTTGCTTATTCATAATAGCTACTGAATAAGAAGAAAATTGAAAATTGAGATACTAAAAAATAATAAGTCCCTTCGAGACGTTAAAAGTCGTTATTTATACCCAAAATATTGTAACAATGCTAAATACATTGGTTGTGTACTCGCATTTCTCTTGCAAATAAAATACCTACAAGTTTCTTCGCTTTAGAACTCCCGACCACAATACAGATTCAATTTTCTCAATTATACTTCCAACATAAAAGGACACCGGCATTGATTGGCTTCCAGCTATAATTCCATTACAACTCCTATTAACCGTTTGCGACAAAAGGCCAAATAAACCTGAGACTTACGGGGTTTTCAATCTATTCAAGTGCTAAGCCACTTTCGGCACTGCTTTTATAAAGTGAACTATAAAGCTTATAATATAAGACTGACACTGCAATGTGTGACACAAACTCACTTAACTAAGCGGAAGTACTGTAAGGAACAAAAGTTAAATGGTAGTTAATGAAATGAAATGTTTGTCTTATTATACTATTTATTTATGGCGATCACGAGAAGCAGTTTAAATACAAACTACATTCTTAACCATTTTTAAATAGCCCGCTTTATTATTTTATTTTTAGCAAATCCTTCGGGCATATTTCCGACCTACTCTATAAATAAAATCGGAATTTTAACGACGTATACATTTCTACATAGACAGCAAAAAATCACCAATTTACACGTAACGCCTGTATTCAAATTTCAAATAAAAGTATAACGTCGGGCAACATCAAAACGAATAGCTCGAATAAGTGGTCATAAATGACTAGACATGAAAATACTGCTTTGCGGATTTCTGCACGTTTTATTTCCAACAAATTCTTAGCCACCCTAGAATAACCACTAAATCAAACTCAATAAAACTTAACGACACCAAAATAAAACAAAAGTGTGAATCAAACAAGAGAGTTTTTGTTCCGAGTGTACCTTGGCTTGGGTCGGTGACCGGTCAAGAGACGTGGGCTGCAGCGCGTGTATTTCTGCACATATGTATGCAGGTGTATAGGTTAATTTTCGTATTTGTTTGGACATTGTGATGCGTGTTATTAGGATTAATTAAGATTATTATTCATTTTCATATTCTCTCTCAGACGATTTTCTTAGATGAGCTCATTAGCTCCAGTTTTATATATTTTGAGTTACACTCTATTCAAGTAGCTATCAGTAATTTCTGAAAATGTATTATCACCTATTTCAACCCGAAGACGTTGAAACTATAACTGACTGCTAAACATAGACTTTCACAACGAGAGATTTCCGTGCTTTCAGCATGTATGAACATCTGGCGTTTTCAACGAAGTAAGTAGAAATGTGTGAATTAAGAAATCTGAGTGGATGGTCCATACGCAGGTCTACCAATTCATATACAGATACATCAATATTAGCTTAAGGTTCAGAGTGGAATCCTCTTTCGTGTTGTTTTTTTTTCACTGGCACATAGTGGTTGCGATTAAGGAATACCCAGTCCAGTTTTAGCCGCTGTGTTAGAGATGTATCCCTATTCATTTCAGGTAATTACAGGACAAGAGGTCTGAAAATCTTGTTAAGGATAGCCCACGCTGCCACTTGCCTTGCACTCAACCTTGATTCACCATGGTACACAGAATTAAGTCAGTTTTCTAGTGAAAAGTTTGAATAAAACAATAATAAGAGCACAACCTAAACATTATCCCTTATCCATGACCTAGCCTACCTTCATCATCTAGTTGCTAAAAACATCAAAAAACTATTACGATATCTAAAGAGTACAGCCAAATCCCATTGAGACCTACGACCCAAAAAACTTAGCCAAGAAATCAAACCTTAGTGAAAGGGATAAAATTACGGATATCCGTTGCAAACTTATTTGAGGACAAAGCTGGAAGTAGGTGACCGGGGATCGAACCCATGACCGCTTAAAAGCATTTCGCGGACTGAATAGAAAACGCGAGTCACCTTTGCTATGAATAATTTCGAAGCAACCTACTTTGAAGATAAACTAGATTATGTTAGGCTCATTTCTATCCTTGTAGATACAATGGAACCTTCATATATAGTTACAAAAATTCGGTTCGTTATTATTACAGAACTGAATATCACGCGAAATACTCAGAATGATTAGACGTCGAGTTGTCGGAAAGCTAACCCGCGTAAGCGTATAAACAACTTAACTGTTTGAAAATAACCTACTTACTGCACAATAATAACAAATAATTGTATTTTTTTTTAATACCAGATCCTAAAATGGTAAAATTAAACCTACATACCTACCTACTTTAATATTCTTTAAATTTTTGGCCAGTTAAGTATTTATTAGCTCCACATTTAAAAAGACCCTTTCAAAAAATAATGATATTAATATAAGGACTAGAAGTGAATTCAAGCAAAAAATTATCTAAAACTAATTAAAAATAAAAACAATTATAAAAAAAATATCCCGTTTAGTAGCTCTACCCGCCCCATTACGCTGGCGGCGTTACCTCTCTGTATCAGGAGAGCGATTTTTCGAGAGAGGTAAGCTCCAAGGCTGGCGACGCCTCAGAGGACCCCAGGGTCCCCTGAGGCGTCGATCAGCCGACAGGGCGCTCATAAAAATTCTTATATTTATTCTTTAAAAAAAATACTTGTACTTATTAGCTAATCGAAGATAAATTTAGATCGAATCGTAGATCAGATTATTCTTAGACAAAACTTCCCTTCCTTTCTTCCTTTTGAAGTCAGTACTTGCCTAAGCTGTTAGGTGACTTTCTTAGGTAAACATTATATTATACCATTCGCCCCTGTTGTCCCAAGTGGGACCTAGAAACACTTTACTGCCCTCAAACTTATCACTCTCCTCATTCAGTGCCCGTCCACTTGACCTCAAATTCATGATGTGCCAAATATTAGGCCCTGCCATTAAGATAGTTGCTAATAGTACTACTTAAAAGATAATTTTGAAACATGTTATTTTATAATTTGACGTGAGTAGTATTCCCGTAAAAACACTCGATTTATATGGTTTATCAATCTGGCTCACTTCAATTTTCCATTCAGACATATCGAGTATTTTGCCGCATTCATGGCCATCACACTCAATGCAGTAAGCAAATCAAAACGATACAAGCGAAGTGAAAATTTAATGTTTTATTGCGTAAAAGCAAAATATCAAAAAACATAAAATCATAATTATAGTCTGTGATAATATTTAAAATATACATTGTGTATTAATTAATTTTCTCGACTGCTATTTTGTAGGTTTACCAACAAAATACCTACATTATGGTTTTGCTGTTCTTTATCTGTAAATCTAGCTAAGTATAACAGTAACATTTAGCTGATAATTACTATCAACAGAAGAACGACGGTATTATTGATTCATTTTTTCTGATGTACTACTGCCCCAGTTGATGAAATGCAAGGTAGAATTATGAAGATAGAGTGGCAGAATATACTACCTACAGTTGTATTAATAGTACGGAGAATAATTTCAACTAACAAACTTATGACTAGCACGTATGCCAAACATTTGCTCAAACTGGGCCAATCGCAAAGGAAGGAAGGTCCGCCCGACAAACTACGAGTAGTGGCGAGGTAAACGGCCGAGCAGTGGACCAGTGGGGCAGGTCATAACTACTAAGTGTCGTAATACCGGCTAATGTTCCCTAATGTTTGTATTGGGATTATATTATGATGATATGTTTAAATGTTAAGTAGGTAATCTTCGATTTATTTCTAAAAAGGCCCCGCATTAGCGTTAGGGAGTTATGGTACTATTTACAAACGAATCCACAGATGGAACTTTTTTGAGTCGGAGATTAAAAGAAAATCCTTTCAATCGACGATTACTATTGTGACCGGAAAATGAAATACAACATCAAGTAGGTATTGCATATTTATTAATACATTTAGCTATGCGATTTTAAAGTAAAGAATTTGACACGTTGACATTTATTACAATAAAGTTAGAGCGTCAGCCAAATGGATTAATCATGGACAAAAGAAAGTAGATACGTTAATATACTCGTACTGTAGATATTACATTTCCTTCGAATTTAGTAGTGGGGAAACTTTCTTCCTGGCGGGCAAGAAAATTTAAGGGGGACCAGAATTATAGCAAAAAAAAAATTATCGCGGGCCATATACTGCTTGTTTCGAAGGACTGTCGGGGCGGGTCGGATTACACCCTACCACGAGCCGGAGGTGGCCCGCGGGCCAGACTTTGCCCAACACTATTCTAATGGTTCACACCAAGGACCATTAAAACAAGAGGACTGTCATTCTCCATACTTTGGATTGTAACCCGACCGCTAGGGGATTTCCGGACAAAAACTAGATGGCGTTAAAAAACTAAACATTTAACGATGTTATAATTGAACAACGAAACATAGTACAGTAACAATTAGTTCGTAAACAGCTAATAATAAAAAAATTCTAACATTTAAATACTGTGTCACGGTTGCAAAGTTGAATAATTGTAAATAATATAATTCTTATACCAAGCTTATACATAGATGGAGTTGTAAATATCGGGGAACAGCTTTTTGTATGGAGAATGACAGTCCTTTTGTTTTATTGGTCCTTGGTTCACACCGACCAATAATTACGCTAGATGAATTTTCTATTCGATATAACATTACTTTTATGTCTATCGAAATGTGTTAAAAGGATCGAGTGTCTCAAATGTCTGTGGCCAAAATAGATTATTTATCGCCATATGTGGGAGCACGGCAGTGCCCGGGGGCACATCGAGCAAAACAAAGGCAGAGCCGTACCATCCTTTTTTTCGAAGCCATTCAGGCCATTTTCAGCCTCTCGTAATTTTGTACTGGCTAAAGCAAGAACCCTAATTTTTTAGGGATATATAAGGCACAATAAGACTTAAATATATTCTCAATATCATTCAATTTGAACGTGTAGTTTAAGAACTATTGCACGTGAAAGTTCCTTGGTTTTGTCACTGATTCACTGACTCACTGACTGACTGATGATCATCATAATTCTAAGGTAATTCTAGTAGACTAGTTAGTTTTTAGCCTATCAAGTTCTAAAAAACCTAAATATATTGCAATTTCAATCACAACTGCACACATAAGTTTGTAATCCTATACAAATACATGCGATTACAAAGAGATTAGATTAGTTTTGCAGTTCAAAGTGGAAAAAAATATGGATTGGATTTTTGTTGTAAAAGGACAGCGTTGCGAGACTTCTTTTTACATGTAATGTTTTTGATGGGATTAATATCTTCTTGATAATACTGATAATGTAGGTACATTTTATGCGTGACTTCAACGATTTTAAAATGACAAAAAATAAAAACATGGAGATAATTTGACCATAACAAACAAAAGTGGCGTCATTCATTCTTTTTAGGGTTCCGTAGCTCAAAAGGTAAAAACTGAACCCCTATAGGATCAGTTTGTTGTCCGTTTGACTGTCAATACTATTTATCTCGGGAACGCGTAAAGGTATCGAGTAGAAAATTAAACCATATACTCAAGTTTACAGCCCCTTGAAGCTGTGAAAAAATTAAACTTCCAAGTTAACGTTAAAAAGAGATACGGCCGTTTATGCCGCAAAAAAACGTATATTTCGACACTCTCAAGGGAACTACAATTTATAGGGTACTTTCCGTTGACCTAGAACTATGATATTTTGCAAGTAATACCGTCTTATACTACAAATATGGGGAAAAAATCTAAAAACTATACGTTAGTAATTAAATCACGGAACCCTCGGTGGGCGAGTCCAACTCGCACTTATCCGGTTTCATGAAACAATATGTTGTTTCATGAAAACCGGATAAGTTTTGGGCTGGGCTGTTTGAGCATTTCAGAAGTAGTACACTGAAAATGACAGCAATAAAAGAAATATAGTAATGCATACACAGCGCTGTATAAAAGTACCTAATCACTGCAAGCGTTCTAAAAACCTGATGGATGGAGATACGGAACAGGTTTCAATTAAGGCGGCCCAGTTTGGGAGTTTTTGCGAGCGAGGTGGACAGGTCGAAACTGTCGACCTATATGAGCCACTTACGGCTAAGTCAATATTGACTACGTTTCCTTAGTCTCACCTAACCTGATGCAGGTAGATGGTAATCTGAGCTATATTTAACACGATCTAGGTTTTTTGCCATTATACATTGGATTATACCTACATATTGTTGGTAAGTAGAACTTTAACAATGTTATGAACCAGTTGGGATATTATAAAATCTTCGTTGCAATGACATACTTATATGAAAACTGTATATTTACAACACATTTATTATAAGAAAATGTGATGTACTCTTTATTTTAAATCAAACAGGTGCAAAGGCCCAATTGATAAAAAGAACCGTGATTCAAAATATTTTTGTATTATTACGTAAACACGTTCTCCAAAATATCTTATGCCAAAAAACGTCTATGGCTGGTTATAGGGCTCTCCCCACAATAAGTTTTCATTGATAGGGAGGATATTCAGTAATCGACACGCATGGCAGACGGGCTGGCGCTCGATCATGTTTTGTCATGTTTGTCATCGTCGCCCATGGATATCTGCAACACTAGAGGAACGCTAACGTCAAATCACTAGCACTATTTTACGCCTAGGTACCAATTGTTGCCTAGCGGTAGCCGGTTAGTGGTTAACTAACCATAGTAATAGCAGGTTAGCAACAAGATTTCTCTCGCAGGCATATTTGTAAGCCATATTTCAATAAATCGAAATAAATTTTAATTTTATTAATGAATCATGAAGCTGGTCACTTTTCTATGAGTGATAAAAGCAAACGTCGAGCCAACTAAACAATGCAATTATCCGGACGGTTGAATTGCCCCTGTGCCTATTTCTATCATCGAATATTCCGGCTGGGGGACACAAAATTCAATATGTTTATTTTTACTATAGCTCGAAGTAGCCAATCAATACTAATATAGGTCTTTTATTTTCAGTACAGCTAGAATTACACTTTATTTGTTACAATACAATTCATATGTTACCGGCCAAACCCGATTTTAAGCCCAACCGGTTTTTCCTGAGAGTGTCAGGATAAACTAGTTTAGCCTAGGGCAATCTAGTTTCTCCAAGGACAAACAGGCTCAACTAGACTGAGCCTAAGCATAAGGATAAACCGGTTTGGCTTGAAATCTGATTTGGCCAATAAACACACTTAAGTAGAATATAAGCCAACACAATATTTCGTAGTACATAAATAAATATTCAAAATCCTGGATTAATTAATTATCCACCATCATGGCGCCCTCTTTTTAACATTGTGCCACAGATCTAGGCCGATAACTAGATTTCCTTGTTGAGATTGGATTATTTATTAAAAGGATCCGTTAATAAAGACGATTCCTGAAAGGCAATCTCTCGGCGCTTTGATGCTGTAATTTACCGCGTAAAGAATTATTCAGAAATATTACAAACGCTTGAAATACCAATTTAAGTTTATAATTAGGTACCTGTATTTAGTTAATTGAACGTTTAATTACTACTCACCATTCAACAGATTTATCCGGCGGCCTCACTTGCCTGACAAAGTATTCCTTTGGGTAATCTGCTATTTTCCAGGATATTAATTTATTTCTTCATCAGGAAAGGATATTACTTTATTTCTACATCAATTCATCGTTACCTACTGCATGAAAAAAAACACTAACAGACAGAATAAGTACGCTTTTTACCAAAAAATATGATTTCAACATTATTATAACAAAAAGATTGTACATTACACAACAAAAGCCTGTCGAGTGCGAGTCGGACTCGCCCACCAAGGGTTCCGTACAAACTTGTAGTATGTATTTAGTATCGTTTAGTAGTTTTAGTATGTATTTAGCATACTTTTGAAATCGACTAACTAAGCCCTTTCATTTGAAATCCCAGTTGATATAATAAAATAAATAAATAAAATAAAATAAAAATAAAATTCATTTATTTCGGACGACGACGTGATCCATATTTTGTTAGTATTACATGACTTACATAACTAGGTTAGTACGACAACTTAAATGTAAAGAGGTCCAGTGCCTCAATAGGCCACTGTCCCACCTATCAGCTAATACCGCCAGGAGACTGTGGCGGCTGGCGCGAACCCTGCTGAGCGTCGCGGCGCAGCGCTTACGTAGCGTTGCGTAGAAACCGTCCACTTGCGCGTCCGCGAACATGCCGGACGCACTGCAGTGTCGCGGCAGCCGCAACAGTACCCTGAACGCGTCGTTATACTGGACGCGCAGTGTATTTAGCGATCGCTTGGTGTGATTGCTCCATAGACTGCAGGTGTACAGTGACGTACAGTACGCTTTAAAGAGTGTCACTTTAACTTGCACCGTACATCGACTGAACCTGCGAGCTATCATGTTGGCTCTCACCGCTAATGCTCTGCGCTCCCTCTCTATATCAGCGTCATCACGCAGATCATCGGTTAACAAGTGCCCGAGGTACTTAAAAGAATTTACCCTATTCAGCTGTTGCCCATTAAGAAGTATGGGAGGGACATATGACGGGCACTTGCTTCCAGCCTTAAAAATCATATATTCGCTTTTAAGTACATTGTATTTGAGGTTGTGCTCCAAAGCGTACAATTCACAAATCTCAATGAGCTTCCTCATGCCGCCGACCGATGGGCTGAGCAGAACCATGTCATCGGCGTAGCTGATGTTATTAAAACAAACTCTGTCTATGTGACATCCGACATGTGTTCTGCTCAGCTCACCGATCAGAGCATTTACATATAAATTGAATAATTTCGGAGATGTGAGCCCCCCCTGCCTCACGCCGCACTCTAGGCCATACTCATCTGACAAAACGTGACCCCAGCGGACGGTGTTTTTCTGCCCCGTGTACCAACACCTAAATATGCGTGTAAGCTCACTAGGGAATTTGACCTCTTCGAGCTTATCCCAAAGTAAACTATAATTAACAAGGTCAAAAGCCCTAGATAGATCTAAGAAACACGCATATATAGGCGTTTTCCTACGGGTGTAGTACTCGACAGCGTGCTTCAGGCAAATGATCGCGCTCTCGGTTGATAGTCCGGCACGAAAACCGAACTGCGCATCGTGTAACTGTAAACATTTGTCTAATTGTACGTTAAGAAGGCTGTCGAACACTCTTGCTATGATGGTTGCTAGCGAAATAGGTCTGTAGTTTGTCATGTCAGAAATGTCACCGGTTTTATTTTTGAGTATGGGCACCACTACGGTTTTGATCATTGATTTAGGCAAGTAAGAGTGTGCGATACAGAGATTGAAGAGCATCGACAACAATCTAGGTAAATGCGGCCCGGCGAACTGCAGATGCTCGACGCTCAGCTGATCGTGACCTGGGGACTTTCCTCTCTTCATTTCCCTTAGTACTTTCACGACTTCACCTGCCCTAAAACGTACCTGAACGTCACTGCCCGCCTCAAAGTCGAGCACCTGCCGCTCACCTTCCACAACCAACGACGATTTTACATTAAAGTGCTCTTTAAATAAGTTAGCAATACCCTTAGGCTCGGAGATGCCGTTGACGCTCACCGAAAGACCTGGCCTTGTTTCCATTTTCTTAGTAAGTTTCCAGAAGCTACGGAAATCGTTTTTTCTGTGATGTGCAGCGAGCATGTCCATTTTAATCTGCTCCTGATGCTTCTGGACCCATCTAAGTCTTGATTTAAATATCTTTCGACTAGAGCACATCTCATTAAATACGTGACCGGCTAACGGTTTACCAAATAGAACCCAATTTTGAAAACAAAGCCTGGCCTCCCTGTGGGCCGAACTAACATGCTTGCTTGCTTATAATAGCCCTTTATAATAGCCCTTTAAAAAAAGTAAATAAAAGGTACAAGAATATTTTTATGTCCAATAGGCTCGGCTTAGTGATTTTTAACACTATTCCAAATTTCAAATCGATAGCAGCAGTTGCTGAGATATCTAGCTGTGAATGACGGACAGACAGACAGAGTCGCACCATAAGGGTTCCTTTTTTACCATTTTGGTTCGGAACCTTAAAATTGATCTTAAATATTAATCAACACGATTCTTTCCTTTTCATTGGGATTGAGCGGTTGCACTTTAGCTATACGTAATATAACATAGGCTGTTGAATCCAGGTCGCCTTTGTAAAAGTACTAACAGCTTTTAAAAGCTCGACTTCCAAGTGAAAGATGAGGCTCAACCAATCCGGTAATAAAACGAAGTTCTGATGGCTTTTTAGGTTTAACTTAAAAGGCCGGCTTTGATAATTTATTTGCGAGAAAAGTGTAGTATGGTAGTTGAGGTAATAACTAATAGGTACCCAAGTATTCCTTGGTTCATAAATATAAAAAATAAAAAAAAAACAACAATAAAATTGAAATAAAATGTTGGTAGGTACATTGACATTGTTTTAATCTGATATAATAAATTATTTTTTCTACTCCTGTACTGTTATCTGTCTTTTACTTGGTCACGAACACTAATATAAGAACATATATAATATGAGTTCAGAGAAGTCTATACTCTATTCCCCATAACAGCAGTAGTGTCGTTATAGTCACTTTACGTTATTGCTAGCAGCCACAGACTTCTAAATCTAGGTTAAACTTAGGTCAAGGATTAAGCGCTCAATTTTAACTTTACGGTAAAAATGCACAACTACCAACTTAACAAACAATTAAATTCCTAAGGTTTTTAAGAAAAACAAAACTTTCCGAACTAAATTCATTGATGCCAACATAAAAAAAGTATTTTTAATTTAAGTATATTTTAAATTAAAAAAAAAAGTTTACCATAGACACATATCGTCAGTCAAACGTCATATTTGCCTTGTTTCCAGGTTATGATTAATTTTGTATTTTATAATTTAAAACCTCGTCGTAGAAAAAGTATTGTATGCAACGTTGTATAATTAAGTCAAAAAACGCTCATTGCGTCTCTATTTGCGATACTCGCCGCATTCGCGGCTCGTATCGCAACTCACGCAATTCGCATTTTTTGAACCCACTTATACAACTGTTGCATAATAGTATTTTATGCAACAGTTGTATAAGTAGGCTCAAAAAATGCGAATGGCGCGAGTTGCGATACGAGCCGCCGCGGCGGCGAGTATCGCAAATAGAGACGCCATGAGCGACTAGGTTTTAAAATATAAAATACAAAATTAAACATAGCGAGCAAACAAGGCAAATATGACGACTGACATTAGTGTCTATGGTAAACTTTTTTTTAATTTGACGTATACTCGCTAGTGACACGCAGTGACGATATTAAAAATACTTTTTTATGTTGGCATCAATGAATTTAGTTCGGAAAGTTTTGTTTTTCTTAAAAACCGTAAAAATTTAATTGTTTGTTAAGTTGGTAGTTGTGCATTTTTATCGTAAAGTTAGAATTGAGCGCCTAATCCTTGACCTAAGTTTAGCCTAGATTTAGAAGTCTGTGGCTGCTAGCAGTATCGTTTTGCGACTATAACGACTCTAGTGCTGTTATGGGGAATAGAGTATAGTCTACTTCTCTGAACTCATATTATGTATGTTCTTATATCAGTGTTCGTGACCAAGTAAAAGACAGTTAAAAGTACAGGAGTAGAAAATAGTATTTTATGCAACAGTTGTATAAGTGGGTTCAAAAAATGCGAATTGCGTGAGTTGCGATACGAGCCGCGAATGCGGCGAGTATCGCAAATAGAGACGCAATGAGCGTTTTTTGACTTAATTATACAACGTTGCATACAATACTTTTTCTACGACGAGGTTTTAAATTATAAAATACAAAATTAATCATCACCTGGAAACAAGGCAAATATGACGTTGGACTGACAGTATGTGTCTATGGTAAACTTTTTTTTTAATTTAAAATATACTTAAATTAAAAATACTTTTTTTATGTTGGCATCAATGAATTTAGTTCGAAAACTTTTGTTTTTCTTAAAAACTGTAGGAATTTAATTGTTTGTTAAGTTGGTAGTTGTGCATTTTTACCGTAAAGTTAAAATTGAGCGCTTAATCCTTGACCTAAGTTTAACCTAGATTTAGAAGTCTGTGGCTGCTAGCAATAACGTAAAGTGACTATAACGACACTAGTGCTGTTATGGGGAATAGAGTATAGACTTATCTGAACTCATATTATGTATGTTCTTATATTAGTGTTCGTGACCAAGTAAAAGACAGATAACAGTACAGGAGTAGAAAAAGTATTTTATAACTTGTCTCTAGTAGTGTTAGGAACGTACAAGACGGACAATTTTTCTCGATATTTGATACATGACATATTAACCATGAATTCATTCGGACGAAATAAAGCAAGGTTCTTAGTCCTTAAAATCGGATGCCCTCAGTAACGAAGTGAACAAAGTGATAGTTTATTATTTTGAGTAACTGTTGTATTGAATTTCAAAGATTTTATAAGGTATAGAAACAAGTTTGTTTTTTCGTATTTCATAATGAAACAAAAATATCAAGAAGTGTATCTTTTATTATGGGAACTTTCAGTGATTAAAATACACAAGTATGGGACGTTAAAACTGTTTTTTGTTAATATTTTATTAAAATTACATTAACCACTAATTAAAAATGCAAACTTTATTATAAAATTACTAATTAACAAGGCTTACTTACTTAATAAATCACTGTACTAAATCACTTCACTATAAAGCACTTATTCATTTTTCACTTAGGTTTACTTCGAGATTCGCACTGTTCGCGGTTTAATTCCAAACTGACTCGATCTGCGGAAGATGGCCCGCCTTCATACCCAGAGACCTTCGCTCTAGAACATTCCGAAGAAATCTCGAATAATCGGTCCAAATCCAGGAAACCCCACTTCTCAGTATTCGACGCATCGCGAGTGTTCTAGACAATCTAGATTGTTCGAAGCTCGCTCGACCCGACTGGAACATTCCCGAGTAAGTATTGCTGTCCCTTTCTTGTTCTGTCTCTTTCACACACTCGAAAAATTTCGCCATATACTGAAGTGTACTTCAAAGGCCCATAAGGGGTCCTGAAAACGCCTGAAAACGGGTTTTCAGGTTATTGCGCCATCTCATAGAGGATGTCCTGAAATGGACTGAAAACATGTTTCAGGGGCCTGATAACAACGGCAACTAGGGTGAATTTTCGATCTTCTAGTATGTGGAAGAGCCATCACTGAAACAACCTGAAATCACTTTTCAGACTGCTGAAAACGCTTCTAAAGCACGGAAAATCACTTTTGAAGTTTTGGCCTATATCACCGGCGCAACAATATTAATGTTTATTATTTAAGCGGGTTATAATAAAATTAGGTAATATTAATATGATATGTTATTATATGGTTTTTATTATTTGTTGGTGGCAATAGAAGCACATATTCTGTGAAATTTTTAAGGCTTCACCTATTACGGTTCCAGAGATACAGCCCAGTGACAGATGGATAGACAGCAGAGGCTTAGTAATAGGGTCCCGTTGGCACCCTTTGGACACGGAACCTTAAAAACCTACCTGTAGTCAATAAAATTATAATATTAATAAAACCTGATTGGTGCCTCTTTTGACTGGCGGCACAATGTGCAAATACATTTTTAAATTAAAATTCTCCTTCCAGTTTTTGTCACTTCATTTCAATTATAAAAAATTACACAAACTACAATAAAACGGTGACAGCAATTTAGAAATTTAAATTCCGATGAAGTAAGCGACATTGAAATTACTGAAAGTTAATGTCTAAATTCAGTAAATAAAGCGAAATTAATTGAACTAGCAAATCAGTCCCATGGCAATTCCAAAGTAAGACGCAGTTGACCTGCTGACCTGTCTGCCTTAGCAGTGCTCCTGACAGGGGACTTTTACTTTTCAATTTATAGACAACTAGTAATTACTCTATTGACATCGGAGTAACAATAGGCATAAGAATTTTGCTGTCAATTGCAACTTGATCCAATTTCGCTTATTTGAGAAGCATAATAAGCCTTTATAGATAAAGAATCTTATTCAACTTACTATTTGTGTTACAAAACAATATTGTTTGCTCTTGAGTGTGTTGTATAGTTGTATGTAAATATTTTTATTCAATAGCTAAACAATAAATAACAACAACAATAAATGATCCTACACTCAAATAATTACACTAAACTTAAGCTAAAAGTACCTATTAAATTATATCTAAAAAGGCCCCCCGTGGCATGGTGCCAAAGATACTGGCAGCATTTCTTCGCTGTACGGCAATACTAATGCGCTGGGCGAGGAAGCTGCTAGCCCTTTGCCAGCTACGAGCCGTTTTGAAAGCTTCTTGAATAAAAGCCGTGTGCATGGACCCCACGGGCCCAGGGCCTCGACGCCGAATATTAAGAAGTGGTATTGGGATTCGGCCGGCCCCATCGCCGCCCCTACCATGGAAGAGCTTCGTGGCAGATGTGACGGCGCTAGTGTGTCGTCGCGTGTTGCGTCCCACACCAGCATTGAATCCATCGTGCACGGGACAAGGGACATCCCGTCAGGCCTCTTGCCATCGTCTCTGGAGATCCCGTTAGGTTCCAGGATTGCGGGACGGTGGCGAGGGCCCGGCGGATGTTGTCGTTCACGTCGCATGATATCCCGTGGTGTCCCAGCATGTCGACAGATGTGATGTGCCTCAGGGGCATTTGTGTGGACTGCAAACTTTGACGCCTAAGCGCTAAAAGCCTAAGCTAAGCCTAAGCCTAATCCGTATTATTTTTTCCTGATGATAAAATCAGCGAATAAAATCTTTATAACTTGGAATAGAAACTAGCTCCCCCTTTTTAGTCGCAATATGAAACGAATTTTCATAAGCCTTGTATTAGTTCTCTTTTTCGTCAAATAAAGAACCCACTGGCTTAGAATTTACATTGTCTGTCAGAGCTTTCAATTTTAAAATAATAATAATCTGTCAACAGCCATTTCTTGTAGTGTCATTAATTTAAGCTCAAACTATTTGAATACCCATATTTCAGCTTTAATTACAAAACTCTGTCATAAATCTTAGACGTTAAAAAAGCTTAAATCATTAGTGCTTAACAAAATCCTCTTTTAATATAATTAATTGACGCACTCGGCACTAAAAGCCTATCCTCCCTAAGTATTTATTAGACTAAGATAAATTGTCCCGTGGAAGCTGAAAAAACATTAGGGCAGCCAAAACTTATCTGTGATCTATTTCTGCTAGCTCAGTGAAAAAAGACGTGAGCAAAATTAATACGAATACAACTCTGAAGCGTCGGCAGAGACAAGTTTAAAAAACTCATCTCCATCGCTACACGGACTTGACTTAGCCAGACGTAGCATGGCTGTGAGTAATGTATCAGCAAAAACATTGCCATGTTTTATGTTAGGCGGTATGCTGCTATAACATATAAATAAATTTCGCAAAAAAAAAAAATATTACAAACTTTTGTAAATTAAATTACCAACGAATAATCAAGCAAAATGGCCTAGCGGAAATAAACACAACAATTTACCTCAATCCTAAGATATACGCTACGCTGAAGAAACTCATTACATTAAGTAATCATAGTTTTTAAAGACAGTCAATTTCAACACGACAATGATTTAAAAAAATATGATCAACTGAGATCAACTGTTTTGAATAAGTTATTAAACTAAATTTCAGTTTTAACAAATATGCATTTGATGTAATACCTTCTAAGTGTTTTGGGTGGATTTTCGCCATAGAAATTGGTATGCCATACATTTAGTTTGGTATACAAATATCGCGGACGAAAATCCACCCTTTTATAATTCACCTGAAACTTGAATTTAACAATTTTCATACCTTGCTTGAGAAATAAGTAGTCTTATATATAAAATATTTTTATCCAAGAGAGTCTTTAAATTATTTCTTCTGCATCCAAAACGACTTTTCATTGACTTCATAACTGTAAAGAATACGACAAATTTGGAGTTAAAGACCGACCGACCGACCGATGTCTCAAGGTTAAAATTTAAATTAGGTGTGATCTTTTAATGTAATCTGAAGCAACTTCCCCTACACTCCTAGTTCATCCACACTTCTTTCACATCATCAAACCGTCTGCTCACATAGCCCATCCACTTTTTAGGGTTCCGTACCAAAATGGTAAAAAGGAATCCTTATGGTGCGACTTGCTATCGATTTGAAATTTGGAATAGTTTCAAACATACATAAAAAAACTTATACCACTTTTACTTTTTTTTTCAAAGGGGCCGAAATGGGATGTCGAAAATTTAAAGTTGTGCTATTATATCAAGTGGGGTATCAAATGAAAGGGGTTTTGTAAATTCCAAAACCACTTTAATTTTTTTTCTTAATCGTGTACTTTTTGATTTAGAACGGAAAAAGTGAAAAAATATACCATTCCCCTATTATCTTTGAAGTTACTGAACAGAAATATCCCTAATATTACAGAAAAAATATAACGGTTTTCCTAACTTGCACAGTTTTTTAGAAATTTGCAAAAACTTATTTGCTCCTAGTAAACTAACCGTCATACAGTTTTTCTTGAACTATTCACGATTCACGTATATACTTAGGAGTTTGTACGGAACCCTCGGCGCGCGAGTCCGACTCACACTAGATCGAGATTTCTTAATGATGTTTTTTAAAGTTTTTGTTACCTTATAAATAATAAATAAATATCGGGGGACAATCTTATACAAATCGAGCTAGTCCCAAACTAAGCAATGCTTGCACTATGGGGGTAATACCTATACACGACGAAATACATACTTATTTCGATAAATACTGTTAGCCGCATTTCTGAACGCGGCTTAAGTTGTAGATGGCGCTGCCAACGCAGCGCGCTGTCAAGCCTCCTAGCGTCGGTTCGCGCCGTAAAACATCCATGACTCAGGAACAAACACTCGTGCTCATCACGCAAATATTTGCGCTTACCAGGATTTGAACCCGGGACCTCAATCTTCGTAGGCGGTGGCACTCCCACTGAGCTAAACATCTCGTCAACGTTCCTCATACTGATATTCCATGCTTAGTTATGGCTATAAAGATCTTCTTGCCTATCGACATTGTAACACTACTTGGTAAATAAATACATTTTGTATAGCTTAGTACTCAACAGTAAAAATAACAAAATTCAAAGTTTGTAATTTTATTCTGCAAACGAGCCATGCGAGCACTTTTACAAGTTTTGATTGTACTAGTGTCAGTAGTAGGTACCTAGTAAACTTACCTACTGTAGTCAGCATTGCACTCTTTTATCACACACTTTAAAAATAGAAGACGAATTTAATGTGAAGTGTTGTTTGTCGACCGTTGTTAGTAGGTACTCACGTGGCCCAGTAGGCTTCAATTACACTTTAAATCTCAACTTTAATACGAAGCTGTAAAAATCAAAATCCATTAAATCAATCATTGTATTAAAATAATACAGATTTTCAAGATGTTCGCATATCGTTGCATTAAACATTCTTCTGTCGAGTGGACATTAAGTAAATGTATTTGTACCGGCACAAAGCCAAGATTAAGGAAAAAAGAATTGAACTAGCAAGTGTGCCAAGGTAGTTTCAATTTTAATTTATGCAGGGCAAATGTACAATTTTGTAAGCTTGAGAAAAATACAGGGTGTATAATTTATTAACGTTTTGCTGTTTTTCGCTTCTTAAAATGAAATGTCATTCATCTTTGAATTATTTTCCAGGCATAATCTGAAACGTACTTACTACCAGTTATAACTGGACTATTAAAACTTTCCACTGAGACGCATACAATACACTCATTGCTATCGACTAATAAAACTATCCTGTCTGATGGTTAATTTATGACAACGTCCCGGAATACGATCGTAGCTGTAGAATTTGATTCCTGTCGCCTTTTGTACTGTAAACCGCCCTTTATACTGTCTTGCTATAAAATGTTGTTCGTTATTGGTATGGCTGAGAAACTACAGAAATACCCTTCGGACCCGTGTCTCCCCTGGTCAACCCCCTGGGGGAGACATCAGGATATTTAGTACCGGTGTCACCCCTTGGTGGGGGAGTACTCGTGCATCCCCTGTCAGATATGACTTACACCACCAGAAAGTACATATCGATACCTTTAGATTCAAAGGGCGTAAGCGCCGTAGTTTCTAATGGCGTTTACATCCTTTGAGTCTAAAGGTATCGATATCTTTATACCACACCTGGCCATAATGTGACTTTCCGCACGCTGCGCGTACGGAAAAAGCCGCTTTCTGGCCAATTGTAGACATAAAATGATCTACACAACACGGGAGATAATAAAGAAAGCCCTCGATCGCATATTTACGTTCCTCGCTTTCAACTCGGGCTGCAAACTTCTGCGATCTCGACCTTTCTTTGTATTACCACCCTAGTTATGTAATGTAAATTTAACCGTGGAGGAACACATTTTATAGATCTAATAATAGGCAAGTCGGTGGAAATCGAGTTCTGTTGATACCCCCCCGGTACTGACTTGGTTTAACTTTACATCTCAAAACTTTTTTGTAGGAAATCTGTGTTGCGAGACTTGCATCTTTTTACATGTAATGTTTTTGATGGGATTAATTTGACTTGACTGTTATTCGAAGCTTATTTATTGAGATAGGCATGTCGTTTCCCGCCTTATAGTGTCTCTCTATCTCTTTCTAATAATATCCCTCCTCCTTCGCCCTTTTCCTCCCACCACCTGGTAGCGGGGATGTCTTTTTTTAAAAGATCATATTATCCCAGTTCTGTTCTTCTCACATCCTCTGTAGTACATACACTACTATTCAACCAACGCTGACTGATTTTTTTTTTCAGAATAGGAAGTAAGTTCGTACTCCATCGTGAGGTTGGAGATTTATTCGAACTGTAATTTCACGATTTATGACTAGTCGAGAAAAAAAGATATTCAAGCATTTGTAGAGGAGACAAAACGGAACCAACTGGAGTGAGGTAATATTTTTTCTCCCGTGTATTAAATTCAGGATATTTTCGTAATTTATAAGGTAATGTAATATATGTCTTGGTACTGGTATAGAATAAATATTTTATTATGATTTACACAAACCACATACTACAGACCTTTTTCAAATACATGTTAATTTAATACGTGTCATAAGGTAATAGACAATCACCTTTCACGTTAATCCCATTTTATGTCACTAGTTAGACATCACACACATAGTCACAAGCACACACACATACTAACACGCATGTCTCACTAATATTTGAAATCTAATTATGTATTTAAATTCTGATGTTTCTTAAAAAAGTAGTACAATAACCCAGACTTGGAATAAACACTTCAGTTGACCTTGGTTATGTTAATGCCTTTATTTTAATAATTTATTCTGTGGTCTTGGGATACCGACGTGTGAATTATTCGCCACATATAGAATTACTCTAATGTTTGCAACACTAATATCTCGAACCGCTTGATTATAATTCCTATGACAAAACAATAAATATCGAGCAAGGGAGACATCATCACCATCCAAATGCGACGCGACAGATATAACAGCTGTGTTGGAGCGAGACAGATGCTGTAGACGAATGTTAGAAAAACTAACATATTACGTCTAGACCGGGGAATGAGACGTTCAAGGAGTTTCTTTAAAAGATTAAACTGGATATCAAGATGCGGTACGTTTAGCAAGAAATGTAGTCTATTTGAAATCTGGTTTGTATGGTAATTTCTTATTTACATTTGACAGTTATCTGATATTTTGGTGGGAGCAAAAGTATCCAAAACTATACTTGCAATAAATTAAAAATGAACGGGTTAATTCTAATAGTACCTAGTTTATGCAACTGATACATAATGAGAGTGCCTTAAAACACTCGTGTTTTAAGGCACTTAATTTTATAATTTAATTTGTTAATTATGTACAGTAGCATACACAACTGTATCTACACCTATATAGTAGATCCTCAATTATGTGTTTTGTGTTCGGAAACAAGGAAGAATAACCGCCATTGCACCGCCATGGCCGACTAGATTACAAATCACAACCAACTAGATTTTCATAATAGTATCTATTTCGATGTTATTATGATTTTTATACGTTATAATAACACTGGCACAGATAACATACTGAAGTTACATCACTAGTTGCAGTAATAGTGGTCAATAGGTTACCCTCATCTGGCAGAATAATATTGGTCAGAAATACACTTCACATACCATGTTTCGCAGAAACACTTTTAGTCGAATGGTAATTTTGCAGAAAGGCATTACTATTACTAGGCATACGATTTGCAGCATATTATTTAGCAGAAGATTACTTTTGCCGAATTTCGCTGAGCATAATTTTATGTACCATAATAATCCTGCAGCATACTCCTACGATAGCATAATGATTTTTTGGTTGTAAGGTTAGAACTGCGACCTTCTACAAAACGAACGGCACTCAGAAAAGTAGGTTAGGTTAGGTTAGAATTAGAACTGCTATGGTGGAGTGGTTAACACCGTTCCCATGGGCTATGGTGAGTGGTTAACACCGTTCCCATGGTCTCGCCCTATAGCACGGAGGCGGCATATAGAGGGGTTTTTAGTGGGTAAACCTGGGCCTCATCAGCCAACAAGGGAGTCCCACATAACCATCAGGGTCCGTCCCCGCACCCTGGTGGTGTGCATAACGCATTTTCCCCTATTAAAAAAGAAAAAGGTTAGAATTAGAACTGCGACTCCTACAAAAACGAACGTCTCTCAGAAAAGTAGGTCAGGTTAGGTTAGAACTGCAACCTCCAACAAAAAGAAACTGCTCTGCAAATGCAAGTAAATAAAGTAATTCTTCTGATCAACTTTAATTCGGCTTGATGACTTTATGCCACCTGAATATTATGCAAAATATTTATCGGCATAATCAATATTCGTTTACAAGATTATTATGATCATCAACAGAATGCCTTTTTTGGCCTCGTAGTCGCTTACCATCAAATACTGCGAAGGTTAATTGCTGTTTAGTTAAAGGATTTAAAAAAATTAGTAAATCTTTCTTAGTCACATTTATTAGGGCTTGTTACAGACTTGTGAGTTTTCATTTAAAAAATAATGAATATCTCTGAAAGTAAGCGTTTTTCGATTATACGTCACATAACTTTTTTTACTCGTCACACCACCAGGAATTCATGGCTAAAGTATGTCGGTATAGTCCCTCCCACTCTGTATATAGCACCAATTTTTTGCCTTGAAGTTGACTGTTGTATCTGTATAGCTACAAGAACGGTTATCGCTTGCAAAAGTATATGGGTAAAAGTTGTGGACAAATGGTCCTTATAATTAGTATCTATCAACTTGACTTGGTATTTAATAACTGTATCGGTAGAGCGTTGACAGTTCGAGGTTGTTTGACGAGTTTGGTTTGAGATATCTTGATTCATATTACGTTATCAGTATTATTAAGCTAAGAGCACGTTTTTGGGTAAGGCTCAGGAGCGTTTCAACTGCCCTTTTCCGTGTCTTACCAAATATTCATTGTGATGAAAAATGCGGAAATGTTTGATGAATATAGAGAAAATATTAGCGGATCTTCTTACCTCTTATATCAATTTTAAGTATTTGCTATAGTTTATACAAATATTTGAAGACACACGAGAAAGGGCGGTTGAAACGCTCTTGAGCCTTGCCCTTTTGTATGTTAGATGAGTTGGATGAGTTTTTATACAGTGGTAAGAAAGACCTGGAGAGAAATGGGTAAGAAACCGAAAACAAAATTGATGCGAACTCCCGCCTTGTCTATTAAACATTGCAATACACAGGGTGATCCGGGAGATGTGAGCAGGATCAACCCTACGAATTCAGTAAATTATAAGCTACTATTTCATACCAGTATTAGTGAGATTAAGATTGTTTATTTTGTGTTGAAAACAAAAAGTTTTAAATTATTTACGACATTCATGGTCACTTTACAATTACAATACTTCTGTCAAGTACCGTTTTTCCTCGTGAATATTACCTGTGAATGTTTGTAAACTTCGACAATGACAGTTGATTTTTTTTTCATAAACAAAGTGCGTTATAACTGTTAAAGAGTTTTTTAAATAATTAGTTGTTGTAGGTTGACCAAAATGTAGAGAATAAAGTTTTGTACTTAACAAAAAGCGAAACGATATGAAAAGATGTAGGTGTTTCACTAAAATGCGTTGGTGAACCATCCATTCACATTTACCGACTCCGTAGGGTTGGTCTAGCTGACGTCTCCCGAATCACCCAGATAATGTATATAATTATTCTTACACCCCTTGAAAATTATGAATTTTTAAAACATGCTTTTGGTACAAGTTTGAGATAACTGAATGTGGTACCAATACCACATACACTAGACTAAACAACACACCAATGTGTAAAAAAAATTGTGAACTTCAAATTAGTTATTCACCTACCATCATCTGTTTAAAATATTGTTTTTTTCAAAAATATGAGTTTTTGCTCTCTACCCTATAAGCATTAATTTAATTATAATTAATAAAGTTTTATTTTAATATAATTTTTTAAATATTAATTTTTAAGGTGTATCTATATTAATATCTACATTTGACTTTAATGACGTAAAAATGGCTCATCCCTGCCGAGGTTTGCCTATCAGATAAAACAATAAATGCAGATCAGGAAATTACTTACTACAACTGACAAATAATAAGGCTTTTTACTGTCTTATTATTAAAATAATATCGTTATTAAATAAATGAGTGATTCAAAATAAGCGTATTATCGGCGTGAATACCGACAATTTACGAAACATTTACAAAAGAGAACCAATTAAAACCGGGCCCTGGTATAATATCATTAGAATCAAACTCATTTGAGCACATTTATTCGAGAATTTCATTTCCACTTTGAAGTCGCCCCGGCAGATCCTTAAAGTAATTATAGTTATTATAATTATTTATGATGAACTATTTGTTTGTGCCGTGCGCTTGTAATTCATTGCATGGATAGGTTGAAGTTTTTAAGTAAAATAATATGACCGTATTGATAAATTAGACAGTCTAACATTTACACATACACTTTTAACAAACTTATACAGACAAAACTAACATGAATACATATTTTTGTCATTGAATGTCTGTACATGACACAGTGAATTTAATTTTTAAAATCATTTCTACTTCTCTTGAGCTCTAACTAGTTTCTAACCCTTAAAAATTTTCTTTTCGCTCACTAAGCGTTAGCATATTAATTCTGTCTGACCAGAGATGTAACAAGAAATCTTACTCAAAATAAATCTCATTTAAATTTTGAGGAAATGTTTATGGAAAATCCTACTAATATTATAAATAAGCATTTACCCGCGGCTTAGCCCGCGTTGTGCCCGTTACTGTCCCAAGGGAACTCTTTACCGGGATATAAAGTGTCCTATCTTTCAATCCAGGGCTTGGTCTACTTGCATGCTGAATTTCAGCACAATCCATTCAGTTGCTACCCAGTTATTTAGTAACAAACATCCAAACACCTAAACATCCAAACATCTAAACCTCCAAACATCTAAACATCCAACATCTTCACAAACTTTTACATTCTTCCTACTAATATTTGAAAGTTTGTGAAGATGTTTGGATGTGTGTTTGTGTTGTATATATAATAAAAATAATACTGATGCCAAATTACAGTTTTATAGTTCTAATGGTTTCTGAGGTAAGCCGCGGATAGACAGACGGGCAGACGGTGGGCATAGCGAAACTTTTTAATATAACTTCCTTGTAGATCATAAAAACCCTAAAAAGTAGAATCGAGAATGCTCCTACTAAATTCTGACAACAATACGAGTATAATTCCACGTGGGCGATACACAGCTAGAAAAATTGTAATGCAATACAAATAAATTTTTGGCCCCTAAAGGCCTAAAAATTAAATACCAAACATACGAGTATATTAAGAATTACATTATTTACCTTTAAACATAAGCTGCAATACTATAATTTAGAATACTTAGACATAAATAACATAGAACTTTTTAATTACTCACAATAACATTCAATTGAAATATTAATTTGCATTATTAACCTTACAATCAAGTAAACAATCAACTTTCACTATAGATGAAACAAAACTTAACAATAATAATAAGTAATGAAGGCATCAACAACAAACACCTTGGAACCTATTTTACAATAACTTCACAAACTTTCACATTTATAATATTAGTGGGATGGGCTACACAATCGGTATTCCTCGACAAAAACAATCCAAAATGAACAAGGTACAGGCAATAAAATCTTGCGACGTGCTCAAAAAAATATACAATGACAGTCATAACAAAGTACTCATATAATCGCAGCAGTATAGTGAGATTCAATAGAAAAGGACAAACAAGTAAACAAACGGATTTACCTTCATTACTTCGTAATCACGCACTTTTTAAGAACGAACATAGCCTTATCAACAATTTATATACATAAACCTTGTATTTTCATTCATTTTTAATTAAAATATCCATTAATTATTCATATTTCAGTAAAAACAAACTTAGTCAATACCATTTTTCTATATGTCAATGTTACTCAAATTTTTTTACTCATCTAAAATGTAAAAATCTATAATGTCTTTGGATTCGTAGTGATGGGAATGTCCGTTCTTTAAAAATGTATTACTTTTTATTAACAATGACATTTTGATATCGATTAGTATTTCGGAAAGATTATTTTTTGATTATAGATTTTGGCAATGAATGCTTTATCCAATAAATGTATATAGGAAAACCCAACTACGAAAAAGGCTAAAACAAGATCCTTGCGTTTTTACTCGTCTGATTACAACCGCCAAAAGAAGTGACAAATTATGTGAGCCTGGTACAGGGCTGCGCCGCCCCTGTGTGCGAAGTGTGCAGCGCACACAGGCGCCAAGGTGATAGGGGTGCCGGAAGTCGAAACACGACGACAATAAAGAGGAACTGCTGCATAGGTTTCGCACAAAGGCGGGCAGCCAAGGGCAGCAATGGCCTGGTGAAATCATACTCATCCATCACATCAACTCTTGACCATCATCTTGACATTTCGGACAAGCCGTGACGTCCATGGTTGTGAAAAGACTGGCGAGGCGGGTGTCAACATTTTCTAGCCGCGCGTGTTTTCCGAACTACCCGCACTTGGCCTTGATTTTACATACGGCGCTATAATCCTCCTTTCTGCTTCGTCGTCGTCTGGTATAAGGCCATAGCTATCTATGGCCTTAATTAAAAAATAACCATAACTGACAAGAAGTGACAAAGATTAAAGAAACGTTTATTCGCATTATTCTGGTCTTCCGATTTTGTTAGAAATACGACTTTGCTTTCCCATTTCTTGACTTCGAAAAACATTGTTTTTTGGCTGGACTTTTACTGCTGGATAGCAACGACTTTAAGTTCCTCTCACTTACTTGTAGTTAATAATAATTTCATGAATGTCAAATGGATTGATTAATTAATGTTATACCTTTCCCATCACTATTTCACAGTAAATCCATAGACAATAGATCCAAATTGTCAGTCAACATATTTGTTATTGTTTTTGTTCAGTTCTATCGAATCTCACTATACGCAAGGAAATGTAAAAGAGGACTGCGAAAGAACGGTTAACACGCTTTTGGCAGTGTACGTCAGATTCCGATTTTGTTAGATAACATGTAGCTCAGATTCCTTTTTCGGCAGATTCCATGGAGGTCAGATTCCGATTTCGTCAGGTGTCACATATGTCTGATTCCGACTTCGAGAGATTCCTAATAGATCAGATTGCATTTTCGTCAGATTCCTAGTAGGTCAGATGCCGACTTCCTCAAGTTCCTAGTAGATCAGATTCCGAGGTGGTGAGTTTCCTAGTAGGTCAGATTTCGAATACATCAGTTTCCGATTTCGACAAATTCCGAGTAGGTCAGTTTCCTATTTGGTCAGTTTTTATTTCGTCAGATTTAAATATCTCTAGATTTTTGGCTGTGGTGATGTCAAAAATGCCGTGCATTTCAAACTACAAGATGGCAGACGTCATTTCACGTCACGTCACAAATCAACTCCCCCATAAACCTAGAGATATTTAAATCTGATGAAATAGAAACTAACCAAATAGAAAACTGATCTACTCGGAATCTGACGAAATAGAAAACTGACGTGTTCGAAATCTGACCTACCAGGAAACTGACCATTTCGGAATCTGACCTACTAGGAACTTGGCGAAGTAGGTATCTGACCTACTAGGAATCAGACGAACATGCAATCTGGCCTACTACGAATCTGCGTAAACGGAATCTGACCTACTGGGAATTTGTCGAAAACGCAATCTGACCTATTAGGAATCTATGGAAATCGGAATCAAACATATGTGGCACCTGACGAAATCGGAATCTGACCTCCATGGAATCTGCCGAAAATGCAATCTGACCTACATGTCATCTGACGAAATCGGAATCTGACCTACACTGCCTAAAGCGTTAACACCGACACGTAATACGTCTTTTAATTTATTTTCAGTGTACACAGTGATAGATGACCCGTTTGTTTCTTATTTTTTATTTCACATATTGCTCTTTATTATTGGTTATAAATTTACTATTTGCTGATTTTTCATTTTAGTTTTATTTAACAACCACATTATGTAGATTCATCTAAGTAAATAAATGAATTTGAATCATGACTACAAGTCGTAGACAAAACCTAAAATAAACTCTCTCTCGTATTCTCACAGCTTGTGAACCGAGTTCATTACGAACTTAGAGAGTCCATTCTGTCCGGATACTATTGTTGCAACTTGCGATATTTTTCTTACCATTCACTACAATATCTATTTACAAGTTAAATTGTTAACGTTGACCAAAATAATTTTAGAAGATATGGTTTGAAATGGAAAATACGGATGTCATTTTTTAAATTACAAACCGATCTTCTAAATTTTTATGGTGAATACTTATTTGACATTAGCGGACAACATACGGATGACTTTCGTATTTTGTAGCGATTATTTAGAACAATTCTATAAATAGATAACTATACAGACAGAGTAAAACATGTCGACGACCAATGACGAACGAACGAAACGAACATTGTGGATGTTCGTTTCGTTCGTTCGTTAATGACATGTTTACCAAACCACATTGGACCCTTCGATACATTAAACAGAATCTAACTCAATCCCAAGTATAACCTCGTGCCGCCCAAGAAAAAGAACGAAACTTGGGCTAAACGCTCAATGTGCAATATAATAACCATTATATTTTCAAGACCAAACTGCTCACAAAGAACCGGACTGTTCACAGGGCGTTTTAACTCGTAATTTGTTTTTTTTTTCAATGTGGGCGTTATTCTTAAATATCACTTTGTACAATGTAGTGTATGGTGGGCGGCACGAATAAAAGTTCCTACCTGTATGAAACAGTGAATACGAATCTCACCTCGTCGTGAGGACTTCCTCCTTTTCTAAGTTGGAAAAAGCCTATAAAGTATTAGGTTTTAATGTGTACATTGTTTTATAAGTACTGCTGGCTGGCTGAAGTATTGTATATCAATATTTAATAATATGAATAGCTATAAATGTTTTGTGAATGTTTCCGTGTGTCAATAACTTACTTTTACACCCGCCACAATTGTTATGGGTCCAGACTAGTATGTATTTATAATTTTTTTCACGGTTGGCAAATATTAGATGTATGAATAGCTGACGAGGTGAAAGTCGACGAAAAAGAGCCGACGACATAAGTACTGTAAAAATAGAAGCACTCAATTAAGAAAATTATGAAACTTTGAGGATTCGGCGGAAGCAATTCTCAAAAAAAGTGATGCTTGGTGCTACGTAAACAAAAATAATTATACCATATTGAGGAACAGTTAGGAACGTGGACAACCCCCCCCCCCCCCCTCCCCCGGTACTGACTTGGTTTAACATTACATCTCAAAACTTTTTTGTTGTTAAAGAACTGCGTTGCGAGACTTGCATCTTTTTACATGTAATGTTTTTGATGGGATCTCATTTCTTTTTGTAAGTGATCTTCTTTTACTTATTACATTCCAATCCATTCTTTTTCCAATTTGGACTGCAAAACTAACTTTGTAATCGCATGTATTTGTATAGGATTAAAAATTATGTGTGCAGTTGTGACTGAAATTGCAATATTTGGAAGTTTTTTAGGAATTGATAGGCTAAAAACTAACTATGTTTAAAATTTGGAGCATGTGAGTCTGTTAGAAGTACCTTAAAATTATGATGATCATCAGTCAGTCAGTGACAAAACTAAGGAACTTTGACATGCAATAGTTCTTAAACTTCACGTTCAAATTGAATGATATTGAGATATGTCTTATTGTGCCCTATATATCCCTGAAATTTCAGGGTTCTAGCTTTAGCCAGTACAAAATTACGGGAGGCTGAAAATGGCCTGAATGGCTTCGAGAAAAGGATGGTACGGCCGTGCTTTTGTTTTGCTCGACTTGGCGGGAGCACTGCCGTGCCCCCAGATGCTTGGTCCTACGTAAACAAAAATAATTATACCATATTGAGGAACAGTTAGGAACAATTTCTGTAATTTCGGAACTAAAGTAACGTAAACGTAAAGTTGTGGCATGAACGGTTCGGATATTTAAAAGGACGAGACCTTGTCAAACACTTGAATAAATCTGGGAATAAAAATTTAGATGACGGATGCAAGCGAGTTGTATGACTGTAGTATCTATGCGAGTGGTAAAATAAATGCGTCACCATTTTCGAGAACTGATGTTCCATGTGAAGAGAAATTAGGAATCGTTTACAATGCAGGCAATATAGTAGGCCCTGTACGGCACGACGCAATAGGCAGAGACAAATATTTCATCACATTCATAGATGATTCATTAACGTGCTGAGATTGATAAATGGGAGCCATTCTATCGGAAATACGAAGCATGATCAAAAATGTCACTTGGATTATAGCCAAGAGACCCGCAAGTCGTGTATTTTTTTCATGCGTTTAAGAAATAATGCCCTACTAACAAAATATTAATTCCGACAAAAACTACTCCAACTTCAGTCTTTGCACATGAATGAGCGCACAACTATAGAAGCGTATAACGATATGCAATAACTGCTGATTCAATAAATTAAACTTCAGTAGATATAAGTCTAACTGCTTATGATTATGAAACTCCCAACAAGACTAGAGAGGGACTAACTCCTACTAAATAACTAAGTTACTTGAAGTTTAATCATATTTGGTATGTTTTAGTGGATTTTAGTGGAGAATGCAGCCTCAAACTCATCACTTAGAGTGCTTTTACGGTATATAATTTTCTATTGTACCTAGTGAGAATTTGATAAAAGCAAAGATAACTCTGAAAAAATCTTATTTTTATTTATAGACTGCAAAAATTTAAGGCGGCTTATTGCCAAGTTAGTTGCTTTTTTCAGCTTAAAGAGAATATGATTGTTTCATATCTTTTTTAAGTCGTGGATTTTAGTTTGATTGCCTTAATTCATGTAAGTAAGGTTTTGTAAAACAAGCAACTGGCTGAGACTTTGCTTACAAAATTTTTGAAGGTTACCCTGGTTATGGGTCACTTAATTAAAATTCGTATGTTTCAATTAAAATATGAAGTTTGCAAACCAAGGTATTTGGCATATAATAAGGGCGCTTGATACTCGCAAAATGGTTCTAAAATCTCCTTAATTGTGACCCACGGCTCGCCTCCAGAAAATGTGTTTTTATATTATTTGCTTGTTAAAAATTCAGTGTTACAACCCTACTATGCACCATTATGTCCAGGGAGCAAACTGTTAGTAGTGATAATAGGCAAATGACGTCAAGCTAAATTCAGCATACATTAGGGACAGCAAAAAAATATGAATTCGCATTTATATAAAATGAACATCATGAATCCTTCTCTCCTCGAGTTCACGGTATATTAAATTAATCATCATTGCATTAATCACGTCTTAAAATATGAAGTTTCCAATATAAAATCATTATTCTGAAAAACTACCAGGAGAACATACATGACGAAGAGGTTCTGGTTATGAAAATGGAAAAAAGGATTGCTTAACAATTGGTAATGAATTAGTGAAAAAAAAAATGTAAGTATGTTTACAAAATTGTACCTACATTAAAATGCTTGTAATATTTAGTACCTAACTCGTTAAATTAAAGTGGATACTATTTTTTTTGGTTCGGAACCTGAAGAACTTATGTCTTTATTATACAAAGTGTGTTTGTCAGTTTATAGCAATCATGAGACGGAAGGAGTCCGGCAAATTTTCACGCGGACAAAGTTACGGGCAACAGCTTGTAGGAAAAGAAAACTCGTACCTACCGATGTTAAGATAATAATTCGCAGGATATCACTAATAGCCGGTGCTATCAAGTGGGATAGTGATTGCAAACGACACCACTGGTGCTGTCGTTCTGGTTAAGTGGAATGGAAGGAACGGCTCCAATTTGCTATTTTCAAGCACATATCTTTTGTCATAAAAAAAGTTACAACAAAATTTTAAAAAACCAAGGGAAATACATTTTTAATAAGCTAAGCTATGCAAATTAGCCTAATAAGGAAAAATATGCTATAAGTGATCAAAATCAAAACGGGTGTTACAGAAATTATTTTATGTTTATTTTGGTGCATTCCCTTTAGATGTCTGCTCACTATATGGTTAAAGAACGAATGGTATAAAAATAATATATTTTTTACACCTTTTATAGCAATATAAAATACATTGACAATGGTACTGCTACACATGTCTAACACGCGCCAGGCGAGATTTAATGCTCCTTGAGCGCCGCTAAGTGCTTCAAATTAACATAACATTACGTGCGTTCTCAGTTAAAATAATAGGCTCGTAAAATGATTTCTATTTGCTATCGCAAATCCCTCTTTATTCCCTTCATCAAGTACGATAATTGGTGTAATAAAACAAACTTTATTCACTTTTCATACTAAATGCTGCTGAGTATTGACTATGATTTTTGATTTTAAAAATTATAATACATAAAAAAATATCTTCAATTTTTAATAAAAAAAATAATTAAATAAAAAAAATACTCACGGACAAAAATGTTGGACATGAGCGTAGCGGGTAGGCAAAACACGATGACCAGGATATCAGCAACAGCCAGGTTCACGATAAAGAAGTTGGTCACAGTTCTCATTCGCGGCGACCGGTATACGACCGCGATCACGAAGCAGTTCCCTACCAACCCAACCACGAACACGAGCAAGTACGCGGCACAGTACACTGCCGTCATTATCCCGTTGTGACGGTACATCACCTCGTCATTCATCACACCGAAATCAGACCTGTTCATAGTAATGTTCATCTTTAAAGGGTGGTGACGGTCCATGTCCAAATGACTGGACAACGGCTCCAAGTCCGGCAAAACACTGTTCTCTGGCACAAATTTAGTATTTAAAACCTCCATTATTGAATTCGACAAAACATCCACTATATGGTTCTTTGAATGGTGAGTGTGAGAGTGATTACGGTGATGGTGGCGAGTCTCGTGACTTGGATGCTGCGTCGAAAAGTTAAAGAATTCGCTTACATCATCCGTAAAGAAATCACCCGGTATCCTTAGAGGAGCCATATTTAAATCAAGTCATATCTTCCACAAAACACCAAACGTCAGCAAGTAAAGTTCACAGCACTTAACGAAAATTCTATGTTATAGAAAAGTACGAAAGTTTCGAAGTGTTTGCTCGTTGGGTCGTAGAGGGTCTACGCGCGTGTGTAGCGGCGGTCGAGCGCCGTCTGAGCGTAGAGCCACTACGGCGTAGGCCCGCTCGGAAACGACGCATGTGCATTTCGGCGAACGGCCAACCAACTACATAAAACACTTTAAAACACTTCTCTTTTAAACGGGATAAGGTTTATTTTTCCTCGATGCATTGATTTTGGGCTTAGAAGGTCGCAAATGCATGGAGAACCGTTAGCATTTCATGAATTTTAATCGCAGCGACCCGTAATCAAATTTGAGCCTCGCATTATGCAGTCCTCACGTTATTCCAGCGGTCTTTTAAACGTATCTCGTAGGTGACAGTTGCACACAAAGACATGAAGACGGCCACTATATTTTAAGTTATTGTTTTATTTATAAATCTGTGTACACGTTTATGCATGACAGTCGGTGAAACTAAGTTAAATAGGTGCAATATAATATTTTTGGCATTGCTTGTAAAGGTGACATTAGAAGGTCGATATTGGGAGCTCAAAACGGCTAGTTCTTGAACAGCTTACCAGCAAGCCAACAATCACAACACCAATTAGGTATATTGTTGTATTGTTTACAATAGTAATTGACCAATGAGAGTACGTGGTGTGCCTCCGCGATACGACTATTACATATATCGGTGGCACGCACACTCATCGGGCACACCGTACCCGCTGCTCGGCGCTGCCGCGTGTCCGACACATTCACAAACTTTCTTAGACGACTCGAGAGGTGTTGTTAGTTAAGCCACATTTTTGATTATTTCCTCGCAGTAGACTTGTTAAGCCTCGGTCGAATAAGTTATTAAGCTTATGATATAATTTCTGTAAACAATGCTATTTTACGTCGTATGAGTGTTGTGATGTGCCAAAAGACCAATGGTCGAGATTTCAGTGTATAAGTGCTACGTGGAACCCGGTACGCGCCACCGGCACTGTCGAAAATAATATCGTAGGGGTATCCTAGGGACCTCGGAGATTAATAACCGCACTAGTAGGACGACCAGATCCGGAGAGTCCAATTCACCGCGCAGAGCTCAAAAGTTATTTGTATTTTGTATGGAAAGTAAATAATAAAGATTTGTGCATAATATTTCAGTTCAACATTCCCTAAAACTCATTGATAACGGGTAACATGATATCTTCATATTTCATAATATATTCGATGAATAACATTGAATAATTAATGTGTCAGTGGACCGGTGGACCGTATAATACTCCAGGATTGTGTCAGGGCGTAACCTAGGAACCTAACCTAGAATTTTACATCTTCTATCTAGTTGATTGGCATACCGTTTGACGGCAGTGGTTTTCAACCTTTTTCATGACACGATCCCCCTGGTATGAAAAAATATTTCGCGACCCCACGACCCTTCGCTTTTTGATTATGTATGACATACATAAATTCTATATTTTTAAACTTTATCGTTTTTTTTTACTGAAGTATTCCTCTCGACCTCTTGTGACCCCCCTAAAGAAGCCTCGCGACCCCCCCTGGGGGTTCGCGACCCACACGTTGAAAAACACTGTTGTAAGGTATACTGAACGTATAAAATTATGCGTTGGGAATAAAATGAGCGTTTTTGAAAAATAATTCTAAGTTTATACTCGTTGTTCACAGAATCCCAACCTTTTGAGTTATTCTTACTACTTGGTAGTTAGTAAATGCTGACTGAACTAAACTGCTGCCAGAAAAGTCAGGGGGTAGATTAGGTTACAACTGCGACCTTTATAGAAACGAATTGCTTCCAGAAAAGTAGGTTAGGTTAGATTTGAACTGCGACCCCGACAAAAACAACACATAACTCATTTTGAAAAATAAAGTAAGAAGCATATAGCTAAGAACAAACTCGTAAAAATCATAGCTTTAATAAAAGCAGATGAAAGAGCACAAGGCATAGAACACACGCCCACATTTAAAGTGTAGAGAAAAAATATGTATATGTTTAGCTGATCTTAAACCAAGTTTATTTTACAAAAAAAATCACTGTAAAGGTAAATATTAACTTCATTCTGCATCTTATTCATAAAAGATAATTTAATAGATTGTTAGGTACTTTGATATGTTAGATATGCTTGAAGCGACACTTAATTTGTATAATTAAATTGTACAAAAATCCACACACCCACATCCTCTTTTGAATCCGAAACACGACAAAAATTCGAAGCGTTCTTAATCAGCACCATATCAAATACTGTTTACGAATTTCTCACCTAACGTCTGTATGTGTAGGGAAACACCGATATGTGCGGGTTATTGACCTAGACGTGCACTCAGATTGACAGTCGAGACGAAATGATGAATGAGCTTGCATAGTGGATACATGATAATAAACGGTTGAAACTACACGCATTATCGCTCAAGTGTTGCTGAGGATCAAATGAACTAACATTGCCTTTTAACATTGTATGTCGTCAAGTGTACATAATTTTTTCTAGTTCTTGTAATTACAAGAACCTTTAGCAGTTATCTTAACATGGATACATTGCCTGTTATTTACTATTATAAAATTGGACACTCAGTGTATGATAGATGCACTGCTTTCCGTCATATCATATTAAACTGCAAGTTTATCTGAATTTCTAAGCTCACAGCTGAGATTACTGGAAAACCATCTGTAAACGAAAGAGTACTGACTGTCTGCAGTTCTGATCTATTCCACTAACTGAGTAATCCGATTCACACGAATGCATTATGCCCCGGCACAATGCGGTATAATTCCTGATTGATTTACTGCGAACTGTTTCATATACAGTTCAGTGTAAGTAGTAACTCAATGTCATATCTACAGTAGGTATATGTACAGGTTTTAAGGTGTAAGATTAATTTAGAATTTCGATTATTAACATTAATTTCTATGTTACATTATTGTCTGTTTCTTAACCTTTTCATATAATTCCATAGGAACGTTGTTTTGCTTGTAATTGGAACACGAATGGATTTCCTATCAAAATTTTCTATCAGATACAAGAGTTTCGAAATGTAAACTGACGATATATCACTATTTTACTGATTATAGTGTAAATTTTAAATTCAACATTATTTGGATGAAAAATATTGTGAGTCAATGCATAGGTAAGGTACTAGTAGTAAAAGGAAGTGAATATACTTACCTCAGTTTTATTTTATAAAACTATCACAAAAAAGTAAGCCTCATTGCGTGATACAATCCCATACAAATGGTACGTCTAGACGACGATTTGAATATACTTAGGGGCTAAATCCTGAGTGTCGCGGACATCTATCACCGTGAAGGCTGATAAGCTAATCTAGATCTTGGGCTTGAATCTTTAAATGAATTATGCTATTAAAGTTTAGTCTATGAAATCCTAATTGAAATATTAAAGTCGACGAATAGGAAAAACAGTTAACGGCTTTAATATAGTGATAAGTATGTTGGATGTACATCAAGCATGCATAAGGTTTATACAATTGTACATGCTTGCAACATTTGGCTTTTACAGCCCTTAACTTTGGTGATGTCCTCAGTAATTTGAACATCAGCTGATACCAAAAAATCTGTTTGTCTCTTCAACTCTACGAGAATTCATTTAGATAAAAAAATGGGGTCTTTGACATCAATCCAGATAAATTAATTAACTCTAACCACTAAATTACTTATGTTTCCAAAACTGCCCGGATAAAATCAAATTAAACTCATTTTTGTGCCGCAAACGATTTTACAATGACAATAACTAAAAATAAGGCACCATGTTAAGCATGACGTCACAAGTCAGTATCTCATACTGAACTGCATACTTTCCGAGCGTTTTGACACTTCATAAAAAGAAGCTGATTTGAACTATCATCAAACAGCCTATTGTATAATTTTCGAACGTCCCAATTTTCACCACGTGGAAAAACTCATGGCAGCCATGTAACTGTCTCAAAAGGCAGTCAAACGGTTGATTAATACCACCGTTTGAGTCGGTAGCTGATTTACCCATACATCTGGAGAAACGTTTAATTCCGATTTTTCCGATGAGAGTCGGTTACATTGGAAAAGGTAAAAGCAGAATTTGACTAGCGTTTTATTCCGATCAGGTTCAAACATTATACATAATTTGACTCTATGGAGCGAAATTACATTCGCAATCCTTACCCTTAAGGGATCGAATAAGAAGAGTACTTATAATGATTATATATATATCTAATAAGTAAAAATAAAACCAAATAAATTTTAGTTGCAAGGCCAAAGTAAGATTTTTTATAAATTTTAAATTTGAAATGGAATGCTGCTGAAACTGAGGTAATACTGATTTACCGTTTCATAATTATTTTCATGGAAAATATAATTAATTATGTTTTACAATTTTGAAGTCTCTAGTTTTTATTAATATTTACATAGTGTTATGTAGTCTGTGTACGTGTCAACATTGTTAAGAAAATAAATTAAAAACAAAAACCCTTTGTTTGTTTTACCCCGATAATTCAGATCAGAATGTGTGCAAGTATATATCGTCTATTATTCATTAGGTGGAAAAAAATTATGAATGGGTGTGATATATGATAGTTTGTCAAGCTAAGTAACTAGCACTAGGCACGCGGGGTAACCGGGCCGTCCACGTCATGTAAACAAGAACTCTATTCTAAGGTCGATAGATGCTTTCAATATAAAATGCCAAACGATACAGAGTTAAGGTGCGCTTCTAAACCCTACAGAATTTTTACGTGAACGCAAATGATGGCACACATATAATAAGTGAGTAAACATGTTGATCAAATCAATTACAAACATAAATTTTGGAGTTGCACATATTTCCTCTAAAATAGGCTTGTGACAATCAAAGAGGGAAAACAATTGAGTCATGCTCAGACCCATCTTCTGACATAGCTATCTTAATTTTATGTCAGAACATGACCGCGAGTGTATCCATGATCTCAACCTACCTTTAGAAAATACTATCTATTTAGCGACCAATACCTAGGAACAAGAACGTAGGTAGGCTACACACAAGGTGAACCGATGACTTAATGACATTGTTCCAGACGGGACCCGGGTGTCTCCGACTAGAATTAACCCCGTTTCAGGGTGCAAAAAAATTATACTAAGTTCGGTTCTCTGACTGTACGTACCTCTGTGACCGTTGCTGCGGGCTTAATTTTGTCGAGTCAAAGTCGGGCAGTCAAGTCGGGCAGTCAAGTCTATATCAGTCAGGAGTCAAGTCAAGGTTCTTCAATGGGCCGGGCGTCGCCCCGAGGCGAACAATGCTGCTCCGGCACTTCCAAAAATATGTGCGGTTCACGTCGCGAAATGCAGTCCTCGCACATCAAAATTCGCACCAAAACGTTCGTGAACACCAACAAACACAAATAACGTACAAGTCGCCTTCTGGTACACAAAAACTCACAAAAAAACAACACCACGCTGTTGAGCCATCTAATTACATACGAGAAGTGAATCTGTCAAAACCCCACGTTTCTTTTTTTTAATTCTTTTGACATAGACAAGTGTCGTTTACAAAGGCCGCGTTCCGATTCTTGTCGGGACGTAACAGACATTCACCCGAGAGTCACGGGCCGAGATCACTGGATGCTGGCGTCGTAGGACCGGCCATGGTGGCATTATTGAGAGTAACCTATACCGAGCAGTAGACTTCGTTTGGCTGATGATCAAGATTCAGATTAACAAGGAAGTGGGTATCTTAAGCAAAAACCAATGCACACGAACATTATCCTCATCATCATATTAGTAAAATGAATTCCCACAGAATCAATTGAGTATAATTAGAAACGTGTTATCTCTTTATCTTCATTCTTTATTCGTAATGTTGGCCAAAAAGCCAAACTTTGTTATTAACTTCACATAAACTTTGTTATTAAGTTTGTATGAACTTGATAACAAAGCTAAGCTTCATTAGTCAGGTCCTAATTCAAAATCTCGAAACTAATTACTAATTACTAGGCTTCGATTTGCGGTCTACAGTAACGTTTAGGTACTATTGATGCGTTGTTAGTAATTCTTTATATATCTTCTTTATCTTGTTTACATTGCGTCTTTTCTTTAAACCGTCACCGTGTCTTGTCATGTGTAATTTTGGATATCTCTTCTTATATATACATAAAACAAAGTCAGGTTAGTTACACCATTTAGAACTCGACTATATATCACATAACTTTTTTTACTCCCAATAGTTGTTAGAATCTATAGTTAAAGTTTGTCGGGTTACTCGTACCCACGGTGTATATATATATAAGGTAATATAAAATTATATTCTAAGGGTGTGGCCGATCCAAGTCCATTTGCGGCGTGTGAGCCACATACCTAGGCAAGCCCTAGAATGGACACCGCAAGGCAAAAGGAAACATGGTCGACCGAAGAAATCCTGGCGGCGTTCAGTGGCATCCGAGATGAAGACAGCCGGGCTATCGTGGCCCGAGGTAAAGCACGCAGCCCGAGATATAACGCGATGGAGACGCACTGTGGACGCCCTCTGCCCCACCTAGGGGACTCAGGACCTTAAGTAAGTCATAAAATTATATTCCACCCAAACTTCAATGTCAAGATAGACTCATAACAGATGTTGACCAGATTTGCCCATGTTTCAATAATTATTTTACCACCATAGGCTCAACTTTGAGTAATAATAATCCTGACCAATTGACACAATTCATTGATAAAAGTCCAAATAAATGAACCTGTCCGGACAAAGACACTCTAGCGCCAGCATCAATCGACGAAGTATCGACAATAATTTCTAACCTAGATTCAAATGATAGCGCTGGTGTAAATGGTACCAAATCGTCAGTAGATATGTGAATAAATCAAGAAAAATTGTATGGTGAGACAAACTTAACTTTGCTCTTGTAAAGCTGTTGTCCCCATACATCGACATAATTCCGCGGTTAGTTTAGTAGGAGCAATTAAGGTTGCCTTACGATTTTTGCGAATTTCTAAAAAACGCTGCAAGTTAGGAAAACCGTTTTATTTTTCCTGTAATATTTAGGATAATAATAATAATCGATAATTGTTACAGATTTTTCTGTTCAGTAACTTCGGAGATAATAGGGGGGTATGGTATTTTTTTAAACGTTTTTGGCCTTAAATCAAAAACTACCCGTATAAGAAAAAAAAAATAAAAACGGTTTTAAAATCTTCATATTAAGCCCTTTCATTTGATATCCCACTCGATATATTAGCTCAACTTTTGATTTTCGACATCCCATTTCGGTCCCCTTTAAAAAAAAGTAAAAAAAGGTATAGGATTTTTTTTCTGTTTCATAGTCATAATTTCTCAAATTAGCGGTTTTTAACACAATTCCAAATTTCAAGTCGATAGCATCAGTAGATCCTGAGATATCTTGCTGTGACAGATGGACAGACAGACAGACAGACACACAGACAGACAGAGTCGCACCATAAGGGTTCCTTTTTTACCATTTTGGTACGGAACCCTAAAAATACTTAACGTCGTCGCCGCGTTGGCGCCGCATGGTTAAGCTTGACTCTCCAGACATGACAAGAACGACCACTCTGCCAAGAGTATAACGACAAAGGAGAATAAGAAGTTAACATTATAACGAACTAACACATATAATTCGTGTTTAAGAGCAATAGAGCATAGATAAATACTTAAGAAAAAAAAATCTTTCCCAAAACGCACCTTTATGATATTTATACTAGAGTGTAGGTAGAGGGGTCACGAGTTTTTAGCACGCTTGATTAAATAATCAACCTGTACGTATTTTAAATCAAAGTACAGGATGAAGCCTTCTCAGAGGTTTCTCATTTCTATAGTTATAATTAACGTAATATTCCACATGTTGTTCTATATTTCATATAAGGATTAATTCATGAGGTAACAAAGACAAAGGAGTACGCTTTTGAAGTAAATTAGATATTTAACGGATGTGGTAATGCGTGTTATTATGTTATATATGTACACATTTACAGGTTTGTATATGTAAAGTTGGCCAGTGAAAATATTGAGCATACAGTCTGCGTCAGAGTTAAGTATACCCCCTCCTAAGACGACTGCGACGCAGGTTCGTATCCCGAAAAGTATAGTCTTTTTGTGTTTTTTATTTTGTCACAAGTTTTAATCCACGCAAAGAACAAATCTGTTTGTTTCTTTTAAAAACGCATCTTTGATTTATGTTTTTCTTTGCCTATTATTTTACTTAAGCAATAAAAGGACCCTCCCTTGGTATTGACATCAAACTGTTTAAGTTTTTAGTAATAAAATATGAAGTAGCTAGTTGGTTTAGTGGTAATGACAGTGGCGTAGTAATCTTATGGTCATGGGTTCGAACCTTTACATTATGTTTTTGTTTGTTTATTTTTTTCTTTTTTTGTTTTTTTAATTATATATATCCATGTTATAAGAAATTATGTGTTAAAATAGGTATAATGTATATAAGAAAAAAAAAAATAGTATTATAAGTATATTTCTCGAATTGTATTTCTAAGACTTGATGGAATCCATTTCCTTTTTGAGTAAGTACCTATACAGTTTTCTATTCGTGTTAAATTGGGGTTAAAATAACATAGTAGTATCCTAAGTTATTTAGGATAACGAAGTATATTAACAAACAGCAAATAGATATTCTGGCTGAGGTTTATAACATTTATCATTTTAATGGTAACCTGTAACGGTTCGTTTATAGATATTTCTAAACACAAATACTATATTTATTTAATTAGAGCAGTCGATATTATTTTTTATACACTCTGTATGATTTTCCTGGATAAAAGACTGGCTAAAAAATTAAATGTTGACATTTGTCGATGTGAATCACAGGGAAAGAACCAACATGCTAAACTATTATAGTATAGCAATCAGTGGCGTGGCGTTGAAGAAATCTCTGGGCAAGCCGGAGCAGCTTTGGCTTCAATTTTCTTTAAGAGCACTAGAGTTAAGTGCTGAACTGCCTAATATTAGGCAAGCCGATGGGAATCGAGTTCTATGGACGCCACGCTACTGATAGCAATATATATCTTTCTCTTGTATCACATTTCCTGATATCTAATGATCCCTTTTAACACTACACTAGTAAAATATGTGAGGTCAGATGGTGCATCGTTAACACATTACCTACATGACTATTTGAGCCTTGTAAAGAAGAGGAACTGGATTGATAATAATAAAGGTTGTTTATTTTTGATTAACTACAAGATAATGATCTCACAAATATAGGAAACTATATTACCTACCGATTAATAACGGAGAGGATATCCGTCATCATCTATGACTTCTTGAAGTCGACTTTTCATGCCCGAAACCATCCTCAAACATGCATCACTATTTCGCATTAGGTCCCAAGTTCTGTTAACCTCTTGATCCATTTTTTTTTTACTTTATTTCACTAGAGTCCCAGTTTTAAAACCATCTGACCCCACAAGTTTTCTATTGGGTTTAGGTCCGGACTTTTAGCCGGCCACTCAAACACCGTTATGTCTTCTTGGGCTGTCAGCCAGTCTTGAACGATTCGAGACCGATGCACTGACGAATTATCCTGAACCATATAAATTTGGCCTTCAGGATATGCAACACGCACTGACGGCAGCATTATGTCCTTCAACACCTCAAGGTATCGCTCACTGTTCATGCGGCCGCCTATTTCCACTAGCTCACTTGGGGCCATCGAAGTCATCCATCCCCAGTAACCTAAAAACAGTCAATATTTAAAATCTGTTGCAATATGTGATCCAAGTAAATGTCAGCAATAGATAACTTAAACTCTGCACTCTACTTACAATCTCGTAGTGTGGGCATCCCTCATGGCGTCACGCTTACGTGACCTGTTTGTTTGTTATGACCAATAACTTCAATAATGTGTCAGAATGCATGCATTTTATTCATAAATTATCGACCTAGATACGTAAAAAGGTAAGTTTTCACTACAAAATTAGATTCAAACTTTTTCTCTTAACTCTAAGTAGGGTTAACACGATGAGACCAAAAAAACATGAATAATTAAAACAGTGATATTATTAATTAAGATGACTTTAATAACACGAGACCTATAGCTTGGCAACTTCGTTGGTGACACTCACCTGTGTGCTTTTTGTTATGTGCAGCCGTAACTACTTACACAAGTTACCGCCAACACGAACGGGGGCCTCCGGAGGCAGTCTCCGTCAGTCACCGTTCGTGTTGGCGGTAACTTGTGTAAGTAGTTACGGCTACACAGAGCAAAAAGCACACAGGTGAGTGTCACCAACGTAGTTGCCAAGCTATAGCACAGGGTTTTAGCACCAGGGAGAGGAGTTTAAAAAACATGAGTTGTATTACGTTCAATGAAACACCTTGTTACATATGAACCGGGCTAGTAGATTTAATACATGACTTGCGGTATAACCATTTCGGTTATATTTTAAAGGCCCGTACAAATCCTTTGTTAAAATATAGCTTACAACTTGCTATAGATGAACTTCTACATCATTGTAAAAATGTTAAGTCTAAGCATGATATGAGTTAATAAATAGTTATGTTATTGTTTTCGAACTGGTACGGCTGATCGACAAAAAAGTTAAGCTTTTCATCGGATAACGTTCTTTTTTTTCTTTTAAAGATGTTATAAACAAAAAGAGATGTTGACATTATTCCTTTATACCTTTTCAACACAAAGCAACTACCCACGCAACCTTTTTCCTGAACCTCGTTAAGTATATTTTATTACGGAATAAGATTCTCATTCATTTTCTATAAGGAGTCAACAAGATCTTTTCAAACATCCTGTACTGTCCCCTCCTCACGACCCTTGACATATTGAGGCTTAATAATAAATGAATTATAACACACGAGTACATAATTCTGTGCCCATTTATTATTATTTTGCTCTATTCGTATGGTATGGATCACTAGGTTTGAAAGTTAGCCAAGTCAAAATATTTGCACAGTAATTATGTATTTCTCTGCAAATATTTTGACTTGGCCAAGTACGAGTACAGTAATTTTCTAAAAAAAATCAAAGAATATTTCATGTGTAGAATCAATATCCCTATCAATGAATTGTTTTAGGGTTCCGTGCCTCAAAAGGAAAAACGGAACCCTTACAAGATCACTTTGTTGTCCGTCTGTCTATCTGTCTGTCAAGACCCTTTATCTCGGGAACGCGTGGAGGTATCGAGTCGAATTTAAAACCATAAACTCAAGACTACAGTACCTTGAAGCTGTAAAAAAATAAACTTCTTAGTTAACGTAAAAACAAGATATGGCCGTTTATGCCGCAATAAACTATGGTAAAATTGAGGGCACTTGCTGCGTGCTCCGGTGGACAAGTGGTTAAGGCGCTGGGCCGGAAATCCAGAGGTACCGGGTTCGATTCCCGGTCTGGACCACAGGTGAGTACCACTTAATTTTTCTATGTACTTTGATTTCTTGTATCTATATATGTAAGTTATACCTTTTTATACTACAAGTCTAGGGAAAAACCTGAAAACTATACATTTGTAATTAAATCAAAAAAAATATAGTATTTATTTAAAGACTACGGAATCCTCAGTGATGACACTGGTTGACGTTCCGTTTGATCCCCGACATATGTATATTGTAAAAAAACCATACTTAAGAAAATAAAAATAAGTACACATTATATGAATAGAAATGTAAGTATTTCTACTTAAATAAATAAACTTACAATGGTAAAGTAGCCTCCTGTCGAAAAGTAGCACTAAACGTATGAAGCAAATCGCCCAGTGTTATAAATAAACCATTGCCAAAATGCGAAATTCCTACAAGAGTTATCGGAACACGCCAACAGCAGATGTCGTTACTGCATGTTTATGAGTTTGTGCACCCTCGGTATGTTTTGCTTATCCCGTCTGCTCTATAGAAAATATTTATTACTGAATGCAGAGTGACTTTTTTTAACAAAGTTGTTGATGACAATCTAGAGGCTCTTGCCTCTAGATTGTCATCCGGTCAGATAATTTTACTTTGCGTAAAAAACAGAGCAAAAAGGAGGAATAAATATAAAACAATTAAATTGATTATTTCAGAAAGTATACATCTGAGAGAGTTGTGCCCTTATAAAAAAATAATCAGGAGAGTTGAATCTACTTCATAGTAAAATTTAGTGAGATTTGACTGAAACCACTTTTTCCCTAAGTTTGCTGCGGGATCCTTTGCAATTTATAATTGGGTATGGCCGCCAAAAATTGTACATTTGGAAAAAAAACAATGTCCCTCTCACTTAAATAATATGTATAACTTTTACGTCATTTTATTTTATAATAACTTGTAAAGGTATGTCTGATTAGCAGAATTTCGTATTTATATATACAATGTAATTTAAGTTAGTTAACGTTTCCTGTTAAAACCGCGATTTTTTTTAAAGGGTTATATTTTGCGTTTATACAAAAATTCTGTGTCCCATTACGACATCTCGCAGATCGAAGTTAGAAAAAAAATATTTTTGATTCGTACCCGTTATAAGTTCGGAATAGCTAACGTTGTTCACTAAACTTGCTACTTTTCTAATATTGTCTTCGGTTTCCGCGATTATCACTCATAGTAATAAAACAACTTAAACGGATTAAATCGCGTATATTACTACATTTTTAAGTCCCGACGTTTCGTAACCCTTTTCAGCGTTCGTGGTCGCGGGTAGACCCCCCCGCCTACCCGCGACCACGAACGCTGAAAAGGGTTACGAAACGTCGGGACTTAAAAATGTAGTAATATACGCGATTTAATCCGTTTAAGTTGTTTTATTACTATGGTTGCTACTTTTCTGTTGAATTATTTTAATAAAATACCGCAATAAAGTGTATCAAAAATAATTTGAAACATGTGTCTCACTTTTCGATCCTGAATGATACCTCACGTATGTTACTATATTACAATGGAAATAACAAGAATCCAGGGCCGCAAAAACCTTTATTAAGTCATGGCAACACCACACTACAGGTTGTCCAACCTACGGAAAAGAACCCGCCATTTTGTGTACGACAAATCACAGAGGAACAAGTGGCCGGTGTTTTGTCTCGACATTATTTCACGTTTTGTACAGTGAATATTCAAGGTAGGAACACAACTTTATTACATAATTATAAATTCTAGACGTAGGTAGACTATTCATTTAATAAATAAAGTTATAAGTTGCTTTCTAACTTCAAAACTCACCGAATATATAATTTTTAAGTTTATGTCCACAGCATTTTCGATTCACGAATGATACCATGTGTTACGTAACATTCGTGATCTGTTGTTCAGGAGTGTGCAAATTGAAACGTAGTGATTTACTACTAATTGGTATTGACTAAAAATATTTGATGTTTCTGTGACAAATAGGTATATAAAGCCTAGCCTCAGACCACAGAACAGAAAAAACAGTAGAAGTGTAAAGTGGGCGTGTTACGCGTGCCATAGTTACGCAAAGTTGTGCGCAACCAAGCCCAGTTCGCCGCGATCGCTCGTGCGAGATAGTTGTGCCGACAATACGCAAATAAGTCAAAAAGTAGGCCTTATTGTTCCATTTTGGAGTGTAAAAATGATAGCCGCACCAAAAACATCTCCCATGGTGGCGTTTTATATCATCGATAAGCCTTAATTCTATCTTATTTACATAAATTTCTCATTTTACGTTCTTAAAGACATTTTTATGCATTTTGCTATACAAAAATAAGCTTAATGTCAATGGAATAAAGTCTATTTTTACTCACAATACTACTCGATAGTACATTGACCTTATGTAGTAGAGAGAGGGTGTTGTCGATATAATTATCGATAAATCTAATAGTTCTTGGTCACTTGCCATAAGGACACGTAACAATGATGTGTTTGGCTCGTTTCATAATAAGATGACACGAGTGTTTTAGGCGTAGGTTGTAGTTGCATACATAACTTTATGCCACACCTGGTCATAAAGTGGCTTTCTGGCCAAGTGTAGACATAAAATGATATACACAACACGGGAGGTAATAAAGAAAGCCCTCGATCGCATATTTACGTCCCTCGCTTGCAGCTCGGGCTGAATACATCTGCGATCTCGGCCTTTCTTTGTATTACCACCCAAGTTGTGTAATGTACTATTTCTACACACATATTATAAATCCTCAATGATGTGTTCGGAAACTACAGGAATGACCGCTATGGCACCGCCGTGGCGATAATCACATAGGCATATCGCAGGTAAACGTTTGCCATGACCAACGAGGCTTCCATTAATTAAAGGTTCGGTTACCAATGTCATCAGCATCTATAAAAGCCCCTAAAAGTATTAGAAAAAAGTGGTACAATCGACGGCACAAATATGTTTACACCTTTTGACCTTGTTTCGTTGGAATAAGGTCGAAAAGTGTCGTCGGTCGAGAACGCCTTATGGCATTAAGTTCGCCGTTTGTACCTTCATGTATTATCTGACTAAGTTTGAATAAATAAGTAGAATTAGTAAAATAGATACTTACCGCTGCTGTTTGCCTATATATACGTTTATAGCTAAAGGTATTCGAGTTTTTGTGTAACTACAATATGGTCAGGCTACGCGCTATACTTTGAGATTACCTCTTAAAGTTCTCGTACACAACAGGTAGGTACCTTATGATAAATGATCCTTGATTCTGATCCTTTATTATTTACTCGCTTTATGTTTAATTTTCTTAGTCTTTTATGCAAACAAAATTTATAAAACATAAATATAAAAAATACTCGCTATATATATTATTACCATAATTTTATCGATATTATGATTAAAAAGCGTTGGGTACAATACTACAAAATACCATTAGCAAAGTGTCGCTCTCTGGCATCGAGTGGCCAAACTACTTCGATTAATTCATACAGTGTTGTTTAGCTATTGAACGCTAGATGGCAGCAAATAGTATGACAAATAGATATTTGGTATCAATACGTCATAAGTCGTAAAATGTGAAGTGTAATTTCGACAATGCGGCATTGTTATAAAGTTTCAATTATGCTGACGTTAGCCGTTAGACTATGCAGCTTGATACGTATCAAGGTGCATATTCTTGTATAAAATAAAATACTAAGACCAATCAAATTCAAGATTTCATTGTATGTGTTTTTTTCAATGTATGAGATTGGCGACAACGGTTCTCGCAGAGACCAAGCAAACAATATAGAATAAATAGTATAGTTTTTGTTCAAACTTATTTTTTATTTTGAGTATCCCAAATCATACCAATGAAAATAATAAAAAAAAAACCTTATGTGCTCTAGGCTTTACGAATTTCACGTGTGTTACTTTCATTCTCGTATGTTACCGTGCGTTACCAGTTCACGACCGTTATTGTACAATTTTTGGCGGCCATACCCAATTATTGGAAATTTTTTATGTGTTAGGTATTTGTTATGTTCATGTCGATTTTATATAAACAAAACTGCAAAATATAGCAAACATCGTTTATTTTTTTTAATGGCTGAACGCCGTGATACATGTGTCACAAATAAATGTGGAATGGAAATTAAAAAAAGTCTTGCAGGGCTAGGCCGGCAATATTGTATGAAATTCCATTAAAGTCCGGAAACGAGGTACCTACTTTGCAGCCTATTGTAAGGCACGTAATGTCAATATTTCATTGCATGTTTGAGAAAAAGTATGATTTAATCACTCTTCGCTTCTCGGCTTCGCCTCGGCCGACAATTAAATGCTATCCGAGACATTTCTTATCTTACTTTACTGGTTTCGGTATGTAATGTACTATTATGTAAAATGTGTATTTCAATTGTATTAAATAGAAGCTGATGTTAAAAAAAACTTAGTTTTACGCACAAGTCAAATAACAGCTTGAACGTTTTATTGATTTAACTTTATGAGAATGTTGCCTAGTTTGTATTAATATTTGAATGTTCTTTTTGAAATCACTTTGATATTCAAGCAAATGCTTAAGGCACTTTCTGCCCTAGTGGTTTAATAAGCACCCTTAGTTAAAATTGTTCTTGTTGTTTCTTAAGATTGGTTATCCCCGTAGTTTTCTAAGTTTCATAGGTACGGTCGGCCTCAAAAGTAGCTGGACATATTTGTATCGCAGCGTAGTACTAAAGTGTCCAGCTACTTTTGAGGCCGACTGTACATTAAACATTTTCATATAAGTTAACGAAGTGCAATAGTTCTATGCTATAATTATAGCAAGAAATTATAGTTGTAAATAATTTACGCTAAAACCCTGTTAAAGATATTGAAGCCTGTTATTATCTCCTCTAATTAGTTTAGCTAACCACACTTTTCTACGAAACATAACTTAATTCACATGAGGCTGAAAATTAAAATATTATGGAGGGACTGGATGGAATATTATGGAGATTGTTGAAAAAATGTGGTACTAGATGAACTTCCAAGGACTATTGATTATGTTATTTCATGAATGGCAACGTCATTTATGCCACATCTGGCCAAAAAGTGGCATTTACCGCACGCTACGCGTACGAAACAAGCCGCTCTCTGGCCAAGTGTAGACAAAAAATTATGTACACAACACGGGATGTAATAAAGAAAGCCCCCGATCGCATTCTTTGTTTTACCACCCTAGTTGTGTAATGTACTATTGTAAATTTTAATGAAAACATAATAACACGCCTATATTATATTTCTGACATAAATGTTTCAGATTACAGATTTTTGCGTTAGAAAAGTATTGTTTTTTGACCATCAAATTTTAGGTATTATTATTAATCTACCCATCCAATAGTTTCTGCAAGTGAAACATTACACAATTCTGAATAGTTAGGTTTCTCAAAAATCCTTCAAACTAGCGAATATATTGAAACAGAACGCTATAGCTTGGCAACTTCGTTGGTGACAACCACCTGTGTGCTTTTTGCTCTGTATAGCCGTAACTACTTACACAAGTTACCGCCAACACGAACGGCGACCGACGGAGACTGTCTCCAGAGGCCCCCGTTCGTGTTAACGGTAACTTGTGTAAATAGTTACGGCTGCACATAACAAAAAGCACACAGGTGAGTGTCACCAACGAAGTTGCCAAGCTATAGTCGTGTCTCTAGATACAAAAATAAAGATTCAACCGAATTAATGCCAAAGCTATCACCAGCCTCTTCCCGACCTACAATTAAAAGGCCCTGTTGAATTAAAGATGAACAAAGGGTCTGTCAAACCTTTCAAAGGGATTAGGATTACACGATCACGGTAACCTTGACCTTTGTTCCAAGAAAATGAATTAGTACCAACCTTACACTGGCGCAATTCGACTCATTCAGTTAAACAATTAGAAAGGGTTAATTTCTAATTAAAAGCAATCAAAGCAATACATTAAAAGGTTGTATAATTGAATTCATATTAAGAGTTTCTAAATCTCGGTATAGACACACTAGTCTTTAAATACTAGAATTACATAAATGACGCAATTCTATAAGATGCTTAAACCTAATTCAATATTCGAAATACGATAAAAAACACCTTAATGATCCTCTTGTGCTTCGTTTAATTATAATTAGCTCTTTATTGGTTTAATGTTTATTACACATTACAAAAGACGTTACGAGTAAAAAACGTAATGGTAATACGAAAATGTTTAATTACACAACATTACAAAAAATCCAATAGAATGGCATATTTTGGGTAGAAGTTGAAATACATGAGGAAAAACCGCCAACGCCTAGTCTGAAGTTTAAGTGTTAATCCATTATAAGATAAGGAAAGTGATTACGACCCATCACCATAATAGCGATAAGTCTGGGTTCCACCATTGATTTATATATGTCGGCGTTATGGGGTTGGGGTCCCCAGGATGTCCATCAGATTGACGATAATTCGCAGTCGAGCGAAGGTTTCCATCGGTTGAAGCACGATTGTATGAACTAGCTAGTCATAATAAACGAGGGAATGCAGTGAGGTCGGCTGCGTTACGGGATGTATCCCTTTGCTCAAAAGCCTCAGGTCAGCCACCACTGGCTCCAATTCCTCGTCCAGAACAATTCACCAATTCCTTGAAATTGTTTCCTTGTGCAAAAGATTAACAAACAACAACAGAAGTAAGTCAATTTAAAAAAATAAGTCATTTTATCGCAACAAACACACTCAACCGTAGACAAACTTGACATTCCTTCGTGGGTAGAACTCCGACACTGCGACGTATATTATCAAACCGCGTTTAGAAAGGGATTGAGCTCATATGTCATTTTTGAACTAATGCATGATATGACATTGTCAGTGGTAGAGTATGCAGATAAATTAAATTGTTATTTTGGTACAATGAAGTTCTAAAGCATGGAAAAAATATCAAATTATACAGCGTGTTTTTATTGATTTCCGATAGCATTAAGAGATAGTTCTTCAGATCAACGTTACTGTGTTTTTTCCAACGCCCGTCGCGGCCACCACACGATTCAAAACTTTGGTATTATTGTTCAGTAATCCAATTATTTCCTGCAATGTATCTCTTGGAATACTTACCTCAGAGACGATTGCATTTACGCTTAAGATGGCCATCAAAGTTTTCAAAAGAACCTTCGTCTTATCGTTTTCTTTATTAAAATATGTTAGTTCATTGTAGACAATTTCTCGCCCTCCGGAGTGTTACGTCAAAGTCGTAAAATGTCCAGGTGTCCAGATCGTAAAATAACCAAGTAGGAAAATGTCAAGTTGGTAAAATAACCAGGTAGTAGAATGTCAAGATCGTAAAATAACAAGGTCGCAAAATGTCAAGATCGTAAAATAACCAGGTAGCAGAATGTCAAAACCGTAAAATAACCAGTGTCACGGTGCGAATCTTGATTTCTTACTTCAGGAAGTTGCGACTAAAAGGCGTTAGTCAAGCTATTAGTTTTCGATTTATTTATTTTCCAAAAGAGAATTGAGAAAAAAATAAAAATCGTTTCTTATAATTGTAGCATTTTTGCAATGAATTAAGTCAGAACTATTTCAAAAATACTTTGAATAGGTGCTGTTATATTGCGTTGCTGTAGTTATATTGTTTAATTATAAAGAGGAACAAAAATAAAATCCAGTTCTAAAGTTGTTAGTTCGTTTAAAAAGGCAGCAGGCGCGTCAATCACTTCTTGATGCCTGGCCCACGATAAAAAATCGAAAATACTTTGAATAGGTGCTGTTATATTGCGTTGCTGTAGTTATATTGTTTAATTATAAAGAGGAACAAAAATAAAATCCAGTTCTAAAGTTGTTAATTCGTTTAAAAAGGCAGCAGGCGCGTCAATCACTTCTTGATGCCTGGCCCACGATAAAAAATCGTACACATATTGTTGAATAACTTTTTTCTGCCAGTTGATACATAAAAAAAATACATATTTAGAAAAATGAGATTAAATTCTCTATTTTAAAACTAGTTTGGTCTCTGTACGCGAAAGTTCGGAAAGCGGGTCAAAAACGCCCAATGACCTTTACCCTCAGCCTTTTTCCTAACCGTTTTTACATAATAATGAAGGCAATTGCATTATAAGCACGATGGTATAGGGTTGCCTACCAAAAACCCGGCAAGGCCTAGGGTTGCCGCTATTTGAAAATTATTGCGTTACATTTTTTGTAATTTTGACCAACTTCTATTGTTCGGACGTTACTATAGAACAAACTCATCCTTATACGCAACAGAGTCAATCCCCATTGGTGAATTTTTCGAAAAATGTCATTCACTTTTTTAGTTAGAAGTTAATGAAAAATTTGTCAATGAGGATTGACTCATTTACGTATTAGGGTGATTTTGTTCTATGGCAGGAATAACGGCCGAACAATAAAAGTTGGTCAAAATGATAAAAATCTCACGTAATAATTTTCAAATAGCGGCAACCCTTGCCGGGTTTTTGGTAGGCAATGGGTGGCAACCTTAGCGAATTGTGTTTGTTGATGCATGCTCTTCCTTGCAGTGTAAGACTGGGCATTTTACGACTTAGACATTTCACGATTTGGACCGCCCGAGACTTGGACATTAGTAAAGACTTGACATTTTACGACTTAGACATTTCACGATTTGGACCATCGGAGACTTAGACGTGGCACGACTTAGACGTTGTTAGTTATGGACTTCTTACGATCTGGACGCAATTTCGAGACTGGACATTTTACGACTTTGACGTAACACTCCGGAGGGATTTCTCGGCATCGACCGTTTAATACTTTACCGCGATTCATATTGTATACAAACGTATTTTTGAAAAGCTACGGCAATTTGATAAAGCGAAATAATATGACTGGTGACAGATTTGTCAAATATGATAATACTATTTTTTATTAAACAAATGACAATATTTACCGAGAATAGAGTTTAAATATGCAAATCATATTTAGCTATTAATTCTATTATCTATAAGGGTCTGCACTTATGAAGATATCAAAGATTGGTTTATGATTATATTTAGTCATTTATTAAGTACACTTGTGCTAACGGTACACTCGAATCCCTTTCTCAACGCGGTTTGATAATATTAAGGATCCAGCTAACGAACGCGGCTAATGCTTACAGAGTACTGGCCCTAAAAATCAGTTTTAGGGCCCATCACCGCAGTCGGCGCCGGGATAAGACAGCGTGCGGTTGTCAGTCTATCGTCGTAAATGTGCCTACTTGTGTGGTCAGAATCTGCAAAAATACGATACGGAGATTAATTATGACGACGTCACATCACCTATGTTACTCGGGCGAACTTAAGGATTCTAACGATACGTAACATGTCTATATCGGTTGAGTTTAGAAGTTATTGTAGAATAAAGAAACTCACATAGATACATACATGAAACTTGAAAACATAATACTCCTTTTTAGGGTTCCGTAGCCAAAATGGCAAAACTGTCCGTATGTCACAGGTATTTTACACAAAAACTACATGATGTATAATGATGAAATTTGGAATATAGGTGTCTTGTATGAGCACTCCACAGATGTAACAGAAGCTGAAAAAAAAATCTTCTGCAAACATCTTTTTTTTTTAAATACTTTAAGGCTCCTATAATTATAATGTTTTTGATTAAGTGAATACTTTCGAAAGTCATCGCTCCGAAAGTTACGCAAATTGTGTCCCCCGCCCCCTCTATCTTTTAAATGACAAGACGACGGACGAGTGTCACTTCTTTATTCCTTGTGTTCAAAAAAATATAATGATGTACTATGCAAACCAAATTGAACCGCTATCACCAGAACCATTAACCTGAACAAAGCAATCGGTACTAGAAAGTGATAAATCAGTAACGCAGTCCAGCGGCAAAACGTTAAACTAATTGTGGAAATTAAGGACTACTAGCGTCATACTGCGATGAAAAGAATAATTTTATAAAAATAACAAGTTGATAAAAAAAATCCAGTAAGAGTGCCTCCGCTCTTACTTCTCCACCACTTGTGACTGATATTGTGAAAGAAGTTTCAAGCTGCAAGTTCGAAGGCTCGTTTGCAAGTGCCCTTTATCCCGTAGTAATTTAAAGTGAGGCTGAAGGCCCGAAGCGTCCCAGGTCGTCTTCAAACCATAATATCAGTCTCATTTTCGTGAGCCTGAAGGGCGAGCTTCAGGCTGCGAGGCCGAAAGCCGGTCCTCTGCAAGCGTTCTATATACCGAAGTAATTACAAGCGAGGCCACAGGGAAGAAGCGCCGCAGATCATCTTATGCAAACCGTAAATCAGTTTAATTTTAGCGAGCCCGAAGATTAGCAAGCACTCTAAGTAAGTCCTACGGAGGCCGAGGGCCGAGCAGCGCTTTGGGACAAAGGCACGAGGCGTCCCTGGTTATCTCACGCAAACCATATATGAGTCTCATTTTCGGGAACCCAAAGGACGAGCTCCAAAGCCGAAGGCAAGCAAAAATCTTGTTTTAGTTTTTTTCGTAGTCTGGTTTTAATTTTTAACTTTATTTTCATATGTAGCGCACTTCTTTTAAGTAACGGCTACGGAATCCGGAGCATGGTTCAAGATGGTTTTAACCAGTTATTTGGGCAGTCAGTCGTGTAAAAAGAAAGATGGAATGGACTGATATTTAGGGCCAGCACGGTGGTAGCTTTAGTCGTGTCTGCTGACCGGATCCTTATAAGTCAATGGATTCCACATAAAGCTCTGATTAAAGGCATTAGCTTGGGCCATTAACGTCCAGGTAGCCAGCAATAAAATCTGTGACGACACACTGATATACGGGAGTGCAACGAACTCCTGTTGCTTGGCTGTAATACTTGGGATAACTTAGAACAGCTAGGACAAACGCTATCAAGTAAATTTTTATTCAAGACTGATAGACCTTTGACCTGTGTGTTTGGCAGTGGATTTATCAGGATTGAAATTATGGATTTTAGGTTGACTTGAAAGTTATCGGTGTAGCTCATTGTTGTAAAAAGCCTGCTGTGTATCTTTTAAAGAAATTGCTTCTTATATCTTATATCGACGACATCGATTTTTTTTATCGAGGTCTAAAGCAAACCGCATTTTGGGAATAAATAGAATACCGACAGTATAAAAATTATACATATTTCTCCACAACCGGTAACGTGAAAAAGATGGCAGAGGAACCAAACGTCTTAAGTAAGACCTAAAACATATTAAACGACCTCATTTTCTGACATATCTCGGTGTCGAGCAACTTTTCGGTCATTATTAGTACTACATACTACTTTAATAAAAGTCATAAAATGTTAAGAAAAAAAAAGTCATTATCATATAAAATCTGTATGCGTTACTGTAGATATTTAAGCTATATTTCGTCTTGGAAAAGTATTATTAGGGATCCTATCGAATATCTCACTCAATGTATCTGATTGTGAATAAATAAAAATTGATATCTTTCCTGCAATATGTCGCTTCGTTTGATATTTAATATTCCTGATGCAGACGACGAAGTATTTTCAGATGAGATAAAAGTAGATATGAGGTACTATCTTATAATATCCGTCTCAAGCTTAGAAAATGATGTTCATATATAAATATATAAGTTATTAAGAAAATCATCATGATATTACATTTTAGTAAGTATAATAGTACCAATAGGAAAATATTAATTTTCCAGGTTCACGGGAAAAGGTGCTCTGCATTTATAATAATAACTCAAATATAACACGATAATAACGAATCAAAAGTAGCTTATACTCTCTCTCATCAAATAGCAGTGCTCTTTGAGTGGTCGTGGTTATGGGTTGTGCGGTCCGGTTGTAGTCGCTGCTTTCACGATGTTTCTCCATCTCTCACAGCTTATACTACACGTGTACCTATTCTACGTTCATAGATCAATTGGTGGGTCTCTTGCGGCATTTTAGACATGAGTAATTCCTGAATTAATTATTCAAATAAAGTATATCAGTGTCACCCCTATTTTTGCTAGCAGTTCTGATTCATATACCTACTTCAGTAGTTCTGTTCACCGTACATGTATCTTTTCGTTACCTTAGCTCTACTTATGTATTTTAAATGGAATTTTGCAACGGCACAAGAATATGTAGGTCTCTTTGTTCTTTATTAAAACAAGATTGACTGAATTGGCTCAATGGTTCTGTAAAAGAAATACGTACGACTGACACGGAATAACATAAATGAATGGCATTTGTCGCGCAACAAGGGGTCGCGTGATACCGAATGGATTCAGACTAGTAAATAACCCCTTGAAACCAAAAAATGTTTGAAATAATTTCTTTCACAATTACTCGGAAGAAAAATATTCAACAAATAATACTTATTAATGTATGTCGAGAAACGTGTCCTTTTCCGCATTAAGTAGAACTAGAGACTACATAGTGTTATTGATAAAATAACACTCCGATTACCATGTGCATACAATTTTCTAAAGATTTGAACGGCGATTATATTTTTTAACAATGCAAACGTCCTTGGAACCAACCGCACAAGCGGTGCCAAACGGAAGAACGAATTGTTCTCTGATAACAACTTCGGTCCAGTTTCAAGGCTGACCGTATCGCGCATCTTAACGAGCCTTTTGCCACTTTTCCCACCGCTGGAACAGAGAAAAAGATTACAATATCTCCTGAAAATTCATACCCCAATATTAGCTACCTACTTAGTGCCTAAAAAAATTTAATCAAAATCACCGAGATGGTCAAATAGTACATTACGCAACAAGGGCGGCAAAATAAAGAATGGTCCAGATCGCAGATGTGTCATAAATATGCAATCTGGGGCTTTCTTCTTTACTACTCGTTGTGTGTACATAATGTTACCTCTTTTCCAACCCAGAAGAAGGTAGGGAATTTCTCTCCTCCTAGTAGGTAGGCAGTAAATACTACTTTCGGCCCAGATGACGTAATAGACATTATGTAGAGCTGTTACATTCAACCGTTGGTATAAAAAGGAGATCACTACTCGCTACCACGTTATTTATTTATGTACAAAGCTCGGGATGAAAGACGGATGAAAAGGTGTTTCATTTCACCAAAGACGACGGTTTCTTTTTAAATACTAAATTCGACCATGTCAGTATAAGCACGCCATTAATTTTTAAGATTTCGCCTATCTTGGTTCCTCGTTATTCTTTCTGGTGAAACATATTTTGTATACAGGGTGGGAGGGACTATACCGACATACTTTAGCCATGAATTCCTGGTGGTGTGACGAGTAAATAATGTTATATCAACATGGGTCGAATATTGTCATTTTACATTAATAGTCTTATGGAACAAAATAAATCAGTAAATTCAGCCCCTCGTTATAAACATGTCCTTACTGGAGGAAAAGTTATCAAAAAGAAAAAATGGAAACGAAAGGTCAATTTTTTGGCCTCGTAGTCGCTTACCATCAAATACTGCGAAGGTTAATTGCTGTTTAGTTAAAGGATTTAAAAAAAATAGTAAAACTATCTTAGTCACATTTATTAGGGCTTGTTACACACTTTGGGAGTTTTCATTTAAAAATAATGAATATCTCTGAAAGTAAGCGTTTTTCGACTATACATCACATACATTTTTTTACTCGTCACACCACCAGGAATTGATGGCTAAAGTATGTCGGTATAGTCCCTCCCACCCCACCCTGTATAATCGATCCTGGTAACTTTGAACGGTCTGGTAATATTGAACGGCCTTACAAGAGATCAAACGGACAAATAATAGATAAGTATAGGTTGAAAAATAACCAGGAACGATGAATTCATAGCGTGACCCAGAAGTGAATATGGAATTATTTTAACCTTTTGACCGCTAAAACAAGACTTAACCGTGTTAAAACATTCATTGGTCTTAAAGGAACTAAATTGATAAAATATAAAATGAATAAATATTAAATAAATAAATATTAGGGGACAATCTTACACAAATCGAACTAGCCCCATAGTAAGCTCAATAAGGCTTGTGTTATGGATACTAGACGACGATATATTTAATAGATACAACAAATACTTAAATACATAGAAAACATCCATGACTCAGGAACAAATATTTGTGCTCATCACACAAATAAATGCCCTTACCGGGATTCGAACCCGGGACCTCCTGCTTCGTAGGCAGGGTCACTACCAACTAAGCTAAAGCGGTCGTCAAATATGTATGTGTTGGGAATTCGTAGAAGCACTGTCAAGTACTTTGGGGCGCGGGCTGCGGGAGGAAGCACCGGCAGAGATTCGGCGCGCCCTTGCCTTGCCGTGCGCGGGCGCGGACGCACATGCGTGTTGACGAGTGATTGATTAGATAATTGGACTAATTACATAGTGTAAGAGATGTATCAAGGACAATGGACCTGTAATATTGTGTAACCTAATTAAATCGTGTATTGGACTAATTTGACTGTTTTTATCATCTCGGGGGACCCATTGGCGAATTTACCCATCAAAATGCCCACAGATGATGAAATATCGGATTTGCAGAACGAAACTGCGACATATATATGTAAACACTATATTGCACATAAAATCATACAGAAACAGTACAAGGATCAATGGTTATGTACAAAGGCGAACTTATCCCTGTAAGGGATCTCTTCCAGCTAAACCTTAATAATTAGTGAAACCGTGTAAGTTTATTCAATATCATTTATATCGCAGCTGGAAGCATTCGCAGTGTGCGTGACGCACCTCTTTTGATATCGATTTTACTTTTTTATACGTTTTTGTATTTTTATAGACTTTTGTTTGTATATGACAGATTGTTACTTTTGGCAGTCCGTTAAAGACCATATCCGAACCAGCCGTGTTTAAGAGGAAACAGTAAGGTCGAGAGAATTGAAAATTAGGTATTTGTAAAAGGTGTCGCTATCCCGCACTGCCCGGCTCTCACCTGCAGAGCGCGATAGAGACAACTGCAGCTTGGACCGAAAATACCTTTTAAAATTTCATGAAAACAACGTTTCGTAGTCCCCTGATTTTTTCCTCAAAACTTAACCTATTTAACTAATTTTTTCATTAAACATTAAAGAAAGGCTTTGGCCGTTTTCATATGTTTTCCTTTTTTTTTAATAATCTAGTCAAATTTGTTTTCTGGATGTGGGAACACAGCGGAAAATCTGGCATTTTTTTTAGGTTTTTGAAGGTTAATATCTGTTTTGAGAATCAATTTATCGCAAAAAGGAAAACATAGGAACGTATCAATAGTAGCCATAGATTTTTGGACAAAAAATGATTGCTCTACTGGCATTATCCAGGGAGGAAACAGGGGACTACGTTTGTATGGAAAAACTGCCCTCCTGTTTCTTCTTAATTCCAAAAGTTACACGCAGCATCAAAACGAGCTAAGCTTAAATTAATAATGGGATAATTTTCACTTCGTAATCGTCTTTTTAAACTTGGGCATTCTTCGTAAATAATCGTAGAAATGTTCTTCGAAAGCCATGTAAAGGAAGTTTTAGACATCTATCTGAAAGAAAAAGGTACCTATTTAATCTATCTGTAGAAGTGGTGAATCGTATAGTGATAGGACATTTAAATTAAATGTATTCAGTGAATTAAAATCTCAATATTTAGTCACATGTTATTTTACAACAATAATACTTAGTTAAATGTTTCCGCAATTATCCCTCAACCAATTTATCTTGATTAAATCGCGTATATTTGTTAATTTTATAACAACAAGGTAAATCATGTTCTAAAACTTGACTGTGTGCGACTCGAATCATACGATAATCCCACAATGACACTTTTTAGAGCTCCGCTGTCCATCTGTCCGTACGTCACAGGGCTGTATCTTTTGAACTGTATTATATATAACTAATAATAAAAAAAATAATTATAATAAAAGTGGGTCCCCATACAAGAAACGTGTTTATGTCCGGTTGCTACAAGGTTGTATCTTTTGAACCGTAATAGGTAGAGACTTGACATTTTCAAGAGATTTGGAATTTTATTGCAGCTTTAATAATAATTAATAAAAACAAGATAAAATTGAAAATAAAAGGGGGTTTCAAGAAACGTATTGTTTTGCGTTTCTTGCTTGAATATATTTTAAATAGTTTAATACAGGGTGGACAAATAACAGGTATACACTTTGTTTTTGAAATTTTATTCTATGAAATATAAAAATTATTAAGTATTTTTGTTATATATATTACTAGCATTTCACGCGGCTTCGCCCGCGTTGTTCCCGTTATTGTCCCAAAAGAACTCTTTACCGGGATATAAAGTATCCTATGTTTCAATCCAGGACTTGGACTACTTACATGCCAAATTTCAGCTTGATCCATCCAGTTGTTATCCCGTTATTAGGTAACAAACATCCAAACATCCTCACAAACTTTCGCATTTATAATATTAGTGGGACTAGCATTTTCCCGCGGCTTCGGCCGCGTTGTTCCCGTTATTGTCCCAAAGGAACTCTTTACCGGGATATAATGTATCCTATGTTTCAATCCAGGACTTGATCTAGTTGCATGCCAAAATTCAGCTTGGTCCATCCAGTTGTTACCCCGTTATAAGGTAACAAACATCCAAACATCCAAATATCCAAACATCTTCAGAAACTTTCGCATTTATAATATTAATGGGATTTAGGCCCGGCAAATAAATATGGAAGATAATGTCAGACAATAAATGTCCACCTCCTGCAATATACAGATGTGAACCCTTTTCATCGCATTTTTCATCAAATTTTCTGTGTTATCTCAGTGACTGTGTCTTGGATATTTTGTTGTTGTGTTAACTGTTGAAGGTTCATTGACCTGTTAGCATAGACACATATCCCTTTAGATAGCCTCACAGAAAAAAGTCAGGAGCTGTTAAATCAGGGGATCTTGGGGGCCAATCAATGTCACCGTTTCTTGAAATTAATCTATCGCGAAACGTTCTTTTTAATTTTTCTATTGTGACTCGTGCTGTGTGTTGTTGTAAAACGCTTCTTAACAAATTTGCCGTATCTACACAAAAAAATTTCATGCAATAAGTGTCGTACTTGCCGCCAAAACAAAATGGTGGCAAAAAGAAGTTGTACACCTCCAAGTTGGCCACCCTGTACATCAACCCTACGGTACGGAATCCTACGTGAGCGAATCCGACTCGCACTTGACCGATTTTTTAAACCACTACGAGATAAGGAATCATCCAACCTAACTCACCTGATTAAAAGCAGGAACTGTAGCATTTAATACAGGTACTTCTAATGGAAAATGTTGCAACGGCACAATTTTCCTTAATTATGTTATTAAAGCCATTGGTAAATCCACTCCCCGTCTCGGATTAAAACACCTAGTCAGCAACCAAAGCAAATGAAAGAACCCTACATTCATTTCCCCATGTTTGCCAGAACAAAGAAGATGAGTTACATCGCAAATATTTGCTATCGTAAAAATACATTGTCTGTTTGTTTGCGCCTCCCCATGGCTTACTACCGAACGATAAATTCTTTGCTCAAGAAAATTACATTTTATTTGTGCTACGCATTCCAGGCTTTTATTTGATTTAAAGGATTTCATTTCTTTAATTAAAATATACTAGAAAATAAGATGGTGTATAATTTAACTTTTTTTTATATTACACAAGATAAACATTAAAACATGTATCGAAGTTAACAAAACAGAATATTGATACTGCACTGCACCAAGTCATAAGAATTGTAAAGAAAAACTTAAATTACGAATAAAAAAAATCCCGACTCAAAAAATGAACTCATAAACAGCTAAATTGATTTTGATGAAATCTAGCTAAGTAGCTTGTAGTTTTTTAAACAACCCTTATTTATCCTTAGACAGTGAATAAAATAAACCAATGAATACTTGAGTTCCTGGTCGCGCACCAGGTGTCGCTAGTAATAAAGGGTGTCATAAAATATGTTTTTAATAGTACAGGAGAATTGTTGAAAAGTTATTATGAATGATTTTTACGATATTTTTATGGAGGCCGCATTTGATTATGTACGTGAAGACATAAAATTTAAGCGTTCTACGTCTTTACCTAGGCTGGGTCTTTGACCCTGTGCTTCGTTTGTTTAAAACTCTAGGCGTAAGTCATTCAACTGGCTGTGTATCAGTATACACTGATGACACCAACACGATAACAAAGTTTCCAAATGTTCATGCAATATATGTAATTCAGTCTTTTATTGCATTTGACGTAAACATTTTGTTCAGCTTAGCTTATTTAATACAAAAATAGAGGTCACAGAAAAGAAATTCGGTCGCCAACGGGATTTGAACCCGCCACCTTGCCGATCTTTAATGAACTGAGCTGCGTTCCAGCCGCCAGATGTTTTGAATTTCTTTATAAATTTATTGGTCTCTCTATTAAATTCGAGTGATTGCGTCTGAATTATTAGTGTTTAGTATATTTTGCGTACGCCCTACATTTTAATAAAATCGAACACATTTTATATTTATTATTCCTCAATTAAAAAGAGCAGCATTGCATATGACAGCGAAATCGTTTAGCCCAGGCAAAGAAAAGGTATAGAGGAAAACTTGGAACACCATTTTTTAACTTCGTTCCTTTGTTTGGACTAGTTAGGAGGTGAACATATCAAAAGTCCTCATCCGTAGCCCTTGAGCCGGAGGGGGCGGGGGTTTGAAAGTCAAATCGTTTGGTTTTTCGCTTATATCTCGGAAACTATGCATCCTAGCGACATGACCAGTCATACAAAATGAAAGCTGATTAAATTTGCTACAAGTTTTATTAGTCAAGTTTTTCAATAACTTCTATAAATGTGAAAGTTTCTGAAGAGTCCATCCATGGTAAGAGGTAACGTGAGTCACGATGTACTGCGTATTGAAGCATCATTTTGGCAATTTATGTATTAATTTATCTCTAAAGAAGTAACACTTATCATCCCTAGATATACTGACACTTAAATTTGTATCCGTAATGAAAAAAAACACGCAATAAAATCGTGACTCGCGTTACATTTACTCGAAATGACCCTGAAGATGTTTGGATTTTGGAATCTTTGTAACATTCAAGTAGACCAAGTCCTAGATTGAAATATACCGGTAGGGGTACCCTTGGAATAATGACGGGAATAGCGCAAGTGAAGCCGCGGATAATTAAATACTAGGCCCGACATAGATAAATAGGTCATTTAAAATTCCGGTACTAACTGCGGAATAAAGTTTTGTCTACTGCTTTGTTTGGACATTAATGAACGTATTTATGTAAAGAACAATAAACTTTGTAGCCAACCATAATTGCTGTAGATCGCTTCCTTAAGAAATCGTTCTAATTATAGTCTTGGAAAAGCTACTCCAGACTGCCTTCCCAACTTTCAGGCTTGGAACTTAGAGACTGGCAATCCACTCAGCAAGCCCTAGTACTCAAGGTTGACGACCCTCGCCCTTATTTGATTTAGCACATTTAGTACCACAGTACCACGCAACACAAAACATCGGTATTATGGAGTTTCTTAGCAGTTTGCTATATAAGGTCCTAATTTATTAGTTGCAGATATTTTAACACATTATACTTTACATTAAAATAATTAACTTTAAATAGAAATTAAGAAATCTTTTCATATAACTTTTTTGATTTCAATTACCTAACAAAAAAAATAATTATAATTTCGTCTAAAAAAAATCGCCATGTCCATCACATGTCACAATAACACTATCTGTCATGTCAACAATTGTTTGTAGCGTAGTTTGATTTAAAAATGCTTTGTTTGTTAGTATGTAATTTTATAATGTAGGTAACCATAAATAATATGTACCAATGCATTGCCAATCTGTGGCTATGCACGTGGTTCTTTTAAAGTTTTAAACTAATCAAATGTCATCTGAATGTATTACCGTGTTTATGCAAATAAATTCTCATTCTCAATAAGGTAGGGTTAAATAAATTGTAGGTTTGCTAATCTTTATTATACTCGTATATATAATTCTTCTTTACGTATTTTTGTCACCTAATTCGTCCAAATGGCTGTAGTCAGGGCTGAGCTGGGCTGGACCAATTTGGATGAAATTTTTTGTGTATAAGAGTCAATCCCTGGATGGTTTAAAAATACTATTCTTAAGGGTACTGTAACTTTAGGGTATATACTGTAAATTTGACACATTGTTTGTTTAACTAGCTTTCCAGCCACGACATGGATCCCGTGGCAGGGTTCGTCCTTGAGGCAAACCAATGTATTATGTATATTGCCGATGCCGTAAACAGAATCTCTAATAAACCCCGCCCGTAAACTGGTAAAGGGTTACAAATGTGGATACAAACCTTAACGATATATAGGGCGATATAGGTATATAGGGCGAATGGTGTAAGGTTACAGGAAGAGATGTTACGGCTTTATTCGGGTATCTTGGGCTATATTAGGACACCATTGGTAATCTCGTAAATGGAACGTGATAATAAAATTAAACATTTAAATAATCATTATTTTTTTCGATATAAATACAGATTTTATACATTTTTATTATTATAAATACAGATTTTTGTAGTGCAGAATAATCAAAAAGATCCTGGCCCTCATAGCAGCGCTGGGCTGGTGGTCGTGACATCACTCTGGAGTTTTTATTGGTTAGAAATACCACATAGCCCAAATTTCCCCTGATTGCCGATTACCCTGTTTATATCTTTTCTCCGTGAGACAAAAGGGATGTAGAGTAAACCCGGCGTCTCCTTCAAGCCGCCGATGATGCAAACGGGGTGGATTTCAGAGCGTTTCAACCGCCGTCATCACCAATCCCGATATTATGATGACATCTTTTTAAAAATGACATAATTTTTGATCAAATCTTGAAAATAGTAGGTACTATTTTCGGATATTATCAAAATATGGGATAAATTCTTAAAGTGAATCGTCGAAATTTCGGGATTGGTGATGACGGCGGTTGAAACGCTGTGAAATCCAACGCTATCCCCATCGTAGATAACTGGACGTCAACCCCGGAAAAAGCGAAGTCATACTGATCTATCATCATCATCATATACTGTACGTCCCACTGCTGGGCATATCATAGATGAGAGTAGGCCTGTGCATTATACTGATCTATAATTCACACGATTACACTGTTTCATCGAAATATATTAAGTATGGAAGCGTAACTGACGCTCAAAATCCGCCCCGCGGAATACGTACTAACGGGGAGAAGCTAATACTTAGTACTGAAGAAATAGTTATAGCGGCAAATGAAATTCTCACGTCAGTAGCTTTGTAACCAATCACGGATTTTTCTCTTTCAAATGATATGCAACTTATCCAAAAATGAAATGTTCTCAAACTTAATACTAATATTAGTCATAAATGATTCACACGTAGTAAACCTTAAGATATACTATCAATACCACTTGATTCATAAGAAGTAGTGATTTTAAAAAGTGGGCGTTGTGAGGTAATTTCCACGTCAGTTTTACATTATATTTCGATAAACTGTTTAAAGAAATCCCAAATATAAGAGCTTTATAACTGTCCAATCCCTTACGCACGCCAAACATTTAGGGCCTAAATGCCTAAATTTTAGGCAGACGGATTCCACTCACTGGATACAGCCCTTCCCTGGCTCGTTGTATAGCTCAGTTAACAACAACAATAAGATCCCATCAAAAACATTACATGTAAAAAGATAGAAGTCTCGCAACGCAGTTCTCCTACAACAAAAAAGTTTTGAGATGTAAAGTTAAACCAAGTCAGTACCGGGGGGGGGGGGGGGTATCAACAGAACTCGATTTCCACCGACTTGCCTATTATTAGATCTATAAAATGTGTTCCTCCACGGTTAAATAATAGGCAAGTAGGTGGAAATCGAGTTCTGTTGATACCCCCCCGGTACTGACTTGGTTTAACTTTACATCTCAAAACTTTTTTGTTGTAGGAGAACTGCGTTGCGAGACTTGCATCTTCTTACATGTAATGTTTTTGATGGGATCTCATTTCTTTTTGTAAGTGGTCTTCCTTTAATTATGACATTCCAATCCAATCCATTCTTTTCAATTTGAACTGCAAAACTAACTTTGTAATCGTATGTATTTGTATAGGATTACAAACTTATGTGTGCAGTTGTGACTGAAACAACAATATTAGGTTTTTATGGACTTGATAGGCTAAAAACTAACTATGTTTAAAATTTGGAGCTTGTAGGGCTGCTAGAAGTACCTTAGAATTATGATGATCAGTGAGTCAGTGACAAAACGAAGGAAATTTGGCATGTAATAGTTCTCAAACTACGCGTTTAAATTGAATGATATTGAGAATATATATAAGTCTTATTGTGCCCTATATATCCCTGAAATTTCAGGGTTCTAGCTTTAGCCAGTACAATATTACGGGAGGCTGAAAATGGCCTGAATGGCTTCGAGAAAAGGATGGTACGGCCGTGCCTTTGTTTTGCTCCACTTGGCGGGGGCACTGCCGTGCCCCCAGATAAAAGATTTCTTCCTCTCATCATAATTTCATCTCGGAGACCTCCGCTAATCTTAGGTATTCACCACAAACTTCCACAACAAACGGTAGCATGCGTTCCGCGTCCATCCTCTACCTAACTACTGTATCTAACTGGTATAGATGCATCATTAGCATTAACTCAATCACCACAACACATAATAGGTTGAACCAATTAAGCAATCTCGCCAATCCGTGCGCTTTAGCATGAACCATAAGTGGTCGTGGTTGGCTCTTTTACTCCCTTAGGACAACTGATCAAGATTTCGACCACGCTGCTAGTTCAAGTGAAGGGGGAAAAGTTGCATAAGAGACAATTACCTAGTACTTAATCAATCTCTGGTCAGGCCCATATTACTATAGACCGAACGAAATACTTTATGCAAGGCTACAAACATCTTCTCCTTCGGAAAAAAGTCAGGGTTTGCATTTACTTGTGCCTATTACCCGTTGACATACTTTCAAAATGATCTTCACAACCGCTTAAGTTTTCTCCAGTGTTTTATTGGCCTACAGATGCGGTAAGTGGGCCAAGGCCGACCGTAAAGATTTAATGACCTGCATGGGCTCGCTTGTTTATTTAGGAAGGGCTGACGTTTCGTTTGTTCATGTTTAAGAATGTCAGAGTAATGTGTGAATTATGGTAGGTATACCTACGCTACGCTAGAGATCGTAAACAGAGATACTGTTGGTTGAACTAGAATCTAAACCAAAATCATCTAAACTTTAGACGATTGATACCTGTCCTAGGTTACGAAATAATGGGCTTTTGAAAGTGGCTTTGCTGCGTGCATGCTCTGCAGCAGAGCCACTTATAGAATTCGTAGATACTACTGATATTAGCTAGTTTCTTCTGGTGGAAATCTATCACAAGTTCTGTTTATTACGTACATGTTAACAAATATATATTTTTAATTTATCGTTTTCTGTATTTTTGGTATTTAAATTTACGTAGGCGACGTCGTGATATTCCAAACCAAACATTTACTTAACCTCATAGAAATGTCTCAGTATATTTTTGAAAAAGAAATTAAACTAGAAAATTAATATTAAACACTAAGAACCCTAACCCAATAACCTAACTAAACTTATACTAACGCAGCCCAAACCAACTTGGGGCTCTAAATAAAAGGGATTCTGAGGACTAGCCCAGCTGATGTTCACTTTGCCCGAATTCATTAAAAAGGTTACGTACCGAGTGTTATGTTGCTCCGAGGAGCTTTTATATGGGTTATTATACTAGTATTTCCATAACAAAGTAATTTGTATTTAAGAGCTTAATTGTTAACTTAATTTTAGAGGACTATTAAAACAAGCCAGGCAGCATTATTACGACTAAAATGTGTGTATTGCATAAGTATGTAGTTTAGTTATCATCAATAATGTGTTATAGAAAAAAGTGGCTGAAAATATTTGACACGTCTTTATTTCTAAAGCCGTACAAGTCTTCATTTATTTATATGCACTTTGAAATGACAAATATCGACTCCTCAGAATTCATAATGGCAGCATTATGAATTCTGAGGAATCGATATTTGTCTCCATAGATAAGTATGTTTGTCTCCTTGTCACGACGAAGAAAGCCACTATTTCTACTTAACCCGAGTTCCACTTATCTACTGGTGACTTTTTCGAGAAAGTTACTGGGTATATTGTTTTAGGGGTCTCTAAACTACGGCCCGCGGGCCGGTTCCGGCCCGCGAGTCGTTCTAATCCGGCCCGCGGGAAGAAAGCGGGAGGGCCTATGATCCGGCCCGCGAGGCATTCTAATCCAGCCCGCGGCACAAAATAAAAATACTACGTGCAGAAGCTTCCCTCCCTAACAAAACTGCCGTTCGCGACGGATGCCCGTACGGAGCTCAGCCGCATCCGACCGTCTGTATGTATCGCATAACGCGAGATTTTATAATAATTACCGCGAAACGCGGAGTGAGCCAGTCCTGCCCGCGGCAAGAATAAGATGAGCGATCCTCCTCCTCCTCGCGTCGATTTCGTCATTGCTGAGGGTCGTGATTCCTTCTTTGCAGAGCAATTACGCGTCCAACAGTAGAGCGCCACTTAGTTCTGTCTTTGGCATCATGGAGGGCGTGATGCAGCTTGGTGTCAAGAGAAGAGCGGATCTGGTCGGACCGTCTCAGCGGACTGCGACCTCTCAGACGTCTGCCATCAACCTTGTTATGTGCTAAAATGCCCCTAAACCAAAAATCAGCTCATTCTGTGAACGACCCGTGCCGACTTCATCCTAACTTTTTCATACTAACCGGTTGAGCTGAGTTTACACCTGGTTTCCTTCGCATCACATAGGTACAAATTAGGTGCAAACTAAAAGCAACCGGGATTGAAGGGCGCAACTATTGTGACAAAATAAGGGACACCCCAGTACATAATAACCAAAAACGACATTTTAAAAAGGCAGGATCTTCTGAGTATTCGCCAATATGTGTGCACAGAGGAATGAAAAATTTCAAGAATGACCCAGATACGCTAAGCCCTCGGCACAACCTAAATAACCAGTGTTTACCTCCAAAAAAACTCCGGCGTGACCAACCTACATCCTTTCATTCAAAGCCCAGAATTTCCCTCGTGTAGACATAAAACGCAAGCAGCAGTAAACTCCAGGATAATAATGGGTCCTATTACCACACGCTTAATATACCCTCACGGTCACAATTAATCCAAATTGAATAGGTTGTTTGCCTAAACCGCAACGTATTCCAGACACCGACTTACCCAAGCACTCGACAATGTCGCTACCAGCTAAGGAGACACGCGAGATTTGTATACGCTGAGTTTAGTCCCAAGTTTCGCCACAAGTAACATTAAATTGGTGTTGCTATAAAACATGCTTTAGTAGCGAAATCAAGGCTTTTTCTCAGATAAATGTTATTGCGAAGCCGTAATCTTTTTATTGTTTGAATGAAGTGTCCATTTTACGTTCCATTTCTCGTTCAGGGAGTCGTTTGTATGGCGCGCGTGTATGATCGCGTCGATATATAAAAACAATCTTGATACAGAGCACGTCTTAAAGGTATCACTTAGAATTAGCGATGTGCCGTTCTCGAGAATATTCCCGGGAATATTCTCGGCAATATTCCCCGTGAGGAGAATATAGGAGAATTTAAAAATTGTATGTACACAACATTTATTTTATGTCGTTTCCTACATCTCCATATGTTTATATTGCTACTAGTTAAACAAGAATACCAAATAGTCGACTACTAACGTAAATTCCCTTTGTTCCCGGGAATATTCTCATTGTTCTCGGGAATATTCCCCGGCCGGGGGAATATTCCCCGTGTATATAGGAAATTTACTTTTCTCAAACATGGCATGAAATGTTGACATTACGTGCCTAAAAATAGGCCGCAAAGTACCTCGTTTCCGGTGCGGCTTGACACTTGACACGTAATGGAATGTCATACTTACATTGCCGGCCTAGCCGGCAATGTATTTTTTTTTTGATTTTCATTCCACATTTATTTGGGCCACAGCGTCACGGCATTCAGCCATTAAAAAAACAAAAAACTATTTTTGCTATATTTTGAGTTTTATTTATTTAAAATTGACATGAACATAACAAATAACACGTTATAAACAATTTCCAATTATTATAAATTGCAAACTAAACCACAAGAATACACATTTAAAATATTTCAACTAAATATTCGCGGTAAAAATGTAAACTGAAACAGCTTTTGGTTGTATATGGTTTCCGAACGTGACTTGACATTTACATTGTCTATGGATATAATATGTCACTAACGTCACTTTCTGATAGAAAGTTTCTGATAAAATAATATCTAGGGTAAGTAAGGATATTAGTAAGTTTATTTATTTCATTGCATATTTGAGAAAATCACTATACATACCTCGGCGGGAAATGGGGTTGCCGGCCTCGTAACTATCTGGCCTCGCTTCGCTCGGCCAGCTATGTGTACTCGACCGGCAACCCCTTGCTTCCCGGCCTCTGCAGTAATGTACTATTGTTCTCGCAATAATCCTATGGCAAAAACTATAATAAAAAAATAAAGCAAGTTTTATAAAAGTAGCTTCCCAATGATTATAATACCTGTATTTGCTCTACTCTTTTTCTACTCTACTCTATCTGTATCTTTCACTCTAAGTTCGGTAGCGTAATTTATAATTGGGTGTTTTTCAAAAAAGTTGTTTGTTTGTTTTTTCAACACACTTGGTCATAAAGTGGCTTATTACACATAATTATTCCCGCACCGCTCAGCGCCGAGGTCGCATACCTATATGGTGCGCGCCCCACACTACATGCCTAGAGGTGTTGTTAGATAACCCACAAAATAAATACAAAAATAGAAGTTTTAAATAATAAGTATTATATTTTTATTCGCAAGTATGTTGAAAAACCAAAAAAGACGTATGACACTAGTCATTACAGTCTCGGCTATTACAGCCCTCACTTCACGGTTCGGTTCGGGCTATGCGGCACAGCCTCGACTGTAATGACCATGACAGACAATGATGTCTTACTCAGAATCGTGTGTATTTCGAACCTATACAAGAAAAATTGTGTCCCAAAATTTCCGTTCCAGATCGTGATGTTTTTGTGTGGAAGATTTTTTTTGCACTGGAAACATAATGTTCCATACAACAATTTGGGACACAATTTTTCGTGTATTAGGTTCGAAAGTCCGATTCCGAAAAAAAACCCAAAAAGTAAATATTCTAAGAAAAAAAAAACACATGTAGTTACACTTTTTAGGGTTCCGTACCAAAATGGTAAAAAAGGAACCCTTATGGTGCGACTCTGTCTGTCTGTCTGTCCGTCTGTCACAGTCAGATATCTCAGGAACTACTGCTGCTATCGATATGAAATTTGGAATAGTTTTAAAAGTCGGTAACCCGACCCTATTTGACATAAAAAAATCTTGTATCTTTTTTTTTAAAGGGGGGGCGGGGGGTAATGGTTGTTTGAAAATTTAATGTTGTCCTATTGTATCAAATGGAATATCAAATGAAAGAGCTTGATTTGTAGATTCCAAAGCCATTTTTATTTTTTTTGTGAATCATGTACTTTTTGATTTATTACCAAAAACGTTCAAAAAAATACCATTCCCCCCTATTATCTTCGAAGCTACTGAACAGGAAAATCTGTAATAATTACCAATTATTAATATGAACCTGAATATTACAGGAAAAATATAACGGTCTCCCTAACTTTAATATTTTTTTTAGAAATTTACAAAAACTTAAAATCAATCTAGCGGACAGTAGCAAAACTAAGCGATGGCCTGTTTTAGATTACAGATAAAATATCTATTAAATACAATCATTACTCAGCAGGTTCTAAATATTACAGGAAAAATATAACGGTTTTCCTAACTTGCACTGTTTCTGAGAAATTTGCAAAAATCATAACATATATTTATTTGCTCCTCTAAACAAATCGACATATAGTTTTTCTTGAACTATTCGCGTATCTACTTATGAATTTGTACGGAAACCTCCGTGCGCGAGTCCGACTCGCACTTGACCGGTTTTTTTTTATAATGCTCCATTCCCATTTCCGATTGGGTCACTGGAAGACGTGACTGCCCGAAGAAAACGCTTCAAGGAGGATGTAAAAGCCTAATTTTGATGCAATAGGTGTAGACTTTGGAGAAAAGGAAGATTCGGTAGTACCTATGTCATTGCACTTTACGTCTTAATTCCCTTTATAGCTGATAGATGAGATCACAGGGGGGATGAGCCCGATTGTATTGCGAAACGACTAACTTCCTTTCCTACCCACTTCAAACGTACCGCTGCTTGCGGCGTTAATTGGACAGCATTGCAAAATAAGAGAGCTGAAGTGTAAATGACGTCGACAGCGAACCTCAGACCTAATCCGCCGAGGCGGGTGTTGGAAAGAACATCTCTTTCTGGTGTTCACGACTTTCATGTAGGCTACTCGAGGCCCATCAAGTATCACGATCTGATGGGATTGAGTGTTTTAGATCCAATTGGAAGATTTTATCAATTTCATTGATTAATCCTTACTGGAAATTTCTATACCTACATACTGAAATTAAATAAAAAAACAACAATAGACCTTTGTAATTTGTTTTCACTGTTGAGTTTCGTAATTAACGGTAAAATTTTAATGGTACCTGCCAATCTTGCCATGATTGATTTTCGTCCAATGTGGTCATATTTATGATAGAGACCAAAAATACTACAGATATTCGCATCCGTTTCCGCTGCCGCATCTGCATAAGATGAACTTCCACATTAATTCGATCTCGTTTGAGGTTCACTTCGTCCACATTCCCGCTTCCTCTCCTAACCACTTACCCATTTACCCTCCGACCCACTTACCCTCCTACCCACTTACCCTCCTACCAACTTACCCTCCTATCAACTTACCCTCCTACCCACTTACCCACCTTCTACCAAAGGGCCACCTCCTATATTCCTGCATACAAATTTCTACTCTGGTATGCCTCCTGGAGAACAATTCTATCCATAGAGATGAGTTGCAGCTTTGTATTTAAGTGTGGGAGGTGGGGAGAAGGTGGTGCGTTCTAAACGTCCTTGAAGTCGCCGACACGAATGGTCGAACAAAAAGTAAGATTTTGGTCGTAGTATTTAGGTACCGACCGACAAAGTAGAACCCTAGGCACTAAACTTTAACCGTTCAAAAAGGTGCTCAACAAGATCATTCAAGCTCTGAACTTGAAATCATAACATAATATATTCGTTTAGGTAATTTTTGCCAAGCTTAGTAAAACTGCCCGTAAATCGGAAACTAGAAGCGACAAAGTGGGACCTTTTTGGGTTGTTCTTCAGAAATATGTCTGTGAGTTATTCCTTTGTCTCCATACATTTAGTATGAAAAAGGGCCAGAGGAATAAATAAGGTGACCGCAGACATATTTCTGAAGAATAACCCTTTTACGTGCGACGCCACAATTAATGGTGTTTCCGTCAATGTAGCCCCAGCATGAGAGGGTACATTCGTCGTGCACGTTCCCTATAGCTATGTTCGAGGCTCGAACATAGTTATTATTATTACACTTTACGTTAGGAGGGCAGAGTAGCGGCCCGCATGATGAAATGTTGACATTACGTGCCTAATAATAGGCCGCAAAGTACCTCGTTTCCGGTGCGACTTAACACTTGGCATTTAATGGAATTTCATACAACATTGCCGGCCTAGGCCTGCAATGTGGGTTTTTTTTTTAATTTCCATTCCAAATTTATTTGTGACACGGCATCACGGCGTTCAGCCATTAAAAAAAAAACAATAAACGACGTTTGCTATATTTTGCAATTTAATTTATAAATAAAATCGACATCAACAAGTATAAACAATTTCCAATAATTTTAAATTGCAAACTTAACTACAAGAATACACATTTAAAATATTTCATCTAAATATTCGTGTGATACTATACAGCACGACCACGGACGATTTTGTTATTTCTTTTGCGGTACATATTCACGAAAAAAAATGTACTATTTTGTACTAATCATTAAAAAATTTGTACTCGTACGGTTTCGGAGTTGTGAGATAGAGGTTGTGGTCGTGCTAGGTAGATGCTACCTGGCACGACCACACTGAGATCGAGGTTAGTTTGATAGTCGAAATAAATGTACTGAAATTGTACTATTTTGTACCGAGTCTAAAATAATTGTACCGCTTGCCAATTTAAAAAAAATTACCTTTTTGGTTCGCGGAGTACAGCAGACGGAAATGAAAGCGGTACAAATTCACGAAAAAAAAATGTACTTTTATGTACTCTTCATTAAAAAGTAATAACTCATACGGTTTCGGCAGTGTGACACAAAAGGTGGGGGTCGTGCTAGGTAGATGCTACCTGGCACGACCACACTGCCATTGAGGTTGGTTTGATAGTGAAAATAAATGTACTAAAATTGTAAAAAAAAAATGCTTTTCTGTAAAAAAAAAATGTCCCTCAATGGTTCGCGGAGTACAGTCGACGCAAAAGAATGAGGTACAAATTCATGAAAAAAAATGTACTTTTAGGTACTTGTAATCAAAAAGTAATTACTCATACAGTTTCGGCAGTGTGACACTAAAGGTTGGTTAAGGTTGGGTCATGCTAGGTAGATAGATGGTTCCTGGCTCGAATACGCTGATATCGAGGTGAGTTTGATGGTCAAAATAAATGTATTCTATTTGTACAGTTGAGTTCATAAATATATGAGCATTTCCTAGGCTTCAATAATAAATGTACATTTACCGGTACATATTCATCTGAACAGATTTATCAATCAATAATATATACACATTTTACCTGCCATATTCATCTGAGCAAGCTTCTCAATAATATGTAAGCAACTGAAAATTGATAAAATATCTGTACTACGATTTTTCAAGATTATCTAAACAAGTGGAAATATAATAAATATCTGCACAAGGGTTTTCAATTACTTGTAAACAGGTTGTGGTGCATAAATATCTGTACTGACGTATTACAAGCTCAGATAATGATGAACTCGACGTTAATACGGGCGTGGGGCAGGCTGCCTGCCTGCCTGTGTTGTGCCTGTAGCTTCGCCTGCGTGTGATACTACTTGTAATAATCTCCTCATCTTAACTTACTCACAACCTATTTCAAAACCTCCTAAATAACATTCTTTAAAAAAAGAATTAAATAGACAAATATACCTCTATAAATGTATCTTCCAAAATAACAAATACTCCATACTACGCATTCATTGACCAATTTATTTATTTCTACTGAAAAGCTGAAATGTTTTGTTTGTACAGATTTTTACGAGCTTCTAATTGTTCACATACATTTGGAATACGTCAGTACAGAAATTTATGCGCCACGACCTGTTTACAAATAATTGAAAAAACCACGAAAAAACCCTTGTGCAGATATTTATTATATTTCCACTTGTTTAGATAATTTTGAAAAATCGTAGTATAGATATTTTATCAATTTTCAGTTGCTTACATATTATGATATGAGAAGCTTGCTCAGATAAATACGGCAGGTAAAACGTGTATATATTTTTGATTGAGAAATCTGTTCAGATGAATATGTCCCGGTCCATGTACATTTATTATTGAAGCCTAGGAAATGCTCATATATTTATGAACTCGACTTTACTATTTAGCACTTTGCATTAAATAATAGTAATTCTTCGCAGTTAAGAAAAAAATACTTCAATGGTTCGCGGAATCGACCGACGCTAAAGAAAGATGTAAAAATTTATGAAAAAAAGTATTTTTATGCACTCTTCATTAAAAAAACCAATATTCATACGATTTCGGCATAGTGACAAAAGATTGTGGTCACTGTGCTAGGTAGATGGTTCTTGGCACAACCACACTTTCATAGAGTTTAATCGAATGACCAGAATAATACAAAATAAATGTGCTCAAATTGTGGCTACAGTCTACACTAGGTACTATAGGACATCAAATGTGACAGTGTTATGGCAAAAACCTCTGCAATTACTAAAAATAGGTCAAGTGCGAGTCAGACTCGCGCACCGAGGGTTCCGTACAAACTCGTTAGTAGATAAGTGAATAGTTCAAGAAGAACTGAATGGCGATTAGTTTAGTAGGAGCAAATAAGTATGAGTTTTGATTTTTACAAATAAAAAAAAACGGTGCATTTTAGGAAAACCGATTTACTTTTCCTGTAATGTTTAGGATGATATTAATAATCAGTAATTATTACAGATTTTTCTGCTCACTTCGGAGATATTAGTGTGGAATGTATTTTTTTAACTTTTTTTGTCTTAAATAAAAAACTACATGCTGAAGAAAAAAAAATAAAAACGGTTTTAGAATCTACCTATACACATTAAGCCCTTTCATTTGATATCCCACTCGATATAATAGCTCTACTTTTGAATTTCGACATAACATTTCAGTCCCCTTTAAAAAAAAAAGGTATAAGGTTTTGGTTTCATCCAATAGGCTCGGGTTAGCAATTTTTAACAAAATTCCAAATATCAAGTCGATAGCATCAGTATATCCTGAGATATCTTGCTGTGACAGACGGACAGACTGACAGAGTCGCACCATAAGGGTTCTTTTTTACCATTTTACCAATATATTTATTTTGACCATCAAACTCACCTCGATATCAGCGTATTCGAGCCAGGAACCATCTATCTACCTAGCACGACCCAACCTTAACCAACCTTTAGTGTCACACTGCCGAAACTGTATGAGTAATTACTTTTTGATTACAAGATTTACAAGTACCTAAAAGTACATTTTTTTTCATGAATTTGTACCTCATTCTTTTGCGTCGACTGTACTCCGCGAACCATTGAGGGACATTTTTTTTTTACAGAAAAGAGGTACAATTATTTTATGTACGGTACAAAATAGTACAATTTCAGTACATTTATTTTCACTATCAAACTAACCTCAATGGCAGTGTGGTCGTGCCAGGTAGCATCTACCTAGCACGACCCCCACCTTTTGTGTCACACTGCCGAAACCGTATGAGTTATTACTTTTTAATGAAGAGTACATAAAAGTACATTTTTTTTCGTGAATTTGTACCGCTTTCATTTCCGTCTGCTGTACTCCGCGAACCAAAAAGGTAATTTTTTTTAAATTGGCAAGCGGTACAATTATTTTAGACTCGGTACAAAATAGTACAATTTCAGTACATTTATTTCGACTATCAAACTAACCTCGATCTCAGTGTGGTCGTGCCAGGTAGCATCTACCTAGCACGACCACAACCTCTATCTCACAACTCCGAAACCGTACGAGTACAATTTTTTTAATGATTAGTACAAAATAGTACATTTTTTTTCGTGAATATGTACCGCAAAAGAAATAACAAAATCGTCCGTGGTCGTGCTGTATAGTATCACACAAATATTCGCGGTAAAAATGTATACTGTTTTGACAGGAAATTTAAAATGTTTATTTTATTTTATTTTATTTTATTTATTTATTTTAGGGATAACAAACAACTTATACAATATATATTACTATCTATGTTACAGTTAGTGTTGCTTAATGTACAGTCAACAACATTATCCACGAAATACTGTAAAGTAATGGTTGCCTAAAGTTGAACGGTTGTGTAAATTAACTATGGTTACTAGTTACTATAATAGTTTACATTTGATGTTTATGCAGGTCAGACCGATTAATACGGAGGGAAGACGATGTCATGGATTAATTTTCATGTTTTGTATAAAATAAGTCCTACTCTGGCATAATCGAGTCGGACCCACATATAGATAATATTCAAAGACAGGGACAAGAATAATGGATATGGGATATATAAATATAAATTACTTACTTACAAACAGGAAGGATCATTAGAGTTATTAATAACATATTTACTTATTTACTATGAAGCTTTTACATATGGCATATCTGAAAGAGGTAATGTTAAGGTGAAATAAATCAATTTGGGTAAAATGTTCGTTATATGTAGTCAGGAGCCGACGGAGAGGCGCGCGCGCACCGGCGTTGGTGCGACATGGGGCCGTCGCGAATAGCGGGTACGCGCGCGACTGCCGTCGGCTGGCCCTTCTAGGCACAATATAACATACTTTGCTGATGAGTTTTGCACAATCGTATTTGTTATGACATAATCCGTGTAGAAACATCGCCTGTAAAAGGAGACGTCTATTCCTTAGGGAAGTCAGTTTATATTTAGTTAATAGACTATTATATGGTAATCGACTGTAACGACAGAGTTTATAATTTACATTCTTTAAAAACTTATATTGTACTTTTTCGATGGCGTCAATGTACTTATTGTAGAAAGGGTCCCAGATCATACTTGCGTATTCGAGCTGAGGGCGGACCAAACTATTGTACAGATAGATGTATGTAGCTGGATTTTTAAAATCAGAGGCAGCCCGGATGACAAAGTTGTACAATTGGTAACCTTTAGAGATAATCATATTTACATGCTGATCTAAGTGCAACTTGGAGTCTAGTAATAGCCCGAGGTCCCGTACGACATCCAACTGTTGCAAATATTCGTTACATAACATATATTGATGAAGAACTATATGTTTCTTTTTTGTAAAGCGGATAGCATTACATTTTGAAATGCTTAATTCTAATTTGTTTCTAGTACAGTATTCAGTTAACCGATTAAGGTCCTCTTGAAAACGTATACAGTCTGTTGTATTAGTTATTTTACTAAAAACTTTTAAGTCATCTGCGTATAACAGTATATTTGTATTAAGAAAACATGATTTTATGTCGTTAATAAAGATGTTAAAAAGCAAGGGGCCCAATATAGACCCCTGCGGAACCCCGGAAGTGACCTCAACTACGTCAGATTGGTATCCGTTAATAACAACTCTTTGGGTTCTCTTGGTAACATAAGATAGGAACCATCGCAGTAAGTTACCACGAATGCCGTTAAAAGCTATTTTGTCGAGGAGGCGCCTATGATCCACCCTGTCAAATGCTTTATGAAAGTCGGTGTATACTGCATCTACTTGTATGCCGCGATCCATATGTTCAAACAAAAATTCAGTAAAGACCATCAAATTGGTAACAGTTGATCTTTGTTTAGTGAAACCGTGCTGTTCGGGTATAATGAGATGATTAATGAGCGGGCTTAAAGCATTATGCACTAGTTTTTCGCAGACCTTCGCTAAAGCGCATAGAATAGAGATCGGGCGATAATTTTCAATATCCTGTTTGGCGCCTTTTTTAAGAATAGGGATGATATTAGCTGATTTCCATATAGATGGGAAGGTGCCTTCGTGCATGCATTTTAAAAATATTGTGTGCAGAGGTTTGGTTAAGGAATCGGCTGCATATTTTAAGAATATAGCAGGTAAGTGGTCAGGCCCTGGTCCTTTTGAAGAATCTAAAGATTTAAGTGTGTGTTTAACTCGTTCAGGGGTAAAGTATAGATTCGATATGACGCTGCAGCTTTCAGTGTTTGCGGCAGGTGGTGACCAAGTATTACAATCAAGCGTGGATGGTTCATATACAGAATTGAAAAAGTTAGAGAATAAGTTGCATATACCTTCAGGGTTATTAGAGCGAGAATGTTTATAATACATTTCTGACGGGATACCCGGTTTACTTTTACGATTATTTATGTATGTCCAGAAATATTTAATATTTTTGCGTAAGCTATTTTCTACATTTTCCCTGTATCTTGAAAAGCAGTTATTACATTCGGACTTAAATCTATCCCTGTATATAGAAAATATTTGATAGTCTGAGGTATTGCCGTATACTTTCCATTTTATCCATGCTTTGTTTTTATTTTTATGTATGTGTATAAGGGATTTAGAAAACCATATTGGAAAATTTGAGTTTTTAGGATTAGATTGAGGAATATGATTTTTTATAACACCGTATATTTTTTCATAAAAAGCGTCTAATGCTATTTCGACTGGTACGTTATTGAGTGTGGCGTCCCAGTTTATTTTACTAATTTCTGTATTTATAATCTCGTAGTTAGCCTTATGATAGTTATATTTAATTCCGTTGCTTGATCTCATTATTGTGGCTGGCTTGGTGTCCATTAGAATGGTTGCACAGAAAGGCGGATGATGTTGATCAACCGGTAAGAGTGGGATGTTTACAATAGAAATATCACATTTTATATTGGATAGACAAAGATCTAATATTTTGCCGTTATGGTTTTCGATGTAATTATATTGTTTGGCATCATACACTGTCATAAAGTTACTCAGGACAGAGCATATTGAGGAAGATCCTGTGAGTAGTAGGTCAGAGCAGTCGTTAGAGGTCCAGATTGCGGATGGGATATTATAGTCACCAAGCAGGATGAAGCTGTCTATATTTGGATCATTTAGTATATGAGAGAGTTCGTGAAAATGTGATTCATAGGTGCTTTTAATTGTGGAGTTCAGTATGTAAGCGACACTGATAATATGGTACTTAAGTATATCAGAGCTAGGGATGGATATAACAATGTTTTCAATGCTGTGCGACAGTTTAAAATTAATTGGAGACGAGTAGTTATTTGGTTTTAAATGGCGTTTCACGGCAACCAAAACACCACCGCCGTCTTCTTTCTGAGTTGTTTCATTCTGTAATTTTATTTTTTGTCTTCTTTACTTTTAGTGTCTCTAAAAAATTAAGTTTGATTTTTTGGAGTGTTTTTAATTTATTTCATTGCATATTTGAGAAAAGCACTATACATAGGTACCTCGGCGTGAAATGGAATTGCCAGCCTCGTAACTATCTATATTATGTCCTCGGCCGGCAACCCCTCACTTCCCGGCCTCCGTAGTAATGTACTAATATAACGGCTACCATTTTTATAGGGAACGTGCACGAACTATATAGGTGGCAGCACTAAACGACAAAAGAGACACGGGCGGACAATAAAGGAAACTATCGCCTCTGTCAAATCAAGCTGTCAATGTCAATGATAATATGTAAGTGTCAATGTCAAATATAGTAAGTTGTAGCTACTACACTGACGTTAATTGTCCTTCAACGCGATAAATTAACGTTATTAACGGCGTTTTGTCAATGTGGCCCCAGCATGAGAGGGTATATGATTTAGATTGGCGGCACCAGTTGGCAGCACCTTCGTCGTGCACGTTCCCTATATCCTTTTTAGCAGGCAGCCCTCACCGGCACATGACATGCGGTGCGGTGCGCTTTGTCACCCCCTTAGTTAGTGCTTCTGCTTGGCAATCGGCCACTTTTTGAAGCTAAATTCGAACCACTAACTGTCGTTTCGCTGGGCTCAAATTTGGTACATACTAGCAGTTTTTTGGTGACTATCCAATATTATGGTGTCACGAAGTCAAATTTTTGTTTAACGCTTTATAACTAATTTATAACTATCTTCGCAAACGTATCTATAAACGTCATTGGAGGCGGTCGACAGCATTTTGACATTGACACGTGCTATCTCAGTTAAGACCTATTTTTATATGGCGCATTTCAAGTTTCAACCAATCATAGTTTGGGATTTTCAAGACACTATGTATGTGATTGGGCGCTAAACAGTAAGATTAACCTTTTGATCGCAGTGAAAATAGTGCCATCGCAAATTTCGACCTCCATTCATCCTTCGACACTGTGCGGTCTGGATTTTAATACTATTTTCATACAAATTTAACCATTTACCCACAGAAAAGGCTCAAACTGGGCTTGTAAGTGTATTACGCTTGTCTATTAAGTGTAACATAAAAGGTTAGATCTGAAAATGGCGTTGAAATCTTCACCGGCACTCTTCGCGATGTTAGGGCGGCTGTCGAGGCGTAGTTTTTCGACTTCAAAGGTTCTTACGGCGAAGCCTATGACTGTGCGCGATGCCCTAAACCAGGCCATTGATGAAGAGATGGAGCGGGACGAGAAGGTCTTCGTTTTGGGTGAGGAAGTGGCTCAATACGATGGCGCATACAAAGTTACACGGTAAGTTTTTGTTATGAAATAAAATCGCACAGCGATTTTTTACAGTTAACTCAGTCTTGCCAAGTATGTTCCTACTGTTTATATGACTAATATCTGTAGGTGCTGGTAAAAGAGCATGGTTCCATTAGGTTGGAGACACATTACATAACCCAGTTTGTTGACAGATCAAGTTCATGTTATTATCTAGAGGCCGTGCAATTTTTCAACCCACTAGTTATACAAATGTCATTCTCAAGGACAAGAATAGTTATAGTGGAAATTAAAAATAGTTTGCAAATGGAATTTCAAAGTTTAAGTGGATAAAGATCTCTTGAAAAAGAGCAAAGTTGTTTCCAATTTAAAAGGTATAAAAAAAATTCTACATGAGACTTTCCTAAGTGCGGATAGTAATAGGATATTGGGTGTGCTGAAGCAATGTCAATAGAGAAAGGGTAATTGTATTAACTCACTTGTAGATTCAAATTTGCATTATTGTTTGCAAGGCGGGGGCAATCAAATTTGGAGCGTCGGCAACAAATGGGCCAAGTGCCTATGGCACCCATTGGTGCATACTACAAATAGCCTTCCACATGTCTATGTAATATTTCCTGTGGTTAGCATAGTTGGCAATGTAGGTTTTGTCAGTAGTGCGGTAGGTTTTGTCTTCAAAAATGACTGCTCTATACCTGTCTATATACCTATCTTTTCTTTAATCTACAAATATCTACATGCATTGTTCTATGTATCAAAGATAACAGGTATTTGACTTATCGCAAATGTCTGTGATTTTAGTCTTTCAAAATGTATTTTTATACATTACCATAGTTTTCAAGCAAGTTTTGTATGTTACCTATGGTATATTTTCAACTGGTACAATGATTTTTTGTTGTTAGCCTATATGTGTATCCTACTGCTGGGCTAAGGGCACCCCTCTATTTCTCCACTCGTCCCAGCTCAGTGCAAGTTCCTGTCACCTGGGTTGAAATACATCTAGGTCATCCCGCTATCTTTTTCGGTCTGCCTCTGCTGCGGTAGCCATCTGTCGGGGTCCATTCAGTATCTAATTTTGGCCCATTGCTCCGGATGCATTGGGTAGACGTGACCGGCCTAGTCCCACTTAAGCTTGGCAGTCTTGACACCCACATCTGAGATACCTACAATAATTGTGGAGCGTAGTTCGGTGTTTCTAATCCGATCAGTTCTGTGAATTCCGAGTATGCTGCAATCCATTACCTGCTTGAAAACTTGAATCTGGATTTTTGAGCTTCCGTTAATGACTAGGTTTGAGCGCCATGATACAATGGTTTTACTCAAATAAAATCCAATTTTGGACTTAAACCAATGTCACAATGTCATCTCCATTACCACTCCAGTTCCATAAGCAGATCTTTATATTTTATTATGTGCTGTTATGGACCTTGTTAAATAGATTTATCATTGCTTAAATAAAATCATCAGTCTAAGCGGTTGTATATGTATCTTATTTAAATATAATGAATGCAAAATTAATCCCATTACAGGATGTTTATTTTATAAAGTTTACAAACTGTAAAATGTTGAAAGTATAATAACTGAGAGAAAGGATTACTATTAGAAATTTGGTTTGTCAATTTCAGAGGCCTATGGAAGAAATATGGTGACAAGCGAGTCTTGGACACACCCATCACTGAAGCTGGCTTTGCTGGCCTGGCTGTGGGTGCTGCATTTGCTGGTCTCAAGCCCATCTGTGAATTCATGACATTCAACTTTTCTATGCAGGCTATTGATCATGTAAGTATTAATCCCATCAAAAATATTACATTTAAAAAGATCCAAGTCTCGCAACGCAGTTCTTTTACAACAAACAAGTTTCGAGATGTAATTTTGTACCGGGAGGTGTCCACAGAACTCTATTCCTTCCGACTTGCCTATTATTAGATCTATAAAATGTGTTGCCGCGGCGGCGAGTATCGCAAATAGAGACGGCATGAGTGTTTTTTGACTTAATTATACAATACAACGTTGCATACAATACTTTTGCTACGACTAGGTTTTAAAATATAAAATACATAATTAAACATAGCTCGCAAACAAGGCAAATATGACATACAGTATGTATCTATGGTAAACTTTTTTTAATTTGAAGTATACTCGCTAGTGACACGCAGTGACGATATTATAAATACTTTTTTTATGTTGGCATTAATTAATTTAGATCGGAAAGTTTTGTTTTTCTTAAAAACCGTAGGAATTTAATTGTTTGTTAAGTTGGTAGTTGTGCATTTTTATCGTAAAGTTAGAACTTAGCGCTTAATCCTTGACCTAAGTTTAACCTAGATTTAGAAGTCTGTGGCTGCTGTAGCAGTATCGTAATGTGACTATAATGACACTAGTGCTGTTATGGGGAATAGAGTATAGACTTCTCTGATCTCATATTATGTATGTTCTTATATTAGTGTTCATGACCAAGTAAAAGACAGATAAAAGTACAAGAGTAGAAAAAATAAGTAATATAACCCACCACTGTGTATTTACTTCCATGCAGTAAAAACGCGTGATGTAGCATAGCAAGCGACGTCACAGACTACTTGTGTTAGCCCGGCCCACGTTATTGGCATAGATACTAAACACAGATGAAATACTTCCAGATAATCAACTCTGCAGCGAAAACGTTCTACATGTCAGCGGGCAACGTACCCGTGCCCATTGTATTTCGGGGCCCGAACGGCGCGGCGTCGGGAGTAGCGGCGCAGCACTCGCAGTGCTTCGGGGCATGGTTCAGCCACTGCCCAGGGTTGAAAGTGGTCATGCCGTACTCCGCGGAGGATGCCAAAGGTAATCGATACTAGTAAGAAGTACGATTAACCCCCTAATTAACTATTCAAAGTCACTTGGATAAATACTACATTATGTCACCATAACAGTGAATAGGCAGCGAAATATAAGTTGGTTGGAGGAGGCCTATACAAATTATTGTTTGATATAAAAGTTATCGTAGTCTTTATCTTATGGACAATTTATTTGGTGTAAAAAGAACTTCTCGACTTTTTAGGGTTCCGTACCAAAAGGGTAAAAAGGAACCCTTGTTCTTTAATGATTAGCACAAGCTGCATCGATTTGTCTATGTTGATGTTGAATTCCAGCACTTAAGGGCATGCTTGCATGACTTGAAACGGAACCTTTTTGTAATTGTATGTAATTGGGTCAGAGCACTGCCCGTTAACAAAGAATATCTGTATAGTCTGACCGCCGGCTTAAGGGCAAAGAGTCATAAAAATGAGCTAATTGGTTATCTATTATAGAAAGAGCGTAAGTGATTTCTTTCCGTATACAAAAAGCTAACGTAATAGTTAGTACTAAGGTACAATATCAAATGACAGCGCAAAAATTGCAAATGCAATAAAAAACATTGGAGGGTAGGGTTGCAACTACTTATCGGGAATTACTACGAGAATTATTCCAACTAGTATTCCGTTGAATCTGGTTTAGTGGTTACATGGTGGTTACGTGTATACGCCATTTACTTGTTTTGTTAAAAAAATATGTTTCGTCCGAGGCTAGATAAACAGGAACCCGACTGTACTCGTGTTCGGACTCGTTTAAATAGCGAGAGTAAGCAAATTGTTAAAAATGTGTACAATGGACTTTTTAGAGAAATAGGGCCCATACCATTAAAAAAAAACTGCTGAACTTACTCAGGTGCCATATGCAACGCCATATGTATTACAGTTTTGACAACCCTATGTAGGTGTGAAGATATCTTTTGTATTTGAAACATAAAAAGCATTTTAAACTTTAATAGAACAGTATTTAGGTTGAAATTCGCTTGTTCGTATTACGACTTGTCACCTTTCGAACTAAACATGCTATTGTAATCAAGTTTTATGGCTTTTCACTCTTACGGCGCCGGATATACTATACCATATTACTGTCACTTGATATGACGGTAGCTCTATGGCACTGGCAACAAAAAATCCGCGCGTCATCGGCCCAACGTATTATGAACGTCTACCCGCCGAACTACGATCTGAACCATCTAATCAAAAATTTAAACGACAATTGAAGAACTTTTTATTAAAAACTCCATTATATTCAGTAAGTGAATATATGGATATTTAATTATTGACATTTCTCCGACTCCAAAGTCTATTTTGTAATGACGATTGTGACATATGTGTGCATGTAGGTAGTTAATTTTATTTCTTATTTTTCTTGACATTGTTAACTACATTCAATTTTATTTAAATTTTTTATTGACATTGCTAATGCTAAATAGATTTCTGACATGTGATTTTTTTGTTTTTGCTATTTTGTTTTATGTGTTATTCTATTATTCGTTATGTTAGGTATTCAATTACATTATTCATTTGTTTGACGATCATAATATAAATACGTGTAAATTGACCCTAGGATAATTTATATTGTTATTTGATATTATGAAATAAAGAAATCTAATCTAATCTAATCTATTGGGTTGGGTCCGGAACGCCTTACTTGCATTTAGCCTTAGAGAGCAGAGCACCTTAGTTGTATTTTTGTCCGGGGAGTAAAATGTCTTGGTCTGTAAAACGCCCTCACTGTTATAAGACATAGTAGACTGAATGACTTGACTGCAAAACGTCTTAACGTCATAATGTTTTAATAGGTATATGGTCTGAATAATCTTTACGTCCAATATTGTAGAATGTTTTTATAGTATACAGACTATGTAGTTAAATCGTAAAGTAGTCCTTATCACAACCAAGACTTTAATACAATTGAGACAATCTGCCTACTTGTGCATTTCACGACCTAGGCGTTTTGCTCCCTAAGTCTTCTTGAAACTTGGACCATTTTGTAATCATGGGATTAGATAAACAAGTCATTTTGCATACTTGGCCAGTGTACAACTGAGACGTTTGGAATACCAAGGCTAAATGCAAGTAAGGCGTTCCGGACCCAACCCGCTCTATTTTGCTTTAGAAGATGCCCGCAACCTCTTTCGCGGGGGTGAAATAAGCTGAATATGTATTTTTCTTTCGCCATAATCGGGTATTAAATAAGTATCCTATGTGTTAACCTGTTAACTGGGGTAATAATTTACCTGTATACAAAATTTCATGGAAATTGGTAGTTTTTGCGTGATTCGCGCGCAAACATAGTCTTGTTACGATTTTATTACATATATAGATTGATAACCCGATAAACACGACCAGTCGACCATTATAAGTCTGCTGATACATTAAAAAAAAATCCCTATTCAGTTCTGATCACAGTGCAAAACAACATGATATTTCAATTAAATCGTCAAAAGAGTGTTACTTTCCAAACAGATTTTTGAATAAGCATTTATATTATTCTACAGGTCTTTTGAAGGCTGCTATCCGCGATCCGGATCCAGTCGTAGTGCTAGAAGATGAGATTTTGTATGGTATGCAGTTCCCCATGTCTGATGAAGCTCTGTCACCGGACTTCGTATTGCCCTTTGGTAAGTTTTATCGTAATAATATTGTGAGAAAAAAAGAAATAGTTGCACTCACCCATTGGTCCACATTACAAATCAAACCAAGTACTTACTTAACTGGTGGTTCAATGTCTCAACCATTTGAACAGTAGAGATTTTTTACCATATGCCTCTAGACTAGATGTTTCATATTTTTTCACATTTTTAGGGTACTCCGTACCTCAAAAGGAAAAAACGGAACTCTTATAAGATCGCTTTGTTCATGTTGTCCGTCTGTCCGTCTGTCTGTCTGTCCTTCTGTCAAGACCCTTTACAGGGTGGCCACTTTCTGGAAAACCGGGAAATGTCAGGGAATTTCACTAGTCATGGAAAAGTCAGGGAATTGTCAGGGAAATTTATTGAAGGTCAGGGAATTTACATCTTCACAACCTGCAAGCCTGGTCGCCGGAAAATGAAAACCCGCAAAGATACAGCGTCAATGTTTGGGCATCGTTAAATTGCCTGTTGCGTCCGTTACAAAAAAAATCGGGAAAAAATAAAGTTCATGAAAGGTTCTTTGGGATTATTGTACATCGTTAGAAAGAGGATAGAGCACATAATTTTTTAAAACAATTTTAAGAACGTGGGTCTCATTTAGTTTTTTTATTGCAAATCAAAATTCATCTTTGACTAAATTTTTACATGTTGTAAAACATTTGAAGGTCAATAAAAAAAAACTAGCAGTAACATGTCAGTAATTTGAACTCTGATACAACCGTGAAACGTTACACATCACGATGCAATAAACATTTCATCTCTTTTGCACTTACTTTTTTTTTTAATTCAAATTTAAACGTTTCGGCCCTGTAAATTCTTTAAAAACAACAAAAGAAAGAAAAAAAATACACGTGGGCCAAACATTTTTTTAGAGAGCGTAGAGGGATAGAAAATAACCCCCACCTATCCGCCATTTTAATTTGGCAAACGATGGACCAAACACCCTGTATATTTCATCCTTATTACATTACATTTAACCCTTAAATGCATAATGATGTATATCTGCATCGTATATTTGATGGCCAGTGCAGCAATATGCAGCTATCCAAAATCACATTTATTACTTTTTTTAATAAATGTGATATTTACGTGTTAGATTCCGAATACATCCATAAATATTTTTGGCAAAATTGTATTTAAAAAAAGTTATTAGATTTTTTGAGCAAAATGGCGGCAATTTTGAAAAAGTTAAATATTTAAGGTTTTCGTTGAGTGTGTTTATAACGGTTTTTAACAAAATAAGTAATTATTTTTTAGTATAATGTTGTAGCACATATCATAAAGATTACAAGTTTACTAATTTTTTTTTTAAATTTTTTCTAGTGTTTATTACGCCATTAGGTATCCACATATTTTTTTTAGTAACGATAAAAAAAATCATGCCTTTAAGGGTTAAGATTATAGTCAGGGAAAAACTAGAAAAAACGGCTGGAAAACCGGGAAAAGTCAGGGAATTTTGATTGTTGTAAATAGTGGTCACCCTGCTTTATCTCGGGAACGCGCAGAGGTATCGAGTTGAAACCAAAACCATATACTCAGGTCTATGGTCCCTGGAAGCTGTGAAAAGATCAAACTTCTATGTTAAAGTAAAGAAAAGTTATGGTCGTTTATGCCGCAAAAAACGTACATTTCGACTCTCTCAAGGAAACCAACATTTATAGGGTACTTTCCGTTTACCTAGAACTATGAAATTTGACAAGTAATACCGTCTTATACTACAAGTATAGGCAAAAATCTAAAATCTATACATTTGTAATTAAATCATAAGCATATACTTTTTATTTAAAGTATTTGTACGGAACTCTCGGTGGGCGGGTCAAACTCGCACTTATCCGGTTTTTTAATTATTGTAATGAATTTAAAAAATATTCTTACCTGGTAAGACGCTTATTCTCCTTATACACAGCAAATGTAGTAGAATAATGTTCATGAGTGGGTGGTTTCGGCTTGACATCTTGGACTTAATCCTTTCAAGTATCATACTTATTTTCACTTTACACTGTACTTAACTATATAAACACCAATAATCTTTGGCTAAGTAAAAAATATGAGGATGAAAAAATGTTTATTTGCTTGTCGCTGACTGACAGCGACGTGACAGCGTTTCGTAAACTTTCGATTATAATTCTAAGATGTATAATTAATCTTTTTAGTGGCCAGTGACATTTTATGTAGGCATCTCTTTATATTTGTCACACGTATGTTAGCTGCGCTTTCTGATTTCTATTATTGAAGTTGTTTAGAATGAACTTCTCGTCTATGAGATTAGGCCCGTGCCCAGCAGTGGAACGTATATAGACTATGGGTATGTGATGTGAGATGAAAATTGTTTTGGACGTTTTTATGTACGTGGGTTTGTGTTTGTAGCCACATCACGCAATCACGGTTGAACTCATTACACCAGTTTTTGGTGCAGGATAGCTGAACATCTCCAGATGGTGTAAGATACTTTTTACCCGATTGTGATGAAGCCAAAATAAGGGTTATGACTTTTTCATCTTCGTGGACGAAGTTGCAAGCAACTTCAACTGTAAATAAAACTTCCAAATTTCAAATCGACAGCAGCAAGTTCCTGAGATATCTGGCTGTGACAGACAGATAGACAGACGGACAGACAGACAGACAGATTCGCACCTTAAGGGTTCCTTTTTTACCATTTTGGTACGGAACCCTAAAAATAATTATGTTCCAGGCAAAGCGAAGATCGAGCGCGAAGGAGGCCACATCACGCTTGTGTGCGCCGGCAAAGCCACCGACACTGCCTTACAGGCCGCAGCCGAACTAGCCACGAAAGGTTATTTACAGGCTTGTATATCACTTCATTAGATTGTCGTAAGAAAATAATCAACCACCAATTCTAATTTTCCGCGATCTGATCGGTTCCGAACTCGAGTTCTGCGATTTTTATTGGTGGCTTGGTTTCTCAATTTTCTTACCACGTACGTATTCTACGTACGTGGTTTTCTTACGTAGAATTGCAACTCATCACAGCACTGTCTGTTTTTCTTGCAAAATATGATTTGTATCTCTTCAAGCCGTGAGCGAATAGGTTTTTACTGGACCATGCAGCCACGTTTGCTACCTCATCGTTACATCCAATGAGGTGAATGTGAGGTGAATGTGTAAAGACGTCCGTACAGTTGATAGCATTCAACTGTACGGACGTCTTCACAAAGTATCAGATGCGTGGCGTCCGTAGATCTTGACTCCCGCTGGCTTGGCCGCTTTAACTTCGCTCCGGTTTGGCAATGAACAAATTTGAAGCCACATCCCTGCAAAGTATACATGTTTTAAATAAATAAAAACACGTTTCAGGTATCGAGTGCGAAGTGATAAACCTGCGGTCCCTTCGGCCACTCGACTTTGATACGATCGCGCAGTCCGTCGCCAAAACACACCACCTCATCACCGTCGAACAGGGCTGGCCGCAGAGCGGTAAGTGGCCACGGATTACTTACAAGTAACAGATACGACAGTTATATTTTTAGGTACTTTAATTTTATTTGCGATCAGAAATACTATAAGCATATTGGTTAAAAAAATGTCGCAATCAGATGGAGAATGGCGTATCCACCAACATTAATACCTCAGTATAAGCAGACATGATCAGCCGAGTTGTGGTCATGACATACCACCTCGTCAGCGTTCAGCAGTTAAACTTTTAGCCACTGAAATTGTAACTTAATGATTATTACAATGCTGTTTTCCTCGTAGTTAGGACATTATGCCATAGCCTATGGTAATTTATCTATATTTTAAAATGTGCATAATGTAATGATTGATGATGTGTACAGGCATCGGCGCAGAGATCTGCGCGCGAGTGATGGAGTCGGCGACGTTCTTCGAGCTGGACGCACCGGCGTGGCGCGTGACCGGCGCCGACGTGCCCATGCCCTACACGCGCAGCCTCGAGCTGCTCGCGCTGCCCCGTCCCGACACCGTCGTGGGCGCCGTCTCCGCCGTGCTGCAGAACAAGTGAGTCGCCAACAGCCGTGACGTCACGTGCCCGTGCCCTACACGCGCAGCCTCGAGCTGCTCGCGCTGCCCCGTCCCGACACCGTCGTGGGCGCCGTCTCCGCCGTGCTGCAGAACAAGTGAGTCGCCAACAGCCGTGACGTCACGTGCCCGTGCCCTACACGCGCAGCCTCGAGCTGCTCGCGCTGCCCCGTCCCGACACCGTCGTGGGCGCCGTCTCCGCCGTGCTGCAGAACAAGTGAGTCGCCAACAGCCGTGACGTCACGTGCCCGTGCCCTACACGCGCAGCCTCGAGCTGCTCGCGCTGCCCCGTCCCGACACCGTCGTGGGCGCCGTCTCCGCCGTGCTGCAGAACAAGTGAGTCGCCAACAGCCGTGACGTCACGTGCCCGTGCCCTACACGCGCAGCCTCGAGCTGCTCGCGCTGCCCCGTCCCGACACCGTCGTGGGCGCCGTCTCCGCCGTGCTGCAGAACAAGTGAGTCGCCAACAGCCGTGACGTCACGTGCCCGTGCCCTACACGCGCAGCCTCGAGCTGCTCGCGCTGCCCCGTCCCGACACCGTCGTGGGCGCCGTCTCCGCCGTGCTGCAGAACAAGTGAGTCGCCAACAGCCGTGACGTCACGTGCCCGTGCCCTACACGCGCAGCCTCGAGCTGCTCGCGCTGCCCCGTCCCGACACCGTCGTGGGCGCCGTCTCCGCCGTGCTGCAGAACAAGTGAGTCGCCAACAGCCGTGACGTCACGTGCCCGTGCCCTACACGCGCAGCCTCGAGCTGCTCGCGCTGCCCCGTCCCGACACCGTCGTGGGCGCCGTCTCCGCCGTGCTGCAGAACAAGTGAGTCGCCAACAGCCGTGACGTCACGTGCCCGTGCCCTACACGCGCAGCCTCGAGCTGCTCGCGCTGCCCCGTCCCGACACCGTCGTGGGCGCCGTCTCCGCCGTGCTGCAGAACAAGTGAGTCGCCAACAGCCGTGACGTCACGTGCCCGTGCCCTACACGCGCAGCCTCGAGCTGCTCGCGCTGCCCCGTCCCGACACCGTCGTGGGCGCCGTCTCCGCCGTGCTGCAGAACAAGTGAGTCGCCAACAGCCGTGACGTCACGTGCCCGTGCCCTACACGCGCAGCCTCGAGCTGCTCGCGCTGCCCCGTCCCGACACCGTCGTGGGCGCCGTCTCCGCCGTGCTGCAGAACAAGTGAGTCGCCAACAGCCGTGACGTCACGTGCCCGTGCCCTACACGCGCAGCCTCGAGCTGCTCGCGCTGCCCCGTCCCGACACCGTCGTGGGCGCCGTCTCCGCCGTGCTGCAGAACAAGTGAGTCGCCAACAGCCGTGACGTCACGTGCCCGTGCCCTACACGCGCAGCCTCGAGCTGCTCGCGCTGCCCCGTCCCGACACCGTCGTGGGCGCCGTCTCCGCCGTGCTGCAGAACAAGTGAGTCGCCAACAGCCGTGACGTCACGTGCCCGTGCCCTACACGCGCAGCCTCGAGCTGCTCGCGCTGCCCCGTCCCGACACCGTCGTGGGCGCCGTCTCCGCCGTGCTGCAGAACAAGTGAGTCGCCAACAGCCGTGACGTCACGTGCCCGTGCCCTACACGCGCAGCCTCGAGCTGCTCGCGCTGCCCCGTCCCGACACCGTCGTGGGCGCCGTCTCCGCCGTGCTGCAGAACAAGTGAGTCGCCAACAGCCGTGACGTCACGTGCCCGTGCCCTACACGCGCAGCCTCGAGCTGCTCGCGCTGCCCCGTCCCGACACCGTCGTGGGCGCCGTCTCCGCCGTGCTGCAGAACAAGTGAGTCGCCAACAGCCGTGACGTCACGTGCCCGTGCCCTACACGCGCAGCCTCGAGCTGCTCGCGCTGCCCCGTCCCGACACCGTCGTGGGCGCCGTCTCCGCCGTGCTGCAGAACAAGTGAGTCGCCAACAGCCGTGACGTCACGTGCCCGTGCCCTACACGCGCAGCCTCGAGCTGCTCGCGCTGCCCCGTCCCGACACCGTCGTGGGCGCCGTCTCCGCCGTGCTGCAGAACAAGTGAGTCGCCAACAGCCGTGACGTCACGTGCCCGTGCCCTACACGCGCAGCCTCGAGCTGCTCGCGCTGCCCCGTCCCGACACCGTCGTGGGCGCCGTCTCCGCCGTGCTGCAGAACAAGTGAGTCGCCAACAGCCGTGACGTCACGTGCCCGTGCCCTACACGCGCAGCCTCGAGCTGCTCGCGCTGCCCCGTCCCGACACCGTCGTGGGCGCCGTCTCCGCCGTGCTGCAGAACAAGTGAGTCGCCAACAGCCGTGACGTCACGTGCCCGTGCCCTACACGCGCAGCCTCGAGCTGCTCGCGCTGCCCCGTCCCGACACCGTCGTGGGCGCCGTCTCCGCCGTGCTGCAGAACAAGTGAGTCGCCAACAGCCGTGACGTCACGTGCCCGTGCCCTACACGCGCAGCCTCGAGCTGCTCGCGCTGCCCCGTCCCGACACCGTCGTGGGCGCCGTCTCCGCCGTGCTGCAGAACAAGTGAGTCGCCAACAGCCGTGACGTCACGTGCCCGTGCCCTACACGCGCAGCCTCGAGCTGCTCGCGCTGCCCCGTCCCGACACCGTCGTGGGCGCCGTCTCCGCCGTGCTGCAGAACAAGTGAGTCGCCAACAGCCGTGACGTCACGTGCCCGTGCCCTACACGCGCAGCCTCGAGCTGCTCGCGCTGCCCCGTCCCGACACCGTCGTGGGCGCCGTCTCCGCCGTGCTGCAGAACAAGTGAGTCGCCAACAGCCGTGACGTCACGTGCCCGTGCCCTACACGCGCAGCCTCGAGCTGCTCGCGCTGCCCCGTCCCGACACCGTCGTGGGCGCCGTCTCCGCCGTGCTGCAGAACAAGTGAGTCGCCAACAGCCGTGACGTCACGTGCCCGTGCCCTACACGCGCAGCCTCGAGCTGCTCGCGCTGCCCCGTCCCGACACCGTCGTGGGCGCCGTCTCCGCCGTGCTGCAGAACAAGTGAGTCGCCAACAGCCGTGACGTCACGTGCCCGTGCCCTACACGCGCAGCCTCGAGCTGCTCGCGCTGCCCCGTCCCGACACCGTCGTGGGCGCCGTCTCCGCCGTGCTGCAGAACAAGTGAGTCGCCAACAGCCGTGACGTCACGTGCCCGTGCCCTACACGCGCAGCCTCGAGCTGCTCGCGCTGCCCCGTCCCGACACCGTCGTGGGCGCCGTCTCCGCCGTGCTGCAGAACAAGTGAGTCGCCAACAGCCGTGACGTCACGTGCCCGTGGTGCCGTACACGCGCAGTCTCGAGCTGCTCGCGCTGCCCCGTCCCGACACCGTCTCCGCCGTGCTGCAGCACAAGTGAGTTACAGGCGTGACGAAACTAACAAGGACCCAACTGTCCGGCTCCGATCTGATTTACTTTTATATATGTTAGAGAGTAGTCTAAAATACACAGAAAAAAAACACCCTCAAAGGGCTCGAACTTTGAAGTGTGTTTTTTTTAGGAAAATATGAGTTTGAGCCGATATAACGAAACACGTGCTTATTATTTTTTCATGTTCTTAAACATAATGTCAAACCAGTAATTAACTAGCAACTTGCTTGAATTTTTTTCTGTAGAAGTTGGAGGGTTTAGTCACTTTTCAGTACTTTGGAGGTCAGTGTGTCCCGATAGGTTGAGATTGGGCAGCTAAAAAAAATACGTGTCTATTAAGTATTTTAGACTACTCTCTAACATATATCAAAATAAATCAGATCGGACAGTTAGAAACCTTTCCTTGTGAGTTTAATATTTACACAACCGTGTTGCGATAGACAGACATGTCTAGACACCAATTTAAGCGTGCGGCGGCTGTAAGCTCCGGCCGTTCATTACTTATACGCACTTGTCGAAACTGGTTTACACACTGACTCAGCCGGAGGACGAAATAAAAGGGTTCACGCCATGTCTTCAGCCAGCGGCTTAACCGCTCATCCCCTTCTTTGCTGTTGTAAACTAATTAAGTAACCGGCTTCCTTGTTTTTGTTCCAGAATATCCCAAGCGCAGAGCCAATAAGACGGCGAATCTCTACCACTCCTCTACGGCTTTTATTGTAAATAATTATATTTTATTAATTTATTTTTACATATCAATCTTCATATTATGGCGACCACCGTATCCTGTAATCTGAGATGTTTCTGAGCAATGTCTGAACTGTGAATGGAGAATTTAGATGATGTTATTAAAATAAAGATTGTTAGGAAATTGCGTTGTATTATTTTGGGATAGATTTCGTGACTAGTCAAATACGAGTTAACTAAAGCGACGACAATCACGAATGACTACAGATTTCAGCAAATTTTTATATGCTATTTAGAGATAATTCGAAACCCATCAACAGTTTTAAGATACATTCAACCCGATTATGGTGAAGGCAATCTAACTATACTTTTTTCGTTCTGGAGGAAATCGTGGAAAATTCAGTATTCTTACAATTTTCTTCCTTAGTGACTAAGTCTCCATACCCATTGGTTTATTTATGATGTTTTTTTTCTTCGTGACAAATTCTTGGCTGCGTGTTTATGTATGAGCGACTCGGGTTTTTCGCCGTTTGACAAAAGTAACATCAAGAAGTACTTTAAACAGAATAGCGCTTATTATTTTCTTGATATTTTTTATCAATGTAATGAAACAACTTAAACGGATTAAATCGCGCTTAATACTTCATTTTTACGTCCTGCCGTTTCGTAGCCCTTTTCAGCGTTCGTGGTCGCGGGTAGACTCTGAAAAGCTGAACGATTAAATGAAGTTTAAGTTGTTTTATTACAATGAACGATAAACGTGGAAACCGAAGACAGTATTATTTTTTATCATTGTTAAAATAAGGTAATCTAAAGTCTGGGAATACCTACTTGGGTAGTTCTCTGCGATTTTATACCGCGATTTTTTTGTCATTACCATCGCCACTATTATTGGCGGTTTTATAAAAGCAATCAGGATCATTATGATAAAAATAGCAGAGGCACGCGACTTCTACAAGATAACCAAAAACGACTCCATAGTTTATACGGAGCTCATCTATAATGTGGCGATGGTAATGATCCGATTGGTGCGACTTTTTAGTCGCAGAGAACTACCCACTTACTGAAATCGTTTATTGTTTGTTTTTATAGTCTTTGATGGACGTCAGCCTGGCAGGATACATTTGAAAACATTGTCTCAAAATGTTGTACTAAAACCCTTATCGAAACCACTTTTTGTGATCCTACATAAAAACAACGTTTGATAATAAACCAGTTAGCAGCCTAATGCCATATTCAAATTGATTATTTTCCACGTTTTTTATAGCGCACTACTAACCGATCGACTTAAAACCTCATAAGGACAGTCCCCAGCCCCGTCTTACAAACTTTTCCTTGTCTGAGTAATAATTACCTATGTGTATAGTCAAATTATTGATCAACAGCCAAAGGTTGTATGTCTGCTGTCCTATCACTAAAGGCCGGTTCTACTCGTATAGGAATCCATAGCAGTTAGCCGGATTTTAGTCAGAACGGCACATTTGAGCTCACTTCTATTATAATTTAATACAGACCAGATTACATAATACTGATTGTGATTCGAATAACTCTGTTCTCCATACAAACGAAAACAGGGTTAAGCGAATCTACTTAACGTCAACTTTGGTTAAAATATGTTTCATTTCATAGCCTGATACATTATATCTGCGCGAAATAAGATGAGAAGTTCCAAAAAGTCAGAAAAATGGGCCGTTTATGGTTTGCACTATCTTGATAACCATCTATAAGCATCATCGTAACACAAAATTTAGCTACTAAAAATATATACCTACATGTTATGGCGTGCAATTAACTATATAAAATAAATATAAATGTAGTAGGTACCTATGGCGATAGTTTTAGGCTGGGAAGGAAATAGGGCCTGGCTAAATAGCCACGGCGCATCGTAAAAACACGTTGCCGCGTCGCGCAGATACGAGCGCAGTGCCGTATAAATATTCTAATAGTACATTTTATAACTAAGGTGGTAATACAAATAAAAATGCGATCGAGGGCTTTCTTTATTACCTCCCGTGTTGTATACATAATTTTTTTATGTCTACACTTGGCCAGAAAGCGGCTTTCACTCAAAAAGTCACTTTATGGCCAGGTGTGGCATAAAAGCAGATTTTTTTACTTTAAACTAGACGATGATTTCGAATTCCTTAGAACCTATTTTCCTATTTTTTACACTTACGGACTTTCCCATACGCATCCTTTTCGATTGCTCACCCTGTACAGGTAATACCTAAACCTAAAGAATAAAAGAGTAGAGTATCGGGGTACGTTAGGCAGTCGAGTCTTCTTCGTCGAGTGAAGACGTCTCACTAACATAATGTCTAAGGCTATATTCGTGGTGTCCTTATTAGGCGCTATTGCATTTGCCGTAGCGCGTTGTGGTGAAAAAAAACGTGAGTTTTTGTGTATTATTTTCTTCTATTCTTCTTTATATTTACCCAGTTTATTATTTTTAAAGTTAAATTACTTAAATAAAGAAGATCGTTTTTTCTCGAGTCTTTAAATTACAAGGAACTAATTAACCCTGGCGTGCCATCTGATATGCATACATGCCCATGCCGAGACACGATTGACATTTTTTGTTACTCTACATCTACACTCACTACAGTAGTGTCCCACTACTAGACAAAACCCTCCCTTTTATTACGGTATCCCCGATAACGAATAATTTCTCCAGACTCAGCCCGGGCCTCTCCTTTAGACGACGACGTCCAAATAAGGTCGTAGACATGTAGGTTATTATAATTGTTTGTCGACAATTACTTAGAGTGCGGCAAAGGCGAGGTCTACAGTACCTGCGGATCGTCGTGTCCACCGACGTGCGATTCCAGAGGTAACACCTGCCAGAGTTGCACGGCGGAATGCGTTAAAGGCTGTTTCTGCAAACCAAATACCGTCAGAGCACCAGATGGCTCGTGTGTACCGCCAGAAAAATGCCGTAAGTAGAGTTTATCGAGTCACTTTCATTGCTCTATAGAGAATGCTGCCCGGACATAGCACTATGTATAAAACGTAATTAGGTACTGAAATAAGCGATTTTGCGATATGTACTTTTACCCTCTGATATCCTAGGGAAGAAACGTGGGGTGACGTAGGTAAAAATTATGATGTGCGTTTAATTCTGATCTAAAATGAAACGAGGTATAACCTCCTGACACCGAGCATTTAACTGAAATTCCTTGCCGAATGTACTTTACAAAGCATTAAACTGTTTCTGTTGCAAAGTCCGAGACCTTGGCTGTTGAAAAAAACGTAAACTGAGGTGTTTCTCATGTTTTCACTAAAACAAATGTTTTTTAATATTGTTTGATAAAGACATTGAACATATTTCTGTTTAGGTATTTTTTGTCTTTTAGAAAGGACTTTAGGTCATTCAAGCATAGTAGGTTACGTGAATAAATTACACAAATCGTTTAAAATTTTAATGAAATTTAATGTAATGTTACACACTAAGTACTAAACATAATCATATTTTTAATATAATCATAAAAAGTAAAAAAATACGCAATCAACACTTAGTTTTATAATGTTTTTCATGAAAAAAACACATACACTACGAACGACAGGTCTTTGTATAGGTTTAATATTTTTACGACGGTTTATATACTTTACTGTACTTCATATCTACACAAAAGTATGTGATTTTGAAAGAATGTTTACTAATTTGCAATTCTATAAAAAACCTACGTTAAAACGAGCGAATTTAACAAAAAAATATAAGTTTTACTTACTGCGTCGACCACGTGCCGCCATAGCTGTATACTCCTGAGCACGGGTCGCAAGAATGGCGGCCACTAGGTAGGATATCTCTATCAAACTTCGAGGACAAACTATCGCCATTACTTAAATTTCATTGGCTGTGAGCAATCACGTGTCCAATATCTTTTTAGCGGGAAAAAACAAACACTCGGGAATTGAGGCTACCTGTAGGTCATCGTCCATTATCGACATACGGAGTTAAAAAATATTCGGACTTTAGAGTACAGTTTATTTAGCACTTTGTAAAGGACGCTAGGTGTCAGGAGGATAAATGAAATCGAATATGAAGGTCAGACATCAAGAGCGATAAATATCAAATTGGCCACTATTATCAAGGACCATTAAAACAAGAGGACTGTCATTCTCCATACAAAAAGCTGTTCCCCGAATTTACAACGCCATCTAGGTATGTAGAAGCTTGGTAAAAGAATTATATTATTTACAATTATTCAACTTTGCAAACGTGACACAGTATTTAAATGTTAGAATTTATTTATTATAAGCTGTTTACGAACTAATTGTTACTATACTATGTTTCTTTGTTCAATTATAACATCGTTAAATGTTTAGTTTTTTAGTGCCATCTAGTTTTTTCCCGGAAATCCCCTAGCGGTCGGGTTACAATCCAAAGTATGGAGAATGACAGTCCTCTTGTTTTAATGGTCCTTGCTATTATTTTAGTAGGGGACGGAGGTATAGATAGATAGAAACCGCTTTTTTGCATGTATTCTTATCTTAGAGGGAGGAAAGAGGAAGGGGAAGGGAATTGCCATAGCACATTTTCCCGAATCTGCGTAACGCACATTTTGTTATGTACGCGTGTTGCGTGTGTGCAAGTAAACACACGCAATACGCGTACCTACATAAAGTACGTAAGTAAAGATACTAACACAACGAATCAAACAACACACTGATTATTTCAAGACCATTAATATAAATATCTGACCAATTTAGTCAGGTTGTTTGACGGCTGCTTGATAGAGGGGATTGTGTGGCTAAGGCTACTCCCAAGCATGTAGATATAGAAAATCTAAGGTGGGGCTTCATAACACAGGGGTAATCCAATTTCCCCCTTGTATACGTTGATGGCGATTAAGGTCAACTGAGGTAATTGCGTCTATGGGGGCAAATGCGTCTTTTGAAGATTTCAATTAATCTGATCTCTTTAAAATATTCGTACAGGCAGGTACGGTAGAAATAATTTTAAAGAGTCCGGATTTTATGAAATCCTTAAAAGACGCATTTGCCCCCATAGACGCAATTACCTCAGTTGACCTTACTCCTTGCGAAGTGCGCGTTGCTCTCAGATATACGAGTAGATACCGAGTATCTATAATTATTTGTTTATTTTTCCAGCGCCACACAAGTGCGGAACTAATGAAGTATTCGTCAAGTGTCCACCTACCTGCCCACGGACTGAAAAGTGTGAAAACTTATGGTCTAAAAAACCCTGTACGCCTATAGATTGTTGCCGTCCTCAATGCCGGTGCAAGCCTGGCTTCTACCGAGACGCTCAAAATAAATGCATTAGCACACGAGAATGCAGTAAGTAATTATATTTTAATACGTTGCCCGCTCACTTGCTTTTGGTGCGTGTGACCCTTATGTTAAAATAGCATAGAGTTGAACGGAAAACAGCAAGCGAGTCGAGTGGATAAATTATTTTATTTAAATTTATTTGTTTGTCTTGTTTTTTGCCAGTGATACATGTCACCAACACTTTCAATTATTATAGTTATTTTCTCAAAAATCATAAGCCTATATGTATACGTCCCACTGCTGGGCACAGGCCTACACGCTAGGCCACTGCGGATTGGGGACTCCACAGGTTTCCTCACGAAGTTTTTCGTTCACCGAAAAGCTAATGATCTAACTAATCTAACATAAGTTTCGAAAATTCATTGGTATGAGCCAGAATTCGAACCCATGACCTCTGCTTGAAATGCGCATGTCCGAACCACTCGGCTACCATAGCAGAAAATAAGTACACTCACGGACAACGAATTCAGGTCATTTTCTATGAACAATTATATAGAAAATGACCCGAATTCATTGTCCGTTACTACGTGCAGAAGCTTCTATCTCTAACAAAGCTGTCGTCGAAGCGCACTCGCATCCGACTGTCTATCGCATAATACGTAGGTACTGATGCGTGCTTCTTCTGGTCGCTGGCTGTTAGCCCACCGAACGAAGACCAAAATTTGCCTGTCAAGGGAAAAAACTCGTGTATAAGCGAATTTTGGCATAGTTGTGAGGAATGGGGTTTTAAACGACATACTAAAAGTACTGATGGGTGGGGGTGAAGCTAACGGGGGGAGGGGGGTGTAAAGGTCCCTTTTTTTAGTTTTTTGCAAAAAACTCGTAAACTGTGGCCTATAGCTAAAAATAGTCTGAAACACAAATAATGTACGTAAAATTCTCTACAAAAAAGATGAACACGTTTTTTCTCTGGGATCAATACTTCATGAGATATAGATGGAAGTATATGACCAATAAAGAAAACACATTTGTTTAAGTACGGCACGTATATTCCTAAAGATAAAATCCCTAATTATTGTCTAAATCTAAAATATTATCATAATCATCGTCGTCAGCGGTTACTTCGATAGGAGCTCCGTTAGTGCATGAGCCGGAGCATACACCGCAGACATTGGAGCAGGGAATTCCAGCTTTCCGGCAGCCACATCGCATACCACATCCCGTCTTACACCGGCAGAATATGGTTTTGAGAATTGAGTCAGGTGCCACTGGGTCGTCGGTTGTCACTGGCTTTAGGATGCCATCGTCTCCTATCAAGTCGACATCCTCCCCAATAACAACAGTTGGATGTAAGGCAGCCATCTCCAACCCGCACCTGACAATAATGCCATCAGCATCTCCTGTAGCAATGGTTGTTCCAATCCCTGCTGCTGTCATCTTCTCGGCAAGGAACTGAATCAGCCTTGTTTTATTGTTTTCGTTAGCAAAGAAATGCTCCTGTGGAATGGTGATGATTGTATTTTCATTAAAATTAATGTCGACCGAAGTTTTTGTCAGACCTCGTTGCTTCTGCTCTGCTCGTTTAGTACTGTCGACATCACCATAACCATCAAAAATCACTTTACAATTTGGGCCGTAGTGTTTCTGTACATAAGTAATATATTGATGGCAAATCGAAGAAACGCTGGAGGACGGTTTCCATTTCATACGGTGCAGTAGAAAACCACCATTTACTACTTTGAAGCTTTGATGTAGATCAAGAGCAACGCTGTTCTCTGCTGGCACAATACATTGTAGAGTGATGACTTCTTCCCCTTTCGTATTCCACCCTCGAAGAACAGAGCCATGGGGAATGGAGGCAGTTCATAGGTCAAAAGGTCTGCAACATCTTCTTCGTTCTTTTTAGCTATGACAGTTCTTTGAAAAATTGTCAGAGGGTTAATAGTAACTGTCTCGTCATTGATTTTAATGCTACTGCTCATACTGGCAAGTGATAAAATCACGTTCTTCTTAGATCCTGGGAAATTCTAAAGTAAACTGCCACAAAGCCCTAGATATTGGAAACAAAACAATGCAAAGTTTCACAGGCAGCAAATTCGGTGACATGAAGTCGACTTGATAGGAGACGATAGCATCCTAAAGCCAGAGACAACCGACGACCCAGTGGCACCTGACTCAATTCTCAAAACCATATTTTGCCGGTGTAAGACGGGATGTGGGATGCGATGTGGCTGCCGGAAAGCTGGAATTCCCTGCTCCAAGGTCTGCGGTGTATGCTCCGGCTCATGCACTAACGGAGCTCCTATCGAAGTAACCGCTGACGACGATGATTATGATAATATTTTAGATTTAGACAATAATTAGGGATTTTATCTTTAGGAATATACGTGCCGTACTTAAACAAATGTGTTTTCTTTATTGGTCATATACTTCCCTCTATATCTCATGAAGTATTGATCCCAGAGAAAAAACGTGTTCATCTTTTTTGTAGAGAATTTTACGTACATTATTTGTGTTTCAGACTATTTTTAGCTATAGGCCACAGTTTACGAGTTTTTTGCAAAAAACTAAAAAAAGGGACCTTTACACCCCCCTCCCCCCGTTAGCTTCACCCCCACCCATCAGTACTTTTAGTATGTCGTTTAAAACCCCATTCCTTACAACTATGCCAAAATTCGCTTATACACGAGTTTTTTCCTCTGAGTTTACTTCGTTTGGTGGACTATGTTACCACTCATGGGTGACGATATTTAATAATAATAATAACCGTGTAACGGAATCGCGGAGTGAGTCAATCCTGACCGACCATACTCGGCTACCATAGCTTCATAACCACCACAATAACCATTCCAAAATTATATTTTTTTACCGTGTCTCACGTACTCACATTTTCTTTTCTTTCTTTCTATGTAAAGAGATTGTGTCAAGATATATTAGATCCACAAAATTATGTAGCATCTATTTCCAGTTATTAGTATTTAGTTCTTTTTATACGTCTAGGTACTAAATGCATGTTTGTTTTTATTTTACAGAGGCTCATAAGAACGGTTAATGGATCGATAGTTAGTGCAAGCAGTGTACCAAAGCACACATTGCGGTTTCATCGTAAGCTTTCATATGACGGCATGATACCTGAAATACGAAAATAAACAGTCAAATTTAAAATTTAATCTGTATCTTATTCAATCATTTCTACACCGACCGACACTTTGTGGAGTTCTCTTAATTAATCAGTACGTCTAGCATAACTGGCCGCGACTTCGTATCTCGCGCGACTTAGCATCACCTGTCACTGTCATACTATATTGAGTGAAAAGATATAGGTAAGATTTGTCGCGCGACAAAGAGTCGCGTGTCACAGATGTGCTAGAGGTACAGGGATCCTGACACCCTGGATATATGTATACTCTTCTCCTTGTGTTTGAAGATTCCACCACTTACAATCGTGTGCCACTAAGACACAACAGTAAACAGACTATTTAAGTAAATATCATACAATATCGATGGAAGTTAAAATAAAGAGCGGAACACCGGAAAACAGAATATATTCTACTAGTCCGGTTCGTCGTGAGGAGAAGTCTCACTAAGATGTCTAAGGCTTTCGCGTTGTAATTGCTTGGCGTTACGGCAGACTGCGGAAAATTCTGATGAAATAATGGGTAAGATTTTATTTTACAGATGGAGTGAACAAGATTTTGCCAGCGTATATTATCGGAAAAGTTCGTATTTAATTGCTCTCTCAAATAGCTTCAGTTTCTATTGAGACATTTGTCACTGACTAATATAATAGACAGTGATCGGCGATTTGGTTGCAACGCCGCGATATAATAGCAGTTCATGTGATTTGGTCGCAACGCGATATACGTGGTGGGCCCTGTAATAGGAGAAAATAATTAAAATATAGATTGTACTCCTCAAACTGAACCACATTTGGTCAGCGACATTAAAAATAACTTCTCTTGATTATTAGTAGGTATACATACTTTTTTAATTTTATTTTTTACTATAAATAAATAAATATATTTGAAGACGCAATGTATAGCGAATTATTTTATGTTTGTAGCCTGACAAGCGACGTCTTGACTCTTGACTTCTTCTAGATCCCGAAGTATGTACGTTACGCACGTTGGTATGGTTTGGGACCTAGGTATAATTTTAAGGTTGAATTTTAAATTATGAATCGATTTTTCTTATACATGACTAACAATTACTTGCACCTATAGTGAACTTAAGTTACTATTTTTTTTGTTGTAGGTACTTTTTGTTTTTCCCAATTAAGAAGTAAAAAAATCCTCCTCCGTATCCTTATAACACTAATGCAAAGGTTTGATATTTAATGGTATCTTTCTACGCTAAACTGATACAGCACACAAGGGCCGCGTCCTGACTTGCCCCAGGACCCGAATGTCCTGGTCTAACTTCACTCCGACCTCGCTCGGGCTCAGCTAAGTTTCTTGCCGGAGTCTTCTTAGCTAGGCTAGGTTTTTAGCGAACCGGCACCTAAAACTCCCATTAGTTCGATACACAAGTTCACATAAGGACAGGATGACCCGAGTCATCCTTCCCGCTGGTCCGCTGCTCACTCTGAGCAATCAGCGCAAAGTTAAGGTGGCCCTGGCCAAACGACCTAGTTCGACTCCAGGAGTTCAGCCCCCACGTAGCCCGATCATATCGAGGTGGATCGATTATCACTAGTGCTCCGTATTAATCTTAAGCAGCTTTGTTGTAAATCGTGTTTTAGATTAACCATTCAAAATCCATCTGTATATAGAGCGTCTCCTGGAACTGTGCAGCGTTAAAGTCGCCGTCAATAGAATTTGCTAACTATGTAAACAAAAGGCGTAACTTTGTTTTGTCACTGTTTCTCCTTGAATTTTCACACCATCTCATCAAACACCACTGAAACCATACACTATTTAAACGGTCGTTGCCGTAAAATACAAAACCATACAATAAATAATTGAATCTAGGATATTTCATTAAAAATTTAAAATAGTTTCATACATAGGTTATTATGTCATAATGGAATGACGTTTTTGTTTCTTTTAAATTCTACAATTGTCTATGATGATAGCGTTGTGACTAAAGTTGGTGATATTGTAAAGCTGCTACACATTACCTAACTTACGCTCTGTACCTAAGAAAATAAAATGAAATATTTAGACGGCATCATCGATAGAGCTACGGATGCAATAACGGCACCTTTTGTGATAAATACTGGTGGATACATAATCTTCAAGTAACGATTCGTCTTCTGATTAAGCAAATTAAAAATACCTGTTTCTTGCGTTCGATACTTTAAAAGTCCATATGTTTTGACATAAAAGAGTAAAGTAAGAGTCTTCCCCATCACTAGTAAATTCATCATTCAGAGACAATTTCAATATGGCGGTTTATTTACAAAGCTAGCAAATTCTATTGGCGGCGACTTTACAGCAGAAACGCACTGCAATTACAATTGCAATTAAACAGAATTTAAAGTGGACAATGTAGATCGGAAGTAGAGCGTTCAGATATTTTTGATAACATACCTACATGCACAATTTTCACTACTTTTGATGTTGATGTTCACTACAACTACTGAACACACAAGTTTGCACCCGTCTCTTTCACGAAACGGACAAGTCAATCCGAAAAAAAAAACAATTTCCAAAAATCCACAAATCCCGTCCATTGAGCGAACAGGCAACAATGCCCCCGTCCCTCGCGGGCTCAGCGGCGGCGACAGAATGATGGATCACGACCACTTGTGTATTGTAGTGGGGACCCGGGAATTGAGATTTCTGAGACGCACGTAAATAGCTTTTTCTCACGATATTTGTTTTTATCGAAAGTAGGAATATATAAAACAACGTGCCAAAATAAATATCTTTAGGTAGATATTTTCTGTATTAAAGCACAGTTCCCATCACAGATAAAGAGTACCTACTCCCAGACTTTTTCCCCAGTGTGCTTCCAGTCTGCATAGTGGGGCGCATCATAGGTATTTATAACGATTTGTTTTAATTAAGTAAATATTGCCCTTCATTCTATTTTTATACGAAAAATCAGGTCAATCAATTAATTAGGTATAATATCTACCTAAGCTGTAGGCGCCGATGCACTCTCCCGCGGGCCTCGGGTTGAAGACCCCGTACCCTGTGCTACATAATGAAGTTACTCTGTTTCTGATATAGCTATGAATTGACCTAATTCATCACCATGGTAGATTTCTGTTAAAAGCACTTCTATGGTACCTACATAATGTGAAGTTACCAACACATAATCATATTGACATAAAAGTTAGGTGCCACCGCACCGTCTGATTCTTTTCATACTTAAGCGTGTCAACGGTGGGCTTCCGTATTTTATGCCAAACAATATATTCCGTATTTCACAACATATTCCGGCATTCCATGCCGAATTTCGTATTATTACGTACACGTGCACCGTAGGTTCTCAAAATCTGTCTACGCCGTGATGGATCGGCGAGGCCCGTATTATATTTTATTCCTACCTATATTGGAGATTGACATTTTCGTTACTTATTTTTTTCCTGACGAAATTGTGGGACGTTGGTATTACGCGAAATTTTAATTTTTCGTGAAAAACATACACAATCTTCCTCTCTCTTTTAATCTTTATTATTTATAGGTGTCAAACAATTACCAATTAGGCTATTATTAAATAATTACTGATATAGGCAAAGAAATGGGTGCCTAGTTTTCCTGTTACTGATAAAATAAAGGGCATTACTAAATTAGGTATATGCGCATGTGGACCTTAGTTTTTATGAAACTATATCATATGTAAAATGTTTTTAGGCATTATACAATATATGTACATAGAGTAAGTAAACTGAGACACTTGAACCGAACGAAAGTGATATTTGGTCGGCTTTCCTGCTTGTCGTCACGAAAGTAGACTAGAGCGTTGTGGAGACACAGACTTAACTATAAATAACGAAATTCCTGCATGAGATCTTTCTACACAAAACTGGCTGACATTCGAATCTAAAAGTTGGTCATTCAGAATGTAGACTTACCTTCCATCGTCATACACCTACAGCAGGCGCTTACGGCCCTCAAATGACTAGTAGCAGTTGACAAATAACCACATTTTTACTAAAAAAAACCCAACTGCTGCAGACGAATGTAATGATGTATCTTATCAAAATCGGATGTGCCGTTGAGTAGTTACGAGCAGACATAGGAACGGACATACATACATACAAACATAATTACATACATACAGGTCAAACACATAACCCTCCTTTGGGCTTCGCCGCAGTCGGGTAATTATAGGATCACTTTCTCGTTCTCCTGTTCCCAACAGTTCCGCTCGCTTAGCTTATATCGCGGAGCCTATTTTGTGCGACGCTGATCCATCAAAACTTTGAGAGTTCTCTGACCAAACTTGTACTAACAGTTTAGCGGTATGGCGGGTCTGGTGTACCAACTGTTTACTGTTAATTGAGCTATTGAAAGGAATTCCAAAGGTGAATGGTCAATCAGAATACCTCATTACCTGATGTTTCGTTTCTTTCGTTTCGACTAAGGTTTCAAAATAAAAACACTGTCTCAAAAGTCTCAAGCTTACTTTTCCTCAATAGAAGTAGGTAAGATAACCTTATCTTACCTACTTCTATTGAGGAAAAGTAAGCCATCTTTGTTACTTACAGCTTTCCTACTCAGATCTCAAAAGTCTCAAGGTGTCAATTAAAAACAACCATTAAAACTCAGGTTTCGTTTTTCACATAATATATATTATGCACAAATCGCTATGTGTATAAACTGATGTACCGAAGGCGCGTATGAAACATCGAATTTCTGATGGCGTCACAAAACTAAATTCAGGTAAATGGGTATTTTATTTTGCACTGTGCAGTGCGTATTGTGAAACTTATCCGTATCCGTAGGAAAGCTGTAAGTAACAAAGATGGCTTACTTTTCCTCAATAGAAGTAGATAAGATAACCTTATCTAGTAATGAGTATGAGTATTGAGGAAAAGTAGTAGTTTTGTATTCCTGTCGAGTACCTACTCGACAGGAATCAGGTTGTATATTGGCACTTGGCGGGAGTCTAGTTCTATGGATATGACGCTGTTCCAAGTTAATATTGACAAAGTACTACGTCAGTACCTACCTAACTACGAAACCGTGGGCCCTAGGTATACAAGTATGGCGTCAGGGCCTAGCTGCGAGATATTCTGTTTACACGTTTATTTGTGCGAAATGTGAACACAGCTTAACGAAAGTACGGTACTATTCCATTTTGCTAAAGAGGTTTTCTGTGACATCTTTCATTACACATACATACCAATAGAAACGTGCGTTTGATGAGATGTCATTTGATTTGAGTTTCAGTTGAATGAAAACGCGCAAAGCGTGTGATCCCATTTTTTGATGTGATGTGTATCTTGTTGCCTTAACTTTTATGCAGGTTCTATAGAACCTACATGCCTAGTCCTATACACTACAGGCTAAATATTCTATGACGTCCTGCACAGGTATGTGTCGACTGTCGTACTAATGCAAAAGTATTACTTAGGAGTCATCCATAGGTATATTACGTCACACGCATAGGGGGGAGGGGGGGTCTAGCGAAATGTGACAGACTATGTTAAAAAGATGGAATATGTTAGGAAAAAGAGTGATATTGGGGGTCTAAAATCGTGTGACGTACTTTGTGGATAACCCCGTAACTAGTTGTGACTAAGTTCCTATTGTCCTCATTGAGAAGCGCCAAAGAAGTACCTATTACCACAATAGAAGCTTAGTATTGCTATTTAGAGCCAACATATCGAAATCAATGTTCTGTACTTTCCCGGAGCCATTTATACAGGCCTCTAATGGCACGTGACAGCGTTGATGGATCGGACTCTCCCTCACAACCCCCCTACTACAGGGAAGGGCAGAATTAGCAGTTTTTTTTTGTTGCCGACTTAAGTTCAAACTAATTTTGGGAATTAGATGTGTAGGAATATATAATAATGGTATAAGCTGCGCGAGTTGGGTGCAATCGAGGCCAATACAAAGAACAAAAAATATTGATTTAATTTGGAAGTAGACCTGACTAAAATATTACAAATAATAATTAATGGCAGCCTTTGGCAATTAGTATAATTATTCCAAATTCATAGGTCACGATTAGACTGAACACACGAGAAGGTCGTGCGTGACTAACAAACCTGTGGCCCATGAAACGGCATGTCAAACGGATAATGTTTGAATCGTTAGTGACGTAAAAATCGTCAATGGCACTAGCACTTTGTCTTAAGCTGATACGGTCAGAACGAGGCGGCACAGTCGGTTTAAGGCGCTTACAGTCGGCCAACGAAGATGTTAAGACAAAGCAAATTGCATACCCACATCCGTGTGCTCAGCAACTCGGGACATGCTTTCAAAGCATGCGTAGCTTGGTAGTGACCCAAAGAAACTTATGAGTAGGCTACAACTAGCATACATACGAGTATTTTGAACAAATTAAGCCACTGCCACCCGACCACAGTATAGCAGTAATTTTCCTTCTTACAAAAGGTACACCGCGCGCTTGAATGTGTGCGCGCCGTGTACGAACGCACTACAAGCAAATAAATAAGAATGCGTAAAGGTGGATTTAGACCAAACGAATTCTAACACATTCTAACCCTACTCTACCAAATTCTTTGTGTACATACTCCAGAATGGCTCGCACTCACACAGACGTGCTATCGCGCGTCTGTGTGAAGACATGACGCGCGCTCCTAAACGGCCGAAGTTGGACTACTTGTTCTTCTTTATACATTGACCCGACCAAATATTTCTTTAGGTTAGCTGTACCTACAGCAAGGGAAATAGAATAATGTAACGACGTGTCCCGTCGCACGACTTTCAAAGCCGTGGCCACTGTTCTTAGCCCTTCATGCTATGTTCGGAACGAGCAGCCTGCTATCGCCTCTATTGCTAATGACTTAACATTCATAATGGCGACTACCGGGACAGTGTCGAGCACTCTGACGTTTACCTTACTCCTCATATATACTCTACATCAGCGGTCGGCAACCTTTTAGCAGCCAAGCGCCACATAACTAGTAGCTAACGAAATTGACGCGGGCCGCACCATGTTAATAATTGGTGTTTTTATACATATCTGAATATATCGACCTATACATACAAAATAGCCAGGAAGGCTCGCGGGCCGCAAGTGAGTGGTTCACGGGCCGCATGCGGCCCGCGGGCCGCTGGTTGCCGACCGCTGCTCTACATTAAATTAAGGTAGGTGTTCCATCGCGAACGAGGAAGCGACCAGCTATCTACTACGACTATTTTTTCGCTCAAGAAACACAAGTACTATAGGTCCAGTGTAAATAAAACAGATGTATCTATTAACCAGTGGCGTAGCGTAAAAGATATCCTTGGGCAAGCCGGTGCAGATTTGGCGTACATTTTCCTTAAGAGCTGTAGAATAAGTTGCTCAAATGCCTGATATTAGGCAAGCCTGTAGGAATCCAGTTCTTTGGACGCCACGCTGCTGCTATTAACAGTTGTTCTCTGTCTGTTCACATTGTCAGCGAGAATTCTCGCTCCACTTAATTGTTGCAGGGACCAGAGCTCACTTGGCGGTAAGAGAATATTTGCCATTATGAGACTTTCACTTACACATCGCGCACGCATACTCGCTTCTAGCCCAGTGACAAACAAAACTATCGCTTGCTTCTCGCTGCTCGCTAACTCGTTTCTATTATATGTATAGAAGGACGATTCTCAATTTGACTGTTTGTTTTTTTGTATGTCTGTCACAATTACTAGAAGACGGCTTTTTGTTTGAAAGGGTACAATCCGCCAAGAAAGTGGTGCTACTTTTAAACTCTAATACGGTAATAAAATCTAAAAGTGGTAGACCACTTTCTTTGCTCACTGTACACCTTCCAGTAAATCCCATTGCAACCAGGTTAGGAATAGATGATGGGATATTGATGATGTCGAAGGAACTCTTCAAATAATATAGGCACACACAGCGATTTGGGTATTTTACAGTAACTCGTGCATTTGCTGTTGAATAGGTTCGAGTAATAAGAATTTTGTAATAATTACTTGTAGTTCACTCGTTTCTCACTGATTATTGGCGATGAGACAGGTGCCTAAGCAGTAACCTTCCAACTAAAAAGATTGATAATGCAACATTCGCTAAGGTTCCGGGTACTTGACTCACCTGTCAGATCCTATTGATATATACGCGGAGACGGAGAACGCCCATTGTGAGAGAAATGATTTTTGTACGTTAAGGTTAGACCACATCCTGTATACGATATGACGGAACAAAAGATTTTCAATTACAGTTTTTTAGCTCTAGAACTAAAAAAGCTCTATCTATTACTCAGAATTTATTTGAAATATCAAGTTTTAATGGCTCCTAACTATAATAACCACTAATAATAGGGATCTACAACTATTGATCTATTGACCTCTATTTTCACGCATAACATCTAGTTGATGTTATGCGTGAAAGTAGATCAACAACTAGAAAATTCAGAATTCATAAAATCCCCTTAAACTTCGGACTGACTGTCTTGAAATTCATCGAATAAAGCATTTAAGAAAAATCCCGCTTAAAAATTGGTCAAAGTGATAGAGAGAAAACCGCCAAAATTTTTCACGAAAAGTCCCAGTTTGGAAATGTGGAAGAATCAGTAAAGCAGACAAAGTGGGTATGTAGACGAACTGGGAATGTGGAGAAATGGGAACCGAAATGCGAATGATATGTGGGAGGATGAAGTGGACATGTGGACTAAAATAGAAAGTGGACGTAATGGAAATGTTAAGCCGAACGTTGCCACAGATATATGACATATTGACGATACATTTAGAATAGTGGGAATGAAATCTCGGGTTCAAATCCTGGTAAGGGCAAATATGAGCATGAGTATTTATTCTATTTAAGTAGGTATGTATTTCGTTATCTAGTACCCATAGTACAAATATTGCTCAGATACCGATATACGTTAAACATTTACAAAACCCTTTTTTTCGTCAGGGGTTAAGAATATAGGCCTAAATATAAACGTATCACTAAGAAACTCAAACGTAGGTCACAGTTCCTAGCTCCATGCGGGTCAGCAGAAAGTACCTTAACTTCGCAAAGGACGCTACGAATTTCGCAAAGGATCGTTACTTCAATGGGCTATCACGAACCGATTTACTCGTCAGCCGATCGATTTAGACGTCAGTCGATCGATTTGTTTGCCGATTGTCGTTATCTAGGACATAGCTGTCGCAACAAACAATTTTCATAATGAAGGTATGAATGTTGTTAGTGATTGTAATGATAGGCTAGGCCCATTGTAAACGAGTTTACTTAGCGAGTAATGAATGGAGTCCTTGGTGTATATTGTGCTAAATTATATACTTAGACTATGACTATACTTAGAAATGGTGTAGGATGTAATTATTAAACAATAAATAGGTAGGCTATATTTTCAAACATTTAATGAATTAATAATATGTAGGAAGAAAGAAACATAATAACGGGGGACAATCATACACAAATCGATCTAGTCCCAAACTAAGCAATGCTTGTACTATGGGTAGGTAGGTACTAGATGACGATATACTTAAAAAACTATTTGATCAACGGTACTAAAACAAACAAAAGTAAAGAATTACACTATAAACTAAAACCTAAATATACCTAAAAACGAGTTAAGCTATACATATACAAAAAAAAAGGAAAATTACAAAAAGAATACCCCTTCAAGCAATTCGGTCTGCGGCATGGTCCCCATTACGCTGGCGGCATTACCTCTGTGGATTGGGAGTGCAATTCTTTGAGAGAGGTAAGCGCCAGCTCTTCCCTACCTACGAAGACCTCTTAGCTTATCTAACCCAGCACCCACTAACCTTCTCCTCCACCCAGTTTCTCAGCAACCACGGCTATCATAAATCTTACCTGAACCGCTTCGGCATCACCCCTGACGATCTCTGCCCCTGCGATCCTCCCTCCAACATTCCACAGATCTTCGAACACTTAATCTACCACTGCCCCCGATTTACAGCCAAACGAATGGACCTGGAAATAATCTGTCAAAACCTCAACCTAAATCGCCATAGCCTAAAAGACATCCTCTCTAAAGAATCATCAAGCCTCATCTTCCACTCACTAATAAAACACATAGTTAAAAACCTAAAAGCATTTAACAATACATAGTCTAATTAGCATCTCCCGAGGCGTGGACCAGCCGCGGCGACAGGACCCTCATGAAGGTAACTTAGATAAATACATAAGCTCAGTCGGGGCAAGTGCGCCAACGGGGTAAGTGCGCCTACTATAAAAATATTGAAAAGTATACAGATATTATACTACAAACGACAGTAACCGACCGTTTTAGTTAGTTGCGCGTTTGTAAGATGTCGTTTGTAGTATTATATCTGTAAGTACTTTTCGATATTTACCTCAAAAGGATAAAACGGAGTCCTTATAAGATCACTTTGTTGTCCGTCTGTCTGTCTAGCCGTTTGTTAAGACGCTTTATCTCGGGAACGCCTGGAGGTATCCAGTTGAAACTTAAACCATGTACTTAGGTTTATAGTCTCTTCACCTTGAAGCTGTAAAAAAAATCAAATTTTTAAGTTGACGTAAAAAACGAAATGGCCATTTATGCCGCAAATAACGTACATTTCGAGTCTCTCAAGGCAACCCAAAATTTATAGGGTACTTTCCGTTGACCTAGAACTATGAAATCTGGCAAGTAATACCGTCCTACTACAAGTAAGAATAGGAAAAAATCTGAAAATTATACATTTGTAATTCGGATGTTGACTAATGTTGATTTCTACAACATAATATAGTCACATGGATTGGAAAATACTAAATTATCATAACACAAAAGAAATAAACCAAAAATGTATAAAAAATATAAAGTTATGAGACCACAAAGTTTTAAAAAAAAACGATATTTTTTGTTATCGTCGTAAAGAAAAATTAAAGTCAATTTCGGAATGCATAAATAACACTAAAAAAATAAATGTATCACAACGATGTGCTTAAACACACTTTTTCGTGCTCAAAATGGCAAAATGCTATTTTTTTCATACGACTTAGTACAGCGATCGAAGCGATGACGTCATAGGAGTTTTGTAAGTATAAAGCGTTTTCAATGCTCAGCGCGATCTGCTACTTTTGATTACAATTTGTGGCTGTTATACTTATACAAATGTATTAGGTGTCATATAGATATACATGATACATTGTGCTATTATTATGGGATTACGTTATTTTTTATCTGCAATAGTTGTATGTTGTACATTTTCAGCTGGAGGCTTTAGTTAAACAGAGATTATACTCGAAATAAAATTCGACGTAACATTAACATTTAAATTATTTAAGTATCTTCCGTTGAATTACGTTATCTCCGGACTTTAAGATCGAAAGTAGTCGCATAAGTAGTTACTTAATATAAATAATTAAATCGAATCCGGATAGCATTAACGTGATTCGTGTCCCCCGGTTCCCCATACAAACGAAACTAGAGTTATTAATCAAAACGTATATTTCGACACTTTTAAGGAAAACTAAAGGAAAACTATATTAAACTTTCCGTTGACCTAGAACCATGAAATTTGGCAAGTACCTAGGTAATACCGTCTTATGCTACAAGTATAGAAAAAGATCTGAAAACTATACATTTGTTATTAAATCATAAAAAATATAGTCTTTTAATTCAATTACAAATACAAATTATTTATTTCAATAATCAGTTTCAAAATTGTACATGTATGCTGACCCCCACACTAAGCATTGCCTGCCCTGTGGAGAAGAATTCAATTCAATCATTTATTCATAAAAACATTTTTATACGTCAAGGCAAAATAAACTTACGACAACATTACTAAGGGAATGAAAATGTATAGGGTACCTACTTTAATATATGTACCTACAAATTTGTACGGAACCCTCGGTGGGCGGATCCGACTCGCACTTGTCCGGTTTTTTATTTTGTTTAAAAAAATTTATCACGCTATGAATTAAAACATATTTGAACTAAAATTTGTGTATGTTGTTAAAGTAAATTACTAACCCTCTTTTCTTTTGTACGGGGAGCCGGACGACGAATCATCTTAACCTAACAAATTAAAATTAACCTAATAACCTCATAGAAATCGTCTTTAAAATCGAGAAGTATGATGTTGTTCTGTATTGGCATGTTGTAATAGATCGGTTAGAGTAGTAGGAATTCAAACGCAAATTATGAAAAGCTTGTGCTCGCTGCGCACCACGCGAAAAACTGTGAAATTGGTAAACTTAGGTTAATAAACTATACGTTTTTCTAGTATACCTAACATTAAATATTGCTAAAGTAAGAGTTAAATAAGTTTTCCGCAATTCAAGCCCAACCACAGCTCTAAAAACCCTATAAGATCTAAGCTATGGCCCTTCACAGGTGGTTCATTTTTCCCGAAAATTTAACATTGTACGGCTTGTTCCTCCATTTTTGCCGTTTTTCTGGGAGGTAAAAAGGAAATTCTGGGCTCAATTTCAGAAGAGAAAATACTACTAACAGATGCAATGCATGAGAGTATTACAGAGGTTGGTGAAAACTGTCTGGTAGCTCTTTAATCTCCTTATGGAGGAGTTTTAATCACTTAAAGACTGCACAACCAGCGGTTCTAGCTCCTCGTGAAGATATCGGTAAATGCATAGATTAATCGGGCAGGTTTGGCTTCAACTATAGAGGCTTCCTCATTGCATGTATTCCGACTCTACCACCAAGTGCAAAAGTGGGTCGGGGTAGAGAAGGACCCCACCGAGTGGGGTTGGAAAATGAGTGCCTGCCGCCTTATCCCACTAGCAACTAACAAAGTGCCAGCCCCACAGCATATTCGGGAAAAAATTAACCATATATGAAAAACCATAGCTTGGCCCAAAGCTGCGGTTGAGCTTGTAGTGCGCATCGAGCACAAGTTTTTCGAAGTTGCTATAAATTAAAAAAAAAATCAATATTGACAGATTAAGATCTAAAATAACGAAGTAAAATTCAAAATGAAATGAAATGTACCAGGTCTAGGCACGCAGCTGCGTGTCAAACCAAGTTCATAGACATATCTCAACTATAGACATCTGGTGAACCAACGATTCTTAGCTCTCTTTTAGAGACCTTTATTTTACAACTTTATAATGCAGTAGGTATTACGCATTGAGTTTCATTAGGTAAGATTAATATGCGTCACAAATTCATGATACCTCCCTAGACCCTAGAATACTGTGAAACTAGTTTTAGTGGATTAACTAATCAGGGAGGTATCAAATATAACTAAAGTTAAAAATTAACCAAGCCAAACCAGTTGAAACCAAGGAAATAATACTTCTAACCAGTGCACACCATGTCTCTAAGTTGTTGTGGACTCTGAACCATTATAACCTTGGTAGGTAGTGCACGCCGTGTGCTTTTGATCGATGACATCAATAAATCATAACAATTACTAGAAAGGTTTTCGATTAACTACTGGTCATTTGTTATAGGACTTCCGATCATCTTACTAATGTAGCACATAAACACCGCTGGCACACTGGCTACAGCCACTTCGTAACGGTCGGCCGCCTCGATTGCCCGTTCTTAATTTGAAATTTAAAAGTCAACGCCGGTCGGTTTTTATCGGTCTATTGTGGAAAATGTGCATTTATTTTTTATAAAACTTTGACTAGTGACTTTGTGATCTGTGATTGTTTTTATTAGAAACATGTTTACTGTAACGGTGAGTTTTTTTCGAGGGCTTTCTGTATTACCTCCCGTGCTGTGTACATAATTTTATGTCTACACTTGGCCAGAAAGCGGCTTTTTCCGTACGCGCAGCGGGCCAAAGCCAAGGTAATGGCCAGGTGTGGCATGAAACTCATAACGTCACAGGAATATTAAGTAGATTATACTTAGGAAATTAAGAATATTCTTCGGACAATTCTTCGCGAGTGTACGTAATTTGAAAATAACATTGTTTGAAATGAAGTCGGGTAATTTATGTTCGGATAGATATTACCTATGCTCAATCAAATTTTTGGCTCAAGTAACCACGGGTGAAATGAAGTTGTGAATTTAATTAACATTAAAGGATTTACATTCCATATGATACCTCGAGTAATAAGCCTGATTTCTCAAATAATCACAATGATATAATATATCAGCTTGTCAAACCACTCAACATGATGTAAGAAAACCTTAATTCGGCTCGCGTTTTAAACAAACAAGTTTAATATAAGGCAATTCCAGCCACGCATGCTTATTGCACCTTGTCGCACTAAATTTTTTCACGCAGTTTTAAATTAACTATATGAAACTTCGATCCATTTTGGATTAGAAATTCAACAGTAATTTTTGGTCACCTTTAATTGTTTCTCTAGAACATTAGAGGGTAATATTGTACTAAGTTAATTTCAGTACGAGTTACGTGTTCAAAATAGCACGACTCATATTTTCCAGTTTGAAAATGGTTTTTTTGTAATCGCATGAAAACGCACGATTTTGTGTAATAACCAGGGAGCGTAAGTTTCGTGCCGATGACGTAAAAATGACGTCAAGGTACATACAGCATGATTCACTTTAGGTTTTAGATTGATTTATCGTTACCGGAAATTACCGGTATCGTAAAAGCTATGAATTAATTGTATCACTAGGTACCTTAATTAGAATATTCATTAGATTAGAAAGATTATTAATATGTTAATGGTAGAAGCCATTTTATAAATCGAGATATGTCAGCCTGTGTTATCTTATTTATAGAAACGGGAAATTTGAAAAGAAATCAAAAGCATTTTGATATAGAAGGGACCGCATGAATATAATACATTCGGATAAGTATAATATGTCAAATCGCATATTCGATTGATATTTCCTATTTTCCGTTAAAATAAAAAACAACAACGTACCCATTTTTACTTACAAAATGTCTTCTACCATTGAAGCCAATCAGTAAAAAAAGAAGTAGATTATAATTAATTCATAACTTAAATGATACCGGTAATTTACGGTAACGGTAAATCAATGTACAACCTTAACTAAATCAGCCTGTATGTAGGTTGACGTCATTTGCCTGTCATCGGCACGAAACTTACGCTCCCTGGTAATAACTAATGTAAAATTTAACGAGGCATAATTTTATACGACAATTTCTATAGTCTTTGTCATAGATGTAAGAAATTCTTCAGTTAGTTATCAATCGAATAAGGTTAGATCACTACCAATAGGGCCAATATCAAGGGTACCTACGACGAGCAAATTAACGTAGCAAAGAAAGAGAAGTGATGATCAAGCAAAGAAACCTCTGACCAATAAAAATTTAAACCCAATAGTAATCCGAATGAGTTTCTGCGGCGTTTTGTAACTGTAGATGAAACGTGGATTCACAACTATACCCCGGAAAGTAAAGAACCCCAAAAAAGCCCCCAAAAAAAGCAAAGATGGTCCCTTCCGCTGGAAAGGTAATAACTAACTAACTAACTCTGTCGCTCAGTGACCCAAAAAAGATCTTGGCTTCCGAAACGAGAACACGCCACTTAACCCGATCCTGCGTAGTTTCTGGCCAATCCTCGGCTTGAAGCTTACGCAGATCCGCCTTGACCACGTCTCCCCAGCGATACCTAGGGCGACCCACCGGTCGACGGCCGGTTGGTCGCCCTAGGTATGCCCTTTTCGGCGCACGATCCTCTTCCATTCTATGCAGATGACCGAGCCAGCGAAGCCTATGGGACCTTGTTACTCCGATAATATTGGGCTCGGCCATCAACTCCTCAATCTCCGCATTGCCGCGGACCTTAAACGTGCCATTCTCTCTTTTGGTTGGTCCCAAGATTTTCCGAAGAACTTTCCGTTCCGCCACCAGGAATTGCCAGGAGTTGGAAAGGTAATGGCGACCATTTATTGGGACTCGCAAGGCATCATTACATATTGATTACTTACAAAAAGGAAAAACGATAACAGGGGATTACTATGCTAATTTTGATGATGTTTTAAGAATAAATAAATAAATGGGGGCCCATTTAGGAAAAAAAATCTTCCACCATGACAACGCACCAGCTCACTCATTTAAGATTGTATAGCGTCAAAATTAAAAGAATTACGGTATGAATTGCTGCCTCATCCACCATATTTTCTGTCCCCAAACTTAAAAAAATGGCTCGGTAGGAAGAAATTTGCGACAAATGAAGAGGTCATTGCCGCCACAGAGGCAAAGTATAAAGACGAACAAGTAGTCCAACTTCGGCCATTTATAAGCGCGCGATACGTGCGGTGCGAGCGACACAGACGCGCAACAGCATGTCTGTGTGAGTGCGATCCATACTGGAGCATTCTTACGCATTTTTAATACTTTATAATATATATCACTAAAAATATGTTAAATTTTTCTAAACACGGGTACTTATTAAACAGCCCTCGTATGTTCCAAGATAGGATGTACAGAAACTTCGTACCCATGGTCAAATAACATCGCATGTGACTTTACGTTCAAAGTTTTTTTATTGCTCTAAAGTCATACAAATCATACGAACTACATGATACACACAGATCCTGAAAATTCGACATTTTGCAGATACGACGTTATTTGACCAAGGGTACGACTTAACTTAATGCATGTATCTTCTGCATAATTTGCTTTTACACACAACTTTAACAACTTTCCTTCATACCGCATTTTGCATAGGTATGATTATGCGCTATGCTATACAACGTGTTTATTATCAGGTAGCATAATCAAATGGTTTGGTATATCGTGGACTCGCTGGACAAACTGGATAATGTACAGCATGCTTTCATGTATGCGTCATCAAGACGTCACCAGACGCCATCAGATGGCTCAAATGAAACCACTTTCCCTGTTATATCAAGACGCATCTACCATTACTCCAACTGAGTGACCATTATTGATAATATATTGTCACGTCCAGAAGATAAAATAAGATTACGTAAAAGTTCTTATCCGCCTCTTCGCAACCACGCGCCGATTTGATGAGCTATTTTATAATTTCTATAAAATTGAATAATACCGTAAAATCAGGAGCATTCCGAGCTTTTAGCCAAATCGCAGGCCATTCAGAAACTTAATCAATGTCCCACGTACTTATTTTGGTCTATAAAACCCACTACATATAAAAGCCAGGGGTACAGTAATATGAACTTATATACAAGTACTATAATTATCCTTTTTATTGAATAGTATTTAGAACAGACATAATGACCAATGTGATTCAAAACGTTTCCAATACGAGATAATCAACATACTTTAGAAGTCCTGTTCAACTAGATAAGTTTTAATTCACGGCTAGATTCTTACAAAACTCGGATACCTATTAATGCAACTGGCAATAAATTTAGCCTTCCGATAAAAGCTTATTCATACTTAGCTCATAAATTCAGGTTTCATTTTGTGAGTGAACTAGAGCTTGAACTAATTTATCAGATTTGAATTAGTGTTCTTATAACAGCAGTTCAACTGTCTTGATATATTAATTTGGACTGTAACCTGTGGCCACCTACTAGCGCACCAATCGGTAATTGCTAGACATTACTTGCGTAGAATTGAGGTAGATAATATTAATAAGTTAATAGGAATAAGTAAGAAAACATTTCAATATAATATTATTATCAGATTAAAATTAAGGTATTGGTGTATCAAATAACACACTTGTACAACTAGAACTGGAAGTAAAACTAATTCAACAACCAGTCAATTCAGCTCCACTACTTGATAGGTAAGTAAATTTATATTCCGTAAGTAAAAAATTGGTTCATCAAAACTACGTTTAAATACGTCGCACTGGCATGTTTTGTATTAGGTACACTTACCGGTAACGTAGGGACTGTCAAATTAATCATGTGATCAAAAGTCAAAACCCGTTGGAAATCAGTGAAAAGTGAAATTTGTATCGTGACCTACAGACACGGATCTTCTTATTAGAAATTATGTAATGCATTACTTCACTTTAGGAGCGTTATACTTCGAGTCGATTAGGTGGAAAATTTTGAGTTCAGTAAGCGGCCAGTAAAGTTGGACACCTCTAGGCTTAAAAGGCAGGTCTGGCTTTTATTATTTGAATATTAAACGTTCGGCTGGAATTCATAACTCATCTAAATATCAGTGACAAGTTGTGTTGTGTAAGCTGTGAAATTTGTCCTAGGTCTTGTCTATTAAGTTCTAGCACTAATCTTTATGTGAATAAGGTTTTGTTTTAGATGTGATAATTTGTGACTATTATATAATTTGCGAGCAACTTAGATCGGGATAGTGAAGTATGTTAAATACCCATTAATCCTCTTTTCGAGTCACCGCTCAGGGCTTGCAAAATCGGTCGAGTTTCCAATTCCGGAATTGGGTTCGATTTTTACCTTCAATTCCGGAATTCCGGAACTGGTTCCGGAATTTATTAGTTTAGTTTTCCAATATGAGACATTAGATTAAAATACATTTAAATAAGAATCAGCGCTCAGAATGCAATTAACAAGTAAAAACACTTGGGATATAATTATTTAAAAATGTCCATAATTTCTCACCTCATTATTAATTATCACAAATCCTGTAATTTTTAGGGTTTTCGTCGTTTTTAGGGTTACGTAACTTAAAAGGAGAAAACGGAACCCTTATATGATCACTTTGTTGTCCGTCTGTCTGTAAAGACCCTTTATCTCGGGAACGCGTGAAGGTCTACAGTCCCTTAAATCTGTGAAAAATATAAACAAAAGATCCGGCCGTTTATGCCACAAACGACACTCTCAAGTGAATTAAAATTTATGGGTTCTTTCCGTTGATCTAGAACTATGAAATGAAATATAGCAAGTATTATCGTCTTATACTACAAGTATAGGGAAAAATTTGAAAACTACACTTGTAATTCAATCATTAAAAAAATATAACCTTTTATTTAAAATATTTGTACGGAACCCTCGGTGGGCGAGTCCAACTCGCACTTATCCGGTTGTAGGACATCTTTTCATTTTGTACTACTAAATCATAAAACATTCCTGTTTTTTGTTTAAGTTTTAGAGAGTTGTTCAGAAAAGTTTGGAAAAAACCTTTTAAGGTTTATCAGGCCGGCGTTGCTGGAAATGTTATTGGGACCTTCTCCAATGCCAATTAAGGATTTTCATAAATATTAAGGCATTATTCAATACTTAAAACAATACTTTTATTGTGTCGGAGGCATGGCGCACATGATACGGAGACTGGGCAAGAAGATAATTAGCGTTCGTCTATTTTACAATGTCGTAATTTTTTGAAATAACCGTCTTAATTTTCTCTGTTACACTGGTATCAATTCCGGAATTTTAAGTATATGAATTCCGGAACAGTAACATCGGAAAAATTGGCCGGAATTCCGGAATTTCAGAATTCCGGAATGCAAGCCCTCTGTCAAGTAAAAATGGGAGATTCTTTACTAAATACGTCAAGCTTTGCTCCTCGTTTGTACACGAGAGCATAGGCACCAAGGGCAAACTTAGCTCAACTGGTAAATGGTGTAGTGTTGACGAAATGCGCCAAAATTTACAATAAATTATTGCATTAAGGCGCACTCACACTTACGGCCGGCGGCGCCACGCCTCAGCAGGCATACTCGTTGCACAGCACACCCAGCGGTCGCTGACTCGGAAACGTTACTACACCAATTATACACATTTTTGCACGGACACACGTTACCTGTTTTTAATTATTCAGACGTAGCTTCTTCAATATGCATACATAGATTAATTTTATTTGGAAGTAATAATTTCTTTCGTGTCTTGACTTGAATAATTTCTTACGTTACGTACCGCACCGACTACCAGCGTACTACACCATTTCATTTATGTTGGTTAGATAATTTTTCCAAACTATATATGTATACATACTACACTGTATATGTATGTATAGTGATTTGTGAATTCGCATCAACGTTATGAGAACAAATGCATGGTACCTACTAAAATAAAAACGCCCTTCAGAAACTAGTAATCTAAACAATTTTTTGTTTAATGAACACGTACCATTTTCTATCAAATTTTAAATACACTGTCTTCTCCGCAGGTAATTCTCTCCCTAGCGGCGGGACTCTCAGCGGAAAGCTGGATACCAAGAACCTCGGCGGCTTCAGACGCCCAAATTCGCTTCGCAATAGAAAACAAATACGATACCACAGGTCCCGGTGCCGAGGGTCGGGAGTATGCTTACAAGACGTATCAAACGCTGGACGCAGCTCTAGTAGCCTACGCGGAAGATCCAGACACACAACTACCAGAGCTAGAAAAACAAAGAGTTCTTTATAAACTTACACGGCCCTCTTACAACAGCATCCCTCACGTTACACCGGTTCCCAGATATCAACCGAAAACTGTTGAAGAATATACAGGCTACAAACCCCAGCAAATTAAAAACCAAAATAGCCATGTACAAGAATACGCAAGTTATAAGCCTCAAAATGTTATACAACAAAACAGCGATTACACGGCTTGGAAACCCCAGCAGATTGGAGTACCAAAGAAAACTATTAAAGAGTTTGGATACTATAAACCACACACGGTAATAAGCGACTCAGTCTACCCGAGGCCACAAAGTTCATACGGTTTTGAAGCAATAAACAATGAAAATCACGCGGCGATAAATGAAAACTCCGCACAATTCGCGCAATCGGACGATTTTGACCCAAATCCTCAATATTCCTTCTCTTATGGAGTCCATGTAAGTATCTATGACTAGAAATATTTGTAATCTAGTGTGTTAGTATTAAAGTAGACAAGCTTTAGGCTATGTAATGTAGGTAGGTACCTAACTCATAGTTACATGAAGACAAAATCGTTATTGAAACGCGCTAGCTTTTTCGATATTTTATCGACCGATTGAAAGTTAGTAATTACCTATATTACACACACATACACACACATTACACATTTTGCGACAGCAGCCAACTGGTTTAATTAGCCATTTAGTTAACTGCCTGGATGAAATTTAGCCAATGCCTCTATGTATCAATTAACGATATGGCTGACCAATGCTTAGGCCGTTCGTTTAGTGGGGCAACTATGAGGAGATTTTGGGTTTTCATTCTAAACAACTATGACCCGCCGGAAGGTCGACGAAGCCCCGCTGCGCGGGGCTTCTATTTCTGCTCTGAGGGACTCAAGCTAACTAACAAATCTTACCTAAAAAATGGAGTTTGTTTTGTTCACTTTTTCAATGCAGGGAGAGTCCCCCCGTCCCCCCTTGTAAGATCAGGTTCTAGGACAGAATAGATTTGTACAACTAAAATTTGAGGGACTCAGCTAGGCGGGTTATTTAATGTTGTCGAACGAAAGTAATTTGCCTAGCCGTTATATGATAGAAGGGCTAGACGGCCCGATGTTCATTCAGGCACTTAACTAAATGGCGCCGTTTAATGAAAAGGCTACGCAGTTAACTAAATAGCTCATTAAGCTATTTGGCGGCGACACATACACACACTTATTCCTATATACTCTCAATGTTTTACAATAATATCTCGCCAACTAAGTGTGTTGATTGATACTACATTTAAGAACAGTTTATCATAATATTTTTAAATTCTCAAGCTGCATACACAGTCATAAAGAAATAAACACAAACAATTGTTAGTGAATAATAAATATGAATCATCTTTCTACGTATACAATGTCCTAGTATAATAAGACAATTTCAATGCGATAGAACCTTTAAAGAATTTTCCAAATGTGATGCTTTAGATTTGATATAATATAATTTATCTTTTGCTCGACTTGGCGGGGGCACTGCCGTGCCCCCAGATACGGGTCGCATCTAAGTCAGCTTAATGTGGAAATTTTAGCTGTACCATAACTACAGACTAGATCATAGTGCGCATGTTAAGAAATGGAAACTACACTCGTTTCAAATATTGCACTAACAATCCTTTTATGGAAAATAACGACTAATCTCATTAGCTAGATAACTATATCTAGCATAATACTAAAATGCGGTTACTAATATACAATGTAAGTACTGTTTAAAAATCAAAACAGCTGCCAACGACACTATATAAACCATTCATGATATCGCGTTGCGTAGTAGATGCTAATGAAATCGCCATCGATATCGCGAAATAAGCTATCTTGAGCGATTTTGTTCATATTCGAAAGTCAACCTAAGTCGTTTTATACAAGGTATCTTTATGTCAACTAAAATCCGTAAAATATATGAGCTTGCGATAGTTATTTACTTGACGCAGTAAATACGTGGTAGAAAGTGTTATAGCCTCCACAATGTTAAATTATAAAGCGGAAAATTTTGGAACTAAACTTCACGTCGTATTAAAATCACGTTTATTGCTTACTGATAGCGCCACCGTGGCTGGTTGCCAATAAGTTTGTATTTGCATGTTGGTGTGAAAGTTGATCGAGGCGTTTTTTAGAGCAAAAAAAAATAATTTAGCGACATCTGGCAACGTAAACTGATATTTCACGGCCTTGAATGGTCAAGTGCACGTAAATTAGAGATCAGCGTTTACTTTGAATCTTTATTCACTGAGTTAAACTGAAACGATTTAAGGTACCTGGGTCAATTGCAGAAGAAATGTACCTTTTACTTTTTTTGTCTGATCATGGTGTGTCTTACTACCATTTTACTCAGAATCACGAGCACTTTTCATTTATCAAATAAAAAAAAGTTGTCCTAAATGTCCCAACTTTTCCATACAAATTTTGAATTTCTCAGTTTCGTTACGCCTAAACTAATAGGGGAAAATCGTAACGAAGCTGAGATCTCAGTTTCGTTACGATTTTCCCCTATAAGTATTTTAGTATGGGCGTAACGAAACAGAGTTCAAACTTTGTATGGAAAAGTTGGGACATTTAGGACCACTTTTTTTTATTTTATAAATGAAAAGTGCTCGTGATTCTGAGTAAAATGGTATAAGACACACCATGATCAGACAAAAAAGCAAAAGGTACATTTTTATTGCAATTGGCCCACCTACCTACTTATAAAATATACCTAGAATAAAACACAAAAGTATGTAGTCGCCTTACCGTATACATACTTATATTGTTTTACTATAAATACGAGTGTTTATGATTTCTTTTTTTCTAGTGGAAAAAAAATCTGAAAAAAAAAAGTCTTCCGGGAGATTTGGAGTAGATAATTTTTTTAAAGATAAAGAGTCTGGAAATAGGAATCCCAGATTCCGTCAAGTATTCAGCTTGTAAATCCAATACGAGCAAACATTTAACCTAGACATGGGGTTCAGTATGTAGGTAGTCATTAAGAAGATTTTTTTAAATTACACTCAATTGTGACCCCGTTAATTTTTTAAACACATGCATGTTGTGACTGTGACATTATGAGATACGAGCTTTTTTAAAGTAGCTGCCAAAAAGCGTTAACTTAACTTATGGTTAATATTTTCATTGTAATTTTAAGCAATTTTTGTCTAAATATACTTCTATATTATATTTATATAGGTATACTTATGCTATTGGATTTATACACTGCAGTATGTAGTATGCCTTTGCAATTCTGACATAGGGTTAGGTAATGATTGGATAAGTAACCTGTCAACTGGTGAGGGAGGATCAAAATATCCTAAAAATGGTGATACTCTTACAAAACCTACATAGTTATAGTTCTTATATGGTCTATGTCAGAATTGCAAAGGTCTTGACGATTCTACGACGGGTATTTTTTTCGCGTAGTACGGTAGACTGGGGTTACTCTGATTCACGGGGTAGCATTGACCATCGATTTTTCAACTATAAGAAGTTGGTTTTAGAATGCATTCAGAGCAATTTATTATTAAGGTTGGCTACCTCAATAAAAATACTTAAACGTGTTCAAAATCAAAGGTAATGGGTTGAAAAATCGATGATCAATGTTACCCCGTGAATCAGAGTAACCCCAGTCCACGGTACAACCAGTTGACGACATTATCAGTTGTATCTTGGTTCGGTAGTTGTCTAATAGTAGTCTTCTTAACATTAGTAAATGAATCTCACATCTTACGGTTGGTTAGTATTAGTAGGATACATGTACCTACTACGAAACTTGAGTTGCGCAATTTTAAACCAGTATTGTTTTGTTTGTTTTACGCATCGTTTAAATAATTGAACTCATTAATGTGAAGCATTTTACTGCTACTGTTCTCGGTGTAATTACTCGTGACTGTTATATCACTATTTCTGCCTACATTCACTTTGGTACTTTTTTTGCAATACATGTCGAAGAGTGTGGGTGTAGGCGCATTGCAGATGTATGTGCGCTACGTTCTACCTACTACATTAAAACGAATATAAAAACCTCACCGTTCTTAATGATTAAGGAAGTATAACTCATTTTTGGGAACTAAAATAACTGCATAAATATTAACTTGTTTAACTAATTCATCCGTAGCAGTGCCGAAAATTGCTAACGATGAAGTGGCTTATTATTGCACCATAATTTGGCACGAATTTAAATAGTTCTAGATGCCATTTAAATGATGGGATCCTTTAAAACTTGGTCGGAGTCCTCCAAATATTGTCCACTTTAATTACGTTGATTAAATGTTCACCTCAAATAACTCAAAGTTACACCTTAAGCTAGGTTAAATAACTGTGTGTGGAACCACTATTATTACAAATGAGTATCATAGTACAACATTACTTACAAGCATATACAAGTATTGTTTAATTTATTCATGCGAAAAAATCACAAATTAAATCCTAAACTAAAACCCTAAAGTAAGTAGTAATATGTAGATTCCAAAACCATTTTTATTTTTTTTCTTAATCATGTACTTACTTTGTAAGAAGATCCAAAAAAAACCCCCCCTTCATTATCTTCGAAGTTACTGAACACAAAAATCTGTTATAATTATTAATATCATCCTAAATATTACAGGAAAAATATAAAGGTTTTCCTAACTTGCAACGTTTTTTAGAAATTTTCAAAAATCCTGACTCATACTTATTTGCTCCTATTAAACTAACCGCCTTACAGTTTTTCTTCAACTATTCACGTATTTCAGGTGGTGTCTCGCACATTTCAATATCACTGTCGTCGCCGTCAGTACTCATTTTCAATAATAAACAATCTAAACTTGAGTCGATTTCGATTCTCGAATCGATTGTAATATTCAAAATTCAAAAAAATGTATGGAACAAGAATTTCACATTGAATTAAATTACAAACCGACTAATTCGATAGTCACAATCGGATATGATTCTTTTTTCAAGAAGATGTAACACAGGGTAAAGGTTTCTTAATATACGCCATTAGGTTATCGTTTCCGAACATATTGTAGGAAAATTATGATATGGATGTAGATAAAATGTATTAAATAATCAGTAACTCTAATATTTGACCATGTTCATTAGAGACATACATACATAACGAGATTAAATAATTGACAAATAAATTCTACATTTTTTTCTGTTGAAGTCTACAAGTACTATCGTACAAATCTTCAGCCTCAGGTGGATTTACAAAAATGAAGTAGCAGCTTCAGCCCGTTCTTATCTTGCCAAATTTCTTCAAAATCGGTTGAGTAGTTGAATCGGGAAAAGGTAACAGATATTATTTTAGCATGCCCATTTGTAATAGGTACTTATATACGAGTATTGAGTATTGAGGTCTAGTAATGACTAGGCATATTACATTACTGTCAATTGATAATTTGCTATATGGTAAAAAGTATATACGAGTCCTATCTGTAGAGGGCTTAAGTGCCATTTGATTTTGTGGTCATTCAAGCCTTTTAGATACCGTAAGGCCTAACATAGCAAAACATTTCTTCTATTCTGGCTTTCAGCTCTGACTTCACTTTTCTGACTTCACAAAATTCTATTGTATCCTATTTGAACAAAACCTACAATAATGAAGACAGTACAAAAACGGGAACTACATCAGAATCATAGCAACTAACATCGGCCCCTCCAAAAATATCTCCCCCAGTACGGCCGGTCACCGCGGGGGCAGTAGACTGCAACCCTCCATACACATCGAATAAGAAACGCAACGGTAGAGATCTCCTAATCGGCACCTATAATATAAGGTCACTAGTAGAAGAAAGTCGAAAAGTTCAACTAGACTATGCTCTCAAAGAAATAAAATGGGACATCATCGGTCTCTCAGAAGTAAAAAAAGAAGGACACAAGATTATGCAGCACAAAACTCATATTTTTATGTACATTGGGACGAAGAGCGGTTCTAACGGAGTCGGCTTTCTAATCAAAAAAGAATTCAAAGACAATATCCAGAACTTTTGGCCGCTATCCGACAGAGTAGCAAGATTGGATTTAAAATTTGAAGACATATACTTAAGTATCTTACAAGTATATGCCCCGACAACCAACGGAAGTGAAGAAGAAATTGAAGTATTTTATAATGATATATCGCGGGCCCTAAAAAATACAAATATACATACTTTAGTCATTGGGGACTTTAATGCAAAAATTGGCATACGCAAACCGGAAGAAAACAGAACTATGGGCCCCTGGGGGTATGGAAACCGAAATTCTAGAGGAGAAAAGTTGGTCCGGTTCTGTTTGGAGAATGAACTGAAGATCAGTAATACTTTCTTTCAAAAAAAAACAAAAATGAAATGGACCTGGCACTCCCCTGATCGCAACATACGAAACGAAATTGATTTTATTCTTGTAAAAAATATGGCGCACATAAATAATATTCAAATTATAAATACTTCATACCCTTCTGATCATAGATTTCTTAGCGAATTACAATATTCACGTAAAAGTGAAAAATTTAAGAAAAACTTATGGGAGAGCAATTTCCAACTTAGAACCCGTTGAAAAAGAGTATTTGAAAAATGCGTTTATAGACTTGTACAGTTATCCGCCGAATCCGGAAAACATACAAAATAGCTACGTATATCTAACTAAAACCATAAAAGAAAGCATCCAGTTACTACCAAGTAAGAAAGAAAAAAAATTGGACTCCAATTATATAACGGAAGACATAGCGAAACTAATAGAGGAAAGGAACGATCTGAAAAGTAGATAAAATAAAACTAAAACTCAGAAGAAACAGCTGTCGAAATTATACCGGAAAATAAAAAAGAAAATAAACAAAGAAAAACGCAAAAATAACCTAAAAGTAGTAGAAGAAGAGTTGAAAAATACGGGCTCTATAAAGAGAGCAGAAAAAAAGTTGAAGCAGATGGAAGAATGGGTTGTTTCTCTACAAGACGTCAATGGCCGAACTAAGACAGCTCGGAGCAGCCTTCTAGGTATCGCAACAACATTCTACGAAAATCTATACAATTTTGAGATAAATAATAATACTAGTTTACGAGTAACCTTCAGCAGTTTAGAAGATACGCCAATATTCATAGAGACCGAAATATCTAACATAATAAAGAAATTAAAACCCGCTAAATCACCTGGCGAAGACGGTATCACGAATGACTCTATCAAAGCTCTAACTGATCCACTCACTCCAATACTAACTAAACTGTTTAATTATATTCTGAAACTGAAGACAATACCTAAAGAATGGGAATCATGTGTTATCACACTGCTCTACAAGAAAGGAAACGCTCTGAATATTGAAAACTATAGACCAATTAGCCTTTTGCAAACCATTTACAAAATTTTCACAAGCGTTATACTTCAAAGACTAAGACCAATTTTAGAGAGTCAACAGTCTAGAGAACAGGCAGGATTCAGACCAGGTTACTCTACCATGGATCACATTTTCACTCTCACTCAAGTAATGGAGAGATATATAGAGCACAGAAAAACACTGTATATCGCCTTTATCGACTACAAAAAGGCTTTCGACTGTATACATCACCACGCATTAAGGGCATCACTAAATGAACAAGGCGTACCACCTGATTACGTCCAATTACTACAAGAAATCTATAGTAAAAGTAAAGGTAGAGTAAGACTAGAAAAAGCTGGAAATTATTTTAGAATAAAGAGAGGCGTCAGACAGGGCGACCCAATTTCACCGAATTTATTTACGGCTCTATTGGAAAGCATATTTAGAAGATTAGACTTGGACGGGAAAGGAATTAACGTAAACGGAGAATATTTAAACCACTTACGATTCGCGGATGACATAGTGATCATCACCGAAAACTATGAAGACCTGGCGTACATACTGGAAGCCCTCGATACAAAAAGTCGTGAATGTGGCCTGGAAATGAACCCAAACAAAACCTGTATAATGACAAACGGCCCACAGCTACCGTTGGCAATTCATAGTACGAATATCCAATACGTCACCGAGTATACCTACCTAGGACAACACATCTCATTCGAAAACCAAACACTAACCGAGGTTGACAAACGAACCAAGAAAGCTTGGAACAAATACTGGTCGTTAAAGCATATATTCAAAAGTAGCTTACCAATGTATCTCAAAAAGAAGGCCATGGATACTTGTGTACTACCAACTCTACTTTATGGATGCCAGAGTTGGGTGCTAAGCAAAAAAATTATACACAAACTGCAAGTGACCCAGCGAGCCATGGAGCGCAGTATTCTTAAATTAAAATTACGCGACAAACAAAGAAATTCAAACATACGCCAAAAAACTAAAATTATAGACGCAGCAAAATTAGCCTGTGAACTAAAATGGCGGTGGGCAAGATATCGAGGAAGTGGCCGGCAAAACGTGGACAAGGGCAGCGGGAGACCGAGTGCTATGGCAACGGATGGAGGAGGCCTATACCCGTAAATGGGTGCCCCATTAAAAAAAAAAAAAAAAACTAAAAGCAATACCTATACAAATGCAATAAAATTAAAAAATATTTAAAATGTTAATTTATTTAAAAATTTAATGTAAAATGTAATTTATTAAAAATGTAAGTGTAATTTATTTATAATGGGAAATACCTAAATGGCTTTTTATTTTTATTTTATTTTTATTTATTTATTAAGGCCTAACATAGCAAAACATTTCTTCTATTCTGGCTTTCAGCTCTGACTTCACTTTTTCCTTAAATTGTTTCCTTGGATTATTGAAAAGAAAATTTGTGTGCACCAAATTCATCGTTTTACCTGTTCATGTTACTTAAGTAATATGAAACAAGCATTTAGTGATATTCCCAAGGATGAAAACTCTAGTTTCAAACTATTTCTGCTCTCATTAACATGCCAATTATAAAAATCATAACTCAATGTCAAAGCTAAACTGGTCTATTAGGTTGGTACTAAAGGTTAATGATATGGGTTAAATCATTGTCAAAACTACCCATTGTCGACATGCCCAAACGCAAGTATTTGTTAATGAAATTTCACAGTAATGATATCTTTGTTCAATCGATTTGACCCTGAGCTGAGCACGAATTGACTGGGCCATGCTTCGGGCATTGTTTTAATTTGATGATAGAAACTAAGTTATCTCTTACTGAATGCTTATTATGTTGTCATTAATTTGAATTCGATATGTATACATATAGTGTCAGACAACTATTTAGTGCCGTAAGCCAAGCATTGTCTTTTGTAACATTACATGAAGGTTGTTTAATATTTTTTGGAACGAAAATATGTTTGATATGCTACATAAAACAGGTAAGGAGAATTAAACTGTAGATACTATTTATTATCTTTAGCTCTTCTAAGTACCTAGTAAGCAATTTTCTACCATCAAGATGTACTGAAAATGATCCTTTCTCGGAAATAGAGTAACTCTATATAGTTAAAATTTTTGTGTTGACTTGAATTGCTTTATTTATGAGGGAATAGACAATTTCGGTAAAAAAGGTTCATCATAGTGGCTACCAGTGGCGTGGCGTAAAAGATATCCTTGGGCAAGCCGATGCAGATTTGGCGAACATTTTCTTTAACAGCTGTAAAATAAGATGCTCAAATGCCTGATATTAGGCAAGCTGGTAGGAAAAGAGTTCTTTGGACGCCACGCCACTGCTGGCTACTATCCGTACAAATGGTTTCGATCCTTAGTATTGAATGGATAGAAAGATGCTATCCATTTATGAGACTAAATAATAGCATTAAAAAGAGCAAACAAAACAACCGAACTAACTAAGACTACGCTTCCACCAGCGATATGCGAGGTAGCTACGAAGCGACGAGGAATGAATGCACTAATCCTGGGCTGATTGGTGGACAATGATTTCCTCGCTAACCGCTTAGCTACCTCGAAGTGTCCTATCAACAGCTCGGGGTACCGCAGTAGTAACGCATACGAACTGTGACTTTAGCGCAAGTGATAGCGGATAGTGAACCAAGTTTTAAACGCAAGCGCGTGCACCGCGACCTTGCGAAAAATGCGATAATTGCGATCGGTTATGACATGGCTTTCAATGGCGCAGGAATGTCTGCGAGGCTGCCGGAGAGGCCGTAGGCCTACCACCTGTTACATACATATATCACATACATGCGTATGTAATAGCATTATGCATTCCTTTACGTCCCACCATGATTGGCATGTGCAATTCGATTTGTCACTAGACTTTCAACTGTCATTGTTTCGTTCAGTTTATTATAGAGCTTTACATGGAAACTACCTTTTTGTGCATTGTGTCGACATACCTGAATGTTAACATAATGAATTATAATGCCAGTTCTTCTTTCAGTTACTGCAAAAGCTTAGTTGTTTAATATGTAAGGTAAGAATGATGTGCATTGCAAAAATGCAATATCGCTAGTTCTTATCTTAGAGAAGCTACTTAGTAGCTACATCAATACACCATGTATTGATGTGACTACACATCATCTCCAATCAATTCATCTTCTTCGCAACGAATATGTTGTCTCAATACTCCCAATTACAACACAACAAAATTTAAATATTTATCACTAGATCTATCTAGCCACAAATACACGTATTAAAACAATTTGGCTTATTTAATTCCATAATTTCATAATCAAACCTTGTCCTCAAACGACTATCATCTTCAACAATCTTGCAAAAGCCTAAGTGGAGCAATGCCAATCGATTACACAAAATGCCGCCTCATACATTACTGCTTCCTCACTAATCCGTGAGAACTTCTTAAATTAAACTAGCAAGGTATACGAAGTACGAAATAACGGTGGCCAAGTTCCTATGCGTTCACTTTCACAATTGTGTACAGGGACGTAAGGTTCAAAAGAGTTCGCCAGTAAGGTAGGAAGTTAAGTGTGGAATTATAGAGGTGTGGTCGTTATGCAATTGGGGTACTCATGACTGTCAAGGCAAGTTAGTGTAGGTACTCGGTCAGTAAAGGTATTTTTAAGAATCACCTTTATTTATTTTACCGAATCCAAAAAGATAGATTTTCGACTCGTCAATATTTTTTTCACGTCATATCTCCGCCATTTCCCTCAAGCTCTAATTTTTATTGATTGCATATCTCACGGATAATTCCAAATACATTTTGGTTAAGTTCGTTTTAAGTCAATGTTTGCTCACATTACTATACCTAATTAATAATGATGCCTACTAAGAAGAAAAAAAATTAACTTCGCAGTATGCATGTAATCTTCGAAATTGCTCAGAATATTTTAATCGACTAGGTACAAGTGAACCTATTCAATAAGAAATGTACAAGTCCGTATAAAATACCCAAATCGTTGTGTGTATGCCTATAATAAATGAATGGTTCCCTCCATTTTTCCATGATCCCATCATCGGATCCTGATTTTGTTGCAATGGGACTACCTCGGAGGTATACCGTACAGCATAATGCCTATATAGTCAAAAATACACTGTTCATTCATCTCAGTATGTTGGAAACTCTTTACATATTTTTATAGTTTTTATTACCTTTTTGTTTGACACATTCTTTTACATGTCAGTTGTTACTAATTTTGTTTGCTGAGATAGGTTGTCATTGTAAATATTCGTGAAAATTAAATTATTTATATCTTTACTACGTGAGTCGTGAGTTTTATCATCCATCCATCCATACAGTCCATAAATCGCCCACACAGTACAAAATAACATCATACATAACATAAGTTATATTTCATCATAAATTATATTAGTATATTACCTAGCCAGGAGGGCTGGCTTCTTTAGTTTAAGCAATGCACAGCGCGTGCACTAACTCATAAATGTTACGTTACGACCGACCCTCATGAAAATCAGCGCCGGACTTACGCCCAGCACATGCTGAGTTTGGTGCCTTTGACCAACATGCTGCTACTTTCTGTTTTATGTAAACTTAGGATATTTAGTTTTAAGTCAAAATCCTCTAGTTTCTACTCTGTTACTAAAAAGTACCTATGTTACCGTGTCATGTTGTCAATAAATGTATTTTCATTTCATCTCATTCAAATAAAAATAATAATTTCCTAAACTGGTCTAGCCGTCTTCGAGTAATTGCGTAAAAAACATAAAATAAACCTTCAGATGAAATGCGATTCGTCCTTCTTTTGGAAGTCGGTTAAAAATCAATCACAATTGCAATCACAAAAAATATTTTTTGCGACCCAAATTATTTTGAAGTTTTATTACTTTAAAATACCTAATTAAAGAATTCAATTACAGGCGACAGGCGTTTTAGAGTGGCTCAATTTTTTCGTAGGCATTATAAGAGTAATGGCGGTTTTTCTATAGACTTTAGTAGTACGAAAATGGCGATTTTATCAAAAACTAGAGCCGATCTTTAAAAATTGTGTGTAGTTCTTTTATTACAGTAACTACTAGTACATTACACAACTAGGGTGGTAATACAAAGAAAGGCCGAGATCGCAGATGTTTGAGCTGCTAGCGAGGGACATAAATATACGATCGAGGGCTTTCTTTATTACCTCCCGTGTTGTGTACATCGTTTTATGTCTACACTTAGCCAGAAACCGGCTTTTTCCATACGCGCAGCGTGGAATAAATAATATTAAAAGTTTACTAGCCTAGTGCCGTAAAATCACCGTTGCCAAGCGTTTATGAAAAATAGCAGAATTTTTATTATGTTATGTATTATCTGAAGATAAGTAATAATGATACTAGTTTCAGTTTTACTTACTAAATATTAAATACATAGCGAGCGATGGACATTGCGTGAGGGATTACAGACAGCTTGATTTCACTTAAGTATTGCTTTTCATAAATACGTCCGCTATGTCAAGGTATCCATTTTAGCATTTTGCTTTAAAAATATATACTGCATATTAATTTATTAAATGCAGCTGAATTCCACACATTAAACATTTATTGCATTTCACATATTACAATTATATACAAAATAGAAAAAAAATCTCTCATTATTATAATATGGACCCTGTAAGGGCAAAGCAAACGACTTAATTCTAAAAGTTTTACCTATTTATTATTAACATTTATAATAATCTGTAGCCTGAGGAAAGATAAGTAATAAAAATAAACGTGATGTAATAATCGTTGTTACGCACATCATTAAAAAAAATCTTGAAGCTTATAAAAGCTTTTATCCAAAAGATATTTATTTAATTCCTTTTTAAATATTTTAATTTTTGGTATGCTTTTTATTGCAGGCGGATTTTTTTGTACATTTTTATGCTCATTATGTGTCGTCCAGAATAAAATATTTCCCGTGTTTGTTTTCCGTGTTAATAATAATACGAAGTCATTAACCCTAAACTATGGCAACGAAGGCAATGAGGAAGAATCTAATACTTCAAATGACGGAACCAAATTATTCGTAAAATTCCCTAGTTACAAGTGTTAACGGCCTGACACAGGGTTGTCACTAGCATAAAATAAAAATACGACAAGGCAACGATGCCAGTGTTTAGAAAAAATACGAGTAACTATTGAATAATAATGTACATATAAAGCTTTAGCTAATCAGAAAACCTAAAAAAAGGAGTATTTGAGCAACTTTATTAAAATAAGCCTGCAAATAAGTTATATGAAATGTGAATCTTGATGTAAATAACTGAATAAAAAACCAAGTCCTTCTTCTAAGTAAAATTCAAACTAAACGCAGATATAAAAAAAAAGATTTTAAGCTATTACTATTTTTTTTTGGTGACCCTACTCATAGATGCGTGCGGCCGGACACGCACTCGACCTTGCACCGAAGTTGTACTGTCTTAGGTGTGGTACCATCAAGTATTTTGCCCCTAGGCATCGCGGTTTACCCCGCCCTCGACTGACGTCGCAAGACACAACTAAAGGCTCAAGGAGAACGGAAACGGGAAATTGCGCGAATTAATTTCGCGATCGATTTATATTACTTTTAGCGTCAGCCTTACTCATGAATGAACTTGCTGGCAAATAACATTATCTAGGTATTAATTTAGTTATTCTCAAACTGCTCTCTACATGGGGATAGAGTAAATCAAAATATTTAATAAAAAAGGTTTCGTTGTCAAAAAGTTTGGCTATGAAACCTTTTTCTTTTTCATGGACAGTGCCATTAGGATGTTAGTCAACATCCTATAGGCACTGTTCTCTCTTCTCTGTATGGCTTTTCATCTCTTATACACCAAACTTACCGGGATTAAGTTAGTGACAGACTTTCTCTGGCTCTAGTTAGTCGAGAACCTGTATCGTGTCGTACCAGGTGGAATATCACAATATATACTTCTTTTAATTTGAGCGGTTATTTTTTTGATTTATTTTTCTATCCATCTAGCTAACCCTTGTCCATTTTATTTAGTTCCAATGATTTGACTTCAAATGAGGTTGTAAACGATCAAAAATAAAATATTTCAACGGCTCAAATGAAGAAATCTAAAACAATCCACAAATAAACTGCCACTTTGACGTTATCTGCATCTGATATCATTGACGCGAGCTCCCACGACACGTTGGGCCCTGTAACACGAATATCACAATATTTGGCCCACAAACTGGCAAACATTAGTGTTTAAGGTCCCTTAAGATTTCATTACAGAAGTTTGAAAAACATGACTTAAGACACATCTACGGCTCGGGGAGCAAGCAAACATCCTGGGATCGCTGTCCGGTCATTCTTTATTTTGGCGCCCTAGGTTTTTTTTACATTGAATGGGTTTGCTCTTGACTTTAATCAAGTCTGTTGCTAAATAGTGATGAAGTCTACCATAGAGATGTGTACTATAATTTTTATTTTATTGCACTTACTATCCGCTATCTGAAACTTCGTTCACGATTTATTTGAACGATGGCATTGTTCACTTGTTTAAGAAATCTTACTTCACGCTGTTAATTTTTAGGGTTCCGTACCAAAATGGTAAAAAAGGAATTTATGGTGCGACTCTGTCTGTCTGTCCGTCAGTCCGTCTGTCCGTCTGTCACAGCAAGATATCTCAGGATCTACTGATGCTATCGACTTGAAATTTGGAATAGTGTTAAAAACCGCTGACCCGTGCCTATTGGACGGAAAAAAAATCTTATGCCTTTTTTACTTTTTTTTTAAAGGGGTCCGTAATGGGACTCTGAAAATAGAAAGTAGGGCTATTATATCGAGTGGGGTATCAAATAAAAGGACTTGATTTGTAAATTAAAATGTCGTTTTTTTTTTCTTAAATAAGCAGTGATTGATTTATCACGAAAAACGTCAAAAAAAAAATACCATTCCCCCTATTATCTTCGAAGTTACTGAACAGAAAAATCTGTAATAATTATCAATTATTAATGTCATCCTAAATATTTCAGGAAAAATATAACGCTTTTCCTAACTTCCACCGTTTTTGAGAAATTTCCAAAAATCGTAATACATACTTATTTGCTCCTACTAAACTAATCGCCGTAGAGTTTTTCTTGAACTATTCATGTATCTCCTTATCGGTTTGTACAGAACCCTCGGTGCGCGAGTTCGACTCGCACTTGACCGGTTTTATTTTTCTTGGAATAATTTAACCCTGAGTTAGTAAATAAAAATCTAAAAAAGTAGTAGATCCGTTATGGATTTTATTTTCAAGTAGTTCCTAGGTACTTATTTCCGCCGTTTTCTCGTGGTCCCACTGATTTGTCCCATCAGTGGGACCACGAGGAAGACTTATTTCTCGTAGTCCCATTAATAAAATTTCACTTCCTGTATAATATCATGTACGCATTAGAACCTCTTCGTATTAACAAACTTTATCTAATGCTGAGTGAAGTGGAAGATGATAAATTATAAAATATATGACAAATAAGTACTCAAAATGACAAGCAGTTTCTCAGTATTAATAAGAAGTACCTACCTACTTATGAAATTTTGTAATTGATAATTTAAACTGAAATAAAATTCATTCATGGCTGACGGTAGCGACGAAATTGTTTTCGTTAAACGAAAACGTGGAACAGTCATGTTATTAGAAGGTCGGCAATATTATCGGCATAGGGGATATAAAAATGAAGACGTAATTTGGAAATGTACTCAGGCCAAAAAAGTGAAATGTCGTGGGTCTGTGACTCTCAAGGTAAAATAATTATATAAGTATACCTATAATATATAATTCGTTTCTAGAAATTTAATTTAATTAAATCCTGACTGTAACACAAACTCAGAACGGAAATTAAACTACGGCAATATCTATGATGAAGGTAAAATAATTTAGCAATTGGTTTCTTAAATGAAATTTTGTTCGTAGAACTAGTACGAGTTTTCATAGTTCCTAAACAGTCTTTATTGAGTTTTAGTCCTGCTGCTGTGTGTCTGTGTTTGTGTGTATTGTAGAGACTGGCCATCTCTACTGTATGTTTATAAAAATTATTTAAATATTCAAATTCAATGAAACACCTTGTATGTTTCTCTTCAATAAATCCACCCCATGCACCCTTACAGTATGTATCATTGTATGCGTGCGTGGAGAAGTGAGCGGTTGTGATTATTATAAACTGAATGTATGTACCTATATTGAAGTAGAATATTGCTGCATTTCAGGGTAAACAAATTATAAAACAAAAAAAACATTCATGTGAAATACGACATGCCAAGAACAAAATTGACGAGAAGCTTTACAAAATGAAGGAAGAAGCCCGTACAACCGACATACCAATCCCGCAAATATACAAAAAGGGCATGACTGATTTGAAAAACGACGGTATTCATTTCGTTACTAAATTGCCTGATCTTAAAAGTGTCCAAACTGCCATGTACACTAGACGGCTTCGTACAAATTTCAAAAATGTTGAACAAGTGACCATACCAGCCCAGTTCTCAGATTTTGTGCTTGCTGACTACTACTATAACAATAATCGGATTGTCGTGTTCTGTTCCACTGAGAATCGTAAAATAATGAAAAACATTGATGAGTTTTTCATTGATGGCACATTTCAGAGCTGCCCGGATCCCTTTACGCAACTAGTATCCATTCACGGTGATATTTCGAAGTCAGCATCGGAAACGCACGTTATTCCACTTGTTTACGCGTTAATGACAAATAAAAGTCAGGAATCTTACACGGCTTTATTGCAAATGATTAAATCCGAAATAAGAAACTGGTCGCCAATTAAATTTCACTTAGACTTCGAAATAGCTACCGCCAATGCGTTGCTGGCTATATTTCCAGAAATAAAATTAAAAAAATGTTATTACCATTTAACAAAAAGTATCTGGAAAAAATCCAAAGAATTGAAAATGAATTCAAAACATGAACGACGTGTTGTTGGTCTATTTACTGCGTTGGCGTTGCTACCCATGGATCATATGTCAAATGGCATTAAATATATAAAAGATGAAAGCCCAAACACTTCAAAAATTAGGCTTTTTGAAAAGTATATGAGGCAAACATGGCTAAAAAATGATGAGTTTATATTACAATGGAATGTGTTTGGTGAAAGACACCGAACGAATAACATCATTGAGAGTTGGCACTCTAGGTTAAACAAGGACATGAAGAAACGTCTACCAAAGTCTATTCTTCGCCTGTTAAATATTTTGGTTAAAAGGGAAAACCAAGAATCTGAAACGACAGAAAGACGAAAGGAATTTATCAGACGGGATGACATAATAATGAATAACCAATTGCAACTGGTCCACGGAGAGATCACAGTGGGACATTTCTTAGAAAAACTTAGATAAATCCATGCACCCTTGTAACTTAATTTCAAATAAGGATGTTATTAATTCAGTTGTATTATATACAGGGTGAAATTTAATTCACTGGCCAAATTGAAACACCCGAAAGAACTCGAAAAAATATTAAACACGTGTTTTTTGTTTTAATACCGCTCAGTACATTTTTTTTGAAAAAAATCGTCATCAAGTTGTCCTTAAAATCTCGTACGTTATGGTGAACCGTCAAACTACCCACTACACCCGCTTTCCTTATCAGTTAAGGTCATTGACAACCCGCCCCTCCCACAGCTTGCAATCATGCCACCATATTATGAACCCTATTGCAGCGAGATAAGACGCTTACCTACATAAGTTGCTAATTTTTCCTTCATACTTTAACGGGCTTAGGGCCGTCAAAATGCAAAGGCATTTTTTAAATCTAAAATGATAAATCTGACTAATAGATAATTAACAAAAGGTCCGTGGTTTAAAACAATGAGTAAATTTTAAGTCGGGAATCTTTGCATACAGGCGTATTTAAAAAATTGAATCAACTTATGTACATTTGATTAAAAATCGACACAATTAAACTATTTACATAATCACCCTCGGTACTTACTGAAGCAAGTATTAGTTATACTGCAATAGATGTTCAAACTGTAATCCACGCACCTCCAAACAAAGTTCGGCACGCTTATGCACATTGTTTTTTAATTTGCGAAGCACTACAACGTTGTTACGCACTTCGTCAAAGGCACGCACAATTTTACGCTTTAAATCGTCCAGACTTTCGGCTTCATTCACGTAGACGCGTCTTTTTATTTCACCCCACAGAAAAAAGTCTAAAGGCGTGAAATCTGGAGAACGAGGTGGTACATTTGGATTCAATCCTTGCCTCCGAAGGCGCGGAACTGATTCCAACTGGTATAATCTTTGTGCACCACGTAAACATTCACCACTTAATAAATAACACCGCACCATTTCGTAATATTCCCGGTTCGAATACATTAAATCTTAGTACGCGCGCGACTATTATTTTACGGTTGGCGAGTGACGAGTGACTAATCATTTGCTATGTTTACCTCTAGCATGGTTTAAGACTACCCTCGTTTATAAGATTGATAAAATTGCCTACCATAGCAATAGTGTTGTGCTATAGTGGACCCTATTGCTACGATATAAGGTTTAGTGTAGGTTAGATAAGGGTTTTGTTGATGTTGTTATTAAAACATACTACTAGGTATGTTTACATTTGTAGTAATAGGGTGACCACGACTCGTGGAAAATATAAAAAAATTGAAAAATGAAAATTGAAAAATAAAAATTCTTTTTTTTTCGCTAAATAGATTCCTTAAGTGTAACCTAGTGTCAGGAAAAAATTTGGCCAGTGATTTTAATTTCACCCTGTATATTAAGTTTGTTACCTTTGAACTTTATTTATTGTTGTGCTTGTACCTACGGTCTTGTAACATTAGTTGTTGAAGAATATTATTCCCTTTATTCCATCCAGTCCTACTAGTAGTTCGGTAGGTAGTCGAACTATTTGGACTTTTGATCAATGCTATGTTAACAGCATTTCCAGAAATAACAACTAAAGGCTGTTACTATCATTTTAGAAATAGCACTTGGAGAAAGGGAAAATGCTTATAAAGAACTAGCTGACCCGGCAAACTTCGTACCGCCATTTTTTTTTGCTATAAACCTTTTCTGGCGTCCTCAAAACACAATACCGAAGTTTCATCACAATCCGATCAGTGGTTTAGGAGCGTATCGAGGACAAACATACATACATTGATTTTTATTTATCCATACTACCTAATATTAATAATGCGAAAGTAACTAATCAGTTGCAAATCTAGTGGTTCTTAATCTAATCTGAGATTAATTCATGTCAGACCTCTCGTAAGAGATACTCGTGGTCCAACCGCTATGTCTACAAAACCTTCGTATTAAGAGGCTGACAAGACCTACTTTTGTTGAAATTTATGTTATTTAAGCAGTTTTTTAAGAAAAACCATTTGTTCTAGCACATCAAAAAAAATATATGTTAATATTCATCATATTTCGAAGACCGTGGACGAACGCGATACATAATTTCACGAAATCGGCTCGATAGAAAAAAATTGCAAAGATTGGTCTTAAAATCATCATTAAACGGTTCTATGTCTTTATTTTTTTAACGTATGGGTCTGCAAATAAAAACATGAAGTCAACATATTCATACCTAAACCGCTAACGAGTCACATTTCACAAATAGTCCACACTTTTTTTTATTTCAATTTTTATTTATTATTATCTTCTAAGACCCGGCTGCCCAGAAACAGTGACAGTAGGCTCTCGTTTACTCCGATACAAATAGACAGTGTGCGCTGACGCGCCGTGCTAGACGGACCTATGCTTCTCGTTTGCGCATCGAAAACATCGCAAAAATTTGTTTAACCTTGTGTTAAAAATCTAAAATACTGTATACGTACTTATATAAATCAAAGTTATAATATAAGAAGTGTAAATATTTAGTTAAGTGTGTTAAATGTATGATCACCGCAATAGCCACTGGCCTGTCCAAATGAATACTCATTCAGTTTTACACCTTCATACCGTTGAAATGTGGACCTTATGTCACTGGATATAAGGTCCACATTTCAACGCTTCTTCAGATGCGGTTTTGGCTACGCCCATCGAGAAACGTTTTGTTTGCATAGATCTATAAAGTTTTGGAGTCGACGGTAATAGTTATGTATTATGGGAGGCATCAATACACGAGTGTGGTTTTAGGAAACGAGCCGAAGCAGGCATGTCTCACGCCGCGATTTTATTTTGACGTAATTACTATTCTTCCTTGCCTAATGCATTAGGCAAGCTCAGGGCTGCGCCCACACCCGGCAGCGCCTGTATGCGAAACCCTGTGTATGAAGGCCTAAGGTGTATGTATGTATGTATGTACCTATGTATATATGTACATATGTACGTATGTATGTATGTATGTATGTATGTATGGATATATGTATGTATGTATTATCATACGCCGCACTCCAGGGTAATTTTTCGGGCACGTCAGTTAGTAAGGTTTACAAATAAACCAATCAATTTTCGATTTGACAGTATAAGGTATTTGTACTAAGTATTTATTAAATTGTATATTATATTCAATCTTATTTAATTTAATTACCTACGTAACATACATTATCATTAGCTACTAAAGGTACTCGGAGTTGCATGGTGCATATCTGGGGGCACGGCAGTGGCCCCGCCAAGTCGAGCGCGAAGCAAACACTGCCGTACCATCCTTTACTGGAACCATTTCGCCGCATTTTCAGGCCCCTATTTGAGAACCTCTAGATAAGACCAGAACGCAGAAATTTTCGTCATACAGTAAGCTATAATCACATACTTAAAATCCAAAATTTCAAGTCTGTAGGTCATTTAGTTCCGAAGTTAAACGAAAGCAAAGTTTCGCATTTACGACAGACACTCACTGACTCATGATCATCAGAATAGAACTAGTACTTCCCATAAACTCAGAGAGCTGAAATTTTAAACATAGTTAGTTTTTAGCCTATCAAGTCCTAAAAAACCTCCAAATATTGCAACTGCACACATAAGTTTGTAATCCTATACAAATACATGCGATTACAAAGTTTCTTTGTTGACTTGTACCTACTATAACGAATAAAGAATGTTCAACGGCCAAGTCACACAACATTAAGTATAATAATAAAGAAATCGCAGTAAGGTACCTTAAACTTGACACGATTTTGTCTAGATTTCATTACTTTTTAGAGATAAACAAGCAGCTCCATCGAGACTTGGATAGTTTTTTACAGAATGTTTACCAGGTTACGGATACTAAGTATAAATACCTTATACTGTCAAATCGAAAATCGATTGATTTATTTGTAAACCTTACCTTACCTTTATGTTTTTCTCGATGACCTTACATTGCAGGTCATCAAGAAAAACATAAAGGAAGTGCTGTATATTTTAATTCAATATAATCGTATAACTACTTACAAAAATACTGTATTTTTTTCTAATAAATCTTAACTACTTATATTACATATCCAAAATTCATTAAATGTGTTTGAAAGTTTTCATTACTTATTTACGTATTACATATCCAAATTTCATTCTATCTGTTCACGCTTTAATTATGAAATAAATTAAAAACCAACTATATTATTTTAACGACGCCCTGTCTATTTTATTCTGCGCTCTATGGGAAACCTACAGGAGTTTAACGCCATCTACCGGCAGGCGTGTTTATTTCGATCGCAATCGCAAGCCGAATGCAAACAGTTACGCTTCTCGCCGCTCACTTGTGAATAGCGCTGGGAGCAATTAGGCGGGGCTAGGGGATGGGCCAAAATCCTGAATCCTCAAGGGCATTTTGCTGTTGACAGCGTCTTAAGTACTTATACTTTAATTACTGACGTATTTTGTCAGTTTCCAATGAAATAGGTATAACTGCTTGCTTTGTGTTGTCAAATATAATAACTTTAGGTACTGCTAATAAAATGTCTGGGATCATAAATGATAATGGAGCTCGGTTACTGCGGACGACCGAAACTGAAGGCTGTGTATTTCCAGGATGCCATCAAAACGACATCGGGGAAGTGCCAAATGTATTAAAAGTAAATTTCTTGTGCAAGTTGAATTTTCTTATTTCAAGTGAGACGCAAGTTTGCAGTCATCATTGTCTTGCTGGAGAAGAAGAGTGGACACCTATTTTCGAGTTGCCGACCAACCGCACAGATTTTAATGAGAGCCATGCGAAAGACATCATAGACCTTCTCAGGTTTTCGCTTGACATGGTGAAAAATGTGGTATACACCATGTCGTGCGATGTTATAGAAAGATAGTTCGCGTTTAGCTCCGTACAGTTTTCTTTCGTAGCCAAAATGGCACCCTGGCTCGACACAAACTTGGTGGGTTATTGTTCGTTTTATATATTACATTTATTTTAATTTTCATTGTGCAAGGAGTATGCCTATGTAATTGTTTATTTTCAATATAATTAAATTAAATGTTGTTTTGTTGTAGCCATATAAGTGTTTTATTAATGTTTACGGATTGGCAAATAAATTAAAGTATAAGTTATAGATGATAATTATAGTACTTAACTTAGAAATAAACGTACCAATGCTCCACGCCTCAATAGTTGCTGGTGCACAAGACAAAAAAGTGCCAAATACGGCGTTTGATGATCAAAAGGATTCCTTTGGCAGAGTGAACCCTCTGAACCCTTAGACCATATATTAAGGAGAGCCATCTTGATTTTTGATGCAGGAAGGGTGGGGGGGGGGGGGGTGTTATTGTCAATAATATGTTTTAATTTTTCTGGCCATGTGTAGGCATAAAATGATATACACAACACGGGAGGTAATAAAAAAGCCCTCAATCGCATATTTACGTCCCTCGCTTGCAGCTCGGGCCGCTAACACCTGCGATCTCGGCCTTTCTTTGTATTACCACCCTAGTTGTGTAATGTACTATTCTGTTCCTGTGACCTTGGCAACAGGCCTTGGCTCGGAGCAGCTCAAGGCCATTGCCCTGCCGCGCGCCCGTCTGTCCCCTGCCCATCATTCCTTTTCTTTCTCAATCATTTCAATTTCAATTTTCGTTTATTTTCGTTTTTTTTTCCTTTTTTCGTTAAAAAAAAGTTCAAATTAAACATCAGGATTCAATTTGGCGTCCTTGACTCATACGAAAATGATACCAAACTTGCCCTAATAGCAAAATTAATTTATTGTGATTTTTCCCCTTCTTAAATCCATCTTTGAGTTCCAAGGACCCACTCTGCAAAAGGAAATCTTTTGATCACAAAACGCCGCGGAATCATGCCAGCACCAGCAACTACAATGCCCCAGGGACGTTTACCTTATTGTACAAATAATATTCATCAGAACTAAAATATAGTATCTTGAAAATATTTTTTTAAAACACATGTTTTACACGTTGTAAATAAACGACTTCAGCACTCGGTTGTACTTTCTGTCATTTCTGTACTGTCATGAATTTTATACAGGAGGTTCAAGATTCTTTAAATTGAACTGAATGGGACTACGAGAAATAAGTCTTCCTCGTGGTCCCACTGATGGGACAAATCAGTGGGACCACGAGAAAACGGCGCTTATTTCAAGACCAGCTAAACCTAGTTCATTGGATGTGGATTGTGGACTGAAACCCAGCTCTCAATTTCTCAGCAAGCTCCACATGCCGTACTGTCATAGCACTGTTACTGATATGATGTTCGCATATATTTTTTTTTATTTTCTATGCCAACAACTCTATTCTATTCGTGTATTTTTATTAACTGTAATTTTAACCGTATATTTATATAATCATAATAATATGGTTTTGGTGACGCGATTATCTAGTTCAGTTCTTTATCACTCCGATTTCTTCTGTTCATTCCAGTCAAGTATCTTGAGTTCACATCTTCATTTGAAACTAACCTTAATTAACCTTAAAAGAAACCACATTATTTTCGTAATTTTTCACCCATGCTTGACGAAATCTCGATGGTATCAGACCTCCAACGCGTCAGTACGTGCCCTCAATGAGGACGCAAAGAAGGTCAACTCTCCAAAATGATATCACTTAATACGTTCGAAATCTGAGATTAACCGTAAAACAATAGCTTAGGTAATTTAAGAAACTAGATGAAATGATATATTTTGACGCATAAGGTATTATTGCAGCATAATGTTATAATGTTGAAATTTGTTGTGCTTGATTACTGAGTGAAAGGTAACAGGTTCGAGTATAGAAACCATAGGGTAAAGGACAATATGTTGTCCTTCAATATTAAACCCGGCCAAACTTATTGTACTTGATATATTACTAATTTATTGGTATAGACAACCATCTTACTAAAATTTATTATCTAGCAAAATTGTGTAAGTAGTTAATCGTTTTTAACCCCCGACGCAAAAACGACGGGGTGTTATAAGTTTGACGTGTCTGTGTGTGTAAATGTGTAAATGTCCTTGTGGCATCGTAGCTCCCAAACGGATGATCCGATTTTAATGCGGTTTTTTTTGTTTGAAAGGTATATCAGCCGAGAGTGTTCTTAGCTATGTTTGGTGGAAATCGGTTCAGGTCTTCAAGGTCATCAGGTCGTTTGTTATGTTTGGTCGGGGGTTTTTGAATTCCTACTTTATACGGTAACAATTAGTTCTTGATAAGAAACCAGTATAATGTCTACATGTCTGTATCAGGTTTTTTTTTTAATTCCAGGACAAAGGCACTGGCGACTCGAAATCCGCGCACGAGACTCGAGATGGAGGCACCGTGCGCGGCTACTACACGTTCATGGATGCTGACGGGAAACAACGTACGGTCCACTACACCGCCGACGATAAGTTAGGCTTCAGAGCCACCGTGCAGCGGACGCACTCCAATGCACAATAAATGATAAAATACGAGTATCAAACTGTAGCAGTCTACTGCCAGATGTATACCTTATAAATAATAGTATTTTATGCAACAGTTGTATAAGAAGGTTCAAAAAATGCGAATTGCGTGAGTTGCGATACGAGCCGCGAATGCGGCGAGTATCGCAAATAGAGACGCAATGAGCGTTTTTTGACTTAATTATACAACGTTGCATACAATACTTTTTCTACGACTAGGTTAAAATATAAAATACATGGACGACACGCGTGTCTCGTCCGGTCTCTCCGAGTGTGTACAGCCGGCATGACAGTTGTGTCTATGGTAAACTTTTTTTTGATATGGCTGGTGACACGATGTGACGATAATTAAAATACTTTTTTTTTATGTTGGCATCAATTAATTTAATTCGGAAAGTTTTGTTTTTCTTATGAATCGTAGGAATTTAATTGTTTGTTAAGTTGGTAGTTGTGAATTTTTATCGTGAAGTTAGAATTGAGCGCTTAATCCTTGACCTAAGTTTAACCTAGATTTAGAAGTCTGTGGATGCTAGCAATAACGTAAAGTGACTATAACGACACTAGTGCTGTTATGGGGAATAGAGTATAGACTTCTCTGAACTCATATTATGTATGTTCTTATATTGGTGTTCGTGACCAAGTAAAAGACAGATAACAGTACAGGAGTAGAAAAAATACCTTTTCGAGTGGGTCGCACTGCGTATTATGGACCTCATCTACTCTCAGTACACACTAAATCTTCGTGGCGTGACACATACTATCTATGCCCGCCCCGCCGGACGCGACGCTAGACGCTCGCCACGCAGGCCGTACACTAAGGCATCCACCTTACGTATTTTCCAAGACTTAGTCCTCATTCTAAAGCACGTCTACCCCGATGATTATACCAATTCTATGTCAAATATGACCAGATGGCGCTTTGAATCAATATCACTGGGTTTATTACCATGATTTTTCGTTTTTCATCATGTTAAATTTATCGATTAGTGAATCAACTGTTAAGAACTTTATCAACTTTTCTTTGTAAACCCAAGTGATAGAGGGGTCGTTTAAAAATGTCCGTAGTTAAGGAATTACTTTAACAAAATTGATTCATTTATCCCTTAAAATTTACCACACAATTTATATGGTTACACAAAGAAACAATTTGTTCATTTTGTTCAATTGAGCCCTAACTACCATCTTTTCTTGAAAACGACCCAGAGATTTATGTGAATAATTAGAGTTATTTAAGTTCAATTCTAGTTGTCGTTATAAGATAATAGATACTAATAGATAAATTTAGATATGTTACGTAATATTAATTAAATAAGTAGAAACTATTTTCTTCATTTCGGTTTTTTTGCCAAAATCGTGGAAGTTAAATAAATATCAGCTCTATATATAACGCTCTCTATTACATTATTAAGTAGTACACAATAAATACGACCTCAATTTAATTTAATCATAGGTGTTTTAAAGCATGACTAGTATTTAATCATTCTTTTTGAGGTAAATTAGAATTTAATCAAAGTTCTCAAGTGTTGCCAATCAGAATTTGGCTCATATTTGTGACCTATGTGTAACTTTATGTCACATTGAAAACCAATAACTCGAAAATAAATAATCTACTAGCCTTTACCCGCGACTTCGTCTGTTTAGTATAAATATACCTCAGAAACCCCATACAAACATCCACCCCACCCCCTTAAGGGATGATTTACGGGATCAAAACTATTCTACGTCCTTTGCAGGTTTCAAACGATCTTCATACCAAATTTTATTTTATAAATCGGTTCAACGCAACGGTTACAGATCTCTGCCCACAACACCGTATCATACCATGACCGTATCAGGCACGGTATGTATGATAAATAATGCTGGTCGGTGACGGAACGTGCTAATTGTAGTGGGCATAGTTTCATACTTTTCAATACAAAGAATATTTTATTTTGCCTGACACGTTCATAGTACGGTCATGATATGATACTGTGTAGTGGGCAGAGACCTTTAAGCGTGACAAGGTAACAGACAGACAAACTTACTTTTGCATTTATAATATGACCAAAGAATCACTTTAGATGCTGATCCAATTTCAGTATCCTACTATCCCTCTTAGTAATAAATAGGTATCATAAATGTGAAAGTTAGTTACTAAATAACGCGGTAACAAAGACCAAGTCCTGGATTGAAACATAGACCTCTAAATTCAGTCTACCTAAAACCACTTTTTATATCGTAAATAGGACAAGTCCGGTCCGGGCAGTATGCCATAATTTTTTTAATGCTGTTAAAAATAAACCTGATACATTATCAATAAAATCTTTATTTATAATTACATAATTAAGCAAAAAAGAACAAATCAGCCTATTTTTTTTAAACATAATTGGCCATCTCTCTCTCTCGAGGTTTCTGGGTATGATACCTAGTCAAAAGGAACATTTTACATACAATAGGGATTATGCATGATTTTTTTTATCCCATTTCTTAACAAAATATGAAAATACCGTAAAAAGATGACATAAAACGAAAATAAAATTAAAATCGATCGAGAAATACGGATACAAACATTTTAAAGCTATAATTAGACAGCGATAAGACTGAGAGATCCGATAGACTATGACGTCATAGTACACGGCCGCCATACAAACTCCATACTATATTCTGTTTCGGTAGAAAGAGATAGAGATAAGTCTTTGATGGCTTATATCTTGGTTATTTTATAGTTATTCGAAAAATATTTTGTTTCTATTGTTTCTTATATACAATACAATACAATACAATCATACTTTATTGCACACCAAAAGATAAATTACAATACAAACTTAAACATTATATATATCAATGGGTTTTATTAAAATAAACAAAGAATATCATGCATATTCCTTATTAGTCATCTTTCCCGACGTGTCCGGATGTGTTGTGTGGGACGTGTACACATGCTCCTCATAGTTGGTGTGAAAATTAGTATGTGTCGTCACACCAAGCCGTAGCAAAATTATTTTCATTTTGGGCGGTAACACTTGAATCTCTCACAATGCTCAGGATACTATTATAGCTCTGGATTCAATGTACGACTTTGCCGTATGCTCTCTTGCGACGTAATCTACTATTGTTACTTTCTGTTGGGGTATTGGACTCGAATCTACTTGAAATCCATTTTAAGAGATTAGTGAAAGGGACATCAAATTGAACCTTAATTTAAGTAGTAACTGCAATTTATTTTTATTATATGTATAACATTTAGTTTATTTTTATTATATGTACATTATTTTCTAGAAGTGATTACGGAGGTTTTAGGTATTAAGTTAGTAAACATATGTAAAATTAACAAGTTTGAAGATTCCATTGTGTTAGATATAAGCTTACTATTATATCTGTAAATATTTTTAATCTTCACTGTAAATACAAATACACAAAACATGGGAACATGATAACTCACTACTTCTTGAGATTATTTAAACATTATATTAATAATTATAAAATGTTTATAATTTCTACTTCATTCTTGTTGGGTTACAACTACTAATGTTGTGTTTATACTCGTATGCGTACAGTTCATTTCACAAAATCGGAATAACTCTAATCTATATTCGAAGCGAGTGAATTTAGCTTTAGGCGAAGAACACACTGCAGCGAAAATCGCGGCGACGCGCGACTCAGCTATTTTCAATTTCAACTTTGTATGTAGAATCATCGATTTGTATAGAAAAATCGCGGGGTGGCGCACACTGGCGCGTAAATCGCGCGCGATTTCAGTGTGTTCTTCGCCATATTGTTCAAAACATTGCTCTGAATTAATTAATTGAATTGTACAAAAGAGTGATCGCTTTATTATGCCAGTAATTTTTGTAGAAATATGGCTAATAAATATTTAAATTGATTTCGGTCGTACCTCTTATTATTTTTAAACAGTTTTCTGTTTGGTCTATTTTACATATAATAGTCTTATTAATTATGCTAATGAATTATGAATTTATCTTACTTCACCAAAACATTATGAAGTGTAATAAATAAGTAACGTTCTACATAAAATAAATAGTAAAAAGTCTAATATTGGTATATTTTTTTAATCTTCCATCAAGTACATTTGGTAATGCAATCTATAAACAATAATTAAGTATAATGACGAAATTATCAGTTAAAAAATTACATACCTTCTCTCTGTAACGATGACTGGTAGTTAAACGTCAATCATTAACACCTTTAAAGTGGTAACAGGTAATGTTGGTACCTACAATTGTTAAAATGCATAAACGTTTAAAATGTAGGTAATATTGTCAAAATGTACTAAATGTTTGTGCCATCAGGTCAATGTTTTCTGAATGTTTTGTCTGAATGTTTTAAGGACAAAATACACTATAGTCAAAAATCCTTTTAGTTAAAATGTTTCTTAAACAGAATGCATTATGGTCTAAATGTTATTTGGTCTGAACGTTTTCATGACAGAATACTCTATTGCCAAAATGTACTAAACTACCGACTGTCTAAATGTGCTGCTATCGAAATGGCTTGATGAGAGAGTGAATTACGGTCCAAATGTCATTTTGCCTGAAAGTTTAAGGACATAATGTTCCTTGGTCAAAATGTACAAAATGCTATTTTCCGTCTTAAAATATTTTTAAGGTACAATTAGTTATGGTTGAAGTGTCATTTTTTACAATAATAATATATTTATTTATTTATTTAAACTTTATTGCACAATACAAGAAAGTACAAATGGCGGACTTAATGCCGTAAGGCATTCTCTACCAGTCAATCATCAGGGTAAACAGAGACATTATAGGTAGGTGGGTATATTATGGTTAAAATGTCTTTATTTTTTTACTTATAGGTACTAAGTTTTCATTTATATACGTTTTGACTGTTGTACATTTTAACCTATTAAACATTCTGGCACTTGTACAATGTGGCACTTATACCAACATTACCTGCTATTGTTTTGTCATTTGTTCTTACAAACATGTTAACATGAATGTACGTTTTGAGTTTTATACAATTTGACAAAGGTACTTTTGAACCCATTGAACATTTTGAGATCTTGGTAATTTTTTCTGTCATACATTTTGGCTCTTAAGTTTTTGTGACATTGTTTTGTCCATACTCATTATAGCATGTTTACATTTACGTACATTTTGACCATAGTACATTTTGACAAAAACACGGGTTCAGTCAGACCATTGCACATTCAGACATTTGTACCAAAATTACCTGTTACCTTCCAAGTTACTTCACGCTTAAAGCAAGAAAGTAGTATTGCTATTTTAAGCCTTATTTTTTTATCGTTACGGCAAGTTTACCTTAAGATTAAGATTGAGTGGAGACATAGGTATAAAGAGAAAAGATTTTGAGAGCTCATGTTTGTCCAATTGGTATCTGAATACCGCATTATATATATCTTAAATATCTATAAATAACAGTACTATTTTGATGATAATGTTATTACTAATTTATGCATATGTATTATGCACTTTTGACATAACGTAACATGGTATGGCCATGTTATTTTATGGAGGAATTAAGGAAATTTTATTTATAATTATATTAAACTTAAAAATATGCATTCCGCACCACCGGCGAGGCTGTCCTGGGCCACCACAGCGGCAATAGCAACAATAGCGTTAAGGTAAGTAGATCACTCTCAGCGAAATTAATCCTTTAGAATTTATAATATCTTGTATTGTAATAACAAACAGCCGACGTATCTACCGAATCGTCATTTTTGCTAAACCATTCTGTGGTCCTTAATGCATGCCGGAGCATTTTTAAAAGTCCTCTTCTCGTAAATATCAAAAATTAAATATGAAAAAGAAAGAGAAAAAGCGGTCAAGTGCGACTTGAAATCGCGCACCGAGGGTTCCGTACATACCTACATGTAAGAAGATACGTGAATAGTTCAAGATAAACAGTATGGTGGGACCAATTTAACTTTGCTCTTGAAAAACTGTTGTCCCCATACATTGACATAGAGCAGTTGGTAGTAACAGCAAGTGTTACGATTTTTGTGAAGTTGTAAAAAACTATGTACCGAAGTTAGGAAAACTTTTATATTTTTCCTGTAATAATCAGGTTGATATTTATAATTGGTAATTATTACACATTTTTCTGTTCAGTAACTTCGAAGATAATAAGAGAAAATGGTATTTTTTTTTAATGTTTTTCGTCCTAAATCAAAAAGTACATGATTAAGAAAACAACGGTTTTAGAATGTACAAATTAAGATTTCATTTGATACCCCACTTGATATAATAGCCCTACTTTAAATTTTGGCCCTCATATTTCGTCGGTATAAGTTTTTTTTTATATCCAGTAGGTTCGGGTTAGTGATTTATAAAACTCTTTCAAATTTCAAATCAATAGCAGCAGTAGTTCCTCACATATCTGGCTGTGACAGACGACAGACGGATAGGCAGACAAACAGAGTCGCACCATAAGGGTTCCTTTTTTACTATTTTGGTACAGAGCCCTAAAAAGGGATTACGTGTATTTCTATTCTTACACTAAAGGATTGTGAAGCGGTCAGCCAGGTTGAACAGTACGATAAACGCCTACTAATACATGATAGCAATAAAATTGATAAGCATATGAACACATATGGAATTCTAAGGCTGCGCTGCCTTATAATTACCATAGATATTTACTTACGTACGTTAATTATTCCTATGTAGTAATGCTTGCATGCTGGTAGGCCTACTCGTAGTCGAGTAGGTATCCTTAGATGTTAATACTTAGTGAAATATTTCCCCGGTAAATTCCAATTTATCCTTAAAGGTTTCGCTCTGCTTTCCCGATACAAAAAAAAATTAAATTAAAATTATAAGAAATAATAATAACCGACTATACATACTAATCACTACTACACTAGCAAATGCCCTAACTATAAAAGCACTGAAATTATGTGCCCATGATATTTTTCCAGTTCCCAAATTCATCGTGGATCCTGAGAAAAAATGGGACTAATCGAACTATCAATTTCCTTAACCATATACATATGGGTGGGTGGGTATATGCATATGGGTGGGATATGCACAATCACATACATGGAACGGAACGAGGAACTGTCTTGCAAATGTCACATTGGGGCATTTCTCCAGAAATATGTCTGCGACTCATTCATCTGTCTCCATACATTTAGTATGAAAAAGGGAGAGATGAATGAGGTGACCGCAGACATATTTCTGGAGAAATGCCCATTGTATGTCACCATTTTCAAGTTGTAGCTTGTTAAACTTTCATGCAAAAACCCGCGTGTTTCAACCCTATTTAGAGACAACAAGAAACGGTAAACGACTTTTTCACAAACATCGTAGTGAAATTAATGTGACACATTGACAACCACGGAGATTATCGTTATAAATAAAGAGATTCCAACTAGCACATCAAACATAATAAACGTAAACAATATATAGCTTAGCAGCAGTTGATCCAAATCACGAACATCCGAGGTGTAGGGAATCTTATCTAGGTACTTTAATAATGTCATAGACAACTATTCCCTAAAATCCATTTTTTAGACGGTATAGACCAAAATCTGAAAAATTTCGTCATTTTTCTAGCATCATATAATTAGCACAAGTCTTTCGAAGCTGAAAAATCGGTTTTATACTACTAATATCTATCCTAACAATATCCCAAAATTGCAGCGGTGTACGATTATTTGCCACCTCACCCCGATTTTTGTGTTCGCCACGACGGGGGTAGGTAATACATAATATGTTCCAAAATATAATTTTGATAATTTTATTTTCATTTATTATTATTATTATGTATTAACTATTTCAGCTCGATTCTGCGCAAAATATATGACTATATTTTCAGAAAAGTCCCTCGTTTCATTCCACCCGGTATATGCCAATATCAGACCTAAACATACCTGAAGCCAGCGTTTTGCATATAAGTGGGACTGACATTGGCGCTTATGAATTTGCGATATTGTGTGGATCCGAGGTTATACTCCGCGATTCCGCCGCGGGGCCTTGAGGCCCTCGCGAGGGGGCCTTAGCCAGCGTCCAGAAAGAGCACGTGTTTGCACGCGTTATGCGATAGAGAGAGACGGGCGAATCCGGTGCGCACCTAATTGTCGCGCCAAGTCGAGCAAAACAAAGGCACGGCCGTAGCATCCTTTTCTCGAAGCAATTCAGGCCATATTCAACCTCCTGTAATTGGCTAAAACTAGAACCCTAAATTTTCAGGGATATATTATAGGACTTAAGTATATTCTAATAACATTCAATTTGAATGTGTAGCTTAAGAACACCGAGCCGTAGATATATTTAACTCAAATAAAGAATCGTCCACGGGTAGGTAAATAATAGGCAAGTCGGTGGAAATCGAGTTCTGTTTGTTAATAAAGTGGTACTTGTTATAGTCATGTTGAATTTATATAAATAAAACTGCAAAATATAGCAAATATAGTTTATTGTTTTTTTTTTATAATCGTAATGGCAGAATGTAATAACGAACCAAAACGCAAATATCGCTTATAGTTCTTTTAATGGCTGATCACCGTGATGCTGTCACAAATAAGTGCGGAATGGAATTATATTACATTTTGTTTTAAATCTCCAAAAAGAGGTTTTTGCCCAAAAAAAGGTTATCATTTTTATAGATAAATAAGCTAGTTTCAGTCAAAATATGATAAAAGATTATACTTCATCAAAGTATCTACAAAATTACAATACATTTAATCATTAATTATTTAGAATTATCTATTGAAATACATAATTACTCTGTTTATTATATTGTGCATATTTCTGGCTGTTTGAGGGTTGCGTCGTTACCTCTGCGCGAGCATACGTAATTCAACCACAGATCGGCGCGCGAAAAAATAAATGTTGCGCCATTTTGTTTTAATATTTGTTTGTTTACCATAAGGTTAATTTGTAATTGTTGCAACAAATTACGACTTCAAGTGACCAAGAACAATTAAATTTGACGCCGCTTGATATAATTAGTGAAGTATAAAATGCTAGTGATAGTTTGTTGACATCGAAATCGAAAGAAAAATGCGTAAGTATGCTTATGTTTTTTTTGCAATAGTAACAACAACAACACCCAGCCGTTCTTATAAAACTTATTTTTAGCGCCTATAATAAGTTAATGAGTTGGCCAATAAATAGAAGCCGAGCTCGCTTGATACATTTATTCCATGTAAAGTTTTGGACCAAATTTTTTTCCAATAATTGTTCTAATAATTTAATGTTTTATATTTTTTTGCTCGCAAATGTGTTGAAAAACGTCGTATGATACTCGTGGGCTTTGGTCATTACAGTATCGGCAATACAGCCCTCGCCTTACGGCTCGGGCTGTGCAACACAGCCTCGACTGTAATGACCAACATAGCCCACTCGTACGTTGCTTTCAGAATCATTACTACCGATATGATACTTCTATTAAAAGGGTTTCGAATCCCAATTATAAAAATATCTATTTATTGCTTCGGCGCGGGCTCTTACACATAAACACGTTACGATATCGCGTCGTGCTACGATCATCGCATATTTACGTCCCTCGCTTGCAGCTCGGGCCGCAAACTTCTGCGATCTCGGCCTTTCTTTGTATTACCACCCTAGTCGTGTAATGTACTATTATGTGTTAACCGGGATCATAATCTACCTTTAGTATTACGTACTAAATTTCATAGAAATCGGTCCAGTAGTTTTTGCGAGATGGTCTCACATTCTTGCTAATATTTTATTATATGTATATATGGTTGTATTAATTTATAAAGTTAATCAAGGTAGTGATTATCTACCTCAGATAAGACCCAAGATTACACTGTTCCAGAAAGATGACCTTCAGAATACAGACACTAATATTGAAAAGTATTTATATATTGTACATTACAGTCAGAGACTTCCACGGTGTATATTTTTTATAATTTACTCATACCTTAATGCATTTTTGGAAATCTTCATGGGGCCCCAGTTTTCGGGGACCGCTTTTGACCATTTGGTAGAGCAGCTGATGATGGTACGCACGCGGCCGTTTTACTGGATCACCGTAAAAATCGTTGATTGCACTTAGCACACCAGAATTACATCTTCGGATACCGTCAATCTCACGTAGTGAATCTGGTATGATAATGATTCCTCACAATTATCATGCTGAGAAAAAAAAGAGGTTTACCTATGGTGCAATGATGCGGTTGTGATTTGTGAAGTTTTTTATTTTGTGAAAAAAAGTGCGTGCCATAGAGTTATGGCACAGAAGCCCACAAACATATTGTCCGGGACATAAAAGGCCGGAAAATGATTATGATCATATCAGATTTAGGTACTATTCGAATATGTGATCTAGATGAGATTCTGATGTGTGAAAGGTGGAGTTAGGCAGGCTGTCTATTACTTTGTGTGTTAATTCAGCTCCATTGCTCATTATCGTAGCCAACAGTTACTGAATCGAAGACCGACGCACCCACATAGCACGCCTCCACAAATGAAGGGTACACGGAAAGAACATGTCTAGCAGTAGCGGGGCGTCCAAAGAACTCCATTCCTACAGGCTTGCCTAATATCAGGCATTTGATTTGAGCACCTTATTCTACAGCTCTTAAGGAAAATGTACGCCAAATCTGCACCGGCTTGCCCAAGGATATCTTTTACGCCACGCCACTGATGTCTAGTAAGTAACTTTTTGAGTTATAGCGCTTTGAAAGTTAGTCATCACGAACAATTACTATATGTATATGGTAACCATTTCTTTAAAAGTGATATATATATATATTCATATTTAATCCAATGGTAAGTTATAGTATTTTTCGAGCTCTACATCTTGAGCTTAAAACTTATTTTTCAAAAAAGTGACTAGACATGTTCATTCCGTGACTCTTCAAATATTCTAGTAGTCCTACAGAACATTAGGCGGAATCACTAATTTTTTCCTTACTCGTCCTTATGAATCGTGGTAATTTGTCAATTAAAATATTTTAAGAAGTTTTTTTTTAACCGTTTGACCATATACGCGCCGTCCGCTAAGGTACAATGTATGACACATTCAGCTAAAAGTCTACTTGTCGCCACCTTCCTGCGATGTGGAGAAAAGAAATCTAAGTAACTTTCCAATAATATAGAGCGTAGTTTATTACAGAATTTTCTCTATCGGTTTCTAAAATCAGAACCGAGATAATGTAAAAATCATTGCAAACATTATCATGGCGTCGATAAATCGGTTATCATCAAAATAAAATTTAATCCGTTCATGTTAACTGATACTGATAACACCCTGTCACAATTATCATTATTAATTACCAAAGGGTTATGTTTTTTTACTGTACATATATTTTTATCGAATTATCGCAGATCGTCTTTCCTTGCGAAGTTACCGAGGGAACACGTTATTAGAACGTGATTTAATAATTCGACTTATTAGATCAGTCCGAGCAATCAGGACAGGACCTGAAATCGACTGGGAAACAAATCTAAGACAAAATAACTTCTGCACCAATTCTTTTATTTTTAGGATTCCGTACCAAAATGGTAATAACTGACCAAGAGCATGTCGGACCATGCTCAGTGTAGGGTTCCATAGCCGTAACCCTACACTGAGCATGAGCAAATACAATGCACTGAAAAAATACGATGTAAAAAAAGGACAATAACAAAAGAGTGTATCTTCATAGCAATTACGTCCTTTTGTTGTTTATCGGCAATAACTCAAAAACGGTTAATCCGATCTTGTTGAAAATAATTTTCGTTGAACGTTTTAATTAAGCGTTATCTTTGTAATTTTTTTTATATTTTTCGGACACACGGCTTAGAAGATAGAGGGGGGGGGCACAACTTTTTCCTTTTCATAACTTTCGGAGCGGTTATTTCCAAAGATATTTACTTAATCAAAAACATTACTTAAGAACCTTAAAATATTTTTGAAAGAGCTGTCGACCCATGTACCACACGACGATATTTCCTAAAAAAAATCTTCTGTAACATGTATGGAGTGCCCCCCTAAAAATATTTATTTTAGTTGTTTAACTGCCAAACTAAGTAGCGGCTCATACAATACACCTATATTCCAAATTTCATCAATATCTATCATGTAGTTTTTGAGTAAAATGTCTGTGACATACGGACAGACGGACGGACGGACATGACGAAACTATAAGGGTTCCGTTTTTGCCATTTTGGCTACAGAACCCTAAAAAATAAACCCTTATGGTGCGACTCTTTCTGTCTGTCTGTCCGTCTGTCACAGCCAAACATCTCAGGAACTACTGTTGCTATCGATTTGAAATTTGGAACAGAGTTAAAAATCGCTAACTTGAGCCTATTAGACGTTAAAAAAATCTTATGCCTGTTTTACTTTTTTTTAAAGGGGGCCGATATGGGATGTCCAAAATTAAAGGTAGGCCTAATTGTATCAAATGTAGTATCAAATAAAAGGGCCTGATTTGTAGATTTCAAAACAGTTTTTATTTTTTTCTTCATTATTCAGTTTTTGATTTAAGACGAAGAACGTAAAAAAGAATACCATTCCCCATATTATTTCTGAACTTTCTAAAAAGAAAAATGTGTAATACATCATTACCGAGTATTAATATCATCCTGAATATTACAGGAAAAATATAACGGTTTTCCTAACTTGCATCGTTTTTTAGAAATACACGTAAATCTTACCACTAACTTATTTTGTCAGTTACAATAGTAACCGCGACCAACGTCGATGTATGGGGCAGGGCTCGGAAACCGGTATTTGCCACATACAAAAATACCGGTATTCTTTCCGTTCTTTTCGTTCTTTGGTTTATTATTTCGTTTTGTAATCGGACAATCTAATAATACGAAATCATGACTTAAATACATTATTGAGTTCTACATAAGCAGCATAAAATAATTCAAAATATTGGGCTATTTCGGGGCTTTTGCAAAATACCGGTTTCGAGCCCTGGTATGGGGACAACAGTTTTCCAACAACAAAGTTAAGTTTGTTTCTCAATATAGTTTATCTTGCACTATTCACATATCTACATACTTACAAGTTTTTAGGGAACCCTCGGTGGGGCGAGTCCGACTCGTACTTGACCGGCTTTTTTCTTATTGCTTTTCCTTCTTGTTTTTTTGTGTTAAACTTTACCTACACAAATCTGTGACGTCGTATATATCGTCGTCGCCCGATCGTAGAATTCGTCAGATCATGAAATTCCTAGGAGGCATTATCATGAAACGCCGCCATTTCATGATATGGCCAGCTAACATCGGCCATATCGTTCAAATTTGCCTAGCAACGTTTAAATAGGCAAATCAATGAATAAGAGTACCTATTTCTTCTTGAATCACAAGCCACACTAACAAAATTCACATTTTGCATCATGATATTCTTAGGCATATAATGATATTCCTAGCCATATCATGATATTCCTAGACATATCATGATATTCCTAGACATATCATGATATTCCTAGGCATATCATGAAATGCCGACGAATGCGTTGCTCCCATCGATCTGCCGTATTTATTATTACTATTATTAGGCACATCGTGATATGACTGGCCAAATCCTCGACATACCTATCATGAAATGGGGACATTTTATGATAGGTGTGCCTAGGAATATCATGATTTGGCGAATTATACGATCGGACGACGACATAGACAAATGCAATTTCGTAGATTGCGTACAGACTCACCCCAGCCCCATAGATGCACATTCTTATAAAACCCGTCATTCATAACACATAGCGTGTCAATCATATCACCTGATTTTGCAAAAAACGTAGGATCAATACAAATCCGTGAGATAAACAAATATTCTGGACGCACGGTATTCTGGACTTCCTGCGGTGGACAAAGCCGCAGTATAACGATGTTAATAAAAGATGGCGTCCCGGAGAGCTGTCACAACAAAACCTGTCGCGCGCCTCAACGGATGTGCTTGTGGTGCCCAAACTTTAACGCCTATTTCGAATACAGACAAAGTTTATTATTTCATTTATGTAAGTACCCAGGTACGGCTTGGACCTTCATAGGTGAAGAAGTTATAGGCGAATTTTGAACCACCCACATACCCAATGTAATTGATTTTTGCTAACGTTACACTGATTAATTTCATCAAGTTAGCAGAATAGAGCCGTCACTTATATTATTGCTCGAAAATGTAAGTACCTACCGAACTTTAATTTTGACTACAGACTCGTAGAGTTAGGTTGGCTAAATGTATGCGATGAGTTTAGTAGGCATATATGTAAACCAAAGTGACGTGGATACGGATTCATATAAATTGACATAGTTTAATTTATCATGTAATGTTGTGTTATGAAACAAATAAATCGAATCTAATCTGATCAATAAATATGTTGGTGTAAAACTGACGAAAATGTTCATAAATTCTGTGTTCCTACTTATATAAAAGTACGGGCGTTCTAAGATCAATATGAGCGCTTCGATTCTAATATTACTATCGGTAGTCTGTAGAAAAGATAACAGATTATAAAACATTTGGTTGTTTCTTTTCTCTGTGGTCGCTCCCTGATGACCGAGGATCGCGGTCATCGGTGGATGCGAATGGTCTAAATCTAGTTTTTACCCGACTGCGGCGAAGCCCAAAGGAGGGTAATGTGTTTGACCTGTATGTATGTATGTATGTCCGTTCCTGTGTCCGCTCGTAACTACTCAACGGCACAACCGATTTTGATAAATGATACATCATTGGATTCGTCTTGATGGCGCGAGTGTCACTGGGGGAAGTTCGTTAAAATATTCGTTATTATTTTGGACTTTATGCACTTTTAAAGTGCACCACGGTCGGGTTTTTTTTAGTAAAAATATTTAGTTATTATGATCTCCACCGGTGCCTGTTCATCGCGTCTCTGACGACCGAGCAAGACTTGGTTGAGGATGGGCCATTCAGTTGATCACTCCATCTGTTTGGGGACCTTCCCCGGCTCGTTTGCTCCACATGCTATCAACAATGGACAGTTTTCAAAGCTTTTGTCTTGTTCGTTTTTGAAAAGGCGATAATAAAGCCTTATTGTTTTTTTGGGAAAGTTTGAGCACCTACGGATTAAAGACGTCAATCGTTCAATGATTTGGAATGGCATGTGTTTTTTGTGCGCAGACGCAGGTACCGCGACACGTCCCGCGAATATCCACCGCTAATTAATGAATGATTCAGTGACTCACTTTTTTTTAATGTGGCAAATGAGTAGGCGGATTTCTAATGCGATTCCGACCTAAACCTCATTGCAAGGATGTTTGTTCCATAGTAAATCTATCAGATAGAGAACAGGTTTAATCATTTGAAGAACACAAGAGGCGCTGCCTGTTTATTCCTGCCATTTTGATTTTGGGTGTCCTATTCACTAGGCTAATAAACCTCATATGACTTATGGCATGAAACAACTCAATCTCAAATCTATACCACTTCTTCGGTGTACTTGCTGTATGTTACTCTTTGTTACTGTCCTTTTAGTTCATTTTGCTGCGGATTATAATATAACTATAGATAGATAATTTATTTTACGACAAAATATACATAATGAGGATAAATGTAACAATGTCAAAAGATTTAAAAAATAGAAGTAACACTTAATAATCAAATCATGTCTCCCAATAAGGATCGTCATCACAATTTTTAATAATAAATCAATAAAAGCATATTATTATTAATTATACCAGATAAAATACATAGGTATACAAAAAGAAAAACACAACATGACGATAAGATCGTAAATGTCACAATGTCAATAGATAGTAACAAAGTAATAGTCAAATAATAATTAAATCATCTCCCCTAATAAGGATCGTCATTACAATCTATAATAATATGACAATTAAAATAATTAAGAAAATACCAAAACAAAATTAAAAAATAAGTTCCATGTACTCGTTTATTGTGTGCAGAGGGTCCAACAAAAGGTTTCTCAGTTGACGGCTAAATGTTCCGTCAGATGGCTCATTTCTGAGATGGGCAGGTAAACGCTCAAAGTAGATCGGGCCGATGACGCGAGGGTTCTTGCTTAAAAGCGCCATGCGACGATGGAGCGTTCTCAGTCGCTCAGTAGAACGAAATTGTTTTCCCGGGACATCTACGCGTGAAAACTGGTATATGCAACACCCTCAAATCATCATGAGTATATAATAAATGAACTTTTTCTATTAAACACTCGTCGAGTACCTATATAAGGGTGTAAGGAGAGCTATTACATTTCACACCAATGCGTCTGACGTTACGTGACGTCTAATAGTGGCAAATGCACTGGTAATCGAACCTGTGACCTTGCACGCGAGCCCCGCCCCGGGACAGTCCGATAGGATTGGAGCGATAAGGCGAACTGACGGATCAGGAAATTGCACGTAGCGCCAGGTTACTACAACGGGTAGCGGGTTCTACACAAGCCGGGACTGTCTGGAAATCGAGGACTTAAGTACTCATTAAAGTGCGATCTTAAAACTATAAGAGCTTATATTCCCGCATTGACTCCCGCACCCGCACTAGAACAATATCATATTTAATTAACTGTTGATTTATCGGTGTAGGTATGCTAGGTAATTTGCAGCGTTGCAACCCCTTGTTCTTCGTACATAACTGAGTTACATAACTAGCAATGTACAAAGAAAAAATATTCTTCGTACAAAACCGGGTAATGTACTAAGAAACTTACCTTCTTTGTACATTACTAGATTTAATGACAGTTATGTACGAGGAAGTATAAATTCTTTCCACATAACCCGGTTTTGTAGAAAGAAATTGCTGTCCCTTTTACAAACCCAAGGAGTTCTCTGAGTAAGCAATAAATATAAAATATAAACCTGCCGAGCGACTGCTGCAGTTCAGAAGCATTCACAACTCTTTTAACTAAAATCTGAGACTGTGAACGTACATTGACTAAGAGCTCTTGTGGACCAATAAACTATGTAATACTTACTTATAGTTCGTGTCAAGTATTCGAAAATAAAATTACTTTCAAACTGTCATTGGGACTTATATGTTCTAGCAAATCTAGGAACAGCAATTGCTTCGTACAAAACCGGGTTATGTAGGGAGAATTTATAATTCCTCGTACATAACTGTCATTAAAGAAGGTAAGTTTTTTAGTACATTACCCGGTTTTGTACGAAGAATATTTTTTCTTTGTACATTGCTAGTTATGTAACTCAGTTATGTACGGAGAACAAGGGATTGCAACCACTTTTAGTTTCCTGGACGCAATATTAGGTAGGTTTATATTACCGTTTTCGGTGGTTTTGTAGAGAGCCTACACTGCTAGACACGGTTGAAATAGCTAATAAAACTACCCACATAATTTTTTTTGTATAATTCAATTACGTTACCTGAGCGCCTGCGCTAACGTCAACATAGAAAGAAGATTCCTTCTCTCCAGGCCAACTCCCGAGGGACAAAAGGTATGTGTTTCGGACAAGTAATCCCTCCAGCTTCAGCTAAATGTCGTGTATATCTGCCCGTGGTAAGGCAATCAATCACTGCTACCGGTGTGGTATGCTCACGATTGCAATTTGTATTGTGTATAGTCCAATATTACGAACGCAGCAATGTTACATTTTTTTTATAAAGCCAATTTCATTGTAGACCCTTCCTGCTTACTAGACCAGTATTTTTGGTTATTTTGTAGTGTACACATAACGTGCCAAATTCTTTTAAGGTTTCAGCTGAGCCTTTCACCAGAAAGCCTATTTTTAACCGACTGCGGCGAAGCCCAAAGGAGGGTTATGTGTTTGACCTGTATGTATGTAAGTATGTATGTATGTATGTCCGTTCCTGTGTCCGCTCGTAACTACTCAACGGCACATCCGATTTTGATAAATACATCATTAGATTCGTCTTGATGGTGCGAGTGTCACTGGGTATGAAGTTCGTTAAAATAAACAAAATGGCGGATTTTATGCAGTTTCAAAGTGCACCGCGGTCGGGTTTTTTTTAGTAAAAATGTGGTTATTTATCCCCAAAATTAATTACTTACCAAGCTGTTTGCTTTAAAATGTATTCGATTATAACCAAATCTGTTATCAAAATTCAAACATGATACCCAAGTGAGCGCGTGTTGTGGTGCACCGCGCCGCTTGTCGTAACAACTTACAAAAAGAACCAGCTCCGGTTTCTTACCCTCAAAAACATCAACACTTCTACACATAATCGATGGATTTAATGGATTTTAGGGTTCATTTGAGAACCGATAGGTATCTCGTTAAATGAAGTTTTATTACACATTATACTTTCAACAGTTTTAACTTATAATAAATAACTAGACCTAGACTAAGTATAAATTAATTCCGCCAGATCTCTTCCTGGCGGTAGGCTGGCATGGCGGCAAGCATTGCCTCGCTGAATGGAAATGATGATCCTCGGATTCCTCGGTCAAATATGATTTAAAAATATTTCTTTGGGAAATGTGATATAAGTTCGGGAGTACCTAAACGTTGTTTACTGATAGTTTATGATGCAAAAAGTAGCCCGTCACAATCACAACATTTACAACTACAGGCCTTTCACATGGCATACACAACAAGTGCAAACTCATCTTGTTTTAGAACACGGTAGGGTTCAAATGAAAGCTGATGTAACTAGTTAGTTAACAACTAATAAATCATGCAAACATCACCATGCTTTAGCAAATTGGGACATAACTTTAAAAGCATGCGTTACAGCATACTTACTGTCATAAGCGGTCGTGTCACCCGATTAAGTGGGGTTTATTTTTCAACCGTCCATGGCGTCCATATCCTGCTACAGAACACCGTGTGGCAATCGATCCAAACGGTGCCAACGCCTAGGGAACGTCCCATACACGGCATGTACCGCACACTTTGTTCCCGGATCAATTACACACAACAAACTTCCATTTGATTGGCGTCATACCCTATACCACGGTATAAGGATTTAAATTATCATTCAGCCTGAAATAAAAAAAAAACATCAACCAACTACACGGATTTGAACAAATGTACCTACTCTTTATATAAGAAATCAATATACATTGCAAAGGAGTTATAAAAAAACTCGTCGTGATGTCCTAAACCTAAATTAGTCATGTACATTATGACACCTAATGTTGCGTTGTAAGAAAAAGCTTAGTAATATGGTAACTATATATTTATACGCTTTAGAAAATAATTTGTTAATTAATGTGTCAACGATCTTGGTAGCGGCCAAAAAACCCAAAAGCCCATAACCCTAATCTTGATAAAACCGTGACATTGCGCGTTTTTTTTACGACCGGAAAATATCATCTTCTTATTTATCTTGCCGGGCCGTCGACAGGCACATCACTACGTAATTAGAAAGACAAGACAGTTTTTTTCGTAATAATTGAGAGGACAGCAGATTTAGTGTCACTGAATTTTAAACCCTATCATTCATTATCTAAAGTTCGTTATGAATCTGTGGCGGAAGGTTTTGATAGTGACTTATAGTGCCTTTTGACATAGCTGTCATGTTTTCGTTATTTGAAATATTGTCGTTCCGTGACACCGCCATTTTTGTTTTTTGAATATCGTTAATACCCTTTTGTTTTTCGTTGTGGTCGAGCATTAATTTAAAGGCATCGAAATTTGTGGTAGTTAATTTCGGAAGAATTCGTAATGTCGAGTAAATAGTTACTTTATAAGGATTAGATAAGTATTTTATAAGTATTATAAAATACTTATCTGTTTGTACGTAGGCTAAACCTACCTATTATTTTGAAAATGTTTTGTTTATGCAATGGACAGTGTTTATTACTTTTGTAAATGTAAACAAAAGTAATAAACACTGTCCACTGTGAACTGTGATCGACAAAATTCTAACTACTAGTACCTAGCTCTGTGATCTGCAGACCTCGCGAGTCTGTCCAACGGTTTAACCATTTTGAAAAAATCCAAAACTGAATCGACAAAATAATTCTATATAATTATCGATTCTGCTCACAAATCGGTTGGGAAATGCAACTTGTAGAGGAGAGCAGCTGGATACACGGACAGACAGACAGACATACGAAAACATTTTTGCCCAAGCTGAAACTGGCAAAAAACAAGCTTCCTAGCGTTTTTTTGCTTTCTACAGTACCTAGGTGACTTAGGTAGGTATTTATTATCTAGTAATTCTAGTAGGTAGATACGTAGACCTCCTCTCCTCTTTTGTGTCGTAGTCTTCAAAGTCAAAGACTTATAATTTTTGGCCATCCAACTTGCAGCAGTGAGAAAAATTTTCGATTTTGGAAAATTTACATTACCTATATTCGTATTCTTTAGTACTTTTTTGCTTGTCTAGTACTTTTGCACCAAGTGACGATTCAATTAATCTTTGTAGACTCGTTAAATTAACGTTATATGGCTTAACGTAAGCAATTTATACGATAAGTCATATGTTCCGTTCTGTTGGACCAGTAATTTTTTCCTTACGTCCAGTCACAATAGCAAAGGGTCCGTTTAATCCCCGAATGGACGAACGGACAGATAGAATATTAGCACGCACGGACTGACACTTATTAGTTTGTCGCTTAATGAAATTAGGAAGGGGTTGTATAGGAGTGACCTCTACAAATTACTGCAATGGATCATTAAACAAATAATTATAGATACCCAGGCGAAAAATACTCATGTTTGTTCACACTTTAGTCGATACTTTTCGGTATTTAAAAAACCGGCCTAGTGCGATTCGGATTCGCACACGAAGGGTTCCGTACCACCGTCGAGCAGAAAGACGCATAAAAACACCATTATTGTATGCGGACCCCCTTAAATTTTAAACTTTATTTTATTTTTTATTATTCTTTGTTATAGCGGCAATAGAAATAGACATTATGTTAACATAAATATCAAGCATCAACCTATTGCCATTATTAAAATCAAGCAAAACGACGCCAATAAAACACGTTTCTTATACATAGTGGGCCCGTATAACCCGACTAACTTTAACCATAGATTCTAACAACTATTAGAAGTAAAAAAAGTTATGTGACGTATAGCCGATTAACGCTTACTTTCCGAGATATTCATAATTTTTAAAATAAAAACTCCCAAGTGTGTAACAAGCCCTAATAAATGTGACTAAGAAACTATTACTGATTTTTTAAAATCCTTGTTTTGTTCCATAAGACTATTAATGTAAAATGACAAAATTCGACCTATGTTGATATAACGTTATTTACTTGTAATACCATCAGGAATACGTGGTTAAAGTTGGTCGGGTTGTACGGGCCCACTGTATAGGATGTCTCTAGCCTCTGGACAATCCTGGAAAATTTTGATTTGGGTATTTCTAACTAATATACAAAGTATTATAATAATTAGAACAAAACTTACGGAGAAATTAACGAATTACTATTTTTGCTTCTGATCATTCTAATGTAGGCACATGACAATCGAAACTCCTTCAGCAAATGCAACCTCATAGAGTTGCATGATAACTTTTTCTATTGTAGGTATGATTTTCTTTTAAAATATTGACATTTATTTGGTGTGACATTGACATGTGTCCTATGATGAATATTCCGAAACAATTATTTGTTCATATTTTTCAAAATAGAAAACGATTATTCTGCTGAGGATTAAGTACGTAAAGATGATTTTAATTTACGGAGAGTGTCACCAGGATATCAACCTTGCGTTAAGGACTTACAGAGAGATATACACAGAAAACAGGAGATGTCAGTAAAATTGATGTCGTCATTACGTATGTGTGACACAGTATATAACTTTTTTGTTGATTTTTAAATTCTTAAATTTTGTTAGAAAGTTTAAATATTTATCTAATTTCCTAATTTAAAAAATATGCTTATTAGAGCATTCCTGAGAAGTAATTTCTATGGTGGATTTCAGGGTATGTCCAAAGGCTAAGGTCACGCTGTATATGAACCCCCTTTTATTTTTAACTTTATTTTATTTTTATTATTTATTGTTATAGCGGCAATAGAAATACACATTCTGCGAAAATTTCAAGTCTCTATCTATTACGGCTCAAAAGCTAGAGCCCTGTGACATACGGACCGACAGCGCAGGCTTAGTAATAGGGTTCCGTTGGCACCCTTTAGGTACGGAACCCTAAAAAGATAAACAAGAACATCATGTGATTCGGTTCATTCTCGGTAATCTTTTGAAACTGAATAACTTTGTTATTTTTATTCCTAAAAATTCACACTATAAAAATGCATTTTTGATTATCATTTAAAACAGAGCTTAACTAATTGGCTAAGTAAAGATTTTCAAATATGTATAATTTATATATTTTTTCGATAGTTCCCGACGTAATGAACTAGAAAATACCGCGATTGCATTTTTATTCCCTCTAATTTTTATAAAATATTTTTTTCAATTCCCGATGAATTAAGGACGCCAAAATGTTGAGTGTGTACATACATCCGTCTTAATAAAATAGGTATCTGTTGAGGTCTGTGGTGTACAAGTAGTGTCATTTGCGACAACCAAAAAAATCAATTATTCTGTTTAGGTATTTGTGTGTTCGGTGTTATTCGATTTTTGTGCTGGCCTTTGGATTGAAGAAAAAAGCAGAAAGAATTACAAGAATTCTAGAGCTTCACCCTTGATGTCAAAATAAATACATCAAAATGAGTTCGTGCTCGGAGACTAGAATTTGTGAGATGGCTATGAATGCTATGATCCTTGAATATTTTCAGACGATCGATAAACATAATATTGCTAAAATTAAGAGGTGTTAAAGCATTGATGTAAGTACAAACAGCAACACACTTAACTGCCCATTAAAGACAGAGCAGAGAGAAAATGATAACTATTGAAAGAGATATATATATATTTGTATTATGTCAACTTCAAATCAAATAACGTTTGCGTATGTGTAATGTGATGTGCCTTTGAGCTTTGTCATTGTAGTTGTTTGGGCAAAGTTTTTTTTTCCATACTGTAAATAAAGGTTTTATTTCAACAAGACAGGTGAATTTGTCAAAATTATGATTTAGCTTTCAGACAAGCGTTGGAATGAAATAAACTAATTATATTGCTAATGCTTTTAATGGTGCTTCATATTTTTGATATGATGCACCAATATAATGTAATTTATATTTATTATTAATTCATTCTTTTCCACGAATTCAATAATATGGCATTAATGTCAATAATGACGTTGGATTAGCCATAAAAGAAAAATTATTGTTTCAAAACTCTTTTGAATAATAGCCAATTTATACTCATAAACACACGCACACATGCATAACACGACGCCTTCAAGTGTGATTCTCTTTCTTGCAGTATTTCCCATTTTTGAAGTGTATAGTTAACTGTGTTGCTGTTTGTACTCGTCATTAGCATAAAGTTTGCGATAACTGTATACTTAAATACCTATCAAACTTCTCTTATATTTATTTTCACAATATTTGTTTACATTTTGTTTTGTTACAATTGACAGCTGACAGCCGACACAGACCTCGCATATAAACAATTGTTTGATTTTTATTGGGAACTTAGGCACTAATTTTGTCAGCCGGGCGTCCCATTTTGATCGAGAATTTAACACAATATTGTAGAAAAATTACAGGGAATAAAAATGCAGTAGTGACACTTTCTGGACCTTAACAACAAGGCCTATCGAAAAAATATATAAACTACGCATCTTTGAAATACTTGACCTACCCAATTCTCTTACTGCTACTTTAAGGCGTACGATAAAGGTAGAGCTGACAGGGAAAATTCAATATTTCAAACCACAGTTAAATGATACGTCACCTTTAGATAAGATGTCACCATAGTTTGGGTTTTTACTAGTTTATAAAATCTACACTTACAATCTACGAGTACATATTTGACAGAGTTGAGTTGATAGATAATTCGTTTAGTGCGATAAACGCAATTTGGACAATGTCTAAAGATATAACTATATCATCTCAAATGTTCACAAGTTTATCAAAGCAAATCATTAATCTCGTTTAACATTTGACGAAAATAAGACGGCTTTTAAATGTAAGAAGTAAGAAGGAAAGTATCCATGTGTATGACTAACGTGGTAGCTATTCTGATCAGTGATCACGTAAATCACTACACAATATAGATATTCACCTAGTGCAATTTTTGTTACTGAGGTTGTTATCACAAATAAACAATGTGACGTCACGATTTAAGATAATTTTGGGCTTTTACCAAACTGCCACTTATCGATCGATATGATACATGATATCGGTATCGCTGAAGTGATTGAAATTTATGACTGATCATAAAATAAATTCATTAAAATACCTTAACTGTGCGGATATTGGATTATTAAATGGGAATAATACACATTCACTCATTGAGTGTAGGTATTCTCTTTGTAAGAGCTTGGCCACATCACTACGATGCGGCACTGTCAATGTACGGCCCGGCGCTAGGTCAGGTTGACGGTGCGGCGCCGTATAGGGAACGTGCACGACGAAGATGCTGCCAACTGGTGCCGCCAATCTAAATCATGTACCCTCCCTTGCTAGGGACACATTGACAAAAACGCCGTTAATTTATCGCGATGAAGGACGATTAACGTCAGTGTAGTTACGACTTACTATGTTTGACATTGACACTTAGATACCACCTACTTTAGTTCGTGCACGTTCCCTATTGATGTGGCCAGGCCCTAACTTTGAGGTCAGCGCAATATAAGTTTTTGAACGTTCGAAACCGAAACACAAATGTATTACTTACATAAGGTAAACGTCTGAGTGCTTGACCAATGTCAGTGAGTGTGGGGCAATTCCCAGTAGTTACTACTTTGAATGTTAAGTCATTAGCAATACATGTCACAGCAGGGTGTCAACCATTGGGTATTAACGTGACAAATAAGCATTTGAACGAGCTAGCTCATCAGTGCATCACATTTAATGCACAGACAATCAAATTATAGTTATAAAATGATTTATATACGTAAGACACTAATCGTGCGATACCGACGCCAAGGGCATAAATTAAAAATATTTCTATATTTATTTTAAAATAGTTCTGTACCTTACCTTAATTGTCCTTGAAGCAAAGTAAGCCAACTTTGTTCTAAATTAAGTACTCACAGATCAGTGTGACTCGCTATCAGCTCACCACCCAAGTGTTTATATAATATGGCGCAAAATTCTTGTCCAATATCCCTGTATCAATGTGTAAATTGTCAAAGTTCAAGTTCATTCCACCTTCTTGGAGTTTTTCTATGGCGGCAGGCGCAGCAGGAAGCGGAAGTGCGTCACATGATAGTGCGTGATAAAGCGATAGCGTACCTATGTTCATAATTGTGATCATAAAATCGGATAGTGTTATTGTAACACTTGTAATAATTTTACTGGTACTCCTGAACACCCGTAAACAATGACATGTGTGGTAATGCACAATACCGATATTTTTAAATATTTTTTTACGACTTCGTGGCTATATTAAATTGAAATTAACGGTCTTATTTTAAACCATACCTACAGTCCATTCAACTAAAGACAGTAAAGAGTACATACTTTTGTCCACTTCCTGTCTTGACTTCTGACTCTATGATCAGACCAATTTGAAATTATCAAAATCTGGTTTTGTCCCGGGAACACAATGTGAGTGCAAAGTTATAATAATCGTTTAGTACCTAGAAGTAGTTGTGAACATAATTCCTAGGTTTGAAACAAATAGGTAAAGCTAAATAAAACGGTTCAAAAAGCTTACATCTGCGCCATAGATTTAAAATACTTGGTACTTAAGGAATAATTAATAAAGCAGAATTATAGAGAATAATCAACCTGATTACGTAGCCTGCCCAAGAATATTGACCCGCGTCACTATAAAAGGAAAGCGCAACAAGGACATGTTAAATCATTAAATTCGTCCCCCTGTAACAATACCTCTCCCCGCGGGCCTGGGGGACCGACAGGCCCATCCGTCTTGTGCTAAACTTGGCCGGTTATATCTTTGCTGGATTTCGAAGCTCTGCATACGGGTACACGTTCGAGTAAACAATCATAATTATGAGAGACTGCTGTGTGATAATAATATACTCAATACTGTTAGATTTCTTATTCTATTTCACACACGAGTACGAGTATGTACGCAGTGGTTTGAGCATCCGCGACTTAATAAAAACAGCCGGTCAAGTGCGAGTCGGACTCGCCCACCGAGGTTTCCGTACAAACTAGTTGTATGTAAATAGTTCAAGATAAACTGCATTAAGAGACAAACTTAAATTTGCTGTTGGAAAACTATTGACACCAAACATCGATATTGGTCGCGGTTAGGTTATAGTAACTGACAAAATAAGTTTGTGTAAGTATCTGTTATATTGTTACTGTTATATTTTTCCTGTAATATTCAGGATGATATTAATAATCGGTATAATTATTACACATTTTTCTGTTCAGTAATTACGGAGATAGGTAATATCCCTATTATCTCTGTCTCCGAGGGAATGGTATTTTTTTAATGTTTTCGTCTTAAATTAAAAACTTTAACATGGTTTTGGAACCAACAAATTAAGCTCTTTTATTTGATACCTCATTTGATATAATAGCCCTACTTTTAATTCTCGAAATACCATTCCGGCCCCCTTTAAAAAAGAAGGAAAAAAAGGATATTTTTGTAATGTCCAATAGGCTTCGGTTAGCGATTTTTAACACTATTCCAAATTTCAAATCGATAGCAGCAGTAGTTCCTGAGATATTTGGCTGTCACAAACGGACAGACAGACAAACAGAGTCGCACCATAAGGGTTCCTTTTTTACCATTATGGTACGGAGCCCTAAAAACAAAATAATGCAGACACTCCGTTGTCATGGACAAAGGAGATGTCATTTCATGATGTCATGGATAAGTATAGAAGAAGCCCGCAGGCTACGTAATTCTCCGATTTCATTACATTTTTGAATCTTAAGTACTTACTGTGAATAAAATACAATATAGGAAGCCTATGCAATTAAGAAGTCTCTATTAGACTCTCATCCTACAAACATGCCGTTGATTTGTCAACAGACTTCCAGATACATAATCTGGGGACACGGCAGTGCCCCCGCCAAGTCGAGCAAAACAAAGGCACGGCCGTACCATTATTTTCTCGAAGCCATTCAGGCCATTTTCAGCCTCCCGTAATTTTGTACTGGCTAAAGCTAGAGCCCTGAGATTTCAGGGATATATAGGGCACAATAAGACTTATATTCTCAATATCATTCAATTTGAACGTGTAGTTTAAGAACTATTGCATGTCAAAATTCCTTAGTTTTGTCACTGACTCACTGATCATCATTATTCTAAGGTACTTCTAGCAGACCTACAAGCTCCAAATTTTAAACATAGTTAGTTTTTATCAAGTCCTTATAAACCTAAATATGTGGTAATTTCAGTCACAGCTGCACACATAAGTTTGTTATCCTATACAAACAATTTATTATTACAAAGTTAGTTTTGCAGTTCAAATTTAACCTTGAAGGAACACATTTTATAGATCTAATAATAGGCAAGTCGGTGGAAATCGAGTTCTGTTGATACCCCGCCCCCGCTGACTTGGTTTAACTTTACATCTCAAAACTTTTTTGTTGTAGGAGAACTGCGTTGCGAGACTTGCATCTTTTTACATGTAATGTTTTTGATGGGATTATTATATTCCCATCAAGCGTTAGATGCGTATTATGAGATCATACAAAACATACATTTTTACACTTACAGACAAACCAAATATCAAAGTTATAGGCTAAGTTTTAAATAATAAATAGCTCACATAATTCTGAATTTAATAATTCTATACGTTACTAATTTTGGGTTTTCCCAGGCTTCTTACATGGCATGTACTCAAGGCGCATAGCGCCTCTGTTTGCTCGGCTTTGTCTCACAGAGGACCAATATTGTCTCTGTTATCACGGTTATCAGCAAGCACAGTGGTGGTCGCGGCTTCCTTTGGTATTATAAAACTAGATATATGCCGTGTGAACTTGGGCTCTGCACGTTTAACAAATATCTATCTAACTTTTACCTCCTCAGCAGCAGAATGATTTCCAAATCATTCTGCTGCTGAGGAGGTAAAATGAACAATTTCGTCGGCTGGCAAAATTTGTAAAACCTTTTTTTTCCTGTGTCTAATTTCAACGTCTCCCCCAAAAATATCCTCTTTGCAATAAAATTGTCCTCAATATAATACAATACAACCTTCATTAATTACATTCTAGCTCTTAATTTAAAAGTATTTTATGCAACAGTTGTATAAGTAGGCTCAAAAAATACGAGTGGCGCGAGTTGCGATACGAGCCGCCGCGGCGGCGAGAATCGCAAATTGAGACATCATGAGCGTTTTTTGACTTAATTATACAACGTTGCATACAATATTTTTTCTACGACTAGGTTTTAAAATATAAAATACAACATTAATTTTACTAACATAGGCTCTAAGATAATAATGTTACTAACACTCTGTATGGATCTTGTTATCTGAAATAAACGATTTGAATTTAAACATAGAGCGCAAATAAGGCAAGTATAAATTAAGGGCTCTTTTACATGTCTTATTCTTTTCTCCTCTTTTCTTTTCTTTTCTTTTGGCGCTTCGGGTAACGACCTTCTGGTGAGAAGAAGCGCAGCGCAGATGACATATGACTGACAGTATGTGTCTATGGTAAACTTTTTTTTAATTTGACGTATACTGGCTAGTGACACGCAGTGACGATATTAAAAATACTTTTTTATGTTGGCATCAATGAATTTAGTTCGGAAAGTTTTTTTTTTCTTAAAACCCGTAGGAATTTAATTGTTTGTTAATTTGGTAGTTGTGCATTTTTATCGTAAAGTTAGAATTGAGCGCTTAATCCTTGAACTAAGTTTAACCTAGATTTAGAAGTCTGTGGATGCTAGCAATATCGTTTTGCGACTATAACGACACTAGTGCTGTTATGGGGAATAGAGTATAGACTTCTTTGAACTCATATTATATATGTTCTTATATTAGTGTTTGTGACCAAGTAAAAGACAGATAAAATTACAGGAGTAGAAAAAATCTATTATCTCATGCGTGGCCCATCCTGCATAGGTAATGTAAAGTTCTTGGGAACTTCCCAAATAGGCAAGGTAAATATAATATATCTATCTTGAGATCTGTCTCAATTTTTTACCATGTGCTTATTTATACTACCTTCCCACACATACCCATCATCAGTTCCCATTATTTTCGAATCCTTGGGGCCAGTTAACACAAAAAATACATTGTCAAAAGGTTACAACGAAAACTTGTTACCTTTTATCCTTATCTGTACAAAATTTGGCGCAACCTTAATGAGCTGCCTTATCTGATCAGGTCACCGTTGGTGTACAGTCAGGCGCCAAAATACTTTTACCCTATCAATGGTAACATGTAAGTGCATTACGCCTTCAGTGGGGTGCCTCTGTTGCAGAGGTTTCCTGGTCTGCCAAATCTGGGTCCATGGTCAAAGTTTTGCCTGTAAATAATCAAGAAACAAGTGCTAGAACGACGATGTTATCTGGGGGCACGGCAGGCCCCCGCCAAGTCGAGCAAAACAAAGGCACGGCCGTACCATCCTTTTCTCGAAGCCATTCAGGCCATTCTCAATTTATACTGGCTAATACTTGTAATTTTATACTGGCTAAAGCTAGAACCCTGAAGTTTCAGGGATATATAGGGCACAATAAGACTTAAGTATGTTCTCAATAACATTCAATTTGAACGTGTAGTTTAAGAACCTATTGCACGTCAAAGTTCTTTAGTTTTGTCTCTGACTGGCTGACTGATGATCATCATAATTCTAAGGTACTTCTAACAGACCCACAAGCTCCAAATTTTAAACATAGTTAGCTGTTACCCTATCAAGTCCTACAAAACCTAAAAATATTGCAATTTCAGTCGCAACTGCATACATAAGTTTGTAATCCTATACAAATACAAGGGATTGCAAAGTTAGTTTTGTACTTCGGATTGGAAATAGAACGGATTGTAATGAAATAAATAAAGGAAGACCACTTACAAAAAGAAATGAGATCCCATGAAAAACTTGCCCATTATTTACCCGTGGAGGATTCTTTATTTGAGAACTATAAAATGTGCTCCTCCCCGGTCAAATAATAGGCAAGTCGGTAGTCGGTAATCGAGTTCTGTGGACACCTCTCCAGTACTGACTTGGTTTAACATTACATCTCAAAACTTTTTTTTTGTAGAAGAACTGCGTTACGAGACTTGCATCTTTTTTCATGTAATGTTTTTGATAGGATTATTTCAATCACAAACAGGTAAGTAGAGTGTCGAATATACTTAAACGGTTCAACTTTGGGTACCGGTTAACAATAATTTCGTAGCAATAGGCAACAGATATGAATAAGTATGCAAATACAAATCATATATATCATCACCAATAAGCAAAAAACGTCGCAATTCATCAATTATTTTTTAATTACTATGACCTTTTGAGTTTCGATCTATTCGACATTCATCAGACAGAAGTGATTTTATTTCTGTACGGAAAATCATTCGGCAGACTTACATACAGTATACATAATATAGCTTTAGCATTTTGAGAACGACAAAAAATAAATGAAATTAGAAGCAAATCCACAGATTGGTAAAGGCCACAAGTACCTGGATGGATACGAAAATCCAATGAAATTTCTCCCTTTTGATACTAATTAGTTAATTAAGCACGGAAGTAAACAATATCCGCTTATTAGCCACCTTGAACTAGCACGGCCTTGGACTGTCAAATCCTGACGTTTGTCAGAGAGACACCTGTCAAACTGACAGCAGACAACTGACGTCAGCGTGATGGAGTGGGGCGGTGATTAATTGGCTTAGTTGCCTAATTGATTTCAAACTGTATTTAACACTTTGTGTTAGTTGCGTTGATTTAATCGTCAGCCGATTTTATTAAACGTTTTAGCTTGGGGCTGTATTTGAATTGGTGTTGGGTAATTTGTCATTAATATACATATCATGTTATCAATCAAGCAGGGTCTACGCTACGAAGTCATCAATGAGTATGAGATATATAATCAAAATAGTCGTAGTAGTAGTAAAACATTTGTCTCTCTTGCTTGCCGCTAGTTAGAAAAAGACAAACACTTCATGGTATTTATCTACCTTCATTGAATGCCCATTGTCCTTCACGAAACAATTGATTTAGTCTTAGTTTAACCGTTTCAAGAATAATAGGCGCATTATCAGAGTTGCGAAAAACTAGTAGCGTCTCCGTTTCAGCTTGGCGAAAAATACTTTCGTATGTCTATCCAGCTGTTTTTCTCTACAGGTCGCATTTCTCCACCGGTTCTCGTTTTTATCTGACTGTAAAGCGTATTAAAATTAATATAAAAGACAATTTTTTATAAAATTTAATGAAACCAACCAGTTTTTTCCACAGCAGATCGATGTTCTTGTCACCAACGCATTAAAGCTGAAAATCGAAGCAATAGTTCAACTATCAAAATCGAATCTAACATGAAAAGGGCTAAATTGAAGCGTATCGTAAAACAATGAAAGCGTCTCAAAGTCGATGTCTTTATTCACCACAAAAACAATAGGTTATCATGTTACATGCTAAAATTCCAAACCAAAGTTCAGATATAATTCGCTCCTATTCTCGTATTCATAGAGTTGAATATTGCTTGGCAATTACACGTTAAGTCTAGATTTGAAACGACGTAACTGCTATCGGCATTTTTTAATGCTCGCCCATATATTCTTAATTTAAAGGTGCACTTTAGCTTGAAGTGGGATTTCTGGTAGATATGAAAGGGTTATTGAATGACAGTATCATAGTGTTGTGACGGCTGGAGTGATTAATAATGGGTAAAGCTTGTCCACTCAGTTTTTATGAGAACGGGACATGTATGGGGAGATTATTTTTTAATGGAGGTTTGTTTATTTTTAATATGGATATACTTAATAAGAAATGGAATTTACCTTCATATTTAGATTAAACTACCTACCTAAATAGAAAGTCAAAGTAGATGTACCTACTAAAAGTATTTCAGGTTCCAATAATTTAAAATAGGGATGTAACGATACATAATTTTGCCGATACGATACCGATACCGATATCTTAGCTAACTAATGAAGTATGAACTTCAGATTTATTATTTGTATGTCCTTGTTATACCTAAAACTTGGCTATATTTAACAGAGAGTCAACCTTGAATGTGTAAAGTAAAAATAAATAAATTGTGAACACAATTTTTTTTATTATGGACCAAATATATAATTAACATAGTGATTATTTATTGCACAAGGTAATAGACCAATATATAAATTAAGTCAGTAATTGGAATTGCTTTTTCCAGGTTTTTTTTCGTACAACAAATTATTTTCGCGCTCTTCAAATATCGGTTTTATATAATCGGCGATACCGATATATCGGCCGATATATCGGTATCGGTATCGGTATCGTTACATCCCTAATTTAAAACAATAAATGCAATACTTTAAGGAAAAAACGACGATGAGATTGATTGATTAGAAAATAATGGGATTTATTTTATCTGAAAAATGTTTTATATTAGGGTTAAAACAACGTTGTATCAGTAGTAGGTACACAAAAACATAGGTACATTCATTACGTAAGTAGACCTAGAAAAAATCTTCTATCAAGGCAAAATTGAGTTACATCTACTAATTACTGGGATTTTTTTAAAGTGATTACTACACACTTATTATTTTTAAATTTGATAAATTGTATGTGATTCCTAATCAGAAACATGAGTACTATCGACTCTGATAGAATAAAAAAGTGTCCCAAAATTTTCATACAACTTTCTTCCGTTCCGTTGTCGCCTTACATGTATATAATATGGAAAAGTAACGAAATGGGAATAAAAAATATTAGGACACATTTTTTCTTCTATCAGAGTTCTCGTGATTCTGAGTTTGTGGTAGCGTTTCAAAAGACTGCCCTAATACCTACTGTTTACTACATAGTTGCCAAAGAAGGAGCTCACCGCCAACAGTGGCCATTGATGGGGCCTTAAACGATTGAAACTATTTTTTTAATGATTCAAACAAATCTTGATGTTTTGGACGTTACCGTTGTGCTCAGGACTGGACTACTGGAAATTAATAGCGTTCAGTCCACAAATTTTTATATATTTTTCACTAAGATAATTTGTGTCAAACACACACTAAATTGCCAAAATTCAAGCTGAAATCGCGGTTTTATTGATCCTGTGTATATCAATACCTAGGTACAAAAATATTGTAATTCTGTCTTAACACTTTCGAGGCGAGCTACGTCTAAAAATGGTCTAAAAGATGTCGAAAGTGTAAAGATTTCTTATTGGTACAACTTAGGTGTACTTTCTATTTCCATGGTTTGTCGTGATATTATTAATTTTCGTCTCGACTTTACGAGTCCTTTCAGCACTCGTGGCATAGTGCATCCGGCATCCACGACAACCGTTAAAATTCTTGATGTATGTAGTTAAAATAGCTAATAGTGGAAACCTAAGAAACTATCGTTAAATGGTTCAGCAATAAATTAACTACGCTAAACACATTTTGTTATAATATAATTGTATCTTGTTCAGCTATAAATAAATAATGTCTACTAGTTATTGCATTATAACCCCCTAGTACCGAATAGCTCCCCATCAATAATCATTAGATCAGTGGACGGCTTCCGTTACAGCTCGAAGAGTGAGATAGAGATATGCTGTAGTAGCATGACTGAGCGAGACGTCGGTTAGCGCCTGACAACTTAATTGAATGCCGCTAAGAATGGGAAACATCGATAGGCGGTATCGATAAAATAGGTTTTTTTATGCTTGTTTTAGACCATTTTCTTCCTCCCTTCCTTGTCAACTGTTGGGTGTGAGCCTCTTGTACAGATTTCTATTTAGAAATCGTTGTGGCTCGCTGCGCTCTGTCATTTCTCAAATTCTAATTTAATGTATAAAACTCGTAATTTAAGGTATCGGTTTGTATCGAGAATGTAAAACTGTTATTTGAAAAAATATATTTGATTAGCTACGCAAAAATTGTAGATAAATATCCTTTTTACAAGGTTGGTGGTGATATAAGGTTCTAAAGTTTGATTTCCATAACAAGTACCTATAAATAAACTGAAAACTTTAAAATTTGCACCAATGTCAACGTAATATTTCAGACATTTTTTTCATGTCTGTGCGGTGTGTATGTGATCAATCCGGTTTGTCGCACCCTTTTCTGTTAACTCAGCCCTAATTGCACGGCTTTCTCCATAATATCGATACAGATATCGCCCCGTCACTAACCCTATCAGCACCATCCGTTACAGGCATTATCTGTTTCGTCTGGTGCATTAACACATACACAACCTTATTAAAATATACATAAATAATATGGAACTATAAGTTGATATGGTCGATTTTAGTAATTAATTTTCTTTATCCCATCTTAACTTAGCATTTTGGGTGGTGCTACTAGCGTTTCAAATGGTAAACGGTTCGGTGGAAATACCGATTTGTTTGTGAAAAGGTATACTCGTGAAAACTGTATCTTATGTCAGTTTTTTTATGGGTTTGTGTTTGATCTTGGTCTCACCTGATGGAAAGTGAAGACAAGGTCTAGGGTAGAGCATGCTTATCCAGAAGATTCCTATTCACTCTTGCCTTAAAACCAACTAGGTCGTAAGTTACAGGAAACACAGACGCCGGAAGAGAATTCCAATCACTAGCGGTGCGAATGTAGGGGTGTATTTTGGAAGGTAGTAGTTTTATCGAATGGTCTGCGTTTGGCGGAAAATAGACGCATCTGCGTTTTATTACCCGACTGCGGTGAAGCCCAAAGGAGGGTTATGTGTTTGACCTGTATGTATGTATGTATGTATGTATGTCCGTTCCTGTGTCCGCTTGTAACTACTCAACGGTACATCCGATTTTGATAAATGATACATCATTAGATTCGTCTTGATGGTGCGAGTGTTACTGGCTATGAAGTTTGTTAAAATAAACAAAATGGCGGATTTTATGCAGTTTCAAAGTGCACCGCGGTCGGGTTTTTTTTAAATAAAAGTGTGGTTATTAGTGTAAGCCTTCAACATTAAGTACACAATATTTTTTTTTGATAAACTATCTGCTTGACAAACGACGGTCAGCAACATAAACTTGTCTATTGTAAAAAAAAATTATATGAAGTAGTTCCGTATTATTTTTTTTCGGAAAGGCCTCAAAATGCTACCTAGAGCCCAACTAAAAGTTTTGAATGAAATCCTTGAAACGTGTGTAACAGTAACCGTATAATTGGCCCATCCATTCCCAAACTGTCATCTCGAGAGACAGCGAACAATCAGTGGACAATTCTTCCGAGTGTCACTCAGTACCCGAGTGGTTGATGCATCGCCGGAACATGCAGTTCTGTTGCTCTAGGGTTTTCGAGATAATAGACATGTTACGTTGCTCACATTTTTCATCGTTTTAACATGATTTTGTCGTGTTAGTTCTACGGTGTAGAAGGTTGCCATAGCTGTCTATGCCCACATGTTAAGTTGTTGTTGACTAGATAGATACTGACGAAATGATTGCAGGTCTAAGAGCTTACTTAGTTTATTAATTATTTGTTCAATTTTATTCCTTATAAATAAAAATAAATCTCCGATATGTACGCGCATAACTTCCGAACGACTAAGTACACCAATTGAATAATTATTTTTTTGTTGTGTTCATTATTGTCAGGACAAGGTTTGTACCTACAGTCAAGTGTTAAATGTTAGGTGCATACAAATGCTCAAAACTTTGTCTAAATACACCTTCTGCAGTGGAAAGCAAAGAATTTCGTAGCATATTTATGAAACGATTTATGTTCTTGCACATGACCATACACCACCCGTGCGAAGCCGGGCGGGCAGCTAGTTTATATTAATATTACATTACACAACTAGGGTGGTAAAACAAAGAAAGGCCGAGATGGCAGATGTTTGAGGCCCGAGCTGCAAGCAAGGGACGTAAATACGATATCGAGGGCTTTCTTTATTACCTCCCGTGTTGTGTTCATCATTTTATGTCTACACTTGGCCAGAAAGCGGCTTTTTCCGTACGCGTAGAGTGCGGTAAAAGCCACTTTATGGCCAGGTGTGGCATAAATGTTATTCTGCAAATTACACGTATTAATAATCACTTATCTTCTAATTACTTATATTGTGGGCAGTAGGTACGATTATCTTTGACACTCGGCGAATCTCGGCATTTTTCGGGACAAATCGGAAGTGCAAATGACACGAGCAATGCGTATTGCTGTACCTAACTGCATATACCTAAAAATAAATGATTGCAATTCCAAGATGTTTTTAATCTTCAGGACTCAGAAATAACCACTCAATCTAGGTAGAACACCGTGGCATAGAGTGGCGAAGAACCATAATGGAGGGGGTTGTGGAACTTGCGGAAGAGAGTAATGAAAATTGCCTATAGCAACGATCAGATTAATTTCACTATTAAGTGGATTCGCCCGCAACTTTGTGAAATAAGTCGAATAAAAAGTATCTTATGTGTTAACCGGGCTCATAATCTAGGTACCTGAGACGTGGCGTAAAAGATATCCTTGGGCAAGCCGGTGCAGATTTGGCATACATTTTCCTTAAGAGCTGTAGAATAAGGTGCTCAAATGCCTAATACTAGGCAAGCCGGTAGGAATCGAGTTCTTTGGACGCCACGCCACTGCTAGGTACCGACGTAGTGCCGGGGCGCGAACAAACATGAAATTGCTACGTTTTAATTATATGCATAAATAACACGATACTTACCTACCGGTACTTTTATTGACATTGTACCTTACAGTTCCTGCTCTAAAATTAACTTTAACCGCGTAGACTTTATAAACTTTTTTAGAACTGTTTGCAACTGATCGGAAGCGTTTTAAATTATTATGATGATAAAATAGTAGATTGTGTCACAAGGGAGCAAAATGATGTATTTACGGCGAGGGCGTATATTGAATCCTGAACGAAGCGAAGGATTATACAATAGCATCCCGAGTGTAGCGAGGGATTCTAAAGTATAATCCGGAGCGTAGTGAGGGATTCAAGTGTTAACCCCCGTGGTGAAAATAATTTTGCTATCTTGTGACACATACTGCTTTTCACAACGCTACCTACCAAAATAACGAAATATGGTTAATCAAAGAGCATCACACATTAATATTAAAAATGAAATATTACATTTATAGTTCATTATTATTTTTTAAAACGATTGTTATTTTTTACGGCCGGGACGAAAATACCACTTCCATATTATTTCGCAAACACCTGTGATCTGGGCCATTCCTTATTATACCGCCTTCTGTGGGTAGGTAATATCTAATAAAGCTGTCTATGCCATAGACTCTATGGTATGGTATATTCTAAGTGGATTCAAACTAAAAATACCCTGTTGTCGTTCAACAGAAAAGTGCCACTTATGAGGGAGCAAAATATTTATTTCTAAAAAGGAGGTGTGAAAAATATGTTTCAAAAGTTTGTCTATTTGATGTTGGTTATTTTTTTTTAACGTGACTCAGATTCAGTAGCATTTTGCAATCTCAACTGAAGCACTAGTCAGCACTACTGAAATGAAGATACTTACCTGCTAACATATGGCAAATAAGCGGCTACTCCTATATTTACTGAATATAGATAAAAAGCATCTTGCAAAATGGTATCGAACCCGATCACAAATCCCCTTCGTCGGCATTAAAAATGGATATCATGGTTTTAGTAGGTACTTACCACCAATGCTCTCCTGTGGCAGCCAGCCAGTTAAAAAAATATAAAATATAGAAATCAACATAAAACGAAGGCTCTACGGGAAGTTTAGTTTTTTTGCTAGATGGGTTATATTAGATATACAGGGTGATTTCGGGGTCGTGATCCCAACCATTTTTTTCTGACTCAGTAAATGATTGCGATGCTGTATTTATTTTAATTGAAACAAAGATGATTCGTTATTTACGTATTTTTATTTAAAAATTATTATTGACTCAAAATGCGTGGTCACCCTACTTTTAATATTACACCTTTTTAGAAAACAAACTCTCTGATAGAATGTCCATGCACTTGACATAAGTTTTCTTGGGAAATAGTAGGGTGACCATGATCTCGAATTAACGCAGTTTTTTTTGCTGACTAAAATAAGTCGCTGGTGTACTGTTAGTCCTAACCTATCGTGATCCTTAGGAGAAAGTAAGTTAAATGCTTCTTTCTTGCTCCACGACCCCGTAATCACCCTGTATAGAAAACGTGCAAAGATAAAATCTAGGTTGATACTAATTTATTAGACAAGTTCGATTACTAAGCTATTGGTTTCCTTCATTTTTTTATTAAGTCTCATGATCAATAGAACAAGCTAGTTAGTTATAAGTAAATGCTGAGCTTTTCAAAATCTCAGACTAGCAAGTGACCAACTTTAATCATGATTTAATTGATTTCTAGGTATGCAGAAATGAAAACCTAACTCGTTTATCCATAATTGGATGATCCCAATCCCAATAAGATTGGGGAAAACTGGAAAATACTTAATATTTCATTGGTATTTTACCAACAATAAAATAAAATCAAAATAATCTCGGCTGTTGTGTTGGGATTCTGTGTTTTATAGGTACCTAGTCTATTATAGGTTTTAGCGTGACCATCCACATCAATATCTAGAGCGACGTACATCAAAAATGACCAATTTATATAAAACACACGATTTTTTTTTTTTTTTAAATATCTACTAAACCTTAAATAGCTTATTTTTGTGTCAGGAAAATACACATAGCAATTGCCATTTTAAGTAAAGCGACAAAAACCCTGTTCACACCTTGAAATCGATTTATGTCAAAATAAATGAGAGCGTTTCGAAGGGAGCATTCAACACAACACAAAGTAAATAGAAAAACATCCGTTACATCCAGCTTCCAACATTCGCACTATTATCTCGCGAGAACCAATCCAAAATGGAGAATGCAACGGGGCGCCCTTATTGGTCCGCGCGCTTTAAGCCTGCCTCCTCTTCACAAAAGCTCCGCCTACCGCAAAGAAAAAACTTTCCAGAATATTGTTCAACCTCCCAGTGAGTGCACATGTCCAGTCACATCCCTAATCTAAAACAAAAATCACACAGGGAAAAGCAGGTAGAGTAAACTACAAATACATTTCGTGTCACAAAAAACGTGTTTAGCTCTTATCATAGATTTAATAACGCTAATATTGATATAGATAAGTCTATCTCGCTTAATCTGAACAGTTTTGACGGTGTTAGACAAGGACAGGGCAAGTCAGTTTTAGTGTGGTTAGGAAAAATTATGTGTTCTCGTTCAGTGTTCGTCGGTTCACCTGGCGTGCGAGCGCACGGTCGATAGCGCACGGCGCGGCACTAGCCCGTTTCAAAATTCGAACGTGCCGAATACCGGGACGCCAATCGCCGGCGCGAAAACTATCTCATCCGTCGACGTAGTGATGTGTGTGTAAATATCGACATCGATAGCGGTGATCGTGACAAACATGATGACTATGGACGTCGGGATGTACAACAACCAGCAGAATTATGGCAGCGCCGAATTTTACCAGCAGGGGGCAGCGTACCAGCCACCCTACGAGGGATACCACGAGGGGTACTATGAGCCACCGGCTCACTATTACGAGCCGTTGCTCCACTCCCAGCCTGGTCATGAGCCTCCGCCTCCCGTCATAAGCACTGATACAGGGCTATGCTACACGAACTTAGACTATGGTGAACTGCAGCAGAATTACCAGCTGCATCCAATCCAGCATCACCCGGAGCCGTTTAAACACAGGGAGGATGTCCGTCACGAAGACATGCACCTCCATGAGCACAAAATAGACAACCATTACTTAGAAACAAAGTATAACATGCATTTCGTTGACGAGGGGTCTATGGCGTTCAACCCGGCTTCGCCATTGGCTTGCAGCGAATTTGATTACCAGCCGAAGGATGAGTTCGGGGGTCTCCGGGAGTTCCGTGACGACTGCGGGGGCCCGCACAGCCTCCCGCCCGCAGGACTCCAGCACCCGCCGGCCCACTCTGCAGTGCCCACCTACAAATGGATGCAGGTCAAGAGGAACGTTCCTAAACCATCAGGTAACAATCATTTTGAGATATAAACAATAGCTTAACAAATATTTATATTTTGGTCAGCATGTTTTTTTTTTCTTATGGGGGTTCTGCTTCTGAGCAATAGGTACCTACCTATGTTTATTTTTTTCCAAATATAACCCCCCCAAAAAATAGTACATTGTGTATCTAGGGCGGTAAGATAGGAATTACAAACGAGTGTTTGTTTTAAGCCCGAGACGAAACCGAGGGCTTTAATAACACGAATCTGTACCTAATTCCTTTACCGCCCGTGGCACACACAATGTTTTTCATCACACTTGTGAAGAAATTTAAATAAATAACCTTACTAATCCCCCCAGTACGAGAAGAAATTTTTAAACCAAAGTGACATATATATATTATCCATACTTAGATAATGCGAATGTCAAGTCACGTTCGGAAACCATAGCGGTAAAGACCTAACACGGCAATTATAGTTGATTTTATATTTGCAATTATTGAAATACACTATTTAAACATTTAAGCAATTAATGTTACCTACCGAAATAGATATGTGTTTACATGTATTTGCAATAATAGTTCTAGTTAAATAAATATTTCAGTGAAAAAAGTAGGCGTTTCCTTTGAACATGACAAATAAGAGTAAAATAGAACCAGCGTTTCCAATTTAAAAAAAAAAACCATTACCATTAGTAATAGGTCATTTACGGCCCGCAGAACCTACGTGTAACAACACCATTTTCGAGCAAGTGTGATGAAACAAATACCTAATGAACCCCCCGTAAGTATACTACATGTGTTAAAAATAAATGTCACAAACATTTTCAAAGGTTTCAAGATCAAGTCTTGAGACGATATCAAACATAATAGTATAATACATTGTAGATCGACTTATTGTGATACAACCTAGGATTTAAATCATTTTATGATTCATAAAATTATTTAAATACAGAGTAGTTTTTAAATAGAGTTAATTAGACTCAGAAACTTCCTTCGAAGAAAACGCCGTGCGTGGCGGACGTCGAGATAAACAACACGACACGGAAAGTTTCCCTTTACCAGGGGCTCTTTGCCCTACCCCATGTCACAGTTTAAAATCCTACAGTTGGCCGACGCTCGGGTTGACACAGCCGCTAACGATAATATATGTAATGTCATGTATGCCTTAAATCATATGCCGATTTACTAAGCATAGCGAATGTGGCCATGGATGCAGTTCGGCCGACTGTTTGTGCTTAGATTGTACCCATCGCCGGGTGAGAATACGTTTGTGCCATATCCAGTCGATTTGTATGGAAATGGCTGGATACTAAACAGTGAATTTTACTTGTCAACACTCAAAGAGAATATCAAATGTATGGAGCTTACGATAACAAGACTTCTAATGCTGTGGGTCTAGTGAAAATGGATACAAGTCACATTTATATTAGGTACAAAAGGTCACAACTCTATCGTGTGGCTTAAGCTCCTTTGTACCTAGTATAAACGTGACTTGTTTCCCTTTTCATTAGACCCACAGAGTCCCATTCTGCATAAGCAATAGGCATTGACCGTTTTTGTAACTAGGTGTGGGTGATAATTTTTCGATAGTTCTGTTCCTTCATTTTTCCACATTCCTTGAAGTGACACTGATAATAACGATAATTATGCCTAGGTGTGATTATTTTAATTTTGCTATCAGCAATAGATATGTTTCGTAAGTTTAATTACACTTTTTCTATTTCCTTATTATCTACTTATCTAACCAGATATTTACTAACTTTAATCAATAATATTTTTTCTGTTATTTATATTATTTCTAAAGTTCTCTTTAAGAATGAAATACCTACCTACATACTAGATTTGTGTAAATAATTTAATCATTCATAGCTGTCACTGTTTCCGAGCAGATGGGAAGGTCTTAATGATATTAAAAGTAATTGTAAGCAATTTGCAATATGCAAGTAATTTACAGAATTGATATTTAAATATAAATCAAAAACCTTTCATGAGAAAAAAATACATCATTTTCCCTACTGAGGAGAGGCAATAGTTTAACACCAAGCTTGTATTAGTAAAACTATGTAGAATAATTGAAAAAAAAAAAACGAATCATTGAATTAGTAAACAGCCTAGTGACTAGTGCCATAAAGTTCATATCCATTAATAGTTATAATAATACTAATACAAAAATTAATACAAAACCAATTCTTACCATCTAATAAAAAAATACCATAAATAAATAAGTGCAAATCCATTTGATAGTTCTAGTTTTATTTTATAATTATTAACTTAAGAATAAAGAAATTAGGTATGGTTAATCTTGTCTTGCTTTACTTTGCTCCTTCGGAGTCCCCCCTCCCCACCATATCCTGCTGCCCGAATAAATCTTTTTGCTGACCAAATGAGATACAGAAAACTATAAAACAACAATTAATCTTGCATTATGTCGTATTAAAAATAAAACAAATGCAACGGTTTTTTTATTGCCTAAGACTGGCAAACAGAAAAATGGCCTACCTGATGGAAAGTGGTCACCGACTCCTAAAGACATTTGGAATACTAGTTGCGTTATCACTACGCTGCGTTAATTACACTCTTTTTAAAAAGTCCCATATTGTAACACAGTGGGAAAATCTTAAAACTAAATACCGTAAATAGGCACAGGTACACTTTAATATTACTAAATTCCATCAACCGCTAATCAGAAAAAAAATCAATGTATATGGAACGTTTTAATAGACAGCCGCAACGTCCATCTTTAATTTGGAGTGTTTTGACGTTTGACGTAAACGGTGTCAAAGGTTCTTTGACCTGCTGTCAAGCCGACGCTAGGAGCAAATAATTTGATGTTTCCAACAGCCGAGAGGCGGTTAAATAGTAGCGTCGAGCTCCGCTTGACGGGTTATTTGATTATCTGGATCCTCAGTTTTAAGTTGGTGCGGTAACCTCATCACTGCGGTTAATGTAAGACGTTCAAAAACTTTTATAAAAAAGAATTACCGTCTTCAAACATTGAATCTACGGTACTAGCAAATTCACGAGATAGGTACTGTAAATATTCTAATTAATAAATTGCTATATAGGCATTATGTGCCTATAAAATTTGAAGAATTCCTTTAACTCCTCGTGGATTTCATCATCGGAGCTGGATTTAAAGACAAATACATGAGTTACTACAAGAAATCAGAAATTGCTATACTTGCATGTACTTATAATACTCGAGGAATTCCCTAAATTTCTCAGTACCCATCCCACAATTCCCACGTAGGTAAATATATTTTTTTTGTCTAAATAAAATAATATTAAAACCAGATTTTTACAGATAAGCTTACACAACATGATTATTGTACGTAAGGAAGAAGACGCGAAACGATATCACTTTGATCATTTACAGTATTTGCAATTTTACAAATAAGAGTATTAAAAAACCTGCCAAGAGCATGTTGGACCATGGTCAGTGTAGGGTTTCATAGACGTTATACAAAGAAAAACACTACTACGAAGTCGATCTTGTCTAGTTAAGAATAAGAATGAATTAAACGAAGAGATAACCGAAATAGAATTGACCTACCTCTATCTTAGCTAGAATAACTTAAACCAGTAAGATAAGTAAATCAAAAATTTCAACACAATACCGTATTGAATAAAAATTACACCCTTAAGTACTATTTAGAAATAAAGTATTTTTCTGCCCTCCGGCCGGCAAGCGTCACCTTGCCGATTTCAAGATGCCGCTTTCTGGCTCCGTCGAACAGAAAAATAGTATACAAACCTTGGCCAGTAAATAAGAAAGCCTCAGATTACATGTTATCTGAGGCATTTCTTACTCTACTGGCCTCGGTATGTAATGTACTATATTATCAAAGTACCGTGTTTATTAGGGTGAGTAGATCGTGTAATATCATTAAAATTAAGATAACATTACCAGAAAAAAAATACATTGTCGAATGTTCAAATGGTTGCATCACCATTAAATTTCTTTATCGTCATATTAATACTAAGTTGTAAGAAAAAACTCACGACAGAGCAATAGGCAGACAGACAGTAGATGGTGAATACAGATAGCGGTGACATGCACGCAGTCATTATAATGGGTAATTTTCTATTTGAGCTAGAGTTTAATTAGATTTGAAAAAACATGGTTCAGATTTCGCGCGAAAAAAATCGTAACCTCTTAACACTTGCCTTGATTTGTGGGAACCATTCCAAGGAAAAACATTTGATTAGGAAGTGCCTGTCTGGAGACTAATGTAATGGATATTTTTAGCGATTAGTGCTATATTGCAAGTTAAATTAAAATTATACTTACATAAATATTTTTTTGCCACAGCTGGCCAAAAAGTGGCTTTTACCGCACGCTACGCGTACGGGAAAAGCCGCTTTCTGGCCAAGTTTAGGTAGACATAAAATTATGTACACAACACGGGAGGTAATAAAGAAAGCCCTCGATTCCATATTTACGTCCCTCACTTGCAGCTCGGGCCGCAAACATCTGCAATCTCGGCCTTTCTTTGTTTTACCACTCTAGTTGTGGAATTTACTATTTCAATGGCATTAAAAATCGGCCATGTTTATTTAGAAAATTATCGAACATATTAAGATTAAAACTCACGGCGCAAAGAGTCGAACATTTCTCGGCATGTTTCGTACGTAAGTATTTGGCGCATTAGTAGTATTGAATAAGGACGCTGGACGAGATCGAAATATGCCAAGAAATGTTAGTCTCTACGACGTGAGTGATCCGTATTAAGTACAAATTCGGCCTTTTTGAATTATGACTGTGGCTACCTTATCCTCATTATAAACATCAAAATTTTCAGCAAACTGGCGAGTCTCGTTGGCTACCATCGTTGAACCGCACGACAGTTATTAAAGTCGTTACTAATACAGTCCCATATTACCATAGCAAAGTTGAATTAGAATTGGAAAGAAATAGCCGAATTTCCATTTTGCCGACACAGCTCAGGAGTTGCGTGCAATTACGAAAACAAACACAGATAAACCAACACGGGGATTAGTGAAAATGTCGCGTGAGCCCACAAATATATTTTTTTCTTATAATATATCAGGTATTTGACGATCATTGTCTAACTGTGGGAGAGACTTGCTAAGTGTAAAAAAAATATAATTTGAATGTTTCCTAATTTGTACCTAACCCCTATGAATGACAAATAGGTACTTAAATTTACTATTTTCTTAGTTTTCTTCCTTATTTTGTTTAGTTTGTTCGGCTAATCGGAAAATTAGATCCGTTATGGTCGACTTCTCTAACTAAACATCAGTTCCTACTCATACTGTAATTAGCCAACGCGCTATAACAACTACGAGTACTTACGTCGTACCAACGTGATTTTACATTATTTTTGACTACAAAGTGTGTAATGGTTATGACCATAAAATAGTAGCAAGCCGCCGAAACTTCAATAACTTTTATAGTTTAAGTGGTAGGTAGATATTAAGTGTTGGCTGTTCGTAGTTCGTACCAACACTAATTGCTTATAATAGTTTACAGTCTTCCTAGAAGTTCGTGTAATAATATTTCCCTCATTTTTTCTGATCGAGGGATCGAAGTAAACGAGAGGTACTAGTTTTTAGTTGGGTTAGAGGATAATTACGTCCCATATTAACATTTGTTATGTAAAAACAGCTGAGTGGCATAGATCGTCTAACTTACCTAAAAAATAATGCGTTTAAAGGTGTGAAGTGAAGCTTCGTGATATAAAACCCTCTTTTGGTACCTTTTGAGTATGGAACCCTAAAAATGGCTCAATCTTACCACACACAACCTACGACGTGCAAATCAAACAAATTCCTCGCGTTATGGTTGGAGCTCGCGAATCGCAGACGTCATGCTGACTCGCTTAAGTCCCCACTAGTTGCGGTAAACCGTGGTTTACATGACTTGTGACTCGCTTTATTGATATTAATTCCCCTGACGTGACGTTTTGCCAACTTTGATCAAGATTGGGACAAAAAATATGGGGTTGATTAAGTATAGATTATAAAATTTTCGTAAATCATTGCGCTTACAAAATTTTTAAAATGTGCCAAAATACCTATATTTTGTAGGACTGCTTTGTTTGCAAAAATAAAAATACAGCTTTAAGTTTTTCACGCAACTTCACAACTTTTTTATATCTCTCACGGGTCATTAATACGTACGACTGTTACGTCAAATAATCAACTCGAGATAGATAGGCAATATAACCTAGGCATGGGCATAACCGTTCAACAATTTGTTTATTCTGTTAACTGAACAATAAAAAAAACACTAATTTATCTCTTACATCGCTAGTATTTTTTGCCAAATATAAACCACATAATGCACAAAAAAATTAGGAGACCACACGAGAAGAGCTGTCACAGGACAAAAATCCCGATGCTATCAATTCTATGCACCACAATGCAACCGAAGCCAGGACACGTCTCTTGGGACAGCATTTGGTAAAATTAGATGTATTGAAAAATGAACTCTATTTCTTTCAAATAAGGTTCTTTTGAATTTTGCGCTGAGTAGGTACGGGTTCTGATTTTCTTGTTGGATGGCGGATGACGTTCGGAATTTTACTTATTGTGCCAAAACATCTTATATTGTATTATGTATAAAATAAAATGAGTATAAAAAGAAGTTCTAAAGGGTAATGAAGAAAGCCAGATGAGTAATTACGAATATTAAAGTCATACAACATTTCATTACCAAGTTCCACAGAAAGTCCGCTTAGCTAAGATAAGTCCCGTTGACGCTACTTTTGTTTTCATTTTTATCAAAAGTAATTGAAGGAATATTTATAAAAACAACATAACTAAGCTGGTTGACCCCTACTGTAATTAAAAATGTTTCCCCATAAATATCAACCAGTCTAGCCATTTACGTTGTTTATGTAAACACCCCTTTAATTAATAAGTAGGATAACAAAAAAGTGCAATAACAATATACATAATAACATAATAAACAGAAAAAAAGATGATGTCCGAAGTTATTTCGATCCAGAAGTCAGTTTCGGACATTATTTTCATCAGATATTACTCCCTAATAAAATATTCCACTAATCAAAACTTATTACCTCACAAAATACTTTTCCCTAACTAACGAGACCTTTAACTCTGTCAACTGGTCGTTTAAAACGCTTTATTGATATTTAAAAAAGGTCATTACCACTAACCATAACAGTCTTTCATCCCACTTTTCGCAATCCCATCAGAGAGGGATAGACTGAGTGTTCCCTAAAAGTGAGGTGTACTACAGCCGAATATTGGAAAGCGGTCACGTGACGGAGTGAGGGTTGCGTGCGAGATGGAGCGATAGCTGACCCTTGGTGGACTGTTGTAATCGGTTTAGGGCCTACTGGCTTTGACGTGTGCCTTAAGGCAGAACCCTGAACGGAAAGCTGTAGTCGTGGATTTTTAGCTAATTTCAATCTGATATATAATAACAATGCCTGAGAACTTTGCGCTTTTAGAACTATGCTTAAATAGTGCCAGTCCTTTCGCTCCAGTGAAGCTAAGACACGAACAATCAACGGACTACAAAAAGGAACATTGATTACTTCCCATTTCGTCAAATTTCTTTCTGTGTAGTATTTCTGGTTAAATTAAATGATTGTTTCGTTTACGCATAGTTATAACGAATCCCATATTGTAGTCGGGGTTAAAATCGACCTGTACACCAAATTTCATGGAAATCGGTTCGGTAGTTTTTGCATATTTTGAAAAAATCTCTTTAATGAACAAACAAACACACTCTTGATACGATTTTATTATTATAAATGATATTTCAAATATAGAATAAAATATACTATTCCAAATTTAAATTCTGTTGGTGGTTGTCCTGTAACCACCAACAAAATTTAAAGTAAATTATTTACTAATAAATAAGGTGAACGGCCTAGTGCTCGACACGCTAATGCCCATATAGTCGCTCGCCCTGCTGTCACCTCTATTGCTAATGACTTTACATTCAAGATGGCGACTACTGGGATAGTGTCGAGCACTCGGACGTCTACCTTATCATATTTTTTTTTATCATAGAGTAAATTATTAGGTAATTGATTTTTATTATTAATAGACGTTTCCGCTCTCCTCGGTAGTCTCTTATGAATTACACGACTCTCACAACTCTCAGCTAATGCAAGTGACTTGCAAGCACTGCCTAATAGCTTAGCACTTTCCCGGGCTGTAATGACCACCAATTGACCCGTCTTATAGCGAGCTTTCACTTAAAAGCACTGAAATCATAGGGTAATCTAAATTTTCCTCGGCTTAATTAGCCTTTTTTATAACTAACATCATTGACGGAAATATCGAAGGCAAGCGTGGAAGGGGAAGACCTGGATGGATAACCACACGAAACAAAACAAATAGAAGAGAAGGTATAGATACTTTATCGGTGCGGGGAAGTCAAGGAGGTGCCTCTCATTAAGGCCAGATGGAGAGAGCTGCATGCTCCGTTTGCTATTTGCTAACTACAAGACTAAAGTATATCTCTTCAATTTATGACAATGTGATGAGTTTGCCTTAGATTTTCTATACTTGCAACGTTTGAATTCAATATGTACATTTGAAGGTAGTATATCTGAATGAGGAGCGTGGAAGTATGTCGCTGAGGTGTCAGGCTCGCTTGATGATGAATATTAGTAGGTCACACTTAAAACCGTCTTTAAATTCTTCAGAGACACTTATTTTCTCAATCTGTTTTCGACCACATGCTGTATTCCGGAAATAACGCTTACTCCATAAATAAAAGTAGAACACCATAGTACATTACTACAGAGGCCGGGAAGTGAGGTGTTGCCGCCCGAGTAGGTACATATCGATGGCCGAGCGAACGCGAGGCTAGATAGTTAGGAGGCTGGCAACCCCATTTCACTCCGAGGTATGTATAGTGCTTTTCTCAAATATGCAATGAAATAAATTACAAACACTCCAAAAAATCAAATTTTATTTTCTAGAGATACTAAAATTAAAGTAGACAAAACATAGAATTACAGAATGAAAAACTTTCAATTTCCTTTCCAAAAACTGTTTCAGTATACATTTTGTCCGCGAATATTTAGATTAAATATTTTAAATGTGTATTCTTGTAGTTAAGTTTGCAATTTAAAATTATTGGAAATTGTTTATAATGTGTTATTTGTTATATTCATGACGATTTTATATAAATAAAACTGCAAAATATAGCAAACATCGTTTATTCTTTTTTAAGGGCTGAACGCCGTGTTGCCGTTTCACAAATGAATGTGGAATGGAGATAAAAAAAAACACATTGCCAATGGCAATGGCAAATGCAGGGCAATGTTGTATGAAATTCCATTAAATGCCAAGTGTCAAGCTTTTAGAGAAACTTATTTGACGTGTATTTTAATATAGCTATTGGATTTTATACGTTTGGCTACGTCGGTGACCCTCGTTCTTCTACGTATCTCCTCATTTCTGATTCGATCCCGCAGAGAAACCCCGAGCATAGCCCGTTGGGCCGTTGAGGCTGAAAGGTTCTCGAATGGAGACCACGAATCGGCAAGCGCAGCGTCGGACGTCCACCAACAAGATGGATAGATGATCTGGTTAAGGTTGCTGGCTCACGGTGGATGCAGGTTGCTTCCAACCGAACTAATCGGAAATCTATGAGGGAGGCCTATGTCCAGAAGTTGACGTCCTATGGCTGAAATGATGATGATGATGATTGGATTTTAATATGGGTATAGGATTTGTAATATCATTTCGTAACCAATGGACAAAGTTTCTGAAATAGTTTGCTATTACCTGATTATTTTTCCAACATCTTATTTGACTCAAATATATATACTGTAAAAGCAACCGAGGTCCGCAAGAGATAAGGTTGGCTTTTCAAAACCACATCAAAGGCAGTTTTGGAGCTGAGTAAGTAACCAATCATATAAGTACTTACTTATAGAGTTAGTAGTCGGTTGACAGCTGATTAGTAAGTGTATCAGAGTGTAGTGTAGACGGTATTAGCCGTTCTGAGATACTTAAGTGCGCATTCCTGTCACAGCCTGCTCACTGCCACCCACGACAAGTTATACGTTAAGGTGAAGTCTCTTGACAACAATTACTTCTTGATTTTTAATATGGCTTAGCTTAGGCCAACGTCAGTTTAGCTTTCCAACAAAAGCCTTTGCCAAATGAAATTAAATCTACCATATCCCATGGCCAAGCATATCCTGTGTTAATTTCTAGTTATATAATTTTTTTAGGGTTCCGTACCTCAAATAGAAAATACGGAACCCTTATAATATCACTTTATTGTCCGTCTGGCCGTCTGTCAAGACCCTTTATCTCGGAAACGCTCAAGGTATCGAGTTAAAAATAAAATATACTTAGGTCTACGGTCCCTTGAAGCAAAAAAACAAATTTCTAGGTTAACGTAATAGTACATTGTGCACCGAGGGTAGTAAGAAGGGATTTACTAACGAGAGTCTATTAGAAGCCCTCCGCCGTATGATTCGAGTTTGTAATCCCCTTACTGCCCGTGGTACACACAATGTTTTTCATCACATTTGCGAGGAAAATAAAATAAGACAAAAATAAAATTATTTACTGTCAACTTTTTCATATAGTCTTCCACAGATAATGCTAAGAACTGCGTTTAGTTTCAAACTTGACAGGCAGTACAGCCAGATTGTACCGATTTTCAAAATAATTTTTTAAACTAAATTACTTTAATTGCATCAAAATAATTGCAAAAAATACTGAAATAATAGTTAAATATACCATATAATTTTTGTATACACTAAAATTGGTTTTGTAGCCAAGTTTTGAAGATGTGAAATAAGCACCCACAGCTCGCTTGCAAATCGCAAAGCCTTGGCTGATTTGAAACCTAAGGAGTTTTGTATAAGGAGGTCTGAAATGACGTACGGGTAGGTTCTATATTTTAAAACTAAACTCATAACTCCCTCGGGAGTTATAGATTTTCATACAGTTTTTCTTCCCGTGGGAGTTATAGATTTTTATAACCCACGGGAGGTAAAACGGCTCGAGCTAGTCTATAAGCCCGCGTGTTATAACACCCTTTACGAGCAAGTGTGATGAAAAAAAATATATGGCCGTTTATACCGCAAAAAATGTTGGAGATTCAGTGGATCAGGAAATAAAACCACAATTACAAAGTTCCCAATATATTGTGCACCGCGGTGCACCATACCCTTGGGCGATCGAAACAGAATAGACAATTCATTGTTGTGATAACTGTCTAACTTAAACGCTTATTAAAAGCCAGATTGGTTTGGTACATAGACGAACTCTATATTCCAACAAAAACGTATACATATTTCGACACTCTCAAGGAAACCAACATTTATAGGGTTAAAGGCAAGTTATACCTACCATCTTATAAAATCGGTAAAGCGTCTGTCAAATAGGTATAGGGAAAAATCTGTAAACTATCCATTTGTAATTAAATCTTGAAAAATATAAGTAGTCATTATTTAAAGTATTTGTACGGTGGGCGAGTCCGACTCGCACTTGTCCGGTTTTTTATAGTTGATTTCCATAAAATTTAGATAGGTACAGGTATTTATGACCGCGGTCAACACATAGGATACTTTTTACCCGATTAAGACGAAGTGAGAAAGAGACATTTAACTTCTTTGACGTCCGCGAGCGAAGTTCCGAGCGCATCCACTAGTTAATAGGTAACATTATACACGACAAAATCTTCTCCTTAACAAATCAGAGTCGAATGCTTGATACTTATACTTACAATATGAGTGTACAATGCGAGCGCGTGCGCAACACAGTAGCTAGTAACAGTTAATCTCACAATCCCACTAGACGACCTTTTTGGTAGAAGGGAGTAAGTGGTGAAAAAGCAGCCTTAGCATTAAAGGCGTTAATGCTAAGGCTGCTTTTTCACCACTGAAATGCTAAGCTGTGTACATAAGGTATATTTACCAATGAGGATAAATTGTTATCATCAAACGCCTGAATTCTCGTGGCACTTTTGAACTGTCATAGGGATTCTCGTTTATCGCCATTCAATTTTCATATCGAAATTTTCCCACGTACAATATACATTGTGTATTAAGGGAAGTAAGACGGGGATTACTAACGAAAGTCTATTAGAAGCCCGGCACCGAAGGTGGAGGGCTTTTAATAAAGCGAGTTTGTAACCCGCTTACTGCGCGCAGTTTGTTTTTCATCATATTTGCGAGGAAAAAAAAGACAAAAATCAAATTATATACTATTAGCTTTTTCAATATAGTCTTCCACAGTTATCTGTGAAAGATTACATGTACGTTTTAGATACTCGTATGTTAGTAACCCGGAATATTTTGCTCTCAAATGTAGTCTAAGGCATCAAGTAAACCACCGACTTTAGTCGGCCAAACGAAACGGTTGTTCGCCCTTTATTTAACACCCCCGACTTCAACCAATCACCTGTATGCTGCAAAAGTTGACAATAACCATGTAAAGTCCCCATATTCCTAATGACCTTCGATCTGTAAAGCTCTTCACATTCACGATGTTTATGCCTTATTAAATTTACAACGGTCGTCTTTAATAAAATACATTTTTTTCAGTGATTATAGATAGCTAAAAGGTTGACAGGTTATTTTAAAGTCAGTAAGCCATATTTCATCATAAAATGTATTTCAGTTTAGCAAAAAAATTTACATTTCTTTTATTTTTACTTTTTCCATTACATAATTACGGGGTTGGTAGGTAGTTAAACGACAATTACATGTAATCTGACTGATCTGAGACATTTCTTACTTTACTGGCCTCGTATGTAATTTACTATTCTTTATGAGATACACACGTAGGTATTTCTCTTTAAATTCTATTTGTATAAAGATGTTACGGAAAGATAGTAGATTATATATTTATATTTTATATAAACATGTATGTCTCATTTGGTTTTACACACAGAATATGATCACATCACATCATATAAGAGACACTTAACATGGAAAAAAGCTGTTCCTTTTGAAAACTGGCAAGTTTGTAAACGTACAAAAAGCAGTTAATAATAATATTGTCTTCGGTTTCCGCGATTATCACTCATAGTAATAAAACAACTTAAACGGATTAAATCGCGTATATTACTATTACTACATTTTAAGTCCCGACGTTTCGTAACCCTTTTCAGCGTTCGTGGTCGCGGGTAGACACGAAAACGCTGAAAAGGGTTACGAAACGTCGGGACTTAAAATGTAGTACTATACGCGATTTAATCCGTTTAAGTTGTTTTATTACTAGCAGTTAATAATGTTTTTTTTACTGCAGCGGATATGTACCAAAATACTTCATGCCGACTGTCTCATTGACATAATATAATCTGATTGCAAATGTATGATTAATGAACTTAAACACACAATGGATAATGGTTACAACCATTTATTACATAGGTCATTTCCATAAATAACCAATTCGTTACTCAACCACTTCAAATATTATTCTTACTATAAAAAAAATTACTTCGGAAATAGTTAATCAATACCTATCAAATAAACGTGCCGAGTAGGCGCATAATATATTTAAAATTGATCAACTATTTGCAATAAAAAGGACATTAGCTTCGGTAGTTGGTACCCGTAACCAGTTTATGTGCAAAAAAACGCATAGATTTGTTTTTCCGTTGTTATACAAAAAAGTCTAAATCAACACACACTTTCTCAAATTAAAATATTGACGTTATACCGCAAAAAAATAAGCACTTGACCGAAGTATATTTGTCGCCGCCAACTAGCTTAATTAGCCATTTAGTTAACTGCCTAGTCTTTTCATTTAAATTTTAGGTTAGGTTTGTTAATTAGCTTGTGTCCCTCAGAGTAGAAATAGAAGCCCCGCGTAGCGGGGCTTCGTCGACCTGCTGGCGGGTCATAATTTAGTAAAAATGCTAGGCATTTAACCAAATGGCTAATTAAACCAGTTGGCTGCGACATATTCATTAAAGACAAATTAGCACATCGTCCTAAAGTTTGTAAGACCCATATTTTTTATTAACACAGGTACCGTATGCTTGGCAGATTCGAAACTGTGACAAAATAATTATATAAATATAACATTAGATGGGTACTTTCTATTAAAACGACCAAACAAGCCCACATGCTCTTATATCTTGCATTCTCTGATAGCAGTCCATTGTCTCGGTTTTGAGGTTCATACGAACGGAGAACTTAGCGTGGGTTTTAATGAATAAATCATTATTTTTCTAATCATTCTCGGTCAATTAGTTTTATCGGATTAAACCCACTGGTTTTGAAGACAAAAACAAAGAGGATTTTGGATCAATTACGGAGCTTAAATAAAAAAGAATGCGGTTCTGATAGTGGAGTGGACCCGTCGAGAGGTCATGAGTTCAAATAAACGAAGAGTGATGTTTTATAAAAAAAACATTGGGTAGATACTTTATATTGTTGAAGAGTGACCTACATGATGTTTTTTTTTCATAAAGTACTGTACTACTGATACTTAATATTGTGTATGTATCTATTTATTTGTCACGAGTTTGGCTTCTGTCGATCCGAAAACTTAGATTTGTATATTTTAAGAGTAGTAGGTAACTGTTATTATTAAAGTATTAGTCAGCACTTCTTCATGCATCAAACCCACAGGATAATATTTAAGTATAAGTTTAATATACCTTTAATAGAAGTCAAATCTATAATTATATATTATCGTATCGCAGTGTATTACCGATGCCTATCAACTGATAATGGTGAATGGGGCAGGTCGTGTATCGCTTGCCACTTCTAATTCTAACCCTATCTAATCTTTCACATAGCGCCTACTCGATCCAACAGATTTGGAATATTTCAAATAATATTGAATTTGAAGAAAAATTCTCTTTTTGCTATTGTAACATAGGTAAACAATCATCGAATTTAGATAAACGTTTGGTAACATAAATTTCCGAAAAATACTTTATTTCGGACCTCAATACGTAAAAATGTATATCCCCATTTAATGAAACTGTAGAAAATGTGCTTCTTTTGTCTTAAATAGTATCTATTTGGTACATGTATGAAGTTCCACAGAGTGCTCCAAGACAAGAAGGTCAATTGGATATCGGGGTTCTACGCCACTGAAAATCCAGCCCGCGAATGTGCGCGTCTTATCATAACTTAGCGATTTGTATTGAAATTTGAAACCAGTAGCGTGGGTTGTAATTAGTACGCCTTTCAGTAATATTTCTAACTATGGGCGTCCGCTAGCTGACGCGGATTACCCGGAACGGACGCCCGTCTAATAAGAAATTGTAGGAACAGCGCTCGCTAAGTGAAGCGGGCGCGGGTGCCATACTTTTGCCCGCCCGCCGCGTGCGTCCGCTCTGTGCACCCGCGTCAGCTAGCGTAGGCCCTATCATTCACCCGCGACTTTGCCTGCGTTATTCCCGTTACTATCCCAAGGGAACTTCTTACCGGGTAATAAGTATGATTTCAATGCAAAAACTTGCACTGCCTACTTGCGAGCCAAATTTCAACTCAATCCATAAAGATGTTAACGCGTTATTTAGTAACAAACATCAAAAGATCTTAACATCTTCACAAACTTTCACAATATTAGTGGGATGGGATGGGATGGAAAGTGGGATGTTTATAGAGCATTTAAGAGAATACTCGCCGTAATAATTGAGGATATTGCCTCAAATAGCACATCTAACCTACCTTTCACCTTCGTTGATTAGAATTATATATACGTACCCTTAAGTATTGATGACAAAACCTATATGTATAGTTGTGTTTTGAACCTAACCTTACTGACACAGAATAGAATACTCATCGAACGTCCCTGTGTTCTAAATCAAAAGCAAATACACTATTTACATTTGTCGTTTCCGCGTCAACACTCCGATTAATTTGTCGAACGCGTCCGTCGATAAATAACACGATTGTTAAATATTAGCTTCCCCAGTGCGATTGATTTATGAGCCACCGATAAAGCCATCGATGGTACCGTAAAATAGGGTCAATAGGGTTCGTTGGGTGAATAGAGCTTTTTCTGGGAATTTCTTTTATTTGACAGAAAACATTGCAAAATTCAAAATCGATTCTATTGACCCCGTTTTACGGAACCGGATTATCGCTGTCATATCATTGGGTTACGTAACAAAATACCTGAAAACACATGTTATTTGGCAAGCACATTTGTATGGTTATTGACGACCCGTTTAGCCTAAGTAGGAGTGCCACCGCCTTCGAAGCTAGAGTATCCTGTGAATCCAATACACTGTATCTTCTTTGTATCGTCTTTCGGGGTTACAGTGTATTGGATTCACAGGGTACTAGAGGTCTCGGGTTCAAATCCTGGTAAGGGCAAATATTTGTGTGATGAGCACGAGTATTTGTTCCTGAGTCATGGATGTGTCCTATCTATTTAAGTATGTATTTATTCATATAGGTATGTATCTAGGGGCACGGTAGTGCCCCCGCCAATCGAGGAAAACAAAAGCACAGTCGTACCATCCTTTTCTCGAAGCCATTCTGGCCAAAGCTAGACCCCTAAATTATTAGCATTTATTGTGATAATGATAATAGTCTTTAAAAGTGATAAAGACACGTCAAAAGGTGACATTTTCTGAAGGTGAAGATCTGGCACTTCGTATAATATTAATAAAAATTTATTTCTTTAACAAAACTTAAGAAACTTTGATTCAACGTTTTTCGAAATTCATCCCCATAGTGGTTTAAATGGGTGTTGAAACTTTGTATAGGCAACAAACGATTTTTAAAATAGGAGATCCAAAACTGACTGAACTGAATAGAACTGAAATGACTTCAACATTAATATTAAAATCCAAAACGTGAACAATTTTTAAAGTAAGAGGTTTGAAACTCCATCTCATCAACTCCGTAGCATGTAATTGTTTTTGTGTAAGCAATAGGTGGTTTATGATGAAGTGAATTAATTTTTTTGGAATTAATCCTTAAAATGGACTAGGTAAAGAATTGATTTTCGCGATAAATGTTCAGTTTTTGGGCCAATACTCGAGGGTTTTGTTTAATTACAACCAAGTTTATCAACAAATATCAGAAACTATTTATGATGACTAATTGCTTAATTATAATTTACACCGCAGATTAAGTCGCGGGCATAAGCTAGTACCTATAATATAAATCATGGTTCGCGGACTTGGACATTTTGTTTGCTGCCAGACGAGCAATCCTTTTATCGCTATCACCAAGCCACACCTTGAGTCAAATATCAAAGTTTCATGTAATAGCGAAGTGCACAACAAATTTAGCTGGTGTATCAAATATAGCGCGATTAAGATACAGTGTTTTTTGGATTTGCGTTAGCGCCGTCTTTTACCTCAATAGCCTAGACAATTTAAATTTTCTTTATTTAAAGTAGATTTAAAATTAGTGGAGTAATAGTCCAAAAAATAATACAATAACAAGTACTCTGACTACGAGTACTTACCAAAAATGTGTACATATTTGTTGCCACTACTACCTAACTTGAACATAATGGTATTTATTTCTAATCCATACAAAGACGAATGTACATAAGTAAGTTAAGGAAAGTGAATTTAAAATTAAAACTAAGACTAACAAACTAAATCCTATACTTAATAAAAATAAACGAAAACATTACAAACTAAGGTTCGGCCGGCCCCCTCGGCAGAGTGCCTAACTTGAAATAATAATAAACGAAATAAGCGATTGGGCAATGTCAACATAGTGTCTTAGGGCCGATACAGACGGACGATCGTCGGCGTGCAGTTGTGATGCAGTTCCCATACAAATCGTAGGGTATCGCAGTTGGGTTGCAGTCCGTCTGTGTCGGCCCTTAGCGTTTATTGAAACGATGCCTTCGAGAAATCAATTAGGTAAATAAAATAGAGTACATAAATACAATGAAACCTACTCTAAACAAACCTAACAGGTGCTCATATCCCTATCCAAATTGGTCCAAACCCGTTTTCCAGTAATCAGGTAAGATGCTTAAAAAAAAATATTAATATATTATTATATTTAGGATGGCTTCTGTATTTTCGCAGTTTTTCTTCAGAAGCCATTCTATCAGCGTTATTTTACATTTTTTTAGTCGTATTGTACACATTTAGACTTTTGTTTATTTTGTCGTAAACACACGGTCCTATAAAGCTAAAAAAATCCTACTGAAGGGAGTATTGAATTTTTGGTCTTTTCCTTACATTGAATGCTCGGCGGTTATTTGCAGTTACTTGGTTATCAAAATAGAGAGTGGTGCGGAATTTAAGCACTACACTTGTTATAAATAATTGCCTTACCTACTTTCAGAACCTTTGCGATATTACTACTTATACAATTGTTCTGTTGGAGTCCTGAACGGCAAATTGTGGTTCGGCAATAAGTCCACCTTCCACCTAGCCCCGAGATACGCTGCAATCGCTAATATCCATGAGTAAGATGTACGCTTTAATTGATTTATTGAGTGTTGACGGCGTCCGGAAGCCAAACCATAATAAATTATATGACCATAGATTACAGAATACCAACACGTGATAGCGCGGGATGATCGATTGTGGTCGCTTAATCGATCGGCTCCAAAATGGTCGAGAAATGTCAGCTGACGACTTCATTGTTAGTGCATTGTTAAGGGAAGACCGTTACGGACACATTTGTGTTATCTCGATGAAGTTTTGAATTTATAATGAGAACGTTTTACTGGAGTGTATTTTTGTGATGCCGAAGTTAAAGATACTTAAGTATATACTTTATACCTACTCGTATTTTAAGTTTTGTTTCATTGAAATATGAAGTATTGTATACATTATTGCTTTCATGTGCTTTACAGATGTTTGATACAGTATAAATGTTGAGCACTTTGGTACTTTTTCATTACAAACTTCAACAAAAAACAGGAAAGTTCATTCGAATCAAGAATGTCAATTGTGAAATGACAAGGTTCCAAGTAAGTAAGTATGTTTTAACATTTTCATTGGTCAACTGTACAACGTGTCAATGAAAATCATAGGATTCCTTCATCATAATACATAAATAATACACATCAGAAGGTCCAACCTGACGTCACTAAATCCGTAATAAATAAAAAAGTACAAATAATACAATGTTAATGCCATGCGAACTTAAATTCTAATATTTTTCTTCTGATTATAATGGTATTAAAAAAAATCAAAGTGGAACACCCAGAAATTCATAGGCGATTTGAACTTCCGATAAACAACGAACAATCACAATTTTCCATGTTAAATCCAGATTGCATCTCAAACTGATAACTGCACAACTGTATTCGTTCAAAAATCACCTATTTGTGTAACAAGCGTCAACGATATCAGGGAGATAAGTTATCAGCAACAAAATTACTGGAGATAAGGTGATTGATGGTGTCCGTATACTCGAATTATACGTAGGTTAGCACACCATCAGCGCGCGATGGTGTGATAACGCGTAACGACCATGTCCTCAGGTGAAGTAGTCGTTGAACGTGACTCGTGCGACTAGGATTTTCAAAGTGGTTTCAGCATTGCCGTATGCAAAACTAAATCTGTACTGATACCGATTAAATATTTATAACAATTCATATTTTATATATGTTTTATAATTATTAATAACAAATCATTACCTGCACTACACTACTCAACTCAACCGTGCTAACTTAGTAGTGCTTCTAGTAAAAAAACAAACCACAAGGGTTCCCATAGAACATTACGCAGCATACTTACACCTACAACCTACAATTAATTTGTAGATATATTTTTCATTACAAACTGTTTTTTGCCAAAGTTGCATCCGGAGCTTGAGGTCGAAAACTTAGATTATTCATTAATCATAAATAACTAAGAAAAACAAATTAACGGATCTATCCCATGGTCTGGTTGAAGAGTGTTGTATTAAATTTAAGTATACAGAATTACAACCTAGTGAAAAGCTTGGCTGAGCTCTCCTTATTGCTTTAAATTTATAAAGCGCGTTAAAAAACTATAATTTATTATACAGGTAATTTAAAATCTGACGAAATAATTCGAATATTGCTCAAACTAGCACGGGGAGATTTTTTCTGCGGAGGATCGCCCATCTAAAGTAGGCATTTTACTTTATCCGACAATCTTAAGTGCATGTGACGTCACAAAGAATAGTCTATCGTAACAAATGATTTGATTTCGAGATTTTTCTTATTGTTTCGTGAAATATGTATCGTGCTTGTAGATAAATATATCTATGACCTTGTTCTTATCTGTAGTGTTGAAAGCACTGAATTAAGTACAAGATAGTAATCTCGAATTGAACTGTATAGAGTTATATTGGGCGAATGTTGTGGGCCGTGGCAGCAAAGGGCCAGATTAAATGATAAATGTTATGCTTATCGTGACTTGTATGTTGGTATTTGTGCCACTAAAAACTACACAAACTTAATGGATTATTCAAGCTTATTTTAAAAAGGTTTGTCTTTCTTTGCATTTTCTTGTCCTAGTTGGGTAAAACCTGAAAAACAGATAACTATTTATATTGCGTTATTTGCAGTGTTATGTTTACCAGCCTGAATTGATAACATCTCTAATTTAGTAATTAATTAATTAAATATAAGGTTTTAACAGCACTTGTGTCGTTAATGTCGCAACGCAAAACGATACTGCTACCTGCCACAGACTTCTAAATTTAGGTCAAGCATTTAGATTAAATGATGCCAACATAAAAAAAGTATTTTTAATATCGTCACTGCGTCTCACTAGCGGTATACGTCAATTAAAAATAAAGTTTACCATAGACATATACTTATTATATTGTCAGTTATATGTTATATTTGCCTTGTTCGCGCGCCATGTTTTGTCTTTTATATTTTGAAACCTAGTCGTAGAAAAAGTATTGTATATAATTTTTGTCATTATTTGAATATAATTCAGTCAAAAAACGCTCATGGCGTCTCTATTTGCGATACTCGCCGCCGCGGCGGCTCGTATCGCAACTCACGCCATTTATGTATTTTGACCCTACTTATACAACTGTTGCATAAAATACTATAAACGGATTAAATCACGTTTACCTACTACCTAGTTTTTACCTCCCAACGTTTCGCAACCTTTTTCAACGTAGTCGCGGGTAGACTGATAAAAAACAAATTTTCTCTGGCAAAATTACCGTTGGGCAAACTTACCCACTTTAAAAAATCCAAATTAAAATCAAGGTGTTGCCAGGTGGGCCTAATGTATAAATACGTTTACACACATGGCAGAAGAGCTTTATACCTAACCGTAGAAACTAGCAGCGCTTCAAAAAAGGCATACTGATAAGAAAGAAACGTCCAGAAAACTTCCAGCCTTGCCTTATGCAAAGACGAACATAATTTTAAACAAAATACTCTAGGTAGGTATGCTTTTTTAGAAAAAAAAAACAACCACGAAACCACGTGTGAAGACTCCGACAGTTGAGGACAAACCGGCCATATTACCTTCAAAGGGGTTACGTTACGGACAGGTTTGATCACATTTTGAAGCGTGCTTCTATCAAGACATATTTTAAACCGCTGAAAAAGATGTCACAATACCTCAGACCCGTGAAGTGTAACATCCCTTGCAAAATGCAGGTGGTATCTGTCCTTTATTCAGTGAGATACCCATTATTAGTTTTAATAAAGCTATATTAAACGGATAGAGTAATAGTAATCAGACATTTTTCTAAAAAATAATCGATACTAAAAACCCTGGAGTAACTTTTTGGTCATTCTTGCAGTTGCTGTTGAACTTGCTAATGATACGAAAAAATAACACTAATCCCGCTATCATTACATGATGGCGTGGCCTCAACTCTGGTCTAGAATAGATTATTAGTATTTGACTGATATGTTTTAATTTTTCCTAGTAGTTCCTAGTTGAAATTGGATTAAAGATATAATTGTTGGTGATGGCATGATGAAGACGCTATCATACATTCATCTCCTTCTAATCCCACTGGTCAGAAAGAGTGATTCAAATCTCCAACATGAAAATTCATAACATTAGACATAACTAGGCACATTAAGTAGGCGTGTTAAATTAGTATTGGTTAATATTTAATTTTTGTGATGAAGTATTTGTATTGTTATAGGACAGGTACGTACAGATGTATAAAATAAGTCCTTTGGTTCAATAAATTAAACATAAAGAAGTCGTGTAGATTTCAGCTTATTTACTATAAAAATCCATTTTAGAGTCTTTAAACATCAACTCCGCACCAATGTGACTTTGCCCCAAGATTACGGAAAAACTCTAGGTACTTAACTTACCTACTTCAAGTACTTTATTGACGTAACGAACAATGTCTGCGACATTTGATTGCACACGTATGTTTTAAAATGACAAAGTAGCTTATCACCGTCAGGGTTATTGAACACAAATCTATCATGGAAAAGGGAGATTTTAGATAAACTACCGAAGTCACATCAATATAGAAACCTATGTTCAGATTGTTCTGAAGTCAACTTTCAGTTTTCGACTTTTTAACTAATTATATTTAAATAAACCTTAATTTATCTGTACTTATTTGAATATCTAAGTAAATAGCCATGTTAATTTCGTCGCTTGTTATTTACTCAATCAACCATTTCTATTTTGTTCCCTGAAAATAACACTAGAGAATGGTTTATTACCAGCATATATTTTTTCCACTTGGTGGATTTATACCTACTTCTTACATAGATTTCTATTTGGATCTTGATCTCATCCAGATATACCGTTTTTAGAGTTCCGTACCTCAAAAGGAAACAAATCCCTTATAAGATCACTTTTTTGTCCGTCTGTCAAGACCCTTTATCTCGAACGCGTGGAGGTCTCAAGATGAAATTTAAACCATAATATACTCAGGTCTACGGTCCCTTGAAGCTGTGAAAAAAACAAATAAACGTAAAAACTAGGTTAACGTAAAACAAAGATATGGCCGTTTATACCGCAAAAAACGTATATTTCAACACTCTTAAGGAAACCAAAATTTATAGGGTTCTCTCCGTTGACCTAGAACTATGAAATTTGGCAAGTAATACCGTCTTATACTACAAGTATAGGAATAAATCTAAAAACTATACATTTTTAATTAAATCATATAACAAATTGACTTTTATAGGGTACTTTAATATGTGTACTTACAAATTTGTACAGAACCTTCGGTGGGCGAGCCGATATATCGGCTGATATATCGGTATCGCCTATTATATACAACCGATATTTGAAGAGCGCGAAAAAAATTTGCTTGTACAAAAAAAAACCCACTAACGTATAAAGAATGTTCAACGGACAAGTCACACAACATTAACTATAATAATAAAGAAATCGCAGTAAGGAACCTTATACTTGGCACGACTTTGTCTAGATTTCATTACTTTTTAGAGATAAACAAGCAGCTCCATCGAGACTTGGCTAGTTTTTTACAGAATGTTTTTGGTGGGATTTTTACTTTACACTTTCAAGGTTGACTCTCTGTTAAATATAGCCAAGTTCTTCATCTGAAGTTCATACATATCGGTATCGCCGATTATTTACTACAATAATCGGTATCGGTATCGTATCGGCAAAATTATGTATCGTTACATCCCTAATCTAAACCGTTGCCATCTCATTTGTGATATTTTTACCGATTTCGGTGACTTTAATGCGTTTTCGAATATTTCTACTTTTCTAGTAATTTGCCAAAAGTTACTTGAATTCGTAAACTAAATCGCTGTAAATCTAAGGACTGACTACGAAAATCTTGGGGTTATCATTTGTTGCATTATTTACCTATATGGACATTTTTGGACGCATATAACTCTATCTATCATGTAAAGATTCTGCTGATTATTATATAGTACATATACAATGCGTATGTGTCCTGACTGTTGCCGTATATAGGTTGCGGTATTGAGTAGAAATATAAGATGTATGTGTACGATTATACTGTTAACACAACGACATTCCGCTATTTCCTCTGTCCACGGACGATGGATCACCTCCCTCGGGTGGCTGCCTCGTTTTTATTTCGTTCTTCCCCTAACTTAGGGGATGCGGCGATAGGCTCGATTGAAATAGGATTGGTGGTGTGTTTGTGTTTATACTATACAAGTAGGTTATCCTCAAAACACCAGTAGGTGGTCTTTAAACTACCTTCCTATTATTTATACGTTGTCATCAGTCAAGTATTAATTAGTAGTAACTGCTTAGAACCAGTCAGTGCGGTAAAAAATGTCTATCTTGACAGTGGTTTACCACTTAGGACATCGAAGGAAATCGGACTATATGTAGTGGAAGTGCCGTTTTTTGTATATACCTATTATAACTGTTAAAATAATTAATTTTATTCTAGAGACTCACGCTAAAAAGGTCAATGTAACGAAAGGAGTAGTTTGGCAACTCTGTCAGTATATAATTCACACGAGATTAGTTTTATCAGTTTATCTGTTTACTGAAAATTGTTATTGAAGCCTAGTGGAACTGTGCATGTCGCTTTTCATTCACATCCATGGTACAATAAAACCAGGTATGATCTTCCCGTGCTGATGACGTTGTGCGAACCTTTCAAGTTTAACCGGGACAAGTGACGTGGTTCTACCCCAGGCGCCCCCAGCCCCTACCTAGTCCGATCCACTCGAGGTGGTCCGGCCAGCGACCTTGGTCCGACCCCAGGTCGACCACCTGGTCCGAACATTGCAACGCCCAATATGGGTCGCAAGTTAGTCGGGCTTAAAAAATACCGTTCATTCACTATGTGAGTTGTCAACATTATCATGACGTTGATAAGTTCTCTCGGGAAGAACATCCCTTATTTTACTGTACCATGGTTATATCCAGTAGTATATTTTTTTTTAAATAGGTTGGTTTGTAGACTTTGTGCTAACGTAAATAGTTATACTACTATATTTACCAACGAAACTTGCCTGACTAATATCAGGAAAGTATCGTCGGTAAATTTATGTTTTGACAGTTAAATAAGTAGTAGGTAATAATAGAAGCTTAGTTTCAAATAGCAAATAAAACTTCTCCAACAATTTACATGTGACACAACTTACACTTACTTATCTCTAGTTTTATAAGTTATTTGCCAAAATCCAGAGTTCTAAAGCAAGAAGAATTTTTTTTTTAATTTCGCCATACAAGTTACTATGAATAAAAAAGTCTAAAGGGGCATAAAAAAGCCAAACAACCCAGAATGCTCCCCGCGAGCTTGCGCGTTGATGTCTGAAATTGCGGCGCTACGCAAATTTGCCGAGCAAATAACCTCCGGGGGGAGCTTTCCGGACTTATGAGAAGTGCAGGGCTTAAAAGATTTGAAAGTTGATAGCGTAATGCTGTTAATACTATTAAATCGCTGCAAGGGATGAGAAGGATACTGTATGAGCCGTACCCACAAAAAAGGACGATATTTACATACAGTTTAAGTACCGTTTAATTTTTACCCAACTACGACTAATGCAAAAAGGTAGTTACGTTTATTTACTATATATTATGTATGTATGTTTGAAAGTTTTTCATGGTATAACGCAATTTGAAATACCGTAACGCATACAACGTTAGCCACTAACTTTTAGCTGTGTAAAAGGAATACATATGTGGGCCTGACTACCTCATCATCATCATAATCATGCTTTACTAAACAAGTCCACTGACTGAGTCATTAAGGCTAGTCCCAGCCCTTGGAGCTAGAAAGGTGATTTTAGATGTCTTCATAATGTATACCTACAAAATGGAAGTTATTTTATGGCGGTGTGGCATGCAAATGCTAATCTACAAAAATCGAATAAACTAAGGATACTATTCAATTTTATAAAAAACGTTACGACGGTGCAGCTGTATTGGTGAAAAAATGGCTAATATTTTAGGCAGGCCGTCCCTCGCGTTGTTAATAATTTCATACAAGTCCCACGCATTACCCCGACGCGCCGGATGACGGATCACCGGCTACCCTCCGGTAAAAATACACATAAACAGTGTGTGGAGCGAATAATGAAGCTGACTTTCCATCTTAGGAATACGGAATAATAAGTGCCATTTCAGATCTATAACGTTAGCAATTAATAATCTACTCCTGAATTTTTTTTTAACAAAAATGAGTGAAAATATTATTGACGAAATGCTACATTTTAGTACAAATCTTTTAGAAATACTTATTACACCAAAAACATTTAATATAAAATGATTTGCCAAGCCATACAAGTCCATAATGCTCACACTGTGAAAAACCCTGATAGGGTTCATTTAGAATCAAGCTAAAACTTCTATTTAGTTCTAGCAATACATAACTATACAATTCCTAACTCTATTAATTCTACATCTTAATCAAAAGGCATGACTTTGCCATTTGAGTGGTAAGAAATATTATATCACTGGTGTCTCATTTAATAATACAATAACATTGAATGCTATCAGCCATCCTACCAAAATAACAATAGGAAACCTAATGTGGCTATATTGGATTTAGTACAAATCTTTTTAGAAAAACTCATAAGTCCTTAATATTAAGGATACTATTGCGCTATTAATGCTAGAAAAATTGTTAAAATTAAAACAATGGACGGAATATTCGGTAGGTAGCCGGACGATTTTCTACACCTTTAAAAACACACGGTTGTTATCTATCTTCTATACATATAATAAAATCGTAGTAAGGCTATATTTGTGCGCCCATCACGCAAAACCTATTGGACTGATTTCCCTAAGAATTGGAATACAGTTCGATTATGGCCCTGGTACATAGGATCCTTTCTACGTACCAGATTATCAAAAAAGAGATAATATTTAACTTATTTCACCTCCGTGAATGAATTCGCCTCGATTTGCTTCACGTTTTTAAACTCAAACTCAAAGCTCCCAGCGTCTGTATTTCCTGAAAAAATACAATTTAGGACTCTTCAAGTCAGTTAAAGAATAACAAAAAATAATATTATATAGTAATAAAAAGAATATATAGGTATATTTGAAAGTATTCCAGACATGAATCGTCATACCCAGCAGTGAATCATTGCCAGATTGTCTTTTGCAGTGGCGACATAGTAGCTAACGAAATCGAAACGAGCCGCACTTTGTTAATATAATTAGTGACTTTATCAGGCAAAAGGTACGACATTGTTAATTGTCAATAAGGCCGACTTCTAATAATTATTATGCAAAGAGCGCTTTAAGTATTAACAAACGGCGATGTGTAGGTACATTTCGCCTAAAAACGATATAAATATTAACAAATATATGTTTAAAAGAGGCTCGCGGGCCGCATGCAGCCGACCGCTGGTCTATTCCAACCAAAATATTTTTGTATCCTCGCAGCCTCCAACCCGTTGGCAGATCAAACATCGCCGGCTGTCCGTCTGTTTGTCGGTGTGTTTACGCAATCCCGCTCACCCACATTTAGTGGGCAAACAATAAAGATCCATTCTTGGATACGACACGATTTACCAAAAAAATATCGATCGATATTTTTTTACTGTGTTGTAAACATCATTTAAAGTCGTTTGATCTACAAATAATCCTGACGAACATGAATGCAGCGTTTATACTTACCAGCAATCTGTCCTATAATATTTCGAGTCGGTCGGTTCTCCATATAAACAAAACGTGGGTCATAATATCCTTCCACTATCCACTTCTATCGTGGTTGAAATGTTTTTCATTCTATAGCTTGATACATTTTGTCTGCGTAAAATGACATGAGAAGTATAAAAAAAATAGAATTAACGTGCAATCTGCCATTTAAACTAATTTATTATATATATATATATATATATTTTGCTTTTGCCAGCACTCATGTCATTTCACACAGACAAAATGTATCAAGCTATAAAATAAAACACAATTCAAACATTAGAAGCAAACGATGACCATCTTTATATTTGTATGTAAAACCGCCGACTCGCTCGAATCATCTTAAGGGTGAATTTTCAAAAGTATTTTTAGGGCTTACTTTTTTATAAGGAACTAAAACTAGCTCTTTACAATATTGTGCCTAGTGTGCGTGTATGAACCACCACCATTTACCAACATCTTTTTACCTACCCAACATCATTTGGCTTCAGCACTTTAAAAAGATGCATCTTCTTCATTTATCGTATTACCATATTATAAAATGGAGCCAAGCCCTCTGCCCTGCATAGACGCAGCCCCAATATTGACAGACGCAACGACTGTGCAAGTAAACGTGTTTGTTTCTGGCTAGCTGATGCACGGCATCAACGTTTGGACAGCGGCTATAGTCACGGTTATGGAGCTATTGAGACAAGCAACAGATACTGTGATAGTATTTCTAAATTTTATATGAATTAATTATTTATTAAAGCGTAATATAATAAAAACTGAATCAATAGAATAGAAGTAGCAAAACAATGCTACTTACGTAGGCGTGCGCTAATAAAGGGACTTCACACAGCATATTGCCACGGCGAGCTGTGGCTGTGACGCACATTTTCGATGAAGACCCTGGACCTATACTCAAAAATAAAACTAAACTTAAAACTGTCACGCGAATAAACACGAAGTATAATGAATATAATAATATGGTAGCTAGTGCTGCCAATGCAATACACGATAAACAATGTGTTGTTTTGTTATTTGCAATATTTTTAAATATTTTAAAATTAGTTTATGCAGGCCGGTGAAAGTGGCTGGGTATAAGACTCCTAATTAAAGAGATGTTATCATTAGGGCGAAATTAATGGTACTTATCATAACATTCTTGTTAATTTTTAGGTTTGTCTAATCGCTTATATAGTTTTCTGATATCTATCAGCCACGGAGTCCACCGTTCACCGATAGATCATTCAGCTGAATAAAATTACCTAGCACCTACAAAGTGAGCGCTGATATAATTTGTTTCGAGAATTATCCTCAAGGAGATTAGACAGATATGATAGTTTACATAAAAATCCCGTCAGACGCACGGCTAGTAAAAAAATGTCAACTCTTACGCAACGTCACATCAAACTCAAATACGCAGTTGCATTGAACATCCAAAACCTTTCGCAAGTTCATCCAAAACAAACAGGCAAACAAGCAAACCCGGACTAGTCAAACCGCCTGTAACGCTACCCGACTACATCGCTAATCCATTAAGGCGGCAAATGTTTGCGCAAGCCGCGGCTTTTAAAAACTTTGGGATTGTCTATGCGTTTGGATTGCGTTGTGTACGATTTTGACCGCATAAAGGGACAAAATTCATTTGAACTTGAAAATTTGGCTTATGTGAACTCTAGTAAATTATAAAAGTACAACAATAATCATTTTGGGAAAAATTGAATTGAATTTGTTTGAATTTGGTTTAAATTTCGGCCTTGTAAACAAGACACTTACTCGTACTTATCAGAATGAAATTTACGTACTAAATCGAAAACTACTCGTAACGACATATCTCATATCATGTCGAGTCTCTGAATTAAAATAATTACAGTACTTCTATACAACCTTCGATATACTTTCATAGGTAACTTTATTTTTTTATGTACGATTTTGGTCATTTAGACTAGTCAGTAACGTAATATGTTTCAACAAATATATTGAGATACGTAGGTACCCTTATTTACCATCCGACAATACGGGTGGCCATCCATAACGTTCCAAATTAAGCATAATTCAATCAATTCAATTGTAGAACACGACCGGCCATGTACAACCGCGTCAACGCCCTATGCCGTCGAAAAAAAAACATTTCAAAATCGAACAATTCAAGCTTGACACTTAACTGACAGCTAGGGGAGCGGGAACGTGTGCGATTGGTTGAAAATTTGACAATGCGCCAGATGCGTTCACAATTTTTATTATGTAACGCCATATTTGCTTAAATTCTTTAACGAAAAAAATGGATACCTACATACATGTTGCAGCTGACATTATAATTTACACGGGCTGACAGGAGATGCAGCGATTAAAACCTTCATAGAAATGTAAATATCGGAATAGTACGATGTTGAGATACGGTCGCGTGGATATAAATGATGAATCGGTCTCCTATTTAATACGCAGGCATTGGAATTACAAATACGTTTACATAATTAATTTAATTATGAGTACTTGGTAAAAAGTAATTTTTAATTTTCCTTTATTTGTAGGTAAGTATTGTGTACTCATGGCCACAGGCCAGCTGGTGTATGTATTTTTTTCATTATTACCTATCTTGAAAAGTAGATTTTTGTTTTTTAAAGATTACCTACATTTTACTTAGATAGTTAATTACGCCGCGTTGCGTTACAATTACCACACTGATAACTTTAGGATCGCGGACGTGCTATATTTGTTTTGTATTACTTAGGTACCATTTACCATTTTAATTGAAAACATAATATATCGGTAAGTACCTATCGTTGTAAAACAGAAGCAATGTTTTGGATCTTTCTGAATGTCTGGCATTTTAAAATCAAGTGGCGTGGAACACCTGCCAAATTTTCTGATCCTCATAAAAATGCACAGAGGGTTATTTACAAAAATATGTTAAAAAGGTCCGTAAGCTAAATATTGAACTATTAAGTAAATATAAAACAAGAGGAAGCCCCAAACTAATGAAAGATAACTTTTATTAAAATTCGGTAATGCCAGCAAATTGGAAAGCAACGCAAACACGATCGCAATACCTACTGCTGAGCTGCTAATCCCACTGCACAATAACAGTGATATCGTATCTATATAACTACCGGTAGCAGTGATAAGTATCAGAACTCCTAAATTTCGGTACACCTATGTTTACATACATAATAAAATCGTAGTTAGGCTGTGTTTGTACATTAAAAATTTCCCCAAAAAAGCAAATCGTAAATATACGGGATGAATAATAAAATAAGAAAAAAGGGTAAACTCGTATATCGTTTTTGGATTTTGTGTCTGTGTGTTTGCGCATCACGCAAAACTACTGGACCGATTCCCATGAAATTTTATTGACCTCGGTTAACCCCGACAACGGTGATGCATAAAAGATTTAACCAATGATTTCGAAAGTAAGGATATCCCATCCGAACAGTTCGGAACTATTTTCCCAAAAAATGCAGCTATAAAGACCAGCTGCGCAGTGCACACGCCGCGTGTCGCACTGCCGACTGGCACTGATTTGGCGGTATTTTTACCGCCAACGCGTTGGAACCATCTGCGCGCTCGCTTTGCCCTGTCCTTTGTATACGTCAATGCATTTAACTTATTTCACCTCCACGAACGAAGTCACGGGAATTCTAAAATTAAAATATATGGGTATTATTGAAAGGGATGCTTTTCCCGAATCATTGGATACAAGTCACTAGCATAGGATAGATATTATGATTTAAAGATCATTATCTTATGCGATATGATGCTATCATATCATATGTGATATGATGATATCGGATCAAAAACGAGAAACTTTATAGGTTATAAATACTAAGCAGACATAATTAATTGTCTTGAAAACCGTGTGTATGAGGACCGAAGCATCAAAACATCGTTTGAGGTACACAAATAGAATGGGGTTATCTACTGACCAGCGGGCAAAGGGTTAGATTTAGAGAAAAGATGCTTGTGGAGAGTCCTTTAGACCCACAAATATTCCCATCACAAAAAAAACCGGTCAAGTGCGAGTCGGACTCGCGCACCGAGGGTTCCGTACAAACTTGTCAGTAGATACGTGAATAATTCAAGAAAAACTGTATGGTGGGACAAACTTAACTTTGCTCTTGTGAAACTGTTGTGCCCATACATCGACATATGCCGCGGTTAGTTTAGTAGGAGCAAATAAGGTTGTTTTACGATTTTTGCGAATTTCTAAAAAACGCTGCAAGTTAGCAAAACCATTTTATTTTTCCTGTAATATTTAGGATAATATTAATAATCGGTAATTATTGCAGATTTTTCTGTTCAGTATCTTCGGAGATAATAGGGGGGGAACGGTATTTTTTTTAACGGTTTTTCTCTTCAATCAAAAACTACATGTCTAAGGAAAAAAATAAAAACTGTTTTGGAATCTACATATTAAGCCCTTTCATTTGATATCCCACTCGATATATTAGCTCAACTTTCGATTTATGACATCTCATTTCGGTCCCCTTTAAAAAAAAAGTAAAAAAGGTATAAGATTCTTTTTCTGTCCCATAGGCTCGGATTAGCAGTTTTTAACACTATTCCAAATTTCAAGTCGATAGTATCAGTAGATCCTGAGATATCTTGCTGTGACAGACGGACAGACAGACAGACAGACAGACAGACAGACAGACAGACAGACAGACAGAGTCGCACCATAAGGGTTCCTTTTTTACCATTTTGGTACGGAACCCTAAAAAGGAGTCCTTTTTGGTGCTTATCAATCTCTCAATTCACACATAAAAACAGCGACTGAATAAAATTGTACTTCCTATTAGATTACGATTTAGTGACTTATCGTTGTGAGGCTCAAAGAAATAAATCGAGGATTACATAAGTAACAACATGAACATGTTTGTATACACTGACACTGAAGTAAGTAGATGGATAGGTAGGATTCGGGCCAGCACAGGATAGCCGTAGGAGATGCAGGATTGAATCCTGCCCGATATATATAACTTTCAATTTTTCTCTTCTAATAAAATAATTAGAATTCGTTGGCAGTCGTTAATGCTACAATAAAAAAATAACGTTTTGTACCTAGTTGTTACTTTCTTCAGTTTTTAAAATACGAACCATATACATAGTTACATATGAATACGAAGATAAACACTAGGCTATTAAGCGGTCAATGATTTGTCATCATCATCGTTGTGTCCCTTATAATTTCCATTGAATGGATATAATGTCTCCTCCATTATTGCTCCACGCCTTATCTTGTGCCCTCTACATCCACGTCCTCGGTATCGTCTGATGTTTCGAAATTTTTAACAATAATAAATATTGCCCTAATAAAATTAGACCGAGTGTTGCTAATAATCGTAGAATAGTCATGTTTTTTTTTCTCGTATCACGAACCAATTTTCATGAAATTTGATATACATGTAATTATAACCCCGGTTAACCTAGGAAATAAGTCGGATAAAAATATCCGACGTATTTCACCTCTCCGAACGAAGTTGCGGGCGGGTGCACTAGTTTTTAAACACGTACACATTCATCTCCGCTCAATTTTTTGCTACGTTAACTAATAGCCATTATAGTAAACCCTTCTAATAACTTCTCCACACCCGTCCGATGTCCAGCGACGGACAACAGTTGTAGCTTATTGGATATTTACTTAATTGGATTGATGCCGTTTAAGGGGATAAATCTTTTGTATTGTTTGTTGCTCTATTCGTATAACTTGCTACAAGCCCATTGGAGGAGGCATTGTCAGGTTAATTGACCGAGCGAGCGTGAATAGCAAACGAAGCGTCTCCGTTTCAACTCGGGCAAAAATGCTTTCGTATTTCTGCCCGGATGTTCTTCTCTACAGGTCGCCGATTCTTGTGAAAGTTTGTGAGCAGGTTTGATAATTAGGTATATAGATTTTTTCTAACCGACATCAAAAAATGGGAGACTCTTCGTTAGAAAATGATTTTCTTGTTTGAAAGGGTTTCCCTTTGGCCATTGGCCAGATCAGGATTTAAGAGAAATCGAGGGAGAACTCTTCTAGTGATTTGGGTATTTTTATAGTACCTCGTGTATTTGTTATTGAATAGATTCTTTTGAAGCCGTTTATTTTTAAATTTCTAATTTTGTATTAATTTATGTATAATACTTATCACACGAATAATAATAAAATGCCCATAAATAAAACGCAGAGTTAGGTACGAGTATTTAACTTTCTTAATGGAGCTTACAAAAATACAGTATTTTTTTTCTATTCATCCTTTATTCCTCACTTAACTTAAAGGAGCTACAGACAATGGAATGAAACTGACCACAACACGTAATGTTTATTTATCCTAACTATACCATTATCCGCGCAACAATAAACGTCAAGTCTCACGACTCCCGCGCCGCGGGGTGTCGATGTAGAAATTTCTCTTTTTAACTTTGAAAAGATGACACCTGTCAAATACGCGCCTGAGTGTACTCTTTAATAGTAGGATAAACAAGGATTTGTAAACACATCTGTTTAAGTAGAAATGGTGTACCTACCTGTGGTCACAGTCTACGTTTCTATTATTGACGGTATTCATTTTAATACTTACAATGAAATTTACATTCATTTTTGATATCGCCAGAGAGGAGAAAAGGGCATTTTTTTTTCAAAATGCTGCCAAACACTTGATGTTTTAAATTATGATAGATTTTGTGATTCCTACTCAGAATCGCAAGTAGGGTAATTCCGGGGTAGTAGGGAGAGATGGCCCATTAAAAAAAAAACCGGTCAAGTGCGAGTCGGACTCGCGCACCGAGGGTTCCGTACAAACTCATAAGTAGATACGCGAATAGTTCAGGAAAAACTGTATGTCGATTTGTTTAGAAGAAGCAAATAAATATATGTTATGATTTTTGCAAATTTCTAAAAAACATTGCAAGTTAAAACAGTTATATTTTTCCTGTAATATTTAGAACCTGACGTGTAATGATTCTATTTAATAGCAAGGACGATTAAATCAAGAGGACTGTCATTCTCCATACGAAAAGCTGTTCCCCGAATTTACAACGCCATCTATGTATAAGCTTGGTAAAATAATTATTTACAATTTTTCAACTTTGCAAACGTGACATAGTATTTAAATGCTAGAATTTATTTATTATTAGCTGTTTACGAACTAATTGTTGTTCAATTATAACATCGTTAAATCCCCTAGCGTGAAACAGGCCATCGCTTAGTTTTGCTACTCTCCGCTAGATGGATTAATGGATGGATTAAGTTTATGTAAATTTCTAAAAAAGTATTAAAGTTAGGAAGACCGTTCTATTTTTCCTGTAATGTCCAGGTTGATATTGATAATTAGTAATTATGACACATTTTTATGATCAGTAACTTCGGAGATAATAGGGGGGGAATGGTATATAAAAATGTATAAATCAAAAACTACTTATATAAGAAAAAAAATAAAAATGGTGTTTTAATCTACAAATTAAGCCCTTTCATTTGATACCCCGCTCAATATAATAGCCCTACTTTCAATTTTAAAAGTCCCATTACGGAGCCTTTTAAAAAAAAAGTAAAAAAGGTACAAGATATTTTTTATGTCCAATAAGCTCGGGTTAGCTACTTTTAACAGTATTCCAAATTTCAAATCGATAGCATCAGTAGTTCCTGAGATATCTGGCTGTGACAGACGGACAGACAGACAGACAGACAGACAGACAGACAGACAGACAGAGTCGCACCATAAGGGTTCCTTTTTTACCATTTTGGTACGGAACCCTAAAAACATGGAACCGTTGACTTGAGCTCGCTAGTTACTATTTTATTAGCTTCGCGCCGTCCGTAGATGCTACGGTATAGGTAATTTCACGAGAGTTGAGGTGAATGATTACACACACAGCTACATGAAGTACTCATTGCAAAAAAAGTGAATGAATATTCATATTGAGTAATAAACACGAGGCTATAGTTTAAACAAATTTTTTGGTCTATCTTGCAATTCACTGTTGAACCTGCTAAAGGTACGAAAAAAGAACAGTAATTTCAAAATCCCGCTGTCATTACATGACAGTGTTGTTGTGTGCGTGGTGAAAATTACCTATATGACCAAACATTTTGCGAAACATAAACCAAAACCATCTAAAATCAGTTTTACGGCCATCACTCCCCGACACTCCGGGAAAGATGGCCAACTGTATGTAAATTGTTCGTTTTGGCCATCACACCCGGGCACCTCGGGAGAGATGGCCAATTGTGATAAAAAAGTGATCTTTTTTTCAAAGTTGATCTCATTACATTTTTCAATTTTTTTGTTGAATATATTAAAGTTGATTGCTCAAAATTTATTTAAAAATATAGACTTTCATAATATTGTGTCAGGTTTATTTTTAAAAGCATTTTAAAAAACCTATGGCCAACTACCCCGGACTTACCCTACTATCAACTCTGACAGGAGAAAAAAATGTGTCCAATTTTTTTTTATTCCCATTCCGTTACTTTTCCATATACATACTTACATATAATACACTTGTAAGGCGGTAACGGACGGGAAAAACAAAATTTGTATGAACATTTTTGGACACTTTTTCTTCTTTCAGAGTCGATAGTAGGTACTCGTGATTCTGATTAGGAACCACATAAAATTTAACACATTAAGTATTTGGTAGCATTTTGAAAAAAATGCTCAAAAACGTGTAACTGTCAAAATCACAGAAAAGTGTGAGTTCTATATATGTAGATTTGTAGTCCAAATAGTACAATTAGTTTGATATCGCTGTTAAATTGTGTAGCTTTCGTTCATTCCAACCGCCATTATTTTATTTTCTTCATATTGAGTTATTTCTGCATTACCTACAAGCTATGCCTTTCTTATACCTAATTGTTTTAAATTATTTAATAAATGTAGACGAAAAAATTTACTATTTAGTTTTAGATCATACATGATTGAAATATAAAATTAGTATCAAAATTTAAATTTGACTTGCAATAAAAATTAAATAAAAAATAAAAAAAATGTGCAAGCCGGATTCGCACACGAAGGGTTCCGTACCACCATCAAGCAAAAAGACGCCAAAAAACACGTTTATTGTATGACACCTTTTTATTTTATTTTGTTTTTATTATTTGTTGTTATAGCGGTAATAGAAATACATACACATTCTGCGAACAAATCGAGCATTTACCTATTACCATTATTAAAATCAAGCAAAAAGTCGCCAAAAAAACACGTTTCTTGTAAGGGGACCCCCTTTTATTTTGTTTTTATTATTTGTTGTCATATTCTGTGAAAATTTATAGTCAAAAGCTAGTAAGGTCGTTTTCAAAAAAAGATGTCCGTAGTTAGGCTATATTTTAACTATATAGTTGTTTACAACGTCTTAATCTTGTTCCTTTGTGTAACGAAATTTACCATACAATTCATATGGTTAACTTTCGTTACACAAAAATTAAAGTTAACACTTTGTTTTATAAAGACCTAACTAAGGACATCATTTTTTGAGAATGACTCAGAACCCTGTAACGCACAGACAGACGGACAGCGGAGGCTTAGTAATAAGGTTCTGTTGGCACCCTTTGTATACGGGATCCTAAAAACTACGAAGATAACCTTAGCTTTTTTTTGTTTCCAGCACCAAAGCTGATGATACCCCCAGCGGAGTTCGTGGCCCAAGGAGTCATGGGTAGTCCACAGGAAGGCATGCGGACCCCGACCGGCAGCCAAATGCTCCCCAACTCCCTCCTCAACCTAAACAACACGGGCCGCACCAACTTCACCAACAAACAACTCACAGAACTAGAGAAGGAATTCCACTTCAACAAGTACCTAACCAGAGCGAGGAGGATAGAGATAGCCTCCGCCTTGCAACTGAACGAGACGCAAGTCAAAATATGGTTCCAGAACAGACGCATGAAACAGAAGAAGAGAATCAAAGAGGGATTAATCGTTGCCCCAGAGGTGCAAGCGGCGGTGTCGTCCGACGTTGTCGGCTCCAGTGAGAATAGTCGAGAGTCCAGTTAAATGTGTACTTTGCCGAGACGATTATTAGTGTTTGTTAGTGTTGAAGTGATGAAATTTTATCTATTTAGGACTTTGTACAGAGCTTCCTTAAATTGAATTGTAGGTTGTGTACGATAATGTTCTTTGCCTTTACGCTACATAATTTTATGAAATAGACCTAACTACATATACCTAAAGTTACTCAATGTGCTAACGTATAACAGTCATAATCATATTCCGTTAGTTTGTATTATGAGTACAATGTGTCGCATCGAAATCGCCACATTTTTGCTCTTTACACGGGTACCTAGAGTAAATTAGTGTAGTTGATACAAAAATATGTAAATAACGTTGGATATAGTATATGATTATACCTATCTATACTAATAATATAGCTAAGTAATGACTTAGTAGATATTGTTATAACCATATACGTATTTAACTACATCGTAATAGAGACATAATACTCTACCATTCCTACGTCTTACTGTGCCGTTTACTCTACCCGTGTAGTTGCTTTTGTCTGGAATATGAAGTCTGTTCGAAATACGTGATCTATTACGTTAATACAACTTTTGGACTAAATGGAGGTTTATTTCAAATGGCAAATGAAGATAGAGCATGTTGTGTTCCATGTGTGTGTAAATCATATTCATGCATCAGCTGCGTCAAGTCTTAATTCCTTACCTATAGACCTACTTAGGGGTTTGAAGTTCAAGATGTGTATATTTTTCCACCTTATTGCAAACGAATAAGATATAAATATAATATTTATACATAATATTGATTTCGACACTCGACTGCCAGTGATATTTATGGCTTGAGATCGACTACCTAACATAATAACATAACATTGACTATTTACATTTTAATCTCAGAGTTTGCGTCAAACCCAGAAAAATCCTAAGACGAATCCTTTTATGGATATAAACACAGTTGCGGAACGATCTAGGTATACTTATAAAGTATTGATTTATAATGTTCTAAGTATTTTTTTTAGAAAATAATATTATGGACCATTACAATCATCAATAAATGGGTCGTTTAAAAAAGTCCGTAATTTCGTCCGTTCATTTGTGTAACGAAAGTTAACCACATAAATTGTATGGTTAACTTTCGTTACACAAAGGAATAAGATCAACATTTAGTTAAATTAAATTAACCCTTTGACTACGGACATGTTTTTATTTGAAAACGACCCAAATACCGAATCCGTGCGAGGTTCCAATGGAGAGTTGAATTAAAAGTAATGTAAATAGATGCAGAAAACAAGGCATCAAGTAATGTTTCCCGACATCGTGCTTAACCCAAAACTAAGGATTTGGTGCCATGGATAGCATGAGATTAGACTAGGTATATAAAAGTCACGTAACCAATATATTATGTATAACATATTGGAACATACGCTTCCATAACTACTAACAGCTGCACCCTGCGAGCAGCGCCGGATCAAGCCAGCGCGGGGCCTGTAGCATTTCTTCAAAGAGGCGCTACCAATTACACGAGGGCCCCCTCAATGTACGGGGCCCGTTGCATTTACGAGGGGGGGGGGGTCCCCTTTTGCGAGTGGGCGCGGGGCTCCCCAATGCGCGGGGCCCGTGGCATTTGCTACTCTTGCTATATGGCTAATCCGGCACTGCCTGCGAGATGTCAACTGCGTAAGTAATATCGGAGAACTGCAGGCTAATTATGCGTTTTACTAGTATTATTTACTTTTTTATTACGGTTACAGTAAAACCACCACAAAATTATCTGAGACGACATCATTTGATTGCAAGTAAGTCAGCTATCGTTTTAGTCTGTTAGCGAAGGTTTATTGTTTTCATTCTAAAAATTCAGACCTACAGTTTCATCGCACGAGTAGATACTTAACTTTTACGGACTTGTGTGTAAAGTGCGTTACAGTTCGAGCTATAGGTAAGATGTGTTCACGTAAACGTCACGTGTCAACTTACTCCTGGCTCTCTAGCATAACTGGCGACTTCGTTTCTCACGCGAGTGTATTATTACCTGTCACGGTCACACTATATTGAGTGGAAAGAGATAGTAGCTTTTGTCGTGCGACAAAGAGTCGCGTGTGATACGCGAGTTTCGAGATGTGCTAGAGGTAGTAGACAAAAATCCTACTTTGCTAGAGTTATCATCCCGAGCAGTCTCTTATAACTAACGAGTTTTACGAATAATATCTCACTAATTATGACAACGTAGAAGGAAGTCACGTCAGATAATTTTGTGGTACCAAAGATAATTTATTTTGTAAATTATAGGATAAGTACTCGCTCAGATAACAACTTCCGAGTAGGATCGTATGTGTAGGCATAAAATTAATCTGTACATTTGGGTCTTTTTACAATAAACTTACAAGATACACAAATCCAATAGTCATAAGATAATTAGTTGCATATAATGTATAGCATAGCATAATTACTTATTGCGTTATTAATATTTGTTGAGAATACTACATACTTATTGTCAATTATTTTAACAGAATTTTTGTAGCATTTCATATAATATGTTTTTAAAAATTTGGTAATGACATGAATTTGTCCATGTACATAAACTTAAAGATCAGTTGAATGTTTGAAAAATCGCATTATTTCTTACTGCCGTACAGTCTATAGCAGTGCACGGTATGTAAAGACGATTGGCATCGGTTTACCTACAGAAAATTAAAATTACCAACCTTTTCATTTCGCGACTAGGTACCTATATCGAGACTCAAAAGTATAATACTGACAAAATGTATGCCCAGTTCACACCTATTCCAGTAGCATTCCAGTCCAGCAATCGAGTCCAGCACTGAAATACTACTGGAATAATGTGAACCGGCACTGGAATATGCTAATTCCAGTGACTGGAACGACGGTCTACATTTCATTCCAGCTCGCCCAATGTAGCGTCACTGGAAAAAAGTAAACCGTCAACCAGTGCTGGATTAAACGTGATATAGTGACTACGCATGGTTGTTTTTGGTGACAGTCTTTAACAACTCTTAAATTACTGGAATAATGTAAACGATATGATCCAGTCCAGCACTGGATTCGATTCCGACTGGACTGGAATCCTACTGGAATAGGTGTGAACTGGGCATGAGTACTCGTGTCTACTTATGGAAGTCAGTTGAAAAGCGTTTTTGACCTACCTACATTATATCGTCGCTCCCATGCCAAACTAACACAAGTGTAATATTGACAAAAATGAGTTTTTGATGTAGATCGGTACCAAATTCGATAGTTCATAATGCCACCAATTTTCAGACTTCTATCTTTTCAGCTACCAAAGTTACATTTTCACGAATCTGAAATTATAATTATTTATCCCATGGAAAACGAAGTGTAGATATGGTATTTTGCCAGAAAACGTGATTATCCCTTAAATAAAACTTAAAACCTAATGTGTTTTTCTCTATCTATGGAGATGCAAACTTGCTTATGTGCTGTAATTTCCAATTCCAATAAAATAATACATATCTGACAAATTGATCATTTAATACATGTATTTTGAAACCACTATGTGTATACTTTATCAATACAAGTGCAACTATTACTGAAAAAAAAAACAAATGTTTTTTTTTCCAACTTAAAATCGCTCCCCTCGAAAATCTGTTTTTTACAGTTGTGTTAGTTTGGCATGGGAGCGACGATATGGCATGACGGTAGCGAATCTGCCACATCCTACCGTACTAAGCTACCGTAGGTGCTATGTGTCACGAAAGTGAATAAAGTCGCGGCGAAAAATCATATTTATGCCACACTTGGCCATAAAGTGGCTTTTCCCGCACGCTGCGCGTACGGAAAAAGCCGCTTTCTGGCCAAGTGTAAACATAAAATGATATACACAACACGGGAGGTAATACAGAAAGCCCTCGATCGCATATTTACGTCCCTCGCTTGCAGCTCGGGCCGCAAACATCTGCGATCTCGGCCTTCCTTTGTTTTACCACCCTTGTTATGTAATGTACTATAAGCAGCTACGGCGCTAAGATATTTTTGAATAAGGCCCCTTAGTAAGAAATTAGAATAGTTACTACTAACTAATACCTGACTAATTGTTGTAACGCGAGTCTATCATGAGGGTAGAATCAGTTCCCCTTACTCTATATTAGTCGGAAGGCCGAAATTTTTATATTTATGTAAAAAATGTTTTTGAAATTTCGTGTGGTTTATGTTTCGATATATAAAGAGGATTTTATGCAAATGACACAGGTCACTATGTAACAAGATAAACTGCAGATAGTAAAAATCACATGTCAGATTTTAAGTTATTACTTATCTGCAAGATTGTTTCTCTTCAAGTGGCGACTTGAGTCAGACAACCTCGTTTATTTATCAAAAATCAAATGTGTCATATTTTTTTATCTACATATTTTTTATTCACCTTTACTTAAGACCAAAGCTCATTTTTTGTTATAATTAATTTATTACTTTCAGCTTCGTTGTACATAATTAAACTGTACAGTCAACTTGGTAAAATAATATAATGATTACGTGTTAGGTCAGTTTGTGTGTACATTTGTTAAGCTAGTACCCACTACTTTATCAATAAATTAATTATATCTATTTTCATACTGAAGTTTCAATACTAATTGACCCCTAATAGGTACAGAAGTTGTGTATAAGGTATATACCTACCTAATATCGATATGATATCAATGTCGCTATAGTACCTACATTACATAACTAGGGTGGTAATACAAAAAAAGGCCGAGATCGCGCTCGGACGCTGCGCGTACGGAAAATGCCGCTTTCTGGCCAAGTGTAGACATAAAATTATGTACACAACACGGGAGGTAATAAAAAAAGCCCTCGATCGCATATTTACGTCCCTCGCTTGCAGCTCGGGCCGCAAACATCTGCGATCTCGGCCTTTCTTTGTTTTACCACCCTTGTTGTGTAATGTACTAATTAAGTTCTGTCCTGTTTTATTTATCATTAGACGGTGAGCAAGGGCACAGAATAGTATATTACACAACTAGGGTGGTAATACAAAGAAAGGCCGAGATCGCAGAAGTTTGCGGCCCAAGCTGCAAGCGAGGGATGTAAATATGCGATCGAGGGCTTTCTTTATTACCTCCCGTGTTGTGTACATCATTTTATGCCTACACTTGGCCAGAAAGCGGCTATTTCCGTACGCGCAGCGTGCGGAAAAAGCCACTTTATGGCCAGGTGTGGCATAATTAATGTTAGTACTACGTACAGAACTCGCACTGTCTAACAAAACCTACGTTCGGGTAACAAAAATGCGCCGAATCCTACCGCCTCGCTCTAACTCATAAAGCGCGCTCTTTCTGGGCGCTACGCCCACCGCTAGGGTTGTCGACAAAAATAATTATTAAAAATACTTATTACGGATTGAGTTGCATGGTAAATTACAGGTAGTTACGGCATTAATAATGGCATGTGATTTTGTACATACTTGGAATAATATGTATAGTATTTTGAGTTTAGAGTACCTAGGTTAGCTATTGTTTTCCGTGGTGCACAACAAATAATATTATTTACATATAGGTATTAAAACCCAGTGCTTTCTACATTGTATAACATAGGACTTAAAAGGAAAAATATTGCTTTTTCATACGAAACAAATAAAACAATGATAGAATTACTAGAATCTAATTAATGATAATATTTATTCATTAACGTAAATGAACCAGATTTACCAATGATCCGCGTCCTCCAGTAGGTAATGAAAAAAAACTTGACGGAATTAGTCTTATTTGTGTAACAAAGTATGAACACAAACTTTGTCTAGGTCTCTACAATATGTATAATACAGATAATGCGGAAGCCAGAAACATGAGTGATCCGAATTTAAGTCCGTACTGCGGCAACCTCCCGCATCCTCGTATTTGTAATGCACGAGCGACACGCCACAGTGCGGCGGGCGCGGACACGCGCGGCGCGCGACAACCACTGACTTGCCTAATGCATTAGGCAAGAAATAATAATAATTACCGCGCAACAGAATCGCGAAGTGACGTACGCCTGGCAAGGGCCATGCGCGCCGATGCCAGCTTTGATTATTGAAGTTTTAAAGTTGATAATGATATTTGGGTAAATACGCTTAGAAAATATTGTTGAGTAATTTCGTTGTTTTTGGCCTTCCCGTTGTGTAAAAAATTACATGTAATGTCTTCTCGGGCCTCCCCCTTCCCCATCGTGATCATTCGTGATATTTTTCTGAACCCCCCCCATAGACGATATTTTTTTTATTGTTACTAAAAAAAATATGTGGACACCTAATGGCGTAATAAACACTAGAAAAATATTTAAAAAATCTATTGCAATTTTTTGGGTTATTTTTGCACTAATATTCAAATGTAGGCTAGATCCTACATGATCAAATCATCATCATCATCATCAGCCTGCGGCAGTCCACTGCTGGACGTAGGCCTCATGATCAAATATTGTTTACTTATAGACTGAGAACTTTGTTAAAAGTAAACTTTTAATCGCTATGATATGTGCTACAACATTATACTAAAAAATTTACTTATTTTGTTAAAAACCGACGACACACCGAAACCGCACTCAACGAAAACCTTAAATATAATAACTTTTTCAAAATTGCCGCCATTTTGCTCAAAAACTCTAATGACTTTTTTTTAAATACAATTTTGCCAAAAATGAGTCATAAATATGAAAATACGTTAATTTTCCATGCAGAATTAATCTTAAGAACAAAATAAATATTTCTAATTTTCACAAATGAATTATTTTTTGTTTATGTACGCTGCATCGTAGGTACACCATGCATTTAAGGGTTAAAGGTGGCGTGTCGTGGACATGCGGCCCGGCTGTATGTGCAATGGGACCGGTGATTTATATAATATGCTGCCTACCTGCAATCAGAGGCGGGACCAGTTTCGCGATTTGTTGACCAGCCTTTCCGCTGTTGCCAAGAATGTTTAACGAATGTTTTGTTTGGACAAAAACTGATATCACTGTTATGGATAAAGTGTAAGGTCAACCGGGGTAATTGCGTCTATGGGGCAAATGCGTATTTTAGAAGATTCTATTAAATCTTTAAAACTACCTTTGCCCTACCTGCATGTAGTACCTATACGTTGTACTAAGGCAGGTAGGGTAGGTGTAGTTTTAGAGTTCGGATTTAATAGAATTTTTAAAAGACTCATTTGCCCCCACAGATGCGACGACGGAACGACAAGCGAAGACCTCTCGGGACATTATTGCCCCGAGAGGTCTTCGCTTGTCATAAAAATTATACTATTTTACATAAAAATTGTACTATTTATTAAATGCCCTTTACGTTTACATAAAAATTATACTATTTATTAAATGCCCTTTACCTTATATATATAGATATCACATTAGTAACAAGTATGACACACATAAATGGTATAATAAATTAAAACAATTATTTTTAATGACATCGCTCAACTACATCATACGTAAACATATAAGAGTGAATAAAAACTATGTATTTTTGGTTAAAATTAAATGCTTGATTGTACTATTGACTATTATTTCGTCTGCTGACAAGCAAAAGACACTAGAACTTCTGTCACTGCTCTTCAAAAGGTCGTATCTAATTAGTAAATCAATACTGAGATACGAGCTTTGCTTTAAGTAGGTATTTGTTACCTAGTGACTTGCTTGTCAGCAGACGATTAAAAATGCAAAAACTAAATTATTCCTGTAATAGATTAGTAGACATAAATATGACTGCATTATATTTCTATTCATTACATGAAAGTAAAGGTATTAGAAATGGATTACTGCATGATATCAATCCCTCACTTCTCAATAACTTTACATATGAGACGAATGCCTTACCATTACAATATTTTCGGGTCGCCTGTTTTGGAAAGTAATTTTCTTAAACCCAATAAAATTGACCAAATCCACTGAAAATCACCGTCGTATCCAGTGAAAATCAGCGTCGTCGGCACCCTGTGCCCCGACACATGCTGAGTGGCCTCCTTTTTGGACACACCTCAATATTATCCACGCTTCCATAGACCTAAGTGCAACTTATACCATTTCAATATTTTTGTAATTGATCCAAATAAACATTTCATTCATTCTTTCAAATAAAATTGTCATTCCATCATAACAGGGCCTCCAACACAAGATTTGTGGGTTGCGTTTTGCACAACTAAGCAGAACTTGGAAGAAAAAGTATCCAGTTAAGCAAAGTGACACATTTGGAAAGGTATATCTACAACGAACAAACATAATGGTCTTAAGCCTGACGTATTACATTATTTCATTTGAATTTGCCTTCATCTTAGTTATTAAGTTAAAATTGTGTTAGACGTTATGCGTTTGTGTGTCTGTGACAAGACAGAGTAAAGAAATATTAACTTATGTTAATATCCGTACATGAAAAGCATAACCATGTAAGTCTTATTGTTTTCCTGGTTACTTACTTACTGTGTTATGCTTCTCAAGTACGGATATGTAAATTATTATGCTGTCTTAAACTGTAACCTTCACAGAAATATATCGAGATAAAAGGAAAGAGCGTAAATACACTCTTAGGTACATACTTAGCGTACTTAAAAGAAGCCCCCAGGGACCTTCTTTTCGAGCCGTCCACTTCAGTTGCCGTCAACATTATTATCAGATTTGAAAAATCTGCTAATAATGGTACAATACATTGTTCAAATACCACCAAATGAAATGGAAAATTTATGTTTTCCATCAGTAAATTACACTCTTTACGTCAAACGTCTGCCGCGAAATCTTACACGCGTGGTTCCCATACAAATCGACGAACTATTATGATCTTGATATATTTCTGTGGTAATTTCGTTAACATAACTATTGTATATAATCAATCTAATATGGTCACAGAATACCTGTATTGTATCATATATGGTAACTTTATCGCGTGGTATATTTACTATAAAAAACCTGCAGTAAATTTGAAATGTGAAAGATTAATTACTTTTCAATATATTCGAAAGTGAGGTTGTTTTGATTCAAGTTTTTGATGAGATCGGTCTTCCCAAAGGCCACTCCCGTTGTCAAAACTCCACCACTGTAAAAAAAAGAGCCATATAAGTATTTGAGGATGACGCCTGGGTTAAGAAAACATCATTCTATTTAGTCCATCAGGTAGATTATCGAAAATTCTTATTCTTCGTCGGTATTACTCTTGACAGAGTGGTGGAGGTCGTTATTTCTGGTGTTGGTGGCTCGCTTTACGATGCGTCGCCTTTTCTATTTAAAAACTTCTTTCCGGGTACATTGGTGCAAGGGACAACTACTGCAGCTTTAACTTGGTGGTCTGTCCATCTCATAGGTGCATATATCGTCGCCACCATGCCAAACTAACACAACTGCAAAAAACAGATTGTCGAGGGGAGCGATTTCAAGTTGAAAAAAAAACATTTGTTTTTTTTTCTTAGTAATAGTTGCACTTGTATTGATAAAGTATACACATAGGGGTTTCAAAATACATGCATTAAATGATCAATTTGTCAGATATGTATTATTTTATTGGAATTGGAAATTACAGCACATTCGCAATTTTGCATCTCCATAGATAGAGAAAATAAAGTTAGGTTGTTCACCATAGTAAACTCGCGAAAGTACCACATTCGCAAATTAAAAGTGCTTTTGATATATTTGAAGTATTTGAACCAAGGTAAAGTTGCGAAAATGACAGTTTCGTGGATGAGATTTAACTGTCACCATAGTAAAATAACGAATGTGTCAGATTCGCACATTTGCTATGTGCTAATTTGAATCGATTAGTAATAATTGCCGCCATAGAAAGTTAACGAAAATGGCAGATTCGTTAATTATTTAAGGTAAGGTAAGGGTAATCACGTTTTCTGCCAAGGCAAAATACGATATGTACATTCGCAAGTTTACAATGGGATAAATAATCGTAATTTCAGATTCGTGAAAATGTAACTTTGAAAGCTTAAAAGATAGAAGTCTGAAAATTGGTGACATTATGAACTATCGAATTTGGTACCGATCTACATCAAAAAGTCATTCTTGTCAAAATTACACTTGTGTTAGTTTGGCATGGTGGCGACGATATGTATGTAAACATCTTCATCGTGGCTAGTTACCTTCAACCTTTCCTACGAGGCGTTTAATGTACGTGTCATTCTAAGTTAAAGAGGTACTTTCGATGTCCTCGATGAACAATCATATTCTTTGCGTTTTTATTTTCGAAATAACGTTGTTAACTTTTAAAACTCACCGTCTCCTTTATGGCCAGTCAAATTCATTATCTTAATTTACTTAGCTTAGTCACAATTGTACTTTAAACACCCAAAATGTCTCTCCCCTGGCTTGTCCCCGAACGGATTCTCAACATATATCAGTAATTTTGAATACATAGAAATCGAATAAAATATTTTAGCGGATTTACGGATGTACAGCAGTAGTGGTACCATACCACAAATGTGACGTCGCCAATGCTGCCTGTCACTTTCCATTCAGTAAAGTGTGAATGTGACAGGTCATGTTCTGTACTGCTGTCGTGACAAAAGAAATCGTGCCAAGATGTGCTAGCTCGGTTGAATTATGGCGCCCAATACGTACGCATAGTTTTCATGTGTCTGTATTTTATTGTACCGGCAGATAATTTGCGATTTAGATATATTCTACGTCTACGATATTTCAGTCTACGTGAAGATGATAACCGACTACTTTTTATTTCCAAAAAGAAAATTATGAACATAAGCTCCTTAGGAATAATAATGAAATATACAATGAAAGATCAAAAACTACGAGCCAAGTGAAGGGTCTAAAAATAAACTTTGAAAATAATTGAAATATTCAGCCCTTTGTGGACTGAGACACTTGTCTCTCTATGACGATACCTTTCATCGCTGTTGTAATGTAAAGCTTTGGTCCCTCTCGCATATACTATACACACGCGCATATGGTAGGTACCGTGCTTATCAAAATATGTCGTCAAATATTGAAAAAAAAAAACTATAGGTACTTACGCGCCAGGCATCTTGTCTTGTTCCTTCAAACATGTTATAGCTGAAAAGATGAGTGCCGTCACAGTAGCTCCATAGCCTGGGTTCACACCTTTCACCTACACAACAGACAGAAAAACTATATCCATATTTTTAACCGACTTCCAAAAGAAGGACGGTTCTCAATTCGTCTGAATGTTTTTTTTTGTGTGTTTGTTCACCGATTACTTGAAAACGGCTGGACCGATTTGGACAATTCTTTTTTTATTTTAAAGGGTATGCCTCCGAGGTGGTCCCATTGCAACCAAATCAGGATCTGATGATGGGATCTTGGAGAAATCGAGGGAACTCTTCAAATATCATAGACACACATATAGCGATTTTGGTATTTTTCTTAGTTTCTCGTGCATTTCTTATTAGAAATAAGTTTCCAGTCTTAACCGACTTTAAAACAAAGAGCAATTTTTATGTAGGTTTGTTCCCCTATTACGGCTATTTGGTTGAAAACGGCTTGACCGATTTGGAAAATTTTTCTTTTAACTAAATAGACTTAAGTCTATTTGGTTATATAACAATGTTTTCCAGCGCCACTAAAAATTTAAAAATAAAGTAAATTTTTAAAACATAACAGGTTATAAACTATAAATATCTGTATATGTATATATGAATCGTTGATTATCCATTTCTTTAGGGTAATTAACATATTATTTTCTGGTTTTTAGTTTAAGTTTTTGGAAGTCGGGTTTTATTGTTTGTTTTAATTTTTAATAAAGTGCACTTTTCAAGTCAAGGAAATTTTAGTATGCAGGGTGGCCCATTTCGATCGGTCAGTATGGGAAAGTCTGAAATGTGACATACGAAGATCTATTCTTAGGATGGATTAGATAGATAGATTATAATACCGTAAAATCTCCGAACTATAGTCCAAACAACCAACTATGGTCCAAAAGAAAACCCGTTCATTTCCATCAATATAATACATCTGCTATCAGTGACTTTATACGTATATATTTAATAAATATTATAAGTTAATATTAGAATTTTACTGTTATAATTGTCGTGCGATAACGAGAACATAATATTCTATTTTATATGGACCATAGTTGGGTGGACTGGACTGTAGTTAGGCAGTTTTACGGTAGCGAAATGTAAGCTTATACGTAATTACATACCCTAACAACTGCTTTCTTAGTCGGCTTGGTTGTCTCCGTGTCAGCGCCCTTCTCCCAGCCCTCGCCGAACAACTCAAACATGAACTTGCAGTTATTCATGACGTTTTCTGTGGGCCCTTCATGGGTGACCATGCCAGCAGAGAAGATTTTTGGATACTTCAATAGAAGCTTCCTGGTTAAGGCAGTCTTTGCCATCAGGAAGAGGATGAACCCTATAAGGCCAGTGAGCAAGGTAGCGAAGAGAGAGGGTAGTTTGAAGTACGGTTTGAATTGGACTGGGCGTTTATGGTCGTTCTCGTAGAAGTAGCGTTGCGTGCGGTAGACAACGGCTGCGTCGGAGCCGGGGAATGGGACGCAATACTGGCCGTTATGCTTGTGGATGGTTCCACTGAAATTAACAATAGTTAGTGGTTAGCCAAACTTCATAGGCGTATCATAATTTCAAGAATTAGTAGAGTTGTTATTTTCTGACAGTTACGGGGTGGAAACAACGAACAACGTTCTAATTCTGTTCATGGATCCTCCACCATGTTGATGATCCTTGTGATCCTCCGCAGCAGGCTCTACATCCGCGGCCCTGTTGCTGCACATCGGATATGGCTGGAGCTCCTAAGGAGCTCTCAGCCGGGAAAGGGTTCTGAGAAATCCTAATGTCATTGATTTCTATAATCTGAATTAATCTCTCATTAGATGATAATGATACGGGACCTAAATTCAATGGTACTTGAGGCATATGCTCGAAGATGATAAAGAGATGATTAATGACGATTTCACGTGAAAGTCTTTAAGACAGGAGAAGTTAGCATCAATATACTTGAATGCCCTCATAGAGGATTTCAGTCATGACCATAGCCTTGATAGCGTAGTGTACATACCGGGGTTGCAACTTTGGCTTGAAGGTCGGCAGACGCTCTGGGTATAGCTTCTTCCTGAGTGCGGGCAGCTCGTGCATGTGGGAAATACTGAAATCACAAGTAATTACAAAGTTAAATAATCTACGTGAGGTTCTACGGAGCTATGATGGTAGGTTTCGAAGCGCTATAAATAATAGTACATTACACAATTAGGTGGTAATACAAAGAAAGGCCGAGATCGCAGAAGTTTGCGGCCCGAGCTGCAAGCGAGGGACGTAAATATGCGATCGAGGGCTTTCTTTATTACCTCCCGTGTTGTGTACATCATTTTATGTCTACACTTGGCCAGAAAGCAACTTTTTCCGTACGCGCAGCGTGCGGAAAAGCCACTTTGTGGCCAGGTGTGGCATAAATAATAAAGCATCCGTCACTCTCGCTGCATACGTGATGAAAAGTGTTTTATGATTTATTTATCGCGCGACAAAGCTTACCATGATAGGCACTGGTAGCGCTTACCCAGTAACTAGAGACTCCCAGGTGCCGTAGTGTATGACACCGCTCTGGGCGATTTCAGCTTTGTACTCCGTCGGTATTTCAGAACTGATGTAAGATTCCACAGAGTTTAGAGTACCTGAAAAAAAAACAGCGATATTAGCAGTGACATGAAAACGTCTACGTATTTTATACGACATCGATATTCTTCAAGCTGAACTCTGCACCAACTAGGGTATTTTCACACCGGCGCCGTCATCCCCGCTTATTGCATTGGGATGGGCGACACAACATCGAAGTTCTGATGTATGTAGTAGACTATCGATATCAGCGCTGCCAATGCGCTTATAGCAACTAGATGGGCGACTCACCATCAAAGTTCTGCAGCATATGGGGCAGTCGCATGACGTTACGGAGATACACTTGAATAAGCTCGGTGTCGATTCAATCTGTCGATATCGGCGCTGCCATTCCGACTTATAGCATTTAGGTGGGCGACTCACCATCAAAGTTTTGCTGCAGGTAGACCACGCCCATGTCGTTGGGAATGCTGTCCCAGCCACAGGCGCTCACCACATACACGCCCGCCTCGCGCGCCGCTTGGTCGTATTTCAGCTGCATAGTCTCGATGAACTATAACCATAAAAAATCATAACATAATCGAGAGGCTTCTTTTTAATCATTGTGCTTTTTTTTTAATACTTGGTAGTTTTTATATGTAGTATGCATGTTAATATTGATCTCCTAATAAATACACTTCGATCTTTATTATAACTAAACTTAAAAAACTATTTGATCAACAAAATTTATAGTATTGGTAATTTCAATGTGGCTAATTCCGTCATACTTTTGAGCTAGTTCGACTTTGGTTGAAAATTTGAGACGTTTATTTTACTTATTTACCAACGACGTGAATGTAGTTGGCTAACTGATTTACTTGGCTTTCAAGGTAAATTATGAAATTCAGTGTATCTAAGTTGCGTAATTTCGCAATCCATAGCAATCCGTCCCGAGAAAAAAGTATTTTTAAGCTGCTTCTTAAATTTCTAGACCTAATTATAACAGATAGAAGCGCACTAACCACATTATCCAAAGCTTAAGTGTATTTGTATCCTGAATACTATCTAAAACATTACGTGATATATTTTCATCAAGTATTTTGGATCTCCTCACTATTCCTACCCCACACTCACCCCTGGCCTCAAACGTCTACTTATAATTGCATAATAATATCTATTTTAATATATGTAGCTAAAATGGGGATGTGTAATGATCGGTATAACTACTTTTGATATATTTTCACTGGATATATCAACATTTGATATAATTTCATAGTATATAATCACTTAAGAGGCATAATAAACTTTTGATATAACAACTAAGTAGATAATTTCAGAGTGTATAATGTTCAATAAGTATAATAGTTGTTTAATATAACGTTTATCAAGTATATGTGTATGTCTATTATTGAAATATATATATATTATATACCTACTTACTCTTATGTTGATTTGTGACTCAAATGTCCTTTCGGCTTTAAACAATCCTGCACCAACTAAAGTCTCTGTTTTACCCGATGGTTGACTGGTAGAGAATGCCTTAAGGCATTAAGTCCGCCGATTGTACTTTTTTATTATTGTGCAATAAAGTTTAAATAAATAAATAAATAAATGAACATATGCAATAAATATTTTTGGTATAATGTGACTTGAGATATAAAATTTTCTGTAATTTTCATTTTCACGGTTTTAATATAACCTAACCTATTTTTTGGGCAGTATCGTTTATGTTAGGGTCACGGTTACCTAACCTAACCTACTTATTTACCTAGATGAATGAAGTGTTTTTTTTAATGCGGGGGGCTTCGCCCCCTGAGCCCCCCGTCCCCCCTTTTCCTTCTATGCCCTAATAACTAATTAACCTAACCAACCTTTCTGGAGACAGTTATACATTATACCAATACTTCATTATACCCACTGAACGTTATATCGAACAAAATTATATCACATGTACTTTATACCACATTACTATTATATTAATTACTGTTATATTACATGTTCATTATGCCGGATAATAGTTAGATCCTATAAAAATATACAAAATATTGTTATTCTAAAAGTTCATTATATCCCTTAATCGTTATATCGACCAATAATATACCATTAGTAGTTATATCGACCGTTACGCACCCCTATAATGGTACTTAGTTTTGCAAAGGCGTCCCTATGCCAGATGACTATGAGTCTACAATAATCCGCAAAATCATAAAGTTCAGTACACCAAGAAAATTAGGTAACCGTTACACCATAGGGTCTGAAGGTCGTCGTGTGGTCGCGCGCGCAACTGTTTCGGAATTGCATTATCTAATAGATAAGATAAATGAAATAAGTTGAATCCACTCGCAAAACAAAACTGATAATATCCCTTGTCATTCATTAGAAAACTACGTTTATAATGTAGTGAATCTACGGCATGCATAATTTAGGTGCCCATTGTAGTAGACCCATATCGTGCATGGCCAAATAACGCATAACTAACCATAAAATCATTAAGTATCTAATGTACTGACTTAGTTAAAATAAACTCTGGCATAAAACTCAACCCGTATGTTTATAAAATTAATCGGCTATGCGTTATGGATAAACAGGATATTTGGACTAAAACTGTACTTATGTCGTGTTTAATGAGCAGTTAATGCAAAAATAAAGTAACATGATGCAATGTATTCGAAAATGTGATGTTCTTGCGTCGATTACGTAATCGCAGGCAAGGTTAAATCACCACCTACTGTACTTATGAATAATCGTAAATATTTCATTTCCAAACGTAGCAACAAACGCAACAGCTCGAGTATAGTGTTGGGGTAGGTATAACACTTTGGGAGTGCAGCAAGGCACAATTGTATACCTACATCATCAGGTTACCTTTCAGAGTCTTAGTTAGTATGTTTTCGCAACCGATTCGAAACCCCAAATGAGAATAGTGACTGGTCGAACGAATCAGGAGTCACACAAGGAGTACCGACCAATTCCAATCGTATTGCGTTTGTTCTAGAACTCCTGTTAGAACCGCGAGTTCGGTCGGATTGGATTGGAATCTAGACGGCAGCGCAAGTTATATGCCTAAACATAAAACAATCCTCTTAGGATCCATTCATTAGATCCATGATGTATCTGATGATTTTTTTTGCTAACTAGATCCATTACTCGAAAGTATGGATCTAACGATTTTTTCCCTTCTGATACATTTTGGTACCCTGTCACAAGAAATTAATTTATGGAGAATGTTTTCCTCAGTAGATCTTACAAGTTATTATGGATCTAATGAGAAGTTGTACAAAATGTACTCAAGGATAATACAGAATTTTAAATCTATTTAGCCATAAATTGTCCATGAATTAAATTTAGTAAAATAAGTTCCCTCACTTTCTCAACCACATATCCATAACCAATCATAATCATAACCAATCTAGGTACCTACTTAGTCATTTTCTTTTTCATTTTACGTAAAGCAACATTTTTGTATAAAGATATTTATTAAAACAAGCTTATTAATTTACATTTAACACAACTTTTGTTTTGTTTACATAGTCACGTACAACCTTAGCCAAAAGTTTTGACCACCCTAATTTTTCCTTTGTACCTAATTTGTAAATAAAGTATTGTTCTAATGTTCCAAAATGACACGAAGGCGCAATAGTACATTGGTGAATTAATGTTAATGAAAATTACACTGATGTTAGACATTAAAATTCAAATGATTCACAAAAATATCGTCAAAAGTATTAAGAAAAATAACTGGCCAAGAGCATGTCGGACCATGCTCAGTGTAGGGTTCCATAGCCGTAACTATAAGGTAAAAAATACGATGTAAAAAAAGTACAACAACAAAAGAGCGTATCTTTACAGCAATTACGTCCTTTTGTTGAGAAGCGCAGTTTATCGGCAATAACTCAAAAACGGTACATTCGATCTTGTTGAAAATAATTTTCGTTGAAAGTATTAATTAAGCGTTACCTTCGTGATTTTTTTCATATTTTTCGGACGCACGGTTTAGAAAATAGAGGGGGGGGGGACACAATTTACACAACTTTCGGAGCGATTATTTCCAAATACATTCACTTAATCAAAAACATTCCTTAGGAACCTTATAGTGTTTTTTAAAGAGCTGTCGAACTATGTACCACACGTTGATATTTGCAGAAAAAAAAATTTTTACTGTCTTTAACATGTATGGAGTGCCCCCCCTAAAAATATTTATTTTAATTGTTTATATACCAAATTAAGTAGCGGCTCATAAAAGACACCTATATTCCAAATTTCATCAATATCCATCATGTAGTTTTTGAGTAAAATGCCTGTGACATACGGACAGACAGACAGACAGACAGACAGACGGACGGACATGACGAAACTATAAGGGTTCCGTTTTTGCCATTTTGGCTACGGAACCCTAATAATAAGCAAATGTCAAAAGCAGAAAAAAAGGGCATCCTAGATAATACAAGAAACTTTAGATAATCCTTCCTTACTCAGTGGCGGGTGGGGGGAGGGTATTTAATTGTCAAATCGATTATGCCCATGTCATATGTGTATAAAGACAGAAATAATGTTACTGTTGCAACGAAACATCATTAACTTGACAAACAAACTTGACGTAAACATATTAGTCATATTACTATAGTGTCCTTGTAAATGGCGACACGTTTAGCTTAATGGGACTGACACCGCCTACGAAGCTAGAGGTCCCAGGTTCAAATCCTGGTAAGGGCAAATATTTGTGTGATAAGCACGAATATTTGTTTCTGAGTCATGGATTTTTTCTATCTATTTAAGAATGTATTTAACTATATAAGAATCAACACAAACAGTACTAGTTAAATGGTGACAATTTTTGCGTACGTTGAACTGTCAATCTAGTTCCCCTATGAGGTTTGCTGTAAGTACATAGATTAGATACATACATTAGGTTCCCCGCTAACATCGACGACATGGGTCTTGGTGCCGATCGCCGCCATAACCACCGGCTCGCCATACAACTTGTAAGGCCCGCAACAGTTGGCAATTACTCTAGCCTGCTCGCACATCCGCTTGATGGACTCTTCATCAGTCACCTCAGCTATTATGATCTTAATGCTAGATAGGTCTTCACCTGTAAATAAAACAAAAACGGGTAAAAAAAGTCCAGGCAATGTGAGCTGCTAGTTACTAGCGACTTCTAAACACTGCCTACACGTAGGTATGACCATGGTGTTTTAAATACAAGGATCAATTCTACTACCTTTATTTATTCAACATTTATAAAATAAATAAATAAATAAATATTAAATATTAGGGGACAATCTTACACAAATCGAACTAGCCTCATAGTAACTACACTACTACTGCACTTTATACTAAAACTTCTTAAATCTTAACCTACTTCAAAACCGGATGAGACCCGAGTTGTCGGAAACTTCTTTTTAATTTTATGCCACACCTGGCCATAAAGTGACTTCTTCCGCACGCTACGCGTTCGGAAAAAGCCGCTGTCTGGCCAAGTGTAGACATAAAATGATGTCCACAACACGGGAGGTAATAAAAAAAGCCCTCGATCGCTTATTTACGTCCCTCGCTTGCAGCTCGGGCCGCAAACTTCTGCGATCTCGGCCTTTCTTTGTATTACCACCCTAGTTATGTAATGTACTATTCCACCACTACACAAATATTGAAGTACGTTGCTTGCTCTAATAATTATACCTAATGATTTTAAACTACGATGCTTGCTCAAACAGTCTGAGCACTTATAATAATCAAATTTTACTGCCTAAACTACCTACATTAATTATTACTTAATTCGCTTTGAGGAGTAGTAGAGTAGTAGTAAAGTAGGTATGGTTTTATAGCAAGTAAATCAGTTGGGGTATAGAATAGAATAGTTTTATTTTCGACCGTATAGCAAAGGGCCGGTTTTGGTACCTTCCTACTTAGAAAAAAATCCATCAATTTTTTTGCTGTTTTTAGGCTTAAATTCGAAAAAAACACTCTAGGATCTGAGTCGGCACACGTCTTAACCAGCGAGAGCCCTAGATTCGAACATTCGCAACGTAATATACCGTACATATAACATAATATTTAAAAAGTATGTATAAGTATAACTACTATGATTTATGCATATTTCCTTGCAGAGTACCTTCGAAATTTAAGGCCTTTATCTTGTCTATTTTCGATTTAAGAGAAAAAAAATCAAATAAAACACGCTTATTTTAACGTGTCTATACGATAACATCATAATAAACATGTGTCGTAATGACACCTATCGTTTATTTTTTCAACTCCCTAAGCCCTTGATAATGACTAATCTTTGAACCTCAATATCTCGGTAAATATTGATCAGAAAAAAAAGATTATTTGACAAAACATGCTTATTTTAGCGTAATCTACACGATTCAACTAATTTAAACCTAAAAACAGCAAAAAAAAAAAAAACATTTCGATGAGAATATTTCCAAGTCCTAAAACTCCCACTCTTTGTAATCCCAGATATAAGACCTTTCTCCAAGTTCGGATAATTGTTTAGGCTATTGTTAGCTTTGATTACTAAAAGCTGCAACGTACACAAACACTCTGCCGGTAAACTTTCCAAAGTCAATTCGGTAGTTAAAGATTTATTTTAAGCATATTACTTCTCCAGACGTCTAAAATTAAACTCAAGCGCATTGCAAAAACTTCCTTCCATTTCATTCACATTGCAGACATGTAATGTAATGTACCTACCTACTATTCTTATAATTGTACAGTTCATCATTATCTGAGCAAAGATTGGACCAAAAATAGCTGAACAAGGCCCTATTGTCAGAAACATAAGAACTAGATCAGATATTTTTAATCCGTTCTTTGCTCAGATAATGATGAACTCGACTGTACCTACTACCTACGTATTGTACGGCATAAATACATATAAGCAAATCGAGCATTAATGGTTTCTATAAAAAAAAACTATCAATGGGAGCATGATACTTCTTGACAGACGTTTTGATTGTGACCTTTCCTTTAGCCATAAAAGCAAACATTTTAATTGTTCACACGCTATCGTACAATTCGTACATCATGAATGTCTTCTTCTCGAAGATTCTATCATCAGATCCCGACCTGATGACAATGAAACCACCTGGGACGAATCGGTCCAGCTTTCTTCGAGTAATCGAAGAAAATGCCTCCATTTCAAAAAATGAGAGCTCTTTCTTATAATAAATACCTCGTGTGTTCATAAGTTTTGAGACGATTTTTTGAAAGGCCCAAAAAAATAAAACTTTTTAATTTTACATTTAAACGTTGTCAAGTAGAAAAGAAAATTGATTCGGGTGTTATTTTTTGGTGAACCGGATATTGAAATATGATCTAAAGGTAATATATTAAGGTATGATCTTAAGGGCCTACATAGTGCAGTCATTGAAGCATTATGGCTCCGAATTTTTTTACTGTGAACCGAATTGCATACAATTTTGGAATTAGGTTCATCTTACCCTTAACTTCAAAAGTGAAAATGATTTGAACTCCGCAACCACCCTGGGGGTGGTTGCCACCCCTTCTCGGGGGTGAATTATTTTTTTTTCAAAATCGTCTCGGAAATCGATAGAAGGCCTAATTTTAAGCAAAAACTCTTCTATAAAGTTTTTCAAAAAATCCAATACATTTCAAGTTATTGGCAATTGAAAATTTGCATTTTTGTCACGTTTTTCATCGGTTTTTTGCAAATATCTCCAAAAATATACGTTTTATCGAAAATTTTATACGGAACAAAATTGTAGCAGGTAAAACAATGAACAATTTGGTTTTTTATAAAGTATTCTAAGTGCAATATTAAGCTAGATATTAAAGATCAAAGCCGTTTTTTATTTTGTCTGAAATTTAATCGATGTGGTCAATGCCATCTAGCGGCGAGCAGATGCATTTTATGCATTTTAATACAAAAGGGTTCTGTAGTGCTTGAAATAAGCTTTAAAATGAGCACTATTAAAAGTCTTTTGCACGTAAAATAAGTGAGCTGTATTGCAAATAAGGGGAGCATCTAATGTTTTTTCTTTTAAATCAATGGGTTTCATAAGTGCCATTTCCACCAAAATTAAAATTAATCGTATTCCGCTTAGAATTAACTTCATTATGAAGAGTTTGATAGATAGTATCAGTTTGGCTGCTTCAAGACACATATTTTTCAAAAAAGTCACGATTAAAAAAAATACATAATTTCAAATTTTTAAAACACCCACTTATTTTTCATAATATCTCAAAAATTACGACAGATACGTATAAAAGTGTACGCATTCAAATTTTAGGTATTTTTTTGACAAACAATTTAGTTTTTTTGTTTTCTCTGTCAAACAAAAATTGACGGAGATATGATTGTTTAAAGAGCGCGTGGCAGCGCAATCACAGCCTCTCTTAAGCCCTTTAACCCTTCACCGTTTTAGAAAAAGGTTTTTTACTATATATTGCAATGAAGGATGTTGTAGCTCTCTTAATTACCTTTACAATGGTTTTTTATAAATTGTGATAGCATGAAAATTGAAGGAGTTATGGTCCAAAAACTTATCATATTTTTTTCTACTTAGTAACTGAAAATTTCGAAGTGTGAATATTTGGAGCAATGTGAAAGTACGCAGTATAATAGAGACCCACAACTATTGTAATGTGTATATATATACATAATATGGCTCATATATTTTGGAAACGTAGGCATGAATACATACCAACGTTCTTATATGTATATATAACACATTTGAGTGAAGGGGCCAACGAAAATACTATTATGCAACAGTTGTATAAGAAGGCTCAAAAAATGCGAATTGCGTGAGTTGCGATACGAGCCGCGACAGCGGCGAGTATCGCAAATAGAGACGCAATGCGCGTTTTTTGATTTAATTATACAACGTTGCATACAATACTTTTTCTACGACTAGGTTTTAAAATCTAAAAAATACAATAATGCATAACCTCAAACAAGGCATTTTTGAGATTTCGGGGTTGGCTGCATACACACTATCGACATTTAGATAGTCGATAAAAAAAGCATTCACGCTCTAGTGAAAAGAAATGTCAGTGCGACAAGATAACGGGGTCTAGTAATCATATATATTTACTGTTTTAATTTAGGGGTAGTCGGTCATCTGTATTTGTAATGGGGGTCACACGTGACCCCCATGGCGCCCAATGTGTTAAGGGTAGAAAAGCTTAAGAATATGATAATCATTTTCGAGAGTGTGGAATAATATTTAAATCCTTTTCATTTTATCAAAAAAAAAAATTAACAATTTTTTATCAAGGGGTAGTTTTCAAGGGTTGAAAGGGGGTTAAAAATTTGATAATTATTATAGAGAATATAAAATATTACTTACTCTATACTTACATCTTTTTATGTCATACCAACGTATTTTTTTGTGATTTTTTCAATTTAGGGGTTGTTTGCAATTTCAAGGGGTTGAAAATTATTTTAATATGAGGTAATTATGTTAGAAAATACTTTACAATTTCACCACTTACTATTAGACATGTTTTCTAGCGATAAAATGGCATGTCAATTTTTCCATTAAGGGGTTGTTTACACCCCTTAAAAATAATAGGCGGAGTTCAGATCATTTTCACTTTTGAAGTTAAGGGTAAGATGAGCCTAATTCCAAAATTTCATGCAAATCGGTTCACAGTAAAAAAATTCGGAGGTAAGACCGTATTTTTCGCTTCAATGACTGCCCTAACAGTCGAAGAAAAGTCTACTACGATCGTTTAAGAAAATTAAGGCTCGCATGATGTCAACAGTTGCTATGGAGACACGATCACAAAAAGATTTTGTTTACCAACGAAAATATCTTCACCGTCAAAGAAAAGTTTAATCAACTAAAGCGGTTCGTGCCTCTATTGACGAATGACCTACACGATTGAAGGTCTGTGTTCAGCACAATGGCGACCATTTTGAATAATTTATATTTTATTTTTACGTTACCGTATAATGATTTTTCTGCTGTCTAAATTTCGTTTAAATACGTTAAAGCGTGTTCGAGAAAAACATGATTTTGTTCGTCTCAAAACTTATGAACATACGAGGTAATAACGAATATTAATTAGAAAACCTTCAAATACACGTTATTAATAAATCAATAAATTTAATAGGTTTTAATTAATTCGTTTATAGTAATTAGATTCCGAGGTACACATATTGCCTTGTTTTGAGAAGACTATACAATTCATCATTCATATTCTTGCCTAAAAAAATTCAAGTTCAAATCTCGGAGAAACCTACCAGTTTTTCACCAACTACACGAACTACTCACATGGAATGGATATGATTTTATGCATGAGTTATGTCAGTGTTTTTTTAAGTAAACCGGTTTTCTAGGACACTCTAAAGTTAAACGTTAATAAAGCGCAATATGAACACATTGCAGAGATACTGAATGACTTTACCATTAATAACATAAAGTGAATAAAGGAGGGCATTAAACATTTCTTCTCAGGAACTTCATTCATTATGGTAACTGCGTAGGTACCTTACCTACTACAATTTTGTTAGCGATTCGTGTGTTTCATTACGCTAGCGTCAAGTGTCCTTAAAGGTGGGTTTAGACCAAACGAATTCTAACACATTCTAACCCCACTCTACGCAATTCTTGGTGTACACACAAAGAATTCGGTAGAGTGAGGTTAGAATGTGTTAGAATTCGTTTGGTCTAAACCCACCTTAAGCAGTCCAAGATTATGCTGAGTCCTTAATAGGCTATTTTACGGTACTGTATTCGAATTTTGTTGAAATTATATAAGATCCTGTTAAAATAAGCAAAATAAGGAAATGTGTTGAAGTTTTGAGTGCGATGAATAAAGTGCAACTTGTTTTATAAGCCTTTAAAGTTGGGTGGGAAAGTCCATTTTAAAAGTATGAAAATGTTAAAAACTTTTAATACCATTGAATAAAATTTAAGGTAACTTTGTTATGAAATCATTAGGATAAACGCTAATTTTAACATAGCTGCAGGACAAATTCTTGATTTCCCCATATAAAGTAAGGCTCGAGTGACGTCACTCCACTCCGCTAATGTGATTTAGTATGGAGCGTTTTTTGGGAAAGTCTAAAAATGAGATTTTTAGGGACCGGCCAACATAAAGCAAATGACATAAGGAGCAGTAGCAACCGGGCAATGGAGTACAGTGTTACATTTTTTTTATGAAATCGATAATTTTATCGATGTTGTCGTAGATAAAAATTCTACATAATTATTTTATCGTTATCAATGGTCATAAATTTCATCTATAATAAGTGCGTATAAAAAATCTCATCTGACAAATGCATTTTTTTGTCTTTTAAGAAAGTGAGTGGAGGTTATATCAAATGAAATAGGTTAGAAGGACAAACATTTCTATTGTAGTCAATAGCATTACAAAATGCGATCTCAGAGATAAAATATATCCACTTTAGTAGCAATAAAAGTTTATACCCACTTTTTAAAGACAAAATGTATCTTCATTTATAACGATAAAATATTTATTTAATTTTTTTATCTACGAACACATCGACAAATTAAAAAAAAAATGTAACACTGTTTTACTCAGTTTACTCCTCTCCTAGTGATTTTAAAATTGTTCTATCTCGGTGAGTTTTTATGATATTGAAGTAGTTTTTTCACTAATATTTCCATTATTGAAAGGGATTTCTATAACACACCACAGAAAAAAGTTGTAAAATAGCCTATTCGCACTATCCATCATATACATATTTGTGCTTATAATGCAAATGTGTTATTGAAGGAAAATATTTTCTTGCTTCGGCTTTCTATACACTAAGCAAGGTTCGGACATAGAGCGAGCCCTAGGTACATTATCTTATCTTATACATTTTATAACCGTACACGAACCATTTCCAACTAGTTACTTTCGATATCCCAATAGTTCTAAATGTTAGCGTAAAGTACCCCAAGTAACACAAAACAGCTGTATAAGAGCTGTATAATAGAATATATCAACGTTAAAAGCTGAATAATTTTGCTGAATAAGAGCTGAAACAGCGCTGTTTCAGCCGTTATACATCTAATTTGGGCACAAATTATTCAGCCTTAAGTTCACAAGGCTGTTTAATAGCTGAATAGTAGCTGTATAACGGCTGTATTAAGGTTCACAGAGTTATAAGGGCTGAATATCGGCTGTTTAAAAGGGCACGAGTGACTGCTTATTCAGACTAAGTTTCACATGAGAACCCTTATTATTATCTTAAACCTCCACAGGTTCACTATTTAGCTGTATAAGCAAGAACGTACGCTAAATTTGACGTTAGAGGAACACAAATATTTATTATTGTTGATCTTTCATCGATAGTGACACAGTGAGAGTGTGAAGTTTCTGATTTACTTAATGGCGAAATATATTATTTTGTTAATCGGTATGCACTTGATGTTTCGTTATCTCGGCGAAAAATGATTGCGATTACGATTTTACTGTTATTAAATACATATATTATCTAAGAAATTTTTCACGCGCTCCTCGAATAATACGTTTTTTACAAAAATAAACACTAAATATGCACCATAGAAAGTATATACTAATCAGTTTTAATTTTTTTTTCTTCAAGTATACACCTAAAATTGTCGTTACTGATCTAATAAGAGTAAATAATTGCGATGTAATTATATTTTATGGTTGAAACATGCTCAAAACTAAAAATAAAGTACGATAATCTATAGGTTATAAAAAAAAATGGTGGTTGAGTTTTCAACACCGATGTGAACCACTTTTCTTCTATATTTCAGCTACAGGCAGCAGAATGACTCACTTGAGTTCTGTTATTCGGCCAAAAGCTGTTTTTTGTGTCTTTGGTGGTTCTTCTGGATGTGTAATCAGCCAAAAGCAGTCTTAGATATCGCACGTGAACACTTACACAGCTATAAGTGTTCTAGTGAACTTCTAAACAGCCGCTATACAGCTTGTATCAGTAGGCTGAATTAAAGCTGAATAACGGGGAAAAAATCAGCCCTAAGCAAGATTAACGACTACATTTACTTCACTATAACTCTACAGACGTTATAATGGTTCACACGTGGTATCTTAAAAAGCAACGTAATTGATATTCACGTGTGCTATCTTATACAGCAATTAGCATAATGTTCTCTGTTAAATTGCTCTTAAGCAGCTAATAGTGTTCAAAGATGCTTAAAGCTGAATAAGGCGGATCTCACACTGCAGCGAAAATCGCGGCGACACGCGACTCAGCGATTTTCAACTTTGTATGTATAATCATCGATTTGTATAGAAAAATCGCGGGGTGGCGCACACTGGCGCGTAAATCGCGGCGACTCGCAACTACTATGCGCAGCTACATGGAAAAAATCGCGGCGACGGGCGATTTCAGTGTGTTCTTCGCCTAAGGATGGAAATGTGTACCTTTTCTACACCGTTATACAGGTTTTATTCAGACTGAGCTGTTTAATTGACACTAATTGCTATTATGCAGCTATAAGTTCACGGGTGAACTGTAATAAGTCTATATCAGCCTAGAGCTGTTTAAAGACCCAAGAGTGAATAGTTATACTGCTTCTGTGTTACTTGGGACAACACTGGTCAGTGTGTGCAACGAAACATTAAGAACGCAAGTCATGTTTCAAGGAATCATCACAGAAATCGGCACTCAATTGGATCTCAATTTCGTTATCAGTGAAACTAGGGAATGCAATTACCGGGAAAATTCTGAAACCGGTAATTTACCGACTTGGGTGGTTCAAAACCGGTAAACCGGTAAATTACCGGTATTGGGGATTTGAAGTAAAAAGACGCGAAAATGTTGTTTTATTTAAGATTTCTGTATAAACTATCCATAAACTAAAAAAAACATCCCACATCGTGTAAAATAAGATTAATATTGAAAATTGCCAGTAGAGTAACGATTAAATTAAAACAACCAACAATTTAGTAATGAAATAATCACAAAAATCGTATATATTAATGCAGATAATTAACATTGCTTATTAACAAATTATACAAAAAAAGTCAGTAACAAATGACATTAATATTTAAATCCGTCACTTAAAATTATCAATATAAAAATACATTTATTTAATTTTAAAACATTCATAATATTTTGGTTTTCAGTTGTTTTTTTTTTATTTTATAATTGGACGATGGGCAGAAACGTCCCCATCAACCAACAGAGATGACACAATTAATAGACCTTGGCAACACGATGGATTTTTACTATGGCGACGATCACCTCAAGAATGGGAATTTTCTTGGAAAATCGGATATTGTTTTCTATAAGAAGGGCCTAAAAACAGGCCCCTGTGGAACACCGCACTGAATTCCTCGCATTCTCCGTGCTCCCTTCGTTTTGTAGAGCACTACCAATGTCTATCTACATTCACTCACTGCGTCCGCCCCTCTTCTGGTCGCGTAGTCCCTAACCGTTCTGGAGACTTCTCCAGGGAGTTTATGGCGTCCATGATGGACCCAATCCGAACGGTCACTAATTTTCGGACTCGTGGACCCTCCGGGTGCTGGATGATGCGGAACGCCAGCATTCTCTCAAAGAGCTTCCCGAGCTCATCCAGCAGAACGTTGGGACGATACCCTTAGGAGACTCAACACCTTCCTGAGGGGACCTACCCTGTTTCCAGCATTCCGGAAAGATCCGCTCCTTAAGGCAGTAACAGGCCAGCTAATGGGCCATCCCCATGGATGGTCTTGCAAGTCAGTCAGAAACTCCTATCGCGCTTCGTCTTTTCTCCCCCAACCAGCCGCTGATCGCCTTCGAAAGGTTTCATCCACCCACACGGGAGCCCCATGCAGGGCCATGCTTCGGACAACGCCGGAGTAAAGACGCCTACATGCGGCCTGTGGACTTCCCAAGTTTGGCAGGAGTCTCCCGAGTGCCACGGCAGCATTCACCAATCTGGGAGCGAGCTCAGTTAAATGAAGTTTGAAGCTGCACCTGCCGTAAAGGGTGAGACCGAGGTATTTTCTCGGTCCTAACCCGGACTCTCGATCCCTGGAGCTGGATCTGTGCCTTACGTGGTGGACCTCTTCGAGGGCGATGAAAGAGTAGCACCTCCGTCTTCTCCATGGCGACTTGGAGTCCCAGAATATGGGTCCGCTCCACCACCAGTTTCGCCATCACTTCGCCAAGCCGAGCAGCCTCTTGACATGTACGTCCCCGGGCTGTGATCATCTGCATAGCAAATCACGCTAGTTCCGGGGAGCAAGAGCCACCATAAGTTCCTCGTCTCTAAACGGTGGGATCTCCTCGGTCACCACCTCTGGTTGGGAGAGAGCGACCATAATGGGAGGGTAGTCTCCCGGGGTTCCGGGAACAATTCTTCCACTACTCTTTTCACGATGGATGGCTCTAGAGCTTGCGTTGTTGGGGTGGATCGACCGCCGCCGCCGGGACGGCTGCTGACTAATATTGGAGGGCCCAACAGTCAATGCCGTTGTCCTGCGCAACATGGCTCTGTATGCCCCCCATATGGATTGAAACACTTACCGTTCAGCATCAAGCCACCCTAAGAACTTCAACTAAGAACCCTAAGAACTAAGACTTCAGAGGAGTCCGAGGGCTATCGCAGTATAAGTAGTACGAATCTACCGCACAGTCTCATGGCCGACAGCAGCGACGCTAGCGGCGGAACCTCCGTGTGATCTCCGTGCTGGAGTGGAGTATGCGTACTGCCCAGGAAACAAAATAACCGACAAAGTAGTAGTACTCTATGACATGAGGGGAGCTCCGAGAACGCGCGGGTTGCAGGTGCAGTGCGGTGTTCCACAGGGGCCTGTTTTTGGGCGCTTCCTATGAAAAACGAAATACGATTCCAAGAAATTCTTGGCGTGATCGTCGCCATAGTAAAAAATCATCGTGTTGCCAAGGTCTATTAACTGACACATGTCTCATTTCTGTTGGTGTTGCGGACACTGCCCATACAGATTTGCCCATGGCCCTTGGTGATATTGAGATACAGTGGCTCATTCTATGTATTTAATAAGAGATAGAACACTGAGATTAAGTGTCAATTAAATATAAGAAGGAATCCTAGGTGGCCTAACTACTAGGTGCTAGAAAACTTTTTCAAAGTTTTTGAAACTAATAAAAGATAATTAAGTCGTTAAACCACATAAAATCATTAGATTTGGATAAAGTATGGGCGTTTTGTAGTACATAAATTTATAAACATCAGCGTAAACCAATATTTATCTATTTATATATGTTTCGGTAAAAAACCGGTATGGGGTTTTAATTACCGGTAATTTACCGGCTTCATTTTTGACCGGTTTACCGGTAAACCGGTTTACCGGTATACCGGTTTGCATTCCCTAAGTGAAACGGACAGTCCCGCACTTCTTTTGTACTGAACTTGGCCGCTGTTTCACGTTTGCAATACTTTTAAACGAATTTGCCCGCCCATTCGGAAGAACACGGTCGTCACTCTCTTTTTTGCTTCACCAAAAAATTAAAGTAATCTATAACTATGCTTAAATGTAACAACTATTCCTGTCTCAAAAACAGACCAAACCTATCTAGCTTTTTTAATATGATACCTAAGATTTATCTGAAGAAATTATCCCACCAAAAAAAATCACGTAAAGCAACGCCAACACGAGTAGGTACATATTGCTTGCACTGTAAAAAAGTTATCAGATCTTATGGAGAGCCAAGCTCCTAACTCTACACGCCCTAACCTTGCTTCACCAAAAAATTAAAGTAATCTATAACTATGCTTAAATGTAACAACTATTCCTGTCTCAAAAACAGACCAAATCTATCTAGCTTTTTTAATATGATACCTAAGATTTATCTGAAGAAACTATCCCACCAAAAAAAAATCACGTAAAGTAACGCCAAGACGAGTAGGTACATATTGCTTGCACTGTAAAAAAGTTATCAGATCTTATGGAGAGCCAAGCTCCTAACTCTACACGCCCTAACCTTGCTTCACCAAAAAATTAAAGTAATCTATAACTATGCTTAAATGTAACAACTATTCCTGTCTCAAAAACAGACCAAATCTATCTAGCTTTTTTAATATGATACCTAAGATTTATCTGAAGATATTATCCCACCAAAAATAATCACGTAAAGCAACGCCAAGACGAGTAGGTACATATTGCTTGCACTGTAAAAAAGTTATCAGATCTTATGGAAAGCCAAGCTCCTAACTCTACACGCCCTAACCTAATACCCTCTAACTCTCACTTATCATAGCATCTAGCGTTCTACGTGAATCCTAGTCAAGTTCTCAACAAACCAACAACTTAGTCAAAATGTGTGGCCTGACCGTTTCATAAGAGTGACGTAGACACTCGTATGGACTTATGAACAGAAACTAATTCACTAACTAAGCATTAATTTTGTACCAATAGGTCCTTGAGTAACGAAACGGCCAAGCCACACACATCATGACCAATAATTTTTCAATAGCAAGTTAGCTATTAATTGTTACTAGTGGACCTGCTCAAAGTTAAGGAATAAGTTATATTATCTCTTTTTTGCTTCGGCTTAGTTGGGTAAAAAGTATCCTATGTGGTGCTAACCGAGGTCATGAACTACCTGTACACCAAATTTCAAGGATATTGGTCGGGTAGTTTTCGCATGAAGCGTGCACAAACATACAAATAAACAGACAAACCGACAGACAGACCAGAATTCCAAAAAATATTTTTTATTTACATTTTATTACTTATTTTTAACGCTACTTCTTTGGAGCATTATTTAATGTACAAAGTCCTTTAACGATTTTGTTATATAAATAAATTATAGTTAGATAGGCAATGTCTTATATTGCATCACACTGACATAGATTTATGGAGACAAATCAATATTTCTTATAACAATTATCTACTTATTTGAATCAACCATGTTTAGGTAAAATGTTGATAAGTTGAAATTGAAACCTGTACCTACCACATATACATTTATAGATTATAGCGCGATAAATGCAATCTTCGGGCATTAGGTTATCATTGTCAATATGCAACTAGGTAAGGTAAGGCTCAAGGTCGTAAACTGGTTGACATTTTGTATAATATTATGTTGTGTGAATAAGCCTTTATCACAACAAAGATGCAATGTAAATTACCATGACTTACTTTACGGTAGGCATGATTAATAAAATGATTTAATTTAGAGAAATATTTTACCTCAATTCCACACAAACCATGAACGCTCGCACTTTTAGGATAAAAACAATAAAATTCAGCAACTACAAGAGCCAGAGCGGTTTAATTTTGTGACACGAGAATTCTCGAGTTCCAGTAATTTTTTTCTTATTTCGAGTGACAACATATTTCTCGAGTTTTCTCGAAGCTCGAGCAGAAACCCTAAAGGAGATGTATGCTTTGTCTGCTGTAAATCCTATTACACTTCAGTAGTCCCAGTCTAACATGCCATAAGAGATTCCAAGTGAAGCGCTGTGTGGGAGCACCGCCGGGACAGTAACCGCTGGCTCCAACAATGGGGAACTGGGCTGAATGAACACACACAAGTGATTGACAGCCCGCCTGACACCGGCTGGTCGTTCCCACATAACATCATCATCACATCATCAACATGCCATAAGAATGTATTAATATTACTTATTTTTACTTGCCACTCAGAGAGCAGGTTTACTCATGAGAATAATATACCATTTTCAGTTTGAGTATTTTAGAGAGGTTGGTACACAGACTACAATATAACTGAAAATGCTAAACAAAATTGACAGTTTTTAAAATTTAATACTTATAGATACCAAATAGTATCACAATTTTTAAAAATGTAACTCACCAGTTATCTTCCCTATGTCAGCCATTAGTGTCTCAAGTTTGGACTGCGAACGCCCTGCGACACCCCATGACAGCCCAGGGTACTTCTTCGCAACTCTAACTAGCTCCTCAACTGCCTTCTTGCCTGTGAAGCCAGTGGCCCCAAATACCACAATATCTAACCGTGACATCTGTTGAAAAATATATACATTTTAATGATCATTGAAACCATGTTCTTTTGATATAATATGGGGCTCTGTAGAGTTCTGTGTGATTTGCTCTAGGCTGACCATCCAAGCAAGCGGATAAGGGACAATCTGGGCAAGAGTAGCAAATGCCATGCTTTATTTTGTCCCTTTACTGCATAAACTCCTTAATCATTTTAAGCTAAAATGAGTTAATCATACTGTTAGAAGGTACTTTCCAAGATCTACATGTTAGTACAACCCATTTTTCAATACAATACCCCATTCTGGAATTAAAATTAAATTAAGATTTTGATTAAGGTCACTTAAAAATGATTTTTACAATATCCAACAACCAAGAACGACTAATATGTGGCAAATTAGTACATGCAGTTTTAATCAGTCATAAGTTATTTAAATAAAAAAAAAAGGTTCTTAGCACAAATCTTTGAATCTTTGCAGTTAAGCGGTCTAAGCAGTAAGGGGAAGATTAATTGAAGTTACGGTCAGGCCCGGATATATGGGTCCCCCTGACGCAGTCAAGTTATAACCAAAACACCTTCATTTAGACCATTTTTTTTAATCCTTGTAAGTCTCTTCTATTTGCAACAATTGATTCACTTAGTAAGTATCTATTACATGGATAACAATTTTTCGTTCACTCCAAACGACTTTTCTAAAAAAATATGTACAAATGCCACAAATTTCTAAACACCAAATACGGAATTAATTCAATTGTAAAATAGGGAATTTTAAAGTAACAACTTTTCAACAAGCAATGAACCTGAGAATAATATTATGACATAAACGATGAAAAATCTGATTACTGTAATCAGGATTTAGGGTCTTACCTTGTAACACAGAAAATCATTAAGTAATCACTCGATAAAAATGTCAATGTTTTAATCCTTAATCTGTGAAAAATAATTATAATTTACATTTAAAACACCGATTTTATTATTCAGTGAAGAATTAAATACCAAACTAGGCACCAACGCGAATTCAAAAGTACTTACTGACTGTCACTGTCACCACGATATACTAATAAAAAATAAGCCAGGCAGTGTTGCCAACTCCGAATTTCATTCAATGCTAAAATTTTGCTGAAATTCTGCTAAAATTATGCTAAAACTTGAAAAATTCTGCTAAAAAATATGCTAAATAAAAAAAAGCATTATTCTTTCAAATTTAATGTATTGTGATTATTACAGCTTTACAATAATCCTTTTTGTGGCCCATACTAAATTTTTAACAAAAAAATTGCTAAAGATACCTAAGTAAATTAAGAATGTCTATGTATTAATCGACATTTTTTTTTATATTGCAATCAAAGTAACTTTTTTACTACAGCATACAAACATCATCATCATCAACTGTTCAAAGGTTAACTGAAAGAGATCCCTTAAAGAGATAAGTTTACCTTAGTACATATACCTTTATTTTGCAACCCTGTTCTGTACTTTGTTTTATTTTATACAATAAAGTGTTTACATAAATACTTACAATTATAATGTCAACAGAGATATAGTGTACTATAAAATTTCTAAATGTAAAAAATTATGCTAAATGCTAAATGTAAAAAAAGTCTGCTAAACCAGTCCAAATTATGCTAAATTTAGCACTGAATCTGCTAAATTGGCAACACTAGCCAGGCTAACGAAACTCGGAACAAAAAATACTTTATATGGAATTTACATGGCAAACCATCGCCAAAATACTAAAACAAAACCTCAGTCAGTACAGCTTATCTGTCAAGTCAACTGACTGTCAGCCATATCATATTGTTTCGCTTGTCACTGCAGCTTGCATGCTTTTTTTTGTTTATTTCTTTATGCTACGTTTACACGCTATTTACATCTCATCAAGGGACAGGCAAGACGCAGCACTGTAAAACCTTAACATTTAAAGGTGTTTGTTCTTCTAAAAAGAGCATACCTAGAGTCTTTTTGTTTAAAATATGTTCTTTTTGCATAAGGCGAGGCTGATAAGTTTTCGTGGCGTCTTCTTTCTTATCCAGTATGCCTTTTGGAAGCGCCGCTAGTTTCTAAGGTTAGGATAGTAAGCCTTTCTGGCATGTGTGTGAACGTCTTTACACGTTAGGCCTGTCTGGCAACACTAAACTTTTTTCTGATTTGTTTTACCAAAAATAGCATACCTGAAGTCTTTTGCTTAAATTATTTTCTTTTTTGCATAAGGCGTGGCTGATAAGTTTTCTTGGCGTCTTCTTTCTTATCAAGTATGCCTTTTGGAAGCGCCGCTAGTTTTTTTTAAAGTTAGGTTTTTAAGCCCTTCTGGCATGTGTGTAAACGTCTTTACACATTAAGCCCATCTGGCAACACTAATATTGAATTTGTATTTTTTAAATTGGGTAGGTTTGCACAACAGTAATCTTGACACAGGAAATTTATGATTTCCTCAGTCTACCCGCGACCATGAACGCTAAAAATGGTTACGAAACGTCGGTTGTTTTATTAGTATGTCTGTTTATGTTCTCGTAAGAGTACAAACGGTTTCAACGATGTCAATTTTTTTGATCTTAAATGAACGTTTACAATGTGTTATTTGGGATATTTTAGGCTTAAAGGACTGTGACATAGAGGATTACCTTAACATCGACGAATCCGACGATTTTTCTGAGGGCGAAGATGCTTATGTCACAAAATAATCTTGAATGTGATGGTTCCGTTATATCTGAATCGGAAAGCGATGACGAAGGTAGCGACAGTTTTGAAAATATTCAAAGGACAACAAAAGATATAACTTTTGCGTTAGCTAGTCCAGCCTTGGAAATAAAAAAAGAAGGGGATCAAGACTTTTAAAAGCTTTTATTTAACTTGCAATGTATGTATACTGCATGCACAGAACACCCCCACTAGATAGCTAATCTTGATATTACTCAAAAACGGCTTGACCAATTTTGATTTTTTTTTTGTATGAAAATAGATACCTTTCGTTTTATTGTTGGGTCAATCTTGTCACACTAGTTCTAACTGCTTACCTATCAAGAGAATTTGAAAGAGCCCAAACATCATTACTGTATCTACAACCTACAACCAGCTTGGAGATCCCTCGTACTTCCACCAAGGGCATCATCAGGTCCATCTCGATAATGACCCTAACTGCTCTAAGGAAATATATTCATTTATATCGTTATTGATATTATTAATTAGCAATTATAAATGTACTCAACAAACTAAAAGTAACTACAGGCTAAATAAAACTATGAAATGACTACTCTAAAATAAAATTGAAACAACGAAAATAATAATAATACTTCCTTACACCGAAATAATCTTTTATTTTTGTATATAGCAGTCGCTCACGGGACGATCACTATTAAATTCGTTACTTACTATTCATAAAACGCCGGTACTAAGTGTTGCACATCACTAGTACAACGCGTGTTTTCGTTAGAACGAAATAGCGTAATCGGTTTCTTCATTTGTCAAAAAGAGACGGACAACCTTCGCTTCTGCCCAGTAGCCAGTATAAAATGGACTCCCGCTAAAATTTTATCTACATTACATACAGTGAATTTGACTTATCTATGGAAAATTACGACATATTTTTTATAGTTCTAGGTTTGAGATTTCTTCCTAAACCATTTCACATAGCAAAATATCATTTTCATTAGCAAATTTTCGTCGGATTGAATAAAAATATTTATTTCACGTCGGTGCGCACACAGGTCAGAAACATGGTCGCTATTGAACGAGCGGTCGGCCGCGTAGTATTTAATATGCGCAAAAACACATACCGGTGGTGAGCGTGACTCGCTTTAGATGCTCCGTCTAGTGGAGGTAGTCGTGACTGTATGTAAATAATTATGTTTGTTGGGCGGAATCTTGCAACTCAAGTTTGAAGCAGATATCTTCAACCGATTGAGCTAAAATTTTGCAAAAATACGTAAATCAGATGACAATGCAGTATTATTATGACATGGAGCTGACCTGATGATGGAACTGGATGGTATATACGATCATCTATATTACACATCATACATTAACCGTGTTTGGGTTCATTTGATTGGTTGTGACGTGCATTTTGCGATTATATAAAAAAAGTACAGTCGAAAATAAAACCTTATCTAAAAAAAAATTTTTTTTTGACAGAAACTTATTATTCCAAGTTTACGGAGTGAAATAAGCGGTGCATCAGCAGCTCCTACTCCTAGTCCAAGTTTGTCATACGATTGTGAGAATGCAGATGTTCCCAGATTATCTTTTCCACCACCAAGTATGTTCTTCGACAGACAGAAGGTCAAGAGGGCAGCACGAGGATGACAGCCAAGAGGAAAATTTTAACTGTGATTTCTATAATATAGTAATTTTCTTAATACGCAACTTACGAATTATTGTTACTTTTGTACTCGTAAATAGTTTATTTCAGTTTTTTTTTGTCACTGACGTTAAAAAAATTGATTTTGCTACTGAATTTATAAGCCTGTGCTATATTAAGTACAAATAAGTATTTTTCCGAAATACATGCAAATAAAGTTGATTAATGATAGTATTTCCGTTTATTTGATACTGTGCTCGAGTGAGGACGAAGTGCCCATGTACTCGCCTGAGGACATAAAGAAAAATCGAGGGGGAAACTCCATGATTTTTTTTACTAATTTTCCGAATTTAAGGGTCACTTACTAAATCGATTTTTAAAAAAAAGTATCAGTTTTGGCAAAATTGATACCTCCATATTCCAGGATGTTAATATAGGGAACGAGCACGACGACGGTGCTGCCAACTGGTGCCGCGAAACTAAATCATGTACCCTCTTATGCTGGGGACACATTGACGAAAACGCCGTTATTTTATTGCGATGAAGGACGATTAACGTCAGTGTAGCTACGACTTACTGTATTTGACATTGACACTTAGATATTGTCATTAACATTGACAGCTTGATTTGACAGGGGGTAAAGTTCCCTTAATTTTCCGCCAGTGTGTCTTTTGTCGTTTAGTGCTGCCATGCACATTCCCTATATTCCAGAGTTTCTTAAACTTTTTTTGGTCACGGACCCCCTATGTTATTTCGAAAACCTTTCGGACCCTTTCCGAATACAATCAGAGAAAAAGAAAATCAAGGGCACAGGAAAGTTCGAGTTGTATGCATAGCCACGGACCCCGGCTCTCGTATCACGGACCCCTAAGGGGTCTATGGACCACAGTTCAAGAAACCCTGCTATATTCCCAATAGAAAAGTTACATACGTTGAAGACGTTGAAGTGTATATCTGAAGATCAATTTTAAAATAGCGCTTATAATAAGAAAACATACCTACTTCTTTCGCAAAACTTGAGCAACCAACTGCCGATATTTTTAAAATATCTCAGCAGAAGGGTATCACAAAATCATACTTCAATAAATAATGAAATCAACAGAAAAAGTTATTTTATTTCGGGTCCACATTGAAGTCCAACCATGAATTAGCATTTAAAAAAATGTCACCTGTACAACATATGACTTAAATGTGGACCCATTTCTAACTTAATTTCGTTAACAACAAATTGTTGGCAAGGGCCTATATTTCAACCCCTTTCCATTTTATCGCTATCGATAAAAACACTAGCGTGCAGCGTGCGTGTACTACACTATTTAGTTTGTTATGTTGGTTGGTACTCTTGTTCTTTGACAGTTCTTTGGCGTACACGTTGGTATTGGTTTGCCATGCAAATTGATTCCAATCGTTAGTATGGGACTCCCGCCTCTTAAAACGTAGTGGTTATATTATCTTTGAAATAAACCGGTAAAGTCTGTGCGGAAAGAGAATAGGCGTGGCGAAAAACGGAACTAACCTAACCGGTATGGCCACAGAATAGAAAATACGGCACATGTATACGGTAGAAAAGCATTACAGCGCCCCCCAAAATTAATCCTATTCTTTTTCCGCACAGACTCTAATGCTAGATGCTAGTCATGATACCGTCTGACAGCTTCCTGTGTTACCATGAAATAAAATATTATGGTGACCTAAAAACCATCAATAGAATTGTGCAATATTCATATTTGGCTGTGTTACTAATTTTCTTCGCATGCAAGAACGAAAATTTCATATCGATAGCAGCAGTAGTCCCTGAGATATCTGGCCGTGACAGACGGACAAACAGACAGACAGACAAAGTCGCACCATAAGGGTTCCTTTTTTACCATTTTGGTACGGAACCCCAATAGTACATTACACAACTAGGGTGGTAATACGGTATTTAATACAAAGAAAGGCCGAGATCGCAGATGTTTGCGGCCCGAGCTGCAAGCGAGGGACGTTAATATGCGATCGAGGGCTTTCTTTATTACCTCCCGTGTTGTGTACATCATTTTATGTCTACACTTGGCCAGAAAGCGGCTTTTTCCGTACGCGCAGCGTGCGGAAAAGGCCACTTTACGGCCAGGTGTGGCATAAAAATAAGTATTGACGAGTATAATTCTAAACCTGAGACCGGGTTTTTATATAAGTCCAATATTTTAATTTAATACTTACTTAAGTTTAAGCACTTCCAAACACTTATAAAATAGTTACCTATATTGGTCACCATGAACACGCGCAAAATATAGCAGTAAAATTTCGTTTTGTTTAATATAATTCAATGACAATTACCTAATCAACTAGTGATTGTTATTAAGTACCTACACAGTAAATAGTTACACTGTTTCATTGCTTTTTATAATTTAATAACCAGTATAACCTCCGTGGTTATCTATCACAGCTTACATGCAGGAATGCATTGATGCAATAAGAATCTGACACAAATTTGAGCCGCGAATATTCTCCCATATTTTTACACAGGCACGCTCTAATACTTCCGGAGTTCGCTCATTCTGGGCATCCCCCAACGTTTCTGAAGATACACGCCGTGCCGAGTAGGGGCGTGGGATGCCCCTACTCAGCTGCCGACGCGGCAACGTGTTGATTCCGGCGACGCGGCATTTCATGATGATGGCGCTGCGCCGTGTTGTCAGCTTCTTACAGCGAATCTTGGATGCAGGACCTCTTAAAAATTGAATCGAGTTTCGCACTGGACCCGGCTTTGGCTGGCTGTTTAGGCGTTTATCGGTGGTTTGAGAAACTGAATCATGACGACCAGGTAGTTGATGACGAGCGAGAGAAAGGCGAGCGGCGCGGACGCGTCGACAGGCAGCGCGCGCAACACCACGCAGCGGAAGGGGCGCGTGCGCAGGTACGTCAGCGAGTCGAGCAGAGCGTCGCGCAGCTCCGCCTCTGTCACACAGGAATTACATTTACTTTACTTTTAAAAATGCCATTTTTACGACATTCCTCAAATAATTTGTTACGGCATTTGTAAAAATTATCTCTTATATGGAAACAACTTCTCTTTAAATTAGAAATTGAATGATACATGAGGCGCCGATTTACACCCAGTTAGTTGCATATCCGCGTAATGACAGGACGGCAAACCGCGCCTTTGGCCTGTGAGGAAGGAATCTAATCTAATATTTATTTCTAAATTTGAGAGGACCTCCTCCGATGTGTGTCCGATGCATTTGCTATGGGCCTCAGACGGCGCAGTAAGGCCACTGCACTGCAGTCTATTCTTTAGAAGTAAAGTGCCTTAAAAACGCCGACGAAATGATGGTGATATTGTTTTATCCCCACTAAGTTAGCGTTATGCAAACACTCAACAAATGTAATAATATTCTAATATGAATGCACTATTTTTAAGGAATCATCATATTTACTGGAAATATTTTGAATCCTCATAGCTTAATGTGGAAACATCACAATTTTATTATATATCAAATACGATCGACTACAGCTAAAGCCGGATTTGAACCCGCACCTCTGTCATTCCGGGACAGCGAGTTATCCAATTTCTCCAATTAGCTTATGACGTCACCGCACGTAAGTTTTGAATGCATTCGTATCTGAGATACTAGCGCCCTCTGTACCATTTTGTTTTGAAAGGCTTAGCGCCTTAGCACCACTCTAAGACATGCGCGAACGCAGTGTCCCCTGGCCCCACTCCTATTACAGCAGTGACATCTCTCTCGCTGGCTTGTCACTGCTGTAATAGGAGTGGGGCCAGGGGACACTGCGTTCGCGCATGTCTAAGAGTGGTGCTAAGGACCTTAAAATAAATAGCCGGACGGAACCTCGCCAACAGAGAACTGAAGCCATTTTTAATAAGCCGGCTTCTTGTACTTATGAGCCGCACGCAGACATCAACTAGTCTTTTCCTATTGCGAGCAGCACGCACACATAGGTAGCCGGCGGATTAGACATGCTCCAGTTCTTTGTTAGCGAGGCTCCGTCTGGCTATTTATTGGCAAGGTCCTTGTATGTTTGAACAAGGATATGTAATCCTCTTTCTAATATTTATTCTTACTTATCAAGAGGATTTAGACATTTTAGACGATACATAGATTTGCCGATACGATACCGATATATTGTAGTAAATAATCGGCGATACCGATACCGATATCTTAGCTAAATAATGAAGTATGAACTTCAGATATTTGTATGTCCTTATTATACCTAAAACTTGGCTAAATATAACAGAGAGTCAACCTTCAAAGTGTAAAGTAAAAATAAATAAATTGTCAACTCAATATTCAATTTTTTTTTATTAAGAACCAAAGATTTAATTAACATATTAATTATCATTGCACAAGGTACATCAAATCAAGGTATCAATACATAAATTAAGTCAGTAATTGAAATTACTTTTTGCAGATTTTTTTCATACAGCAAATTCTTTTCGCGCTCTTCAAATATCGGTTGTACCTATATAATCGGCGATACCGATATATCGGTATCGGTATCGTTACATCCCTATTTTAGACGTTTGAAACGCCCTTCGATTGGGGCTATTTTGTCTCAAAATGGGTAGTGCATTTTTTTCGTCGTTACTCACTTAGGGTTAGGGGTTCCGGTCAAAGACAAAATCATAGTTACTAAGTATTTGTTTAAATATGAATTTTGATATGTAAATTCGTAAAATATGTTTCACGAAGCAATGTTATATCTCACCTATACATGTTAGTAATTGATCAGCTAGAATAGTTTTAATTTTGTCAACTTCATCCGTAGCCAATTCAACCAGTATCGGCGCTATAAAACTAATTGCACATGATACCGAAATCTCCGCCAAAATCCCATAAGAAAAGGAAAACTGAAATTAAACAAACGGTTAAGATTAAACATCATTCGGCACGGTCGCCGTGCCGTGTAAAGTAAAAATTTAATGTATGAGCTCACGGAATAAAAAAAACATGTTTTTTTCTTTTCTGTGTATGAGCTACATATACAGCGGTTGCCGTGCCCAAACATTTTACTTTACACGGTCAATGATACATTGTACACGGTACGGCGACTGTGCCGTGACCGTATGTGAACAGGTACTTAGGCTGACCGTCGCGGGGGACACCTCCAAAGAGCATGCATCCGTATTTTCAACCCGAGCACGGTAGCAAATCTCTTTACAGAGTATTTTATATTACAAACCAGATTCTAGCCTGTCTAAGTTAAGGCTGCAGAGCTCGAAAAAAGATTTTATTAAAAAAATATGGCAACATGGTAAAACCACAGCAAAAGGATTAATTAGTCTTAACAGTTGACAATAAGCCTTCTATATATAATACTAGCTGATGCCCGCGACTTCGTCTGCGGTGTAAATTATAATTAGGCACTTAATCATTATAAATAGTTTCTGATATTTGTTCATAAACTTGGTTGTAATTAAACAAAACCCTCAAATATTGGGCCCAAAACTGCACAATGCAGATTTATCGCGAAAATCAATTCTTTAGTCCATTTAAGGATTATTTCCAAAAAAATAAATGCACTTCATAAACCACCTGTTACTTACAGAAAAAAAGCAATCTACTAATTGCTATATGCTATGCATGGAGTTAGAAACCTTTTACTTTAAAAATTGTACGGTCCCTCCCTAGTCAAACTTTCAACCCCTACCTACTCAACCCGTTTTCGTGATAAATTTTAATGAACGATGAAATCATTTGAGTTCTGTTAAGTTTAATCAGTTTTAGATACCCTACTTTAAAAATCATTTTGTCCCTTTATAAAGTTTTAACCCCCATTTAACCCCTTTTGGAGATGAATTTCAAAAAATGATTTAACTCTTTATCTGTACCCTTATTAAAGGGTCTATGTACGAAGTATCAGATTTCCTACTTCAACAATCCTTTGGACCCTATACAGAGTTTCAACCCCTATTTAAACCCCTTTGGGGATAAATTTCAAAAAACTCCAGTCACTTTTCTTTTCTCTTTTGGATGAGTACTAGATCTACTACAAAAATTGTTCGGTCCCTTTACAAAGTTTCAACCTCCGTTTGATCCCTTTTTAGGGATAAAATACGGTAAAACCACATTTCTTTGTTCTTATTAAGGAGTCTATGCACGATGTCTCAGAGCTTCAACTCAAAAATCGTTCGGTCCCTGTAGAAAGATTCAACCCCAATTTAAACCCCTTTGGGGATGAATTCCAAAAAACAGCAATCACTTTTCTTTACTCTTATGAATGACTCTATGTAAGATGTTTAAGATCTACTACAAATACCGTTTGGTCCCCATACAAAGTTTCAACCCCCGTTTGACCCCTTTTTAGCGATGAATTTCGAAAAACGGTAAAACCTCTTTCTTTATTCTTATTGAGGAGTGTATGTACGATGTCTCAGAGCTCCAACTTCAAAAATCGTTTGGTCCCTGTACAAAGATTCAACCCCCATTTAACCCCTTTTGGGGATGAATTTTGAAAAACGGTGAAATTACTTTTCTTTACACTTACTGAAGGGTCTATGTACGAAGTCTCAGATCTCCAACTTCGAAAATCGTTTGGTCCGTATACAAAGTTTCAACCCCCATTTAACCCCTCTTGGGGATGAATTTCGAAAAACCGTGATATTACTTTCCTGTACTCATATTGAAGAGTCTATGTACGAAGTCTCAGATCTCTAACTTCAAAAATCGTTTGGTGCCTATACAACATTTCAACCCCCATTTAACCCCTTTTGGGGATGAATTTCGAAAAACGGTGAAATTACTTTTTTCAACTTATAATGAAGAGTCTATGTTTGAAGTCTCAGATCTCCTACTTTAAAAATCGTGTGGTCCCCATGTGAAGTTTCAACCCCCATTTAACCCCCTTTGGGGATGAATTTCGAAAAATCCCTTCTTATCCCTTACTTACGTTATACAACCACCCTACTGTGAAAATTTCAAGGTCCTAGCTTTAGTAGTTTCGGCTGTGCGTTGATGAGCCAGTAAGTCAGTCAGTCAGTCAGTCAGTCAGTCAGTCAGGACATCTTCTTTTATATATATAGATGTGTCTACAACTACATAGGTACCTACTGAAATAAATCCGGGACAGTCTTGCACAAATCGATCTAATCCCTCCAGGGTCTTGGATAAATTCTATGTATTTAGGTATTTATATATGTACGGTCAGCTGCAGAGAAAGGTAATAAAACTCCCTTGCCGTAATACGAATGTAGGTACGACAGGGAGATTCTAGACATGTGTAGCTCGCGAGTGAGTGATTCAAAAGAGCTATATCAGTTGGTCTAGCTCACCGGCTCACTAGCTCAGTTCCGATTCAAACAACTCAGTATATCTTTCAACTCACTCATTCACTCGCTCTAAAGTAGCTCCATTGAGCCGTGAGCTGCGAGAAAAGACAAGATCAACATTAATTTTTCATCACACTTGCTCGAAAATGGTGTCATTACACGTAGGTTTTGCGGGCGGTAAATGACCTATTACGCCCTAGGGCGTAATGGTTTTCTTTTTAAATTTGAAACGCTGGTTCTGTTTTACTCTTATTTGTCATGTTCAAAGGAAACGCCAACTTACTTTTTTAACTTTTATCACTGAAATATTTAATTAAAGAGAACTGTTATTGCAAATACATGTAAACACATATTTCTGTAACATTAATTAAATGTTTCAATAGTGTATTTCAGTATTTTGCAATTATAAAATCAAGCGTTTTAGGTCTGTACCGCTATGGTTTCCGAACGTTTCGCATTGTCTATGGATATGTCACTAATGTCACTGTCAGTAGTGTCAGTTTTACAATTTTATTTAGGTTAAGTAAGGTTAATTTTAATTAGATTTCCTCACAAGTGTGATGAAAAACATTGTGTGTGCCACGGGCGGTAAAGGAATTACAAACTCGTGTTATTAAAGCCCTTGGCTTCGCCGCGGGCTTGTAACAAACACTCGTTTGTAATTCCTTACCTACCGCCCTTGATACACAATGTACTATTTCGTCTCTGTCTTGTCGCCGTATACCTATTACTGCTCTCTGTTTCGTTCGGAAATATTTGGATTTTGATCTACTGAGCTATAAGAGCTAGTGAGCTGTTGACACACCACGGAGTTACTGAGCTTATAAGAGCCAGCGAGCCGTTGACACACCGCGGAGCTACTGAGCTAAAAGAGTTACTGAGCTAAAAGAGTGTTGCATACCTTTGAGAGCTAAAGATTCATATCACTCTTTTCACTTTAGTGACACATTTTGCGCATGCCTAGGAGATTCCTTTTCTCTGCAGCTGACTGCAATGCTGCTAAAACTTACATGCAGCGCTTAGTCTGATTGGAACTAGTTCGATTTTTGCAACACTTTCCCGGATACTTATTTCAGTAGGTATGTAAACACATTAACTATATAAGTACTTATTAAACGGAAGGATAATTGCCAGGTTTCAATACTGATTAATCCTCTTGCTGTGATGTTGCCATATGTATTTTTTTAATAAGACCTCTTTTTGAGCTCTGCAAATGTAGCTTGGACTGACTTTAGATTAAAAAATGTCCACAGCATCCGCAAGCGAAGGTAATACCTATTTAGGTTGAATAAATCTAAAAAACACGCTTTTATAAATAGACACGAACATTCTGTCTAAAGGTCTCACTGTATGTTTTTGTGATTAATATTTGATTACAATATTTTAGTAAAAAAACCCGGGGGCGATGTTTCTCTTTAAATAAACTTTTTACAGGTATTAAAAAAAATCCTAGCCGTTTTTGTTAACTTTATCGCAGTTTTAATAGAAAACAATACGACGTTTCATGAATAAAAAATGAGCCCAATATATAATTTATATTCTTCAGCTCCCAGGGGAGCTTCCTAATGGCACGACCGAGAACGAGTGAAATCAGTCTGACTTGAGAAGAACGTTCTTAGGTGAGACTGAGGTTCTATATTTAATCAACCTCAATCAGCTCATTCTCATCCAGCCTGATAGCCAGTAATCAGTAATCACTGTTTTTGGATGTCGAAACAGTTGCTTTTCATTCCAACAATAAACTTATTGTTCCAATCCATCCCTCATCAGTTATTTGAATATAATATAAATTATCATTGACATCATTACAGGGATTTAATATGTTCAATATTATAGAGCAAAGCCGTATTAAAAAAAGCCGGTCAAGTGCGAGTCGGTCTCGCGCACCGAGGGTTCCGTACAAACTCGTAAGTAGATATTTGTTGATAGAAAAACTGTTGTCCCCATGCATCGATATAGGGCGCGGTTAGTTTAGTAGCAGCAAATAAGTTTGTGTTACGATTTATGCGGATTTCTAAAAATTAGGAAAACAGTTATATTTTTCCTGTAATATTTAGGGTGATAGTTATAATCGGTAATTATTACACATTTTTCTGTTCAGTAACTTCGAAGATAATAGGGAATGGTATTTCTTTACGTTCTTTGTCTTAAATCAAAAACTGTATTTAAGAAAAAAAGTGATTTTGGAATCTACAAATTAAGCTTTTCATTTGATAACCCACTCGATATAAATTTTGGACCTCCCATTTGGGCCGCCTTTAAAAAAAAAGTTAAAAAACTATAAAAAGAAATATATGTCCAATAGGCTCGGGTTAGGGATTTTTAGCACTATATATTCCAAATTTCGACAGCACCAGTAGATCCTGAGATATCTGGCTGTGACAGACGGACAGACAGAGTCGCACCATAAGGGTTCCTTTTTTACCATTTTGGTACGGAACCCTAATAAATTGAAGGCATATTAGTAATGCTCCATATCCCAAAATTTATACTTTCTATAGGATAGAACCCTGAATGCCTTTGTTACCCATATTACGGGTACTTTACAATTACATATTTCCTATGAATCTTTTTTTTATATATTTTTTTAGCTCAATATTATATAACAAAGTAGCTCAATAACAATAACAAGGAATTCGAAGTGGCTGATTTATTATTATTTATTAAATTATATTATTAACACAAAGTTTAGCATACATTTATGAACAGTGCCCCGCAAAATCTTTAATAAGGTTTGTGTGTGGGATCATGAGTCTCTATATAAACTAATGATGCACTCAGAGTTCCTGGCCTCAAGTCACAGATTAGAGAATATAAACTTAAGGCCCCATTTAGACGAGGCGAGAATTTGTATGCGAGTTTCCTTACATTGCGGGCTAGCTAGGTACGACGAGTTTAGTCGATCGATCAAATGCCGCAATGAAATGAAACTCGCATACGAGTTCTCGCTCGGTCTAATTGGGGCTTAATACTCATAGAATATTAATTAGTTGTAAAGGTAAGGATACGTCCGAGAGCTCGACACTGTCCATTTAATTGCCATCTTGTCGACTAATGGGCATTTGCGTGTCGAGCACTAGGACGTTTACCTTACATTCATACGCACATCTTCCTTTGCCATCACTGCCAGCAAAATCACGTAAGCAAAATGCATTACTTGCCGAAAGTTAACTATAAATTTCATGATGATCTGAAATGAAATCTTAGGTTTTCATTCCTTAAATATGTTTTCGTTGTGGAATTACAGTAGTATAGTATAGGCCAAGTAGGTACCTTGGTTAAGTTTGTTATTGGCTTTGCATAACTAATTGAAACTCAAGGGCCCTTAATTAATTTGTTGTATTATAACCTTTTGAATTACAATACTTCATTTTAATATACAATCATATAGTCGACCGTAGGTTCAATTGGGGTAAAGGACAAAATACGATTTCTTAGGAGAGGCCGACAAAGTATTTTTTCGGACAAAATAGGTTGTAACTTTTTGTATCTGGGGGCACGGCAGTGCCCCCGCCAAGTCGAGCAAAACAAAGGCACGGCCGTACGATCCTTTTCTCGAAGCCATTCAGGCCATTTTCAACCTCCTGTAATTTTGTGCCTGTTAAAGCTAGAACCCTGAAGTTTCAGGTATATATAGGGCATAATATGACTTAGATATATTCTTAATAACATTCAATTTGATCTTGTACTAATTTGACGTCAAAGTTCCTTAGTTTTGTCACTGACTCACTCACTCACTGATCATCATAATTCTTTCTAAAAATATTGCAATTTCAGTCACAACTGCACAAATAAGTTTTAATAATAGGCAAGTCGGTTGAAATTGAGTTCTATGGTCACCCCCTCGGTACTGACTTGGTTTAACATTACATCTCAAATCAAAACTTTATTGTTGTTGAAGAACTGCATTGCGAGACTTGCATGTATTGTTTTTAATGGGATTTAAAGTTTTTCACTTTGTAAAGCATATCATTACTACAATAAGATGAGGACAAAATGATTTAAAGGTACTAGTATAAAAAGTTTGATAAGTGATTTTGGATGTAAGGGCGAATTAAGATTAAAACGGTTATTATAAAATTGCAGTTATGGGACAAGATAATGTACGGACATGTTGAAAATGTATGCATCTGTCCTTTACATTAAAAAATGGAAACGAACTTATATGACTTGAAATACCACCAGATTAAGTATACAATCTCATTTCATGGAACTTACCCGTTTCATTAAAATACCTACTATGTTGATTACCCTATTTATTAATATAAGAATAATGAAAAATATAGATTTACTCTACACATAACGAAGGTTTTGGAAATCAGACTATAAAAATAATTAATATATGTGTATTTTTTTTTCATTACTGTAAAAATGAAATTCCTACGGTTTTTAAGAAAAACAAAACTTTCCGAACTAAATTCATTGATGCCAACATAAAAAAAAGTATTTTTAATATCGTCACTGCGTGTCTCTAGCGAGTATACGTCATACTGTCTTGTCGAACTGCCGGGTTAAATATCAGAGTAGTCGCTATTTCGTGACAGCTGTTTCGACAGCTTCTTGAATAGGAGCCAAGCGCATGGAGCCCATGGGCCACGGGCCCAGGGTCTCGAATCCTAATGGCAAAAAATGGTATTGGCAGCCTCGGCTCGCCCCTTCTCGATAGTTTTCGGGGTACATTTTACGGTATACAAAATAGTTTTTTATCGAATCCCATACGTTACGAACAAACTGCTAATCCTAAGTATATTGTTAGTCCTACACATTGACCAAAACTTTTCGTGAAGTACGGGGCCGGGGGGGCTGAATAGGCGGGGACGGGGCCGCCATAGACTAGTGATCTAACATGACATGATAAGCACTTACCATACACTTCAGCGTAATGAACGTTGCTTCTATATTGTTGTATAGATTTTTATAAACATGTACAATTTTTTTCAACATGCGCAATTTCACTTTAATAATTCCTTGTTTAAAACACGGGTTATTTATTGACCTTTCAGTACATGACCTTAGTAATTTAATTCGATGTCTGAATAATTCCAACACAAAAAAAATCGGAATAAAGCTTATATCGGGAGAAGCGAACAATACTAATGCATTTACCAAATTAGTACGCGATAATGGTATCAGTAACGAAAATCTGAAGTATACCACAACATTTAAAGTTCTTGTCAAGAAAGTTTCAACCTGTGTGGCTTTCATTTCTATCAATGTCGTTATTATCTGTGTTACAGTCATGTAGCTTTTAAAATATTCCTCTTCCGTATAAAACGATACCAGAATTAATAAACAACGATCAAATAACGAAGTCAGAAACGTAAATCCTCTAAGATTGCTGCATGTCACTAATACGAAAGAAATCAATAAAATATTTGCACAAACACAGTATGTAACTGCAAGTCGTTTTATTATGGCGTTTTCACTAAAATTATGATAAAATCCTAGTAGAAATCGGATAAACATTAAACATTTTATGGAGAAAATAACATTGAAAACTTTGCAAATTACAGTTTTGACTGATATAACTATTATATTTAACATAGTTACACCTTTGTTGTTTTATGCATAAATTTTAATGTTAGCTGTAACAGGGCCAACTCAAAGACAGTGCGAGGGCTACTAGTACTACTCCAATAATATTTAATTTAGTAGAAACATGTAATCAACATCACCTATTCAAATTAAAAAAATGTTGTTGTGGAATTATGCTACCATGGATATTCGTGTATATTAATATGGAGTTCATTTATGTTACATAGTTCATTTATATTAATATGGAGTTCATTTAGGGTTAAATTTACAATTGGTTATTTCACAAGTTATATCCTAACCCCAGTCTCACACATTTGCCTATGACACATCTCACAAAAGTTACGATAAGCGGCAATTTCAGTTCGCCCATGTGCAAAATGCTGGCTACGCCCATAAAAAGAGTTGTACATATAATATGTTGTATGCGACTATTGTTAAGTATACTGATAAGTTTGAAATGCGATGGTACCTTCACTACCTTAGGTACTTACCTTTTAGAAACGGTCTACTAAAGTCGTAGTTCAGCTAGGCAATAGGCGAATAAATGGTAGTAAAACCAAATAACGTAAAGTTCAGTAATCTGCCGTATAATAAGTTACAAACAGAACAATTGTATTAATACTGTATGTATTCAAAAGTCAGATTGTTTTCATTGAGGTTTTTTATAAGACTGGTTTTGGAAAAGGCTGCTCCTGTAGTTAGAACTCCTCCGCTGTAACAAATACAAACGAACAATTGAAGGGTAGGTACACGGACATAACATGTCTAGTCACTTCAGTAACATTTTGAGTTATCGCGTTTTTAAAGTTAGGAACGATGTAATTAATTAACAATATATTTATTCACTCTTCTGTAAATCAATTGTATGTTAAAATTAAGACAATGTCCTGACTGACTGACTCATCAATGCACAGCCGAAACTACTGAATCTAGGAATTTGTATTTTTCACGGGACGTTAGTGATATAACGTAGGTGAGGGATAAGAAGGGATTTTTCGAAATTCATTCCCTAAATGGTTCAAATAGGGGTTCAAAATTAGTATGGAGAGACTACAATTTTGTAAGTAAGAGGTTGGAAACTTCATGTTTAGACTCTTCATTAGAATAAAAAAACCGGTCAAGTGCGAGTCGGACTCGCGCACCGAGGGTTCCGTATAAACTCATAAGTAGACCAACCTCACGACTAACAGCAACCCTGCCTTAAGCCCACTTTAGCCCTATTAAACCAGGAAAAATCTTAACAGCGCGATGCAGCGTATGCTACAGCGACATCTATTGATACTAAATAGCGCGTAAATTTTAGTTGTAATTTAAATATAAATGTTACTGTTTGTTATTGGCTGATTGAAATAATTGTTTGTCAACTAAGTTAGTTCTCATGTATCATTTTTCATGAAGGAATCATGTTTTGAAGCACACTTTATTTTAGATTTGTGTCCCTAGATGGCGCTAGTGGTATTTCATTTTTATGGTATTTACTAGTGTCAAATTTCCTAACATACTCCTATTATAGAGTTTTTAATAATTATTGTTACTTTATGTTTTTTTCCCGATTCCTGATGAGTGATCATTGTATTTAATAGACATTTTTTATGTAATCTTATATAAACCATCGCTTAGTTTTGCTACTCTCCGCTAGATGGCTCTCGTGGGGAGGGTAATATGTTAAGATTTTTGTAAATTTTTAAAAAAGTATTCCAGTTAGGAAGAGAAAATATAACGGTCTTCCTAATAATAATAATAATTCTTATAAGTAGATACATGAATAGTTCATGAAAAACTGTATGGCGATTAGTTTAGTAGGAGCAAATAAGTATGTGTTATGATTTTTGCAAATTTCTCAAAAACGGTGCAAGTGAGGAAAACCGTTATATTTTTCCTGTAATATTCAGGACGACATTAATAATTGGTAATTATGACACATTTTTCTGATCAGTAACTTCGGAGATAATAGGGGGGGAATGGTATTTTTTTAAACTTTTTTCGCCATAAATCAAAAACTATTTATTTAAGAAAAAAAATAAAAACGGTATTTTAATCTACAAATTAAGCTCTTTCATTTGATACCCCACTCCATATATTAGCCCTACTTTCAATTTTCAAAATCCCATTACGGAGCCCTTTAAAAAAAAAGTAAAAAAGGTACAAGATTTTTTTTTATGTCCAATAAGCTCGGGTTAGCTACTTTTAACACTATTCCAAATTTCAAACCGATAGCAGCAGTAGTTCCTGAGATATCTGGCTGTGACAGACGGACAGACAGACAGACAGACAGAGTCGCACCATAAGGGTTCCTTTTTTACCATACGGAACCCTAAAAAGTGATTTCACCGTTTTTCGAATATCATCCTCTGAGGGGTAAAAATGGGAGTTGAAAGTTTGTATATAGAGTCTGCGATGTTTAAAGTAAAAGGGTTGAAACATTTCTATGACATATCACAGAAAAAAGTGATCAAATAGCCAATTATTATATTAATTAAAGAGAGGTAATGCTGCCAGCGTAATGGGTACCACCATGCCACCGGTGGAGCTGCTGGAGAGTACCCCTAAGAATTATTCTTTTTATATTTTTATTTTAGGTAGTTTAATTGAGTTTTAGGTATTTTAAATTTTATTTTGTTTTTCCTCTTTTATTGTATTATAATAATAGCCTTTATTTCCGAACTTCGTGCTTGAAACCTTTTTTTCCAGTGTGTTCGTAGTATCTATAATATGTCACGTAGTTCGGTGTGCCTTTTGGCATAGGCCTCCTCCAACCATTTCCATTGTGCTCTGTCTAGTGCTACCCTAGTCCAGAGTGGACCCAAGGTTAGTCCCCTCTTTCTAGTGCCATGTCTTGGATACCAAAACTTTTATTGTATTATCTGCATTAAATAATATCTGTAGTGATAAACGTGACTTTTAGATTATTTTATATCAGCTGGATACATGCAATAAAAGTTGAATATACGTACACTCCCGGTATTTTGTCTTGTTCCATGAGACATGCTAGTGCACAGTATATGACAGAAGTAACTGTTGCTCCGTATGCAGGATTTACTCCTCTCACCTAAAATAAAATTACATAAGTTAATGCCAAGGGTCATATTACCTCGTCGACCCTACTTGTCTCTAGAGACCTTAAATGGTGTTTGTGGGCATTTAGTTTCGGCGCCATGTTACTTATGAATTTCTACTGCAAATCAGCAATTTAACTTTTGGGATTTTCTTTCGCTTTAAAGTTTAGATAATAACAGGTCCTGAAAGAAAATTCATCCCGGGTGTCGTATTGTATTTATTCATATTAATTTATATGGCATTGTGACACACCTTAACTATAGCTTTTTTGTTTGGTTTTCCTGAAACGTCAGCGTCCTTGTCCCATCCCTCTCCGTATAATTCAAATGTAAACTTGGTGTTGTTCATAACGTTTTCCGTTGGACCTTCTCGCGTTACCATGCCGCCTGAGAACAGTTTTGGATATCTCATCAGCAGCTTCATGGTCAGTGATGTTGAAGATAGTAGAACTATAACAAATCCCGCAAAGCCGGTTTTTAAGGCGCTGCATAATGACCCACGTTTCATGTAAGTGATGAATTGGACGGGACGCTGGCGATCGTGTTCGTAGAAGTAGCGCTGCGTACGGTATGCGATGTAAGCATCGACACCAGGAAATGGGACACACCATTGATCTTCGAGTTTATGGAATGTTGATCTGAAAAATAAGTGGTTATAAAACCGTAGGACTAATTCATAGCACGTCATAAGTATCGTGAACATCTACGACGTTCATCGTAAAAAATCAGGGTATTGCGCCGGGTCGTAGCATTGTGCATTTCGTGTCACACTGAAACATATCTTGCTAAAGGCTATATTTTAATTAGGATCTTATTAAACTGACATTAAGTTGTTTCTGGATTGACAGGTTTCCTCGGCGTTGCATCATGAAACAACATCACATGGTGCAAGTTTTGGTCGTTACTGCAGGCATTGAGTCTCAATAATATTATGTTTTGATTCCAATTTAGGTTCATAGTAAACATTTTTGGAAAAAGGGAGCACAATAAGCTTCACCAATACTTGTTCATCGACAGGCATGTTCGGAGTCATAAACCGTCACAGATTTTGAGGTATTTAGTATTTAGTGATTCCTAACCTTTTTTCAACCTATTGGTTAGTTATTACTTTTTGATCTCTGTTCTTGTTATCAGTATCCACAATGTCCCAATTAATCTAAAAACAGTTCAAATCACAGCAATAAACGTTTGTTTTTGTTTATCAGCAAATGCTTTATGAGCTGCAAGAGCCTACTTCTGGACTAGGACTCTTAGTGGACTACTTCTGTCACCTTCACGGATCACTGGTTGAACTGCCTTAGATACTTCATTACCTACCGTGGATTTAGTTTAGGCTCAAAAGTTGGCAAGTCTTCTGGATAAAGTTTTCTTCTTAGGGGCGGCAATTCTTTAGAGCGATTAGCGCTGAAATTATAAAAATAGGTACATTGTTTTTATTATATACTAGTGGATGTAATAAAGTGAACCCAGATCAAAGGGCATGGATGAGCAAACATTCTACAGTTATGGGCTAGCCGCAAATATACATATATACAAATATGCAGAAGCTATTTTCCTTGTGTACCTACAAGCGATACTCCGCTCGCCGCGAAACACTTGTCCTTTGGTATTGAAATTATAATGTTTACCTAATAATCGTAGACTCCCATGTCGCAAAGTGTATGATTCCGCTCTTGGCGGCTTCACTTTGGAATTCTGGCGTGACATCCACACTCACGTATGACTCTACTGAATTTAAGGTACCTACAAATTAAAGACAAAAATATATATAAGTATATAGACTAGAAATCTTTCTATTTATGACTTTAGGGTTTGCGTTTGATCTTGATTTCACCTAAGGTTGTAACGTAGATGATGCGAAGACCCCCTTGATGCGAAGTTACTAGTCAATCGTGGCATAAATAAGTTACGTCAGAAATGCTGCATATTTGTTACATCAGACACACGTCAAAAGAGCGTCATTTCCCACTTTCCCAGTTTGTTGTCCCACCAAATACAGATTGGGCATGAACTTGTTGTCTTTTGTTTGTACCATCGGCTTTTTATGTATTTTCACACAAACCGATTTTTAACGGATAATCTTACCATCGAAATTTTGCACCATATACACCAGGCCCATATCGTTGGGAATGCTGTCGAAGCCGCATGCACTGACCATGTATACGCCCGCCTCCTGCGCCACTTTATCATATTTCAGCTGCACGTTTTCTATGTACTAAAATATAATTTTATGTAAATAGAAGACTCGAAAATATGAAGGAAATTTATTATTGGGTTTCGGGCTTTTTATCTCCACTAATACGTTGGGTTACGTCTGCGCCGGCGTAAGCTGCTATTTAGCATTATTATCAAGCTGTAGTAGTCCATTGCTGGACAAGGTGACTCTACTTAAAACTCTCAACTCTTTATGTTAACGCCATCTAACATGTGAATACGTTAGCTTCATCTAGCCTACGGAACCGTTACGCTTTTTTGCTGAGGCGCAGCCTCCACACAAGGCACAGACGGCTGTTGATTCTACGCCAAATACGAGTATCTATAACAAGTCCGTTGCTATTCAAGCTTGCTAAACTACTACTAGATTAAATATGCTAGACGAGTGTTCTTCTTCACAGTCTACCTGTGGCTCCCCGCTGACATCTACACAATGTGTCTTGGCTTCCACTGCCGCTTTCACTACTGGCTCGCCATACATCAAATACGGCCCACAGCAGTTGATTAACACCTTCGTTTGTTCACACATATTTTTCAGCGACTTTTCGTCGGTGACTTCTGCTATTATAATCCTGATGCTAATCAGGTCCTCACCTGTTATGAAAATAATGGTATAGTACTCCGCATACTTATGTTATCCCGCATCAGTGACCCAAACCACAATACATACAGTAATACATATAAGTATAATTAACTCATGCGTGACTTACTTACATATATATCAATTGTAAAAGATATTTGATACCGCGTATGCTACTTCTTTGATAAGTTCATTCGTATGTAACATTATATGTAATGTATCTAATACATACGCGTATGTACGAAGTTTGGATGCAAATACCGAGTAATTGAATGTGAAGGAGATAACCAGTTACAAAGGTGCCAACCTACTTATTATTAATATTAGTCAAAATGTAGTGGATGATAGAGTCCGACTACGCTAAGTCTGCAGAGGTTAAAAAAAGGTTTTATTTCAAAAAACACACATGGCAACATCACAAGCAAGATGATTAATTAGTCTTGATACTTGGCAAATATCTCTCCGTTTAATAAGTATATAATGTATCTACATACCTATTGAAATAAACATTCACATTCTTGGACAAATGGATCTAGTTCCAACCAAACTAAGCAATGTTTGTGGGTAGATAGATAGATCATTTATTTCATGAGAAAGCATTACAGCGCCCCCAAATCTAAATCCCATTCTCTTTCCGCACAGACTCTAGTTTAGTTGAAAGTAGATCGATGTGTGCAAGATTAACCCAGATATTTATTTCAGTAGATATATGTAGACCCATTTTGTAACAAGAGGAAGAATTATTGCCAAGGACAAGGACCAAGATTAAATAATCCTCTTGCTGTAGTTTCTGCATGTTGCCATATATATATTTCTTAATAAAATCTTTATTCGACCTCTGCAAACTTAGCGTAGTCCAACTATAGTCATTAGTGCCTAAGTGGCGTGACGTCCATAGAACCGGATTCTCACCGGATTGATTCTTTTAAGGTTATTTAAAACACTTCATCTCAGAACATGCCAAAAATAGTTTCAAAATTGCTTTCCGGACATTATAAATGAGAATATTACTAGTTATTAGACGCATAGTTTTACAAAAAAAACTGAAGCCATTTTGAGCCTGAAGAAGCTTTATCATTTATTTATCGCTCGACAAAGCCTAGCGTCATAAGTCTGCAACTAAATGAATGCGCTAAGATTAGGTATACGTAGTTTGTTGGCTATCTCATTTAGATGTGGTCTTGAGCTCGGCCACAGTTATAATTATACCAGAGAACTAATTGTCGTGTTGACGTTGATTGAAATACCTACCTCTAATGACAATCAGCAATGGTGATCGTGCATTCGATTCAAATGTAGTTTTATTTATAGCGATGAGGTAGGTAATGGTATCACAATGGTATCACAAATATGTATATATTATGTACGTTTTGCTTATAAATTTAAATTCTAGGCAGCTTACCAGTCTTTTTCGCCACATCAGCCAACAATGCTTCAAGTTTGGCTTTGGTACGGCCTGCCACCCCCCATGTCAATCCTGGGTACTTCTTGGCAACTGTGACTAGTTGTTCAACGACTCTCATTCCTGTAAAACCGGTGGCGCCAAATACGACGAGATCTAGACGAGCCATCTATAAAGCGAGCAGAAGTAGTAAATAGTAGTAATAGGTAAGTATACCAAATCTTAAGTCATGCTTTTGAAATTGTATTACCCAGAGCCCAGAGTTTATCGAGACAATGAGCATAGGGTTCTACCTATTCATAGACTAAATCAGTCTAAATCACTATTCCTTAGGGGACATACGAAACTCAACATTACGAGTATAATGGTCGTTTGCAAAGTTTATTTTTGGGCTAAACCTGTTTTTAGGCTTTCAATGTCAAATGCCTAAGACGAATGTAGAAAAAAAAACTCGAATTTAAACAAAGAAATATATTTTAGATGATGTCACCTGTATAGCTTATCGTTCTAATAAATTCAATCAGGCATTTTATTTATTTTTTATTTGGAGTTACTGTGTAAATATGGTACCTACCAGCTTAGAATTATAGTAGGCTGCCCTCTTCACTCCAATGGGTGCCGTAAGACCCGAATAAGGGATAAGGGGAAATTGGACAGCAGAACCCATGGACTCCGTCGTACCTTTTAATTGCGGTCGCCAAAAGTTGTTTAAGGGGCCTCCCTTATGCCCAGTGATGGTAGCCAAGAAGTTTAACTTGCCGTACAATCCTAATAGTTTATTTTTGTATTTTTTTTAAATCGAAATATGTATGTCACACTAATATTATACCTAAATGTGAAAATTTGTGAAGATGTTTGGATGTTTAGATTTTTGGATGTTTTGGATTTACTAAATAACGGAATAACAACTGAATGGATTGAACTGAAATTTAGCATGCAAGTAGACCAAGTCCTGGATTGAAACATAGGAACAACGCAGGCGAAGCCGCGGGTAAATGCTAGTAATTCATAATTAAGAAACTTTGATAAACTAAACTTATTACCTAAGTCTTATTGTTTTCAATTGAAACATTCCCTAGAAACTTATTTTTGAACTAGAGATACGCATATCTATAATGAGAATTATACTCTTAAGCAATGAATTAATTCAAAAACCTAAATGATGAATTCTCAAATAAAACCCAGAAGACAGGTTTTTATCACTGGATGATAATGTTTTACTAATTTATGTACCCTGCCTAGTATGTTACAAAAATGCTTTTTATACATGAATATTATTAAGAAAAACAGCTTGCAGCTTCACTTACCTTGCAGTATTTTAGATATGCTTAGTCGCTACACTTATCACACTGACAATAGTTAGTAAATTGAATAATCTTCTATTCGTGTAACTTTACAGGATGTTATGAGTGTTGATTTTAGTTGAGTTAGATAATGCCAGTAATACGTAAAGGCACGTCTAGCCGCTCTGCATTCGCCCACACACTACACTCATTCTGCGATCATCTGACCTCTGAATTAAATATGCCTTTTTTTAAATATGTTGTATGTACCTGTTTATTTTTGCTCAGAAATGTCTAGGCTATAGTCATACACATTTTTTAGTATGAGTTTGTGTATCGCGTCTTTCCCGTGGATATCATCAAAATTAAGGGCTTTAAAAGTTTTAATTTTAGTTTTTGTAGGCATGTCGTATCAAGACATACCATGTAGTATTATTAGACCTTAAAGATAAAAAAAAGATTTCTATCCACGCCGTTAACTTTTGCACAGTCAACAAGAGATACGCTAATTTTCTCAAAGGTGTGTATGTAAGGAATATGACCACTTCACTTCAAGTCATCATTAAAATATGATTTGTTCGATGAGTTTCCCAAACGCAGTTATTCGTTGCAGCTAATTTTCGTTTTGCCGTTATACCTAGTCCCAAAATGTCCCATTTAAAAAAAAAACCGGACTTACTATTTCTTGGTAGCGACTTTTATGATCGTATTTTTTTACAAACGCGTTTTGTCACATTAGTTTTATTAATTAGTAGCATATTTTTTGCTCGTAATATTTCCCTAAAGCAAATTAACATGCTCGCATTTGTTTACAAACGCGATTTTTGGCATTCGTTTTCCAGTGACAATTAACTTTTCTTTTTCTCGTACCTTAAGGTACAATAAGATAAATTTGCTCCTCGTTTGTATGCGACCTCACTAGGTGCAAACTAAACTCAATCAGGCAGTAGATCATATTCATAAAAAAGTATCCGTGTATATATATCATACTCGGAACTCTTAAAATTGAGAGCGAATAAGCACTATCAATTTATATTCAATTTTTTTATATGCGATATGCATCAGCCCGCCGCGGCCAATGCCTTCGGCAGAGGATCATTAAAAAACATCTTCAATTTGATCTCCATTTAAACTTGGGCGATATTAAAGCCAAGTCCGTTGTGCAAAAATGTACAAACGAGCGTAGTTGTAACAACCGACAAAATGTACACCAAACAAACTGATGAGTTGAAACATACAACATAGGACATTGGACATGTTTCAGCTACTAGACTAAGAATACGAGCAACGACTGTAGCTTGACTGTACGATGAATCGAAAGTCAATCGATTTCTTTAATAACCCTGAACCTCATTTATTTAAAAATTTATCGACAGGGCTGAAGTGGTCGCTTGCCCGGCGGGTAGTAACGACACGAAACTTCGTCAGTTTGATCGTGTGTCGAGTTTATAAGAAAAACTCGCGTCTTGTATAAAAATATGTAAATGATTCCAGACACAAAAACGGCGCCAAGCGCTTTAATAAGTTTTTGTGTGCTTTTCTTTTACGTTTTGGTTATTTATAAAATTGTTACAGTTTTTTATTCTTGATACGATGGTGAAGGTATAGAATATGGGCGAATATCTGGAAGAAGAGATTAAGTTATTTTGGGAATACGTCAAGCGGTGAGTGATTACTGTTTGGTATTAGTACATAGCGTATCTAGGGCGGTAAGTAAGGAATTACAAACGAGTGTTTGTTATAAGCCCGAGATGAAGCCGAGGGCTTTAATAACACGAGTTTGTAATTCCTTTACCGCCCGTGGCACACACAATCTTTTCATCACACTTGTGAGGAAATCTTAATAATATAACCTCATTAATCCATCCAGTATGACAAGAAAATATCAAAACAGAAAGTGACATTAGTGACATAATATGTCATATGTCCATAGCAATGCGAATGTCAAATCACGTTCGGAAACCATAGCGGTAAAGACCTAAAACAGCCATTATAGTTGATTTTATATTTGCAAAATACTGAAATACACTATTTAAACATTTAATTAATGTAACCGAAATAATTATGTGTTTACATGTATTTGCAATAACAGTTCTCTTTAAATAAATATTTCAGTGATAAAAGTTAAAAAAGTAAGTTGGCGTTTCCTTTGAAGATGACAAATAAGGGTAAAACAGAACAAGCGTTTCAAATTTAAAAAGAAAACCATTACGCCCAAGGGCGTAATAGTTAATTTACGGCCCGCAGAACCTACGTGTAATGACACCATTTTCGAGCAAGTGTGATGAAAAATAATATAAGTTTTCTGTTTGTTGATGGATTGCGCTGCCTAGTTGGGTAGCGCAAGGACATATTAAAACGACACAGTGATTATCTAAGTAGGTATGTAGTAACGTTTTTTAATGAAGGTAATTTGATATAAATACGAGTAAATCCTAAACGGCAAAGAAGAAATAAAAGTCAGCGTTATTGTAAGATACTGAATACTTGTAATGTATGAAATTTTAAACTTATATTACATTTAACAATTTTTAAATGAGGTTTGTTTTGTTTCCTTCAGACGCATAGTACCAGAAACGCAATGTGCCAACATGCTCATATGTCCAATTCCGCAAAACCCCAATTTCGTAAAGTACCAAGCTTGTAAAGTGACCAACTCGCAAAACACCAACTACGTTAGTTACCAAATCTGTAATTCGCATAGTACCAACTCGCATGTTTCATAACAATATTTATTGCTTAAGATCTACACAATGGATATCTAAATAGAAATAGTAGTGTTATTTTTTTTTAAACGTCCGGGTTCGATTCCTGAGCTGAGCATAAGTTTTTTTTAATGTATAAATGCAGTTTTCTTTGTTATTAAAATCGATGACATGGTAATTCTAGGAACAGATCTTGCTATCTCTCATAGTTTCCGACTTCACCATACTGACCCATTTGGATTGTACACCCGGTAGAGTAACGATATTTTTGGCGATCACAAAGAAACGCCAAATGGCATATTGCGAATTTGGCACTACGCGTATTGGCACTAAGCGTATTTGGTATTGTGAGAATTTGGTGCTTTGCGTGTGTAAATATAACATTCCGCGAAACGCCAAATGGCACATTGCGAATTTGGTACTATGCGTCGAAAGGGTTTGTTTATTTACAAAATATGTTTTTTGTGTGTGCACTATTATAAAACGATGAATGGTGTTTTATCAAAAGTTAGGTTTCCTTATTCCCCCCTATTTAAAAGTAATTGTTGTATTTTAGATTAGTAAATCGTTATTTTCGGTATTTCTAGGCAACAGGTACCTAAAAGATCAATTTAATTAGGTACATTAAACTTAGGCAATAACCAGGTTTTTTATAGTCTATATAACGAAATATCTAAACTCGTAATTTTTAAATTTTATCTTTTCTGTACGAATACTATCAAGTCGCAATAGAGGACGCAAAACTGAGGTGTAAACTAAGCTTAGTAGAGATCTGAATATAACGGTAGCGTAGACTAGCATTCATATAACCCGATTCCTACCGGCTTGCCCTTACTGCTTCTACCCCTCTAGCCAAGTTTGCTCCGGCTTAGCTTAGCCGCTAAGAAGTTTGACGCTGCTCCACTATATTATAAACTAATCAACTAAACAAATGCAAAAAGTGCTAATATGATAATATTTTGTATTTGTTTAGTTAATTAGTTTATATTTTATAAGGTAATAAAACATTTAGTTCATAATAATATCATGAACAGAATTATAACAAATTACTGGTGCTAGAAACAGCTTGTGAAGTAGATACTTAACATAATTATAATAACCACCAATGTGGTTAATTCACTATGTAAAGGGTTTTTTTTTACTATTTTTTTTTGACGCTGACAAACTCGCAACCCATACACGGGCGTAGCGATTGTCGGACCGGGTGGTCAGCCGTGGCGTTCCCTGGGGTCGAACCAGATCGCTAGCCGGACCACCCTGAGTTTGGTCGGACTGGGTGGGTGCCGGAGGTGCCTGGGGTCGAACCAGGTCACCTTGTCCCGGTCCACCTCTATCTAAAGGATTGGAATGTATATTCAATCGATATAGGCTTATTTATTCATTTGTATCGATCAGTGTTACTAATTCAGAAATACGTCCTTTACCCGCTTAGCCATTTTTATTACGTTTCGCTCAACTTCTTAACATTTTTTGTAAGGCAAGCCTTAAAATATTATGCACAATAAGTAATGTTACTTGTTATTTGTTTATTATTCAAATATTCGAAAGCACCTGTGTAGGTTTAACGTAGGTAGATGAATTAAGAACTTAATGGCCTATGTTATTACGGTCTGGATGCCAGATGTTAAGGATTTAAAAAAAAAGCATGAAAATGGCATAGGAACTAATAAAAAAAATACCGGTGTCGAAAAGTGCACAAATGTTTTTGCACATTCCGTTTATTTGACGAATCCTTATCGGGTTTGGGTAGTTTGGCTTTGTTTTACTTGGAACAATGCCTCGGCGATAACGGAAAGCTCCAACGGTGACTCCTTAGGCATACTCCCTATAAATAACACGGGGGATGAACTATTAGTAAACAGTCCCTGGTGAGACATTGAGAAGTGCAGTACCTGCCACCAAATTACTTAAGGTAAGTCTTATTGAACTATTTGTTCTAGGCGGGCGTTTACCAAAAAGTCTCGCAGGAAATTACAAAATGTATGAAATTGATGTAAGCTAACAAAAGGTTTTTGTTAGTTACTTGTCAAACATTTTGAATTTCTGCAAATTCTTTTAAAGCTAACGTCTATATGTTATTGGCCGTAAAAATAGTGATTTATCAAAAGTTTATTGTAATATTACTTATTGCATTTCCATTTCAGATGTTCAAATTAGTGACAATCTTCTTCATAGTGGGCACTGCGCTCTCTGCAGAGTTGCCACGCCACAATTTAGAAGAGACGGCATTCAATCCGGACCCTAATGCTGAACCAGTGTCGACGCATCCCGTGTCTAAGAAAGCGTCTGAACCTGAATTGGATCCCCGTCCTATTTATAGAACTGAGGAAAAACAGACTGGGAGGGTGAGAGTAGAGCCTGTCAGGCCCCAAGGACCAGTGGTTAAATATGATCAAATGTTAGCTGATCAGCCAAATGGGGCGGCTTCTGAAGTGAATAGAGTCGTGAGTATTGCAATTATTTCTATGTAGTATTTGACAAATATTTCAACGAGAATACCAACGCCTGCGATTTTACATTTCATAATGCTACTGCTACTAATAGACTATTAATCAATTGTAAATGGCAGGGGATTGTTACTGTGCCCAATGCCCATCTTATATAATTGAATTAATTTGTAACGTAAATTTAAAGTTAGTTTCGTCTTGTCAGTCAAGTTTCAATGTCAATGGTCCGATTTTAAAATCATTGCAATTTTCAGGATAATCAACAAATACCTAACTACGGATTTGTTCCTGCAGAGGTAGCGTACCCAGATGTCCCTTATGCTCCAGGTTACGGGTACGATAATGGTTATCCTCCGTCGAATGGGTAAAGAGCTACATTAACTACTTATTAGGTTAGGGTTTGCCCGAAAAGCGCGTGTCTTTAAGTTTAAACACAGTTAGTTTTCCAAGCAAGCAATATATTTTTATAATGAAATCTCTAGTCGTTACAATCTCTATATTGCTTATAACTTCATTGGTGTTAATTGACTATTATTTCGTGTCCAGATACGATGCTTACGGTAACAGCGTGGGAACATATTACGAACCTGATACGACTCCGTTCGGATTGTTTTGGAGCCAAGTTCCGGATTCCAGGGTAAACAATTATGTAATTACATAATATTAACACACAGTATTAGTGCTTACATGCTGTAAGAAAATGTTTGTGGCGTTAAATTCTATTGCGCCTTATCCGTCCATAGCACATAATATTTTTTGCATCATGTCCATTTCACCCAGCTCGTCTATATATTGAATAATTAAACATTATATGACCAATAGAGTGAATATTGCAAAATCATCATCATAATCATTTCAACTTTGAGACGTCCACTGCTGAACACAGGTCTCCCCCAAAGACTTCTACAACGAAAGTATATCGCAAAGTGTAAATTATACCTACATTATATTAGACTCTTGAGTGAAAACGCACATGTATATAACAATACTTATTTTTTTCAGACGATCGTCAACTACGTGGGCAGGACTATCTCTTGGATCTTCGGCAGCATTTTCGTACTACTCCTCGGCTCATTCCTAACCGTCAGCGTATGCACCTACACGAATTTATGTACCATTTCGTTTAACGGAGTGGGGCCGATCCACGAAGAAATGCGCTCCCTCATCACTCCAGAACGGTTAGAAAACATCAGCACTGCTGCCACCTTTGTAAAAACCGCAATCGACAAATACCAGAAGATACAGAACGTTGATGCGGTGAAAAAGCGAAGACATGCTGTTTTTCATTAGTACCAGCTGATAAGAAGTCGATATTTTGATCCTTGTAAAATTTTATTTCATTTTAATTTCTATCGTGCTAGAAGATTTTATATTAAAGATAATAAAAGTTCCTATGATATTAAGGTTTTTTCTTCTTCATAAAAAAATGTACTTAAGTACCGGAACCCTACACAATTGGATTAAATTTGATTAATTAGTACTGTAAGGATTTAAATGTTCAAATTGCCGTCAACTTGCTCATTGTCGTATTAAAAAAAGGCACTGTATTTCTATAAACCGTTAATGGGATTTTGAAACGAAAAACACACAATTACAATTTCGGTTAAATCACTACGGGAAATTTGTTGTTTAGTTACCAATTACAAAGGCCTATTAAAATGCTATTGTAATGATATAGACTACCATTTACTTAAGTGAGTACTTCCTGGAAACAGAGCGCAAAATGGTCTAACAACTGCATTCACTACTCCGTGCATTTTTTTTCTATCAGGATTTAGAGAAATAAGTATAAACTAATTTAAGTACTGCAAAGTCATAATACTAATAGGAATTCTTAATGTAGAGTTTCATGTCTCTTCTAGCCCGTTGTGTTCAAATAAGAACCAACATAAGTATTGTACGGAGAGGCGAGCTATCAGACGTCTTTAGCAAATTGATATGTATCATTATGTAAGATGTAGGCATTAGGTACGTATTTTTCATTATGAGCCATCATTATAATGGTTCGAACGTATAACACATTTATTGACTTTGTCATCAAAATTATCAAGTTATTTATAATAAATATATAAAATTATAGATTTTTGTCAACATTTATTTCAATAAATAAGAAAAATAAATTATTAATAATACAATTAAAACTTAAATTAATCATAGTGCTGCATCGCCTGGTACTTGTGATAGGCCTGCTTCAGGTAGTACTCTACATCGTCTAGGTAGGGGATGTTGAGAGACCTGATTTCCCTGGTGAAGGGTTTCTCGATGATAAGTGTGCAGTAGGGAGTGAAAGCGCAGAAACCGATGACCAGCGCCATTCCCAGGATGATCAGTGGCGCCTTGGCTAAGGTCCATTTGGCTACAGAAAGAGCCTTCGAAGCAATGCAGGACAGTGCGCTCTGAATCACAAACAAAAATACAGCATTATATATAAATAACGAAGAATTTATGAATGAATGGACAAATAGTATAAAAGTTGTTATCTTTGAATGGAATACAATAGTTACTTACAATAGGACTAGGGATATAATCCCAAATGGACAAATCCGTGTTAGTTTCGTACTCTGCAACTGCAGTCGCTGGTACAACATGGAACCTGTAATAAAAAAAGTTGTTTAGACTCATTGTTTCGCTCTATTGACTCTATTAAAGCATTTATGGGTGGCTTTATGGTTATGGTACTTACTCGTAAGCGCTGAGTGGTAATTCTTCAATAGGTTTAACTGCTCTGTAGCTGGTTCGGTGTTCCGCAGGGTAAAGGTGCGTGGGGTATGTCTGGTACGAATACGTTTGTGCTGCCGCCAAACCAGCAAAGCACGCCAAGGCGACAATTACAAGTTGTTGAGCCATCTGTAACAGACAAATAATTTGTCTTGATGTTCATAAAATTAACACGTTCACTGCCCAGAGCCATACGGATCGCAATATGATCCGTATGGCTCTTGTGTGGGAACTTGGAACCTTGACACTGAAAGTGAGTGAATAGTTCAATGTAAGAAGTACGAAATCTTTTTTCACTTACCTTGAAAAATTAAATGAAATTAGTTAATATTGCTAGAAGTTTGCAAGAAGGACAATGTGGAACTGATGTCCTGTTCTAGATTATTGTGGATTATATAGTAAATTTGAATACCAATTAGGATTTTCATTCCTTAATTAGGTGATTAAACTAAAAGTGACACATTTAACTTTGCACATTTGTTTCACGGTTAAGTCATTATAGCTCATAATCCTAATCACGCAAAAGAAAGCTAAGCTGATTCATACATATAATTGAAAATTTGAATCGAATTATATAAACTTGATTCGTTGATATGATTTTACAAACATTTACAAGTTTTAATTGAATTTATAGGTGTAAATAAGGTTCTTAAATGTTGAAAACACAGTAAAATAAGACAACACAAGTAGTAACTATAAGAAGCATTTAAGATACACGTATCGCAGCGCAGCTTGGTTTTGTTTTTGCTGTGAAGTGTAAAATAGATTAACAAAAGTTAATCTATTAAAATTAAAATTTGTTATATAAACGTTAATTATCTACGTTTATAAAAATTACTAATTTTTAAACGTACGTTGTAGTCAGATGCTTTTTAAACAAGTGTCCTTTTAATGACATTGTGATTGTCATTTTGCCAAAGATAAAATTTATCCTGGCGTAATGCTTTTACTTTTATAACATGTAGAAAAGTATCAAAAAACTTGAAAAAATATTTATGGGTCAATTTATAAGACCTGGTGCAGATTTTGTACGCAACGTATACTTATTTCATACTAAATTCGCACCAGCTCTTATGAATTCACGTATGTAAGGCAATTCAGGACTAAAATACCTACCTATTTCACTTGAGTTTAATATTAACAGGCATCACTTTATAATAAAGTTTATCTCAATCCTTAGACAGGTACCCAGTATTATTTCACATATTGACGCCCTGCCCACCACACGTTCTTTTAGGTCAAATATTTTTAACCGACTTCCAAAAGAAGGACGGTTCTCAATTCGTCTGTATGTTTTTTTTTTTATTTTTTTTTGTGTGTTTGTTCACCGATTACTTGAAGACGGCTGGACCGATTTGGAAAATTCCTTTTTTGTTTGAAAGGGTAGACTTTCGAAGTGGTCCCATTGCAACCAAGTCAGGATCTGATGATGGAATCTTGGAGAAATCGAGGGAACTCTTCAAATATTATAGGCACACATATAGCGATTTCGGTATTTTTCGTAATTTCTCGTCCATCTCTTATTAGCAACAAGTTTTTAGTGTTAACCGACTTCAAAACAAAGAGTAAATTTGTATCTAGGTTTCTTCCCCGATTACTTGAAGACGGCTGAACCTATTTGGAAAATTCTTTTTTTGTTTAAAAGGGTATACCTCCGAGGTGGACCCATTGCAACCAAATCAGGATCTGATGATGGGATCTTGGAGAAATCGAGGGAACTCTTCAAATATCATAGGCACACATATGCGATTTCGGTATTTTTCTTACTTTCTCGTGCATTTCTTATTAGAAATAAGTTCCCAGTCGTAACCGACTTCAAAACAAAGAGCAATTTTTATGTAGGCTTGTTCCTCGGTTACTTGAAAACGTCTAGACCGATTTGGATTTTTTTTCTTTTAACTAAATAGACTTAAGTCTATTTGGTTAAAAAAATATTTTGCCAGCGCCACTAAAAATTTAAAAATAAAGTAAATTTTTACAACAAAAAATAAAAACCGACTTCCAAAAACCTAAACTAAAAACCAAAAAATAATATGTTAATTACCCCAAAGAAATGGATAATCAACGATTCATATATACATATAGGTACAGATATTTATACTTTTTAACCTGTTATTTTTGAAGTCGGTGCCGGCTAAGGAGCTCAACACAGCCAGGTTTACGTGGCAGGCACCAACTTCAAAAATAACAGGTTAAAAAGTATAAATATATGTATATATGAATCGTTGATTATCCATTTCTTTGGGGTAATTAACATATTATTTTTTGGTTTTTAGTTTAGGTTTTTGGAAGTCGGTTTTTATTTTTTGTTTTAAAAATTTACTTTATTTTTATTGAACCGTAATAGATAGATACGTGATCACGAGTTATGTATTTCTATTTCCACTATTAGATCGAATAATGAAAACAAAATAAAATCAAGAATTTAAAAGAATGGTACCTACTTAGGCCTCGAATAATCTCTATTATTTATTTATTTTATTAAGAACACAATCAAAAATACACCAAACTATATATATAATGTGTATAATAATCTATGCATAGGCATATAGATTATTAAATTATAGGTTTACGCAGGCTAGTTTTCCGCAACTCAACGAATTAATTCTAAAGAGCTAGATGGTTCAATTGCAGAAAAAAATGACCTTTTACGTAAACAGTTTTCCCAACTTTTGCGTACAAATTTTGAATTTCAGTTTCGTTACGCTCAAACATAATGGGGAAAATCGTAACAAAACTGAGATTTTCTTTTTATCAGTTTCGTTACGATTTTCCCCTATATTTAGTTCAGGCGTAACGAAACTGAGATTCAAAATTGTCAATTGCAGAAAAAATTTACGTACCTTTTACTTTTTTGTCTGACCATGGTGTGTCTTATACCATTTTACTCAGAATCACGAGCACTTTTCATTTATGAAATAAAAAACTAGTGCAAAATGTCCCAACTTTTCCGTACAAATTTTGAATTTCTCGGTTTTGTTACGCCCAAACTAAATATAGGGGAAAATCGTAACGAAACTGAGAAAAAATAAAATGATTTTTTTGTGCCATTGACCCAGATTCAAAATTTGTACGGAAAAGTCGGGATATTTTGGACAACTTGTTTTTATTTCATATATGAACAGTGCTCATGATTCTGAGTAAAATGGTATAAGACACACCATGATCAGACAAAAAAAGTAAAAGGTTGGTACCAGGGTATCTCAAAAAGTAATTAGAATGGATATGTTCCTGTGCCCTAATGAATATATATGTCGTCGCTGGAAAGCAATAATGCTGTAACCCTCAAAAAGTAAACTTTTCACTAGAGCCAAAAATCGTTTGAATTTTTTTAGAAAAATTCATCACTCTCAAACAAAAAGAGATTATTAAACCCCCTTTGATAGACTCGTTGTAAAAAAATCGAAGTTTATAATTTTGGTGGTAAAATTACTATAAACTTGTTTTTAATATGACTTTTGTCATTTACAGCATTTCGATATTTCTAATCATGGCACGCAATAATGCTGTAACCTACAACATTTTTGTATAGAAACAATATTTTTACCAAATCTGACAGTCGTTTTAAAATGCTGTAAGTCTAAAAAGTGGTTCTTAATACAATTTTTGGGAGATGAAAACTTAAATTGACGAGATTTTTGTACTGCAATGTTGCTGTAACTGAATGAATGAAAGGAAACAGGTATGAATGAAGCAGTGTAAGTGCGAATGTTAGTTTACGTCGATCCATTTTAAAATGTCAGTGGTAAATAATTGTTGATCTGTAGTAATAATATTTTCTGAACTACTTAATTAATATGCCACACATACATATCTTTAAGCTTAGAATGTTATGTTTTGGCTATTAAAAAGTTATAATTACGTATTATTATATTTATGTTGTTGGACTGTATGTATGTAGATGCAGCAGCACTATGTAATCGCCTAAACTAATTTTTATCATTTGGTTTGGACGATGATTGAGAACGGAAGTATGGTATTTATCAGGCTATAAGTACAGAGTATTAAAAAAACTTATTTTTATTACAAAATGAAGAAATCGAAAGACGTATCAGAAACGCCTGGAGGAGCGTGTGGTTGATGAAAACACTAATAGTGGGAAACCCCTTATATTCCTGAAATATAAGCTCATGGAGATTTGGTGCATTCTACCCATTCTGACTTATGGCGCCTAGTTAAGGTCTAGGAGGACTTCAGAGGTAGAGGAAAGTATTAGAAGAGAGGCTCATGCACAGCAGTGAGACACTAAATCTAGTTAAAACAATGGTTGTTTTAAGTTGACGTGTCATTTTATTAAAAAAAAATTTATTATTTATCTAATTGATAAATATATTCAATTCAATTCAAAAAATAATATAGATTGTTTTACAGAACAGTTATGATACACGTATAGTTTACATGCATTAAAGTTTAAACGAAAAAATAATTAACGTGTTTTTCTTTTAAAGTAGGTTATGTTTATATTACCTCTATAATCTAAAGGGAGCTTTGCAAACATTTATATTTAATTTAAATCATGATTAAATCTTTTAAAAAACGAAAACTAGCAAACTACAAATAAAAACGACCCTCAATACTATATACATACAAACTTACTATATATTTTAAAATGTATTTACTGTCATTATTCATTTATTACTGTATCTTTAAAATGCTGTACACTATAGTTTATTCACAACATCTCCCGACAAAATGCTGTAAATGACAAAAATTGGTCAAAAGTTGAAATTTACGGAAAGCAAAAATGCTGTACGTGATGACGGAGAACTAATTGCGGAAACCATTTTGCTGTAAACCACAACGCAGTTGAAAACACGGGATTTTTTACGGGTTACAGCGTTTCTTCATTCCGTGATTACAAATTTAAGTGCAAAAAAATATGCTGTATACATTTTATTTATCATCACAGACAAATAATAACTATACCAGCCGATGCAGAAAAAAAAACTGAATAAGAATATGCAAAAAAAGCATTTTCGATGGTGGTGCGGGTTACAGCATTATTGCTTTCCAGCGACGATGTATATATGATATTTTCTGAATAGAGGCCATGCAGTGTCCCTTATTATCATGAAAATAAATGAGTAAAAACTTGTCTACGTTCATTTGTTTTTCTGTGACAGCTAAACAAAGAGAACGCTATCAAAGAGTTTACGATATTAGTAAAATGAAAGCATAGTTTAGTGAATGTTTGAAGCGTTGTGGGCTAAGTTCTGATGTGGATAGCGAAAATATTGTTACTACAAACGAAATTTAGCCTTTTCACTGTGACCTAGAGAAATAATAAAAATCTATATAGGGATTTTTTTAAGCCATACGTTAACTTCAAAAAATAAGGTGGTGTTTTCAGCCATGTTCATAATGTTCAGAAATTAACGAAAAATTTCGCGAATATACAGTTCAAAGAAAAATATTTAACTACTAGCTAAGAGTATACAAACATTGTTTTTGGTAGTTTGAATTCATTTACATTAATGTATAATAAAATGTGGAAAGAAAAATTATCAAAAATTCTGCTACTTTCGAATGGCTCTGACGGGTTCAAGCCTTCAAATTGCCATGGGTGCCATTCGAGCTGGTGAACTCAATTTAATAAGTTACTTGTAGTATATTTAAGACAAAACTATGGGTATTGAATTCATTCTTTGACCTTTAAAAACATGCACGCCTTTATCAATGAATTTGGGATAGATGATATGAAGAGATTTCGGACACCATATTTAGACAACTATAAGATTTTATTTAAAATGGGAAGTAAAAACAAACAATGGATTAATATTTTAAGTCCGACTAAGTCTAAAATAGAGTTAATTTAATAATAAAAATACTAAGATTTACATATGTAAATTTTTTCTTACTTGTTCTAATTACTTTTTGATCCACCCTCGTAAAAGGTTATTTTTTTCTGCAATTAACCCAGACCACAAAATTACCCCGTACCTACACACAGTTCTCAGGTTGGTCTTGTAATGTGTTTTTCTGGTGTGCGATTAAGTATATTTGTATTGCATTGTAGTTGTTTCATTCATAGTCTTAAAGATCTGAAAATTAATACAAATTACACAGATATATATCAGTAGTTAAGATATTTTTTTCAAAGATACGTGATTTGGGAAATATTGCCTTTAACATTTTAACTTGTATCAAAATAAAAGTAAAGAAATGGATATAGAAAAATGTGGGCCGTGATCGCAGGGTTGTCCTCCCCTATATCTACTAAGTAAAAATTCCAAACTGTTTTTATATATTAATCAACCGTAAAATGATCCTGTAATACATAGTATTAACTACGCAAAACAAAAATCGTATACAGTGGAACCTCGATAAGTCGAAACTCATGGGAAGCGCTCAAAAAATCGTGTTAACGAGGTCTTCGACTTACAGAGGTTTTCGTAGGCCCATGTTCAACTTATAATAATAATTAAGGGTTTTGTACTTTTTGAATTCGAGTTACAGATGTAAAATAAATAAAAATTCCAGTTATAGAGGTTTCCTACTAGACTAAACTAGATACGTACCTAACCTACCATAATTTTTCTTCGAGTTACAGAGGTGATAAAACAAAAGAACGGTTTGTTCGAGATATAACAAATAATAATACAAATAAGGTGGGCCTTACATGGGTCAGGTACCTTACCTACCCAGAGGTAAAATTCGTCCATTTCGTGTTATACAGGTAAAAAATGTACTAAAACATCTTGTAGGGAGTTATTAGGAACTTCGACTGATGGACGTCTAATATTTCGAGTCATGGAGGGTTTGGGGTTGAAGGGAAGGGAACGGGATTTTATTTCGTGGTCTAGAGGATTTCGTCTTATAGAGGTTCGACGTGTCGAGGTTCCACTGTATTTCAATTAAAAGTTAAGTCTTTCATTTAAATCGGGGGCTTCGCCGCAAAAAGTATGGAGATCTAAAAGAGTGCCAAGTCCTATGCAAAATCCAAATATGTATTTATAGGAACAAAATAACATTATGAACAAGTATTAAACTCTATTTCTTTGCTTTATTGGATACCTATAACAATTGCTGTTATTTAAAAATGTGAGATCTTAAAGTAGGTAGATTTGACTTGGCCAGTTTTCATTACATCAGTCATTTTATAAAGTTATTATATATATATTTTTTAATTCTGATAAAAACTGGCCAAGTCAAATCTAACCTACTTATTTCTATTATCTCCATAGTTTTTGCGGCGAAGCCCACAGCCAAGCATAATTTTTGTATTGAACTTGGCTCTTCTTCTTTACACTTATGTTTTTGGTGGGATATCATTACTTTTTGTAAAGAAAACTAGGCAGGTATTGAGATTTAATGTTTTTTCTTGCGTTTCCGCTGCATGGTTTTCTTTTTTATGCTATTCTCTACATTCTCTTGAATGTTAGAGATAGTGTAAAATTATGTGGTGCCGCGCGCCGCTGACGAAACACCATCGGCCGGTTGTTTAGCGCGTATTACAAGTTTTTTTGTATGGGGACACCACTTATTTTTTGACTTAAATTTATTTTTATATTTCTGTTATATAGCAAATATAATAAAACATATATTGGGATAGTTTCAAATATCTACTTGTAACGGTTCCAACGATACAATTAAAAAAAAAATATATGGGGACCCCCCCCCCCCCTATTTTTTAACTTTTTTTTTATTTTTAGATCTTTTCCTACGCTTACACACAATTACCGAGCTGGATTCACTCGGCGCTGGCTAGCCAGTTTTGCTTGAACTTGGCTTGACATGCTGCCGCGTGTCTAGATGTATAGATTGATTATCGGTTCACTGTGCCTACCTACTACCTACTTAAAAGGCAGATAATATTTTTTCGAAATTATAATAAAAACGGTACAAGACCTGTTAACCTTGTTGACGACTGCTTATACCGAGTTTGACACTTAAGTTACACAGCGATTAACCTATTGTCATAGAATTTTTACACCTATTAGCATACGTAAAAACCTGTCTAAAGTTTCTCTTTAGGGCTGGGACAATTTACAGTACGCCAATTAAAGGTTCTGCTGATTCAATCTGCAATGAGTCAATTTAAAAATCAATAATTAATGAAATGGTAAATATTTCAATTTACTAATTAATTACACAAATTGAACAGAGATTAAGATTGTATTTAAATTGAGTCGGAAATAAGATTGAATCACTTAACTATCAGGTATTGGACAACACAGTCGAAATTGAAATTCAATTAAATTAAATACATTTAAATTCAGAATGCTTAAGTTTGTGTCAGTAAGCTTCGCCATTTTGGCCGCTGCAGCGGCAGTCAACATCGAATATTTGGACAATGGCATTGAATATGATGTTTCACCCAACGTAAGAAAACTTTTTCTTTATTTATGAAAAAATAGTTTTTTTTTAAATTTGTGGTAAACAAATGAAGTATTACAGGTTTGCACAATGTGAACTAAGAAGATTTCTTTTGTGTAAATACAGTTATTTTTTCCACAGTAACATTTTATTACGACCGTTGTGTGAACTAAATAGAGTCAATTACTAGTATGTTGCTATTTTAAGGAAATTTAAATTTTTATTTTCTTATTTAATTTCAGATGATCTCGCCAGTGCCCTACCCGTATCACGACGGCTTTATAGGTACTAGGGTGATGAACCTAGAGCCTAGTCCTGCTGCATCATATCCTGCTGTAATAGTGCCTGAGGAACCTAAATCTGCAATAGTAGCTACTAAACTAGGTCTTGTAGCTACCGCTGCTTCGGTGAGTTTCGTGTCATGCCGTATTTAGCTATAACCAATTAAACCCGATGAGATATTTGTACTAAAATTTCCTGAGACAATCTTTTTTGATTGCGATAGCCGGGCGGAGCCTCGCCAACAAATAACTGAAGCCATTTTTAGTAAACCGGCTGCTTGTACTTACAAGCCGCACGCACACATCAACTAGTTTTTTCCTATTGCGAGTAGCACGCATGCATAGGTAGCCGGCTGACTAAATATAAACATGCTCTTTGTTCAGGCTCCGTCCGGCTATTTATTTTAAGGTCCTTGATTCTATAATGATAATGACGCGAGGTGGCTCTAAAATGCTCTGTTAGTGATGCGTTACAATTTGTAATGAGATAACTTTTATTTTCAGTTCGCTATAGCCTGCGCAAAGAAAGCCGTTTTGTTCGTCATCAAGAACTTCTCAGCTCTCATCTTGGGATCCAGTATTGCTCTCGGCATCTGCAAGCTCACTTCTCTATGCAACAAGACTCATTCGTTTATCGAATTGCAAAGAGAAATTCGTTCATTCGCTACTCCACAGAGGTTGGCAAGAGCATCTGAAATAGTTGAGAATGCCTTCAAGCAATATAGCGCCTTGCAGTAAACTCATGTAAATAGGTTAAATTATAATTATTTAAGGTTAATAAATTATTGATTGAATTCTTTGTTTAACTGCTTCTTTCACATTACACCTGATATTTTATAGAATTAAACTTGTAAAAATACTGAAATTGCTATATAGCAATATAAGGATTTGAAAAAAAATGCTCAAATATTTGAGCATTTTTTTTCAAATCCTTATATAAATAGATTCCATAATTATCAGGCATAATCAGAGTCAAGAGCAAGCCCATTTCAGGTGAATCAAGTCGGTGGGGTCTCCATACAAACGAAAAGAGGGTTAAGAATTTCGTTTTATGTCATCAAATTTGGTTGAAAGGGTTTTCACAATTTGTCTGGGCAAAACAACATGAGAAGTCTCAAAAAGACAACAAAAAAATCTTTTTAGTAATAGCTTTAGTTTCGAATGCAGTTCCGAACCTCAAAAGGAAAAAACGGAACCCTTATAGGATTACTTTATTGTTCGTCTGTCTGTCCGTCCGTCCGTCCGTCTCTCTGTCTGTCTCTGTTTATCTCGGGAACGCGTAAAAGTATCGAGTTAAAAAGAAAACCATATACTCAAGTCTACGATCCCTTAAAGCTGTGAAAAAATCAAACTTCTAAGTTAAGGTAAAGAAAAAAATGCGGCTGTTTATGACGCAAGAAACTTATATTTCGACACTCAAGGAATCCAAAATTTATAGGGTACTTTCCGTTGACTTAGAACTATGAAATTTGGCAAGTAATACCGTCTTATCCTACCTTTATGGACAAATCTGAAAACTACTCATTTGTAATTAAATCATAAAAAAATATAGTTTTTACTAAGGGAATCAAAATTTATACGATATTTTAATATATATACCTACAAATTAGTACGGAACTCTCGGTGGGCGAGTCTTACTTGCACTTGTCCGGTTTTTTGACTTTTTTCGACTTTCATGCTGTTTCACGCAGATACAATGTATTAGGCCATGAAATGAAATACATTTAAACCAAGTTTGATATTGTTAAAGTCGATTCTTAACCCGCTTTTCGTTTGTATAGAGCTCGGTTCTCTACTAGACTAGTCATCATCATAGTAATGAAAAATAACTGGCCAAGAGCATGTCGGACCATGCGCAGTGTAGGGTTCCGTAACTATGACTAAAAGAAAATGCGCTATAGATGAAAATAAAGTTAAAAATTAAAACCTGACTACGAAAACTTAAACAAGATTCTTGCTTGCCTTTGGCCTTGCAGCCTCAAGCTCATTCTTCGGGCTCCCGAAAATATACGATTTACGTGAGATAAGCAGGGACGATTTGTGCCATTGGCCCAAAGTGGTGCTTGGCCTTCGGCCACCGTTGGGCTTATTGCGGATATAGTGTACTTGTAAATGAGCTCGGCCTTCGGCCTCGCAGCCTGAAACTCGCCTTACGGGCTCGCAAAAATCAGATTGATATTATGGTTTGCATAAGACAACCTGGAACGCTTCGAACCTGCAGCCTCACTTTGTATTACTGCGGCATAAAGGGCAATTGCAGATGAACCTTCGATCTTCCGGCTTGAAATTTCCTACACAAGAGCAGTCGCAAGTGATGGTGACCCGAGGAGTAATAGCGGAAGTACCTTTACTGAAAACTATCTTTTAATGGCTATTTTATCAATGTCCGTCTAATAAACTTGTTCTTTTCATCGTAGTATGGTGCTAGTAGTCCTTAATTTCCACAAATAGTTAAAATATTTACCGCTACCTACCGCTATAGTACCTAAACATAGATGTGCCAGAGCTATTGTATATGTATCGGCGAAGAGCGCTGTTAAACGTGTTTCTTGTTGTTATTGAATTGAAATGGAAATATACATACTGTGATGCTATTTTTGAAATGAGCTTTTAAAACTCATTAAATTGTCATATAATTCGATGCGACTTGATGACTTTTATTCAATCCTACACTTTTTATGAGGATCATGGTCCCTATCTTAATTTTGGTTCCAACTCCCCCAATCACGACGAATCTAACGATACCCCACATGATGACGATGTTTGAATCGGTTCAGTAGTTTTTGAGTTGAGAGGGAATAGACGCAAATACAAACATACATACATATTTGTATACACACGGCGCTGAAATCATAATCCTCCTTTTCGCTTCACCATACTTGAGTAAATAATACGATGTGAAAAAGTGCATCAACGAAAGGGCGTATCTATAGCAATTACGTCCTTTTATTGAGAAGCGCGGTTTATCGGCAATAACTCTAATATGGTATATTCGATCTTGTTGAAAATAATTTTCATTGAAAGTATATTACTTAACAACCTTAAAATGTTTTTAAAAGATCTGTCGAACTATGTACCACACGTTGATTTCTAATGAAAAAAAAATTTTTCGTCTTCTGTTACATGTATGGAAATTAAAATTTCTAGGGGGGCACCCCTAGAAATTTTTATTTTTGATATTTAGCTACCGGACTAGGTAGCGGCTCATACAAGACACTTATATTCCAAATTTCATTAATATACGTCACATAGTTTTCGAGTAAAATGCCTGTGACATACGGACAGACGGACAGACGGACGGACATGACGAAACTATAGATATATATATAGAGAAACTGGTGAGTTTCTTCCGCCGCTTCTTCTCACCAGAAGGTCGTTACCCGAAGCGCCAAAAGAAAAGAAGAGAAAAGAATTATAAGACATGTAAAAGAGGGCCTACTTGCAGAAATAAATTATTTTATTTTTAATTTATTTTTTATAAGGGTTTCGCCATTTTGGCTACGGAACCCTAAAAACGGACTTGTACGGTCCAAATATCACAACACTATAATATTATAAATGTGAAAGTTTGTGAAGATGTTTGGATGTTTAGATGTTTGGATATTTGTTACTAAATAACGGGGAACCTGAGCTTAAATTCAGCATGTAAGTAGACCAAGTCCTGGATTGAAACATAGGATACTTTACATTCCGATAAAGAGTGTGCCTAGATTATTAAGGTACTATACTGAGAGGAACACGCCAGTATACGCATGCTTCTTGGACTTGTCGAAGGCATTTGACCTGGTGTCGTACCAAGTGCTGTGGAATAAGTTAAGAAGGGGCACAAGTTTACCTTCTGAAGTCATTAGAATATTCAAGTACTGGTATGACAATCAATTAAATGTAGTTCGTTGGGTGGGGGAATACTCTGAGGCCTTCAAGATGGAATGTGGAGTTCGACAGGGGGGATTAACGTCTCCCACGTTATTCAACGTGTATGTCAATGGTCTGATTGAGGAGCTCAGCAGCGCGGGTGTCGGTTGCTCGGTGGATGGCTGTTTTGTTAACAACATAAGCTACGCAGACGACATGGTGCTGCTGAGCCCCTCAGTTAACGGCCTTAGGAAGTTGCTTTCTATTTGTGAAAGGTATGCTGTGACCCACGGACTAAAATATAATGTAAAGAAGAGTGAGGTACTACTGTTCAAGTCTGGCACGAAAACATATCCCATTCCGCCAATAATTCTCAGTGATTCTCCTCTTCCCATAGTTACAAAATTTAAATACTTGGGTCACTGGGTCACAGATACTCTTAAAGATGATGTTGATATGGAAAGGGAGCGCAGAGCACTGTCGGTAAGGTGTAACATGTTGTCCCGCAGGTTTGCGCGTTGTTCTACTGAGGTGAAAATAACCCTGTTTAAGTCGTACTGTCAAACCCTATACACGTGCAACCTGTGGAGCGACTACACCAAAAGAGCCTACAGTGCTCTGCGCGTCCAGTATAACAACGCCTTCAGGGGGTTGTTGGGGCTGCCCTGGCGCTGCAGCGCGTCGGGGATGTTTGCAGCGCGGAGAACTGACGGTTTCCAAGCCGTGATGCGCAAGCGGGTGGCGTCCCTGAGCGAGCGCGTGCGGGGCAGCACCAACGCGCTTCTGAGGGTGGTAGCTGAGAGGATGGACAGCCCTATCCTAGCTCACTGGATGTCTGTGCACGTTAGGTCTAATTATAATTATACTTTCTACTAACAAATTTAGAATAAGTCTTACTAACACAATATGGATCAATTTCCGAAATAAATGCTTTCATTTCATTTCATTTCATTTCATTTCATTAATTTTGTATTTTAATTATGAGATTGACCTGTAAACTTATTTTACCAATAAATTTTATTCCTAATAAAGAGTTCCCTTGGGACAGTAACGGGAACAACGCGGGCGAAGCCGTGGGTAAATGCTAGTTAGTCATATATTTATTGAACGAAAGCTCGTTTTTTGTCTCTCCTGAAAAGTGCAGTTTTTGTGTTATTCCCTTATTCACTGGAGGCACTGATATTATTATTGAACTGTGCAATGTGTCTGTAAACCTATCATCTTAACCGTGCCTTATTGTTTCCTACTACTGGACCCAGCCGCAACTTCGTTCGCGGAGGTGAAATGAGTTGAATACCTCTTATTTGCTTGGGCTTAGTCGGGTAAAAGTATCTTATGCGTTAACTGGGGTCATAATCAACACCAAACACCCCAAATTGGGGTATACCTAATTTCATGGAAATCGGTTCGATAGTTTTTAGGGTTCCATGCCCAAAGGGTGCCAACGGAACCCTATTACTAAACTTCCGCTGTCTGTCCGTCTGTCCGGTTCTCCGTCCATCACCAGCCTCTAGATGTTGCACCTTATTAGGTAGAGTCTTCATCACAGAATGTGTACGCGTATTGCTATTGCCGCTATAACAACAAATAATAATAATAACCACAAAATTAAAAATTTTGAAACATGCGGCTTTCAATAAACTAAGTTTGACAAGAAATGCCGAGATTATCTAAAATAACCAAATCGCCGTATGTGTGCATATGTAATATTTGAAGTTCCCTTAATAACTAAGATCGTGATCGTGATTTCGTTGCAATGAGACAACCTCAGTGGTGTACCCTTCCATACAAAAAATAATTTTCAGCCATCTTCGAGTAATCGCGTAACACGTATAAATTGAATACCGTTTTTCTTTGCGGATGTCGGTTAACTCTGGATGTCAGGTCAAATAAAGCTATTCGAAGAGTTTTTAATATCGGTTCAGCCGTCTTCGAGTATTCGGAGAACAAACATAAAAAAAACATACAAACGTATTCGTCTGTATGGATGGTAAGGGCGGTTCTCTATTAAGAACCGTCCTTCTTTTGAAAGCCGGTTAAAAACAAAATAAAATGAAAACGAAAAGGAGTCCCCATACAAGAAACGTGTTTGTATCGGTTAGTTACAGGACTGTATCTTTTGAACTGTAATAGCTAGAGACTTGACTTTTTCACACAAAAAGAAAATTAAATCAAGAATCGCAGGGGAAATGATCCATACAATAAACGTATTTTTTGGCGTATTTTTGCTCGACAGTGGTACGGAAACCTTCGTATACGAATTCGACTTGCTCTTCGCCGGTTTTTATGTAATGCGCGTATAAGCAAAGAGAAAAAAAATCCGAAAACTATTTATTTTCATTGTAGTTTTTGGAATTCTATTGGAAAAATCTTAAATGTCGATACGATTTTCTTATTTGTATGATGATTAAAGTATCAAAATAAATAAAAAGTAAAAATTTAGCTTTCAGTTCTAAAATCTGTTGGTCCTCATTAAGTTAATGTACCTATAAGTATTTAGTTTTACCCGTGAAACATTATATGAACTTGGATAACCCAATTTATTAATCACTTACTTCAAAATATAAATTACTTTGGAGTAATAGAATGCGCACAAAACCCACCTGTCACATTAAAAAGAAATGACTACAGAATAATTAAAGACATAATGTAATCACCTACGGAAATAATATTTCCCCAATAATAATGAGTTGTGTGACTAATTAATAAGCACACTAAATGAGATATTTTGACTTTAAAACCTAAAGCATCGAGCACATTTGTGTCAATCACTAAAGTGGTTTGGAACCAGCAACAAGCATTCAAGATTTATTGACCAGCTGAACTGACAACAAGGTAGATACATTTTTAAAGTAATATGTATCTCGATTTGTGATCTTTTTGGTGTGTCTCACCAGCAGCTATTGGCAAAAATCTGTATCTTGACTCAGGTTGATTTGCTAACAGTAACTCTTATTTTTACTACCTATAATTGATGTATCTCTTTTGAGTTGTTTTTTTTTTCCTTTACAGATGCTGTACAAAATTGTTGCTGTGAGCATTTTCTTCGGACTTGTATTTGCCGATCCTGTCCCTGAAATAGCTTCAGCGTCGGACGTAAGTTAAAAAGCCCTGAAAAATCATTTATAATCATCATCAACAGCCTATATATATATACGCTCCACTGCTAGGCACAGGTCTACTCTAGGTATATGCCTAGAATTTATAATGCGTTAATAACGTTATTGACTTAAGTCTCTTAAGTACTTCTGTTGAATTCGTCCTTTAAGCTTGTAAAACATTTGATTAATTTTCAGGGATTTGGATTCTTGTCGACTTTAATCGACGGTGAAACATCATCGGATCAGTCTTCGGATTTGGCAAGAATTGAATCTTCGCTTGTATTAAAACTCATAAATGCAGTTGTTGGCTACAAATCTGTAAGTTTACCTAAATTACTAGTTTAATACATTTAAATAATATAATACTAAACAGTAGTAATAAGCCGTTCGTGAATACTGTGTTTGTATTCGTAAGGATCTGTTTATCATCGATTGAATCAGACGTTACTTTGCGGAAGTCCATGTTAAATAAAAACAAAAATATTGCTTTCCTAATCCGCGATATGATAGCTAGCATTAATTAACTAACACGTTATCATATTTATCGCGGATTAGCAAAGCAATATTTTTGTTTTTATTTATCTGTTAAATCTAACAGACGGTTAAATGTTTATATTCAGAATTTGTATTAAAAATAAAACCCTTTTGATTCAACGTCCAATACGATTTAATATGTCTGGTTTTCTACTAATTGCTAAATATACTTAGTAACAAAACTCTAACATGTACTTTATATTTTTGCAGTCAGCGCTCCTAATTGCCGTGGATATTATCGAGTGGCTGGTGTCGAAATCCATCATGATTGCCGTCGGAGCCATCGCCACCTTCGGCTTCTGCAAGCTGACTGACAAGTGCAACTTCGACTACGAGCAGTACGTCCCGGTCACTCAGTTGAGGAGCCTAGCGACTCCGGAGCGGCTGGCTCGGGCTGAGAAGTTCCTGATCACCGCTGTCGAGAAATACGCGCAGAAGAAGAAGAGCAGCCTTCCATTGAATTCGCTATGAAAATAACTGAAGTGTCAGTTACTTTATAATATTTATTTTATTTATTAAATAAACATGAAAACAGACAAAGACGTCTGAAATGTAAATATGTTATTTTCTTTTGACACAAATTACCTACCTATAGGCGCTCTCAAATAGTGTTCTCAAGAAGTTGCTAATATTTTCGGAATTTATTGCGAGTTTTCAGTTCAAATTTCCAAAACGTTTTAAAATCTCACTATTTAATCTTCTATTTTTCTTTTTGGCACATTGATACTCATACTTTGATTTATACACTAGAAAATATGATCCGATAAAGCTGTAATATAGTAGTTTATTAGAAGGATTGCAGTAGTTCGCCCATGTTATGGTAAAGATCGTCAAATCTAAAACTAGAAGACTATAATTATACATATAATAACTACTATTAACACCGGGATATTTACCAATGTATATTTGTTTTGCCGAGTTCCCGAGTGATCGTGTATATGTCGCAGCCAACTGGTTTAGTGAGCCATTTGGTTAACTGCCTAGCATTTTCAATAAACTATGACCCGCCCGCAGGTCGACGAAGCCCCGCTGCGCGGGGCTTCTTTTTCTGCTCTGAGGGACACAAGCTGACTAACAAACCCAATGACCTTAAAATAAATAGCCGGATGGAGTATCGCTAACACAGAACTGAAGCATGTCTAATCCGCCATCTACCTATGTGTGCGTGCTGCTCGCAATAGGAAAAAGCAGTTGAAGTATGCGTGCGGCTCGTAGTACAAGCAGCCGGCATATTAGAAATGGCTTCAGTTCTATGGTGGCGAGCCTCCGTCCAGCTATTTATTTTAAGGTCCTTGAACAAACCTAACCTAAAATAAGGAGTGTGTTTAATGAAAAGGCTAGGCAGCTAATCACATGACTAACTAAACCAGTTGGCGGCGGCATATACCTACATACAGTATGTAACCAAACGTAAAGCAAAAAAATTTACCACGCAATTGTTAGATCGTAAAAATGACAACGGTACCTCATTTATTGAAATGTAGTCATTTTTATCATTGGCAAAAATCAGTAAGTGTGTGTGTGTAGTAAGTACAAGCATTTATGCTTTAACGACATCATCATCATGAAATGCGTTGTGATGATATGTTTGTTATTGTTGGTTTTGTATTAGTAGGTTTACGATAAGACAATGACGTTTAGATTGTTTACATCCACAGGCTGTTTCAAAATCATCTGCAAATAACAGGTACTTAATATTTTTTTTATTCAATTAAAAAAAAACTGCTGCAACAGTGATACAAACTATGCCATTACACTATACTTCATATCGACGTTGGCCAGCTTACAGTTTTGTTTTATCATCAGATACGTACTGTACTGTAGTTACCTTCACATATAGATTAAGTGTATATTGGTGTGACACACCAATTTCTTTTCGCTATTGACCATGCTGTCAACGGCCAGATTCGAAGGTAAATAACAGACTCCAAATGACCATATTCACTCCAAGATCCCATCATCAGGTCCTGATTTGGTTACAATGGTATACCTCAAAGGTCCTAACAAAATAGAATTTTCCAATTCGATTAAGTGTCGGTTCTTCGAGTAATCGCGTAACAAACATACAAAAAAAACCATACAGATGAATTGAGTAACCGTCCTTTCCTTGGATGTCAGTTAAAACCATACGATATCTTGCATGTAGGTATACCATACGTACCTATGTGTTGAAGGCGCGGTCAGCTATAGATTAGGAGAACTCTATCTTTATCGTTATAAAGTTGGTTTATTTTATATTTTGGTTGAGCCCAACCCTGAATAATTTTGTATGCTCAACTCAGAGTATGAATCCTTAAAAATAAATTTGACGTACATTGTGTATCTAGGGCGGTAAGATAGGAATTACAAACGAGAGTTTGTTATAAGCCCAAGCCGAAGCCGAGGGCTTTAATAACACGAGTTTGCAATTCCTTTACCGCCCGTTGCACACACAATGTTTTTCATCACACTTGTGAGGAAATCTATATAAAATAACCTTACTAATCCACCCAGTATGAAAAGATGTTTTTAAAACAGAAAGTGACATATATCCATAGACAATGCGAATGTCAAGTCACGTTCGGAAACCTTAGTGGTAAAAACCTAAAACGGCCATAATTAAATGTTTAAATAGTGTATTTCAGTATTTTGCAAATATAAAATCAACTATTTTAGGTCTTTACCTCTATGGTTTTCGAACGTGACTTGACATTCGCATTGTCTATGGACATATATGTCACTAACGTCACTGTCTGTTTAAATATTTTCTTGTCATACTGGTACGATTAGTAAGGTTATATTATTAAGATTTTCTCACAAGTGTTAGACAATGCAAATTCGGTCAAGCTGTTTCAGTTCACATTTTTACCGCGAATATTTAGATGAAATATTTTAAATGTGTATTTTTGTGGTTTAGTTTGCAATTTATAATAATTGGAAATTGTTTATAATGTGTTATTTGTTATGTTCATGTCAATTTTAAATAAATAAAACTGCAAAATATAGCAATAATCGTTTTTAGGGTTCCGTACCAAAATGGTAAAAAAGGAACCCTTATGGTGCGACTCTGTCTGTCTGTCTGTCTGTCCGTCTGTCACAGCCAGATATCTCAGGAACTACTGATGCTATCGATTTGAAATTTGGAAAAGTGTTAAAAGTAGCTAACCCGAGCCTATTGGACATAAAAAATATCTTGTACCTTTTTTACTTTTTTTTTAAAAGGCTCCGTAATGGGACTTTGAAAATTGAAAGTAGGGCTATTATATTGATTGGGGTATCAAATGAAAGGGCAATTTGTAGATTAAAACACCATTTTTATTTTTTTTCTTAAATAAGTAGTTTTTGATTTATACATTTTTATGTACCATTCCCCCCCTATTATCTCCGAAGTTACTGATCAGAAAAATGTGTCATAATTACTAATTATAAATATCAACCTGAATATTACAGGAAAAATAGAACGGTCTTGCTAACTTTAATACCTTTTTAGAAATTTACAAAACTTGGAATCCCTAGCGGCGAGTAGCAAAACTAAGCGATGGCATGTTTCACGCTAGGGGATTTCCGGGCAAAACTAGATGGCGCTAAAACACTAAACATTTAACGATGTTATAATTGAACAAAGAAACATAGTATAGTAACAATTAGTTCGTAAACAGCTAATAATAAATAAATTTAAATACATTTAAATACTGTGTCACGTTTGCAAAGTTAAATAATTGTAAATAATATTATAATTATTTTACCAAGCTTATACATAGATGGCGTTGTAAATTCGGGGAACAGCTTTTTGTATGGAGAATGACAGTCCTCTTGATTTAATGGTCCTTGCTATTAAATAGAATCATTACACGTCAGGTTCTAAATATTACAGGGAAAATCTAACTGTTTTCCTAACTTGCACTGTTTTTTAGAAATTTGCAAAAATCATAACATATACTTATTTGCTTCTACTAAACAAATCGACATACAGTTTTTCTTGAACTATTCGCGTATCTACTTATGAGTTTGTACGGAACCCTCGGTGCGCGAGTCCGACTCGCACTTGACCGGTTTTTTGTTTTTTTAATGGCTGAATGCCGTGAGTGATGAAATTCCATTCCGTGCCAAGTGTCAAGCCGCATAGGAAACGAGGTACTTTGTGGCCTATTTTTTTTAGGCACGTAATGTCAACATTTCATGCCATGTTTGAGAAAAATTCCTTACTTAACGCCCTAGATACACAATGTACTATTATGCCACACCTGGCCATAAAGTGGCTTTTACCGCACGCTACGCGTACGGAAAAAGCCGCTTTCTCCGCGGCCAAGTGTAGACATAAAATGATGTACACAACACGGGAGGTAATAAAGAAAGCCCTCGATTGTGATCTCGGCACCCTAGTTGTGTAATTAACATCAGTGTGTGTTACCATAATTGTAATATCAGTGTGTTATCTGTGCCAGTTATTATAATGTATGAAAAGTCATAATATTTTCGAAATCGTTGATATTAATATTATGAAACTGTAGTCGGGGATGGCGTCGCTACGATGACGACGTGGTGGCGCTGCAATGGCGGTCAATGTTATGGTCCCCGAAAACTCTACATATAATAAACTACTATTAAATAATTAAGCTCCAGGCGAAATTCTACAAAATACTATAATACATTATGATACGAGTGGGCTATGTTGGTCATTGCAGTCGAGGCTGTATTGCACAGCCCGAGCAATACAGCCTCGACTGCATTGACCAAGATAATCTTTTATTATACTTTGACTGAAACTAGTTTATTCATCTACAAAAATGATCACCTCTTTTTGGCTTGTGACTTGGCCAAGATGCAGGTGAATATGACGAGGCAGCGAGGATTATGCAATTAAACATACACATTGACAGAGTACTAGCCTGTTGAACGACTAATAATCAGTACTTTACTTCAAATTGTCAGTACTTTATGATTATTTCGCAATGAGTGGTAGTTAGTTTCACGTAGAGGTAGGAATGAATGACGCACATCCGATCTGTGCATTGTTCTGAAAGTAGGTACGTACTCATTTGCTTCCGGAATAGATATTATCTATTTTACAAAATGACGATTGCAATAAACGTCAAATTATCACTATTACTAAATTATCGGTAATATATATATATATATTTAAGCAAAAATAAGTTAATGCAGGCTAGTTTTTGCCGCGCGGTTATACCGCCGACACTATCAGGCCAGGGACCATAGGTTCTCAAAGTCGTCCGTACTCCGTACCGTCTCCCAGTGGGCGCCTCCAGGCTGCGTCAGCCCGATTGCACCCCCCCCCCCTCCGTAAAATAAAATCATAACAATATGGGTGGTTTTTTGTCGTGCAGGCGCTGAAAGTTTTTTATCATGACTAAGTGGGCGGACTCATTTGTGCGGCAAACCCGGTGGCAAATTGAGTACCCGCCGGGTATACGGCCGGGCTTGCCCTATACTACTACACACTACTATGCCGGCGGTCGACATATAAAATTACGGCGACGGCGGCCGATAAAATTATGCAACACTAGCTGTGTCCATGATGGGATATCCATGGAAACGTTCATCCTCTTTGTAAAACCCTTAGGAGAATAATTTTTAAAATTCCTTTCTCAGTGTTGTCAGTTGTGTTGTATTTCTAGGTTGTGCGTTATGGTTCAATAACTGCTTTTGTTTAGCAGATTTTAATCTTATATGAGCTAGCCCACATGTGTCCGGGTTCGGTATTTTGATTGCTCTATTTTCTCACCTCTAGCCAAATCTAATGTTATAGCGCAACAGGATATGAGGGTTTTTTAGTTTATGCTTTGTTTATTTTTGTGTAACTTCAAATTACATTTTTTTTGCAAGTCTTTGACGTTTATCTTTTCTGATTCAAAAAAATGATAAAATCAAATATAGAGCATATTGCTTGCTATGTTTTTTAAACTAATTTTATTGATTGTATTGTATTTATTTTTGTTTGTAATTTTATTGAAAATAATTTACTTAAATTAGGTGCCTACCTAATGAAATATAGTATTTCAAATTACTAAATGAGTATGAGTATATTAAAGACTTGGAATACGATACCAAAAAACTGGCCAAGAGCATGTCGGACCATGCTAAGTGTAGGGTTCCATAGCCGTAACTATAAGGTAAAAAAATACGATGTAAAAAAAGTACAACAACAAAAGAGCGTATCTTCATAGCAATTACGTACTTTTGTTGAGAAGCGCAGTTTATCGGCAATAACTCAAAAACAATACATTCGATCTTGTTGAAAATAATTTTCGTTGAAAGTATTAATTAAGCGTTACCTTCGTGATTTTTTTCATATTTTTCGGACGCACGGTTTAGAAAATAGAGGGGGGGGGACACAATTTACACAACTTTCGGAGCGATTATTTCCAAATACATTCACTTAATCAAAAACATTACTTAGGAACCTTATAGTGTTTTTTAAAGAGCTGTCGAACTATGTACCACACGTTGATATTTGCTGAAAAAAAATTTTTTTACTGTCTTTAACATGTATGGAGTGCCCCCCCTAAAAATATTTATTTTAATTATTTATATACCAAACTAAGTAGCGGCTCATAAAAGACACCTATATTCCAAATTTCATCAATATCCATCATGTAGTTTTTGAGTAAAATGCCTGTGACATACGGACAGACAGACAGACGGACGGACATGACGAAACTATAAGGGTTCCGTTTTTGCCATTTTGGCTACGGAACCCTAAAAATGAAGTTGATGTTTCAAATTAATTTATTTTAAGTTAAATAAATACTACTTAACATAAGGACAGATGCAACAGCGTAATATAGTACATTACTTACATAAGGAGGTAAAACAAAGAATGTCTCAGATCGCAGGTATTTGACACCCGAGCCGAAGGCAAGGGCGATAAATATGCGACCTTCCTGCGAGGTTCTGCTTATTACCTCCTGTGGTAAGTACAAAATTTTACGTCTCCTCCAGGCCAGGAAGTGGGATTTTCCGCACGCCTAGTAGGTAATTGCCACTTTATGGCCAGGTGTGACGTAAATTAACTGGTAAACTTGGCCGCTCCATTCTCCAGGTGCTTCGCAGCCAACGCGAGTTCAGGTATTTCGTACTCTTGCGCATAATCCCAGGTGCACTTGCCGGTCAGCTTGCAGAAGGCCAGAGTCACCGCCGCCCCAAGTATCGCAGATAAGCAATTCCGGGCGATCCAGATAACCACGTCAGCTACTAAAGCGATGGCCGCCTGAAAATGCATTTAAATATGTTTATAAATATGAGGGAACGTATTATAAGTGATTGGAAAGACATATCATGGACACGTTTATGATCGTGAACGTGGACAAAACATCAAAGAAGTGTACGATCATTGAGTAGAAACGGTGATATGTGACTGTCGTACTCCATCAAACAATGATAGCAAAAATCTATAATAATACAAACCGAGAGTTGTGAATAATTTATTTCTTGTGTCAGAGTATGATGATAATAGTACATGGTGGCAAAGTAAGTTTGGCATACTAAGGAACTCGCAATATTTGGGGAGACTTATGACTAGCAGTAGCAGTGCACGTTATTAGTCTGACGATAATGATAAATTGTACAGTATCTTTGGACTCACCAATTTGTACCCCACGAGTGACCACGCCGTTGAAATCAGGAACCAAGTCGTTTTAAGTCCCGTGAATATCACATCTCCCAATGTCCTAAAATAAGAATAGTAACTTAGTAAATAACATTAAGAATAAAAGCTATTTCAATTTGAAACAATTTCAAAGATTGTATGTTTACTTACGGGACTTGTAAAATTCGGCTCTCTTTTTCTACCGGAACGATCTCCTAAAAAACATAATTTATGAGTACCAAGAAGCATAATTCGCGTTATTATACAGCTTAAATGATTACTATGTAATATAAAATATAGTACAGAGAGTCTAAAGATAAATCTAGATACCAACGTACAGTGTATTGTACATTATTTAGTTTTGCGCCATGGACAGCAGCCACGCAGACGAGAAGAACAAAGGCAAATAGTTGAGAAGACATCTGAAACAATAAAAATATCTTCAGTATGAGCCTCATTAGATGGTCTGATGACCTAGTTAGGATTGCTGAAAGTCGATGGAGGCAAAAACGTGCGACCGTTCATTATAGAAGTCTTTGGGGGAGACCTATGTTCAGTAGAGACGTCTCCAGATTGAAATGATGATGATGATGATGAAAAAAGTATGAACCAAACTTAGACTAATAATAACGTATACGCGCCTTTGGTAGAAAACAGCACATCGTGTGAATATAAGAGTGGGTACAAGTATGCAAATATAGTCCTTAGTCGGGAGCATTTGTTAGTAATGTAACAATCCGAAATTGTATCATAAGCGTCATAGATAATGTTTTACAGTTTGCTTGGATCTTGTGAATCTGATTTGTACGCAATTGAGCATAAAAATAATACAGCAATTGGAAGATTTGGAAATCCTAGAGAGCACTTTATAGTGGATCGAGTCTCTCGGTTCTTTACACAAACGAAAAGAGAGTTGATAATCGACTTTAACAAATCTAATTTGGTTGAAATGTGTTTCATATAGTGCATGTTATTTTGCAGAAACAATATGTATTAAATTAAGCAATAAAATTAAACTAATTTTAACGTTAAAATGGATTGTTAACGCTCTCTTCGTTTATATGGAGGACTGGGCGACTCGAATCACCTTAAATATAAATATACTTTGCATTGCGTGCGTCTTAAATCAAAGAGTAATAATCTCACCTTAATATTGTTTTAGACGGAGTGGTGATACGCTTCAACGAAGATTTCGGTTATGACGAACCTTTGTGGAAGGGCTTATAAATATACTATAAAATCATTGTAATGACCACCTAAGTATGCTATTTACTAATAGGTTGACACTTTCCTTTTTTACATTAGTAAATTTAAGTATTTAATAACGCACAGCCAAGGATTCCGTTAATAGAAATTGTAGATTGAATAATTACTATTTTAATTAATTTGTTGATGGCTTTGAGTCACGAATTATATCAATAATAACTACACTTCCAAAGAACCAAAATGAAATATGAATAAATGCACGAGTCACTATGAAATACCTAAATCGCTATACATATGTATGCCTATAATATTTGAAGAGTTCTCTCGATTTCTCCAAGATCCCATCATCAGATCGTGATTTGGTTGCAATGGGACTACCTCGGAGGTTACCCTTTCTAATAAAAAAATATTGTTTCAAATCGGTTCAACCGTCTTCGAGTGGGAATGGGAACCCCTTTTGTTATTTTTTGTAATAGCTGCAATATAAATACACATACTCTGAACATATCACGCATCTACCTATTACATACCATATATAAAATCAAGCAAAAAATGTCAATTAAATCACGTTTCTTGTATGGGGACCCCCTTTTAGTATTAACTTCATTTAGTTTTTATTATTTGTTGATATAGCGGCAATAAAAATACACATTCTGTGAAAATATTAAGCATCTACCTATTACCATTACTAAAAGCGAGCAAAAAGTGAAATAATTAATTTTTGATTTTATTTTGTTTTCATTATTTGTCCTTATAGTGAAAATAGAAATACATACTCTATCTATTACGGTTCAAAAAACAGAGCCGTGTGACAGACCGGCAGAAATACGTTTCTTGTATGGGCTTGATATTACCCGACTGCGACGAAGCCCAAAGGAGGGTAATGTGTTTGGCCTGTATGTATGTATGTCCGTTCCTGTGTCCGCTCGTAACTACTCAACGGCACAACCCATTTTGATAAATGATACATCATTGGATTCGTCTTGATGGCGCGAGTGTCACTGGGTAAGTTCTGGGGAAGTTCGTTAAAATAAACAAAATGGCGGATTTTATGCACTCTTAAAGTGCACCGCGGTCGGGTTTTTTTTAGTAAAAATATTTATTATTTGATTTTCTTTTTATTATTTGTTAACAACAAATAAATAAAATAGTGGCAATATAAATACATATTATTTGAAAAATTTAAGTCCTTACCTATTGCGGTTCAAAAGCTAGAGCCCTGTGACAGGCGGACAGACGGACAGCGGAGGCTTAGTAATAGGATTCCGTTGGCACCCTTTGCATACGGAACCCTAAAAATATGCTATCAAGTCTCTTTTATAAGTGAACGTACACTCAGATGAAGGAATTGCTTAGAAGGCAAAATTATGTATTTTTATTTTCATACATCTTTTACCTACTGGAGTAAGACACACATGTTGCGTTACTCACTCTACTTGTACCAGGGTCGTCGTATTAGATGTTTGTCTGGGAAAATACTTAACTAGATGTATTGCATTGGAAGTGTCATACAAAAGTAGGAATGCCATGATACATTATTTTCGTATGTAAGAACTTATTATGTACCCACGGCCCACGGCGTCACCTCCGTTATTCACATTATTATGGTAAGGGTAAGAGGTCTTATCGGGATATAATGTATCCTAAAATTGAATCCAAGACTTAAGTCTATTTGTGCACCAAATTTTATCCCAATCCATTCAATCGTTACCGCGTTATTTATTAACAAATACAAAACCCTCTAAACATCCAAACATGTTCACAAATTTTTACATTTATAATATGAGTAGGATAAGATTCCAGTGATATCGCTTCCTTAGTCAGAGATAAAGAGCTGAGGATGTGTCACCGTGTCTGTTTTGTGATTAAGCAAGGCGTCTAGTTTTATCACAGAATTGTGTGGCAGTTATATTGCTTCCACTTATGACTCCGCTCAAAACAATTGAGTTCGAGTTTGCAAGTGCTTGTCATTATTTACACAACTGTTGTCTTAAAATTCCATGATCGCGTCAAACCCTCTAAATAATAAAAAGGTATACTCAGTTATGAAGTGTGTGTAGATCACCCATGTTGGCTAGATATGTGACGTATAGCAAAATATTCCTTTGTATTTAAATGACCTACAGATATCCGGCACATTAAACATACGGGTAGGTCACTGCCACCTTATCATTCAAGTCTCAACATATATGTTTACGCGAATAGTTTCATGTCAGTTGCATATTCGCTTTCTCTTTGTGAGTTAGGGGGCGTTCTTATCTTCAAATTCCTATCGGGCGTTGCAGTGTTTTAATTACGAAGACTGGCTGGTTATCTTGATTTTTATCTCTAAACAAGGTGTATCTACTCATCCCAGTGTCAACATTAATCCATACAAAACCGCACGCCACACAGTTTTGGTCGCAAAATGGGTAACTCAAAAAGCAAGAAAGTGAAAATCAGTCAAAGTGAAACTGAAAGGAACGTGGAACCACGAGAAAGGATCAACTCTATAAAGACTGAGTTGTCTGAAGCGACGAATTCTAATTCCAACAAACCAGATCTTACAGTGCGGAATGAAAATGAAATGACCAGCGAAATTGATACAAAAGAAACTGATAATGCCAGCAGTGCGTCCACAGTTGAAGTTTTAGACGATAAGTGAATTCAGTGCCATTAGAGTGTTTGTTATTGCGGATATTTTGATTTTTATATTATTTTACAACGATTAAAATGTATATTTTGTAATTAATGAGTGAATATTTCTCTTTTCCGTCGCCTGCTTCCTCTAATCGATTAACTTCACCAAGGACAAGGTGTATGTGTATTGCAAACAATTTTAAATTTTTGAAGTTCACCAATTTGCAATTTATTTTCTTTAACCTGTAGAATAAAGTTAAAGGAAACTAAAAACGTTTTATTTATAAGGTAACAAAAAATCTTCTATACTTATTGGATTACAATTAAATTAAATTCCTTTTCGTCTCCTACGTTTGAACAACCAAATGAATAGGGTTCAGTTTATATTACTCTACAAAAGTCTGTACTTATGTTGCTTGTTAAGATAGGAGAACTACTTCCACTTCAACACGTAATTTTGGACTTTGTACAATAAAATTACACATCACCCTGATGAATAGTGCTTATTACTGAATTAATATGCCTGCCTACCCTGTTTAAAGTAATGTTGCTATGCCTTTGGAACATGTCTACTTATTTTGAATAATAGTTTTTGCATGAACAGTTAATAAAAACCTCCTGTTACCTTTCTTGGAAGGAATTACATGTTTGTAAAAAGGTTATCTCAAGTTCTCAACGATTCACTCAGAATGTGAGTGACATCACCTCGCTGCATTCTACCTACGCCTTGTTATCATGCTAAACTAGTTTGCACCTGGCTAGTTGCTAGTATTGATAAGAGAGAATGTTTACGGGAAAACTATTTTGATTTTATTTTGTTTATGTAGTAGGTTTGGGTAACACCTTTGAGAACCCGAAACTCTCGACCGTGTTCGACAGCTGTGAATCATTTCAACAAACTCTTATTTTTAATTGGACCTATAACTAATAAAGCCTACAAGATATGTTAGATATACTTATTTATCTCTATAAATACAGTGTGTCCCTGGATTAAGCTCGTCACGAGCGCACGCCGCGGTGGGATGAATTGGCGTAAACGTGGACATTCGATATTTTTTCATAAAAACCTATTTTGAAAAATGTTTTTAGATAGATCATAGCGTAGGCAATAAAAGATGTTATATAATGTTTTTCGAAATACGGCATATTAAAGCAGGAAAAAATAAAGTCTGTTTTTTTTGTATGGAATCGAAAATTAGGTATCTTAATTATAACGAAACCTTTAGCGATCGTGACTTCTAACCTCTTGGACTTCTTTTTCCTACTTTTTTAGAGTACGAAATGATATATAACTTGGCTCTGTAGGTGCCCGTTTTTTTATAGTCCTGTAATTATTGACCTGTTGAGACAAAATAATAATTTTTTTAATTTTTTTTATCCTAAAACTGCTACACGCGTATTCTTTTTCATGATACCTAACTCGTTACCTAAAAATAAAATACCATGAATAAAGTCAATATAGTTTACCACTCCAAAACCTACATACATAATCATACTACCTTTTAAAGATATGCAACCTATTCGAAAATCGGGTTCACTGAAACTTTTTTGTATCTTAATATGATAAGGAAAGGAATATTTGTATTTAAGTTTTTTGAACACTGCTTGTACAATGAAAAAAAAACTGTGCTATTGTTTCAAAATGTTAATAACTCGTCAAATTGGCCCTTAAATATTATCGATGTACCTCTAAACTATGCGTTTCCTATGAAAATGATAAAAAAAAAAGGAAAAAGAAACTATTATTTATGAAGTTTGGGTGAACTATAAAAAAATAACTGGCCAAGAATGCCTCAAAGAATTACAAAATTTTGAACAAAATCCAAAAACTTTTTATTTCAAATTCTATTATTGGTAACATTTTGAAAGGTTTTGGCATGTTTTTTAGAGTTTTCGTAATCAACCGTTTATTGGCTATTAGATGATGGCTTTCTTTCATTCCTAATTTAAGTAGGTAGGTTCTTCACAATTAGCAGTTTTAGATCGAAAGGCAAGTTTAAAAAAATAAGTTAAAACTCAAATAACTTGATAACCATTGAGTTTTAACCCACGGTTGATTGGTCGTAAATCATTGCAAATGAGCTCTAGAATAACCCCTTTCAAGAAATAGGTCGAATTACCAGTCAACCTGTATAAGGGTTCCGTTTTGGGGAACCTTAAAAACGGGCACCTACAGAGCTAAGTTATATATCATTTCGTACTCTAAACAAGTAGGAAAATGAAGTCCAAGAGGGCAGAAGTCGCGCGCGATCGGTAAGTAAATGTTTCGTTATAATAAGATACCTAATTTTCGATTCCATACAAAAAAACAGATTTTATTTTTTCCACAGACATTATTTAATATCTTTTATTGCTTACGCTATGATCTATCTTAAAGAATTTTTCAAAATTGGTTTTTACGAAAAAATATCGAATGTCTACTTTTACGTCAATTCGTCCCACCGTGCGCCGTAGGTATTGGGACTGTGAACAACGGCCTTTATCTATTATGCTGGCCGCCTTAGATTTTTTGAATTCTTATATGTCATGTCTGTCGCCTTTGAGTTGTCTAAAAAATATTAATACAAAATTCTGCTCTAAGTATCGTTTTCCTAATAATTCGCAATAAATGGTGGTAAATATTGTTCTGAGCGTTTTCGGCACTTCACAAGTGGTCACTTCGAGCCGATAAGTAATTAATAATGTTCAACACACCACCACCGAACATGGTGAAAACACGTAGTGCCGCGCGCGCGGAGCGCGAAGTAGAACCGGTAACAGAACTCGAGGTATCCGTCACCGTGGAGCCTCCACCACCAACTCCGACGGCCGCGGATCGGACGTTCGTGGCTGGCAGCAGCCGTATGGACCTTCGGCCACCGTCGTTGATGGACGACGGCGCGCCGCACCCGCTGCCACCGCACAGTAAGGCATCGTCCGTTTATACAAGCGCGTCAGCTAGAAGGAAGAGGTTGGAGCTTGAGGCCGCAAAACAAAAGGCAAGGATACAACTAGAGGAGCTAGATGCCGCAAATGCAAAACAAAAGGCAAGGATACAACTAGAGGAGCTAGACGCCGCGAATGCAAAACAAAAGGCAAAGATACAACTAGAGCTCATTGACAAACAACTGGAGGCCGATTTAGCCGACCTAGAGAGTTACAGTCCAGACAATCGATCACGCACACTATCCGTCAGCCACGTAGAGAAGTGGTTGGACGAGCGCCAGTCTGAACCCCATGATGAGCAGCCTGTTCACGAAACTGTCAACAACACGGACAGTTTGCGCCCGCCGGTGGTGACGGCCGCCAGCACCTCGGATAACACGGTTCAGATGCTAGCTAGTGCACTCAAAGATTTCGCCGAAATCACTAGAAATAACGGACCCAACAACAGTAAGTTACTGAGCCGCTTGAGTACAAACAAGGACCTTCCTAATTTTTCTGGAGACCCGATTGACTGGATTTACTTCAAGCAAGCTTACGACGAGTCCACCGACGTCTGTGGTTTCGGCACTAAAGAAAACCTTTAGCGATTGAGAAAATGTCTTCATGGCCCTGCGAGGGAAGCCGTCTCGGCCCTTTTAGCGAGCGCTACGTCACCCGATGTCGTTATGTCCACATTAGCGCTACGATTCGGAAACGCCGACGCAATCGTCTACAAAGTAATGCAAAACATATTTAAACTTCAACCCGTGTCCCCTGACTACCATAAAGATATAGTCGCTTTCTCTGTGAATGTGCAGAATTTCATCGCTGCAGTACGAGCAGTCGGACGTGAGGAGTGCACATATCTACGATCATTTTGTCAAAACTCCCGCCTCTGCTGATTTCTAAGTGGTCGGACTATAGTTTCGCGCCCATCAATGAAGGTAAAATGTCGCGCTTGGATATACTATCTCAGTTTTTACACCTAGAAGCAGTAAAAGTATCCACAACAGCAAATATACTTACTTTACCTACTTCAAGCACGCGCAACAATAGTTACATCCATCGACCGCATCCTATACTAGTACAGTCAGCCGCAACAAATTCGACTAGCTGTTTATTCTGCAAGGGAACGCAACACGACTTACCGACTTGTAAGAAGTTCAAAAGGGCATTACGAAAAGACAGATGGCGCCACGTTAAAAGACACGGTCTATGTTTTAAATGTCTAGTGCACCGTCACGATCGAGAGACCTGTCCCGCGCCCATGTGCGACAAGGAGGGATGCGGCGGCGCGCACCACCGACTGCTGCACTACGAGATTGACAGCAACGCTCGCCGCCCAGCCGACGTCGGTGCCAGCGCCCTGCTGCTACCGGAGCCGTCGCCTGTCATGGAGCCCACGCCGATCACGGAGCCTACGTCATCGAGCACCGCACAGACATCGCGCGCGACAGAAGCTACGACCTGCTTTCTCGCTGATGAAAAGAAGGTGCTTTTAAAAGTCATTCCTGTTAACATTCATGGACCGAACGGTGTCATTGCAACGAACGCGATCTTGGACGATGGATCGACAGTGTCGCTCGTTAGCGCCGCGCTGGCGGCGCGCGCCGGCCTCCGCGGCCGCAGCGAGACCATGCGCGTTTGCGGCGCCTGGAACGATGATGTGTTAGTGTGTGAATCAACCGTATTGACTCTAAGAGCGCTCGCAGACAGAGCGCGGTCTGGAGTTCCGAGTTCTGCGTTCAGAGTTCTGTGTATTGACCGCTGCCGCCTGCTGTGTGCATTATCGTAAGGGACTCAGTACATTCGAAAGAACGCAGAACGCAGAACTCGGAACTCAGAACGCCAGACCGCGCTCTGTCTGCGCGAACCCTAAGCATTTCTAATTTAGATGGTAAAATGCATAGCCTGACTGTACGTAGTGTAGAGCAGTTAAACTTACCTGTACAAAATGTTGCCTTAGTAGATTGCGAAAAATATGCTTATCTTCAAGCACTTAAAAATAAAATAAATTCCACCGCACTTACTAAGCCAGAGGTACTCATAGGTCAGGATAATTATAATTTGCTACTGCCTTTAGAAATACGCATAGGTCAGCATAATGAGCCGTCTGCTACACGATCTGCTTTGGGTTGGTGTTTACATGGGTCGGTACAGGTAGCACGCACGTCGCGGGCCGCACGCTCGGCACGCTCGCCGCACGCTGTGATCAACATCTGCGAGGTTCCCGACGCAGATGTCATTGCCAACTCTCATGCACTTTCCGAGTTACATGAAGAAGTGCGCCGTTTGGATGTGTCAGGTAGGCCTCAACAGATCGCCAACTATGTCGAAGCGCAGGAGATGCTGGATGAGACTGCCGTACTTGCCAACGATCGGTGGACAGTGGGTCTGCCATGGAAAGATCCGCACTGTATTTTGCCCCATAGTTTCCAGAGTGCCTTTATAAGACTACAGGGTGTCGAAAAGAACATGTCCACCGACGGAGAGAACACACAAAGGTATGAAAAGCGTGGCAATCATCTGTTTGGAAATTATTTTGCACATGCAATTATTGATGCGTCGACTACGCCGTTACTAGGCGACACAGAAGGGTTCGGCAGCGTACGGCATGGTGCGTACCATCGCCTGCTGCACTTTGAAGACAGCGAACATACTCGCCGCTTGGTCGACGATGTCATGAACACTCAGCGATTGGCGGACATGACCTGGCAACGTTGGCTGAAGGAGTATCGTTCACAACTATTACCTAGAAGGAGGTGGCAGCAGGATTAAGGGCCGCTGTCGTTGAAGTCAGCATGCGGCTGGCGTGTCGCGTTGGTCCGTGGCGCGCGTTGCTCCTGTACCAACCACTGATGAGTGCTAGTTTCGCACTAGGGTGGGGAGTGTGAACAACGGCCTTTATCTATTATGCTGGCCGCCTTAGATTTTTTGAATTCTTATATGTCATGTCTGTCGCCTTTGAGTTGTCTAAAAAATATTAATACAAAATTCTGCTCTAAGTATCGTTTTCCTAATAATTCGCAATAAATGGTGGTAAATATTGTTCTGAGCGTTTTCGGCACTTCACAGGGACAGTTTCATAAGGTTTTTTTTTAGGAATAAACATTTTCTGATTATGATTTTAAATATATTTTGCTCAACTTTGCTGCCAGGGTCTTGGAACTACTTAGATTACTTTAAATAGTTATATTTATAATGAATATAGGTACTACCCAAAGTCGCTTGTCATTACCCAAAACATGCTATTATTGGGTAGCTACTGGAATACTTTATAGTATTTATATACATATTATAATAACCGAGTTTTAGTACCTAGATACTCATAGATATAACGTCGGTTAGCGTCTATTCTGGCAAGATCCACCATATTTTGGTATTAAGCTGTTTGCTTCAGTCACTTGTTGGTCTTCCTATCATGTATCAAACCTGAAGGCAAATCAATGATATAGAACCGACTAGGCTTACATGTACCAATTTGTCAGAATGACGAGGCGTAATTTTTCCCGCCCCCGTTACTATGGTGCTCATAACCATAACATAGAAGTACCTGCCGTACTATTTCAGATGATGGTGGCATAAATCAGTTGACATTCATTAAGCCTGTGATCAGCGGTGCGTTGCGAGTTTTTTAAAATGTTACCATAAATAGCAGTTTAGCTTACTTCTAGCCTCAGTTCATCTAAGCACGACGGATGGTCGCTGAAATACTTAACATAATGTTTTAACTCGAATTGGAATCGCATAAAATAGATTTTTGCAATCCAGTTAATGTGTTTGTGTATAAAGAAATTATTTGAATAGGAATTATTTGATTCTTGTAATACAAAAAGTCAAGCTGGGGCAGTGTATGGACAAAACCGTTGCGGCAAAAATACAATCGGCAAAGTGAGTTGCAAACATGAATTGCCTCCTTGATCGAAATTGTCCATTGAATACTATGAGTCGATTAATTTTTTATTTCCGTATTCAATATCTTTGTTTTTTGCCATAAGTAAAAAAATAATATTGCTGTCATGGTGATATTGCTGGAGGTAGTTTAGTCAGTGCTATACAAAACAAAAACATTTTCGTGCTGATTTTTTTATGCTCATTCTGTTTTGTGAACAACGATCGACACCACAATCTATTTTTATTTCTAATTTAAAAATAATCTTAGTAGTTTCCACTTAAAGGGAACAGTGATACGTGTTAAGAACATTTATTTCTCTTTAGTTTCCAATATTAGGTTCACGAGTTGTTAACATTGAATGCCTGTGATATTATTGAACATGTATGCTTTTGATTTTATTCTGCAGATAGTGCAAATTTGTTCGTCAGTAATCCAAGTAACACTGAATTCACAATGAGAAGTTTCCCTGTTTTTATAACAATTTTTCTTGTAATATATGCCAATGGGTGAGTTTTTGTAATACGTATATGAGATTGGCTGGTAATAGCAGCAAGAGTGTATTGGCTAACATAGTTTAATATGAAACTAACTCTTGTGTGTTATGGTATAGGTAATAAGTTTTGATTATGCCTTTTAATACGGTAACACATATTTTACACAATTTACATAAGTGTGCACTGGGAGAGGGATTAACTTGAGGCGCGGGCCACCGACTTTAGGCTGAATTCGAAGCGTTCGGTTGTTCAGGTAGTATGTAGTACAATCTTAGAGCAATATGGCTCTAAGACGACACTCTTAGAGCTATATTGCTCTAAAATGGTACTTCTGTTGTTATAATGCCATCCAGTTGACATGTTTTTCACTCTAAATTGCTTAAATTCAAGGTGAAATCACGTTTGCTCTTGTACTGCCCGCAATAAAATCAAATATTAGCCGCGTTACCTGGCTATTAGATACATATCTCTTCTTTCATGTCGTTCCCTCATTACTGAGGATCGTGACCAACTATAATGTCCCTCCACATAGCGCGGTCAAGGGCCATATGGGCTGCCCTCTGCATGGTACCACAAGCATTTTTTATGGTGTCAGACCATCTTGTCGGGATTCGTCCTCTGGCGCGTCGGCCCTCAACTTGGCCTAGAACAATACATCTCTCAAGGCAGTGCTGATTAAAACGCATTATATGGCCAAAGAATTTGAGGATCCTCTCATTACAAATAGCTGACAGTCGCTTCGTAATTTTCAGCTCCTTTAATATGGACTCGTTAGTTCTCATTGCGGTCCATGGGATCCTGAGCATCTTTCATAGACACACATACTATACAACATTTGTTAATAAAAACTAAACAAAATACATGTCAACTGCTATTAAGCCAAAAGTAGTCCTGAACCCAACGGTAACGTCGAAAAAATTATTAAAATTCGTCTAACGCAACCTTAATTGATAACCGATTATATAATTTAACAGTTAAACAGTTGAAGTTATTTTCTTTAATTATTCTCATCTAAATTTATTCGTATCGAGTATTACAATCATTACTAACAATTACCAAATACATTCCTGAACCTATTGTAACTAACACGCGAGATCTTGTCTCACATATATGTTTTAGCATGTTTCACATTTCTGTGATATTACTCTGAAGAGTTGAGTAGGCGCTTAAAAGTGAGGATTTGCGTCATAGGCTAATACATCATTAGTTTATAACAATTTAATACCCCACTTGATATTTTTATAGCCCCACTTTTAATTTTCGACATCCCACTTCGGCCACTTTTAAAATACCTTAAAAGTAAAAACGGTATAGGTTTTTTTATGTTCAATAGGCTCGGGTTAGCGATTTTTAACACTATTCCAAATTTCAAATCGATAGCAGCAGTAGTTCCGGAGATGGCTGTGAGCCTGTGACAGACGGACAGACAACCAGAGAGACAGAGTTGCACCATAAGCAAAGTATAAAGACAAACAAGTTGTCCAACTTCGGCCGTTTAGGAGCGCGCGACACGTATTTTACACAGACGCGCACTCGCTCGTCTGTGTGAGTGCGATCCATACTGGAGTATTTTTGCGCATTCTTAAATCTTTGCTTTGTTTGTACACGGTGCGCACAGATTTAAGCGCGCGATGTACCTTTTATAGGAAGAAAAAGTACTGTATTATAACCCTTACCCTTTAATAATGGTCAATCCCATACGCCTTAGGCCACAACACAGACCACCTCCACTAGACGGAGCATGCCATACGACACGAGCTCACCACGCATATGTGCGATTAAATATCGCTAGATATTACAACGCGGTACAACGCGTGTTTCACATCTTTTTTATCATTATATGTTTTGAGATTGTCGTCGGATTGAACAGAAATATTTATTTCACGTTTGGTGCACACACAAGTCAGAAACATGGTCGCAACTGAAAGAGCGGCTGGTCGCGTAATGTCGTAATGCTATACGATTGACCATATCTGATGTGAGCGCGCGCCGCCCAACATGCTCCGTCTAGTGGAGGTAGTCTGTGGGCCACAAACACCTGCCGCCAGGGTGATTTACTTTACCGCCCTGGTGTGTAATGCACCTACTATTGATGTGCCTCAGTTTTAGACCTCATAAGGGGTAGTATAATCTTTTCGAAATTATGTTCACACTATAGTCTTATTTAAAGTCGAACGGCATTAGAACTCTCAAAGAGCCAAGAAAAAAGTAAATGGCGTTGACCTTAAAAAACCAATTGCTAGTTAATTCTGGTTTATTGAGACTTCCCGAGTCATTTCGCGCAGACAATAAGTATCAAGCTATAAAATGAAACATATTTCAAGTATAACTGATGGCGTGTAAATGATGATCCCAATGATTTCAAAAGTAATGATAGGCTCATTCGAACAGTTCGGAACTATTTTCCCCGTAACAAAAAATGCAGCGCCGCGTGTCGCACTGCCGACTGGCACTGATTTGGTGGTATTTTTATTTATTTTTTGGAACCGTCTGCGCGCTCGCTTAGCCCTGTCCTTTGTATACGTCAATGGATGATCCTTTTTTTGCTTGTATGGAAAACCGACGGACTCCAATCACCTCAATGATTATTTTTCCAGTAACGCAGCAGCTCGTTCCAAGACCAGCAGGATGCCAGCTCAGCCCATAAAGCTGTACTACTTACCCCCGTCCCCACCTTGTCGAGCGGTCATGTTGCTCGCCAGGGTCATGGGATTGGAGCTGGATCTGGTACTCACTAACATATTGGAGGGTCAGCATATGACACCTGAATTTTTGAAGGTAAGTAAGTATACTTATACAAGGCTCTATTTTTTTTCATTTATTTATTTATAAAAACTAGCTGTCCCGGTGAAATTCGTTCCGCCTCAGCTTTTTTAATTTTTTAGATGTTTTAATAGTTACGAGTATTCTGTTATTCGGGGCGGAGACAAATCAAAGATCATAAAAATCAGTCCACCCGTTCTCGAGTTATACGACAATTACAATGTTCACTTAACTTACGGCGAAACATAGGGGTACTTTAATATTATATCTATAGGTGGAGCTATAATACTGTTACATAAGTAAAATTTTGGGAATTCTAGATAAATAGGGTATAGCGTATTATAGGACAGGTCTAAGTCCATTGTCCAGCGGTAGACGGAAATAAGAAGATACCTACTAGTTCTTCGTCACAACCCAGTCGTTGTCTGCTTTGCTCCTTATGGATATACCAGCATACCATACCTACACTCAAAACTTGAAGTCCAATTGATTGTACGATTTCCCTTTTGTACACAGATGAATCCTCAACATACAATACCAACAATGGATGACAACGGATTCATTTTGTGGGAAAGGTGAGAGTGGAAATTAACTGCTAAGTGCTAACTTAATCAAATGATAATAGTAATAAGCTTGTAGAAACGAAAGCTTTTATTTAACTTGGAACGTTCGTATGTATGTAAGTAGTTGTGGTTTAAAAATTTGCAAACTATTCTTCAACCTCTTTCTGGTATCCGATTGAGCTAACAATTAGCATAATTTTGTAGGTTCGATGACAATGCAAGATTATGGTACCTACTATCGAGCTGATCTCCTTAGATGGAGTCAGTTTAGGGCTGCCATCCGTCCGGGTTTCCCCGGATTTGTCCTAGTTTGGAGAGCGTCCGGGAACGTTTCATTTGTTTGGTTTGCTACTCCGGCTCGCGAGAGCTAATCCCAATCCGCCCCCCACCCCCGGGAAGCGAAAAAAAGCTGCGTTGCTGTTGAGATGTCCGGATTTTAAGCTCCAACCGGGGTTTAACGCATTTAGTCCTAGGTGTCAAATTTTGGAGATGGCAGCCCTAAGTCAGTCGGAAGCTAGCCATAGGATCATCTAAATTACATAAGATATCCACCGTGATTGAGCTCATTTAATTAGTCTGAACATGTAGTTTGCCATTATAAAAAAAAAGTACAGTCGCAAATAAAAGCTTGTCACTTGTCTCAAAAATATAATTTTTACAGCAACTTATTTCATCAAAATACCTAAGTACCTACTTCTATATTTTTTTGTGTTGCAGTCGAGCTATAATGTCCTATTTGGTGAACGCATATGGTCGTGACGACTCCTTGTATCCAAGGAACCCTCGGCTCCGCGCCCTCGTTGACGCTCGGCTGAACTTCGACTTGGGCACTCTCTTCCTTCGGTACTTCAATCTCTACGTACGTATACCACTGGATTTTCTTTTATTCCATAAAATGACTCTGTAGAACCAGTCTTCATTACGTAAGACTAAAACTACAAGAATAGGTACTAACTAACTAGGTACTCATTTTTTTTTCACAAAAACGCCAGTGAAATTATTTATTCATAGAAAAGAAAATTACAAATTAAATTAAAAACCATACATAAAACTAAAACCTTAAAGTAAAAACAATATACCCTAGAATACAAGCCTAAAGTAAAATTAAAAATATAGCTACCTAAAACTAAAATATGTCTAGGAAATTCGGTTCCTCTGGCATGGTTCCCAAGATACTGGCAGCGTTTCCCAATGCGTTTCCTCGCTGTATCGCCAGGGACTGCATAACCGAAAAATGAAGGTAGCGTTTTAAAGCGGTATGACGTCATACCGTTTGTTTCGGTATGATTTCGGTAGCGCAACCGAAATGAAACGGTATCGAAATTGAACGGTACCGTAATTTTTTTTCGGTAACCTTAACCGTTTTAAAAAGGTACCGTTTGAGGTTTATGTGTGTGCGCCGAGCGTCGTCGCGTCGTCAAGTTTCAATCGCGTCGTCTTTAGCCTTGAGCATCATTATCATTTCAACGTTAAGACGTTCACTACTAAACATAGGTCTTCCCCGAAGACTTGAATTTCTTTTATTTTTGTATTTTTTACCTTATTTGTTTTTAGTTTGAGTTGATTAGGTATTTCTTGTTTGTTTTTTATCTTTGGTTTGTTTTACTTTGTATTTTTTACCTTTTTTGTTTTAAGTTTGCGTTGATTGCTATTTTTTTTCTTTTATTTGTTTTTTTTTTACCTTATTTTTTGTTTTTAGTTTGTGTTGATTAGGTATTTTATGTTTTTTTTATCTTTAATGTGTTTTACTTTGTATTTTATACCTTTTTTGTTTTTACTTTGTGTGGATTTTGTGTTTTTTTATCTTTAACTTGTTTTATTTTTTTTGGTTTTTTTACATTTTTTGTTTAAAGTTTGCGTTGATTGTAATTTATTGTTTTTTCTTTGTTTTATTTGTTTTTTTACCTTATTTTTGTTTTAAGTTTGTGTGGATTAGGTGTTTTTGTCTTTTTTATCTTTAATTTGTGTTATTTTTGTATTTTATTGTTTTTTTACCTATTTTTGTTGTAAGTTTGCGTTGATTGTTATTTTTTGTTTTTTTTTCTCATTTTATTTGTTTTTTTATCTTATTATTGTTTTTAGTTAGTGTTGATTAGGTATTTTATGCTTTTTTTATGTTAGATGTACTGGATTTACTTTGTATTTTCTACCTGTTTTTGTTTTTAGTTTGTGTTGATTAGGTACTTTTTATATTTATTATCTTTAATTTGTTTTTTTTTGTACCTTGTTTGTTTTAATTTTGAGTTACTGTTTTCTTTCATTTGGTGTTTTTAATTTTTTTGTTATATTTTAAAATTTTCTACCTTTTGGTTTTTAATTTGTGTTGATTGTTATTTTTTGTTTTTTTTACCTTTTATTTGTTTTCTTTTGTATTGTTTTGTTTTTTTTATACCTTAGTTTTGTTTTTAGTTTCTGCTGATTAGGTATTTTTTGTTTGTTTGTTTATTTATTTTATTTTTATTAGTATTTGTATTAGTAGTTAAGTTTGTGTTGATTGCTATTTTTTCTTTTATTTGTTTTTTTACCTTATATTTGTTTTTAGTTTGTGATGATTAGGTATTTTCTGTTTTTTTACTTTAATTTGTTTTTAAAAAATACCTAAACAACATATACTAAAAAATTAAAGATAAAAACAATAAATAACAATCAACACAAACTAAAAACAAATAAAGTAAATAATACAAAATAAAAACAAAAAAATTAAAGAAATAAAAAATAAATGAAAAATAACAATAAACACAAACTAAAAACAAAAAAGGTAAAAAACAGAAATAAAACAAATTATGGAAGTTATGAAGATGATGATTGATTATGTATCTCAAGCTGTTTTTCTTTGGAAATCAGTAATGGTTTTTTTAATGTGACTTCCAGGTCGTGAAAAATCAGCCTTTGATTAGAGGAAGTCGCTCATGAGAACGAAATTTAAAAAAAAAATCGGCCTGTTCTTTAATATATTGTAATCTGAATCATTGTATATAATGTAGTTGAAGATATTTGAATTTACATTTTGGGATAGAAATACAATCACATAGTTAACGAAATATTTTTATTTTTATTAAAATGTCATTTTTATTATATTTTTCATCATCCCTATAATATTCACAATTTTCGTATAGTGAGTTCTAAATCATATTTAATCAGTCTACACAAGTATCACAAAAGTGTCATTATTATTCTACAAGTCTTATTTTTTTATTTATAAACCATTGAATTTACGTAAAAATCACAAATTTACTCCCATACATTTGAGAAAAGGGACCTTATGACCAGCCATGAGCAAAAATTATTGATAATTACAGTATGGCACGATATTTAAATTATTTATTTACTAATCTTGTATTAAAACAGAAAACTAAAGAAAAAAGGTTATTAGAAATTTACTTCAAATCTTGATCAATTAAGAGTAATTCTCAAATAACGTTGTTGAATTTAAGTGATTAGTCATACATAAGGTCCCTTTTCCCAAATGTATGGGATATTATGACCTTATGACCAATCACAGGTAAAACTTATTGATAATTACAGTATGGCACGCACGATATTAACATTATTTATTTACTAAACTTGTATTAAAACAGAATACCGAAGAAAAAAGGTTTTTAGAAATTTACTTCAAATCTTGGTCAATTAAGAGTTATTCTCATAATTATAACACGATGTTGAATAATTCACACCATGGTGTTATGATGACCTATGCTTTGTGATGCTATCATATAAAATACGCTAAAATAAATGTGTTTTGTATGGACGACTTTTCTATAAAACCAAAAATTACCGAGTTTTATAAAAAAATCATAATGGTAGGATAGGATTCGCCAAAAAAATTTTTTTGTTTTTGTTGATCTTTTGAAAAAAAATTAAAAGGATTCTTTTTCTTAAGTGGTCAAAAATTATAGAAACCGCCAAAAAACTAACCTTTTTCGTAAGTATTTCGAAAAAAAATTAAAAAACTTTTTCTAAAACGGTAAAAAATTATAGGCATTCGCCAGAAAGTGTTTTTTTTTAATTTTTGTAAAATTTGTGAACAAAAATCAAGGTTTTTCTAAAATGGTCAAAAAGTTTTACGATTCGCCAAAAACACGTTTTCATGTTTAAAAAAAATGTTTATAATCTTTTTCTGAAAAGGTTTTTAAACATGACAAAGTGATCTAAAATTGTAGAAACATCCAAAAAAAACTAAAAAAAAAATAAAAATTTTTTTCTAAAATGTTCAAAAATGATAGGCATTCGCCAGTGTTTTTTTTGTGTAATTTTTGAAAAAAAAAAAAGTTATTTCTAAAATGGTCAAAAAGTTATACGATTTGCCAAAAACACTTTTTAAAAAATGTTTAAAAACTTTTTCCTAAATAAGCTTTAAAAAAACGACATACAAATGTATTTATTTTTATTTTCAATTTTTTTTAATTCCGAATCTGTGGCCTCCAAACCCTTTCCTTCCAAATTTTCAACTTTCTGGAATCATTTTGAAAATTTTGCTTACCATTATGCAGGCCGCGTGCTTGTTTGCCACCGTCGTAGTATAAAAAAGAAATACAAATAAGCAAAAGTTGCAAGTAAATTTTATTAAACAATTTTATCAATAGATTTATCATTTTTGTATGAAGTCTGCGGAGTCTGCCATAAGGACCCTTTTCTCCTAAACTTTGAACCCAATTCTCATATAGAAAAAATTAACGTACAGCAGTGAAACGAAGCTACAAATACACGTCTATTCCTATATTTTACAATTTTGCATAAAAGAAAAAAATGATGATTTTGAAGGATTTCACAAAAACGTCCATATCTCCGTAACTAGAAACTGCCATAAGGTCCCTTTTCTTACGGAAAGCCACAATATGCGAGCGAAAAATTTCGGTACTGAAAAAATATAGGTTGGGTACCGTAATAATAAAGGTATAAGTACCGCTTTCAACATTAGCGGTACGTACCGGTATAAAGCGGTACAGTAACAAAATATTTCAACCGGTATAGTCTACCTTTATATCATTACGGTACCGATATTCTATAGCGGTACCGTACCGCTTATATCGTAACGAAAACGGTCCCTGTGTATCGCTATACTTATGCGTTGAGTGATGAAACTGCCAGCTCTTCGGTCCCTTGTGATGTCAACCATATTTTTGCCTGTTTCCTTGAATAGCTGGTGGGCGCTGGGGGTGGGGCCCCACGGGTCAGAAAGGGTCTGGACTCTGGACGCCAAACGACATGAAGTACTCGGCGCCGAGGCCCCTGTATGTATTTATGAATTCTGAATTTTTCGGCCACGTCGGCCGCCGCACCTGCACGATTGCAGGTTCCGTGAAGATGATAAGGGGCTAGTGTGTCTACACAGGTAGCGTCCCATACCAGCACCCTTCCCAAACTCTACGGAATCAGGAACATCCCATCATTTCCATCCTGTCTCTTGCCATCGTCCTATTGACGGTGGCAAGGGAGCGGTGGATGATGTCGTTGAGTGCGACGTCCCTCGAGAAGCGACCGGCACTTTTCTAGTAAGCAAGCCCGTGGTGGCCCAGCGCATTGACGTCACATTATGTTTTCTCTAGGCCCCCGTTCTTTTCCGTGGCGAGGCGTATAGTGAAGACAGTGCAGCCAAACTAGATGAAGCACTGGGGTGGCTCAACAGCATGCTAGATGGAAGGGCCTTCGTCGCTGGAGACAATATGACCATTGCCGACATCACTATTGTGGTCACCATTACTAATCTTGATGTAAGTATAGAGTCCGACCGAAATTTCGGTTTCGGTTTCGGCCTAGTTTCGGCCAAAAAACGGGTTTCGGCTTAGTTTCGGTTTCGGCTGCCATCCGGCCGAAACTACGGCCGAAACCGAAACTGAATTTGAGAGGTTTCGTGCTGCGATCGGACAGTCAAAAAGCCCTTGTACCTAATAATATTTGAAATAAATATTTTAAGTAAGCAACGGTTTTATACGTATTTGTTTATTTTCAGGCATTCGGTTATGACTTCAGTGCCCACGAAAATGTGTCAAAATGGTTCGAAAGGACAAAGAAGGAGTTAGAGCCGTATGGGTATAAAGATATAGATCAAGCTGGTGCACAAATATTAGCATCATTCTTGAAGAAAGAATAGTCCGCACATACTTTGTTTAATAACGCAGTATTATTATAGGATTGATAATAATTCATTATTTGCAACGTTCATACAAATCTGAAGCACAAAGAAAATTCAATAGGAGTATAGTAAAAATAATTTACATTTTTGCAATTGCCAAACTACTTTGCTTAATATTCAAAACATGGGAGAGTGTAATATGAAATCTTAAACTTAACTAATTTAAGTACTAATTAATTACCGAATATCATATTTTCTTTACATTAAATGTGAATGTTTACCATGATAATTTGAATAAATGTTTATATATACACGACTCGTTGAGTTTTATTGTGGTTTTCCTCCAAGCCCAAGTATACCTATATGTATTTTGTTCGACTTATCCTGTAAGTAAAGGTGTTGTTAAACTCTATTTAACAAATCGCTGTAGAATAAATATCTAACAATTAACACTATAAAGATTATCTTTCAATGCGAGACTGCAAGCTTACTTATGTTAGGGTCACTTCACTACTATAGATGTGGGAAGTAATATTCTGATTGTATTATTATCATCAGTTAGACTAACTGCGATGTAGTCATAATACTGCATCTAGTACATCTCTTATCTTTTTTGAGATAATTTTACGTAGTTTCGAATATTATGACAATGTATGAGACTCAAACCTATTTATAGCACATAGGAGTGACTTACTATACTATATAAGTGAGTTACAAATGCAAGTAAATAATAACGAGTTACACATATTATATGTGAATTGTCCGCATTGTTCATTGAAGTAGCGGGGTCATTTATAAGCAAGTGAATTCAATGTGTTCGATCGAACCATTATAATAAAGGGAATCTTCAGAAGTTTTAATATGGAAGCACCACATTCTTTATTATGATGCTTTTATACAGAGACCAAATACATCCAGCCTTGACTACAGTAGGTCACGCTTAATTTTCAGTGGACTTTATACCATTGGGGTGAATTCCGCTTAGCTTCTTTTCATCCATTATTTCTTCGATAATTGTGAGATGTTGCATAACTGAGCCCTGGTTGTGTTTGTCCAATTAATATAGGGGGAACCACGCCTGGGGCGACTGTGGTGATGAGTCCCAAAGCGTCCGGTCGCACGAGAACGCCAGTTTGTTCAATGCAGGTTGCCATTCCACGACAACAATGCGCCGGCGACCGCGGCCGGCCGCGCACCGTTGACGTTTTCAAAACATTGTTCGATTGTTCCAATTTGAAAAATTCACTACAAAACGATCAAACACCTTTTAATTCACAAACAATCTGCAGCAGCGAGTGCTGTCGCGTCTCAACGTTCGCTTGGGAAGGATTACGGAAAATGTAGTGAGTTTTGTGATGAGCATTCATGATTGATAACGTTTTGGATTGTCTGTTTACACCATGCTGTTCTATGTGCGTATTACGTTTATACTTTCGTTATATTATTTCAAGTTTGTATTAATGTATTTTACAAGTTCCTTGAGTCTATAGCATGTATTGTCTAGCCATAATTGTAATCGATTTCTATCATAAAACTAAGAATAGCGAGTTCGTCGATACTGATAAGCTTATGATTTATTTACATTGGACGCGATACTTGCAAATCAATTGTCTAATAATAAAATCATGATGATGTTTCGTGTATATGTACAATTGTACAAAAAAGGATTCTTGAGAGAGTATATAGCCGGAGGTAAGGTCCCATTCTTAGATTTCAAATTCCCTATATTGCATTGAAATTGAATTTTTTTATAAGTCTTATTCGTAGCGGTTTAATACCCGCTATGAATTATTTCAATATGACAAAGGATAAGATAGAGACGATAATAGGTCAGAAGGCCACCACTACGGCACCCGTATCGAGAGGATGTGACCATTATTTCAATATACTGGGCCTATTGTTGAATTATGTTCACGTGACGCTATAGATATGTTTGATCGTGCTATATTAGTGTTCTTTCCTCTTAATGTACACCGAATAGAATAATGTAACGTGTTATGCAACAGCCTGACCTAACCACAAGTACTTTATAATGCATATAACTGCAGCTTAGATTACCGATACGGTCGCATGCGTTAATATGTGCTTACCTACCTCAAACTCATTGTTAGCTCTATTCTTGATAGATGCAATTGTTACAGCAATTATCATGTATAGCCTTCACGGTATACCTGACGATAGTCGTTAGCATAAATCCAACGTCAGAAATGTCAGAGGATGAGGGTATAAGATCGAAAGATAACAAAACATTAGATGCTTCGGCGGCTGACGAAAGTGGCCATGAAGAAATTGACATCGATGAAATAAAAGACAAGAAGTTTTTAGACGAAGCCATGAAAGCAGTACTTGACCCTAACACGAAGATAATTAAAAATGATAAAGTAGATAGTTATAAAACGCAGTTGAATGAAATAGATAGCGAGAATATGACGCTAGAAAGTTTTATAGAAAGCATGGACAAATTAAGCTTAGAAGTGTGCAAAACGTCACAAGAGGCCCTATGGTCTTACGTCACTGATATTAATGATGAAATTAAAAAGAACAAGATGGTACGTATCTATCAAATGTATCTATCGCTTTCGCTAATAATAACATGGTTAGAGTTTCATCGTTATTATCATATCTTTATTGAACGTTTTAGGTTCGTGTAGCTGCAGAAGAAGATGAAATAAAAAAACAGTATTGGGATATACTTAAGACTAAATATTTACATGACATCTCAAACTTAACTGATCCTAAAGTTAGGAGAAAAATTAGAATTATTAAGGAACGGGGGACGAATGTTCAGATGCCAGAAAGTAAAGTAAGATCTATTTTATGTCCTGGACTAGAAATGTATTGCTTTTGATACATTGATAATCATCATTTTATCAACAGCAAAGGGAAGAAATAGACACGATGCAGCGAATATGGAGTCAAGTGTCAATGTGTGCGTACAACGCGACTGTGTGTTCGGACGACTCTGTACGAACTATGAGCGGTTAGTGAAACATTATCCTATATTGACATTTTATTCACGAGCGCTAACCCAGAAAAAAAGTAGGTTAGATTAGTATAATACACACCTAGGGCGGTAAAATAAAGAAAGGCCCAGATCACCGCTGTTGGCCCTTCTTTATTACCAGCTGAGGTGTGTACACAATAGGCTAGATGACTAAAAAAAACTGTTTAGTCCGTCAGTTAGATTATTAAAAAATATTGTACACTTATTTTTTCTTTTGTTTGACAAACGAAAAATTACGAGGATGCAGTGCTTAGAAGTTGGAGTGACGTCACTCTTTGGTACATATTTCACCTAGGGGTGACGTCACAAGCTCCCACTCCGGAGGTTTGATAATCTATACCTTTGTTGATTTTTAATGATTTGATAAACCAAAAAATACTTGTCCCATTTTTTTCCATAATCTAACTGACGGACTAGATAGAATGATATATTTTTAACCCAGTCGCGAACTCTATTTTACACCTTTCCCTGGCCAGTAAGTGGTGTTTTATTTCCAGTATCCCACTTACGGCAAGGTGTGACGTGAATGAAATTTTCTGACAACTCATAAAAAATCATTAAACTTAGATAATCCATGTTATATAGGGCAAAATATACCTGTGCGCTGGATTAAAACACAGCTAGCTAGATATATATTTGCACGTAGAGTGTAATTTGAATGTTATCTAAGATAAATTAATCGTATCAATGGTTTCTGAATTAATTTTGAAAAAAATAGAATTTACCATGATTGTACACTTTACCTATTAGGTCAGGATTATTGTGCTACATTGCAGTACGGTCATGCTGTTAATACAGAAATTGTTATGATCTCAGTCGACACTCTTGTTACGGATTGTATCTTCCGGCCGAAATTGGGCGAGTACCATTACATTGCCGATCTGGAATGGTCGATCGATCACACTGTACCTCGTCAGTCCGCTATTAAATGTTACTCGCCCAATTTTCACCCTTACTCGCCGGCGCTGGGATAAGTGCCTTCCTTAGCCACTGCTTTCCCGATGTTTCTCAATTTCTGTTTGTGGAATTCCGGGAACATTTTGTCCACACACACATTGCGGTACAAATTTATTTTATTTTATTTATTGGAGGAACAACAGAAGTAAATGTATAACAGACATAATTAATCAAGCAGATAACAATTTTAGGCATGCACTTACTTCCTAAACCGGTCTCACTGAGACATACATAATGTGGACCATACTACACTAAACTAAACTACAGTAGAACCCGCTTAAGACGATTCTGAGGAGACCTAGCAAAAAAGCGTCTTAAACTGGAAATCGTATTAAACGTGAAAAAAAAACTAGTATTATTTCGTGTAATTTTTTAATTTAGAATGGAAGACGCGACAAAGATTGTAAGTCAACTTTAGGGTACTTTACATAATTTGACCTAAAAAAGGTAAATCGTCAATAACTGGCCGTTTAAGAAAATGTCATTCAGTTGCTGGCGATCAAATTTACTTGCTGACTAAGTATGAGTATTTTTACTCAACACGCTCAATCAGGGCTACAAACTTATCGGCATAGACGGAGGTGTCGCCAGAATCGCGTCCCAATTTTTTACACCCGCATACATAAGTCGGTAACATTGTACGACGATGCAAGGGGGTGGTTTTAGGTGGCGTATTAAGCGGGACGCGAGTCGTATTAACCGTGAAAAAATGTACGGAAACAGGCCTCAAGTTGCAAGGACCGACGTAAAATGGCGTATTATGCGGAAAATCGTATTAAACGTGATCGTATTAAGCGGGTTCTACTGTAAATATTCGGTGTAGGATTAATCTATGTTATATTTAACAATTTTGATACAGGAGGAACACTACACACAACAGGCTTAAAAATAAATAAAATACAAGGTAGCCATTTTATTGGGGATTGTTGATGATAAAGCAATGCTAATAATTTAAATTTAATATTTCAGATATCATATCGATATTTAGAACTAGTAATAATTCTAAAGAACTAGCGTATTACTGGAAAGGGTACAGGGATGGTACTGGCAAGAAAATCCGGCCGATTTTCAAAGACTACGTGATGAGAATGAATCGGGTAGCTGAATTAGAAAACTTCACTGACGCTGGAGACATGTGGCGGTATACCTTCGAAGACGACAATTTTGTTCAAAACATTGACAGGATGTGGAATGAAATTAAGCCATTGTATAACCTGCTGCATAACTACGTCAGAGCAAAGTTGAAAATAATTTACAAAGAGGATTTGCAGGCGAACGATAATCTTATCCCAGCGCATATTTTAGGTAAGTTAAATTTGTACAAATGATAAGGTAATGAAAAGGTTACTTGAAGTAAATGGGTAACGTACGGTCAGCCTCAAAAGTAGCTGAAAATATTTGTATCGTGGCGTAGTACTAAAGTGTCCAGCTACTTTTGAGGCTGACTGTACCTACCGGTTGAATGAACAGGTGACTAAATTACATAATGCGATGCGAATGCAGTTTACTTGATGCATACCTCTAGCCTTGAAATGAAATCTAACTGAACTATGATGATACTGATGGATCTGAGATCTGTCAACAACAATGATAAAATTATTATTGTGGTAAACAGTTAGAGCGCCTGTAACATGTGTCACAGCAATTACACTAATAATTACATTATTACATTACAGGTAACGTATGGGCTCAAGAATGGCAAGGGGTCTATCCTGTTGTCGCTGCATATCCAGAAAGTATTAGACCGAAACTTGAGAAGAATAAAATCATTAATTCTAAAGACCTGTTCGATGCGGTAGATGACTTCCACGTGTCTCTCGGTTTTGAAAGTGCCAGCGAGTCATATCAAGGAATCTCAGAAACCATGGCTACAGCAAACTGTTTGCCTTCGAGTCATGATATGTGTGATGGAGTCAATTACAAGTAAATTCATTTTTCGAATTTAACAGCACTTTAAAAAAAATTACAACATTTAATTTTTCTAAACACTGGGATTTCCTGTATTTTTTAGATGACTACTTATGTATAAATCCTATACAAATTTTTGTATAGAGTTTATACATAAGTAGTCATCTAAAAAATACAGGAAAGTAAAAAAAAATACCTTATCTTACTAATTATACGACAAAATATATGTCTAAGCCTCGATTGCAAAAAATAAGTTGTCATGCTTTATGCTTTTGAATTGAATTCAGTGTTGCCAGACGTACGCTAATTACCACATAAACGATAATTTTGACTCAAAAGTACGATAAATTGCCGGGCGTAGAAGGTCGGGTAAATTCTAAAATTGTCAACAACAGTCAATCTGAATAAAGCTAACAATTCTGTCAAATATTAAAGTTCCCCAAAATACCTACGTTTAAATTATATAATTAAAACTCTCTCTCTCTTTTGCCTCGCCTTTTCCCGTTACGCGGGGTCGGCTTTCCTAATCATAATAAATAAAAAAAACTAAAATAAATAAAAAAAAATTATATAATTAAAACTAATTTCCCAAAAAGCAGACTTGGAGTCCGCAGTCACTTGTCATCAGTTGATAATGGGGATAGACATTGGTCAGTTTTTGTATAAAAAAAAAACCCCATTATGTATCTACTTCTACGTTTTCGAACTAAATTTTTCTTAAAATAGTTAATTTCACATGCGAAATGTTTAACACTGGAGCTGATTTTACCAGTTAGTTTTGAGGGCTTGCTGTGTGTACGATAATTTTGGAGTACATTAGTACGATATTCCAGTTACACTCATCTGGCAACCCTGATTGAATTTATGAATTTGACATTGTCAGATACGTAGCCTATAAAAACTCCGAATTTTAATTCTAGACCAATGCGGGTTGCCACTACAAAAACATAATTTTATAATAACTACACTAATATACATATACAGGTGATTTGTATTGGTTTGGTAACACTCCAGACTCTTAGTAACATTTAGTACGGTTTATTAAACCAAAAATGCATGAGTTTCATATGAATTTAGAATTTTAACCCTTCCTCCCCTTTTTTAGTCGGTTTTTAAATTGAAAAGATTAATTTGACAAATGCCTAGTTGACTTTAAGAATAGAAGAAATTTCTGTAATAAACGATTTATTATACCAGATTCTACATAATCTCGTAATCTTTTAAATGAAAAAAAAACTGACTAGGCTTTTAATTTTTAGGACCTAATTTTATGTTTGAATTGTCAACCTGACTGCTATAAATGGTTTAAAGTTTTTTTACTAAACTTTGTCTCATTATTCTTTAAAGTTGTAGGTATTTTTTTGAATTGAAAATGTTAGCCACAATTAAAAATATGTTAATAATAACTAGAGACCGGATCTGATGTAGCGATCTCAATATTAATATGGATATGACTAGTGCAATTCGTTAAATACATGTCATGTTGGTTATATAAGGTCTTAATTTTTACTGTGCATTGTGAAGAAGAAATATTAAAGAAGTTACGTAGAAAAAATTATAAATTATACCAGTCATATCCATATTAATATTGAGATCGCCTACATCAGATCCGGTCTCTAATAAATAATAACTTGATTGTTGATATAAAATAGTTGCCTACATCTGAAATGTTTACTTGAAAATGAAAGAAGTAACTTTGACACATCTAACAATGATAGATATGTCGCAGTTTTTTTTGTCTTGAATTAGAATTCGTAGTTTAACGATTATTGTTTATGTATGACAATAATCTCTCGATATTTAAAGATATCTCTAGATTTCTCTTGATATTTAAAGTTTTTATAATATTTGTTTTAACCCATCTGTTGTGGTACATTCAATGAAATAGACAGACCCGGTCCGCCTGCCCGCTCGTCAGCACGCCCGTATGGATAATTAAAGTACATAAGCCAAAATTATACTGAATAATTGTTTTGTGCCGAACTGAAAAATAATTAAAAAAAAAACTATAATTAGAATTTAATAAAAAGCTATTTGTTTTTTGGAATAACCTTAAACATATTTCATGTTTAAAAGTTTTATTCTATAATATAGAATAAAACTTTTAAACATGAAACTATATACTTATCACTGGCCACCTCCTGAGTCAACGTTTGACCCTCGAAAAAGTCAATATTATCATAAATATTGTCACAGGAACTCAATGGGTGTGTGAAAAGTTTGATAAGTATCAGTTAAGTAGAAAGAGTCGAAAAATCTATCGTAAGGTTTGAATCAAACAAACAAATGTGAAACTAAATAAAACTGCTTAAAAAAACATTACGTTTAAACGTAGGGACAATTATCAACAATAAAACAATAATAAATGTCACCATACAATTATTCTGATTTGATTCTGATATTGTACAAACAGTTTTGAGAATGCTCTTAAAATAAGAGTGTGAATCCAGATCTGTATTATGTACTTTTTAATTCTAGAATAAAATGGTGCGGAGACAAAATCACAGATATAGCAGTAGGGCTCTCCAGGGCAGCGAGATTGCTCGGCCATGTCCAGTACTTCAAGCACTATCGACATCTTCCTTCTTTGTTTAGAGATGGTCCCAATCCAGGCAAGTATCTGGCTATCCTATCTTAATTTGAATGAAACTATAAGGCTTCAGTGGCAAGGTTATTATAATATAACCAGAATCCCTGACTTTCATAACGCATTTGGGTAACTTATTCGGTTGTTTTTAGAGAAAAAGTAAGCAATCTACTCCGGCTTGCCCAAGGGTATGTTCAGCGTTTCGTCACTGCAAGGAATAGCAAAAAATATGATCAGTATGATCACTATTGATCAAAGAAAAATTTCCGGTGGTTTCTAAGGAGCCCTATTATACTTTTGATTATAAGCCCCAGCACCGAGCTTATTAGGCGCTTGGCAAAATTAATACATCCTCGCGACAACTTTCAATTTGAATGTATGGATCGAACTAGAGCTAACAAACAACCTTATGTCTAATTTTGCAAAACCTTTTTATGCCGCACCTGGCCATAAAATGGCTTTTACTGCACGCTATGCGTACGGAAAAAGCCGCTTTCTGGCCAAGTGTAGACATATAATGATGTATACCACACGGGAGGTAATAAAGAAAGCCCTCGATCGCATATTTACGTCCCTCGCTTGCAGTTTGGGCCGCAAACATCTGCGATCTCGGCCTTTCTTTGTTTTACCACCCTAGTTGTGTAATGTATTATACCTTCTCTAGTATTTTGCAATATTTAACTAAAATGAGTTCATTACGCTATCCTAGTCTGACAACTGGAGTTGACTAACCGGTTGCCCCAGCTTTGCAGTTTACTTTGGACTTCTGTCAGATAAGATTACTTTTTTATGCGTTTGACCGTAAAGTGTCGTGATGTGTACTAATACAACATAAGTCGTATTTGCGAAGCGGGATTTAGGTTTCGATTTGATTGATACAACTATTATGGGGAACAAAATAATAACGTCCATGCAAAACATTTTTCAGCATTCCATGACGCGATCTCAGACATCGTAGCTGTCCAACTAACGTCTCTGAACCATCTGAGGAAGCTGGGCTTCCTGGAGGTAGAGCCCAGCCCACAGGTCGCCCTGAACCATTTGCTCTGGATAGCTCTGGAGAAGCTACCTCTGATGGCTTACGCGTATGTGCTGGACAAGTGGCGATGGGATGTGTTCGGGAACAGCAGTCTTGAAAACTGGAACCAGCACTGGTGGGATCTAAGGTAAGACAAATAAGAGGCACTAAGATAATGCAAAAGCAAAGTGTCGCAAGCTATTGGATATGGCATGTCGTTGAAAACCGAATATATAATATGATTATACGTAAACGCGTTACTGTACACGTATCATAAACAACATTTAGACAGGAAAAGCCTGTACAAAGGCGAACTTTTTAAATCGACTTCAAACATTGAATCTACGACACTATAGCAATTTCAAAGGAAACAATAAAAATACAGAAATTGCTATACATGTGCCTAATTTCTCAACTCCTCATGGATCCGCATCAGAGCCAGACTTCGCAGGGAGTAAGCCTTAGCCAAATAGATGTTCCCTCTGCTAAGCAACCTGATCAAAGAGGTCAGGTATTATCTAAATGGTAGTGAAATTGTCGCAGCCGTTATCGTATCGTTAGTATCATATTGACTTCTTCAGCATAAAAAGTAGATCCCATCAAAAACATTACTTACATGTAAAAAGATGCAAGTCTCGCTACGCAGTTCTCTTACAACAAAAGAGATGTACTCGTAATGTTAAACCAGTCAGTTAGGGGGGGGGGGGGGTGTCAACATAACTCGATTTCCTCCGACTTGCCTATATTATTTACCCGTGGAGGATTCTTTATTTGAGAACTATAAAATGTGTTCCTCCCCGGTTAAATAATAGGCAAGTCTGTGTCTGTGAGCACAAAATTACGGGAGGCTGAAAACGGGCTGAATGGCTTCGAGAAAAGGATGGTACGGTCGTGCCTTTGTTTTGCTCCACTTAGCGATACCAAAATTGTATTGTAAATTAAAGCTATCTTCTTTTTCTTTTCAATTTTAACGTACTGTTTGTTCTGAGTTTAGCCAGTAAGACTGCACAAAACGGAATACGATGAAAAAATTAAATAACCGCAACATTTTTTTCTAGTGCTCCATACTTTCAGGATTCTTTGGAATACAATTCCAGAGGCAAGAAAAATAAAATAAAAATAATTATCAATTAATGGCACTAAATGGCACATTTTTGTCAATTGTGCCTATTTAAAAATAAAAGAAAACTGCCAAGTGCAAGTCGGATTCGCACAAGAAGGCTTCCGTAACTCCGTCGAGCAAAAAACGTCAAAAATGCGTTTCTTGCGTCGGGACCCCCTTTATTTTTAATTTAATTTAATTTTCATTATTTGTTGTTATAGTGGACTTTCCGTGATAATTTCATATTTCTACCTACGTATCAAAAGATACAGCCCTGTGAAAGACGGACAGTGGATGCTTAGTGATAGGGTTCCATTGGCCTACCCTTTGGGTACGGAACCCTTAAAATTATCCACCCTTCTATACACTACGCAGACTACCTACTTAATCGAGAGCCGTTGTATGCGTGTGATGCGCGAAAAGGGCAACGCATTCATTCACACATATCTCGCCTCTCAATTGAGTCGGACACCTATTACAAAGACATGGTATTTAAATTTATTTCACAGGATGAAACAAACGGGAGTTTCACCGCCCGTCCCACGCAACGAGAGCGACTTGGACCCGGCAGCTAAGTACCATGTGGTCTCCCATGTGCAGTACATAACGTGAGTTGAGAAGTTAAACCACATGACATGTGTTTACCACTTTATTGAGACATCGATTGCGATGTTTCATCGGTCCAAGAGTGGTGAAGATTATAAATAAAGCTCCCGACTAAAAAAGTCTAAAAAGCAAAAAATTATATGTAGCTAACTACTGGCCGTTTATGTTTTAAAATAAGTTGAAATATTTTTTTTCCTGCTGGGGGACCTTCTGTCTTGCAAGTTACAAGTCCCCCGACAGCAAATAATATTTTTTACTTTTTAGAGTTTTTTTTAGACTGGGGGTTTTTAAATTTTTTGATGTAAGTTTTATTTCATGTTTTTTAATCTCAATTTCGTACTAAGTGCCGTTTTTACGTAAAAATCTCCGACCTTTTAAGTTCATATTAAAATCTCATAAACGGCTGAACGGATTTTGATGAAACCTAGCTAAGAACACTTTCGATGAAACCATCTTTCAAACAAAACAACTAAATGAAAAGTTTAGGAGTTAGAGAGAGGACAAACGGACACACAAATCCACAGATAAATATGTCAAACTTATAACACCCCTCGTTTTCGGCTCGGGGGTTAAAAAGTAATCTCGCTCAACTAAGAATATCAGCCGAGTTCAATTCAGTGCTAATTGCACTGGAAGTTATGCCATGTGTGTTTATGTACAAAAAAAAAGTAATTCTAATTTAATTTAAATTCAAATTTCAATGTCCATTTTGCATGTACATGCTAGATTAATAAATGCTCTGAGTATTAATAGAAAAAGCAAATATCAAACATGAGTAAGTGTAGTATTGCCAATTCAGGGTAATACGGGCTTGGACTACAAATGCTAGGATGTATAGTGATAGTTTAAGTGGAGCAGGATCCATGTTCAAAATGTTTTTGCTTGTCGCCGCTAGTACTATGTGTTACTTTGTGTTATTTAGACTTTATTGTACAATAAGGAAAAGTACAAACGGCGAACTTAATGCCATAAGGCATTCAGCTAATAGCTGGGACAAACCGAAACATTAAATTAGTGCCTGAACATAGTCTAAAACCGCAAAATTGTAAACACAAATCATATATTTATACACAATATTGATATAATTACATAAATATGCTATAAAATATACCTACATACATACTATTTATTACTTGTACCTACCCAGTGTAAAATATGATAAATACAATAATGAATCTCAAATATTTTCGGAAAAATCTTGCGCAACATACTTTCAACGAACATAGAAGTAATTGAGGAAGTCTAATTTTACTAAGATATATTATTTGACAGTCCTCCTTTAAGGTTTAATATAAAGGGTCCAGGCGGACAACATTTAATACCCAAGGCTGATGGGATATTTAAGACGAAGACCATCGAAAAACATAAATTACACCTTCAATTAAAATTAGTCTTACATAGTACTTGGTTTGGACAGCATTTTACATTGCTCAGAACACATAGTTAACCCGAATACTGCTGTCGATATCTCACTGTCCTTTATGTAGGATAAAACTACGAGTTACGAATTACAAGCATTTGTGAGTTCCTAACCTCACACGAGTCTGATATTGAAATAGGCATTTATAGATGTTCTTATGCTTGTAACATAGCGTTAATGACATACTTGATACCACATGTTAGGCATAAAACGGCGTATGAACACGTCACAAAAAGTCTTTGTAGGCCAGCACATTTATATGCATGACCTAAAGCCACTATGCATAACACTAGTTAAACTTTCTCTTTGCCAGTTACTTGGTGTCTCATGTGCTAGAGTTCCAACTCCTACTGTCTTTATGCAAGAAGACAAACCACTCGGGACCTCTGCACGAGTGCTCCATCTATGGACAGAAGGAAGCGGGAAAATTACTCAGGTATGCAAGTCTACATGACATAAATTCTTTTTAAAATGAGGATAAAATAACAAAAATTGTGGGGACAATCTTACACAAAGCGACCTAGTCCCAAACTAAGCAATGCTTGTATAATGGGTACGAAACGACGATATACATACTTATATAGATAAAAATATATACTTAAATAGATAGAAAACATCCAAGACTCAGGAACAACAGGAATACTCGCGCTCATCACTTCTACGTAGCTTCGTAGGTGGTGTCACTCCTTCTGGGCTAAACGTGTCGTCACTACTACTACTACTTGATAGATACTTACTAAGATATAAATAAATAAATATTAGGGGACAATCTTACACAAATCGAACTAGTCCCATAGTAAGCTCAATAAGGCTTGTGTTATGGATACTAGACGACGATATATTTAATAGATACAAATACTCAAATACATAGAAAACATCCATGACTCAGGAACAAATATTCGTGCTCATCATACAAATAAATGCCCTTACCGGGATTCGAACCCAGGACCTCCTGCTTCGTAGGCAGGGTCACTACCAGCTAAGCTAAAGCGGTCGTCAAACCAAAAATATAGAACCACATACCTACCATTACTCTAATTTTTTATGTGACTTCGAGTGTGTCCTCAGTATTCCGAAAATCGTTTTTTCTGAATGGCGTTTAATACCAGTCCCATATTTTACCACTTTTTTTCTCAATAACTTCTTTTCCAAAGGGATTTCTATCCATCCCCATAATTTTCTACTATATTTATATATATCATTTTACAGTACCGGTATGTCACTTGGGGCAAGTGAGGATTGGAGAACAGTACTTCAGGCGATGACGGGCGAAACCGAATTATCCACTAAAGGCTTCCTAGAATATTTTTCTACTCTTCAAGACTTCCTTAAAAAAGAAAACATCAGGTTGGCCAAAATTATAGACGATGAGGACATGGACCAAAGCGCTCCTATTATAGTCGGGGTTGTAGTGCTATGCTTAACTCTTCTCATAGTAGTTATGTATTGTATTAAGAAGCATAGGGGTACTAACGCGTGTGTTTTATCTATGTGTTGTCTAAGCAAAAACGGGTCTTTAGACATAGTTACCAATGAAGCGCCTCAAGGTAAGGCTAATGAAATAGAAGGGATTGTTGAAGACAAAGTGTGATTATAAGTATTAATTTCAATTGCAAAGCTGAAATACCAGCAAGCCTTTGGATTGCTAATCGTGTAGATTTCTTGAGATTGTGCCACTATGTTATATTGTGTACCTAATTATGTCATATGAATTTATGTACGTATTGCGCTAAGATTGACATGTTAAAGTAAGTTAAAAGAAAAATGAGCATCCTTTATTGATGCATAAACGTTTTATACATAATTTTATGGCGTTTTATTTACTGTTAACCTCCCACACTAATATTTTAAAAGTAACTATTTAGTAATTCATTTATAGCTGAGTAAAAAAGAAATTGGCATGTTGAAACTGATCTATGAGTCGATGTATCTAATACCTATTCTTTAAACTCAATGCGGTTAAGTGCTGAAAAAATCTTACATACTTATATGAATAAATCATCGTACACAGACTTGATCTTAATAGGTATTTCCAATTATGTAGAACTGTTCCCGTTATACAATCTACCAAACTGAATTCCTTCATGTAGAATGGGTACTCGTATATTTGTATCATACACACGTCATATAGGGCACCACGAAAGACACAGGGTTACTAATCGGTAAATAACATAATTATGTATTATGCAAAGGCAAGGCTATTCTCGAGTTCACAGTAGTTGAAAGCCACAACATAATCATTTGTATGTGGTTTGTATGACGTTCCTGAGGCTGGAACCTCTTACTGATTGACACACAGAAGCTGGCGCTAATGGGTTCTTAATAAAATTGTACTGGATTGATGTGTTGCCATATGCAACAGCGGAAATTTCCAATGACTACCAAAACTAAGAGATAAGCGCTAAAACGAAAGGATATGCGATTTCTTAATCCAAGGTACCTATATAGCGTTTATATCAAACTGTCTATATTGTCCTTCAGAGTCCATTTGTATAGCATAAGTAAATTCAACATTAAAAATGGGTTTCTCTGTTCTTTTAAGTTGTTAACAGTTTTTTTACTACTGAACAAGCTTTTTAATTACTATAAAATTAAATTTACAGATTGCGGCAAAAATTTGATTGTAAATTATTAATCGTTTAGAAAAGTATTGCAGCTTTTTATTTCGTTGCCGGAATAGCTTACTAGGGTCCATTCATCGGGATCAAAAGAGTGGAGAAATGCAGCAATCAAACGTCACGCGGTCTCATAGTTAGTTTATTACCGCCATAGCCGATGCTCGCTGCTCGGAATGAACATCCGCTCAGAACTGACTTGTCGAAATGGTTAAGAGTGTGAGCCGGTGCGAACTAACTGCAATCACCTAACCGTTACCGTTTGTGGCGAACGCGCGCGCAAGGGACAGCGTAGAACGCGCGAAATTTGCATAAATTCAAAATAAGGACTCAATTCACAGTAACCCGCGGTTAAATTGACTGAGACTTTAGATAACAAACGGGATCTTTAATTTTAAAGTGACTAAGTGATGATACGTTGGTTGTGAGTAATTTCTTAATAACGATAAGCGGTGAGTTGAGTTTTGAACGTACCTATTTTTAATGAATTTTATGAATAGAATGCACCTATTATGGCTATACCTGTGTATTATCCAAACGATAAAACAATTTGTTTCGCTTTCTGGGACTAAATTTTGAAGTTTGAACGGAGAATGAATAACTTCTCGCTCGGGTTCATTTGTTAGCCTTTTCTCGTCTGTACGTTTACTAAAATTATTCTTCGATTCTCAAGTATATCCACGTCGCATCACCGCACTATTAACACTTTGTTGTTTGTTTACATTCACGTTTTACTACTACAGTCAGTAATACATACTTCCAGTTCAAGAGACTACATCCAAATGATTTAAGACTACCTCCATTTTCTATTACTATAGTCATTATATTTTTGTTTGAGGAAATGAGGACCTTTTGTTTTGTTTGCCGTATAAAGCCATATAATCACATCAGTAGGCTTATGATGCTACGCTTTGTCCCGCGATAAATAAATGATAAAGCATTTGTCACGTTCTGACAAATAGTGTGTGGGAGAGACGGGTGTTTTATCATTTATTTATCGCGTGACAAAGCGTAGCATCATAAGCTTACAGGTATGATCGCGGTGACGGTGACGCTGCGCGTATATTGCGTTTACGCTGCGCGGGCGCTGATAAGACAACGCAACGCAACGATGTTGCATCGATGCTGCTCGGGTGCAGACATACGTTAGTGTGGGGTGTCACTAAAGCTCACTCATCGACAGTAAATATGATAATACCTGCTTAAAGTACCGTTACTTATAAGAGCAAAAAATAATATTAGGCAAGTAGCACTACTAAAAGGCAAGGAAAGAGTTTTATATTTTTTGCATACCTTTCATTATTTTACGCATCTATTTAAACAACACTAACAATCCCAACTTGCGTCCTTTTTAGGGTTCCGTACCAAAATGGTAAAAAAGGAACCCTTATGGTGCGACTCTGTCTGTCTGTCTGTCTGTCTGTCTGTCTGTCTGTCTGTCTGTCTGTCTGTCTGTCTGTCTGTCCGTCTGTCACAGCAAGATATCTCAGGATCTACTGATGCTATCGACTTGAAATTTGGAATAGTGTTAAGAACCGCTAACCCGAGCTTATAGGATGTAAAAAAAATCTTGTAACTTTTTTACTTTTTTTTTAAAGGGGTCCGTAACGAGACTTTGCAAATTGAAAGTAGGGCTATTATATCGAGTGAGGTATCAAATAAAAGGGCTTAATTTGTAGATTAAAACGGTATTTTTGTATTTTTTTTTAAATAAGTAGTTTTTGATTTATGGCGAAAAACGTTAAAAAAAATACCGTTCCCCCCCTATTATCTTCGAGGTTACTGAACAGAAAAATCTGTAATAATTACCAATTATTAATGTCATCCTATATATTACAGGAAAAATATAACGGTTTTCCTAACTTGCACTGTTTTTGAGAAATATGCAAAAATCTTAACACATACTTATTTGCTCCTACTAAACTAATCGCCATATAGTTTTTCTTGAACTATTCATGTATCTACTTATGAGTTTGTACGGAACCCTCGGTGCGCGAGTCCGACTCGCACTTGGCCGGTTTTTTTTTTCATGCCATAAGATTGTTCAATCTCACAAAAAACTTTAATCGATTATACTTATGTAGATTATGTATGTATATTTGTTTGGGTCAACTCCTGCAACAGAATTTTTAAGCAGCATTCTCAATTGATTGAGCTGAAATTTTACGTACACGTTTAGTACTGATAATAGTGCAATATTACGATACCATCGAGCTGATCTGATGATGGGACCAGAAGACGACCAAAGGATAATCTAAATTACATAACATAAACTCACCGTATTGGGTTTATTTGTTTGGTTTTGACAAAGAGTTGGCGTTTGTACAAAAGAAAGTCAGCAATTAAAATGTCTCAAAACCAAACTTTCGACAGGCTTTAGAGTCTTGCCAACAAATATCAAATCAATCATAAGTTGCTCACGCCGAATGTGAGTCGAGTCGTGCACATTTTTTCTCGTGGATTAATACCTAGAGACACTGTTATATTGTTTTTGTATACCTATACAAAAAGCGTCAAATAATCTTGTTTGAAAGTTAAGATACCTAAAATAATATGACCTTATCTTAGAACTTCCTAGTTGGTCATTTCGACATATTACATGTAAAAAGGAATACGTTTTTATATGGAACAGGACGTTAGTACTATTTCTTCAAATTATGAGTTCTATTTCATTGGACTTGAGTTTTGAGTATAGGAGAATTTCTAAAAAGGTTTTCACAAGTTTACTGCTGTTTTGGTTTTTACTTAATGCTGACTTATGTACAAAACTTCATTCACGCATTTTTGTACAGTATCTGAATCCTCGGCAATATAATGACCTAAAACAAAACAACGACATTTATTTTCTCCGATTTTGATAAAGAATGTACTATCATCATCGTCAATTGGTAGCAGTTTACTGTACATTAGTCTCCAATGCTGTGCTACTGCTACTGAGCAAAATTTTCAGCCATGATATCTTTCAGTTAATGCCAGTATCTGAGAGTATCTTGACGCTTTGGTCCATTGAATGATTAGGCCTCCTTATTAAAACTATTTTTTTTTGCGATTTCTACGATCTCAAGAACCTGTCAACCCCATTGTGTGTGTTATTATACATTGAGATATACCTGTAACTTAAGTTATATTTTGAATCGCCTTTTTAAGGTACATGGTACAACCATTAAACGGATTTTAATTTTAAAGAATTGTATACGAAATCAAATTAAACTTTGTTACCTATTTTCCTAACAAACTGAAAGAAATTGAAAACGCTAATAATACCTATATGAGGAGGAATATAAATTTTCATAACATAATTCAATCACAACACAATTCAACTATATGAGTTGCTAGCTAAATAAATGATAAAAAGTTGCGTTTATTTGAGAATACTCTCATGCAGTATTTAGTATATTTTTCGAATGAAAACTTTTAATATTTCATTGTTTACCATATAAGTATTACCCCAGAGGTCGATTTCGAAGATCCTCCTATAAATTAAATACTGCAAAACGAAACCTAACCAAAACTAGTTATTTTAGCGGATTATTAGCTTAGTTAGTAGGTACTGTTTAGCACTAGCTATTTACGTTGTATGTATTTCCGCAAAGTAAAACGGCTGAATTAATAAATTATCTGTTTGCTCATATCTATGCCATTTAATAAAATGTAGATAATCCGTGAAATTAATTCTGATGGCCTCTATGTTAGAAAATTATTTATACAATTGTATTCTTTTAATTTAATGATTTTATTTTTTCCATAATTCGCCAGTTAACTCGATTTTTTCTGTCGTAAATCGATTCTACTATTTGTGAGGAACAAATATCTATATGACACCTAATACATTTGTATAAGTATTAAACCTGACAAACTCACAACCCACATCCGAGCATTGTGATTGTCGGGCCGGGTGGTTGGCCGTTGCGGTCCCTGGGCTCGAACCAGGTCGCTGGCCAGACCACCCAAGGGCGTCCGACCGTGTGCCGTACACACAGTCGACACGCACATCGGGCTGGGTAAGTGCCGGGGGGTGCCTGGAGTCGAACCAGGTCACCTGTCCCGGCCTACCACGATAGGTGTCGGGCTAGGTGGGGGCCTGCTCGCCTGGGGTCGAACCAGGACGATGGCCAGGGCCACCTTTGACTTTTCGCTGATTGCTCAGAGTGAGCAGCGGACCAGCGGGAAGGATGAAGCGGATCAACCTGTCCTTATGTGAACGTGTGTATCGAACTAATGGGAGTTTTAGTTGCCGGTTCGCTATACCTAGCCCAGCTAAGAAGACTCCGGCAAGAAACTTAGCTGGGCCCGAGCAAGGTCGGAGTGAAGTTAAACCAGGACATTCGGGTCCTGGGGCAAATCGGGACGCGGCCCTTGTGTGGTGTTGTTGCGAGGAGGTCGACCCCGCCGGCGGGGTCGACGCTGTGTACGTCGGGCACCGTTCGACGGCATCTCAGCGATGATTCTTTCGAATCCCGCTGAGATGTCGTCGTCCGGATCATGCAGTATAACAGCCACAAATTGTAATCAAAAGTAGCAGATCGCACTGAGCATTGAAAACGCTCTATACAAAACGGGTCCTAGGAGGACCCGTTGATGTTGATGTTGACGTCATCGCTTCGATCGCTGTACTAAGTTGTATGAAAAAAAATAGCATTTTGCCATTTTGAGCATGAAATATTTTTAGAATTCACATTTTATTAATCACATGCCCAAACAGTGTAAAAACAATTACTGAAATAAAAATCAGAGAAATAATTATTTAATTTTTTTAGTTTTCATACAAAATTAATAATTTCAAAGTCGTTGAGCACCCCTTTATAGTTGAGATAAAATTACAAAACTTGGTGTATTTTATCAACATAATATGTGTAACAAAATAATGGGATGGCCTAACAAAAAATAAAAAAAGTGTTTTTTTGGACCACCCTAGTCGATACCAGTTTATCAAAATTATAAATAAAATGTACAACAACGTGTCTGACAGATGATGTGACGTTACAGTAGGCAAGTTATTCCCTTGTTAATTTTTTTCTTATTGTAATGCAGAGCTATAAAGCTGTTTCGCTTCCTGCTCGATCCATTTACTTTGGCCTATTTTGAGATATTTACCTTAACCTTGGCCATATGACTGGCTGATGGAAAGGCCTTACTAAAACTTTTGTTTATTTTTAGCAACAACATTACGTTTAAGTAAAAGTTTAAAATGTAAAAGGCTTAGGGGTGTGTTGCTATAATTGAACCACATTCATAACGTATCAGTTTAGTTTAACTATAGTGAATTAGTATAGTGATTGTGGAATGAGATTCAAAATCGTATACAAATTTTTTAGACAAAGCCGTAATTATCCGCTTTATAGTGTACACCGACATATATCCCACTTTTGTAGGCCGGCCAACCCTCCCGGCGGCATTCCCGGCAGATATTTGTGTCGCTGGGCTTGACGCACATGCAAGCCGCCGACACGCCACCAGAATGGTCCCTGGCCTGATAATACCGGCGGCATAACCGGCTGGCATACCCCAGACCCGTATTTAGAGATCCAGAGCCCCTAGGCACTTGGTATTTCAAAGGCAAGCCATGCTTTTGGCCTTATATCAAGGGTCCACCGCTGGGGCCTCTCTAAGCTAGCCAGGCCCCTAGGCCGGGGCCTTGTAGGCCTAGGCGGAAATCCGGCGCTGGCACACCCGCGCGACAAAACTCCTCATAATTACTGGCCGGATCATTCCATCACAGTACATATAATTGGGTTAATATTTGAGCGTTTCACCCGCCTCACTTTCGTGGAGACATCATTGTCGAAGTTCCCTCAGATTTAAGTCTCATATCGAGCTATTTGGTACATATCTGGGACTACTGACAAATACCTTAAAATTACGTTAAAATCAGCCGGAATCTCGACAATAATGTGTCGACAAAAGTGAGGCCAGTGAAACGCTCAAATAAAATTATGTATTTTTCAATCGAACGTATAATTTAGATTTATACAGGGTGTAAGTGACAGCGTAACGACAATTTTAACCATAGTGTCAGGCCATAACCCTGAATTAAATTCGAATATTTTTTTTCGGATACTCAAGGGCATAGTAATACACAATATTCAATGTATTGCGTCCAACACTCACAGACTCGCTGTAAGGGAGTTGCGAGTGTGCAGGGATGAAGCAAAAGTCGACAACCGGCCGGCGTTCGCTGTATTATATACATACCGGTACCTGCTCGCGAGTCTAAGTGTTTGGGATTATGTGATAGGTACATTGCTGGTTTCCTGCATAGTGCTTTTTTCGAAGGTGATTTTCTTGAAATGTGGTGCAACGGTTAAAATAAAATTTATCCTTGAATAATTAAGAAAATGTTTAAATTAACGAGGGGGAACATTTCACTATTTTCCAGCTCAGAAGAATAGTATCACTTACGCCCTGTATAGGTAGATGTCATTTTGAACCTACCGCTTCAATAATAGGATTGCTTATAAATTTTAGACCTTAGTCCAGACGCTGTTGGCATTTATGGTGCTAAGTGTAATGCTTGTTTGTTAACCTAGCAACTTTCACTATCCTGGGTTACTGTTTTGCTTACTTGCGTAACTACGGCAAAATATGGCCGGCTTTAGTGTTTTTACTAAATAGCACAAAATTTTAGCTTTAAATATAACTAATTCGTTCAAAAACCACAAATTACGCAAAAAAAAACTACTAGCAAAAAGATAGTTTTGTTTGAACAAATTTCTTATCTTTGAAATTGTTATAATTGCTTAAATAATTTGAATGTCATAATAAAATCGAATTCGATGTTATTATGACATTCAAATTTCGAACATCTTTGAAAAACAAAGCTATTTGATTTGACCTCTATTCTAATATCAGTCCAAATGACGCTTTAGTCGAAATGAAATGTCAATTGCAAACATTTTTGACAAATCTCGCACGTTAGGTACTCGATATCGAACGATATGATAGCTGAGGCAGACTCTAGGTAGTTGTTTCTGAATTTAAAAACAAACCTCATTCTGATCATTGATATAAACGTCAAATGTAATAGGTATGTCATATTCCTAAAGGAAGGCTTATTATGGGTATATATATTTTAGCGCCGCGCCGTACAGCCAAAACAATGTATGTATGTAACTATGTACGAGGCAAGTCAGGTCAAAGTATACAAGTAACAAGAGGAAGGTTTACTCAGCGTTCAAGGTAACTTGCGATTTGTCGGAGATGCGGGCAATTTTCGACATCTTATAGCAAACGTGCATATTATAGCTAAAAACATTAAAGTATCGACCTCGTGCCGATTTAAGAATGGATGGGCACGGATAATATTATGTAATCGCAGATAAAATTAGAATGTTATATAATATAATTTAATAATATAACGTTCTCTGCATTATGAAATAATTTCCCTGATATTACGAATAAAGTTTTGTCTCGACTATTGGTCTAATTTCAAAATTCGAATAATATCTATAAACAACTTTGATCTATATACAAATATTACATTTTTTCGAATAACTCGAAAATTAATAAGAAAAAGTAGACTATAGCTCAATCAAAAGTTTCAAATGATTCCAAGACTTTGACATCTCCATTGACAATCACCAGGTGCAACTGTGTTTTTTGTTGTGGTACAGAACCCTCAATTGTTGGCGTGGTAGCTTTTAAAACGTAGGTACTAATAGATACATTCAAGGGTTTCCTTTGTAACAGACTGACGTAGCCTAAACATTATTTTTGAGTCATAATTCTATAAATCTATTGTCATATCTACATAGATCTAGCCTAACATTTCACTATTATAAACTTAAACTATAATTCTATTATTCTGAACTAACCGAGCCGGAGTAGTCATCTTCGGAGTCTTGTGATTGGTCGGAGGGTTTGATGCTGGAATTCTAGTCACTCTTACAGTTGCAAATCACCTTTTCCAGTTACATTATTTCCAAAGGAAATCTTGTTTGTATTAGAATAACTCGATGTTGACTAACATGAGACGTCCGTCAAAATTATGAGTTGTTTTCACCATAGCAACGGGGCAGGGGAAAGTATCATCTCTGAAAGTTGACGAAAGAGGTTAAGCAACGGGACAGGCTGAAAAGCATTCCGGATTTTGAAATATTTGGGTGATTGAATAGAGAAACCAAGACAGAAGAGATTAAACAACAGACGTCGAATATAGAATAGAATAGAATAGAAAATATTTATTTCAGGTAAAACCCATATAAATTGTTAATCACTACATAGTATAAAACAAAGTCGCTTTCTCTGTCCCTATGTCCCTATGTATGCTTAAATCTTTAAAACTACGCAACGGATTTTGATGCGGTTTTTTTTAATAGATAGAGTGATTGAAGAGGAAGGTTTATATTTATAATACATGCATAATATAATAGAGAAACACCGTGCGAAGCCGGGGCGCGTCGCTAGTTACTTATATAAGTTACTTACAAACTATTACTAATCATGAATGCATGTATATTTGTGTATCAATATTGGCATCTCTTTCAACACGTGAAAGAGCTATATAAAAATCCAATACGTTCACAATACCGCAATAAGCTATACGTGCCCGCAACTAAATTGTCTCTTGTGGCAAAGAACTCATACATTACATATGTGCATAAATAGTATTTTCATCACACTTGCTCGTAAAGGGTGTTATAACACGCGCGCTTATAGACCAACTCGAGCCGATTTACCCCCCGTGGGTTACAAATATCTATAACTCCCACGGGAGGAAAAACTGTATGAAAATCTATAACTCCCTCGGGAGTTATGAGTTTAGTTTTAAAAGTCGTACGTCATTTCAGACTAAGGAGGTTTCGAATCAGCCAAGGCTATTTCACATCTTCAAAACTTGGCTACAAAACCAATTTTAGTGTAAATAAAACTTATATGGTATATTTTACTATTATTTCCGTAGTTTTTGCGATTATTTTAATGCAATTAAATTAATTTAGTTTAAAATTTTATTTTGAAAATCGGTACAATCTGGCGACATTGCCTGTCAAGTTTAAAAACTAAACGCAGTTCTTTGCATTATCTGTGGAAGACTATATTGAAAAAGTTGACAGTTGAAGTTGTCTCTTAGCGGGTGCGTTTAGTTTATTTCATTTTTATGTTTTACTTTTTTTCCTCGCAAATGTGATGAAAAACATTGTGTGTATCACGGGCAGTAAGAAGATTACAAACTCGAGTCATTAAAAGCCCTCCGCCTACGGCGTCGGGCTTCTAATAGACTCTCGTTAGTAATCCCCTTCTTACTACCCTCGGTGCACAATGTACTATTTATGCAACAATTGTATAAGTGGGTTCAAAAAATGCGAATTGCGTGAGTTGCGATACGAGCCGCGAATGCGGCGAGTATCGCAAATAGAGACGCAATGAGCATTTTTTGACTTAATTATACAACGTTGCATACAATACTTTTTCTACGACGAGGTTTTAAATTATAAAATACAAAATTAATCATAACCTGGAAACAAGGCAAATATGACGTTTGACTAACAGTATGTGTCTATGGTAAACTTTTTTTTTAATTTAAAATATACTTCAATTAAAAATACTTTTTTTATGTTGGCATCAATGAATTTAGTTCGGAAAGCTTTGTTTTTCTTAAATTAAATTGTTTGTTAAGTTGGTAGTTGTGCATTTTTACCGTAAAGTTAAAATTGAGCGCTTAATCCTTGACCTAAGTTTAACCTAGATTTAGAAGTCTGTGGCTGCTAGCAATAACGTAAAGTGACTATAACGACACTAGTGCTGTTATGGGGAATAGAGTATAGACTTCTCTTCCCTAAAATTTCATTTCTCTAGCTATCGTAGAAGCCGAGATATAGTGAGCTCTTTCTATAAGGAATTCCCGGGTACGCCAGCTTGACGGTGTGAAATTTTGTACACCGTTAAGTTATGGAATATCTCGGCTTCTGCGATAGCTAGAGAAATAAAATTTTAGGGCCCTAGGGTACTATTTGGGTACTATTTTTTGAGATATAAATCGTTTCCAAAAACAAAGCCGTTCCAGAGATACAAACGGTGTACGCCAGCTTGACGCCCGGTAGCGTACACCGTGAACAGGCCTTATATTTCGAAAAGTTTAAGGGTACTATTTTTTTCACCTAGGTATTTCGTCGGTACTATTTGGGTACTATTTATTGGATGCATCAGATTCTGAATATCTTTACGGTGTACGCTATCTTGACGGACACGTTTAACGTATCGAGAGTCAGTGCACCTCTCTCGCACGCGCCAATAGTACGAAAGAGATAGACTGTCATCGAGCGCTCGATACTCGCTAGCGCCGATCGAAAAGTCAACTCATGGTAGGCACACTGGACAGTGTGGGGGGCGAACGGGAGAGATGGATAATTCTACCGCGGCGTCGTTTGGATGGGGACACCGCCCAATCCACATATAAATAATAAAACTACCTTTTTAATACACTTGCTCAAAAAGTGGTACTTTTTGTAGCTGTATATCGTGCGCAAAGTTCGATTTTGCGAACTAGTGCTGTGCTTTTTATTTCCCATTTTTTTTAATTTACTGTTGTTCAAATACATACATCCAACTAATGGTCAAATACGTTCTTTGTTTTTATTACGTCAGTGGACATTGAATGAAAGTATACATTTGATACGTTTAAAATATTAAATCCACATATATAACGCTTGATTGTTTTTATTATAAACAATTAAACTGTTATCTAATATTAAAATAGTTTAAAAAGTATGCTTCTTGAGTATTACCAATGAGTAGTTTAGTCAGCGGTCTCGCATAATACTAGTATTATGCGAGACCCAAAAAATAAAAATTGTCACAGATAAGATAATATGGTGCAGGCTGTTCGAGTTTTATAAATGACAACTAGCTTTCCGGCACTAAAGATTACATTTTACTTGGAAATTAATGAGCTATTAAGTATTTAAATATTTATTGCTTTTTTCCATTTTTAAATGCAGTTAAATTATCTTAGAACGTTTGTCTGTTCCCAAAATAGTTTATTTTTATTTGGCTGAATGGTGACAAACGCTGCCACGTTGGAAAAAGTTCGCAATTAAAAGTAACACATTTTGTTTTATTCCCGCCATTTTCATTCATGATTGTAATTTTGTAATTATTAATTATCACGCATTAGTTTGATAACACTTTTGTGAAAAATGAGCGATTCAGACGATTTTGAAATAAATTCAACACCACGAGATATACTAGCAAAGGTGTCAACGGCAACTACTATTCATTATTTTACCAGAGAAGTCGAAGGAGGAATATCTGGCCGTCTATGAGCAATTCATTGACTGGAAACGAGAAAATCGAACGGCGTCATTCTCAGAAAATGAACTTATGGCCTACTTTCTTGAATTATCTAAGAAATATCAGGCATCTACAATGTGGTCAGGATACTCAACGTGACTCTTAATAAGTGTTCCAATTGAGTGCTCCATTTTTATGAGGCCAAAAAATAAACAAATTTGTCTCTTAATCATTCAATCATTTCATTTTCGTTGTAATTTTTCGCAAATGTATTAAAAAACGTCGTTTGATACACGTGCGGAAGTGTCATTTCCACTCGTCCCGAGTCTTGTCCCTCGCCTTACGGCTCGGGCCAAGACACCTCGGGACTCGTGAAAAATGACATACTTTCCGCACTTGTATCAAAAAGTACTATTTCTAAAGCCTATCCTAGCTAATTAACAAACTTCTCCATACAAACTTTGTAGGATACGTGCTGTAGGGTTTCATCCTTTCTGTAAGGTTTCTCCGGGGCGTTGAAGGCAAAGTATATGACAACCAAGTAGTACGACTTCGGCCGTTTAGGAGCGCGCGACACGTATTTACACAGACGCACGACGCACGTCTGTGTGAGTGAACGCCATACTGTGGCATGCTCGCGCATGCTCAAATCCTTGCCTGTGGTGCGTCCGTACACGGCGCGCACACATGCGCGCTCCCGATGTACCTTTTGTAGGAAGAAATACTACCGTATACCGTGTTGAAGGTCTAGAATCTAGGTAAGGGATTGAAAAATCAATAGGTTTAATAACCATAAATCCTAACGCTAGAACCAATAACCACATTTTTACTAAAAAAAACCCGACTGCGGTGCACTTTGAAACTGCATAAAATCCGCCATTTTGTTTATTTTAACGAACTTCATACTGTGACACTCGCACCATCAAGACGAATGTAATGATGTATCATTTATCAAAATCGGATGTGCCGTTGAGTAGTTACGAGCGGACACAGGAACGGACATACATACATACAGGTCAAACACATAACCCTCCTTTGGGCTTCGCCGCAGTCGGGTAATAATAATATAGAATCACCAAAATAATGCAACATTTAATCAATTACTTACAAAACATAAAACAAAAACATACAAAACTTTATTTAAATTGCAGCTCACTTGTCGAAAAGAACTTCGGGGTACTACAATTTCACAATGTAATAAATAGTCTACCACTAGATCGATCACTTTTGGCCAGATTCATTACTGAACAAGTTACAACTTTGTTTGATTTTAAGTAGTTGGAGTATTTAGTATTTAGTTTTACGTTAGGGTTTTAGATTTTACGTTAGGATAGGGTTGGGTTCGATACACCTGATGCCTCTTCTGAATCCTAAACCCCTCACACTGCTAACGGTTGGCGATTGATAAGAAAATACTTCACAAAAATGGTATTTTATTGACTTACTGATTAGTTAAGTTAAGCCTAAATTAAATAATAAATAAATGAATCCAACTGTTTCAGTATACGAAATATTCGTATTTTTCCAATATTTAATTTTTTTATTCGAATTTTGTTTCTAAATTATTTTCGAGTATTCACATCATAAATAATAAATATTAAATAAATAAATATTAGGGGACAATCTTACACAAATCGAACTAGCCCCATAGTAAGCTCAATAAGGCTTGTGTTATGGATACTAGAAAAAATCCATGACTCAGGAACAAATATTTATTTATTTAAACTTTATTGCACAAAAGAAAACTTATCGTACAAAAGGCGAACTTAATGCCATAAGGCATTCTCTACCAGTTAACCTTAGGGCAAAGCAGATAACTTGTGGGCGGTGCTACTAACAAAAAAAATACATGATATAATACATATACTAAAGATAATAGTAATAATAATTACATAGATAGGGATAACCATATAATATATAAATAAATACACATATATAAATACAGATGACACGTCTAAGCAGATCACACAAATAAAATGCCCTTACCGGGATTCGAACCCAGGACCTCTTGCTTCGTAGGCAGGGTCACTACCAACTAAGCTAAAGCGGTCGTCAAAATCATAACTTTTTAACATTTCATATCTTTCAATTATTCTAACTTTTACTTTAAGTAAGTACTTTTATTTTGGTATGGATATCTATTGCTAGTGTAGAGCAATGCACACGATGCAGATTACGGCTTTGTGTGTGTTCTTTTATTTTATCATTCGTTGTGCTAGCACCGAACTAAACGTGAAAAAACATCAATTTAAATATTTTGCAACCGTATAAAGAATGAACGCGAAGTAAGACATCATAATCGCGATGGTATCTCCCTTTAATGACATTTGCATGGCCTTGTCCCAGGCTCGCCATTGTTGTCCCACAATTAAATTGCAAGGCATTTGATCGTACTCTTTCATATCACATGTGGCAGCATTAAGCTAATTGTATATTCACATTCTATACAACGCTCAAGTACTAAAACATGGCGGTTACTTGTATCTAATAATTGCATCTCCTCTGTTTTACTCATATAGATAGTATAGTGCACATATGTCACCCAGATAAGGCCATCACCAATTTCTAATGTAATAACCTCCAACCCCCCATTTCGATGTTTATAATTTGTTTATAATTTGATGATATCTGAAGATAATAGCAATGCCGATGACGATGGCGATGGCGATTGCGATACCTAAAGTTAATTATGGCATTAGACTTGGGTTATAATATAATGCTCATTTTTTTATGCAGAGGGCTGTGAGAAAGGCGACGAAGCTTTTTAGGTTTTTTTTTATTGCGGAAGTTTCACCCATTTTTTGTTTCGTGCCAGTTTAGGGGAAATGTATTGCCTATTGTTTGGAAGTCGTTCTATTTACTAAGGTGTTAGGGATTTTTATTTGGTGGTAGTCTGCGATCGCAAAATTTAACTTTGCGTTCAAAATATTTGATTCGCATATAAAAGAGCACATCACAGTATCATTTTATTTTTCACACCTCCTATTCAGAAAAGAGTATTTTGCTCCCTCATAAGAGGGATCAAAGTGGTACTTTTCTGTTCAAGGACAACAGGGTATTTTTAGTTTGAACCCACTTAGAATATGCCATACCATAGACAGCTTTATTCGTATATTACACACAGAGGGCGGTATAATAAGGAATGGCCCAGATCATAGATGTTTGCGGTCCGAGCCGCAGGCGAGGGGCGTAAATAAAATATGGAAGTGGTAATTTCGTCTCGGCCGTAAAAAATAATAATCGTTTCATAAAATAATAATGGCCTATAAATTTAACAATTTACCATTCCATTTTTAATAATAATGTGTGATGCTCTTTTATTAACTAAATATTTAGTTATTTTGGTAGGTAGCGTTTGTATTTGAATTTTCCTCATAGTCGGTGTGAAAAGCAGTATGTGTCACAAGGTAGCAAAATTATTTTCGCCACGGGCGTTAACACTTGAATCCCTCACTACGCTCCGGATTATACTTTAGAATCCCTCGCTACGCTCGGGATTCTATTGTACAATCCTTCGCTTCGTTCAGGATTCAATATACGCCCTCGCCGTAAATACATCATTTTGCTCCCTTGTGACACAATCTACTATTTCTGTAGCCTGTACCAACCTGAGTGTAAAACTAAGTATAGTTTTACTTTCCTCACTTAATATCACAATTTATTCCTGGACTTGTGCATAGCATTATTATTATGATGTCATCATTTGCGATGTTAGTACAACACAATGGTGGCAAAAAAGTTTAAAATACAATGTATGTGCGAGACACGTGACAATAAAGATTATATGAATATCCTGCCTAGTGATGGGCCGGAATATTCCCGGGAATATTCCCGCCTGGGGAATATTCCCGGGAATATTCCCCGTGAGGGGCATATAGGGGAACTTAAAATTTGTATGAACAAAACATTTATTTTATGTCGTTCCCTACGTCGCCATGTGTTTATATTGCTACTAGTTAAACAAGTATACCAAATTTTCTATTATTAACGTAAATTCCCTTTGTGCCCGGGAATATTCCCGGGAACATTGGGAATATTCCCGGGAATATTCCCATCGGCTGGGGGAATATTCCCCATGTATATAGGAAATTTACTAGCAACTTTTGCTTATTTCTTTTTTATACCACAACGGTGGCAAACAAGCATGCGGCCTGCATAATGTTAAGCAAAATTTTCAAAATGATCCTAGAAAGTTAAAAATTTGGAAGGAAAGGGATTGGGGGCCACAGATTCGGAATTAAAAAATAAATACATTTCTGTGACTTTTTTAGAAAAACCCTGTTTTTTTAAATTTGACAAATACAAAAATAAACACTTTATGGTGAATGCCTATCATTTTTGACCATTTTAGAAAAAGTTTTAATTTTTTTTTCGAAAAAAAGATTTTTTTGGCAGTTTCTCTAATTTTAGACCACTAGGTAGGTATGTCATTGTTTTAAAACTTTTTTAGAAACAGGTTTATAAATATGTTTTTTAAACAGATAAAAACGTGTTTTTGGCGAATCGTATAACTTTTTTACCATTTTAGAAAAACCCCTTTTTTTCAAATATGTCAAAAAAAAACACTGGCGAATGCCTATCATTTTTGACCATTTTAGTGCTTGTTGTGCTTGCTTATGCACGATAATGTCAGCATCGAGGTTGTTCGGAAGTACACTTCTAGTATCTAAGCCCGATCATCCAATTAGGTAGGAACACTTTGACAAAGAAGCCGACAGAAGAGTACAGTTGGGCTGGGTGTGGGTAGTATATGAGAAGCTTCGCCACATCTTCAAATCTCTACTGCCCCAATATCTCAAGTAGTATCAGTGCGTCCTTCCAGTCTTCAATATGGAGCCGAGACATTAACAAAAGGCCTCGTCCAGAAGTTTCAAGTCGCTCAGCGAGCTACGGAGAGGGGTATCTTGGGAGTTTCTCTAAATGACAAAATCCGGAACTAGGATATTAGACGGACATCCAGTCGCCAACATAGCGTTGAGGATAAGCCAGCTAAATTGGCAGTGGACTGGACAGGCCATATTTGTCGCAGAGTCAGTGCCAGATTAAGGCATTGCGGGGCCTGTAGCATTTCTTCAAAGAGGCCCTTGGTTGGTCTTAGATATGCTTAAATACGGACTGACCGTTAATTTTATACGTGAAGAAATGACATAACGGGGCCCCCCAATGCGCAGGGCCCGTAGCATTTGCTACTCTTGCTATATGGCTAATCCGTTACTGCGCAGAGTCGATGACCGATAGTGCAAATGAGTTCTGGAGTGAACACCGCGAAGGAGTTGCCCTGTGGGTGGACCCACCACCAGGTGGACTGGCGACCCGAAGATAATAGCAGGAAGCGGTTGGATGCAAAGAGATGAACATCCGGGTACGTTGGCTCGAACTGGGGAAGGCATATGTCCAGCAGTAGATGACAAGAGGCGAATGATGATAATGATGATGAGTTATTCATTTCAACCAACGTTCGTTTAGAATTAGTTGAATTTTAATAAAAAAAGGATATTATTTCAAAACATGCTGGAAAAAGTAATAAATAGGGTTTCTTTCAAGAAGTATAATATCTCCAACAGCATACCAGAACGTATAATTAACTCCTACGAAGATTTTATGTCTATTGTAATACTATTTTCAATGTTCCCTTGTTTGGGGAATATTCCCGGGCACGGGAATATTCCCGCGGCACATCACTACCTGCCTGTGCAAACATTCAAACGAATAGCCTTAATAGTATTTTTTGTTTCATGCTGTTTTGCGTTTTGGGTATTTTGGTAACGCAATGGTAGTGTATTTCAGTGTTTTAGTAGGAAAAATATGAAACATGCAATTCTAAAATGATACTAGGAAATATATAAAAATGAATGCTTCCTGTGATTAAAATACGGTATGTTAAATTCAATTTAGTACATAAATAATTGAAATAATCTATCAACGTGTAAAAAAAGCGAGTTTCGAAAAAAAAATAATACTTATATATGCGATTGATATAGTAACCTACTGGTAAAATAAGCGAAAGAAAATAAACGCAAACTTTATAAAATGCTTTATGAAAAATGAAGAAAGACGAATAATTAAATTTGCGATCATGAAAAAATGCGATGTAAAAATTCGCTATTATGAAAAAATGCTTTTGTGAAAATTATCGAACAAATCCAAATCAATCCGAAGGAATGTAGTGTTTCTCCATATTTTTGAACAAATAAAAAGATTAGTAATTATTTTTTTGTTAATAGGAGAAACGAACGAGTAACGTGATATTAATTTCTGTTCAGTCTCTAGTACCTAAAGCAACTCTTTTCCTCGCAGCTTCACAGTTCGAAATACACACAACTGAAATGATGATCGTGGTATTTATCGTAGAATTTATATTCGTCAACGGTGATCCCACATAAATAATTTATGTCTGGATTTTTTTTAACGATTATTGTTATAATAATGCTCGTAATCTGGGTGTCTTGATGGATTGCCACTTGCGATTCGAAGGTCATGTTCTTAATACTGTTCGTGCCTATTTCTATAGACTCAAGGTATTATACAACATACGGCAATTCATCATAGTAGACCTCAGGGTAAAACTATTCGAATATCTTTTTCATTCTAACTAAAAAACGCGAAAATGAATACAAAGAGTGCAGAATGCCTGCGCCCGTTATTGATTCTCCATTCCTCCACGAACATCAGTAACATCTTACCTCACCAACGCAAAAAAGCTAAAAATCAAACTAAGACAGCGTCGTCACTTTGTTTCTCTACTTTTTGGTGTCATTAAAATAAGTAAACTGTCCTATCTCTTGGAGAAGCTCATTTGGTGCCAGCAGCGGCGAGCAGAGCGCACAGGAGCTATGTATGATAAGCCCCTCATTGTCCCTAAACAGGGGCGTATTTACCCTAGGGCCATCCGGGCCATGGCCCTTGGCGCCCCTGGCCGGTTGCATTTTGCTTTGGTTTTGGCGCCATTCAACCAACTTTTACTTCTTCTAGGGCGGCAAAACTTATTGGCCCGGGGTGTCTTCAAAATACGCCCGTGCTAAATACAAGTGTGCAGCATTTTGCGGCAATTTCCGGTTCCAGGCTACCAAATGCTGGAATGACTTACCTCCACATTTAAGGGATTGCAATTCTAGGATCAGCCTTCAGCGTAAATTACGAGAATTTTTATTGGGAGATCATGCACTTTGTCATCAACTTATATCTACAGATTTTCATTATTACTACTTTTTCTTTATATATATTTATTGCATTAAGGTTTACCCTTAATATACCCAACTCTCTTGTCACTGCCTACGTATTTAAAATTTTTGATTTTTTTTTACTTATTCTGAATCATTTAGAATCCTAAATTTAGCCAAGTGTAATAAGCCCTTTAGTTTGACTCACTAATTGTCACGAAAAGTTTCCAACTGGGCGCGTTTAGCTTAAGGATCCTAAAAAGTATCCTAATTAGAAGCAAGAATGGTTTCTGACGAACTGAATGATTTAGCATCCTAGTTAGGGTAGTTGTAATTATATTTAGTGCAGTCAGTCGCCACCCACACCTGACGGCGGGCGGACGCGTCCTCGTGCCTTGTGTACTTTTAGGTATAGAAACATGACGAATGAAAAAGAAGTTTTGAGCAACAAATTGGATTTATACAGAGAAATGTCCTATCTCGTTCGTCACTAATACAATTGAAATACTGAGTGATTCAGTGACTAAAATTTTGAATAGTGTAGGTAATCAGGAGCGTCCTTCCTATCCCCTCTCTTGCATTCTAATTAGGATGACTGACTTTTTGCTTAGAGATGTACATGGTCTCTAAGTGTCAACACAATTGCCAAGTACAAAAACAGAAAAAAACACAACTAATTAAACATTGTTTTAAAATATATCTATTTCCAGTCTCAGTTAATCCCACGGTGTTTCATCATTCATGTAGTCTTGTGTGCTGTAATAAGCCTTAGACATGAGTTTACGCTTTACACAATTCTTTAATTTGTTAATAGATAATTCAGTTATATTCCTTGGCAGTTTATTATAAAACCTTACACAATTACCCATGAATGATGTTTATATTTTATGGAGCCGAGTGGTGGGCACTGCGAGCTTATGTTTAATCCTAGTATTAATATTATGTATGTCACAATTCTTCTTAAAATTCATGATATTCTTATGTACATACATAATATTCTCATAGATGTATTGACAATTGATTGATTTTGGTATTGACAATGCAATGTCATTACATTAATGTCCTTCAACTTATCTCTAAGTGAGTCTGGATAATTCATCATATATATCGCTCGAATAGCCCTCTTCTGCAGAACAAATATAGTATTAAGCTCTGAAGCACTAGCACTGCCCCGCAGCAGAATACCATACGACATAATACTGTGGAAGTAACTAAAATATACTAATCGAGCTGTTTGGATGTCTATTAATTGTCGAATCTTGTTGACTGCAAAAGCTGCAGAACTTAGCCTATTCGAGAGATTACCAATATGGGGACCCCACTGCGGTTTAGAATCCAATGTTATACCAAGAAAGACTGTACTATCAACAAGTTCCAATTCCTCATCTTTCACAATGACACTTGCTTGCTCGGGATTTAGGTACGTTACGCGTGGCAAAGTTTATACATTTAGTCTTTCTTTCATTTAACAGTAAATTGTTAACATTAAGCCAATTTAATTCACTACTTTAGATATAGCATTGTTTACATCAGCGGTGGGCAAAGTTTTTTCATGGCGGGCCAGACAATGTAAGAAATTTCAGAGGAGTGCCAGAACTATAGCAAAAATTAATTTTGTTTTATCAGGGGCCATATGTACTACTTATTTCGAAGGACCGCCGGCGGGCCGGATGAAACCCTCTCGCGGGCTGGAGATGGCCCGCGGGCCGTACTTTGCCCACCACTGGTTTACATCATTGCAACCTTGCTGCTGTCACTTGACTTTGAAGATAAGTGAGGTGTCGTCTGCAAACAATACTATATCATGGTGGGTCTTTACGAGGTATAAATCTGAGAAATATGATGTACGTTTTTTTTACTGACTGTTGCAAATACCGGGCCAGGTGGGGGCCATGGGGTGCCCCGGGGGTCGAACCAGGCCGCTGGCCGACCACCTTGAGTGGGTCGGACTAGATGGGGGCCGGGGGCGCCTAGGATCGAACCAGGTCGCTTAGTCCCGGTCCACCTTGAAAGGGTCGGACTAGGTGGGGGCCATAGCGCCTGCGCTACATAGCTCCCAGGATTACACGGTTGAAGTGGCAGTGGGTACTGGTAGGCTATATAGCCCTGAGAACGGATAACTGTTAGGGTAGTAAAGTCCTGGAGTGGAGCGTAAGCGCAGCGTGGAACGGCCCAGACTCGGTGGACAGATAATGTTACTATTATAGTAGAACGTAGTTATTTTGAAAATTCGTCGTTTCCGTTTCTCAATGCAATCATTTGGACATAATAATAGTGTGGGTAATGAGTTGAATTTGGTAAAATATTGCAGATTGAAGTTAAGTACCTATCCACGGATTGAAAAGGCGTCATGGTGAATAATCACTTCAATTATTTGCCCATGTTTGTCATTTTAACGGATTACACTGCGCCTGCAGAATTCGCTGTTTCTTTTTAGATTTTCTTTTTTTTTATATATACTGAAGTATACGTAAATATAGATCAAAACCAAAAGTTGAAAAAATATATATAATGACAACTTCAGGCCCAGTAGGTACCCCAAATTAATATCCGTTGAAATAGTATATTACACAACTAGGGTGGTAATACAAAGAAAGGCCGAGATCGCAGATGTTTGCTGCCCGAGCCGTAGGCGAGGGACGTACACATGCGATCGAGGGCTTTCTTTATTACCTCCCGTGTTGTGTACAGCATTTTATGTCTACATTTGGCCAGAAAGCGGCTTTTTCCGTACGCGTAGCGTGCGGAAAAAGGCACTTTATGGCCAAGTGTGGCATAAAAGAATTATTTCATCTGATTAGATGACATCAAGTTGATGACAGCGGGAACATATTTTCAAAACAACTTCGTATGCACATCTGATCACTACTATGAGACACTACAAATTCATTGGCTGTAAATTATTATTTTAGCTATAGTAGCCGATTGGTTCGTACTGTGTACACACATGTACATGCGCCTTTCAAGCAGATGTCGTGGGTTCGAATCCTGGCGAAATATTATTAGATATTTACCATTAGCTTTTCGGTAAAGGAAGGACATCGTGAGGGAACCTTCACACATCCGCGAAGAAATTCAATGGATTGGAGATTTCACATACATGTGACATCTCCAATCCGCAGTGGGCTAGCGTGGGGATTACAGCCCATTCACTCTCATCTATGGGAGTAGGCCTGTGCCCAGCAGTGGGGCGTATATAGGCTGATGATGATGAAATTATTATTAACCATTTACCATACATAAATGCGAAAGCTTGTGAAGATGTTTGGATGGTTGGATGTTTGTTACTCAATAACGGGGTAACGACGGGAACAACGGGGGGATTGAGCTGAAATTTGGCATGCAAGTAGAACAAGTTCTGGATTGAAACAATAGGAAACTTTATATCCCGGTAAATAGTTCCCTTGGGACAATAACTGGAACAACGCGGGGGAAGCTGCGGGTAAATGCTAGTTTACCATAAAGGAGACATAATTTTGTCTACCATTGATGCGATGCAAAGCGATGACTAAGAGGGTTAGGTATACATACTTTTTAGAAATATATTCAAGAGGTTACATTGGGATTGGGAAACAGATATTTTTGAATTTACTCGAACAAAGTTGCAGGCAAAAGTTAGTATTTATACAAGTCAGTTTCCACGCCGGCACCTATTTAGCTTAAAGTTACTAGCATTTTCCCGCGGCTTCGCCCGCGTTGTTCCCGTGATTTTCCCAAAGGAACTCTTTACCGGGATATAAAATATCCTATATTTCAATCCAGGACTTATTCTATAAGACTTACATGTCAAATTTCAGCTTGATCCATCCAGTTGATATTAGGTAACAAACTAACAAACATCTAAACATCTTCACGAACTTTCACATTTATAATATTAGTGGGACATTGCAGGTAGATCTCGCATTATGGTTAACTTAAAGACATAAACTCTATTCTGTTTTATCATTTTGTATCTCGATCGACGATGGCGTCATTGCACAGGCTTTACTATGGACGCAAGGAAGCTACTATTAACCTACTGTTGTGTTCACGTCAGCAATGATTAAGCATTGTTAAAATTACCAATCAAATCCGTGATCGAGCTAAAAATATTTTACCCAAATCATTCCGCCATATTTGGCATTCATTCTTAATCATGAACGCGGAATCAGCCGAACAAGGTCGATTTGATGACATCGCGTTGTCGACTTTTTGTCGCGCCGTTGTATTGTGCGCGCGACCTCACAAAAGCCACTGTCGTCATATAAACGCATGTCCGACAATCCGCGATCGTAGGCCGGAATCACACAACCAATTTACAAATGTAATGGTAGTACGTCATTGCACGTATGTAATATTGAATTCACGAGAGTTTTACTATTCCCGTTTTGACAATAATTTATAAGACAACATGCAAATAAAAATTGAAGTTTATCAGCATAGTAACCATTGTAGTTCGCATTTCATTCATTTCATTATTAGCTGATCCTAGTGCTTAAGATATACATGAAATATCTGCGCACTTAAGATTGACATGGTATGTTCAGCGTTTCGCAAATGAATCACAAAACGTTCCACTCGTTTTTTGGTAATGTGAGACGCTAGTTGGCTTAGGTACGCTTTTTTAGTCTTTTATATTGGACTTGAAGAAAAAATGAGAAAGGGAAACATGTCGTGTGAAACACAATATATGTATTTCGATAACTACTGATAATAATATACGCATAGAATACGTATCGTATCAAAAAATTCTATGGAAATTCTATATTAACTTAGCACCCTCAGTTGCTAATTATATTTTGAATATACGAAGTTACGACACCGTCTGTTTTTTTAGCGCCTGAAGTAAAGAACATAGCAAAAAATGTTACGTTGGTTTTCTTTTACAATAAGCATAGAGATACATTATTCGGCGTTTATATAGGATAACATCAAAAGCAATATGTTCAACACACCAGTGGCGTGGCGTAAAATTTATTCTTAGTAAAGCCGGAGCAGATTTGGATTACTTTTTCTTCAGGAGCAGTAGAAACTCCGGTCATATATTTCAAAATAGGCAAGCCGGTGGGAATCGGGTTGTATGGACGCCTCGCCACTGCAAGTACTGCAACACACACACTTGCTCGTAAGGTGAGTCGCTCGCAGTTTGTTGCACGCGCTAAAAAAAAGATGGTGTCGTAACTTGGTATATTCAAAATGTAATTAGAAACTGAGGGTACTAAGTTAATGTAGAATTTCCATAGATTTATTTATTGATACTACAATTATATAGATTTTATATAGAAATTTTCCTATATGTTTAAATTCATCAAAGCCAAGGTGGTTCTGCTGGGGAGCATGACACCTTAATTTGCATGATTAAGTCAAAGATGACTACGATCAATATATCAAAATTTTAACTGTATTATTCTGCACAGCAGCGGTTCAGGAAGAATTGTTTTGTTTAATCAAAATCCAATATCCGGAAAGTAAAGCAATCAATGAACGGAACCAGTAATTTAAATGCTATTGTGTTGTGATGCACCGACTGTGAGGCTTCGCGATACATCCGTGTCGTATCTCGAACCTGTAAAAATGTGTTTGCACGTGCTCAACTCCATACAAATAGCCGCTTCATCCGTGACTCGGGTGGAAACAATGATGCCCCGGCAGATAAAACCATTGTACCTAGGTTAAGTTAATTCTGTCCAACTGGCAGCGACGATTACGCTAAGTACTGCGCCAATAATGAAATGATTACCGCGTCCGGTATTAGATGTACATATTAGCGCATTTACTAATCAGAAGCATGAAGTATACGAAAGGAGTAGAAATAGGGCTAACTTTTAAATAGAAACGGGTCTCTACTTTTAATATTATTGTTTTGTTATGTACCTACACATTGCGCTACTTTGACCTTACCAGTAAATTAGATTGTATTTATACAGGGAGGTTGATCGGCTTTTTTTGTTGCAGATAATGGCGGTCGAAACAAAAGGCACCGATAAAAATCTTAATATTAACGGCAATGACTTAAATGGAACACTCGTAATAAGAAATAGTTTTAACAAATGGAAAACAGACCAACAAAGTAAAGAAAAGACAGAAAAAATCGATGATGGCTGGAAAGATATGGATATTTTAGAAAAAGTGAGGCGGATATTTTCTCTAATTACTGTGGAACCGATTCTCGCGTGTTACGTGATGCCATCTGTGCTTTCAAGTCTAGCTACACAAAACCTTTACTTAGAAAAATCATGTAGAGTAAATCTTGGATTTGAAGATCATGTATGCGACGCACTGACACGCAGGGAAACTGCTAATTACACATTCGAAGAAGAGGCTGTCCAAACACTGGTGGCATCTGTCACTGGTTGGAAAACAGTTCTACAATCTTTTTTGCCATGCGGTATTCTAATATTCTTAGGAGCTTACAGTGACAGAGTAGGGCAGAGAAAATGTTGTATGCTCCTGCCTATAATTGGAGAATTTCTTACAAGTGTCGGTCTCATTTTGAACACTTATTTCTTTTACCAACTTCCCGTGGAAGTGGCGGCTGTGACAGAAGCCATATTCCCTGCTCTAACCGGGGGTTGGGTAACAATGTTTATGGGAGTGTTCAGTTATATTGCTGACGTGACAACGGAGGAACAAAGGACGTTGCGGATAGGAGTTGTGAATTTGTTCTATTCCTTGGGTGTGCCAGTGGGAGCGGCCCTGAGTGGGATTCTAGTGCGAAAAATAGGCCTGTACGGAGTGTTCTCCTTGAGTGCAACGCTGTACATTCTCAGTTTCTTATACGGATTCTTCAGGATCAAGGAAGTGAAGCGGCCCGGCATTAACGTGGTGAGTATAGCTCTTTCAGATTTATTACTTCTCATTTGCACAGTCGTGATTGACTAAATTAGCAATTAGAGAAATGATATCGGTCATCAATTAAAGGTCGAGAACACGAACTGAATACACCGTGGCCTTTTATGGTTTAGTCTTGCTTGTTACTAGTTACATGAGTGATATTTATTCCTTATGCGTCTAGTTATACTTAATTGATGACCTTATCATTCGCATTTGAACCTGGCACCTAAGGTGAGCGAGCAGAAAGACCACTCATTGAATACAGTCATCGACTGTATTTATCAATAATAAATTAATATAAGTTTATTATATTTCGATGATATTAAAAGTACCATATGGGTATGTGATATTCAAACTAATATTATAAATGAGAAAGTTCGTGACGATCTTTGGATGTTTAGATGTTCGGATATTTGGATGTTTGTTACTAAATACCGCGGTAACAACTAGATGAACTGAGCTGAAATTTGGCATGCCAGTAGACCAAGTTCGGAAAAGAAACATAGGATACTTTATGTCCCGGTAAACAGTTCCCTTGGGACAGTAACGGGAACAACGCGGGCGAAGCCGCGGATAAATGCTAGTAATATCTAAATAACCCCCTTGTACCTATTTTCATCATAAACATTCCTGAATCTAAAATGCGACCTATTAATAAATACGGATAAAGTGAATTTTATCTACTATTTTAACAACAGCCTTTTAATAATGTTTCATTCAATCAATCGTTTTGTACCCGTTGAGGTGGTTTATGGTGGCTGTGTTGCATAACAAATATTGATATACCTTGAGCTAGGTTTGCCCTTTGTTTGTATACGAGGGCATATAATACGATGTGCAACTTTATCTCAACCGGGTAGTAAGTTAACATAATGTGTACAGTGGATGGCACAAATAATTATTAAGGTCGAAGTACAGCAATACAGCGCGAATGCCGTGCCGCCGCCATGCGGTACCTATTGATGATATTGATTTAGAGTCCGACCGAAATTTCGGTTTCGGCCTAGTTTCGGCAAAAAACAGGTTTCGGCCTAGTTTCGGCAAAAAACAGGTTTCGGCCTAGTTTCGGCAAAAAACAGGTTTCGGCCTAGTTTCGGCAAAAAACAGGTTTCGGCTTAGTTTCCGTTTCGGCTGCCATCCGGCCGAAACTACGGCCGAAACCGAAACTGAATTTGTGGGGTTTCGCGCTGCGATAGGATAGTCTTTATTTCAAAAAGCGTAGATAATTTATTTGAAATAAGAAGCTATAGTATATTATAATTAATGATTACTCTAAATATCGGAGACTAAATGATTCATATGCTATTTAAAAATGAAGACCGGCCGATTATGATTGTCATTTTTTTTCTTCCCACGAAAACATGCCCTTATATGGAAGTTACGGTTTCGGTTCTGGTTTCGGCCGAAACAGAGACCAAAGCCGAAATTCTGTTTCGGTTTCGGCCGTAAAAACTAGTTTCGGTCGGACACTATATTGATTTGTTAACAACTTTCGCTTTTATACAATATACGAATAAAGTAATGAAACTAGGTCTAGTTATAGGTACTAGAGGCTCTCTGAGGTGTGACCTCGCGAATAAATGTACAAGAATCATTTTATCAGCCTACCTATTTTATATTTAAATACTTTAACAGCCACAAATTGCAATCAAAAGAAGCCGACCGCACCGAGCGTTTATAACGCCCCATACAAAACGGACGCACTCTGTGTCGTCATCTTGTGTCCTCGCTGTATTAAGTCTGTATGAAAAAAATTGCATTTTACCATCTTGACACGAAAAAGTGCGTTTAAGCACATAGTTGCAATACATTTATTTATTCAGTGTTATTTAAGCATTCCGAAATTAACTTTAATTTTTCAAGAAAAAATTAAAACTTTGTAATCTCATAACTTTATAGCTAATTCTAGGTCTCATAACTTTATAATTTAGTATTTTCCAATCCATGTGATTATATTATGTTGTAAAATTCAACATTAGTCCACATCCCAATTGTTAAATCTCCCCCAGAATATTTACATAGAAAGTGTTCATGTCAAGTCAATGTCCTATTTCCTCTCCGGCTGTATTCTTGTCAGCTAAGCATTTCATTCAGTCACTTTACTCAGAATCTCTACATTGGTCTTCTTTTTCGCGACAGAAAAATATACATAGGTACCTACAACACAATATTTAGCACCTTGTTCATAGGTAATTCATCCCAATACAATTGTAATATCAGCGCAAGAATCGGTGTTCGGTTTATTTATTATCAATTTACGTTTGACATGTCGTGTAAAATACTAATATTTATGTGTATCTTCAATACGAATCATGATTGCTATGTAATTAATTATATAGCATTCACATTACGGGAAAAACTAACTGCACCACCGAAGAATACATACTTACTGTTTGTGTAATGGTGCATGTATCATTAATATACCTAATTAAAGTTTTCATCAGCTATTGTTAAAGATTAAAAATAGGTATACCTACGTTTAAGGTGTTTCAAGTAACCTAGTTTACTGTTTACCATACAAACGAAAAAGAGGTTAACGATCTATTTTTCTCAAACATGCAATGAAATATTGACATTACGTGCCTTATGAATAGGCCGCAAAGTACTTCGTTTGCGGTGCGGCTAGACGACAGGCCTTTAATGGAGTTTCATACAGCATCGCCGGTCTAGGCTTGCAAGATGTTTGTTTTTTTAATTCGTATCGTATTCCACATTTATTTGTGTCAAAGCATCACGGCGTTCAGCCAATAAAAAAAAACAATAAACGATGTTTGCTATATTTTGCAGTGTTATTTATATAAAAAACATAATTATAAACAATTTCCAATAATTTTACGCCTACGCGAATACCTACGCATCTGAGTCATACAGATTTTACGGTAAGGGACAGGCAAAACAATGTCCCTTACCGTAATTCAGCCTACAGTCGACGATATAGCCTATTCATGCCCCGAGTTAGCCCACGTATGATTATGAAGTATTGAGGTCATTCACCCCTAGTGGCAACCGAATCGCTGATCACTGCTAAATATTTTATTGACAAACTAAGGATGCTCGTCGATTATCCGTTCAACCATGGCTGTCCACGGATTATATAACAGGTTACAAGTTCAATGACTACGCAGCAATAGAGCATGTCCGCACAAAAAGTCCGTCAACTTGACCTAGTTTAGAGACGCTGGAAGGGCCTTCGACAGCAGTAAATGAAATGAGCCGTAGAAATTAAACATTGATTGGATATTTGCATGGTGTATTTCTTTACAACCGCAAAGAGTATAAAGTTAAAAAAAAACTGATTAACTGCAAGTCATTAAGAATTAACAAAGTGACTTTAAATAGATATCTAGTTCTTTTTTCAAACGTTTTACTGTTATTTGAGAGGCATGTTACTGCTGCTGGAGAAATATGTAACGTAAGAAGCATTATATGTTTGTGTCAGACCTTCCGTGCCAGAGTATTTGCATCCTGGTCAAGTTAGAGATTTATTTGGGTCAGGCAACAGCTTCTCTTGCAATGTTTGTTCGCGGGCAATATCTAAAATCGATCTTCCTTCATTATTAGGGTTCCGTACCATAATGGTAAAAAAGGAACCCTTATGGTGCGACTCTATCTGTCTGTCTGTCCGTCTATCCGTCTGTCTGTCTGTCCGTCTGTCACAGTCAGATATCTCAGGAACTACTGCTGCTATCGATTTGAAATTTGGAATTGTTTTAAAAGTCGCTAATCCTAGCCTACTAGCTATAAAAAAAATCTTATACCTGTTATACTTTACTTTAAAGGGGGCCGAAATGGGAGGTCGAAAATTTTATGTTGTGCTATTATATCAAGTGGGGTATCAAATGAAAGGGCTTAAATTGTAGATGCCAAAAACATTTTTATTTTTTTCTTGATTGTGTACTTTTTGATTTAGGACGAAAAACGTTGAAAAAATATTTTAATATCGGGGGATATTAAATTATTATTTTCAACGTTTTCCCCTATTATCTTGGAAGTTACTGAACAGAACAATATATAATAATTACCAATTATTAATATCACCCTAAATATTACAGGAAAAATATTACGGTTTTCCTAACTTGCATCGTTTTTTAAGAAATTTGCAAAAATCGTAAAACATACTTATTTGCTCCTACTAAACTAACCGCCATATAGTTTTTCTTGAACTATTCACGTAGATACGTGAATAGTTCACTACTACTACTAGTACTTACGAGTTTGTACGGAACCCTAAGTGCGCGAGTCCGACTCGCACTTGACCGGTTTTTTTTAATGAAACCATGTTTGTATGTAATAAAGTAAGAAGAGTAAGAAGCAAATAATATATATTTTTTTTCCTAATAATATTACAAGTAAGTAGGTAGGTAGGTAAATCAAGTATAAAAATGTAAATTTGCATAGGCATCCTTATACCACAGTGTTTGCTATATAGATTTGTATTTCCATAACATAATTGTGTACGTATATCGTCGACCGTAGGTTCAATTGGGGTAAAGGACAGGCAAATCAATTACTTTTACGTCAATTGAATCTATGGTATATAAACATGACTCATAAATTAAATATCAAAAACATTATTTCTATGAGGAACTGCCAGTTTACCTACCCTTCTAGCGCATTGCGTTTATTTTTCGTCCCGGGGTAAAACTGACGTTGTTATTCGTTCCAGCCACCTTGGTAGTATTGTTGATTTTTTCAAAAACTAGTGGATCTGATCGCGGAGGTGAAATAATATAAATGTCAAAATTTTGCTTCCGCTTAGTCGGGTTAAAAGTATCCCATTTATATATATATATGCATACCAAATTTCTTGAAAATTGGTCCAGTAGTTTTTGCGTGATGCGCGCAAAAGCTAACAAACAAAATTTAAAATTTAAAAAACCCCCGACCAAACATAACAAACGACCTGATGACCTTGAAGACCTGAACCGATTTCCACCAAACATAGCTAAGAACACTCTCGACTGATATACCTTTCAAACAAAAAAAACCGCATTAAAATCGGATCATCCGTTTGGGAGCTACGATGCCACAAGGACATTTACACATTTACACACACAGACACGTCAAACTTATAACACCCCGTCGTTTTTGCGTCGGGGGTTAAAAAGAACAGGCAAACTGACAAACAATTAAAAAAACTAGATATTATTAGATTATGACTTACTTTTAACACTTCCCAGTTTTTGGATAAATCTTTAATGTACAAACAATCTTTCAGTTTTCACCAGTCTTTTCTAAAATTTTACTATAGATAGTATAGATACCTTTTATTGTTGTATAATACATATAGATTAAATGCGACTAAGGCTCCGCTATTTTGTTTATTAAATAGCCTCATTACTGGATGTTCGGTTACAGAAACCGTCCAAGAACTGCTGCGAGTGGATGCACTCGTTCTTCGACATCAGCCTCGTGAAGGAGACGCTGTTAGTGGCGTTCAAGCGCGGCCCCAACAACCGGCGGCTGCGCGTGATCATGCTCGTCGTCGTGATGTGCGTCGTCATCGGCCCTATCTATGGTAAACAAGAACTGCTACGAGTGCCATCATTTGTTTTTGGGCACAGACCTTGATATTCCCAGTAAAATTACCAGTTATATTACCCACGATCGGTACGATAGGGTAATATTGAAAAAAATGGTAGAAAGTAGGTGTTTTTTTCGTGTTTAGTACTAACAAGGTTTACATTGGTGTGATTTTTAATGATAAAAGATACGAATCTTTTCTAAGTTAGTAAATTACCAATCTTACCAGTAATATTCCCAATGTTACTGGGTATTTTCCCAATGCTACCGGTAATATTACCAGGTTAGTACCTACTTGAGATTGAATAATCAATTACTTAGTTAAAAAAGCAATATGCATATATTTATTTCGTTCTCTTTCACACACAGCCTCTTTTTAGGGTTCCGTAGTCAAATGTCTGTCCACGGCTTATTTCAGCGATCGTTATTACTAGTAAGTTGCAATTTGGCATGCTGCAACTGCAATATATTATATTATTTATTGCCGACAGAGTGGTAAAATAAAAAAAATATATTTTTACGGCATATCCCCTACATATAAATGGAGGGTTATGTAATTTTCCTCCAACTCTATGGTGTAGGGTAGGGTGTCGTTGGATAGGCTTTTATAAAACAATACTGATTATTAAAAATCATTTTTTATAAAGTGAATATTTACGAAATAAGACTACGGAACCCTAAAAAGAGGCTGTGCGTGAAACAGGACGAAATATATACCTATATGCATATTGCTCCTTGAACTAAGTAATTGATCATTAAATCTCAAGTACCTACCTAACACTGTAGTTTGTATCTTACCCGGTAATATTACCGGTAGCATTGGGAAAATACCCAGTAACATTGAGAATATTACTAGTAATATTGGTAATTTACTAACTTAGAAAAGATTCGTAACTTTTATCATTAAAAATCACACCAATGTAAACCTTGTTAGTACAGTCGAGTTCATCATTACCTGAGAAAAGACTGGACCAAAAACATCTGAACAAGACCCTATTGTCAGAAGCTCAGAGCATAGAATACTAGAGAGAGGACAAGCCACCGGCGACCGTGTCGCAGCTGTAAGCTCATTGTGCATACTCTGCCGCCAGTACACCGTCCGTTGTTAGCGAGTGTGCCCGCGTGCTGATCACAGTGAAAGTTTTGTTTTCTGCCAAAATGCCGAGTTGTGCAATAATTACTTGCAAACATCGCAGTGATTTAATTAATTTCCACACCAATGGGATCACTTTTCACAGGTAAATACTATTTATTTCTAATAAAACCATGAATTTAACTAATAATCTGACTTGTATCCATATAAGCTTATACATGTTTGTCATTTAATATATTGTATTACATTGCTGCTGTACAAGTTATATTATTGCGAAGCACAGTGTTTACGCCGCAATGAACGGGGTACAAAACGATACATTCAATGACAAAGTTTCTCATAGTGCAGCAGCGATGTCCGCCATATTGTGCGCTGCGGATAGTGCTGCGCGGCACCTATACCACGTATCGATAAAACCAGGCCAGGATTAGTGGATGCTAAAAATAATTTAAAAATGAAAGGATGGATACTGTCTTTAATATAATATTAGGTATGAAGTATAAATGTTGTGTAATTGTTTAGCTAATAATTTGTACGTATGCAATGCGTTGATAAAAAAACTCTATGAGTGAATTTCGACATTTTAAAATATTTTTTTGTGCAAAATAAGCAATTCCTTTTCTTAAGCTACATACTTTTTTTATAATACTAGTAATACCTTTAGATATTTTAACTGGCGATTAAACGTATAGAAAATACAATAAAATTGTGGAGTTATTATTTTTTTTAGTATTTTATGTGGTAAAAATCAAATATTATATACCTATACCTAAGTTTACAAAGGGTTTGAATTGTATGGCATACTAGATTTTGCCCCCCGCGTTGCCCGCGTAGAAATCGTATTTCGCATATCCCTCAGGAACCGTATTTTTTTCCGGAATAAAAAGTATCCTATGTGTTCCCATTTAAAACTTGAACATCAGATCGATAAGGTTAAGTTGGTTAGTCAATAGTCTACTCGGTCCACGATATCGAGTTAGTATAGCGTTCTCCTTGTATAGTGTCAAATTAACCGCTTGCCTTTACCTGCACAGTAAAAATGCAAAATGAGATAAGAGAGTAGTAAATAATAAAGGCAATAAATGCATTATTTGGGTTCGACCAGGTGTAAAATATAACATGCAACAATAATTTCCATTGTTGTTGGCGCACGTGTAATTACAAAAAAAAACTGTACAAGGACTTTAGTTAGTGTCCTTATCATATTTTGAGTTCTTTGTATTACCGACTACAACAAAGCCTATTTTACTGACTTAACAAATTACTAGCGTACCAGAGACAGATGAAATATGAATCATAATAATTAGTAAGTAAACATTTGAAAACCCAAGGTGATAAATATTACGAATTATTAGTCATTAACTAAATTAAATATTACGAATTATTAGACATCTACTTAATAAATCAAATGTCTTTAACATTTTGATTGCCATAAATATAATTATTTTAAGCAATTATTAACAATGATTCCGAATATTTCAATAGGTACATTATATTATCGACAGATACTCTTTTTTCGACAATTGTTCAATATCGATATCACGGTATCGCTGGCCTAGTACCCGCAATTATCGTTGTGTGCGTGCGTACTGACACGACTCGCTGCTCATCCGCATGTACACAGACATGGAAATGATGCGCGTGTATTCTGCAATAGGAGCGCCGATATACAAGTGTGTGTGATTTAGGTGTGTGCGTGCTTTGTCTTTACAATTACTGGTTCTTTGTGTTGGTTAAAGAACTTGCGACAGGCGGATTCAATACTAAATCGACCGCATGTCCGATCTCCTTATATTCTTACATCTGTGGTCAGAAGCATAAGAACTAGTTCAGATATTTTTGATCCGTTCTGTGCTCAGATAATGATGAACTCGACTGTACTTAACACGAAACATCTACTTTCTAAATTTTTTTTCAGTATTACCCAATCTTACCGGTCGTGGGTAACTTACCCGGTAAGTTACTAGTAAGTTTCCATTTGGGAATTTACTGGTACAGTTCGCGTCACGTAAAAAGAACGCTGGAAGAAAGTGGAGGGGGTATGTTTGCGCATTGGTACACTCGCGCACGAAAGTACTATGTTTATTGTTTTATTTTTAAACTAGCCTTTCGCTCGCGGCGCGGTTCGATTAAAAAGTATATGTATTATTATCTATTATTTATTTATTAATAGGGTGAATCAACTTTTTAACCCACACAAAGCTGTCCGCAACTTCTAATCTTCGTTGAAATATAACGCCCTTAAAAAATGGTTTGTCTATATTTAAATTTATATTGTATGTTAAAACGTTGAAAGTCCCGTCTCATGAACCTATTTTTTTTTTTGGAATGACGCTTAATAGTAAAACATCGTCCCCCATAACTGTTTACACAGTTTGACTGTGGGATCCTTGAGTATTATTAGTTGATATATTATTAAATGGAATTAAAAACATGTTTCTGTGTAGAATGGAAAAAACAAACAATATACATCATAAATCATTTTTCTATGTAAAACCATTTTGTAATAAACAAGACACTTTTGTGCGCGACAGTATTTTGAGAACGAACGTGACGTGAACACAATGCGGAAAGCAAAGGTCGACTGACGAACCAATAGCGCCCCGGCAATGACGCGGCGCGGCACCCGCCCTCCCCGCGCCGCACCTCATACCACCAAATAGACCGATAAATTGCCTACTGCGCAGCCCCACCACCAGCGTTCTTTTTACGTGATTAGTATTGTAACGGGAATATTACCGCCGACCCATCACTATACAGAACACCGTCATCACCGAATAGATACCACTTTCCCAACTCGAGCAAATAAGAGCCGGAAATTTCGGGATATGAATGATAGAGTATTTTCTTTGCAGTCACGATAATACTAAATATAGGTATAATAAGATAGTATAGGAAGCAAAACAGACAGGTTTCTTCATATACAATACAACGTAAATGACACCGTATAATTGTGAATTCTGTTATAGCTTGGCAACTCCGTTGGTGACACTCACCTGTGTGCTTTTTGTTCTGCGCAGCCGTAACTACTTACACAAGTTACCGCCAACACGAACGGCGACCGACGGAGGCAGCCTCCGGAGGCCCCCGTTCATGTTGGTGGTAACTTGTAGAAGTAGTTACGGCTGCACAGAACAAAAAGGACACAGGTGAGTGTCACCAACGAAGTTGCCAAGCTATAGTTTATAATCTAACGCGCGAGATTATAAACTGACGGATGGGTTAGGTTAGTTTATAATCTCGCGCGATAGATTATGAACCAGTGATTCTTAACCGGTGGTCCGCGGACCACTGGTGGTCCCTGGATGCACCCAAAGTGGTCCACGAAGCCATTCGAAAAAAACTGTATGTCCTCCCGATCCACTCAAGGTGGGCCGCCAAGGGAAAATTAGCGCGCGGGGCAAAACAAATCCCAAAAACCCTACTTCAAACAGTTGGTGGTCCGTGGCAGACACAGATTTTGTCAAATGGTCCCTCATCACTAAAAGGTTAAGAACCACTGTTATAAACTAACAGTCGTTTACAATCTTACGGTGACATAAACAATCTAAATACTTTACGTAATTGTTAATTAGCAACAACTCTCCATAATTAACTATGCCAATATTGACACCGCCTATATCCATGTTCTGTTATGGATTAGTTACGCCACCACTTTCTACCTTCCACTTTCAAAGCGGTATCGCGCGGCGTTGAACTCTCATATATATCTAGTTTTTAGGTACGTCCATGTTTCACTTCACTTTCCATACAATACAAATGATTTAACTTATCTACGAAATTATGTTTGAGTAGATACCATTTTTACGGCTGTCCAATACCAAATGCCATAAAAAGCATTGCGTAATTCTTCTATTATGAAATGAATTAACAATAACAACTATGTATACCTAGTTGATTGTACGAGTTTAAATATCTTATTAAATGAACTTGAACGGATTCGGTTCGACAAGGTTCAGTTGAGGTTAATATGTACACTTGCAAAATTAATAACTACTTATTTATTATTTCCTGTACTAAAAGGGAACTAATAAAACGGACTACAAAACTAATTGCACACCACACCACAGATACCGGTTTGGACAACAATTAGGAAATTTATGTTTTTGTTGGGTAATTCAAAAGGAGAGAAAGTCTCACTTCCTGGCCAAGGAAAGACGGAAAAATTACAATATAATCCTGTAATAGGCAAACGAAAAACGATCATTAAAATACTAATCCAAAAAACAGAGTATAAGTTTATCGAAACTATTTATCTACCCGAAAACATTGTTTAGAAATAAACAAATTGTCGAAAAGGTGGTGAATGTTTGTATGGCAGGGTGAACATAAATATATATCTCAATATATATATATTTCTGTTCACCCTCTTTATTTCTAAACAATGTTTTCGGGTAGATAAATAGTTTCGATAAACTTATACTCTGTGCCTAAAGTGTAATTTAGTGATGGAAAACAAATTTTCCATTTCATTTGGTGGTATTTGATCAATTAATTATACCATTATTATCAGACTTTCAAATCTAATAATAGTATTGACGGAAACTGAAGTTGATGGCGTACAAGTACAAAGTAGGTCATGGTCACATTCGTCACTTCTTTTTAGCACGCGAGGTACCTACATACACTTTTTCCTTCTACCTCGATTCATTTCTGTGGCACTGGCAGGGTGACTTTATTCAGACATTAAAGTAAAGTACAGTAAAGGCTGTTTCGATAAGTGCAAAGAGCAGCCTATCGCAGTCCGTGTTAACTTTACAATATATTTATCTTTTCTTAAAGTCTATAAGAGGTTACATGATATTTTTAAATTACCCTGTAGTGGACTGTCATTAAGCCCAAAACAATGGGCAATTATTAGTGATGCTGCTGGTTTCCACAACCAACTGTGATTATACTGTAATTTCCTACGTGCGAGTAGGCAATTGGGTGTATCAGCCAAGTCGCAAAATTAATGTAAGAGCGAGCGTTTTCAGATTTTTCGTGAAAAAGAACATCAGATGGTTTGTGCATCATTGGCAAATAGACATTACGTCGAAACACTAGTATTGAATGTCCAATATCGACTATCAGCTTCGAATTTTGATATCTTATACTAGAATATTTATACTACTCGACTCTGGTATCTCAAGTCCAGTTAAGATAATATTTTTATCCCAATAAATATTAGTATATTTAACATGTTGCCAGTGTGGTATTCGCTCTTAGCCAAAATACCGCAATCCCATAATACCAGATTTTTTAAAATACCTACCGGGTTCTCGATTTATCAGATTCCTGTCTTACCTCATTCCCGTTACACAAATTGTGGGTTACTCAAGGACCTAAACGATTTTGTAGAGTGTATTATTTTGGAAATCTGGTATACGGGGAATCTGATAAATCAAGAATCTGGTATTTTGAAAAATCTGGTATCCTGGGAATGCGCTATTTTGGGCACGAGGGGTAAGTAATTAATATACTTAAAGCAGTTTTTCAAGATGTTTAGATAAATAACGCAGTAAGTAACAACTGAATGGATTGAGATGAAATTTGGCGTGCAAGTAGACCAAATCCTAGATTACAATAAAGGATAAATACTTTATATCCCGGCACAGAGTTCTCTTGAAATGATAACAGAAATAACGCAAGTGAAGCCGCGAGTAAATACTAGTACCATACCACAAGTACAAAATAGATATTTATCGTCCAATACTCCCGGATTAATTAATTAAATTAGCGTCGACTAAGTGTATAGTGTATGGTATCGTATAATTTAAAAGCTCTCTTACGGTTTCTTAGAATGTCTGGTCTTGAGTGTTGGATGAGATCTCAGATGGAACGTTTTATAACAGGAGACTGATGGAACTTAGCCAACATTTTAAGTGAACGTTACTGTAATCTTTGTGTATATTTTGACATTACGTGCGTTAGGCCGCAAAGTACCTCGATTCCGGTGCGTCTAGACGACAGGCCTTTAATGGAATTCCATACAACATTGCCGGCATTACATTAAAAAAAAAATTAAAAAACATCTTGCAGGCAGGAAAAATACAAAGATGACTTTTGAATTTACTTTATTTTTGGTAGGTATGATATTATTATTATTTCCTCGCAGTAGGCTTAAAAAGCACTATCACTCGGCCGAAAGTGCGATAGATGGACTCGTATTCTGCGAGTCGGCCCTCGAATTCACTCATCCATCTATTGCTAATTTTCCGACAACAATGTACTATTATTCCGATTCCGTTACTTTTCCATATAAAAACTTGTTTGGCGGTAACGGTAGAACGATGTTTGTATGAAAAATGTGTGGTGTGATACTGTTTTTCATCTATCAGAGATATTATTAGTGATATCGATATACCTACGCGCGATTCTGAGTAGAAATGATATAAAAAACCTCAGATTTAAAAGAAATATTTAACTGTCTATAAAAACTGGCCCAGATAAAAAGAAACCACGGTGATAATTATGTTGCTGCGTGAAAGATGGACGAACTAACGACTTCATCACCAGCGTGACCCGAAATATAAAATCACCAGAAGAAAATTCAAATATCATAAGTGACAAAGGCCTAGTAGGTAGTACTTTTCAGTAGAGCCAAACAGCAAAATTTAATTAAAATATATAGTAATATGGTAAATTCTTAACCGATTAGGATTATTCTTGGATTCATACTTTTCAAATGCCTGTATTGTGTATCGACACCGAAGTAATGATCCGATATTTATTAACTCAATAGGTAGTTTAAAAAATAGTGTCCCTTACGCAGTAAATGTCTGATTTTGAAAAACCTCATTTTATTTGGGAAAAATTCTTAATCCCTAGAACCATCATCATAATTGTCGTAACTTACCAAAAAGGGTATTGGACAGTACGAATTTCTGTTTTGTAAAGTTATACGTATAGTTTCCAGGTTAGTGAAGTAGGTAACCATAAAATATATAGATTTGTATAGTTTAACCTATGTACAACAAAGTACACTATTTGAAGGTATATCGGGTGTTGCCTGTAACAGGAGCAAATAATTTAAACGTAGATTCTACTCATAAAACAATAAAAGTTTCGTTTCAACAACTTTTAAAAATTATGTAATATTTAGATTTTATCTTTTTCATAGGTACAAATTAAATAGTATTTTCAATGTACGTTAACATCTGTCTAATTGACACGATTGTCACGCTACAAACATAAATAACAAAAGTTATTTTTAAATGTCACTCAACAAATGTTGTTCAGTTTGAGAAGTACAAAATAGAAATATTTATTGCATAACTGTGCCCGGTTTAAAGTAGGTGGTGGTGACATGTTGTACAAGGTTTCCACAGCTACCCGTTGCGGGCATACAATATGATTTACATAATAATGAAACAAACTAACAATATAACAAAAATAATATCATAAATGGGGACTACTATAAAATTCATTGAAATTATAAAATACCATGTTTAAGAGCCAATTTTTAGGACTGCTTTTAAACTCATTCCCTTCAAGCATTTTGATTTGTAAAGGCAAATGATGAAAGACTTTTATGGCAGTGATGTAAGAACTTTTCTTATACATGGAATCTACATAGATTCCATGTAACATTACAATCTATGTTATAATTATTTGCTCCTAGTACAGGCAACACCTCGTATAAAAGTTTCAATAGAACAGATCGATAGAAAAAAATACTGATATCAATGGTAAGTTTAAAATTTATTGTAGGTATTTGCGACATAATTTATTGCGACCTTAGGAAATTTGAAATGTCTACTGTCGATATCTTGTATAGATATACTATTCTTATAAACGCTGAAATCATAACCATCACTTTTGTGTTGTCGTAGTCAGTTAAATTAAAAAAAAATAGTCACGTTCATTCTGACTATGTACAGCGTAAAAATATGTGTCGAACAATACTTAAAATCGTGATTATTCTACATTTCAGGTGAATTGTCTGTGTTGTACCTCTTCACGAGATACCGTTTTAATTGGAACGAGGTCGACTTCAGCGTGTACTCCACATACGCTATGTGTACTTCATTAGTTGGTAAGTAGACAAATACCCTAACTGGCAATTAGCCCTTAAGGTCTCTGCCCAGTGCCCACTACACCGTATCAGGTCCGTCTACCTAAGTCTGAAAAATCATGTGACGTACTTTATGGATGACCCCTTGGCTACGGAACCCTAAAAATGAAAAGTAACGTAGGTAGTTAACGAAGTCAAAACTAATTTTACAACTGTTGCATAAAATACTATTATTTGGCGCCATTTTACTTGTCGGTGATAGGGCCGATACAGACGGACTGCAACCCAACAGTATTTGTATGGGAACTGCATCACAACTGCACGCCGACTGCGCAGTTGTGATGCAGTTCCCATACAAATCGTAGGGAGTTGCAGTTGGGTTGCAGTCCGTCTGTATCGGCCCGTACGGAACCCTTCATGTGCGAATCCGACTCGCACTTGGCCGGTTTTTTTATATGTTTGTACGTAAGTGATTACTTGATAACGGCTGGACCGATTTAGAAAATTGTTTTATTGTTTGGAAGAGTATCTCCGAGGTGCTCAATTGCGACCAAATCAGGTTCTAATTTTATTATGGAAGAAATCGAGGGAACTTTTCAGATATTACAGGCGATTTGGGTATTTTTCATAGTCACTCGTGCGTTTCTTATAGAATAGGTTCATTTGAAGTTCATGTGAATTGAAAAAAATAATTATGTTGTTATCTTTTAGGAACTCTGTTTTCTGTGGGTGTGTTCAGCCACCTACTGAAGTTCGACGATGCCATCATTGGAGTGATATCCTGTACCAGCAAAATACTATCAGGATTCATGTATGCGTTTGCCACTAAAACGTGGCATATTTATATAGGTAAATCAACCCTTTCGTCGTACATAATAAATAAATAAATAAAAATAAATAAATATTAGGGGACAATCTTACACAAATCGAACTAGCCCCATAGTAAGCTCAATAAGGCTTGTGTTATGGATACTAGACGACGATATATTTAATAGATACAAATACTTAAATACATAGAAAACATCCATGACTCAGGAACAAATATTCGTGCTCATCACACAAATAATTGCCCTTACCGGGATTCGAACCCAGGACCTTCTGCTTCGTAGGTAGGGTCACTACCAACTAAGCTAAAGCGGTCGTCATAATGAAATTGATTTAAAAAAATGAAGGAAGAAAATACTTGAACTTGAAAGGATTAAAACTTTTGCTTAGAGTAAAGCGCTACACCTAACATATCGTCGACCGTAGGCTGAATTACGGTAAGGGACAGGCAAAACAATGTCCCTTACGCTAATTCAGCCTACTGTCGACGATATTTTGGTGGAAACATACCTTGTCGGGTAGTTAACTACAAAATTCTTATCTTGTTTGTTTTCAGCACCGCTGATTGAAATCTTCAGCGGAACGTCCTTCATTGCCATGCGATCTATGGTTTCAAAATTGGTTGAAAAAGATGAATTAGGTAAGCAACACACGAGGTGTGTGAACGCCATGCTACTGATATCCTCTTACACTACGTTGAATTGATATTATCCAAAAAATGGCCTTACTTTTCATCGTGTAAGAACTGGTTTCGTGGATTCTGTAATTAAACTGACCGATTTTTATACATGAATTACTTACAAAATCGTTCTGATGACGTAACACTCTCTTTTTGGGCAGTCGTGTAAAAATAAATATAACTTGTTATAGCAAAAACGGACCGAAATCTTAAGAGGAAACAGGAGGGCAGTTTTCCATACAAACGTAGTCCCCTGTTTCCTCCCTGGATAATGCCAGTAGAGCAATAATTTTTAGTCCAAAAATCTATGGCTACTATTGATATGTTCCTATGTTTTCCTTTTTACGATAAATTGATTCTCAAAAGAGATATTAACCTTCAAAAACCTAAAAAAATGCCAGATTTTCCGTTGTGTTCACACATCCAGAAAAAAAAATTGACTAGATTATTAAAAAAAAAGAAAACATAGGAAAACACGGCCAAAGCCTTTCTTTAATGTTTAATGAAAAAAATAGTTAAATAGGTTAAGTTTTGGGAAAGAAATCAGGGGACTACGAAACGTTGTTTTCATGAAATTTTAAAAGGTTTTTTGGTCCAAGCTGCAGTTGTCTCTATCGCGCTCTGCGGGTGAGAGGCGGGCAGTGCGGGATAGCGACACATTTTACAAATACCTAATTTTCAATTCTCTCGACCTTACTGTTTCCTCTTAAACAGATTTAAATACAAATCTTATATACACCGTGGGCCCGTACAACCCGACCAACTTTAACCACGTATTCCTGATGGTATTACAAGTAAATAACGTTATATCAACATAGATCGAATTTTGTCATTTTACATTAATAGTCTTATGGAACAAAACAAATCAATAAATTTAGTCCCTCGTTATAAACATGTCCTTACTGGAGGAAAAGTTATTAAAAAGGAAAAAAAAGCTAAAATGGAAACGAAAGTTCAATATTTTGGCTTTGTAATAGCTTACCATCTAATACTGCGAAGGTTAATTGCTGCTTAGTTAAAGGATTTAAAAAAAATCAGTAAAAGTATCTTAGTCACATTTATTAGGGCATGTTACACACTTGGGAGTTTTTATTTTAAAAATTATGAATAGGTATCTCGGAAAGTAAGCGTTAATCGACTATACGTCACATAACTTTTTTTACTTCTAATAGTTGTTAGAATGTATGGTTAAAGTTGGTCGGGTTATACGGGCGCACGGTGTATATAAAAGCGGGATTTTGGTCGCAAAACCTCGTGACTTCGAAATATGCAAGGTGTAATTAAAGTACCTAACGGCTGACTTTAGACAAGAAAGGCTAATCTCGAAATGGTTTTCCATTTACACTACAGGGTGAATTTTAAATCGTGAATCGTAACCACGTTTACCGGTAAAGCTACTTAAGACTAATACAGAGCACTAGTGTTAATTACAATTAAAGACCCGCTTAATTAATTATTAACAAAACGGTGGAGGCGTTTATTACCATTAATCGTAATAAAACTGAATTATTTTATGAGTAAATACGATTTTTAAATACCTACTTATGTTGACAATGTCGACGATGTTGACATTTATTGACAATACGTGCCAAAATTCTATCCAGCCAACTTCAATATTGGGAGGATGGATATCTAATGTTGAAATTTCGCAATCTAGCAATTATAGACTCAGCCATGGCTGACCACAAACAGATATTTTTAGAGGTTAAGAAATATCAACCACTTGCAGCAAGACAAATACAATATAATGCAATAGACTACAACAAATTGTACAAAACTTACAAAGATATAACCGAGGTTAATATAGAACACACATATGAAAAGCTGGAGAAAAAGCTACTGACCTGTTTATTAAATAGTAAAATCACAAAATACAAGTTTTTAAACCCACCGAGACAGGACTGGATCAACAAAAATGTTTTAGATGCAATAGATAAGAGAAATAAATTATGGCAGATGAAAAAATCCAACCCATCACGCGAAAACATCCAGGAAGATCTAGAAAAGGTGAAGAAACGTGCAAATGAAATTATACAAGAAGCAAAATCTACGTTTTATCTTACTTCTTTTAATGCATGTAAGGACAAACCCAAAAAAATGTGGAATTTAATAAATAGCCTCTCCATTAACAAAATCAAGGATGTAACATCACCTACGAGATTAGAAATTAATTCAAAAACTGTTATTGATAACGCAGAAATATGTGAACATTTTAATTTATATTTCTCCACAATAGGATCAGAGTTAGCAAATAAGATACCATTAATTTATCACACACCTACGCTGCCTCCAGTTATAAGCAGGCATGAACTTAGCATGTTGGATCCAGTTACTCCGGATGAACTAGATAAAATAATTAAAAACCTAAAAACAAACAGTAGTTCTGGCCTAGATGGGATTACTACAAAATCTATAAAATCTATTAAATCATTAATAGTCGATGAACTCACCATCTGCATAAATAAATGTTTTGACCAAGGTATATTCCCAGAGAATTTAAAAACTGCTAAAGTTACGCCAATACATAAATCCGGCAGTAAATTAGACCCAGGTAACTATCGGCCCATTTCCGTTCTTCCAGTCATGTCTAAAATTTACGAAAAAGCAATCTACAATCGTCTTAATAAATTCCTTGCTTCAAGTCAAACACTATCTTCAAAACAATATGGTTTCAGGCAAAAGTCAAACACCCTTTCAGCTACAATTGACCTTGTCACTCGAATAAAAATCAATATTGACCAAAAAAACATCGTATTAGGAGTCTTTATTGATCTAAAGAAAGCGTTTGATACGGTGAGTCATGAAATTCTACTGAACAAATTAATTAGAATAGGAGTGACTGGCAAAGTTCACGAAGTTCTTAAATCTTATCTGTCAAACCGTTTTCAAATTGTAAAAATAAATGATCAGCAAAGCAGTCCCAGACCTATCAGCTACGGCGTTCCCCAAGGTTCTATTTTGGGACCACTATTATTTCTAATATACATCAATGACATACAGGAAATTGGACTAAGAGGAGACCTGACACTTTACGCTGACGACACCAGTCTTTTTTATTATGGCTCTTCCATAGCCGATATTCTCTGTAACGTGCAATCTGACCTACAATTACTGAACACGTGGTTCTTGCGCAATCTACTAACTATAAATATAGAAAAAACTAATTACATAATTTTTGCTGCGAAAAATAAAAAGATAGAAGCCTTTACAGATCCCACCCTAAACTCCCAGTGTATTAAAAAGAAGGCATCCGAAAAATACCTTGGCCTAATATTAGATAGTAAGCTCACGTGGGAACCACATATTCAGAAGATCAAGTCTAAACTATCGTCTTTAACTGGTGCCCTTCGTGGCGTATCACGGTGTCTTCCCCTCAAGGTTCGCCATTTAATATATAACACACTAATTAAGCCACACATCGATTACTTAATAGAGATCTGGGGAGCCGCAGCTAAAACACATATAAAAAAAATACAAATCGCACAAAATAAATTAATAAAATCTTTATTTAATTACAATTACCTAACTCCATCTGAAAAACTATACAAAAACACAAAAATTCTTAGCGTTACACAAGCATATATCTACTATACATGTATATTGGTGCGTAAAATTCTAAATAAGGACATCCATAGTAATATAAATTTCAAAAAAAACTCCCTCGTACAAAAAATTCAACTACGTAATGCAGATCATTTAGTCTTGAGACCCCCTAGAACTAATTACGGTAAAAAGTGCATTAGTTACGAAGGCGCCAAATTATACAATAAATTGCCGAAAGACATTAAAGATGCCAAGTCTATGGCTAGTTTTAAAAAAACGCTAAAATTCTACATTACTAGGAATATAGCCCCGTGTCTCTAACAGCCATTAAATAAAAACACAGATATATATTTAAGTCAAAAATTAACCCATTTTTGACTTAAACAAAGTATCTAATAAATAAAAATATATCATAATAATTAAAATGTTAATACACATAAAAAAAAAAAACTCTCATTTTACTATAAACACAAACCCACGTAAACTAATAAATTATGTCTAATTTTAAATTAATATCCAATCTAATAACATGAGCACACCTAGATGTGCCGCCTCCAATTATCTTCTTCGTACATCGCATGCATGAATTCCGAGCGTCTAGTGCAATAAGAATTGTAACGTAATGAATTTCTACCCACATTCGTTTAATAATAGTTTATTTTTCTGTGTACAACATAATTTTGTTTAAACACTGTATGCTTAGTTTTAGTTTTAACTTGTAACCTTTCTCATGTAAGTGAATTCTGTAATTCTTTATGGGAAATAAAGTTCTTTAAACATAAATTTTCATGACAAGTACGAAACATGAATGTAGGGTGACAATTAAGGTTCTTTTTAAAAAATAAATAAATAAAAAAAAAATTAAAAAAAAAGGTTTAAAAGCATTGTAAGTTATTGTTAACTATGTATAGACTTCAAAAAAAATATAACGGTTCACGATTTAAAATTCAACCTGTAGTATATTACCAAAACTTGGACAATCCTAATTGCTTAATAATAACAATTTATTTATTTTCAGATAATTGTACATATCTATATAATGTGTTAGTAAAACTTAATGACTATGTTGACTTGACTGTGATGACGATGTTAGTACAAAGTTAAATACTCCATTCAAGTTAATATCCATTAAGGTTCTTGCCACTATGGCGGATGTAGAGTTTTTTTTGCACAGGTAAGGTGAATTCATTCTTCGGTGTGGCCGAAGCTATGATGCCGCTGGTATACGCCCCAATGTACACGACAACGTACACTGCGACTCTCAAGACATTCCCGGGTGCTTTCTTCCTCTTGGGAGGAGGGCTCACCGTTCCCGCCGTTGTCATATTTTTGTGAGTACCTATAGATAGTACCTAGTCATTGGTGCTATGTTGGCACGTGATTTCTATAACTAAACCAAATCCGATTACACATGACAGGATAAAAATAGGATCACGTTTAAAAATGTATCTGAATCATTGTGTTGTCAGTTCAATATTCACACTTGACAGTGTTTAGTTAGAACTGGTTTATGCATTACAAAAACAGTTGTATGCATGAAAAAACCGGACAAGTGCGAGTTATACTCGCGTGGAGAGGGTTCCGTATATTCAAAACAATATAAAACAATTATACTCCATTGCTCAGACTTCTTATAGGTTTTCCTGTAATCTATAGATGTGTAGGACTATTTTCCATACTTTTTTCAAAATTATACGTCCAATAGTTTCGGAGATAAGGGGGGGGTGGAGGGGAATGGTCAATTTCAGCCTATTTTCTTATATAACTTTTAAACTGTTATTTAAAAATTATATATTTGACATTCTCACAGTCAGCCTTTTCATTTAATTCACACGATATAATTTGCTAACTTTTGTTTTAAGTTTCTACTTGACCCCCCAAAAGTGGCCTCCATGATTAAAATTCATATATTTTCGTGACATGTCCGTTTTTGGGTCATTAAGCTAAATATATATACCAAATTTCAACTCAATCAAACCAGTACTTTCGGAGCAAATTGGCTGTGACAGACAGACACACGAGTGATCCTATAAGGTTCCGTTTTTTCTTTCTGATATACGGAACCCTAAAAACATGGTTCAATGAACGAATTGTCATGTACCGTAAGACATATAGAATTATTAAATAAATACTGATCACAAGGAAATATATTTGAATAAAAAAATACTAGTATGTATGTCGTATTCATTGATTTACTTTGCATTTTTAGGTGGCTATATTTAGCGAGCAAGAAATATAGCGGGAAAGCATCAGAAATTAAAAGTTCTGAGAAAGATAAAGAAGCGAAACCAGAAGTTGTTCCCGTAAAAACCGGAGTTGATAATAAAGCGTTTGAAAGTGATGATAAAGACGTAATTAACAAAACTAAGAGGATAGACAACATGGTTAACTCTACCGAAATCGCAGCAGACAAAGAGAACTTAAGTCAGTCGCAAATCGAAATGGGCTTCACAGAAAGCATGCATAGCACTAGTAAACTATAAGATTGTACATATGCTATAAAATATATTTTTTAAAGAATTGATCATGTCTAGAGCACTTTGAAGAGTAAGATTAACAAAATAATTGAGACATTATGTGTCATTGGTTCAAAAATAGCTAAATAACCGAAGAGAAGACTACTGTTCTGATTTCACTATAATATCTTAATTAAAGTGTATTGAAATTGTTTGATATGTATTCAAATATGTGATTCCTATATAGTTCTGTGATATTTATGACAATGGTTATGCAGGACAAACATTGTCTTAATTATTGTTATTTAAAAGCAATATTAACAAATGCAATATTATTAAATGTTTAGTGCCTGTGTGTGTATACGATAGTTGTAAAAATGTTAATGTTAATATTATATTAGTACTTAAGAAAAAAAAATAAAGTAATTTCCTACAATGTACGAGACTTGAGACAAATAAGACAAATGTACATCAAAATCCAGTTTTAAAATTCATTATTTTGACATTATCATAAAATAACCCATAAACACTATAGATCGGAAATAAAACAGAATATAATACGTTGGGATTTCTACTTGTCCATGTCATATAAACAAAATAGCAGAAAAAACTTACGTGGTATGACCGTCATAGGCCACAAAATAATTAAGGTGCAAACGCGCTAGAACCGTCTGATAGTAAGTACCTACCGTAGACCTATAGCGTCTAGTTTCCATACAAAAATATTGTAGCATCGCGTCGCACCGCGCCGAAACAGTGCATTTTACCTCGTACAATTTCATACAAAGAAACGAAGTGTCGCGACGCGCCGCGCCGCTTAGTGCGTTTGTACCTTTGATTTAAGTACATTCGTTTTAATTTGTCTTATTGTTGACACCTGATTAATTTTATTCGTGTGTGTACTTATTCATAATAATGATAATAAAATACCAATTTGACACATCTCGTTGTTGTTATTGGCTTCCCTATTTGAAGTTGCAATGAAACGCTATAGGCAATATGTAACATGTATAATAGATAACCCTTTTACATTTATACTTATAATACATTTATAGTTATCCATTACATTACCAAGACAATTTTTATATCAAAAATAAACGGTATCTAAAATTCAATAAAAAATATTGGCTTAGGTACAAACAAGAAGATTACCACTTAGCTACACATTCGTATATTACAATTCAATGAAGCGCTATACGCAATATGTAACATTTGTAATAGATAACCCTTTTACATTTATACTTATAATACATTTATAGTTATCCATTACCAAGACAATTTTTATATCAAAAATAAACGTTATCTAAAATTCAATAAAAAATATTGGCTTAGGTACAAACCAGAAGACCACCACTTAGCTACACATTCGTACATTACAATTCAACATTAACTATTTTAAAAGAGAACTCTGGCTCTGTTTTTATTTTCAAAATCACGAATTTAACGAGTGGTTATTTCTCATACCTACTTGCATATTGATATGTTGACTCTCACTGTTGATAGTATTACTAGTGTTATAGATAGTTCCAGCAGACTTGAGGTCACGCACACAACAACATGTCATGTAATGACAGCAGGATTTTGAAAGTACTGTTCTTTTTTCGTACCGATAGCAAGTTCAACAGTGAATTGCAAAATATACCAAAAAGTTTCTTTAAACTATAGCCTTGTGTTTATTTACTCACTCATTCATTTCATTCATTCACTTTATTTGCAACGAGTACTTCATGTAAATGTGTGTGTAATCATTCACATCAACTCTTCTGGAACTACCTATATACATAGAAAGAAACATGATGTTTTTTTATTCGTTTTTTAATGCGGGTAAACTACACATTTTTATGTTACATACACCGTGTGGGCTCGTACAACCCGACCAACTTTAACCACGTATTCCTGATGGTATTACAAGTAAATAACGTTATATCAACATAGGTCGAATTTTGTCATTTTACATTAATAGTCTTATGGAACAAAACAAATCAATAAATTCAGTCCCTCGTTATAAACATGTCCTTACTGGAGAAAAAGTTATTAAAAAGGAAAAAAAAAGCTAAAATGGAAACGATAGGTCAATATTTTGGCTTTGTAATCGCTTACCATCTAATACTGCGAAGGTTAATTGCTGTTTAGTTAAAGGATTTTAAAAAACCAGTAAAAGTATCTTAGTCACATTTATTAGAGCTTGTTACACACTTGGGAGTTATTATTTTAAAAATTATGAATATCTCGGAAAGTAAGCGTTAATAGACTATACGTCACATAACTTTTTTTACTTCTAAAGTTGGTAGAATCTATGGTTAAAGTTGGTCGGGTTCTACGGGCCCACGGTGTATATCCCATCAAAAACCTTATATGTAAAAAGATGCAAGTCTCGCAACGCAGTCCTCAACCAAAAAAGTTTTGAGATGTAATGTTAAACCACCGGGGGGGGTGAAGCCAATATTTTATATGTACCGGGGGGGTGTCCCCAGAACTCGATTCCCACCGACTTGCCTATTATTTAGCCGTGGAGAGAGGATTCTTGATTTGAGAAGTATTAAATGTTCTTAAGACTTGATAGGCTAAAAACTATGTGTAAAATTTGGAGCTTGTGGGTCTACTCTACTAGAAGTGCCTTAGAATTATGATGATTAGTCAGTCAGTGAGTCAGTGAATCAGTGACAAAACTAAGGAACTTTGACGTGCAATAGTTCTTAAACTACACGTTCAAATGGAATGATATTGAGAATATATTTAAGTCTTATTGTGCCCTATATATCCCTAAATTCAGGGTTCTAGCTTTAGCCAGTACAAAATTACGGGAGGCTGCAAATAGCCTGAATGGCTTCGAGAAAAGAATGGTACGGCCGTGCCTTTGTTTTGCTCGACTTGGCGGGGGCACTGCCGTGCATTTGTATAATTCTGCTTTAATAGGCGTTTTAAAAACCTATTAAACCAGAATGATACAAAAGTCAAAGTAGATGGTAAAATTGAAGGCACTTGCTCCGGTGGTCGAATTGGTCAAGACGCTGAGCCGGAAATCCAGAGGTACCGGGTTTGAGTCCTGGTCTGGACCATAGGTGAGCGCCATTGAATTTTTCTATGTACTTTGAATTCTTGTATGTAAGTACATACATATATATGTTGATAGTATTGTCTTTACATAAACTATATTCAAATAGAATTTATACTTCTCAGTACTAGTCTACAAAAACAGTCAGGTAATTATAAAATAACTATTAATTGTGTATCGTCACTCATTACTTTAAAAAAAAACACGTATCTGACACTAACTCCAGGTAAAAACGCAGTAAGTGTATATGACGTTCGCATGTAACTTGACGTTTTTCTCTAGGACAGTTCTGCCGTGCTAGTGATATATGCAGTAATTACAGTCTAGAGGTATAGGAAATGTGAACCGTATTCGATTGGAGTAAGGATGACATTTCATATACTTCTAGACTGTAATTACTGCATTTATCGCTAGCACGGCAGAGTTTTAGATACGAGTTTTTTTCAAAGTAGTGACGATATTCAAATAGTACACAATACCTCATATGTGTTATGAGGAATCTCTTTCCCAGCAAAGGAAATGTACATGTTCTTGTGCGAAGGATGTACCTGAAAATAAAAAAAAACATATTTGAGGAAGTTTCAGAAAGTTTGATAAAATTAAAATAATGTGGATGTAGGTAAAAATTACGGATACCGGTGAGTATTTTTAGCAGCTATAAGTAGCAGGTACTAGTTATACCATAGAGTAATTCCTAGGGAGCATTAAACGTTATAAGCGTCGGATCGTGATCCCTATGATATGACAGTTAATTTTGTCCATTGTATTCGTACACATAAATCCGAAAATAATGAACAACACTTATTCGTTTCATAAAATTATTTATTACAACATTCCTACATAATTGTACGTGATATACTTACAAACAATGTCTACAAACCATGGAGGGTAGGGTAGAGCTAAAAATGTGCTAAATAGTGAAGGCACTACTATTGCAATTGGGTACAATTAGGAATACTGCCACTTTATTAAATACCTACTTTATTCACCAAAAATATTAAACTTACCTCTACCCTGCATATCAGCGCATTTCACTCTTTCTGCAATTGCTGAAAGCGTTGAGTGCTAGCCTTTAAGAGGAAACAGGAGGGCAGTTTTTCCATACAAACGTAGTCCCCTGTTTCCTCCCTGGATAATGCCAGTAGAGCAATCATTTTTTGTCCAAAAATCTATGGCTACTATTGATATGTTCCTATGTTTTCCTTTTTACGATAAATTGATTCTCAAAAGAGATATTAACCTTCAAAAACCTAAAAAAATGCCAGATTTTCCGCTGTGTTCACACATTCAGAAAACAAATTTGACTAGATTATTAAAAAAAAGGAAAACATAAGAACACGGCCAAAGCATTTCTTTAATGTTTAATGAAAAAAATAGTTAAATAGGTTAAGTTTTGGGGAAGAAATCAGGGGACTACGAAACGTTGTTTTTATGAAATTTTAAAAGGTATTTTCGGTCCAAGCTGCAGTTGTCTCTATCGCGCTCTGCGGGGGAGAGGCGGGCAGTGCGGGATAGCGACACATTTTACAAATACCTAATTTTCAATTCTCTCGACCTTACTGTTTCCTCTTAAGGCTGTAACAATAGTCGGACTGCATGGCGGTAGGTATATAGCCGCAGCTGTCCTCAAAACCATGGGAGTAAAACGTTGGCGTGCTAGGGCACTCGAACCAAGGTACCTCGCTGAAAACGGTTTGTATTAGGGATGTAATGATACCGATACCGATATATCGGTATCGCCGATTATATATAACCAATATTTGAAAAGCGCAAAAAGAATTTGCTGTATGAAAAAAAAAAACTGCAAAAAGTAATTTCAATTAACCTTGTGCAATGATAATTACTATGTTAATTATATCTCTGGTTCATAATATATATATTTTTTAATTATGAGTTGACGGTTTATTTATTTTTGCTTTACAGTTTCTTATTGTCGGTTGACTCTCTGTTAAATATAGCCAAGTTTTAGGTATAATAAGGACATACAAATATCTGAAGTTCATACTTCATTATTTAGCTAAGATATCGCTATCGGTATCGTATCGGCAAAATTATGTATCGTTACATCCCTAGTTTTTATATAGGTCTTGTGAGTTGTAGTCCTATTTAAAATGTATGTATATCGAGATATTTTGTGCGGGGCTAACGCGGTGGCTGACCCCGCCGGCGGAGTCGACGTCTTGCATGTGGAGTTGGCCGTGCGCCGTCCGGGCATGATTCCGCGTGAGGCGAATAGATGGCGCTTTAACACCAAACAGTTACAATAAAAGAAATGCATCAATAATCCTACTAATATTATAAATGCGAAAGTTTGTGAAGATATTTGGATGTTAGGTAACTGGATGGATCAAGCTGAAATTTGGCATTACTTACTTTATATCCCGGTAAAGAGTTCCTTTGAGGAAATAACGGGAACAACGCGGGCGAAGCCGCGGGAAAATGCTAGTAAGTTTATAAAAGTGACAATAACCTGATCTGCTAAATCTGGTAACATGATTATAAGCGCAAGCTTTCGTGAAAGTAATGATTAGTTTCGGTTTCTGTATCGAAAGATATGTATTTTGTACATACCATTTGTTTATTTTAACTTTATTGCACAAAATAAAACTTATCGTACAAAAAGGCGAACTTAATGCCCGCTCATTCCCAAAACACGGCATTCCTAAAATACCAGAATCTTGATATATCAGGTTCTCCATATACCAGATTCCTAAAATAATATATCCATCAAAATCATTTAGATCCTTGAGTAACTTACGATTTTATAATCTAGTGTAACGGGAATGTGGTAAGACAGGAATCTGATAAATCGGCAATTTGGTATTTTGAAAAATCTGGTATTTCATAATGCCATATAGGGTATTCTCTACCAGAAATAATAATAGGTAATGAAGAAAATAAGGGCAAGTCACGGTCTGTCAGTGCCGCGAAAGCCATGAGACACTTTTCCAGACAGGCGCCGTCATGTCTCAACCTATAGCCCAGTATTTAGTCCATATTTCCACCGCCATAGATATACCGCTATAGCCCAGTGGACTTAGATTCCATCAATTAACAATAGCCCTTGCATCTGGCGGGGGCTGTCTCTGTGTGCGTCCCATGACACGAACAGAGACAGCATCCGCTGGGTGTACACTATCCATTTCATTAAATTGTCGAAAGGACCTCTACGCGTTGGCTTCGGCTCCGCGCACGCCTTCCAAAGGTCCGGGACACCATTGTCCCGTGAACGGGAAAGGCATACAATGAAATAAATAATAGCAGCTAAGGCTATTTGTTGGCCAAAATTCTTTTTGAAGCCTAATAAAACGTCCTTTGTTTATTTTAACGCATTTCTTACTCTTTAGGATAATCTCCAAAAACATATTATATTATCATTTAGAATAGTATACGCTCACCCGAATGATAACTTTTATCGGATTACTGTACTACTGTTGGGTACTGGACTGTAACCGAAATTAGTTAAAATTATATAAGATCCTGTTAAAATAAGCAAAATAAAGAAATATGTTTAAGTTTTGAGTTTGATACCTAACGTGTAACTTTTTTCATGAACCTGCAAAGTTGGGTGGGAAAGTCCATTTTAAAAGTATAAAATTATTAAAAACTATTAATACCATAAATCACCCATAAAATTAACGGTAACTTTTGTTATGATATGAAACGATAAACGTTAATTTTAAAAATGTCATTTTAACATTGTTGTATCTCGGTTTTTTTGATATTGAAGTGGTTTTTTCACTAATATTTCTATTACTGAGAGGTGTGTATAACAGAAAAAAGTTGTCAAATAGCCAATTATGTTGGCTACAAATACAATAAAGTATTTACTGGATGGCATTCCTACATGCAATAAAAAACACCCTCAAAGCAAGGACCATTAAAACAAGAGGACTGTCATTCTCCATACAAAAAGCTGTTCCCCGAATTTACAACACCACCTATGTATAAGCTTTGGTATAAGAATTATATTATTTACAATTATTCAACTTTGCAAACGTGACACAGTATTTAAATGTTAGAATTTATTTATTATTAGCTGTTTACGAACTAATTGTTACTATACTATGTTTCTTTGCTTAATTATAACATCGTTAAATGTTTAGTTTTTTTAGCGCCATCTAGTTTTTGCCCGGAAATCCCCTAGCGGTCGGGTTACAATCCAAAATATGGAGAATGACAGTCCTCTTGTTTTAATGGTCCTTGCTCAAAGGGCTCAAACTTTGAAGGGTTTTTTTTGGAAAATATGAGTTCGAGCCGATATAACGAAACACGTGCTTATTATTTTTTCATGTTCTCCAACATAATATCAAACCAGTAATTAACTAGCAACTTGCTTAAATTTTTTTTTCTATAGAAGTTGGAGGGTTTAGTCACTTTTCAGTACTTTGGAGGTCAGTTTGTCCCAATAGGTTGAGATTGAATACGTGTCTATTATTTTAGACTACTCTCTAACATATATCAAAATAAATCAGATCGGAGCCGGACAGTTGAGTACCTTTCTTGTAAGACAATTTTCGGACAGATTTGAGGCCCCCCTGGGTTTGGGGGCCTCCGATAGCTACGCAACTACTGTTACAATACCATAGCATTGCAATAAATGAAATCAAATAATAGTACATTGTGCACCGAGGGTAGTAAGAAGGGGATTACTAACGAGAGTCTATTAAGAGCCCGACGCCGTAGGCGGAGGGCTTTTAATGACTCGAGTTTGTAATCCTCTTACTGCCCGTGGTACACACAATGTTTTTCATCACATTTGCGAGGAAAAAAAATAAAACATAAAAATCAAATAAACTAAACGCACCCGCTAAGAGACAACTTCAGCTGTCAACATTTTTCAATATAGTCTTCCACAGATAATGCTAAGAACTGCGTTTAGTTTTTAAACTTGACAGGCAATGCCGCCAGATTGTACCGATTTTCAAAATAAAATTTTAAACTAAGTTAATTTAATTGCATTAATGTAATTGCAAAAATTACTGAAATAATAGTAAGATATACCATATAAGTTTTATATACTCTAAAATTGGTTTTGTAGCCAGTTTTGAAGATGTGAAATAAACCTTGGCTGATTTGAAACCTCCTTAGTCTGAAGTGACGTACGGGTTGGTTCTATATTTTAAAACTAAACTCATAACTCCCACGGGAGTTATAGATTTTCATACAGTTTTTCCTCCCGTGGGAGTTATAGATTTTTATAACCCACGGGAGGTAAATCGGCTCGAGCTGGTCTATAAGCCCGCGTGTTATAACACCCTTTACGAGCAAGTGTGATGAAAAAAAAATACCTTTCCTGGAGTGAGCGAGCCCTCGTGCTTGGCGCGGCCGATGTAGAGCGGCTCGCCGGCGGCCGTGTTGCCCGCGACCACGGCGTTGGGCGGCACGGCGCCGCCGCGGCTCTCTATCCAGCGGATCCTCTCCGGGCGAGCGCAGCATACCTAAAATGTACAACATTACCAGGTCAGAAAAATATCACGAATGATACAATTACTATCACCATGGATGGGGGGGGGGGTTTAAAAATAGGCCAAACTTGATCACATGATTTTTGGACGAGCCCTTTACAATAATACCATCACGTAAGCTTGTTCTGCTTAAAGCTCCATCTGCAAGTAAGTCTGTGGGTACCAGTGGCGAGGCGTTCATATGCTTTAAAATAGGCAAGCCGGTGATCTACTACTCCTGAAGAAAATATAATTAATTTACTAAGAATATATTTAACGCCACGCCACTGGGTACAAACAATTGTGACGCCATAAACCTTTAGATTTTTTAAGACCTGCAGCCAAACGGCTGCCACACAATACTATACATTGGTTACGATTTCTCATCCCGCCTTATCTTGACAAATATTAGCAAATGTCATTAAGAACTTAAGGAGATAGTTATAATACATTAGGAGAAAACCACCATACATGCAATAGACAGGCTTTATTTTCTCTAAAAATAAATATATAGTTCGTGAAGGTAACAATTAATAAAACAATGTTATAAATCTGCTGAGGCGGCGCAGGATGCACAGACTGGCGTGACAAGTAGGTAACAGCTCATTGGTACCCACATCTGTAATTCAGCACGGTGTACGCGCGTTATAGGCTGTTATATGTCGCGCCGCACGTGAGACTTGTCGCGGCCATTTTGTACTAGCCATGCAGCAAAGAACATTTTGACAGATGATGACATTAATAAACAGAATAAACTCACCTCAAAATTATGGACAGCATTTTCATTGCCTCCCCATGCAACATAGGCTGCATGGTGTTTAGCGGCAAACTTGCCAGGGATCAGGTCACCCTCGTAACGTGCTCTGATGATCCACAAAGGGCTACCATCATAGCCCTCATATCCTGCTACCACAGCCCGGTCACTCAGCGATGCTGCGTCTCTGGGTGTTGACGGTAACCATTCCACAGCCGCTGAAAAGTTCATGAAACAACAGTGAAAACAAATTATATTCTCGAATGTGACACGTGGGTGGAACAGTTACACAAGACTCAGTATTATGTCTAAAGAACCAGACAATTTCATTTTATATTCTTGAAAATTAAAATTTTTTAATATAAATATATAATTTAATAGGAATACCTTTTATCTTTTCATTTATTTAAATTTTGTAAAAAAAATTAATATGGTTTTAAGATTAAATACAAAATTGTAATTAGGGTTTGCAATCGGTTATTTTTAACATGGAAAAAACTTGAGGTTTAAACGAAACTGAGTTTCTTCCATACAAAAAATAACCAAGTAATAATTCACAAATGAATGTAAAAATTAAACCACAAGTTTTGTAGTAGATTAAGTTAAGAGTATAATATTCAATTCCAGAAAACAGATAAGGTCTGATGATTCATAAAACTTACATCCATATCCTGCTTGTGGTGTGACAGTGGGGTGTCCAGGATATGAAAATGCCGCTGCAGGCGCTGACGGAGGGATTCCTGGTGCTGAAGGGGCACCAGGCTGTCCTGGGTATGGCGCTATATGAGCACCAGGCTGTCCTTGATATGGTGCTGTTGGAGCTATGCCTGCCATTCCAGGTTCCCCAGGATATGCATAAGCAAAGCCTGGTTGATACGGGTATGGTTGAGCAGGTTGCATGGCTGGTTGCCCGGGTAATGGAGCATTAGTCGGATTGTAGAGCTGAGGATATATTTGGTTCTGTGGTGATGGGTATTGAGGAGGGTTGCCATATGGATCTGAAAATCATAAAAATCATGGAAGCTTTAAGTCTTACGGACCTATTCACCAAAAAATTGTACAATAATAACATTCAGCTCATTAGTTTTCTTCATAGTGTCATCGCCCTCGATAAAACATTGTTCTCAACTCAAAAGACATGGAATACCATGTCTTAATACCTAATAAGGTATTTTAATAAATTAAGAGACAATGATTAACAAAATATTCTAAACAGAATTAGACTAGACTAACCTATCTTATAGGCTGATTTCTAAAGATTGCGTCGACGAAAACAAAAGAAATGCAAATCCCACGTCTTGGTTTTAAGTTGAAAAGATAGACACCAGCTGTTTTATTATTTACTTGAAACTTTGAAATGGAATGCATTTAATTTGAGCTAAAGACTGCGATAATGGGTCATGATCATGATGTACATTTATTTAAATCGAATTCACTGAACGATCGTGTCGAAGAATTAATAATACTTACTGAATCCAGACATGATGGTGTAATAATAACAGATTCAACACAGTAATGTAACTTCACTGTAGAACACAGACGGCTAGGAGAGATTAAAGAAATAATCAGAATATGGATAACAGTAAATAAATAGTGTAAAGTGTATATTGTTTATTCCGTCACGATCACAGAACGTAAGCCGTTAGCCGAAGTGAACAGTGTTGCCAACTCTGAATTTCATTCAATGCTAAAATTTTGTTGAAAATCTGCTAAAACTTGATAAATTCTATTAAAAAATGTGCTAAATAAAAAAATAATGTATTGTGATTATTACAGCTTCACAATAATTCTTTTTGTGGTCCATGCTAAACATTCAGGAAAAACTTTACTACAGCATACAAACAATCATAGTAAAATATGTTAAAAATGAAAGTGGCAAAAAATTTACGCTTTTATTACGACTTACAATACAACTTCATTGCACACCAAAAGATAAATAATAAACTTGATAGTTATATTATTGTCAACCATGCAATTTGCAATCGAAGGTCATTTTACAAATTTATGTCGTCACATCACCAACTTGTATGTTTCTAAATTTACCATTTATCTGTGTGTTTGTCACTAACAGGTAACATTTCTATTATTTACAAAATTATGCCAACTGCTAAATGTAAAAAAAATCTGCTAAACCAGTCCAAATTACGCTAAATTTAGCTCTGAAACTGCTAAATTGGCAACACTGGAAGTGAAGGACTTCTGAGCCATGAAGCCGGATTGGATTCCGAAACGAAATACGAATTGCGCGAATTGCGATAGAGTGCTCGGTCGAAAACTTAAACTTATTCGACCGTTCAGTTTTTAACCCCCGACGCAAAAACGACGGGGTGTTATAAGTTTGACGTGTCTGTGTGTGTAAATGTGTAAATGCCTTGTGGCATCGTAGCTCCCAAACAGATGATCCGATTTTATTGCGGTTTTTTACTGATAAAGTGACAACATTCTTAAACATTATTTTAAGGAATGAATATAAGCTTTAAATTTACGCAATACATTAAATTCAGTATAATTTATAGGTATTATATACCTTTCTCTTTTTTAAATATACTAAAATTTTAATCTTGTACTTTTAGTGATAATAAAGGCATAGATTCTGAACGGCTATCAGTACAGTATTGATCGAAAAGTAAACAACACATCACCACACTACTTAATTTTATCTACTGACAGATGACTGACAGTCATGGATGAGAATGTGTATAACTCAACACCAAGGAATATATATATATTTTTTTTTTGTTTTTTTTTTTTAAACCTGACAAACTCACAACCCACTTCCGAGCATTGTGATTGTCGGGCCGGGTGGTTGGCCGTTGCGGTCACTGGGCTCGAACCAGGTCGCTGGCCAGACCACCAAGGAATATAATTATACTTAACTCAAGAGAAGAACGGTAACATGCATCCGTCCATATAAAAAAAATAGTCCTTCCGGTTCTTGCGTTTATAAATACTACTAGTAGGTAAGGTAAGTAGTATAAACGCAAGTTGGTGGCGCTAGCGCCACCGTGTTATAGCAATGAACTAACTAACTTGTCAAAATTATGGCGGGGTTTTTAAATGTGTGATATAGGTAATTTCACGAAAGTTGAGGTCACGCACACAACAATACTATCATGTAATGACAGCGGGATTTTGAAATTACTGTTCTTTTTTCGTACCGATAGCAGGTTCAACAGTGAATTGCAAGATAAACCAAAAAGTTTGTTTAAACTATAGCCTTGTGTTTATTACTCACTCATTCATTTCAATCATTCACTTTTTTGCAATGAGTACTTCATGTAGCTGTGTGTAATCATTCGCCTCAACTCTCGTAAAATTACCTATATTTATATAGAATTGAATGTTACAAGAAATTATGTTTGTTTTTATTTAATACCGAATATCGCCCGATATTCGGTATGAAAACAAACACAATTTCTCGTCCCCCATAATTTCTCATACTCGTCTCATTTTGAATACAATTTTGATGATAGGTGAAGATGATGAATAATATGATGAAATTTAGTATTTTGAACTCTGGTGTGTGCTGGGAAATTCAGTTTATAAAAAATAACGATAAAGTATCTTGAATATATTTTATTCATTTTGTAAAATATTTAGTTTCCTTTGTAATGCTTTTCCATTCGCCTCCTCAGAAAAGTACCGGGGACCCCAGTCCATAGAACTCGATTTCCATTGACTCGCCTATTATTTACTCGTGGAGGATTCTTTATTTGAAAACTATACTAGATGTGTTTACAACTGTAAACACGTACATAATGAAGGTATTTAGTTAGTAACTACTAACTAAATGCCTTCATTACCTATATATTATATACTCATCATATAAGGTAATAATTCCCGACGACATTCTTCAGGCCGTCAGCTCTTTCCAGAGTGAATCCGCCGGCGGCCTGGACGCGCTCTCGCCGCAGCACCTTAAAGACCTCCTGGGTAGTGCCAATGGTGTCGCAGGAGAGTCACTGCTTGCTAACTTAACTGGCCTGTGCAACCTAATGCTGTCAGGAAAAATCCCGTCTAATATTGTCAGTAGTACCCTATACGGGGCCAACCTCTGTGCTCTTATAAAGAAAGACAGCGGTGTAAGACCGATTGCTGTAGGTTGCACGTATCGTCGTCTAGCTGCCAAAATCTGCTGCACTCGCTCCACAGATCTCCTGAAAGAGAAATTTCAGCCAACACAATTAGGGTTTGGCTCCAAAGGTGGCTGCGAAGCAGCTGTTCACGCGTTACGCCACTTTTTGATTAATCAAACAGATGAAGTAGTAGCAGAAGTTAAAGAAAACGTTCCTCTCATGTACAACTTCGTCTGGCAATGTTATCACTCTCAATCTAACCTCTACCGGAATCATCCCATCTCATCAACCGTAGGGTGCCAACAAGGGGATCCCCTAGGGCCTGCGCTCTTTAGCCTCGCTATCCAGCCAATCATCGAACAACTCAAATCAAAATTTAACTTATGGTATTTCGACGATGGACCCTGGGCGGCGAAGTTGATGAAGTTGCCGAAGACCAACGTGTCCTCGCTGATAAATTCCGAAGTCTTGGCCTCCTCCACACATCTAAATGCGAAATATTCACCCCAAACTCACAGCATCCAAACAAAGATCTGACCATCTCCAAATTCCGTCTCATCACACCCGATATAAAAATGATCGACAATAGTTCGCTTCACCTTCTAGGGTCTCCCATTTTAGACGAATCCTTCCCCGCTTTTTTTGCCTCCACTATATGGCGATGAATGGGCGAGTGTTTGATAACAAGTCAACAAATTCGAAATAACGCCAACCTCGATTTTTGCGATTTAAAGGAAGTAAATATTTATAATGTGATTCAAAATTCCTTACAAGTGAAAGGAAACGCCATCCCTTGGTAGATTTGACGTGTTAGATCTCCGTTTGCAGCAAAATACGGCTCAACTCGGCATTTACACGGAGTCCCGTTCAGGTGCGTAACTAGATTTAGTCTGACGAGAGTGACGATGCCACTGCAACGAGTTTTATAGAAGGAATACGATCCACTGCGCAAATTGTTTGGCAGAAGGGAACGGCTAGTGATGGTCACTCTCTACAAAGTCCGCGTTGCTCTAAGGGTACAGACAGGACGACGTGATAGTGCCCCGAGTTATGGAAAAAAAGTTCACTTCCGGATACCAGCACCAAATTTTTGTATGTTGTTAGGCATGCCAATTATAAAGCTTAAAAAGCTTCTCGTTGACCATTTTTGATTTTAGGAATTGCCAAAGAGGAGTTTTTTTATGCTGTCTATCGAGCAGTTCACTCTTTAATTTTGCCCCTAAAAAAATAGTGCATGAGGCCCAGTCGGTCAATCTATTTTCCAGCAATCGCAATAAGAGCTTTTATGTTTTTATTTTTCATTAAAAATAATAAACGATTATAATTATGCGTTTATTATGCAACTTATTAAATATTAATGAAAAACAAAGAAAATCTAGGTACTAGAATTTCCCTCCCTTATTTTTTAGTTCTGCTTAACTAGTAAAACATTCATCTCATAATTTATTTTGTTATTCAACACAGAGATCCCGAGATTGAAGAACAATATTCCGGTATTGATATCGGCCCAGCCAATGCTAATTATAATATACATACATGAACCATTTATTTAGCGAAGGCGAGTGTAAACAGTCCTTTGACTTAAGAGGAAACAGGAGGGCAGTTTTTCCATACAAACCTAGTCCCCTGTTTCCTCCCTGGATAATGCCAGTAGAGCAATATTTTTTTGTCCAGAAATCTATGGCTACTATTGATATGTTCCTATGTTTTCCTATTTACGATAAATTGATTCTCAAAAGAGATATTAACCTTCAAAAACCTAAAAAAAATGGCAGATTTTCCGCTGTGTTCACACATCCAGAAAACAAATTTGATTAGATTATTAAAAAAAAGGAAAACATAGGAACACGGCCAAAGCCTTTCTTTAATGTTTAATGAAAAAAAATAGTTAAATAGGTTAAGTTTTGGGGAAGAAATCAGGGGACTACGAAACGTTGTTTTCATGAAATTTTAAAAGGTATTTTCGGTCCAAGCTGCAGTTGTCTCTATCGCGCTCTGCGTGGGAGAGGCGGGCAGTGCGGGACAGCGACACATTTTACAAATACCTAATTTTCAATTCTGTCCACCTTACTGTTTCCTCTTAAATGTATTCAGAAAGCTCAAACACAAAGTAATTACTTGTACCGTAAAGTTCCTAAAGAGCGAACAGGTGAATATGCGAAATTCACGAAAGCTGCAACGGTTTGTGGTGCAGACACGTTAATTGAAAAACAGCAAGTGCTTCTGCACGCTTAGCACGCTTATTTTATGAGTGACTTTATTTTCGAACGAAATCAATTAAGTGCAATCAGCAATGTGAAGAGTGTGTGCTTAATGCACGCACGGGCACACACGCCAAGTTACTATAGCTTGGCAATTTCGTTGGTGACGCTCCCATGGTCCAAGGGCGACGGAGGACGAAGTACAGCGTAGCGGTATTAACTGTGCGCGCGCCGAGGGCCGTGTGAGTGACAAGAGCGTTCACTCGTTCTAGACATGCGCAAAATGTGTCACTAAAGTGAAACGAGTGATATGAATCTTTAGCTCTCAAAGATATGCATCACTCTTTTAGCTCAGTAGCTCCGCGGTGTGTCAACGGCTCGCTGGCTCTTATAAGCACAGTAACTCCGTGATGTGTCAACACTCAATAGGGGATGTGGGAATAGAGTATGGACTTCTCTGAACTCATATTATGTATGTTCTTATATTAGTGTTCGTGACCAAGTAAAAGACAAATAAAAGTAGGTACCGTAGAATGGGGTGAGTAGGCTTCGCGGGGGGAGTTGGCTTGCGAATCCAGAATTTCATTTTTGAGTAGTTACTTTAATTTTTGGGCTTAGGTTGCTCTCAAAGTAATTTGATTATATTTTTAGACATATTTTTTCTTCTTTTCGCAACATTAAGCTGCCAAATCATACAATTTTGAAACACAAATTCACTGTCAAAGTTGATGCTCGAAATCGGCGGATTTTTAGTTGAAAAAACTTTGTTTTTAAGTGATGTTTACCAAAGTAAGTGTTCATCCACCTTTGGGATATCGTTTATATACTTACATGGCTTATTGGAAACAGAAAAACTTAAGTTATATTTTCTTTATTTATAATGGTTTTAACATAGAAAACGAGGCTATATTGTCAAAATATAAAATTGCTAGGCCTTCTCACCCCAACTACGGGGTGAGTTGGCTTTGCCTACTATTATGAATTTTTCGTTGAAACTATGCAATGAAGCAACAAACTATCATTGACAAACTGAAATTCTTACCTCCGGAACACTTTTTTTGTATATAAATCAATGTGCCACATATAAAAATAAACTTTTATCCAGGTTTGAACTTCGATTTCCAGCCAACTCACCCCGTTTTACGGTACAGGAGTAGAAAAATAAATTTTCATCACACTTGCTCGTAAAGGGTGTTATAACACGCGCGCTTATAGCGCAGCTCGAGCCGATTTACTCCCCGTGGGTTACAAAAATCTATAACTCCCACGGGAGGAAAAAGTGTATGAAAATCTATAACTCCCACGGGGGTTATGAGTTTAGTTTTAAAAGTCGTACGTCATTTCAGACTAAGGAGGTTTCGAATCAGCCAAGGCTATTTCACATCTTCAAAACTTGGCTACAAAACCAATTTTAGTGTAAATAAAACTTATATGGTATATTTTACTATTATTTCCGTAGTTTTTGCGATTATTTTAATGCAATTAAATTAATTTAGTTTAAAATTTTATTTTGAAAATCGGTACAATCTGGCGACATTGCCTGTCAAGTTTAAAAACTAAACGCAGTTCTTAGCATTATCTGTGGAAGACTATATTGAAAAAGTTGACAGTTGAAGTTGTCTCTTAGCGGGTGCGTTTAGTTTATTTCATTTTTATGTTTTATTTTATTTTTCCTCGCAAATGTGATGAAAAACATTGTGTGTATCACGGGCAGTAAGAAGATTACAAACTCGAGTCATTAAAAGCCCTCCGCCTACGGCGTCGGGCTTCTAATAGACTCTCGTCAGTAATCCCCTTCTTACTACCCTCGGTGCACAATGTACTATAACGACATAAGGGCTAACGTAAATTTAAATTTCGCAAAGATTTTTTTAATGTAATATTTTTCGTAACGCCCCGGTTTTACCCCACTTTCCTCTACTTTACATTATTTTTTCTTATAACCAAAACAATGCATCCTCACACTAGCAATATAAAAACAGAGAATCAAGAAAAATGAAATAGGTACCTACTTCATAAATAGGTACACTTTATTTAACACTTTTTATTCACAATATATTCTACACAAGCGCACAATTGCAACACACGTGTAAGGTGTAACACAACAGTAATCTCAGCATACGTAGAACAATGTTGCATTTTATTTCTTGCAGAAAATTCCACTTCATACTGTGACCCGGGATTTCATTTTTCCCAGAGGAAATAAAGATATAACCGCGACAGTCGTGAACTTAAATATGTTTTTGTGATGGGGACACCTACGAAAATGTAGCTCGTAAAAAGTTATCCAGAAAACACGTGCATGTAAAAGTATTGTATCATCAGAACGGTATACGAAACCACGCGTCCGAAAAAATTTAGTACAGTTTGCAAATTTACTGCGAATACATTTGCGCTCAGCTCCATTTTTCGTGTGACAACCAAGTTAACCATGGTTTGTATTTGATTGTGATATATTTCATCTGGAAAGAATTTTCATTTCAGCTGTTTCATGCATTGTTTCAACGTAACAGTTTTCTTATTACTATCTTGGCTTCTGTTCAACTTTGGATACGATATTTCGCAGATAAAGATCATATTAAATGGTTGTTTTGCCACACTCCTGCGTTTTGCCAACAATAGTATGATTATTGTACCATTGAGACAAGTAATGTGAACATTATCTTCAAGGAGAGGTCAAGGTCGGAGGTTTTAAGAGAAGATCAGTTCACTAGAATAAATAATTAGTTCTAGCAACCTTCGCATAGTTGGCGCAGCAAAATTATAATTATTGGTTTTTTGGCTTTAATGGTATTAACAACCACTTACCTAGTTACTTACTTATTTTATTTTTATTTTTTAACAATTACACAACTAGGGTGGTAAAACGAAGAAAGGCCGAGATCGCAGATGTTTGCGGCCCGAGCGGCAAGCGAGGGACGTAAATATGCGATCGAGGGCCCCCTGTTGTGTACATCATTTTATGTCTACACTTGGCCAGAAAGCGGCTTTTTCCGTATGCGTAGCGTGCGGTAAAAGCCACTTTATGGCCAGGTGTGGCATAAACTGCTGTAATAGGCACCATGAAAGAAATGTTTCTATTTACCTCAATGGTACAGATTGTCTTTATTAAGTTAATCTGCTGTTTATACTTAATGACACTATGACGTAATACAAAACAAGTTTTTTTTGTACTCATATTTATCCTAATCTCTGGTCCTAAACCCCCCCCCCCCCCCCCTGCTAGATCTCGTGACGTTTAAAGTAAACATAATCATTTTGTTACGGGTTACCTTATCTATTTTGTTACGCGAAAAAAGTTAGAAACTAGGTTTATAATAAACACTCATTGTTTCGATTGTCTAGCTAGACCTAGTTTATGAATAAAATGCATTCTGCACAAAGGAAATTTTGGTTAGTCTGCCATCATTACGAATTTGCGATTTAAAAAATTAGTCTAGTACTTAGTAACTGCTTATTCTTTTACGCATATCTAGCGATTAGTCATGGTTCAATTCTACTTTATATTGCTGAGTACAGAAGGTAAAGTCGCCGTCAATAGAATTTGCTAACTATGTAAACAAAAGGCGTAACTTTGTTTTGTCACTGTTGCTCCTTGAATTTTCACACCATCTCATCAAACACCACTGAAACCATACACTATTTAAACGGTCGTTGCCGTAAAATACAAAACCATACAATAAATAATTGAATCTAGGATATTTCATTAAAAATTTAAAATAGTTTCATACATAGGTTATTATGTCATAATGGAATGACGTTTTTGTTTCTTTTAAATTCTACAATTGTCTATGATGATAGCGTTGTGACTAAAGTTGGTGATATTGTAAAGCTGCTACACATTACCTAACTTACGCTCTGTACCTAAGAAAATAAAATGAAATATTTAGACGGCATCATCGATAGAGATGGAATAACGGCACCTTTTGTGATAAATACTGGTGGATACATAATCTTCAAGTAACGATTCGTCTTGTGATTAAGCAAATTAAAAATACCTGTTTCTTGCGTTCGATACTTTAAAAGTCCATATGTTTTGACATAAAAGAGTAAAGTAAGAGTCCTCCCCATCACTAGTAAATTCATCATTCAGAGACAATTTCAATATGGCGGTTTATTTACAAAGTTAGCAAATTCTATTGACGGCGACTTTAGGCATGGCGCGGACGCAAACACTGATTCACGAATGCTTCCTCTATCTTATCTTTGGGTTTGGCATAAGAAATTATTATCTAGTTGTGATTGATAATATAACTTGTCAAATAAGCAGGGCATGACGTCATGTCGGGTAAGTAATCACACTATTCCAATTCTGATTTAATTACCAAACTTGATATTCTAAGCGAACTATGCAAAAATTAATTACAATGAATTTTATTAACTCAGTTAATTGTGTTCTCCGTCATTAACTGAGCCGGAATTATTTATTTTGTATTATTACTTGCGTTTCTCCCGGTATTTATTATCTATTAAAGATTAAATAGCTAAATAAATAAATGACACGAAATCTACGAAAATTTTAATCCGTGGCTTATTCCGCTCAATGTCATACTTAACAATCTTAAGATACAGCTTTTAGAAATACGATGGATGGTGTACGCTAAGTAGGGGTCATTGGCTCCCCTAAGGCTAAGCATGAAAACTCAATAGAACAACTTGAATTCATATTATTTTTATCACATAACTGGCCAAGAGCATGTCGGACCATGCTCAGTGTAGGGTTCCATAGCCGTAACTATAAGGTAAAAATACGATGTAAAAAAAGTACAACAACAAAAGAGCGTATCTTCACAGCAATTACGTCCTTTTGTTGAGAAGCGCAGTTTATCGGCAATAACTCAAAAACGGTTAATCCGATCTTGTTAAAAATAATTTTCGTTGAAAGTATTAATTGAGCGTTATCTTTGTAATTTTTTTTATATTTTTCGGACACACGGTTTAGAAGATAGAGGAGGGGGGGCACAATTTTCACAACTTTCGGAGCGATTATTTCCAAAGGTATTCACTTAATCAAAAACATTACTTTACGAACTATGTACCACACGTTGACATTTTGTGAATTTTTTTCAGCTTTCTCTTCTCTCTTCGTTTTTTTTTAGCTTCTGTTACATGTATGGAGTGCCCCCCCTAGATTTTTTTATTTTTATTATTTAACTACCAAACTTAGTTGCGGCATCTACAAGACATCTATATTCCAAATTTCATCAGTATAGGTCTTGTAGTTTTTGAGTAAAATGCCTGTGACATACGGACGGACGGACGGACGGACGGACATGACGAAACTATAAGGGTTCCTTTTTAGCCATTTTGGCTACGGAACCCTAAAAACAGCCAGTATGCGAGAAATTTATATTTTATTATTAGGTTCTTACCCATATCACCATAAACCATAATATTCAGTAATATTGACAGGGTTTTATTTTTTTGTTTTGCTATCAATTCACACATTTTCGCCAAATATAAAGTACGGATGTTCATACACCAAAAAGAGTACAAGTCACTCAGCGTTACGTCTGAATTCTGTAAACAAAACAACAACATGATGATGCATTATTTCCATAAGTAAGTACATACCTACTAACATCATTCACATAGACCGGTCAAAAATTACTGCGTATTTGATCGCTTGACCAGGAAGTCCGAGTAATTTTGTACCTATTTATAGAGATTGGAAGTTCGAAAATCCCTTATGTTGCTAAGATAAACATATTCAAAAGGAAGCAAATATAAGTATACTATTCTTTTTATATTTTTGCTCTTACCTTTAATGAAGGCGACAAATATCTGCATGTTGTTAGCATAGTGCACAATAATCCCGACTGGAACATGAAATACACCTGTAAAAAATGTATTGCCTATAGCTGGCAACTTCGTCGGTGACACTCACCTCACCTGTGTGCTTTTTGTTATGTGCAGCCGTAATTACTTACACAAGTTACCGCCAACATGAACGGCGACCGACGGAGGCTGCCTCTGTCGGTCGCCGTTCATGTTGGCGGTAACTTGTGTAAGTAGTTACGGCTGCACGTAACAAAAAGCTCACAGGTGAGTGTCATCAACGAAGTTGCCAAGCTATAGTAAAATTTTATCCGTGTTCACTATTCATATTTCCGTTAACATGTTGAAACAAATGTTTTAGTTTGTACGTAAAATACTGCGTTACGACTAGTTACGAGAGAAACCTTAATGAAACGTAACCTAAAGGTTAAATAATTCCTTTTGACCGCAAACTTTTATAAGTTTTTAAAGTCAAGGTCTAAGAACCGATGTTTTTTGTTGTAGCAATGTTATGTAGTACCTATTCAAATTTAAATTGGTTTAGGAAGATGTTTAGTGCCCTTAATGTTACTGTTATTGAGGTAAATTCATGCTTAGTAAGAATACTGTACCTAGAGATTTAGTAACTATAGCTTAATATACTACGGGCCGTGGCTCTAACCAACTCACCTGTCCGGCATAAATTTGGTTGAATAGGTATACGCAGTCGGCTGTTTTATCATACATTTGCATAAGTTCAAACCAACCGTAGTGACGCCAAAGTTTCTGTTTGAGAATTTGTGAATCAGCGAATATTTTCTGAAACAGTTTTAGTTACATATAATTTGCTATTGGATTTATTGTTACCATAAATATTGCGCTATTAATTACCTGGCAAGTTACGTTAATTTTACTTTTCTATAGAATTAGAAAAAAAATGAGAAATACACTTCTTACTTCAAAAGGTACCTTTTTTCACGCACACTGGATACGTGGCTACGTAACAGAGGCTAAAAGATAAATCTATGTGCCATAACGAATATAAAAGCGGTGTCTTGAGTGTCATACTATTTCATAGATTTCAGCGCAGTGACGCGTTTACATACACCTGCGTGCACGCGTAGCGTACGAACGTACACGCCTACCTGACGGCGTACGTACAATGGGCCGATGCATTCGCGCTTTTGCAGTGAAATGAAGCAATCTTAGTTGGTTATATGGTCTCAAATAAAACATTGGATGGTACTTACTATGGTAAGATCGTCCCAAAAACAGTTTTTGTATAGAGTATTTTTGCGCTGAGGTAAAACCTTTGAAATCTTATTCAAAAGTAAATAATTGAATACTAATTGCCTTGAATAAATGTTTTGAAGAAAAAAAAATATAATTGCTCCTTGTAAAATTAAAATATATAGCTGAAAATGCACTGCTAAATTGTAAATAGAAAATGTTCGCAACCAAAATGTGCATGACACTTCCAATATAGTGAAAATAATTAAACATACGGCGATTATAGTTCTTTTAATAAATAGAGTTCTTGACATCTTGAAGTATTGGTCAAACTCGTCCAACTTTTTTAGCATTTTGTAATATTGCTCACTGTTTCCAAAAGTAGAAATAAAAATAAGGTAATCGACTTCTATGGTAATGATATATCCGAAACATTTAGTCAAAATGTTTAATGGAATGTCTGATTTCGTATCTTTCCAGCTGTCTGGGGTAACCAAGGTTTGAGTCAAGAATAGTGCCGCGATTACCAATAAACTGTAAATTTTACTATACACTTTTATTTTGTGGATATCATTATTCTTGTATCTCACGAATTGGATACCGAATATGGAACTAACAACTGAAAGTGGTTTTATAGAATTGATTATGGAATACTGCCTGTATCCTTTTACGGCCTTAATAGGACTGTCCAGAATCACTGAAAATATTCTATCAGGAACATTTATGTAATTTCCCGTAGGAGGATTTTTAAGGTGAAAGTCCTTGGAGTAAAACATGGTGTACACTAGTCAGGAGTTCTTCCGTAACTAATAGGGTACGGTCGTTAATTTTTGAAAGTCACGTTACTATCAGATAACGCCCGGAACATGTAAACGCTATATCAATCACTGTTCATTTACTTAAAAGGAAATTTATGAAGAGTAATAATTTTATTAAAGAATTGCCTATCGTAAATTAGGATTGTTGAATAGTATTATTAAAGTAGCATGTAATTTGTAAAAAAATGCATTTGGACGACGTTTAAATATAATGTATCGTTTAACTCCATTGTGTATAGTTGCCTAAACTAGACATAAAAACTTAGGGCAGATTTTTCTTAAAAGGACCGTATTTAAATTGAAATTTCGGCATACATTATCTGATAAAATTTAATTTAAAAAGGATACAGTATAAGCTAACTTATATAAAATAAAGACAAGAGAAAACAGAAATAATTTCAATTGGTTGACACAAGAAAGAAATATTTTCTATTCCATGCAAAACATAATAATAATTTTCTAGTTCCACAGGCTAGTTGTGTTATGAGAGATTTGGTATTGAAAGTGGATAATTCGTCATATAAACAAATCATTTCAGTTGATGATAAATGTTAGAAAAAATACAAAACTAGCATGTCGATCAGATTACATTTTAAAATTCTTAATTAAGCCTTTTCATAAAGGGCGTAAAGATAGGAGCATCTGCGTTTAATGATAACACTTATGTATGCCTTAGACTAACTTAGTCCATACAAGTTTCCATAAACAAAGAAGTTTCAACAAAAAAGGAAAATCAGTTCAATGACTTATTGATATAAGCTCATGTCTGACTTCCAAAGCAAGACAGAGTAGTGTAGAAAATAAAAAAATAAATTATTATTAAAAACTAATAATTATGTAAACGACGCGCCAATTGCTGAATATTTGTATTCGCCAGCACTCTTGAGGTATTCAGTTCTGGAGGTACCAGATGCTGTAATTAAAAAAGGTAAAGTAGATGAAAGGAGACTAATGATACAGGCAATAAACACAGGACAGTAAACATAATTATGATTAAATAGGTACTGATATAGAAATCTGTCTTAGTTTGCGTTGGTTTCCTGAACTTGAAGTCTCCAACACTAATAATTATTTATTATAAACATCAAATCTTCGAGTGTATTGTATGCGTGTCTATGGGTCTGCCTCTGCTCTGGCCTTTCAATTTGAATGCAGTTTTCTTACTTTTGTTTTTAGATATGTTTGTTTAAAATAAAGTCAGTTGGTTCGTGACTTCAAGAATAGTTTAAAACTTCAAATTGTACACATTTTTAAAATTATTAATTTCAAAGATATTTATGCCGTAATTGTATGTGCATGGTATCTTCAATGTTGACCTAGAGATCAATTCTTGGAAGCGTGGTGATGAATCCCAAACTTCTACAGTCATTATAACTTCGTTGCAGTTGCAAACAATTTCTGCAAACGCTTGCTTGTTAAGTAAGTACTTCGTTAGAACTGATATTGCTGTATTGACTAAACAAAGCTACGGAATTGCTTTGGTGTTTTAGGGTAAAAAGCATAAATTGCACGTGTATACTTAGTGTTTTACTAGCGAAACCAGAATTGTTTGCTTGCGTGCTTGCGACAACGCGTGTTACATTGAATTGAAAATTGAATTTATAGAATAAACGAATCACACATCGAAACTTTGATTTCTTTTTGCTGCGGCTAAATATACGTAAGCGTATGTACTTACAGTTATCACTTCCAAAGAGTACGCCAGTCAGCCATAGGATGAGTAGTACAAGGAGTATTACACTCAGGACGGAAATGATAAAGCTGAGGATCTTGCACAACAGGTTACACACGCAACTGAAAGCCAAATACAAAAATTAGTGGACTTGTTTAAGGTGACTGTATTCACACCGGATCGGATTAAGGAAGTCCTTGGAAATAAGGCGGCAGAGATGGGCATTTCGTAATCGATTCCTGATTACACGATTACTTGATTTTACTTTTGTAATCCACCATTGGTTGACAGATTACTTGTAATGTAATCAAGTTAAATGGTGATTACCTTTATATATTAAGGAATCAGTAATCATCTTCATAAATATTACTATAAATTAGGAACCAATGTCGATTCCAAATTACTAGCATTGTTGACTTGACACTGATTTAAACACGATTAAAATGAAATTACCTAATTTAGATGAATTTGTCATGGAAATAGTTTGAGAGGATTTTTTGTTTTATTTTATGATGGCTAGTATGAAAGATGGGTGTTAAAATTTATCCTCCGGGATTATAATTGTGTTTAACCCCACAACTTTAACAGACTTAGCTAATATAAAAAAAAACCTTGGGGTATAAATTTGACACCTGTAAGCTTATGATGCTACGTTTTGTCACGCGATAAATAAATGATAAAGCGTCCGTCACGTTCTAACTAATAGTGTGCGAGAGTGACGGATGCTTTATCACTTATTTATCGCGTGACAAAATGTAGCATCATAAGCTTACTGGGTTAAAATTTAATTTCACGTTAGCACATGGTACTAAGTTTAGGGGTTTTATCTCTATGGGATTTTCCAATGTAGATTTTTGTAAACATGAGTCCTTTAAGTTTTATAATTCGTTTTATAGTTCGTTTAATGTTAGATTAGAGTAATCGTGTGTTATCCGTCCTGCGATTTCAAGGAAAGTCACCTTGAAGCCAAAAAATATGAGACTTGCTGCTCTCTTTAAAACATAATGAATAAGGTACTGAATAAGTGAACTTAGTACAATAATAACCTCTTATATCCTAGGGAAACATGGAAACCTAGGGTACATTGACCGCCAAAAAGTCTGTTATCAAATGAAACAAAATATAGCGATATCTTATCATTCAAGATTAGGAAACGCTTATTTTGAGTAATATTTTAATGTTTTACTGTTTGTTTAGGTACTGTTACCTGTTCCATTTTTAACTTTATCATTAGACGAGAAACCACATTGCAGAGGATACCAATAGGCTTGTGTCCTAAATTTCGTAAATGATGTAAATGGATTCTACTATTTATAAGGAACAAATAAATACCTATAACTACTACACTTGGATTACTATAACAGCCACAAATTGCAATCAAAAGTAGCCGACCGCACCGAGCGTTGAAAACGGCCCATACAAAACGGACGCATCCTGTGACGTCATCTCTTGTCCTCGCTGTACTAAGTCTGTATGAAAAAAATAGCATTTTGCTATTTTAAGCACGAAACAGTGCGTTTAAGCAGACAGTTGCCATACATTTATTTTTTCAGTGTTATTTAAGCATTCCGAAATTGACTTTAATTTTTCTTTAAGACGATAAAAATATCTTTTTTTTTTAAACTTTGTGGTCTGAAAAATCTGAAAAATCGTGTGACGTAATATGTGGATGACCCCTAAGCTGACCAGGAAATTACTGCCTTAAGGTGCTCAACTAGCAAAAACAAGTTAGATTTAATTGTATATCAGTGACATAGGGAGTTTTAAATAGGTATATTTTCAGTGATCAACATCTTTGTCATTAGGAAGTGGCATCAATTTTACAGTGTGTTGGGTACTTATCACTACTTTGAAGTACAAGTATATTTTCAATATTTCAATGTTGTATGAATCTGTTGTTATATCAGTGATCTCTGGATCACTATATCCCAAATGATGATCATAGCAACCGCGTTGCTGATATTAAGCTAAATGTTATTATATTGATGATTATAGTTCCTGTTATATCACATACAGTTGTCGACTGCTCAATGGTATTCTCTTTCAAAAAGTGAAATTAAGTTAAAAAAAAATAAAATTAAAAACAGTGACCGCAGTACGACGCTAAAATTGACGAAAATCGATACAATAAGGTTTAGCTGCTCCGCACACTTGTACCTAGGGCATGCAATACCGGTTTTTCGGTATTGGCCCATACAAGTAAAACCGGTATTGCATGCCCTACTTGTACCTAAGGTGACTCGGGTCGGTCGGTTCTCCATACATCATGAGTTTCTGCACGTTACAATTGCAATATCATTTTCATATTATTACAAGATTTTCAATTAATTTTATTTCAATGCTAATAAACTGAATTCATGCCTTACCACATTTTGACTTATTTGAAAAGTATCTAAAATAAACCAACACTAGTCACTGCAGAGTCGGTGAATCAACACTGGGTAAAATATTGATCGTGCTTTTGCTTAAAATCAGTCGATTCGTTATCTCACCTTATCTCCGATAGTATTGGAGGTAAGCGATACGGATATACTCCAATCAACTACAATGACTTGAATTGAAGCAATGGGTTCCATAAATAATTATAATTGATAAGCAAATTTCTATTTTAGAAAAACGTGGCTAATCCTAGTCCAGCATAGTAACAAAATGAGGATAAGGGTAATAAAATGTCACAATGTCATGTTTGAAAAGAAAAAACAGGAATAAAAATTGTAATCAAATCGTAAAGTCATTAAGGCTGAGAAGGACAAACTGACTTGACTTGGCTCACATGGTGATCGCCATATGGGATGATAATTGGGCGACCATTGATGTCCCGATAGTTGTTTCGGCGAGCAGTCTTATAAGAGCGAAGAGTCTTGACCAACACCTCAAGAGACTCTCACTAGATGACTGGGTCAAGGCTCAGCTGCCGAAGACGGTTCTCTTGGACACGACGCGTATCGTCAGGAGGATTCTGCGGCCCTTACCACCGGTAGCTTCCTTGCCGCGCTGCCGGCGGCATTCTAGGCTTTTACCACAGAGATAGAAGAAAATAGTTCATCGATTTGTGTGGGAACCAAGCGTGTAAGATTTTGTGGTAGATGTTTGACGTCAAGAGTGTCAGTGTGACATTGATGGAAACCATAAATTTTACATTTCATTTGATGGTATTTGAACAATTAATCATACCATTATTATCCGATTTTTCAAGTCTGATTATAATGCTGACGGCGACTGAAGTTGACTGCGAGCAAAAAAGAATCTAAAAAGTTTACTTTTTTCCCGAGCTAATAATCAAAGTACGCCCATTATTAACGAAAGTACAATGGTTCAGTAACTTTGACACAGCGGTATAAATAAAAAAAAACCTGCAGTAACGTTTAATTAAATAAAACTTGATCGAATTTATTCATAAAAGTGGTGCTTTTTACTTACTAAGTTTCTGCTGTCGTTAAAAAGCGAAAACGGTGAAAAATATTACGAGGAACAAGCTGGCATGGTTGGTGTTAACTTTTTCGCTAATCATTTGATTTTGCTAATCAGATTTAACATTTCATTTGTGTTATCTTTTCCTTTTTCCCCACAAAAAAAACACTAGAAATGGCGCGAATTTAATCCGTTTTCGTACCTATAACGGCTAATTATAATAAAAAAACAACACATATTGCCTTGTATTAGTTGTATATTTGACAAACGCGCTTTGTAGTGAAACATGCTAACTAGGACTTCGAGAAACTTGAGCATTGACATTGCCTGCAGGATGCAATTAGTTTGAATCGTGCAGGTCTTGCCAGATATATTTATTCCTAATGGATATGGAACTAATAAATGGAACATTAATTCTCAGTTATATATAATTGAAAGTAAATTATTTTGTAAATGGTGGCATACGAAAATTGCCTTGAAAAAGGACACCGTCAATGCATTGTTCGGCTGAACAACAGCAGAATAGATTTTCGCATTAATTTATACTAGTCCATTTAGTTCCCATACTTATTACCTTATTCTGACGTCAGAGCGACAAAAGTGCGGAGTGTAATCATAGAACTCGATTCCCACGGGCTTGCCTTATTCATGCATTCCTCCTATTTTATTGATTTTAAGGAAAATCTAAGCCAAACGTGTTTTAACTTACCCGAGTATATATTTGATGCCATGTCATTGTTACTTTGTACGGTAAAAAATGTGATCAATAGATATTTTCCTCATAGAGTGAAAAGCAGTGACAATCGGTAGTAAAATTACTTTTTATTTTGAGCGGTAAGAGCGGTTTTAACCTGAGTCCCTCATTACGCGCAGACCTCCTAGCCCAGATTCTCATTAGAATACCTTACTACATTCTGGATTCAGTGTTGACCCTCGCCATCATTTTGCTCCCTATAAATACATAATTTTCCTCCTTGTAACAAAATTGCACATACCCCAGCTTTTGAGCGAAACATATGTTCCAGGTTATACCCAGGGTAGTGGAGATAGGACGTCTTATCTGGAGAGGATATCTGCGTCTCCGTCAAAAACAACAAGTCCGGCTTTACCGTTTCTAGGTGATGGTGGACGGCGTTTAAATTGGAGTGAATGCCCCTAATGTTACAAAAGTCCACTTTAAGTGTAGAGTTGGGTACCGCTGTTTTAAACTTATTGTTTTTCTTTTCACGGCTCATGATTGGGTTTTAAGGGGGAGTCTGGGGAAATACTACAGAACCCGTGACAAATAGAAAAATAAGGGAGATAGCAGTGGTCACTCAAACTCGAGGGTTACGTGAAAAGTGGGCGCGGGGTAACGAAGGGCCCCCGGTCCCTCCCAGAAATCATCGCCGGGATCCACATCCGGTCTCCGACTCCGGCACGATAATGACTCTCGGGACTTTACACCAGTTGGCGGGACAGCCTCCTGGTATGGATACAATCCAGGTTCGGGTCCCCTACTAACCGGCGGGCGGCCAGCGGACAGCCGTTTCACCGGGTCTCCCTGATCCCCGCGCCCCCCCGTCACGCCTGCAATGACCTTAAGCACCAGCCCAGTTCCAGCCGTCACGGACAATGTAACATTTCTGGAAGGTGGGGACTGAAACCCGGTCTTTAATGTCGGAACACAGCAGGGCTGTTTTGCGACATACTTACGGCCGGGGGTGGTAGCCATCCAGACGGACATTATGCCCTACCACCTAGCTGTGGGTTTTCTAGTCGCCTCTTACGACAGTCCACCCAGGCCACGGGAAAAAAGTATTCTTTTCCCGTTACCGCACGGATAAATTACTACTAAACTAAGTTAACGTAAAAAAAGGTAAGGGCTGTTTATGCCGCAATATCGTATATTTCGACACTCTCAAGGATACCGAAATTTATAGGGTACTTTGCGTTGACCTAGAACTATGACATTTGGCAAGTAATATCGTCTTATACTACAAGTATAGGGGAAAATCTGAAAACTATACGTTTGTAATTAAATCATAAAAAATATAGTCTTTATTTAAAGTATTTGTATAGAACCCTCGGTCGGCGTGTCCAACTCGCACTTCGGTTGTTTTAGACTTCTTGAGTCATTTGGCACGGGAACACCCAAATACTCCGAATTATTTTATTCCACTTACCGAATTTCATAAATCCTAAAAAATAAAATTCCGGTTATTGAAAAACACGATATTTACTATAGCGAATTTCAAAAATCCGATTTTTCTATATTCCGACATTCATCATTCCGAAAAATTAAAAGCTCGATGTGCTCTTTGTCCGTAAAACGGAATTTCGATTGTCAGTTGTCCGAAATTTCGTTGCTAATTCGGAATTTTGTCATTCGGTAAAATTAAAATCGTGTTTTTCAATAATCGGAATTTATTCTTTTAGGATTTATGAAATTCGGAGTTTTAAAATTGCATTGGGGAATACATAGGTAGCAAAACCCGAATCGGAGCACCCCATTATCCACGTTGTCTTGTCTACCCTACCCCTAGAGTGTATATAGAAAGCCGCAGGCGCGGAGGGGGAGCAGCCCTCGCCCGCTGTAGCAAAAAAGCCTTCGGCGACCAGCCTCAGCCGCTACGGCTCACATTAGTGCCTGTGCTTTGATACGCAAGGGCGAAGGGGCTGCTCTACCCGCAGCGGCGGAGCAGTTGCGGAGTCCGACCGACTGTTTTTTAAGTCCTCTATTATAAATCTACGTTTATCATTATTTATTCGGAATTTTTATTTTTCTATATTGAAAATCGGAATTCGATAATCGCGTACTTTTGATATGTCGGATTATTATAGATTCGGACTTTTCATTGTTCGGTGTATGGAATCTCGGCATTTTGAAAATCGTAATTCTTACAGTTAGACGTTTTGTAATTTCGGAATTTTAAAAATCGGAGTTATGAAAAATCGGGATAGTAATAATAAGAATTTTAATCCATTCGGAATTTTAAAAATCGGTATTTGTGAATATTGATATTCGTGATTGTCAATATCGGAATTAAGTTTTTCGTATTTATGTAGTGTACCCATTTGGCACAGACAAAATGTATCATAAAATGAAACGCAATTCACGTAAAATATTGTTTAAAACTATAAGATTTAAATAGTCATCAGTTAAAAGCATTTCAATTCATCTATTTTAAATGAGTTGAATAAGTATTGTGATAAAAGTTTTGTGTATTTTTTTAACTTTTTCCATTAAACCGGATTCCCCGGAGCGAGGCGGCGCCGTTCGCGTGAGAATGAGCAATTTCCTCCGACCGCCACGATTTCGATCTGACTTCCTGTCTGGCCAGCGATTTTAAAATTTATAGAAGCGCTTTACATGAAATTGAAAACAAGAACAAGACTGATTGTAAGAGCAAAGCTCAGGAATGCTTCGCTGGGAGAAGAGAACGGCTATGAATACCTAGTCTACGCTTGGGTAAATGCGTATATTATGTACTTTCAGCACCCGAGTTACCCATAACGTTAGGAAACGTGAAAGTGTATTTGTTTATATATCAGACTAAAACATACCTTTTTTCACCGTAGTCGGAATTAAAGTAGGTATCCTGTAACTATTTGGAGATGTCCAGTTGTTCTTGACCTAAATTTGGTTAAAATTGATTAAAAAGTTTTCATATGACAAACAAATCTACATCATACAAAATGTTACAATTTAGACCCCTCCAAATAACCTATTTCATTTATTTTTATAATCATAATAATCAATGTACTTACAGATATTTCATTATTAATATTTTTAAAATGGAACTCTACACATCGACGTAATTTTTTGCATGAATAAAATATGAGCAGGGGATTGACAAAAGTGCAAATATTTATCCCAGAAGAACGCTCAGTTCCTAAAAATGCGATTGCTATACGGTAAAGCTAGGGAAAAAACTAGTGCACCTGCTTTATACTATAATAGCTGAAATATAGGTGTTAATATTTAACAAGCCAAAGTGAGATCCTTAATAGACCTTTTTATTTTGACAGTGATTCATTCTGAGTTGCTAAAAAGAAGGATCCTAAAAACGGTTTCAGAAAAATTAAAAAGCTGATTGAAAATCTATTTAATTACAAGATTGAAAACAAATTATAAAAGTAGGTCTCGAAATAAATTTTTTCGCAAAATGAAAACATTTAGCCTAAGTTGCTAGTTGCTTGCACTGAGAATTCGGTTTCACAGTCCCTGTTACTAGTAACGCTGAAACACTTAAATCCACTCCTGCTGCCAATGACTAAGCATTCAGTCGAGAATTCAATTCAAAATGAAATTTTTCTTACTTTTCAATAACAATTTTGTTAGTGTTCGATAATTACTGGTAAAAAACAGTTTAAAGTATTTATGAAGACTCCAGTTTAATAGTAGTCAATAGTTCGAAAGATCTAATTAAAGGTGAGTTATTTTTAAGAAATTTCAAACTGGAGAAAGTTTGTATATCTTTGTATGCTCGTTGATCAACTGTTTCGCTGAATGTAAAACAGTTTTAAAAACGTTAACCGGAGTAAGACAAGAATGCATACTTTCACCATTATTATTGAACATACACACAGAATATAGGTATAATTATATAACTCGAATTGTGCTAAAAAAGTGGGATATAGGCGTCTCCGTGCTGGGAGATTAGGTGATTTCAAACCTACGATGTGCTGATAATACTACTCTTCTTGCAACAACTGAAAAAGGCATAACAAGCCTCCTCCAACTTTTGGAACCGACCAGCGTAGACTTAATATATAATATATAAAACGAAGATGATGATAGTGGACCGTGCTAAAAACAACAACCCCCACATTACTACAATAGCAAACGGTCACGTGGTTCAAAGTTACGTGTACCTTGGTTACTATCGTCAACAACGGAAGTTGCGAGCAGGAGATACGATACGATGTACTGTGACCAGGTTAACTTTCGAGAAGCTTACGAAAATTCGGAAAGATTGTAGAATCGCAAAAAACACAAAAGTTTGTTTAATGAACAGCCTGGTCTTTCCAATGTTCGTATATGCTTCTGAAACATGGACGTTAAAACTACAAGATCGAAGGAAGATATATGCCCTAGAGATGTGGTGCTGCCGTCGTATTCTAAGGATCAGCTGGACCACGCATCTCGCCAACGTATCCATATTGAAGGAACTCAAAATGGATACGTATGGAACTCTAAAGTTTTTCGGAAACGTCACTGGGAAAGTTCATTCGATGGAACGATTGGTGATACGCGGTCGAGTGGAAGGAAAGCGGCCACTTAGTCGATCCCCAAAAAGATGGCTAGACCTTGTAAAATCTGTCGTGAGTGTGAGCGATGGAGAAACATCGTGAAAACAGCGACTACCACCAGACGTAAAAGAGGGTGTAACAAAGTGCCGACTGAGAAGAAGGAAGAAAACAGTTTTTATAATTAGTTAGCATTTTTTATTAATTTGTTAAAAATAAAATATGTACATAATTACATACATATCATATCATGTAGTGTAGAAACAGTTATAATATTACTTTTTGTCTTCTTTGTTATCTAAAGAGATTTCTTCACATAAGGTGTATCGGAAGCATTCTAAAGTCTATAAAACAGGTATATTGTAAATTGGAGCAGTCTATTGTCCGAACAATGCCATCAGAATAACGAACTCAATTGTACTTCACTCCACCGAGAATTCTCCAGGGTCATTGTGCTTTCTTCAAATACAAATAAGCATTATTTTCTTTATTCATTTAACAAAGATTTTCTCACTGAATAATTTTAAAACATAAATTGATAATAATCTGTAATCGCAGAGCTATAAATGGATACATTGTTAGTAGGAATAATTTACAATTATAAATATTTTGTGAAATTGTTAAAGCTTAGAGAGAGAGGACTTATTCAGAATTTAGCTACTCATAATATATGTATAATATTTAGGTATTGTAAGAAGAACCTGACAAATATAAACAATTAAAGCTAGGCATAAACTTAACAAAGGGTAAACATATACAGGCTGTCCCTAAAACCAACTTACATACGAAAAGGGCTGAAAGACTAGCTCATAAGACACCAGATTAAGTAAATTTGACCTCAGTAAAAATCTCTTAGTTGTCTTAGGTAAGGACCTGAGAAGCATAACACTGTAAGTCCTATTGTTTTCCATACTTACCTACTTACAGTGTTATGCTTCGCAGGTATGGATTTATTTTGCAATTTCATATCATGCTATTTTCATTATTTATGCTTGAATTGTAGCGGACATATTTGGAAATTGGAGGAATCTATTTCTTTTTCATTTGAACTTTCTTTCACTTTTACTGGCCAATCGGTTATTAATCTTACTTGGTATTATTCCTATCTAAAACAAAGTTGGTAAGTGCGACAGTTCGTGTCGCACTAAACTCTTATTTTTTAGAATGAGCCTATTTAATTATGTAATATGAAACGTTTTCTTTCAGAATCAATTTTATTGAAAGTTTTTAAATTTCATCAAAGTTTCTAAAAGGAGGAAAAGGTTCTCCATGGGTCCCAAGTTGGATTCGCAGACAGTAAACTTGGAATTTGCAGAAATCGAACAGTTCTTGATTGCACTCTGTTGGCGAAGTTTCAACGAAATTTTTATATAACTGCGCTTGTAACTGGAGTTGAAAGATTTAAGAGAGTTCAATAACGCAAGCGCAGAGAAGTTGTTTTATGAAAAATTAGATGAAACCCGCGACCTCGGTCGCAGGGGTGAAATAAGCTAAATATCTCTTTTTCCTTCACCGTAGTCGGGTAGAAAGTATCGTAATTTACTTGTACACGAAATTTGATGGAAATTGGTCCGGTAGTATTTGCGCGATGCGTGCACAAACAAACAAACTGACAAAACTTCTAAAAACTATTTTATTTACGTTTTATTACTTATTTTTAACATACCCTTGTTATTTTTTTGGAAAATTTGTACAAATCCCGTCTTCCTTCGATTTCTTTATGAGTGTTGCAGTTAAAAGGATAGTTATAGGTACTTGACCGCTGGTTCTTGACAATAATGATTTTTGACTGAAATTACAGTAAAAACTAGTTTTGATAAAAGTAATTTTGACTTTTTGAATCCGTTAAAAGTAGTTTTGGCTGGTTATATCAGTCAAACCTCTTACAAGTTATGCATGTTGTTCATAGGCCTTTCTAATTTTTCGCCATTGACTAAGATCATCTCATGTCAGCGAGTGAAAATTGATCTGAGAAGATTTTGAATGAAAATGTATTCCAAATTTGTATCAATAAAATTTATTGACGTGGTGGTAGCCACAGCCGGCCTTATTTATAGCAGAGCCGATAGCCGTTGTTGACCGAGCGAACGAAGTGAGTGAGGTTATAAGCCAAAAAGGGGCGCGCATCAGCGTTCTATGTTTGTATATTTGTATGCTTGTATGTTTAGTTTTTGGACGGATAACTCCAGTACTGTTTACAGAGTAATTCCTAAAACGATTCTGTATATTATGTTCGAATTTAGAATTTAAAATCATCAGGTGTTACTGATGGCAATCGCTTGCATTGTTTGATAGCAGAGCTTTAAAACGATAATATGTATATCTACACTCTAAAAAAAAATTGTTGCTCCTAACAAGATTGTGATAGTTATAATCAAGCATCTTGATTCCATACGAGCCTAACAAGACTTTAGATGCAGATAAGATAATATTGATTGTTTATCATAGTTCAATTAACCATGTTCTGATTTGATTCAACACACATTGATGTATAAGGTAACTAATTAAACATGATCGAATCATACAAAGAAGAAAATAATGATAGAAACAAGGGATATATTTGTTAAAATAATCAAGATTCTAGATTGTTGTTTTAATCACTAAAGAACTTGCTGTTTTAATTAATCAGCTTTCGTTGATAAGTTTAATATCTTGTTTGTTTTATTTAAGTTACCGCCAACAAAGAGAAAATGTCTCTTAGTTGGCTCAGATTTTTTAGAGTGTATAAATGATACTCGTAATGTAGGTACTCCTTAACCAAAGATGTATGGTAGAAGTTTACCAAACGTAGAACAATCGATACACTTACCCTTTCGACTTAAAATTATTCGTTAAGTATCGAGTGTTCTATGAATGAAACTTATAAAAATCATAATATTTGAATATGAATTGTTTTTAATTTGCCACGTATACAAAAGACCGGCCAAGTGCGAAAGGTTTACCACCGTCGAGCAAAAAGATTCCAAAAAACACGTTTATCGTATGGGGACCCCTTTTTATTTTTAACTTTATTTAGTTTAAATTATTTGTTTTTATTACCATTATTGAAAATGAGCAAAAATGCGAAAAATTCTTAGCTAAATTTTCTTTTTACCCGACTGAGGCGAAGCCCAAACGAGGGTTATGTGTTTGACCTGTATGTATGTCCGTTCCTATGTCCGCTCGTAACTACTCAACGGCACAACCGATTTTGATAAATGGTTCATCATTAGATTCGTCTTGATGGCGCGAGTGTCACTGGGTATGAAGTTCGTTAAAATAATCAAAATGGCGGATTTTATGCACTTTTAAAGTGCACCGCGGTCGGGTATTTTTTAGTAAAAATATTTAGTTATTATTATTAGATATTTTAGCGACAATAGAAATACATATTCTGTACAAAATTCAAGTCTCTATCCATTATGATTCAAAAGATATCGTTCTGTGACTGACCGAGACAAACACGTTTCTTGCATGGGGACCCGCTTTTGTTTTTAATATTTGTTTGGCAATAGAAATACACCATTCTGTAAACATTTCAAGTCTCTACCTATTACGGTTCAAAAGCTAGAGCGCTGTGACGGACGCACAGGCGGACAGCGGAGGCTTAGTAATAGGGTTCCGTTGGCACCCTTTGGGTACGGAACCCTAAAAATTAGTACATCATTATCTTCGCGTCTTTGGTCAAATTACATAATAGAAGGCCGATAAGGCACCTTTACTGTAGTACCTTTTTAGTCAGCTCGATATAACATTATTTATCCCAGATGTAGAGTATGTCGACTATATATTATATTTGTAACCAAATGAAATCACTGTTGCGATTATATTATAAATTAAAAATAAGAAAATAATATATAATCAGCTGTTGCTAAGAACATTGATGATATGACAGACATGGATTTTTGTAAAGGGTCACACAATACGGAACACACATTTAATTATATTTTCGCCAATTGATGATTGAATGGCTGTCAATAATCTAATAACTTTTCCGTCAGAAATAGAATACTAGAAAAATCGCCAATCAAAGAAAACTTTTTCACGTAACTGTGATTCATTTCAAGATAGAAGAAAACTCATTTAGTTCTTCTGTTTCTAAAAATTCTTAGTGTTAGCACGCGCCTTTCCTATTGTACTGAAGAGAAATAAAATAGTTCTAGTGAAAGTTGGAAAGATAATAATTGTTCCTCAAACAAAGATAAATTATCGTGGATACCGAGAAATTATTCGAGTCAACGAATTAGTCATGCGTTGATCGATGCCTCAAAACAATAATGTTCTAACTGATAACCGCTTCCAATGATAGGCGTAAGTGGACAATTTATTATTATGCATACAAATATTTTTTAGGGATCCCTATACAATAAAAACGAACTCCTTATACTTAGCATGTCTGTGAAAATCAAAACTATTTTTTCTCAGAAATGGCTCAGCTATCGAGTTGAAATTTATACCATCTATGGGTATTGGCGTAGGTATTAAAAAAATGAATTCTAAGTCGCATTTAAAATAAATTGAACTTTTTTGATACTTGAAAAACCTATGAAGTACCTACTTTCAGTTAACCTAGAATCACGAAATTCACCAAAAAGCAAGATTGGTTTTATAGTTAGATTACCTACAATACAAAATATCTTGATACCTTTTTTTTTTTTTTTTTTTTTTTTTTTTATACCTGACAAACTCACAACCCACTTTCGGGCATTGTGATTGTCGGGCCGGGTGGTTGGCCGTTGCGGTCACTGGGCTCGCGCTCGCACCAGTTCGCTTGGCCAGACCACCCAAGGGCGTCCGACCGTGTGCCTTACACACGGCCGACACGCACATCGGACTGGGTATCTTGATACCAAGGACCTTAAAATAAATAGTCGGACGGAGTGTCGCCAACAGAGCACTGAAGCATTTTTAGTCGGCCGGCTGCTTGTACTTACGTGCCCGCACGCACACATTAACTAGTTTTTTCTACTACCCGCAGCGCGCACACATTGACCTGACCAACCAGCGTTAAATTAGCCGGCGGACTATTGATGCTTCAGTTCTTTGTTAGCGATGCTCGGTCCGGCTATTTATTTTAAGGTCCTTGCTTGATACTTAAAAAACGCATAAGGTTATTTCCGTAGACCGAGCGTTATAAAATTTGGTAAAAGACATTGCTTCATAGCATACATAAAGGAAAATAACCCTAAAAGTGGCAATTTATTGTTACTTATAGTTATATCACATTGAAAAATATACACAGATTTTGCGTTTCATAGGTACGTTAGATTACATGGGATTGCCCTTGCTTGACTCTAACTACTACGCCTGATGGTAAGCGATGATGGAGTCTATACGATTTAAGGTACAAGCGCACCCAAAAGATCTGCCTATACAGATACACTATCTGGATTTAAGGACGTCCGGATTGTAATCATTATTCTAATTTATGCTTAATATGATATGCGTATGAAACGCATCTCCAGATGCCTTGAGGCTCCAACAAATCCCTGCTCCCTGAATCACTAAGTAGTTCGCGCAGCTGTGTACAAACTATTGCTGCTAGTTTGCTACCGGCGTGTCCCAGCTCCAACTACAAGTCATCCCTTAAGTATTTGTCTTTGAACAAGTTTGTGCACATGCTCACAACTCTCTGATTCATAAGGTTGGCTATACCTATATCTTGACGGTCTATGCCAACTAGTCACGTTATGAAGCTGTCTAGAGACGAGCTGGCTAGTCACGTTATGAAGCTGTTATTTCAGGCCATACCTTGGCTTAGTGACTTTTAAAACAATTCCAAATTTCAAATCGATAGCAGCAGTAGTTCCTGAGATAATTGACTGTGACAGACGGACAGACAGACAGACAGAGTGGCATCATAAGGGTTCCTTTTTTACCATTTTGGTACAAAACCCGAAAAAAGTGGGATAGGTGCACATCCATTTTCACAATAGTTGTGGGATAGATGCCCTTAAGGGACCGCTAAGGGCATCAATACTCACAAAGTTGGGGCGTCTATCCTTTTTTAACCGACTGCGGCGAAGCCCAAAGGAGGGTTATGTGTTTGGCCTGTATGTATGTATGTATGTCCGTTCCTGTGTCCGCTTGTAACTACTCAACGACACATCCGATTTTGATAAATGATACATCATTAGATTCGTCTTGATGGTGCGAGTGTCACTGGGCATGAAGTTCGTTAAAATAAACAAAATGGCGGATTTAATGCAGTTTCAAATTGCACCGCGATCGGTTTTTTTTTATAAAAATGTGGTTATTGAGGCGATAATTTAACGATTAAATCGAGTTAAAAGTACTTAATTAACCCGTAAATATGTATATTTGATACATACACGTCATAAATATTAAAACATAAGCACTTAGGTACATCAACACTTCCGGGCGTATAAAGCTGACACGCAACCCAAATCGACATTTTTTTAAAGACGACGACGACGGTTTGCGACCTATAACTTGTGACACATGCATTCGGTCGAAAGTACCTGGCACCGATCAGCGGGTGGCTGGTGTACACGGTGGCTTTCATTTAAGGTAAAGCTTGAGAACTGAACCACTTACAGAGGGAGCCACGTGTAAAGTGAGGCATCTATTCTTCTTAGGCATCTATAATTTATACCCTATAAGTACCATCGAACACAATAATATTCTTACACTTTGTTATGTCAAGCGCTAAAATTTGAATGGTCAATCCGTACTTTAATGTTAAGTATGAATGTAAACACTTCACTGCACGGAAAACCATACAGAAACAGTACCTAACTATAAAAATCAATTGTGTACAAAGGCGAACTTGTCCCTGTACGGGAGGTCTTCCAGGGTATATTCGTATACGTTAATAGTCGCGTGTATACACTAGGAAAAACTAAAGTTAGTCTGTGTTTAGCCGCAGTTAAGAAGTTGGACCACGCAAACGACAGTAACAAATAAATAATACGCTTTCCTGGAGTGCATAACCTAGGTGAAAGCAGAAGTTTAAAACGTTTAAGTCCGCTGTTACCAATTAGTGTTAACGGGTATATGTGAAATGATGTCTTGTTCTTTATCTGTATAGTCAAAACTTTGTTATAAGTATTCTACAACCCCTCGAATATTTAAGTAACTCGATGGAAATGAGAATAGGTAAAAAAGTACACAGTAAATATCAATTTTCGTTCCAATAAATGGCTGGCTGAATTCTCATTGTTTCTAATTACTTTAGAAAAGCAAACATGTTACATCACGCCAATAGCAGCCAATCGCTGCATGAACCGAAAGAAAACTTTAACTGCAATATAACTTCTTCTATCGTGCATCGCGTGAGTTTTTTTCTTTCGCCAATTGTTTCTATCTGCTTGTTTGTGGATTTAGTTTGAATTCGGCTCTACTCACGTGTTGTCTGCCAAAGATCGCTCTTAAGCGATAAGTTATTGTTTTCGTGTTCTGTTTTCTGAGGAGTGCATTAAAGATTTTAGGTACTTACTTGCTGGTTTTTCAAAGATGAAATTAAATTCAATATTACTTCCAAAAACATAAAACCTAAACTAAACTGGTTGCGCTGTGCATAAATCGCATGATACATTTCTAGTTAAATTAATGTAATTTTCTTGGAAAATTTAATAACATAATCGTTGTAATATGTTACATTAACTTGAATACAGTATTATGTGCACTGTCCGAGGAAAAGTTTTGTCAATTTCAATCCTTATATTGGAATATGGCTACTAATATACATAAGGTAATGCGTTTCCTTTAGGTTAGGGTTTAGAACCAGTCGCTGCTAGTTCTTTGAATTATATTAATCTTTTCCATTCTACATCGCAGTAGCAAGTAGCGACTACGCACAAACATGAAACTCAGAGAGGGACGGCTCATCACGCTAAATTTTAAGAACGAGGCGCCTCTTGATCGGGCGTTAAACTTTATTGGTTCAATTTACGCCTCTGCTGCAGTGCAGCTAAAGTTCTGTTCAGGATAGGGCATTAGCGCAATCCGCTTACCCCTCTCCGCGCCCCACCCTGTGGCCCCTCGTCCGGCATCCTGCGGAAACGGTCTCGCGGCGACGGAAACGTCTGTTTAAGCTGGATCTGATAGCAGGCTGGGACCAACTAGTTGTGCCAGTGCTTACTGTTTCGTGGTCATCGACATAACGAACAATACTTAAAAATAAAACGTCTAGTCTCCACTTCATTACACAACAACGAATGTTGCATGTTTCGTAGTTACTTATCTCAGTTTGTAGGTACATTTATTTTTTTAATGCTTGAATCAATATTTTTAAGTCTATTTCATTCTGTCGTTGAATAAACTGAGTTAAGTATATGGGGATCTGAAAATTATGAAAAACCTAATATGAAATACCTAACGTCAAGTGTAAATTGTGCGTTAAAATTCTTGATAACATTTTGTGACCAAATACGGTACACTTTTCATATTAGCAGGAATCTGCTGTGTTTTTAACTAAGGTTGTAAACTAAATAATGTAAGATAAGTTTAATTTCTTAGTTAAGTTTAGATTAATAAGTAGTTATATTTTATTTGTACCTCATTTTTATTACTGAATAAAAATCCTATCTATAATATAGTAAATAATGTACTATTTTGAAACTTAGTTTACGTCGGCCTTGTACCATGTATCACAATAATATGAGGCATATATTGTCGACCGCCGGCCGGTGGCACTGGCCATATAAATGGTGATCATAAATTGTTCTTTGCTCCGGCGGCATCGACCGCAAATATGACGGCTGGCGGGAAGCCGTTTGTCGTCTTGTCTTGTGTGAACAGCCTGTATAACCAAATATGTTTTTATATGGAAGTTTGTGTCGCAGTGTTGGTGTTTTAATGTTACAATATGACACGGCAAATAAATCATTATTTACGATATTACATCCGAATTTGCTAACAATGATATTTAATAAGTAGATAGGTTACAAGCACTCCAAAAGTGAAGCACTAAATGCACGCTCATTGGCGTGGCGCCGTTTAGTCACTCTCGGGTCGGGTCAACGAGAAGCATGAAAATGTCAACAGTGAACATTTGCAAATTTCACGAAAAAATGGCAGAAGGAGCATGAGTGTGATCAGGAAGTGCACCAATTATACAGCAAAGTGGAACAAAGCGCAAGGGATTTCATATGACACGTAAGTATGCTGAAATAATTTGATTTCTCATTTTTATTATTTTATTTTTCAAATACGACGCCATGTTCGCACTATAGACATAATTTGAATGAAAGAGACAAATTTACGTCCTTGACAACGACAGTAACAAGGATAAATATACTACGGCAAAGATGAACATATTTACAGATGAGTCATGTTGAATCGCATTGATTCCTAGTTAGATGCCTTAAAAAAGTATACTGACAAACTTGAACCATATTTAACGCTGTTAATTTATCGCGATGAAGGACAATTAACGTCAGTGTAGCTACGACTTATTTGACATTGACACTTTGATATTGTCATTGACATTGACAACTTGATCTGACAGGGGTGATAGTTCCTTTATTGTCCGCCCGTGTCTCTTTGGTCGTTAGTGCTGCCACCTATAGTTCGTGCACGTTCCCTATTGTATTGCGGGAGAGTGTCGAATCTGTTAGAAGAACTATTAGATAAGTAATCTGTGATTATATAGCCACTTTACAAGCAAGTGTGTTGAAAAATGTAATTAGTTGGTACTGGTTTTTTTTGTTGATGGTGCTATTGATCTTGCGGCGAGAGATAAAAAATATACGAACGAAAATTTCTAGATCATTTAATTTAGGTCTAGAATTTTGAACACCTCCTAAGTGTACTTACAAAAGGAAAAAACTGAACAAATTTTAGATATCGTGGAAATTTCTGTTTAGATTAGATAATATTTAATTTGCATCTATTACAAGTAACGTAATCAACCACCTATGTGATATTGTTATTTCGATATCGCGAACTGTATCTGTATATCATTCCTCAAATTAAAATGTGAAAATGCTTATGGCATACGGACCGGTAGTATAATATAATTTGTAAATATATTTTAAACAGATATAAGTATTATCGAAAATTTGAATGATAATATTTATTTTAAAACTCACCATCCGTTCAAACCAGAGAGATACCTATTTAACGTATGACTTAAGTACCATTTAAAGACTCCATTTTAAAAAGTTTTTTGGAAATGTTGATAGCTAATCAAACTGCTGAGGACTAGGTGTTGTTAACTTGTTACAATAAAAAAATACCGTATTAAGGTATCAATCGGGTGTCACAATTCCAGATTTGAGTACAATACAATACAATACAAATATTCTTTATTGGACACCAGAAAAACATATTACAAGGGTACATTACATAATTAACACGTTCGCGGACAGTAAGTCACACCTGTTTGACATAAACATTTTGTATGGAATTTTTGGAACTGTTACAGCAGGTTCGTCACAGTTGTGCCATTGTGTACTGTTTATATGTGACAGTGAATGCTATGTAAGTCGAATGCTATACCAGCGACGTCAAATATGATACTTTGTTATACCACGTTATGTGACAGCAAATGTTGTAGCATATAACTGCTATAGCAGTTCTGTCACATGGTTTAGTTAGCTTGAGATATATTATGACAACGAATGCTATAAGTTGCCTGCTATAGCAGCTCCGTCTGATTTGTTGTACTATAGTATGTAACAATGTGACACGGATGCTATATTTTATCACATTTTTTTTCATGTTTTAATCAAAAAATATGTTATTTTTATAAATATGTCATCATAATATCGGGATTGGTGATGACGACGGTTGAGACGCTCTAAAATTCACCCAGTCTCTTCCCATGGAGTATCATTTATGGATGGAATTGGACCTATCAAGCTTGATAGGTGAAGCTGCTCGTTCGCTTTGTACTGATTGCGGCGACAATGCTGACAGGTTTGGAGATGAAGGCAAAAAGTCGCTTGGTGGCAAATCAACTGGCACAGCTAAGTGAAAGTCAGGATCGGCTTGTGGCGCAGTAGCTGGCTCAATTGGTGGCAAAAGGGAAGGCTTCGTTTGCGGCGAAAAAGTTAGCGCATTTTGTGCTGAATTAACTTGCTTGCTTCGAGGTGAAGAGGGTGATGATAAGGCTGATTCGTTTCGCAGCACATAAACGGGCTCTCGTCACGACGAGGAATGTCTAAAGGCGAAGTAAATCTAAACCAAATTGTAAACACTTTTATTACACAGTGCTAAGCAACCCATACACCCATTACAATGCAAGCAGTAGAACAGAGAACGAACAATATTATAATTCAAAGATTATTACCTAAAATGATTATTACTGTATTAGTTTATCAAAAAATAGGTATCATCATTCATGCCTGCGTTTTAAATTCTTGCCACCATTAACACTAGTTATAGGTCAATAAACAGTTAGTAAATAAGCCTAGTCATTGCAACACATCATATTATGCTAGAAAACCATACAATAAATGTTACTTATGATGATGGAAATAATGCTTCGAAAAGGCTCCGTAGCTCGAAATTCACCAACATCACCATAGACTACTCAGCGGCGCACTCGCCGGTTGATCAAGCAAACTTTCATACAACCGCGACTGCTATAGCATCTGTGTGCATGAGAGGGGGGTACGATAGCCGGCAATACATGTTCAGCTTGTTTGTGTGCGAAAAGTATGTAATATGACAGTAAGCGCATCTGGACTACAGAAAAAGTGACAGTAAAGATAGATCTACTAGTATTTACTATGGCAAATCGCATTCTTTAGCATTTGCGCTCAGGAAAGAACCTCAAATCAAGACTGCTATAGAATGCGTGTCACAAAAGATACTCAAAATTCGAATGCTATAGAATGTCTGTCCGCGAACGTGTTAACTGAATGATACCAAAAAAAACCGGACAAATGCGAGTCGGACTCGCCCACCGAGGGATCCCTAGTTTTAATTTCAACTCGATACCTTCACGCGTCCCTGAGATAAAGGGTCTTGACAGACTGAAAAACGGCCAACAAATTGATCTTATATATAAGGGTTCCGTTTTTTCTTCTGTGGTACGGAACCCAAAAATATGTGTTTCTCATTATTTTCTTTGAAAATATCTATCCTCAATTAAAAAGCATACGGCGGCTAATATATATACCTAGTCTATTGTTTATCTGTTAACGTGTACGTAGTTATGTTAATTTCTAGAAAGGCATAACGCAAGTTTATAGCGGCAGCTATTAAAACGCATGTTGAGATTTCACGCTGCGTTTTCCGGTTTTACACCCCATCGACCATCGTTTTTAGGGTTCCGTACCAAAATGGTAAAAAAGGAACCCTTATGGTGCGACTCTGTCTGTCTGTCTGTCTGTCTGTCTGTCTGTCTGTCTGTCTGTCTGTCTGTCCGTCTGTCACAGCCAGATATCTCAGGAACTACTGCTGCTATCGGTTTGAAATTTGGAATAGTGTTAAAAGTCGCTAACCCGAGCTTATTGGACATAAAAAAAATCTTGTGCCTTTTTTACTTTTTTTTTAAAGGGCTCCGTAATGGGATTTTCAAAATTGAAAGTAGGGCTTATATATCGAGTGGGGTATCAAATGAAAGAGCTTAATTTGTAGATTAAAATGCAATTTTTTTTTTTTTTTTTAAATAAATAGTTTTTGATTTATGGCGAAAAAAGTTTAAGAAAATACCATTCCCCCCCTATTATCTCCGAAGTTACTGATCAGAAAAATGTGTCATAATTACCAATTATTAATGTCGTCCTAAATATTACAGGAAAAATATAACGGTTTTCCTCACTTGCACCGTTTTTGAGAAATTTGCAAAAATCATAACACATACTTATTTGCTCCTACTAAACTAATCGCCATACAGTTTTTCTTGAACTATTCATGTATCTACTTATTAGGATTATTATTATTATTAGGAAGACCGTTATATTTTCTCTTCCTAACTTGAATACTTTTTAAAAATTTACAAAAATCTTAACATATTAGTTCTACCCTCCCTACGAGAGCCATCTAGCGGAGAGTAGCAAAACTAAGCGATGATTTATTTCAGATTATATAAAAAATGTCTATTAAATACAATGATCACTCATCAGGCATCGGGAAAAAAACATAAAGTAACAATAATTATTAAAAACTCTATAATAGGAGTATAAAAATGAAATACCACTAGCGCCATCTAGGGACACAAATCTAAAATAAGGTAGCTTGTGGCTAAAAATGATACATGAGAACTAACTTAGTTGACAAACAATTATTTCAATCAGCCAATAACAAAAAGTAACGTTTAAGGGTGGATTTCAGAGCGTTTCAACCGCCGTCATCACCAATCCCGATATTATGATGACATCTTTTTAAAAATTACATAATTTTTGATCAAAACGTGAAAATAGTAGGTACTATTTTCTGATTTTATCAAAAGAATGGGATACATTCTTAAAGTGAATCGTCGAAATTTCGGGATTGGTGATGACCCTTAAATTTAAATTACAAGTAAAATTTACGCGCTATTTAGTATCAATAGATGTCGCTGTAGCATACGCTGCATCGCGCTGTTAAGATTTTTCCTGGTTGAATAGAGCTAAAGCGGGTTTAAGGCAGGGTTGCTGTTAGTCGTAAGGTTGTTCTACTTACTAGTTTATACGGAACCCTCGGTGCGCGAGTCCGACTCGCACTTGACCGGTTTTTTTCGAGCTATATCGAGAGATTCCTGATTCGATGGCGTAAAGAGACTCCGAGTATAGCTCACTCCAGGGCACGTTGAGCGACTCTGAGCCGGTTTATAATGCTTATAGTGAAAGACCACGCTTCTACCTCCTATGTCATCACATCACTGGCAACACACACTGGTTAAAGAGCTTGTACCAGACCAGATCATATGTCCCAGGTATACGTATTCGTCGACAACTTCGAGGACTGTATTCCCAATAGTCACTGGATCTGGATCTTACGTATATAGTTACGTTGAATGTACTTAACGCTTTGTACTCATAAAATCGCCTGGTGACAAGCAAAATTCACTAAAACTTCTGTCACTGCTCTTCAAAAGGTCGTATCTAATTAGTAAATCAATACTGAGATACGAGCTTTGCTTTAAGTAGGTATTTGTTACTTAGTGACTTTTGCTTGTCAGCAGACGAAATATGCTCTTCTTTTGTAATGAACTCTTCGCTTTATATTGGTGGATGGCCAGGCAGGTACAGTATATAGCGTGAAATAGAAGGAGGAACCTTTCTGCAAATATGGCATTATTTAACCTTAGTACATTATTTACTTCTTATAAACTATGTTAATATCACCGTTTTCAAGTTATAGCTAGTTAAACTTTCATGCAAAAAACCGCGATCTACGAGAAACGGTTAATATAACACTTGCTCGAAAATTATGCATTACACGTAGGTTTTGCGGGCCGTAAATGAGCTATTACGCCCTAGGGCGTAATGGTTTTCTTTTTAAATTCGAAACGCTGGTTCTGTTTAACTCTTATTTGTCATGTTCAAAGGAAACGCCAACTTACTTTTTTAACTTTTATCACTGAAGTATTTATTTAAACATAACTGTTATTGCTAATACATGTAAACACATATTTCGGTAACATTAATTAAATGTTTAAATAGTGTATTTCAGTATTTTGCAAATATAAAATCAACCATTTCAGGTCTTTACCGCTATGGTTTCCGAACGTGACTTGACATTCGCATTGTCTATGGACATATGTCACTAACGTCACTGTCTGTTTTAATATTTTCTTGTCATACTGGTACGAATAGTAAGGTTATATTATTAAGATTTCCTCACAAGTGTGAAAACATTGTGTGTGCCACGGGTGGTAAAGGAATTACCAACTCGTGTTATTAAAGCCCTCGGTTTCACCTCGGGCTTATAACAAACACTCGTTTGTAATTCCTTATTTACCGCCCTAGATACACAATGTACTATTTGTAAACGAACTTTTCACAAACGTAGGAGGTATCTTAACGTACCTAGTTACCACATTGACAACCACAGAGGTAAATAAAGAGATTTCAACTAGTAAATAACAAAACTAATGTAAACAATAGCGTGGAAGCAGTAGGGTTGTACAAAAGTAAAAAAAATATTTTGATAGTTTTGTTTTTCTTTATTACTACAAAACTTTATTTTACATCAAACTATATGAAACTAAATTTTCAGGAGGATCCTTTGTTTCATTCCACCCGGCATAATTGAAATTAATAAGACGATGTCTTTTTCTCTCTCTCATTTTCAAATAGGCAAATACTTAAAAACTGTCAGACAGGGTGCATTTTCTTTCTCCCAAGGCGGCTATCCTCCGCCTTCAAAAGCCTTCTATAATCAAACTGTTGCAGGCAAATACCAAGTTTTAACAAATTCGTCACTAAACTTTCGCGCCAAAGTCTTAATTAAGATAACGTTCTTGGTGGGCCCGGAAACCACCAGGAGGCGCTGGGAACTTGAGTCGCTTACAGTTAGCTGTTTGTCTTAGACAAGTTGGACAGTGGAGTAACTAGTCAAACAATCTGGATCTCAAAATGGCGGCGCGCTCCGATATAAGCCAGCTTAGTAGCCAAATTAAATGCTCAGGCACGTTTCGTTCCAGGCCGGCATGCGTTTTCAGCAGCCTAAAAAATGTAGGTACCTATTTAGTTACGGTGCAACTGCACTTTCATATTAAATTTAATATGAACGTCATTTTCATTAGTGCTGACGCGGTTGCAAGTTAGAGGCAGCCGTGAACCATAAATTCCACGATTTCTACGTTTAATTAAAGGTCTTTTGGGGAAAACACCTGCGCCTCAACATTCACGTTAGGGCATTGTTCATTAATTTACAATAGTACGTGCGTAGTATAAAGTTATAAGGGTCTGGCGGAAAGTTCCGCGCTAACCGTGGAACTTAAACATCAAAGTAGCGCGCCAACTTGTGCCCCTTCTGTGTACCTGCTGACAATTTCAATAACTAAGTTTGTTATATCATGCCCAGGCTGTTAATTTATACGCTACTGTGATGAAAGTTGTAGTTTAATCTGCTCTTCATCTTTCGGTGCTGTTTTCGCTAAATTTTAACTAGAATGCAAACTAACAAAGGAATATTAACGTAAATACTCGTATAGCACTATACTATCCGAGTTCAGTGATGATCATTTCGGGTACTGCAACGGCCATTTTAACGCTCCGTAGCGCTTGATAGGTGCGTATAGTAATTATCCGTTCAACAGAGCTAATGCTGTTAAAGAATACAATACTATTGAGAGGTAAACCACAAATTAGGATAACAAGAATATAGTGTCAATAAAGTATAACTGCCTTGAAAGATCATAACATTATAGATTCTATTTACTAGACAGTAAAGTGTAAATGCAGTTATAGATAACTGCGATCTTAATTTGTTTTGCATTTCACATTCGCCCGACGGTCTGCAAGTGCGTATTCCGTAGAGAAAAGACTTAGAGATACTATGAGCTTTCAACGGATTATCGGTTCTATGACCGTAATGATAAGGCGGCAAATGCTTTCAAACAAAAAAATAATAATGCGTTTTGCTTTTACAGATTCAACGGGGAGCCAGGTAGACCGCCCGGGTCTACTCGTGTTACGCATTGTTATTTTTTTTTTGTGGTATTGTATTACCTCAATGGCATTGTTCACTCAATGACATTGTATACTTTAACAGCATTAGCTCTCTTGAACGGATAATTTCTATAACTTTGGGCTCGCTTGTAAAATTTAATCGAAACAAACGGCTGGGGTAGTGCAAGGAATGTGCCGACTTCACCCATAAGATTAAACTCGCGAGAAGTAAATTAATGAACGTTTTCCCGATCTTTTTGTTAGCCTCACATTCATTAATGTACGAAAGTCTGAGCTAATTAATATTTCTCCGGAAATAAATGATATAGCCGGGTTTGTTTTCGACCTCTTGACCTACAGGGAATATAAGATTGTTAAGTAAAAGAAATATTTTTTCAAATGTTGTTTCAAATAAACGAAACTAAAATTATCGATATTTCGTTTAAACTATCGATAACTGTCCCTTTACTATTTATGTTATTTCATGGATCAAAAGCTGCGGAATTTTCTCCATGCAAAATATGACATGCTGAGTGATCCGTGGCTGGACCGATATGGAAAATTATTTTTTTGTTTGAAAGGGTAGACCTTCGAGGTGGCCTCATTGCAACCATATCAAGATCTGGTGATGGGATCTTGGAGAAACCGAGGAAACCCGTCAAATATACAGCGTGACCTTAGCCTTTGGACATAGCCTGAAATCCCCCGTAGAATCACTTTTCAGGAATGCTCTGATAAGCATATTTTTTTAAATTAGGAGACTGGACCGGACATGATTTAAAATTCAAAAACTTCAATTAAATTACCTACGTAAAGATTCACGAAGCTGGCGCGTAGTAATAATTTAAAACTGCAATATATATGCAAAATGGTGCTTTGCTGCATGTTATGGTTAATAATATGGAATGCACGGACTGGCGCCGGCACTCACTGTACTCATATTCGCTATAGGTTAAAGACTTTTGTATACTGCACGGCAGCAAATGAAATTATTTGTATTTGACAAGGCAACGCAGATGATTGGATATTGAGTAAGGTCTCAATTTATAGCTTCATCGTTACTTCCTTTTCACCATAGACATCACGCAAAATAGGCTGATCTATTATAAATATAGGTCGTGTCACAGTAAAAGTAATAGTACTACTTACAGAAGCTTCTCTTTCGAACAAAACCGACGCCGTGGCGACCGTGCTAGAGATGTGCCATTCTCGGAAACGTTCTCCGTTTCGTATGGAGCGAGAACGTTCTCGAGAACTTTTCCCATACAGAACGTTTCCGAGAATTCCCGAGGACGGCACGACTCTGGACCGTGCTCTTTCTTCCCTATTAGGGTTGTCTACAGCGCGGCGGTGGCGATGCTGGCGGCGCACCACAGATCAAAATTAAATGGGAAATATTTAATTGAGATTCTATAATCGTAAATGAGCATTTTTAAAAATGAATGTGTTTTTTAATGTACAAAATTTTTACATAAATTATTGTGTCTATATTAGTTGATCTTTGATCTACAGATAAATTAAAAACGAACTGCAAATAAGGTGACATGATAATTATGTTTGGTATACAGAAATAATATTTGATACACTTTTTTAATTATTGAGCTTTTTTTATACATTTTCTAAAAAAATGTAGAGCTGCAGCAGTCGAATATGGACATTTAATATATATTGGATCCATACGCATGTTGTGTATATATATAGTAGATTATATAAATAAAGCAGACAGAGGAAAGTCCAACTTACTGAGAGCTACTGTTGAGGAGGCAAAAAAGGAAACAAAACAGTAAGAGAAGCGTTGCGAGCTGTTAGTAACGTATTTTTGAATTCTTCTGAAATTTCAGCCCAAGGAGCTGTGTATTGCTTAGCTGGTATTCCGATGTCAATGAGCAGTGAAAGTGATTTTATATAGGTATATACAGCTCATCCTGACCAACGAGTGCATATTTTAAAAAAGGCACCAGGAGATACAAAAACTGAACCCGATAGGCAATGTAATACTCGTAATTAAATCAAGCCACATCTGCGTTATTCATAGGTCTACTGTAAAAAAAAATTATTGTGGCAGGTGATATTATAGTGTTGTGCCGGTGGTATAGGCAAAAACTTCAATATGTCTCGTGTCACTTGCACTTCCGATCTCTCCCGAAAAATGTCGAGATTTGCCGAGTTTATTTTATTTTATTAGTTTCTGTTTGACAATCAACGAGTACAGTCAACATCAAAATATATAATATATACGTTACCAAGGCAACAAAATTTTTGTCACTTCATGCGTATAGATATTTATGATGTTGACTGTACCTATCATAACCATTAGAATACACATGTGCTACAGGCGGGCTCGGGGTCAAAATGACAAAATTACACGAAAATCCATTTCACGGCAGACTCACTCTTTTCATTAACAAGTAAGTACCTACGCCCGGGAATTAGTTTCGTTGATAAATGGGATGTGTACAATTGTGGAATTGAGAACCAGATCCCTGGAAATTCGGGCGTCTCATCACTCAAATCTAGCATATTCAATGCCTCAGTCAGTGGCAATTTGCTTATATATTCAATTTCAAGGAAGGAAGAGGCTCTCTAGTCGGTTTGTAATATGATGAATTAACAGTAACTCGTTGCTATTTGCAACATGTGACGCACGGATTTGGGTTGTAGCAAGCAAGGACCTTAAAATAAATAGCCGGATGGAGCCTCGCTATCAAAGAACTGAAGCATGTCTAAGTAAGCTGCCTACCTATGTGTGCGTGCTGCTCGCAATAGGAAGAAAAACTAGTTGAATTTCAAATCGATGGCAGCAGTAGTTCCTGAGATATCTGCCTGTGACAGACGGACAAACAGACGGACGGACGGACAGACAGACAGAGTCGCACCATAAGGGTTCCTTTTTTACCATTTTGGTACGGAACCCTAAAAACGGTTTTTACAGTGAATGTAAATATCACAATAAAAAGGATACTCTGAATTTATCAAAATCCTATTTATTTTCGTACAAAAAAGCACAGTTTATGAATTATCGACTAGTTAGCTAGCCATTGTAGTAAATCCCTGTTAGGCTTGTGACGACTTAAAGAATGCTATACTGTCTTAAGTAATTATTTGAATATTCAACAATATTTTGCGTTTATACCATAAGATATATTTAAATATTTACGAAAAAAAATATGACAGTAACTCATAATTATTGCAAAAAGGATGTTTGAACTTCAATTTTGTGACGGGTTACCACCCGTCACGGTACCCCGTGACACTCTTTATTTTCTCTATTTACAGGAACCATGTAGTACAATCTTTTCTATTGATTATTATTTCTATATACGAGTACTCAAACCCGTTTGTCACGCGATTATTCGAAGTTGGCTGGACCTTATTTTTTTGTTTGAAAGGTTATCCTTTCAAGGTGGTCCGATTGCAACCATATCAGGATCTGATGATGAAATCTTGGAGAAATCGAAGGAACTCTTCGAATATTTTAGGCACATGTAACAAAATAGGTTAATTGAAAATCGGTTATTTAAAAAAAATTGTAGACTAGCCTAGCTGTCTCGGTGAACTTGTTCGGCCTCAATTTTTTTAATTTTCTCGATTTCTTAATAGTTATTCTGTTATTCAGGGTAAAGACAAACCCAAAAAATCATAGGTTATAAAAATGGGTCTACCCGTTCTCGAGTTATAAATGGTGTAACTATTCCGACTTTATTTTATGTTATTATTTTAGGAATTCATACTCATTTCTAGATATACTTACAATAAGGAGAACAGAGTATGAATTCCTGACGCGTTCCCAATCTGCAATATTTCATGGGAAAGCATTAAATTCATTAAACGTATAAGATATTACATATAAGCCCACCTATAACTACTACACAAGCAGAAACTCAGGGGAATGTATCCAAAGAAGCAATTCTGATGGATATTCGATTTCTTCGTTTTGTCAGCAATATTCAAATGGGGTCCGTGGCGGAAATATTGCTCCGTAGCCTATATGCAAATTCCATTTGAAATGCGGAAAGTTTCCGCAAGAGCGTGGAACCTTCAATCGCGAAGGCAAACAGTTTCTATAAGATTAGTCGCGGGATGCTCCTTCTGGAGTCAATATTGACTCGGTCGCGGACTCTTACTGACTTATTGTCTAGTAGACTTTGAAATATTTACCGTGAAGATATTGCGTTTACACTAAGCATGGGTCGTGAGTGTTGAGCGACTTCCCTCGTAAATCTAATGCGTACAAGTACCTCCTTATGAGAAACTACTAAAAAGTGATGTGTGGGGTTTACGTTGTTTTACCTTCTTTTTGGCTTTCAACTTGTCATAACAACGAACTCTGTAATTTCGTATAATTACGTAATGCTCGATTGTTGTCTCAATTTATATATTTTACTTTTAAACTGTTCCGTAACTACATCTGCGAATGTGTCAAAGTTGTAACTTTATTTTTTTTTTCACCGTAGTTGGATAAAGATGGAGATGACTAGCTATCATTGTACCAAAACTAGTTGAAATCGTTTATAATCGTTTTGACGTGATGTGGTTACAAAGGCATTCACATCGAAAACGTGAAATAATTACAAAAAATGTATTTTCCAAAACTGATTTCTATCAAAATATCTTCAATGTTACAATTTTATTATACATTTATTTTTATAAATTAGATGGTAAATTGAATACAATAATGATGTACTGCATGAAATACTTTGGTATAATAAATGCCACAAAAGTCATAACACACTCATGTTACCAATATTAGAAACACAGTTCACAGTTCGATATTTTATCATAGTTATCAAATGAGAAATAAACTAAAATTTATATTCCAATCGCCGAATATATTCAGGACGTAAACGAAGCAGGATATATTTCATTGCCGGACTTTTCACAATATTAATAAGGGTCCTTAGCACGATGAGTACACAATTAGCTCTGGTCTTGCTGCAGCTGGATAACGAAGCGCGACTCCACTTATTATATGCAACTTGACTTCGAGTAGCACCGGTTACTGAAAACTCAACTCTATATGCAAAAAAGACACTCAAAATTCAATCATATCTTAATGACATAAGGTTTTATTTAACATGGCTTGGATATTTTTAATAGCGAGTTTGGTCTGGTGCTATTTGATGATGCACTTCCTACACGGCGATAGCGGATACAGTCGAGGGCTGCACTTCAGTTTTGTTGGAAAGAAAGATTTTCTGCCTGCGGTCTTATTTTGGATAAAGAAATGTTATTATTTTGTACTCCTATTTAGTTCTTAATTTACTTTCCTTTTATTAAACAACCATATTTTACTTTCATTTACGAGTAGGTAAGCACTTGCAAAAAATAGTATTTTGAACATGTGTCACAGTAATTAACTTTAGCTTGGATCCAAAAAGAAGATGAAAAAACTTAAGTATTAGTACTTAAATGGTACTGTGATTGCTTGAATCTAATCCTGAATCCTTGCAAAAGGTGCTGTAAAACAAACAAAATTTCCACCTAGGTGATTCGAGTTGCTCTGTTCTCCAAATGCAAAAACAAAATGATGATTCATTTTGCTATAAAATGGAATACATTTCCACCTAATTTGATTTCGTTAAAAATAGATAGTTATGCTATAATATCACTCTTAATTTGTTCGGAGGCTCGAATAACCTTAACCTTTTCCTTAACTCTCAGATCTTCGACAAAATTTTCTGGGAGAAGTATGACGATAAATTTACTTATACGTTACGTTAGACGTTATGTTAATTCTGGAACAACATACTTATAATGTGTAAGGTAGTCTTTTAAAAATAAAAACGGCTAAGTGCGATTCCGACTCGCTCATGGAGGGTTTCGTACGGTTCAAAATGTATTCCTCCCGCGCACAGGCCTGCTCGTATGCCAGGATTGACTCACTCCGCGATTCCGTTTCGCGGTAATTGTTATTAAATCTCGCCACTCTAGCCTCCTGACACCTCGCGTCCTTTACAAAGTGCTAAATAAACTGTACTCTAAAGTCCGAATATTTTTTAACTCCTTATGTCGATAATGGACGACGACCTACAGGTAGCCTCAATTCCCGAGTGTTTGTTTTTTCCCGCTGAAAAGATATTGGACACGTGATTGCTCACAGCCAATGGAATTTAAGTAATGGCGATAGTTTGTCCTCGAAGTTTGATAGAGATATCCTACCTAGTGGCCGCCATTCTTGCGACCCGTGCTCAGGAGTATACAGCTATGGCGGCACGTGGTCGACGCAGTAAGTAAAACTTATATTTTTTTTGTTAAATTCGCTCGTTTTAACGTAGGTTTTTTATAGAATTGCAAATTAGTAAACATTCTTTCAAAATCACATACTTTTGTGTAGATATGAAGTACAGTAAAGTAAATAAACCGTCGTAAAAATATTAAACCTATACAAAGACCTGTCGTTCGTAGTGTATGTGTTTTTTTCATGAATAATATTATAAAACTAAGTGTTGATTGCGTATTTTTTTACTTTTTATGATTATATTAAAAATATGATTATGTTTAGTACTTAATGTGTAACATTACATTAAATTTCATTAAAATTTTAAATAATTTGTTTAATTTCTTCACGTAACCTACTATGCTTGAATGACCTAAAGTCCTTTATAAAAGACAAAAAATACCTAAACAGAAATATGTTCAATGTTTTTATCAAACAATATTAAAAAACATTTGTTTTAGTGAAAACTTGAGAAACACCTTAGTTTACGTTTTTTTCAACAGCCAAGGTCTCGGACTTTGCAACAGAAACAGTTTAATGCTTTATAAAGTGCATTCGGCTATAGTGGCAAGGAATTTCAGTTAAATGCTCGGTGTCAGGAGGCTAGGGTGGAAAAAAGAGAACGCGTTATGCGATAGAGAGAGATGGTAGGACGCGGTTTAGCTCCGTCCGGCCATCCGACGTGAACGGCAGTTTTGTTAGGGAGAGAGACTTTTGTTCGTGGTACTTATTCTCATTCGAAACACCTAGTGCCTATACCGCCAAACGCCGCGGCGTATATTCGAACGCAAACACTTGTTTGAATAATTTAGGAATTATTATTATTTAGGGTGTTATGATTTTACGTAAACATAATTTGACATGGGTCACAAAATTATACTTTCTACCTGTATTACACAGCTAACAATTTAATTAACGACAATAAATTCATTTTCAACGGATTTGATTAAAACATTTCCTTCTTCAGTAGTAATTTTCATAAGTTGGTCGACTATTACTCGCTAACGTTTAAAGTAGGTAGGTATACTTAGCAGTGATAGCTTTTTTCTTTTAAAATAGTCATAAATTCTACCATCGTGGTATTTCATATATCCAGTAACAACAGTTTAGCTGGTAAGGGAGGGGGGGACACTAGAGATTAACATAAATTAACACTTTCAAGCTTAGGTAATATCTTACAAACCGATCTGTGAAGTGAAATTCATCACACTTGCTCGAAAATGGTGTCAATTACCTACACGTAGGTTCTAGGTAGGGCCGTAAATGACTTATTACGTCCTAGTGCGTAATGTTTTTTTTTTTAATTTGAAACGCTGATACTGTTTTACTCTTATTTGTCATGTTCAAAGGAAACGCCAACTTACTTTTTTAACTTTTATCACTGAAATATTTATTTAAAGAGAACCGTTATTGCAAATACATGTAAACACATATTTCGGTAACATTAGTTAAATGTTTAAATATTGTATTTTAGTACTTTGCAAATACAAAATCGACTAAAATGGCTTTTTAGGTCTTTACCGCTATGGTTTCCGAACTTGACTTGACATTCACATTATCTATGGATATGTGTCACTTTCTGTTTTAATATTTTCTTGTCATACTGGGTGGATTACTAAGGTTATTTTATTTAGATTACCTCACAAGTGTGATGAATAATATTGTGTGTGCCACGGGCGGTAAAGGAATTAACTACAAACTCGTGTTATTAAAGCCCTCGACTTCACCTCAGGCTTATAATAAACACTCGTGTGTAATTCCTTTCTTACCGCCCTAGATACAAATTTACTACTGCGCACACTCGCAATATTGTCAAATGACCTATCCAATCCAGTGACACCACCCCATGCCATAGATTAAATCAGAAAAAAGAAATCACTTGTAAACCACGTGTCAGGGACCAATCCTAAAATAGTAGATTGTGTCACAAGGGAGCAAAATGATGTATTTACGGCGAGGGCGTACATTGAATCCTGAACGAAGCGAAGGATTCTACAATTGAATCCCGAGCGTAGCGAGGGATTCTAAAGTAGAATCCGGAGCGTAGTGAGGGATTCAAGTGTTAACGCCCGTGGTGTAAATAATTTTGCTACCTTGTGACACATACTGCTTTTCACACCGACTATGAGGAAAATTTAAATACAAACGCTACCTACCAAAATAACGAAAACGAAATATATAGTTAGTCAAAGAGCATCACACATTTTTAATAAAATGAAATGTGAAATTGTTAAATTTACAGTTCCTTATTATTTTATAAAACGTTTATTTCTTTTTACGGACGGGACGAATTTACCACTTCCATATATTTATGGCCCTCGCCTGCGGCTCGGACCCCAAACACCTGTGGTCTGGGCCATTCCTTATTATCGACTTTATGTAGAGTCGATATGTAGAGTCAATGTAGAGTCGATAATGTAGAGTCGATATGGAGAGTCGATATGTAGAGTCGATATGTAGAGTTGATATGTAGAGTCGATATGTAGAGCAATAATGTAGAGTCGATAATGTAGAGTCGATATGTAGAGTTGATATTTAGAGTCGATATGTAGAGTCAATAATGTAGAGTCGATAATGTAGAGTCGATATGGAGAGTCGATATGTAGAGTCGATATGTAGAGTTGATATGTAGAGTCGATATGTAGAATCGATATGTAGAGTCAATAATGTAGAGTCGATATGTAGAGTTGATATGTAGAGTCAATATGTAGAGTCTATAATGTATGGTATGGCAATGGCATATTCTAAGCAGGTTCAAACTAAAAATACCCTGTAGGTAGTCCTTGAACAAAAAAGTATCACTTTGATCCCTCTTATGAGGGATCAAAATACTTTTTTCTGAATAGGAGGTGTGAAAATATTTTTTGAATCTGAGGGCACGGCAGTCGCTCCAAGTCGAGCAAAACAAAGGCACGGCCGTACCATCCCATTCTCGAAGCTATTCAGGCCATTTTCAACCGCCTGTAATTTTGTGCTGGCTATTATTTTACACCTTGTTTATACTGATGCCACATTCTCTGAGTTAAGTCACAGGCGGGCATCGCAGAACTATAATGGTTTTTTGTAGTTCACAAAACCCTAAAAATACTTCGTCCACGAACTACGTATTGTGACGTTAGGGGTTTTGGGGAAGAAAACCACTAAGTCCACAAAATAATAACATTTATTGGGGACAACATGTCCCCCCAAATTTAAAAAACGGGTCGTGGGTGGTCTAGCCCGTCTAGCTTTGCGCTCGTAGGTCCGGTACTCCCCTGACTGGTCCGAAACGGCAGGAACGTGTGCACGGCCAGTGGTCACGAGGGGCAGTGGCGGCGGCGAGCGAACTCCATGGCTCCAGCTCGTAGCCGAGGTGTTAGGGTTTTGTGCGCTTGGACGTTCTTCTGGTTTTTAAGCAAACCCAAAGTTGCAAATGTAAACGTCGCATCCCAATACTGGGTGCGAGAACACTGATTTTAAATTAACAATATATGTTTGTCGCCTCCGAAAAATGTCGCGAGTGCGAAAATTATAGTGTCCGCCGAGCCAAAGCTAACAATATAAAATATTTATTAAAATTGCCCGTGTCCACGCGCGAGACGACACACTACTTTTGTGTACGCGGGACGCGGGTTAGCTCTGAGACGAATTGGCGCGGACCGACCGGTGACACGGCTTCTCGAAACTACCACTCGGCGACAGGGGTCACCTTGAGCTGGCGGCCGGTTTAACAGCGACTGCCGAGTACAGTGCGCGTTATTTTTATATTACGGGGTTGTGTTTATATATCTGATTGTACAATATTTTATTATTGTAATTAAATGTATTTCATTTGGTATCGGATAAAATTAATAAATAGGTTTTAATAAATAATTAGTTGTAAAAATAATTTGATGTATAAATAAAATGGTAATAATTGATTAATAAAATATAATTCGATTTAAAAATTCATTTTAAAATTGTAAATAATAATAATTTGATTAAAATTAATAAAATATGAACGTGCAACGTTACATTACCCCGCGCGCTATGAAAGGATTTTGTTCCTCAGAATAAAATCCGCGCAATATACGCTTACGTATTTGCGTTTATCCTGTCACTCAAACCATCATACTTCTCGCAGTCATAAAAAAACAGCAGAATCTGGAATAAAACCTAAGATACTGATGCGTCCTAACATTTAAAGGTCCCAGCTATCAATATTGGCCAGTAACCAACACAAATACTTATTGCACAAGGTGGAATAAAACGCGAAAGGTGTAATTAACGACTAACTTAACTATTACCTACTTGACCCTACCAATTTTAAGTCTTTAATGTGCCAAGTTCCCAAATTCTTGCCAGACATATCTTCCAACACATAAACGAGGGGTGATTTCTTTTGGACGACTCGACATTTTATAAATTTTGGTGCCAACTTTTTGCTAAAATATTTGTCCTTTTCACTCAAGACGTATGCACGCTTCATAACAACGTCTCCTACGTTAAATTCAGCGTTTTTACGACGTAGGTTGTAGTGCGAGGTGTTTTTAACGTGAGCGTGCCATAGCTTTGCTTGGACTTGGTCAAATATTTCTGACATACAACCTAAATTTTCGGCGTAAATATCACGCGGCAGAAATAAAACTTCATTGCCAAGATCAGTGTCCACATAATGCGTACCACAAGTTACAAGTTCTCTGGCGAACACAAGGAAAGATGGGGTGAAACCAGTGGCTTCGTTTACCGAGTTGTTGATAGCAAACTGCACTTTTGGGATAAAAAGATCCCAAGTTCTATGGTCTTCATTAACAAAAGTTGAGATACAAGTTATAATGGTGCGATTATACCGTTCTACTGTGTTAATTTGTGGAGTATATTTGGGTACGAAAAAGACATTAGGAACTTGATATTGCTTAAATAACTGTGTAGTGATATTACTGATGAACTGACTACCGTTGTCGAGAAAAATAGTATGAGGAACACCATGAACTAAAAATAGTTGGTCCTCAAGAATTTTCGAAACAATAGTCGAAGTGGCGTTACGTATCGGGAAAATCATGCAATATTTTGAGAAACAGCATGTTATTACAAAAATGTATTGGTTTTGTTTTCGAGTGACCGGCAGAGGGCCCATTAGGTCAATCGAAACCATTTGAAAGGGACGGCAACATTGTTTAGGACGACCCATTTCACCTAAAACTTGATGGTTTTGATGTTTATGTTCCAAACACTTGGTACAAATACTAACAAATTTAACCACATCCTGGTACATACCTGGCCAGAAGTATCTTAACGCTAACCTGCGATACGTTTTAAAAATACCTAGATGTCCTGCCATTGGTTCTGAATGATTTTCTTGGATAACATCGTGACGAAATTCTGAAGGCACGACTTCTTTCCATGAGAACTCGGAAGTTAATTCATGTTTATTTTTGCACAATCTGTACAAGGAACCGTTCTTGATGAGAAAATTCGGAAAATTTTGTGGTTTGGTTAAACAGGAATTGTAAATGTTCTTATACCAGGTGTCTGTCGTAGTAAGGTACGAATTACCTAGATTTATGGCACTTACAGGAACTGCACGCGAAAGAGCATCAGGGATCACGTTGTCTACGCCTCGGCGATGTTTAAGCTCAAAATGAAAGGCAGACAAACGTACTCCCCAACGGGCTAAACGACCAGTGGGGTTATTCAGAGAAAGGAACCACTTCAAGGCACTGTGGTCGGTGAAGACAGTGAAAGGTTTCCCATTCTCTAAATAACACCTCCAGTGCTCGAGTGTAATGACTACGGCCAGCGTCTCACGCTCGGTAATGCTGTAATTGCGTTCGGCCGCTGACAATGACTTGCTCATGTAAGCTATCGGGTGCTCCTTACCGTCTATGGTCTGAGTAAGCATAGCACCCACACCATAGTTACTGGCATCGGTGTGCACCTCGAATGGCTTGTCATAATCAGGGCAGGACAGAACAGGAGCTGAGACTAAGCACTCCTTGAGCTTATGAAAAGCAGTATCAGCCTCCGGAGTCCACTTAAAAGGCGGGCCACCCTTTTTATTTGATGTTAATTTGTTTAGAGGGCCTGCTATGGTACTAAACTGTGGTACAAATCGACGGTACCAAGTGGCGGTCCCGAGAAACCGTTTGATGTCCTTTCGACAAGTAGGTGTCGGATAGTTTAAGATCGCTTCAACCTTCTCGGGGTCCGTCCGTAGTCCGTGGCTATCAACAACGTAACCTAAATATTTTAGTTGACTCCTGAAAAATCGACACTTTTCCAAGTTGATAGTGAGATTAGCTTGGCAAAGTTTGTCTAGTACCCGCAAAAGAAGAGACACATGTGAGTTAAAGTCCTCAGATATAATTATAATGTCGTCTAAGTAGGCAAAGACTTTAAGGTCGAATTCCCTAAAAAGAAGGTCAACAAGCCGTTGTTGTGTTGATGGCGCATTGGTGAGGCCAAACGCGGTCCGTTTAAAACGAAATGTACCGCGACCAGGAACATAAAAAGCGGTTTTATCCCTATCCTCGACAGCAATAGGGATCTGCCAAAACGCCTTTGATAAGTCGATACTCGTAAGGTAGCGAGCGTCGCGAAGGTTGTCGAGAATCTCTGATACATAAGGTAAATTATACGCATCCTTACGAGTAACGGAGTTAAGTTTGCGGCTGTCAAGGCAGAACCGAGGCTGACCGTTCTTTTTCGTAACAATGAGCGTTGGCGAAGACCACTCACTTTCGCAGGGCTCGATGACGTCGAGACCCAGCATCTCATCAACCTGTTCGACAAGGATCCGTTGTTTTTCCGGAGACAGCCGGTAATAACGTTGCCGGATAGGTTTTGCGTCTCCCGTATCTATATGGTGAGTGATAAGCTTAGTTTCACCCAAACCCTTGCGTTCGGCAGAGATGTCCTCGAACTGTGCAATTATGTTGTCAGCGATAGACTTCTCTGATGAATTTAAATTTTCATAACCACGGATAACGGTGAGTGGTTCAGCTCGAGAGTGATCGGCATCGATAGCGGCATTATAAAAACTAATACAGCTTAAATATTTAGGAAGTATATTGAATTTACGCCAAAAATCTACCCCCAATATAAGGTTTGAATGTATGTCCGGGATAATGTAAGCCTTGATTATATGAAATTGGTTTTGAAAATGTACGGGTAAATTCATATAACCTTGACTTTTCATGCATTGTCCTCCAGCAGCTGTCACTGAGATGCAGTGATCCTCATTAATAGCCAGACCGTGTAATGCTTGATGAGCACCGTTGCCTATGATAGTGACGGCAGAACCAGAATCCAGTAGACCTGACACATCAAAGCCGTTGATCTGAACCGTAGCATAAGGACGATTATCATTGGTTGGTTTAGAATGCAGAATTGTGTCGATCTTATACGAGTTAAAATATAAATTGATCGTTTTAAGCCATTTGTTCCAATCCTCCGAATCAAATTTACACGTAGGATGGTTTGCACAATTCTGCGGTTCTAGTTTTTTGATGTAGAGGGCGCATTTTTATTACAATTAGGACACTGAGGTGTCTTAACGCCTTTATGACCACATACAAAACAGTAGATCTGGTCCTTGTTGGCCTGGCACTGTCGCAAGTTATGGGTGTTGTTACGACACCGGGGGCAATATAAAGTCTTAGCAGAGGGCGCTGTAATCGCATGTACATGTGTTGCATTATTATTTGACTTAAATTTATTGTAATAGTTGTTAATATTGTTAGTATAAGGTTTATTTTGATAAAAATTAGTATTGTTATTGTTATGATTGAATTTATTATTATTATTCCTATAATTATGATTTTTATTTACATTAAATTTCGAATTAGTTCCAACATACGCAAATTCAGGTGCTAAAGTGTCAGCGGTCCGCCTAGGTGGTTCGCGAAAATCGGCAAGACGTGCCTGAATATTTTCGTAGTTCCGGCAGTGTGTTCTAAGTGAATTGATGTCCTTGATGGCGGACGCTGATGCAAGTGTACTAGCGTAGCACGGACGGATATTATGGAGAAGAATCTCCAACTGTTCTTCCTCTGGTAAACTTTTGGAAAGGCGCGAGAACAATCCGGACATGATTGACAGGTAGATCGTTATATTCTCTGATTCGCCCTGTGACCTTGAACGAATTTCAGAGATCAACCTGTAATCATAGTCACTTTGACCAAAATCTTGCTTAAGCAGGGTGGCGAGTTCATGCCAGCTGGAAACCTGACCTTTCACACTCCTAAACCAGTGCAACGCATCTCCTATAAAAATTTCTGTGGCATAGGTCAGAATTTTTGCGTCTGAAATGCACCTAGCCTCGCAAAATTCCGTCAAACGCTGAATAAATGCGCGCACACAAGATTTGCCGTCAAATTTAATCTTGCATAATTCGTTGGAACTACCTCGATCACACGTAACACTAACATTTACAGGCGGAGCATTAGTTAAAGTTTCGCCACTAGGGGGCGCTAGTACAGATTCAACTGCAGTATCCTTGGTTGAATTGTATCGCGTAGTAAGAGACTGGAACTCCCTAAAACACGCATCGAACATGGGCTTAGTCGTCTCATCACAAGAAATACGGTTAAGCCTATGAAAAAGGTGACTCAGCAAATTTTGAGTGCGCAGCAAAACGTTCCGATCTGGTCGCGAGTCTAGATTTGATTGGATTTTTGCAAGTACGTCGCTAACTCCTTTCAAATCTGCGGACACTGACAAGTTACTCTCTAAAATATCCTCCGATGGAAACAAAGGCCCTAATTTTGAAATTTGTTTCCTTAGTTCCTGTACTGTGGTACCCGGCGTATCACCACGAATACCTACTTCGTATTCCAACTCTGGCTTTTGAAGAGATAAAAATTTAACGGGGAATGCCATTTTTAAAGATTATTATTCAAATTATTTAATTGATTTAATTATTTTATTTTCAATTTGTAAATATTTATTAATAAAAATTATTAAAATAAGGAAGTGGAAAGTGTTGAACGCCGTAATACTTAAAACTACTCCGCACTGTCACAAAATGTAGGCTACACAACGTTATGGTTGGCTAAATAAAAAAATGCAAAAGAAATCAAATAAAAACAAGCACAAAATAAAAGAAAATAAGCATTAAATAATTGCAACTAATGTGCACACCAAAATTATAAAAAAATAAACACAACAAAATATTTAACAAAAAAAATTAAATATTTGTGTGCATACATTGACTGGACTATACCTATCATAACATGACTTGCAAAAACATCAATACAGAGTGATCTAAATTTTCACATACAAAAATTTGAACACAAGATTGAATAAATTAAATTGAAATTAGATTGAATAATAAATTAGGTGATTAATTAATGATTATAAATATTATGAAATTGTAAAAAAAAAATATTATAAATTATTATTATCAAAAAAAATATAATTTTATTTGGCGAACACTTTAGTTGCGGGCAACCAAAAAACAAAAAAAATAAACGTTTCACAAAACCAAAAAAAACAAGCAAACACAAACTTACGCTACGAGGCAAAACTAGACCACATACCACGTAGAGGGCGCCAGTGTGACGTTTGGGGTTTTGGGGAAGAAAACCACTAAGTCCACAAAATAATAACATTTATTGGGGACAACATGTCCCCCCAAATTTAAAAAACGGGTCGTGGGTGGTCTAGCCCGTCTAGCTTTGCGCTCGTAGGTCCGGTACTCCCCTGACTGGTCCGAAACGGCAGGAACGTGTGCACGGCCAGTGGTCACGAGGGGCAGTGGCGGCGGCGAGCGAACTCCATGGCTCCAGCTCGTAGCCGAGGTGTTAGGGTTTTGTGCGCTTGGACGTTCTTCTGGTTTTTAAGCAAACCCAAAGTTGCAAATGTAAACGTCGCATCCCAATACTGGGTGCGAGAACACTGATTTTAAATTAACAATATATGTTTGTCGCCTCCGAAAAATGTCGCGAGTGCGAAAATTATAGTGTCCGCCGAGCCAAAGCTAACAATATAAAATATTTATTAAAATTGCCCGTGTCCACGCGCGAGACGACACACTACTTTTGTGTACGCGGGACGCGGGTTAGCTCTGAGACGAATTGGCGCGGACCGACCGGTGACACGGCTTCTCGAAACTACCACTCGGCGACAGGGGTCACCTTGAGCTGGCGGCCGGTTTAACAGCGACTGCCGAGTACAGTGCGCGTTATTTTTATATTACGGGGTTGTGTTTATATATCTGATTGTACAATATTTTATTATTGTAATTAAATGTATTTCATTTGGTATCGGATAAAATTAATAAATAGGTTTTAATAAATAATTAGTTGTAAAAATAATTTGATGTATAAATAAAATGGTAATAATTGATTAATAAAATATAATTCGATTTAAAAATTCATTTTAAAATTGTAAATAATAATAATTTGATTAAGATTAATAAAATATGAACGTGCAACGTTACTATTTTTATTATCGAATGAAGCGCCTTTTACAGCAAGAGCTTTGAAATAAAAACAATAGTAAATTACATAACTAGGGTGGTAATACAAAGAAAGGCCGAGATCGCAGAAGTTTACGGCCCGAGCTGCAAGCGAGAGACGTAAATATGCGATCGAGGGCTTTCTTTATTACCTCCCGGGTTGTGTACATAATTTTATGTCTACACTTTTAGCGGCTTTATGGCCAGGTGTGACATAAAAATATTTGCAACATAATGGTTTTGGTTTAAAATATGTAATTTTGAATAAGGACGGTGCTTATTAAAACCAACCTTTACGTCCAAGTCCCTTGACTTGTAAAGCTAGCATAAACAACGTTATTCAGCGCACAACATTTAGTACGAGTAATACAATATTTACCGACCCGTATGAGCTAACATTTGTTTCTCATTACGCTGGCTACGGCAGAATTTGCGCCGAATGTCGATGATTTAACGAGGTAAATACAAAGCGTAGTTATGCACAAGTGAAAAAATATGATGAGGTGAAATAATGGTGGAGCGTAGGTAATAGTAGGTATTTCACACATAGGACGGTAAAATCCTCCCTACGCATCACTAATCCTACTTGTTACTTGCATGGTCATTAAAGTTGCATGATCATCTCAAATCATTATGCATTTACATACCTTATGAAACAACGGATGATTAAATCACATTAGGAATATCGGGAACTACGACTTCTTACGATATTTATCTGCCTGGACGCATTTTTACACGTCATGATACTAAACGTCACGTCATGAACAAATAAATCGTCCAAAAAGGTCTTATGAGTTTGCAAGTGCGAAATTGGCCTTTCATCTGATCTTTAGAGTCTGGCTTTTCAATCAAATACATTTATTGGGGATTAAACATTTAAAGCTATATCATTCTTGCTTATTGGATTGCCAAAACGAACTATCCATCTAATCTTACACCTTTTAACGAGCAATTCTTGTATACGTATTTATTTATTAGACGACGATGCAACGGGGCCACGCCGTTTCGTCGCCTAAATAGATATTTTATTTCTACGTTTCATGACGCATTGGTTTTTTTTACTGTAATGTCATGTTAATATGTATTAATAAATAAATAAATAATTAATAAATAATTGATCTATTAGCTGTCCCGGTGGACTTCGTTCCGCCTAAGATATTTAATGTTAGTCACATTTTTTTGTTGTTTTAATAGTTATTCTGTTATTCGGGGCAGAAAAAACCCCAAATAACTGACCGAGTCCATGTCGGACCACGCTCAGGGAGGGTGTCGTAGCCATTACTGTAAGGAAATGTGCTACAGATGAAAATAAAGTTAAAAATGAAAACCTGACTACGACAAAGACTAAAACAAGATTACTGCTTGCCTTCAGCTTTGCAGATTGAAGCTCGTCTTTCAGGCTCCCGAAATTGAGACTCATATACGGTTTGCGTGTTATAACCTGGGCTCGCTCGTGGTTTTGGCCCAAAGTGATACTCGTTTGCGGCCTCTGTTGGACTTAATACAGACACACACACAGAGCGCTTTTTTCATACAGAGCACTTGCAGAAGAGCTCGGCCTTCGGCCTCGTAGTCTGAAGCTCAGCCTTTGGGCTCGCGAAAATGAGACTGATATTATCAAACCGCGATTAGAATACGATTCCGAAGTACCTACCTACTACCGTTAGCACAAAATTACATACAATAAATGAGTCATCTATGCTATTTTCATAATTTAAGTGCAGACACTAATAGATAATAGATTTAAAACGTATGCTTCATCATAATTATTCACTACATATACAACTACCTATTTTTGGTAAATATTGTGTCATTTGATTTTTACAAAAAAGTGTTAGAGTCGCCCGCATTTCACAAATCTGTCATTATTTTCCACATAATTATTACTTACATTATTTCTATTTAATTAAGTAGGTAATATAATTTATGTTTTTTTTTCAAGCTTTAGAACTTATTATTAGGTACTGAAATAAGAATTTTCATTTATCTGCACACTCTACCATTGACAATGTCATTTCATGTATTCATTCAAAAACAACATATGTGCTCAATCGTATTCTAATCGCGGTTTAATAATATATGGTGTGCGTAAGACGATTTGGAACGCTTCGGGCCTTCAGCCTTACTTTAAATTACTGCGGGATAATGGGCACTTGCAGACGAACCTTCGACCTTGCAGCTTGGAACTTCCTTCACAAGGTCAATCACAAGTAGTGGTGACCCAGTGATCTATTATTAAACTCGCCGTTGGCTCATTTCTTAAATCCACACACGTGTTTTAAGGCCTCTCAATATCGGTTACCTACCAAATGACCTGAAAAAGACGCTAGTCATGCCGATCCCAAAGAACAGGACTGGTGATGCATCGGACAAACAAAATTACAGACCAATCTCACTGGCAACAGTACTCGCTAAGGACAACATGGACATGGAGAGCAATACACCAGTACTCAAACTGGTGCGGATACTGGATTATTGGATGATTATTGGACCATAACACTAAGGTGACCAAAGGTGATCCGGTGAGGTATGATTGTAGGCCTTCCTCATCATATATGAAAAAAGAAAGAAACTACATTTGTTCATGACAGCACAAGATAAAAAAAACAACAAAAAAAAATATAAATGCAATATATATACAGGGCGACTTCAAATTGGTAATACAAAACACTTGATTATGGCTCAGTTAATGCCATGTAGTGTAACACATTAACCCCTATGTTAAAATTTGCTGTATTTAATTATTGCTCATTTTCTAACAAAACAAATAATTAAAGTCCTAAAGTGTGGTTACACTCCATTAAATACCTAAGTGTCATACCTGTCACTCGTATTTTCTTTGACAACTGACAATTATCAATTACTAATCAAAACACGTTTTCTTTATAAATATTGCGGCATGTGACGGATAACCACAGAGGAAAGTGTTCATTTGAAAATCTTTAAACCTCTTTGTTTATTATTATGGTAGGATAACCATATTAAGCCAACAAAAATGGGATAAATTAATAATTAAAAAAAAACATACTTCTGATTATTTTAAAAGTATGAGACTTAATTGAGGGGCTAAGTTTAGGGGATATGTATGTAAAACATACATTTTGTATTACCAATTCGAAGTCACCCTGTATAGTGAAAGTATTTATTCTTAGGGCCGATTCAATATGTCTTTATCATTTTTAAACTATTGCAGACAACCATTTTGGGAAATTTCGGTATAAACAGTTCTATTAAAATAGTAGCTATATTTTTCGCGAGGAGTACTTTTAAATATTTATTTAGAAAAACTCCGTTCATCCTTGATTTTTGAAAACATTTAATGTTAAATTTGATTCACATTCCGTTTCCCAATGTAAAGTAAAAAATTTAAATCAATTTTTAGCTGTGAGTGAACTTCGTTTGTGTCTCATAGGAAAGGCACTGCACCATTTCACGCATTGTAATGCAAATTTCATTGAAATGCCCTGCCATTGTTATCTCTTCTCGCCGCTAGATAAATCTTTCTATGCTACATACACTTGATTTGATAAAGATTTTGCTATTTAATATTCGTTGACCGTAGGTTATTTTTATGGTCGATGATACGCCTTGAAAATATCACTGTGACACTGCAGGCATTTTAGAAGCTAGGAAAAATTGTGTTACGATGTAACTTGATTATCCGTGGTCAGAGTGCTCGCGCTTTGATAAAACGATGAGGCGACAGTCAGGGCGACAAAAATATACCTCTAAAGTAAACGGTTACAATGTTGTCTACTAGCTACAATAGATTCTATCTTGCCTTTCCTATTCAACGACTTTCTATTCTCAAAATGGCATTTTTTGCTGCCCGTTTTTTGTCAGCCTTACATAAAAATTGCTAACACGATTAATAAGTTGTTAAGAATTTATAATTCATGTCAAATAGTATTCACTTAGGTAGGTATATTACGCCGCGTTTCTTCTTACCAGTGGTCACACTTTTGGAAGTGCTGCCGTTAAAAGAAACAGCCCTGTAAAAGTTCCTGCAGCTGACTTGCAAAATAAAAGAATTGTATTACAATCTTATCTCACATATAAAATCAGATTTCGGACTAAAAAATAGATAAGTAATCATTCCCTCAAAACAATTTCAACAGCATAAGATTTCGCGCATTCATTCGTAAAACAACATTCACTTTAAATTACTCGCTTTGAATGAAATTCATGAATATAAAGTTTAAATTGTGCTCGTTTAAGTTTCCCGCAAAGTTAGTACAAGTTAGGTATGTGTGTAAGTTCGGCTATAACTCGTGTACAGAGGGGAAAACAAATAAACTGCGAGCCAAGTCCATTTGGAGGCACACTCGTAATTTCATCTTTCCCAGTTTTATCTTGTATCTGCTGTACAAATATAATTTGGTATACTTTATGAAATATTGTACGTGCTTTCGTCTAATGAAGCGACCGTGGTCGTTTTCTTCGTATACTTTTTAACTAAAGTGCAGTTTCTCAACTGTGGTGTTACTCTTTTATTTGCATTCGGCCTTGTATCAGGATCAAACATTTTTCTTTGGTCTCTAATTTACGTAGATACCTACTTAAAAATTGCACAATTATCCAGTTTTACTGATTCGCGAACTGAATAGTTTTGATTTCCAATCTTCACAAAGAACCTTTCATAAATCATTATCTTCATGATTCTGAAATTGGAAACCAAATCACGAAACCTTTTCATAACTTCAGACTTCATTATTACAGCTATTTGATCCTACTTTCGCCATGAACATGGATAAGAATATAACACCACCGCTTTAACGGTTTGTGTTTTAAAAGAATTTCCAAGGGGAATTACAAAACAAAATTAACATGAAAAAGTTACTTCACTTTACCATCGCCTTTGAGTTTCCTTTTTAAAGTAGAAAATGAATTCTCATGAAAGAAGATTTACGGAGTTAAAAAATGTTAAGTACCACTTTTCTAACAAACGACGCATATTCTCACTTCTACGCAAATAAGGTACCTACGTACGAGTAACACGTAGTGCAGAAGATTCCGCACGATAGGTACACATTTTCAAACATATTTAATTTCAAATCATATTTAAAATGTTAAGACAAAGAAGAAAAATGTAAAAACGACACACAATTGAATACCCAAAAAAGCATTTGCCTTTTAGGTTTAATTAAAAATATCGCTACATTTATACAACCCAAAGCGGAACAAATGAATTTATCCTGCTATCTTGTATATGCGGAGTCTATATCATGCTGTCCTCACTCCGTCACAGCGACCTCATTTTCTATCATTTGGGAAACAATTGTCTCGCAAACGAACCAGACTATTGCTCGTCACGTCGAAAGTTACAATGACGAGTTGCGAGTTCTGCGGGATTTGATTATAGATAACGAGCTGTAATCGTGCCTGTGGGGATACAGACAAATGTCGTATTGGTTGCAGATTTACAACGCGGCGCACGCCATCTGGCGGGCCAATTTATGAGTTTAATCAGACCGAGCGCTCGATGCCACTGTACACCCGGCACCTTCATTCCCAGCAAATGTAGTCTTTATTTCAAGCGCTTAAGACCATAGATGGGAGTCTTGTTACATAGTCTACAGTCGATAACGTGGTGACGATATAAGTCTATAGTTATTGAGAAACGTATGGTAATCGCCGCCTGTGAATCTAATGTAATGACATACATTTGTTTTGATAAAGCACTATTCTTTGTGAATGAATTCCTAAAGGTAAAATGTTTTTTTTTCGCGAAATGAAAACAAAAATATTACCACCAATTTTGCCTGGGTCTGCGTTCATTTTCGTTTTCTAAAGAAAGGTCGATTGATGCGATTAGAATTATTTACAGTACCTACGGTTTCTTATAGTATTGTATTCAGAAAATCACAAAAATATGGCAAGTATTATAGGACTAGTTTTAGTTCAGTAGCAAATACTTCTGGGTCGTGTCTCGCGCGTGTGATGTGGCGACCATTAATTGCGGTCGCCAAACGCATTATACCGCACTGCACCGAACCAACCGAAAGCAGCTATAAATTCTATATGGACCGAAAACTTGCAAACTTAGGGGTGCTACTTCAGCGTGCGTTTAATATGACAATTTTAAATTAAAATGTTTTACAGAAATTTACAGTTGTAGGTATTTGGTGAATATTTGTTTTTATCCAATATGTTAATCGTAAGTACGCTTTTTAATAAAGTAAGAGATGATGACCTCCTCGCGACAACAGCACACAAGGGCCGCGTCCCGATTTCCCCCAGGCTAGAATGTCCTGGACCAGGACAGGACTCCTGGTTTAACTTCACTCCGACCTTGCTTGGGCTCAGCTAAGTTTCTTGCCGGAGTCTTCTTAGCTGGGTTAGGTTTAGCGAACCGGCAACTAAAACTCCCATTCGTTCGATACACACGCTCACATAAGGACAGGTTGATCCGCTTCATCCTTCCCGCTAGTCCGCTGCTCACTTTGAGCAATCAGCGAAAAGTCAAGGTGGCCTTGGCCAATCGTCCTATTCGACCCCAGGCGTTCAGGCCCCCACCTAGTCCGACCCTATCGAGGTGGACCGGGACAACAGACCTGATTCGACTCCAGGCGCCTCCGGCCCCCACCCAGTCCGATCCACTCAGGGTGGGCCGGCTAGCGACCAGGTTCGACCCCAGGGAACGCCACGGCCACTCGGTCAAAAAATGGCCATGCCCAATAAGAAAAATTCAAAAAAAAACACGGGCATTCGGCATTCGGCGTTGGACGTTTTGATTTCGGATATCAGACCTCATCTCGCGAGTGCTACATTATTTCTTCTGTTTGATTGTGGAATTGAATTGATTAAAGAACTATTGTGTGATACATCTGCGTGTTTAGTTTTCACACCCTCGCCCGCAGTTCCGACATATATACACGATGAATCTTAATCGGTGATCACGTACCACTAACTCAATAATTTATGGTGGTCACATTAGTCGTAATTAATTACATGGAAACAAACTTTTTTTTCTATGATAATTTTTATTTTGAAATCCATTTTATTCTAAATTCCTTGTCACCCTACTCATTTGTATCTGTAAGCTTACAACCTCTTTAAAAAATTAATGGCAATCATAATTTATGAGTCATAACTTGTCATTGTCATCAAGTCTATTGACTTAAGATCTATCAAATTTTCCGCCATAGTGATGGCACGACTTGACATATCGTGATCACGTGACTTTGCTTCAATAATGAATGTAGGTGACCAGTAACCACTAATTATTAGATTAAATTATATTGTAACTTTTAATTAATTAAACCGTGAGGTAATTGTGTGAGACCTTGCCTATTAAGTTTAATTTTAGCTAGATATTAATATTTTTCTACTCCTGATCATCGATGAAAAATCATCGTGTATATATATATATATATGTCGGCGTCAGGGGAAAGGAGTCGTCAGGATGTCCATCTAATTCCCAATAATCCGCAGTCGAGTGTCGGTTTCCACCGGTTGGAGCTCGATAGTATCACTAACTAATCATAATAAACGAAGAAATGCAGTGAGGTTGGTCGCGGGACGTGTTCCTTCGCCCAAAATGCTCAGATCAACCATCACTGGCTCCAATTCCTTGTTCAGCAGAATTCACCAATTTTCTTACGTGCAAATAACCAATAACAGACCCCGTCAATTTTTGAATAATCGTTATTGTACCGCAACCAAAGACACTCAAGCATAAACAAACTTGACATACCTTCATGGGGAGAACTCCAGCACTGTGACATATATAAAAGGCAAAGTCCTGACCTGTCTGACTCATCAACGCACTGCTGAAACTACTGAAGTTAGGAACTTGAAATTTTTACATTAGATTGTTTTTATGACGTAGATAAGATATAAGAAAGGGTTTTTCGAAATTCATCCCCGGGTCCAAATAGGGGTTCAAAATTTCTATGGGGACTATACATTTACTAAAATCAGAAATTTGAAACTGTATGCATACATTTTTCATAAGAATTATAGAAAAGCTATTTCACGATAAGGGGTTTAAATAGGGGTTGAATGTTTGTACGGAGAGTCTACGATTTTTAAAGTAAGAGGTTTGAAACATCATGTTTAGACTCTTCATTAAAATAAAAGAAAAATGATTTTACCGTTTTTCGAAATTAATCTTCTAAGGGGTTTAAATAGGGGTGGAAAGTTTGTATTGGGACTCTACGATCTTTTAAAGTAAGACGTTTGAAACTTCATTGTTAAGATTCTGCATAAGAATAAAAAAAATAATATTTTACCGTTTTTCGAAATTCATCCTCTAAGGTGTTTCAATGGGGGTTGAAATATTTAAAGGGTGCATTCAAGACTTTTATTTTTTTATTTCGCCATGTTTGCGAATCTGGATTGACAGTATTTTTTTTGTTTAGTTAGTAAATTTCATTTTTTCGCCCCCCTCCTTGTTGGCGCTCAGGCCACGTGCCCTGCCTGCACCACGCTCGCTACGCCCCTGCCATAAAGTGCGCGCACATTGTGTTCATGTTTACGCGCGTGAGTCCATCAAATGTGCCATACAATGTGCAGCACAGTGCCGCAAAGTGCCGTACACTGGTGGAATTGAGCCTTTACATTTTTAGTGGGATGACGTGACGTAGGCAAATTAAATTACTGAATAAGTAAATTTATTATACGTTTTCCTGGAACCATTTTATTGGATGGATCACAATTGCATTTTCACTAGTAGTCGGCAAAATCCTTTCCTCAACATTAAGTGAAATACAAAGATTATCGTGATTTATACGGGCAACTAACGCCTTTGCCCGCGAGCGTAAATATAAATAATACCCACGAAAAAATCTTTTCAATTTGCATTATTGAATAGGCGATAAACACACAATGGCCGTTAGGCATAAATAACTTGAGTTATCGTTAGAAAGAGCCGTGGCAGGCGTATCGCACTCCTGACAGTTATTGCGCGTTTTATGCGTAAACTCTGAAAGAAATTTCATTAAACGCCAACATTTTAGTGACAAGCACATAAAAATATGAAAACGAAAGTGGAATTAACTACAATAGCGGCAGTTTTCTGCCGAGACGACACACGAGAGCCGGGCTGAAGAAATTAATTGACGAGGCGAAGGGTGTGTCATTTTAGGGTTCTGTACCCAAAGGATGTCAACAGAACCCTATTACTTAGCCTCCACTGTCCATCTGTCCGTCTGTCACAGGTCTAATAGGTAGTCTTAAAATGTTCACAGATTGTGTATTTCTCTTGCCGCTATAACAAAAAAAACCCGGACAAGTGCGAATCGGACTAGCCCACCAAGGGTTCCGTACAAATACTTTAAATAATATATTTTTTATGATTTCATTACAAATGTATAGTTTTAAGATTGTTTCTTATACTTATATGTAGTACAAGACGGTATTACTCACCAAAGGGTATAGCAGGATAGCAATGGAAAGCAAGGCCTGGAGTTTCAAATTATATGCAACTTTTGGACCCCCCGTTAGCCGCTGGGGGCTCACGGCACTGAATTAAGTCTAAAATTGTTTTATTTTATTTCTCCTAAACTACGCAAGTGACTAATTTCAAATTTTGTACAAACATTATTGTTACTTAAAGGTATTGTTGGAAAAAATAAGAGAGCGCTAACCCATTTCATTCTTAAAAAAAAATTATAACATATTGTTAACGAGTTCGGCTAGTGGTACAAGTGTTAGTGGTGGTGTACTTTGGTGGCTTTGGGGGCAATTTTTCCATTACCCTTTGATAGTTCTAGGTCAACGAAAAGTACCCTTTAAATTTTGTGCCGAAATACAATATGTTTTTCGCAGCATAAACGGCATTATTATCTTTTTTTTTACGTTAACTTAGTAGTTTGATTTTTTCACAACTTGAAGGGTAGGCTTTTGTAGACCTAAGTAAGTATAGTTTTATTTCCAACTCGATACCTCCATGCGTTCCTGAGATAAAGGGTCTTGACAGACGGACGGACGGATGGACAACAAAGTGATCCTATAAGGGTTCCGTTTTTCCCTTTTGAACTACAGAACCTTAATAACAAAAACAAAATAAAATAAAAAATAAAAGGGGTTCTACGTACAAGAAAAGGATTATTTGGCATTTTTTTGCTTGTTGGTGGTACGGAACCCTTCGTGTGCGAATCTGACTTGCACTTGGCCGGTTTATTGGTTTGGGTCGTCTTTAATAATAACTTATAAAAACTCCTATCATTTTTTTTTTCAGTATGGAATTTCAGTATTTTTCAAAATGCCGGAAAACAACACCTTACCTCAGTTATGTTATTTTCCGGCTTATTTATAAATAAGTAGTCCGCATGCTCGACACTATCCCGGTATTCGCCGTCTTGAATGTTAAATCGTGAGCAATTGAGGTGACAGCAATGTGGCAACTATAGGGCATTAGCGTGTCGAGCACTAAGAACGTTTACCTTAATTCATCACTATGCAAAAAATCAATCCAATACGTGTTGTTCTGTTACCGAGTTAAAACAGAACTGACTAGTAAACAAACAAATACACTCACATATTATGATGTGGGTAAGGATTATAACAGTTACTTATCTCACCATTTACATCATATTTAAGTACCGATCTCCTTATAGCTCGCAGGCAAAAGTCAACCGATGTCAATCCAATGGCTCAAAGATAACAAATAGGGTAAATTAACCGGCTGGAGTGTGAGCCCCGCGTGTGTTTATCCGAGCCGGGCATTAGCCCGTCACGACAAATAGTACCCTTCTCATGGTGTCAATTGAGTTTGCTACAACCAGACACGTTGCCAATTATTAACAGGAAAGTTACGGAATACTGAGTGACAGGGTCACTCAATATTATATAATTCAGCATAAGTACATTATTTTTTCCGTTTCCGTTTTTAGATGTATTTTGCTTTAATTTCATAAGATTATTTGAAGTCGGTTGAACTTTAAATTATCTGGTTGAAGAAGTAGCAAAAAACACATTATAATTATAAACTTACCAACTAAAACTGTGGAACAATGACAGTGAAGTTATTTTGACTAAGTTTATAATTTATGAATGTGTTTAAAGTCTTACCTATCAATAATCGTAAAGTTTATTTATACTGAAGGTCTCAACTTAGTTCACATCAATTGTTTCAGAATCGAATCATAGATATCATAATAATTTAAACGATAAATACGAACAAGTAAATACCAATCGAGTTCGAAACGATGGAATACAAACTGAGTTGCATTTATATTTTGTTACAGGATTTTCACAATAGCTGGATCAGTAATAATGGAATTCAGTATTGAAACTTAATCGCTTTAATGATTTAATTTCCAGATTAATATTCAACAAAATTATTTTCATATAGGTACTACATACAAATATATTCAATTTCACACGTCCAATTTTATTTATGAGGCGTTTAGCTTAAATGGTGTGGGTGTCTAAGGTGCTCAGCTGTCTGGGTTTCAAAATACATGTCACAGTGTCGGAGTTCTCCCCACGAAGGAATATCATGTTTGTCTATACTTGAGTGTGTTCGGTAGCGTTGCGATACAATGACGTGTATTTAAAATTGACGGAGTTCTGTCATGGCTTTTAATCTTTTGCATGTCGGAAAATTGGTGAATTGTGCTGAACAAGGAATTGGAGTCAGTGATGGTTTATCTGAGCATTTTGGGCGAAGGAACACGTCCCGCAACCAACCTCACTGCATTTCTTTGTTTATTATGATTAGTTAGTGACCCTAGCCCCAACCGATGGAAACCTACACTCGACTGCGGATTGTTGGCAATTTGGTGGACATCCTGACGACTCGTACCACCTGACACCGACACATATCGATACCTTTACATTCAAAGGACGTAAACGCCGTAGGTTCTAATGGAGCTTACGCCCTTTGAGTCTAAAGGTATCGATATATTCAATGAATACTTGTTCCTTGACCTTCCTTGGTTTCTTTATATTTTTTTGAATAGCAAAATTCCTACAATGCAAAGAATAGATAGGTACAGAAATTTATCTGCTTTGATCTTGGTAGGCGCCGTCCGATTTAAAGCAAACCTACCCGTCACAAAAAAATGCTTTTCTTAAACATGCAATGAAATATTGACATTACGTGCCTTATAATAGGCCGCAAAGTAACTTGTTTCCGGTGCGGCAGACGAGAGGCCTCTAATGGAATTTCATACAACATTGCCGGCCCAGGCGTGCAAGATTTTTTATTTTATTCAGTCATTAAAAGAACAATAAACTATGTTTGCTATATTTTGCAATTTTATTTATATAAAATCGACATGAACATAATAAATAACACATTATAAACAGTTTCCAATAATTTTAAATTGCAAATAAATACACGAATACACATTTAAAATATGCCATCTAAATATTCGCGGTAAAAACAGTTTTTGGTAAGGAAATTGAAATTTTTCATTCTGTAATTCTATTTTTGTCTACTTTGCTTTTAGTGTCTCTAGAAAATAAAGTTTGTTTTTTTCATGGCATATTTGAGAAAAGCACTATACATACCTCGGCGTGAAATGGGGTTGCCAGCCTCGTAACTATCTATTTGTACTCGGCCGGTATCCCCTTACTTCTCGGCCTCTGCACTAATGTACTATTGTCGCGCCGCCGCCGAGTGTAAGGGTTGTCACTTATCATTATCATCAATTAAAATTTGAATACTTAAAATGTCTACATTAAATTATCCATACTTTCGTATGTATTTATTTTTATTTACCCAACATAAAAAAAAAATGACGCAATCCAAGAGGAATCGAAAGATCTCCTCAAATATTATGGACACATACATAGCGATTTCAGTGTTTTATACTGTAACCTTCTGTCTGTAGGTATATATCTAGGTTTGTTTGCAGCAACATCACGTCATGAAAGATAGACAGTGTTCTATTTTTGGAATGGAGGTAATGCGTCATCCAGGGATGGTCGTAACGTAGCATGCTTTTTATCAGACTACGGTGAAGCAAAGACGAAGGTTTTTATTTATGAAATAAAATAAATATTTAAGTTGCCTTACACATGTAGGTATAGACCTTCCTTTATTCTGGGGTACTTGGGTACACGTAGGCACATGTAGGTGGTCTATAACTAGGTCTAGGTCTAGGTGGTGGTCTATAAGTGCTTAACCTTAATATAGTGCTAAATATTTTTTTTGCAGGCGGCGGTTGTAATAAAAATTTGAAATCGAATAATTAATGTTAATAAATATGTAGTAAGTAAACAGGGCCACGGTACGTTGACTTTAATGTTGGCATTGTTGGCTAATAAACATAGCAACGCGTTGGCTGATTGTTTTGTAATTACGTGATCAAATTGATCTAAAAATAAATTTTCGAATTACCGGACCAAAAAATGATAATTTATTGTCTATTTCGTAAAATAAAAATTAAATCATAACGCAACCGGTCTGCGCGAGCGCGGTAGCCCTTCTACGAGCTGCACTGTACGTACCAATGGTTGCTCGGGTCAAGCACCGCGCGCGATCTACGTTTTCGAGCTAGTTCCATCCGCCTGGTACTAATTAGTATCCATAATAAATACAAGCCTTGAGCTTAGTTTGTGGCTAAGTTGTAAACTAATCTCTGACTGATTAAACTAATCTCTGATATTGATTTATTCCGACGCTATTTTGCTGCACTCGCGGTTTTAGTCTCTGCTAAAAATGTCAGTCATACATTCAGTTATTATTGTAACTTTAAATAGGTAACTTGCACATGAAAGTTTCACAGAGAGAAGACACATTTATTGCTATAATTTGGGGCAAATAATATTGATTGTGCTAAACATTCTCTGGCCAACTATAAAATTATTTTGACTTTTTAGAATTAATTAATTTACCTACCGTATATTATACTTTTTTAAAGGATTGTGCTAGTTGTAGTGTTAAACCTATAAGTTTGTTCACTAAACTCTATACCACCAGAATCACAGTAAAAATGTCAAGGTATCTTGGACCCAGGAATATAATCAACGTGATTAGTCACGTATCTAATATTCAAATCAACTGAGTTGTCGATTTCCGCTGACACGGTTTCCGCCGGAAATGACGGAACGTGCTTGCGGAATGATACCGTGTTAAATACTTCCTACATAACATAACATCAAACACTTTTAAGCTCGCTTATTTATACGTATAATGCTCGTTTATATGTTCCACTTTAACAAAACCGTCCTAAGATCCCGTCCTAGATCCGCGAAGTCATAAACTAATCTTCACTACATATTTGCTTGTAATCATCTTTTTGACGTACAAAGTTTTTTTATGCCACACCTGGCCATAAAGTGACTTTTTCCGCACGCTGCGCGTACGGAAAAAGCCGCTTTTTGGCCAAGTGTAGACATAAAATGATGTACACAACACGGGAGGTAATAAAGAAAGCCCTCGATCGCTTATTTACGCCCCTCGCTTGCAGCTCGGGTCGCAAACTTCTGCGATATCGGCCTTTCTTTGTATTACCACCCTAGTTATGTAATGGACTATTAACAATTTAGTGCTTTATTTCCTTATTCACCGCAATTTCTCAATAAACGAACGTACCAAGGTAGTTATGACTGAAATTCGATTTGAGAAAATCAAGAGCAAATTGAAGACACTTGAACGATTCTACGAGTAATGGAAAATTCGTCAAATTCAATTTTCCGATTTATATCTAAGAATGTTTTATTTGAATGTTAAACGTAGGTTTCAAAAGGATCGGAATATTATCAAAGGAGAATAATCTTCTTATGGAGTGAGCGCTACCTAGTCAAAGATTTCATAGTCTGAATAAATAATCTGATTAGAAGAGAATCGGTATTTAGTTTGCCGTTGGAATAGTAAAATTCTTGTCGATTAAATAATTATGGAGAATAGTTTACAATTACATACTACTTGACAGGCAAGTTGCCGAGACGCCAACACAGCCGTAATGGCAAGCTATACCTGAAAGATCTTTTCATTTACGAGAACTGAGTGGGTGGGTGGGGGCGAAGATCGTATTTATTTCATATCTATTCATAAATTATAATGAAGAATAAGAAAGCTCTTCTCTTTGAATTCCATCTGAGTAGAAAATAAGTGCAAACTTATTTTTATTTGATCAGAATTCGAACCTTGAGCTCTTTTTTCGTATTTTTCATAGAGAAATGTTCTGGGAAACAACATTCTAAATTGCCAAAATTCTCGCTGAAGTCGCGTTTTTGCTCTTCCATTCAACTACACGCGACAATAGAAAATTTTAGCCCATCTTCACCGTTTAAAATTCATTTACAACTATCATACTGTAATGCAATAAGCTAGTTGATATTATTAATACTTTTTCATCACACTTGCTCGTAAAGGGTGTTATAACACGCGGGCTTATAGACCAGCTCGAGCCGTTTTACCTCCCGTGGGTTATAAAAATCTATAACTCCCACGGGAAGAAAAACTGTATGAAAATCTATAACTCCCGAGGGAGTTATGAGTTTAGTTTTAAAATATAGAACCTACCCGTACGTCATTTCCGACTAAGGAGGTTTCAAATCAGCCAAGGCTTATTTCACATCTTCAAAACTTGGCTACAAAACCAATTTTAGGGTATACAAAAATTATATGGTATATTTAACTATTATTTCAGTATTTATTGCAATTATTTTGATGCAATTAGAATAATTTAGTTTAAAATTTTATTTTGAAAATCGGTACAATCTGGCGGTACTGTCCGTCAAGTTTGAAAACTAAACGCAGTTCTTAGCGTTATCTGTGGAAGACTATATGAAAAAGTTGACAATAAATAATTTTATTTTAGTCTTATTTTATTTTCCTTGCAAATGTGATGAAAAACATTGTCGGCGTCGGGCTTCTAATAGAGACTCTCGTTAGTAAATCCCTTCTTACTACCCTCGGTGCACAATGTACTATTGTGATAGTCTCGATTGAAAACAATTAAAGGCCTCTAAACAACAATAAGCAACAATGTTCGTTCGCAAAAGCAGGAATAAATTACCTAGGTGCATAGGTACTATGCAAGAATGAACGTTCATTAGAATATATTTTCAGCAAGAGCTCTCGCAGTATAACAATGCAATTCAATCTTAAACAATTCCTCTCCACCCATTTAGTCTGTGGGGATATTCTTACATTCGCGGGAACCGCTCCAATTAATGTACCACTATTTTAATCTGCGTTTCGAAAGCCATGTTTATAGATTGTTTCGCTCAAGTTTTGTTTTAAATTTACTACGAATCAAGCAAATAATTTTTGAAAGAAGAATTACTTTTTTATTAATAGTATAGGTATGTATATACATATAATTAATATTATAAACCTTCTTTTTTTAAGTCGGTTAAATATAAATTGATTACTATATAGATAGGCCAATACGTACAAACGGAACCATTATAGAATCACTTTGTTGTCCGTATGTCTGTCGGTCTGTTTGTCTGTCTTTCTGTCAAGATCCTTTATCTCGGGAACGCGTGGAGGTATCCAGGTAAAATAAAATCATATACTCAGGTCTACAGTCTCTCGAAGCTGTGAAAAAAATCAAACTTTTTAGTTAACTTAAACAAGATACAGCCGTTTATACAGCAAAAAACGTATATTTCGGTGGGAAAAATCTAAAACTATACATTTGTAATTAAATTTTAAGAATATAGTCTTTATTTAAAGTATCTTTACAGAGCCCTCGGTCGGCGAGACTAGGTTTTAATAAATAAATAATAATTGCGAGTACAATTATTATTTATTTATTAAAACCTAGTTTAACATACATTTATGAACAGTGTCAGTGTCAGTGGGTTTTTTTTTAATTATTAATGTTGTTTTGCGCAGACAAAATGTATAAAGCTATAAAATAATAGTACATTGTGCACCGAGGGTAGTAAGAAGGGGATTACTAACGAGAGTCTATTAGAAGCCCGACGCCGTAGGCGGAGGGCTTTTAATGACTCGAGTTTGTAATCTTCTTACTGCCCGTGATACACACAATGTTTTTCATCACATTTGCGAGGAAAAAAAAATAAAACATAAAAATGAAATAAACTAAACGCACCCGCTAAGAGACAACTTCAACTGTCAACTTTTTCAATATAGTCTTCCACAGATAATGCTAAGAACTGCGTTTAGTTTTTAAACTTGACAGGCAATGTCGCCAGATTGTACCGATTTTCAAAATAAAATTTTAAACTAAATTAGTTTAATTGCATTAAAATAATCGCAAAAACTACGGAAATAATAGTAAAATATACCATATAAGTTTTATTTACACTAAAATTGGTTTTGTAGCCAAGTTTTGAAGATGTGAAATAGCCTTGGCTGATTCGAAACCTCCTTAGTCTGAAATGACGTACGACTTTTAAAACTAAACTCATAACTCCCGAGGGAGTTATAGATTTTCATACAGTTTTTCCTCCCGTGGGAGTTATAGATATTTGTAACCCACGGGGGGTAAATCGGCTCGAGTTGGTCTATAAGCGCGCGTGTTATAACACCTTTTACGAGCAAGTGTGATGAAAAACATATTTTAGCAAATTTGATGTCGTTATAGGTAAAAAACATAAGTAATGCCCTTCTTGTAACGATTGACGATCCACTTTAGGAAAAGAAAATAAGTTCCATGTTATTTCTGTACACTACTACATGCAACAAGGGCTTTAGTTCAGTTTTTTTACCTATATATTGGATTACTTATTATTTTTCGCTTGTATAGAGAGCCGAGCGACTAGAATCATTTAAAATAAGAAAAAACCATTCAGTAAAATAGGTATTCTAATAGATTGTTTATTAGTTCGAATAGTGATCAAACTAAGGCGGATAAAACAATTGCGGTTCCTATTTCTTCGTTATACTGGTGGATTTTTTAATTTCTCGCTTTTCATTATTAAGGCAAGATGCTCGTTACCGGCGCTCGGATGGAAAGAAAGAAACCGGTTGTTTCAGTTAAAATGAAATTCATAAATCACGTAGATTGCAGATGGTGCCGCTTAGTTTATTTCATGCTTGGTGCCTTATAAAGATATCTGTTACAGAAAATTTAGCTCGGAATATGTTGAAATTTTAAAGAACATATAAAAAATAGTAACAATATTGAGCGTTTTAATATGCACTTTTCGGAAATTTACTTTTATAGCCCAGTTTCAGTAACATTAACTACTCGAACCTAATTGGGTTATTTTTTTTTTTATTTATTTTTTTTGGTTCAACAACAATTGTTAATACCAATACAGGTCATAATTACAAGCGTGTACACATAGGGATGGGTGTCACAATCACTTAGTGTACGGCCTGAGTGGCGAGCGTCGAGCGTCGCGTCCAGCGTCGCATCCGGCGTGGCGGGCAGCGTGTATGGGTTTTGTGCAGCGTGCACTTAGGACGCTCACATACATTTGTTTATGTTTGACATGAACGCCCCGCTGCACGCCCCGCTGCACGCCCCGCTGCACGCCCCGCTGCACGCCCCGCTTGAGCGTCCACTCAGTTCGTACACTTATAGGTAAACACCGCATGCGAAACAATAACTATTCTTAATGACTTATACATAACTTAGAAGTAAACAATATTGTAACAATAAGCTCGGGGCAATCCTGATACTTTCCCAGTGTTTTTAAGCGTTAAAATTCAGGACAGTTGTGATTAATTTACCGGGACGGTCATAGTGAATATCTACTACGTCACTGCAACTATTGATAATCCTACTCACCCTACAGATCGAAGTTTCTACCAGACACTGATCTTCTGAGCGGAGGGCACAGAGGTGTAATGGGATTTCGTGGAAAGCGAGAGGGAGCTCGGAAATGTAGGAGCGTTAGTAACTGAGGGCAATCTATTTTATTTTGGAGTAATTTATATGCGAACAATGCATCTAGGACTGTTCTACGGGTCTCCAAAACGTCAATTTTGAAGTGTTGTAATTTGCGTTTATAAGATATCGACTTCTTAGCTACAATTTGCGCCTGAAAAGCTAGATGAGGAACAAAGCGTTTATGAATGCAATTCTTAAAGAATGCGTAGGATAGTGAGGACGCCAGACAACACTACAGTATTCTGTTGTGCTTCGCACCAGGCTGTTATAAAGCAATATTTTGGTTTTACTACGTCGAAATGACCTGCTATTACGGATAATAAATCCCAACTGCTTCGACGCTCTCCTAACAACATTATCTATGTGAGGAACAAATGTTAGCTTTTTGTCAAATAGAACTCCCAGATCCCGTATGCTTTCAACTTCTTTAAGTTTGTGACCATCAATGAAGTACTCAGAATGTGTGATTTTGTGTTTGCGTGTAAATTTCATATTTTTTTATTTTTTTTATAGGCTTATAGAATAAAAAGGTGCACTGAGGTAAATTCGAACGGGGGTAATTTCGATAATTAGGAAACCATGCCAGATTTTTGTCTGCTCCATGGGATTTGCAATTGTCAATTTTCTGACTTAGGTCTGTCTTAAAATTTTACTAAGTGCTAAATGGACGTAGTTTAGCAAAAAGGATCCAATCCACAACCCAGCAATGTATGTAATTCCATATAAATCTGTCTTGTGGATTGGATCCTTTTTTTTATGTGAATGTGAAGAATATAACTAATGAAAAGACATATTTTTAACCGTAACCGCATTTAAATGAATGAACTACGTTGACGGTTAATAAATTGACGGTGTAAAATTGCATACACTTTAAGTTGACGCGAGATGCTGTATCTACCATCACGTTAATATGCCATCAGCTTTTACTCAGGACGCTCAGTAAGAGCATAACGGTTATGTCGATCTACAGTATCTTAATGTTGCTTTGACCAATAATCTAAATAAACAACTTCTCATAATATGTATGTATGGCAATCTCTGCGGTCGGTGTCGCTTCAAAGTTTTCTTCATTTTGGCGATGGATGTCTTCATAATTGGATATCAACCGTTTACTTGAAACACTCAATTCACGATAATAAGCGGCGGTATTACAGTTTCTCAATGTACTATTATTCTCTAACACTGTATTTTGCTTTGATAGCTCTAAAATAGCATGTCTTCCTAAATTACTCATTGCCTTTACACCACAGCACAGAAAAACAAAAAATAATACACTTTATACGGGAGCGCGTAGCTGAATGAATGCAAATTCGTCAAAACCGATATTCCGCATAAAAGATACCTTAGTTTGGCGTAACTCGTGCACGTTTCGATTGCGACAGGTTCATACAAATGCGGTTACGCCAAACTAATATATTGAAAGTTACCGCAAATAGGCAAAACTTAAACGTGTCGCGCTGATTAAGCTTATTTATTGTAAGCTATATACATAATTGTGCATAAATCTATAGTCGAAAACCGAAGCTACAGGAGCTTTGCAAATCAATTATCTGCAATAATAGAGGGAAAAAAATATAAAATCTTGTATGTATATATAATATAAAAGACCCTATTTAATATCGATAAAGCGCGGTTAAACCAAACTATTGTATCTCAAGATACGAGTCATTGGCTTAACACGGCAGACTTAATTTAGGAGTCGATAAAGGTATTTAATTGATTGCGTTGATTCAATTGGGAAACAGAATAGAAACAGAGTTTTTTGCACTCATGATTTACTTGATCACTCCTCTAAATTGAAATTGACGTTTGTACGTTTGGCTTAACTGGTTTTGCCGATTTTTTGGCTTATTTCGTGTCCAAATTTGACGCGGGATGGACAGAGACCTGACCTGATAAATTTTTATGGATTTAGAAAAATTCATTTGTATGCTTACATAAACCACTTTTTAAATTTACCAATAACTAAAAATACAATTTAGACGATAAAAAAAGCTTTAATTTGTTAATGACTATTTTCATCGAAATAATATACAATACACACACAACTTATTGTCATTATCATTCCTGGCTGACGGATTAGCAAATGGCATCTAAATAGTTAGTAACGTCAAAGATTTTTATTTATATTTTAGCATCGTGTGCCCACCATGGAGGCTTCGACGCGTCATAATTGTGCGCCAGTAATGAGGCAACGTGCAGGCTGCGGGTACACACAATACCATGATTTATAGCTTGTCTGTGCTATTGTTAGCTTAATGAGATTGCCCTGCCTATACTCCAGGCTCTAAATTGCATCTTAATACTTTGCAATAAGAGCTATGTGTAAACCAAAAACAACTACTCATCCCCTTTTATAGTCATTATGTTGCCTTTCATCTTTGTTGAAGATTGGATTTTTGTAGTCTGATGGAAGGTGTGGTATACTAGTATTTGCCCGTAACATTACAAACAAAGAAGTAATATTAAAGTTGTACTTTTGTCCTGCTATTTATAATGTATTTTTATAATTCATATATACTACTAGGGCGGCAATTTACTTATTTAATGGGGAATAGGAAACACTGGGTATGCCGTTACAGGTTATCCCTAACACCAACGTCAGTAATAGACTGACTCATAAGACACTAGGTTAAGTAAATTTGACTTTGAAAAAATCTCTTAGTTATTAAGATATTGGGGGGTTTGAGTATCATTACTGAAGTTTTAAGTATTTTTCGAAACTGTTTTTGCTATAGGTTGCCTAATAAGTATCTATTGAACGTTATTCCTATTTTTTTGTTCTTTATGCTGTGGCCACAGGCCTGCTAACCTAACCTAAATTTTTGAAGATTTCATTCTAAATAAAAGCCCCTGGGTCGTTTTCTTACGGCACGGGTTTTGGTCATAGAATATATTAATTTTTGGTTTGGGGGCATTTTAAAACTTAAAAAAGTAATTAGAAAGAATCCGATATACAGTTTGGATTTTCGAAAAATATTACATAAGTACCCTATTGAGCAATTGAGGTAGGAGTCACTTAGCACGAGTTTTACACAAACGTCTATATAAGAGATTGTCACTTAGTCAAATTAACTTAATCTGGTGTCTTACGAGTTGGTCTATCAGCCCTTTTCATATTGACGGTGGTTTTAGGGACACCCTGTATATCGATTCGGTTATTTTTCACAGGAACTTACTTCGGCATTTGTTATTGAATAGGTTCATTACAAGTGGTTTATTTAAAACATAATTTTGTATTTATTATTCTCCCTTCAAATAAATAAACATAAGAACATACAAACGCAACACTTACTCGCGCCCCTTGCCCACTTATAGAATTAGCAGTAAAATTGTCCAAAATGTGATGTCCAAAGGATGTGTGAATTATTAATAAAACATTTATACTATTTTATAATCTATTGTATAAATGCTGAAAGTTCTTTTTGTGTTGACTGGTTAAGAAGAAGTCATTAATAGACATGCAAAAAAGTCCTTGCCTTTGAGATAATAGATAAACCGCAACAAAAAAAAGCCACTAAGCAAGCAAAATTTACGGCCAAAAGTATACCAAAGAGAATAAATATCGCTTAACAAAAAGAAAGTTTTGTTTTCGCTCGGAAAATTATGACATGACAATCCAAAGGCAGAAAACACCTGCTTTGTAAACTGAAAAGTTGTTCAAAGATTAAACGTCTAAGTCTCCTTGGGGGCACATTATTGTAGTGGGTTTATCAAAGCGGTTCCGAGATATATGTGCGCAGGTCCCGCCCTTTAACTGTGCAATGAACTTTAAATCTCCTTTACACCTGGGTCCGCCCACCGAATACAGTTGTTGTGAAATAAACGCGATAAAATCGCGTTTTATACCACATGCAACGCTACAAGCTAACTTTCTTGAGCGTAAATTATCGTTTGAACCGACATAAAAGTACGGCGCCCTTTTTATGCGGTTCACGAGGGTCTTTGTTCTCGAATGTTCTTTAGGAGCTGTCAGCGACAGCATTGCAGTATCAGCTAAGTTTTTGTTTTAATCAGCTTGTGTTGCGCTAGTAAATTCAGCCGAGGAAACTGTTACGTGTCCCATTTTAGCCACTTAGGGAAGAGGAAGTCTATTAGCATTGCGGTCGGACAGTGTCGACACGGCGTAGGAGTCGGTCACGGACGACTTCCTGCACCCAGCCCGCCGGAACCCGCTTCCGCAACACAAATCACTCTGCCATCTACCCTTCACCTACAAAACTATAACGAGAAAAAACCCTAATATATTATGTAAGCGGCTGAAGCGACGTGAAAAGAAAAGAGGAGCAGCAATTAAACACGACCCACTTGCTTTGTGAGAGATATTATGCGCAATTACTTATTTTTAAATAAGGCAAGTTAAATAGTAGTTAACTAAGCTGCTAAAAGCAAACTTCCTGGAGCATTAACATTTCCCGGGCAGAGTTCTTGGTTGGCAGGATGTTAAAGCCGCAAGTCAAACAACTGATAAAATGAAACGAGGAAGCGATGTCGTGAACCAGCGGAACTCGTTGAGATTGTGTTCAGTTCAATAGCAACTCGAGCTGAATAAGGTGCTACAGTTGTTAACTTTCCGTACACGACGATTCGGTTCGGACCCGTATACAAGAGGCCAAATTTTGGAGTTAACACGAATCAATAATTCTGCTCATTTTAAGTAAAATCTAATAGTTATAGGTTCCTAACTACGTAGTTGCTGATTGATACTTATAAATTCCATTTGCCGAAATTATTAATAGGTATCCGTTATCGTAATTCACATCTAATACCTACACAACTTTGGAGTCGTTACTCCAAAGCGTTCGAAGCGTTCTTCGAGTAGGCTTCTAGAGTTAATTAAGCAGTACCTTTTAAATACCTAGATTGTCTGTTGCTATTATTATTCAATCTTGCGTGTAATTAAGGTTTAGCAAAGACATGGTAAATAAATGCGGTTGTTGAGGATGGAGGAAATATTTGAACTTGCTTTTATATCTGCCAAAACTGCAATTGTTCTCTTATAACACGGCTAAATCTTATGTAAAACTTTAATAAGAACTCAAGCTATAGTTACATAACAGACTTGTAGGTCTTATCAACAGTTTTCTAGAAATAACGAATAATAAACTAGAATATTACGTCAAAACAGAATATCGAAATTTTTGTACAACGTAGTAATATTAAAGTTGTTATTGATTAGTAGGTACAAACCTCCGTGATGCTCTAAGGTTGTGCTACAAGTTCTGATATTCCTAAAGTGGTTTTTATTATTTTTAACCAGCTAAAGTTTAATAGACTAAGCTAAACGCCCCTGGTTTCAGCGTAACATATTTAGTTACTTACGAGGGCACACTCTCTCAACCATGACCCGAGCTCTGCAGTGTCCTTGCAGTGTCTCATAAATAATATGACGGACTAGCACACTGGCTCACAGATTGTAAAAATTTTAGGCCTCGATTTCCAATAATGGAAGAAAAATGAACATTGCAATTTTTAAGGCCGTGATTGCCAACTTTATCTAAAGTTGCCAATGATAATGTTCGAAAAAAGAGATTGAATCCTTAATAGTTGTAAAGTTTTATTGTTTCAAAAAAGACAGTGTATACAGGGTGTTTCATTGAACGTAATATAAATTAAGCAATTCCGGCTCAGTTAACGACCAAGAACAAAATGCACAAATTGATTTATTAAAATACGTCATAATTAACTTTTCCTAGTTTGCTAACATAATTAATAGTAATCGTTTTATTTTCGACCAACAAGGATCATTGTGTTAGTAACAATTTGAGTCTTATACTAGAGTGTTAGTAGTTACATAGGTGCTTAATATTTTATTTATTTCTGTGTACATGAGTCATGCAATAATGAGTCACGTACAAGAAATCCAGTCTGTTAGTAATCATTTTCAGAATGCTGTTGGGGCTGGTCCGCACTCTGCGCACCAGGAATGTGGATCGCTTGCGCATAGTGGCGTAGAAGCAGTCTACCCGCGCCTCCGCAAACATCTCCGATGTACTAAAGAATTTGGGCAGCGCCATCAGCACTCTGAACGCGTTATTGTATTGAACGCGCAGAGCGCTGTACCGTTTATGAGTATAGTCCGCCCACAGGCTGCTTGTATAAAAGTTTGTACAGTAGGCTCTAAACAGAGTAGTTTTTACTTCTACAGAACAGTGAGCAGACCTGCGGGCTATCATATTCGCTCTGATGGACAGCGCTCTGCGCTCACGCTCAATATCAGCGTCATCTTTAAGGTCTGCTGTCACCATATGTCCCAAGTACTTAAACTGCTCCACTATCTGTAGTGGATGACTGTACAGTTTAATGGGTGGAAACATAGGTATTTTCCTGACTTTAACCTTAAAGATCACGCATTCACTTTTATTGACGTTATATAACAAACCGTGGCTAGCGGCGTACCGCTCACATATAGATATGAGCTTGGCAAGCCCACACGCTCAGGCGCGCTCAGCAATACCATATCGTCGCGTAGCTGATATTATTAACACATACTTCGTCAATATGACAGCCAATACGAGTATTGCTGAGCTCCTCTATAAGCGCGTTCACATAAATGTTGAACAGCTTTGGTGAGGTTAATCCACCCTGCCTGACGCCGCATTCCAGCCGGTACGGCTGGGAGCATGTCTCCACCCACCTCACGACATGGACTTGGTTATGGTACCAGAATGAAATATACCTCTAACTTCGGATGGCAATTTCATATCACGAAGCTTCTGCCACAGTATATCGTAATGCATCTAGTCAAATGCCTTAGGGTCTGCTTTAACGCCAGAATAGCACATTCCGTAGATAGCCACGGTCTAAACCCAAACTTGTTATCGTGCAGGATTAAACATTATCTAGCTGGGCGTTCAACAGACCGTCAAAAACCTTGGCGGCTATGGTAGCTAGCGAGATAGGTCGATAGTTACACTTATCACTGATGTCTCCCGTTTTGTTTTTCACAATTGGAACTACGACAGTCCTCATCATGTCGGCGGGCAGATTATGAAATTTATAATCAAGAAATTACAATCTCGTCCACTTCATGACGTTACGCTTACGTGACCTGTTTGTTTTTTATCACCAATCACTTCAGTAATGTATCAGAATGCATGCATTTTATTCATAAATTATCGACCTAGATAAGCAAACAGGTAACATTTCACAACAAAATTAGATTCAAACTTTTTTCTCTTATTAACGCTAAGTAGAGTAACCACGAGGAGACCAAGAAAATATAATAATAGTTAAAACAGTGATATTAATTAATTAAGATGACTTTAACAACACGAGAGCTAGCACAGGGTTTTAGCACCAGGGAGAGGAGCACCATGAAACACCTTGTATAATAAATGCCATAAGTAGTATCTAGTTTTAAAAAGCATGCGTAAAAAGAAAACTTATGAATTCAGTTTGGCTACCTACCATTAATTAATACTGACACAGCTATGCTAGCATCGTAGACACAATGTACCCTGATTAATCTCATATAGAATGCGAAGCCTAAATATGTGTTTGTTGTGTATATATGAATCATGTATCTGTGTTCGTGAGAAACAAGGGAATTCATACCCGCTTAATTATACTCATGTTCTTTGGTACGATGTCGCGGGTCGGCATTATCCCGCGAAGTGACAGGGGCATTACTGAAACAGGTACTCGTACAGGTGTAATTGGGTACTGAGATTTACACGTCTTTGTTAATTGCAGATAAGGCGAGACAGCGAGGCTCGCGGTTAATGTTGGGCGGCGCAAATGTGCAAAAAGGATTTCAGTACGAAATTTCAACGTAGATACTATGACGGAATGTGTCTAAATAAAATACCAGACCGGTGTTTATTAGGGTTATTCTTCAGAAATATGTCTGCGACTTATTCCTCTGTCTCCATACATTTAGTATGAAAAAGGGCCAGAGGAATAAGGTGACCGCAGACATATTTCTGAAGAATAACCCATTAAGAGATAGACAAACACCATTGAACATTAGCTTTGATTAAGCTTTCTTATTAATACTTGCCTATTTTTATTCAATCAGTGGTATTCCAAAACACTAACCAACGAAACATAAGTTCTTTAATGTATAAATGAATCTTATCTTACAGGCAAAAAATGTAAGACTCAATAAAAAACATGTTAGCAAGCACAACAATATAATTTAATACATTCGCCCAAACCGAACAAGGAGCGTTGGGCGCATCGGGCGGCGCGCGCCAAGCCAGCCTAACGAAATCCTGCGCCGAGCACTCGCCAGTGCAGGAACACCAGCCGTTCTAGAACCTAGGCTAGGAACAACGGAAAGTATGGCCCTCGTCCCCTGGAAGCTGGGACGACCGTTGATCTGGGATGCCACGTGCGTGGATACAATAGCGCCGTCTCACCTTCCAGTGACCTCTACCAAAGCCGGGGCCGCTGCGGACGCGACCGAACACCTGAAGCGGCGTAAATATGCAGCCATAGACACTGGTTACATGTTTGAGCAGTTTGGCGTCTGGGGACAAAGTGCCCTAAAACCTTCAGGAAAATCGCTAAGCAGCTGATTGACGCGACGACGGGTGACCGGAGGGCTGGCTCATACTTATGCCAAAGAATAGCGTTAGCTATTAAGCGAGTAATGCGGCCAGCCTCGTGGGTACCCTCTCTCTTGGTACCCTCCTGGAGCCCGTACTTTATTATTATTTAAATTTTTTAACTATCTTCATAGTTTTAATCTAGTTTTATTATTTAGTATATTTAATTTTAATTTAGTTTTACTCTGTACTTTTCTTTAAAATAAATACCAAACATACAGAAGTTTTCGAAACTAATAACAAAAATACGACGAAGCAATTCTCTTGTTTTAATATAATTGTGTCGCTAATCCCAGATCAGTGAGGCAAGGGATACCGGATTCTAGTCCCATCGGTCCGCAGTAATAAGGTTTCACCGCCGTTCGATTAAGCCACTAAATCAGCAGGCCTATTCTGATAATGCAGCTAAAGTATAAACGAATGGGTTCTGTTTGATGGCGCAAAAATTATATCAGCTCGTACTACAATCTGACTAACAATTATTTTATTTTATACTGACTAGATACGTCCTACCTTCGACCTTCCCTCATCTTTTGTTCCGAATGAAACGATTTTTTTATACCCAAACCGCTAAGGTGGTCGACCTCATATCCTAGCTGCTGTATTTAATTAAGGCTATATTCAGTTATAATTTTAATAATTCAAATTTTAATGTTTAGATTTAATATTATTAAATGCAATACCTGTATTATATAATTGACTTGTAAACTATTTTTTACCAATAAACGCAATACAATACAATAAAATACAATATGGTTATTGTTTCTTTGGAATAAAATAATGCCATTCTTTGGAAAAAAAAGTCAAGGTATAGTTGCCTACAATACCGGAATATCGTTAATCAGGTTTTAAAAATTTAATCACAGTAATCTTAATACTGCCAACTTTTGCATAGGCAAGTCTATACCATGGGGTTAGTTAAAACTTACCTACATTTCCATATATGTTGGGTTAAGAAAAACGCAAGAAAAAATATGGAGTATTCCATTTTGTACGGAGAAGTGCCAGTCCATCCACCCTTACTAGGATAAGGGAAAGCAAACCTAGCGCATTGCGTCTATTTTTACGAGTACCTCATGTTGAATACAAAAATTGTTTAATTAAAAAAATATTAGGGTAGGTCGTCGTTAGAAGGTCTCTTTTACTATTTATTTCGGTTAGAAAACGCTTTCGAACACGTCCGAATCTAATCCAATTGTTGTCTACAAGTCGTTTCGTACGAAGTTGGTCTCAAAACAAAGACCAGCTAAGCGCTGCACACGCCACGATCTCGTCGTAATGCCTATTTATCACAAGCGGAATAGCCATCTCAGTGTCGTCTCGCATAGATAGAGGTTGACTTCTGATTTCACGTGTCCCTGACTCCTATCTGGGCCGTCGGAAATTGCTAAGAAAAGCCTGCTGCTATTTATTTGTATTTCCCCGAGCGGAGCTGCTATGTAGACCCAGTGGTCGCTGTTGTGTAAATAAATTGTTACTTTAGCGAGCTTTCATCTAAATAATCGTTATACATTTCGCTCAATGAAAGAGTCGACGTCACGCTAGATTGAAAATAACGACAGAGGAACTGACAAGCGGATAGAATCAACGGTGACAACCTTAATACGAAAATTGAAACGAAACCAAGTTACGGCTTAATTGAATAATCTCCATACTGCACCAATCATTGAATAATAATTATGTTTTTTCATGGCTTAACAAGTATTCAGTTCTGAGCATCTCTATACAGCTAAATGGAATTCCAATATCAATATCGTGACCCAAGGCCAGATTCGGACGCAAATGCACAACTTTATTTTTTATTTGGAACCGTCGAAAACGAACTGCGATAGATGTAGTTGAAAAGATAACATGTTTTTAATTTTCGATACTGCATGCAGTGAGAGACTGTAAAACTCGTCTGCGCTGGAATGTAATAAGGTTAGTATTTGAATGTGTAGCTTTTTCATGCTAAAGTTTTTATTTTTTGTAAAAGCTGGTTTTAATTGCGATTGAAATTGAAACGAGTCTTCATGATTTGGTTTTTATATGCACAGATTTTTAGTATGCACGTTGTGGGTATTAATTAGTCATCAAAGCAAACTACAGTCCACTTACTATTGGTGGCTTCTACGGTTATTACTGGCATATAAAACAGTGAAAGAAGATGAGAAAAAAAACAGTTACACCGTGGTTAATAATGTCATGGAGCGTTCGTCCTGAATCTCGTGATATTGCATTAATGACGTGTTATTTCTGCCCACGTGCAATCCGGGCTTTTCACACCACGCGATAACTTTAAACGGCTTTACCTCTGCGGAATTAATTCTGCACAATCCGTAGTTAATACGCGGACAATGCCATGTTCACGCGGTTGCATAAAATTTGGGCGCAAATAATACAGAAATTTTCGCTTATGGTGCTCAATGTAATGTTGACAGTTCAGACAGAGCACAAAACTTGATTTCCACCGACTTGCCTATTATTTAACCAGGGAAGAACACATTTTATAGCTCTCAAATAAATAACCCTCCACGGACGGGTCCTTCTCGCTTAGTAAACATACGACCACCAACCTAGATAAGTAAAGGTTAATTTATCTTACTTCGTTAATATTATTCAGCTTATTTTTCCTGATCTTTAGTTTATTCTCGTAAAATATCAGGGGATCAAATACAAAGAATCAATTATACCATGGAAATGAACTCAGAGCATTCCTCTGGATGTAAATGACAACCTTATTATACAGGGTTGTAAAACCGAGCGCGTCAAGGACTCTCGAGTCAGATACTGAAACTAACTGCGTTGGTTCGCCGAATACTTTATTCAGTTATTCATGTTTGTGATAATACTACAAAATACAGATATATTTTCTGATTACTCTAGATTGGTCGCTAGTCAATAACCGACTTTATTTTTCTAGAAAAACTGCTTTATAGATTCACATTGGTACGTCATAAATATTGTTAAGTATAGTACGTAAATCCAGTGCGTAAATCCAATACGGGCGAATCTTTAAACAGCGCTTAGTATAATACCTAAAATTACACGTAAATAACTTTTGCTTAAAATTACAATGAAAGTATTAACCATACAAAGTAATTCGGTCCGCAATGTATTTTAAAAACTGGCCAAGTGCGAATCGAATTCGCACAAGAAGGGTTCCGTACCACCGTCAAGCAAAAAGATGCCAGAAACACGTGTATTGTATGGGGATCCCTTTTTATTATTTTTAACTTTATTTTGCTTATATTATTAGTTGCTATATCTAGCGGCGATAGAAATTCACATTTCGTGAACATAAGTATCAAGAATGTACCTATTATTACCATATGTTATTAAAATCAAGCAAAAAACGGCAGAAAACACGTTTCTTGTATAAAAAAAGTCTTGTTTTAGTGTTAATTTTATTTTATTTTAATTATTTTTTATTATAGCGGCAATAGAAATACACATTATGTGAACATATCAAGCATCTACCTACTAGCATTACTAAAATAAGGTAAAGAGCGCCAAAAAACACGCTATTTGTATGGGGACCCCCTTTAATTCTTAGTTTTATTCTGCTTGTATTTTTTTTTCGTTTTTCTTTAATCTTTAATATAGTTTATTGAACTTTGTTATAGTAAACTTTATTAGTGTAGTTTTATTTGATCTTTATTATAGTTTGTTTGTTTGCTTGTATTATTTGAACTTATAGTGAAAATAAACACATACCCTGTGAAAATTTAAAGTGTCTAGTGTGTGTGTGTAGTGTGTGTGTGTGTGTAGTGTATGATTCAAAAGATTGAGCCCTGTGACAGACCGACAAAAATAAGTTTCTTGTTTACCCCCTTTTTCATATTAATTTATTTTTATTATTTGTTGTTATAGTGGCAATACCACACACACACACACATTTTGTGAAAATTTTCAAGTCTCTACCTATTACGGTTCAAATGCTAGAGCCCTGTGACGTACGGACAGACAGCGGAGGCTTAGTAATTGGGTTCCGTTGGCACCCTTTGGGTACGGAACCCTAAAAAACTCGTATCTCGTAATAATATGCATGTATGCGGTACATTTCTGGACGGTAAATGAAAAAAAATATGGGGTCCCAATTATTGGGATACCTAGACGCCCAGGATTATCAGGTTATAGGTAACTTATACTCGACTTGTCAGTAACAAAGAGGGTTATACTTTTTTTTACCCTCATATGACTTGTTGTTTAAATTTTTAGAAACGAGACGATAGTTTTTACTCGCCTACGGTGCCATAAAAGCATGTTACGATAGGTATTTTCAAGAAGTTGCGGGCAACTTTTAGTGAAGACATAAAGCGGGTCGATCCATTTTTGTCCGCGGCCTACGGCTCTATTATTCAACGGGTGAAGGGCGCTCGAGACAGACCGCCGTCGCACTCTAGCACTCTCACTACCGGCAATTGGAACTTGTCGAGAAAACAACTGCGACAGAATGCAGAGTCGTCCTCCATTTACGATTATAAAGGAAAATGAATATTAAATACTTTGAAGGGATTGCCATATTTAATTATGATTTGAAGCTTTTATTTTGCATTTGGAAGAGGATTGGACCTTTTGTATGATACAGAGTAATAAGCATAATCTTTATTTATTTACTTTGAAATTATGACCGTATTTATTTTTGGTCTGTAGTTTTTCATTTAGTATGTTATTACATTTACCAAATACGATACGATACGATATTCTGCTTAGTAACTTCTAAGCAGAATATCTTAGGCCTGGCCAGGCTATCGTAGGCCCGTAACCAGCTGGGCTCAGGTCTAATCTCAGATGAGAGTGAATGGGCTGTAGCAGAGTACCTACACCGAGTAACTTCACTACGAACAAAGGTACATCACGTCGCATGGCCTTCGATCCGTTCCGCTTCACGCCCGCGCACACTCATTGTTATGGTATTTTCTCAAACATGCAATGAAATGTTGACATTACGTGCCTAATAACAGGCCACATAATACCTCATTTCGGGTGCAGCTTGACGCTTAGCATGTAATGGAATTTCATACTTACATTGCCAGCCTATTAAAAAAAACAATAAACGATGTTTGTTATACTTTGAAGTTTTGTTTATATAAAATCGACATGAACATAACAAATAACACATTATAAACAATTTCCAATTATTATAAAATGCAAACTAAACTACAAGAATACACATTTAAAATATTTCATCTAAATATTCGCGGTAAAAATGTATACTGAAACAGTTTTTGGAAAGGAAATCGAAAATTTTTGATTCTGTAATTTTATTTTTTGTCTACTTTACTTTTAGTGTCTCAAGAAAATAAAGTTACATGTTTTGGAGTGTTTTTAATTTATTTCATTGCATATTTGAGAAAAGCACTATGACATATCTCGGCGAGAAATGGGGTTGCCAGCCTCGTATCTATCTATATTTCACCGGGGTCATTGTCTCGATGGGTGTACCGCAGGGTTCAATATTGGGACCATTCCTGTTCCTTATTTACATACATGACTTGCCATACCTCGTAAAGACCCACCATGATATAGTATTGTTTGCAGACGACACCTCACTTATCTTCAAAGTTAAGCGACAGCAGCAAGCTTACAACGATGTAAACAATGCTATCTCTAAAGTAGTAAATTGGTTCAATGTTAACAATTTACTCTTAAATGAAAGAAAGACTAAATGTATTAACTTTATCACGCGTAACGTAAATCGCGAGCAAGCAAGTGTCATTGTGAAGGATGAGGAATTGGAACTAGTTGATAGTACAGTTTTTCTAGGTATAACATTGGATCATAAACTCCAGTGTCCCCATATTGCTAATCTCTCGAATAGACTTAGTTCTGCAGCTTTTGCAGTCAACAAGATCCGACAATTAACAGACATCAAAACAGCTCTATTAGTATATTTTAGTTACTTCCACAGTATTATGTCGTATGGTATTCTACTGTGGGGCAGGGGTTCCCTCTATGTGGCATAACATTTATTGTCCGAAACTGTTTTAGCATAACAGATGTGGCATAATCGGTTTTCGCCGAATGGTAATGTGGCAGAAACCTTATTAAGCATAATTAGTTACATCCCGAATATGTAGTTTTCTGAAATTAAGTTCGCATACTATTATTATGACCGATTATTTTTACGCATAATTATATTGTGTAGAATTTTATTCGGCATATTATCGATTGTCCGAGATTGATAGGTTAGGTTTAGGAAAGGTAAGTTATTATAATAATCAAGTGATATAATTCCATTGGACATCTTGTTCATTCAGTATAACGATGAACTAATAACATTTAACATCTAGCAATTCTAACCTAACTTAGTAGGTTAGGCTAGAACTTTGATCCCTCACAAATCTCATAATAAAGAACTGTTGCTAAAAACGTTAGGTTAGATTTAGAACTGTGTCCTTACAAAATAAACAATTGATAGAAAAGGGGCTTAGATTAGGTTAAAACATTTTGCACGAGTTCATAGCTATGGAAAGGCCAAAAAAGGGGGGACGGGGGGGAAGCACTCCACAAGGGGGGCTCGGGGGGCTGTCTAGTCTTTTTTTTCTTGCCCCCGCAAGAAAAAAAAAAGACGACAGAAAAAGTAGGTTAGGTTAGGTTTGAACTGCGTCCCCCAACAAAAACGAACTGCTGGCAGAAAAAGTAGGTTAGGTTAAGTTAGGTATAGGTTAGGTTTGAACTGCATCCCCTAACAAAAACGAACTGCTGGCAGAAAAAGTAGGTTAGGTTAAGTTAGTTTTGCACGAGTTCATAGCTATGGAAAGGCAAAAAAAGGGGGGACGGGGCGAAGCTTCCCACAAGGGGGGCTCGGGGGGCGAAGCCCCCCGCAAGAAAAAAAAGATTAGACAGAAAAAGTAGGTTAGGTTAGGTTTGAACTGCGTCCCCCAACAAAAACGAACTGCTGGCAGAAAAAGTAGGTTAGGTTTAAGTTAGGTATAGGTTAGGTTTGAACTGCATCACCAAACAAAAACGAACTGCTGGAAGAAAAAGTAGGTTAGGTTAGGTTTGAACTGCGTCCCCCAACAAAAACGAACTGCTGGCAGAAAAAGTAGGTTAGGTTAAGTTAGGTATAGGTTAGGTTTGAACTGCATCACCAAACAAAAACGAACTGCTGGAAGAAAAAGTAGGTTAGGTTAGGTTTGAACTGCGTCCCCCAACAAAAACGAACTGCTGGCAGAAAAAGTAGGTTAGGTTAAGTTAGGTATAGGTTAGGTTTGAACTGCATCCCCTAACAAAAACGAACTGCTGGAAGAAAAAGTAGGTTAGGTTACAAAACCATATATCGTCGTCGACAATACAGTTAAAAGTTATATTATGACAAAACATCTTTCTGCCACGATAGTATTCGGTGTTATAATTTTATAATCATTTAATTTATGTGTAAATATGATTCGGAACATGAAAAGTAGGACCAAATAATATTCGGATTAACGTAATTCTGCGTAATAAAATTATGCGCATATAGATTCTGCGATAACAGTTTATGCACAAAGCCTAATATGGCTATATACATTATGCCACAAAGAATTATTACTTACAAAATTATGCCACAACAGGGTGAACCGTGGGGCAGTGCTAGCGCTTCAGAGCTTAATACTATATTTGTTCTGCAGAAGAGGGCTATTCGAGCGATGAACTATCGAGACTCACTTAGAGATAAGTTTAAGGACATTAATGTAATGACATTGCATTGTCAATACATCTATGAGAATATTATGTATGTACATAAGAATATCATGAATTTTAAGAAGAATTGTGACATACATAATATTAATACTAGAAATAAACTTAAGCTCGCAGTGCCGACCACTCGGCTCCATAAAATAAAAACATCATTCATAGGTAATTGTGTAAGGTTTTATAATAAACTGCCAAGAAACATAACTGAATTATCTATTAGCAAATTCAAGAATTGTGTAAAGCGTAAACTCATGTCCAAAGCTTATTACAGCACACAAGACTACATGAATGATGAAGCACCTTGGGATTAACTGCAACTGGAAATAACTACATTTTAATATAATGTCTCTTTCGTTGATTTTTTTCTGTTTTTGAACTGGTCAACTGTTTTGACACTTGGAGACCATATACATCTCTAAGAAAAAACTGTATTCATTTTATTTTAATTTAGTGTTTAAGTTATATCGTGTGAGTTGCAGAATATTTTCATTTCTGTAATATATTTAGTATAAACATTCCTATTTTATATTTTGACGTTTGGAGGTCCTTTACACCTCCAAAACTTAATATTTTGACAACGGAGACTCTTTACATCTCCATGAATTTTTATTATCAATTTATTTTCTATTATTTTAATTGTCTTGTTTTGACGCCTAGAGACCGAGTTTATTATAACGTATTAATGAAATCGAATGTAATAATGTCATACCTGTTATTAAAAAAGAGAAACTGGTGAGTTTCTTCCGGCGCTTCTTCTCACCAGAAGGTCACTACCCGAAGCGCCAAAAGAAAAGAAATGACATACATATTTAGATTCAGACTTGTAAAAGAGCCCTTGAGGGCCTACTTGCAAAAATAAACTATTTTATTTTTTATTTTATTTATTTTATGTACTAGGCCGGCAACCCCTCACTTCCCGGCCTCTGTAGTTATGTACTATTATTGGGGCGAGCCACTCCGTGACCGCGATGCGGGTGTATAACTGTCGTTTGCTCGCTCACCTATCGCGAATGCGTTTGCGCATCTGCGTATTTTTTGTATATATTTGTAAATAGTTTATAGTACGTGTAAGACATAATAATAATAATGAGTAGGTACCGAAACTACTGTAGTCTTTTCGGCTGCCTCAAGACTTCGTCTAGAAATCAGCACAATCCAGCTTTATCGCTATTCGAAATACCATCACAAGAGGAAAGGTAATAAATGTTACGTATTAATAGTGTGACCTCTATTTTTTATTTTATTACGTACACCTACATTTACGTGGCACCTACTCGCTCGTGAAGGCTCATACTGTTGGTCAGATGCAATAATAAATCTAAAACACATCAACAACTCTTAGCGTCCGCACCGAAGCAGCAATTAAGTCTCCTAAAGGGTCCTAGTAAAAGTGAAGTTACTTGTCCTATTTTACTATGGCTGTAGTACCCACGCTGGCCCAGTGCGGATTGAGGACTGCACATACACCTTTGAATTACTCCGCGGAAAGGCAGGTTGTCACGTTGTTCTTTAAATATTCCATCAAAAAAAGAAAGAAGATTTTTTTTAAATATTGAAATAAAATTACACTGCATATATTTTGTGTAATTAATGTTATTGTCAAAGTTTGCAAAGACACCTTAAGTATTTTGGATATATTTAGACAAAAAAATAATCCGCTGTTTCTATAAGAAGTTGAATTACCTTGAATTACAGAAAATAAAAAAATGCCTGCACCTAATAACCTCACTTAGTTGCTTATCGTTGGAATGAATTTTCAACTTTACTTGAATCAAATAGGGTCCAATTTATGTATCAAGAATTAAAGAAGACGTGAGTTTGTTAAAGTTACAGGAAACCATCTTTGTTGGCATCAGGATATTGAACTCTCTTTATATCTAACTAAGTATATTTGTCAAGTCACTGTGCTCTATCTTTTCAATACAACAAAAGAATACCAATGTGATGCTATTTATTTGTACCTACTTGTGAACATTATAACAGTATATTACCTCCCTATTGTAATATAAAAATATGGTCATTATATCCCTAACGCTTGCTCCTGTTTCTTTCAAGGTACGTTTTTGACCATGTTTCCAGACTTGATAGTTCAGGTTATATACCTTGGAGTTATTAGCAACTCATCACAGCCTCCGGCAGCACGGAAAATTAGATCAGTGGAGACCTAAGGAATTATGTTGTAGAATTTTGTTCAAAAAAACTGTATTAAAATATTTGGAAAACTGTGCTACCTATGTATTAGCACAACTAGGATCGTATCCCATAAAAGTTTAGCCTTTGCCTTGCCATAGCTGCCAGACTAACATACGCACCGTTATTTTAGTCTTCGTCTACGTGACATAGAAATATCGCATTGAATTTTCTTTATTTCAACAATAGAGTAGTTAGCAGTCATAGCAATAAATAAATAATAAGGTATTTACACCACTGATTGAAGGAATTACCGATTACCGACAATGAGTGCCTTTAATGTGAGGCCAAAGTCATCATTGTAATTATTGTAAAAGGGCAAGTATTTAATGTGAGATAGTTAAGTAACAAATCGTTGTTTCCAACAATATCAGGCAATTAATTATCTGACACGATTTAACTAACGGCAGTAGCATGAAGACACGTATGGTGTAAAACAGTAAAATGTTGACAACTCGCTGTGAGAGTAACCGCGCACGTGTAAGTTGGGGTCGCCATTTAAAACTGACTGAATTATTAAAGCAAACCGAAATAGAACGCCCCGTAACTCCTGGTCGTATTTTACAAAAACAACTCAACTTTACGATATAGCAAATCTCGCGATGATTAGATAATGTCTTGATGTTTCTGACTGCCCATAATAGTTTTTAGTTTCACTTTGGAATGATAATTCCACACCACCCTTTGTATTATTAAGAATATTTAGCCTAAAATGTCCCTCAGTAGGGCAAACATCAATCTCCTTCGTTTCCACTCTTCCATTTATATGTATCTGACCAGTTGCCTTGGATGCCTTAATTACGGACGGACCACATATCGTAATTCTAAACCAAAAATATAAGTAACTGGGACATTAGAGTGCTCATTACAAAATAAGTATATTACCAACTCCATAACTATTGATTAAAATCAAACATGTTTACTTCCCTCTTGGTTTTAAATACTAACTTACGCATAAAAGATATTCAATACTCCTTTAGTTCTTCACACATATTATTTGCTGTAGTTATTCAAATCTATTCAGTAAATAAATGTGAATTCTACTTGTACACAGTGTGCGGTATTAACTTCTTACTCGAGTTCATATTTCCTCTCCAGCAACTACGTCGCTGTCTCTTTTAATATTATTTCATGTGCGCATACTAATGATACAAAGGAGCTCCAGTAATAGAATGATTTACCTTCGTAAAATTCGTATATAATGTAACTACTTGATATGTAATAAAGAGGAATACTTAATAATGTTGGTGTCTGATTTTGTTTGGGAGCAATTGTATCTACTGTGGTCTCGACAAGGTTTTAGATTCAATCAGAGATCACCTTCCACAGGTCACTCTTTAATATAAGCAATAACAGTTTCTTGCTTGGATCGCTTTATTAAAAGAAATTTCAAGTCGGCCAAATATTTAACCTCCATCTCCATCTGTTTAAATTGGAAACTTGGGCTACTTATATGTAAAATCAGGATAAAATAAAACCAAACACAAACATAATAATAATGTCAGAATGACAATTTTACATGAACGGAACGTCGAGCTTATTTAATATCCTCTTTGATAGTTGGGTCAATTGCAGAAAAAATGTACCTTTTACTTTTTTTGTCTGATCATGGTGTGTCTTACACCATTTTACTCAGAATCACGAGCACTTTTCATTTATGAAATAAAAGAAAGTAGTACAAAATGTCCCAACATTTCCGTACAAATTTTGAATTTCTCAGTTTCGTTACACCCAAACTAAAAAAAAGTTGAATATTGGGGAAAAAAGGAAGGAAAGGAAAAAAGGGGAAAATTGAGAGAAAACTGAGAAAAAATAAAATCTCAGTTTCGTTACGATTTTCCCCTATATTTAGTTTGGGCGTAACCAAACTGAGAAAACCTACCGAACGGAGATCATACGAGTTTTTCTAATCGAGGAAGTGATTCTTGGGGGAGGTTTAAGAGTACAATTCATTTAGGTTTTGTATAAATTGCTTGTAATATGACAAATCTCGGCATGCGCTGTTGAATCCACTGGTAAGCATAAATATGTTAGGATTGTTATTCCTAAATAGGTTTCAACAGTGAGAATGTTCACGCGCGCTGCTAAATCGCGACAGTACAGTGTACACGCATCGCCATAAGAAAATCTTCTAATCATCGTCAATACTATCATCACTACATTTTTATAAAAGAATTTTGGCCGTTGGGGCCGTCGCGTCTGATTGCCTGTTTGTGTATTATATTCTAAACAATTTGTAGTATACGAGTATGTAATATTTTTTTCAAGCTGTCTTTTTGGTTTGCAATAATCATTACGATTGACATACACTAAAATATGTTTCTAGTAAAATGAACACTAGTCCACACCATTAGTTACATTTTAATGTTACCTGCATGATCGACGAAACAGCTGATATGATATTATGTCTGAATAACCACAAAATTAAAAATTTTTAAAACAACCGGCTTTCAATAAACTAATTTCGATAATAAATGTAAAATAACCAAATAGCCGAGTGTGCCTATAATATTTTAAAAGTTCCCTGAATAACTGTAAGATTCCATCATCAGCTCGTGATTTGGTTGCAATGGGACAACCTCAGAGGTTTACCTTTCCAAACAAAAAATAATGTTCAGCCATCTTCGAGTAATCGCGTAACAAACGTATAAATTGAATACATTTTTAGGGTTCCGTACCAAAATGGTAGAAAAGGAACCCTTATGGTGCGACTCTGTCTGTCTGTCTGTCTGTCTGTCTGTCTGTCTGTCTGTCTGTCTGTCTGTCTGTCTGTCTGTCCGTCTGTCACAGCAAGATATCTCAGGATCTACTGATGCTATCGACTTGAAATTTGGAATAGTGTTAAAAACCGCTAATCCGAGCCTATGGGACAGAAAAAAATCTTATACCTATTTTACTTTTTTTTTAAAGGGGACCGAAATGGGATGTCATAAATCAAAAGTTGAGCTAATATATCGAGTGGGATATCAAATGAAAGGGCTTAATATGTAGATTCCAAAACAATTTTTATTTTTTTTCTTAGACATGTAGTTTTTGATTGAAGACAAAAACCGTTAAAAAAAATACCGTTCCCCCCCTATTATCTCCGAAGACACTGAACAGAAAAATCTGCAATAATTACCGATTATTAATATTATCCTAAATATTACAGGAAAAATAAAACGGTTTTCCTAACTGGCAGCGTTTTTTAGAAATTCGCAAAAATAGTAAGACAACCTTATTTGCTCCTACTAAACTAACCGCGGCATATGTCGATGTATGGGGACAACAGTTTCACAAGAGCAAAGTTAAGTTTGTCCCACCATACAGTTTTTCTTGAATTATTCACGTATTTACTGACGAGTTTGTACGGAACCCTCGGTGCGCGAGTCCGACTCGCACTTGACCGGTTTTTTTACTTTGCGGAAGTCAGTTAACACTGGACCTCACGTCAAATGAAGCTAATCGATAAGTAATGCATGAGACCCTATAAAAATACCAAAATCGCTATATGTGTGCCTATAATATTTGAAGAGTTCCCTCGATTTCTCCAAGATCTCACCATCAGATCCTGATTTGGTTGCAATGGAACCACCTCTGAAATATACCCTTGAAAACAAAAAAAGAATTTTTAAAACCGGTTCAGCCGTCTTCGAGTAATCGGTGAACAAACACACAAAAAAAACATACAGACGAATAGAGAACCGTTCTTCTTCTTCAAAGCCGGTTAAAAATGAAGGAGGCATAATATAATTTGCACACAACACACACATGTACACAAATAATAATAAAGAATATCCTTGCACTTTTTTAAATACTACAACACACAGAAGCTTCAAACAATAAATGCTCATCAAAATATAATTGGATTCCGTGAGCATGTTTTTTTTCCAACAAAATACAACCCCACTAAGGATTTTTAACTCCGTTCACAACAATGGGATGGATTTCCATTAAAACGAACATTGTCGGTGCAATAGATTATTCTAGCAAACGTTCAATTTACTCCAAGGAGCTGAATATAATTTAATTATAAGTAAATCGATTTATGCCATCAAACTTTGAAGTAATTTGTAGGGAATCTCTAATTTTGGGGTAATTTCGCAGTGCTACAATAGTACATTGTGTATCAAGGGCGGTAAGTAAAGAATTACAAACGAGTTTTTGTTACAAGGCCGAGGCGAAGCCGAGGGCTTTAATAGCACGAGTTTGTAATTCCTTTACCGCCCGTGGCACACACAATGTTTTTCATCACACTCGTGAGGAAATCTGATTAGAATAACCTTACTTCACCTAAATAAAATTGTAAAACTGACAGTGACATTAGTGACATATTCCATAGACAATGCGAACGTCAAGTCACGTTCGGAAACCATAGCGGTAAAGACTAAAAATGGTTTATTTTATATTTGCAAAATACTGAAATACTATATTTAAACATTTAATTAATGTCACAGAAATATGTGTTTACATGTATTTGCAATAACAGTTCTCTTTAAATAAATATTTCAGTAATAAAAGTTAAAAAAGTAAGTTGGCGTTTCCTTTGAAAATGACAAATAAGAGTAAAACAGAACCAGCGTTTCAAATTTAAAAAGAAAACCATTACGCCCTAGGGCGTAATAGGTCATTTACGGCCCGCAAAACCTACGTGTAATGACACCATTTTCGAGCAAGTGTGATGAAAAAAAAAATACGTTAACCTACCAAGTTTGGTGGTTAGTCCAGTAAGTATCACAGTTCATTACAATTTACAACTACTACTAAATACCGTTGGGACGGATTTCTAGGTCATCATTTGCGTAATCATCCCGATGTTTAATAGTGATTATTCAAGTGAGAATCATGTCTGTCTGAAATGTCGGACAGAAGGGTTTATTTATGTAATGGCCCTAATTGGGATATTTTTTAAATTAATGCCAATCGATCCTGTATTTTGTGCTGTATAAATGTGTATATAGGGAACTAGAGCATTTAAAGCGCTAGAAAACCCACAAATGAGTTTCTAAGATGTAGGTTCTTTCTGTGACTTGGAAACGATTCATAGGTCATAAACCGTCGTTGACGTCGTCCCGCTCAGGCTAAATATAAATACTCGTACTCATTTTGGAGGTGAAAAACTGCGTTTAACTATAGTTGCTATAGCATATTTTTTTATTACAATACAAGGATTCTGAAAATACCGTTTAATTTGCTTTTGGATGAACGAATAAAACACTTAATTTGTGAAACTTTGGGGAGCTATATTTTTCATTTTTTACTATGAACCTTTCCTGCAAAAATCAATCGTTGTGGTATTTTAAATAGCAATCCAGTTAGTTCAAAAAGATAACGTAAAATTCTTAGCCTCATCAATACCTAGCGAGAGAAGTCACGTAGTGAAACTGTTTACACAAACAGCATTCTCACTAGTTCTGCTTAGCAGTTTTTGCTTCGGTCGCGTAGTAGAATATGCAAATGCGACCATCAATATTCATGGTCGCGGCGTCACCGATAATTGAGTCTTACCTGACTGCCGAGACTTCCAATTTCATATTCGTTACATCGGTTTCCAGCTGATCGAATTCAAACGTAACGAGATTCCATAATACGACATTCTAACACAGTTTTATTTACTTACGTTTCCATTGGAAATCAATTTAAAGCGAAATTTTAGTGCACTTAATCACCAAATTAATAACCTGTGATGTTAAATTTGCTAGCTAAATTAATTTTGCATTAGACATTATGTGCATTCCATCTAATTTTAAAGCCGCTGATGATAATTGTATTTTCAAAAATCTCTGTAAGGTTCTTTCTTTTTATCCAGTATATCGCTTACCTGTCTGTGTAGCAACGCAATCTTCATAAATCTCAACCAGGTCGACCTTTTGTCTTTGTCTTGGTCCCTTCCAAGGGTTTAGGCAAATTCAGATTTGCCACAAATTGTCCCCAATGTGGGACCGCGTGAGATACGTTATTCCTCCTTTATTAGAAAGACCGACCTCTTCTTCAAGTCCCTTATACGTAAACAAAGGCAAACATGGGTGTGTATAAAATGAAATTATGTAAGTATTGAATAAGTAAAGCGATACAAAACAAAAAAAGGATACGGGTATACCGTTTTTTTGCAAAGAAAAACCACAGCAGTTCACGAATACGTGCACTTATTCTATAATTTAACGTTCTCAAAAGGTCGATCGGGGTAAATAATGCTTTGAACGTGGCCTAAAAGTCTCGCAGGTCTTTACAGGTAGGTACCTTTGCCCGTTATGCAGCTTTTGAATAGGCGTTTCATGTAATAATTCATGCGTGGAAAATACAAGAGCGATAACTTTCAACTCACAACAGACTAATAAGTTATGCAGATATAAATGACTCTTATTATGACGATTCGTTCTCTAGGCCGCTTTGATGTATGCGACAGTTAATTTGAAAAAGCGCCTCGGCTGCCAACGCTCTTCGAATTATGAAAGACGTTCAAGGCACTTACGTAACCACTCCAAGTTATTACCAAGTATTAAATCTTGGCGAGCTGATTAATTATGCAGGTTCGCGGGCGTATCGTCCATAAAGGAGTTCTTTAAATGTCACCATTACATTAAATTGTTATCCACTACGAGGCCCTCGGCGCACGGTTTTTAATTAAAACGGGCAATTTGGCACTGGCTTACTCAAAGTTACACAATTATATTTTGTCGGTACCCGGTAAGAAGTTTTTGGACATCTTTTATGAAAGCTATTTTCAGAATCGGTTCAAGCGTTGGCAATTTTAACCATGTAACGTTGTTATAACATAAATCCGAAGCCGATTGCTATTCTGTCTAGATTCATTGTTTTCGAAGTTTTCGCCATGTTTGCAGAACTTGCAGAAGTGCCTGACACAAAAATGGCTTTCAAATGCTGACCGGACGATTTATCGGGTCGCATCCGTGGCTGGTGTTTTCAGTCGCGTCTAACATAACTGGGAAATGGAAAAGTTGTCTCGGAGTAACCCGAGGCCGTCGAAGAACCCACTTTGTTACTACAAATTTAGTGCCGCCAGCACTGTTCGGAAACTTTACGCGTGCTGTAGCCCAATAAATAATAATATTTGAGATACATGGACTTATATTTTATTTATATATTTTAAAGTTTTCCCTTCTGGCAATATAATGTAAAAAGTAGTTTTAAACTTTGCTTTTGCCGTGCGCATACCTACCTGAACAAATTATCTCGTTTTATAACTCTTTCTGACTATTAGAACGTATTTTATTATGGAGATATTGAAAGGTTTTAGCAATATATTGCTAGTAGGAACTTTGTTGTACATGCCGTATGTTTACAGCAAGTCGACAGACGAGTTTAATATTATGTAAATAACATATAGGACTAGTCATTACCTGCTGTTAACTTCAGCAGTTCACATTAGCCGACAGTATTTTAGTAAATACCTGCAATGACAGAGAAAACCGATAACTTAGTCAAGATAGAAAAACTTTTTAAATAATTCCTCCCTAATATCTTCCTGTCCACACATTTTGTCATTGTCACGAGAAACACGGCATGTAATCAATCTACTGAATATTCATGGACGGTACCCACTTGGAAGTTCTTGATAAGAAATTATGGTAATAATTTTAAATTGACCTAATCCATATTGCGGGCCCACGGCTCCAAGCAACAAAACTTGTTACTGAGGTCTGATGTCTCAACTTAAACTCAATTTCCTAATTAATTTGTACCCACAAAAGTTTGTTTGAAAGGTTCGCTCAGATTGTATAGCTGTGTCTTTATGATTTAAAAGATGAAATTTAATAATGTAGCAAGGCATTGTGAAAAGGATTTAATTATGTTTTTAAAAGTAACATGTAAATTAATACAACAATATAAGGGTGCGGTTGAAATCTTATTTGCTTACTTTTCAATAGAGTTACGTAGAATCGCGTTTTTGGTAAATAATCCAAATATTTGTAGTTTCCTGTTCACATTAAAACCACAAAGGCGAGTAACACCGGTGTGAGGGAACCTTGTACAATTTCTGGAGCAATGCGGTTGCGAAATTGATATTGGAGTGGGACGCGAGTAGCGGCTGTGAAAGCTGCCCCGTCACGCGTTTTGACGCGCCAATGATTCACCCCAGCTACATCCATTCCTTTTATTCCCAAATCAACCTTTTGTTCTACAACCGTTTACTCTTGAGATTGGAATTGTACTACATTTCTTTACGTTGAGGTTTTATCGGATTTATTTAAGAGCACCGCTTCGATGTGTAAAGAAAGAAACGACAGATAAGATCGCCTGTCGTCCGCCGAGATAGCGAACAAAGTAACAAACAGTTGTAGGTAAGCTCTCTAGGATAGCAAACGATGTGTACGAGTATGTTGAATATAATTTTATGGAGAGGGAATCTAGTATAGGTTGAATTTTTATGACAGGTAGTTTTAGGAGATGCTAGATAAATAAAGTAAATATACTTATTAATATTCCAAACATTAGGTAGTCAGCTACAGGCCACATAGCAATCTCAAGGAGGAATTAATCAAACATGATGCATACCGGGTGGTAATTGTAGTCGCTGCCCGATGCGGATTTGTGTTAGCATTGCGTGAATTATTGCCGACGTTTGTAATCAGATTGACTTGTCTCTGCGGTAGTACCTACCTATTGGTATGTCAATAATAAATAAGTTAACTTCTCGTAATTATTGCGTCAATAACGGAATGTCTGGAGTACTAGTATAATACTACAAAAATAGTACTCACATAAGACAGAAATAAAAATAAAAAACAAATCAAAACAAATTGTACATATATTGCTCGTTCACCTTGTATGTATCTCTTATTATTGTAATAACTTGAGATGATTATCTTCATGGAGCTGAATAACATTCTCGCATTCATACTTTATTAGGAAAACATTTCAAAGGAGCACGGAACGCAACCATCTCTTAATTGGCGAGACCTATCTACACAAAGAAGCCATATTTTCAACTTCTAATTAGCGGAATGAATCACATTCATTCGCAGGCGGGCTCATTCACGTCATTGTTTTTGCACAAACCGAATCTCCAGGGCTGAACGGCTGTCGAGTAGGAAATGAATTATCGTTGGTTATTTACCGGAAGATGACATTTCTGGAATCGGCCCATTAATTCCTAATGGAGCGGCAGAGTAACATTTCATCTGTTTGGCTGAACACCAGGCCTTTGCCGCAGAGCTATTTTCGGTAGCGTATCCGAAAATTTATAACTACGAGTTAGTTCTAAATCGTAGGATGGCGGCAAAGTAAGTGGGATTTATGGGAAACCGCTTTTACTAGGTATATGGTATATGTGTTTGAGTGTAATGTAGAATGGTCATTCCGCATATCGTAACACTGTTTCTAAGCCAGCAATAATTAGCATTTGCTTAAGGGAATCGATAACCGGAAAATGATTAAATAACTTTCGGGAAGTCATGAGAGCGATTGATTTCATGACGAATATTTTTATCACACAAGTGTAGCATCTTCAGTGAAGCCTCGTCATTTAGCAACCCCGTGCTCTCCGGCCCCGTCGTTATTAAATCTAAACATTTGCATCACTTTGCTTGAAAATTCTGCTTTATTTTGAGTAAAATTCATGAAAATGAAGTTCTTTATCATAAGTTCATTAAGACGGTGTCTCGACGACGTCCCGCTTTCGCGAAATACTGAACTTTTCAACTTAACAACGTGCAGCGTAGCAAGTGTTTTTTACTTTTTGTGAGAAAAGCATCCTCTGACGAAACGAAAATGGAATACTTAAAGACTCAGTGCTTTGCAGCTCAGTGTATCGGCTGGAACATTGTCAAATTGAGTCGTAAATTAGTCCTCCTTACCATCACATGACAATATTAATTTCACTCTAGAAAAGAAAATGAATAGCATAATATATTTGAGTAGGCGTCAAAGGTTTATACTTGGGTGTAGAGTCAGGCTACGCTAAGTCTGCAGAGGTTGAAAAAAGGTTTTATTGCAAATAACACACATGGCAACATCACAAGTAAGATGATTAATTAGTTTTGATAATTGGTAAATATCTTTCCGTTTAATAAGTATATAATGTGTGTACATACCTACTGAAAAAAATATTCGGGACAGTCTTGCACAAATTGATCTAGTTCCAACCAAACTAAGCAATGCTTGTAGACATGTACATATTTAAATATAATATTTAAATACATTGAAATTATCTAAGACCCTGGAACAAATCGTTTAGTTTGGTTGAAACTAGATCGATATGTGCAAGATTCACCCAGATATTTATTTTAGTAGGTATGTAGACACATTGTGTAATAAACGGAAGAATTATTGCCAAGGACCAAGATTAAATAATCCTCTTGCTGGAGTTTACGCATGTTGCCATATATATATATTTTTTAATAAAACCTTTTTTCGACCTCTGCAAACTTAGCGTAGTCCGACATTAGAAACTTACTTTTTTCATTAACAAATCTGCTTCTTTCTGTATAAAGGTAAGTTAATTACTACGGAGAAATATGAACTAACTCTATTTTATAATATTATATTCTGCGCTGTGACTGCCTAAAGAAGTGGATTTTCTCAATTTTTCACGCAAACTCTCCTACCTCCTTAGGAGTTCAATTTTCGGAAATTCCTTGTACCTCTTCATCCCCTAAAAGTTCTTGTGTTCCTGTCATTTCACAGGGCTGTGCGTTGTCTGCCAAAAGAACCTGTTTTACGTATTGACAACTTAATCAGGGGCCTTCAACCTTTTCCAGATCAGGGACCAAGAATTATTTTTTTGCATAGCGGGCCGCATCATAGATATTTGTACCGATTTTTTTATTAGGTAAAACTTGGCCCACATTCTATTGTTATACAAAAAATCAGGTTAGTAATCAATTCATAGTTAATTTTAGTATAATAAGTAGTTTTAGATTTTCAAATGTAAAGTTTATCAATTAATTAGGTATAATATTTCTCAATTTATGAATGATTGACTAATTAGTATTGATTTTACAAACACAGTTTTACAATTAAATAATAATAAAAAAAACTGGCTAAGGTTTTGGCAGGCCGCCGATGAAACCTCCGCGGGCCGAAGAGCCGGAACTAAATAATTGTCAGTAGGATTTATAGTCCATACAAAAATATAACTGAAGTGACAATAACGGAAAGAACTTTTTCTCTGCAAATGCGGCGCGAAATTACCGAGATTAATGTCATTCGAAAAGTTTCACAAACATCTTAAGAGCTACGCTAAAGTTTTTAAAATTTTCTGCAAGGTGCAATGAATCTAAGAAGGCGTTATTAGAAACTTCTCGAAGTCGGATTATTTAAGTTTCTCTGTGCTTGGAGCTGTTAAGGCGCATGAAAAAAACCTATTAATTTCTCATTGAACATAGATTAGGTATTGATATGAGGACACTGTAGAAAAAACAGAAAAGGTACATTGAACTATATTTAAATAAAACGCAAATGTTTAAGGGCAAAGAGAATATTTTTTTAATCAAACTTATATATTTCATAATTAATTAACCCCTCAGCTGTGGGAAATTAATATGGCAGCTCCCCGCATCTTTGGCAGGCCCGTTTAACAGACAGGGTTTCCAAGTGCAGGAACAGGTGAAAAATTACGTTCTATGCAGTTTTTACATAATTGCAGCGTACTTTTGAATATACGTGGTATCTATTAAATTATTTGACTGTAACAATGTATTACCCTAACAACACATGCGTATAATAACTATACAGCTGGGTACATTATAGGGGTACCGAAATTAAACTCACATTTTTGGTTTTTAATAAAAAAAAACCGGGCAAGTGCGAGTCGGACTCGCCCACCGAGAGTTCCGTACAAATACTTTAAATAAAAATTATATATTTTATGATTTAAGTTAAAGTTTTCAGATTTTGCCCTAAACATGTAGTAAAAGACGGTATTACTTGCCAAATTTCATAGTTCTAGATCAACAAAAAGTACTGTATAAATTTTGGTTTCCTTGAGAGTTTCGAAATATACGTTTTTTGCGACATAAACAGCCATATCTTTTTTTATGTTAACTTAGAAGTTTGATTGTTTTCACAGCTTCAAGGAACCGTAGATCTGAGTACTTATATGGACAAACGGACAACAAAGTGATCTTATAAGGGTTCCATTTTTTCCTTTTGAGGTACGGAACTAATAAACAGTTTCCTAGCTTAGCTGCTATTTTAACAGTAATAGTATTTTATGCAACAGTTGTATAAGAAGGTTCAAAAAATGCGAATTGCGTGAGTTGCGATACGAGCCGCGAATGCGGCGAGTATCGCAAATAGAGACGCAATGAGCGTTTTTTGACTTAATTATACAACGTTGCATACAATACTTTTTCTACGACAGGTTTTAAAATTATAAAATACAAACAAGGCATAACCTGCAAAGAAGGCAAATATGACGTATGACTGTCAGTATGTGTCTATGGTAAACTTTTTATTTTTTAAATGAAGTTGACACGCAGTGAATATATTAAAAATACTTTTGTTTTTATGTTGGCATCAATGAATTTAGTTCAGAAAGTTTTGTTTTTCTTAAAAGCCGTAGGATTTTAATTGTTTGTTAAGTTGGTAGTTGTGCATTTTTACCGTAAAGTTAAAATTGAGCGCTTAATCCTTGACCTCAGTTTAACCTAGATTTAGAAGTCTGTGGTTGTTAGCAATAACGTAAAGTGGCTATAACGACACTAGTGCTGTTATGGGGAATAGACTATAGACTTCTCTGAACTCATATTATATATGTTCTTATATTAGTGTTCGTGACCAAGTAAAAGACAGATAACAGTACAGGAGTAGAAAATAGTATTTTATGCAACAGTTGTATAAGAAGGTTCAAAAAATGCGAATTGCGTGAGTTGCGATACGAGCCGCGAATGCGGCGAGTATCGCAAATAGAGACGCAATGAGCGTTTTTTGACTTAATTATACAACGTTGCATACAATACTTTTTCTACGACTAGGTTAAAATATAAAATACATGGACGTCACGCGTGTCTCGTCCGGTCTCTCCGAGTGTGTACAGCCGGCATGACGGTTGTGTCTATGGTAAACTTTTTTTTGATATGGCTGGTGACACGATGTGACGATAATTAAAATACTTTTTTTTTATGTTGGCATCAATTAATTTAATTCGGAAAGTTTTGTTTTTCTTATGAATCGTAGGAATTTAATTGTTTGTTAAGTTGGTAGTTGTGAATTTTTATCGTGAAGTTAGAATTGAGCGCTTAATCCTTGACCTAAGTTTAACCTAGATTTAGAAGTCTGTGGATGCTAGCAATAACGTAAAGTGACTATAACGACACTAGTGCTGTTATGGGGAATAGAGTATAGACTTCTCTGAACTCATATTATGTATGTTCTTATATTAGTGTTCGTGACCAAGTAAAAGACAGATAACAGTACAGGAGTAGAAAAATAATTTTAATGTACACATAACAAAAACACATAAAACGTCAAGCTTATGAGTTAAATATACAATATACCATTTGAAAACATTACTAAAATGCTGCCTACCCTAGAAATGGCGTACGTGATTAGGCTTCAAATTACACTCTAGGTATTAAATGTATACTTGAACAAGGTATGAAACTCATGAACTATAGCCGTGACCAAAGCAATACGATTGCAGGTGTAGGTATCAGGTAAAAGATGATTAAAAATGCATTTTTTTTCATGCAAAATTACTGTATAGAAAATATTGACCTAGAAAAAATTGATTTCCCAGCAACAAACAAACTCTAAAATAAACAACGTCACTTACTCAATTATGAACAAAAAAACACGTAGAAGTTTATCAGAAAACAACACAAATTTTAAATATTATAATTATGGTTTGATTAATATGGACATACATAGACTGCAAAATTGTAGCCGCATTGAAGGAATATTTCCGAATATGTGATTGATGAATTAAGAATTCTGTTTTTACAAATGTTGTATTATTAATGTATGCTAATGTGTATGCATTCAAACATTAAAATGGTTAGTCCGTGGTACATCCATGTTAAGCAAACGTGCGATAGTGACATGATTGTACTGTATGTGGCGAAAGCCCGGCGGGCCCTCGCCTAGCCTGTGGCAAAGCCTCAGGAGTCTTACCCTTATTTATTTTGTGAGCTATTTAGCATTTTAAAAATATATTTAAGTAATTTCATTATATTGAATAAAACATATGTTAAATACGACGTATGTTAATTGCTTTGAGAAATAGTAAACCATTAGAAAATAATAAGAAATCGTGCATGAAAGTTCTGGCTATGACTTGGTATGTTGTTTTCTTCACAAGTTTTGACACAGATAATAGTCAAAATCAAATTCAAACTCAATAAAACAAAAGTTAATTTACATTTCAATAGATTTCCATTAGCTTAGTCTGAAAACGCTTTCACATTTCAACTGTTAATTTTAGCCAAAAGAACACATCATACCCAGCATATCATTATAGTAGCAGTTTTTGACGGACAAAATGGGTAACGACTTTTTTCCATCATTAAGCATTTAAACACTTGCTTGCGACACGATTTAATTTCACTGTTATTTCACTACAAGTATAGACACGATCGTAGCGAGCCCGGCTGGTCATGCCACAGATAGGCCGCCATTACTACTCGGACTCGAGGAGCCTTTCCACAGCTGAGGGGTTAGTTAGTAAAAAATGCTGAATGTTATGGTCAAAAATGTTAAAATAATAAAGTAAATTTTTAAAACAAAAAATAAAAACCGACTTCCAAAAACTTAAACTAAAAACCAAAAAATAATATGTTAATTACTCCAAAGAAATGGATAATCAACGATTCATATATACATATACAGATATTTATACTTTTAACCTGTTATTTTTGAAGTTGGTGCCTGCCACGTAAAGCTGGCTGTGTTGAGCTCCTTAGCTGGCACCGACTTCAAAAATAACAGGTTAAAAAGTATAAATATCTGTATATGTATACAGGGTGATTGATAATTCGACCTATACCTTGAAGGGGGTTATACTAGAGCTCATTTGCAATAAATTTAGCCCGTAAACTAGGGGTCTAAATTTGATAGTTATCAAGTTATTTAAGTTTTACGTTTTTTTAGAAAAAACCCGCCTTTCGGACTAAAAGTGATAATTATGAAAAAAGTACTTCCATTTGGCTGGTATAAACTTTGTTTTCTAAAAGCCAATGAACCAATGACTACTTCAAATAAAAATCTGTGTCAAAATTTCAGAATTATCTTAGAAATAAACGGTCATAAAAACCAAAGTCATAATTTTTTTTTTCGATTTTGTTACAACTGATGAGAATTACTTGAAAAAAATGTACGGCACTTGATGTAAAAACTACAGAAATAAGTTCCTCAATTAATAAGCTTTCCAAAAAAGTACAAATGTTGTCAACTTTTTCAAAAATCTTGAAAATAATAATAATAATTCCAGAGCAGGTAGCGGTTTCGCAAAAGGCGTACCTGGCCCGGAGCCGCGTTGTTTGTGTCACCTTTATTTTTCTGAGAGCTTCAATTGACCTGCCTCGGTATCTTATCTTATCTAATTAGGGGTGAGATCTGGGTACATTGCGTTCGGTTCGTGTTCGGGCATGTTCGTGACTAACCGAGGTTTAATTATCTTCATTCAGTAAGTGATCAATCAATTACTTTTGACCTTCTTTCCAACTCGGACGTACTAATTTCTTAAAAAAAATGGCTGCTTATCAAAATGAAGAATACGCGGATATCCTGTACTGTTACGGGTTTTGTGATGGCGGCTCCGCTGCGGCTCGCAGAGAATATCAACGACGCTTCCCCAACCGCCGTTTACCTGATGTAAGTGTGTTTGGTGCGACGTATCGACGTATTCGAGAAACTGGATCGGTTCAACGTCGTCAAGCTGATGCTGGAAGACCTCCAGTCCATGATCCGGTTGAAGAGGAACAAATCCTGGAGTGTTTCCGCGCGGATGGCACTACATCAACAAGGATTGTGGCTAACCAGCTTGGGATGACTCAGTGGAAGGTTTGGTTCACATTACATTCAGCACGGCAGTATCCATACCACTACACTCCAGTACACGCTATCGAGGAGGGAGATCCTGCAAGAAGAATCGATTTCTGCAGATTTTTGTTGAATGCTGACATCGAAGACCCGGAGTACCTGAAGAACATTTTGTGGACAGATGAGTCCAACTTCGACCGCGACGGAATAACTAACTACCACAATCTGCATTTTTGGGCCCCCAAACATCAAAACCCACGGAGGTCCAGAGAAGGAGCTCACCAGCACAGATTCTCACTAAATGTCTGGATGGGTATTGTGCACGACAATTTGATCGGGCCATTCTTTCTGCCGGCACGATTAACCGGTGACGCGTACGAGAACTTTTTGAGGGACGAACTACCTATGCTACTGGAGGATGTGCCGCTTGCCAGAAGGATAGCCATGGTGTATCAACACGATGGCTGCCCAGCTCACTATTATCTGCGTGTGCGACATTGGTTGGATGTGAATTATCCAGAAAAATGGATTGGTCGAGGTGGTCCGATCCCTTGGCCAGCGAGAAGTCCCGACTTAACTCCATGCGACTTCTACATTTGGGGTCACATGAAGGCATTAGTCTACGACAGGCCAATTCGTGATGTAGAAGATTTACGAGAAAAAATTGTAGCAGCTGCCCAAACTATTAAAGAAAGTGTGTCGACGCGGGTTACAGTCAGTGAAGTACGTAGAAGACTTCGTGCTTGCATTCGCAACCGAGGCAGGCAATTCGAACAAGATTTGTAGTTGTAATTGTAATTTATTTTAATTATTTATTTATCGTATGGCGAAACATTACCCTGCGTGCTTCTTTTTGTGTTTAGTAATAATTTAATTATTTTAAAATAAAATTTTATTTAGAAACTGGTTATTTTACTGCTTTTGCAATCTTATTCCTACCAACAAGCATTTGATGTAAATAAATTAATATCGTGCTTTCTGCATGAAGAAACACAAAGTAAGCAGACTGGCTTCAGGTCCGGTATGCTTATTTCTGTCAGTCATTAGGTATCATTATTACTTTCAATAATTAACTAATTGGTCACCTCATTACTGAAAAAAATAATTAAGCCTCGGTTAGTTAGTTAATGATTTGTAAAATAAATAAGTTAACAACGATACGTCTGAATTGGAAAGAAGGTCGAAGGCAGATAATTGATCACTTACTGAATGAAGATAATTAAACCTCGGTTAGTCACGAACATGCCTGAACGCAATCTACCCTGATCTCACCCCTAATAAGGTAAGATAAGATACCGAGGCAGGTCAATTGAAGCCCTCAGAAAAATAAAGGTGACACAAACAACGCGGCTCCGGGCCAGGTACGCCTTTTGCGAAACCGCTACCTGCTCTGGAATTATTATTATTATTTTCAAGATTTTTGAAAAAGTTGCCAACATTTGTACTTTTTTGGAAAGCTTATTAATTGAGGAACTTATTTCTGTAGTTTTTACATCAAGTGCCGTACATTTTTTTCAAGTAATTCTCATCAGTTGTAACAAAATCGAAAAAAAAAATTATGACTTTGGTTTTCATGACCGTTTATTTCTAAGATAATTCTGAAATGTTGACACAAATTTTTATTTGAAGTAGTCATTGGTTCATTGGCTTTTAGAAAACAAAGTTTATACCAGCCAAATGGAAGTACTTTTTTCATAATTATCATTTTTAGTCCGAAAAGCGGGCTTTTTCTAAAAAAACGTAAAACTCAAATAACTTGATAACCATCAAATTTAGACCCCTAGTTTACTGAGCTAAATTTATTGCAAATGAGCTCTAGTATAACCCCTTTCAAAGTATAGGTCGAATTATCAATCACCCTGTATATGAATCGTTGATTATCCATTTCTTTGGAGTAATTAACATATTATTTTTTGGTTTTTAGTTTAAGTTTTTGGAAGTCGGTTTTTATTTTTTGTTTTAAAAATTTACTTTATTTTTAAATTTTTAGTGGCGCTGGAAAAACATTATTTTAACCAAATAGACTTAAGTCTATTTAGTTAAAAGAAAAAAAAATCCAAATCGGTCTAGACGTATTCAAGTAACCGAGGAACAAGCCTACATAAAATTGCTCTCTGTTTTGAAGTCGGTTAAGACTGGGAACTTATTTCTAATAAGAAATGCACGAGAAAGTAAGAAAAATACCAAAATCGCATATGTGTGCCTATGATATTTGAAGAGTTCCCTCGATTTCTCCAAGATCCCATCATCAGATCCTGATTTGGTTGCAATGGGTCCACCTCGGAGGTATACCCTTTTAAACAAAAAAAGAATTTTCCAAATAGGTTCAGCCGTCTTCAAGTAATCGGGGAAGAAACCTAGATACATATTTACTCTTTGTTTTGAAGTCGGTTAACACTAAAAACTTGTTGCTAATAAGAGATGGACGAGAAATTACGAAAAATACCAAAATCGCTATATGCGTGCCTATAATATTTGAAGAGTTCCCTCGATTTCTCCAAGATCCCATCATCAGATCCTGACTTGGTTGCAATGGGACCACCTCGAAAGTCTACCCTTTCAAACAAAAAAGGAATTTTCCAAATCGGTCCAGCCGTCTTCAAGTAATCGGTGAACAAACACACAAAAAAAAAATAAAAAAAAAAATAAAAAAAAAAAACATACAGACGAATTGAGAACCGTCCTTCTTTTGGAAGTCGGTTAAAAATAGCAATATTTTTCGTTCACTTCAAGCAAATCTCAAGTTGATATGAAAAGTTAAACGACTCTTGTTTTGTTGCTATCAAAAAGTCGGCTTATTCATGAGCATTTGTTTCCCAAATTTGAAGACTTTGTGTCTCCAGAGGCACATAGTCACGAATAAGTTGGAACAAAATGTCAATTTTATAATTTCGGAAAAGTACAAAATGCTCCGCGTTCATTACGTCTAAAACGTGATTTAGAGGAATTTCGTTAAAATCACAAAAGAACGTACCTTTTAGGGAGATATGTCAATGTAATTGACTTAAAGCAGGTTACAATCTAATTTTCTGCTTAAACCGATACCCGGCTCGACGATGTAAAATTGTATTATTTTGCGCTGCAAATCAAATTGTACGTTCGGTGAGAACGTGATCGAAATACTCGACACGTTTATGTTTTTGTATCGACTACTTTTATTATTCAGAGAAACATTTTCAGACTGATCAATACCTACAACCCACGCTTTTGACTTAATACAAATTATTTCAAGGTCGACGCGAATTAAATATATTTAATTTCATTTACTAAGTTGAGAATGAAAAAAAGCGAGATTTCTGGCCAGTCTTCTTAATGGCTAGTTGACTAGCAGCGTCCCGGGTTTTAATTAAACTTAGTTATTATCAGTACGCAGATAAGGAAAGTACACTGTAGCTCAAGCTGGTTAATTTATGCTCATTAATCGACCATCGTGTCGCTCGATTGTACTGATAATAAAACTTTTGCAATTCACTTCGCAATTTCCCGGAAAGTTGCGTCTGTTGGCAAGGCGGGGTGCTGTTTAGAATAGGCGTACTTTAAAACTATGTAGACAGTTTTCAAGTCGATTTATAAATTGTCAAATGTCTTAATATTGTGGTTTTCTTCTTAGTTAATTAGAAATTGAAGAGCCCAATATATATGAGATAAGTGAAATTGTGTTTAAATTATTGCACAGTCAACACATATAATTTTTAGTAGGTACAATATATTATTTAGACAGAGAGATAAACTGGCTGAAAACTGCAAGAGCACATTTACAGTGCTAAGAGGTTATAAAAACGACCATAGAACCCCGGGTTCAGCGAAGGATCTAATTACAGGGACGCTCGCCAAGACGGTCTCAGTGCTACGAAAATTATGACTGTAATTTTTCACTCAAAACTTCCATGGCGCGAGTTCGAGAGAAGCGCGAGGGGAACTTTGAAGGAGATTTATTTCGAACAAACATTATTATAAACAACGCGCCATCACCGTTACTTTTCATTATTTTAAACGGATCCGTTCACTTTTTATGAACGTGTTAACGTGGTTTACGACCTTTTTTATTGTTGCAGCCGGGTGAAACTCCTAGCACCCTTGGTTCTCATTTCGCTAGAAATTGCGTTAATGGATTAGAGTTACAAGTTGCCATAATCATGTCTTATTAAAATGGACATTCATTTATTGTCGTAATCAGAGAAAACCCTTACATCTATTTACTAGTACAAGACCTATTATAATACAGCATTATTGCGCTTTGAAAAGGAGTATGATCTACCGAAATTACGGTTACTTACTCTACTTTTGTGTTGTGATATTGCTTTTCCCAACAAAAAAAGGAAATTAAATATATAATAAAGCAAATATGGTGCGTTACAATTTTGATTTCACGACACGTTTAGCCTAGTGGGGGTGACCCCGCCTACTAAACTAGAGGTCCTGGGTTCTAATCCTGGTAAGGGCAAATACTTGTGTGATGAGCACAAGTATTTGTTCTTGAGTCTTGGGTGTTTTCTATCTATTTAAGAATATGTTTATTTATATAAGTATATATATCGTCGTCTAGTACCCATAATACAAGCATTGCTTAGTTTATCGGTATTTATTTATTTATTTATTTTAGGTGCAATTTTATGCGCCTCTCATGACTGCGGCGGGGCGTGGTGTGTGCGTTGCGTATCGCTGAAACTATATCTCATTTCGGCATTTTGACCTACAATAATAGATGGCAACTTATTGCAAGCGGCTGTATAAAATTTAGAATAAATGTCTACAAAGCTTTAGATTGTTTTAAGACCTGTGTCACGAAAGTTACCACGCACTTCAGAAATGCGGAAATGCAGTGTTTGGTGGGCTACTAGTACAAACTTAAGTAAGTAATGATAATATACTTTTTGATATAAGAGCGGAAAGTATGTCATTTTTCACGAGTCCCGAGATGTATTGGCCCGAGCCGCCAGGCGAGGGTAAATACTCGGAACGAGTGGAAAAGACTTCCGCGCGTGTATTAAACGACGTTTTTTAATACATTTGCGAATAAATCTCGATGAAACAAAAAAATGGCACCGGCTGTCACCATTTAGCCTAATCAAAAGAAATTATTTTGAAACATACAGATTTAATTAAATTTAAACGTGAAATAGCAAGAAATATATTGATTATTACTTTTTACTTTACTTATTTGCAAATAAAAAGGTGTTTTATGCCACACCTGGCCATAAAGTGGCTTTTTCCGCACGCTGCGCGTTCAGGAAAAACCGCTTTCTGGCCAAGTGTAGACATAAAATGATGTACACAACACGGGAGGTAATAAAGAAAGCCCTCGATCGCATATTTACGTCCCTCGCTTTCAGCTCCGGCCGCAAACTTCTGCGATCTCGGCCTTTCTTTGTATTACCACCCTAGTTGTGTAATGTACTAATTTAGTGTTCAAAAATTAGCTGGAAAGTAAAAAGCACTAGTGCGCAAAATACAACTTTGCGCACGATTTACAGCTTCGACAATTACCACTTATTGAGCAAGTGTACTAAAAAATTATTTTCCTTCATATTTGACAAATAAGAAGTTATCTAGAGAACAGATATACCTAGTCGTAATAGGTTATGTTATGAAAGGGTAATTTAAGATAAGAAGATTCGTAGATAAAGTAATAGTAAATTGTTCAACTAGGGACTAAAACAAGCCATAATGACACGAGGTGTTTAGCCACCCGAGCGTAGCGAGGGTGACTATAGATCGAGTGTCATTATGGTTGTTTAGTCCCGCGTTAAACACTCTAATTTTTACTTTGAATGCGAGGAAAAAAACGACGTTCTATTACACAAAATTACAATATTTATTGTTCCGTACTTTCGGTATAAAGTTGCACTATACACATTAATTGTTGAAATATTGTGCTCAATACGATTAATAAACATTCAAAAAGCAAAGAAAAAAATTTCCGCGGTTCTTTATTTTTTTTTACTTAGTGAAGTCACTCAGGCTTTAAATGCTGGCATTTTTAGTCAACAGGTTCAAACGTGAAAACTACCTATTTTAAAACTAATTGGATCATGCAAAATAAAATTAAGTTACCCCTAATCTAGTTAAATTGATTTATATTCGTAATAATTAATCATTATTACTATATTAAATCGTTATTTTTTTAATATTTTTGCACAGTTGTCTTTTTAGGTTATTTTCACACCCAAAAATTGTCTATACACAATCACTAAAAATGGCGACAATATTCCAACCACAAACACCCCGATTGGCTGTTTAGGGGTTTTCAAAGTCAATTAAAAAAAAATACTTTAATCCCTAGAGATTAATAAGGAACTTTAGTCCCGATATACAGAGACTAAATTAACATTTTAAGAGCATGAGAAGTGAAAAATATATTATGTGAAAACGCATCTTGCGATCTTAAAGGTCTTTTCACCTATAGTGTAATTTGGAAAAATTATTTATAGATGTAAATCGTTTTTACATAAGTACCTACCATTTATAGCAAAACCGTATTTGCGAAAAAAAAAATTAATAAATAAATCTCATGTGATGTGACCTAATTTTTGGCCTCCGAAAGCTATTCGCAAATTTTGAAAATACTAAACAACATTTAACTGTCGAGTGTTTTGAAGTTAATTCGGCTTTTACGTCACTATAACAAAAGCTAACATCGGTATTTAAGCGACATAATCAAACTTACAATCGACGATATATTAATTATTTGTAGTAAAACATTGCGGGCGGGCCTTCAACGCTTGGGTGATGCCCCTGCTCACTTACTCCTTTGGCATACTAAGGTGGACTCAGACTGAGCTGGATGCCCTGGATAGGCGGGTCCGTGTGCTGCTCACTACACACCGCATGCTACACCCACTCTCGTCAGTTACGAGACTGTACATCCCGCGTAAGTGTGGCGGCCGTGGCTTTTTAAGCGCCAAGGACCTCCATAACCGCGAGGTGTGCAGCCTCCGGGAGTACTTCCTAAACAACGAGTTAGAGTTACATCGCGATGTAGTAGCAGTAGACAGAACCCTTACCCCTCTTTCCTTGGCAAACGAGAACTGGCGTAGACCTACGGTGCTTTGCACCGACGACCGCAAGGACATATGGAAGAGTAAGGAGCTACACAGGCGGTTCTACAAGGCCCTCACGGGGCCCGATGTAGACCTGCTCGCGTCGGTGAACTGGCTACGCTTCGGTGATCTCTTCGGGGAAACTGAAGGTTTTGTCTGTGCAACTGCGGACGAAGTTATGATGACGAACAACTACCGGAGATATATCCTGAAGGACGGTACGGTCGACATCTGTCGGGCATGCCGCCGTCCCGGAGAGTCTATCAGGCATATTATCTCCGATTGTTCCCATCTATCACAGAAATAATCAAGTAGCCAGGATCATTCATCAGCAACTTGCTGTTCGATATGGTCGTACTATCAGTACGCACCAATGCCAGTTCTCGAAAATGGCCGTGCCACGCTCTATTGGGATCGATCCATTATCACGGACAGGACTATTGTAGCCAATAAGCCTGATATCGTGCTAATAGATCGATCCAAGCGCCGTGCAGTGCTCGTCGACGTTACCAACCCCCATGACGAGAACCTCGTGAAGGCCGAGAAGGACAAGCTCAGCAAGTACCTTGACTTGGCTCACGAGATTACCGCCATGTGGGATGTAGATTCGACGATCATTGTTCCGATATTCGTTTCGGCGAACGGGCTTATAGCGAAGAGTCTCGATCACCACCTCAAGAGACTCTCGCTAGATGGCTGGATCAAGGGTCAGATACAGAAAGTGGTTCTTCTGGACACGGCGCGCATCGTCAGGAGGTTTCTCTCTCTGCGGCCCTAACCACCGGTAGCCGGGGCCCCGCCCCGCTGCCGGCGGCACCCTAGGTTAGGTTTTTTTATAATGTGTTTATGTTTTGTATTTTACTTATATATATATATATATATATATATATATTGTAAAAAACCTAACTTAAGTAAATAAAGATATAGTACGGATAATAATAATAGTACTGAGTAGTATGATGAAAATTCTGAACAAATATGTTTAGCACTTGAGCGTCGTGCGTCGAGTAGCTCCAATATTGGTTAATAATGATACAGCGCTAGTCAAACATATCTCTTACATCGAGTAATTATCGTCAATTAACTGATTAACTGCGCACTTTTGTCCTGAACCTGAGTTTCGGGCAGGTAATTGTGTTTTATGGCGCCAGATTACACAGTATGCAAGTTAATAATTAATTTTAACAACACATCGTACATAAAATAGGTTATGTTATAATGTTACGGAATGGTAGGTTTATAGACCAATCACCAAGAGAGTTCATTACAACTAAATTTCTTTTATAATAAATATCACTGAATGTATATTACTACCCGACCTGTAAGGACAGGTTAAGTTTTCCGTACATATCTTTTATCTATGTATGTGTAGACAGTCATAGGCATATGCGGTAGTCAGGCTAGTACAAAGTAACGTGACCTTGATTGTCGCACTACACATCATCAGAACATCACCTTACCTCTCGCTCTCGCACTATACTGAATGGCAAAGCAATGGTAATGGCCTTATGATGTATTTGTCGCGTGGCGTAATTGTGAAAGTAGTACAGAGGAGATGCCGGCACTACACATAGGCCAACGCGTTGGCAAGTGCGCTGGCCCAGCCACTGGCCCAATGTGTAGAACGGGCGTTGGCGCATTGGCGGTAGGTATTTGAACGTTGGCCGGCGCGCTTGCGAGCTTGCCGCGCGGTGTCGGCAACATCAAAGGGCACTTGTCGCAAGCTTGGTGCACCATCCACACATTGGCCGCGCGATCAGTTTGCCCGGAGCAGCGATCAAGAGTGCACGTTTTCTTCTTGCGGCGAATTAACACCTAACTTGACGAAATGGTGAACAATATGAGTAACGAGGAAACATTTAAATTTATTGAGCTCTATCAGAGTAAAAACTGCCTTTGGAACCCAAAAAATAAGTACCATAAAAATAAAATTGTTGTAAGTATTAAAAGTGCTAAATAAATCATCCACCACCTTCTTTTTTGCCATTTCTTTTTTATCCCCTTTTTCTTGTACACATTTACAAAGTAATTATAAGCTGTGAATAAATATACAGCTGCAGCTGTTAGCGACTCAACATCCATTTTGAATCCGTCCGCACATTGGCCCGAACCAAACCATACTGAACGACCTTCCAATGTGTGGATTACTCACAAGCGCGTTGGCAAGCGCACCGCCAGCGCGTTGGCGAATGCGCTGGCCTATGTGTAGAGGCGGCAAACGTTAACGACTCTTGAGTGCCTTTATTACCCAATTTTTGTTTAAGAGGCCTTAGTCGTTTGGAAAGCTCACTAATTTAGGATATTTTCTCTATGATCCGAGACTTAAATTTCCGAAATTCAAACTGGTTTTTGCTGTCTCCTTGGCTGAGTCGTTGAGAGTCATCATATGACAGCGATATATTAAGAACATATTTATTAAGGATTTATCGAGATTACAGATATATTTGGTCACCGTGATTAATAAGGGACCGCTTTAATTAATTTTAAACTACAGCTTCGCTATCGTAATTAATTCATGAATATTTTGTGTTGCGGTGTTTATTTTGAAGGAGCGATTACTTATTGTATATTTAAACTAACAATAAAACACGTTGTGATTAATTGCTTTTAGTTTAAACTATCGCAATATTAACACATAAACATCATCTCAGAACATAATTTAAGAAAAAATATAACACTTTGTGACAAAAGTAAAAAATACGAGTTTCTTATCAAAATGGATACTACTGGAAACTAATAAATGAAATGGGCAGACTGCAGCCACGTAATAGTCAGTGTAGCCAGTGTCACCAAACCTCACACTGACTAAAGTTCTTAATTAATTATCGGTCTCGTCCAAACTTAGGTAATTAATAGGAACGTGGTCCCCTAAGCTTAGATAACCCTTTGCGAAGTTCACGTATTAATCCGGTCAGGACACAATGAAAACTTTCGCTCCTACAAAAGTTGGATACTTGTCTATTGAAGTGCGACACCTACTGCGAACTTACTTTGTGTTTTCAAAAACTTGGTGAAGAACGGACCTATTATTCAATGTGATGGTAGGGCTGATGCTAACTGGGAAAAAGAGAGGAGAAAAAGAACGTATCTATAATATTATCTTATTTACACATTTCAAAATAATTATTATTATGCCGACAAGTCCTCGATTCAGGGATAATGGAAGGTCAGGTTCATTAGCGTCTTCATAGACCAGACCAGAAACTCTACGATGCATCGATCTATCTTCTTGAACTTCTTCATAAATGCCAATACATATATTATAAAAATAATATATTTAACATTTTAATATAAAATTAAAATAAATCTTTATACATTTATGATATTTTGATGAAACTAGTCGAGTTAAAATGTTATTAGAAGGTCCCCGAATCATAATAGTACCACCTTAATGTCTAAGTGGGGAAAAAAACCATTGCTTGGCTTGGAGTAGAGTAAAGTCAATCATTCATAATTCATATTAGTTATAAAAATAAATAAATCAGTGTAAGGTAAACGACATGGTGTTACACACGCTAATGGCCAATTATCGATAGCCTGCTGTCGCCTCTATTGCCAATGACTTCACATTCAAGATGGCGACTATTGGGACAGTATTGAGCACTCGGACGGGATGTAGCGAAAGCGTTCGATAAGGTCTGGCACAACGGCTTGTTGTACAAGCTGTATAATCTCGGTATGCCAGACCGACTCGTCCGCATCATCCGCGAGTATCTCTCGGATCGAACCTTTCGCTATCGTGTCAGAGGCTCTTTCTCTACCCATCATCCTGTAAGAGCAGGCGTTCCTCAGGGCTCGGTGCTTGCACCGAAAGTTTTCTCCCTGTACATCATCACTACATAGTATATAAAGTAAATTTTTAAAACAAAAAATAAAAACCGACTTCCAAAAACTTATACTAAAAACCAAAAAATAAAATATGTTAATCACCCCAAAGAAATGGATAATCAACGATTCATATATACATATACAGATATTTATAGTTTTTAACCTGTTGTTTTTGAAGTCGGTACCTGCCACTGCCACGCAAAGCTGGCTATGCTGTGTTCCTTAGCTGGCACCGACTTCAAAAATAAAAGGTTAAAAAGTATAAATATCTGTATATGTATATATGAATCGTTGATTATCCATTTCTTTGGGGTGATTAACATATTATTTTTTGGTTTTTAGTTTAAGTTTTTGGAAGTCGGTTTTTATTTTTTGTTTTAAAAATTTACTTTATTTTTTAATTTTTAGTGGCGCTGGAAAAATATTGTTTTGACCAAATAGACTTAAGTCTATTTAATAGTTAAAAGAAAAAAAAATCCAAATCGGTCTAGCCGTTTTCAAGTAATCAAGGAACAAACCTACATAAAAATTGCTCTTTGTTTTGAAGTCGGTTAACACTAAAAACTTGTTGCTACTAAGAAATGTACGAGAAACTATGACATTTGAAGAGTTCCCTCGATTTCTCCAAGATCCCATCATCAGATCCTGATTTGGTTGCAATGGGACCACCTCGGAGATATACCCTTTAAACCAAAAAAGAATGTTCCAAATAGGTTCAACCATCTTCAAGTAATCGGGGAAGAAACCTAGATACAAATTTACCCTTTGTTTTGAAGTCGGTTAACACTAGAAACTCGTTGCTAATAAGAGATGGACGAGAAATTACGAAAAATACTGAAATCGCTATATGTGTGCCTATAATATTTGAAAAGTTCCCTCGATTTCTCCAAGACTCCATCATCAGATCCTGATTTGGTTACAATGGGACCACCTCGGAAGTCTACCCTTTCAAACAAAAAAATAATTTTCCAAATCGGTCCAGCCGTCTTCAAGTAATCGGTGAACAAACACAAAAAAAAAAAAAAATAAAAAAAAAAACATACAGACGAATTAAGAACCGTCCTTCTTTTGGAAGTCGGTTAAAAACAAAGTTGCTTTCTCTGTCCCTATGTCCCTATGACCCTACGTATGCTTAAATCTTTAAAATTACGCAACGGATTTTGATGCGGTTTTTTTTAATAGATAGAGTGATTGAAGAGGAAGGTTTATATGTATAATACATGCATAATATAATAGAGAAACACCGTGCGAAGCCGGGGCGGGTCATAAGTCAATGATATTCCTAAGATACCGGGAGTCCATAACGCGCTTTTTGCCATTGACACCGCTATTTTCACTAGCGCGCCGCGACCTTACCTGATTACACGTCGTCTCCAATCCGCTATCACAGCACAGGCAGTGGTGTTGGAACTGGAGGATCGAGGTTAATCCGGAGAAGAGCGCCGCCCTACTGTTCTCGCGCAGTCTTCGTTATTTTTATTTTATTTATACAATTTAATTACACAGCATGACAGTTTTTTATAACTAAGGCACTGTGATGCTCACTTGCTTAGGAGTGCCGGTCACATTTCCCTCTTTAATAAGAGGATTCCCTGGCGCGATGACACCAAGTACCTTGGAATCACTTTGGACAAGAGACTTAACTTCTCCAAGCACATCAATACCGTCAGAGAACGAGCGGCATTTTTCCTTGACCGTCTCCATTGCTTACTCAACAGGCAAAAGTAGGATGGCTCTACGTAACAAGCTTACCATCTACAAGACGGGTATCAGGCCGGTTTTTTCCTAGTCCAGCTCTGACTTTGCTCATGCCTGCCCCAATCAACTTAAGACCCTTCAGGTCCTCCAAAATAAGTTCCTTAGAAGAGCAGTAGGACACAGCAGCAGGGTGGTACATTCGTAACTCGGACCTTCATACGGATCTCAACATCCCCTCATTAGCCGATCACTTTCGGACACTTGCCAGAGTCTTTTTGTGAGGGCAGCGAACTCTAAGAATAGACTCATCCGCGAGACCATACACTGTGATGCCGAAGTCCCCCCCCCCCCCCCGCAAGGGGATCAGACGTCCTAAAGCCGCCTGGCTCGACTTCGAATCAAAATGTCATCAGTCAGTTACCGTCGCAACCTTAGGCGATGCACTCCTTCATCTCAAAGGGCCCCTCACTATGAAAGGGTTCGACAAAACCGACAGATAAAAGCTGAGACAGACCGCTATAACATAGTCAGTAGATTCCACCCCCTCATTCGTCTTCTCTAAAATCACAACTAAGCCGCGTCATTCATTTTTGTTTTATTCCTGCTTGCTTGAGAGTTTTAGCAAGAGCGTATTGTCTAAATAGCGCGTTTCGCATTAATACATTTTACGACACGGTATTATTTGAAAAACTAAAAAAAAAACAACGCTATCAGATTTATGGAAACTTTTCACACATTACATTTTGAATTTCCCAAGCTAAACGCCTCTTGGACCGAAAGACTCGAAATAGGCAAGTATCGATTAGAATAACACATTCGCGCTCTGCCAGAATGTAAAACAAAGTAAATGGGAATTCAACTCACGTAAAATGTATTTTATGAAATCATTTTCATCATTCAGCTATGCAGTAAAATATTTTTATTAGGTTATCTGACTTTTTATGTTTTAGAAAAATCTAAGGAATTATTTCATTTTAGTACCTATTAAATTCCTCCCGATTTTCATTATCACAATTGCTCATTAATTGAATACATAAAGAGTCGTTAGCGTTGATAGTCATATTGTTAATCTAAGTATATATTATACTGCTTCTAAGAAATCTTGAATAAGTATTATAGTTTTTGTCATAGTCTTTATTTATGTTTACATTGCGTTTTGCGTTTGAAATTATAGCAATGAGACTGGTGCAGCTTTATTGTCCATCAAAGTTAAGTTAATAAATAATATTATGTACTCAATTCTAGTATTAGGTATAATACTGTCTACAAATAGCATACAATATCTAAATAAAATAGAAATCTTAACCCAGAATACGTAATGAGCGCAGCACGTCAACCTACATTACAAGAAATAGCGCTTTGGAACGATATTTTGAAAACAATTCAAACACCTTCAGTAATCACGTCAGGTACATTACGGTTCAACACGACCAACAGAGTGGGCCCAATTAGTCATGCTTTGAAAATCGAGGTTATTTCAGAACCGACACTATAAATCACCTTCAGTCTATCATCGGGTCGACAGGCTGTCCTTTATTTCAACATAGGGTGTGAGCGTGAAGGAAAGAGCCCGAATGGTGTTTTTTAGCTAGGTGTTCGATATTTGTATCGTGAGGGGCGTGAAACCCGACAAGGCACACGCGAGTAAGCGTTCAGTTTGTGCCACTTTCCAACCACGAAAATCGACGTAACTTTCTAATTAAGACATTATGCGCGGATCGTAAGCGTGAATTTGTTTAACCGGCGCGTTTTACTGTCACATTAAATAATTTAAATTTAACGTAGTTGTAGGCTTAATCTTCTCAACAAAATTAATAACTAAATGTCACATTTACGGGAAAAAATACTGCAAAATAAGATGTTAGCTTCTTTATTTGCTTAATTGAGTATTTTAGGCACTTTGCCATTACAAATAACAAAAAAATATCTTAGAGCTTGCGATAGAATCGTACCTACATACGATTCTGTTTATCAAATAAACAACGTTGATGGAATTACAAACCACAGACCAAACTCAAGCAATTAAAATAAAGCTTCGCGTGACTGGCAAAAAGTGTTCGGCACTTGATATTGCGGGTGTCTGGGGTCGCCATGACAACTCGATCGATTGGTGACTTGCTCATTCACCATCCTTGGTCTTCGCTTGTTTGTGCTTCCCGGTTATTGTTTTCATGTACGCAAATGGGTGTTTTCAAATATTCGATCAATACTTTTTGATTAATGTTTCGGCGATGATTCTGTGGTTAAGTATGAGATTTACTTTTGTACTTAGGTATTCAATGTTTTTTGTGCACAGATTAAGATAGACGCGGTGAGTGTTTGTACCTACTTCAAATGCCCTCTCTTGTTATTCGAAACGGCTCATAGGTTTCAAGCGAATCAAATCCACTGAAGTATTTTGTGTTGAGTTTAAGATGTGGACTAAGAAGCACTCACAGCGTCATCGTTAGTAATCGAAAATGTAGTTGCCCTGGCTTCATGCATTTATTGTTACTGTTGTATGCGATGTATGTCTATGCATTAGATTTCAAGGACATTGATATTTCTATACATTGAAAAACCGTATAAGCAAGGCCCATTAAAACAAGAGAACTGTCTTTCGCCATACTTTGGATTGTAACCCGACCGCTAGGGGATTTCCGGGCAAAAACTAGATGGCGCTAAAAAACTATACATTTCACGATGTTATAATTGAACAAAGAAATATAGTATAGTAACAATTAGTTCGGAAACAGCTAATAATAAATAAATTCTAACATTGAAATACTGTGTCACGTTTGCAAAGTTGAATAATTGTAAATAATATAATTCTTTTACCAAGCTTTATACATAGATGGCGTTGTAAATTCGGGGAACAGCTTTTTGTATGGAGAATGATAGTCCTCTTGTTTTAATGGATCTTGGTATAAGTATAATATTTTTTTATAATGCGTTACATAGTATGTACAAGATCACTATGGAACTTTAAGGACGCCCAATGTAGTTTGTATGTGTCGATTGCCGATATGTGTTTTAATCCTTCAAATATTTAGGATATTAACTATGTCCAAAGTATTTAAACATGCCAATCTAGACATTTTTGCAAGAGTTATTAAGTTTTGGCTCCATTAAAAGTTTACTTTAAACCAACCTATACTTGAGAATCTCGAGGTGAAAAGAAATGCGAACATTAAAACAATTTACATAGGTAAGGTAAGTCATTGTTATGATGAAATAGTCTGCGACTGTTGCAAAGTAAATCTCGAGGCTCTACGTCATCTCGCGCTGCTGTACTCAGTTCAATAAAGAGCACGTCAGTCCACCCGTGGGCCGACAGCCCGACGCGTTAATAATATCGCGTCCACGCGACAACATACAAACTTATCTAAGATTACTATAAAACACATTATGAGCCTTATAGCCTTGTAATAAAAACCTTTTCAACATTTAGGGTAACTTTGCTGCCTTGTAGAGCCGTACCTGCGTTGCGAGTTAGACACTTTGACGGGCGTCATCACTATGGTAACTAGGCAGCATAGTGATACGGGTAACTATCTATGTACCTTGTTTGTCTTGTGAATCTACGGGTAGATCGATTAAGCCTTTTGACGAGCGTAAACGACTCGAGTTGTAGGTATGCTGCGGATATGTACTCTAATTAGAATTCAAGTTGGTTTTTTATTTACCGCGTGCGTATTATGTTTATAATAATAAATAAATATAAATATTGTGGGGACAATCTTACACAAATCGACCTAGTCCCAAACTAAGCAAGCTTGTATTATGGGTAAGTACTAGACGACGATATTATACTTATATTGATAAATAAATACTTATACAGGGTGAATTTTAAATCGTGAATCGTAATATTTTTTTTGTAGCCTATACATAGTTAACAATAACTTACAATGCTTTTAAACCTAAATTAAGTACGTTTTTATTTTGACACTTTTAATTTGATTTATCCTAATTATTAAAATCTCGTGGTCACCCTACATTCATGTTTCGTACTTGTCATGAAAATTTAAACATTAGATATCCAACCTCCTAATATTGAAGTTGGCTGGATAGAATTTTGGCACGTGTTGTCAATAATGTCAACATCGTCGACATTGTCAACGATTTTATTACGATTAATGGTATAAGCGCCTCCACCATTTTGTTCATAATTAATTAAGCCGGTCTTTAATTGTAATTAACACTAGTGCTCTGTATTAGTCTTAAGTAGCTTGACCGGTAAACGTGGTTATGATTCACGATTTAAAATTCACCCTGTATAGATTGAAAACATCCAAGACTCAGGAACATACTCGTGCTCATCACACAAATATTGGTCTTTACCAGGATTTGAACCCGGAACCTCTAGCTTCGTAGGCGGTCTCACTCTCACTAAGCTAAACGTGTCGTCATGTAGCGTATTGTTAGTTAACATATAGCAGAATTTAAAGAGCTATCACAAAACTACCACATTAAAAATTTTTAAGGCACGTAATTGGCGACTAGAAAATAATGTTTAGTCCGTCAGTTAGATTATTAAAAAATATTTGTACACGTATTTTTTCTTTTGTTTGACAAACAAAAAATGACGAGGAGTAACGACACTCCTTGGTCGGTACAATTTTCACCTAGGAGTGACGTCACAAGCCCCCACTCCAGAAGTTTGATGATCTTTAACTTTGTCGATTTTTGATATTTTGACAAACTAAAAAATACGTGTCCCATATTTTTCCATAATCTAACCGACGGACTAAATAGAATTATACATTTTTAACCCAGTCCTCATCCCTATGCTGTAGTTCTGTAAAATTGATTATTAATATTTTATTAAGTTCAATCTGCAACAAAACGTGGTATAATTTCCTGTCAGTGTAAAGTTGTAAACGCATTTTGTTAGGTAATCTAAAATCCGTAAAAAAAAATATTTTCAGGACCCTTCATATAGCCTATACAAGTAAATGGGTAGCGATACTCGTCCAATATAATAACAGGCTTACCGTATTACAACTTAATAATTATACCTAAAACTCAGTACTATAGCTTGGCAACTTCGTTGGTGACACTCACCTGTGTGCTTTTTGTCATGTGCAACCGTAACTACTTACACAAGTTACCGCCAACACCAACGGCGGCTGCCTCTGTCGGTTGCCGTTCGTGTTGGCGGTAAGTTGTGTAAGTAGTTACGTCTGCACAGAACAAAAAGCACACAGGTGAGTGTCACCAACGAAGTTGCCAAGCTGTAGTAGTAATGCCCCGTTGCTTCGGTAATGGCACTTTGGAGCGCTGCAGGAGCTCGCGGCGGGAAATGAGCTAAGCAGTACTTATCTTCTTGAAATAATAGGCGGATTGGCATAACTCACTCACTTAGTTAAAAGTAGATTTTATCTATAGGGTCCCTACCATGTCTATAAAATCTACATTTTACTGTAACTGGTATTCTGAACACTGGTTATAAAATAAATAATGTACGTATTATTGCTGTATTATACATCCCTAAAACCAAAGTAATACGAAAGGGGCTGATAGACCAGCTCATAAGACACCAGATTAAGTAAATTTGACATCAGTAAAAATATCTTAGTTTTTGAGATATGACGTTTATGCAAAACTCGTGCTAAGTGATAACAGACTCGGTATTTCGAGTGTCATGACTAAAATATCAAGTATTTTTCAAATCTGTTTTTTGATATATGGGTTGCCAAATTACTATGCTATTGAACGTAATTCCTTCTCCTGTTAATTTCTTCAATAGATCTTTTCAAATTTCACCTCTTATTTCGAACGAGGTTGGTGAAAAAAATTTACAAACATAACCTGGCACATAACGTAAAAAATAGCGCATTTATTGTAGTTTCTAAATTGGTATAATATCACAGATTATATAATAGTTCTTCGAACAGATACGACACTCTCCCGCAATACAATAGAAAAGAACATTCTGGAATCATAACGTCCGAAGTGCGGTCGTCGACCCCGCGCGGCGTAAAATCAGTGCTAGGGCTGTCAACCGATACACAAATAAATTATTTCACAAATAGATTGAATTAAAAAACAGTGTTTTCTTATAATTTGTTTTGGGTAGTGCAAAAAACGATAAATGCTTGTTTAACTGGATATTGTTGCAGCCGTCTACACTACACTGCAACGCGCACGCCCCATTATCAACAAAATAATAATATTAAATTATAAATACGCGATCGAAGTGCAGTGCGACGCGATCCATGCGAGCGCTTTTGTTTTTTTTGTTCGTGAACAGGCTCAAGGAGCTGTCAAAACTATCGGACTTACTTCGTAGCGGTAGGCTGCACGCATGCGAACGCGTGACAACCAACTGAGTTTTGTACCGCCGGCGGTAAGTGACGTCACTCAAGGTCGCGCTCGGTGAAAAACGAGTGTCGGCCCCCTGATAATATTTACAACCTTATATACAGGCTGTCCCTAAAACCAACGTACATACGAAAAGGGCTGATAGATCAACTCATTTCACACAGATAAAGTAAATTTGACTTTAGTAAAAATCTCTTAGTTTTCGAGAGATTGACGTTTTTGCAAAACTCGTGCTAAGTGATATCCTGACTCGGTGTTTTGGGTGTCATGACTAAAATATTAAGTATTTTTCAAACCTGTTTTTTGCTATCGGTTGCCAAATAACTATGCTATTGAATGTAATTCCTATTATTGTGACGCTATGCACTCAGTAGAATAATAAAAAATATTCTTGAGATTTTTCTAAATTTTACCTCAAATGTCTAACGAGGGTGATGAAAAAAAATGTACAAACATAAACTGGTACATAACGTAAAAAATAGCCCATTTATTTTAGTTTCTAAAATGGTCTAACATTTACTAAATACTGTAAACGAAATTAGAGGTAGTGATATTTTGTTAGAACACCGTCCTGCATGTCCTCCATGTCCTGTACACCACTATATGCAACAAGCAACTGGTTTTAGTTAAGTTTCTTACCTTTTTACCCGACTAAGACGAAGCAAAAAAGAAACATTTAACTTATATCACCTCCACGAACAAAGTCGTGAGCCCTTGTACCGGCACCTCCTATAGGGTCTTTCGACCTGATAGTAAGAGATCCCTAGGTGGGATAATAAAAAGACGGAGGTTCGGTCAAAAAAAATATTTAATTAATGGCCCACGGGCTAGCTCGGTAAAAATTGGTATATAAAATGGCCGTGGGATTGGGCTAATACGCTACACGTCGGATTCCACTTATCCCCTGCAGTACAAGTACTCCCCTGATGTACGCGCCGTTGGTGGACGTCGGCGCTCAGGCTGGCGGGAGCTCGCAATGTACGAAAAGCCAGAAGCAAGCGACAAGCAGGCAGCCGTAAAATAGTCACTCTGGACTTTGAACCCCAGTTGGGGTTTATTTATCTCACTTATACAACACCACAGTGATATTAAATTGTCGAGGAACACTTAGAGACGACGACAAGAAGAACGATTACGATTTTACAATATAAAAATGTAAAACGTATGAGAGATCGAACTCAAGCGACGTGCGTTCACTTCGAGAAGGTCTGGCTTGTCAACGCGGCCGGCGGCGAGACGCGGGCGCATCGGATCACTTACGTCATTCATGCATTCATTCGCTCGCGAGTGAGTGATCAGACGGCGTTAAATAATACCGCGGTAGGTTTTAAACGACTTATCGTGTTGATGAGTTTATATTACTAGATTTAGCGTAGTTTTAAGACATTTTTAATAGTAATTGTAGTTGTAGGTTGTAAATAGTATTTTTAATTAGGTAAGTAGATCGTTTAAGAGTTATTTTATATTTAAATAAGTGTAAATGCACGTATAACGTGACATCACCCCCCGCTCCAGTGAAAGGGTTTTGTTCTCAAAGAAAACCCGATATCTTAACTGTAATTAGTACTACACTTTCACTCATCATCATACATTTTCTTTCATACTTCACCTGGGAAACATTAAAAGCATGCGTGATCTATGTAACAGATCCACGACGCGTCCTTACATTCAAAAGGCATCTGTGATATATTGCACATATGACTAATACTAACGACAAGATGTTAATTTAACTATAGGGTGTTACACATTACTTAAGATTACCGACGAGTTTTAGGTCTTTAATATGCCAGACTCCAAGGTCCTTGCCTGACATGTCTTCTAAAACATATACGAGAGGAGACCGTTTCTCAGTAATACGACACTTAATAAATTTAGGTGCTAACTTTTTACTAAAGTATTTGTCTTTATCGCTTAAGACAAATGTGCGCTTAAAGACTAAGTCACCTACATTAAATTCTGCGGGTTTTCGCCTTAAATTGTAATGAGCAGTGTTTTTTACATGTGCCTGCCACAATGAAACCTGCACATCATTAAACACTGAAGATAGACAACCCAGGTTTTCAGCATAAAGATCGCGCGGTAAGAATAAGACTTCGTCACCAAGATCAGTATCCGTATAGTGCGATCCACACAAGACAAGCTCTCTACCGTACACAAGAAAAGAGGGCGTGTAACCCGTAGCTTCGTTGACAGAGTTGTTGATTGCGAACTTTATTTTGGGAATAAAAGTGTCCCACGTCCGGTGGTCGTTTTGGACAAACGTAGACAAACAGGTGACGATCGTTTTATTGTAACGCTCAACTGTATTAATTTGAGGCGTATATCTGGGAGTGAAGTACACGTTTGGTATGTTGTACCTTTTAAATAAAGCGTTAGTTGTAGAACTAATAAATTGGCTTCCATTATCGAGAAATATAGTTTGTGGAATGCCATGAACAAGAAATATGTTGTCTTCTAAATTTTTTACTACTGCATCAGCGGTTGCACGTCTCAAAGGAAAGATTTCACAGTATTTAGAGAAACAGCAAGTAACTACGAGCATGTAGCTGTTTTGTTTGCGTGTAACAGGAAGTGGACCAATAAAATCGATGGAGATCATTTGATATGGGCGTGAGCACTGCTTCGGACGTCCCATTTCTCCCAAGGTAGTATGATTTTGGGCCTTATACGACAAACAAACTGAACAAGAACCTACAAACTTAACGACATCTTGATGCATACCCGGCCAATAGTAGGTTAGTGCTAAGCGCCGATAGGTTTTAAAGATGCCAAGATGACCGGCTGTTGGCTCTGCATGACACTGTGTTATTATTTGCTCGCGAAATTCACTAGGCACAACCTCCTTCCAGTCAAATTCAGTCGTAAGTGGCGAGTGTTTTCCTTTGCAATGTCGGAAGAGAGAATTGTTTTTGATTAAGAAATTAGGAAAATTAGTTGGGGCGTTTAGACAACCATTATACACTTTCTTATACCAAACATCGTTTGTAGATTGAAACGAATTGGACAGAGAAATGGCATTAACGGGGACGGCGCGAGAAAGTGCGTCGGGGATAACATTGTCGACCCCACGTCGATGCCGAATTTCAAAATTAAACGAAGATAAGCGTACTCCCCAACGTGCCAGTCTCCCGGATGGATTGTCTAAAGATAAAAACCATTTTAACGCAGAGTGGTCAGTGTACACCACGAAAGTCTGCCCATTCTCGAGGTAACAACGCCAGTGCTCGAGAGCAATTAACACAGCGAGAGTCTCTCGTTCTGTGATACTGTAATTTTTCTCGGCACCGGTAAGCGATCTACTCATGTAGGCGATAGGGTGTTCTTTGCCATTTAGAGTTTGCGTTAACATTGCACCAACTCCGTAATTACTTGCGTCCGTGTGAACTTCAAATGGTAAAGAGTAATCCGGACAAGAAAGAACTGGTGCGGAAACCAAGGATTCTTTTAAGGCGTTAAAAGCCGCGTCAGCTTCTTGAGTCCATACAAAAGGTGGAGACTTTTTACCATTTGAAGTGAGTTTATTTAGGGGGCCAGCTACGGTACTAAAATTGGGCACAAAACGTCGGTACCAAGTGGCAGTACCGAGAAAGCGTTTTAGCTCCTTCTTATTAGTAGGAGTGGGAAAGTTAATTATAGCCTCCACTTTTTCGGGATCTGTACGTAAGCCGTGTGCATCAACTACGTAACCTAGATACCTTAGCTGACTCCTAAAAAACTTACACTTCTCAAGGTTAACCGTGAGATTTGCCTGTTTGAGTTTGTCCAAAACGCGCAACAGACGCGACACATGTTCCTCAAACGATGAACTAATTACAATAATATCGTCAAGATACGCGAAAGTTTTGGACTCCATGTCCCCAAACAACAAATCTACCAAACGTTGCTGTGTAGATGGTGCATTGGTCAAGCCAAACGCCATGGATTTGAAGCATAGCGAGCCCCTACCTGGTACGTAAAAAGCTGTCTTCTCACGATCTTCGGGCACTATAGGGATCTGCCAGAAAGCCTTGGATAAATCTATGCTAGACAAATATTTCGCATCCCGGAGATTATCCAAGATTTCTGAGACGTACGGCAAATTATAGGCGTCGCGCTTGGTAACGGAGTTTAATTTGCGACTGTCGAGGCAAAACCGAGGCTGTCCGTTCTTCTTGTTAACAATTAGCACAGGAGATGACCATGCGCTTTCACAAGGCTCGACAACATCTAGTGATAGCATTTCGTCCACCTGTTCAGTTAAAATCCTCTGCTTCTCAGGGGACATTCGGTAATATCGCTGACGAATAGGTTGGGCATCTCCAGTGTCTATGTGATGAGATATTACATTTGTACGGCCCAAACCTTTTTCTTCCGTCGATATTGACCGAAATTGACCTATAATGGTGTCAGCTATACGTTTTTGAGAGTTTGTTAAATTGTCATACGAGTGAATGAATAAATCATTAGAGTTCACTTTGATTTCTGAAAGAGAGCAATCTGACAATTTAACACTGCCAATAAATTTAGGGCAAATTTGGAAAGCACGCCAAAAATCTACGCCAAGTATAATGGACGTCTCAACTTCAGGGACAACATATGCCGTAATAATATGGAACTGGCCTTCAAAAGTAACTGGTAAATTAAGATAGCCAATACTTTTTAATGATTGACCTCCTGCTGCTACCATACTTATATTGTGATCCTGGTGTAAGGTACAGTCGACAAGTTGTTTATGACAATTGTTACCTAGGATCGAAACTGCAGCGCCAGAATCAAGTAAAGCGCAGGCATCAATATCATCGATCTTTATATTTATATAGGGCCTAGCATCATGTTCAGGTTTAGATTGCAGAATTGTAGAAACTTTGTAAGTAGAGGTAAATGTTTTAATAAAATTTAGCCAAGTTTCCCAATCACCCTTATCAAAATTACTACAACTCTGCTCAACTAGTTTTTTGGACCTTTATTCTTAGAACATACAGGACAGTCAGGTGTTTTCACATCCTTCATTCCGCACTTAAAACAGAAAATGTCGCGACTAGCTTGGCATTGTCGAATGTGATGTGAATTGCTACGACACCTAGGACAATATGGTTCATTTTTGGTTTTCTGTAACGAGTGTACATAGTTTTGTTGCTGATTTTTATTTTGTGTGTGTTGATTAAAATTTTGTTGTTTGTAGCTGAAGTTTTTATTATAATTATTATTTGTGAAATTTGATTTATTAAAATGATTGTTACTGTATTTGCTACTACTTTTGTTAAAATAAGCAAATTCAGGAGCAACCGTATCAGATGTAACCTTTGGAGGTTCTTGAAATTGTGAAAGGCGAGCTTGAATAGTTTCATAGTTACGACATAATGACCGTAAAGAATCTATATCATTTATAGAGCTAACCGATGCCAGGGTGCTTGCGTAGCAGGGCCTAATATTGTGAAGAAGGATCTCTAGTTGATCGGCCTCTGAGAGTGACTTGGACAAACGAGAGAACATCCCATCCATAATTGAGAGATAGATGGTGATATTCTCGCGTTCCCCCTGAGTACGAGTACGAATCTCAGAGATCAGTCTGTAATCGTAATCCGATTGATCAAAGTCCTTCCTCAATAGGGCAGCTAACTCAGGCCAAGAACTAAGCTTGCTCTTTACAGACCGATACCAATGCAAGGCATCTTCTTGAAAAATTTCCGTGGCGTAACTCAAGATTTTACTCGACGAAATATTACGGGCTTCGATAAACTCATCAACACGTTGAATGAATGAACGCACACAAGTTTTACCGTTAAATTTTAACTTCGTGAGGTCAGCTGTACTGCGATCGCACGTCACCGAGATCAAATTTTGAATCTCAGGTGTGGCAGTAGCAGGCTCACTAGAGCTACCAGATCCAGAAGTTGATGTGCTCGGTATGGGTCTACTGGCTTGAAGAGCCTTAAACTTTTTAGAAAGGATGTTATATTCCTTAGTGACGTCATCATGTTCTCTCTTGACGTCGTCAGCACGTGTTATCCTCACAATACGGTTGTATAAGTGGTTCAGCATGTTTTGAGTTCTCAAAAGTACAGCAGAGCTAGGGTCAGGCACATCAAGATTTGCCTGAATTTTTGTGAGAACTTCTATACAGCCTTGAAGATCCTGTCTAGCTTCAAGCGGAGATTCTAAAATGTGCTCAGAAGGGAAATCTTTAGCCAATTTAATAATTTGCTTGCGTAAATCCTCTACGGAAGACGCAGGAGTAGCACCTCTAATACGCACTTCGTATTCAAGCTCCGACTTCTGAAGCGACAAGTACTTCACGGACAACATGATGAACAAAAATGAATTGAAGGTAAGAAGTGAAAAGCAAAAGCAGCTACTTAAAAAGAGAAATAATCAACACCCGTTCTCCGTTCTGTTACAATCAGATGATGATGATGATGAACGTTTGGTTTTTTTTTATGATTGAAATTAGTAAAAATATAAATAAAATTGTTAACAGCAACTAAAAAGAAAAAAAACGCTACTAATGTGTACTAGTCAAATTTTAAACAACAATTTAATAAAACGCAATTTAAATTATCAAAAAAAGTCAAACACCCTATAAAAGGTACATGTACAAGTATGTATGTATATAAGTAGGTACGTAATATTTTTAATGTGAATTATTATTTATATATTTATTTCAGAACAAAACAGTATTGCAATTATTAATTCAGAATAAGGACTTTGTACACCTTAGCAACAAGAAAAAACCAAAAAAGAAAGATAAAAAACAAAAAAAACGTTTCACAAAAAGAAGCCACAAACATACACTAACTACTACTACAAAGAAAAGCAGAATCCGATGCGTATTTAACCCACGAATACGGGCGCCAGTGTACCGGCACCTCCTATAGGGTCTTTCGACCTGATAGTAAGAGATCCCTAGGTGGGATAATAAAAAGACGGAGGTTCGGTCAAAAAAAATATTTAATTAATGGCCCACGGGCTAGCTCGGTAAAAATTGGTATATAAAATGGCCGTGGGATTGGGCTAATACGCTACACGTCGGATTCCACTTATCCCCTGCAGTACAAGTACTCCCCTGATGTACGCGCCGTTGGTGGACGTCGGCGCTCAGGCTGGCGGGAGCTCGCAATGTACGAAAAGCCAGAAGCAAGCGACAAGCAGGCAGCCGTAAAATAGTCACTCTGGACTTTGAACCCCAGTTGGGGTTTATTTATCTCACTTATACAACACCACAGTGATATTAAATTGTCGAGGAACACTTAGAGACGACGACAAGAAGAACGATTACGATTTTACAATATAAAAATGTAAAACGTATGAGAGATCGAACTCAAGCGACGTGCGTTCACTTCGAGAAGGTCTGGCTTGTCAACGCGGCCGGCGGCGAGACGCGGGCGCATCGGATCACTTACGTCATTCATGCATTCATTCGCTCGCGAGTGAGTGATCAGACGGCGTTAAATAATACCGCGGTAGGTTTTAAACGACTTATCGTGTTGATGAGTTTATATTACTAGATTTAGCGTAGTTTTAAGACATTTTTAATAGTAATTGTAGTTGTAGGTTGTAAATAGTATTTTTAATTAGGTAAGTAGATCGTTTAAGAGTTATTTTATATTTAAATAAGTGTAAATGCACGTATAACGTGACATCCTATTAGTCCGTAATATTAAATTACTAGTTAAATGGAAAGCATGAAAAAGCGAATTTAGCCAAGTAACATTCAGTGACTAACTTGATAAAGACGATAGCCGAATGACATAAATCCGAAAATAAGTTTTCCTTTTTTATGGCCTATACATTAATATACTTGTCATTGTGGGTTAATACCCACAAGATGGTCTGACTAACTGATTAAAGTCACCGGAAGTTGAAGTAGGCAGTGGTCGTGCAATCGTTCGTTGTGGAAGATTTTGGGGGAGACTGCAACTGGTTACCGCAAATGGAAATGCTAGAAAGAAGTAGTAAGAAGAGCCCAAACCTCAAGTTTTTACAGAGGTAAATCCGGAAGGCGAAAAATTGTAAAGTGGAGAGCTTTTGTGTGCCTTATGGGGCCACAACCCTTAGTCACTCATGATGTATCGAGGAAGAAAATGAAGACCTGATTCACGTACATTGCTGTGTGAATTTTGATGTCATTAGATAAATTATTGAGTTTCTTAGAAAGTAAAGCCAAGCTTATCCCGTAATATAGAACGAACACCAGTAATTGCAAATCCGATTTTACAGTTATTATAAACCAAATTAAGGAAGTCACAAACTTTATAATGTTTTCACTGTGTACACTAGTCCTGTCATTTATTTGACAGACTCACTCAAACATCTGTACTTCTTCTGATTCTGACATAACAGAGGTCCTAAAATAGGACGCCAGAAAATAGCATTTCCCCTTAGTCGAAGCTTTAAAAATCGTCCTTTTGTTTACGACGCAATGAATTTCAAATTTCAGACACCTGCCTGAAAAGGTGGGTGTCGCTTTTGTTCCCGGTAAATAATTCTCGGTACGAGCCGCTTTTATCGGGGTAATTCGTTTAAAATGAATCAGGTTAGGTAGGTGAAATTGATAAACGCTGTTCAACTGACGTCCTTTCGAAATATTTAATACCTATAAAGTTCCTTCGTTCTAGCGTAGACTTCCAAATTTATCTGTTTAAAATACGCGATGATGATGAATGTGAACGTGTGTGAACGCATATTATTATATTCTTTTCACAACAACAAAATTAAAAAAAAAACGAATTATTAAGCAAAACGCCGATAAATCTGATAAATAAAACTGAAAAAACAAACCGCAATTCTCGATGACATAACAAATGAAATAAACAATTTAACGAATATGGTAAGTCGTTGTCTAACATAAAATATTAATGACATCGTTACACCAGCAAAACGCTTTCCAGTTTAGTCGTTTGCTCGATAATCGAATACATAAATCACAATAAAACTCACAGCAGGGCGACGCCATTGCTCCTAATTTATGGTTCCAACGTATCTAGCAGACCTTCGCTAGAAACAAAGTGGGAAATAACAAGACCCACTGGACCTCCGCTGGAGGCATGACGGCCAATATTCCGATTTATTGAACTAGTTTTTGTCCAAAGATATCATCTGTGTTTTTTTTTTCTTAACAACTATTTATGAAAAGAGCGTTATTTCTAAATTTCACTATGAAGATTAAATTGCGTATATTATTTATTAGGTAAGGACTACCTAATAAATAATACAATAAAATAAAAGAAAGATTAACTATTTTTTCGTCTTTCTTTTATTTTTGCGTGCCATAGACAGCACTGTAATAATAAAGAAAATAAAGGCGCTAGTGTGGGTTCTTTAGTAAATCGGAAAAGCACGATTAGAAAAAATTACGTTCTTATTACAGTTATCAGTGAATAGCATAACAAGGTAGACTGTACCTGTGTACTGAGTCTGTACTGTGTGTAGGTGTTTGATATAATTTGATTCATTTCTTTTGTGAAAACACTATTTATTATCGTTAACTTCACCATTATGTAGAGTGAAAATAAGTTCACACAGCGGTGTTTCAGAAAATACGGTCACTTAAGTTTTTCCCCGAGTGTGCGATTCGTTCCAATTTATTCACAGATCTTTTGTAAACAGAAAATACGCTTTTGTAATTCAAGTAAGCGGGAAATCGTTTATCTGGTTAAGATTAAACGTGAGATTTTACTTTAATCTTAATCTATTTAGTCTCTATATACATACATAGTATTATACGTATTGCGCGTTGTGCGTTTATTATACGTATTGAGACGCTAATATATAAACCCCATGTTAAAATCCACAGGTTTGCATTTATCTGCATTGGATACCGCCAGTGATATGCATGACCGACCGAATTAGTACTGACTATGCATACTGCACGCAATTCCTCCAATGCGTACAACATGAGTCAGTGAATTTAGCTTTGGTCTTATATGTGAGTCACTCGATAAGTTTTCACACTTTATACATAAATCACAGGTACAACCGCTTATATACATTCGTTAACCATTATTAAAACATGTGTCACAATGTTGTAATTTAGTAGTGTAAAAACAACGGAGGCAATTGCTAATGAATCACCAATTCCGTAAAATGTCGAAGTGAATGTCAAAAGTAATATTAAATTGCTAATTAATAGGCTTGTATAGTACATGTACTATGTGCTAAAAATAATGAACTCCGCTCACTGTACTAGAACGAACTATTCCGTTTCGTTTCCGCTCTTTAGTACGCTTAGTACACTAACCGATCAAGTCCGACCAACCTGCGCAGCTCTGAATGAATGAGTGAGGAAAATGGAACGTAACAGCACAGCGCTGGAATAGATCGATCGGTCTGATCCTACAGAGCGGAACAGTACAGAACGAAACGGAAGCAACGCTTAGATAGAAACAGACCACTGTTCAGACTAGTACACTAGTACTAGTGAACTAAAAAACCGAACTAGTACATTGGCACGATTGTACTAGTTCAATGCGATCCGTTCAATGAACGAGTGCGCACAAGCCTATTAATTATTCACTAATTCTGTAAAATGTCAAAGTGAAGATCCCAAGAGGCTATTATACTTGTGTGATAAAAAAACATAATAATAGAGTATAACATACTACATATGACAGAAACATGATGTTTCTTTATTTGTTTATGCCACACCTGGCCATAAAGTGGCTTTTTCCGCACGCTGCGCGTACGGAAAAAGCCGCTTCCTGGCCAAGTGTAGACATAAAATGATGTACACACACGGGAGGTAATAAAGAAAGCCCTCGATCGCATATTTACGTCCCTCGCTTGCAGCTCGGGATCTGCGATCTCGGGCTTTCTTTGTATTACCACCCTGGTTGTGTAATGTACTATTTTTAATGCGGGTAAATTACACCACATTTTTAAGTTACATATACATATACATACAAGAAATCAATCAAAGTACATAGAAAAATTAAATGGTACTCACCTGTGGTCCAGACCGGGAATCGAACCCGGTACCTCTGGATTCCCGGCCCAGCGCCTTAACCACTTGTGCTTCGGTGGGCACACACTTAGATCTCTTGTATCTATATATGTAGAGTATAACATGTCACGTTATAAATAGGTCAGACAGATTTCGAAAAAACGTCTTATCTGTGGACATGACAATGATAGTTAACGGCCCGAATACACATCACTATGTTTTTATATCATAGCCTCATAGGCCTTAAAGGAGGAAAGTAGGGTTATTTGCTTATAGGGGCCCAGCTAGAAAATTAGGCTTTAAAGCCCCTAATTTTGTGATGTGAGGAAAGACGTGAACACTTAACTCATACAACAAAATTGGTATGACCCAAATAACGGAATAAAATTTAACTCACTCCCGCTTCCGACCATTTTTCAGTTGTTACTATAGAAGAAATTGTGAACCAGTGCACGCACGTAAATTTACCGCATCTCATTTCCCCTCTAATTCCCATGGTAACCATGGCAAATACCCGAAAAAAATATAAGTTGATCATTTGTCGGACGAAATGCGTTCCTCCTAAGAATCCCAGCGGTGTTCGCGACAGTGGAAGAGTAATGCTCGAGGTGCTTTACTCTTTGATCTACGGCACCTTGCGACAGAAACGCTCTTACGCCACCTTATACTATCTGCAGTAGGTACGTTGGTGAATCTTCATACATATTCCAATTTTAGTAACTTCGTTTAAGCGGCGCCAGGAGACTACTACAAAGGCAATGAGAAAAGCAATAATTTTTTTTATTTTGTTTTGTGAATTGTCCCATTATACGAGTTGCAGAGGTCGTCTTTTATTTCATTTAAAGAACTTTGAAATCCTTAATTGATTCTTATTTTGTTAACAATATTTTTGATGATTTTTAAAACGGAACCCTTATAGTTTCGTCACGTCCGTCCGTCTGTCCGTATGTCACAGGCATTTTACTCAAAATATATGATGTTTGATGAAATTTAGATTATAAGTATCTTTATAAGCCGCTATGTATGTGAGATATAAGTATACCGCAGTAATTACAAGCAAGGTCAAAGGGAAGAAGCGCCCCGTTCGAGTAGCGCTTTGTGCCAAACCGTATACGAGTCTCAATTTCAGGAGCCCCAAGGACGTGCTGCAGGCTGCAAGGCCGAAGGGTGTGCTCTTCTACAAGAACCCTATATTCTGCAAAAGGCATGAAACATCTCACGCAAGCAAACATTTTGTGCAAGTCTATTTGTGGTTAGTTTTTACCCGACTGCGGCGAAGCCCAAAGGAGGGTAATGTGTTTGACCTGTATGTATGTATGTCCGTTCCTGTGTCCGCTCGTAACTACTCAACGGCACAACCGATTTTGATAAATGATACATCATTGGATTCGTCTTGATGGCGCGAGTGTATGAAGTTCGTTAAAATAAACAAAATGGCGGATTTTTTTTACTAAAAATACCGCGGTCGGGTTTTTTTTAGTAAAAATATTTAGTTATTAGTTTTTAACTTTATTTTCACCTGTAGCAAATTTCCTTATAGTTACGGCTACGAAACCCTACACTGAGTTTTTTGGTTGATGTTTTGGTGGTTCATTTGGATAATTAGGGTAAAATATTTTCGATTGCTTCTTAATTATATAAAATAATCGTTTTGTTTATCATTAAAAAAATGGTAACAAAATACGAAAATTACCGACTTAGGTGCCATATAGAATTTAAGACAGATCACTCACGTTGTACAAAGACGAGACTTGATATGTTTCCGGAGCATTCGGCATTCCCTTAAGCATGAGTATTCGCGAACGCTGCCCGGCGATTACTTCTGCTTAATCGCCGGGCAGCGTTATTTGAGTCTCACGGCAGTTTTTTGAGTAAGACTTTTGTGAAATTTATGTACAAAACTTTTAAACATTGCTCTAATTATGCCACTATTCTGAATAGATTTATGATGTCATAATATCAAAGTCTTTAACTATTATCAGCCTGTTATATTTAAGTACCTAATTCATGTTTGTGGCATGGAAATGAAAAATACATAATTATTCGCCGGTAACCCCTTTGAACTGCAACGCACACTGCAACGTATTATAAAGTCGTTTCAATCACGAACCATTCACTCACTCATTACCGTAATAGAGCTATTACGTGGCAAATACTGGCTCACCAGTTAGATTCCTTAATAATGGCGAACGGGGAACGACAGTTATGAATTATTAATGAAATCAGCCGGGCAAAGAACTTTGCAATAAACTGGTGATGAAAATATGTGGACTTTTGTCAACAAAGCCCGCATTGCCAGCCCGGGAACTTGCCCTTCGGCGTCCGCATGATCGGTTTTTGCCGAAAACTTTTCGCTATTCGAGTTATGTTTTCCGGTGAATGAAAATAAAATTAAGGAAGTCATATGAATGAGTAATGTTAGTGGAAAATATTGCGTTTCTAAGAAAAATTAAACAGCGATACACGTGAAATTATTTGTTCACTCCATGTTAATCTGGACATGTTCAATTATTTAAAGTAAAGTAAACAATGAAGTAACTTTGATACTATATCCTAATTCTCGAACTCGACTTAGATTATTTATATTCAAATTTCCATAGGATTCTTGTATCCCGGGAAAAATTAACTACAGTCCGAAGCATACATAACGAGGACAACCCTTTTTAGAGTTCCGTACCAAAATGGTAAAAAAGGAACCCTTATGGTGCGACTCTGTCTGTCTGTCTGTCTGTCTGTCTGTCTGTCTGTCCGTCTGTCACAGCAAGATATCTCAGGATTTACTGATGCTATCGACTTGAAATTTGGAAAAGTGTTAAAAACCGCTAATTTGAGCCTATGGAACAGAAAAAAAAACCTATACCTTTTTTACTTTTTTTTTAAAGGGGACCGAAATGGGATGTCTAAAATCAAAAGTTGAGCTAATATATCGAGTGGGATATCAAATGAAAGGGCTTAATATGAAGATTTCAAAACTGTTTTTATTTTTTTCAGTAAACGTGTAGTTTTTGATTTAAGACCAAAAACGTTTAAAATAATACCATTCCCCCCCTATTATCTCCGAATTTACTGAAAAGAAAAATCTGAAATAATTACCGATTATTAATATTATCCTAAATATTACAGGAAAAATAAAACGGTTTTTCTAACTTGCAGCGTCTTTCAGAAATTCGCAAAAATCGTAAGACAACCTTATTTGCTCCTACTAAACTAACCGCGGCATATGTCGATGAATGGGGACAACAGTTTTACAAGAGCAAAGTTAAGTTTGTCCCACCATACAATTTTTCTTGAATTATTCACGTATCTACTGACGATTTTGTACGGAACCCTCGGTGCGCGAGTCCGACTCGCACTTGACCGGTTTTTTTATTTTGCTTTTGTGTTCACCTTGTAATTATACAATGTCAAACAGCCGTTTATATTTCATACAATATATATAAACTTGTTGTTTTCACTGTTCACCTTACTTTTTACACTTGTGGGGGTTAATCCCAAATAATATCTAATCGTAAGAATATAGGTACTTAGTTTTAAATGGATGTAATAGGAAAGTCAACAAACAACAAAATGTAAACGATATCCCTAGTAAGATTAAGGTAACTTTATTTTACAATTGATGATTCATCAAGTATTCATAGAACCTTAAAACTTGGCGCTACGAGTGCTTGAATTTATAATTAATTTTGCGTTACCTTTTTTTAACTTCCGTGCTGTAAAGATATAAAAAATTAGCCGAGACTCATTGAAGTTATACAACTTTTTCATTGGAATAATTAAACAACTTGGGAGTAGGCTCTGTGTTCTAATTAGGCAGGATTTGTGCATTTGAAGACATATGCCGCATGAAGCAAAACTTTTTAACGCTGATGAGTTACTTGCCTCAGGCAACGATTTAAACGGAACACGCACACTTTCTTAGGCAAGGAAACTGGAGCAGAAATTGTCGTGGGCATCGGCAGCTACCAACGGCCGTTTTCATTGGCCTAGCGCGGGATGTTGGGTAAAATAAAATTCCAATTAAACGTTGCTCGAAAAAGAGTGTTCGTTATTTAAAACCAATTATGCGGATTCAGTGGAAGCTGAGCTTGACGCGGTTTTATTGATTTTGTATGTGAAACGTTTTGTTAATATATAAAAAAACATTTGCATAAACCTCTATCGCTTAAAAGTAAAATTGGTTTAATAGTTAAACTGGCACACCGATTGGGTTTGGTAACATTTTTACAATATATATATGTCTTATTCAAAAACCTCTTTTTAAGCAAGTGGTTTTAATTTACTTTCAAGTTGATGTTATATTCCCAAATATTATGTTTGATATTTATTGGACATTGCATGCTAAAAAAACCGGCCAAGTGCCTGTCGGACTCGCGCACCGAGGGTTCCGTACAAACTCATAAGTAGATACGTGAATAGTTCAAGACAAACTGCATGGCGGTTAGTTTAGTAGAAAAAAAATAAGTATGTGTTACGATTTTTGCGAATTTCTAAAAACGATACAAGTTAGGAAAACCGTTATATTTTTTCCGTAATATTTAGAATGATATTAATAATTGGTAATTATTACAGATTTTTGTTCAGTAACTTCGAAGATAATAGGGGGAATGGTATTTTTTGAAGGTTTTTCGTCCTAAATCAAAAATTACATAACTGAGAAAAAAAATTAAAATGGTTTTGGAATCTCCAAATTAAGCAACTTCATTTGATACCCCTCGTGATACAATAGCACAACTTTAAATTTTAGACCTCCCATTTCGGCCCCCTTAAAAAAAAGTAAAAAAGGTATAAGACTTTTTTAATGTTCAATAGGCTCGGGTTAGCGACTTTTAAAACTATTTCAAATTTCAAATCAATAGCAGTAGTAGTTCCTGAGATATCTCGCTGTAACAGACGGACAGATGGACAGATGGACAGAGTCGCACCATAAGGGTTTCTTTTTACGCAGAACATAAAAAAAATGTTTTTGGATAAATTACATGCATTTGTGTCGTTTTTTGATTTTCAAGTCGAGGACTATTGAAAAAATATATAAATAACAATATAAAACAAATTCAAAGATGTGTAATCTTCGAAAATACTTGTCTTACCAATTAGTTTATTTTACGAATAAATCGTGTCATTTTTCTGAAAACCGTTCAAGGGCATATATGTATTATGTCCAAAGGTCAGAAAGTACAGACCTCATAATTTCCACTTGTCGAAAAATCCGAAAGTCATAATAATCAGTGTTCGGATTAGGTAGTGCCATTTTGGGTGAATGACCTTAAACATTGAACATAACATGGATAAGACTTGGAATTAGGGATGTAACGATACACAGTTTTGCCGATACGATACCGATACCGATATATAGTAGTTAATATCGGCGATACCGATACCGATATCTTAGCTAAATAATGAAGTATGAATTTCAGATATTTTTATATCCTTATTATAACTAATGGCAACGACTACTGGTTATATTTACCAGAGAGTCAACCTTGAAAGTGTAAAGTAAAAATAATAAATTGTCAACTCAAAATTCTTTTTTTTTATTAAGAACCAAAGATTAAATTAACATAGTAATTATCATTGCACAAGGTAATAGAATAGACCAATACATAAATTAAGTCAGAAATTGAAATTACTTTTTGCAGATTTTTTTTCATACAGCAAATTCTTCAAATATCGGTTGTATAATATCGGCGATACCGATATATCGGTATCGGTATCGGTATCGTTACATCCCTACTTGGAATATTTTTGACATAATATTTACTGTGCAAATTTTAAAGAAGACGCAAAAATAAACTTATACTTTTCATATAAAATCCCGGGGTTAAAAGGTACATCCATATTAAGCTTACGCACCGAAGTTCCGCGAAATGGCACTACCTAATCCGACCACTGGTCATAATGCACATGTGTAGTGTAGGCCAGGTGTCATAATGAATGCTTGCCGCCTAGTAGTAATACTTAATAATTATTCATGACCCTTGTATCATGCTGGATTAGTGAATTGATTCTCGAGTTAAGAGTCACGGATTTCTCGACAATACAATTTATGACATCGGGACTGTCTGACCATTGGCCTTATATGGCCCTTAACGGTTATAACGTGAAACGATAATGTCAGGGAGTCGGCACCCTTTGCTTAGCGCGCCCTGACAGCTTTGAAACGGTCCCGAAACCCCCCGTTAAAACAGAACCAGCGTATTCAAATAAAAAAAAAACGGCCACGACACACGTCATTTACGGCCCGCAGAACCTACGTGTAACAACACCATTTTCGAGCAAGTGTGGTGAAAAATATTTTTTCATCACACTTGCTCGAAAATGGTGTCATTACACGTAGGTTCTGCGGGCCGTAAATGGCCTATTACGCCCTAGGGCGTAATGGTTTTCTTTTTAAATTTGAAACGCTGGTTCTGTTTTACTCTTATTTGTCATGTTCAAAGGAAACGCCAACTTACTTTTTTAACTTTTATCACTGAAATATTCATTTAAAGATAACTGTAATTGCAAATACATATAAACACATATTTCGGTAACATTCATTAAATGTTTAAATAATGTATTTCTTTATTTTGCAAATATAAAATCAACTAAAATGGCCGTTACCGCTATGGTTTCCGAACGTGACTTGACGTTTGCATTGTCTATGGACATATGTGACAAATGTCACTGTCTGTTTTAATATTTTCTTGTCATACTGGGTCGAAAAGTAAGGTTATTTTATTAAGATTTCCTCACAAGTGTGATGAAAAACATTGTGTGTGCCACGGGCGGTAAAGGAATTACAAACTCGTGTTATTAAAGCCCTCGGTTTCACCTCGGGATTATAACAAACACTCGTTTGTAATTCCTTACTTACCGCCCTAGATACACAATGTACTATTTCATCACACTTGCTCGTAAAGGGTGTTAAACACGCGGGCTTATAGACTAGCTCGAGCCGATTTACCTCCCGTGGGTTATAAAAATCTATAACTCCCACGGGAGGAAAAGTTGTATGAAAATCTATAACTCCTACCCGTACATCATTTCAGACTAAGGAGGTTTCAAATCAGCCAAGGCTTATTTCACATCTTCAAAACTTGGCTAAAAACCAATTTTAGTGTATATAAAAATTATATGGTATATTTTACTATTATTTCAGTAATTTTTGCAATTATTTTAATGCAATTAAATTAATTTACTTTAAAATTTTATTATGAAAATCGGTACAATCTGGCGGCATTGCCTGCCAAGTTTAAAAACTAAACGCAGTTCTTAGCATTATCTGTGGAAGACTATATTGAAAAAGTTGACAGTTGAAGTTGTCTCTTAGCGGGTGCGTTTAGTTTATTTGATTTTTATGTTTTATTTTTTTTCCCCGCAAATGTGATGAAAAACATTGTGTGTATCACGGGCAGTAAGGGGATTACCAACTCGAGTCATTAAAAGAGAGCATTCCGAAATATTTCCGACACCTATTTACTATTCAGGTAGATGTTACCCTTTACTATGGATACCTTGTTTGTCCGAAATAAAGAATTTGATTTGATTTGATTTGATTTACGGCATTGATTACGGATAACCTAAGACGCTGTAAAGGCTGAATGTACACCACTTGCGGTTCAAATCGGACTTAGAACACACTCAGTGCCGAGATCCCAACTATCATTTTATATGGAAAATTGGGGTTTTGGCACTGAAAGTGTGAAGATAAGTTGGCGGGTAAAATAGCGTTAAATTGAGCTGAACCGAATTCGTCAATTAGTCTGATAACTATACATTATGTGGATAATTTGCACTCTCCAATGATATCCTCCAATGTCAATCTCCTATGAAGTCATGAGAGTTCCAAAAATGGTGAACGATTTCGAGAGAAGGTAGGTAGTACTTGCCTGCTTTTGATTCCTATTGGCGAAGGTATTGCCGTGCCCTCAGATTTGTTTGTTGGTTTGTCTTTAATGCAATGACAATGTTCTTTGCAGCCCTTTACGTTGGGTGAGTTTTGGCATAAATATGCGATGGAGTGTGAAATATGATTACTACTTCTTATCTTATAAAAATGCGGAATTTCTAAATAACTAGGTACGTGTATAGTAAGAATTTTCTAAGGTGTCCGAATGTTGTTTCATTCTCTTTACGAACATTCGGACGCCTTAGATAATCTTACTATACCAAGCTAGGTTAACTTTAACTAAAGTAATCAATTTATCAAAATAAAGTATTAATATACAACAATCGTAATTGTAGATATTTTAAATATTTACTTAGGTTAATATGAACTGAATGAGCTTTATAAGTCTCTTGTAAATTAGCACAATGACTTCATGGAGAAATATCTTTACTTTTACACTTTAATCTTTAGTCTGTTGACTAAAGTTGAACCGCGTTTAAATAATAGAATCTTAAGGAAGGTTACCTATTTTATTAATATTCTATTTTAAGTTCGTAAGTTTGCATGAACAAAAGCAAGTGCGTACCTAATATAATTATGTACCTACGCCGGTTAAGCGTTAACCACACAAAGGTGTATGAGGGTTTAAATGACTCTTAATACTAAATAGGAGGGTAATACGGATAAAATATTGCAGCTACATTTGTACAGGGTCCCACAATTTATGTTTAGTGCGGTACTAATTCCTAACACGAAGGAGGAAGTGAAAAATATAAATTACGACAATACTACAAGAGAACCGACAAAACTCATAAAAAGTCGGTACCGTGTGAACTTTCCCTTTGAATATTCATGGCACAAACTCACTCGGAAGTTTTTGGTGAGAAATTATGGTAATAATTTTATACTAAGTTAATCCGTCTTGCTGAGATTTCATAAATTAGGAGTTGTACTGAAGTCTGGCCCGCGTGTGGTCTGGCATCTGAGCTTGGAACGTCTAAATTAATGTAGATACTTGGGGTGAGTTGTTCGTCAAGTTGGCCCTCGTTTTAAATTCCCTGTAAGGATCGTTGGTGTGTTGGTAATACGTGATGTGGCGCGAAGTGCGCATCAGTAAGCTCCGCCCTCTTACCACTTAACTATTTACACCCCGCTTGAGCTCAATTTTAGAAGTGATTTTCTGAAAGTGAGAAACGCCCTTTTATTAATGAGTTCACACATCACTGTCGAGTAAAATACGGGTATATTTTTCTAACATTTTTATAGCTAAGATATTATATTTATCTTTATTTTCTTAAAGGAAGAATGTAAAATGTTAAAAAAACCGGCCAAGTGCGAGTCGGATTCGTACACGAAGGGTTTCTTACCACCATCCAAGAAAAGACGTTTCTTGTCCCCCCTTGGACTGCCTTTTATATTTAATTTTATTATTTGTTGTTATAGCGGCAATAAAACTACACATTGTGTGAAAATTTCAAGTCTCTACCTATTACCAGTACGGTTCAATAAATAAAGCCCTGTGACAGACGGACAGACGGACATACAGATAGACGGATAGCGGAGGCTTAGTAATAGAATAATAAAACCATAAAATAAAAGACACACTACTACTTCTGCCGTCATACGACTTAAAGTCGCAAACCTGCTATGGAGTTATATATATATGTATAGAAGTTATTCGGGTCTTAGGCATACGACGGCAGACTTGTATTTTGTAGACAACCGACAATACAGCTGGTTGTTTATATTGTATGCCGTTTCGAAATAATGGTGAGATGTTAATTTTAACCTTTTGGATGCCAAGAATAGAACCGAATTGAGTTTTCAAGCAAAGAAAAGCAATACATAATATTAACCAAACGTAAACCACTTGGTCCACATAAGGCACACACACATAAATTTTACTTTGATTTTCGCAACTACGTTCAAAGTCGCAAAATAATATTATATTGTATTTTAGTTGTAGTTCTTCATTACATTTTAATGAATTTGAACAGGTTAAATTTTATTCAGTTAGGTATGATTTTCAACGAATTTTTTTCATAACATGTTTAATTGTTGTTTTTTTATTACGTGTCAATTTTATCCTCCTGTATTTAATTCACTTTACAAACAACAAACATTTTTATTTTCAAGTTACTTTAAATCATTATAACGTTTGAAGAAGTTAGCAATGCAGGTCTCATGAGACATATGCTTGCAAATTGTGGTGGCAAAAAGTGGACACATAAATTATAGCACTGCGTTCAATTCCGTTCAATTGTGAGAAGAGCCTGGGATTCGAATTTGTCTAAGCTTAGAGAGGGTATTCACGTGCCGCTAGCGCCGGCTAAACAAAAGGCGGCATATAGGAAGATTTATGAACAATTCACGAGGCAATGATGTGGGGTATCTATTCAAATGCCCTTTGTATTTGGAGGGTAGATGATGTATGTTTGTGATACAACAGAATACGTCCACTTGTCTCACCTTCCGAGAGTGCCTCAGCCTTATTATTTTTAGGCCGCGCCGGCACCGACAGAGAATAAAATATACAGTAAAACGTGGAGCTCGTATGGTTAAAACTTTATTGAAATAAGTGTCATAGCTTCACTCTATTAGTTAAACGAGGAATTTTGATACAAACTATGTACATTTTCTATTTACGTTTCGTGAAAGTGTGACTGGACAAACAAACCAATCGTGATAAGGGTTTCATTAATGTCCTCACACTGAAAGACGACTTTTATCCTGACATTGAATAGGCTATGAGGGAACCCAATATTCTTTTACAGGGCACCTTTTAGCTTAGTATCGCACCGGCTCTAAGATGGTTACAGCCCCTTTGCGCGCCGTTCTGTTAATATAAACATTACGAGACGAAATAGCTAAGGTAACAGAATGTATCTTGTGTGTGAAAAGCTATTTACCTTGAGCCATTCATTACATTTTCTCTTACACGGAACGAAAAAAGGGCACCTGGGACCGGAATGAACGATGTCGTCTCGTTTTCTATTATTCACCTTTGAATTCGTATTGTAGCAATAAGGACCCGACGCCTTAAAACATGGTAACTAGTATATTTGCATAAGTTATTTGAGAACGCGCGCTCGGCATATTGCCGTGAATATTTAATGCCTTCCCACGAGTGCCTTTCTGCCCGAAAATATTTCTTTGAGGCATCCGAAACACTATTCAGTGTGGCACGCCGCCTGAATAGAAATGTTCGCGATAGAAAACGCGTGTAGTATTTCCGTTCATAAGAGTATGCTTATGCTCGGATGCTTTTAGTGGAATCACGGTATCGCGTGCCGTGTGTAATAAAGATTACGATTAATAACTCCGCGGGTTTTCTCAGCAATAATGTGTTCAGTAATGGAAGCGGGCGGCTCATTATTCAAACTCAAACTTTGCTCGAACTCTTGATTAAAAGATTGATATCTCAAAAGTTGATGAAGCGAGTTAGTTAAATATGTTAGGTTTGGAAACTCAATAACAGTATTCGAAACTAATAATTTTCTTACTGTAACCATGATTATGAGGCAGTTTCTACATCTAGCTCTGAAAAGTTGGGCCGTGCGTAGGAAAGTGTGTAGTGTGTGTAGCTAGGAGGTATCTATGTTGTCTTCATAGATTTTGTTGGAGTAGCTTCGGTGTTTGCAATATTAATTTCATCGTGCAGCTGGATCTACTCATTTCAGCATCACACAGGTAGCTCAGGCTTATACACAGGTAGATGCTTGCCATACCTAAATATCTGACAAAAATAATTATAAACGTGAAAGTTTGTGCAGATGATTGTTCCTAAATAACACTTGAATAAATTGCGATAAAATTATTACATGAAATTTTCTGGATTGAAATATTGGATATTTTATATCCCGATAAGGTTAAATTTTCTTGGGATAGTAAGAACTTCATGTGAATAACGCGGGCGCAATTGCGGGTAAATGCTTGTAACCAATATTTTTTTAATTGGTGTGTTAAGTGATTTACGTGATGTATTTTGTTCGATAATTTTTTGTCATTGTGTCCTTTGAATGTTAGTATTTAAAAAAATGTATTGCTTATCATTTCAGACAACATTAAGGTTACACGCAATACATCGCTGCATTCTATAAGTTTTTTCTTCTCAGGAAAGCCTCTTTTGTCCAAAGTGCGCTACTAAAAAGCATGGTGAAATGGCCGTGAAAAGCAACCCTTTTCACGTATCAACGTAAGTCAAGAAACTTACTAGTGTTTACCGCGAATAAAAAACAATAAACCCCTTTTGCCAAAATGTTCCAAACTGTAATAAATCACTATTTTCAATACGGCTTTTATCCTAAATCCTAAACGAAACAAGATAAACCGGGCCATCGTGAAACCCGCATAAAACCGCAAAACATTCGAAAATGATTTATAGTAGCCCCGATCTGTTGGGGAGGCTTCGTGGGAGCAAAAACAGATTATCGAAATCCCAGTTATTCCCAGCAATCGGTTTAGCGACGCGATCTACGAAAAAAACAACAAAAAAACGTCACTTCTGAAAACAATTGCTGCCGACTAAATTAAGTCACTGTGCTTTTTTATCAAACAGGAAGAGATTGTCAACAATTTAAACATGTTAAATCGCGAACATTTCTTAAATAATTTTACATCCCGATGTTTTGTATCCTTTAACAGCGTTAGAGGTAAGACTGGAAAATAGTAGATTGTGTCAAGGGAGCAAAATGATGAATTTACGGCGAGGGCGTTCATTGAATCCTGAACGAAGCGAAGAATTCTAAAGTATAATCCGGAGCGTAGTGAGGGAAGTGTTAACGGCCGTGGTGAAAATAATTTTGATACCTTGTGACACATACCGCTTTTCACATAAACTATGAAGAAACATAAAATAAAACGCCACTTAACAAAATAACGAAATATATCATTAATCAAAGTGCGCCACACATTATTATTAAAAGGGAAAAGTCACAATAAGCATGACATATTCTAAGTGGGTTCAAACTAAAAATAAACTGTATAATTATCTTTATTCAATAACTAAACAATAAATAATAACAATAAATCATCTTAAACTACACTAATTATGCTAAACCTAAGACTAAAGTTACTTTAGTAATAAAGTGTTTGTTTTTAACTAGTGGATTATTAGCGCAAATTTCTGTCAATTGAGTAGGTATCTACTCCACAAACGTACAGTATTTCCTTTCATTCAAGTCCTTTTCCCATCATGTCTAATCATTATTTGCAAGATACACTCACGGACGATGAATTCAGGTCACTTTCTATATAACCGTTCATAGAAAATGTCCCGAATTCATTGTCCGTGAGTGTATTTTCGTAAGAAGTCGTAAGAGATAATTAGAAACTGATGGTTTGGGCACTATTACCACGACTCTTTAAAAAGTACGGAGTAAAAGTTGTAACGGTTAATACACAACATTTTTTTACAGCGTATCGAGTATCGGTCCTGTATTTTTATAATTTTCTACTCCTGTATCTGTCTTTTACTTAGTCACGAACACTAATATAAGAACATATATAATATGAGTTCAGAGAAGTCTATACTCTATTCCCCATAAAAGCACTTGTGTCTTTATAGTCGCAAGAAGATACTGCTAGCAGCCACAGACTTCTAAATCTAGGTTAAACTTAGGTCAAGGATTACGCGTTCAATACTAAATTTACAATAAAAATGCACAACTACCAACTTAACAGACAAATAAATTCCTGCGATTTTTAAGAAAAACAAATCTTTTCGAACAAAATTCTTTGATGCCAACATAAAAAAAAGTATTTTTAATATCGTCACTGTGTGTCACTAGCGAGTATACGTCAAATTAAAAACAATGTTTACCATAGACACATACTTATTATATAGTCATATGTCATATTTGCGTTGTTTGCGCGCTATGTTTAATTTTGTATTTTATATTATACAACCTAGTCGTAGAAAAAGTATTGTATGCAACGTTATATAATTAAGTCAAAAAACGCTCATGGCGTCTCTATTTGCGATCCGCCGCGGCGGCTCGTATCGCAACCCATGCCATTCGCATTTTTTGACCCTACTTATAGGTACAACTGTTTCAGAAAATACTATAATTTTTAAACGCGAATACAGTGTTTGGCAATAGCCGAATTCAGAATACTTCTTGTATGGACGAAAATAAATGCGCGAGACATTATGAAAAATAATATGTGTGCCTATAATATTTGAATAGTTCCCTCGATAGCGTAGTCCCGATCTCATGGAAGTCAGCTTTGGTGCACCCGATCCCTAAAAAAGGCGACCGCTCAAACCCAACCAACTACAGGCCGATAGCTATAACCTCTCTGTTCTCGAAGATAATGGAGTCCATTATCAACTGCCAGCTCCTTCGGTACCTAGAGGATCACCAGCTGCTTAGTGACCACCAATACGGTTTCCGTAAAGGCCGCTCAGCTGGTGATCTTCTGGTCTAACTAACACATCGTTGGGCACAGGCGATCGAGACTAAGGTCGCATTGGCCGTTAGTTTGGACATGGCGAAGGCCTTTGATCGGGTTTGGCACAAAGCACTTCCTTCGAAGCTTCCATCTTATGGGCTTCCCGAGAAGTTATGCGAATGGGTCAGTAGCTTTCTAGCAGGCAGATGCATAAAGGTCGTAGTTGACGGTGAGTGCTCTGAATCCATGACTGTGAATGCTGGTGTCCCGCAAGGCTGTGTGCTATCGCCTACGTTGTTCCTTCTGCATATCAACGACATGCTGCAAATCTGTGGCATTCACTGTTATGCAGATGATAGCACGGGTGATGCCTCCTACACCGGCCGCGCCAATATTTCTCGGGATAGCGTCATCGAGAGCCGTAACAGACTTGTGTCTGAAATTGAAACTTCCCTAAAAGAAGTTTCAGAATGGGGTCGACTTAATCTAGTCCGTTTCAACCCTACGAAGACACAGGTTTGCGCCTTCACCGCCAAAAAGCTCGCGTTTGTCGCATCACCTCGTTTTGAGAGCATCCCCCTTACTGCCACAGCCACTATCGGAATTCTTGGCGTCGACATATCGAGTGAAGTCCAGTTCCGCGGCCATTTAGAGGGTAAGGCTAAATTAGCCTCTAAGAAGCTTGGTGTGCTCAATAGATCGAGACAGTATTTCACTCCGGCCCACCGCCTTCAGCTGTATAAGGCGCAGGTCCGTCCACATATGGAATACTGTTCTCATCTGTGGGCTGGGGCCCCCCAGTACCAGCTTCTCCCTCTAGACCGCATTCAACGGAGAGCGACTCGTATCGTCGGCTGCCAAGTTATTTCAGATCGGCTCGACTCCTTGGCACTGCGTAGAGATGTAGCCTCGCTCTGCATCTTCTATCGTCTATATAACGGGGAATGCTCCGAGGAATTGTTCGGATTAATCCCTGCCGCATCTTTCCGCCATCGTTCTACGCGACAATATTACCATCCTCACCACTTAGATGGTTGGCAGTCCACAACTGTGCGTTTTGCTAGAAACTTCCTGCCTCGCACGACTGAACTGTGGAATAAATTGTCGCCTGCAGTGTTTCCGGACCGATTCGACCTTCAAACCTTCAAGAAAAGAGCGTACTCCCACCTGAAAGGCCGGCAACGCACCTGTGACTCTTTTGGTGTTGCAGGTGTCTATGGGCGACGGTGATTGCTTACCATCAGGCGACCCGTCTGCTCGTTTGCCCCCTATTTCATAAAAAAAAAAAAAAAAATATTTCTCCATGATCCCGTTATAAGATCCTGATTTTTAGTTGCAATTGGACCACCTCGAAAATATAATATTTCAAACAAAAAACAATTTTCCAAATCGGTTTAGCCGCCTTCGAGTAATCGGTGAACAAACATACAGACGAATTGAGAACCGTCTTTCTTTTGAAAGTCGGTTATAAAAACACCTCCAATACGTTTCGCAGTTCCTGGACCGCAACCGCGGCTGAACACATCGTGTCATAAAAAAATCGAACAAGTGCGAGTTCAACTCGCGTGGAGAAGGTTCCCTCTTTTCTGGTAGTAACGAAACAAAACCTTAATGTTATACGAAGGGCACAATTTAAAGTTAATTGACACATACTATGTGTTGCCCCTGTGGTATATTCTGCAGGCTTACAACTCACTATCGGCCGTTTCAGAAGTAGTCTTATCAACTTATCATCTAGATTATCAAAATTTCGCTCAAGTTGCCAGCCTCTATCTGTACGATTCCAGCAACATTTAAAACGTTATCAGATACTGAATTTAAACATACATTAAAAAAAAAAAATTGTGACGCACGTTTCTACAGCATTGACGAATTTTTTAATCATAAATTTTAGTTTAAGAAAATTGTAACCTCATTATTGTTTAAATTCATTTATTTACATTACACAATCGTGTTTGGATCAACATATGTGTGTAAACCAAATTTCGGCTAAATTGGTCTGGTAGATTAGAGATCTGGTAGTTTTGGAAAAACAAACTCTTGATGACTTTCGATAATTATTTATGACAAACAATACATTATGACTTATAAATTTATGGGTAACAAAGGGATCCCAAATTGAAGAGTTAGGCAGTTCGGTTCTGTGTAGTTGACGACTTGTGCAACTTTCTTTGTCTAGCGGTAAAGAGCGCTATCTCCTACATTTTCTTTTACGATACGGTGCACTGTGGCTACACCTTTTTTATTTGATTTGTGCAGTTTATCCTAGATCTTTTCCTTCCTCGCTTGCCGATAACATTTACTGCAATAATGTTTTTGTAATTAATAGACTTGAATTTTACATATTACATGCCTATTTCACATTCATTATAGGCGACAGATGATGATGACATCTGTATATGACGAGCTCGGCGAATTCCGTAATATCCATGTTCAATATTGGTCACGATGTATATTAAACTGTCGTAGTCTGCAGTATGTAACGGATAACTGGTAGCCACATTACTATGCACAATTGGAATAGGGGTCGGAAGCGTGTATTCCATCGCCAGGGTCGTATATTAGGTCCAAACCTATCGTACATAAAGACGGTGCAAAAGAGGAATTTAACTGCTAGGACAGTTTAAATGCAAGACTCGCATATTAACTATTTATAGCAATAATTTATCAAAACAAACTGCTCAACTGGTCAGGCCTTGGGATCATTACGCAGCCTCTGAACCAATAGCAATGCCAAGTCCACAGAAACAATTATCAAACTTCAATATTAATGATGTTGTAATCACGACAAAAGGCATCGAAAACCGAATAACTTTATAAAGCGTTCGGTTATTTCCGCCGATTGCCGAGCGCCGCCGACTGTAGCCATTTGCTACGCCGTAGAGGGATCCGTAACGCGGCAGTCGCTCCGTAGCCGTCGTAGCGATACCCCGTTTACAAGCTTCCAAGGGGATATTTACGTTCGAATCTCATAGTTCGTAGAGCATTAGAGCTGTGACTTTAAGTGAACTTTCTTCGTAATCGAATTTTTGAGACTTGTTTGTTTCATTGTTCCTGTGGAATCGTTTTCATTGTGCTTGGATGAGTAATATCGCAACAGGTATTGTACAATACAATTTTATGTAACCTTTTTGCAATGCTTTGTTTATTTATAGTGCTTTCTTTTTTACTTTATTTTTTTAAACTTAATCGAAATTGATTACAATACAATAAGGAAGTTTTTTTTGTTGTTTTTTTTTGTCTATTTTTAGAAGGCTAAGCAATTTAATGTAAAGGCTATTTTATTTAGATTTCCACCTAAATATAACTTATAATATTTAAGATGTTTAATGGGTACGGTAAGTCAAAAGGGATGAATGCCGAATAGGGATGAAAGAAGAGGAGAGGCCTTTGTGCAAGAATAAGAAATCCTTAATTAGAATCGAGAAACAAAAAAAAAGTTTGTGTCAACTGCTGCTATAAATAGTCGACTTTTAAAACTGAGTGCCACCGACCCGATAGTCGAGTCCAATGTCTACGCAGGATTTTTCCCTACAAATGGAAATTAACGTGATACGGACGACAGCGTATAGCACATGTAGCGATGCTTAGCTCTGAATGTGTTAACAAAATTGACAGATATGACTATAATCGTAATATATCATCTCATATCAGCATACTTCAAATCGAATATTCAAGATTTAAAAATTTATTCAACATTAATTGGAAACGCCGTGTTCTTTGACAGCGAATGAAACGGCCCAACAAAGTTGTCTAACAGGTTAACACAGGTTAATCCTGTTATTTTTATATCAAAAATAATAATAAATAAAACTAGTTTTAATCGTACCGCAACCAGAATTTTAACTTGGAACAGCTATTAACTACTTATTGCCCCGTTGGTTAATCGTAGAAAGCGTTCCGTAGCCGCTACTACAAAACAATGAACTACAGAAGAAAATAACTAAATATTTTTACTAAAAAAAACCCGACCGCGGTATTTTTACTAAAAAAAAATCCGCCATTTTGTTTATTTTAACGAACTGACACTACCCAGTGACACTCGCGCCATCAAGACAAATCCAATGATGTATCATTTATCAAAATCGGTTGTGCCGTTGAGTAGTTACGAGCGGACACAGGAACATACATACATACAGGTCAAACACATTACCCTCCTTTGGGCTTAGCCGCAGTCGGGTAAAAAGTGCACTAGCAAAATAGCGTATCTTTATGACACTACGTCCTTTTATTGAGAAGCAGTTTTTCGGCTACTTATACCTAACTCAAAAACTGTATATCCGATTCCATTTCCACCGACTTGCCTATTATTTAACCGTTGAGGAACACATTTCACAGTTTTTTATAGTTAAATAATAGACAAGTCGGTGGAAATCGAGTTCTGTGGACCCCCCCCCCCCCGGTACTGACTAAAACAAGGATCGCGGAGCTAAGCCGCGGACAGACAGATATGGCGAAACTATAAGGGTTCCTAATTGACTATGGAACCCTTGAAAATGCCTTATATTCGTGATGCGGACCAAATTCTTCCATCCAAATCGAATTTAGAAGATTACAAGACACTCTAAAGAAGGACGGTCCTGTAAAATCTGCAAGCGACAAATGAGCAAACCGTTCTCCTTAACTCTGCCACCCGGTCAACACAAACAAGCCTAAACAAACGTAATTAAGGTAAAGTGATTTTAACTTGACCCTTTAAAATTCATGCATAAATTTACACCAAAAATGTTATACATTCTCGAAAGTTATGATGAGGTAAGAATGGTTTTGAAAAATTAGCAAGCCTTCAAGTTTTACTTGACACTTGTTTACTGTGACATTAATCATTTTCTAGTTGTTCGTTAACTTTACTTGCAACAATATTTTGATTGCAAATGCTTTTGTTTACAGTAGCAGCTGCTTTTTTATTTAAGATCTAGCATAGATGTATCTAGATACACATTCAGCCGGAAAAAATGGCCCCACAAAAGTGTTGCCCGAATGGCTTGGGGATCTTATTCTGACATAGTCTAGTTTCACCCATAGACGGCGACAGTTGTCAACAATGACTAAATGTTGCGTAAAAAAATGCGTTAAAAGCAGCAAAAAACCGGTCAAGTGCGAGTTGGATTCGCGCACCGAGGGTTCCGTACAAACTCGTCAGTAGATACGTGAATATTTCAAGATAAACTGTATGGTGGGACAAACTTAACTTTGATCTTGAAAAACTGTTGCCCCATACATCGACATATGTCGTGTATAGTTCAGTGGAAGCAAATAAGTTTGTCTTACAATTTTTGAGAATTTCTAAAAAACGGTGCAAATTAGGAAAACCGTTTTATTTTTCCTTATGGGAGTGAAGTGTTGTAACTTGATAATCGCGGAAACCGAATACAATATTTTGTAAAATGTATCTAAGTAGGTATCTAAAGTACGAGTAGTAAAAACAGAGAACTAAAGTTTGCATTCTTGCTGCCTAGTTAAAAAAGAAGCACCTAAAAGATATTTCGGTTGCCCTAAAAATACAGGCTTAATTCGATTGGTCTAAAATTTACATATTGTTCTCTATGTGAAATTGGCAAAAATATGCTTTCGCTGAAATTTTGTTACCGAATACGTATTCCCAATTTTCGTATTCTAAAGGCAACTTTAAAACTGTAAAATCGCTTTTATCCAAATTGAGTGCTAGCGGGTGTTGCGCCCGTATTTTATTATAATACCTGCCTACCTTGGAAGCTACCTGTAATATTTTCTTTTATTTATTATCTGAAGCTGGGACAGAGGCATAATGTCAGTTATTATACCAAACAAAACCTTGTAATTTTTATACCTTTTGGTTTTCAATCCAAGTGTACTAGGTAGGTTAATGAGTAAAAACCGCATACGTAACGTACGTAGCCCATATGGTTTTGTCGTCAAAGCGCTTCCTTCACCTCCATAATGCTATTACTATAACTACGAAAAAGAAACTCTGTTGTTATAGGAAAACGGTTAATTGATCAATCAGTTTTATTAGTGTTCTGTGCCTCAAGCACGATAGTATCGGGCGACTTTTAGTCGCGCAACAAGTACTATCTATATCTTTCTATTCTTTATAGTGTGACAGTGACAGGTCATGTCCTGTTGCGCGATAACGACTGTTTTGCCTATGGTTCATACCGGATAACAATAGACTCTATAGGGACACAGAAGCAGAGATTCTAAACATTTTCTGTAAAGTTATAATATTTGATTTTATTTAATGTATGATTTTAGCACAAATTGTTTTGTTAAACTATGTAATGTACTTTCATTACTTGTTTTACGCGATGGTCGTGTGACGACATACGCCTGGGCAAACGCTTCTTACTCATCCCCACATAATCACTCACATTGAACGTTACAAGTAATAAAGTATTTACCAATTATTTAAGAATAATAAACTATAACAGAAACAGTAAGTAATTAAAATAACATACGAATTCGACATCATTATTCGATAGTAGGTACAATATTATAATGACAGCTCTGGTCAACGAGCAGAACTAAATGTACCTCTACCCTCCATAGCTAAACGTTCATTTCTTGAGTGTTGCTTATCTCTGGATCTTTGGGTATTTTATAAGTACACTTTTTTATTTTCAGGCAAATAGGACTAGTTTTATTTAATATTTACAAGTTCTGAGGTGAAAAGTAATAAAAAGCATTGGTGAATAAATTAGACGAAAGTATTGACATCATCAATATTTTATTTTAGAGCATCTATTTTCGAGATGTCATTTGTTGAACGTCAGCCTAAAACCTGCACTATAAAGATGACTTTTTTTTTCTTCTGTCTATTCCTATACAGAACAGACTGTAGTCCATTCCATTTCACTAATCAGCCATTAAAATACAAGAATAAAAATAAAAACTATAATGAGAAACTTTTGTTACGGAAATGGACTAAAAAAAAATGTCCAACTTTGAGATATATTAAAGAATTATATGATAATTGATTCTAGGTTGGCGAAAATATCAAATAAATTACAGAATTAAAATATTACGGTGCGGTTAAACCGCTGTTCAAAAGACGTTGAAGTACCGTAAATACAGTTAGGTGCCTCAAACGTCACGTTTTTGACGCGCCTTTCAACCCTATAAGTACTTACAATAACTAGTGTTCATGTACGAATACTATCGTTGTGTATCTTAAGAGCGCCTGTTTTTATCTCTGCTTGTATTCTTCTCTTTTATTAGGGTTCCGTTCCGTACCCAAAATGAAATCAAGAATTAAAGGGGGTCTCCATATAAGATGCGTGTTTTTTTGGCGTTTTTTGATTAACTTTAGTAATGGTAATAGACGATGGTGATGCTTGATATATTCACAGACTGCGTATTTCCATTGCCGCTATAACAACAAATAATATTAACAAAATAAAAGGGGGTCCCCCCATACAAGAAACCTGTTTTGGCGCTTCTTTGCTCGTCGGTGGTACGAAACCCTTCGTGTGTAAATCCGCCTCAAATTGACAATATTTCAAATTTTCTACTCCTTCATTTTATGAGCTGGATAGAAAATAGGTGGAATTTTAAGCTACCCGTATTTTTTCTTTTTCGTTTTAACTCAATTTTTCAATTTAAAATAGCAGTTTGAAAAGTAGCTCATTCTAAAAGGGCGTATGTAGAAAATGATGTCACTTTCCCAACTAGAATCCAGAGCGACAATTACGATTTAAAAAAACTAGAATCCAGTGCGACAATTACGACTAAAAAAATAACTGTCAGGCGTTACAGCGTTGTCAACATAGGAAGTTCGGGAAGACGATGCTTTTGCTCCTCTTATTTGGGCTGGATTATATTTATCACTTGCCGATGTGTGCTCCATCATCATCATAATTTCAACACGCGGCAGATTGGTGCTATCAGCCTGAGAAAAACCTTCTGATGTCTTCATTATATGAAAAAAATCGGTGTCCGGTAAAAGAATGCCAAGTTAATATGTTTGAATGCGTTATCGGAGTTCAGTGGGAAAGTGCCAAGTCTTTTAAGGTCTTCGAAAACGTGCAAATGAACCAACGGTAAGAAAATTAAACTTCTAAAGCCGCTAAGCAGCTGTAACAATTTTCAAAACAAATAAACGTCAGACGACTCAGACGGCAAGTATGTCAGAAAATGACAAGCGGATACCATACACTTTTTAATCGTTTCAGCACTAAGGTCTCTCTCGATAATGCAGGGAAAATGACGTCACACTTCCGGTTCACACTAATTGACGATTTTTTCCAAAATGAATGGGAAAAAAAATCCAAAAATATTTTTTTTTGAGTATAAAATACAGTTTTACCCAAATGGTTTTCGAATTAAGATCGTTTGAAAATATGAAATGTTGTCAATTTGGCCGTTTCTTTATGTTATGTGCTAATAATGCTTTTTTATGTTCCCAATAAAGAAAATTTCAATTGCTATTATACGTCCCCCCATAGAAAGATACAACGAGCAACAAGCAAGTGGGGTTTAACCCTGAAATTGATTTTGTCCGTTTATCACTTTGAGTACCACCGACCCAATAGTCAGGTCCAACGTATAGCACATAGCACACCTAATGATACTTGGCTATGAATTGAAAAAAAAAACAAGAATGTGCTAAAAGACAAGTTGTAATGTTGACTTCCAATAAGAAAACCCCATTTTTTTAGCGCAAAGTTTCCAAAACACTGCCCTTACCTTTTCTGAAAGTATTGGGATCCTCGGAGTCGACATTACGAGCGAAGTACAATTCCGGGGCTATTTGGAAACAAAGCCAAACTGGCTTCTAAAATGCTCGGGGTGTTCAACAAGGCAAAGCAGCACTTCACTCCTGGCCACCCACCGGCTTTTACTATATATAAAGCCCAGGTGCGACCACATATAAAGTATTGCTATATCTTTGGGCTGAAGCATCCCAACACCAGCTTCTCCCTTTGGACTCGATTCAACGCCGGGCAGTTCGAATTGCCATTCGATCCCATACTAACATACGGCTTTGAACCACTTAGCCTCAGGAGAGGCGTTGGCTCTCTGTGTTTGTTCTACAGTATGTGCACAACGGGGAGTGTAAGAACTTTTCGGGCCCGTGCCTCCATCACACTTCTATCATCATTCTTCCCGCCTCAGGAATAAGGTTCATCCACACTTTTTAGATGCTTGGCATCCCAAGAACAAGCAGGCATCACGTTCTTTTTTGCCAAGAACCGGCAGGATATGTTAAGTACGGCAAATAATAAATATGAAATGTTGGGTTGAGTTACATTTGTAGGTTATTCGAAAAAAAAAACACATTAGTGTGGTAGCGGGACGGTGTGATCAAAATCTTTGTTTATTGATGTCGTAATTGCACAACCCTAGCGCTGATTGCTCGCGTGCCTCGTTAAGGGAACAGCTCTTGACCCTTATTACTTGACGGTAGTGTAAGAAAGTATTACAATAGAAACATAGGTACCTTGCATGAAAAAACGTTCTATAAGTAGGTACCTAAATGTTGCATGCAGACATGTCTCCAGATTTGGTTGCTGTGTTGTAGGTAAGTATTTTTTTAATACACTTGCTTAAAAAGTGCAGTAGCTGTAAATCGTGCGTAAAGTTGTAATCAGTAATCATTTATTGTGTGAGGAATTCGGGTCAAGTACAGAGGTAAATACAGAGGTATATGTATTTTGCGCACTAGTACTTTTTACTTTTCAGTTATCATTCTTTTAAACTTCCACTCGTCCCAAGTATTGTCCCTCGCCTGGCGGCTCGGGCCAATACATCTCGGGACTCGTAAGAAATGACAAACTTTCCGCACTTATATCAAAAAGTACTCGTATAACATTGAGAGACACGAATTTTTCAAGTTGCTTAAATAATTACTTACTATTGTTAAGAAAGTCGGCTGTGACCGACGGTTAAAAATGTCAGTTTCTATAAGGTTTCTGTTTCTTTCAAATTAATGCAAGTTGTCATCATCGTCAATTTGATTAAGTCACTACTAGCGTGATTACAATCAGAAGAGAAATATTTTGATTTTAGCTCGAAAAACATAAGGCAAAATAAAATTCATCAAAATGTTGTGTCCAGACGCGGAAAAACCGAGGTTAATCTGATGTGCCCTAAACTATGTTTGCTACTGACACGATTGACCGAAATACTTTGGTCATAGTTTAAGGACTAACATATTGTCCAACGCTCATACATTTGACAGATACGCAACATAAAAAAAACGAAGTAGGTTAAATTATGTACAAGTATATAGTTTCTTCTGTATGTAAACACATAATTTACTGATAAATTTGAAAACGGAATTGGGTGTATTTTCGCTGGCGTAATTTCTCTGGCCACCAATATTTAAAAGATTCCTCCTTACTGGACTGGCATTCGTTGGTTACTTGTTAGAACTTGACTGATTCTACATTGTAACCAAAAGTCCAATTCTAATAAGGCAGAATCTTCTCAGTATTCGCCAATATGTCATGACAGCGAAATTACGTTTTTGAAAATACACCCAATTATGGAATGAAAATAACGACTTTGAAAGAGATTTTATAAACATGACAGCTCGACGAAAGAAATTTATCTGTCACCATCGATTATTCTCTGTCATATATAAGACACACTGCTGTTACATTTACACGATTCATATTTTAACTAACAATCTAAAAAAAAATTGACGTGAAAAAATAAGGAAAGCATTTTTATAAAAGTCATTAACATACAGATACAATTAAGTACCTACAACTTAACAATAGTGTTCATTAAACCAACACGCGGCAGCCCTGAAAATTAGGTACCGAACTGCTTTGTGCGGCATTGTATGCAGTTCGATACCGACACACCCGCGTCTCACCCCGCAGCCCTCGTACGATTGCTCCATCAAAACCGGTCCGTCGGCCAACTGTATTATCCTTAGACTGTGCTTTGGTGTCGATAATTATTAGAATGTTTTTAACCTATCAAAGCTTACCTTCAGGGCAAATATTAGGCAATCAGGTGAAATATTTTGTGTGTTGCATCATCTTGTTTTTTCATATTCATAAATATAGGTACGTAAGTACGTACGTGGGTACGGAACCCAAAAAAGGTGTTGCAAGATTTTATTTAAACACATAATATATACTATACAAGGTAGGTACACCTGAAGAAAACGGTTTGATATAATGACGTCACTTTTATCAGTGGTGAAATCGTCTTCTTATTTTTAATTTATTGACATTTAACTCTCAACACCGCGGGCACTTTGGCTCGTAGTAATTTTCGCTACGTACCCGTACCGTTTCCCATGTTATCGGCTACTAATTTCTAGTAATTTTTTAAAACAGTATTCAAAGGATAGGCATTCATAATTTTTACTAACTGAGCTTTCAGGTACCCTATTATTATAAAAAATATCAAGGTCGGGTGTTAAAGTCTATAAAGTCAGTTGGTGATTTACAGAGCTCGGAATAGGTAGTGCCTATTTACCTAAACTTCGCGGGAGGACGTAACTAAGAGTGGTTACATTCACCAAAAATAATTAATTCTTTTTATTGAACCCGGGATTTCCCTGGTTTAATAATAATACATTATCCATATAAATTCACGCTCAGGGTTAGATTATTAATGAAATACCATTGTTAAATGCAGAAATTTTGTATGAAGTCGACTTCTGAGTTCTCAATATATCTTGTATTTCATGAATAATTTAACCCCGGGTGTGAATTTATGTACATTATGTATTCTTATTAATCCCAAGAAATCCCGAGTTCAATAAAAATAAACAATTATTTTTGGAGGTTGTAACCACTCTCAGTTAAGTCCTCCCGCGAAGTTTAGGTAAATAGGCACTATCTATTCCGAGCTCTGGTGATTTAGTCGTAGATAGTGTAATGGAATTATAATTACTTAGTTTAGGTTAGTGTTATATCCTGAAAAACTCGGAATTATTATGGTTCAAAATAGATTTCGACATAATCAAATTAAGGTGATTCGAGTGTTTCGTTTTTCATACAAACATAAAGAGGGTAATTGTTTGGTTCTATGGCATCAATTATATTTGAAATGTGTTTTATTTTATAGCTTGATGCAATTTATTTGCGCGAAATGACATGAGAAGTCTCAAAATGTCTAGGTATTTGCTTGGACTATTTTAGCAAGGATCCTTTGATAGGCTCCTATCTCACCCAGGAGAGGAAGATATGTAGAGACTGGCGCCTCTCAAGAAGAATAATGAATAATTCAATTATCTGTCAGTGTAATATAATGTTTACGTAAAATATATTGATTCAGTTCTCATCTGAGCTCCACCATAGAAACATTTTGTATTCTTTCGAACCCAATATAGTCTAAATTTACCAGTAGGTATTTGTTTCTCTTATATAAACTACCCATAAACATCTCCTTACTCCTTACACTATCTACCTAACAGCCACGAACATCTACTGCTGAGCATAGGCCTCCCCCAATTCCCCCATAGATCGCCACAGAGTGCGGTCCTGCGCAGACCGTATCCATCGGCTCTCTGCTACTCTCACGAGGTCATCTGTGCACCGAGTCTGCGGCCGTCCTACGTGTTGTTATCGTATAATATACAATTATTGCACGGCTTCCTTAGCTATTCCAGAATGTTGGGTTTTCTACTCATGTAGCGAAGGCTAAATGCTACTTACGGCGCAAGTTGACGGTATTTTCAAGGCGGTAAAACAGTATCTCGTCTGCTATAATTGTGTATATTACCCCTGTAGAAATTACGCTGGGGTGTTGGGTACACGTCAAGCGCCTCCGAGGGGGCTGCGTCTGTTTAGCAGCACGGGTAAACGCCTCGCATTGTTGACTTGAAATTCTGAATTTATTATTAGGTAACTAACTTGGTAAGCTAAATTAATTTGAGATTATAATGTTCCGAGGGCCCTTTACTGGCTTACCAACTTTCAACTCAGACGTGGTGTGAATAAAATTGCGTTTCTTCCACGCGTAAGGCGTCGTTTAACTCGTGTGATCTTGTTTTACAACTGTGTTTGTTTGGAAAAATAATTTCTTTGTAACCTTGCTGTTGTTTGAAAATGTTAGACGCAGTTGACTTAACATTTGTCTGTTTGTTAAGTAACTAAATAATGACACTATCTCGAACTATGAAATTATTAGTATTTTAATTTTATTATTGTGTCGTTCTTTAACTACTTCATTTATATTTCATTTAGCCGTACTTCCACATATTTTAAGTACATTATTTCCAGATACGTCTAAACTAACGGTAAAGTTCAAGCACAAGCTTCTTACTGAATGCTAATTCTTCAGGCGCCGGTACATACTAATTAATTCCGATACTATTTAAGTAGGCTTAGACAAAATGTATTTCTAAACACTTCATTCTAGTATGAACATTACCAAGTAGTTTCATAGTGGAAGTACTCTTGCTAAGTAACCCAACACCTAAACGCGAACCCTTAAGCTCTACAAGCTTACTACACCTGACACCAAAGAGAATGCAGTAAAATTTCACACCGACTGTTTCTTGCATGCGCTAAATTTTCAACTTCATGGCCGAGATGATAGAGCAGCTAATAGCTTGCGCTATATTATCACCTTCGCAGAACAACGTCGAGACGTTAACGTTAAAAGTAACAACCCGAACCGTATCTGGTTTTCTTTATTACTCATTAATGGTGTTTAATCTTATTATTTCTTACATAAAAAGTAATTACAGCTCGCTCTGTGCTTGAGAATATAAGAATATAAAAGCCTTTCTTTGTTTTTGAAACAATTGTCTATTGGGAGCATAATCAGCCAAAGATCTTAAGAAAGAAGATCTTGCAAAAATAATCTTAAATCTTAGAAGGGAAGATCTTATAAAGACACTGGGCCGATATGTGTGTTATTTGCTCGCTCCGTATGACAATGTCGTTAATCTATTATATACTATATCTAGATGTCGCTCAAACAGCCCGAATTACGCTGCAGACAGTGTTTGTTAATTGCTAATTCTGTACATTCTGCACGTATTTTCCGTAATATATACGGTTTTTTCCTTCATTTAAAATCTAAGTGTTCGATAGCGGCCCTGTATATTTTCTTTATGCCAATCACGCCACCCTTAACCCAAACTGATTCCCGGCTATTTGGCCCCATTATTATACTTTTAGTTTTCCTTGATGTTACAGAAAGCCGCCATATGCTGCGGAGGGATCGAATATTTGGTGAACGAGCATTTTGTTCTAATGGTGAAAGTCAAATTGCTCCTGGAAATACAGTTCAACGACAGTTTAATCGAGTAGGTACTTCGGGCACATTATAATTATAGCGTTATTTGTTTGACTTCGTGACAAAAACGCCGTTTTTAACATGAAGTCGAAATAGAGGTGCTAAATTATGAGCGTAAACAAATAAATTATGCATACAAGACTCTTAGTTTGTCAAAAGTTTTACGAAACTGAAAAAAAATAAACATAACAAGATAGTGAAACATTATAAGTGATAAGTTATTTTTAATAAAAAGGCCAAGTAATGCGGAGGCCATTAATCTCGGTTGCCAGAGGCACGTGTCGGGCATTGTCTGGAGCAGTGTGCGCCACTATTGTGGGACATTGTGAGACAAGGAAATTTCAACAGAAATTTAAATTAGAATGAGATTTCTTTCGCTTTACCATTTCTAATATTTTATTTTAGAAAATGCGCATAGGTAATTTAACCGTTGAAAGCACATTATCATTGAAACAATCTTTTACATTATGCGTTGGATTTCATTATATCTTGTCTACATTTTAGAATGACAGGATACAAAGTCGACTTCGTACATGAGAACGGTCATCTATGAAGACGACAATGATTTCATCGCTATTATCGGACTAAATACTTAAATATAAGGATATAGACTTCTCCTAAAGAACGCAACCAAGCTCTGTTCTCGGGCCGCCCGCATCCAGTTAGCCAGTCCATACTGTGTTTGTTGATAGAAACATCCTGCTTCCAACATTTTATTCCGGGTTTAATGAGTAAGAGCTCTGAAATAAAAATATGAGTCCGAAATAAAGAATTACATTATTTTGATTCTATTATTTAGGATGTCTACCCCTATAAAGTTCCCTATGGGTGGAAAAAGACTGTCAAATCTCCGATATGCCGACGACACCGTTCTTTTGACAATACAGGATATGAGTGAGCTGTTCCAAAGACTCGAGCTAGAAAGTGGCAACATCGGCCTCGCAGTGAACAGAGCCAAAACTAAATTGATGATAGTGGATCGAGCTGGAAAGCTAACAGATGTTACCTGCAACATTCCTGGCATTAATATCGTTAACAGCTACAGGCACTTACTACTGACGGTCCCAAATCTGTAATGACGGCAGCTGTGTCACCGAAATAAAAACACGAATTGGGATGGCAAAAGACGCCCTGACACGCTTACATCTAGAAGAAAAGAGGAATTGGTATCAAAACCAAGATTAGATTGATACGAGCACTAGTATTCCCTATCTTCCTGTATGGAGTAGAAACGTGGACAATCCTGGCCCAAGAAAGACAAAGGATCGATGCATTCGAGATGTGCTGCTGAAGACGAATGCTAAGAATACCTTGGACACACACCAATGCATCGAGTCTGAACCAACTCCGAATAAAAATTCGCTTGTCCACCATATGCCAACAACGCATTCTTACGTATTTCTCTCACACAATGCACAGAGGCGACGAAAATCTAAAAAAACTGATTGTGGTTAGGAACACCGAAGGCATTTCATCTTGTTGGTCGAAAGATCGCGTGGTCGTTCACCAACAAGATGGACCGATCAAGTGAAAGACTCGTCGTCCTCCAAATTCTACACGGCTGTAAGAGACGCGCTGGACAGAAACCGGTGGAGGCTGATCATCCACGCCAGGTGCAACCCTGATGCTGACCACGATCCTCAGACATGAGGGACCGACCCCAGAGTGAGAGAGGGACCCCTATCAACGCACATCTCAAGTTTTTTTCTGAGATATTATATATATAAAAATGATAGTCCTTAAGTCGCGTATTTAACGTGGTAATAAATTTAAAGGGGGTTTGCGCAACTAAGCTACAGTACCTATTGTATACGGCTATATTCGACAGCGCCCAAAATATAGCTGGGTGGAATTCTATTTCTTCTCGGGCTCGACTAATATTTTATCTCGCAAAGTTTCTAGAACGTGACGAGGCCGAGAAACGTGCCGCCAAGAACATTGCAGATTTGTTTGGTTTTCAATTATGCATACTTGTATTGTTGTACTCATAACAATAATAGATGAGGATAAATATATTACTCTTCTTTCTTACAGTTGTTTGGTTTAAATTCTTAATAATTGTTTGATTGCTAAAAACAAATACATGATTACATCTTCGAATACCTAGTTGCCGTTGCCACGAGTTCAGGTAGCAAAATAAATTATTTGTAGAAGCGACAACTAAGTTTAATCATTAAATCTATTTTAGGAAGAATAGCCTAGAACATGTGTGGCTTGCAACGCTGAAAACAGAACAACTGCCCAACCGTTAGTCATCACGACGACCAAAAATATCGATAATGTGAATAGCGCTGAAAGAGGGTGCATTTTAACTAAAGTGACGGTGGTGACGGAAAATGCGCTCGGGGAAACACTGCTTTAATTAATCAATACTGTTTTTCTGGCGACTTGCGTCATGAAACGCTTGTTCCTATTTGCCTGTATATTGACAGGGGTTATCGATAACTAAATATCAACGAATTTTTTTCATGAAGTATCGTTCGCCTCTTTGCAAGTTTGGGCTATAAATTTTATTATGAAAATTACCTGTACAGATTGTTTTAAAAATAAATGATTATAAGAACGTTTTACTTCATACAAAAGACAATAAACTCATATACACATACACGATGACATCTAATCGGTAATCAGGTACCAGTTTTTCTAATTCAGTAATTGATAGCGGTCACGTTGATGTCGTAATTAGTTACATCTAAAGAATTTTCTTTTCTGTGAAAATTTTTATTTCGAAATCAGTTTTATACTAAATTCCTTGTATCTGTGAGACTACAACCTCTTTAAAAAATTAATGGCAATGATAATTTATGAGTAATAACTTGTCACTGTCATCTATGTAAACAAAGTCATAGAAGTCGCAAATATTGAATGAGAAAAGTAAATTAGTAATAAAAAAACATGCCTCGATCATATTTGTGCTCAAAATATCGAGCGTTACAATATTTTAGGTACGTTTATCAATACAAACCAAACAGCTGAAGATGAACTCAAGAATTATTCCACGAAATTCATCCAAACGTTCCAAATTTCACGCACAGTTTGATAAACCGCATGAACTAAAACCTCCGTGACTTCGGACAGTTCACAGTGCTAAACCACGCTCAAGCACCCGGCCGGCCTCGACGTCGTCCTGATGATCTGGATCGACGCATTTTAAGATACTTTGCTTGGGATCCTCGTAGGAGCAATAGGCAAGCAGCGCTTGCTACTTAAATCGTCGGAATTGCATTATTTTCATTTTCGGCCATTTATCAATTTTAATTCGTTATCTATCACGCCCTAACTACTCATACTCGTAGAAAAGTTTATTTACTTAAGATCTGTCAAATTTTCCGCGAAAGCGATGGCACTTGACGTATCGTGATCACGTGATTTTACTTCAATAATTAATGTAGGCGACCATGTATCCAGTGGTTATTAGTTTAAATTATGCTTTAACCTTTTATTAATTAAAGAGTGAGGTATTTGTGTGAGACCTCGCCTATTAAGTTTGATTTTAGCTAGATATTAATATTTGTCTACTCCTGATTACCGATTAGAATTCGCCGTGTATACAGTGGTATAATCTGTTGTCTTCACACAAAGTAATTACCTATTAACTCATATTATACTTGTACACTAATCCGGTGAATAAACCTTTCAGATTATTTTATATTTAAGAATGGTTCTATCAAAGAAAAAAATACTAATGGCAGCTTTTACTGCATTTTCAATACAAGTAAGTATTCTACTGGCTTGTAGAATACTTGTATTGATTATTCTAATACTAAGGTGACCGAGATAGCTGCCAAAGTTAGCCAGTTGAAGTAGGAATGGGCTGGAACTCGAAGAACTGATGGCTGATGGCGAGTAAAGGTTCGCGAATGGACACCACGAATCGGAAGACGCAGCGGATCGAGATGTGTCTGACGACCTGGTAAAGGTCGTTGGAAATCGATGACGGCAAAGAACGTGCGATCGCTCGTTATGGAAGTCTGCGGAGGAGACCTATGTTCCGCGGTGGACGTCTTTACGCTGAAATGATGAAGAGTTACAGATTTGTACCTACTGTTGCAGTACTATTGTGTATTAACGTGTTCAAAGTTTTTCACATTTAAATGAAAAATACCCGATACTCCAGTGATAAAAAGTGTTTTTCTAGTAACGCTTTAAAAATGTTGGAGTATTAAATATTATAGACTTATTTCAACAATTTCTACTTAACAAATTGGTTTGAATATTTTGTAAAAGTAAATAACTAACGCAGTCATAAATAGGTGTAAACTGTTATGTTGCTCATTCGCTGGTTTTATAAATATAGGTACACCAGCAATAACATGCGATGAATTGACGCATGCAAAGATATCTGACACCACTCTATTCCTATAATAATAAGGTCGTGTCGGATATTTATGCGTCCCTCGTTTCGTCATATACTATTGCCGGTGGTTGTACAAGGCCTCATTATAGACAATCAATGTCACTATGGACGTGTAAAAGAAACTTTACTTAATACGGCTACTAAACGGCCGGTTCAGTCATTCGGTTATTTTTTACCCGACTGCGGCGAAGCCCAAAGGAGGGTTATGTGTTTGACCTGTATGTATGTATGTATGTCCGTTCCTGTGTCCGCTCGTAACTACTCAACGGCACATCCGATTTTGATAAATGATACATCATTAGATTCGTCTTGATGGTGCGAGTGTCACTGGGTATGAAGTTCGTTAAAATAAACAAAATGGCGGATTTTATGCAGTTTCAAAATGCACCGCGGTCGGGTTTTTTTTAGTAAAAATGTGGTTATTTTGATTTTAGGTTCCAGTTAGAAAACATATTGCTTAGAAGTATAAATATTGCAGAAAATCACATGAAATTATACATTATACGTTAAAAGAAATAAAATCGGTCAAGTGCGAGTCGGATTAGCACACGAAGGGTTCTGTACCACCTTTGAGAAAAAGACGCCAAAAATCACGTTTATTGTATAGGGCCCTTTTTATTATAAACTTTATTTTGTTTTTATTATTTGTTGTTGTAGTGACAGTAGAAATACCTAGGTACTTATTCTGTGAATACAGCCTGTGGCCTGTAATATGAGCAAAAAAGTTAAACGTAGGTTCTACTCCTCAAACTAGACAACTTTTTTCAGCGACTTTTAAAAATAACTTGTGGTTTGATTTTTAGCACACTTTAACGTTTATCCGAACACGCATCGTATTGCGAAATTGATTACGTCTGTAGGGTGACAAGATTGACAAGCAATGTCAATTAGACGGATTTTGATGTACATCGAAAATACTAATTACTTTGTATGAAAAAGAGACAATCTAAGGACTACATATTTTTAAAAAGTGGTTGAACAAAAGTTTTATTATTTGAGGAGTAGAATCTACGGTTTAATTTTTGCTCGTATTACAGGCCGCACCCGGTATATCAAGCACCTATTACCATTATTAAAATAAAACAAAAAATGCAAAAAAAAAAAACACGTTTCTTGTATGGGGACCCCCTTTAATTCTTGATTTAATTACATTTTTTATTACTTAATCTTTTAGCAACAATTCAAATTCTGTGAAAAATTCAAGTCTCTATCTATGATAGTTCAAAAGATACAGTCCTGTGACTGATCGACACAAACACGTTTCATGTATGGCTATGGCGACCCCCTTTTATTTTTAACTTTATTTTGTTTTTATTATTTGTTGTTATAGCGGCAATAAAAATCCAAATTTAGTGAAAATTTCATGTCTATAACTATTACATTGCAAAAGATAGAGCCCTGTGGCAGTCGGACAGACGGACAGACAGCGGAGGCTTAGTAATAGGGTTCTTAAAAAAGAACTTACATCCAAATAGTACTTAAACTGACTGAGCATTGTGAACGAACTTTACTGGTTTAAACCAGCACACTGCCATTTCAAACATAACTAATCCATCGTCCGTCAGTCCATCGTCGATGGCTCAGTTTCATTGGTCGATAGGGCCCGCATGCGGGCCCGCATGCGGGGAATTGTTTTCATTGGTCGATAGGGTCCGTATACGGGGTGCGGTAGATCGACCGACCGAGTTATCGATTTATGAGTTTCACTGGTCGTTATACCGTCTGAAGGGAGTCCCCGCATGCCGTATGTCGACCGAGTTATCGACTTGTGAGTTTCACTGGTCGTTATACCGTCTGCGGGGAGTCCCCGCATGCCGTATGTCGACCGAGTTATCGACTTGTGAGTTTCACTGGTCGTTATACCGTCTGCGGGGAGTCCCCGCATGCCGTATGTCGACCGAGTTATCGACTTGTGAGTTTCACTAGGTTGTTATACCTCCTGCGGGGAGTCCCCGCATGCCGTATATCGACCGAGTTATCGACCAATGAAACTGAGCCATGACTAATCCGTCTAATACTCGTAAATACAACAGAATGATATACACGGTACATTCACTTTACAGTCTCGCCATTGAGTAACCATACAACACACTATTTGTATTGAGTAACTTACTATATAAATATTGACTTGTAATTATTATTACCAATAAAGATTATGATTATAGGCATCAAACCAGAGTTTAAACAATGTACCTACTTAATAAATTAACAATTAATTTATAGTCTTCATAAAAGTAAATAGAACTCTATTTTCTGAGAAAACGTGTCTTTTGTTCATTAACTAGCATTTTTAAATCACTGATGTTGTACACACTTAAACCCCTACGCATTTTATACTCTCACTCTACCGTAATAAACTGTTAAAAAGCTATAACTAACTACCTTGTCTTGTACAGAAAACGCAGGTACTTATAGATAATTTTGACAAATATTATCTATTTCATTTTCACCGTGCTCAACGATTAACAGGATTTTGGTTACGATTAGCTACAGATATTTTTATATTCAATTTCTCTTTTCTATCCTGTCGTTTATGTTGAATGTTAGTTATTATTATTTGCTTACTTCAACTTAGTGCCAAAGGGAGCATAATGTTCGATATTTAACTAACAGTAAATTCAGCTCTTTTGTTCTAGGGCGGGTGGTACAATAATATCGCAGTTGCCAAATAATCGAAATTGCCGAGTGCGGTGGACCGAGATAACGACTGAACGTTCCATTATATTTGCAGCCGCTGCATTCCATCCGCTGCACTTTTTATTGGTGTTTACTTGTCAACAATTTGATACTCAAATCAATACTGTTCTTTAATATCTCCACAAAATGTATTGGTCATCATCATACACGGCACTCCAGGTGGCTTTTGCGAGTACGTCAGATGATAAGGTTTACAAATAAATCAATCAATTTTCGAGTTGTCAGTATAAGGTATTTGTACTAAGTATTTATAACCTGGTATATGTACTGTGCAACTCCGAGTACTTTAGTAACTAATTCTGTATGTTACGTAGATAATTAAATTAAACAAAATTGAATAGTATATAAAATGTACTATTCAATCTTGTTTTATTTTATTTTGAATGGCTTCAGTGTACTCGGCTACCACTACATGCCCACGTAACATACAGAATTAGTTACTAAGGTACTCGGAGTTGCATAATACTTAACCTTACCTTACCTGGTGGTTACCGATACTATTATTGTTATCCAGTATCTCTTTATTTGCTTAGGTTAGGGTTTTTACAATATATATATATAAAGTAAAATACAAAAAATAAACACATTCTAAAAAACCTAACCTAGGGTGCCGCGGGCAGCGGGGCGGGGCCCATGCTACCGGTGGTTAGGGCTGCAGAGAAAGGAACCTCCTGACGATGCGCGCCGTGTCCAGAAGAACCGCTTTCTGTATCTGACCCTTGATCCAGCCATCTAGCGAGAGTCTCAGTAGCACCAGTAAGTCTGGGCGTTTGGTGCAAATAGCTTGAGGTCGTCCATGTACAGCAGATGAGAAATGACTTCACCCCCTCTCCGAAGCCGGCAGCCCAGTCCTGAATCCTTCAGCAGAGTGCTGAGTGGGTTCAGGGCCAGGCAGAACCATAGGGGCCCCAGACTGTCGCCCTGGAAAATAACTCTCTCAATCCTTATAAAGTCATGCGGGCCAGGGGAGCCATCTCCGCCACCTGGTTGACGAAGGACTGTGGTCCACTGCCTCATACATGCGCCTATGAAGGATTTTAAAGCTGTATCGACTTTATACTGCTCCAAGATCCTCTCCAGCTATGAATGAGGCACCGAATCTACAAGAAGAGTCGATCCTATTATGATCATTATTATAATAATAGGAATACTAAGTATAAATACTTAGTACAAATACCTTATATTGACAACTTGATTACTGATTGTTTTATTTGTAAACCTTACCATCTGACGTACCCGCAAAATACCGCCTGGAGTGCGGTGTATGGTCATAATTTCTTAGCATAGAAAATTCAAGAAATGTTTAGTATCAGAGCATACTGAAATGAGATTAGACCTTACTGGAATAATCTCCTTAATTAGCGATGAAGTAGACGGAACCGGCCTCCAAATCTGCATTATCACTATACTACAGATATTACGTGAAGTTTCAGAGCACACGGGAAGTGCTCTCTGAAATTTCACGAACTCCATCATCATGTTTCGGTTTATCGGACTTTCAGGCACAAGTCATCCGTTTCGTCGAACAATACCGTAGGAAATCTCATTATTCTTGCAAACAGAGATAAAAACGTGGAATTTCCTATCCGTGGTAGTGATTCCGACTATCTTGTAAAATAAGACCAAATTTGCATCTTATTAAATGGACACTCCCTCTGTCGGGGCTGTTATTGAGGAACAGCCCAGATGAGGAGTTTCTGGTGCTTTAATGAAAATTCCTGCTTTCAAGGTATAGTCGTATAATGTGACTTTTTAAGGTTAGATATTTACAATTTAGTGTAATGGTCGGTAGCGTAGCGGAGTTTTTTTTTAGTGCCGCGCATAGAGGCGCTGCGGCGGTGACGTCATCGGCACTCTTCAGCCCTCGCCCCGCGGGTCAGCCCGCAGTCGCGTAAATACCCTCTCTTAGGCTCTAAACAGTTCTGAAATAATTTTTGTATTAGCTTCCGTTAAAATGTATTTCTTCTTGTCCTCAGATCATTGCACCATGTCACAAACACAAGTGATTCCTGAGAAGAATGCGCCCGTAGAAAAGTGAAAGAAAAATCCAGGATGGAGTACAAATTACTGTGCGTGTTCGCTGCGGTGCTGCAAATAATTGGTGCAGCAAGACCGGCGTGTCCGAGCGACCCCAACTGCGTTTGCGGCGGCACGCTCGCCGTCGAACTCAATTGCAATGTCGATGGTGAGTGCGTTTGAACGGGTTGTTTACAATACTTTTCCACGCGCTTTAATAAACTCTCGAAAATTTTACTTATTGAATGGTGTTTGACATTGTTTTTTTGTTTTTTTACGTGCCCATCACGTATGAATATATGTGAAATAAATTTAGGTCATGGGTGATCAGAAAAATATCTGTTTTGTTCCCTTTACATTGAAAATTATCTAATAAAACCTTGTTGCCTCTTAAATACATTTCAAATGCTCCCGGCTATTGCAAGATAAAGATATTCATTTAGATCCAAAGTATGCGTATGACCCAAATTATAACATTTAATAGCCTTATTCAATTTTTTTTTATTTCTTTCAGGTCGGACGGTTATGATTAATTTATTGCCAGACATTTACATTAATATTAAATGTGAAAACGCATCTTCTCTCGACTATCACAAGTTACCAAGATGCACCGGCCTTCAGAGCTCCTACAAATCAGTCAGTTTTAGAGACTGTCCTCTGCCAGCCACGTCATTCAAAGATGTTTTGAGAAGCATGGGGGTTTCGAAAACTATGGCATTAATATTCCAAAATACTAAGAACCTATCTGGGTACTTTGATAGGAAGCAATTTGCGGGATTACAAGATTTGACGAAACTATTGCTTTCGATAAACGGAAACACACAACTTCCTGATAATCTATTCATGGATATTAACAATCTAACATGGTTAAACATCAGATCGAACAGTATTAACCTTTCAGAGAACTTGCTCAAACCACTTGAGCGATTAGAAACCCTGGAAATTAGTCATAATCACATGACAAATATATCATCAACTATGTTTTCCCATCTTTCATTTCTTAGAAAACTTTCTTTGTGGCAAAGCAACGTGACGTGGTTTTCTAAAGATTTCTTTACGGGCGTTAACGTGCTCGAAGAACTAGATCTTAGTTCGAATGGGTTGAATGAGCTGCCGGCTTCAATTTTCAAGCCGCTGAGAAAACTCAAAAAGTTAACGTTGTTCTCAAACAAGTTTTCGTCGCTACCTCGGAATCTGTTCAAAAGTAACAGGGAGTTGGAAACTGTCATCATTCTAAATAACGACGTGACATTGAAAGAGTTACCGAGGAACCTGTTCAAGAGTTTAACAAATTTGAAACAAGTGTATATACAGAGGTGCGGTCTGGAGACTATACCGTATGATGTTTTTGTTGATTCTCCAAATATAACGAACATTTCACTGGCGTACAATAATCTTGAGACACTGCCCGAGTCTATCTTCAATGACCAAATTAATCTGCTCGAGTTAGATTTGAGCCATAACAATCTAAAGGACTTAGCTCCGAAACTATTCTCGTCTTTGGTAAGATTGGAGTCCCTTAACTTGGATTACAATCATTTGGTGGATATTTCTGGGTAAGCAATATTTTACGTAAGTTGTATACTACAAAAATTGAATTTTACAAATACTTTGGACTTAAGTACCAAATAATTACAACAAAGATAAAACCCATTTTTAAATACGAGTACATCGGATTCGGTCGTAATAGCAAAACCTATAAAAAAACAGAAACAGACTGCAGCGCGTAGAATTTTTAGACACAAAAACATATTTTCGTTTGGTTTTAATAAAAACAATTTTCCTGTTTCAGCTCAACATTTTCGTCATTGTTAAGTCTTATTTATTTGAGTGTGGAACACAACAATCTGAAAACCGTCTCGTCATATTTATTCAGCAACAACAAACAGAGAATGTACATATCCCTTGCATACAATAATCTTGATTTTGAAAACAAGGGGATGCATAACAACACAATGCTCATGAAGACAGCTCACCTTTCCCCATTCAGTAACACATACAATTTAAATGTATTAAATTTAAGCCATAATGAATTTAAAAATACTTTTGCTGACTGGTTTATCAATAGACACGACACATTGGATATTCGATTCAATTCTATCACAATTTTAAAGGTAAGCCATTAGAATTTATTCAAACAAATGTCCTTAATTTTAACTTCGGGAATAAATTAATTCCTTAAATTTTGTTTCAGGAGAAAACAATGGACCTAACATCTATAGAAAAAAGGCATTCTAATCAAGATCATTATTTTCGTCACATTTTGATCGCCAACAATCCAATACAGTGTGACTGTCGTAACTGGGAATTTATTCATTTTATGAAGGCTCGTCACTTCAGGGTAAGAAGTTTTAGCTTAATTAGGCATTATACTATTTCAAATTACAATTTTGTTATTGTTTATTTAAGTAGTAATCGTAGACAAGACAAAACTTCCATCTACATCATTTCAACAGCATCATCTATCTACGTCATGGCAGCGATAGAAAACTATGTCCGAATAACCAAGCAAAAAATTGTGAAGACTGAGATTTTAGAAGGAAGACCCTGTATGAGGCTATTGTCGCACACTAAAATAATAGGTTCAATCATTTATTCAAAAAGCGTGATTTCAAACTGCAATATGGTTCTATTTAGGTGCTTTCATAACAACCTGACTAGAATTACTCCATAAAACACAGATCACCCCCACTAGATAGCTAATCTTAATATTTTTGTACGAATCCTAACTCACCGATGCTCGAAGTCCGGGGCGAGCGTCAACAGAGCTTCGATTGGCCGATTGAAAACGCGTGGGGATCTGCAGTGATGGGACATGTTTATACAAGTAGCTGTCCCGACTTCAAAAAAAGTTTCCTGTCTTCAATATCTTCTTTTCTTGTACGTTTCCCGATTACTCAAAAACGGCTTGACCAATTTTGAAAATTCTTTTTCGTACGAAAGAAGACACCTTTCCTTTCATTGTCAGATCAATCTTGTGATACTAGTTCCAACTGCTCACCAAGGAGATTGAAAAGATCCTAAGCAACATAATCATCTCAAACCAGCTCCGAGATCCCTAGCAGTTCCCCTAAGTGCATCATCACGCCAATTCAACTTCTTCCAACACCATCATCAGGTCAATCTTGTCACACTAGTTCTAACTGCTCACCAAGAGAATTTGAAAGAGCCCAAGCATCATAACTGTATCTATAACCAGCACGGAGATCCCTCGTACTTCCGCCAAGGGCATCATCAGGGCCATCTTGATACTGACCTTAACTGCTCTAAGAAAATATATTCATTTATATCGTTATTGATATTATTAATTAGCAATTATAAATGTACTAAACAAACTAAAAGAAACTACAGGCTAAATAAAACTACGTAATGATTACTTTGAAATAAAATTGAAACGACGAAAATAATAGCAAAACTTCCTAACACCGCAATAATTTTTTATTTTTGTAAATAGCAGTCGCTCACGGGACGATAATTATTAAATTCGATACTATTCAAAAAACGCCGGTACTAGTGATGTTGCAACATTACTAGTACAACGCGTGTTTTCGTTAGAACGAAATAGCGTAATCGGTTTCTTCATTTGTAAAAAAGAGACGGACAACCTTCGCTCCTGCCCTGTAGTCAGTATAAAATGGACTAAAAATTTTATCTACCTTTCATACAGTAAACTTGACTTATCTATGGAAAATTACGACATATTTTTTGTAGTTCTAGGTTTGAGATTTCTTCCTAAACCATTTCACATAGCAAAATATAACGTTAGCAAATTTTCGTCGGATTGAATAAAATATTTTTTTCACGTCAGTGCGCACACAGGTCAGAAACATGGTCGCTACTGAACGAGCGGTCGGCCGCGTAGTATTTATTATGTGCAAAATACACATATCGGTGGCGAGCGCGACTCGCTTTAGATGCTCCGTCTAGTAGAGGCCATAAACCCAGCTCCTTGCAGCTCTAATGATCTATTTTGCCTTTAAAAATGTATTGTCGAGCAACTAACTGGGCCTAAAATATGGTAAAAAGTTAGTTACGAATATTGAATCTTTAAATCATAAAAATATTGCAAATTACTATCATCAATGCCACTCGCTCATCAGGTCAATTTCATACTTAATACAGACTTCACGAGTTTTGATATACAAAAATTATCTATTCAGTTCAAATCACACTAATATTATAAATGAGAAAGTTTGTGAAGATGTTTAGATATTTGGATGTTTGTTACTAAATAACGAGGTAACTGGACTGGATTGAGCTGAAATTTGGCATGCCCGTAGACCAAGTCCGGGAAAGAGACATAGGATGCTTTATATCCCGGTAAACAGTTCCCTTAGGACAATACCGGGAACTACGCGGGCGAAGCGGGTAAATGCTAGTTGTCAATAATTTGCGCGAATAAACTTCGATTTTTTACACGCAGAAATATATTATGTTGTGTTCATTATTCGCAAGGCCCGGCCGTTGTTTTTAATTCCGTTGAGTGGCTTATTATATATCCATTGTATGGCAAGGGACAAATTAAGTAAAATTTTATTTTCTCAAGTGATAAATTGCCGGTCTTAGCAAAAAATCTGACCCTTATTTTATTTTCAGTGGGATGACATCGCTACTCTACAATGCTCGCACTGGGCCCAAGTATGCGACGTCGAAACATTTATAGTATTATACGCCGTGTTCATTATATTCGTGTTTATGTTCATAGTTGCCACGACATGCCTTGTGTTATATCATAAGAAACTATTTGTGGTTACAAAGGAAACACTTCGCAAAGCATTAATATCTACAGACCAAAAACCGAAGTCACTGCATCTTATAATTAAATGTGCTGAACAAGACGAAGAATTCGTCCGTACAAATATTTTACCGGTTTTAATTACGTATCAGAATCTCACCACAGAAATGGTTTACGCTAATAGCTCAAAAGAGACAAATACTGACAAATACAACAAAGATAGTGTGAAGGAAAAACGCATGATTTTCGTCGTGTTTTCGCCAAACTACTTGACATCAGCTTATCGCGACGTAAACATAAAGAAAATTCGCGGCGAAATACTGAAGGCGAGGAACACAATTTATGTATTCGTTGATATCGGCCCTGACAATTCAATATACGCATTTCTAAAGGAGCAGAGAGATTATCACACTACGATTTTGTGGAATGATCCGAAGTTCTGGCATAATTTTTTGGTGTTAGTGAAGTATAATAGACGAAATAGGCTCGCCGCCCGTGAATACCGTACACAGTCAGTCAATACGGAGCTATCTACCAGAACCGGACACCCTAATTTGTACGCAATCGACACATACGCTCACAGTCAAGTTTAGTTCGATCTTTTATAATTTAGTGAGGTAAAGACTGATCTCCGCCACGGTGAAAACCAATCTCACAATTAGTTTCCATTGACGTCATTGTAGATTTATTGTTAAACACATGCATATTGGTGTAGCTAGAATTGAAATAAAATTAAATAATTCAGTTTTGGTTAAAATTCATGTGAAGTAATTTTTTACGGAAATATTTTATCATGTAAAAATTAAAATTAAGAATTGTTAAATAACGTGTAAGTAGGTAAACCTACTATTTGTTAGACGTATTACGCCTCTTGAACTTTCAAGAATGGGAAGACATGAAACCGCAATTCTTTAAACGGAAACTCCCCGTTTTCTTTTAATGTTAAGCATAATTTACGTGAAAATTATTCATTAAATATTAAGTTTCAAGGAAACTGTATATTGCTAAGAATTGTAAACTACTGTTTGTATTTAAATAAACCCTAAAATTTTATGTGAATATTTATTTTCTTAATTATCCTCTCCAAAAATTATCACAAAGACGTAGGTAGGTATTTTCTGTGTAATTTGAAGTATCTATCCCAGATTCAGTAAGCGTAGAGCAAGATAATTCTCCGTGGTACTCTTCAATGAGGCTGCGCCAAATCGGTGAGGTCAGGTGAGCTTAGTTGTGGATGATAGGCCGACGAACCCAATTTAAAGTAAAAGTTGACAAACTACAATAAATAGCACGAATATGATCTATTCACATTTTCACCTTTCGTGACTGGAGGGTGTGAAATGCGCAGGACAATATACAGTAATTATGGCAATAATAATTACTGCACCCAAACCGCTATTACTTGGAAATTATGATACTAACTGTCAACATTAGGGATAGTGGCATAGCTATAGACTTGACAAAAGTTACTTCGGTGGTTTTGACCCATTAAACACCGCCAATGGTGGAAACTGTTGAGTCTACTTTACTTTACGCGGCATTTTTATTCTTTTTTTGAGTGTATTAGGACGAACTGTTTGAATATACACTGCATTATACGAGTTACTTGGTTCATAATAGGCCTAGTACTTAATGTGTTTATACGGGACCGCATATTAATTTCGACAACAGTAGTGTCCATTGGGCCAAAAAAAAACTAAGATTCCGATTCATTTCGCTGATTTCGAAACAAATGCAATACTGTGAAAAATATGACAAAATTAAACTAGTTTCGGCAAAAAATTGAGCTAGCTTTTAGTTACCAACCGAATGTTTTTGAGGGTTCCGTACGTAAAGGGTGCCAACGGAATCCTATTAATAAGCCTCCGCTGTCCGTCTGTTTTGTAATCGAAAACTGTATGTCAATACCAACCAAATTAGCCCAAATACGGTGGGTTTATTTTGAATAGATAAGCAAATCCATACGATCATATTATCAGCTCGATGTAGGTACTGTAATATCGTAACGAAAGTCATCCAAAAAAATCGTGTATGCACAAATTTTATTTCGCTCAATCGGTTCAGGGTAACTGTTTTAAAATTCAGTCATAAGACTTCACCCGACCAACGACCTTATAATAAATGCGTGGGTTCTTAAATTTCGGAATTACTCTATGTTCGAATTTACCCCAATGCACCTTATTGATTTATTTTGATTGAATTTTCAAGGTACAAGTCGTTACCGTTACCGTTAAAAGTGATCATAAGTGACAGCAAGGCATAATCTATAAAAAAAACCTTAGACCTAAATAAATATTTGCTAGAAAACAAAGAGTAAAAAAGTGTAACTGCTGCATGCAGCTTTTTTTAATCATTTATTTGATTTATAACGTTGGCACAAAGTGTAATCAGGTGCAGGAAAGTCGTTCGCCAGGTAGCCGGTCAGATTGACAGCAAATTAAGTCGAGTAATTGGTTTGCCGCGAACCATTGTACGATGTTACGCGGGCTTTAAAATATTATACGAACATTTTAAATTACGGTGATTCGCGTCGGTTGGTTTACCATACAAACGTAAGGAGAGTCTATTATTCGCTTCTACGCCATCACAACATACCCCACTCACTGTCCAAGATAAAAAAACTGTGACAGAATCACAGTTAGGTACGACGACGAGCGAAGCGAGGAGGAGTGTTAGGTATCTTGGAGATCACAACATACCCCACTGACTGTCCAAGATAAAAAAAAACTGTAATAGCAATGTTGTGTATAAAGCAAAGTAACTATTAAAAACAGGCTTATGCGTTTTGCAGTTTATGCGTTTATACAGTATAATTGTTTTATGAGCAACCAATTTATGTCCATTATAAAGTATGCTTAACAATTTTTATGCGCATCTAATTTATGCCCAATACACAGTATGTTCTTATACATTATGATTAAAAACGTTATGCGCATAAATGTATGACTATTTACAGTTATGTGCGTAATAATGAGTATGAGGAATCCACGTATGCCTATCAAAAATATGACCTTAAACTTTATGCAACCCGTGTAACTATATTAATTATAATATGATAAAAAAATTAATTATTAGATATGACATTATTGCAGGTATATTTTATGTAGTAGAGGCACTGTAGAACTTTAATACTTGAGTGTGTGCTTTATTCATTAAGCATGAGAATTGTTGATCAAATTACAAATGTAGGTATTAGCTTAATTGGCTTAGAGATTAGATTACAAACGCACTAAGTGTATTCTATAGCGTAATGAGATTCGGTATCATGTTAATACATAAAGTGAGGTCTCGACAAATGTACATGTACCTAATAGTTACATAAGGGAAACGTGCTAATATTTGATACGTTAATGCCCCGCTGCCACCTCTAAATATTGATAATGACATAAGATTCAAGATCGCAACTACTGGGACAGTATCAAGCACTCGGACGTCTACCTTACCAATGATTCGATTTAAATTTCGACTTCATTGTTACAAAACCCAAGCGATATACATAGCCCAACGACAGGGGCGTAACGAGGGTGGTACCGGCAGGGCACGTGCCCTGGGCGCCAACAAGGAGGGGGGCACCAAAACGAAATTGATACCATCAATCCAAATTCGCAAAGATGGCGAAATAAAAAATAAAAGCAATGCAATAAATGCATCCCCCCCCCCTTCCACCACTGCAATTTCACATGGATTATCCGCCTCGGGTGTCACTAAGAAACAAAGGGGCACAGTTTGGATGCGTGCCCTGGGCGCCGTTTTATGTCGCGCTACGCCCCTGCCCAAAGAATTAGCTTACTGAACTACAGTATAATCGACAACCTTTAGAGTAGGCATGTTTTCGAGTGGAGACCGCGTCTCGGTAAAAGCAATATTAGCACCACTGAGCACGATATTTAGCCACACTCTTCTAGCTAGAAAAGAGTGGATATTCGGCTAAGGATCATGCTCAGTACGACACTGATAGCACCCTTGGAAATATCTATGTCCAGTAGTGGACTGCAACAGGCTCAGAGCATCGTGGACTTCTTAGGGCCTTAACAAGCCGTTCCTTTCCGCCAAGCAACGTCAAACAACCGAACTAGTTTGTTCATCTTCTTTTTTAGGATTCCGTACCAAAATGGTAAAAAAGGAACCATTATGGTGTGACTCTGTCTGTCTGCCCGTCTGTCTGTCTGCTTGTCCGTCTGTCACAGCCAGATATCTCAGGAACTACTGCTGCTATCGATTTGAAATAGTTTTAAAAGTCATGAACCCGAGCACTTTACTTTTTTTTAAAGGAGGCCGATATGGGAGGTCGAACATTTAAAGCTGGGGTATTATATCAAAAGAGGTATCAAATAGAAGGGCTTATTTTGATTCCAAAACCATTTTTAGCATTTTTATTTTAATAATGTACTTATTAGACACCTTTTTTTTTCTAAAATACTCATTCTCATAAATACAGCAACTGGAAACAACAGCTAGACCATGATTCACGCCAATTTCTAGTCGCAATATTATTATTACCTAACCTATTTTTCCGACGTTTGCTTTATTTACGGAAAATCACCAGTTTTCCGCAAATAGGTTCATTTGAGGTTACAAAGTTGTTTTCTACTCGGTGTAGATAAGGATGAATTGACTGCACATTATGAAACTATGGGATAATTTTAATCCTAATCATGTTAAGTGTGGTATGAAATCATTTCGCGGTGTCTCATGCCCATAGTTGAGTGTACGTTTCGGCACATAAATAAGCGGAGCTTCACCCTTCGCGCTTTATCGCTGTCCGCGACTGGGTTTCGGACTGTTACAAATTATTATACTCATATATGGACGGAAAGGCATAAATTCAATGATATGGAGCTTGGCAGTCACGTCGCATAAGCGTATCAAATTATTCGCTATTAGGTAGATATATTATTACTGTTTGTAGGCACTAAGTTAAATACATACTAGGCTATAACCGTGGTACTCACTATCTCACCGTCTGCCAACGAATTTTTAATGTTTTATTACAAGAGAAAAAATGAAAAATGTTATGCATGGGGCAGGATTCGAACCTACGTCTCCAAGGGCTCTCCGGGCCAACACAGGCACACTCGCTTCGGTGGCACAATTGAAGTGCAGGCCCGGAGAGCCAACAGGAGCCGTAATTTTTCAATCTTTCTATTCTAATAAAATACTCACTCTTTGTGATGAAATTTTCACATTCGTAACCAAAGAGTCACATGAACAGCATTCGGCATTCAGCAGCACAGGGTATCGATTGTTTTTTTTTTTAAGAAATAAGCATAGCATGAACCTCGAACACACAAAGTTCGATAAGGCCCCTAATATTCTGCCAGCCGTTGTCATCTTCGTCATGGGTTCAGCTTTAATGCGTTCACGGCCGGGTCTCGCCCTACTAGGAACAAACTTGTATGAATAAGAACTTGCATTGCGTTACGTACCTACCTACTTTCGTTGCCAACAGTAAACGTCGTAAGTACCTAACTTATCTAGTTACACCCATCATGTGTAGTGACAAACATGTATGATACGTCCCATCCTACTTGTTTCATCGACAGCGGCAGCTATTGTAAGTAATAAAATAAAAAACAAAAACTGACGAGTGGCTCCGCTTGAATTTGCAGGAAATTTCTTATCTTCGTCAAACCCTTTTGCAAAGTATCGTTTTCATCCCTAAAAGTCTGTGGTCAAATAGGACACCTTCGTCACAACTGACATGTTTCTGAAACGTACGTATATACCTACCCCTATTTATGAGATAAATATGCTATCTTCAGAGAGCAAGTCTGACGAATCTTGAAAAATGTTGGGTAAGCAGACGTTTCCATTCATAATAATACTCATTAGTTGGAACCCCTAAAGATGTCCCCAACATTTGGTAAGAAGAATAAAACTGATGAATTTTTATGAAATCCAACCGTAACTACAGCCCATTTGTCTCCCTTTCTTTACTCAGATTATGTTGCTACTTTGTTGATGCAACAAGGAAAAATCTGTACCCGAGAATCTTAACACAGTAAGTCCTATTGTTTTCCATACTTACTTACATTGTTATGCTTCTCAGGTACGAAACTTAAGACTAACATCGTTTTATAAATTAAGGTACTTGCGCAAGTATTTAGGTAAACAGTAACGTTTCAAACTCTTCTGACCGCTAAAAACATAACAATTGGCTACTTGACAACTTTTTTCTGTGATATGTTATAGAAACACCTCTCAATAATAGAAATATTAGTGAAAAAACCACTTCAATATCATAAAAACTCACCGAGATACTACAATGTTAAAATCACATTTTTAGACTTTCCCAAATTCGTGCCGAAACGCTCTCTACTGAAGCCCGTTATACAGTGACTTCACTACTCATACGTTGTTTGGGGAAATCAATAACTGTGTTCTGCAATTATGTTAAAACTTGCGTTTATCGTAACGGTTTTTTAACAAAAGTTACTATACATTTTATGGATTATTTAATGGTATTAATAGTTTTTAATAATTTTATACTTTTAAAATGGACTTTCCCACCCAACTTTGGAGGCTCATAAAAAAAGTTACCTAACGTGTAACTTTTTTTATGAGCCTCCAAAGTTCATTCAATCAAACTGAAAACTTCAACATATTTCTTTGTTATGCTTATTTTAACAGGATCTTATATAACATATATAGATAAAGGAAATCAAAGTACACAGAAAAACTAAACGACGAATGGTTGAGTCACTGGGCTGGAAATCCAGAGGTACCGGGTTCGATTCTCGATCTGTACACAGGCGAGTGCCATTTAGTTTATCTGTGTACTTTGATTTCCTGTATCTATATATGTAACATAAAGTAAGGTGTAAATTGCCCACATTAAAACCAATGAAGAGACAAAAAATGTTTCCTTCATATTATATAAAGGATCTTATATAATTTGTACAAATTTCAGTTACAGTCAAGTAGCCAATTCACCGTTGGTATCTGCTAGTACGTACGATGAATATGTATAATGGAATTTAGCAAACACACGCTATTCTTCAGAATTGGAGTTTTGATCTGATGGTTTGTTATGATACCTGGTCGAAGGATAGAGCAACATATGACAGGAAGTGGTCGAAGAGAGGTTAGATATGATTTTGTACTCATAGTCGCGGCAATAACGTAACAGAGGCGGCATACCACATAAATAATGCATAATGCGTAAACGCTGGTAACGACTGCCCCTTTCTGAAATGACAACATCAACATAGACCAATAACGAACCTAGACGGTCAGAGTCATTGGTTGATTATCAAGGATTGAGAGCCAGTTAAAGCCGATCTGTCTCAATCATCCGAGGTAGTAGTAATTTTCTGTGTAAGTGATAATAGTACATTGCGTACTTAGGGCGGTAAGATAGGAATTACAAACGAGTGTTTGTTATAAACCCGAGGTGAAGCCGAGGTAATTTACAACCCGCAAAATCTACGTGTAACAACACCATTTTCGAGCAAGTGTGATGAAAAACAATAATAACGTTAATTAAAGATATACATACCCAGTAAAAAAGCTTGAAAATGGTCAGCGATTCTCTTATAGTTACAAAGGCTGAAGTGTAGTTCTTTATCATTGACTATCATCGAGTGACTCTACCTACTCGCCGGACTTATTTTCACTCGACTAATTAATTATCTGCAATTATTTTGATACGGATGTTCGTTTTACAAATAAGACAATCAATGGAATTAGAAAAGACAGTAAAAATAATTAAAAGAAATCCATGGGACTTTATTGAAATGTATTAGCCAAATATCATTCGTTAGTTTACTAATGTCAGACAATACATCAATTTTATTAATACATTGATTTTTCCATAGCGAACTGAAAAAGAAGACACTGCAAACTGTTTGATAAGGTGGAATAAAATTTTCCTGAATGTCTTACGAGTACCATCAGTTTCCTTAATATTATTGCGAATTCAAGTGTACATGCTAGGTTGTCAAATCCATAATGGTATTAGGATGAGACGTCCATTTGGGTGCAGCTAGCGTTCCGCGAGTAATATTCGGTGCACGGCGTATCGTCGCCTGTCCCGTGGGACGAATGAGATTTGTCTGCATAGTAGGTATACACCGCAGTTATGTGTGTGTGTGTGTGACTGTGTGTATCCATTTTCTGCCTACGCAAAACTTCAACAGGACCTCATTTTGATACTTTTTTCCTTTCTCTTTAAATTTCAATTAAGATATGTACACACGAGTTTTTATTTCCATGAAATGATAGTTGCTCTGATATTTGCTTTTTAGCATCATCAAATTCAAGACTTTTTCTATACAAATTTAGTAACATAAATTAATCTTCCAAACATAGCCAACTTTGTTTGTAACTCTACTTGAGAATTCGTGCTAAGTCAAAACTATAAGCTGCTTCTAAAAGCTGGTTGAACTAAGAGGAATTGCATTTGGAATATAACAATAATACCGGATGGTAGTAAGCCTTTAACACTTAGGAGCTTTGGGCAAAACTTGAGAATACCCTTTACCTACTGAGGTTTACGTGTGTATATTTTTTTTTTTTTTTTTTTTTTTTTTTTTGTCTTTGAAATTTTGGATTTCAGTCCCCGCGATGGATACGGGCGGCTGAACCCGCAAGTATGCGTGGCTTTATATAATGTACTGTAATGGAGTGATTCTATGAAGGTTTGAAATGGATGAGAGGTGAAAAGTCTGATTTATGTTCCGTTGAAATTTTTCAGGCTGTTGACAATGATAGTGGCGAGATTGCAAAATGAGGTGGTTGTGGATTCTTTAAGCATGATGTCCTGCAGATTGTAAGGGTCGATGCGGAGATTATGACAAATGGTTTCATGGTTGAATCTTGGGTTGGTGAATTTTGGGCAGTGTTTGAGGATGTGGTCGATTGATTGTGAGGTGATTCCGTCACAAGGACATAGGTCGTCGGCGGTGATTTTGAAACGATGAAGATATGATTTGTGATAGCCGTGTCCGGTGAGTATTTGCGTGAGATGGAATGAAATATCGCTCTTTTTACGAAAGTCTTGAATATGTTCCAGAGTCGGTAGCCAGTTTTTGAGGTGGGATCCAGTGGTTGAGGTCAGATAGTCGTTTCTGCGCGACGTTTCGGTTTCGGTTCTGTGAAGTCGTTTGATGTAGGAGATGGGGTAGAGGTCGAAATCGGGTAATTTATGGAGAGTGGCGGCAATTTTGGCAGCTCTGTCGGCCTCCTCGTTTCCAGGTATTCCTTCATGCGCCTTAATCCAGCAGAATTCGATGGTTCCTCTTTCTTGAATGTTTCTTATTTTGTGGTGGATGTTATTAACGGTGATATTTGTGCTGCTTCTGTTGGCAATCTCTTGTAGTGCTGACATGGAGTCCGAAAAGATAGTGATCTTAGCTATTTTTAGTTGGATGCATGATTCGCAAGCTGCTTCTATCGCGACGCATTCAGCCTGGAACACGGAGCAGCACTTGTGCAGCTTTCGGCGTTTTACTGTATGTCTGCCATCTGGGTGATATATAACAAAGGCTGCTCCTACAGCTCCGTCATGCTTGCTTCCATCGGTGTAAATTTGGTGCATGTCTATTGTGTTATATGGTTCGAGGTCTTTAATGTTGCTTATTTTGGTGATTTTTACTGAAATTCTTTCGGCTGGGTGCAATAGTTTGTCTGGGGGTATCCGTATATCTAGCGTAAAGTCTGCAGGCAGGTGGTTGCTGAGTCCGGTGCGTTTGGTTTTCTCTATGTCTGCAACTTCTTTGATTTTAAGGTGGATTGGAATGAGGTCTGCTAATGCAATGGAGGCGATGGTAGGTAGCGTACGGAAGCCTCGTATAATTTTAATAGCGAACCTTCTTTGGAGGCTTAGTAGAGCGTTCGTTATCTTTTTGAATTTCAGGGCGCTACTCCATACTTCAGCGGCGTACGTTACGGTTGGTTCGATTACGTGTTTATAAATGATTGCAACATTTTCCGAGTGTATTCCCCAAGTTGGTCGAATGATTTGGCAGAGTTTGCCATATATTTTTTGTGCTTTTTTGATGACATAATCACAGTGGTCTGTGAAATTAAAGTTTTGATCGATTACAACGCCGAGGAGTTTGAGGTTGTTTGAGAACGCGAGCTGGGTGTTGTCCATTGTTATAATGCTGGTTTTGGCTTTTGGAGTGCAGGTGATCATCTGCGTCTTCTGTGGTCCAAATTTAAGGTAGTTGTCAATACCCCAGTTGGAGATGTTCTGTAGAATGCGGTTTGCGTTATATTGTAGTTCGTTATTGTTTTTGGCTGTACAGATGAGAAGGATGTCGTCTGCGTAGGCTTGCATAAAATTGCCATCAGGAAGTTTCATGTCTAGGAGGCTGTCCATGATTAGGTTCCACATGGTTGGTCCTAGTACTGAGCCTTGTACGCAGCCTCGGTTTTGTGTCTTGGTGGCGGTGGCATCGGCATAGTTTAGCTGTATATTCCTGTCTTGTACGTAGCTTTGCAGGGTCTTGTATATGTTCGCTGGGCAGTGGATATGTTGCAGTCTGTAGAATAATGCAGGCCACCAGGCGTGGTCAAAAGCACCTTGGATGTCCAGAGATATTGCGATAACCATCTTTTTTTGATTTTTGGCTTGTTTCATAACTTCAATAGCATTTATAATGGCGTCGGCAGTAGTCTTTTGTTCTTTGAATCCGTATTGTTTAGGGTTTGCTGTTTTGCTGATGTGCATGTGGTGCATTAGTCTTCTGGCGATAAGTTTTTCAAATATTTTTCCAAAGACATTGAGCAGCCCTATTGGTCTGTATGAGCTTGTCTCGCCATAGTCGGATTTATTGGGTTTTGGGATAGTTTTAATAAATGCTGTTTTCCAGTATTTGGGAAAGTAGTATAGATGTAGGCATCGGTTTAGAAGTCGCGTGAAGAGTGATGGATAGGTTTTAATGAAATGGTAGCATATGTCTGGGGTAAGGTGGTCAATGCCGGGCGCCTTTTTAGTGTTCATCAATTTGCTCACTTCGGTGATTTCTTCTAGAGTAAAATCGCATTCATTGTTGTTGTTTGTAGGGTCGCAAGTAGTTATCCTGAGGTTTGTTTGTAGGATATTGTCGTTCTGGGGGTTGTCGTTGGGGAAGAACTTATCCATCAGAGCGTCAGCAGATTCTTGGCTGGAATTGGTGTACTGTGTTGGAGATATTTTCAGTGTTGCTGGAGGTTGAGGCTGGGGGAGGTCCTTGAGAAGTTTGTTAGTGATAGTCCAAACATGTTCACAACTTTGGTTTGAACAGAAATCTCTGAAGTGGTCTGAGGATGTTTTGCGAATGGCGTCTGCATATTTCAGTCGTGCTTTTTGTTGTTCTTTGATAATGTTTTCCAAGTTTTTATTGCCTCGTTTCAGGTCTTGGGTGCGATGATGTAGGTGTATAACCCTTTTTTTCAGGTTAGTGAGTTCTTCGTTCCACCATGGTATTCGGATGTATTGGGTCTTTCTACGGAGGGATGAATCGCATGCTCTTAGTATAGCGCTGCTGAAGTTCCTAATATATTTGTCTATTTGATGGGCGTCGAAGTTGTCAAGGTCCGGGTCTTCGAGTTCGGCTAATTGCATTTCTTCTTCTATTTTTTTGGTCACGTTTTGCCAATTTGCCCTGTCCGTATTATATCTGTAGGTTGTTTTGGTCATATTTCGTTTTAGTTTATCGTTTTTTAGAATAACCGAGAACTCTATGGTGTGGTGGTCAGATGAAGGCGTGGCATCATAATTGATTTTCCAGTCTTGGATGCGGCTATATATATTATCGGACACAAGTGTGAGGTCGATAATTGACGACCTGATCTGGCCTTGCGCTGTGTTTTCAAATGTAGGTTCAGATCCAGTGTTGCAAACGTTAAGGTCGTTAGCTGTAATGAGGTCCAGTAGGTCGATGCCTCTTCTGTTGTTTTTAGTTGAGCCCCATGCTGTGTGCCAACCGTTAAAGTCACCGCAGATAATGTGCTTTGCATTTTTATTAGATTGCAGATATAAATCTAATAGGTTCAGTGTGTTAGAAGTATCTTCATCAGGTTCGATGTATACACTTGTGAGTAAGATTATGGAGTTTAAGAGTCGTAATTGAATGGTGCAGAGATTGCAGTTGGAATGTTGAGTAATGCCAAGGCAGGCTCCAAGGTTACTTTTAATCGCAATACAGGCTTTAACTCTGTTACCGTTTAAAGGTGTTTGGTATACGCTGTATCCATTTACGCTACTCAAAGTAGTTTTTTTGCCGACGTATGGTTCTGTGATGAGAGCTATATCGTAGTCATTTGAGATAAGGTAGTGTTTAAGTTCGTGCGTTGCAGTAAATCCACGGCCTAGGTTACTCTGTAGGAGTCTAAGTCGGTTTCTCTTATTAAGGGTAGCGTGTTGAGAGCTAGATGTGTTGTTGCTAGTTGAAGTCTGTGGTAGGGAGCCCTTAGCAGTAACGTACTGACATTCTTGCCAGTCGGTCAGCCTTTTTCCATTCAGGACATACCTGGCTATATGCTGGATGGTGAATTTCTGTCCCCTCCTTTTGGCGGCAGTTGACACATCGGGGTGTATAACTTCTATTTGGACAACTTCGGGTGTCATGTTCCTCTGAGCAAAATCCACAGTTGGTGATGTTTGGGCAGTTGATTGCCTTGTGGCCGTATCCTAAACATTTGAAACATTGAAATATCGGTGAGTAGTCTACTACCAAGACTTGTAAATATCCGACCTTAACTTTTGTGTTAGTCAGCGCTTTCCACAGTAAGGGGCTAGTTTCCATAATTATGTTTCTTGTTGCGCTAGTGCGTCCTTTAGTGCTTCGTATAGGTTTGAGTACAAAGTCTTGCTTGGGAATCGTGTCAGCTAGATTTTTGTTCTGTTTCGAGACGGCTTCTACTACCTTTTCATCTGTCATATCTGGGGTGATGCCTATGAAGCGAACCATGGGATTCTTCATGACTGGAAGTGATATTGTAATTTTGCTAGATTTTTGTTTTAGGGCTTCACTTAGCCTCTCCCGATCGTGGTCCGAGTCGCACGCGATGGCTATTTTTTTATTTCTTGTAGTACGCATACTAGAAATGCCTATGCCCATGTTAACTACATCGACTGAGGTTTTAATTTCCGTTATTATATCTTTTTCAGTGTGGGTCGGGTCGATAGACTCTACGAGTACTGTATATTGAGTTTTGGGGGGCATGGTTGCGGGGCGTGCATTATATTCGGTGGGAGTGGTGGACGTGTCGACCGAGGTTGTGTTAGCGAGCTGTGGTGGTTGTGGGCGAGCGGTGGTGGCACGAACTGCAGCCGCATACGAGGTGAATTCTCGGCGAAGTACACCCATCTCAGTGTTCAGTTTGCTCACTTGTTCTACAGGAAGCGGCATTGGAGATGTGAGTCGCATTGTCTTTAATTCTCTCACCTCTTTTCTGAGTTCCTCTGCCAGCGTCATCGCGCAAGCGTCACGGCTGCGGTGTGAGTTGTCCATGTCCATTCCAGCTGTGTGTATATTAGGGTGGAGCGTTAAACGAGATTTTCTCAATATCATAAAAAAATACCTAACACTAAAAGGTTTGGTCCGTAAAACACGTTATTAACCAAAAATACCTATATACCTTTTTACTTACTTTGTAAATGATTTTTAATAGCAATTTTGCTAAAGTAAGTATTTAGAGTGTTTCGCCTCTCTACGAGGCATCCTCAGGAGCTGCTGAAGATGTTGACCGACCGGCATCCGCTGATGAAATAGAGCGGTTTAGCAAAGCAATATTTTTGTTTTAATTAACATGGACTTCCGCAAAGTAACGCCTGATTAAATCACTTTGTTATTTAAAAGTAAATTCTGACTAATTATAATAAACTATTTTTTTTCTTTCCTCCAAACATGATCTTATATGGAAGTTTCCGTTTCGGCTTGGGCCGAAACTGAGACCGAAGCCGAAATTCAGTTTCGGTTTCGACCGTAAAAACTAGTTTCGTGCGGACACTAGTAATACTATTTTGACAAATCCCCATTAATACAGTAACATAATCCATGAAGCGACCGCTATTAATATCAAGATAGAGTGGTTTTCAAAACGAGACACAAGTACCGCTGTACTAGGTACGGCAATGATTTAACCCATCGAAAACATTACATGTAAAAAGATGCAAGTCTCGTAACGCAGTTACTACAAAACTAACTTTGTAATCACATGTATTTGTATAGGATTACAAACTTACTTCTGCATTTTGTATTGAAATTACAATATTTTAGGTTTTGCATGACATGATAACTAATTATATTTAAAATTTAGGGCTTGTGCGACTAGAAGTACCTTGGAATTATGATGATCAGTGAGTGAGTGAGTGAGTCAGTCAGTGACAAAACTAAGGAACTTTGACGTGCAATCGTTGTTAAACTACACGTTCAAACTGATTGTTATTGAGATGTATTTAAGTCTTATTATGACCTATATATCGTTGAAAATTCAGGGTTCTAGTTTTAGCGAGCACAAAATTACAGGAGACTAAAAATGGCCTAAATGGCTTCGAGAAAAGGATGGTACGGCCGTGCCTTTGTTTTGCGCGACTTGGCGGGTCACTGCCGTGCCCCCAAAAAACAGCAAACTTCATACAAATGCCGCCACTCTTGCACATATCGTAGATGAGGAGGATGGAAAGTTTAATTGAGAATTCAGACGATTCTCAAATAGGTATTATGGTTGGTTCATGAAATATTCAACAGTGCGGGCGTACCCCTCGATCTGTTTACCACTGACCACGTCAACCCACGGCGCGGCGACACGGTAATAATAACCAAACGGATTATACCTTCTTGTTTATGGGTACCTGTCACCTACATCTACATAATACCTGTACTATAGATCTAACTGAGGGGATTAAGAGTCATTCCAATGATTAAACAATTTTATCTACACACATATCATAAACACTCTATAATGCTTTCAAAAACCGCAAATTATGATCAGCATAAAGATATACTGTTTTGTTAGAACAAATATCTTATCTGTGAAAATGTTATTATTGCTTCATAATAACATCGAGTTCGATATTATTATTGCCTACATTCAAATTTCCAACATCTCTGAATAACGAAGCAATTTGATTTAACCTCAATTCTAATATCAGTCGAAATGACGTTTTACTCGAAATGAAATATCAGTTACAAAAAACTTTGACAAATCCCGCACGTTACTTGAAGTCGAACAATATGATAGTTAGTTGAGACCGACTCTAGTTTGTCTCTGTATAAAAAAACTACGGTTGCGTGACATGCGTAAAAAATATTTTCACCGCCACATGACGCTTCGTTCGCTTCGCTCACTCGGTCAATTAAAGCTCATGGCCGTCTCTTAGTCCACATGAGGAGCGAGTATGTGTTTTACATTTATATTTGTCCGACGATAATTCGAGTACGTTCAATTACCCTCCACCCTTTCGGAATAAGCAAAAACACTAGGGGAGACCGGGTATGGTTGTCTCGCGGGTTGGTTGTCACAGCGGCCATAAAATAATACTAAACGAAGGAATAAGTGCATCGATTGGTGAAGTACGGAAGGATGTGCAGGTCTTGCGATCTTTTAGCACCGATCGATGTACTTAATGTTTCTTTTAGTATTATTTTATGACCGCTGTGACAACCAACCCGCGAGACAACCATACCCGGTCTCCCCTACTAGAGTTATCGAGCCACGAGGTGACTTTTCGCGGCGAAACTACTAGTTGCCGTAAAGTCAAAGTCAAAATATTTAAAGTCAAAATCATCTTTTATCGCTGTCTTCAATATTTTACAGATACTTTGATTAAGTAGATGTTTACGTTTATTTTCCTAATACTCTGAATTTTGACGCGTAGGTACAAAGACAACAGAGGCTTAATTTTATTGATTAATTGTAATGTATTCTGACTCATCTACAATGATCTATAAAATTTCATTATTCATTTAGTGCCACGCTACCAGTCAATTTCAGTCAGCCGTCTCAATAGCGGAGACACTACGATAAAAACCGAAACCTTCGTGTTCAGCCCATTAATGTCGGCCACCTGCAGTTCTAGGTCCCTAAAAATACGTATGAAAATGAAAATGAAAAATGAAAAATGTTTATTGAGGTTTTCAAGACGGATACAAACAAAAGCAGGGTTGGAACCTTCCAGTAAGCAAATATAATGCTTGTGTCGGAAGGCATATACGTATTATAAAGACAATTAACATTTAATTTTAATTTAACATTACATCTCAAAACTTTTTCTTGTAAAAGAACTGCGTTGCGAGACTTGCATCTTTTTAAATGTAATGATTTTGATTGGGTCTCATTTCTTTTTGTAAGCGGTCTTCCTTTTTTTATTCCATTCCAATCCATTTTATTTCCCATTTGAACTACAATAGTAACTATATAATCGGATGTATTTGTTTAGAATTACAAACTTACTTATGCAGTTCGTATTGAAATTGAAATATTTTTAGGTTTTGCATGACTTGATAAGCTAAAAACTTATTATGTTTAAAATTTGGAGCTTGTGGGTCTGATAGAAGTACCTTAGAATTATGATGATCATCAGCAGTGAGTTAGTCAGTGACAAAACTAACGAATTGAATGTTAGTGTGAACATATCTAAGTGATATTATGCTCTATACATCCCTGAAAATCCAGGGTTCTAACTTTACAGGCTTTACAGGCCAGGACAAAATTACAGGAGGCTGAAAATGGCCTGAATGACTTCGAGAAAAAGACGGCCGTGCCTTTGTTTTACTGGACTTGGCGGGGGCACTGCCGCGCCCCCAGATAAGAGTCACTCTGGTTTTCCCCAAAATTATATAACTCATCGCATCGACGAGTTTAGGTGCAAGCGACCTTTTTCTTTGATTAAATTTGGATAATTTATTTATGTTGATTAAATTTGAACAGTCTTTTATATAACTTTAGAAGAGTCGTTTTGGACCAATTAACGGGTATATTAGTATCATTCAAGATGGCTGTTACAATTTAATTCTATTATTTTGATAAAATGCTCAGTTTTATGAACACCTCCAATTAGTTGAACGACGGCATGTAAGACAGAAAGCAGTATTATATTTTAGGACCTGCATTTGAAATACAAAACACAATTTACTCACCAAGAGCACCTTATAATATATTCCTGAAATAATAAACAATTAAGTATGACTCAGTATTAGCGTTTCTGCAGGTTTGCTGCTCAAAAAGCGTACCAAATTTATTCCGAGTCCAATTTTCCTAATAGCACGGCGCACTTTGCAATCCAAAAAAGTTCTTTCAAAACTAGTGTCCATTGCTGCAGTCTATGTACTTATAAAATACCGACGATGCACCTGAGCGCTGAGTTTACGTTCCCGTTTCGCCGATCGTTCAATAGTCGTTTAGCTAATGTAGGAGGGAGGCTGGCGATGGTGATAAAAGTACGTACATTTATCTAGTAAAGAATGCACCTCGGGGTACACGAAAAGATTGAGAGTGAAAGGTATTGTATAAAAGGCACAGCTATAGATTCTGATGGATTAATGTGTTCTTCATGCAGACACAATTATTTCAGGGTATAGAATTAGAGTAGGTAAAATATATTCCGATAAAATTAAAGTAAGGAATCGGCATAAAATAATGTTAAAAACTCACATACACACCCTACGCAAACGTATCTTAAAAAAAAAGCGGTTTCTTAGCATGCCAATAATATAAAAATGATGTGTTTATAGGGAAGAGTCGTTGTTCAGTATCACCAAAATGACTCAATGGCACGAAAATATTGATTTCATCCTCGAAGATAAGAAAAACGTATACGTCAAGAAATGCACTAAGTTGTAAGTTGCTGTTACGATTAAGCAAAAAAATGTGCAAAAATATCTACATTTTTAAGCAATACAGGTTTCGAGGCAATTCAATTTTATTTGCTTTTTAGTACCGACTGAGTTCATTCAAACAAAGCCCGTCTAGACCAATAAAGATCCTAATCAGCTACCCGTCCACCTGCGTCGTGGACGGGGTGTGTTTGCAAGTAAGTGGGTATTTTACAAAATCTGGACGGTAATCAAGTCCTTAGTCGAACAAAGCCAATTCTATTAATCATTTTGCAAGAATTCAAATCAATTCCGTTGCTGTACGTCACTGTAATGATAAATTACTTGCACAAACTCGAATTAAGTCATTATTTCCTATTTTGGGCTTATCCACCTTAAGAAATAAATATCTGTGCTAACATAATAACTAAGCAAGAAAAACACCAACTTTTTACTACTTAACTTACTTGTCTAATTGAAAACGAAACCTTTTTCTCTTAGTCTACCAGACAGACATGCCTCGTGGAATAAGGGCAGTCTATGTTTAGAGTTTATACCTATAATAATTTGGTTAGATAGTTTTTAATTAAACAACTGGTGTTATGTGATAAGAAAGGCCGGATACGATTTCTATGGCTGTTTATGAACAACTAACCATTGTTTACTAATAAACACCACCATCATAACAAGTATTTAACCAAGTTAATATGAAATGTGTACTTTTCTTTGCCTTGTCTTTCTAAAATCACAAATATGCGGGCTTTAAGCGACAAGTAGGAAGTTCGTGTAAAGTTTATATTAATAACTCTTCTTAAGTAGGTATGTAAGTGACAGACTTCCGTACATTTTTTTCACCATTACTCTGTAGTTTGTTGTTAAAAATATCAATCGACTATGCGGCGAAGGTTAATCGAAGTCAGGACAGGCGAGCATCGCATCGGGCGGGGGCGTGGCCAGCAGGACTTAATACCGAGACGCGTAATAAAAAGCGAGCTGATCGGGCAAAGAAAACCGTTGAGCAAAGTGACGTTTTTAAGCAGTTACAGTACTAGCATAGTAAATAACTGGCCAAGAGCATGTCGGACCATGCTCAGTGTAGGGTTCCATAGCCGTAACTATAAGGTAAAAAATACGATGTAAAAAAGTACAACAACAAAAAAGCGTATCTTCATAGCAATTACGCCCTTTTGTTGTGAAGCGCAGTTTATCGGCAATAACTCAAAAACGGTTAAGCTGATCTTGTTGAAAATAATTTTCGTTAAAAGTATTAATTAAGCGTTATCATTGTAATTTTTTTTTATATTTCTCAGACACACGTTTTAAAAGATAGAGTTGGGGGGGGGGGGGGGGGGGCACAGATTTCGGAGCTATTATTTCCAAAGATATTTACTTAATCAAAACAAAAACATTACTTAAGAACCTTAAAATATTTTTGAAAGAGCTGTCGAACTATGTAACTAACAACCACACGTTGATATTTCCTAAAAAAAATTTTTTAGCTTTTGTAGCTTGTATTTATTTATTTTAGTTGTTTAACTACCAAAATAAGCAGCGGCTTATACAATACATCTATATTCCAAATTTCATCAATATCCATCGTGTAGTTCTTGAGTAAAATGCATGTGTCATACGGACAGACGGACGGACATGACGAAACTATAAGGGTTCCGTTTTTGCCATTTTGGCTACGGAACCCTAAAAACGTAGTTGGTCAACGCCCATACTATCGAGTGACGCAGTCGGATCAGCTGCCCAGTGTCCATGATAGTTACTTGTGCTGTGCTGTGCTCTGAAGTCATGTCCCGGCTTACTAAGCACGGCGATGTATGCAACTGTTTTTAGGGCTCCGTACTAAAATATGGTAAAATAGGAAACATTATCAGGACTGTCTGTCTGTCTGTATCTGTGATGTCCTAAATCAAAGGTAGAGCTATTATATCGAGTGGGATATAAAATCAAAGGGCTTAATTTGTAGATTCCAAAACTGTTTTTGTTTGTTTTTTTTTTTGGATCTGTATTTTTTGATTTAAGTTAAAAAACGTTAAAAATAATACCTGCCCCCCCCCCCCCCCCTATTCTCTCCAAAGTTACTGAACAGAAACATCTGTAATAATTACCGATTGTTAATATCATCCTAAATATTACAGGAATAATAAAATGGTTTTCCTAACTTGCAGCGTCTTTTAGAAATTCGCAAAAATCGTAAGACAAACTTATTTGCCTTATTGAGCCTTATTGAGCTTACTATGGAGCTAGTTCGATTTGTGTAAGATTGTCCCCTAATATTTATTTATTTATTATTTATTTATTTGCTCCTACTAAACTAACCGCGACATTTATGTCGATGTATGGGGACAACAGTTTTAAAGAGCAAAGTTAAGACGAGTTTGTACTGAACCCTCGGTGCGCGAGTCCGACTCGCACTTGACCAGTTTTTTTTTTTTCAAATTAGAAAAATCGCGCGTTATTCGTCATGCAAAACAATCTTTACTTGGGAAAAAACGCATCATGTTATCTTAAAAACCGAATAAGCCGAAGAATAATGAAATAAGTAAGTGAAAATTAGTATAAGTTATTCACTGATATCCTAGGAAAACGACAAAACGTGGGCGAAGATGACCGTTAAAATTGAAATTAAATGATAAGTTTCTGTCAATATATATATACATGTATATGTGTGTATATCGTGATAAAATAACAACGTTACATTAGTCAAAAATATTTTATTATTGGCTCGGATAAGGTTGCAAGCGCTAGTTATTACTCACCATCTAGTACTAGATTATTTTTCAGGTTAGTTATGAAATGCAGACCGTTGTAGATTAAAAAGAGGAAATATGAAGTTGAAAGATGGAAAGTCAGTCTTCTTTGGAAAACTTAAGAAATAGTGCTGGTCTCTGCGAATTTATCATGTAACGCGATATTTAGATTGTGTAAAGAAACAGATCAAGTGTAAATACACCAGTAATCAAATTGGACCAGATATTAGATTATACCATAACAAAACAACCAAAGTGACCAAAGGTGATTCGAAGCCTGAACAAAATGTTTTTATGGCCATCTTCGTCATATATTTTTGAAACAAGCTTTTATTTAGTTTCACCTGTCCCGGCGGTGTCTGTGTGTATGTCGCCCCACCGGCGTTTCACCATGTACCTCCCGTACAATTGCTCTGTCTAAATATGTTTGTCTGCCGACTATATGTGACCACTGTAGTAATGCTAGATTGAAATTGATTTTAACCACCTAAAGTTTGAGACATATTATTCTTCTTATTTAAAAAAAAACACAGAATAATTCGAAGATTACTTAATTATGATAATATTCCTATTCTTTGCATTGAAAAGTAGAAATGGAGTCATTTCATAGACAAAGACGTATTTTCTGTCGGCGAAAGTATACGATAAAAATCTACGATAAACAAGTTTAATGACGACATCAAAAGGTATTATGTCAGTTTTTACAACCGTACAAATGGTCACACAATGGTACTTGGCTAGCTTTATTGCCACCCTGTAGTCCGAAGATTGACGATTAGGAATCGATAAATAGCAGTTTCAGTATAAAAGCAGAACATTGTATTTGGAGCTCGCGATAAAATTGTTTGCCAGAATTGACTCAAGCAAAACGCCCAAGGATAGTAAGTTTCTTTTGATTTTTTTGTATTGCATTAACCGATTTCAAAAAAACAGTTGTTTACAGTTTGAATGTATTTTTTGAGCAATATTATATACCTGTCACAATTTGGTTTTATTAGTGTTTTAAACTTTCACCATTTCCACATACCAAAAACTTTTTTTATTTGTTAGAGTTCTGTTGCTAAACAAGTATACATTTTTAATTTAGTAGTTATTATTACGTTCGGTTTCGGTGTTGGTCGTTACCGCAGGCCAAGTATAGAAATTAAGTTGTGGTTATTTCTGTTTCTTAATTGACGTTACGGGGCAGTAAAACGGCCTCGTTTGTCGACTTTTGCAATAACAACTTGGAATCATAAACCGAATTACGTCTCGCCATCTTGTTGGGCGGTATTAAATATATACTTTTTTAATGGAAGTTCTATTTTTCTGGAACATAAATCGTATGTGAGTTACAATATGGCGCGCATAGGATACAACTGAATTGTTAAAATCTTCAGACTACAGATAGAGGCAGATATATTTACACTTTTCCACGCGATTTTATTCCTTCACCGAATAGTTAATGATAAATATCAAATTCAGAATACGAGTAGTACTTATGTGAAGTCTGGTTGACCCTGTGCCAGCGTTGGAATTTCGTCCCAGTCACTCTAATCTATGTGAGTATCGCTGATTATGATATCTACAAGGCCTAAGAGTTCAGTTAAATATACACGCATCGCTAATAGATATCACTAATGTAAAAACGTGTACCTATGTTATTATTTTCAGCTTTTTATTCATGCAGACCAGGTACATACTGTAACGGTATCCCTTACCTATCTACACGGTGAAATTTAATCGGTGATCAGGAGTAGACAAATATTAATATCTAGCTAAAATCAAACTTAATAGGCGAGGTCTCACTCACACAAATACCTCACTGTTTCATTAATTAAAGGTTAAAACATAATTTAAACTAATAACCACTGGATACATGGTCACCTACATTAATTATTGAAGTAAAATCACGTGACCACGATACGTCAAGTGCCATCGCTTTCGCGGAAAATTTGACAGATCTTAAGTAAATAAACTTTTCTCAAACATGGCATGAAATGTTGACATTACGTGCCTAAAAATAGGCCACAAAGTACCTCGTTTCCTATGCGGCTTGACACTTGGCACGGAATGGAATTTCATACTTGTTAATGTATTTTTTTTTAATTTCCATTCCACATTTATTTGGGCCACAGCATCACGGCATTCAGCCATTAAAAAAACAAAAAACTATTTTTGCTATATTTTGCAGTTTTATTTATTTAAAATTGACATGAACATAACAAATAACACATTATAAACAATTTCCAATCATTATAAATTGCAAACTAAACCACAAGAATACACATTTAAAATATTTCATCTAAATATTCGCGGTAAAAATGTGAACTGAAACAGCTTTTGGCCGAATTTGCATTGTCTATGGATATAATGTCACTTTCTGACAGCCAGTTTGTGTTATAAAATATTAAGTAAGGTTATAGTAAGTTTATTTATTTCATTGCATGTTTGAGAAAAGCACTATACATACCTCGGCGGGAAATGGGGTTGCCGGCCTCGTAACTATCTGGCCTCGCTTCGCTCGGCCAGCTATATGTACTCGGCCGGCAATTCCTTACTTCCCGGCCTCTGCAGTAATGTACTATTTCTACGAGTATGAGTAGTTAGGGCGTGATAGATAACGAATTAAAATTGATAAAATGGCCGAAAATGAAAAGAATGCAATTCCGACGATTTAAGTAGCCGCCAGACGAAGGACTGACCCACATGAAACCTTCTCGCTGCTTGCCTATTGCTACTACGAGGATCCCAAGCAAAGTATCTTAAAATGCGTCGATCCAGATCATCAGGACGACGTCGAGGCCGGCCGGGTGCTTGAGCGTGGTTTAGCACTGTGAACTGTCCGAAGTCACGGAGGTTTTAGTTCATGCCGTTTATCAAACTGTGCGTGAGAATAGGTAAGTTTGGATGAAATTCGTGGAATAATTCTTGAGTTCATCTTCAGCTGTTTGGTTTGTATTGATAAACGTACCTACAATATTGTAACGCTCGATATTTTGAGCACAAATATGGTCGAGGCATGTTTTTTTAATTACTAATTTACTTTTCCCATTCAATATTTGCGACTTCTATGACTTTGTTTACAAAGTTATTAATCATAAATTATCATTGCCATTCATTTTTTAAAGAGGTTGTAATCTCACAGATACAGATTAGTAGGGCGACAAGGAATTTAGGATAAAACTGATTTCGAAATAAAAATTATCACAGAAAAAAAAATTGTTTAGATGTAACTAATTACGACATCAACGTGACCGCCATCAATTATTGAGTTAGAAAAATTGGTACCTGATCACCGATTAGATATCATCGTGTATAAGTTTGTTGTTATAAAACCTGTGATTACTTAATAATCGAGCCAATCAAAGGCTCGAATGCACACACATCCACTTCTCATCTGAGAGGTTTCGAGAGAGAGGGTAAATAAAATAATGCTAGTAATAAAATTCAGAAAAGGAGTTAAAATTTTAGTGTTAGTTAATATTTAGTTTATTTTTCGTAAACTCAAATATTCTTGTTTTCATTGAATCTAATCGAAACATTGTCTATTTAATTATTTATTTTATTTTTTATTTATTAAACCGCAAAGGTGGGAAAGTACAATGGTGTCGGCGCAGAATATAATTTTGTTCCTTTTGGCGTCGAGACCCTTGGCCCGTGGTGCCCTGGCGATCTGAGTCTCTTAAAGGAGTTATCGAAGAGACTCAGAGAAACCACGAGGGACCGAAGAGCTGGCAGCTTCATCGCTCAACGCATCAGCCTTACAATACAGCGAGGAAATGCTGCCAGCATCTTCGGCACCATGCTGCAGGGGCCGTTTTTAGATCTATTTTAGTTTTAGCTTATATAATTTAGTTTTTAGTATATTTAATTTCAACTACATTGTATATTGTTTATTGAATAAATTAATTGATAATCTAGATTTAATATTCGTCCGAATTCCCTAGGTCCAAACACTGCTGTAAGGACAAATATATAACGAATAAAGAAAAAACCTCACGATCACGATAATTCTAGAACAAGAAAGGAATTCGAAAATATTGAATGTACACTAATCGATTCTGTCAATTATAGAGTGAACCATAGTGTCAGGGCTGTCAGAGTTTCACAATTATATCAATATGACTAGAACGCATTTATTTTACTCTTAAAAACACTGTTCCTTGTAGTAAACAATAAAGAACTTGAGACATTTTGTGGGGACCGCGGACAGTTTTACATTTATTTCTTTCGTAAAACCAATATCTTAAAATTAATATACTATTTGCAAGCTTTCTATCGACCGTATTTCTAAGAAATTAGTCTTACGCAATATTCCTCTCAAATAAATAAATAAAAATATAGGTATAATGTCGCAGCCAACTAGTTTAATTATCCATTTGGTTAAGGGCGATTCCGCTAGAGACGAACCTTGACATCAATTTTCAAGTCCCAAAATTTATTACTTTTTTTGATACCATCGTATAGGGTGAGGTCTTAAATTAATTGTTATGGACCTAACTTCATATTCAGGATGTTAAAACGCTTGAAAACCTTAGCATTCTAAGATTTAGGACCAACTGCCAATCATACGATGTTGCACCCGCGATCGTTTTAACAGTGAATAATTTATTGATAGTTTCAGATTTTAATACTTTTTTTATGTTTCTATAGTTGATTGTTTATTGTCTTTCAATATAAATAGGCAAAACATTTTAAATATTTGACAATTAAAAGATATTTCTGTTTTTATACTATGATCCGGAGAGGTGGGCCGATTTGGTTGCACCCGCGATGGCACTTTAACCCTCTCTTGTGGCTATTTAAACATTTATTTTAAATTCTTATACACAAATCTGTAGAAAAGAGGTTAAAATGTACGTATGTCCTTTAAACAATATTTTTATAATAAATGTTTTTCGTTTTATTACGAGGAGGCCTTGAATGAGTCAAAATGTTGCACCCGCGATAATGGAATCGCCCTTAACTGTCTAGCCTTTTCACTAAACGGCGCCATTTGGGTAACTGCCTGGATGAGCCAACAGCCAACTAGTTTAATTATCCATTTGGTTAACTGCCTAGCCTTTTCACTAAACGGCGCCATTTAGTTAACTGCCTGGATGAGCCAATGCGTCAATATATCATTTAACGATATGGCTGGCCAATGCTTAGGCCGTTCGTTTAGTAGGACAACTATGAGGAGATGAGGGTTTTCTTTCTAAACAACTATGACCCGCCAGCAGGTCGACGAAGCCCCGCTGCGCGGGGCTTCTATTTCTGCCCTGAGGGACACAAGCTGACTAACAAACCTAAAAAAAGGAGTTTATTTTGTCCACTTTATCCCCCTTGTAGGTGGCTCCACCCCCCCGTCCCCCATGTGAGATCTGGTTCTAGGACAGAATCGATTTATACAACTAAAATTTGACGGACTCGGCTAGGCGGGTTTTTTACGGTTGTTGAACGAATGTAGTTTGCCTAGCCGTTTGATAGAAGGGCTAGACGGCCCGATGTTCATCAAGGCACTTAACTAAATGGCGCCGTTTAATGAAAAGGCTAGGCAGCTAACCAAATAGCTAATTAAGCTAATTAGCGGTGACATATACATCTGCCATCATAGTACTCTCTACTTTTCAATATATTTATTTGCTTTTTGCGACCCATTCCCGACTCCGAATGGGCTTGCGCGAGCAGGTCTGAACACGAGCGAACGCGCTCGGCGACTGTTCGTACGCTCGTCCGTCGTTTACATCAAGCGAGCGAGCATTCCACGAGCATTATTAGAATCTTCGCAAAATAACGAAGAACAACGAAAGAATGCTCTGTCTCTATTTACACACAACGAATTTGGTAGAGTGGGGATAGAATGAGCATTCGCTCGTTTGGTCTAAACCCACCTTTACAAGCGCAACAAAATAAAAGGATAAAAAATAATACGATTGTACCTATTAACACCTATAAATTCATAACTCACGATTATTGCGCAATACTACTTCGATGATAAGTCGGTGACACCGAATGAAATGGTGTGCTGAAATAAAATCAAAATAATATCGGCCTTGTCGGTAGCGCACCGTGAAAAATTGCTAACGCGGATTCGTCGTAGCGGTCAATTTTTATCTACAGCGTTATGCTTGAATAAATCGACAGTGATTTTTCAGTTTGAAATATAAGCGGTTTGAACGGCCATATCTCCGGGAGCAGGCACACCGGCACCGAGATAAAGCTTGTTAATAAACTCGATATTTCCTCATAAAAGGCCAAAAAACGAAATAGCCGTTAGGTAAAATATCGCAAGCCTCTTTGTATTCCAGTTTTTGCGCCGTAGGTAACATATGGTGAAGTGACCGAATAATTTGCTCATTTGTCAACGTCTTCGCATTTCCCCGGGAGAAAAATGATTCAGTGAATCTGTCAGGGCTTCACGTCGCCAAATTAATTGAAATAAATTACCTACCTAACGCAATCAACTGCTCAGTTTAAGAAAGGTCCGTCCGGGCTTTTGTTATTTAAATATTATCTCCTGATAATAATATAATTAGGCTACATTTTAAAATAAAAAATAGACCTAGATTGAAATTAATATATACATAGCTTAAGGAAATCAATGAATAAAGACGATATTAATAACTGATCCTGACTGGAAAACTGCTGGGGTGGCGAAGTCTATAAAGACTTACAGTTAAATGCAAAAGTGAGTCCAATAGTGGAGCGTTTTCCAAAAAAATACCGGGGTAGCTACTTTCTCAAAATATGGACTTGTGAGGTTTTTCTGGCTCAGAATCGTTAGTACTTTCGAACCTTATACGTAAAAAAAGTGTCCCAATTTTTTTTTCCATTACGTCACCATTTTGCATTGTATTTGTATGAACGTGACGTAGTGGAAAGAAAAAAATCCCATACAAATTTTGGGACACTTTTTTTTACGTATAAGGTTCGATCGAATGTACTAACGATTCTGAGCCAGAAAAACCTCAAAAGTCCATATTTTGAGAAAGTAGCTACCCCGGTATTTTTTTTGGAAAACGCTCAGTGGTACCTTTGTGATATGCAAAAAAATTGATTATAGTCAATGATGTTTTTAACCATTTGAAGCATAAATGTAATTCATTACATACCTTACAAAAAACCCTCAAATAATTATGTGTACCAATTACAGTTTAACAAGCATTCATCCGCGATTTTGACCGGGTTATTCCCGTTAATGTCCAAAGGAAACTTCTTACCGGGATATAATATTTAAATGCAAGACTTGCATAACATATTTAATCTGAATCCATACAGTTCTTATCCCGTTATTTACGAGTAGTAACAAATATCATAACATCAAAACCTCCAAACATCCAAACATCTTCACAAACTTTAACATTTATAATACTAGTATAGTAGGATAGTAGGAAGAAGGATATTAGTAAGATACTAGGATATTTTATTCGTTATTGGGGCTTAATATTTTTTTTATTTTCCTAATAAGTAAGTATAAAATCCCTGAGTAAAAAGCAAAATTAAAAACTTCGTTACATGGAGAATATCTTAACCGTGCGAAATAGATAATCAAAGAATGCATTAAATTAAAACAGTTTTGCGAGTAGTTAATGCCAGCCAAGAGTGTAAAGCAAAACTGAGTCAATGACAATAATTACTTAATAAAATTAAAATGGCCGACTGATTGAAATGACTTTTCGCACCAAAATGTACTTTTGCAATAACTACAAAAATATGTTTACAATTCAAATAATTGCCCTATCATAGTTATCATTATATTAATGTTAAAATAATAAAATTGAACATATATTACTATTGAATTTTCCATAGATTTTATTATAAACAAGCTTTTGCCCGCGACTTCATCCACGTGAAATTCGAATGTAACATGAGTGGTTACTGGTGCACATATTGTACAGCAGGCTACCAATTAAGAATTTAAACATGGAGTTTCAAACCTTTTACTTAAAATATCGTAGAGTCCCGATACAAACTCTCAACCACTATTAAACCCCTTAGTGGATGAATTTAAAAAAATGTGAAGTTAATTTTCTTTTGTTCTAATGTCTATACATGACGTATAAAGCCTCTTACTTTAAAAATTGTGGACTCGCCATACAAACTTTCAACCCCCATTTTAACCCTTAAAGGATGAACTTAAGAAATCCCTTCTTAGCGTGCGCCTGCGCATAATCAATCTACTGTAAAAATTTCAAGTTCATAGCTTCAGTAGTTTCGGCTGTGCGTTGATAAGTCAGTCAGGACTTTAGCTTTTATATATTAATAAAGATTAAAATTCTGAAATTCTAATAATTATCTATTTATTCGCATGAATGGCAACATGACCAGATGTCGTAACAAATTTAATGAAGATTAGAGAACGTTTTTAAAATATTCATACAATCAATTAATCAAACCAACCGCCAGTGCCATGCAAAATTGATTCAATCTTAATATCACATTAAAGATAAAATGTAATAATATATCACTATCCGGGTCATTCTCATTTTTGTACATACAGTCATTACCGTGGATGTCAATGTCACTACCGTGGCTTTAATTGTTCTTTCTAAACGTTCGACCTAACCGTCATAATATCATGAATTCTTTTTGTCATATGGATGAGTAAATAAATGATAGTATTTTATTTTATCAATTAGAAAGAGTAATAAACCCACGTATGACATTTTTTTTTTATCAATCAGAAAGAAGAATTAGATAGAGTAATAACGCCCAAATATGACCAGCAACACGTATGACTGTGTGCACAAAAATGACAATAATCCATCTCGGTATACTAGGATATCGTCATAATTATGTAAACAGTAAATTATTCAATATACTAACAATTCCTGATATTTTCTGTATAAAACTGCACACACTGCTGCACGTTAAGTTATAGACATTAGTTGCATTGCACTTACAAGTAACTGTATCTAAATGCCCTCAAAAAACCAAACAGGTGTGAATTGACACAAAATATCACTTATCTTGTGTCAGAGGCCAATTGGGGTCACTGAGTCGATATAGTTAGGTAGTTAGTTAATTATTAATTCCGACATAATTATGGAAAAATAAGTACAAAAGATGACGATACAATCAGAAAAAACAGATAGCCGTTTCGAGATGTTTTTCTCATTATAATAAATATGGCGGACCACTTAATTGCGCATTCAGTGGTACTAGAAACTACATTTACTTATAAAACATGCATATTTTCCGTATGCAAAATGCTGTTTTCTAGTTTCTATTACTGTCATTGCAGTCTTAAATTCCAATTATCAAATTAATCTCGCGCTCGTTGCTTTAAGTCAGCTATTACTCAACCAAGTCCGGTCAGAAACCTTTCAACCTCCATAGAATATTCAAAGGTTGGCATGTGAAAATATGGCTCAATTGGCGCTGCGATCCGCGCGGGATTTCAACTTTAATATTCAGGCGATGAAAAATATCCCCGTCATAAAAACCTGGACCGTATGAGTTTCCAGAGCCCACGTATTTGAATATTGATGTTTATGGAAAGTACACCACGCCACTGGAAATATAAAAGGCCCTGCTATTTTAATGTGATTGTAAATTTCATATAATGGAACTAAAGGCACGATTGAAGTCAAACGAAACGCAGCGATCCTTTTAATCGTTAAAAGGACTGACATTCGCAAATAGAGATTTAATAGTGCTCTGACATAAAAGAGTCTTCTCCATCACTAGTAAATTCATCATACCAATATGGCGGTTTATTTACATTGTTAGCAAATTCCATTGACGGCGACTTTAGGAACATGTATTTTTTAATTTACCATTAAATAAATCTCTAAATCCTAGCGACCCCTAAATATAGTATAGTAGTGTATAATTATACTCAAAGTTTGCATAACCATCCAGAAAGTCCAATTTCGCAAAACATTTAAAAGATAGTGGCCAATGCTCTGCCTCTGTCTGATCATTATTTTAGTTTTTTACATTTTTTTTGTTAACGGTGTGGACAGGCATGACGCATACCCCCAGGCATTACCAGGCCCTTTCCTAGGCCCTTAAAAGGATCCTTCGGGGAGGTTATGTGGGGCTCACCTCTCAGAAGGATAGCATACCCACTAAAACCACACCGGTGATGGAGCCTCTGCAGCGGTGCATCCGCGGCCCGTTGCTGCACGTCGGAATTGGCCGGAACTCCTCAGGAGCTCGCGGCCGTGGTTGTGGGGGCGCTGACCTAGGACGCCAAGGCTGAACTGCACCTGCTGCTCTTCTGCTGGACCTGTAAAGCTAACAGAGGATATGAGTGTGAGAGAGTAGCCTAGACTTACTATGGCCTGGCTACTGTGAATTGAGCCCGTTGAGTCTCACTTAGAGAAATGAGGGGGTTGAATCTACTGACTATATTATAACGGGTCAGTCTCAGCTTCTGTTTGTTGACTTTGTCGGAACCTTTCATAGTGAGGGGCCCTTTGAGACGGAGGAGTGCATCGCCTAATGTTGGGATGGGACAGTAACTGACTGACAGATCGAAGTCGAGACTGTCAACATCTCCAGCTTCTCCTGAGGATGCCTCGTAGAGAGGCGAAACACGAGTCGAATTTTATATTTTTGGTGGTGGGTTGTTGTTTTTTTTTGCATGTGAATGTATGAAAAAATGCGCAAGTAATTATAACGGACTAGCAATAATTGACTAATACGTTATCATATCGCGGATTAGCAAAGCAATACTTTTGTTTTAACTGACGAAAAACGTTAAAAAAATACCATTATACCTATAATCTCGAAGTTACTAAACAGAAAAATCTGTACTAATTAGCAATTATTAATATCATCCTAAATATTACAGGAAAAATAGGATTATATTAGGTTTATGCCATTATTGTTTCTTCCTATTCGCGATTCTGCACAAAATAAATTCCACACAACTGAATTTAATCATATGCGTTATACTTCACGATACTATGTTTATCTTTTATTCTATCTATCTTCTATACTATATTGTTTTTCCCTAGTCGAAATCTTCAAAAAAATTTTTCTCTGCCCCAATTTCGACCGGGTTCCATTCCCGGTTATGTATGAGATTTTTTAAAAAATAATTACAGAATCGTGAAGTAACGCATGTGATTAAATTCAGTTGTGTGGAATTCATATTGTGCAGAATCGCTACTAGGAAGAAACAAGATTGCGTAGAAATAACGACTGTGAAGCATTACGCATGTGATTAAATTCAGTTGTGTGGAATTTATTTTGTGCAGAATCGCTAATAGGAAGAAACAACAATGGCATAAACCAAATATAATTCGAAAAATATAATTATCCATCATTTTTAAGAAATTCGCAGAAAACGTAACACAAACTTATTTGCTGCTCTACTAAACTAACCGTGACCTATGTCGATGTATGGGGATGACAGTTTTTCAACGGCAAAGTTAAGTTTGTCCCGCCATACAGGTTATCTTGAACTATTTAATTCACGTATCTACTTACGAGTTTGTATGGAACGCTCAGTGCGCGAGTCTGACTCGCACTTGACCGGTTTTTAATATCTTACACGCTCATAAATACACAAAATGCCATTGGGCGGTAGAAATAACATTTCGGTACCTACTTATTAATCAAAAGAACAAACTTGGTAGAGCCGTTTTTTTTACTACCCGATCGAAAAAACGGTCCTTGATTTTTTTGGCGGTCTATTCTAAACGTCCACAATAAAACAAGGCCCAGTAAAAATGCCCAAGTGTGTGAGAAAAAGAGCATTAAGCAGTAATTTATCACAGTTTCCACGTCATTAAACAGGGAGACTGGGAAAACCGCGTGCGTGATAAGCTCCCAGAGAATCGAATTGTCGGCAAATGCAAAAGTCATCAGTGTAATGTTATAAAATAACTTTGTAATCTGCTTTTTGCAACTAGATATTACGTATGTTTTTTATGTAGGTACAACCAATTATTGTTCTTATATATTACTAGCGACCCGCCCCGGCTTCGCACGGGTGCAATGCTGATACTAAATGCATGTATTATACATATAATATAAACCTTCCTCTTGAATCACTCTATCTATTAAAAATAAACGCATCAAAATCCGTTGTGTAGTTTTAAAGATTTAAGCATACATAGGGATATAGGGAATAGGGACAGAGAAAGCGACTTTGTTTTATACTATGTAGTGATGATATAGGTATAGATATATATGTGTCATAAATATTTATTAAATCCTATACCTTTAGCTAAGGTAGGTACATTGGTAATATCACAATTGAAAGAAAACTTGCAAGTAAGCAAGTAATTGATCTTTACGTCAAGAAAATGGGTGTACCTTATTAGGCATAATTTAATAATCCTATTATCAAACCGCGTAACAATCTAGTCATATACGATGATCGAGACGCATACAAGTTAATTGGCACACCGATTGATTTGGCATACCTGAAATTCACATAATATTGTTAGGTATACCGAACGAGCGTTCTTGACGAATAATTCCAAGTTTATACCCGTTGTTCACAGAATCTCAACCTTTTGCGTTTTTCTTTTTACTAGGTAGGTACTGCTGGCTGAACCGAACTGCTATCAGAAAAGTAGGCTAGGTTAGGTTAGACGTGCGACCCTTACAGAAACGAATCGCTTCCAGAAAAGTAGATTAGGTTAGAACAAAAACGAGCTGCTACCAGAAATGTAGGTTAGGTTGGGGAGAGAGTCTCCACAGAGACAAGTCCGGAGATCGGACGGTCGCTGGCGAGGCTACGGTGGAGTGGTTACACCGTTCTCGTGGTCTCGCTCTATAGCACGGAGGCGGCACATAGAGGGGTTTTTAGTGGGTAAACCTGGGCCTCATCAGCTAACAAGGGAGTCCCATATAACCCATCAGGGCCGTCCCCGCACCCTGGTGGTATGCATAAAGCATTTTCCCCTCTTAAAAAAAAAAGGTTTGAACTGCAACCCCAACAGAAAAGGAAATTCCAACGTCCGATTAGGCGTTTTAAATATTCTTTTAATATTTATAAAAAATAATGTTATACTTAGTTATTGTTATGCGAATTAAAATATGCGTTTTACAATATATATTTTAAATATTATGCGAATATACAATCATGCGTAACAACGCATACGCATTGTCAAAATAGGAAGATTTACTGTATGCGTTTTAATATAGACCCTAAAATAGCACCGTAACGCATATCTTGAGCTACCTGTGGGCTAATATTATCTAAAGCCATTCAACTGCTCACTGCGCGGAGCCGCCACAGGGCTGTTATTACATATTACATTTTGCCCCGTATACGAGGCATAGCCAGCGGTTGTCGCGCGCCGATACGAACTGAACGCGCCCACGCTCCGCTCCGCGCGCCATCGGTCACGCACTACGACAGAAAATGAATAAAAAAATATTGCATTGCGGATATCCATCCGCGATACAAAAATAAATTCGGACCACAATTTTTTCTGGTTTGCGCATTATCTGGAGCAGGCCGAGGGGTAAGATAAAGTTTGTGTTGATACCCACTTTATTATACAAATAAGACGGTAACCTATTCGCAAACACTACAAATCTTTTACCAAATTTCATTTGTCCAAAAACTATTCGAAATATTATCGTTTGTACGATGACAGGTTTCATAAATTTTTCTGTTTACCATTTCACGTTTAATAAAAGTATCGTTTGTCCGAAAAACGTTTCCCATCTCATTCACTTGGCGTATGAGTTGTTACGTAACTCATTTTTCATTTACCCAATCATACTTTTGGCACTGCATACTTCCGACAAATTTTCCGTTTACCTTTTAACGATATCCTAAGTTAGTTTTTGACAGAGGTTCAAGGGAGGTAGGAAAAACCCTATAATATTATTTGTCTGGGTCCCCTTCGTGATCAATAATATAATATGTCCTAAATTCAAATGCTATACCACTTTATGTTATGTGCACGATATATAAGGCTGCTGTGGTTGAGTCCGAATCTAAGGCTCTCGCTGGTTAGGACGCATGCCGACACAGAGAACCCTAGAGTGTTTTGGTAAAGGCGCGGAGGGAGAGCAGCCTTCGCCCACTGTGACAAAGCTCGGGAGGCGTGCGAAGCTGCGGAGCGGAGTACGGGCGACCGTACTTTGCCACGCTAGGGTGTAAGGGCTGCTCTCCCCGCAGCGCTGGAGCTAAAACGGAGTCTGACACCATACCCATAAAAATTTCAATTCATCAAAAGTCCAAAAATATCTTCCATCGAATCATTACATCAGACAAATGAAATAAAAGTGAATCAAAAAAAGTCGAATGATGAATACTCCGAAACGTTAGGTACATCGGATAACTGATATTACGGTGTGATGAGATTTAGGCCAAAATTAAAAACCGAACCAAATAATGCGTTATCGTACCTAAGGATTCGAAATGAATTTTCGGACAATCGAAAACAAAGTGAAACAATTTTGTCGAATAGTTTTTGTCGAAACCAAATTCGGACTAACATTTTCAATGTTTCAGATAGGTAACCAAATAAGACCTATAAAATATATAGGTACAAATAATTCCATCTAGTTTTTTTCATCACTTGTTGGATGCAAATAAATTGATAATTGTGGTTCATTTAGGTTAAATGTTTGAATATATTGTCGATTCGGAAGGCAGAAAACCGTGTGGAGTTTTGATGCATTAGAGCAACGACCTCATGATCATGATCTCGACTGAAAATTACCAATAGAAAATTAAGCACTCACTAGCCAATAATATTATAAGTGCCTAAAATATCTAGAACGGAATATAATTTAAGCCACATTACAAGGTAATTAATTTAATTACCCATAGATTAGACACTGATTCAGTTTATCGTTGGAATTTATTTACCGTTATCGTAAATTACTGGTATTGTTTGGGTTATGAATTAATTATATCACTAATTACATCGATTGACACCAATCAATGGTAAAAGATACTTTATAAATCGACGTTATGTTTTTATGTGTATTCAAAATTTGCCTTATTTTACTTTTTTTGTGTAAGTAAATTAATAACATTTGTTGGTATGTCTATCTTCCTTGACATTAGTTATTCTTTCTCATTAGCTTAAAGGTTAGCTGGAAGAGATCCCTTACAGGGATAAGTTCCCCTTGGTACATAACCATTGATCTTTGTATTGTTTCTGTATAATTTTATGTGCAATAAAGTGTTTATATACATACATAGATACACAGAACTTCTAACCCCAAACGCCTCCATTCCGTTCCGTCCCTCGTGGGTAAAACCAGAAAAACTATGTCCGAGGAATTGATTATAGCTGTAGTTGTATTGCTTAGACAATATTGTATACTTGACCGGTTATAAAACTATTTAGACAAAAAATCTAATCAATAAAGTCGCCGTCAATAGAATTTGCTAACTATGTAAACAAAAGGCGTAACTTTGTTTTGTCACTGTTTCTCCTTGAATGTTCACACCACCTCATCAAACACCACTGAAACCATACACTATTTAAACGGTCGTTTAAAATACAAAACCATACAATAAATAATTGAATCTTTGATATTTCATTAAAATTTTAAAATGGTTTTATACATAGGTTATTATGACATAATGGAATGACGTTATTGTTTCTTTTAAATTCTACAATTGTCTATGATGATAGCGTTGTGACTAAAGTTGGTGATATTGTAAAGCTGCTACACACTACCTAACTTACGCTATGTACCTAAGAAAATAAAATGAGATATTTAGACGGCATCATCGATAGAGCTACGGATGAAATAACGGCACCTTTTGTGATAAATACTGGTGGATACATAATCTTCAATTAACGATTCGTCTTCTGATTAAGCAAATTAAAAATACCTGTTTCTTGCGTTCGATACTTTAAAAGTCCATATGTTTTGACATAAATGAGTAAAGTAAGAGTCTTCCCCATCACTAGTAATTTCATCATTCAGTGACAATTTCAATATGGCGGTTTATTTACAAAGTTAGCAAATTCTATTGACGGCCACTTTAAACCGTACCTATAAGATTAAAATACGGTACAATGTCACCTATACATAGGGAATCGTTTATCGTTCGTAATTAATTACTAACTAAAATTTTTAAGCGCTTCAATTAGGTTGTTGGTAACGAGAGTCTGAATATAATCCCAACAGTTCCGTGAACCTTCTTCCAAACTGGCAAAAAAGTCATCAGTATCATTCCCGGTTCATATTCCATTTTAAATCAGTACTCGCCAGTGAACTCCCATAAGTCACGTCATAATCTTAATGAAAACCGACCAAACTGGGACATTAAAAAAGCTATTTTTCCACGGTAACCTCATAAATAACACGACATTCATCCTCTTGACACTTGAATAACATGCCCGCGAGAGCCCATTAGCCTTTAAACGAAACAATGGCTATAGGTGAACTTGGTGTGTGTCCATTAGGAAAGGTCACCTGACAGGCTATTTACTTCCGTCACTTTATGTGCCTTATAAGTATTACCTTAATCTACTTTATAAAAGTACCAGTAACTGTTAAATGACGCAAAATCTAAGCTTAGTTCAGGAATATAAAAAAATACGTACTCGGATATTTCTTTTTGATTAATTCCCCGAAGGAGTTCTAACTGAAAATTTTATATAATATAGGTTTAGTAAAAATGTCACCATTTTTGAGATATTTTGACTTACGTAATTGTTGTTAAAATTGATACACTCGCCAAATATCTGCCATATTTGGCGAGGCGGGAACGAGGTAACGCACACTTACTTAAACACGCGTACATGAGAAAAATCGTCCATCACTACGAAACTAACACGTAACAAATAGAACAACACATTGACCAATTCACATTCACAAAGATACATTTTACATTGAAATAGTGTAATGACGTGACGCACGACATTGATAAGTTTAGCAGAACATCATTGCAACGCGAGGTTGCTTGTTTGTCAAATAGTAAACAAACTTTAAATAATGTCATATATAGATGTGTGTAGATTATTGTATTTTTTATGTTTTAAAGGAAGTAAATAATGATAATGTGATTCTAAATACTTTAGATGTGAAAGGAAACACCATCTCTTTGTACCTACGATTAAACGTGTTTCTCCTTTTGCAGCAAATTATCTCTTCAGGTGAGTTACTAGATTTAGTCTGACGACTAATCCGATTGCAACTAGTTTTATACGACGAATATGATCACTGGCGCAAATTGCTTGGCAGAGCGGAAATACTAAGTAAAACCACTTTCTAGTCCGCATTGCTCTAAGATTAGGATACTAATACACTAATTAAGGTGATTCGAGTCGGCTTTTTAAGAGTTCTCATGTAATATCGCGCAGACCAAATGTAGCTATAAAATAAGCTATAAAATAAAACTTATTTCAAATATAATTGATGCCGCGGAAACAAATAATGATCATTATGTTTGTACGGAAAACCGATCGACTCGAATCATCTTAAGATTATCTGCATCGCCACAGAAATCAGCAAGTTTAGAGTTAGGGTAAGGAGAACCCTGAAGAGTTTGTGGTAGTCACAGGCCTTAAAGTAGGAGACGCACTTTTATCAATGCTACCTATTTAACTTAACACTTGAAAACGTAATTCAGAAAGTTTTAATAAAAATGATAGTCGAGTAGTAGACTACTTTACAAATTTTGTCCATTTACTTATTTAAAATAAAAACTTTTTATGCCACACCTGGCCATAAAGTGACTTTTTTCGCTCGCTGCGCGTACGGAAAAAGCCGCTTTCTGGCCAAGTGAAGACATAAAATGATGTACACAACACAGGAGGTAATAAAGAAAGCCCTCGATCGCATATTTACGTCCCTCGCTTGCAGCTCGGGCCGTAAACATCTGCGATCTCGGCCTTTCTTTATATTACCACCCTAGTTTTGTAAGGTACTATTATCTGTAGAAGAGCGGAAGAAGAAAATTAACTGACTAAAATAAAATTGTGCTCGTTACATTGCATGGAGGTCAGCGGTCCGCATATAACAAAATATAGGTCAAGTTAAATAAATCCGGGATTTGAATACGCAAAGAAAGCTTCAGAAGGAACGCTCATGAAGTACTTACAATTACGTATCTTTTTGTGGAATTCCGAGTTTGTAATGATAATACCTACGGGTATTTGTTTTAAGGAGTTTATTTTTTTTTTGTACATACGTACTTACCGACTTCTGTGATGTTAACTGGACCTAGTGATCCAAAGGACTCGAGCCTTTTAGCCCTTTTTTAGAGCTGGCTTGATAGAAAAGGCTTAGTAGGACTCGAGTCTTAATAAAGCCTCGAGCCCTTTATAGGCTTTAAAAAGGACTCGAGCCTTTTATAAGCCTATAAAGGGCTCAAGCCTTTTTTAAGACTCGAGGCTTTTTAAACTCTATTGAAATTTTTAACATTATGAATGCAGTCGCAGTCTGGGTTTGCGGCCGATGGGAATCTTTACTAATTAGTTGTTAATTAATTCATACATAAATGCGAAAGTAATTATGTCTCATTCATCATCATCATTTTTAGTCTCATTCATCATGATCATCATCATTTTAGTCTAATTCGTCGTCATCTTACTTACTTATAATAAGGGTAGGTGGGTAAATGGGTACCTAGGTGGGTAAATGGGTAGATAGGTAAGTGAGTAGTAGGGTAAGTGGGTGGGAGGGTAAGCGGGTAGGAGGGTAAGCGGGTATAAGGATATCCGTGTATAAGGATACCAGGGTATCCGGGTATAAGGGTATGCGGATATAAGGGTATCCGGGTATATGTATATCCCGGTATACGGATATCCGGGTATAAGGGTATCCGGGTACAAGGGTATGAGGGTATCCGGATGAAGGATATCCGGGTATGCGAATATCCGGGTATAGGGATATCGGGTAAATGTATATCCGGGTATCATCATCATCATCATCATCATCATCATCACCATCATCACCATCATCACCATCATCACCACCACCATCATCATCATCATCATCATCATCATCATCATCATCATCATCATCATCATCATCATCATCATCATCATGAACCAAAAAGCCCACCCACCCACCTACCCTTCTACCCACCTACCCTTCTACCCAGCTATCCTTCTACCCACCTACCCACCTACCCTTCTACCCACCTAACCTACTCATCTACCCACCTACCCTTCTACCCGCCTATCTATCCACCTACCAATTATACTATCTCAGATGAAAAAGGCTAGGCTTTTTAAGGGGCTCGGAGCCTTCTTAAAAGGCTAGCCTTTTAAAAAGGCTCCGAACCCCGGAGTCATGGCTTTAAATAAGCCTAGCCTAAAAGCCTAAAGGACTTTTTAGCCCTTTAGCCCTTTTTTCGAGGCGAGCCTTTTTAAAAAGGGCTAAAAGGCTCGAGTCCTTGGATCACTAACTGGACCACATACTTGTTAAGGTGGTTGGGATTCTAGCTATACACACTTATTGTGTAGTTAACTGAATATTACAAATATATAATTGATTAGAAAAACTGTTAGCATTGAAATATATTATATAATCCAACCTTAAGGCAGTCACTTTCCGTGATATTTTTTTTGTATATTGCGTTTTAAACATCTGTGTGACCTGTTAATTATAAGTAACCTGAAGCTAGCTGATTTAATCGTGACTGCTGCCATAACGGTAACATCTTAGTGTATTGTTTTACACATACCTGGGTAAGGCAGCAGCTCGTTTCAACCGCCCTTCCCTTTGTGTTGCGAAAATTTTTCATCGCATATATGAATACGATGAAAAATGGATTAATTTTAGAGGCATATAGATAAAATATTCGTGTATATTCTTCTTATTTACACTTAAAACATTTGTTCATTTTTGAGAAAAAAGATTTCCGTAGTTAAGGGATTAATTTAACAAAATGTTAATCTTGCTCCTTTGTGTAACGAAAATTACCGTACAATTTATATGGACAACTTTCGTTACACAAAGGAACAAGAGTATTATTTTGTTTAATTCACCATTAACTACAAACAATTTTTTTTGAAAATGACCCATCTATGAATATTTCGTAACACAAAGGAATAGGCGGTTGAAACACTCCGCAGCCTTACCCACCTACTCGTACATATTAGCTAGGTACGTGCGCGAGTGCAGCACTACGTTCGTAACCAGAGAGGACTGCCAACCGCGAAGACATGTCACGGTAAATTTAGACAATAGCCACCAATGTGCTGCGATTGCTTACTGGACTTTCACCATGCACTTCGCGCATAATGATTCAGATAATTAAAGTCTAACTACAGACAGCTTTTTTTTAAAACTACCTACTTACCAATACTATGTAAATAAGTAAAACTCGTTGTTACTTACTCGTAAAGTGATTTAGCATCGTTATTTGAGTGTATATAACGGTTGAGTTTTATTTACTTACCTACTTACGTGATTGCATTTTTAGGGTTCCGTACCAAAATGGTAAAAAAGGAACCCTTATGGTGCGACTCTGTCTGTCTGTCTGTCCGTCTGTCCGTCTGTCACAGCCAGATATCTCAAGAACTACTGCTGCTATCGATTTGAAATTTGGAATAGTGTTAAAAGTAGTTAACCCGAGCTTATTGGACATAAAAAAATCTTGTACCTTTTTCACTTTTTTTTTAAAGGGCTCCGTAATGGGATTTTGAAAATTGAAAGTAAGGCTAATATATCGAGTGGGGTATCAAATGAAAGGGCTTAATTTGTAGATTAAAATACCATTTTTATTTTTTTTCTTAAATAAATAGTTTTTGATTTATGACGAAAAACGTTTAAGAAAATACCATTCTCCCCTATTATCTCCGAAGTTACTGATCAGAAAAATATGTCATAATTAGCAATTATCAATGTCAATCTGAATATTACACAAAAAATATAACGGTTTTCCTAACTTGCACCGTTTTTGAGAAATTTGCAAGAATCATAAAACATACTTATTTGCTCCTACTACACTAATCGCCATACAGTTTTTCTTGAACTATTCATGTATCTACTTATTAGGATTATTATTATTATTAGGAAGACCGTTATCTTTTCTCTTCCTAACTTGAATATTTTTTTTGAAATTTACAAAAATCTTAAAATATTATATTACTTCTACCCTCCCTACTGGAGCCATCTAGCGGAGAGTAGCAAAACTAAGCGATGGCCTATTTTAGATTACATAAAAAATATCAAATACAATGATCACTCATCAGAAATCGGGAAAAAAACATAAAGTAACAATAATTATTAAAAACTCTATAATCGTAGTATGTTAGGAAATCTGAAACTAGTAAATACCATCAAAATAACATACCACTAGCGCCATCTAGGGACACAAATCTAAAACAAGGTAGCTTGTGGCAGCAATTTTAATTTAATACACAAAAGTGTGCTTCAAAACATGATTCCTTCATGAAAAATTATACATGAGAACTTAGTTGACAAAAAAATATTTCAATCAGCCAATAACAAACTTTAAACGTTTAAATTACAAGTAAAATTTACGCGCTATTTAGTACCAATAGATGTCGCTGTACCGTACGCTGCATCGCGCTGTTAAGATTTTTCCTGGTTTAATAGGGCTAAGGTATAGTTATTAATAGGGTTCACCTTGTTTTGACATAATTTTATTTGCCCGAATGTTCTATTTGCCCGAATACTATTTAATTGTTATTTTACAGATAACATTGACTTTTCAGAATAATTATAAAAGAAACCTAACCTAACCTAAAATCTTCTAAGTAGCCGATGTAAAAGATTTTGCAAAATATTTTCCGTTAAAGCTACAGAAAAATTATACGAAATAAAATTCGGGCTAACAATACATTCGGGCAAATAAAACGTATGCCAAATAAAGGGAACCCTATTAATAGTCATATGGCAGGTACTCCCAGAATTTATAAAGGGGTATCAGATGAAGAATTTAGAGTTAGACATCGTTATTTTTCTTAAATATGTAGTTTTTCATTTATGACGAAAAACGTTTAAAAAAATACCATTGTCCCCTATTACCTTCGTAGTTACTGAAGAAAACAATCTATAATAATTATTAATGTCATCCTTAATATTTCAGGAAAAATATAACGGTTTTCCTAACTTGCACCGTTTTTTAGAAATTTGCAAAAATAGTAACACATAGTTATTTGCTTCTACTAAACTAATCGCCATACAGTTTTTCTTGACCTATTCATGGGTCTACTTATGAGTTTATACGGAACCCTCGGTGCGCGAGTCCGACTCGCACTTGACCGGTTTTATTTTATTTTGTTTGGTAATAAGTAGATCGAAGCATATCAAGTCAAGTGAAATGACGCGGGGGTTGTGTAATGCTTCAATAGAACGAATTAAACGCTCTTAATTGACATTGCATGAGTTGAGAAGGGGCGCTAGTCGACGTTCTACGTTTGTATTTTTATTTGTCGATATGTTTATGTGACGATAACTCGAGTAGCGTTTATTCAATCTCCCTGAAAATGTTGTTATGGGTGTTAGAAATACAGTGTTTATTGTTTGTTTTTTTTTGTTTCCAAGTATTGGTTTGTTTACTTGACATTAAATATTAGTGACATCAGGGTGTCTGGTTTTCTTTCTAGCTATCGAGCTACACATTTCATTCCAATACAAAATGATGTACTATAAGTGATATAGAAGCATTAGTACGAATCAACTTCAAAGTATTGAATTAAATTCAGATTAAATGACCCATAGATGCTGATCTTGTGGTCTCAGCCGCCATACAAGATTAACTCTTGCCCAACGGCGGCTAATCCGGCGCCAAGCTGCACGGAAAGGCTTTCTATGCATATTCCCCTAGTCAATAAGCTCGGCTTACGTAATATGGGCTTGGCTTGCCTTAGTTTATATACTGGATGATTAGAACAGCTCTTTATGAGGTGCGTGTTTGCCTAAAATATGCTGTAAAGTCAATATTTGAGGTACCTGAAAGTTAAACAGCAAATGATAGCAGACGTCTGGCAATAAGAGATAAACGAAATATGACATATTAATTTTCTTAAGGTAAACATCCCACATATGTATTCATATCCTGTCACAATTTTTGTAATGTAAATTTTACTCATTATTTCCTGCCTGAATTCTTTATGACCTTTTTTACCCGTTCGAAAGGTGACTTGCTTGACCGAGAGTGTTTTTCGAAGGTGTGTGTTGTTCGAGAGCAAGGTTTCATAAAAGGTGGAATACCCTTTTTAAGTTTTTTATTTTATTTAAGTGTATAACACGTTCTAATAATTTAACAAGGTCTTATTAAATACATATAGTTCTTTATAAGTTTAAACCTCTCCTGCAGATAAAGCCCACAAAACTAGGGGTGTAGTTAAAGTCTCCGTGATGAAGTGATCGCGTCGTGCGGTCGGTTCATGTAATATTCATAGGTCGAGGATGCGGCAATTTGCCCAATATATGTATACGTCCCATAAACACGGTACATAACCCAGGAGTGCGTGAGAAACGGGATGTAATTCGGAGGGATTGTGGCCAGATTCCCTTAACGCAGGGCTACATTGCAGTATACATTCAGTAGAATATAAATATGTGCAGCAGCTATAATGACGTGGCGAGAGTACCTAATTAAAGCGAGCATAAGCTACAATAACGGTTTACTATTCTAGAACTTCGAGACTGTTTATTAGTTATTGTGACAAAATATACAAATAAAATTAATTGTAGACATTTATTAGAATATGCACAAAATCCGCGTTGTAGTTACCTGTCCCTAACTTATCGTCGGATTATCATATTTTGTGAGCAAAATATGAAGAAAAAAGTCGTGAACTCGCCCTAAGATTCCCTACCGACATATGTATTAACCCAACTGAATCTTAATGCTAACGTATCTTACATTTATCTCATATGTCTAGAAATGAAATTTAAAGTAGTTTTTTACAATCATTTGTATCCTATGAAATAGCCATGTTTGATTGGGTTATTTTAATAAATACCTTTAATCAAGTTCATACAAATGACACAGTAGCATTCAAGGAGATTTATATTAATATTGTGTCAATTCAGATTTAGATTAGTTTAATGCAACTAGTTTACATCGACAGTATCGATTTTCCAATTGTGAGCACACTCTTAAAAAATACTGATACTCCTCGCTTTTATATTCGTGAATCAGTGTTCAAAACATTTCGTGAATGTAAATACCAATGTCAACGTTATATGTCAACCATAAAAAACTAAAGTCAACCCAAAAATATAGTAAGTTCTTCGTTGGATTTCCAGGGAATTCGTCTAACTTGGCTAATAAAGATTTATCGTCGTGATAAAAATTTTCATAGCGGTGAGTTGGCCGTAAATAATTCCAGGCATACCTGCGAATGCTGATTTGACATGGGTCAGGGCCCGAACTCCAGACGTATATTTCATTTCTTCAAGAAGGATCACAACCGCGGCGTAAATTGAGATTTACCCGCGGCCACCGCACCTTGCCTTCGTAATTATTAGCTGTTCCGACACTCCCGAGCGCCTGGGTATACTTTTAATTGGACGAAGTAAAGTAATTAACGCTCATCTGTAAATTTGAACTTAATTTTATAATAAAAAAAAATATTTTCGAAATAAAGTAAGTAGGAAAAATATCGTCTGGGAGCCATTGGCGCCATGGGAGTATTCTAGCTGGCGGCCGTATTCTATGACGAGTTCGCATGCAGTTCCTATGTAGGTATATAACATAGGTACTTAGTCAAAATAATATTTTTTTGTTAATATGTACAAACGGCCGGAACATTTAATACCTATATATACAATTCAGTTTAAATACACTTGCATTATTACAGAAACCATTTAAAGCATTAGATAATTACTTATTATCGTAATATAAAAAAGGAAAAAAATATAAAGTAGCTTTTACCGCACGCTACGCGTACGGAAAAAGTCGCTTTCTGGCCAAGTTTAGACATAAAATTATGTACACAACACGGGAGGTAATAAAGAAAATCCTCGATCGCATTTTTACGTCCCTCGCTTGCAGCTCGCGATCTCGGCCTTTCTGTGTTTTATCACCCTAGTTGTGTAATGTACTATTTTACTAGGTAATACTTTTAGCCTTTAACTGATCTATTTTGACATAAAGACTAAATTAACAGCAAATAGAATAGTTTCGACATCCAAATAATTACGAAAAAGATCAAAACTATCTTTTTTTTACCAAATAAAGAATACGAACATCAAAATACAATTTGATGATATTCAAAATGAATTATTGATCTCCAAAGAAAAACATCACCAAAATAATGATCACCAATTTATTTGGAAATGACACTACTTAGGTACCTATTAATTTAACTGGTTGGTCTAATGCAAACTGGCTGATAACGTCTTAAGATGATGGCGATAGCGATGCCGATTACGGTAAGTTATAATGAGACTAGATTGTATGCTCTATTACGATCGTTTTTTAAGCAGAGAGCTGAGTGCCAGACGACAATGTTCAGCTCCACGGGACTTTTTTTCACCCTAAGGGACGCAAGATAACCAACGAACCAATCCAGGTAATTCTAGAATTGGTTTGTGTCCGTGTCAATTCAGAGGAAATTAATTTAGGTGGTTACAAGGCTTTATGTTGCTCATGGTCATAATCAAATTCATTTTACAAATATTTTTTTAAGTTACACTATTTGGCTATAAGTTCTCTGGTAATCGTTCTGTTTATTAACATGTTAGCGATTTTTATTTGGTGATAGACACTGCAATCGCAAAATTTAATTTGCTATCAAAATACTTGTGGCGATACTTTTAAATCACTTTTTCTACTCCCGTACTTTTATCTGTCTTTTACTTGATCACGAACACTAATATAAGAACATACATAATATGAGTTCAGAGAAGTCTATACTCTATTCCCCATAACAGCACTAGTGTCGTTATAGTCACATTACGATACGAGTACTGCTAGCAGCCACAGACTTCTAAATGTAGGTTAAGCTTAGGTCAAGGATTAAGCGCTTAGTTATAACTTTACGATAAAAATGCACAACTACCATCTTAACAAACAATTAAATTCCTACGGTTTTTAGTAAAAACAAAACTTTCCGAATTAAATTCATTGATGCCAACATAAAAAAAAGTATTTTTAATATCGTCACTGCGTGTCACTAGCGAGTATACTTCAAATTAAAAAAAGTTTACCATAGACACATACTGTCAGTCATATGTCATATTTGCCTTGTTTGCGAGCTATGTTTAATGATGTATTTTATATTTTAAAACCTAGTCGCAGAAAAAGTATTGTATGCAACGTTGTATAATTAAGTCAAAACATAACCCTCCTTTGGGCTTCGCCGCAGTCGGGTAAAAACACTCATGGCGTCTCTATTTGCGATACTTGCCGCCACGGCGGCTCGTATCGCAACTCACGCCATTTGTATTTTTTGAGCCCACATATACAACTGTTGCATAAAATACTATTCTAGGTCCTCATCCTCACCTTTTTAGTTGAAACAGATTCAAAATACGCTTTTAATCCGTTCAACCACTATTTAGACTAATGATACCAACAAAAACCACAATTCGCATTCAGTTGTCCCGTGAACTGTCCCACACTCATTACTTACTAGCGCGGCTAACCCCAGAATATCTAAGCTATTAACTACCGGAACGGGGTATCCAATAAATTCGGAGTTTTCATATATAAATCAGGGGTCAGGCGTGTCCCAGAAGGTCCGGAGATAAACCCTATGGTATAAAGAGAGCGGGGAGACATTATCCGAAGCAGCTGGGGCCGTCGGGAACTCTGTCACATTACTACTGAAACTATATGCCGATGCCGCACCAATTTCGACCTCAGAGCCAAAATACAATTACACTATACTACGTTGTGTCGTGGCACGATGTGTAAGACTGTGGACATAATTTGTAAGACTGTTCCTATATTCCTTATTTCGGTATTCATTCCATTTCATAGTCATTTCACATCCATTTTTATCAATTTCATCCATTAGTTCATTTGAAATACATTATTCAGGCAGAAAATGCCAAATCACGTCAGTACCGAGGAGGGGAGGGTGTCCACATAACTTGATTGCCACCGACTTGCTTAATTTAACCGTAGAGGAACATTTAATACTTTTCAAGAATCCTCCCTCCACTGGTAAATTATAGGCAAGTCGGTGGGAATCGAGTTCTGTGGAACCCCCCCCCCCCCGTACTGAATTGTTGTTGAAAGGGAGGGAGTAGATGTTGTTAAAGTTCAGTCGACTGAATCGTGTCTTCATCCTGGTGCCTGCGGCTGCGTCGTGTGAACGTGATCCGACCCAGGAATGATGTGGATAACTCTGCTAGATTGCTATAGGAGAGGTAGTCTTTGACAACGACAGAACGCCCTCCTGGTGATGTTCTGCAGAGGTGTGCTGTCTGTGTATCAGTGCAACTAATTTGTGTCCTTTCTCCTTATTTGTTGTCTTCCGTGTGCTGTTCGGTGCTTCAATGGTTCAACTGAATGATGTGGATGCCCGTTGAATGGTTGCTTCTTGGTACGATTGTGCTAAAACGGCTTATACGTAACTGTTTGCTGGTTATGAATGAATTTCCCTTTGAAATGGGACGCTCCGTGAGTTCTGGCCTTGTTCACCTGCCGTTGAATATCCTGGCTAATGGGACACGATGAGTGTCAGCACTCTAACTTCACGCAGCTGAATGTGCCCGATGACAATCTGGATGCCACGGCTTTACTGTAGAAACTCCGTTGAATGAAGAAGCTCGATTCCGTCCGACCTCACAACTCTGTTCTCTTCCAATTTGGACGCTTCGTGAGGACCATGTAAAAAATTGTGCATTCCAAAACGATAAAAATGAGCATAAACAAAGTCCAAACGGAGATCTTGAATAAGTAGGTAAGAGACCTGCATCTTACCTGCGATATAAAAACAACTTAATTGTCAGTCAATAAGATTATAAATTGTAATGCCATAATTTAATGTGTTCACAAAATGGTATCATAGTATATTACATAACTATATTTTCCACGACACGACGTCGTATCGTGAAACGATGCCATGTTGTAGCACGACGCGATAACGTGTCGTGGCACGTTGCGACATCGTGTCGTGAATTTTTACATTGCTCGTCGTAGATTTCCACGACACGACGTCGCAACGTGTAATTGTGTTTTTGTCCTAACTCCGCTCAGTACCCCGCAATAATTTATGCAAAATAAATGAATTGAAACTGATATTTTAGATCAAAGCTTATTATTAGAATTCACTTGTGCTCACTGCTCAGTTTAAATAATTGAAACCAGATACAGGGTGATTGGAAATTCGACCTATCCCTTGAAAGGGGTTATTCTAGAGCTTATTTGCAATGATTTAAGTCCAATCAACCGGGGGTCAAAACTCAATGGTTATCAAGTTATTTGGCTTTTAACTTATTTTTTTTAAAACCCGCCTTTCGATCTAAAACTGCTTATTGTGAAAAAACTACTTAAATTAGTAATGAAAAAGAGCCATCATCTAATAGCCAATAAATGGTTGATTACGAAAAATTCAAAAAACATGCCAAAACCTTTGAAAATGTTACCAATAAAAGAATTTAAAGTCAAAAGTTTTTGGATTTTGCTCAAAATTTTGTAATTCTTTGAGGCATTACTTAAAAAAAAATTACGACACTTCGCGTAAAAATTACTAAAATTAGTTCCTCAGTTCATAAGCTTTCTAAAAATGTAGAATTGTTGACATGTTTTGCATAACTTTTTAAAATAACATTAATAATAAGAGAGGTGGTAGAGAATTTCGCCTAGCGTACCGGACCCTTAATCAGTTTGTTTGTGTCACTTTAGTTTCTCCGTGGGCTTTGTTTGTCTTCGGTTTCTTATTTTATCTCATCTTCTTAGGTTAGAAGTCACTAAAAGTAACCTTCCGTGATATTTCGGTTAGTAATTTATCTGTAAGTTCCCGGTTGCCTTAAGTTTGCACCTTGTTTCCTTGGTGTAACTTACAAATTAGGTGCAAACTTAACGCAACCGGGAACTGATTGATAAATTACTTATTGAAATATCACCGAAGGCAACTTTTAGTGATTCCAATCCTAAGAAGATGAAATAAAATAAAAAACCGAAGACAAACAAAACCCACGGATAAACTAAAGTGACACAAACAAACTGATTAAGGGTCCCGGTACGCTAGGTGATATTCCCTACCCCCTCTCTTATTATTAATGTTATTTTAAAAAGTTATGCAAAAAATGTCAACAATTCTACCTTTTTAGAAAGCTTATGAACTGAGGAACTAATTTTAGTAATTTTTACGCGAAGTGTCGTAATTTTTTTTTAAGTAATGCCTTAAAGAATTACAAAATTTTGAGCAAAATCCAAAAACTTTTGACTTTAAATTCTTTTATTGGTAACATTTTCAAAGGTTTTGGCATGTTTTTTGAATTTTTCGTAATCAAACATTTATTGGCTATTAGATGATGGCTCTTTTTCATTACAAATTTAAGTAATTTTTTCACAATAAGCAGTTTTAGATCGAAAGGCGGGTTTTAAAAAAAATAAGTTAAAAGTCAAATAACTTGATAACCATTGAGTTTTGACCCCCGGTTGATTGGACTTAAATCATTGCAAATAAGCTCTAAAATAACCCCTTTCAAGGGATAGGTCGAATTTCCAATCACCCTGTATAATTAAACGGCAGGTTTTACGTGAGATGATTCACGTAAGAAATTATACATCCCATTTTTCCTACTAATTGTCTTGTCCTTTCCAACTGAAAGAAATTTAACGAGGTAGAACAGAAATTATATAATAAAGACTCTGTTTTAAGGGTCAATTGCAGAAAAAAATTACCTTTTACTTTTTTTGTCTGATCATGGTGTGTCTTATACCATTTTACTCAGAATCATGAGCACTTCTCCTATGAAATAAAAAAAGTTGTCCAAAATGTCCCAAATTTTCCGTACAAATTTTGAATTTCTCAGTTTCGTTACGATTGCTGTTTAGTTAAAAGATTTTAAAAAAATAGTAAAAGTACTAAGTCACATTTATAAGGGCTTGTACACTTGGGAGTTTTCATTTAAAAAATAATGAATATCTGGTAAAGTAACCGTTTTTCGACTATACATCACATAACTTTTTTTACTCCTAATAGTTGTTAGAATCTATAAGTTTTTATATAGTCCATTATATAAAAATATCTGTTATCCTACTTATATTAAATAATATTGTACTAAGTCTGTTTAGGTATAACAAATAAATAATATCTCAAATGTCGATTGTATGAAAGTTGTTATATAATTTGAGCAGTATTATAATTTGATTGTTATATGGGTTAAAAATATATTAAATGTTGCTCTACAGAGTGTGGGTCACCCATATCAGATTATTTACTAAGAAAGTAACCATCAAGGCTGGGTAGATAACCGAGTAGGTATAACGTTGTTGTTAGGTTCAAAATGACACATACGTAAATTATTTCTTTACAATATGATACAGTTCTCGAAATAAATAGCATTTTTTGTAAATGTGCGATTTCACAAACAAATATAAATATTAATCTGGCTATAAATTATTATGTTCCTAAAACATTTTTATTACGTAATATTAGCAAGTTACACGTATTCAAACCGTTATGGGAAAATACCTACATAATACAAAGCAGTAATAGAATAACCACATTTTTACAAAAAAAACCCGACCGCGGTTCACTTTGAAACTGCATAAAATCCGCCATTTTTATTTTAACGAACTTAATACCCAGTGACACTCACACCATCAAGACGAATCTAATGATGTATCATTTATCAAAATCGGATGTGCCGTTGAGTAGTTACGAGCGGACACAGGAACGGACATACATACATACATACAGGTCAAACACATAACCCTCCTTTGGGCTTCGCCGCAGTCGGGTAAAAAGAAGCCTGACGACTGTACCTAGTGTATATACCTAAACATAAAAACATCAATTTCGTTGAAGCTCTTAAATTTCGCATTTTTTCTTGGTAATGGCGACACAATATTTCATTTTCGCCCTTCACGGTCTGTAATTTTATTACGGGGATCAATTTTACGACATTGGATACTTTTACGGCTGTTGAGTCTTAAACGTAAAAGGGTTACTGTTACGATGCCCATTACTTCCCCCTTTGTACTTGCAGCGCATACCTATGGGCACCGTTGAGGTTTGCAATTGATTTCAAATAACTTCCCACGCTGACTGACAACAAGTGCCAACTGCGGACTACTTAAAAGATCAATGGGTTATTCTTCAGAAATATGTCTGCGACTTATTTCTCGGTCTCCATTCATTTAGTATGAAAAAGGGCCAGAGGAATAAGGTGACCCCAGACATATTTCTGAAGAATAACCCCAATATCGTCTATAAAATAACCTCGGAACTGAAACTATCCAATTTGATAATAGAGGCTCTAAAAAAAACTTTTTAATATGAAAATAAACGATTTTGACCAATTAATAAGTTCAATTTTTTTTTCAATGTTCATTTAAGTTTAATCAATATACGCTCCTTTTTCTTGTTTACTTGCACTAGCTAGTGCAAATTCATAATTTTACCCGAGTGCTTTTTGATTATTCATACCACACCTGGCCATAAAGTGGCGTACGGAAAAAGCCGCTTTCTAAGTGTAAACATAAAATTATGTACACAACACGGGAGGTAATAAAGAAAGCCCTCGATCGCATATTTACGTCCCTCGCTTGCAGCTCGGGCCGCAAACATCTGCGATCTCGGCCTTTCTTTGTTTTACCACCCTAGTTGTGTAATGTACTATACTGACAACCTAATACAATGAAAAAGAAGGTTGGGTTGGGACTACCTTGTCAAATATAAAAATGTTCAGTATTCTGAGAAGAATTCTTTCCAACTATTTATTTTCGAGAGTAAGCGGTACCATAGCCGATCATTTGAATTCTCGGTATTTTGAGAAACGTTTGGCATGGGCGAACGTTCAATTTGCATATTGCTTTTGAAAGCGACCACCCATTAGTGATGGTCCTGACTACTCTGAAATAACTAATATTTGCTATCTTAATATTAAATAAACAACTGAGCACATTATAAGTAGGCTAGAAATTTAAAGTGTGATGAAATAAATAATGTGTACTGTATGGGCTTTCGTAACGCAGTTAACTTTAATGACTGTCAACGTGCACAAGAGACTAGAACGTTAACATTTTAAATCAACAACGTTGTCTAGCAAAAAGTTTGCGGGGGTTTGCGATACAAGTCACGTACTAGGCGAACAGCAGCCGCGTGGCAGGGGCCGAATTACCCGCGGCCCTCGCAACACGTGACCTCCACTATGCCACCCTAGTACCCGGATCGGAATAACATTCTCCCGTGTTAAGGGATACACGGATATTGACACTAAAAAAGGATGTGTGCCCTTGCGAATAAATGAATGTTGGGCACGGATTGATCTAATGTAGGTCACACATATATGATACATAGATCTCCTAGATCCTAAAACAATTGTAACATGTATCAATTTTCTTCACTGGACTGTGCCTAAAGACCCTCTTCGACTGTTGTACAAATTCCATATACATCACTTTGGAATTGTGTTAGAGTTTTTCGTTTATTTCCGTGCCGTACGTGTTAACACATACATACATATATCACAAGATGCAGTAAGTCGTGTTAGATTAATATTCTAAGCTTTTTATAACTCGGCAGTCGCGTGTCGCTAGAGAGCTACGAGTCATCCATACTTAATCGGAGAGTGCTACGCTGTCACTACGCTTTCGTAGAGGCATGCGTAGCGAAAATATGCGAAACGTCATAATAACTCTTACAGAGATATTTTGAAGTGGACACTTTTATGTTTGCAACTTGTATAGGGATATAGTTCAAAATTTAGTATGTCACATGCAGTAACACTTTTTTTAACAAAGTTTGATTTGTTCACTTTGGGTTATAGTTTTTTCTTGTTCACGTTGATCTTAACGACTTGAGCATGCTGTTTATTTGTCCGATTAATGCCTTCTTTCTCTTCTTATTTAAATACTTTTTGAAAGCCGGGTACGACTGCCAGTTTATAAAAAGATACTTATAATATTTTTTTTTACTTTGCAGACCACATAAATAATTTAATTTTCATTGAACATGTCACGAGATCGCAAATCAATGTTGTATCACTCTAAGCTATTTTAAAGTACAAACTAGGGGCTATAAGACTACAATGAACCCTACGCTAATAGACTGTAATTTGCTTTAGATTTGGCCAAACACGTGATCGACTAGAAAAGGTCCAACTACGTAGTGAAAGCTCGTAACCCTTGTACTTAACGGACTAGTGTGGTTTAGACTGTTTAGAGAGCCTTGGAATCCCCGAACTAAATAGACCAAATAAGAACTACTCTATATTGATTTAAACTTTCACGATTTTCACTCATTATTATAACAAAACGGGACTTAATCGCGTAAAAACATGATATTACCTCGACGTTTCGGACGTGCCGTGACGTCCATGGTCGCGAAGGGACTGGCGAGGCGGGTGTCAACATCTTCTAGCCGCGCGGGTTTTCCGAACTACCCGCACTTGGTCTTGATTAATACTTTGCATATTAGGGTTGTCACTCGGCCGACACACAACACTAACAACATCAGGCGATTTGCCGGAAGACACTTGATGATATTGACACATGCTGATGACTGGATTCCACGACGAAGAAAGCTTAAACCCATCTTCCCGATTGAAATTGCGGTGTTTTTTGATTTCAACCGCTTCACGGACAATTCTACTATAGTAATTGCGTTCTGTAGACAGGATCTTGGTATTATGAAACTCCATCCAGTGGTTTGATCCAGACTCCAACACATGCTTCGCTATAGCCGATTTGTCTACTTGGAGTTTTCTAACAGCCGCGATGTGTTCTTTGACCCTTTCCACTATGGTGCGCTTGGTCTGCCCAATATAAGAACTCCCGCAACTGCAACCAACCCTGTAAACACCCGGCGATTGTAAAGGAATAACATCCTTGGGTGATCTTACATGCCTCGTGACCTTGGATAACGGTTTGTACACAGTTTTAATCGAGTACCTTTCTAGTACTGCACCGACTTTATCCGTTATCCCCTTCACATAAGGCATGAACGCTGGTTGTCTCTGAATGCCAGGACGCTTTTCCTTTGCTTTTCTTCTCGGCTGCCGCCCGTTCACCTTGTATCCGTTCCACCCGAGGACCTTCTGCACATGCGACAACTCGTTATCCAAAAATTCTGGGTCACAAAGGTCACGGGCTCTGTTGAATAACGAGCTAACAACAGACCGCAGGTGACGGGGGTGATGGTGAGACAGAGCATTCAAATATCTGTCGGTGTGCGTCGGTTTTCTGTAGACAGTGTGCGTCAGGGTTCCGTCCGTTCGACTTATCAGCTTCACATCCAAAAAAGGCAAGCTCCGTTCCGATTCCAATTCATACGTAAAATTAAGCTTAGTATGAATGGAATTGAGATGCTGTAGTAATTGCTCAACTTCCTGTTTACCACCTTTCATAATGCAGAAAACATCGATTAAAACTGTGTACAAACCGTTATCCAAGGTCACGAGGCATGTAAGATCACCCAAGGATGTTATTCCTTTACAATCGCCGGGTGTTTACAGGGTTGGTTGCAGTTGCGGGAGTTCTTATATTGGGCAGACCAAGCGCACCATAGCGGAAAGGGTCAAAGAACACATCGCGGCTGTTAGAAAACTCCAAGTAGACAAATCGGCTATAGCGAAGCATGTGTTGGAGTCTGGATCAAACCACTGGATGGAGTTTCATAATACCAAGATCCTGTCTACAGAACGCAATTACTATAGTAGAATTGTCCGTGAAGCGGTTGAAATCAAAAAACACCGCAATTTCAATCGGGAAGATGGGTTTAAGCTTTCTTCGTCGTGGAATCCAGTCATCAGCATGTGTCAATATCATCAAGTGTCTTCCGGCAAATCGCCTGATGTTGTTAGTGTTGTGTGTCGGCCGAGTGACAACCCTAATATGCAAAGTATTAATCAAGACCAAGTGCGGGTAGTTCGGAAAACCCGCGCGGCTAGAAGATGTTGACACCCGCCTCGCCAGTCCCTTCGCGACCATGGACGTCACGGCACGTCCGAAACGTCGAGGTAATATCATGTTTTTACGCGATTAAGTCCCGTTTTGTTATAATAAAGAACTACTCTTACTGCACAGCCTAGGCTTTTGCTAAATCTACATACTAAAACTACTGGAAGTGAGTATGCTACATAAATAGATAAATATTAATTTATACACGACCAAAGATGATCTTTAAGCTAAAATCCTCGACCGCGGCTCGGGTACTGAGCGAGCTAGATTTGACATATTCAAGACTAAACACAACCCCTTTCCCACTTTACACATGGAGCGTCATGATCTGCTGTTCCCAAGATATTTGACCCAGCCTAGCTAACTTAACGCAATTCAGGCTCGCACATTGGATGAGGTATGAGCGTTTAATGGACTGAACCAAGGAGAAGGAGTCGTTGATGGACTTCCCATAGTCTCTTTAATACGAGAAAAAGCCTGTCTAGAACTTGCCATGTATTTGCCTCTCTCTTGCCTTCAATTTTCCCCTCTAAGATGTTCACAAAGAAAGTGTCATGTCGTATCAGATGTTCAATCATCTTTCCTCTCCGGTTCTGGATTGTTTTTAGCAAACTTCTTTGTTCCTACACCATGCTCAGAACCTCTTCATTGGTATTTCTTTCCGTCCAGCTAATTCTTTCCATCCTCCTCCAGCACCATATCTCAAAAGTCTTGGTATAAATACTGAAAATGCGAATTATTCTACCGATTGCCAGCCAAATGAAAAACTAGAGGGTGGTTAAATATTTCGACAAATTTCCTGCAGTGCCAAGAAAGCGGATCGCGTGTGGCGACTCATTTCCTAGTACTCTCAGGGGAATGCGAATCACGTCCCACCCTAGGCGATGCCAGAGCCTCCGGCAATCTTAGAATCTAACGCACAATGCACTTTGCGAGGATCAATGAATCGTGAGGAGAAATAGAGAGCGAAGGATTATTGTCTTAAATAATTCAAACCTCAGCGTACCCTAGACATCGGGGAGATAAACTGTATCGTAGTGTTGTTTAAGGCATGATTGGCTCTGACGGCAGTTTTGCCTATGTAGCCAGCGGTCTTGGCTTCAAATCTCGGTAACGGTAAATAGGTGTGAGATGAGCGCAAATATTGGTTCTCGAGTCATAGAATAAATGTTTACTATGTACATAAGTATGATTTTATCTGTATACTAAGTAGGTATATGTATTATAGTTTTTGCCCGCGACTTCGTCCACGTGAAATTCGAATACTAATTTGAGTGGTTACAGGAGCACATATTTTACCGCAGGCTTATTAGCAAATAGCACCTAAGATCCGAACACTGCTAATAAGTAGTACCGCTTTTTACATTACCTAAACCACGTCAAATTGGCCGTGCGCGAAGCAGTCCCCCCTAAGAAGTCCCCCTGGGGATGAATTTCGAAAAACGGTTGATGTACATTGAGCAGCAATTCGATAAGCAAGCGGAACGATGAAAATTATAAAAAAAAACATTTGTAAATCCATCCGCTACTTATGCCAGCTATTCTTTCTATGTATAAACTGATCTTAATGAACATTGATAGGTTTACTGAAATGAGCGTTTCCTCATCTATTTACCGATGTCGATACCCATAATCAATGTCGTCAATGACATATCAGTACCGAACAGGGGACTGTTCCTTTCACTCTACAGTGATGAAGAGCAAGAGACAAGAGAAGTCGTCGACTTCGTTTTGGTAGGTGTATGGTCTGAGTGTATGCGTTCGTTCAATGTTTGTCTCATAACAGACAGTATCATACATTATAAGAGAAGTCAGCGCATTATGCAATCGATACCCGGTTGCGGACGAATTAAATCAGAGGTCATTTAGTTTTACTGGCCTCGATAATTACCGCCGCGCGCCGACGGGTCATTAAGTACGTACATAAATGCAAAAAGCAGCCAAGCGTGAGCTGCCGCGGGCGAGCCGAGCGAGCGTCACCAGTGCCTGCCATACTGGATGGACTCACAGGCCTGTGCAAAATTACACGAGTATTTTATTTTAGTAAAATAGCTGAAGCATGGTAATTTGAAAGCCATTTTAAGGGTCTCTTAAATCACATTATAATAATTAGAATCAAATGACTGTATTATTTCCACAATTTTTTTTCAGTTTTGTTTTCCGTATATCTTTATTTGCTTAAGTTAGGTTTTTTACAATATATATATAAAAAGTAAAATACAAAATGAAATTACAAAACATAAACACATTATAAAAAACCTAACCTAGAGTGCCGCCGGCAGCGGGGCGGGGCCCAAGCTACCGGTGGTTAGGGCCGCAGAGAGAGGAACCTCCTGACGATGCGCGCCGTGTCCAGAAGTACCGCTTTCTGTATCTGACCCTTGATCCAACCATCTAGCGAGAGTCTCTTGAGATGGTGATCGAGACTCTTCGCTATAAGCCCGTTCGCCGAAACGACTATCGGAACAATGATCGTCGAATCAACATCCCACATGGCGGTAACCTCGTGAGCCAAGTCAAGGTACTTGCTGAGCTTGTCCTTCTCGGCCTTCACGAGGTTTTCGTCATGGGGGATGGTGATGTCGACGAGCACTGCACGGCGCTTGGATCGATCTATCAGCACGATATCAGGCTTATTGGCTACAATAGTCCTGTCCGTGATGATAGATCGATCCCAATAGAGCGTGGCGCGACCATTTTCGAGAACCGGCATTGGTACGTACTTATAGTACGGCACCTCAGACCCCACAAGACCATATCGAACAGCAAGTTGCTGGTGAATGATCCTGGCTACTTGATTATGTCTGTGCAAGTACTCGCCGTTAGCTAGATGGGAACAACCGGAGATAATATGCCTGATAGACTCTCCGGGACGGCGGCATGCCCGACAGATGTCGACCGTACCGTCCTTCAGGATATATCTCCGGTAGTTGTTCGTCATCATAACTTCGTCCGCAATTGCACAGACAAAACCTTCAGTTTCCCCGAAGAGATCACCGAAGCGTAGCCAGTTCACCGACGCGAGCAGGTCTACATCGGGCCCCGTGAGGGCCTTGTAGAACCGCCCGTGTAGCTCCTTACTCTTCCATATGTCCTTGCGGTCGTCGGTGCTAAGCACCTTAGGTCTACGCCAGTTCTCGTTTGCCAAGGAAAGAGGAGTAAGGCTTCTGTCTACTGCTACTACATCGCGATGTATCCCACACTCGTTGTTTAGGAAGTACTCCCTGAGGCTGCACACCTCGCGGTTATGGAGGTCCTTGGCGTTTAAAAAGCCACGGCCGCCACACTTACGCGGGATGTACAGTCTCATATCAGTTTTGTTATTATTATTGTGTATAAATGCAGCATTATTAGTGATAAAAGATATCAATTAGACATTATTTACAAGATGAGTATCGATATAGTCCATGGATTTATGCTCCCCGTTATTATTAATGCTCGAATGAGCAATACTGGAAATATTATACGAAGTGACTAATACAATTTGTTAAATATGCATATTATAGGTACATATTATGAGAATTTTTCAATATTCTTTATTAAACTAAGCTCTTTGTTTTTGAAATATTGTACAAGATGACTTTTATGAGTTTTGTGTAATTGGGTATTTATAAAAATCTAAAATATGAGTATTGATATATTATGATCAATAAAATCATGCAATTTGTCTTAATTCATTTTATTTTTATACTACTTAATCAATCACTCATAAATGTTGACATTGTGCAATTCGGGCTATGTAAAATGACACTTAGCAATGTTTGTATGCAAATCATTACACACTCGTTGAATCATACGGAAAATGCCTAGATCGATGAGTGTTTTAAACTTCTAAGGCATCATAACGCAAAAATTTGAAAAATAAGCAAAACAATACACACAGTCAACTCTGTTTTATGCGTTGTGAATAAAATGCTGATATTTTCATCGTAGCTGATTCATACTTAGTATTAACGTATTTATTTACTGGCACATTTTCCTCAACATTTATTTTCTAATTCAATCGTAACAAAAGAAGAGAGTACATTTGAATTACAGAACGCCACCAAATTAAATCACAACATGAAATGGAATTTAATATCGAAACAGCGGTGTTTTGTGCGTTCTCTCTAAATATAGCTGGATACAAGTTACTGGCGCGAATAACTTGTAATAAGCACAATTAATGAATACAAATAATATTCGTACACTAGTTGACTGCCCAATGGTATTGTCATACCTACGAACCCTATTAATAACGAGTTAGACTCAACAGTTTATGCTGTCCATTTTGCAAATAGAAAATAAACAAACTAAAAAATAATAATCCCACTAAGAATAAGTGGGTTTACTATTTTTTAGTTTGTTAAGCTACACACACTGCACTGAAGCCAAATTGTATTGCTTTTCTGTAGAATGAAAATCTTTTATTGTGCAAAGGTATAAGCTTGCAATAGTTGTCTCTAAACTGTTTCGTGAAATTTATGTGAGGAATTACGTAGGTTAACCCATAATAACAACATTCCTTTTTAGTATTCATACTGTTCACTAGTTGTGACAGCCATCCAGCAATTTTATACGTATATCAACATTTACGACGATAACAGTCATGAATACAATAGCCGAGGAAACAGAACATACTGTACCTACGTATGAAATGATACATGTTATTTAGTTTACACCGTAATTTTTTCTAAATTGCAGTTTAGATGTGTTTATTGTAAAACGAGAGCTTTTGGATATTTAATTTTAAGTTATTACCTATGTTTGGAGCGGCAATTAATCAACTAAATGGCGACGTCCGGCTATAAAAAACCCGAAAATCCAACTCGCTAGTACGCTCCAGCAGAAACCATCGATAGAAACCAGGTACTAACTTACATTAATGCACGCGCAGAAAAAACAGTAATCTTGAACCGAAGGAACACCTATAGTAGTAGCAGATTTTTACGGTAGCGAAAATATATCGATACCTTTAGACTCAAAGGGCGTAAACGCCATTAGAACCTGAGGCGTTTACGCCCTTTGAGTCTAAAAGTATCGATATATCGATCGTTACAAACTAGTAAAAGAGTAGGATGGGGATTTTAACATTTGAAGCAATGAAATGAAAACCAATTTTAGTTTGTTTACAATGTTTAAAATTAAATGTTACTACAGTTTTTATTAAAAAAGCCTCCATCTTATAATTGAATAAAAAGAGAAAACTGATTAAGGTCGCCACTCTTCATTTTGCCACGCAATAAGGGTGTGATGTAAAGTAATAAGAAACTACTATTAATACATTCGAATGATTACAGATACACTGATAAGATAATTAAGTAATAGATAAGACTATGAGATTCCGATTTAGTTAGTTTCTTAGTAAACTAGCAAAAGTTAATTATAACGAATTTAAATAACAGAACTGACTTAATATTGTCTTCGGTTTCCGCGATTATCACTCATAGTAATAAAACAACTTAAACGGATTAAATCGCGTATATTACTACATTTTAAGTCCCGACGTTTCGTAACCCGCGGTCGCGGGTAGACCACGAACGCTGAAAACGGTTACGAAACGTCGGGACTTAAAATGTAGTAATATACGCGATTTAATCCGTTTAAGTTGTTTTATTACTAGAACTGACTTAGTGAATTAGGTTTTCGTTTATTAACTGAGCCGGAATAACTTTAGTATTTTGTATTACGTTTCAGTCTCACCTGGGATTAAAAAAAGAAAATTGTAACACCAAAATCAAACTATTTTCTCTAAATTACTTTTAAATTATTGAAAAAAAAATCAAACTGATTATGTAAAGACGTCGTTTATATACTTAAACTTAATGTATTTAACCCACCTAAGAATAATGGAATATTTACTGAAAAATACCAATTAAAACAAAATTTATAATTATGTGATCGAGAAAATGATTAAAACTATAAGCGATATTTGCTTTTTGGTTCGTTATGACATTCTGCCACTACTTTTTTGTATCACTACCTTTATTCGTTTGCTATAATTTGCAGTTTTACATTATTAACAAATTTGAATAATTTTAAATTGCAAATTTAACTACACAAATTTTCTCTTTCTCTTCCTAGCTATTATCCCACATGGTGGTGGAACTACGCAAATACTACACGTTTACAAGATTTCATCTAAATATGAGCAGAAAAATGTCTACTCAAACCGCGAAAAAAAAAAAAAATCGCGTAGCTATGTAGGCAAATTTAATTGTTTTTCATTTTGTAATTCTGTTCTATTGGATTTATTGTGCGTTGTTGATTTAGTTATTTAATATGAGTTCCGACGAAAATACAGACGAAGAAGTTATATTTTTTGTTTAGATTACTTTTAATTTTTCTCTTACTACTTAAAGTTTGATAGTTTTATTTTTATTTATTTCGTTGCATATCTGAGAAAATCACTATACTTGCCTTACTATTATTTTGTGTGAAAATATATTTAACACCCAGTTACTATAATACTAAATGAAATAAGTTATATGTGTTGTTGTTGTATATGTACAATGTTAAAAATCAGAAATGATACGGAAAATATTCAAATAAGTATAGGAATATATTCTTTTAAAGGAAAGGGCGGTTAAAACGCCTTACCCAAATAAGTTTAAAAAAAAACACAATGTGATTACAAAGCTGAACTTAATGAAGCATTCCCAAATCGATGACCAAAACCACGTACGCATTTTCACCTGTTTCTTTTGGCACTAAATGAATGCAATTAGGAGATAAATACATCTGCGGTGACGAAAATTAAAGCTGCAAATTCAATTTTGGTAGTATATTTAGATAAAATAACTGGCCAAGAGCATGTCGGACCATGCTCAGTGTAGGGTTCCATAGCCGTAACTATAAGGTAAAAAATACGATGTAAAAAAAGTACAACAAAAAAAGAGCGTATCTTCATAGCAATTACGTCCTTTTGTTGAGAAGCGCAGTTTATCGGCAATAACTCAAAAACGGTACCTTCGATCTTGTTGAAAATGATTTTTGTTGAAAGTATTAATTAAGCGTTACCTTCGTGATTTTTTTCATATTTTTCGGACGCACGGTTTAGAAAATAGAGGGGGGGGGGGACACAAATTACACAACTTTCGGAGCGATTATTTCCAAATACATTCACTTAATCAAAAACATTACTTAGGAATCTTATAATGTTTTTTAAAGAGCTGTCGAACTATGTACCACACGTTGATATTTGCTGAAAAAAAAAAATTTTACTGTCTTTAACATGTATGGAGTGCCCCCCATAAAAATATTTATTTTAATTATTTATATACCAAACTAAGTAGCGGCTCATAAAAGACACCTATATTCCAAATTTCATCAATATCCATCATGTAGTTTTTGAGTAAAATGCCTGTGACATACGGACAGACAGACGGACGGACATGACGAAACTAAAAGGGTTCCGTTTTTGCCATTTTGGCTACGGAACCCTAAAAACGAGGTTTATAATTCGACCCGTATGTATGTAATGTTCTCTGAATTGCACAGTTTTATATATGTTACTCTATCTATACCAGCTTCTAAACATGTTTGCCAAATTTCGAATGTGTATGTATGATTGTATGTCTGTATGTTTGTCCGCGCATATCTCAAAAACTATAAGTCGGATTGCAAAAAATATTTTGTAGTTGGACTACGCTACTTTGCAAGTTTCATCAAAATCGCTTTAGTAGTTTTTAAGATAGAGAGTTATGTGTGTATCAGTCACTAGGAAAACCTGTATTAACCGCGTAATTCGAATACTACTGAAAAAATTAAGAAAATGAAAAAATAAAAAAGTAATGTACAAAAGTTAAATCGAATTCAAAAAAGAAAGAAATAACAGTTTTATGCCAACTCTATTTTGAGTTCGGTGCCAGCCTTAATATTTGGAATAACGGTACGAGACTGGCACCGACCTCAAAAGATAGTTGGCATAAAAGTGTTATATCTTCCTTTTTTGAAGTTGGTTTAATTTTTTTTTAATTACATACTTTTTTTATTCAAAATGTCTGATCATAAAATCTTATCCAGTTTCGTTGTATATTTTGGTAAATATTAGGTATTAAAATACCAAAATACACTGCTTTTATTACAAAATTTCTTAAGACAGCAAATGTTATGTGAAATATAGACATAGCCCATAAAAAAAGTTAAATATATCACGTTTAATACGTGTATTTTGATATTCTATAAAACATAAAAACAGAACTTTCAATTTATTTTTAGTCGTAAAAAAACAAGTACCTACTGGTAGGTATTACTTATAATGTATGAAACTCGAGGGGCACCGTAAAAACCAAAATATACTTTTTTTTGAAAACTGCAAGTATCTAGAGAAAAGTAAATTATTACAGTTTTCATAAGGAATTTACGAGAAAACGTGGTTAATTTCCTTAACCAACTCACATACAACCATATTATGATTGAATAACAATTTAGTCAAGCTCGTATCCAACCCTGCAGTGGTTAAACACCTAGTCCACACCTCCTATTCAGAAAAAAGTATTTTGCTCCCTCATAAGAGGGATCAAAGTGATACTTTTCTGTTCAAGGACAACAGGGTATTTTTAGTTTGAACCTACTTAGAATATGCCATACCATAGACAGCTTTATAAGTATATTACACACAGAGGGCGTATAATAAGAAATGACCCAGATCACAGGTGTTTGCGGTCCGAGCCGCAGGCGAGGGCCATAAATATAATATGGAAGTGGTAAATTCGTCCCATCCGTAGAAAATAGTAAACGTTTTATAAAATAATAAGACTATAAATTTAACATTTCATTTTATTAAAAATGTGTGATGCTCTTTGACTAACTATATATTTCGTTATTTTGGTAGGTAGCTTTTGTATTTGAATTTTCCTCATAATCGGTGTGAAAAGCAGTATGTGTCACAAGGTAGCAAAATTATTTTCACCACGGGCGTTAACACTTGAATCCCTCACTACGCTCTGGATTCTACTTTAGAATCCCTCGCTACGCTCGGGATTCAATTGTAGAATCCTTCGCTTCGTTCAGGATTCAATGTACGCCCTCGCCGTAAATACATCATTTTGCTCCCTTGTGACACAATCTACTATTATATTTCGGAGCATTCTAAAATAGGGACTCGGGATGGGGAAAATAGTTTGTTGATATTAGTTAGAAAGGCCCGCGGCGGGATGTCCCGTATATTTGCACTTATGGACAACATTGTGGTTAGCGGTTAGCGCAGCGTAATACAGAACTTTGTCGTTGAACTGTACAGAACTGAGCAACGCAAAAGGGCAATAGCACATTTTTTTCGATACAAAACAGTCGCACATTCTTTGCAGACACGCGTACATAAAAATCGTGTCACTACGATACTAACACATAGCGGTATAGGTTGTTTGACGGTTCCTTAACAGAGGGGACGTCTCGGTAAACGGACGGCGTCACATACGGCAAAGATACTATTAGTACATTGTGTATCTAGGGCGGTAGCGAAGGAATTGCAAACGAGTGTTTGTTACAAGCCCGCGGCGAAGCCATGGGCTTTAATAACACGAGTTTTGACTTGAGACTTGTGAGGAAATCTTAAATAAAAATAACCTTACTAATCCAGCCAGTATGACAAGAAAATATTAAAACAGACGGTGACGTTAGTGACATATGTCATAGACAATGCGAATGTCAAGTCACGTTCGGAAACCATAGCGGTAACGGCCATTTTAGTTGATTTTATATTTGCAAAATACTGATATACAATATTTAAACATTTAATTAATGTTACCGAAATATGTGTTTACATGTATTTGCAATAACAAATAGCTTTAAATAAATATTTCAGTGATAAAAGTTAAAAAAGTAAGTTGGCGTTTCCTTTGAACATGACAAATAAGAGTAAAACAGAACCAGCGTTTCAAATTTAAAAAGAAAACCATTACGCCCTAGGGCGTAATAGGCTATTTACGGCCCGCAGAACCTACGTGTAATGACACCATTTTCGAGCAAGTGTGATGAAAAATATTTTTCATCACACTTGCTCGTAAAGGGTGTTATAACACGCGGGCTTATAGACCAGCTTGAGCCGATTTACCTCCCGTGGGTTATAAAAATCTATAACTCCCACGGGAGGAAAAACTGTATGAAAATCTATAACTCCCGTGGGAGTTATGAGTTTAGTTTTAAAATATAGGACCTACCCGTACGTCATTTCAGACTAAGGAGGTTTCAAATCAGCCAAGGCTTATTTCACATCTTCAAAACTTGGCTACAAAACCAATTTTAGTGTATATAAAACTTATATGGTATATTTTACTATTATTTCAGTAATTTTTGCAATATTTTTAATGCAATTAAATTAATTTACTTTAAAATTTTACTCTGAAAATCGGTACAATCTGGCGGTATTGCCTGTCAAGTTTAAAAACTAAACGCAGTTCTTAGCATTATCTGTGGAAGACTATATTGAAAAAGTTGACAGTTGAAGTTGTCTCTTAGCGGGTGCGTTTAGTTTATTTATGTTTTATTTTTTTTTTCCTCGCAAATGTGATGAAAAACATTGTGTGTATCACGGGCAGTAAGGGGATTACCAACTCGAGTCATTAAAAGCCCTCCGCCTACGGCGTCGGGCTTCTAATAGACTCTCGTTAGTAATTCCCTTCTTACTACCCTCGTTGCACAATGTACTATTATGTTAATATGCCTGGATATAGAATATTATTGTATATTAAGGTATCACACACTGTTAAGTTACGATAATATATCCGCTTGAATTATTCTCTCAGGTTTGACTAGGGGTTCCACGTATATTGCACACTCTGTATAAGGATCTTGCAATATATTTTGTATGTTAAGATATATTTCGGATATAAAGATGACATCATTGCATCGCTTGGTATCTTAACAAAACAATTCCATATCACTTGATAGCTTAAAATAGTGTAATCTATAAACATCAAACAAAGTCGGGTTACACCATTTATAACTCGAGGACGCGTGGGCCGATTTTTATGGTTTTAGATTTTTTTGGTCTCTGCTGAATAACAGAATAACTGTTACAACATCTAAAAAAAATAAATTTTTGCGGCGGAACGAGGTTCGCCGGGACAGCTAGTATAAAAATATATAAAAGATTAGCCGTTTGTCATACAAACGTCGTTGCTAATTCAAACTGTATAGTGAGCGATATTTTATCTTGACATAAAATAGTATAGTATCTTCGCCGTGTGTGACACCCTTAAGACTTGCCCTTAGGAACAGAATTACCCTGTTCGAGTGTACCTCTTCTGTAGGGTGATTGATAACTCCAAAACTTAAAAGGGCCAATCTTGGCCCTTTTAAATTTTACCGTTGAACAAGAAATAAATAACAGTTCGTTATGGAAACTCCTGATGCTCTGGTACCTACGTCAGATTCGAAGGGACTACTGACCGACAAATTTAGATTTGATTACAAATTGTTATTACTAGATCACTACTTTAATTAAATTTATCTTGACGGCGAAGCTGTGAATTAATTTCATTCTCTCCAGCAGTTAATAATTTATAGTAAATATCGAGTTCTTATAAAAAGCATTCTAAGAGATAAATCATCTTCTTACGCGTCTTCTTCTTCTGTACGCGTGTTTGTCACCTAACACTTCCTAAACGGCTGGACCATTTAGATGATATTTTGTGTGTATATTTGAGTGGGTCCCTGGATGATTTGAAAATTACAATTGGAGCCAGTAGATGGTGATCGTGTTTTTTGAGTTGGGACGAAGTTAGCCGGGAAAGCTAGTAATTATATATTTTTGTATCTACGATCAAATAAATATGATATGATAAAAAAACTTGAATTAACTTCAGGTATGAAGTTGCAGGCATCTTGTATTAATTAAATAAATTACTTGTACTTGGATTAAGTTTTTTACCCGGTAGTTCTTGAAAGATCTCTTCGATGCGGCGAGTCTATTTTAATTAGTTAATTAGAGGTGAAACGGTGTTCTTTTATCTGGGGGCACGGCAGTGCCCCCGCCAAGTCGAGCAAAACAAAGGCACGGCCGTACCATCCTTTTCTCGAAGCCATTCAGGCCATTTTCAGGCTCCCGTAATTTTGTACTGGCTAAAGCTAGAACCCTGAAATTTCAGGAATATATAGGGCACAATAAGACCTATATATATTCTCAATATCATCCAATTTGAACGTGTAGTTTAAGAACTATTGCATGTCAAAGTTCCTTAGTTTTGTTACTGACTCACTGATTCACTGATTAATTCACTGATCATCATAATTCTAAGGTACTTCTAGCAGACCTACAGGCTCCAAATTTTAAACATAGTTAGTTTATAGCCTATCAAGTCCTCAGAAACCTAAATAGGTTGTAATTTCAGTCACAACTGCACACATACGATTGTAATCCTATACAAATACATGCGATTACAAAGTTAGGTTTGCAGTTCAAATTGAAACGAATGGATTGGAATGTAATAATTAAAGGAAGACCACTTACAAAAAGGAATGAGATCCCATCAAAGTCCCGTTTTGTTATAATAAAGAACTACTCTTACTGCACAGCCTAGGCTTTTGCTAAATCTACATACTAAAACTACTGGAAGTGAGTATGCTACATAAATAGATAAATATTAATTTATACACGACCAAAGATGATCTTTAAGCTAAAATCCTCGACCGCGGCTCGGGTACTGAGCGAGCTAGATTTGACATATTCAAGACTAAACACAACCCCTTTCCCACTTTACACATGGAGCGTCATGATCTGCTGTTCCCAAGATATTTGACCCAGCCTAGCTAACTTAACGCAATTCAGGCTCGCACATTGGATGAGGTATGAGCGTTTAATGGACTGAACCAAGGAGAAGGAGTCGTTGATGGACTTCCCATAGTCTCTTTAATACGAGAAAAAGCCTGTCTAGAACTTGCCATGTATTTGCCTCTCTCTTGCCTTCAATTTTCCCCTCTAAGATGTTCACAAAGAAAGTGTCATGTCGTATCAGATGTTCAATCATCTTTCCTCTCCGGTTCTGGATTGTTTTTAGCAAACTTCTTTGTTCCTACACCATGCTCAGAACCTCTTCATTGGTATTTCTTTCCGTCCAGCTAATTCTTTCCATCCTCCTCCAGCACCATATCTCAAAAGTCTTGGTATAAATACTGAAAATGCGAATTATTCTACCGATTGCCAGCCAAATGAAAAACTAGAGGGTGGTTAAATATTTCGACAAATTTCCTGCAGTGCCAAGAAAGCGGATCGCGTGTGGCGACTCATTTCCTAGTACTCTCAGGGGAATGCGAATCACGTCCCACCCTAGGCGATGCCAGAGCCTCCGGCAATCTTAGAATCTAACGCACAATGCACTTTGCGAGGATCAATGAATCGTGAGGAGAAATAGAGAGCGAAGGATTATTGTCTTAAATAATTCAAACCTCAGCGTACCCTAGACATCGGGGAGATAAACTGTATCGTAGTGTTGTTTAAGGCATGATTGGCTCTGACGGCAGTTTTGCCTATGTAGCCAGCGGTCTTGGCTTCAAATCTCGGTAACGGTAAATAGGTGTGAGATGAGCGCAAATATTGGTTCTCGAGTCATAGAATAAATGTTTACTATGTACATAAGTATGATTTTATCTGTATACTAAGTAGGTATATGTATTATAGTTTTTGCCCGCGACTTCGTCCACGTGAAATTCGAATACTAATTTGAGTGGTTACAGGAGCACATATTTTACCGCAGGCTTATTAGCAAATAGCACCTAAGATCCGAACACTGCTAATAAGTAGTACCGCTTTTTACATTACCTAAACCACGTCAAATTGGCCGTGCGCGAAGCAGTCCCCCCTAAGAAGTCCCCCTGGGGATGAATTTCGAAAAACGGTTGATGTACATTGAGCAGCAATTCGATAAGCAAGCGGAACGATGAAAATTATAAAAAAAAACATTTGTAAATCCATCCGCTACTTATGCCAGCTATTCTTTCTATGTATAAACTGATCTTAATGAACATTGATAGGTTTACTGAAATCTCATCTATTTACCGATGTCGATACCCATAATCAATGTCGTCAATGACATATCAGTACCGAACAGGGGACTGTTCCTTTCACTCTACAGTGATGAAGAGCAAGAGACAAGAGAAGTCGTCGACTTCGTTTTGGTAGGTGTATGGTCTGAGTGTATGCGTTCGTTCAATGTTTGTCTCATAACAGACAGTATCATACATTATAAGAGAAGTCAGCGCATTATGCAATCGATACCCGGTTGCGGACGAATTAAATCAGAGGTCATTTAGTTTTACTGGCCTCGATAATTACCGCCGCGCGCCGACGGGTCATTAAGTACGTACATAAATGCAAAAAGCAGCCAAGCGTGAGCTGCCGCGGGCGAGCCGAGCGAGCGTCACCAGTGCCTGCCATACTGGATGGACTCACAGGCCTGTGCAAAATTACACGAGTATTTTATTTTAGTAAAATAGCTGAAGCATGGTAATTTGAAAGCCATTTTAAGGGTCTCTTAAATCACATTATAATAATTAGAATCAAATGACTGTATTATTTCCACAATTTTTTTTCAGTTTTGTTTTCCGTATATCTTTATTTGCTTAAGTTAGGTTTTTTACAATATATATATAAAAAGTAAAATACAAAATGAAATTACAAAACATAAACACATTATAAAAAACCTAACCTAGAGTGCCGCCGGCAGCGGGGCGGGGCCCAAGCTACCGGTGGTTAGGGCCGCAGAGAGAGGAACCTCCTGACGATGCGCGCCGTGTCCAGAAGTACCGCTTTCTGTATCTGACCCTTGATCCAACCATCTAGCGAGAGTCTCTTGAGATGGTGATCGAGACTCTTCGCTATAAGCCCGTTCGCCGAAACGACTATCGGAACAATGATCGTCGAATCAACATCCCACATGGCGGTAACCTCGTGAGCCAAGTCAAGGTACTTGCTGAGCTTGTCCTTCTCGGCCTTCACGAGGTTTTCGTCATGGGGGATGGTGATGTCGACGAGCACTGCACGGCGCTTGGATCGATCTATCAGCACGATATCAGGCTTATTGGCTACAATAGTCCTGTCCGTGATGATAGATCGATCCCAATAGAGCGTGGCGCGACCATTTTCGAGAACCGGCATTGGTACGTACTTATAGTACGGCACCTCAGACCCCACAAGACCATATCGAACAGCAAGTTGCTGGTGAATGATCCTGGCTACTTGATTATGTCTGTGCAAGTACTCGCCGTTAGCTAGATGGGAACAACCGGAGATAATATGCCTGATAGACTCTCCGGGACGGCGGCATGCCCGACAGATGTCGACCGTACCGTCCTTCAGGATATATCTCCGGTAGTTGTTCGTCATCATAACTTCGTCCGCAATTGCACAGACAAAACCTTCAGTTTCCCCGAAGAGATCACCGAAGCGTAGCCAGTTCACCGACGCGAGCAGGTCTACATCGGGCCCCGTGAGGGCCTTGTAGAACCGCCCGTGTAGCTCCTTACTCTTCCATATGTCCTTGCGGTCGTCGGTGCTAAGCACCTTAGGTCTACGCCAGTTCTCGTTTGCCAAGGAAAGAGGAGTAAGGCTTCTGTCTACTGCTACTACATCGCGATGTATCCCACACTCGTTGTTTAGGAAGTACTCCCTGAGGCTGCACACCTCGCGGTTATGGAGGTCCTTGGCGTTTAAAAAGCCACGGCCGCCACACTTACGCGGGATGTACAGTCTCATATCAGTTTTGTTATTATTATTGTGTATAAATGCAAATGCAGCATTATTAGTGATAAAAGATATCAATTAGACATTATTTACAAGATGAGTATCGATATAGTCCATGGATTTATGCTCCCCGTTATTATTAATGCTCGAATGAGCAATACTGGAAATATTATACGAAGTGACTAATACAATTTGTTAAATATGCATATTATAGGTACATATTATGAGAATTTTTCAATATTCTTTATTAAACTAAGCTCTTTGTTTTTGAAATATTGTACAAGATGACTTTTATGAGTTTTGTGTAATTGGGTATTTATAAAAATCTAAAATATGAGTATTGATATATTATGATCAATAAAATCATGCAATTTGTCTTAATTCATTTTATTTTTATACTACTTAATCAATCACTCATAAATGTTGACATTGTGCAATTCGGGCTATGTAAAATGACACTTAGCAATGTTTGTATGCAAATCATTACACACTCGTTGAATCATACGGAAAATGCCTAGATCGATGAGTGTTTTAAACTTCTAAGGCATCATAACGCAAAAATTTGAAAAATAAGCAAAACAATACACACAGTCAACTCTGTTTTATGCGTTGTGAATAAAATGCTGATATTTTCATCGTAGCTGATTCATACTTAGTATTAACGTATTTATTTACTGGCACATTTTCCTCAACATTTATTTTCTAATTCAATCGTAACAAAAGAAGAGAGTACATTTGAATTACAGAACGCCACCAAATTAAATCACAACATGAAATGGAATTTAATATCGAAACAGCGGTGTTTTGTGCGTTCTCTCTAAATATAGCTGGATACAAGTTACTGGCGCGAATAACTTGTAATAAGCACAATTAATGAATACAAATAATATTCGTACACTAGTTGACTGCCCAATGGTATTGTCATACCTACGAACCCTATTAATAACGAGTTAGACTCAACAGTTTATGCTGTCCATTTTGCAAATAGAAAATAAACAAACTAAAAAATAATAATCCCACTAAGAATAAGTGGGTTTACTATTTTTTAGTTTGTTAAGCTACACACACTGCACTGAAGCCAAATTGTATTGCTTTTCTGTAGAATGAAAATCTTTTATTGTGCAAAGGTATAAGCTTGCAATAGTTGTCTCTAAACTGTTTCGTGAAATTTATGTGAGGAATTACGTAGGTTAACCCATAATAACAACATTCCTTTTTAGTATTCATACTGTTCACTAGTTGTGACAGCCATCCAGCAATTTTATACGTATATCAACATTTACGACGATAACAGTCATGAATACAATAGCCGAGGAAACAGAACATACTGTACCTACGTATGAAATGATACATGTTATTTAGTTTACACCGTAATTTTTTCTAAATTGCAGTTTAGATGTGTTTATTGTAAAACGAGAGCTTTTGGATATTTAATTTTAAGTTATTACCTATGTTTGGAGCGGCAATTAATCAACTAAATGGCGACGTCCGGCTATAAAAAACCCGAAAATCCAACTCGCTAGTACGCTCCAGCAGAAACCATCGATAGAAACCAGGTACTAACTTACATTAATGCACGCGCAGAAAAAACAGTAATCTTGAACCGAAGGAACACCTATAGTAGTAGCAGATTTTTACGGTAGCGAAAATATATCGATACCTTTAGACTCAAAGGGCGTAAACGCCATTAGAACCTGAGGCGTTTACGCCCTTTGAGTCTAAAAGTATCGATATATCGATCGTTACAAACTAGTAAAAGAGTAGGATGGGGATTTTAACATTTGAAGCAATGAAATGAAAACCAATTTTAGTTTGTTTACAATGTTTAAAATTAAATGTTACTACAGTTTTTATTAAAAAAGCCTCCATCTTATAATTGAATAAAAAGAGAAAACTGATTAAGGTCGCCACTCTTCATTTTGCCACGCAATAAGGGTGTGATGTAAAGTAATAAGAAACTACTATTAATACATTCGAATGATTACAGATACACTGATAAGATAATTAAGTAATAGATAAGACTATGAGATTCCGATTTAGTTAGTTTCTTAGTAAACTAGCAAAAGTTAATTATAACGAATTTAAATAACAGAACTGACTTAATATTGTCTTCGGTTTCCGCGATTATCACTCATAGTAATAAAACAACTTAAACGGATTAAATCGCGTATATTACTACATTTTAAGTCCCGACGTTTCGTAACCCGCGGTCGCGGGTAGACCACGAACGCTGAAAACGGTTACGAAACGTCGGGACTTAAAATGTAGTAATATACGCGATTTAATCCGTTTAAGTTGTTTTATTACTAGAACTGACTTAGTGAATTAGGTTTTCGTTTATTAACTGAGCCGGAATAACTTTAGTATTTTGTATTACGTTTCAGTCTCACCTGGGATTAAAAAAAGAAAATTGTAACACCAAAATCAAACTATTTTCTCTAAATTACTTTTAAATTATTGAAAAAAAAATCAAACTGATTATGTAAAGACGTCGTTTATATACTTAAACTTAATGTATTTAACCCACCTAAGAATAATGGAATATTTACTGAAAAATACCAATTAAAACAAAATTTATAATTATGTGATCGAGAAAATGATTAAAACTATAAGCGATATTTGCTTTTTGGTTCGTTATGACATTCTGCCACTACTTTTTTGTATCACTACCTTTATTCGTTTGCTATAATTTGCAGTTTTACATTATTAACAAATTTGAATAATTTTAAATTGCAAATTTAACTACACAAATTTTCTCTTTCTCTTCCTAGCTATTATCCCACATGGTGGTGGAACTACGCAAATACTACACGTTTACAAGATTTCATCTAAATATGAGCAGAAAAATGTCTACTCAAACCGCGAAAAAAAAAAAAAATCGCGTAGCTATGTAGGCAAATTTAATTGTTTTTCATTTTGTAATTCTGTTCTATTGGATTTATTGTGCGTTGTTGATTTAGTTATTTAATATGAGTTCCGACGAAAATACAGACGAAGAAGTTATATTTTTTGTTTAGATTACTTTTAATTTTTCTCTTACTACTTAAAGTTTGATAGTTTTATTTTTATTTATTTCGTTGCATATCTGAGAAAATCACTATACTTGCCTTACTATTATTTTCTGTGAAAATATATTTAACACCCAGTTACTATAATACTAAATGAAATAAGTTATATGTGTTGTTGTTGTATATGTACAATGTTAAAAATCAGAAATGATACGGAAAATATTCAAATAAGTATAGGAATATATTCTTTTAAAGGAAAGGGCGGTTAAAACGCCTTACCCAAATAAGTTTAAAAAAAAACACAATGTGATTACAAAGCTGAACTTAATGAAGCATTCCCAAATCGATGACCAAAACCACGTACGCATTTTCACCTGTTTCTTTTGGCACTAAATGAATGCAATTAGGAGATAAATACATCTGCGGTGACGAAAATTAAAGCTGCAAATTCAATTTTGGTAGTATATTTAGATAAAATAACTGGCCAAGAGCATGTCGGACCATGCTCAGTGTAGGGTTCCATAGCCGTAACTATAAGGTAAAAAATACGATGTAAAAAAAGTACAACAAAAAAAGAGCGTATCTTCATAGCAATTACGTCCTTTTGTTGAGAAGCGCAGTTTATCGGCAATAACTCAAAAACGGTACCTTCGATCTTGTTGAAAATGATTTTTGTTGAAAGTATTAATTAAGCGTTACCTTCGTGATTTTTTTCATATTTTTCGGACGCACGGTTTAGAAAATAGAGGGGGGGGGGACACAAATTACACAACTTTCGGAGCGATTATTTCCAAATACATTCACTTAATCAAAAACATTACTTAGGAATCTTATAATGTTTTTTAAAGAGCTGTCGAACTATGTACCACACGTTGATATTTGCTGAAAAAAAAAAATTTTACTGTCTTTAACATGTATGGAGTGCCCCCCATAAAAATATTTATTTTAATTATTTATATACCAAACTAAGTAGCGGCTCATAAAAGACACCTATATTCCAAATTTCATCAATATCCATCATGTAGTTTTTGAGTAAAATGCCTGTGACATACGGACAGACAGACGGACGGACATGACGAAACTAAAAGGGTTCCGTTTTTGCCATTTTGGCTACGGAACCCTAAAAACGAGGTTTATAATTCGACCCGTATGTATGTAATGTTCTCTGAATTGCACAGTTTTATATATGTTACTCTATCTATACCAGCTTCTAAACATGTTTGCCAAATTTCGAATGTGTATGTATGATTGTATGTCTGTATGTTTGTCCGCGCATATCTCAAAAACTATAAGTCGGATTGCAAAAAATATTTTGTAGTTGGACTACGCTACTTTGCAAGTTTCATCAAAATCGCTTTAGTAGTTTTTAAGATAGAGAGTTATGTGTGTATCAGTCACTAGGAAAACCTGTATTAACCGCGTAATTCGAATACTACTGAAAAAATTAAGAAAATGAAAAAATAAAAAAGTAATGTACAAAAGTTAAATCGAATTCAAAAAAGAAAGAAATAACAGTTTTATGCCAACTCTATTTTGAGTTCGGTGCCAGCCTTAATATTTGGAATAACGGTACGAGACTGGCACCGACCTCAAAAGATAGTTGGCATAAAAGTGTTATATCTTCCTTTTTTGAAGTTGGTTTAATTTTTTTTTAATTACATACTTTTTTTATTCAAAATGTCTGATCATAAAATCTTATCCAGTTTCGTTGTATATTTTGGTAAATATTAGGTATTAAAATACCAAAATACACTGCTTTTATTACAAAATTTCTTAAGACAGCAAATGTTATGTGAAATATAGACATAGCCCATAAAAAAAGTTAAATATATCACGTTTAATACGTGTATTTTGATATTCTATAAAACATAAAAACAGAACTTTCAATTTATTTTTAGTCGTAAAAAAACAAGTACCTACTGGTAGGTATTACTTATAATGTATGAAACTCGAGGGGCACCGTAAAAACCAAAATATACTTTTTTTTGAAAACTGCAAGTATCTAGAGAAAAGTAAATTATTACAGTTTTCATAAGGAATTTACGAGAAAACGTGGTTAATTTCCTTAACCAACTCACATACAACCATATTATGATTGAATAACAATTTAGTCAAGCTCGTATCCAACCCTGCAGTGGTTAAACACCTAGTCCACACCTCCTATTCAGAAAAAAGTATTTTGCTCCCTCATAAGAGGGATCAAAGTGATACTTTTCTGTTCAAGGACAACAGGGTATTTTTAGTTTGAACCTACTTAGAATATGCCATACCATAGACAGCTTTATAAGTATATTACACACAGAGGGCGTATAATAAGAAATGACCCAGATCACAGGTGTTTGCGGTCCGAGCCGCAGGCGAGGGCCATAAATATAATATGGAAGTGGTAAATTCGTCCCATCCGTAGAAAATAGTAAACGTTTTATAAAATAATAAGACTATAAATTTAACATTTCATTTTATTAAAAATGTGTGATGCTCTTTGACTAACTATATATTTCGTTATTTTGGTAGGTAGCTTTTGTATTTGAATTTTCCTCATAATCGGTGTGAAAAGCAGTATGTGTCACAAGGTAGCAAAATTATTTTCACCACGGGCGTTAACACTTGAATCCCTCACTACGCTCTGGATTCTACTTTAGAATCCCTCGCTACGCTCGGGATTCAATTGTAGAATCCTTCGCTTCGTTCAGGATTCAATGTACGCCCTCGCCGTAAATACATCATTTTGCTCCCTTGTGACACAATCTACTATTATATTTCGGAGCATTCTAAAATAGGGACTCGGGATGGGGAAAATAGTTTGTTGATATTAGTTAGAAAGGCCCGCGGCGGGATGTCCCGTATATTTGCACTTATGGACAACATTGTGGTTAGCGGTTAGCGCAGCGTAATACAGAACTTTGTCGTTGAACTGTACAGAACTGAGCAACGCAAAAGGGCAATAGCACATTTTTCATACATAACAAATCATTCGATACAAAACAGTCGCACATTCTTTGCAGACACGCGTACATAAAAATCGTGTCACTACGATACTAACACATAGCGGTATAGGTTGTTTGACGGTTCCTTAACAGAGGGGACGTCTCGGTAAACGGACGGCGTCACATACGGCAAAGATACTATTAGTACATTGTGTATCTAGGGCGGTAGCGAAGGAATTGCAAACGAGTGTTTGTTACAAGCCCGCGGCGAAGCCATGGGCTTTAATAACACGAGTTTTGACTTGAGACTTGTGAGGAAATCTTAAATAAAAATAACCTTACTAATCCAGCCAGTATGACAAGAAAATATTAAAACAGACGGTGACGTTAGTGACATATGTCATAGACAATGCGAATGTCAAGTCACGTTCGGAAACCATAGCGGTAACGGCCATTTTAGTTGATTTTATATTTGCAAAATACTGATATACAATATTTAAACATTTAATTAATGTTACCGAAATATGTGTTTACATGTATTTGCAATAACAAATAGCTTTAAATAAATATTTCAGTGATAAAAGTTAAAAAAGTAAGTTGGCGTTTCCTTTGAACATGACAAATAAGAGTAAAACAGAACCAGCGTTTCAAATTTAAAAAGAAAACCATTACGCCCTAGGGCGTAATAGGCTATTTACGGCCCGCAGAACCTACGTGTAATGACACCATTTTCGAGCAAGTGTGATGAAATAGTACATTGTGCACCGAGGGTAGTAAGAAGGGGATTACTAACGAGAGTCTATTAGAAGCCCGACGCCGTAGGCGGAGGGCTTTTAATGACTCGAGTTTGTAATCTTCTTACTGCCCGTGATACACACAATGTTTTTCATCACATTTGCGAGGAAAAAAAATAAAACATAAAAATGAAATAAACTAAACGCACCCGCTAAGAGACAACTTCAACTGTCAACTTTTTCAATATAGTCTTCCACAGATAATGCTAAGAACTGCGTTTAGTTTTTAAACTTGACAGGCAAAGTCGCCAGATTGTACCGATATTCGAAATAAAATTTTAAACTAAATTAATTTAATTGCATTAAAATAATCGCAAAAACTACGGAAATAATAGTAAAATATACCATATAAGTTTTATTTACACTAAAATTGGTTTTGTAGCCAAGTTTTGAAGATGTGAAATAGCCTTGGCTGATTCGAAACCTCCTTAGTCTGAAATGACGTACGACTTTTAAAACTAAACTCATAACTCCCGAGGGAGTTATAGATTTTCATACAGTTTTTCCTCCCGTGGGAGTTATATATATTTGTAACCCACGGGGGGTAAATCGGCTCGAGTTGGTCTATAAGCGCGCGTGTTATAACACCCTTTACGAGCAAGTGTGATGAAAAATATTTTTCATCACACTTGCTCGTAAAGGGTGTTATAACACGCGGGCTTATAGACCAGCTTGAGCCGATTTACCTCCCGTGGGTTATAAAAATCTATAACTCCCACGGGAGGAAAAACTGTATGAAAATCTATAACTCCCGTGGGAGTTATGAGTTTAGTTTTAAAATATAGGACCTACCCGTACGTCATTTCAGACTAAGGAGGTTTCAAATCAGCCAAGGCTTATTTCACATCTTCAAAACTTGGCTACAAAACCAATTTTAGTGTATATAAAACTTATATGGTATATTTTACTATTATTTCAGTAATTTTTGCAATATTTTTAATGCAATTAAATTAATTTACTTTAAAATTTTACTCTGAAAATCGGTACAATCTGGCGGCATTGCCTGTCAAGTTTAAAAACTAAACGCAGTTCTTAGCATTATCTGTGGAAGACTATATTGAAAAAGTTGACAGTTGAAGTTGTCTCTTAGCGGGTGCGTTTAGTTTATTTATGTTTTATTTTTTTTTTCCTCGCAAATGTGATGAAAAACATTGTGTGTATCACGGGCAGTAAGGGGATTACCAACTCGAGTCATTAAAAGCCCTCCGCCTACGGCGTCGGGCTTCTAATAGACTCTCGTTAGTAATTCCCTTCTTACTACCCTCGTTGCACAATGTACTATTATGTTAATATGCCTGGATATAGAATATTATTGTATATTAAGGTATCACACACTGTTAAGTTACGATAATATATCCGCTTGAATTATTCTCTCAGGTTTGACTAGGGGTTCCACGTATATTGCACACTCTGTATAAGGATCTTGCAATATATTTTGTATGTTAAGATATATTTCGGATATAAAGATGACATCATTGCATCGCTTGGTATCTTAACAAAACAATTCCATATCACTTGATAGCTTAAAATAGTGTAATCTATAAACATCAAACAAAGTCGGGTTACACCATTTATAACTCGAGGACGCGTGGGCCGATTTTTATGGTTTTAGATTTTTTTGGTCTCTGCTGAATAACAGAATAACTGTTACAACATCTAAAAAAAATAAATTTTTGCGGCGGAACGAGGTTCGCCGGGACAGCTAGTATAAAAATATATAAAAGATTAGCCGTTTGTCATACAAACGTCGTTGCTAATTCAAACTGTATAGTGAGCGATATTTTATCTTGACATAAAATAGTATAGTATCTTCGCCGTGTGTGACACCCTTAAGACTTGCCCTTAGGAACAGAATTACCCTGTTCGAGTGTACCTCTTCTGTAGGGTGATTGATAACTCCAAAACTTAAAAGGGCCAATCTTGGCCCTTTTAAATTTTACCGTTGAACAAGAAATAAATAACAGTTCGTTATGGAAACTCCTGATGCTCTGGTACCTACGTCAGATTCGAAGGGACTACTGACCGACAAATTTAGATTTGATTACAAATTGTTATTACTAGATCACTACTTTAATTAAATTTATCTTGACGGCGAAGCTGTGAATTAATTTCATTCTCTCCAGCAGTTAATAATTTATAGTAAATATCGAGTTCTTATAAAAAGCATTCTAAGAGATAAATCATCTTCTTACGCGTCTTCTTCTTCTGTACGCGTGTTTGTCACCTAACACTTCCTAAACGGCTGGACCATTTAGATGATATTTTGTGTGTATATTTGAGTGGGTCCCTGGATGATTTGAAAATTACAATTGGAGCCAGTAGATGGTGATCGTGTTTTTTGAGTTGGGACGAAGTTAGCCGGGAAAGCTAGTAATTATATATTTTTGTATCTACGATCAAATAAATATGATATGATAAAAAAACTTGAATTAACTTCAGGTATGAAGTTGCAGGCATCTTGTATTAATTAAATAAATTACTTGTACTTGGATTAAGTTTTTTACCCGGTAGTTCTTGAAAGATCTCTTCGATGCGGCGAGTCTATTTTAATTAGTTAATTAGAGGTGAAACGGTGTTCTTTTATCTGGGGGCACGGCAGTGCCCCCGCCAAGTCGAGCAAAACAAAGGCACGGCCGTACCATCCTTTTCTCGAAGCCATTCAGGCCATTTTCAGGCTCCCGTAATTTTGTACTGGCTAAAGCTAGAACCCTGAAATTTCAGGAATATATAGGGCACAATAAGACCTATATATATTCTCAATATCATCCAATTTGAACGTGTAGTTTAAGAACTATTGCATGTCAAAGTTCCTTAGTTTTGTTACTGACTCACTGATTCACTGATTAATTCACTGATCATCATAATTCTAAGGTACTTCTAGCAGACCTACAGGCTCCAAATTTTAAACATAGTTAGTTTATAGCCTATCAAGTCCTCAGAAACCTAAATAGGTTGTAATTTCAGTCACAACTGCACACATACGATTGTAATCCTATACAAATACATGCGATTACAAAGTTAGGTTTGCAGTTCAAATTGAAACGAATGGATTGGAATGTAATAATTAAAGGAAGACCACTTACAAAAAGGAATGAGATCCCATCAAAAACATTACATGTAAAAAGATGCAAGTCTCGCAACGCAGTTCTCCTACAACAAAAAAGTTTTGAGATGTAATGTTAAACCAAGTCAGTACCGGGGGGGTGTCCACAGAACTCGATGCCTACCGACTTGCCTATTATTTAACCGTGGAGGAACACATTTTATAGATCTAATAATTGCGAGACTTGCATCTTTTTACATGTAATGTTTTTGATGGGATATTTACACTCAGACTTAATTAAGACATTTCTTTTTATTCGGTTTGCTGGTCTCAATTAATAGATACAAAGCAGATTTACTATTTTTTTTTCTTCTTAGAAATGACCCGACGACGTTATTTTATGCGCGATACCTAGTGTAGTAAAATTATTGTAAGTATATTTTGCACTCAGAATAAGTAAAATAAATTATCTAATCGCAATTTTGGAAACTATCTAATAATAAAAAGTAAAAAATAATATGTACCTTCCTATCTATTAGCCCTTTATGTTTTTAAGATAAGTTGTCATATTTTGTATACTGTCATAAGGCCCGCTTATGTTTTCGTATTACATGTTATAGGATCCCCGACAGCATATAAAATATTATCTACAACAGTTGGATAGTTTTATGAGAATTCTTCGATAGTCAGATGAGATCAGAGAACTTACTTGAAGCAGTTTGGAGTCTAGACCGAAGACCGGGGCGCCCCAGAAGCTGCTTCTTCACCATAACTCGGTTATGTGTGTTTGTATAAAATGACATTTATAAAATGCAACAAGCAAATAACTGGGCACAGTTTTTTTTTACCTTTTACCGAGAGACGTATATAATCTCCGGATCCATTACATTACAAAACTTAAAACTAAATTTTTAGAGATGTAAAGGGTCTGTAGGCGTCAAAACACGATAAAAAATATAAATAGGCAAACATAGACTAAAATTAATGGAGATGTAAGGAGTCTCCGTTGTCAAAACATTATGTTTTGGAGGTGTAAAGGACCTCCAAACGTCAAAATACAAACTGGGAAACGTATGTTTCACGTCGAGAAATAGACTATTAAGCTAACAGTCATTACAACTAGCTACAGTACCTATACATAACAGGCATGTATTCAGTATGTCAAAATGCAAATAATGAAATAAAATTACATTAATAATACGGCTACATCCTAACTATGCTCCTGTAATGATCAACGCTATGTTCGGCCCCTTCATCTTGTCTACTGCAGTAAAGACACAAATAGCATCACTAGACTATTACTGTTTACATTTGCAGCCGCATAGGAGCGTATATTTGAATTAATATTGACAGGAGCTGAGTGCTTTTAGCAGTAGGGGGTCGTATTGCAGATGACAACATTGTTGCCAAATAAAGTTATGATGTGGACATTCATTTATTTATTTTAAGTTTATTGTACAATTATAACCAGAATTGGGTAAAACGGAGACATTTGTTGAATACGTGCTTACACTAAAATATCTAATGATCGGTATAAAATTTATAAGACAAGAATGACTGGTGACTGGACATCCAATGATTGGATTGGGATACTTTTTACCCAGCATTGTTGAAGAAAATATCCTTTACTCACTTGCGGGCGACATTGTAGCTAACTTATAGTATAAATTAACGATGATGCTAGGTTATAAACAGGGGTCGTACTTTTGATGCCGATGACGTAAAAATGACGTCAAGCTACATACGGCATGATTCATTTTAGGTTTTAGATCGATTTATCGTTACCGGAAATTACCGGTATCGTAAAAGCTATAAATTAATTTTATCTCTGCTGTCATTACTTGGTGTCAATGATAGAGCCATTTTATAAATCAAGATGTGTTTGCCTGTGTTATCTTATTAATTGAATCGGAAAATTGGAAAGTAAATCAAAAACGCATTTTGATATAGAAGCGACCGCATAAATGTATTACGTTCGGTATATTTATTGTTAAAATAAAAAACAGACGTATACATTTTTACTACCAAAACGTCTTCTACCATTGACACAAATTAATGAAAGTAAAAAATGTAGGTAATTAATTCATAACTTAAACGATACCGGTAATTTACGGTAACGCTAAATCAATGTAATACTTAATTAAATCAGCCTGTATGTAGGTTGATGTCATTTGCCTGTCATCGGCATGACAAGTACGGGTCCTGGTTATAAATCTATAGGCTTGAGTACTGAATACGTACTGCACGACCATCGTAGTCGTCGTAGTAGTGGGTAGCGCCAAAAGATAACACTTTCTGGTGGCATCATTTGGCCGTGGCTTGACATTAAGGGCTCGTAACCGGTATTTTGCAAAAACCCCGAAGTAGCCCAATATTTTGAATAATTTTATGCTTTTCATGTAGAGCTCAATAATGTATTTAAGTCATGATTTCGTATTATAAGATTGCCCGGTTAAAAAAATGAAATAATAAACCAAAAAACGAAAAGAACGGAAAGAATACCGGTATTTTTGTATGGGTCAAGGTCAAGTATCGTGTAATCTCGATCTTGTGTCGATATTAAGAGGCTGGATAGCCTCAGAACAGTCAGAAAGAGAACCCTGTTTTCCATCCGGAAAGCAGGGTTCTGACCCACTCTATGTGACAGTCCTCGTTGTGTTGAGTCGTATCGTTGTCGTTGTTTTCGTGTCAATTCCGCAGCCCAATGGTTTTGTCTGGAAAAGATTTTTCACATTTCAATTGTTTTGATTACTGTATGTAGGTACCTTTTATAATGTACAATAAATTATATTTTGTATTGTAACTTGTATGCAGCATTGCGTTCGCACATCTGCCATCTTCCCACTCCGATTCATTTTAGTTACGAGAATCAATGTTCAGTTTTATACCGGCCAAGTTGACCTAGAACTATGCAATTTGGCAAGTAATACCGTCTTAAGTATACTACAAGTATAGGGAAAAATCTGAAACTATACTTTTGTAATTAAATCCTAAAAAATAGTCATTATTTAAAATACTTGTACGGAACCTTCGGTGGGCGAGTCCGACTCGTACTTGTCCGGTTTTTTTATGGTTTAGAAATCAGATAATATGATCAAAACCCAAAACGAGGTACAGGACAAAGTAAAAGTGTCTTGCTAATGTAGTGAGTAAAATATAAAAATAAACGAAACACTCGGTTTATACTTAACAGTAACAGCTGAGTTTTGTTCACATCGTTTCAAATACTAACTTTGGAATAAAGAAATCAAACATTTTTTCTTTATATATTTATTGGCTTCATATTTTAATAGGATTTGGTAATTATGAATTGCAGTTTCTTTTCGAATTGATTGTGTTGACGCGATGACTTTTAATTTCGTACGGGACCGTAAGTGTCTTTACTAGAGGTGGTGATCCACGCTCTGGATCGTATCTGGTGCAGCAAATTTCGTTGGCGATACAGCATAGCAACGCCGCCAGCGTCATGGGCACTTTTGAGCCAGCTACGATTCGGGGCGATCCTTTTTAACGTAGGCTGAAGTGACGAAGCCTGTTGCGGATTACTTTTGTTGGTAAGTGTGACGAAGCCTGTTGCCGATTTAAAGTTGTACCCACCTGACGAAGCCTGTGTTGCGGAATTAATCTTATGCGGTAGTCTTTTAATTTTTAAATTTATTATGTGTTGATTAAATGAGATATAATTTAGTACTTGAAAGCTTGCAAAATTTTAAAAGGCACTACAAACCAGGGTTTCGACAACAAAACAACAAATGTGTATCCTGATTTTGTAAGTGAAAAATAACTTTACTAACATCAGGTTTCACTGACCATGCAAAAAATGCTAACAGTGATATTTATACCTGCATAGTCATATTTATTATTCGAGCGAAATATTAGGAGTGCATAAAGCCGCGCGGTTATCATTGCACGCGAAACGATTAACATCATACGAGGTGCTGTCGTCCTGGTACTTCTACACTACGGACCACTGCGGCAAACTGCGGTGAGTGCTACGCCAACGCTACGTCGCACGCAGCATCTGCTACGCCGTAGCCACTGCGCCTCATCGGCTACGCAACGTTGAGTTGCATTGCGTGGTACTGTGCACTTCTGCCATCCTGGTAGCGCGCGGCTGTTTGACCGCGGCTTGTGACGTCACTACACGTCGGATGCGTCGAGTGCGCCATAGCTTCAGTGCGTCAACTCTGTGAACTACTGCGCTCGACATGGAGAGGGCAGATAGCGGTGAACTGGTTTGCGTCGCGTGCAGGGCGGATATCGATGTTGGTGAACAATACTTACAGTGCAAGGTCACGACATGCGGCAAGCTTTATCATTATCTGTGTACCAATAAAAAGCTAACGCTCGAAGAGAGGGATACATGGGTCTGCCCAGAATGCTGCATTGCGAGAAAGAAGGGCGGGCGTAACTGCGATACTCCTGTTGGCACACCTGTTACCGCCAAGAACATCGTGAGCAGAAACAAAAGTGAGGTATCTCATCCGGTGCAGTCATCAACGCGGGACGTACCGCAAACGCCGGGCATGCCAGTTGCTTCAAAGAACATCGCAAGCAGGAGTAAAAGTGAGGTATTTCACTCAGTTCAATCCTCATTGGAGAACATGCTGCTATTGCCGGGCACGTCTCTTGCAGGAAATAACACCGCGAGCATGAACGATTGTAAGGTATCTCACCCGGTACAGTCATCGTCGGAAAACATGCCGCACATGGCGAGAGAGCTGCAGCTTCTGCGGGGCCAGATTTCCCAGTTAACAGAACAACTGACTGATGCCGTATCCAGTATCGCACATTACCAAACGCAGCTCAAGGACTTTAAAGAAAAGTTCGAGGTGGTAACGGAGAAGTTAGCAAATCTAGACCCAGCCTCAATCTGTCCTTGCCGCTGCGCTACCGAATCTGTAGCGTCCATTACCGCGCAAGAAAATAACATCGCATCCAAATCCAAGTCGAAGCACAAGAGGAAAAAGAATGTTGAGCGCGGCGTGAGAGAGACGCAGTTCCCCTCATTGATGACTACGGAGCTAGAAAGTTCGAGTGTGGTATCGCCGGCTGCAGGGCTAGATGAATCTCAGGTACGTACCAATGTGACGGCGCCTCTCTGCAATGATGACAGTGACGGTGCGATGCAGCGAGATATAACTGCTGAGAAAGATAGTGAGCTACCTGGGAGAGAATGGCAGGTCGCAGGTAACCGAAAACAAAGGCGTACTATTTCCACACGATGTACTGCTGGCCCTGATGTCACAACTCTGAAGGCAGTTGAGCAGCGTAAATATATCCATCTCTGGAATATGCTATCCGGCGCGGACGAAATACGTGCATACCTGCAGGGCCTGTGCGTGGGGAGAACTTGTACAGTAGACGAATTGAAGCCGAGAGGCGATTATAAATCATTTAAAATTGGAGTGCCGTCAGAGTTCTATGATAAATGTCTATCTGCTGAGTGTTGGCCTGAAAATGCTCGTGTCAAGGAGTGGTTTTTTCGGAGGTTTCAGCGAAGTCAGGAATCGGAGAACAAAACAAGTGCCTAAAACGCATCCACTGAATCTTTACTATCAAAACGTGCGTTGGTTAAAAAGCAAGCTAGATTCGTGGAGAAATGGTCTAATAACATCTGATGGTTTGAATTTGGTTGCTGTTACGGAATCGAACCTGGATGAGTCAGTGTATGATGCCGAGGTGTGCGGAGACGCTAGCGAGTGGAGCGTGGTAAGGCGTGATCGCAGTGAGCGATGTGGCGGGGGGGTCCTATTGGCAGCTCGCTCGCCGCTGTGCCTCGAACGGTTACCACACTACGAAACCGCTTGCGGCGAAGATCTTTGGGCGAGATTCGATTTTTTCGGACAGTATATATATATTTGTGTTGTCTATATACCTCCACGAACCACTGATGAACTATATTTTCAGTGGTTCGATAGCGTGGAGAAAGTGTGCTTACAGCAAGATAGTTCCAAGGTGCTCATTGTTGGAGACTTGAACCTATATAGTGCCAGTGCAAATGTCGAAAGGTGTTTCCATTGCTTTACTAATGTTTGTAATTTGTATCAGTATAACAGCGAGATTAATATGAATGGAAGGGTGTTGGATGTTGTGTTGACGAGCATGGATATAAGTGACGCGGTGGCCGTGCGGCCTGCTGATCCGCAGGAGGTGCTATCTAAAATTGATCCTCATCACCCCCCCATTATAGTTCGAGTAGTGTACAGCTTCGCGTCAGGCGCAGTATTAATGGAACCCTCCAACATAAGTAGTAATAATGATTGGAATTTTGCCAAAGGAGATTTTTATCTTCTATATTGTGAAATTAGAGATGCCAATTGGGAGTACTTGTACGAAACTCAACAAACTGAGGAAGCTGTTGAACTTTTTTATAAAACGCTCTATGATATTTTTAACCACTGTATTCCTAAAAAAATACGAAAGAGTTCGCATAGTCGCACCTATCCAGTCTTCTATACGAAAGGTATCATACGTGATATTGAAACGAAAGCTCATCTTCACCGTCAGTGGAAGCGAACTGGCAATAGATTAGTGTATGAGGACTATAGCCTGCTCCGTACCAAAATTAAGTTTGAAATAAGTCAAGCGTACACTAGCTATCTGCAACAAATATCAGGCAGACTAACTAAAAACCCGACTCAGTTCTGGTCTCATGTCAGTTCGCTTCGCTGCAAAGGGGGGGTTGAGCCGAAGGTCACGCAAGGGGATGTCGAGCACTCTGGTGCTGATGCCGCCACAGCGTTCGCGACACATTTCGCTTCAGTGTTTCTACCGGATGAGCCAATTCTGGACCCGCGAGTAGCCGGTATTAGTCTTCCAGCTGACGCTCGCTGTGTCGACATTAGACGCTTTAGTGCTGGTGATGTTAGACTAGCGATCAAAAAATTAAAATCAGGGTCAGCACCTGGACCAGATGCCGTTCCTGCGTTCGTTCTCAAGGCTTGTGTGGACGAGTTAGTAGCTCCAATTACGTTTATTTTTAACCTTATTCTCCGAACTGGAGCCTACCCTACTCTGTGGAAAAAATCGCGGGTGACTCCAATTCCTAAAAAGGGCTCAAAGACTAAGGTTGAAAACTATCGGCCCATTGCAATTCTTAGCGTCATGGCTAAGGTATTCGAATCAGCACTGCACAGTAACCTGCTTCCCCAATGCCTGCCTCACATTACCAGCGAACAGCATGCGTTTTTGCCGAGAAGGTCCGTTGCCACAAATCTGCTTACCTTAACACGGGTGCTGTCTCGAGAGTTAGATAGAAAGGGCCAAGTAGACGTTATCTATCTAGACTTTCAAAAAGCCTTCGACCGTGTCGATAACGATATTCTTCTAGTAAAACTTGGAACCATGGGATTTACACCTAGACTTCTGAAGTTGTTCGCTAGCTACCTCTCGGATCGGAAGCAGTACGTAAAGTATGGGCCATATGTATCAGAGTGTTACCACACGCGGTCCGGTGTTAGTCAGGGGTCTAACCTTGGACCATTTCTTTTCGTGCTGCTCATAAATGACCTGTCTGAGCAGGTACGCAATTCCATGGTCTTGCTTTTCGCTGATGATGTGAAGCTGGTAAAGACAATCCAAAGCCAGAAAGACTGTGAGGAGTTGCAATGGGACATAGATGCGGTATACCGTTGGAGTATAGCTAATAAACTCCATTTCAATGCAGGCAAGTGCGAAATGTTGACATTCACGCGGTCCAACACGCCTTACGATTTCCAGTATACTATTGGTGGTACTACTATAGCGCGTTCCGAGCAGGTGCGCGATCTGGGTGTCCTCTTTGATTCGGGACTCACGTTCCATGACCACATCCAAGGGGTGACCAAAGCCGCATCTGGGAGGCTCGGTTTCGTCTTGCGTAATTCTGCACCTCTGACCGTACTCGCCACCCGCGTACTGTATGCGGCGCTAGTACGCAGTATACTCGAGACGAACGCCGTAGTCTGGAGTCCACATGAGAGTAAATACTCTCTCATGTTGGAACAAATCCAAAAGATGTTCCTACGGGCACTCTATAAGAGGTTATACTCGTACTATCCGTATATGTACCCCACCTTATTTCTACAGGGGCAATTAGGCTACGACTCTTTGCAATTGCGTAGACTACTTTCTTTGGCTAAATTTACTATCAATATAGTCAGAAATAAGATCGACTGTGTAGGTCTCGTTGAAGCTTTCGTGCGTCTTTTTGCTCCATGTTCATATCGTCGCGCGCGGAGACACCCGCTACTGGCGGTGCCGGGGGCGCGCACGAGAGCGCACGCGCACACGCCGATCACTCGCGCGCTCGCGTTTCTCAACTCCGTGCTCGCAGCACAACCTCAGTGTGATCTGTTCGCAAGTTCGATTGGACGACTGATGATTGAGTGCAAGAAGGTAGCGGAACGTGAGATGCCTGCAAGTACGATTCAATGAGTGTAGTAGTTTTAGTTTTAGATTATTTAGATATATTTAAGTTTGTACCGCTTTGGCTATGCTGTAATGGTATAAATGTTATGTGTAATAAAGAATAAAATAATTCCAGTGCGTTTGGAGCGCTTGGATGCGAGCCAAGCGCAGCGGGACGCCGGCTTATCCCATGCTCCGAGCGCAAACTTTTAAATAGCATCCTTTCTAAGCCCCAGGCTATGATAAAATGTGCACGACTGAAGGCGATTTCCAAATACTTCGATAAATGTACCTACAATACATAAGATCCTTTATGTTAGCTGTGGTACAGAAAATTTCGTCACTAGATTTGTCCGAAAAAAATGAAAGCGTGCTTACTGTTAAGTACCATAGTAAATAAAAACGTTTTTTGGATGTAATGAGCCATCTCCCGAACTCCGCGCGTTAGGAGTCGCAAATTTTTATTATTATGTGCTAACGTGTCACATTCAAGAAAAATCGTTTTCGATAACGGAGGTGGAGGTTCCAGGTGTTTATTATTCTACTTTTTATAGCTTTACACTTCATTTTCAATGTTATTTTCAGCATATTAGAAACGTTTGTATTGCGGATAAAAGAGTTGACAATCCTTTAGTAAGACTTCTTTGTAATAAAAATAAAAGCATTAACTACATTACACTAGACAGCTAGTGCAGTATAGTTAATCAATCCCGGGGCTAAATCCTAACTAACAGCCGGTGTAATTCCATATCAGTCGGCACGGAGCACATGTATCAAAATATAGATATAAATATAGATAGGTACCGTACTGGTTGATACACGCGCAGCTGGCACATAATGGCGTCTGTGTCTCATAACAAGACCGGTAGTAGCATCTAGAACCAGAACAGCTTCTGCAGGCTCCCATATAATTTAAAAATGCCACCACATGTTCACCTCATCTCTCTAGCTTGCATCGCGCTTTATGCGTCACGTGCGTCAGATAAGGTGATTCGATTCGAGTTGGTCGGTTTTCTACACAAACATAAAGAGGGTCATAATTTGCTTCCCCGGCATCGATTATGTTTGAATTGTGTTTTATTTTATAATTTGATAAATTTTGTCTGCGTGACACAAGGACCTTAAAATAAATAGCCGGATGGAGCTTCGCTAACAAACAACTGAAGCATACCTAATAAGCCGGCTACCTATGTGTGCTTTGTATTAGGAAAAAACTAGTTGATGTGTGTGTCGTAACTTCAAGCAGCCGACTTATTAAAAATGGCTGCAGTTCTCTGTTGGCGAGCCTCCGTCCCGCTATTTAATTTACGGTCCTTGGCGTGACATGACCGATAACTCTCAAAAAGCTAAAAAAAAAATGTTTGCATGCAAAAATCATTCTGTGTTAAATCATGACATAGATTGCACTGACTTTAAACGGCACGTTAGTTCTGGTTTTTTGACTCATAGTCAGAGACATATCTAGATGATGCGATTCGATCTTGCCTGTTAAGTAAGATAGGCTTTAGAAAATTTGAGTTGTTTCCAATCGAGATTATGAAAATACTTATAATAAGGGCTAAAGCAAAAGAATTTCCTACCGCGCACTGTCCGAAAGTATACAACGCCGCGGTTTTCCCAGGAGTCTACAGTATGGAGTTCTTCAAGATTTTTTTTTGGTTGGTCTGTGTCCCGTTTGGTCAAAATTGGTCACTTTGAGAAAACTAGTACAAAGAGTTCTTCAAGAGGGGAGTGAATAGGTTTTTAAAGAGTCGGCAACACGGACATAATCTTCCTGGCTTTGCAAGATTCTATAGACTACAATAGTTATTTAGATGAACGCTTCGCATCAAAGTTGGTCTTCGTTAAACATGTATTCATCGCGGAAATTCGTGCCCTGCCGTTATTTCTACATTCGTGTAGATGAGAATGATATCCACGATCACCTGAGCACTAAAATTCAACGTCATTTTCGGCTCGAAAACATCATTGTGAAAATGCCTTGTAATGCCATTGTTAGTAACTAGACTCCGCATTTTTGTCGCTCTGACGTTATAACACGGTAGTGTGGAGTAGGGTGTCCCAGATTTTGCGAAAATTCAAACTGAGTGACGCATACCCTTTAATTATGTTTGTTATGTGCTAAAATGCCCATAAACCAAAAATCAGCTCATTCTGTGTATGGAAACCCGTGCCGACTTCATCCTAAATTTTTCATATTAACCGGTTGAGCTAAGTTTGCACCTGGTTTCCTTAGCACCAACCAGGTGCAAACTTAACGCATTTTTTAGTTACGGTAATTTTGCTTTAAATTTTATGGTACAAAATGAAACGAACAGTATATTTTTATGTTTATTAAATTAACTAAGTAGGCTCTCTTAGACTAACTTGGTAGTAAAACGTCGAAATACATATGCCTTCATCTTATTCAGAAGAAATGTATAGGAAATATCATAAAGATTACACATCTTACTTGAAGACATTTTCTTCAATGATTGCTGTGTATTGTTAACATGCCAAGTCACCATTATTTTTTAAATATTTGAAAATGATTTAACCAGTACCAAATAAGTAATACCCATACTTTATAAAATAATATTATAATTACAGCAGCAAATCTCAATTTTAATGATGATGAACATGTTAAAAAAAACTTAAATTTTATGGGTATGGGTAATTTGTTTGATGGTTAAATGTATTAAATAAAAACATTAGGCACTAATTGGGCACTAAAACCTGACAAACGAGAAATTAAGCGAAATATACATAATTTTCAAGTAACAATTTTTGAAATAGCGATACCGTTGATTTATCGACGTTGGAGTTTGTGCACGTGTGTGTAGCATAATACGAGATGTAATTTTATTAGTTCAATAAGTAAATAAACGAAAACATGAAAAATAAATCAGATACGAGCATTTTTTCAAAGTAGTGACGATAATTTGTTTAGATACGATATTTTTAAACTAACGATTACTTACTATAATGTTGATTTATCGACGTCGGATGTATTTTTATTAGTTTAATTCGTAAATAACCAGACATCCTGTATATCGCACATTTAAGTAAAAAATGTCTCGAATTGGTCATAGAAGGCTGCGTTCAATCGCCGGCAGGAGTGAGCTGCGTGATAAATCGCTGCTCTCCAAGAAACTTGTAGTATCATCACGACTCGGCTGGTTTACTCCACTTATAGGCTAAAGGGTTGGCTAAAATAACAAGATGGCATTGGGCGATGTAATCACCGATCAGCCTAGTAATCATAAATGATCCTGTATAGGAGTATGAAGATAAATGTTACTTGAATACATTTAATATTTGTTTATCCTATAAATAATTATGTAGGTGTTTCGACGTCTAATGTTCGTTGAATAAATCATGAGTTTAATTTGACATTTATTATGTTTTACCTATGTATTTATTTATAATTATAATATCCGTCCTGTACACTGGAAAATGGTTATTTCATTATTATGAAATGGCACAGGCTATGAAGAGGCTTAGAAATTAATAACTTTTTTAAATAATATGACCATAACGGAATAAAAACAAATAGTACATTGTACATTAAGATAGTAAGAAGGGGATTACTAACGAGAGTCTATTAGAAACTAATCCCCTTACTGCCCTTGATACACACAATGTTATACATTTGCGAGGAATAAAATAAGACAAAAATCAAATAAACTAATCGCACCCGCGAAAAGGTAGGTAACTTCAACTGTCAACTTTTTCAACGTAGTCTTCCACAGATAATGCTAAGAACAGCGTTTCATTTTCAAACTTGACTGGCCATACTGCCAGATTGTGCCGATTTTCAAAATGAAAACTAAAATAATTGCAAAATGCTCTGAAATAATAGTAAAATATACTGTATAAGTTTTATAGACAGTAAAATTGGTTTTATAGCCAAGTTTTGAAGATCTAGCTGCCCTATGAGCCTGCGTGCTATACGCAGATCATAGAAATAAGGAGATAATATGCCCTACCTGCGAAGTTAGTTCGGTACCGCTGTCGCCACTTTTAAGATGTATGCGTTTCTACTACTTGCACAATATTGTAAATATTAGGTTCACGCACACATCCGCCGAGTTGTCTACTAGCGATCTAATATCTAATTGGTGCGCCCACCCCCCACTACGAGAAACAATTGTAAAAATACACTCACACACGTAAACAACAGCGTCTGTGAAGTCTATAGTGATGGGGCACGGGCATCAAATTCTAAAAAACTAACTCAGTGATCGTTCTTCAATTTAATTTAAACATTTTCATACATACATCTGTACACACTTTTTTGAATATAACGTTAGTCATGGAAATAACATAATGAAATAAAAATGCAATTTAACCGTTCGTAATAATATCGATAATATTGCATGTATACTTTTAGGTACACTGCCACAGCCCTACACAGCGCACTTGGTTTTAAAAGACGTTAATAATAGAATTACTACTTTAAAAAAGCATTAGTAAATGCTTAGGTACTAGTGGTTAAGTTATTCTATATGTCTTGTAGTTTTGTGTATTAATCCGATTATTACAAATAAACACGCTACGGACCGGCATTTCAAAAAAATCCAGAGCCCTCGCGTGGACAACGGTCGCCGCGCAAAGCGCTGACTGCTAAGGAGCGGTACCCGGTTCTATGATCAATTTGATTATATCGAAGCAACACGCGCTACGTCCCCTTGCCATATCTCCTTATTTCTATGATCTCAGGTGTTATAACGGATTATACTAGGTTTATGCAATTATTGTTTCTTCCTATTCGCGATTCTGCACAAAATAAATTCGACACAACTGAATTTAATCTTAATGGTTCACAGTCGTTATTTCTACGCAATCTTGTTTCTTCCTAGTAACGATTCTGCACAATATGAACTCCACACAACTGAATTTAATCACATGCGTTATACTTCACGAGCTTTACGAGCAAGTGTGATGAAAATGTAATTATTACTCAATAATTCGAAAAATCGCATGCAATAAACACGCAAGGATGAAAACCTTTCACGAAAATTCCATCAAAGAAAGTTTGCGACAGTATTACCAAAGCGCATTTTGCCGATCAATCAATTATTGTCCCCACTCGCGTTGAGAGCCGAATTGTACCTACTGAGCCGAAATTTCCATAGGGAATACGCGGACACTCAGTTTGTTACGGGCCTTTGTTTTGCTAAACTCGTGATGGATATGGTTCATGCCACTTTAGGGACTGTACCTAATCCGGTTTTCATTTGGAAATTTTAACATAAAATTGTAAGAAAATAATACATGGAGTGTTGAGAATCATATCTGTACCGACTAAGACGCGTAGACTATAGTTTACGGCATTTGGTATTATCAAACCGCGTTTAGAAAGGGATTGAGCTCATATGTCATTTTTGAACTAATGCATGATATGACATTGTCAGTGGTAGAGTATGCAAATAAATTAAATTGCTATTTTGGTACAATGAAGTTCTAAAGCATGGAAAAAATATCAATTAATTATACAGCGTGTTTTTATTGATTTCCGATAGCATTAAGAGATAGTTCTTCAGATCAAATAGAGTTACTTTCTTAAACACCGTTTTTAAAATATTTTAATTAATGATTTTATAATTTATGTACAATTGGTAAGTGTTGTCATTGATGTAAAGTCAAAACTGTCACAATTGCAATTTTACATTTACGCTAAAGGAGGTGAAAGTGAGAGGTCACACTTGTGATCAACACGATTGTGATTTAGTTTGTATGAAAAAGTAAAAACAAGTCTCATTTTTAATTTAAAAGAAACCCATATACAAGTTGATTGCTGTTAATGTACTAAGCGACGTGTCGAATTAATCGTAAATAAAAAAACACGGTGTATTACTTAAATAAAATACAAATGTTGTAAATAATTACTTTAAGAACCATAAAAATTATTCAGTCATAACATAACGCTATCGTCATCAGAGCTCTCAGTATCATCACCTGTATGAACAAAAAAATGGATAAGTTAGTGTTCGATACGAGTAGATTCTATAATGTAAATTTGATATTATGCTAATAGGTTAACCTACCAGTGTTAACAATTACTTCATTTCGAGGAATTTCCATGTTTTCTCTCAGCCAGTAGTCATTTTCAATATGTTTCACGTGAGTCACCTCTTTTTTCCAATCGTTCTCGGTGATTGAGGCTAATGACTTTAGTGTTATGGCCTCAATCTCATTTTCACGCTGTAGTACATTTTTTGAGATACTCTCTGCTTAACTAAATGCCATATATACTCGATCGGATTTAGGTCGCAGTGATAAGGTGGCAAGCGAAGTACCTCATGACCGTGTGCTTTTAATAGGTTATCTATTAAATGTTCTTTAGGCGGGCGATTTTTATTTATAATTTCGTATAAAATGGAAACCGTGTCCTTCATAGAGAACTCAATATTATGTGCTTTAAGCCATTCCTTCATTACGTCTTTCCGATCTCGAGAAGTAGGGGGTTTATTTACCTGTGTACTGTGATAGGAAGCATTGTCCATTACAATAATTGAATTGGGTGGTATATTCGGTAATAAGTTATTAGTAATCCATTTAATAAATTTTTCGGTATTTACTTGACCATGATAATCCCCTTTCTTGGAATTAGCCTTCCAAATAGCTAATGCTCCGTTCACAAAACCGTTTTCAGAACCTGCGTGGATTATAATCCACCGATTTCCAGCACTGTCATATTTTCGAATGCCCTGTTCGGACATTGATTGCCAACATTTGTTCACGGTGTAGTGACAATGTATCCAGGTCTCATCTAAATAAACCACAAGTTTTTTATTAGGACCCAATGCATCATTTTCGCGGATTCTTGTTAGATACCTGGCTCTCCAAGCTTTAATCTGAGGTTGTTCGACCAATTCTAACCGTTTTAGTGTGCACCTCTTAAAGCGGAACCCTAAATGGTTTTTCATTATATTTAATAATGTGGTTCTTTGACCAAGAAAGTTTATATCTAATTGAGCTTGAGTTAAAATTTTTTGCACAGTTGGAGCAATCTTTTGTCGATACATATTTGTTGTAATATTTCGCAAGGCACATTTGTCGAAATTGTCCAAAATAAATTTTGGCCCTCGTTTTCCTTTTTTAGGTGTGCTCAATTTACAAGAATTTGCTCTGGCGACATTGCCTACTTTTTTTATTAATGTTACTGTGTTTTTTCCAACGCCCGTCGCGGCCACCACACGATTCAAAACTTTGGTATTATTGTTCATTAATCCTATTATATCCTGCAATGTATCTCTTGGAATACTTACCTCAGAGACGATTGCATTTACGCTTAAGATGGCCATCAAAGTTTTCAAAAGAACCTTCGTCTTATCGTTTTCTTTATTAAAATATGTTAGTACATTGTAGACAATTTCTCGGCATCGACCGTTTAATACTTTACCGCGATTCATATTGTATACAAACGTATTTTTGAAAAGCTACGGCAATTTGATAAAGCGAAATAATGTGACTGGTGACAGATTTGTCAAATATGATAACACTATTTTTTATTAAACAAATGACAATATTTACCGAGTATAGAGTTTAAATATGCAAATCATATTTAGCTATTAATTCTATTATCTATAAGGGTCTGCACTTATGAAGATATCAAGGATTGGTTTATGATTATATTTAATCATTTATTAAGTACACTGTACACTTGTGCTAACGGTACACTCGAATCCCTTTCTCAACGCGGTTTGATACAGTATCCAGTTATGACAGGATGATGGGCTAATCAGCCGATGTAACAGACGATATGTCAAAGGATAAATAATTTTAAGTTCTAAATTTATAATCCAAGCATTTTCTAAAAGGGCAATTTATGTGAGTTTCGTGAATCTAACTTTAAGGCTCTTGTTTTTTTTTACCCGACTGCGGCGAAGCCCAAAGTGTGTCCGCTCGTAACTACTCAACGGCACAACCGATTTTGATAAATGATACATCATTGGATTCGTCTTGGTAGCGCGAGTGTCACTGGTATGAAGTTCGTTAAAATAAACAAAATGGCGGATTTTATGCACTTTTAAAGTGCACCGCGGTCGGGTTTTTTTTAGTAAAAATATTTAGTTATTTAGTTAGGACCCAAGCACTACATCTGACTGCGAGGAATAGAATAGTACATTACACAACTAGGGTGGTAGTACAAAGAAAGCCCGAGATCGCAGACGTTTGCGGCCCAAGCTGCAAGCGAGGCACGTAAATACGCGATTGAGGGCTTTCTTTATTACCTTCCGTGTTGTGTACATCATTTTATGTCTACATTTGGCCAGAAAGCGGCTTTTTCCGTACGCACAGCGAAGGCGACCAACAAGCCGAAGCTGCGAAGGCGAACATTAGTGCCTGTGCTTTGATACGCATGGGCGAAGGGGCTGCTCTTCCCGCAGCGGCGGACCAGTTGCGTAGTCCGACCGACTGTTTTTTTAAGTCCTCTATTATAAATCTACTTTCTTAATATGCTACTAGAAAAGTAGGTTAGGTTAGAACTGCGGGTCCGTGTTAAGAGAGACCAAAAAAATATTTAAAAATGAGGGTAGTTTTCCTCTTAGTCGTCAAAAGAAAATAGCTTCAATCGAAGTATTAAGCTGTCTAGACATTACCAATAATAATGAAATACACTAAGGAAAGTGATTGGAATTAACGAATTTTATATGTTGAACGACGGAATGACAATATTACTGACAGTGTATGGATCGCATTAAGAAGGGTACTTTTATATTTCAACCATTAGACATTTTGAATGTTCTACGTTTTTAATATGCGATCAAGTAATTGTTATACAAAATGAATACTATGCATAATAATTTTCTATATCTTATATGTTATGCATAATGACTTTATACATTTTGAATGTTAGACATATTGCAGAATAGAGGTTTCGTATTTAGACCTTTTAAATGTTATACAAAATGAATTTTAACTGAAATTAATAATTATAAGAAGTGATTTTATACGTTTTGAATTTATACATTTAGAGTTTATACCATTTAATTTTATACGAAATAAGGTAGACCCTTTCCAATTGTTTCGAAATTAACTACGTGCCAGACTTAGACTTTTACATGGGGGATGAAGTGAAATGTTTAGTGTACACAAACCTTGACCATACATTAAACAATGTACGCAAATCGCGAGACTTGATAATTGTGGCGTTCGATACATGCAAAGAAACAAAAATAAGTTTCAACGTGAGTGTCGTGTTTTTAGGGTTCCGTAGCCAAAATGGCAAAAACGGAACCCTTATAGTTTCGTCATGTCCGTCCGTCCGTCCGTCCGTCCGTCCGTCCGTCCGTCCGTCCGTATGTCACAGGCATTTTACTCAAAAACTACACGATGGATATTGATGAAATTTGGAATATAGGTGTCTTGTATGAGCCGCTACTTAGTTTGGTAGTTAAATAACTAAAATAAATATTTTTAGGGGGGGCACTCCATACATGTTACAGAACCTAAAAAAAATTTTTTTCAGAAAATATCAACGTGTGCTACATAGTTCGACAGCTCTTTTAAAAACATGTTAAGGTTCTTAAGTAATGTTTTTGATTAAGTAAATACCTTTGGAAATAATCGCTCCGAAAGTTGTGAAAATTGTGTCCCCCCCCCTCTATCTTCTAAACCGTGTGTCCGAAAAATACAAAAAAAATAGCAAAGATAACGCTTAATTAATACTTTCAACGAAAATTATTTTCAACAAGATCGGATTAACCGTTTTTGAGTTATTGACGATAAACTGCGCTTCTCAACAAAAGGACGTAATTGCTATGAAGATACGCTCTTTTGTTGTTGTAATTTTTTACATCGTATTTTTTACCTTATAGTTATTTCCCTTATAGTTACGGCTATGGAACCCTACACTGAGCATGGTCCGACATGCTCTTGGCCAGTTATTTTATGGAGAACCCAGTGTGAACGATTTTCAAGGTAATGTAGATTTAACGTGTAATTAGATAGGTTAGGTTGACTTTTTAATTTTGTAAATCTTTTAATTATTTTTTTTAACACGCCGAAAATACTTCCGTTTCCTTGAAATGATCAATTGGATATTTTTACAATTAATTTATCGATTAAAGAATAATATAATAAATCAGCATTTGTGATAAAAAAAATAAGCTTATGTTCCTCTGGTTCTTGATACAAATGGGCAGTATTTAAAGGATTCAATGGGAGCAAATCTAGCTCACCAGAGACCATGTGTTACATCCCCGACTCTTATCTGATTTTTCCAGCTGGTTGCAGCGAACTCATGTAAAATGCATGCGGGATCTGTACCTAATTGCCGTAGCAATTTTTGCACCACTACGTGAGAAATGCAATTTCATTGTTGCTATTTACAGATAGTTAAGCACCAAGTTTACCTTTACCCTTGAAAGAAATAGTAATATCATTTTCATCACACTTGCTCGTAAAGGGTGTTATAACACGCGCGCTTATAGACCAACTCGAGCCGATTTACCCCCCGTGGGTTACAAATATCTATAACTCCCACGGGAGGAAAAACTGTATGAAAATCTATAACTCCCTCGGGAGTTATGAGTTTAGTTTTAAAAGTCGTACGTCATTTCAGACTAAGGAGGTTTCGAATCAGCCAAGGCTATTTCACATCTTCAAAACTTGGCTACAAAACCAAATTTAGTGTAAATAAAACTTATATGGTATATTTTACTATTATTTCCGTAGTTTTTGCGATTATTTTAATGCAATTAAATTAATTTAGTTTAAAATTTTATTTTGAAAATCGGTACAATCTGGCGACATTGCCTGTTAAGTTTAAAAACTAAACGCAGTTCTTAGCATTATCTGTGGAAGACTATATTGAAAAAGTTGACAGTTGAAGTTGTCTCTTAGCGGGTGCGTTTAGTTTATTTCATTTTTATGTTTTATTTTTTTTTTCCTCGCAAATGTGATGAAAAATATTGTGTGTATCACGGGCAGTAAGAAGATTACAAACTAGAGTCATTAAAAGCCCTCCGCCTACGGCGTCGGGCTTCTAATAGACTCTCGTTAGTAATCCCCTTCTTACTACCCTCGGTGCACAATGTACTATAAGAATTGTTTAATAGTGTCAACATTATCATACTACTATATTTAGTATGTTTATACACGAAATAAGTCGGTACACTGTTGTAACCTAGATACAAAAAAATCAATGCTCACCGAAAATAGTAGATTGTGTCACAAGGGAGCAAAATGATGTATTTACGGCGAGGGCGTACATTGAATCCTGAACGAAGCGAAGGATTCTACAATTGAATCCCGAGCGTAGCGAGGGATTCTAAAGTAGAATCCGGAGCGTAGTGAGGGATTCAAGTGTTAACGCCCGTGGTGTAAATAATTTTGCTACCTTGTGACACATACTGCTTTTCACACCGACTATGAGGAAAATTTAAATACAAACGCTACCTACCAAAATAACGAAAACGAAATATATAGTTAGTCAAAGAGCATCACACATTTTTAATAAAATGAAATGTGAAATTGTTAAATTTACAGTTCCTTATTATTTATAAAACGTTTATTACTTTTTACGGACGGGACGAATTTACCACTTCCATATTATATTTATGGCCCAAACACCTGTGGTCTGGGCCATTCCTTATTATCGACTTTATGTAGAGTCGATATGTAGAGTCAATGTAGAGTCGATAATGTAGAGTCGATATGGAGAGTCGATATGTAGAGTCGATATGTAGAGTTGATATGTAGAGTCGATATGTAGAGCAATAATGTAGAGTCGATATGGAGAGTCGATATGTAGAGTCGATATGTAGAGTTGATATTTAGAGTCGATATGTAGAGTCAATAATGTAGAGTCGATAATGTAGAGTCGATATGGAGAGTCGATATGTAGAGTCGATATGTAGAGTTGATATGTAGAGTCGATATGTAGAATCGATATGTAGAGACAATAATGTAGAGTCGATATGTAGAGTTGATATGTAGAGTCAATATGTAGAGTCTATAATGTATGGTATGGCAATGGCATATTCTAAGCAGGTTCAAACTAAAAATACCCTGTAGGTAGTCCTTGAACAGAAAAGTATCACTTTGATCCCTCTTATGAGGGATCAAAATACTTTTTTCTGAATAGGAGGTGTGAAAAAATAGTTGCGTTTAATCATGATTCACGAATTTCTTTTTTCTAACACATAGCTTGGTTTTTGCTCGGTGTTAGTATGATGAAAAACAAATTAGAGAAGATAGCTAGTAGGTAATTAATGAAGCGCAGTCTGAAAGAGATGTGAGCGTTAAAAATGCATCAAATTCGATGATAAAGCGCCGTCGGCAGCTATTAATAATGTTGAGATCTGACACTGGCGTATGAATAGAAATCCATTTGATAGCTAAGCTAGCTCTGCCGCAGCCAGCTGTTATTATAATGATCTTAAATCAATAATGAGATAATAATAATACTTTCAGAATGAAATGGGAGCAAGTCATCCTTTCTAAGATATAAGACCTCAAACAGTCCACTTTCTTCAAATTATAACCTCCCAAAACCTTATTACACTTTACACATGTGCTTGATATGATACCCCACCCACACTTCGATTTTTTTAAGGCTTTCTTTACCTATAATTCTATCGTGTGATAAATCAAAAATCTACCTGTGATTCAAATTTAATGGGAATTGGTCCGGTGCTTTGTATGTGCTTTTAGTTAATTTACATAATATGTAAAACATATTATGTTTTAATCCTGATGTCCTAGAGCAACTGTGACTATGTTGAGATTCAGCGTCAAATTATTAAAATCACTCGGGTTGTGAAATTTGGTAAGCTAGTGTATTTATTTTACACCAAACGTTGACCACTATTCCATACTAATAAAAATACTCACTCAATCTATTCTTAAATCTAATCATTTAACACAAAAATGGAAACCACTCAGCGTGTGTTATGATAGTCACGGTGCAGTTCACACAATAAAAGTGACATTCATAGGCCTACGGAAGTAATCTAAATAATTTAATAGACCAGACGCGGCTTGTGAACTATCCAACAAGAACATTCCCTTCCCATTCCCAATGCTATGACCGGCTCGTATTAAATGGAGTAATTGGAATTCCTCTCGTGTGTGAAATTGGCATCTTCATTGCGGCATCGAAATGACTTGAACATCTTCATGCAACATGCATCAGCTTATCAAAGGATAGGAAAAACTTATTACCGGAAAAATACACCTCTACATCAGGTGCCTCTAGATAAACAACTTACCGCCTCGATAGCGTCTTTCTATTTATGTCGAAACATATACATAAAAACTTTCTGGTGGATAATTTTTATCACGACACAAATATAGTGAATGTTAGTGTAATGCAGCAAATTTACTAGCAGCTCACCTCACGTCTGGTATTGCAGATATCCATGGGTGACGTTGACTGCTTTCCATCAAGCAGCTCGTCTGCTCGTTTGCCACTTATAACATAAAAAAGCTAGGAATTAAAGTACAACCAAGTAAAGATCATAAAACCGACAGAAATAATTAAAAAGCGACAGTTAACCAGAGTGTTTAGACAATAATTGATGTATCGAAGTTTTAAAATTCTAATGCGACGGGGACTGAAAAAAATGCGTTCACGCCTAATTAAAATATGCAACCATCGTGAGGAAAAACAGATTCAAACTAATCATGATCAATAATGACTATAAAATTATAAATAACCGACTTCCAATTAACCTATTTCAATAAAAAATGCATGATTGACTATGTACAATACCGAAATCACTGTATGTCTGCCTATAACATTTAAAGCGTTCCATTGAGTTCTCCAAGATCCCATCATTACGTAAATTTTGCTTTTATTTCATGAGATCACCTACCCTTTTCCCCTTACCCCTACAAACAAACCCTACCCTTACAAACAAACCTTACCCTTTCAAACAAAAAAATATTTTCCAAATCGGTTCAGCCGTCTTCGAGTAATCGCGTAAAAAACATACAAAAAAAAGATACAGAGGAATTAAGAACAGTCTTTCTTTTGAAAGTCGGTTCAAAATATCACTCCAAAGTTATACTTAGCTGTTAATACGTAGGTATTCAAATTAGACAACGGCAAAAATGATTTTGACGGGGAATCATTACAGTAAAGCCATAATGCTGACGACGGCTCTAATTAAGATCTCTCATCCGATTCGTAAATAATATGACACTCTAGCATTAGGGTGCAGCGTCAAACCGAATTTTCTTAATATCATAGTGGAACTACCCAGTTGGTCATTAAGTTCTGTTACAACGTTTTTTACAAATAAAATAAAATTACGTTCTTTTCTATATTATTACTGTATGTCAATTTACAGCTTAGTTTTTCCCAATTAAGAAAACATACAATGTAGCTAGCTGAATTTAGTCCCTCTACTTTCCCCACCAACTCTTAACCTTCCAGATAGACCACCGCTTGAAACACGATATATTTATTTAAAAACGTGTTTTTCGGACTAAAGTGGGCCATGGTTAAACGTGATCTAACGGTGAATAATAATAATTAAAGGGTTCGTTCAAAGAATAAAATAGTTTCCGAGCTAAAGTTAAAATTTTATAAATGCATGACATTTTTAGGGTTTCGTAGCCAAAATGTTCGTTGGTGCACTTTTCACATCGTATTATTTACTCAAGTGTGCTGAAGCGAAAAGAAGGGTTATGATTTCAGCGCCGTATGTATACATGTATGTATGTATGTATTGTTTATCTGTTCCCTCTTAACTCAAAGATGACTGAACCGATTCAAACATGTGAGGTATCGTTAGATTCGTCGTGATTGGACGCAGGTTATAGGAACCAAGATTAAGATATGGGCCATGATCGTCGCATCGAATTATAATGACAATTTAGTTAATTTTAAAAGCTCATTTCAAAAATATATCACACATGTATACTTCTATTTCAATTCAAAAACAACAAGAAACACGTTCAACAGCCCGCGCTCTTCGCCGATACGTTTACAATGTTCTAGCACATTTACCTCCTGGTGCACCAATGTCGGTACTAAAAAAAGTGATAAATCAGTAACGCAGCCCGGCAGTATACAACGTGTCCCAAAACTCAACGATAAGCCGGCACCAGAGGATGGAGCTACTTATGATTAGTCGAGAAAAAATAAGGAAAAAAATATATCTCAAATTATTTTTTCTCGACTAATCATAAGTAGCCGGCACCAGAGGATGGAGCTACTTATGATTAGTCGAGAAAAAAGAATTTGAGATATATTTTTTTCCTTATTTTTTCTCGACTAATCATAAGTAGCTCCATCCTCTGGTGCCGGCTTATCGTTGAGTTTTGGGACACGTGGTATAGTTTAACAAATTGTGGAAATTAAGGACTACTAGTACGTAACTTTTTAAACGCCATTAGAACCTGCGGGGTTTACGCCCTTTGAGTCTAAAGGTATCGATATTGAGAAAATCCGGTTTGACGCTCCACCCTCTAGCATGCTCCCATATACCTAAGTAGGTATATCAAAACCAGGCCAGACTAACCATTACATTTAAGTATTCACCAAAGACAAATGAGGTTTATAAGTGAATAAAACAATGCTCCTTTATACATAATATGAAAATTATGTGGGTATGCTTTGCAAAGAGATATGTATAATATTTTCACGTTACATTTCTGCTTCATGTATTTCTAAGTATTCAATTATATTATTTCGCTTTGATTTCTTCTTATGTCTTATTCAATGAAAATGATTTGCCGTTTGTCTCATCATGCTTACCTAATAATGTTAAGAGGTTTATTCAGAAACCATGACTACGAGCCCGTAATGTGCTCATACTGCCATTCTTATTTTGCTTTCGTTTTAAGACAGACTTGTTTTTAGTCTTCTTTTTCTCAATATTTGTAAGCACAAGATTGCTTTTGTATAATTTTATTTCGTGTGCAATAAAGTGTTTACATACATACATATATTAAATAAACTGACGTTTAGTGCTTATTAGGGTTCCGTACCACAAAAGGAAAAAACGGAACCCTTATAAGATCACTTTGTTGTCCATCTGTCTATCTGTCTGTTTGTCCGTCTTTCAAGATCCTTTATCTCGGGAACGCGTAGAGGTACCGAGTTGAAATTCAAATCATATAGGTACTCAAATCTATGGTCTCTTGAAGCTGTGAAAAATCAAGCTTCTAAGTTAACGTATAAAAAAGATACGACCGTTTATACCCCAAAAAAGGTACATTTCGACTCTCAAGGAAAACAACATTTATAGGATATTTTCCGTTGAGCTAGAACTATGAAATTTGGCAAGTAATAGCGTATTTTCTACAAGTATAGAGAAAAATCTGAAATCTATACATTTGTAATGAAATCGTAAAAAATATAGTCTTTAAAAAACATTAAAAAATGGTATTTATTTGTAAGGAACCCTCGGTGGGCGAGCCCGACTCGCGTCCGGTTTTTATTTCTTATTTTCTATTTTAGTTTTATATTCACTGTGCAAGATTGCACAGCCTTTTTATAGGTTTTTTTAGTATCTATGTTTTTATACCTTTTTCTTTATGTTTTTGACTTGTCTATTTATGTCATTACACTTTTGTTTGCACCGAGAACCAGTGCCTTTTATTCAGTAGTGTATATTCACGTTTATTATTTAAGTTTTTAATACCTAATTCTTAGGGGTTCTCCGTCCTCTTTGAAGTTATGTATATATTCAAAGGTTATTATTGGATTGATATGGTATTGCAAAGGTTTTCCCGTAGCATGGAAAATGTATTTCACTTTTCCTAATATCCTTCAAAAACTTCTGTGCATTTTACGGAATCAAAAGTAGTCTCTAGTCTCGTCGGTATCCGGCCCATATTCCATCTCTATGCTGCATTCATTGTTGGGTAAAAGGATCAAAAATATTTCCCATTTACCGTTAATACCTACGGTAAATTTTCCTATGCCCTCCAGTAGTAGACAACATTCGTCCGATGATGGTAGTTTTGGATGTTTAAGCATTTTTATTTACCTATGTCTGCCGCAATAATTTATTACAAAGTACCTAAAAAAATAGATAACAAAACATTTCCTCATGCGTTAAAACCCAGTAAACGTCATCCGAGCGTTTCGTGTTTGACAGCTGTACCACTTTCTAAAAGTAGCGGTATTTTCGGGTTGTGGTCGTGTCTCGAGCGAGCGAAGCCAGCGGTTAAATAAATAAATAGAGTTGGCGGACGTTTGTGGGAAATCAGCACGAGTCCCTTAATCACTCGACTTCACGAACTGGCTCGTGCGCGACGCTGGCTGGTACAAGTTCATTTGTTGACTTTAAAATTTTCGTCCTGAATAAAAATGTCAGGGCAAGACTCTCATTTAACTGACGTTTTCAAATCGAGTTTCGGTATGTTCAATAGTTGTTAGGTAGTTCGTATTAATTTGCCTAAAAATCTAGGATCGAACTTAAAATAATTATGATCTGTCCTTTGTTCAATCATTGAGTACGCTTACTTTGCTTTACCGTAGCAAAATAAAACGGAATACAGCATGAAATGCTAAGCGAAGTACTTTCAACTTCTCAAACGTAACCGTATAACAATATCTCTGATATAGGTTTACACGGGCTAGCTTTCCACAACTTGATTTTGATATACTTGGCTCTCTAATATATTATGGCCTCGACGCCTCGTATTGAGTTTATTTCAATGTAGAAAACAACGACTCTCTATACGGGATAACTTTATTTGTCCGAATGTATTGTTTATCCGATTTTTAATTCGCATAATTTTCCTCTAGCTTAAACAAAAATTTGAAATAATATTTTTCATAAGTCATTTAGAATAGGTTAAATTAAGTATATTTTATAATTATTCTGAAAACTGATTACAATCTATTAACTTTTATGCGGAAAGAGTTTTCCGACGAAAAATTCTTTCAGATAAATAAAATTATACCAAAACAAAGAGAACCATAACAATGTTAGAGTATGTGCGGAAAGAGAATAGGCGTGGCGAAAAACGGAACTAACCTACCCAGTATGGCAAATACGGCAAATATTTTTTTCTTCGGTAGAAAAGCATTACAGCGCCCCCCAATTAATCCTATTCTCTTTCCGCACAGACTCTATTCGTATTTCCTAGAGTACGTTTGCGTGTGCCATGTAACTATCTATCTCAAGCGACGATGTTCCATTGTGTGCTTAGTTTAAGAGAAATACTGGCACAAACAACTTGGGTTTCGTATTTTTGTTGTATTGTTTCAGATTTATCATACCATACTACCTATAGGGTAATACCGGACTACGTTTAGTAACTAGAATCTGAAATCCAATCCCTAAAAATACTAATTAACATTAAATAATTCTAGTACCTATAATAATAGATTCAATCCTATCTTATCCCAAAATACCTTAATTATATAGTAATTGTCCGTTCAACTGGGCTAATGCTGTTAACGAATACAATGCCATTGAGCGAACAATGCCATTGAGAGAATACAATACCACAAAAAAAAATAACAATGCGTAACACGAGTAAACCCGGGCGGTCTACCTGGCTCCCCGTTGAATCTGTAAAAGCAAAACGCATTATTATTTTTTTGTTTGAAAGCATTTTCCGCCTTATCATTACGGTCATAGAACCGATAATCCGTTGAAAGCTCATAGTATCTCTAAGTCTTTTCTCTACGGAATACGCATTTGCAGACCGGCGAGCGAATGTGAAATGCAAAACAAATTAAGATCGCACTTATCTATAACTGCATTTACACTTTACTGTCTAGTAAATAGAATCTAAAATCTAATGATCTTTCAAGGCAGTTATACTTTTTTGACACTATATTCTCGTTATCCTAATTTGTGGTTTACCTCTCAATGGCATTGTATTCGTTAACAGCATTAGCCCAGTTGAACGGACAATTACTATACCTTCTCGCTACCTAAACATATTGTAATAATCCATGCATAGATTCCTTTTATGCCTAAGAATACACAAATAACTGGACCAAAACAGACGACGAAATCCAATTATTTGAAGCGAAAAATCCAAGGCGAGTCAAGGGGCGGACTGTGACTGGACATAAATAATGGAGCAATTCTTTTGAAATTATGTTACACAATCGTGGGAGATGAAACATGTGGTTTTGACATTTTCTTGGCCGGGCTCTGTAAAATGTTCTCATATACTTAAATGAATTACTTAAACTATTATGAACTTTAAGCAATTTTCCGATTCTAACGTTATTCAAACGATCTGTTTGATGGTGAATGCACGTGCAGTTATACAAGAAGAGATAATTGCTCCCTACCATACAATGTTTGTATGACAGAAATATAATGTAAGCAAGTATGAACATGATTAATCTATTGCTTAATAGTAGAGAAGTATTTCGGTTTATGTAAGCAATATCCATAATGGGAGGTATATACGAGTATAAGTATATCAAGTCTCGCGTTTGCGACTAGGGAAGTAATCTGTTTCTACGCAAGTGCCTCGGAATTGGTAGCAACCCAAGGTTGTGCGGTTCCCGTTATTTGCCTTATATTGTTTGAATGTACTGACAAGGCTTGGTATGTAAATAGGGCTGTCACTCAAACGGGTATTATGGATGTGTTAAATTAAAAGCATTGTAATATACCTAATTTAAATAAAACATATTTAACGGATTGTACTGAACGTATACGTTATTTCGTATAAAACCACATTAAATTGAGATTTTAGGCCATTTAACCAAGTTGAAAAATAGTAGATTGTATCACAAGGGAGCAAAATGATGTATTTACGGCGAGGGCGTAAATTGAATCCTGAACGAAGCGAAGGATTGTACAATAGAATCAATGAGTAAACTATTCTCTCTATTCTGCACAATATAATAAAACTGTAGTGTTTTTGGAGGTCACTGACTTTTGGAAATTTCCCGCATATGGCTTGAAAGGTAAAAATAAAACAATTCGGTATAGAATTCAAACTCAGTTAAACAATTAAACGTAATAAATAGCATCAGTATATAGTTACCTTACTATTATTTTGGTAATAATGTTACTTATGAACAATAGTTTAAAGATTAGTAAAGTAATCTGGCAAAAATCAACTGGAAAATATTTGTATCTTAGCATTGTGCAAGAATTTTATCAAGATCATCAAGAAGCCCGCCCACGTCGCATGACACGGTCGAATTTATCATATTACTCGGCTAAAAGTAGGGAAGTATTCATACTGCCCGGTTTAAGTGTTAAATTCAAGCTATCTCAAACCTTGATTTTTTCAATGGACTACCGGCCTTCATTATTAATATGGGCTAGCCAAAGTAATAAATTTATCAATTAGATCAACGCTCTTGGTAATTATTTATAATCACCAGTCCATATTAATAATGCCCGGTTAAGAAAGTTGCCCGTAATATAATTTATTTTATACAATCGTAATTGAGAATACTTATCAGGGTAAGTTATAATGTTGGTGTCAAGCATTATTTCCCCTTCTCTATAGCAGTAAGGTAGGTACAGATGGGGAAAGAAATTGTCCGCCATTATGTTCGCTTTGCTGGACCATTTTATTGCAACTGATGGGAAATTGTTGTGAACGTGAGATGAAGGAAAAGTGAATTTCTCTTAATATTCCTGTCTCGAATGAGGCTTACGACTAACACACGCCGTCCGAGTTAGATTTTTTTTTTCAAAGTTTTCTCGTTTAGTCGGTGCTGTTTGTCAGCCAAACAACAGTGTTTACCTGCACAGTTGCAAAATAACGATGTTAATAACCAAACTCGATTAACTTTATCATATAATTTTACTGGAAGATGTAGTTAACTTAATAGTAGGTAATCTGAAAATAATTTAACCCTTCGGGATTCATGACTTTCCACCTACCCTACCTACGACTTTTTAATACTTAAGGGTTATTATGTACCGATAAATTAACCTACAATAGTGAAGATATAAGCATTCTATTAGTCGTAAAAATAAATATATAATTAAGCTGTAGAAGTAAAAGAGTTGGGTAGCTCCGTTGAGGCTCATTTTTTAAACGTTAACGCTTACTTGGAAGTAAATATAGTTAATGAGGTTGTACACGTAAGTGTATGAGTAGACTTAAATTTTATTCCTTTTCTTATACGAGCAAATCCGCAGGCAAAAGCTGGAACTTAATAAATACATTTATTGCTCGTTGAAAATAATAAGATTAACGCGATATTGGATCAAATTGTTTTTACAACCTAAATAAAACAAAAATATTTAGGCATTGCAATAAGTTCATAAGCTTTAGCTGGATTTAGTGATTTACTTTTTACTTCACAGAATTCAGCAGGAATTGGCATTTTATTTCAATAAAATTGATTATTATGCAAATGCTATATGTCGTGATTTATCAGGGACTCAGTGTGTGTTAAAGCCGCCCGTTTACTTTTTGACAAACAAAATGTGTCCCTTAATTACACATGATCGTTGAACACGCTGTTACAATATTCAATGCATATTTTTTATCCATTAGGACTTATGTCGGAGACTGAACCAAGTATACGATTAATTTTGAAACGCAGTCAAAATAAAGTAACCAACGGACGACCAAAATTTAGTGTTACACGTCACTGGGGGCAACTAAAACGTCTCGAGCGCTGTCAACAAAAAGTTTGTAGATTTAGGGAGGTTTCCAAGTTTGAACCACTCTCACAACTCGTACGGTACTTACTTGGGTAACTTTTGACACCTACATCGGCCCTTAACATTACTTACAAGGTGGTCCAATTCGAAACTTTGTTTCACGGGTTAGAGAACTTTAGGTAATAGGTTTGAATGGTCTAAGTCTGGATTTACTCTGATTTATGGAGAAAGCGGAAATGTTGAGTAATGGTAGTAAAAGTTTACAGGTTTGTAGTTAAGTGTGCGTTTTTGTATGTTTGTAAGTTAAATAAACCTATAAATAAACGTTTTTAGTCATCAAATAACGTTATAATAAACAAGTATAACATGAGATTTACTCGTTTCTGCATCGTATTGTACATGTGCATTTTCCCGAGAAGAAGTCGCGTTAGGTTATACTTAAGTTGTGTTTAAATGCTATCTAAACTTTTCACTTTGTAACCGAACCTTTGCTGTTGACATTAACTGTCAGTTTTGTCAGCGCCGCTAGTTGACTGTAATTATTGTCGCGAAAATGCTCACCTATGACAGTCGGTGGTTCTATTTTTATTTAACTTTTTAATTTTTAAATTATTTCGAATCAAATATCATGGCTTTGTTTTTGCAGCAAACAAATCACATACTATACTGACTTGTAAGCATAATTTATATAAGAGCGTAAAAATTTACGTGTATTCCTAATGCTTGTTAAGATCGGACCTAAAGAATTACTTACACATACGTCGCTTATTACATAATACGCATGCCTCCCGGCTTTCCTTACATCTTCACTTCAAGCATTCTGTGATAAAATACTGCAAACAATGTATTTCAGTATACTGAATTATCTGTATGTAGAACAACTTATTTTTAGCCAACAACTTATATTCATGTCCCTAGGAAAGTAAACAACTGCACAAGTACTCCGAAAATCCCAAAGACGTTATTAATTGCTAATTTAAGTAAGCCGACCTACATATAATTTAGCTACATTGGAAACAGTTAAGCACAGCCTGTAACGGCTGAGAAAGCCCATCGAAATCTATTTACACAGGACAACGGTCTTGTTTGTAAATGACGCCTATGGCAGCAGTGTTGGTAAGTGAGTTACTATTACACCAAAATCTTTAATTGCATACCAAATGAAAATAGCATAAGAAACTTAAATCTAAAACACCATTTTACACACAACAAGCGGTTTACACAATTTGTTCCAGAGAACCTCTATAATGTATGTGCTAACTGTATATAATCTTTCATCCGACTTATACATATAATCTATAGATAGATGATTGAACAGAGTCGAAAATTTGCTACCCTATTCACATAGTCTCGATTTATTTTCAAATAATATTATCTCCTTTTTAGTATCACAAAATAGCAGACAAAAAGATTCGGGGTCCTGAAAACTAGCTGTATTGTACGAGTATTTGTACTGCTGATTTATAGTCGTCATCTTATCTGTTATCGCAATAATTGCTCTGTAGTCAATGTCGTTTATGAGGCACGAAGAAATGTGCTTCATGCGATCCGACGGCCTTCATAGTCTAAGATCCGAGTATACAACGACCTTCACCGAACTGGTTAATGGATGAAAAGTATTTTATATTAAATTACATCTGTTAATAAATATATATATAGCCAAAGAATTCAGAAAGTGGTTGTTAACCGAATTGAGTCTAGTGGTTCGACTGTAAAGCTCGGAGTACCGCAGGGCTCGATTTTAGGTCCGTTTCTCTTTCTTGTGTATATAAATGACCTGCCTTACCACATAGAACAAAATTGTAAAATAGTTTTATTTGCTGATGACACCTCATTGATTTTCAAAATTGATAGACAACTAGATGACTATAGTCACATCAATGAAACCTTAAAATTAGTGCTAGAGTGGTTTACAGCAAATAACCTGGTTCTGAATGCAAAGAAGACAAAGTGCGTGAAATTCTCTTTGCCAAATGTAAGAGAGGTTGACACATATATATCTTTAAACGGTGAGAAACTTGATCTTGTTAACAACACACTCTTTCTTGGGCTTACCCTGGATCACAACTTGCAATGGGCGCCTCATATATCTACTTTGGCTAACCGGCTGAGCTCTGCCGCTTTTGCTATAAGACGAATAAGGCAATTCACTAACGTGGAAACCGCTCGCCTTGTTTATTTCAGTTACTTCCATAGTATTATGTCTTATGGCATACTGATCTGGGGTAAAGCAGCAGACATAGACACCATCTTTGTTCTACAAAAAAGAGCGATTCGATCCATATATAACTTAGGATCTAGAGATTCGCTGAAAGAACGTTTTAAGGAAATAGAAATCCTCACAGTGGCTTCACAGTACATATTAGACGTGATAATGTATACGCACAAGAATATCAGCTCCTTCAAAAAGCAGTCTGATGTCCACAGTTTAAATACGCGGAACAAACATAAGCTGTTTGTCCCAAAAATCCGTCTACAGAAAGTAAGAAAATCTTTCGTGGGCAACTGTGTTAGATTCTACAATAAGGTACCCCTAGATGCATGGGAACTGCCTTATAGTTCGTTTAAAAATTACATAAAATCTGCGCTTTTGAAGAGAGCTTATTATAAAGTCCAAGATTACTTGGATGACAAAGAACCATGGCCAAAGCATCAGTCGCAGCAGTCGTCGAAATAGGGCAGTGTCCCGGAGAGGTTTAGGTACATGATGCCTACAGATGGCGTCGCTGCTACGGGCTGTATCGTTCCATTGTTTCATTTATTTTAATTTTAATGTAATTTTATTTCATTATTTGCATTTTGACATACTGAATACATACATGTTATGTATCATATTCATGGTTATCATATCATATTCAAAGCCGTTACAAAAAAGTTGAATGACAACATTTACAACTTAAGTAAGTGACGTTATAATAAACTACAACGGTGTATCAATCTTCTCATTGAAGCGACACTTATTCTAACATCAGCTCAAAATTCCTAAACTAAGACTTAGCTAATAAGCGAGGTAAATTTATCATGTTTTTAAACGATCATGATGAATCAAAATTGTTTAAGTATCAACATTCTACGACATTGTTAATTTTTTCTATTCATCGAAACAAATATCTAAGTACCTATTATTGCACGACGTAGGTACCTCTGTTCGGTAACACTCAACAGATTTGCAAAAATACAAAAATGGCACTAAGTATATTCAATTAGAACGTCTTTATAAAATTAGACACGGCCCGAAGTGCTCTAAACTTTACGAAAAGAAATTTCGTGGAGTGTGATGAATACTTTTGAATTAATTAAACATAAATTTGTACTCTTTGTTACTTGTTCAGTGTTTCAAATAAAGAATTATATTGCTATTTGTAGACACCCGACGATATCATTCGTAATTAAAAGTACTTTTTAGGGTTCCGTACCCAAAGGGTGCCAACGGAACCCTATTACTAAGCCCCCGCTGTCCGTCTGTCCGTGCGTCACAGGGCTCTAGCTTTTGACCATAATAGACTTGAAATTTTCACAAAATGTGTATTTCTATCGCCACTATAAAAACATAACAAGATTTGAAACCAAAGGGGGTCCACATACAATAAACGTGTTTTTTGGCGTCTTTTCGCTAGACGGTGGTTCGGAACCCTTCGTGTACGAATCCGACTCTCTCTTGACCGATTTTTGGTATAAGCTATTTTACATAGCATTATGCTATTTTGCACAAGCCCCGAGGTGTTGTCGTTGTCGGGACAAGTAGAAATGACACTTCCACTCACCCGTGTATTAAACGATGCTTTTTATTAAGGTTCTGTACCGAAAGGGAGCCAACGGAACCGAAGCCTCCGCTGTCCGTCAGTCCGTCTGTCCCTCTGTCGCAGGGCTGTATCTTTTGACCCGTAATAGTTAGAGAAACGAGACGAATACACATTCCGTAAAAATTCAAATTTTTACAGAATGTGTATTTGTATTGCTATACTGTCAAGATCAACAATATCAAGATGTTGTTCTACAATAATAAATATTTTTTTCATCACACTTGCTCGTAAAGGGTGTTATAACACGCGGGCTTATAAACCAGCTCGAGCCAATTTACCTTGGGTTAGAAAAATCTATAACCCCCAAGGGAGGAAAAACTGTACGAAAATCTGTAACTTCCTCGGGAGTTATGAGTTTAGTTTTAAAACTCGTACGTCATTTCAGACTAAGGAGGTTTCAAATCAGCCAAGGCTTATTTCCCATCTATAAAACTTGGCTACAAAACCAATTTTACTGTATATAAAACTTATCTGCTATATTTTACTATTATTACAGTGATTTTTGTAATTAATTTAATGAAATTAAATTACTTTAGTTTAAAATTTATTTTGAAAACTGGTACAATCTGGCAACATTGCCTGTCAATGAAAATGTTGACAATAATTTTTACTTTATTTTTTTTTTCCTCACAAATGTGTTGAAAAACATTATTTGTATCACGGGCAGTAAGTTTTACTGAGCTTACCCCAAGCTGTCCAGTCTAGACAGCGAGGCCGTTGGCATTGGCACATTGATGGACAAAGTACGGCCCGCGGGCCATCTCCGGCTCACGGGAAGGATCAATCTGGTCCACTCGCGGTAATTATGTTGTCGGTACAGCAATATAGAGATTTTAAAACAAAATTTATTGTTGCTATAATCCTGGCCTTTTTCTGAAATATCTTTATTAAACGTGTCGTCTACTAGACGGCGTTACTATTGTCAGGCGTTTTCTGTAACATTCATGTATTAACTATTAACTCCATCATCATTTCAACCCGGGGACATAAATCTACTGCCTGATGAACATCGGTCTCCCTCGAAGTCGTCCTCAACAAACCGTCGCACATTTTTTGACTCCTCCCTTTATGACTGTATATCCTTTAACTCCATACTCCCAGTATACATACGCCCTGTCGGATACACTGCAATTTCATTCCCGTTTTCAAGATTCAAAGCTTACATTTCTGCTATTTAAAATCCGGCTAACTTAAAAAACTTGACTTGTGTTGAATTTTCCGCAGATTGTAAATAAAAATAAACGAAGCGACAGCAACAAAAGAGAAAGAATTTAATATCCACCACGGCATGCGGTATGCTTGTAACAATTTGTTTTCTTCTCGCGAACATTCCTTTTTAGGGTTCCACATACTTACTCAGTTTTGTCGTTTGTTTTTTGCGGCGGATGATTCTTGGAGGCTCGAGATTCATGACGACTAACGACTTTACGAGCCTCAGAGAGGCTTCTCGCATTATGCTATTGTGTTTTCATATCGCGATATTTGCTTAGTACTTTCATAATTCATTTTCTTAAAGGAGTATACCTGAATAATGAATATGATTGTCCTTTGAAATATAATTGAAATGACTGGAATTTCTCAAAACTATATAAAGAGGTTCATTTTTTATTGAAGTGTTAAGCTTCATTAACACATGTAAATTTTACTTACGTAAGTAAAGACGCAGCCATGCGTTAGGCTGAGAAATTAACAATTTCTATCTCAGTGTAACGCATAACCGCGTCCTTACTTACGTAAGTAAACTTACAGATGTAAGTCTGGCCTTAGAAAATAAAAAAAGTTACTGTGGCTGTATATTAAGATTTATTTTCACAGACATAGCGGTAGGTACTGGAAGCAACTAGGGCTCATAAATGGTATACTCCACTACTCCACTCCACTGATAAGAAAACGTTTACTTAAAAAAATGAGAATTAGTCACGAGAGGCGTTGGTATGATATAAATATCATACCAACGCCTTTAGTGACTAATAATTGTGGATATCTGACTCGACACAACCTTCCTTAATAAAAAAAAATAAAGTCCTGAACTCAACGGCAACGTCGAAATATATTCTCATACTCACCTTTTAAAGCTCTTTATTTTGATACCCCACTATATTTTTAGCCTGCATATTAAAGCGCGTAAAATCCGCCATCTTAATCTGTTTAAGAATTATATTGTATGTACCCGGTGACACTCGCGCCATGAAGATGAATCTAATGACGTATCATTTATCAAAATCGTTTGAGCCGTTGAATAGTTACGAGTGGACCTAGGAAGGAACATATTCTTTTGGGCTTCGCCGCCTCGTCGGGTAAAAAACATTATCAACGCTTGTCTTGAACCATAGAGAAAATAGCCTTGATAGATGAGCGTTACAAAGTCCTCTTGATTCCATCCTTTTGGCTTCATTACTCCCTACAATCAGCTGAACACAATTGTCGAAGCAAATCGTTTCAATAGACGTCTAATAGGCCGGATTACACGTATAATGGGAACACAGACCTGAAATATCCGCCCGTCTTGGGATCAAAGAAGTTGCCGTCGCAGGGTTATGACTCTATTACACAAACTGGAGTAGTAGTACCTATTGGAAACATATTGGATTGTATAGAGGATCAAAAGGGACTCGCGACTGTATATTTTGAGTTTACTATTTTTTCTTTTTGTAGTTTGTTCTGAGTTCTGACTCGAGGTCAGAACAAAAAGTTTTAAGAACATCATATTACAAAAACATATTTTTAGGGTTCCGTACCCAAAGGGTGCCAACGGAACCATATTACTAAGCCCCCGCTGTCTGTCGGTCCAAGTGAAAAAAACCGGCCAAGTGCGAGTCGGACTCGCGCACCGAGGGTTCCGTACAAACTCGTCAGTAGATACGTGAATAATTCAAGAAAAACTGAACGGTGGCACAAACTTAACTTTGCTCTTGTAAAACTGTTGTCCCCATACATTGACATATGCCGCCGTTAGTTTAGTAGGAGCAAATAAGGTTGTCTTACGATTTTTGCGAATTTCTAAAAAATGCTGCAAGTTAGGAAAACCGTTTTATTTTTCCTGTAATATTTAGGATAATATTCATAATCGGTAATTATTACAGATTTTTCTGTTCAGTAACTTCGGAGATAATAGGGGGGGAATGGTATTTTTTTCAACGCTTTTTGTCTTAAATCAAAAACTACATGTCTAAGAAAAAAAATAAAAACGGTTTTGGAATCTACATGTTAAGCCCTTTCATTTGATACCCCACTCGTTATATTAGCTCCACTTTTGATTTTGGACATCCCATTTCGGTCCCTTTTAAAAAAAAAGTAAAACAGGTATAAGATTTTTTTTCTGTCCCATAGGCTCGGATTAGCAATTTTTAACACTATTCCAAATTTCAAGTCGATAGCATCAGTAGATCCTGAGATATCTTGCTGTGACAGACGGACAGACAGACAGACAGACAGACAGACAGACAGACAGACAGACAGACAGACAGAGTCGCACCATAAGGGTTCCTTTTTTACCATTTTGGTACGGAACCCTAAAAAATAGTACCCTTAAATTTTTTGAAATATAAGGCCTGTTCACGATGTACGCTACTACCCTAGGGCCCTAAAATTTCATTTCTCTAGATATCGTAGCAACCGAGATATATACGGAATTCGAAGTCTTTTTATGTGGAATTCCCGGGTACGCCTGCTTGTCGGTGTGAAATTTTGTACACCGTTAAGTCATGGAATACCTCGGCTAATAATATTTTGACATTAAAGAGTTTCCGAAAACAAAGCCGTTCCAGAGATACAAGCGGTGCACGCCAGCTTGACGCCCGGTAGCGTACACCGTGAACAGGCCTTATATTTCGAAAAGTTTAAAGGTACTATTTTTATCACCTAGGTATTTCGTTGGTACTATTTGGGTATTATTTATTGGCAGCATCAGATTCTGGATATCTTTACGGTGTACGCCATCTTGACGGTCACTTAAAAAAGTGCATATTTATTGTTGCTAATAGATCGAATAATAACAAGAAAATAAAATCAGGACTTAAAGGGACCCCTTTACCATACAAGTGTGTTTTCATTGGCGTGTTTTGCTCGATTTTAATAATGGTAATAGATAGATGCTTGATATACACAGAATGTGTATTTCTATTGTTGCTATAACACAAATAATACAATACAATACAAGTATACTTTATTGCACACCAGAAAAACACATTATAAGAGGTGCTTACATAATTAAAAATAATAAAATTAAAATGAAGTTAAAAATAAAAAGAGGTCCCCATACAGTAAACTAGTTTTATGGCGTTTTTTTGCTTGACGTGACGACGTCTAGAGTGGTTCTGATTGTCAGATAGGACAACAACAACTAATTTATAATTCTACGGGGTTCTGAAAACTAGACCTAGAGCATTACGCGGTAATGAATAAACATGTGATGTTGTCTAGCCGCGTAATTACCACTCACTAAACTTACTTGGATTAGCTTTTAGCCAGGCTGTATCAAAAAGTATTTTCCTTCCTTATTTTTCAGACATCAAGTATAATGGGAGAGTTAACTGAAAAGGGAAAAAACTTGCGTCAACATGCTTACGTTTTGTTTAAAATTCCAGAAGTATTTATTTTTAAAATAAACCGCATACAGAATGTAGTACCTTACTTCTTATTTTTTATAGACATAGATCCTTAAGATCATGGCACGAAATAGGAAGGTTGATATTAAACAACGTTTCATCTGCTCTTGCATGAAAGTGCCTCTTGCATGTCACCAAAAGTAACGATGATGCCAGCAAATGACTAATAGTCTCAAGCTTAGTATATACATATACTGTACTCGACGCATAATTTTGCCATATGATTAAATAAATCGCCATTTATTCACTATTGGTGCTCTTGGCTTTTGGAGGAGGTTCCTCAGCGCGAGCCAACCCTGGGTGCAAGTTATCAGTGCATGATAAAAATTATGTAAGAGTATCAAAATTAAACCTATATGATAATGTGTCGGTACAATTCATCGTTGTGGAGTATGTGCCACATCAATTAATGACACATGAGGAGACAAACCTGACTACAGTATCAAATTCCAAGTTAAATAAAATCTTGTAAAAATTGGGTTAATAGATGATATAAGCGCACAGTAGGTATGCATACATTATAACACAATATATTTAGCGTGGGAATAGCGCAATGCAAATACTGTTTATGAATTGCAGCCGTGGAATGTTCGATAGAACTGCAAAACAAGAGTGTTTTAATGTTTATTTGGGCATCAACAGGTAGAGTTGCTACTGCTTACTATTACACATGCCCGAGAACATTTGTGACGAATAAATATCAGATTGATACACGAGTAGAAACAAATTTAAACATTTGCCTGTTTAGCTCTGCTGATCAAAAAGAGACGGACGATTTTCCCCCATCATGAAATAAAGATAAGCATCATAAGTCTTCTAGTTGCCATAGATACAGGGTGTAACTCTGATCTCGGCGCGCATTAAGACGAGCCTAGCCGAGACCGAGGCCGAGATCTCGATCGGGCTCTAAGTGAAGTTAGGAATGCTACTTGACCGTTTAAAAATCCCAACGTGAAATTGAGGTTTTCAAATTCAAACATATTTATTTCGGACTTCAAATCCATATGGTTGTTAGTAAGTGCAGTCGCCATCAGATATATCTGAGCTGTCAGTGTACTCATAAATATCTGAACACGGCTCTAATGCTATGAAAATAGAGCCGTGTTCAGATATTTATGAGTACACTGACAGCTCAGATATATCTGATGGCGACTGTACATAATATAATGAGTTATATATCTAGTGTTAGTACACTTAATTAAATAATACAAAACAAAACTTAACATATATAACTTTCGCGGCCGTACAACGACAGGTGCGTGTAGTTGTATGTACCGCGCAACTAGGGGCAAGTCCTAACGCTGGGCCGGTGCATTTAGGATCCTGTTCGTGCTGCCTCGGCTGCGAGAGAGGAGTGACACTGGCCGGGTTTCTTAGATACCTATAGGTAGGTAGCTATCGTAGGAACACAACACTTGAAATATAATAGGTACAGCTCCCTTTTGCCAGGATTACTATCATTTGTACACTCAGGCCTATTGATTTATCTATTCGATGGTTCGACCGGGCAATCATTTTCAATGTTTTGCAAAAGTTAACATTGACTGTCGTAATATACAACGCAGAGTACATTCAACCAGATTTATTAACGTTTCTATCTCTACTCGAAATCGTAATCTCAGAACGTTAATCTGGCTGTGACTGCGGCACTTTACGACCTATCCCGGGTCGAGAAGGGAATTATACAATTTCGTAATTCCGTGAAAGTGTAAGATAAAATGTACCCTACACATTGTTTGAGACAAACACATACTTAAATAACTTGTGAGTGCTGCATCGTTAATAGGTCTTGTATAAATATGATGATCATCGTTAACTTCGTCTGCCAAATTCCACAACATTACAAACTGCATCGCAGTGGCAAAACAAATAAATTATTTTTAAAGGTGTAATTTTATCGTTAATAGTCTAGCGTTTGGTATTTAGCCTTTTCACAGCATCATTGGTAACACTTGACAGGACTTGGGAAGTTGACTAATGTTGAATTTTAGAACAAATTTTGAGTAGGTATACCTATACGGATTAAACAATACAAAATTATCATAACAAAGGGAAAATAAACAAAAGATAATATTAGAGCTACAAAATTACGAGTACCTACTCAAAGTTTTACAAACTATCGTTATAGTCAAAAACGATACGTTAAAAAAAGGTTGTCTTCAAAATGGTTAAAATATAAATGAAAATAAAATTGTATGACAACTATGTACTTACTTAAACTCTCTCTCTCTCTTTTTACTTTTTGGAGTTTTTTTTGTCGGGGGTTTTTAATTTAAGTTTGATTTCATGCTTTTTACATGTTAATTACGTACTAAGTAAATGTTGTTTGTAAAATATTATTACGTAAACATCTCTAATCTTTTAACTTTAAATGAAGATATCTCATAAATGGCTAAATCGATTTCGATGAAACTTAGCTAAGAATACTTTCGAATAAATCACCTTTCAAACAAAAAAAGGTAATCAAAATCGGTTTCCTCTTTTGGGAGCTATGGTGCCACAGACAGACAAACAAATACACAGACACACAGATCGTCAAATTTATAACAGCCCTCGTTTTTCGTCGGGGGTTAAAAATTTACTAAATGAAAATAACACGACTGAAATCACATTTTACTGCACTGGATATTAATAATTTATCTGGATATTAATTTATTATCAGAACATTATTAATAGAGGTTCATTTACGTTCTGAAAGCTGTCTGAACCAGTTGATTTATTAATAATAGTAAGGGACAAACTAAACATAAATTGTACTTGTACCTACTTTTAGCAGCAGAGAAATGGTACCAAAGCCAAAGTCCTTTATTCCTCAATTTAGACAGATAATGCAGCTTGGAATGTTCGAGTGTACTCCTGGTTCGGAAATATAACCCAATCGACAAGAACCGGCGTAAGAAACTCGGCAAGGTAGGTGTACAATTTTATCAAAACGGTACTTTGTAGGTTTGCCAGGCCACTTACGTTTGTATCTTAAGGACAAATTTTGAGGTAGGGTAGAAATACATTTCAACACTATCTAATAAGATAATCCGGTAAGGAATGCTATTGTCAAACTTTAATCGAGGTAAAATTGCGTTGCTTAACTCACTTATACTGCAACGGTGGAACATGAAAGCTTGTTTTGAGAGTTAGGCAACTATACATCTGAAACTAAGTCCTAAGTGCAACTATAATTCAAAATCTTGAAACTTGAAATAAATTTATAGGAGTTGAACGTGTTAGATAGTGCTATTATGTTAGAGATTCTGCGAAAGGTTGAGTTTAGATGTAGGAGTTTAGACTTAATTCAACCAGAACAGAAGTGAACTTTTTCGTAGGTAGGTATCCAGTGTACAGTCAACTGCGGAGAAGGGTGACCAATCTGCGGTAAAAATATGTATCGTACTCTTCTTTGCAGCTTACTGTATATTCAATCATGTAGTTATTTTAAAGAATTTGAAGAAAAAAAAAATCCCATCAAAAACATTACATGTAAAAAGATGCAAGTCTCGCAACGCAGTTCTTATGTAACAAAAAAGTTTTGAGATGTAATGTTAAACCAAGTCAGTACCGGAGGGGTCACGGGGGGTGTCCACAGAACTCGATTCCCACCGACTTGCCTATTATTCCTCCACGGTTAAATAATAGGCAAGTCGGTGGGAATCGAGTTCTGTGGAAACCAACCGGTACTGACTTGGTTTAACATTAAATCTCAAAACATTTTTGTAGTAAAAGAACTGCGTTGCGAGACTTGCATCTTTTTACATGTAATGTTTTTGATGGGATCTCATTTCTTTTTGTAAGTGGTCTTCCTATATTTATTACATTACAATCCATTAATTTTACATTTGAACTGCAAAACTAACTTTGTAATCGCATGCATTTGTTTAGAATTACAAACTTAAGTATGCAGTTGTGACTGAAATTGCATATTTGTAGAATTTGATGATTAAAATTTGGAGCTTGTAGGTCTGCTAGAAGTACCTTAGAATTATTATGATAAGTCAGTCAGTCAGTGACAAAACTAAGGAACTTTGACGTAAAATAGTTCTAAAGTACACGTTCAAATGGAATGTTATTGAGAATATATTTAAGTCTTATTGAGCCCTATATATCCGTGAAAATGCAGGGTTCTAGCTTTAGCCAGCACAAAATTACAGGAGGTTGAAAATGGCCTGAATGGCTTCGAGAAAAGGATGGTACGACCGTGCCTTTGTTTTGCTCGACTTGGCGGGGGCACTACCGTGAAGATTAGAAGCTTAGAAGCTTCACATTATGAATGAAGGTATCGTTAGCTATATAGGTGACCGTGATTAGCTTTTATCTGAACACAGCTACAATGTCAGATTAGGTTAGGTTTTTTTAAAGATTGTTTTGATGTTCGGTTATGGAGTTCTTTATCATATTATATATATTTTTCTTATAAGAAGCCATATCAACTTGAAACTACTGTACGAATATAAATAATTTTGGTACAGGAATAGGTAAAGTAGTTTTTCCGTAAATCCAGCGAAGCGAATAATGTTTTTACAAGCTTGTCTGTGGCTCCTATGTATGCAAATATGTAGTTATGGTTTCAAAATTTGCAAACAATATTTTGACCACTTCCAAGTATCCGATTGAGCTGAAATTTAAAAACGGCATACTCATGTAAGTTGGATGACAATGATTATGATACCATTTGATCGAACTTATCTAATGAATAGCGTAGGATCATCTGAATTAAATTCATGAGTTAAATCCACCGTATTTGGGCTTATTCGATTAGTCTTCAAATGCAGTTTGCCAATATAAAAAAGTAGGTAGTACAGTTGACAATAAAAGTTTGTTTCAAAAATATTTATTGTTTTTGACAAAAATATATTATTTTATTTTACGTCTTAGTAGGTACCTATTAAGGACATCTAAGTACCTAACTGCAGTCAATGGGGATGTGAACTAACGTTGTATTTTACAATTTAATATAGCCACATGGATTGGAAAATAGTAAATTATCATAACACAAAAATATATTAAATTTTTTTATCGTCTTAAGGAAAAATTAAAGTTAATTTTGGAACGCTTAAATAACACTGAAAAAATAAATGTACGGCAACTAAGTGCTTAAACGCACTTTTTCGTGCTCAAAATGAGAAAATGCTATTTTTTTCATACATACTTAGTACAGCGAGGACTCAAAGATGACGTCACCGTCGGCGTCCGTTTTGTATGGGGCGTTTTCAACGCTCGGTGTGGTCGGCTACTTTTGATTGCAATTGGAGGCTGTTATAGTAATCCAAGTGCAGTAGTTATAGGTATTATAATTATTTGATCCTCACAAATAGTAGAATCGATTTACATCAGAAACAAAATTTAGTGCACAAGCCTACTATCTATTTTTTTTCCATTCATTGTAACTAATATTCATGTGTATGTTTTAGCTTTTTGTGGTAATTGTTTATTTATTTAGAGTGTATTGCACAATACAGGGAAGTACAAACGGCGAAGTTAATGCCATATGGCATTCTCTACCAGTTAACCGCTAAAATCCGTTATTATAATTTACAAACATCAAAATACCGGATATCTGTTAATGTCGTAAACATTACATACCTAATACTCACACCGCTGACCGATGTTGGAATGTGAGAAAAATACTTATTCAGACAAACAAGAAATTGGGAAAAAATGCGAAACCCAAAAGGCAATGTATCTCGATATTACGGTCCATCAAGCGAAGGAAGACGCGCATAAATAAGCTCCTAAATGGGACGGGATTACTAGAAGTAACATAGTTATATACCGGGTCGCCTATTTTACGCATATTTTTTTTCGTAATAATTCCTTTTCGCAGAAGCAGTATAAGCCTAATTGTATATTGGCATATACTAATTTTGCATAACCAAGTTTCGCATACATTTAATACGCATAACGTTATTTCGTCGAAATATATTTAAGCATAAAATGTGAATTCCGAATGTCGAATAAGCATAATCTAAACATGCAGAATACAAGTTACGCATAATCATATTCCGCATAACTAAATTGAATAGGCATCCTCCACAAATGAATATAGGCGCTCCACCACCAATGAAGAAAAAAAAAAAGTGCTTGACAGATCGTACCGTATAAATCAGATTTTACAAAATGAGAGTGATTATACGAAAATTGGTTTTTTAAAAGCTATTGCCGCTAATTTAAAATTAGTGTAACACATATTGCTTGAAATTACTTATTACCACTTTAATATTATACTTATTGCATGTTGTAATCAAATAATAAAGTTGTTTGTTTTTATATTTTGTTTTAGTAACTTAGAAATTGAAAATAAGTAAACTATTTATGAATTTATATTTTGTTTATAGTGCTTTCAACCTAAACTACTATTCTGGCAGCGGTTCGTTTTTGTTGGGAGATGCAGTTCAAACCTAACCTAAACCAAACTTAACCTAACCTACTTTTTCTGTCAGCAGTTCGTTTTTGTTAGAGGATGCAGTTCAAACCTAACTTAACCTATCCTTCTTTTTCTGCCAGCAGTTCGTTTTTGTTGGGGGACGCAGTTCAAACCTAACCTAACCTACTTTTTCTGTCAAATTTTTTTTTTCATGCGGGGGGCTTCGCCCCCCGAGCCCCCCTCGTGGGGGGCTCCGCCCCCCCGTCCCCCCTTTTTTGGCTTTTCCATAGCTAAGAACTCGTGCAAAATTCTAGTTGCTTAAATGTTTTAACTTAATCTAATCCCCTTTCCTATCAATTATTTATTTTGTAAGGAAGTAGCTACTTTTCTAGCAGTGTTTCGTTTTCGTTGGGGTCACAGTTCCGAAGTAACCTAGCTAATTTTCTGGCAGCAGTACGGTACTGTTAGAGTTAAGAATATCATAACTTGAAATAAAACGCCATGGTTTCGGACCAATTTTCGGACTATCAAAATTATGCCAAATAACAAATATGTTATAAAAAAATATTCGTAATAAAATTCGACCACGACAATATTATGCTATTATAACTTTCGGACAAACAATCATTCGGAAAATTGTGGATTATGCCAAATACACTTTCTGCAAGAATAATATTCGTCAAAAATAAATTATGCGAAGTCTGTTATGCAAAATTCGATTCGGACAATAAAAATTCTGCGAAATAGATGGCACCCTTATATACCATGCAAACGCTTAAGTGGGTACTGATAGGATTCGTTATCTTTGGTGTTGTTTATTTTGTTGTTTATTTGATAATTTATTATGAATGGTGACGGAGAATGGAAGGACAATTCCACGACAGAGAGTAACACAAGTTACCAATTTTTCGCGTGTCTTTGTATTGATGGTGCAAATTCAGGTGACAATATATTTAGGGATTAAAATTATACATATCTAGATTAAAATTAATACATATATTTACGCCATAAATAAATAAACCCGCGATGAAATGGTAACTTGTGTTACATTTTCATGGAATTACCGAGCATTTGATGGACTGAAAGAAGAACGGAGGTATTGAAACGGAGGTGAGAAAAGAACTATACTGAGACAATTAAGCATAACAGAGGAAATATGGTGGGAGAACTGACACGACATGACAATTTCATAATAATTATGTGTAATTACAGGCCAAAATAGAAGGAGAAAAAAGGTAGAGAAAAATCGAGACGTTTATGGATCAAGCTAAAGAAAAAAAATAACGTGATGTCGTATAAGGAGCTCGAGGCAGACGATTAAATACTCCACCGACAAGGGCAAGGCTCTTAAGTTTGTGGTGACAATATTTGCAAATAAATCAAACCTTACACTATGATACTGCCGTAAGTAATAAATGATTCGCTTGTCAAGTAGGTAATATTTTCAATTAATATGATGGTTTTTAGTAAAACAACTAATTTGTGATGTGAACTCTCATTTATTTAGATTAGGTTTGTGCGCAGATGTGGGACATATATAGGTACAATTGATGATGACTAGAGACCGGATTTGAAGTAGCGATCTCAATATTAATATGAATATGACTGGTATAAATTATTATTTTTTCTACACATAAAAATAATGAAACTTATCGGAACAAAAAAGTAAAAACCTTTTTGGAAGTTTTTGTACATATTGGGCATAAATTAAGGTGATAATAAATAAAAACATTGTTTGTTAGTTTTTGAAATAGGTAGTTCATTTTTCATGTTCTTCTTCTTTAATATTTCTTCTGCACAATGCACAGTAAAAATTAAGACCTTATATAACCAACATGACATGTATTTAACAAATTGTACTAGTCATATCCATATTAATATTGAGATCGCTACTTCAAATCTGGTCTCTAATGATGACGATTTGTGAACCATCCATTTGCCAGTCGTTATTGTTGAATAGGTATTTGTGAATGTTTTTCCATGAAATGATGACGATGATTTTGTGAATCGTCCGTTTGCCAAACTTAGTTTTTTTCTAATCAATATTTATGAAAAATTTTGTGTATGAAATTATTAATTAACGTAACTAACTACTTTGAGTCAGAGACCATGATCTGTGCCTCCGACACCAGAGAACACCATTTACCCACCAAAAATTATCAGCTTTTTTTTAACAAATAAGAAAGATGAACAAATAAAGTAACGTAGTTTTTCGTAATCATGAACCGAAATAGAATTACTGATGCGGAATACATAGAACAAAACTAATCATTTTGTCTCTATGAAGGCGCGAATGACATTATTCACGCCTGACCCTCAACACCAACTTTAATACAATTTGTTTTGAAGTACAAACGAGCCATCCCTCTGATACCTAATGTTTTTTTTTAAACTATATGAAACACACATTTTTTACGTGGACGGTAACACAACTCATAGGAAATCTATAAAGCGTGTCACACACTAAGCAGATACGATAAGATATCTGTATCTGAACGCATATCTGTCAATATCGCTTCCTATACAATTCAATGAGCTAACACACACAGCGCAGATAACTTATATTTTACCGTGAAGTATCTGTGGGCACCGACATATATCGAAAGATGGCAAAGATATTATCTGCGTATACAGGGTGCCTTGACAGCGATGTCGGAGCTTTTAAGGGTGTATAGTACAATCGATTTTATCGATAAATCACGACGTGGAATATTTTTTTAGTGGATGGTAATTAAACGGCGGCAATTCAAACATTTCAAAAAGCTGAGCGCGCGCGCACATGGTAATTTTGCCATTATCTGTCCATTATCCGTGCTACGAATGCAAAGAGAGTACTACAAACCAAGCTATCCAATTAGCTATCCAATTAAACTCTGTCTTCCCTCCATATCAGTTTCATTATTGTGAAAACTCTCAGATAAAAGAGTTGACACAATTTTTAATAAGTTTTTTAAATCATTTTCTGAGTTTTGAAAAATGTACTGCCACTTTTTATTTGTACTCATGTCACTAAATTTTGTATGCTCTTCTGAGCTTCTGATACTTGCCAATATTTCATTTAACGAAGGTGTCTCAGAAAACAGATCATCCATTTGAATATTTATTAGAGCCTGAATATTCAGTTTTTTTCAAAATTAGGTTACAACCATGAAAAGATATATAATTTTGTAGATTCAGTTTTTGAATTGTATAAAGCCAATTTGTTTCCTCAAATTTGAACCACTCGACTCGCTGACCTGACTGACACTGACAACGACAACTGTGACAAGACAAGAGTGACATTTAACAACTTGACACTGATAGTGACAGTTCACGTTCAGAAACACGCTACGCTATGCAACTGTCGATAATTTATGATATTAGTGGACGGAAAATGCTGCTATTTAATAAAATTCACTTGCGTGTGTAATTTGAAGTACTTTGTAAAAACCCCCAAAATGTAGTATTTTTGCGTACTATATATTTCTTCAGCAGTATATAGTACAGAGAGTCAAAATATAGTACAATACTATATAATATATTACGGTTGGCAACCCTAGTTACGACGTCAAAGAATTTATAATAACTTTACTTCTCTTTATCTAAACTTCAAAAATCCTCAATTTCATTTCATGGAGGAAACGCCAACTTACTTTTTTATTGCAAATACATGTAACACATTATCTCGGTAACATTAATTAAATGTTTAAGTAGAGTATTTCAGTATTTTACAAATATAAAATCAACTAAAACGGTCGTTTTAGGTCTTTACCGTTAGTTTCCGAACGTGACTTGACATTCGCATTATCTATGGATATATGTCACTTTCTGTTTTAAAATTTTCTTCTCATACTGGGTGGATAAGTAAGGTTATTTATTTAGATTTCCTCACAAGTGTGATGAATAACATTGTGTGTGCCACGGGCGGTAAAGGTTACTTACCTACACAATTTAATTACTTAGATACACAATATACCTACTATTAACTTTATTTAGTTCTTATTAGGTATTTAATGTTATAGCGGCAATAAAATAAACATTTTGTGAAAATATCAAGTCTTTACCTATTACGGTTCAAAAGATAGATCCCTGTGACAGACAGACAGATGGACGGACAGCGAAGGCTTAGTAAGGCTTCCGTCAGCGCCCTTTGAGTACGGAACCTTAAAAACAGAAAAGAACAGAAACGTTGAATTTTGGTACAAACCACAATAAATATTGGCTTACTGTACCTAAAAAGATATACGAAGCATGATATTTCATAATAATGGAATAGAGATTAAAATTCTATACGAATGGATATTTATTTAGACAATAGTTAGAAATAAAGATCGGTAGCTCGAATCAGAACTATGTAGGTCCGGAGGCCGACTTTAATGAGATACTTTTACGATATAAATATCATATGTAATGTCTGAGCAGTAAGATCCCGTCAAAGGGTTTTATTAAAAGACTTATTTTTTTGTCTGGAGGGTCGACTTCTTATTTTTAACCGACTTCCAAAAGAAGGACGGTTCTCAATTCGTCTGTATGTTTTTTTTTTTTTTTATTTTTTTTTTTATTTTTTTTTTGTGTGTTTGTTCACCGATTACTTGAAGACGGCTGGACCGATTTGGAAAATTCCTTTTTTGTTTGAAAGGGTAGACTTTCGAGGTGGTCCCATTGCAACCAAGTCAGGATCTGATGATGGAATCTTGGAGAAATCGAGGGAACTCTTCAAATATTATAGGCACACATATAGCGATTTCGGTATTTTTCGTAATTTCTCGTCCATCTCTTATTAGCAACAAGTTTTTAGTGTTAACCGACTTCAAAACAAAGAGTAAATTTGTATCTAGGTTTCTTCCCCGATTACTTGAAGACGGCTGAACCTATTTGGAAAATTCTTTGTTTGTCTTAAAGGGTATACCTCCGAGGTGGACCCATTGCAACCAAATCAGGATCTGATGATGGGATCTTGGAGAAATCGAGGGAACTCTTCAAATATCATAGGCACACATATGCGATTTTGGTATTTTTCTTACTTTCTCGTGCATTTCTTATTAGAAATAAGTTCCCAGTCTTAACCGACTTCAAAACAAAGAGCAATTTTTATGTAGGCTTGTTCCTCGGTTACTTGAAAACGTCTAAACCGATTTGGATTTTTTTCTTTTAACTAAATAGACTTAAGTCTATTTGGTTAAAATAATATTTTTCCAGCGCTACTAAAAATTTAAAAATAAAGTAAATTTTTAAAACAAAAAATAAAAACCGACTTCCAAAAACCTAAACTAAAAACCAAAAAATAATATGTTAATTACCCCAAAGAAATGGATAATCAACGATTCATATATACATATACAGATATTTATACTTTTTAACCTGTTATTTTTGAAGTCGGTGCCAGCTAAGGAGCTCAACACAGCCAGGTTTACGTGGCAGGCACCAACTTCAAAAATAACAGGTTAAAAAGTATAAATATCTGTATATGTATATATGAATCGTTGATTATCCATTTCTTTGGGGTAATTAACATATTATTTTTTGGTTTTTAGTTTAGGTTTTTGGAAGTCGGTTTTTATTTTTTGTTTTAAAAATTTTGTTTCTCCCAGGTGGTTCGATTGGCGCCAGATCAGAATCTAATGATTTTGGAGAAATCGAGAGATCTCTTAAAATTTTATAGAACTAACAATTTGCAATTTGGGTATTTATTATAGGTACCCGTTGTATTTGTTATTGAAAAGGATCGTTTAATATTTTTTGAAATTTTGTATTAATACATAACGCTTATTTTCATAGTAAAACAAGTGAAACCTTTGTTAATTTCAGGAACTCCATAGTAATACAGTTAAATGGTTACTCAAATAGAAGTTATTTGAGGGCATGGTGAATGAAGCTTATATCAGTAGGTACTGCAGGTAGATATATTCTTCTCTTCAGCCTTAATTTGATGCCTTGATATAAGTATTGTGAAGTGTGTGAGTCATATACGATTTATGACTTATTATTGGCCTTATGATGCAACAGATTGGGTAGAGATCTGATATGTACTTCTACGTTTACACTTATACACACGCAATTATTTTCTTCATACATGTTAGTTAAAACAACTACCTAAATGCATATATAAATTTCAACCTGTATAGGGTGCAAAAAATCTCATATCGAATAACAGTTACAAACGCACCAGTCTAACTGACACTACAGATTTCATACAGCCGTAGCCGTGCAATCAAAATAAAGGTTAACTTTTAACTTCACAAACAAAAACTTTATTCAGTTCAAACTGGGAAGTGCACAGGCACGAATGCACGAGTTGGAAATACACGGATAGTATGAATTTGAAGAGAAAACGCTGGTCACGCATCCTAGTTCCTAACTTGTTCTTGGCGCATTTTCGTATCCTCAGACTTGCAAACAACTGAGAACATTTTGTTTTATGCATTAAACTATTTGTTTTAAAGCAAAACCATCTCGAAAAGTAACATTTCATAAAATCAGTCGGTTAAAATCACTTTATTGCTTAAAGAAGTGCGCTTAATACTTTTTTGTTAATTAATTAACTAATAATACTCCTAATTCTTGAGTTGTTGTTGAGGCGAAATAGTAGATTGTGTCACAAGGGAGCAAAATGATGTATTTACAGCGAGGGCGTACATTGAATCCGGAACGAAGCGAAGGATTCTACAATTAAATCCCGAGCGTAGTCTTGCTACCTTGTGACACATATTGCTTTTCACACCAATTATGAGGAGAATTCAAATAAAACGCTACCTACCAAAATAACCAAATGTATGGTTAATCAAAGTGCATCACACATTTTTATTAAAAATGAAGTGAAATTGTTAAATTTATAGTGTATTAATATTTTATAAACGATTATTACCTTTTATGATGTACACAACACGGGAGGTAATAAAGAAAGGCCGAGATCGCAAAAGTTTGCGGCCCGAGCTGCAAGCGAGGGTCGTAAATATGCGATCGAGGCCTTTCTTTGTATTACCACCCTAGTTGTGTAATGTACTATTACGTCACGTATGGCATATTCTAAGTGGCTTGTAACTAAAAATAAACTGTAAAATATTTTTATTAAATAAGTAACTAAACAATAAATAACGACAACAATAAATTGTTTTAAACTAAAATAATTATCTATACTAAATCTACGACGAAAGCTAAAACTACATATTAAATAATTTATCTAAAAAGAGCTCCCGTAGCGTAGTGCCAAAGATGCTGGCAGCATTTCTTCGCTGTATGGCTGCTCATAAGTTTTGAGACGAACAAAATCATGTTTTTCTCGAACACGCTTTAACGTATTTAAACGAAATTTAAACAGAAGAAAAATCATTATATTAAGGTAAAAATAAAATATAAATTATTCAAAATGGTCGCCATTGCGCTGAACACAGGCCTTCAATCGTGTGGGCCATTCGTCAATAGAGGCAAGAGCCGCTTTAGCTTTTCTTTTTTTCTTCGACGGTGAAGATTTTTTCGTTGGTAAACAAAATCTTTTTGGGATCGTGTCTCCGCAGCAACTGTTGACATCGTGCAAGCCTTAATTTTCTTAAGCGATCGTTTAAGTAGTAGACTTTTCTTCGACTGTAAGCCCTTTAGATCATACCTAAATATACCTTTAGATCGTATTTCAATATCCGGTTCACTGAAAAAGAACACTCGTATCAATTTTTTTTCTAATTGACAACGTTTAAATATAAAATTTAAAAAGTTTTTATCAAGCCGCCAGTTCAAAATTTATATTTTGGGCATTTCAAAAAAGCGTCTCAAATATGAACACACGAGGTAATGCGCTGGGGGAGGAAGAAGAAGAATAAGCCTGACCCCGTGGGGTCCATGAGCTGGGCAGCTCGTGGACCCCATGGGCGCAAGGGCTCGACCCTAAATAAACAGTTGTCCTAGAACAGAAAAGTACGACTGATCCCTCTTATGAGAGAGCAAAGTTCTTTTTCTGAATAGGAGGTGTGAACATATTTTTTAAGGTTGACTTCAGGAGTTATGAAGTAATCTTCATCCGTGCTCTGAACCTATTCTACTCATATTCGAATTTCAGATTTACGAGTATGTTGACCCTAACCGATCTTTTACAAAATTTCAGAAGGAGGATAGAAGAAAATTGCGTAGTCGCTGATCGGGAGGAACTAACAAAGGAGAACTAATAAGGAGACGAGCTTTTTACTGCTGACTGTAATTTTGTATAATTTCAAGCTGCTTATCATAGTACATTTTTTATTATATGTGTTTAAAAGAAACCTATTCAATAAAAAATCAACGAGTTACTATGGATAATTTTATAATTTTTAGTTACAGGACATGTCCAATGTCCATGAATACACTAAGCTAAGCATAAAACTGTAGAGACTCCTCAAATGACTTGGTTATTCTGTGTTACTCTCCGACAGCTTCCAAAGAAGTGAGTGGTGGGAGCAGAATATACCCTTCTTGATCGTGTTTATGGACCTGAAAAAGACCTCACATGGTCAGCAGGGTTGGAAAATCGCGACGTCCCCCGAAGGGATTGTTAAATAAATATCACAAAAGCATTTTTTTCGTATAGCGAATTTTCACATCGCGTTTTTCATGATCGCCTATTAATAAGGCACGTAATATAAATATTTCATTCCATGAATTTGTAAATTTAACTACACGAATACATATTTAAAATATTTTATCTAAATATTCGCGGTCAAAATGTGTACTGAAAAAGTTTTTGGAAAGGAAATTGAGAGGTCTTCATTTTGTGATTTTATTTTTATATACTTTGCTTTTAGAGCCTCTAGAATTTCTTTTTGAAGTGTTTTTATTTTTTTTCAATTGCTGCCAATGATAGAGCTGATCTAATGATAGAGCTGGAAGGTAGCCATAGGATCGTCTGAACTACATAAGATAAATCCACTGCGTCGTGGAGTAATTTCTCTTTAGTTAAAAGATCTCTTGTAATTTTGGTGTGTATTAAAGAGTATTGTATTTTACAAAGAGAGACAAATAACGTATTGTTTCTATGTAACTAGAATTCAGTTTTGATTTTGATCACCTATAAGCACGTATGGAAGAGTCGAATCAAAACACATAACAGCAAAAAAAACAGAAAAAAAAATCAAATACGATTCGTTCGTAGGATTAAAACAATAGGCGTTATAAAAACGATACCCTACACAACAGCCTGCCAATCCTGCCACAATAAAAAAACGTAAAAAATTTCAAGCCTTTGTTACAGAGCAATGCTATTTCGCTAGTTTATATTTCGTTTATAGCATATTCGTTTATATCAAATATCACTCTCTATTGAAAATTCGAGTCTTACATTTTTAGATCTCTTTTGAACTGTGTGAGATACTGAAGATAAATCAGGCCACAAGGAAATAGGTAGATATTTCCGTCAAAAACTGCATTAGGAAAGCAGTTCCTAGAAAGGATTGGCGGCGTGTTGTAAAGCATGCCACCAATATCTGAAATGATGACCACGACTACACTGCCAGACTGATTTCACTCCGAGTAATTGGTTCCTCGAGGAGCTGGTTAAAATTAACTATATTATATTTTAGGGTCATTCTTAATTTCACGTGAAATAAACATCGCCTCGGTGAGGAGTAAAACCGCTCGTTCTACTATTGGCTTTGTATTTTTTTTCTCATTGTTATGGATCATATGCAACAATGACACAAATCAAACATTAGTAACTACATATCAAAACAAATCATTACAAAGCATTCTACGTCTTACAGATTTACCTTTAGCAACGTAAAACAATTTACACACACAACAATATTACATTTCTAAGCTGGACGTGTACCATTCATGTCATTTATATTTGTTTAACCGGTAGTTCATTATAGGACTCCTTATTTTTTTAATAAAACTTCATCTATTAAGGCTGCTTTTCCACCAGGGATGTGCTAGGAGGATGCGTAGCGAGGGATGTGTTTGTCATGAACCAATACTTAATTTACATTCTGAGCGGTTTCTATTGGTTTATGATAAACACATCCCTCGCTACGCATCCTCGTACATCTCTAGCGAAAACGCAGCCTAAAACAACTGCATCTTCGCTTAGCCCGCTATTCCTTTTGTCAAAAATTTAAGCTGTCAATACATTCTTTTTTTTATTTTTGCCTCCACAGCAGAGACCAAAGTTATGTCTTCAACAATTTTGTATACAATAATATTTGAATGACTTACTAAGGAAAATAATTTAATGGTACCAATTTGAACCCAAAAATACTATAATTTTCGACCAACGACAAGTAATCTTGCACATGGAATAAAATTACCCTGAAGTTAGCAATATACCTAACGAGCATTTTGGTTTTTGTGTAAGAGCACGTGGAGAGTGAAATGTCTGGTTATATGTGACGTTCCGCAGGTAAAGGTACCTTATGGCGGGTAGGCGCTTACGCTGTTATTAACGGCACTCCTATATTAATTTGATGCTACACGACGTAAGTGCCGACCCTCCATAAGGTACCTTTTCCTGCGGAACGTCACATATTACCAATCTACTCTGTAATCTAATCCGTAACTAATAATCGTTATGGCCTAAGTGCCAACCCAACCAAAACACAAGCCATCATCATTGTTAGTACAAAATTAGTCTCAAGAGTCGACTTTGTTACTCTTCTTCATATCTCCTTCAATGGCGCCTTGATTCCTTTCTCACCAGGTATATAGAACTTGGGTATTATCTTAGATCACACTCTTTTGGGGGCCCCGAGTGAATGAATTGAGCAGGAAGATGTTTGTCGCGGTCGGCTCTCTTAGAAGGCTTCGTAATTTTCTTCCCATCGCTATTAAAATTGCACTTGCTCAATCACTACTTCTCCCCATACTTAAATATACTGATATTTGCTACATTGATCTTTCTAAGGAGAAACTTAATAAGCTTGAGCGCATTCAAAATATCTGCATCAGATTCATATTTGGGTTACGCAAGTATGATCATGTCTCGCCAGTTTTCGATCCCAACTCAAGTAGCTCCCTATCCGTTTTCGACGTAACTCTCACATTCTTTCTTTATAGCATACTTTTCACCACCGCAACTCTCCGCTATCTTAAAGAGCGTTTCAGTTATCTATCGTCAGCAAGATCCACTAAAAATTTTCTCTTAAATGTTCCTTCCTCTCAATCTAAATTCTATACGAACTATTTTGCTTTCCAAGCCATACGATTATGAAACTCGTGACCTCTCCAATTAAGATGTGCTGAATCCTTTCCTATTTTTAAAACTAAAATTAAAAGAGCCCTATCCCTCCCATAATATTTTTAGATATTGTGCCTTTCCAAATTATTTGTTTAAAATGTCTGCTGTTTTGCAGTTAATGTTTTCCCCTATTTATTTATTTGTATTTATGTATGTATCAGTGGCGTGGTGTCCATAGAACCCGATTCCCATCGGCTTGCCTATTTTAAAGCATATGACCGGAATATCTACTAGTTCTGAAGAAAAAGTAATCCAAATCTGCTTCGGCTTTACTAAGAATATATTTGACGCAACGCCACTGGTATGTATACCTTTTTATTTATGTATTTTATGCTTATCCCTGCGGTTATTTATAGTTGATACCTAATTTAGCTCTCGCGTTTGTTACCCATCGCACTACCTACCTTTCTGGTTTTATATTTGTGTCCATTCCGCTACCCAAAGGTTGTCTGGAAGAGATCGCTTTTTAACGATAAGACCGTCTATTGTCTACCTTTTTAAATCGTTTCTAATTATGTAATGTACTGTGTTTATCTGGTGTGCAATAAAGTATATTTGTATTGTAACTGTGTCAAGATTGATACCGACGAAGAAAAAGTGAAGACGATAATGATACAAAATGCATAGTGGTCAGCTCTATTCGACTAGCTTAGTGCTCATACTTTAACGAGCAAATATTGATGTATTTGAAATAATTCCAAGTCTGTTATTCGAGTTCTCTACTTTGCCAGAGTCAGTTCTTGGAATGCTAATATCAAAGTAAGGAAATTGACCGGCGTCCGGTGGTCAGAGGTCCCAGCTAGATTTACCTTTGAAAATGAACTTAACCGCATCTCGGCGCCCACCTTATACCAGCGCATTGACTTAAATATAAGAATCCAGCCTACACAACAGCCCGTTGGCTCTGTACTTATACAGGGTGAAAAAATCAAATGCGACATGAATGACAACTACCCTAAATAATTGAGATAGCCATTTTGACGCAGAAGTCATAAGTAGTAAATAAGTTTTTATTTATTAGACACCTCTAGAGAATAAACTGTACTTGTATGATAGTGTAAGTGTAATTGTTAGTTTCAGTTTTATTTAGTAAGTTGGGTGTTCGTTGTTCATTGGGTTAAAAGGCACACGTTACTTAATGAAAAATTATTATATAATATCGATAGCCCTTGCAATCTTTGATACACACAATACAAAACAATACTCTTTATTGCACACCAAAAAATTACAGAGATTATTAAATAAACAAGATATACAAAAATAAATCTATTTCCTTTTGTCACGTCCCAGTGCAAACTGGTTCGATTCCCAATTAAGGCAAACGCGTATTCGAAAATCTATTAATGTTCTCGTCCATGCCGCGTTTAATTTTTCCACCCCGTATATACGCCAATACCCCAGTTCCTTTGAAGTCTGGCGTCGGAATAGAGGCCATTCGTAAGTGTTTACGAACACGGTTGCCGGACCTCACCTAGGGAAATTTATTCGAGGACATTTTGTTTGTACATAATTTATGTGTCCGCAAACATTAATCACTTGGATGAATTCTGGAGGATTTTTCATGTTTTTAGCTTTGAATAAAAAAAAGTGACATTATTTTACTCACTCATTCTGAGAAAGTCATGTCAGCAGGAGAGCTGTTTCTTAGTCCCGTTTAGTTTTACAAATAATAAATAATATTGTAGCCAATATGCAAGATTTTCGTTAGATAGTCTTTAAATTTTGAAATTTAATATCCGGCCTTGATTACAGCGGGTCACGTTTAATTGTTCAATGTATCTTTGTATGAATAACCGTCGTTAAACGTTAATCAATATCGTATCTAGTGTCATTTTAAAAATAACTTTATGATTACATATATGACACAAACTGTTTGTTTTTGTTAAATTACAGTTGGTTCCTTGATCGATGAACTACTTATTTCTATTAATTTGTCCGATAGTTGATAGTACTATCTTGAATCTATTAGTTTGTAACTATTCCGTTGGTCTGTATTAATATTAATTCTTGACAGGCTTTTCTCAATCAACTCTACGAGGATCCAATTTGGTGGCCACAGTAACATGTTTTTTGCTATACTACGCAATTTATATTACATAAACCCTCACTATCATATTTAACTGTAACTCATTAAATAATTGTTTTTCAGAACAATGAACAAAAAGCTCATCCATAAGAAAAACATTAATCATAAATTACTAAAGCCTTGAAGTTGTAAGCCTTAACACAGCGAGATCTTATTCTAAATTGTCGATCCACAAGGGTTCTTTTTAAAGATTTAATTTGTTTTCAAATGTTTCACTTTTTTACCCTATTAGGTACGCTAAATCTTGAAGTCTTTACGTTGATAAACGATTTTATTTAGCTTGTTCCGTGATTCTTTGATTATAATCTAGCGACAGATTTTTCAACTACCTACTTTTCCTAAACCGATACTTATAAACTTTGCACACGCATTCTGTATCAATGACAATACATCTTTATGATACATTCAACATGGTTTACTGGTGGAGTCAGAACACCTCAGCCAGGACTTGCATGGTTGAAAGCTTCCACTTTCCACCGAAAGTGGAAACTTAATAGTAAGCCCTCGAGTTTGGGCTCATTTGATTGTGTTGTTGTCAACAGTGTCGATATTGCCGATGCGTTAAACTTGCTGACGAGAGTCTGATGATGAAGTCAGGAAATGGATAGTGGAATTGTTCAACCATTACTAGTAACCTCTGCGATTTTGGACTTATTTGATTGGTATTGATGGGTCCGATAAGGTGTTAATACTTGGCAACGAGGTAGGTACTGACACAGAATAAGTAATAGTACTACGTTTGAGTCCGACCACCGGACGGGACTCACTGTATCCGACCGCCTCTCTCTATCACATAACGCGTGCGAACGAGTGCTTATTCTGGTCGCCGGCTAAGGCCCTCTCGCGGAGGCCCCAAGGCCGCGCGGCGAAATCGCGGAGTAAGCCACTCCTGCAATTAATTCACTTGATATTAGCAAAGTGGCTTGCAGTAAGAGCCACGAAGCAAGAAAAAAGGTAGATGATTATCGACTGAGGAGATGTTCTGATGACTGGAGCTATTCGGTCGTTACTATGAACCCCCTCGAGTTTGCATTGACAAGCCCTATACATTATACTTGGTGACGAGGTTTGTGATGATGCTCGTTTGGCCAGCCAATATTATTTTGTCCAAACAAAATATAGGTAGGTACTCAAAAAATGCCTTTTGATCTATAATAAATACTTACACCAAAAAAATGCGATTTGCTCATTATCGATTGCCAATTTTCAAAAACTACATAGTAAGTACGCCCAATAAATACATAGTAAATAGGTCAGTATGTAACTAAAAATACTACTCAGCTGCATTCAGAAACTATGCAAATAAAAATTAGCATCTCACGTCCGTATCATATTTATTCCTAAACTGAAACAAGGTAGGAACAGATCACGTATTGCAATTAGGTAATGTGCTTTACTAAATTTAATAGAGATGCAACGAACACTGAGAACATGCATCATTCTTTATGCGTTGGTTATTTTTAGGTCGACAAAAGCCGAAAGATAAAAAGTCGTGGCTATATAGTGAGCACGCTACCTGGCTCGGTACTGTAGACTCATAAAACACTTTTTATACAATTTTACAGCAAAAGAGAGTAACATTTTAGATGTGGTCGGCAACTGCGCTATGCACAGCATGAATGAAAACGTAATTAAGAAGCCAAAAACGTAAACGCTGCAAGATTTTTTACAGCCTGCTATAACGCCGGCTACTTAGCCCGCCGACTATAACGTAACACGTATACGTGTGTTTGTTTGGTTAAAACACTTTTTATACAATTTTACAGCAAAGTAGTCTAACATTTTAGAAGTGGTCGGTAACTGCAATATGCACAGGATGGTTGACAATGTAATTAACAAGCCGAAGACGTAACGCTGCGAGATTTTTTACGGCCTGCTATATCGCCGGCTAAAACGTAACACGTATGAATTACGTTTTACGTTATGTGATTCATGACATTAATGAATTACACTCAAAATCAATACAGTGCTACTTTTCTTTCATTTACTAACCGACTTGCACAGTTCTTACATATTATGTTACTCTATACCATTTCTAAACGTGTGTGCCAAATGTTGTAAGTGTATGTATGTACGTATGTATGTTTGTCCGAGCATATATTAAAAACTATATAAGTCGGACTGTAATAAATACAAGCTATAAAATAAAACACATTTCAAACATAATTGATGCCGGAGAAGCGAACAGTGACCCTCTTTTGGTTTGTATGGGAAAACCGACCCACTCGAATCACCTTAAAACAAATAAAAAGTACGTGTAGGTACCTTTTTTTGCATAACCTAACTGACAGACGAAACAGTTTTTTCAGTAACCTATTAAAACTAAAGAAAGTAGGTATTTCAATGACACCCAAAATAATAATGCTCAATTTGATAAATCAAAAATATCGATCCTCAATTATAAACCGCTTATTATAAACCGCTTAGTGTCAGCGTAGACCCATTAACTATTTAGTGGTATCTGAGCCACACTGTGTTAATAAATCACAAAACGATGGAATTCAAAACGTTTTTGAATAATGAATTGTCTATTTTTTCCCTATTGCGTTTCCCATTAATTTGAGATTTTCCATCGTTTATCTTACTATCTTATCCTACTAAAGTTCGTCAAAATGTCTGTGCGTTTGGATGGATGTTTGTTACTAAATAACGCGGTAACAATTGAATGTATTGCAAATAAATTTGGCATACAAGTATTACAAGTAGACCAAGTCCTGGATTGTAAGTATTTTTATCCCGATAACATTCCCCTTGTGATTATAACGGGAACAACGCAAGCGGAGCCGCGTGCAAATGATAGTACAGAATATTGTATTAAACATGACAATTAAATGACACAATGGAAACTAAAATCAAGGTTTTTCCATTGTTTTGTGGTACCTACCTAGTTGACTACTCTCACTAGAAGTAAACATTAATTTCAGTATTTTTTTAACTTAAATAAAAGGAGGTACGATAGTATGGCCTTTATTTGTTTATTTGTTTGGCTCAAATGATCAAAATGTTTGTCATTCAACTTCACTAGGTATTGTCGTCTAGTACTCGTAATACAGTCGCCATCAGATATATCTGAGTTGTCAGTGTACTCATAAATATCTAAACACGGCTCTATTTTCATAGCATTAGAGCCGTGTTCAGATATTTATGAGTACACTGACAGCTCAGATATATCTGATGGCGACTGTACAAGCATTGTTTAGTTTGGGACTAGATAGATTTTTGTAAAATTGTCCCCACAATATTTATTTATTATAGCTTTTGTTCCAACGCAGCAGAAATAAAAAAAAATATAGCTATGTAATGTTGTAATACTCATTGAAACAGGCACATATAACTTTTACAGCTTCCTGTTTATCTCTTCTTCAATCTTGTTTTTCATCTAACGGGAATCGTAAACAAAATGCGAAATCGTAAAAATTACTGACATAAATCTTTTACGCGAAAATTCCTGTTCTATAATAAAGGCGTGTCGGATCATTGGCGTTTGAAATTTTCAGTTTTTCCGATGCTGAATCTGATTGAATCTAAAACAATACATTTTATCATCATATTATAGACTGGTTGTTTTTATCTTCGAGCCTAGGTATAAGTGTGTCCCACTGATGAGAAAAGGACTCTCCTTCCTTTTCTTTTCCTCCTTATAACCACTGATCAAGGTCCCACCATTTTTTTGAGAATATATTTGGATCATCTCGCCATTTTTTTTGCCTCCGCTAAAATATTCATCTTATGAAATCCCTGAGACTTTTTTGACTCGCGTTTAATCATATAATTTTTTTAATTCAGAAACACTTGGTTAATTTGAACTCGCCAAATATGCGTATATTGGCAATAGATTTCACTATTTTTAAAGTTACCAAATTTTTTTTAATGTACACTACCATATAATTATGTTCATCGTAGCATGCACCTAACGGTACCGAACTTAGTTTTGTACAAAGGCACGGCTGAGCGACCGTCTGCATACCTTATCGCATTGCAGTAAGGTCTATAATCGATAACAAAATCGTGACTACGTAGGTACGTTAAGATGCTTACATATTAGCTAGCTTTTATAAGTCATTCAAACATATAACCTACTATCACATCATTTCACCTTAACCTTAAATATTTTTATGAGACCTAAATAAACGTTCAGGATTTTAACAACTGATTAACACATTTTCATCAGCAGTTAGTATTAAGATTAATGAAAACATTACCCAATCATAACGATAAAGCGGTCGTGAACAAGACGAGTACTCCCAAGAGACTAGTAAGTGCATTGCTATAATCGTAAACCGGGCGGGTAATACGGCGAGCGCATTTGGCGTAAGGTGCAGCGGCGGCGACAATGGAAGCGGAGCGGAATAAGATTATGATAATTCTTTTTCTTATCCTGTTATCCTCCTATATTGTTGAATGTACGAGCCACTCTCCCAGTTCGAACGTATTTCTTTGCTTTTAGAAAATAAATTTAATTAACGCGCTCAATTTATAAAATGTCCGCTTAGCCCCTTTCCATCGCTTTGCATTGACCGTTCACTTTTCGTTTACTACAGGTATACTCGTACACGTACATTAAATTAGACCCAACCACATTTTTGACGTGCCCTTAAAAACGTATGCACTTTCTTTTGCTTTCGTCGTTGCACTAGGTAATAAAAGCTGAGCATTTGGTGCCCTTTAGGCTAATTCGTTACCTTAAGAGTGAATTTAACCCATGTTTTAATAGTCTAATTCATAGTTGCCTTGCCTTTTTTTTTATAAGAAATGCTAGTATTTCTAATTTTCAAGAAAATTTCAGTTTTTTTTAAACCTGACAACAAAATGTTTATTCGTAAACTTATTCACCCACTTTAATAGAATTTATACACATTATAAGTAATGGAGCATTCCACGAAAACGTTATGTAAGCGACACTACCTTTTTAATATTTTTGACATATAAAATTAGGAAACTGAATATAGGTGTGGTAATATAATGGTATATGGTAATGTAACTTGGCTTTAAGATTGGTAGTGTTTCTTAGCAAGTAATACGTTTTATTAGGGTAGCTACCATATCGTTACAAAGCGACAAAAAGTAGTATTATATGTATCATCCGGTGCTCTCGCTGTAGTAAGTGTGAACGTAAAAAATAGCACTTTGTCATTTTGAGCATGAAAACGTGCGTTTAAGCACATAGATCCAATACAATTCATGTTTTATTGTTTTGTAAGCATTATGAAATTATATTTTATATTTCTTTTGGACGATAAAGAAAAAGATCAATGATTTGTAAAACCTTCTGTTCCGTATTTCTTCTTCGTTATGGATATAACGTACACTCGTACTATACGCACTCGTACTATATAGTATGTTATATTTATAGTTACAATTTCTGATTCTGATTATTATGTTGTGAAATTCACCAATAGGGAATATTCCAATTATGGCAGTTAGTAAGTTTGGATGGTTTTTCCGCCAACCGCTTTACGCAATCTAACACGTGGCCTGTGGCGTTAATCTCAAGCGCGGCCGTCGGGGAGCTCCCGGACCGGTCATCCAAGATTAAAACAACCCATTTTAGATTTTACACACTCGCTCGCTATCGCAGTGGATTTACCTGTATAATATTCTTAGGAGGTAGGTAGTTACAAGCTGACATTTTTTCAATGAAAAATATATTCGTGTTTTTAATGCCGGTTCGAGCACAGCGTTGTTTTGTTGAAATATAGATACACAAGCAAAGGACAAAGAAAACGAACTATGCTCGCGCATGGATCATGGCAATGGCAAGTTCTCATGGTTTTGTCGTGTCGTGGCTCAAGATATTTTCTAGGTTTTTGTAATAGCATTATTTTCACGCTATTTACGTTTTTTAATGCACTACTGGTTAAGAGGTTTAGTTGCTTAATCGTTAATACTGTAAACCGTTGGCTCAACACTCAGGATAGCACGTTGGATGTGGAATGATAAAACTCACTGATGTACAATAATCACTGTTTATTAAAGTAGATACTAGTAGTATTAGACAATAAGTACTTAAGAACGACTGTTCCTAGTGACTGTCGAGTAACGAATGCCCGGGCTCGAATATCCACCACGAACCCTTACCTCCATAGCACTTGTCTGTGATTGGTCGACGACAACTGTCAGTATCGCCCAATCACAGATAGTCAATACAACAACTCTTTAAACATTTAATTATTGCATTATCTTATAAATCAAATTTAGGTTACTTTAATAATTATAACAACTCGGCCATCCGCTCCTCAACGAGTCCCTCGTTGTACAATGAGATTAGTACTCTAATGAACAAACTGTAACAATAGCAATAGATGTATATTAAACAATCAATACTTTCTTTTACATGTAGTAAACACAGGGATGACAAAAACTATGCTTGATTTTATCTTATAGCACCATAATTTCCAATTAGTAGAATTAAAATTACAAACATATTATTTGCTTATCGATTACCTGACAAGCTCATTTATGTACTTTTGCCAGTACAGCTATTGGAACATTACCTTAACCAATAAGTATACTGCCATTTCGCTTTAAACTAATCGCCAAAACACAGAGCATCTGTTACCTGACGCTCTGCACCAATCCACCAGGACATTACCTTACCCAGTGAATCAGTATCTGCCAGTCCATTACCTTGACAAGCAAATGTATTGACTATTAGTAATTCTAACATATACATTTCTAATTAGGGCGTCGGTTACCTGACAAACCCATACTTTCTTCAAGCATCTCGCCATTTCATCTATCGGAACATTACCCTAACCAATAGATGAAATGTTATCATCCAATTATACCAATGGCCAAAACGCAGGGCATCCGTTACCTGATGCGCTGCACTAATCCACGAGGGCATTACCTTACCAAGTGAATTAGTATTCGCTAGTACATTACCTTGACCAGCAAATATATTGGACATCAGTAAATGGATCTACATAATACATAAAAGTAATTATTATTCTCATATCTATTTTAATATTCACTTTTTTTTATACATCATCTCTCATTCACAATCAGACTCATTATTACTTTCAGATTCAGTTGATACGGGATCTTTAAAACAGACCCATGGGAATAATTTGTCAATGGCTACTACAGCCTCATACTTTTTACTTGTTTTTGTGAGAGGCGTATCTTCAATTACATACCTATCATTAGGGAGCACTTTTTTAATTCTATAAGGACCTCTAACTTTAGGCTCTAATTTCTTTGACTGGCCCTCTATCCCTGTGGGTGCTCTTATGACTCTAACCAGATCACCTTTTTTAAAATGCATCCCTACTTTCCTATGTTTGTCATACCGTTCTTTATCTCTATCCTGTTGTGCTTTAATCAGATCATCAGCGCTAGTCCTCATTTCGTCTAAAGTTTCCCCGACTACAGGCGCAACATCGTGCATTATATCATTCAGCGGCCCTTGTGACGGATTAGTCACATTACGACCAAAAAGAAGTTCTGTCGGAGTCTTCTTGGTAGTAGAATGTACAGTGGTATTAATTCCCAGCTGAATGTCTGGCAAATGTTCATCCCATAAACCATTTGCTTTGTCGTGGTTCATCGCCCCGAGCGCCGCCAAAATGGTGCGGTTGTACCGTTCCACCTGGCCGTTTGCTCTGGGAGTGGCCACTGCATTGAGCACATGCTTTATACCAGTTGACCGTACAAAGGCTTTAAAGGTCCTGCTAGTAAAGCTTGTACCCTGATCAGTTATTAAACGCGTAGGTGTGCCAAAATAACTAAAATGCTGTCTGAAAACTCTTATACTTGTTGTTGACTTTGTGTTACGTACGGCCGTGAGATCTACAAACTTAGTGAACGCATCGACGATGACAAGAATATATGTGTTGCCACGTTTGGTTCGTATGAAAGGACCAAGATGGTCTGCGTGTATAGTGTGAAACGGCACACTAACTTTGGGTATTGGGTGTAGTTCGCCGGATTTGGCGCCACTTGGCAGCTTGTGATGAGCACACTCTAAGCAAGCTGAGACGTATTTCTTCACGAATCGTCTCATCTTTGGAAACCAATAAGTGGCTTTTAAGCGTGCTAGGGTTTTGTCGAACCCAAAGTGTCCGACATCGTCGTGGTTTGCTTTTAACAGCTGCCATCTGGTGCCTTTCGGTACTACCCAACGAATAGTATTTTCGTCAATGATACGATAAACGCGTCCATTCACCAATTTGTAATTATTGAAGATGTCAACAGCCTCTTTACATTTAGCATCACTCAAAGTATCTGCGATATTTTTAATATCTTCATCAGACTGCTGTACAGTTGCCAACCAATCTTCAGTACCAACTGAAAGAATGTCTAACACGTGATCAACCTCCCGACTGTCATCAACAGGGCCTCTGCTTAAGGCGTCAACGTGTGCCATTTTGTCACCCGCACGATATTCTATTGAACAGTCATATTCTAAGAACTGCAGCCACCAACGAGCTATGCGAGGTATCAAATCACGCTTGCTCATCGTGGTGCGCAAAGCATTGCAGTCTGTCACTATCGTAAATCGGATACCAAGTAGATAGTGTCTGAACCTGTTTAACGACGCAATGATGGCAAGAGTCTCTAGTTCGAACGAGTGTAATTTTTGCTCGTCGACACTAGTTTGCCTACTATAGTATGCGATAGGTTTTAACGCTCCCAATTTATCTTGTTGCAACAGAATCCCGGCTACCCCGTGTTTACTCGCGTCGGTGTGAAGTTGTGTTGGCGCCTCGGGGTCGTAGAGGGCTAGAACTGGCCTTTCTATCAAGAGTTGTTTTAGCTTCTCAAATGACGCTATTTCCTCGTCTCCCCATTTCCAGGTGGACTCTTTCTTTAGGAGGCCGGTTAGCGGCCGAGCTATCAAAGCAAACCCGGCAACAAACCTCCTAAAGAAGCTCGCAAGTCCTAAGAACCTGCGCACTTCGTGCACATTCCCTGGTGTGGGAAACTTGGATATAGCCTCTGTTTTGAGGGTGCCAGGTCTAACTCCTTCCGCACTGACTTCGTACCCCAGATATTCTATTTTGTCGTAGAAAAAATTGCACTTACTCATTTTAAGTGTTAGGCCGCTTTCGGCTAGCAAACGCATCACCTCCTCCAATCGTGTCATCCCCTCATCAAACGATTTAGCCGGTGTTAAAATATCATCCATATACACTAGAGCATATGAGGCGGCAGGGGAATTTTGGATGATTTTATTCATTGTACGCTGGAAAACAGACGGTGCGTTTACCAGCCCAAATGGCATTCTATTATACTCATATTGACCTTGAGGAGTTACGAATGCCGTTTTGTCTCGAGACTGTTCGGCAATCGGGATCTGGTAGTAGCCAGATGCTAAGTCTAGTGTGACGAATAAGGAGCTCCCAGATAGCAAGTCCAGCTGGTCTTCTATCCGAGGAAGAGGGTAATGCTCTTTCTTTGTTTTGCTGTTCAAAGCACGGTAGTCTACGCATAACCTCTTTTCCCCAGACTTTTTATTCACCAGCACAATTGGACTTGCATAAGGACTGTTAGACTCTCTTATAATGCCACTTTCTAGCATTTCTTTGATCATGTCCTGTACTAGTTGACGCTCTGAGTACGACAAACGATAAGGACGATACACAACAGGATCAGGGTCGTCCAGTTGAATCACCATTTCAGTTTCAGTTGTAAATCCAAGATCCTTCAAGTTATTGGAAAAACAGGGTTTGTACTTATCTAGTAAGATTTTTAATGATGCCTTTTGTTGCTCAGACAAATTTTCTCCACAACTGATTGGTGATTCATCTGACGGTAACTTATCGTCAATGTCTAAATTTCGGATTTGCAAGCTCTTTACCAATGTTCTACTTCGAGTTATTAAACTATCCTTTTCTATGACTAGGTTATTATTACTGATGTTCTGGATTAGTACTCTACCAACCCCTTGCGTTAATTTGTACTCTCCGGGTAATAAGTAATGTTCATGGTCAACAACATTTCGCACAGTTCCGTTTACGTACACATTTCCCGTAAACTTATTGTGCGAATAGATTGGAATTGCCTTTAATTCACCACTGCTTAGCAACGTATCTTCAAGGCATAAGAGAGGGCAGATCAAAACAGACTCTTCATTCACCCTTTGGAAAATGACGTCCGATTCGGTTTTGACTATTTTTACTGAAGGTCTTTCAGTAAAAGTGTGACCAAGTAGAACAGAACAATTAATTAGGTAGTCATCCACCACCAGTATCTCAACATGTTGTTCTACTACACCTTGAACTTCAATCGTGACACTAGCCTTACCAAGCGGGTTATAGGGTAGGTTACCTATGCCCCTTAACAATGGAAGTTCTCCTACCGTCCAATGTAATGCCATCTTTTGAGCGTCACTGAGACGAATCAAAGTACCTTCGCTCCCCAAATCGACTAAACATTCTGTCAATTTTCCATCTATTTTTATAGGCATCCTATATTTAGCACTGGAGTCGCCACAGCTCTCCACTTTTAAAACTGCTTTAGGTTTTGCGTTGGTACCTTGTTTCGTTCCAGGGCACTCAGTATCCTTATGTCCTAAGTAATTACATTTAGTACATTGAACTCTCGGCTTCGGGCATCGAAAAAATGGGTGACCCGTTTCTTTACAATTATAGCACGTCATGGGTCCTGTTGGTTTTTGTAAAGTGACATTGCTTTTATTATTTATAGACGTATTATTCTGTAAACGTTTGTCTCTCTCTTTAACCTTCTGATGTTCGTTCGTATTCCTATCCTGACCTACTCTGATCGTTTTCAGAAACTTTAATACTAGCTCTGGCTCTGTAAATCCTGCTCCTTGTGCACCTACCCTAACGCTACGGTCCTCAATCCCTGCAATAATGCAATCGACCGCGCGCTTTCCTGATATTTCGCAGCGATTAAGAAGATTCATTTTGGCATAATAGTAGATTTCTAAAGATTCACCAAAACGTACTTTCTTATTAAGCATTTCCGTCAACAAATCTGCATAATTATCTCTGGTTGGAAAAGATTCCTTTAGTTTAACTTTCCATTCTTGCCATGTAAATAGAAGTGAAGGCAAACCCTGATACCAGGTTTTCGCTACACCCGTTAATTTTGGTAGAGAATAATGAATCACCTGCTTATCACTCCAACCATAGATTTGTGCACATTCGTCTACTTTGTGAAGCCATGCATCAACCGTTTGCTCCTTACACAACGGGTCAAAATCGGGAATTACATTGTTCAGCACCGGGAATTTGTCGCGATTGCTATCATTTTTCATACTATTAAGTGCATCAATAAACTTTTCCATAAATAGGTTATTCATCGACTCACGATTAGTTGCTTCTAGCGTAGGAGTAGGAAGAGGCGAAGCTCGGTGCCTCGGCGAATTTCCAGACCCTGGGCGGTGTGACCTGCTCCTTGAAGAAATACGCGATTTTGACCTGGAGCGCCCAGCACGTCGCGAGCTCGAAACTGTCCGTCTTGAATGGTGTGACCGGGACCGTGACCGTGACCGCGTCGTGGTCAGTCGCGATCGCCTACCTCTTGAGCGCCTGGACCTCGATCGACGACGACTGCCACGGGCTCCATCGCGTGAACGCCTCCGTCCGCGACTTTGACTGCGACTTCGACTCCGAGTTCCACTACGACGTGGTAGTGGTGGTGTTAATGTCTTCCGTGTAACGGATCGTAATTCACGGTCTCGCCGGGAACTACTTCCACCATGTTCCATGTTCTCGTGTTCTCAAACATAAAACAAAAACAAAGAGTCAATAAACAAGCAATATTATAATACCTATCCTCTGTCACAGATGTATCACCCCGCAATCATCAATCGTCACCGATGATCGATTTACGGAAATTGTGAAAGTTTCAGGTATTATTTCGTCAAACACATGATACGACACGATACGTGGCACACGCGGCGCATGTCACACACGCCACACATGACCCCACATATGCCACACATGACGCCAGACGCCACACATGATACACACATGGCACCACATATGACGCACATGACTCCACATATGACACACATGATTCCACATATGACACACATGACTCCACATACGACACACACGACCCCACATATGACACACATGATTCCACATATGACACACATGACTCCACATATGACACACATGACCCCACATATGACACACATGACTCCACATATGCCCCACATGACCCCACATATGACACATATGACCCCACATATGTCACACATGAGTCCACATAAAACACACATTACTCCACACACGACACATGACACCACACATGACACACGTGACTCCACATATGTCACACATGACATGCATGATAACACATATGCCATGAATGAAAGAGTAACTTGACGTATGTTAAGTAAGATTTATTCAACATATTAACTTAAAACCGTAATTTACATGGAACAGAAGGTAAGGGACTTGATATTAATTGTATGCTTGCCATAGGAGTGCATACTATCATTTTGACTTACTTTTAATTTTAACAGCCTAAATACTTGCATACAAAGAGTGTTGCACATATGTAATACTTTATATTAACCGCATATAGAATAAGTAAATAAATACACAAGTACGACTAAATGTAGTTTGATATTAAGCATTAATGGAAATTGCAAATGAAACTATTATTTTATACCTAGTAACTTAGAATATAATCCCGCCAATAAATTGCTTGGTTGAATTTGAGTTTAAAGGCATAATTTCTAAAATGATTGTGATACTAATATCTAATAACTCTCATTGATTTGAATATGGATTACTGTAAACTGTATCCATAACTTCTTAAAAGGTACCATATTATAACACTATGGATCAATTTTAGACATATAACTTCAACTCAATTCTACTGATAGCACATGGCATATTTGTTCAACCAACCATCATTAGCGAAGATAGGCATTAAAAAAAAATTAGATAGTGAAATTATCAGAAAACACTTACGTTTTTTTTTCCAACTGTGGCAATTATGTAACTTTTAGGCCAACTGTTAAGTGGGTAAGTTTTCGATCCTCCTTCTGATATGTAAACCGTTGGCTCAACACTCAGGATAGCACGTTGGATGTGGAATGATAAAACTCACTGATGTACAATAATCACTGTTTATTAAAGTAGATACTAGTAGTATTAGACAATAAGTACTTAAGAACGACTGTTCCTAGTGACTGTCGAGTAACGAATGCCCGGGCTCGAATATCCACCACGAACCCTTACCTCCATAGCACTTGTCTGTGATTGGTCGACGACAACTGTCAGTATCGCCCAATCACAGATAGTCAATACAACAACTCTTTAAACATTTAATTATTGCATTATCTTATAAATCAAATTTAGGTTACTTTAATAATTATAACAATACAGAAAGACTTGTTCAGATTCAAGGTAACATAAGTGGGTGCAATTCAATTTTGTATTTTCATCTTCGTATCTATACGTCACAATTATTCTTTTTAGGTAAATTTGGGGAATATTGACAGCCGCAATTCAATCTGAATCCTAACAAGTACACCTTTAAATCTGGACCGACACAATATATTTTGCGTCATCGTAAACACGTGTGATACAACATATTATTATGTTACGACACGTACATTGTGCGACAAGTTCAAAAGGTTCTGCTGACGTCACAAAAATTATTCAAACCACCCTTTCCCTGTCAAAAAACGTCACGTTTATGCCCGGCAGAAGGGTGTATATTGAGCGTTCCGCATAATTACAAACAATGATATGACAGTCCGCGCCCCCATCCATCACGGGGCTCCAGTGAACCGCAGTGATGTATGGGTACATCGCGCAATAGGATCAAACGGCTATATAGGCTTTGTGTGCGGAAATTCTGTGTGGTTGTAGTTCGTCACGAGTTACACGTACATACCTATTCATCACATATTCCTGTTTCATTTTAGGTTAGAAAAATCATGCGTTAAAATCATCTTGAAACCGGAAAATAGGAGTCGTGTGTCGTGTGTGCGTATAGTGTGACCGCCGACTTAAGAGTAAAGAGTCGTAAACATGAGCAAATTGCTTATCTATTATAGAAAGAGTGTAAGATTTCTTACGTATACAAAAAGCTAACGTAATAGTTAGTACTAAGATACAATATCAAATGACAGCGCAAACATTGCCAATGCAATAGAAAACATTGGAGGGTAGGGTTGCAACAATCGGGAATTTTCAACTAGTACCTATTCCGTTGGATCTGGTTTAGTGGTTTATGGTTGTGTTTTAATATATTTTACTCACTTATTACAGCTTTGACAACCCTATGCAGGTGTGAAGATACCTTTTGTATTTAAAACATAAAAAGCATTTTGAACTTTAATAGAAAGTGTTTAGGTCGAAATTCACTACTTCGTATTACGACTTGTCACGTTTCGAAGTAATAATGCTATTGTAACAAGTTTTATGGCTTTTTACTCTAACGGCGCCGGATAGACTATAACAAGGTACAGAACAGTGCTTTTTGATACAAGTGCGAAAAGTATGTCATTTTTCACGAGTCCCGAGGTGTATTGGCCCGAGCCGCCAGGCGAGGGTAAATACTCGGGACGAGTGGAAATGACACTTCCGCACGTGTATCAAACGACGTTTTTTAATACATTTGCGAAAAAACGTCGGTGAGACAAAATCATGGCACCGGCTGTCACCATTCAGCTTAGGTAATCAAAAGAAATTATTTTGAAAAGCAACATAGGTACAGAATTTAATTACTTAAATTTAAACATGAAAAGGCAAGATATATATATATATTTTATGCCACACCTGACCGTACGCGCAGCGTGCGGAAAAAGCCGCTTTCTGGCCAGGTGTAGACATAAAATGATGTACACAACACGGGAGGTAATAAAGAAAGCCCTCGATCGCATATTTACGTCCCTCGCTTGCAGCTCGGGCCGCAAACTTCTGTGATCTCGGCCTTTCTTTGTATTACTACCCTAGTTGTGTAATGTACTATATTATTACTTTGAACTTTACTTTTTGCAAATAAATGTGTTATGTAGTGTTCAAAAATTAGCTGGAAAGTAAAAAGCACTAGTGCGCAAAATACAACTTTGCGCACGATTTACAGCTACGAAAAGTAGCACTTTTTGAGCAAGTACAATATTACCCTCCGATATCGGGAAACAAAAAAAACGAGGGCGAAAATAATCATTAAAATTCAAATCTTATATGAAGTGGGCTATAATTTGGACAAAGTTTTTAGACATTCTTAACAAATTTGAATAAAACTAATAAGTGTACTCTATGCAAAAACTACATTAGTGTCTTAACAGGATTAATAGTCGTTGAATTTTATGATTTTAATTGTGATGAAAGATTACTTAAATCGCAAATAAACTTGTTAAGGTTCTTTTTATAATGAAAGCATTAAAAACACGTACATAATTAAAGACTTAGTAAAAATGTACTCTAGATACAAAATAATAGTACATTAGCATTACTACAGAGGCCGGGAAGTGAGGGGTTGCCGGCCGAGTACATATAGATGACCGAGCGAACGCGAGCCAGATAGTAAGAGTACTTTTCTCAAATATGCAATGAAGTAAATTAAAACAAACCAAAAAATCAAAATTTATTTTCTAGAGATACTAAAACTAAAGTAGACAAACAAAAAAATTACAGAATGAAACATTTTCTATTTCCTTTCCAAAAACTGTTTCAGTATACATTTTTACCGCGAATATTAAGATAAAATATTTTAAATGTGTATTCTTGTAGTTAAGTTTGCAATTGAAAATTATTGGAAATTGTTTATAAAGTGTTACCTATTTATTATGTTGATGTCGATTTTACATAAATAAAATTGCAAAATATGGGAAACATCGTTTATTGTTTTTTTATTGGCTGAAAGCTGTGATGCCGTGTCACAAATAAATGTGGAATGGAAATAAAAAAAAAACAAATTCCATTAAATGCCAAGTGTCAAGCCGCACCGGAAACGAGGTACTTTGCGCCTATTTTAAGGCACGTACCGTCAACATTTCATTGCATGTTTGAGAAAAGTACATTTTCGAGTTTTATTCAAATTTCGCAAACTAAAATGAAGAAAGATAGCAAAAATCCGGCGTTGACAAATCTTTCAGAATATCTGTTCGTAAAGCATTCCGTTATAAAAAAAGGGTACGGAACCCTAAAAAGGGAAGATATAAGCTTCCCTTTTTAGGGTTCCGTACCTCTAAAGGAAAAAACGGAATCCTTATAAGATCACTTTGTTGTCCGTCTGTCTGTCTGTCTGGTCCTCTGTCAAGACTCTTTATCTCAGGAACACGTAGAGGTATGGAGTTGAAATTAAAACCATATACTCAGGTGTATGGCCCGTTGAACCTGTGAAAAAATCAAACTTCTAAGTTAACGTGAAAAAAAGATACGACCGTTTATGCCGCAAAAAACGTAAATTTCGACACTCTCAAGGAAATCAAAATTCAAAGGGACCGTTGAAGTATGAAATTTGGCAAGTAATACCGTCCTATACTATAAGTATAGGGAAAAATCTGAAAACTATACATTTGTAATTAGACAATTAAAAAAAATTGACTTTACTAAGGAAATCAAAATTTATAGGGTACTTTAATATAATGTTTCTACAAATTCGTACGGAACCTTCGGTGGGCGAGTCCGACTTCCACTTGCCCGGTTTTTAATAAGGAATTAGTTTCTTTTAATTCAGAATTAGTTCGGCTATGTATTCCTGCTTCGTTATCTGTTTCTTTCCTCTTGTGTTTTGATTCCTCTTTTTGCTTTTAACTACTTTTAATGGTTTGCCTATGCAAATACTTCTAACTATAACATGCTAGAGCACAAACAGGTCCTAATCCCACTCTGTAAAATAAACTAGATAATCCGCTGAGCTGCGCGCCGTCGTTTCATGCATCAGATAACTTTGTATTTTTTATTTTGAATGGGTAAGGTTTTAATCGTATTCGATCGGGCGCTAGGGACTTCGTAAGTAATCCGAGTAATTATAACTTGTACCACACAATAAGTACTATAACAGCCTTTACCTCGGTTATGGTTATGATATTTCCAACATTCGTCTATATTTTGTGTTTTATATACATAGGTACTTACTTGTTTTTAAAAGCTTTTATTTAACTTGCAATGTTTGTAAGTATGTTTCGAGCAAATCTTACAAGCTGAATTAAGACTACTTCCTGACGTTCGATTGAGTTCAAATTTGGGATACTTGCATATTTTCGATGACAATGCAATAATATGGCACAATAGAGCTGGTCTGATGATGGCTATCTCTCTTCTTCTTCGGCGTCACACTCTTGGCAGAGTGGTCGTGGCCGTCACGTCGTGGTTAGTTGCCTGTTTTACAATGCGACGCCACTCCTCGCGGATTGCTGCTCTCCGTGTGCATTCGTGTAACGGGCCGTCGACAGCTTTTTTAATCTGGTCTGTCCACCTCATCGGTGATCTGCCCCGCGGTCTAGTGCCTTCGACTTTGCCCTGCACTACTAGGCGTTCTATGGATTCACTTCCGCGCCGCGATACATGTCCAAAGAAAGTAAGGATACGAGCTTGTACCGTGGCAGACAGTCTCTGTTTGATGCCTAGCTCTTGAAGAATGGATTCATTGGTCCGGAATTCCGACCACGACACACCGAGCATTCTTCTCCAGCACCACATCTCAAGAGCATCAATCTTTTTCTTCTCACTTTCTCGGATGATGGCTATAGGATCATCTAAATAACACAAGATAACCAACCACGTTGGGGTTCATTTGATTGGTTTTGACACATTACAAATGGCAATGAAAGCTTGTCTTAATCTTATTTTAGAATATAAATTATGTGTATTTTTGCGTGATTGGATTTTAACTAATACTTGAAACTTAATTTATTTAAATAAATCACTTTTAAGGTAACTAATTAAATAATATTTATTGAGCTCGGACACCTTAAAAAAAAGATCATAACACATTACAACACGACCCCGACCGACCTCATTGATGTTCGGTTACTGTTGGTAAACTTCAGTGTCGGAATGTTTTTATGAAGCGCAAAATGATCGTGGTTTAATGTTTCAAAAACTTTGTTCTGGTGTGTTGTCCAGTAAGGCCTGCCTGACTAACTTGAATATTTCCATTTATTTGGGAAGAGATATTGTGGTACATGATGAGTACGACAAACATCCAAGGGAGAAGCCTCGGGCAAAGATAAACTTTGGCACCCTTATTAGTACTTCCAATTTTTAGGGTTCCGTACCAAAATGGTAAAAAAGGAACCCTTATGGTGCGACTCTGTCTGTCTGTCTGTCTGTCTGTCTGTCTGTCTGTCCGTCTGTCACAGCAAGATATCTCAGGATCTACTGATGCTATCGACTTGAAATTTGGAATAGTGTTAAAAACCGCTAGCCCAAGCCTATGGGACAGAAAAAAATCTTATACCTTTTTAACTTGTTTTTTAAAGGGGATCGAAATGGGATGTCATAAATCAAATGTTGAGCTAATATATCGAGTGGGATATCAAATGAAAGGGCTTAATATGTAGATTCCAAAACAGTTTTTATTTTTTTTCTTAGACATGTAATTTTTAATTGAAGACTAAAACCGTTAAAAAAAATACCGTTCCCCCCCTATTATCTCCGAAGATAATTAACAGAAAAATCTGCAATAATTACCGATTATTAATATTATCCTTAATATTACAGGAAAAATAAAACGGTTTTCCTAACTTGCAGCATTTTTTAGAAATTCGCAAAAATCGTAAGACAACCTTATTTGCTCCTACTAAACTAACCGCGGCATATGTCTATGTATGGGGACAACAGTTTCACAAGAGCAAAGTTAAGTTTGTCCCACCATACAGTTTTTCTTGAATTATTCACATATCTACTGACGAGTGTGTACGGAACCCTCGGTGCACGAGTCCGACTCGCACTTGACCGGTTTTTTTTTAAAGTAGAATGTCTGAAATATAGACGAATTGGGTAACTTTGGACGCAAGCCATTTAACAAAAATTCGTACTTTACGCGACTAAAGGCTCGGAGTTCTTAAACTTCATTTAACAAAGTTTCCAAGCAAATTTTTTTCAGAGCAAATCGTGATTAGTCTGGGTACTGCTATTTTTTAGACTTATTTATGCTTTCACGCTTCAGACTTCAGTAAAGTTTATTTTAGAAAGCACCAACTAGGTTTGTAATTATTTTTGGAAAGAATAATGCTTCGATTGGTTATAAGTGGATTTCGAATTCCAAGCTAAGACTGAATAAATATCTTATTGTAAAATTGCAAGCATGAAGCCACGGCGATAACTGCAGACATAGAACAATATGCGACCTCATTGTAATGAATCAACTTGAACGGATTAAATCGAGTACATTACCTCATCTTTACGTTCCCATGTTTCGTAACCCTTTTCAGCGATGGTCGTTGCGGGTAGGCGTGGTCTACTCACGAAAAAAAATCCCAATTTCATCATTATGCATATTCCAATTTCAATGTATTACGGTGATTTGAGTCGATCAGTTTTCCATACAAATAAAAAACGGTGAACATTCGTTTCTACGGCATCATACATTGTTGGGCCAATATTCAGCGTTTTTACGGCCTTTTATTTTCGTCATTATTGTCTCAGTAAATATTGTTAAAGAAAACGATGCCTAGAGTTAACTTTTTATGAAACCGATAAAACAGTCCCGAGTTTTAAGTCTAGTTTTATCAAAATTGTCACGATTTGTCCTTTCGTTATAGTTAATAATCGTCGGACAACAATGATTGCCGCGCGGTCAAAACGCTCGGAGAATCGCCCTCTTACGACGTTGATACATTCTGTCTGCGCGAAACGACATCAGAACTATCAGAATGTTTTTTTCAGTCTACCCGCGACTATGAACGCTGTACTGTTCTCAACATGATAGCAAACAGGTTTGATTGTCCAATAACAGCCGGGCTAATCAAGCTTGTAAAATCTAATTTAGAGATTATGTTTTAGGTTAATAATTTTATTTTAATTGTGTTCATTATGTACTAACATTAGCTATAAGTTTTAAATGTAATCTAACAGTAATGGATCTTTAGTTATCTGGAATAAATAATTTTGAATTTGAATTTGAAAGGGTTGCTAAACGTCGGGATATAAAATTTAACAATATACGCAATTTAATCAGTTAAAATAGGTTTGTTACAATTAGTGATAAAAACATTTGCACGTTCCGTAGTTTTAGACCTTTGAGTTCCTTGTGTGAACGAGATTGTGTTATCAGTCGCAGGAATGGAAGACAGCGACAGTGATGCTTGTATGTACTCAGGTGATTCATTTTTTAGGGTTCCGTACCAAAATGGTAAAAAAGGAACCCTTATGGTGCGACTCTGTCTGTCTGTCTGTCTGTCCGTCTGTCACAGCAAGATATCTCAGGATCTACTGATGCTATCGACTTGAAATTTGGAATAGTGTTAAAAACCGCTAGCCCAAGCCTATGGGACAGAAAAAAATCTTATACCTTTTTAACTTGTTTTTTAAAGGGGATCGAAATGGGATGTCATAAATCAAATGTTGAGCTAATATATCGAGTGGGATATCAAATGAAAGGGCTTAATATGTAGATTCCAAAACAGTTTTTATTTTTTTTCTTAGACATGTAATTTTTAATTGAAGACTAAAACCGTTAAAAAAAATACCGTTCCCCCCCTATTATCTCCGAAGATAATTAACAGAAAAATCTGCAATAATTACCGATTATTAATATTATCCTTAATATTACAGGAAAAATAAAACGGTTTTCCTAACTTGCAGCATTTTTTAGAAATTCGCAAAAATCGTAAGACAACCTTATTTGCTCCTACTAAACTAACCGCGGCATATGTCGATGTATGGGCACAACAGTTTCACAAGAGCAAAGTTAAGTTTGTCCCACCATACAGTTTTTCTTGAATTATTCACGTATCTACTGAAAACTTTGTACGGAACCCTCGGTGCGCGAGTCCGACTCGCACTTGACCGGTTTTATATAATTTTCTGATTCATGCGGTTGGCCCATAGGTCCACTATCCATACAAAATTTGTCCGTTACTCCACCACCCCCGCGTACATGTGGCCTTTGTGAGGCTGTAATTGTTCACCAATGATGTTTGTTTTAGGTTCCTTAGGTCATTTATTATTTCGTTGAGTTGCGTAGTGGTGGCGTAGGTATCTTTAATACTCGTACTTTTAATCTCATTTTTTAAGACTAAAATGTCCTTTAGAAGTCTCGAGGCATCAATGTGATCAAACGTGATAGCAGGCAGTTTCTGCAGGTCCCGGGCCACAAAAATAAGCAAATTCTGCGCTTCAGTCAATCTGAACACCGCTATCATGTCCAGTAGATCTCTGTTTATTTTACGATCTCCCTTTCGCGTTATTTTACGCGTCGTCGTTGATATGGCATCAAAAAGCAAACTTTTCTCCACTTCGATGTCCTTGTCGGAAAAAGCATCCGCACAGATTTTTACAAGGGACACATCGCCCATCACATCCGCTTTGTTTTGAAGAAAAGCTAACACCTCTGATACACACTACATTACACGCTACATTACACTGACACTTAACAACGGTCGACGCCATTGCAAAACACTTCCGTACGTCAGGACGACCGGATTCTGGCTGATTGAGAACTTAAAAGGGCACATCTAACTTTGTTTTCAAAACTGAGTTGTGGGATGTGTAAAATTCACTGATTCCGAATATATACAACTCGACATCGAAAAAAATCTTAGATGTGCCCCTTATAGCGACAGCATATGCGCCCTCTAAAGAAACTAATATCACAGAGGTAAAATCATACCACTCATCTTTATTTAATTAATTAAACGCTGTACTCTTTTACTAACACTACTCTCATTGCATTTTAAGAAACAATAATTTCATTACATTTCATTTTCATTTATTTTATGCACAACATGGTAGAACAAGATGTTATCTGACGTACATACACCGACACTAAAAGTGACAGCACCAACTTCACTCAACACAACATGTGATTGAAAAGACCGCTTTCAAGAGTGCGTGTCTTATATCTCAGTCTCACACAACACAATCGAGGGAAAAATGTTTTCTCGCGCTCAGGCCCGCGGTAGAGCATTGAGAAGTAATATTGGATTTGTTCGGTAGGGAATCTCGATGGTCCATTAGGTTAATAGCTGAGCAGTGAGACGGCAAAAGGAGTTTAAGCTATGCTCAGTCATCGTTTTTACAGTTAGCTATAACTATAATTTAATTGATGAGGAGAATTAATTGTTTATTGATCTATTTAATTTTATTTAAGAGTACCTATCCCACTGCTGGGCAAATGCCATTCTCATTTTGCCACGTATCTTGAGTAACCTCCTACCAAACTTTAGCAATGGCGTCCAGCTCGATTCGACAACCCTTTGAAGTATTACACATCATCGGATTTTATTTGTAATTTGTGGATCATTTGAAAATGTTTGGTGGTCAGTTTATTGTTAATTCACACCCGCACAAAATAATAGTATTTTATGCAACAGTTGTATAAGAAGGTTCAAAAAATGCGAATTGCGTGAGTTGCGATACGAGCCGCGAATGCGGCGAGTATCGCAAATAGAGACGCAATGAGCGTTTTTTGACTTAATTATACAACGTTGCATACAATACTTTTTCTACGACAGGTTTTAAAATTATAAAATACAAACAAGGCATAACCTCCAAAGAAGGCAAATATGACGTATGACTGTCAGTATGTGTCTATGGTAAACTTTTTATTTTTTAAATGAAGTTGACACGCAGTGAATATATTAAAAATACTTTTGTTTTTATGTTGGCATCAATGAATTTAGTTCAGAAAGTCTTGTTTTTCTTAAAAGCCGTAGGATTTTAATTGTTTGTTAAGTTGGTAGTTGTGCATTTTTACCGTAAAGTTAAAATTGAGCGCTTAATCCTTGACCTCAGTTTAACCTAGATTTAGAAGTCTGTGGTTGCTAGCAATAACGTAAAGTGGCTATAACGACACTAGTGCTGTTATGGGGAATAGAGTATAGACTTCTCTGAACTCATATTATATATGTTCTTATATTAGTGTTCGTGACCAAGTAAAAGACAGATAACAGTACAGGAGTAGAAAAATATAATTTATTGTGATTCGATTTAATTAAATAATGCACACTTATATTGGTTGAAAACAGGATAATATTAATACCAACGTTAGGGTCTCCCTTTTTCCAAAAATTCAAATTGCGTAACGCTCTATATGCGTAGTTATATTTGGCTTGTATTATCAATATTATCATGCCTATAAACCAAAAATTTGTTAATTTTTTGAACGGAAACCCGCGCCACGGTTGTTTAACGGCTGAGCCAAGATTGCATCAGCACCATTGGCGTCACATACAAATCAGGTGCAAACTTACCGCAAACGGTTAATATGAGAAAATAAGGATAAAACCGGCACCCGTCGGTTCCTGTTCATAAAATGAACAGATTTTTATTAATTGCAAGTCTAGGTCGTGATTAGCTATGTGGATTTACTCGATATTGAATGGAAATTTATACGATTTTGTCGCGTCAAGTGTCGTAAAACTCGTAAAAGTGTTTTATCCGTGAAACAATATTCAGGTAATTCATATCTTTAGCTACGCATTCTCATAACGGCAACCATACAATATGCAACTGTGCATTAGATATTATTATGTGCCTCTGCGGCAGATGACAATAACCAGTAATTGAAGTGGGACAAGTCACAATGCATTTAATTACTTAGAGAGATGGACTATTGCCAATATCCTCAAAGCCTGATTGCTATTAACAACTAATGGGTTGGAATCACTTCCGTAAACTACATACAATTAAGGATATCGGTACCCGTAATTGGGTTATCCCATTATTTTGTAATGTATGATGATTCAAAAACCATTTCGAGAAAAAGGGTTGTAGAATTATTCCCTGTTATCAGATGATTTAAAAATTAGTATTATATAGTTATTTGTAATTTATCATTTGACCTTATTTGACCTCTATATAGTAACCCTACGGTCATGATTGGTAAGTTGTATCTAATCTAGTACTACATATAATCCATGTCCGGAATGTAGTAATATGCATCGAATTTTGTCTTTTTTGACATGATTATGCTATAAGTCCGTTTTGGCCCACCAATTTTAGGCTAGTCTATGCTATGGTTGAAATTTTCAATGTCAACGTTATTTTATGTAACAAAAAACGAAGTGTTGCCAGGCAAAAAAACACAATGACATTTCACAGACATATCCAAAAGTTTTAAAGCATGTCTCAAACAAATCGGTTATGTAGTAACGACATAATGAAAATTTCTTTAAAATTTTAAATTAATTAGTTTACTTGGTTAATTGCAAAAACAACGAACTTAGTTTCTTAAATTAGCCTTCTTTATCGAATAAAAAAATCAAAACTAGACCTTATTTTTTTGGAATACCCCAATTATTTCATTGAACGAATGGCCAATGATAATATAAAAGACTATACTTTATTTTTTTTTCTAATGAAGAAATTAAGGAAACAAAGAAGCAGTGGTCGTCATCATTTTTATTTTAAAATGAATGATTAAATATATAGGTAATTGATATTTATGTATTTATTACTCCATTTTTTTGACCTTCATTCTTAATTTTTTTTTTCATTTTTAGATATTACTATAATAGTACTATCTACTATCTATATCTATATAGTACTATAAAAAAATGAAGGTAAAAAAAATTGAGTTACGAGGTTTGCGATTTAGGCCGACGTGTCGTTTTCTTTGCTTAGTATTTATTGTTGGCGATATATATGTTATTCTTAAAGTGACAGATATTGACAAGAATGTTTAAAAACTTGACAACTGTTTCAAAACCTCTGCCTCTCTGGGTCTTTTATTATAAATCATTACACACATACCAACATTTTCAAATGTAAGCAAAAAATTGTATTTGATTGTTGTTTATTGAACAATCTAAGTAGAAATAAGTTATTTTATATTTGTCGTTAAATATGTGAAATCTACCTCGACCTCGACCTCGTGGTTCGTTCTGTGGAGTTCTTTCTAGTGCTAAAAACGAAGTATAACTGATAGTTTAAAGTTTTGCTAGTCAAAAGTTCATCATCAACATAAATTAAAAAGCTCTCTCCATCTGGCCCTATCAGGAACCATTTTCTTGACTTCCTGTGTATGACACTAAAAACTTAAGAAAATCAAAAATTAAATACTTTATTCAATGTTAATATGCAAAATTAACGTTTCATAACAAAAATAACTGGCCAAGAGCATGTCGGACCATGCTCAGTGTAGGGTTCCGTAACCTTTACTAAAAGGAAATGCGCTACAAATGAAAACATACATAAAATTTAAAACCTGACTACGCCTTCGGCTTTGCAGCCTGAAGATCGTTCTTCGGGCCCCCGAAAATGAGACTCATATGCGGTTTGCGTAAGATAACCATGTGCCTTTAGCCCAAAGCGGTGCTTGGCCTTCGGCCTCCGTAGGATATACTGCGCTTGCAGAGGAGCTCGGCCTTCGGGCTTGAAACTTCCTTCACAAGATCAGTCTCAAGTCGTGGTGACCCGAGGAATGATAGCGGAGGCACCCTTACTGAAAACAATCTTTTAATGGCTATTTTATCAACGTCCATTCAATAAACTTGTTCTTTTCATCGTAGTTAGTATGGCGCTAGTAAGTAGTCCTTAATTTCCACAATTTATTAAACTATTTACCGCTAGGCTGCGTAACTGATTTATCACTTTTTTTGTACGAACATTGGTGTACCAGGAGGTAGGTGTGCTAGAACAATATAAGCGTATCGGCGAAGAGCGCGGGCGGTTGAACGTGTTTCTTGTTGTTATTGAATTGAAATAGAAATACACATGTGTGATATATTTTTGAAATGAGCTTTTAAAATTCATTAAATTGTCATATAATTCAATGTGACTTGATGACTTTATTCAATGCTTCACTTTTTATGAGGATCATGGTCCCTCCCAAGTAACACAAAGCAGCTGTATAAGAGCTGTATAATAGAATATATCAACGTTAAAAGCTGAATAATTTTGCTGAATAAGAGCTGAAACAGCGCTGTTTCAGCCATTATGCATCTAATTTGGTCACAAATTATTCAGCCTTAAGTTCACAAGGCTGTTTAATAGCTGAATAGTAGCTGTATAACGGCTGTATTAAGCATTAAAGCCTAAGGTTCACAGAGTTATAAGGGCTGAATATCGGCTGTTTAAAAGGGCACGAGTGACTGCTTATTCAGACTAAGTTTCACATGTGAACCCTTATTACTATCTTAAACCTCCACAGGTTCACTCTTTAGCTGTATAAGCAAGAACGTACGCTAAATTCGACGTTAGAGGAACACAAATATTTATTATGACTGTTGATCTTTCATCGATAGTGACACAGTGAGAGTGTGAAGTTTCTGATTTACTTAATGGCGGAATATATTATTTTGTTAATCGGTATGCACTTGATGTTTCGTTATCTCGGCGAAAAATGATTGCGATGAATGAGGAGCGCGTGAAAAATTTCTTAGATAATATATGTATACAGGGTGTCCCTAAAACCAACTTTTATACGATCAGGGCTGATAGACCAGCTCATAAGAACCTAGATTAAGCAAATTTGACTTCAGTAAAAATCTCTTAGTTTTCGAGATATTGACGTTTTTGTAAAACTCGTGCTAAGTGATACCCTGACTCGGTGTTTTGAGTGTCATTGCTAAAATATCAAGTATTTTACAAATCTGTATTTTGCTATGTGTGGCCAAATAACTATGCTATTGAACGTATTTTCTATTTTTGCTAATTTATTCATGCTGTGGACACAGTACAATAACAAAAAAAAATTATTCGATTTTTTTCAAATTTCACCTCTGACTTCGAACTAGCGTGGTGAAAAAAAAATGTACCAACATAACCAGGCACTCAACGTAAAAAAATTGCGCATTTATTGTAGTTTCTAAAATGGTATAAAATTTACTAAACACTGTAATAATTTTTGAAATAATGATATTTTGTTACAAAATTAACTGTCTGCCGCCTTCATCTCATACGATCCGGTTGAACTAAGTTTGCACCTGGCGTGCTTGACATCACATACAAATTAGGTGCAAACTTCACGTAATCGTCAATATCTCGAAAACTAAGAAATTTTTATGAGATCAATTTTACTCAGTCTCGTTTTTTATGAGCTGGTTTATCAGCCCTGTTCGCCATTTTGTAAAAGTCGCGAATTTTGATAGCCTGGATCAGTCTTTCGAATGTCATGACTTCAAATTTCAGTATTTTCTTAATCTGCTTTTTGTTAAACATTACTTAATAATTATGCTATCATACCTTTTCTGTTCGAAATTCAAATTCTACGAAATTTAACCAATGGAATATTGTAGTATAACCTCCTTTTGAATTAAAATGCTATTATCTTAAAAACTACGGTGTCTAGTGTGTAAAATCTTACTATTTTAAACTACATTATTTTTTTTTATTTTAGCATGGTAAATTTGTTTTCAGTATTACGCGATTCAAATCCGAGGTCATATTTTGAATCACGTAAAATCTAATTTATTTTGATAAGGTATGATAGCATAATTATTAAGAAATGTTTAAAACAAAAAGCAGATTAAGAAAATACTGAAATTTGAAGTCATGACATTCGAAAGACTGATCCAGGCTATCAAAATTCGCGACTTTTACAAAATGGCGAACAGGGCTGATAAACCAGCTCATAAAAAACGAGACTGAGTAAAATTGACCTCATAAAAATTTCTTACTTTTCGAGATATTGACGATTACGTGAAGTTTGCACCTAATTTGTATGTGATGTCAAGCACGCCAGGTGCAAACTTAGTTCAACCGGATCGTATGAGATGAAGGCGGCAGACAGTTAATTTTGTAACAAAATATCATTATTTCAAAAATTATTACAGTGTTTAGTAAATTTTATACCATTTTAGAAACTACAATAAATGCGCAATTTTTTTACGTTGAGTGCCTGGTTATGTTGGTACATTTTTTTTTCACCACGCTAGTTCGAAGTCAGAGGTGAAATTTGAAAAAAATCGAATAATTTTTTTTTGTTATTGTACTGTGTCCACAGCATGAATAAATTAGCAAAAATAGAAAATACGTTCAATAGCATAGTTATTTGGCCACACATAGCAAAAAACAGATTTGTAAAATACTTGATATTTTAGCAATGACACTCAAAACACCGAGTCAGGGTATCACTTAGCACGAGTTTTACAAAAACGTCAATATCTCGAAAACTAAGAGATTTTTACTGAGGTCAAATTTGCTTAATCTAGGTTCTTATGAGCTGGTCTATCAGCCCTGATCGTATAAAAGTTGGTTTTAGGGACACCCTGTATAATAACAGTAAAATCGTTTTTACTGTTATTATATACATATATTATCTAAGAAATTTTTCACGCGCTCCTCGAATAATACGTTTTTTACAAAAATAAACACTAAATATGCACCATAGAAAGTATATACTAATCAGTTTTAATTTTTTTTTTCTTCAAGTATACACCTAAAATTGTTGTTACTGATCTAATAAGAGTAAATAACTGCGATTCAATTATATTTTATGGTTGAAACATGCTCAAAACTAAAAATAAAGTACGATAATCTATAGGTTATAAAAAAAATGGTGGTTGAGTTTTCAACACCGATGTGAACCACTTTTCTTCTATATTTCAGCTACCTATAGGCTGCAGAATTACTCACTTGAGTTCTGTTATTCAGCCAAAAGCTGTTTTTTGTGTCTTTGGTGGTTCCTCTGGATGTGTAATCAGCCAAAAGCAGTCTTAGATATCGCACGTGAACACTTACACAGCTATAAGTGTCCTAGTGAACTTCTAAACAGCCGCTATACAGCTTGTATCAGTAGGCTGAATTAAAGCTGAATAACGGGGAAAAAATCAGCCCTATGCAAGATTAACGTCTACATTTACTTCACTATAACTCTACAGACGTTATAATGGTTCACACGTGGTATCTTAAAAAGCAACGTAATTGATATTCACGTGTGCTATCTTATACAGCAATTAGCATAATGTTCTCTGCTAAATTGCTCTTAAGCAGCTAATAGTGTTTAAAGATGCTTAAAGCTGAATAAGGATGGAAATGTGTACCTTTTCTACACCGTTATACAGGTTTTATTCAGACTGAGCTGTTTAATTGACACTAATTGCTATTATGCAGCTATAAGTTCACGGGTGAACTGTTATAAGAGTCTATATCAGCCTAGAGCTGTTTAAAGACCCAAGAGTGAATAGTTATACTGCTTCTGTGTTACTTGGGCTATCTTAATTTTGGTTCCAACTAACTAGCTTATTACCTGCGTCCAATCACGAAGAATCTAATGATCCCCGACAGGTTTGAATCGGTTCAGTAGTTTTTGAGTTAAGAAGGAACAGACGAACATACAAACATACATACATGTATACATACGGCGCTGAAATCATAATCTTCCTTTTCGTTTTGCTATACTTGAGTAAATAATACGATGTGAAAAAGTGCACCAACGAAAAAGCATATTTTCATAGTAATACGTCCTTTTGTTGAGAAGCGCGGTTTTTCGGCAATAACTCAAAAACGGTATATTCGATCATGTTGAAAACAATTTTCTTTGAAAGTATTAATTAAACGTTATCTTTCTGATTTTTTTCATATTTTTTGGACATACGGTTTAAAAGATAGAGGGGGGGGACACAATTTTTGCAACTTTCGGAGCGATTATTTCTGAAAGTATTCCCTTAATCTAAAATATTACTTAAGAACCTTAAAGTGTTTTTAAAAGACCTGTCGAACTATGTATCACATGTTGATGTTTGGTGAAAAAAAAAAATTCGCCTTCTGTTACATGTATGGAGTACCCCTCCTAGAAAGATTTATTTTTAATATTTAACTACCGAACTAAGTAGCGGCTCATACAACACACCTACATTCCAAATTTCATCAATATATGTCATGTAGTTTTTGAGTAAAATGCCTGTGACATACGGACGGACGGACGGACGGACGGACATGACGAAACTATAAGGGTTCCGTTTTTGCCATTTTGGCTACAGAACCCTAAAAATGCGATGCCTCAAAATAATTTATTCAAATAAATACCGACCTCAAATATTAATTTGTAATTCATCGTATCTGTGCCCCCGGCCCCCGCCAAGTCGAGCAAAATAAAGCCACGGCCCTGCCATCCTTTTCTCGAAGCCATTCAGGCCATTTTCAACCTCCTGTAATTTTTTGCTAGCCAAAGCTAGAACTCTGACTTTTCAGGGATATACAGGGTGGTAGGTACGGAATGGATAACCTGTGAACTGGTGATAGAGGGCACTTCGGTCTATCAAAATATAGGTTTAATAAAAGTGTCACAATTTTTAAGATGTTTTGACTTATGTAATTTTTCTCAAAATCGATACCCCCGCCTAATTTTTTTGCTGTACCGCGCTACTGTTTTTATTTTTCATTCATTGTTTTGTCAAAATAATTTTGAATAAATGTGAGATTGGCTGTATAAAAGCACTTAATTGTAGCTATTATAATTTTTTAATTAATTTTGTTCACACTGGGGAATGGAGTATTTTTTAAAACTTTGGTCGAATTTTAACGCGTGTAGTGTAAAAAAATACATGGACACTAGCGTGCCCATTAGCTTCAAATCATGTCCACTTAATGCACATTTAAAAACAGTAAGCATGATGTAATTTAATCCATACCAAGAAAAATATACTCTTATGTCAAAAGATAGGCCGGTTAGAATTCGATAATAACATGTTTACAAAATAAGAGTAAAACGGTCAACTCTTTATTACAGAGACGTCGTCCGCACTGTACTGCGGCCACGTAGTGTGCGGTCTGTTACCAAACACTCGCAGAAAAATACTCAATTACAAGTGTAATAATTGAGTATTTTTCTTGTTATGGATTAAATTACATCATGCTTACTGTTTGCCTATTAATGCCTAATTTGTCTATTATTTAACCGTGCTTAAAATGCCTAATTTGCCTATTATTTAACCGTGGAGGGACATATTTTATAGTTCTCAAATGAAGAATCATGTGGACCCCACGGGTGCTGACTTGCTTGAACATTACATCTCAGAACTGTTTTGCTGTAGAAGAACTGTGTGGCGAGCCTTCCATCTTTTTACATGTAATGTTTTTGATGAGATCTTTTCTACCGTCAGCAAACACCTGATTTTGTACGTGTAAATAACTACGAATAAAATACAGATTGTTGTTTTGGTAACCTGCAAAATTTTGTGAGCTGGCCATATAAAAATATAATACAACAAAAAAATATCATGTACCATGAAATTTTACCTAGGTTTTACCTCTTTCAATTTGTCTCAAAATTCTAAAGTGTACGCAGCGTTGACGTCACGCGCACGGCGGCTTGATCGAGTCGTCTAATGTCATGTCTTGAGACATATCATAATAACGGATAAATCTGAGTGCAAATTTTCTCTCATACTTTTTAGGCCGATTATTCTGTCTAGACTGATTATTCGTGCCGATCATTCGTCTGCTGGCTCACGGTTTATCGGCAGATTTATTTTCCAAAGTCGAATGTTCCTGTGATACAATTAACTAAACACATAAAATACAACCTTTTTTTAATGCAAGAATGATATCGACAACTATATGACAATTTATTGCACATAAAATCGTATAAAATCACTACCAAAAAGTGTTTTTTTTTGCCGTTCAATGATGGTTATAGTTGCTTGACATGTTCATAGAATAATAAAGTAAAAAATAAAAAGGGGTCCCCATACAATAAACGTGTTTTTGGTGTCTTTTTGCTCAACGGTGGTACGAAGCTCTTCCTGTGCGAATCGGACTTGCACTTGGGCGGTTCTTATTTTGTTAATTTTTGCATTAAATATAGGTAAATCATCAATGCAGAAAATCCTGTTTAACCAATTTTTAAATCTTCTTTCTTTGGATAAATATTCAGACTATTTCATTTTATTGCACATTTACAATGACAACGTAATTGCCAGTCATTTTCAATGTTGGACACTTGTAGAACATGAGTGAGAGATGTGATACTTGTCATTTTTGTTTGCATATCTTTCTTATTAGCAGGATCACACATTGTTTGTAGTTAATTAATCACTTTAGAACTTCATGTGTTTGAGTACAATTAACACATTGAATATCCCACATACTTGTGTTATTATGATCCCGTTTTAATTCTTAGTTAAGTGATACTTATCAAAACCTATCATGTCTCCAATTTCACCCTGGATTTACATTCCATTTGGCTATTAATGTCCTGTACGCTCCTGAAAACCCGGTATCTATCTATATAAGTCAAAAATTACAAATCCTCGACAAAAACAAACATAGATCTAGTGTGACGCACAGATTTTATTGCTTGGCTGAGCCAAGAGACCGCAACACTATAGAGCCATAATTTTTCATGGTAAGATATTGTTACTTTTGCCCAGATATCGGCCATTTGTATAATAAGTCGATAGGGATCGTCGTTCGAACCCTCCGTAAGAAGTCACATTGGAATTTGTTTGGGCTCCATGAGATACTTCAGTGGAAATGTCGATACTTTATAGTCTGCACTATTCCGAGGTCGAGATGGAGATAAGGAATGCCCAAAGGGGAATGTATTTGAAGCGATGTTTTTTGGAAAAACAGCTTTAAGTGAATTAATAACATTCTTGTTAAGAAAAAAAATATTTCGAGTAAAAGGCCAAATTAAAATTTCATCAAGCATGCTGCCTACGGTTAATCCTTTGCTTTGCATTTCATTAAGAGTTATTTTTGTTGTATTGTAAGCTAAATTTGATTGGAGTTTACAGTGAAAAGCCGTAACGATTCGTTACTAATAACCGATTTCTCGACAATCAATAAACTATTTGGTATCGGATCAAATCAGCTTCTTTTACCCGACTACGGCGAAGGAAAAAGGAGGGTTATGATTATGAAGTGAAAAATTGACTTGTGACGTCACTGCTCATGTTCAAATTGGTGGCTTATTTTCAGTTTTTGTCATTTTAAAATCGTTCATGATACCAAAATGGGTGTAACTGGATTCTCCGTTATTTTTTTTTATTATTGGAGAATACGCTATTATGTAAAAAAAATTTGCTGCTCGGCCAAGACAAAATATCCACATGAAAACCTGAATACGAGTACTTTTTGCGGCATCAATTTATTACACGACGGGCTTAGACGTTTGCGAAAAAATCCTCTGACCAATGTCTATAATTGAGCAGCGAAGAATTTTTCTATTTCGCTCTTTAAAGATAATTGTTTGAATCGTTGATATAAAGCTTCTACCTATAACCATTATTAAAATCGGCAAAAAGCGCCAAAAAAACACGTTTCTCGTATGCTGGGGACTCCCTTTTCACTTTTTTTGTTTATTTCTTTTTGTTATAACGGCAATAAAAATACACATGCTATAAAAATTTTAATTCTCTACCTATTGGTTCAAAAGTTAGAGCCCTGTGACAGACGAACAGACAGAGAGAGGAAGCTTAGTAATAGGGTTCCGTTGGCACCTTTTGGGTACGGCACCCTAAAAACGATAAACAACGTTAGTTACAGACTGAATTACAATTAAAAATCGTATTATGCACGTAATCTCGCAGCGTTTATGAAGTTCAAATAACTGTCATATCAAGGTAATAATAACCTGCCAAATTTGGTATTATTGTCAAATGCGTATCCCGAAAGAAATACGAGAAAGCGCTGGACTAAGGTCAGTCGAGGCAAGTGCGCCGACGGGGTAAGCGCGCCTACCATAATTGTCGCGCGAACACGCGATGGCGACTATCGCGCGAGCCATAGACGCCATCGCGTGTTCGCGCGACAATCGCGTATTCACGCTTCGATAGGACGACGCCTAAAAAATCGAAAAGTACAAATATTACACTACAAACAACATCTTACAACCACGCAACTAACTAAAACGGAGTGGTTGCCCGAACTGACCTTAAATTTGATGATAATTATCATAAAATTATATTCAAATAATACCTAATAACACAGGAACATGATGAAACCACAAAAATGGTCGAACACTAATACGGACCATCTTGTCTCCAAATCTTCCTAACATAAAACGTGATCCAATCGCAGCGACTCATAATAAAATATTCTAGATTAGTCACGAGCGAGTTTATTACAAATTGGAATTGGTTCTTGTGTCCCTTGAGAGCCGACGGTGGTTTCGATCCTTCGGTTATGATGACTTACATAATTCCTATAATTCTGCGTTTGAATTAATAACTCATTGAAAATAATGCAAAATGCTTAACCCACATCAATTAATATTGCGCTGCCTGCTTGTCAAAACTTCAAGATATTGAAGATTCTTAGTATTCTAATTGGCTGACAAATCTTTATTTCCATTATCCAACTGTATGGCAGGTACATACAGTTGGATAATGGATATAAAGATTTGTCAAACACATCGGGTTAGCGTTAGCAAATAACATTCCACCTATATAGGTAAGGTACATCGTTTAGGTTTGTTCAAACATACGCCGTCCAATGCTAATGACCATCTTCAAAGAGTTCATCTCTCATTCAGCTGGTGTTCCCTTCAAACAGTGTTATTAATTTTTATGTTTGCTGTTATATCCGAGCTGCTCTGCTCATTCAAAGATCTGTCAAGGGACACCCAACCGGAATTGCCTTGATTACAATGGACCTTTCTTTTTATGTAACATGCAAGCGGTTTTACACTGTAGGATCACAGTACCATGGGATTAACTGCTGGGTAAATCCATCCGAAAGGCTTAGCTAATGTAAATTGGCCCAATGTTTGTTACAAAATGCTTTGACAAAACTTTTAGACAATCGCAACGGAATGTCACATCTGCATTCAAATACCTTTTTGGGTTGTTTTACATTGAATCCGCGCGGCACTGTGATATACAGCTAGTTGGTATTACCCCTTTCAAATGCAAATATTTTCAGGAAGTTTTCTTTTGGGTCCTTTGTGAATACGTCAATGGTTTTGTAGCATATTTTAGGCTTGCGTCGCGCTCATTCGCATTTGCTTAAGTAGGAGAAAGTGCCGTTTAGTGTTATAATCGTCATATTTTTTTAAGAGCGTTGAAAAGTTAGGGATCTGTCAGCTACCTAAATACCAAACGTTTACAAATTGCTTGGCTTGACATTGGCAATGTCTGTTTCACTCTGATTGTAGTGATGCCATCGGTATTATACTTAATCCTACCGCGTAAAAATCTAAATACAAACAAACTTTCTCCCGCTATCCAATTTCGTAAAGTATACCTACTATCGTTAAAAAAGTCAATATAAGGTATCAGAATCAGAAATCATATTTGTTGTTTGATTACACATTTCACATCCCATTCAATAATTAGGGGAATGGAGGGTAAAGCGTACCACTTACGGAAAATTCAATCGTGAAAAAATCTTAATTTTTACTTTTTAATCATTAAATACTTTCTTATACTTACTTTAATCAAACCACAGATTATCAAGATAATGGATTATTTCCAAAACCTGCAATTTAGTCCATTTTGGGCAAGGTAAAACTGAAGAAATTTAATATTCATGTAATTAAGCTGTAGTAAACGGTTCACAATAAACCTAGATTGTTAATCGTCGTACTCAACTATAGTTTGACCGACGCTACTATAGTTTGTCTATAAAGATCAAACTGGACACTCATTCAGCAAATAGATGTCAACGATAAAAAGATCGAATATTTTCTTCTTCAGTGGAGGATGTCCTTACATTGTTTTCTTTTTAGTAGGTAACTTATTTAAATTCTAATAAAAGTATTAGACTTCTTACCCCTAGTAAATTTCAGATAAATAAAAAACAAGTTAAAGGAGTAAAAGATTAATTAACACACTTATCATTAAAATATACCACAATATAATTTCATTTAAAATTTTTAAAATAGTAAATAAACATAATATTGATTTAAACTTTCACGATTTTCACTCATTGTGTTTTTACGCGATTAAGTCCCGTTTTGTTATAATAATGAGTAAATAAACATGTCAGATGGAGGTAAGTATAGGTTGATGAAAACTTTATTCAGATAGATTTACAAATATAAATAGACGCATAACATTTTAGCGAATATAATTATATCTGTTTGGCTGTAGGGTATAGAGAGAGATAAATAGGTATATATATGTATGAGCACACGAGTACTCTACTCATTTCAGATGCATCATGCCATTAGTGCGGCGAACATTGTAACTGTCAAAGTTACTGAATAAATGTAGCATGCGTACATACATTTACATTTTATCTATGACTTGCAACTGGGGTAGAACGATGTCTAATTATATTGAAAATCCTTACGGCGCTGAATATTATATATATCTACTGATGATACAAGTTAGTCTCTTGATAATTATTACAGCCTTTATGATGAAACCGAAACAGTAAACCTCATTTTACAACGCAATAACTTCACGGAGCTCCCTGACCCGTTTCATAGCTTCAACTTTTGGTTATTGTCATTACCATAACAAGGATGGCGTGTCGGTAATAAAATTACAAATATGGGCATCGGAGGTCATTACGTATTCGTTCGCACGTCCGGCGATGGTTGCGTCCGGGCGCTGCTGAAATTACGTCTATTGTCGGTGACCGCTGGTATTCGTGTACCTACCTAACCAACTTATAAGTATTCGTTTTTCATATCAATCCTGTATTCATTTTGAAGGTTACTAAGATATATAGTGTTGACTATATCATGCATTTGATTTTTAAGCCATCTTCCTAATAGTTTTGCGTTGACATTACACAGGAGGCATTTATGACCGAGCGAAGGGAGCGACTAAGGTAGCTTTAATGCCAGGATATCGCGAGATTTTTTTATTAAGCTGTTACGTATCTTATGTCACTCTAAGGTCGTTTTTAGCTCACTATGTTGAAAGAAAATCCCACTTCTTAACCACGAGAAGACATACAATTATGTGTGTATACCTACACTACGGGCGGTAATAAACGAAGCCCCTAAGGTTCAGGCAACAAACACCAGCGATGATTTAATTTACCGCCCTAGGTGCGTAGAATGTTACCTATTCAAGCAGTAGACAGGTATTGAATATTAAAATCTGGTGGTATTGGACGATGGAGTAAAGGGTCTGGCCGGATCGCCATAGTAAAATCGCCCCTGGCTGAATATGAAATATTTTTATGCACGTTTATTCGTATTATTATTACATGTATTTTTACCGAATATTATGCCTTAATGCTTACAGTTTGCGAAAAAATAAAAAAAAAGTTTTTGTTTTCAAAACTAAATGACGTTACGTGAAATTAAATGACGTTAGTTGCACCGCCCACAAGCTATCTGCTTTGCCCTAAGGTTAACTGGTAGAGAATGCCCTTTGAAGTTCGCCTTTTGTACGATAAGTTTTCTTTTGTGCAATAAAGTTTAAATAAATAAATAAAACTATGTGACCGATTAACTTGTTCTTAGGATATTTTATAGACGTATTTAAGATACAGTTAATAAAAAAAATCAGAGACCCGACATGTTTTTAATACACAATTTTGACTATTTATGTTTATAAATTATTTTTTTTACTACTTGAGAGTTAGCGACACCTACCATATTTTAGATAGAGACTCGGATTCCGTACGTTCAAAACAATATAAAACACTTATACTTTATTGCACATACTTCTTATAGGTTTTCCTGTAATCTATAGGTGTAGGACTATTTTCCATATTTTTTTTTTAAATTCTACGTCCAATAGTTTTGGAGATAAGGAAGGGGGAATGGTAAATTTTTGCCTATTTTCGTAAATAACTTTAAAACTATTGATATAGAAATTACAAAAAATATATGATACATCTTAGGTTTCATCGTCACTTATCATCAGGTACGATTGGGGTCAAAAGCTTAACTATCACACATAAAAAAAAATTGACACGATATAATTCGCTTATTAGCGATAAGACCGCCTGTTATTTATCATTATCATTTATGCTGTTTTAGATTTAAGCTTTTGTCATCTTTTGTTTTGGTGCACAATAAAGAATGTTGTACCGTATTGTATAGTTCGCTAACTTTTTTTAGTATTCTAGTTGACCGCCCAAAAGTGGCCCCCATGATTAAAATTCATATATTTTTGTGACATGTTCGTGTTTGAGTCATTAACCTTAATATATGTACCATTCAACTCAATCGGGCCAGTACTTTCGGAGCAAATCGGCTGTGACAGACAGACAGACAGACACACAAGTGATCCTAAAAGGGTTCCGTTTTTCCTTTTGAGGCACGGAACCCTAAAAATTGTGTATTATTTTACCAAAATATGGGAAGTGTCGCTAACTCTCGAGTAGTAAAAAAATAATTTAAAAACTTAAGTAGTCAAAATGTACTAATTGCTATAACCTATAACCTTTTACTTTAAAAATTGTACGGCCCCTAAACAAACTTTCAACCCCTACCTACTCAACCCGTTTTCGAGATAAATTTTAATGAACGATGAAATCATTTGAGTTCTATTCAGTTTTAGATACCCTACTTTCAAAATCATTCAAAATCTATGTACGATGTCTCAAAGCTCCAACTTCAAAAATCGTTTGGACCCTCTACAAAGTTTCAACCCCCAATTAAACGCCTTTGGGGATGAATATTAAAAAACAGCAATCACTTATCTTTACTCTTATAGATGAGTATATGTAAGATGTTTAAGATCTACTACAAATACCGTTTGGTCCCCATACAAAGTTTCAAACCCCATTTTACCCCTTTTGGGGAAGATTTTCGAAAAACGGTAAAACCACTTTTCTGTACTCATATTGAAGGGTCTATTTACAAAGTCTCAGATCTCCAACTTTAAAAATCGTTTGGTCACTTTACAAAGTTTCAACCCCCATTTAACCCCTTTCGGGGATGAATTTCAGAAAACTGTGAAATTACTTTCCTGTACTTATTTTGAAGGGTCTATATGCGAAGTCTCAGATTTCCAACTTTAAAAACCGTTTGGTGCCTATACAAAGTTTCAACCCCCGTTTAACTCCTTTTAGGGATCAATTTCGAAGAACGGTGAAATTACTTTTTTCAACTTATATTGAAGAGTCTATGTTCGAAGTCTCAGATCTCCTACTTTAAAAATAGTATGGTCCCCATATAAACTTTCAACCCCCATTTAACCCCCTTTGGGGATGAATTTCGAAAAATCTTATCCCTTACTTACGTTATACAACCACCCTACTGTGAAAAATTCAAGTTCCTAGCTTCAATAGTTTCGGCTGTGCGTTGATGAGCCAGTAAGTCAGTCAGTCAGGACATCTTCTTTTATATATATAGAAGATAGAAGAAGAAGATATAGATAATACCTACTACGAATAAACGTGCATAAAAATATTTCATATTCAGCCCGGGGCTTTACTATGGCGATCCGGCCAGAACCTTTGTAAAATAAATAAAAAACGTAATAATTCATAATCGTTCTCTGGAGTGCCAAACCATTTTCAATTAAAATGTAATTTACAGGGAAATGTCTGGCCGGTGTAGGTTCGAAATTAAACATCAATTAGGACCAATGCTATGAAACTCCCTAATGAAATTGATATAACGATACACATCAGTTGCAACATAAAATAATTTACACATTTGCGTATCTACAAACTCGTATGTAAATTAAGAGCATATTTTTGAACATATCTCTTGAGTAATATTGTTTTCGGTTTTCACGATTATCATTCATTGTAATAAAATAATTTAAATGGATTCAATCGTACTGTATTTATTATTTAATTTTATATCAACAAATAATAAAATCAAAATAAAAGAGGGGTCCCAGTACAAGAAACGTGTTTTTTCGGGTTTTTGCTCGACGATGATACGGAACGATTCGCGTGCGAATCCGATTCGCACTTGGCCGGTTTTTTATGAATATATCGTGTTTTGAAATATTTTTTAATTTCTTTTTTGAATGTCCCGCTAGTTGTAATGTAATAGAAGAACATTAAAATAGAAGCATAGTTAAAATTAAATGTATTAAAAACTAAAACTAGATTGAAGGTGCTATTTGAATTGAAAGCATATAGCCGTTTCAGCCAGTTCCATCAAAATCTCTTTAATGCATATATGACATAGACGTACAATTTTTACAACTATAAAATTATATAGAACCCTCAAATATGATGAGTCAAAGATTTAGCCCATCAGGAGCATTCCACGAAAATATTTCGTAAGGGACACCACCGCCTTAATACTTCCGAGAAATAAATTCAGGAAGCTAATTATCATCATTGTAATATCATAACTCGGCTTTAAGATCGGTAGTGTTTCTTAGCAGCTAATACGTTTTATTAGGGTAGCTGCCATAGTGTTTCGTAAGGGACAAAAAGTTGATGTTTTCATGGAATGCTCCATCAGCACAACAAAAACGATGAATATGCAAAAATTCGAGGAAGGTAATATCCCCAAAACATAATGGAAACAAATTTGTCCGCAAAGGATTTCCTAAGTACGGTTACACTTTGCCTCACAAACAAATTCTCCCGAAAACGCACTCAGGTGAAACATGGAGGCCATTACGCGAATGAAATCTCCCGAATTAGGCCGATCGACCGGTCTGCGAGACGAATTATCCGCAAACTCAATTTTTTACGTACCGAATTCCCAGTACTAGAATTAAACGAAAGAATTGCGAAAACATCCGAACTAAGACTGACGTAATTTGTAAGCTTCGACTTAACTTCTGTTCGTAATTAATGGTACGCGAACTGTAATGTTTTTTAAGAGGTGAACAAACTTCCATTGTGAAGGCAAAAGTTAGGGAATTTTGGTGTACTGAATAATGAAGTGTTCCGAGTTATAGGAAACATAATAACGTCCGCACAATGTCCGACTAAATTAATAGGCCCGATTTTTCGTTGAAAAGTTTTTTGCTTTGCGTCTATTGTATTATGTAAAATAATTTTGTGTTCATAAAATTATGAATTAAGTAAAGTCTGACTTCTTTTGTTTTCGAAGCTGCTTTAAAAAATAAAAGGCATGAAAAAATAACATAACGTCAGTATGTAATAACCTAACTTTCACACGTTTACTATCATGACGTCACTCAAGCGTATCAAAATCTTCAGGAGTGATTGACTACGCATTTAGGTTTTCTTAAGGTGATGCGTGTCATTTTACATACATACGTAAAGCGGGTTAAGAGTCGACTTTGACGACATCAAATTTGATTGATATGTGTTTAATTTTGTAGCATGATATATTTTGTCTGCGGGAAACAGCATGATGAGTCCTAAAAAAACGGACAAGTGCGAGCCGGACTCGCCCACCGAGGGTTCCGTAGAAATACTTTAAATAAAGACTATATTTTTATGATTTAATTACAAAAGTACAGTTTTCAGATTTTTTCCATATACTCATAGGTAGTATTAGACAACTACTAGGTAGGTAGGCTAGGTAAGTAGGTAGGTTACTTGCCAAAGTTTATAGTTATAGGTCAACAGAAACTACCCTATACATTTTGCTTTAGAGTGTCAAAATGCACGTTTTTTGCGGCATAAACGGCCATATCTTTTTTTTACGTTAACTTAGAAGTTTGGTTTTTTCACAGCTTCAAGGGCCCATAAATTTAAGTAAGGTAACGGCGCCTATTACCGTGGTATTTAGGTAGTTTTCAAATGATTCCAATAAATGATGGGTATGAGAGCTCCTTAACGCCCGAGATTATTTTTTTTATTTTAGAGTGTCTATTAAATTTTCCGAATCGCTACTTTTTGAACTTATTTTATTATGTTTGACAAAATAATTATTGAAACCAGAAAGGGAGAATCTTCTATTACCGTGGTAATGGATAGGATGTAATTCTATTACCGCGAATTTAGCTTCTAATACCGAGGGTACAAAAAGCAGCATTTTTTACCATCGGTAATAGTAAACTGATACACAATTCGGCACCCAATACCGAGGGTTAAATAATATTTATGAGTTTGGTTCCGTAGATTATTATTATACCTATTTGTAAGTAAGTACATCAAGGTTTTTGGAAATCAAAACAAAATGTTATGTTATGATTTATTTTAAGAGAAGATTGAAATGTCACTCGGTAATAGATCCTTCTGTTATATCTATCACCGACCCAAACAAATATTGAATGGGTCGCTAAAAGATTCCCATACATTCTATTACCGAGTGTCATGTGATCGTACCATCGGTAATAGACTTCATTTGGATTTTTGTAAAATCTAATTTCGACCCATAAAAACTTTTGGGTACAATTGCAATTTCATTACAAATCAAACATCGTTTTAACAAGCTTGCTATAAAACCAAAATGAAAAAGCTGGTATGTAAATATAGTTAATTATTACAATATTTAAACGACATGACAAAATCAGGGTTTCCATAGAAACTGCAGATTCAGTACTGAAGTTTTGTTTAAAAATTAAGGGTTTCTTTAATATATTCCATAACACGGAAATAGTTTTTTAAAAGCTTCAATAGATCAAAATTTAAATAACTGTAAGAGAGCACGTAACCGTCAACATAAAGAAAAGATAAAGCAAAAAGAATCAAATTACCATCTTACCTATTACCGTGGTATACCACGGTATTAGTTTCCCCAACCAAAAATGGCGTCTATCACCGCTGTATTTTATTTTCCAATTTAAACACATTTCCAGGCCAAATAAAATATAAAGTTCACGAACAAGTTGTGCACAAAACTATAAACAACCATTAAACAGTCGTAGCATTCGTTCAATAGTGGTAGCTATTACGTAAACTAATAAATAAGGTTCGGGTACACTCGCATGTGACGTGACGCGTTTGTACAAACAGCAACACAGTTAACTATACACTTCAAAAATGGGAAATACTGCAAGAAAGAGAATTACACTTGAAGGCGTCGTGTTATGCATGTGTGCGTGTGTTTATGAGTATAAATTGGCTATTATTCAAAAGAGTTTTGAAACAATAATTTTTCTTTTATGGCTGATCCAACGTCATTATTGACATTAATGCCATATTATTGAATTCGTGGAAAATAATGAATGAATAATAAATATAAATTACATTATATTGGTGCATCATATCAAAAATATGAAGCACCAATAAAAGCATTAGCAATATAATTAGTTTATTTCATCCCAACGTTCGTCTGAAAGCTAAATCATAATTTTGACAAATTCACCTTTCTTGTTGAAATAAAACCTTTATTTACAGTATGGAAAAAAACTTTGCCCAAACAACTAAAATGACAAAGCTCAAAGGCACATTACACATACGCAAACGTTATTTGATTTGAAGTTGACATAATAGAAATATATATATCTCTTTCAATCGTTATCATTTTCTCTCTGCTCTGTCTTTAATGGGCAGTTAAGTGTGTTGCTGTTTGTACTACACAACCACTTCCTACGCCGCCGTCGCGGGAACTGACGTATTACGAGCTTGTTGTTAAAATCACACACACTTGCATAAACAGATCCGTTAGTCAACTAGATAAGGTTCACTTTTGTATAAATATGTTTTATTGTAAAACGAACGGCTTGCTTATAAAACGCATATTTTGAAATGCCGCGGTAATGGGCGCCGATTTTGATACCCCCGGTAATAGGCGCCGTTACCTTATAGTGTTTTAATTACAACTCGATACCTCCACGCGTTCTCGAGATAAAGGGTCTTGACAGACGGACAGAAGGACGGACAGTGATCTTAAAAGTGTTCCGTTTTTTCCTTTTGAGGTACGGAACCCTAAAATACACGCAATCGGCCATTTATGGTTACCACCATCCATTAGAAATAAAAGCTTTAATGACTAATTTATTATTTTTGGCTTTTTGAGACTTCTCATATTGTTTTGCACAGAAAAAATGTATTAAGGAAAGAAGAAGAAGAAGGAAAGAGGAAGAAGGAAAGAAGGAGCGACTTGAATGACATTAAAGTATATGTTACGTAAAATATCGAAATCTGTAGGCTTTGTCGCGTGATAAATAAATGATAAAGCATCCGTCACGTTCTGCCAAATAGTGACTGAGAGTGACGGATACTTTATCATTTATTTATCGCGCGACAAAGCGTAGCATCATAAGCCTACTGGACAAAATCAGTTGCATGTATAAAGTTGCACCAGTTAGTCCTCTTAGAACCGACTAGGAGCTATTTGTTGAAAAACACAATTAAATACAAACCAAATGATATCGAATTGCGGTACTCGATTGCTTGCGCAGTTTCTGTAAACAAACAGGCTAGGCAGGATATTGTGTAACAAGGCAAATATTCATTCAAAACTGTGGGCGTACCCGCAATCGAAAACTTTTTGGATTATTTGAGTTTTTCTGTTACATCGATACGAGTCGAAAGTAAACGTTGGCCTTCTGTTTTAGCATCACATTTACCCACTTTATAAGAGTGCCATCGTGAACATTCACAATACAGTTGTGTATAAAAGATAATAATTTATTTTTATACCACACCTGGCCATAAAGTGGCTTTTACCGCACGCTACGCATACGGAAAAAGCCACTTTCTGGCCAAGTGTAGACATAAAATGATGTTACACAACACAACACGGGAGGTAGTTGTTACTATTCTCAAACATGCAATGAAATGTTGACATTATGTGCCTTATAATAAATAGGCCGCAAAGTACCTCGTTTCCGGTGCGGCTTGACGCTTGGCATTTAATAGACTTTCATATAACATTGCGGGCGTAGGCATGCAATGTTTTTTTTTTTTAATTTCCATTCCACACCGTTCCACATTTATTTGTGACACAACATCACGTCGTTCAGCCATTATCAATAAACGATGTTTGCTATATTTTGCAGTTTTATTTATATAAAATCGACATGAATATAACAAATAAACAATTTCCATTAATTAAAAATTGCAAACTTAAGTAATTACAAAAATACACATTTAAAATATTTCATCTAAATATCCGCGGTAAAAATGTATACTGAAACAGTTTTTGGAAATGAAACTGAAAATGTTTAATTCTGTAATTCTATTTTTTGTCTACTTTACTTTTAGTGTCTGAATTAAAGTTTGATTTTTTGGAGTGTTTTTAATTTATGTCATTGCATATTTAAGCACTTTACATACCTTGGCGTGAAATGGGGTTACCAGCCTCTGTAGTAATGTACTATTTCTGCCCTCCGGCAGGAAAGCGTCACTTCTGGCTCCGTCGAACAGAAAAATAGTATACCTTGGCCAGTAGGTAAATAAAGCCTCAGATCACATCAAATATTAGTGTCCAAAATAGTACAGAACGGGGATGGGAAGCGATCCCTGCGGTCAATTAAAAGACGCAGGGACGTTAGCACTAACCAGTGCCCTTTTTAGGATGTCGTTGAGTGCAGCGTGGCGGGAGTGGCGGCCGGCGCCCGAAGAACACACGAGTCCGTGGTGGCTAAAGTGATCTACAGATGCCCCACAGGACGCGCAGCAGTGCTCCGCACAGATCTCGGCCCCGAGTCTGAGACTGACTGCTATGCGGAGGGTGGTTCTCGATGAAAGTGCCGGTATTGGGTGAGGAGTATGCGTGGAGCCAGTGCCATTTCTGGAATATGTTGTTTAATTTCGTTCAGCAGGGTGTCCCGGTTGACAGAGCTGAAGGCATTTTTTACGTCTAATTTTAGGAGAACCTCGCACATGTTGCTTTTTGCAAAGGTGCGCACGGCGTAGACTGCTGCCTCGCAACCTCCCTGGGTACCAAACCACTTACAAGTGGGGTTTGGTCTCAAAAAGAGTTTGTAATTTAGCTCGTGTAAGTCGGACGCACACTTTAGCTGCTAAGCAGCGTAACGTCGAGCCCATAGCGATAGGACGAACACCGCCATCCTTCTTCGTAAGGGCAATAAGATTGGCCCCATAAAACACCGGCGTCACGTCCTGACAAACATCTCCCTGCAGCATGAGGTTCACCAACTTTGTCAGACTAGCGGCACAGAATATATATAAGCTAAAGCAGTAAGGAAGCTACAAACAAAACGATCGAAACGCACGCACACATAGACGCGCGCTTTTACAAGGCCCCTAAGGGAATCTCGCGGTGCCGTCAGTCGCGAGTGCTGCATGCAGTGTTGGCAAAAATGTAATCCCAATTAACAATTAACGATTAACGATTGATCTGTTAATTGCAATTAACAATTACCAATTACAGAAAAGTAATTGTTAATTGCAATTAACGATTACGTAATTAATATTCGTTAATCGTTAATTGATATTAACAATTGATTTAGCTACGCATCATAAGGTAGGCAAGACATCTTTTTGAAAAATAGGAACGGCAGAGCTCACATCCACTTACATGTGTCTTAGATGATGATCAGGTTCTGATGATGGAGCCGGAAGGTATCTATGGGAACTACGTAAAAAAACGACGCAACCCCATCGTGATTGGGCTCATTTGTTTCGCCTTGACGAGTACTCTGAACCGAGATGATATCCAGGGCCTGATGATGGAGCCGGAAGGTGGGCATGGGAACTCCGTAATAAAACGTCGGAACCCCATCCGTGTTTGGGCTCATTTGTTTTGTCTTGACGAGTACTCTGTCAATGTCCATTTCGATGTCGATGTCGATGTCCGATGTCGATGTCGATCGCGATGTCGATGTCCATGTCCGATGTCCGATGTCCGATATCGATGTCGATGTCCGATGTCCGATGTCGATGTCGATGTCGACGTCGATGTCCGATGTCCGATGTCGATGTCCGATGTCGATGTCCGATGTCGATGTCCGATCTCGATTTTGATGTCGATGTCTATGTCGATGTCCGATGTCCGATGTCGATGTCGACACCGAAATCGACATCGGACATCGACATCGGACATCGATATCGGACACGACATCGGACATCGACATCGACATCGACATCGAAATCGACATTGACAGAGTACTCGTCAAGACAAAACAAATGAGCCCAAACACGATGGGGTTGCGTCGTTTTTTTACGTAGTTCCCATAGATACCTTCCGGCTCCATCATCAGACCCTGGAGATCTTGTATGAAAACATTAAAAGGCACCCTCGATATAACCGTCATACCAAAGTAATTGAAGCTAGGTTAATTGGGATTACCAATTACAGTATTTGCAATTAACAATTAACTCGTTAATCCCAATTAAAGTAATTGGGATTAACGAGTTAATCGAATACAATTGTATTCGAATACAATTGTATTTGGATTGATAATCCAATTACATTTGTATTCGATTAATGCCAACACTGTGCATGGAGGCTAGCGGTCGCGCTTTGTTTTTGTTACGTGCGCGCGCCCAGACAGCCCGCGATCTTTTCATTTTAAACAACCCTAACGCTCTAATGGAGCCTAGGTATTTATTTCAAAAAGTAAGCGTAGCTTCCATACTGCTCTATTTATATTCTGTGCTAGCGGTGCTACATACCTACGAAATATGATTTGAATCTCAGCCTTTCGGTGAAGAAAGAACATCATGAGGAAACCTGCATTCATCCGCGAAGAAATTCGAAGGTGTATGCGAAGTTCCCAACCCGTCCTGGGCCAGGTTGGGACTAGAGTGGCTTTATTCTCATCTGGGAGACTAGGCCTGTGCCCAGCAGTGGGAGGTATATAGCGTGTTATGATTATGAAATATCTATTGTATTTCAAACCGCCAGACTAACAATATTGTTTTACGTTAGCCGTGTATTTGTAGAGGAACAAGAGAAAGCAATAGAAAAGAGCGCACTTTTGTAAATACGTTTAGGTATACAATCACTTTCTGTAGCAGAGTACATGTTTACACTTACGCACAATCATAGCGTATTTTTGGTACATCGTTAAAATTTATTGTTTCAACCATGAAAGTCCTGAAATATTTTTAATTTAGATGTCATTGCAAAACTTCATTAAATTAAGGAGACGTACCAGGTTAATTGCATGACAGCTAGGGGAAAACGGTCGAGATGAATATTTAATACGTCAACCCTAGAGATAAAGCTGTCACCGTAGATTTTGCCTTTAAAAATATTTTTACATTTTCTGTCGGCCCTAAGTGAAAAAACAGTGAATCATCCTGCGGATAATCTCCTGAAATAGCAGCAGACCTACGGTAGTTGCTATTATCTATATATATAAAAGAAGAAGTCCTGACTGACTTACTGGCTCATCAACGCACAGCCGAAACTACTGAAGCTAGAAACTTGAAATTTTTACAGTAGGGTGGTTGTATAACGTAAGTAAGGGATAAGAAGGGATTTTTCGAAATTCATCCCCAAAGAGGGTTAAATAGGGGTTGAAACTTTGTATGGGGACCAAACGATTTTGGAAGTAGGAAATCTGAAACTTCGAACATAGACTCTTCAATATAAGCTGAGAAAAGTAATTTCACCGTTTTGTGAAATTCACCCCCAAAAGGGTTAAAAGGGGGGTTGAAAGTTTATATGGGGTACACACGATTTATAAAGTAGAAGATCTGAGACTTCGAACATAGACTCTCCAATATAAATTGAGAAAAGTAATTTCACCGTTTTTTGAAATTCACCCCCAAAAAGGGTTAAATGGGGGTTGAAAGTTTATATGGGGACCAAACAATTTTTAAAGTAAGAGATCTGAGACTTCATACATAGACTCTTCAATATAAGTAAAGAAAAGTGATTTCACCGTTTTTTGAAATTCATCCCTGAAAGGGGTTAAATGGGGGTTGAAACTTTGTATAGGGACCTAACGATTTTTGAAGTTCGAGATCTGAGACTTCGTTCATAGACCCTTCAATATGAGTAGAGAAAAGCAATTTAACCGTTTTTTGAAATTCATCCCCAAAGTGGTTTAAATGGGGGTTGTAGCTCTGTATAGGGACCAAACGATTTTTGAAGTAGGAGATCTGAGAGTTCGGACATAGACTCTTCAATAAAAGTTAAGACAACAAATTTCACCGTTTTTTGAAATTCATCCCCAAAAGGGTTTAAATGGGGGTTGAAACTTTGTATAGGGACCAAACAATTTTTGAAGTTGGAGATCTGAGACTTCATACATAGACTCTTCAATATAAGTAAAGAAAAGTGATTTCATCGTTTTTTGAAATTCATCCCTGAAAGGGGTTAAATGGGGGTTGAAACTTTGTATAGGGACCTAACGATTTTTGAAGTTGGAGATCTGAGACTTCGTTCATAGACCCTTCAATATGAGTAGAGAAAAGCAATTTCACCGTTTTTTGAAATTCATCCCCAAAGTGGTTTAAATGGGGGTTGTAGCTCTGTATAGGGTCCAAACGATTTTTGAAGTAGGAGATCTGAGAGTTCGGACATAGACTCTTCAATAAAAGTTAAGACAACAAATTTCACCATTTTTTGAAATTCATCCCCAAAAGGGTTTAAATGGGGGTTGAAACTTTGTATAGGGACCAAACGATCTTTGAAGTTGGAGATCTGAGACTTCGTACATAGACCCTTCAATATGAGTAGAGAAAGGTACTTTCAGCGTTTTTTGTAATTCATTCCTAAAAGGGGTATAACGGGGGTTGAAATTTTGTATAGGGACCATACGATTTTTGAAGTAGGAGATCTCAAATTGATGAATTGAATAGATCTGAAATTATTTCAAGATTTATTAAAATTAATGTCGGGTTGAGTAGGGGTTGAGTTTGGTTAAGGACCGTATCATTTTTAAATTAAGAGGTTTGAAACTCCATACGTAGTATATATTAGAACAGTAATGACGATGATTTGAAACTATGTACTCTTCAATTAGTAGATTATGTAAGTAACCGGTGGTTTATGAAGTGAATTTAATTATTTTGAAATAATCCTTAAATGCACAAAGGAATTGATTTTTGCGGTAAATGCTCGGTTTTGGACCCGATATTTGAGCAATTTTTTTAATTACAACATTTACACCCACATCTGTCAACAAACATCAGAAACTATTTATGAATACTAATTGCCTAATTATAATTTACATCGCAGACGAAGTCGCGGGCATAAGCTAGTCTCTTGATAAAGTCATTCAGGCATAAGGCTTTCCTATCGGCTGCATAGTTCAGTAATAAAGTAGTTTACGCAACTGATACATATACATACATAATAAGGGGACACTCGTGTTTTAAGGCCTAATTATGTACAGTTGCATAATAGTACATTACACAACTAGGGTGGTAATACAAAGAAAGGCCGAGATCGCAGATGTTTGCGGCCCGAGCTGCAAGCGAGAGACGTAAATATGCGATCGAGGGAATATAACCTCCCGTGTTGTGTACATCACTTTATGTCTACACTTGGCCAGAAAGCGCCTTTTTCTATACGCGTAGCGTGCGGTAAAAGCCACTTTATGGCCAGCTGTAGCGTAAATTATTTTATCTACACACAAATCATGTGTTCGGGGTTTTTTTTTTTTCAATTAATAATCTGGGGGAACGGCAGTGCCCCCGCCAAGTCGAGCAAAACAAAGGCGCGACCGTACCAGTCTTTTCTGGAAGCCATTCAGGCCATTTTCAACCTCATGTAATTTTGTGTTGGCTAAAGCTAAAACCCTGAATTTTAAGTAACGTAAAAGGCATAATATGGCTTAGATATATTCTTAATAACATTTAATTGAACTTGCAGTTTAAGAATTATCGCACGTCAAAGTTTCTTAGTTTTGTCACTGACTCACTCACTTACTCACTGATCATCATAATTGTAAAGCAGACCCACAAGACCCAAATTTCAGTTACAACTGCACAAATAAGTATGTTATCCTATACAAATACATGCGATTACAAAGTTACCCTTGTAGTTCAAATGGAAAATATAATGTATTGCAATGTAATAAATAAAGGAAGAACACTTACAAAAAGTAATTAGATCCCATCAAAATCATTACATGTAACAACAAAGATGCAAGTCTCGCAACGCCGCGCCATTCTTCTACAACAGAAAAGTTTTGAGACGTAATGTAAACGTGTCCACAAAACGTGGAGGATTTTTTTATTTGAGTATAAATTGTGTTCCTCTATGGTTAAATAATAGGCAAGTCGGTTGAAATCAAGTTTTGTGGTCCCCCCGGTACTGACTTGGTTTAACATTACATCTTAGAACTTTTCTATTGTAGAAGAACTGCGTTGCGAGACTTGCATCTTTTTTACATGTATTTAAGTTTTATTTCGAGCTTTTTAAATGTTATTTTTGTTCTAAACACCGAAACACGTAAAAATCTCTAACCTTTTAATCTCAAATTAGAACATCTCATAAACGGCTGAACCGATTTTGATGAAACCTAGCTAAGAACACTCTAGATTAAATTACCATTAAAACAAAAAACCGGAATCAAAATAGATTCACCCGTTAGCTACGATGCCATAAACAGACACATAAAGCCACAGATACACACGTTATACTTAGAACATCACTTCTCAGTGTTATTTTTGGAGATGACTGGTTTTGCTCCAACTGTTTTACGTGTGAAAAAATAAAGATTACAATCATTAGATTAGGTTAAGTCCAAAACATCCCATTATCCTGTCGTCGTGATAATGTAGCCCTTATACATATAGTATTAGTAAATAGTACCTAATAAACTAATTAATGGGTTTTTAAATTTGAATAGGAATTTAGGCAAGCGTGAATAAAACTAAGTTTATAAATAATTAATCAATTATTCATATTTAAGTGAACAAACGTTAAAAATCCTCTGCCAATAATAGTACATTACACAACTAGGGTGGTAAAACAAAGAAAGGAGAGAGAAGAGATCGCAGAAGTTTGCGGCCCGAGCTGCAAGCGAGGGACGTAAATATGCGATCGAGGGCTTTCTTTATTACCTCCCGTGTTGTGTACATCACTTTATGTCTACACTTGGCCAGAAAGCCAGGTGTGGCATAAAATATTTTGTACAACATGCATATAATGTGTGTAAAGCCACGTCAGCTAAACAATCCGTCAGTCATTGCAAACCTTTTCCACAGAATATAAATAGAGCAGTATGGAAGCTACGCTTATACTTTTTGAAATAAATACCTACGCTCCATTAGAGCGTTAGGGTTGTTTAAAATGAAAAGATCGCGGGCTGTCTGGGCGCGCGCACGTAACAAAAACAAAGTGCGACCGCTCGCCTCCATGCAGCACTCGCGACTGACGGCACCGCGAGATTCCCTTAGGGGCCTTGTAAAAGCGCGCGTCTATGTGTGCGTGCGTTTCGATCGTTTTGTTTGTAGCTTCCTTACTGCTTTAGCTTATATATATTTTGTGCCTTTTCGAAGTGATTGTTTCGTGGCTTATAAAAAAGGACATACTCGTCACTGAATGTTCAACTTTCAACTTTTATTAAAGGATAGTTTTCTAATCGAAGCAAACATAAAACTGTACTCACTTTATAAGCGTGTCGAAGTCAATAATTTAATGCTATTAAATTGAAGTAGGCATAACAAATCAAATCAAAATATTTATTTGCCAATACCTACAAGTGAATACCTACATTTATACGAAACATATTATTTCACAATATCATTAGTTAAATGCGAATCACACGTTGCCACTCCAATTACGTTTAAATGTGAAGCTCGAAGAGCTCAAATAAAGGAAGTCAGGTTTAATACCGGCATCCTTACAAAACCTGTTAAGTTTTCATTCTTTTAAACCATTTTACTGTGTGCGATAAATTTACAGCCTCTATTTCTTTATATACTTTTAAAGATTAATAGAATTACCTAATCTAACATATTATTTTATTTTATTTGTAATAAAGAAGATGAAATTAAAAGTAGATTGACGATGAAAATCTGGGAGTGGTTAAACGTATCATGTATAGAAATTGTTTTTTTTAAATGTAGAATAAGAAACTTGTAGTAGTTTAGACGTTTTTATGTTTTAGCTATTTTATGACTTCGTTGACATAATAACATTCAATTTCTAATAGATTTTACTACAACTCTACTCCACATAACATAACATTTGATAATATCTAAATAACAGTTTACTTGTATTTGTGAGCTTATCACTAAATAAGTTTCAATTTGTATCTCTTTACCTCTAAAATCATTTTAGGTTTAATTTTATAAAATATTCAGTCGCTGACATCGGCAACATTCATATCAGGGATGCATTCTTAGCCGCATAATACTCGTAGCTATGTTTGCAAGTTATTATCATTATTCAATTGTAGGGCAGTCAAAATTGGGTGAGTTCTCTTAATTACAACTTTTCGGAAGGTAACTCAAATTAGCATGCATCAAAGAGTTACGACTAATGAGCCAGCGTGGCAGCCGAGTTGAAATTTAAACGAAACTGTAGAGTGAACCCGAACGACGTAATTACCACCTCTATGCCTTGTAACAGCCTCTCAAGACTTAATTAGCCTTAAATTATGGGAGAAGTGTTTTAGAATGGCTTTATATAAGAAATAATTTTCTATAGACGCGTATCCTTGGCGTTAGGCTGGTTATTTTTTAGTCTAGTTCTAAACAAGAACTATATTGCCGCTCTTTAAATTATATAAGAACGAACTTTTAAGCTGTGTACTTACTATTATGAACATCACGGAGCTCCACGATTAGAACTCAAAATAATAATTTTGCCTAGTAATGTTACTATTGTTAAAAATCGTACCCCTTAATATGGGTTTCGTGACGTGAATATAAATGAGTGACAGGCTTCGTCAAGCCAATAATTAATTCCACAACAAAATCTGTAATTTTAGGCCCGTGGAAATTAAGATTACTTAAAATCGCAAAGCATGATGTAGTTCTGATTTTTTGGTACGCTGTTTGGATCAGTTAGGGTATAGTGTAGATCCCAATTTGTGCTTTTAACTTTTTTGGATTCCTGCTCTAACTACGCATTATTGACCATAGCAACTTTGGCACAAATTAACTACATTGAATTTGCTATTAGTCTAAGATCCGAGTATAGGACGACCTTCACCGAACTGGTTAATGGATGAAATGTATTTTATATGAAATTAAATATGTTAATAAATATATTGCAAGTGGGTTGCCTAAAAAACTTCAGTCCAGAATATGATTAATTAAAAATTTAAGTTAAATTTGCACCTGGTTAGTATGTGATACTAAGGAAACGAGGTGCAAACTTAGCTCAACCGGTTACTATGAGAAAGTTAGGATGAAGTCGGCACGAGTCGGGTCGGGGGGGTTCACAGAATGAGCAGATTTTTGGTTTAGGGGCATTTTAGCACATAGCAAGCCGCGCCGCTCCGTGTGTTCTTCACCTACGTGCGACAGAGAGGTCCCAGCGAACCATCCCATGCGATAGAAGAGTGTTATGTGCTAAAATGCCCCTAAACCAGAAATCTGCTCATTCTGTAAACGGGAACCCGTGCCAACTACGTCCTAACTTTCTCATACTAACAGGTTGAGCTAAGTTTGCACCTCGTTTCCTTAGCATCACATACCCACCAGGTGCAAATTTAACTTAAATTTTTAATTAATCATATTCTGGACTGAATTTTTTTAGGCAACCCACTTGCAATATATTTAATAACATATTTAATTTAATATAAAAGACTTTTCATCCATTAACCAGTTCGGTGAAGGTCGTTCTATACTGGGATCCTCTACTATATAAATTTGGCTCTATTAATTTTTACTGTAAATGTGATAGTTACCGGTTGAAATTGATGAAACTCCAAAAAGCAAAGGTGCTCTTTCAAGCCTTTTGGAGTAAAATAGCTTAAAAAAAAGTGTAGAAACCGAACTTCTTACCTCTCCCCCTACTACCCGCGCGAGGTTTCTTGATGGTTCCCAATGTCAAAGCATTCAAGACTATCTAAGTAACAAATGTACCGAGAATCAGAGCTTGAAAGAGCACCCCTGCTTTTTGGAGTTTCATCAATTTCAAAACCTTAATGCTCGATAACTACCACACTTTATACAGTAAAAATTAACAGAACCTAATTTATAGCAAATTTAATGTAGTTAATTTGTGCCAAAGCTGGTACTGTCAAAAAATGCGTAGTTAGAGCAGAAATCCAACAAAGTTAAAAAATGCCGTAATTCTTCACGTGTTGCTCAGCTAGCACAACTTTTTAGAAGTTGCAAATTGGGTATCACATTACCCTAACCCAATGATTTCAAAAGTAAGGATAGGGCGATACGTACAGTTTGGGTGGGTCGATTTTCGGCCGCGACATTTGTATGCCAAACTAAATGTATGGCATACAAATGTCGCGGACGAAAATCCACCCGGGTCTATATTCCCCGTAACAGTAAATGGAGCCTTTTACCACGCAATTAGACATTTTTATAACGTCCGGCTGCGCTGTGCGCTGCGCGTTCACTGCCGCGTTGGTCCTAAAACTGTTTTTTGGACCAACGCGTTGGAACCGTCTGCGCGCTCGTTAGCCCTGTCCTTTATATACCTACGTCATTGCCCTAATCTAACTGGTCCAAACAACATACCAAAAAATCAGAACTACATCATGCTTTGCGATTTCAGCATTTTAACGCGTCTCTTTCCACGGGCCTATTTCGTTTTATAGAATGTTCTAATTAATTTTAATTTCGTAATGTGCTCGTGAAAATGTTCAGACATTTACCGCTACGATTAAGATACAGCGTGATCACCCCCGCGGGGCTAAGAGAAGCGCGAGATGATTATTGTCGACTTTCTAGACACGTATTTTTGTATTACATTTATCATCTATTATTTAATTCTATTTGTGAGTGTGTATCATTTGTTTGTATGGTGTGCATGTCTGGTTGCATGATTATCATATTTGTCATATTTCTTTCCTCCGTTACCTTACTATAAATATAGACTATTAAATTAGGTTAGATTTGTTTTTATAACAATTCTATTGAGTTAAAGGTTTTAGAAAAAAAAACAATGATGAGTCACTCAACATAATGTTATGACTTACAGTTGCATACGAGTCAATATGGAGCCTTTGTATTTGTTTGGGTAATTAAACGACAAAAAAAATTCTATTAATGGGTTTGTGGAAGAAAGGACAACCCATCAAAAACATTACATGTAAAAAGATGCAAGACTCGCAACGCAGTCCTTTTACAACAAGAAAGTTTTGAGATGTAATATTAAACCAAGTCAGTACCGGGGGGGTATCAACAGAACTCGATTTCCACCGACTTGCCTATTATTTAACTGTGGAGGAACATTTTATAGTAACTAATCTGTAATGCAGGGCGCGCTTTCTCTTTGATGTTCGCGTGCAAAATACGTTGCCGCCATCTTGTGCTAGCCAATTCCACACACAAGTCCTGGATTAAGAGATAGAGTACTTTTTATCCCAGTAAGCAGTTGCTTTGAGACAATGCTAAGCAAATAAAGCAGGTAAAGCCACAGTAAAATACTAAAATACCGTAACTCATAATTCCCAAACTATTGCACTTTAACCAACAGTTATAATTTCATTACATCAGTAAAAATAACCGTCTGCAATTCCGCCCCAACTAAAGCCCTTAAGTTTTTCCTCCTCGTCTGAAGTAAGATATAAATAACGACTGAGAACCACTACTGTCCATATGTTCTAGTGATCCCCTAGGGATCGGCCTTTTCCTCGTATTTGCTGCCCTTATACGAGTACGGCATAGCTACATAAAATGAGAATTATTATTGTCACGTCAAAGATAACATAATGTTAAATAACTTAATACCAAGTTACAAAACCAACTTCAAATAAACCTATTCAATAAAAAATGCACATGGTACTGTAAAAAATACCCAAATTGCTGTAGTAGGTGTGCCTATAATATATAGAAGATTTTCCTCGATTTCTCCAAATCCCATCATCGGATCCTAATCTAGGGTCAGTGGGACTAACTGAAAGGTATCTCTTTAACCCTTCGTATGCTTAGGCACTGATTAGTGCGGAGCCTTTGAAACTTATATTAAAATTTCTTTAAGTTTCAATTTGATACGAAAATTTTTGAAATAACACGAAGGGTTAAGGCGAGGTGAGACCAGAATCGGGCACGGAAGCCTAGTTTCCAAATCATTTTTAGAGCACTTATTTGACTCTTAGGTCACTGTAAAACATATATAATAATATTCAGAACTGTATCTAGAGCTTCCTCTCACTTAGAACACGATAGCAAACACTTCGCTCGATAGAAAAGTAGCGCGAAAACACTATAAAATAAAGTATTTTTTTCATTTTTTTTTCATTTTGTTCATCACTAGTTACCTTTTCTGACAAAATTAATACCTGACAATCATGATTTCACAGTCATGCAGGGCATCCTCTCATGTTTGGGTTGATAACGTATACTTTTATGTTAGAAATCGAAGATAATTTGCAATAATCTGCATTCCGCCCGACCCTAGTTTGTATGTGAAATGCGAGCCAGGTCCTACCGCGCCTTAAAAAAAATCTAAATCAGTCCAGCCGTCTTCGAGTAATCGAGGAACAAACATAAAAAATGATTCCGACGAACTGACAATCTCTTCCTTTTTTGGTGTCGGTTTAAAACAATATACTTCTAATGATAACATATTGCACACATTTCTCCATTAGATCAAACAGTCAAGTCATTTGTCATAAATTTATAACTAATTAGAGGATTTGCAAATTGCATGTTTCTATAACACGTTTCGCGAAAACAACTGCAAACTCAGAACCAGAAGCAGAAGTTTCATATATGTGGCTACTCTGTGGTTCTGTAGCGATTTCACCGTAACGACTATGTCGTCCGCAAATCATATGGTGTGGGATGTATTCACCGTTCACGTTAATGCCTCATCCTGTCCAGTCAAGTGTCTTGAAAACGTCCTCCAGTGCATTAGTGAACAGTTTCGGGGATATGAAGTCCCCCAGCTTCACGCCTCTATGAAGCTGGATTGGCTTTGTTTGACTGCCTTGTATTTGGACTGACATTGTGACCGCGTTGTAAATACATCTCAGCACCTCGATATAACGCGTATCGACTTATCCCTGCAGAGCCATACTCCATAACAGCCCAGGTCTCGAATGCCTTTTTGTAGTCCACAAACGACAAATAAAGGGGCTGATTATACTACTCAGTCTTCTGTATAATTTGCCTAATTATGTGAATGTAGTCTACAGTACTCAAACCTCCCCGAAACCCGTTCTGCTCTGGAGGCTAGAACTCGTCAAGTCTCGCGCAAGTCTTTTAGTTATGACCCTCGAAAACAACTTGTAAACGTGACTCAGCGGCAAAATGGGCTATAGTTCTTCAGAAGAGTCTTATCGCCCTTCTTAAATAACAGCACCACAATGCTCCTGTGTGCTCCAGGGGTTCCCCCGGATGATATTAAGTTGATACCGAGTTGGAAATTCGCTGAAGCTCCATCAGAACAGATCATCGTCATATGACCTTTCATTTCATAACTTTACCTGTGAAATAGGATATAACTTGCTTAAAATATTGGTATAAATCGATTTGTACTGAGTTGAATCTCAAATTCATTTTATGCAAAAAGGGACAATGTTTTTTTTAATACTGGATCAAAAATATAGATCTTAAACAATAGAACTCTTTTGGTGTTGCAGGTGTCTATGGGCGACGGTGATTGCTTACCATCAGGCGACCCGTCTACTCGTTTGCCCCCTATTTCATAAAAAAAAAAAATATAGTTTACCGAAGTATTTTTAATTTATAAACGTTTATTGAGTATACAACTGTTATAAAAAAAGTTATTTATAATAAGCTGAACAGTATATCCTCTCTCACTTTATGAAATATAGGTGAAAAAGGGTATATCGCCAATTATATCCTTCAAGAGCATATTTTAGCTTGGATACAAGTCGCATTTTTTTTAACCGATAAGATTACGGAAGTAAAGTAATATCATAAAGAAGATTTTTTTTTGTTAATAAAACTGCATTTACAGTTTTTCTGTAACTAAAGTGGTTAAAAAACCATTAAGAAAAATGTCAATAATTTTGGGTCCCAGAGGCATTTTTCCTCTCCTGTAAAGTAGTGTTTTTCGACATATATCCCTTTTCACTAGAGCCACAGATGTGTGCATGACAATGTACAACAATTACGTCTTATGTGATGAATAAAGAATTATCTTATCTTACCTTATCATTTTTGCACTATTCTTATTGACACGACAAACACTGACGCGTTCAAGAAGTTTGTTATGCCTTCATTATTCAAGTAGATTTCAATTAAGTACAAAAATACACATTATTATAAATATGTTAATACCTAAATAAATGTTTTAGAAAAAGCCGGCCAAGCGCGAGTCGGACTCGCCCACCGAGAGTTCCGTACAAACTTGTAGTATATAAATAGTTCAAGATAAACGGTATTGAGAGACAAACTTAACTTTGCTGTTGGAAAACTGTTGTCACATACCGTATGGTACGGGACGACATAGGTCGCGGTTAGTTTAGTAACTGACATAAAATAAGTTTGTGTTATGATATTTGTGAATTTCTAAAAAAGGTATGCAAGTTAAGAAAACTATTATATTTCTCCTGTAATATACAGGGTCATATTATTAATCGGTAGTTATATTATAACGCATTTTGTTCAGTTACTTCGGAGACAATATAGGGAATGGTATTGTTTTCAACGTACCTATTTCTCTTAAATCTAAAAGTACATGATAAAAAAAATGGTTTTGGAATCTACCAATTAAGCCCTTTCATTTGATACCCTACTTGACACAATAGCACAACTTTAAATTCTCGACCTCCCATTTCGGCCCCCTTTAAAAAAAAGGAAAAAAGGTAAAAGATTTTTTTACGTCTAGTAGGCTCGGGTAAGCGACTTTTAAAACTATTCCAAATCGATAGCAGCAGTAGTTCCGGAGATATCTGACTGTGACAGACGGACACACAGACAAAGTCGCACCATAAGGGTTACTTTTTTACCATTTTGATACGGAACCCTAAAAATGGATGGGTTTAAAACGAAGATGAAGTTTTCGAGCGCAAACAGGACGCGTGGAGGAATCTTTTAGCTCTTAATTAACATTACAGCACACAGAGTCCGTATCATTGAACCTTTTTATTTTATTAACTTTATGTGGCTCTATTATGCTTAGGGCTTCCAATCCCGCAGCCTATCTTTAATCTCGGTACCTGCGGGATTGCACATTTGCGATCCCGTGAGATCCCGGTATTGGCGGGATCCCGCATAGAATTTTATGATATCAATTATAAGGTAAATCAAACAAGGAAATAATCAACGTATTTAAACTTTTAATAGAGTTTACCTTTAAATATTATGTATTTCACATAAAAAAATTACTTTGCACTTCTGTTAGTTCTATTGTGACCAAAATTAAAATCAACCTATGTTAAACAAACTGTAAGGAACTCAATTATAATTTAAGACAAATTATTAAAATATTCAATTTATGTATGTATGTAAACACTTTATTTCACTTTATGAAATAGAAACAATAAAAACAAAAAAAATTAATCTGTACAAAGGCGAACTTACTCCTATAAGGGATCTTTTCTAGTTAACCTTTGAGTTGAGCAAACGAGAAAGAATAACTAAGATCAAAGAAGATAGACAAACTATTATGCTAACTTACACATAGAAAAAGGTTTTATTATTATTTATTAGTATTTATTCTTTGCTTGTATAAATATTTTGTTGAAAATGTTTGTCCCGCAGTCCGCAAATCCCGTGGGATCCCGCGCTCGTAATCCCGCTATGAGCGGGACTGAAAAAAGGCGCGGGATCCCGGAATACCGAGATCTCGGAATACCGAGATTGGAAGCCCTAATTATGCTCTAACCCTATAACTATACTTTGTTGCGTTTGTTGACTTTTTCATCGCGCTTTCCCAATGAGAACACTTTCGTTCGACCAATAAAAATTTCTAAAAAATCTGTTCTTTATCATATTTACAATCACGGCTGTATTATTATTGTATGCCATTAACAATTTAACGGGTTGTAAATATATATTGCAATAAATTGAAGACAACAGTCTGCAACATTTTGATTTTCTTTTTACAAATAAATAGCGTGTAAATATTTATCGACGCATTTAATTGAGACACAGCCGCATGGAAAATGCGATGGTGCCCCAATTGGTATTGAGTGCAATTCTCTATAGACCCTTTCCCCTTTAAAAGTATACATTAGATTTGCTACTGCCCATTATTTATCTGAAACGGCTGTTTATAAACATTAAAGGGACATTCATGGCGGAATATAATTTGGCTATCGAATAGCTCATCAAAGGTTTATTGCCGCTTTGATTAAGAAAACCTATCCACAAATTCTCCGCCAATTCCTTCGGAGACTATTATCTCAGTGGAACTTGTAAGGGTGCTACTGTAATGGTATACTCGTATAGCATAGCTAAATATAGCATTGATTTTAGTTCAATATATTCGACACCCACGTATTTTCAGACTGAAATCACAAAATACTATTAACCCTCTTTATACTTTTTAGAAGTTTCTCCAATTCACAAAAACCTGTAGTCCCTTATATATTTCATATCAATTTTAAATCAATAAATCAGTATAGGTACCAGTAGCGTGACATCCAAAGAACTCGATTCTTACCGGCTTGCCTAATATCAGGCATTTGAGCACCATATTCTACAGCTCTTAAGGAAAATGTACGCCAAATCTGCACCGGCTTGCCCAAGGATATCTTTTACACCACGCCACTGATAGGTACCAACTTCTATCCCATTCTCTGGCCTCTGGATTGCTTGTCAATGCCAATGTGGTTAAAACCGAATGGTATTTTTTTGACATTTTTCGTCCTCAATCAAAAAGTACATATTTAAGAAAAAATTAAATAGTTTTGGAATCTACAAATTAGGCCCTTTCATTGGATACCTGGTATCCAATGAAAGTTCCTTATTTATTGGATACCAGGTATCCAATGAAAGGGCCTAATTTGTAGATTCCAAAACCATTTAATTTTTTCTTAAATATGTACTTTTGGATTGAGGATGAAAAACGTCAAAAAAACTCACTTGATGTAAATAATAGCTCTACTTAAAATTTTCGAGTTCCCATTTCGGACCCCTTTAACAAAAAATAAAAAAGGTGTAATATTTTGTTTCAAGTCCAATAGACTCTGGTCAGCGATTTTAACAATATTCCACAAATCGATAGCAGCAGACAGGCAGACAGAGTCACACCGTAAGGGTTCTTTTTTTTTATTATTTTGGCACAAAACCCTAAAAAGCTGTTAAAAAAGTAATGATACTCATACAGGGTGTCCCTAGAAACCTGAAATGTACATGTTGATTAGGGTATTTCTAACTAATATACAAAGTATCCTAACAATTAGTGCAAAACTTACGGAGAAATAAACGAATTACCATTTTTGCTTTTGAACATCCTGTATGAAGGCACATGGCCAATCGAAACTCCTTCAGCAAATCCAACCTCATCTTTTTCTTTTGTAAGATTTTCTTTTAATACTTGTTTGGTGTGACATTGACATATTTCCTATGATGAATCATATTCCTAAAAAATAATTTGTTCATATTTTTCAAAATGCAAAACTATTATTCTGCTGAGGATTACGTAAACATGATTTTAATTTACGGAGAGTGTCACCAGAATGCCGACCTTGCGTTAAGGACTTCCAGAGAGAGATACGGAGAAAACAGGAGATGTCAGTCAGTCCAATTAATGACGTCATTGCGTATGTGTGATACGATATGTTACGTTTTATTTAGTTGATTTTTAATTCTTGAATTTTGTTTCTTGAAATTTAAATATTTGATCTAATCGTAAGCTCCTAATTTTAAAAATATGCTTATCAGAGCATTCCTCAGAAGTAATTATTTCTACGGGGGATTTCAGGCTATGTCCAAAGGCCACGCTTTATAATTCAAACACAAAAGTGTTCCAACGTTCCATGTTTTTTTAGATTTGCGAAATTGTAAAAAATATCGTCCTTACAATAAAACTACAAACAACTTAAGTACTTCGTAAGTAGGATTTACTCTAAATAGGTGTGATATTAAAATAACTTAAATAAAGTTACTGTAAGCTTTACCTCAGGGAATGTGATTAATTAAAGCCTCAAAATAATTCTTAACTCCTTCATTGTGAATATAAGTTTAATAGCTTTTGTTGTAGTTGCGGCCTGAAACGCCGCGCCCAGGGAAATTACACGTGAAAGGAAATACGAAAACGAGGACACGGCGTCTTCTGAGCCGGTGCAAGCAACGCGATACAGCGATCTTAAGAGAATCTGTGGTAGCGTATTTGATTGTATAAGTATATAGTAACGACAGCAGAATCAGAATTAGACCAGCTACCCACGACCCGTGTTTTTTGATTTCCGTAGCCAAAATAGCAAAAACGGTACCCTTATAGTTTCGTCATGTCCGTCCGTCCGTCTATCCGTCCGCCTGTCCGCATGCCACAGGTTTTTACTCAAAAACTACATGACGTATATTGATGAAATTTGGAACAAAGGTAGGCCGCTAGGTTTGGTAGGTAGTTAAACAACTAAAATAAATAGGTATTTTTAGCAGGGGCACTCCATACATGTAACGAAGATAATTTTTTTTTTCAATTTGCAAACATATGTATATTTTGAAACCATATCGCTACCAGTTCATGACTTAATAACCCTGGGCGTTATGATTAAATCTGTGGTCACCCTATTTCAATTAATCCGGGAATTGAGTGGAAATCTCGCTTTTATTGCAGGAAATTGGCATTCAAACAAATGTTGCGGCCGATGGATCCCTTACGGGGATAAAAGATCAGTAGAACGGAAGACCGTTACTTTATAGGTTCGGGCTGTGAATCGTTTTATTTAAACGTGCATCACGATACTTAATTTCAGTAATTGTTATTATATTTTGATTTCTTACGTAGCAAACTAACATAAAGATACTTATAGTAAAAATTATCTAAGGTGTCGGAACGTTTGTTCATTGTCTTTACGAACATTCGGACACCTTAGATAATTCTTACTATAAACAAACTTGTGGCCTTTTTTATTTTAATCATATAAGCTATTGAAGTACTACATTTTGTAATGCATATATAAAATCTATCCTATTGGAAACAAAATATCCTTCTTAAAAGCTTATCTATCCACTGGACAGTAAATAATTTTAGTACCTATACATAGCAAATTCCCAAGGAATTAACGGCTTAATCCCGAGGGACGCCTTTATTACACTTTTGTGACTGATTTTGGACCGAAAGCATAATAAACGGATTACTTATGGAGTACGTATAAATTAAATGAAAAATTGTTACCTTAACTGTGTGAAGTCATTCCGATTCCTGCAGATCATTTTTTTCTCAAACGCTCTTAATTTTAACCAAATTTAGAATCTGCATCTAATATGAGTACATCGCAAATGCATGCATCACGCTCATACTGCCAAGCACTGCTCCATTTACATACGTAACAGATTCTTGATGACCACTCGGTCTTACACCGGCTGGCAGGTGAATAAACGAGGTGTATTCAGTACGTATCTGCATTGAGAGCAAGATGAATCGCCTCAATATATCCCCGGAGCCAGATCGTTATCTCTACATTAAGTGAAACTTCATTCGCTGGAACTTGACTTAATGTATTTCGTGTTTGAGAGGTTTCTAAAGTGATGATCCCTTTGCGTGTTGACTTGACACCGTGAGTGTTTTATCAACACTCGACTGGAGAAAGGTATAAGAAGTCGAGTATATTCATGCTATATATATATATATTAAGCATAACTTCTTATTCTGTTTTCAGTTTTAAGCTACCAATTTAACTGCCGCCTTTACAGAAATGAATTGCTTCCAGAAAATAGGTTAAGTTAGAACTGCGACCATAATCGAAACAAACTGCTCCCAGAAATGTATGTTAGGTTAGGTTTTAAACTGCGACCCCAACAGAAACGAGCTGCTACCAGAAATTTAGAAAATTCCAACTTCCGATTAGGCGTATTAAAATTATACTTTTTAATAATAAATTATGAAAAGAATAGCTTTAGCTATCCAGAGAGGTAATGCTGCCAGCGTAATGGGTACCATGCCGCAGGCAGAACTACTTGAGGGAATGTTCTTTTTTATAATGTTTGTTTCAGGTAGTTTAATCTAGTTTTTAGGTCAGCTTAGTTTTCGATATAAGTTATTTTTAATCTCAATGTATGGCAACTGTTTCTAGCTTCTTTGTTCTAAATTAAATCTAATGTTGTATGTTCTTATTATGAAAAATAATGTTACACTTAGTAATTGTTATGCGTAATAATAGTATGTGAATTAAAATATGCATTTTAAAATTTACAATTTAATATTATGCAAATATACAATTTGCATAAATGCGTAACAACGGTAAACGTTGTCAAAATAGAAAGATTTACTGTATGCATTTTAATATAGGCCCTGTTTCACCGTACAAAACGAAGAAATCGCTTACAAGACCGGTGGTCGGCTTAAAATATTGTTCACCTCCTATTTACTTACAGCTATAAGACATCTCTTCAGTTCGGAGATAATGGAAATTGTCATAATATCGATGTGATGACAGGAGATCAAGTCGGAGAATCTTTTATGGGTTTCGTAATAAAAGAAAAGCCTATTAACAAAGTTTTCTGCCTTGAGCGACAGAGAGTGGCGGGTCTGATCGCGATCCGATTGTTAACCTCGACTGGAGTAATTTTCTGGAGAACCGAGGTCGTTTTACCGCCGAACTATTGTACTTTTATAGGTTTTATGACAAGATGTTACGATGTACGTACTAGTTGTAGTTAATATAGCAATTAATAAAATTAATTCGCATTTGATAGACAAAAGCTATTGGCTACTTCAACTAATGATAAAGAAAAAGGAAGTAGTAGCGCAAAAAAACACACAGAACACTCCAATTCATAGCACTAGCCTCGATGTAAAAATAATGAAATAAGATAGTACTTATTAGAATTCTTTCTTATAAAACCTACATTTCAATGATTATAATTAATTTTTATGTAGAGCAGTGGTGGGCAAAGTTCGACCCGCGGGCCATGTCTGGTCCGTGGGTGGCTTTAATCCGGCCCTCCGGCTGCCCTTCGAAAATCTTCTGAAGAGCAGTGGGCGGGGCATATTTGGCAGAGAGCCAATGGTCGATGTGGCAGACGAGTTTTGGATTCGAAACCGCAAACAACTCGTCCTATGGGACGACCTCCCACCAGGTGGACTGATAATCTGAAGAGAGTGGCGGGAAGCGATTGTATACGGGTAACTGAGGATCGGATATGGTGGCAAGAACTGGGGAAGGCCTACGTACAGCAGTGGGTGACTACGGGCTAGATGATGATAATGATAGCCGTGTCCTAGCTTAAAGTAACACGGAAAGGAGGCGTCATAAGACACTTGTCCGGTATACAAATTTTTGCCATATTTGGCGAGGGGGTAACGAGGTAACGCACACTTACTTACACACGCGTACATGAAAAATCGTCTATCACTACGAAACTAACACGTAACAAATAGAACAACACATTGACCAATTCACATTCACAAAGATACATTTTCCATTGAAATAGTGTAATGACGTGACGCACAACATTGATAAGTTTAGGAGAACACCACAGCAACGCAAAGTTGTTTGTGTACTAGTAAACAATCTTCAAATAATGCCAAATCAGATTTTTGTATTTTTTATATTTTAAAGGAAGTAAATAATGATAATGTGATTCTAAATACTTTAGATGTGAAAGGAAACACCATCTCTTTGTGTCCGAGGTAGAATTTATGTCACTTTTGCTGACGTGCTGCGTAAAAACCCGCCGACCAGGCGGCCAGCATTGTGTTTAGGACCCTTTGCAGCTTCAGTGCGACATTTGGCATATATTGGGATCAGCAGAGTTCGTTACTGATCGTCCGCACGTTTGACTCTTGCAGGTAAGAAGGAGCTCTACATGACATATTTATGCCATCAAAAAAATTGTCTTTTAATGAAAATTATAAGAAAATGAAATAATTATTATCTTATTCTCCGCAAGGAATATTGCGCCTAACTGCTAAATTTAATCATACACTCGACATGTACCCTCTTATTAAATTTTAATAACATTTATGAAATGGAAGGCCCCGACCCTTCTTTAACAAAGTGCTCGTTTAATTTACGAGTAGTATCAGTTTTCTTAATAATGAATTATAATTAAATTCTTCCTGACTTGTAATTTGATGTAAAACAAAATTAATTAATTTTCCCCATTATTTGAAGTGCTTGGGCGACGTGCTTAAGTTTGAAACAATGTTGCATATATGCCAAAAACAGTATTTTTTTAAACAATTGGGACATAAAATAATAATGGTGACATTGCAACTCGCAAAACCATATGCATGATTGTTCGCTACAAATGTATATTTTTAGAGCAATTAGGCGGGCATGCACTAGAACATGCGGTTTAATATTCGCAATGCAGTGCGCCTAGTTTTTATTTAGCCCATAGCCAGAATACGTATGATACAAAAGCCCGCCAGCTCTGTTAAGTCGCGACATAGATTACTGGAAAGGAACACTTTTGAAGTGTTGGTCACCTAGTGGTGTATCGTGGTGGACTCGTGATTACAATGTTTTGTGATCGAATACCAGCGGTCGCTGTGTACAAATGTGTTACTCCATCTTAGGTATGTAAATTACCTGAGTTTGGTTCTGCTAATCGCTCCTTACGGTGATAAAAAATATAACGTCGATACATACAAATTCAGACAAATGAATGCGTAGCCATTTTCCTGTCGGTTAAGGTAAATAATCTGCCCTACCAAATATTTGGATACGTACTTAAATAGCCCCGTAAGAAATAAGAAAATGCAAATAAACACTTTAAAATATTCGATTGTTTATAAAAGTTTTGTCCAACTTGTTTCTTAAAAATGTAATTCACTGTCATTCATTTACGCTTATACGATTATAAGCGTAAAGTATCGATATACTGTCTACCTGTCTTACACAAACTTGGTAAACTACCTTCTATTGGCCTCGTCTAATCTGAGTAGGATGTTATTAAATAATGATATTAAAAATAGCTACCATTAAAAAGTAGGGAAGATGAATTATTCTTAAAAAAGTTATATTAAATAATTAAGTGAACAGTCCAACGTGAATCTCCGTTGACTTAACTTATTCATCAGATCGTTGGACCGAAAATGGTTTCTAATTAAGCCGTAACCTAAAAAAGGTTACGCCGAAAGTTACGTACCCTCACCGCTGTACATTTAACTGCTCAAACGCACAAATAAATAATGATTGTGGTGAACTTCAAAACATTTACATAGTTGCTGTTTGTTACTGTAATAGCCAAACTTGAGCCTTATTACTAGGTACGCGGATTGATATTAAAAGTGAATGGACCCAATTTGTAACAACGGAATTAAAATACAACCTATCACGTGCTGTTTGTATGTACATATGAGTAGTGCGATATATAGAAGTTAATAAGTAGCAACGATTATGTCCAACCACTTCCGGCATAATTGGATAGTTTCGATCGAAATAATAGCATTGATACGTGTAATTATCTTATACAAAATGTATATTTTGTGACCATATCAATACAATAATCGATATAAATTTTATTTTGTATCGCACCTGAACGAAAGTGCAAAGACGAATTTCGTGCAGTTTTAATTTATACGTGTATGAAAGTAATAAAAAGAAAAATGTCATTTCCACTCTCGCTACGCCCGCGACCTCGCACGCCTATGCAAGTACTTACGTATGTACGGTGTAATCATGGTTTTCATCAAAAGGGAGGCACAGTGGTGCGCTTTCAGAGCCATCAGCTCGTCACGACGGCATTCAGTCGCGCCGCTGACGGCGATCGCAATTATGTCATGCTGTATACTTTTTTGCTCTCACGGTTTACAGTCCATTTAACTGGGAACGGATTTTGAGATTTGATAGATTTTTGTTAATAAATGTAACTTGACTGGGACTTATCTATTCCTCTTTTGCAGTAAATTTCAAGGGAATTTATGCACGCTATTTCGGCGAAGTATTGCTTCTAAGCGATAAGACCGCCCGTCGTCTACCATTAGTTTTTAATATCTTGTTTATTTAAGGATCTCTGTATTTTTATTTAGTGTGCAATAAAGAGTATTGTATTGTGTATTGTATTGTATTTACGGGTTCGTTAGGTGCCTTGCGTCTCTCAGAGCGGAAATGGAAGCCCCGCGAAGCCTTTCGACTAGAGGCATTGGGGCAGTGTTGTGTCGACTCGAAGATGTGACGAAGCTATGCTGCCCAGCCCAACTGTATTTTTCTGAGAGCTTCCTTATCGAAGTTGTTCCTACCGAGCTGGATGAATCTATCTGACATTATCGACGACATGATTGGCACTGGGTCCACGAATAAATTGAACTTGACTTTGGTCTTATCCAAGTTCATTCCAGGACCCACCCGTCTGGAAGAAACACTTATGCTGGGTTTACACGGGCTTATTTAGTAACTAATGCTTAGTACTTGTCACTTTCACTTGTCACATGTGTGTAAACATATTGTATTAGTGCTTAGTATTAAGTTATGTTTACACTTTGATAAGTCGCAAGTGCAGGTGAGAAGTGATTAGTTAACATGTTTTTAGGATAATAAGTGTTAAGAATTCGTTTACACATTGTTTAGTTGTACTTTGTGCAGGTGCAATGAAACAAAATGGACGACGAACAACGATTGGAATTACGAAATATTTTAAAAAGAATAGTCGAAAAGGATAGGTATTAAATTCAACGTTTGCTCCTCAGTCCACCTCATTTTTGTACCGTTCGTATCCATATGCACAATGAAACAAGGTATAAATTTACCCAATCGTAAGAATAATGTTAAACTCTTAGATAGCTTTACCGCATTCAGGCTACAAGTCGTCATCTCTTCTCGGTATAAACTCAGGCTAGTTAACATTTTACTGCGGGGTCCAAGCGCCACTATTAAGCTTTTTGCTCGGGATTATTAATTATGATCCCTGATGAAGTTCAATTACTAAGCTGCGCCATCAATCTTGCCACTCAGAGACAGAGTGATGTATGACTCCCAGATATTGGCAGAACCCACACAAATTTACGTGGATAATTATCTAGAGATCATTCAGCGACTTAATTGATAGTCTCCATATTCGTTATTTTTGGTATAGCTTGTAATTGTAAATTAATTACTATTTTTAGAAAGTTGTACACAACTTTTTTTTATCTGAGGTTTTTTTACATAATTTCTACTCAGAATCGCGCGTACTATCGTCTCTATTAGATGAAAAAAGAAAAAAGTGTCTCAAATTTTTCATACAAACATCGTTCTTCCGTTCCATTACCACCATACAAGTGTATATGGAAAAGTAACGGAATAATAAATAATATTAGGACAAACACATTAGGACGTTTTACGGCGAGGTGCCGTGGACATGGGGCCGCGGACGAAATCATGCAAAATTACTCAGATTAAAAACAAAAGTGTAAAACTTTCTATAAAATGGCCTACCTTCAAACTCAATAAATTTATTTATTGAGTTTGTAAATGATTATGTACATTGTCTTAAACTATTCAATGGATAGTATAACAAGTATGTATAAGTAAGTCCATAATTTACATTTTTATAACGTTATTTGATCAGAAGCACTTCGAAGCAAGAAGACTTGGTGCTACTTGAAGTTATGACAGCTGATGCTTTCTGTACTTTCCAGAGTCTGTTTAACTTGGAACGCTCCACCCGTTCGGAGCCCGTGTAAACAAGTACAACAAGGGTGACTAAAGGCTTTTACCGTTTCCGTAAAAGCCCCAACGTACACTTTATCGGTATGGAATTAAAGAACTTCCACGTGCTTAATGACATCTCATTCAAGAGAGTTTAGATATTAAAAGATGCAATGTTTTTTTGTGGAATGGAAAAAAACTTAATTTAATACCTGCCTATTTTGTGCTTTCTTTTTTAGAAATCAAAATAAGTATTTGGGAAGAACGACATTAACGATGAGGGAGGACGCCTAGTCTGCCGTCATAACGTAAAAAGACACAACTAACATTTTTTTTCGACACTGAGTTATATACATATTCGGAATCAGCGAAATTTACTGATTCCGAATATGTAAAAATCTTGATGTCGAAAAAAAATGTTAGTTGTGTCTTTTTACGTTATGACGGCAGTAGTTACCCAATAACTACATTATTATCATCATCAGCCCACTACTGGACATAGACTTCCCCAGTTCGCGCTACCAAATAATAAGTACATTCAGATGAAATTTGACTCATGGGTAGCCTAACTCCTAGGATAAGATATAAGGTATTTTTTATCTTGGATATTTATGGGTTCCCTTGGGACTATAGTTGTACTGAATACATATGATACTAACCATCACGTACATACGTATACCAATTCTTGTCGAGATTATTACTATGCCTGCTTGCCCGCCTGCTTGCTGCCTGGGATGATTGCTTGCATAATTGCAACTGTAACGGATGGAAGCTAGTGGGCAATGAACATTAAAACATAGTAGTTTATGCAACTGATTCATAATGAGGAACCTATAAGGCGGCGAGTTTTATAATAAGATCACACAAGTGTTTTTAGACCTAATTATATGTATATGCAGTTGCATACATTATTTTATCTACACACAAATTTTGAGTATTCTTAAATGCGTTTAGAACCCGATAGTAAATGACAGCAGCTTTACTCCATTTACTTCTTAATACATTTTCTTATCTATGGTACGTCTAAGGTTTTAGAGGGCGCTTTCACCCTCAATAAAAATTACATTTTTGATAGGTTACAGATTATGGAATATTTTACAGGTTAACATAAAAAAACTACTCGCCTCCATAAACACCTACACAAAGTAACTTTGTTTATTTTACAGTCTGTGAAAGATAAAAGAAAACACCAACATTTCATACAAGCATTATCTGGTGCGTGCTCAATTTGTCTGACTATTGTACGGATAGTGGCGAAACTTTTTCGATAAGTCCGACCGATAACAGCTAAACTCCGCCGCACACGAAGCGTGTTCCATTTAGCTCCTACATCGACAACGTCCTGTGACCAGTCTTCATCGTTCAATGGCTGCGTGTTTGTGGTTACACCCACTTGCTACTAACATTTGATATAGATAGGGATTATGTTAGAAATCAACATTATTTTGAATAATGTTAGGGGTTCCAGATTTCTTTGTTCTGGTTAAACGTCAGCTGCATGCTCATTTTATCGGCTGGATGTTATTTGAGCTTCATTGTGCTAATTCTATATGAATTCTTACTTCCAAGACTTCCAACAAATTTATAAGTGTTGACATTCAAAATATATCAGTTTTTGTCATCATCAATCAAAATATGTATATCAAACACCATTATTTTCTGTGAAGCTGAATTTTTTTTGGTATTTTTTCTCCCGCAGCATCGCCAAATAGGCCTGCTTTAAAAAAATCACAGTTATCCCGGAATAAAAGGGATACCCGTAAATCCCGTAACATTAAATATATTCATATACACTCATGGCCAATGATTCATTGTCCGTGAGTTTAACATAACTACGAGTGGGTACAATATGTACCGTCTAGCATTTTTTTAATTTTTTAATAATTACTTACGCCAAACCAGACAGACTAATTTTGAGTATATGCTCCAAATTTTATTTTCTTCCATAATTAAGGTAACGTAAATATAAATACAATAGATTCCTTTGTTATAAATTGCGATTGTAATTTGCATTTGGAGTTTATTATATATTAAAAGTATGCAGAATATCCAAAAAGCGCAGAAATGTATTTATCAAAAAACTCAAGGGTAAAGTTTACAAGCGATAAATGAAAATGTTGATTATTATTTGATGGAAGGAATAAAATGTATTTTAGTATTTTTAGTGTATGGATTCTGGTACGAAGTAGAATAAATCTGGGGTAGCCGTCGTTGCGTCGAATCCGATGGCTTTTGTTTAGACATTATGAGAATGTACGAATTGTCGCGAACACGGATTTCAGTGTATAATACCTTCGAAAGCTAATTCGTATCGGACGTTGAAAATGTTTCCGTTTCTCTTATCGACACTGAAGAGTTTACCTCTTGGAGGATTTTGTCTCGAAGATTGTCGAGTTTCAATAGGTGATTTTGAGAAAATTGAAACAGAAATTTAGCTTAGAAAATAAATGAGTGACTAGCAAATCCTGTAATATTAAGATTTAATTGCACTTAAGATTTAAAAGTATAGAAATATTCTATGTAGGTATGTATATTCGTTATAAGAAATACATTAAGCTCATTAAGGTGAATCGTTCTGAATACAAACGAAAAGAGTGTTAAATATGGATTTTAACAACATCAAACATGGTTACAATTACATAAATACGAAAAACTTAATTCCGATATCCAGAGTCACGAATATCAAAATACCGATGTTTAAAATTCCGAATGGATTAAAATTCCTATTATTACGATTCCGATTTTTCATAACTACGATTTTCAAAATGCCGAAATTCCGAATCTATGATAATGCGGGCAGTATAGTACATTACTGCAGAGGCCGGGAAGTAAGGAATTGCCGGTCGAGTACATATAGCTGGCCGAGCGAAGCGAGGCCAGATAGTTACGAGGCCGGCAACCCCATTTCCCGCCGAGGTATGTATAGTGCTTTTCTCAAACATGCAATGAAATAAATAAACTTACTATAATAACCTTACTTATTATTTTATAACACAAACAAACTGGCTGTCAGAAAGTGACATTAGTGACATTATATCCATAGACAATGCAAGTTCGGCCAAGCTGTTTCAGTTCACATTTTTACCGCGAATATTTAGATGAAATATTTTAAATGTGTATTCTTGTGGTTTAGTTTGCAATTTATAATAATTGGAAATTGTTTATAATGGGTTATTTGTTATGTTCATGTCAATTTTAAATAAATAAAACTGCAAAATATAGCAAAAATCGTTTTTTGTTTTTTTAATGGCTGAATGCCGTGATGCTGGGGCCCAAATAAATGTGGAATGGAAATTTAAAAAAATACATTGGCCGGCCAGGCCGGCAATGTAAGTATGTAATTCCATTCCGTGCCAAGTGTCAAACCGCATAGGAAACGAGGTACTTTGTGGCCTATTTTTAGGCACGTAATGTCAACATTTCATGCCATGTTTGAGAAAAGTTTATTTATTTCATTGCATGTTTGAGAAAAGCACTATACATACCTCGGCGGGAAATGGGGTTGCCGGCTTCTGCAGTAATGTAAGTACTATTTTTTTATTTCCATATTTATTTATGACTCAGCATCACGGCATTCAGCTATTAAAAAACCAATAAACGATGTTTGCTATATTTTGCAGTTTTATTTATATAAAATCGACATGAACAAACAAATAACACATTATAAACAAATTCTAATAAATTTAAATTGCAAATATAACTACAATACAAATATACACATTTAAAATATTTCACCTAAATATTCGCGGTAAAAATGTATACTGAAACAGTTTTTGGAACGGAAATTGAAAATTTTTCATTCTATAATTTTATTTTTTGTCTACTTTACTTTTAGTGTCTCTAGAAAATTAAGTTTAATTTTTTGGAGTGTTTTTAATTTATTTCATTTCATTCATTTCATTCATTTCGCGTCAAATGGGGTTGCCAGCCTCGTAACTATCTGGCCTCGCTTTCGCTCGGCCATCTACGTGTACTCGGCCGGCAACCCCTACTTCCCGGCCTCTTTAGAAAAGTAATGTACTATTAAGTAAATAAAGCTTTTTTTCGCATGGGCTAATAGATTGCTAATTTATTTTAATCTTTTGGGACTTCTCATGTTGTTTCGCGTAGATAAAATGAATCAGGCTATGATATAAAACACATTTGAACCAACTCTGGTGTTATTAAAGTCGATTCTTAATCTCCTTTTCGTTTGTATGGAAAACCGAGCGCCTTGAATCACCTTAACCTCATCTAATCTTGCGAAAATAGAGAAAATTCCTAATGAAATTTTAAATTAATGTTGTTCCCATTTTGAGAATGTTTTCTCGAGGGTATTTAGAATAATTCAAATAAAGAGGATATTTTCGAAGGTTCCAGAGATTTTATAAAACAAGCACAGATTTACTTCAAAGCCGGGTAACAGGAAAACCTGTTTTCTGAGTTAATCGTCTTTACACGCTCAACTCACGTGGTTGATGTAGTAAAGGAAAAATACGGATTCAGAAATCCTTTGTTTATCACCAGCTTCCGATTTCGCAGATTTTTCTTGTGTTTTCAGCTGAGTTTGGCTGAATTTCATTTTTGTAACAACGGTACAGTACTAGGATTGACACACAGTATTTACACAAACCAGAACGCTAATTTGTTTGAAAATCAGAGGTCGTCCGAACGGACTGTATTTGGTATGTGTACTATCACATGTTATGCCCTAGGTATAATTTATATTATATCTTTAGTACCTTTAGTATTGCTGGCAATAACATATGACGAAACGAGACATGCAGAAATATCTGACTCGACCTAATTGCTATAGGAATAAAGTAGTGTAAAATAATGTTGCATTCTCTGTTTTATCGCAATGGTATAACCGGTCTCTGTACTAGTGTCACAGAATGAGTATTACATACAGAAGCTTCCCTCTCTAATAAAACTGTCGTTCGGGTCCGAAGACCTTTCGGAGCTCATCGTATTAGACCATCTCTCTCTATCGCATAAAGCGTACTAATGCGTGCTCTTTCTTGTCGCTGGCTAATAACATCCACGGTTGGCTTCAAGGCCCCGCGGCACGATTGCGAAGTGAGTCACTCGTGCTAGTGTGACATTGTGGTTGTGTGGGCTACTCACACTTAAATATAATATATAATAATATTTACACTTATAATAAATACTTAACACTAAATATTTACACTTATATTTATTTATATACAATTATTATATTTACACAGTTATTTATATTTACACATATTTATTATAAACTAGTTACACATATACAATAATAAAAACAAAACATAATTTCACACATGTACACATTGTTTACATTTCATCCGTCAATAAATATTGACGTGCCAACTGGTCGAGTGCAGTGAAGCCGCGCAATGTAAACCCGTTCCGTTAGCGCGGCGTCGACCGCGCATGCGCGCGGCCTGACTGCGCCCGCGCCGCGCCGCGCTCGCCAGTCGAACTGAGATTCTGACGCTAAATGCATGTCGCTCTTGACCGCATCGCTAATTACGATTTCGTATCGCTTTCGCTTATTTCTATCGTTATATTGTATTTCTAACTTCTATCTTCTTTCCGTGCTGTTCTATTCATTGTGACTATCTTCAGACTTTGGCTATCCTTCTGTGTTGTACGATTATAGACATTATATACATTGGAGTAAAGTGGACGTTTATATTACTTCACCCGAAGACTACACAACGACACCTACAGTGGTGACCCCTCAAGAACATATTACCAAGCTGAGGATTTATGCACAAACCGTACGTAGCAGTGTCCAGAAATATGCCTAACGATAACGGTCAAGACAATGGCGGTCACACCGCACCGGGCGCAAACCCGTCGAGCGGATTGCGCGTTTCCACTGCACCGTCATCCGACATTTTTAAAGTGGGAGTACGCGTACCACCTTTTTGGCCTGAGGAACCGGAGATATGGTTCTCGCAGATTGAGGGTCAATTTGCCATCGCCGGCATAACTAACGATTTGACCAAATTTCACTACGTCATCAGTCAATTGGACCGTCAGTTTTCTAAGGAGGTCAAGGATATTATTACCAACCCGCCGGCCGTTGACAAGTATCCTAAGCTAAAAAGCGAGCTAATCAGACGACTCAGCGATACCAAGGAACGGCAGATCCAGCAGCTTCTTCATCATGAGGAACTTGGAGAACGTAAGCCTTCCCAGTTCCTGCGGCACTTGCAGGATCTAGCAGCCAACCGCATCACGGACGACGTTCTACGTATGATGTGGACCGACAGGTTACCCCGGAGCATCCAGACAGTACTCGCAGGGCACCCTACAGCATCTTTGGACATCCTCGCCGACCTGGCGGACAGAGTCCATGACATCGGCCCACGTTGTGTATGCTCATCACACGTTGCTTCCATGGGCTACAATCCCGGATGTGGTCAGCCTGGCTCCAACACAGATGCCATGGCGAGGGAGATTGCCGAGCTGAGGAAGCAGGTGCAGGCCTTGAGGACCCAGGAGCATCGTAGGGGGAGATCCCGATCTAGGGGTCGTGGCAAGTCCGGCAATCAGAGCCGATCCAACACTAGATCACAGTCCAGTTACCGGAAGTATCCCATTTGCTGGTACCACTCTAAGCACGGCCACAACGCCAACAAGTGTGTACAGCCCTGTGACTACGGGAAGTCGGGAAACGCCGCGGGCAGTCGGTAATGGCGACAGCTGATAGCCCCGTTTCTTCCGGTCGCCTGTTTGTTACCGACAGAAAGTCGAAGGCGCAGTTCTTGGTCGACACTGGTAGCGATCTCTGCGTCTTCCCCAAGGCATTGCTGCGCGAACGTCGAGCACCAACGGACTACAAACTAACCGCAGCCAACGGGACGACCATTGACACCTTCGGTTACGCGCACCTTAACCTGGACTTTGGACTTCGACGCGAATATCCATGGCGTTTTGTCGTAGCTAATGTTACTAAACCCATTATAGGTGTAGATTTTTTATCGTACTATAATTTGATAGTAGACTGTAGGAACCAAAAACTAGTAGATAACACAACTAGCTTATCTTCTTCTGCTATCTCTGCTATTTGCGATAATATATTTTCTGTGAAGGTTCTGACTGGCGAGTCTTGCTATCACCGCATATTATCACAGGAATTTCCTGAAATCACGCGACCAGCTGGCACGCAACGCACAATACCGCACAACACACAACACCACATTCGCACCACTCCAGGTCCTCCAGTATCCTGCGCTCCGAGACGTCTTGCTCCGGACAAGCTGAAGGTGGCGAGGCAAGAATTTGAAGGTATGTTGGCTAACGGTACGGCTAGACCATCTGATAGTCCGTGGTCTTCACCGCTGCACCTAGCGCCGAAAAAAGATAACGGATGGCGCCCTTGCGGCGATTATCGCCAACTCAACGCTCGCACCATACCGGACAAATACCCAATACGGCACTTGCACGATTTCACTCATAGCATATCTGGTTGTAAGATCTTTAGTACTATTGATCTCGTAAAGGCTTACAACCAGATACCTGTGTGTCCAGAGGACATTCCGAAAACGGCCATAACGACCCCTTTCGGAATGTTCGAGTTCCCATTTATGACGTTTGGCTTACGTAACGCTGGACAGAGTTTCCAGCGGTTCGTGGACGAGCTTACGCGAGGCCTGGACTTCGTCTACTGTTACCTTGACGACTTTTTAATCTTTTCCGCAGATGAAAACCAGCACAAACAACATCTGCGTGAAGTTTTTACCAGACTCCGGGACTACGGCATGGTGATAAACGTGTCGAAGTGCGTCTTCGGTGCTCCCCAGGTAACTTTTCTAGGTTACCTGATCTCGGAGAGCGGTACCAAGCCACTAGACACCAAGATCGAAGCCATACGTGACTTTCCACCGCCCAAGGACGTTAGGCAGCTGAGGAGATTTTTGGGCATGGCCAACTTTTACAGGCGATTCCTGCCGCAGGCCGCCCAAATTCAAGCGCCTTTAAATGCACTCCTGGGTGGAGCAGCGAAGGGTTCCACGCCCATTAACCTCACTGGCGATGCTCTGAAGGCTTTCCAAGCAACAAAGGAAAGCTTATCCAACGCAGCGTTGCTTGCTCATCCAGATTCTCGAGCAAAGCTGGCGTTGGTGACAGACGCATCAGATGTGGCACTCGGCGCTGTCCTTCAGCAGCAGCTAGAAAGTAACGTATGGCAGCCGTTAGCTTTCTTTTCCCGGAAGCTAAGTCCATCCCAGACCAAGTACTCGCCATATGATCGCGAACTACTTGCGATCTATGAAGCGATCAAGTATTTCCGACACATGCTGGAGGCGAGACACTTCATTGTCTATACTGACCATAAGCCCATCAGTTTTGCCTTCCACGAGAGAAAGCATAACTGTTCACCTAGGCAGTATAGACACTTGGATTACATATCCCAGTTCATAACCGACATAAGGCATATTTCTGGCAAAGATAATGTAGTAGCCGACACCTTATCCCGAGTTGAGGAACTGGAGATATCTCTCGATCTCGCCGACCTAGCTAAGTCCCAAGAGTCCGATCCTGAACTCGCCGAGTACCTGGCATCGTCTTCTTTACGCTTGGTAAGAATGTCAGTCCCGGGAAGTCGTCAACCCCTGTACTGCGACGTCAGTACATCGACGCCCCGGCCATACGTTACCAAACCACATCGCAGAACTGTCTTCAACAGTCTCCACTCCCTAAGTCACCCAGGCCCCAACGCAACTGCTAAGATCGTAGCCCAGCGTTTTGTGTGGCCAGGCATCAGGAAGGATTGCAGAGACTGGGCACGAAGTTGCGTGCCATGCCAGCGAGCAAAGGTAACCCGTCACGTGTCTGCCCCTTTAGGCACATTCGAGCTACCTCGCGCTCGTTTCCAGCAGGTGCATATTGACCTGATTGGGCCTTTACCTGTTTCGCAAGGTAACCGCTATTGCCTGACTGCCATAGACCGCTTTACTCGGTGGCCGGAAGTCATACCAATAGCGGACATCACTGCGGAAACAGTGGCCAAAGCCTTACTCGCCGGCTGGATATCCAGATTTGGCTGTCCTGTGGATATTGTGACAGATCGTGGTCGACAATTTGAGTCCACACTGTTTCAGTACCTAGCTAAGGCCATCGGATTCCAACACAAGCGGACAACGGCGTATCATCCGGCATGTAATGGGATGGTGGAGCGTTTTCACAGACAGCTCAAAGCAGCCATTACATGCCAAGCTGACGCCAATTGGTGCGAGATATTGCCCCAAGTCCTTCTCGGTATACGAAGCGCATTCAAAGAGGATTTACAATCTTCCTCTGCTGAATTACTTTACGGCGAGCCGCTCCGACTCCCTGGCGAATTTTTTGATCCCAGTGTACCCGGTACCACGGACATTACTGATTTTACCGCGCGGTTACGCTCATTCGCCTCGAAGTTGAAGCCGGTTCCAGCTTCACGCCATAATCGGGACAAGATCTTTGTGTTCAAAGAGCTAGCGACGGCTGAATATGTCTTCCTTCGCGAAGACGCCTCACGTGCTCCTCTAACATCTGCCTATTCAGGTCCACACAAGGTTTTGGAGAGAAACGATAAAGTTTTCAGGCTTCTCTTTAAGGGTAAACCAGTTTCCGTGACCATAGACCGTCTTAAGCCGGCATACTATTTAGCCGAAGAGTTAGTTCCACCCACAGATCAGGATACTACTTCACCTGTCAAACCAACAGATACGGCGCGTGCATCGCAAAACGCACAATCGCATCCTGATCCCACTCCTTCAAACGTACCTCGAATTACTCGATCTGGAAGGCATGTACGTTTCCCGGATTATTATCGCCCCTAACCAGGTCTCTGGGGGGGAGTGATGTGGGCTACTCACACTTAAATATAATATATAATAATATTTACACTTATAATAAATACTTAACACTAAATATTTACACTTATATTTATTTATATACAATTATTATATTTACTCAGTTATTTATATTTACACATATTTATTATAAACTAGTTACACATATACAATAATAAAAACAAAACATAATTTCACACATGTACACATTGTTTACATTTCATCCGTCAATAAATATTGACGTGCCAACTGGTCGAGTGCAGTGAAGCCGCGCAATGTAAACCCGTTCCGTTAGCGCGGCGTCGACCGCGCATGCGCGCGGCCTGACTGCGCCCGCGCCGCGCCGCGCTCGCCAGTCGAACTGAGATTCTGACGCTAAATGCATGTCGCTCTTGACCGCATCGCTAATTACGATTTCGTATCGCTTTCGCTTATTTCTATCGTTATATTGTATTTCTAACTTCTATCTTCTTTCCGTGCTGTTCTATTCATTGTGACTATCTTCAGACTTTGGCTATCCTTCTGTGTTGTACGATTATAGACATTATATACATTGGAGTAAAGTGGACGTTTATATTACTTCACCCGAAGACTACACAACGACACCTACAGTTGTAATGATTTGGAAATTGACCCAAGTTCTTGTACTGGAGGGTAGCTAGGTATTGTGTTTGGTACAACAAAAACAATAGTTTTAATTGCGTTATGTAAAATGTTACAACAATTATATGAAAGACGAACGGGAACGGAACTGCAAATTAACATCAAGGTAGTTACTAATTTTGTATTACGTTCTATAAATATACATTTTACTATTTTTTTAGTCTGGTTGTTATGGCAACAATAGGGCAAAGGATGTCGAGGGGTGCCTAGTGGTGTCAATTGCAATGTTTTTGTCAATTAGTTAATGAACAAAACAAAATAAACATTTAAATCTTTGAACCAACATCCCACATGGCGGTAACTTCGTGAGCCAAGACAAGGTACTTGCTGAGCTTGTCCTTCTCGGCCTTCACGATCACGAGGTTCTCGTCATGGGGGATGGTGATGTCGACGAGCACTGCCCGGGGTTTGGTTCGATCAACTAACACGATATCAGGCTTATTGGCACAAGACAATATTGAAGAGCAAGTTGCTGGTAAATGATCCTGGCTACTTGATTATGTCTGTGCAAGTACTTGCCGTTAGCTAGAAGGGAACAAACGGAGACAATATGCCTGATAGATTCTCCGGAACGACGGCATTCCCGACAGATGTCTACCCTACCGTCCTTCAGGGTATACCTCCGGTAGTTGTTCGTCATCATAACTTCGTCGGCAAGTGCACAGACAAAACCTTTGGTTTTCCCGAAGAGATCACCGAAACGTAGCCATTAAAATTATCAATAGCATCAGCGCGGATTTATAAAATACAATTTTTCTATATTACAAACAAGCGTGTCTGTATTTTGTGTAAGTAATTAAGTAGGTATTACTAAATCCTAGTCTGACCACTAATCTTGTATTATAGATCTATGAAAATAATTACAAATAACATTAAACATAATATAATATGTAACAAACAAAGTAAACCTGTGAAATGTTAGGTATATTCTCCATTAATCTGACAACATCTCAAACCTCAAACGGCGCCCGGATCCTCTCGCTGTTTAATTATTTATACCTGTCTGCCTACATTAATGCCCTACCTGCGTCTTATGAGACAGCTAACTGACGTAACTTAGACATATTATTTGCTTGAAAAGAAATACCTTTTAACCAATTTCAAAGAGAACAAGGTTCTCTATTCGAGCTATATTGCTTATAGGGTGGGTCGACTTTTGTGATTTTCTGAATATCGGAATGGAATAGCACTGAAACGGTGCGTAATTTTATGCGTAATTTTATGCGTAATTATGACGACTTGTTTAGCTCAGTGGGAGTGCCACCGCCTACAAAGCTAGACGTCCCAGTCCCGGGTTCAAATTCTGGTAAGGGCAAATATTTCAAATATTTGTGTGATGAGCAACGAGTAATTTGTTCCTGAGTCATGGATATTTTCTATCTATATAAGTATGTAGGTATTTATTTATTTATTTCATTTATTCCATTGTATAGTCATGTACATTGTAGTTAAGATGTTAGGTATAGTATTTTGTCAGTCCATGACACCCTGTCAGGGCACACAACAAGTACTTACAAACTAATACAAATACATTATTTATCTTATTGCGCAAACATAAGATTAGTAAGCTGATAAAATCATTATTCATTAAATTATCATTATTATATTATTTTATTTATCTATATAAGTATGTATATCGCCGTCAAGTACCCATAGTATGTACAAGCATTGCTTAGTTTGGGACTAGCTCGATTTGTGTAAGATTGTCCCCCATATTTATTATTGTATAATTAGGGCAAAATAATTAAAAAAATATAGATTTATACTTTTATACATGCGTGAAAAATAAATCATAAGAGGAAACTTAACATAGCTAAGTAGGCTTTCAAGTAATAGTTGGACAACTTAAAATGTATCATTGAATATTTCTTTATTTTACGTTCTACTGCTTAGATCTATTTGTTAGCTGTGCAAAACAGGTAGTAAATATCATAATTATAAATCTATAAATCATGTGAAATTATAGAAAAATTGTCATGGCAGAGCTCGTAAGGTATTATTTAAAGTCTGGTTTTTAAGACAATTAAGTAGAGTTCAAATTGATTTCATTGCAGTATATTACTATCAACCTAAGTATAAAGCCGCGCATATTGGCTGCAATGGTGAATGGAGCACTTGATTGTTAATATCGGTGACACTGTAGCGAGATTTCCTTCAGTCAGGTGATTAATTGAAGTCGTTCAGAACATTGAACGTTCGACGGGGATAAGGTTGACTCAAACAGCCGGAATCATTTCGAACACTGAGGGGTCACATTGCAATAAATTCCTGAAATCAAGAGAAATCGGCTACTAACCATCGGATTATTCTCTATGCTGTTGTATGGAGTCCACGCTAAATTTTGAGTCTGAACAAATAAGACATGCTCGCAAGGATATAAAAATTGACTGGCATAATGCCACAGAATATAAATAGAGCAGTATGGGAGCTACGCTTACTTTTTGAAATAAATACCCATTAGAGCGTTAGGGTTGTTTAAAATGAAAAGATCGCGGGCTGTCTGGGCGCGCGCACGTAACAAAAACAAAGCGCGACCGCTTGCCTCCATGCAGCACTCGCGACTGACGGCACCGCGAGATTCCCTTAGGGGCCTTGTAAAAGCGCGCGTCTATGTGTGCGTGCGTTTCGATCGTTTTGTTTGTAGCTTCCTTACTGCTTTAGCTTATATATATTCTGTGATAATGCTAAGTAAAATAAATAGAACATAACGCCGCTGCTACCGAGAAAAACTAAATTCTAATTAATCTTACAGTACAATTATTTCCACTTTGACACTCGGCAATTCTCGACAGTCATCGGGAGAGATCGGAAATGAAAAACGATACGAGATACATTGCTGCATATTTATAATATCCAGGGAGCGTAAGTTTCGTGCCGATGACGTAAAAATGACGTCAAGGTACATACAGCATGATTCACTTTAGGTTTTAGATTGATTTATCGTTACCGGAAATTACGGGTATCGTAAAAGCTATGAATTAATTTTATCTCTACCTTAATTAGTTGGTGTTTGGTAGAAGCCATTTTATAAATCGAGATATGTCAGCCTGTGTTATCTTATTTATAGAAACGGGAAATTTGAAAAGAAATCAGAAACGCATTTTGATATAGAAGGGACCGCATGAATATAATACATTCGGATAAGTATAATATGTCAAATCGCATATTCGATTAATATTTCCAATTTTCCGTTAAAATAAAAAAAACGACGTACCCATTTTTACTTACAAAATGTCTTCTACCATTGAAGCCAATCAATAAAAAAAGAATTAGATTATAATTAATTCATAACTTAAACGATACCGGTAATTTACGGTAACGGTAAATCAATGTACAACCTTAACTAAATCAGCCTGTATGTAGGTTGACGTCATTTGCCTGTCATCGGCACGAAACTTACGCTCCCTGATAATATCATAGTATGCACTTAACAGTTTTTTACAGTAGACCTATGAAAAGTACAGAAGTGGCTTGATTTAATTATTGCATCGCATTACTTAAGACACAAATATTAAAGTAGTAGGTACAAGAAAATTAACATCTTTTTTAAAAGCGTTATTTACAATAGGTTCTATTATTAACTGTGTTCGGATCTGGGGTGCAAGTTGGGGTATATGACTTCAAACGTTATACAGAAACATGGATATAGTCAATAGTATACATTATGTGAGTAATTTCTAGGATATCCCGAGTGTCCAAGTGGAAATAATTGTACTGTATCTAGCCAGAATCAACACCTTTAATAATAAATACGCAAATAAAATAACGTAACATCTTGGTCTCGGATAAAAAAGAAATTAGATTACTCATTTTAGGCCCCAACGACTTTCAGCAAATAGCCTTTTTTGTTTTAATTCGACTTATTTGTTTGGAGGGCATTTCTCCAAAAATATGTCTGCGGTCACCTCATTCATCTGGCCCTTTTTCATACTAAATGTATGGAGACAGATGAATCAGTCGCAGACATATTTCTGGAGAAATGCCCTGGACAACTTTAATTCAAACTATTTTGTTAAGGTGCCTAATTAATCACAAGAGCAGGCTTTGAATGGAGTTACAAAGGAAGTTTCCTTCCTCGTCACTTTGCTTTTAGGCTTGTATTAGCATACACTACAGGTCGTCTGGTTTTCAATGAGCTGCCAAACCTTTCTCAGCCCTGTATCACGGGGTATCCCTTGAATAACTTGGCAGGGGTCAGGTATGGATGGCTGTCTTTCACTCGTTGTTCGTTAGCTAGGGATCGGCGTCCGGTTTCCTTATCAAGGCATATCCGGCTTCGGATCCATTTTGTTTCTTTGAGAATGTACTCGGATGTCCGGAAGCACTCGGTACGTTAGATATAAATGATAGTATCTGCCTCCTGGTAACCGCCTTGTTTAGTTCTGTCTATATCTCGACGTTATCTATTGTAAATAATATGAATTATTATTTGAAATAAGATTATTTAAATTTTGAAATGAAATTATTTAATGAATGTATTGTTATGAAATATCAATTTATTGTAATTATGATTTTTTTAAATCTGTTTATATAAGAATGTGCATGAATTATGTATTTCGTTATTATGTTTTAAGGAATAAAAAAAAAGGATTTCAATTTAATTTTTTATATCACGTCATGTGATTACCATTTTATAATAAACTGCTGGGACATACATTTGTTATTATATTATTAATGTCCTGGACCTTTAGGGGGCGTGCACTGAGCCGAAGCCAAGAAGCGAAGCAGCGTCGAGGCCCTTTCGACAATTGAATAAAAGTAAAGTGTATACCTAGCGGGTGCCATCTGTCATGGGACGCACACAGAGATAGACCCCGCTAGATGCAAGGACTATTGTGCATAGACAGGACTGAATCACTCCGCGGATCCACCGCGTGGTTATTATTGGGCATTTTTATTTTTAAATGTACGGTTAGCCGAAACTTAAGCTGTGTTTAAATACCGTATAACCTGTCAGCTGGTGATGAAATATATGGAGCTAGACACTAATCGTCAGTTTTGTGACGACATGTTAACTGCTTTTTAAGAGGACATTTTAAATCAAAAAAGGCCTATTATTACATTTTGCCCCCTATAGGGGGCATATCCATTGAGACATGACGGTGCCTGTCAGGAAAAACTGTCTTATGGCTACGATGGCACTGACAGACGGTGACTTGCCCTGCGCTAGATGGGCCCCTGATAAATAGCGACATTATAAAATGGCCTAGGGGCAACGCTGGCGCGGTGGGCTGCAGCCTGCAGGGTATCGAAAAGTGTGTTGCGCTCTCCGAAGGTACTCGCGGCTGTATACCCTTTAACAAGGCAAGCTAGCTGAGAATCCTACGGATCATTTGGGTTCCCACTCCGGCATTAAGTATTATTGTATTTTGTCGAACTTATAAACGATACCTAGGAAATTAATGAAACAAGACTCCATTTCTGTGTAATATTCAAAAGGCATAACATAATATTTTATGCTATGGCATATGGCTATAACCCATAAATAAAAATTTGTCATAGTCAGGTAAAAACTGTCATTCTTCGTCGACTGAGTCCGTGGGAAATTACAAATGAACGCCACAACGGAATAAACCCAAACGTCTCGTGATTAAATCTGCCTTAGCCCGCATTTCTGATTCATTGAATCATTTAATTGTGTGGAAATACCGAACGTATCAGGTCACGTTTCAATTTGGTATAGATTTACTAAGCACATGCTAGTGGAACGTAATCATATTATTTCAACGAAGCTTTTTAACAATGTCGTTTGAATTTCATTCTATGAATTTTATTAATTTCTAGTTAAAATGTAGCGAGAAAACCTACATTATTCTAACAAAATGATTGTAATATGTGTTTGACAGAATTTTTATTTATTTGACTTGCATATTTCTAATAACCACAGATTTGACGATCGCCTGAAGTTTGATGGTTAGCGTCTAGGGGCCGAAGTATTTGTCGATATTTTTCTTTTGTTCAAAAATTGGAAATCTTAACACTGAAAAAAGTAAATATGTTTGGAGCCCTATTGGGTACTTGACTGTAACTGAAATTTGTAAAAATTATATAAGATCCTGTTAAAATAAGCAAAATAAGGAAATATATTAAAGTCTTGAGTTTGATGGGAAGTTGGGTGGGAAAGTCCATTTTAAAAGTATAAAATTAATAAAAAAATTTAAATCCATTAAATAACCCATAAAATTTATGGTAACTTTTAATATGGAACCGGTACGATAAACGCAAGTTTTAACATAGTTGCAGAACAAACTTCTTGATTTCCCCAGACAACGTATGACTCGTGACGTCACTTTATAATGGGCTTCAGTAGGAAGCGTTTCGGCACGTATTTGGGAAAGTCTAAAAGTGTGATTTTAACATTGTAGTATCTCGGTGAGTTGTTTGACCTTAAAGTGATTTTTTTCACTTAAATCTATTATTGAGAGGTGTTTCTATAACATATCACAGAAAAAAGTTGTCAAATAGCCAATTTATTCGCAGGTCGTTCTAGATACAGTTTTATGATGAGATTGTATAGGTAGATTGAGCCTTTCTTCTATGGAATCACAAAAACAGATTATGTTGATCCAGCCGAGAATCAGTGCGGTGCTGTTCGCAGCGCTAATACGTATTATCAAGTTTTATTTAAACACGCAAATCCTGAGCTCGAGTAACTAAAAGCTTCCGCTACGGCGTATTGACACTCCACTCTCGCGGAGGGTTTGCTCGGTAAGACGCCAGGTAGCATTGCGAGTATCTGGGGGCACGGTAGTGCCCCCGCCAAGTCCAGCAAAACAAAGGCACTGCCGTACCATCCTTTTCTCGAAGCCATTCAGGCCATTTTCAGCCTCCCGTAATTTTGTACTGGCTAAAGCTAGAACCCTGAAATTTCAGGAATATATAGGGCACAATAATACTTATATATATTCTCAGTATCATTTAATCTGAACGTGTAGTTTAAGAACTATTGCATGTCAAAGTTCCTTAGTTTTGTCACTGACTGACTGACTGACTGATGATCATCATAATTCTAAGGTACTTCTAGCAGACCTACAAGCTCCAAATTTTAGACATAGTTAGGTTTTAGCCTACCAAGTCCTGAAAAACCTAAATATGTTGTAATTTCAGTCACAACTGCACACATAAGTTTGTAATCCTATACAAATACACGCGATTAGTTTTGCAGTTCAAATTGAAAATAGATCTAATAATAGGCAAGTCGGTGGAAATCGAGTTCTGTTGATGCCCCCCCCCCCCCCCCCCCCCCCGCCCGGTACTGACTTAGTTTAACTTTACATCTCGATTTTTTTTTTGTTGTAAGAGAACTGCGTTGCGAGACTTGCATCTTTTTACATGTAATGTTTTTGATGGGTATATTCTTTCGCTTTCTTCAATTCAATATTTGTTGTATTTACAAATGAAGTTCAAACATCAACATTTTCGTGGTGTTTGCACTTGTCGCTAAAATATTTTAACAGGAACTGAATATACTTAAATTCACGTTAGGTACCTTACCTAGTACCTAGGTGAATTACGTATTGAGAGTTCACTCATTTCACAGTTCTAATTGTGTTTGCGTGTAATTAGGATTGTGTAAAAATGTAATTTTTACAATGTGGTCTAATTCGGAAACCATTTCGAGGAATGGCCTTCAAGAGCATTGAAGCTTTAAAAATACTCCATCACTGGGAATATATTCAAGAATGTCAGGACCTTTCTATATAACCTTACTGGTATTAAGTGTTAATTACGTTTGCCAAAAAAAAATCGCTGCTCGTCTAGTTTGGCCTTGGTATACAGGGCGACTTCAAATTGGTAATACAAAACACTTGATTATGGCTCAGTTAATGCCATGTAGTGTAACACATTAACCCCTATGTTAAAATAGCCTGTATTTAATTATTGCTAATTTTCTAACAAAACTAATAATTAAAGTCCTAAAGTATGGTTACACTCCATTAAATACCTAAGTGTCATACCTGTCACTCGTATTTACTTTGACAACTGACAATTACTAATCAAAACAAGTTTTCTTCATAAATATTGCGGCATGTGACGGATAACCCAAGAGGAAACTGTTCATTTGACAATCTTTAAACCTCTTTGTTCATTATTATGGTAGGATAACCATGTTAAGCCAACAAAAATGGGATAAATTAATAATGAAAAAAAACATACTTCTGATTATTTTAAAAGTATGAGACTTAATTGAGGAGCTAAGTTTAGGGGATATGTATGTAAAACATTATAAAAAATAATAATAATAAAATGTATTTATTTTCACCTCACAAAGGAAATTTTTACAACATAAATTAACAAATTTGTTCTTAATAACCTTTGTGAGAGACTGGAGTCTGAACTAGGTATATACCTGTATTACAGATCTCCAGGCCCTCACCCCGGAAATACAAGTACTGAGACATTCATTTTGTATTACCAATTCGAAGTCACCCTGTATATCTATGGCTGTCATTGTCAACTAATGTCCTGTTTACATGCATTTCAGATTTATTTTCAGCCTATATAACATATTTGTATCTTATTCTTTCTAAAAGAATTCAATCGTGCATGTAATATGTAGTTTTCTTTCATTCATGAACGACATGTATGAGCAAAAATGCTAAATTCTTGAGAGTAAGTGTTCTCTCTTCTTAATTGTACACTCTTGTCGGTGGTCGTGGCTGTTCGGACGTTGTATCATGATCATGACATGATTGATCTTCACTTCCGGTTTCTTGTTGGTGGACTTTCAAACTTTCCTTCCGATTCAGAGAGTAAATGGTATTGGTGGGTTAATGTTGTGTTTTACCATTTATAAAGATAAATAATTCAGTAAGTACGTTGGATTTCCAACATTCACTTATTCCACCCAACCACTTTGGTTAGGTTATCAATACGTCATTTCATGTTCACAAAAATATTTGTAGCATTACCGGTGATAATTTGTGTCCGTCAAGATAGCGTACACCGTAAAGATATTCAGAATCTGATGCAGCCAATAAATAGTACCCAAATAGTACAGACGAAATACCTAGGTGAAAAAAATAGTACCCTTAGACTTTTCGAAATATAAGGCCTGTTCACGGTGTACGCTACCGGGCGTCAAGCTGGCGTACACCGTTTGTATCTCTGGAACGGCTTTGTTTTTGGAAACGCTTTATATCTCAAAAAATAGTACCCAAATAGTACCCTAGGGCCCTAAAATTTTATTTCTCTAGCTATCGTAGAACTGGCAAAAATGCTTCACTGATTGTTTGCCCCGGAAAGGTTGTCCCCGATCACCCAAATCCCACGGACTATCGTGCCAAAAGGCGCTAGCCGTTTTTCCAGACATACCGCGCTAAACGACATCATCCGCCGTTCTCTTTCCTCTGTCAACGTGCCGGCCGTACTCGAGTCTGCTGACATTTTCAGGGATGATAGCAAGAGACCGGACGGAAAGTCCTTGGTTCCGTGGAAACTGGGGAAGTTGCTAGTTTGGGATGCCACCTGTGTAGACACACTGGCTCCTTCTCATCTCCACGGAACCGGAAACCATGCAAAATTATACGGGTCTCGGCGCCGAGTACAATTTTATCCCCTTGGGTGTCGAGACTCTTGGTCCGCGGGGTCCCAGTGCCAATCAGTCCTACAAAGAACTATCCAAAAAACTGGTCGACGTACCGAATGGCTGGCAGCTTCCTCGCGCAACGGATCGGCATTGCGATACAGCGAGGAAATGCTGCCAGCATCTTAGGGACCATGCCGAGAGGGTCTGATTTTATTAATCTTAGTATTTTAGGAATAGATTTATTATAGTTTATTTGTTTCAATCTAGTTTTAGTATAATTCTTTATAATTGCGTGGTTTATTACTGTTAATTTATCTTAATGTTACTTATAAATTATTTATAAGTCGATAATGCTTCAATAAAAATCATGTTTGGATGTCGATTTCTCAATACGAGTAATAAAAATCATGATCGTTACTGTGGATTTCTCAATACGAGTTGGGATGACAATGCCATGCATATGGGTTGTAAGTACTCAATGGTAGATGATGCTACCTACGTCACCTAGGATGACGTCCCAAATGAGGGAACTAGATGAAAAATTGGATGACTTGGGCAGAGTTTCGGTAGCGTAGTTGGTAACGCGCCTGTGTTTGGCCCGGATAGCCGAGGAGATGCAGGTTCGAATCATGCCCGAGATATAATTTTTTAATTATTCTCTTCTAATAAAAATATTTAGAATTCGTTGGCAGTCGTTAATACTTCAATATAAATGAAATATTGTTTGATGATGATAATAAAAAACTATATATTAAATTTATATTAAATAAAAAAAATTCAACGGATAATGTTGCGTATATAAAATTATATAATAATATGATCTGTTTTATTTAAATCTGTATTTTTTTCCATAAAAATAATTGCAACCAAATCAAATCATTTATTGTAAGTCCACAAGGGCTCTTACATTGAAGAAACTTTTAGTCAATCTTGCAGTTTGCTGTTTCACTGCCTATCGGTACGGAAAAGGAATGCTAATTTAAAACTCACGCTATCATTACTTGACATGTAGTTGTGTGCTTGACCTCAACTCTGGTACCAATATCAATAGGAATCTACTCAAGTATCGCCATGAGGCAAAGCAAACATGGCATGGTTTATATACGAAGAAAACTAATTTGGGTACGTATGTCAATAAACAAACAAGTAGTAAATAAATATACCACCCACTAGTTATCCCTTCATCCCTTACACCCTATACTTTCCAAATAAACAAACAAATAATTCCTATTGTCCAATGGCCATACGATCCTAATGTAAAAGACTTTTTGAATAAAGTTAATACACACTTATATATACGGACGGAATATGTTAGGACTGATATGCTTTAGTGTGTTTATGTATGTCCTACAAAAAGCTTAGGTACTTCCAAAAGATCTCATCTTGCCAAAAAATAAACTACAACTCGTGTATTTGGCGGTCGGTCGTCGTAATGATAGCGATAATTAAAAATAAGAAATTATCTCTTTCTAATCCTACTAATATTATAAATTGGTTTGTAAAGATGTTTAGATGTTTGGAGGTTTGGACGTTTGTTACTAAATAACGCGGTAGCAAATGAATGGATTGAGATGAAATTGGGACACAAGTAGACTAGTTCCCGGATTGCAACAAAGGATGTTTTATATCCCGGTGAAGAGTTATCTTGGGTGAAAACGGAAATAACGCATGCGGAGCCGCGGGTAAATGCAAGTTCTTAATAAAACCTTGTCCGAAAGCCAGCCTCCCTCTGCTTTGTGTTGAATACCTACTTAATGTGCAACTTACAAGTCTATGAAGTTGCTAAGAACTTTGAGTTAATCTAGGATTAGCTAGACTTAAAACTAGATAAAAATAAGTTAGACTGTGTTTATTGTTCTCTGTGTACTAAGTTGTTTAGAAAGCAAATGTAGGTGCTTTTTAGGGTTCCGTAGCCAAAATGGCAAAAACGGAACCCTTATAGTTTCGTCATGTCCGTCCGTCTGTCTGTCTGTCTGTCTGTCCGTATGTCACAGGCATTTTAATCAGAAACTACATTATGGATATTGATGAAATTTGGAATGTAGGTGTGTTTTATGAGCCGCTACTTAGTTTGGTATATAAATAATTAAAATAAATATTTTTAGGGGGGCACTCCATACATGTTAAAGCCAGTAAAAAAAATTTTTTTCAGCAAATATCAACGTGTGGTACAAAGTTCGACAGCTCTTTAAAAAACACTATAAGGTTCCTAAGTAATGTTTTTGATTAAGTGAATGTATTTGGAAATAATCGCTCCGAAAGTTGTGTAAATTGTGTCCCCCCCCCCCCCCTCTATTTTCTAAACCGTGCGTTCGAAAAATATTAAAAAAATCACGAAGGTAACGCTTAATTAATAATTTCAATGAAAATTATTTTCAACAAGATCGAATGTACTGTTTTTGAGTTATTGCCGATAAACTGCGCTTCTCAACAAAAGGACGTAATTGCTATGAAGATACGCTCTTTTGTTGTTGTACTTTTTTTACATCGTATTTTTTACCTTATAGTTACGGCTATGGAACCCTACACTGAGCATGGTCCGACATGCTCTTGGCCAGTTATTTTAATTAAACTTACTTTAATCTAGAAAGTATATGAACGTGCAAAAAATGCCAATAACGAAAATTTATAAAACCTAGATACAGTCACGGACAATGAATTCGGATCAATTTCAATATAATTGTTCATAGAAAATGATCCTAATTCATTATCCGTGAGTGTAGTACCTATTACGGGCGAAGTTTTTATTTGTGATCGAGATGTTGAAATTAGTAAAAGATTTTTGAAGAGCGCTATTTACAATTAAAACTTACACTGCCGCAAATACTCCACTGTAAACAATTCTGCTAGCTGGAAACTGATTATTTTGAGAAGCTTTAGTATGTGGTTTTCGATTCCATCATGTAAATGTATTGCACTGTGCATTGAATTCCGAATAGTAATAGGTACCTATTACGTTTGAAACCTTACACTGTCAGAAAGTCGTGGGACTTGTGATATTTATTTGGTTCAGTTTCTGTTTAATAAGTCAGATAATAATAAATTAAGGCACATATAAGCGCTGTAATAACAAATAAATATTTGACCCTGATCTGTGTTGAGATTTCCATGATAAATTATATAGGTAAAAAAAAACAATAGGAAAAAGCATTCAAAGTTGTGATTAGACTACTTATACATAATAATTAGTTATTTAGGTATGTAGCTTGCATTGAAAGTTCAGGAATTTTCGTTTATTTTATATTCTGAATTTTATAAAATGTGTTTTGGTAGTCGATATCCATCGCTATTCTTGTTAATCTTGTCCACATAACTTGCACTTGGCTCGGCTTTCTAAGCGCATATTTCCGACGTTTAATGCGATCAGCCGACTCGTTCCGGCGCAATTCCAAAATCTTCTCGATAACTCGTAGTAATCTTACGGATTCTCGCAACATATCTTTAATCTTCAATTTCCAATACTGTAAAATCTAGTACCCTGTATCCTATATACTTTCCAGTAGTATTTGAAAGTGCAATCAATAATATGGTCATCCCTAGTACATTAAGTACACAACTAGGGTGGTAAAACAAAGAAAGGCTGAGATCGAAGATGTTTGCGGCCCGAGCTGCAAGCGAGGGACGTAAATATGCAATTGAGGGCTTTCTTTATTACCTCCCGTGTCGTGTACATCAGTATATGTCTACACTAGGCTAGAAAGCGGCTTTTTTCGTACGCGTAGCGTTCGGAAAAAGCCACTTTATGGCCAGGTGTGGCATAAAGAAAATAACATAATATTGATAAAAGAGCCTTTGGATTTGATGAAAGACGCGATGATCTAGGCGGTGTTTCAAAATAGCAAGAAGCAACACCACGATAAAAACATTAAGTGTGTTATTGACTTAAAGATTTTTTATACAAATAGGTATTTCAAGAAACGTATTTGAGAAATCAATATGATTAAGTAAACAACAAATCTAAAAGAATATTAATTAGTAATGCCGACACAAATTAGTGATTTGAAAAAGTATTTTTGTTCCCAACTAACATTAAAGTCACAAAAGAAATTCCACAAAGTAGCCGTATCTAAAAAGCCTTAAACCTTAATGGAGCTAGTTTACCTCTCAAGGTGAGCGCTACCTATTCGGAAAACAAAAGAGTTTCTTTCTTTTTCCGCAAGCGCAATTAACGGGTATTTTCTTGCTTTGCATGCAATAATATGCACTTTTTCAAGTAACCTAATGGCTTTGTAATATCCTACTAGCAATATTATTACATTAGACGGGTGCACGCGACGCTACAGACGTTTTGCAGCTAATACCTTAATGGTATAAGGCAGACGCGCGCAGTGCTTATAGTTTAGTTTGTTGTTTCTTGTCTTTCCAATTGCTTTAGACTAAAAGTTAATAAACTGCAATGAAGCGAGCTTTTGTAGCTGTCTAAATAAATCTTTTTACCAGGGTCGATTTCAGGCGTTTTTCTAGCGTGTTTTTTATTCATTTCATTAGTGTCTCTTTCCATTTTTACCGCGAAGGAATAGTGACGACAACTTTTGATTAAATCATGTGTGGCCTCGATACCGTCTATCGTTTATACTAAAAGTTAACTGTGATCACCACTGCTGGCTGTATACACACCACCATTGCTAGAACACGAATGAAAAAACCGCCGCAGGCTAAACGCTCTGAAATTGACTCACCTACATGTTGTGTGTTGTTAACTTGGGCTTTTTAGTTGTTTTGCTTCTCATATTTACATGAACATTCAGTTTCCCGGCTGAAGCAAAAACTTAGTTGTTAATGGAAAGAAGTTACAACGGAGGCTCTTTACATCTCCATTACTTTTACTATCTACTTATTTTCTATTATTTTACTGTCTTGTTTCGACGCCTAGAGACCTTTTACATCTCTAAAAATGTAGTTTAAAGGTTAACAGGTAATGTTGTTACAATTGTTAAAATGCACCCATCAAAAACCTTACATGTAAAAAGATGCAAGTCTCGCAACGCAGTTCTTTTACAACAAAAATGTTTTGAGATATAATGTTAAACCAAGTCAGTAGCGGGGGGACCCCCAGAATTCGATTTCCACCACCGAATTTATTCCATATTTCGAATTATTCATGAAGATCTCGGTAAAATCGTGGGTTGCAAATAATAAGCAAGCATTATTATAATGACCAGTGCGGAAAAAATGTCTTCGTTAAGAAAGCTTGCAATGCTTTATAGTGGTCTTGGTAAAAGAAAATAAAAAGATAATATAAGTAGCAGCACTACTACTGCATTTGTAATGAATAATTGTGAAGATTGTTCAAACAAACTTCATCCTAGTTTCAGAAAAAAAAATCAAAATGTTCGGTGTGAGTTTTTTCTTGAGCAATTTATAGAATACCATAAGTAGGTATTCTTACCTAACGTAACACCTTTTGCAGGCCACAAAATTTCATAATCTTTAATTATATCGTTTCTTGGCAAACTATTATACATGGCTACTAAAGCGTCTAAACCATCTACATCATTCAGATGTGTGCCCAAAGTGTTCCTATATATTTTTATTGCGTAACATATCATAACAATAATCGTAAAAATATCATTGGAAATATACTTATTCGATCCTGGTTATCACCCTATGTACACTGGGATAACGTTCATATCTCAAACAACTGGCTCTTATTTATTCAAAGAAAATGTTTGATCAATAATTCTGTGTATTAGCCAGGTATGTATGGAATAGTGAAAAAAAAACTAGTCAAGTGCGAGGCAATCTCGCACAAACAAGAGTCACATATGCGCTTAATACAAATAGCCTTTTACCCTTGACATGTCTAAAACAAAAAAAAATACTTTAAGGGCGTATCGCACGGTGACCCGGGGCAGAATTGCTCAGAGATGGCGCTGCCTTGGTCACGTGACCAAATGTTCAAGACTATATTGTGATATCTGCTTATTTTACCAGCATGAAAATCAATTAGCCCAATATTTTTAGTCCCTTTCGATGATTTCTAATTCATAATAATTTATGTACGTGCTTACCAAGCGCAGGAATGTGCATGAAACTCGAGTAGTACTTTGACAGGTAAATATACACGCACACTAAAGCAAAATCATTGATAAAAGTGACATCTATTGACAGAGATTCTAACTTGTAAGTTCGCCTATTGTGCTCCGGCGCTCCGGCTATTGTGTAAACCCGTATTAGCAGAAACTCGGGTAATAGTCATGCAATTTAGAAGGTAAAATAAAGAAAAGTGTAGGTACTCGAGCAACAATATTCTCGAGTTACCATCGAACAAACAAATATACAGGGTGATTGGAAATTCGACCTATTCCTTGAAAGGGGTTATTCTAGAGCTTATTTGCAATGATTTAAGTCCAATCAACCGGGGGTCAAAACTCAATGGTTATCAAGTTATTTGACTTTTAACTTATTTTTTTTAAAACCCGCCTTTCGATCTAAAACTGCTTATTGTGAAAAAACTACTTAAATTAGTAATGAAAAAGAGCCATCATCTAATAGCCAATAAATGGTTGATTACGAAAAATCCAAAAAACATGCCAAAACCTTTGAAAATGTTACCAATAAAAGAATTTAAAGTCATAAGTTTTTGGATTTTGTTCAAAATTTTGTAATTCTTTGAGGCATTACTTAAAAAAAAATTACGACACTTCGCGTAAAAATTACTAAAATTAGTTCCTCAGTTCATAAGCTTTCTAAAAAGGTAGAATTGTTGACATTTTTTGCATAACTTTTTAAAATAACATTAATAATAAGAGAGGGGGTAGGGAATATCACCTAGCGTACCGGACCCTTAATCAGTTTGTTTGTGTCACTTTAGTTTATCCGTGGGTTTTGTTTGTCTTCGGTTTTTTATTTTATTTCATCTTCTTAGGATTGGAATCACTAAAAGTTGCCTTCGGTGATATTTCAATAAGTAATTTATCAATCAGTTCCCGGTTGCGTTAAGTTTGCACCTAATTTGTAAGTTACACCAAGGAAACCAGGTGCAAACTTAAGGCAACCGGGAACTTACAGATAAATTACTAACCGAAATATCACGGAAGGTTACTTTTAGTGACTTCTAACCTAAGAAGATGAGATAAAATAAGAAACCGAAGACAAACAAAGCCCACGGAGAAACTAAAGTGACACAAACAAACTGATTAAGGGTTCGGTACGCTAGGCGAAATTCTCTACCACCTCTCTTATTATTAATGTTATTTTAAAAAGTTATGAAAAAAATGTCAACAATTCTACCTTTTTAGAAAGCTTATGAACTGAGGAACTAATTTTAGTAATTTTTACGCGAAGTGTCGTAATTTTTTTTTAAGTAATGCCTCAAAGAATTACAAAATTTTGAACAAAATCCAAAAACTTTTGACTTTAAATTCTTTTATTGGTAACATTTTCAAAGGTTTTGGCATGTTTTTTGGATTTTTCGTAATCAACCATTTATTGGCTATTAGATGATGGCTCTTTTTCATTACTAATTTAAGTAGTTTTTTCACAATAAGCAGTTTTAGATCGAAAGGCGGGTTTTAAAAAAAATAAGTTAAAAGTCAAATAACTTGATAACCATTGAGTTTTGACCCCCGGTTGATTGGACTTAAATCATTGCAAATAAGCTCTAGAATAACCCCTTTCAAGGGATAGGTCGAATTTCCAATCACCCTGTAGAACGCCGATTTTCCCCCTTGTCTACCCCACATTTTTTTTGATCGGTCAAAAAATAACTTTATGCCACACCTGGCCATAAAGTAGCTTTTTCCGCACGCTGCGCGTACGGAAAAAACCGCTTTCTAGCCAAGTGTAGACATAAAATGATGTACACAACACGGGAGGTAATAAAGAAAGCCTTCGATCGCATATTTACGTCCCTCGATTGCAGCTCGGGCCGTAAACATCTGCGACCTCGGCTTTTCTTTGTATTACCACCCTAGTTGTGTAATGTTCTATTGTAATTACCACCTAGTTTCATACCCACATGGGTATTACTCAATTTTATTTTACCCACTGGGTAATATAATAAATTTGTGAAACAAACGCAACCGTTTATTTCACGATAAATGTACAGCTCTTTTTTGTATGGGAATATATTGAATGGAATAAGACGTATAACTGAGTAAAATAGTTTTATTCATAATATATTTATTCTCAAATTTGGCGAAGCCGATCTCCATATTTTATAGATTCTTAGGGCCGTAAGTTTACGGACCAATAACATGTTATAAGTTGTATAAACATTGAACAGGCAGACTCAGACTCACTCAACGTGTTATTGAGAGAACTCTTGATTTTCTAGGCTTACAAGTAAACTGGCATTGAGCACATTACTTGAAGTTTGTCAAGGGACGCCAAATTTCTCGAATACAGATATTGATGCGAGTTGACTCTGTCAGTCGTTCTGTAATAAATAAAGTACCATGTTACTATAAGTCAATAAAACTAGCATTGCAAAACACTAGTAATTCAGTCTAATATTAAATTAACTGACTACCTTTTATATGTGTGCATCTCAGGTCTAGGAACTTAGTATTTTGTTCTACGATTCGCGTCACGATTTCAGGTACCTAAAACATATTTTTTAAAGAACAAATCAATTCTGGCATCCTCTCTACGATAAATGCATCTTCCCTTCACCAATTGGAAAATTTAGAAACAAAACGAATGACAGCATTATTGGTGACTGCGTAATGTTCCGAAACCTTCTTCATTTTGTGGAATCCTAAATATGGAATGTCAAATATTAATTTTGTACTCGTATAGTAGATTTGTGTTTTCACATCACTGGTATTTATTAGAAAACAATAAGATGGGTAAAGTTATAAGGTGATGGTACAATATAAATTTTCTCGAATAGTATTTGAACGTCCCTGACTACTAGACTCTCGTATTTTAGTTTGCGCGAATCAAAAAATTGCCCAGAGTTGCAACTTTGCGTTGCCACCGTGACATGCGACGTTGCCATCTGTCACCGTTTGTCAGACATCTATGAATGCCTAACGATCGACGACACTTTTGGCTTAGCGGGAGTGACACCGCCTACTAAGCTAGAGGTCCCGGGTTCAAATCCTGGTAATTTTTTACCCTAATAAGCATTGCTTAGATTGTTTTTGTAAAATTTATCTCCGTATTATTATTTATCTTTATTTAAGTATCCTGATTTAAAAAGTAAAACAAAACCATATTTAGTAGGTACATATATATTTCACAATATAAATTTAGTCAAAATATTTAGTAATTTGGCATAAACAGGCTAAGTTACAAAATTAATTACAGCGTGTAGTATTCGAGAAACCAAAAAAAAAAAGAAAAAATTAAATTACTTCGGGAATAGAACCCACATCCAAACGTAACCATAAGTAAAGGCTTTAGACCACTCGGCTACGGATGCACACTCAAACGGTGCGTAAATTAAGATCGCTTTTGAAGAGTCAATAGATAAGTCACACACACACACCCATACACTATTTGCCTGTGTTTGCGTGAGTTGTGTTACCCACCTGTAGGGATTCGCACACAGTGATAGAATATCCAAGTTTTTCATCGGTGAAATATGGTATTTAGCGTGAAAATATACCATTTTTTATGCATTTGCCGAAAATAAAACGTAAATTAATTGATATTTGTCAAATTAGTTTCTTAATATACCCTGCCGTTAGCCCGTGAAGGTGCACCAACTTTTGTATGGGAACGCAACCACCTTATGGTGATTCAAGTCGGTTGGTTCTCCATACAAACATAAAGGGGCAACGTTTGTTTCTACGGGATCATTTATGTTAGAAATGTGCTTTATTTAGAGATTTTTTTTTATTTTTTTTATTTTTATTAGAGATTCAAACAAACAATTAATAACCTTAAACGTCCGATTGCACGTAAATTCTATTTTTTTTTTTAGAAATCTCGTGTTCGCGCAGACTAATGCATCAAGCTATATAGTAATACACATATCAAACATAAATTATGCCGTGGAAACGTGTGTCTGTATGGAAAACCAACCGACTCGAATCCCCTTAAATCTTAATATTTTGCAAATGTTATTTTCGCACAGCAGCAATATTTTTGAATTATCATATCCAATGATGCCAAATTACAGCTTTCTACTTTTAAGAGTCTCTGAGCTCACCCGCGCATAGGGTTGCCAGATGATCGGGAATTGGCGGGATTCTGTCGATTTTGTCCTCCTGACTCCCGACAAAGAAGAAAATCTCCCGACAAACGACTTCATTTTAAAACTTAGTCCGATCCACTCAAGGTGGGTCCGGCCAGCGAAAATTTCTGCTCTTTCAGGCTAAAAAAAATAAAAAAAGCTCGCGCGTCGAGCGCGCGGGGCATCTCCCGACCAAAGTCGCAAAATCCCGACATATTGTTTCCTGCTCCCGATAATAGGGTAATTCAATCTGGCAACCCTACCCGCGGACGGATAGACGGACGAGCTGAAAGGGTTCTTTGCTGACTACGGAACCGTAAAACCGTAAAAAAGTATTTACAAATAGTGATAGACAGAAAAACTTTATTGACGAGACGTCCCTCAGGCGCCCGTGCTTTGTTTTGTCATAATTTCAGATATTTTAGGTTTTTAGTGTATGATTCTGTTATTTAAATGCCTATATTTTTATTGTTGCGATAATTATGCAAAAATTTCTTTTGTTATTATCCGGTTCGAAGGACCATAAAGGTACGAGCACTTGCCTGCTAGTACATTGCTTGATAGATTGTTGCTTGGTTTGATATACCATAGACACCTGCAACGCCAGATGAGTCACAAGTGCGTTGCCTGCCTTTCAGGTGGCAGTAGGTATGCTCTTTTCTTGAAGGTTTGAAGGTCGTATTGGTCCGGAAATACCGTAAGCGACAATGCATTCCACAGTTCAGTAGTGCGAGGCAGAAAGTTTATATTAAAACGAATAGTTGTGGACTGCCAACTATCTAAGTGGTGAGGATGAAAATGTTCTCGCGTAGAACAATGGCGGAAAGTGACGGCAGGGACCAATCCAAACAATTCCTCAGAATACTACCTGTTAGACAAGCGATAGAAGATGCAGAGCGAAGCTACATCTTTACGCAGCGCCAAGGAGTCTAGCCGATCTGTAAGACGCTGGCAGCCGACGATACGAGCTCTCCGTTGAATGCGGTCCAGAGGGAGAAGCTGGTACTGGGGAGCCCCTGCCTGCCAGGGTTCCGTACCACCGTCGGGTAAAAGATACCAAAAAAACAAGTTCCTTGTATGGGGATCCCCTTTTATTTTTAATTTGTTATTGTTTTGTTGTCACACATTTTGTGAAAATTTCAAGTCCTCTACCTGTTACGATTCAAAAGATAAAGCGAACGGACAGACAGACAGACGGATAGCGGAGGCTTAGTAATAGGGTTCCGTTGGCAACCTTTGGGTAAGGAGCCTTAAAAAAGTCACGTGACTAACTATCGCTAATTTAGTTACATGTAACTTCTAGTTTTATATAAAAGCCTGAAATACGGAGGTATTAGTCCCTCGAGGGAATACATAAACAAACCGGCTGTTAGAAATAAATGGCAATGTGCCAAAGGCGTAGTACCGTTAAAGTTTTTTTTTTTAGTAAACCCATTACATTTCAATATGCTTATGATGCTACGCTTTGTCACGCGATAAATAAGTGATAAAGCATCCGTCACTCTCACACACTATATGTCAGAACGTGACGAATGCTTTATCACTTGTTTATCGCGTAACAAAGCGTAGCATCATAAGCCTACAGCATTAGATTTGAGCATTTCTCCAACAAATGATCTTTTTCAAAAACCATTAGATCGACAGAAACGCCTCGGGTGACCTTATTTGAAACATAACATGGAAAGACAACTAACCCTGTTTACGAGTACACAAACTTGAACAAAAATCCAATAATGTCAAAAGTTCGTTACAAGAAGTCTATAGGCGCATGATGGTCGTTTTCCGAGTGGCATAAAACAAGAATGGAGTAGTCGGTCTCGTTTTTACGCTAAATTGAACTAAAAGGCTTTCAAAGGCAGACAGAGACGGCGGATGCGGCCGACGGCGGAAGTCCGGCTTTAGGATACTCAGGCTACATGTGTAGTTACTTTTCATTTCTAACTTTTGTTATATTAGAATATTATTGCAACGTTTAATCATGAATTGCAGTATATTTTTTTACGTGTATAGAGTAAATGTATCTATGCCACACCTGGCCATAACTAGACATAAAATGATGTACACAACACGGGAAGTAATAAAGAAAGCCCTCGATCGCATATTTACGTCCCTCGCTTGCAGCTCGGGCAGAAAACGTCTGCGATCTTGGACTTTCTTTGTTTTACCACCTTAGTTGTGTAATGTACTATTTCGCCTGTAAGCATCATAAGCCTTTTCAATTATAATCAGCTGAAACTTGGGCAGGAAATCATGTTATCATATATATGTCGCCGCCAACTAGCTTAATTAGCCATTTAGTTAACTGCCTAGCCTTTTCATTTAAATTTTAGGTTAGGCTTGTTAGTTAGCTTGTGTCCCTCAGAGCAGAAATAGAAGTCCCGCGTAGCGGAGCTTCGTCGACCTGCTGGCGGGTCATAATTTAGTGAAAATTCTAGCATTTAACGAAATGGCTGATTAAACCAGTTGGCTGCGACATATATACAATCATACACTTTATCGTTTTTTAGGGTACCGTACCTCAAAAGGAAAAAAAACTGAACTCTTATAAGATCACTTTCTTATCCGGTTGTCTGTCTGTCCGTCTGTCAAGACCCTTTATCTCGGGAACGTGTGGAGGTTTAGAGATGAAATTTGAACCATATACTCTAGTCTACGTCTTAAGTATTATTAGTCGAATTGTGACGTTATCAACTCGAGCCTTACGGGGAATTTCCGCGCCCTCAACTCTAGATAGGTGCAACATGATTGAAGTAGCCGCAAAAGACGGGGATGCCCGCTATCGTCGAATATGTTAACGGTGCATCGTGTAGACGTGTTTTAGCAAAAGAAATGTGCATAGCAAAAAATATGATAATCGGTTATACTCGTAATGCTGAAGGTAAATAATAACGTAATTACGGAATTTTAATTTTAAATTACGTATTTATGAGAATCCCAAAAACTATCTCGGGCGTGGGGCGTAAAGGTTCTCCATTCGATCTTCGAGTTATACTTATGCCCAGCCCATCATGCATTCATAACATAAATCATACAGCATCAGGTAGTAGTTAGTCTGTAGACACCTTGGACGACCGATGAGAAAACCTGGCTATAGCGATGGTTTCTCAGTCTCTTGTTTTATGAAAAAAAAAATCATGGCAGGATTATTTTATTCGCAACATAAAGGTGATATATTTTTCGCCGGTACTGTATAATTGATGCACCGCAATTTTAAGAATTTCGTTTATTCGCATTATTAATGCCGACGAACTTAAGTTGGAAACCTGATCTAAAGCATCTGGACGTAATGGTACCATTCCACTTGTAACAAACTTGGCCATCAGGTCGGTCTTATTACTTTAGAAGTCGAACGATTAAGTAAGAAAAATGCTATAACTTCCCGTCGCGTTGTGAGATAAGTTCCACTACGGCTAGAAAACTTTTTCATTCTTTCTCGCTGTTGTTCTATTACTTGCTACTTAGCAACATTAATTGTTAAGCGGTTTCTCCCTGTTCTCGTTTCATGTTCTAGTTAACTTTTATTTTGCGCTATTAGCTAATGGGAACAAAATTGATTTAAAAAAGCTTTTATAGTTTTTTGTTACTTTTTGTGCAAAGTTGTTATAAGACACTAGGGCTGGTTTTGAATCTAGAGCATTAGAAGGGTTTTAATTTGAATCATGAACGTAACAAGGAATAAATAATTATACAAGTATATATTGGTATTTATCTACCTATGTATTCAGCTCGTGTCCACTCACTGCTGGGTATAGGCCTCTACTTTGTGACGCCACTCCCCTGTGCCAGCCTTTTATAGTGTATAAGTAGTTAATTATCCAAAAACATATTTCGTTCTTGACGATATCTGCACTAGTAATTAATAACACGTACGAAGATATTCAATCGTAAATCGTGATAAGTTATCACTGATAACATTTAGAGCGGCTAAAATTGTTCACAGTATTTTGAAAATATAATCTAGCGTACAAAATACTTAAATTCGTCCAAGTTTCAAAATTCACTCCATTTATAAATTCAACCATGTTTGCAGTTCAATGATCATGATATTTGGACACACCGCGATACTTATATTACAATGTTCATTGCACTGAACCGTTAATGATTATCCCGAACCGCATCAAGTGTCGAAAACTTCACCGACCGCAGCGGTGCACAACAGCTGTGATCAGCATTTCACTACAGGCCAATTGGTTTGTTAGCACGACTGATATAGGCACGTAAACAGTCGCCTCAGCCGTTTGCAGCGTTCAGCTGCGTCTCAATTGAGCGAAGCCAAATCTCAAGTTTAATTTGCTTTAGAGCACATTCGGAATAATTGAAACAGACTATGTCCACTTAAGTTTAGCAACATAGTGATAGTGAAACGACAAAGTCATGTTTTTTGGACTAAAATTAAATTTTGGTTTATAGAGTTAAGGTGATTTGAGTTGGTCGGTTTTCCGTACAAACAAACCGTTCAAAGGTTCGTTTCCGTACAAAGAGGGTCATTATTCGCCTCCACCATCAATTTTAATTATGTTCAAGTGTTTTATAGTTTACTCAAAACTTTAGTCTGCGCAAAACGACATGAGAATAGGGTATTTGCCTGTAGTCAATATAAATTACTACACGCTAGCCATTAAATCAGCTTTCGAAAATTTGCAAAAATGAACTAAACATCACCTATTTAGCGTTTTAAACGATTTTTAAAAGATCAAAACCTATAAATAAGAAGATGATTTGATGTTTGAGTAAAATGACGTCATTTGACTTTTATTCCATACAAACTTCATACTATCTGAGCGTTTTGACACTTCATAAAAAGTAGCTGATTTAATCTGTCAGGAAAGTAGCCTATTCTCAAAATTATGTGGTTAATGATATCTGAAAACTTTTATACTGTGAAGGCATAATAAGATTGTGAGTTTTAGCAACATATTATTCATAATGTAAGTAAAACTATTTCGGATAAATTATTGCGAATGATTTCAAATTCTTCAATTTTCAGATCACATCAGAGAAAAGTCTAACGGTGTGACGAGAACTAATAATACGAATCATCCAATAGGCCAGACGATTAAAAAAAAACTGTTTAGTGGCCAGTTAGATTATTAAAAAATATTGTACACGTATTTTTTCTTTTATTTGACAAACAAAAAAATTAAGCGGATTCAGTGCTTAGAAGTATCGAGTAACGTACTCTTTGGAACAATTTTCACCTAGGAGTGACGTCACAAGCCCCCACTCCGGAAGTTTGATGATCTATACCTTTGTCGATTTTTAATAATTTGATAAACCAATAATCATATGTCCCATATTTTTCCGTAATCTAACTGACGACTAAATAAAATGATATATTTTTAACCCAATCGTCAACCCTATTAATCGATGCAATTGCAATAGTCCAGAACAAAGGATTGTTGTGTTTTTATTTTGCTAATTCTGTTGTTAATTTCCTTGGAAATATAAATTCTATTTATGGATATTATCCATATTACATTTTCATTTGATTTGGTTGGTTTTCCATAAGTACAAACAAAAAGAGTAGTGACCACTATTCGATTCCACCGCATCAATTTTATAATGTTTCAAATGCATTTTATTTCATAGTTTGATACATTTTGTCTGCGCAAAACGATAAAAAACTCTGAAAATTATACAGTGTTGAAATCAAACGCGCAAACAATTAAACCAGATATAGAGTTTAGTAGTGTTATCATTAGTTAATATGATTTTTTAAAAGACACTTAATAGTGACCTCGTAATTAATTTTTGAAAATTTACCGAGCAGCAGTGTACCGCATACATGCTTGTTATGATATTGCGAGATACGAGCTTTTTTAAAGTACCTGTCAACTAGCGTGTTTGTCAACTTGAATGTGGTTCGTTACATTGCGGGCCGAATTATTTTATATGGTAAATATTTTCATTGTAGTTTTTAGCAAAATTTATCTAAAATATACTTTTTAGGTCCTATGCTGACCACCGTTTCAATATTCGCCCGTATTGGATTTCCACGCTGTAATGGATGTTCGTTTTTAGGAATATCAAAAATTTAATCATTTTCAGTTACTTCCAAAATTTTATCAGTTAAGTACCTACTAGAAATAATAGAATGTTTGTTAAGTTAGAAAACCGTTTCCCGTTTAAAATACGTTTCACAAAGTGATATATAAAATTATTTTACTCAAACGTTTTCTAAAACAAAACATTACGTAGCTGTTAAGTACATGTTAAAACTGCGTTAATCTATGTAAAAAGTAAAAACGCGAGTAGGTACGCCTCGCGCTCCATAAACCAACATATCAGAGCCACTAACAGTGATACGTACAAATATAGAAGTGTTCGCTAAATTCAAGGAAATTTAAATAAACATGCCTCAGTGTTTGGTTTACAGACGCAGCCCCATGTTTGCTTTTCAAATGTAAGTTTGATGTCGAAACGTATTCTTCGGTTGTTCTCCCGATACGAATCGTGACTGTGGCCATCTATTTCTGTGTCGTTCGGATAGCGAGGTGTTTTACTAGACGGGAAATTTTCGAAAATACAATGAAATCAAAGTACATAGAAAAATTAAATGGCACTCACCTGTGTCCAGACCGGGAATCGAACCCGGTACCTCTGGATTTCCGGCCCAGCGACTTTACCACTCGTCCACCGGAGCACCCAGCAAGCGCCCTCAACCTTGCCATCTACATTGACTTCTGTATCATTCTGGTTTAATAGGATTTTAACCTAAGGATTTTAACCGAAGCGCGGGGCTTCTATTTCTTCTCTGAGGGACACAATTAACAAACCTAACCTAAAAAAAGGAGTTTGTTTTGTTCACTTTTTCCATGCGGGGGGCTTCGTCCCCCGAGGCCCCCTTGTGGGGGGCTCCGCCCCCCTGTCCTCCCATGTGAGATCAGGTTCTAGGACAGAATAGATTTATACAACTAAAATTTGACGGACTTGGCTAGGCGGGTTATTTAATGTTGTCGAACGAAAGTAGTTTGCCTAGCCGTTTCATAGAAGGGCTAGACGGCTCAATGTTCATCCAGGCACTAAACTAAATTGCGCCGTTTAATGAAAAGGCTAGGCAGTTAACCAAATGACTAATGATGACCAAGCTAGTTGGCGGCGACATACCTACGCACAAATATTGCGATTATTGTCGCACGTTGAATAATATTTATCTAACCTTTTAAATTTAGTACCTCTCAAAACGTTGAAGCTGTGTCGCGTTAACAAGTAAAGTCGCAGCTAGTTATCATTTATAACCGAGCCAGAAATGCGTCACAATTTTCACGTTTTCTTTATACAGTACAAACATGTTCGTTCTAAACCCTAATGCAAATATGAACGCTTTAATAATCGAAAACCTAATATACCTAACTAAAATATAGCAATCCATAAAATAAATATGAAGACAATCAAAATGCATTGCAAATCCATGACAACCCTGTAGTCGTTTGAGCATACCAATGCCTCTAAAATTCATGTAAAAGGTTTGTCTTTAAAAACCTGCCTAGAGTTTAATATTCCCGACAACTGGTATGTCTAGTTAGAATTTAGAGCCTCTGCATTTTTAGGGTTTCGTACCCAAAGGGTGCCAACGGAACCCTATTACTAAGCCTCCGCTGTCGGTCGGTCTGTCCGTGAGTCACAGCCTGTGACTCGCAGGGCTTTACGCTTTGGAACCGTAATAGGTAGAGACTTGGAATTTTCATAGTATATGTATTTCTATTCCCGCTTGAACAAAAAAAAACTGTAGGGTTCCGTAACCGTTACTAAAAGGAAATGTGCTACAAATGAAAATATAGTTAAACATTAAAACCTGACCACGAAAAAGATTGTAGCTTGCGTTCGGCTTTGCAGCCAGAAGCTCGTTCTTCGGGCTCCCGAAAATGAGACTCATATACGGTTTGCGTGACATAACCGTGGGCCTTTGGCCCAAAGCGGTGCTTGACCTTCGGTCTCCGTTGGACTTACTACGGATATAGTGCGCTAGGAGCTCGGCCTTCGGCCTCGCAACCTACAACCCTGAATGAGATTGATATATACGGTTTACATAAGACGAGCTGGAACGCTTCGGGCCTTCAGCTTCACTTTGAATTAGTACGGCATAAAGGGCACTTGCAGACGGACCAGCGACCTTCCGTCTTGAAACGTCCTTTTCAAGATCAGTCTCAAGTCATGTTGACCCGAGGAGTGATAGCGGAAGCACCCTTACTGAAAACTATCTTTTAAGGCGCGGTAGGACCTGGCTCGCATTTCACATACAAACTAGGGTCGGGCGGAATGCAGATTATTGCAGATTATCTTCGATTTCTAACATAAAAGTATACGTTATCAACCCAAACATGAGAGGATGCCCTGCATGACTGTGAAATCATGATTGTCAGGTATAAATTTTGTCAGAAAATGTAACTGGTGATGAACAAAATGAAAAAAAATGAAAAAAATACTTTATTTTATAGTGTTTTCGCGCTACTTTTCTATCGAGCGAAGTGTTCGCTATCGTGTTCTAAGTGAGAGGAAGCCCTAGATACAGTTCTGAATATTATTATATATGTTTTACAGTGACCTAAGAGTCAAATAAGTGCTCTAAAAATGATTTGGAAACTAGGCTTCCGTGCCCGATTCTGGTCTCACCTCGCCTTAATGGCTATTTTATCAACATCCAACTAATAAACTTGTTCTTTTCATCATAGTATGGCGCTAGTAGTTCTTAATTTTCGCAAACTAAGTATTGACCGCTGGGCTGCGTTACTGATTTATGAGTTTTTTTAGTACCGACATTGGTGCACCAGGAGGTAGGTGTGCGAGAACATTGTAAACGTATCGGCGAAGAGCGCGGGCTTCTTGTTTGAAACGTGTTTCTTGTTGTTTTTGAATTGAAATGGAAATATACTGTGTGATATATTTCTGAAATGAGCCTTTAAATTTAATTAAATTCTCATACAATTCGATGCGACTTGATAACTTTTATTCAATCCTTCACTTTTTATGACGATCATGGTCCCTACCGTAATGTTGGTTCCAACGAACTAGCCTATAACCTGCGTCCAATCACGACGAATCTAATGATAACCCACAATAATTACGTCCTTTTGTTGAGAAGCGCGGTTTATCGGCAATAACTCAAAAACAGTATACCTATTCGATAATTTTGAAAACAATTTTCGTTGAAAGTATTAATTAAGCGTTACATTCTCGATTTTTTTTTTCATATTTTTGGACATACGGTTTAAAAGAGAGGGGGGGGGGCACAATTTCTGCAACTTTCGGAGCGATGAAAGTATTCACTTAATCAAAAATATTACTGAGGAACCATAAAGTATTTTTCACTTCTCATGCTCTTAAAATCTTAATTTAGTCTCTGTATATCGGGACTAAAGTTCCTTATTAATCTCTAGGGATTAAAGTAATTTTTTTTAATTGACTTTGAAAACCCCTAAACAGCCAATCGGGGTGTTTGTGGTTGGAATATTGTCGCCATTTTTAGTGATTGTGTATATACAATTTTTGGGTGTGAAAATAACCTAAAAAGACAACTGTGCAAAAATATTAAAAAAATAACGATTTAATATAGTAATAATGATTAATTATTACGAATATAAATCAATTTAACTAGATTAGGGGTAACTTAATTTTATTTTGCATGATCCAATTAGTTTTAAAATAGGTAGTTTTCCGTTTGAACCTGTTGGCTAAAAATGCCAGCATTTAAAGCCTGAGTGAGTTCACTTAGTAAAAAAAAAATAAAGAACCGCGGAAAAAAATTTCTCTGCTTTTTGAATGTTCATTAATCGTATTGAGCACAATATTTCAACAATTAATGTGTATAGTGCAACTTTATACCGAAAGTACGGAACAATAAATATTGTAATTTTGTGTAATAGAACGTCGTTTTTTTCCTCGCATTCAAAGTGAAAAGTAGAGTGTTTAACGCGGGACTAAACAACCATAATGACACTCAATCTATAGTCACCCTCGCTACGCTCGGGTGGCTAAACACCTCGTGTCATTATGGCTTGTTTTAGTCCCTAGTTGAACAATCTACTATTTAAAACAACTGTCGAACTATGTACCACTTCTTGATATTTGATGAAAAAAAGATCGGTTACATGTAGGAGTACCCCCTAGAATTATATATTTTTGATATTTAACTTCCAAACTAAGTAGCGGCTCATAGAACACATCTACACTCCATATTTCATCAATATACGTCATATAGTTTTTGAGTAAAATGCCTGTGACATACGGACGGACGGACGGACGGACAGACATGACGAAACTATAAGGGTTCCGTCTTTGCCATCTACGGAACCCTAAAAAGGGGTCCCCATACAAGAAACGTGTTTGTATAGATCAGTCACAGGACTTTATCTTTTGAACCATAATAGAAAAAGACTTGAAATTCACAGGATATGTATTTCTACTGTCGCTGAAACATCAAATAATAAAAAGAAAATTAATTAATTATAATTCACAGAATGTGTGTTTTTATTGCTGCTATAATAACAAATAATAGATATAAAAAAAATAAAAAGGGGACCCCTTTTATTTTAATTTTTTTCATAGAATAAACCTGTTTTATGGCGTTTTTTTTTTCGACGGTGGTACGGAACCCTTCGAGTGCGAATCCGACTTGTACTTGGCAGATTTTTTGGTTTTTCACGTTTAGCATGTTTTGTTTTAATATAAAAATCAAAATGAACTCCGGCATGTGAAGATGTCGTGCGATAACAAGGTCCCAGCCTTCTTGTTTCACTTACTAGTCTTACTACAAAGAGGGAGAGCCTTTGAAAATAGGAGATGAAGCTATCCAAGTGTTTTCATGTACTCACTGTAACAAAGCGAATAAATCGAGCGAGTACCATGCATTGTGCTCAGATTTAGTGAGAATAGATGGCGGAACTGTCCCTGGGCACGACAAAAGCTTTCGGTATTTGTGGCTGCGATGAGTTCGTAACAATGGAAGAGGCAGTTAGGAAATCGTAAAAAATATAGTTAGTTTTATAGTAGAATACCAGGGCTTTAGATTTTGTACGGTGCTGCTAAATATAACTTATTTAATTACACAAAATTAAATTAACTGTATTGTGATGGCATTTCTCCAGAAATATGTCTGCGACTCATTCATCTGTCTCCATACATTTAGTATGAAAAAGGGCCAGATGAATGAGGTGACCGCAGACATATTTCTGGAGAAATGCCCGTGAAAATGAATACCTCAATGGGTCAATTGTAGAACGGGACAGTTTTTTTTTATTTTATAAATGAAAAGTGCTCATAATTCTGAGTAAAATGGTATAAGGCACACCATGATCAGACAAAAAAAGTAAAAGTTAATTTTTTTTGCAATTGACCCCTATAATAACTTCTTTATGGTATTGATACAAATTCCTAAATATTTTTTTCATGATAGTCTACAAGAAACTACACTGTAATGGGTTACAAAATGTCGGGATGTCAAAATATGTGCATAAGTGATTTGAATTCGTTTAAAATGTTTTTTCTACTCCTGTACTGTTATCTGTCTTTTACTTGGTCACGAACACTAATATAAGAACATACATAATATGAGTTCAGAGAAGTCTATACTCTATTCCCCATAACAGCACTAGTGTCGTTATAGTCACTTTACGTTATTGCTAGCTGCCACAGACTTCTAAATCTAGGTTAACTTAGGTCAAGGATTAAGCGCTCAATTTTAATTTTACGGTAAAAATGCACAACTACCAACTTAACAAACAATTAAATTCCTACGGTTTTTAAGAAAAATAAAACTTTCCGAACTAAATTCATTGATGCCAACATAAAAAAAGTATTTTTAATTTAAGTATATTTGAAATTAAAAAAAAAGGTTACCATAGACACATACTGTCCGTCAAACGTCATATTTGCCTTGTTTCCAGGTTATGATTAATTTTGTATTTTGTAATTTAAAACCTCGTCGTAGAAAAAGTATTGTATGCAACGTTGTATAATTAAGTCAAAAAACGCTCATTGCGTCTCTATTTGCGATACTCGCCGCATTCGCGGCTCGTATCGCAACTCACGCAATTCGCATTTTTTGAACCTTCTTATACAACTGTTGCATAAAATACTATTATTACAATAAGTGATAACGCGGAAATCGAGGCCGGTTAGGCATTGACAACGTATCTGGTGTTGCAGATGTCTATACGCAGAGGTCACCACTTTCCATCAGGTGAACTATCTGCCTGTTTGCTAGTCTATGGCAATAAAAAAATTGAAAACAGTAATTTTCATATTTCTTGTAAGTCAGATCAAGGACCATTAAAACATGAGGACTGTCATTCTACATACAAAAAGCTGTTCCTCGATATTTACAACGCCATCTATGTATAAGCTTGGTATAAGAATTATATTATTTACAATTATTCAATTTTGCAAGCGTGACACAGTATTTAAATGTTATAATTTATTTATTATTGCTGTTTACGAACTAATTGTTACTGTACTATGTTTCTTTCTTCAATTATAACATCGTTAAATGTTTAGTTTTTTAGTGCCATCTAGTTTTTGCCTGGATATCCCCTTGCGGTCGGGGCACGATCCAAAGTATGGAGAATGACAGTCCTCTTGTTTTAATAGTCCTTGGTCAGATCTAGTAAATCTATCGCAAGGGGCCAATAGCCGGGAAGGATTTTAGCTAATGCAGCCGATGCTACTGAAATAGCAAAAGCACAAGGCATACTGGCTGCTTAACGTGGATCGCTGCTTAAAAACCTAGTTAATAATCGTTAATAGTTAATAAGGGTGAATGGCAGAGTTCAAATTAATTCGGCACCGATGTTAAGGCGCGGTAGGACCTGGCTCGCAATTCACATACAAACTAGGGTCGGGCGGAATGCCGATTATTGCAGATTATCTTCGATTTCTAACATAAAAGTATACGTTATCAACCCAAACATGAGAGGATGCCCTGCATGACTGTGAAATCATGATTGTCAGGTATTAATTTTGTCAGAAACGGTAACTGGTGATGAACAAAATGAAAAAAAATGAAAAAAATACTTTATTTTATAGTGTTTTCGCGCTACTTTTCTATCGAGCGAAGTGTTCGCTATCGTGTTCTAAGTGAGAGGAAGCCCTAGATACAGTTCTGAATATTATTATACAACGTGTCCCAAAACTCAACGATAAGCCGGCACCAGAGGATGGAGCTACTTATGATTAGTCGAGAAAAAATAAGGAAAAAAATATATCTCAATTATTTTAGAAATTACAGAAAAAAAATGAAATTCATCGAAAATCGACATCCCTAATGGTATTTTTAACGACCATGTCTACAAATATTCAAATATTACTGTTTTTTTTTGTTTTTGGAACTTAAGTAGCCCTGCTATCTAACACAGTTCTTAAAAATACCATAATACATGTAGTTTTTACACAAAAAATAATCAAAATCGATTTTGTCCCTACAATTTTGAAAGATTTTTTCTTACAGTCCACTTTCAATCATCATGGTGTAAAAAAATTGTATTGACACTACTATGGCAATTATTTTCAAAAGTTGACGCAACTAACCAAGATTCCAAAATGATATAATACTTTAGGAAACCTAGTCACAAAAAAAAACAACGAATTTTTAAACAAGAATCGACATTATTTAATGTTGGCGGTAATCACTTTTACTGTACCCAAAAAAGGATTTTTGTTGTTGAAAAATGTTGAATAAATGCAAAGAAATGGTACAATTTTTTTTAAATTCATTTACTACATTATTAATACTACAGTAAATGTTCAAATTGCCTGCCACCGGCATTAATACAGACATGACATCGCCTTAGAAATGATCGTTTTATCCGTCGTGCATATCTTCTACCATTGATATGATCCGCAGCTTGTGTGATTTTTTGGCGAAGCTCGTCCAATGTTGCTATGGGTTTTGAGTAGACGGGCATAGTGAGCTGGGCAACCATCATTTTGAAACCACATGTTTTGTAAATCACGTAAAGGCACGTCTTCTTTACAAAACATGTGGTTTCAAAATGATGGTTGCCCAGCTCACTATGCCCGTGCAGTGCGAGAATACTTAAACCAAGAGTATCCAGGGCGTTGGATCGGGCGACTTGGTCCTATCTTGTGGCCACCCCGTTCGCCCGACCTGAACCCCCTGGACTTCTTCTACTGGGGCTGTCTTAAAGACAAAGTCTACTCAAAACCCATAGCAACATTGGACGAGCTTCGCCAAAAAATCACACAAGCTGCGGATCATATCAATGGTAGAAGATATGCACGACGGATAAAACGATCATTTCTAAGGCGATGTCATGTCTGTATTAATGCCGGTGGCAGGCAATTTGAACATTTACTGTAGTATTAATAATGTAGTAAATGAATTTAAAAAAATTAAAAAAAAATTGTACCATTTCTTTGCATTTATTCAACATTTTTCAACAACAAAAATCCTTTTTTGGGTACAGTAAAAGTGATTACCGCCAACATTAAATAATGTCGATTCTTGTTTAAAAATTCGTTGTTTTTTTTTGTGACTAGGTTTCCTAAAGTATTATATCATTTTGGAATCTTGGTTAGTTGCGTCAACTTTTGAAAATAATTGCCATAGTGGTGTCAATACAATTTTTTTACACCATGATGATTGAAAGTGGACTGTAAGAAAAAATCTTTCAAAATTGTAGGGACAAAATCGATATTGATTATTTTTTGTGTAAAAACTACATGTATTATGGTATTTTTAAGAACTGTGTTAGATAGCAGGGCTACTTAAGTTTCCAAAAACAAAAAAAAACAGTAATATTTGAATATTTGTAGACATGGTCGTTAAAAATACCATTAGGGATGTCGATTTTCGATGAATTTCATTTTTTTTCTGTAATTTCTAAAATAATTGAGATATATTTTTTTTCTTATTTTTTCTCGACTAATCATAAGTAGCTCCATCCTCTGGTGCCGGCTTATCGTTGAGTTTTGGGACACGTTGTATATGTTTTACAGTGACCTAAGAGTCAAATAAGTGCTCTAAAAATGATTTGGAAACTAGGCTTCCGTGCCCGATTCTGGTCTCACCTCGCCAGTCACTGACAAATAATTGAAGAGCCAGCGTGTCCGTTTCAGCTTGAGCAAAAATGCTTTCGTATATCTGTCTGTCTGTCCGGATGTCTGGCTGTTCTCCTTGACGGTCGCATTTCTCAACCGATTCTCGTGTAATTTTGTGAGCACGTTCAATAATTAATTTTTTTTTGTCGATTCAGTTTTGGGATTTTTTCAGATTGGGGCTTTACAGACTCGCGCGGTCTACAGCTTACAGAGCGACTAGTATATCAATATGTTTATATTGAAGTGTATCGAAGAAATTATTTCTATCAGAGAATTAAATAAGATTATTTTCAAATGATAATGATAAGTATTTCTTCTACGTCATATGATATTTCTATCCAGGCCAGTGAAGGATCTTACAAAATATATATTTATCATCCATAAAAATAAAAGTTCATGGCAACATATATTTTTGTTCATAAATTTATGAGTGCCATACTCGTATTAGAATGAATTTATACTCCTCAAATAATAAGTTTCCAAGCACAACTATTCTTCGTAGAAACTGCTGTACCTTTGGTTTTACTGGGTTGTTTTTAGGGTTCCGTACCTCAAAAGGAAATAATGGAACCCTTATAGGATCACTTTGTTGTCAGTCTGTCTGTCTGTCTGTCCGTCTGTCTGTCTGTCTATCAAGACCCTTTATCTCGGGAACGCGTGAAGGTATCGAGTTGAAACTAAAACCGTATAATCAAGTCTACAGTCCCTTGAAGCTGTAAAAAAATCAAATTTCTAAGTTAACGTAAAAAAAAAGATACGGCCGTTTACGCCGCAAAAAACCTATATTTCAACACTATCGAGGGAATGAAAATTTATAGGGTACTTTTCATTGACCTAGAACTATGAAATTTGGCAAGTAATACCGTCTTACACTACAAGTACCTATAGGGAAAAATCTGAAAACTATACATTTGCATTTAAATCATAAAAAATATAGTCTGTAAAAGTATTTGTACGAAACCCTCGGTAAGCGAGTCCGTTTCGGACAGGTTTTAATTATATAGACGAACTCTTCTAAATTTCCAGTGCATTTTCTAGTAATAAACTTTGCTCGAAAGTAAACATGAATTCAAATGAACCACTAGTTATGCCACCGGGATGAGGATAATGACCTTCTCAGAGTTTCGTTTCAAGCTTATAAAATCTGCCACGCTGGGGTTTAAATGTTCATAAGCAGGGTTTTTTACTCATTTTTACTAACATGCGAGTAAATATAGATATGTCTACAGCCCACACTACACTTCACTGGCTAAGCTAAATTTGAACCAGATATCTGTGAAATCGTATAGGTACAGCTAAGATACAAATTTATTTTAATTAATTACTAGTACTTTACAAAAAGAAAAACACATGTTGTTGCAAAACGTCGAAGTTATCGCTATCTGGGGGCACGGCAGTGCCCCCGCCAAGTCGAGCAAAACAAAGGCACGGCCGTACCATCCTTTTCTCGAAGCCATTCAGGCCATTTTCAGCCTCCCGTAATTTTGTACCGGCTAAAGCTAGAACCCTGAAATTTCAGGAATATATACGGCACAATAAGACATATATATATTCTCAATATCATTCAATTTAAACGTGTAGTTTAAGAACTATTGCATGTCAAAGTTCCTTAGTTTTGTCACTGACTCACTGATCATCATAATTCTAAGGTACTTCTAGCAGACCTACAAGCTCCAAATTTTAAACATAGTTAGTTTTTAGCCTATCAACTCCTTAAAAACCTAAATATGTTGTAATTTCAGTCACAACTGCACACATAAGTTTGTAATCCTATACAAATTCATGCGATTACAAAGTAGTTAGTTTTGCAGTTCAAATTGAAAAGAATGAATTGGAATGTTATAATTAAAGGAAGACCACTTACAAAAAGAAATGAGATCCCATCAAAAACATACATGTAAAAAGATGCAAGTCTCTCAACGCAGTTCTCGTACATCAAAAAAGTTTTGAGATCTAAAGTTAAACCAAGTCAGTACCGGGGGGGTATCAACAGAACTCGATTTCCACCGACTTGCCTATTATTTAACCGTGGAGGAACACATTTTATAGATCTAATTATTTACATGTTATGTTTTTGATGGCATCTCATTTCTTTTTGTAAGTGGTCTTCCTTTACTTATTACATTCCAATCCAATCTATTTGCCATTGGAACTACAAAAGTAATTTCGTAACTGCAAGTCTCGCAATCTCTACTACCGCAAAAAGTTCTGAGATAGGTACAATATAAAGCCAAGTTAGCTAATTTATGACCGTATCAATATTACACATACTTTATCGTTTTAATAAATAGATAGAATTACTTGGCCACCCATGTTACAAAATACAAGGATTTAAGCCGTCTCGAGTTGAGCAAAAAACTTCCAGGGTTAGCCATGGCCCTGCCATTAGTTGAACACAATTAACCAGGAACAGTGCTCAAAATCTCTACTCCTCGTCAATGGAAACTGTGTGATTGGTCAACTCACGGTCCGTTCCTTTTCACTGCACCTAGCTCTGCTTTAGTAGAAATGCACCCTAAGAATACACAATGCTCGAAACAGCTGTGGTTTTTTTTGGCAATGTCGAGCTTTATAAAATTCACACTAAATAAATAACTAAATATTTTTACGAAAAAAACCCGACCGCGGTGCACTTTAAAAGTGCATAAAATCCGCCATTTTGTTTATTTTAACAAACTTCATACCCAGTGACACTCGCGCTATCAAGACGAATCTAATGATGTATCATTTATCAAAATCGGTTGTGCCGTTGAGTAGTTATGAGCGGACATAGGAACGGACATACATACATACAGGTCAAACACATAACCCTCCTTTGGGGTTCGCCGCAGTCGGGTAGAAACGAAACAACTGCATTTATATTTAAAATTTTCGTGTAATAAATTTAAGGTCAAAACAACGAAGAGGCAGCCCGCGGACCGTTGCAGCAACAGCAAGTTACAGGTATACGGTTTTAATCTCGTAATGGACAGGCTGCCGTTGTAAAGTCAGCAAAGTCTACTTGGATGCAGATCTCGAAAATATCTTACTGTCTTGCCCATGGAATCGTGCATGATGTCTGATGTCGGGGTGCGTAACGGTTGCTTTAACAACAATTTATAAATATATATTTTCGGTCGATATAACGATTAATGGATATAATTTATTATTGATATAACAACATTTGGAACTATCATCCGGTATAATAAACTTTTGATAGAATAACTTTTAACCTAATACTAATATGGTATAATGTACATTTTCTATAACTATTTCAGATATAACGCTCATTGGGTATAATGTATTACTGATATAATCTGATACTATAATATAGACCAGTCCTGTAGTAACTTTTAGGTACGATTATTAGTGAAGAGCGAGCACAACCCCACTTACCATCCAAGATAAAAAACTGTGACAGAGTCACAATTAGGTACGACGACTAACGAACCGAGTCTTAGGTATCTTGCGATCACAACATACCCCACTCACTGTCCAAGACAAAACACTGTGATAGAGTCACAGTTAGGTACGAAGTTGAGCGAAGCGAGGAGGAGTCTTAGGTATCTTGTGATCACAACATACCCCACTTACTGTCCAAGATAAAAAACTGTGACAGAGTCACAGTTAGGTACGATGACGAGCAAAGCGAGGAGGAGTGTTAGGTATCTTGCGATCACAACATACCCCACTTACTGTCCAAGATAAAAAAACTGTGACAGCGTCACAGTTAGGTACGACAACGAGCGAAGCGAGGAGGAGTGATAGGTATCTTGCTATCACAACATACTCCACTTACCTTGCCCCTTGAGTGATTATACCCTTAGAAGTTATGTCAAATGTTGTTATATACAGTGAAAATATATCTAAAGTTGTTATATCCATCATTACACACCCCAAGACTTCATATACCTACCCCGCTCTTGATTAAAAGGCCTTAGACGATTCATAATATTTTTGATTGCACCGTTAAGTTCAAAACAGTTTTTGTTTAATAATACGTTATCAACACGTGCTTTTAGGGTTCCGTATCCAAAGGGTGACGATGGAGCCCTATTACTAAGCCTCTACTGCTTGTCTGTCCGTCCGCAGTAGATACCTACTTACCAAATACATATAAGAAAATAAGGAGAGATATTTGAATAGTCTGCCGGATCAGGCAGATGAAAAAAGTATTTAATCCTATTCATCTTTCATCGTTTTGATGTACAAAACTAAAAAAATTGAAGCTAGAAACGGTAAATTATTTAAACGCCGCGTAGGTAGGTAGGTACTATAGCGTAGATGCCGTTTTAAAAATAAGTAAAAGTTGTAAAAAAAATAGAAGGAACTGGAGAATAAATATAAACTGAATTTTGTTCGTTTGCTTTGATTATATTGTCAATAGTTATGAAACTCGGTTTTTTCAACATTTTTAGGTATTCAGAATTTTCAACGGGAGCAGCTTTAACATAGTCCGCCAGTACGCACACTTTGCAAAATTTTCGAGTTAATATGCAAAGTAGTCCTTTATTGGAGAAAATATTCGCGCTTAGGTGGTCACGGTTTTGCATGATCTGATGCAAACACATCCCATTCGGTAGCACTATGGATTACCTATTATAATGTGCTTTGCTATTTAGGTATGTCGTAGTTAAATTTACTTAAATTCCATTAAATTATTTATTGGTAAAACATAGTTTTTCTTAAAAGCATTCAATTCAGTTAACTTTACCTACATATCAAAGTGATCTTATAAAGGTTCCGTTTTTCCTTTTGAGGTACGGAACCCTTAAAATACTACATATAAGGAAATTCTTACCAATGCACCGAAAAACAGTCAATATTTTACAAAACATATTGAGTCAATGACGAGCGTCGCTACTGCATATTTCCTATCTACTGAACAAAATTGCTTTCGGAGATGTACGTCAGATTCCGTTTTCGTCAGATACACTTGTAGGTCAGATTCCGTTTTCGTCAGATGCCTTTTAGGTCAGATTCCGTTTTCGCCAGATGCCTTGTAGGTCAGATTCCGTTTTCGTCAGATGCCTTGTAGGTCAGATTTTGTTTTCGCCAGATGCCTTGTAGGTCAGATTCCGTTTTCGTCAGATGCCTTGTAGGTCAGATTCCGTTTTCGTCAAATGCCTTGTAGGTCAGATTCCGTTTTGACCTTTAACCTGACCTACAAGTCATCTGACGAAATCGGAATCTGACCTATAAGTGCATCTGACGAAAACGGAATCTGACGTACACCTCCGAAAGCACGAACGCTTTGTTATACAGTTTAGGACAAGAACACGGAATTAAATAAATTACTGATATTATGAATGAATATCTTTTTTTTTATTACAAATTGGACCTAAAATTATATTTACAGATGTCCTCTATGTCGCCTCCTGCGGGCAGGGTGCCCAATAAGGCTGGCTGCATTGCCTCGCTGGATGATGATGCCTGTCCGCTAAGGGAGGAACGAGCCAGCCCTATGGTCACCGGAGGACCAGATGAGCAAATATCTCAGTTTTTTAAAGAGAATTGTTGCTTCGGGTCCCCACGGACCCAGGGTCTCCTCGGCAAACGCCGCAAATACGTAACTATCGCCGAGAGTTGCGTATTTGCGGCGTTTAGGTGCCTCCGCTGCGGCAGCCGCTGCGCCAGCCCTCAGCGATTTCTTATTGTTATTAATGATATAAAATGAATAATGTATATCATATTGCTTTGAACGAGGTATAATGAATTGAATTGCTGCACGGTAAATAATTTTTTAGTTATTTTACGAGTGCAGCTATCTGCGGCGCACACAAACAAATAAACTGATATTTTACTCGCTACACCGGCTGTTGTGTATTAATGGTGATCAGTTTACATTAAAACATCTTCAATTATTCAACGTATGAATAACTAGCAAGTATAGTTTGCAAGCTAAAAGATAAAATAAATGAAATTATGATCCACACGTACTCGTATTCCAGGTTTCCACAATTTTCTGAGTAATTAATGCAGTATAGTTAGTTATGACTAATGTGCTACGTAGATAAAAAAACCAACCTATTTTTTTTTAGGTACGTATAATAATTTATAGGGTACTTTAATATAATTATTATATTAAAGTACCCTATAAATTGATTCCCTTAGTAAAGTCTATTTTTTATGATTTAATTAAAAATGTATATAGTTTTCAGATTTTTTCCCATACTTATAGTATGGGGAAAAATGGTATCACTTGCCAAATTTCATAGTTCTAAGTCAAACGAAAGTACCCTTTGAATTTTGGTTTCTCTTGAAAGTGTCAAAATTTACGTTTTTTGCGGCATGATTTTTTGGCAGCGAGGCTTGATTTTTTCAAGGGACCGTAGACCTGATTTTATTTTGAACTCGATACCTTCACGAGTTCCCGAGATAAAGGGGTCTTGAGAGACGGATAGACAGATGCACGGACGGACAGACGGACAACAAAGTGATCCTATAAGGACCCTTTTTTCCTTTTGAGGTATGGAACCCTAAAAAGCCGGTCAAGTACGAATCGGACTCGCCCGACAGTTCAGTACAAACTTGTCGTATGTAAATTTATTAGTTCAAGATAAACTGTATTGAGAGACAAACTTAGTGAATTTCTAAAAAACGATGCACGTTAGGAAAACCGTTATATTCAGAGTGATATTAATAATCGGTAATTGGGGTATCCAAAAAAAATAAGGTCTAGTTTTTATATTTTTATTCGATAAAGAAGGCTAATTTGAGAAACTAATTTCGTTGTTTTTGCAATTAACCAAGTAAATTAATTTATTTTAATTTTTAAAGAAATTTTCATTATGACGTCACTACATAATCGATTTGTTTGAGACATGCTTTAAAACTTTTGGATATGTCTGTAAAATTTCATTGATTGTGTTTTTTGCCTGGCAATACTTTGTTTTTTGTCAAATAAAATAACGTTGACATTGACAATTTCAACCATAGCATAGACTAGCCTAAAAGTGATGGGTCCAAAACAGACTTACAGCATAATCAATCCATGTTTTTAAAGATCTTACATGTCATGTCTAAAAGACAAAATTCGATGCACATTACGGACATGGATTATATGTAGTACTATGGTAGATCACAGATTAGATACAACTTACCAATCACGACCGTGACTTCACTCTATTACAGGTTAAATAAGGTCAAATGATAAATTACAGATAACTATATACTACTAATTTTTAAAAATTATCTTATAACAGGGAATTATTCTACAACCCTTTTTCTCGAAATGGTTTTTGAATCATCATACATTACAAAATATTGGGATAACCCAATTATTACACATTTTTCTGTTCAGTAACTTCCAAGGTAATAGGGGGAATGGTATTTTTTTAACGTTTTTCATCTTAAATCAAAAACTATATGTTTAAAAAAAGTAAATAAGATATAAAAAAAAAATTAATGTCCTATAAGCTTAGATTAAGTATTTTTAACGCTATTCTAAAGTTCATATCGATAGCAGCAGTAGTTCCTGAGATATCTGGCTGTGACAGATGGACAGAGAGACAGACAGAGTCGCGCACCATAAAGGTTCCTTTTTTACCATTTTGCTACGGAACCCTATTTAATTACAGTTAAATCCAATACACGTAAAAAGATGCAAGTATCGCAACAAACGCAGCTTTTCTACAACAAATAAAGTTTAAGATGTAATATTATAGTATTTTATGCAACAGTTGTATAAGTAGGGTCCAGTGGCGTGGCGTCCATAGAACTCGATTCTCATCGACTTGCGTAATATTAGGCAGATCAGCACTCAATTCAAATGCTCTTAAAGAAAATTGAAGCCAAAGCTGCTCCGGCTTGCCCAAGGATTTCATCAACGCCACGCCACTGGTAGGGTCAAAACACGCGAATGGCGTGAGTTGCGATACGAGCCGCCTAAGCGTTTTTTGACTGAATTATACAACGTTGCATGCAATACTTTTTCTACGACTAGGTTTTAAAATATAAAATTAAACATGGCGCGCAAACAAGGCAAATATGACATATGACTGACAATTAAGTATGTGAGTATGGTAAGCTTTGTTTTTAATTTGACGTATATATTTTTAGGGTTCCGTACCAAAATGGTAAAAAAGGAACCCTTATGGTGCGACTCTGTCTGTCTGTCTGTCTGTCTGTCTGTCCGTCTGTCACAGCCAGATATCTCAGGAACTACTGCTGCTATCGGTTTGAAATTTGGAATAGTGTTAAAAGTCGCTAACCCGAGCTTATTGGACATAAAAAAAATCTTGTACCTTTTTTACTTTTTTTTTAAAGGGCTCCGTAATGGGATTTTCAAAATTGAAAGTAGGGCTTATATATCGAGTGGGGTATCAAATGAAAGAGCTTAATTTGTAGATTAAAATGCCATTTTTTTTTTTTTTTTTAAATAAATAGTTTTTGATTTATGGCGAAAAAAGTTTAAGAAAATACCATTCCCCCCCTATTATCTCCGAAGTTACTGATCAGAAAAATGTGTCATAATTACCAATTATTAATGTCGTCCTAAATAATACAGGAAAAATATAACGGTTTTCCTCACTTGCACCGTTTTTGAGAAATTTGCAAAAATCATAACACATACTTATTTGCTCCTACTAAACTAATCGCCATACAGTTTTTCTTGAACTATTCATGTATCTACTTATTAGGATTATTATTATTATTAGGAAGACCGTTATATTTTCTCTTCCTAACTTGAATACTTTTTAAAAATTTACAAAAATCTTAACATATTAGTTCTACCCTCCCTACGAGAGCCATCTAGCGGAGAGTAGCAAAACTAAGCGATGATTTATTTCAGATTATATAAAAAATGTCTATTAAATACAATGATCACTCATCAGGCATCGGGAAAAAAACATAAAGTAACAATAATTATTAAAAACTCTATAATAGGAGTATAAAAATGAAATACCACTAGCGCCATCTAGGGACACAAATCTAAAATAAGGTAGCTTGTGGCTAAAAATGATACATGAGAACTAACTTAGTTGACAAACAATTATTTCAATCAGCCAATAACAAAAAGTAACGTTTAAGGGTGGATTTCAGAGCGTTTCAACCGCCGTCATCACCAATCCCGATATTATGATGACATCTTTTTAAAAATTACATAATTTTTGATCAAAACGTGAAAATAGTAGGTACTATTTTCTGATTTTATCAAAAGAATGGGATACATTCTTAAAGTGAATCGTCGAAATTTCGGGATTGGTGATGACGGCATTTGAAACGCTGTGAAATCCACCCTTAAATTTAAATTACAAGTAAAATTTACGCGCTATTTAGTATCAATAGATGTCGCTGTAGCATACGCTGCATCGCGCTGTTAAGATTTTTCCAGGTTGAATAGAGCTAAAGCGGGTTTAAGGCAGGGTTGCTGTTAGTCGTAAGGTTGGTCTACTTATTAGTTTATACGGAACCCTCGGTGCGCGAGTCCGACTCGCACTTGACCGGTTTTTTTTTTAAATGGCATCAAAGAATTTGGTTGGGAAAGTTTTGTTTTTCATAACAATAGGCTACTTGATGACAGTTCAAATCAGCTTATTTTTATGAATTGTCAAAACGCTCCGAAAGTATGCAGTTTAGTATGAAATACTACCTTGTGACGTCATGCTCAACATGGTGTCTTATTTTTAGTTTTCGTCATTGTAAAATCGTTGATGGCACGAAAATAAGTTTGAATGATTTTATCCGAGCTGTTTTGGAAGCGTAATTTGCTGGTTTGAGTTAATGAATTTATTTTGATTGTTGTCAAATACCCAATACCGCATGAATTTATTTGTTTGTTAAGTTGGTAGTTGTGCATTTTTATTGTAAAGTTAGTAGATCGCTGGGTCTGCTAGAAGTACCTTAGAATTACAATGATCAGTCAGTCAATGACAAAACTTTGGAACTTTGACGTGCAATAGTTCTTAAAATACTAGTTCAAAATGAATGTTATTGAGAATATATCTAAGTCATATTATGCCCTATATTCCTAAAACTTGAGGGTTCTAGCCAGCACAAAATTACAGGAGCTTGAAAATGGCCTGAATGGCTTCGAGAAAAGGATGGTAACGGACGTGCCTTTGTTTTGCTCGACTTCGCGGGGACACTGCCGTGTCCCCAGATATTCTAAATTCCTATCAATGTAATTATTTGGTTCAAGTAGGAAATTCACTCACGCTTATGTTTACGTTGGAGCTAATTTTGGCTCCAAATATCTTAATAAATTAAATTCAGCGAGTATTAAGTAACCATTAATAGAGCAACAACCCAAGCGTTTGCCCGGCAAACACGAATGGCTCTAAATGTCTTAAGTTGTCTTGTGACTTCGAGACGACAAACTGGAGCACTGGCTTTGGACCCAAAGTGCTTCCGACCGCTTCGTAACTTGGTTTCGAGCCAAATCGTTATTAGCCAGTTGTAAGCTTTACTGTTATGTTAACTACGTTTCGGTACATGTTAAAATAATAACGCGCTTATACAATTAGGTTACTAACTAAGACACATTTACGTATTATGTTATACATTTTAGACTTTAGGTATTATGGATTTTGAAATTTAAGTTTAATTTCAGTACTGTGCTGTATTTTATATTAACGAATTATCATTACACGGTTGTATTGCTTTAATCAATAGATTAACATTATCAAATTACAATAGCTGGTTTAATTTGCGTATCTACGAGACATTAATTGGCCTTTCCCTTACCCCAATTGAACCTATAGTCATTGATCAAGTTTAAAATGATTTATTAACGTTTCGGACGCGTCGTAATGTCGAAGTAAATAAATTAAATTAAATAAATGCCACTTTCGTTATAATCTCGTATTGTATCTTGTATTCTTAATTTTGGTTGAAAACTTCATATCACACGATACTTTTTAATGACATCAGCCGCCTTTCCTTATACATTTGTTTCGTATTTATTTTATTTCTATTTAAAGTATATAAAAAGTAACAATAAGTAAATAAAATAAAATAAAATAATTTATTTCTGTAAGTAGGCCCTCAAGGGCTCTTTTACATGCCTTTCTTACATTCTTTTATCTTCTTTTTTCCTTTTCTTTTGGCGCTTCGGGTAATGACCTTCTGGTGAGAAGAAGCGCCGGAAGAAACTCACCAGTTTCTCTTTTCATACATGAGATTTCATTAATACATTACATTAACTTAAAAACTACATTAATATTTAATATTGATACAAAATATCAATTAATATTGATACAAAATATCAATTCAACATAAAAAACGTAACCTACAGTGCCGCCGGCAGCGGGGCAGGATCCAAGCCACTAGGGCGTAGCTATTTCCGAAAAGTGGTATCGGTGCGTACTGGTACCTCAGACCCCACGAGACCATAATGGACGAGCGAGTTGCTGGTTAATAATCCTGATTAAGTTATTATTATAAAAATACACTAATTAACACAAATATATTATAACCATAGAGGAGTCATTATAGAACATAATGAGGGTAAGATTCAAGGAAAGCTAGGCAGAAGTAGACAAAGTACAAATTATACTAAAGGAGAAGGTTAAGGTGATTCAAATCGATCGGTTTTCCATAGGTATGTCGAAAATACGGGTTGAGGAATAGGCGGCCTAGGCGCCTGATCCTGACGTCTTTCTTGGGCATGATGTGGATGTGCTCGTGTAATAAGACAACGTAGTCACATATCACACTTTATTGAGTATCAAATCACAAATAATAGGAGCAGATAGACTACTAGCAAGTTCACTAGCGATGAAGTCCAGTAATGAAGTGACCCCCCCAATCGCTTCGATTATTTTATAGGCGGTCCGTCCGTCCCCACCAATGGCCATGTTCGTGCACCTGCATTGGTGTAAAGAAAACCTGCAGCCTGCACGTGTCCAGGGTCTTGCCACGGCTGACGTCTTGCAACTGACGTGATGACTGTTTCCATGGTACAAAGCAGGCGTTCTCCGACACATTTTAATTAAAGAGGTTCATCATTCGCCACCACGGCATTCATTATGTTCGAAATTATGTGTTTTATTTTAAAGCTTGACATATTTTATCTGCGCGAAAGAACATGAGAACTCTAAAAAAACTAAAATTATAAATATTTTTAAACATAAAACGTTTGGTGTCAAATTATGCTAATAGATGGCGCTGACCGTAAAAAGCCAGCAGCAAGCTAATTCTGGTTTATCGAGACATCTCATGTTCTTTCGCTCAGACGAAATGTCAAGCCATAAAATGAAACACACTTCAACTATAATTGATGTCGCGGAAGCGAATTGTGACCCTCTTTTTATTTTTATGGAGGACCGACCGACTCGAATCACGGTCATGTCTTAGCAGGAAGTTAATTAGATAGCAAAAAATAGGAACGGCTGGCAATAGCTTCATGGACAAGAGCACGGGTCGTGAGTAAGAGAGAGACAGAAATATTAATTAGTACCTACATATAGCTAGGTTTTCCTTTAGAGGGTGTAAACACTCTATATACGCCTATTTATATAGGTATTTAAGAAAACTAAAAATTAAATTATTAAATTTAATTTATTAAAATAAAAATTGGCCATCAATAATAATGTGATCGTCTAGAATTAAATGTAGGACCGTCTACGTTGTGTTTACAAAATCAAAATTAATATCATACAAAGTCACCCAAATTACCTTAAAATATTTTTTATAATATTGTACAATAAAAATATATATATAACTAAACTAACTTAAATGGAAAGCTCTGGCTCGACGTAAACAACGGCGCCCTGAAAAACCCGAACACAAGGGGACCTCATGGAAAGCAGACCTTTAGGTCTAAATAGGGAACCTAGTTCTATTTAAATATTTTAGAATCCGGGTCTCCACACGCCCTTAAAACCCGGCCAAACGGACAAGTCGTTACAGACACCACAGCGGTCCCGACTCTGCCCGCCCTTCGACCTTTTAACACAACTACCAACCCGTACCAATCAAACCGTCTCTCCTAAAATCGACACCATTAAATCGTTCATCTCTTTCATACATACATTACGCATATGCAAACCAAAATTACGCTAAGCAATTACGCGCTGCTGACTTTACGCTCTCATCCTACATCGATTCGTGCGCCGCGGTATTTGTAACAAATATGGTGGGTGTTGACAACTTGTGCTAGGTAATCTGAATGTCGTTCATATGTCATAACACTCACTGTACAGTAAATCCTCTCAAGAATGTAAGACTCCCCACCTTCACATACGACATCAGACGTCAGAGGTTAGTGGGGTACATCCCAGGAAATACAAAGCAAACGTTATAAACATATAAACGATTACAGGCCTAGATTGAGTACCTATAAGTGTTGTAGTATGGATCCAGGCTGCTAAAGCATTGACTCGTCGCTGCTCTAGGCTAAACCCATGATTTGGCGTTCGGCAGGCACGACCTAGTGTCAGGTACTTGCTTATTCCAAGTGTACCTATATGTATGTAAAGCAAAATAGACTAATCGTGTGGTGCGTCAGCTAGTGGTTGAAAGTGTAATATGTGTGTGTGAGTGAGGGTATGTACATTGTAATCAGTGTATAACACTGATTACAGAGTGTGTGTACTAACGTCTTTTATTTTAAGTCCACTATCTTGTCACAAATAATGTACTCAATAAAGCAGTCACACGTCTGACATTACAACCTCGATGAATTATCAGGAAAGACCTTTTAAAATAATAAGTTGTGTGAGATATTGTAGGTATGATCCTTCCATTTAATCACCGCGATCGCAAAATCAAACACTGATTATCAAAATTTATATTAAATCTACGCAAGATCAATGACACATGCCCTAAATCTTCTTTCAGTACCGATATTCACACCAGACAAATAATTAATTATTAATTTATCAAATAGTGTCATTCCTATAGTCTTCTTCCTCCAACTCTGCTACACAGCACCTTACAGCAACGCTCGTTCACTCCGATTCTCGAACCCTCGTACGTGCTTCTCGAAGAATTGCAGAAGTGAAATAACAACTACTTATTATAACAACCTAAGACGAGAATAAAATAGACCCCAAGACAAACTCCTCGCTGCTCCAACTCCACTCGATGTAATTAATGAAATAGTACTTCCTGTTTCACTGACGCTAGATAAAATTTAAATCAACACAAGTTATAAACAATTAAAAACAATCACTTAAAATCCTTTTATCACAGTCCTTTGTCCATCACACGAACACAGTCCTGAATCTAATCTAATCATTAACACTTATTCACTTACTGGTCTCTATAAACGTTTCACAATTTAATTAAACCTAGTCTACCTAATTCTACTCTCACGGTAACTTAATATTTATTTAAAACAAACTATCCAACTCTTAGCTGCGCGCGCGCGTCCGAACTCGGCTTACTCCGAACCGTCTAGTTTGTACGCGTCTGTCCGAAAACTAGGCTTAATACGAACTGCCTAGTTTGAACGCGTGTCTCTCCTACCAGGCTAAAACCCCAACTGCCTAAATCTCCTTTTCCCCATTTTTTATAACAACTGCAGCTCTATCGACAAACAGATACAACCGCCATATTGTACTCATTCACATACGTCCTTTTGGTTTAAAAGTAGTAGACCATTTGAGAATCGGCACCAGGGCCCGTCATAAAGTAACCATCCCCATTGTTTGAGTTTATAACATTTTAAGATTTCTCACAACCCCAAAAGTTTTAAAGAGTTCTTTATAATAATTTATTAACGTTTGTCATTGTTACTTAAGACAATGGTCCCTGTCGGTCGAAAACAAGGCAATAAACTATTTGACGCAAAAGGGCTGTTGTTTGCCTTTATAACACCCAAAACCTTTCGCAATTTCAAAAGTCTTAAAAAATTTCCAGCCAGTAATAAACCCATAAACTCACTTGTTTCATAGAAGGCTAGGCCCACAATTTTTCTCTATACGTCTGTGTTTCTACGAAAATGTATTCATGTTTGGGTAACGCGTAAACTTTCTCACAATCCCAAAACCTCCTTTGTTTAAACTTTAGTTAGAAATAAAGTAATTTATTTATTTGTTCCTCGAGTGACACTTCCGCTTAAATCCGGCGTCACCATTTTTTGTATGTCTGTGTTTACGCGAGATACCTTTAATAATATCAACTATGTATAAAACTTATATGACTACTACTACTACTTACTACTACTTAAATGTACTGTAAACACTGCGTTTACAGAGCGCCCTCAGATAGATGATACAATTTTTCAATCGAAGAGTGTGGAATTGTGAGTCTATCTCATTACGGAAAACTATATTTCCAACTAGGCATATTTTCTTATTACATTCAAGGTAAGAAGTCCCTTACAGGGACAAGCTTGTCTTTGTACAAAACCGTTTATTTCTGTACAATTCTACGTATAATAAAGTGTTTACATACATACATACTTTAAGGCAAAATGCATTCGCAGTTTTCTAAAATCTTATCCATATTTCAACTATCATAGGATTCGAACCCATGCCATTTGCTTCTGCATCTAGTAATTGCATTAATTCAACTTCAGTAATACACACTGGAATCGAACCTGTGCGCTCTCATATTCTAGCATATTACCTAGTTAATATAAATTATCTACTAAATAGTGCAAAAATGTAGATCCTGCGCCCTCAGATTTTAAAACTCTAAGTAATTGTCACTAAGTTCTAACTAAAACGTCAAACTAGTCGAAAGGCCTAATCAGTCTTTTATTCTTATACAACAATCCACTCTACTATTTCAATTCTTATAAAACGATGTTATAGTACAATTGGAAAGATGATCTATCTTTCATTTAAACCAATAAGCTTCAAAATATTTCCAACTAGAGTCACCTAAAAGTAAAATATTTCTAACCTGGCCAATTTGCACTTTCTAATTCTGTCGATCAGAGTACATATATTTCTCCTAAGAATTTAAATTAATTCTAACAGCTTCACTAACAAAATAATTGGATAAGAACTTCAACCTAATATAAATCTTATTCGTCAAATTACTCATCATCATCATCATCAGTTGAAGAAACGTCTACTACCAACTTAGGCTTCCCCAAAGAACTTTATGATTGCGAAGTTATTCCCCATTATAAAATAAAAGAAACTTCTCCTAAATATCCTATTACATAAAATTATATAAAAACTCATGTTCGTTACACAAGTAACTAAATTAAATAATTAATTTAGTTTTTAATGACTTGTATCCTGGTCACGCGGCACCACTGTAAACACTCTATATACGCCTATTTATATAGGTATTTAAGAAAACTAAAATTTTAAATTATTAAATTTAATTTATTAAAATAAAAATTGGCCATCAATAATAATGTGATCGTCTAGAATTAAATGTAGGACCGTCTACGTTGTGTTTACAAAATCAAAATTAATATCATACAAAGTCACCCAAATTACCTTAAAATATTTTTTATAATATTGTACAATAAAAATATATATATAACTAAACTAACTTAAATGGAAAGCTCTGGCTCGACGTAAACAACGGCGCCCTGAAAAACCCGAACACAAGGGGACCTCATGGAAAGCAGACCTTTAGGTCTAAATAGGGAACCTAGTTCTATTTAAATATTTTAGAATCCGGGTCTCCACACGCCCTTAAAACCCGGCCAAACGGACAAGTCGTTACAGACACCACAGCGGTCCCGACTCTGCCCGCCCTTCGACCTTTTAACACAACTACCAACCCGTACCAATCAAACCGTCTCTCCTAAAATCGACACCATTAAATCGTTCATCTCTTTCATACATACATTACGCATATGCAAACCAAAATTACGCTAAGCAATTACGCGCTGCTGACTTTACGCTCTCATCCTACATCGATTCGTGCGCCGCGGTATTTGTAACAAATATGGTGGGTGTTGACAACTTGTGCTAGGTAATCTGAATGTCGTTCATATGTCATAACACTCACTGTACAGTAAATCCTCTCAAGAATGTAAGACTCCCCACCTTCACATACGACATCAGACGTCAGAGGTTAGTGGGGTACATCCCAGGAAATACAAAGCAAACGTTATAAACATATAAACGATTACAGGCCTAGATTGAGTACCTATAAGTGTTGTAGTATGGATCCAGGCTGCTAAAGCATTGACTCGTCGCTGCTCTAGGCTAAACCCATGATTTGGCGTTCGGCAGGCACGACCTAGTGTCAGGTACTTGCTTATTCCAAGTGTACCTATATGTATGTAAAGCAAAATAGACTAATCGTGTGGTGCGTCAGCTAGTGGTTGAAAGTGTAATATGTGTGTGTGAGTGAGGGTATGTACATTGTAATCAGTGTATAACACTGATTACAGAGTGTGTGTACTAACGTCTTTTATTTTAAGTCCACTATCTTGTCACAAATAATGTACTCAATAAAGCAGTCACACGTCTGACATTACAACCTCGATGAATTATCAGGAAAGACCTTTTAAAATAATAAGTTGTGTGAGATATTGTAGGTATGATCCTTCCATTTAATCACCGCGATCGCAAAATCAAACACTGATTATCAAAATTTATATTAAATCTACGCAAGATCAATGACACATGCCCTAAATCTTCTTTCAGTACCGATATTCACACCAGACAAATAATTAATTATTAATTTATCAAATAGTGTCATTCCTATAGTCTTCTTCCTCCAACTCTGCTACACAGCACCTTACAGCAACGCTCGTTCACTCCGATTCTCGAACCCTCGTACGTGCTTCTCGAAGAATTGCAGAAGTGAAATAACAACTACTTATTATAACAACCTAAGACGAGAATAAAATAGACCCCAAGACAAACTCCTCGCTGCTCCAACTCCACTCGATGTAATTAATGAAATAGTACTTCCTGTTTCACTGACGCTAGATAAAATTTAAATCAACACAAGTTATAAACAATTAAAAACAATCACTTAAAATCCTTTTATCACAGTCCTTTGTCCATCACACGAACACAGTCCTGAATCTAATCTAATCATTAACACTTATTCACTTACTGGTCTCTATAAACGTTTCACAATTTAATTAAACCTAGTCTACCTAATTCTACTCTCACGGTAACTTAATATTTATTTAAAACAAACTATCCAACTCTTAGCTGCGCGCGCGCGTCCGAACTCGGCTTACTCCGAACCGTCTAGTTTGTACGCGTCTGTCCGAAAACTAGGCTTAATACGAACTGCCTAGTTTGAACGCGTGTCTCTCCTACCAGGCTAAAACCCCAACTGCCTAAATCTCCTTTTCCCCATTTTTTATAACAACTGCAGCTCTATCGACAAACAGATACAACCGCCATATTGTACTCATTCACATACGTCCTTTTGGTTTAAAAGTAGTAGACCATTTGAGAATCGGCACCAGGGCCCGTCATAAAGTAACCATCCCCATTGTTTGAGTTTATAACATTTTAAGATTTCTCACAACCCCAAAAGTTTTAAAGAGTTCTTTATAATAATTTATTAACGTTTGTCATTGTTACTTAAGACAATGGTCCCTGTCGGTCGAAAACAAGGCAATAAACTATTTGACGCAAAAGGGCTGTTGTTTGCCTTTATAACACCCAAAACCTTTCGCAATTTCAAAAGTCTTAAAAAATTTCCAGCCAGTAATAAACCCATAAACTCACTTGTTTCATAGAAGGCTAGGCCCACAATTTTTCTCTATACGTCTGTGTTTCTACGAAAATGTATTCATGTTTGGGTAACGCGTAAACTTTCTCACAATCCCAAAACCTCCTTTGTTTAAACTTTAGTTAGAAATAAAGTAATTTATTTATTTGTTCCTCGAGTGACACTTCCGCTTAAATCCGGCGTCACCATTTTTTGTATGTCTGTGTTTACGCGAGATACCTTTAATAATATCAACTATGTATAAAACTTATATGACTACTACTACTACTTACTACTACTTAAATGTACTGTAAACACTGCGTTTACAAGGGGCTGAAAAAAAATACCGCTCTCAAATTCGAAGCCATGCTAACGAGCACCTTCATTCAACATTGATGCACTTTGAACCCGAAATCCACTCTACTACGTAGCAGGTGTCAGTCAGTGGTACAGGCTGCCACCCTTCGTAATTGTACCGGTAATCCAATTAGCGACTGCTCGAAATAGGATCAACGATCACATTTCCACTGCATTGTACCTTTACCTGGCACAAATACCTATTCTCGATTGTTCTTACCGAGCACAACAATAGAGATCGCTTAACTTCTTTTAATCTTTTTATTCTAGACCGATTGACGAGAAGATAGAGTGAAATAGTATACTTACAACTTACAACATACTTACCGGCAAGTAAGTACTTAGTTCAAAATTTTGCTTTATCGGCCATTCTCACGAAGTAAGTATGTCTGCGGTCACCTAATTACCGCGACGCTGTTTTCATACTAAATGTATGGAGACGCGGTAATTAGACGCAGTCAAACTTTGTGAGAATGGCCGTTATACGAATCTGTTTGGTATATTTTGCGGAGGAAACCCACATATTCATAATTTCACACACACTTCTATTGAAATGTCGTTTTGTCACACTTAGCTGTTAAAAAAATAATAAAATAAATGAGACACATATTACGATTGTGTTAAAACAATGTAATAAAGTGACGCAGACATAGACATGTAGCCAAGTAAAATTAAATTTTCTTGAAGCATGCAAACAATTCCAGTCACCGATTTCTTTCATAATACAACCCCACCTAATAAACATTCAGTATCTATTATTATAAACACGCCGTTTTACCAATCGCGGCCGAAATACGAGTAATCTCACCACAACTTTCCAAAGCATTCACGGTTGGGCAGAGTCACGCAACCGTATTATTTTTGACATTTCCAAATATTGTATTGCGTATTCCCGGCTTAATAAGGTAGCTTTAAATACGTACTGCTCCGATTACATCCCCCAAACGGAACCCCCAACACATCAAAGAGTCGCTAATTAGTCTCTAAACTAACCCGATGGGATTTGCCTTTGTTTGCTCGATCGAGGCAGTGTCAATCAGCTCTGTGATCTCCGTCAATAATACACGACTGCGCAGATTTAATTGAATCAGTGTCTTTGACACGAGTAAGGTTGTTTATCCTGATTAATTTACACAGTCACCTCACTTACCGCTCTTAAAAGAGTATGTGAAATTGATTATCGAAGAAACAAACAATTTTTATTACTATTACCTAATAGTCAAATCCAGCAAAGATTTATTTCGTGCTAATAAAACTCGAGTCCGAGAGATACAGACGCGAAGACGAAAATCTGTAAGAACCAAAATTAATTTAATTTAACATATTATTTTTTAATTTTGTTGATGACTAAAATGACAAATAACATTAACGGTACCTACGATGTTTTCACTAAAGAACTGTTTGCCTTAAACCTTAATTCTACCGTATACATTAGCCAAGATTACTGCAATGTTTATAGACAAAACTTCCTATTGAAGACCCTGGGGCCACGAGGGATGTTGAAATGAAAAGATGAAAATAAAGAAGTCAGTCTATTTTGCCGGAAATTAAGGGACTGGGCCCTTCCGGCTGGCGGCGTATCGAAACATGCCGAAACAACAGTGTCCGGTCCTCCGGCCTAACTGGCTGGAACAAACAAATGACGGTTGAAGCTTTTGCTGCCTGACGATTACGTATAAAACAAAGACGAAATAGAATGGGGAATTTTAATTATGTAGACCTTAGTTATAAGTAACTTCATATCGGATACAATCTTATTCAAATGCAATGCAAACTACAATTTCTTTTCAGCGCTATTTGAATAGAATTTCTTTCAGTTTTGACCACGAAAACAATTACATTGAATGACTTTCAGTAACTCGACTTCATATTACGAAATCCGACCTCACTTAATCCAGGCAATACGTCAAAAGAATATAAAATTGTCAGTGGAATTTGGGAGCTCATCGCTCCAAATGCCATATTTCTGTTTCAGGATATACACTCGAGGGTCATTCGCCGCTCTCCCGGCCGAAATAACTGTCATATAAAGTTGATATAATGCGGTCCGCGGCGCGAGGCAGGTAACCGGGTGCTGTACGTCACGACCCTGATTTAACTAGTTGGATGTGGTAAAATTGGATTTTAATATAAGTACCTATACTAAGTGAATTTTTTAAATATGTCGGACTGAACTTTAGTCATTAACCATCTTTATTCCATTTGCATATATATATTTTGTTAAATAATACATAATTATTTATGTCGATTAACAACACATAATTTATTGCTTTTATTATGTTACACCTAAGTAAATGAAATTTGATAACTAAAATCTTCACACTAGTCTCTGTAATTATTTTTTTGAGGTGAAAAATCAGCCAAGGGTGAACCGGACTCGCACTCGGAGGGTTTCGTACCATCATTGCACAAACTTAATATACCTACTCTTGCTCGCACAGGCCCCATACCAAAACACACTGCACAAGCACCTGTTGCATGTAAAAGTAACCTGTCCGTATTGACAGTTTGACGTTCCATTTTAGAAAAAGCATATAATTTTCATATAAACTCCGTACACTACCTAAAACAGGTGCTTTAATGAAGTATTTTGCCTATACCGCCAAACGCCACGCTGACCACTCTAATGCGCTATTCGAAAGTATAGCATTATGATGCGGTTGTGCTTTCTTTTGAAGACCTTCATTGACGACCGGTTTAGTCTAGTGGTTAGTGACTCTGCCTACGAAGCTGGCGGTCCTGGGTTCGAATCCCGGTAAGAGCAAATATTTGTGTGATAATATTTGTTTCTGAGTCTTGGATATTCTCTATGTATTTAAGTATTTGTATCTATTAAATATATCGTCGTCTAGTATCCATAACACAAGCCTTATTGAGCTTACTATGGGACTAGTTCGATTTGTGTACGATTCATTCCTAATATTTATTATTTTATAATTTATTTTATTGGCAATATTTTCGAAGAATTTTGTTTTACAGAAAAAAAAATCTCATAATTTCATTTCGCAAAATAATCAATTTCCATACCATTTATCTCATAGAAACTCACTTAGTCGATAATTAATTATATAAAAAAAAAACAATTTTGTCGAATGTTTATTTCGCAGAATAATAATTCAAGTAAGTATTTTTTTCTTATTTGATTTAATTGACACAATATTCATCACAAAGAAAATCATTTCATCGGGGTGCTTAATGTTCGAAAACGTATTGATTCATATTTTGGTCCGGCGTGTATTAAATTAAGGGCCCTTCGTCATGTTTTTTTTTCATTAAACAAAATCATAGCCAACATCATGATGGTGATGGTGACGATGATAACGATGAAGATGGTGGTGGTGAGGATGGCGATGGAAATGATGATGATAATGAAAACCTAACCTAACTCGACTTTGTGAACACAATGACCTGGGAGCAAGTCGACGAAGCCGCGCTGCGCGGGGCTTCTATTTCCGCTCTGAGGTACGCAAGGTGACTAACGAACCTGCCCGAGTAAAACTAGTCCTGGTTTTGGGTCCTTTTTTGTTGCGGGGGGCTTCGCCTAGGCAGGCGTAGTTGGGGTGCTAGACAGGAAACCTCGCAGAGTGTCTGGATTCTTCTCATTTCTCTTGATCCGGTTGATCCGCAGGAAAAGGAAACGTCCTGGCCAGTGCACCCCGGGAGCAACGGTAAGTGATTTCTTAGGGGCCCCTAATTGATCACTTGCCGATGCTGCGAATGAGCCTGTCAGGGGGGGTTGGGGGGTCCCGCACCGGGTTTCCTCTGTTAGAGGACTCTCCAGGTGCGGCACGCGAGGGCGGAGCGTCGGGCATGGGCAGCATCCCTCCGACGACTCCTTTTGGGGGGCACTGCGGGCAGGCACCAAACCAAGGTGGTGGCGGCGGACTAGTCCTCTGCGTCCCGTCAACGGGACGTAGAGGACTGGTCCATCGTAGTCCGTAAACCTGACTGTTCCCAGCAACGAAGGCTGGCGATGGTCAGGAACGGACGGGCGAATGTCCGCGGGGTAGGGGCGTGTGTCCTCCCGTGGACGGCTGCGGGGCAGGGGCGTTTGTCCTCCCGTGGTGGCGAGGGAGGGACCGGGACACCGTGTGTCGGGTGCCGGTCCCTGCTTCCCCGGGGGACGACCATTTGGTCGGGGGGAAGCGGGTGAGGGAAGACACACTGGCCATGCTACAGAGTGCCTTTTTCGGAGAGGGTTCGCCCTAGGGCGAAGGTGCCGGTGATGTCGTGGTAGCTTGATAGCGATCCCACGGCATCACCATGAAGGCACAGGGTGGAAGAATCACCGAATTTTAGTGGGTAGGCCAATCCCTTTTGGAGCCGAGAGCCCCACATAACCAATGCGTAACATCCGGCTGTCACCCCCGATGGCCTTAGGTTACGCAGTTTCATGTATTTCTCCGGGATAAAAAAAGGCAGGTGTAGTTGGAGGCGCCCAAGTCAGGCGGGCATAGTTGGCGGAGCCCGAGTCAGGCGTGAGGCCGCGGCGCAGGACCAGCGCCCTCCGACCTTCGTCGATAAAGCGACCGCGGAGTAGGGCCGGCGGCGCGACGGAGACGGCTTGCAGCGAGTTAGTTAGTTGCGTTTTAGGGGCAGCCAAAGGGGTAGACTCTTGCTTAAGCGCGGGGCCAACCTTTGGCCCCGCAAAGACTAATTTCAAGATCCTCCTTATTTAAAAGGCAAGAGAAGACTGAATTTTGACGGGGAAGTATCAGCTGGATAATTTTAACTCGAATTTGGCCGCCCTGAAATAGACCTCATGTTATATGTATTAGTCATGATATGAGTCACAATTACTTAAAAGTGGGATACATTTCAAGAATATACCCTTCAGAGTGTAAAGCAGAACAAAAACAACATATTTTATAATTTACTGCTCGCCCACGGCGGCCTTTCATTAAAGTCACATTGAACAAAATACCCCAAAATTCAATTTGGATCCATTTAACTTTCTCGAGAGTAATAAACGTCGTTTAACTTTTATGTAAGTACAAGATGCCTTGGAGCAGCCGCCTAAAAGGTGTTTCACTTCGTGATGCTATATCTTAAATAGATTGCAAGATAGAACAAAGTTTACCAGTTAACGTACAGTGAGAAGAGTTTTCACAGTTGACCATTGAACTTACTGTACCACTTTTTACACATGCTTATTGTTGTATTACTGGCTAATCAAAATTTGAATTTATATTTCTTTTACATTTTCACTATATTCTCAATGATGTCTTTATGTCACTTCAATAAACAAAGTCAAAAACATCATTCGTTATCAGCACGAGTATTCTAATTTTACTTAGAAATATACGTTTATTTTGCTTGTTGTGCATTTAAAAGTGAATAGGCAAGTTTGTATTTTGTGTACGTGTAAAATTTGTGAAAATCCGTGAAAATATTTAACAGTTCACGTATATTTTCGAATATTTTTTTTTGTTGTGACATCGAACAGCTGTTGTATATGTAAATATGTCAACTAATTCTATTTCTGGTATAAAACCACATTTGGGCTAACTGTCCTGTAGATCGTCGTTCCTATACTGGATTTTACTTTTCTATGGCTGGTGGAGCAATTTCGTGGGAGAGTAAGAAGCAAACTACCGTTGCACTGTCATCTAGTGAAGCGGAATACATGTGCTTGTCGAGTGCGGCAAAGGATGCTGTGTTTCTCAAGCGGTTGATGTTTGAACTTACTGGTGAGTCAATTACTGTTCCCATTTATAATGATTCGCAGTCTGCCCAGAAGTTGGTACTGAATCCAGTCCACCACAATAGAACCAAACATATTGATACTAGATTTCATTTTATACGTGATTTATTAGCTTAGAACGTTATTAGTGTCGTTTATACTCCTACTTTGGAGATGTGGGCTGACGTGCTCACTAAGCCATTAACTCGCATAAAGCATCAGAGTTGTGTAAAAGGAATAGGCTTATGTTTATAATCTTATTTTGATTAAGGGGGAGTATGTTGTATTACTGGCTAATCAAAATTTGAATTTATATTTCTTTTACATTTTCACTATATTCTCAATGATGTCTTTATGTCACTTCAATAAACAAAGTCAAAAACATCACTTATTTTGTGAACGCTTTGACGCAGTAACAAATACAATATTTTCTATAATAAATAATTAGTGAACTCCTAGTAGCTATCCGTTTTGTATGAACAGTAAGGTTTTTTTCATATTTAACAACAATTTACCAACTTATAGAGGTAGCATTCTATGTACCGTGTCTTTTACGTCTGCATACAGGGCGACGTCAAATTGGTAATACAAAACACTTGATTATGGCTCAGTTAATGCCATGTAGTGTAACACATTAACCCCTATGTTACAATTTGCTGTATTTAATTATTGCTAATTTTCTAACAAAACAAATTATTAAAGTCCTAAAGTGTGGTTACACTCCATTAAATACCTAAGTGTCATCTTGCTGAAAACCTTATTTTCTTTGACAACTGACAGACAATTACTAATCAAAACACGTTTTCTTCATAAATTGCGGCATGTGACGGATAGCCAAAGAGGAAACTGTTCATTTGAAAATCTTTAAACCTCTTTGTTTATTATTATGGTAGGATAACCATGTTAAGCCAACAAAAATGGGATAAATTAATAATTTAACAAAACATACTTCTGATTATTTTAAAAGTATGAGACTTAATTGAGGGGCTAAGTTTAGGGGATATGTATGTAAAACATTTATTTTGTAATACCAATTCGAAGTCACCCTGTATATGCCGGAACATTTTTTTTCTTTTGGTCTATGTGTGGCTGTTGTGAATGTATTTGAGGTATATTTGAATATATTTTGTTTAAAAAACTCAAGGAAAATTTTGAAAAAAAAATCTCGTTGTTTATCACTTGAATATTTCAAAGACATGGTACAAACGAAGAGGACATTAATTATTGCCATAACTATAGAAACGCAACGAAATATAATGAAACGCTCACAATGTTAAAGGGAGTAAACCTGTAAATTGGCGCCTCGTCTGTAGCATTTGTTTGAACACTGTGCTAACTGAGAGGTATCAGACGTCTGTTAAGAAAAATAAGGATATCCTATGAAAACATAGACAAAGAATTTTACACTAAAACAAACTAAGGACGTGCCAGCGTGCCTCGATAGTTGCTCATAAAACATTGCTGTAGAAACACTAAAAAAGAACTTCTAATGTATACCGCGAATTGTAAACATTTTTTTATGTTTACTTCTGCAGTTTTTTATTGCGATAAAGCTGTGTGTGTGCTAGTGATAGAGCTGTGTATGTGCTAGTGTGTAATAGCTATTTTTATTTATGTGACTGGCCCATAATGAGAGGCATTAATACACGAGATGTATATAAAAATACAAGATAACAAGAGTATTTTAATGCGTAATTATGTACAGTCGCATATAAATATAACTTAATCTTCATGTATATCATAAGTGGTACTATTAACTTATTTGTGGGTATAAAAACGAAGTTTGAATAAAACACAAATAATAAGACGCTAAATCTTTATTAATAATAAATATTATTAACTACACTTTGTATGGTCCAAAGAGAAAATTAAAGTATCGGTAATCGATACTTTAATGTTAACATTAAGGTGCCACCATAAGTATAGGTTTCTTAATATAGGCCATTAACTTATCGTTTCTGAACATATTGTAAGGACATTATGGTATGGATATGAATGCAGATAAAGTCCATAATCATACTTAAATTACGAAGAGGACTAAAATCATCAGCCTTTATATACGTCCCACTGCTAAGTACAGGCAGGACTGACACTCTCCACGATTCCGTTGCGCGGTCATTATTATTAAATCTCGCCACTGTAGGGCGAAAAAAGAGCACGCGTTACATACGCGTGAAGCGATAGAAAGAGATGGTCGGATGCGGGTCAGCTCCGTCCGGTCATCCGACGCAAACAGCAAGTTTTGTTAGAGAGAAAAGCGTACGTAGTACTAAATTCTGTGGTACAGGCCTACTCTCATAGATGAGAGTAAATAGGCGGTATTCACAACCCGCATTAAGATAAGGGTGTCAGATCTCAAAGCCGCACTGATCGCTGATTGGCCATCAATGACTCGGTATTTATTTTTTTTAGGTTGACAGTTTCGTTCTATGCGTGTTAAATTGTTAAGCTAGTTTGACATTTGGCTGAAGTTTTTTTTAAATGTTATGTCCTCATGTGAGTACCGGGGGATCCAGGAGGTTAAAGTTATAAATCAACTGATGTCATAAAAAAATGTTTTTAATAGGTCAGCGAACCTGACGATTTATCTAGTCACCTTTCTCTGAGGCCAAAGACTTTGCATAACATCTGACATCGTTCTGAACACGAAGTAAGTTAGAGTCGGTTTCAATCCGGTCCTTTGGGAATTACAATACCTGCCAGAGCTGTTAAACTGGTCTGCACATAGTTTTAGTTCGGCTGAACTAAGCTAGTTCTCATGTCTGAATTTTGAAGCACTCTGGGATAGTTATGCAGGTTAGCCGTTTTAGTTTTCTATTTCTGGTGTAATATATATGATATAATAGAAATGTAGACAGATAACAGTTAATTAATTTCTTATCAAACGGATTCTCACTTCATCTGGTATTATCATAGGTATTTCTGTTTTCTTGGATATATTTTTTCTGAACGCTATTTTTTCTAATTAGGGATGTAACGATACATAATTTTGCCGATACGATACCGATACCGATTATTGTAGAAACTAATCGGCGATACCGATACCGATATCTTAGCTAAATAATGAAGTATGAACTTCAGATATTTGTATGCCCTTATTATATCTAAAATTTGGCTATATTTAACGGAGAGTCAACCTTGAAAGTGTAAAGTAAAAATAAATAAATGTCAACTCAAAATAAAAATAAAAGTTATTGTGAACCAAAGATATAATTCACATTGTAATTATCATTGCACAAGGTAATAGACCAATACATAAATTAAGTCAATAATTGAAATTACTTTTTGCAGATTTTTTTTCATAGAGCAAATTCTTTTCGCGCTCTTCAAATATCGGTTGTATATAATCGGCGATACCAATTTATGGGCGATACCGATATATCGGTATCGGTATCGTTACATCCCTATTTCTAATTATTATTTTGCATTTTTAACGGACTTTAAAAAACACTACAGTGATTTAAATACTTTTTATAGTAACTCTGCATTTTTATATTGAATAGATTCGTTTGACAACTTAATATTGACACGAAAACTCGTAACTTTTTTATTATTATAATGTTGAACTTTGAAAAAAGAAGTTATTTAATAAAAAGGTAACCATCGAATGATATTTAAAACGTCATTTTTTATTTGTCGACATGTACAAACAGCAACACACTTAACTGCCCATTAAAGACAGAGCAGAGAGAAAATTATAACGATTGAAAGAGATATATATATATTTGTATTATGTCAACTTCAAATCAAATAACGTTTGCGTATGTGTATTGCCTTTGAGCTTTGTGATTGTAGTTGTTTGGGTTTGGGCAAAGTTTTTTTTTCCATACTGTAAATAAAGGTTTTATTTCAACAAGACAGGTGAATTTGTCAAAATTATGATTTAGCTTTCAGACGAACGTTGGGATGAAATAAACTAATTATATTGCTAATGCTTTTATTGGTGCTTCTTATTTGTGATATGATGCACCAATATAATGTAATTTATATTTATTATTCATTCATTCTTTTCCACGAATTCAATAATATGGCATTAATGTCAATAATGACGTTGGATCAGCCATAAAAGAAAAATTATAGTTTCTAAACTCTTTTGAATAATAGCCAATTTATACTCATAAACACACGCACACATGCATAACACGAAGCCTTCAAGTGTGATTCTCTTTCTTGCAGTATTTCCCATTTTTGAAGTGTATAGTTAACTGTGTTGCTGTTTGTACCTATTTTGCGGGAGTAAGTGTAAAATAAGTTAAATAAAACGGAAAAGGCTTTCGAGATTTTCCAGTTGTCGTGATTTTTATTTTATGATCGTGCGAAGTTGTAAGCATCGTGTTTTGAACCCTAGAAAAGCTATCGAAATATAACATTTTATTCCATCAATTCTCCCAGACCTTAATAGTTAATTACTTAAGCGACGACCAGTTTAAGCCTAGTGGTTAGTAATAGTGGCTCTGCCTACGAAGCTGACGGCTCTGGCTTCGAATCCCGGTAAGAGCAAATATTATTTGTGTGATGATATTTGTTTCTGAGTCTTGGATGTTTTCTACGTATTTAAGTATTTGTATCTATTAAATATATCTTCGTCTAGTACCCGTAACATAAGCCTTATTGAGTTTACTATGGGACAACTTCGATTTGTGTAAGATTGTCCCCTAATATTTATTTATTTATTTTTCATCACACTTGCTCGTAAAGTGTGTTATAACACGCGGGCTTATAGACGAGCTCGAGCTGTTTTACCTCCCGTGGGTTATAAAAATCTATAACTCCCACGGGAAGAAAAACTGTATGAAAATCTATAACTCCCGAGGGAGTTATGAGTTTAGTTTTAAAATATAGAACCTACCCGTACGTCATTTCAGACTAAGGAGGTTTCTTATCAGCCAAGGCTTATTTCACATCTTTAGAACTTGGCTACAAAACCAATTTTAGTGTATACAAAAATTATATGGTATGTTTAACTATTATTTCAGTATTTTTTGCAATTATTTTGATGCAATTAAAATAATTTAGTTTAAAATTTTATTTTGAAAATCGGTACAATCTGGCGGTACTGCCTGTCAAGTTTGAAAACTAAACGCAGTTCTTAGCATTATCTGTGGAAGACTATATGAAAAAGTTGACAGTAAATAATTTTATTTTTGTCTTATTTTATTTTCCTCGCAAATGTGATGAAAAACATTGTGTGTACCACGGGCAGTAAGGGGATTACAAACTCGAGTCATTAAAAGCCCTCCGCCTACGGCGTCGGGCTCCTAATAGACTCTCGTTAGTAAATCCCTTCTTACTACCCTCGGTGCACAATGTACTATTAATTACTGTATCGGAATTGTACGTTTCTTTTCTGTATACAATTACAGTGGCATGTAACAGTCGCGAAGCAAAATTACTGCCACAATTAGGGTGATGATGCAATTAGCCTCAGTACTGTCACTGCCGCTCTAATGACTTCCGTTGCACTCAGTTGAAAGGCCAGGCTTTTTGAGCAATTGTGGCGGGTTACCTATCTGAAACACTAAAAACGTTAGTCCGAATTTCGTTTCGGCAAAAACTATTCGACAAATATCGTTTCAATTTTTTTTCGTTTGTCCGAATTTTCATTTCGAATTATTACGATTCGGCATTTATTGGTTCGGTTTTTTAATCATTCGACAAATTACGGTTTGCCCTAAATCTCGTTTCACCGTAATATCAGTTCCCCGAAGTAACGTTTCGATTTATTCACCATTCGACTTTTTTCGATTGACTTTGATTTCATTTGTCCGATGTAACGATTCGATTTTTAACTATTCGACATGTGTACAGCTGGCATTACAATTTACAATTATTTATTCTTATACCTGGCAAACTAGTCTGCAAGAATCAACCCGCTTTGTACTTTGATAAAGATAACCTTACCCGCCACATAACTTGTTATAGTGTATTATTAAAGCTAATACTGAGTAGTACAGTGCGGTAGTGAAAACTTATTTAAATATGTCTGACCTAACCTACTTTTTTCCTAGCAATTCGTTTTTGTTGGGGGACGCAGTTCAAACCTAACCTATTTTTCTGGTAGCAGTTCGTTTTTGTTGAGGGACGCAGTTCAAACCTAACCTAACCTATTTTTCTGGTAGCAGTTCGTTTTTGTTGGGGGACGCAGTTCAAACCTAACCTAACCTACTTTTTTACCTAATTGAACCTTTGTTTTGAGTTTTTTTCCATGCGGGGGGCTTCGCCCCCCGAGCCCCCCTTGTGGGGGGCTCCGCCCCCCCCGTCCCCCCTTTGTCCTTCTGCCTATATAAGTTTTCTGTGAAAGTCACTTCCCCAAACGGCTACTTTTTTATGAACCAACCTAACCTACCTGACCTTTCTCTAAAAAACTAATTTTCTTTTCTAAAATAACATTTATTTTAGATTTAGGGAAACATACCTCTGCCGAGAAATAACTTGGGATATCGTTAAAAGGTGAACTGAAAATATGTCTAAACGTATCCAGTGCGAAAAGTATCATTGGGTAAATGAAAAATGGGCAACGAAACAAAATACGTAACAATTCATAGGGCAAGTGAATGAGATGGGAAACGTTTTTCGGACAAACGAAACTTTTACTAAACGTGAAATGGTGAACAGAAAAAAATACGAAACCTGTCATCGGACAAACGATAATAATTCGAATAGTTTTTGGCCAAATGAAATTCGGTGAATGGTTTTTAGTGTTTGCGATAGGTTACCATTGTGGCGGCTTAACGGTGAAATTAAAGCGGACCCCACAGCAGAATTACGCGCTGTAATCACGTAATCGTTACAAAAAGTTAGAAATGTCTACAATTATGAACTGTAAAATGTAAATACCTATCTATTCTATTCAGTCCGTCAGTTTGATTATCGAAAAATATTGGACATGTGCGTTTTTATTCATCAAATTAATAATACATGCTAAAAATAAAGACCATCAATGTTCCGGAGTGGGGGCTTGTGACGTTACTCTTAGTTAAAAATTGTACCAAGGCATGACGTTACACGATTCAATGTACTGTATCGTCGCCATTTTTTGTTTGTCAAACAAAAGAAATAAAAAATACTTGTTCAATATTTTTGAATAATGTGACTAACTAACTAATTTGTTTGACTTTGGGTTCGAATCCCAGATAAAATAACAAATGTGTTAGAAAAGGCCGATGGGTTCAACTCCCGGATGAAATATCTCTACGAGATATTAATTTTATAGCCAACTGTTTAATTCTAGTTTCGATCCCTGGATAAAATATGTATTTCAATAAATACATAATTATATTTATATCAGAGCCAGATCTGATCCGTGGCATAATATAGTATTGGGCTTTCATTATTTGTAAATGAGGGAGATCTAATGTGGAATTTTTATAATGTTCATGATTAATATACCCGGATTCGACTTCCGTGATACTTTAAACCTTTTGGTTAAAGTGAGACATAAGAAAGTTATTAATGTGGTTATCTCTGATATAATTGTGGAACTCATGACAGCCCAGAATACCATATTTTGCCTTATAATTTGCCGAAATTACTTATGTTCAATTAATATGTTTGAAGGTGTTTAATCATTATAATGTGTGTCTTATGTCTGAAAGCTCATTCGTTCAACTATGTGTAAAATTATGTAACTAATGTTGACCATATCTCCTCTTCTTTATTTTATAAATAACGTAATAGTCGTTATATAGTAAATTGTTAATCTAGCTTTAAAACATGGGCTGAGGTTTTTTCCTTTATTTGTTCTATGTTTGTCCTCACAAATGTTTCGCCCTATGTAATTTAGAAAAAATATCAAATGAAGACTATCAATTAGCTTTATTTGATTAATTACTCAATGTTTCGATTAAATTCAGTGAAAATATGAAATTATTGGAATTTATGGATAATAAACAGCTTTTTAACTCCTTTCTGTATAGTAATAAAACAAACAACTTAAAATTACTAGCATTATTTTAGTTACCCTTTTTCTCAAAATCCCTCAGATCATATATTAATATGTGTACATTCGAATCTTCGATTGGTTCGTTTATTTTCAGAAGTCAGGTCTTATACCAACACACACTTATATATATATATATATATATAAGTGTGTGTTATATATATATATATATATATATATATATATAAGTGTGTGTTATATATACTATTAGTTAGGGGGGGGGGGGGGCATTACAGTACAGGTTTTATAACAAACACAATATAGATAGGTAGATACATTAGATAGGTGGGAGGATGTCACAATGTACGTTCGAAATTGAACATTCTATTAATAATAAGGCATATGCATGAATTTTTTTTAACACATTGCTTAACAAAATATGAAAATACCGTAAAAAAGATGACATAAAGTCAAAATAAAATTAAAATCGAACGAGAAGTACGGAAGATATAAACATTTTAAAGCACTAATCAGACAGTGATTAGACAGAGAGATCCGATATGGACTATGACGTCATAGTACACGGCCGCCATACAATCTCCATACTATATTCTGTTTTGTTAGAAAGAGATAGAGATAAATCTTTGTTGTCTTATATCTTATTTCTATAGTTATTCGAAAAATATTTTTTTCCTACTGTTTCTTGTATGAATGAGCTTTTATTAAAGTAAATAAAAAATATCATGCATATTCCCTATTACACACTAAAAGGCTACCACTATATTGGGTTATAATGAAGTGAAGGAAAATTATAGGAAAACTACATTGTACAAGTATACGCCAAAGTAAAATGTCGAAGGTGGGAAAACAAAAATAAAAAAATCGGTCAAGTGCGAGTCAGATTCGCACACGAACGGTTCCGTACCACCGTCAAGCAAAAAGACATCAAAAACACGTTTATTGTATGGGGACCACTATTTATTCTAAATTTTATTTTGTTTTTATTATTTGTTGTTATAGCGGCAATAGAAACACATATTCCATGAACATATCAAGCATTTACGCTGAAAACGCCGAAAAAATATGTTTTTTGTTTGGGTACCATAATTTAATCTTCGAGCGACAATAAAAATACACATTTTGTGAAAAATTCAAATCTCTATCTATTACGTTTCAAAAGATACAGTCCTGTGACGCACGGACAGACGGACAGTGGAGGCTTAGTAATAGGGTTCCGTTGGCACCCTTTGGGTACGGAACCCTAATAAGTGTCACCTTCATTGAATCTGCGTTTCAATACAATGCTTAAATATTCTAACTCGTCAATCATATGTCGTACATGTATATATGACCGATATGAAACCGAGTTGTTTTGTTTACATCACTAACAAATAAACAACTTTACGTCTCGAGTTTTGGGATTGTTTTTGGAATGGTACAAACGAGTTGCAAACTATTTTCATGGATTTGTGCTGAAATTAAGGAACAGTCCCAGTGAAGTGGAATTTTTGTTGTCAGAAGTACAAACAAGGGCGAACATCCTGAGTTAGTTTGCGAATTTCCAGTTTTGAAACAAAGGCCGAAGTTTAGATTTACTTTTACAAAGTTATTCCTGACGTGCAAAAGTAGCTTTTCGGTAAATAAATTAATGTGATATATATATATAATAGATGAAAAACGTTTCATTATACATTCATTTCTTATACAAACGGGAAGAATAACTAGAAATTCTCAAGCTTATATTGAATTAGGGGAAGGTGGGGAGAAGTCAGATAGCGGGTAAAAGCAGATTTGAGATATCTACTATCGCCGACACGCTTAAACTCCTTAAACAGCACGGCCAGAGGCCGCTTAGTGCGCGTGAAAATGGCGACCAGCGAAGTGCGTCGTGTTACGTTACGTTGTCGTTGAAAAAAAAGTAAACAAAATTACGTATCTAACGTAATATTTTAACTTATTTATTACGTATCAGATAACTATCGATTTCAAAATAAGCCTGTTAATGATTTACGTCGATACAGTGACTATTTCAGCAATCATTTACGATGTTGTTCCTCAATTCCATCGTTTAATTATTACGTAATTTTAACCATTTGCAAAATCAAGCAGATGGGGTTAATTTGGGTACCCGGTACAGAGTCTCCTTACAAAAACCAATTGTTCTAGAATAAAACTAAAGCGCCCGAAACACCTTCGTTCAAGGGTAAGGGAAGAGGAAGAAAATCAAAACCTAGCAGAGGAACAAAAATGTGTAGTCTGTATTCATCCCACTACTAAAAGTATGGTATCTTGTTCTACCCATATACAAGGGGTGAAAGCGGATTTACTAGATTTTGGAAAATGTTGATTAATCTCTAAAGTAATGGTCTTTAAGTGTGTGCCAAATGATAGTCTAATACTAGTTGTTTTTGATGTTAGATATCTTTCAAATATATCTATGCTTAATAATTAATTGTGATGTTTTTCCTTCACTATCCGGTGCTACCCCTTCCTCCCCTACCTGGTCTCACGTTTCCTATGAATAACCTAGACACGTCACCCAACGTCACATAAGACCGCCTATTGTATATCTTTTTAAATTGTTTGTAATTATGTAATATACCTCTTGTACTGTGTTTTTCTGGTGTGCAATAAAGTATATTTGTATTGTATTGATCGTATAAGGAAAAAAATTGTCAGCGTTGTCCACAAAAATTAATAAAATTACGTCTTCCTTTGTCTTAATAGCGCGATTTCCTTCTCACGTAGCGGATGGAAAATGCTTCTCAGGCTGCGGCTCCACTGAGGCGGACACGAGCGGAGCGGAGAGGAGACGTGTACGGTCGACCAATCACATTAGTTGAAATCCACATCTCGTCTCCACTCCGTTTCAATGGAAACAGCGGACACTAATGTGATTGGTCGATTCCTACACGTCTTCTCTCCGCTCCGCTCGTCTCCACCTCAGTGGAGCCGCAGCCTGAGAGGCAGTTTCCATCCGCTACGTGAGAAGGAAATCCCGCTATTAAGACAAAGGAAGACGTAATTCTGTTAATTTTGGTGGACAACGCTGACAATTTTTTTCCTTATACGATCGATACAATACAAATATACTTTATTGCACACCAGAAAAACAGTACAAGAGGAGTATATTACATAATTACAAACCATTTAAAAAGATATACAATAGGCGGTCTTATCGCTACAAAGCGATATCTTCCAGGCAACCTTTGGGTAGCGGAATTGACACAAAAATAAAAACAGAAAGACCGAAGCCAGGACGAACATTAGTGTCCTCAAATTATAATAAATTATATTATTAATAATATGCTTATATTTTGTGCCTACATTGTAGTTTTCATTTTATTTTACGAGTATTTACCTATCAAAGCAGTATGTCTTTACTTCACGCTTAAATATACCTATCCTAAGCAATAAATTGCCTTCTAATATACGATAAATCTATTGATGCGTACCTACACTGATGACCAATTTATTGGCTTCCGAAAGTCTTTTATCGGAACTCGTCGCAAGCTGGCTCAAGGCACTGACACAAAGACAAATGGAGACCATTTGCTAATCCTCCCTGATTGAGTATTGATGGTCTTGACTAATTCTCACACGTACGAGCAAAAAGATTTCTTGAATCGGATTAATTTTCCAAGACAGAATGAAAACACATTAATGTAATTTTAGCGTTCTTTGTATACGAAATAATACGAAAGTGAATTATTTTTGATGCGCAAACATATTTAGTGATGTATAATTTTACTTGTAGAAGAAAATCAAATCTGCTTTATAACCGATCTTAACTTTTGCTCATATTTATTTTTGCTTGCATAAACTAATCCGAAATGCCTTTTTCTCCGATCAAAATGACCCCAGATAACACTTTTTATCCAACTACGGCGACGCAATAAAGAGATAGTTCGCTGATTTCACCTCTGCAAATGAAGTTACAAGCGGGTACTAGTATAAAGCAAAACTGGGCAAAATCATGTAAAACATGTAACCGAAAAGGTTTAGTGGTCTGTGTGTGTAAATACAATTGCACGTCTTCTCTTCGTCAGGAAGTGGTTATTTTCTGTGGGTGGAAAATACCATTACAGTGACGTGACTTAAAATCGGGCAGCACGGCAGTGCCCCCGCCAAGTCGAGCGCGAAGCAACCACTGCCGTACCATCCTTTACTGGAACCATTTCGCCGCATTTTCAGGCCCCTATTTGAGAACCTCTGGATAAGACCAGAACGCAGAAATTTTCGTCATCCAGTAAGCTATAATCACATACTTACAATCCAAAATTTCAAGTCTATAGGTCATTTCGTTCCGAAGTTAAGCGAAAGCAAAGTTTCGCATTTATGACACTCACTCACTCATGATCATCAGAATAGAACTAGTACTTCCCATAAACTCAGAGAGCTGAAATTTGGTACAGAGTTAGGGTTTAATGGCCACATAAAGGAAAAACTATAAAAACTAGGATAATCGAAGATATGGAGTACCTGGTGACCCTGATTAGAAAACACAAGAGCCCAACCTTTTAAAAAGAAAAAAACTGTGTCAGATAAGAAAATCTAATAAAATTAATCAATATGCCCACGTTTCTACAAAAAGAAGTGAAATCCCACCAAAAACATTCTGTAAAAAACTAGCCAAGTCTCGATGGAGCTGCTTGTTTATCTCTAAAAAGTAATGAAATCTAGACAAAGTCGTGCCAAGTCTAAGGTTCCTTACTGCGATTTGTTTATTATTATAGTTAATGTTGTGTGACTTGGCCGTTGAACATTCTTTATACGTTAGTGGGTACAATTCTATTTGCGTTTACGTAATTAAATTATACGTTAGTGGGCACAATCAACAACAGCCTAAAATGAGACACTAGCGTCCAATTACCAATACCAGTATGGGCTATTATCTCGCTTAACAAACATAGGTAGTTACAACAGATATAACATTACGTGTAAACAAAATTGACTTGTACCCACTAACGTATAAAGAATGTTCAACGGCCAAGTCACACAACATTAACTATAATAATAAACAAATCGCAGTAAGGAACCTTAGACTTGGCACGACTTTGTCTAGATTTCATTACTTTTTAGAGATAAACAAGCAGCTCCATCGAGACTTGGCTAGTTTTTTACAGAATGTTTTTGGTGGGATAATAATATACCTACTCCAAAAAGACGTTTTAAACATTTGAAGCTAAAATACGTTTTATAGGGAAGTCTTCTTGCAAACAGATGACACTCGTAATTATAGATAAAGGGCCAAAATTCTTTTTGATGCCTAAAAAATCGTCCCTTTTACATTTTAACGCATAATTTCTTACTCGTTAGTATAATCTCCAAAAAACATATTATTTTGTAATTCAAAACGCACACCCAAATGATTACTTTTATCGAAATATGTGGGCTAGGAATGTAAAAAAAAATTTGGTAACGCAGTGGACACTAAATTTGAAGCGACATGGGGACTGGTAACACAGCGGTAATTTGAGTAAGAAATTAGACTTTTTTTGTTATAAAAAGCCAAGAATATTGAAAAAATTCATAATAAACATTAAGGCCTGGTCTAGAACTAACATAAAATAATTTTGTAAAAGTGTCTATACATTTTTATCTCCATTTTAAGCACTAAAAGAATTTTGGCCCTTAAATCAGATAACATTGAACGGAGTGAAGTTTATTTCGAAGTCCAACATTTCAATAACAAAAATAAATAAAATTCTTTATTGAAAAAGTTTTCCCTGGATATGAGGAAGGACCCTTGCATTCTACGTGGGTTTATTAAAAAAGTTTTAACAATCTCAGATAACAACGTCAAATTTTTATGATATGCATGGATATACGTATTATTTTCAACACAGTCTAAAATATTAACAAAAATATTCTTATACGAGTACATTAATCAGGCACGATAAACATTTATTCTTATATATTTGATAGCGATAGTGAAAAAAAACATTTTTTGCAAATTTATCTCAATCATCTAGAACAGATCCCTTAAAATGATAAGTTCGCCTTTGTACATATACCTTTATTTTGCAACCCTGTACTGTACTTAGTCATATTTTGTGCAATAAAGTGTTTATTTACATACATAAAACGAGAGGTATATTTAATTAAGTTTCATGTCTCCTGATTTAAAGATACTGTTATTTCTGAGATATTTATAATCAAATTTGATGATTATTTTGAAAATGTTTACAGATGCAATAGTCTAAAAATTGCACTCACCTACTGCTAGGGATTAATTAAATGTCGACATAAGTTTTATCGACATCGATATGAAGCTATTGAGGTTGTTGTTGAGACATGTTAAGTAAAGTTGTAAGACTAATAGAATTTTTAAAATTCGAAGATGAATAGAATAGTACAGAGTTACGGCGTAAACTCCTTTTCTATCAAAGTTCAGAAGGAAGAAGCCGTAAGACCACTGTTCGGGGTTACATCTAGCCATTGTGTATTGTATTGTTTACAATTATACTGTTTTAGATTTTATAATGTTTTAAAAGACGGTAGATCGAACTTTCGTTCGACATTGACTTATGAAATAAGTTTTATTTGTCCTTGCACTACTGAAACATCAGTAAGGCAAACGTCCAGGCTGTCTAGCATAACTGGCTGCGACTTTGCTTGTCGCGCGACAGAGCATGACCTGTCACTGTCACATTATACAGAATTGCAAGAGATAGGTAGTAAGTCGCGTGTCATCTAATAGTCGATACTCTGCTATCACCTCTATTGTTAAAGACTTAAAATCCAAGATGGCGACTACAGGCACAGTGTCGAGCATTCGAACGTTTACCACACAATTGCTCCCGTCAAACCGGGGTATGGCTGATTTCTTCTACCAAAGACATAACAATGCAATTCTGTACTCATATAGCGGTAGAGATAAACAAGAGTAGGTATGGTTCAAGGAATAAATATGAAGAAAACTGAAATTATTAACGTAACACAATTACTTTGTGCTGATACAATATTAACTGCCTCGTGCTACCTTATACCTATCCAACCGGCCTGCACATAGACCTTCCTTTAATCTTCACCAATGTCAAATATTGTATTTTTTTTTTCTTCTAAACAATACAATTTTAGTTAACAGCTCGATGTAGAGGTTATAGTTTTACGCAGACTAGTTTTTCGCAACTAGACAACAGATAAACGCCTATTTTGGGGTGCGTCCCACGAGATATAACTACATAATATATAGTTTCATATTAATAACGTTCACAAGATATAATGAACGTTTGCTATAACATCAAAATCAATATTTTTATTAGGAATAACATTTAATTAAACTAATACTCATTTGGTATAAAGTTTCATAGTATATACTATCTTTTAGTATAATGATTATAAAATATAATAGCGTATGATATACAAAATTAGTTATAACTGCTACTCCTGTAGAAAACAAGAGGTTGCCAGAACAGTAGGTAGGCTTATATTAGGTCAGAACATTTAAGCAACTAGAGTTATGCACGGGTTCTTAACTACGAAAAGGCTTAAAAAGGGGGGACGGGGGGCGAAGCCCCCCGCATGGAAAAAAGCAGACAGAAAAAGTAGGTTAGGTTAGGTTAGGTTAAAACGCAAAATAGGGGGTAAGTAATAAAAGATATAAGAACTAATACTATAATATTCATATTATAATATTCCTATTTTGCGTAGCACGCGTAGATATCACTGTTTTATAGTTAAACTAGCTATGCCCCGCGGTGTTACCCGCGGTTTAAACGTAGCCTATGTGTTAATCCAGGGTGTCAGCTAACTCCATACCAAATTTTATTAAAATCGCTCCAGCCGTTTAGACGTGAAGAATTAACAAACATACACACTCACAAACTTTCCCCTATATAATATTAGTATGATAGTATTAAAGCACTTAACTTTGTGATGTACACAGAAATGATGCAAACACTAAAACTCATACCTAGGACCTTAAAATAAATAACCGCACGGAGCCTCGCAAACAGATAATTGAAGCATTTGTAGTGGGCCGGTTGCTTTATACTTACGAGCCGCACGCACACATCAACAAGTTTTTTTTTACTACCCGCAGGACGCACACATTGACCTGATCAATCCGCGTTGAGGAAACTGGCGGACTAGAGGTCCTTCAGTTATCTGTTAGCGAGGCTACGTCTGACTATTTATTTTAAGGCCCTTGCTCTCTACTATAAGATCTGTATGACCCAATCCTTAATATTTCGGAATCATTGAATCATCAGATATTTTCACCTGTTCAAAATATCGGTGTCGGTCGTCAGTGAAATAATTTTCGGGGGTCGTGAAATTTTCACAGCAGATCGGTGAAATAAATTACCACACATTTCCTGCGGTCTGCATACAAATATTGAAGTTGTGGTTTGATAGGGGAATAAATTCTGATTACTGAACTGTTTTTTTTCGTACCAGTAGGGAATTTATATAGAGTACAGCAATCGTTTGAAATTTCTACTCGCTAAATACTTGCGTAATTATTTATATACTAGCTGACCCGGCGAACTTTGTACCGCCTAAAAGTCGATAAATTTAGTGATAGCTTTTACTTTGCTAAAATTGATTGAATAAAAAAACATTATCAAGATTAATTTATTGGAACCGGCTAAAATAGCTCGCTCACTCAACCATTCGTTATTTTTGTGGTTAGTAAAGATGTTTGGGAATACTCTGTCGATAAGCTCGTCTTTCAATGAGACAAAATTACAAAAAATCGATGAGAATGAAATCGATCCGCTCGATTCGTCAACAGGAATACGGCCATTACCGATAGTCAGCAATTGCTTGAAGAAATCTTCAGCAGATGGATCGTTCAGCAATGCTACTCTCATGTTTGCTACCAGCTCAAGTTTCTTCACATTGTGCCACAAATTGGATGAATTGAGGCAAGCGTTAATTTCATCGGCAGTTGTCGATCTTGAAATGACTGTTTGGCGGAAATAATTGCGGGAATACATCACAATGACACCACACACCCACCACACAATGATATATCACAATGACATCCTGTATATAATACAGTGACACCCTGTATATATCACAGTGACATTCTGTATATGACGCAGTGACACCCTGTATATATCACAGTGATACTCTGTATATATCACAGTGACATGCTGTATAAATCATAGTGATACACTGTATATATCACAGTGACAATCTGTATATATGACAGTGACATCCTGTATATATCACACTGACATCCTGTATATATCATAGTGACACCCTGTATAAATCATAGTGATATCCTGTATATATCATAGTGACACCCTGTATATATTACAGTGATACCCTGTATATAACAAAGTGACACCTGGTATATATCACAGTGGCGTCCTGTATCTATCAGTGACACCCTGTATATAACACTGTGACAACCAGTATATATCACAGTTACATCCTGTATATATCACAGTCACACCCTGTATACAACACAGTTACACCCTGTCTGTATAAATCATAGTGATAGCCTGTATATATCACACTGACATCATGTATATGTCACAGTGACACCCAGATTATATCACAGTGAGTCCCTGTATATATTACAGTAACATCCTGTATATATCACAGTGACACTCTGTATAAATCATAGTGATACCCGGTATATATCACAGTGACAGCCTGTATATATCACAGTGACACTCTGTATAAATCATAGTGACATCCTGTATTATCAGTGATACCCTGTATATATCACGGTGACAACCTGTATATACCTATGACAAAATGTATATGTATGTATGTACTTATCCATTACCCTTTTATGTTTTACGTTTTTGTGTGTTGATGAAAAGTAGCCAACGGTAACCCTAACCTAACCCTATGAAACGCGAAAACTCAGCAGTGTCTCTTGTCATTCAATAGAGATTTTGACAGCCGTATCTTAGGGAATAAAGGCCGGGTCACACCGGATGCGTGCGCGTGGCGTACGCGTTGCAGCTCCTTGACTTTGAGCCGCCATTTTGTACGCGTTACGCACAAAGTCAAGGAGCTGCTGCGTGCACGCAACGCACACGCAGCCGGTGTGCGTTGGCCTTAAGGGCTAATTTATTAACAATTTGTAAGAAACTATCGCCTTAACGACTTTAGTGCTGGAATAATATAAAGTACCCATTTTGCTCGCAAAAAAGCATAAGATGTATTATGAATCCTGCGGCGCTTCCGCCTTTCTCGAGCGAAAGCAGAGACCATTTTACCAAAAACTTACTGTTTTTTCGAGTTTATAAAGTTTTGTACGGGAGAACAATATCTTCGTTTTTAAGTATATTACTCGATTTTTTCATACTTTCTCACCGTATAAACCTTCCCTGAGCCACAAAAAATATTTCAAGACCAAAATTAGCCAAATCGGTTCAGCCGTTCTCGAGTTTTAAGCAGACTAAGGAACAGCAATTCATTTTTATTTATATAGATTTTATGTTAAACGAGTTTATTTAGCTTACCGTGTTTGTGTTTGTTAGGATCAAATCTTGCGACAGCTTTTTACCTTTAACCGATTCTTATGAAACATTGCATACACATTTGATTTCTGTGACAATGCAACATTATGACAAATTCAAGGTAGTCTGATAATGGAGTCCGGAGCTGAAGAGTGGAACTCTTCAACAGTACACATACACATACAGTCATAACACACTACGGGTTTCTTGGATTTGGATGTAGAAGGTTTATTCGAGTATTTCGAGTACGCAGAGCAATATTCGGGTTATCTAAAGCTGGTTTATTCAATAAATTTAATAATTTAGTCTTTATCAGATCTACCGTAATGTCTAAGTCGGAATTTTCCAATACTAAAGGTGCATACTGAGGACTTAAACCTCCCAGAAGAATCGCAGCTATTCAAGCATCTTCCATTATTTTGCCGATGTCGGCTAAATCTTGCACAATTGTTATCATCACAGCATTTATGTATGTCTCAATATTGGAGTCAAAATCTTCAAGACAGTACATACCTATAGAGTTTTCTCTCGAGGCTTATATGTCGCCCTAATCCTTTGTCCTCGTAAGCGGACGAAAGAGAATCCTATCCCACGCCTCCTTGGCTGTCTTAGATGATCTCACATGGGTGATGGCCATACCGTCTACAATGAGGCTTTTTTTTTGGATAACGCCTTTTGATCATTACGTACTTTTTATCTGCAGAAATATCGTTACCTTCAGGGTAGGTATCCGACGATGGTCTCCCATAATTCTTCATGCATAAGATACATGCGGATTTTGTATTTCCATACGGAATATCCATCTCTATTTACAAGTGGTCTTTACCAGAAATATAATTAATGGACATATTTACATGTACAGCTGTTCGATTTCACAACAAATAATATTCGAAAATATACGTGAACTGCTTAAATTAAAATATTTTACACGTACATTAATACAAACTTGCCTATTCACTTTTTAATGTACAACAAGCAAATTAAACGTGTATATCAAAGTAAAATCAGAATATTCGTGCTGATAACCAATAAAAGTTATAAAAGCTTGTCTCATTTTTGACAGAAACTAAATATCGTAGGCACTTTACCTATCTACCTAACTAATAAATTATCATTAAAACTTCAGGCGCCTAATTCCCTCTAACGGGCTTTAGATCACCCAGCGGTACGCCAAACTCATAAAATTAAACAACTAAAGTAAGGCGAAACTCATTTCGGTTTTATAATAGGCCTCTTAAAAAAACAATAAGGTGTTAAACGGACCCTTTTCCGACAAATTCAATTAAGGTGATAAAAGATAAACCACGAACTTTTCGAAGCGACCCTTGAAAGAGACCTATTATACAGATTTTTAAGATAGGTACCTCACTACGTGTTAGAAGAGTATTTTTCCTGAAATGCCTATTTAAATGTTAATTTAGAGTACTTCGTTATGGCTGCAATTAAAAGTTTCAAATTGCTGTCATATTTGTTAGTATTTGCGTAATTCCGCTTTGTGCATTTCGTGGAGCAGAAAAAGTAAAACGTGAAGGATTGAAATGTAATTTTAGGAAATGTACGCTTTGACACAACTAACAATTTTAGCATTAATCCTTATTTGCCGAGTAAAAAGTTATTGAAAACTATTTTAGTCAATAACTAACAACAGTACCTAATTCTGCACACAAACTGACCATATTCTTGATAAGATACCTACAAGAACTAAAACCATTACTTTTAGAGATAGTCCAAGTTGTAAAGTAATAAAAAAGTGCTATTACAGTTGACGTTCGTCGGAACAACTTTAAGGCCCGGTATGACCTGGCTCGCATTTCACATACAACTAGGGTCGGGCGGAATGCAGATTATTGCAGATTATCTTCGATTTCTAACATAAAAGTATACGTTATCAACCCAAACATGAGAGGATGCCTTGCATGACTGTGAAATCATGATTGTCAGGTATTAATTTTGTCAGAAAAGGTAACTAGTAATGAATGAACAAAATGAAAAAAATACTTTATTTTATAGTGTTTTCGCGCTACTTTTCTATCGAGCGAAGTGTTCGCTATCGTGTTCTAAGTGAGAGGAAGCCCTAGATACAGTTCTGAATATTATTATATATGTTTTACATTGACCTACGAGTCAAATAAGTGCTCTAAAAATGATTTGGAAACTAGGCTTCCGCGCCCGATTCTCGTCTTACATCGCCTTAATAATTCTAATAGTAGCCACGATTATCGAAGATTAAGTGTAAGTAGCACTGACATGTAAGTAATGGATACATTTTTTCTGATGGCTTCTTTGTATCAGAAAGTTGAAAGAAGGTGGCATAATAAATATTAAATCTTTACCGCCAGTAACATGATGATAGATATTATATTATCTGGATCGAAGAAGAGGTCTTTACAAGTTTTTCATAAAAAATAAACTTTGGCCGGCTTCTGAGATGTGCGTTCCCATTGAGGGTCCATGTTGGAGTTTCGAGCTTTTGAATGTGCCAGTCTTTAATAAAAAGTTCTCAAACGATTGTGAATTCAACCAATAATTTGTAAAAGTCGGCACTCAAAAGTTACAATCGATTAAAGGTGGTCCCTCAATTGAAAAGTTATGTGCGTTCCCATTGAACGTCCCCGTAGGAATTTCGAGCTTTTGAATGTGTCAGTCTTTAGTAAAAGTTCTCAAACGATTGTAAATTCAACCACTAATTTGTAAAAGTCGGCACTCAAAAGTTACAATCGATTAAAGGTGGTCCCTCAATTGAAACGTTTTGTGCGTTCCCATTTGAAGGTCGACGTTGGAATTTTGAGCTTTTGAATGTGTCTGTCTTTAGTAAAAGTTCTCAAACGATTGTAAATTCAACCACTAATTTGTAAAAGTTGGCACTCAAAAGTTACAATCGATTAAAGGTGGTCCCTCAATTGAAACGTTATGTGAGTTCCCATTGAAGGTCCACGTTGGAATTACGAGCTTTTGAATGTGTCAGTCTTTAGTAAAAGTTCTCAAACGATTGTAAATTCAACCACTAATTTGTAAAAGTCGGCACTCGAAAGTTACAATCGATTAAAGGTGGTCCCTCTATTGAAACGTTATGTGCGTTCCCATTTGAAGGTCCACGTTGGAATTTCGAGCTTTTGAATGTGTCAGTCTTTAGTAAAAGTTCTCAAACGATTGTAAATTCCATATACTTCTCGATTAGCAATAAAGAATATTCAGTTGGTTATTTTTACTACTTTAGTCCACAAGTTCGGTCATAACATTACAAATTAATTTGAACTATGTCATTTTACCACAATTTGACTGCTCGCTTCAAAAAGTTACTAAGTTATGTTGAATTAAGCGAATATTTGTCAACGTTGCTTATGTAAATAGTCATCGGAAGTCCGAAAGTGATTGAATTAAATCAATTCCCATAACAAAGGGAAGCCTTTTCCCATTAGGCCAAAGTAAACCGTGGTAATTGAGTTTGAATTGCTTTAAAGATTTATTTTCGCAATGTCCACAGTATGTGCGAGCCATTAATCGAGTACGGCCACTTCTGATTGATTTTTGTCATTATTGGTGTCAACTTTAGAAAATGGATCTTTTATATTAGATACGAAGTGAAGTTAATAACTATTTTAATTATATTAACTGGAAGAGAATGCCTAACAGAATAAAGCTTGGGACCCCTTGTACGTTCCTCTATAGAAATATACCTAAAGTTTTTTTGCCCTGCGACCTTCAACAATTCGTACCCTTGGTCAAATAACGACGCATCTGCAAAATGACCACTTTTCAGGTCTGTGTGTATTCATGTAGTTCGTCTGATTTGTATGACTTTTGAGCAATAAAAAAAACTTTTGATGTAAAGTCACATGCGTCGTTATTTGACCAAGGGTACGAATTTGTATCTATAAGCATGCTTGAACACACGGGTATATCAGTTGTTACGTAAACAGCAGGTTTTATTATCTCCATAATATAGGCTTTGTTCAACCGTACTTTTTGAACTGTGGCACTTACTGCAGCGGCCCTGCATTACACTGCACGCGTCATGAAACGTGATACTACCCGGCATTGGACTAGTGCTTCATAATACGCGACGCGACTCTCACTGGATTGCGCGATATATAAACCACGGCGATTAGACTTAGCTCTGTATTAAATTCCATGAGGTAATACAGCTAAGCCTTCATGTTACTGGGTTACACAGAAAACTAATTCGTTTATTAAGATAACTGTTGCATTATTAAATCTTTCGTGCCTAAATACGAAGTCTCTTTATCGTAAAACCTGTACGTAATAATTACATTAGTAGGTACATTTTTCCAGAAATACCTCTAAGAACTCGTTTCATCCGCTTTGAGGAAAACCGAGAAACAAATATCGTCGCTCAGAGGCAGAACATAATTACTTGGAGTCTTTGACTATTTCTTTACTTTTACATTAGAACGTAAATCATAAATTTTCTGAAACTTGTATCTAAATACAGACATTTCCAAACTGTACCCGGGGCGGAATGGCGTGGCATCGCAAAACAGTATTTTCGGCCGCGCTTGTATTTCTTCTAGCACATCTATACTTGTTAAAAGCAGATATATTCGTTTCAGTTTCAGGCTCGGAAAGCTAGCAATAGTTGGTCGGATTGGGACCGCAAATCGACGAGTTCTTGGACAGCAAATGAGACGAGCCAACAATGTAATCAAACACGAAAAAAATAATATAGTTCAGTTTACAACAGCAATTTGACTAACGTACGGGTTACGGGCACGTCGCTCTACAATAGACGCCCTGACCGCCCTCAAGGTTCGGTGCACAGAAGCAATAGAAGGGGGAGAGCTGATCGTTGCTATCTCTTTAGACGCCAAAAACGCATTTTTTTACGCCGCTCGAGACTATTCTGGAGACACTCCGGTTTCACAGAGTACCGACCTATCTTATGTGACTATTCCAGGACTGCCTCCGGGGCACGGTTCTCCTATGGGAGGGCGTAGACGGGAAGCTCCACCATTGCCTCGCTGAAGGCGATGTTTCGCAAGGTTCTGCGCCCGTGTAGTGGAACGTCGGTTTCGATTGGTTATTGCGCGGCCCGCTCCTCCCCGGAACTAGCGTGATCTGTTTTTCGATCGATCGAGCAGCACGGCGATCGATGGACCTACGATGAGGCTGCGCGACTCGGTGAGGTGATGGAATTTTGCATTCATTTACTGGCTTTCTCAAGTCACCGTGGAATAAACGGACGTACGCTTTTCCACGCTCCTTGTAGCGGTCCGCCACGCCGATCGGGACCAAGATGAAATACCTCGGCCTCACTCTTGGCGGCAGATGGGTCTTTAAGGCAGATTTTGCGGCGTGCGCTTGCTAATTGTGGCTGCGCTTAAACGCTCGCCTCGCGCCCACACTCGTCCACAGTCGGGTTCTGGACGTTTTGTAAAAGCTAGCACGCGCCGTGGCCGTTGTTTTTTGCTCAATGTGCGTTTTCGGTATTTGAACCTAACATATATGTAAAATAATACATAGGTGGTTTCTATTCAATATAAAAGAATTGTCCACGCTATATTACAATTCTATTATAATACCATCGATTTGTAAGACTTGGAAAAATAGAAAGTTGGCAGTAGTTTTTTTTTTTATATGATACTATTATTATTTCCTCGCAATACCACCCACCCATGTCTCAAATAACTATAGGTAATATTGTTACGGCACAATGATACACAAAACAGTGGGCTACATATGTGTACTGAGGCTTAAAGTTTTATGGTATAAATTTAAGTCAAGCGAAGTACTTTTATACTCGTACTTGCTACTCTCATTAAGTACTCGAGTTTCCACCCATTAGTATATTAATTACAATGCATTGTTTTCCTCCATACGTATATAATACTTACATTCAGCCCTATTACTTACCTAATTAGAGAAATTCTTGAAATAGAAAACGTTTGATATTACATTCGGGGGTTGGTAGTCAAAGGCAGCCTACAAAATACGTTATTAGGTACATGGCAACGGTATTAGCGCTGTAGAAGTCCTTGACGACGTTTACCAAGTGACGTGTCGGGGTTTGTACTAAATGTTAGGCTGGAATAGAGTTGAGCCGTTATCGGGAATTCCCGGTAATGCTCTCCGTTTTGTACGGGAAATATTTCATACAAAACGAAAGACGTTTCCGAGAATGTCACATTTCTAGGCTGGAGTCAGTCAGGAACTATAAAAGAAAACATTTTCCGTCGCAAACCGAAAGAAATTACTTCCCTAGAATAGTACATTATTGTAGAGGCCGGAAAGTAAGCAATAGATGGACGAGTGAGTTTGAGGGCCGAGCCGAAGAAGAGGCCCTCATAGAATACCACTCCATCTATTGCACTTTCGTCCGAGACTTAACGCAGTGCTTTTCACGCCTACTGAGAGGAAATAATAATAATATCATACCAAAAATAAAATAATTCAAATGCCAATTTTGGATTACAATTTTTGCGAAGTACAATTTTTGTGTTATAGCTCCATCGATACTATCGATGATTCCGCCAACGTCAAAGTTAAAAAAGGCATGTGTTTTTATCCAGAATTTGACCGGTAAATCTCGATGGCTGGCTCACTCAGATGAGAATCTACGACAAAAGACAACACAAACAATTATTGTTAATTCTAACTACCTACTACAAGAACAAATCGTTAGTTTTTATAAATTGACTAAGGACAAATACAAAGGGAGAAAAGACTAAATGTTAAAAGGTACTGTATATTAACGGGCCGAGGGATCTTAGGAGGGAGGATATCATACAGAGGGGTGACGATACGGTTACATTCGTAGAACAAATGTTCAAGAGTGCCTTCCGCCAGACCACACTCGCACAGAGAGTGGTCTCGCAAACGTATTTTAGCTAGGAACACTGGTGTGCATATGTAACCGAGACGTAAGCGGATGATTGTAGATGTAATATTTTTTAATATAGATTTCTTGGTAAAGAACCATGGTTTAGTGGGAAGATCTGGTTGAAGTTTGCCGTAATATTTGCCTACCACAAAGCGGCTAGCTTGCCAGCGATCGTTCCAGGCATTTCGCATTTTTGGGAGAGCAAGAGATTTAATATCACGAGGAAAACACCGATCATACACGTCGCTGCCAGTCGTTATGGCCTCTTTTACACAGAGGTCTGCAGTTTCGTTGCCTTTTATGCGACTGTGGCCCGGGACCCAGGCTAGTACCACCTCGATTTTTTCCTTGTGACACTTGTATAATATGTCTTTTGTTTGTAGGGTCACAGAAAAGTTGTCCTTTGCATGAAATGGGCGTTTAACCAGGTCTTGTAAGCAACTCAGCGAATCTGTTAAAATTAGAGACTTGTTCAAGTGGTGAAAATGAGCATATAGTGCAGTCATTGAAGCATTATGGCTCCGAATTTTTTTACTGTGAACCGAATTGCATACAATTTTGGAATTAGGTTCATCTTACCCTTAACTTCAAAAGTGAAAATGATTTGAACTCCGCAACCACCCTGGGGGTGGTTGCCACCCCTTCTCGGGGGTGAATTATTTTTTTTCAAAATCGTCTCGGAAATCGATAGAAGGCCTAATTTTAAGCAAAAACTCTTCTATAAAGTTTTTCAAAAAATCCAATACATTTCAAGTTATTGGCAATTGAAAATTCGCATTTTTGTCACGTTTTTCATCGGTTTTTTGCAAATATCTCCAAAAATATACGTTTTATCGAAAATTTTATATAGAACAAAATTGTAGCAGGTAAAACAATGAACAATTTGGTTTTTTATAAAGTATTCTAAGTGCAATATTAAGCTAGATATTAAAGATCAAAGCCGTTTTTTATTTTGTCTGAAATTTAATCGATGTGGTCAATGCCATCTAGCGGCGAGCAGATGCATTTTATGCATTTTAATACAAAAGGGTTCTGTAGTGCTTGAAATATGCTTTAAAATGAGCACTATTAAAAGTCTTTTGCACGTAAAATAAGTGAGCTGTATTGCAAATAAGGGGAGCATCTAATGTTTTTTCTTTTAAATCAATGGGTTTCATAAGTGCCATTTCCACCAAAATTAAAATTAATCGTATTCCGCTTAGAATTAACTTCATTATGAAGAGTTTGATAGATAGTATCAGTTTGGCTGCTTCAGGACACATATTTTTCAAAAAAGTCACGATTAAAAAAAAAAACATAATTTCAAATTTTTAAAACACCCACTTATTTTTCATAATATCTCAAAAATTACGACAGATACGTATAAAAGTGTACGCATTAAAATTTTAGGTATTTTTCTGACAAACAATTTAGTTTTTTTGTTTTCTCTGTCAAACAAAAATTGACGGAGATATGATTGTTTAAAGAGCGCGTGGCAGCGCAATCACAGCCTCTCTTAAGCCCTTTAACCCTTCACCGTTTTAGAAAAAGGTTTTTTACTATATATTGCAATGAAGGATGTTGTAGCTCTCCTAATTACCTTTACAATGGTTTTTTATAAATTGTGATAGCATGAAAATTGAAGGAGTTATGGTCCAAAAACTTATCATATTTTTTTCTACTTAGTAATTGAAAATTTCGAAGTGTGAATATTTGGAGCAATGTGAAAGTACGCAGTATAATAGAGACCCACAACTATTGTAATGTGTATATATATACATAATATGGCTCATATATTTTGGAAACGTAGGCATGAATACATACCAACGTTCTTATATGTATATATAACACATTTGAGTGAAGGGGCCAACGAAAATACTGTTATGCAACAGTTGTATAAGAAGGCTCAAAAAATGCGAATTGCGTGAGTTGCGATACGAGCCGCGACAGCGGCGAGTATCGCAAATAGAGACGCAATGCGCGTTTTTTGATTTAATTATACAACGTTGCATACAATACTTTTTCTACGACTAGGTTTTAAAATCTAAAAAATACAATAATGCATAACCTCAAACAAGGCAAATATGACGTATGACTGACAGTATGTGTCTATGGTAAACTTTTTTTTTAATTTAAAATATACTTGCAGTGACTATAATAAAAATATTTTTTTTATGTTGGCATCAATGAATTTAGTTCGGAAAGTTTTGTTTTTCTTAAGAACCGCAGGAATTTAATTGTTTCTTAAGTTGGTTGTTGTGCATTTTTTTACCGTAAAGTTAAAATTGAGCGCTTAATCCTTGACCTAAGTTTAACCTAGATTTAGAAGTATGTGGCTGCTAGCAATATCGTAAAGTGACTATAACGACACTAGTTCTGTTATGGGGAATAGAGTATAGACTTCTCTGAACTCATATTATGTATGTTCTTATATTAGTGTTCGTGACCAAGTAAAAGACAGATACAGGAAAAGAAAAAATAAAAAAATGCCCAATGTGTTAAGGGTAGAAAAGCTTAAGAATATGATAATAATTTTCGAGAGTGTGGAATAATATTTAAATCCTTTTCATTTTATCAAAAAAAAAATTTAACAATTTTTTATCAAGGGGTAGTTTTCAAGGGTTGAATATAAAATATTACTTACTCTATACTTACATCTTTTTATGTCATACCAACGTATTTTTTTGTGATTTTTTCAATTTAGGGGTAGTTTGCAATTTCAAGGGGTTGAAAATTATTTTAATATGAGGTAATTATGTTAGAAAATACTTTACAATTTCACCACTTACTATTAGACATGTTTTCTAGCGATAAAATGGCTCAATGTCAATTTTTCCATTAAGGGGTTGTTTACACCCCTTAAAAATAATAGGCGGAGTTCAGATCATTTTCACTTTTGAAGTTAAGGGTAAGATGAGCCTAATTCCAAAATTTCATGCAAATCGGTTCACAGTAAAAAAATTCGGAGGTAAGACCGTATTTTTCGCTTCAATGACTGCCCTAATAAGAGACTGCTTCTCGCAGAGCGACAGTAACACAATATTAAAAAAAACTAATAAATTATTCCGCCTTTTTCCTAACGATATTTGACATTCAAGAGTATTCGAGCACAATAATCAAACGCAAATATCAACGAAAGTGACACTTGGTTTTTTTTTTGCCAATTACTTGCGCGACAGTGGCTGTATGGAGTATTGTCGAAGTCGCCTGACGTACTGCGGCGCAGCTCGCGATCTGATTGGTCTATTATAATGTCGCCGAGGCATACGGCGTGCTCTGATTGGACAAATCCACGGCTGAAGAGGTGGCGGAGTACGTTCGTCAGAAGACCGGCTTCTCGCTGAGGGTATTCCAGCTGCGTTCGCGCCACTATGCGCACTTCAGCTCGTTTGTGGTGCGCGTGCCGCGGCCGCTGCAAGAGACCATCGCATGTGCTGACTTCTGGCCGAAGGGTGTCGTGTTTCGACGGTTCCGGGGCAACCTGCCGAATCCTACACCGGAGACGACGATGCAACGGGGCCACGCCGTTTCGTCGCCAAAATAGATATATTATTCTTACGTTTCATGACGCATTGGTTTTTTTACTGTAATGTCATGTTAACATGTGTTTATAAATAAATAAATAAATAATAATAAATAAATTGCTTTTTTAAACTGACCAACAATGTTATTTCTGGCGTGTCTGATTACATTCTTGGCTTGTCTCATACACAGTCCATGAACTCACCGTTTTGCGGCCTGAATTCTGACCAGCTATTGCCAGCTTTCCGAGCAGTGTACAAGATTTTTATTGGTCTTTCTCTCGTGCTACGCAAAAAAAATAACTTTATAAAAGTCTCACGGTGACTTGCAACGAATTATGAATGCATTGTATACTAAATTTCAATCAATTCCTTCAAAATGAAAAGGAGCATCGTTCATACAAGTTACTTGGATTTATGTCCGTCATGAGTCGAATCGGTTAGGTACTCGTTTTCATAATATCTTCAACTAAATGAAGGAAAAAGGTATAATAATGAAAAAGTTCAATTTGAGTCTCGAGTAGTGATAGAAATAATATGATTTTTTTTGTTAGGAAAATCCATAACCACGTGTCTTTCTAAATAGCTTCTGGCTACTGAAAGTTTGACCGAGTGAATAATACAAACTATAAAGTACATTCCTTATATGAATTTTGTCTTAAAGTTTTCTACAAAAGAATTTTTTCCTCAACGTACTCCCACGTCTAGTTTTTAGAAAAAGCAATTTTAAAATAGGAACATTTGCAATTTTTCAATCCAATTTCAAATGCAATGGCGCTATGTGTATCTGAATAGAAGAATCCCGAATGCATAAGTCGAACGATAGCGGTATGCACTAGACGCAACCGTGTTTCTGTCGCCAATATATTCTATTTCATCTAAATTCCTTTGAAACGATACATATTTGAAAAGAGAGTTTGTGCTGGTCCTTGGTATAACAAAATGTAGAAAAAGATGTTATTGAAGCATAGGAGTTGATCCTTTAGAAGAGAATTGGAAAAGGAATAGTAGGTATGACGATTTAAGAATTCCAGATAAAATGTAAAAAGTAGTATGTTGAGATAATTTAAGAAAAGCAATCAAATTCTTTGGTAGCTGCAATGACAAAGAATTCTTACTTATCACAGTATTATCAAATATTTACACCAAAGTAAGGCACAGCCTGGCTGTTTTTCGTCTATCGTTAGATTTCATGCAGTTTTTCGGTCCCCTCCCCACGCAGCGACAAAAACAGTGGAACGTGTAATCGACCGGAATTGAATTAAGGATACAGTGATATACGAGTAAGTTTCTACTCTGGCTAGCTTTACAGCTTTGCTCAATGGATTGAAGCAATTCTTTTCCAGTCTAATACAAGGTAAACATTTGTACAAGATTTATAGCTGGAACATTGAGACTGAGTGATTGTAACAAATGAGGGTACTTACCTATTTAATTGAAATGAAAAGAAAACCTACATTTTATTGATAAACAGTTTAAAAAACTCAGATTCTCACATTAGGTTAGAGAATAAAGCAAATTTCTATTAATAAGCTTCCGCTGTTCATCTATCCGTGTGTCACAGGTCTGTACTTTTTGAACTGTAATAGTAAGCAGAAACTTGGAATTTTCTGACGATTCCTTTTTTTGCGGGATGTTTTATCCCATTGGATTTTGTTTGAAAACAGTATGCGACAAAATCGCAATGTATCGCACTGTGATTTAGCACAAGCAATAAAAAAATACATTTTTTTCCGACTTTTACTAAAGACGCCATTATCTCAGAAACTAACTGGATACGGCAGTTCATTGAGATCGTCACAAATGCTGATATTTCGGAGTTACTATTACTATTATAGTTCATACCTGATAACAATAGACTCTTGAGGGATACAGAAGCAGGGATTCTAAACATTTTCTGTAAAGTTACCTGTACTTGATATTTATTTAATGTAAAATTTTAACAGAATGTGTTTTAGTAAACCATTTAATGAAGTACTTCTTTTACGCCATGGCAAGAGGCGTCGCACAGCCCCACAGAATCACTCATATTGAACGTTACAAATAACTATTCACCAATTACTAAACTAATAACAAACTATAACAGAAACAATAAACAATTAAAACAACATACGAATTCGACATAATTATTTGATAGTAGGTAATAATTACAGCTTCGGTCAACAAGTAGAGCTAAACGTTATAAACTATAATAGACTATAACAGAAACAATAAACAATTAAAACAACATACGAATTCGACATAATTATTTGGTAGTAGGTAATAATTTCAGCTTCGGTCAACAAGTAGAGCTAAACGTACCTCTACCCTCCATAATCCATATCCAAACGTTTCATGAGTGTTGCTTATCTCTGGGATTTGAATATTTTATAAGGACACTTTCTTTATTTTAAGGAAAATAGAACTAGTTGTTTTTTATTATTTGCAAATTCTGAGGTAAAATATAGCAGAAAACATTGGTGAATAAATTAGACAAAAGTATTGATATCATCAATATTTTATTTTTGAGCATCTGTTTTAGAGACGTCATTTATTGAACGTCAGCCTAAAACTGGCACTATAAAGAACCTTTTTTCTTCTGTATTCCTATACGGAACGGACTGTAAATTAAAACAAAATGTTACCTTTAGACATTTTTGTGGCAAAAACGTCAATCAACTGGGGACTTCCTTCCGATATTAAATCTATCGATAACTGTTTCGAATACTTGATAATATGTAATTGGGCTTTTTTTAAGTTGTACACTAACATTTTTTTAGATCTGAGAAATTTTACATCATTTCTACTCAAAATCACGCGTACTATCGTCTCTGTTAGACGAAAAAAAGTGTCCCAATTTTTTCATACAAATATTGCTCTTCCGTTCCTTTACCACCATACAAGTATGTATGGAAAAGTACCGGAAAAAATTTGAGATACTGATTCTGAGTAGAAATGATGTAAAATTTCTCAGATCCTGAAAAGAAGTTAATGTACAACTTTTAAAAAATGGCCCAATTGAAGTATGTAGTTCATAGTTTATTTTTTAGGGATTTTAAAATTCAAATAAACATCAATTTTAACAACTAAAACTTTATTATTAACGTGTTTCTTACACGAAAACTTCTTTTACCGCTATTTAATCGATTTCCATACAAAGTAAACTGAAACCAAGAGTGCCTTGCAACACAGGCCAATTTAGGTAAATTGTATGATAGCATACTAGTATACTCTAATATATACCTACTCAGTTTTCGGAAAATATATAGAAACGTCTCAAAATAAAAAAATCATAGATATAGTAATTTATTTTTATGCGAATAACTTTAAAACTTGTCCACAACCTTACAATTATATGTCTTTAAATTACTTATTTTAATGTATCATTATGCCATAAGAAAGCACAATTTATCGATAAATTAATATCGTTGGGAAGTCCCTAGGACGATTTTATTCGTGCCACAAAAACTTATATGTCTGGCTGACCTAAGTTACTGTATTTTGAGTCAATGTATTGTATAGTTCTCCTAGCGAAATAAAAAGCAAAATGGTGACGTCATAATTACGTTTCCAATGCACCCAATCCAGTATCGTCCATTACGACAAACCTTTATTCCAATTTGAGCTGTACGCAATCGTAATAAAGACTAAATTGTTTCACAATACTTTGTGCAAGGTTTCGCAATCATAAATCACGGGGAATTGCAGGCGAATGAGTTATTGTTTTTTATCCCGTAAATAGTGGATATTGATCAATTGAAATCGGATTTCGGAATGAAATCTGAAACGCCACGAAACGCCATAAGAACGATAATATATTTTTTAATAACAAGCGGATTCAATATTCACATCAATCACATTGATCTCTTGCTCAAATACTTTTAATTATGAATTTCAATAAGACTTTATTAGAATTGGTTTCATGATTTTTAGGGTTCCGTACCAAAATGGTAAAAAAGGAACCCTTATGGTGCGACTCTGTCTGTCTGTCCGTCTGTCACAGCAAGATATCTCAGGATCTACTGATGCTATCGACTTGAAATTTGGAATAGTGTTAAAATCGCTAACCCAAGCCTATTGGACAGAAAAAAAAACTTAGACCTTTTTTAGTTTTTTTTTTAAAGTGAGCCGAAATGGGATGTCGAATATCAAAAGTAGAGCTATTATTTTAAGTGATATATCAAATAAAAGAACTTAATGTGTAAATTCAAAAACAATTTTTATTTTTTTTCTTAGGCATGTAGTTTTTGATTGAATACAAAATAACTGGTCAAGAGCATGTCGGACCATGCTCAGTGTAGGGTTCCATAGCCGTATCTATAAGGAAATGTGCTACAGATAAAAATAAAGCTAAAAATAAACAACTGGCAAAAAGTTTTAAATGCCGTGTAAATCAATGGCACTTAAAACCTTTTGGTTGGGAAGTTTTTCACCAATAACTTCAAAACGGTTTATTCGTTTCTATTCAAAATAATTTTCGTTGAATGTATTTATTAAGCGTTACCTTCCTGATTTTTTTCATATTTTTTGGATTTACGGTTTAAAAGTTAAAGGGGGGGGACACAATTTATGCAACTTTCGGAGCGATTATTTCCGAAAGTATTCACTTAATCAAAAAAAAGTACATAAAAGCCTTATAATGTTTTTAAAAGAACTGTCGAATTATGTACCCCATTGATGTCTGCTGAAATTTTTTTTTTATCTTCTGTTACATGTATGGAGTGCCCCCCCCCCCTAGATTTTTTTATTTTTTTTTATTTAACTACCAAACTTAGTAGCGGCATCTACAAGATATCTATATTCCAAATTTCATCGGTATACGTCTTGTAGTTTTTGAGTAAAATGCCTGTGACATACGGACGGACGGACGGACCGACGGACATGACGAAACTATAAGGGTTCCTTTTTAGCCATTTTGGCTACGGAACCCTATAAACGTTAAAAAAAATACAATTCCCCCATATTATCTCCGAAGTTACTGAATAGAAAAATCTGTAATAATTACCGATTATTAATATCGTCCTAAATATTACAGGAAAAATAAAACAGTTTTCCTAACCTGCAGCGTTTTTTAGAAATTCGCAAAAATTGTAAGACAAATTTATTTGCTCTTACTAAACTAACCGCGACATATGTCGATGTATAGGGACAACAGTTTTTCAAGAGCAAAGCTAAGTTTGTCCCACCATACAGTTTATCTTGAATTATCCAAGTATCGAGTTTGTACGGAACCCTTGGTGCGCGAGTCCGACTCGCACTTGCCCGGTTTTTTAAATTCCTCATCATAGGTGTCTTCCTTAAAAAAACCTCTTCAAATCTAGGAAAATTCGATCACCACGATCCTTTTTAGGGTTCCGTAGCCAAAATGGCTAAAAAGGAACCCTTATAGTTTCGTCATGTCCGTCCGTCCGTCCGTCCGTCCGTCCGTCCGTATGTCACAGGCATTTTACTCAAAAACTACAAGACGTATACTGATGAAATTTGGAATATAGATGTCTTGTAGATGCCGCTACTAAGTTTGGTAGTTAAATAATAAAAATAAAGAAATCTAGGGGGGGCACTCTATACATGTAACAGAAGCTAAAAAATTTTTTTTTCAGCAATTATCAACGTGAGGTACATAATTCGATAGTTCTTTTAAAAACATTATAAGACTTTTAGGTATGTACTTTTTTTTTATTAAGTGAATACTTTCGGAAATAATCGCTCCGAAAGTTGCATAAATTGTGTCCCCCCCCCCTTTAACTTTTAAACCGTAAGTCCAAAAAATATGAAAAAAATCAGGAAGGTAACGCTTAATAAATACATTCAACGAAAATTATTTTAAATAGTAAGGACTAAACCGTTTTGAAGTTATTGCTGAAAAACTTCCCAACCAAAAGGTTTTAAGTGCCATTGATTTACACGGCATTTAAAACTTTTTGTCAGTTGTTTATTTTTATCTGTAGCACATTTCCTTATAGATACGGCTATGGAACCCTACACTGAGCATGATCCGACATGCTCTTGACCAGTTATTTTGTTAATAAACTTTTTTATAATTGTATATACCTAGCTATTTTGATCTATATTTATATAATAAAATCGTAGAAAAACTGTTTTGTACATTAAAGATTTTTCCAAAAGGTAGTAAAGTAACTGGGGAGTGTTAAAACAAATAATAGAACGTAATAAATGCTTTTTGAAAGTTTTGTCTGTTTGTGCTCGTATCATGTAAAAACTACGGGATCGATTTCCGTGAAATTTGGTTTACAAGTAGATTATGACCTCAGTTAACACATAAGATACTTTTTATCTGCCTAAGCCGAAGCAAAACAGAGACGTTTCACTTTTATCACCTCCGCGAATGAAGTCGCGTGGTCCACTAGTATAACCACAGAATAAGTAATAGTACAACGTACAGAAGTTTCTCTTTCTAACAAAACTGACGATCGGCTCCGACCACCGGATGGAACGCACCGGATCCGACCGTCTTCTATCGCATAACGCGTGCTCTTTCTGGCCGCTGGCTAAGCCCCTCTACGGGGGCAAAATTTGATACTAGTTAGTTGCCGCGCGGCGAAATCGCGGAGTCAACCACTCCTGTTACTCTAGCATAACTAGGCGCGACTTTGAGACGAGAGAGCATTATCTGTCACTGTCACACTGTATTGAGTGGAAAGAGATGAGTAGTATTTGTAGCGCGAGAGAGAGTCGCGTGTCACAGTTGTGCTAGAGATACTGGCATAACATAATTTACGTAGGAAATGTGGACGAAATAGGAAATTGATGAAATGGGAACAATGTTGACAAAGTGAACCCAAACTGAACTGGAAATATGGACGAATGGGGAACAAGGAAAAAATAGGAATGGTATGTGGAAATAGGAAGAAGACAAAATGGTAATGTGGACAAGTGGACCTAAACGATTATTTAATGTTAAAGCAAATGCATATAAAGCAAGTATGTCAAGGAGTGGTTGGAGGCTGAGAGCACGGAAAAACTAATTCGCATTAATGAAGATAGATCGGCATATGGACAAATGGTCGCCGACCTCCGGGATGGAGATGGCACTTGAAGAAGAAGAAGATATAAAGCAAGTAGGTACTTATATTGCAGTGTTGTTGAACTGCAGTTTATGAAATTTTATTGTAAAGAAAGAAGGTACAAATTTGACATAAAGTACGTATTTTTAATACTTATCTAAAGTATAATTAGATCCCGGCCCGACACACCTGGTTCAGAAGTCCCGAATATGCCAGCCGCATTGTCCCGCTGTATGGCCAAAGATATCTGTTGGTCTAAGATAAAAACCGGACCGAGGGTCACAGCCCCCTGTTGTTGGTAGCATTTAAGACACGCCTAAGTATCTTAGGCCTAAAATCTATAGGTCATTGTTTTTATTTGTTCAACACAGATGTATCTGTGCGTATTTATAAAACGAATTGTCTATCGCTTCACAAATTATTGTTGTTAAAACAGACAGTTGCAACGCTAATAAAACAAACGCATTAACAAAGATTCCACTCCACGGCACATAAAAACGCATGGAAATTAAATTGTTATGCATTGCAGTGAGTTGCAACAAGTTAATGCTACGGGCTTTACACTCGGCGCTTAGCGAAATTAAAAAACTTTGTTATACGTCGCGAACGAGACACGCCAAGATAAATATTAACTTACATGAGTCGTTTGCTGGCTCGAAGTTCGAATGAATTTAAACAGAATACTCTGAACTTTGACTCCCGATGGGACGTGACGACTGAAACGTCGCGGTTACACGTAATGTCTTAAGTTGACTCTAAAACTAAATATAAGTATATATCTACGAGTAGTGTAGCCGCCATTCTCGATGACGCGAAGAGGTATGCGACAGCTTGTAATAAAACTCCGATATTCTGGACTGTATTGTATTTTCAAACTTGAGTTCTGGTTACTGCTGAAGAGACTTTTATAGTCTGTTTTGTTTGATTGTTTGCTTGAACGCTGTTAGCTCTTAGAGCTGTAACAATAGTCGGACTGCATGGCGGTAGGTTTGCCGCAGCTGAACCGCGGCACCATGGGAGTAGACATTGGCATGCTGGAGCATTCGAACTAAAGCGAAGAATGGACCTAGTAAAAATAGTTTGCATTATAATGTCTCGTATGTTGTCCTAACTAAATTGCTTTGTGCATGTTGAGAGGAGATATTAGCAAATATTAGTGTGAAAAAAACGGACTGCAAAATAAGCTTTTCATAAGTACACGCTAGAGTAGAGTGGAGCCAGTTTTTTTTATTTAGCATAAGCACATTTTTTAATGAATGTTCCTGAGCGCATTGTTCTGGATCTCCTCGTTTATGTTTTTCCCGCGCTGATTCTAGGACGCAATTAGATAAAATCATCTCACATATGTAAACGATACATTTTAAGTACATGTATACTATGTGATTGGGTCAACTACTAAACAGAGAGTTCTCATTATTTGTTTTATGTTACTACTTTCACAAAACAAACACTTCAAGATTAAATCGTCATAAACTAAAACTTTATTGTTTCTTTAGTCTCGGTTTCATATATGATTTCCCTGGGGCTAAAGACTGTGGCATGCGGTTACTGAAATAAACAACCAGTTTATAGAGATATCCCTTATTTTCCTCGCTGTATTAAACCTGGATCAAATTTAAGATATTTATACGACCTTTATCGCTCTACGTTTAACTGGTTAGACGGTGTAAGGTCTATTTGAGGTTTGTTGAACATAATATCCATGCATTCGTGATAATACATTTTGCACCGAGACTAATATAATATAAATAAATGAAGCAGCAAATACCTATAAGAAAATTAATACGGATATTGCATTAAAAATTACGAGTAATTGAAACTGTACAAAAGGGTTATTATTTATTTAATTACCTGTACGTTTATTACAAATGCAATACAAATTCAAAATTCGTACAAAATATAATCAAATCATTAATACAATATAGTTCTTAAAAATTAAATTCTTTTAAATTTAAGTTTTCAAATATGTATATGCCACAGAGCATAAGAGAAAAAGTGATTCATCGTACCAAATAAATTTAAATGATGAAAATAAATTTGTTCAAAAGCTTTAATATAATAACATTTTAATTTCTAGTAATTTATGAGTCTAGTCCACAGCCGCGCTGAAGCTGAAGACTTTATACCTATTTACAAACCGGCAATTAATTAAACAAATATTGCCTGCGGTTTTGTTCACGAACGTAGAATAAAATATCCTGCCTACAAAAAATCCTCTACCTTAGTTAATCGTTCTTGGACAAGTAATGTTAGTTAATCCTATTTTAGCACTATTGACTCCAAATAAGCTATGAACACATATTGAGGTATACAAGTACCTATCTTTTTTTATCGGTTACCAATCCAATCAACCAAAAAAACACTCAAGTTTAAATTAGACTCAGTGGACCGGCAATCCCTCTCGATGGCATCAATTAGTGCGGTTGATACTTTTAATCTTGTTAATCCGACCCAGAAACTTTCTTTCCCGCATTTAGTAGATAAACTTACCTAAACTCAATCAGGAAAGTATAGGGTAAGTTTTATTGTGAGGAATTTGGTCCGACATGCCACGTTTATGTATGTACTATGTGGATTCTAAGGAAATGTAAAAATGGCTAAAAGCTTTCCTGTTCTTCAATGCAAGCAATATTAGGTATAAATGTTTCACGTTTTGATTAAAGATACCTCTGTCTTCTTTGTGTAAAATGTATTTGAGAAAAAGTAAGGTTTCTACTTTTTATTAAAGCATACTTACAGCAAACAGAGTTAGTGCCACTTTAAATCCACATGAATTAAGGTAGTGTCATGGTCTGTTAGTGACTAGTTCTTCAATGAAATATTTTCTTGAGATACACACACACACACAACAGTAGCTTAAAATATTTCCGCAGTAAAGCAACTAACGCACCCTTTATTATTATTTGATACAGTGGAACCTCTATCAGACGAAACTCAAGGAAACGCTAAAGAAATCGTGTTAACGAGACTTCGACTTACAAAGGTTTTCATAGGCCCACGACGTCGACTTATAGAGGTTAAGGCTTCTCTACTTTTTAACTTCGAGTTACAGAGGTAAAATAAATAAAAAATCGAATTATAGAGATATAATTTGCTATAGACTATAGATACGTAACGTATGACGTACCTGCCATAATTTTTCTTCGATAAAACAAAAGAACGGTTTCTTCGAGATATACTTAGAGGTAAAGTTCATCTATGTCTTGTTATAAAGGTTAAAAATATACTAAAATGTTTTATAGGGAGTCATTGGTAACTTCGACTTAGGGAGGTCTATTATTTCGAGTTTGGGGCTTGAAGGGAAGGGAACGGGATTTTATTTCATGTTATAGAGGATTTCATCTTATCGAGGTTCGACGTATCGAGGTTCCACTGTATATCATGTAGAATCAACATCATCATCGTTCCATAGACGTCCCAGTGCTGGGCACAGGCCTACTCTCATAGCTGAGAGTAATGATGGTAGAAAGCCGTATAAAGTATTTAGCTTATTATTTGAGGTTTTTAATTTTTTATTTTTCTACTAAGTAAAAAAAATATTTAGCATATTTCTATTAATTAGGAATAGGGTTTTACGGGCGATTTGCCGCTGCTAAGTAGTCATTAGGAATATATCTTACCACCTTTAGATAATTTTGAGCGCCGTACAAAATAGCTGAGTCAGTTGGGCGCACTTTGTGCACGACGGCCATTGCTGGCGGAGTGCCAGGCACTCGACACATCTAGTGCCCACTTTGCGACGCAGGCGAAACTATGCCCAGCGTCATGCAAACTATAAGGGGCGACCGCGGAAACCTCCCATACAACTCGCGTGCAAGGCGTTTCAAACTTCGTTCGAAGTGGCGCAGATCGTAATTTGGTTTCTATGGTGTAGTCGGGTACGTTTTTTGGTTATTTTTCTCAGAAATATTCGAAAGTCGTTATTTAAATGACCATATTTTGGAAAGTGAAATACAAAATATAACTCACGTGCAAGACGTCTGAAACTTCAGTTGAAATGGCACAGATCGTATCTTTGTTTCTATTTTAAAACCAGACACGTTTTGGAGTGGTTATTTGTCTCAGAATGTTTCACAAGTCAAACATTTATAAGGTCAAATTCGTCATGAACTGTCCCCGAACAAAAAATACAATCTAGACAAGTTAAAAATCAGCTAAGTGCGAGTCAGATTCGCGCATGAAGGATTCCGTACCACCGTTGAGCTAAAAGACGCCATAAAACACGTTTATTGTAAGGGGACCCAGGGGGAATAAAAGTATTAAAAATAAAAAGTTTTTTAAAAAAAACACATTTTTTGTATGGGAACCCCCTTTAATTCTTGATTTTATTTTAATAGAAATACACATTCTGTAACAAATCCAAGGTTCTATCTATTACGGTTCAAAAGATACAGTCCTGTGACTGATCGACACAAACACGTTTCTTGTATGGGGACCTCTTTTTCTTTTTATATTGACATTGAAAATATTAACAAAAATTGCTGGAGGAGTGCTCCACGTGGACGCCCCACCAAGCCGTACTACAGGTTGAAGTAGGAGCCAACTTCTCACTGTCGATCATCGTAAAGGCGGTGCTCAGCAGTGGAAGGAGCCGTAAAGCTATTTCTATGAAGACATAATTTCAAAGAATGTGTTTAGGGAGCAGCCGCGAAAGAACGATCCTGCCGCAGACCTGCTCGCCGCAGGCCGGCGCAGAGTTTATATGCACATACTGTCACCACCGCCCTGGTGGACCCGTGCGAAGGTCAGCCCAACCGCGGTAAAATATCCACTAGACGGCCTAGTTTAGGTAGTACAGTAGGTACAACTTATTAATCCAATGCTATAAATGTATAATAGTTGGAATCGGACCAATATCACCGAACTAATTAAACTAAACCTACTAGACTGGGGACACCCCGGGCTCCGGCTGCGGTCGTCCTTGTGGGCTGCCCTCCAGGTTGTTGCGCAGTTCAATGCTTACGTATATAGCGATCCTGCGGCGCCACATATTTATGTGCGAAGATGACCATCGTTGGGTTTGTTGTTGTGTAAGTAACATGTGTTAATTCGTATGCGCTTGTTCCGACGACAATTAAAATTTCGTTTACCTATGATAAATTTACCGGCAACAATTACATGTTTTTAAGTGACTTCAAAAATAAGGTTGTGAATTACCTTATTTTTGAAGTCACTTAAAAACATGTAATTGTTGCCGGTAAATTTATCATAGGTAAACGAAATTTTAATTGTCGTCGGAACAAGCGCATACGAATTAACACATGTTACTTACACAACAACAAACCCAACGATGGTCATCTTCGCACAGTTCGATAGTATTTTTGTCTGTATTTTATGCGATATCTTCTTGGTCTAATCATTGTCTGATATTTCAAGGGCGGTCTCATATATTTTCCGTAAAAACACTCCATAGAATAGTAAGCTACGAATATATAAAGATTTTTGTTTTGGGCAACGCGGTAAGCCCTCAACGAAATAATGATCAAGCGATCATCATAAAACGATATCTTGAGCCGCCATAATTTGGACAGCGCATAAACTGTAGAGTACAGGCTGCCGATAAGCTTAAATATAGTAGGAATTTGTCGTAAAACGTTAATGATGTCCTATCAAATAACATGTCACTTTACTATGGTACTCAACCAAGGTAATAGTAACCAAGGTTAACGAATATTATACAGACGATTCTCTAGGTACTACTACGTACTAGTACGTACTACGTACCATGCCAACATATAAGCATTTTTTAAACGTAACTTAAGAATTCAAAGGAACCTATTCAATAACAAATGCACGAATTATTTACTATAAAAAATACCTAAATCGCTATGGGTATTGTTAGGAATATAAGTTTAAGTTTTTGTTAATACATACTTCTTAAAATAAACTTGTATAAATATATAAATGTTTAACCGGTATCCGAAATGATTCGAAGCGCGGTATCCAAACGGCCATTCGAGTTAGACAACCGAGTGACAGGCAAGCAGGCAAGAGATTTTCAATATAACGATTGGATACAAAAATCTGTTGTATTACATTGTATCGAGGATTACAATAATTACCAAATTGCGACGTTGTTTCCATCCATTCCCAAGAAAGGAAATTAGTAAGTTTTACCTAACAATCAGAAGTGGGATAAGTAAGTCGCGCTCACAGGTGAGTTTTGCAGTAATTTACTTTAAACATACACAAACACTAGTATAACCTATTTTATCGGTGTTAATTTTCATCGGCTGTTATTATGTATGTTTAACAAAGAAATGTACTAATATTAGTCCTACATATCCGGGGATCATTGGCGGTTTGGTTTACCCTTTGAATTATTTAGATAACACGCAAAATACGGTATGCACATACATCGTAAGGGCTATAAAGGTGTTAAACATTACATGCACATATTTCATAGGTACTACTGCTGGTCAGTAGTCAGAACTTCTATTGATTTACATTAATTTTAGGGGTCAAACAGATGATGAATTTGGAATATTTTATTTACAGTCGTATTCGACTGGTGTATTATGTAAGTACACTCTAAATGTTTTAGATGTGTTAAAATTGAAGCATACACTTTACTTACTTCATACGGATGGTGAAAGATGTATGCTATATGCATCCTTACCGGCATACCAGCAGAATACAACTTTATCTATTACACGATAAGTGTTTGAGACAATTATATAAAACAAGTTAAACAAATATTAGTTTATATGCCTATTTAAATGTATGGAGTTACCTACTTGTCTACTCATGTTCTCATTATATTTCTCAGCATGTATCTCTTAGTTTATCTATGAAATAGGATATAAATTATATGTTGATTTCTACGATTATTTACCGGGTACTGATGTATCTAGGTGGTTAAAGCTAAAATGAAGCTTTGCTTGATGATGTTTTTAAGTGACTTCAAAAATAAGGTTGTGAATTACCTTATTTTTGAAGTCACTTAAAAACATGTAATTGTTGCCGGTAAATTTATCATAGGTAAACGAAATTTTAATTGTCGTCGGAACAAGCGCATACGAATTAACACATGTTACTTACACAACAACAAACCCAACGATGGTCATCTTCGCACAGTTCGATAGTATTTTTGTCTGTATTTTATGCGATATCTTCTTGGTCTAATCATTGTCTGATATTTCAAGGGCGGTCTCATATATTTTCCGTAAAAACACTCCATAGAATAGTAAGCTACGAATATATAAAGATTTTTGTTTTGGGCAACGCGGTAAGCCCTCAACGAAATAATGATCAAGCGATCATCATAAAACGATATCTTGAGCCGCCATAATTTGGACAGCGCATAAACTGTAGAGTACAGGCTGCCGATAAGCTTAAATATAGTAGGAATTTGTCGTAAAACGTTAATGATGTCCTATCAAATAACATGTCACTTTACTATGGTACTCAACCAAGGTAATAGTAACCAAGGTTAACGAATATTATACAGACGATTCTCTAGGTACTACTACGTACTAGTACGTACTACGTACCATGCCAACATATAAGCATTTTTTAAACGTAACTTAAGAATTCAAAGGAACCTATTCAATAACAAATGCACGAATTATTTACTATAAAAAATACCTAAATCGCTATGGGTATTGTTAGGAATATAAGTTTAAGTTTTTGTTAATACATACTTCTTAAAATAAACTTGTATAAATATATAAATGTTTAACCGGTATCCGAAATGATTCGAAGCGCGGTATCCAAACGGCCATTCGAGTTAGACAACCGAGTGACAGGCAAGCAGGCAAGAGATTTTCAATATAACGATTGGATACAAAAATCTGTTGTATTACATTGTATCGAGGATTACAATAATTACCAAATTGCGACGTTGTTTCCATCCATTCCCAAGAAAGGAAATTAGTAAGTTTTACCTAACAATCAGAAGTGGGATAAGTAAGTCGCGCTCACAGGTGAGTTTTGCAGTAATTTACTTTAAACATACACAAACACTAGTATAACCTATTTTATCGGTGTTAATTTTCATCGGCTGTTATTATGTATGTTTAACAAAGAAATGTACTAATATTAGTCCTACATATCCGGGGATCATTGGCGGTTTGGTTTACCCTTTGAATTATTTAGATAACACGCAAAATACGGTATGCACATACATCGTAAGGGCTATAAAGGTGTTAAACATTACATGCACATATTTCATAGGTACTACTGCTGGTCAGTAGTCAGAACTTCTATTGATTTACATTAATTTTAGGGGTCAAACAGATGATGAATTTGGAATATTTTATTTACAGTCGTATTCGACTGGTGTATTATGTAAGTACACTCTAAATGTTTTAGATGTGTTAAAATTGAAGCATACACTTTACTTACTTCATACGGATGGTGAAAGATGTATGCTATATGCATCCTTACCGGCATACCAGCAGAATACAACTTTATCTATTACACGATAAGTGTTTGAGACAATTATATAAAACAAGTTAAACAAATATTAGTTTATATGCCTATTTAAATGTATGGAGTTACCTACTTGTCTACTCATGTTCTCATTATATTTCTCAGCATGTATCTCTTAGTTTATCTATGAAATAGGATATAAATTATATGTTGATTTCTACGATTATTTACCGGGTACTGATGTATCTAGGTGGTTAAAGCTAAAATGAAGCTTTGCTTTGTTTTATTTATAATTAAGCATGACCATCTCAAACGTAACCATGACATGTTACATGAGGGTGGTCTGAATTCCTTTAAATACCATGTTATACATGATCACATATGAACCTGCGAAAATGTTATTAACGGTAAATTTACAGAAATGCAATTTTACAGTTTACACAATATAACAAGTAAATATTAATGGTAGTAAATTAAGATATAATTACAAATACAAATACAAACCGTCTATTTTCAAAAATAACATTTCAAAATTTTACATTATGCTGACCCCCACACTAGGCATTGTCCGTCTTGTGGGGAAGCCGATGCAAAAATACAATTTACAGTTACATTTAGCAACTAACTAACAACAACATTGTAGATTATAGGTTAATGTCATTTAAAGTATTATATATTATATAACATTAAGCTTTAAAGTTTTAATAAAACAGGGTACCCTTATAAATTACCATTTTAAATTGAAGTTAAAATCAAGGACAGTTAAATATTGTGAGTGTGTGCGTATGTGTGTGTGAATTCCTCAGTTCCGATTTTTTTAATATTGCACCTTTAAGAGGTTTTTTTTAAAAACGTACAACTTATATAATAATTTATATAAATTTGCTAATGGAGTGTTTTATCACCTATACCTATTGCACTTTAAAAGTTTTTTTAAAGTACAACTTATATAATAATTTATATAAATTTACTAATGGAGTGTTTTATCACCTATACCTATTCCTATTGCACTTTAAAAGGTTTTTTTAAAAAAAAAAGTACAACTTATATAATAGTTTATATAAATTGACTAATGGAGTGTTTTATCACCTATACCTATTCCTATCCTTTACGACAAATGATATAATTAGTAGTGACACACTTACCATCATTAGACTGACTTTTGTATTTCGCTGCCATGCCGTCAAATAAACACCGTGAAAGAAGTGCTTACACGCCACCGCTTGATGATGTAGCAAAGAAAAGACTGTCACGTAAAAGGCGCAGAGATTCAACGGATTCTCGACGGTCATCCAAGAAGGTACGGCAGCGGAGTAGTAGCCGCAGCAGTACGCGTTCTGAAACAAGAAGTCGTTCGCGCTCTAGGCGAAGAGATCGGCACACTAGAGAGAGGAAAGGGAGACGGTCACGCTCTAAAAGACGCATTAGTGGTGACGATCAACGCAGAAGTCGTCGCTGCATTAAGAGCCCCGCGTTTAGGGATGACCGAACTACGATGCAACAACTAATCGATGCGCTTAATGGTCGCGGTTCACATTCTGACCCTAACATACAAAACGTAATACCCTTATTTGATCCTAGCACTAAAACGCAAACAACCAAATCTTGGTTAAAGAAAGTTAACGAAACTGCTCGTATTTATAAATGGACAGAAAGCCAGACAATATATCATGCCATACCCAAGTTGTCCGGCGTAGCTAAACAATGGTACGAGGGCTTGTCAACATCCAATTTAATTCCTGGGATAAATGGCAGAAAAAGCTGCTTCAATGTTTCCCAGACGATCGAAATTATGCTGATCGCTTGATTGAAATGATAGACAGAAGGAGTAAACGAGACGAGACACTGGAACAATACTTCTTCGATAAAGCTAAATTAGTTGCTCATTGTAACATTAAAGGTAAAGATGCAGTTGACTGCATAATTCAAGGCATCTATGACCATAATATACGTTTAAATGCACAAGGATGCAATTTTAAGCACACGGATAAACTGCTCTGCTATTTACGCAATGTATCTGCCAAAAATATACGTGACTCTAAGAAACCAATACCCCCCTCCAAGAATGGCGATGTTAAAGGAACTGGATACTCGAAATTTTCGCGGCCCATGAATGCAAATGCCAACCAAATTAAATGCTTCAATTGTTCGGAGATAGGGCACACTGTTCCAAAGTGTCCAAAACCACTGCAGAAATGCTCTAAATGCAATCGTATGGGTCATATCGCAGATAATTGTAAACGTGACACGGGTGTTAGCAATACTGATCGAAACGGCAACAAAACAACTACCGATACCACCAAGGTTCAAAGAATAATGTCCCATGACGGATCAATTGATGTATACACAAAACCAATTAAACTGTATGGGAGGAATAAAGTTGCTTATGTCGATTTCGGAAGTGAGTGCAGTCTTATCAAGAAAAATGTCGTTTTGGAATTGAATTTGGCTATTAGCACCGATAAGCTACCTGTTATAAAAGGTTTTGGGTTTGGAATTACGCAGCCTTTAGGGAGAGTTAAATTAAATATTGCAATAGATTTCGTCAAAGTCGAAATCGATGCATTTGTTGTGGAAGATGTATTTTTAAATACAGATATTTTAATTGGTCAAAATCTCACAGAGTTGCCGGAAGTCATTGTACATAAGACTAACACGTCGCTTATTCTTTACTCTGAAATCTTCGACACGAATAAGATAGAGATCTACGTTGAATCGGTTGTTTCGTTTAAGGGTACTTTTACTGTGGAAGTATATTGTAATTTGGATTACACGGGTTATTTATACATACCGGGTAATACCTCTTTCAAAACCGGTGAAGAAATGATCGTTGTGCAGGGCGTATACCAGTTTGACAAAGGACGCGGACGAATATTAATAATCAACTTCTCCGATAAAGATGTCACTCTTGAACGGTCCAAACTACTGGCTCGGGCACGACTGTTGCCTTTAACTAAAAGTGAAGACCCGCAGCTAAACGGAAATAATCCTGATTTAAAGGTAAATATGGTCTCAACGTCTAAAGATAGTTTAAATACTGACTTACCCTTAGACAATACTCAGTCTCCTATAACTTTAGACATGATAAACGTAGGCTCCTCGGTTACAGAAGCCCAAAAGGAAAAATTATTAGCCCTATTAAACGAATATCGCAGTTGTTTTGCATTAAATATGGCAGAGTTAGGTACGACACCCATAGCAGAAATGCACATCAAATTAAATGACGAGTCACCTGTTTCTTACAAACCGTACCGTTTAGCTTACAGTGAACGATTAGTAGTGCGAAATCTTGTGAATGACCTTCTAGATAATGATATTGTTACGGAATCAGACTCTTCGTACGCCAGCCCAATCGTACTAGTCAAAAAAAAGGATAACGAATATAGGCTTTGCGTAGATTATCGTGCGCTAAACAAAAAAACGATTAAAGATTCATTTCCTATGCCGGTAATTGATGATCAGCTCGAACGGTTAAACGGCATGAAGTATTTTACCAGCTTGGACCTAAAGTCAGGTTACTATCAAATACCATTGTCTAAGGAGTCACGACATTTGACGGCTTTCATTACACCCGATGGCCATTATGAGTACACGCGTATGCCCTTCGGGCTGGTTAATGCCCCAGCTGTTTTTCAGCACATGATAAATAAAGCACTAGGGAAAGATAGATACGATTTGGCTATACCATATATGGACGATATATTATCGCCAGCCACAACAGTTGACGAAGGTTTAGAAAAGTTGCGTAAGATACTAAGATCTTTATACGAAGCCAAACTAACGTTAAATTTAAAGAAATGTTTCTTCTTTCAAAACACCCTGAATTATCTAGGATACGAGGTATCTGATGAGGGTTTGCGTCCCGGTCAGAAAAAGATTGAAGCAGTAGCATCATTTCCTACACCTACAAATATCCACCAAGTACGGCAATTTGTGGGCTTAGCAAGTTTTTTCCGAAGATTTATTCCTGGGTTTGCCGCAGAAGCTAAGCCACTTACTACGCTCACTAGAGCCAACGTTCCGTGGGTGTGGGGAATCGAGCAAGAAACGGCTTTTCACAATCTTAAAACTAAGTTAATAGAGCGACCACTGTTGGCACTTTACGACCCTACTTACATAACAGAAGTGCATTGTGATGCTAGTAAATTAGGGGTAGGAGGTATTTTATTACAAAAACCCGATGCGAAATCCCCTCTCCGTCCGGTTGCATATTTTAGTAAGCAGACTACAAAGGATGAGGAGTTCCTACATTCCTATGAATTGGAAACACTTGCTGTGGTACTGTCTTTGAAAAAGTTTAGGACTTTTCTCATAGGCATACCATTCAAGGTGTTTACTGATTGTAATGCGTTAAGAACAACCTTAACGAAGAGAGACCTCATCCCACGCATTGCGCGGTGGTGGCTTCTGTTGCAGGAGTATAATTTCGCGATCGAATACCGCCCTGGTACTAATATGCAACACGTGGACGCTCTTAGCAGAAACCCCATTGTTGGCTTTGACGATGATGTTTTAATGGATACGCAGGAGTTTGAAATATTAAACATTTCTACTAGTTATTCTATATGGAGTCCAGGTTCCGGGATATGCAGGGATACTTAATCCTGGGGTTTCGGGAGCAGCAAAGAAACAAAGCGTGTTATCCAAACGAGTCTATTCCAGAACTGTCATTATAGTGTTGCCAACATAGCGATGCGCAAATAAGCTTAAATCTACGTTTTATATGATACAAACATAACACCCTCCTCCTTAACTATTACATGTATATGTACTAATCTAACTTACCCTAATAGCCTTACCTAACTACACATGTGGTAACATGGCAACAATATTCTAACAAATTAATCAAATTCGAAACCATACCTAACAGGTGGTTTTCTAATGCGTTTCGAATCAAGGGTCGGGGCTAGTGTCATCGAGGGCCCGACCGGCGGCGCGGCGGAGCACTCGGGCGGTGGCGGCGTGAGGGGCGGCGGTGCGAGCGCCGGCGACGCGGATTCCGCGATCGCGACGGGTACGCGCCCGGCCATGGCGGAGGGCGCGGGTGAGGAGCGCGGGGGCGGGGTACTGGCCACCTCTGGTGTGCTGTCCGACGGAACTAAACTTGGCATGCCGTAAACGACTCGATTTTTCAATTGATTTAAATGCCTATTACATGTGGTACCGTTTTCCCTTGTGACTAGATAATTTCGAGACCCCGTTACTTTCGATATCTTACCTGGTACCCACTTTTCCCTCGCGTTAAATTCTCGCATCCAGACTGGGTCCCCTTCGCTTATTTGCCTTAGACGATTTCCTCCTGCTGATTCGATTTGCTTCCTTTGCGCGTGATGTACCCGTTTCTCTACTTCATTAGTGGGTCTCAGCAAATGCAATCTCGAACGAAGTGGTCTTCTCTGTAATAATACAGCCGGACTTTCTCCCGTCGTTTCCTGCTCACAGTTACGATAATTAAGCAGGAACGTTTGCAATGTTTCCTCTATATCTTGATTATCCCTTATTGCCTTCTTAATAGCCTTCTTACACAATTTGACGGCGCCTTCCGCGGCTCCATTGGAGGCTGGGTGATACGGTGCTGTGAACGTGTGTGTTATCCCGTTTAATTTCATGAAATCATCCATTTCTTGACTGGTAAAGGGAGGCCCGTTATCGGAGACCACCTCTTTCGGAAGTCCGAATCTAGCGAACGTTTCTCGTAGGATCTTAATAACCGCCGTTGCAGTAGTCCTGGCCATTAAGAATGCTTCAATCCATTTTGTAGTCGCATCTATCAAAACGAAAAAAGTTCTACCTTCATAGGGTCCCAAGAAATCTACGTGCAGTCTAGACCACGGTTCGGAGTAATATGGCCAGGGTTGCACTTTTACACGGGGCGGTGCTTCAGCCTCCGCCGCACAAATGTCACACATTTGACTGATTCCCTCTATTTCCTGATCAATTTTCGGCCACCAGACAAAGCTCCGCGCTACACTCTTCATTTTGACAATGCCCTGATGACTACTGTGCAATTCCTTTAATATATTCTGTCTCAAGTGTCCCGGAATAATCATGCGGTAGCCCCACATAATACAGCACCCATCCAAATATAATTCTTGTCGTCTGGTAAAAAATGGTTTCATCTCTTCACTCGTACAATGCGACGGCCAGCCATCCCTTATATAAATAAGGACTTGTCTTAATGTCGTATCCTTTTCGGTTGCCTTTCTTACATCTCGACTCGTTACAGGTAAGAAATTTTGCACAAAATTTAAATAAGTGACTTCTTTTGTATCCTTCGGTTGTTTATCGCCTTGGCTGTGCGGCGGCAATCGTGAAAGCGCATCGGCGCCATTTTTCGTCGTGTGTACATATTCAATGTCATATTGATATCCACTTAATATAATCGCCCATCTTTGCATCCGGCTTGCTGCCATCACCGGAATTCCGGCCTTGTCTCCAAATATCGTTACCAAAGCCTTGTGGTCGGTCCTCAACGTAAATTTGCGCCCGTACAGGTACTGATGAAATTTTCTCACCCCATAGATGATAGATAATGCTTCTTTATCTATCTGAGAATATGCTTTCTCCGCATTATTTAAAACTCGTGACGCGTACGCTATAGGACGCTCTGTGCCGTCTGGCCACGCGTGCGAAACGACTGCCCCCACTCCAAGTCTTCAATCCTAGGTAAAGGAAAACGGTCCACCTCTAAATATTTATTAAGACTTATCTTATAATCTCCACAAATGCGCAGACTTCCGTCGGACTTAACTACCGGCACGATGGGTGTGGCCCATTCAGAGGTGTCGACGGGCGTGATGACGCCTTCTTGCTCAAGCCGCTGCAGCTCCCGCTCCACCGGTTCTCGCAGCGCATAGGCCAGGGGTCGCGCGCGCAGGTACACGGGCCGCACGTCCGGTCGCACCCGCAGTGACACTAGCCCGCCGTTGTACTTCCCCAAGCCCTCCGAAAACACGTTTTTAAACCTGGAACTGAAATTTACTATATTAAAATCCCTTGCCGTTTTTACATAATGTGTTGTTTCGAAATCGCTACACACTTTTATTCCTAATTCCACCAGCCACTGTCTTCCTAACAAATTCGTTTTGCCGTTGGCTATAACATATAAATCTAAGGAAACTAGGCGGTCATTATACTTCACAACAGGCTTAATTTTACCTAACGTACGCACTGTTTCCCCAGTATAATATCGCAATATTAAACTACTTGGCATTAGTAAACAATTAGAGAAACATCTATCGTAAACTTCCGAGCTTATACAGGTTATTGCGCTGCCTGTGTCGATTTCCATGGTAATGTCTTGGTTATTAATATTGAGTGTCATTAAATATGGTTTATATTTACTCAACCTATTTTCTTTAACAAAAGAAAGATTTACCTCTAGATCGTATCGTTCGTCTTCCGAATACTCATCCTCGACGTAATTATGCCCGGCCATTGCCGACAGCCTCGGGCACATCTTTTTCAAGTGTCCGTCCCGATTACAAATGCGGCATACATAAAAACGAAATTTACACGCCTCTGTTGCGTGCGCGCCGCCACATGCTGCGCACCTCCTTTGTCCTTGACCCAATTGCGCCCGGCCGCCATCAGCTGAACTTGACGTCCCCGATCTCTGGCTGCCATAAGTTAACCGCTTTCCGTTCGGACACGGTCGACTAACTTCGTCGTTTGTCGTTCTCGTTTGTTCGGGGCGTTTCGGATGCACTCGGCCCTTATTTGATGGCGCCTTCCAATTCTTATCACAGCTCAACGCCAAACAAGAAGATGCCGTGACGTCACTTCCCGACGAACGCCCCCGAGGCTCCACCGCCGCCGCATTTATCTCCGCTGCCTCCATCGCTATCGCCAAATCTTTAGCTTTCGCAAACTTTAAATTTAATTAACACTAGTGACTGGCTGTTAACTGTACAAATGACCGACCCAAAAATAAAGCATATAAAAACGGTCTTAGAAAGCAATGAGAAGGAAATAAAAGATATAACCAATAATTATAGTTTACGGGATGGTAAAATCTATAGACGTGTGGGTGATCAGTTCAAATGGGTCGTCCCAAATGGTGCTAGGTGGCGCATATGCCAACTGTGTCATGATGAGGCGGGTCACTTTTCGATAGAAAAGACTATTGAAAAGATGAAGCATGACTATTGGTTTCCTAAACTGAACAGGTTTGTTAAAAAATATGTATCTTCTTGCATGAACTGTGCTTATAATAAGGGCACTACAACTAAACCCACAGGTTACTTACATCCGATACCTAAAGGGGACAAGCCATTTCAAACGATGCATATGGATCATCTTGGGCCTTTTATTAGAAGCAAACAAGGAAACATATACATATTAGCAATAATCGATGGTTTTAGCAAATTCATATACGTTAAAGCAGTTAAAAACCTTAAGAGTGAAACAACTATTAAAATCCTACAAGATATTTTCGATACCATAGGAACCCCTGAGGTGATTATATCAGATCGAGGAACTAGTTTTACATCGTCGTCTTTTAAGAAATACGTGAAGTCAATCGGGTCTAAACACATCTTAAACGCTGTCGCGACACCTCGAGCCAATGGCCAGATAGAACGTTATAATCGAACTATATTAAATTCACTAGCAGCCATGAATCATGGGCAAGATGAACGTGATTGGGATACTAGGTTAGGTCGTCTTCAGTGGAGTCTCAATAATACGCAAAATAAGACAACAGGCAAGACACCTTCTGAAGTTGTATTTGGTCAAAGAAGCGTTAATACAACAGAAGGAGTTATACTAAACTCTCTGGCTGAGTCATCCAATAATAGCCCTCAACCATCTTTACGCGAAATTCGAGAAAATGCGGAAAAGAATACAGAGAAAAACCAGGTTTACATGAAAAAAAGATTCGATCAGCAAAGAGCACCCACAGTATTCTTTAAAGAAGGAGATCTTGTAATGATACCTAATCATCACAACCCTGCCAATGGTAAAAGTAAATTAAATTAAATTAAATTAAATTAAAATTCATTTATTTCGAGTAACACATGACTCATAATTAAATAATTAAAACACTTACATAAATATACATTCACACTTAAACATTAACATTATATAATTAAATTACAACATTAAAGGCAATCGTGGTTAACACATAGACAATCTTTACCTTCATCGGCTATTGCTCAATGTGTTAACCACAGTGCTCCCGGGCGCATGAAGCCCGCAACAAAATGAAATATACGGGCAAAACTTTTCCGCAATCATCGCCAGGATGCTGTTGGAGCTGGCGCGCACGCGTCGCACCAGGGATGCGGCTCGCAGGCGCATGGTAGCTTTAAAACACGCCACATGCGCTTCCGCAAACATCCCCGATGCGCTGCAGTATCGCGGCAGCCCCATCAGCGCCCGAAATGCGTTATTATATTGTACTTGTAGGGCCCTATACGATTTCAAGGTAAACTTCCGCCATAGACTGCAGGTATAGAAAGTTGTGCAGAATGCCTTGAATAAAGCAACTTTACTGTCCCTTGAGCACCGAGCAAATCTGCGTGCAATCATATTAGCTCTGATCGACAGGGCCCTACGTTCCCGTTCTATGTCAGCATCGTCCTTGAGGTCGGAAGTAACTATATGACCCAGATATTTGTACTGGTATACCCTTTCTAGGGCTACCGTGTTGAGTCTGATAGGTGGTATTACTGACGGTATTTTAGATTCGACCCCAAACACCATGTACTGACTTTTAATTACATTATATTTGAGGCCATGCTTGTTTGCGTAATCCTCACACACTTTAAGCAACCTTCTGATGCCACAAACTGACGCACTCAACAGCACCATGTCGTCAGCATAGCTCAAGTTGTTCACATTAACCCCGTGCACGTGACAGCCTGCATGCATGCTGCTGAGTGCGACAATCAGCTCATTCATATACAGGTTGAAAAGCGATGGTGAGCTTAGCCCCCCCTGCCTCACCCCGCATTCCAACCTATACGAATCGGATAATGTACCTGCCCATCTCACGTTATTGATCTGGTTTCCATACCAATATCTGAATATACCTATTAGATCAGGCGCTAAGTTAATTCCCTCTAGTTTTTTCCAAAGTATTTCGTAGGAAACCAGATCAAACGCTTTTGACAAATCTAGGTAACACGCATAAACCGGCGTATTCCTATCAACATAATACGCGGCAGTATGCTTAAGGCACAGGATCGCACTCTCAGTTGACAGCCCGGGCCTAAACCCGAACTGATTGTCATGCAACGAGAGGTTTTTATTCAACTGCGCATTAAGCACACCGTCCAGTACCTTTGCCATAACAGTAGCGAGGGATATCGGCCTATAGTTATTTTTACTTGTTAGGTCTCCGGTCTTGTTTTTCACTACTGGTATGACAACGGTTTTAATTAAGTCGATGGGCAGGTAGGAATGGGATATACATAAAGAATAAAACATTGCAAGTACACGTGAGATATGACGCCCAGCATAACGTACATGTTCCACACTGAGGCCATCATGACCAGGCGACTTACCCCCAGACAAAGATTTAATAGACGCGGCTACCTCTGTGATCGATATCCTTGTCGCCTGTCTATTCATAATAGCCCCAGTGCCCGCCATCCTCTCACATGTAGGCGTTATGCTAGGTTGCACAGTGAAGTGGTCTCTGAACTTGTTAGCAATAGTCTCATTATCCGTTACCCCATCAACGCTCGCCGGCGGGCCAGATCTAACATTTAACTTGCTAGTCGACTTCCAAAAAGCCTTAAAGTCTTTTTTCGCGTGTTGTGATGCTATTATGTCCATTTGTATTTGAAAAGTTGTGTCCAAAGTTTCGAGGCCCTTTCAAAGTAACTGCTGTCCTCGACAACGACCGATATGAGATATCTAGCGTTGATGGCTTTTCTAAGCGAAAATACAAAAGTATATTTCCTGCTGATCATCTAAAAAAATGGATTTTTTTCCAAGGCGATACAGACACTGAGGAAGGACTATTATCAGACGGTTCTGTGACAGACGTTGACAATAATTAAGAGAAAAGATCATGTTTGATTGATTGACAAAACTATACATTTATCACCAAAATTACATGTCATGACGGACATCCTATTCCCAGCCTTTTGTTTTCAGTTGCCAGTATGTTGTGTGATGTCACCTCCGACCCGTGCAAACAATTGATTATTTATACTATAAGCATGATGTATGATGCGGCGGCGGCGGTGAACCCGTGGATACAAACAACTGGTACTTATCTGACCTAACAGTGAAGGATGCCGAAATGCAAGCAGTACTCACTTAGTGAAGGATGCTGAAGCATAAGCGGTGCTCACTGATATTACAGTATTTTAAGGGGGAAGGATGCCGAAGTGCTAGCGCCATAGTGTCCCGTTAAGGACGGCCGAAGCACAAGCGGTACTCACCCTAAAATAAGTAATTTAACTACTAATGATTCAGAGTAGTCATCGTTCTATATATTGTACTATACAATATTATAATTTTAAACATGTATATAGCTACATAATATGTATAAAGAAAGCATATAACATACCTAAGCAAGTCTTAGACTTTTCAAATAGAACTTTTGATTGGAATTCACAACGTAATGGAAACTTGCAGTTCATTTAATCGTGTATTTTAAGAAGACTCATTTTGCAGATGTGTTTGTCAACTCCGTGGGCGCCGAGTCCCTGACAGAAGAACTTGGCACCAACCACACACTTGCAAGTCGCTTTAGAAGAACCAACTAATTAACCGCCATACTAGCTACTGGCACTATTGCGGCAGATATTCATTTACAATTTTACATACATACCTAGTTGTTGCATTTAATATAACATTTTAGACATTTAGTTTTACGATTCAAAATCAGGTTTATGATCATTTTTTATTATACTTTTCATTTATAACAAAGCGAGACTGCTTTAGCAATAAGTAATAACAAACTTAATTGTTTCTTTTGTAATATTTTAGTGTATGAGGACATACAAGTTATGCTCGAATGGCCGACTGGGAATGGGGTCATTCCTGTTAGAAGGACGGCCGCCTGTTAGGAATATAAGTTTAAGTTTTTGTTAATACATACTTCTTAAAATAAAATTTGTATAAATATATAAATGTTTAACCGGTATCCGAAATGATTCGAAGCGCGGTATCCGAACGGCCATTCGAGTTAGACAACCGAGTGACAGGCAAGCGGGCAAGAGATTTTCAATATAACGATTGGATACAAAAATCTGTTGTATTACATTGTATCGAGGATTACAATAATTACCAAATTGCGACGTTGTTTCCATCAATTCCCAAGAAAGGAAATTAGTAAGTTTTACCTAACAGTATGCTTGTACTGATGTTACAATATTTAAAGATTTCCCTCGATTCCTCCGTGATTCTTTAGTCAGATCCTGATATGCTCACAATGGGACCACCTGGGATGTTATACCTTTTCAAATAAAACAGAGTTTTCCAAACTGGTCCATCCGTTTTCGAGTAGTTAGGGAACATGCATAAAAAAACAAAGGGTCTGACAAACTAAGAATCTCTCTCCTTTTTTGAATTCTGTTAAAGACCCATCATCAAGACTTACAACCTTTACAACTTGCGTGTGTATTTACTGAACAAAATGAAACCTGAGCATGAAACTCTGTACAATCCGAAACTTTATTAGAATAAGCCCAATTAATAGAGTAATAAATCAGACAGCAGTAAAAGATAAATGTGGAACTACTAATGACTGGCATTAGATTATTATTATTATCCCCTCACACGGAAATAACGCGAATGATGCGGAATAGCCAACTAATTCTATTGCTCGTTAGCTGGCCTGTAGGGCCGTCTCGGTGAACACATTATTAAGAAAATAATTATAATAACTTATCAAGATATCATTATAGGTATCTACAATAAAGATACCGCTAACCCCATGATTTCAAATTAAACAGATATTAATCTCAAATAGTAACGGAGTGAGTGAGGTACCTACTATATGAATCGATAGGGGAATAAATATGCGTTCTTCCAATTTAGCATGTTCTACGACAACTCGAGTAGGTATTTTTAACCTGATCTTCGTAAAATTTGGTAGAATAGTACTTGAGCTTAGTAATAATTTCAATTTCATTTATCTTATTTCGAAGATGAGCAGATAATATTGTTCGAATTTTAAAATTTCTACCTAATTTAGAATGTAGGAATAGGGAAAGTCTCGGTTCAGTTCAGAACGAAGTACCTAAGGCTGGGGGCGCACGGATCCTTTTTTCTCCACTTGCCTAAAACGCATTAGGACTTATTCGCGCCTAAACTTCAATCTTCAGTGGCATTAAGACTATGTAGCTTGCAGACTATTTCGCTCTTTGTCTATATAGTGGACTGTCTGTTTCGGTAACGTGCCTAGTTCGCGTTTTGCCTAATTTCTCGACTGACTACATCGCGTTTTGCCTAAACTTCATATTTAAATGGCGTACGCCCAATTCTTCAACCGACTATATCGCGTTTTGTCTGAAATTTCTTAATGCTTAATACATAATTCTCTAATTGACGTAATCGCGTTTCGCCTAAACTTCAAAGATATGAGGAAAATTCATTATAAAGTTGTTATCTTGGTTTGTTTTTGCTGGCCAATTGAATTTGTAGTGATTGAAAAGCATAGATTTATTATGTCAAGTTCAAATACCTAAGTGTGTCGCTTCTCGTTACTTAGCTGAATAGTTAGTACCTATCGTAATTTATATCGGCAATTTATAAGCTAGAGAACGATTGAGTTGACATACCAGTTACAAAGTTCTGATTCAAGACAACAAACTTCAGGTTAGTCATAATGCGTTTTAGACCTATCACGTTTTAGTCTCAATCCTAACGTATTCTTAATGTGTGTGAGTCCTAACGCGATATAGCTGAAACAGTTTTAGGCCTAATACGGATTAGTTCATCAGCGATAAATGTATAATGATACTTAGGATAATGGCGTTTTATACAATGTACGACTTAGGCTATGTAGTATATGCATATTACGTTTTAGGCAAGTGGAGAACAAAGGATAATAGCACTGATTTAAGCATTTTAAAGGCTGTTTAAGCTCGTATACGCTTATATAGGTACCGGGTGTTGTCTGTAATATGAGCAAATATTTAAAACGTAGATTCTGCTCATCAAACAATAAAACTTTCGTTAAACAACGTTACAAAATTATGTAATCTTTAGATTTTATCTTTTTCATACAAATTTAATCGTATTTTCAATGTACCTACGTTAACATCAGTCTAATTGACGTCGCTTGTCACGCTACAATTTTACAATAAAGAAGATATTTGACTGGGCTGACACGTCACAGCTGTTTTGTTCAGAAAATGTAAAATATAATATACTGAGATGACATTTATTGGGACTGCCAGCAAAGAACACCTGACATTTACTCGTACAATCACATTGACCAACATTTTTATTATTTTTGAGTAATTTCGGTATGATCACCATATAAAACAGATTCCATTTATCAAAAATAAAGGTCACATTTCCCAAACGCATGTAATTGTTTTGCTTAGATGTATAAATGAATGTAATATTGCGAAACAAATAAATATTTTCTGTTGACCTGCCGGGGACTCGGACGTTTACTAGTAGTACTTTTGTGAAAACTTTATCCTTTAATGATATAAACAGTAAACCCTAGCTACAAACTTAACGAGCCAACACCGTGTAAAAATAAATTACAACAGATTACCATATCAGATATACAATATCGGTTTGCAACATTACTCACTTATCAAACGGCCCAGAAAGTAAACCCCGTGTATTTTACTTAAAATTTTCTGCACTAGGGAACATTCGATCACATCCTTAGAAGCGTATCTGGGGTAACAGCTTCAGTAAATGGAGGACGTCGGGGGATTATCAATTTCTTACTTGATTGGGCCGCCTGATGGCGTTGGGGTGGGACAAAGGACGACCGAAATGAAAAAACAAAACAATATCGACAAGGACATGTGGGTATCCACGATTTATGAGTTATGCGAAAAATTTCAACAGATGGCGCTAGTGTCAGATTGCCAATTTCGCCCCGACTTTTTTCGGAAAATCGAGTTTTTCCAGTAAAGATCAAAGTTGTTTTCGGTCAAAGTTCATTTTGCGCAGACAAAATATATAAGTAATATACTAAAACACATCTCAAATACCAGCAATGCTGTGGAAAAAAAACATGACCCTCTTTAGGTTTGTAAGGAGAATTTGACCGACTCGGTTCACTTAGGTAATTCGAGTCGGTCATTTTCCATACAAACAAAAAGATAGTCATCATTTGCTTCAACGGCATCAATTATGTTTAAAGTGTGTTTTATTTTATAGCTTGATACATTTTGTCTACGCAAAATGACAAGTTCTCATGTCATTGTCAAAAAGCCAAAAAATACATACTTATACATTTTTAGCAAAAAAACGTTTGGTTTCGAATGATGCTAATAAATGGAGCTGACCTTAAGTGGCTCAGTTTTAGTTAGCTTGTAATCTTCGTTGTTATATAAGTTGTCAATTACGAAACCTCTTAACCTTATTTCAACCACTTATTGCTATCCATGTTAACTGAGATTTGGCATACCTAGTTCTTGTTGTCTATCCTACAATTTTCTTACGTTCTTTCTTATGTATTCACTTTCTAATATCCACATTCACTGTAAATTAACACAGCAACCATAAAAAAGCGTTCATTTTTAAACAGATCTACAACATGTGTCGCATTTTAAAGATACTCACTCCCTCTTATTAAAAATTCGCTGCTTGTTGCAAGGAATCGAATTCCTGTAACTAATGAAATATAGCTAAAAAACTTAACTGAAGCCCCTCTGCGTGTAGTAGTGTACCGTTTGCAAGAAAACGTATAGATAATATTTCATGGAATTCGGAATTTATTAATCGTTATGACAGTAAAACTATAAGCGGACGCGGATGTAAATTATTACTTCGGTTACTCAGTTCGTTGAAATACTTTTTTATGTATCTTCCTGGATTATTCGAAGATGGATTTAGATAATCATTTTTAGGGTTCCGTACCTCAAAAGGAAAAAAACGGAACCCTTATAGGATCACTCGTGTGTCTGTCTGTCTGTCACTGCTAATTTGCTCCTAAAGTACTGGACCAATTAAGTCGAAATTTGGTACATATCCAGGGTTTCAGGCCAAAGGGGCGTATACGCAATAGTAGGACTATTGCGTATACGCCCCTTTGGCCGGAAACCCTCGATATATTAAGGTTAATGACCCAATGACGGACGTGTAACGGAAATATACGAGTATGAATTTAAAAAAAGGGGTGTTGTGGGGTACCCTAGAAATTTAAAAAAAGTTAGCAAAATACATCATGTGATATATTAAATTAAAGGATTCGCTGTGAGAATTTCAAATATATTGTTTATACTTTTTATATAAATAGTTTTGAAGTTATTTAAGAAAATAGGCGAAAACTGATCATCCCTCGCACTTGTCCGGTTGTTTTTGTTTTAATGGTTATAATACTTCCCAGGAGCACCTGCAGCAGCATAGCAGGATAACCTTTAAATGGAAGCACCCATTATCACAGTTAGGTTAGGTTAGGTTAGATGGGAACTTGAAGAAATCGAGGGAATTCTCAAGCACACCAATAGTAATTTGGGTGTTTTTCATAGTAGTAGTATCCTTTACGACTGATGAACAAAGTCGGTTTTGTTCTCAAATAAGTTAAACGCAATAAACTTCGGTCTAATACATCATACTAGTAAGAATTTCACTCACGTAGTGTCTGACTTCGTTGAACAATAAATTCTATTTCTAGTTTGAGACTGACCAAAGAAATATATAAATCTAAACAACAGTCGTATATATATAATTTTTGTAACGACCCCAGCCATTGGCCCATTCATTGGGTGGCTTAAGATATTAAAATTATGTAACAAATGCTATTTCTAATTTGTGATAATAATAAAGTAATCTACGTAATTAAAGCCTTCTTACAAATGAAATGGTGTTGTTGAGGATCCCCATAATGCTTGAGACAATGAGTTTTACGCAACATTTTGTAAACAGGTTCATTATTGCGGCATTGTGAATTTAATGTATTGTCTGCGAGTGTTTGGTTAAAATAATTAGTTGAAAATTAGATTCGAGAAATATTTTCGTTTGGGTCAGGAAAACCTTATTTTACTTACCTATATTATTGAGTCGTGTTGAGTAAAAAATAAGTATACGAACATCTTATAAATCTGATTAACAGGTATACTTACAGTAAAGTAAAAAGAGTGAATAAAATTGATCTTGCTCGTCAACGGCTGAATAACATTTTTGATATTATTTTTAAAATTTTGCCTCCTCATACCCTACCCTAATATTAGCAAAACGCTATAGCTCGCGGCTCGTAATACTAAACCAGCGCAGTTGCAGCCTATTAGAAACCGTCTTCTGCGCAGATCAAGTTACGAGGCTGCGCCCTATATATTTTTACAAGCTCTTATTTTCCTCTTTCCTATTTATTACCCTTCACTGAGATGTACGGTACGGATCACGGTACATTAGATACTTAAATAAGTAAATATTGGGAGGATAATCTTACATAAATCGATCCAAGCTAAGCAATGCTTGCACTATGGGAGACTACGATATACTTACATACTTATATGAATAATACATGCTTAAATAAATAGATAACATTAATGACTAAGGAACAAATACTCGTGCTCATTACACAAATATTTGCCCTTACCAGGATTTGAACCCGGGGCCTCGATAAAACAAGGTACCTATGCTTTTCCGGAGAGTGGACTTGTTTACGCCACAAGAATGTTGCCATTTTGAATTTCAATATGCTATGACATAGTCAAGTGCATACGACGTCTTCAACAACATACCTGTTTTAATAATACCTCTACCATAGTTCGAATCAACTTTCTCATCGAGCTATTTCCCATGTTTTTAACGTTTTCATATTTATATGCAGTAGGTATATTATGAGTGTTAAGAAATGTTGACCGAGACAGGTGGTTTCAAAAACGTAAATAAACCGACTTAAACAACGAAGTCAACGAACTTTTAAATAGTGCTATGAACACAAAGACTCCGGTTAAAGTATTGATTTCCCGATAAAATGAAAACAATAATCTCAAGACACACTCATTGTTCCGACTTTGAGTTAAAACTCATGGCGAGTGAATTAGAAATAGTGCCAATAATACTCGCACGTTTGTAGATAAATAACTAAGGTTTAGAATACACCCTTGCGATTCATCTGTGAGTATTTGACTTTTTAATACAAAATTTCATTCCCTGTTTCATTCCCTGAGCAGTTAACGATCATTCTCACGAAAAGATGTCGCCAGCCTAAACTCTGTCCTCATTTTTAGGATACCTCTAAAGGAAAAAACGGAACCCTTATAAAATCACTTTGTTGTCCATCTGTCTTTCTATCTGTCCGTCTGTCAAGACCCTTTATTTCTGGAACTCGTAGAGGTATCGAGTTGCATTTAAAACCATATACTTAGGTCAATAGTCCCTTGAAGCTGTGAAAAAATCAAGCTTCTAAGTTAACTTGAAAAAAAGATACGGCCGTTTATGCCGCAAAAAATGTAAATTTCGACACTCTCAAGAAAACCAAAATTCAAAGAATACTTTCCGTTTACCTAGAACTATGAAATTTGGCAAGTAGGTAATAGCGTCTTATACTACAAGTATACGGAAAAATCTGAAAACTATACATTTTTAGTTAAATCTTTACAAATGTATACGGAACCCTCGGTGGGCGAGTCCGACTCGCACTTGACCGGCTTTTTTTCTTTAGGACGGAGCTTTGGAAATTGCATCACCAAGATTAACAAAGTAGATTTATGCTGAACTACCAGACTACGCTTTAAATTTATCCAATATGTTAAAACCTAGATATGTGCTATCTGAGGGCACGGCAGTGCCCCCGCCAAGTCGAGCAAAACAAAGGCACGGCCGTACCATCCTTTTCTCGAAGCCATTCAGGCCATTTTCAACCTCCTGTAATTTTGTGCTGGCTAAAGCTAGAACTCTGAATCTTCAGGGATATAATATAGGGCATAATAAGACTTAGATATATTCTCAATATCATTCAATTTGAACCAGTAGTTTAAGAACTATTGCTCGTCTAAGTTCTTAGTTTTATTACTGACTGACTGACACACTGACTGACTGACTGAACATCATAATTCTAAGGTACTTCTAGCAGACCCACTAGCTCCAAATTTTAAACATAATTAGCTGTTAGCCTATCATGTCATGCAAAACCTAACAATATTGCAATTTCAATACAAACCGCATAAGTAAGTGTGTAATCCTATACAAATACATGCGATTACAAAGTTAGTTTTGTAGTTCAAAATAAAATCGATTGGAATGTAATAAATAAAGGAAGGCCACTTACAAAAAGAAATGAGATCCCATCAAAGACCATGTAAAAAGATGCAAGTCTCGCAACGCAGTTCTCCTACAACAAAAGTTTTGAGAAGTCACAAGTCAGTACCGGGGCCCGGTGTAAACAGAACTCGATTTCCACCGAATTACCTATTATTTACCCGTGGAGGATTATTTATTTGAGAACTATAAAATGTGTTCCTCCACGGTCTCAAAACTTTTGTTGCAGGAGAACTGCGTTGCGAGACTTGCATCTTTTTACATGTAATGTTTTTGATGGGATATTAAATACATCTATCCGTACAGGCAACCGATCATATCTATGAGACAAATAGACCTGCATAAACGAGTAGTTGCATACGTATGTACACTCCAAAATCATTATCCTCTTAATGAATCAATCGGATGCCTAATTAATTACAATTAAATGCGCGGATTTAATATGAAATAAGCACTCGTTGCATACAAATCGCGTCAGCTCTTATAAATGGACCAATACCAGTATATTAAAATAATGCAAATAAACTAATTAAATTAATCGAGCAATACCAGTCACCATAGATATTGTGACGGATATTGGTTTAAGACGTACAGAGAATTCTCTCTGCCGTTTTTTTAGGGTTATGTACCCAACCAAAGGGTGCCACCGCAACCCTATAGGTATTACTAAGCCTCCGCTGTCCATCTGTCCGTCTGTATGTCCGTCTGTTTGTCTGTCAATGTTTCCACGTTTTGGGAATATTCTGCCACTTGTACATTGCTACCTTAAACTGAAATAAAAAGAGCTAGAGTCTAAACTACTGCTACTTGTTCAAATTACCCGAATGCTCCCTTTGTGTCCGCCATACGTACCTATATGCAACCAGCTTTACTAAAATCAACCGTTTCTGCACCGGTATACTATGTTTGTGCACAAATTATACTGAGTTCTATGCGTGAAGGCAACTCGGCTTTAATGTAAACCTTTATACTGCTGTCATAGAATTTAAATTCCCATACATCCAGTGGCAAAGCGGCTGACATTAATATCTGTGCGATCTAGATAGGACACAAGTTTGGAATAATGATGGTAGAGGGTCGGATATTCAGATATAGGGCGCCCTTTACGTCGTCACTGTATCTTCAAAGATGTTATCTGTGATAACAAGCACTAGCGGGACAATCCAGGATAATGGGATTTAGAGCTGAAGTGGATCACGTATTTACATTCTATCGAACACATTATTTTTCGGGGTTTTTTTGAAATGTGTAATCTGTAGAGATTATTAAAAACTTCTGGTAGTACCTAACTGGTTTTCTGTTTTTACTGTCACGTGCGTATTCAGTCACTGCTGTGTCACCGACTATCATCCTGGTTGCGCTACGATGCGAGTTTACCTGTAATGCGAAATAGTTCTAGAACTAGAAGAAGTCGAGGGAATTCTCGAGCACACCAATAGTAATTTGGGTGTTTTTCATAGTAGTAGTCCTTTACGACTGATGAACAAAGTCGGTTTTGTTGTCCAATAAGTTAAACGCAATAAACTTCGGTCTATACATCATACTAGTAAGAATTTCACTCACGTAGTGTCTGACTTCGTTGAACAATAAATTCTATTTCTAGTTTGAGACTGACCAAAGAAATATATAAATCTAAACAACAGTCGTATATATATAATTTTTGTAACGACCCCAGCCATTGGCCCATTCATTGGGTGGCTTAAGATATTAAAATTATGTAACAAATGCTATTTCTAATTTGTGATAATAATAAAGTAATCTACGTAATTAAAGCCTTCTTACAAATGAAATGGTGTTGTTGAGGATCCCCATAATGCTTGAGACAATGAGTTTTACGCAACATTTTGTAAACAGGTTCATTATTGCGGCATTGTGAATTTAATGTATTGTCTGCGAGTGTTTGGTTAAAATAATTAGTTGAAAATTAGATTCGAGAAATATTTTCGTTTGGGTCAGGAAAACCTTATTTTACTTACCTATATTATTGAGTCGTGTTGAGTAAAAAATAAGTATACGAACATCTTATAAATCTGATTAACAGGTATACTTACAGTAAAGTAAAAAGAGTGAATAAAATTGATCTTGCTCGTCAACGGCTGAATAACATTTTTGATATTATTTTTAAAATTTTGCCTCCTCATACCCTACCCTAATATTAGCAAAACGCTATAGCTCGCGGCTCGTAATACTAAACCAGCGCAGTTGCAGCCTATTAGAAACCGTCTTCTGCGCAGATCAAGTTACGAGGCTGCGCCCTATATATTTTTACAAGCTCTTATTTTCCTCTTTCCTATTTATTACCCTTCACTGAGATGTACGGTACGGATCACGGTACATTAGATACTTAAATAAGTAAATATTGGGAGGATAATCTTACATAAATCGATCCAAGCTAAGCAATGCTTGCACTATGGGAGACTACGATATACTTACATACTTATATGAATAATACATGCTTAAATAAATAGATAACATTAATGACTAAGGAACAAATACTCGTGCTCATTACACAAATATTTGCCCTTACCAGGATTTGAACCCGGGGCCTCGATAAAACAAGGTACCTATGCTTTTCCGGAGAGTGGACTTGTTTACGCCACAAGAATGTTGCCATTTTGAATTTCAATATGCTATGACATAGTCAAGTGCATACGACGTCTTCAACAACATACCTGTTTTAATAATACCTCTACCATAGTTCGAATCAACTTTCTCATCGAGCTATTTCCCATGTTTTTAACGTTTTCATATTTATATGCAGTAGGTATATTATGAGTGTTAAGAAATGTTGACCGAGACAGGTGGTTTCAAAAACGTAAATAAACCGACTTAAACAACGAAGTCAACGAACTTTTAAATAGTGCTATGAACACAAAGACTCCGGTTAAAGTATTGATTTCCCGATAAAATGAAAACAATAATCTCAAGACACACTCATTGTTCCGACTTTGAGTTAAAACTCATGGCGAGTGAATTAGAAATAGTGCCAATAATACTCGCACGTTTGTAGATAAATAACTAAGGTTTAGAATACACCCTTGCGATTCATCTGTGAGTATTTGACTTTTTAATACAAAATTTAATTCCCTGTTTCATTCCCTGAGCAGTTAACGATCATTCTCACGAAAAGATGTCGCCAGCCTAAACTCTGTCCTCATTTTTAGGATACCTCTAAAGGAAAAAACGGAACCCTTATAAAATCACTTTGTTGTCCGTCTGTCTTTCTATCTGTCCGTCTGTCAAGACCTTTTATTTCTGGAACTCGTAGAGGTATCGAGTTGCATTTAAAACCATATACTTAGGTCAATAGTCCCTTGAAGCTGTGAAAAAATCAAGCTTCTAAGTTAACTTGAAAAAAAGATACGACCGTTTATACCGCAAAAAATGTAAATTTCGACACTCTCAAGAAAACCAAACTTCAAAGAATACTTTCCGTTTAGCTAGAACTATGAAATTTGGCAAGTAGGCAATAGCGTCTTATACAACAAGTATACGGAAAAATCTGAAAACTATACATTTTTAGTTAAATCTTTACAAATGTATACGGAACCCTCGGTGGGCGAGTTCGACTCGCACTTGACCGGCTTTTTTTCTTTAGGACGGAGCTTTGGAAATTGCATCACCAAGATTAACAGATTTATGCTGAACTACCAGACTACGCTTTAAATTTATCCAATATGTTAAAACCTAGATATGTGCTATCTGAGGGCACGGCAGTGCCCCCGCCAAGTCGAGCAAAACAAAGGCACGGCCGTACCATCCTTTTCTCGAAGCCATTCAGGCCATTTTCAACCTCCTGTAATTTTGTGCTGGCTAAAGCTAGAAATCTGAATCTTCAGGGATATAACATAATAAGACTTAGATATATTCTCAATATCATTCAATTTGAACTAGTAGTTTAAGAACTATTGCTCGTCAAAGTTCTTAGTTTTATTACTGACTGACTGACTCACTGACTGACTGAACATCATAATTCTAAGGTACTTCTAGCAGACATACTAGCTCCAAATTTTAAACATAATTAGCTGTTAGCCTATCATGCCATGCAAAACCTAACAATATTGCAATTTCAATACAAACCGCATAAGTAAGTGTGTAATCCTATACAAATACATGCGATTACAAAGTTAGTTTTGTAGTTCAAAATAAAATAGATTGGAATGTAATAAATAAAGGAAGGCCACTTACAAAAAGAAATGAGATCCCATCAAAGATCATGTAAAAAGATGCAAGTCTCGCAACGCAGTTCTCCTACAACAAAAGTTTTGAGAAGTCACAAGTCAGTACCGGGGCCCGGTGTCAACAGAACTCGATTTCCAGCGACTTACCTATTATTTACCCGTGGAGGATTATTTATTTGAAAACTATAAAATGTGTTCCTCCACGGTCTCAAAACTTTTGTTGCAGGAGAACTGCGTTGCGAGACTTGCATCTTTTTACATGTAATGTTTTTGATGGGATATTAAATACATCTATCCGTACAGGCAACCGATCATATCTATGAGACAAATAGACCTGCATAAACGAGTAGTTGCATACGTATGTACACTCCAAAATCATTATCCTCTTAATGAATCAATCGGATACCTAATTAATTACAATTAAATGCGCGGATTTAATATGAAATAAGCGCTCGTTGCATACAAATCGCGTCAGCTCTTATAAATGGACCAATACCAGTATATTAAAATAATGCAAATAAACTAATTAAATTTATCGAGCAATACCAGTCAAAATAGATATAGTGACGGATATTAGTTTAAGACGTACAGAGAGAATGCCTTTTTAACCGACTTCCAAAAGAAGGACGGTTCTCAATTCGTCTGTATGTTTTTTTTTTTTTTTTTTTATTTTTTTTTTGTGTGTTTGTTCACCGATTACTTGAAGACGGCTGAGCCGATTTGGAAAATTCTTTTTTTGTTTGAAAGGGTAGACTTCCGAGGTGGTCCCATTGTAACCAAATCAGGATCTGATGATGGAATCTTGGAGAAATCGAGGGAACTCTTCAAATATTATAGGCACACATATAGCGATTTCGGTATTTTTCGTAATTTCTCGTCCATCTCTTATTAGCAACAAGTTTCTAGTGTTAACCGACTTCAAAACAAAGGGTAAATTTGTATCTAGGTTTCTTCCCCGATTACTTGAAGACAGCTGAACCTATTTGGAAAATTCTTTTTTTGTTTTAAAGGGTATACCGAGGTGGTCCCATTGCAACCAAATCAGGATCTGATGATGGGATCTTGGAGAAATCGAGGGAACTCTTCAAATATCATAGGCACACATGTAGCGATTTTGGTATTTTTCTTAGTTTCTCGTCCATTTCTTATTAGAAATAAGTTTCCAGTCTTAACCGACTTCAAAACAAAGAGCAATTTTTATGTAGATTTGTTCCCCGATTACTTAAAAACGGCTAGACCGATTCGGAAAAAAATTCTTTTAACTAAATAGACTTAACAATATTTTTCCCGCGCCACTCAAAATTAAAAAATAAAGTAAATTTTTAAAACAAAAAATAAAAACCGACTTCCAAAAACTTAAACTAAAAACCAGAAAATAATATGTTAATTACCTCAAAGAAATGGATAATCAACGATTCATATATACATATACAGATATTTATAGTTTTTAACCTGTTATTTTTGAAGTCGGTGCCAGCTAAGGAGCTCAGCATAGCCAGCTTTGCGTGGCAGTGGCAGGCACCGACTTCAAAAATAACAGGTTAAAAACTATAAATATCTGTATATGTATATATGAATCGTTGATTATCCATTTCTTTGAGGTAATTAACATATTATTTTCTGGTTTTTAGTTTAAGTTTTTGGAAGTCGGTTTTTATTTTTTGTTTTAATTTAGGGTTATGTACGCAACCAAAGGGTGCCACCGCAACCCTATAGGTATTACTAAGCCTCCGCTGTCCCATCTGTCCGTCTGTATGTCCGTCTGTTCGTCTGTCAATGTTCCCACGTTTTGGGAATATTCTGCCACTTGTACATTGCTACCTTAAACTGAAATAAAAAGAGCTAGAGTCTAAACTACTGCTAGGTACTTGTTCAAACTACCCGAATGCTCACTTTGTGTCCGCCATACGTACCTATATGCAACCAGCTTTACTAAAATCAACCGTTTCTGCACCGGTATACTATGTTTGTGCACAAATTATACTGAGTTCTATGCGTGAAGGCAACTCGGCTTTAATGTAAACCTTTATACTGCTGTCATAGAATTTAAATTCCCGTACATCCAGTGCCAAAGCGGCTGACATTAATATCTGTGCGATCTAGATAGGACACAAGTTTGGAATAATGATGGTAGAGGGTCGGATATTCAGATACAGGGCGCCCTTTACGTCGTCACTGTATCTTCAAAGATGTTATCTGTGATAACAAGCACTAGCGGGACAATCCAGTATAATGGGATTTAGAGCTGAAGTGGATCACGTATTTACATTCTATCGAACACATTCTTTTTCGGGGTTTTTTTTTAATGTGTAATCTGTAGAGATTATTAAAAACTTCCGGTACTACCTAACTGGTTTTCTGTTTTTACTGTCACGTGCGTATTCAGTCACTGCTGTGTCACCGACTATCATCCTGGTTGCGCTACGATGCGAGTTTACCTGTAATGCGAAATAAAGTGGTTTGGTCGCTTATAAACATTATCATAAAACAAATGAGTCTTAATATTTGACATATATGCCGCATATACATACCTAATACAGTTTAGATGAAAACAACTTGATCCTACTTACCATTATTGAATAACTCACGTTTCATTTAGCGAACAAATATTCACAGAGGTTCAAATAAATACATGGCTTACTTCCTACTAAGCGGCTTCGCAATAACTGGCTGATCCCCACATTATTACGCCTTAGGTTCGTCGAAATATTGTGTTTTCCTTCCCTTTTATTGTGTCGATCCGGCTCTGTATGAAAAAATAAATTAAATAGCATATTTCCCGGTATATTTACCAGTAAAAGGAAGATCATAATATGACTACCAATCTAAATATACAGGAGATATTATTGAACTGAACAAGGTAGTGAAGCAGATCAAAAATCTTTCGCAGGCATCACAGTGAAATGTGGAGTCTAAACTAATATTCTAAATCTAAATGCTGTCTATTTATTACCTTTACACCTTTAAACCGCAGAACTTATTGAGATGAAATTTGGCGTGCATAATTTGAGACCCTGGGAAGGATATAGGTAAGATAGTTTTTACTAAACCCTTTACTTGGGTTAGCATCCCAGATCTTATAACATACAGCTAATATAGGTAGGTTTAGTAAAAGTGGCACCATTTCTGAGACGGTAGAAGATTAAAATGAGGGTCTCCGCAAGAAACTTCCTACTACTCATCCCATTGAACGTCGTTAAACTGAATTGTGCGCAACGACAAAAAACACCAACCTACAAAAAACAAAATACTCGAAAAAACGTGCAAATTCTCCTTGCCAATTAAAATTAACAAGGGCATCACTCACACAGAACCGAGATGATACTCGGGGTGACGACTTCAAAACGACTAACAATGTTTATAAATTATAACTGTGTGCTATAATAAAACGCCTAACTACATTGGCTTTGTAAACCAAAGAGGAGCCTCTGACACAATTTGCGCTGTTTTCACCCTATTTTGCGTCAAAATTACGACTAACAATACCAACAAATTATTTTGAAAACTACCTGTATAAACGTGACTGAATGTTTGTGTTCTCACTTTAACCGTAGTTTAACGTGTCATATTAAACTACATCTTAAACTCCGTTTAATTTTTTTAATTACTTTTTAGGGTTCCGTACCAAAATGGTAAAAAAGGAACCCTTATGGTGCGATTCTGTCTGTCCGTCTGTCACAGCAAGATATCTCAGGATCCTCTGATGCTATCGACTTGAAATTTGGAATAATGTTAAAAACCGCTAACCCGAGCCTATTGAACAGAAAAAAAAATCTTATACCTTTTTTACTTTTTCTTAAAGGGAACCGAAATGGGATGTCGAAAGTCAAAAGTAGAGCCATTATATCGAGTGGGACATCAAACGGAAGGACTCAGTGTGTAGATTCCAACCCCGTTTTTATTCTTTTTCTTAAACATGTAGTTTTTGATTTAAGACCAAAACGTTAAAAAAATACCATTACCCCCTACTATCTCCGAAGTTACTGACCAGAAAAATCTGTAATAATTACTGATTATTAATATCATCCTATATATTACAGGAAAAATAAAACGGTTTTCCTAACTTGCAGCGTTTTTTAGAAATTCGCAATAATCGTAAGACAAACTTATTTGTTCATACTGAACTAACCGCGATATATGTATGGGGACAACAGTTTTTCAAGAGTAAAGTTAAGTTTGACCCAATTATTCACGTGAGTGAGTTTGTACAGAAACCTCGGTGCGCGAGTCCGACTCGCACTTGACCGGTTTTTTATTTGTATATTCTTTTGTTTTGACGCGTAGAGAAGGATCTATTTTGTCCCTCATATAAATAATAGACATATCTGTAAAACGCTGAGCCGAGTAACTTGTTTATATTTTATATTACTATGTCACATAATTATTACCTTAATGCTTAATGTAATTTTTTTAAAAGAGAAAAGATGAATTTCTTAAAGGGTTTCTTCTCCCCAAAGGTCATACTTTCCAAAGCACTGGTAAAATATGGTCTGAGCCCCTGAGGCCTACTTGCAATAAAGGTATTGAAAATGGTAAACACTTTAATATCGTAACGGGAGAGTCGGCACGAAACCGCTATTCTTTAATAAGTATGCCGTATTTTCGTGGCTTTCTTGAGCCAAAAGGCGTTAAGAGGACCTTTGTAAATGTCTCCAAATGTTTTTTTTACATTATTTTTCTTTGTCTCGGATCCTCGTCGAGTAAGCGGCTGTCTGTTAAATAAAACATCTGACCCGTAAAATAATTGCTCCAGTAATTTTTAGCCCTCATTTAACAGTGCTTTATTTTTTCTTGAGGCAATTAAACAGACCCTCTTTATAATTGGCTGTTATTAACAGTCTTGCTTTGTTTAACATTTTAAGAAGGAGACGTGGAAAATATCATCTACAGGCAATGTTTATTTGTACCATATAAAACATTTTATCATTATATCAGTCCTTTTAAACCTAATAATAATAATTACATTTTTATCGGGTTATGGAAACGCGTTTTTGCAGAAAGATTTTTTTTTAATATAACGAAAATCTCTATTACCTAATTATTTTTCATTTTGTGGCAGAAATTAAACATAAGTCCATTATCGTATAGGGAACGTGCACGACGAAGGTGCTGCCAACTGGTGCCGCCAATCTAAATCATATACCCTCCCATGCTGGGGCCACATTGACGAAAACACGGTTAATAACGTTAATTTATCGCGTTGAAGGACGATTAACGTCAGTGTGGCTACGACTTACTATATTTGACATTGACACTTACATATTATCATTGACATTAACAGCTTGATTTGACAGGGGCGATAGTTTCCTTTATTGTCCGCCCGTGTCTCTTTTGTCGTTTAGTGCTGCCACCTATAGTTCGTGCACTTTTCCTATATAGTCGTATATTTAAGTAACCATCTACAAAATAACATCATGATCACAAGGTTTCTCAGTTAATGACATCTAGGATTTTCTTTATACACTTTTAAACTACTGGCTGAAAGCAACTGTCCGGAAAGTAACCCACAGACGTTGTTATAACAGGCCACTAGATGGAACTGCTATAGAATTACTCTCCGAGAGTCTTACAAATCACAGCAATTCAGAAAAATATTCCTAGATAGCGCTAGTGGTATGTAAGAAAGGTTTCCAACTGTTTTCTTATTAGAAGGATTTACACCTAAGCGTAAATCCTTCTAATAAGAAAACTTGCGGCATTTTTTTTGCAACTATCAATCATAATCATAACTTGAAAGTTGAAACAAATTGTAGACTACTGAAATCCGAAAAAAAATACTAAACAACTAATAACTGGTCAAAAACCTAGCATAGCAGCGCAGCGAGCTCTCAGAAAACGATACGGTGTTAGATTTCTGCCATACAGGTTGTTATTTTTACCGTCAACTTTTTAAACAATTCATTTATGAAAATATTTTTAAGGCATCTGTGTGATACCATAACGGTTTGTCTGTTACCTTTAGTATCGAGATGATTTGAGACCCTGAGAACCCTGAGAACGACACAGAATATTTTTTTATTCCGGCAACCATATATTAGCACTTGCAGGTGAGCAACGTGTTGGTAGACGTCGAAAGAGGTGTAGGTTTAACAACGCTTAATAGAATGTACCGTGCGCGAAAGTGATAAGGGGTGGAAATCTGTAGGTATAGAGAATTAATTATTTAGGTGGTATAAAATTATTATTTTACACAGGCGAAATTGCGGATAAGTTAAATATCCAGGGCAGGGAATCTTAAGTTATGTTTAAATACCGTCTAACCTTTGAGTTGGTGACGCAATATTGTGGAGTTTGACATTAATCGTCAGTTTTATGTCACCTATTAACTTATAGTTAACGAGACATTTTAAATGAAAATGCCCTTATCTGTCTATCAATCACGGATGTGCACGGCTGTACATAGGCCTCCCCTATACGAGTAGATCGCTGCAAAGTACGGTCCTGTGCAGGTCACCCACCGACTCCCCGCTACTATCACAAGGTCTGTTCGCCGCGTTTGGGGCCGTCCCACGGATAAAAGCTACTCTGAAATAAATACAGAATTCTCGATTAAAAAATTTCCTGTATACCAAAGTGCAGTACAGCTAGTTGTATCAGCGATCTCTAATCGAGTTGGAAGGCATTATGTTTGCATCGGCATGCCTGAGGCGGTGCAATCGGATCGTTGATGGGCTGGAATGAGATTACTGGCTCTTTGCTAAATCAAGTCCTTTTGTAGTATCGGATATAGTTGGCGTTAGGTATGGCTATACAGGGTGTTTGGTGCATCGTTTGCCAAAGTAAAATAGCGGATAGGTGGGGCGGTTTTCTATCTCTTCACGCACTCTAAAAAAAATCTTGGGCCCAGGTGTATTTTTTTTTTTGTTGTTTTTGAAGAATATTCAGGGCCGACTTGTTTAAACTTAAATAAAAAACAGTAAGTGGTAGAGAGATGCATTGTTTATTGCACCGTGATGTGTGATGTGTAACGTTGCTCGGCTCTATCAACGTCAAAATTACTGACATGTGACCGAAGACAATATTATGTAACCTCTAGTTTTATTTTTATTGGCCCTCAAATGCTTTACTACATGTAAAAATTTAGTCAAAGGTCAACTTTGATTTGCAACAAAAAAAAACTAAAAGAGACCACGGTCTTGAAATCGTTTTAAAAAAATCTGTGTTCTGTCCTCTTTCTAATGATGCATTCCAGTAAACCTTTCATGAACTTCATTTTTCCCGATTTTTTGTAATGAACGCATGAGACTATCGACATGCAGGTTACAAAAAAAACGTTTTTTTGTAAAAAATTGAACTTTTTCATTTAATTAGCATTTCCTCATTACAGATCTTGCTTAAATTGACGACCTTCGTTGCAAATGCATGCGTAGCATCTGTTTCTTATCTCTACCATAGTGGTTCGCAATCGAATTTCTCTTTTGATAACGATAAATGCCGCCAATATCCATTGGGACAAATCTTCTCGCGATTTTACCTTCGTTGCGTAAACGAGTTCCTTTGCCAGATCTAAAAATCTAACGGAGTTAGGTCAGGGGAGCGTGGAGGCCATGGGATAGGGCCGTGTCTCCCAATCCAGAAATTTGGGAAAGCGTTGTCTAGGTGCTCCCTGACTGTTATCCTTCAGTGTGCAGGACAATTGATTTGAATTATTTTTTTAGAGTGTGTGAAACGATGTACCAAACATCCTGTATATTTGTAAAGTATAAACACAACTCATATCATTCGATATAAGAGTAAAGCTAAGGTATGTTCAGCGAAGATACTCGTTAGATGGTTTTTCATCAAATTTATCGTAATTTTGCACGACACTTATACGACTGCTGGACTTCTCATAAGTTGTAATAAATATCATAGTGTTAAAAAAAAAGAAACTTAACGACATCTACCTACCTGCGAACTATTTTAAAGGTAAATCAATTCTCAGTATACATATCGAACTTTCAGAAGCAAAAGAATAATTTCAGACACACTGATTGCTAACAGGTTCACCTCGCCTCGCTGCGCCTCGCCTACGGGACGATTTTCGTCAATCTCCCAAACAAAGCCGAGGGTGAATAGTAAAGGACCGACGACACTTGAGCGTTTTTTCATCAGCCCATGAGACACCAGTGCGGTTCTTTCAAACTTACCTTTTGAGATCTCGCGCAAGATTAGGCACCGGTTTTTACGGTGTGACCCTAGTGATGGGAAGAATGTTCTATTTTAGATTTATTCGTCTTCTAGTCGGTAATCAACACAGCTATAAAAAATATAAAATACGATACGAAGCTATTTCATAATTGTAGTCACGTTAGATATTTTTTGAGAATTTTGAAATGTCAGACAACACTACACAGTAGCATGGCGGAAAACATAGTATATTCATTCACCTACAATAATATGTGATCAAACTAAACACGGTAGTTGGTCATTACGTAGTCAGAAAGACAGTTTTTTTAAGAAAATGTTTAGACATTGAGCTAATGTGTGCAAGCTTGAACAGTGTTTCAGTTGCTTAGGTTGATGCTCATGTTCATGGTATTTTAGTTATCGATATCCTTATCTTAGAGGCCAGTGAGGGCCAGCCCCCTACAAGATTGTCTGGCGACCTGGCTAAGGTCGCCGGAAGTCGATGGAGGCAGAAGAGGTGCGACTGTCCGCTGTGGATGTCTTTGGGGTAGACCTATATTCAACAGTGGACATCTCAAGGTTAAAATGATGATAATGATCCTAGAGGCACTTGTTCTCCCACCTTACGGTATATATCTTTAGTAGTATTTTCAATTTCTGCTATCAGATTTTCTGGTGCCAACTTCATTATCGATAACTTAGCCATCGACACACCTTACCACTACTCAGTCGTTACAGGCACATCATCGCTAGTGCCGCCCCGCCACTCAACGCCGCGATGATTCAGCATTTTCAATCCACTCTTTCATTCCTCTTTCATTCTTTCGCGTGAATTCGACGCTTTAGAACGTAGCCGCAGCAGCGTACAGTCACAGAAACCATTTCGTACAAGCATTCATAGTTGAATCGTAGTTACTCTGGGAATATAGTACTTCCGAGATTCCTGTTCTATTTACATAATGTACACCTAAGTAAAATTAAGCATGCTTTGACTTTTTGTTATAATAATTATAGTATAGTTATATGGTTTATAAAAAAAAGAAAATAATTTATTTCTGCAAGTCGGGCCTCAAGGGCTCTTTTACATGTCTTATATTCTTTTCTCTTATTTTCTTTTGGCGCTTCGGGTAATGACCTGATGGTGAGAAGAAGCGCCGGAAGACTCGCCAGTTTCTCTTTTTCACAATTTTACAAGTGTTACAACAATATGACGTTAATACGTTTTTCATTAATACATTACATTAACATAAAACTACATTTATAGAGATTTATAGGGTCTCTCTATGCGTCCAAACAAGACAAATAAAAAATAGAAAATAAATTGATATAATAATTAATGAAAACGACTTTTCATTTAATCTTATTATTTGTGTAATAGTCTTTGCTTTTAATTATATAGGGGGATACTGGATAGCTGTTCGATTGATTTGTATGTAATACTATACTAATCACAATAGGGTATTTGACAACAATCAAAATAAATTCATTAACTCTAACCAGCAAATTACGCTTCCAAAACAGCCCGGATAAAATCATTCAAACTTATTTTCGTGCCATCAACGATTTTACAATGACGAAAACTAAAAATAAGGCACCATGTTGAGCATGACGTCACAAGCACGTCACAAGATAGTATTTCATACTAAACTGCATACTTTCGGAGCGTTTTGACACTTCATAAAAAGAAGCTGATTTGAACTGTCATCAAGTAGCCTATTGAACTTTATAGGCATAGGTACAACTTACGTCAGGTCAGGTACGACAAAGCTCAACTAGACACCAGTGCCCTTTTAATTTAGTTGTACGAATGTAACAACTTCCCAAGTTTAGACGTCGTTCCTCAATTTAGCGTAGGTACCGAATATTATATTCTACCATAGCGAGAAATTACGAAAGTTTAACACAAACCAAAAGGCTTAATGGCTACATTGGGACCGTTTTGTAGTGTTAACTTAACTTTGTTCCAATGAAAGTTTCTGACCGAGCTGTTTAGGTTCCGGAAAAGTCCGCTTGTTAAACTAACGCTGCGAAGCACTTGCACAGTGTGTTTTCGTTTATCCGAGTCATTTTCAAATTTGAAGCAACCGACTTGATACAAAAAATAAGTCGGTTCACAAACGGTGACAATATTATTATAAAATAAATTAATTCCAATGATTGGCAAAGGAGGCCCCCGCTTCTCCCAACTTTTTTGACAATCCTGGTCTTTGGACAATCCTTTAAAAAAGAGTCTGACAATATAAATTCTCAAAATTTACATACTTTATTTTAACGGGACGTATTTTTTTCGGGACGTTCCTTAATTTACCCTACTAATGTTAATAAAATCATTAAGTTTGGTTCAGAATTTGTAAAAATATGACGTAGACATATAAGCAAAAAATACAGTAAAACAAAAAGTCCACCTCCTTTTCGAAGCCAGTTAAAAATGGAACGAGATTTAACTTGGATCTGTATAAAGCCGACTTGAATAAGCAATAAAATATTCATAAAAATGTTTAATAACAGTCAACATCAATCAACAGGCAACGCGGAGTCGGTGAAAAATGAAAAGCGTCATTAAAAACGCAGAAAATACTTCACGCGAATGTAATTACAACATTGAGTTGCATCAATCATCGTTCTGTACGTTTCCCTGTATAAAAGTGTGTTACATTAATTAGTTAGGCTTCTTCAGCTCGCAGGTAGAACTGGGCAGATGTAAAACTCGATCTGATTCGCTAAGTACTAAGATAACATATATTCTTTGTTATTTAAACTGGTAGAAAATGCTTTTAATTAATACAGCGTGCGGTTAACAACTAACTCGCTTCCGAGATTAATAATTATTATGAGAATATTTTTTTAGGATTGTTACTACTTACCCTTTACCTTTATAATAGTTTTCCTGGATTAGATGCGAAAGTAAAATAATCAAAAACCATATTCATTAAGTGTCATACGGAAAACTATAGGTAGCATATAATACAGTGTGTAAATCTAATACGGGCGAATATTGAAACGGTGGTAAGCATAGGACCTAAGAAGTATATATAGATAACTTTTGCTTAAAGCAACAATGAAAATATTTACCATACAAAATAATTCGGCCCGCAATGTAACGCAACACATTCAAGTTGACAGACACGCTAGTTGACAGTTACATTGCATTTTTGTCCGTCGGATAAACAAAAAATTAAATTAGGGTCACTTAGAATTTTAACTGTTTCTCAGATTGTGTTGATGGTCCGTAAATAATGATCGTTTTTCAAAACTTACATCCTGTATACTTTTACTGTCCAATAAACGAAGAAATAAGATCTGATCAGATACTCCAAAGCCGACCAGACACCTAGGGGCGCCCCAAAGGAGCAGAGTGGTGAATAGTGTGAATTATGCAAGGACGCATCAAAGGGCAAGCAGGCAACGGTGCATTAACGCTCAATAGGAGGCCTCGTCCGTTTGATTATGCTTTATGTTATTATAACGGATGCTCAGTTACGCTGCGTGGCTACAATTACGTTATTGAAATTCATTTATGGCAAGTGTTCCAACAGCATAACTAACGGCCTTCACAAAGGATTTTAGTCGAGATGAGTCATTGTTCTGAATTTTCTGCAGTTCGCTGCATGACAGGAGTTGGTTCTGCGTATCGCAGTTGATAATACAATTAAGGCATGAGTATTTTATGTCTGTGTAAGTACTATATTATGTTTTTGTCTAGTTTACTTTAAGTTTCTCTAGAAAATAAAGTTTGATATCCTGGAGTTTTTATTTCATTACATATTTGAAAAAAGCACTGTACATATCTAGGCGTAAAAAGCTTCCCGGCCTCTGCAGTAATGTACTGTTGTTTTTTAACTGAATTTAGATTGATATCATCCTCAAAAAAAGTCTCCCTGAGACAAGAGCTCACCGAGTGAATTTTGGTCATCAAGAGACTTCCCTGTATTGTGAATATGATTTGTCATTTTCTTATACCAAGGACCATTAAAACAAGAGGACTGTCATACTCCATACTTTGGATTGTAACCCGACCGCTAGAGTATTTCCGGGCAAAAACTAGATGGTGCTAAAAAACTAAACATTTAACGATGTTATAATTGAACAAAGAAACATAGTATGGTAACAATTAGTTCGTAAACAGCTAATAATAAATAAATTCTAACATTTAAACACTGTGTCACGTTTGCAAAGTTGAATAATTGTAAATAAAATAATTATTTTACCAAGCTTATACATAGATGGCGTTGTAAATTCGGGGAACAGCTTTTTGTATGGAGAATGACAGTCCTCTTGTTTTAATGGTCCTTGCTTATACGTTGCTTTATGGTATACCTTTTTAGTATAGTACGTCTACCATTAATAGTTCTGAAATAGAGTTATTATAGTATCCAGTTTGTTTTTGAAACTACAGACTTGATTATACGACTCTTGAATCCTATAAATAAATTTTCCTTCGTCGTCGTTTCGATTGCTGGGAACTTAGAATTTCTTAACAATACGAGAAGTAGACTGATAATGTGACGTATTTCGCAATGAGACAACTAATGAAACAAAAACATCAATTAAAGCTTACGTTAGGATGTAACGGAAATTCCTTTGAGCGCGTTTTGACCGGTTTTGTCGATATTGCACCCTGCGCTTTATCTGAAAAGCCGCAATTCCGTAAATAAATACTACCTAAATAGATAACTGAAGCTGGTTTCAAATTTATTTTTCATCACACTTGCTCGAAAATAGTGTCATTACACGTAGGTTTTGCGGGCCGTAAATGACCTATTACGCCCTAGGGCGTAATGGTTTTCTTTTTAAATTTGAAACGCTGGTTCTGTTTCACTCTTATTTGTCATGTTCAAAGGAAACGCCAACTTACTTTTTTAACTTTTATCACTGAAATATTTATTTAAAGATAACTGTTATTGCAAATACATGTAAACACATATTTCGGTAACATTAATTAAATGTTTAAATAATGTATTTCTTTATTTTGCAAATATAAAATGCCACTTACCGCTATGGTTTCCGAACGTGACTTGACTTCGCATTGTCTATGGACTTAAATGTCACTAATGTCACTGTCTGTTTTAATATTTTCTTGTCATACTGGGGCGATTAGTAAGGTTATATTAGTAAGATTTCCTCACAAGTGTGATGAAAAACATTGTGTGTGCCACGGGCGGTAAAGGAATTACAAACTCGTGTTATTAAAGCCCTAGGTTTCACCTCGGGCTTAAAACAAACACTCGTTTGCAATTCCTTACTTACCGCCCTAGATACACAATGTACTATTTCATCACACTTGCTCGAAAATGGTGTCATTACACGTAGGTTAGGCGGGCCGTAAATGACCTATTACGCCCTAGGGCGTAATGGTTTTCTTTTTAAATATGAAACGCTGGTTCTGTTTTACTCCTATTTGTCATGTTCAAAGGAAACGCCAACTTACTTTTTTAACTTTTATTACTGAAATATTTATTTAAAGAGAACTGTTATAGCAAATACATGGAAACACATATTTCTGTAACATTAATTAAATGTTTAAATAGTGTATTTCCGTAGTTTGCAAATATAAAATCAACCATTTTAAGTCTTTACCGTTATGGTTTCCGAACGTGACTTGTCATTCGCATTGTCTATGGATATATGTGACTAACGTCACTGTCAGTTTTACAATTTTATTTAGGTTAATTAAGGTTATTTTAATCAGATTTCCTCACAAGTGTGATGGAAAACATTGTGTGTGCCACGGGCGATAAAGGAATTACAAACTCGTGTTATTAAAGCCCTCGGCTTCACCTCGGCCTTGTAACAAACACTCGTTTGTAATTCCTTACTTACCGCCCTTGATACACAATGTACTATTTTTCACTGTATGTGAATTCAATTGAATCAATATTAAAAATTCAGAAAACATATACATTATGATTACCTTAAAACTGTGACTAATAAGGAAACCAAACACTTAATTATTTATTATAATTATTTGTAAATGTTTTTATTTGTTGTAACCTGTAAGATATTTCACTACCTACTTAACATAATGGCCGTGGAACAAATAATGACTACTGTAACTAAATATTTCAAATTGATAAACAACTATTATTTTATTACAAATTTATGATGGTCAAAAGTGTATCACAAATATTACGGAGGCACTACGATATTCCTAAATAATAAGTGAAAAAGATTAAAAAACATTTGTGGTCTAGAAAAGTAATGATCAAATTGCTCTTCGGGTCGGCCGCTTTTCTAATCACGACTTCCCAAAATAAAGAGTGTTTTTAAATTATTTAATCACAATATTATAGTATATGATTCAACCCAGTTTTATTCACATTTTATAGAGCCATATAAAAGCTATACATGTATGTTTAAAATAACGCTCGAGTAGAGCAAATCGCATAAACTTGACATGAAGTCATCAAAAATGTCACCTTACTTATTCACGGGTCACGAAGCGTCTGAGTCTGTGTATGCTCGGGGTGTATCGCGCTCAATTATGAATTTGATGCTCAACTTGTAAGCGTCTTGTAAGTTTATGTGCTTCTACATAGTTAACATGAAAGTGCTCGTCCAGAAATCATGTGATCAAATTTGGCCTATTTTGACCTATATCCTAAATATATCATATTTGACGCTCATTTGTCTTAATTTTGGGGCCCAACCAGTAACTATCAGATGTAATTTCTAGATCTCAAACATTTGGATTTTGCGTAGTTGTGACAGATTAAAATATCGATTGATTTGATTTATTCTATATCTCAAAGAAAACAGCTCTATCATTAAAAAAGATAACCGTTTAGATTTATTTATTAGGTCCTGTTTTTGCAAATTTTAAACGATCATTTAAAATACATGCCGTTTACCAAGCCGTTTAAGACCAAGCGCCAAACAAAATTAATTTGAATACTAATAAATAGTTCAACAGTAAAAAGACAATGCTTCTGTACTGCAAAAGTCCAAAGTGAATTCAGTAGTTACCTTTCTTTTACTATGGTACCGAAAGTATCAAAAGACTTAAGTATTATTAACTTTGTCCACCACTCTGTTTTAATTCAACTTATTTCAGACCATTCCCTTTGGAATTCCAAATTTGATCATTATATAATATTTTATTCAGCTAAAATTTAATTATATTCCGTAGCTAGGCAAACATTTTAATTATTCAGTGATTTCGACTCGTCCTTTCACACGACTATTTGCAAATGACGCAGCCGCAGCGAGAGAAAAGCGAGTGCTGTGGTTAATGAGATCCCCTTTCTAAGCACTCGACATTTCATAATTTAAGTACACAAGGTTTTATGGGGGCTTCTAGAAAACCTGCACTGCATTTGACTTAACCGCTTACATAGATCTTTGGCAGGCATTTGGCAGGCAAGTAGCGATGCAAGGAAGGATGACTTTTGAAAAAGAGTTTTTGATGATATAACGTGAAGTTGAATTTTTAAACATTGTATAAATTATACAAGCCATCATGTTTTCAAAAGTTTTCATGGAATTTTCACTTTAAGTAAAATTCGCTATCTTCAACATTTAGGGTACGTATGTTCCTTGCGTTTATTTCGCCCTCCACAATAAACCTAATCCTAAAGACCTTAAGGATCTTCGAAATCGAACTCTAGGAGAATCATTCGTAAAATATACATATATATCTACACACATAACATAAACCCTCTATAATGCATTCAAAAACCGCAGATTACAACCAGCATAAAGATAAACTGGTTATGCACAACTGTTTTGTTAGAACAAATGTCTTATCTGTGAAAATGTTATTATGGATTCATAATAACATCGATTTGTTATCCGTGCGGTAATTGCCACTTTATGGCCAGGTGTAACGTAAAATTATATAATTATTATCGATATATGTTGAAATTACCAGGTTAAGGGTACAGATCCCTGGCGCTATGTGTCAATTTTTACCATATATTGCAAACAGAATTTGTTTTAATGTTTTATTAAGAAAAAGGATAAGATACCTATCGTCGCTAGGCGGTATCTTCTATTAAAATGCAATACAAGGAGATATCCAACGTTAAGTTGATCTTTGTAAAATTCGACTCGTCGAAGAAGTTGAAAATAATGCAGGTCGTTATGCACAACTGCACTTGCGGTCTAAGCTTCCCGAAGCGCTCTTCAAAGATACGTTTTTCAAACAAAGAGTTTGCCTCTAACCGCTGTTCTTTCATATTTGCCGCTATTACTTTAGATACTCACTGACATTCCAATAAGACAACTGAGATTTACTCTACTTCGCTTAAATACTGAGATAGCTCAAATTTTATTCAGTTAGCATTTTAAATATGATAAGTATTACTAATTTTACTGTTATTTTAAAAATATTATCAGAAAATTGAACGTAGGTATTAAAGTAGGTACCTACATAATTAAGAATTCTAAATGGGTTTTCCCTGTATGTTTCTGAATTAAAGTAGAATAATTAACACGTACCTACAAAATAGTAGCAATAGAAATAAAAAAAACAGTCAAGTGCGAGTCGAACTCGCGCACCGAGGGTTCCGTACAAAGTCAAAAGTAGATACATGAATAGTTCAAGAAAAACTCTATGGCGATTAGTTTAGTAGTAGCAAATAAGTATGTATTACGATTTTTGCAAATTTCTCAAAAACGGTGCAAGTTACGAAAACCGTTATATTTTTCCTGTAATATTTAAGATGACATTAATAATTGGTAATTATTACAGATTTTTCTGTTCAGTAACTTCGAAGATAATAGGGGGGCAATGGTATTTTTTTGACGTTTTTCGTCATAAATCAAAAACTACTTATTTAAGAAAAAAAATAAAAACGGCATTTTAATCTACAAATCAAGCCCTTTCATTTGATATAATAACGCTACTTTCAATTTTCAGAGTCCCATTACGGACCCCTTTTAAAAAAAGTAAAAAAGGCATAAGGTTTTTTCCGTCCAGTAGGCTGGGATTAGCGGTTTTTAACACTATTCCAAATTTCAAGTCGATAGCATCAGTAGATCCTGACTCCTGAGATATCTTGCTGTGACAGACGGACAGACAGACAGAGTCGCACCGGGTTCCTTTTTAAAAATAACCAAGTGTGAGTCGGATTCACACACGAAGCATTTTATAACACAGTCGAGGAAAATGGCACATTTCTTGTATGACGCACGGTGGGATAAAGGAACATATTTTCGATTTTCACATTTTTTTTACCTAATTAAGCATAACGAAAAATGTCATGCATAATTTTTACCAGTGCAGAAAACATCATTTTCTATTTTCATTATATGAAACGCATCATAAAGATGTAAATATATTCTATTTTATGTCAGGTCTCAGCGTTAAACCTTAGGTACCTATATTTTTCTCATTCCTTATCTTCTCTACTATTACTCTGCAATATAAACGAATCGGAAAAAAATGTATTTAGATGCTAACTTTTTAATTTCTTATATTATTGTGGGACAGATATTACAGGAAATTATACATTCGATTCTTAAATTCCACAAATAATAGTTAAAAGGTAGATACATTTCTTTAACTTCAGAATATTCTTGACTATATTTTATTTAAGGAAGTATTTATTTGGATTATTCGTAGCTTACCTATTTACAACAAAATGAAACAAGTTAAACTCAAGGAAAATATAAAATAAACGAGGTTAACTCATAAAAACATACTACCACAAACTTAATCACTATCTCTACCTTGTGAAGCATCTACATTAACAAATTCTACTTCTGTTTCTTGAGGAAAATGCAACAAAAGCTCTTTGGCGTCTGATGAGATGACCATTTTAAGTAAAAAAACAAATCTTGGTAGGCTTAATTAGGTCTATCCATCACCAAAATCAAAAATTTATTCCTATGTCCCTCCGAGAGGCAGCCCCTTTTAATTTTATTTCGTTTTTATTATTTTCTGCTATACAACTAAAACTATACAGCGTGACCTTAGCCTTTGGACATAGCCTGAAATCCCCCGTAGAATTACTTGTCAGGAATTTAAATTAGGAGCTTAGATACAATATTTAAATTTTCTAAGAAAATTTAAAATTAAAAAATCAAAAAATTACAATCCGTATCACACAAACGTAATGACCACATTAATTGTACTGACATCTCCTGTTTTCTCCGCATCTCTCACTGTAAATCCTTAACGCAAGGTTGGCATTCTGCTGACACTCTCTGTAAACCAAAATCATGTTTACGGAATCCTCAGCAGAATAATGGTTTTCTATCTTGAAAAATATAAACAAGTTTTTTTTTTCAGAATATTCATCACACAGGACACAATGTCAATGTCACACCAATTAATGGCCCTTTTAGGTCTTTACCGCTATGGTTTCCGAACGTGACTTGACATACATAATGTCACTAATGTCATTGTCTATTTTAATATTTTCTTGTCATTATTAAGATTTTCTCACAAGTGTGATGAAAAACATTGTGTGTGCCACGGGCGGTAAAGGAATTACACACTCGTGTTATTAAAGCCCTCGGTTTCACCTCGGGCTTATAACAAACAATCGTTTGTAATTCCTTACTTACCGCCCTAGATACAACTATTGTAAGTTCTGCTCTAATTGTTACGATACTTTGTACATTGGTTAGAAATACCCTAATCAACATGTTCCTTTCAGGTTTGTCCAGAGGCTAGGGACATCCTGTATACCCATTCTGAAAAAAATTCAATACTCTGCCTATTATTTACGACTTTAAAAAATACAGCCTCTGACCGACATGATACCTTTCTAACCTTTGTTACACAGTTTCTGGGCCGGTATATTCCATTTTCTCATGAAACGGGAAAACTGTTGGAGCTCACAAGCACCGCCGCCAATTTGTTAGCACCTCACAAAGCAGTATTCCGGGCAGGACCTTAAATTAAACGGAACTGTGCAATATTTGCGGGCAATATAAAAACCCAGCGGACGTGAACATATTCCCCTGGTATTCTTTCCCGAGGAACAGTAGGCACGAACGGGTTTCACAATAAAGTTCATATTTTACTTTCACCATTGTTATTAATAACTGTAAGGCGAAGACGTAAAGCGTCAACGATTATTAAACGTTTTGTGTTTAGGTACTTATTTAGAAAAGTTGGAGTTTTTCAACTGATTCATACAATTAGATATTTGTACATGATGTATATTAAACTGAAATATATAAATATACTCGCGGGTATATAACTGTTCACTAAATTTATCACTGAAACTGGACGGAAATTGGGTGGATAAAATAAACTCAAGCACGAGTAAAATTTTACGGATATGTTACCATATCCATTATAAAAGAATACTTCCATTACGTCAGACCCGGGTAACGGGTATACAGTAGACTCCTGAGATTGTTATGATTATTAGGGACCGGATAGCAGGATGCGTATGACATAAGGAACAGGAGTAACCGGGTAATGGAGTAGACATCATTGTTACATTTTTTATGCTGTCGATTAATTTGTCGATGTCGTAGATAAAAATTTAAAGAAATATTTTATCGCTATCAATGAAGATACAGTAAACGGCCATAAAGAATGCACATCGATCTTTGGAAAGAGGCAATCGGCTAATTTCGACTTCGTATAGCGATATCTGTGTCGCACACACCATGACGTTTGTTTTGTCAGTCGTGGTTCAAATGCGAGAGAGTGCAGTCGCATATCCAAGTCAATATATATATAGAGTTGCTAAAACTTTTACAAAATTAAATTTGTACTATGGCATCTATAGGAAAAGAATGTAAGCCGTTACTTTGCCAGTCAAGCGAAATTATCTACAATATTTATAAATATGTATTTTGTAACTGCAGCCGACCAATTTAAAAAACATGAGGATGTTAATGTAAGTAATTATTTTAAGAAGGTTCAACGGAGAGTTGCAGATGCCACTGGAATTTCAAGAAGAACTTTGAACAATTTATTAAACGAAGTCGGCAACTGGCACTGATACACATTCTAGTGGAACAAAGTTCAGCTCTCCGAAAAATAGGTGACCAAAAAATCAATTTCGTTTAGTTATAGACGATTTTGATTAGGATGTTGTTCGAAGAACGGTGTACGATTTTCTTCTGCGTTACAAAGAACTGCCGACAGTAAAATCATTAAAAACTAAATTATCTGTTTTACAGCTCTATATATTCCACGTGAAATCAAAACAAAAAAACAATAAAGTACTTAGTTCTAAATTCAAATTCTGATGAACGATTAATCTAATAAATGATTTACGTGGAAATTAGCATTCGTTTGTATTCGGAAATGCGATGATTGATTGCCGATGTGCATTCTTTATGGCCGTTTACTGTACATTTCGTAGACTTTTATTGCTACTAAAGTGGATATAATTTATCGCACTCAATGCGAACCATTTGTAATTCTGAGATCGCATTTTTTTGTGCCACTGATTACAATTGAAGAGAGAAATTAATACCTACACTTTTTCTTAACATATTGAAGACCCACCCCTCCCCCTATGCTTGTGACGTTATATATGGATGACCCCTTATACTAAATTTAAGTACGTAATATTTCCACGTTGTATTCAGTTTATAATAGTACATTACACAACTAGGGTGGTAATACAAAGAAAGGCCGAGATCACAGAAGTTTGCGGCCCGAGCTGCAAGCGAGGGACGTAAATATGCGATTGAGGGCTTTCTTTATTACCTCCCGTGTTGTGTACATCATTTTATGTCTACACTTGGCCAGAAAGCGGCTTTTTTCGTACGCACAGCGTGCGGAAAAAGCCACTTTATAACCAGGTGTGGCATTAATGTATTTTCTTTCTTATAATAACGAAATAGGTGAGAAGAACATCAGGCAATCTTAAAATCATAAATTCGCATTGGGTGTTGGGTGTGATCAAATTTATCCAGTCTAATATAATGCAATGAAAGTGTATACGCACTTATTATAGACGAAAATTAAATGTATCACCATTGATAACGTTAAAATAATTATGTAGAATTTTTATCTACGACGACATCTTTAAATTTATCAATTTCATAAAAAAATTTAACACTGATGTATACTCCATTACTCGGTGACTCCTGTTCCTTACGTCATTTGCATTATTTTGTCCGATCCCTAATGATTATAGCTTGGCAACTTCGTTGGTGACACTCCCATGGTCTGCGCGGGGGGCGGGGAACGCAAAGACTAGAATATTATACTAGGTTATAGAGAGGCAACTAGGCCAAATTTCTAATCATCGTAGGTACTTGTGCTGCCATCTATCCTTCATTACAGGTCAACAAATATACATATTTATAAATCGAGGGCAAAAAGCCGGTTTCTACGTTTCCACTACGTTGTCGCAGGGAAATGGCCAAAATCGAGGTTTGATCAAATCTCTAAGGGATATGACCAAATCACGCAGGATGTTAAAATGGTTTTTGTAATGTAAGATAGATGGCAGTCAAAGCAAAGCGTTCCAGTTCTTTTCTATTGAGTTACCAAGGCATGGCTCATTGTCAGGCGGTCCCCGCTGCGCGCGCACTTAATAACACCCCCGCCCCCGTCGACCGCGGACCATGGGAGTGTCACGAACGAAATTGCCAAACTATATACATACTTTAGTTCAAGAAAAAAATCTTTAGTAAATACGAGTAAATGAACGCGGAAAACAAAAAAGTATACCGGTATTATGATTTACCCGTCGTTACTTATATTTTATCTCAAAAACCTTTTTTTTATGACAATCCATACTTCCTTTTATTAATTTCAATGTTGTAAAGGTGATGTTTAAATAGATGCTACTCAAAGATAATCTTATAAATAAGATATAAGTATCTTAAGAGCAAGAGATAAGATATTTAATTATTAAAATCACCGAAGTCGTATAATAAATCATCTCAGACAAGTAGGTATGAGCCAAGTTCTGAATATATCAGATTCATATGAAATTGTCAGTACAATAATGAAAGGGTGATTTTCAAACTTTGAGAGCACTCACTCGGGATTTTGTTCTTAGCATATTTATGAGGTAAGTTGCAATGTAATTAAAAACTTGGCTTAACTCCATCTTTGTTTGAACACACGTCTTGACTACGTGATCGTTTTTCAAGTCGCTCAGAATGAGTCTTAAATATTTCCAAATAAATTATTGTAAAATCTGGTCAAATAGTAGTTTTATGTGTAATGAATGTATTAGACAATAAACTTACATAATGAGACAGATATAGAGAATTCACTAAAAACATGCCACGCCGGTAACGTACGAGTATGTATATTGTAATAAAACAACTTTAATGGATTAAATTGCGTAAATTACTTCATTTTTACAATGAGTGATAATCGCGGAAACCGAAGGTCAATTCATTTGTATAGCAACGCAGTAACCATTTCTCGAGCCCCAAAATAAATGGATTTTTTTTCTTTCCTTTCGTACCCGTTTCTATTATTATTACCTTTTGTTCCGAGCTAGCGGGTCTCGGAGTGGCTATTAAGTCCTCGTGGACCTGACGAGGTGAGACTCTTATCTTCAACTAGAGATTTTTTGCTTCCGTTTCTGAGCTCATTGCGACTGGTTAATTCAACATATATTTGGGTAGTAACGTAACCTAAGTAACCTACGTTACAAATATTTGTATTGCGTTTATGTTACATTTGACGCATTTTAAATAGGTTATTTTTAATCATACCTAATCTCCTCAACACTCCAATTCCTTACACGCACGTGTAGATTTTTCTAATTATTTATTATCGAGTTGCATATACCCGCAGCGTTATTCTCGATAAGTCCCGAGGGAACTCCTCACTGGAATAAAGTGTATTCTATGTTTCAATCCAGGACTTGGTCTACTTTTATTCCAAATTTAGTTACCACTTTATTTAGTAACAATCATCTAAACATTCAACCCTCTAACTATCAAAACATTATTATATAATCTTAATAGGATAGAATATTTCACTGAAATCCTGATTTTTACCAGAATAAACAGATTGATCGATAGAGCAGGATTCTTGTGTGGTACTATACAGCACGACCACGGACGATGCTGTTATTTCTTTAGCGGTACATATTCACGAAAGAAATGTACTTTATGTACTATTCATTAAAAAAATGTGGACTCGTACGGTTTCGGAACTGTGAGATAGAGGTCGTGAGAAGAAAGAAAGCGGTACAAATTCACGAAAAAAATGTATTATTTTTATGTACTATTCATTAAAAATAAATTGCCCATATGGTTTTTGTCGTGCTGTATAGATTAGACTTTGATTCTTGGCACAATTTAAAAGAAAACGTCTCGTAACAATTGTTTACCTACTCGTATATTCCCGAATATTCCCATTGACATGTTGTGTTTATTTATACATCCGTTCAGAATAAAGTAACCAACTTCGAATGAGCCCATATGTAAGCTTCACAGAGCCGCGGCGAGGATTGCTTAGTTAATTTATTATCCCTGCCACTACTCGGCTAAACACAAAATGACCTGACCGCAACATTTGTACAGTAACCAGCTAACAAATGTAGACAATTCTAAATTTCGGCCGCGCAATATCTGGCTTCAATAACACTTGCGCCATTAACTTTGGGGCCCATTGTACACGTGCTAGCTTTATGTTATCTCTCAATTTTAAACATTCAAATATTTATCTTAAGATTATCATACTAAAGTCTAATATAGAACGTGCGCATAATGTGAATGTACAAGCGGCTGATGTACAAACGCGATACGATCAACTTGTACTCAAAAGTAATTTAAACGCTTATGCACTACAATAGAGCCCATATTTACTTGCTTCAGTTTTACAAGTCCGATTTATTCTATTTAATGTGGTCCCGAATTGCCAACTGTTAGTTTAACTGTTGCTCTGGCAGTGCTTTCTGTCTGTGTTGTGCTGCGTTGATGACTCGCCGGATTCCTGGTCCTGATTGATTAGATCTCGTATGTTTGCGAAACTCATTTTGTGAGGTACTTTTTTGCAGACTTTCAATGCAGCATCACTAGACGTATTTACGTAAGCGAAAAAAAGGCGCATTGTACTGTTTTCAACTTCGCGCATAAAATGCAATAGGGTAAGTAAATAGACCTTAAATGCTACGAGACTCAATTCAAATACCCTTTATCTTTTAACTACATTGTTTCTTTGCAACGTTTGTTTTTGGGTTTGAATCTTACTAACGTTACAATTTTTTGCAGGTTGCATTCTAACAGCGTTAGTGATCTGGGGGCACGGCGTGACCCCGCCAAGTCGAGCAAAACAAAGGCACGACCGTAAGTACCATCCTTTTCTCGAATTCAATTTATCGTATCAAACAAATAGGCAGAGTACCTAAAGTATAAAATCGCTAAAAGTAATTAAGTGTCATGTTTTATTTATTTTATCACTTTGAATCGGTGGTGAAACTCGATAAGTCACAAAAACATTATTTGTCAGGTTAACAGTCTACATCAGTTGTAGGTAATGGTCTTTCACCTTTAAGTTCTGGAATTAATTTTAACATATAGTTATTGCAATTAAATTAATATCCTTTTAAAATAACAAGCATTCATAGATACCATACAGAAAATCAATAGTTGCATAAATATGTAAGTTTTACCTGACAAAGTAAAACATATTGCACAGTATAATATTTCCGTAGTCGCTATATGAGAAGCCCTCAGAAATGAAACAGCTCCTAGTAAAACCATTCGCAAGACAATAAAGAGGAAAGTATCAATTTCACATAAATTTATGAAGCGATATCGAGCTTATGGCAACACTAGCGTTGAGACGTAGCGTAGGTAATAAAACCTCGGCGTTTTATGTTTTAAACTTTACGGGCAATATTTTATAAAAATTCATGTGAAAATATAACCGTTTTACAATCTCTTAAAGTGTTAGTTTATAGTCGGGCTTTTATTCGCAATTGATAAGCCCGAAGTGTCCGTTTATAGGTGCGTCATCTCCAAAGTAATTTGGCAGAGCCTAATCACAACTAGCATATTGTCACCAAGGCAGCACGCCTGCGAATAAGACTGTCATAACGGATACTTTCGAAATACCTAAGAAATCTTTACTTAGAAGTAAAGTGGTATTATTAATTTATCTGTACTCATAGCAGTTTTTGAAGTTGTTTTGTACAACCTCAAATACAAATATACAACACAACATAACGCAATTTAACTTTAAAATGACCGAGCAAGCGCGAATCGTCTCCATTTCAACTTCGACAAAAATGCTTTTGTATTTTTGTCTGGATGCCGGCTGCTACACAAGTCGCATTACTAAACTTGCCTCGTAAAATGCTGTGATCAGATTCGAGAATTAAATATAAAGGATTTGTTTGTCGATTCAGTTTAAAGATTTTTTTCAAAATTACGGAGCCATAAAGGTTGACAGACTCACCAGGTCTGAAAGCCGAAAAGTCAGCGGTGTCTTATTTTTATGAAGTGAGTAGTCAGTTCATCTGCATTAAATTTTACTACAAATTGACATTGAAAATCTCTTCTCTTTGGTTCTTTTCTCTTTGAAATTGAAATACTTAAATTGAACTGAGTAAAAGCATGACCGAAGGTACTCAGTAAGTTTGTTTAATTACCTAAGTTTAATTACGTACAGTACACATCGGAGGGCACGGCAGTGCCCCCGCCAAGTCGAGCGCGAAGCAAACACTGCCGTACCATCCTTTACTGGAACCATTTCGCCGCATTTTCAGGCCCCTATTTGAGAACCTCTGGATAAGACCAGAACGCAGAAATTTTCGTCATCCAGTAAGCTATAATCACATACTTAAAACCCAAAATTTCAAGTCATTAAGTTCCGAAGTTAAGCGAGAGCAAAGTTTCGTATTTATGACACTCACTCACTCACTCACACATGATCATCAGAATAGAACTAGTACTTCCCATAAACTCAGAGAGCTGAAATTTGGTACAGAGTTAGGGTTTAATAGCCACATAAAGGAAAAACTATAAAAACTAGGATAATCGAAGATCTGGAGTACCTGGTGACCTGATTAGAAAACACAAGAGCGCAACCAAACTATTACAAAAAATATTCAACTTGGTGGGCCGCTTCATTTGATGTCAAAAATCGAAGGTCTAAGGTATCTGATGGAGAACCCTCAGCTGGTCTCAACTGTATTAGAGATATGGTAATGCCCCCTTCTACTATTGGTACATAAAAAAATCGACCGTCATTGCAAAAATCCAGCGTAGTGGGACACATCTTCTAATCAAACCGTCTAAACCGTCTAAAAGAATAAATAATGAACGCGAATGGGCAATACGAAAAACTGTTACTACTGTACAAGAATCAGAACCGGAAAAAAAGAAAAGAAAGATTTGTAATAATAAAAAAACTACTCCTAAAAAAAAACTGTGTCAAATAAGAAAATCTAATAAACCAAATCAATATGCCCATGTTTCTACAAAAAGAAGTGAAATCCCACCAAAAACATTCTGTAAAAAACTAGCCAAGTCTCGATTGAGCTGCTTGTTTATATCTAAAAAGTAATGAAATCTAGACAAAGTCGTGCCAAGTCTAAGGTTCCTTACTGCGATTTCTTTATTAAACAAAATTGACTTGTACCCCCACTAACGTATAAAAAATGTTCAACGGTGACACAACATTAACTATAATAATAAAAAAATCGCAGTAAGGAACCTTAGACTTGGCACGACTTTGTCTAGATTTCATTACTTTTTAGAGATAAACAAGCAGCTCCATCGAGACTTGGCTAGTTTTTTACAGAAGGTTTTTGGTGGGATCTAGGTTACAGTTTTACTATCTTTTCATGTTCTAAGTAACTACACTACTACTAGTATACTATACTATTAAATGTAGAGTACAGATACCTAAATATTTAAAACGCAATAAGTTTTATTTTGCTAGAAAATAACTTAGCATATTAAACTCTAAAATCTTAAACTTTTCTATTATCTACATATATACATACATATGTATAATAAAATCGCAGAAATGTCATGTTTGTTCGCGCGTTTCACGAAAACTACGAGACCGATTTTCTCGAAATTTGGTATACAGGTAGATTATAACCCCGATAACCACATAATATACATTTTATCCTATTTATTTCATCGCGCCCTCGTCACCGCGCGTTTCGTGCCGCGTGGGCACTTGGGCAGGTCCACAGGCAGGTATTAGAAAACAACTTCAATAGGGAACGTGCAGGAACTATGGTGGCAGCACTAAACGACAAAAGAGACACGGGTGGATAATAATGGAAACTATCACCCCTGTCAAATCAAGCTGTCAATGACAATATGTAAATGTCAATGCCAAATATAGTAAGTCGTAGCTACACTCACGTTAATCGTCCTTCATCGCAATAAATTAACGGCGTTTCCGTCAATGTGGTCCCAGCATGAGAGGGTACTTGATTTAGATTGGCGGCACCAGTTGGCAGCTCCTTCGTCGTTCTCGTTCCCTATAAGACCAGTCGGGGCAAGTGCGCCTCCAGGGCAAGCGCGCCTATCATCTTACAAACACGCAACTTAGTAAAACGGAGAGGTTGTTGTTGTCGTTTATAATATAATATTTCCTTTGTATATATAATATAAACTTTCCTTATTAGGACAGCTAAGGAGTGGAACTCTCTTCCAGCAGACCTCTTCCTGGAAAAATATAACTTGGATCTCTTCAAGTCGAGAGTGAATAGGCACTATCTAGGTAAGCATGCTCCATCATCGACTTCATCTTCACTTACCAACACGTGAGATCAAAGTCAAATGCTTACCTATCGCGAATAAAAAAAAATATATATTTGTACTTTTCGAGAATTTCTAAGATAGGCGCGCTTGCCCCGCAAGCGCATTGCCTCGTCTAACCTTATTTAACAAGCAATTTATATTTTTAAAAGATGTTTTAATTTCTCAAATGTTTATATTGAAGTACGGAAACAAAATTAAAAAATATATCGAACCTATTCCTTCGTAGGCAGGGACACAACCTACCTAGCTAACAACCACTTCTTCGTTTGATCATTACATTTTACGATACAAGAAGTGTAGTGGCGCACTTAACTATGTACCTTTGATAAGCAACTTAACTTTCAAGTCTTTCAGCAAAATGGCAATGGCACAAATTTGCATTTTCTTAATCGCTGCCCAAAAAAAGGCAAAATTAATGTCTGAAGTAAACACCAGACACCAACCTAGTGGTGCCGCGTATATTTTTAATAACAAGATTAATTAAAACCGTTTCACGTAACTGCGCGTAAAAAAGTATAACTTGACTTGGCTTAAATTAAAACGTGAATATCATAGCGGCCGCAATACCTGTATCGCGGCGGCCATATTTGACAGGGCATGCAATTTCACTGGATGCGCATAATAAGCTGTCCACGGGAGGCGCCGATGAATGTATAATGTAATCAACACGATAAATACACGCAAATCCTTTGCCGATTGATTTCGATTCGACGATGGAAGCGCTGACTACACGTTCAGATACAGCCTATTCGAATTTATTTTCAACCCCCGACGCAAAAAGAAGGGTCTTATTATGTTTGACCGCTATGTGTGTGTGTCTGTCTCTCTAGAACAGGATTTCAAAAAAAATTTGTCGCTTCCGCTCATAAAATTTTCGAAATCCTGCGGAACCTCTTATTTTATAAACAAAGTATAAAATAACAAGAAACAAAATTGGGGGAAGGTAGTTGTTTTTATTTAGCATTTTACTAAAAGTCCGGACTTTCTACAAAACGTCAGATAATGGTAATCGGAACCGACAGCACAAAATTTATAAGACCAAATGCTGAAAGCGGTTGAAGGTGAAACTACCCAAATCAAAAATATTATCTATGCTTATATACTAGTAGGAACGGTTTTATTTCCTTGAATGTGACTGACTGCTGATGTGACTGATGAATTTTGCCATATACTAGTGTATGATCTTTAATGGACTTAAAGGTGCACTAAGAAAGGAATGGATGACGACTGGGTTAAAACTATATAATTCTATTTGGTCCGTCAGTTACATTATGGAAAAATATGGGCCACGTATTTTTTGGTTTATCAAAATATTAAAAATCGACAAAGTTATAGATCATCAAACTTCTGGAGTGGGGGTTTGTGACGTAACTCCTAGGTGAAAATTGTACCTAGGAGTGACGTCACTCGAAACTTCTAAGCACTCTATCCTACAAAAGAAAAAATACGTGTACAATATTTTTTAATAATCTAGCTGACGGACTAAACAGTTTTTTTTAGTCGCCTAGCCCATTGAAACGGGGTACGAGTATGAAAGTCGGAAATTCACGTAGGCGAAATCACACGGCGCCATCTAGATAATGAATTTTGTACAGTTTGTCCAAACAGTATTTTATTACGGCTTTCTCGGAATACGTTGTTAAAAGTAATGCAGCATCGAAATTGCTTTTCCGATAATAATTTAATTAAAATATTCATCTCGTTTAATAAAGCGAAGGATAAATATAATTAAAAAGGCGGCCGATGGTGTATTTTCAGAAGATAAAATAATGTTTTCAACACTAATGGGATTTAGTTACATTATATTGGATTCTGTCTTTGTTTGCTAAACGTCGTTTTAATATCTTTCGAAATTAGCAGTCGTAAATTTTCCTGCTCATAATCTGGAACTCTACCATATTTATTATTTAAAAACGAGTTATTTTTTATATTTTGAGAAAAAATCCTTAGCTGCATAAAAATACAGGATGTAAGTTTTACATTTAGTGAATTCGACTTTCTGATCAAGCAAGCAATATATATATTACCATTAAACAAAGTCGAAGTTAACGAGTCTCTAATGGAGACATTTAAAATTAGATGTTTGAATACTTTCAAAAGATCTCATCATTTATAAATTACGTATGCATTTCGCTGTAATTAATGCACTAACAGCTTACTCAGATCTACATTACAAATTTCTTGAATAATTTTGGTTTAAGTCTGGATTCAAAATATGGTTTAAATGCAATTCCTCAACAAAAACTGCCTTGCATGATAAATATACATAATTTGTATATTTCGCAGTCAGGTATACAATGACACGAGAGTTAGAATAAGCATTAACTCGTATAGGTACGTATGACTCATTTCAGTGGGCAAAATTAACATTAAACAATTACTTTGCGCCATCAGAATGCTATTTTCGTAGCGGCATCTACGGTCGTAGTACCCGTAGCTTCGTAGCAACAGTTGCAGGCGGCTCGCTTAACGCTACGCTCGTTTGCTACGACATTTCCCATTTCGGAAATAGAGCGTAACTTCGTAACTTCGCGAATTATTTTAAATCAGCGCCATCGTTGTTATTATAGTTTTTAATTAGTGAAGAATGTTTTGGTGCAAAAATACAATGATTGTAGTGTCATCATCGTAAATTGCAATTAACACTTTTTAAATCATGAAGAAAGTTACATTTGTGTGTTACTTACTTCTCGTGAACATTAAAGGTAATCCAATAGATTATTACATTCTAGCATTTATTCCCGTTAATGTCCCAAGGGAACTATTTACCGGTACATAAAGTAGTTCACCTCAATCCATCCAGTTGCTACCCCGTTATTTAGTAACAAACATCCAAACGTCTAAACCTACAAACAGGTGTGTAATGATCAATCGAACAATAAATGGTATAACATTCAATGTGTAGAAAAACGAATCACATAATCCCAATGTATAGAATTCATCACTGGATAGAATAACAATTAGTATTCACCGTTATAATAACCACTATTCATATAATGATTATTTATTATATGCATCTGTTAAGATAATGCCGGGTCTAGTGGACCCGGCACTATCCAATAAAAGTAATATTTAGCATTATAGTTGTTTCGCACCATTTCGATTAGTTCAGTGTAACGTTACTTCGAGAGTTATTATACTCATAATTACGATGAAATCTCCTAATTGCCTCTCGATACAAAAGTTGATGCACATTCACAAGATATAGTACCTATTTTATTTTAGGAAACAAAACTAATAAAAACATATATAGATAGATGTATCACTATACTTTAACACTAAATTGGGGAAACTAAAGTATTAATGGCCACCCATTTCTACTATTACTAGTATTTACAGCTACTTGAATAGGATATTACATACCTAGGTCAGTAAAGTAAGACCTCATCCCTCGGCTTTCCCTCGGCCGACAATTAAATGTGATCTGAAACTTTCTGAGGCTAACCAAAGTGTATATACTATTTGGGCATTTCTCCAGAAATATGTCTGCGGTCACCTCATTCATCTGGCCCTTTTTCATACTAAATGTACGGAGACAGATGAATGAGTCGCAGACATATTTCTGGAGAAATGCCCATTTTTCTGTTCGACGGAGCCGGAAAGCGGCAACTTCGTTTAGCGCAGCGGCCCGAAAGTTGACGCTGTCCGGCCGGAGGACAAAAAATATGTTTTATTTCATACATATTTTGCGCCAAACATGAGTAGTCTCAAAAAAGCCAAACATACATTTATAATCATGGATGTATAAAAAAGAAGGATACCGCGCGGTCTAACACACGAGTGAAGCTTAGCAATGGCCGCCGAGTAAACATGTTTGCGTTGATAGAGTGTTGCCATGTAAATCAAATTTTCCCCAATGTAAGAAATATTCGTTATATATTTATTTATGTCTATCAAATATCAATGTCACATCATCATTAGAAATAAACGTGTTTGACAGGAAATAAAAACACAGAATGTTTTATTAACATTTTGTACACTTGTAAGTTTGTCACGGAGGAGGAATATTTTAAATGCTTTTTTTTGTTTCGGTTCAGGCAGGTAAAAATAAACAATATTTTAAGCGTATACGTTTAAACTATACTTTTAATTTCAAAAGTAAAACTTGTCGTGAGTTTAACAGGGTAAACGATTAAGTCGCTATAGCTAAAATAAATAAAAGTACAGAAAAATTTATTTAACTGACTTCAAATAGCACAGAGCTCAAAAAAATGGTATATTAACTTTAAATAAAAAAAAAAATCTTCTTTTTTTAGTTTTTGAAGTCTGTTTTTTATATAACCTTTTTAATTTAAATATCATGTATGTTTTATGAATAAGGATTCATTGTACATCCGTAACCTTAAATAATGATACTATTTTAATAAAAAATCATATTCTGTTACAAGAAAATCCCGACATTTCAGGTAATTGCCCCATTTATTAATTGGTCACACTGGCTCTGGCTTTGACTTTTGACAATCAATTTGATGTTATAATTTAAAATAGTAAATCGATGTAAAATTGTGCTTTAAAGATTATGTTACGTGTGAAAAGTGATTCCTTGATATTTTTTGCTGCTACAAGTGTTGTTTCGACAGACTTTTACTACGCAAGAAGGCATATTTTTATCATATAAATTTCAAACGTCAACGTCTGCATTCGGGGAAGTGCGCCGCGTTATGGCAGCCGACCGGCCCGCTTTGCTGGTGGACGTGTGCGTGCTGCTCGTAAGTACAAAGCGCCGGCTTACTATACGTGCTTCACTTATCTGTTAGCGACGCTACGTCCGGCTATTATTTAAAGGTCCTTGTTTATAATGATTAAAAGTTTAGTTTCAAATTAGTAGAATTAATATCAAGACTATCCCAATCTATAAGCACTTTTCCATAACGTTAGGTCTTTTATTTGATCCACTCAGCTGTGCGGTACGACAAAACGCCAGTGTAACATAATGCTACGTACATATGTCCTCCGGAGAGACATTATATATGTATGTTTTTATGGATCCCAACTTTAACTCGGTTTGCTTGTGAATAAGTAAGCCGTGCCTCGGGAGCGATGGATTTATTGATAACATAAGATAGTAGGTATGTTTCTTTCACTCTTAGGTACTTACTTCTTAATGGAAAAGCTTAATACTCGTATATGTTGCGTGATAAGGGATATTAATTGTAACGCGAACATTTTTTTAATTTATTCACGTTATTCTTATTACAACGAAATAATGGGAAAAATGTATTTTTATCGTCGATGCATTTAAAGATTCGAAGTTAATCTTATATTAAGCACAGCATATGAGAACAAAAACTGCATAAGTCTAGGCACAAAACAATGAAACCTATTCTATTGAGTAAGTAAGTAGGTATCTTCTATGATCTATAAATTTAGAGCATCAATATACTTCATCATATATTTAACTCTAGTTCAAAATAGTCTGCATACAATTTGAAGTATGCCTTGGACCATAAATAGCAAGTTTTCGTATATGAGTACCGTCACGGTAATAATGCAGCACAGGCGACAATATGAATCATGCATACCTACAGACCGAACGCTCCGAGCTAACACACTAAACGATTTTGGTTGGATTGGTTCCGCTCCGGATATTTCCACTGCAATAACAAGCTACATGATGGGACGATCAGAAAATAATGACGAACTGAAAGCCTAGGTACAGACGTAAAAAATGTTAGTGGCCCAGTGGACCCAGAGCATAATACAATGAAACAAGATGCCTATGTTCTTATCGATATTGAGTTTGCCTACGTCACGATAAGGTTGCGTGTGTGGTTGTCTCAGGGGTTGGTATCACAATAAAACAATCCTAAACGAAGGAATACTCGTAAATGCTTCGATTGGTAAAGTACAGAAAGAGTCTTGCTATCTTTTAACACCATTCGATGCACTTATTCCTTCGTTTAGTTTTCTTTTATGGCAGCTGTGATAAAAAAAAAACTTTTTGAGTTCACTCAATTAGTTTCAACTTATTTTCATTATATTTATATACATCATGAGGCCAGATATGTACGAGAAATTAAAATAAATCATTATTATTAGACATCGAAATTGTGGGAACGAAATTAAATGACAGGTAGGTACTCCCTATATCGATCAACTCACTTAGCAATTGCTTACAAACTAGGTATTCTTTCTACTTAACAGATTTCTTCATATTAGACTAGTGCATAGGAATTTGGTATTTTTTTTTTAATAAGTTCTTATTTAATTATTCAGTGGAACCCCTAGGGCCAAGGCTATAGTTTCAGGACCTCTACCTGACTATTTATATCGCTGTATACATAATTTTCTTTTAAATATGTATGTACTGATCTCTGACAGTAATGAAGATGTTTATTCTTATTCCTAAATCATTATTTTATTTACCCACAGGACTGTTAGGCCTCCGCGTACTAGGCATAACAGTTCCGCCGTTGAAGCAGCGTGGTGAGTCTGTCACGCTGACATGCGACTACGACTTAGAGGGAGGCAAGCTTTATTCTGTGAAGTGGTACCGGGACACAGAGGAGTTCTACCGATACATGCCTCGGCTGCGCCCGCCGCAACATGCGCACAGGCTAGACGGAGTGTGGGTTGATGTAAGTATCGCCTAGTCACATAAAGGACCGACCGTTGAAACAGCACAGAAGTTGGACTATTTATATAAAGGATACGCGAAGGTGTTCGCGATCTATGTATCGGTTTTACCTCTGTCCACGATATTTAACTGGCCTTGCAGGCAGTGCTTGCTTATCTGGCCGTCTATCAAACTAACTTATGTTTAACTACGGCGCTGCCTAAGTTATCCTTTAGTCACGGTTTAAAAATACAGTTAGTCAACGCCCGTTCAATCGGGTGACTGTTAGGTACGCATAGTCTGATAGTATACTCTTATGTACCGAATTGCTAAACACGGCAATGTATGCACTCGCCCGGTTACTTTGTTTAAATGAATCGTCTCCGTCGGCCGAACACCTATTTGTGAACCAAAACTTGTCTACTGCAGCCAGACTACCTAGTTACCTAGGTACTATGCTGAGTAGGAGGTCTGAACTTTATCTATGTTTTTATAGTTTCTTTTTATTTAAAATTAAATGTTCCACACATCGTCAGATGGTTAAATCTGCCGTCCTCAAACTAAAAGGCCGCTAGTTTGTATGAAGTTCCATACAAATTAGTGGCCTTTAAGTTTGAGGACGGCAGAAATAGTACCTACTAGTTTCTGAAAATATGTGTTTATTGTTCCGAAACAGTTGGACAAATCGAGCGCACGGCGAGTACATCTCCGGGACCTCACTCTGCGCTCTCGGGGGCTTTACCGATGCGAGGTGTCAGAGGAAGCGCCGTCTTTCCACTCCGCTCAAGCTGAGGGCTACATGGAAGTCTATTGTAAGTATACCCTTGGTCTTTACCAAAATACAACTCGACAAACTGATTATCATAACAAAAAGATACTTCAACGCGTAAAGAGATGATTATATCTATCTCGATGCTTCGAACGTATGAAGGGGGGGAGGGGGAAGTAGGTACTGAAAGACTGCACGAGTTTTTGTAAAAGAATCGCCCAGAGTGAACTTTAACGTACTCAATCATTTATTGCATTCCACAGTGTTAGGTTACATGATATTAGGCAAACATAAGTACCTACCTAGGCTAACTACGCTACTACCTAAGCTTAAAGCGCGCGGCGCACTGTAGGTATGTAGGAAACTAAATAATCGCCAATGACTGCAATATGGCCACATCTCAAAAAAAAATTTTGTGATGTGGCCGTATCGCAGGCACTAGGCGTTAATTTGACGCAATAGACAAGGAAGCATATCGCTGCGTAAACATGGCCAGCTTATTTAAATTTGGGGTTCAAAAAACGTACATACATATCTAAATACCAATAGGGGGTGAGGCTAATTGATCTCAGGTCGTTTTTGTAGATTTTCCGTGAAACCTTATTATTGAGATCGCGAACCTATAAAGACGAATTTCAACAGATACATGTGATATAGTGTACTCATTCTCAAGCTAATGAGGTATTCGCGTCCCGCTGGACTGCCCAGTGAACTGTGGGCAGAAACGCCATACAGACTGATTCTTCTTGTGTGGGCTCTGAGGACCCAGTAAGAGCTATCCTACCTCTTACATACCTCTCTCAATTGCAGTGTCATCTGCCGCCCAGTGCCTTTTTCTGGGCTAGACATTACCGCTCCCCTAGGCACTTCAAACTTAAGTTACGCACGGTATGCTAGTTTCTGAGTGTCTCGGCTTGAATTAATTGAACAAGACGGATGAGCCGACTTATTAAGAGAGACAAAGTTATTGTTATTTTTGAGTACTTTAGCAATTTCATTAATTTGATATTAAACTTTTGTCTGGGTCCATTAAGTATAATAATACCTAGCTAGCTATTTATAGATTGAATTAACGACCAAAGTTTAATAGAAAGAAATCTGAATTAGTACGTCGTAGGTAGATCCTGATTAACAACAGCCTTACCTTATTTATTTATTCTGATGAAATACAAATTATTTTTACTAGGTGGTATTTTATATCGTCAAGCGAAATGAGGGCGATGCAAATCTTCTTACCCTGCGCCGTCAATTGCATTTATGCCAGTCCTGGCCATTAAGTGGCTTCTACCGCACGCTACGCGTACGGCAAAAGCCGCGTTCTGGCCAAGTGGAGACATAAAATGATGTACACAACACGGGAGGTAATAATAATAAAGAAAGCCCTCGATCGCATATTTACGTCCCTCGCTTGCAGCGCGGGCCGCAAACATCTGCCTTTCTTTATTTTACCACCATAGTTGTGTAATGTACTATTACCACCCGTTAAGTATAAGGAAAGAAAATTCCACTTAATATATAAATCGCAACAGTTGCCGACTACCACACTCACACATTCTGTTCACCAATCACCCAGCTTGCGTATCGCGTAACCCGCTCCCATGCACACTGTAGCTCGCCGCAATACCTAACCGGTATCTGCCCTAATCGCGTAACCCGATGTCCCCCCGGTCGGATTGTCGGTTAACCAGTGATGCAGATGGTGGGTTACACCATTAGGGGCAGAGTACCTGGTACTGCTGCAAGCTGGGTGATTGGTGAACAGAATGTGTGAGTGTGGTGTGGTAGTCGGCAACTGTTGCGATTTTCATTGTACCGCAACCAAAGACACTCAAGCATAAACAAACTTGACATTCCTTCGTGGGGCGAACTCTGACATTACGACATATATAATAACGTAATCGTACATATATGTATTTATCACCTAGGGCGGTAAAATAAACAATGACCAAAATCGCAGCTCTTTGTGTGGCCCGAACCTTAGGTAGCTAGCAGTGGCGTGGTGTCAAATATATTCTTAGTAAAGACGGAGCAGATTTGGATTACCTACTTTTTCTTCAGGAGAAGTAGATACTCTGGTCCTATGCTTAAAAAAATAGGCAAGCCGGTGGGAATCGGGTTCTATGGAACTATGGACGCCACGCCACTGGTAGGTAGGTGATTCTTCTTTCGAAGAGTGAGATCTTCGGTCTTCCTACCTACCGCCCGTGGTATGTGCATATCTATACTCTCGCCGAGAAGTGGGAGCTTTCTATCCGCGTAATGCGTAGCGGGCAGTAAAAATCACTTACAACCAGGGGGAGCGATGTAAGATGTGTCACTTAGCAATACCGCTATTACATTGCCATATTCTTCGCTATTACAGACTTCCCTCGCGAGAGCCCATACATCACGGGCCACGATCGTCCCTACCGACTCAACGAACCGCTGGACGTAAATTGCTCCTCGGCCAGAGCCTTCCCGGCACCCGACTTGCAATGGCTTATCGACGGACAAAAGGTATAAAGCGTTACAATTTTTGGAAAAAAACTCTTATCTAAAAACGGCGTAGAAAAAAACGTCAGAAGTTACATTCGAACTTCATATACATTTACTGCTTTTTTACCTGGAGTCAGTACGAGTTCTTACAGTGCTTTTTTACCTGGAGTCAGTACGAGTTCTTACAGTGCTTTTTTACCTGGAGTATACGTGTTTTTTTTGAGTAGGTAATGTCGAAATACATATTTAGATAGATACATTTAAAAACAAAGTACAATTCGCTGACGCTGATTTAATACCAAATGGAATGAATAGTTATTTGCTAACAGAAATAAGTAAGAGCGCCTACCCAGACAGCCTACAGAAGATTTTCCATTGACTAGATACTAGGCGATAGATACCTAGAACTCTAGGTATCTATCGCCGCCGTTAAGGATCCTACGCACTATGCCGGTGACCTGGCGGGCGGTTATTTGCCACGCGACTGTACCGCCGGGGGTATGCCTTTATATTTATTGAGCTCGTATTATTTTTCAACACACTTGCCCATAAAGTGGCTATTATTTCCTTATTATTACGCCCAGATTGCGGTTTATTACACACAAATGCGTTTTACTTTACATTACCGCACTAGTGTTATAATAACCACCAATGAGAGCACGCCGCACATACAGGTATTTGCAAATTCTAGGGGGACATAATTATTTTTGTGTCTAATTGGAATCTAACTAGGTTAAATAAAATAACAACAATGTTTTTAAAAATATATTGTATGTATGCTCGACAGTACCAAGCGAATGAGCCCATTCCGACTAACGTTGCGCAGACGGGGCACATAGGGGGGAAAATGCACTTAGGCATTGTTTATCAAATTATCATATTGTTTTATTTACCTGGAACATCTTTTTAGGGTCATTTTTGCAATTTCGATTTTATGACTTTTGTCCTCCTAGAATTGGCAAATACCTGGATGTGCGCCGTGGGGCTCGGCCGGCTGATATTATACCTACCCGCTCGGCGCAGCACGGGAGCGCCCCGTACTAAACCACCCGACGAGGTGTTGTTAGATAACCCACAAAATAAATACAAAATCAGAAGATTTAAATGATAAGTATTATTTTTTATTCGCAAGTGTGTTGAAAAACGTCGTATGACACTCGTGGGCATTGGTCATTACAGTCTCGGCTATTACAGCCTCGACTGTAATGACCAACATAGCCCACACGTATCATAATGTACTATTTTCAGGTGACGGAGCGCGCCTGGTTGATCGCGTATGGCGCCAAGCCGGCCCCGCAAGGACTCCTGGTGTCCACTCTGGGCTTGACGGCGCCAGCGAAACAGAATATGAAGCTGCGATGCGTTGCCGTCATAGGCACGCATAGGAGGGAAAGGAGTATTCTCATAGGTATGGTCGGACAATGAAAATGTTAAGCACTTCGCACCTATTACAGTCAAGTGCAAAAACATGTACCTATCGAATAAATCGTCTCATAAATACGGTAAAGTTCTTATTGCCAATGCAGAAGGTGGATTCGGACATATTTTTGAGCATTGGTTCATACCAATGGATGCCCAGAGCAAACAATACGACACATTGTTATGGAATGCCCATTAACGAAATACAGTGGTTCAATCCAGGATTTTAAAAACCTTACGAGCGAAGCTACTGGCTACTTTACTAACTGTAAATTTAGATTATAAGCATGCAGCGTAACATGATTTGCCATACGATAAATAAATGAACCTATATTTTTACACTTCGCTGTACCTACGCTGCTTTGAACTGTCCGAATAAGCAGTACCTACGTACCTAAGTTGTTCTAAGTAGTAGGAGTAGTAAAGAGCTGTGTACCTATCCACAGCTCTTTACCGTCAAGGTGCCGTTTATTGTTGAAAACGACCGATTTCTTATAAATACAACTTGAATATGATGTCATATTTAAGACATCACTGTGACAATACAATACGATATTCTTTATTGCACACCAAATGTGGAGCTTAGGAAACTTGAGGTGATTCGAGTCGGTCGATTTTCCATTCAAACCAAAAGAGGGTCATTTGTCAGTGGCGTGCACTCCATAAGACATAAAGATACTGCCTACCGTTTAATTTCTACCTTAATAATGGTAGCAGGGTAGAAATAAGTAGGGTAGGGGTGGTGTGTTAAGATACCGCCTAACCCACTCATTTCTACCCTCCTACCCTCTTAGTAGGTAAGTAGTGAAGAAATTAGAGGGTAAGCAGTGTCTTTATAGAGTGCACACGCTACTGGTCATTGTTTGCTTCTACGGCGTCAATTAGGTATGTTTGACATTTATTTTATAGTTTGATACATTTTATTTGCGCGAAATGATGAGAGCTCTCAAATAGCCATAAAATATATAATTTTAGCAAAAAAGCATTTAGTTTCGAATGATGCTGATAGATGGCGCTGACCATAAAGGCCCAATTGCACGTTAATTCTGGTTTTCTGAGACTTCTCATATCATTTCGCGCAGACAAAATGCATTAAGCTATAAAATAAAACTAATTTAAAACCAAGGACCTTAAAATAAATAGTCTAGTCCTTGTTTAAAACATAATTGACACCGTTCAAGTAAATTACTCTCTTTATGTTTGTATTGGAGAACCGACCAACTCTAATCACCTTTAGGCACTTCGCTCACGGAGCTACTCAAAAAGAACTAGTTACAAACGTAAATTACTAACGAGTTGCTTGAGCGTCACCGCCCATACATTCTCATTGAGGTTCGCACATGCTGACGCGTTACTAACCGGTTTGTGACTAGTCGCGTCGTGTGCGAACCTCAATGAGAATGTATGGGCGGTGACGCTCAAGCAACTCGTTAGTAATTTACGTTTGTAACTAGTTCTTTTTGAGTAGCTCCGTGAGCGAAGTGCCTAAATGTTAAACAAAATGGTAAAGGATGAAGTACTTTGTTCACGGTAAACCGCAATTTTTCGGGGGAAATATGCATCTTGAGGGTAGACACTTGTTTACCACCTGAGACAGCCCAAGATAATCAGGCTGTAATTATTACATTCCCCAAAATATCCGTTTTTGTTACAGAAACCAACTCTTCGAGTCGACGCCAATGCTACGTTTCTGCGGTCATCGTCTCACTAACTGTACTTAGCATAATTACACATAGACTGTCATGATGCTATCAATACGAAAGTAAAATATAACTGTAAATAAATTGTAATTACTTAATTTCATTCTTGTTTTTTTTAAACCATTCGCTCGAAGGGATAATTGATAAAACATTATATAAATATTTAATTATCTTTATTATACTCTCTTAACAATATTACAAAAATAAAAGGCGAAAGTACATTCACATAAGTATAATACCTAATTAATTTGTTATATTGAGAAAAAAGTTAAGCCGTTGTGGTTTAGCATAGAAATTGTGAAACTCTTTAAAATTTACATTAAAAAGGTATAAAATAAAATAAATATAACTACAAAACTCTTTACACTTTTCTTGGACTTGCAGGATTATGCAGCGGTTTATACACCATTCAAAATTACTGTACACGATACGAGTGTACATAAATAGTGTATAATTAACCAGTTAGTGTTTATATAACCAGTTAATACCAACACGCACAATTTAAGGAACTTCACATCATCTGGACTATGGAGTATACAATTTTTGCACATCAGTATTAAAACTATTAAATAACATCAATTATTAAACAGCCAACTTTTCTGGATTTCCTTTACACGTAACGGATTAATTTGATTACACACTAATATAATAATCATACCTATTACCTATGCTGCAGTAATATGAATGAAGTGTTCAACATGAATGAATATTCTCTATAATTTCAAATGAATATGATAATGACATGAAATTCAAATGCAAAGGATCTCTTAACAATTCAAAATTCTAAGAAGATAATTTCAAGCAGGCACATTGTTTCATTTCGTATTTCATCTAACATGTATTCCATTACTAAATAAATTCAAAGGCCTCTCCAAATAAAGAGGCATTGTTTCTTGCACTATTTTTATACAGACAGTGAATGGTGGTTTTACAAGGTGCACAAAGCAGAATACAAGACGCGCTCACACGCAGTATTTATGTGTACCTCATACACATGTTACTCAAGCTGTACAGTAGGCCAATGAAAATCTTAAGCAGTTTATTATTTTGTCATACATAACAAACTTGAAATAGAATAAACTAATTCTCAATAGTTATTCCATGCAGACGGAATCCGTAATTAATGACAGTTTCCAATTTTTACAAACAAATGATAACAAAATACATAATTATGAATTATGATTCATTAATTAATTCTGCAAATTATTCAGATTCAGAAACACTAAATTCTTTTAAGGCGTAGTACAAATAACTTGAAAATGATTTACATTAAATTCAGGTTAACCTTCCTGTCCGAAGTCATCCATGAACTTCTTCAGTTTAACCATGTCGTCATCATTGACTGTAGGCTTAGACGTAGCTAGCGAGCGAAGCATGTCTGACATGGTAACTGGAGGTTCGCCCAATTTGTCACCAGGCACATCCATCCATGTCATCTCCTGTGCTCCCGGGTCACCAGGAGAACATGGCGTCAAAAGGTCATGCACAATGACATTTGGATCCTTAGGACTGGGTCCTGAAATTTTCTTGAAATGTGTTGCTGATTGCACTTTACGAACAGGCTGCATTAAAGCATCTCTGACTACAATGCTTATGTCAGCTCCGGAGTAACCTTCAGTTTTTGCAGCCAAGACTTTCGTGTCCTGTTCAGTTAACATGTGTCTCGTATTTCCTAAATGAAGCTTGAACATATCCAAGCGCGCATGTTCCTCTGGCAAGGCTATGTAAATACGCTTCTCGAAACGTCGTCTGATAGCGGCGTCAAGAACCCAGGGGATATTTGTAGCGCCGAGGACTAAAATACCATCCATATCGTTACCTACACCCTGCATTTGTACAAGAAACTCTGTTTTAATCCTTCGGGCTGACTCAGATTCGTTGTCAGAACGTGATGAACAGAGAGAATCTATTTCATCAATAAAAATGATACTTGGCTTGTGCTGTCGGGCTAGCTCAAATAAATTCTTCACCAATTTCTCAGATTCACCAAGCCATTTAGATACAAGGTCTGATGAAGATACTGAGAAGAATGTAGAATTGTTTGCTTCAGTAGCAACTGCCTTAGCTAGGTAAGATTTACCAGTACCAGGAGGCCCAAAAAGAAGGATGCCCTTCCATGGTATTCTTTTGCCTGTGAACAAATGGGGAAACTTAATGGGTAGGATCACAGCCTCCTTCAGAGCTTCCTTGGCTGCTTCGAGGCCAGCAACATCACTCCACTTTACATGAGGCTTCTCAACAACAATAGCACCTTCAAGCTTTCCCTGTAATTTCTTCTTTTCGGGATCATCTGAGTCACTATCACTATCACTCTTCTTGTCTTCACTCTTAGATTCTCCATCCTTTACTGGCTTTTTCTTTTTGTCCTTCTTTAAGTACTCTTTTAATTTCTCCGCCCTGTCCAAATACTGCAGGCACTTAGCTCTGATGCTTTCTTTAGCCCGCTCTCCCTGAGCCTCATACTTGACAGCATGCAAGAAGTATTCCACTCCATGCTCATAGAGACGTAAAGCCTCTTCATAATTTTTATTTTTGTCTTCTTCTGTGGCTTTAGTGACAAGATCAATCGCCTTTTGTAGAGTGTTAGATGAAGCCATTGTATTAAATTATTACCTGGAAATTAAGAACATTATAATTAATTAATATTGTTTACCCACTAGTTCAGGGGTTTTCAAAGTGGGGGGGCGCAACCACATTGTAAGGAGGGCGCGGGGGCTTCGGGAAATTTGGACACGATTACCTAATAGTTCTCATTAAACGTGGCATGGGAACTTCATTTTAGGCAGCAGGAGGGCATGCCTAAAAAAGTTTGGGAACCCCTGCACTAGTTGAACCTATTAGACAAATTGTTTAATATTATTCTATTAATAGTGTACCCGCTCTGTACTTCGTTTGTGAAGGTGAAATATATTTAATGTCTTTTTTTTGTTTAGCTTAATTGAATAAAAATCATCCGATGCTCAGCCGGGGCAAAGTAATGTATACCAAATTCATCCTGGTAGTTTTTACATGATGTGCGAAACAAACAGATAATGCAACAACCAGATAAAAAAAATGTAAGGCTATTTATTAACATTTTATTGTATTACCCATTCGCTTGCTTGCTAGATTCCATTGAACTCTTTTGCCACAGAAATAAGTTCTTTGACAGGAAACAATTCTTAATGAAAGCAAGAGAGTGGATACCAAATTTCATGGAAATCGGCCAGGTAGTTTTACAGTGATGCACAAACAAACATGAAATTTCTATGATTTCATTATATGCATATACCTAGATATAGATAAGTAAAATTGGTCAGTACCAAATGGGACATTATTATGTTTTCCATGGAACATATTGAACATAATTACAGCTTACTGTTTTGAACTTTAGTTGTTTTAAGTTCAATTGAGGATGTAAACTTTGAATGAATAGGTACAAAATATGAACTTAAATTTGCATCCTCAAAATATAAGTCCTTCAAGGTTTCCTTGTTTTTCAGTACATTTGACCAAAAGCCCCGTGCTGGCTTAAACCAGCTCTGCTCACATCAAGTGCATGACTATTTTTTTTATAATTTGACTCTACACATGTAATAATCTGCATCAAATTTCTGTTAATGTATCCATGGGATACTTACAAATAAAGACTGCTATCACACTGCCATGAGCAAACGAAATGAGTTAAATATTGGTTTTACAATCTTCAAGAGGAAGTTACCAACTTGACTATTACCCAACATGAAACTACTTATATTTGACAGAAAAATAATGCGGATCATAGATCACCCAAAAGTAAAAATACACAAGCCCAAACAATAAACAAGGGTAAGGTAAGGACTCTTAATGGACAATGAGTCACACATTAGGAAACAGATTTGGAACATAGGAATAACTACCAGAAATACAGAAACCAATAAAATGTATCTGTAAGAGACAGGCAAACACCTTAATTTGCTTAATATTTGAAACGTTTCACTGGCAAACTTTCTGACAAAATGCAATTATCTAGTGTTAAGGCCTGTCAAGGGGAACAAGTATCGAGAACAAGTGTAGGATAATTTTTCAATTCTATATTTATTTGTACGTACCAATAACAAAGTGAATACTTGCGTTAAGTACACCTTACAATATATCCAGTAACCATGCAATGAATGCGTTAATTTAGAAAAAAACAGAAATCCAGATCTTCCAACACTTTATTTTGTCACGAAAAATGACACAATCATACAATGTTACCTCACTACTCACTATTTTTTTTTATGGACCTTCCTATCCTACACACGATTGACGTTTGGATTGTAGGATTGATGGAAATGGAAGCAATAAAGGTAGTCTGTGCGGAAAGAGAATAGGCGTGGCGAAAAACAGAACTAACCTAACCAGTATGGCCACAGAACAGAAAATACGGCACATACGGTAAAAAAAGCATTACAGCGCCCCCCAAAATTAATCCTATTCTCTTTACGCACAGACTCTACTGACACATTTGCTCAGAAATAAGCATGCATTTAAGCATGCTTAAAAACAGCATGCTCTGCAGCTGTTCAGATTTGCCAGTAATAAGCATGCTAATTTTGAGCTCAAAGTAAACGATTTGACACACTTTTTAAAAAGCACAGGCTTTCGGCTGTTATGCACTGGTCCCTCATTGTCCACTTTGAGACAACGTAAGCTACTGACACATTTGCTTATTAGTGGCACGAAAGCATACCACTAATGAGCAAGTGCTACTTGTCTGTTTTTTATTTCCGAGGACAAAAATGACATTTCATGTGTTGCCTGTTTTTTACAACTCATAAATAGTGATGTGATACAACCGGTACATACCGACAAAATTTTAGGTAGGTATTTATGATTATTGATATTAAAGTGTCTGTAACACAATAAGTGCATAATCCGCGAAGTTCCAAAACGATACAATGCTTTACGTAAAAAAGCCACCCTTTTGGAGATATAAAATATTTGTAAATACACCATATTTCTAATATTTAAAGGTACATTTTATTTGATTCGAAACTCATTACTTATCTTACAAAGCTGAAAATACGCCAAATCCGCTTTATTTCTCTGCGTTATAATTTCAAGCAACGGAATCACATACATAGGCACTAATTATCCAATAGTAGGTTAAGGCTGAATACAATGAAGTTATTATATGTAATTAGTTTTCGATAAGTACCTAAAAATATTATATGTTTTAACGTAAATAAATAGTAATTTTTATTATATTGGTTATTAATAATTACACCGCGAACCGAAACAAAGGACAGCACTGTTTCATAAAAGCTGACCACATTATTTTTACGTTTGACATTTGTAGCTGTCATATTTGTCTCCGGAAATAAAAAACAGACTTTAGTGGCATGTGTGTCTAGTCATTGCTACTAATGAGCATGCTTAATTAGCGCATGCTCAAAAAGCAACCGCAGTTTTATTTTTAAGTAAGCTACCTGTAGCGCGGGAGGGGTGAGGCGTGTGTTTCAAGCTCGTTTGAACGGGCTTGTATTTTAACATGGATGTCATGGATTCTTTGGCGGGAATTTAAAATAAAAGGAATTTTGAATTTTATCAAAACTTTTTCAATTTCGTCTATGCTTATATTTCAGTAGTATTGATTATGTTATAGAGTTCTTTACATATAGGTCTGATACTGTAATACCGTGGAAAACCACTGTTTTGATTTCTTTTGTGTTGCGAAACGGCCATTGTGGCCGAAAACCTGTGCTTTTTAGCAAGTGTGTCAAATCGTTTGTTTTGAGCATGCTTATTGCTGGCAAATCTAAACAGCTGCAGAGCATGCTGCTTTTAAGCATGGTTATTTCTAAGCAAATGTGGCTGGCATACCTTAATATAAAAGCGCTCTAAGGCGGCCTAGGCACTTACAATAATATTGCGCAATATCGCTACATACCCCATTCTGTTGCATGTGTTCAAAATGAAACACATGAATAATATTGACAATAAATAATATTATTGTACAGTCACCAGAAGAACATGGTTAAAAAGCCGGTTAAAAAGTGGTTAAAACCCTTTTAAAAACGAAGCACCTATTGAGGTTAAAAACTAACAATTGCGCACTGCAGATGTCAGCACGCTTCGAAGCACCTATTGTTCCCATTTGTAAATAAAAAGTAGGGATGTAACGATACACAGTTTTGCCGATACGATACCGATACCGATATATAGTAGTTAATATCGGCGATACCGATACCGATACCGATATCTTAGCTAAATAATGAAGTATGAATTTCAAATATTTTTATGTCCTTATTATAACTAATGGCAATGACTACTGGTTATATTTACCAGAGAGTCAACCTTGAAAGTGTAAAGTAAAAATAATAAATTGCCAACTCAAAATTCATTTTTTTTATTAAGAATTAAAGATTTAATTAACATAGTAATTATCATTGCACAAGGTAATAGAATAGACCAATACATAAATTAAGTCAGAAATTGAAATTACTTTTTGCAGATTTTTTTTCAACAGCAAATTCTTCAAATATCGGTTGTATAATATCGGCGATACCGATATATCGGCGATACCGATATATCGGCCGATATATCGGTATCGGTATCGGTATCGTTACATCCCTAATAAAAAGTATTATAATGTTCAGTCAACTGGTGTAATTATAGCCATCGAAAAAAATTGTAAAATGACATCGAAAATATTAAACAAAATTATAATTAAATACAGACTATATCTGAATAAAGTCTGTACTTTACGCAGCCGGATCTAGAACTTTTCGAGGCGGGGCAAAACCTGAAAAATGCCGCCTCCGCCTGCATGTAAACACTTATATATTTTATGGGCTGAAGCTGTCGTACCCCGGACAGTTTTTTTATTAAGAAAAAAATATTTTCAGAATTGCTGAATATGAAAATATCTCAAGATAGGGTAAACTACCCAATCGTTGGCACTCTTCCAATTATTGTCACTTTAGAGTTTAATTTGAAAATATAAGGAAACCATGGATTATTTAAGTGCGGTTGGCATTGAAAAGTAAAATTGTATTATTTTTCTGTTGAAAATCAGCAAGATTATCGAAAATAACAAATATGGCGATTGAAAAACATGTCATCAATATATTTTGAATATCTTTATTATATTTTATTTATTAAATGTGCCGGTATATGGAACAATAATTTAATCTAAATCCCTTTATTGGCATTAGTGCCAATAGCAAAAGCTAATTATTGGCAGTAGTGCCGATATTAGGCTATTGAGTGCTAATAATAAGTTTTTTATTAATTTAGAGTACATTGTGAACAATGAAAAGTATTAAAATATAATAACAGTATTCAAATAAAAAAAGAAAGTTGTGATACTACGAATAACATAAGAATGAAGGCGAAATGGTTCACCTCGTGTTTGAGAAACTGCTAAACTAAAAAAAGTCCTCTTTAACAAGCATATTTTGAAAACTATTTTGTATTCTGAAGAAATATTATGCATTCTCGAAGACGACAAATTTGATGATGATGGTCATATTAGAGTCAACCAAAAGCCTAGCATAAATTAAGTTGAGAAGATGCTGATCAGTGAATATAATAAAGTTGATAGCATACCTCAATAAAAGCGGATATTTACTTAGTAAAAGCGAGATTTTTAACTATACCCAAGGCAATCTAGGCATTTCTTATTTTCAATGATAGGTATTTGCTACTTAAAGTACATGCCAATAATTAGACGAGTATGTATGCCAATATTTAGAATATCTATGCCAATAATTGGATTTTGATATAGTCTGTTGGTTTTAAATAAAAAAAATATATTAAATCCGAATTTAAATACGAATAAAAAAGTTTATACAAATAATGGTTAAATCCTTTGATACTGTTACAAATTTTTCTACTAGATCTTGTAAATGAAATTTTATGGTAATTTAATTTCAGACTGACCTCTTAGAGTGCCAATAATTGGGTGGTTTACCCTACACCATTAAACTACATTATGTGACATGAAATTAAGCCAATAGGTTTTCTGATTTATACATAATTGCCTGGCAAAAAAAATGGGAAAAGTGTCCAAGGTACAACACTCTAGTACCTTGGACACCTTTCCCATTTTTTTTCCCCTACCTTACCTATTCATGGAACTATTTAACGCGTGTGTATTATTATGTTCGATATATTAGTATAATTTTTTTTTTCTTTTTTTTTTGTTTAGTGTAATTAGAAGTTGTTATTTCATATTTGATAAGATGTTTTCCCATGAGTATTTTTGGACAATCTGATTTTGCCACAATTTTGATAACAATGCCTACAAATATACCTATCCTAAAACCTACTTAAAACAACTTTATTATAATTAATAGTTAATGCTTATAATTGAATACTTAGTTATAATGAACAAAAATGAAATAAAAAAAATTATAATAAAATTTTGTATGAAAGTCTATGAAATTTTATTTTCAACCCGATATTACTCAATAAATAAAAGTTTTATAATGAATGCGTTTTGATTATATGATTGCCTATTTATTCAGGATTACGTATACCAAATTTCAGTTATATAAATCTCAATAAACAAAAAAGTTGCAGATTTTTGACATGGAAATGACGAGTTGCGACGGAGTTGGCGCGACTGGAACAGCTACATAGCCCGCGCCAGTCGCGCCAACTCTGTCGTAGTGAGTGCGTCGCGACTGCTCTCGTGTTTCACACGAACGTCAATCGGAAACGTTCTTATCAGAACGGATTCCCGTTTCTTCACAGCGTCAATCAGTATAGTAGCAACAGCTTAAACAGCTACATAGCCCGCGCCAGTCGCGCCAACTCTGTCGTAGTGAGTGCGTCGCGACTGCTCTCGTGTTTCACACGAACGTCAATCGGAAACGTTCTTATCAGAACGGATTCCCGTTTCTTCACAGCGTCAATCAGTATAGTAGCAACAGCTTAAACAGCTACATAGCCCGCGCCAGTCGCGCCAACTCTGTCGTAGTGAGTGCGTCGCGACTGCTCTCGTGTTTCACACGAACGTCAATCGGAAACGTTCTTATCAGAATGGATTCCTGTTTCTTCGCAGCGTCAATCAGTATAGAAGCAACAGATTAAACAGCTACATAGCCCGCGCCAGTCGCACCAACTCTGTCGTAGTGAGTGCGTCGCGACTGCTCTCGTGTTTCTCACGAACGTCAATCGGAAACGTTCTTATAAGAACGGATTCCTGTTTCTTCGCAGCGTCAATCACTATAGTAGCAACACTACAGATGCAATTTGTCAGTCAGCCATATTTGTTTAGGTACATTTATTTCTTATTTATTTAAACTTTATTGCACAAAAGAAAACTTATCGTACAAAAGGCGAACTTAATGCCATAAGGCATTCTCTACCAGTTAACCTTAGTGTTCATCACATATAATATACATTTGTGTTCATCAAAGAGTAAAGTAATACCACAGTAATACATAGGGCGTTAATTTTAAAAGAATACCGCTTTACTAAATTATTGTGCACAATATAAAATACCTATTGTGTGTTAATTCTGAAACTGTCTGTGTCTGTCTAATAAAACTTTTTTATGGGTACCCAAAGCATTATTTATTAAGATAACTATATCAAATCAAATACACGGGGTCAAGCCATTACCGAATGTCAAGTTACATAAAACTGTTTAAAAACATAATTTATACAAGGAGCCTCCTAGCTGTTGTCCACGCAGTTTTCAAACCTAAGTATAATCATAATACCCCGACATTTAAATAACCATATTGTTATCGTCATAATTCATAACTTTTTTTTTTCGTTTTTCGGGGTATACCTACTTCCCCATAAACTCGAATTTTAATCCACGGCTGTTCAATAGCTCCACTAATCGGGTGTTGTAAAACGCAGCACCAGAAGTAAGAACACCGCCTCTGAAAATATAAAGTACCTAAGTAAGTAAATGGGAGTGGTAAATTATGAACGTTTTTACACCTCGATCGTTTTCAAATATATTGTAAATAGGTCCTTAGTTAAGGGCTAAATTTACCACAAAGGAACAAGATTAACATTTTGTTAAATTAAGCCCTTAACTATGTACAATTATTTTGAAAACGATCCACCTCCGATAATTACACCAATATGTCAATTGTCAGACACTAATTACCGATCTATAACGTGTAAATTTTATACGGGCATATATTTTACCCAGCTATAGTATCCGATCATACGACTCATCATATGGGATAATAATTTTGTTAAATAGTGTTTGGTATTAATTAGGCGTAATGATTTTTTAAAGTCCGACCCAGTAGCAATGGACGCAATCCAACTTAGTTGGACATAACAAGTAATTAGGTCAGTGGAAATTAACATTAAAATCGCAAAGCATGATGTAGTTCTGATTTTTTGGACCCGTTTTAGGGTAGTTTGAATCTGATTTTGCACGTTCTAAAAAGTTGTGCTAGCTGAGCTACACGCGCAAAAGTACGCCATTTTTGAAGTTTTTTGGATTCCTGCTCTAAATATGCATTTTTTGACACTAACATCTACAGCACAAATTAACTACATTAAATTTGCTATATATTAGGTTGTATTAATTTTTGCTGTAAGTGTTAGTTACCGAGAGTTAAGGTTTTGAAATTGGTGATACTCCAAAAAGCAGGGGTGCTCTTTCAAGCTTTGTGTTCGGCTTGCCCGTTTAGATTCAGCGCTGATTCTCAGCACTGTTGTTACTTGGATATTCTTGAGTGCTTTGACATTGAAAACAATCAAGAAACCTCGCGGGGGTCGTAGGGGGAGAGGTAACAAGTTCGGTTTCTATACTTTTTTTTTAAGCTATTTTACTCCAAAAATATGCACGCCACCGAAAATCGTATAAGGACATTGGCGGACCATTAAGACATGGCAAATTTATTTCTGCTACTAACTCTCTACACTTTCATACAAAAAAATGGAAAATAAAATAAAAATAACCACTAGAATTGTACAGTTTTCATTGGTATACCTCTTTATTTTTGACCACGAGAGACGCCATGGAAAAATATTTGCTGATAATAAAACGACACTCATTTGGTGTTTGAATAATATACAGGGTGGAAAATTAACTCGGACCGGCAAGGGCAGTTGTGTTGGGCAGTTTGTGTTGTAAGTAACTTACTTTGCTATAAGAGACTCGTCTTTTATTACTGTGAGTGCTGAGAAAAGGCAGGCAAGTGCTGTTAACTCGTACGGATGGGTTCCAAACACCTGTAATAAATAATGCAATTTTTAAAGCCTACCTAGGTACCTAGAAATAGTACGTGAAATTCAATCATACAATGATAGTGCCCCGAGTTACGGAAAAAAAGTTCACATCTGGATACCAGCACCAAATTTTAGTACGTTATTAGGCATGGTCTCTGGACCCCAAAACTGCCGCAAGGTCACCGAATATGACGTCATTCGTCTAGCCGCTCCCGCGTCCTTAAGAATGTTTAATTGTGTTGTGACAAAACTACACATCCACATAAGAGATATCAAATGAAAGGTAATTAAATGTACTATAAATGACTTTTACATTTGAATTTAATAAATGTTATACTTTAGGAATTATTCACACAATAATTTCAATGTCAAAAGAAAAATACGGAAATTCAGGTTTTACTGCAAAACTAAAAACATTAAGTTATGCAAATGTACTACAAAAATATAAACAATTTACTAAGCTTCATAACGTAGTTTAAATCTTGAAAATCTGTCAAGATTACCTTCTACCAGTCGAGATTACCTCACATTTTTTTACTATTCTACCATGAACGGCTGCTTTCGAAAACCACTTTTTTTTTGTGAACTTGTAACTTCGTGAAACGGGGCCCTGGTCTATCCTGACTTTTCGATAAGTGGACATTATGTTATGACACCTGAGGCGTATGATGCTACGCTTTGTCGCGCGATAAATAAATGATAAAGCATCCGTCCCGTTCTAACAAATAGTGAACGAGAGTGACAGATGCTTTATCACTTTTATCGGAGATGGGGGAATTATAACATTCGGACTTTTCGACAATGGACTTCGGGATTTTCTGACCTTTGGGCATATATGCCCCTGAATCCTTTCAATGAAAACTGTTTTCAGCGAGGTCGGATATCATACCGTTTTGGAGTTGAAAATTGTCGAAAAACTGCGATTCTCAATCTCAACAAAAGGTCATGACTTGAAACATGAAGATACGCTCTTTTGCTGGTGCATTTTTTCTCGTCACGTTTTGTAGTAACAGCTACGAAACCCTATACTGAGCTTGGTTCGACATGCTCTTGGCTGGTTTGTTCTGTTCTAAATTCAAAGCAAGTTGCATGCATGGTAAAACTACAAGTAAAGTAGCAAAAAAAATGTGAACAATACCTTTAAAGTCTTGGTCTTCTTTTGATTGTGTTCCCAACCTGTCCCCATTAAAGTAAAGCTAAATTTTGTACTGTTCATAGTTTCTTCATTAGGGCCATCATGAGTCATGATGCCCAATGTAAAAAATCGCGGATACCTGCGTAATAAAGTCCTGAAACACTTAAAGTAAGACAGCCAATAATAACAATAGAAAGCCGGGATAATCAAAATTAAAAGTATCAGTTTTGGCATTGTTGTGTACATCTTGAAATTAACTGGCTTATGCACTTTTTTTTCGTGTAAGTATTGCTGAGTCCAGTCAATAATATTACCATCAGGGCCTGGGTAAGGAAACCAAATTTTCCCATCTTTCCGGTGAAAAAATGACCTGAAAAATAACAATAATGTAGTGCATTCATTGTTGATATCGGCAACGCAACCAGTAACAAAAATGGAACAGTACTAGTACGGGAGGCATCTTGCTTTCTATCTCAGTTCATCTGATTTTCTCATGAAAATGCTCTGTTTCTTCATTATTTCGGTCTACTTCCAGTCACAAACCTCAACACCTCGGAGTGATTGCGTTTGCCCAGGGGAGGGCCGTAAACTTGCTAAAAATTCTGGAAAAATATCTGATCGTCTCAAGGGTAGTCATGAGAAAATCAGGTGAATATCTCGCCTGTGCCTCCTAGACCATACTACGTCACTATAAAGAAAGTTGCAAATAAATACGAGTTTCAAGAGTAAAAAAGAGTATAGTAATAGGTACATAGGGTAAAGAGAGCAACCTTGCGTGAATTTTGGAAACAAGGCCTACATAGGCGCTCCCAGCGGTTTTTGGTAGTAACCATTTCGGTACACATGCTCACTGTACAGAATGATTTCTGGGTCGTGGAGCAAGAAAATAAGGCTTAATACAATATTCAAAGATGAACCTAATGATGTTAATTATTAATTTCTTATCACCAATATTTTTCGGATTATAAGTAGAAAAAACTTTTTTGCTTAAAATTTGGTCCCCCTACTCAATGTGACGTCTTGTCGCTTCCCATACTGCGTATGTCAAAAGTCATAGGGTGACCATGATTTATTTAGTTTAAGATTAACTTTACTTAAAAATAAGAAAATTCGAATTAATGCTGTTTCGATCAAATGCTATCATAAGATAATATGGACTGGTTATAGTCAGAAAAACTGGTCCGGGATCACGACCCAGAAATCACTCTGTATATTAATGATACTGGCCATGTACCAAAACTAATTAATCCTCTCACTTGTTATGTTGCCTTTTTTTTTAATAATATATTTTTTCGGCTTCTGCAAACTTTGCGTAGTCGCGCTATACCTTAATTTTACACTTCAATTTTATTTAGTTTTTATTATTTGTTGTTGTTATGGCGGCAATACACATTCCGTAAACAATTCTAGTCTTTACCTATTACGGTTCAAAAGATACAGCCCTGTGACAGACTGACAGACGGACTGCGGAAGCTTAGTAATAGGGTCCCGTTGGCACTTGCCTATTATTTAACCGGGGAGGTAAATAATAGGCAAGTTGGTGGAAATCGAGTTCTGTGGGACCCCCCCCCCCCCCCCCCCCTCCCGGAACTACGTCAACCCCTGAGCCAGGACGAGGGAGTGCTCTCCACGTACCAGGCAATAATTAGTTACTTATACTCTGATGACTTACAAATAATGTTCTATCTATGGGATCTTACTTTTTCATTTCTTCTGGCTCTGGGTCATATAAGAGTTCAGGGAACGTTTCCTTTTTCAAACGGTAGTACTCTGGAAAGTTTTTCAGTTCATGTACTAATGAATCCCATGTCCCGTAATGCACTAGGCAATTGTTGCCGCCAAATATACCCCGTATACTGTAAACTGAACTGGGCACTTCTATTTCTATGTAACACTCAACACTTTGTAAAGTACCTGGGAACAATAATATTTTATTTGTATAAGGGAATCGGTCGCTTATAGGCAATGACCGACCTGAAAACGGTACTGACGTACAGTAAACTGACATTTGTTTATCTTAAATGTGTCTTTTGTTAATGATATCGAGCCTCTTAGAATAATAAAAGTAGATAGCACGCTTTAATACCGACAAATGTGGAAAAAATCTTGATTGCATGCTATGCTAACTATTTTATAATAAACAAATAAATACACGTTTTAATTTGTTTATTGTTTTTATTTTAAAACGAAAAGAAAATAAATAATATTTATTTATGCTGCATAACCCGTGATTTAGATGTTGACAGAAACATCGATATATTTTTTGTCGATAAAATATTTTTCTCAAACATGCAATGAAATGTTAACATTACGCGCCTAATAATAGGCCGCAAAGTACCTCATTTCCGGTGCGGCTTGACACTTAGCATGTAATGGAATTTCATACAACATTGCCGGCCTAGGCCGCAAAGTAATTATTTTTTAATTTCCATTTCACATTTATTTGAGCCACAGCATCATGGCCAGGGAGCGTAAGTTTCGTGCCGGTGACAGGCAAATGACGTCAACCTACATACAGGCTGATTTAGTTAAGGTTGTAAATTGATTTACCGTTACCGTAAATTACCGGTATCGTTTAAGTTATGAATTAATTATAATCTACTTCTTTTTTTATTGATTGGCTTCAATGGTAGAAGACATTTTGTAAGTAAAAATGGGTAGGTACGTCGTTGTTCTTTTATTTTAACGGAAAATTGAAAATATTAATCGAATATGCGATTTAGCATATTATACTTATCCGAATGTATTATATTTATGCGGTCCCTTCTATATCAAAATGCGTTTCTGATTTCTTTTCAAATTTCCCGTTTCTATAAATAAGATAACACAGGCTGACATATCTCGATTTATAAAATGGCTTCTACCATTAACACCAACTAATTAAGGTAGTGATAAAATTAATTCATAGCTTTTTTCTACTCCTGTACTGTTATCTGTCTTTTACTTGGTCACGAACACCAATATAAGAACATACATAATATGAGTTCAGAGAAGTCTATACTCTATTCCCCATAACAGCACTAGTGTCGTTATAGTCACTTTACGTTATTGCTAGCATCCACAGACTTCTAAATCTAGGTTAAACTTAGGTCAAGGATTAAGCGCTCAATTCTAACTTCACGATAAAAATTCACAACTACCAACTTAACAAACAATTAAATTCCTACGATTCATAAGAAAAACAAAACTTTCCGAATTAAATTAATTGATGTCAACATAAAAAAAAAGTATTTTAATTATCGTCACATCGTGTCACCAGCCATATCAAAAAAAAGCTTACCATAGACACAACTGTCATGCCGGCTGTACACACTCGGAGAGACCGGACGAGACACGCGTGACGTCCATGTATTTTATATTTTAACCTAGTCGTAGAAAAAGTATTGTATGCAACGTTGTATAATTAAGTCAAAAAACGCTCATTGCGTCTCTATTTGCGATACTCGCCGCATTCGCGGCTCGTATCGCAACTCACGCAATTCGCATTTTTTGAACCTTCTTATACAACTGTTGCATAAAATACTATTACGATACCGGTAATCTCCGGTAACGATAAATCAATCTAAAACCTAAATTTCATCCATAAATTTCAGCCATAAAAAAAATAATAAACGATGTTTGCTATATTTTGCTGTTGTATTTATTTAAAATTGACATGAACAGAACAACTAACTAGGCATCGGATATTCCGACGCTTATTTACCTAAAGTTGGCGAATTCCCGGAAAAATCTAAGCAAGCATGGAGTCGGCTTCTTAAAAATATATTTTTAAATAATATAAGTTCCAGGATTCCGGGATTGCATAAAACGTTACGAGAATGTAATTGTATATTGCAAAAAATGTTTAGGTTTTAACTTTTTTTGGTTAGTTTTGTAAGAAGGTACACTGAATAAATTACTGAATTCATTGATACTGATACAGCTACTTCAAGTGGCAAGCGCATACATCAACTTGAGTTCTTACAAAACTAACCAAAAAAAAGTTAAAACCTAAACATTTTTGCGATATACAATTACATTCTCGTAACGTTTTATGCAATCCCGGAATCCCGGAACTTATAGTATTTAAAAATATATTTTTAAGAAGCCGACTCCATGCTTGCTTAGATTTTTCCGGGAATCCGCCAACTTTAGGTAAATAAGCGTCGGAATATCCGATGCCTAATTATTACCCCTCCAAAAATAGGTATTATAAGCTTATAAGAAACTGTTTAAAGTAAAACGGCTTAACATTCATGCGTATTACCCCTGAGAAAACTTCGTTTTACCCCTGGAGGGGTAATTACCCCCAGGTTCGGAACCACTGCTATAGAAAAACATTTTTAATGACGGTAGGTGTCAACCAGCTTTGTTAGTTATGTTGTTTTTGTAAACATCCCTTCAATTATTTTCACTTGTTCTCTACCAAGTCCATAATTACAACACAGACCATGCTACAGAACAGGCATACCTACCATTAAAATGCTTTTCTAGGTGCGCGAACCCCATCACCCCTGGTAGGGAGCCAAAACCGCATGCAGAGATTATCAACACGTTGGCTTCTTCTGCAGCTTTATGATATGATCTGTATATACTGATCATATGCTGAAACATAGAAAACATTTATGCCACACCTGACCATAAAGCTGCGCGTACGGAAAATGCCGCTTTCTGGCCAAGTGTAGACATAAAATTATGTACACAACACGGGAGGTAATAAAGAAAGCCCTCGATCGCATATTTACGACCCTCGCTTGCAGCTCGGGCCGCAAACTTCTGCGATCTCGGCCTTTCTTTATTTTACCACCCTAGTTGTGTAATGTACTATTGTTTTATTTAATGTTTATAAGGTGGACCTACTTTTCATACCTATTTCTAGTACTCGTAAATCCGACCATTTGAAGTATTTAACCGTAATTACGTGACATAATTACTAACAAGTGAAGTTGAAGATGTTTCTGTTGTAATCTGGTAATTTGGAATTACCGTAGGTAATCATTTAAAGATGACCTATGACCGGCTTCATCGGGCCCTATCATCAGATCAGGACATTAGGTCCATGTCATAGTATTATCGCATTGTCATTCGATTTAGGTACCTACTACATATGTATGCAACATTTCAAATCAAACGGTAACTGGAAAATGGGTCAAATTCAGCTATCGATAACTCATTACAGACAAACAGGCAGACACCGAGGTAGGTAAAACTACACACTTCATTAAAAACATTACATGTAATAGATGATTAAAAATAAAAAACTGCCATGGATAAGTGCGAACTTGAAAGTTACAAACAGGCTGTGAATAAAATAAGGAATTATTCAATTATGTAAACTAATACATACATATATAAATGTTTCTAGGCACTCTATCTTTCTTTGTATGTTGTATTTTACTGCTGCTGCTAGCACTTGCACTTATCCATGGCAGTTGTGTTTTTAATTTTAATAATTTATTTTATTTTAGTGACACGATTTATATAAGACAGGGGTTCCCAAACTGTGCGTCACACGGGACATTCAAGTCGTCGTACGTTTAACCTAAAATCACTCCAAAGTATCTTCTTTTACAAGGGCCTCGCAAAAAGATTAGTTAAATCATGTCAAAGGAGTCGCAGGATAAAAAAGTTTGGAATCCTCTAGTCTAAGATATTAATTAATTATTGACAACATTTCATTTTTCTAAACACCGAGAAATTTGTGTAGTATTCGAAAGCCTCCCGAATGTACTGACATAGGTATTTATTTAATACATAGCATCTAAAAGATACAGGAAAATATAAGAAAATATATTATTTTACTAATTATACGACAGAAGATAGTTGTCTTAGCCTCGCTCGATTGCAAAAAATAAGTTGTCATGCTTTAAGGTGGTTTTCCACCGGCAGGGCGAGACGAGACGCAAATTTCAATTCAATCCTCGTCTCGTCTCGTCTCGCCCTGCCGGTGGAAAACCAAAAACCACCTTTTCACACCTCCTATTTAGAAATACCATACGTGACGTAAACGATAATAATCGTCTTATAAAATAGTAATACAATAAATTTAACACTTCATTTTTAATAATTATATCGTTATTTTGGTAGGTAGCGTTTGTATTTGAATTTTCCTCAGAGTCGGTGTGAAAAGCAGTTTGTGTCACAAGGTAGCAAAATTATTTTCACCACGGGCGTTATCACTTGCATCCCTCACTACGCTCCGGATTCTACTTTAGAATCCTTCGCTTCGTTCAGGATTCAATGTACGCCCTCGCCGTAAATACATCATTTTGCTCCCTTGTGACACAATATACTATTATGCTTCTGAATTGAATTCAGTGTTGCCAGACGTACTATAGTAAAATTATTGTACATAATTTTGACTCAAAAGTACGATAATTTGCCAGGCTTTTTTTTATTTTCTTTTTTTAGTTATAAACACATACATGGTCTTAATTCTTCAGCAGTTTCCTGCTAAACTGTATTAACAGTTTGACCATTATTTATTTATTTTATTTATTTTATTTATTTTATTTATTTTATTTATTTTATTTATTTTATTTATTTTATTTATTTTATTTATTTTATTTATTTTATTTATTTTATTTATTTTATTTATTTTATTTATTTTATTTATTTTATTTATTTTATTTATTTTATTTATTTTATTTATTTTATTTATTTTATTTATTTTATTTATTTTATTTATTTTATTTATTTTATTTATTTTATTTATTTTATTGATTTTATTGATTTTATTTATTTTATTTATTTTATTTATTTTATTTATTTTATTTATTTTATTTATTTTATTTATTTTATTTATTTTATTTATTTTATTTATTTTATTTATTTTATTTATTTTATTTATTTTATTTATTTTATTTATTTTATTTATTTTATTTATTTTATTTATTTTATTTATTTTATTTATTTTATTTATTTTATTTATTTTATTTATTTTATTTATTTTATTTATTTTATTTATTTTATTCATTTTATTTATTTTATTTATATTTATATTATTTAGGTATACCATATTGTATTATTTGCTCTTGAAAATTACAAATTGCTTAATTAACATTGAACGTCACTCTAGTGTCTGCAGTAAATGCTAAATAAGTATTCGAAATATTTTCGCTTTGTTTTGACAATGTCACATTTACGACGTTGTTATTTTTCTTTTCATCATAACCCAATAACAATAGAACATAAGTACGGAACAAGGTCGACGTCCGCGGGCAAAGGACAATGCTCACGTAGTATGGAAAATTAACCCAAGCCCGGCGCAAACGAAAAGTAGGTAACTCAAATTATAGGTAAAAATAAGTAATTTATTACAGCATAGGGGGAACCATCGAAATATTTTTTTTAAAGTGTAAAATTGCTATTAAAATTTTTGCAGCGTTAATGTTTTCGTAAAAGGATAATTAAATCGCTAAAATGGTTGTTTGAAAGGGACTAACAGGGAGCATCATCTTTCTTATTTGTAAATGCCCCTACTACCAGTGGCTACTGTCCTGGTATCAAAGAAAACAAAACACAAAAAAACTTTATTCGTTTTCTATATCTACGATTACATCGTCTAGTGTGTGTCCGTCCAGGGTGATTGAAGTTCTGTTGAAATCTGGCCCACCCCAAGTACTATATGACTCATTATATGAGCACAGCTGCCCAAAGTCCTTTTTCCATGTATACAGGAACAATAATGTTCTAATATAAGGTCCTAATTTATTAGTTGCAGATATTTTTACAGCTGATAGTACTCGGTCTCTGGAGTATATTAAAGCATGAAACATTATAGCTTTTATGATGTTTTTTTGAAGAAAAAGGAAAAACAAATTTACTACGTAATAACACCCTGTTAATGTGATTACTAAATGAAAACTCATTGAACAGATTCTAGTAGCTCTTTTACGTACCACTTAACTGTAACTGGCCACTTCACGTCGATAAATCCCATCCTAATGACATTTGCAGTTTTCCCGCCGAACCGTTACGATATTTACGACAAACAATTGTTGACATGACAGATAGTGTTATTGTGACATGTGATAATGCACATGGTGACTTTTTTTTGATGAAATTATATTTTTTTTTTGTTAGGTAAATGAAATCAAAAAAGTTATATGAAAAGATATCTTAATTTCTATTTAAAGTTAATTATTTTAATGTAAAGTATAATGTGTTAAAATATCTGCAACTAATAAATTAGGACCTTATATAGCGTGTCTGCTATTGTCAATATTGTCATCTTTATACAAATATTATGATCCCTGCAAAACATCGAGAAGCAGTTTCACACTTTTAGAAAAATATTTCTATGATTCCAACTATGCAGTATTTGATTACTCATTTTTAGTAATAATTGGAGATACATTTCATTTCCGCCGGGCCTGGGTTTAAGCATTGTCCTTTGAAGGGCATGTACCTATTTAAACGATTTTTTTTAATTATTTGAATGAGCATTTTAATTTTGCAGTAACGACTTTCTGTGAGCTATAGAACAAATCAAATCGAGCGATATTTTAATCTGTTTAGAACTCCGCAAAAAATATTTGTTGGGCCCCAAAAATACGAGAAATGAGCATCAAATCAAATATATCATATTTAGACCCGTTTTATATAATTCGATTTATCTAGATTAGTTTTTTGTCTATTTAAATTTTGGGTAACCCATTTCTATGCTTTTCGCTTCAATATTTGAGATGAAATAAGCACGCAATTTTTTTTTTGGGTGGCGCATGTCGTAGTCGTACACACTATAAGTATGCCAGAACGTGACGGATGCTTTATCACTTATTTATCGCGTGACAAAGCGTAGCATCATAAGCCTACAGGTGGGAGCCAAAGCGTTCCCTGGGGTCGAACCAGCTCGCGTCTCGACTTCCGTCTTATATTCGCGAAACTTATCAAATGTTTCACTTTTATTCTACAAAAAGTCAACATGAGTCTTCCGAGTAAAATCGGATATCTGAATGAACAATTTCCAATATCTCATTCGCTCTCATACCTTTGTTTTTAAAGGGACTCTTAAATGTCTTCCCTTTGATGCATGGGATAGATGGTTTGCACAAATCGGTACTCTTAAAATCCATACCGGTTGCGAGCACATTCATTTTAGACATATATTTCGACTTAAATGAGCTCATGCTCAGCCGCCGCTGCCTGCACATAAAATTGCAAGTAACAAAATGATGCATATGCACAAAGCACATAGATATACAGTATTATTTTATTCGTGAATGTGTACTGACTAATAAAGTTGAAATAACTTAACTAAGAGCGTTCATAGCCCGAAGCTTAAAGAGTTTTTGTGCAGTACTTTTGAATACAAGGTTGTACAGTGAGACACAAAAGTGTCAAGTAATAATTTATGTTAAGTACTGAGTACAGACAAGTACAGAAGTAAGTGTAATTGATTAAGGGGGCCTAATGGAGGTCGTATATGTATGACAACGCACTGACGATATGTACTGTAATTCTATTACAGTTACACTCATGTCAAAATGGTTTTGTAACTGATTTGAATATCAATATAGCAACTATCAGACCACTGCTACTCGTATTTTTACATTAAAGTTCATCCGTTCCAACAGATTGATTATTGATTAAAGGCGGCGGGTTGTACGACGACGCTGTGAGGCGTAAATGGGAGGGTTTGTAGTAAGAATGGCTGTGGGAGTCAGTCAGTGAGGACTTTGCTTTTTATATGTATAGAAGATTGATTATGGGTGATACATTTTCTTATATTATTGAAGTTCTTAATCAATGGCAACATTATCGTGACGTAAGCATGTCTGAGATGATCTCGCGAAGAACATACCTGGTTTTCTTGTATCAACGTCTTGTATAGAGGGGCTTCGGTATAGTGGCACAGATTATATAATAGTTCTTCGAACAGATACGACACTCTCCCGCAATACAATAGAAAAGAACATTCCGGAATCATAACGTCCGAAGTGCGGTCGTCGACCCCGCGCGGCGTAAAATCAGTGCTAGGGCTGTCGACCGATACCCAAATAAATTATTTCACAAATAGATTGAATTAAAAAACATTTTTTTGTTATATTTTTTTTATTTACAAATGTTGCACTTTAACGTAATTATGTATAATTTTTTTCCCTACTCTAAAATATCTATTGTTAAATTTTAAAATAGAGAAAATTCGAAATCGTGTAAATGCGCGATTGAAGTGCAGTGCAACGCGGTCCATGCGAATGCTTTTGTTTTTTTTTGTTCGTGAACAGGCTCAAGGAGCGGTCAAAACTATCGGGTTATGTTAGCGGTAGGCTGCACGCATGGGAGCACGTGGCAACCAATGGAGTTTTGTACCGCCGGCGGTAAGTGACGTCACTCAAGGTCGCGCTCGGCGAAAAACGAGTGTCGGCCCCCTGATAGTGGTACGTCTTGAACAGTAGGTAAAGGTACCTACGATTATATTCGTCACCTACATGTCACCTACACTCGTCCTCATACAGGCTAAACAATAGTTATTTGCTGGTTGTAGCTGTATAAGTGACAAAGTGATTGTTAGTAACAGGTTTGATGAGTTTTAAATTACTAGCTACTCGGATATTATGTGTGATTAAGATTGATTATCGCCGAGACTGACATATACTCGTACCCTTGACTTTACAATAACTACGTTCATTTTTAGTCCGCAACGTGAAGTGAGGTTTTAAGCTATTACTTCTAAAATCAGATATTTTAACGACGATTAGTATAATTTCATTCAAACCTAGAACTATTAGATATTAGAAACTTGCCAACGGATTGCGTAAACGCAGTAAATAATTATGTTTCAGATATTGGCAATCTCTCGCTAAAATGATTCAACCGGGAAATTGTTTACCGGTAAACTCTAATCGCAGTTTAATAAACTCTGGTCCAAATTCTTTTGTTCTCTTTGAGACTGATGCTAATGAGGTGTTTGTAGTGTTATCGAACTTGAAATCAAGTAGTGCTCCTATTTGGGATGATATCTCAACACATTTCCTGAAAATGGCTAGTGGCGTTATAGGTCCTATAATATCACACTTGGTAAAATCTGTATTTCAAGCAGGGGGAATTCCCTGAAATCCTCAAACAAGCGGTTATTACGCCTGGGTTCATGTGGGTGTGGGAACACAGACGATATATCTAACTACAGACCCATATCAGATTTACCAGTTTTTTTTTTAATTTTACTAAAACAAATCTATATCACACTAATAAATTACCTTAATAAATTCAATAAACTTTTAAAATCCTAATTTCATTTCAGAAAAGGATTCCACCGAGGATGCCTTGACTACCCTTTTCTGTCTAATTGTGGATAATGTGGACAAAAGCAAAAATATGGTGTTAGGGGTACTCCGCTATCTCTTTTTAACAGTTGCCTTCAAAATCGAACGCAAAAGGTCAACATAAGTAATCATGTCAGTGAAGAGCGCACTATAACCTACAGAGTACCACAATGCAGCGTCCTAGGTCCAACGTTATTTCTAATCTATATCAACCAGCTTCGTAATGGGAATATCGATGATGCGATGGCTCTCCAATGTCGCAAGATGGCTCCATGAAAATTTACTCACCCTAAATGCAAGCAAGACTACTGTTTTACAAACTGTAAGCGAACCCAAGCGGATACAAACTTTTCTATTAGAATTCACACCTGTCATAACTCTATACCTACAAACTTCTTCTGCACAATCATATAGTTAAGGTACCCCCTTTTATTTAAATCAAAGGACATTTGGTACTTTTTTCCCCACTTTTGCCCTACTAGCGGACACAAACGAAACCAATTAAAGATTTTACATAATGTTATGGGCTTTACCACTCCGTATTTTTTATTCCCAAATGTAATGGGAAAGCTGAGAAAATGAGATTTTTATACCGGACTTCTTGCTGGAGATCGGCGTCGTTAGTTTTTTTTATTCTATGCCCAAATTGACAAATGCGTCGTGATTAGTGTTCGAAGTTCAAACTTGAGAGACCCACACATGGTTCCGGTCCAATGAGTGTACCCTCCGACTCCGAGCCCTTTCTGGCTAGCTCATCAGCTTTTTCGTTGCCGATGAAGCCTTCGTGCTCTGGGATCCACGTTAGTATCACCTTGTTATGCCTTCCAAGTTTGTTTAGGGCTTGGACGCCATTGTATACCAGTCTAGAGTTCACTTTTGGCGCCGTAAGTGCTTTAAGTGCCGCTTGACTGTCGCTGAGTATATAGATGTTTTTTCCTTGGTATGCCTATCTATATTCTCCTGGGCACAGGCGATTATTGCATGTCTCCGCTTGGAAGACAGTAGCATAACCTCCCATCTTAATACTGACATTGTAGTCTATTGTATGAATGCCAGCTCCCGTACCGGAGTCCATTTTGGATCCGTCTAATTCCCATACGCCACAATAATGCCCCTTTGCTTAGCAAAACTAGAAGTTAAAAGCTTTAAATTGAGGTATTCATAAAAATAAATAACTACCTATATTTTTTTTATTTTTGAGGTTTTTCTACATATAATATCTTCCGTAAACTGAGTAGGTATTATAGGAGGCTTTGTCCGGGTCCTGGGGAATTTTTCCATAGTAAAGTACCCAATGTCCTTTACATATCGTTGGTTCAATCGGTTCTTGCCTACTGTATCCCTATCCCTATATGGCAGGGTTTCTTAAACTGTGGTCCATGGACCCCTTAGGGGTCCGTGATACGAGAGCCGGGGGTCCGTGACTACGCATACAACACAAACTTTCATGTACCCTTGATTTTCTTTTTCTCTGATTGTATTTGGAAGGGGTCCGTAAGGTTTCCGAAATAATATAGGGGGTCCGTGACCAAAAAAAGTTTAAGAACCTCTGCTATATGGGGTGAGGCCACAAAAACTAAATTTATTGAACTTGAGAGAGCACAATGCGCATTACTAAAAGTAATGTACTGCAAACCGTATAGTGGGATTTTTTACAAATGACCAATTATGTAAACAAACGGATTAATTTGCCTTCATTACTTCGTAGCCATGCACTTTTTAGTAACATACATAGTCTTATCAACAATTTATAATTATACATGAATATTTTATTTAAATTAATTTTTAATTACATTATCTATTAATTACTCATATTTCAGTAAAAACAAACTTAGTTAATAGGTACCATTTCGTTATGCGTCAAATGCTAGTTAATTTTTTTTACTACCTAATCTAAAATGTAGAAATCTGTGTTGTCTCTGAATTTGTAGTGATGACAAAGTCAGCTTTTAAATAGGTACATTTTGATATCGATTAGTATTCCGGAAAGTTTATAAAAAATAATTAGTATGTCGCTCGGGGTTAGCGGGCCGCGGGGAGAGGCGCGCGCGCGTTTCTATCCTAAATCACCCTAAATTCATAACTCGACCAAAAAACGGGTGCCCCTTGAAATCTCTACAAACTTTTCATCGAATTTCATTTCATCGACAATGATTCATAGAATATTCAGTATAAATATTATATCTTGGAGTATTATGGCCAATGATCGTACTCAACGTGCTGTTTTGGTAGCAAAGTATGGTTGACAAAAAAACAAATACACAAGTAGGAATTTCAAATATTATATATTTTACAAGTTATGAGATTTATATACATATTTATAATCACCTATCCAAACTATACTGAATAAACGACTAAAATTAGTTCAACAGAGTTGGGTGTCAGTCGTTCACGTCGATTGGAAAAAATCCATTTTAAATAGCTAAATGACCTTTCTACGTTAACAGAAGTCACAGGAAGGTAATTTAAGTCTCTAAAATATTGCACGCAATTTTTATTAGGCCTCCGCTTGAAATAGGTACTTGAATATCAACTCTAGACACGAAGTGTATTGGATTATTTAAATTAAAATAAACTAATTACATTTTCAACGATAGTTGTATTATTGTGACATTTAATGTCATTTGACGTAAATTGTTTTAAAAAGGGAAATTATAAGTCAAGCCGCAGATTTATTTCTTGGCCACGGGCTCAAACTTCTCATTTTATAACTAAGCAACGGGAAAATGAGATAGCCTCTAATAAATTAATTCGTCTCTTTTACAACGCCAACTAAATATTCTTTAGAAAGCGTCAAACAAAGATCAACAATTATCTTAACTTGCCTTCTTGTTTATATATTGCCACCTAATTTACTAACTCAGCCATGGATTTTACATTTCATCACCATTTTACGTTTTACGGCTTCAACACAAAGTCCTCAAAAAAATATAATTCAAGCTTCCATTGACAACATCATTTATTATAACTTAGCATGTAAAATAATACATCATATTCTGTTATCGAGAAAATAGCCACTTCAAAATTTGGCGCGAGTGCGCGAGACGACAGTGACCGGCCATTTGCACCAATCAGAGAGCGCCATTCATGTACCGACGAGTTAGTCACCAGGGTTGCCAGACGTACGAGGTTCCTTGTACAAATACGAGATTTGTGGTCTGCTGTACGAGGTACGAGGACACTATTAGGCTCGTACGAAATTGTACGAGGTTTTGGGTTAGGAAGCTTTTTTACCATTTCCACATACAAAATTTCGTTAGACTCTGTGCGGAAAGAGAATAGGATTTAGATTGGGGGGCGCTGTAATGCTTTTCTAGGTATTCCCTTGACTTGTCTAAATTTTTTCTCTAAATTTGATAATTACCAAGATAAATGACGGATTGTAAAATGTAAAATTTTCAATGATGGAATATTATGTATACGATATTAGCCTGCGAAAATCCGAATCTAGGGCTCTCGCTGGTTAGGACGCGTGCCGACACAGCGCGCCCTAGAGTGTTTTTATAAAGCCGGAGGCGTGGAGGGAGAGCAGCCCTCGCCCGCCATGACGAAGCGCGGGAACGAGTGAGGCGAACGGCTGAGGCTGGTCGCCGAAGGCGACCAACAAGCCGAAGCTGCGGAGCCGAGCGAAGTGACCGTGCGCCGTCATGCAAGGGCGGAAGGGCTGCTGTTCCCGCAGCGCCGGAGATACGGAAAGTCACTATTGACATTAAAAACGAGCTGCTACCAGAAAACTGTGGTGTGCGGATGTGTTATGCGCTCCGATTTAAAGTCATTCGTCGAAAATTTTACAAGTGCTAGAAATTTGATTGGTTTATAACAAAGGGGCCGTTGGGGGAAATGACTTTAACAAAAAACTTAAATAGGCTGAACGAAAAAGGCGGCCAGAAAGCGGCTTTTTCCGTACGCGCAGCGTGCGGAACAAGTCACTTTATTGCCAGGTGTGGCATAAAGTAAATTAAAAAATTAAACCGACTTCAAAAAAGGTTAAAATAAAAGTTGGTGGTAATATTAGTGGCCAAAATTTACTATTAGATGACAATTTTAGCTAAATTTTGACGATTAATTAATGTGGGTTGAGTTATATTTTAAGCGTACTGAGTTAAAAAATTAGAAGCTAATAGCATATCTTTTTTGATGGCATATATTAAGATTTTAGATGTCTACTGCTTGAATGCATGTTACAAGTTTAGATGCTAAAAAATAACCACCATGCTGAGTTGTATTTAGAGTGGCCTACATAGAAGATAAGTAGTGGCTAAGATAGTATAATTCAGACGCTCGGTAATTGTGGCTGACTTAGTAATTTAGATGGCAATGTAGATTTTTAGAGGCGAATAATGCTATTAAAAAGAAGTCTGTTTAATTAGCACCCTTTTAAAAATATATTAGGACGGAAAAGGTTTTATACCGCAAAGTGGTTTTAAATCTAGAGGTAGAAGTATTTATTTTATATTTAAGAACAAAAGTGAATATTCAAATGTATTTGTTTTTTCTGCCAACCATACTCTGTGCTACGAAAAGTGCACGTTGATAACGATCACTGATTATGGCTTCATCGACTGTTCATTACTTACATATTAAAACAATGGGCTAGACGACTAAAAAAAACTGTTTAGTCCGTCAGTTAGATTATTAAAAAATATTGTACACGTATTTTTTCTTTTGTTTGACAAACAAAAATGACGAGGATAGAGCGCTTAGAATTTCCGAGTGACGTCACTCCTAGGTACAATTTTCACCTAGGAGTGACGTCACAAGCCCCCACTCCAGAAGTTTGATGATCTATAACTTTGTCGATTTTTAATATTTTGATAAACCAAAAAATACGTGTCCCATATTTTTCCATAATCTAACGGATGGACTAAGTAGAATTATATAGTTTTAACCCAGTCGTCATCCCTATTATTAGAACAACGGTACCTACCTACAACGATGTTTAAATGCTTAAAAATACACTTAATAAACTATTTAAAAGACAGAACAACAAAATATCGCTTATATATATATTCTGTGATATCGCTGTGTATTTCTTCGCCGTATTATTTATATAGGTACATGTTTTAGTATTGAAAGATACTGACAGAAATAATACGTAGGTAGGTATTTTCTATTTTTCGCTCAGGAATCCTCTGTATAAATAAGAACGGTCAAAAAAATGTCCCCCTGTAAAGAAATCTTATCTACGACGACGACATCGATAAATTTATCGACTGCATAAAAACTGTAAAACTGATGTCTACTCCAGTCCTGTTTTTTTATGTCATTTGCATTTATTTAGTCATCCGATACCTAATCATTAGACTTCATCATCAGTCATCTGCTTAAGTAAGACTTAATTACGTGTAGAGACCGACCGAAATTTCGGTTTCGGCCTAGTTACGGCAAAAAAACGGGTTTCGGCTTAGTTTCGGTTTCGGTTGCTATCCGGCCGAAACTACAGCCGAAACCGAAACTGAATTTGAGGGGTTTCGTGCTGCGATCGGACACTCTTTATTTCAAAAAGCACGGATAATTTCATTTGAAATTAGAAGTTATAATATGTTATAATTTCATTATTGATTACTCAGTATAATATCAGAGACTAAATGATTAATATGTTATTTAAAAATGAAGACTGATTATGATTGTAATTTTTTTCTTCCCACGAAAACATGACCTTAGGTATATGGAAGTTTCGGTTTCGGTTCTGGTTTCGGCCGAAACTGAGATCGAAGCCGAAATTCGGTTTCGTATTCGGCCGTAAAAACTAGTTTCTGTAATTTCTGTTGGACACTACTTACGTGTAGCTCAGCAGATATATCAACGTAGTGCGTTTTCGTTTTGATACAACTCTTCACCACTGGGTCCCCGATGACAGTGTAAGGTCCTGCTGCATTCACTAAGACCTTTGCTCGACTACATACTTGCTCGATCGCCATCTCGTTGGTTACATCGCTCTCTAAGACGAGTATATCGTTTATATTTACACCTATAAAGCAATTACTACTATTATTATCTAAACAAACAATTGTGGAGTTCCAAGGACCTTAAAATAAATAGCTGGACAGAGCCTAACAAAGAACTGAAGCATGTCTAATAAGCCGGCTACCTATGTGTGCGTGCTGCTCGCAATAGGGAACGAGCACGACGACAGTGCTGCCAACTGGTGCCGCCAAACTAAACCATGTACCCTCTCATGCTGGGGCCACATTGACGAAAACGCAGTTATTTTATCGCGATGAAGGACGATAAACGTCAGTGTAGCTACAACTTACTATATTTGACATTGACACTTAGATATTGTCTTGTCATTGACATTGACAGCTTGATTTGACAGGGGTTATAGTTTCCTTTATTTTCCGCCCGTGTCTCTTTTGTCGTTTAGTGCTGCCACCTATAGTTCGTGCACGTTCCCTATAGGAAAAAAATTGTTGATGTGTGCGTGCGGCTTGTAAGTACAAGCAGCCAGCTTATTATAAATAGCTTCAGTTATCTGTTGGCGAGGCTCCGTCCGGCTATTTATTTTAAGATCCTTTTCACAAAATGTGTAGTTCTACTGGTGCTATAGCAACAAACAATAAAAATAAAATAAAAGTTAGAATGAAAGGTGGGCCCATACAAAAAAAACGTGCTTTTTTTTGTTACTTTTTGCTCTGGCAACAGCTAGACGCTTCGCAAAATGTGTAATTCTATTGCCACTTTATCAACGAATAGTAAAAAAAAAATTAAAATAAAAGGGGGCCCCCATACAAGAAATGTGTTTTGTTGGCTTTGGTGGTCGATGGTGGTAGGTACCCTTCGTGTGTGGATGCATCTCGCACTTGTTTATTTTATTCAACTACCTATGCACACTTTAATTCAATTCATCTATTTTGCAAATACGCATTAGGCCTCTCAGGGGCTCTTTTACATATTCCAATTTTTAACGAGAAAAAAACGCCGCAACCTCAATTTAAAACAATTAAGTGCAACAACATTCTATGACATGATCAGACATAGAAGTTTTTGTGGCAAATAAGTCAATAAACTAGGGACTTCCTTCCGATATTAAATTTAGCGATAAGAGCCTTATCACACTTGCGATTTGCGAGCTACGGCCGAGTTAAAAGCGAAGTTCCATACAAATGACGCTCACGGCGAACACGCCGCTAGTTCGCCGCGCGCGACTGATTTTGTATGGAAACTCGCCCGCAGCCGCCGCAGCTCGCTCGCAAATCGCAAGTGTGATAAGGCTCTAACTGTTTCAAATACTTACAAAGGCCAATTTAGGTAAATTGTATGCTTTGTGTATCATAATAGTATATTCTAATATTATTATATTACCTACTCAGTTTACGGAAGATATTATATGTAGAAAAACCTCAAAAATAAAAAAAATATAGGTAGTTATTTATTTTTATAAGAATATCTTTAAAACTTGTGAAGAACTTTGTAATTAATAGTTATTTATGTGACTGGTGCATAATTAGAGGCATTAAATACACGAGTGTGGTTTGATGTTTGATGTTTATAAAACGAGCCGAAGGCGAGTTTCATAATAAGATCCCACGAGTGATTTAATACCTAATTATGTACAGTCGCATACATACATAACTTTATCTACATGCATATCGCACACCTAGAGTAGCACAACTCAAAATATTATTTTTGGAAATTGTAACACAGGTGTCTTTGGAGTAAGTGTAATTTTTGACGCAGATTTCGATAATCGCAATAACTCAACTTTGGATTATTTTGAGTTGTGCGACCCTTTATCTAGGTGTGCGGTGTGCGATACCATAAGTTTTCTACAATATGTGTGTACAAATATGGCCTGCATTTTCAAGTGGTACTATTAACTTTTTTGTAGGTATAAAACCCAAGTTTGAATAAAACACAAATAATAAGTAAATTGAAGAAATTGGAATTGGAGATATTGGATAACTCGCTGTCCCGGAATGACAGAGGTGCGGGTTCAAATCCGGCATTAGCTGTAGTCGATCGTATTTCATTTTTCAATGCATTTGCTCAATGTATCTATAATTATCAAATAATAAGAAGTTAAAACCCCTTCTTTCCCACCGTCCACCTCCCGAGACCACTTAGGTGAACCGTTGAAAATTTTTTTTTACTACCGTTCACCCCCGAATATATCGTATTCTTTATATTGGTGACCGTCCACCTCTGAAATTTATTTAATTAATTTTTGGGTGGATTTTCGTCCGCGACATTTGTATGCCTAACTAAATGTATGGCATACAAATTTGTATGGTGTACACTTTAAAAGTGCATAAAACCGCCATTTTGTTTATTTTAACGAACTTCCCAGTGACACTCGCGCCATCAAGACGAATCTAATGTTGTATCATTTATCAAAATCGGTTGTGTCGTTGAGTAGTTACGAGCGGACATAGGAACGGACATACATACATACATGCATAAATACATACAGGTCAAACACATAACCCTCCTTTGGGCTTCACCGCAGTCGGGTAAAAATCAACCCTTTTCCATGTTTATGTATATACATTTAAATAAGAACCACCGGAATAGTAGTTGTCAATGCCATATTGAAATTATATGTATAGACAAACTTGAAATCTGAAGAGTTCTGATAATAGGTATTGATAATAAGGTGTACGGTGGAAATAAAATTTTTCCCATCGTACACCCAAGGTGGTCAAAGGTGAACGGTAGTAAAAAATATTTTCAACGGTTCACCCAGGTGGTCTCGGGAGGTGGACGGTGGGAAAGAAGGGGTTAAAACTTAATGTTTAACTGCGTATAACATATAGATAAGTTTAGTTATCTATATAAACTTTAGTGAAACAATACCCCGGTAAATGGCGCTGTTACATCTGTGAAATCTCTATAAAATAAATAAATAAAAATAAAATAATTTATTTCTGCAAGTAGGCCCTCAAGGGCTCTTTTACAAGTCTGATTCTAAATATGTATTATTTCTTTTGGCGCTGTGGGTAGTGACCTTCTGTTGAGAAGAAGCGCCGGAAGAAACTCACCAGTTTCTCTTTTTTTTAAATGTTGAAATATAACAACAGGTATGACATTATTACATTCGGTTTCATAAATACGTTACAAGAGATGTAAAAGGTCTCGAGGCGTCAAAACAAGAAAATTAAAATAATAGAAAATAAATTGATAGTAAGATTCATGGAGATGTAAAGAGTCTCCGTTGTCAAAATATTAAGTTTTGGAGGTGTAAAGGACCTCCAACCGTCAAAGTATAAAATGGTAATGTTTACTAAATATCTTACAGAAATGTAAAAATTCTGCGACTCACATGATATAACTTAAAAAGTAAATTAAAATAAAAAGTTTTCTCTTACAGATGTATATGGTCTCTAAGTGTCAAAACAGTTGACAAGTTCAAAAACAGAAAAAAATCAACGAATGAGACATTAGGGGAGACCGGGTATGGTTGTCTCGCGGGTTGGTTGTCACAGCGGCCATAAAATAATACTAAACGAAACATTAAGTACATCGATCGGTGCTAAAAGATCGCAAGAGCTGTACATCCTTCCGTACTTCACCAATCGATGCACTTATTCCTCCGTTTAGTATTATTTAATGGCTGCTGTGACAACCAACCCGCGAGACAACCATACCCGGTCTCCCCTATATTAAAATTTAGTTATTTCCAGTTGCAGTTAATCCCACGGTGTTTCAACATTCATGTAGTCTTGTGTGCTGTAATAAGCTTTGGACATGAGTTTACGCTTTACACAACCCTTAAATTTGCTAATAGATAATTCAGTTATGTTTTTTGGCAGTTTATTATAAAACCTTACACAAATTACCTATGAATGATGTTTTTATTTTATGGAGCCGAGTGGTGGCCACTGCAAGCTTATGTTTATTTCTAGTATTAATATTATGTATGTCACAATTCTTCTTAAAATTCATGATATTTTTATGTATACATACATAATATTCTCATAGATGTATTGACAATGCAAAGTCATTACATTAATGTCCTTAAACTTATTTCTAAGTGAGTCTCGATAATTCATCTTATATATCGCTCGAATAGCCCTCTTCTGCAGAACAAATAAAGTATTAAGCTCTGAAGCACTAGCACCGCCCCACAGCAGAATACCATACGACATAATACTGTAATATACTAATCGAGCTGTTTCGATGTATGTTAATTGTCGGATCTTATTGACTGCAAAAGTTGCAGAACTTAGTCTATTCGAGAGATTACCAATATGGGGGCCCCATATTGGTAATCTCTGGAGTTTAGAATCCATACTACAGGGTGCATCGCGGTGCTAAGATTTATCCGGAATGAAACACCCCCGGCAGTATTGTTACATTGATACCAGAGTTGGAATTTGTACTATAATTGTAGTATTTGTACTGTACTATATTTTCATGTCTGGTACTATATACTATCAAAACGACAAGATAGTACGCCAACATATACTATAATTTTCAATTCTCTTGAGCATATCACATCAACCAAATTTATATGACCTAGTTACACTCTCGCGCGAGGCGCCACTAGTCACTAGGTGAAAGTGTAACCATACCATTAGAACGCGCACCAATACGTCTTATAAATATGCATTCTTACTTGTGTTGTGACGCTGTTAAAGAAAGTAAATCAAGGAATAGGCTACTATACTCATATCAAATTTGGCGCAATAAATGATTATTTTCTGTAGTATTTATTTAAGAAATCAATATTTTTCGATTACGGTTTATTAAAAGTGTTTGATGGCTACATATTATTAATTGAAAATTTGCCTTTTTCCTTCGGCCGCCATCGCAACCATTTTTCGTAACCAGTTGCAAAGTTATCGTAGTGTGACGTCACTCAGCTTGAATGACGTCACACTACAGATAATCTAAAGATTAACATAGCTAGCATCGTTTTCGCGCGGTTACGAGGGTTTAAAATTTAAATTATAATTTTGCGGTTTTCTAGGTCGTAAAAAAATACAGTAATATTTTTTTCCGTTAATCAGATAATAATTAATAATATAAGACAAACTTTAAAAAGGGGTCAAGTAGCCTATTGCATCTGACGACATGTTACGCCGTATTGATGCTAAGATTGCCAATGACCATGACTTCCCGATTGATGAAATAGCTGATATCGAAATTACCATGCCGTAATTTGATTCTCCGTTATTTCCATAATAAGTGAATTTTGACTGATTATGACTGACTGATATTAAATTACAAATAAACATACATATTAACATGTGTTTTTATTTCAATCTAGAACAAAATCGATGCATTAACAATACGTACTATTTCATAATACTATCTTTTTCATTTCCATACATAGCTAGACTATAATTTTTCAAGAGCTCGATTCCAACACTGATCGATAATTTAAAGTTAATACTAAGATAGAGTATGCTTTAATGAAAACATTAAGATGTGACCACAGGTACGGGTTTCTTAATGTAGGCCATTTGCTTATCGTTCCTGAACATATTGTAGGGAAATTATGATATGGATGTAGATAAATGAATTTAAATAACTTATTTGTCATAAGAAAGTACAATTTATCGATAAATTAATATCGTTGGGAACTCCCTAGGACAATTTTATTCCTGCCACAAAAACTTCTATGTCTGGACATGATAAAATTATTATAGTTTCAGTAGGTACTTACTAGCTAAAAAGTCAATGAAAAATAAACTTACCTTGGTTTTTTACTTCTATTAACAAGCGATTCAACTTTTCTTTTGAACGTCCTGATATGCCCCAAGTTAAATCTGAATACTCTGATTCTTTATTAATCAAAGCTAAATTCTTGACAATTTTTCGCCCTGTAAAGCCTGTGGCACCCAAAACAATAATATCAACTCTAGAATTTAAAGAACTCATAATCGTATTTTAAATTACAAACTAGTTACAACGAAATAGACGGACTCGCAAAAGAAACAACACGTTCTATCGGCCGGAGACCAGAGGTGAATGATTAAACAAATAGCTTAGCTATTTTGTTTACGGCTACATAAAGTACGAACTGCAAAACAGATAGTTATTTAATAGCTATAATTTCCTTATTCTTATGGACGGACTGCAGTTTTGCACATTACACTTTTTTTTAAATCTCCTAAAAGAGGTTATCATTTTTGTAGATAAATAAAACTAGTTTCAGTCAAAATATGATAAAAGATTATATTTCATCAAAGTTCAAAATTACTATATATTTAATCATTAATTTATTAAAAAATCATTCATTTTGTATTAATATTTGTTTGTTTACCATTTGTGATTATTGCAAAAAATTACAACTACAAGTGACTAAGATCAATTAAATTTGACGCTGCTTGATATAATTAATTAGTGAGGTATAAAATGCTAATTAGTCATAGTTTGTTGCCATCCAAATCAAAAGAAAAATGCGTAAATAAGCCTATGAAAATTTCATTCAATAGAAACACAACGGAAAATCCAGTCGTTCTTATAAAACATATTTTTGGCGTAGGTACTATAATGGGTTGGAAATTGGAAAATAAATATTATATAAGCCCAGCTTGCTGTGATACATTTATTCCATCGTAAAAGTAACGGTTCAGACGGAGATTTTTTTTTTCAATAATTGTTGCTTTATAATTTTGCCCTCGCAAGTGTGTTGAAAGGTTCACTATTATCTGGCAGAAACTTTTTTGACATATATTTGGTTCGCATAATAATACTTAGCAGAAGTATTGTTTGGCAGAAACACCTTACGCAGATTTTTTTTTAGCAGAAATCATTTCGCAGAATTTTATAATCCCGAATCATATGTGGGCATAATGTTGATGGTCATAACAGTCTTCTAAACGAATAGTCATTTCGTAGATAATTTTTTTGCATAATATTTAGCTGGCATAAAATTGTTTGGGTTGCAATTCAAACCTAACCTAACCAAGTTTTTTTAAAAGCAGTTAGTTTTTGTTGGGGGATGCAGTTCAAACCTAACCCAACCTACTTTTTCTGTGTAATATTTTTTTTCATGCGGGGGGCTTCGTCTTCCGAGTCCCCCCGTCCCCCCTTTTTTGGCTTTTCCATAGCTCCGCCCCCCCGTCCCCCCGTTTTCTTCGTTATCCTTATAATTTACTAAACTAAACTAACCTACTTTTCTAACAGCAGTTTTTGTAAGAGGCCGTAGTTCTAACCTAACCTACCTACTTTTCTAACAGCCGTTGCAGTTCAAACCTAACCTAACCAAGTTTTTTTAAAAGCAGTTAGTTTTTGTTGGGGGACGCAGTTCAAACCTAACCTAACCTACTTTTTCTGTGTAACCTTTTTTTTCATGCGGGGGCCTCGCCCCCCGAGCCCCCCGTTTTCTTCGTTATCCTTATAATTTACTAAACTAACCTAACCTACTTTTATAACAGCCGTTCGTTTTTGTAAGAGGCTGCAGTTCTAACCTAACCTACTTTTCTGCAAGCAGAAAAATCATTATGCCATAATAGAAGTATACTACAGGACTATTATGCTACATAAAATTATGCTAAAAAAAATCTGCGAAAGTCATTATCTGCAAAATGATATGCTACAAAATGTATTGTATGCCTAGAAATAATAATGCCAAATAAAGTTTATGCAAAACTACCATTCGACTAAATGTGTTTCTGCGAAACATGTTCTGCGGAGTGTATTTCTGACCAATATTATTCTGCCAGATGAGGGTAACCCGTGTTGAAAAACGTCGTATGATACTCGTGGGCATTGATTTGTACAATCTCGGCTATTACAGCTCTCGCCTAACGGCTCGGGCTGTACAACACTACCTCGACTGTAATGACCAACATAGCCCACTTGTATCATAATGTACTATAATGAACGAATGAGTGAATGAAGTGCATCATTGCATTGCAATGTACATATTTTCGAAAAATTAATAAAGTTAATAGTACAGAAATAAAAATTTAGAGCGTTATTGGCTTATTCTCTTTGGTTTTACATTAATTTATTATATGCTACTATCATATCATCACTATCACAGGCTTTTCCCGCACGCTACGCATACGGAATAAGCCGCTTTCTGGCCAAATGTAGACATAAAATTATGTATACAACACACCCTAGTGGTGTAATGTACTATTGTATGTGAATCATACTGAGTTGTATACCCTCACCATGGTGTACGTAGTAAAATCTGCGACAGTATGACATGAACATAACATACACCGTACTCCAGTACGTCTAGCATAACTAGCCGCGACTTCGTTTCTCGCGCGACAGAGAATCACCTGTCACTGTCACACTATATTGAGTGGAAAGAGATAGGTAGCATTTGTCGCGCGACTAAGAGTCGCGTATCACAGATGTGCTAGAGGTACAGGGGGCATTTTGCGGGTACGTCAGACAGATGGTAAGGTTTACAAATAAATCAATCAATTTTTCAACTGTCAGTATAAGGTATTTGTACTAGGTAAGGGTAAGGTAATAAATAAAAATAAATCTAAATCTATTTCAATAAGGTTTGAATTTTATAATTAAAAATCAGAATAGATAACATCTCATGTGATAAACGGACATCCCCATAATATATGAGCAGGTACTAAGAAATCTTATTTGACAATATGTAACAAAAGCACGCTTTAGATATACATCAAGTTAATTTGCAAGTCGATCGCATTTTTTAAGTTTTGGATTTATTCGTTCACAGATTATATGCATTAATAACTAAACAGCCCTGTAGTTAACCTAACACACAGTCGATCAACAACAGTATTCGATAACATCTGCTGATATTTTTAGAGATAGGTATAGGTAATTACTGCCCCCTAGAATACATAACGACTTTAATCGATAAAGCAATTAGAGATAGAGTCTGGCTAATGAAAGATGAGACTAAAAAATAGCGGCAAATTTAAAAAAACAACGGGTTGCAACACTGTTTATAGGGTGACAAAAACGGTAATGATACTTGAGCCGATTTTTGAGTTGTTGTCACCTTTTTAATTCTTCCGATTTTAGTGAAAATTGGTAAGTACATAGCTTTTATTAGAGTGTTAGTGTTTATTTATGATATATATTTACTCCCCACATTAGCCACGGAAAGAAAAGCAAAAACAATTCAGTAAGTATTTTCGGAAACTGTTACTTTCTTATGTTGCATATTGAGTATCAAAATCACCACAGCATACTATCCTCAGAAATCTAATGACGTTTGACACATTTGACGTTTGTATAATGTCGCCATTTAAAAAGTTTGGAATAAATGTCAGTCTCATCTTTCATTAGCCAGACTCTATGTCGATATGTCACTACGTCACAGTAATGTGTTTGTTTTTACTGAAATATGAATAAATAAAAGATCAATGTTAATACGAGGTTTATGTAAATAAATTGATGATAAGACTACCAAAAATGTTCGTTCTTAAAAAGTGCGTCATTACGAAGTAATGAAGATAAATTCGTTTGTTGACATTTTTGTTCTTTTCTATCCGATCTCACGTGGATCTCACTATAGTTACCTATTCAAATAGACAAAAATCAACTTTTTATAACATGTGACGGACGGACTAGCTTTCAAAAACAAAGGAATTATCTTTAATTCATGGTTTCATTTTTAAGCATACAATTAGTATTTATTGTAAATAACGCTTTTAAAGAAATAAATTCCCTGTACCTACTAATTTAATATTTTTAGTAAGGCGATACAATAATTAAATCAAGCCACATCTGTGTTGTTCATAAGTTTACTGTAAAAAATGTCATTGTGACAGGTAATGTACAAGTACATTGCTGTTTTAGATTGTTAAGTGCATATCGACGGCAAAAAGCGGAAACGTAGTAACCGCCACCGGGTCAAATTTTTTTTTGCATATTCGGAATCAGTATTTTTTCGGCGTCGAATGGTCTGGGTCCCATGGCTCTACGACGCTAAGAGAAAACTGGACAGCGTTGCAAAACAAATGTATTTTATGCCACACCTGGCCATAAAGCGGCTTTTTCCGCACGCTGCGTACGGAAAAAGCCGCTTTCTGGCCAAGTGTAGACATAAAATGATGTACACAACACAGGAGGTAATAAAGAAAGCTTTGTATTACCACCCTAGTTGTGTAATGTACCATTTTTTTAGATACGACAGTCTCCCGCAATACAATAGAAAAGAACATTCTGGAATCGTAACGCCCGAAATGCGGTCGTCGACCCCGCGCGGCGTAAAATCAGTGCTAGGGCTGTCGATCGATACCCAAATAAATTATTTCACGGATAGGTTGTTGAACTAAGAACAGTTTTTATAGTTATAATCTTTTTATTGTTTATCTATACAGGTGTTTAACCTTCACATAATGATTTATAATTTTTTTTTCCTTGTCTTAAATTGTTTCATTTTAAGGCGTTCCGTAGGGTAAATTGTTGATTTTTAGAGTTTTTTAAAGTCCTAAGGCTCGTAATCTAGCTGACGAAAGACTCTGAAAAAATAGTAGATTGTTCAACTAGGGACTAAAACAAGCCATAATGACACGAGGTGTTTAGCCACCCGAGCGTAGCGAGGGTGACTATAGATCGAGTGTCATTATGGTTGTTTAGTCCCGCGTTAAACACTCTACTTTTCACTTTGAATGCCAGGAAAAAACGACGTTCTATTACATAAAATTACAATATTTATTGTTCCGTACTTTCGGTATAAAGTTGCACTATACACATTAATTGTTGAAATATTGTGCTCAATACGATTAATGAACATACAAAAAAGCAAAGAAAAAATTTTCCGCGGTTCTTTATTTTTTTTACTTAGTGAAGTCACTCAGGCTTTAAATGCTGGCATTTTTAGCCAACAGGTTCAAACGTGAAAACTACCTATTTTAAAACTAATTGGATCATGCAAAATAAAATTAAGTTACCCCTAATCTAATTAAATTGATTTATATTCGTAACAATTAATCATTATAATTAGGGATGTAACGATACCGATACCGATACCGATATATCGGCCGATATATCGGTATCGCCCTCAGAGCATAGAATACTAGAGAGAGGACAAGCCGCCGGCGACCGTGTCGCAGCTGTAAGCTCATTGTGCATACTCTGCCGCCAGTACACCGTCCGTTGTTAGCGAGTGTGCCCGCGTGCTGATCACAGTGAAAGTTTTGTTTTCTGCCAAAATGCCGAGTTGTGCAATAATTACTTGCAAACATCGCAGTGATTTAATTAATTTCCACACCAATGGGATCACTTTTCACAGGTAAATACTATTTATTTCTAATAAAACCATGAATTTAACTAATAATCTGACTTGTATCCATATAAGCTTATACATGTTTGTCATTTAATATATTGTATTACATTGCTGCTGTACAAGTTACATTATTGCGAAGCACAGTGTTTACGCCGCAATGAACGGGGTACAAAACGATACATTCAATGACAAAGTTTCTCATAGTGCAGCAGCGATGTCCGCCATATTGTGCGCTGCGGATAGTGCTGCGCGGCACCTATACCACGTATCGATAAAACCAGCCCAGGATTAGTGGATGCTAAAATAAAAATAATTTAAAAATGAAAGGATGGATACTGTCTTTAATATAATATTAGGTATGAAGTATAAATGTTGTGTAATTGTTTAGCTAATGATTTGTACGTATGCAATGCGTTGATAAAAAAACTCTATGAGTGAATTTCGACATTTTAAAATATTTTTTTGTGCAAAATAAGCAATTCCTTTTCTTAAGCTACATACTTTTTTTATAATACTAGTAATACCTTTAGATATTTTAACTGGCGATTAAACGTATAGAAAATACAATACAATTGTGGAGTTATTATATTTTTTTAGTATTTTATGTGGTAAAAATCAAATATTATATACCTAAGTTTACAAAGGGTTTGAATTATATGGCATACTAGATTTTGCCCCCCGCGTTGCCCGCGTAGAAATCGTATTTCGCATATCCCTCAGGAACCGTATTTTTTTCCGGAATAAAAAGTATCCTATGTGTTCCCATTTAAAACTTGAACATCAGATCGATAAGGTTAAGTTGGTTAGTCAATAGTCTACTCGGTCCACGATATCGAGTTAGTATAGCGTTCTCCTTGTATAGTGTCAAATTAACCGCTTGCCTTTACCTGCACAGTAAAAATGCAAAATGAGATAAGAGAGTAGTAAATAATAAAGGCAATAAATGCATTATTTGGGTTCGACCAGGTGTAAAATATAACATGCAACAATAATGTCCATTGTTGTTGGCGCACGTGTAATTACAAAAAAAAACTGTACAAGGACTTTAGTTAGTGTCCTTATCATATTTTGAGTTCTTTGTATTACCGACTACAACAAAGCCTATTTTACTGACTTAACAAATTACTAGCGTACCAGAGACAGATGAAATATGAATCATAATAATTAGTAAGTAAACATTTGAAAACCCAAGGTGATAAATATTACGAATTATTAGTCATTAACTAAATTAAATATTACGAATTATTAGACATCTACTTAATAAATCAAATGTCTTTAACATTTTGATTGCCATAAATATAATTATTTTAAGCAATTATTAACAATGATTCCGAATATTTCAATAGGTACATTATATTATCGACAGATACTCTTTTTTCGACAATTGTTCAATATCGATATCACGGTATCGCTGGCCTAGTACCCGCAATTATCGTTGTGTGCGTGCGTACTGACACGACTCGCTGCTCATCCGCATGTACACAGACATGGAAATGATGCGCGTGTATTCTGCAATAGGAGCGCCGATATAAAAATGTGTGTGATTTAGGTGTGTGCGTGCTTTGTCTTTACAATTACTGGTTCTTTGTGTTGGTTAAAGAACTTGCGACAGGCGGATTCAATACTAAATCGACCGCATGTCCGATCTCCTTATATTCTTACATCTGTGGTATCGCCGATATATCGGTATCGCCGATATTATACAACCGATATTTGAAGAATTTGCTGTATGAAAAAAAATCTGCAAAAAGTAATTTCAATTTCTGACTTAATTTATGTATTGGTCTATTCTATTACCTTGTGCAATGATAATTACTATGTTAATTAAATCTTTGGTTCTTAATAAAAAAAAAGAATTTTGAGTTGACAATTTATTATTTTTACTTTACACTTTCAAGGTTGACTCTCTGGTAAATATAACCAGTAGTCATTGCCATTAGTTATAATAAGGACATAAAAATATCTGAAATTCATACTTCATTATTTAGCTGAGATATCGGTATCGGTATCGGTATCGCCGATATTAACTACTATATATCGGTATCGGTATCGTATCGGCAAAACTGTGTATCGTTACATCCCTAATTATAATATTACTATATTAAATCGTTATTTTTTAAATATTTTTGCACAGTTGTCTTTTTAGGTTCTTTTCACACCCAAAAATTGTCTATACACAATCACTAAAAATGGCGACAATATTCCAACCACAAACACCCCGATTGGCTGTTTAGGGGTTTTCAAAGTCAATTAAAAAAATTTTACTTTAATCCCTAGAGATTAATAAGGAACTTTAGTCCCGATACACAGAGACGAAATTAACATTTTAAGAGCATGAGAAGTGAAATAGTAGATTGTGTCACAAGGGAGCAAAATGATGTATTTACGGCGAGGGCGTATATTGAATCCTGAACGAAGCGAAGGATTATACAATAGAATCCCGAGCGTAGCGAGGGATTCTAAAGTATAATCCGGAGCGTAGTGAGGGATTCAAGTGTTAACGCCCGAGGTGAAAATAATTTTGCTACCGAGTGACACATACTGCTTTTCACACCGACTATGAGGAAAATTAAAATACAAACGCTACCTACCAAAATAACGAAATATATAGTTACTCAAAGAGCATCACACATTATTATTAAAAATTAAATGTTAAATTGTCAAATGTATAGTCTATTATTATTTTATAAAACGATTATTATTTTTTACGGACGAGACGAAAATACCACTTCCATATTATATTTATGGCCCTCGCCTGCGGCTCGGACCGCAAACACCTGTGATCTGGGCCATTCCTTATTATACCGCCCTCGGTGTGTAATTTAAGTCTATGGTATGGCATATTCTAAGTGGGTTCAAACTAAAAATACCCGGTTGTCCTTGAACAGAAAAGTGCTACTTTGATCCCTCTTATGAGGGAGCAAAATACTTTTTTCTGAATAGGAGGTGTGAAAAACATATTATACTACGGTATCTACTTAATTTTTACAACGTTTGAATTTTTTATATGTCAATAAATACTAGTTATGTCAAAAAAAATCTTGAAGTGAAGTCGATTTCAACTTTAAAATCACTAAGGCTTCTAAACTATAAGTGATACTGACACGGTTTTTTCATGAAAAAAAATATAGACAATTACATTGACTTTAATGGCAACGTTTATTTAAAAAAAAAAGCAATCCGTTCCGAAAAAGCGTCAATAAATACTAATTTCCGCGAGCGCAGCCGACGAATTCAGTGTAAAATTAACCGTCGAAGGGGAAGGCTGTGTCGTTCGCTCTCGCGATCCATTATATTACGCGAAATTGTTATAGTACAAGATTCCGTGAAGGTCCGACATGTCCTCGTACTTTTTAAATTTTTATGTTGAAGGGCGTTTGACTTAACGTACCTACCTACCGTACGGCGTACATGCGTAGTTGGGTTTTCCCACGGCTACGCGGCATGAATAAAATCACTTTGAATATTTTTATTAGGTATACCTTACCCAATTTGAAATGAGCTCTTAAGGTGGATTTAGACCAAACGAATTCTACCAGATTCTAACCCCACTCTACCAAATTCTTTGTGTGTACACAAAGAATTTGGTAGAGTGGGGTTAGAATGTGTTAGAATTCGTTTGGTCTAAATCCACCTTTATACTTGAGACTAGGTACAATACCATTGAGTGGTTAACCTCAAATTATGATAATGAGCTTGTAGTAAAAGAAGATAGGTAATAAACGCGTTGGAAGGTTAATAGGTATAATTTTTCTACTTAATAGACTACAAAATACACTAACAGAATAACGGCGATCATAACATTTGTTGCATTTCATTTCCATTTCAAACCTACTCGACAAGAAATAAGGTTGAAAATTCGATATACATACAGTGTACTTCTAACATTTTTTTGTAAGGATCTGGTTGGGGCGGTTCGAGAACAAAAGTAGATAATAGCATTGTATAGATACAATGCTATTGTAAGTACAGGTAAGTGGATGAGCTCACTTCAAACTGGGTAAGGTATATACGGGTATATTTCTTCAGTAATTAAATGTCGTTGTATATGTATTTTTTGTAAAAACATAATTAAATAAGAAGCAAGGAAAATTGTATTCATGTAAAATATTATTCAATAGGGTTGAGGGTGTTTAAAAATCAGAAATCCACCAGCTGGCAGCAGGGTGGCGAAAGGTCTATTTGGCAGTAGATGTCAAAATCAGTTGGTGTGATTGGTGGATCTTGACGCCTACTGTCAAAAAGACCTTTCGCCATCCTGCTGCCAGCTGGTGGATTTCTGATTTTTAAACACCCTCATTACAACTTTTTTAAACTTCAGAAAACAGTCCCGTGGGGTGTTCTATTCTAACCCCAAAATTTGATAAATATCAGACGATATTAGGAATGTTTTAAATTTTATTTGTTGTTTGTTTGTTTTTTCTATGAAATCTATATATTATTCAGCATTTTTTTTGTATTAACGTTCGGTGGTGATTGATTACGCATTTGATTATGATAAAATATAGTATTTTTTATAAGTATGTATGTCATTTTATAAAGTTTTTCTACTCCTGTACTTTTATCTGTGTTTTACTTGGTCACGAACACTAATATAAGAACATACATAATATCAGTTGAGAGAAGTCTATACTCTATTCCCTATAACAGCACTAGTGTCGTTATAGTCACTTTACGTTATTGCTAGCAGCCACAGACTTCTAAATCTAGGTTAAACTTAGGTCAAGGATTAAGCGCTCAATTCTAACTATACGATAAAAATGCACAACTACCAACTTAACAAACAATTAAATTCCTACGGCTTTTAAGAAAAACAAAACTTTCCGAACTAAATTCATTGATGCCAAAATAAAAAAAGTTTTTTTAATATATTCACTGCGTGTCAATTTAAAATAAAAAGTTTACCATAGACACATACTGTCAGTCATACGTCATATTTGCCTTGTTTGCAGGTTATGCCTTGTTTGTATTTTATATTTTAAAAAACCTAGTCGTAGAAAAAGTATTTTTTCTACTCCTGTACTGTTATCTGTCTTTTACTTGGTCACGAACACTAATATAAGAACATACATAATATGAGTTCAGAGAAGTCTATACTCTATTCCCCATAACAGCACTAGTGTCGTTATAGTCACTTTACGTTATTGCTAGCATCCACAGACTTCTAAATCTAGGTTAAACTTAGGTCAAGGATTAAGCGCTCAATTCTAACTTCACGATAAAAATTCACAACTACCAACTTAACAAACAATTAAATTCCTACGATTCATAAGAAAAACAAAACTTTCCGAATTAAATTAATTGATGCCAACATAAAAAAAGTATTTTAATTATCGTCACATCGTGTCACCAGCCATATCAAAAAAATGTTTACCATAGACACAACTGTCATGCCGGCTGTACACACTCGGAGAGACCGGACGAGACACGCGTGACGTCCATGTATTTTATATTTTAACCTAGTCGTAGAAAAAGTATTGTATGCAACGTTGTATAATTAAGTCAAAAAACGCTCATTGCGTCTCTATTTGCGATACTCGCCGCATTCGCGGCTCGTATCGCAACTCACGCAATTCGCATTTTTTGAACCTTCTTATACAACTGTTGCATAAAATACTAGTATGCAACGTTGTATAATTAAGTCAAAGAACACTCATTGCGTCTCTATTTGCGAAAAATGCGAATTGCGTGAGTTGCGATACAAGCCGCGAAGGCGGCGAGTATCGCAACTCACGCAATTCGCATTTTTTGAACCTTCCTATACAACTGTTGCATAAAATACTATTATGCAACTGATATATAATGAGGCCTTAAAACAAACGTGTGGTTTTATGAGACGAGCAGAAGGCGAGTTTTATAATAAGATCACACTAGTGTTTTAAGGCTTAAGAATAAACAGTAGCACGCGCACATATCCTCTCTATTATGGAGATTAGACATGGAAGAGCGACTTCTTATATGGAGGATCAGTAAAAAAAGCGAGATTCCGAATGGAATAAATAAGAGTTCGAAAATCAAAATACACAGTTCGAAATTACTCCACAGTATTTAGCACTGGCGTAGCCACCGGTACGATAGCCCACTTTTTATTGCCCTCGAGGTCGCCAACTGGTACAGGAAGGATTCCCTTGGTAAAGTTGTATATTGGGTCAATCTGAGCTGATTTAGCCCGGCAGCCATGGACCCCCCTGTGGGCAGGGAGGGGGGGGGGGGCACCCAAAGTGTCTCTCTACCTTGCTACAGACAAAAAATCATCGTTTGGCGCTCGATGTCACTTTAGATTATTCATTCAACATCATAAACAAGTCTGCAAAAAATCAGAACTACTGGATTAGCGCAAAGTACCCCGTACTTTCAGGTGACAAGGTTACTGGATTATTCGTTGTTTTGTAAAATAGGTTTCAATATTGAGAAACCGTCCCCTCTTCACTCTGCGCCCCGCCCGCGCCCTTATTCAAAGCATATCCTTATTGTACTTTACACGCCGTATGTTTTTAATAACAGACGCACTCCGTAGGTATTGACGAACATTATCTTACGACCGTATTTTTGATAAATTAAAAAAGATGAGAAGTAAAAGTCTGTTGAAGTGCGCAAAAACCAGAACTGGCCATTTGTAAATGATTTAATAAAAAAGTAAGTTCAATTTTGCAAATATAACTCTCCCATTATAACTGAGTATATTTGTGGCGCCAAATTTGAAAATATAATACGCCCCTGTCACTGATAACCATGACCGAAACTAAATACCTTGGTAGATGTTGTCACCAATTTTTTCAACCTCAATTTTATTGAGACCCGCTTTGTTCACGACGACTTCAATAAAAAATGCGACTAATGATATTCCACAGCCACACATGAATATGTAGTAAAGTCCCGTAATATCACTACATGACAATGGTTTGGAATGACTCTTCTTAACTTTATAATGCTTTAATTTGTTCATGTGAATATATTTTAACAATGACCTGCGGTGAAATCCGAATGCGATGATTTGACGTTCAAGGAAACGTATTCGTTTTAAATTAGGGTCGCCTTTCCTCAGGTATCCCGTTCTAAAAATATTTAAATACGGTTTCACTATCCGGTGTAGCCTTGGTTCGCCGTCCTCTTTATGAAACTCTACTTCTAAATAAAGGTAACCCAATCTCGAGACCAAAGTGTACTTTCTTCTTTCATATGCAACTGCTTGTAGGCAGCGATAGTCGTATTTACAAAGTGTACTATTCAGTACTAAGCCGCCCATGTCAAGTTCTTCACTTCCTTTCATATAGTCGTATTTAGCTGTAGATAAATAAAACTTGAAGTTGCGGTTCAATATTTCATTTAAAGAATTAATTTCTCTATAATATGCCGGTTTTGTAAATACGCTTGCCAGATCGCTTTGGTAGAAACAGGTGATTAACCAAGCAAATAAAGCCCATGATAACATAATATAACTTGCACTTTTTTTAGGAGCATTATTGGTAAAGTAACTATACACGTCTAGCGTCGTTAAAATTAAACCGTACATGTTTCTTTTACGGTTAGCTTTTAAACCAAATGCTACCAATGTAACTCCTGCGAATGCTACCAATATAAGTCCCCAGACTAGAGGCTGAAACACTGTGTACATTACTACCCATTTATCAATTTGTCTTGCTTTTGGTACTATTAATAGGAAATCGTCGCTCCAATGAGGGTAAGTAAAGTCAAAAACTTGCAGTCTATAGTGTGACAGAAGCGCTCCTCCCAAGATATAATCTACAACACCAGCTTGAACGTCTCTTAGAACACCAGTAACGGTGAAATCTTCATAAACTTCACCGGTTCTAGTCATATTCGTATTATACAAAAACTGAATTCTGGTGAAATTCATTCTCTTTAAAATTGTTATGAATTCTTCTTCATATCCAATAGGCTCATTAGTCTTATCCAACGGAGGGAAAACGAATGGCACTAAGATACTGACTAAGATAGTAATATTGCATTCAGAGTATGGTGTTTTAGGTTTTTCTTCCAAGGCGCCTTTGATATCCGCCCAAATATTGAACGCGTTGTTTGACGTGAGACTTTTACATTCATAGTCTGTAATAGCTTTTGCAGTAAACGTACAATGGTCACTAACTTCAAAATCATAAAAGTATATACGATCATAAAGCACTAGCACAGTTTTGAAAATGAACAAACGATGTAGTTTCCGGAAAAATGATTCTTGACCACGGTTGAAGTTTCTTGCTCTAACGAAGAATGTGGCATTGGGATTCCAATATCGGTCTTTTACCAAATCGTCGAGTCCGTTTATGCATTCACTGAGAGTATCGCATTGCACTGCATACGCTATATTTGGCTCATTGAGATTCGTAGCAAGAAAGGTCCTTGTAAGTGTTTTGATGTTAATTAACTGAAGATCTTTAATAAAATGACTGTCCTTAACATTTACTAAAGTTAAATCTTTCAAAGCGCTATACTTAATAATATTCCAATAACAATCAGCATAAAAATTCTGCTGTACATCAGTAAATAGAGGTAACGTGGTTAGTCTTACACCGTTGAAAAGTATTAGACAAATAAATATCACTAAAGTTACAATGTCATCAGCCATTGAACTAGCCATTCACTTTTCCAGTGGATTCTTAACAGTGGTCTGCTTCACTGTCGCTCGAAATATAACGACACATGCGAGTGCGAGCTTTAGTTGAAGTGTATTGATTAGTGTAATGTATTGGCGGCAGTTTCATTCATTAACTATCTACATACAAGGCATTTTAGGAATCCTTGACGGTCGGTAGGACGACAATTGTCTTTCATAGACAAAGATAGGAATGGAGACCTTTTTTTTATCGAAATGACTCTTATTTGTTATTGACAAGATACCCAGGTCAATTTTGAAGAGTTTGTTTGGCTTTTTCGTCGATTTTATGGCGGGTCCTATTTTGCCATTGAATAAATTTAATAAGTATTGAATAGGTGGGTAAATATCAAAATTGTTATGACAAAATTATATCACATTATTAGCGAATGTGCTTGCCTGCACTCGAAAAAATCTGAGCCAACTAAGAGAAATTTTCTTTTAGTTGGCGTTAAATTAAAGAAAACAAACAAGATATTAAACATATCAACGAAAGCTGATTAATGAAAACAGCAAATTCATTAGTGATAAAAACAATAATCTAGAATCTTGATAATTTTAACAAATACCTATACTTATTCCTTGTTTCTATCATTATTTTCTTCTTTGTATTATTCGATCATGTTTAATTAGTTACCTTATACATCTATGTTTGTTAAATCAAATCAGAACTCGTTAATTGAACTATGATAGACAATCAATATCATCTTAGGTAGTTGGTGCATCTAACTTCTTGTTAGGCTCGTATGGATTATAAGTTATAACTATCACGATCTTGTTAGGAGCAACCCATTTTATTTAGAGTGTGTGTAAATATAAACCTATTCAATTATATCCGTACCTGAGAAGCATAACACTGTATTGTAAGTCTTATTGTTTTCCATACTTACAGTGTTAGGTATGCTTCTCAGGTACGGATATGAAATCTAATTGTAATATCGCTACTTAATCGACTTCGTATGAAAAGTAGATTGTAGGTATTACTGATCAACCAGGCTATTAAAGCAAATGATTAAATAAATAAAAATAACCATGTAAGCATAATTATTATACCTACCTATGTGTCATGTGTTTATTACTATTTTCGATATATTTCGCCTTTAGGTATTGTTTTTGGCTTAGATTCATCTGTTCTGTCCGCCCCTTTGTTCGAAAAGAACACGTAAAAAACGAATGCAAAACAACACAAAAATATTGGATTCTCAACTACGTACGCGTTTGTCTATATAATTAATCGATAATTTTCTATCGTTCTATGAACGATGCATTACTAGTTACTACACACATACCTAGGGTTTGCAGTACCGGGATTTTTTTGTATGGGAGAACCGGGAATTCCCGGTACTGCCATACTAAAATTTCCCGGTACTGCAAACCCTAATACCTACATCTCTAGGTACATTGCTACTACGCTACTACCTATTGCTAGTAGCTACCGCCGCAAAAACCCGTGATTGAATCACCGTCTATAACTTCAATCAAAAACAACATGCGACTACTTACGTATGAATGTGAGGAAGGAAAATATAGATTTTCGTCAAACTTGATGTAAACTTAAATGTTATTTCGTAACGACATAACTTGTGATCAAGATGAGTTAAAAATACGCAATAACAGTATTCAACTACAAATATAAACAGGATTATTGAATGTTTTTTTAAATTTGGCTTCGAGTATGATAACGAGGAATTCAATTGTAGTGTACTACTGTCCTACTTTCTTATACCTACCTACATTCCTCATTACAGTAAGAGAACCAGTACATTATTGTCTTCGTGCTCCTACCAGTAGGAGACTTTAGTAGGAGCACGACCCTGCAGTGACTAAAACTTATAATAACGTTATAAATAGACCAAAATCTAACACATCTTTTTATACAACCGCTTTAGCTTAGTTGGTACCTAGTGACCCTGCCTACGAAGCAAGAGGTCCTGGGTTCGAATCCCGGTAAGGGCATTTATTTGTGTGATGAGCACGAATATTTGTTCCTGAGTCATCGATGTTTTCTATGTATTTAAGTATTTGTATCTATTAAATATATCGTCGTCTAGTATCCATAAAACAAGCCTTATTGAGCTTACTATGGGGCTAGTTCGATTTGTGTAAGATTGTCCCCTAATATTTATTATTATTATTTATTATTATACAAATATTGACTGCGACAAGCGTTTTTCGGTGAACGAGGTCCAGCAGTTCCATACAAGAACATTGAGAGTCGCGATCAGAACCTGTTCCATACAAGTACAAGTACATTAAAAGCCGCGATCGGAACCAGTTCCATACAAGTACCTACATTAAAAGCCTTGTACGGAACCAGTTCCGAAATTCCGGTTCTGTAGACGGCCGGAGGGGTAACAACAATGCAAATCATCATCAATCCTCTATAAGTACTTAGGTATTAACTATTATTATTAATTAATTTACTTTAACATTACATACTAATATTATTAATGCACAAGAAAGGGTTTCTTTCGCATTAATAATATTATTAGTCTATCTGTCTATTAGGGTGGGCCGTTTTTGGCGATTTTCTGAATATCGAAATGCAATAATAGCACTAAACAGGTGCCTATACTTATACTTTTAGCCCTCTACCGGTAGTTGAATAAAAAAAATGGGATTTTTAAAATACCTAAATAAATATTTTATGCTTTCCAAAACTATTTTATTCATTAAACGAGATCTTTGTGTTACAGTTATGCTCAATTATTATTATTATTATAAACCCTTAGAAACTATTTCACGTGGCAAAATTGTTTTTATTAATCATTAACAGAGCAGCGACAGGTCAACCAAAGACGAAAAGGTATGTAAACAATATACCTATTTAGGTACAGTAAAAAATAATAAAGAGAAAATTAAGGCGGAAAAGGCCCTAAAACCACAAAATTACGACTTTATATTGTTGTATCTATATTTTCAGTGTCCCTAAAAATATTGAAATAACATGTACATGTGTACATGTGATTCCTTTCTCTCACCAGGTAAAAAACTTGGGTGTTATCTTAGATCGCACTCTTTCTTGGGGGCCCCAAGTGAATGAAGTGAGCAGGAAGATGTTTGCCGCTGTCGGCTCTCTTAGAAGACTTCGCAATTTTCTTCCCATCGCTACTAAGATTGCGCTTGCCCAATCTTTACTTCTTCCCATTCTTGACTATGCTGACATTGCCTACATTGATATTTCTGAGGAGCAACTTAATAAGCTTGAGCGCATTCAAAATATCTGCATTAGATTCATATTTGGGTTACGCAAGTATGATCATGTCTCTAGTTTTCGATCCCAACTCAAGTGGCTCCCTATCCGTTTTCGACGTAACTCTCACATTCTTTCTCTACTTTATAGCATACTTTTCAACCCCGCAACTCCACGCTATATAGCGTTTCAGTTACCTGCCGTCGGTAAGATGCGCTAAAAATTTGCTCTTAAATGTTCCTTCCTCTCAATCTAAATTCTATACGAAATCCTTTACCTTCCAGGCCATACGTTTATGGAACTCCTTACCTCTCGAGTTAATAGATGTGCTGAATCTCTTCTTATTTTTAAAACCAAAATTAAAGAGCATTACCTATCCGTCCCGTAATATTTTTAAATTGTGTACTTTTTGGAAACTGTTTCTTTGTAAAGCCTGCTGACTGTTTTGCGGTTAATTTTTTTTCCCCTATTTATTTATTTGTATTTATGTATGTATATGTAGGTTTATATATCTATTTATTTATGTATGTTTATGCCCCTGCGGTTATTTATTTTTGGTACCAAATTAGCCCTCGCTCTTGTTACCCTTCGCACCACCTACTGTTTTTTGGTTTATTTTTGTGTCAATTCCGCTACCCAAAGGTTGTCTGGAAGAGATCGCTCTTAAGCGATAAGACCGCCTGTTGTCTACCTATTTAAATTGTTCTAATTATGTAAGTACCTCTTGTAATGTGTTTTTCTGGTGTGCAATAAAGTATACTTGTATTGTATTGTATTGTACTAACAACGTATGGATTAATTTTGTCCGAAATAAATGTTTTTTATATTTTTTTATATGGTTTGCAACGAAATTCTACTTTTACAAAATGTTTTCATTCATATACCTATTCTGATGGACTTCAAACGAAAAAATATTTAGTACAAGTTTATTTAATAAGTTCAACTTGACTTAATGCGCTTCCTAATTACTTGGAACATGAACTTCTAGGAAATTATTAATGTCGTTTTTATGAGGAAAAACTGTAAAAATACTTATGATTTATCTTTAACCCATATGAACTTAATAAATCAGTAATATAACTGTAATATATATTTTTTTAACTACCGAAAATTACTCCTATATTCATTCTTTAGCTGCTAGTGGAGGGCTAAAAGTATAACCCTAGATTTTTTTATTATTTTTCGCTTAGGTATTTCGCATAAAATTACGCGCCTTTTTAGTGCTATTGCATAGCGATATTCAAAAAATCACAAAAAACGGCCCACCCTACTGTCCATTACCTTTTCACGCTTTAACCGCTGAATTCGCTAAACCGATTGTGAGGAGGTAGGTAAGGTCACCCGCGGTGAAAGTAACTATGAGGCTAAGATAATTAATTGAAGTTTCTTTCAATGTAATGATTTTTGTAATAAAAAAGTAATTGAAAAAAATTACTATTTAATAAACAAATAAAGAGTTTCATCTTTTAAAAAAGTGAATACCTATGCCAACTTTTTTTTTAGGGCAGTGCTAGCCCCGTAGGTAGGTACCGTTATTCCAAATATTGAGGTTGACCTCAAAAAATAGTTGCCATATTTAGGAGTCATCCATAAAGTACGTCACAAGATAAGGGGGAGGGAGGGGGTCGACGAAGTGTGACATTCGACATTCGTGACGTCACACTTCAAAATCTAGTATATCTAAAAAAAATATATATATTAGGGGACAATCTTACACAAATCGAACTAGCCCCATAGTAAGCTCAATAAGGCTTGTGTTATGGATACTAGACGACGATATATTTAATAGGTACCTACAAATACTTAGATACATAGAAAACATCCATGACTCAGGAACAAATATTCGTGCTCATCACACAATTAAATGCCCTTGCCGGGATTCGAATCCAGGACCTCCTGCTTCGTAGGCAGGGTCACTACCAATACCAACTAAGCTAAGTGTTAAAATTCCAAATTTGGGCATAAGGTTTAAAATGTTTTGTTGGCGAGTTCACACTCGCTCACTAGTGTCACGCGCGTTGATGTTGATTATATTAATCCATAATTTAAATGGAAATAACACTAATTTCGCAACTGCTGATTTAATAATTTTTAGATGTAAAATTGCAAAACATGTGACGTCACGCTAGAGAGGGGGGTCTTACAAATGTGACCAACTGTGACAAGGACGGGGAGGGGTCTAAAACTCACGAAATTAGTGTGACGTACTTTATGGGTGACCCCTTACTTTAGATAATTTGCTACGCCTAAGGAAATCTAATAGCAAACATGTAGGGGTACATTGCACATGGATTGCTTTAGAAATTTATGAAGGCGCGATATCACTGCGATGATCACTATCGAGTTTAGGGTGCCTTCCCACCAGATGTGCTATGCTACAAATGCTACAATGCTATGGATGCGTTGATATCCACCAATCATATTTATTGGTCCACATAGCATAGTGTGGTGTCCGTCAAGATAGCGTACACCGTAAAGATATTCAGAATCTGATGCAGCCAATAAATAGTACCCAAATAGTACCGACGAAATACCTAGGTGAAAAAAATAGTACCCTTAAACTTTCTGAAATATAAGGCCTGTTCACGGTGTACGCTACCGGGCGTCAAGCTGGCGTACACCGTTTGTATCTCTGGAACGGCTTTGTTTTTGGAAACGCTTTATATCTCAAAAAATAGTACCTAAATACCCTAGGGCCCTAAAATTTCATTTCTCTAGTTATCGTAGAAGCCGAGATATTCCATGACTTAACGGTGTATAAAATTTCACACCGTCAAGCTGGCGTACCCGGGAATTTCTTATAGAAAGAGCTCACTATATCTCGGCTTCTACGATAGCTAGAGAAATGAAATTTTAGGGCCCTAGGGTACTATTTGGGTACTATTTTTTGAGATATAAAGCGTTTCCAAAAACAAAGCCGTTCCAGAGATACAAACGGTGTACGCCAGCTTGACGCCCGGTAGCGTACACCGTGAACAGGCCTTATATTTCAGAAAGTTTAAGGGTACTATTTTTTTCACCTAGGTATTTCGTCGGTACTATTTGGGTACTATTTATTGGCTGCATCAGATTCTGAATATCTTTACGGTGTACGCTATCTTGACGGACAACATAGTGTGTATAATGAATGTACTATTATAACACTAGGTATACTCAATGAAATTATTTTAAACAAAAATGGGTAATTATTATTATGGAAATTAAATTGAAATTATTATTCCATTAGGCGGATCTCACACTGCAGCGCGAATCGCGGCGACACGCGATTCAGCGATTTTCAACTTTGTATGTAGAATCATCGATTTGTATAGGAAAAATCGCGGGGTGGCGCACACTGGCGCGTAAATCGCGGCGACTCGCAACTCGCAACTACTATGCGCAGCTACACGGAAAAAATCGCGGCGAGGGGCGATTTCAGTGTGTTCTTTCTTCGCCTTTAGCTGCTTCGAGTCGGTTGGTTTTCCATACAAACTTGAAGAGGGTCATTGATTGTTTGCTTCCACGGCATCAATTATATTTAAAATAAGGTTCATTTTAATGTTTGATACATTAAATTTGTCTGCGCGAAATGAGATGAGAAGTCTCAAAATATCTAAATTAACGTGCAATTGAGACTTTGAGGTCAGCGCCATCTATCAGCATCATTTAAAAGTAACTTCTTTTGCGAAAATTGTATATTTTTTGGCTTTATGAGAGTTCTCGTATCATTTACCGGACATAAAATGTATCAAGCTATAAAATAAAACACATTTCAAACATTATTGCTGCCGTAAAAGCTAACAATGACTTTCTTTTAGTTTGTATGGAAAACCGACTGACTCAAATCACCTTAAATTAACCTTTTGGCCGCCCCATTCGGCTATATAGCCGTAGTCATGACCCCTATACGGCCTATATGGCTATATTGGGATGTCATGACTGCGAAGCCAGGTCGGCAACTGCCGACACACTTAACCCAATCAATGTTACTTAAAAATTTAAAATAAATGTCTTCCATAATTATGTTTTTTCCCCTGACGTCAGGATTTAGTTTTACGGCATGGTGTTCCAAAAGTTAAGGAAATAGATTCAACTCATCAAGTGTATGCATTAACATAATTTTTATTTACACAATGAATAAATAATGATACTGTGATCTGTTATTAATTATTATGAATACATAAATAATATTTGTCAATAATGAGTGGTGAATTGACATACATAGTAATTATTGTTTAGAACTTTCCAATGTGTCTTTGTATAATTTGAACTTCCCAACAAATTTTTTCACTTCATCTTTTGGATAGGGTTTGAGGGCAAGGCATGTAGGAATGTTTTCTGGCTGTTCAATCCATAACTTGTGAGCTATATTATTTTCTTTTAGTTTCTCTGCAACTTTCTTTAGTGATTCTTCATTTGGAACCTGTAAAAAAAACTTTTTAACTTTTCTCATTGACATATACAGGACAGGGTTACCGACCGCGCAGACGGTTCCAACGCGTTGGTCCTAAAAATCAGATTTAGGACCAACACCCTAACTGACCCACACAACATACCAAAAAATCTGATCTAAAAAAAAGTAAAATCCATAATTAGGCGAACTAGTTTGACAGATAAAAATGTTGCCTGGCGCACAGAAAATTAAATAGTCATAGGTAAATATCGATAAAATGTTATGGACAATAATTTGCACGCATCAGGATAAGTCTAAAAAGACAAAATAAATTCATGAAACGTGTTATCCTTAAATCTTTTCAATAATTTATTGGGTCACCTTACTTTTATTAGGTTATAATTATAATTTAAGTCACAGTCATATCATAGGTCAGCGAAACCTAACAGTGACCGTCAAGATGGCATACACAGCAAAGATATCCAGAATATGCTGATGCCAATAAATAGTACCCAAATAGTACCAACGAAATATCTACATGAAAAAAATAGTACCCTTCAACTTAACGAAATATAAGGCCTGTTCACGGTGTACACTACCGGGTGTCAAGCTGGCATACACTGGTTGTATCTCTGGAACGGCTTGGTTTTCGAAAATGTTTTATATACCCTAGGTAGGGCCATGAAATTTCATTTCTCTAGCTACTGTAGAAGCCGAGATATAGAGTACAGCATGATTTCAGACATACTGGCCTAACTCTGGCAACATTTGTACCTGTAGAACTGTCAAACTAGTTCGCCTTCGCCTAATTATGGCGTTTACTTACTTACATCATGCTTTGCGATTTTAGCATTTTAACGTGCCCATTTCCACGCGCCTATTTGTCTTTCTCATTGCTGTTTAGCACCAAAAATAAGTAAGAGGGTGGTATTTACTTAGGATATATAGGATAGGACTTAGAACCCTGCACAAAGACCAAGCAAACTCAACTGATTAAAAAGAATCTGAAGAACATTACTAACCTCTAGAACCACTTTGTGCATGTTGTCCAAATCGTTCAAGTATTGAATTGTCTGCTCGTCGTCTTTATATAGATGTAAAACTGCAGTAGCCGCATGGCATGCTTGTGCCACTAGTGCACCGATTGACCAACTCAAGTCTTTCAGCAAATCGCTTCGCAACAAAACATATTGCACTACTGTATTGGACATAGTGAACCGTAACTTTACAATCTTGCAATGTATAAAGAAATGCTCAATTCCTCTAGCAATAATTTGTTCAAAGATATTGGAACTGGGAAAAAAATATGTTTCAATTATGTATTTTAGACTTAAAGTCGCAGCCAGATAATTATAATCCAACATAAAACGGTATTCAATGTTTACTTTATTTGACTTTGACACAGCACAGCACACAACACTCACATGTACATTTTCTTGTTGAAGTTGACATTTGCGTTTTGACCAAAGAGTATAATAAGTATATAAGTTTTGACAATAATAACCTCGTTGATGATGTAAAGTATTCACTTTTACCCTGCACACACAGATATGTAGGATAATGGGCTTAGGATAAAGTTAACGCACTTTGATGAAGCTGATACGACACTGTGATGTGTAAAAAATTGTTAAGATAGTTATTATATGCGTCATAGTAACTAAACGCATCCTTATTACATTCTCGTTCAGAAACCTTGTTCTATAAGTAAACACGTTATATGTACATTATATCATCTATTTGCACATTCAAGTGTTAAGTGTTCAATTGGTACGAATATACTTTACTCAAACGATAAAATTACGCCTTTAAAAAACTTATAACGGCAAAGACCTTAATGCATGGTGCTCTGTACAGTAGATGGGCATATTTGTTTCGGCGTGATGATTTTGTTTCTGAATGTGCCTATTTCAGAAAAAAGCTACTATTGAACTGTCACTTCACTACTGTCAGTCAAAAACGCACTCAACTAACAGCTACGAACAGTACAACTAAACTTTAGACTGCAAGATTTTGGCGTTCGTGAAATTTTACAAGCTATAATATCAAGTGAGTTGTGAAAGTTAGTTTTAGAAATGGCATCAGGCCTTGAAAATTACGTGAATCAAACAGTGTCAGTGATAACATCAGACGGACGTAATTTCATTGGCACGCTGAAAGGTTTTGATCAAACAATTAACATCATATTAGACGAATCCCACGAACGAGTTTTTTCTTCATCGACTGGAGTGGCGCAAGTGGTACTGGGTCTGCACATCATCCGAGGAGATAACGTTGCAATCGTGGGCCAGATAGATGAATCCATTGACAGCAGACTGGACCTAAGTAATATTAAAGCTGAACCTTTAGGAGTAATAGCGCATTAATATCTTTTATGAATAAATATGTTGTAATCTATGATGTGTTTTTGTACTACAGCAATGTGGCTACCATTGTGCTGTTGAATCAATTTCATTTTTGTTTTAAGATCCCTTAAAAGATCATAGGTCCACTGGCTTATCAGTATGCACAAGCTGTGTGCAGGACACTTGGTTTGATGAGTTAAAATTACCTATATCTAGGTACTCGTGCATCTAGTAATTCAAGGGTGTGCATTAAATTTAAATTCAAGGACTATCCCAAGAGATATATCCCATTTTTAACCGACTGCGGCGAAGCCCAAAGGAGGGTTATGTGTTTGACCTGTATGTATGTATGTCCGTTCCTGTGTCCGCTCGTAACTACTCAACCGCACAACCGATTTTGATAAATGATACATCATCAGATTCGTCTTGATGGCGCGAGTGTCACTGGGTATGAAGTTCGTTAAAATAAACAAAATGGCGGATTTTATGCATTTTTAAAGTGCACTGCGGTCAGGTTTTTTTTAGTAATAATATTTAGTTATTCAGGGTTGTGAAGTTATTATTATTACTTGTAAAAGAATTACAGACAAATCCTAAAATTGTTTGCTTCATCACTTTCAATACTTTCACACAAAATATTTCATAGCGCTGCATTCAGTAGGGGAATGCAATCTCAAGATCTTGTGCAAATAATCTGATTTGAGATCTTAACCATCAGATTTTCAAGATCGAGATTAATCTCGACGAGATCAACATTTCACAAAGTAATTACTAATTAACACTGAATTATTTTGATCAGAATTATGTAAGAATTCAGTTATAATATTTTTGACAATCACCAAGCGACTTACAAAAAAATTTAAGCTAAAATTGTATCAATAAACCGTGGGCGTCAGTTAAAAGCAAGATAACAGGAATCTGGCCTCAAAAACATTAATGAACAATTGAACAAAAAATAATTCATACACATCCATCCTTAAATCTCATTCGAGATCGAGAGAGATGATTAATCGGGATCTGAACCGAGATTGCAAAGATCAAGATTTCCTGCTGACAAGATTGAATCTGGGAAACCCATATTTAGCTCAAAGTTGCTAGAAGCGCGCGAGGAGCGGGTTCCCAGTGTTGAAAGAATTTGATCCCATTATCTGTATTTCCTTCATGCCCAAAAAACTGCATTCCCGGATACCACATTCCTCATATTGTGGTACCTATGGTAAACTCGTAAATGTGCAATATTGGTGAACTTGGGTTTTAGACCTACACATTACAGTTGAATTTGCGTTTACCATGAGTGCGACAATATATCATTATATCCAAAATAATACATTCTACAACATCATTTAGTGTCTTGAGTAACCTACGATTTTTAGTGTTACAGGAATGTGGTAAGATGGGAATCTGATGATAAAGCAGGAATATGGTATTTTTAAATATTTGGTACTTTGGTCATGAGGAATGATACTCAAGAGGGCTGTATTTCCTGACTAACTTAGAACTCTTCAAGTGAGTGAAAATAAGCTACAACTTCGGCCTCATACTCCTTTACGCTCAGGCACTACTGAACTCAACTGCACGTCTAAGGGTATCATGAATAACACATTTGACTTAATTCAAACATTCAATTTTATTGTACCTACATATTATTTACAAAACTAAACTATGGAACCAATATTTACATACATTGAACAAAGTCTTGATAAATGTTTATGAAACTAAATTTCATTGAATCCAAGGTACTGCTCTGCCACAGTGCCACCATAATGAAAAACGATTATAATCATGAGATTATGTATCTTGAGCATAAGTACATAGTTTACATAGTACCTATGCGGTTTATGAATGTATATACCTGTATTAGGTACTTAACAGAATAATGGGCATGGACTGTGGCTCTACTATACGGTATGCTTTGCGAAGCATACTCTATCTAGGTATAGCAAAGCCGCTAGAAGTGGTTGAAAGAAATCCTATTAGCAATGTTTTTCTTACGGAAATGCATTGCAAAATTTGTGTCAATTTAAAAAAACACGTCTCAACTCTGCTTGCCATCACTTAAATGACGCTAAAAGCTGCACCAAATAAATATTTCTGTTCAGCCCATTAAGTCCGCTATTTGTACTTACAATACCATAGTATTGGGTAAATTAAAAATCCCATCAAAAACGTTACACGTAAAAAGATGCAAGTCTCGCAACGTAGTCCTTCTACAACAAAAAAGTACATAATATGTTTCTGATGGAATCTCATTTCTTTTTGTAAGTGCCTTGCTGTTTGTCCTTTATTTACTACCTACATTCCAATACATTATATTTTCCATGTGAACTACAAAAGTAACTTCGTAATCGCATGTATTTGTATAGGATTACAAACTTACTATATTTCCGTACCTGAGAGGCGTAACACTGTAAGAAGCTATTGTTTTCCATACTTACCTACTTGCAGTGTTATGCTTCTCAGGTACGGAGTTTTAGGTTTTGTATGACTTGATAGGATAATTATGTTTAAAATTTGGAGCTTGTGGGTCTACGACAAGTACACTACGTAACAATTATGATGGTCAGTGAGCGAGTGAGTGAGTCACTGACAAACCTAAGGAACTTTGACGTGCAACAGTTCTTAAACTACAAGCTCAAATTGAATATTATTGAGAATATATCTATGTCATATTATGCCCTATATATCCCTAAAAATTCAGGGTTCTAGCTTTTGTCAGCACAAAATTACAGGAGGTTGAAAATAGCCTGAATGGTTTCCAGAAAAGGATGGTACGACCTTTGTTTTGCTCGACTTGGCCGGGGCACTGTCGCGCCCCCAGAAAAATGTGTGGAATTCGTACATTCAAAGTAGTGTCCGACCGAAACAAGTTTTCAGGGCCGAAACCGAATTTCAGCTTTGATCTCATTTTCGGCCGAAACCAGAACCGAAACTTCCATATAAGAGCATGTTTTCGTGGGAAGAAAAAAAAAATTACAATCATAATCAGTCAGCCTTTATTTTTAAATAACAAATTAATCATTTAGTCTCCGATATGTAGAGTAATCATTAATTATAACATATTGTAACTTCTTATTTGAAATAATTTATGTGTTTTTGAAAAAAAATACTGTGCGAGTGCACGGCGAAACCCCTCAAATTCAGTTTCGGTTTCGGCCGGATGGCAGCCGAAACGGAAACTAAGCCGAAACCTGTTTTTTTGCCGAAACTAGGCCGAAACCGAAATTTCGGTCGGACTCTACAAATAAGATTTGATAAAGTGGAATATAATTAGATTGCTGACGTTAGATTCACACATTTGCTTAAAATCAGCATGCTCTGTAGCTGTCCAGATTTGCCAGAAATAAGCATGCTTACAAATAAGCATGCTCAAAGCAAACGATTGGACATGCTTGCTAATAAGCACAGGTTTTCGGCCAAGATATACTGGTTTTCTGTGGTATTACACCAACAGTTCTATACGAAAATAACTCAAAAACATAATCAAATAGCCCCTTTATATAACCATAATGAAATTTAAACTATTTAGATAAAATTCAAAATTCTTCGCCCATTCATTTAAAATTCCCGCCAACGAATCAATGACAATAGCATGCTAATAAGCGCCTCAGGTAGCATGCTTACAAATCAAACAGCGGTTGATTTTTAAACATGCTCGAATTACGCATGCTTATTAGTGGCAATGACTAGACACACATGCCACTAATGAGCACGTGCTCATTAGTGGCATGTCATTATTTCATGTTATAATCCATTGATTTTTCAGAGCAGCACACAATTTTCCAATACTAAGGATAAAATGTCTATGTAAGGTACCGTAGATGTTGGGATAAGACTGGAACAAGGTAAAAACAGATAATACTACCTATTTTTAGTTCACAGTTGCACATTTGTAAAGCCACATAAACGGCAACATTGTGTACTTACTACAACTTGTAAAATAAACATAGCTTGTTATATATATACCTATATATATTATAAATATGGCGGGTCATAGTTGTTTAGAAAGAAAACCCTAATCTCCTCAAAGTTGCTCTACTAAACGAACGGCCTAAGCATTGGTCAGCCATATCGTTAATTGATACATTGACGCATTGGCTCAATTTCATCCAGGCAGTTAACTAAATGGCGCCGTTTATTGAAAAGGCTAAGCACTTAACCAAATGGCAAATTAAACCAGTTGGCTGCGACATATATAGTATAAGGAAAAAACGTGTATTCAAAATATGCATCGAGTTTATTCAGTCCAGACTATGAATAGTTGTGTAATCTTGTGGTTGTTAAAAAATGCGGTAGTTACTAACTTGTTGATAAAATAAATAAACCATCCTATCTTACCCCAACATACCTTGAGTCTTATAAATCTATAAGCAACATGTAGCTTCGTTATAGTAGACTTGTCACATCAATTCTTTGAAACTTGCCAATTAGGAATATTCTGTTCTATTGACATTGGCTGTTAAAACTATCTCTTGATGTCTGAAACAATAAACTTATTTTATCTACGGATAGAGAATAATGACTACGTACCTAATTTATTTTGAAATATAATTTTCTACCATGAATCTATGAATTATTGTTATATATTAACAGTGTTTAAATCTCCTGTTTATTTAAGTTCTTTTTAATCTTTCACCATTTTTAAGGAGAATATGTTGTAACTAGGAAGTGGATATTATATCTGTAAAACAATATTTTATACCATGTGTATACTTTCATAACTTATAACTCAACTACAGTGAACAATAATTATATACAGGCAATGATAATAGGTACACTAGTCAACCTTATTACGGCTAAGTTCGCGGTACTCGTCCTGGCTAGAATGATATTGATATGATTCAAAATTACTTAAAATACGAACTCGCCTCGCTAATTTCATTAATTATTGTAAAAACACAATACCTACGTTGTATTTTTTTAACCAAATTTAATGTATAAACAATTTTTCAAACTACAGAGAAGGACACGTAACATTATTACATTGTATACAACAAATTATTACAATTTCTTTATAAATATCTACAAAACAAATTTAAAAACAGGGCAGGTACCTTTTAACTCATAAAAATTAACATAAACCCACTTAATCTTTATGTATTTTAACTGATACGCCACATCTGGAATTCGAAAATGACTTTAATAAAGTTAACTTGGTTTCGCTTGTATCACAGGAAATTTTGTGATTTTTTTCTTATTTGGACATTATTACCAAGGACCATAAAATAAAGAGCCGGACGTAGCCTCGCTCACAAATAACTGAACCACCTCTAGTGCGCCGGTTGGTTTAACGCTGGTTTTTTGATCAGGACAATGTGTGGGTGATGCTCGTAGTAGGAAAAAACTTGTTGACGAGTGCGTGCGGCTCGTAGGTACAAAGCGCCCGGCCCAATAGAAGTGCTTCAGTTATCTGTCAGCGAGGCTACGTCCGGCTATTTATTTTAAGGTACTTGATTATTACAGAAAAAGGTAAATTACGGATCGCCTAACGAGTATGGTTTACTATGCGAAGCGCCAGCGAGGCCTTGTAGGTATACAAGTCGGGCAATATGTACTCGTTACTCTCAGGTCCTTATGCATAGTGTTTCTCTAAAAGATCAAGGAAATCGAAAATTAAAATAAGCTGTTACTGAAAATAAAAATAAAAAATAAATGAACAAGACGAATTGAGTGAGTTGCCTACCACACGGTGACGCCTGTCACATCACTGCTATAGATATCAGCACTCGAACTTAAAATTAACTGAGTTTACAGGTCCTACTTATTAAAACCATGAAAATCAATCAATATTTGAATCCAGGAGGATTCAACAGGGATGTTGTTGAACATCATACGGAATAGATTACAAAAAAATGATCTGAAGATAAATCAACAGTTTAACGTTAATACCGAGGTATGGGGGGGGGGGAGTCAGCTAGCATTAATATGCACATTGAGCTGTTTGTTACCTTTGCATTTTTTCCTTGTATTTTTGAGTGTTGTATGCTTGGAAAAACTGCTTTCCATATTCAAAAGTTGCTATCATAATAGCACATGCTGGTGCCACTTTGAATATTCGAGGTAGCAGGCCAGTAAAAAGTCCTTTTATTCCATGGTTTTTGTAGATATTTTTAGCTATGTCTTGCATATTCGAGGCTCTCTGTTGAAATTTACTTTCTGAAAATGATAAAAGATATAAATTATTTTAAACATGTAAAATGTTTGTAACAATTGTATTGCAAATTTGTTATGTTCCCTGCCGTGCCATACATACTGGTTTTGTAGGGTGCATACCTCTCTCCTTGTCTGACTGTACAAGCGTACAGTAAGCCGAGAAAGTCGCCTACCACTTTTTAACTCTAATACAAAATCGAAAAGTGGTAGACCACTTTCTTAGCTTACTGTACACTTGTAAGTAATGTAGGTAACAAATGTAAACACCATTCATTACATATACTTCGTAGCTGAATATTAGTTAGGGTGATATACAATGGCGCGATTCACACACACATTAAGAGGGGTCATACCAGTCATAATCTACCTGTACAATACAGCAAATTTCATATAAATCGGTCTGGTAGTTTAAGCGTGATATTAACATATTTGTTAGCACCAAGAGAAAAAATACGATAAATAAATATTTATTTACGTCTTATCGCTTAGATTTAAGACTCATACAATCTTGAAAAAAAAACTTCACGATGTTATAATTCATTTTGCAATTGTATCACTGCAAAAAGTCGCCATAGGATATCGCCCTTATATAACTGACTGAATGACAAACCTGAGTAAATTTCTTTTTCGCCCAACTCTATTTGCTGATGCGTTTTCACAACATCAAATGGCAGTGTGATGAAAGCAGCTAACTGTAAAGATAACATTTTATTACATAAAAAACCACTGTGAGACTCAAACATATTGAAATAAAAACGAATCACTCACGTTGTACAAAAGACGGTCTCGGTCGGACACTACCGCGGATACAATTTAATGGTGTTTTGAAAAACATTCCCTACTCTGGCAAGGTGACTTCTAAAATCATTAATTACCAGACAACTTGGGAAATTAGAAATTTAGAACTGAATATGTAATGCATTCGACTGATTGATTCATTGAGTTCTGACTTATTCCTAACACTTGCTAATCAATAACCATGTAATAAAATGTTATTGAAATAAAAACGGATCACTCACATCGTACAAAAGACGAAACATCCACTCGACCTGTTTCGGGAGTATTCGGCATTCCTTTAATCATGAGTAGTATTCGCGGCAGTATTCCGAGTAGTAGTCGCCGGGCAGCGTTCGCGAATACTATTAAAGGGAATGCCGAATACTCCCGAAACATGTCGATTGGATGTTTCGTCTTTTGTACGATGTGAGTGATCCGTTTTTATTTCAATAACATTTTATTACATGGTTATTGATTAGCAAGTGTTAGGAATAAGTCAGAACTCAATGAATCAATCAGTCGAATGCCTTACATATTCAGTTCTAAATTTCTAATTTCCCAACTTGTCTGGCAATTGATGATTTTAGAAGTCACCTTGCCAGAGCAGGGAATGTTTTTCAAAACACCATTAAATTGTATCCGCGGTAGTGTCCGACCGAAACTAGTTTTCACCGCCGAAACCGAATTCCGGCTTTGATCTCAGTTTCGGCCGAAACCAGAACTGAAACCGAAACTACCATGTAGGTAAGGTCATGTTTTCGTGGGAAGATAAAAAAATTACAATCATAATCAGTTAGCCTTCATTTTTAAATAACCTATTACCTAATCATTTAGTATCTGATATTTAGAGTAATCAATCATTAATATAACATATTATAACTTCTTATTTCAAATAAATTATCTGTGCTTTTTGAAATAAAGACTGTCCGATCGCAGCTCGAAAGCCCTCGAATTCAGTTTCGGTTTCAGCCGGAATGGCAGCCGAAACCGAAAATTCGGTCGGACTAATCCGCGGCTCAAACCGCGATTGCGCGGCGCGGCCTTGAGGCCACTTTAGGCAGCGAACAGAAAGAGCACGGGTTATGCGATAGAGAGAGACGTTCGGATCTGGTGCGTTCTGTCCGGTGGCCGGACCCGGACGACAGTCTTGTTAGAGAGATAAACTACTACTATTACTTATTCTGTGATAATACTTACACTGCCAGCAATAGCCCCACAAAAAAAGTTGAACAAAAACGTATTTTTCTCTGGATCATCACCAGGCTCGTTAAAGTTTCTCTTTACAGTTTCAAATGTTGTCCAATATATTCCTGCAATTGATGTTAGAAATACACTAGTTTATAGCAACTAGATTAAAATTAACAACAAACTGTAAATAATATACATAGGTTTCTGGTATAGAATGCCGTATGGCATTAAATTCACCTTTTGTATGATAAGTTTTCTTTTTACAATAAAGTTTATAAATTCATATATTTACCTGAAAAGGGAACATCTCTAAGAAGAGTAGATCCCAGCCCTCTAAACAATCCTTTGTAGCCTTCATATTTCACTGTTTGTTTCAGTGCAGCATTGATTTCTGAATAAAAATAAAAGTCTTTTTTGTAAGAATACCATTATTGTACAATACATGTTCAAAATGTAATGGAACTTCAAAATGTAGAGTTGGAGAAATTGGAAGATTGTAAATTTTAAAACAAGATAAAATTAAAAAGCTTATTATAATTTACCTGAGTAAGTAAGACTTTTTGACTGCATCTTTGTCCTAATCAGTTCCAGTGGACTAACAATAGTTACGGCTATTGTCCTAGCCGTTGCACCTGACATCAGTGGTATCCATATGGGTTGATCCTCTAAAATAATTTGGTATCAGATATAATTATAGCACTTTATTTAACCTTTTTCACGTTAATATGATATCGAAACCAACACAGGATTGACTCCAACAAAATAAAAAATATAAAAATAAATGTAGGTATCAGGCTTACGGAGGCATTGGGTGAATAGGGAATGCATGATTTTTTTTTATCGAATTTCTTAAGAAAATATAAAAATACCGTCAAAAAGATTACAAAGTGAAAATAAAATCAAAAATGACTAAGAAATATGGAAGATATAAACATTTTAAAGCACTAATTAGACAGCGATTAGATGGAGAGATCCAATATGGACTATGGCATCATAGTACATGTCCGCCATATAAACTCCATACTATATTTTGTTTTGCTAGAAAGAAATAGAGAGAGATATATTTGATGGCTTATATCTTGGTTATTATTATATACATTCGATTTTTTTTTCCTGTTGTTTCTTATATGATTGAGCTTTTATTAAGGTAGGTAAACAAAAATATCATGCATATTCCCTATTGTCGAAAACTATAGTTATTATAATTGTATATTTATGGAAAAATCAATAAAAAGAAAACAAACAATACATATTCTCTAGACTTGCACATGAGGATATACATTTCATGGTATTGCATCATATTATAAATGCACAATATGCAGGTGAAATTATGGAGCTCTGATTTATTATATGCCATAAATAGAGATGTGCCGTTCGCGGGAATATTCCCCATACAAGTGGGGAATATTTCCGGGAACGGCACATCTCTAGCCATAAAAATTAATGATTTTATGGCTTACAATAAATAACAGTAAGAAATTCTTAATAAATAGCAAGTATATTATATAAAAAGATTTAGTAAGTATATTCAACAATTGTTTAAGATTTCTTACCTAGACTAAAATAAAAAATACTTACTTGTTCCTGTGATATTATTGTACCATGTCTTCGTTTTGTATCTAAGTTGTTCATATGTAACAAAATATATCACAGTACAAGGCAAAGCTAAAACTAGAGTGGGACTCAAACCAGACCATAAAGCTGGGATACCTTCCAATTTAGCAATTTTATAAAATGCATCCTGAAATATAAATATAATATGTATTCATATATTGTTCAATGAAATTAAAGAAATATTATTTCTATTTAAAACACATCTTTAAATTGGCAATATACCATGGTTCCGTGAAAGTGTACTCGCCGTGGTATCCATCCTGTTTCACCACAGGGACATAGATGTTCCATCAAACCATTGCAATACAAATAACATTTATTGGACAATAACGCCTTCTGTTGAGCTTGTAAACGTATTTTAACCACATCCAGGGGAGTCACTGGAAACAAATATTTTATTGCACATGCACAAGAATACATAGGTAGATCCTGTGAGTCACATTCAGTGCCAAGAACACGCTTGACGTGTTCATTTTGTATGGAAACTTGGGAGCTTGGCACTGAAAGTGTTAAAATATAGAAAACTTACTAAATAATGAGGTTACAAGTGCACCGGAACACGCCGATGCCAGTTGCTGAAACGGTGTGATCCGAAATTGGGGATCATCTTCTCTTATCATCATTTTCAGTAAATTAACCTTAACGGAAAATACGTTTTCTTCAATATATGTTAATATACATAATAAAAAAAAAGTTTTTTCCGGACCGATGATTGACGTATGGATGGACGTGTTTTCACGACAGCTGTCAGTGTCAATGTCAATGTCAAGATCTCATCTCGTAATTTTCATGTAATTTCCATGTGTCAATGCTGCCAACATTAACTTTTCCTAGTTGTTTCGCTGTAACCATTATAGTTCATAGAGTTCTTAGGCAGCTGACCTACTAACACTAAAATTGCGCAATATTGCATATTGTGCACAATTTCTGCCATCATAGTTTAGGAGAGACTGGTTGGTAGAGAGAGTAACTCCTAATTAAATGATACTCAGATGCGTGTCGGAATCGGAATGATTTATTTACAAAAATAGGGCTATACTTATACTAAAAATGTAGACTTACAACTAGACTATGTACAAACAAGTGATATTCGTTATTTCAACTATTTACAATATATAAAAACAAGATGGCAATAAAATCATACGATAATCACGCGATGGGGCGTTTTGAATTCTCGCTACAATATAAAACTAGGCAGCGCCAAAGTTTACGCATCAATCCGTTGCTCACTGCCGGGGATGCGCGACGTCTCGTGACCGGCGGGCGCCCGCGCCGCGACAGTCACTCGTCGTTCGCTGCGGTGAACACGTCGCAGCTGCTGTACTGTTTCTCGCGGACGTTAATCGGAAACGTTCTTATCAGAACGTCTTCCTGTTTCTACGCAGCGTCAATCTTGTAGTAGCTACAGCTACATGGCTCCCCTTCAAGCGAAGCGTACGGGCAGACGGATGGTAGGTACGGCCGCTGCGTGAAGTCCGTGGCTGTTGCGGTTGTTGTGCTTGAGTTGCAGTTGTGTGCGTAGGCGACGTTCCAGTGCTTCGTTGTGTTGTGTTGTTATCGGGATCGTGCGGTGTCGTTGAACTCTGGTTGTTGACGTTGTTGTAAAATATAGCTGTAGGTATCGGTGTTGATGTGTCTTCGGTGTCTTCGTTGATGGTGTAGGCAGGTTTCAGGCGGTCGATCGATATGTTTGTTTGTCTTGTAGGTAACTGGATGGTGAAAACTTTGTCGTTGCGTTGTAGTACTTTGTAGGGTCCGTCGTACGGTGGTTGAAGTGGCTTTTTTACGGCGTCGACACGAACGAAAACATATTTGCACGTAGTCAGGTCTCGATGTACAAATATAGGTTTTTTGTTGCTATGCGGTTGCGTAGGTATTGGTTTCAGCTTGCGAATTGTTTCTCTCAGCTGTTCGACGTAGGTACTGTCCATGATGACGTCATTGTTCGTGTCGGGCGATAGAAAATCTCCGGGTAGGCGAATGTTTGAACCGTAGGTAAGTTGTGCGGCGCTTACGTCTGTGTCGCTACGTAAGGCGGCGCGCACACCCAACAACACTGTAGGTAGCTCGGTGATCCAGCTGGTCGCGGATTGGAGTCTGGCCTTCAGTGCGGTCTTCATGGTTCGGTGCCAACGTTCGATGATTCCGTTTGCTTGCGGATGGTATGGTGTGGTACGACCTTTATCGATTCCGAGTAACCGTGTTAGGTATAGGAATACTCGGCTCTCGAATTGTCGACCTTGATCCGTTGTGATAGTGGTTGGGCTTCCGAATCTTGATATCCATCCTTCGTAGACGGCCTTGGCAACTTCTTCGGCGGTGATTTCTTTTAGCGGGACTGCTTCGGGCCATCGAGTAGCGCGATCGATCATCGTTAGGCAGTAACGATAACCTTCCGATGTCGTCGGTAGGGCTCCGATTATGTCGATGTGTACGTGGTCGAATCGGCCGGTCGGTTTGAACGTAGATATAGAACTTGAAGTATGTTGCTGTATCTTCGCTCGTTGACAGGCTGTGCACGACTTCGCCCACGTTCCGATGTCCTTGTTCATTGCTGGCCAGAAGTACTTGCTTGCTATCATCTTGCGCGTAGTTCGTATACCGGGGTGACTGACGTTATGTATACAGTTGTATATGTTGCGTCGGAAGTCGGTAGGTAGGTATGGACGAACGTTGCCTGTAGATGTTTCGCAGTAAATTTTGTAGTCGGTTCCGGGAATTTGAATTTGTTTGAGAGATAGGTTTTTCTGTTGTTGTAGGTTTTGAATGCTGTTGCTATCTCTTTCTTGAGCGGCGGCGAGTTCTTGGAAGTCGATCGGTGTTGGACAGCTGATTGCGTCGACGCGTGAGAGTGCGTCCGCGACAGCGTTTTCGCTTCCGCTCACGTAGCGAATATCGGTGGTAAATTCGCTAATGTAGAGTAGCTGACGAGTTCGGCGTGGCGATTCGCTGTCGGTTGATGACTTCGTATAGGTATAGGTAATTGGGCGATGGTCTGTAAATATTATTAGCGGTCTTCCCTCGAACATTTTTCTGAAGTGTTTCACCGACATGTAGATAGCGGTTAGTTCACGGTCGAAAGTGCTGTATTTCTTCTGAGCGTCGGTGAACTTGCGTGAAAAATATCCGAGTGGTTGCCATACGCCTTCGATGCATTGTTGCAGTACGGCACCGGCTGACGAGTTTGAAGCGTCGGAAAATATGGCGATCGGAGCTTGGTGTTGCGGGTGAGCGAGTAGAGTGGCGTTGCTGATGCTCACTTTACATGCTTCGAATGCGCGCGTTGCTTCGTCGGTCCATTCGATTTTCGACTTGTCTCGTTTCTTCGCGTTGTGTAGGTATTTATTGAGTGGTGCTTGTATTGTTGCGGCGTCTTTAATGTTTTCTCGGTAAAAGTTGATCATACCGAGAAAACGTCGTAACTCTTCTATTGTTTCTGGTTTAGGGTACTCGACTATGGCTTGCACTTTTTCGGCGGGTGGCTGTATTCCGTCTTGATTTACTTGATGACCGAGGAACTTGACTGTAGGCTGGCCGAACACACATTTGGCGGGATTTATTGTTACGCCGTAATCGTCGAGTCGCTGTAGTATGGTGCGTATGTGCGTTCGGTGTTCGTCTTCGGAAGTTGATGCGACGAGTAGGTCATCGATGAATGGGAATACGTAGTCGAGTCCTCTGAGTACATCGTGGATAAACCGTTGAAAAGTTTGCCCTCCGTTCTTCAGACCTGGGACCATACGATTCATCTCGAATAAACCGAATGGAGTTATTATTGCGGTTTTTTCTATGTCTTGCGGGCTGACTGGAAGTTGCTGGTAAGCACGGTTCAGGTCAAGCGTAGAAAAAATCTTCTTTCCGGCGAGTTGATAGGTAAAATCTCGTATGCGTGGTATGGGGTAACGGTCGGGTTTAGTTACCGCGTTCAATCTTCGGTAATCGCCACACACACGTAAATCTCCCGATTTCTTCGGTACGACGTGTAATGGCGACGACCATGGGCTTTTGCTCGGACGACATAGGCCTTGTTCGATCATGTTCTGGAATTCTTTTCTGACTTGTTCGTAGCGATGCGGTGCGATAGGTCGCGCGCGGCAGTGGACGGGCGGCCCAGTCGTTTCTATGAAATGCTCGACGGAGTGTTTCGGGTTGAGTTTCATAGAAGTGAGTCGCGTAATTCCAGGAAAATCGGCTAGAATGTCGTGGTAGTTTTGTTGAACGTCGATACTGCGGATTGTAGGTATATTTGCGGATGAAAGTTGTGCGTTCGTAGTTAGTTGTGTTTTGCCGTCGATTAATCTTCGGTTCTTCAGGTCGACTATGAGTTGGTGATGGTTGAGAAAATCGGCTCCGAGGATTGGTTTCGTGACGGCGGCGACGACGAACTTCCATTTAAACGGACGACGCAGGTTGAAATCGAGCTCGTAGGTTTTCTCGCCGTAGGTAGGTATTGTTGTGTTGTTGGCAGCGTACAGTTGAAAAGGTAGAGCTGTGGCGGGTGTATTTTTCGTTCTCGGTACGACCGATATGTTAGCACCGGTGTCGACCAAGAACGATAGTTTTGTCTTCTTATCAGTGACGAATAGGCGGTATGATTGTTCAGGGACGCTGGTTTCCGCCGCAGCCAGCGTTTTCTTTAGTTTTCCGACGGCTTAGGGATCGATCGGAAACTGCATGGCGGGCTGCATTTCACGGCGTCTTGACCGAAACGACGATGATAGTAGCAGTACGGCGATGGTGATTTGTTTCTATTTTCGCCGTTCTTGGAATAGCTGCGGGAACGGGACTGCGAGCGATTTCGGTTGAATGGGCGGCTGTGGCGAGTCTCGTTCTGCGGTCTTGCACGGAGTTCAGCGATTTCGAGCGATAATTTTCTAATCTCGGCGACTAGAAATGTTGTGTCGTGACCTTGACAGCGCGATGTTGACGGTTGCGGGACTAGCGGAGGTGGTTGCGGCTGGATTGCAGGTATCGACGTGACGGCGGATATTTGGTGTGTGTGCTGCGTTTCTTCCATCATTTTTTCTGCCAGTAATGATATTTCGTCGAGCGTAGCCTTCTGACTAAATGTCTCGCTGACGACGAGGACTGAGCGGACGTAGGGTGGAAGGTGGTTTGTCCACATGATGCGGATGGTGCTGTCTGTGAACTTGTTCCGCGCCAGGTCCCGCATCCTCCTCAGCAGCTGGCTAGGTTTTTGGTCACCCAGCTCCATTTGTGAGAGGAGTTTCTGGACCTGCATGCTGTCGGACTCTTCGTACATGGTAATCAGACGCTCCTTAATCGCCTTGTAGTAATTCGTCGCAGGTGGGTTGTATAGGATGTCTGTGAGCTGCTCGATGTCTTGCTTCTCGAGCTGGGCGATCACCATCTGCGCTAGCTGGTCTTGGCTCTTCTTGAGGTCGGCGGTTGCGGATTCGAAAGTGACGAACCATAGACGTGGCTTGTCGCGCCAGAAAGCTGGTATGCGCAGTGAAAGGGCGATTCCGGCGACTTTGCTGCGAGGTGCTGGCTCCGGAACGTGTGCAGGTGCTGGCTGGGTGGCTGGCATGCTGGTTCCAGTAGGTTGCTCCTCGTTGGTAGCTGGCATCTTCTTCTTGCAGAGTTTTGTTCTTGCAGGGCTTGTTCACAGGGCTTGTTCTTGCAGGGGTCACCACTTTAGGAGAGACTGGTTGGTAGAGAGAGTAACTCCTAATTAAATGATACTCAGATGCGTGTCGGAATCGGAATGATTTATTTACAAAAATAGGGCTATACTTATACTAAAAATGTAGACTTACAACTAGACTATGTACAAACAAGTGATATTCGTTATTTCAACTATTTACAATATATAAAAACAAGATGGCAATAAAATCATACGATAATCACGCGATGGGGCGTTTTGAATTCTCGCTACAATATAAAACTAGGCAGCGCCAAAGTTTACGCATCAATCCGTTGCTCACTGCCGGGGATGCGCGACGTCTCGTGACCGGCGGGCGCCCGCGCCGCGACAGTCACTCGTCGTTCGCTGCGGTGAACACGTCGCAGCTGCTGTACTGTTTCTCGCGGACGTTAATCGGAAACGTTCTTATCAGAACGTCTTCCTGTTTCTACGCAGCGTCAATCTTGTAGTAGCTACAGCTACAATAGTCTAAAGGTTTACACATTTGCTTATTTGCTTGCTTAAAGCATGTCACTAATAAGCACGTGCTCATTAGTGGGATGTATGTCTAGTCATTGCCACTAATAAGCATGCTTATTTCGAGCGTGCTTAAAAATCAACCGCTACCACCGCCGCAGGTGTCAGTACCTGCGGCGGTGGTAGCGGTTGATTTTTAAGCAAATTTGTCAGTAACTTTAAAGGCGACTTTTTACCATGAGTTTCCATATTAAAAAGTCGCGTATAAATAAATTTTGAGCTCGCATTAACGTATTATGTCACCTTTACGTATTATGTCATTTGCAGTGCATACTGCGCATTTTTTTTTATCGTTCTTGGGTCCGTAATAGGACACGTTTTTAATGTCATTTCTACAATGCCATTACAATGTTTTCTACACGTTGTCATAGTAACAGGAAAACTGATCACTTTTTCTTCTTTGTGGTAAATATGACTTGAACACAATATTACTGCGCCATTTATTATACACAATATATTGTAAGTGGGGGGGCCGCCTTAGATTGACACGGACTATACGTAGCTCTATTTGAAATGTATTATTATCCGTATATCTTTATTTTCTCAGCTTAGGTTTTTTACAATATATATATAAAAAGTAAAATACAAAATGAAATTACAAAATATAAACACATTATAAAAAACCTAACCTAGGGTGCCGCCGGCAGCGGGGCGGGGCCCAAGCTACCGGTGGTTAGGGCCGCAGAGAGAGGAATCTCCTGACGATGCGCGCCGTGTCCAGAAGAACCGCTTTCTGTATCTGACCCTTGATCCAGCCATCTAGCGAGAGTCTCTTGATATGGTGGTCGAGATTCTTCGCTATAAGTCCGTTGGCCGAAACGACTATCGGAACAATGATCGTCGAATCAACATCCCACATGGCGAAATGTATTATTATTACAATTAACAAATTAGCTTAATGAATTATAGCCACATATTTACAATAATTAAATTTTCGGATCATGGTGCGTACACACCAAACCAACGAAGGCCAATGAATGGGCTTCGCCGGCCTTCGTTGGCTTGGTGTAGACGATTTAGTAAACGCCAACGAGCGTTCCATTGTCGTTCGTTGGCGTGTGCCAGCAATTCGATTCGCAGCATTTGACCTACGTACACACTAAGCCAACGAAGGTTCGTTATGTTTTGAATAAAAAATATCTTTTTAGGTTTTTTTTTAATCTTTATTTTTAGGGAGCTTTTGTCAAACTGACTATGCCAGCTCCGTTAAGCCTCTACCGTGCAATATTCAAAGCAAAGATAAAATAAAAAATGGACATAAATACCTAAAAAAAAAACAAACAGGTTACCAAATTTGTACACTATGTTTTGAAAAAAAAACCGTATACAAACTTGACGACCTTTGAGTGGCGCTCCACGAAAATCTGCTCTATCCTTACTATATGAGCCTCTATATTATATGAGCCCATATTAAGTACAGAGCTACTATCCAACCACGTTTCGCTAAGCAAAGCAATATGGACCTCTTCACGATTCATAAATAATTCAAATTCAGTTAACTTAGGCCTCGCACTCGCACATCCGACATACCATCGTCGTCCAACACTGACTCCGCTCGGGCCTGCCCTTGCTCACTCGACACGCTCTCGTTGTCCCATGACGGCATATCTGTTGAGACCGTGTATATGAGTCTTATTACAGATACTATATTAAGCCATAGAGACCCATTAATGGGGGATTGTTTAACAACCGGCCCGCAACAAATTAATTGCCTAGGTTCAAATCTAGTTAAAGTTGATAAGTTAATTATATAAATATGTTTATCTGCTTCGCTTTTATTATTTAGTTACTCCCCTTGCGACACACAACTCAACCCTTAGAAAGCATATCGAGTAGATTAATTGTTCATGAATCATACCTTGAACGCGAAGTGTCAGCGGCCACACAGCAAGAATCGACTCGGTGAATAATTTGGCAGGCTCAGTCGATACGCGCCATTGTGCTATTTCTATTGCTGACACCAGCCATCTGTTAAAAGAAATTTGACAATGAGGGTGTTTAAAAATCATAAATCCACCAGGTGGCAGCAGGGAGGCGAATGGTCTTTTTGACAGTAGGTGTCAAAATCCACCAATCACATCACCTGATTTTGACATCTACTGCCAAATAGACCAATCGCCACCCTGCTGCCACCTGGTGGATTTATGATTTTTAAACACCCTCATTGATTCCATTTGGAATCACTAAGTTACCGCATCTTTTATGTGTGTATCGATGCTTCCCTTGTACACAATGAAACATAGTAATTTGTACATACTAGAATTTACTTGCTATGTGAATAGAATAGAAAAATATGGTTCAGCCAGTATTGGTGGACAAATCTGAATCCTCCAATTGCACATAAGGGTGTAAGTGGCGTGAGGCTTCGTCAAGCACTCGTGATCATTGGAGAGGATGGTCATATCCACAGAAAAGGAAGCACGGGTTCTGAAGAACCACCACATGCATATCCTGTCATACAAATATCCACAGTCAGGGAAGCACGGGTTCTGAAGAACCACCACATGCATAACCTGACATACAAGCACGGGTTCTGAAGAACCACCACATGCATGACCTCCTCGAAAGGAGGTCCCACCATCCTGCTGCCGTCCGTATATTAGGACGCAGAGCCCGTCAATTTGCCGTTACGTACTCGCAAGGAGCCGGCACCATTTGATTGTCTCACAAGAGAGACAATCGCGCGCATAGAATTACACCTCTCCTAATCAAGCCTTTAAGTAAATAGTATGGATCCGTTCTACGCCCTTGAACCAGTGACTACTTGAAATATTGCTAGTTCATCAGCTCAGCGAGTTTCGCGACCAACAACACCTCAACGTAGTTTACAACGAGGATATTAATACAAACTACAAAGAAACACCGATAAATGGCGGCTTGTCGATTTACTTAGCTTTCGTTTGGTACGCAGAGTCGATCCACCGATGTGTCGCCGACACCCCCTCATAATCACTTAACACTTAACTTTGAGATTAGCACAGTACTATTACAACCGTGTATGATATACTATGACGTTGTTGCATATGCGATTTGCGAGTTTTGCGACTTACTATGACACCTTAAAACTTATTCAAAATAAGATCCTCTTGTGACGTCACTTACCATTGACAGAATAGAGTTTCTCGGTAAGTGTTGCTTTATACAAAATCATCGGTACATGTTGCCATGTACAAATCGCGAAGCTGCCTTCGCGACAATATCGTTCACACGCTGATCACACGCAATACCGCTAGACAGTTCCCTTTGCTCAATACCCGAACCGCCGGGCCCTTCCCCTCTATTGGCTTCACTCATTATGCGAGGCAAAGCTACGAATTTAACAGTAATTTAATTAAAATCAAATTTAATTAATTTTTTCCTGCCCGTCACCTTTGACGTCTTTTTAGGTTAAAAGTCTACAAAAACTTTCGTTCGTTGGCCTTCGTGCATCCGTCCACACCGCATTGAGTTTGCTTCAAATAACTACTACTTATAATGTAATTTTAAAACGTGAAATAAATAATCTAATCTAATCTAATCTAATCCTTTGATGTTGCCGCCCCGCTGCGGAACGCCGGCACACGCCAACGAAGGCCAACGAAACCCATTCGTTGGCGTTCGTTGGTCTGGTGTGTACGCAGTTGACCGAGAACCAACGAACGTGCGATAGCCAACGCCGGCAAACCTTCGTTGGCCTTCGTTGGCTTGGTGTGTAAGCACCATTAGATTACTTTTTACTATGTATCTTATTCTTTCATTTATTTCGTTGCATTCCAAAATGTAATACATATTCTTCACATACGGCAAATATAATAATTCATTTGTTTTCCGATTTAATTTACTTCGAGGCCCGTAAATAAATTTACAATGTATGGCTAGAGTTCTATGATTTTCGAAATCCATAGACAATATTTCGAAGGTCATATTATGTCAGCACAATCAGTCATCACTGCCACTAAACGTATGGAGGGCGTATCAATCGTCCTGAAAAATTGTAATTGAAGAACGGGAAGGCGACAGTAAATTTTGATTAGGCTTTCGGAATTGTAGATGAAGAAATAATTTAGAAATGTTCTCCACACTCCCAAGATCTTTGTTGTGAGTATATTTTAATCTAGAGTTTACATAACATGACAGCTGTTTTTATTGGATTTATGAATAAAAATGTCGTTTAGGCGAAATGGGTCGTTAACTAAATTTAGTCTTACATTTTTTGTATTTTGTTTACTCTTACGGGTAATGTGATTGAGGAAAGTAATTTTACATACGCACCACTGGTGATTTTTAAGCCGAAAATCTGAATTTTAAAGTATAGCGTTATTTCATAGGGACTTCCTGTAAAACTGTAAAATATATCTAGAGTATTCCGGCTTAATTTATCGGCCAATGGAATAGGTAGTTTTATAATATTTTCATTTATATATATTCTTAGGTACCATTTCGATAGAGGCAAAGGCATAGCCCAAAGGAACGCAAAGCTATTGTTTTTTTGTGCGTGTATAATGTGTCTAAATTAAGAGCATATTAACCACGCACATGTTGATACAACTGCTATTTGAACACAATACTTATCACAATAAAATTTGCTTTTATTATTATTAGTTTATTTTTACTACATACTTAAAAACTATCTGACTTATTAGCAAACAAAACGGTAATTTCCCATATTTAACAATACTAGCGTTGTTCCCGTTTTTACCCTAAGGTAGGGCTGCCATCCGTCTGGTTTTCCCTGGATTTGTCCTAGTTTAGAGAGTGTCCGGGGAACATCCAGGCAGGGTTTCATTTGTAGTCCGGGATTGCCACTCCGGCCCACGAGAGCTAATGCACCCCCACGGAAACGAAAAAAAAACTGAGTTGCTGTTGACATGTCCGGGTTTTAAGCTCCAAAATCCGGGGATTTAAGCTTTTTGTCCTAGGTGTCAAATTTTGGAGATGGGAGCCCTACCCCAATGGAACTCCTTACTGGGATTTAAAGTATTCTATGTTTTAACCCAGGCCTAGCATGCCAAATTTCAGCTCAATCTATTCAGCTGTTACTGCATTATTTAGTAACAAACATCTTCACTAACTTTCACATTTATAATATTAGTATGATTAGGAAGGATGTGCTTTAATTTTTTATGTTTATCAATTACCTATGATTGGTATAATATGATAGTTTTATTTGAACCTATGTGGATATTTTAAACTAGCATGGTCATTTGAGTGGGCACTTCTCATTAATAGTAACCCAGTCTTGATGGCAATCTACTTATCAGATAAACTTGTAACAATTACCTTAATTTATCTATCATTTAATATTTACCTTACCAACTTTAGTTTATATTATATAACTAGCTGTCCCTGCGAACTTCGTTCCGCCTCAGAAATTTAATTTTTTAGATGTTTTAATAGTTATTATGTTATTCGGGGCAGAGACAAACCCTAAAAAATCAAAACTTATAAAAATTGGTCCACCCGTTCTCAAGTTATAAATGGTATAACTAACCCGACTTTGTTTTATGTCTATAGAAGATATTGAGGTTTACAAAATAAGATATGTTATCACCCACTTTCAGTGATCAGCTTGATTAATCATATGCAATAATAAAACACCATCAATAATTAAGCTTGAATCAAATATATAATTTAACAAAAAAATTATCACCGGTTTGAGCAAATACTCCTTCCTGTACTGGTAAGTTCTGTCTAATTATAGACTGTCCCATGCTAAATCTGCTGGCACATATTCACTGCACCTTAAAATATTTTAAGATGATTACATAATTAGCAGTGTTGTTTAATTATGTAAACAATAATATTTACCAATAGGTCACCTGAAAGAGATAGCTTTTTAGTAGGGATGTAACGATACACAGTTTTGCCGATACGATACCGATACCGATATACAGGGTGATTGGAAATTCGACCTATCCCTTGAAAGGGGTTATTTTAGAGCTTATTTGCAATGATTTAAGTCCAATCAACCGGGGGTCAAAACTCAATGGTTATCAAGTTATTTGACTTTTAACTTATTTTTTTAAAACCCGCCTTTCGATCTAAAACTGCTTATTGTGAAAAAACTACTTAAATTAGGAACAAAAAAGAGCCATCATCTAATAGCCAATAAATGCTTGATTACGAAAAATCCAAAAAACATGCCAAAACCTTTGAAAATGTTACCAATAAAAGAATTTGAAGTCAAAAGTTTTTGGATTTTGTTCAAAATTTTGTAATTCTTTGAGGCATTACTTAAAAAAAAATTAGGACACTTCGCGTAAAAATTACTAAAATTAGTTCCTCAGTTCATAAGCTTTCTAAAAAGGTAGAATTGTTGACATTTTTTGCATAACTTTTTAAAATAACATTAATAATAAAAGAGGTGGTAGAGAATTTCGCCTAGCGTACCGGACCCTTAATCAGTTTGTTTGTGTCACTTTAGTTTCTCCGCGGGCTTTGTTTGTCTTCGGTTTCTTATTTTATCTCATCTTCTTAGGTTAGAAGTCACTAAAAGTAACCTTCCGTGATATTTCGGTTAGTAATTTATCTGTAAGTTCCCGGTTGCCTTAAGTTTGCACCTGGTTTCCTTGGTGTAACTTACAAATTAGGTGCAAGCTTAACGCAACCGGGAACTGATTGATAAATTACTTATTGAAATATCACCGAAGGCAACTTTTAGTGATTCCAATCCTAAGAAGATGAAATAAAATAAAAAACCGAAGACAAACAAAACCCACGGATAAACTAAAGTGACACAAACAAACTGATTAAGGGTCCGGTACGCTAGGTGATATTCCCTACCTCCTCTCTTATTATTAATGTTATTTTAAAAAGTTATGCAAAAAATGTCAACAATTCTACCTTTTTAGAAAGCTTATGAACTGAGGAACTAATTTTAGTAATTTTTACGCGAAGTGTCCTAATTTTTTTTTAAGTAATGCCTCAAAGAATTACAAAATTTTGAACAAAATCCAAAAACTTTTGACTTCAAATTCTTTTATTGGTAACATTTTCAAAGGTTTTGGCATGTTTTTTGGATTTTTCGTAATCAAGCATTTATTGGCTATTAGATGATGGCTCTTTTTTGTTCCTAATTTAAGTAGTTTTATTCACAATTAGCAGTTTTAGATCGAAAGGCGGGTTTTAAAAAAAATAAGGTAAAAGTCAAATAACTTGATAACCATTGAGTTTTGACCCCCGGTTGATTGGCCTTACATCATTGCAAATAAGCTCTAGAATAACCCCTTTCAAGGAATAGGTCGAATTTCCAATCACCCTGTATAGTAGTTAATATCGGCGATACCGATACCGATACCGATATCTTAGCTAAATAATGAAGTATGAATTTCAGATATTTTTATGTCCTTATTATATAACTAATGGCAATGACTACTGGTTATATTTCCCAGAGAGTCAACCTTGAAAGTGTAAAGTAAAAATAATAAATTGCCAACTCAAAATTCTTTTTTTTTATTAAAACCAAAGATTTAATTAACATAGTAATTATCATTGCACAAGGTAATAGAATAGACCAATACATAAATTAAGTCAGAAATTGAAATTACTTTTTGCAGATTTTTTTTCATACAGCAAATTCTTCAAATATCGGTTGTATAATATCGGCGATACCGATATATCGGCCATACCGATATATCGGCCGATATATCGGTATCGGTATCGGTATCGTTACATCCCTACTTTTTAGCAACAAGCTGCCTAGAATATGAGTTAAAGATCTCTTTTGTTGGTTTTTTGTTATGAGTTAAATGGAGCATATTTGGATTGTATTCTATTGAATTTTGAATGTACATAATGCATTAATAAATTAGATAGAAATTCGTTCAGTGCTGTTAGTATACAGGTTGTCCCTAAACCAATGTCAATATGTGATAGACCAACTCATAAGACACTTCATAAAAATATCTTAGTTTTCGAGATATTGACGTTTTTCTAAAACTCATGTTAAATAATACCCTGACACGAACTGACACTTTGTTACTGAAAATTTAAGTATTTAGTCTGTTTTTTGTTTTTGCTATGGGTTGCCAAATAACTAAGCTATTGAACGGTTTTGCCACAAGTAAATAACCTTAAAATGATAGATAGACTTAAAAATAGGGCCGCGGACCCGATCCGGACCGCCACACTGCGAAACGAAAATCGGCTCCCATAGATATAGAAATCGAAGTCCTCAAATTTAGTGGACTCGCTCGCGCTTCGTTCGCGGATCGCGGAGGAGCTGTATACCAAATTTCATGTAAATCGGTCCAGTAGTTTTGACGTGATGCGCGCACAAACATAGCCGCGCTACGATTTTAATGTATCTTAGAATATACCAATAAGCTAACTGCGTTAACTTACGAGATATTACATTTTATGCTAGTGACTCGGAATATATGCTCTCGAGTAGGTATGTGTGGCTGTTGTTATGTGATGTTTATAACCCATTTTCTAAGTACACAAGTTGCCAAATATCGCGGGCAACGTCCTGTCTAGTCTGAAGTCTGAATTGTGGCAACAATGTAGTACAGTTTTGTGTATACATAGGTATATTTAGGTCCTGTGCTAAAAGCGGTTAATTGCGCAACACATACGGTATGAAAGTATTTATTGCGGGAAATGGTAGTTAGTGCATGCCGTATATAACTAAATATCGTGAAAGGAAGAATGATTACTAATAGAAGTGTCACTGAAATTCTGTAACCTAATTATGTTTGTATGTGTTACTCGTTTACGGGACAATGGTGTCCCGGACCTTTGGGAGGCGTGCATGGAGTCGAAGCTAACGCATAGAGGCCCTTTCGATAATTTAATGAAAGGCAAAGTGTACACACAGCGGATGCTATCTCTGTCCGTGTCATGGGACGCACACAGATACAGCCCCCGCTAAATGCAAAGCCTATTGTGCATTGATAGGATCTAAATCTACTGGGCTATGGTGGTGGAAATATGGACAGGCAACTACTAGCTTAGCCTTAAATACTTTAACCCTAAAATCTCGCAAACCTTGGCGGTTCGAGCCCTCAAGACTGGACTTTTGAAAGTACCATGAACATTGAAGGCTTGAGCTTCGAAAATCAAGCCTTCAAAACTCGAACCAGAGCAGAGAAGACTTGGGGAACTTTGCAAAAATAGAGTTAAACAATTTTAAACTTTATTGGTCGTATGTAAATAGTTATAGTAACGTAATACAAAGTGAAGTATTAGTGAAAATTAAACATATTTTCCCGTGAAACTTTTGCATATGAATGATATATTCAATTAGAATAGAAGAACTTTTTTGCTTAATTAGCTAACGTAATTAGATAACGAGTCGTCAAGAATACAACTCCCCGACCCCTCAAAACTCTGAACGTGAAAGACTCGAACCTTCAAAGTTTAAAGTCCTTAAACTAGCTAAATCTTAAAAGGCTCGAGTCGAGCCTTTAGGGTTCGGTAGCCGCGACTTCCGAGCCGAGTCTTTTACTCGTAGTTTTTACGACTCAATACTGAAACTCACGAGACTACGCTGGGATCGTTTTGAAAAGAACCAGCGGCGAAGGCAATTATGAGCATAATGCTATGACGTTATACCCACCTTGACTTGGCAGCGTATGACCGACAATGTAAACAATTCGCCAACAAAAAGAACTCGTTCCTATTGGCATGCATGAATATGAAATCACCTTCAAACATGTAATTGTTCCACCTGATGAAACATTATTCCTCTTTCAGAGTCACCTTTAATGGCGAGGTATATTTAAGAGTCTATTTTGGAATATAAAATGATTTTTACTTACTTACTTAATTTTGCCGAATTGTAAACTGATTGCACGCATATATACATTTATCCGTGTATCGGCATCTCGAGAACATCACGACAATTCCAACAAATTCCAAGATAATTCATAAATATTTATCAGGGGACGATCTTACACAAATCGACCAATCCTTAAACTAAGCTAAAGCTTGTAATATTGACACTAATGATACAAATTTAAACAGTTATATAGATAAGATAAGTAAGTATTCTAATTCGCAGACAACATCCGAGAATCGCATCGTCCTCACGCATCGCACAAATATTTACCCCGTTTGGGATTTTAACCCGGGCCAGCGTCATAACATCTCAATTAATGTAATAATATCAAAAGTTAGTTAGCACAGGATGACATGATGGGTTAATAAATAATCTGGGTTTTCCTTAACATGCAGACTGTTTCATGAGTCTAATGAATGAGATACTGTAACGACTTGAACGGATTGACATTGAATATTCTGCTGAAGTATTGATTTCCATTGTTGCCTGTAGCTAGCCAGTATATATACGTCGTACAAGTTAGAAAACGTGTCAGTATAAGTATTACCTATGTCACAACTGATCTGTTACTTTACTTAGATGCTCCAACTCAAGTCCATCCGTCCTCCATTCCACCTAATGAATAGCTAATAATGTCGCGATGAGAATGTTCATGCTCTTGAGAATAATTATATTCACCGGCAATAATAAATGATGAAACGGGACATGCAGAGATATCCGATACCTTTGTAGGTACCCGTTGTAAGGTCGTGTCGGTATATATTTTATGCGTGTCCCGATTCATTATGAATGACTGACGGTGACTGTACTTCTGCGAATTTTAGACTCTTCTTGGGAACGTTGATCCTTCGGGAATAGAAACGTCAAAGGATGTAAAAGGTTCAAGAATTGGCATTGCCGCAAAAAAGGTGTAACAGGTGTTATTTTATTATCATATTGTTTTGCCGGTTTTTAATGAGCAGTACAAGTGACCTTAATAAAAATATTTTTACAAAAAAAAAACCGACCGCGGTGCACTTTAAAAGTGCATAAAATCCGCCATTTTGTTTATTTTAACGTACTTCATACCCAGTGACACTCGCGCCATCAAGACGAATCCAATGATGTATCATTTATCAAAATCGGTTGTGCCGTTGAGTAGTTACGAGCGGACACAGGAACGGACATACATACATACAGGTCAAACACATTACCCTCCTTTGGGCTTCGCCGCAGTCGGGTAATAAGTTCTTAAAACATCAGTAGACAACAGTTTGACTGCGACAAAAATATATCAAAACAATGCAATCGTGTCAATAATTCGGCAAGCGTCACCGTGCGAATGTTCATATCATATTTGTAACGTTGTGATTGGAAAAGTACATGAGCGAAATCTCTACGATGTCCTCGTTTAAACTAATCGAGTGTATTAGACTAATTGATAATTATATATAAATTTGTTTCAGACACAACACCAGTTCAAGTGTTCCTAATAGAGTGCTAGCGCTAGCCTTAGCAAAATGTCCAGCCATTGGAGACTGCTCGTCCTTAATCCGGGCTCACCACGAAGTCACCGGCGATATATTATGCCCCAACATGATTCGAGGGATAGACCACCTGAAGGATCCAAGGCTTAACAAGGTAAGCCCGAAGACCTGTGGACATAGGTACTTACCGCCATATGTACGGTCAACTGGGGTGATTAGGAATGGCGGGGTGAATAAGGATGGCCCCGGCAAACACATTTTCCTGATGACTGTCTATAATTTTGTAATGTGATTGTAGTGTTGTGAATGAATTGTAAGAAGTCAAAAAAATTAGGCAAGCCGATGGGAATCGAGTTGTATGGACGCCACGCCGCTGGTGTACAACTGTTTCTTTCTAAAGTGTGTTTAGGTAATTTGCATGAACACTTTCAATTCAACATTGGAAACCAACTAAGCTAAACGGGCACTAGGCTCGTAGTAGCTACGCCCTACATGTGGGTTTTGCCATGTTATTAGCTACATGTTACGCGCGTAGCGCTACGTGCTTGTGAAAGTGTGAACACTTTTATATTGGTGAAGATTTATGGATAACTTTACGAGAGTGAGTGATTGTGACTAGTCCTAAACATTTAAATTTAATAGGCTAGTCAGCCGGGTAAAATACGTGTAAAGACCAACCAGTTTAAAAATCGATACCTACTTGGCAATAGGCTAATTTATATGGTTATTTTTACAATGGCATTTTACGTCATACGTAATTTAAGTATTTCCGGAGTCTATAAGGCGCTAATAGAGTTAATAGCGCTAGAAAGTTCTTAGTTCCAAAAGTAAATTAAAATATACTTTCCTTAGTCTGCTGAATGGAGTTCTTCAAGAGGGGAGTGAATAGGTTCTTAAAGGGTCGGCAACGCGCACGTAATGCCCCTGGTGTTGCAGGCGTCCATAGGCTGCGGTGACTGCTTACCATCAGGCAGGCCGTACGCTTGTTTGCCACCCTAGTTGTATAAAAAAAAAACAGTGTCATTTAACACAGACGAGGTCGAAACATTTACACTTAATGTAATAAATACAGAATATTTACCAGTTTATCCCAACGTGCCTAGCCAGAACCTTTCGCCAAGGGCGTCCTAGGGGTCGTGAACTTTATCCTTAGACGAATGTTTGGAATGGTCATTAGGTTTTTGCTCTTGAATTTACTTTTAGTTTGACGCTTTATTTTAGTTGTGTCGAATTCGAATGTCGATGATAGATAATAGTTTAGTTAGCTAAGTACCGAAGCATTTTATCATCTCATTTTATTCGTCTAAATTTATCCTATGGTTCTACCAAAGTATAAAGACGAACAAGTAGTCCAACTGCGGCCGTTTAAGAGCGCGCGACACGTATTCACAGAGACGTACGATCGCGCGTCTGTGTGAGTGCGTTTCATATTGGAGCATTCTTAAATCTTTGCTTGTAGTGCGTTCGTACACGACGCGCACACATTCAAGTACTTTTTGTAGAAAGAAAAATGACTGCTATTATACTGTGGTTCTACGTTACATGAAATTGTGCAAATTGTATTACATAATTATTTTCGACGGTTTACTAAACTCGTCCTGACCTTCGATACCTTATAGTATATCGAGAGCGGAACTTGTAGCTATTTAAAATGGCAAATATATATTCTATTCTTTGATTCATATATAGATTTGACATTTCAATGTTAATAATAATGTGCAATACTCAGTCTCCAGATGTCGTCATCGTTACGTCATAATGTTAAGTGTTAACGTTGTTTTCCTTAAATTTTTAGTGATGTATTACAAGTTGCCCGTAGCTTGAACTATTTAGTTCACTTCTTTGTAATATCAAATTATTGATTTAAAGCTCGGTTTTACAGTATAAGAATTTAGTGGGAACAGAATTTTAACGAATTTCCGTTCCGACCGAATTCTTATACTTATGTCAGTAAAGATTAATTAATTATTTTTGTATGGTACTCTCATTAATACTTAATACAAGAATATTTATTGTTTCCTTTTTTTAGGGTCTCGCGTTTACATTAGAAGAACGCCAATATCTCGGTATCCATGGCCTCTTGGCTGCCAAGTTCAAAACTCAAGACGAACAATTGGACATCTGCCGAATTTCCATAGACAGATACGAAGACAATCTGAACAAATACCTCTACCTCGTCGAGTTACAGGTGACTAAGAGTGATCAAGCAAGGTACCATTATTTTATCATTATCTCTTTAAGGGTTTGTCCGTGGTGGAAGTGGGGAGCTAACAGTTGCGGTTGTTATCTAACCGGCGGTGAGGGTCCGGTGGGGCGAATCGCCAATTTGTCTGCGAGACTATGACACCATTGGACGATTAATTTGAATGTCTTCTTTTGACGTTCGTATCCTGCTTTCCGCTCCCTTTAATAATCTATAATCCAACCAGGTAGCGAGTGGGACGGTCCGATATGCATTTCGAACGAGGACATTAGGAGTATAGGCCTTGATCAATCTCGTCTTCGCGCGCGTCGGAGATCCTAACCTACGATACTTTCATTCATATGGTCGTACGGTGTACCTATTTTAGTTTAAATCACAGACATGTATTGAAGTAGATGTCGTAAGTAGACCTGCCTTTCGTGTAATTTTTGCGTAGATAGTGTATTCACGAATACTGTTTGTGAAGTCGAATTAATTAATTTGCATTTGTGTCGTTTCGATCATAATAGACGTCACAGCCGGTACTCGGTAGTTGATATGCTCTGTTTTCATGCATTTATTCTCAAAACGTTATAAACTAGCGAAAGAGTGGTAAATGGGAACCTCGCGATGTGAAATTGTGGTAAAGGAAAAGTAACGTGTTACATACATATATTTATTTTATATGCTTACTTAATTAACTGTTCTTAAATAAGTATCTCGTAATTTTTTTTTGAGACAAGCTTTTATTACCGACTGTATTTTTTTTGTAATCGCAAACTGCACGTCATAACTAATCATAGGGTTGGGACTCCTCGTGGCATTTTGGAAATAAAGTGCTGTGGAGTCGTTGTTACCTAGTTAGTTTTTGTGATTGAATGAATAAATTATTTTCAATGATCTAAAGCAGGTACCTACTTATTTACCTAAATAAAATTATATGATATTTAGATGGATTATATGTATGTTTTATCTTGTTTTTGTAATCTCCTCAGAGTATCGATATAAATATTTAATCATATGTACGCAATATTTGGTCCTGACCATAAAGTTTTTGACTAATAGTTTTATAATATGGCATATTGACACGATAAAAGTCATGTCTAAATGTCTAATTTAGACAACTGCTTAATTTATCCCATTTGTATGAATTCAATTTCGTAGTAGATGGCTGTTGGTAAGTACTTACTGAAGAAAATATAAAAATGCTTAAATAGGTTTATAGGTATAAACATTTTATTGAGTAGGTTTGTGGAATTACAGATCAAAGGATAAGTTAAGATACCGAACTTATATTGCAAAATGAGTATAGAGCAAATACCAAGAAATATTAATCATTCAATCATTATTCATTCAATCATAAAAAGTAGGTAGCGACTGCATTGCACTCTATGTCCAAATTGCCACGACAATCCTAACCCTAAATGAACCCAAACACGGTGAATGTTTCTTACGTAATTTAGATGATCCTACGTCCACCACCACCACCCGGCTCCATAATCAGATCAGCTCCATATCAATAATATTGTATTGTCATCTGATTTACATATTCTTGCAAAATTTCAGTTCAATTGGTTGAAGATATTTGCTTCTAGTTGCAAGATTCCACCCGAACAAACATAGTTACATACATACATACTTATATACGCTGCAAGTTAAATAAAACCTTGTAAATAACTAACCGTATTTGTAAAGTTTTTTATTACGTTGTTAATTACAATTTTTATTAAACTGTGGTGCGAGGTAATTATCAATAATGCATTCAATCATCTGTGTTTACAACCACTTTTCCTAGCAATGTCAAGTATAATTTAGCATTTATTGATGATTGTGCATTTGTGAATTACCCTGTGCACGGAAACAACCTATTCTCTCAAAAGCAATTATAATTATGCATGACAGATTAGGTATTCATTATTTCCAGGGGACATTTTACAGCTGTTGTATGAATCACGAAACAGAAATTAATGGCCACTCGCCCTTTAAAAATTCATTCCGAAATGTCTGAAAGTTGTGATTCGCTTCAAGGATCAGTTTTTGCTCTAAATGCTGTTATAAGTATGATATCATAACCTACCTAAATCTTATAAAAAATGATTTTGTATTATTACAGGACCGGAATGAAAAGCTGTTCTTCAGGCTTTTATCGGAAAATGTCGAGAAATATCTCCCAATCGTTTACACCCCGACCGTGGGTTTGGCTTGCCAGAGGTTTGGGCTCATCTACAGAAGGCCTAGGGGTCTCTTTATCACAATCAACGACAAGGGACATATTTTCAATATCCTTAAAAACTGGTAAGTAGTCAATGTTACTTACCGACAATAAACATATTAGTTACCCACGTTTTAGATACTTGGACATCTATAAGATCGCATAATGTGTATTAATCTACTTGGTATCTCACTTATTTATGAATCACACATTCGTGTACCTACATTACTTTTGAGTACGTCGTTCCCACAAATTTTAAAAAGGAGGACGTTCTCAATCTTGTGTTTTGTTTGTTACGTGATTATTTATTTATTTAAACTTTATTGCATAAAATAAAACTTATCTTACAAAAGGCGAACTTAATGTCATAAGGCTTGCTCTACCAGTTAATCTTAGGGCAAAGCATATAACTTGTGGGGGATGACTATACAAAATAAAAAAAATGTTCCATTTATAAGGGTTTGGCCAGGATTGTTGACGTCAGTTGTTATAAAATTGTAATTTACTAATGAATCCTTAACAATAACAATCTTCAAGTCTTTAATGTATACACAGAACACTGACTGCTGACTCTATTGATCTAGGTATTAATTCATCTCTGTGATGTGAACGCGTATTACGCTTTTAATGTACCGGAAACGTTTAATTAAACACTATGAGCGTAATTCAGCAACATTGTTGCTTTTATAATTAAAGGCCGGAACCAGACGTAAGAGCCATAGTGTTCACCGATGGCGAAAGAATCTTAGGTCTCGGCGATCTCGGAGCGTACGGCATGGGCATTCCCGTTGGCAAGTTGTCGCTATACACCGCTCTGGCTGGCATCAAACCTCATCAATGCTTGCCGATTACTTTAGACGTCGGAACCAACAACCAGGTATTTATTGAGTACCATTGTTCATGAATACAATGTAATAGAGTTGTAAGGTCTCAAAACCGTCAATCGATGTGCATGACAGCCGCAAACCGCAAATCAAATGAAATTGATTTGCGGTTTACGAGCAATTTTGACTTTTACATTACACTACTACTGGGAATACTGAAGGCAAATAGATTAGAACCGGAAGGTGTAACGCTAATGCATATAAATGATTATCATTAGGCCTTGAGCAATTGAAGATCTTCACAGATAAACCGCGTTAAATTATATTAAAAATGAGATATGCCGCGAAGTTTAGAATTAACCCAAGCTAGGTGTAACGTTCTTACTGTGTAATTCTAGATACATTGAATTTATAATCGTATGTGAGTACTTGAGTAGGTACTTAATAAAAAATATTTTCTTAGGATCTCCTAGAAGACCCTTTGTACATCGGTCTGAGGCAGAAACGAGTACGTGGCAAGGAATACGATGATTTCATCGACGAATTCATGGAGGCTTGTGTCCAGAAATATGGACAGAACACCTTACTGCAGGTGAGTAGGTCTGCCGTACATTCTGCCGGGCCAGCACAACGATTTCGTGTTGTATTAGATTAGATAAAGGTATCAACTCAAAAGAAGTTGTGACAGCTGTATGATTTGTTTACAATTGTAACGTTTTCTGGTAGTCAAGTCAAATGCAATGTCAGTTAAAATAAGGCTATGTGCACACTTACGATTAAATACGACGTAACTCAATGTTTACAATTGTAAACAAATAATACAGGATGTTACAGGATCATTAATTCATTAAATTATATTTTTTGTATTTCAATCATAATTTTTTTTAAAGTGTTAGTATTCCAATAATTTATACACCACAATCTTATTTATCGCCTAGATATGCCCGGATTTAAATAAATGGTTTTCGTAAGTTTACATATACTGTATACCTAACCTAGATACACTCGATTTTCTATTTATTTGTCAACGGATGAGACTCAATGTTAGACAAACAAAGGCGGCTAATAATAATAACTGTTGCCTCACGCTTTTACCGCTTCATAACGCGAGATGTATTCGAGATCTTTGTAAGACTGCGCGGGAGAATAGGAGATTCATCTCGATAGAGTGATGTATGAAAAAAAATAGGCGACAGCAGTCACTTCAAAATTACCGTGAAAAGACAACTGAATGTTGTCGAATCCAATTCTAAATAAATAGATCATGAACTAAATTTAACGTTCTGTTACCATGACACCAAAAACGACTACTTATAGCGTCAGGTGTAAAAATAAACCGGGATGGTTAACGAGGGCGATATTATTTTGTTACTACTCGGTTTTGATTTGATATGGTTTCCATAATTAATTTCTTCAATCAATACTGTCACGCTAAACCCTAATATAATAAAAGTGATTAATGGGTTACGATGTTTAAAAATTAGCTATTTTTTGTATCGAAGATCATGCTGAAGCTGTACCAAACAATGTATGACGTATTACAAAGAACCTTACATAATTCTAATTCACGTCGCGGCCGATAGTAACAAGCGTATATAAGAATTTAACCCTTGTGGTATTGATTTAAGGTATAATTTTAAAAGACATTATATTTGTTTAGGTCGTGATATGTATATATCAGCGCGTGATTTCAGTTTGTGTTCTAGATTATCATTTAGATGTCACTTTAAATTGTGTGATAACAATGATATAATACAAAATAGTTTGATCGAGTTCCCTGAACTAAACAGATAATCTGAAGTCCTCTGCTGATTCTTTAACAGATAAATTGTCATCTATTTGACTTTAGTTCGATAATACAGGTACGCAGGTAGTGTATCTATCTATACATATAGTAAAACCATGACAAGACTATGTGCGCGCATTACGCAAACACTACTGAACCGATTTCGATGACATTTGGTGTAAGGTAGATTATGACCCCGGTTTTAACCGGGATACTTTTTACCCGACTATGGTGAAGCAACAAAGAGACATTTATCTTATTTCATGTTCGCGAACGAAGTTGCAGGCGGGTTCTCTAGTTATCCAATTTTTGTATGCAAACATCTGGATCGCTTTAATCCGTGCGCCAGGGTCAAAGCCAAATTATGAGTCATTCTCAGGCATAACGTACCACATTTTTGAATGAATGAATAAATGAATTAATGAATGAATATACGAAATAGAGAAGAAGCAACCAGTAGAACAGGCGGGTTTTAGAAAAGGATACAGTACTGTTGATCACATCCACACTGTCGATCAAGTGGTGGAAAAGTACCAAGAGCTTCGCCAACCCTTATATCTAGCATACATCGACTACGCAAAAGCATTCGATTCTATTTCACATGAAAGTATCTGGCAAGCACTAGAACACCAGGGAATAGCTGGCACGTATATAGATATTATTAAAGACATATATTCCAAAAGTACAAGCCGCGTGAAACTTGATAGATTAGGACCTTTAATAAACATAAGGAGAGGGGTAAAACAAGGGGACCCTCTATCTCCAAAGATTTTCATAGCCGTGCTACAATACATAATGGAGAACCTAAACTGGACACATAAGGGCATTTGCATTGATGAAAAATATTTGAACAATCTCAGATTTGCTGACGATATAGTGCTCTTTTCAAATACATCAACTGAGCTGGAAGAAATGATAAAAGAACTTTGCATGGTGAGTAAAAATGTCGGACTTTACCTAAATACTTCAAAAACGAAAGTAGCCACAAACAGGTCCCAAAATGCCATTAAAATCGATCAATCACCGCTAGAATACGTAGATAACTATATTTATTTGGGAAAACAAATATCGTTTAACAGCTCTAGACATATTGACGAGATAGAAAGAAGAATAAATATAAGTTGGAAAAAGTTCTGGAGTTACAAAGAGATATTTAAATCGAAACTACCACTCAAGCTTAAGAAAAAGGTGATGGACTCTTGCATCCTGCCTAGTTTAACATATGCTTCCCAGACCTGGATATTTAATAATGCAATCAAAAGGAAAATTCAAACATGTCAACGCTCAATGGAAAGAAGCATTTTGAACTTTAAGCTCAGAGACAAACAGAAATGCAAAGATATACGAGAAAAAACTAAAGTCTTAGATGCTCTACAACACGCCCAACGTCTGAAGTGGAAATGGGCAGGCCATGTAGCACGAGCTCCGGACGACAGATGGGCGAAAAGAGTTACCACATGGCCAGGCCCAAGCGGAAACAGAGGCAGAGGTAGGCCTAGAGAACGCTGGGCCGACGATATACAAAGGATTGCCGGAAAAAATTGGCTTGAAAAGGCAAATAATAGAAAATCATGGCGACTATTGGAGGAGGCCTATACCCAGAAAGGGGCCCTAACCTAATAATCATTAGTTCGTTTTTTTAGAGTTAACTTATGAATGTAATTTTAGTTAAGGATTAAAAGAGGCTTATAAATAAATAAATAAATACATTTATTTCGCATACAAAAACACACAGATACACTTATATTATAACAGAAAGAGAGTATACATCGATTTTACTCTGAGAAAAAGGAGTCCATTCAGCTTGGTGTCAAGTCACAGCAGGTAGCTCAACGCTGGTATTATGTGGCTCAGTAGGGCAAAACAAAACTGCACGTTACGCAGTTACACTTTATAAGACTAACAATTATTGAACTTAAGAACTACAGACATCAAAAATATATATTACCAAATTGTACCTCAATAATCCATTGAAAATACTCGCAATATGCAATAAAGTACAAAAGTAATGAAATAAATAATTTAACGGGAGATCGGTTCACAAATACTTATGTGATAAATAGTCTATGTTATGTCTAATCCCGGACATAAGGCGCTGCTGGATGAATTTGTTGATCTAACAAATAATTTTTTAACCTTTTTTTAAAAAACGTGTAAAGATGAGACATTTCTAATTGGTGGCGAGATATTATTCCAGCATTTCGTGGCGGAATAACTGAAGCTGCCACGAAATGATGCACTTCTGTGTCGGGGACTGATAAGACAAGGAATTCGTCTGGGTTTAGGTGTTGCGAAACGAAGCTTCTGGCTGTTTAAAATTAATAATGCCAAAAAGGAGTGTGGCAAGATGCATAGTCCGGCGGGCCTCCATTTTGAGAAGCTTGCTTTTGTTGAAAAAAGGAGTAACATGCGCTCGAGGTGGGATGGGAAAACAAAACCTTGCGCAGGCATTTTGTAAACGCTGAATCAATTTCTTGGAACGAGATAGCAAACACTCACCAAATACTGTGTCAGCGTAATTGAGCTTAGAAAGAACTAGGGCATCACAAAGTTTAATACGCATATCTACAGACAAATACTTTCGGACTCGATAGAAAACTTTTAGCCGATAAAAGCAGTTGCGTACAGTTTCGAGCACACGTTTCTCAAAATGAAGCATACCATCCATAATAACTCCCAAATTTCTGGCTTCAGAGACACACTCCAAATTTTCATTGTCTAGGGAAATTTGGGGCTTGTGGGCCACTACTTTAACCATACTCTGCCTCGTACCAATCACCAGAAACTTCGATTTCAGTGGATTTAAAACAAGGCCGTTTAGTTCAGACCACTGCCCTACTCGGCTCAGATCTTGGTTCAGTTTAGACGTGGCAAGTTGAGTGCTGTCAGGGTTAAAAGAAATGTAAATTTGTAAGTCGCCAGCGTATAAGTGACATTTGCAATATTGGATACTGTTGACGATATCAACGCTATATAAAATAAAAAGGACCGGACCGAGTATAGACCCCTGGGGCACTCCTCTAGTGACAGGTTGAGCATCAGAGACTGCAGAAGTACCGTCAGTATTACGCAGTTCAACGCTGAGTACGTCCACTCAGATAACCGGCGAACCATTCGACACAGCTGGGCTCGAAGCCATAATAGGATAATTTGGAAAGTAACAGTGTATGGTCTATGGTATCAAAAGCACGTGAAAAATCAAGTAATGCCATAATAGTGCCTTCGCCGCTATCTTGCCCTGCGAGAATATTGTCAACAACATCTATTAAAGCGGTAGCTGTACTTCGACCCCTCCTGAAACCAGATTGATTTGAGGGCAATATATTATTATCTTCAAGAAAGCTTGTCATCTGTATGCATACTGCCTTCTCCAGGATTTTGGACATAAGTGGTAGAATGCTTATTGGCCTCAGATCATTTAACACAGTCGGCGAGGATACTTTAGGCAAGGGTTTGACCGAAGCCATTTTTCAAATATCTGGAAAAACCCCAGTGGTTATTGACTGGTTCACGATAGCCGTATTATGCCAAGCGTGCGCGGTAGGGTCAATAGTAACATATTAATTTTGCTTATCTATAAAAACGATTTACAAGTCCATCTATATATTATTCGAAGGTTACAAGAACTTTGTTGACAATCGGCTGCATTTAGCCCAGAAACGGGTACACACAGGATATCCGAAACTACCCCAAACTTCAAGGGCTTAATTTCGAAAAATCCTTTCTTATTGCACCCCTACGTCGCCTAAAAACATGTCATTAATCACGGAAAAATAACCTATTTTTTCGTCAGTCTATTTGTTTATGGATCCTGTATGGAAGATGCCTATCTTCTCTCTATCATTACAAAAACAGGTATCGATTTAGATCATAGAAATAATCCATTCGTCGTGCCTCGTCTTACAGTTTGAAGACTTCGCTCTATTGAACGCTGGACGTCTGCTCGAGAAGTATCGCAACAAGTACTGCACGTTCAACGACGATATCCAGGGCACCGCCAGCGTGGCCGTGGCCGGCCTGATGGCTGCCGTCAGGATTACTAAGCGGAAACTCAGCGAAAACATCTACATGTTCCTTGGCGCTGGATCCGTAAGTTACCATACCGATTAATACTGGGTGAAATTTATAACGTGAATCATGATAATAAAACCTCAATCTGTCCATGACTTTGAACAACTTTTAGTATGGGTGACCCCATACTAAAAGTTGTTCAAAGCCTTGTAAATTAAAAAAAAAAACTGATACATTTTGGTATTCCGACTCATGACTTTTTTGATGAAACAGCAGATTTTTTTGCATTTACGAAGTTAACCCCATAGTGAAAGTTGTTCAAAATCATGGATAGATTGAGGTTTTATTATAATGCTTCACGTTATAAATTCGGCCCGCGGCCCGGCATAAGAATAGTACTACGTACAGAAGCCTCCTGTCCGCACAGTAAAGTACCTACAGATGATGTGAGACACAGCCCCCCCTCCCCCCCCCGGACGAAAAAAGATTAAACGTAATTCCAAGTCGACCATGTGGCCCGCAAGTGCCCTCTGGGAAAAAAAGTTTGGTAATGGAATATAATGGGCTAGACGACTAAAAAAACTGTTTAGTCCGTCAGTTAGATTATTAAAAAAATATTGTACTCGTATTTTTTCTTTACTTTGACAAACAAAAAATGACGAGGATAGAGTGCTTAGAAGTTTCGAGTGACGTCACTGCTTGGTACAATTTTCACCTAGGAGTGACGCCCCCACTCCAGAAGTTTGATGATCTAATAACTTTGTCGGTTTGGACACGTATTTTTTGGTTTATTTTGATAAACCAAAAAATACGTGTCCCATATTATTCCATAATCTAACTGACGGACTCAATAGAATTATATAGTTTTAACCCAGTCGTCATCCTTATACTTTCAGGCGGCCAACGGCATCGCGATGTTGACCTGCGCGGCGATGATGCAAGAGGGCCTGACCGAGAAACAGGCGCGGGACCGCGTGTACATGTTCGATATCGACGGGCTGTTGACCACCAAGCGCGAGGGCGGCGTGCCGGAGCACGCGGCCGCTTTCGGGAAGGACCTGGAGCCGGAGAAAGACTTCGCGGCGGCCGTCGCTAAAATCAAGCCTAGCTGTCTTATCGGTACGATATTGTTTCTTTTTTAATTTTTTTTTGAAGCCTGACAAAGGCGATGATGCCAGAGGGCCTGACCGAGAAACAGGCGCGGGACCGCGTGTACATGTTCGATATCGACGGGCTGTTGACCACCAAGCGCGAGGGCGGCGTGCCGGAGCACGCGGCCGCTTTCGGGAAGGACCTGGAGCCGGAGAAAGACTTCGCGGCGGCCGTCGCTAAAATCAAGCCTAGCTGTCTTATCGGTACGATATTGTTTCTTTTTTAATTTTTTTTTGAAGCCTGACAAAGGCGATGATGCCAGAGGGCCTGACCGAGAAACAGGCGCGGGACCGCGTGTACATGTTCGATATCGACGGGCTGTTGACCACCAAGCGCGAGGGCGGCGTGCCGGAGCACGCGGCCGCTTTCGGGAAGGACCTGGAGCCGGAGAAAGACTTCGCGGCGGCCGTCGCTAAAATCAAGCCTAGCTGTCTTATCGGTACGATATTGTTTCTTTTTTAATTTTTTTTTGAAGCCTGACAAAGGCGATGATGCCAGAGGGCCTGACCGAGAAACAGGCGCGGGAGCGCGTGTACATGTTCGATATCGACGGGCTGTTGACCACCAAGCGCGAGGGCGGCGTGCCGGAGCACGCGGCCGCTTTCGGGAAGGACCTGGAGCCGGAGAAGGACTTCGCAGCGGCCGTCGCTAAAATCAAGCCGAGCTGTCTTATCGGTACGATATTGTGCATTTATGAATATTGTGTGACTGTTTTGAAATAGTACGTTACACAACTAGGGTGGTAATACAAAGAAAGGCCGAGATCGCAGATGTTTGCCTCCCGAGCCGCAGGCAAGGGACGTAAATATGCGATCGAGGGCTTTCTTGATTACCTCCCGTGTTGTGTACATCATTTTATGTCTACATTTGTCCAGAAAGCAGCTTTTTCCGTATGGCCAGGTGTGGCATAAAAATAATACCTTGCCGAATTTCTTACGCCGGTGCTTCTCGGGGCAGAGGTTTCATATTGGAACCGCTGGCAAATTTTAACACTCACAGGTGGGCTGTATAGCTTGATTACCCAAATTTTCTTTTCCCCATATTTTTTATTTCCAATCGCGTTTTTCCCCATTTAGTTTATTCCCCATCGTATGTGTTACCAATAGAATATTTCCCCAACTACTTTATTTTCTGCTTGGTCTTTTCGCTGAAGAACATTTTACCCGGGCGGTTTTTTCCCCAATCCAAATTATTCACAAATACGTATTTTATCAAATAAATTAGTTCTTCGCAAAGGATTATTTTTTTCAAAACGAGGTTATCAATTCGACCCGTATGTATGTAATAATATTGTCAGAATTGCACAGGTTAGATATGTTACTTTATACCAGCTCTAAAACCTGTGTGCCAAATTTCGTAAGTATTTGTCGACGAAATTTAAAAAAAATATATAATTCTGATTTCAAAACTCTCATAACTCATTCATAATTAATTTATGTAGGTGATTATATTTATCGTTCTCAAGATAAAGGCATATTTTTACACTTGACTGTACCTTTACCTTAAAAAGGACACTTATAATGCGTACATGACGGATGAACTTTCGAAAGGTTCAAAGAACTAATTTATTTGGTAAAATACGTATTTGTGAATAATATGGATTGGGGAAAAAACCGCCCGGGTAAAAAGGTTTTTCAGCGAATAGATCAAGCAGATAATAAAGTAGTTGGAGAAATATGCGATTGGTAACAGATACGATGGGGAATAAACTAAATGGGGAAAAAATGTGTCAAAGTTTCTGGCGGAGACATGGTATCGCACCGAATTCAAAATAGCATAAAAAAATGTACTAAATTGTACGTTAGTACAAAAAAATTGTACTACACATACGAGAAAACAACGATTAATCTGTCACCGCTATGAAGGATACTTTCTGGCGGGCGCTATCTATTTTACTATGTTGCCGTCGAGCTTTCGACTTTCTTATGAATCAGTAAAAATGTACGAGAAATGTACTAAATTGTACGCTAATTAAAGAAAACTGTACTACACGCACTTACGAGAAATCAACGACCAATATGCGACCGCTGGGAAGATGCCACCGTCAGCCTGTCGCTCATCAGACATATGCCAATTTAGCGCCACGGTCATCCAATCTTTCGCCGTGGTCGAGACAATGGGCTTTCGTCTCGCTAGCTTTTCTCTTTTTTTCCCTAGCAAAAAGTATTTTTTTGTTGATTCAGTTTTTGAGAATTTTTCAAAATGTCGGGTCATATTGAAATTGGCAGGCTCGCGAGGTCTACAGCTTACATAGCCACTAGTGTAGAATATTCCCCGATCGTTCGAAGACGGACGGGTGGACAGATTTGGAAATATCTGTTTTTTTAATGTGATATACCTCCCAGGTGGTCGCATTGGCACCAGATCACGACCTGATTAACGGATCTTGGAGAAATCGAGGGAACTCTGCAAATAAATCAGAGACTATAGTGCTCTGGGTATATTTTTGGATATAGTGGGTTATTAATCATGCATTTGTTACATGGTATTGAAGTATATTAAGTTGTCGCATCTCTAAAGGGACACTTTATTAATGACTACCTAGTGAACAAGTTGTGTCAATATACACGACGGAGAGAAAATTATACAGAACAACTTGAGCTACACTATATGGTGACTATTGTTTTACATTGATATGTTAATTTTTAAAACAGCTTTTCTCGCTTGACGTAATCGCCAAGATGGTAATTTAAATGTGAATATGTTATCGGACACGTTGTGTACAGATTGTGGAGAGTCTCGTTTTGATGTTGAGCTCGTCGAGAATAGACTCATTCGTGCGTCGCTCAGTCCATGATACTCGGAGCATTCTGCGCCAGCACCACATCTCAAATGCATCTATCCTGCGACGAGTACGAGCTTTCAAGGTCCAGGTTTCAGATGCGTACAAAAAGATCGAGAAGACAAGGGTCCGCAGGTGTCCAAAGCTTCTTCGGGCATCTGGTCAGATCAGGTCCAGATAGTCTGGAGAAGCTCCTAATTACTGGTCGCATGGCAGGAAAAAGGAGTAGGGGCCGTATGCCTATGCGATGGACGGACACAATTACATCTGCAACTGGAGCCACATTGCAGGCTAGCATTCATCAAGCCCAAAATCGTGCAGCTTGGAGAGCGTTGGTGAAGAGTTCCCGCAGCCGTCACGTCCCTCAGCCATGAGGATACGACGAAGAAGAAGAAGAAGATGTTATCGGACTGAACTAGTACCTATTTCCTTTAAATCAAACGACCGACTTCAAATAATGTAAGAGGTTTCCAGGTCTTCGCACCTTTGTTTTTATGTATGTTCCGGTGTTTCCCGATTACTCGCATACTAGTCCACCGATTTGGAAAATTATTATTTTTTTGTTTGAAAGGGTAGTATACCTCCCAGGTGGTCCCATTATCATCAGATCAGGATCTTCCAAATTTTGATGTCCTTGAAGTCGATTCTTAGGCCTCTTTTAGACGCCTTCTTTTTTAAGCCTTTTTTATTGATATCCGGGGACTCGAATCTCCTTAACGTCCTGCCAACATTTGTCCTGTGAAAAGGGTATATATATGTATTTCAATGTCATTTAAATCTTTTTCTACTCCTGTACTGTTATCTGTCTTTTACTTGGTCACGAACACGAATATAAGAACAAACATAATATGAGTTCAAAGAAGTCTATACTCTATTCCCCATAACAGCACTAGTGTCGTTATAATCACTTTACGTTATTGCTAGGAGCCACAGACTTCTAAATCTAGGTTAAACTTAGGTCAAGGATTAAGCGCTCAATTTTAACTTTACGGTAAAAATGCACAACTACCAACTTAACAAACAATTAAATTCCTACGGTTTTTAAGAAAAACAAAACTTTCCGAACTAAATTCATTGATGCCAACATAAAAAAAGCATTTTTAATCTAAGTATATTTTAAATTAAAAAAAAAAGTTTACCATAGACACATACTGTCAGTCAAACGTCATATTTGCCTTGTTTCCAGGTTATGATTAATTTTGTATTTTATAATTTAAAACCTCGTCGTAGAAAAAGTATTGTATGCAACGTTGTATAATTAAGTCAAAAAACGCTCATTGCGTGTCTATTTGCGATACTCGCCGCATTCGCGGCTCGTATCGCAACTCACGCAATTCGCATTTTTTGAACCCACTTATACAACTGTTGCATAAAATACTATTATCAAAAAGAATACATTTGAATTTGATTTGTTTATTTTGATACTGGAAAAAATTGTACATTACTTTCCTAGGGCGGTAAAACAAGGAATGTCTCAGATCGCAGAAAGTTGGCCCTTGCCTTCGGCTTGGGCGATAAATATGCGATCTGAGGCTTTCTTTATCACCGCCCGTGGTAAGTACAAAATTTTACGTATCCCCCAGGCAATGAAGTAGTAGTGAGCGGTTATTGCCTTGCCACTTTATGGCTAGGTATGGCATAATAGTACATTACACAACTAGGGTGGTAATATAAAGAAAGGCCGAGATCGCATATGTTTGCGGCCCGAGCTGCAAGCGAGGGACGTAAATATGCAATCGAGGGCTTTCTTTATTACCTTCCGTGTTGTGTACATAATTTTTATGTCTACACTTGGCTAAAAAGCGGCTTTTCCGTGCGCGTAGCATGCGGAAAAAGTCACTTTATGGCCAGGTGTGGCATAAATTAATTTAGGCCGCAAACAGCTGCGATCTCGGCCTTTCTTTGTATTACCACCCTAGTTGTGTAATGTACTATTATCGCTATTCCATGGCATATAGATTCAAATTTCGTTGTCAATTTTTCCTGTATGGTTTGTAGGTAGGAGGTTAATACACTATGCACTATTTCAGAATCCTATTGATACATTTTCAGGTTGCTCGACGGTCGGTGGCTCCTTCACCCCTGAGATTTTGAAGCAAATGGCGAAAAACACGGACAGGCCCGTCATATTCGCGCTGTCCAACCCAACGAGCAAGGCGGAGTGCACTGCCCAGGCCGCTTACGACAATACTGAGGTACGATTGTCTAATAAGCATACACCGCACTCCAGGGGGCATTTTGCGGGTAATACCTTATACTGACAACTCGAATAATTACCTTTATGCCACACCTGGCCATAAAGCGGCTTTTTGCCGCTTTCTGGCCAAGTGTAGACATAAAATGATGTACACAACACGGGAGGTAATAAAGAAAGCCCTCGATCGCATATTTACGTCCCTCGCTTGCAGCTCGGGCTGCAAACTTCTGCGATCTCGGCCTTTCTTTGTATTACCACCCTAGTTGTGTAATGTACTATTTTGTAATTACCTTTACTAAACCTAAGGCGTGAAATACACACAAGCGGCGTAAGGCACAGGCGCGGCGCAGGCACGATGCCGCTTCAAAACGTTTGTATACAAAATGTACTAAGGAGACGTATTTTGAATTACACTCAAGCGGCGCGGCGCAGGCACGCTAGCGACGCGCCGCTAGCAGGCACAACTGAAGCGGCGCGCAGGCGGCACGTCGCTTGCTATATAGGACGAGTATTATTTATCAGCAACGAAAATGCGTGATGATATAGAATTTAATATACAGTTCTGCGAAATTGTCGAACAATATCCGGCTCTTTACGACTTTAGCATGCCGGAGTATAGTAATAGAAGTGTAATAATAATTTCCACACGGGGTGGATCCAATATCTTCTGTACCTCTGCACATTAATGAGCTGCAGCAAAGCAAGCGCATCTTCGTCATCTGAAGAGGAAGACATGCTATCGCAACGAAATCAGCCTGTATAATAACGCATCGTGCCGTCTCTTCACCTCTTCTATATAATTTAAATCGCGTCCGCGCCGTATCCGTTCCACGCCTTATGCCTTACGCCTTATGCCTTACGCCGCTTGTGTGTATTTCACGCCTTAGACTAAAGCTAAAAATACCTATTAAATAAATATCTAAAAATCTGCCAAGTGCGAGTCGGATTCGCACACGAAGGGTACCGTACTACTGTCGAGCAAAAAGATGCCAAAAAACACGTTTATTGTATGGGGACCCCTTTTTATGTTGTTTCGAGGCCATTGCATATGATTTCAACAAATTTAAATTAAGAAAGTGTGCTGCATGAATTTTGGTTATGATAAAAAGCTATATATTCTGAATAGGTGTGAAAATAGTATTTTATGCAACGCGCGAATTGCAATCCGAGCCGCCGCGGCGGCGGCGAGTATCGCAAGAGACGCCATGTGCGTTTTTTGACTAAATGTATAATTCAGTCAAAAAATGTTGCATACAATACTTTTTCTACGACTAGGTTTTAAACAAAATACAAACTTAAACAAGGCAAAGAACAGCAATCGAGCGGGAAACATGACTATGACAAAGGACTGACAATATAATAAGTACGTGTATATGGTAAACTTTGTTTTTAATTTGACGTATACTCGCCAGTGACACGCAGTGACGATATTAAAATAAGTTTTTTTGTAATGTTGGCATCACAGAATTTAGTTCAGAAAGTTTTGTTTTTCATAACAACACCGCATGAATTTATTTGTTTTTTAAGTTGGTAGTTGTGCATTTTTATTGTAAAGTTAGTATTGATCGTTTAATCCGACCTAAGTTTAACCTAGATTTAGAAGTCTGTGGCTGCTAGCAGTATTGTTTTGCGAATATAACGTAACGACACAAGTGCTGTTATGGGGAATAGAGTATAGACTTCTCTGACCTCATATTATGTATTTTCTTATATTAGTGTTTGTGACCAAGTAAAAGACAGATAAAAGTACAGGACTAGAAATAAAATATAATTCAATCTTGTAATCGTTTCAGGGGAAATGCGTGTACGCGTCCGGGTCTCCGTTCCCGCCGGTGAAGTACGGCGGCAAGGAGTACCTCACGGGACAGGGCAACAACTCCTACATCTTCCCTGGCGTCGCGCTCGGCGTCATCGCGACCGCCACGCACCACATCCCGGAGGCCATGTTCCTCACCGCTGCCAGGGTACTTCATCATCATTTCAGCCATAGGACGTCCACTGCCGGACATAGGCCTCCCCCATAGTACCACACGGGACAGGGCAACAACTCCTACATCTTCCCTGGCGTCGCGCTCGGCGTCATCGCGACCGCCACGCACCACATCCCGGAGGCCATGTTCCTCACCGCTGCCAGGGTACTTCATCATCATTTCAGCCATAGGACGTCCACTGCCGGACATAGGCCTCCCCCATAGTACCACACGGGACAGGGCAACAACTCCTACATCTTCCCTGGCGTCGCGCTCGGCGTCATCGCGACCGCCACGCACCACATCCCGGAGGCCATGTTCCTCACCGCTGCCAGGGTACGTTATCATCATTTCAGCCATAGGACGTCCACTGCCGGACATAGGCCTCCCCCATAGTACCACACGGGACAGGGCAACAACTCCTACATCTTCCCTGGCGTCGCGCTCGGCGTCATCGCGACCGCCACGCACCACATCCCGGAGGCCATGTTCCTCACCGCTGCCAGGGTACTTCATCATCATTTCAGCCATAGGACGTCCACTGCCGGACATAGGCCTCCCCCATAGTACCACACGGGACAGGGCAACAACTCCTACATCTTCCCTGGCGTCGCGCTCGGCGTCATCGCGACCGCCACGCACCACATCCCGGAGGCCATGTTCCTCACCGCTGCCAGGGTACTTCATCATCATTTCAGCCATAGGACGTCCACTGCCGGACATAGGCCTCCCCCATAGTACCACACGGGACAGGGCAACAACTCCTACATCTTCCCTGGCGTCGCGCTCGGCGTCATCGCGACCGCCACGCACCACATCCCGGAGGCCATGTTCCTCACCGCTGCCAGGGTACTTCATCATCATTTCAGCCATAGGACGTCCACTGCCGGACATAGGCCTCCCCCATAGTACCACACGGGACAGGGCAACAACTCCTACATCTTCCCTGGCGTCGCGCTCGGCGTCATCGCGACCGCCACGCACCACATCCCGGAGGCCATGTTCCTCACCGCTGCCAGGGTACTTCATCATCATTTCAGCCATAGGACGTCCACTGCCGGACATAGGCCTCCCCCATAGTACCACACGGGACAGGGCAACAACTCCTACATCTTCCCTGGCGTCGCGCTCGGCGTCATCGCGACCGCCACGCACCAAATCCCGGAGGCCATGTTCCTCACCGCTGCCAGGGTACTTCATCATCATTTCAGCCATAGGACGTCCACTGCCGGACATAGGCCTCCCCCATAGTACCACACGGGACAGGGCAACAACTCCTACATCTTCCCTGGCGTCGCGCTCGGCGTCATCGCGACCGCCACGCACCACATCCCGGAGGCCATGTTCCTCACCGCTGCCAGGGTACTTCATCATCATTTCAGCCATAGGACGTCCACTGCCGGACATAGGCCTCCCCCATAGTACCACACGGGACAGGGCAACAACTCCTACATCTTCCCTGGCGTCGCGCTCGGCGTCATCGCGACCGCCACGCACCACATCCCGGAGGCCATGTTCCTCACCGCTGCCAGGGTACGTTATCATCATTTCAGCCATAGGACGTCCACTGCCGGACATAGGCCTCCCCCATAGTACCACACGGGACAGGGCAACAACTCCTACATCTTCCCTGGCGTCGCGCTCGGCATCATCGCGACCGCCACGCACCACATCCCGGAGGCCATGTTCCTCACCGCTGCCAGGGTACTTCATCATCATTTCAGCCATAGGACGTCCACTGCCGGACATAGGCCTCCCCCATAGTACCACACGGGACAGGGCAACAACTCCTACATCTTCCCTGGCGTCGCGCTCGGCGTCATCGCGACCGCCACGCACCACATCCCGGAGGCCATGTTCCTCACCGCTGCCAGGGTACTTCATCATCATTTCAGCCATAGGACGTCCACTGCCGGACATAGGCCTCCCCCATAGTACCACACGGGACAGGGCAACAACTCCTACATCTTCCCTGGCGTCGCGCTCGGCGTCATCGCGACCGCCACGCACCACATCCCGGAGGCCATGTTCCTCACCGCTGCCAGGGTACGTTATCATCATTTCAGCCATAGGACGTCCACTGCCGGACATAGGCCTCCCCCATAGTACCACACGGGACAGGGCAACAACTCCTACATCTTCCCTGGCGTCGCGCTCGGCGTCATCGCGACCGCCACGCACCACATCCCGGAGGCCATGTTCCTCACCGCTGCCAGGGTACGTTATCATCATTTCAGCCATAGGACGTCCACTGCCGGACATAGGCCTCCCCCATAGTACCACACGGGACAGGGCAACAACTCCTACATCTTCCCTGGCGTCGCGCTCGGCATCATCGCGACCGCCACGCACCACATCCCGGAGGCCATGTTCCTCACCGCTGCCAGGGTACTTCATCATCATTTCAGCCATAGGACGTCCACTGCCGGACATAGGCCTCCCCCATAGTACCACACGGGACAGGGCAACAACTCCTACATCTTCCCTGGCGTCGCGCTCGGCGTCATCGCGACCGCCACGCACCACATCCCGGAGGCCATGTTCCTCACCGCTGCCAGGGTACTTCATCATCATTTCAGCCATAGGACGTCCACTGCCGGACATAGGCCTCCCCCATAGTACCACACGGGACAGGGCAACAACTCCTACATCTTCCCTGGCGTCGCGCTCGGCGTCATCGCGACCGCCACGCACCACATCCCGGAGGCCATGTTCCTCACCGCTGCCAGGGTACGTTATCATCATTTCAGCCATAGGACGTCCACTGCCGGACATAGGCCTCCCCCATAGTACCACACGGGACAGGGCAACAACTCCTACATCTTCCCTGGCGTCGCGCTCGGCATCATCGCGACCGCCACGCACCACATCCCGGAGGCCATGTTCCTCGCCGCTGCCCGGGTACCTCATCATCATCATTTCGGCCATAGGACGTCCACTGCTGGATATAGGCCTCCCCCAGGGTGTCCCAGAAAGCAAATCTCCATACAAACTTCGAAGTCAAGTCGGCACGGGTTTCCATCGTCACGCAGAGCTGAAATTTTATACACCATAATATTTTAGCAGTTTCAACATTTTGAAGGGGTATGCATTATAAAAAAAAGTCTTGCCCATACAACAAAGAATTTTTTTTATTATTTTGTAACGCATTACAAAATAATTAAAAAAAATAGGGATGTAAAGAGACATAATTTTGCCGATACGATACCGATCTTAGCTAAATAATGAAGTATGAACTTCAGATCTTTGTATGTCCGTATTATACCTAAAACTTGGCTATATTTAACAGAGAGTTAACCTTGAAAGTAGGGATGTAACGATTCCGATACCGATGTATCGGTATCGTATACAACCGATATTAGAAGAGCGCGAAAAGAATTTGTTGTATGAAAAAAATCTGCAAATAGTAATTTCAATTACTGACTTAATTTATATATTGGTATATTACCTTGTGCAATAATAATTACTATGTTAATCATATATTTAGTTCATAATAAAAAAAAATTGTGTTGACAATTTATTTATTTTTATTTTACACCTTCAAGGTTGACTCTCTGTTAAATATAGCCAAGTTTTAGGTATAATAAGGACATACAAATAATAAATCTGAAGTTCATACTTCATTAGTTAGCTAAGATATCGGTATCGTATCGGCAAAATTATGTATCGTTACATCCCTACTTGAAAGTGTAAAGAAAAAATAAATAAATTGTCAACTCAACATTCAATTTTTTTTTATTATGTACCTAAGATAATTATTATAAACATAGTAATTATCATTGCACAAGGTAATAGACCAATACATAAATTAAGTCAGTGATTGAAATTACTTTTTGCAGATTATTTTTCATATCGGTTGTATATAATCGATATCGGTATCGTTACATCCCTAAAAAAAATTTTTTAAACTCCTCAAATATACTGGTATATAAAATTTCTTTCTGGGACACCCTGTCCCCCATAGATTTGCAATTAGTTCGGTTGGAAGCAACCTGCTTCCACCGTGAGCCAGCCAGCCGTAACAGATCATCTGTCCATCTTGTTTGTGGGCGTCCGACGCTTCGCTTGCCGATTCGTGGTCTCCATTCGAGAACCTTTCGGCCCCAACGGCCATCTGTTCTATGTGCTATACTGCCGTCCCCAAACTAAAAGGCCGCTACTTAGTATGGAAGTTCATACAGATTAGCGGCCTTTTAGTCTGAGGACAGCAGTATATGCCTTGCCCATTGCCACTTCAACAAGCTTATCCGTTTGGTTATGCTCGGGTACCTATCACATTATTATTATTTTCATCACACTTGCTCGTAAAGGGTGTTATAACACGCGGGCTTATAGACCAGCTCGAGCCGATTTACCTCCCGTGGGTTATAAAAATCTATAACTCCCACGGGAGGAAAAACTGTATGAAAATCTATAACTCCCGTGGGAGTTATGAGTTTAGTTTTAAAATGTAGGACCTACTCGTACGTCATTTCAGACTAAGGAGGTTTCAAATCAGCCAAGGCTTATTTCACATCTTCAAAACTTAGCTACAAAACCAATTTTAGTGTATATAAAACTTATATGGTATATTTTACTATTATTTCAGTAATTTTTGCAATTATTTTAATGCAATTAAATTAATTTACTTTAAAATTTTATAAAAAAAATCGATACAATCTGGCAGCATTGCCTGTCAAGTTTAAAAACTAAACGCAGTTCTTAGCATTATCTGTGGAAGACTATATTGAAAAAGTCACGAAAAAGTTGACAGTTGAAGTTGTCTCTTAGCGGGTGCGTTTAGTTTATTTATGTTTTATTTTTTTTTCCTCGCAAATGTGATGAAAAACATTGTGTGTATCACGGGCAGTAAGGGGATTACCAACTCGAGTCATTAAAAGCCCTCCGCCTACGGCGTCGGGCTTCTAATAGACTCTCGTTAGTAATTCCCTTCTTACTACCCTCGGTGCACAATGTACTATTTTGCTGCTGGGGAAAGGGCTCTCCTTAAAATTTCCACAAGTCCCTGTTTGATGCATCTCCCGGCCAGTTGCGTCCAAGTCTCACCATCTGCGTCTATCTATGAATGTTGGCTATACTAGCCTATCTTTCTGGGTGCTTGCGGTAGACGTAGCCGGTTCAATCCCACTTGAGCCTGGTGACTTTAGCTCTAACGTCGACTATACGTCTTTTGGAATAGCAGCAACTGTAAAAGGGTCAATTGCAGAAAAAAATACCTTTTACTTTTTTTGACAATCATGGTGTGTCTTATACCATTTTACTCATAATCATGAGCTCTTGTCATTAATTAAATAAAAAAGTGGTCGTAAATATCCCAACATTTTCGTACAAATTTTGAATCTCAGTTTCGTTACGCCCGAACTAAATATAGGGGAAAATCGTAACGAAACTGATAAAAAAAATCTCAATTTTACGTAAAAGGTACATTTTTTCTGCAATTGACCCAAAAATTATTTGTTTTTGAAGATATTTCGATGGAAATTCGAAATTCGAAAAATTATATTACTTTGTCATGTATCTCAAAGTTGAATGATAATTAATTTCTATTCCAGACTTTGGCACACTTTGTCAGTGAAGAGGATTTGAACCTTGGTCGCATTTATCCGCCGCTATCGCAAGTGAAGGAAGTATCCCTTCAGATCGCTATCGAAGTCTCTAAGATGGCTTACGATGAAGGTACGTATATAAGTGTTTGCAAGATAACATTTTAAAGTAGCTCTTGAATGTTACAGTAAGTTTTGGTGGTTCAATCTATACGGCGGGATCTTTACTACTAACGTTCATGATAATACTCGTAAACCGCGAAATACGCATTTCATGCGTTAACTCCGTTAGCGCTGGCAATAGATTGTTTAGTATTGCCGGCTCGTGATAAGGTGCACTTTTGTTTGTTATCAACAATTGAATATAACAAATAAATATTTCATTATACACTAGTAGAAACTGGATGAAATCTTCAGACTTTATTTATTTTAATTGTGTTTTAGGCAGTTTTGTCCGTGCGTGAACAAATTTTATTTGACGGAATTAATGGTTTGTGTTTTTGTTTTATTTCTGTTTACTGGTTTGTAAAAGAGAAAGTAGAATTGGAAGAGAAAGTAAATAGATTTATTTGTTTTTTTTTTCTTAAATCCTTTAATATTGTACATTGTTTGTTTGGTCGATATTTTATTAGTAGTGCCCTATAGGTTTACAAAATTACTTATTTAATATTATGATAGATTGTTCATAGAATTATCAGTAACTGTTGCTTGACTTAGTGGTCTCTACCGCAAAGTCATTTAGTGCAATATGCGTTATTGGGTGTATTTCTGTACCATATTTGTTTTACAGGCTTGGCTTCACTGTACCCAGAACCAAAAGACCTCGGTAAGCACGTCGCAAGCCAAATCTACTGTCACGACTACGAGAGCTCAATGCCAGAGGTATGGCAATGGAAACCCGAGGAAACTTTCAACGTAAGACCCATCCAGCCTGTTCCCAAAAACATTTAAATCAACTGGGTAAACGTCTATTCATTAATTATTTGTCATTTCTAAGGAATTTTTTCTCACTTTTCAGTAATTAATACGAACTAACTTAATTGATAATTAAAAGACAATACCAAGTATTACGCGACAAGAGTTTCGTACGTATACCTAGTGACTTGCATGGAAAGTATTACCGACCTATTTACATAATGTACTCGTTAAAAAAGAAACCAGTGCAGGAACCTTAATATTTATGTACGCTTATTTTCTTTTCAAGTAGACAAGTTCGTTGTTCTTATCTATTCTAGATAGCACTCGTGGAAGTTTGTAGCATTAGGAAAAAATGTTCAAATATGTGTACGTACATTATCGTTACTGTGTTGCCTTTATTAAGCTTCGATCACGAGTAATGTTAAGCAATAATACTTAGTATTTCAAAAAGTACTTAGTGTTTCGTATTCATAGTTTAAATCAGGTGTAGAAATTATTCTCGTTAATTTTTGACCAAATGGAATGTTATTGATTTTTTTAATTGTATATACAAAAATCATGTTTATTAAATCATAACTTTATCTGAATGTGTAATATCGAAATTTCATTATTAAGTATTTGATTATGTACCTTTTAAATGTAATTGTTTCGTCATCAATCCCATTTCAATCAGATGAATGTTGTGAGCGTTTTGAAATAATAGATAATAATTAATGTAACATTAAAAATGAAACTCTAGTCACTGCAGTATGAAAAATATCGTAAAACAATGCAGGTCGTCGTATTTTTTTATGCATTTTTCAATTCTTGTTACGAATTTCATCATTCATCAGGATCAAATGCAAATGTATACCGTGTATGGTCCTATGTCTGAATATAATACTGATGTTTAGGGAAATGGCATGTAGGTCTGGCATAATTTACAAAAATGTACGCAATTTATGGAGAAACTAGCAGCCAATGCAATAACAATGCATTCTTTTCACTACTCGGACGCGTATATCGATTGAAAGTTTAAATATAATAATGTTATTGCCTACCTATGTATTATCTAAGATGTATCCTTACTTATTTGTCTCTCGATTGTATAATCAGAATTAACCTAACCACTATCTATAAATTTGATTAGAAATTTGCGAAACGTACGCGACAAAACAATATATACGAATCTGACATTATGCGAATCTGGCATTATGCTAATCTGACATTACGCGAATCTGGCACAAAGCGTCAGCAGGATCTCTTCTTGTATCTAAATCACTACACAATTTGGTGTTATTGTAAGATATGTACGCCAAACACTGTCACAAATGTATGCAAAATAATCGAGAAAAATATAAACTTGTACAAATGCCAATAAAAAGCAATGAGCAATGTGAACACTAAAAATGATGAAAACCTTTGTTTCTGCTTTCAGTATACCTACCTACTTATACTTTTGTACTATTATATTTGGTTTTTATTTACGTATTCGAGTAGTATTAGAACTTGGTTTCTATACATTATACAATAGATTAAACACGTAAAATTTTAGAATAAATTCATATTAGCTGTATAAATGTTACGAATCTGATTTCGTAGAGTATTATTTTTTGTTTAAGTCAGTATTTGACAATAGTGAGACGTATTTATTTGTTCTTCGCAGGGCGAAACATTTACCTCTTTATTGTATTTCTAAGTATTACAACGTCATTATTTATTTTTAATTAGATTGGTATCTGACGATACAAAGTGATATGTGTTGCTGTGACGATGTATGTTAAAATGGTTTAACTGTGGGACTTTGGCTAATTTGTTATTTATCGTGATGCCACTTAACTTATTCAATTTACGTGTACCTATAGGCAACTTTATGCTATTTATGTTGACATGGAATTCAAATGGTTATTTAATTAAAACGTTCATGGCGCCAGGTAAAATCATAAAGCTGAGGTGTCTATTTAAGTGAACCTAACAACTAGTAAATTTTTTCGTCAATTAATCATTTCAGACTATTAGACATTAGGACCCTATCTACAATTTAACTACGTAATTCAGTTTTATGAAATATATCTTTAAAAAAATCAGAGGATCATTGTTTACGTATGTGTAGTTGAGAATTGTTGCATACAATAATTATGGATGTTACTAAATAAACATGTTCTAAACAATAATATTGTTTCATTTTTATAGATATTTGACTCAATATTATATTTTCAATGAGGTTAAAAACTAGAATACGACTGCAAATAGTACCACCATCTAAGTCTTACTTTTTGATACCTGGAATAAAAGTACTTTAAGCAATTGATTGATACTAAATATGTACTACTTTGAATTAAAATAAAAAAAATTGAATGGAAATGCAACTTTGCTATCATTCATTTTGGTAAAAGTAATACCAAATGTGATCGATTATTCGTATTCGGCTAACCCAAGTTCGGCTGATCTCTACACAATTTAGGTATAGTCGCGGTATGAGCAGGTTCGTCACTTTTACTTTAATTAATTTACATAGTTGAAAAGTGACGAACCTTTTAATTCCGCGATTGTAAACTAAGCTGCAGCGACAACTTAAGTTAGCAATCAGCGGTTTTTAACCTCATATAAACATTGTACTTCTTTTCAGCGAGAAAGCACGTCGGTTAATTGAGGAGCTTATATCGATACCCTAGAATCCCTAGATACTCTTACTAATTACAATTATTTTGCCAATGAAATTTCTACTTTATGGATTTGTGCTCTAACTTACTAATTACAGCCATTTTCTTCGAAAAGTTAGTACGCCTGTGCTCTAGGTTATAGATATTCAAAACATGATTTGTCATAAAAAAAACCGGTCAAGTGCGAGTTGGACTCGCGCACGGAGGGTTCCGTACAAACTCATGAGTAGATACATGAATAGTTCAAGAAAAACTGTATGGCGATTAGTTTGGTAGCTGCAAATAAGTATGTGTTCAGATTTTTGCAAATTTCTCAAAAACGGTGCAAGTTAGGAAAACCGTTCTATTTTTTCTGTAATATTTAGGATGACATTAATAATTGGTAATTATTACAGATTTTTCTGTTCAGTAACTTCGAAGATAATATTTTTTTAACGTTTTGCGCCATAAATCAAAAACTGCTTATTTAAAAAAAATCAAAAAAGATGTTTTAATCTACAAATCAAGCCCTTTCATTTGATACCCCCCTCCATATAATAGCCCTACTTTCAATTTTCAAAGTCCCATTACGGACCCCTTTAAAAAAAAAGTAAAAAGTTACAAGATTTTTTTTACATCCAATAGGCTCGGGTTAGCGGTTCTTAACACTATTCCAAATTTCAAGTCGATAGCATCAGTAAATTCTGAGATATCTTGCTGTGACAGATGGGCAGACAGTCGCATCATAAGGGTTTCCTTTTTTACCATTTTCGTACGGAACCCTAAAACTTGAGTTAATTATGCCAGTTTACGGTCAATCATGAATTCAATGTTATCTATATGGGATGAAATGCAAAAAAGTTTTGTCCACAACATTTTCTTATGCAAAAAGTGAAATATCGGTCCGGACGTCAATACCTACCTTGTACAATGACTATACAGCAGAAAACCTAAAACGCAAAATGCCTATGAGGCAAAAACCTACAAAAAAAAATATCTACGTAGAAAAAATATGTGGATACGTACCTAATGGCGTAATAAACACTAGAAAAATATTTTAAAAAATCTAGCAATTTTTTGGGTTATTTTTGCACTATTAATGAAATGTAGGATACAGCCTACACTATGCATTCCCCGCAAAATCAAGTCATGTTTGTAGGTCTGAATTAAAACCTTTTCGGAAATTATGCTTGTAATACACGTAATTATACCTAATTGGGACTATTGTAGCCATAGTGGTTAAGTTCTTTCTCATAGTATTTGTAAATATGTAGTTATAGTTATGTGCGGAGAGATATAATTCACCTATCAGTAGGTACCTGCAATAGCAAAAAAATCGTTCTTAATGTTATTATAGATATTTCTACATATAACTTGTTATCGAAGAAAAAGGGTCTTTACCCTAGTAAAAACGCAACGCACAGTAAGTACAATAGCAGTAATTTTTCTTCCTACAAAAGGTAGGTACATTGCGCGTCTTGTATGTGTGCGCGCCGTTAAAGAACGCACTAATGAGCACAGTTTTACAAATGCGTAACAATCCTCCAGTACGTATCGTATCGCCTCGACCTAAGGCCGCTCCTAAACTGTCAAAGTTTGACAACATGTTGTTTTAAGGGCGTAAATATATGAACCTACTAATAATATCAAAATGTTGTACGAGTTAAATTAATTTGCAAGAATAATTTCGATACTGGGCATAGTATTGCAAAACTGCTGGGAGTGCATAGGGTAGGTTGGTCGTGAATGTTGTCTGAATAAATGTAATATGAAATATATATTTTTTCCATTTAAGTATCATTTAAATATCTCGGTTTGATATCTCTGTGACTAATCGCGTCTGGAATATAAGCTCCTCAATTAACTCCGATAAACAAGGCATCCCTAGCGCTCGCCCTGGTAAACCGTAGTCATCAGGTACTCCCTGACTGGCTTTAGGCACACGCATTAACGTCAGTGAATATTTCAAAACATCTATGCAACCAACCGTAAGGACCTGTCTGTCATAGTTTCTTCTTGTAGGTTTAGCTCCAGTCCTTTTGAGACCAAAAGACGATGAAGCATTAAAGAAGTTTTTAGTTGGTACGCTATTCAATACCCGGTACACACCCATCTGTCCGGATGTATATGCGTTTACACAGACGTCTGAATTTAAACTGAAGACTGTCGATGAAGTTGCTGCTAAATACGTTGGGTTGGTTTGCGTTCTTTTTCAGTAGAGTCCGGATAATTGGATTATACTTTGCTTGTAATATAGTCATGTGAAAGTATATTTTTCGTAAAATAATAACTAAATGATTAGGGCTTTAAACGCTAACGACGGTAGGTATCTAAAGCGGTCACGCGCAGTAGGTAGTGTCCACAACACAGACTGAGTAATACAATCAGCACCGTCTCTACTTGTTATCAGTGTGTATGAATGCTAATAAAACTGACACTCTGTATAAAGTGACGTAAGGTAAAACGTCCCAACCACCGCTTGTCGATAAGAACGAGATTTGTTTGCATCTTTGTATCCTCTGATGTATAGGTACTCCTACCTCTGCCGTGTCACGCCGAACTGCCGTATCTCAATTACAGTGTGAGTGGTTGTGTTAAGTGACAAAAAAACATAAATCTAAAAGTTGTTACGTCTCTCCCGGCCATAATTTTTTTCTTTTTTTTCAGTAATAAAGGACATTCCGTATGATGATGAAAAGAAATCTTCAAGACTATAAAGTAACGATATGTGAAATTTCATACACTTATCCTGGAAAAGGAACAAATTTCTTAGTGGATGGCAAATGGGTCCATTATAAAGGCTGACCAGAAATATATAAGGTTGGTCAAGAGCAGGGTGCTGTTTTTAAGATTTACATGACATTGAAGTTGCCAGATCTAGATTTTAATTTAGGCTAGGTATATGCTATAATTGTGCAATAAAATGTGATTCTAAAATGTTTGAGAAATAATAATTATATTTTATAACTGCGTTTTTGAACAACATTGGATATAAATATTAATAGGGTTATTTAAAGTTTATTTTCTAAACAGTAGGACTCGTTAACGAGTTAATCATCGGTTAAAGATGTGCTTAAAGCTACTGACACATTTGCTTAGAAACAAGCATATTTTTAAGCATGCTTAAAATCAGCACTCTGCAGCTGTTTAGATTTGCTAGTAATAAGCATGCTTTGAGCATGCTTATAAGCAACCATGCGCAAAGCAAAATATTTGACATACTTGCTAATAAGCACAGGCTCTCGGCCAAAATGGACGTTTCGCAACAAAATTGACATCAAAACAGTGGTTCTCTAGGGCTATATGTAAAGAACTCAAAAACATGATCATATAGTACTTAAATATAAGGTTTACTATTGGATCGCATAAATTTAAAAGGCATAATGCATCATTTCTCATAATTCATCATTTGGCATAATGCTTTTTTTTGGCATAATGTTTTTTTTTCATATACGAAATTTAAAAACTCTGCATAAATTTCAAAACTCTCCGCCATTTCGTTTCAAATTCCCGCCAGAGAATCCATGACATTAGCATGCTAATAAGCAAGCCTGTTCAGACGAGCTGCCCCCGTCCAACCGCACCTCAGGTAGCATGTTTAAAAATCAAATTAAGCATGCTCATTACTAGCAATATCTAGACACACATGCCACTAAGTGGCATTTGCTCATTAGTGGCGTGTCCGTCAAGATAGCGTACACCGTAAAGATATTCAGAATCTGATGCAGCCAATAAATAGTACCCAAATAGTACCGACGAAATACCTAGGTGAAAAAAATAGTACCCTTAAACTTTTCGAAATATAAGGCCTGTTCACGGTGTACGCTACCGGGCGTCAAGCTGGCGTACACCGTTTGTATCTCTGGAACGGCTTTGTTTTTGGAAACGATTTATATCTCAAAAAATAGTACCCAAATAGTACCCTAGGGCCCTAAAATTTTATTTCTCTAGCTATCGTAGAAGCCGAGATATTCCATAACTTAACGGTGTACAAAATTTCACACCGTCAAGCTGGCGTACCCGGGAATTCCTTATAGAAAGAGCTCACTATATCTCGGCTTCTACGATAGCTAGAGAAATAAAATTTTAGGGCCCTAGGGTACTATTGGGTACTATTTTTTGAGATATAAAGCGTTTCCAAAAACAAAGCCGTTCCAGAGATACAAACGGTGTACGCCAGCTTGACGCCGGTAGCGTACACCGTGAACAGGCCTTATATTTCGAAAAGTTTAAGGGTACTATTTTTTTCACCTAGGTATTTCGTCGGTACTATTTGGGTACTATTTATTGGCTGCATCAGATTCTGAATATCTTTACGGTGTACGCTATCTTGACGGACACATTAGTGGCATGCTTTCGTGCTAAAGAGTAGCTTAACTGTTCAACAACACTGCAACTGTGGAATCACTGAACAACAACAACTTGACGTTAACAAACAATCGTAAAATTGTTCAAATGCAAGAAATTAGTTCCAATGAAACTACGTAATATGGTCGAATCTCATATATATTTGGTCAGGCTTTAAATGATTCCATAATAAAATATCCTACAACGTAAAAAGAAAACTTCAAAATGTACCTGCACAAACCGGCGGGCCCACTCAAGTAAGGCGGGTTGGAAAAGTAGGTAACTGTAGGTACAGTAGAAGCGATCAAGTTTTACTTACTGTTGTAAAAAAAGTGAGATCAGATGAGATGCAGTTGTAAACATTTATCACATTTACATGATTTATTATGATAATGATTTTTATTTTTTTATAAATTTATTTTTTTATTAAATTAGTAAGTTACCAATGTCGACTTTATTCTTCTTGATATGTATAGCGGGGTATAGGTACGTAAAACTTTTTTCATAGGACATATCCACAAGTTTAGCCCTTTACCCATTACCCATAGCGTAGACCTATCAGTGTGGTGATGGCAAACATGACAGAGATTCCGCCGCGAAATTCTACGTAAAAGATGGTCCTGTAATGTTTTAGTACCTATTATATACGCGTACTCTTAGGGAATCCAATCTCGCAATGCAAACCTCCTGAAAAAACTACTACCTACCTAAGTGGGTTAGGTCATTTCTATGAAAATGTGACATTTAAATGGAGGTGTTGCCATGTTTCGCTCTGCAAAGATATCGTAGACGCACTCTATTCAAGTCATGATTTTTTGCCAGTTTACCACCTACTTTCCTGTTGCACAGCATGTCACGGCACGTTCTTTTGTGGCCCGCAAAAATTTACACGGGCACGGATTGTAGATTTTTACAGAATACAGCATTTGTGGGATTGGATTCCAAAATGTTACCTGTTTCTATACAAATTTTATTTATAAATGTATTAAATATTGATGCATTCTTATTGTTGTCTAATTTGTCAAGTACGACTTAATCTACTCGGCAAAGGAAACAATCGGCAAAGAGAGTCGAATGAGTATTCAAATTTATGGAAAGGCGATCGTGTATTCACTTTCAGGTAAGAAGAATATACTCGTAGGTAACTAAATTGAAAGCATTGCTAATAATAATAGTGCATATATTACACATTAGTGAACCGCAGCTCGCGTCTTCGTTCGCGGAGGTGAAATACCTAAGATAAATGTCTCTTTTTTGCTCCGGTTTAGGCGGATAAAAAGTATCCTATTTGTTAACTGGGATCATAATCTATCTGTATACCAAATTTGATTAAAATCGGCCTCGTAGTTTTCACGTGATGCGCCAACAAACAAATAAAAAGACAAAAAATTCAAAAACGATTGAACTTATGTTTCAGTACCTATTTTTAACTCTTCCAACAATAACTTATAGCGCAAATAAAGTAGCCAGCCATTTTGACAGTCGGAATGGCTATCCAGCCATTCCGAATGTCAAAATGGCTGGCTACTTCCGTTTCACGTAGTTAAAGGTGGTTATAACCAGAATATTTTTACGCTAAGGTCTACTACCTGCACCAATAGGTAAGTACATTTATTAGGGTTCCGTACCAAAATGGTAAAAAAGGAACCCTTATGGTGCGACTCTGTCTGTCTGTCTGTCCGTCTGTCACAGCAAGATATCTCAGGATCTACTTACTGATGCTATCGACTTGAAATTTGGAATACTGTTAAAAATCGCTTACTCGAGCCTATTGAATAGAAAAGAAAGGTCCGAAATGGTATGTGGAAAAACAAAAGTAGAGCTATTATATATAAATGAAAGGGCTTAATTTGTAGATTACAAAGCCATTTTTATTTATTTTCTTAATTTTGCACTTTTCGATTTATGACCAAAAACGTTCAAAAAAATACCATTCCCCCCCTATTATCTTCGAAGTTAGTGAACAGAAAAATCTGTAATAATTACCAATTATTAATGTTAGGTGAAGAACACACTGAAATCGCCAGTCGCCGCGACGGGTGAGTCGCCGCGATTTTTTCCGTGTAGCTGCGCATAGTAGCTGCGATTCGCGGCGACACGCCCGCGAGTCGCTGCGAGTCGCCGCAATTTACACGCCTACGCGCGAGTCGCGACTTCAGTGTGCGCCACCCCGCGATTTTTCTATACAAATCGATGATTACATACAAAGTTGAAAATCGATGAAAGTTACATCCAGACAAAGTTTTGACCATTCGGCTGTACTGCTCGATCCGTTGAAGTACTTTTTTTAAATGAGAACTAATTCGGTACTAATTGAGTACTAAATTTTGCTACCGAGAATAATTCAGAAATACAAATTTAGCTCCATGGTCCGTACGGGACGTACTCGACTGCATTTTTTTTAAGTGTTGGAATAAAACCTGAAGGTACATTTTGAGTACAATTTTTACATCGACGTCTGTTACTTGAATTTGCATTTTTTTCTGCTGGTCGTTACAGTCGCCATCAGATATATCTGAGCTGTCAGTGTACTCATAAATATCTGAACACGGCTCTATTTTCATAGCATTAGAGCCGTGTTCAGATATTTATGAGTATTCGTTCTGTACGGACCAGTTTGAAATTCGTATATTAGGATAATGCCAAGAAGTACAATTATTCTATGCTAGGCTAGGTGCTAAATACCTAGTACATGAGAACTATTTTATGCGATGGTTTATTCTCAAAAATAAAATCTGGTCTGTACGCAACGTATCACACGTACCTAGTCGTATGAAGTGTTTGAAAATGTTTTACTACATCAACGTTAGTCGATTAGATAACTGGGTCAATATCCAGGATAAAGCCACGGTCTAAATACGAGGGTGGATTGATAAGTACCTGTTATTAAGTACTTCTAGCATCTTGACATGCTCATGTTTCCGGCTATTGTATGACACATTATTTATATAAGTATTTGAGCCAAATTTCAATACAGTCGCATCTTCATTCTTTGAATTATGGATCACAAACTGCACGATTCCGACGACGACGTGGACGTAACTATGAAAAAATTAAAACAGTTGGCCGCAAGATCGACAAATATTTTGTTTATTTAATAGGTAATGAAAAAACAAATATTATGTACCTATGTTTTTGGAAACTATCTAACTGTTATAGTTCACAGCGTTTTTATTAGAATTTAGATTTTTTTTTAAATAAGAGCCGATTCTTGACAATATTGGCTCAAAATTAACACCGACTAATAAAACATAAAAAGATTGGAAACCACATGTCTAGTGATCAATGATGAAGATTTAGGTGATAGCTAAAGTCCTTGACTTTACGTGTTGGTGATTTTAAGAAACTTAACCATATTATTCACATCACAAGAATGGGATAAGCAACAGAGTGTGGCTCCAAATGAGCACCAAAAATGGGTTCACGATCTCAACTTGCAAGTGGGTTCAGGAAAAAACAGGATAGCGAGTATTTATTGATCTATCACCATTGTTTACACTGGATTTCTAGCAAGTTATTTGTATTCACCAAGTTAAAAAATAGAAAAGGAAAAAAAAATTACCCTAGTAAAGATACCCAGAAGCCTGTCATGCGACTACTTTACATTTTTTTAATTTTTAAGAAAAAAAAAATGCCACAACAATAATACTTAGTGTATTCAGCTAGTAAATAGCCTAGCTACAAATTGTATTAACATAAGGTTTTCCTATCTTTACTCTAAATACCTCAAAACAGGTACTTATCAATGCACCCTCGTATATGTACCTACCTACGTGGCATCTACGTAATATACGCTTATTTTAGGGCCTTAAGATGTTTAGTATCAACACACGTACATTAATTAAAGCACAACAACCTGATCCTAAGACTACAAAGATATTTTACACGGTTATTGTTAATATATACCTGGAATGGGCTGATGAGAATGTAACATGCAAGTAAGTACTTACCTAGATTTATACTAGGTTATCAAATAGATACCTACGTACAACCGCAAGCAATAAGGGGCCATTCATTTATTACGTAAGATGATTTTTGCCTGTTTTTAACCCCCTCTTCCCCCTATGTAAGAAAAAATAAGAATTGGTCGACCCTCCCCCCCCCGCCCCCTATTTAATATTTATTACGTAGGTAAGAATCTAAAGAAAAATAATTTTACGTTTGGGTTGTTTTAATTTTTATTTTCATAGTAATTACGTCCTTTTGTTGAGAAGCGCGGTTTTTCGGCAATAACTCAAAAACGGTGTATTCGATCATATTGAAAACAATTTTCGTAGAAAGTATTAATTAAGCGTTACCTTCTTGATTTTTTCCATATTTTTTGGACATACGGTTCAAAAGATAGAAGAGGGGGGACATTTTAGTGTTTTTAAAAGAACTATTGAAGTAAAACGTGTTGATGTTTGATGAAAAAAAAATTTTTCGCTTTCTGTTTACATGTGGGCGATTCCATTATCGCGGGTGCAACATTTTGACTCATTCAAGGCCTCCTCCTAATAAAACGAAAAACATTTATCATAAAAATATTGTTTTAAGGATTACATTTTAACCTCTTTTCTACAGATTTGTGTATAAGAATTTAAAATAAATGTTTAAATAGCCACAAGAGAGGGTTAAAGTGCTATCGCGGGTGCAACCAAATCGGCCCACCTCTCCGGATCACAGTATAAAAACAGAAATATCTTTTAATTGTCAAATATTTAAAATGTTTTGCCTATTTATATTGAAAGACTATAAACAATCAACTATAGAAACATAAAAAAAGTATTAAAAACTATCAATAAATTATTCACTGTTAAAACGATCGCGGGTGCAACATCGTATGATTCGCAGTTGGTCCTAAATCTTAGAATGCTAAGGTTTTCAAGCGCTTTAACATCCTGAATATGAAGTTAAGTCCATAACAATTAATTTAAGACCTCACCCTACACGATGGTATCAAAAAAAGTAATAAATTTTGCGACTTGAAAATTGATGTCAAGGTTAGTCTCTAGCGGAATCGCCCATGTATGGAATACCCCCCTAGAAATATTTATTTTTAATATTTAACTACCAAACTAAGTAGCGTCTCATACAACACACCTACATTCCAAATTTCATCAATATACGTGATGTAGTTTTTGAATAAAATGCCTGTGACATACGGACGGACGGACATGACGAAACTATAAGGGTTCCGTTTTTGCCATTTTGGCTACGGGACCCTAAAAATAAGACATGGTCGAGCCCCCTCCCCCCTCAATCGTCTTACGTAATAACACAATAAACACCATTTCATAAGTCACCGGTACCTAAGCTACACGTAATTCAAGCCTCCGCAAAGTTCTTTTGTATTTATATCGACGTATGTACTAGATTAGGTGCAGTGGACGGCACAAATATGTTTACATTTTTGGACCTTATTCCAATGAGATAAGGTCGAAAAGTGTAAATATATTTTTGCTGTCAACTGTAGTTATCTAACTAATATGGAACTTTTTCTTGCATATACAAAGGAAAAAGGCTTAAATCTGTGTCGATGACACTATAACAATAGTACATTACTGCAGAGACCGGGAAGTAAGGGGTTGCCAGCCGAATACATATATATAGTTACGAGGCTGGCTTTTCACGCCGAGGTATGTATAGTGCTTTTCTCAAATATGCAATTAAATTAATTAAGAACACTCCAAAAATTCAATAGTACATTACACAACTAGGGTGGTAAAACAAAGAAAGGCCGAGATCGCAGATGTTTGCGGCCCGAGCTGCAAGCGAGGGACGTAAATATGCGATTGAGGGCTTTCTTTATTGGGAACACCCAAATACTCCGAATTATTAACCGACTTCCAAAAGAAGGACGGTTCTCAATTCGTCTGTATGTTTTTTTTTTTATTTTTTTTATTTTTTTTTTATTCCGAATTTACTTATTCCGAATTTCAAAACTCCGAATTTTATAAATCCTAAAAAATAAAATTCCGATTATTGAAAAACACGATATTTATTATACCGAATTTCAAAAATCAGATTTTTCTATATTCCGACATTTATTTCTCCGAAAAATTAAAAGCTCGATGTACCCTTTGTCCGTAAAACGGAATTCCGATTTTCATTTGTCCGAAATTTCGTTACTAATTCGGAATATGTCATTCGGAGTTTTGAAATTTTGTAAACTCTTAATATTATTGAAATATGAGGCGCAGGTTTTAAAGTCTGAAGAAAGCCAGGACTTTTTTGACAAAATTTGATAATTATTTTTATAGTTTTGCCTTAAAAAATACGCTACGTTCAAATAATAATAATGGCTGAGATAATATTGTATTTTATATGCATTGGAGAATATGTAACAAAACCCGAATCGGAGCACCCCACTATCCACGTGGTCTTGTCTGCTCTACCCCTAGAGTGTATATAGAAAGCCGGAAGCGCGGAGGGGGAGCAGCCCTCGCCCGCTGTAGCAAAGCACAGGCACAATGTGAGCCGTAGCGGCTGAGGCTGGTCGCCGAAGGCGACCAACAAGCCGAAGCTGCGAAGGCGAGCATTAGGGCCTGTGCTTTGATACGCAAGGGCGAAGGGGCTGCTCTTCCCGCAGCGGCGGAGCAGTTGCGGAGTCCGACCGACTGTTTTTAAGTCCTGTATCTACGTTTATCATTATTTAGTCAAAATTTTTATTTTTCGATATTTTGGAATTCGGAGTTTTGATAATCGGAATTCGTACTTTTGATGTATCGGATTATTATAGATTCGAACTTTTCATTGTTCGGTGTATGGAATCTCGGACTTTTGAAAATCGTAATTCTTACAGTTAGACGTTTTGTAATTTCGGAATTTTAAAAGTCGGAGTTATGAAAAATCGGGATTTTAATAATAGGAATTTTAATCCATTCGGAATTTTAAAAATCGGTATTTTGATATTCGTGATTGTGAATATCGGAATTAAGTTTTTCGTATTTATGTAGTGTACCCTTCTTTATTACATCCCGTGTTGTGTACATCAATGTCTACACTTGGCGAGAAAGCGGCTTTTTCCGTACCTACGCGTAGCGTGCGGAAAAAACCACTTTATGGCCAGGTGTGGCATAAACTTTATTTTCTAGAGGCACTAAAAGTAAAGTAGGTAAATAAAAAATAGAACTACAGCATGAAAAACGTTCATATTGCGTTATGTGTTATGTTTTATATTCATGTCGATTTTATATAAATAAAACTGCAAAATATAGCAAACATAGTTTATTGTTTTTTTTAATGGCTGAACGCCGTGATGCGCGTGTCTCAAATAAATGTGGAATAGAAATTAAAAAAAAACACACACAAATTGCAGGCCTAGGCCGGCTTTGTTGTATGAATTTCCATTAAAGGCTTCTCGTCTAGCCACACCGGAAAAGAGGTACTTTGCGGCCAATATAAGGCACGTAATGTCAATATTTCATTGCATGTTTGAGAATAGTAGTAGGTACATTACTTACCTAGGGAGGTACAACAAAGAATGTCTCAGATCACAGGTATTTGATGCCCTTGCCTTCGGCTCGGGCGTCAAATATCTGCGATCTGAGATTAATTCTTTGTTTTACCGCCCTAGGTAAGTAATGTACTGTTGGAATTTTAGTCGAAAGCTATGGTATGTTTGAACTGTTTCTATAAATATATTATAGTATTTCGCGCTGCAGATAATATATAGTACATTACACAACCAGGGTGGTAATAGTACATTACACAACAAGGGTGGTAATACAAAGAAAGGTCGAGATCGCAGAAGTTTGCGGCCCGAGCTGCAAGCGAGGGACGTAAATATGCGATCGAGGGCTTTCTTTATTACCTCCCGTGTCGTGTACATCATTTTATGTCTACACTTGTCAGAAAGCGCCAGGCTTTATGGCCAGGTGTGGCATAAATATATGTACATCTCATTTTTTTTTAACTTGCCAGGTAACATGACTGACTAGACAAAAAAAAACATGGCTTAGAGCTGTCTTCTATTATTCATGAACAAAATGTCTCCTCGTGGCGTTGAGGTGTAAATATTTAATGGTTCTGTCTAAAACGGGAACCTTTGAGCAATAGTTCCTAAAATGGTACCTAATTTAGGTGCTGAAATAAACCATGGCAACACCTAATCCTTATGGAATCCATTTGGGATAGTAGGTATCAACATCAACAGAGCGTTCGGTATGCGAGTTCATCTACTATATGACCGGTTTCATTCTCTTTTAAAATCACTTTTCCTCAGAGGAAATATATCCTAGTACAAGTTGAGAGACCTAACAAATACATAATTCTTGTAACTTGTGTCAAAAGTTTCTAAAATTTTGTATTCTGAAGAATACTTCAAGTGTAGCGCTCCTGTAAATTGAATTCCGCATTTCGTAGCGGACCTAAGAGCGGGCTTGCTGCTAGCAACTATACATCAACACACCTGTCTTACTTCGCAGGCTGCATATTTCAACCGACTAAAAACAAGTAGTTCACTATACGTTTGTTTTATTTCTGAGAGCAATATTTTTTTAATAAATTTTTCGTAACGCTATGTCATATCAATTTGCACAGTCGTTGCATGCGCATAAAATATCCGTTTAAGTAAAGCATCATCTTAGTCAAAATATTTTTACAAAAAAGAAAAGTCTGTTAATTGTAATAAAAGAACTTACTTCATTTATGCCACACCTGGCCATAAAGTGGCTTTTTCCGCACGCTGCACGTACGGAAAAAACCGCTTTCTGGCCAAGAGTAGACATAAAATGATGTACACAACACGGGAGGTAATAAAGAAAGCCCTCGATCGCACATTTACGTCCCTCGCTTTCAGCTCGGGCCGCAAACTTCTGCGATCTCGGCCTTTCTTTGTATTACCACCCTAGTTATGTAATGTACTATTTAATACATTTTTCGTAACGCTATGTCATATCAATTTGCACAGTCGTTGCATGCGCATAAAAATATCCGTTTAAGTAAAGCATCATCTTAGTCAAAATATTTTTACAATAAAGAAATGTCTGTTAAATTGTTATAAAACTAACTTACTTCATTCTTATATCCCGACGTATCGTAACCCTTTTCAGCGTTCGTTGTCACTTGTAGACTAAGAAAATAGTACATTGTGCACCGAGGGTAGTAAGAAGGGATTTACTAACGAGAGTCTATTAGAAGCCCGACGCCGTAGGCGGAGGGCTTTTAATGACTCGAGTTTGTAATCCCCTTACTGCCCGTGGTACACACAATGTTTTTCATCACATTTGCAAGGAAAATAAAATAAGACTAAAATAAAATTATTTACTGTCAACTTTTTCATATAGTCTTCCACAGATAACGATAAGAACTGCGTTTAGTTTTCAAACTTGACGGGCAGTACCGCCAGATTGTACCGATTTTCAAAATAAAATTTTAAACTAAATTATTTTAATTGCATCAAAATAATTGCAATAAATACTGAAATAATAGTTAAATATACCATATAATTTTTTTATACACTAAAATTGGTTTTGTAGCCGAGTTTTGAAGATGTGAAATAAGCCTTGGCTGATTTGAAACCTCCTTAGTCAGAAATGACGTACGGGTAGGTTCTATATTTTAAAACTAAACTCATAACTCCCTCGGGAGTTATAGATTTTCATACAGTTTTTCTTCCCGTGGGAGTTATAGATTTTATAACCCACGGGAGGTAAAACGGCTCGAGCTGGTCTATAAGCCCGCGTGTTATAACACCCTTTACGAGCAAGTGTGATGAAAACATAATTTTACTCTGTCACAATCGCCGTTGTGCAAAGTTGCAAACTACCCGCTTGAAGAAGTTCAAAAAAAAAGGTGTTCCAAGGTGGGCCTAATGTGTAAAGACGGTTACACAAATGCCAGAAGGGCTTAATACCCCAACCTTAGAAACTTCAAAAAAGGCATACTGATAAGAATGAAACTACAAGAGAACTTTTAGTTTTGCCTTATTAAAAAAAAACCGGTCAAGTGCGAGTCGGACTCGCGCACCGAGGGTTCCGTACAAACTCGTCAGTAGAAGCGTGAATAATTCAAGAAAAACTATATGGTGGGACAAACTTAACTTTGCTCTTGTAAAACTGTTGTCCGCATACATCGACATATGCCACGCTTAGTTTAGTAGGAGCAAATAAGGTTGGCTTACGATTTTTGCGAATTTCTAAAAAACGCTGCAAGTTAGGAAAACCGTTTTATTTTTCCTGTAATATTTAGGATAATATTAATAATCGGTAATTATTACAGATTTTTCTGTTCAGTAACTTCGGAGATAATAGGGGGGGAATTGTATTTTTTTTAACGTTTTTTGTGTTCAATCAAAAACAACATGTCTAAGAAAAAAAATTAAAACGGTTTTGGAATCTAAATATTAAGCCCTTTCATTTGATATCCCACTCGATATATTAGCTCAACTTTTGATTTACGACATCCCATTCCGGTCCCCTTTAAAAAAAAAGTAAAAAAGGTATAAGATTTTTTTTCTATCCCATAGGCTCGGATTAGCGGTTTTTAACACTATTCCAAATTTCAAGTCTATAGCATCAGTAGATCCTGAGATATCTTGCTGTGACAGACGGACAGACAGACAGACAGACAGACAGACGGAGTCGCACCATAAGGGTTCCTTTTTTACCATTTTGGTACGGAACCCTAAAAAAGTGCAAATGTTTTAAAGACATTGGCAATTTATTTCTGTCACTAACTCTCCACATCTACAATAGTTTTGACATAAATTACAAGAATTGACATAAGTTACAAGAATTGACATAAGTTACAAGATTTGACATAAGTTACAAGATTATTATAACAAAACGGGACTTAATCGTGTCCGTCAAGATAGCGTACACCGTAAAGATATTCAGAATCTGATGTAGCCAATAAATAGTACTCAAATAGTACCGACGAAATACCTAGGTGAAAAAAATAGTACCCTTAAACTTTCCGAAATATAAGGCCTGTTCACGGTGTACGCTACCGGGCCGTCAAGCTGGCGTACACCGCTTGTATCTCTGGAACGGCTTTGTTTTCGGGAATGTTTTATATGTCAAAAAATAGTACTCAAATTACCCTAGGGCCCTAAAATTTCACTTCTCTAGCTATCGTAGAAGCCGCGATATTCCATGACTTAACGGTGTACAAAATTTCGCAGCGTCAAGCTGGCGTACCCGGGAATTTCATATAGAAAGACTTAAAATTCCGAAATGAGGTATACGAGTATACCAATAAATAGTACTATAAATAGTACCCCTTTTTCATTAATAATAATATACAAAAACTATATAGAAAACTGAAAAAAATCAAGACAAACTTCTACATAGTAAAAGTACAGGCACGCAAAAAAGTGTTTGGCATGTAACGAATTGACTCAACTAGAAACTACCATGGCCTCATATTGAACCTTAACTTAATGCATATAGGTGTTTTTACAATGAATATTTCCAAGTAACGCCATTTTATTATCGAGCGTAAGGACAAAAACAAGTTTGCCGGCCGGCGATGCTGGCAGGTACCTATATAAAAAAAAGGTTTCCGGTTGGATAGCCAAACGTTAAGTCAATTTATGCTCACTTCAATCCCAATAAGAACTAGTTTTGCTTAATCTTAACAGAAACGAGTATTCGATATGACAAAAGTTAGAAGCTCTATCGATGACTGTACTAAGATGCATTTGTATGGAGAAGTTTGGCTTGATTTTTTTCAGTTTTCTATATAGTTTTTGTATATTATTATTAATGAAAAAGGGGTACTATTTATTGGTATATACCTCATTTCGGAATTTTAAGTCCTTCTGTATGAAATTCCCGGGTACGCCAGCTTGACGCTGCGAAATTTTGTACACCGTTAAGTCATGGAATATCTCGGCTTCTACGATAGCTAGAGAAATAAAATTTTAGGGCCCTAGGGTACTATTGGGGTACTATTTTTTGACATATAAAACGTTCCCGAAAACAAAGCCGTTCCAGAGATACAAGCGGTGTACGCCAGCTTGACGGCCCGGTAGCGTACACCGTGAACAGGCCTTATATTTCGGAAAGTTTAAGGGTACTATTTTTTTCACCTAGGTATTTCGTCGGTACTATTTATTGGCTACATCAGATTCTGAATATCTTTACGGTGTACGCTATCTTGACGGACACACTTAATCGCGTAAAAACATGCTATTACCTCGACGTTTCTGACGTGCCGTGACGTCCATGGTCGCGAAGGGACTGGCGAGGCGGGTGTCAACATCTTCGGGTTTTCCGAACTACCCGCACTTGGTCTTGATTATTACTTTGCATATTAGGGTTGTCACTCGACCGGCACACAACACTAGAGCCGCGTATCGACTGCGCGCGGCAAACCATCGAACATTGGCTCGCGCGGCGGCCGCGCAATATGGGGACGGCTCCGCCGCGCGCGGCAGCTCGAACATTGGCGCGCTCGAACGTGCCGCGCGGCGAACCAGTTCGTGTCGGTTTTTGGTGGCGCGGCAAAGGAGCGTCAGTGTGTTGTGCGCGCGCAATTGGGACGGACCTTTACTTAGAACTGTTCACGGATCGCCTGCCGCGCGCGGCTGCCGCGCTATATGAAAATGTGCGCTTAAAGTTGGCTCGCGCACCAAAACGCAGGTTTGCCGCGGTCGAACATGGCTCGCGCGGCAGCCGCGCGCAGTCGATACGCGGCTTAACAACATCAGGCGATTTGCCGGAAGACACTTGATGATATTTACACATGCTGATGACTGGATTCCACGACGAAGAAAGCTTAAAACCATCTTCCCGATTGAAGTTGCGGTGTTTTTTGATTTCAACCGCTTCACGGACAATTTTACTATAGTAATTGCGTTCTGTAGGCAGACAGGATCTTGGTATTATGAAACTTCATCCAGTAGTTTGATCCAGACTCCAACACATGCTTCGCTATAGCCGATTTGTCTACTTGGAGTTTTCTAACAGCCGCGATGTGTTCTTTGACCCTTTCCGCTATGGTGCGCTTGGTCTGCCCAATATAAGAACTCCCGCAACTTTAACCAACCCTGTAAACACCTGGCGATTGTAAAGGAATAACATCCTTGGGTGATCTTACATGCCTCGTGACCTTGGATAACGGTTTGTACACAGTTTTAATCGAGTACCTTTCTAGTACTGCACCGACTTTATCCGTTATCCCTTTCACATAAGGCATGAACACTGGTTGCCTCTGAACGCCAGGACGCTTTTCCTTTGCTTTTCTTCTCGGCTGCCGCCCGTTCACCTTGTATCCGTTCCACCCGAGGACCTTCTGTACATGTGACAACTCGTTATCCAAAAATTCTGGGTCAGAAAGGTCACGTGCTCTGTTGAATAACGAGCTAACAACAGACCGCAGGTGACGGGGGTGATGGTGAGACAGAGCATTCAAATATCTGTCGGTGTGCGTCGGTTTTCTGTAGACAGTGTGCGTCAGGGTTCCGTCCGTTCGACTTATCACCTTCACATCCAAAAAAGGCAAGCTCCGTTCCGATTCCAATTCATACGTAAAATTAAGCTTAGTATGAATGGAATGGAGATGCTGTAGTAATTGCTCAACTTCCTGTTTACCACCTTTCATAATGCAGAAAATATCATCCACATATCTCTTCCATAACTTCACTGCCCATGGTTGCAGATCTATACTGGCCTCGAAATGCTCCATCCAGATATTTGCCAAAACCGGGGCTACAGGGCTACCCATGGCAACACCATCGATCTGGAGGTAATGTTTTTCTCGATATTTTAATTAATGCTGTTTTGATCAAATGCTATAATATAAATAAATATAAATAAATAAATAAATAAATATAAGGGGACAATCTTACACAAATCGAACTAGCCCCATAGTAAGCTCAATAAGGCTTGTGTTATGGATACTAGACGACGATATATTTAATAGATACATACATACAAATACTTAAATACATAGAAAACATCCATGACTCAGGAACAAATATTCGTCTTGCTTCATAGGCAGGGTCACTACCAACTAAGCTAAAGCGGTCGTCAAAATATAAGATAATATTGACCAATTATTTATAGAGTCAGAAAAACTGGTCCGGGATCACGACCCAGGAATCACTCTGTATTTATGATTTGTGTTAACAAATTTGCGGTTTTAGACTAGATGTTCATGCACAAATTTAATATTTCTGTCTGGCCCAACGGTTAACTGGTATAGAATGTCTTATGACATTAAGTTCGCCGTTTGTACTTTAACTGTATTGTGCAATAAAGTCTAAATAAATAAATAAATACCTTTGTTTGTTTGTACTAACCGTTTTAGGGTGTATTAAAGTTAACATGTGGGAAAAGAGGAGTGCAAATGTCATAGTCTTGACTGCAGAGTCTAAATTGCTTGCACCAACCAGACCAGATTCCAGTACCTAACTCAACAGACTGAATGACTTAATAATGGCCCTAGATATTCTACGTACCTTTATTAATTGTTCGCACATAGTTTGAGGAACTTTCTGCTTTAATAGGGTTAAGTATTCTCAGTGCTGAGTACCGTGAGTACTCTGGCACTGCGTAGTATGTAAGTATAGGGTAGTGGCGTGGCGTAAAAACTTATCCCTGGGAGAACCGCAGCAAATTTAGCTCATTTTTTTCTCAAGAGCAGTAGGATAAGAGACTTTACCGAGTCGGTCGAATTCTCCATACAAACCTAAAGAGGGTCATGTTTTTTTTCCAGGGTATTGCTGGCATTTGAGATGTGTTTTATTATAAAGCTTGACATATTTTGTCTGCGCAAAATGACACAAGAAGTCTCGAAAATACTCGAAATCCTAAAAAAATATGTTTTTTTAAATTAATTATTTCTCATTGTTATAGACGCCACCTGTTGAAGGTCCTTGTAACTAAACTAGCTGTCACGCTTAGTATATATTTGCTCCTAAGATGGCGCTCCTTCTCGAATTCATTTAGAGTGGATTATTTGTTATTGTTTTACTTTGAAAATACGTAGAAAAATATCTATTGTCCTTTCATTATGTAAATAAATTAATATTAGGGTATTAAATAGTTTCACAGGACCTCTAGCTTCAAAGGCAATACATACTGCCATTGGGCTAATTATAATATCCAATCAAAGTATTTGGCTTTGGCAGTGTATAATAATTTATAAAATATTTTTAGGTATGCATCAAAATAAAAGACTCGATTTGGTATACTATTAATATTAACAACTAAGTATTAACACGTAAAAATGCTGATTTTGCGAAAATAAAATAGTGATGGACGGAGTTTTTCATACTTTTGTCGTGGAAATAAAGCGATATAAGTATTTACACGTCAGTTAATTTTGCCGTGCTTGTCTAAAATTTTAGTTTTATTACTGTATTGTAATGTTATCTAGGGCGAGTAAATGTGTACCTACTAAATCAATTAGGTAAGGTGCAAGCAGTATAATTTCCAGTCACATTCAATTTTACCATTTCTGAACGTTACCGCGAAACTGGCAACACGGTACGGCGTGCTGTCATGTTCATGGCACACTGTTCACTGTTCTGTTGTAAATTTTTTTTGTTCAAATTATGCAATCATAGAAATATTTTATTTTCACATGTTTGTGATGAAATGTCTATCTAATTTGTCGACTATTTTGCTCTATAATTCCGTGGAGTGATAATTTAGTGTTATTCACGCCTATAAAATCGATTTACGTACGAGATCGACCAAGAACAAAAAATACTGATACCATACATATACTCTGCCAACCTAACTAATTTGGTATGTATTTCTATGTTGATTTAATCCATAGAATCCGAGTTTGATTTCTTAGAATGCGAGTTTAACATACTTAGACTAGGGTTCTATTCATGCATAAACAAATGTTGTTAACAAATATTGCACGAGTGGAATTTTTCCACTAGAATCTATTCACATGATTCTAGTCTAGAGTATATTCTATTTACATATTTTAATACTTTACAAAGATAGTGTAAGATGGTGTTGAGAAATTATTCTGAAGTTCACTACTTCAGAATAATTTAAAATGAATACTTAATGACTTTAACACAATATGTGGGTTTTTTAAGTTTGCACAATATGCATGTAATAAAATTAACATGGATTGCCTGGTTTTGTCTCTAGTTCCACAGGAGATAATATCTAACATGATACAGGAAACTGTCCGCAGAGATATAACTACCTTATGTTGCAGCGGAACTTCATTTCGCTGGCAGCTATGTGGTTTGTGATTAATAATATCCAGTATGTTACATTACTACAAATCATAACAAGCAACAATACATTCATTTTTCATACAGTCATTGCTAAAATGTGTGTTGAACTATGAATATCTCCAATTCTCCAGGTTGAAATGATGATCTTTGGTTTAGTAACTAAATGTAAGCTACCAATGACATTCTTTTTAGGCTGCAGTACTACAATGAAACCCTACTATTAAGCCTCCACTGTCCGTCTGTCCATCTGTCACAGGGCTCTGTCTTTTGAACTGTAATAGATAGACTTGAAATTATCACAGGATGAGTATTTCTAATGCCGCTATAACAACAAAACATAAATACAAAATAAAGTAGGGGCGGGCAAGCCAAGCACTAAAGGCTGACACAGCCACCAACACACCGCCCCGGGTACTCGACTGGCTTATACCGCCACTGGTTCACTTGTTCAGTAAACTTGATCACTGTGTCTTAACTGTGTTCTGTGTTACAGAGTAGGATGTACCTCGTGCAGGAGGCAAAGAAAGTTTTAATAGTGGGGATCTCCAAACTCTTGCCTCAGAGGGCCATACAGCACTTTTGAAAATGGCGCGGGCCACATGAATGGTCGACCCTGGATTCACGTAATCTTTTTCCGTTTTTATTATTATTAAATCTCGCCACTCGAGTGGAAAAAAGAGCACGCGTTATACGATAGAGGGAGACAGACGACTGCACGTAGTACGCCGCCCCAATACGGCCCTCGGCACAGAATAACAATATCTGTGCCGAGGGCCGTATTGGTACGGCTCCCGGGCCGGATCTGGCCGTAGTTTGGCGACCCCTGTCATAGGGGTTAGACAGGTTAGACTGGAACCATGGCGTGTAAGTTATGCACTGGAGGAGTTTGTTTTGGAATATTTGGAGTAATTTAAGAGCTGAAGGGCTGTGGGCGAAAGAGACAGCGCGAAGGTTTTGTGAAGAAGAAGCTTATGAGGGGTTGAAAGTATGCTTTTTTTAATAAGAACTTGGTGTCGAGTGTGACCCACAAGTATTTGACGTCTATTGCCCAATAATTATACAATACTAATAAACACTGCGGTCGCTCACAACTCGTGGCAGAGACGCCGCGGCGGAGGAGCTGCCACGTCGTTGGCCAAACGACCTGGTTCGACTCCGGGCGTTCAGGCCGCCACCTAGTCCGACCCTATCGAGGTGGACCGGGACAGAGTGACCTGGTTCGACCCCAGGCGCCCCTGGCACCCACCCAGCCCGATCCACTCGGGGTGGTCCGGCTAGCGACCTGGTTCGACCCCAGGGAACGCCACGGCTGACCACCCGGTCCGACAATCGCTATGCCCTATTAGGGTTGCGAGTTTGTCAGTATCTAAAAAAAAAAATTCATGCAGTCACCTGAAAATCTCGTGCTAAATTGTGGTTATTTACGTATGTCACACGGAGACATTGAAATCTCATGGAGGGCTCGCGTAGGACGTGGGGCGCTGCGGCGGGTGCGCGTCCGACTGAGGCGATACGGATAGGCGCGATATATCTTGTCTATCCGTCTGTGAGTCTGTCTGTATGTATGTATTAAATGGACTATGGCCAGTTCACATTGTTCCAGTCCAGTGATCCAGCGGGCTAATCCAGTCCAGTTGTGGACTGGAGCATATCGTTTACATTATTCCAGTCTTTTAACAGTTGTTAAAGACTGTTACCAAAAATAACCACGCGTATTCACTATATCATGTTCAATCCAGCACTGGATTGACGGTTCACACTATTCCAGTGGCGCTGGATTGGGTGAGCTGGAATGAAAAGTTGACGGTCTCTCCAGTCACTGGACTGGAATGCTCACTGGAATGGGTACATTCCGGTGCATTCCAGTGTCGGTTCACATTATTCCAGTAGCATTCCATTGATTTGGAAAATTCTTTTTTGTTTCAAAGGGCATATTTCCGATGTGGTCCCAGTGCAACCAAATCAGTATCTGATGACCTTGATTGAAATTGAGGGAACTTTCAAATGCTATAGGAACACATATGCCGATTTAGATATATACAGACTTCCACAAAAATAGGACGGTTTGCAATGTAGACGTTTCTTACGCCGTTACTCGAAAATGCCTAGATCGATTTGAAAAATCCTTATTTATTTCGAATTGTACACTTTTGTGGTTAGTCTCAATCATATTAAAAAGATCTGATGATGGGATCTATGTGAAATCGAAGGAACCCTTCAAATATTATAGGCTCACATATATCGATTTCGATATTTTCTATAGTGACTCTTTTCGAATAGCTTAATTTGATGTCCGTTATTAACCGACTTCAACAAAATAAGGACAGTTCTGAATTTATATATGTGTGTTATGCGATTACTCGAAGACGGCTGAAATTTTATTTTCTGTTTGAAAGGATACACTTCCGAGGTGGTCTTATTGCAATCAAATCAAGATCTGATGATGGGATCTTGGAGAGTTCAAGTGAACCCTTCAAATATTATAGGCACATATATATTTGGGTATTGGCCATATCATAGCACAGTATAATACCAGTAATTTTTCTTCCTGCAAAACGTACATCGCGCGATTGTATGTGTGCGCGCCGTGAACGAACGCACTACAAGCAAAGTGTTAAGAATGCTCCAGTACGGATCGCACTCACTCAGACCCGCTATCGCGCGTCTGTGTGAATACGTGCTGTTTATCTCTTACTTTAGTCGTAGTCACTCGTGCACTTTTTATCAAAATAGGTTCATTGAGTGTCGGTTTTTAAAAAAACACTTTTTTTTAAATATTTAAAGTGTTTGGTTTGCATAGGTTGTTGTATTTTGTCAACAAAAGTCGGAAACTTATGAAAACGAATTGCCTAAAAATAATATAAGTATACAGCAGATAAAGTCTCAGTACACTTGACTAGGTAGTCTGCACGTAATAAAATCGTACAAAGACTGTGTTTTTACCCGACTGCGGCGAAGCCAAAAAGGAGGGTTATGTGTTTGACTTGTATGTATGTACGTATGTGTGTATGTATGTCCATTCCTATGTCTGCTCGTAACTAGTCAACGGCCCACGACACATTAAATTCGTCTTGATGGCGCGAGTGTCACTCGGTCGTTAAAATAAACAAAATGGCGGCACTTTTAAAGTGCTCCGCGGTCGGGTTTTATTAAGTAAAAATGTGGATACTTTTTGCCCGACTAAGCCGACGCAAAAAGAAACATCTAATTTCAACTCAACGAACGAATCTGCGGCTAGAGACAATTTGCTCCGAAACTACCGGTGACAGAGTTGAAATTTGGTACACATTTGGAAATCGGTAAATAATTTAAGAACGTACGCGAAAATTTACCATTCCCCGTTATTACCGAAAACACAGAATTAGTACTATTTACGTACAGAAGCCTCGCTCCCTAACAAAACTGTCGTTGGTGTCCGACGACCGGGCGGAGCTGACTCGAATCCGACCACCTCTCTATCGCATAACGTGTACCTAACGCGTGCTCTTTCAGGTCGCTGGCTATTACGACCCATGGTGGCGATAAGCCGCGCAACGGAATCGCGGAGTGAGTCAGTCCTGCCGAAAATAAAAAAAAGTTCTTCACCTAGAGATTACAGGAAAACCTATCAAAGTTTAAATCATTACATACATCCAGCTACGAATAGACTTAGTATTATTATTATACTTATATTACATTCTGGGCTGTTTGACTTTGTTAATTTCAGGATTTCTTTTTATGGCCATATGGGCCGGAATAACGTTAGGCCCTTTATTATTTCTTGTTATTGGTGTGATTATTTTATTTACCACGAGCGCTAAGCGCGACCTAAGCATTTCCGTTTCAGCTTGGAAAAAATCCTTTCGTATATTTGTCCACTGTTCTTTTTTACGGGTCGTATTTCTCAACGGATTCTGGTGATCTTTTGTGAGCAAGTTGAATAATTATTATACTGAAGATTTTTTTGTCGATTCAGATTTTCCGAAATGGCGGAGCCGAAATGGTTGTTGGCCGATTCGCGAAGCTCTCAGAGCTACTAGGTATATTTTTAGTTTTTTTTTATTTAGGTACTTGCAATGTTTGTAAGTAAGTTAGTATGTTTCTGGAAAACTATTCACCGTCATTGCCGTGAACATAGCAAGTTTACACTAAGAAAATCTGTAAATAACCACCGTCCGTTTGTTCAAGAAAAACACGGAAAGTACCTACTAGACCAGCTTTGATGCAGTTTTCACTAACATGTAACATGTATGATGTACCTATGTACGTAAGTGAATGAATGAATGAAACGTATTTATTCGGATAACACATCATTACAGTTACATAAATGAAACGAAACACAAACAGAGATGTGCAACCGAAATTGTCTCCACTCAGCAATGCAGTTGGCTATGCCTACATAGCTCTGCCAACGGCGCTGGTTTTCTGTGGAGCCAGAGCAGAGCGGTCATACATGTATTAGTCATACGGCACTTATATTTAGAATAAAATCCAAAAGTGTAAGAAAAAAAAGTAGTACTGTGTAAGAAGTGTCAGTGACGGTGCATATTATAAGCTATAGATACGTATATAGTAAAAGGTGTGTGGATATATTATACATACAATTGAAAAGAAAAACAAGAAAGTACTTATACTTAAACATATAATTGTTAGGTATTACGGAAATTAAGAATTAAGTATACACTTTATTGCACAAAATAAGACAAGGTAGAGTACAAGCTTGAAAAATACATATGTACAAAGACGAACTTATCCTTTTAAGTTTTAAGAGCCCTCTTCTAGTAACCTTTGAGCAACTTGTCAGTGTACCTTTGATTGATCGGTGCGAAAGAAGTGTCTCTGCTTCAGCTTAGGTAAAAGTGCTTTCGCATGATCGGCCGGATGTATATATACCTATTCTCCTCGGTAGGTCGCAGTTCTCAACCGATTTTCGTAAAAATTTGTAAGCAGGTCCGATAATTACAATATAGATTTCTTTTTTGCCATTTCAGTTTTTGGAAATTTTCGTTTATGTATGCTTTTCATTTTTAGTGTTTGATCTATCAAAAGCAAAAAAAGGAACCCTTATAGGATCACTTTGCTGTCCGTCTGTCTGTCCATCCGTCCGACAGTCCGTTCGTCTGTCTGTTAAGACCCTTTATCTCGGGAACGCGTGGAGGTACTACTCAGGTCTACGGTTCCTTGAAGCTGTGAAAAAATCAAACTAACGCAAAAAAAGATATGGCCGTTTATGCCCAAAAAGCGTATATGGGTAAGGCCGTAAAAAAGGGATGATTTCGTGACTTGTAAGCGTCCGGCATTGTTTTTACGAAAAGTAATTACAAAATTTTACTTTTTTAATTTTCCGTGCAAAATACAAAACTTTTTCTACTAGGTCTAGTCCACTAACAAATGTAAATCTCTGTGTTTGTATTCCAATTTTTTTTTTCTTCTATGCAATTGCATCGATTTCCATACAAATAAAAATGTCCCAAAAATGTTCCTGAAAGATTGTAATTATCGTTTTTTAGTTTTGTGATATTATACTGATATGTTGGAGTTTTTTTTATAACTGTCATATATTAATGCAACGTTTTTCGAGCTTTAACATTAGCATTGCCCATTTAAAATAATAATTTACGCGTAACATAAGACAAGTCAACATATTGAAGCTTTTAAGTTACTTAATTTAAGTAACCGTTCTGTCTTGCTATTTCAGCAGTTGATTTGCGGAATTTGATTTCATTATAACGGCAACACTATTTATTCTTTAGTCTTGGTATACCTCTCACTGGTCGGCCATTTTGTGGGTAGTTCAGTGCGTCGATTCAACTTGTGCCGAGGATTTTTTATGGAATTTAAAAGTTACGAGTGAATTTCATGGTAAATTTGTTCTGTTTTGTATTACGTAATACATTATTAATATAATCTTCATATTAGTTTATAGCTAGGTGTCGTGTTCGAGTTAATATGTTTGTTATTGTTCTATATAATGCAAATGAAAGTGAATAGAGGCTAACTTTTATGTTACTTTTAAGTTACTTATGTTACCATTTTAATTTATTTTTAAGTTACGTAACATAAAAGTAAAGTAAAGCTTTGTTCACGCTTTCTTTTCAGTTACAAGTTCTTGCAGTCGGGTTTTTAGTTTAAAATATTTGGTTTGTTTTAATTTTTATACCCAACTGCGCAACACAAAACACAAAGAAGAGTAACGTGTTTTTTATTTTATTTTACATAATTACAATGATTATAACAAGTAATCCGGGGAAAAATTATGATTTAATTTTATTTGTGAAGACAGCTTTTGTGTGGCTATCAGCCTTTAATTACTTATTCATCTTTGTTCAAAAATGTACCAAAGTATATAAGGTCCTAATTTATTAGTTGCAGATATTTTAACACATTATACTTTACATTAAAATAATTAACTTTAAATAGAAATTCAGAAATCTTTTCATATAACTTTTCTGATTTCATTTACCTAACAATAAAATTTATTATAATTTCGTCTAAATAAATCATCATGTGCATTATCACATGTCACAATAACACTATCTGTCATATCAACAATTTGTTGTCGTTAATGTCGTAACGGTTCGGCGGGAAAACTGCAAATGTCTTTTAATTTATCTACGTGAAGTGGCCAGTTACAGTTAAGTGGTACGTAAAAGAGCTACTAGAATCTTTTCAATGAGTTTTCATTTAGTAATCACATTAACAGGGTGTTATTACGTAGCAAATTTGTTTTTCCTTTTTCTCCAAAAAAACATCGTAAAAGCTATAATATTTCATGCTTTAATATACTCCAGAGACCGAGTACTATCAGCTGTAAAAATATCTGCAACTAATAAATTAGGACCTTATATACCTATTTGATCTCTTAAATAAACACTTAGTACAAAAAGTGTTTGTATTGTAGACATTGTGAATATCCCTTTAGAATACTTTTATGTAACTTTTAAGTTACTCAGTAACATATATTTTTAGTTACTTTTATGTTACATAAGCCCAATTTTTCAGCCTTACCCATATTTGGATACTCTCAAGGAAGTCAAAATTTATAGGATACTTTCCGTTGAACTATGAAATTTGGCAAGTAATACCGTCTTATACAACAAGCATAGGGGAAAATGTCAAAACTACATTTGTAATGAAATCATACTTATAAAACATTTTTATTAAAGTACCTATTTGTACGGAACCCCCGAAAAAAATGTAGGTAAGTATGTAGATATGTAGTCATATCACGGAACGTCTGAATAGATTTGAACTATTTTTAGTAGATATAGAAATAGCTGAACACCCGAGGCTAGTTATAGGACACTTTTTACCCGACTAAGGAAAAAAAAGGATGATATCTTTTTTTTCACCTTTCACCGAGGAATTAAACCATTTGTTAATCTGCAATTTGCCATCAATTTGCATCCGGTTATGAAAACCCTGGATCGGCCAAGTATCTGTACAGAAACATCCCACTTGCGACCACATTACTCATACACGTTTAGCCCTCTTTCTCATGATGTATTATTAGACTAGTACTAGGTCAGGAAGGATTACAGTGTAAGACGTTTTTAAACCATCAACCAATTTATATTTACAAACAAAAAGTATGGCAAGTATGCTTCAAAGCTACCAAAAAAGCAGGAAACTACTAAAAGTGGTCACACTGACACCTGGTACCTATAATAGCAGTAATTTTTCTTCGGACAAAAGGTACATCGGGCGCGCGCATGTGTGCAGACGGACAATAAGCAAACATTTACCAATGCGCACCAATGCTCCAGTATGGAGTGCACTCACACAGACGCGCGACTATGTAGATACTTGTCGCGCGCTCCTAAACGGCCGAAGTCGGACTACTTGTTTGTCTTTATATGTACTTTGCGTACTTTGGCACTGAGACCAATCCAGGGGCGCGGCTCCACATACGAAACGCGATTTATGGTTCGTGCGATATAGTAATAAATAAAGTAACCTAGTCTCTACTGCTTATATGTAAAATGTAAACTTGTTTCAGCTTGCCCAATGATATCCCTGACGCCACGTTACGACACTCATATACCTCAGTCGACATGGGACACAATCAGTTTTGTTCCATCCACAATAACTCAAGTACTGTTTATAATTCTTCTGAAAATTGGTAGAGAGGTACCCACTTGAGGTCAATTTTGTTTTTTAAACTCAAGTATGAGCACAGCCTACGGGCTGTAGCTGCTGTGCGTGTGTACTGGAAGTTCCGGCCGTTTCTCGACTCGGAGCCGGAGCCATATCTATGCATATAATTGAACCATAGGAAGACTGTTTATACATTAAAGTTTCTTTCACATAAGTAACTGCGTAGGTTATAAATAATTATCTGTTTGTCTGTTTATCAGTCTCTTTGTTTGTTCGCGCATCACGTAAAAAATACCAAGTCGACTCTTTTGAAATTTGGTACACAACACAACACAGGTAGATTATGACCCCGGATAATGCATAGGATACTTTTTATTCGCCTAAGCCGAAGCAAAAAAGAGACATTCAATTTATTTAACCTCCGCGGACAAACCACTATTAGTAATAAAATAAACACACATGAAAGCTACACGCATGTGAAAATTTCATATATGGGACCATACCATAGGACCGCTATCGCGATTATTTCGAGCCGGCAGCCGTAGCATCTATCTGTTTTTACTTGCGTTACTGTTTTCATTCAATACATACATCACTATTGTTAAAAAAGTAGGTATGAGTACAAAATCGAACATAGTTATGGTACTCCTAATATTATAATACCCTTACAAATAATTATATTTTATTCTCAGGTGTCATAAAATATGAACACGTTTCGCTTGAGCTTTCCACACCTTCAAAACTGATGCTGAAAAAGAAACAAACTTTCCATTGGACTGATATTTTAGTTATGAATAAGAAACGATGACTATAACTACCAGGTATGTGCAGTTAACATGACTTCTAAAACAAAGCAATAATTTATTGTGTATATTTATTTATTACTACTAGCTATCGGCTTTTTGCTGAGTTCGATTCATTCGTACAATGTGTTTGTGTGTGTGTCTGAAAAGTGAAAACTGTTGGATCGACCCAGGGATGATGGTGACTAAAAAGGGAGTTTTCCACCTTTGCTGACGAATTCGTGGGCTATAACATATTTACTTTTTAATATTGTTAAAATGAAATTTCTATACTTACATCACATCACACTAATAAATTATAAGCGTGAAAGTTTCTAAAGATGTTTGGATATTCAGATATTTGGATGTTTAGATGTTTGTTACTAAATAACGGGTAACAACTGAATGGATTGCGCTCAAATTCAGCATGCAAGTAGACCGAGTCTTGAATTGAAACATAGGATACTTTATATCCCGGTAAAGAGTTCCCTTGAAACACTAACAACGCAGGCGAAACCGCGAGTTTATGTTGAAAAAAACTTAGGCTATTTGAGAATACTCGAATGGTTTCTTTTTTATAATTATGTGTGTAAAGTGTATGTATATGTGTATGTAACTACATTACGCCGAAGCTGCTGAATGGATATCATCCGTTATTAGTAGGTACATAGATAATTCGACACACATAACAAGGATGGGTTGTAGGATATACTTTTTTATCCGACTAAGCATACATTATTTTTTACACCACTCGGAAAGGTGGCAATAGATAGTCGATATTGGGAGCGCAAAGCGACGAGTTTTTTACAGAGAACCAGTGAGCCGACTATGAGTAGGCTATATAGCTGGGGTAGGTTTAGCGAACCAGCAACTAAAACTCCCATTCGTGCGATTCACCACACTCACATAAGGACACACTTTGAACAATCAGAGTAACTTCAAGGTGGCCCTGGCCTAGCGACCTAGTTCGACCCCAGGCGCTTTGGCCCCCACCTAGTCCGACCCTCTCAAGATGGACCGGGACTAGCGACCTGGTTCGACCCCAGGCGCCCCCGGCCCCCTCCTAGTCCGATCCACTCATAGTGGTGCGGCCAGCGACCTGGTTCGACCCCAGCGAACGCCACGGCCCCCACCGGGTCCGATTTTTGCTACATCCAGTAAGGATTGCAAGTTAGTCAGGCTTCAGAAAAAAACTGGACAAGTGCGAGTTAAATTCGCGTGGAGCCCTTTTTTAAAATGACCTTCCCCAGTCAACTTTGAAGGCTCTATACCTACCTAAACAACTTCCACTTGAGGTATCAAACTTAAAGCTTCAACATATTTCCTTATTTTGCTTACTTTAACAGGATTTTAACAAATTTCAGGTTCAGTAAAATAGCCTATTAAACACGACAATATTGTTGTGTTGTGTTTACAATAGCAATTGACCAGTTATAGCACGCCGTGTCCTTCAGTGATTTTATGTCGGCGGCGCGCACCTTCACTGACAACATCCCGCTGCCGCGCGTCCATCTGATAGGTACGGTACACATAAACTTTTTTAGGAGACTCATCGGGTGTTGTTAGTTCTGCTACATTTTTTCACGCTACTGCTCGGAAAGATGGCAATAGATAGATGTACGGTATCGTTAGCGCAACACGGTGCGCTCTTGGATAGTGCATCAGTGAGCCAACAATGTAATAATTACGGATTACTCTGATTAGGTACAGCAATTGAATTGAAAACATTTATTTCAGGTCCTTTAGACCCATATAAGATTTGGTTAGTTACAATTGTCTTTGAGCTATGTTAGTAACAGTATTCCTTATTTCAATTTTTAATAATAATAAATAATAATTAAACACAATAAAATCATTATACAACAATGCACATTAAAAATCAGAATAAATTATGACATGTAAATACATAAATATATTAACATTTATCATTAAAAATTCAGCTTTTTTGGTGTTTTTGAACTTGGAACCTAAATTCATAATATAAAAGTTCAATATTAATTTCGAATTAGTCCTATAGGTAGTAACCGTGGGCCGCAGGAGGATAGAGCGCGCCGTTTGCCTCGACGATTAAATTGTCGACGCGACGGCACGCACCGCCATCGGCGCCACCGCGCTGGCTGCACGGCGCCACCGCTCGTCCGACCGACACGTATACACGGTTCTCCATGGATGTATAAAATAGAAGGATACCGCGCGGTCTAAGACGCGGGTGAAGCCAAGCAATGGCCGCCGAAGTGAGCATGTGTGCGTTGACGGCCCAATGGCAGCCGACCGGCCCATTATGCTGGTTGATGTGTGCGTGCGTGCGTACAAAGCGCCGGCTCATTGCCGGCTCATCATGAGTGCTTCACTTATCTGTTCGCGACGCTACGTCCATTTATTTTTAAGGTCCTTGCGGTTCTCTTATTTATTGCCGAAAATTGTATAGCCGATTATCACTTCCCAACTAACGTCTCGTAGAATTTTATTTCGCCGAATGATCATTTTCCAACTTATCAAATGATTTTGTTTTATGTCCCAACCTCACCGTTACCAACTGTTCATTTGGTCTGTTTTTTACAATGTCAATTTTCAAAATGCCACTTTTCATGTAGCAGGTTATTTTTAGTTAGGGTAATATCCATTTTGTTGTTTATTGTTTACCAAATGTTTTTTTTTATTTATTAAATAAAACGTCGATTCTGGTTCTAAGTTCTAACTGGACTCTGTCACATATGAGATTTCTGTTGCTACACATATTAAAAAAATATTGATGTGCATTGCTGCCAATTTAAAAGTTTAAGTTTATATATGCTTCAATAATAATTGCATGTCAAAATTAGTTAATTTTTTATAATTTTTCCTAGTTGCGTTTTTCAGGGAAAAATGTACCACTATCATTGGTGACTAGAGTCGCAAGTCATTATTAGCATATAAACATGTTTATAAATTTAATATTGCCAACTGTAAAAAGTATTGTATCTTGTACAGTCGAGGTCATAAATATGGTTACACTTTTCGACCTTATTCCAAGGAAATAAGGTCGAAAAGTGTTAACATATTTATGACGTCGACTGTATTTAGTTTTTGTAAAAACTTAGCTAATGTATGAAAAGGGAACTGATGCACTGACGAAACGTTATTCCTCTAATAGTTGTTTGGCATAGTGAAACATTTGACAAATGATAAATGTCTCAAGAGTTTTGAGGCATTTAATTAATCTGCTTTACAATAATTCTGCCAAATAAAACGTCATACAAAAATTAGGTAATCGTTAGTTGTCAAAGTGAAACGTCGGCGAAATGTTGGTTGGCAAATGAAATTCGGCCAAACAAAGTTCGGCGAAAAGGCAGACCACCACTCAATTTATATTCTAAGTGTTCAGCCACAGCTTTTTAAATTTTTATTTGTTCCTTCTGTGATTGCCTCACGGACACCGGTAACTAGTTCCATAATTTTACAGCGTGAATTCTGTGAAAGACTACGTACAGGACTTATTGGGTGATATGGCAAGAGAAAGATTGGTCCTCGATCGCAGACGGTGGCCTCTGCCGACAGCCATATAGGTAAATCTTTCGCAGAGGTAGGAGGGGATGCAGGATTGAATAACACGGTGAAAAGCAATGACAGCACATGCACATCCCTACGACGGCGGACAGGAAGCCAACGGAGTTGTGATCGAAACTGAGACACATGGATGGTCAAATTTCCGTAGGCCATATCGTAGACATATTTTTGTACACTCGTACCTTGTGCAAACATTTACTTGAATATGTACCTACTCAAAGGCCGATATTGCGCGACACCTAATTTCTACATTGAATTATCTGTCACAGCTTATTCTATAATTGCTAAGAAGTAATCTAATTCTAAATTATATAAAATGTGTAAAAAGCGGTTTCGATAAACAAATGAGGGCCTACCTATAATGATGTCGGGAAAATATGAAAGTGACGAATTTATCGGGTGACCTCTGTGATCACTTCTCTATTAAATTAGTGCCATATTTCAAATTTTGAAAATTGGTATGAATGTATTGGTATGTTGGTGTTTATGAACTAGCTGTCCCGGCGACTTCGTTCCGCCTCAGAATTTTTAATTTTTCGATGTTTTAATAGTAATTATGTTATTCGGGGTGGAGACGAACCTAAAAATATCAAATATAAAGACCGGTCCACCCGTTCTCGTTATGCATACTAGGTACTGGATTACCCGATGAACCGATTTTTTGTTATTTTTTTTTTTAAAACCTGACAAACTCACAACCCACATCCGAGCATTGTGATTGTCTGGCCGGGTGGTTGGCCGTTGCGGTCCCTGGGCTCGAACCAGGTCGCTGGCCAGACCACCCAAGGGCGTCCGACCGTGTGCCGTACACACAGTCGACACGCACATCGGGCTGGGTAAGTGCCGGGGGGTGCCTGGAGTCGAACCAGGTCACCTGTCCCGGCCTACCACGATAGGTGTCGGGCTAGGTGGGGGCCTGCTCGCCTGGGGTCGAACCAGGACGATGGCCAGGGCCACCTTTGACTTTTCGCTGATTGCTCAGAGTGAGCAGCGGACCAGCGGGAAGGATGAAGCGGATCAACCTGTCCATGTGAACGGGTGTATCGAATTTAACTAATGGGAGTTTTAGTTGCCGGTTCGCTATACCTAGCCCAGCTAAGAAGACTCCGGCAAGAAACTTAGCTGGGCCCGAGCAAGGTCGGAGTGACGATGAACCGATGATGCAAGCAAACATCAAGAAATGTGTTGGTTACCTTGCAAGTTCCTAAGTCGCAAGGTACACAAATAATACAAATAAACAGGACACTTCAGGAGAAAATATCTGTACCCACCATGTCTGTCAGGCGGGACACAGTGATAAATAAATAATTCATCTGGTAGGTACCGTCAGCGTCAGATAGTCTACTTCAGGGGTCTCCAAACTTTTTGCTCAGAGGGCCTACAGCACCTTTGAAAATGTCGCGCTTCCACATGACATGGACCTTGGAGTTACTTATAGAGATGTGCCATTCTCGGAAACGTTCTCCGTTTTGTATGGAGAGAGAACGTTCTCGAGAACAGTTCCCATACAAAACTGAGAACGTTTCCGAGAATTCTCGAGAACGGCACAACTCTAGTTACGTATAACTTTTTTCGTCCTGGGAGTCCTTACAATACATCACGCATCATCTGTAGGTACTTTACTATGCGGGCAGGACTGACTTACTCCATGATTCTGTTTCGCGGTAATTATTATTAAATCTCACCACCGCGGGTCAGCTCCGTCAGGCCATCCGACGTGAACGGCAGTTTCGTTAGGGAGAGAGGCTTTTCTGTACGCAGTACTATTCTTATTCTGTGCCGCGGGCCGGATTAGAATGCCTCCCGGGCTGGATCATAGGCCCTCCCGCTTTCTTCCCGCGGGCCGTAGTTTGGAGACCCCTGGTCTATTCTATAGCATCTAAAGCGCCATATATATCGTAATACATCTTTGTGCCTATAGCAATAAAGACGTGTTACCATATATATGGCGCTTTGGATGCTACAGACTATTTGACGCTGACTGTACCTACCTTTGAAACAACTGGCCTATGGACTTTCACAGAGCTGTATTGGTAGTATACTCTAACCTATCGAAATACAGTAACGATATGCGTGACAGATTTCAGAAAAAGGATTCTCCAGTAGATTGTATTTTTGTTTCATTTTATTTATTACCTCCTTGCCTTTTCTATATTGGGAACCTCGGAACTCCGTCGCTAATGAAGCGATTAAAAAAACCAGTCAAGTGCGAGTCGGACTTGTGCACCGAGGGATCCATCCGTACACATTCGTAAGTAGATACGTGAATAGTTTAACGATGCAAATTAGGAAGGTAGGGAGTTTATCTGTAATATTGAGGATGATATTAATAATTAAGTATTACAGATTGTTCTGTTCAGTAATAACTTGGAAGAAAGGTTTTTATTTTTACTTTCTTATTTAAAAATTATAAAAAAGTAGGTATAGGTATTTGAGATTTTTGCAGTGAGCCCTTTCATTTAATATGTCTTACGATATAGATTGCTAACTTTTTAGGGTTCCGTACCAAAATGGTAAAAAAGGAACCCTTATGGTGCGACTCTGTCTGTCTGTCTGTCTGTCTGTCTGTCTGTCTGTCTGTCTGTCTGTCTGTCTGTCTGTCCGTCTGTCACAGCAAGATATCTCAGGATCTACTGATGCTATCGACTTGAAATTTGGAATAGTGTTAAGAACCGCTAACCCGAGCTTATAGGATGTAAAAAAAATCTTGTAACTTTTTTACTTTTTTTTTAAAGGGGTCCGTAATGAGACTTTGCAAATTGAAAGTAGGGCTATTATATCGAGTGAGGTATCAAATGAAAGGGCTTAATTTGTAGATTAAAACAGTATTTTTGTATTTTTTTTTAAATAAGTAGTTTTTGATTTATGGCGAAAAACGTTAAAAAAAATACCGTTCCCCCCCTATTATCTTCGAAGTTACTGAACAGAAAAATCTGTAATAATTACCAATTATTAATGTCATCCTATATATTACAGGAAAAATATAACGGTTTTCCTAACTTGCACTGTTTTTGAGAAATTTGCAAAAATCTTAACACATACTTATTTGCTCCTACTAAACTAATCGCCATATAGTTTTTCTTGAACTATTCATGTATCTACTTATGAGTTTGTACGGAACCCTCGGTGCGCGAGTCCGACTCGCACTTGGCCGGTTTTTTTTATTTTCTAGCGGACCCCTCAAAAGTGGCCCCCGTGATTAAAATTCATATATTTTTGTGACACGTCCGTGTTTGGGTTATTAACCTTGATATATGTAGGTACCAAATTTCAACTCAATCGGTCTAGTAGGGTGCGTTGTCCAACAGTGAACCACCTTTTTTTTGAAGTCGCAGAACTTGCTAGAAAATAAAGCTAGAAATTTGGTTTTGATGTCATTGTTTAGGTAATTTCATAAGGTATCTTATGTATAGGTTACAAAATGCTTTTTGGACTAACTAACATCCATTAAGTAGGTTTTAAAAAAAAATGATATTTAGTTCACTGTATACTATGGGTAGTTTACATTAAACCACCCTTATTTCAACAGTGAACCATAATGCCATTATCAGTAAAAAATGCTGAAATGTGAAAGAAAACTAACACAATATTTGGTAATCATCTGTATTTTTAATATACATGAATATAAAGAAATAAAAAACGTATTCTTCTAGTTTAAAAAAAAGAAAATATATTTGGTTCACTGTATACTATGGGTAGTTTACATTGAACCACCCTTACTTCAACAGTGAACCATAATGCCATTACCAGTAAAAAAAGCTGAAATATGAAAGAAAACTAACACAATACTTGGTAATCATCTGTATTTTTAATATACATGAATATAAAGAAATAAAAAACGTATTCTTCTTACAAAAACTAAAAGTTATTATATATTATATATCGTGCGGTACACAGTGAGCCGGCTCAGTGAGTACTATGTGAACCAGGTTCACTGTTTAACAACCACACCATTCAACTTAAAATACGAAAAAAAGATAGGTTATAAACGGAATTGTCACAAAGCAATGTGCTCATAAAATGACTAAGACTACATCAAATTTAACACCATACAGCGTTTGGTCATATATTAAATAACAAAATATACAAAAATCCAGACACTTACTTGTGAAAAGTATCTTTTTTCGACGAAATTTAAACAAATTGCTATCACACGTCCGGCCTAAGCCGCTGCCACTGGCTCACTACGGGAGGGGGGAAAGGTTCTTAGACGGCATGTTTTAGCACGATCGGTGAAACTGGCAACGTCGCAGTTTCTTCAATATGGCGGTGGTTCAGTGTATCTTGATGGTTCACTGTTGGACAACCGACCCTACTTTCGGAGCACATTGGCTGTGACAGACACACAAGTGATCCTATAAGGGTTCTGTTTTTCTTTTGAGGTACGGAACCCTAAAAAGTAATAAAGGTGTAAAGGGAGATTTTATTAAGTCCAGTAGGCTCAAGTTAACGAGTTTCTAAACTAAGTATTCCGAATTTCATATCGATAGGCACCAGTTGTTCCCGAGATATCTGGCTGTGACAGACGGACAGACAGAGTCGGATCATAAGGGATCCTTTTTTTGCTATTTTGGTACGGAACCCTTAAAATATTATAACTAAAGCAGTGCTTCTAGATTTCAATTTTTTCCAAAATCCATTTCTGAGAATGGTATTGAGCGAACTTCTCAAATAACTATAGGCTCGTGCATAGCAATTTTAATATTTTACAAGCTTTTATTATTTAGTTTCACCTCACCCAGTGCCTTTCAATCAAATCTTGCAAGTTAAATTTGATCCACTCCCCGGTCTGCGATTGAGCAGAATTTTTCAAAGGATAATTATGTTAATCATACGATAATGCAATATTATTATGACATGAAGCTGATTTAATGATAAAGCCATAGAATCTAAATTACATAAGATACCTAAATTCACCGTGTTTGGGCTCATTTGATTAGTTACGACGTGCAGTAAGTGATTATACAAAAAGTAGGTAAGTTAGCAATAAAAGCTTGTTTCAATGTAATATTTTACACAAACATGTTTTGTAGTAACTAACTTGTGCAGTTGTTTCATGTTAAATCCAAGTCTGATGGTGAGATCCGTGGAGTCGAGGCAGCAACTCAAATGTTTTAGGCACATGTATCGTAATTTCAGTACTTTCATAATTTATGTCGAGATTTGCTATTGTCACAGATTTGATGTTTGTTGTCGGTTATTTCTTTTTTATATTTATTTAAAATTAAGTTTTGATTATGGTATCGATGAGGAATTAAAGGGACTCTATATTTTAAGCGCATGTATAGCTATTTCAGGATTTTTCATAGTAGGTAACTTGTGCATTTGTTTCTAAATCCAGTTCTGAGGGAAGTAAAAATAGTCTGATAGGTTTTAGACTTAGAAAAAATGTTTACCTACGTTCTATATGTGGTGCTCAAACTATGAACTTTTGTAAACCCCTATTCAAAAGACTCCAAATACTGACCATTTATTCTTTATACATATATGTAAGTAATATGTGTCTCCTTGTGAAAAGAAACATGCACCTGTATAAAATCAGAACATCAAACTCTAGAAAAACTTCGAAGCTGCATGGTCTCTTTACTTCAGCAATCCTGAAATTGTCTACACGTGTCTATGTCAATATTTTTTTAACTATCTCGCCGAAGACATAAAAAAACTACAGCTAGGTACCAGATTTTGAAAATATATTACAACATTATTGTAATTTCTCTTTTATGTATAATATTTAACTTGTATTGGTTACGGTACATAATGTACGCAGATTGTGGCGAACTATTCAGGTACAACCTATAAGTTAACACGTTCTGTCCCGGTGCCTCCAATGTGGGGTCACGAAGGTTTTTTTCCGGAGTCCGTGCTTCCACTATGGGGTCACTTCCTCATACTGATTGCACAGTTGGGTACATTGAATGTGTTAAGACCCACCGTACGTACCTATGTAGGTACTCTACTCACAATATGCTAATAAAATAATTGTGATTAGGGGAAGGTTGCTATCATTGGACCACTTAATTTCGCTGCCTTATAATTTACACAATTCATGTAAGAAATTAAAACAAGTTTGATAATTTTGAACCATTTAAATATATTTATTCGTTACCTTACAGACAAATGAATACAGTATAATAATCTAGGAGTAAAATAGATTTTTCGCACTGTTGCCTTGTTTGGACCAGGGTCACCTTGATTGGACCACAGAGTCACCATCAATGGACTTAGGATTTTTTTTGCTGATGGTCCAATCAAGGAGACTTATAGAAATTGTCATTTTTAATTTTTTTAATATATTTTTTATTAATAGTATTGCGTGGAAATAATGATAAGTCAATAAATAAATGGAAGATAAGTACATATGACGTATGGCAGCCTTCTTTAGATGACATTTTTAAAACTGAAAAAAAAGTTGCCATGATTGGACCGGTCCGATGATAGGACATACATGCGGTCCATTGATAGCAACTAGGTATCAAATAACAAAAAAAATAAAAATAAGGAAAATAACTGGCCAGAAACTATTATTATAAATTTAATGATTAATAGATTTCTAACCATCATACGTCAATACACTCAAAAAAATGCAAATATAATGACACTTAAACTTAAGTTTCTCTTTCACTGGCTCACACATCAACATCACTCGTCGCCGAGAAAAGCGGCGCGACTGAAGAAGCGGTGGGGCCGCTTGGATCGCTCAAGGACACTTTGTACCTTGTCTATCTCTGTCTAGCATGCCTAGGTTTTAAAATATTTAGTTATTCTATTCAAAGCGCCGGTCCAATGATAGAAACCTTCCCCTATGTTCATACAAATACTTATAATAAGGTGCATTGGCGTAAATTCAATCGTGGGCTAATTCAGGACTAAGATTCTCTCGTAATCCACGCAACATACATGCTAATACTAGTGTCTAGACACGCCAATAGTGCTTCAACTAGGTAATTTTAGACCTTAAATATCTTGCATAGTTTAGTAAAAAATCCCATTACCCCAATAAGGTGCATTGGTAGGTATTGTAAGTATTTGTATGTAGTCATTTCAGTATTTTTGAAAGTAACTCGTGCATTTGTTAGTTTCGTTGTCGTAATGATTCAATGTTGGAAGCCGGTTATTTTATAGAGAATTGTTATACCTATTACTGAATGACAAATAAGCCTTCATCTGATAGAAGTTAGAATCCAGTCAAATGACAACTGAACATTTTATAGTAATTAATAAATCGTTGCAATGGTTGTCACTCATATGACTAATAAAATGTAATGCTTCATTTGCCCGTAATTACACTTTTTTACGTAACTAAAAAAATCATTGGTTCAAGTATGATAGGCAGGAGTTGAGAGTGGTCTGAAACCATTTGATGAAACATGTTCGTACCTACCCTTGTTTACGTATTATTAATACACAGACCATAGTCCTGCTTGCTTAGTGACAACGCAAACGGGCAAGAAAATATATATTATACTTATTATGAATCCACATTGCTTTAATTTTGTGGGTCCACGCAAGCATTGAACCACTGCCATAATAGTCTACTTATTTATTTAAGTATGCGATATGTATGAACATCACATTGGAAAAGTACCGATGATGGAACACCCGGAACGACGGAAGTTAGTGGGTAAAAATGAAGACAAGAGTCGGAGTTTTTAAAATACAATGTATGTCTAGGCATTAGTATTTATTGCACGTCAGCGAGGCATTCGTTACGTTTAGCCGAAACATCACGAACATTTAGGTATGTATTACATATTTCATTTATTTGGCAGGGCAGGATCCTGGCCTATAAGCACCTATAAGGCGCACATCACTTATGCAATTTCATTTATACGAAATCTGTCATTCATTGCCAATACTCCAAATTTCTACACATGATGACGTAGTACATAGAAACATGAGACAGACATATGCAGTGACGTATGTGGTACTCTTCCCATGAAACGTCAAACGGCGTTATTCAATTATGACACCTATGCCTAGTGAATAAAGTTGCATTCTGAAGATTGAACATATTTATACGAAATTTGTCTCATTCATTGCCGATACTCCAAATTTCTACTCATGATGACGTAGCATATCGAAACATGAGACAGACATATGGAGTGACGTATGTGGTACTCTTCCCATGAAACGTCAAACGGCGTTATTCAATTATGGCACCTATGTCTAGCGAATAAAGTTGCATTCTGAATATGAAAATATTTTTGACTTTGTATCATAATTATTTTCAATTCTTCGCAAAAAATATAAATTGCAAAGTAAGTATGTAGGTACCCTGTAGCTATAATAAATTATAAAAATTAGTTACGAATGATGTTTTTAATTGTACGGGTCACGGGATCTAGTACCTATAGGAACGTCTGGTACATTTTTCGTGATGCGCGCACAAACATTGTCTTTTACGGAATCTTACAAAGACGTGGCCTGATGTGTTTTTGTGTATGCAACGAATGGTACCTACCTATCAAGCAGAGAGGCCATTGTCTTATTTATCACACTTTGGCTAAAAATAACAATTTAGAATCGAACCTGTTCTTCCACTCCGATCAACTAAACTGACCAACTGAAACAGATCAACTATTTTTGTTTCCCAACGGCTCAGCTATTTAGTTGATTCGATAGGAATAATTTTATACTTGATGTTTTTTCCTGTCTATTCTATAAATATAAAATTCCGCTACAACCAGGTTTTGCAGAGGGAAATCTCTTTCTTCGTACTTTTCGGACCCCGACGTTGGTTCTGTACAAGGCATTAAAAAATCCTACTCCAACACCAGGATTGTCTTTCCTCGTACCTACATTACCGGCCCATGACGTAGGTTTTGTACAAGGAAAGAAAAACCTTTTACAAAACCCTGTTTTGGACTAGGAATTAGGTATCGAGGACAAATAATTCCTAGTCCAAAACCGGGTTTTGTAGTCATCAATCAGTCCAGTGCTGGTTATGTAAGTTGGATATGTACGGGGAGCAAAGGAAATTTTCACGAAGATGTGACAGGCAATAGCTTGTAGGTATTGAATACCTAATAAGATGATAATTCACAGGACATCACTAATAGTCGGTGGTAGATACTAAATGGAATAGTGAGTTTTTAAATCTTTAATTCGCGATAAAAGTGATTTATCCTGTTGGGAATAATTTATTCACAAAATAAATATCTGATCAACTATAGTTTGGCAACTTCGTTGGTGACACTCACATGTGTGCTTTTTGTTATGTGCAACCGTAACTACTCACACAAGTTACCGCCAACACGAACGACAACCGACGAAAGCAGCCTCCGGAGGCCCCCGTTCGTGTTGCGGTAACTTGTGTGAGTAGTTATGGCTGTACATAACAAAAAGCACACATGTGAGTGTCACCAACGAAGTTGCCAAGCTATAATAAGTTCGATAGGAACAAATGACTTCATCAAGTTCCATTCTGCACAACTAGTTGATCGGAGTGGAAGAACAACATGTATTAGGTACCTAGGTGGAACTCTTTCCTCTGGCCTCTTAATAAATGGCATCAAATTTCAAAACCGCAATAAGCGGTACTGCGTTACCATAATCAATCAAAATAATATTTCGCTGCTTATCATGAACAACGGCGCAATCCAAAATAATTCTGTGTTGAACTTTAAATTAAAACATTGAGTAATAAGATTAAAAATAAATCTACTTTTCATTTTGGGTTGCCCCGTTATTCATGATAAGCAGCGATTTGATGCTCCGTACTGAAGCGTAGAAAGATCGGCGTGACGTACCTACTGCGGAGCGGAGACCTCTCGTCACGTCATGAGCAAGTCCTAAGTAAGTACCTAGTGTTAGGTGCGTAAGTATTAGGTAATAATATAGCTAAAAAGATTCATGGGATGTCTAGGTACTATGTGTTATGCAAATGCATAGCAAGCCATGGAAATTGTACAGTCAAGATTTGGTATATACCCTTGTACTTATAATAAACCTATCAAAAGTAGTGCACCGCAAAATACCTAGTTTCTAAAAAACAATATATTTTGACCTTGACCGTACTTATTCCTGCAGTACGAAAGCACTCGCCCAGTCCAAACGTGTTCTTGCATAGATGCATCAGCAATATTGGGATATCCATAAGGACAGGTTGATCCGCTTCAACGTTCCCGCTGGTCCGCTTCTCAGTTTCAGCAATCAGCGAGACTTCAAAGTGGCCTTGGCTTAGCGTCCTGGTTCGATCCCAAGAGCTTCGGCCCGCACCTAATCTAACCCTCTCAAGGTGGTCCGGGCGCCAGACCCAAAATCCCTTCTTTAGCATTGCCCACCTCCCGAGACCATCTAGAAATGGTGGTAATTTTGTTCATTCATACATTTTCTTTCAACGTGCAAAGCATTTGCAACTGGTGCAAAAACATTTGACAAAATTCTGATTTTACATATTTCTCAGACAAATTCTTCGCGCAAACACAAAACAGGAATATATATTATTATAACAACCAGTTTTAAATTTGAGAGGTAGACCGTCACTAATATGAATTACAATATATAATATAAGTAATAGAAAGGTGAACGGTAGTAAAAATAAAATTTCAACGGTTTACCCAGCTGGCCTTGGGAGGTGGACGGTGGGAAAGAAGGGCGTTATACATAGTTATTATTTTATATTATAACTGCAATGGGAAAAGTCCTACTTTATAATAAGATAATACCAAAGTTTTTAAAGACGTTATTAAATAACGCGATAGTAATTGATTAGCGCTCATGCCCAAAATACAGCGTAAAAGATTTTTCAAAATACTAGATTCTCGATTTATCAGATTCCTTACTTACCACATTCCAGTTACACTAGATTATAAAATCGTAAGTTACTCAAGGATTAAATGATGGTGGTGGATGTATTATTTTGGAAATCTGGTATAGGTACGGAGAATCTGATATATCGAGAATTTGGTAGGTATTTTAAAAATCTGGTATTTTAGGAATGTGGTATTTTGCGAATGAGCGTTGATTAATTAAATTGAGATGAAATTTGGCGTGCCAGTAGATCAAGTCCTTGTTTCAATCCAGGATGATAATAAGAAGATACTTTATATTCCGATAAACAGTTATTTTTGGATAATAATGCGTATATCGTATTCGTTGTTACAGTAACAAAACTGTTCGAGGCCCATAATTAAGTTTGCCCCAAATGACAACTTGACAAACTTTACAAGCGTGTAGATCGCTATTTTGTGTAAGCACATTACCTAGTACAAAATCTGATAGTAACGTTTTGGAACGGGCACCACTTCTTATACACAGCCTAAAATAATATGGCAACACCCATTTATCGTTGAATGATACCTACACTATTCTCGACCGAATAGGTACCGAAGTTAAGCAACGTCGAGTGTGGTCAATACTTGGATGGGTGACCGCCCGGGAAACCTGGCTTTTTTTACTATTTTTATGATACTAGCAAAATTGAAGTTAGTATAATTATGTATTATGAACTAAGAAAAACGCATTTATTTTCATCAACGGAAATTAAAAAATCGACGAAGTTTGATGAAAAGTAAAATCCATTTCGCTATTTTATCGCAATATGGCCAAAATAAAAACACAAATTCCCACGAATGACAAAAAAATGTTTGCTTCCATTTTGAATTCATCTTTAAACAGATATTTTTCTTTACAAGACATTTTTCACTGAAGAAAACAAAGTATAGCATCATTGACGATTCGTAATTATTGCACATAGTTATGATTTTTCCATCAGTCTACTACACGATTTAATGTCGCTGCAAAGTTATTCGTACAAGCGGACAAATAGGGAACTAACTCTGTAATATGAATACATACAGCAGACCACGTTGATACTAGCGCCGCTGCCGACTGCAAGGGTGAGTTGGTGACGCATTTAGCATTTCCATACTAAATTTAATATTATGTTTTTTTTGTCTAAATTTCTATTTAGAATTGTTTAAATTTACCTATAAAACTCAACAATATTTATTAACATTTTTATAATGTCCAAAAGTGCAAACAATTGCAATTATTCATCAATTTTTTTTTCCGACGTCCCCAGATTTTCACCAAAGGAGGGTCATAGCTTTGGAACGGCTTAATAATACGATATAAATTGTATATGGACTAATAAAGCATGAGTTATCATTTGCGCAAAATGAACATTGACCGAAAACAACTTTGATATTTACTGGAAAAACTCGATTTTCCGAAAAAAAATCAGCTCGAAACTGGCAATCCGACACTAGCGCCATCTGTTGAAATTTTTCGCATGACTCACCGGCTCGTATCACCTTAATGCTTATAAAAATAGGCAAGCCGGCTGGAATTTACTTCTGTATAAACGCCACGCCAATGGTTATAAGTAGTTCATGCATTTAAATAGAGTAAAACCTGCATAAAACGATGTTGAGGGTGTAAGTTGTTCGCTTGCGCCCATAAACCGTTCATAATCATAACGTTTTAAATCTGCAACCACTGAACTCCAATAAGCATTTTACATAATTGATGTCACTTCTGCCTATCCAAGAGCAACGGTATCATCATTTTAGGTTCGCGTGTTAGGGAGTATTTGCAAAATCAATAAGATCTTCACCATCACCATCAATAAATAAACAAATATACAAGTGAAAAATGAATGAATATAAAATGAAAAACTAAGACGAATGAACAACTTAAAAAGTTTTAAGAATCGGTTTTATCTGATATCATCAGCTATTCCACTCGCCACCTTTTGACTGCCACTGACATGCCATATTTATTACAGCTTTATAGAGCTAAGTGTCTGTCTGAGCTAAGCCGCGGACAGACAGATGGACATGGCGAATCTCCCTTAATAAAAATGTCCAGCATATCTTTTTTGATTTTTATGGTTGACTTAATTTATGGCTGACTGACTTAATGTATACCAAATAAAATTAAAGTTCTGTTTCTAACCGGGTAATTCCATGAAATTGTAACGCAAGTTACCACTTCATCGCGTCGTTTATTTATTTCTGTAGCAAATGTATGTGTTAATTAATTACTTCAAATACGTATTACTTAATGCCTAGATATATTGACACTTTACATTTACACCATCAATAAAATAACACGCGAAGAATTGGAAACTGACTAAATCTTTGCTATGGAATTACCCAACCCAAGTTTCAGTTTGCGAATATTTTCTAAATAACAATTTAACAACTTAATTATAAATTCTGATTCAGGTATCTTTAAGTTGATCAACGTTAGTCAAGATGAAAACTTTCAAAAATAGGAGACTCTAAATAACTTTAAAGTGACAAACTTTTCCACTAAATATTAAACTGAAAACAACAAAGTTTGATAACTAGCACTTGTGCTAAGTTAATTTAATCTTATGGAGAAATGTATAAAGTGGGACTATTTCAGGGGCACTACCCCTCGGGTGCGTTATAGTAGTAAATAATCCTCGCGGCCCCTCGCATAAAGATTATCTCCATTCTCAGTTTACGTGTGGGCTCCATAAACTCCAGTTGTGGGCGTGATCCACGCGTAGCAGGGAAAATAGTGGCGATACAGAGTAACCATATCCCTTTATGATACGAGTATTACTAGTCGACACGCTCGCGACTTCGTTCGCGGATGTGAAATACCTAAGTTAAATGTCTCTTTTATTTCGGCTTAATTGGATAAAAAGTATCTTATCATAATCTACCAAATTTCATGAAAATCGGTCCGGTAGTTTTTACATGATGCGCACTGCGAATGCGCATGCTGCGTTCCATTGAGCGTTGGGAAACCTTGTTATATATATCTTGTATTTAATATAATGTATTTTTTTCTATTATGTAGTGTTGTTGTAGGGGTTTTTGTGTTATGTACCCTTGAGCCATCCCATCGGGAAATCTTCGTCGCCCGGGAGCTATATTGTAATTATTACTATTCAGTATTTTTACTATACATACTCCTTTTCACACTTTTTCTTCTGATCAGGTTTGGTCACTTGTTCATTCCGAAGATTACCCGTGACGCGGTGTAGGTATGTAGGCAATTATTAGAGTATTGATCGTGTTAAACTTGAACGTCATTATTCCAAACGTTGCTCAGGACAGTCATGATATTGCGACGGCAATATCATCACGTCTGGTAACGTTATGCAAAGTGACTGAAAACTCGAAGCCCATGATTACGTACGCTGTAATTATTTCTATGTAATACCCCACGCTATTCTAAGTTGTGCATTTTCGCTTCTAATTCCCTAACTGTTATCACCATAATTGCTGTGACATTTGCATATTGCTTTCACAATTTGTAAACCGTCCACGGTCTATTATGGTTCGATTAGGTAAATCATTACAGGGAATAACTAATCATTTCGATGAAATTTTCGTTATTACTCGTTTGATACTCGGTTTGTATCGATTAGTGTTCCGTTTAGAACTGTTAGATAGTGAAGGTTTTATGCACTTTATATTTTGTAAGTTTTATTATAAATATCCTAATTTTAGTTGGTATGTTGCACAGAGAAGAGGTGAAATCAATCGTGATACCGATTGGGAGCTGAACCCAGTTTACCGGGCAAACACTATCCTAAGCTAAGGACACATATCACTTGGTTATAACAATGAAAACTCCTATGCTTTTGCAGCGTTATTATACTCGTAAGGAGCCAGGTGACACCAAGGTCAAATGCCAACCCATCCCACGTCAGCGAGATACCTCGCTAGGTATAATGACGCTAGTTAGTTAGTACCAGACTTTCGAAAGGTCAATTGGGATTGCAATCTTTTGCTCATCAACTGCAAAGTGGGCGTAAATAGCAAATGCATATTTATTTTGTTGTGTCTTTGTACCCATATCTGCTTATATCGAACGAACCAACTGAAACTGGCACTGAATTGGTTATGTTTAAATACCAGTCGAGCATAATTGGAATTTAATCCTATTACAATGCATTAATCCATTGCATTGTAGCTAAAGGTAGTTATCGAAACAGAGTTAATATTGGCGATATAAAACAATATTGTTTATAAATATTTATACTAAAATAGTGTTTTGCTACGTGCCTGAGCATCTTCTGGTTTGATAAGTTCTCTTAAGAAGTATTTTCTGGTATTTAGAAGACATGAATGAAATTCCGTCCACTTCGTTGGATGAGTTGTTCATGCAAACCTAACAAATAGTGACTTGCCGACCCTCGGCAGTAGATCAAGATTTCAGGAATAAAAACTTCCGGTTCCGGTTCAGACATATAATTATTCCTCATCGACCATCAACATTCTCGACTCCAGTCAAATTCTAATCGATAATTCTCCCATGACGTTTGCAACCCTTCCGTTCGGGTACAATTAAGTAAACTACCTACTAATTAAAAGAATACCTACAAAAAATTATACATTAAGACCTATCTATTACTAGACGTTTTATTTATTTAGTCGCCATTTGCAAAATAAATTATAACAATACTTTCAAGCTTCGAAGGGTTGCCATTCTTAAGCCAAAACTAGAACCACCATGGAGTCTGAACATGTGAGCAAAATATCATGTAACAAGTGTGTATTTTCGTAGTACGGTCAAGTTCGGTTACATCTACACATATAAGAGAACAAAAATATCTGAACACGCCTTTATGGTCCTGACAATAGGGCCGTGTTCAGATATTTTTGCTAACGTAAGTGTGTAGATGTGAATCAACTCGACTGTACCTAGATAAATTCGAGCCTGCGTCCCATATCTAATTCTACTCCCAGTCCATTACGACACTGTAAACCATATATACAAATATATAGCGCTTGATTAAGGTGAAGGTTATATAAAAAATATCATTGAGTGATACCTAATTATGTAAAACGGGCGCCAGTTGGGTATAATGATATCAAGATATCACGTAATGAGAAATCAGAAGTAATAACGTGTGATACGTTGCGTACGGACCATATTTTTTTTTTGAGAATAAACCATCGCATAAAATAGTACTCAAATTGCACTATTTAGTACCTAGCATAAAATAGTTGTACTTCTTCGCATTATCCTAATATACGAAGTTCAAACTGGCCCGTACAGAACGTACTCGTTCCGTACCGACCAGCAGCCAAAAATGCAAATTCAAGTAACAGACGTCGATGTAAAAATTGCACTCAGAATGTACTTCAGGTTTTATTACAACATTTAAAAAAAAGATCCAGTCGTTGTTGATTCTCATTTCAAGTTGGTCGGTACAGAGCGCGTACGTTCCGTACCGACCATGGAGCTTAAATTTGTATTTTTAAATTATTCTCGGTAGTAAACTTTAGTAGGTACTCAATTAGCACCGAATTAGTACTCTTTTAAAAAATATATATCTCGATGGATCGAGCAGTACAGCCGATTGAATGTTATAGGTACAGCTAATTGAGTACTAAATGCTGCTACCGAGAATAATTCGAAAGCACCAGTTTAAGCGCCATTGCTCGTAGGGAGCGTACCCGCTACGTACTGACCAATATAACATTGAATCGGCTGTGCTGCTCGATCCGTTGAGGTACATTTTCTTTTGTTACTGTTGTTGTTTTTACGTTTCACACACCAGCAGCAGCCAAAAATGCAAATTCAAGTAACAGTCGTCGATGCAAAAATTGAAAAAAATGTTCTGAAGTGGCTTTCATGGGATTACAATATTACTAATTAATTTTGTAATCTCGAGTACAAAATAGATCCTCGTTGAACCTAGTATTAAATTAATTGGGCATGTGACCACTCTTACTTATGCGTGACACCCTGCTGGCATGAAAATGAAAATAAACGCGAGGAAGGTTAATTCTCGAAACGATAGAAAAAATTCAAACGTAATAATTTAATCAGAGTTCCCCTCAATGGATATTAATGAACGGCGTTTCCGTTTTGCTCCTCGTAATATTTCCATTGTTCTAAGGTATCATATTATTCAATTTTTAACTAACATCTACTCGCGACTTTACTCTTGTTAAAAAGTAATACAAATAAAAATATTTTATAGAGCCAACATAATGATAAGATATACAGGGTAATTCCATGGCAGAATGTAACGTCTGTCTGTTCGTCTGTAAAGATCCTTTATCTCGGGAACGCGTGGAGGTATCGAGTTGAAAATTAAAACCATATACTCAAATTTATGGTCCCTTGAAGCTGTGACAAAATCAAACTTTTAAATTAACGTGAAATAAAGATACGGCCGTTTATGTCGCAAAAAACGTAAATTTCGACACTCTCAAGGAAACCAAAATTCAAAGGGTACTTTCCGTTGACCTAGTACTACGAAATTTGGCAAGTAATACCGTCTTATACTACAAGTATACGGAAAAATCTGAAAACTAATCAATAATAATTATAATATTTAAATCATAAAAAATTGATTTTCTTTAATATATGCACCTACAAATTTGTACGGAACCCTCGGTGGGCGAGTTAGACTCGTAGGGGGAGGTGGGGCACATTGATGCACAAAAATTCAACCTCCATTTTAATGGCCGAAAACCATCATATTCGGATATTTATTTTGACGTGTGCATTGGCTAATATGTCAGTTTACATTTTTATTACGAAATACCCGCTAAAAGCGTAAAAAGATATACTGATATTACTGATTTTAATAAAAAAACGTTTTTGCATCAATCTGCCCCACCCGAGGGGCACTTTGATACATAGGGTGGGGCAGTTTGATGCTTATCTAAAATTCATGAAAATTGCAAGATATGTACACCGCAATTTGAATTGTTTTATTACCTAACATCAAAAAATAAAAACCATCTTATTAATTCAGATCACAAAATACACTGTGTTAGTCTCTTAAGTTTCTTAAAAATATAAACTAGAAAACAAAATTGTCATCATAGAACTAGACTTAGTTAGTTTTGTTAATTAGTTATTATACTTTGTTTATTATTTTCACAATATTTCGATTCATAACGTTTTTTTTATAACATAAGTCAGATAATACTTGTAACGTAACTGAACGTTACTTAGTCACTGGTCCCGCCGCCGGCGAGTAAGCGGGTAAAGTTGGGCGAGTAGCATTACACTGCGGAACTGGAAAGGTCGATTGATTACACTGTGCCTGGTCAGCCCGCAATGAACTGTTACTCGCCCAACTTTACGCGCTTACTCGCCGGCGGCGGTGGGACTAGTGCCTAAGACGCTCTAAATTAGTCTAATTTACCTATCTATTTATAAATATAATCAAATCGTAGCAAGACTATGCTACTGCTCGCATCGCGCAAAAACTACCGGATTGATTTTCGTGGAATTTGGTGTTCAAGTACATTATGACCCCGGGTTAACACATAGAGTACTTTTTACGCGACTAAATCAAAGCAAAAGAGGGACACTTTATATGAAAGAAACATGTTGTTTCTTCATTGGATTTTTAATGCGGGTAAATTACACCACATATGTTACATATACAAATATATGTGTTAAAAATCCAATGAAGAAACAACATGTTTCTTTCATATAAAGTATTATAAAAACAACGCCATCTCTCGCTCGATCGTCGCATCTGTAATAGATTCGCATTGAGGTGAGACACCTGTGTAATATGGGTTCTCATAGAAATCAGAAATCAGAAATCAGAAATTTTTATTGTCACACTCATACATTTAACATTTTGTATATACCTAAGTACTTACAATGATGTCAAATAAGATAGAGCATGCCTCGTCTCTCGATACATTGAATAATTATAAATTATAAACATAAATATTTCGCAATTGACTACTTAAGTATTTATCGATTTACAGTTAATTACTAAGTTCCGAAGTTCCGTAATTTAAATAATTATATATATATTATAAAATTAAATTTTAAATCTCATCTCAATCATTTGTTTCGATGTCAAAATTCGAATAGTCATTAGTCAAATATTCTTTAATGCTGTAGAGTGTTCGATCCAACAAGAGTGATTTCAAGTGTCGATGGAATTTGTTATCATATTTTATATTTTTAATATTATATGGTAATTTGTTGTATAATTTACATCCCATGGCGTTAGGAGAGTTTTTGGCCAGCTTTAATCTTTGGACGGTTGGTATTAAATCAAGAGATTTCTTTGTATGTCGGGGATTGCATTTAGTTCGTGTCTGAAATTCGCTCATATTCTTACGGACATACATAATAACCTCCATTATGTAGACAGAGATGGACGTTAAGATCTTCAGGTGCTTGAAGTGCTCTCTACAGGTTTCTCTAAACTTTGCTCCCACAAGTATTCTTATTGCACATTTTTGCATCTTCAAGATGCGCTCATTTTCTGCAGATGATCCCCACAATATTATACCATACGATAGCATTGAATGAATATAGGCATAATATGTATCTTTCAAGGTATCACTCGATACCATGGTTTTTATTTGCCGTAACGCAAAATTACCCCTGGCCATTTTGTTGCATACCATGTCTACATGTTGGTTCCATGTTAATGCAGAATCCATCTGAAATCCGAGTAGTCTCACGTCATTTACCGTTTGCAGCTTTATGTTGTTTTCTAACTGGATATGAAGTCGTAATGTTGATTTTCTCGGATTGAATAACATTATGCTCGTCTTATCCGAGTTGAGCTTTAGTCCGTTTACCCTTAACCAGTCTCCGCATAAACGCATAGCATTAACTATCTTCTTTTCAAGTTGTTCATATGTGTCTGCATTAACTATGATTGACGTGTCGTCAGCATATAGGATCATCTTGCCATCGATGTTCAATGCCGACATATCGTTGATGAAGATTAGAAATAGCGTGTTCCCCAGTGCGGATCCTTGTGGGACGCCAACTGCAATGTCCTGGGGGATTGATCTCAGTCTTTTACCCCGAACCTTAATTTCGACTGACTGTATTCGATTTGTTAAAAATGATTTTATCAAATCGCCACTTTGACCACGGACGCCATATCTTGCCAATTTTTTTAGAAGTAATGAATGGTCCACAGTGTCAAACGCCTTTGACAGATCTAGGAAAATGCCCGCGACTTTCTGTTTATTCTCTAAACATGTAATAACATGTTTAAGAAATTGGTGTGTTGCAGTCGTGGTCGATTGCCCCCTGTGGTATGCATATTGAACGTCTGATAGTACACTATTTTGTGTTAGATGTTTGATTATGGTATTTGACAAAATCGCTTCTATTAATTTGGACATAGTTGGTACGATTGTAATTGGTCTATAATTCTCCACATTCAGCTTTTCTCCTTTACCCTTATATATCGGGCATACACGCGTATTTTTTAGTGAATTTGGGTACACTTGCGATGTTAATATTTTATTCACCAGGTATGTTATTTCCCACTGGAGTGTATGTAATACTTTAAACAGGAAGTTACCTGATATGTCATAAAGGTCTTTAGTATGCGATTTGCTTATTTTTGTTTGTGCGAGTCTTATAAGTTCACATGAGCTTATAGGACTTATTTGACAATCCGGTTGTTCTTCAATGCTATTTACTAGATACTCTAAGGCTTTTTCATGGTCGGGATTGTTACTAATTGCCATGCGTATTCCTATTTGACTAAAATAATTGTTGATATATCCTGGTAGATCATGATCCAAAATGGGTTGACCTGTACTTTCATCTGTTAAGTGCCATTCCCATGCTTCTACCGCTTTGTTTGTTTCTTCTTTTATTATTGACCATACCTCTTTTTTAGGGTTCTTGGATATTTCCAGTCTTTGTGCCAGATGTTCTTTTTTACTGTTATAAAATTGGGCATTTCTATTAGTCTTCTTCTTTTCAATCTGATCTTTAAAGTCAATGCATGGAAATTGTCTTTGAAGATGGTGTAAGTCCTCTATATCTTTCTGAATTTTCATTAATTCGTTCGTTATCCATGGTACTCTTTTATTATTTTTACTTTTAATTAGTTTTAGTGGGAAATGATTATTAAAGGCGGAAACAAATTTATGGCAATAAGTATCACAAGTATTTTTGGGATCATACTTAGAAAATATATCCTCCCAATCGATAGAAAGCATAACATTTAAAAAATCTTGCATATTGGCATCATTATAGAAACGTTTTTCTGTAAACGTAGTGGGTTCATTCTTCTCCTTGGTAAGAAGAGTTACCAGCTGTCCATCATGATCTGATATTCCTGTTGGAATCGATTTAACTATAATGCTTTTACTATCAGTATTTGTAACTACGCAATCTATAGACGTTTTGGAGTTGCCCTCAACTCGTGTAGGGAAATTAACTATGTTTTGTGCATTATACGAGGATATTGTGTCAACTAGGCGTTTTCTTTGTAAAGTGTCTGTCAAAAAATCTATATTCCAATCACCAGCCATTACAATACTCTGGGATGGGACACTACACAACATGTCGAATAATTTGACTAAAGTATCTGACATTATTTGAAAATCACCTTTGCCAGATCTATATATTCCTACAATAAGTATTTTCTCTGATTTTATATTTACTTCTATACCCGTCAACTCACAATGAAGTTCAACTGATAGTGCTTCTATATTTCTTTTGACTCTATATTTAATATTATTTTTAGTAAAGATTGATACACCACCATGGATTTGTTTTTGCCTTATATAATGACTAGCATGGTTGTATCCTTTAATTCTAACATTATTAACATCATTTTTACTTAACCATGTTTCAGTTACTATTAATACATCAGGTTGGTGGTTTTCGATGACTACGTCGAGTGCTAACAATTTATTCCGAATACTTCTACAATTTTGGTGGATAATTCTAAAACTATTATTTTGTGCAACTATGTCTGAGACTGCGTCTGCTTGCTTATTCCTAAAAAATCAAGTTCTTCATTTGCTTGTGCCATGTCGGTATCTTTTCTATGCTCCTTATAGAGAGATGTATTTGTTAGGTAGATTAGGTTGCTATTAGCGCATGATTCTTTCAACGTATAGTTGTAGTCAATTTGTGTATGTAGGAAGTTCAGAAACTTTTTGTTAAGTCTACCGCATCGGGATTGAAAATTATCCTGAAAATCATTGACTTCAATGACAGACATTCCCACCGACTTGTTTATAAGTTTATATAACTGTTTGTTTGCAACATATGCTTGATTATCATCCCTGCTTGCGTTATATAAGTATGGCTGGGTTGTTATCTGAAAACCCAGTCCCTGATCCTTACAATGCCGTATTGCATCTTTCAGATGCACGAGGTCTCTCGGTTCGTACGCTTCCATTGCAATTATTACGACGTTGTCTCCTTCCGTCATTGTGTTAGTTAATTGTGGAATACTGCGAGTTAATTCTTTTAGTGGGGCTCCTGGTTTACATACTGACAATACAGATTGCGATGTCTTCCGATTAATTAAAACTGCTAATCCCTTGCCGTATTTGTCAGTTAAAATTAGTGTTTTCCTTTTTATGGCTACTGTTATCCCGAGTCGTTGGTCCTTATTTAACGCATCCGTTTTTCCAGGTGTTGCTCTTTGAGGCGCTTCTGGGTTAAACGGGGGGATCCCATGGTTCTGTGCTGTTCTCGTGTTCCCAGGATTGGCGTCGGTTTGGTCTTTTCGTGTTGGAGTTGATGTGGCCCCTTGTGTTGTGTTCGGCATTGAGTTCGTGGACTCATTTGTTTTGTTTAATTTCTTCTTTATGGCCGATTTCGTTTTGATATGCACTTCCTGGTTGTATTTACGTTGCTGGTCCGTTTTCTTTAAGTTTTTCTTTGTATGTTTTACCATAGTTTTAGTTTTCGGGGACTTTTTGATAACTTTTTGCGTTAATAACTTCGCATGACACACTTTAGGGCTATTTTTTTTATTTCTTTGCTGAGGTGTGCGTTCTTGAGGTGAGGCTTTTGTGTTCTTGAGTTGTGTTCTTAGTCTAATATTCTCCGTCTGGAGTTCTGTAATCTGCATCTTGAATTCTTCTAGTTGCTTGTTTAAGTCATTTACTCGTTTATCGTTCGCAGACTTTGCCGTTGACTGTAGTTGCTCAAATAATGCAGCATTATTTTCTTTTCTTGTACACGGATGATTCCTAGGGCTTCTTCATGAACTTCAATATCTATCGTTCTTTTTTCGAGTGTCTCTTTAAAGACGTCTCGCTCTGCCATCACATCATACATTTCAATTTCCAGTTCCGCTAAGCTAGCTTTAAGTGCTGCATTTTGTTGGATAAGATCCGCATAATCAGCAGCGCATTCTTCTTGCTCTTTGAGGAGATTAATGTTAAGTTGTTGAGCTTGCTGCAACTTGTCATTCAGTGCTTGAATGTGTTTTTCTGCTTCTTGTAGTGTTGCTTGCCTTCGAGTTATAGGCATTTTTTTATTTTTATTATTTCTGTATATCTTTATTTATTTATTATTTTTCTCTTTACAGTCAACACATCAAGAAAAAAAAAATAAAAAAAAAATAAAAATAACAAAAAATATTTCGATGCACGGGTTCGAACTCCGGTTCACCGCGTAATGCTCAGGTTATAGTACAGCGTCCAGACCACGGATCCAGCGAGACAATATCTGTGGCGGCGAAAATTCGATACGGTGTCTACTAATTAATTATGAGTTCACTTTTACGTTGTTTAGTTCTACCGACCACAACAACGATTTAAAAATTCACATTATTTCTTTATTTTGCGCTTTCCTTGGTTACTAGGACACTGTCGAACACTTATTATTTGCTTAGGGTCACTGTACAAGACACTATTTACACCGGTTTATAGCGATTTAGCAAATTGTTTACATTTAAATTGTTCGTATTTAATTCACTAAATTCTTGTTGAATTTGTAATTTAAAACTGGTGAAAACACTCGTACTTGGTTATTGTCCAATTAGTTAAATGTAACACACTAATTTACTATGTTTTTACACAAACTGCATTTTTAAATAATTAATTGACGCGGAGGTGAAGTGAACTCCGATGGCAGCGCCATCTATCCTATATATTTGATAGATGGCGTTTAGGTTAGAGTCCTATTAAAATAGATGATACGGAAGTCAGAGTAGATGGCAAAATTGAGGGTGTTTACTGGGTGTAACGGTGGACGAATGGCTGAGTCGCTGGGCCGGAAATCCAGAGGTACCGGGTTTGATTCCCGGCCTGTTCACAGGTGAGCGCCATTTGGTTTTTGTATGTACTTTGATTTTTTGTATCTATACACCGTGGGCCCGTAGGGGAGACCGGGTATGGTTGTCTCGCGGGTTGGTTGTCACAGCGGCCATAAAATAATACTAAACGAAACATTAAGAACATCGATCGGTGCTAAAAGATCGCAAGAGCTGTACATCTTTCCGTACTTCACCAATCGATGCACTCATTCCTTCGTTTAGTATTATTTTATGGCCGCTGTGACAACCAACCCGCGAGACAACCATACCCGGTCTCCCCTACAACCCGACCAACTTTAACCACGTATTACAAGTAAATAACGTTATATCAACATAGGTCGAATTTTGTCATTTTACATTAATAGTCTTATGGAACAAAACAAATCAATAAATTCAGTCCCTCGTTATAAACATGTCCTTACTGGAGGAATAGTTATTAAAAAGGAAAAAAAGCTAAAATGGAAACGAAAGGTCAATATTTTGGCTTTGTAATCGCTTACCATCTAATACTGCGAAGGTTAATTGCTGTTTAGTTAAATACGTTACTAGGTGATCTACAAATTATAAAGGTAAGTTAGCATAGGGTTTACTAAAGATTCGTATATAAATATTAAGTTAAATGAATACATTCCCTGATTTCGTTGGTAGTTAGTGAGAACTGAGTGAGCGCACGTTAAAGGCTGTATCTTTTGATTTATCTTTTTACAAATACAGAGATTAGTTTTACAATTGTTTTAGAACTTTTACTAAATGAACAGGATGTTTTTTTTTATTTCAGAAGGGTGCTCACTCAATCCACACGCACGCAGCCTGTAAATCTAATACGGGCGAATATTGAAACGGTGGTCAGCATAGGACCTAAGAAGCATATTTAGATACCTAACTATTGCTTAAAACCACAATGAAAATATTTACCATACAAAATAATTCGGGCCGCAATGTAACGCAACACATTCAAGTTGACAAACACGCTAGTTTGACAGTTACTTTATAAAAGCTCGTACCTCGCAATGTCATAACAAACATGTATGCGGTACATTGCTGCTCGGTAAATTTTCAAAAATTAATTACGAGGTCACTATTAAGTGTAATTTAAAAAATCATGTTAATTAATGATAACACTACTAAACGCTATATCTGGTTTAATTGTTCGCCCGTATTAGACTTACACGCTTGGATGACTTGGGCAGAGTTTCGGTAGCGTAGTTGGTAACGCGCCTGTGTTTGGCCCGGATAGCCGAGGAGATGCGGATTCGAATCCAGACATATATAATTTTTCTTTTCTAATATAATATATAAGTATCAGTGGCGTCGCGTAAAATATATCCTTGGGCAAGCCGGTGCAGACTTGGCACACATTTTCCTTAAGAGCACTAGAATAAGGTGGTCAAATCACTACATAGTATAAACAAAGTCGCTTTCTCTGTCCCTATGTCCCTATGTATGCTTAAATCTTTAAAACTACGCAACCGATTTTGATGCGGTTTTTTTTAATAGATAGAGTGATAAAGAGGAAGGTTTATATGTATAATAAATGCGAAGCCGGGGCGGGTCGCTAGTGCCTGATATTAGGCAAGCCGGTAGGAATCGAGTTCTTTGTACGCCACGCCACTGATAGGTATATACATTTTCAATTAAATCCAAATATTTTATGAATTAAATGAGAATGGATCAGCATGAGTAGAAGTCTACAAATTGATATTTTAAATCAAAAGCACCCCAAAGCATTAGGGATGCTTCTTGATTTTAACCGCTCCTCGCACAATCCATGGATTACAGTAGCGTTCGGTTGGGAGGAATTTAGCTTGTGTTGCTTATTCCAGTGATTTGTTTCTACCAATAGATGTTCACGTTCAGTTCTTAAAAAGACTGTTTGATTGTAAAAAGCCCTTTTGAAATTGCGGGATTACATTGGAGTAATCATTATACCTAAATCTATGTTATCTTTGAAACTAAATCCTTTTACTTAAATGCATTAGAATTTTCTTTTATTCCTCGGTAATATGTTGCTATGGTATGGCTTTAATCTTGCTATGGTAAGGGTATCAGCATATATACGAGTATATATTATGAACTGGTATATAAATAAATAATGGGGGGACAATTTTACACAAATCTGACTAGTCGCAAGACGATATACATACTTATATAGATAAATACAAACTCAAATAGAGAACATTCATGACTCAGGAACAAAAAAACTCATGCTCATCACACAAATATTTGCCCTAACCAGGATTTGAACCCTCTAGCTTCGTAGGCGGTGTCACTCCCACTAAGCTAAGCGTGGGTGTAGTAAAGTTGATCACAAATATAATGTTTTTTTAAAGAGGTACAATGTAAAGGTAGGTAGAGGTTAGGTAGAGGGAATTATTATAATTGTTTAACTGGTGATATGGCATTTTTTATAATTATATAAGGATGTATAAACATATTTTAATTTTGAAATTGAATGTAACCCCAGTTCACGGAACCGCTATCGAACGCATACAGAATAGCCCCCCGAATAGTTAACCTGTGAGAAGGCCGCTGCACGCGACGGTCGGCACCCGCACGAAGCGGTCTCGTTCTCACCTATTTCCAACCAAATAGGTTCATGTTAATAATGGCCGCAGACATAACAATAAACTGATTTATTTTTAATTATTGGCAGCGATTGTAATCGTTGCTTATCTACCCTATTAACGAAGTTTTAGTGTTTTATTTCTATTCTTATTTGAAGCACAGATGTGACAGAGGCGTTGAAAAATAATAAATAGTAATAGCTACAAGATAAATTGAATTAGCACCCCCGACACCTCTCGATTAAAGAGTTTTACGATAGCTCCAATTATTCAGCTGTACCGATATCTATCCTATTCTCGTAAAGGTATTTTATTCACAGTCACATATAAATTATAAATTTGTTAGTTTAATTTTTTTAAGAATAAGTTTTTACCTAATTCGATTCCATAGTTAGTAGGTGCAAGGTGTTGCGAAGTTGACAAATAGTGTAAAAACAGCAAATGTATGAGAAATTGTAATAAGTAAGTATGGCATAATGTATTCATAAATACTGAAGAGTGAATTTACAATATTTTAAACAGTATTTTAAACAATTATTTATACGCTTAAGTAAATAAAATGCTTTACAAATCAAATATATAAAATCGTTTTTCACTTAACACCTCATATTAAAAATACAGGACGTACTAGGATATTCAAATATTTTGTATGGGAACTGTTAACGAGTTAAATTAGGTAGTACTCACTTTTGAAATGATAGCGAAGTACATAATTTTAATAATTATTCCATAGGTACGAAACACTTGAACAACTTAGACAGTAAGTTAGCCCAGCCTTTTCCACTGAATTTACGACCGATGAGGAGGATTATAGCACCATTTTCAAATGCCAATTAGAAAGTGATATTTCTCACGTGGACTGATAATCCTATTTTACTTTATCTGTCATCTTCACCTTCAAATTTATCACTGCTTAGAGGCATTAAAAAATAAGATATTTAAATTTGCTTATGCTTGGGGTAAGGTAAGAAATATAAAAAAAATTAAGGTAAAGTTTGCATGTCTGCCCCCTCCGCAGAATAGCAGTTTTACCCCCACGCGGGTAATTACCCCTGTTTTGGAACACGGGTACTAAATGGACATTACCTTTCGGCTCGATTAACATAGTATGAGTTGGCTTGGTCGTTCACCTTGCCTTGTTCGTCTAGACCATGATTACACGGCAACCTAATTGTTAGCGACGTGGCCGCGATTACGGCTCATGCACGTCAAATGCTGGTTTCATGCAAATGCGGACCAACCTCGCATATAAACCCCGTTTTTACACTCTCAAATAGTGTTTCAAACGATGTTGCGGGAATTGGAGCTAACAATTTTTAGATTATTAGATGTCGCTTTACTTTTTGGGGCTCTATATCTATCTAGCTTGTTCATTGCCATATCTATATGTATATGTCGCAGTAGCATCACTAGAGCCATCGCAAGCAGTGGCAGCCCACTGTGGAACAAAAATCGTCTCCCATAGACATAGAAATCGAAGTTCTTTTATTTAGTTTTTAGGGTTCCGTAGCCAAAATGGCAAAAACGGAACCCTTATAGTTTCGTCATGTCCGTCCGTCTGTCTGTCTGTCTGTCCGTATGTCACAGGCATTTTACTCAAAAACTACATGATGGATATTGATGAAATTTGGAATATAGGTGTCTTTTGTGAGCCGCTACTTAGTTTGGTATATAAATAATTAAAATAAATATTTTAAGGGGGGGCACTCCATACATGTTAAAGACAGTAAAAATTTTTTTTTTCAGCAAATATCAACGTGTGGTACATAGTTCGACAGCTCTTTAAAAAACACTATAAGGTTCCTAAGTAATGTTTTTATTAAGTGAATGTATTTGGAAATAATCGCTCCGAAAGTTGTGTAAATTGTGTCCCCCCCCCCCTCTATTTTCTAAGCCGTGCGTCCGAAAAATATGAAAAAAATCACGAAGGTAACGCATAATTAATACTTTCAACGAAAATTATTTTCAACAAGATCGAATGTACCGTTTTTGAGTTATTGCCGATAAACTGCGCTTCTCAACAAAAGGACGTAATTGCTATGAAGATACGCTCTTTTGTTGTTGTACTTTTTTTACATCGTATTTTTTACCTTATAGTTACGGCTATGGAACCCTACACTGAGCATGGTCCGACATGCTCTTGGCCAGTTATTTTTTTTATTGTAATGGAATTTTTTGATTGAACGGAATTTACTAATACATAGTTATTTTGTTAAAATATTATTATGCCACGATTTGATTTGGAAATACAATACCATACAATCATACTTTATTGCACACCAGAAGATAAATTACAATACAAACTTATACAAAAACAGTGGTAAACAATAGCAATAGAAATTTATGAGTTATAACTTATTTCTATATGAAATGTATAGAGCTGGGTTAATAAACTCAAATATATCTAAAACCGCAAAACATCGTAGACTATTATGAAGGTAGTTATTAATTATTTCAGATTTTTTTGCATTGTAGATAAGACTCATCTCTAAATAAATACGCCAGTGACGATGTGCAAACAGATCAACGGTTAATCTCTAAGAGCATATACTTAAGTTCAAGTAGACGGAAACGTCAAATAGTTAACATAGGTATACGAGGCTGGTGATTTTTTTGTCAGGTTGGCAGTCCGGTGCTGTCAAGCTTGCCAACCGATATCACGTTGCGCGAGCTCGCACTCCCGCGCAGCGCCATTACCTACCACCATTATTATTTGACCACCTTAACTTACGAACGTGAGCCTTATGTTGAATACACCGCATTTTCCGAAGGTTTATTGCCGTAGTAGACTCCTCTTACAACGTTTGATTGCCAAATGCTTTTAGTTGATATTGATTTGTGAACAACCAAATCCCAAAGTTCTCATTCTAAAGGGCAAATACGGGAACAGAACTGATTTAAGCGATTACACACATTTCATCGTCGCAGTTTACACCCAAGCTTTAAGAGCGCTTGTCAATTCAGACTCCCTCACAAAAATCGCCCCAGGCTCCGCAGTCCGCAGTTATCAGGTAAGAGTTTCTCTGCCTTTGCTAGTTATCTCTCGTCAATCTTATAAAGAGTACGTTCAACGCGTTAAGTGAATATCACTGAATATTTCACTTAATTCCCACTAGCGACACGACCTTCATTACGGAATCAAAGAAAAAAAATCTAAAGTGCTAAAAAAGCCTACTAATGGCTGGTCGTAGCTCATTCAGTCCGTCGCGGTCGCTGCGAGCGCGTAGACGTCTACGCCGTAGCACACTGCTACAGCGCTACAGACGTGCGGAACTTTGTGAAACTCCACTCTTGGCGTAATATACTAAATAGTTGCTTGTATTGATTATGTCGATCGTATTTAAATAAACTTACTAGTTACTAACGTGTGTGTAATTATAGCGATGTTCAGTGACATTAGGGGAAAGCAGTGACTGAACAGTGCATAACGGTAACCTACTTTATATGCGACTGTATAACAGGGAGGTAAGTGATGTGACGACGACTATATTTAGCACCGTTTAAATGATTCTGGAAAAATTGTTTAGTTTACAAATGCGTGTAACTGTCGAGTTCAGATTTAAATCGCATCGCTTTACTTTTTATTGTAATACTCGTACAATGGTAATATCGGAAATCCTTTGAATGCCAATTGCAGAATGGTTTTAGTATTTCTTTGCAGACAAAATGCAATTTTGTTCGTGCTTGCAATTGCTATGCAAAACGAGAAAGAGCGGTTGTGTTCAAAGGCAAGTGGACGTGGTAAACAATTTTAGGTTCTCTATACCCTGTATTTTATACACACTTTTACGGGTTTTAAATAACATGTTTTAGTTTTTTCTACAAATATAAATAGGTACGTCGTAAAAGTGATATTACATAAACCTGTTTGAATGTATTTAAAAAAGATTTTTAATTTTTTTTTATACGTAGGTGTTTAGTGTAATTTAGGTATGATTGTCTGGTGCCTTATATAGTTCACTTTCGCTTTGAAGAGATACAAATTCAACTTGGACAAAATGGTTTATTGGCGGAGAATTCCGGTTTTCTCCTGAAAAGTGAAGAGGTAAAACACTTCTAACGGGTATATTTGGTGACAAAAGGGAATAAATTCATAAGCCTAGCTTGGTCCTATAGCAAGGAACGTAGAGTTAATACAAATACATTTTTAGCCTTATTTATAAAATAGGTTAATTCCGGGGAGACGGTCATATGGAAGAGATGGTAAATTAATTCATCAAAAGTCAAGTAATAATAAACAAACAAATAGAACGTTCAGTTTTGTTTATTTCGTTTATATACTTTATCATTATAAACCTTTGTTTAAACGAACAAATTAAGTAGAGAACAAAGAAAGTAGTAGCGTTTGGTTCTTAGAAGTAAATATTTTTTCCATTTGTCGTCTCTTCCGTATGGCCATCTCCTCCGGAACTACCCTACCGGTAAGCAGTTTACTTTTTAACGGCGTTCCAGGTTCTATAGCTTGGATCTAGGTCATAAATTCCCTTCTTACACAAATAATACATTTGGTGACTTAGCTGTACAGGTGGTGCCAAGAAGCATGAATCAAATCCAACATTTTCTGGCACGTACCGTTGAATGCAAGTCCAGTGGTATTTCGCAGATCCAGCTTAAGGCGTCCCGGGAATTCATGACCGAACAAGGGAATGCGTTTAACGGCACGGCTTGGATGTCTATACTTATAATATAATTATATGTACATATTGTCCGAGAGATGGCGTTGAATACTTGCCTAAAAACGTACTTCGCGCTGTTAAGATTTTTCTTAATCCTGATCTCGAGTTGTACAAAGTGGAGTTTGTAACTTTATTATATTCAACTGAATATATGTATACAAAAAATGAAATCGTAGAAAAACTGTTTGTATATTCTAGTAGCTTATGCAACTGATACATAATGAGAGGCCTTAAAACATGAATGTGGCTGTGTGGCTCGCCTTCGGCTGGTTTCATAATACCACACTCATGTTTAAGGCTTTATTATGTACAGTTGCATACACTTCTTTATATACACACATATTATAAAACACAGTCGAATTGAGCACCGTCCTTCTTTTAGAAATCGGTTCGAAAGCATAATAAACGTTTAACATAAAAAATAAATGCATAATTTCGATATCGATAGAGACCACATACATCTATAAGAAAAAATGTTTTAATTTTAGTTTTTAAGTTATATTATGCGAGTCACAGATTTTTTTTTAAATTTCTGTAAGTTTGTTTTTTTGTAAAGCATGTAAATTTAATGATAGTTTAGTAGTTTATTTCGCGTTTCCCATTTTGTATTTTGACGTTTGGAGGTCCTTTACACCTCCTAAACATGTTTTGACAACGGAGACCCCTTACATCTCCATTAATTTTAGTGTATGTCTCTCTATTTTCCATATTTCTTTTTAATTAATTTATCTTGTTTTGACGCCTAGAGACCCTTTACATCTCTAAAAAAGTTTTATGTTTATTGAAATGTATACCTATTAGTTAAGCAGTTGTTTGATGAATTGTATTACTTATTGAAATTGCATTTTCACAATTATTGTAATGCTCAATGTTTATTTTAAAAGAGAAACTGGTGAGTTTCTTCCGGCGCTTCTTCTCACCAGAATGTCATTTGCCGAAGCGCCAAAAGAAAGAATCAGACATGTGAAAGAGCCCTTGAGGCCTACTTACAGAAATAAATTATTTCATTTCATTTAATTTCGATCGAATATCATAATAATACTTAGCTATTTAAGAATTATACCGATGTCATTTGATATAACATAAGGTTAATTAAGTAGTAGTGTAGTGGTTGAAATATATAACTTGCTATAGACATATATATAGAAGGGCTAAAAAGGTAAATTTAATTTACAGTCCATTGGAAATCTTCACTCCTCTAACACGGTTCAATGATTTTGGCAAATAATGTGGGTAAATAAGAGGATAAGGCCTTAGGGAAACAGTTAACAAAACATCAAACATTCTATTGAACATATCCATATTAAATTGTTAGTTAAGTTAGTTCAGTTAAGTTGTTGAGATTTGTTAATCGTCTAATAGCTTTCCACGGTTCAAACGTCGTAAGGTATACCACTTCATTAATTTCTGAATACCTGAGACACTTGATTCTATACGCAGCGTACTATAATGAAAGAGGGATCAAAGACGCTTTACTAGTTAATAATGTTATCTGGCAAATGTTCTCGATCTAATGCGAGGTTAGTCTAATATTGGGCTTCGTCGAGTAATCAGACCGGTTTGACGAGTATCTTTATTCGAACGATCATCTAAACACGCATTTTGTTTCGTTTTTAATCTTTTCGTTATGGCGGTACGGTAAATCTAACAACCCAGCGAGCAACCAAGCGAGGCAATTATGGCATATTCCCTAATGATAATGATTTTTGGAAAAGGCTTATGTGTCCAGTAGTGGTGGTCTTTATATGTGATATTGATGGTGATAATGTAAAACTTGTTCTACGAACTAAGGACGAAACTGAGTCTGATACCGGCCCGTCATTTTTTTTTACATTCTGGTTGCAACCAGAAAGAAATATAGTCTATAATCATAAAAAATACCACGTCTTTTAGCCTATTTTAAGTGGAACGGTTAAAATGTTTTATAATTTTAGATTTATGTCCATTTCAAGAACATCTAACAGCGGGAAATTGAGAATGTCACCAGTAAACTAAGAAATAAAACGAAAATCAATCAAAATCAAAGTTTGTTTATTAATAATTTCACAAATAAAAAATATGGTTCTAACCATTATTGTATTACTTTGTAATAGTCCAAATATCTGACAATAACGAAAATGAGGTTTACTTTTGACTTAAACACTAATTCTCTAATTAAACCAGTCTTGAACAGGAACTTTAATCTTTAAGTAATCACCACCATCACCATAAACGTAATAAGTAACAAGTACAACTTACTTTACTATATCATCATGGCATGCGCATCATCGTTCGTTTACAATACATCGGCCTCGGACGCAGCGCGACGCATGGGCACAGATACGTATCTGTGCCGGCGAGTACGTATACGTACTCGCCGCTCGTACTTGGCATTGACTCTTCCAATATACAAAACGAGTAACTCCTTACCAGACTCAAACGGCCATATTGTCATCACTGTGAATATTGCCGGTGTCAAATTAAAACCTGTTGTTGTTGTTGGTGTGTATTAGGTATAGTTTTTAAGATCTACCGTTTGTATCAAAAAGTTTGTATGAGTTATTTAAGTAGATGTTGAGTAATAGCATATTTTGTCACTTAACGTACACTATGGTAAAGTTGCTTACAGTAGGTAACAGTGGCATGGCGTAAAAGATATCCTTAGGTAAGCCGGTGCAGATTTAGCGTACATTTTCCTTAAATAAGAGCTGTAGAATAAGGTGCTCTAATGCCTGATATTAGGCAAGCCGGTAGGAATAGAGTTCTTTAAGTACATTATTTTAAATAATTAGGAAAATCAACTAGACAAGGAAAAGTACTACACTACAGGTGACGTGACGGCCCGACGGTACAGCCGGCTGAACACTTAGGAATTTTAGTGATCTGGTTCTAAGCAGGATACATACTAGGAACTGTATCACGTCCATAATACCAGTAGGTATAAATACATAACTATCATAGGTTTCGGTATCGGTAACTGATGCTATATGTTTCCCAGTTATCCCACGTTACAGTGTTAAAAAAGCTGAAGTGATGCTGCTGCCATGTATAATTCCCGCGCAGTCTCTGATTTTGTTTATAACTAACTTCAAAAAAAGAAAAAAGAGAAGTTCTCAGTTCGTTCGGTTTTTTTTTGCATCCTCCCAACGTTGCGTCCTCCGGTTCATGATATTAATTAGAGAACCTTTACACTCCATCAGCCTTCGGTCCTTTGAGCTTTATGTCTAGCCCATTGCCGCTTCAACTTAGACATGCGCAAAATATGTCAGTAAAGTGAAAAGAGTGATTTGAATCTTTAGCTCTCCAAGATATGTATCACTCTTTCAGCTCAGTAGCTCCGCGGCGCGTCAACGGCTAACTAGCTCTTATACCTTAGTAGCTCCAACTCCGAATATTTCCGAACGAAAGAGATAGTAGTAATAGGTATACTGTGACAAGACAGGGACGAACAACGTGACATTCGACAATTATGTAACAAATTGTTCAAAATAAAATTGAAAAAAATAGCTTATAGAGAAATGTTTTTATATTTTAAATGACTTTTTAATTATTCAAATTATTAATTATTATTAATGTAAATAATAATTATTAAAGTGACATAGAATTGAATTTTATAAACTATATTTATAATAAGATGTATAGTAGTTACAATTTAAAATGCTCTGTTTGTTTGTGTGTAAATTTATAATGTACCCATAAATATTATGCATGCCAATCTGTGTCTAAGCACGTGGTTCTTTAAACTAATCAAATGTCATCTGAATTTATTACCGTATTTACGTATAAATTCTCATTCTCATGTCATTACTGACAACACACATTGGTCCCAGATTTTGGTCTTGAGACATTGCCGGGTTTTTTACGACGCGAAGATCACTTTCAGTTTTCCGAACGCTGTACACCAGTAGGCGTATGATGCTATGCTTTGTCGCGAGATAAATAAATGATAAAGCGTCCGCCTCGTTCTGGCAATATGTGTGTAAGAGTGACGGAGGCCTACTGAGTTGGATTCGGCGTTTGATCTCTGATTTTCTATAATCCATTGAAATTAAGATATTAGTAACCCCTCATATTTACATCTAACAAAATACTACAGAAATTTTCGAATGTTACAGACTATATTCCTAAACTGGCACATCTCTATGCAAAGTAGTTAGAACCTACCTACATGTAGATATTTACATTTAATTGGATGTTTGCGTAGTTTCGGGGAATTGGGTACTGTTGCTTAACAAGCTGACAGCGTCGTGGAATAATAAAATACGCATACGTAATAATAACTGACGCAGATTCTTGTATGATCAAAGAATGTTAAAGAATAATAATGTATAACTACAAGGAGTAGCAGCTATTGTTCAACGAAATTTCTGTCATGTGAATAACTGTAACCGAATAACAAATGAACTCAGTTGTTCATTGAACAGATTTATATTATGAATGAAATGTGCAAAACAATATAGAATCAGTCATTCGTTTGGTTTTTGTTGTATGGTAAGGAACGTTTATTAAAACTGCCGAAGAGCCGTATTTTGCATTTATTTTATACAAGAACTCTATTGAAATATCCAAACCGTATTGATTGGATTTATATTAGCGTGTTAATGTCAACAAAGAACGAAATCTATTGGTCTGATGTCACAACGACAAACAATTAACGGGACATAAAAAACTTTAATACATCGATGTATAACTAATCGAGGACCTTACTACTACACTACTAAAACTACTCTACTACAGGATTCTAGTTTTCCCTTTCTATCTTAACTGCGCGAGCTTTTTAAATAGATCCTCGGAAAGTGATTTTCTAGTTTCGAGGCACTTTATTGTTCTCAGGTAAAAACTACCACTTACCTTGTTATAAATAAAATCCTAGCAATAGCTACCTCTTACGATGATGCAAATAAAAATCGTCCTTACTGAGAAATGACGAAGCTACCTTTGGTCCAGAAATGTAAATTTTTCGGGTTCCGTAGTCTATAAGGAACCCTTATTTATAGTTTTGCCATGTCCGTACTTCTGTCTGTCCACGACTTAGCTCTGACTTGACTTGTTGTCTTAGTACTGCATTGTAATTTGGCATCGGTATACTACATATACATATAGAGTGTGACTACGATAATCTTGCAGAGCGGAACAAACAAGCGGTAAAATTTCTATGAAAATGTGACTTTTAAATGGAGGTGTTGCCATGTTCCGCTCTGCAAAGTTGTCGTAGTCGCACTCTATATGGTTGAACATTATAAATGGGTTAATTCAGTGTTTTGACGACCGCTTTAACTTAGTTGGTAGTGACCCTGCCTACGAAGCAGGAGGTCCTGGGTTCGAATCCCGGTAAGGGCATTTATTTGTGTGATGAGCACGAATATTTGTTCCTGAGTCATGGATGTTTTCTATGTATTTAAGTATTTGTATCTATTAAATATATCGTCGTCTAGTATCCATAACACAAGCCTTATTGAGCTTACTATGGGGCTAGTTCGATTTGTGTAAGATTGTCCTCTAATATTTATTTATTTATTTACTTAAATAAATTAATGTTTTTAGTTTTGCTGTAAAACCTAAATTTCCGTATTTTTCTTTTGATATTGAAATTATTGTGTGAATAATTCCTAAAGTATAACATTTATTAAAATCAAATGTAGAAGTTATTTATAGTACAACTAATTGCCTTTCATTTGATATCTCTTATCTGGATGTGAGATGTGTAGTTTTGTCACAATTAAACATTCTTAAGAACAGATGAATGACGTCATATTTGGTGACCTTGACCTTTCAGAGACTGTCTCCCGGCAGTTATGGAGTCCAGAGTTTATGCCTAATATCATACTAAAATTTGGTGCTGGTATCCGGAAGTGATTTTTTTTTCCATAACTCGGGGCACTTCGGGAGTATTTCGCGCGCTCAAGGTTTTTAACCTATGGCTTCTATATTTATTGACAGATTTACAAGATTTAAACTATGTTGTGAAGCTTAATAAATTGCTATTGTTTTTGTCATACATTTGCATAACTTAGTCTTTTTAGTTTTGCTGTAAAACCTAAATTTCCGTATTTTTCTTTTGATATTGAAATTATTGTGTGAATAATTCCTAAAGTATAACATTTATTAAAATCAAATGTAGAAGTTATTTATAGTACAACTAATTGCCTTTCATTTGATATCTCTTATCTGGATGTGAGATGTGTAGTTTTGTCACAATTAAACATTCTTAAGAACAGATGAATGACGTCATATTTGGTGACCTTGACCTTTCAGAGACTGTCTCCCGGCAGTTATGGAGTCCAGAGTTTATGCCTAATATCATACTAAAATTTGGTGCTGGTATCCGGAAGTGATTTTTTTTTCCATAACTCGGGGCACTTCGGGAGTATTTCGCGCGCTCAAGGTTTTTAACCTATGGCTTCTATATTTATTGACAGATTTACAAGATTTAAACTATGTTGTGAAGCTTAATAAATTGCTATTGTTTTTGTCATACATTTGCATAACTTAGTCTTTTTAGTTTTGCTGTAAAACCTAAATTTCCGTATTTTTCTTTTGATATTGAAATTATTGTGTGAATAATTCCTAAAGTATAACATTTATTAAATTTAAATGTATAAGCCATTTATAGTACATTTAATTACCTTTCATTTGATGTCCCTTATGTGGCTGTGAAATGTGTAGTTTTATCACAATTAAACATTCTTAAGAACGCGGGAGCGGCTAGATGAATAACGTCATATTCGGTGACCTTGACCTTTCAGAGACTGTCTCCCGGCAGTTTTGGGGTCCAGAGATCATGCCTAACAACATACTAAAATTTGGTGCTGGTATCCGGATGTGAACTTTTCCCATAGAAGAATGTCCGTAACTCGGGGCACTATCTGAAAAAGTAAAAAAAAAACAATATAATAATTATATTGAAAATTAATTTGATAAAGTTGTTAGCTGTATAAAACAGGTAGTCAATATAAGTTTATAAGTAAACCATTTAAAATGGGGGAAGTATAATAATAACATTCAAACATATACTAACATCATCATCATCATCGTCATATGTTAACATTCTAAGTAATTACTAAACTGGGCGACGCTTGGCGGCGGTACGAGGTTTGTGTACAGGAGAAATAAATTAATATTGTTGCCACGGAACCCTTCATCTACGAGTCCTACTCGCACTTGGCTTCTGTAAAAACTCGAAAGATCTTTAAACGATTTCAATTTAATTTTTAATTAAATTTGAATTGTGTCTTCTAGAAAACAATGCTTACGTATTATTATTTATTTTCAAAATAAAGTACCTACCTACCTATTAGCAAGCGATCAATTAAGTGATCAAAATTCCTTAAATATCTTTTAAACTTCTGTTAGGCGTTCGATGAAAGGGGTAAGTTTATTTTTAATTAAGTTCTCTTATTGCACATAAAACAAAGATTTTTTGTTTGGAAGTTTATTTTCAAGGATAATTATTGTTGTTTGTTTCGAATAATTTATTACAAAATAATGGTTTAAACTAAATTACTTGTCAATTAGGTAATAGTATTTTATGCAACAGTTGTATAAGAAGGTTCAAAAAATGCGAATTGCGTGAGTTGCGATACGAGCCGCGAATGCGGCGAGTATCGCAAATAGAGACGCAATGAGCGTTTTTTGACTTAATTATACAACGTTGCATACAATACTTTTTCTACGACTAGGTTAAAATATAAAATACATGGACGTCACGCGTGTCTCGTCCGGTCTCTCCGAGTGTGTACAGCCGGCATGACAGTTGTGTCTATGGTAAACTTTTTTTTTATATGGCTGGTGACACGATGTGACGATACTTAAAATACTTTTTTTTTATGTTGGCATCAATTAATTTAATTCGGAAAGTTTTGTTTTTCTTATGAATCGTAGGAATTTAATTGTTTGTTAAGTTGGTAGTTGTGAATTTTTATCGTGAAGTTAGAATTGAGCGCTTAATCCTTGACCTAAGTTTAACCTAGATTTAGAAGTCTGTGGATGCTAGCAATAACGTAAAGTGACTATAACGACACTAGTGCTGTTATGGGGAATAGAGTATAGACTTCTCTGAACTCATATTATGTGTTCTTATATTAGTGTTCGTGACCAAGTAAAATACAGATAACAGTACAGGAGTAGAAAAACATATTTTATAAAAACCTAGGTGCTGAGTGATTAATTTATTAGTTCCACTTTTAATGGAGACGTCCAGGTGTTGCGGAGGCGGAGGCTAAATTCCGTCTGTCGGAACTTAGGCGGCGATTACGAGAGATTTTGATGTAGGTTAGTTTAGTTTATTATAGTAGTACATAACTAGGGTGGTAATACAAAGAAAGCCCGAGCTGCAAGCGAGGGTCGTAAATATGCGATCGAGGGCTATCTTTATTACCTCCCGTGTTGTGTACATCATTTTATGTCTACACTTGGCCAGAAAGCGGCTTTTTCCGTACGCGCAGCCTGCGGAAAAAGCCACTTTATGGCCAGGTGTGGCAACAAAGTTATTTTTATTTAGATTTCCTCACAAGTGTGATGAAAAACATTGTGTGTGCCAAGGGCGGTAAAGGAATTATAAACTTCGCCTCGGGCTTCGTAATTCCTTACTTACCGCCCTTGATACACAAGGTACTATTTAAGGCTAATATATTTCAATATAATAAGAAGGTTGCATTGCATTGCATAGAGTGGACGTGTTACAGAAAAAAATATAAATCGTAATATTAATTCACAAATCAAATTAGACTCTGTTAAATTACTTTAAAGTGCAAATTGGTGTAAGTGTTTGTGCGCATATCAGCTGTTTTTAAAACAGAATGGATTAAAGACTCACGAAGTGACGGCTCTTCACCCCCTCGGGTAAAAGAAACGAAGAATATTTAGTGTCTCACTTAAACAGTGACGCTCCATACAACGTCACTCCGCTACACAGATATCATGAGCCTACTACGCTCACCAACTGGAAGCGGCTTAGGACGAAGCGAGTCACAACCGAATCTCACAGAGGGAGAAAGGCACAATGACTTCTTTCAACCGTCGCAAGTCACTCAACGTAAAAAACCCCGGATGGAAAAAAGAAAGTTGGAGGATGATTGTTCCATGAAAGAAGATTTAGCCGAAATTCGTGGCCAGATGGCGAGTATGATGGAAGTTCTGACAACTGTTTCTACTAATCAGTCTCAATTTCTGATCAAAATGTCACAGGAATTTTCCTTCCTTAAAACTCAGATCACTGAAATAAAATCCATTACAGACACATTGAAGTCAGAACAAAACTCGATAAAAGTCAGCATTGCTAAGCTAACAGAACAAACTACAACTACGGAACAAAAAATTGAGACACTTGAATCAGATGTCTTGCAGTTGAAGGCCACTACAACACAACCTGAAACAATGCTTCGAGAAACCATCGTCGCAGAACTACACGACCGAACACAGAGAGCAAAAAACGTAATTCTTACGGAAATACCTGAGCCGACATCCACAGATAATAATGAAAGAAAAGCCAAAGACAGAATAGAAGTAACGAAAGTCTTACAAATGATACTACCAGACTGCCAAGAGCCAGAGCGGTTGTTTCGTCTAGGAAAATATAACCCGGAAAAAAAACGCCCAGTAAAAGTATGCTTACAATCAGAAGTGACAGCTAAAAATGTATTGCGAAATAAAAACAAACTAAACGGTGAAATAAAAATATATTCTGATCAGACGCCGCAGCAGCAAACACACCTCAAAAAACTGTCAGAAGAACTGAAGCAAAGAATGGAAGCCGGTGAACAAAACCTGATAATCAAATACATAAAAGGGACGCCAAAAATAATTCAAGACCCATCAAAAAACTTAAATCAAATGAGCCCGATAATAACACAATGACCGAAGACAATATATCCTACCAGGCAGTAAACGATTATTCACTTATCGTTACAACTAAAAAATCCTTGAAGTGTCTATATGCTAATGTGAGAAGTATCGTTAAGCCCGGTAAATTAGATGAACTTAAATGTGTAGTCCAGAGTTTTCAGAACCTTCTTCACCTAATTATTCTTACTGAAACGTGGATAAAGTCCGAAGAGGAGGCAGATCGCCAGCGCATACCAGGATATACACATTTCTACAACTACAGACCATGTTCGAGAGGTGGCGGAGTCTCCATATTTGCACGCGTCAATCTAGATCCTATTTTAACGGAAAACCTAGTCGTAAATGATAACCACTATCTTTGGATTCACTTGAAAAAATTTTGCCTGGATATCGGTGTCATATATAGAAAACCAGATGCGGCGAACTTTAAAGAGTTTCTTGATATATACGAACAACAACTTAGTAAGAGAAAGCGAGCCGCTGTCTTTGGAGATTTCAACGTAAACATACTAAACAATGATCAGACATGCACACTTTACAAAGAAATATTAAAAGAAAATGGCTTTAAAATTTTAAATAAGATCAGTGAAGACTATGCTACCCGTGAAACTTCAACGACAAAAACAATCCTTGATCATATATGCTCGAATTTAAAACAAAATAATTTCCATTTAGCTCTAATTGATTCGGCTATGTCTGATCACAAGCAAATTTACTTTGAGACAAACCAGTATCAACCCAAGGAATTGACAAAAATAACTTACGAAGCAATAGATTATGAAAAGTTATACAAATCACTAGAGGAGGATAAAAACTGCAATGATAATCGAGCGTTTACTTCATTAGAAAATAAATTGCTGTTACACTTAAATAACAGTAAATTAACAAAAACCAAATTAAACAATCCACCGAGACAGGAATGGATTAACAAAGAAATTCTGGCTGAAATTAGTCAGAGAAATGTACTATGGCATCAACAGAAAAAAGACCCAAATAATAAAGATTTAGAAGACGACTTTAAGAAAAAAAGGAATAGTGTCCATGATAATATACAAACAGCAAAAAGCCAATATTATACGAAATCTTTCGGAGATTGCAAGCATAAACCAGCCAAGATGTGGAAGCTCATAAATAACCTATCTAATAATAAAAGAAAGGAGAATGCTATAGTGGACAAGCTTCAGACAGAAACTGGAGATTACATAACTAACATTAATGAAATATGTGAATGTTTTAATGTCTTCTTTTCGACGATCGGTTCGGTACTAGCGAGTCAAATAACTAATAACTTTACCGTTAATCAACTTTCTAACATACAAACTCACGCCACTGGAAGTGACACAAACACTCTTTCACACCTTGAACCGGTAACCGTAGCAGAAATTAAAAAAATAATTGATAATCTAAACTCTAACACTAGTTCAGGACTCGACAAAATTAGTGCAAAAGTTATAAAATGTGTTAGAAACCTTATCGTGGAAGAACTGGTAGATTGTATTAATGAGTGTCTAGTTAATGGAATCTTCCCTGATAGTCTCAAAGTTGCAAAAGTAACACCATTATATAAATCTGGTAAAAGAAGTGATCCCAGTAACTATCGTCCAATATCAGTTTTACCTGTTATATCTAAAATCTTTGAAAGGGTGCTATATAACAGATTAGAAAAATTCTTAATAACACAAAATTTCTTTTATCAAAAACAATACGGGTTTAGACCAAAATCCAATACTCTTTCTGCGACTGTGGACCTTGTTACACAAATCAAAGTCAATATAGATAAGAAACAAATAGTACTAGGGGTATTTATAGACTTAAAAAAGGCTTTTGATACTGTAAGCCATTTGTTGCTACTAAATAAACTAACTGAGATAGGTATAACAGCTAAAGCATATGATATGCTAAAATCCTATATGTCAAATCGCCGTCAAGTAGTCAAAATTGCCTCTAGTCAAAGCGAGCCTCAATTAATCAATTATGGTGTGCCTCAAGGATCAATTATGGGACCTTTGTTGTTTCTTATATACATTAATAACATTTACAAAATTGGGCTTAAAGGTGACATAACCCTGTATGCTGATGACACCTGTCTTTTTTACTTTGGAAGTTCTATTGATACAATCATATCAGATGCACAAAGTGACTTAGACTTACTGAACACATGGTTCGCACATAATCTCCTGACAATTAATATATCCAAGACCAATTATATAATATTTACACCAAAAAACAAAATACTACCAAATCACAAAGGATTGTCAATAAATGGTCAAGCTTTAAATAGCGTAGAACAAGAAAAATATTTGGGTCTAATCTTAGACAGACATATCACCTGGAAGCCGCATATAGCAAAAATCAAAAATAAGTTAATCTCATTAACAGGTGCATTGCGTGGTATTGTAAAATGCATACCATATGATGTCCGATACATTATTTATAATTCATTAGTTAAACCACATATTGAATACTTAATCGTGCTATGGGGTGCTGCTGCAAAAACGAATTTAAATGTTATACAAAGAGCGCAAAATAAGTTAGTTAAGGTGTTGTTCCACTACGATTTCTTGACACCTACCGTAAAAGTATACAAAGAAACAAAAATAATGAACATAACACAAATCTATATCTATAATAGCTGTTTATTAATAAGGAAGATACTAAATAAAGATCTGCACTCCCAAATCACTTTCAGCAAAAAACAACATATACAAAGGCTAAGGCTAAGACAAAGTGGAATACTATTATACAGATCGAGGACTAACTACGGTAAAAAGACTATTATGCACGAAGGCGCAAAACTATATAATAAATTACCAAGAGATGTAAAAGAGGCGAAATCTATATACATGTTCAAAAAATTACTCAAACATTACGTTGTAAATAACACCGTAGCCCTAGAATAATCTCTTAGGTATATATTATAAATCGTGATATTAATTATACATAATAAAATAAATACATCATGCACATAACAAAATATATATTAGATTGTTTAAATAAGCATGAAATAAACATTATACTAGATGTAATTAATAAATATGTGAAGTCCATAGACAATCTCTACTTAATTTGAAAAACAAAATAAAATATTTAATACTGAAATACTACAATAAAAAAGCAAACATAATATATAGTACCTATTACTTATTGGTAACGTATTTAATAATCAAATATATCGTTTTATTAATTAAAAAGAAAAAAAAAACATAAATAATATCAAACATAAAATAATAATAAAATGCAATATTTAATGAAGTACAGGTACCCGTGTTACTTCTAAGTTGTTAAAATGCCAAAGAAATTGTAAATATGCTATATAAAGTTTAATAAAATTTAATCTCATTATATAATGTAAAATATTACTTCTGTAACTAATTTAAATTTAAATATCAAAAATAAAATGTACTAATTAAACTTAAACATATACTAAACATAAAATAAACATAATGCGATAACAAAATAACATAATACATTTGAATAATTATACTCAAAAAAATGCATTGCAAATCTTAAATATTATGCCTTAAATATATCTTAATTTTATTTACTTTGTAAATAAAATTAAATGATTATACAATTATATTATCAATATATTATAATGTCATTTATAATATATAAAATAAATATTATTGAAATCTACTAGAACTAACAAGATGTCACATCCAGGTGCGCTCGATCTGTGTTCTACAAACTCATGGCAACAGTGTAACGATAACAAGTTAGCTGCATTTGCTGTGCGCATATTTTCGTACCGACCGAGCGGCGAATTTAGATCTACCTCCGGTATGCAAATGTGTACTCTTATGTTTTAATTTAATATATACTTGTTAAGTGTTTTGTTTAATAATTGGCATGTGATTATTTTTCTTTCTCTATGTTATATTTCTCATGATAAGTGAATGTAATTCTTATGAGAAATAAATGTCTTAAACCATATAATGATCGGGGTTGTTATTGTAAGATGTGTCGAAGTTAAACGTTCGACGCGACGCTACTGTACAGCGTCTAGTAATTAAAGGCTGAACACTATAGATTAATTTGGAAACTAATTTGAACGCAAAGTTATTAACTTGTAGTCCACTGAGAAATCATCGCCGTTCGCCCATCGAGACCTATCGCTGTCAAAAGGGTGTTCCGATACGGGTACGGGCTTGCCAACTTGGTGGAATTACTATTAGTTTCACAATACCGTTATTTCATAAACTTACCCACTATGAGAAGTTTCAAAATATTTGTTTTCCAAATAAGTACGCGTTGACACTGAGGTTTTAAAGTATCTCAATATGAGATTTTATTGATAGATATACAAGATTATACACTGCTTAATTCATATAGTCCCAGATAACTTTCTCTTGTTTGTTATTTTTATTCTTAGCTTGTACATTCAAAAATTCACATAAGTATTTCATAATTTCAACCCGAAGACGTTCACTGTTGGACGTCGATTTCCACCAAGATTTCTACAATGAACGGTTGCACGCTTTCTATTTCCATCGGCTTCCGGTGTCTACAACCACGTCGTCATTATCGTCATTTGTGAGGGGCCAAATCACGCTGTGTCTTTTGATCTGAACCATTACGCCTCGTCGGCCATCGGTTCTTCGAGCTACCTATATGCGCCCCATTGCCCCATTAACTAGCGTATATCCCAGCATATAGTGGATCGTAACATCACTAGGCTTTCGATGGTTTTTATATAATACTCTTGAATCTCGTCATGCGAGCGAATCTGTGTGAAAAAGTTTCTATTAAATAAAAATGCATCGAACTGAAAATAGTTCGGACTACTGTGCCGTGAAATCGAAAAAAACTCACCTTCAACAACTAACTGGTAGAGAATGTCCAAGTTTATTGAATTATATTTCTATATTGTTATAGTATTCAATAGTGTTCTAAATAAACGAATGGTGTACTTCAAATAACCATTTATTGGTCAATTACCGAAGTACTCCAGCGGTTTATAACACCTGTTACCCATTGCATCAGCCAGCAGCCGTGCGGTTAGGGTTAACCACAGCACACCGTCTATTAAAACAGTGGCCAATTAAACGTTATCGGGTTTTCCTGCGAGATGGATTACTAGTAGGTTGTTTTCAAAAAAGATGCACGGTTACAGAGTAGTTTTCCTTCCATTCTAAAGCTGAAAGTTACAGTGAAACCTACGTACATTAGCGTAACAAATTAAAATATTATATGATGCTTCAAATATATGGTGCAGCTGCGATAAAATGTGCTTTTTTTTCAATTTTCAGACAAGCTCAAACTCAAAACATTAAAAACTAGTAGGTTCTGTGAGCTGTAGACCTTGCGAGCCTGTGCTCTGGTTAACACATATGGTACTTCGTATGTGACTTTCAAACAAATAAGGTTTTTGTGTTTTCTATACCTACCCAGTAGTTGCTAGTCAATCTGCTACCAAAACAATTTCAACACAATGCGAGAATTGACCTTAATGCCCTGGTTTCAGGTTGTGTTGTTGACCCTTGGGCAGGTACCTAAGTTCTGAGTAGCTACAGGGTACTCCAATACAATTTCTAAACCATGCGTCACAATGCCGAAATACTCTTGGCTCACCGTTGTCATTGATCAGTTCCTATATATACTTGGATGGAAATAGGACAGATATAGACTTAAGATTCGAGTATCTACCTAATAACACGTGTAAGATATCGATCGTGTAAGAGCTCGATTGACGAATGGATGTATGACAAGCCGAAAATTCTTTTTGCCCACAATACCTATGCTCTCTTTAGTCTCTTTAACGTAATACACATAGTATTACGTTTATTTACACGTAACGAAGAATAAACACCCCTAATATCATGCGTTCTCGTGTTTCCTATATAAACCATGGTTGTTATGTATATAATACTGTTACATGCTATTACGATTTGAGGGGCCAATATAACCGACAATGTTTTGAAATGGAAGCCCGGAATCCATAGTAATTTCTATAGTATCGTTCCAACGTATTGTAGCTTTCGCAAAGTTAATTAAAGTTAATCGTTTGTTTGTTCATATATTGAAAGCATATTCTGAATGTGAGCTGCATTAGGATATTTAAGTATTTTTACTTATTAACGTGTTTACGTATGTAGGTAATATCAGATCTCTAACCCTTGTTAGACGCCTGCAAAAATCAGTTTTTTCGATCCTATGGATAGGATCGAAAAAACGGTTTTTTGCAGGCGGAAAGGTTACTTGGATTATTTTGTACGATATCAATGCCGTAAAGGCGATTTAATATGTGACTTACGCTGGAATACTGAAGTCATACTAGTGACATCGGAATACATACACAAGATTAAGTTATAAAAGTTTGCGTACCGCCGCAGAACCTTATTTCAACTAAGGCTCGGTCATCAAAGCAGACCTACCAAGCGCGCTGTAACACCCAGATGTATTTTCCTGTATTAATATTCAATGTTTATTCAGAGTGGGGGCATTTTAATTAACAAACCAAACCCGAATTCACGACTTAAAAGTTGTGTACCTATATTATATTTTCATCACTGTAGAAATAGAGTTTTTAGTTCATCATAATCACCATGGAAACGGGAATAAAAGTTTAATTACAAATATAGTACATTACATACCGGCGCCAGTAAAGTAAGAAATGTCTAAGATGCTTTTTAGGGCTCATCTGCAAGCGCACTATATCCGCAGTAAGTCCAACGGAGGCCGAAGGCCAAGCACCGCTTCAGGCCAAAGGCCCAAGGGGTTATCTCACGCAAGCCGTATATGAGTCTTATTTTCGAGAGACCGAAAAACGCCACTTTGGCAAACGTCACATTGGATATAATATATCTGGCGCCTAGAGCTCGTGCGTGCGTGACGAGCTTAACTAGAGCCATCATAAGTTGGGATGAAATAAATACCTGCGACGTAAGCAGCACGTACGAGCGTTGTTTGCACGACATATTTTATTTCATTGTCTTGCTTTGAATAAAGAATATCATATTTACATAACGTTGAATTTGGATTTACGCTGCTTGGCATACAATTTAAAATTACCTACACAAAGTAGTAAAATGAATAACATATATAATAGTGAACATAATGCGCGTGTGACGTAATAGGCAGTTATATGGTGTAAAAAGCAGTATGTAAAAGGCGTTAACACTTGAATCAGTAGCTACGCTCAGGATTCTACTTTACGACAACGCCAAAAAACGTTATTCTCTTTGATCAAAATGATACATCTATCAGTTTACTCCCTTGTGACACAATTTAATATTGTCTACAGTCACTGTACTATAGAAAGGAAAAAAAAATATTCCCTTTTTATTGTTTCATAATACTGTTGCTGGCCAGTCACTCGTGTTTAATATTGACATCACCTGAGTACGCCCTCACACAATTAGGTTTTATCGATTGTTACTGTCAAGTAGTATGTTTAATACTAGAGACCCGTTGCGGCGTCGAAAGGCCGCTAGAATATGGTAATACTGATAGAGAAACAGAGAAGGAACCGCTTTATTGATAAGGAGTTTTGAGAATTTTGTAAGTTAACTCTTTGTAGTACCTATACTCCAAAAACACCTTTGATTAAAATGGTGTCTTAAAACCTGCCGCCACCTTTCCCTATCATTATACACCAGGTCGAATGCTCAAATAAAGTCTCACTGCTTTTAGTGACAAGGTAGTTGCGGTACGTGGCACACAAAAAAGAATAAAACATGTCCGATCTTAGCGACTTTCGGACCATTCAATTATTAGGTAGCTGTTTACCGAATCAGAAAAACAATAATAAAACATGACTTAAATTTGACCCTGTATATTTATAATTGTAATAAATTTCTACAATCTACGATATAAACAATACTAACACTATAAGCAGTATCTGAGCGAGCGAGGAGGCCAATCAATATCTGACGGTGACTATCAGATATTGATTGGCTTCCTCACTCGCTCAAATTATCTGATGGAACCTCGACTGTACTGAAATCTTTGTAATTTGAATGGAAGGATGGCGTCCCGGCGAACTTCGTCCCGCCTCATGAAAACGCGGTCACCACGCCATCTAATGGGTCTAATTGTATGTTCAAACCATCCAGGGATCCTCATAAATGTACACACAAAATGGCCCGTTTCCTAATCACAATTTTCTTCGGATGAACTGTATATTATAATCGGCCTAACGTATTTCCCATATCGTTGTATCCTTGGACACCGAAAGCGTTCCAACGCCTTGCATATACATAGGTGTCTTGTATGAGCCGCTAATTAGTTTGGTAGTTAAACAACTAAAATTAATATTTTGATTAAGTGACAATCTTGTTGTGAAAATTGTGTCCCCCCCCCCTTTTATCTTCTAAACCGTGAGTTCGAAAAATATAAAAAATTTTCAACGATAACGCTTAATTAATATTTTCAACAAAAATTATTTTCAACAAGATCGGATTAACCGTTTTTAAGATATTGCCGATAAACTGCGCTTCTCAACAAAAGGACGTAATTGCTATGAAGATACGCTCGTTTGTTGTTGTACTTTTTTTACATCGTATTTTACCTTATAGCTACGGCTATGGAACCTTCCCTACACTGAGCATGGTCCGACATGCTCTTGGCCAGTTTTTTGTTAATTCTGGAGTTTTACTTGACTACCCCTTTCGCCCGAAACAAATACACTCTCGGACCATGAATTCGGGTCATTTTCTATGAACAATTATATAGAAAATGACCCGAATTCATTGTCCGTCAGTGTATCATGTATGCACCGAACAGAAGCGCTGTCGGTAGGAGTTTTACTGGTATATGTTGATTGTTCTTGATTAGAATTTTGTTCGGGACGGCTCGACTCCGCGTTCAACTGTGGAGTCTGAATGTTGGATAACAGTAATTTCGTGGTAATTAACCACATTCGCGAAGGAGTCTTAGGTTTCTGTTTTGTTAAGTTTAATTAAAGGGGTTAGGTATATTTACTGTCTTCAATGTTTACAGGTTTTGCTTTCCACGAAGTGAACCACGTGTTTGTTTGACACTATAATATAATGTCCTTAAATAAAAAAAAAAACGGTCAAGTGCGAGTCGGACTCGCGCACCGAGGGTTCCGTACAAATTCATAAGTAGATACGCGAATAGTACAAGAAAAACTGTATGTCGATTAGTTTAGTAGGAGCAAATAAGTAGTATATGTTATGATTTTTGCAAATTTGTAAAAAACAGTGCAAGTTAGGAAAACAATTATATTTTTCCTGTAATGCTTAGAACCTGACGAGTAATGATTCTATTTAATAGCAAGGACCATTCAATCAAGAGGACTGTCATTCTCCGTTCCCCGAATTCACAAAGCTATATGTATAAGCTTGGTAAAATAATTATTTACAATTATTCAACTTTGCAAACGTGACACAGTATTTAAATGTTAGAATTTATTTATTATTAGCTGTTTATGAACTAATTGTTACTATACTATGTTTCTTTGTTCAATTATAACATCGTTAAATGTTTAGTGTTTTAGCGCCATCTAGTTTTTGCCTGGAAATCCCCTAGCGTGAAACAGGGCATCGCTTAGTTTTGCTACTCGCCGCTAGGCGAAGGTTTTTAAGTTTTTGTAAATTTCTAAAAAAGTATTAAAGTTAGCAAGACCGTTCTATTTTTCCTGTAATATTCAGGTTGATATTTATAATTAGTAATTATGACACATTTTTCTGATCAGTAACTTCGGAGATAATAGGGGGGGAATGGTATATAAAAATGTATAAATCAAAAACTACTTTTTTAAGAAAAAAAATAAAAATGGTGTTTTAATCTACAAATTAAGCCCTTTCATTTGATACCCCACTCAATATAATAACCCTACTTTCAATTTTCAAAGTCCCATTACGGAGCCTTTTAAAAAAAAAGTAAAAAAGGTACAAGATATTTTTTATGTCCAATAAGCTCGGGTTAGCTACTTTTAACACTATTCCAAATTTCAAATCGATAGCAGCAGTAGTTCCTGAGATATTTGGCTGTGACAGACGGACAGACAGACAGACAGACAGACAGACAGACAGACAGACAGAGTCGCACCATATTTACCATTTTGGTACGGAACCCTAAAAACGTATTAACTGAAAAAATACGGGAAATATTTAATTGAGATTCTAAAATCGTAAATGAGCATTTTTTAAAATAAATGTTTTTTTTTATGTATAAAATATTTACATTAATTATTGTGCCTATATTAGTTGATCTACCTACAGATAAATTATAAATGAATAATTATGTTTGGTATATAAAAATAATATTTGATGTCTACTCTTTTTTAATGACTGAGTTTTTTTTATACTTGGTAGTTTTTATATGAGGTATGTTTTTTAATATTGATCTCCTGAGAAATACACTTCGATCTATATTATGACTACATTTTAAAAACTATTTGATCAAAAAAATAAATATTATTGGTATAGGTATATTTATAATGAAAAAAAAATCTTTTTAATGAAATTTATAGAACGATATTTTTAATGAAATTTATAGGATAATAGATTGCCATGTTTGTCTGCCAGCGGCGTAGCCGATGTAAAAAAGTCGATTCTATCCCGGAACCTGACCTCTCGCAAAACAGAAGAAGGGGGAGGGGGGCGGAGCTCTCCACGAGAGAGGCTCGGGAGGCGGAGCCCCTTGCATAGAAAAAGCAAAGAAATCAATCCTCGTTTTCTTTTAGGTTAGGTTGGTTAGATAGCTTGCCTCCCTCAGACCAGAAATAGAAGGCCCGCTTTGCGGGGCTTCGTCGACTTGCTGGCGCATCGTAGTTGCTTCGAAAAAAAAACGAAAGTAAAAGCTCTTTTTATCACTCCAGATGTAATTTTTAGATCTCAAACATTTGCCTTTGCGTAATTCAGAATAAAATATCGATTGCTTTGATTTATGCTATGACTCAAAGAAAAAAGCTCAATCATTAAAAAAGATGGCCCTTTAGATTTTGTTGCCTGCTGCTTTTGCAAAATTAAAACGATCATTAAATACATGTCAAACATTTTTTGCGAATTTCTAAGCAGATTAAAATATCGCTTGATTTGATTTATTCTATATCTCACAGAAAAAAGCTCAATCGTTAAAAAAGATAACCATTTAGATTTTTTTGCTTACCGTTTCAAAATTAAAACGATCATTCAAATACTAATAAGATCATTTAAATAAGTGCTAAAAATACTGACAAATCACTTGGTAGGTTAAGTAGGTACTTTACGAAAATGTTATTAACAGAAATGAAAAAATAATAATTTAGTAAGCACAATTAGTTTCTGTTATGAGATTGATTTGCAATATTTCTAGGGCTGCGTGTTCAAACGATGCTAGGCCAAGAGACATGATCGGTGATTTCTTTTATCCAACCCCAAAATTCCAATCTTAGGTATATATTATAGTTATAGATAATAGATTTTATCCCGGAAATCACCCCTTAAAGGGTGCGAAATGGTTTATTTATTTAAACTTTATTGCACAAAACAGAACTAATCGTACAATTGGCGAATATAACGCCAAAAGGCTTTCTCTAGTAGCTAACCTTAGGGCAAAGCAGATAGCTTGTAGGCGGTGCAACTAACAAAAAATAAATATAACTCATTACATTACATAAATTATTTATTAAAAATAATAATAAGTACATAGTAGTAGTAGTGTTAGTGACATTTTTCTAGTAGTACGCTTATACATTAAATTTGTTAGGTATGCGAAATGCTAAAGTGTTGAACTCCCTGCCAGCCCTACATAAAAAGCATAAAATAATTCAAAATGTTGGGCTATTTTGGGGTTTTTTTCAAAATACCGATTCCGAGCCGAGAGAGTAGGTTTTTTACAGTATAAAATATACCTACTGTAAAAAATACTGGCCTGTTTCGAATAAATAAAAAATGTATTATCAAAATACCCTTCAGCATCAATTTTGTAATAACAGGCATATTTTCTAATTTACGCTGGTTCACAACTGCAAGCAATTCTGAAAGAAAATTCGTTTTATGATTAATTAAATTCTCTGGTATTCATCTGGTAAAATTAAAAGAGATATTTTGCTCTTTTAATTGGTACTTTAAAGTAAAACTAACTCCTACTGTAAATGGAAGCATATTTTGGGCAAAATATTCATGTTTTTTTTTTCTGAAACCCATCGTTTTCGGAAATATGATATGTAGATATAAAAAAATCATAACCTTTCCGAAAACTGCTTTATGAATGTGACAAAATAAATCAGTCTTTGTTTATTCTTATATTATTTTATAGTTATCGGTAATTTGACATAGGATTGCTGGGAAAACATATTTTATTCAAGCGCGATTGTTTTTTTTTTAATTTATCTTAAGCAATTTTATATCAATAAAAAAAATATTTAAGGTTAACTAATCAAGAGTTTAGAATGAATTTGCCGTGGTATTATATTCAGGCAAGTATTCGGAGCTCGCGTGAACTAGAACTTGTTCCGGGAACTTTCCAGAAGGCTCGTCGGTTACCTGCCAATTACCCGCGGACAGTTTACGTACTCGATAAACACTTAACGGGAAAACTAAAAACATTAAAAATTCACTAAATTCAGAGACATTTTTAAAGGACTTCATACCAAGTTTATTTTGAATAAAAGTCATTGTATCGTAACCGAAGCCACTCAAGCATAGACAGACTTGACATTCCTTCGTAGGCAGCACTCCGACACTGCGACATGTATTTTTTGATAAGACACCAGATTAGGTAAATTTGACCTTAGTAAAAATCTCTTAGTTTTCGAGATATTAACGTTTTTGCAACGTGATACCCTGACTCGGAGTTTTGATTGCCATGGCTAAAATATTAAGTACTTATTTTACAAATCTGTTTTTTGCTAAGAGCGTCTGAAAGAAAAATTGTTACTCTACATGTTTTAAAGCTAGATTAACAATTGACTATAAACGACTATTACGTTATTTCTAAAATAGAGGAGAGGAGATATGTCAACATTAGTTAGGTACATACGTTTACACACAGTTGAACGAATGAGCTTTCAGACACACATTATAATGATTAAACATATTAAATGAACACAAGTCATTTCGGCAAATTATGGGGTGAAACATGATATCAGGTCAGTATTATGCCACACATCAGATTTAGCTCTAATAATAATATAATAATGTATTTATTGAAATACACGTTTTATCCAGGAATCGAATCCGGAATTAAGGAAGTAGAACCCATCATAATCACAATAAAACTGCACAAAAAGGATCAGTCGCGGTTATCTGGAATACTTAATTAAACAATTCTCAAGGATAACAGTTTCCTTATAAATCTCCCAGTATTATACTATATCAATTATTATAAATTAAATTCTAGTTTAATTCCAAGTAACTTCAACCACGGTTTAAAACATTGTACTTAGCTTGTCACGGGAATCGCTTTTGAAGTACACTGATTCGACTTTACTTGGTAGAAATAATTATAATAAAATATAACATCACGATTATAAGCACTTGTGCTATCATACTTTGCAAACACTCCATCTGCCCAATCGCAGTCTCGTTCCGTCAGCCACCTCTATCCTCGCCCGCTCTAGGATAAGTGACCACACCGCCCCGCTTCACTCTCTCTCTAACTTTTCAAAGACAACGTCTAGTCTAACAACTATCTTATACTATCTTTACAAACAATAGTAATCCCTATGTTTTTAAACATAAGTTCTTCTCAGGTGCACGTGAGCAAGGGCGGCATCCCTCCGCCAAAACCTCGATCTGTCTCGCGCCCACTCGTTGCGAAAGGTCGCTCCGTCCTCCTTTCTCATTGCAAATGGTCGCGTGCGCTGTCTGCGTCCCCACGCCAAAGCCACGTCTCTCAAGTGACCAACACGTGCTTGAAATTTGCCTGTAATTTACCAATTTAACAAAGTAGATAATGTTTTTACTACTGTCCCTTAGCCCTGTAAGTTTAAGGTTCAAACTGCATGGTGATATCACAATCTATCAACTCGTACAATTTAGACCAATTCTCGTATTCCTTAGTTAAGTATTTGCCACATATGGGGGTAATATAACAGACTTAAAAGCAATAAAGTTGCACATTTTTTGCACTTAAACATGATTCTTTGTATTAGACAAAGATCTTAAACTTGAGACTTTTTTGTTCATACTGACCTGACTGTCTTAAATTTATTTCAAAGGCTATTTTATGTTGCAATTTGAAATTCTTTCTATGAGTTTGTTTCACACGCGCTTCTAAGGAATTAGTATAACGTAATGTTTATCTCATATTAATATATAAAAATATAGGTATATACCACTGCCACTACATCCTTGGACACTGGAACTCCAAGGCCGCGTTGCAAAGTAATCTCCGAAACTCTCAATTTTCCCTTTCCCACTCAAGGAGCACAACTTGGTATGCAGATTAATAATTTAAACATTTGTCTTGACTTACAACGCCCCCAAATGTCTTAGACATTGCGAGGTCGAAATCTGGGCATGTAAAACTCCCAAGACCCTTAAGAATCCTCTTCCTTTTCCTCCTCAAAAAACACACCACTGTGGTTTTCTAAGTAAAACACACTACAATTTCGCGTGCAAATTTTAAGCAGCTCTTATTTATTAGTAAATAATCACGTACCAACTTAAGTCGGAAACTTCTATCAAAAGGTACTACTTATTTCGTCAAAGAGAATAGTTTCCCAACATCTGGAATTCCATTCCACTCCATAAAAATACCGATCTATTTAAAACTACAAAAGCTTCTTTTTGTGGCACAAAATAAATCCGCAAGTAAGTTTCCAATCCGCGTAACAAGAAAGAGTTGCATCGCCTACGATAAACGTTATGTGGGGTATGTTCGGATCGCTTTGTGAGGGGAAGTGCGGAGTTTCCAATTTCTCCGCTCAGAATTTCTCCGTTGCGGCTTACTTGTTATTTTACTTCGTATAATTATCGGAGGTTATTTGAGTATTCTAGCTAATGCTATATTTTTATTCTTTGTCAGGCGGATATTTATTTTCATACTTTTTTTGGGAGACTAAATCTTTTGACACGTCCGGTTTCGGTACGTTTTGTCATTCCTCATCTACAAATGTTTGGCGAAGCTGTACTGCTTTCTATACATACCTAACCTACTAAAGGATACCTAACACGCTTATTAATCTTATTATAGTTAGGTAAACCTATTTTTTAGCAATCCTGACTTACATTTAGTAACATTTATATTAAGCTAAGCCTTGCGTAATCAAATAATTTAGTATTAAATATATGACAACTTGCATACCATACTTGATGGGTATTGGGTAGGTTCTATAAAATCCTATTCTTTTTGTGACTACCAATACTAACATAAAGACAATACGCAATAACAACTGAATTTCTATTTATGATTGTTCCATTTTTACCGCGCTTCACTTTTAGAAAAGCGGTTTACCGCATCCATCTAGTTTCGAGTTGTTTGAAATGGGCTAGCTACTAACTGAAGCGCTAGTAATAGTCGTTCAGCCTTCCATTAAATAGTGTTATTGTCCGTTCGAAGTTGCAGATAACAGCTTTACCCGCGAACGCGTCGAAAACATTTCCCGCTAAACACAACTTTGATTGAATACCACCATTATCGCGGTTTCTATTTAGATTGAAGTGTCAGCGTAACACAGGAAGTTGAATAAGCAATTAAAATCAAAAGTCGGTCACTCTCCTTTTCATTGAATAAATTCAGAAATTAATTTTCAACGAGACAAAAGACTCGCTTAACCAAAGTTTGTTGCGTCAAAATTATTGGAATACATAATTTTGTTTGTGTTGAAATTGGAAGTTACGTAAACTATATGCTGAAATCAAAGACGGTCTATCCAATTACTGGCATTATCAATTTAATAAGACTGTCATCAAACAGAAGTCAACTCGTAATTTCATTCTCAATTTCGAGAATGTTGAACACGTCGCAAATTATCTTTTGTATCTACATGTAATAAAAATACGTTAGCGCCTTGAATTATATTTATATTATCGTCACATTTCTCTATTCTATTTATACTCTAGTAGCATTTAACCGCGGCATTACCTGCGTTATTCCCGTTATTATCCGCAGGGAGGTTCCTACTAGGATATAAAGTATGTTTTAATCCAGGACATGGACTAGTCGTATGTCAAATTTCATCACGATTCATACACGTCTTACTGCGTTACTAACAAACATCCAAACCTCTTCACAAACTTTCACATTTATATCATTATCGTTTCATATTTTGTGGGAAATGCTAAATTACTACGCTAGTTAAAAAGGCTACGAGATATTTTTGTCCTGGTAAATCCCCCTAAAATACATATTTGTTAATTATTATTTATGTGAGTAGATAGCAGCGTTATTATTATTCTTTCAGATCTATGGGCCTTTGATGCCTGAAATAAATGATTATTATTCCGGTATATCTTTATTTTCTTAGATTAGGCTTTTTACAATATATATATGTATATAAAAAGTAAAATACAAAATAATATTACAAAATATAAACACATTATAAAAAACATAAACTAGGGTGCCGCCGGCAAGGGGGCGGGGCCCAGGCTACCGGTGGTTAGGGCTGCAGAGAGAGGAACCTCCTGACGATGCGCGCCGTGTCCAGAAGAACCGCTTTCTGTATCTGACCCTTGATCCAGTCATTTAGCGAGAGTCCCGTTCGCCGAAATTATTATTATTATTATTTGTGTCTTTCCCGTACACAAAAAAAATGTGTCCCGGCCCTTTGGGAGGCGTGCGCGAAGCCGAAACCAACGCGTAGAGGCCCTTTCGATAATTTAATGAAAGGCAAAGTATACACCCAGCGGATGCTGACCCGGCCCGTGTCATGGGACGCACGCAGAGACAGCCCCCGCCAGATGCAAGGACTATTGTTGATTGATGGAATCTAACTCTACTGGGCTATGGTGGTGGAAATATGGACTAAAAATACTGGGCTATGGATTGAGACATGACGGTGTCTGTCAGGAAAAGTGTCTCATGGCTTTCGCGGCACAGAGAGACCGTGACTTGTCCTCCGCTGATGGGCCCCTGTTTAGCGACATTATGAGCAATGGCCTAGAGGCAACACCGCTGCCGAGGGCTGCAGGGTGTCGAGAGGTGTGCTGCGCTTTCTCCGAGGGTACTCGCGGCGTTATGCCCTTTAACACTTCCACACCTGGAGCATATAACTCTCGCGACTGCACTCTGGACGGCCGGTTAAGGCAAGCCAGAGGCGGGGGTCCTTTCACTATTACCCAACCCTCCCTAAGGACCCCCCGGAGGGACTTGTAGACGATAAACCCGACACCACCGTGGGACAGTTGATCACCCTCCCGGAAGTAGACCCAGTTACCGGATTTCAGGATTATCGAGTCCTCACCCTGTCTTTGGACTTCCGATAATCCTACAATGTCCCATCGTAACTTACTCAACTCTTCCTCCAGCTCAACGATCTTTTCGTCAGTCCTCAGTGTTCTCATATTTAGTGTTGCCAGGGCCCAGTAGTCGTTGGTTGTGGTAGCCAGGTCTCTGCCGGAGATTCTTAGCACCCTCTGCCCCGGCATTACCGCAGCTGCTACCGTAACTGGGAACAGCGAGGCTGTCGGGGACTAGGGGCCGAGTCGTGTGGTTGTGGTTCATAGGGGAGAAATGCCATAATCGCCACGCTTGGCAGGCGGGTTGGCGATCGCAGTGCGGTGAATGGTACGCAGAAGGACGCTGCTGCCCGCCCTCTAGGAATAGATCCCATAGTCGTCTTTTACGACACCCACGGGAAGAGTTGGGGTGGTGCCATTCGTAGCCGGCACCACACAGCAAACCACTTTGTATTAAGTATATTATGATGTGAGTGACTGTATTAAATTATTATATTGAATATCTCCCACAGGTTCTCTTTAAGGGAACCCATTGATTGAAGTAGTCTTTGAGAGTATACCTCTTTTTCACTTTCAAATGCGTATTAAAATAATTATTTTAATCGGTCCCAACGTTCGATCCTGCTCAACTGCGTAACGACTCGTACCGCATTTTTAAAAACGACAAGAACGAGTATCTTTTGTTTCAATTAAAATGAAAAGAAATCGTATATTCAATTACAACGAGCTGAAATTTAATTCCTTGTTTTTCTTGTTTAAAATTCTTCTTTTAACGTTATTTTTCTTCTGCGTAAAATTTTAGTTAAGTAATTGCTCGTTGACTCGACTAAGTCCATAAAAACATTATTTCAAAAGACTTAAACTGACTAAACGTGTTACTTATTCATTCATTTCTATAACCCAGATAACGACATAAAAGTGCTTTCATAACTATTTAAAAAGATTCGCTCTTCAGCCAAATGCGATGAATAATAATATTTCCTACTCGTTCATTCACTCCCAGGCAGCCGAAAGAAGTGCATTTCGCATGGAGCAAATAATTCAAGATAAACTGTATGGTGGGACAAACTTAACTTTGCTCTTGAAAAACTGTTGTCCCTATACATCGACATATTATGTCGTGGTTAGTTTAGTAGGAGCAAATAAATTTGTCTTACAATTTTTGCGAATTTCTAAAAAACGCTGCAAGTTAGGAAAACCGTTTTATTTTTCCTGTAATATTTAGGATGATATTAATAATCGGTAATTATTACAGATTTTTCTATTCAGTAACTTCGGAGATAATAGGGGGAATGATATTTTTTTTAACGTTTTTTGTATTAAATCAAAAACTACATGACTAAGAAAAAAAATAGTTTTGGAATCTACACATTAAGCCCTTTCATTTGATATACAATTCAATATAATAGCTCTACATTTTCGACATCCCATTTCGGTCCCCTTAAAAAAAAACTAAAAAAGGTATAAGATTTTTTTTCTGTCCAATAAGTTTGGGTTAACGATTTTTAACACTAAACATAATAGGAACTTCAAGATTCATGTTGATTCGTATGCGATTTTCTTCTAATGTATTTATGTAACATTTTAAGCTGATATTTTACAAAAGTTATATTGTATAGAAAAATATCATTTTGCCTTATTAAAATATTTATAAAAGGCAAATATTAAAAACGATTTCAGTTGCCTCTTTCAAGCGTTTGTCTTTTGAATGTAATTAAATGTCAAAACATTTGAAAATGAAGATATAAACTTAGGAAATGTTTTATAGAAGCAAAATGTGTGCGAGATTTAATTTTGAGAGGGCGTATTTATCGCTCTCACCTAGGTATGTACGTATTTTATTTGCAAATGTTATTATATGTATATCGTCTTAGACGATTGAAGAAATATTATTAGCATGGTTTTGGCAGCCAAGAATATAATTATTTCAATATGGTTGAACATTATAAATGGGTTAATTCAGTGTTTTGAGGACCGCTTTAGCTTAGTTGGTAGAGTGACCCTGCCTACGAAGCAAGAGGTCCTGGGTTCGAATCCCGGTAAGGGCATTTATTTGTGTGATGTTCCAGAGTCATGGATGTTTTCTATGTATTTAAGTATTTGTATCTATTAAATATATCGTCGTCTAGTATCCATAACACAAGCCTTATTGAGCTTACTATGGGGCTAGTTCGATTTGTGTAAGATTGTCCCCTAATATTTATTTATTATTATTTATTGATTATTATCATACTCAGTTTAATATTTTGGTATGAATGTACGTAACGTTCCAGATTCTAGCAGGAAGCAGGTATTAAAAGGAACTTATATTAATTGAAGCTTTATTTAGGTTGCTACATTTGTAGTCCGATTGAATGACCGTGATGGAAAAATTAAATAGGTAGTCCAATTCAAATGATCGGTTTTTTTTAAATCTCATTAATACTTCGATATCAAAGAAAAGTTGCTCCATACGACAGCGATTGCTAACTTTATAGAGGATTGTTATAAAACTCTTCGTCAGTTCCTATATCTTGGCATAGCACAAAACCTTCCAGACCGTTACAGACTTACAATGGACTTGGCTATCCACTCAGAGTTACAGAGATATAAAAGTTTTTTAGAACTTTAAATCCAAGCTGCAAGTACTCTGAAATAAACAAAGAATCGCTCAATAGAATGCAGTGAAAAACGTAAAAATATAACAAAATGCGTTAAGCTACCGTTTAACTAAATGGAATGTTCTCGTTGTTCGATTGGATAAAAATGGTAAAATAAATTGCCATTCGCGCACGTACATTACCCTGAACAAAATATGGGGCTCGTACGTCAACATTTGTTATCCGCATTTATTTGATAATGTCAGGAATAATTATGTAAAGCCCCGGTAGAAATTTACGTGACAGTTGCCTTATGGTTTCCAAGTAGAATGTCATAAATATTTATGCATAATCCCTAAATTGCATATGGGAAATACGTATAAGAAAGTTTGAGATACTGATAAACTTATGAATGTAATTTTATCTGCTAATCAAAACATTTTGAAACATAGGCATCAAGCATAGGTACGATTATTTTGACTTTGACACTCGGCAAATTCCGACATTTTTCGGGAGAGATCGGAAGTGCAAATGACACGAGACACATTGCTGCATATTCTTAACATCATAATATGCACTTAAAAATCTAAGACAGCAATGTACATCACCTGTCACAATGACATTGTTACAGTAGACTTATGAATAATACAGATGTGGCTTGATTTAATTATTACATCGCCTTACTAAACATATTAAATTACTACAGGGAATTTATTTCTTTTATCTACATCCATATCATAATTTCCCTACAATATGCTCAGGAACGATAGGCAAATGGCCTATATTAAGAAACCCGTACCTGTAGTTGCATCTTAATATTTACATTAAATCACACTGTATCTTAATGTTCACATTAAAGTATCGATACCTAACCGATACTTTAATTTTCTTATTGCACCGTTCAAATTGAAGTTATAAAAAAAAGTAAAGCAAAATAAATAAAGTTTTAACTTATTATTGTGTTTTATTCAAACTTCGGTTTTATACCTACAAATAAGTTAATAGTACCACTTGAAAATGCAGGCCATATTTGTGTATATTGTGGAAAACTTATGATAAAGTTATGTATGCGACTGTACATAAGTAGGCATTAAAACACTCGTGTGACCAAGAGGCACGAGTGTGTACTCGTGCCTCTCATTACGCACCAGTCACATAAATAACTAATAAAAGCGTTATTTACAATCAATACTAATTGTATGATTAATAATGAAACCATAAATTAATAATAATTCTTTTGATCGTCCGTCACATATATGATAAAAAGTTGATTATAGTCTATATGAATATTTAGAATATTAATGAAGTTTCTATACTTAGGTTGAGATTTTATTATTAATTTTATTAAATAGATTTGAAATTGTTATGACAGTGAAGTCTAGGACTTTATATACTCTATGTAAAAAAAAACGAACCTTTACGATTAAAACCGAGAACTCCCGAGTGTCAAAGTGGAAATAATCGTACTGAAATAATTTTACGTTAATAACCTAGAGTTCAATAATTAATTAGTCATTCGTCATTAGTAATCAATTTTGAAAAAATGTTTGCTCTGATGAATGGTATTCTCTTAGAAGCCAGTGTGTAATATTGTTGTAAGCGGCTCTAGCAAACAGGATTACGGACGGACGTGCCGGACAAAATCTAATTGAGAGTTGCGCTAGTGCTTTTGCTATGCCACTAACCCTATTCTGGCACTAATAGTCACTTTCTAATCAATGCATAAATAACAAATAGTAGAAGTTGAATCCCTTTAATTATTGTCCTCAAATAGAACAGGTATTCACAAAATATGATAGATAAATTATTACCTACGACTACCTCGTATTCAGCGAATCTTCGGTACATGTTTTTTCTCCTCTGTCGTTTTGCTCTTGGCAGAACGGTCGCAGTCACATTGAGACGTCAACGTCGGTATTACGGCTGTCAAATGATGCGTGATGCCGAGATCCTGGATGCTCCTTACATGTTTATCTATGTGTTAAAATAATGTTTTTTCTTGATCAAGCCATACCAAAGTACTAACTGACATACCTCGCAGAATTACACAATTGAAGTGGTAGTGGACGGGCCATATAGCCCAGAGAACGGATAACCGTTGAGGCAGTAAAGTCCTGAAGTGGTGACTACGAATAGGTAAGGTAAGTGCAGCGTAGGACGGCCCCCGACTCGTTGAACAGACGGTTTCGTGAGAGTAGCGGGGAGTTTTGGCTGCGGTCTGCACAGGACCGCACTCTGTGGCGATCTATGAGGGATGCCTATGTCCAGCAACGGACGTCAGTGGCTGATAGATAAGTAAATATTATACTGGTGGATAATACGAGTATCATGGGAAGCTTCAGTCTATATTGAACATCTGCAAATATTTCTACAACAACAGACAGCCTATTTAATTGTTTGTTACGTAGGTATGAATATTCTTGAAAACTATCTTCTAGTTGCTCGTGCGGTTTTTATAAACCTGCCTGAACATAGGTATATAAACATTCCATCTAAAAATACCTCTTAAAAAACCTTAATCCAAGATTTGTGTCAAGTAGAACCTGCTTTCAATTGTTACGTTTTCCCATGACTTAGGCTTCGTTCGCGCTTTGTTATTTAAATCGGGGTATTAAACGCGACTGTGTTCTGAGTAATCTGCTCCTTGTAGAATAATTTTAATGCGTATTTTTTTCTGGCGGGATATGGAATCATGCTTGGGCTTAATGTTTTGTATTATGAAATCGGCTCAATTTCGGAACTAAACGGTGGAATATCCGAATGTATCTACAATGTGGTCACGGACTTTATTTTCCTGTGTGTAAGGCGTTCAGATATTTTTATCGCCATGGTAACGTGTAGATATTTATGATCTCCACTGTATCTCTTTAGCCGTCACGCGATCTTATAGTTTATAACAATAGAGATATTCTAAGAAGTATCAGTATTACGGGAACAATAGCAATCCCAATACTCACGCGGTATAGCGTACATATTTACGTAGCAATAAGTGTCACCGGCGCGCGCGATAACAGTCCTAGCGCAGCAGTTAATCTCCTTAATGAATTTTCATAGACGAATCCGCCTCATGCACAATCCATTCGGGGACTGTCAGTGAATAATGAGCTCCCGTATTTCACTAGTCAAACGACAATTTTCGGGAATCGAATGGAACACGCAAAGCGACTTTAATAGGTGCGTTTGTGTAACTACCTATTGCCCTTATACTGGCGCATATTTATCCAAAGAATTAAAGAACATAGTCGACATAGCTCACACAGGAAGTTATTTTCAACTTCCTTTGAGAGCTATATTATATTGGTTATAATCGGTGGAAATGGATTGGGCATGACTCGAAGAATAGATGGTCAGTAGGGCACACAGGTTTTTGAGTGGAGATCATACGACCCAGTGTGGGTGAAGATAAAACTAGTGACCCGAAAAATGGTTTAATATGCACGTAGCGTAAAATAGTCACGGGACAACATTTAGGGAATTATTTGGGACTAGGATGCGCCCGATGGGCTTCTACTTATCTGGCATGAAATTCGGGAAGACGGATCAGAGTAACACCGCTTTGGTACCATAATTGTTATTGTTACGTTTTAACGTTTAACTGACTTTTCTTCCCACGTCAATAGGTATTCACATTTGAGCATGACTTATCATTTAGCAGCACAACACTTACAGGGAGCAAACCCTTTTCATCTTTTATACGGAAAATAACGAAAAGTCTGCGGAAAATAAAATTAGACACACGTTATTTGCAGTCCTTACTTTACCTTTCAAACGAAATTCCGTTGGAAGTCGCTGAATAATTTTCTAAAGCGCTTAGCGTTCATTTGTCAAAGCTAAAAAGCGACACATTCCCATTGCACCAAAAGAGGCAGATTTATTTGCCTACAACGTACGCTTTATGGAGTAGAAGTGATCTCGTTTATGGATTTACATAATGCGAAATAATGTGCCTTAAAATGTGGAATATATCTTACTTACTTAAAAACGATGTTTTGGCTTTTAGAAATATATAACATATTTTGTTTTAATAGGAATATAAAAACAAAGTTAAATAAAACGAGATACCAACACCTTCATTATGCTAAACAATATACGTAATAGGGGTTACTTACCCTAATAATAACGAGCAAATTAGTTTAATATAGCGGCGCCCGTAGGCCATTTTTAAAAGCTGTGTATATTAATTAAGAACATTGGATATTTCCGTGGATATTCATGAATTTAATTAAATCGGGTTGTTTTTCAATAACCTCATTATTTTTAGTATATCTGATTATTGAGGAATATATGTATGTATATGCACTTCAAAAGTTTTATTTTCTGTATCTATTCTATCTGATCTTAATTTTGGGAAAGTACGTCGAAAGTAAACAAAACAAAGTATGTATTTTCGTCATGAAAAGACGGGCAGCACGCATGGTTTCTGTTTTTTTTTTTATTTTATTAAGTAACCGTAGATTACGTGAAGACGTGTTACAGTCAGCTTGGGTGTCTCAAAGGCTTTGATTAAAAGAAATCACCTTATATACGAATCTTGAATTCGAATCCTTGACACGATTTACAAAATTTATTCCGGAGTAATTCGTTCGGAATTCCCTACTCCGGATCTGTGTTTCCGAATAGTCTGCCATTTTGTTGTTGATGTTTACGTTCATCGGGACAGCAGCGTTTTGTCGCCAGGCATAGCTGTGACGTCGACATTTACATATATGTATACAATATTCTGGTTTCATTGGGATGAAATAGTAGATAGAACATAAAAATCAAATTAAATTTGAAACTATGATCACGAAAATTGCATTCCTACGCGAAATAACACAGTGAGAAATAATTGTTTGAAGGTAACCACCTTAATGGGCACTGTTCGCTTGGTAAACCCAACAAAACTGATATTTTTAAATACGTATCTTGGTTTTTTGCACAATATATTAGCAAGTATATAGTACTTTTTGCCTCTATCGATTTCTGGCAACCTTACCACTTGACCAGGTCGTCAGACCATCTAAAAACCAATTAAAAAATGAATAGCGCTTAGAGTTATATCTATACAATGTCAAAATGCTGTCTAATTTTATAACGTTCCAAGTGTTGCTTCAGTGTAAATCTAATCTAGATACGTGTTACATTAAATATATTATTCTCAGCTTAGCGCAGAATTCTCACTTAATTTTTATCTCCCTCTCTCATTTAATTTTCTTGTTTGTTAAGGATTATTAGAAGATTTTAGTTTATACTACACTAAATGCTGCCCTGTGATTTTTCATATAAACTTTCATCGCCCTTTTCCATTCTCTAGGAATTGAATTTGAAAAATTGACCTCTACGTTTCGTAAAGTTACAATTTTCATCTCGCTATCTACTATTAGTTGAAGCTGTACTATTGGTTGATTATGTTATGCTCATTACTGTAAACTTTCTGGAAAAATAAAGATTTTATATAAGTAAGTACCAACATTTTATCTTTGCTAAAAATGGATGCCTAAATAAGCATCAAAGTAAATAACGTTGCGTATTAATATAACTTTTCATCACACTTGCTCGAAAATGGTGCATTACACGTAGGTTTTGCGGGCCGTAAATGAGCTATTACGCCCTAGGGCGTAATGGTTTTCTTTTTAAATTTGAAACGCTGGTTCTGTTTTACTCTTATGTGTCATGTTCAAAGGAAACGCCAACTTACTTTTTTAACTTTTATCACTGAAATATTTATTAAAGAGAACTGGTATTGCAAATACATGTAAACACATATTTCTGTAACATTAATTAAATGTTTCAATAGTGTATTTCAGTATTTTGCAATTATAAAATCAACCCTTTTAGGTCTGTACCGCTATGGTTTCCGAACGTTGCGCATTGTCTATGGATATGCCACTAATGTCACTGTCAGTTTTACAATTTTATTTAGGTTAAGTAAGGTTAATTTTAATTAGATTTCCTCACAAGTGTGATGAAAAACATTGTGTGTGCCACGGGCGGTAAAGGAATTACAAACTCGTGTTATTAAAGCCCTCGGCTTCGCCTCGGCCTTGTAACAAACACTCGTTTGTAATTCCTTACCTACCGCCCTTGATACACAATGTACTATTATAAAGCGGGTCAGTGATACTGTTCGTATGTGCCAAGTGGAAATCGGTGTTCAGTTTAATTTGCAGTTGTGATTCATGTTCAGTCTAATTTCAATTGGATCGCGCAGAACCCAAAGGCTGGATTGTGATGGTGCTCAGAGAATTTAGAACCTAATGTGGGTAGCATACAGTTCTCGCAATTTAGCAAGTTTCGGTGTCGTGTGGTGTATGTTTGATTTGGGGCTGGATGTTATTAAGCCAGTAAATTCTCTTTTACAGCACTATCGCACTAAAAACGCATATATTAGAGGCACGTCAAAGTGTTTTCTTAGCTATTGGCTTTGACTGCCTTTGTGAAAAGATATTTAATTTTGTTACTATGTACTTACAGGTTTCTTGATTGATATTTATAGGTTTTGTCAGCTGGGGTGGTAGGTAATTACGCTTACTTCTCGTTTGTTTGTTTTAGGCATGACAGTGATTGATTTTATAAAGTTATTTAGTCAATATAATCTGATATACAGACGGCCATATTTCTCTATTTAGGTACTTTAATGGCCTCATTACTCAAGTTTTTTTTCAATAATGTTTGTGGAACTGTGTAAATGTTGTATTTTGCTTCGCGTAAAGTATTTGGTTTCTTTAAAAGCTAATTACCTCATGTTAGCACGCTCGCTTATTACGAGTTTTTCTACTACATTCTGTGTCAGTTATGTATGTATCCCTACGGACCTATATCATTTAGTTGGAATGGAACATTTTCTTCTCAATTAGCCTCGGTTAGTCCATTGTTTTAACGCTGGTCTACCCGGTATTCCTGTGCCAAATGGTTTTAAGCATTTGTATTTGCCAAAGGTAATTTATTTTAAATAGTTTTAACTTCAAATTAGAGTTTTGAGTCTAGGTATTAAATTAATTAAAGCTGATTATGTATGTTAACTTGATAAATTAGTCCAATTAAAGATTAACTACATTATTAATGGATAAAAAAGTTAATAGAATTTAAATGTTTTGAAGCAACACATCGCTTATTTGCTGCCATTTTCAAAGTTAAAATGCCTACGACACCAACGTTAAATATATCCCGTAATATCTAGATTTATATCATAGTAATCTCAAAAGTAAAACTTGCAACATTTCAGTAAATTAACGATAGTGCTCCATGCTGGCCAACTTAAAAGTCAAACATACATTTTTACCTTTTAACCTGCAGGTTAAAAATAAACAGAGCTGGGAACATTAACGCTCCGAGTTAGTTTCTAGGTCACAGGCATAGTGTGTCAACAATGGGGAGATGTCTAGAGATTATGAGCGCTAACTCCGCCTTATTCAACGGCATCATGCAGGAAAACTACGGGTGCGCGAACAGAATAAATATAAGTTTTCGGGTGTAATAGCTCTTAAGTTGATAATATTCTCCAAAGTTAACAAATCGGATCAATTTGGTATGGAATTTCTTCACTAAAAAGACATGACTTCTGTTCAAAATTTTATTTAACGTTTAGGAAACTTATAAAATGAGTTTTCAAAATTATTTTCTACTTTTACTTTACTTTCATTCATTAGAAACAATTGGGGATGTACCTAGTCTTACTGACAGTCACTGCTAAGATTTTTATTTTATCGATATTATGTATGTACCACTTTTTGGTTGCTATACAAATACTATTCAGTTATAACGTAGTTTTCTTGCATTTTAAACTCCAGAATAAATCTGCAAAATATACCACGTTCTGTGAGACTTATTTGAGTTGACTGTAAGTATATACCGTAGTGACCTCTAAGTTCGGCTGGGGTGCCTATCTTTGCCTAGTTGATTTTCCTAAACTTGCTTTACGACAAGCTACACTTAAAACTATCATCAAGTCATGTATAAGTACTGAATATTTAATAGTTTTATGTGCATCTTGTCTTAAAAGATTTTTAGGAAAATCAACTAGGCAATGATAGGCGCCCTGGGCGAACTTAGGGGTCACTACGGTACATTATACAATAGTCCGCAATATTTAAGGAGGAGAATGAGTGAGCCACAGAATATGCTTAGTTTTTTTATTGTTATAACAGTCGTTTTTGGTTAAGTTTTTTGTAATGTAATCGTATAAAGTTGTATTAACATAACCAATTGAAAAAGCCTTTTTATTTAGCTAGAATTTTTTTTATTACTTTAATAATTATCGTATTGTGTGATTTAATAATAGCATTATGTTTACGTTTGTTTATAAGTAGCTCTAATTAAGGTCTTATATCTCATCTGATACACTTAGTTTGTAAAGTGAAAGTAATTTTTGACACCCTTAAGAAAGTATAATATTAGATTAGAAATCGTTGGTATTAGTATGGGAGGCACGGGCGAAATGTTCATCTTATTTCCTCATAAAAATGCTCTGTTTCTCCCTTATTTCGGTCTACTTCCAGTCACAAATCTCAACGTCTGGCACCTCGGAGCGGTTGCGTTTACCCAGGGGAGACCTGTAAACTTGCAAAAAAATCTGGAAAAATATCGCCTCAAGAATAGTTTTGGGATTAATCTATAGTTTTTATGTTGGTAATCTCGAGGTAACATTGCCAGAACAGTAGGGCGTCGTTAAGTACCTGCCAGACGGACGTGAAGCTCCAAAATTGGGCCCAAATTTACATAATAAGCACAAGGCTGATTCTTACAAATGTTGTTATACAGTCTCTAAATAGACCCTATACAAAATGACAGATCATTTGAACATTGCGTTCATGCCACCAGACGAGGTCAAAATTGTAGGTTTCAGTTTCTGTGTATATATGAAATGGTTGATTCAGACGTGTTTATCTGTAATTGCTCTAGTTCTCCATTATTAACGTCTAGTTCCGATCATAAATGTCAACGTCTGGCACCTCGGAGTGGTTGCCTTTGCCCAGGAGAGGACCCCTGATATAACAAAATAAAGCTCCTCTCCGGGGTAAACACAACCACTTCAAGGTGCCAGACGTTGAGATTTGTGACTGGAAGTAGACCAAAATAAGGGAGAAACAAAGCATTTTCATGAGGAAATAAGATGAACATTTCGCCCGTGCCTCCCATATGTGCTTGGTTCTACACCTGAAACATTTCAATTGATTTGAATAATGAATGACAAAAAATATTGTAATTCTAAGCAACTAAGTATGCCGTCAGGACATGTGACATAAGCATGTCCGAATGACGTACCTATTTACTTAGAATAACAATAATGTTGGACATTAATCATTATTGCATTGGACCTTTCCTTTAATAAATGACAAACTCACGCGAATCGCACGGGAAATTATGTGAAAATAGGTTCATCAAGTTAGTTCCAAGCTCCATATGTCTGCATATAGTGTTACAAATTGATTTACGAACAGGAAATGTAGGCCCGCGTATGCCTGACATCACGCACGCTCGCAACGTGACCTGAACTCTTGAAGGAACCTGCATGCTTGAATCTTACATTGTACAATCCACTACAGTAAATGGTTCCAGATTGAGATACATTTGTATAGGAGCTGGATACCTTTTCTCTGAGACTATACCAGGAAGCGTATCGAAAACTATACGTGTCTATGGGTGCGATGAACTGATCCAACTAATATAACTGTGAAGTGTGAAGTTGTTTGGATGTTCAGGTGTTTGGAGGTTTGGATGTTTGCTCGTAAAAAACGCGGAGTCAACTGAACTGATTGAGATGGAATTTGGCGTGCACCAAGTCCGGGACTGAAACACAGGATACTTTATATCCCGGGAAAGAGTGCCCTTGGGATGACAACGCGGAGGACGCAGGCGAAGCCGCGGGTAAATGCTAGTTATTTTGTAAAGCTGTGTATTGGTATGGATTATCCTAAGTAGTTTCAAATTAAAAAAAATGTTGTCTTTGAACAGAAAAGTAAGTACCACTTTGATCCCTCTCATGTGGGAGGAAGAAACATTTTCTGAATAGGTGTAAATATAGTAAACTTGAGATTCTGCGAAAATAAGTTTAGAAACAATGCATGATTTAATGATTAGTATTTTTAGTAATCAGTTACCTTGGGATAGTAACGGGGAACAAGCAGGTGGAGCAGCGGGTAATAGACAGGTAGTTCGAAAACATTGCTTAGGATTAGCTTTTTCAAACCACGATCAGTTAGGTATTCTTAGGTTTCTAAAACAATCTTAGTATAAGTTATTGGTAGTTTTTATTTTACCTTGCCGAGCTGTAGTTCTATACATAACTTAAATCAATATGGTATGAAATGCCAAAAATTAGTTTTTTAGTGAAAGTACTTATTTGTATTTGACTTGGAGGAAAATTTAGGTTCATCTCAATTACACATCGTAAAATGTTTGCTGCTTATATCAAAGAACAGATTAGTTTTATTGAAGTGCAAAAAACAGCAACAAGAATCACCAATAGGAAACCGCCACTTGTTTTGTCGGCCTACATGATTATGCATGTATGCAAGCAACAAGTAAATAGATCCGTGACAAGCATCTTAAAACCCTACCAACAGCCAACAAAAACAATTGCGTGGTGCTTTGTCTACAAAAATCAACCTGAAATTAACGTTTCACAATACATATAAGTGTTAAGTACATTTTAAGGCAAAAGTGAATAGGCATCTTCTCAGTAAGCGAGTTCCATTTTAAATGTTATCTGCACTTCCCATCCGATAAGACCTACATTAAATGCACATCCATTAATCATAAAAAAAAAACGTTTGATTAATTCAGTTGTTAATTTTAGGCAAACACAAAGTTGCTAATGCAAGTTTAAAATTTCACACAACATTTTGTGGTATTATTCCGTTACATTAGCTAAATAAACATGCCCTGTAATTAGTTGCATAAGTATAGCTATAGGTAGGTACAGTACAGTTGGTCAGTCGTCAACGTCGAGTATGATATTGTTTATGTTAAGTAAATAGAAATGCTGTGCTCGGAAGAGCACACCAAATTGGTAAATTTTCTAAAAAAAACCGGACAAGTGCGAGTCGGACTCGCCCACCAAGGGTTCCGTACAAATTTGTAGGTACATATATTAAAGTACCCTATAAATCTTGGACATAAAGGGCCTTTTTCCGCACGCTACGCGCACGGAAAAAGCCGCTTTCTGGCCAAATGTAGACATAAATAGTTGTACATAATACGGGAGGTAATACAGAAAGCCCTTGATCGCATATTTACGTCCCTCGCCTACGGCTCGAGCCGCAAACATCTGCGATCTCGGACCTTTCTTTGTATTACCACCCTAGTTGTGTAATATACTATTGATTCCCTTAGTAAAGTCATTTTTTTTATGATTTAATTAAAAATGTATAGTTTTCAGATTTTTCCCCATACTTGTAGTAAAAGACGGTATTATTTGCCAAATTTCATAGTTCTACGTCAACGGATCCTATGAATTTTGAATTCCTTGAGAGGCATAAACGGCCGTATCTTTTTTCACGTTAACTTAGAAGTTTGATTTTTTCACAGCTTTAAGGGACCGTAGACCTGAGTATATGGTTTTATTTTCAACTCGATACCTTTACGCGTTCCCGAGGTAAAGGGTCCTGACAGACGGACAGACAGACGGACGGACGGACACACGGACAGACGGACAACAAAGTGACCCGGGTTCCGTTTTTTTCCTTTTGAGGAATGGAACCCTAAAAATGAGGTAGCTTCAACTGATAACAGTCTCATATTTAAAATTTTCGGGAATATTACGTTATTCGTGCTACTAATCCAATAACTTTGTATTTTATTAATGGTATTGTTTACAATTACTAGAATTAGTCCTGACTGTGTTCTTATATCCATTATAAGAGTCTTAACAAACACTTGGATAAAGATCTACTTGTGTTTTATTTATATATTGCAAAATACCAACAAGGTATTTCACAAATCGCACAATGGCAAGTAAGCACCAAAGCATTTAAGGAAAAAACCTAATAAACAAAATGACACAAATCTAAACTTGAACAAATGAGCACTCCGGGTGTCGGTGTGCAATAAAATGTAAATAGCAAAGGAAGTGTTAAAAGGAGCGAAAGTTTAGCTCACGCGAACTTAGCGCACGGCCCAACCGCTGAGTTGCGCGGGTAAACGACAAGTCATTGCGGCGATATTAAATGCGATAAGTAGGCGCCGCTTTCTCCTTTGTGGGTGCATGCCGCTAAGGGATTTTTGCTCATGAATTCAACCAGCGTAAGTAAGTGTTTTATTATGCGTTAGCTTTGATTCTAAGTCTAGATTTTAACACTTTTTGAACACCCAAGATAAAGCATTAACCTCTACTTTAGGGTTAACCCTGTGATAGGTGACCAATGTGTTCCTTCCTACGTATTGCACTTTTTCCCGGGATATCAAGTATCCTATGTTTTAATCCAGGACTTGGTCTACGTGCAAGTCATATTTCAGCTCCATCCATTCAGTTGTTACTACGTTATTTAGTAACAAACATCCAAACTTCCATAATCTAAACATCCAAACATCTTCACAAACTTTCACTTTTAGTATAATAGTAGTATAGTATAGTAGGATAATAGACTATAAATTTAATAATAGGCTAGACGACTAAAAAAACTGTTTAGTGAGTCAGTTAGATTATAAAAATATTGTAAACTATTTTTCTTTTGTTTGACAAACAAAAAATAAAACCGGTCAAGTGCGAGTCGGACTCGCGCACCGAGGGTTCCGTACAAACTCGTAAGTAGATACGTGAATAGTTCAAGAAAAACTGTATGGCGGTTAGTTTAGTAGGAGCAAATAATTATACTTTACGATTTTTGCAAATTTCTAAAAAACAATGCAAGTTAGGAAAACCGTTATATTTTTCCTATAATATTAATTAGAGATGCAGCGAATAGTAATTTGGCCGAATACCGAATACCGAATATTCGGCGGAGTCGACGGCCGAATAGCCGAATATTCGGCGGCCGAATATTCGGCCAATGGTTTTACCTAAAATGAAGTAAATTCAAACGCCCGGGTGAGCGGCGCCGTGAATCTCTGTACAGGTTGCAACTTGTTACTCGTCGTAGGCAGCCTATGATAGAAAAATGCGCCATTGAAAAATTTAATTTAATTTGTAAGTAGTTTAATTTCTAATTCGTTGTTTATGCTACTGTTCTATATATGTGACGTTCCACGGGAAAAGGTACCTTATGGTTGGTATTGAGTTAAGCACAGATCCTAAATCTGTGTTAAATAAGCTATCTAATACAAAAAGAATCACGACCCTAAGTCCCATACTTTTTTTTTAAAAAAACATCAAACCTGCACATGCTAAAATTGCACTTTTGAGAAATCGTCAAAAGAAGTTTAAAACTAATTTTAAGTATGTTCCCGTTGGAAGTTATGGAGATGATGATTGATTATGTATCTCAAGGTATTTTTCTTTGGAAATCAGTAATGGTTTTTTTAATGTGACTTCCAGGTCGTGAAAAATCAGCCTTTGATTAGAGCAAGTCGCTTATGAGAACGAAATTAAAAAAAAAAAAAAATTCGGCCTGTTCTTTAACATATTGTAATCTGAACCATTGTATATAGTTAGAGATATTAGACTGCACATTTTGGGATAGAAATAAAATCACATTGTTAACGAAATATTTTTATTTTTATTAAAATGTCATTTTTATTATATGTTTCATCATTCCTATAATATTCACAATTTTCGTATAATGAGTTCTAAATTATATTTAATCAGTCTACACAAGTATCTCAAAAGTGTCATTATTATTCTACAAGTCGTATTTTTTTATTTATACACGATTGAAGTTACGTAAAAATCACAAATTATTCCCATACATTTGAGAAAAGGTACCTTATGGCGGGCCATAAGCAAAAATTATTGATAATTACAGTATGGCACGATATTTACATTATTTATTGACAAATCTTGTATTAAGACAGAAAACTGAAGAAAAAAGGTTATTAGAAATTTACTTGAAATCTTGACCAATTAAGAGTAATTCTCAAATGTGACATCTTACGTGAAAAGGTACCTTATGAGGGTTTCTAGTTACGGAGATATTCAATGTTGTGTAAAAATTGTGTTTTTTTTATTATGTATTTCCATTTAGTAAATTATATGTTACGACACGTCTTTGCCTATCTTTATTTTTGTTATAGGCGAATTAAAGGCTGAATAATATGCTTCTACAGCTTAGTACCTACAAAAGGTACTTTATGGCGGTGTAATTTAAAAATGTTAGAAATACTTGTCGTAACTTGCTCAGTTTTTGTCCTTCATACCGCCGTGCCGTGGTATTATTTTGGCTACACCGCCAGTACCGCCACGCATCTGTCCTACTCTCACCAACACTTTACGTATCGTTCTCTCTCGGTCTTGCTGGCCGCTCGGAGTCTCAGCCGGCCGGCATGAGCAGTATTTGCTTACCTTTTCGTTCGAATAGTTGTGAGAAGTGTTCGTCGTGGATTTTAGCGTGTTTTAAATTACAAAGATTCTTTTTCTTAAGTGGTCAAAAATTATAGAAACCGCCAAAAAATGTCTTTTTTCGTAATTTTTTCGAAAAAATGAATAAAAACCTTTTTCTAAAATGGTCAAAATGATAGGCATTCGCCAAAAAGTGTTTTTTTATTTCTGTAATTTTTTTGAAAAAAAAACAAGGTTTTCCTAAAATGGTCAAAAAGTTTCACGATTCGCCAAAAACACGTTTTTATGTTTAAAAAAAAAAAAAATTTAAGACTTTTTGTAAAAAGGTTGAAAGGAAAACATGACAAAGTGGTAAAAAATTATAGAAACCACAAAAAAGTCTATTTTTGTAAGTTTTTTTGAAAAAAAATTAAAAAACTTTTTCTAAAATGGTCAAAAATGATGGGCATTCGCCAGTGTTTTTTTTTATTTTTGTCAATTTTTTAAAAAAAACAAGGTCTTTCTAAAAATGGTCAAAAAGTTATACGATTCGTCAAAAACACTTTTTTATCTGTTTTAAAAAAATGTTTAATAATTAAAAATTAAAAAAAAAACGACATACAAATGTATTTATTTTTATTTTTTTTTCAATTCCGAATCTATGGCACCCAGTGACCCAGTGGCCCTTTCCTTCCAAATTTTCAGCTTTCTAGGATCATTTCGAAAATTTTTGCTTAACATTATGCAGGCCGCATGCTTGTTTGCCACCGTCGTGGCATAAAAAAGAAATAAGCAAAAGTTGCTAGTAAATTTTATTAATGAATTTTATCAACAGCTTTATCATTTTTGTATGTGATCCGCCATAAGGTACCTTTTCTACTAAACTTTGAACCCAATTTTTATATAGAAAAAATTAACGTACAGCAGTGAAACCAAGCTACAAATACACGTCTATTCCTATTTTTTACAATTTTGCATAAAAGAAAAAATGATGATTTTGAAGGATTTCACAAAACCGTTCATATCTCCGTAACTAGAAACCCTCATAAGGTACCTTTTCACGTAGGACGTCACATATGTTTGAAATTGATGTGAAAGATGATTAACCTAATATTTAATATTGATTACTGTTTATAATTTGTTATTAATAGTACATTACACAACTAGGGTGGTAATACAAAGGAAGGCCGAGATCGCAGAAGTTTGCGGCCCGAGCTGCAAGCGAGGGACGTAAATATGCGATCGAGGGCTTTCTTTATTATCTCCCGTGTTGTGTACATCATTTTATGTCTACACTTGGCCAGAAAGCGGCAGGTGTGGCATAAAATATTTATTCATCCTTCTTTTTCCTTCGACTTTGTGTTAATTTACTATTCGGTATTCGGCCGAATACTATGCCATTATTCGGCTTCGGCCGAATAGTCTAAATGTGGCCGAATAGGCCGAATACCGAATAGTGGCCGAATATTCGCTGCATCTCTAATATTAATGATATTAATAACTGGTAATTATTACAGCTTTTTCTGTTCAGTAACTTCGAAGATAATAGGGAGGAATAGTTTTTTGAACGTATTTCGGCCTAAATCAAAAAGTACATGATCAAGAAAAAAATTTAAAATGGTTTTGGAATCTACAAATTAAGCCGTTTCATTTGATACCCCACTTGATATATAATAGCACAACTTAACATTTTCGACCTCCCATTTCGGCCCCCTTTAAAAAAAAATAGAAAAGGTATAAGATTTTTTTTTATGCCCAGTAGGCTCCGGTTAGCGACTTTTAAAATTTCTTCCAAATTTCAAATCGATAGCAGCAGTAGTACTTGAGATATCTGACTGTCACAGACGGACAGACAGAGTCGCACCATGAGGTTTCCTTTTTTACCATTTTGGTACGGAACCCTAATGACGAGGATACAGTGCTTAGAAGTTTGGAGTGACTTCACTTTTTGGTATAATTTTCACCTAGGAGTAACGTCACAAGCCCCCACTTCGGAAGTTTGATGACCTATACCTTTGTCGATTTTTAATAATTTGATAAACCAAAAAATACGTGTCCCATATTTTGCCATAATCTAACTGACGGACTAAATAGAATATAGTACATTGTGCACCGAGGGTAGTAAGAAGGGGATTACTAACGAGAGTCTATTAGAAGCCCGACGCCGTAGGCGGAGGGCTTTTAATGACTCGAGTTTGTAATCTTCTTACTGCCCGTGATACACACAATGTTTTTCATCACATTTGCGAGGAAAAAAAAAATAAAACATAAAAATGAAATAAACTAAACGCACCCGCTAAGAGACAACTTCAACTGTCAACTTTTTCAATATAGTCTTCCACAGATAATGCTAAGAACTGCGTTTAGTTTTTAAACTTGACAGGCAATGTCGCCAGATTGTACCGATTTTCAAAATAAAATTTTAAACTAAATTAATTTAATTGCATTAAAATAATCGCAAAAACCACGGAAATAATAGTAAAATATACCATATAAGTTTTATTTACACTAAAATTGGTTTTGTAGCCAAGTTTTGAAGATGTGAAATAGCCTTGGCTGATTCGAAACCTCCTTAGTCTGAAATGACGTACGACTTTTAAAACTAAACTCATAACTCCCGAGGGAGTTATAGATTTTCATACAGTTTTTCCTCCCGTGGGAGTTATAGATATTTGTAACCCACGGGGGGTAAATCGGCTCGAGTTGGTCTATAAGCGCGCGTGTTATAACACCCTTTACGAGCAAGTGTGATGAAAATATATTTTTAACCCAGTCGTCATCCCTATTCTACATTGTTCCAATTTAACATTTATTTTTTTATAATAAAGTGTGACGCACTTTGATTAAACTTATTTCGTTATTTTAGTAGCGTTTTATTTGAATTTTCCTCATAGTTGATGTGAAAATCATTATATGTCACAAGGTAGGAAAATTATTTTCACCACGGGCGTTAACACTTGAATCCCTCGCTGCGCTCCGGATTCCACTTTAAAATCCTTCACTTCGTTCAGCATTCAATGTACACTCTCGCCGTAAATCTGTCGTTTTGCTCCTTTATGACACAATCTACTATTTCAATATTTATTTAGATTTTCACAAAGTCATATTTGTTATACCTCTTTATGGCACACCTGGCCATAAAGTTGCTTTTTCCGCACGAAGTGTAGACATAGAATTATGTACACAACACGGGAGGTAATAAAGAAAGCCCTCGATCGCATATTTACGACCCTCGCTTGCAGCTCGGGCCGCAAACTTCTGCGATCTCGGCCTTTCTTTGTTTTACCACCCTAGTTGTGTAATGTACTGTTAAGCGTTGTTATTCAAATCGCATCCCAAAAGACTCGAGGCAGAATCCGGAACAAATGGTTGGTGCCCAGGGAGAAATAAAAGTATTGGAATTCAATCGCGGGAAGACTTTATAATTTGCGGCTTGAGATGTTAATTTGAAATCTGAATCGCAACAAATTCTAGAAACATTATTTTTGTCTCTGTCATTGGAACAATAAAATGAAAACAATGAATTCCAGTTCCTACATTTCAGTATTAATTTTAATATTGATTATACATTTTAATATTAAGTTTGCTATTTTTAAGATTCATATGGTTTGGTTTAGTCCATGGTAGAAGAAAATTAAAGAAAGAATAGGTTTTCTTATACTATGGTTTAGTTCGAAAAATTCGTCGCAACGCGTTGCAACGGCACTACGAGTATTATACCTACTCTTAAAATAAAGTTATTTTAAATACCCGTTACTTTCTTTTAAATTAAATGTATACAAACCATAACGACGACTTTGCCATGATTGATAAAGAATCAGAAGAAAGAAATTAGTTCCAATGATTTTCCGCAACATGGACGAACCTCGTATGTTTGTTTAATAAAATACATGCATTTCCAGCTGCCATATTGATACAGCATATTTCGTAGTAGGTACCTAAGTATTATTTTACATAAATATGGTTTCCCATTGTGCAAATTCGTTGGAATCGCTTGAAACGGTTATTCTTTCCGGTTTACTTCTTTCAATTCTAGCACAATGCATTGCCGGTTGGATTGCACCGCTTCTAAATGCATATGGAGTTACAAACGTCCACAATTTTAAGCTTGTTTTAATTTTCAACGAGTTTTGTTCTGTTACTGAATGAAACGTAGCCGGGTAACAAGAGCTCTGGAATTACGCCTTCGAGCCAAAAAACAAATAAGTGAATGCTATCTTTTGTTTTTTTAAAGATAAGAATGGAGGAATGCGTACAATACGTTTGTGATTCTCAAAAATGCGGGTATTATAGTAAAAATTAACAAATATTTCTTTAAATACACCAGCAACGGCGACGCCCGTTCTTGTTGTAATAGAAACATTCGAAAATCAAATGATGCCTACAATTGTAGTTTTGAATAAATGATCTAAATATCATTTTGATGGGAGAAATGGACCTTGCTATACGAATGTGTATGGGATAGGATATTGTGTTTGCAAATCTACTAACGGAGTATGTTGTTTCTGCTATCATTGTCGATCGATACCATCGGCTGTTATCCGAAATTGGGCGAACTGTCTCGACATCTCTATAGTACTATTTTCAATTCCATTACCAATTTCGCATGTGCATCAGCAGCGTGTTAGATGAGTTCGTGAATGAATAATGATTAAGGATTTCGATTATATGTGCAATTCGTGCATATATAAAAAAATGCAACAACCTTGTAATTCAAATTCAATATGTTTTAGGCTTCAAGCCCATAAATGTTAGTAACAAACATAACCCAACTTAAAAATAGTGTTAGTTATCGCAATACACAAACAAAACAAATAAGCCAGTATATTAAAGGTAATAAACACGACAAGAAAACAACAAACTTAGCTTAAAGTAAAGTCAGACTCATACATATTTCCTGTCGCGGCTCACAAATTATTCAGGCTGAAATATGTTGCTGTGTTACTTTAGCCCAGTACGTTAGTTTTGCATATCTTTAGCTTGTAGGAGCTCAATTTCTCGTTCATATGGCGTAAGTAAAAAGATGGCTTGATTTAGTGGTCCCGCCGGAGGACCGCAGGCTCGATACGAGCCGTATCCGCCTTGTCGTCAGAACTGGGGCATCTACTACATACATATCTCATTTCACATTAAAAATCGTACAATTTTTATATTGTCTATTTTCGTAGATCTTTAATGGATTTCAGCAGATTACCTTACTGAAATAAGTAGTATAGGTGTACAACATATCTGAGGGATGGGATATGTTACTTTCGGGATATCTCATGCATACAACTTAATTCAAAGCAGAGATTAAGTTTTACGCCTACAGCGCCTATACCCTTTGTGTCATTTAGAAAACCTACGCTAGATAATTACAACATTATTAGGACAAAAATTACTCATAAATTGCTATTTTCATAGAAATAGTTACTTATCTAACTGGATATGTCGTCATATCCGACTTCGTTATTATAGGACATCAAGATAGAAGGACGCAAGCGACAATATCCATTAGGTACCTTTAGCCGCAGAACGTCACATATCATTTGAGTTATTCTTGGAAGTTTTTCATCCCCTGACCACAAATAATTTAAGGATTCCTTCTTACGAAAATTGCATATTTAGTTCCTGTGTAGAACTTGCCAAGTTCTGCAATGTAACCAATATGGTATTTTAATGAGGCGGGATCTTTTTGATTATGTGTGGACAGGATATATAGGATACTTTTGATCTAGAAGAATAACCCATTTTTAGTCGTTTGCTAATTAATAACTTCCATTAACTTTCTACTCGGCACAAACAGTGTTTTAGCTCGTGCCATAATTCGGAATTATTTTATCCACTCGCATGTGTTATAATAATTTTCATGCATAGTTAATTAAGTACACACAGTATTCTTTATCCAAAGCGTAAACTTCAGTGGTCATCATCATATTGTAAGGCTTCTAGCTGTGGGATTGCATTATGCAATAATGAAGCCCTGTAGAGAGCTGTCACTGAGAGATTTATAGATCTCAGTTAACAGTCCGGTGAGCATGTGCAGGCTCAAAAGCCTTTAGCCGGGTAATTTCGCTTTTACGAAAGGTACTAGCCCATTATTACTATAGTGGTTTACGAAGGTCGAAGAGGTAGTTCTTAAGCAATCTCTATCCAAAATTTATTTGTGACAATTTGTTTGAGAGCATACTGCAAAATTGTTTTATTATAATAATTTTACCAGATGTTGCATCATAATTTTATTTACGTCAGACCTGGCCATAAAGTGGCAATTACAACATACCACGCCTGTGGGAAATCCCACTTCCTGGCCTGGGGGAGGCGTAAAATTTTGTACTTACCACGGGAGGTAATAAAGAAAGCCTCAGATCGCATATTTATCGCCCTTGCCTGCGATCCGAGACATTCTTTGTAAAAGGCATCACTATATGTATGTACTTATGTACGTTATAAGTTGTGTTGCGCCACAAAATAAGTGATAGTATTGCGTACTGAAGTTTCTCTTTCTAACAAAACTAACGTTCGGGTCCGACCACCGGATGGAACGCACCGCATCCGATCGTTTCTTTCTATCGCATAACGCGTGCTCTGGTCACTGGTTATCCCCTCCGGTGGGGCAAAGTTTGATACTAGGAGCTGCGCGGCGAAATCGTGTAAAGACATTTTTGGTTGCGCACGAGGTATTATGTTATGTAGCGGTCGGTCGCCTTGTACCTACAAGCCGTGTAGTTAGAAACATGAGAAAAGGGGCAAATTAGAAATTATTTTCTTAAGCATGAGGGATTCTTTACATTTCATTGAATTGCATTGTTGAGTTAATAAAATAAAGTATTAAATAAACAAAAACTGCGAAAATATGCAATTTTAATAGAATATTTAAATAGATTAATGAAGGGGTTTGCATGTTTTCGGCTGAACTGCAAAGCATTTCTGTTTTCAATTCATTTCCAAAGCTAGGTATTGTGAAATAATGAATTTTAAAATATTTACATGCATCAGGAATCAGCGTCGCGAATAAAACGTTATTAAATTTTCTCTTAATCCCAATCCCAATTTTAGGATAAAAATCTTTTAAAATTCTCTGCCTGACCAGTATTAATATCAGCATCATTAAGAGAAAAAATTGGTAAACTCATATGACCAACATATTGAATTCAGTAACTTACTGACACTCCTAAACAGGAGATGAAATACTGATATGAATGTTTTTCTTACAAATATTCCATGAAATGAAATATATTAGGCTAACAGAAATATAGAAAAAAAATAAACGAATACCTTTCAATTAGAATTTTGTTTTCGTATCGAAGCGGCGGAAATTAAACGTAAACAAATAATATCGCGTTAGCTACGTTTCAATATCGCCTAATGTATACGAAACACGATTGTTTCATGTAGGTGATAAAAATAATTAGTCAGTAAAATTATAAAAGTAATCAGTAATCATAAAAATATGATCATTAGCGAAACAACTAAAATAAAAATCCTTCTCGGAAGTTATGAGCATAAGCTCCCAAATTTAATTTTATTGCTGCCAAATGCCCAGCTGCTCCACAGTCTAGGCAGATGTCATCGAAGGGGATACAAGGACCCGTAAAAAAGGACCTGTTAATGCCGGTTCCAAGAGAGTCTCGATGCGACAAGGATGGCTTTAAAAAGGTAGAGAGGAAGAAGAAGCCAGCCTCCCGTAATAAGTGTGGTACCGCACCGACTGGACCGCAACATCTGCTGCGTCCCGCTGTGCCGACGACGCTCTTGTATGTGTCCCGCTTACATTATTCTACGAAGGCTGAGGAGATCGTGAAATATGTACGCGTAAAGACAGGGCTCATCCTGAGGGTCGTTAAGTTGGAGTCTCGCCACAACTTGAATTTTAATTCTTATGTGGTGAGAGTTCCAACTGAGAAGATCGCGACCTTCACCAATGAAGAGTTTTGGCCGAAGGGTGTCAAGTTCCGGCGCTTCCGCGGGCGGCTACCTGACACCCCGAACAGCGTTACCACATCGCAGTGAAATGTGACCTAGTTGTTAAGTTTATTTTGTAATGTGATATGTATGTTAGATTGTAAGGTATTTATCTATGGGCCTTTGATGCCTGAAAAAAATAAATTATTATTATTATTATAAGGATAGATTTTACTATGCTTTGTTAGTTATTACCCGCTGATTACTGCTGCAAATATAAACCATTTAACAGGCGTAAAACAAGCAAAAAATCCAAAAACTATTTACCTTATATTACTTAGCTTTGACACTCCCCTGTTATTTTTTCGGGAAAATCTGTTTCCAAGATTTTATAATATAATACATATACCTAAATAGATTATTAGACTAAAATTCGTGATAGAGCGCCTAATACTACTGTATAATATAAAACGCTCATGTTACTTAGTACACAATGTGTGTAGTTACGTTTATGCGTCCCCGCACGCGATTTTGGGTGCCTACGCGCTAGTCCAGTCAATTAAAGAAAAATAAAATAAATGGATATTTAAAATATTAATAAGACATGTCACAGTCATCATCTTTGTTAATTATTTTTATTGATATCATTTGTTTCGTTGACTTTAACTTGGCCACTCAAAAAACATTACTTCAATAACTAGGTCACAAAACTATCTTTTTTTACTCGTATCATTTTTAAAAATAGCTTTGAATTTAAAAATGTTACTTTTCATAATATTTTTTAAATGGTCTTTAAAATTAACTTGAAAAAGATTTTATCCGATTTAGGGTTAACTTTATATTTATTTAAACTTTTTATATCATTTTCATTATATGACGTCCAAGAAATGTGTTTTTTTTCATACAACAGGTTCTGTATTTCCCGGACTATGGGCACTTTGGCAGGAGTGCGTGTTAGCAAAGAGGGCGCGGGAGCGAAGTGATTTTTCACGTACCTATATCGTTATAATGAATACGCTCACGCGACGCTTATTGTACTTGGTTGGCTTTTAATACGAATAATGAGCACCCAATCATAGTTAATGGTATAGTATATTTTATTTTTATTCCATAATATGATACATAATGAGGGCAAACAATAAAATTATTAACTCATATCGCATATCGGCATGTCTACTTAACGTCTGTCACAGTAATTAAGAAAATGTGATTCTTAAACTTTCTATCACAAAGTAAACCAGCGAGCAAAAACGTTCCTTGGCCTTCTAACTTGAGAATCGTTTTATTGATTAAGACTTCTAAAACCTTTTCACAATCACGAGGTTTCCGCAAATAAATCCGTAACAATCTGTGAGATCTCACATTTATTTGGTGACCAAGGATCCGGCGGGGGAAATGTTGCCGGAAATAGTTATAGTATAGGCTTATTATTGTCGCTCTAGAGCAAACGAATGTGAATGTTATTTTCAAAGACTATAAAATGTCCAGAACGAATGTATAATACATTCAATAAGTATTCTTACTATAAAATGTTGTCCTTTTGGGAGAAATAAGAAGTCAATTAGGATACCTCGTAGTAAATTAGCACATTTCATTACATGTTTTGAATAATTTTGGATTTAGTTTAGCAAATAGTTTAAGAGTTTTAAATTCTTGAGTAGAGGTCTACAGGATGTCATGATGTCTACGTTACAAATAGCCCTAATGCACTGTTTTTGTGCTAATAATGCCCTTCTTGAATGACTAGAATTCCCCCAAAGAAAAATGCCAAATCTTTGCAGGGAGCAAACGTATCCATGATAAGCTTGTATTGCAGTCTCTTCAGTGCTATTTTTTGTGAGTCTCCATAAAACGACGAGTTAACTTTATGGAAACTCACACTCACACTAAGAAAACATATCATTTAGGTACATGTCCAAGAATGTTACCTCGCAGGCTTCTGACAAAATGTGATCAGCAAAGGTTACGGTTAAGGGATGTTTCTTACTATTTCTATTTACAAACAGTATAAATGTTGTCTTACTGATATTAATGCTTAAGCTATTTTTATGTAGCCACGTAATAACACTACTAATTGTCTCGTTGATATCATAATTGTACGTGTTAGCATCTTGATACGGTATGACAATATTATTGACATAGACAGGTCATCCGCAAAAAGTGTGCAATCAAAATGGGTTACCTTAGGAAGGTTGTTAATGTACAATAAAAATAATAGGAGACCAAAGATTGGTACCCTGTTATTAATATTGTACATTAACCCAGTATACTTCAGCAATTAAATGGTCCTAGTGCCGTTACTTGTCCTATTTTACTATGGTAATATTGTTTAAAGTTGATCACACATATGAAATATCCGCTTCATAGAAATCAAAAAGGGGCGCATAGAATATACGTAGATACATTTTATCACAATTATTAGATACTCCTGTTGGGATACGGTATAAAATACAGAATAAAATTTACAAAGTAAATTTAATTGTGATTATTAGGGTTTTGTTAAGCGTGTTGCCCTTTCACCGGCGAAACGGCAAGGACGTGGACAAATAATAAATTAGAATATTTAAGCCTTAATTTGCAGGTAGAGTGAAAATAAACGAAATTAGCTTTACTGTTAACTTGGCGTGGATTCGGCTCTGAAAGTCGGTGCGAGCGAGACCGACGGATACATAGGAGGTGAAAAGAAAATTCTACTAGCAGCAGACTAATTGGGTGCTAAAGTAAATATTTAAAAAGGCAGGCGGAAACGTGGGGTTTTTAACTTTTCAATTACGTCAATTAAGACTGCCGAGCGCAGCTGCGGACAGATTTATTAGAAATAGCGTGTTTTAATTTTATTTTTCCTTCTCGCCGGGGACTTACAAAGGACGACATTATGGTTACGCGATTTTGTTTAAGAAAACAAAAAGAACGAACTTTTTTCGGTAATGCGGATTTTTCATTCTGTATAGACAACGTTGTAGTATTTTCACTTACGTACACTCGCGGACAATGACTTCGGGTCGGTGAAATACCGCCATATTTTCTAAAATACTTCACGGTTGTGAAATTATTGTATCCCGTTTTGATCTTTAATTAATTTTAGATATTATATCTGCAAAAATAACACTGGAACAAATAGCAATTTCAGGTTTAGATCGAATTCGTAAAAACCCATGAAAACAAATGACGTTAACTGAATGAGATATCGCAAAAATCACCATTTTTGGATAATAATATTTTTATGATGGGTTAGCGGATATTGCTAATACAGCCAGGTATTGAAGAATACATAGTATATTTTGTAGATGAAACAAGTGTCAAATATTGAAAAACACCTATTTTTATTATTTAAATTAGGGTTACCGGAATTCATTGACCGCGAGTGTATATTTTTAACGAAAAATCATTTTCCACGGTATTTTATGACAATGACAGCTATTTTCATTTTATACCTACTTTGCAAATTAAAAGCTATGTTTCAAAGTGACTGCATGCCCAGAGCATATTTCTTAAAAACGGATAATCCCGGGTAAACGGGTAAGCGTTCTGAATACGAAAAAGTGGTTACTGATTTTGATTTGTCATTTTTTTTCACACAGCAACAGCGTCAACGATTTGACTTTGCATCGAGATGAAATATGATCTCGATACACACATACTTTAAATTCGCGGGAAAATCTAGTACTAAACACGCTCAAATTCGGTACCAACAACAACTGTCACGCCCGATAATACAAATATCAGTACCTACACTCACGGACAATGAATGCGGGTCATCGGGTAACTGTTCATAGGAAATGACCCGAATTCATTGTCCGTAAGTGTATGTCCTTTCCCCATCGGCAGAAGATACACACGGAAAGAAACATGATTATTTTCATCACACTTGCTCGTAAAGGGTGTTATAACACGCGCGCTTATAGACCAACTCGAGCCGATTTACCCCCCGTGGGTTATAAAAATCTATAACTCCCACGGGAGGAAAAACTGTATGATAATCTATAACTCCCTCGGGAGTTATGAGTTTAGTTTTAAAAGTCGTACGTCATTTCAGACTAAGGACGTTTCGAATCAGCCCAGGCTATTTAACATCTTCAAAACTTGGCTACAAAACCAATTTTAGTGTAAAATAAAACTTATATGGTATATTTTACTATTATTTCCGTAGTTTTTGCGATTATTTTAATGCAATTAAATTAATTTAGTTTAAAATTTAATTTTGAAAATCGGTACAATCTGGCGACATTGCCTGTCAAGTTTAAAAACTAAACGCAGTTCTTAGCATTATCTGTGGAAGACTATATTGAAAAAGTTGACAGGTGAAGTTGTCTCTTAGCGGGTGCGTTTAGTTTATTTCATTTTTATGTTTTTTTTTTTTTTCGCAAATGTGATGAAAAACATTGTGTGTATCACGGGCAGTAAGAAGATTACAAACTCGAGTCATTAAAAGCCCTCCGCCTACGGCGTCGGGCTTCTAATAGACTCTCGTTAGTAATCCCCTTCTTACTACCCTCGGTGCACAATGTACTATTATTATACAGTAATAAAACGTCAAACGCTATTAAAAAGCAAGCAAATAATGCACAGAACGCCATTTCTAAATTGCTCACAAATTGATGTACCTAACTCGCTGCCACTGACCGCCGTTTTTTATTTCAGTCCCCTAAACTGTGACAAATGGTTTCCCGAAGCGGTTCACCAACCGACATTTGGGTGCCCGGATACTGCATACCAGTGTTAATGATAATATTGGAAACCATTGTTGTTTTTTTCGACGGCAGTGAGCCAAATTGATTTACATTTACATGTAAAACGTTTCACCGCGATTACTTTGTTTCGGAACGTTTATTACTTCTCCAATGGGTCGTGAAAGGATCGCTTTTGGAATCATCTTTTGCGGCGTGTTATTCTGGTTTATTATGTTACTCTAGATCAGTGGTTTTCAACCTTTTTCATGACATGACCCCCCTGGTATGAAAAAATATTTTCGACCCCCCGCCCCTTCGCTTTTTGATCATGTGTGTGACATTCATGAAACCTATAATTTTTAAACTTTATCGTTTTTTTACTGAAGTAGTCCTCTCGACCTCTTGCGACCCCCCTAAAGAAGCCGCGCGACCCCCCAGGGGGTCGCGTCCCACACGTTGAAAAACACTGCTCTAGATACTTCCAAAAACTACATTACTGCTTTCTGTTTACGTCTATGATACGTTGTGAACTCTTGTTAGTGTTAACAAGGAACGTGCCCAACCAGCACTTTAATAATTTTACAATTATGTTTTATAAAATACGGAATGAGAAAAAACCTCTGCCTAATTAATTAGGGAAATATCAATTCAATGCATTTTTAAATATAAGTTATCCCAAATCTGCTGATATATGTAGACCGTACCCCAAATACACACACATACGTATTTTCTCGGGTTTTCAATCATATGATATGATATTTGTTAGAAATCAAATTAGATCCACCTCAGGTCTAGTGACAGTGACCTTTCCCTGAGGCCCGAAGACATCATGCCCTAGACTAGGTCATCTGATACCTACATTTAGATTGGTTTGGTTAGGTAAAACCTTTTAGATTTTTGCGTTGGCTTTAACCATTAAGTTTATTATAGTTTCACCTAACTAAACCCAGGTTTAATTTCTCTCATAATTATTTTTAATTTTTATTATTGTCCATATTAGTAGTAAGAATGTAGGTACTTGTTTATTAATAATTTATCATACATATAGTATATAATTATTATCATATTTTACCATCAGGCAACATTGGAATCAAGATCCATTCCATTAAAATGTAAAAACCGGCCAAGTGCGAGTGGGAGTCGCACAAGAAGGGTTTCGTATTACCGTCGAACACAAAGACGTTAAAAACACGTTTATTGTATGAGGATCCCTTCTTTATTTTTAACTTTATTTTGTTTTCATTATTTGTTGTTATAGCAGCAATAGAAATACAGCCATATTCTGTGCACATATCAAGCACCTATTGCCGCTATTACAATCAAGTAAGAAACGCAGAAAAAAACACGTTTCTTGTATGTGGACCCTCTTTTATTTGTAATTTTATCTTATTATTATTAGGTATTTGTTGTTATAGCAGTAATATAAATACATATTCTGTGCACGTATTATGTATCTACCTATTGCCATTATTATATTGGAGCAAGAAACGCAAAAAAAATCACGATTCCTGTATGGGGACCCCATCTAAATTTGAATTTTATCTTTTTTTTTTGTTATTTAAAGTGGCAATAAAAGTACAAATTCTATGAAAATTTCAAGCCTCTACCTATTACGGTTCTAAAAATACAGCCGGACAGAAACACGTTTCTTGTATGGGGACTCCTTTTATTTATTACTAGCTTATGATCTCCTACTTTAAAAATCGTGTGGTCCCCATTTATAAACTTTCAACCCCCATTTAACCCCTTTTGGGGATGAATTTCGAAAACTGTGAAATTACTTTCCTGTACTTATATTGAAGGGTCTATATGCGAAGTCTCTGATCTCTTACTTTATCTAAACATTTACGAGTGCTATTCCTAAGCTGACGTAATGAGTAAAAGTTTGTGAAAATTGTAAATTTATTTCTCTACCCATTACGATTCAAAAGATACAGCCGGGTGACGCACAGACAGACGGACGGGGAGGCTTAGTAATAGGGTTACGTTGACACCCTTTGGGTACGGAACCCTAAAAAACAAGCTTCTTGGCGTGTGCGTACGCGTCCTACTGGCGGGTTTTTATAATGAAGAGAACAACACAAATAGACCTGTTTATCCTGCCTACTAGTGAATTATTATGGAGGGCTGATTTGCATTATTCATTTCGTCAATAAAGTTCCCCTTTGAACATTGAGCTCGGGGTATTATTATAATATTTAATACAATTTTACGCAGGCAGGTTCTAGTTCTACGTTCAGTCGAGCGTCGTTGTTTTAATTTGTGCTTGACATGGTTTTGAATGAAAGCAATAAAAAAATGATAATTTCGAGATCTTTTGGGTTAGCAAATTGTGGAGATTATTTTATTTCTAAAAGTAAAATAAATTGACTCCCATTAAACCTTTTACATCTTAAACTGGATAAAAGAGCTCAGAGAATCGGCATTGCCATCCAGCGTGGCAATGCCGCCAGACTTCTGGGCACCCTACCGCCCGGAAGGGACATGGGGGAGTTATTTATTTTATATTTAGGGTTTATTTATAATCAATAAATTATATTACGTACTCAAATATATTATTTAATTGTGAATATAATACCTACTAGTTACCCCAAAAAATTTAAACTACCTACTCAAATGAAAAATGGCTGAAAATGAGTCGAAACATTTTTATTAACAGTAGGATAACAAACATTTACGTAACTTTCACCGAACAGATTATCAAAAGATCACCTTGATAACCTCTATCCGGTCGAAAAATTTGACAATCATATCACCAATAAATTAGAACTGTTGAATGTGATCATTACGACTCCAAATACCGTCGTTGATATGAAGTTCGTAATTATCCTAATTTCCTCAATCATTAGCGCGGAGTTCGTTCATGCCGATGGTAATTTGTGGACTGCCGGCACGCAATCAACGCGTTTTATTTATTATTTTTTAAGTGTTGTAATAAACCACAACGAAATAGGCAATGTTCTTGTCGGACAATGGTACAAATGGCAGTTTGCTGTGTCGTTGAAAGGTCACGAGGCCCGCCACTCAGTCGCGGAATGCCGGTAAAGCTTTTGAAGCCAAGCTTTTGAAGTTAATTTACCTGTTATATAGCGTAGTCATTTTATTCTATTATTATCAATCACTCTTTTTTGAATTTGAAATTGTGGCTTTGCTACAATTTGTCGAAACGAAACGATACATTAAATTAAATTCAATTTACCAACTTTTGCGCTTAGATTTATTCACATTTTTGAAGGGTTGTGGCAGACAGAGCGACAATGTATCACTCGACTTGTAAATATTTATCCAAATACTTTTATTTAGTACCCATAGTGTGTGAATAATCGAAAGAATCAGATTACGATTATTCTAATCTAAATCAGTAGAACGGAAAAGAATATATCGTGCAACAAAGGCACGGGCGTTTATGCTAGCACCACCACTGTACAGTATAAGTTAGTAGTCTAACTTAGGGCGTTTAGAAGAATTACGCAAGCGCTTGTAAAGAGTGGGCGTGGCACAATGGCGCAATTCTTACTAACCCACATATTTTCAAAAAGCTGTGCTCTTATTGGAGCGCTGTGCCACGCACACTTTGACCCCACGCGATGTAACCATTCTTTGAAGTTAAACTACTGGGTTAAACTGTGAACTCTGGGATTATGGAAAAATAAACTATTTTTTTAGGTATCCAGATCTTCTTTCCTGTTGAAACCAGTAACTATAATATGGCGTATCGTGACTGGTTTTCTGTCTTTTACCTATGTACTGTGGGGTTTGTAGCCTGGTATGCAAACCTCACCGTCGGACTGTCAGCTTTTGGAACTGTTCATAATTTGAATTTAATCAAATACTCTCGCTCTAGTGTAAGGAGGTTATTTAGTATTAATATAAATGAGTGCACAAACAAACAGATAAACTGACAAACAGACACAAATTCAGAAACTATTTATTTACGTTTCATTATTTAATTCTGACAATACCCAATTATTGTAACGTAACAGCCTTAACGAATCAAATCACGTATATTACTTGATTTTTACGTTCTGACGATTCGTAACCCTATTCGTCCACGTCCACTGTTTTTGTTACAGTTGTTTAGTGATAATCGCGAAAACCGAAGACAATACTACCTAGTTACTTTGAAAAAAAAATTTAATTTACATATGAGTAATGTCTCTAATATACAAACTCCTGTACCTCTAGCACAACTATTACAGGCGACTCTTTGTCGCGTGACAAATCTGGGGGCACGGCAGTGCCCCCGCTAAGTCGAGCAAAACAAAGGCACGGCCGTACCATCCTTTTCTCGAAGCCATTCAGGCGATTTTCAGCCTCCCGTAATTTTGTACTGGCTAAAGCTAGAACCTTGAAATTTCAGGGATATATAGGGCTCAATAAGACCTATGTATATTCTCAATATCATTCAATTTGAACGTGTAGTTTAAGAACTATTGCATATCAAAGTTCCTTAGTTTTGTCACTGACTCACTGATTCATTCACTGACTCACTGATTCATTCACTGACTCACTGATCATCATAATTCTAAGGTACTTCTAGCAGACCTACAAGCTCCAAATTTTAAACAAAGTTAGTTTTTAGGCTATAAAGTCCTTAAAAACCTAAATATGTTGTAATTTCAGTCACAACTGCACACATACGTTTGTAATCCTATACAAATACATGGGATTACAAAGTTAGCTTTGCGGATCAAATTGAAAAGAATGTATTGGAGTGTAATAATTAAAGGATTGTATGTGGTCTACAAAAAGAAATGAGATCCCATCAAAAACTTTACATGTAAAAAGATGCAAGTCTCACAACGCAGTTCTCCTACAACAAAAAAGTTTTGTGATGTAAAGTTAAACCAAGTCAGTACCGGGGGGTATCAACAGAACTCGATTTCCACCGACTTGCCTATTATTTAACCGTGGAGGAACACATTTTATAGATCTAATAATAGGCAAGTCGGTGCATATCGAGTTCTATTGATACCCCCCCGGTACTGACTTGGTTTAACTTTACATCTCAAAACTTTTTTGTTGTAGGAGAACTGCGTTGCTAGACTTGCATCTTTTTACATGTAATGTTTTTGATGGGATACTACATGTCCCTTTCCATTTAGTATAGTGTGACGGTGACCGGTTATACTCTGTCGCGCGACAAGCAAAGTAGCGGCCAATGAGGGTGTTTAGAAATCATAAACCCACCAGCTGGCAGCAGGGTGGCGAAAGGTCTTTTTGACAGTAGGCGTCAAGATCCACCAATCACACCACTTGATTTTGACATCTACTGCCAAATAGACCTTTCGCCACCCTGCTGCCAGCTGGTGGATTTCTGATTTCTAAATACCCTCATTGTGCTAGGTTGGCTGGTTTGAAGCATAGGATACTTCATCTTGGTAAAGAGTCCCGATGGGATATTAATGGGAATAAGACAGATGAAGCTGCGGGTAAATTCTAGTAAATAATATTCTATGTTTCGTAATTATGCTGCAAAATAAACCCATTTTTTTTTTCAACAACAGTTGTACGCTACTGACTGTATTAATTAGAGAGCATACACGAGGACTAAGCTTTTCCGTGCTCCTACTGTAACTTTTATAACAGAGTTAGCGTAGTTTTGCGTTGCTGAGTTATCATGTTCGGTTTCCCAAATTATTATAATTGGAATACGTACGTACGTAGCATAACGTATATCCGGGTTGTTCTACCAGCGATTCAACCGCTCTCACTTTCCTGGTCGCATTTTTGGACGTATTCCACACAATAACTGAAAATGGTAACTGAAGCCTAGAAGGAAATACTCAAAAATATGACCAGGAAAGATACCTTATGGAATCTTTAACATAAATTTAATTATAAGCAAAACTTTTCAGCATTTTTTTTACTAATTTATAATTTGATAATTTTTAATTCTTAATAGCGTGTCGTGTTGCGTACATTTTAAGGTCATTTGAAAATAATGTGGGTAAAATTAAATTTGTTCTGGATCCAACCACACATGAATACTGCTAATTCCAAGAAAAAATATGCAACCAAATAGTATAAAACTTAATTCCACATTGGTTGACTCCAGATTGACAAGATTATAATATTATTACGAGCCAAATAAAATATATTATATTTTTTTTAAATATTGCATTTTTTTCAGATACTCCAATACCGATAAGGCGATGTTGCTTCGCCATGGGCCGCAGTGGTAGTGCGATGGAGGTACGGAAACAATTATTTGATAGTTCATTTAGATTTAACATCATCGTTTTATGAACATACTAGTAATCTAACCCTAAATTTAGCTGGGAAACATTATTAGCAGAAAATTGAAATCCATACGCTTAATTTGCGTAATTTATAACTCCAACAGATTCACGTTGATATTCGATAACATTATTCGAAATGCTGATAACTAATAATAGAAACTGTTAAATAATATTTAATATTTAGCCTTTTGAAGGAACAAAGATAAATCATCAGTTTTTTTTGCAGTAACTATACATTTCAGGATTGGATTTGATAATTTTATTTTTAGAATAGAATAGAAAAGCAGTTAGTTTAGTGAACTAGTTAACCCACTTTGAACTTTTTGAGTGGACGCGACCAGGATTATATTACCAGTTAGGTACTTTTTATATCTGTTGAGTAAAATCTGCCAATGGAAACACAACGATATGCTTTTAGTCAGACCAAGGTAACTTTCCGAGCATCAACTTTGTTAAAAAAAACCCTTAAGTATCCATCGTGAATTATTTTTCGCCATTATTTTGTTTTGAAAAGAAGTGGACAGTGGAGTTTGCAACTTGAAGTATCGTCAGCCGTAGTTGTTAAAAATACGCTTGGGTCCAAGCGAAGTTTTTGGGCGAGTCATTCAATTACCATAATGAGGTCGCATTACAGAGAGAGCGATTTAGTTGAGATTCAATTATGTTACTCTAGGAAATTGAAACAGCGATTTTGCCCGATAACCTAAAAGTGTTTTAAGTCGATAGGCACTTTTGCGTGGTATCCCTTAGTTTGCCATAATTTCGTAAACACTTATTTCCATAATTTGCCATCGTGTTATGTGTCATATTTTTTAAACGACTTTCAAAAGAAGGACGGTTCTCTATTCGTCTGTACGTATATGTTTAGGTTTGAGCTCCGATACCCAAAGAAAAACACCGCTATCAGAAAAGTAGGTCAGGTTAGATTTGAACTGCGACTCTCATAAGTCCGAACTGTTACCACAAAAATAGGTTAGGTTACCTAACATGTCGCATCTCAACTTTGTTTTGGACAAAGTATGGTATCATGATGACGATGATGATTTGTATGGATAATATTTTTTTATGTAAAATGTTATTATGGCAGGTGAAGTTCGGGAAAATAAAGTTATTTCTTATGAAATTTGGGCAAACGATAGAGAACCCTTTTGCGTAACGTGTAGAACAGAGTTCGATGCCTTATTTATTTAACGTTTCAATGGCAATTATTCAGTAGTTTAGGAATTTTAGTTTTGATTTGTCTTTGGCTCACAATAGGACATATGTATTAGTTGCATGGTCTTTGGCTCTGACGTGCCATCCCCTTTGGCACAGCTTAAAAATGCTTAGAAACTCGCAAATTTTAATAAGTTACGTAACTAGCTGAAATTGTAAAATCGTTACCATACCCACACGTAGTTATCAATTAGATATTTGAACGGCCAAGAATTGACATGATCATGATTCGTAATAAGTCACCGATCCAATACGTAAATACTTCTCAATAATGTGGCTCAACTTGTTCTTCTCTCGAATGAATCGGTAAAATTAGTAAGGGATACAGTCAGATTTTTATATCTTAAGGTGGTGAAAAGGTGGGTGGAATTTTGTATGGGGAATCAATCAAGTCTCTATATAATATAAATTCTATGTATGCAGACGAAGTGACATATGGAATAAATAGCTTAAAATAAAATTAAAACTTTGTAATATAATCAATCTGAAGCACGAAAAGGGCTATTTGAAAAAAAAAAGAGAAAAATCTTAGTCATAAGTTCTTGCCCGGCTGCCTGAATAAAATTAATACTTGTACAAAACTGTTCGGTGAAGTTTTTGTCCGCACAAGTTGTCGGGTCGAACGGAATCTCATCTCGGCTGCATTTTAACTAGTCGCCCTTAATTGCCAATCCCAGGACACAAAGTGAGGCTACAGTTTACACTTTCTAGTGTTCCGCTGCGAAGTTTTCCGGTGTAAATAAAATGGCGTGACATTGGCCGTAGCGAAAAGAACAATGAAATGAGTCGTATATACCGATTTGTTTTGTATAATTTTGATAGAAAAATCAGTAAAACTTAATAATGAAAGTTATTTTTACTATGCTGCCGTGCCGACTTATTTAGGTATATAATTTCCAACTTCCGTTTAATTGATTCCGATGGTCTTTTGAAATTAATTATTCCAAATAATCATTTTTAGTTCATTAACTACAGAACATGATGTGTTTCAATTTTTTTTTTGCTATTTATAATCATTTAGGCTATAAGTACTTTGTCTGTCAGTAATCATGAAACTGTTGTATGTGTATAAAATACTACTATTATACACCGTGGGCCCGTACAACCCGACCAACTTTAACCACGTATTCCTGATGGTATTACAAGTAAATAACGTTATATCAACATAGGTCGAATTTTGTCATTTTACATTAATAGTCTTATGGAACAAAACAAATCAATAAATTCAGTCCCTAGTTATAAACATGTCCTTACTGAAGGAAAAGTTATTAAAAAGGAAAAAAAAAGCTAAAATGGAAACGAAAGTTCAATATTTTGGCTTTGTAATCGCTTACCATCTAATACTGCGAAGGTTAATTGCTGTTTAGTTAAAGGATTTTAAAAAAACAGTAAAAGTATCTTAGTCACATTTATTAGGGCTTGTTACACACTTGGGAGTTTTTATTTTAAAAATTATGAATATCTCGGAAAGTAAGCGTTAATCGACTATACGTCACATAACGCCAAAAGAAAGAATCAGACATGTGAAAGAGCCCTTGAGGTCTACTTACAGAAATAAATTATTTCATTTAATTTCATTTCATAACATTTTTTACTTCTAATAGTTGTTAGAATCTATGGTTAAAGTTGGTCGGGTTATACGGGCCCACGGTGTATAGGATTATATACTATAATATTTTATTTTATTATAATATTAATATAATCCTACACTTCTTACTCAAAGACTTTAATATGATTTGATTTGCGTTAATACGTTCTAATTTAACTAACCACAAACAAAGTTTTCCAACATCAAAGATCGGTCAAAGACCGAGGGACCTTAATTGGCAATTCTCCAGGACAAAAACTGGGTCCATAATCTACCTTTCTTTTAATTTTACCCGGTAAGCGAGGACAATGCCGCGTTCATACGTAAATCCAATTTAATGTTTGCATCAAATGTATTAAGCCGCCCTTTTTTGTGTGAGCGCTTTGCGTAAATATGAACTTTATTGTGTTATCCAGATTTGTGGGATAAACAGTCGCGAGTTGTTTCAATTGTGTGTGTGTTTTTTTATTAACTTGATCATAGGGATGATACGCTGTTATACTTTCTTTTTAAACGACTCCAAAAAAGGAGGTTATCAATTCAACCCGTACTAATGTTTGTAATATTGTCAGAATTGCACAGTATTTATACAGGGGGTTGCCTGTAACAGCAGCAAATAATTAAAACGTAGATTCTACTCATCAAACAATAAAACTTTCGTTCAACAACTTTTAAAAATTATGTAATGTTTAGATTTTATCATTTTCATACAAATTAAATAGTATTTTCAAAGTACGTTAACGTCAGTCTAAGGATTTGAGAATTGCAATCTACGCTTTAATTATTTATACTTGGATATTAGTCAAAGTCAAAGTTTGTCCAACATAGGTATTAAAGATGTTACAATAATTATTTAGTGTCACTATGTGGCACCTTGCGGCATACAAATTTAGCCAATGACATACATGCTGTTCATTTCATACACATAATATAATTTTAGTACTAAAGGTAGTACTTTATTACTACGTTAGTTACTAGGCACATTCTGAGGTGTTAGTTACTCTATGCTATCTCTTAAAGTAAATATTCTTGTATACTTAATATCCTTCTCGCGCAAGAAAGTCATGTAAGGTATTTTTGAAATCAATTACATTATTTTTCTCTACGATGGATTTTGGTAACTTATTATAGATTCTGGGTGCCATACCGAATACACTCTTATTCTTTATGTATGTAGTATTTTAGTCTATACCAGCTTCTGAACGTGTGCCAAATTTCGTAAATGTATGTACGTATGTATGAATGTATTTATGTTTGTCCGCGCATATCTCAGAAAGTATAAGTTGGATTGCAAAAAAACTTAGTTGGACTAGTTATAGACATCTAAATCAGTTCAGTAGTTTTTGAGATAGCGAGTTAAGTGTGTGTCAGTCACTAGGAAAAAGTGTCGTTGGATTAACAGCATAATCCAGTCCAACTTACCACTGAAATTAAGGAAATAAACAATAAAAAAGTAATTTAAAAAAATTAAATCGACTTCAGAAAGGAAGAAATAAAAGATTTTTTGAGGTCGGTGCCAGCCGAATGGCTGCTTTTTGGTGTAAGAGGAACAATAATACTTTATTATAATATAAGGATATTCGTAACGCTTTCATCGCCTGTTTATACAACACCTTGATACGTATGAATATTTTGTGCAACTTTAAATGGTGGTAGTTTATTAAGTAGAAAGAAATATTCTGTATAAAGAGGTAACATTTACATGTATGCTAATAAAAATACACGAATTTCGAACACGAAGCGATTTTAATAAAAACAGTGAACTGAAAAGCGCGATTACGTTCTCTCACCTTTGACTGAGAAAGCATTCAGTCAAATTTGTTTTTTTGGCTTGCACTATCCCGATTCATTTCCCGGAATTGGCAGCCCTACAGACTCGCTTGCACCAAAATCCCCTTTGGTGTGCCGCATCGGTTGTGTTCGCGATGGGTCGTTAAGTTGAGAGACCGTTTTATTTTTCCTCTTCTCTGTGTCGCTCATACACTCTAAAAAATCTGAGCCAACTAAGAGAGATTCCATAAAACAACCAAGATATTATACATATCAACAAAAGCTGATTAATTAAAACAGCAAGTTCATTAGTGATTAAAACAACAATCTAGAATCCTGATAATTTTAACAAATATATTCCTTGTTTCTATCATTATTTTCTTCTTTGTATGATTCGATCATGTTTAATTAGTTACCTTATACATCAATGTTTGTTTAATCAAATCAGAACATGGTTCGATAAACAATCAATATCATCTTAGTTGGTGCATCTAACGTCTTGTTAGGCTCGTATGGAATCAAGATGCTTGATTATAACTATCACAATCTTGTTAGGAGCAACCAATTTTTTTAGAGTGTACTACAAACGTATATTTATCTTATTTTTAAGTTGTAAAAACAGTATACTTGTACGGCCAAAGGTATTTCTGACAGGCATAAACACTTAAAAGGGCATTTTTAGGTGCTACCATGTTTTTGACACATTTACTACTAAGCATCACTACGTGTGCTATATGTATACACCGTAGTTCGTAGCACGTTTATTCCCGTATGTAGCGAAAATCGTGCGTAGACATTGAACCTGACTAGAGAGTAGGTGAAGCTTAAAGTGTTTAATACATTAAAGAAAATAAGAGCTGTGTTTTAAAATCAAATACCTACATTGTAGGCAAATTTTACAATATCGCTTTTCAATTCCAACAATACGTAGTTCTCTTTTTGGGCAGCTACAGGCACATTTTGTTGTTATTCAGTTATAACAGAAGTATCAGCCTCTAATTTCACAAGTTTTTTTTGGGCATGTGCACACTAGCTTTATGATATGCATCTATAAAGGTTTTTTTTAATTCCTGGAAGTGAAACCTTTTTAGATTTCTACAACCAATGATGGCGGATTTATTTCTATTTTGTAGTACAAAGAATTATAAATATGAAACGCACTAAAGTCAGAAGCAGAAAATATATGGAATATTTTTCATTCAATTATTCTTTAAGGTATAATTCGAAATTACTGAAATCTTTACAGTAGAATATATTAATTTTAAGAGTTTTTAAGCATAAATTAGTACACTTATAAGAATTCTGCTTACATTCTTTCACTTAGGTAAGTATTATACATATAAAACATTAATTAGTTTATGCCACAACTGGCTATAAAGTGACTTTTATCGCACGCTACGCGTACGCAAAAAGCCGCTTTCTGGCCAAGTGTCGACATAAAATGATGTACACAACACGGGAGGTAATAAAGAAAGCCCTCGATCGCATATTCACGTTCCTCGCTTGCAGCTCGGGCTGCAAATTTCTGCGACCCTAGTTGTGTAATGAATGTACTATAGTGACAAGGAAGTAACTAAATGTTTCTATTAAACAGCGGTGTGGTGACCATAGAACCCTAATCAAACCGATTTGCCTAATTTGACATATACCTTAGATAAATAATAATTATAGAGTCACTCTGTAGGTACCGCACCTGGGTCATACAGATTTTGAAAAAAGTCTTTCCTGTGGACAAAACAGTGATATTTAACGACCCGAATACACATCACTATGTTTTTATCATATGTGACGTTATCATGGTTAGGGTACCACTTTGTCGCTTATGGATTCCCAGATATCACTGATTTTGTTAATCAACTCGAAAATTGGTTTTGATTAAAAATAGCTTCTCTACACTTAAAATAATACGGTGTATTGATAAAAAGTTAAACGTTTCAACTAAAAGTAGGAAAAAAACACAGTCAAAGTTTACCGACTAGGGTACCACATTGTCGCTCATAAGCTTGAAGTAAACTCATTAAACTTATTTGCTTTGAAAATGAAAAATAAATATAATTTAGAAAACATAACATGTAATAATTGCAGATATAAAATGCGTTATAAATATAAAAATATCATAAAATAATAACATTAACTAAGTAGGTATGAATTGTTCACGTCGCGCTTATCACCCACACTAATACGCTGGACTAGTTTGTTAGGCACATGTTCTAAACCCTAAACTAAATTTAATTAAAATAATTTTGATTCGATATAAACCACACTTCTTTTTACCTACCTAAGTGGTGGTAGGCACAAATCTTTGAAGTAAGCCGACGCAGGCGCATGCTATCTCTCTCTACTACGTCGGGTCACCGTCGAACGCGTCAGTGTTGCCAATTTAGCAGTTTCTTTCAGTGCTAAATTTAGCATAATTTTTGACTGGTTTAGCAGAATTTTTTTACATTTAGAGTTGGCATAATTTTGTAAATAATAGAAATGTTACCTGTTAGTGACAAACACACAGATAAATGGTAAATTTAGAAACATACAAAGCAAAACTCTCTATTTTAATCTGGCCTAAATCAATCAACTAGATACCAAATATATTAATTAAAATTCATATTATGTTAGTTTATTCAATTGGATTGTTAAAAATAAATAAATAGATCACATAGGATAATAAAATTATTTAGAATTTTAAAGTGCGTCCAGGCCGTCTTAATACTATTTACTAGCCGGAGAGCCAGCAACGGAAATAGGTTTGCTATTATAAATAGAAATGAAAATTCTAAATTAGTAAAGCTGACGAAAAGACTGTTATTTTTTATAAAATAAGTTATGTTATTGATTGATAATAATATTTTTATTAGATATATGCACTTATAGTTCGGACACTATGTTAAATAATGGAAGTAGAATTCTTATTTCTCTAAACTTATGAACAGCGACAATGTGGTACCCTAGATTACTTTACATACAAAAATCATGTTAAAAGTACCAAACTTTGAAGTCACTTTTTTGATAGAAAACTAGATTACTTTTGTGTTTAATTACACTTGATAGTTAGTTTTGTTCCTAAATTAACGTAAACTATGAGAATTAAAAATTATAATGTTGATTTTATATATTTTTTATGTAAGTGTTGACTTTTTGTTTTATTGTAAAAAAAATTATGGCTTGAGATATGGTTGTTTCATTATTTTTATTATAAACCTTACCTACATCATATTCAGAAAACAACATAAGCCAGCTGTCGATTTTGAGTTATATAAAATATTTTATTTTTGATTCTTGACTACACCCTACGTGCATTATTATTGTGTTATTTCTATAAAATGTAAAATGTTACAGGCAACATATAATTTGTCGAGTAATATAATGTATGTGGAACATTTTAAAACCGCTATCTCCATAACTTCAACCTATAACTAGGTTTTTTAGGCTTTCAAACTTTGAACTCAAATATCTCAAAACAGTACAAAGATATGTTGAAACATTAAAAATTTATTAAAAAAAAATACTCAACATAGCGATCTCGTTCTTTTTGCATATGAAGGAAAATGTTTTGAACTATAAGGAGGTACAAACAGCAACACAGTTAACTATACACTTCAAAAATGGGAAATACTGCAAGAAAGAGAATCACACTTGAAGGCGTCGTGCTATGCATGTGTGCGTGTGTCTATGAGTATAAATTGGCTATTATTCAAAAGAGTTTTGAAACAATAATTTTTCTTTTATGGCTGATCCAACGTCATTATTGACATTAATGCCATATTATTGAATTCGTGGAAAAGAATGAATAATATATATAAACTACATTATATTTGTGCATCTTATCAAAAATATGAAGCACCAATAAAAGCATTAGCAATATAATTAGTTTATTTCATCCCAACGTTCGTCTGAAAGCTAAATCATAATTTTGACAAATTCACCTGTCTTGTTGAAATAAAACCTTTATTTACAGTATGGAAAAAAAAACTTTGCCCAAACAACTACAATGACAAAGCTCAAAAGCACATTACACATAAGCAAACGTTATTTGATTTGAAGTTGACATAATACAAATATATATATCTCTTTCAATCGTTATCATTTTCTCTCTGCTCTGTCTTTAATGGGCAGTTAAGTGTGTTGCTGTTTGTACCAATAACTCAATACCGACAATATATTACCTTTACCATGACAACGTCACATATAGGCCCAGAAGTAGAAGAGTACGGTTATTAGCCTATAGGGGTCCAGCTACAAAATTAGGCTTTTAAGGCCCCTAATTTTGTGATGTCCACAGGAAAGACGCGAACACTTAACTCATACCATGCCCCGGTAACTCAATAGAAAAAAAGTGAACCGCTTTGCTTTGATTGCCATCTACCTTACATTACACGTACCACTTGGCCTTCTTTTAACATACGTAATGATGTGAATGTAATTAAATAAACATGATATATACCAGATAATACATATAAAAATCGTGTGAATCTAAAAATATATTTTAATTTAAATTTCAATTGATTAAAATTAACCACTCATAATATTATTTATTGTTTGTTACATGGCAACAATAGTCTGTCAAGGCGGTGCTGGTTGGCCATAACATTCCCAAAAAAAAGAAATCGGTGCTGCTTGACATCGATCAAATAAAAAATGTCGGGATTTTTATCGAGTGCAGTATTTTCCATTATTTATTTCAACGTCGAGTTGAGCATTAATTCCCCCGTTGTATGTGCTGTTACCCTTTTGCTGTGTTAAGTTTTGTTTTAAACAAAATGTCGGTCAGAATTTTCTGACTACCCGGCCGCAAAGTTCGTGACGGAGAAGGTAATTATAATGTTATGGGTTTTTATCAAAGCTGTAAGCTTATGATGCTACGTTTTGTCACGCGATAAATAAGTGATAGTTTATCACTGATAAAACATCCGTCACTCTCGCACACTATTAGTTAGAACGTGACGGATGCTTTATCATTTATTTATCGCGTGACAAAACGTAGCATCATAAGCTTACTGGTCTACTATAATTTAGACACGGTAATCACGGAATTGAAATCGCCTATGAATATCCAACAAAGTGAACCTTTTACCAATTCTATAATAAATGTTTCGTGGTACTAAATAGGTTTGCGTATTTCGGCGTTGATATCATCTTTAATACTTTTTCTTTTTCAGGGATCCAATTGCATAGATTTCGGAATCCTGCTAGCAATCCAGAAAAATTTAAAATATCGAAGCACAGTTGTGGATCTGACTTTTAAGGGAAAGATGATAAGTACATTTTCTTGTCAATTTAAAAACGAATGCGAAGATAAATTCACCTTTGAAATAAGTAGGTATAAGTAAAACTAAAAAACGGAAACTGGTGTTTTTATTTACACTGCTCTTTAGTAATCCTCTTTCAAACTATGCAGTGTGGCACGTTTTAGAAGTTACGTAGAAATAAGTTTTTAGTTGAGGTCACTAAATTTAAATTAATTTGCTTTATTGGGTGCATTTTATTTACACTTGGTAATTGTAATTAGAAACTTATTTCAACGTAACTTCTAAGATGTGTCATACCATGCCAAACTATAATTACCTATATATACGTAGCTATATATATGTGTGTATGCGTGTATGTATGTGTGTGGGTGTGGGTGTATATGTGTGTGTAGATTTGTTGACGTGTAATGAAGGATAGATGGCAGCACAAGTACGATGATTAGAAATTTGGCCGAGTTGCCTGTCTATAACCTAGTATAATATTGTAGTCTTTGCTACAAAGTCTGTATGACCCACCTACTAAATGTATTTTCTTATACAGCAGTGGAGTGGATTTTTCGTGATTAAACCTGAGGATCTTTAGCACATATTTTTCTCAATAGCAGTATGGAAAAGACGCTTGATACGTCATCACATCAGTATCATGTTTTGCATCCATATTTACTCATGAAAATATACACTTGTAATTACCGATATAAAATTTGATTAAGTTATAACTTTTCTACTAGAGTACAGTTTATATAAAACTGTTGTAAATGGACAGCATCTTAGGGCATCATGTGAGTAGTTGGTACCATAACATAGTAAATTGTAAATTATGGTTATTTAGTAATCGATAATTTGGTCTTTATCGTCAATTAGTTTTTGTATAAGTTACAAAGATACTGCTTTCTGTTGATGTACTCATGTGTAGGTATGTGTTATATACTTAGTTTTTCTTCTGACATGGATAGCAGCTAATCATTGCATCACAAACACTTTTGTATGGGTATAATTTACAGTGTCAGTGTCCAATGATTAAATATTTAACTAACCTTGCATATACATATGTCGACTCTCGTGACGACTGTCAGGAAGGGTTAACTGCAGAATCCTCACCGTTGACGTATGGTGGTTAAAGAAGAGCATTCATGTCAGATCAAATCATTTATTCGTCTGATCCTTTTGGCTGCTTCGGTAATGACATTCTGGTGAGAAGAAGCGCCGGAAGAAACTCACCAGGTTCTCTTTTCAAACATCAGGTATTACAATATTTGTTACAATATTATGGCGTAGGTGCTCGAGTGAGCAAATAGACAATTACGTTACACAATATGATTCATTTCACTATTAATCGACAGAGTTACAATTATCAAGTAGCAACTTTAACTACTGGCAGGCAAGTGTTGTCGCCACGACAGTCAGAAAGAGAATAACCCCCTACCGCCCCTGGTAGGGCCATTTATAGCGGCCGTGCGGGCCGGTCATGACGGCACTATGGCATGATCGGCCCGGCTACCTGCACCGGGCACTGTGGCGTGATCGATCTGGCCACCTGCACTCAACACGGTGGCGCGATCGGTCAGGCCACCCGCACCGGTGCACCTACGTTTACATTACAAAATATTTGACTATAGATGCGAGCACGACGACGCCGCCGTCACATATATAAATAGCTCTAAACTCCCAAGTAAGGAGGAGCTCCTTTTTAGGGTTCTGTGGTCAACATTAAAGTCAGCGAGGAAATGAATGTGAAATTCAGGAACTCTTGTCCACCCGTCTCTCTAACAGTCTGTCTGCGTTTGGTTTTTCCTGATTTACAGCAATGACTCAAATGACGCCCCTTTAAAACGTCTAGTCTCGAGCAACTACTCTCAAAACTTTTAAATATTCAATACCGGGTAGTAAAACTTGGTGTAGGTACTATTGAATAAGCACGCTTGAAGCTGCAATGTAATTCAGAATTGTGTAAGACAATTAAATCCTCTAACGGAACTGCCCCATAACTCGCTTTGACAGATGTTCAGAAACAATGAAAAAGTTAAATTGCTTAGAACAGCGGGAATTGTCGAGTGAGACAATCACTCGCAATTTGGACGTGAATTACTCTACTTGCGTATTTTATTACCAACTTCCACGTGAGATAGCCTAGGTTTTACGAGGTGTAAAGTATATATAGTAAGGATGTTGGCAACTCGTTTGTAGCTTGGGGAACAGCGTTCTGTGTAAATTAGACATTTAATTGCATTGATAAATATCTGGTAGGCAACAAAAAAACGTTGTGTGATTTGTGGTGGTGCAGATACGCTATCTGCACCACCCGCATACTTACAACACGCCTGCGCGTCAGATTCTTTCTTCCTACGCTTGAATTGAAATATTAGTTGTAGATAATAAAATTGGTAACCCATTAGAGGAATAACGGCTACCATAGTCTACTCACAACTTGGTACAATGGAGAAAAAGTTGGTTCACCGTACTTAACTAAGTAAAAAGTATTTGATAACCATTCTTGGATTTTCATATTTTTCTGTGAAAACAAACCCGTGGAAAGTTTTCCTCTACATTTACTACATACATACGCATTTGCTAAGAAAATAACAATAGATTTTCCTTGAAATTATAATGTAAGTACCGTAAATGGTTTTTTGTCGTTTTTTAACAATATGGTGCTTTTAGAAGTAAAATACGAGTGCCAACTAGCAAAACGTGAAAATTTGCCGCAAAATAATTTACGAAATAACGTTGCAGGTGCAAAGTTGGTAGACGCCTTCCGGGAGTAAAATACACATATGAACTATCAAGCTACTGAATCTAACTTTTGAAATAGCTCGAGGGGTTACTTAGTATTCTTGGGAGATTCTCGTGGCCAAGCAGAGATTGTGCTGCGTATGTATAACTATTTATTTTCAATGGCTCTGCCCAATTGCCCATAGGTATAGAGAAAAAAAGCCAGCCAAGTGCGAAACGAACTGTCACATGAAGCGGTTCGAGCCACATAAAATTTTCAAAATGTACCTATTACGGTTCAAAAGTTACAGCCCTGAGACAGACGGACGGTTATACGGAGACAATGGAGCGTTAATAATATGATTCCATTGACGAACTAAAATGGTAGGAATAAATATTATACAAAATCAGTACAGTTCACTAACTCCTATTTAATGTATGCATTATAAGTAAGCAAGCAATTTGTTAAAGTAACGCGGTTGCTACTAAAACTTCCCGAAAGTAGCCGTATTTCTATCCAAAGCGGCACTTATCCCGAGCTATCGGCGAGGAGACGGCGCAAAGTTAAATGAGGAAGAAAATCTATGGGTTGTTTAGTTGATTCCCGGTTCTCTGGCTAATTCACAAACTACTTAATCTAGTTTCGTAGAACGAGTTTAAGCGGAACGGGATTAAGATCGGTTCCGTCGATTTGTTCGGCCGCTGCAATCAGCGACACTCGACTCAACGGAGGGTTATTGAATAATCCATTCGGTGCAATGGTTATACGACGGGAGGTCCAAAAGTTGGCGGAATGGAGGACTCATTAATTAAATAAAAGGACATTACTATTTTTCCTTTTCAATATAATCCTCCTTGAGGTTAATGCATTTACATATATAGATACAAGAAATCAAAGTACATAGAAAAATTAAATGGCACTCACCTGTGTCCAGACCGGGAATCGCGGTACCTCTGGATTTCCAACCCAGCGACTCAACCACTCGACCACCGGAGCACCCAGCAAGCGCCCTCAATTTCGCCATCTACTTTGACTTCTGTATCATTCCTCCCCTGCAACTATCTCTTCAAATTTGGGAATAAATAATAATCACTGGGGGTCAGGTGCGGACTATAGAGGGGATGATCCAATTGTTCAAAGCCACATTTGTTCAGGGCAGCCATCACAATACGGCTCTTGTGAAGCGGAGCATTGGCCTGAAGTAACAGCATACCCTTGGTAAATTTTTCTTTAGTTGATTCCCTCAATCGCTCCAATAATCTCGCGTAGTATTCTCCAGTAATAGTGACACCCTTGTTTTTGCAGTCGATCATCAAAATTCCTTGACAGTCCCAGAAAATCGTAGCGATCAACTTGAAGGCTGATTCTGACACCTTGAATTTCTTAGGCGGTGGAGTAACCTTCTTGTGCCATTGCATTGACTCTTGTTTAGACTCAGGTTAAAAATGATGAACCAACGTATGAGACGTTGGTTCATCATTTTTAGCCTGAGTTCCAGTTACACTCTCTTTGAAAATCGCCACACCGTTCCAAAAAACTCTTAGATGCGTCGATTCGTTGTTGTCGCTGATGCGGTGTGAGCATTCTCGGCACCCATCTTGCACTCACTTTAGTCATGCCGAGACGTTCATGTAGGATCCTCAAAATGGTGGTTTCTGTTACTCCAACTGCATTAGTTTAGAAAACTGTTTCTTTTTCAGACGAGCATCTTCCAATACTAATTTTTCAACCTTTTCGACGATATCCGATGTTGTAGCCGTCCTGAGCGAGGGTCGTTTTCGTAAACTGTAATCATTTGTAATTTCGTCGTTCGTCGTCATTTGTAAACCATTATTTTTCCAGGGCAATGATCACTGTAAACTGCTGACATGTCATTCATGATGATCTGAGGACATTTTCCTTGCTTGGTCAGGAACTTGATGACAGCTCGATACTCAATTTGCTCCATACTTGCAGGATTCTTCCGGATTAACTTGTTCACTCGACGATATTTTGTAAAGTAATGAGCTTATTAGGCTGAAAATTGGAATATAGGTATACTCTTAATGAGTTCGCAATTAGTACTATACTAGAAATTATGCTCATCCCCACCCCCATCTCCACTAGTCCGCCAACTTTTGGACCTCTCCTCGTATTATTTAATATAGAATTTAAATCATTAGCTTTTCAGGCAATCTAAATTGAAATGATTTGTCTTTATGATAAAATTATTATCCAGAGGAAAAAACTATTCCATAATTTAATTTGACATCTCGCCTAAAACAGCCACCTGAAACAACATTATGGATACAGTTTTGCCAACGCAATATTTTTTTTCTGTCTGAATTTGCACAGACATTTTTGATCTTAAGTGAAGTAATTTGAGATTTACAAGTGTTGGTTGCATAAAAATTGACTTTCAAAAAATAATTTTATCAAACTTCAAAAGGATCAAATAAAGAGTAGGAATTGTATTCATTTAAGTGCACTAAATATGATTGTTATAATATGTAGTATTAAGTAGTACCTTTAATAGTATTGTCTACTGTGTCAGAGTGCCATTTTATAATTTATCGGCTGTAAACAGGTATAACACCTGCAAATCCGAAGCGTGGCTTAGTTCCAAATACATACGGAATAACATGTCACCGTACCAACATAGTTTAATATTTTTATTTTCTCATAAAGATCCAGTGTTGCATACACCCATCGACGATGACGGCCACTTTTAATCAGGCGACTCGTCTGTTTGTTTTCCGCAAATACTAGTAAAATTATACAAGAGGAATAGTTTAAAGACGCACCGGAACTACTTAAGTCCTAGCTCGCTTCGAATAGTTCTCTCCTTTGATCCATCCAAAATTTGGTAGAAGATCAGTTAACGACAACATGATTTCCGAACTTTCACGTTTGTTGGGCCAGAAATTTAGAACGAGAATACAACAGCAACAACTTCTCCTATTTTGATTGTTCTAAGAATTTAAAAACATGCTCAGTACATTTTGGAGCCGTATATGCGCGGCAAAAGACCGCAAACATCCCGATATTAGCCGAGCGGAGACATTATCTCGTTGTAAACCGTAGATTTAACGGCGCCTCCGCGGCAGCGCATGTATTATTACTGCTCCGGATTGTAATGTGGCTAATACGTTGTTCTAAGGTATGTTTAATAATAATAATGTATGTGTATGGAATGTAGCAAATTCGATGGCATAGGTAGATTGAAAGATATAATGATGTATATCATTGTAAAATATAAATCGCCTAGTGACAGCAACTTGACCTGTAATTACCAACTCGCGACCACGAACGCTGAAAAGGGCTACAAAACGTCGGGACGTAAAATGAATATGCGATTTAATCCGTTAAAGTTGATTTATTATAATTACCAATAAAGATTATGATTATAAAATCTTTTGCCATTTTTTTCACTTCAATCATCTTTTATATGCACATGCAAGAGATCTAATGTTGTTAGTTTCTTATGTTATTAAAATATAGCTTGCAGGTGCCTGCATAACTACAATCTGAAAATCCAATCGTAACCGACTGGGATATTGCAGAATAAAAACAAACCATATGATATTTCGCTCCGAAAATAGATTATTTTTTAAAGCGTCCCAGGCTAGCCCTTTTCCGACCTAATTAAAAAAGCGTGGCTCTATTAACGCGGAGGTCGTCACGAGTGGACGCGGGGGTTGTTTTGACCCTTCTAATCTCGCATTATCACACCTCGATGCGTGTGCTGTGGGCTCAAGGCTGTCAAGGTTGTCACTGTAAATCACGGCTTCCACGAAAAGCGGAGAGGTTTACGGGGTGATGGAATTTAGTTTAGAAATATTTATAGACTGAGATGCAAGTGACAACCCTAACAGATATTTACTTTACCAGAATAAGACCGAAGTCAAAAGAAAAAGGACAAAAAGTATTTTAAAAATGGTAAAATAAGCCACACTGTCACTATTTCGCAGTCGGTGTTGACTTGGAGCTCTACTTTCCTTAAATCACCTTTTAACAACCACGAGTTATTGGGATATTGACCATCCTATTAGGAAAGCCCGTGGTCTGTTTAACCAGTTTGTTTTCATAACACTTTGTATGATTACAAATATGGCCAAGTTCTGCCAAAGCGGTCGAAAAAAGTTAAAAAGCTAAAAAGCCGGCCTAATTCCACAAAACACGTTTCTTGTATGGGGTCACCTTTAAATATTTTTTTATTTTGTTTTAATTTTTTGTTATAATTTTTTGTTATAATTTTAGCGGTAATAGAATTTCACATTCTGTGAACATATCAGGCATCTACCTGTGTATTGCTTTTATTAAAATCCAGTAATAAATAAATATTAGGGGACAATCTTACACAAATCGAACTAGTCCCATAGTAAGCTCAATAAGGCTTGTGTTATAGATACTAGACGACGATATATTTAATAGATACAAATACTTAAATACATAGAAAACATTCAAGACTCAAAAACAAATATAATCACACAAAAAATATTTGCTCTAACCGGGATTCGAACCCATTACGGTTGAAAAAATACAGCTCTCTGACAGGGGCCGATGGACGACGGAAACTTACTAATAGGGTCCTGATGACATTCTTTGGGTACGGAACCCTAAAAATTGCGGGAAAAACATAAGGAGGGCGCTGAGGAGCTAATTAAAGCAAATAAAAAAGTAGGTGTGTCTCATCAGGAGGTAAAAAATCTCGCATAATGAAGAAAATACCGTAAGAAACAGCACTGCAGCGACACAACTCTATTTTTAGAATATGAAATATATTTAAGTAGAATCATAAATCAATCATGTCCTTTAATGAAGTAACCTCAGTCGTACCTATTATTTAGTTAACCTCAAGATGCAATTTCCCAATGAAGCAGTTGAAAAATGAACAATAGCAAAGTATGCAAGGCACGACTGCCTCTATTTACATTGTATAGAAACGAGAAATGAATAAAGGCCCCTGGAGATTATCTGAATGAAACAAAGGGCGGGCAATAAAGTTCTGCCTTGCATTTAGTTCGCTACTGTTTAATATGCTGCAACTCTGGTATTCATCGAGTTACTTATTTTATCTTGTTATTAGGGGTCCTTGCCGGATACACCCAGTGCAATCTTTTTGCGATTGCTCCATTTTTCCGGCTACTCAGTACTCAAAGGGTTTCTTTCTACCATATTCAATTATTTATACAATAAGTTGGATGTCATTGAAAGATTCAAGTTAGAGTCTATGCGGAAAGAGAATAGGCGTGGCGAAAAACGGAACTAACCTAACCAGTACGGCCACAGAACAAAAAATACGGCACATACGGTAGAAAAGCATTACAGCGCCCCCCAAAATTAATCCTATCCTCTTTCCGCACAGACTCTAACTGAAAGCGTACTGCATGTTTCCATTAATTTGAAAATTTCGACAATATCTACATGAAGATATCAATTAAATGTCAATTAAAAATACGTAAATTTAAAAATTTGTGAACCAAACTTAATATTATAAATGCGAAAGTAACCCTGTCTCCCTGTTTGTTACTTCTTCATGCTTAAACCGAGGAATTATTTTAGATTTAATTTTGTATAGAGATAGTTTAAGACTTTAGGAATGATAAAGGATAGTCTTTATCCTGAAAATCATCCCTTAGAGGGTGGATATAAAATTCGACGAAGTCGCGGGCAATAGCTAGTGTCTTATACGTGCTTATTTTGATTCTAGGGCTATCTCCATTTCTATAGTTGAACCTTGTTAGACGAGTTCTCTTTCTTAAGACTATTCTATTTATTTAATCCCTTGACTATGGTGATCCTCTACTTATTATCATTACTTCATTAAGGCTGAAAAAAATACTTGGAAATTACTATGTACATATTTCATGTTTATCTGAAACATTCACAAACACATCATTTTACTGTATCAATAAATGATCAGATGGAGGTTATTTCATTAATACTGCAATCAAACATATTAGTCACGATTGAATTGATGGTGATACATGAAAAGCGTTTAATTAAACATCCAATTTATATACTTTTCGGAACTTAATCTCATATGCCCATAGCTCTAAATGTGTGTTTAATGACTTTAACATGCCAGTTGATAATTACACTTATTTATTTCACTGTTTACAATATATTATATACATTTTGCAATTAACTTTTGTCAATTTATTGGTATTGCTAGTGATCAGGATAGCTTCTAATCTTCTAAATAGAAAGTGTTCAAGTCACAAATTATTATAAAAGTTACATGCCTCGCTTTTTGCTGTGTAAAGTAGCAGGATAACAATATGCATAACTTTATACAGAAATGTATTTCAATTGCTCAAAGGTTTATGACAAAAGGCTACCGGTAACGACTAAAGCTTAACTTTTCTTTGGGTCTCTTAAATAGGATAATATTTCCATCAGAGGATTACTTGTACAAGGGGCGTCTATATTTGCGTGCGTTTGCATTTTATTTCCCGCTTGAGTTCTCTGCGGGGCTAGCAACTGACAAAATATTTTACGACTGTCCTTCAGCTTACCCTGCAGAAGTTCAAGCCTAGTTTAGTTTTGTCGACTTTGTGGATATATTCTGTTTTTGCGATAGGGAAGTACTCATAAAATGAAGCAAACGTAGACATTTTCTTAGGTGCAATGCAGCACCTGCAGAAAAATAAGTATTTTTGCTTTAAAATGTCGTCGTTTTAGAGTCGCCGCCGATGTATCTTCCTGTATCACACGCTCGTTCGGCTAAGGCGGAAACAGTTCAAGTGGCGGAATCAATTTGGCGAATGGTAAGGTTTTAAAGTAACTGATATAGATCTTGTTTAGAAGGTAAAACCTATATTTGCTGGGCGAATATTCAAGTTTTGTTGTACCAGTCATTTTGTGAGATGTCTGCATGATAGAGTCGTAAAAAAGTAAGTATCTACGAGAAAAGGAAATTAAATATTTAATTATGTGTTGAACTTTGACTTACACACACATTACAATATTTGTTTGCCCATACTATTTCTGAACTTTATAAATACTTAGTGATTATATTGTATTACATACAATGACGAGCCGGGAACCTTCAGTTTGAAGACGGTTAAAAACTAAGGTCAGTCTTACTGTTTCTTTTTACCATATCGTATATTTTCTAGTGTCATGGATTTGGACTATTAGTTTCACCTGCAGGGGGTGTTGGAAATCTGCGGGCAACTTTCCGGGGCGGACAGTTACCTACATAAAATATACTCCACTCTACCCGGTGCTTGTGGCAAACCAGTTAAAGCTACCATAAGATTGTATAGAAATCCGACTCTTGAAGGCTAAAATAGGGTCCTAAATAAATAAATATAGGGGACAATCTGACACAAAACAATTTATCTATGCCCAAAGTAAGCAATGCTTGCCTATAGAATACCAGTAATTCACAGCGAACAGTGACCTCACGACTCCCGACTATTCGACCTAGCTCGATATCGAGTTATGAAATAAACAAACATAGAACGCGTTATCCCTGTAAATGTCCCAAGGGAACTCTTTACCGGGATATAAACCCTATGTTTCCATCAGGATTAGGTCCACTTGCGTACCAAATTTCATCTCAATCCATCCAGTTGTTACCCCGTTATTTAGTAACAAACATCGAACCTCCAAAGATCGAAACATCCAAACATCTTCATATTTATAATATTAGTAAGTAGGAATTAGTAGGATAGCATAGGATGTATAATATAGACGTTTATGGTCTTTTCGCGCCCATGGACGTCACGGCCACGGCGCTTCCGAAACGTCGAGGTAACAACATGTTTTTGGGTAAGGCTGAAAAATTGGGCTTATGTAACATAAAAGTAACTAAAAATATATGTTACTGAGTAACTTAAAAGTTACATAAAAGTATTCTAAAGGGATATTCACAATGTCTACAATACAAACACTTTTTGTACTAAGTGTTTATTTAAGAGATCAAATAGGTATATAAGGTCCTAATTTATTAGTTGCAGATATTTTTACAGCTGATAGTACTCGTTCTCTGGAGTATATTAAAGCATGAAACATTATAGCTTTTACGATGTTTTTTTGGAGAAAAAGGAAAAACAAATTTGCTACGTAATAACACCCTGTTAATGTGATTACTAAATGAAAACTCATTGAAAAGATTCTGGTAGCTCTTTTACGTACCACTTAACTGTAACTGGCCACTTCACGTAGATAAATTAAAAGACATTTGCAGTTTTCCCGCCGAACCGTTACGACATTTACGACAACAAATTGTTGATATGACAGATAGTGTTATTGTGACATGTGATAATGCACATGATGATTTATTTAGACGAAATTATAATAAATTTTATTGTTAGGTAAATGAAATCAGAAAAGTTATATGAAAAGATTTCTGAATTTCTATTTAAAGTTAATTATTTTAATGTAAAGTATAATGTGTTAAAATATCTGCAACTAATAAATTAGGACCTTATATACTTTGGTACATTTTTGAACAAAGATGAATAAGTAATTAAAGGCTGATAGCCACACAAAAGCTGTCTTCACAAATAAAATTAAATCATAATTTTTCCCCGGATTACTTGTTATAATCATTGTAATTATGTAAAATAAAATAAAAAACACGTTACTCTTCTTTGTGTTAATTGTGTTGCGCAGTTGGGTATAAAAATTAAAACAAACCAAATATTTTAAACTAAAAACCCGACTGCAAGAACTTGTAACTGAAAAGAAAGCGTGAACAAAGCTTTACTTTACTTTTATGTTACGTAACTTAAAAATAAATTAAAATGGTAACATAAGTAACTTAAAAGTAACATAAAAGTTAGCCTATATTCACTTTCATTTGCATTATATAGAACAATAACAAACATATTAACTCGAACACGACACCTAGCTATAAACTAATATGAAGATTATATTAATAATGTATTACGTAATACAAAACAGAACAAATTTACCATGAAATTCACTCGTAACTTTTAAATTCCATAAAAAATCCTCGGCACAAGTTGAATCGACGCACTGAACTACCCACAAAATGGCCGACCAGTGAGAGGTATACCAAGACTAAAGAATAAATAGTGTTGCCGTTATAATGAAATCAAATTCCGCAAATCAACTGCTGAAATAGCAAGACAGAACGGTTACTTAAATTAAGTAACTTAAAAGCTTCAATATGTTGACTTGTCTTATGTTACGCGTAAATTATTATTTTAAATGGGCAATGCTAATGTTAAAGCTCGAAAAACGTTGCATTAATATATGACAGTTATAAAAAAAACTCCAACATATCAGTATAATATCACAAAACTAAAAAACGATAATTACAATCTTTCAGGAACATTTTTGGGACATTTTTATTTGTATGGAAATCGATGCAATTGCATAGAAGAAAAAAAAAATTGGAATACAAACACAGAGATTTACATTTGTTAGTGGACTAGAACTAGTAGAAAAAGTTTTGTATTTTGCACGGAAAATTAAAAAAGTAAAATTTTGTAATTACTTTTCGTAAAAACAATGCCGGACGCTTACAAGTCACGAAATCATCCCTTTTTTACGGCCTTACCCTTTTACGCGATTAAGTCTCGTTTTGTTTTTTATAATAATGAGTGAAAATCGTGAAAGTTTAAATCAATATTTTACATATTATATATAGATTTTCAAGCAACGTAACATACCTACATAATACAATAAAATAATTATGTTAGTATGATATAAATATCTTTTTATACTTAGATAGTAAAATATGTACCTTGATAATCGAACATAAATGCATAATGGTTCACGCCTATAAATTATCAACGATACGGCAATGCTAATTATCGAGAACAAAGAGATTTATAATTAATTTCAACGCCGTCTGCGTAGCAAACAATGTTTCAGTATAGTAACTGATTGTAAGATACTTTATGTTTATAAACATTTCTTAAAAAGAGTTCTGACAGGCTGACTCATTAATTACAAGTCCTGATCCTTGAAACTGCAAAGTCCATTCACCAATAAGACCGAGTCTTAGTTTTGATAATGTCCACAATCAACATGTTTAAACTTGGTTACATAAAAATCAATATAAACTTGCTAAATATTAAATACATGCTGCAGGCACTGCGTGCTATGTGTCCGCCTCGTTTAGTTGAACATTTATTATTTACCAGGTGCCTTTTATAAACTAATTAAGAACTTTCCGCTTTAATCAACATTTAAATTAGTAGCTTACTCCATATGAGCTATGTGTAGCACTATTTATCCTCGTCCTGCCCAAACATATTTAAATAGACTTTCAGTTTCTGCCCAATGTTCTTAATTAAGCACAAGTTAATTTTGATGGGTTCTGCCCAAGACATTATTTGCTGAAATTTGTGTGTAAAAAGTAAGTAGGAATTTTTATTTTATTTTTTAGGTTATAGGGGTTACATATTAAATAGCCTGAGCTAGATATTTCGTCAATATCTTACGTTCTTTTTTAAGAACATTGGGCAGATTCTTGTAAATTTATTGTATTTGATTTGGCATTTATTAAGAACATTGGGCATGAACTTCATCATTGAAATATAGTATTTATTGAGCAATTAAAGGAAAATAACTTAAACAGCTTATACTTTAATTGCTTTTTTATCATGGAATATAATACAAATACAGAACTTGGTAGTCCACACTGGCCATGATTAAAGTTACCCCATTGCACCTTTTCAATTACACACAGTTCAGGTCTATGCTATTTCCAGTTTTTTGCACCGCAATCTGGTTAGTTTTTTTCAACGCATACAGTCAAAATATCATCATTTAAATATTCAGTAAAGTAGTCCAGAATTGATAGACGTTCAGTGTGGTTGGACAACAAATTAGGGGCTGATACCTGTTCTGGCAAGTTAGGTGCAAATGAGTCATCACGCCACGCAGGAGTTGGAACTGGTGACGACTGCAATGGCAAAAAGCCTCTGGTTGATTCTAGCACCATGTTGACCGTGAAATCTGCGACCACATCCACCTCTGAGATGTCTAACTGTTTCTTAGATAGAACTTGAGTTAAGCGGTATTGGTAGTCAGTTCTGCCCAATGTTCTCAATAAATCACACTTTTCTATGAGTTACCTTGAAAAATCTAAAATAAACACTTTTCCAAAAATAAAGCTAACGTGACATATTAGAACTATATAGCTTTACATCGATATGGTACTCATTAAAAACGCATGGTTGATTATCAAGGTAAAGAAGGATGGAAGTCACCTCTCCAGCGAAATTGCACCATCTTTGACACGTGGCGTGACACTGATCGGCGAGTCCGAGGAAGTTTACCACAATGGCTTGATTAAGTATTGGCTAATACTCCAACCAATCAGAAACAAGCAAATAAAATCGCAAAGAGCGAAAAATTTGGCCATTGTGCGGCAAATTTGAATATGTGATTAATTGAGAACACTGGGCAGAATTCGGAAGTATAAATAAAAAAGCTTGGGCAGGAACTATCAAATCTAATTTGTTCTTAATTGAGAACATTGGGCAGGACGAGGTTATAGAACAGAATTATTGTGATATGGAGTTGTGGATAATTGACTTCATCACGCAAAACAAGCTTTAAAGAATCACTCGTTGCATAGTAATATAGAAACTGATAATTGGGATATCCAAAAAAAATAAGGTCTAGTTTTTATATTTTTATCCGATAAAGAAGGCTAATTTAAGAAACTAATTTCGTTGTTTTTGTAATTAACCAAGTTAGTTAATTTATTTAAAGAAATTTTCATTATGACGTCACACATAATCGGTGTGTTTGAGACATGCTTAAAAAATGTTGGATATGTCTGTAAAATGTTTTGTCAAATAAAATAACGTCATAGCTCCTCTACACGATGGGCCATCGCTGGCCCAGTGAGATGGCCATGCGATGGTTGATACGCAAATACACGATGGGCCATCGCTGGCCCAGCGAGATGGCCATGCGATATTTGACGACCACACTATGGAATGGGCCATCGTGTAGATGCGCACCACCATCGCTGACCCACTCCCTTTGATGTGCGGGCGAAAAACCGACACCGTCGCCATTCCACGGCCATCGCACGCGCCATAAGCCATCCGTCACCACTATGCCCTCCACACGCTGGCCCATCATAGTGGGCCATCGTGTAGAGGCACCATCAAACAAATGTGATGGGTCCAAAACGGACTTATAGCATAATCAATCCAAATTTTGTAAAGATTTTACATGTCATGTTTTAAAACAATTTATAATTTGTGTAAATTTTAATAAGTGTTAAAACATAACAGATATAAAAAAGACAAAATTCGATGCACATTAGTACATTCCGGACATGGATTATATGTAGTACTATGGTAGATCACAGATCAGATACAACTTACCAATCACGTATATTAGAGGTCAAATAAGGTGAAATGATAAATTACAAATAACTATATAATACTAATTTTTAAAGATTAATCGATAACAGGAAATAATTCTACAACCCTTTTTCTCGAAATGGTTCTTGAATCATCATACATAACAAAATAATGGGATAACCCAATTATAATAATTTCAGTCTGGAATTATATCAAAAAAGAAAAAATGTGAAATTACACAATCACTAAAAGAAAATTCGAAATCATTTTGAGAGATTAAAATTTATAAGTCGATGTTGGTACACAAGGCAAGTTTAAACAACGGGCCAAAGACTTTTAGGCTATGAAATTCCTCTGTTTATTTATTCAGGTTCGTACGCGACATGTTTGCGTCGTGGAGACTTTGCAGCTGGCTTGGTATGCGGCGTCAGTTACAAGATGAGCTTCTTAACAGCGAGCTATATAGGAATTCAGACAAGTACATCATTATTAAGGCGGTTTGGCGGGGATAACATTTTGGTGCTGATATTAGCGCAATAGACAAATATTTATGTCGTATAACGATACCTATAAGGGCAGTTGGTACATTCACCATCAGATACATCTGTGTATACACTTCAGGGCGCTTAAAAATATCTGAATATGCCCACTAACGATTTGACAATAGAGTCGAGTTTGTGAGCGCCTTGTTTGCTGTGATGTATCTGATAACGACTGTACCTACTTAATTATTTTGATATCTACCAAAATAAAATCGTTACATTAGCCAGCAATATCTGAATGTTGACTTGGATAAGGTCGTAGATAGGCCGCTAGGTATTAGCGATATCTTATCTAGTAGGTACCTACTAGTTCCTTTTGGAGGAAACATCAAGTTGAATGATGCGATGCCAGTCTTGTTTTAGAAACTCAATGAATTGCGCTGCTCAATGCAAATGTATCATATATTAATGCGATAATTTAGATTGTGTAACAAGATAGTAACAAGCCTACTAAAAATTGTGGGGGCATTCGATTTTTAAGTAACCAAGGGCAACCACAAACTAAAAGGCAACGCTTCTAGGCCTAGTTCGTGGTGTATACTGATTATGACTATCTGATATTAAAATCTAAATTCTAGCACTGCTCTTATTGCTGACTTAAAGATACTAATACTTCGCCAAATATAGGAATATGTGAACATAGAATGCCGATATGTCCCCCAAGGCGACTCATAAACCTCACTCATTTCGTTCGTTAGGTCGAAAATACTTTACATACAAAATTCAAACCCATGGAATACTTATTCAGGAAACAATCAGTTCGCCCAAATATTAAAAAGTTACAACTATTGAATTCAAGCACAAGTCTCTTCTGACTTAAACCTTAGTGTTAGTTTAAGTGTACATTTTGTAACTTAAGGCACTTCGAAACTACTTGCGCCGCGCGGTGTGATTTTTTTGTTTAGTCTTTCACGTTTCCGCAACCCTCATATAAGTGGCTCTATTGAACGAGTGCTTTGAAAGGAATCTGTTTCCCTGTTTAATGCATTTTTACGTGTCCAAACAAAAGCTGTCTGTTCTGTTTATGGGTTATTCTTCAGAAATATGTCAGCGGTCACCTTATTCCTCTGGCCCATTTTCACACTAAATGTATGGAGACAGAGGAATAAGCCGCAAACATATTTCTGAAGAATAATCATCTGGAATGTAAACGACGGGTGGCTGCCGTATTTTTCGACCTATCGCGCGCATTTGACCTTGTAGATCATAGCCTCATTACCAACAAACTAGAACACTATGGCGTTCGTGGTGTTCCACTTGAGCTCATCTCATCTTTCTTGTCGGATCGGTACCAGGCGACTGAGGTGAACAGTGAACGGTCAGAGCCGCAACCTATTGGTGATAGATCAGTGCCACAGGGGTCTAATGTGGGCAATGACTTATTTGTGTTGCTCATGAACGACCTTCCTTATGACTCACCTATAGTTGACTTCGTTATGTATGCGGATGATATTTGTGCAATAGTTAACGCGGAAAACAAAGTGCAACTACACGAAAACGTGCAATCTATCATCAGCAAACTCTCGGGGTGGTTCTGTGCAAATGGGATGATATTAAACTTAGACAAGACGAAACTGCTAGAGTTCGACCTTAAACAATCCACTATAACACAACCCATTTCGGTAAAAGTAGAAAACGTGCAACTACCTACAACAAACCAAGTCTGCTTCGTCGGATTTACTTTCGACAGCGGCTTGCAGTGGCAAGGGCACATTGATAAGGTATGCGCCAAATTGAACTCTGCACATTTCGTTCTATCCCGCCTAGCACCAAACCTATCATGGCCCAACCTCCTCAAGGCCTATTACGGGTATGTCCATCCAGTGCTATCATACGGACTGGACTTATGGGGGTTGGCTGCGGACAGGGATCGACCATTCGTAGTACAAAAAAAAATCATCAGAATGATGGCAAAAGTCGCCCCGGACACACCGGCCCGCCAACTCTTCATAGACTTCCGTATTTTAACACTCCCATCCCTTTTTATACTGGAGGTGGCAAAGTATGTTCGTGCAAACTTGGCTTCGTTCCCCAAGAAACGTTGGAACAGCAACAGATTCCTAGAAAGCCGGCAACATGACTTGGAAACACCCACACACCGGCTTAGGAAAACTGGCAACTGTATACATATAGTTGGAACTAAAATTTATAATAAAATTCCATATGAAATTAAAAACTACAAAACGATTCCTGGTTTCAACTCGCGACTTAAAAAACTGCTGCTTCAAAAGGCCTATTAGTCAATAAATGAGTTCCTGACTGAAATTTGAATAATATTAGTTTTAATTTATATGTAGTACCTAATTTATTGACATTATTGTAATTACCTATTTGATTAATTAATTGTATTCTGCCGTGTGACTATATTGACCTATAGTAGCATGTTGCATGTACTCGTATTTACTTCTGACGATGTATGAATATTACAAAATAAACGAATATGAATATGAATATAACCCTTATGTGCTGTCAGAATCAAGTCAAAATAAATGGATATAGCGATATTAAATTCGTGTCAGTAGTAGCACAGTATAATAATAGTAACATTTCTTCCGACAAAAGGAAAATCGCGCCGCTTGCATGTGTGCGCGCTGTGTACGAACACGCTACAGGCAAACACTTTTAAGACTGCGTAACAATGAGCCAGTAGGGGTCGGACCGTCGCCGCAGTCGCCTACTCCAACGAAATGTATAGTAACGTGTATACTGCAGTGGGTTCGGATGCGTGAAAAACCGACGGACAGCTAGACTACTTATTTAATAGTGTGAATAATATTCAATCAACCTATATTTCTTGCAAAGGAACTTACTCGTAGGTAAAGTAAATGCACGGTTTTTAGTCCAAAACCGACTCACTTAAGTAGTAGGTAACGGAGTTGTCTCATTAATTTGGACTTCTCGCAACACGTTTAACTGCACCAAAGGGTGAAAATGTTCTCGCGAATACTAAGGATTTGCTCAACTTCTTAATTATCTGGTTCATGGTACCTACTAACAAAAGTGTCCTCTAGAAAAGTAACAACTTTTTACTTGTTTTATGGGTATTAGAAAAGAAACGGCTTTACATCCAGAAACCCAAATATTTCTTTATCCAACTTTTAACACATACCTTCAATGTAGGTAATTATAACTTGTCGGTGTGCTCAATGTTATTTCCATACCAAATTACGAGTATAAGTTTTTAATCACTAGAAGAACTGGGCCTCATGACAAAGATTATCGACAAGTGTAACAGAGGTCTATGCGTATTAATAAGGTTCGACCTTGTATTGTACATTCTTAAAAATGCAATTTGTTGACTTTTACCTACATATTTCGCAATAGCCAGGCTTAAAATTTCGTAAATGTTCTTTGATTTCACGATAATGCTTGTAAAAATACAATCAAGTTTTGTGTGTTAATAGCCCCGTCGATAATATTGATGATGCCACCAACGTGATTATTTCTGATTTGGAAAGTTCTTGCTATCATGCATATAGGCGTGCAAGTAGGTAATGATTATAATGTGTATTTTTTGTATCAGACCCTGTTTCTTCAACCACAAACCATAATTCATGATTAAACATTTCCCGTGCTCTCATAATCAGGCGGGACTCCCATTCATCACGCAAAGTTTAAAATAGTCCTTCAAAACAACTCCAACAAATAATGCTATCGCTACACCGCCGCGCCATCTGTCTTTCACAAATTCTTTCGTATTTTAAAGCGGCCTTTGAAGAAATGATACCACAAACGACGGCCGCCATTTCCAAGCTCTTAGTACCAACATTAAGAAGCATTAGTTGAGTAACAAAGGGTGTGACAAAGTGTCTAGCTCGAGGGCATGGTCACAATGGGGGCTGTTGTTGGTCGAGCTCGCGCACGTTTCCGCTGCTTAACGACATAATGCATTGACTCGTTTTCTTCTTACAGAAAGGAATATGCGCTGCATTATGTACCATAACCTACCTTCGCAGACACCGATTTCTAAGAAACTTCCACTAGAATGTCGTTTCAATGAAAATCATGTTACGTAGCGCCTTATATTATTTCTGAATGTATCGTCTGTTATTGCTATGTATGATATCTGGAGGCACGGCATTGCCCCCGCCAAGTCGAGCAAAAAAAAGGCACGGCCTCAGTCTTCTGTAATGTTGTGCTGGCTAAAGCTAGAACCCTGAATTTTCGAGGATAGGACATAATAAGACTTAAATATATTCTCAATCACATTCAAATTCAAATTGAACGTGTAGCTTAAGAACTATTGCACGTCAAAGTTTCTTAATTTTGTCACTGACTGACTGACAGACTGATGATCATCATAATTCTAAGATACTTCTAGCTGATCCACAAGCTCCGAATTTTAAACAAAATTAGCTGTTAGCCTATCATGTCATGCAAAACCTAAATATATTGCAATATCAATACAAACTGCATAAGTACGTTTTTCATCCTTTAGAAATACATGCGATTACAAATACATTCGTTTTGTAGTTCACATTGGAAATATAATCGATTGGAGTGTAATAAATAAAGGAAGACCACTTAGAAAAAGAAATGAAATCCCATCAAAAACATTACATGTAAAAAGATGCAAGTCACGCAACGCAGTTACCCTACAATAAAAAGTTTTGAGATGTAATGTTAAACCAAGTCAGTACCGGGGGGTGTCAACAGAACTCGATTTCCACCGACTTGCCTATTATTTAACCGTGGAGGGAAACACTTTATAGTTCTCAAATAAAGAATCCTTCACCCCCCAAACAAACCACCATGTACAATTATTTCATACAAATACACAGTGTACATTGTACACTATGTATTTGTATGAAATAATTACTTGCCTGTTTTTTATTTGTCCCTAATAAAAATTGCAGACATACAGTAATAATTTATTAATCCGTCAGAGTTTTGCAAAATAACTGCTTTAAAAAAAGATTTATTTGTGATTCATTTGTTAAATGATTATTAAACAGTCAATATATTTATCGTTTATAAAATAAGGATTTTGAGAAATGGTATGTTTGTGAAATGAATAGTTTGTGAATCGTTATTTGTTAAATGATCATTTGTGAAATGACGGTAAAGCACAGAGAAAAAATGATCGGCACTCCCCACTATAGCCCAGTGCAGTGCCCTATCCCACAAAACTTACAATTACAATTTTACAAGTGTCAAGTTACAAGTTTGTAATAATACAAGTGTGCGTAACACAAAATATACAAGTAACAAATTTGTAGTGGAAAATTCTTACAAATATGTAAATTGTATCGACAAGTCTACAATTCATTATATAACAAAACTTTACATACGATACATAGCTTTTCCGGAAAACATACAAATTTGTAGCTGACAATTGTTTTGTTCTACATGAAATTGTAGTAATAATTGAACATATATGTAGAATTGTACCTACAAGTTAACAATTCTCTAAACGTGTGTCACACACCCTCTTGCTACTATATGAATACTAGTATTTGCAGTATATTTTATTATATTAAGCGATTCCAACCCTTTGTACTACGAAATGGTTAGATCAAGTAGTAGTGATAGTGAGAAAGAATTAATTTTACTTTAATTTATGACCTGGGGATACAAAATACTGGAAAAGAAAAAAATGTATACATTAAATTTGAGAAACCGGTAAAAAGGGTAGGTACTTACCATTGTACCTTACCTACGCCTTTTCCAATTTTGCCACACAATGTCCCAATCTTTCTCCATTATCCCTATATCATTTAAATTTTGCGTTATGTCCTTCCATTTGTTTATTTTCACAGTGTGCGTCAATTTATCACTAAATTTACCAAAAAGAATGTTTTTGTATTCGTTAATGAGGTCTAAAATTAGTCCGATTAATGAAGCATTTCACCTCGGAATAATTCCTCTGTCGCTGAAACTTTGCAGTGTGATAAAGTAGGGTATAAAGCATACGTTTGACAAATTATCTAGGATTTTTGATATTTCGAAGTTAGGTATTTCTGCCAAAACATGAAAATCGCTTATAACTGCTTGTGGAAAATTCCTCCGTCCGAAATTCCATCGGTATATGATATTATATATTAATAAGAGTATATATTATCATTATCTAGGAAAATTTCGATTTCGAATAGGTAGAAATTTTAAAATACCTATTTTGCATCATAACTTCTTCAGGAAAATTGCTCCGTCAATATTTATATTTTTATATGCCCTAAATCCTTTAAATATATCCATTTTCACAATTATCTAGGAAATTTTCCTCATCGATCACACCTTTACAGATTTTCGGCAATAACTCATGGGGAAAAATTGCTCCGTCAATTTTTATTTTTTTATATGCCCTAAATCCTTTAAATATATCGCTTTTCACAATTATCTAGGAAATTCTCCTTATCGATCACACCTTACAGATTTTCCGCAATAACTCACTGGGAAAAATTGCTCCGTCAATTTTTAATATTTTATATGCCCTAAATTATTTAAAGATATCGCTTTTCACAATTATCTAGGAAATTCTCCTTATCGATCACACCTTACAGATTTTCGGCAATAACTCCTGGGAAAAATTCCTCCGTCCATTTTTATTAACTTATTAGACACAGAACATCAAAATATAATTGCTTATTATCCAGTAAATTTTCGCCCTTAATCATTAATTTTCGATTATCTCAGCAAACAATCAATATCAAACTATTTTTAAAAAGCACGCGCACTCGAACAACACCGAGCGCGGGGTGCGGGAGGACTGCGGGGAGTGGAGAAGAACTACAAGCCTACAAGGCCACCGCCACCGCACCGCTGCCGCCGCCGCACCGCCGACGCCACGTCGCCCCGCCTGCATACCCGCACGCAGCTCATCATCGTTCTTCGTACCGACGACGACGACACGATCCTCCCGCCCCACTTAATTTCTTTTTATTTAAATGATGACCTAAATAGAAGAAAATAAACTTTAAATTAAATCAAATCACAAGATTAATATGATATAGAAGCTATACAAGAATACAACATGTATCGATATGATCTCGATTAATTCTAAGGAATCTCGCGACAAGCTTTTATATCATATAAATCTTGTCATTTGATTTAAAGTTTATTTTCTTCTTTTAAGTTCATTTAAATAAAATTATACCTGTACATATAATTAGGGCTTGCAAATCTTCGACTTTTTTAAATATTCGAATATAATTTTGTAGATATTCGAATAATTCGAATATTATTCGAATACTACCAAAAACTATTAAAAAATCGATTTTCTTAGTAATCTTTCTGAGAAACATGTTAGAAGAGATATTTTTTACGCTGCGATTACCTTAAGACTAATCAAACTTAATTAGTCTTACTCAAAACCTATAAACCGAGTAGGTTAGCGACTAGGTAGAAGAAGGAATTGCTTTGTTTGCAATATTTGCAAAGCAAGGAAGGAATGAAGAAGTTAGCTTTGGTGCACCCGATCCCTAAAAAGGCGACCGCTCAAACCCATCCAACTACTGGCCGATAGCCATAACCTCTCTGTTCTCGAAGATAATGGAGTTCATTATCAACTGCCAGCTCCTTCGGTACCTAGAGGACCACCAGCTGCTTACTGACCATCAATACGGTTTCCGTAAAGGCCGCTCAGCTGGTCATCTTCTGGTCCTAAGACATCGTTGAGCACAGGCAATCGAGACTAAGGGTGAAGCATTGGCCGTTAGTCCAAACTAACAAAAGCCTTCGCCATGTCCAATCGATCGGGTTTGGCACAAAGCACTTCTTTCGAAGCTTCCATCTTATGGGCTTTCCGAGAAATTATGCGAATGGGTCAGTAGGTTTCTAGCAGACAGATGCATAAAGGTCGTAGTCGTAGTTGACGGTGAGTGCTCTGAACCCATGTCTGTGAATGCTGGTGTCCCGCAAAGCTGTGTACTTTCGCCTACGTTGTTCCTTCTGCATACCAACGACATGCGGCAAATCTGTGGCATTCACTGTTATGCAGATAATAGAACGGGTGACGCCTCCTACACCGGCCGCGCCAACATTTCTCGGGATAACGTCATCGAGAGCCGTAACAGACTTGTGTCTGAAATTTAAACTTCCTTTGGGGGAGTTATGTCGGACTCACCCCCTCAGAAGGAGAACCCACTAAAACCACCTGGATCCGAGTTACCTGAGAATAGCAATCTGCCTAAGAGTTGGAGACAAATATTGGCATGTACCCCACACATGATCTGTGGCACGGACGTTAATCAGGTGGGGTGACACGGCCTTTCATGCAACAGAAGCGCCGGCTACATGGAAGCACCGTAGAGCCCTGGTGCACATGATGATGCAACGTGTCCACGAGCCCTGGTGGGTAGGTAGTTGGCTGCATTCCGCATTCAGGCAACCTCTTAACAGGCCGGTTTAGCGGATAACCTGTCCCAAATCGCTGTCCCGTCGCTGCTTTTTTGTAGTTTAACTAAATTGGTAGGTTTATCCTCGTAAAGCCCGTTTCCTAAATTTAGAATATTTTGCTAAAGTAATTTTCAAGGTTATTGAGACGAGAATAGAATTCTAATTTCATAAATGCTCCCCTGCTCATCACCCCCCTCATGGGCCTTACGAGGATAATAGTTTTAGAAATTTTAACTAACTGGTCCATGCTTCGAGAGATCCCAGAGAAAGAAAGAAAAGAAAGTTAATGACGCCAGCATAAAGAAGACCATGCCACAGGCTGCAGCTCAGTCTAGAGAGGATATCCTATTTTTTAATTTAATAATTGTTTTTTTATAGTGTAAAAAGTTACGCTGCGGTATTTTAGGTATATTTAGTTTGAAAAAATGTAATTGATTACTTTATCCTTCTTTTTTATGTCCTTTGTTTGCATTTCAATTCTATTTAAGTAGTAAAATTATTCGAATATTCGAATACCTTACTAGGTATTATTCAAATAGCAAAATTAGCCGAATATTCGAATATTTCGAATATTCGAATTCTAAGCCCTACATATAATACATCTAAACTGTTATGAAAATATGATTAACAAAGTAATTTGAATTGTCTGGCAATTTGATAAATAAACGCTTTTTTAAACTTTTTTTATATTATTCAGTACATCTGGAGATATCTGCGTGTAACCAGAGCGAATCCCATAAGGGTCCCTTTTTCGCACATTGCGACGGGAACCTAATTAACTAATATTGAAAAAAAAAACTTTTATTTAAATGTTATATTATTATCATCATCACTATTCGAATAATACCTGGTAAGGTATTCGAATAATTTTACTACTTATTTAAATTAAATGGAATTTAAATTAAAATGGTAACAATGGACATAATAAAGAAGGATAAAGTAATCAGTTACATTTTTTCAAACTAAATATACCTAAAATAGCGCAGCGTAACCTTTTACGCTATAAAAACAATGATTAAATTAAAAAATAGAATATCCTCTCTAGGCTGAGCTGCAGCCTGTGGCATGGACTTCTTTATGCTGGCGTCATTAACTTTCTTAATCGCAAGGCCAATAAGTATGCGCCAGCTCTGGGATCTCTCGAAGCATGGACCAGTTAATTAAAATTTCTAAAACTAATATCCTCGTGAGGCCCATGAGGGGGTGATGAGAAGCGGAGCATTTATGAAATTAGAATTCTATTCTCATCTCAATAACCTCGAAAATTACTTCAGCAAAATATCCTAAATTTAGGAAACGGGCTTTACGAGGATAAACCTACTACAATTTAGTTAAACTACAAAAAAGCTGCGACGGGACAGCTTTATGATTTGGGACTGGTTATCCGCTGAACCGGCCTGTTAAGAGATTGGCTGAATGTGGAATGCAGCCAACTAACTACCCACCAGGGCTCGTGGACACCTTGCACCAGTATGTGCACCAAGGCTCTACGGAGCTTCCATGTGGCCGGCGCTTTTCTTGCATGAAAGGGCGTGTCGCCCCACCTGATTAACGTCCATGCCACAGAGCATGCAAATATTTCACTCCATCTCTTAGACAATATAACAATAGCAATCTGCTATTCGCAGGTAACTCGGGTCCAGATGGTTTTAGTGGGTATGTCTTCTCCTTTTGAGGGAGTGAGTCCGACATAACTCCCCCAAAGGATTTTTTTATGAAATAGGGGGCAAACGAGCAGACGGGTCTGAGCAGATGGGTGATGCAACAAACGCAAGCTTTTTAACGGTGAAAGCGCAAACTTGTGTCTTCATAGCTCTCGATCACGTTATCCCGAGAAATATTGGCGCGGTCAGTGTAGGAAGCATCACACGTGCTATCATCTGCATAACAGTAAATGCCACAGATTTGTCGTTCATATGCAGAAGGAACAACGTACAGGATAGCACACAGCCTTGCGGGACACATGGATTCAGAGCACTCACCGTCAACTACGACCTTTATGCATCTGTCTGTTAGGAAGCTACTGATCCATTCGCATAATTTCTCGGAAAGCCCATAAGATGGAAGCTTCGAAAGAAGTGCTTTGTGCCAAATCCGATCAAAAACCTTCGCCATGTCCAAACTAACGACCAATGCTTCACTCTTAGTCTCGATCGCCTGTGCCCAACGATGTGCTAGGTAGACCAGAAGATCACCAGCTGAGTGGCCTTTACGGAAACCGTATTAGTAGTCACTAAGCAGCTGGTGGTCCTCTAGGTACCGAAGGAGCTGGCAGTTGATAATGGACTCCATTATCTTCGAGAATAGAGAGGTTATGGCTATCGGCCTGTAGTTGGTTGGGTTTGAGCGGTCGCCTTTTTTAGGGATCGGGTGCACCAAATCTGACTTCTTCGTTCCTTCCTTGCTTTGCAAATATTGCAAACAAAGCATCTCCCTCTTCTACCTAGTCGGTTTATAGGTTTTAAGTAAGACTAATTAAGTTTGATTAGTCTTAAGGTAATCGCAGCGTCAAAAATATCTCTTCTAACATGTTTTTTCACAAAAAATACTAAGAAAAACGTTTTTTTAATAGTTTTTGGTAGTATTCGAATAATATTCGAATTATTCGAATATCTACAAAATCATATTCGAATATTCGAATATTTGAAAAAGTCGAATATTTGCAAGCCCTACGCACCACAGGCCAGCATTGCCGGGTGCTTTAGTCAGGGCTGAGCGCGATGCGAGCGGTCGAACGTACAAAATGTCTGCGCACGAAGCGAAGTATAGAAGACGTATATAATATACTGCAATTTGTTCGGATGTTTGAGGAATAGTGTTTTAAGTGTATTCATCAATTTTACTAACAGTTAAATGAAGTTTCATTTATTACCACCTAGCATAAATAAATAGCTTTTCTAAGTAATTGATTATCCAAAATAAAAACTTTTAGGTAAGTACTAATAATTTGGACTATACAAAACTATTACAAATAATGTACTTTATCTAGGTACTTACTAGTATTTACTTTCAAAATGTCGTGACGCAACTATATTTATTTACTATTATTTCATATAGTCACATCACATACTTATGTACTTACTAAAATTGTATTATAAATAATAGCATTGAATTTGCACTGAGCTCCTGGTCTATTGGAGTTCTTTGTAAGTAGCCGACTGAGACACATGCCGCCGTCACGTGGCACGCACAAAGGATGCCGCCGAACGATTGTTCGTTCGAGGTCAACCTAATAAAAGTTACGTCGTAGTAAGTAGGTATTTTACAGAACCGACGAGCGGCAGCCCTGTGCCTTAGGCAACCGTAGGTATCGCTCGCTCCTAAATGGCGAAGACGAACTACTTGGTTGTCTTTATACTTTGCCGCAGCCGCAGCCCTCCCGCACCACGCGCTCGGTGTTATTTGAAAGCGCGCTTTTTAAAAATTGTTTATTATATTGCGATATTCGAAAATTAATGATTAAGGGCGAAAATTTACTGGATAATAAACAATTATATTTTGTTGTACTGTGTCTAATAAGTTAATAAAAATGGACGGAGGAATTTTTCCCAGGAGTTATTGCCGAAAATCTGTAAAGGTGTGATCGATAAGGAAAATTTCCTAGATAATTGTGAAAAGCGATATATTTAAAGGATTTAGGGCATAGAAAAAAATAAAAATTGACGGAGCAATTTTTCCCCATGAGTTATTGCCGAAAATCTGTAAAGGTGTGATCGATTAGGAAAATTTCCTAGATAATTGTGAAAATGGATATATTTAAAGGATTTAGGGCATAGTGATGTGCCGCCAGGAAATTTCACGTTCTCGGGAATTCTTACCGCCGTAAATTACCGGTACTTTTCCGTAATTCTCGAGAATATTACGCGTGACATATTTTTATGAAGACTTAAAGTTGCAATTTTAAGACATTAGATTATTTTTGTATTCAGTTTTCGTCGCTGATGTAGTTTGTAACGTGGTAATTTCTTATCAATGTCATTTGAAGAGGTACGTTTTACGAGTATCAGGTAAAAAAAACCCAAGATAAGCGAGCTTTCCATGTCTCACAGTTTCCTGCAGGTGTACAGGTAAACAGCAAGCACATGTTATTGAATTAGCTAATCCTATGCCGTGTTTTATTAGCCGAGGCTTTCTAATTGTTACTCGCCTTTTGTATGGTACGGGGTTGAAGTGGGGAGAGCAGTAACTAATAGTCATAGTTTTATCCCATCAAAAACATTCTGTAAAAAACTAGCCAAGTCTCGATGGAGCTGCTTGTTTATCTCTAAAAAGTAATGAAATCTAGACAAAGTCGTGCCAAAGTCAGTACCGGGGGGTATCATCAGAACTCGATTTCCACCGACTTGCCTATTATTTAACCATGGAGGAACACATTTTATAGATCTAATAATAGGCAAGTCGGTGGAAATCGAGTTCTGTTGATACCCCCCCGGTACTGACTTTGGCACGACTTTGTCTAGATTTCATTACTTTTTAGAGATAATGAAGCAGCTCCATCGAGACATGGCTAGTTTTTTACAGAATGTTTTTGATGGGATCTCATTTCTTTTTGTAAGTGATCTTCCTTTATTTATTACATTCCAATCAATTCTTTTTCTAATTTGAACTGCAAAACTAATATAATATAATCGCATGTATTTGTATAGGATTACCAACTTATGTGTGCAGTTGTGACTGAAATTGCAATATTTGGAGGTTTTTTAGGACTTGATAGGCTAAAAACTATGTTTTAAAATTTCAGCTCTCTGAGTTTATGGGAAGTACTAGTTCTATTCTGATGATCATGAGTGAGTGAGTGAGTGCGTCAGTATCTGTCATAAATGCGAAACTTTGCTTTCGCTTAACTTCGGAACTAAATTACCTACAGACTTGAAATTTTGGATTTTAAGTATGTGATTATAGCTTACTGGATGACGAAAATTTCTGCGTTCTGGTCTTATCCAGAGGTTCTCAAATAGGGGCCTGAAAATGCGGCGAAATGGTTCCAGTAAAGGATGGTACAGCAGTGTTTGCTTCGCGCTCGACTTGGCGGGGGCACTGCCGTGCCCCCAGATCTGAGACTGCTCAACTGTGAACTGCATAATGTGTTGTAAATACGAGTAGTTTTAATCAAAACGATGAAGCCCAATACCAAAATTTTGCAATATTTTAGCGAATCGACCGAAAATGAACGGACCAAATATACTTGTTTATATTGTGATCATGCGTATATGGCCAAAAATGTTACTCGGTTTGCTATTAGATCTATAAAATGTGTTCCTCCACGGTTAAATAATAGGCAAGTCGGTGGAAATCGAGTTCTGTTGATAAAACAATATTATGGGAGGCTGAAAATGGCCTGAATGGCTTCAAGAAAAGGAGGGTACGGCCATGCCTTTGTTTTGCTCAACTTGGCGGGGGCACTGCCGTGCCCCCATATTTTTATCCATGTCCTTACTGTGTTGTGAATTAAAATAGAAACTATTAAACTGATATACCAAGTTAATTACATATTGTTTATCACTAAATCATATCGATGTATCTTATATTTCAATGAATCAGATTACTTTTAAATATATCACTTCGATATACTAAATATTGTGCTTTACTTGAATAACTAAATCATAAGTTGTTTACATCAAAAAAGTAAAAAATATTCCAACAAAAATTTACCTGACAACTTTCTCGGTAATTTCCACCGGTAATTTACGGTAACTTTACGGGAAAGTTGGAAAAGTACGCGACGCTTTCATTTTTTCTTTATGAAAACTGTAGTGTAGTTTATTATCGTAGAGTCTACCGTCCGCGCTCTCACGGTTCGGACGTGTCTTACTTTGCAGTGAATCTGCGCCACTTTATTCTTTAATTTAATTCGATTTAACTGGAAGTGTAACTTTTAAATTCCTGCTTCCTCTTGTGGGGTTCTTACGGGTGGACTCCGCCCAGTGGGAGGTCTTAGAAGAGGACAACAACTTTTTGCAAGTTCCTTGGGATCGAACCGGCGCCGTCGAATTGCGAAGCCACTGTCTATCCGCTGAGCCAAATATTTGTTCTGAGCTCGCGGCAAAATAGACAACTGCGACCTGCGTGCGGCTGACGTCACCGCTACCAAAGCATCGGCTACGGCATCCGCTACGAAGTGCTACGAGTCCATATATGCGCTACGCCGCGTAGCTCAACGGAGTGTGCGAAATTGAACTTTATTTGGTGAGCGTCAAATCAAGTAGCTCGATGTTGGCAATGCAAAGAGGCGATAGTGCAGAGCTAATCTGCCAAGGTTGCACGCAAGAGCTCGGAGTTGGAGAGGAGTACCTGCAATGCATGGTGAAGACGTGTGGTAAGCTATACCATTTATTATGCACGAATAAAAATCTTTCTCTGGAACAGAGAGATACTTGGGTGTGTCCAGAGTGCTGTATCGCTTTCAAAAAGAGTGGTCGAAATTGTGATACTCCAGTCGGTACGCCACTTTCCGTCAAAAACATCACTGTGCGGAACAGAAGCGAGACTCCTGTACCGGCATCCCAATCGTCTGGTGAGGCAGCATCTCTTGTCATCGAAATGAGCATGATTCGCGAGGAAATGAGCATTCTGGCAGAAAAATTAACTGACGCTCTTTCCGCAGTTGCGCAACACCGTATTGCGCTCACGGATTGCTCGAACAAGCTGGATTCTGTCAATGAGCGGCTAGCTCGGTTAGAGCTTTCGTCAGCAATAGACTGCCATGGTGGAACATCGGGAGCTATGGAGCCTTCGGAACCGGCCAATGACGCATCGAACAGTAAGTCAAAAGTGAAGCGGAAACTGAAGTCACAGAATGCACAGAAACCTGCAGTAGTTCCCGAAAAGGCGGCTAGCGGTAAGGAAGATACTTGTCGTGGAGACCCCGATGTTCTAGTGCTGTCCTCCACACAGTCTGGAAATTACAGTGCGGAGCAGATCGACGCTACTCCCGCCGATGACGACAGTCCCCTCTCGGGAGATTGGATGATAGCGGGCAATCGTAAAAAACGCTTCTCTTCAGTCCGCGGCACTGCAGGGCCTGGGACCACTTCTCTCAAGGCGGTCGAGCAACTTAAACACATACACCTGTGGAACATGGTGTCAGGAGCAGATGACATACGTGCGTACTTAAAAGAGATGTGCCCTGGGAAAGCGTGCACGGTCCACGAGCTTAAACCGAAAGGAGACTATAAATCTTACAAGATAGGTGTCCCGCGGGAACTATACGTGAGGTGTTTGTCTGCAGAAGTATGGCCAGAAAATGCACGAGTAAAGGAATGGTTTTTTCGAAGACCGCAAGGCAAAGATAAGGACCCAGCGGCCTCCGAACGGCAAACAGAAGGTAGAGCCGACTATAGACCTCGTGTATCAGAACGTCAGGGGCCTCAAAACGAAACTGGACTACTTTAGACGCAACCTTTTGTCCCTTGAATGCGATGTAGTCGCTGTAACGGAGTCGTTTCTAACGGAGACTGTGAATGATGCTGAGCTTGCTTGCGGCGGATGGAGCTTGCTTCGTCGAGATCGGGCCACTGGCGCTCGCGGCGGTGGTGTACTGCTTGCGGCTCGGCCGGGAGTAGAACTGCGACGCTGTCGGGATTTAGAGACGCAATGCGGCGAGGACCTATGGGCTTCCATTACTATCAAGTGTATCCAGTTCTATATATGTGTCATATACATTCCTCCTAGCGCTTCGGACGAAATATATATGAGCTGGTTCCAAAAAGTAGAATCCGTGATGGAAACTTTGAGTGATGTTCTTATAGTTGGTGACTTGAACTTGAACCCTGCTTATACATCGCATAATGTACTAAATTATTATTTTTACTTTTTGAATGTGTGTGGCTTGAATGATATGAATGATATTAGGAATGTGCATGGAAGTAAGTTAGATGTCGTGCTGGTGTCTGAGCGCATTCTAAATACTGTAGTATTGGAAGAGACACATTGTGGTCTTGTCTCTAGACCCGATGCGTACCATCCTCCTTTGTCGGTTCTGATTCCAACCGATTGTCTTACGCGAAGACCCAGCGCTGAACGTTTGGATCCTAGCAATGTGGACTCGGGAGAGGATTGGGACTTCTCTAAAGGTAATTATAAGCTTTTATATGAATTAGTCTCGGAAGTAGATTGGCAAGAAGTTTTAAGTGCTTTAGATGTCGACAAGGCTGTGAACACTTTCTATGGGACATTGTACGGGATTTTTGATCTCTGTATACCTAAACGGATTCGCTCAAGCAGCCCGGGTAGACGGTATCCTGTTTGGTATACTGCGGATATTATTAGGGATCTTAAACAAAAAGGCGATCTACATCGAAAATGGAAGGCCACTAAGGATCCAAACATCTACAATATGTTCTCAATTCTGAGGTCTGATGTGAAGGTTCGAATGGCAACTGCCTACGATAGCTACCTTCAGAATATTCAGGAGCGAATTAAAGATAATCCCAGATCCTTTTGGCAATATTTAGATAGCCTCAAATCAAAGGGCGGGTTTGTCTCTCGTGTTTTGTTTAATGGCCAAGAATTTGTTGGGAGTAAAGTGGCTGATGCCTTCGCAAGCTATTTTGCGGGGGTATTCCTTTCCGATATTCCTCACCTCAACCTGAATCACTCAAGTAACAGTGGCAGGAGTCCTAATGCCGCCTATATTGACATTAACTCAGTGACGATGGCTGAAGTTGAGGCAGGAATAAAGCGTCTCAAGGCCAATTGCTCGGTTGGGCCTGACAACTTGCCAGCCTATATTTTAAAGGGTTGCTTAGAATACCTGAAAACCCCGATACAATATATTTTCAATCTTGCACTCTCTTCTCGATCATACCCACATCGCTGGAAGGTCTCAAGGGTTAAACCGATACCGAAAGCAAAGGATACTACAGTCGTAGAAAATTACAGGCCTATAGCTATTCTCTGTACTCTAGCCAAACTTTTTGAATCCATACTCCACCGGACCCTATCCACGCAGGTCAGTCCCTTTTTATGTGATGGACAACACGGCTTCAGACCCAATCGTTCTGTTAATACAAATCTTCTCACATTGGTTGACAGTATTACTGAGCACCTGGATAGGGGCATCCAAGTCGATGTCGTCTATTTCGACTTTAGGAAGGCATTCGATCGCGTTGATAATGATGTGCTGCTAAGTAAGCTTGATGACATTGGCTTCTCTCCCAAGTTACTTGCCTTTTTTGCAAATTATCTGCGCGATCGAGAGCAGTATGTCCGACATGGATGCTTTGTCTCGTCATCATATCACACCCGATCTGGCGTCAGTCAAGGCTCCATTCTGGGACCTCTATTGTTTGGAATCATGATAAACGATCTCAATTCGGTTCTTCGATCAGCTCAATGCCTATTATACGCCGATGATTTAAAGCTCGTATATGGCGTGGAGCAAAGAACTGACTGTGATTCGCTGCAAGAGGACATCGACTCGGTTTTCCGGTGGAGCCTGGAGAACAAACTTCATTTTAATTTTGAGAAATGCTGTATCTGTTCTTATAGCCGCGCACGTAGTCCCTTGCATGTCCAGTACATGCTCGGGCCTGAACCCATCAACCGTGTCCTCTCTGTTAAGGATCTAGGCATAGTCTTTGATACGCGACTTACTTTTCATGATCACATTTCATCCCTTGCTGTGACCTGCTATCAGAGACTAGGTTTTATTATCCGCAACCTGCGGAATTTCCATGACCCTTTGTCAATGAAATTAGTTTATAACGCATTAGTTAGGAGTAAGCTGGAAACGTCTTCGCTCATATGGCAACCGTATGAAGCTACGTATAGCCTCATATTAGAAAAAATACAAAAGGTATTTCTTAGATTTTTATATAAAAAAAAGTATGGGTATTATCCATACTTATATCCAACAAAATATCTTCTTGGTACTCTAGGTTACAACTCCCTGGAGGTCAGGCGCAATTATAGTTTGTTGGTCACTGCGTGCCGGGCCCTGCGCGGAGAGTCGGACTGTCCGGAACTAGTGGGTCGACTTGTGCGACTCTCTGTTCCGGATGTGCCCAGGATAACTCTCAGGACGCGACAACGCGAGTTATTAGCGGTGCCAGAGGCCCGTACTGTGTTCCGCAGAAATTCGCCGCTGCTTCGCGCTCTCTCCCAACTTAATGCGCTCATGGCATCGGCACCCGAGTGCGACCTTTTTGCGTGGCGATGGGCGGCTGTGTGTACGGAATGTCTGAGATTCAGTGAGGCGATGGATGCCAAGGAATCAACTGTGCCATTGTAATATTTAAGTATTGTTATTTGCTAGTTATAAGTATCATGACGCATTGGATCGTCTGTAATGTCATGGTTACTCAATTAAATAAATAAAATAAAAATAAAAATAAAATTATGGTCATTTAAAAGAACCTTGTATAAAAAAAAGTAAAAAATACATACAACTTTAACTACTTTCTCGATAATTACCGTTACGGAGAATATTACCGAGAACTTTACCCGAACTTTCTCGCTGTTCTCGTAATTTACGGTAACGGCACATCACTATTAGGGCATATAAAAAAATAAATATTGACGGAGCAATTTTCCTGAAGAAGTTATGATGCAAAATAGGTATTTTAAAATTTCTACCTATTCGAAATCGAAATTTTCCTAGATAATGATAATATATACTCTTATTAATATATAATATCATATACCGATGGAATTTCGGACGGAGGAATTTTCCACAAGCAGTTATAAGCGATTTTCATGTTTTGGCAGAAATACCTAACTTCGAAATATCAAAAATCCTAGATAATTTGTCAAACGTATGCTTTATACCCTACTTTATCACACTGCAAAGTTTCAGCGACAGAGGAATTATTCCGAGGTCTCCATACAAAGAATCTCCTCGTTTCCTGGACTAAATGGTCAGTTTAGCTTGCAAGTCCAATGTTGTAATGTCAGTTGGTATGTAGATTGTGGGTACGTAGGTATTGCTCGTAGATAGATCACTAGGTATATAATTATAATTAATGTAATTCTTGCGTACTGGGTATAAAGTGAAAGTACCTTCAAAAAAGCTAAATAAAGTGTTACATATTTCTAGTTGTAACATTACAATTTTTCGCTTGTATATTTACAAATCAACAATCCTATAATTATGTATCTGTCGTGACATACCTTTATTTTTTGTGATACGCTTTCACAAAAGCGACATATTTGTATTCTATAAACTTGTAACGAATACATATTTGTAATTATTGTGGTACATTTTCTTGTTTACAATTTAACAAATTTGTCAAATTGTACACTTGTAAAGTTTTGTGGGATAGGGCAATTGGGGTCTTCACATACATTTTAGCATTTATTCGCAAATGTTTTCAGGATTCCACCTCATGTTTTTCCTTTACGAATAAGATAATGGTAAATATTAAATAATATTTCGTACCTACATAAGTTTCAAGAAACTCATAGGTACGAGCCAGGATTCGAACCCACGACATCCACTCCTCTTGGTGTTACTTATTTATAATACATTGTACATATACAATCATCAAGGGGATATCTCGTATAAATAAAATATCGCACAGGTAAACTTGTATTTTGTTCACGTCATACCCACACTGATCGATGTCCTGATTTTCCCGAATCGGATCCCGTTTATGCAATAGGTGCTCGCGGAATCCGAGGGAAGTTTCCAAGTTCTACGTACTTAGAATTTTTATTGTGACGATCAATCTGGCTCGGAGTGCGATGTCGGCTCGTTGATTATTATCACACTGAGTAAGAATTTGAGTTCATGACAAATTGACAATACCCAGTACAATCTTGAATTTAACTTACTTCTACGTGCATTTGTTAACTTTACTCACCCACTTCGTTGACTTATGAAAAGTTGTTATAGAGAAAGCGTGACTTATATTTATATCCTTAATTTTCATAAAGACGGTACATGACACTCTGAGAGCGAAATCCTAGAAGTGTAATTAGTTAAATGTCTCTTTTTAGGGTTCCGTACCTCAAAAGGAAAACAACGGAACACTTATATGAGCACTTTGTTGTCCGTCTGTCTGTATGTGAATACCCTTTATCTCGGGAACGCGTGGAGCTATCGAGTTGAAAATAAAACTATTATACTGAGGTCTACAGTCCTTTGAAGCTGTGAAAAAAGGAACTTCTAAGTTAACGTAAAAAAAATATGGTCGTTTATGGCGCAAAACACGTATATTTATAACGACACTCTCAAGGAAACCAAAAGTTATGAAATTTGGCAAGTAATACTACAAGTATTTAAAGGGAAAATCGGAAAACTTGTATATTTATAATTTAATCATAAAAATTATAGTCTTTATTGAAAGTAAACTGAAGTTGATGGCGTGCAAAGTAGGTCACCGTTACTTATTTCTAGCACGCGAGATACATACACCTTTTTCTTCTACCTCGATATATTTCTGTGACTTAAACTGTACTAAGTACTCGTACATTGTTCATGGACACCTCGGTTAGCACATTAAGAGGAAACAGTAAGGTGGAGAGAATTGAAAATTAGGTATTTGTAAAATGTGTCACTGTCCCGCACTGCCCGCCTCTCCCGCGCAGAGCGCGATAGAGACAACTGCAGCTTGGACCGAAAATAACTTTTAAAATTTCATGAAACAACGTTTCGTAGTCCCCTGATTTCTTCACCAAAACTTGACCTATTTAACTAATTTTTTCATTAAACATTAAAGAAAGGCTTTGGCCGTGTTCCTATGTTTTCCTTTTTTTTAATAATCTAGTCATATTTGTTTTCTGGGTGTGTGAACACAGCGGAAAATCTGGGATTTTTTTTAGGGTTTTGAAGGTTAATAAAGTCTCTTTTGAGAATCAATTTATCATAAAAAGGAAAACATAGGAACATATGAATAGTAGCCATAGATTTTTGGACAAAAATTATTGCTCTGCTGGCATTATCCAGGGAGGAAACAGGGGACTACGTTTGTATGGAAAAACTGCCCTCCTGTTTCCTCTTAAGCAACTGATGTACCTAACTAATATGTAAGCCTTAAGAAATAGGTATGCAAGGCCAGGCGTTGCGGCCGTCGCAAATTATTCACAAACTTCGGTCGTTAAACCCGTTCAGCCACAGCAACTCCAAAAGTGAAACAATAAGAAACGTTGAGCTTGAAAATAGCCCTTAAACACAATAGAAATTTAGTTTTCATACCTATAGAAATAAATTAAGCAACTTTTAACTCAGAGGTTTTACAAAAGTTTTTTCGGACGTCGCCAAGTTGAAATAGAGAAAGTTATATTATATGGAGCTTTTTGTTAAAATAATTTGGAATGGAAATTACCTGAAAGTGTTAAAATTGGAATCGCAGATAATTACATGAAAAAACAATAAGCTTGCCATTTGTAATAAAAATGCTTTTTAACAAATGTTTCTTATTAAATTGTTTAGTAAGTAGGATTGTAAGTTTCAACCATGACGTTAGAATAAAGTATTGAAGACGATTGTGTGACAAGGGAGCAAAACGATGTATTTACTGCGAGGGCGTACATTGAATCCTGAACGAAGCGAAGGATTCTAAAGTAGAATCCGGAACGTAGTGAGGGATTCAAGTGTTAACGTCCGTGATGAAAATAATTATTCTGTTATTCGGGGCAGAGACAAACCAAAAAAATCAAAGATCATAAAAATCGGTCCACCCGTTCTCGAGTTATAAATGGTGTTACTAACCGGACTTTGTCTTATGTATACAGATTAACCATATCGATACCTTTGGACTCAAAGGGCGTAAGCTCCATTAGAACCTACGGTGTTTACGTCCTTTGAGTCTAAAGGTATCGATATATTGACGCACTTTTTGAAGAATAAATAAATAACTATGAACTACTTTGGTTGTATTAGCGTTTTAATTGAATTTTCCTCGTATTTGGTGTGAAAAGCAGAATGTGTCACAAGTTAAATGTGTTTTATTGTATGCTGAATTACTGATATGACCTATTATAATCTTGTTAGTGGGTCCAAGACTAAAATGGCCATATTTCCGAAACTGGTTATCATTTCCCGTTTTAACTTTACACAATCAATTACCGTGTTTTGTTGGAACTATATTTTACCAAAATTTCAGCCAAATCGCCAAACGGCTTTTTTCATACATTTTGTCCGGGGTCCTTTATTAGGTACCTATCTATTATTATTTTATAAACGATTATTATTTTTTACGTCACCCTAGGCCGTATATAAATGGCGTTTTCCACCCGCCGCGCGAGACAAAAATACCTATTCCATATTAAATATTTATGGCCATCGCCTGCGGCTCGACACACAAACACCTATGATCTGGGCCATTCCTTATTATACCGCCCTAGGTGTGTCATATAGTAATAAAGCTGTATATGGTATAGCTTATTCTAAATGCGTTCAAACTAAAAATAAACTGTTGTCCTTGAATAGAAATGAGCGCTTTGATCTCTCTTATGAGGGAGGAAAAGCCGTTTCTCTGAAAGTGTGAAAAATAAATTAACGAGTCACTGATAACTATACACGATACGTATACAATATATTGTATGATAGATACACGGCATACATAGCAAAAGTGCTGTCCTGAATATAAAATTTCCTTCACAGATATCAATCAATCAATCAATCAATCAATCAATCAGTTTATTGCAAGAACATAGTTACATAAGATGATAATTATAATACAGTGTTATATTAAATAAGCCATTCCGTTCCACAGAAGAGTTTTAATGGCGGACAACCCCATTATTTGTAAAAAATGTAAACGGCGACCTTATAAAGGAGCAGTGGCCTGTAATGGAATACGGCAATTTATCTAGACAAAGTTGGTGACAGCGGGACAAATATCTCAGTTAAGTCAGTGAAAAAGGAGATTTATTTGTGTCTAATACCTTGTTCCACGAAAGTGATTTGTAAGTTAATTAGCGAAGAGATTAAGGTTCCTTTTATAAATTTTTAGTGAAGAGCCCTTAGACGTTCGGGATGCTCATTGATTTTGGCTTGAGACCTCGACCAAGACAAATAAAAGGGAAGCACCTTAGCAAGATCTTGAGCTACTATTCTGTGTAAGTATGTGTTTGTCGATATTTGCAGCGGTTTTAAGGACATATCTAATAGTAAATGAGAACCCATAATTTAATCGGCATTTGTTTTACGAAAATAAGATCCACCGCGGTTTAAATAGATTACAATCTCTCTTTCCTGAATCAAAACAGCAAAAAAGCGAAAGATAAAGTAACTAAAATCCATCTTCCTAAACTTTTAGTCAGAAACTTTGGAACAAGTCGTATACCTTGATTACGGACCTTTGAGCGAAAGATGTTTTGGAGCGAGACCTTTCCCGTTGTTCATGTTTGCGGAAGGGACATGCGAGTTTCCTGTCTCTTAAGCAGGTACAAAGAGGTAGAGATTAAACAACTGACAGAAAATTATCTCCTTTGGTTAAACTAAGTCTAATAGTAAATCAAAAACATCCTTTTTTTACCCGACTGCGGCGAAGCCCAAAAGAGGGTAATGTGTTTGACCTGTATGTATGTATGTATGTATGTATGTATGTCCGTTCCTGTGTCCGCTCGTAACTACTCAACGGCACAACCGATTTTGATAAATGATACATCATTGGATTGGTCTGGATGGCGCGAGTGTCACTGGGTATGAAGTTCGTTAAAATAAACAAAATGGCGGATTTTATGCTCTTTTAAAGTGCACCGCGGTCAGGTTTTTTTTAGTAAAAATATTTATTGAAGTTGGTAAATAAACAGGCTTCATCGAGCGTAGGTATACAACTACTTAATACGGGTGAGTAGCAGAACGGCTACATTGCAAAATGCCCACATCGTGTAGCGTCTAGATACCGCAAATGGTCATCGTCGCTAAATGACTACAATTCATTATGACTAGGTCGTAAAACATTTTTTGATAGATGCTTGATATATTCACAGAATATGTATTTCTATTGCTGCTATAATAACAAATAATAAAAACAAAATAAAGATAAAAATAAAAAGAAGTTCTCGGAATTTTCTATCTAACGCTCAAAGTGACATGGAGCTCACACAAGTGGTCTCAAACCTTCTCACAAAATGAAATAAAATTGACCATGAAAATAATAATAAAGGACCCGTTACTCCAGTAAACTACCTACATGAATATTTCCCACCAGTCTAAAGCCTTTACTTTTGGCCACCTGTATGAATATAGGTCACCAGTCACCAGCCCTCTAGCATTTCTTCAGGGCACGGTTTTGACCATGATCCCAAACTTGGCAGGTCAAATTATTTACATTGGGCGATTTGGGCGTACTGCCACCTGATTTCCATAACCTGTGCGACAGAAAAACCAGACCGACGGGATTATGCTTATTTTGCTCTTGTGCAGGTTTTTTCACTGTTCTAGTATTGGTTACAGTGTTTGTACGGCAGTATCCAGATAATGTACATAAGTTAGAAAACCTCATTCATACACCGGTAGGTTTCAAATGCGGGACGATCTCGAGTTGAACTTCCAAGCCATTTAGACCACAATCGCTATTTCCACCTTGTAGGTAATAAAATAAAATCAGTATATCTATATGCTCATGGTCACATATCGTATGGTAGTGCTCACTGTCGGCCGCGGCGGCGTTCGTGCCATATGTCGTCCCTCGGCTAACGAAGATTTAGTGACCTAAGAACGCCGCATGTCCGCACCATTATCCCTGGAGTAAACCATGAATAGTGCACATATGTTAAGCTTTAGTGTTAACTGTGGTGTTAATGTGAATCCAACTGAAGCAAACTTATTTAAGCCAGAGCATTGCTGAGCTACGAACCTATTCATTTTGCTGCAGCTCACACATTGTCATGAAACATTTTAATCCAAGAGTAGTTTTGTCTCGTTCTTTTGTGCTGTTAATCACTCGTTTAAATGTTTCATGTGTGTATGTAGCAAATCAATAAACGTCTTATAATATATATTTAGAGTATTCTATTAAATTGCCTAAGAATAAAGTCACGTTTCTACATAGAAACGTAGCTTTATTCCTAGGCAATTTATAGTAGATTGTGTCACAAGGGAGCAAAATCATATATTAACGGCGAGGGCGTATATTGAATCCTGAACGAAGCGAAGGATTCTAAAGTAGAATCCGGAGCGTAGTGAGGGATTCAAGTATTAACGCCCGTGGTGAAAATAATTTTGCTACCTTGTGATACATACTGCTTTTCACATCGACTATGAGGAAAATTCAGATACAAACGCTACCTACCAAAATAACGAAATCACACATTTTTAATAAAATGAAATGTTAAATTGTTATTTTATAGAACGTTTATAACTTTTTACGGACGGGACGAATAAATTAACCACCAAACCACTTCCATATTATATTTATGACCCTCGCCTGCGGCTCGGACCGCAAACACCTGTGATCTGCGCTATTCCTTAATTATACAGCCCTCTGTGTGTAATATACTAATAAAGCTGTCTATGGTATGGCATATTCTAAGTAGGTTCAAACTAAAAATACCCTGTTGTCCTTGAACAGAAAAGTACCACTTTGATCCCTCTTATGAGGGAGCAAAATACATTTTTCTGAATAGGAGGTGTGAAAAGTTCAATATCATGTTATCGTCGCTATGATTTCGAATCCGCTCATAGTATCCGTTGGGGAAATAATGAAGAAAGCACGTCCATATAAACAGTAAAATGTTAGCAGAGACTTGATTTTTTCTCTTCGACCTAAATCTCAGGCTACGTGGCATCAAAACACATTACCTTCACTTCGTTCATTGCGTAACTCCGGCTCACGTCCCTCTTTGATAAAGCTAGCTCTCATAAACTCTGCGTTCTAGTTCCTTGTTAATTTAAAGTTGAGATTTTGTTTGCTTTAGTTAAGGCTGTACGTGCGAGTTTAGAATACTAACAATAGTTTGCATATAGCGTACACCTTGGCATAATGCTGCCTGGGTTTTAACACGTCTTGCGTTAAGAGCAGCTGTCGCGAGGAATTAAGGAGCATATCGTGTTTATGGACGTTGGACGCATCTCTCTCAAATACAAAACGTACATCTAGGTATGGAATAGAGAATATATGCTACTATAATCTATATAATTAGTACATTCAAAAGTCAGCCTAAGCATGTTTGAGGAAACCGCCTAAATATCTGGAGTATAATAACGCCTCGATATTATTTGTGCCCCGTTCACAGATATAATTACTCCGATTCTAATCATGAACTGCGCAAATAAAACTGAGAAGAATTTTGCTTGGATTATTTACTTATGCTTGCTCTAGATACCTAATTTAGGTATGATAAGAAACCGCAAGAATTAAATTCGCTCCCCAGTGTCTGTATTTCCTGAACTTAGGACTCTTCAGTAAATGCCTATTTACTCGTGAGTGAATAAAATAGGCATTTTTTCTGAATCAGCAAGCTATATCTTCCGCCTCGTAGTAGCTTGCCATCAGGCGCTACTGAGGTCAATCGCAGGTCAGGTATAAAATAAAAAAAAAATAGAAACCGCATTAAAATACTTACATTGCTTTCGAGCCGAGAAAATATAGTTATTTATGAGCAGATAAGTACCTACTCGTACATGCCATAGAATGTTTTTTTTTTATACCTATTCCGCATAAGAATACTAATACTAATGTTTGCAAACAAATTTGTTTTTACATAGAGGTTAGACGTAACCTTAGGTCAACGGGATTTTACAAATGGTGGCTATTTTTCTGCAGCCGACGAACAGATAGTGCCGTCTACAGTTGTTTAGATAAACAACCTTTCTGATGTGCGCCCATTCCGAGAGATTGTATGGACTAGACCCGAATTAAGTAAGTCAAATCGCTATCCAGAGTTTTAGAATCCATCCAAATCAAGCCATTGACTGCTCATTTTTTCAATGAAATCAAATGAAAGCTTATTTCACAAGAAAATAATGATAGTATATGAGGTATTATACAGTAGAAATTATTGATCCATAATACGTCCGGCCGTTAGGAATGTGAAAATTGTATATAGTAGGTATATTGCAGTAAATACTTCTATTACAAATTATTAACCACGAAAATATACTTACTTGTTGTGAAAAAGATCTAGCTGATAACAGCAAACCGTACGCAAAGTTAAAATACATTCAAAGCCAAAGATCGCTACGTGTGCTACGCCGTAGTCCGTATCACGTTAATTTCCATTTGTAGCGAAAATCCACGTAGACCCAGGACCAGTCTATGGGGTCGGTGGCACTCAAGTATTATGGAGAAAATATACGCTAAAATGTAATACTGTCTGGGCTTTGTTATGGGTTGTGAGGTTATGAGAATGAAATAATAATGTTAAACTAAAACAACGTATATTAATAAAAGCTTATCTAGAAAATCCTTAACTAATGTTGAGCGCCAGGAGGGATTTAACATCGAACGTAGGAACCCTGCCAAACCTAGACTGCCACCGGCTAGCTAACTGTCTACTTCTCAAAGGTCTCCTTGTTAGCGTCAAGCTATTCTTCCAGGTCCCTTGTAAAAAGGGCAGTTCGTTAAGCTAAAAGCAAAGATATCATAATTTAGTATCGTAAATATCACGCTAATTGCTTGACAGTAACGTTTCTGTACCAACGAGAAATAACTGCTTATTCTTACAGGCTAAACTTACCCCTTTTACGGGAATGTTACACAAAAAAGGGAATGTAACCACATTCATTAAGCCACACAACTTTCTATGCACAATTTCGATATTTATAATTTACATTGCGATATTTCGATACACCACTCCACTCTCGGTGAAGTATTCCAACGGAGTAATTTCAATTTTGTGTCGGTGGTTCAATATTCTTATTTAGTCAAATAATGCATATCATGCTACTGGACCATAGTAAACAAATTCTAAGTGAATTAATCTTTAAATAAGAAAAACAAAATTTCAACTAAGCGTGAGATTCGAACCCGAGTGCGCGGTGATACATGAAGGCGCACTCCGTCGGCCAGACCACTAGGCTACGCAGATAGTTAAGAAAGCGTGCGAAATCCCCGATACAGTTCTAGACAACTTAGTATGATTTCCTTGTAATGGACCTTATTGCTAATAACTTAGGGACGATTGTCACTTAGGCCGTGATTACTTTTATGTTCCACTAAACTTACCTTATGCCATTACACGTCTCCTCCCTCTTGAAAAAAAATGCCTAGTATTTTTTTTTTATTTGTAGGGTTTAAGGTCTTTAGCATGCCACACACCAATGTCTTTTCCATAGACATTATGTAAGCGATACACCTCACTAGAAATTCTATCCATTATAATCGCTTTTTCAAATTTAGGTGCTAATTTGGCCTTAAACTTATTGCTAGCATTGGATAGGTATTTAGTTCTTTTCCAGATAACATCACCTACTTGAAAATTGCAAGGTCTCCGTTTGGTGTTATAATATTTCGAGCTGTTTTCATGTGATTGTCTTAGGTTAGATCGCACTTCACTAAATATCCTTTTCCGACGTTCCAGGTTTTCCAGATAGCTAGTTACATTAACCTGGGGAACCTGTCCCGGACCTGAAGACACCACTAGACTGAAATTTGGTACCGTAGTCTCTCTTCCAAAGAACAAATACGAAGGTGTATAACCTGTCGTTTCGTGAACGGCCGATCTAATAGCATGACCTATCTCTTGCAAGTGTATGTCCCACTCGTTATGCTTCTTACTCGTTGTATATGTCGAGATCATGGTCCCAACTACCCTATTAATGCGTTCTGTTGGGTTACTTTGCGGGTGATAGCTTGGAGTATACCAGATCTTAGAACTGAATTCATCTGCTACATTCTTAAATAAGTGGGACACAAATTGCCTTCCATTGTCACAAATAATAGCTTGAGGTGCTCCAAATAACAAAAACTGATTCCTTATTATGTCACAAATTTTATCTGCTTTCCCTGTTCGCAGCGGGAATAGCAAAGGGAATTTACTAAACCAGCAAGTGATCATTAACAGCATGGTGTTACCAGTTTTGCTTTTTGGATACGGCCCCATTAAATCTAAGGAGACAATTTGCCATGGTTCGGAAACTTCTCTATGTCCTCCCATTTGACCTAAGGGAGGCTGTTGCGACACCTTGTGTTTCGCACAGCTCTCACATTCCTTTATATAATGTTTTACATCCTTTAGCATATTTTCCCAAAAATATTTCTGCCTTATTTTAAAGTATGTCTTGCGGATTCCAAAATGGCCTGCCTTAAATTCGTCATGACATTCACGTATAACATTCAATCTGAGGGGCTCTGGTATATACAGCTTCCACAAGTTCTGTGTATTTGGAAACTGTTTAAGGCGTACTTTCTTTAGTAGTAATCCTTCATGAACCACCCAATCAGATTTTTTATTTTTTGACGTTACATCTATCACTTTCTGCCTGTACCACGCATCTTTATGCTGATCCAATATCTCTATAGTATCAACTTCTGTTTGAACGTTGTTACTTCTAGACAGTGCGTCGGGGACAATATGACTTTTCCCTGGCCTATGAACAATGTCAAAACTAAATTGCTGCAGTTTCATTGCCCACCGAGCTAGTCTTCCGTGTGGATCCTTCATTTTGTGTAGCCACTGAAGAGCACTGTGATCCGTTACCACAGTGAAATGCGCCCCATCGATATAAGGCCTAAACTTTTCTATAGCATGCACTATACTTAGCAGCTCTCTTTCTGACGTTGAGTATCTGCTTTCGCGGTCCGTAAGCTTTCGGCTTAAGTATGCCACTGGTTGCTCAGAGTCTTCTATTTTCTGACACAGAACGGCACCAATTCCATTGTTTGACGCATCACATTGTATTATAAAAGGTTTAGCAAAATCGGGACAAGTCATTACTGGCGTGGTGGTCAAGAGAGTCTTCATCTTGACAAAGGCCGTCTCTGCCTCCTCGGTCCACTGAAACTTATTTTGCTTTTTGCCTTTTGTCAAATTATGTAAGGGAGCAGCTACAATTGCAAAGTTTTCAACAAATCTTCTATACCAGCTTGCAAGCCCAATGAATCTCTTAAGCTCTGTGTAGTTTTTAGGCCTCGGAAAGTTTATGATTGCATCCACCTTGTTAGGATCTGTCCTTAATCCCTCCTTATCGATTATGTATCCTAAATAACGTAAGCTAGGTCTCGCGAACTGACATTTATCTACATTTATTGTTAGATTTGCCTCATTCAAGACTGTCATGACCTTGCGTAGCAATTCCAAATGCTCCTCAAAGGTCGCTGAACAAATGACTATATCATCTAGATATGCCCAGATCTTGTCTTCATTTGACCGAAACAATAAATCCATCAATCGCTGTTGCGTCTGTGATGCATTCACAAGCCCAAATGGCATAACTTTAAACTGAAATAAACCTCTGCCTGGGATGGCAAACGCTGTTTTTTCCTTACTTTTTGTTTCAAGTTCGATTTGCCAGAACGCCGACTTCAGATCTATTGTACTTAAAAATCTAGCATTTCGTAAGTTGTCAATAATGCTAGACACTCGAGGAAGTGGATAAGTATCCCGTTTAGTAACCTTATTTAATTGTCTACTGTCTAAGCATAACCTGTTGTCTCCATTGGGTTTTTTTACAATTAAAACTGGCGAACACCACGAACTGAATGAAGGTTCAACCACATCTTTACTCAGCATGTCGTCTAATTCCTTTTCAATTGCCTGCTTAACGATTGGTGAAAAATTATACTGCTTCTGATGTACTGATCGACTCTCACCTGTGTCGATATTGTGTTTTATTACAGCTGTCCTACCTAACCCCTCACCGATATTCTCTTTCATTTCCTTAACTAAGTTAGATAATATAGCCTCTTGATCTAAGCTCAAAGCACTCCTAGGGACAACTGTTGGTTTATCTACTGTTATCGAATTTATCTGCCCTGCATCATATGTTATCTCGCTTTTAAATTGTAACTCTATTCCGAATTCGTCAAAAAAATCTTTACCCAGAATCAACTGCTGAGTCAAACCTGGCATGAGCATAACGGGGATAATTTTGAATTGGTTATCAAAGCTGACGGGCATGTCAATTATTTCAGTAATGTCATGGCTTACGCCATCGGCTGTAGAAATACTAATCGGCTTAACTGCCGTCGGTTGGAGACCCAGCTTCCCCAGAATCTCTGCAAACTGTGCATTGATCACAGTACGATTCGCTCCTGAATCTAGCAGGCCTACCTCCTGATTGCCAAGCACATCAATGACTATATATGACCTGTTATCATTTTCTTTTCTTATTCGTAGGGGACATATTTCTCCATCGTGATTTGAAAAGAACATACTAATCACATTCAACCAATCCTGCCACTCTTTAGTACGCTGATTTCGGGGGAAAACTACTGGGCAGTGTTTGAAGTTCCCCCTATTACGTTTCCCTTGCAGCGGCAATCTTTGAACGTTACGCCAAACTTACCACAGCGATAGCAAAATAATCGTTGCTTAGGCAACGTACACTCTCTAAATAAATGACCGCTTTCTCGACAGTTCCAGCAACGCCTGCTATTAACAGGTGCAACTTTAACTTCTGCTACTTCACAAACCTCGTCTGCATATACATTTTGGTTATGTCGATAAGCTAGATCTGGCTCTAAAGTAGTTTTAAGGCTTCTAGGCTCCTGAAAACTGTCGCAATTTACTTTCGTTCGCTCCACAATCCTAAGAACATTTACCAAGTCTGCTATAGAGTAAAATTCATCCCTGCATACCGCTCTTTGATAGTAGGGCTGCAGATTCTTTAATATTATTTGAACTTTTTCTTGCTCTGACAATTTTTTTGGCAGCCTATTGAACATGTTTTGCATCACTGCAATGTAAATTATTACCGCTTCCTCTCTACCCTGAGTTCTTGATCTAATTTCTGCTAAAAGCTCTTCTTGGTAAAACGGGGCTTGGAATGTTCTTTTCAAGAGAGTAACTAAATCTGCCCAATTAGTGGCATACTCTTTATTTGCCCTGAACCAAATGAGTGCCTCGCCCTCAAAAAAATCGATGGCGTAACGCCAAAGATCCAGTTCCGTAGCATTTCTGGCTTCCTTAAGTTCTAGAACCCGTTCGATAAATGCATTAACACTAAAGCCCCCGCCCCCTGAGAATTTCAAACCCCACTGACTAATAGGGACCAATTTACGTTTTACAAACTCCTCATCTACCGTTGATGTCCGGAATAATCTTTGCCCTCTGGTCGTGGTATCGTGCGCCCCGACTAAGACCACTTTATTATCAAGCACCGCCTGCTCACTAGGTCGCGACGTGCCGGCCTTAGGGTCCAATTTATTGATAATTTTCAACCCTACCTCTCCTAAAGTCTCCTGCAAGATACGTTTGTCCTCTGCTGACAAGTCTTCTTGATCCGCCATATCATCTTGTTCTTCTAACCGTTCTAATAACAAGTGACATTTCTGCGACAACGTAGTCTTTAAGAGATCATCATCCTCAGCCATATCCGAACTACTAAGGAAACTAAGTCTATTACGCACATGGTATAACCTCGACACTAATCGTCTGAATAAATTTTTGTCAGGTTTCCCCACTATTTCAGATATATAATTAGACAGCACATTCAGCTTAGCGGAACATAACTCTAATTCTGCCTTAATATTGCCTATAACTGATCGGGGTTCTATTTCTCGCTTTGTCCCCTCCACCTGATCGCTTAATATTAATTCACCTAGGATCTTTTTTAGCACAGGTACAGTACTTTTTACCGAAACCCCCCGACTAGCAAGTTCAAACTCCAATTCGTCCTTCAATAGAAAGTTTGGATCCATCTCTAAAGAGGTACAGTCGTTTATACGTTCTACTTAAAAAGTACAAATTTACAATAATAAATAACTAACCCACTCACTACGGTGATTACTAACTAAAAACAAGGCAAAAATACAATTTCTTATCAGTGCTTCACTTATAACTGCAGTTAAACAAGAAATCTCGAATAATATAATCCTTCATAAGACAATTAACTATATCTTAGAAAGCTAACGGTTTAATTATATACCTAATCCTTATGTGTAAATCGTGCCCTATTACAACACACATTAACAACTAGTCACAAAGAAGTATTTCAACCATCCCAACAAAAAAAACTATATAAGACTATAATAAAACGTTTAAACAAATTAAAAAAAAATAAACCTAACCAAATATCCCAAATTAACCCGTTAATAACTAAAATACACTTAAAGTCCGTTGTCGACTTGCCAGTTTTAATAACCTACTTGATATTTTCTGATCATTACCAAAATTATTGTCTAAAATATATTTGAATTTAACGACAATGAACTAAACTACTCAACAACCACATAAATTTTAACGTTAGGCGCCAATTTGTTATGGGTTGTGAGGTTATGAGAATGAAATAATAATGTTAAACTAAAACAACGTATATTAATAAAAGCTTATCTAGAAAATCCTTAACTAATGTTGAGCGCCAGGAGGGATTTAACATCGAACGTAGGAACCCTGCCAAACCTAGACTGCCACCGGCTAGCTAACTGTCTACTTCTCAAAGGTCTCCTTGTTAGCGTCAAGCTATTCTTCCAGGTCCCTTGTAAAAAGGGCAGTTCGTTAAGCTAAAAGCAAAGATATCATAATTTAGTATCGTAAATATCACGCTAATTGCTTGACAGTAACGTTTCTGTACCAACGAGAAATAACTGCTTATTCTTACAGGCTAAACTTACCCCTTTTACGGGAATGTTACACAAAAAAGGGAATGTAACCACATTCATTAAGCCACACAACTTTCTATGCACAATTTCGATATTTATAATTTACATTGCGATATTTCGATACACCACTCCACTCTCGGTGAAGTATTCCAACGGAGTAATTTCAATTTTGTGTCGGTGGTTCAATATTCTTATTTAGTCAAATAATGCATATCATGCTACTGGACCATAGTAAACAAATTCTAAGTGAATTAATCTTTAAATAAGAAAAACAAAATTTCAACTAAGCGTGAGATTCGAACCCGAGTGCGCGGTGATACATGAAGGCGCACTCCGTCGGCCAGACCACTAGGCTACGCAGATAGTTAAGAAAGCGTGCGAAATCCCCGATACAGTTCTAGACAACTTAGTATGATTTCCTTGTAATGGACCTTATTGCTAATAACTTAGGGACGATTGTCACTTAGGCCGTGATTACTTTTATGTTCCACTAAACTTACCTTATGCCATTACAATAAGTTAAATAATTATTCGGTTTCGATTAAGAAAACCAATATATACAAATTTATAATGGCACACTATTTGAAGCTCATTAGATGTCTATTTAGTTAATGGCGCTGAATCGTTACAATCTTTTAAGACAATTATCTTGTTAAACTATTGTGTTATCAGTGAGTTCTGAGCAAAATGTGTTAATTTGAATAAGAACAACGGTGTGTTCCTATTGTATTTGACAAAAATGCAGGGCGCATTTGTCTGTACAATCTTTCTGAGTAAGAAGAAAAATATAGCCTATGTAAAAGCGAAATCTCATTATTTAATTTTTCCACTCCTGTACTTTAATCTGTACTAGCTATTTCCCGCGGCTTCGCCCGCGTTTTCCCGTTATTGTCCCAAAGAAACTCTTTACCTGGATATAAAGTATCCTTTGTTTCAATCCAGGACTTGGTCTACTTACATGCCAAATTTCTGCTTGATCCATCCTGTTGTTACCCCGTTATTTAGTAACAAACATCTTCACAAACTTTCACATTTAAGTATAATATTAGTGTGAAGATATTCGAATTTTAAAAGTTTAAATAAGTTTACAATTTAATATAACCAGAGATCGGAATAGGTAGAGTATATTTACCTAAACTTCGAAGAACATAGTCGAAAAGTGGAGAGTCCCTTACAACAACATTTTTATCCGGGACTTAAGTCTCGGAATCTTACTAAAAAAATATATTATTGGTATTCTTTAGCACATTTCTCGAACATTCTCAGTATAGCTGTCTCTTTCTAATAGTGCTGTCTCTTTCACTCCTTCGAGAAATTTCGCCATATACTGAAGTGTAGTTCAAAGGCCCATAAGGGGTCCTGGACACAACAGCTATACTGAGAATGCTCGAGAAATGTGCGAAAGAATACCAATAATATATTTTTTTAGTAAGATTCCGGGACTTAAGTCCCGGAAAAAAATTTAGTTGTAAGGGAGTCTCCACTTTTCGACTTTGTTCTTCGAAGTTTAGGTAAATATACTCTACCTATTCCGATCTCTCTATATAAACTTTCAACCCCTATTTAAACCCCTTAGAGGATGAATTTTGAAAAACGGTGATATCACTTTTCTTGCAATCTAATAAAAAGTCTAAACATGACGTTTCAAACCTCTTACTTCTAAAATCTTAGACTCTCCATACAAATTTTGAACCCCTATTTGAACCCCTTAGGGGATGAATTTTGAAAAATCTTTTCTTAGTGCACATTTAGACCTTATAAGGATCCTACGTGCTAAATTTGGAATTCCTAGAACCAGCGGTTTGGGCGGTGCGTTGATATACAAACTTTCAACCCCCATTTAAACCCCTCAGAGGATGAATTTCGAAAAACGGTGAAATGATTTTTCTTGTAATCTAATAAAGAGTCTAAACATAAAGTTTCAAACCTCTTACTTCTAAAATCGTAGACTCTCCATACAAACTTTGAACCCCTATTTGGACCCCTTAGGAGATGAAGTTTGAAAAATCCTTTCTTAGTGCACCCCTAGACCTTATAAGGAACCTACATGCTATGGAATTCTTAGGACCAGGGGTTTGGGCTGTGCGTTGATAAACAAACTTTCAACCCCCATTTAAACCCCTTAGGGGATGAATTTTACAAAATCCTTTCTTAGTGCACCCCTAGACCTTATAAGGAACCTACCTGCTAAATTTGGAATTCCTAGGACCAGCGGTTTGGGCGGTACGTTGATATACACACTTTCAACCCCCATTTAAACCCCTTAGGGGATGAATTTTGAAAAATCCTTTCTTAGTGTACCTTTAGACCTTATAAGAAACCTACGTGCTAAATTTGAAATTCCTAGGACCAGCGGTTTGGGCGGTACGTTGATATACAAACTTTCAACCCCCATTTAAACCCCTTAGGGGATGAATTTGAAAAAACTATTTTTAGTACACCATTAGACTTTATAAGGAACCTACGTGCTAAATTTGGAATTCCTAGGACCAGCGGTTTGGGCGGTGCGTTGATATACAAACTTTCGACCCCCATTTAAACCCCTCAGAGGATGAATTTTGAAAAACGGTGAAAGTATTTTTCTTGTAATCTAATAAAGAGTCAAACGTTAAGTTTCAAACCTCTTACTTCTAAAATCGTAGACTCTCCATACAAACTTTGAACCCCTATTTGGACCCCTTAGGAGATGAATTTTGAAAAATCCTTTCTTAGTGCACCCCTAGACCTTATAAGGAACCTACATGCTAAATTTGGAATTCTTAGGACCAGTGGTTTGGGCTGTGCGTTGATAAACAAACTTTCAACCCCCATTTAAACCCTTTAGGGGATGAATTTTGAAAAATCCTTTCTTAGTGTACCTCTAGACCTTATAAGGAACCTACGTGCTGAATTTGAAATTCCTAGGACCAGCGGTTTGGGCTGTGCGTTGATAAACAAACTTTCAACCCCCATTTAAGGCCTTTAGGGGATGAATTTCGAAAAACGGTAAAATTACTTTTATTGTAATCTAATAAAGAGTCTAAACATAAAGTTTCAAACCTCTTACTTCTAAAATCGTAGACTCTCCATACAAACTTTGAACCCCTATTTGGACCCCTTAGGGGGTGAATTTTGGAAAATCCTTTCTTAGTGCTCCCCTAGACCTTATAAGAAACCTACGTGGTAAATTTGGAATTCCTAGGACCAGCGGTTTGGGCTGTGCGTTGATATGTCAGTCAGTCAGTCAGTCAGTTTCTTCTTTTATATATTTAGATTTTACTTGGTCACGAACACTAATATAAGAACATAAATAATATGAGTTCAGAGAAGTCTATACTCTATTCCCCATAACAGCACTAGTGTCGTTACAGTCACATTACGATACTGCTAGCAGCCACAGACTTCTAAATCTAGGTTAAACTTAGGTCAAGGATTAAGCGCTCAATTCTAACTTTACGATAAAAATGCACAACTACCAACTTAACAAACAATTAAATTCAAAAACAATACTTTCCGAATTAAATTCATTGATGCCAACATGAAAAATAGTACATTGTGCACCGAGGGTAGTAAGAAGGGGATTACTAACGAGAGTCTATTAGAAGCCCGACGCCGTAGGCGGAGGGCTTTTAATGACTCGAGTTTGTAATCTTCTTACTGCCCGTGATACACACAATGTTTTTCATCACATTTGCGAGGAAAAAAAAATAAAACATAAAAATGAAATAAACTAAACGCACCCGCTAAGAGACACCTTCAACTGTCAACTTTTTCAATATAGTCTTCCACAGATAATGCTAAGAACTGCGTTTAGTTTTTAAACTGGACAGGCAATGTCGCCAGATTGTACCGATTTTCAAAATAAAATTTTAAACTAAATTAATTTAATTGCATTAAAATAATCGCAAAAACTACGGAAATAATAGTAAAATATACCATATAAGTTTTATTTTACACTAAAATTGGTTTTGTAGCCAAGTTTTGAAGATGTGAAATAGCCTTGGCTGATTCGAAACCTCCTTAGTCTGAAATGACGTACGACTTTTAAAACTAAACTCATAACTCCCGAGGGAGTTATAGATTTTCATACAGTTTTTCCTCCCGTGGGAGTTATAGATATTTGTAACCCACGGGGGGTAAATCGGCTCCAGTTGGTCTATAAGCGCGCGTGTTATAACACCCTTTACGAGCAAGTGTGATGAAATAGTAGATTGTGTCACAAGGGAGCAAAATGATGTATTTACGGCGAGGGCGTATATTGAATCCTGAACGAAGCGAAGGATTATACAATAGAATCCCGAGCGTAGCGAGGGATTCTAAAGTATAATCCGGAGCGTAGTGAGGGATTCAAGTGTTAACGCCCGAGGTGAAAATAATTTTGCTACCGAGTTACACATACTGCTTTTCACACCGACTATGAGGAAAATTTAAATACAAACGCTACCTACCAAAATAACGAAAACGAAATATATAGTTAGTCAAAGAGCATCACACATTTTTAATAAAATGAAATGTGAAATTGTTAAATTTACAGTTCCTTATTATTTTATAAAACGTTTATTACTTTTTACGGACGGGACGAATTTACCACTTCCATATTATATTTATGGCCCTCGCCTGCGGCTCGGACCCCAAACACCTGTGGTCTGGGCCATTCCTTATTATCGACTTTATGTACAGTCGATATGTAGAGTCGATATGTAGAGTCAATGTAGAGTCGATAATGTAGAGTCGATATGGAGAGTCGATATGTAGAGTCGATATGTAGAGTTGATATGTAGAGTCGATATGTAGAGCAATAATGTAGAGTCGATAATGTAGAGTCGATATGGAGAGTCGATATGTCGAGTCGATATGTAGAGTGGATATGTAGAGTCGATATGTAGAATCGATATGTAGATTCGATATGTAGAGTCAATAATGTAGAGTCGATAATGTAGAGTCGATATGGAGAGTCGATATGTAGAGTCGATATGTAGAGTTGATATTTAGAGTCGATATGTAGAGTCAATAATGTAGAGTCGATAATGTAGAGTCGATATGGAGAGTCGATATGTAGAGTCGATATGTAGAGTTGATATGTAGAGTCGATATGTAGAATCGATATGTAGAGTCAATAATGTAGAGTCGATATGTAGAGTTGATATGTAGAGTCAATATGTAGAGTCTATAATGTATGGTATGGCAATGGCATATTCTAAGCAGGTTCAAACTAAAAATACCCTGTAGGTAGTCCTTGAACAGAAAAGTATCACTTTGATCCCTCTTATGAGGGATCAAAATACTTTTTTCTGAATAGGAGGTGTGAAAAAGTATTTTTTCATCACACTTGCTCGAAAATGGTGTCATTACACGTAGGTTTTGCGGGCCGTAAATGACCTATTACGCCCTAGGGCGTAATGGTTTTCTTTTTAAATTTGAAACGCTGGTTCTGTTTTACTCTTATTTGTCATGTTCAAAGGAAACGCCAACGTACTTTTTTAACTTTTATTACTGAAATATTTATTTAAAGAGAACTGTTATTGCAAATACATGTAAACACATATTTCTGTAACATTAATTAAATGTTTAAATAGTGCATTTCAGTATTTTGCAAAAATAAAATCAACCATTTTAAGTCTTTGCCGCTATGGTTTCCGAACGTGACGTGAATCTGCAATGTCTATGGATAATGTCACTGTCAGTTTTACAATTTTATTTAGGTTAAGTAAGGTTATTTTAATCAGATTTCCTCACAAGTGTGATGAAAAACATTGTGTGTGCCACGGGCGGTAAAGGAATTACAAACTCGTGTTATTAAAGCCCTCGGCTTCGCCTCGGCCTTGTAACAAACACTCGTTTGTAATTCCTTACTTACCGCCCTTGATACACAATGTACTATTATTATCGTCACTTCGTGTGACTGATGAATTACTTCTAACTAAAAAAAAGTTTACCATAGACACAAATGTCAGTCAACGTTGTATAATTAAGTCAAAAAACGCTCATTGCGTCTCTATTTGCGATACTCGCCGCATTCGCGGCTCGTATCGCAACTCACGCAATTCGCATTTTTTGAGCCTTCTTATACAACTGTTGCATAAAATACTATTATCTTGTCAAATATTATATAGATAAAGTGATAGCGATTAGAGTTATACAACCAGCGCAATGAGCACTCATTTCAAGGGTTCGCTGGCTCCGTTGTGTTGTATCCCGAATCACAGCGCCGACCATTGTTCTGAACCGCTTGCATTATTGTGCTTTGTGGATTAAACTGCTGTTATTATCCTTGATTATTCATTATTGAATTCTGGGTATGTAGCTCGAAATTTTTTAGTAAAAGAATTAATATTATTGTTTTGTCTTTCCCTTTTACAGGAAAACTGTGTCCAGGGTCTTTGGCAGGCGTGCGCGTAGCCGGAGTCAATACGTAGAGCCCTTTTAACAATTTAATGAAAGGCAAGGGGTACAACAAGCGAATGCTGTCCCTGCCTATGACAAAGAGCTTACGCAGATACAGCCCCCGCTAGATGTTAGGACTATTGTGGATTGATGATGATGAGACATGACGGACGTCGACCAGGAAAAAAGTTTGATGACTATGGTGGCATCAGCAGATTATATAATAACAATAATTGACCGTCATGTGGGACGTTGATTCGACGATCATTGTCCCGATAGTTGTTTCGGCGAGCGGTTTTATGGCGAAGAGTCTTGACCAACACCTCAAGAGACTCTCGTTAGACGGCTGGGTCAAGGGTCAGTTACTCAAGGCGGTACCCCTGGACAAGGCGCGCATCATCAAGAGGTTCCTCACTCTGGTAACCACTAGTAGCGTGGGTCCTGTCCCGCTGCCAACGGCACTCTATGTTAGGTTTTATTAAGAGTTTGGCCGTCCAGAGAGCACAACGCCGTGAGTACCCTCGGAGAAAGCGCAGCACACCTCTCGACAACTTGCAGCCCACCGCACCGATGGTGTCCCCTTCTTCTTCATCGGTATCACTCTTGACAGAGTGGTCGTGGTCATCACTTCAGGTGTTAGTGGCAAGCTTCTCAACACGCCGCCAGGCTATCTTCGCCCCTAGGCCATTTGTAACGTCGCTATTTAATTAACAGTTCATGAGACACTTTCCTGATAGACGCCGTCATGTCTCAATCAATAGCCCAGTCCCCTGTCCATATTTCCACCAGCATAGCTCAATACCTAGCTTTCTAAACCTGCTCTCTTGGGAAATTATTCTGATGTCCTTCTACTTCGAGCCTGACAAACCCATAGAGACGTACCTGGAGCAGATCAAAAAAGTTAACGACCAACTTGGACCTAAAAGGATAGTCGCTGGAGGTGATGCTAATGCAAAAAGTATCTGGTGGGGCAGCACAAGCGAGGACAAGAGGGGAGAGGATATGAGCGGAATGATATCTGAGCTCGATTGGCAAATCCTAAACACAGGCACAACCCCCACATTCGACACCGTAAGAGGCGGAAGGACCTTCAGTAGCCACGTTGACGTCACCACATGCTCAACAGACATGCTGGACTTCATCGATGGATGGCAGGTCATAATAGGCCAAACGAGCTCGGACCACAACGGCATACAATTTGGTATAAACATTGAAAAGTCAAAAGGCATCAACATCCGCAGAACTACACGCATTTATAACACTAGGAAGGAAACTGGGACCAGTTTCGTGAGAAACTGGTCCAGGCTATGCAGGAAAACAAGATCACAACTCAAGAGATAAATGGTGTACAAGACACAGAGGGAATAGACAGTGCCACAGACATGTACACAAAATCAATCGCTGAAGCGTGTAAGCACAGCATACCAAATAAAAAACACACGCAAACACTCACCATGCCGTGGTGGTCCGAAAAACTTGCCGAAATGAAAAGCAAGGTGAACACGATGAGGTGAAGAATCCGCAACGCCGCACCGATCCGGAGAGCCAAGGTGGTTGCAGCATACCTGGAGGAAAAAAGCAACTACGAGTTAGCAGTACAAACAGCACAAACCGATAGCTGGAAGGAGTTCTGTTGCAAACAGGACAGGGAGGTGGTATGGGAAGGAATTTACAGGGTGATTGGTAGAGCTGCAAGTAGAGAGGAAGACCAGCTATTGACAGACGGTGGCAGGACTTTAAACGAAAAAGAGTCAGTGGAACTATTGGCCAAAACATTTTACCCTGAGGATGATGAGAACGAGGACTCAACAGAACACCGCCGCATCAGAAATCTAGCGGAGAGGGTAAATGAAAGGACTCATGATGAACAACATGACCCACCATTTACCCAATATGAACTGATGGCGGCGGTTAAGTCTTTTAATCCCAAAAAAGCCCCAGGAGCCGAGGGTTTCACTGCGGACATATGTATGCAAGCGATCTACTGCGAACCTGAGTGCTTCTTAGCCCTCTTGAACAAATGCCTGCAGCTCTACCACTTTCCCAAGTCCTGGAAAGAGGCAACCGTGGTAATACTTAAAAAACCAGGAAAAGACTCATATACCGCGCCCAAATCATACAGGCCGATTGGACTTTTGCCTGTCCTGGGCAAGGTATATGAGAAGATGCTGGTGGCTCGTCTCAGGCACCATCTTCTGCCAAGAATCAGCGCGTTACAATACGGATTCATACCGCAAAGAAGCACCGAAGACTCCCTCTATGACCTCATGAAACATATACGCGGCACACTACAAGAAAAGAAAATAATAACGATAATATCGCTGGACATAGAGGGAGCCTTCGATAGCGCATGGTGGCCCGTAATACGCGCTAGACTGGCAGAGGAAGAGTGCCCGATAAACCAGAGACGGGTAACCGACAGCTACCTCTCAAACGGATCGGTGAGAGTGAGATACGCCGGAGAAGAGAGCCAAATCCCGACGAGCAAGGGATGTGTCCAGGGATCCATAGGGGGTCCGTTGCTCTGGAACCTTCTCCTGGATCCCCTTCTAAAGAAACTGCAGCAGAGCGGGGTCTACTGCCAAGCGTTCGCGGACGACGTCGTAATGGCGTTCGACGGCGAGGCCGCTCTGGAGATCGAAAACCGAGCAAATGTCGCCCTCGAACATGTTAGGGCGTGGGGTATCGACAACAAATTGAAATTTGCACCACATAAGACCTGTGCCATGGTGGTCACAAACAGACTAAAGTCGATACACCACGCCTTAGCATGGGCGGTGTCGACATCGCGATGTCTAATGAGATAAAACTCCTAGGCCTCACCGTCGATAACAAACTGACGTTCAACAAACACGTCGCGAACGTATGCAGGAAAGCCCTAAACATGTATCGGAAACTGGCTAGGACGGCTCGAATTGGATGGGGACTGCACCCTGACATCATCCGACTAATATATACCGCAGTCATCGAACCCACCATACTGTACGCAGCAAGCGCCTGGGCACCCGCAGTAAATAAGCTGGGAGTAAGGAAGCAGTTGAATGCGGTGCAAAGAGGCTTTGCACAGAAAATGTGCAAGGCATATCGCACGGTCTCTCTAAACGCAGCACTACTGTTGGCTGGGATACTCCCTCTCGACCTTCGCGTCAGAGAAGCTGCCTCATTATATGAGGCAAAAAAGGGAGTACCCCACCCAGCACTGGGCGATAGAGAGATCGAGCGAATGAGCCTAGCCTCAGAAGAGCCGCATCCGGCCAAAAAAGAAAGCATGGAGTTCCAACACCTGGTAGACGAGGAGCAGTACAATAACAACGAAAACGCCGACATCCGGATATTCACAGACGGCAGCAAGATTGAGGGTAAGGTAGGAGCGGCACTGTCCCTGTGGGAGGGCGCCGCCGAAACCAGGGCCCTCAAACTAGCTCTTGCATCGTACTGCACCGTCTACCAGGCCGAACTCCTAGCACTGAGCCGGGCAATAAAAGACGCCCATACGCGTCGGGGAGAAACATGTTACATCTACAGCGACTCAAGGGCTGCCCTCCAAACTGTCACAAATCCCAACTCCCGCCACCCCTTAGCAGTGGAAGCCAGAGACACCCTGAGACTCTGCAAGCTCCAGAACAAGATTGTCTCCTTGTTCTGGATAAAAGCCCACGCAGGGTTGGCGGGAAACGAACGAGCGGATGAATTGGCAAAGCAGGCAGCACTGAAGCTAAAAAAGAGGCCGGAGTATGATAAGTGCCCGGTTTCACATATCAAGCGCCAACTACGCCTAAAGTCACTTGAGGAGTGGAACCGGAGATACAAAACTGAAGAAACGGCCTCAGTCACCAAAATGTTTTTTTCCGACGCGCTGGCTGCGTACGGGGTGGTTAGGAAAATGACGCATGATGGTATCAGCACGCAGGTCATGACGGGGCACGGTGGATTCTCCGCATACTTGCATCGATTCAAGTGTAAAGAGAATCCATCGTGCACCTGCGAACCAGGGGTCAGCGAAAGCGTGCAGCACGTTCTGTTTGACTGTCCGATTTTTGCCAGAGAACGAGCAGACTTATGCCTTGATCACACGTACCGAGTAAACGGGCGAGACAGTGCTCGGCCCAGTACGTTTCTTCCCGTACTGGGCCGAGCACACCGTTCACACGAACCGAGTACTCGGCCGAGGGCACTGTCTCGCCCGTTTGCTCGGTACGTGTGATCAAGGCATTAGAAATAGAATTGGAAATAAAGGTAGAGAAAGAAAATGTAGCAATTATTATGCAAAGAAATAAAACACGCAAAAAGTTTATTGGCTTTTGTAAAAATGTGTCAAGCAAAGTTATAAAAAGAAATCATTAGAAAAGAAATATGATACCTTTATATAATGACTATATAGTAGAGTGTCATAATGTAACATAAACTGTAAAAACAAAATGTGAATAGAGACGTAAGAACCATGATACTAAATTAAACATAGTATGTAAGAAATAGAGTAAGATAAGAAATGTATTATTTTGTTAAATAAAATAAACAAACATGAGTACCCACTCCCCCCCCCTCCCCCCCCCCCTTAGATATACAGTACAGAGTAGGGAAATGGGAGTCCCACCCATGAGATAGTACAAAAGACGATGTATGAAAGAAAGAAATGTATGAAGCACAAAAGTACGAGAGGCATAAAAGCGAGAACTAGTATGAAAGAGAAACCGATAGAAAAAGCACCGACCATGTTGGTGGTTCCAAAAGGGATAAAAAAAAAAATAAAAAAAAAAAAAAAAAACCTGCTCTCTGGCTGGGATTTATCCCATCAATACACAATAGTCCTTGCATCTAACGGGGCCTGTCTCTGTGTGCGTCCCATGACACGAATAGAGATAGCATCCCTTTACCTTTAATTAAATTGTCGAAAGGGCCTCTACGCGTTGGTTTTGGCTCCGCACACGCCTCCCAAAGGTCCGGGACACCATTGTCCCGTGAACGGGTAAGACATACATAAATAATTTTAATCGCTGTTAACTGCAATCCAAATTGGCCAACCAACCCCTCAACGGCGAAACCAAAGCCTCTGCTTTGCCAACACAGCGTTCTAAACTGCTACACTATCATACTGCTGGTCTATCTCAACGAACCTTTCCATATGCATAGTTATGGTAGGTACATAAATTAATTTTAATTGTTGAGATTAACGAAATATACACAAAAGGTACATGTAAAGGTAAAATAATTATACATACCCCGGCTTTAAATCTAAGCTTGTGGCTTTTCGATCGCTTTGCTTCAGATTGTCTCCTTATATTTATACTGCGCTTATATTTATAAAACTGGCCAAGTGCGAGTCGTATTCGCACACGAAGGGTTCCAACAAAATAGGTATTTTTGTATGGGGACCCTTTTTTGTTATTTGATGTTATAGCGGCAATAAAAATACACAATTTGTAAACATATCAAGCATCTACCCAATACCATTATTAATATCAAGCCTAAAACGCCGAATAAAACACGTTCCTTGTATGGGGACCCCCTTTTTCTTTTTCATTTGATTTTGATTTCATTCTTGATTTGATCTTATTTTTATTATTAGTTTTTTTAGCAACAATAAAAGTACATATTTTGTGAAAATTTCAAGTCTCTATCTATTACGGTTCAAAAGATACAGCCCTGTGACAGACCGACAGAAACACAAAGGCCACGTCAAATCTACCTACTTTAAGATCTCACATTTTTAAATAACAGCAATTGTTATAGGTATCCAATAAAGCAAAGAAATTGAGTTTAGTTCTTGTTCATAATGTTATTTTGTTCCTATAAATACATATTTGGATTTTGCATAGGACTTGGCACTCATTTAGATCTCCATTGTTTTTGCGGCGAAGCCCACAGCCTAGCATAATTTTTGTATTGAACTTGGCTCTCCTTTTTTACATTTATGTTTTTGGTGGGATAAAATTAATACATTCACTAGCTTAAATATTTTGAAAATGGAAACAGAGTCTAGTGCTCATGAATTAGCAAACTTACTATGATTGGTTTACGAGAAAAGTGTACGAAGATTAATGCCCGTGGAATATTTTTCAGGGAAATTACGTTACAAGTTGTGCGGAGCCACACCTAGCGACTAACAAAGATTTCTATGCAATTTTAACGTAAAGCCTGTTCCGGGAAACAATTTTCAGGCTAACACCATATACCTTGTTAGGTAAGTTTTATATTTTTGTAGTAAATGTTGTTAAAAACTCATTTCCTCCTCAGACTTTCCGCGTAAGTAGATTCCATGAGATTATTTATAAGGTGAATTTTATATTAGCGTACATAAAATAATCCGGTTCACGCAACGTTTCTGATTATTAAATGGAGTAGAAATTTTGAATATTTGGTACACAAATTTGTTACTAAATAAAATAGTATTTTATGCAACAGTTGTAAAAAATGCGAATGGCGCGAGTTGCGATACGAGCCGCCGCTGCGGCGAGTATCGCAAATAGAGACGGCATGAGCGTTTTTTGACTTAATTATACAATAGGTTTTAAAATATATGACATATGACTGACAGCATGTCAATGGTAAACTTTTTTAAATTTGACGTATACTCGCTAGTGACACGCAGCTCGCAGTGACGATATTAAAAATACTTTTTTTATGTTGGCATTAATGAATTTAGTTCGGAAAGTTTGGTTTTTCTTAAAAACCGTAGGAATTTAATTGTTTGTTAAGTTGGTAATTGTGCATTTTTATTGTAAAGTTAGAATTGAGCGCTTAATCCTTGACCTAAGTTTAACCTACATTTTGAAGTCTGTGGCTACTAGCAGTATCTTTTTGCGACTATAACGACACTAGTGCTGTTATGGGGAATAGAGTATAGACTTCTCTGAACTCATATTATGTATGTTGTTATATTAGTGTTCGTGACCAAGTAAAAGACAGATAAAAGTACAGGAGTAGAAAAATAGTACATTGTGCACCGAGGGTAGTAAGAAGAGGATTACTAACGAGAGTCTATTAGACGCCCGACACCGTAGGCGGAGGGCTTTTAATGACTCGAGTTTGTAATCTTCTTACTGCCCGTGATACACACAATGTTTTTCATCACATTTGCGAGGAAAAAAAAATAAAACATAAAAATGAAATAAACTAAACGCACCCGCTAAGAGACAACTTCAACTGACAACTTTTTCAATATAGTCTTCCACAGATAATGCTAAGAACTGCGTTTAGTTTTTAAACTTGACAGGCAATGTCGCCAGATTGTACCGATTTTCAAAATAAAATTTTAAACTAAATTAATTTAATTGCATTATAATAATCGCAAAAACTACGGAAATAATAGTAAAATATACCATATAAGTTTTATTTACACTAAAATTGGTTTTGTAGCCAAGTTTTGAAGATGTGAAATAGCCTTGGCTGATTCGAAACCTCCTTAGTCTGAAATGACGTACGACTTTTAAAACTAAACTCATAACTCCCGAGGGAGTTATAGATTTTCATACAGTTTTTCCTCCCGTGGGAGTTATAGATATTTGTAACCCACGGGGGGTAAATCGGCTCGAGTTGGTCTATAAGCGCGCGTGTTATAACACCCTTTACGAGCAAGTGTGATGAAAATATATTTTATTTACCTAATAATAGTACCAAATCATCATCGCCTTAATGTGTTTTCTCGTTCGGCAGATCAGATAATTAGAATGGATTAATTGCAACTCGAGTGACTGGGGAAGTGCGGAACCAAACCAATACAATCATGCTCACATTTTAATAGTTACCTCAATGTGCAAGTTTCCTCAAGATGTTTTCCCTCACCATCCAAACCACAGCCATATTCAATTATTCAGGTAATGTACTGTCACGATTTTTTATTTGTGACCTGTTTTCCCGGTTTGCCGGCAACAAAAATGCACTTACTGCTAGTGATTAATTAAATATCGACTCAAGTTTTATCGACATCGACACGAAACTACATATTGAAGTTGTTGTTGAGGTAGAAATTGTTAGGTTAAGTTGTAAGACTAAAATAATTTTAAATTTGAGGATAGACCGGATTATTTCAGAGTTACGGCGTAAACTGCTCTTGCATCGAATTTTGGTACGAAGAAACCGCAAGATCACTGCTTAGGGTGAACTTCTAGCCATTGTATACTGTATACGATTACAATGTTTTAGTTTTCACGTAACCCGAGGAAACTATAATGTACCTACTCATATTACTCGTTATTAAGTATATAACTATCTTGTTATAAGAATCAAGAATTATTTTTATATAGGTACTTATCGCTAAGGAACATTTACGAAATTAAGTACATGGGCTAGTATCACGTATAACACTCACCTATTAACAGCTATAAGTATATCAATTGCATTATTAACTCCATGATTAATCTTAATTAGGCAGAGATTGACGTGTTTGCCTCTGGGGCATCATGTTTCATGTAGTGCCATTGGAGCGATAAATTATTATTGATACTTAACATGCGAATGAATCGATTCATATTATTTTTGCATATTTAATAATAACACCTTCAATTTAATATACTTATTCCAATCACTCACATTGATAGTCCGGGCCAGATTTGTACAACATTTTTGTAGTTTATTGATAATATGGGCTCATTAGAAAAATCTTAATGAAGTTAATTTGGAGTGAAACGAATCGAAATTAACTTTTTTTCAGATATCAGACCAAATACAGAAATATATGGTCCCCAGTAAGGCACACATAGTATCGGTCGCTTTACACAAACGTCAATGGCTACCTGTCACGGACACATTAAACATTTTCAGCGGCCAAAGAAAACATCGCGTGCAAGAACGCTGTGAACTAAACATTTCAGACAATAGCACACTTGTTAAGTGAACTTCGCGGGTCTTCGGAGCAATTAGAGGCAAAAAGAGTTTCTTACGTACCCACAGGATATCTGAGAATGGTCTGGAAAGTTTAATAAAGCTCCTTCGCATTTAAATCCTCCATTTAACTTTGTCCCGGCATAAGTCCGCGGATTAATCGCAAGACACTGTTTGAGATACTCTCGTCCTTTTTAATCAGGCTTAGTTGCACTCGCATTTAATTAAATTCATTTAGCATTTATTAAGCTTCTTAGAATGCAAGTTTGATTAGTGGAAATGCTGCTAATTGCTGGAAATTTATCACTGTTACCATTAGTTGGAACATCGTTATGCTACACCCAGTTTTGTATATTATTTTAGGGTAGTTTAACTATTGTAATTTTTATCTTTCACTATTCATGACAAAGGGGCTTTGCTTTTTGTAACAATTATTAAGTGCGTCAGGATTGCCATTAATTTTACCTAAGAAACGAATTCAATTAACGTGTTATTTGGATTATGAATGTGATTGAGCTAATTTAATAGACACTATTTATATTAAAATAGTTGAGTTAAGTATGTACCATCTATATGAAGTGTAAGTATAAGTAGATAGGTGATATCAAAATGTAAGGTCGAACATCAATTTGATTATCTTATTCTGAGGCCTGTTTAATGATATTATACTGCCTTGGTAAGCCCTAAAGACCTCGCTAATTTAATACGATTGTCATACATAGATACGGTTTTTTGGCTTATGACGTTAGTATAATCATTATGAACAAGTAATTTTTCACGGAAAGTGATGATAATGATAATGGCCGCAAGCCGTATTCGCCGCTATAGAGAGCGTGTGGATTGATTCCAGCAGAATTGTCTATTCCAGAGTGACCAAAGGAAGGTATACCGAAAGTGGGAGGGAGCCGATCAACGTGTGGCCGACGGGCAGCTGCCGGATCCTACCGCCATGATTAATTTCTGGCGTGGTATCTGGTCGGTGTCAGTCGTGCACACCAAGGGCGAGTGGATGACTGTTGTTGAGCGAGAATGTGAGCCCATCGAAACCATGGGGGCTGTTACCATCAGCCCCGATGACGTGAGTTGTGCGGCCCGTGCGACCCAGAACTGGAAAAGTCCTGGGCCGGACGGGTTGCACAACTTCTGGATCAAGTGGTTTCGATGCTCACATGAACGCCTGGCAACACAATTCTAACAAGCCCTTGAGCTCGGCTCCCTGCCATCTTTCCTAACAACAGGAGTCACCTGCCTGCTCTACAAGTCCGGTAGTACCACGGAAGCGAAGAAGTACCGACCCATCACGTGCTTGTCCACGCTGTACAAGCTCCTTACATCCATTTTAAGATCAAAAATCAACACGCACATTGTTGCGAAAAACGTTATGGCCTTCTCTCAAAATGGATGTAGGGTTGGGTCACGTGGTACTAAAGAGCTCCTCCTCATCGACACGGCCATTTGCCAACAAGACAGGGGGTCTCTCTCGACTGCTTGGATTGACTACAAGAAGGCCTATGATTCGGTGCCTCATTCATGGCTAGAGAGGATCTTGGAGCTGTATAAATTCAATACAGCTTTAAAATCCTTCTTAGGCGCATGCATGAAGCAGTGGACCACAGTCCTTCGTCAACCAGGTGGCGGAGATGGCCCCCCTGGCCCGCATGACTTTATAAGGATTGAGAGAGGTATTTTCCAGGGTGACAGTCTGAGTCCCCTTTAAATCTGCCTGGCCCTGTACCCACTCAACACTCTGCTGAAGGACTCAGGACTGGGCTGTCGGCTTCGGAGAGAGGGTGAGGTCATTTCTCATCTGCTGTACATGGACGACCTCAAGCTATTTGCACCCAAACGCCCAGACTTGCTGGAGCTACTGAAGGTCACAGAAACCTTCAGTAGCGCCATCAAAATGGAGTTTGGTGTAGATAAGTGTGTGGTCATGCATGTACAATGAGGGAAAGTCGTAAATTCTCCGAATTTGCAACTTTTCGAGACAATGACTCTCAGGTCTATCTCCGAGGCTGAAACCTACAAGTACCTTGGTATGTCACAGGGCTTGAGTATTGCGGACAGGGACACTATACAGGCGGTGAAGGGGCGCTTCTTCTATCGCTTGACAAAAGTACTTAACAGTCTTTTGTCTGGCGGCAACAAGGTGCGTGCCTTCAACGCTTGGGTGATGCCCCTGCTCACTTACTCCTTTGGTATACTAAGGTGGACTCAGACTGAGCTGGACGCCCTGGATAGGCGCGTCCGTGTGCTGCTCATTACACACCGCATGCTACAGCCACGCTCGTCAGTTATGAGACTGTACATCCCGCGTAAGTGTGGCAGCCGTGGCTTTTTAAACGCCAAGGACCTCCATAACCGCGAGGTGTGCAGCCTCAGGGAGTACTTCCTAAACAACGAGTGTGGGATACATCGCGATGTAGTAGCAGTAGACAGAACCCTTACCCCTCTTTCCTTGGCAAACGAGAACTGGCGTAGACCTAAGGCGCTTAGCACCGACGACCGCAAGGACATATGAAAGAGTAAGGAGCTACACGGGCGGTTCTACAAGGCCCTCACGGGGCCCGATGTAGACCTGCTTGCATTGGTGAACTAGCTACGCTTCGGTGAACTCTTCGGGGAAACTGAAGGTTTTGTCTGTGCAATTGCGGACGAAGTTATGATGACGAACAACTACCGGAGATATATCCTGAAGGACGGTACGGTCGACATCTGTCGGGCATGCCACCGTCCCGGAGAGTCTATCAGGCATATTATCTCCGGTTGTTCCCATCTAGCATAACGGCATAGCATAACGGCGAGTACTTGCACAGACATAATCAAGTAGCCAGGATCATTCACCAGCAACTTGCTGTTCGATATGGTCTTGTGGGGTCTGAGGTGCCGTACTATAAGTATGCACCAATGCCGGTTCTCGAAAATGGTCGTGCCACGCTCTATTGGGATCGATCTATCATCACGGACAGGACCATTGTAGCCAATAAGCCTGATATCGTGTTAATAGATCAATCCAAGCGCCGTGCAGTGCTCATCGACATCACCATCCCCCATGACGAGAACCTCGTGAAGGCCGAGAAGGACAAACTGAGCAAGTACCTAGACTTGGCTCACGAGGTTACCGCCATGTGGGATGTTGATTCGACGATCATTGTTCCGATAGTCGTTTCAGCGAACGGGCTTATAGCGAAGAGTCTCGATCACCATCTCAAGAAACTCTCGCTAGATGATTGGATCAGGGGTCATATACAGAAGGCGGTACTTCTGGACACGGCGCGTATAGTCAGGAGGTTCCTCTCTCTGCGGCCCTAACCACTGGTAGTTTGGGCCCTGCCCCGCTGCCGGCGGCACCCTAGGTTAGGTTTTTTATAATGTGTTTATATTTTGTAATTTCATTTTGTATTTTACTTTTCATATATATATATTATAAAAAGCCTAACTTAAGAAAATAAAGATATACAGGACATGATAATGGTAGAAATGTATCCAAAATTGTATCCCACGTCGTAAGTTTGTAGACAAACAGAGCTTATTTAATATCCGGGAGTTTACATATATAATATGTAGATTACACGTCGACTGCGACCTTCTCAATTAACACTGTTGATAACTGTGACAAGATAAAGTGATCCCATCAAAAACATTACATGTAAAAAGATGCAAGTCTCGCAACGCAGTTCTCCTACAGCAAAAAAGTTTTGAGATGTAAAGTTAAACCAAGTCAGTACCGGGGGGGTATCAACATCAACAGAACTCGATTTCCACCGACTTGCCTATTATTAGATCTATAAAATGTGTTCCTCCACGGTTAAATAATAGGCAAGTCGGTGGAAATCGGGTTCTGTTGATACCCCCCCGGTACTGACTTGGTTTAACTTTACATCTCAAAACTTTTTTGTTGTAGGAGAACTGCGTAGCGAGACTTGCATCTTTTTATATGTAATGTTTTTGATGGGATCTCATTTCTTATTGTAAGTGGTCTTCCTTTAATTATTACATTCCAATCCATTCTTTTCAATTTGAACTGCAAAACTAACTTTGTAATCGCATGTATTTGAATAGGATTACAAACTTATGTTTGCAGTTGTGACTGAAATTACTTGATAGGCTAAAAACGAACTATGTTTAAAATTTGGAGCTTGTACGTCTGCTAGAAGTACCTTAGAATTATGATGATCAGTGAGTCAGTGACAAAACTAAGGAATTTTGACATGTAATAGTTCTTAAACTACACTTTCAAATTGAATGATATTGAGAATATACATAAGTCTTATTGTTCCCTATATATTCCTGAAATTTCAGGGTTCTAACTTTAGCCAGTACAAAATTACGGGAGGCTGCAAATGGCCTGAATGGCTTCGAGAAAAGGATGGTACGGCCGTGCCTTTGTTTTGCTCGACTTGGCAGGGGCACTGCCGTGCCCCCAGATAGATTAATTAATTTTATGTCAATAAACGTAGAGACGATTACAATGGGTGACTGAGTAGGTACATGTACGCACAAGATGAATTAGACAGCTGTCGTGATTGGTATCGTAAGTCATGTTCATAAATATTTACCTACGTTACTATTTAATACAATTACTGATATGATGAACTACCATGCGAAATGAGATTTTTTCCGAGAAGAATTCCAGTTAACTAGCGGTTAGCGGCGGTGAAAAAACTGTCAGTTAATGTCAACAGCAAAGGTTTGGTTTCAAAGTGGAATATTTAGACAGCATTCAAACAACTTAAGCATACTTAACGCGACTCCTCGGAAAAATGCTCAAATTCAAGACTATATATATAAACTAGCGACCCGCCCCGGCTTCGCACGGTGTTTCTCTATTATATTATGCATGTATTATACATATAAAACTTCCTCTTCAATCACTCTATCTATTAAAAAAAACCGCATCAAAATCCGTTGCGTAGTTTTAAAGATTTAAGCATACATAGGGACATAGGGACATAGGGACAGAGAAAGCGACTTTGTTTTATACTATGTTTACCTTATGTGTACCTTTAGGCCCACGTCTACAGATTTGCAATTCTACAGATTCTTATGTCTACAGAATCAGATTCTTATGTCTATAGATTCTCAATTCTACAGATTCCCAATTCTATAGATTATCATGTCTACCGATTCCCAATTCGACAAATTCTCATGTCTACAGATTCCCAATTCTACAGATTCTCATATCTACGGATTCCCAATTCTACAGGTTTCCGATTCTACAGATAGCCAGCACTACAGACAACAAAGTCTCTAAAAATATGACATAGTACGATTAGTACGGTCATATCTGAAAATACCTACGCTCAAATACGCTCGTGTTGGATTCTTGGATCTGTAGAACCCAAAATGGGTTTGGTTCACCAAAATTTGTCACCCTATTTTTTACTAAAACGTTACCTAAATATTTAAGTTTATGTTAGTCAAATAAAATACTTAACAACAAAAATTATGATGATTTCTCATAGGAAATGTTGCTCAGAATTTGAATATCAAATTATTCTGAAACGTTAACCTAAATAAAAACATTGTTACTGTAATAAATTATGTGCTTGTTAATTCTTCTCCAAAAATATAATAATTTACGACTGCGACTGCCTAGCGGTATCTTCACTGAATCTACGGCTAGCCTTCTTAGCTTCGCTTCGCCGGAGTTTCGGTAGCACTTTCGAGTGCGGCAGCGAGTTTTCAGGCGCGTGACAACGCGCCCGGTCTGTGGGCCATCATTTTGGGGATGGCGTGGGTTTCTTGAGTCCTCTTCTGACTGCCACAAGTGGCGCTCAAGCGGCGGCGTCTGCTAAGCCTTCCTCTTCTGTCCACCGCGAGCAGAGGGGCTCCAGCGGTGGCACGGCAGTAGTGGATCATCTTCGTCTTGCCGCCGCAAGCGGTTGCTCCCAGCCGCGGCGGGGCTTCTATAAGACTCAGGGGTCCGACAGCAGCTCTCTGGGCAGTGCCCGAGTGCGGCTGTCTAGGGGCCTTGTGAAATACTGCGACTGCATTTTTTTTTAGCAACTGACAAACTCGCAACCCTTACCCGGGCGTAGCGTTTGTCGGACCGGGTGGTTGGCCGTGGCGTTCCCTGGGGTCGAACCAGGTCGCTAGCCAGACCACCCTGAGTTGGGTCGGACTGGGACTGCGACTGCAATTGCGGCTCCGGTTTTTATATACACTCTAGGCCCTAGAGTCTAGGGGTAGGGCAAGCCAGACTACGTTGATAGTGGGGTGCTCCGATTCGGGTTTTGTTACTTGTGTCTCCAATGCATATATAATACAATATTTCAGCCATTTTTTTCCCATTTTAGCATATTATTTTATTATGTTGGAGTTGATCATTTTCTTTTGGTGTACATACCGACAGATTACTGCAAGCATTTAGCTAATTTGGGTAAAGTTGATGTGTAATTTGGGTACCATATTTTTGGTAAATATTGACTAAACTTGGATAACGTTTAGGTCTTCCTTATTTGGTATTGCAGATTTACGATTTCGGAAATTCACTTTTTGGTACAAGTTTCTTTTTGTGGTGTTAATTTTTGTTTTTTGGGTAAAGTGTTTTTGTAATCAAAAGTTATTTTGATAAACAAAATATTACTTCCCTATAAATTTCGTTTGAAATAAAGCCATTAAATTGAACTAATAAAGGAGTTATACTGACTAGATATAACGTATCCTTGCGAATTGAACGCAATCGGTATCTGAGGTCTCCGCTCGCACCCTAGCAGGATGATTTAATTGCCGATCACATCACAGCGCCAGCAAGTTCCTTAAGGCTACACTCAGCTCGTGCCGCCATTATAGATACTGTCTATACATATAATGAAATCGTAGAAAGACTGTGTTTGTACATGATAAATTTATAAAAAACGTAACGCGTTAAATATAAATAATGAAATGTAAATGAATAGTTTTTGAAATTTTTGTTTATGCCTGAATCACGTTTACACTACCGAACCGATTTCGATGAAATTTGCTATAGGTACAGATAGATTATGACCCCGGTTAACACATATAAACATATAATACGTTTTACCTGACTAAGCCGAAGCAAAAAAAGAGAAATTCACATTGGCGTGCGGGTTCACCAGGCAAGTTATAAATTTACTTAAGCGAGAATGGTTACAATAAATGTTTTTCAACGACATAAGGACGCTCAGATTTTCCACTTCATTTGAAAAAATTGTATTGGTATTGGCAGTTATTAGGGGTTCCACAACTATGTCATACAACTTTCCATATTTTTAGACTTTCCATCCCTCCCTACACTGTTTCCTAACATTTTCTACCTTTCTAACACTAGGGGCCCGTTTCACGAAGCTACAAGTTACAAATTACAAGCGGAAGTCTCTTTCTGTCAAAAGGTATTGAAAAGAGACTTCCGCTTGTAATTTGTAACTTATAGCTTCGTGAAACGGGCCCTAGGTGGTCGTCACATCTGGCTAGATCATCATATATTATGATTCGTAGAACTTTATGGTTGAATTTAAAAACATCATTTATTTTACAGATTTTAGTGGGGCTACGAGTTCAACAGTCCAGACACAACCTTTTTAGGGTTCCGTAGTCAACAAGGAACTCTTATAGTCGTGTCTGTTAGTCTGTCCAACGTTCTATCTGTCCGCGGCTTACCTTAGAGATCCTTAGTTCTATGAAGTTTTAATTTGATATCGATTTTTTTAAGGTGGGGATGATTTATTTTCTCGTTTATCCCAAAGTGCGACGTTTCGAAATATTACGAGTGTTCAAAAACCATTTTTCGATTCAGAGAGCTGTTCGCGAAATATTAAGCTTTAAAATGCAATTTTTGATAGAGTCAAGTGTCCCCACCCACCGCCACCAGCTAAACCGTTGTTACTGAATACGAGGGAAAAATCACAGTGATAGTACATATATATCATTAAATTAAAAAGAAAACTATCACAGCTGGTAAAGTAGCCTTTTAAAAATTTACGAGCAATATTCGACAACCTTATAAAATGTAAAAATTACTTGGATAAAATTATAAGCTGTTTTTGAAATAGGTAAGTATTGTTTATAGGTAAGTAGTAAATATATCAACCATGTAAAATTATGGAAAAATATAATCCGGAATAATAATCATTCCAAAAATAATAACGTCTTTGTATGTATAGTGCATTAGAGTGAGCGGCGCGGCGCAGTGCGGTACGTCCAATCTAATCTGTGGTATGAAGGTTGTGTAAGGCGGGAGAGTGCGATAGTACGGAACACTTCGTGCCCGAGTACGACTCACATTTGGCCAGTTTTCATTCATAAAATTCAAGCCAGTACGTGACAGCGAAGCTCTTCTTTTGGATTGGACCAATTCATAATACCAATATTAGTATCGTAAATATAAAATGTTACATATCATCTGAGTATTTAAATTTTATTAACATTTTTCCTTTCAGTCCACAAGTATTCTTTGTCAGACCCAACATTCAGCTGCCTAAAAGGCATCGCAAACATTCCTCGCGTCAATGTCCAAATTTAAAAAAATCACTGGCATTCCTAACGAGTGTACGAAGCCATAAAAGCAGAAACCCTAAAAACGGGATTCATAATACAGTTATAGATATGTACGTATCAACATCCGGGCTTACTTATATCACGTTTTCTAAGCGTTCGAAAAAACTTGGTGGAAATAAAATTAAACTAAAAATACAATTTTAAAATGCAGCTGCGCTGAATTTTAAGCGCAGTTTGGCCACATGTTCTTCAAGTTTGTTTAGAACTCTGTCTACTAAAATCTACGAAGATAAAATATTTTCCCGCTCAGAATGTTCTGTGCACAGACTTGCATTAGACGAGAAACAAATTGAACACTTACTGCGCGTTGCACCGACTGAAGCAGTTGCATCTTGTATAATCAACACACGTCCTCGTGGATTCGAGTTTTGGCGCGCCGAGCATATCGATCTTACATTCCTGCATAAGGTTTAGCGTGAATTTACTTTTATGTTACGGTTCTCTGCCACCACAAAATGCCGTACTTACTATTAAAACATTTTTAAAATTGCAAATAATAATGAATATTTTTTCATATTATGATTCAGATTTTAGTAAGATGTTTTACAAGTTAGGTACGCAAATTAATTAATTTATTAACACGTTTAAATAGCATGATACAAAAACAAGTTATTAAACTTTTTTTACTCATCTAACGTAAACGAAATAATAGATAATATTACGTTATAAGTGTAGAAGTGGGTTTATAAGTTTAGGAGCTTTCTGATAGTTAGGGTTCCGTACCAAAATGGTAAAAAAGGAACCCTTATGGTGCGACTCTGTCTGTCTGTCTGTCTGTCTGTCTGTCTGTCTGTCTGTCTGTCTGTCTGTCTGTCTGTCTGTCTGTCCGTCTGTCACAGCAAGATATCTCAGGATCTACTGATGCTATCGACTTGAAATTTGGAATAGTGTTAAGAACCGCTAACCCGAGCTTATAGGATGTAAAAAAAATCTTGTAACTTTTTTACTTTTTTTTTTAAAGGGGTCCGTAATGAGACTTTGCAAATTGAAAGTAGGGCTATTATATCGAGTGAGGTATCAAATGAAAGGGCTTAATTTGTAGATTAAAACAGTATTTTTGTATTTTTTTTGAAATAAGTAGTTTTTGATTTATGGCGAAAAACGTTAAAAAAAATACCGTTCCCCCCCTATTATCTTCGAAGTTACTGAACAGAAAAATCTGTAATAATTACCAATTATTAATGTCATCCTATATATTACAGGAAAAATATAACGGTTTTCCTAACTTGCACTGTTTTTGAGAAATTTGCAAAAATCTTAACACATACTTATTTGCTCCTACTAAACTAATCGCCATATAGTTTTTCTTGAACTATTCATGTATCTACTTATGAGTTTGTACGGAACCCTCGGTGCGCGAGTCCGACTCGCACTTGGCCGGTTTTTTTTTTCCTTTAATTCCCATTTTTTCAAAAGTTCGACGTCAGTTTATGCATAATATAACCAATTTTAATGGACCGAAGGGGTGAAATAGGCGCGGAAAATGCACCGTTCCCGAAGCATAAATACGACGGCAATAAATGATAAAAGCTTTGGCATTATGTTAGTGTTTAAACAAAGGCAAATATGCTGGTTGATGAATTATCTATACTTTTATTACGATACCCTCGCAATGTTATTTATGACGATGACGTATTGAGTACCGCTACACATGATGCGAATTACGTGCGAATAAGTTTGCCGATATCCCTAAAGGCCGAAGCAGTTTATCTATTTTAAAAATTGCTTTCTGGCTGCTAGTGCAGTTTGAAAGCAGTTTTTTTGCAGTTAAAATAACTACACGCCGAGTGCAAGTGGACTGCGTAGTATGATTACAATTTTAATGCAGTTATTTCACCTGGAAAAGCACTGTCTTCCAACTGCACTATTGCAGCCAGAAAGCAATTTTTAAAATAGATATGTACCATATCAGGTACAATTTGTTTGGCTTAACATCCAATAACTTTTTCGATTGGCAGACTAATTTTTGCTATCTCGTGTGCTTTTTGTTATGTGCAGCCATGATTACGTACACAAGTTACTGCCAACACGATCGGCAGCCGACTGACGCTGTTGTCATACGGACCCGCCGCGCGCACACTTCATACGGCCCCGCTGTACGTCGCCCCCCGTCACCCGCGGGCTATGGGAGGGAGTGTCACCAACGAATTTGCCAAGCTTTAGTAACTCTTGCATCGTTTTCTCACTGAGGACCTACACTCCGGGAGAGCGCCGAACGACCCCTGGATCGCCCTCTTAGGTCCTGCGTGTAATGGGGATGTTACGTCACTTCAAACCAAACCACCACTACACCGCCATCCTCTCGAACAGCAGTGAACGCTGCTATTGCAGAAAACACACTGAGGGACCCTCAAGGGTTGAAGGGTTAGCCTCCAGGACCGGATCCGGATCATGGGCGCTCTGCTTACCGCGTCCCTTTGACTAACCGAAAGTATGGTCAAAGGCTAGCAAAGTCAACGCACCGCGTCCACTGTTCTAACCTATGCGCACCCCAGATGCTGCCCATTCACTGCCAATGTCTTGGTCTAGACGAGAAGGGTGCCCACTACACAAGATATCGGAGACAATAAATGCAACACCCGCGTTGGCCGAGATTTAACTATAGGTTGGAAAGGTCTACATAAGACGATTCCAACCCATTACCGCTGGCATTCCAAATCCGTGTTCTTCCTTTGCCTGCCCATAGGCCTCTCAGGCCCCTCTCTCACCATCCCCAGATCCTCGGAAAAACTACGAGAAACGGCCAACCCCCCTCCCCCTTGTCATGTATTAATCATCATCATCAGCCTGCTGCAAAAAAAAATGCAAAGTGATGGATGAAGTAAAAGATTTTTCGCAATGTTTTTCGTTTAGCCTAGACGAAAATTATGCGCAAACAAATTTGGGAAAACAATACATGCAGGTACCTAATTAAATTTTTGCCAAATAGAGGGAACACACCCACGTACATACAAACCAAAAAAATACAGTACCAAACCATACAGTTGTCTCGGCGCCCAATACGAGTTCGTAGCGTTCGGCGTCGAGACACTGGGCTCGTGGGGTCAGGGTGCGCGCGGGCTCCACAGATCATTGAGCCAGCGGCTGCGGGAGGCAACAGGCGACCCACGCGCGGGCAGTTTTCTCGCGCAAAGATTAGCAATCGCTATTCAGCGCGGGAACGCTGCCTGCATCATGGGCACGCTGCCGAGGGGGTCCGACCTTTTTATTTTTAGATAAGTGTCGTTTTAATCTAGTTTTACGTTTTACTTTAATTTCTTAATTTATAAAGCACTATGTTTTATATTATATTTAATGTATGTAAAAAAATGTATTTTCCATAATATTTTAAATTAACCACCTTGGTGCCAAAATAAACATTAAAACACACGTTTTCACTTAGATACTATGGACGGTAGGTAGGTACTTGCACGTGTGTGACGTGTGTGCAGCGCGAACATTTTTCTTTATTCAAGCAAAACGATTGCGTAACAATGAAAATGGCATCGTTAAAAACAACGTGCCCGATATACCCAGTTGAAAAAAACGTGATTTTCGATGCCGGGAATTCAATTATATTGTCGTGATTTTCAATAATCTTTTTCCAAACGTGAGCAACGCGATGCGACCGTATCAACATTTCGAGTGTAGTTTAAAATGTTTGTGCTCCATTTATTCACACGTTTCGCCTACAGTTTATGATCCTTATCTGTCTTATTAAGCAAATTTTATAATCACAAAATATCTGTAACCAGTTGGTATTTTCACGTTAATAAAGACTTTATAGGAAATAAGTAGAGCACTTGTCACATTTTGAGGATAAAAGTTTTTACTAAATACAAGACAAGTTATGTTGGGTCAACTTAAAACGACTAATTTGTCTGTAGAAACTTTGTGTTCTGGATGAGAATGACAAAGCTAGAGAATAAAAAGCGAGAGGAAAAAATTCTACAATCACCTTAAAATAATAATAATAAATAAAAAGTACGTACAAACGAAAAGCTGCTTTGTTGGAAGGCATGGAAAACAGGGGAGAGTTTTACAGAAAATCATTGCCATTTAATAAAATCTTGAGTGAAACGCGTTATTTTGTGACACTGTTCGGTTAAGACCTACGGGTCAAATAATACCTCAACCACGCCGTCCTTGATAATCGCAATTACAATTAATGCTAGTTGGGAACTTGTGCGCTTGATAAATGCGAGTAATAAGTTGTACCGTCTGCTCGACCATTATTCGGATGGAAACTTTCGTCTTGCTTGTTGCCTGCCAAATAGTGTTGCATGTTCCGGTCAAGTTGACTTTTTTGAAACTATCACAGTTCATCGGGCATTGCTTTAGTATATTGGAAATCTATCTTGTTCATAAGCAGTGCTGTATTCTGTTCGATCCGAAGTTTTTACATAATAAGTGTGCCTAAAATTAAAATAAATCACTTATATTTAAAAAAAAAAAAAAACCCTAGAAAATAAAGCGTAAAAAACTTGCCTACGTACTACACAATATGTCTTCACTGGTAACATTCGTTCCCTCAAACAGTCGTATATAGATGTTTAGGGGCTCAGTTGATTCCAGTCACAGCCACATCGGAGTTTCTAGCTGCAGCAAAATCTGCAAAATCTTTGGTGATCAGGCTGACGCTTCTACTTCAATAATTCATAATCTTTTTCTTCATTGTCGCCTTAATAGCCTGAAATACGTAAGATATTAAAAGTAAAATACACTCTTTATTCATTGCCATTCAGTGCAGAATATTCAATAAATTGCAATAATTTAATTACCTGCAGTTTTTACTATAGGTACTCTTAATTATTTGATATTACTAGGGTGGCAAACAAGCATACGGCCTACCTGACGGTAAGCAGTCACCGCAGCCTATGGATGCTTGCAACACCAGGGGCATTACGTGCGTGTTCCCGACCCTTTAATAGTACATTGTGCATCGAGGGTAGTAAGAAGGGGATTACTAACGAGAGTCTTTTAATGACTCGAGTTTCTGATCCCCTTACTGCCCGAGATACACACAATGTTTTTCATCACATTTGTGAGGAAAAAAATAAGACAAAAATCAAATTATTTACTGTCAACTTTAGATAATGGTAAGAACTGCGTTTATTTTTCAGACTTGACCGGCAATACCGCGATTTTCAAAATAAAATTTTAAACTAGATTAATTTAATTGCATTAAAATAATTGCAAAAAATACTGAAATAATAGTAAAATATACCATATAAGTTCTATATACACTAAAATTTGTTTTGTAGCCAAGTTTTGAAGATGGGAAATAAGGCTTGGCTGATTTGAAACCTCCTTAGTCTGAAATGACGTAAGGGTAGGTTCTATATTTAAAAACTAAGCTCGAGCTGGTCTAAAGCCCGCGTGTTATTACACTCTTTACGAGCAAGTGTGATGTTAAAACCTATTCACTCCCCTCTCGAAGGACTCCATACTATAGCCTCCTGGAAAAATGCATTAACCTTATCAAATATCTGATTTAAACACAATCTAATCGCAAGGATTTACGTTTTATACGTTAAGTAATTTACCTATTTTAAGTCGGGGCGTGTTAAACAGCAATTACGTTCTTCAAAAGCGTAGTTATTTTGTTCGGGTTGCAAAGGCAAATACCACCTAGTGGTTGAATTAGAGGCAACTCGAGAATGTTTTTTAAAAGAGATTGTTATCGTTTTCATAATTGATTCCCATGGATTTAGCAAACAAACTTTATTTACTTCATGTTTCTTCATTAACCCTGACGAGTCGTCAGGGTTAATGAATGTAGTATACGTCGTCAGTGACGACGTATACTACAGTTACCATCTCTTTGACCATCTTTTTGATTTTTATTTCCAACTCTAATTGCATATTACTATGGAATCTCGGTGAGGTTTCAATTATGGATCTCCTGTATTTTTTGCCAAATTAGGGGAACATTGGTCATAAAAGTTATACATTTAGTATACTTTGATAGTTTTAATGTCTATTCGATGTATATTTGTTTAGATCATAAGAGTATTTATGTCAATTTAATGGGCTAGACGACTAAAAAACACTGTTTAGTCCGGCAGTTAGATTATTAAAAAATATTCTACACGTATTTTTCTTTTGTTTGACAAACAAAAAATGGCGAGGATAGAGTGCTTAGAAGTTTCGAGTGACGTCACGCCTAGGTACAATTTTCACCTAGAAGTGACGTCACAAGCCCCCACTCCAGAAGTTTGATGATCTATAACTTTGTCGATTTTTAATATTTTGATAAAGCAAAGAATACGTGTCCCATATTTTTCCATAATCTAACTGACGGACTAAATAGAATTATATAGTTTTAACCCAGTCGTCATCCCTATTGCGGCATGTAAAATGGTAGAGACGACGAGCAACGTTATCGCTTACAGTCCGTAATAATCTTATAACAAAACAGACAAGAAGCGGGGATTATCGCGGTGTGTCATGTTTGTTTAGATAACTGATAGTTGCGAATTGGGGATGAGACTTTAGTTTGCGTTTGTGTTGAAAGCATGTTACAGGATTATCCTAAAGCGAGTCGTTGGATACAGTTATATACTATTTATTACATATAAGGTATTTCCAAATTAGATGCCAATACTTTAGGAGACGTTAACTTATATCAAAACAATTAATTTCAAATAGGAATTAAGAAAACTTTTGATATGAAATTTATGTTTTCATTTTCCATACAAAATAATTATAAAATTCTGCCCAAACATAAACATCCCGTGCATTTAATTTATCTGACTAGGTGGTTATTTTACTATACTATATACGGTGTATTTTACTGTTATTTCAGAGAGTTTGGCAATTATTTTAGTAAATATAAGCTTTGTTTGCCTTTTGAAGTTTGCTTTGATAAACCTACGGAATTGGGATGGTATCTGCGTATTTATCATGTAACTGTAAACGCTCGCAGTTTATTATCAACGCGATACTTAGATTGTGTGAAGGAACACATCAGTAATCCAATGTGGATTTCTTAATACGAGTTGGGACGACAGTGTGCCATGCATATGGATTGTAAGGACTCAATGGTAGATGATGCTACATACGTCACCCAGGATGACTTCTCAAAGGAGGAAACTGGTTGAAAAATTTGATGACTTGGGCAACGTTTCGGTAGCTTAGTTGGTAGCGCACCTGTGTTGGCCCGGATAGCCGTAGGAGATGCAGGTTCTAATCTTGCCCGAGACATATAATTTCTAATACAATATTAATGTAAGTAATTTAAAAATTAAATTACTGTGCCATATATAAAGATCGAAGCAAAAAAAAAACATTCATAAAATAATACTATAGTACAAATAAATACTTTTCATTGTATCAATTTTTAATATCCTAGGTAAATACTTGTTTGACTCAGAAAATGCAGCAATGTTACTTTCGTTAAAATTCCTTCGACCATTTTTCCACGACAACGTACACAAAGAGGAATTTTAATGCAATTTAGTAGTTGCTCCCTGAGAACTTCCTGTGACATTTTAAAATACAAGCCTTAGGTTTCGTATGAAAGGCGGCACATAAAGGTTTTACGGAGTTTGAGCTTCTCATAATAAAATTGCAATATTAACGTAACAACACAGAATAAGTAATAGTACTACGTACAAAAGTTTTTCTTTCCAACAAAGCAAACGTTCTGGTCCGAACACCGGGCGCACCGGATCCGACCGTCTTTCTCTATCGCATAACGTACTCTTTCTGGTCGCTGGCTAAGCCCCTCTGGAAGGGCAAAATTTGGTACTTACTATTAGGCGCGCGGACAAATTGAGAGCCACTCCGGTAACAGGTACGTCCATAGGTATTGAAAAGGATAGTCAAAAGCGGCAATGTATTTTTTTGCTGAAATTTTATAGAAGTATTTTTCACTTGAAATTTTATAGAATTATTTTTTTGTATTCAACACGTACAATTCTTTTATTTTTGTATTATCAAATAATAGCTCCGTTTTACAAAAAAATTATATAAACAACATTACAATGCTTTTTGGCATAATAAAAACCCTTTTATGCTACACCTGGCCATAAAGTGACTTTTTCCGCACGCTGCGCGTACGAAAAAAGCCGCTTTCTAGCCAAATGTAGACATAAAATGATGTACACAACACGGGAGGTAATAAAGAAAGCCCTCCATCGCAAATTTACGTCCCTCACTTGTAGCTCGGGCCGCAAACTTCTGCGATCTCGGCCTTTCTTTATATTACCGCCCTAGTTATGTAATGTACTATTACTTATTCATGGAAATTATTTGGCGGAAAAATTTAATAAAATAGACAATTTTAGTGTGTCAACATTTAAAGTCTTTTTTATATGGACATAAACGCTGGGAAGGTAATTAAAATTCATTTGGTCGTTTATTTAAAAAACAATAAAAGTATCGCGAGCCGCTTTACATCCCACGGGTTAATATTAACCAGCGGCAGCGAATAACTGCGTTATTTAAATTTGAGCGGCAATAAAATGAGTTAAGTCCATTATAGTATAATTTGAAATAATTATAGATATTAAAAACACTGAAAGGTCATAATGAAATGTTTACTTAAGGCGAAGGTGTTTTTTCTCAATCTCTGTGAAAAATTAAAGTTTTAACTGAAATCTAAATGGCCTAGATTAAAAAAACTTATCAACAGTGGTCGAACTTTTGGTGCCAATGACGTAAAAATTACGTCAAGATGCATATAGCATGATTCACTTCAGGTTTTACATTGTTTTATCGCTACCGGAATTTACCGGTATCGTAAAAGTTATAAATTAATTTTAGTGTGTGTGTTCTACCATTGACACCAACCAATAAAAGTAGTGACCGAATTAAATCATAACTTATACGATACTGGTAATTTACGGTAACGGTAAATCAATGTAAAACCTAAATTGAATCATTCTTTAAGTAGCTTAACATCATCGGTAGGGACGTGCAGAACCGGGAAATTTTTGTATGAGAGAACCGGGAATTCCCGGTACTGCCATACTAATAGTTCTCGGTTCTGCACGCCCTAATCATCGGCACCAAAAGTTCGAACCTTGTTCAAAACTTTTACGACACTGGTAAATTCTGGTAATGATAAAACGATGTAAAACCTGGAGTGAATCATGCTGTATGCATCTTTACGTAATTTTTACGTCATTGGCACCAACAGTTCGACCCCGGCTTATGAATTAATTCTAGTGTGTGTGTTCTACCATTGACACCAACAAACGAAATTAGTGACCGAATTAAATCAGAACATTTACGATACCGGTAATTTACGATAACGGTAAATCAATGTAAAACCTAAACTGGATCATTCTGTAAATAGCTTGACGTCATCGGCACCAAAAGTTCGACCCCTACCCTACTTATCATAGTGTATTATATTTTAATTTTTAAGAAATTTCTTATAAGTATATTTTAAAATTATCGTCATGCTTAACTTAATTCACACACTGGGATATCTAAACGAATTTCAGATGAAAGCGTGGATAAAAATACTCAGGATTCTAATTGTAAAAATATGAGCAAGCCACTTTAATTTTGGGCGCACAGGCGATTATGCTTTTCGTTTGTTTTAGTGAACAGACACATTTTGTAAAATACCCTGTCCTATTATTTTTGCTAGCGCTAATTTACCTAATATGTGTACAAAGTAAATTCTCAATAGATAGATCTTGTTATCTACTTTTGTGGAGATCATATATTTTATTGAAATGAATGACATTATTATTTTTAGTCTTTGTTCAGCTGGATTTACAGTTTAATATGTTTTTTTTTGTATTGTTAAAACAATTAAAATGGTAATCCATATTAATAGTTTTAATTTAAGTTTACGAATAATATATACTTTCACGACTGATGCCACTTATTTAAAAATTTTAATAGTTGGCTGTGGTAGCCAAGTGGGAACATGCGTCTTTCAAATAAAAGTCGTGGGTTTGAATCCTGGCTCGTCCCAATGAGTTTTTCAGAACTTACGTACGATATATTATTAGATATTTACCATTAGCTTTTCGGTGACGGAAAAACAACGTGAGGAAACCTGCATACATCCGTGAAGAAATTCAAAGGTGTATGTGAAGCCTCCAGTCCACAGTGGGCTAGCGTGGGAACTACAACACATTCACTCTCATCTGTGAGAGTGGGCCTGTGCCCAGCACTGGGACGTGTATAGGCTGATGATGATTTATAAACGTTGTCGTAAAAGCCAGGTATTGTAAAAGCTATAAATTAATTCCATCACTACTTTCAATAGTTGGTGTCAAAGGGTAGAAAATATTTTTTACGTTACACCTGGCCATAAAGTTGCGATTACCGCACGCTACGCGAGCGGAAAATCCCACTTCCTGGCCTGGGTGAAACGTAAAATTTTGTATTACCACGGGAGGTAATAAAGAAAGCCTCAGATCGCATATTTATCGCCCTTGCCTATGGCTCGGCCGTCAAATACCTGCGATCTGAGACATTCTTTGTTTTACCTAAGTAATGTAGTAATAAATAAAGATGTGTCCGTTTGTGTTATCTGATTTAATTAAACGGCAAATTGGAAAGATTAATCGGATATGCGATTTGTCTCAGTAGGGTAAAAATTGTTTACAATATTTAATTTACATTGAAGTAAATTAAACTGGATATTTACACAATTACCATACTAATATTTATCTCCGTATCTGCAATCCAGTTTGTCTGCTGGTATATTATAAATGAAATTTGGTTACCATGAAGGTTCGGAGAAGCGGCGTGTTTGTTTAGGTTAGATTAGGCAGCAGCAGGGTTAAGTACGGCGGCCGCTACTTGTGAAACGGGCATTATGCGACAACCCTGAAATGGCGTTGATATCACTGCCTGGGAGTTCAAAGATGTTCTATAGAATATATTGTTTGTCTCGTAAAATAAAAGCGTTTTACCCACCTCGGGCGGTAAAATAAAAAATGCTCCAGTTAGCAGGTAGGTATTGGTTCCCCGTGGGTGAAGGCCGTAAACATGCGGGGCTTTTTTTACTACCGCTAGTGATGTATCCATAATTTTACGCCGTCTCTGGCCAGGAAGTGAGATTTTCTCTTCTGTCTTCACTTGCGGCCTGGGGTGACGTAGGTATAATCTAATAATGTGTGAGGTGCGGGACGAAGGTAGGGTATACAGCTTCGTCGCACATCACGTACACCTCGGCTATTAAGGGCCTTATCACACTTACAAGGAAGGGTACCCAACTGTCCGACTCCGATTTGATTCATTTTGATATATATTATAGAGTAGTCTAAAATAGTAGACACGTATTTTTTTTTAGCTGCCCAAGTTCAACTTTTTAGGAGATATTGTCCTTCAAAGTACTGAAAAGTGACTAAACCCCCAACTTCTACAGAAAAAATTTTTTAGCAAGTTTCTAGTTAATTAGAACATGAAAAAAGAATAGACACGTGTTTTGTCATTTCACCTCAAACTCATATTTTCCTGAAAAAAAAAACACCCTTCAAAGTTTGAGGGTGTTTTTTTTAATACGTGTCTACTATTTTAGACTACTCTATGGGCATTTTTATTTTAAAATCTACGGTTAGACGAAACTTAAGCTATGTTCAAATACCGTCTAACCTGTCAGTCCGTGACGAAATGTATGGAGTTTGACACTAGTCGTCAGTTCTGCGACAACCTGCTAACTGTCAGTTAAGAACGCACTTTAAATAAAAAAGCCCCTATAACATATATCAAAATGAATCAAATCGGAGTCGGACAGTTGGGTACCCTTCCTTGTTAGTTTGCGATTTGCGGCCGAGCTGCGAGCAAGTTTCCATACAAAACCAGTCGCGGCGAACTCGAGCGACATTTGTATGGAACTTCGCTCCCAACTCGCCCGCAGCTCGCTCGCAAATCGCTAGTGTGATAAGGCTCTAATTAAGTTATACGCCTGTCATTTACTTGTATTGAATGAGTATGTAATAATCGCAAATACCTATTGAACGAATATCTACTTAACTTGTGTCTTTTTTGTTGCAGTTGTCAGCATCTTTGCTGGTGCTGCTCCACCTATCCATGAACGTCGTGGATGAGGGCCATGCTGTCAATCCAAGTATGTTATTATATTATATATTACTAGAATTTACCCGCGGCTTCGCATGCGTTATTCCCATTAATATCCAAGGGAACTCTTAACCGGGATGTAATGTTTCAATCCAGGTCTACTTGCATACCAAATTTCAGCTCAATACATTGAGTTGTTGCTGTGTTATGTAGTGACAAACATCCACACATCGAAACATCCAAACATCTTGACAAACATTCACATTTTAGTACATTACACAACTAGGGTGATAATACAAAGAAAGGCCAAGATCGCAGAAGTTTGCGGCCCGAGCTGCAAGCAAGGGACATAAATATGCGATCGAGGGCTCTCTTTATTACCTCCCGTGTTGTGTACATCATTTTATGTCTACACTTGGCCAGAAAGCGGCTTTTTCACGCGCAGCGTGCGGAAAAAGCCACTTTATGGCCAGGTGTGGCATAAATAATATTAGTGTGATGTGATCTAATTGTAGCCTATTTTCTGTCCCGCTGTTGGTTGAAGGCCGAGCCACACCGACTGCGTGTGCACGCACTGTACGCTGCAGCTCCTTGACTTTGAGCTTGACTAGCCGCCATTTTGAAAAACATTCATACTATACAACGCGTACGCCACGCGCACGCAGACGTGTACGCAGCCGGCGTGGCTCGGCCTTAAAGGCCTCTCCTCTCCCTTTTCACTTCTCTTTAAGTTGAGCAATATCTTCATATTCCTGGTCAAATAAACCCAGATCGTCTGGCTATCTCCTTCTCTATCTGCCAATGCCAGGTAAGTTATAATTATTATTAATTAACACTTGCTAGAACGAGTACTACGAATACTTTTGATAGCAGTGGAGACAAAACAATAATAAAATAAGGAAACTGTAGAAAATCTGGCTGCGTGGTGGTCTTACAACTGATGTATAGTCCCAGTACTAGTATAACAGCAGTAATATTTCTTCCGACAAAAGGTACGTCGCGCCGCTTGCATTGTGTGCGCGCCATGTACGAACGCACTACAAGCAAACTTTTAGGAAAGCACCAATGCACCGGTCGGGGTCGGACCGTCGCCGCGGTCGCTCGCTCCCACGAAATATATCTTAAACGTGTATACTGCAGTGCGTTCGGATGCGAAATAAGTTTCTATCAAAAAATGTTTTTTTGAGACAAGATTTTATTGCCGACCGTACTTTTTTATATAATCGCATGAGGCTACTTTTCGTTCCTTAGATTTTGGTATAGGTCAATTAACAAAGGCTACAGTTTTCCGCACAGTCATCATCATTCGCTTTTCCTCACCCCTTTATCGGGGTTCGGGGCAGCGCAGCGGCAGCATGTATTTTTCTTCCATACCTTTCTGTCAATCGTAATCTCATTGTTTACATCCTTCTTAGGGCCGATACAGACGGACTGAAACCCAACTGCAACTCCCGACGATTTGTATGGGAACTGCATCACAACTGCGCAGTCGGCGTGCAGTTGTGATGCAGTTCCCATACAAATCGTAGGGAGTTGCAGTTGGGTTGCAGTCCGTCTGTATCGGCCCTTAGCCATATCATCTCACACACAATCCATCCACATTTTCCTTGGTCTATCTTTTCTCACTCACTCTCTCTAAAACCTTCCACTCCACATTCATGCTCAATAGGTACTCGCTTTGTGACATGACACTCATCCCTCCGCTATACCACGCTAGGCAGTTCCCTCTCAACTTTTCCGCACAGAGCCTGATCTATCATTAGAGCTTTATATTGAATAGAAAACTATAGATTATGCTACCTGTCCCTTTAGTACAACTGTGCGACGTGACTCTTTATCGCGTAATAAGATTGTATGAGTGGCAGAATTGCGTTACGGACCTCAATATATGGATTATTTATTAAGCAGGTACGTTGGTAATAATAAGTTTCCATTTATACTGTTTTATTTATTATAATAACTTAAAATATAACACACAATAATCTTTCCGGCAGCGAAAAAACAGCGTTTGTTTTCTTGAGGAAAATTTAGACGCGTAAACATTGTGAGCATCAACCATACCAAAAGGAACTTAATCAAAAACTTATTTTATAAAAACGACTTTAGGTTCATTTTGGTAAGGCGGCTGACCGTAATTGCTGAAAAGGTGATTGTAAACAAGCGGGGCCTACGTTTGAGCAAAGAAACCCTGCGAACCATCTCGTTTGTTCAGCGGGTTGCTGGGCGCTGCCGAGTTTCAAGCTGACTTGATGAATTTTGTGGTAAATTATTTACTGAGACACACTGAACTGTATATTTTTTACGTAATAGCTGTAAAGTCAACACTATATAGACTCGATATAACTCAGCCCTTTAACGACATAATGTTCGGATCATATTTTAAAACGATCCTTGATTCGATTGATATCCACTTATATCGCATTGTTTTTAAAGCGCGTATAATTTCCGCATAGATTCAAAGAATACAAAACATTTTAAGCGAAGAACGGATTTAAAAATTCGAAGATAATAATAGCCAGATCCCGGTTGTTGAATTTAGTGCAGTATATTTGTTTATTAGGAGATCTGATCCAAACTCCGGTTAGGGGTTAAGATATGCTGCTTCGGTCAGAAATTCCAACATGCCTTTCTATTAATAGCCGTTTCTCATAAAATACTGTCGCCACAGAGGAAACCAGACACATGGATAATCTGAAAGCTCCAATCGTTACATAATAGGCAAGAAATAGGCAATATGGCGCACCGCCGGCCGATACAGGCGTATGATGAGCGGTCGACGCTGAATAATGTATGAAGGGTTGTTTCCGTGCACCAGATAATCGCGGCCCAGTGTACTCGGGGCAGTGGTTCCACACGGATGAACAATATAACATAGCCTAGTTTTGCATATGCCTATGTATTCCTTAAAAGTCACCCAATCATTTTGGTTAAGTCTACTTTAAGATATATCTTGGGTTTTTGTTTATGATTATGATTTAGCGAATGATATTCCGAATTGACCTCGTGAAGGAAGTGGGGAGCCGGTGGATGCGGTCTGCTCAGAACCGCACTTTGTAGTAATCTATGGGGGAGGCTTGTGTCCGGCAGTAGTTGTCCGTGGCTGATAGGTAGATAGACAGATATTCCAGATGTGTAATTCAATAAATCAATTCATGAAATTACATATTAATCGTCATTATAACCACTATAAAAACCGAATTAGATGATAAAAGTTATTTAGTATCACAAATTGTTATTTTTAGGGTCCCGTACCCAAAGAGTGCCAAAGGAACTCTATAACTAAGCCTCCGCTGTCTGTCCGTCTGTCCGTGCATCACAGGGATGCAGCTTTTGAACCGTAACAGGTAGAGACTTGAAATTTTTACAGAATGTGTTTTTATTGCTGCTATAAAAAAAATAATATGAAAAAGAAAAGGGGATTTCATACCCCATACAAGACACGTGTTTTTTTGCGCTTTTTGCTCGAGTTTAATAATGGTATAGAGTGCGACTACGCTAAGTTTGCAGAGGTCAAAAAAAGGTTTTATTAAAAAAACACATGGTAACATCACAAGAAAGAGGATTAATTAGTCTTGATACATGGCAATTATCTTTCCGTTTAATAAATATGTAATGTGTCTACATACCTACTGAAATAAATATTCAGGACAGTCTTGCACAAATCGATCTCATCAGAACCAAACTAAGCAATGCTTTATACATGTACATATTTAAATATAATACTTAAATACATAGAAATAATTCAAGACTCTGGAACAAATCGCTTAGGTTCGTTGGATTTAGATTGATGTGTGCAAGACTCACGCAGATGTTTATTTCAGTAGGTATGTAGACACATTTTGTAATAAAGGGAAGAATTATTGCCAAGTACCAAGGCTAAGTAGTAGTCCGACTATAGGTAGAGGTAGATGCTTGATATATTCTCAGAATCTGTATTTTTATAGCCGCTATAACAACAGATAATAAATAAATAAACAAAATAAAAGGGAGTCCCTAAACAAGAAACGTGTTTGTTTTTGCGTATGTTTGCTTGGTTTTACTAATGGTAATAGATACTAATAGGTAGATGCTTGATATGTTCACAGAATGTTTATTTCTATTGCCGCTATAAAGACCAATAATAAAAAACCGGTCAAGTGCGAGTCGGACTCGCGCACCGAGGGTTCCGTACAAACTCGTCAGTAGATACGTGGATAATTCAAGATAAACTGTATGGTGGGACAAACTTAACTTTGCTCTTGAAAAACTGTTGTCCCCATACATCGACATATGTCGCGGTTAGTTTAGTAGGAGCAAATACGATAACGATATATAGATCAACATCAAACATCTTATAGAACCTTCTTTGCTACTAAGTAATTAATTAGGTAAACGTAATATAAAATACAAGTAACGGTGAATTATCACATATTGGTTACTTAATTTTCAAAGCTAAATTTTATCAAGCACCGGATCCACGGAATAATGAATAGGCCTTTTCGTCTTAATCAGCGGAATTAAGCAGTGCCTTACAAATAAGGGCAATTCTCGAAATGGCTGTATGTTGGTTCTATTGTATACAAGTCAATAATTCACACATAAAATATTTAGATCATCAAAATGTATGAGTCAACTAATTTTCAATTATTGGATCTGCCTAATCAATTATGTCACATTTGGTTTTTATAAAATTTTAACTGGGTCAAGTTTCAGCCAAGTGGCAAATTGTCTTCACTCCATCTCTTATTTCATCGGTCCTAAAAAACGTTCTTGCCTAAAACGGTAGTTTCTCATGAATAAATCCATTTTAATTCAAAATGATGATCAAGCTGTTATCTCAAGTTGCTTTGTCTAGGAGAAGGTATAAGGAAATAGCTGTTTCTGGCAAAAAAGGTGCATTCAGATGCCATTTATGGTATTCACATGTTTTTCAATTGGCCACGTGCCGCACAGCGCGATTTATAACATCCTGCATGGTTCACATCGCTATTGATTGGAATAGGCTACTGATTTGTTTCTTGTAAATCGATTCTAATATATGGGAGGAACTATATATACCTATAACTACTCCACTTGGATAACTATAATAGCCACAAATTGCAATAAAAGGTAGCCGACCGTATCGAGCGTTGGAAACGAGTGCCAAAGCTGTGTTTGTCATGGTATGCAAGAAGTCTTACTTTTATAAAGACTTACTTAGCAAAACGTCTAGTTCGTGAATTGTACAAGTAGGCCGAACGACTTAATTGCATAAAGTCTTAATTGTATACCTAAGGACTATCTTAGCAAAAGGTCTTGACCGTCAAAATTCTTAGTTGCAAAATGTCCAAATATGTAAAACATTATAGTTGTAAAACGCCTAAGTTGTACGGACAGTTAATAATGTTTTCAATTTATCCTGAATAGATGAATTTAAAAAAATATGGTCTCGTTAACTATGTAATTTGACAAATGATCTATCGTTGGAAGTATAAAGTAAGGATAAGGATTTTGGAATACTGGTGAGGTAAAATAGAATTATGTATTGTCGTTATGCAACCTAGATGTTCTACCACATTGGTCGTTATGATCATCTGGCCCATAGACGTTTTACAACCAAGTCCTTTCGTCTACTATGGAATATTGTAATGAGGACGTTAAGAGCCAGACAATATACAACTAAGGCGTTTTGCTTACTATGGCTAAATACAACTTGGACCTCCTGAACCGAACCCAACCCCACCGTTGGGTTAGCTGGATGAAAAAAATAGCAACTAAAAACATTTATTTTTCTTTGTGACTATAAAAAAATATCGAAAATTTGTATAATTTTATGGTCTCATAACTTTTACATATGTTTGTTTATTTCTGCTATGTTATGTTAATTTAGTATTTTCAAATCCATATGACTATTCAATATTAGTACACATCCCCATTTCCTTCGGGCGTTTGTCCTCTCATCATGCAAGAAAAAGCAACTTTATGAACTATATGTATATAGGGTCATATTATCCGCATGGCATATACCTCGGGAGTTTACCTAAAGTGTTCTAATGAATTCAATATTCCTAGGTACCAGCTTTTACATCATCTAAGTACTGCATTAAGAGTACAATGACAACAAGATTACGGATAAGACCCACGAGCATTGTCATTGAAATCAAGATTCGAACAACAAAAACGCTCCGCGGCAGACTTTGAGCGCTCACTTCATAAACCGTCAAGTAATTCCGCCTCTTTGTTAAATATTATATAGAGTTTACTGTTTCTCAGACCGAATTTTCATTACGCCAACGCTAATTACATCGTGCTTTTGTTTTAGAAAGATTTCCGGCTTGCGATATTAATGCAAATGAAAAATAACAATCGAAATAAGCCTTCACTTTTACTTTACCATTAAGACGTAGTTACCTAAAGCGTTTTTACCTTGTGTTTATAATGTAGCATCTCTAGCTGTTTCCAATTTATCGTCGTAAAAGAGGCAAGAGTTCCTATAGGTAAGGTACTTACGAGACTCTTTCCAGCAAGTAGGACATATTCATATTTAATCATGGCCGAATGCGTTACGTTAGCGATAAACGGTATTATGCTAGGGAACCAGTGTTTATATATTTAAAGGGTTTTAAATATGAGCAGGCTACCTATAATTAAAAAATACGGATGAACATTACAAAATACTGGTAATTTCGCAATATTTGTAAGGGAAGGATAAAAAGAATTGGTATGATCACAAAATTACATACAAAACTGTGGATGCCATTTAACATAATTGCACATAAAGGCAGGGTTCATTAAACGAGAACCACCCTTAACTTGGTGATAATAACAAGCCAACTTCCGTGCAGCTGTCGTATGATAACCATTAACCTAAAAGCGTGCGGTACTTCGCTTAATGTGACTCCAATTTAGACTGAAATAATCTTACCATATTGCAGGTCGTGGTTTGGCTAAGTGTAATATCCGTTTAGTCGATGTTCCAGTTAATTGTGATCTGTCGTGCAAGATATTATTACGTGTAAATCAGTGTTGTGCTTTTAATTACTGTTCCTGGTTTGCAAAATTGTATTGGATGTAGTAATCTTGTTCATGATAACAGTAACTTTAAATGACTAATAACACAAAACTATTAAAAAAAAATTATATTGCTGGCAATATATTTTTTGTATCTATACTCTATGTCAGTACCTAAACATTTTACTGTACATAATAAGAAAAGCAGATAAATTTCCTATAAAAAAAATTATAACCGACTTGGACACTATTTGATTAAAAATGCAAGAGTCACTATAGGCACATATGAAAAATACCCAAACCGCTTATACAGAGTTCCCTCCATTTCTCCAAGGTCCCATCATGAGGTCCTAATTTGGAACATTAAAAAAGTAGAGTAAGTCCGTTAAAAATACGTAAAGTACAAAGTTGCAACATAATGGTAAGAATAAGTAAAATCAAAATTTTTGTCTTTCAAATTTTCGGTTTCAGTGATTCCAGAAAAAAAATTGAAAGGAGACAACAATTAATTAACTACGAAAGTTGTCAGAAGTTTCAAAATGTGTGTAGTATGAGAGAAAATGAGCCCAATTGGAGTTCAAAGAGCTGCTTTTAGCAACTATAGTTCGCGAAACTTACAAACACTTAAAACTAATCACGATTGTTATTTTTAAACTTTTTATCATTCCTTACCTTAAAAGGTAAAAAGCAACCCTTGGATAAGTATTTTCTTGATAACCAAAACCAAATTATAATCAAGTTCCGTGTAGTTAGTGAAAATATTTATACGCTTTCTTGTTTTCTGTCGAATTTACTCACCTTTGTTCATACGGCAAACCTATAAATAAAATGAAATGAAACGATTTATTGAACTAATCACATACAAAAAGGAAACATTGCTTTGGGTCCTAAGCTAAGTAGGATACCCTGTGTTACAGGACCCAGCACGGCAGCGAGCATAGTTTATTTTTATTTTGATACAGCGCTTAGAAGTTTCGAGTGACGTCAGTCTTTGGTACAATTTTCACCTAGGAGTGACGTCACAAGCCCCCACTCCGGAAGTTTGATGATCTATACCTTTGTCGATTTTTAATAATTTGATAAACTAAAAACAGGGTCCCATACTTTTCCATAATCTGACTGAAGGACTAAATATAATGATATATTTTTAACCCAGTCGTCATCCCTACTAGGGAACAGGAACAGGGTATACCCAAATTATATTACAGGCAATGGATACCTTTCCATTAACATGTCGTTAGATCGAACCTATCAACGTTACAATAAATAAGTGTATATTCGTTGTATTAAGCAATTACTGTATTAATTTCATTTACGCCCAGAAAACTGAATGAAGCTGTCGGACAGGCGTGAGTGGTATTGATTAACGATCCGCAATATGACAGGTGATGCCAAGTTGGTTCGGAATTTTCCTGTGTTCGTATTTTTGACGTGATTTCGACGCAATCATTTATTACAAATGACTGACGCTCTGTCATTCGGATTCTGATAAAGTTGGTCATGATAGTATCTGCTTCCTTTAAATTTTATGACTAACAGGAGCATTAAAATCAGTTTAAGTAACTTACGTTATTTTACATTCGTTTACGATTTCTTCGATTATTCCTCATTTTAATAAATTGAAATATATTTTAGTAACACAGTATAGTTATAAGGCTCTAAAAAACAGCAAGCGCTAGTGCACTGCCGGGAGCGAGTACCCCTTTTTTGGCTGTGGTCCTAGTGGGCAAGGGAGATTACAGAAACATCTATCTCAATCAAAACTAGGTAATATTCAAAACTAGCATTTTCCCGCGGCTTCGCCGGCGTTGTTACCGTTATTGTCCCAAAGGAACTCTTTACCGGGATATAAAGTATCCTATGTTTCAATCCAGGACTTGGACTACTTACATGCCAAATTTCAGCTTGATCCATCCAGTTGTTATCCCGTTATTAGGTAACAAACCTCCAAACATCCAAACATCTAAACATCTAAACATCCAAACATCCTCACAAACTTTCGCATTTATAATATTAGTGGGATATCAAGTAAGACAATAAACCTAACTTATATAAGTAAACCATAGTCAGTAGACATATAGGTTAGATATATGTAATGCATTGATTTCCTATAAGTTGACATAGTAAATAAGAAAACATCAAACTAAATTGAACACAAAGAGTCTCAAAAACAGAAGCTACAAATTAATAGTATCGCCGACAGCGTGCAGACAACATTTGAACAAATTGATGTTTCCAAAACACAATACAAAATTTCTAAAGCCACGCATACAAATACGTAATTGAGTTCGCGCGAAATTATAAATGAACTCGGGTTTTGTTGTCAAGTCGGGCTTGCCGTAATCTGCGCCCGGCGGCATTCCGTTCGTCCGAAACGGTCGCGCCCGCCTGAACATTATTTTAAATCAAAACAACGTTTTGGTCGCTCCATAGGAACCATATTTTTCATCACACTTGCTCGTAAAGGGTGTTATAACACGCGGGCTTATAGACCAGCTCGAGCCGTTTTACCTCCCGTGGGTTATAAAAATCTATAACTCCCACGGGAAGAAAAACTGTATGAAAATCTATAACTCCCGAGGGAGTAATGAGTTTAGTTTTAAAATATAGAACCTACCCGTACGTCATTTCTGACTAAGGAGGTTTCAAATCAGCCAAGGCTTATTTCACATCTTCAAAACTTGGCTACAAAACCAATTTTAGTGTATAAAAAAATTATATGGTATATTTAACTATTATTTCAGTATTTATTGCAATTATTTTGATGCAATTAAAATAATTTAGTTTAAAATTTTATTTTGAAAATCGCTACAATCTGGCGGTACTGCCCGTCAAGTTTGAAAACTAAACGCAGTTCTTAGCGTTATCTGTGGAAGACTATATGAAAAAGTTGACAGTAAATAATTTTATTTTAGTCTTATTTTATTTTCCTTGCAAATGTGATGAAAAACATTGTGTGTACCACGGGCAGTAAGGGGATTACAAACTCGAGTCATTAAAAGCCCTCCGCCTACGGCGTCGGGCTCCTAATAGACTCTCGTTAGTAAATCCCTTCTTACTACCCTCGGTGCACAATGTACTGTTTAGGGTGTGATTAATAATATTATTTTGTTCTAAAATACTTAGTTACCACTTTTGAATATTTATCACTTTTATATATCGAATGGATAGTATACAGCGTGGAAATCCAATACGAGCAAACAATTAAACCAGATGTAGCGTTTAGTAGTGTCATCATTAATTAATACGATTTTTTAAATTACACTTAATAGTAACCTCGTAATGAATTTTTGAAAATTTACCGAGCAGTAATGTACCGCATACATGCTTGTTATGACATTGCGAGATACGAGCTTTTTTAAAGTAACTGTCAACTAGCGTGTTTGTCAACTAGAATGTGTTGCGTTACATTACGGGCCGAATTATTTTGTATGGCAAATATTTTCATTGTAGTTTTAAGCAAAAGTTATCTAAATATACTTCTTAGGCCCTATGCTGACCACCGTTTCAATATTCGCCCTATTGTACCGTATTGGAAACCACGCTGTATTGTACAATATACGTATAATCGCATGAAAATGCCCAATAAATTAAATTACATATTTGTCAGACACCTGTGTAGTGTAAGTGAGGACTGAGGCTAAAAGAGCATAGCTGATTGCAGATCGTACCACGGTTTCAAATATTTATTTTCATTTGTAAAACGGAATCGTCAACTTATAACCATCCAACAATTTATAGCCATCGGAAGAAAATAAACTTTGACGTCGAAAATAATAAAAAAATAATAAATTGAAATAATATGTGTGTGGTTTTAATATTTTCGATGTCATTTTGTAATTTTCGATGGCAATATAACAGAAACTTTTACTTCCAGCAGTTGACATAATAGTAACTTATTTATTTACAAATGAAAAAAAAAAATGCTACATCAAACCATGGGGTCATCTGTAGTGAGCAATTGATATTTTTTAACATAATTGACAAAAAAAATTGCTATGCATGTAGAAGTTACCACAGCGATACAATAATCGGATTCTAGGCCTTCATTAAACCCGATATTGCCTGAATTGGAAATTAATTCCAAGTATTCTTAATTACAGTTACAAATAATGTCTCACAGGCTTTTTTTTTTAAATTCTTGGATATTACTTGGCAAGGGTTGCAAAAAAGTTATGTAGTTTAATGAAAAAAGTTAGAGAAAGTAAAATCCTGGAAGGTTTGTTTTCGACTACAAACTCTTTAAGGGACCTAAAACTTACCGGTTCCAAACTAGTAGACATAAAACAATGTAACAAAGTTGAACGCCTCATGCTGCAATGATAAGAAAATAAACAAATAATTCGGTTCGGTATTCTCGCAAACGGTCGGTCTTAATTAAATACACATTAATTGTGAAGTGAATATATGCGAAAAGACGCGTGCAAATCTGACTTAAAAGGGCTAACGCCATGACCAGTTGTATCTTTGTTTCTAAAGCCGAGCGAATAGGGATGACGACTGGGTTAAAAATATATCATTGTATTGTCTTCGGTTTCCGCGATTATCACTCATAGTAATAAAACAACTTGAACAGATTAAATCGCGTATATTACTACATTTTAAGTCCCGACGTTTCGTAACCATTTTCAGCGTTCGTGGTCGCGGGTAGACTGAGAAAATCATAAATTCCCTCTGTCAAAATTACTGTTGTGCAAACCTACCCACTTTAAAAAATACAAATTCAATATTAGTGTTGCCAAATGGGCCTAATGTGTAAAGATGTTTACACACATGCCAGAAGGGCTTAAAAACCTAACTTTAGAAAAAACTAGCGGAGCTTCCAAAAGGCATACTTGATAATAAAGAAGACGCCAAGGAAACTTATCAGCCACGCCATATGCAAAAAAGAAAATAATTTAAGCAAAAGACTCCAGGTATGCTATTTTTGGTAAAACAATTCAGAAAAAAGTTTAGTGTTGCCAGACGGGCCTAATGTGTAAAGACGTTCACACACATGCCACAAGGGCTTACTATCCTAACCTTAAAAACTAGCGGCGCTTCCAAAAGGCATACTGTATAAGAAAGAAGACGCCAAGAAAACTTATCAGCCTCGCCTTATGCAAAAAGAACATATTTTAAACAAACAAGACTCTAGGTATGCTATTTTTAGAAGAACAGACACCGTTCAATGTTAAGGTTTTACAGTGCTGCGTCTCGCCCGTCCCTTGATGAGATGTAATACAGGATCCCAGGCCGCTGAAGAAGGTGAAAATTGTACCAAAGAGCAACGTCACTCAAAACTTCTGAGCACTGTATCTTCGTTATTATTCGTTTTTCGAACAAAAGAAAAATACGTGTACAATATTTTCTAATAATCTAACTGACGGACTAAACAGTTTTTTTTATTCGTTTAGCCTATTTCAGCTACCCTTGATTTTGAGAGAACAGTTCCACTGACCCTGCTCTAGGCAAAGCATATGCTCTAGGAAACAAAATCACTATCGGTTACTGTCGTTTGATTGCATGGTATCAACACTGTTCGTGATATTTCATACCTTTCGAATTCGGTTTGTTTGCTATAAGTCTCTCATTGTTGTGGTGTTGGTTAGAGGCAATTAAATATGAGTGCGCTTAAAATTTCCAGGCAAGGTAGTTCCAAAATTAGACTGTGACCTATATTACACTGGCCACATTTTTTTAGATGTTTGTAAATTATGATGAATAATTAAAATTGGACATAAAAATTAATTTTGTTTTGTGTTTCGTGTTCAGATTTCTACGACACTCACCAATTCTACAGGGTGATTGGAAATTCGACCTATCCCTTGAAAGGGGTTATTCTAGAGCTTATTTGCAATGATTTAAGTCCAATCAACCGGGGGTCAAAATTCAATGGTTATCAAGTTATTTGACTTTTAACTTATTTTTTTTAAAACCCGCCTTTCGATCTAAAACTGCTAATTGTGAAAAAACTACTTAAATTAGGAACGAAAAAGAGCCATCATCTAATAGCCAATAAATGGTTAATTACGAAAAATCCAAAAAACATGCCAAAACCTTTGAAAATGTTACCAATAAAAGAATTTAAAGTCAAAAGTTTTTGGATTTTGTTCAAAATTTTGTAATTCTTTGACTCATTACTTAAAAAAAAATTACAACACTTCGCGTAAAAATTACTAAAATTAGTTCCTCAGTTCATAAGCTTTCTAAAAAGGTAGAATTGTTGACATTTTTTGCATAACTTTTTAAAATAACATTAATAATAAGAGAGGTGGTAGAGAATTTCGCCTAGCGTACCGGACCCTTAATCAGTTTGTTTGTGTCACTTTAGTTTCTCCGTGGGCTTTGTTTGTCTTCGGTTTCTTATTTTATCTCATCTTCTTAGGTTAGAAGTCACTAAAAGTAACCTTCCGTGATATTTCGGTTAGTAATTTATCTGTAAGTTCCCGGTTGCCTTAAGTTTGCACCTGGTTTCCTTGGTGTAACTTACAAATTAGGTGCAAACTTAACGCAACCGGGAACTAATTGATAAATTACTTATTGAAATATCACCGAAGGCAACTTTTAGTGATTCCAATCCTAAGAAGATGAGATAAAATAAGAAACCGAAGACAAACAAAACCCACGGATAAACTAAAGTGACACAAACAAACTGATTAAGGGTCCGGTACGCTAGGTGATATTCCCTACCCCCTCTCTTATTATTAATGTTATTTTAAAAAGTTATGCAAAAAATGTCAACAATTCTACCTTTTTAGAAAGCTTATGAACTGAGGAACTAATTTTAGTAATTTTTACGCGAAGTGTTGTAATTTTTTTTTAAGTAATGCCTCAAAGAATTACAAAATTTTGAACAAAATCCAAAAACTTTTGACTTTAAATTCTTTTATTGGTAACATTTTCAAAGGTTTTGGCATGTTTTTTGGATTTTTCGTAATTAACCATTTATTGGCTATTAGATGATGGCTCTTTTTTGTTCCTAATTTAAGTAGTTTTTTCACAATTAGCAGTTTTAGATCGAAAGGCGGGTTTTAAAAAAAATAAGTTAAAAGTCAAATAACTTGATAACCATTGAGTTTTGACCCCCGGTTGATTGGCCTTAAATCATTGCAAATAAGCTCTAGAATAACCCCTTTCAAGGAATAGGTCGAATTTCCAATCACCCTGTATATTTTATTTAACTACTTTGTTTTACGTTGCTTTTTTTATATAACTACTTTGTAACTGACATACTGAATATCCGTAGTCTCGTACGTATATGTATAATGGGCACCTACTAGTAATCGGAAGAGTTATTATACTTTTGTCTGCTGGAAATACTGTCGGAGATATTCGAGAACGGTCAAGTATTCGATTTGACGGATGGAGGAATTATATACGTTTTAGAAGGTCTTTTTTTTATAAACCGATAAAGTTTGCACAGTCTGGAAATCTACCTTAATTTTCTCAACGAAACTCTCATGAGCGTTACAGCCTCTATAAATATTTCAACCTAATAACCCACGAATTAACCACATTAAAATAGTGAAACAAAGACCAAGAATATAATGTATGGAAATTTGTAGTACTTACTTCATTCAAAACCTTGAAGGTTATTAAACATTTAATTTAAACCAGCGCTATTATCATGACGTGAAACGTAGATTTTAAGCCTCTTTTGTTTCGAAAAACTTGAAGGTGCTCGAAAAATGCTCGAATAACAATGACTGGGGCCTACAGGTAATAAGGGAAGTGCTTTTGTCGGATTAAATTAAATATGAATGTTCCCACGTAACTGCTCTCTTTTCCTAGTCGAAACATAATCCCTTGCTTTCATTCTGTCCTCGTTTCATGTCCCTTTTACAGAGGTCTTTTATGGCCGTTGCAACGATGATTATGGTAGCAAAAGTGCGCGAGTTTGTATCTTTCTTTGAAAGTTTTAGCACGTCGGCTTTAGTATTGTTCTGACTCGCACATGTAGCTTATGTAAAGAGTGTGTGTTTAACACTTAGTTTACACATATATTGCGCTAATATTACAGTTTGTGGGAAGCCTATATTTTATGGTATGAAGAGATCCATCATTCAAGTAGGTAGGTTAGGCGGGTCTACCTTATTTCGTATAAAATTAAATGGTATAAACTCAAAACGTATAAATTCAAATAGTATAAAATCACTTCGTATAATCATTCATTTCGGTTAAAATTCATTTTGTATAACATTTAAAAGCTCTAAATACGAAATCTCTATTCTTCAATATGTCTAACATTCAAAATGTATAAAATCATTATGCATAACATTTAAGATGTATAAAATTATTACGCATAATATTCATTTTGTATAACAATTACTTGATCGCATATTTAAAACGTAGAACGTTCAAAGTGTCTAATCATCACAATGTATACAAAACAGTCAAACTCGTTAAATACAGTGGTTGAACTATAAAAGTACCATTCTTAATGCGGTCCTTGTCACTGTTCCAGTAGTTGTCACCTTGAATGTTATTAAGTCATTTATAATAAAAGACTTAAAAAATCAGTCGGTCGGACTCCGCAACTGCTCCGGCGCTTCGGGAAGAGCAGCCCCTCCGCGCCTCCGGCTTTCTATATACACTCTAGGGGTAGGGCAGACAAGACCACGTGGATAGTGGGGTGCTCCGATTCGGGTTTTGTTACCTATGTATTCTCCAATGCATATAAAATACAATATTATCTCAGCCATTATTATTGGGTTACCCTCATCTGGCAGAAAAATATTGGTCAGAAATACACTTCGCAGAACATGTTTCGCAGAAACACATTTAGTCGAATGGTAGTTTTTCATAAACTATATTTGGCATTATTATTACTAGGCATACAATACATTTTGCAGCATATCATTTTACAGATAATTACTTTCGCAGATTTTTTTGAGCATAATTTTATGTAGCATAATAGTCCTGTAGCATACTTCTATTATGGCATAATGATTTTTCTGCTTGCAGAAAAGTAGGTTAGGTTAGAACTGCGACCTCTTACAAAAACGAACGGCCGTTAGAAAAGACGAATTCGTTTAGAAGACTGTTATGACCATCAACATTATGCCAACATATGATTCGGGATTATAAAATTCTGCGAAATGATTTCTGCTAAAAAAAATTCTGCGTAAGGTGTTTCTGCCAAACAATACTTCTGCTAAGTATTATTATGCGAACCAAATATATGTCAAAAAAGTTTCTGCCAGATAATAGTGAACCATTATTATTATTTGAACGTTTTTAGTGTATTTTTTTCGGCAAAACTATAAAAAGAAATATCAAATTTTGTCAAAAAAGTCCTGAATTTCTTCAAACTTTAAAATCTGGGCCTCATATTTCAATAATATTAAGGGTTTACAAAAATTAGAGCTTTTAACAGTTATACCCCGTGAATGTTATACCTTATAATACTTATAACAAATGACGTTTCGATCAAATGAATGATATATCATACGAAATTACACAAGATGACTTTAGAGCATTTGAATTTTATACGAAATGTAATTATACACTTTAATTTTTATGCCATCTGAATTTATACGAAATGAATCATTATCCGAAATGAATTTCGACGAAGTGATTTTATACGGATTGATTTTATACCAAATAAGGGGATACCAGGTTGGGTCTATTCTAATCATTTGATTACAGCATGTCATGCATGATATTGATTAATTGTCATCTTACGGACATATGGCAGCAACCTAAATTTCTATTTAAGTAGGTTCTTGATTGTTTCTTAAATGAAATATAACCTTAATTATGTACAACTTATTTACATTTTTTTATGTGGTTACTATACGATCAAAACATATTTAATTTAAATACATGGCACTACAAAATGTACCACTGTATACACACCGGATTAGACATGTGCGCCGATCAAAAAATTGTCGGCGGCGGCGTTTGGCCAAAAATCGGCGGCGGCGGCGTATTTTCGGCGTAAAATCGGCGTGATTGAAACATGATTTCACACAGCGAAAAACCGTAATTCAGGGACACAGTTATATAAAATATCGCCGTACATCACCTTAAACTCTGATTTAATGTTATAAACCTATATTTTTACAAAAAAAATTGAAATAAAATGGTTAAAATTTGCGTTTTTTGCCTTTTTGGCACTAGTGATCATAACGTTACGATGCCAAAGCCATCTGCTGAGGGAAGGTGACCTATGCTTCATCTTGGTTCTATATGGCACATCTTCGGCCTATTCGAGAGGTTTTAGGCCTTATCAGACATTATTTATTCGAGCTATATTTTCCTGGACTCAAATATTGCCAAAGGCTTAGAAATGGGCCGAACTAAAAATAATAAAAAATATGCTCAACGACCCCTGTGTTTATAAGACGAAAGTTATGTCGAACTCCCTGATACCCCAGTCGCTCTTGGGGCAGTTAACCTTGAAGTTGTCTAGGACGAGAACTACGAATACACATATGTAGCTGCAACATACACTCCAATTCTTCTCTCTCACCATGTCTCAATGTCTCAAGAATAGTTTTTGTCTAGTGACGAGATATCCAGTAGACGTATAGTCTTTCACCTTCATAAATAGGGTCGAGTCGCTCAACATTCCATAGAGAGAGCTATGCTTGGAGTTTACTTTACCAAATTAGTAAATCCGTTTCGTTCCGTTTCCAAAGAACCTACTTAGGTGACATAACTCTAGTAAGATGAGGTGGTAATGGACTGGGCCCTGGCATATAGCTCGAGCAACAATGACCGATGGGATGAAAAGGTTCCCAAAGGGAGACCACGAATCTGAAGGAAGATGGAGCGTGGGTTGGCCTCCACAAAATGATCTGAGGACATGTTTAAGTTCGTCGGCATTCGATCAAGAGAAAACGTGTGCGTTGCGAGTTGCGACTGTTCGTTCGGAATTGTTTAGGGCAGACCTATGTTCAACAATGAATGTCTCCTGATTGAGATGTTAATGATGATCTAGTCCATTTTAACTAGCCTCTGCCGTCTTTTGAAATCCTACGAGAGTTTAATAAGAAAAAACGTTATCCAAAAATGGGATGAACCTTGAAATCAACAGAGTATATGCCATGAACTGCTAGAACAAAGTGTTAAATAAGGTTAGATTTGATATTTGGTACGAAAATCTGCTTTTGCAAAAATTTTTATCCACGCCGATTTCACGCCGATCAGAAATCGGCGGCGGCGGCGTGGCCAAAAAAGCCGGCGGCGGCGGCGCGCCGGCGCGGCGCACACCTCTACACCGGATCCTAAACCTTCATATAACGCCGGGCACTTAAACAAATGAATGCAAAATTTGTAAGCCCTCTCGCAAACATAGTAAATTATGCAAACAGTGTCCATTACACACTTTATCTTTGAGACACTGGAAGATACTAGATACTGCTACAAGGAACTAAAGCTGTCTATATGTCGAATAAAGCCAGAAGTCAAATATATGTGATGACACACACGAAGCTGTAATATAACAATTAATAATTAAATACCATATCATATTCTGCCAAGCAAAAGTATCTGTTATACCAAGTTATTAAGATGTCTCACTAAAATATATTATTAACTGCGTCTGTCATCATGATCATCATGCGTCTGTGGCATCTGTTAAATGGTACAGCAAAATATATCGTAAGATACCCTGCTTATATTAAAGGTCCCTTGTAGTTTTTAATACTTACCTGTTGGTTATGGTTAAGACCTAAAATTAATGTTCATCACACTTGCTCGTACAGGGTGTGATAACACGCAGGCGTCTATACGCTGCTCTATAGCTGCTCAATAGTAGCTAGAGCCGATTTAGGTACCTCCCGTGGACAGTTATAGATATTTATAATTCCCGAAAGTGTTATGAGTTTAGTTTTAAAATAAAGAACCCACTCTGCATTATCTGTGGAAAGTAATTGAAAAACGTTGACAGTGGACAGTTGAAGTTGTCTTTTAGCGGGTGTGATTAGTTTATTTATTTATTTTTGATGTCTTATTTTTTTCCTCGCAAATGTGATGAGAAACATTGCGTATATCACGGGCAGTAAGGAGATTACAAAAACGAGTGAGAGAGAAAAGACAGAACGTAGATTAAGCTGGAAATTGCTCCACGGACAAGAGCCAAGCTCTTAAATATTATGATGATGATGATGGAAACTAAAATTGTCAAGATTTTTGTACTGAATTGAATTGCAGATTTTGGCTATTACAAAGAAATGATTAGGTATGGTTTTACTAATGTTGTTGGTTTGTATGTATGTAGATTTAATTGTATTAGCACTAAATTAACCGGCATTTTTATTTTAAAATCTACGGCTAGGCGAAACTTAAGCTATGTTCAAATATCGTCTAACCTGTCAGTCCGTGACGAAATGTATGGAGTTTGACACTAATCGTCAGTTCTGTGACGACCTGCTGTCGGTTAAGGACGCACTTTAAATAGAAAAGCCCTAACACGGCTCAGCAACAGAGAGGGAGGTCTTTGCACAGCAGTGGGACCAAATAGGCTAGTTTAGAAAAAAACTGTAAACGTTAAATTGTTATTTACTTAACAAAAAAATATTTATCTATTCGATAAACATATCCAATTCAATTTAAAAGAGTTTTTTTTAATAAACAGTTATTCTAATACATATAATTTACAAGTTAAAGTTTTAACGGAGAAGTAATTAACATGTTTTTAAAGTAAAGTTAAAATAACCTCTATATTCTATACGTAGTTTAGTATTAGGTATATTGATTAAAACATTATCTGAAGAAAACTAGACAAAAGTAGGAATTAACGGAAAGCAAAAATGCTGTACAGAATGACGGAGAACTAATTTGCGGAAACCATTTTGCTGCAAACCATAACGCAGTTGAAAACACGGGATTTCGTGCTGGTTACAGCGTTGTTCATTCCGGGATTACAAGTGTAGGTGAAAAAAAAAATGTTGTATAGATTTTATTTATCATCACAGAAAAATAAAAGCCTTACCAGTCGACGCAGAAAAAACCGAATAAGACTATGCAAAAAAAGCATTTCCGGTGGTGTTGCGGGTTACAGCATTACTGCTTTCCTTATATTCGTGACCTGTGACTGTAGAATGGTCGAATGAACTGTTTTTTCAAGCGAATAGTTTGTGAAGTTCGGAAAACCGAGTACCTACTCAAATTATTGTGCCTCAGTCAAACACATAAATTGAAACCAAGCCACATCTAGTATATCAGTAAACTTCGTGAACTGATGAATGGGCAAATGGTTCTCTAATTGAATATTAAATGCGGTTGTCTACAGAGTGGCCAGACGGCTTGACACGGGTGTATATCGCCTTGGTTTGCTCCGAAAATGGTCCAGAGTGGAGCGAGAACGAGGGATTACCTGCTTCGTTGAGGTCACCTCTTCGTTCGTTATTAAAACTCTTTATAGAGGTTGTGGCTGACTGGAGAGAATATTAAGCGAAAAGCTGCTAAAAAATGAAAAGTTAACTGAGAGTTGAGTTGATATTAAAAAAATAGAACGGGTCTGAGGCAACGCGCTGCATTTATTGAATTCATATTTAGAATCTGGGATTAAATATTGCCTCATGCACGTTTAATAACGAGCCAACATGTAAAGAGTTTTAGTTTTTCATATTTTAGCGATATTAACACGTTAATAATATTAGTTTTCAAGAGCCCTTTTTTCATACTAATATAATATCTATGTAAGAATGTTTTTGCAAACACCCTCGTCTAATTTAGTATCTAGGGCGCTCGGCGTAAAATAACAAAATTCTAGGTCTCTTCGACGAACACTTTGCTAAGAAATCTTCATATTACAAGTCCCCAATTCAGAGTGGGCTCGTTTTATGATTAAACTTTGGGTTGTTTGTAAACCTCAGACAATAACCTCGGGAACATGAATTCCACTATAGCACGGTTTTGTTACATTAATTATTTACATACCTCTAACCTCTTAAACTGTTGTTGTAAAAGTTTGTTGAGGTACTTTGGATGGTTTGATACTTATATCATTTTGGAAAGTCAATCGCTTTTTTATATTTGCTATATGAAATAAAACCGTAATGTCATTATCTTTATTGTTGAAATTGTCGAAATTTGAGTTTGCCTTGGAATCGTGTACGGATTACGTGCAGTAATCTGCGATTCCTATTGTACACTCCTGCAATCTGAGACATAAATACTTTATATATATATTACCCACTTAAGTGTGTAATGGGCTATTTTGTTACTAGAAACCATCCCTAGTTGGGCTAGTAAGTTAACATCCGTAACAAAGTAAATCATTCTAGTCGTTTCACATTAAACCACCCTAATGAAGAGTGAATTCGGCGGTCTGTTGTAAGATCATTAGAATTGCGGATTCCCAGGACAATTTACGTAGAAAGCTGAGAGCGCAACGCGATAGCGCGACGTATTATTCCGCTAATGAGTATTACCCTTAATTAAGTCTGCTTGAGGGTAGGTCAACGATTCGTGGAATGGGGAAGAGGTTTTAGATGTATGTTGTGTGCATGAGATAAACTAATTTAGTCAGTTAATGGAGTCATAATTAAATGTTGGTGTTTAGTTATGATGATGTGACAGGTAAGAATGTCACGGAAGCGATAACACAAAGAGAGCTTAATAAATTAACTAACCGCATGTACTCGGAGGATTTTATATCCCTACCGTAAAACGGGGTGAGTAGGGACAGAACTGACATTCAAACTTCGATAACGTTTTATTTTTACATATGCAAACTGAATTGTATGTAGGTATGTCTATTTTGAAGCAATAGATACTCAAATTAATATTAAACTTTAAAATTAATCAATCATTGTAATACATGAAATAGCATGTTAAAAATAGTAAGCTAGATAAGAAATGCATGCAAAATAAAAGTATGTAAATAGATATTAAGTATCAGAAATAAAAGGCTATTTGAAATTGAAATTGAAATGTATAATATATGTTCTGGCCGTTTGTATTTTAGTTTTTTTTATGATTTTGGGTAGTTCCAATTCATAACTTTGACAATAAACACAAAATTCATCCTCCCCCCGTAGTCCCTCATAGTTAGGGTGAGAAGGGATTTCATACTAAGGTGAGTTGGGCAAGTTGTTGGATCGACACTTTTGGATTATGAATATTACTACAGGTCCATTTGCAATAAGAATATATTATTTAGGTAGCAGTAGTCTTTAAAAAACACCTCACCCCTTTGTCATCCCTACTCTCCCCATTCGTAACTCAACTGTCCTCGCAATCCCTTCTCACCCCATTTTACGGTACTTTGCGAACGGACTTCTGTTTTAAATTGTATAATCCGTCTGCAATTGTTTACAATTTCATTAAGTAAAATGATTGCTTTTAAGTACTCCTACCAAACCGTATTGCCTTAAGTTTTGGCAACCTTACCTACGTTCACAGCTAGAATAACTTAAAAGGAATGAAACTAAAATCGCAACGTTATATAAAAACTTTTGCACGTAACTTTAACAAGCCTATTAAGTGGCCCCACTTTTAATTAACTAGGTACTTTTGCAGGTAGTAAAAAGGGTAAAAGTTTACCTAGCTCTTGGATCATAATATGTTATGCAAAGACTAAGAAATCGTTCAACATTCTTGGCTGAAACAATTTCTGGTGTATTATACTAGCTCGTAACATTCTGTAAACTGTTCTGACGTAGCGTTAGATTGCTTCGGAAAACCAATATGGCTTGATCAAAGTCTGCTCTCTTTGTTTTACTTTGAAATAATGTCAATAGTTAATGTGGCTGATGGTAACTTATTCAAAACCCACCATGTTTGGAATTTGTTACCATATATATGCGAACGCAGTCAAAAATATTATTAAAGCTAGAATTCTTTGAACTGTTTGATCGTTCTATTTCAAAATGTATATTACCTATACTTAGTTATTGAGCAGCAGTTTTTTACTAAAAATAGATAGGTACGGCTAGTAATTAACCGAGCGAGCGAAGAATCTCTGTTTCAGCTTGGACGAAAATACTTTCCTTTATCCCCTAGAATTTTTGGTCGATTTCGTTTTTGGATTTTTTTAAATGTCGGAGTCATGGGAGTTCGCGAGGTTTACAGCTCATAGAGCCACTAGTCGGACGTCCACCAACAAGATGGAGAGATGATTTGGTTAAGGCTGCTGGCTCACGGTGAATGCAGGTTGCTTCCAACCGAATTAAGTGGAAATCAATGAGGGAGGCCTATGTCCAGCAGTGGACGTCCTATGGCTGAAATGATGATGATGATGATGATGATGAGAGCCACTAGTTGTCACTTCTAATACTATAGTGGCTCTGTGAACTGTAGACCTCGTGAGTCTGTCAACCCCCACGCCTCCGCCATTTTGAAAAATAATCTAAAAACTGAGTCGAAGATAAAATTCGTAAAATTATCGAACCCGCTCACAACATTTCGAACCTGCTCGGAAATCCGCCAGACAGACAAACATACGAAAGCATTTTTGCCCAAACTACGACAAAAAATTGGGAATTGTTATGTTCAAATAAGCCATGATGACACGCACTGATTATTAGTGCCTGCGAGTGAGCAAAGAGAGCGAGGCGATATAATTTGAACGTCAAAAGTCGTAGCCCCGCGTTAAACACTTTACTTTTCACTTCGATTGCGAGGAAAGAAGAAAATTGTACCAAATCATCAATAACTCGTCAATTTAGAATGTTTCAGAAACGACATACTTAGTCCATGTTGGACACGGCACGCGCTTGGATGACGGACATGGTGCTGTATGGGGATTACTTTTACTATGCATCAGCGTATAAAAGGCTAGTTTAAGGTCTCTGCCCACTACACCGTATCATACCATGACCGTACTATGAACGCGTCAGACAAAATAAATATTCTTTGTATTGAAAAGTATGAGACTATGCCCACTAGCACGTTTCGTTACCGTCGCGTGCCATGCACGGGACGTTAAAAACGGTGCCGATACGGTTCTTGCACGGCACGTGACGTTGCCAGACCGGCGCGTGTAGGCGGCGACACGGCGAGCATACGGGTAACAACCGCATGATGACCGTTCTAAGCCTGTTATAAACACGTTCTCTCATGGTCAATTTTCTAATATGCAATTATAGATAAGAAATAGTTTTCTTAACAAAACTATTCACTCTCTCTTCCTGAAGCGTCTACTTCACGCGAGAACATAGGTGAACTACCACAAGTACACATAACGGGAACGGCGAATATGTCACAAAAATAAAACACAAATGCTACGCGTATAATACGCGGATGCTACGGGTATGATACGCGCATACTACGGGGAACGGTGAATTCTATGATCACTAAACCCGTTATACACGGGTATGACACGCCGTTGACATGTTGTAGTTAGTGTCGCGTTACATTCCGTGCCTGATACGTTTATAGTATGGTCATGGTATGATACCGTGTAGTGGGCAGAGACCTTTGTCCGTCTGTGCTGGGTCTAAACTAGCACCTTACGAGGGTGACACACAAAAAACACATTTCATGTTACTTAACTTTAGAAATGTATTGCTTACACAGCAACCTAAGTATTGAAATGAGTAATTGTCACACGATTCTCTTTTTTCGCAAAATTTCCCTTCAGGTTCACTTCGTCCTCATTCCCATTTCGTCCACATTCTCATTTTGTCCATAATTCGACCTCGTGTACATTCCCATCTCGTCCACATTCCCAACTCGTTCACATTCCCAACTCGTTCACATTCCCGTCTCGTTCACATTCCCAGCTCGTTAACATTCCCAATTTGTAAGACCTTTTAATCAAACAACTTTTTGCCTAATTCTGATTCAAAAATCACGATGGCTAGGGAACTCTAAAAAGGGGGCAGTTTGACTACTGAACTTTGTGACTACATAATTGCAGTCTTCCTACAAGCTTCAAGAATTGATATCGAACAGCCAAATAGTCCCGATTTAGATTATAGACGACTTGGGAATTTAGACGATTTAAGCATGCAAACGCGTTAGGAATCTAGATGACTTGGGAATGTGTACGAGGCGGTAATGTGAACGAATTGGGAATAATAATAATAACAAAAGCGTTTATTTTCGCCACCGCAAAATATATCTATGTACAGATACAGTGGGTAAATAAATACAGTCTTTATTTATTTTATTTTATTGATGTATTATAAAATCACTTACAGTTAAATATACTAGGCATGACATAATTTAATTTGATTTGATTACATTATTTAGTATAATAACATGCACAAAGTGAGCTGTTGACTATGGTGCCCGAGGCCATAAAGGTCTCAAAATATCGTCCAGCTGCGGCTAAGAATCTCGGTTCGGAAATCCAGAAAAGGTAGTCTTATCAATATCCTTACTAGATTAGAGGAATCAGGACGAGATAGGAAGTGGACAGTTTGGGGTTGGTATGTGGATGAGTTGGGAATGTGGACAAAATGGGAATTTGGACGAAGTAAAGCTGAATAAAAATTTCATTGTGTTTATGTGGATAAATGAAACGCGAGGAATTTATGCTAGCTATAGGTTCGATAGTAGATATTCCACAATGAATTATTTAGCTTTAACTGAAATGCTTCACTTTAGCAGAAATCAATGCTAAATTAATAAACTTTCGTTCACTCTCCAAAATAGTTTAAAATTTTCGCCATCCATAATCGGATTGAAGTTGAAATGGAACATATTTTAATTGAATAAAATGGTTGGCGAACTAATCTGTGTTGCTCGCGACAAGCGATTATAACCTCTACCGAACTTCGATGAAGTTAAGTGAATTTGTGCTCCAAACTAACTAAATGCCGAGAATTAGGCAGCCATAATCCAACCCGAAGTGTCTGCGTATGAAGATTAAAGTTATCGGTATTCTATTAGCGCATTTATTTATAGTACCCTTGTCATGATATTTACTTACTATTTTTGATAAATTAACGTTGTTTTAGTGCTCGTTATTTTAGTGCTCTCCTAGGATCCACCCAATCCTAATTATAGTGTCACAATTTGTATTAAATCTCCTTCTTCTTAGTCGTATACTCTTGGCAGTGTAGTCGTAGGACTCGTGGCACGGCCTTTTTGACTGTGTCCCGTCATCTCTGATATTCGTAAGCACAGATTTATTGTGTGCCATATGTAAGATTGGTATTTTCGACTCACACGACGTAAACTAGCAGTGTTCATAGAAATTATAAAATAAATATTTCATAGCTTGTAAACGCAATATTTTTTTTCTTAGCACACAAAGTGTAATATTTCGAATCGAAAACTCGTAACGGATAGTTCACGTTCTACGACTTCCATTGTTTGGAATCAGTTCTAATTTGAATAGTTCAATAAAAATAAAAATCGTATCTCCAAATGCATAACTTTAGCGATCAATAGCAAATACATTGAAAACAATAGTAAAGACGTTGACTCACCATAAACGCAGTGACGTGACTCATGCGTCGCGTTTTTGACGCGTACCTGTCAAATCAGTGCTTAGAATACTTAGAGTTCATCATGTGGAGCATTCCATGAAAATATTTCGTAAGGGACACCACCGCTTTAATACTTCCGAGAAATAAATTCAGGAAGCTAATTATCAGCATTGTAATATCATAACTCTGCTTTAAGATTGGTAGTGTTTCTTAGCCAGTAATACGTTTTATTAGGGTAGTTTTTTTTTTTTTTAGAAACTGACAAACTCGCAACCCATCCTGGGCGTAGCGATTGTCGGACCGGGTGGTTGGCCGTGGCGTTCCCTGGGGTCGAACCAGGTCGCTAGCCAGACCACCCCGCTAGCCAGACCACCCATTAGGGTAGCTGCCATAGTGTTTCGTAAGGGACAAAAAGTTGATGTTTTCATGGAATGCTCCATGTACAGTATCGGCCAATAATATATCACCTGCAAGTTTTTAAGCATAACTAATTTTTATATTTCATAATATAACAGTTGCACATTACTGCACCAGATACGGTCATTGCATCAGTTAGTAGATAGTATGCAGAATATCTACATTATAGATACCTTGGACGACCGCTGAGAAAACCTGACCACATATAGCGATGGTTTCTCAGTCTTTTGTTATTTCGTACCTCAAAAGAAAAAAAAACGGGACCCTTACAGGATCACTTTGTTGTCCGCCTGTCCGTCTGTCAAGACTCTTTATTTCGAGAACGCGTGAAAGTATCGAGTTGAAATTAAAACCATATACTCAGGTTTACGGTCCCTTGAAGCTCTGAAAAAATCGAACTTCTAAGTTAGTGTCAAATAATGATACGGCCGTTTATGCCACAATAGTACATTGTGCACCGAGGGTAGTAAGAAGGGGATTACTAACGAGAGTCTATTAGAAGCCCGACGCCGTAGGCGGAGGGCTTTTAATGACTCGAGTTTGTAATCTTCTTACTGCCCGTGATACACACAATGTTTTTCATCACATTTGCGAGGAAAAAAAAATAAAACATAAAAATGAAATAAACTAAACGCACCCGCTAAGAGACAACTTCAACTGTCAACTTTTTCAATATAGTCTTCCACAGATAATGCTAAGAACTGCGTTTAGTTTTTAAACTTGACAGGCAATGTCGCCAGATTGTACCGATTTTCAAAATAAAATTTTAAACTAAATTAATTTAATTGCATTAAAATAATCGCAAAAACTACGGAAATAATAGTAAAATATACCATATAAGTTTTATTTACACTAAATTTGGTTTTGTAGCCAAGTTTTGAAGATGTGAAATAGCCTTGGCTGATTCGAAACATCCTTAGTCTGAAATGACGTACGACTTTTAAAACTAAACTCATAACTCCCGAGGGAGTTATAGATTTTCATACAGTTTTTCCTCCCGTGGGAGTTATAGATATTTGTAACCCACGGGGGGTAAATCGGCTCGAGTTGGTCTATAAGCGCGCGTGTTATAACACCCTTTACGAGCAAGTGTGATGAAAAAAACCAAAAATTTCGACACTCTCAAGGAAACCAAAATTCAAAGGGTACTTTCCGTTGATTTAGAACTATGGAATTTGGCAAGTAATACCGTCTTATACTATAAGTATAGGTAAAAATCAAAAGACAATGCATGTTTAATTAAATCATTAAAAAAAATAGATTCCACTAAGGTATTCATAATTTATAGGGTACTTTAATATATGGGCTTTTTTATTTAAAGTGCGTTCTTAACTGACAGTTAGCAGGTCGTCACAAAACTGACGATTAGTGTCAAAATCCATACATTTCGTCACGGACTGACAGGTTAGACGGTATTTGAACATAGCTTATGTTTCACCTAACCGTAGATTTTAAAATAAAAATGCCCATATGTACCTACAAATGTATACGGAACCCTCGGTGGGAACCTCGGAGTAGACCTACGACTATCACAGACTAACAGTGAACTAGCAGACAATCTGACTGACACTATTATGTACTAAATACTTTACTGATAACTAAAGCTATCTCGTCCATCCCCCTCACAATCTATTAGCCCAACTTACTTTGTGGTTGCCCTTTGTTTTAATTCAGGCAGCTTTCACATCTAACGATAATGATACCGATATGTCGTCGACAACACACCCTGTATCTTTCTCTCTACAGTTACGGAGGGAAAAGGAAAGGGAATGTCATCCACGACATATCGGTAAAACGTGGAAACGGTCTTAGGTTACACGGTTACACGTTTATGATTTCAAACTTCAACGTCAATCTATTTATATTTTATTAGCCAGGTTAAGAAAGTAAACCATATGTGGCTTTCCATAAGAAAAGGGACCTTATGACGGTTTCTAGTTACGGAGATATGGACGTTTTAGTGAAATGCTTCAAAATAATCATTTTTTTCTTTTATGCAAAATTGTAAAATATAGGAATAGACGTGTATTTGTAGCTTGGTTTCACTGCTGTACGTTAATTTTACACCTTCCGGCTCCATCATCAGACCCTGGATATCATTTCGGTTCAGAGTACTCTTCAAGACAAAACAAATGAGCCCAAACACGATGGGGTTCCGACGTTTTATTACGGAGTTCCCATGGCCACCTTCCGGCTCCATCATCAGAACCTAGATATCATTTCGGTTCAGAGTACTTGTCAAGACAAAACAAATGAGCCCAAACACGATGGGGTTCCGACGTTTTATTACGGACGGAGTTCCCATGGCCACCTTCCGGCTCCATCATCAGACCCTGGATATCATTTCGGTTCAGAGTACTTGTCAAGACAAAACAAATGAGCCCAAGCACGATGGGGTTCCGACGTTTTATTACGGAGTTCCCATTGCCACCTTCCGGCTCCACCATCAGACCCTGGATATCATTTCGGTTCAAAGTACTCGTCAAGACGAAACAAATGAGCCCAAACACGATGGGGTTCCGACATTTTATTACGAAGTTCCCATGGCCACATTCCGGCTCCATCATCAGACCCTGGATATCATTTCGGTTCAGAGTACTTGTCAAGATGAAACAACTGAGCCCAAACACGATGGGGTTGCGTCGTTTTTTTACGTAGTTCCCATAGATACCTTTTGACTCCATCATCAGACCCTGGACATCATTTCCGCTCAGAGTACTTGTCAAGACGAAACAACTGAGCCCAAACACGATGGGGTTGCGTCGTTTTTTTACGTATTTCCCATAGATACCTTTCGGCTTCATCATCAGACCCTGGATATCATCTCGGTTCAGAGTACTCGTCAAGTCGAAACAAATGAGCCCAAACACGATGGGGTTGCGTCGTTTTTTTACGTAGTTCCCATAGATACCTTTCGGCTCCATCATCAGACCCTGATCATCATCTAATGCATTCGCTCGTTTGGTCTAAATCCACCTTAAGACACATAGAAGTGGATGTGAGCTCTGCTGTTCCTATTTTTCGAAAAGATGTCTTGCCTACTTATGATGCGTAGCTAAATCAATTGTTAATCTCAATTAACGATTAACAATTACGTAATCGTTAATTGCAATTAACAATTACTTTTCATTAATTGTTAATTGCAATTAACAGATCAATCGTTAATTGTTAATTGGGATTACATTTTAGCCAACACTGCAAACAAGCATGCGGCCTGCATAATGGTAAGCAAAAATTTTCAAAATGATCCTAGAAAGCTGAAAATTTGGAAGGAAAGGGATTGGGGGCAACAGATTCGGAATTGAAAAAAAAAATAAAAATAAAAAATACATTTGTTTTGTGTCGTTTTTTTTTTAATTTTTTCGAAAAAAAATTTAAAACATTTTTTTAAAACCTATAAAAAAAGTGTTTTTGGCGTGCTTTTAGTGCTTTTTGACCATTTTTAGAAAAACCTTGTCTTTTAAAAAATTTGAAAAAAAAAAAAAAAAAACTGGCGAATGCCTGTCATTTTTGACCATTTAAGAAAAAGTTTTTTAATTTTTTTTCTTCAAAAACTTACGAAAATAGTACATTACACAACTAGGGTGGTAATACAAAGAAAGCCCTCGACCGCATATTTACGTCCCTCGCTTGTTGCTCGGGCCGCAAATTTCTGCGATCTCGGCCTTTCTTTGTATTACCACCCTTGTTATGTAATGTACTATTTTTTGGCCGTGTCTATAATTTTTTACCATTTTGTCATGTTTCTCTTTAAACCTTTTTAGAAAAAAAACATTTTTTTTAAAACATGAAAACGTGTTTTAGGCGAATCGCAAAACTTTTTGAGCATTTTAGAAAAAGTTTTTTTTTTAAACTTACGAAAAAAGTCATTTTTTGGCGGTCACTATAATTTTTGACCACTTAAGAATAAAGATCGACAAAAACAAAAAAGTTTTTTTTTATCCTACCATTATGATTTTTTTTATAAAACTCTGTAATTTTTGGTTTTATAGAAAAGTAGTCTATACAAAACACATCATCATAACACCATGGAGTGAATTATTCACCATTAACGTTATAATTATGAGAATAACTCTTAATTGATCAAGATTTGAAGTAAATTTCTAAAAACTTTTTTCTTCGGTATTCTGTTTTAATACAAGTTTAGTAAATAAATAACGTTAATATCGTGCCATACTGTAATTATCAACAAGTTTTGCCTGTCATTGGTCATAAGGCCATAATATCCCATACATTTGGGAAAAGGGACCTTATGACTAAACACTTAAATTCAACGCAACATTATTTGAGAATTACTCTTAATTGATCAAGATTTGAAGTAAATGTCTAATAACCTTTTTTCTTCAGTTTTCTGTTTTAATATTAGATTAGTCAATAAATAATGTAAATATCGTGCCATACTGTAATTATCAATAATTTTTGCTTATGGCTGGTCATAAGGTCCCTTTTCTCAAATGTATGGGAATAAATTTGTGATATTTACGTAACTTCAATCGTTTATAAATCAAAAAATACGACTTGTAGAATAATAATGACACTTTTGAGATACTTGTGTAGACTGATTAAATATAATTTAGAACTCATTATACGAAAATTGTAAATATTATAGGAATGATGAAAAATATAATAAAAATGACATTTTAATTAAAATAAAAATATTTCGTTGACAATGTGATTTTATTTCTATCCCAAAATGTACAGTCAAATATCTCTAACTATATACAATGGTCCGGATTACAATATATTAAAAAACAGGCCGATTTTTTTTTTTTTTTTTTTTTTTCTCATAAGCGACTTGCTCTAATCAAAGGCTGATTTTTCACGACCTGGAAGTCACATTAAAAAAACCATTACTGATTTCCAAAGAAAAACACCTTGAGATACATAATCAATCATCATCTCCATAACTTCCAACGGGAACATACTTAAAATTAGTTTCAAACTTCTTTTGACGATTTCTCAAAAGTGCAATTTTAGCATGTGCGGGTTTGATGTTTTTTAAAAAAAAAAGTATGGGACTTAGGGTCATGGTTTTTTTTGTATTAGATAGCTTATTTAACGCAGATTTAGGATCTGTGCTTAACTCAATACCTGCTATAAGGTCCCTTTAGCCATGGAAAGCCACATATAACCATAGACAAACATTTTAGATTTATTGTGATAGCTGTAATAACATCACGTTATGCCATAAAATCTCACGGGAACATTGTAGCAGTGTTGGGCACTCATGACTAATATCGTCAATCGGAATAAAAAATCGTGAGAATAAATCATTTCAGTTTCAATCAGAATAAATTTGAAATGATTAAATCACTTCAGTTTCAATCAGATTAAATTTGAAATGATTAAATCACTTAAGATTTATTCTCACTCAAAAATTTGAGTAAAACTAATTTAATCACCAATCAAATAAATTCAATCATGATTTTTTTAGTTAAAATGAATTCCTCTGATTGATTTATTTATCGAAATTGAAATTGTTATTCCGTCTATAGGCTTAGTAAGTAAGTAATGTAGTAGCAATATCTTGTATTTCGTGTTCCACTATTCACTCACTCCTGCACACAGGCATCACATCAGCAAGCTGAACTGAACTGATGATGGAACATGGAAGTGGGCTCGTTTTAATGAGTTCTATGCATTTTTAACCGACTTTCAAATGAAGGACGGTTCTCTATTCGTCTATATGTTTTTATTTTTATTTTATTTTTTATATTTGTTACGCGATTACTCGAAGACGGCTGGACCGATGTGGAAAATTATTTTTTTGTTTGAAAGGGTATACTTTCGAGGTGGTCCCATTGCAACCAAATCAGGATCTGATGATGAGATCTTGGAGAAACCGAGGGAACTCTTAAAATATTAGAGGCACACATATAGCGATCTTGGTATTTTTCTTAGTTTCTCGTGCATTTCTTATTAGAAATAAGTTTCCAGTCTTAACCGATTTCAAAACAAAGAGCAATTTTTATGTAGGTTTGTTCCCCGATTAATTTAAAACAGCTAGACCGATTTGGAAAAATGTTACCTCCTTCATAATTGTAAGAAAAACTACTTTATTTCTTCTCTAAAAACTAAGTTGTACACAGAGGGATCATTCAACAATTACGTGATCACCGGAGGGGGGGGGGGGGGTCGGGTGCTTGTATATACATTGGATTATTTGGGGGAGGGGGGGGGGAGCATCCATGATTACGTCATCATTTTATAACTTGTTAGCTAAAAAAAATTTCTAAAAAATTAAAAAGGTGTAGAAATTTCAGCTTGATCCATCCAGTTGTTATCCCGTTATTAGGTAACAAACATCCAAACATCTAAACATCCCAACATCTTCACAAACTTTCGCATTTATAATATTATAAGTGGGATGTTCGGGTGCAATCGGAAACGCTCGATTCGCTTCGTCTCCCCACTCTAACACGAGTACATAACTATAACTCTATTTACCATGTGTGATGTGCCACCAAAGTTTAATTATTAAAATAAAAATATTATATGGTACTTAATTGTTACACCTTTAAAAAGTTTAATTATGTTGATTTTTTTTGTATTTGAGTATAGTACGTAAAAATATAAAATAATTTCAGCAAAAAATATGGTTTAATTTCTTCTGTGTCCTATATTCTCCGCTAGGCAATAGTGCCGAATATTCGGCATTTTTTGCCGACTAGTCGCCGACTAATCGGCCGACTACAAATGATGCCGAATAGTCGGTGTTCCCGACTAGTAAAATAAAAAAACGGCCAAAAATGATCACGTAATTGTTGAACGATCCCAGATGGGCAAAATGTAATCGACTAACGATTGAGATTAACAGAATTAATTGCGACGGACGATTGAAAACGATGACTGATCAATCTTAGTTGTATAGAGTGCAACTAGTTTAGTTGCAACTAAATTAGCTGCCGATTGATTTCGGTCAACTAAACTTTTTAATCGACTTATTAGTTAGACTATTTTTCCGCAAATAATGTTAGAAGCAAATTGAACGGAAAACAACATGCAGATGTTTCATTCAATAGAAGTAGAACGTGTTATTTTTAGAAGATTCGTCGGCACTTCTGCCGCCATAACGCAAAAGGGCACATCTAACATTTTTTTCGACACTGAGTTCTATACATATTCGGAATCAGTAAATTTCACTGATTCCGAATATGTATACAACTCAGTGTCAAAAAAAATGTTAGTTGTGCCCTTTTGCGTTATGGCGGCAGACTTGCACCAAAATGCAACAAACAACTTCCAGGTAAGTAGGATTATCCCATTGTTTTGTCGCCGCGTGACACTAAAAAGAGATTTACTAATGACAGAGACAACAAAATATTGATAATATCTATATCTAAGATTTACTCAGTATCGTATAGAACTAGTACTGAAAGTATCAAAATAATTATGAATAGAGCACCTACCTACCTATTTACCTACTATTGTTTGCGACTTGTAAACATTGTGCATTGCAGTTTTTCGTTATTTATCGTAATATTAAGGCCCATTATATTGCATTTTCATTCAAGCGTTTCAAATTAAACTTGTATACATAATTTTAGCTCAATCGGTTGAAGATATCTGCTTCAATATAAGTTGCAAGATTCCACCCAAACCAACATAGTTACAACGTACGCATACGAGTAGGTACCTACAATGTACATACCTACTCGTCGTAGTTACATATTGCAAGTTATCTATATTGCAAGTTAAATAAAAAATGCAAAAACGAGCGACTACGTAGTTTTATTTAATATAGATTTAACCGTGAAATTTAGTCGATTGAAACTAAAACTAATTTAATTGTTAGTCGACCATTCTCACATCTAATTTAATCGCAACTAAATTAATCGCCATTAAAAAATGACGATTGATATTTTGAATCGATCTCTGGTTGTACAATCAATATTTTTTAGTGTTGTACTAAACAATAAAGACATTTTAAATTATACACGTCACGCTTGTTAAAATCACGAAAACTTGGGGGCCTGTTGATAACAAATCAAATGAGCCCAAACTTGCGGGGTTTACTAAAACCCTTCAAAGAGTACCATTACCCAGCACCTGGCTCCATCGTCAGACCACCACCATAGAGTGTAATGCATACGAGTATAACTCTTTACAACAAATAAAATGAGCCCAAACTTGACAGATTTACTAAAATTACCACTGCCCACGTCCTGGATCCATCACTAGACCATCACCACAGAATTTAATGCATAGGACTCTATACAACAAATCAAATAAGCCCTCGAGGGGTTTACTAAGACTCTACGAAGGGTTCCACTACCCACCTCCTGGCTGGCTGACCATCGCCGTATAGTGTAATGTATACTATACTATGTATAGAACCCTTTACCACAAGCGAAATGAATCCATACTTGAATTGAAGGAGTTACCAATAGCCATTGAAGAGTTCCACTACCTACCACCTGGTTCCATTCATCATCAGATAATCTCGAAGCTACCTAATTACTATGCCATAGGTTGTGTGTCATATTTATTCATGGTTAAAAAAAACTGAACATTAAAAGTATGAGAAATAGTTCAAATTACAAGTGCAATCAGTGAACTAAATGTATAAGAAGAATAAAATCAATCATATTCTAAATATTAATAAGTCAACTAAAACGTTAGTTTAACTAATAGTCTGTCGGAATAAATTAATCAAAATTTGATTTGTCATTTAGAATAAAAATGAAATGATTTAATCATTTTAAATCAAATCAGAATAAAAATGAAATGATTTAATCATTTTAAATCAAATCAGAATAACTTGCTCATGATTTTCAATCTTACTCAAATATTTTGATTGAGAATAAAATTTGGAATTTTATTCTTATTCTTAGTCAACTAAATTTTTGCCCAACTCTGCATTGTAGTAAAGTTATAACTGCAATAATTCACGATTTCCGACCGGCACCGCAGAGAAGAACCTTGAAACAATTTTAAACTCTTACGAACTTTATTCGATTGCAAAATAACAAGCATGGAAAGTTAGTACGGTTTAGAACAGTCTTTCTGGAACCATGACACGATGTCTTCCCAGGTGTAACCGTCTGGTACCACGGGAGCAGTAGCGAATGGGTCACTAGGAGTCTTCGTATCGGTGCTCCCTGACAGTCCGCCTGCACCTGATGAGGGATATCCATGAGTCACAGCCGCCAGCTTGTAATTTCTATCAAACTTCAAATCTCCTTGTTCATTCCATGTGAACCTCTGTGCTTGGTTATTCCATTTCACGATCACGGACGGGTATGGCTCTCCGCTCTTCACAGTTCTCAACATGCACGGTAAATGCAATGACGCTCTCTTCTCCTCTAATACTGCGCTAGTTTCTATATCAACCTCACTCGATGCAGTCCTGCATTCTCCCCGGTGCGACAGAGAGAATACGAGTAACAAAATAAGAACCTTCATCTTTTGACTGCGGAAAGTAACTGGCAAATGTCAGTCATTTAACATTGGGCGTATCATTTGAGCTTGCGTAAACATCATTAGATAAAGAGGGTCGGTAAAAGTCAAGTAAATGCGCTCATTTAGATAACGAACTATCGTGTAACATGAATAAGTCCCAGAACATTATTTAATAATATAATGAAGTTAGTGAAGACTTCACAAAAGTAGATGCGATAAATTAGTAGACAAGGCCATGAAACTAATATGAATAACCGTCACCTAGATTTCTTGTTTCCACATCCGAATTTTACTCATCTTGTGTCAGATGATCATATAACAGCTATCAGTTCAAGCCGCTGATTAACTTACAAAGACAACATTAAGGTTTTGAGTCTCCATTTTTACTTTTTGTAGGTACAATTATAAGAACTCTTTTAAAAAAAAAAATCTATAGAGAATCGGGTCATATCAGTAGCAGTTTCTAATTATGATTCATCCTCAATTAGAAACTGCTAGAAGATCGAGTTGTCAACAGCAAACTTATTTGTAAATAGTCAAACTCCAGTCATATCCGTAGAGTGAAGCTTACCTTACCTGCACTATCGTCGTACTACAAACCTCTAATGTATAACGAAGATACAAGTCGATACAAGACAACCCCTAACCATAGTTATAATAAAATGACCACTCAAAATTTATTTATTTTGTTTAAAAATATCGCATTGATAGTTTATATCAATTCATCAAAAAATAAAAGGTTCTTTTAATTAACTGACTTGCAGACTAATTTAATATAACTACCTAATTCCACTGCGCTAAAAACTTTAAACATAACAGCATCAATGTACACAAGTTCTGTAATATGTAGTTATTCATTTTGATTTAAAATACGCAGACATTTTGTATCAAATATATCGTCGTAGATACCATTGTCATCCGCATCTAATGTCAAATGATTCGCATCTTTCAATTATAATTTCTGACTTTGAACTGGATTCAAGCGAGCTTTGTGGTTATTCGTGTAATTAAGATATCGTCAGAGGCGTAGAATCGAATGCCGAGTTTGGTCGAGTCTCATTATCGTACAAATAAAATACAATGGACGCGTCTTGATGGGAGCGATATTCATTTATGAAGTTTTTCTGCGTAACTAAGTTCTATATTAACGTCTGAAGCAACATTTCACCTAGCAAATTCCTTAACGCTTTCAGACCTGTTTGTTTGAAAGGCTTTTTTGATGGGAACAAGTGATTACACAGTTTTATTTTACAGTATAGTGATTGTGCGGTGTCCAGTCTGAATCGCAATCGTCAACAATTTATTGTTTCTTTATACATACTTTGATTTTAAATTCACATGACATTTTATAAATCCTTGTGTTCGATCCTTGTAGGACACAACATTAACTTTTTCTCTGCGTTGTTCAATTACTTAGGTCCTTTCTTTGATTTCCTCTTTTATTATGATTGTTTATATTTATAAAAAATAACCTTTGGAACAATCTTCGTATGAATGTTGCAAAAAGTACTGCGATTATAATGCAAGATAATATATACATTATATAACATATGCCTACATTATAGAAAACGTCGCTAAAATTGAAATCATAGCCGCTAAAGTTTAATCCATTATACTCTTAGGAAGTTGACTCTATAAACTCACTAGACGACATCAAAAGGAAGCCTTCTAAATGTTGGTGAATAGTTTCAATTAGGGTCACAGTTTGAGTTAAATGTAGGATCGCAAGTTCAGTGTGTTTGGGACCAGAATGCAATTTACTCGAAGTTTCTATGTGCGTCGGGGATTATAGTAACCTATCTGGTAATTTCCGTAGCGTTGGTTGTGCCTTAAGGAGCTAGAATTTTGGACAGCTTGTTTTTTTGGGCGTTAGTAGAACGGTTCCAATAGTGCCCAGGCGCCAGGCACACACTCTGGAGATAGAAGTGTGTAAAAATTACCAAACAACGCCAGCCGGATAAAATCATAACTTTATTGCTCACTTGCTCAAAAAGTGGTACTTTGCGTAGCTGTAAATCGTGCGCGAAGTTGTATTTTGCGCACTAGTGCTTTTTACTTTTCAGCTAATTTTTGAACACTAAATAACACATTAATTTGCAAATAAGTAATAGTACATTGTGTATCAAGGGCGGTAAGTAAGGAATTACAAACGAGTGTTTGTAACAAGGCCGAGGCAAAGCCGAGGGCTTTAATAACACGAGTTTATAATTCCTTTACCGTCCGTGGCACACACAATGTTTTTCATCACACTTGTGAGGAAATCTGATTAAAATAACCTTACTTAACCTAAATAAAATTGTAAAAATGACAGTGACATTAGTGACATTATCCATAGACAATGCGAAGACAGTCACGTTCGGAAACCTAGCGATAAAGACTTAAAATGGTTTATTTTATTTTTGCAAAATACTGAAATGCACTATTTAAACATTTAATTAATGTTACAGATATATGTGTTTACATGTATTTGCAATAACAGTTCTCTTTAAATAAATATTTCAGTAATAAAAGTTAAAAAAGTACGTTGGCTTTTCCTTTGAACATGACAAATAAGAGTAAAACAGAACCAGCGTTTCAAATTTAAAAAGAAAACCATTACGCCCTAGGGCGTAATAGTTCATTTACGGCCCGGAAAACCTACGTGTAATGACACCATTTTCGAGCAAGTGTGATGAAATAGTACATTGTGTATCAAGGGCGGTAAGTAAGGAATTACAAACGAGTGTTTGTTACAAGCCCGAGGCGAAGCCAAGGGCTTTAACAACACGAGTTTGTAATTCCTTTACCGCCCGTGGCACACACAATGTTTTTCATCACACTTGTGAGGAAATCTGATTAAAATAACCTTACTTAACCTAAATAAAATTGTAAAACTGACAGTGACATTAGTGACATTATCCATAGACAATGCGACTTCACGTCACGTTCGGAAACCATAGCGGTAAAGACTTAAAATGGTTGATTTTATTTTTACAAAATACTGAAATGCACTATTTAAACATTTAATTAATGTTACAGAAATATGTGTTTACATGTATTTGCAATAACAGTTCTCTTTAAATAAATATTTCAGTAATAAAAGTTAAAAAAGTACGTTGGCGTTTCCTTTGAACATGACAAATAAGAGTAAAACCGAACCAGCGTTTCAAATTTAAAAAGAAAACCATTACGCCCTAGGGCGTAATAGGTCATTTACGGCCCGCAAAACCTACGTGTAATGACACCATTTTCGAGCAAGTGTGATGAAAAATATATTTCTTGCATTTTCATGTTTTCAAATTGAATCAATCTCTATGTTTCCTCCCAAAATAGTTTCTTTTGATTGGGCTCAATGGTGACAACCGGTGCGGTGCCATGTTTTCGTTTTATTGTATTTTTTTTTTCGCAATTGTATTAAAAAATGTCGTTTGATATACGTGCCATTTCCAAAAAGACATCAAAAAGTACTAATTTCAGAGGCAGATTATAAGAGCAATTCTCTGGTAGCAGTTTTTTTAGATGAACCTGCATTCCACGGCTCATTAATGCACATCCGACATGGCTGACTGGTTGCGCTATCATCGTCACACATTTATGCAACCTCTATATTGTAAATATATTTGTGGGAAAACGAATTCTACTCGTATACACTGATGTATAATTTCAAAGCTCAATACTAATTACACATAATAATTGGAACAAATTTACCTTTTTATTATAAGCTTTTATTTAGTTTACCCTAACCTACATCCTAACCTAACGGTTTTCGATTGAGCTGCAATTTTGCATATACAGCGTGTAAGTCTAATACGGGCGATAAATTAAATTGGACATAGTATTCATTAGTGTAATCATGAAGTAAAAGGGTTTTTTAAGTTGCAGTTCATTACGACCCCATAATTATTTTATTTTTAATTTCTCAGCAGCAATGTACTGTAAACATGGTTGCGGTACGGCGGTACCGAAATGTCAACGTAACCGTCAACGAGCGTTTAAGGTGAGTGTGTTTGCATTACATTGCGGGCTGAATAATTTTGTATGTACAAAATTATTGTTACAACTTTAAGTAAATATTATCTAATTACTTTCACTTTGTCCTATACTAACCACCGTTAAGAGATTCGCCCGTATTAGACTTACACACTGTATATGTCAATTAGGCGACAATTCAACATTATTATGACATAGGAGGTGATCTGATAATGAAGCCGGAAGGTAGCCATAAGATCGTCTAAATTACAAAAGATATAAATCCACTGTGTTTGGGCTCATGTCATTGGTTCTGATATGCAGTTTGCGATTATACAAAAAAATTACATGTGGTCGACAATATGAAAGCTGGTGTCAAAAATACTTTTTTGACAGAAACTTACAATATCTCCGATGTCACTTAGCTTTATAATTTAAAATATTATTTGTTTGTCTGTCAGTTTTGTATCTAGTCGGTACAAACATGTAGTCCTAGAGGTTGTCAGGGTCAAAATGCCTTTAAATAATGTTTTCTTGTATAAAGCTTCCAGCAAGGACCCAAGTTTCCATTCATATAATATTCAATTTCTCGAGCTTAAGAATCTTATATCATAAATTAATAAAGTGAATAAATAATTACTTAATTGTATTATCTCTAATAGCTGTTTAAAGTTGGCTTAACGTGAGAAAGCCCCTGAATCCATTAATATTAGTTACAGTGGATAACGATAGGTCTGTTAAAGGCACCACTTTGCCTGCTCAACTGTAAGGACCTCTTCTCGAGAATATCTTCAAAGTGATAGCAATAATAGAGAATTGACCTTACCAACTGAACTATAACAGGTCTTTAAATCAATTCAGAGAATACGAGTAACAAAATAAGAACCTTCATCTTTTGACTGCGGAAAGTAACTGGCAAATGTCAGTCATATAGTAGTAGTCACGTAGTTTAATTATTTTATTTTAGTTTAGGATAAATTTTAAGTCATTTTACGTTTTCTATGATCTTGTTATTCTTTGTATTGCCAATTAATAAATGATTTACCCATCATTCTCAGATTTAATAACAAATTGCTGTACAAAGATAAGTGAGAAATTCAATTCCACGTTCCGTTTAGTTCAAAAGCTTTTGCGGTTTCTTCTCAAACTGAAAATTAAAGCTCTGTTTCCAATTACTCGAAAACAATATAATTTTGACGCTGTCTTTTGAGTTTAAACTACCACTACGGTACCAAACACGAGTAAACCAAGTTATTGACGCTGCTCAAATCATAGGTCTAACACTAGAAATTAATATGGTTATGAATTTAATTTCGATATTAATTTCTGGTCAAGTTTCCGTGGAATTGAGTTATCTTGCAGTGGTGCGAAGTTGGCCGGGACAGGCGGGCCCAATTTCCGGCTAGTTGCACATTCGGATGATTACCGTCGCGTGGACGATCGAAATGATCATAAATTTGGTTTAAAGGTTGATAAATTAAATCATGCATCGGTTTAGAAGACGCTGCTTTAAATTTAACTTTGATTGCTGTAATTTTACTATTTGGCAATAGCGTGGCGTCCAAAGAACTCGATTCCTACCGGCTTGCCTAATATCAGGCATTTGAGCACCTTATTCTACAGCTCTTAGGAAAAATGTACGCCGAATCTGCACCGGCTTGCCCAAGGATATCTTTTACGCCACGCCACTGCTATTTGGGTACTATGTTTTGAAATATGAAGCGTTTCCGAAAACAAAGCCGTTCTCAAGGTACAAGCCGTGTACGCCAGCTTGACGGCCGGGTAGCGTACACCATGAACAGGCATTATATTTCTAAAAGTTTGAAGGTAGTATTTTTTTCATCTAGATATTATTTCGTCGGTGCTATTTGGGTTCTATTAATTGGTCACATAAGATTCTGGATATCTTTACGGTGTATGCAATCTTGATATTCAGATAAGATTCGTCTTGATCGCGCGAGTGTCACAAGGTAAGCAAAATTCGTAAAAAAACAACAAAATGGCGGATTTATACACTTTAATGCGCAGTATGTTTTGCACCGCAGTCGGGTTTTTTTAGTAGAAATTTGGTTATGACTTCAGTACTGGTCGGTTACTTGAAATTAAGTGCCAATTGATAATTATTCCCTTTATTTACTTTAGACATTGAAATATAGGCATTTAGCCTTCCGGGTGTTTTGGATTTAAGGTGATTCGAGTCGTTCGGTTTTCCATACAAACAAAAATAAGGTCATGATTCGCTTACACGAGTTCGACGACATCAATCATGGTTGAAATGTGTCTTATCTTATAGCTTGATATATTTTGTCTGCGTGAAACAACATAAGAAGTCTTTCTTTAATCGATATAGGCGTGTTAAGTATCGCTAGAGTCCTTACGTTATCCCAAGTATCATAGACCATGTGCGTAGATAATAGAATATTATCGACAGCCTCTACCGGCACATTCTCCAGCAAGGTTGACTTTTAAAATTAGAGTCTAGAGTAGAAGTTTTCACGAATTAGGGCGTGTTATACTCGCATCTCTTTTCAGTACTTGTTTATGTAAGATATGCATAATTAATAAGGTCAACCGTGGTATTGCGTCTATGGGGGCAAATGCATCTTTTAAAGATTCAATTAAATCCGAACTCTTTAAAACTACCTGTAGTATACGCTGTACTTTACAGGCAGGCAGTGAAGGGGTAGTTTCAAAGAGTTCGGATTTAATGGAATTTTTAAAAGACGAATTTGCCCTCGTAGACGCAACTGCCCCGGTTGACCCTAATCATTTTTCAATCAAATTTTATTTGAATCTAACAAATATTTATTTTCGGGTATTTACCAGTTACCAGCATATTTTTACTTTATTCTGCATTTGCGTCTGTTCTGCGTTTCAATCCTACATCCATAGGCCCCGCACATTTGTTATGTGGGCTGGTATCGTGCATAATCAACGCTCAAATAAATTACATTGGAATTGTATGACGAGAATTGAGATTAGATTGGTTTACGAGTGAGAGCAAGATTGTGACACGATAACGCGATCTACATTATTCAAATGAAATACATATATTTAATCTGCAAGGATTGCTCTGAATTTATTTTAATTGACAGCATGATTTTTTTCAAAATGAGGGATAATTCCATACATGTTAAATGTGTATGAATTAGAAGAACGAATTAGACGTGTCGACTGATCCAGTGCGGTATATGTAGTCCAGCGGTTATGCACTGTAATGGATATGACGTTTATGAGTAATATGCATCGACACTAAAAACTATCTGTCATACCTACAGTAAAAATGAATAGAACCTAACTTAAACCAAATTTAATGGAGTTAATTTGAGATAAAGCAGTTATACCAATATTTCCACATATTTTCGTGGTAAAAGCAAAATTCTACAAAAAGTGACAATCCTGACGTTAGCAAAGGGTCATCGAAGTCGAAAACTAGTATACCCCAAACTACCCGTAAAAGTTCGATCAGGTTTAATACGATTTCCCGCCTAATACGCCATTTTACGCTGGTCGCTGCGATTTGAGGCCTGTTTTCATACATTTTGTTAACGGTTATTACGACTCCTGTCCCGCTTAATACGCCAATGCCGTACTAATATTACGCAATGGGACGCGATTCTGGCGACACCTCCGCCGGCTCCGCCTGTGCAGATAAGTTTGTAGCTATCTGTCACTTAGATTTCATTCGCTCATTATCACCGCTCCGCTGTTTTGATTTGTTTTAATTTGCAAATTACATGTGATTTATTAAATTCTTATCGTCATTCGTGTTGGCGATAGTTCAGTGATGTCAAAAATTAAAAAAAAGCATTATCGCTGCAAGATGAAGTGACGTTGGCGCCCTTGCCCCGACTCACCTTACCCTAATGTTGATTTATTTGTAATCTTTGTTGTGTCATCCATTCTAAATAAACAAAGTACACGAAATAATACTAGTATGTTTTTCACGTTTAATACGATTTCCCGTATAAGACGCTTTTTTTGCTAGGTCCCCTCAGAATCGTCTTAAGCGGGTTCTACTGTATTTTCCAGCTCCCCTTACTTTCTTTCCACATGTTGACTGGATTAATAAACTAATAATATTAATTATTTTATATTGTGAATTTGTGAATCCATTAAAGCCTAACTAGAACTACTAACTTACTTGACTCGAATGGACGTATACTCATACCTACGTTATTGACTAAGAGAGTATTAATAATCACCAGTTAGACTAAATTCTGCTGGTAGTGTAATGTATCATTATTAACTACTTAATTAACGTTTGACTCGGGTTTGATTTGATTGTCAGTGATCGATTTACCTCTGACATAACAGGTATCAGGTATGTTAATTGGGACTCCTAATTGATGGTTAGATGGACTGTAAATAATAAAGTCTTACTATTTCAAACCATAATTTTAACCAGCCATACATACACTATAGTGCAAAGAGTGGACGAGGATGGTTTCTTGGATTCGGAGCAGCATGGGAGCAGCGAAGGATTTAAATCGATGCAAAATTATTAGGTATACTTAAACAAATAGAGACCGGCAGCAAAATACTATAAAAAAGCAAAAAAAAATATTTTTTTTGCGTATCTTCTTAGATAAATACTTCTTTAGAAATAAATATAAGGTCAACCGGGTAATTAACCAACCTTAAAGCAGATTATTTAAAATAATTATAATTATATCATAATACGTGAGAATTCTACTAGGAAAGTTCCAAAACTTATCGATCTAAATTATTGCTAGAAAGGTAAAATTACAATTCACCAATCAAATCGACAAACTAATGAAGATGAGAAACGTTTAAGCTAAATGAGAATGGTTGGAGCAAACTGCAGGGAGCAACTACCGGACAATCAAACATGGTAATGAAATTCTGCGTGTACATGATAACGGATGTTTGTTGTTTGCGGATAACATATACGAGTATGTTATAATACATTGTACCTATAGGTATTATTCGTCGTAGGTTCAGCACATTTTCTGTACCTAACATACTTTTTTTTTCAATAGCTACTTTGACTTCTAATGTTAATTTATGATATAATTCAACCATTGCCGAGTAGTCATTAAGTATTTTTCCATCACTAAATAAGTAATTAAATTAAAACAGTATACCTCTTTAAAATTGTTCTACTTCAGAGTTAACGAAACGAGATATATTGCCTGTATACTGCTGTTGCGGGTATGACTTTAGGTCTTTTCAAACACATTCGTGTAGCATGTGTGTTCAAATTTGTTATATTGATAACCAAGGCTCGAACTTTTGGTGGCGATGACGTCAAAAAGATGCATACAACATGACTCACACCAGGTTTTGAATTGATTTATCTTTACTGGAATTTACCGGTATCGTAAAAGTTATGAATTAATTCTATTACGCGTGATCTATCATTAACACCAACTAACCAAAGTAGTGACAGAATTAATTTATAAATTTTACGATACCGGTAATTTACGGTACCGGTAAATCAATGTAAAACCTAAATTGAATCACTCTGTATGTAGCAAGATGCATAAAGCATGATTCACTCTAGGTTTTGAATTGATTTATCTTTATAGGTATTGTAAAAGTTGTGAATTAATTCTAGCATGCGTGTTCTACCATTACCATCAACCAATGAAAGTAGTGAAATAATTAATTCATAAATTCTACGATACCGGTAATTTACGGTAACCTGTATGTAGCTTGACGTCATCGGCACTTAAAGTTCGACCATGTTTATAATTATAAGCTTTCCTGTGATGATGTTTATTGTTTGTTAACAGGTTGTACGTGTATCCGCTTCACGTCGACGCTGGGCAAAGAGCGCGGCACGTTCAGCAGCCCGGACTACCCGCGCGCCTACCCGCCGCGCCTCGACTGCCTGCTCTACACCTTCCTCGCCGCGCCGCACGAGATCGTCGAGCTCGTCTTCACTGACTTCGACATCTATAAGGAGCATCTTGAGTAAGTTTTCAGCATACCCTGTCATTCTTTTATCATCGGCCTCATATTTTCAAACGTCACTTAATTGACTTTTAACTCAATTTTCGTCGAAATCAATATAAAAATGGGATCGGGTTATACGTAGAAATTAGACATATTTCACATGCTACACATTTTTAATTTTATTCGTTCTAAGCTATATGAATACTGTCAACATAATCTAAACGTAATACCTAAATTAATTCGTGTAATGAGTATACAGGGTGGTTTTCGATAATCTGTACATATTAAAAGGGGTGAAATTCCAACTAATTTTATTGGTAAAAATGACTTTAATTTTTGTTTTCTGGGCAAAAAATTTTTTTTACAGATTTTTTACACTTTTCTATGTAATTTTGGGCAGTACATCTGTTTGAGGCAATATAACTTTTGATCTTATTGTTCAAAGCTGTAAGAAAAAAATGTTTTAGGATCAAAATTAAGTGCTAAACGAAAATAAGCATGTAAACATGGTCACAATATACGCAAACTTTCGAGAAAAACGGTGTTTCCGTAAAAAACTGAAGTTTTGCAGCCGTTTTTCACAATTATAATTTTTTTTGACGATTTTGAAATTGGCTGAAATTTCACCCCTTTTCATATGTACAGATTATCGAAAACCACCCTGTATAAGTAATTGCAAATTAGAATAAGTTTAGATTTTCACGAAAATTGATTAAGTTAGGCTAGGAGTACGATCCTAACAAAATCGAATGTCATTTAAAAATATGTAACATTAGGTTTAAATTGCAACCCCAACAAAGATGAAATGCTACCCCAAAAGTAGGTATATTAGAGGTTCTTTAGACTGTGAACGGAACAGGTACTTATTTCGAACTTGTGTTTGTAGGTATTGCCACTAAATAATTGCGGTAATAATATTCGGCGTAACAACATTATCCTTGAACTTTATGCGACAAGAAAACGTTATTCCGTACTAACGTCATACTAAAAATATTTTCGACCACAAGTTCAACCTTAAAAAAACTCAAAAATGAGTCCCCGTATCTGGCTGTGGTCTAAAGATATTCGATTAGTGAATATATTTATCTCAGGTACTTATTTCAAATTAATGTGAATCGTGCACGAAATTCAGGTACAACCGTAGATAGTTCGACTTTAGGTATTTTCCGTTATATATTACTTAAACGAAATGACCGTTGGGTATTTTATACATAAGTATGGTATTTTAACTGCAGGCATTATGTCAGTAGGTCTTTTGATTTTAGGCATTTAGATAATGTAACCGTCGTGAACTTAACGTATTCAGTAAGTACCTCCCTAAACTTACGAAAATTAAAGTCAAAGATCAAGATGAATATTTGATTAAAATTGATTTATTAGAATCACAAAACTATATTTAGAAGGAGTTGGGACGTTTCTTGCCTCTCCGTTATTACCTTAAGAAATTTCTCAATTTCCTGAAAGGATGTTTTAAGTAACCCTATCTGTGAAATCTGAACTTCGTGCTATTTCGATGTAATGGAATCCATTATAAATTGAAGCGGCACTCTTGAAATCATTTCTCAAAGATTAATCGGCATTTGTTCGTCAACAATTTCTATAGATTGTTTGGTGGTATTAACCTTTAAATGAAAGGCAATTAATTTGAAAGACAAATTGCTTCGTTTAATTATCGAACTGGTTTACACTGCCTGTGTTTTATTAGTCTTTCGCAGGCCACAAAGTTGACTGCAGAAACGAACGTAATCGATCATGGTGTTACCCCCTACTTGCGTAGTGGGGGCGTCGTCTAACGCATAGTCAGCTTCCTTCTGCGTAAAGCGGTCACCCCACGTCATAAGATCGTGTCGAATTCTGGAACAAAAATTATTATATTATAGTCTAAGATCCGAGTATAGAACGACCTTCACCGAACTGGTTAATGGATGAAAAGTATTTTATATTAAATTAAATATGTTAATAAATATATTGCAAGTGGGTTGCCTAAAAAATTTCAGTTCAGAATATGATTAATTAAAAATATAAGTTAAATTTGCACCTGGTTGGTATGTGATGCTAAGCAAACGAGGTGCAAACTTAGAAGCAAAGGAATAATCCCGTGACACACACTCTGAACTTGGACTTCATGAAAACCATTCATGGCAAGCAAGATGTAAGACATCCCGAATTTATTTTACGAGCGAGTATACGACCAACAAATGTTTTCATATCCTTCTCCTCGTCAAATTCCCGGGAATAATATGAAATCCTATCCGGTGGCGCCGTAAAATTCAGATTACACCGAAAATTTTAATAAACCTTTGGAGGGCGACTTGAGGAATACGACTAGAGGTTTTAATAATGTTTAAAATATTTATTACACCGGTGGATCGGCTTTCTTTGTAATTTTCATCGTTGCAGAATTTGTAAAAAATTTGCGGTCAGGCCGCCCTGTTTATTAAAACAAAGTCAGTGTATATTTTTACCGCAGAATTTCTATGCAGAATTCTAAAAAAAGAAAAAAATTTCAAATTAAATTTCATTTTTATTTTTTACTATTTCATTAGGGTATTGGGGATTATACATGGTTTTAACTAAAGTTTAAAATTGAGCTAAAACTTATTCATTCAAAATGAGTACGTATTTATGTTCATATTAAGGAAAATGTACCCAGGTCCAGAGTTTTGACTCTCGGTCTAGACTGCGGTCAATACATTTTTACTCAAGCCTTGTATCAACATCGAAATTCTGATATCCACGCCAAAATTCGTTAGTGTACGTTATACTCTCATAAAACACACTGTAAGACTGTCAAAAGAGAAATGATACATCTATGATATTTAAGAATGCAAACACATGTAGCTCTTATATCATTTCTTGAGGTTTCCCTAATATATCCTGCATACCGGAAAATGTAATTTAATCTTGATCCGTTTTGTTTATGGATCTCTGGGGGCGGACGTGAGCGATCCGCGAGCCAGGCTTTTTACGTCTATTAAACGATTATGCTCCTTTACCGCGATTCTTATTAAATTCACTGATAGAATTATACCAAGTATAACATGTTAAGACTTATTCGGATTTATGTTTTATTATCCCTTACGAAATTTGAGTCAGGACGAACAATATGCGTTTATTATTTTAAACCAATTCGACTAATTCGATATCATCGATACGATAATATAATTGGTCTGTAGAGGGTGACTGGTGTTGTACTCGTACCAATGGATGGTTTTACCTGTGGCTGTGGACACCATTGATTACTTAATATATAAAACCAGAATCAGATTTTATTTATTAAGTTATCAATGGTGTCCGCACGCAAACCCATCCATAGGTACAATACCTAAATTTTTTACATTTCTTTTTCAGGCATCGTACTGAATAAAATGACACTATGCAATGATAATATCGCTTTTCTGCCCTCCGGCTGGAAAGCGTCACCTTGCCGGCCGCTGCGCTAAACGAAGATGCCGTTCTGGCTCCGTCGATCAGAAAAATTGTATATAAACCTTGGCCAGTAAATAAGAACGCCTCAGATCTCATGTACGTATCGGCCGAGGCGAAGCGGAGACATTTCTTACTTTACTGGCCTCGGTATGTAATCCACTATTACAACCGAACCTTGATAATGCGAGCTTGGATAATGGACTATTAATTTACTGTCAATAAAGTTAAAATTTAACTGTAATTCACGCTCACGATCGTATCAGCCCGGATTTAAAGGGATACGACCGAGCGCAATTGGATTGCTGTTTTATCTAGTTTCAGATAAAAGCATTTATTATTTCTATGCCACACCTGGCCATAAAGTGGCTTTTCCCGCACGCTACGCGTACGGAAAAAGCCGCTTCCTGGCCAAGTGTAGATATAAAATTATGTACACAACACGGGAGGTAATAAAGAAAGCCCTCGATCGCATATTTACGTCCCTCGCTTACAGCTCGGGCCGCAAACATCTGCGATCTCGACCTTTTTTTGTATTACCACCCTAGTTGTGTAATGTACTATTAGTTAACTATTATTTAAGCTGTCTAATATCTCTTTAAATTGCAAGCATAGTAAGCCTTGTATGATTAATTCCAGTCGAACTTCGAAGGTGTTCTGAAGCCTCAATTCCGTGGAGATTAGATAAGTTCGCCTATTCTCATAGTTCTTGTCTAAGTTGATACTAAGTATCTACTTATTAATTACTCTAGGGATGGTTGAATAGGCAGTTTAGGTTTAATGATTATTCTAGGAAATATAACTCATGCTCACAATAGTTGTGAGATATTAAGAAAATGGGTCCTTTTTTACTAGCAACTACGAATTTATGATATATTTCTGTTTTATTGCAACATTTTCTGAATAATGCAGTCTTTTATTTTTAACCGACTTCCAAAAGAAGGACGGTTCTCAATTCGTCTGTATGTTTTTTTTTATATATGAGGCCTGCTGTTGTTGTTGTTGTGTGCATTTATATTCAAATGCAACTTTTTAATCTTTCATCTAAATTTTGACACATTTCAAGTTTGATAGATGTATTTGTCTAACTGTCTAATATCAATTCAATATTATGTAGGTATTTCACTTCTGGTAAAAAAATCGTTTTTCTCTGATTCCACTTTAAAGACCTGGGCCAGGGCAACAAGTTTTCATATTTGCTGGATAAGGCTTTTAGAATTTGAAGAATAACGTAAACATAACCTACGTGAAATGGTTAACTCTAAAATGGCGTGAAAAATTCCATATAAGTACGAAGACAAAATGTCATCAAAGAAATTCAGATTCGGCTCGGAGGTTCGTTATTTTTTAAACAAACGAGTCTCTTTGAAGGCTTGCAATTCGTAAACTTGTTATTCATTCAGGCCATGTTCATTTAGGTCATGTTCACGTATCGTAATTTCAATTCTGTGCTTCAATTTAATTGTAAATAGAATTTCTAATTGGAGTGTGGTTCGCTGTTATTGGGTGCCTTGATATTTTAAATGAAATAATAATAATTTGCTTAAAAAGATTAATAACGCAAAGAATTATCGATTCAATATTTACTGGCTTCGCCATATAACCCAGTTCCCGGTTATAATCCTTATTCAATTGAACCTACGATGAACGATTATCACCATCACAATATCCTGGGGATTTTCGTTTCAAACACATACATAACGTACAGCATTAAAAGAATAGTGATGAATCAATAATCTTGGTGTATATATTTACCTTTCCTCAGAGATGTACCCCGAGTTGTTTTTATCCCAGCGCGAGAGGGCTGCTACCAAAGTCTCCTCTGAGTCCAACTCCAGGGTTTTGTATCCGAGGAGGTTAACGAATCCATCGAAATCGAGTGGGTTAGGTGCCTGAAACAATATGTACAGGTCGATTCAAGAGCTGGCGAGGATTTAGTATGCAGCCAGTGCTTATTTCATATAAAATCCGTGCCAGCTCTTATGAATCAACCTGTACCAATATGACCTTGGAATTAAAAATAGGGTTTAAAAGAGAAACAATTACGAAAGCCTAGCTGATTAAGAATAAAATTTTCACTAGAAAAATCAACCGATTGGGGTGGGGGCTCTATTGTTCTCAACAGTATATATTGAACCTGTATTCGTATAACTTGGTTTATAACATGTTTGCCTTAGTCTAATACCAATTTTTATTCCCAATTTGTAGAAAAAATTTAAAATTTACTGGTGAATATAAGTTGTTACTTTTGATCTAACGTTCCCAAGTGTATCATTGTCGATACGAGTCATGAGTATTCACTGGGTAATTAGATATCTTTAGGATTATATTATAAATGCTCATAAGGCGAATTATCAAGGAAAATTGAAAAGTGTAGAAAATATCAGCACATTTTTTTATGTAACCAAACTAGGATGGTTGAACCGCATAAATCTTATAATTCCTTGTGTTAAATTATGATGACACTACGTACAAATCATCCTTAGACTTATACATGTATATTGAGCTACAAAATATAGTTAAATACAAATCAATAAAATATAAGTGGACAATCTTTCACAATATCTGTCTACTTGTAGTCCTAAACTAAGCTGTAAGCTAAGGATATCAGATGACCACGACGTGGATACATATATTTTCTTCGAGGGTACATTTTTCCATTGTACCCCACCCGCCGACATCAAACTAAACTCCAAGCCGGCTTTAAGAAAGGTTTCGACGACATCCAAAATGAGAATGCACGCGAAATTCAAGAACTCCCGCTGAGGGTGATACGAGCTTAGGCGGGGCGCAACGTTTCACTCTAACAATGCTTAGGTTAAAAATCCGGCCAAGTGCGAGTCCGTCTCGCTGAGACAGTTCCCTATTACGGATTTACAATATAGCATACATGTCATCACATAGCGGAGTGAAGGCCAGATAGTTACGAGGCTGGCAACCCCATTTCGCGCCGAGGTATGTATAGATAGTGGTTTTCTCAAATACGAAATGAAATAAATTAAAAACAGTCCAAAAATTCAAACTTTATTATTTAGAGACACTAAAAGTAAAGTAGACAAAATATAGAATTACAGAATGAAACATTTTCAATTTCCTTTTCAAAAACTGTTTCAGTATACATTTCTACCGCGAATATATGAAATATTTTAAATGTGTATTCTTGTAGTTAAGGTTGCAATTTTAAACTGTTGGAAATTGTTTATAATGTGTTATTTTATTTGTAAGGTTCATGTCGATTTTAAATAAGGTGAAGAACACACGGAGCGGAACGGCACCGCCTGCTGCGGCGGCACACGGGCGAGCTGATTGAAATTTTGTATCACGAAGTAGGTAATCCGTCGAAACCGGGCATACGGTGCCGTTCCTCCGCGCGGAGCCGCGGCGGAACGGCACGTTGCCGCTCAACCGCGCGGCGCACCGCTATCACCGGATGAGCGGCACTGCACACACGCGGCTCCGCTCACAGTTGTGAGCTCCACCAATGAGATAACTTGTGATTAGACATGTGTAAGTAATGCGCGTAATATCACAAATGAGATATCACTCGAACGCGTGATGTTGCATTACGCATCACTCCGAGAAATCAAGCATCACTCCAAACATCACTCTAAATAACATTGCCCGAGCGCGAGTGAGAGCGAGGACCGAGTGAAGCGCGCGTAATAGTTTCAAAAAACGCCCTAGACTCCAGAGAACACGCGCTGCGTGATGTAGGTGATAGCTGTGATGTTGGTATCTCACCAGCGCCCGCGCTACTGCGTATCGTCATCGATTATGTACGGGTGATGTTTGGAGTGATGTGATATCTCAGTGTGATATTACGTTTTCGGGAAAGTGATGTGATATAGCATTACTTTTTGAGGCACTGTTTCGCGCATGTCTACTTGTGATCCTCCGCGGTGTAAAGCGGCACCGCACGGTTCCGCGGCAAAACCGCCTCTCCGTGATGTCGAGCGGTCCGCGCGGCAGGCGGCGCTGCATCGCTCCGTGTGTTCTTTGCCTAAATAAAACTGCAAAATATAGCAAACATCGTTTATTGTTTTTTTAATGATTATGAAATAAAGGCCGGCAATGTTGTATGAAATTCCATTAAATGCCTAGCGTTAAGCCGCACCAGGAACGAGGTACTTTGCGGCCTATTATAAGGCACGTAATGTCAACATTTCATTGCATGTTTGAAAAAATATCTTCTCGGCTGCCTTGGGTAGAACTCCTCGAAAGTCAGGCGAAATTGTAGACCGTCTCTTTCGATTATTTGTCCCGGATATCCCGAGGATTTCCCTCAGACCTCGACGATGCGACCTGTTGGATGTGCCGCCGGCGCGCACTGTCGTGCAGGAACTCGCCGCTGCCCCGCAGTCTTTCACGGCTCAATGCGCTTCTGGCATCGACACCTGAGTGCGACTTGTTTGCGTGGCGATGGGCGACAGTGTGTAGTGAATGCTTGAGATTCTGTTTTTTTTCCTTGACGGTGGTACAAAACACTTTGTGAGGAAATCCGCCGCTTCTTTTAATTTTTGATCGATAGATACACAATATAGAATACTGATGCAATATAGTGAAGTCTACGGTGGATTTAGGTGTTGTAGTACCAACAGTACCGGGTATTCCCGGTTCTGTGATACTAAAATTTCCCGGGTCTACACGCCCTTCCTAATACTCTTTCAAATTTTGGTACATCGAGTGGCTCGACTTTCCACACTAACATAACGTCCATGTTAACGACATTATTTTTTGGTCGGAATGTGTTTATTTTATGGCCTGATCAATTAGTCCAAAAGATGCATATTTGTGTCCATTACTAAATTATACTAATAGAGTTTAGTTTCGAATGATGCTAATAGATGGTGCAGAGCATAAACGGCCGATTGTATATTTTTTCCTGACTTTTTGAGACTTCTCATAATCAAAACTTGAAACTTTAGTTTTATGTCTAAGAAGTAGATTAATACAAACCTCAGATAACATGTTGCGTACATCTTTATCATCGACATGTTCCCCCAGGCTAACTAGAGTGCCTCGCAGGTCGCTGTGGTCAATGCAACCGTCGCCGTCCAAGTCGAACAATAAGAAAGCCTGCAATAATTATAACCATGTTAAAGAATAAAACCCTTTCGGAAAATCAAAAGTTATGGGTATAAAACGAATTTAGAAAAATCTAGAGTATGACACATACTTAGGTACAATTAAGACAATAATTTATTAGTAACATCAAAAGCGGCATATAAATCATCAGGAATTGCAACAAATATTTATAACTATTTTGATTATTGGAGAACAAACAAACACAAGTGTAAGTGGGTAAATTTTCTTAATACAAAAGTAAGAAATATGCACTTATTTCCTTAACATCTTTCACTAAGGCATATTTTAAATTTTAATAGATATACCTACTATATCATCTATGCTTACACTGTAACACTATGTATTACACATAAAAAATAATTTTTACCTACATGATTAGGGAGCTCGGGGAGCTGGTGAAGGTGCCAAACATAATGGGCGAAATTAAGGAAACCCGATTGCATTCGCTCTGCCACTTGGAACGGATGGGAGAGGAGCGGCCGGTAAAGAGAGCGTATATAGGACGACCGTGTGGAAAACGCCCGGTTGGTCGCCCCAGATACCGCTGGAGTGATGAAGTCCAGAAAGACCTAAGTGCCCTCAAAGTACCCGACTAGCGTGACAAATTAGGCAAGAGTGGCGAGTTCTCGTGTCTGAGGCCAAGATCCTTTTTGGGTCGCTGAGCCAACGTAGTATTCGTAGTAGTAGTACCTACATAAATAAATATCACAAGGCTTTATATGCAGGTACAGAGTGCAACAATATTATAGTAACTATGTAATTATGCTGGTGACTAGCCAGCGTTGAACCAGTTTAACACAGAAATGAGGGCTACCGTTTTTATGCTCACCAGATGACGCCACTGTCGAGTAGGGTCCTGAAGTATAGCTGTCAGTTTGTTATTACGGGTGTGAAAACGCAGTTTACTTTGGAGCCGTATTTTATGCCTCAAAGCCGTACCATAAAAATATGGATCATGCCGCAGTTTTGCATTTGTCGGAAAAAAAGAGGACATAAGTTTCCGAATTATGAAACTGTCTCAAAGCACTGACATTCATTAACCCATAAGTCATATTTGCCTTAAATAATCTCGGATATTGCAAAATATTCATAACATTATTTTAATAACAAATAAACCCATTTCGGAGACCACACGGTACACTAGCGCCTCTAGCGGCGAAATTCATTCGCGGTAGCTCTCATTGGAAGAGAAAAACAAACCATTACTGTAGATTAGTTACTAATGACAAGTATTCATTTGTAGAAGAAATAATTTTGGTAATTTGATTCCGAAAATTTAATGTTTTGCTCGACTTGGCGGCGGCACTGCCGTGCCTCTAGATCTACTTACATTGAAAATGTCCACGGAGGTAAAATTGCGTGACGACATATCTGGGGCCATGAATGTTACAGACTATTTGATGCTGACTGTCTTAACACCGCTCTTTATTAAATCGATACATTGACAAAACGCAAGATTTTGATAAAAAAAAAGCACCGTGATACCATATAAATTTTAACTCATTAAAATCTATGACATTTATTAGTTAAATGACACGCCCATAATATATTATTTAGGTTTATCGAAATTTGGAATTCCATTATGCTATCAAAATAAAAAGCTTCCAAACGAAAATTAAACTGGTGTTGCTAAAAAGGTTAACTGCAACTACAAAGAGCTGTAATAAAGTTTTTAACACAGTTAACATGGGAATCAAGCGCTTTATATGCAGCGTCGTGTAAGAATTAAGTAACGTATACTCGTAGCTGTAGCTTCCTTGCTGCAGGAAATTTTACTGCAGACTGCAGTAAAGTTGGGCTCTCTTTAAAATCGCATGCGTTTTTAATGAGCCTTGTAGAAAAGGGGCTGCTTGTAGCTTAACCAGGTATGTTATTATTATAAACTGATGCTAAATATTGGCTAGTATATGTACCTATCTACAGCCAGTAGGTACAGGTTTGTCTGGCTGGGCGGCACCTTTTATTTGGGGCTTACTATAGTAAAGACACTAAACCGACAGCATTATGGCTAAAATTTCCTCGGCGACAAGCTTTAAAGATGACTCGTGCTTTACACAGACATTCTCAAAATTACTTACACTAAAAAGATGGAGAACATACCTCCTTAAGCTCAAACAGTTTAGTCTCATCCATCTCAGCGAGGACGTTGGGCGGCACACAAAGGGATTCTCTTGCTTTGGACGCGGAGCGGGAGCGCGGTGGTGGCGACAGACCGTCCCCTGCACTCGCCGATAGTATGGACCTAGATATAAAGGTACCTTCTCGTAGCAAAGTAACATAAATATTGGCAGACAATCTTACGCAACAACTAGGAATTGGTCATGCACACGGGCGGGCGACTAGACTTCACAAACCAAACCGAAATCGACCTAATATCAAAACTATTTACTATGGCTATATAATCATACTGTAAAAGTTAGGAAACGTCGATATCTGAATAGATATCAACGATGAATTTCGTTTCCCTTAGTGACTGATACACTTACCCACACACTTAACTCGCTATCTCAAAAACTACTGAATCGATTTTGATTACTTAGTTATAATAAAGGCACAAAATATATGAAATCACGGTGCCTACATGAATCTGTACTGACAGATATACCCCCGAAAGACATTAGTGCAAAAAAATTGTAGCAAGCCGGCGTTATTTTAATCAGCTCTCAATAAAACCATTTTATAACAGAATTGAAATAGCATCTTTGCGAAGTCGTGGCCCTGGCGGAAATTAAGAATATCCTTTACGATGAACGTTAAATACGTTGGGTGCTCGGGTAAGATTTCCATTATCTCAATCGTTACTTTATAGTATCGCCTATATTTTCAATAAACACTATCGTTATTTCCTTTTACCTAATCACTGAGTGAACCCATACCTTATTAAGTTATTATTTCAGATTACTTATTAAGTTATTAATTGGTCAACAGTTAATAACCGAAATAAATCAGTTCTATATTTCTTCTTGATATTCTATGTACCTAAATTGTCCAAAAATCTGTTAAAATTGTGAGCTAATAAGCCAAGTTATGACCAATGCAACGGCTACCTACATATCATAAAATCGGCAACGAATGGCTCGCTAGTGGAAAGTAGGTACACGCGCGCGCTTTTAACGTAATATTAATATTTGTGGAGGCGCATGTTTTCCAAAAGCTGCTGTTAGAGCTGAGAAGAACGACAACTTCCGCCGACGAGAAAATCATAATCACGACAAAATATCCACGCCTGGGGTGACGTGTTAGCATTATTTATTTTGTTAGCAAATTACTTCGTGTGTGATCAGAATTTCAAGAAATTTTAAAACACTTTTAGTCAAAATAAACCTAGAACACGTAATAAACCTAGTACTTGTAACTTTCGCATGTCCGGTACAAATTATATTAAATTAATGTTAGTAAACTTTGTAAATAATAATCGTAAGGGGCATTCTCATGTTCCAAGTTTCGTGCATTCACATAAAGCAGTTAATAAATTCCAGTTCCTTATAATGTCTGTCTCATTTCAAGCTAGTTTTATTACATTGCAACTTACTCAGTGCCTGTCGCCGCGGACTGGAGGAGGTTCTCCTTGAATTTCTTTATTTCGTCGCGGACCTCCTCGGGCCGGCTGCGGCGCCGCTCGCCTTTAGGCTTGTTCTTAAAAACATAATTAAGTTATTATATTCACTGCTAGCAATTCTTAATACGTTGAAGCACTCTATTTTCAAGTAATAAAACGTTTCAACTTTTAAAACTTAATTTCTCTTTTGCAGACGTTAATTTAGCAGATAACGGCTACGAGACGTAGCAAATTTTAGTTAAAAACTTGGGATTTATGTAATCGGAGTGATTTAAAGGGCAGAGGTAAAATGTGACTACGTTAATTGAGTACTGTACCTAAGTATGGTTTTATAATAAATTGATCTAAGCCTGTAGTGCCGAATCATTCTTTTAACTATTCGGTATGAAAAATATTTTAAATATTATAATTGGAATTGTGAATTTAATACAGTCAGTAATGAATGCCAAGATGCTTTTGAATAAAATACATTGAAGCAGATTATCTCAATAAACAGATATATTTTTTAATTTTCGTCAGAGGTTTGGAATTCTTTACAGCGTTCGTGGTTTCGGGGTAGGTCCAATGGTGTAAACGAAATTTTATAATGTATCATCCGTTTAAAAGTGTTTTATTGAATGGTATTCGCAAAACCGAAGAAAATATAATGTAAGTCGGGGAAAAAATCAGTGTATCGAACAAAGCAAACTTACTTCTTGTTTCGCCTCGTTGTTTTGCTCCTCCATTTTCCGCAGCCCGAAACTATCTTATTTCTTCGATATCTCGTATTTCTTAAAACGCCCGCCCAAATGCACGTTTTCCCACGACTGAGCAGCGCACTGGAGAAATTATTACAAGTGGTAAATTTGTGGAGATTTAGATGGCATTTCCGCCCACGGAGATAATTTATTTATTTCAGTCAGTTGCACGCTGATTACGAGATTAGTCGAGATGTTTACCCCGACTAATTAATCTTTGGGCCGAAACCGTTGTAAGATTTCCAGGTCGACGACTTGTTCGTGCCCCGTTTACACGTTTCCACTCGCTTGTCGGCGAAGGGCCGTAAATTGTTGCTGTTGAACCCTCTGTTTGTTTTGGCAAATATGCTCACTTAACAGAATATTGGCTTGGTGCTATTCTTGGCATCGATGCTTAACTGTCAGAAATATGAGCAAGCATCAAATTTAACGTACATTTTTAGTTTATGCTTATCAACCTGTAATGCCCGGGAGACAAACCAAATATGCAGAGTTCTTTATTGGATACTCAAAAAGTAATAAAAATATAATTAGCATAATGAATCAGTGAAGATGAACTGGTGCATTAAATATTGCAGTTTCCGTCAAGCGGGAATTTGAAGCGCAGGTGTCGCAACTGAGTGTTGCCGAGAAAAGATTAGTATATCGCTTTATGTACGAATACTACAGACTGAAATTAGACTGTAATAAAATCAGCATAATATATTTTATTTATTAGTTTAATAAACTATAGTTAATTTATATTTATATTTACTTTAAATAAATTACAATACAATACAAATATATAAGTTATTGTACACCAGAAAAACACATTACAAGAGGTATTATATAATTAAAACAATTTAAACAGGTAGACAACAGGCGGTCTTATTGTTAAAAAGCAATCTTTTCCACTTTACCTTTGCGGAATTGACCCAAAAATAAACCAGAAAAGTAGATGGCGCGAAGGGTAATAAAAGCGTTTAAAGGTTACTATTTAAATCATTATTTCAACTCTCTTCTGACCAAGTGGGGGCTCACAAACCTGCAAGCAGGTGCGGTACCATCGACCACGGTGAACTTTTATTGCAGAACAAGCAGCTTTTACGTGGTTCTAAACGATAAGTTCCTAGTAAGGTACCTAATAATACACGTCCATGTCAAAGGAACAAAACTCCAACATGTGTAGAAACGATTGTCCAAGTATAAGGCAAGTTCGAGTGCAAATAAGAATTTATACAATATATAATATATATTGTATAAATATATATTATAAATTATGAATGGTAAATAATTTTGAATTTATGACATGACATTAGTTCGGGTTATTTACGTTTCAAACCGGCAAATTGAGGATGCATCATTAAACATTAATTACCTTTTCGAATACATCGTTGATTAAATGCAAAAGCGACACAAATCAAAAAAAGTCAAAATCAGTTTTATTGCAAAAACGACATTATAAACACCAATACTATTGCATGACACAAAGACATCTGTGGATTTATCGTTTGAAATGACTAAAATACGCAAGTGCCCGTTTTGCATTAACATGACTTCGTAGCTAACTTCAGTGCTAAACCGCCATATTTTTTGTTGCGACTTGCCAGTCGACCCAATCGCACGTCAGTTTGGTGAAAAAGGGCCATAAAACAAAAAAAGTTCCCGTTTTCATAAATAATTTATATATAAAAGTGCCATATTTCTAAATGTTGCAGTCTTGAATAAAAAACAAACATGAAGGTGTTGTATTTTTGTATATACAAAGGAGCCATATTACAAAATGAGGCAGTTTAGATTTTAAAATATAGGCTTGAATTGAACATTTTTATAAGCAAAGCTGCCGTAGTTGGGCTTGTGACTGTGTTGATTTTAAAATCAATGTTAATATTGTATTATTTTATACACAAAGGGGTCATATTACAAAATGTGCCAATTTTGATTGTAAAATGTACACTTAAATTGAACATTTTTAAAAGCAAAGCTGCCGTATTTACGTTTACGACCGCTTTGATTAAAACACATTTCTATTTGACGATAATTATTTTAATCCAATAATGCCATAATGCATAAATGAGTGACTTTTTTTACTAAAATAAATGATATGGCTGTACATAAAAACGCATTTATTTGTGATGCATGATAAATTTAATAGTGCACACACAAATCCGTTATATAAAAAACTGAAATCACTAACTTCAATGGGTTAATTTAACTATTAAAAGATTTTGTTTGATATTCATTTGTTTCACAATATATATTTGTTTAGAAAGTCAGTCACTAATGGTTTTATAGTTTTGTTCTAACAGAATGGATAGCAGGGCGAAAAGTAGTAGTTTTAGGAATGGTGATCAACGAAAATGTCACTAACACACGTTCTGATTTCGATTTAGAAGAACGATTAACAAACTTGATACCTCCTCCTTCAGTCACCACCTACTGGCCTTCGAATGTCGTCACCTTGTTACAGGGCGCCCTACACTATATTTTCCGATTCGCGGCCCACACTCTAGACTTCGTATGCGCCAGTTGTCGTCGGCTCTACGACAGATATGCCCAGCCTACTGCCACTTTAGATTTAGATCGCTGAGCTATGGCACTGGCGTATCTCTTAGGGATCTCTTAGCATAGCTCTTTCCATAGCTCGCTGAGCGACTTTAAATTGGTGAACCAGCAGACTCTTGAACAGACTAAGTTTCGATTGAGTCAAAGGCCTTTTCATAGTCCACGAAGGCTAGACACAGGGAATTATACTCTACGGTCTTCTGTATAATCTGCCGCACTGTGTGAATGTGGTCTATAGTGCCATAACCAATTCGAAACAGCTTATATACGGCTCAGAAGCGTTATGGGTTGATAGTTTTTCAACAAGGTTGTATTGTATCCCCTTTCTTGAAAAACAGAACGACCACGCTTCTGTTCCACGCTTGCGGATTTCTCCCATTGAAGAGGACAGTATTAAATAACTCCTGAAGCTCCCTCAGTATGGGGGTAATTCCCGGCTTCAGGAGTTTAGTCGTGATACCATCCGCCCCAGGAGCTTTCCATTTTTAAGCTGCCTAAGGACCAACACGACCTCGTCTTGGCTGATCTTAGGCAGGTCCTCTGTAAAGTGGCGTATGAGGGTGGATCTGGGATATTCATCCTTTGAGTCAGGTCGGGGTGCGTGCGAGGCGTAAAGCTGGCTGTAGAAGTCCTTAACTTGCGAGAGAATCTCCGGTATGAAGTGACCACTGTCCCCGTGCGCATGGTCAACTTCGTCAGGTGGCTTCTTTCGAGTGACTGGACGAATACTCTCGACCTCCGGTTCTGCTCAATTACTTTTTTAATCAAGAGTGTGTTGGAAGCTCGGAGGTTGCGTCGTACCAGTTTCGTTATTGTCTTGTTTAGAGCCCGGTGTTCTGACAAAGTTGACGTCACTTGAAGTTTCCAAGGCAGCGAATCGGTTTTCCAGATTTCCAGAGCGGTTTGGAGCAGATTTGGTTGGAGCCTGCACTTCATCAGGCGGACTCTCTCGCGTTTGAAATCGATATTCAGAGTGCCTCGAACAAGTCGGTGATCACTTCCGGTTTTCACCCTGGCGAGCACTGAAACATCGCTGAAAACGGGCCTTTTATCCGCCATGATGAAGTCGATCTCATTTGTTGTGACACCATCCAGGCTTTGCCACGTCCACTTCCTTTGCGGCTGATTTTTGAAGAATGAGTTCATCATAAACAGTCCCTCTGTTTCGAGGAAGTTGAAAAGCATAACCGTGTGGTCATGTGTTAAATCTTATGTTTAAAAGACTTATTAGATAAATAATTAATAATTAGTCATTTTATTAAGTTTTAAAGTTTATTATCTTAAAGTTTTAAAGTTTATTTAAAGTTTAGCGACAAAAAAATAAGTTTTGTTTTATTTGTTGTAGCTAAGATTGCACGTTTTCTGATTATTACACAATTTTCGTAACTATAAAGTACAATTAAAGCATTTTTTTCCCTATTTGTGGCCATTTTCTGTAAAAAAAACTGACCTTGGTTGTCTAATTTTTTTATGCAAAACGGACTTATGTGCTAATAAAAGATTCTACGAGTTAATTTACATTAAAGTCAAAATATATATCAAAAGAAAATTTAAATACCTTCATTTTGATATATAACACATGTATATATTCATATAGTAAATAACATGAATATAACAAAAAAATATTTTAAAAGCTTTAATTTGCTCCCCTGTAAAAAAGAGTCATTTCGACTTGTGTCGCTTTTGCATTTAATCAACGACATGTCATGGATGACCTAAGAAGAGTTTCAGACGTAAATAAGTTTCAAATATAAAACTGAATGTCATGACTAATCAAATGAGCCCAAACACGGTGGATTCTTCCTTATGTAATTTAGATAATCCTATTGTCATTTTCCGATTCCATCATCAGGTCAGTTCGATGGTACTATAATGCCAAGGAGTGGGTGAAAAATAGTTTGCAAATTTTGGAACCACAATTTATATACGGATGTTGTAAGTTAAATGAAAAGAGAATATGTTTTATTTTACTCTGCATATTTTCATTAAATTTATTTATTCCGCAAGTCAAAAGTTTCCTTGCATTCGGAGCAAATATGATGTGATTGTCATTTATGTAATTAATATAACAAATCTATCAGAAATTTACGGCTAATTATTAGAGATGGGCCGACTAGTCGCCGACTATTCGGCATCATATGTAGTCGGCCGATTAGTCGGCGACTAGTCGGCAAAAATGCCGAATATTCGGCACTATTGCCTAGCGCAGAATATAGGATACAGAAGAAATTAAAGCATATTTTTTGCTTAATTAAGCAAAAAATATGCATTTATATTTTTACGTAGGTACTTTACTCAAATACAAAAAAAACGACTTAATTAAGCTTTTTAAAGGTTTAACAATTAAGGAGCATGTCATATTTTAATTTTAATAATTGAACAGCAGAATAATTGAACTTGCAGGTTTTGAATTGTTTGGTGGCACGTCACACATGGTAAATAGAGTTAGAGTTATATACTCGTGTTAGTGTGGGAAGACGAAGCGAACCGACCGTTTCCGATTGCACCCGAACATAGCTAAAAACTATGATCGGCAATGCCGACTAGTCGGCCGATTAATCGGCAAACTGAGAACCGATTAGTCGGCCGACTAGCTAGTTGGCAAAATCCGTAGTGGGCCCATCTCTAGTAATTATAAAAGATGGTGGGGAGACGGGAAGAGCACAAAGACCGGAATAAGTGGAACCCTAATACTGCTTACCACAATATTAGCCCAAAGAGGGCGTGACTATGCATGTATGAATGCTTGAGCAATTATGTCAATATTATCCCGTGTGTAATATAGGGCTTATCGAACGTTAGACATGGTTTACCCCGAGGCCGGATTAACCATGAATGATTACCTCTGATTGGGTCGGACGTATAGCTATTATGCCCCGAAAAGGCGTCACTTGCAACATACAATGTGGCTACCTAATCCAGGGGAAAGCATCAATTGATTAATGTATTGTATACTAAGACAATGTGTATTAACTATTTGGCTATGATGGTAATCATTTTAAAAAAATTGGCTTCAAAAAATGAAAAAATAAAGGATTTTTCACGGTCGGTGCCAGCCTCGTATAGGTGTAGTACTACTAAGTACCAGATACTAAGTACGTTTACTTCAAATATTAAAGCAGGCACTCACCTTTAAAATCGTTTGTATCTTCCTTTTTTAAAATCGGTTAAGTTTTTAAAATTATTTTTCATCTCTTTATTTTCTTAATTTAAGTAGTAAGTTGAATTACGCTGTTAAGCCGACGACACGTTTTCCCAATGACTCATACACACTTAACTCGCTATCTCAAAAACGACTGAACCGATTTTGATGAAACACAGCACAGTTCCCTAGGTTGGACTATAGGTACCTAGTAATTTTTTATAGTTTTTGAGATATGCGCGGACAAACATACAAACATACATACATACATTTACGAAATTTGGCATACATGATTAGAAGCTGGTATAGATACCTTAGACTCCTTTTTTGAAGTCGGTTAATAAACGTATGCAGTCTTGTGAACTCTCTATATTATTAAATAACATTGCATATATATGACAAACGTAGATGTACAAAATGTGTTAAATATAAGTTGATACCCGTTCCTGTGAAAAAAGGTCTTGTAAATAAACGAAAGGCCAAACATAATTCGAAAATGTTTAAAGTAGGAGCCATCTATTTTTACAAGTGTCATGACTGATTACTATTTACAGACCCCGGCTAGAGACGAGAACTTCAAAGAGACCAATTTCGAAACTGCATCAAAATCTTGCTCTAAATCCAAGAATGTAAGTGGGTTTTTAATCAGCTACAACGCTTTCGATAAATTTAAATGCAGTCTAGTCGGTCCGCTAAGAAATTCCGGCGGAGTTAAACGTTCCTGAGGCATCCGGAAATCGCAATTTGTGTACGATAAAATAAAATCTCTTCTCGCTCGAGATTTAGATCGTAACATGACTTTATTGCGGCCGGACGCTCTACAAGGGCAATTAGTGTAATGACTCCGGGAATGACGTCAATAACAGAAGTAGATGAAAATTACATTTGCTAGATCATAATGTGCTTCTTGTTCTAAATTTGAAATTTAACTAGAACGCTGTGTAAGTTTAAATATTTTTTAGAATGTATTTTTTCGAGTTTTCTACTGAATACGAAACTACTTTACTCACATTGCTAATCCAGTTATTAGGTCGATCAAAATATGAGGCTAGAGCGGTGTTAATAATTTCCCAAATGTTATGAAATGTATATTGAGCCACGCGTTTAATATCAGTATATAAATATGATATTTTATTTTGATCGTCTAAATTCTGAATGTGAAACGTAATATTGTTGTAACAGATGATAACCGCCCACGTAGAAAAAATACAGGAAGGGTATTGGGATAATTTTTGATTTTAATATTTCTTATTGCCGATATAAGTTATTACGAATTCGGAGGTATAGTCGAATGAAGATTGATTCGGTTAAATATAGAAGGTAAGTAAAATAACAAAAGCAAGCTTATTGAGACCGCCAACGACGTTTCATATGAGATCTGCCGTTTTTGGCATAAACTGGACAGCTTCTGATGCCTTTGATCTTTACAATTCTTTTCCTTTTTACTTTATTCACCTATCTACGTTTGATCGGATATTCGGTTTATATTTATACAGCGCCTACTTACTCAATAAACATCAAATGGTACACCTATTCCACATAGAGGAAAAGTACTTTGAATATTCGATGTTCACTTAAACGAATTTCGCTTAATGAAGACGCTGATATATAATTATTGAAGTAAAGCAGTAATAATAACTTTCAGACAGCTTTACGATTTAAATAAATTAATATCTCATTTGGGAATCCAAAATAAATAATAATATAATAAGCAAATGTAAGGTAACATACAGGGTGGCACGTAACACAAAACATGTTTTTCAAAGTCATTCCCTGATACTAAAACACTCTGGTAGGTTTTGGGGTTGTTAAAGTAATCATTATTAATGAATTTAATAATTTTATGCCACACCTGGCCATAAAGTGGCTTTTTTCGCACGCTGCGCGTACGGATAAAGCCGCTTTCTGGCCAAGTGTAGACATAAAATAATGTACACAACACGGGAGGTAATAAAGAAAGCCCTCGATCGCATATTTACGTCCCTCGCTTGCAGCTCGGGCCGCAAACTTTTGCGATCTCGGCCTTTCTTTGTATTACCACCCTAGTTGAGTAATGTACTATTTCTACTCCTGTACTTTTATCTGTCTTTTACTTGGTCACGAACACTAATATAAGAACATACATAATATGAGTTCAGAGAAGTCTATACTCTATTCCCCATAACAGCACTAGTGTCGTTATAGTCGCAAAACGATACTGCTAGCAGCCACAGACTTCAAAATCAAAAAAAGGTTAAACTTAGGTCAAGGATTAAGCGATCAGTTCTAACTTTACGTTAAAAATGCACAACTACCAACTTAACAAACAATTAAATTCCTACGGTTTTTACGAAAAAAAACAAAACTTTCCGAACTAAATTCATTGATGCCAACATAAAAAAAGTATTTTTAATATCGTCACTGCGTGTCACTAGCGAGTATACGTCAAATAAAAAAAAAGTACTGTAAGTGAGTAGTATAGACACATATTGTCAGTCATACGTCATATTTGCTTTGTTTGCACGCTATGTTTAATTTTGTGTTTTATATTTTAAAACCCAGTTGTAGAAAAAGTATTGTATACAACAGTGTATAATTAAGTCGCAATCGTGCCGCGGGCCGCCAACGCACTTGTGGTTTTGGTGTTGCAGGTGTCTATGGGCGACGGTGATTGCTTACCATCAGGCGACCCGTCTGCTCGTTTGCCCCCTATTTCATAAAAAAGATGTCAAAAAACGCTCATGGCGTCTCTATTTGCGATACTCGCCGCCGCGGCGGCTCGTATCGCAACTCACGCCATTCGCATTTTTTGAGCCTACTTGTACAACTGTTGCATAAAATACTATTTCAACACACTTGCTCATAAAGTGGCTACATGAAATTATTAGAACTAATAATTTCACGTTTTATATTTTTTTTCCTCGCAAATGTGTTGAAAACGTTGTATGATACTCGTGGGCATTGGTCATTTCATTACAGTCACACATCACAGCCTCGACTGTAATGAACAACGTAGCCCACTCGTATCATAATGTACTATTGTCTCATCATGTTACCCTATCTCTTCACCTTTTTGACTATCGAGACTCACCTAGGTACTATAGTTTATGAATAGAATACATTTTGACGAGTAGGCTTATGTTCTAAAAAAACATATCACGTCAGTTATATTATCAAGAAATATTGGACACATATTGTTTCTTTTGTCAATGAAACAAACAATGATGAAGATAGTCCGTAATCCGGAACTTAGACGCGATTTATATTTGTTATTTTTTTATTGACAAGAGAAAAAATACTAATAATCTAAGTAACGGACTAATAATAATAATGTTTTGTTTTATCCAGGACACATCCCTATTAACATTAAAAAAATAGTTGATCTGTCATTGTTGTGAAGTTGTTATTGATTTTAAGGAAGTTTAAATAAAGATGTATGCCTCCTGTTCATCTGTTTACGCCGTGAAAAAATCATCATCATCGTCCGGTAAAAAAATGCTTAGCGTAAAATTAAATAAGTAACAAATATTCGTAGCGAACGTTGTTTTGTTAATTTATATATCCAATCTCCTGGAAATAGTCGCCTGTCACCTTTTACGTAGGTACATAAGCATCCATAACAATTAAACTGTGTGACGCAGATTGGCAAAATTATCCAATTTGCCTGTCGCTCGCAGGCACTGTTATGCGTTTTTATTGTGTTCGTTTAATCGAAACTATTATTCCCGTATTCTCGTGTGCGGAAAGTCGCCGTCGTGTCATTTAACGTAATTGTGCAAGTAACAATCGCTCGGAGGCCGTTGCGCCTACAGCTACTATCGCTGCTAACTGGCCACTTAAATTAGACCTGTGACATCTGTAACAAATGTCTCTTCGAATGCTTCGCATAGTTTGATATGAGCGGGGCTGGGAAGCTCCTCTCTAATAGGTGGCATGACATTCCGTTTTGGGGCGATGCCGTTTCCCTACTCATTATCGTTAACAAAAGGGTTTAGTCCGATTTACATTTTCATCGTAGTGTTCCCGGCCAATTGTTCTGTTTAAAAAATAACAAACTTGGGAACTAATTTGTACAAGCGTAGGTACTATACCTCGTTTCATTTTAGATTAGGTTTTTAACGGCCATTTTTGACCACATTTCTTCGTGTCCCTACGATATCCAGGATGAGTTCGCCTTTGTACGTAGCCACTAATTCTTGTTTTGTATGATTTTATGTACTATAAAGTGTTTATTGAAACAATAATATTGCTTTATGCCACACCTGGCCATAAAGTGACTTTTTCCGCAACACAACTAGGGTGGTAATACAAAGAAAGGCCGAGATCGCAGAATTTTGCGGCCCGAGCTGCAAGCGAGGGACGTTAATATGCGATCGAGGGCTTTCTTTATTACCTCCCGTGTTGTGTACATCATTTTATGTCTACACTTGGCCAGAAAGCGGCTTTTTCCGTACGCGCAGCGTGGGGAAAAAGCCACTTTATGGCCAGGTGTGGCATAAAATCAATTAAAATAGTACATTACTGCAGAGGCCGGGAAGTGAAGGGTTGCCGGCCGAGTACATATAGCTAGATAGTTACGAGGCCGGCAACCCCATTTCCCGCCGAGGTATGTATAGTGCTTTTCTCAAATATGCAATGAAATAAATAAACTTACTAATATCCTTACTTACCCTAAATATAACAGAAACTTTCTATCAGAAAGTGACGTTAGTGACATTATATCCATAGATAATGCAAATATCAAGTCACGTTCGGAAACCATATACTACAACCAAAAGCTGTTTCAGTTTACATTTTTACCGCGAATATTTTTCGGTAACATTAATTAAATGTTTAAATAGTGTATTTCAGTATTTTGCAAATATAAAATCAACTAAAATGTCTGTTTGAGGTCTTTACCGCTATCGTTTCCGTACGTGACTTGACAATGACATTCGCATTATGTATGGGTATATTTCTGTTTTAAAATTTTCTTCTCATACTGGGTGGATTAGTTAGGTTATTAATTTAGATTTCCTCACAAGTGTGATGAAAAACATTGTGTGTGCCACGGGAGGTAAAGGAATTATAATTACTTCCTTGCCGCCCTAGATACACAATGTACTATTTCATCACACTTGCTCGTAAAGGGTGTTAGAACACGCGGAATTATACACCAGCTTGAGTCGATTTACCTCCCGTGGGTTATAAAGATCTATTACTCCCACGAGAGGAAAAACTGTATGAAAATCTATAACTCCCAAGGGAGTTATGAGTTTAGTTTTAAAATATAGAACTTACCCATCATCCATTATTTTGGACTAAGGAGGTTTCGAATCAGCCAACGCTTATTTCCTATCTTCAAAACTTGGCTATAAAATCAATTTTAGTGTATATAAAACTTATATGGTATATAGTATAAAATATATAATTATTTCAGTAATCTTTGCAATTATTTTACATCAATTAAAATAATTTAGTTTAAAAAAATATTTTGAAAATCGGTACAATCTGGCTGTATTGTCTGTCAAGTTTGAAAACTAAACTCAGGTCTTAGCATTATCTGTGGAAGACTGTATTGAAAAAGTTGTAAATAATTTGATTTTTGTCTTATTTTAGTTTCCTCACAAATGTAATGAAAAACATTGCGTGTATCACGGGCAGTAAGGGGATTACAAACTCGAGTCATTAAAAGCCCTCCGCCTACGACGTCGGGCTCTTACTAAACTCTAGTTAGTAATCCCCTTCTTACTACCCTCGATGCCCAATGTACTATAAATGAAACGAGGTATAATTATTTCAGTTCTAACATCTTAGCAATAAAAATAAAGAAACCATTTTCTTTATTTTCATTGCTAAGATGTTAGAACTAAGTTAAATAAAGAAGTATTCAGGGAAGGGTATGCCGTTCTAAATAACCTTCATTTTAATAAACGTCGGATCGTGCCGACGCATACGGTAGAGAATGTATGTAGATATTAGAAATAGGTACTTCTCCGCTGGTAAGACAAACATTCATCTTTATGAGAATCAGTATAGCGATTTATTCGGTCTTATATATTACAAGGACTGTATTGTATTGACAGAGGAGATAGATTACATGCTTCCAATTATGCAAAAGGTCGTTGAATGGAAGGCTTAGTAGGAATCGAACGCGATATTTCTGGCGTCTTCGTGATCTTGAATACAAAATTGCGTTTTTCTCTCTTCTGACCGGAAGATAGCAACTCGTCTTCAATTTCTTTGCAAGGCATTGTGCTTGACGAGCCCCGTTCGGTTTCAAAGAAAAATATATCTGTTGTTTTCATTACTGCTCAGCTGTCTATTCCTATAACCATTTTGATCGATGACTGTATAACTCTTTTGTTACATTATTTATTATGTTATTTGGGGCTTCTGTAGCTATATTCTAGGTAGTTAGGATTGACGAGGGCACGCTAACTTTTGACTTGGGTCTAAATTCCAGTTTGAACCACTGACGAGTTTAGCGCTTTGTAAGTTTCTTCCATTACGGTAAACAAAACGTTTGGAGGTCGTTTGTTCGATTGACTTTTGTCGATTCAGCAATGCGTTTGCCTTTGTACTAAATTGGCAATAACATTAAAAATTTAAAAGCTCCACGGCGTCGGCGAGACCTTTCTAAATAATTGGTTTCTAATTTCTAAACCGAACACCGCTTTTCCTCAATTCCGAGATCATTTAACCCCATTCAGTGCAGTTCCGAGGGGATATATCACGGTTTTATAGTCTGGGCTCCCTGGTGTGACCTGTATAAATACTGCTCTGTACTAGAAAACGGATAAAGCTTACCTCGGCACGGCTAAAAATATTTGACCGTTCGAACTCTGAACTGCGAGAGCGATTTCGTGAAATGAAACAGACGTAACTAGAAGAAATTGGTTCTATGTTCAGGTATTAGTTACTTTCAATAATTTTTCCATTGATGGAGCATTCCATAAAAAAACATCAACTTTTGTCAGTTACGTAATGCTATGGTAGTTACCCTAAAAAAACTTATTAGTTGCTAAGAAACACTAGCAATCTTAAAGCAAAGTTATAATATTACCATACGTCGGTAAGGTATGCTTCCTAATTTTACATATCAAAACTAATAATAAAATTTCCTGTACCTCTAGCACATCTGTGACACACGACTCTTTGTTGCGCGACAAATACCTACTACCTATCTCTTTCCACTCAATATAGTGGGTCAGTGACAGGTGATACACTATCGCGCGCGAAACGAAGTCGCGGTCAGTTATGCTAGACGTGTGCTAGACAGCCTGGTTAGGGTCGCCGGAACCCGACGGAGGCAGAAGGCGTGCGACCGTTCGTTGCGAATATCTTTGGGGGAGAACTTAGCTATGTTCAGCAGTGGACTTATCAAGGCATAATGACGATGATGAACATTTTCACGGATAAGAAATTTGTTTTTGAACGCATTAAAGAGGGTTTATGATATGTGTGTAGATAAAATTTTGTTTTTGAAAGTATGTTTTCAATAAAGTTATTCACGTAGTGATCATAAAATGATTGTTGGTAAAAGCTTTGTGCTAATATGACTTACGAAAATCCTCGGCCACAGCGCCTGGCCCATTAATACCGTGACGATGCTCGCCTCCTCTGGCCTCGTTAATCACGACTAATGACAGAGATAAAAATATTTCTAACATACCAACGTTACGCAACGCTTATCACGACCATTCCCGGAGTTTCTGTTTGCCTCGAAATATAATCTGCCATCAAATATTACGTACCTACTTATTTAGGCCGGCTACACAAACACCAATCGTGTGGGACCTCGGGCATACTTTTTTCTGGGAGACCATTTTTCCATAGCTGCGATCCCCTTGTGTTTCAAAGTTTTCATGTAAGTTATTCTATTATTTAAGTTGGCGATAGCTAAAATTACGTTAAGTTAGATCCACAAGTCCATAAATATATTGAATTAAAAACGGATCACTCACGTTATAAAAAGACAAGACTTCCACTCGACATGTTTCGGGGGCATTCGGCATTCCCTTATTCTTCATGAATTCATAATAAAAATACTTCGGCACTATCTTCTAAATAAATGAATATAAAATGCATGCAATATTTCCCCCACAAAAAACTTTCTTTTATTTATTGTTAGAAATCCCGTTTACGGAAACCTAATACGGCACAACAATAATCAAACACAATTTTACGAATGGCACGCAGAGATAAAGGCAGGGGAACCGAAGCTATTATTTCCAGACAATCCCCAATAAGGCTTTTAGTTTTGGCGGAGAAATGTCAACAACAATAAATTGCTGGTAACGTGAGAACTTGAACGCGTATCATTTTGCTGCTTTGCCAAATAAATTACCTAAATAAAATGTTTCGTATCAATATAAGGTGCTAACAAATTAGCCACCGATATTTTTACCACTGATAGTACTTGGCTATCGGAATATGGTCTCGGTTTTATGTTTTTTTTGGAGAAAACTGGGAAACAAATTTTCTACGTAAAAATACCCTGTTAAAGAGATAATTAATTGAGACCTCTTTGAAAACCTTCTCGAAACTATTTTAACTGACTGAAAGTGTTAAATATCTTGTCACTTAATGCGCAGAATGATTATTTTTAGACAGAATTTTAATTTACTTTTTTGTTCGGTAAATTAAAACAAAAGCTAAAAGTTTTCTAAATCTCTGTTTAAAGTTAATTATTTTAATGTAATGTGTCATCTCTTAAAATATCGGTAGCTAATTTGTTAGCACTTTATATATGCACTTTCATGAAAACTGCAAATTAATTGCGTCAGTATGATTAAGTAAGTAAGTTCAGATGAACAAGCATTTACAGACCTAATATAAATAATAATAATTACGAGCCTGAACTCAATAGTCCTTTCCTTTTAATAAAGTTGTGACATTAACGTGACGTTGCTGATAAGTTAAAAAAAATATGCTTAGTTTGGCATACTGTGTCTGCGTATCACGAGCTCCACTTGCTGCGTATCACGAGCTCCACTTGCTGCATATCACGAGCTCCACTTGCTGCGTATCGCGCACTTTTACCTAGTCTAGGTCGGGTGACAAACCCCATGAAAAATGTACGACCGAAAATCCCTTTTAGAGCGTAATTTTTCTAGAACGGCCTGATGTCAAACTGCGTGAGGTGCGAGCAGTAAAAGTCACCGCAGGTGGAATACCTGTTATTTTAGCCCAATTGTAGAGCTTAGGCAGACTAACATTTTTGCCCATGTCCATTTTTTTTCGAATATTAAAGAATATTTTAAATTTAACTACCAACAATCTTTAATTTCGTCGTAACTTTGATACCATGAAATTAGAGTCATTTTCAAAAAAATTGTACACAATTAAGGGATTTAATTAAAACAAAACTTAATTTATTCCTCTGTGTTACGAAAGCTACCCATATAGTTTGTATGCCTAACTTTCGTAACAGAGAGGAAGCGATCGTGATTTTGTTTTTATTAGGCCCTACGTAATTTTTTTTTGAAAATGACTCATTAAGCAACATGTTAACTTACTACGACCAAAAGATTTGTTAGACAGCTTTCGCGAAATCGTTTATCCGTGCAGTGAGTTTCAGCAGTCGCGTTTTTTCGCGATTTCTTTTTTTCAACTAGTAAAATTTCTTGGTCTTACTTTTATGTAGTAGCGTAAATTTTTAATCGTTTTTGTCCTCGATAGGAGGGTTTCACAATCGTCTTATTTCAAATCGCTAAATTACACACAAGAAGTTTATAGAACTCGCTATGTTTCTTAATAGAATAGTTTTACTTTTGAAAACGTTCATGTAAATAATTTGTCTTGATATTATTTATATGAAGTCATATTATTTATCTTGTATCTTCCTACCTACTTAAGCAAGTGCCCCCCAGATTATCTGCCAGATAGGGTTTATGTATGAAAGAACGATTTGACGCTTCACGAAAACTACACATTTCTTCAAATACGATTGTTTTAATAAAATAAAAAACCGGTCAATTGCGAGTTGGGTTCGCGCACCAAGGGTTCCGTACAAACTCGTAAGTAGATACGTGAATAGTTCAAGAAAAACTGTATGGCGGTTGGCTTAGTAGAAGCAAATAAAATAAGTATGTGTTTCGATTTTTGCAAATTTCTAAAAAACGGTGCAATTTAGAAAAACCGTTATATTTTTCCTGTAATATTTAGGATGATATTAATTATTGGTAATTATTACAGATTTTTCTGTTCAGTAACTTCGAAGTTAATGGGGGGGGGGGGGGGGAATTATATTTTTTTAACGTTTTTGGTCATAACTAAACCAAAAAGTACATGATAAACAAAAAAAATAAAAAAGATTTTGGAATTTAATTAAGCCCTTTTATTTGATACCGCATTTGATACAATAGCACAACATTAAATTTTCGACCTGCCATTTCGGCCCCCTTTAAAAAAAAGTAAAAACGGTACAAGATTTTTTTTATATCAGACAGGGTCGGGTTAGCGACTTTTAAAACTATTCCAAATTTCATATCGTTAGCAGCAGTAGTTCCTGAGATATCTGGCTGTGACAGACGGACAGACAGATGGACAGACAGACAGAGTCGCACCATAAGGGTTCCTTTTTCACCATTTTTGGTACGGAACCCTAACAATTAAGTGATTAATTGTTACGTTCAGCAAAGAAATCCGATTCACGTATATAGGTATTTAAAATTTGCTTTCAGTAAAAAAATTAAATATCTAGCAAAAGTAAGGAGAAATATTCCGGTATAAAAATGTTATTAAGGAATTATGCATTTAGAAATAAATACGCCTGTGAAAATATGTGAATTTGAATATGTCTGACTATAAAAAAAATATTTTGAGAAAATTTGCTATTAAAAACCCTCCTATCGAGGACAAGAACGATTAAAAATTTACGCTACGACATAAAAGTAAGACCAAGAAATTTTACTAGTTGAAAAAAAGAAATCGCGGAAAAACGCGACTGCTGAAACTCACTGCACGGAAAAACGATTTCGCGAAAGCTGTCTAACAAATCATTTCAAAACATACAAAACGAATTAAAAATAAATATGGCGCTAAAAAGTTAGTATCATTTTACTGTTAACTACTACTCCTAAAAAGGGTTTTGAAAAATGTAATAAACCTTTGATTAACTTCCCCGCTTTCACCTGCTTCTTGCACTGACGCTGAAAGAGCGTCAAGTGAAAACTGGTTTCATTTTTTCCGGTACTATTTACGACGCCCCTGGGGCGGGCGCGTCTCGGAACGTTACTCATAATAACACATCCACAACACACGCACACACAGTAAATGTAAGATATGTTGGGCTAGAATCGGATGGTTTTTCAGCAAGTCATGAAGCTTTGAGTGAGAGTTTGGTTTTTAAGTGCTACTCCGGAGGATTGCTTAATTTTTCATTATTAAAAAAAATAAAAATGGGGTATATTTTGATTAAATATTTTGCACAATAAGCTGCAGTTAATGTTTTGACGGTAACATCGAACGTGGTAGTGTGGACTGTGATCCAAATTCAACTTTACGCTTATACCTATGGTTTTATGATTGAATTCTCACTTTTCCCGCCCAAACTGCATACAGGAGTGTCTTTATAGTTTACTTTATAGCATAATCATCGTTTTAAGCCTATTCTACTAATAACTTAATAAGTATAATAATTCTGAAAGATTGCAATTAATGTTTGGAGCTTTGGATTTTTAGATGTTAGTTACTAAATAACGCGGAAACAATTTAACCCGTCAAGCGAGCGCCCACCCACAACGTTTAAAACCCCAGCAGGGAATTTTGAAATAAAATATATAAGTCGACCTGTGATAGAAAAAAATAAGTTGCGCTAACATGTTATAAATATAAATAATTTTGTTAGATTTTCGTTTGTTTCTTGCCACTTGTTGAAAGAAAATGCATCCTTACACTGAACTTTATCACATATTCCTCATTGTTTTTGCACTATTGTAAACTTTATTAAACTATGCGTTAATTAAAATAATCACTTCACTACAATATACATTGCTTACTTTACAATAATAATCTATTTGCATAACCTAAGAAATCGCTACCAAACGCTACTTTGGCGGATTTGCGTGTTCAAACTTTGAAAACTTTTATCACTCAGGTATTTCTTTATATGAAAGAAACATGTTGTTTCTTCATTGGCTTTTAATACGGGTAAATTACACCACATTCCTATGTTACATAATAGATACAAGAAATCAAAGTACATAGAAAAATTAAATGGCGCTCACCTGTAAACAGACCGAGAATCGAACCTGGTACCTCTGGATTTCCGGCCCAGCGACTCAACCATTCGTCCACCGTAACACCCAGTAAACACCCGCAATTTTGCCATCTACTTTGACTTCCGTATCATCTATTTTAATAGGACTTTAACCTAAACGCCATCTATGAGATGAGAACCCATATTACACCCATATTACCGGGTTCGATTCCCGGTCTGTTCACAGGTGAGCGCCATTTAATTTTTCTATGTACTTTGATTTCTTGTATTTATATATGTAACTCAGATATTTTTCAAAATCGTTAAAACGAAAGCTCAAAACTCATTATTCATTATATTTTCAGTAATTTGATACAAATTATAACTAAGAATCAATCACCGTTTCATTTTAAATTAATTTTAAACACAAACACTCCCACTGACCAAATTTCAAAGAAATGGCTGCCGAAAGTAAGTAGCAACGAAAGTTCCGATTCCATTTTCTAACGTGCCCTGAGTAGTAAGTAGCATTTTGGCCCATGCGTTTTTTTTTTATGTTGGTAGATAGTATTAACCACCCAGTTTTATTTTGTTTTGGATGGCAACTCAACACAAGCAGAGAAATAACTCGGCCAATGAGGGCGAAGCCGTTAGTATCACACGTGTGACGGGTTAATGGATTGACTGGAAATTGGGCGTACAACTAGATCAAGCGGATTGAAGCATAGCATACTTTATATCCCAATGAGAAGTCCCCTTGAAGTAATAACGGGAAGCAGCTAGTAGGGATGCAGGCTAAGCCACGTGTAAATGCTATTTAGTTTGACATAAGTGACTCTCCTATCGACCGTAACCTAATAAAGTAACGTGGTTTATTGTCAGCTACCTCAAATATTATCTAGTCTATATATATAGATACAGGAAATCAAAGTACACAGAAAAATTAAATGGCACTCGCCTGTGTACAGACCGAGAATCGAACCCGGTACCTCTGGATTTCCGGCCCAGTGACTCAACCATTCGTCCACCGTACACTCAGAAAACGCCCTCAATTCTGCTATCTACCTTGACTTCCGTATCTTTTCTGTTTTAATAGGAATTAACCTAAACGGAATTAATATAGTCTAGTTCAATAACAATTCAGATTACCTATTCACTTTAACCTCAATCCGATCTTACCCGTTACCTTATACTTTCACAGGGCCTTTTAAAACGAATAGAGATATGACTTTGTAAGTTCACTTCACTCTTCATAAACAAGGTACTTAAACCAAATTAACTTGCTATGTTTCCTTCGATATAAAAGTTGTAGGAACAATCTTGCTAACTCAGTTAGGTTATGAAATCGATGTCGAAAGCATATTAGTGAGATTGTTTTGGCTAAAGTTTAGGTACCGTATACTTCTGTTAGAAGGAAATTACGTAGTTATGTTCTAGTTGTGTGTGTATACTTAAGGGTATTTATAGCAGCACTTATCTACATATTTGAATCTCATTGTAATAGAACATAATTTATACCAAATTTGATGTACATATATGTTATAGCTACATATACATAAAGATGAGCTATAGCAACTATAGCAATATTTCCACGCTTTTTCGATTTACAAGTAAACATCCACCAAAAGTAACATTTGAATACCAATCTTGAGGTTACCCGTCTTAACTTAACATAGCAGTCTAAAAAAACACTGTGCACCAATGTTTAAAACTACACGAATTGTGTGCGCTAAAATCCTTAAATTTCCTTGGCTATGTGAGTGATTTGTCAAATGTTATATACTTTAATCTGCAAGTTTTAAACGATTTTTCTTGCCAGAGGTAATAAAACTTCCCTCGATTTGTAGTTTTCCAGGTAAAAAAAGCAATTTAAAAAAATTAAACCGACTTTATTTATTTTCTTTTTTATTCCAATTGTAATTGAAACGAATTACTTAATAATTTGCGCTGTTAAACCAACGACACGTTTTTCTGGTGACGGATACACACTTAACTCACTATCACAAAAACTCATCATCATGAATTTAAGAGCTAGGCTCTTGTCGGTAGAGCAATTTCCTTGACAGCTTTGCTTTTGACAGCACAAAAAGTATTGAACCGATTTTGATGAAACTTACACAGTTCCCTAAGTTGAACTACACTTAGTCCAACCAGATTTGTTGTAATATGACTAATATTTTTTTAAGATATTCGCGAAAAAATATAGAAGAAACATACACTTATGTTTGACACACTTGTTTATACACGATGATATCTAATCCGTGATCAGGTACCAATTTTTTCTAACTCAGTATTGATGGCGGTCACGTTGATGTCGTAGTTAGTTACATCTAAACAATTTTTTTTCTGTGATAATTTTTAATTCGAAATCAGTTTTTCCTAAATTCCTTGTCACCCTACTAATCTGTATCTGTGAGATACCAACCTCTTTAAAAAAATAATCCTAATGATAATTTATAAGTAATAACTTGTCACTGTCATGTATGTAAACAAAGTCATAGAAGTCGCAAATATTGAAAGAGAAAAGTAAATTAGTAATTAAAAAAACATGCCTCGACCATATTTGTGCTCAAAATATCGAGTGTTACAATATTTTAGGTACGTTTATCAGTACAAACCGCAAAACAGCTCAAGATGAACTCAAGAATTATTCCACGAAATTCATCCAAACGTACCAATTCTCACGCACAGTTTGATAAACCGCATGAACTAAAACCTCCGTGACTTCGGACAGTTCACAGTGCCAAACCACGCTCAAGCACCCGGCCAGCCTCGACTTCGTCCTGTCGATCTGGATCGATGCATTTTAAGATACTTTGCTCGGGATCCTCGTAGGAGCAATAGGCAAGCAGCGAGAAGGTTTCATGTGAGTCAGTCCTTCGTGTGGCAGCTACTTAAATCGTCGGAATTGCATTCTTTTCATTTTCGGCCATTTTATCAATTTGAATTCGTTATCTATCACGCCCTAACTACTCATACTCGTAGAAAAGTTTATTTACTTAAGATCTGTCAAATTATCCGCGAAAGCGATGGCACTTGACGTATCGTGATCACGTGATTTTACTTCAATAATTAATCTAGGTGACCATGTATCCAGTGATTATTAGTTTAAATTATGTTTTAACCTTTAATTAATTAAACAGTGAGGTATTTGCGTAAGACCTCGCCTATTAAGTTTGATTTTAGCTAGATATTAATAGTAATAAAACAACTTAAACGGATTAAATCGCGTATATTACTACATTTTAAGTCCCGACGTTTCGTAACCCTTTTCAGCGTTCGTGGTTGCGGGTGTCTACCCCCTTACTTAAAATGGGCGCGACTTAAAATGTAGTAATATACGCGATTTAATCCGTTTAAGTTGTTTTATTATTATGAGTGATAATCGCGGAAACCGAAGACAATATTAGATATTAATATTTGTCTACTCCTAATCACCGATTAAATTTCACCGTGTATAGACTAACATGTGACAAAAACTGTGCAATTCTAACAATATTACGCACATACGGGTCGAACCGATAAAAAAACACACATTTCGGAATTAAGGGTATGTCATTTAGATATAAACACTGCTACGAATCCCAATAACAAGGACATAGCATACAGAGAGAGTTAGGTTAGGCTAGGTTAGCCTACTTGCCTACTACTAACTTACATGAGGCCCTTGCATAGCCAGATTATTTCTAACCGTTTGCAATCGTTGAGATTAAAAATAGTCATAGCAGTAAATCTCTATATTGGATTGTGATTGCAAAGCGAGCGTAGTGAGGGTAGCGGGGCAGGTGCAAAATAATATAAAATCAACCAAAGACAAGTAGGCGTGAGATATATCCCGGTGTTTAGGATTCGGTCTCGTACGTGAACTTCCCTGAAATATCTTCGTTTCGCACGGGACGCTTTGTTAGGTTGACTGATTTTCCCGCTCGAGTCATTGTTACCTGATCGCATTGTTTGTTCGCAAGGGATGGAAAGATATCATAAAAAGTAGGTGAAACGTGGGGATTTTTATTTATATTTGTGATTTGACGAGACTGGTCTTTCGTACGTGTTCATTTTTGCAGTGATTGTTTTTTCCTTTTGAGACAAACTTACAATTTCACTCATTGCATCAACTCCCTGTTTTGATACATTTGACTTTACAATGTAATGTATGTCCAAAATAATTAAGTAAAATCATTCGTGTGCTTTAAATTAAATAGTACTTTTTCAGGGCAAGTACTAGTTATTTATTACACACTTCAAAATACCGCTCATAAAAACCATTACAAGGTCCTTGCTGAGCAGGTAGAAGAAAACAAAAGGTGGTCTTACTGCTAAAGAGATATCTAGTACAGACAATATTTGGGCGGCGAAGAAATTAAAAATTAGTTTTCACTTCTACAACTGAGTTTATTTAAAGTGTTATATTGCAACTTTTAGCAATTATTGCCTTTTTTATTCATCTCGGACCTCAGCCCTAAGTTGAAGAAAGTTTTAGCACATACGAGTAATAATGAAGCTATTTAAATCTTGATTTATGTGCTAGCATCTCAGACCTTGGTCTGAGATGCTAAAAATAAAGAAAAATCTGTGAAAAGAGTTTGAGCGTTTTTTTAGTTATAGTAAAAAATAGTATGACCCATATTGTTTATAGCACAAAATATTGACGTTGTTCTCGCTACCAACGGACCCGAATGGCTATGACGCAAATAAGCAGAAGTTGTTCTATTAAAAAAAATGTCGCCTAAACGCTGCATAGATATTGTGTTGCCTTTGTGTTTACCATTTTTTTACAATATAGTCAAACCAGGTTAGACCGTTTGTTTACGATTGATTACTACGATAAAAATAACGATAACCTTAAAAAATTACGGGTATTTAGCTCAGAAGTCATTACCGATTTGCTAATAGTGTAGGTATACTATCGTAACATTCGTGACTACTTTCTATGTAAGAATGAATAAAACTTTTTACGACATTTTTATGGCCTCTATTTGGACATCTGGAATATGTTAGTGCTATTCGAAAATCATTACGAGAGAATTTATTATCGTCTTATGATATACATTTTTGCCTTAATTGGCAGGTAATTAAGAGGTTATGGTCTTAGTATATTTTTGCAGTAGGTAGTATGTGTTTTCATTATTTGACAGGTAAGTACAAGATTACGTCCTGCAAATTCCTCTTTTTATAACATTTTACTGATTTTATAAGAAGGGGCCCCTTTTTAGGGTTCCGTACCAAAATGGTAAAAAAGGAACCCTTATGGTGCGACTCTGTCTGTCTGTCTGTCTGTCTGTCTGTCTGTCTGTCCGTCTGTCACAGCAAGATATCTCAGGATCTACTGATGCTATTGACTTGAAATTTGGAATAGTGTTAAAAACCGCTAATTTGAGCCTATGGAACAGAAAAAAAAACCTATACCTTTTTTACTTTTTTTATTGTGCTGTGCCTTTCGGCTACGGTCACATTTTAACTGGTAAGTTTTGCCTCCACTAGGTAAGTATCAAGGAGATCAGATGATAAGATTATGGTATGAAATTGAATTTCATTCACCTTATGAGCGTTAGCTACTGCAGGTAGCGAGTTCTCATTACGTAGCGAGCTCTGAACTAGGTTCGATCTACGTACCTTGGTATCTCAAATTCACTTTTCTGGCCACTAGGTCATTGGTACTTACCAAATAAATAATATCATGCACATAATATGAAACGTTGAGTTGCAGAAAACAAACCTGCGTAATTTTATATAAGCATTTTTTATACAATATAGATTTTATGGACTGAGACATGAAGTTAAATATCTTACTTATAAGCTCAATTAGCGTGAATAATTTAGGCACTTCGGTTGTCGGCCTCAATTATCAAACACTTTTCGAAGTTGAGACAAAATTATAAATCGGAAGGGTCCCAAGGACTACAGGGCTGCTAATTGAACTTATTTGACAAGCATTTGGCAGGGATTTTTGAGCTGAAGCAGATTGGCTTATTAGAGTAATGAGGCAATTTTGTCTCGACATTATTCGTGAGATTTATAGCTTTTTAATGCCAAACCAATCGTTTTCATTTCTTTAGAATGTCGATAGCCTTTTGCAATTAGTACCTAATGAAATTAATACACATATTCTTTTAGGAGAGAAGAGAATTTCTCCAAATTCAACCACAAAAGGGTTGAAACGAGAGACATATTTTTGTATAGAGAGCCCGAAATTGACGAGGATCAAATCGCGAAGCGAAATCTAGTCTTAAACAAAAATAGAACTTAAAGCACAAAGAATAAGGTTTTAAAGTATTAAAGCGAATTTATCCCGAGGGTAAGTTTTAGCCGGCCATGCGAGCCGCGGAGGGACACTCAATGCGTCCTCCTAATAGTTCTTTCCACGGTCCTTTTGTTCCGAATCCACTCGGTAAGGTCACAGAACTCCCAGAGGAGGCTTGATTCCGCGCGAAAACGTTAGATGCTCTACCAAGATGAGGTTTACAAACGTATTGGCTAAAAGGATTTTCCTCTATTAGTCACATTTTCCTACGGTTTTCATATTCCACAATAGCGAAGTTTTATTAGGAAAAAATAAGTTAGCATAGAAATATCACCAAAATACGAAGAATCTATTTTTACAAGAACCGATTTGAAATTTTGGGTTTCGTTACATAACCAACTCTTATAAATGACATATTATATGAAGATATCATACACATATTTACATTAACTGTAGTTAAATACGTATTTTTATAGTTGAGAGTATTTCTTCAATTTAGCCGAACGTTCTCTCTAGATCAACCACCGTTTTGGATCGCATATAAATAATTAAAGACTAATGCTTACAGAAGCACCATCTTGTAATGATCTTAAGGTATTACAGCGAGCGCTAATGAAACATTAATCTTATGCAACCACTACGAGATTGCAAGTGAAATTAGTCTCATGCATATTTCAAAGGTGAATTTAATAGAGTACAGAGCTGAAACAATATGTAACAATATATATTCACGACATATTCGTAAATAGCTGTAGGTATAGTCAGCTGGTTCATTCCCATACAGTTTGACAGATGTGTCACAACTATGTGCAAAAGTTGAAGGGTTTCCAATAAGTTCAATATTCTAATACTTATGCCCTGTTTACAAGCTTTCGGTTCGTATATAAAAAAAATAAAAATTAAGTATTAGCAACGATAACTTTCTGCACATGGCTGTCACAAATCTAAATGAGAATGACTTAGCTGCAGATACGGCTGACCTGTCTGCGGTATAAGGGGGAGTCACCCTTCTCTGCTGACATAATCGAAATAATCACTAATTAGGGTTACATAATACCCAAAGGGTGCCAACGGAACTCTATTACTAATAAGGATCTGGAATGAACTTCCTGCTAAGATTTTCCCACTGCGCTACAATATGGGATTTTTTAAAAAGGGTGTCATTAAATTTCTTCGAGACCGGCAACGCATTGGCAATGCATCCAGTGTTGTAAATGTCTACCTATATAGGCGGCGATGACCGCTTTCCATCAGCTGAGTCGTCTGCCTGTTTGCCAGTCTATAGCAATAAAAAAAAACTAATCCTCCGCTGTCCGTCCGTCACAGGGCTCTAACTTTTGAACCGTAATAGGTATACACTTGAAATTTTCTAAAACTAAATAATAAAAACAACAATTAAGTTAAAAAATAAAAGGGAGTCACAGGACTGTATCTTAAAGTATCTTTTGAACCGTAATACTTATATAGAGACTTAATATTTTCATAGAATGTGTATTTTTACTATTGCTAAAAGATCAATTAGGTAATAAAAAGAAAATTAAGTCAGTAATTAAAGGGGTCCCGATACAAGGAACGTGTTTTGTGACGTCTTTTTGGAAATAGATGTTGATATGTTATCCCTTAATGGGCCAACAAAAATGTTGATTAAATTACTAATTCCAGTCAGGGGCTGATAAAAATGTTGTTAATCCCTCCCTGGGTCGCCAATAATGTAGATAAATTGGCCCCCGTCCTGGGAAGCCTGAAGATGTTCTACTCGGCGCCGCCCAGGCGCCGCGACCACCGTCCTGGCGTCTGCAGCAGTAGTGAAGAATTGAACAAATAATAATTTATTACTAACAACATAGCCTAAGTTTACTAACATGCTATGGATCTAATTTTTATTTTATTTATTTGGAGAACATACAAAGATAGACGTACATACAAAGCACTATGGTATAGTAGATTTTAAGATTAGCATGCATCTAACTCTCTAAACTCTCATCTCTAAATTCCGAAATAAATAATTTATTATTATTATTTAACTCTCAAAAAGCCTTAAAAATATATAATTAACGCAAAAAATGTTTAGTTTCAAATGATGCTGATAGATGGCGTTGACCTTACAGGCCTAATTGCACATCAATTGAGACTTCTCATGTCATTTCGCGCAAATAAAGTGCATGAAGCTATGATGATGTCGTGGGAGCAAACAATGACCCTCTTTATGTTTATATGGAAAACCAACCGAATAGACAATCCTTAAGTTACACATTATATCATCACGCTTCATGAAAAACATGAGCCTGGTAACTTGTTGCAAGTTGAAGGTAAGTAAGACTCTGATAAAAGTCTATTCACATCATTTTATGCAATCGGTCTTAGCTCATAATTATTTTAAGTAAAATATTTTAATAATTTCCCATTCATGAAAGAGGTTAGGAATGTTGAAAATTCCACAAGTGATACTATTTAATATTGGTTTACTGTGCCAATAAGGTCGCTGTTATAATGTCGATAATGGTCATCCTCCATACGTGAATAATAGAATGAATATGGTGATAGAAAGCGAACGCGGGAAGAATAAAGAACTAGAAAGGAAAAGGCGTACTCAGTTCTAAGTTCGACGTTGTAACCAGAACTTTAAGCGAATAAGCATTATTTTGATTAAGATTAAAATCCAGTATGCGTATGATGCTACGCTTTGTCGCGCGATAAATAAATGATAAAGCATCTCCGTCACGTTCTGACAAATAGTGTGTGAGAGTGACGAATGTCTTATCATTTATTTATCGTGTGACAAAACGTAGCATCATAAGCCCACAGAACTAATCTATAACTATCTTGTATTCGTTGTAGGTACAAAGCTCCGACACAGTTAAGATTTTTGTCGGGTAACAGTTCTCTATGACCTGAGTGCCATCATTAAAGCCCTGTAAGTCATGCTACGAGTTCTTACCAGGCAAGGCAAGCAACTCGGTTACAACTCCCCCTTCTTGTGTCCCCTCCTAGCCCCCCGTACGAGAGCTCTATCTCAACCAGTGGCTCTTAATCTTTTAGCGATGAGGGGCCCTTTGACAAAATTTGTGTGTTGCCACGAACCGCCAACTGTTTGGAGGTAATATAAAGTAAATAGGTTTGAAGGTACAGTATTTTTTCGGACGGCTTCGCGGACCACTTTGGGTGCTTCCAGGGATCACCAGTGGTCCGCGGACCACCGGTTAAGAACCACTGATCTAAACGTCTTCGCCGGCAGACTGTTAATGCTTAGACAGAGCCTACTCAGATCTCTAATCCAGGCAAACAGAATAACAAATTAACGTTCTCTGTAGTATTATGCACATACAATGCTGCATGAGCCGTGACATTAATAATACAATAATGTGAAAGTTATTCGCCGGTCGCCAGGTAAGCCCCAATAATGTCTTCCGTGTAGATTTATTATGCAACACGGCAACCCACCTAATCAATTAATCCGTTTCGCTTATAGTGGAGGTGCTATCTGACATAACATAACATATTACGGCAATTGTGCCCCACATATTTACTCGATCGTTATATTTGCAATGGCCAAGCGTCAAAATCAAATAAGCCAAAGTGGAATATGCGGCATGCCATTGACGAAATTGATTTTGTCTATTCTCAATCTCAGTATTAGACCTGTTGGGTATTGAGTATTTTAGAGCATGTTTTTTTTTGGGGTGGTCTGTGTCCCGCTTGGTCAAATTTGGCCACTTTGGGAAAACTAGAGTTGTGCCCCTCTCAGAGCATGGAAACAGCTAAGAGTGCTACTTATTTTGAAGTAGTGTGGCTTCAAAACAAAATCTGACTGACCACAATGCCACCCGATTGCTATTGGCGACGACGGCCGAATGCTGTTCGCTAAACACGATACACGATATGGTTCACCAAGCATACCTCGGGAGTAGTTCGCGTTGTTTTTAATGCACATAGCACAACATCTACATTACGTTTGTGGCGAGCAATGCGCGCATGCTACACACGCACACAACACCTGGAAGGTTGCGTTTCCACCAGGGATGTGCGAGGATGCGTAGCGAGGGATGTGTTTGTCATGAACCAATCGTCATTTACCTATCCTCGTCCAGTGCAGCTCTAGTGGAAACAGGTCAGCGGAGCGAGGATAGGTAAATGAAGTGTTTCTCCTCGCACATGGCCCTGGTGGAAACGCAGTCTAATGTGAGCCATCGTCATCCGCTAGAAATATTTTAAAATACTTCAATCTTACCTTTTCTTCAATAATATTCCAAGAGTAGTCATGCAAAGCTTTTTGAAATCGTCGGGTCTGTCGCCACGTGTTCAACGGAACCTCTAGCCGTCTAGTTTCCGCATCTTTTGAAAGGCAAATCTCGTCAAATTTCTGTGCAAGCCCTTCAGAATTTAGTGATCGACTGCTTTAACCTGTCAAAGACGTCAGAGACAGATCTAACCGGGACTGGGTGAATGAGAATATAATATTGACTATCGCTGCAGCCACCTTTAAGTTTCAAACTATTTAGATTTGGTCGTTTATTTATATCAAAAATATCAATTTCATAGTTCACAGGTCGGCAAGGACTTTTTTTATTTTTATTATACTTATATTAATAACTAGCTGATGCCCGCGACTTCGTCTGCGGTGTAAATTATAATTAGGTAATTAATCTTAATAGGCAATTAATAGTTTCTGATATTTGTTCATAAACTTTGTTGTAATTAAACAAAACCCTCAAATATTGGGCCCAAAACAACACAATGCACATTTACCGTGAAAATCAATTCTTAAGTCCATTTAAGGATTATTACCAAAAAATTAAATGCACTTAATAAACCGCTTGTTACTTACACAAAAAAACAATCTACTAATTGCTATATGCTATGCATGGAGTTAAAAACCTTTTACTTTAAAAATTGTACGGGTCCCTAAAAAAACTTTCAACCCCTACTTACTCAACCCGTCTTCGAGATAAATTTTAATGAACCGTGAAATCATTTGAGTTCTATTCAGTTTAATCAGTTTTAGATACCCTACTTTAAAAATCATTTGGTCCCTTTATAAAGTTTTGGTCCCCATTTATAACCCTTGGAGATGAATTTCAAAAAATGGTTTAACATTTTTTCTGTACCCTTATTGAAGGATCTATGTACGAAGTGTCAGATTTCCTACTTCAAAAATCCTTTGGACCCTATACAGAGTTTCAACCCTCATTTAAACCCCTTTGGGGATAAATTTCAAAAAACTGCAATCACTTTTCTTTTCTTTTTTAGATGAGTTCAAGATCTACTACAAAAATCGTTTGGTCCCTTTACAAAGTTTCAACCCCCTTTTGATCCCTTTTTAGGGATGAAAAAACGGTAAAACCACATTTCTTTTTTCTTATTAAGGAGTCTATGTACGATGTCCCAGATCGCCAACTTCAAAAATCTTTTGGTCCGTATACAAAGTTTCGACCCTCATTTAAACCCCTTTGGGGATGAATTTCAAAAAAACAGCAATCACTTTTCTTTACCCTCATGGATGAGTTTATGTAAGAAGTTTAAGATCTACTATAAATACCGTTTGGTCTCCATACAAAGTTTTGACCCCCGTTTGACCCCTTCTTAGGGATGAATTTAGAAAAACGAAAAATCACTTTTTCTACTCTTATTGAGGAGTTTATATACGATGTCTTAGAGCTCCAACTTCAAAAATCGTTTGTACCCTACACAAAGTTTCAACCCCCATTTTAACCCCTTTGGGGATGAATTCCAAAAAACAGCAATCACTTTTCTTTACTCTTATGGATGAGTCTATGAACGAAGTTCAAGATTTACTACAAAAATCGTTTGGTCCCCATACAAAGTTTCAACCCCCGTTTGACCCCTTTTTAGGAATGAATTTCGAAAAATGGTAAAACTACTTTTCTTTATTCTTATTGAGGAGTTTATGTACGATTTCTCAGAGCTCTAACTTCAAAGTTCAAATTTTCAACCCCCATCTAACCCCTTTTGGGGATGAATTTCAAAAAACCGTGAAATGACTTTCCTGTACTCATATTGTGGAGACTATGTACGATATCTCAGAGCTCCAACTTCAAAAATCGTTTCAAGCCCCATTTAACCCCCGTTGGGGATGAATTTTGAAAAACGGTGAAATTACTTTTTGCAACTAATCTCCTAGTTTAAAAATCGTGTGGTCCCCATTTAAACTTTCAACCCCCGTTTTACCCCTTTTAGGGATGAATTTCGAAAAAGGGTGAAATTACTTTTCTCTACTTATATTGAAGGATCTATGTGCGAACTCTGAGATCTCCAACTTCAAAAATCGTTGGTGCCTATACAAAATTTCAACCCCCGTTTAACCCCTTTTGGGGATGAATTTCGAAAAACCGTGAAATTACTTTCCTACACTCATATTGTGGAGCCTATGTACAATGTCTCAGAGCTCCAACTTCAAAAATCGTTTTAACCCCCATTTAACCCCTGTTGGGGATGAATTTTGAAAAAAGGTAAAACTACTTTCTTAGACCTTTATCGAGGAGTCTATATACGAAGTCTCAGATCTGTAACTTAAAAATAATTTGGTCCCTAAACAATATTTCAACCCCCGTTTTACCCCTTTTAGGGATGAATTTCGAAAAAGGGTTAAATTACTTTTCTTATCTCATATTGAAGGATCTATGTGCGAACTCTCAGATCTCTAACTTTAAAAATCGTTTGGTGCCTATACAAAGTTTCAAACCCCCATTTAACCCCTTTTGGGGATGAATTTAGAAAAACCGTGAAATTACATTCCTGTACTCATATTGATGGGTCTATGTGCAAAGTCTCAGATCTCCGTCTTTAAAAATCGTTTGGTCCCCATTTAAACTTTCAACCCCCGTTTAAGCCCTTATAGGGATGAATTTCGAAAAACCGTGAAATTATTTTTCTGTACTCATATTGAGGAGACTATGTACGATGTCTCAGAGCTGCAACTTCAAAAATCGTTTCAACCCCCATTTAGGATGTTCCCCATTGGGGATGAATTTTGAAAAACGGTAAAATTACTTTCTTCGACCTTTATTGAGGAGTCTATATACGAATTCTCAGATCTGTAACTTCAAAATAATTTGGTCCCTATACAACATTTCAACCCCCGTTTAACCCCTTTTAGGGATGAATCTCAAAAAAGGGTGGAATTACTTTTCTCATGTCATATTGAAGGATCTATGTGCAAACTCTCAGATCTCTAACGTCAAAAACCGTTTGGTGCCTATACAAAGTTTCAACCCCCATTTAACCCCTTTTGGGGATGAATTTCAAAAAACCGTGAAATTACTTTCCTGTACTCATCTTGATGGGTCTATATGCGAAGTCTCAGATCTCCTACTTTAAAAATCGTGTGGTCTTCATATAAACTTTCAACCCCCATTTAACCCTCTTTGGGGATGAATTTCCAAAAACGGTGAAATTACTTTTTTTAAATTGTATTAAAGAGTCTATGTTCGAAGTCTCAGATCTCCTACTTTAAAAATCGTATGGTCCCCATATAAACTTTCAACCCCCATTTAACCCCCTTTGGGGATGAATTTCAAAAAATCCCTTCTTATCCCTTACTTACGTTATATAACCACCCTACTGTGAAAATTTCAAGTTCCTAACTTCAGTAGTTTCGGCTGTGCGTTGATCAGTAAGTCAGTCAGTCAGTCAGTCAGGACTTCTTCTTTTATATATTTAGATAATAATAGAATATTTTCTCAACGGTATTATTGGGTCTCTTTATTCTACTCAGTATTCATATGATCACACATATTGTACCATGATATACTCGATATTTTTTGCTCATTTTTTTGATCCAACAAAGGTTCAACTACTAGGGCATCGCAGAAGTAAAGGATAAAATTGTATTATGATAGAAGCAATAAGTACGGTCAGAACGACAACCGATTCTTACTCAATAACCTCTCGAGAAAAATAGATAAGAAACTTGAAGGGTAGTAATGAACAAAAAACCGAAGAGACTTAAAGGACCGGCTCCGATATAATTTGCTACACCATTGTGAGCCCTCACAATGTGTGTCCAGCGAATAAGCTACGGCCAGGCTTTGTATAACCCTAAAGTGAGGAATAGCGAGAAATTGCCTAGACCGTGCCTCAAAACTACATCAACGATAAACTTAATTATAAATCTAGCAAAATTGGTACACAAAGCTCTATGTACTGTACATTTTATGCTTTGCAATATTGTTCTGCTACTTCGTGGTAAAGAGAAAAATAATACCTACCGAGAGGTAAGATTTTCATCGCGATTCTTGTATTTATCAGAAAATAAATTATCAAAATGTAGGCGTAAACGCCGATTGAAACATATTTTCGTGGGAAGTTATTTTATTCTTAAAGCACAATCACATTAAATATTTCACAATGTATTTACAAAAAGTCATTGATCTGGTTGCTAACATCTGTAAGGAATTTACTTACACTGAAATCAATATTGCAGAGCAGAAGTGTTATGACAATAGAATTCGAATTGCGATATAACACTGAACGCCCATATAATCGTTTGGCTGAACGCATGCCGACATTCATGTGGGTATCGTGCAATCTTTTCTCATTCTATTTTGCATTTGCCCACTTGTATGCAATATGACCAAGAGTATTCATGCTGGTATTTCATTGAGATGGTTTTCTTCCTTTGACTGGCATTTATTTCAGGTTTGTTTATTCTTAGTGACATCTTATGTTGCTAAATACACACAACATACAAAATAATAATATACAGGATGGAAAAAAACGACCGCTACATTGACGACAACTACCTTAAATACTAGTATTGGAAATATATTGTTTTACCCGATGGTCGACTGGTACAGAATGTCTTATGGTATTCAGTTCGCCTATGGTACTTTTTTATTATTGTGCACTTATTAGGGTTCCGTACCAAAATGGTAAAGAAGGAACCCTTATGTTGCGACTCTGTCTGTCTGTCTATCTGTCCGTCTGTCTGTCACAGCCAGATATCTCAGGAACTACTGCTGCTATCGATTTGAAATTTAGAATAGTGTTAAAAGTAGCTAACCCGAGTTTATTGAACATAAAAAATATCTTGTACCTTTTTTACTTTTTTTTTTAAAGTCTCCGTAATGGGACTTTGAAAATTGAAAGTAGGGCTATTATATTGAGTGGGGTATTAAATTAAAGGGCTTGATTTGTAGATTAAAACACCATTTTTATTTTTCTTCTTAAATAAGTAGTTTTTGATTTATAAATAAAAACGTACCATTCCCCCCCTATTATCACCGAAGTTACTGATCAGAAAAATGTGTCATAATTCCTAATTATCAATATCAACCTGAATATTACAGGAAAAATAGAACGGTCTTCCTAATTTTAATATTTTTTTTAGAATTTTACAAAAAACATAAAATAACATATAAACTACTAGCGCCATCTAGCGTAGAGTAGCAAAACTAAACCGTGGCCTGTTTCTGATTACAGAAAAAATGTCTATTAAATATAATAATTACTCATCAGGTATTGGGAAAAAACCATAAAGTAACAATAATCATTAATAACTCTAAAATAGTACTACTTACCTATGTTAGGAAATCTAACACTAGTATTACGGTATTACCACAAAAATGAAATAACACTAGCGTCATCTAGGGACACAAATCTAAAATAAGGCAGCTTGTAGCAGCAATTTTAATTCATTCATTTTAATACACAAAAATGTGTTTCAAAACATGATTCCTTCATGAAAAATGATATATGTGAGCTAACCTAGCTGACGAAAAATAATTTTCAGTAACAATCAAATTACAAGTAAAGTTTACGCGCTTTTTAGTACCAATAGATGTCGCTGTACCGTTCGCTGCATCGCGCTGTTAAGATTTTTCCTGGTTTAATGGGCTAAGGTGGGTTTGCTGCATGCAACGTTAACTCTTGTACTATCATGCAAGGCCAAGTATATATAGTAGGGTGGAGCGCGATTGTATGGATTTTTTTTTTTCGAATTTCAAAATGGGACGCAATGGAATAGGTGCTCAATACCGTAGCATATTATGTCTTAAATAAATATGAAATTGGATTATTATAAGTACTGCCACAACGACAAGTAAGTTTTTTAAAACATAATATTAAAACACCTGCACAACTAACACTATATGGATAATATATGCACATTTTATATTTTTCTTACTTCATACATGCAATCTAGTTTACTTTTATAAGATAGGTATAAAATATCACGGCATTATCATATCGTTTTTTTAAATACTATCAAGTAGTATTTTTAAGGATAGCTTAAAGAAACCAAAACAAAGAATTTGCAGTCCTATTGGGTGGCATTGCCACGAATCACAGCTATAATATACGACGACAAGGCTGTGAACGAATTAGGACATGTTATGATATAATAAAAATACTGGAAAGTATAAAACTATAGATGTAATCTTGCCTAAATTTTGCTTTATGCCCTACCTACAACACGCAAGCTACTGAATGAAGCATCAAATTAGTAACAAAATCATATTTTAGAGCTACACATGGGCTAGAGAAATATGAAGAAATGGATAAAAAACTAATTCCAGTCTTGTCATATCTTGCAAAGTGCGAATGTGAAAAAATTCCATAGTATCAAATTTTATTCAAGGTTACTTTGTTATGTATAACCGCTTAGTATTGGTGATTTTAATTTTCATCTGGTTTTTAGTTATTTCAAGTAGCAGTACTATCAATAAAAAACGTATTTTTTAAATCGAGCCTAACTGTACTTAGCATAGAAATTGGGTCAGTTTTCCAATACTTCAATGACCTTGGGGCAGTACTACCACTGAAAATTTTGAAAAGCTCTCATATAAACTTTTGATTGTATTACCCTAGAGCATCAGTTTATAATTATCCCTATTTCAAAATCCAAAAAAAAGGAAATCGCTCCACCCTAATATATAGTATATACGATATGAAATGCGTGCTAAATACATACTAGAAGTTTGTTCGGAACCCTCGGTGGGCGAGTCCGGCTCGCACTTGACCGGCTTTTTTTTATATTCTGCCTAATAGTTTCGTCATGATCGTCCGTATCTCATAGGCATTTCTTTTTAACTGCATTCAAGGATTTTTGAACATTTATCTTCCTTGAATGAGGTGATTCGAGTCGGTTGGTTTTCTATACAAACCAAAAGAGGGTCATTATTTGCTTCTACGGCATCAATTAGCCTAATACGTTTTACTTGCGCGAAATGACATGAAGAATCTCAAAAAAATATAATTTTAGCAAAAAACGTTTACATATATACAGGAAATCAAAGTACACAGAAAAATTAAATGGCACTCGCCTGTGTACAGACCGAGAATCGAATCCCATATCCTATTAAAACAGAAAAGATACGGAAGTCGAGGTAGATAGAATTGAGGGCGTTTTCTGAGTGTACGGTGGACGTACTCTGTACTTTGATTTCCTGTATCTATATATGTAACATAAAAATGTGGTGTAAAATTTCCCGCATTAAAAACCAATGAAGAGACAAAAATTGTTTCTTTCATATAAAGTAAAAAACGTTTAGTTTCAAATTATACTAATAGATGGCACTGACATTGAAGGCCCAATTGCACGTTAGTTCTGGTTTTTTGAGACTCCTCATGTCATATTGCACAAAATTTATCAAGCTATAAAATAAACCTTGTTGTAATAGTACATTGTGTATCAAGGGCGGTAAGTAAGGAATTCCTTTACCGCCCGTGGCACACACAATGTTTTTCATCACACTTGTGAGGAAATCTGATTTAAATAACCTTACTTAACCTAAATGAAATTGTAAAACTGACAGTGACATTAGTGACATATATCCATAGACAATGCGAATGTCAAGTCACGTTCGGAAACCATAGCGGTAAAGACTTAAAATAGTTGATTTTATATTTGCATAATACTGAAATACACTATTTAAACATTTAATTAATGTTACAGAAATATGTGTTTACATGTATTTGTAATAACAGTTCTCTTTAGATAAATATTTCAGTAATTAATGTTAAAAAAGTAAGTTGGCGTTTCCTTTGAACATGACAAATAAGAGTAAAACAGAACCAGCGTTTGAAATTTAAAAAGAAAACCATTACGCCCTAGGGCGTAATAGGTCCTTTACGGCCCGCAAAACCTACGTGTAACAACACTATTTTCGAGCAAGTGTGATGAAAAAATAATTGATGCCGTGGAAGCAAATAATGACCCTCTTTATGCTTTTATGGAAAACTGATTCGAGTCGATCAGTTTCTTGATCGGGATTTGAAGCAGTGAAATATGACAAAAAAATGGATATGTTTTAAAATATGGATGTGTATTGACTGACAGTGATAAATGTTCAGTAAAACACAAGTTTAATCCAAATAACACTGTGCAAAAGTCCATGAATGCAGTATTTATTGTTTTCAAAAATTAAAAAGCAAGTCTCCTTTGCATAGAAATGGCTGTTTTCAAGATGCGAGGTTGCCGTTAATTTTTTCCACCCTTTACTTACATCACTATAATAATGAAGAGATCGCTTTTTAGAGATAAGAGCGCCTGTTGGCTACCTTTGTAAATTGTTTTAATTATGTACAATAAAGTATATTTGTATTGTATTGTATAATTAATGAAATCTTCGAAAAAAAAAACTTTAACAGGAATTTTACAGATGTACCGTAGGAGTAAACGGTCGAAAATAGGTAACAGTAGGTACATTTACTTATTACAAATAACGTTTCGAGCCAATGAACGTTATATCAAACGAAATTATTGGAAATAACTTTAGAGCATTTGAATATTATAATAAGTGTAATTATACACATTTTTTTTTATGGCATTTGAATTTAGACCATATGAATCATTATAGCAAATTAATTTCGACAAAGTGATTTTATAGCCATTGATTTTATACCAAATAAGGGGATACCTATATAATGGCCAGAAAAAAGTACAGGAGTAGAATAAATAACTTAATGCGTACATATAGGTATCGGCACCAGAATTGAGACCACAACAACAATGCCATGTAATGATATCGGAATTTAGTGTTCTTTTTTCAAACCAAACTACGGCTTGCATGATGGCACGGGCCGTGTAACACTGTAATGACGAACATAGCCGACTCGTAACATAGTTAGTACTATTGTATACGCGCAATATTATCCGTTTCAAATAGTCTTGTTTAAATTAATGGATATCTGACGGAATAAAGGCCAAATATGGGTATATATATTAATCGTAAAATCAAAGAGTTACATTGATATAATGTATCATTTCAATCGTGCAAATAAATTGCATTTACTCATTCGTTCATTCACGACCTTTTTTGCAGTTAGTACTCTATGTAGCCGAGTGTTTAATCATTCACCCAACTCTCCTGCCGATGCCTATATCAATCAAATTAATTAATTCAGGTGTATACGCTAAAATGAACATGTGCAGGAGGATCAATCCTATTCATAAACTATTTCTACGTCGATCTTACTCGTTTGTAGGATTGGGCAAGGTTCAAAAAGGTCAAAAGGCTCTCAAATTAATGAACTTTCAATAAAGATCTCATTGATTTGAATAAGCTATAATGTATCCATGACTTTATTGTCAGACCTCATATTTTCCCCAATTTATCGGGGTACTCCTTTTGCGGTTTTCATACAGTTTCTACGAATATTCTTTTTTATTTGCCGCAGTCTTCGCCTATTCTATAGCTTTAGAAATCATTTCCTCTTTTCATTTTAATAACGATTTCAATTTTCAGCTCGGTCTTACTTATTTAATTTGAAGACAATACAAAGAAAAGCAAGAAATATTTTATTACGACGTTAAAATAACATTGTTTAAAGCCTACTGTCAGTCCATGTACACTTGCGCCTTGTGGACCAGATATAAGCAGACATCGTACCAGGCTCTCAGGGTCCAGTATAACAATGCTTTCAGGATGCTGTTGGGATTGAGGAAACATTGCAGTGCATCAGGGATGTTCGCGGAAGCTCGAACAGATTGTTTTTATACAATAATCGCTTCCCTAATGCACAGGGTGTGGAACAATACCAACAGCTTCCTGAAAGCAATTGCTGAGAGATGGGACAACATTATCCAGTTTTTCTGGGTGAAGACGCACACCTCACATTATTTAAGTCGCTTCACCCCGAAAATATTACTATAGGCTAGTTATTATTATAATTATTATTTAAATAAAATTGTTTACTAACCAATATAAATCGTGTAACCTACTAAGAAAAATATGGATTTATAATCTGAAATAAACATTATTCATTCATTCATTCATTTATTCGTATCACACATTTCTGAGATGAACATTTTAGTTCGGCTAATATTCTAACTGTGCAGCAAAATCATTTACTAGTAGCGACGTAAAAAAATGCCATATAAAAAATATATAATATTTTGCCAAACATATTTTTCTCACGTCAACAGGAAAGTAAAAGGATTTACTTTTGTTTGCAAATACTCATGTTTGTGACTAGACAGACAAAACATACCGTATTTTGAGCTTATCATGTTACTTTGACCACCCATAAAAATCCATTTTATTAAATTAATGTTTTTTAAAATAATATCATACGATTACACGAAAGCGGATAAATCACATACCTATTGTCATTTTTAAAAATGTATTCATTCCATAAATGGGTTTCTACAGGTGGGCAATGTAACCTTATACGAGTAAGATCAAAGTACCTTACGGTAGACTTTGATTCAAAAGCGAGACGATTCATCTAAATAACGAGCAGTATACCGATAGCGCTCCGCAGCAACCCGCGGGAATGGCATCGCGGGCACTCCGGCGATGGGTGCATCGGAATGCTTCGTTACTGCTGGCCGCAAAGCCTCGGATTTTTGCTTGTTGCGCTCCTGAAATGCTAATGCTGGAATATTCTATGCGACTCTTTAAAAGTATGCAAACCATCATCTTAAAATGCTTTTATCCGGAAATGAGACAGTTTACGTGAGCATTGTGCAGAATACGAGTAGTAAGTAGAGTAAGAGTAAGTTTTTGTTTTACATTTAGACATGCTTAACACCGTCAACAGTTTCAGGAAATCGTTTCTCTATTCTTGACCAATATTATGGGTTGTAATCAATCATTCAAAAATCCTAGAACTATGCTATGCTTAGATACGTTACTTTATGCTTGCTTACGTAATTAGCGTTAGTAAACACAAAAAAAAACGTAAGTTATGGTACAAATATTCAAAGTACTAGAAAAGTACTTTGAATATTTGTACCAATATTAATGATTCCAATACGCATGTTAATACAACAAATTAATTATTGAATCGGTGACTTCAGTTAATACCTAACCTAAACTAACTTGAAATTGAACGAACTCGGAATATTGGCTACATAGTTATTCGATTCGAATAGTCTGTTCAAACAGCATTAGAATCCTGTAATACTCGCGAGGAGCAAATTTCAGCACCGTTCCCGCACTAAAATGATAGTGCCAAGCGACGTCGGTAATTTGACAAAGGTATCTTGGAACGCAACCAAATGGATAAGGCATACTACGCTCGGTAGGTTCGTGTTGTGGCGCCGCCATTGTACAATCGACACTTGCTGTTCGCTTTACTACTTAATTTGATGGGCGTTGTAAATGCTTTGTCAGAAACGTTTAGTGGTAACGGGTGCTCTCGGATACGTTTACAACTATGTACTCGTTTCAGTATTGTTTATGAACACATACTAACCTGATGAATTTATAAATTAACCTGATGAATTTTAAATTTTCTTTCATAATATTTACAATTATATAATACATGATATCTGTTTTACACAAGTATAGTTAAGTATTAAACTCGGCTAACGCTACCTACATACTCGTAATTATTAAACACGAACAAACTAAGAGTTTCAAAACGTGTTTGTTCTCAACTATAACCTTCTGACGCCGGTTGAAGTTTTGTATGGGCAACCTATGATTTTTAAAGTGGATACAGGATAATCTGAGACTTGTCATTACAAGTTAAGAGAAGAAATTTCCCCGTTTTTCGAAATTCATTCCCAGCCATTTAAAGTGTATTGTTTAATTGGTTTTTATCAACATAAACTAAAACCTATTTATTAAGACGAGCAGATAAAATTGCATTTACTTTGTCAATATAAGTATAGTGTTTTTGAATTAACCATAAATCGTTCAAAAACAAACTAGAACGTTAATCTACGCATTTTCATTATTTAATAATAAAGTTAAGATACAGGAAAACATTTCTAAGTACCTACTAGCAGAAAATCTTAACTTAGTTCCCTCTGAAGTTATTGAGGCAAAAGAACTTGGCCCGTAGTTCGAGGGGAAAATCAAATCAGTTGTCGGGAGTTTTCAAGTGACGTGCAGGACTAGTGTCTAGTGCGAGCCGTCATCGGAAATTGATTATCCAATTAAGAGGCTTTTGTAACTTTCTTGAAGCGCGTAATCTAACACTAGTGGTTCTGTGAACTGTAGACCTTGCGAGTGTGGCAACCCCCATTGCTCCGCCATTTTGATAAATTCCAATATCGACATCAAATTCTATACAATTATTGGTCCTGCTCACAAAATTTCACGAAAATCAGAGAAATTTGACTTGTAGAAGAAAACAAGCGGACATCCGGACAGGCAGACATACGAAACCATTTATGCTCAAGCTGAAACGGAGAAGCTTCCCTCAAGCTCGTTCGATCAAAAAGATTTTTATATGTCTAATCACGGTGTGTTCGACGGAGTTTCTATGCGTAATTAAAGTAAAGTAAGTAAAAAAATATTTATTAACTCCACCACAAAGTATACAGTATTTTAAATTTAATCCTTAGTCTCCGTTAATGATGGATCTCAAAATATATTTAATGCTACGAGTAATATAAAACGACTACTACACTGACAATTATTTTGACTCTGGCAAAATAAGTATCTTCAGCCCAGCTCCACCTCTGATATACAGGTCGACTTCAAATTGGTAATACAAAACACTTGATTATGGCTCAGTTAATGCCATGTAGTGTAACACATTAACCCCTATGTTAAAATTTGCTGTATTTAATTATTGCTTATTTTCTAACAAAACAAATAATTAAAGTCCTAAAGTGTGGTTACACTCCATTAAATACCTAAGTGTCATACCTTAGCACCTTATTTTCTTTGACAACTGACAATTACTTATCAAAATACGTTTTCTTCATAAATATTGCGGCATGTGACGGATAACCAAAGAGGAAAGTGTTCATTTGAAAATCTTTAAACCTCTTTGTTTATTATTATGGTAGGATAACCATGTTAAGCCAACAAAAATGGGATGAATTAATAATTAAAAAAAAACATACTTCTGATTATTTTAAAAGTATGAGACTTAATTGAGGGGCTAAGTTTAGGGGATATGTATGTAAAACATTCATTTTGTAACCAATTCAAAGTCACCCTGTAATATCAAAAACATCATCCATTATCATATATTTTTTAAACCCTCTTTTGTCCCCTTTGCTTTGTTGTAATTTGAATAAGTATAATATAAGCTTCTTTTTCGTCATGCAGATGAGTATTTTGGATAATTAGTAACATAATTCTATTCAAACTCTGTTCTGCTTGAATATCATACTCCACCTAACTTGCTTCAATCAAACGTAGATAATTGACGCGACCATACATAATAATATAGTCAAAACACCTTAAGCTTGATATTCTTACCTATATCTAGAATTCTCTACCGCCAGAATAGTACAGAAAATACTGTTATTGTATATAATTTTAACCAATACCACTACTTTTTAGGCGATAACTTTAGGGCATTCACACACGATCGTTTTCAACTAAGTTACTGCAACGAGCGGACGTGCGGCCCCTAATTTGTGTTTTACGACTGTTAGTTTATTGGCCGTGTTTAAGAGCCTTTGGCTTTAAAATTTATTGTAATGGCGAGTTTTATTTTATTTAAAGCTGGAACCAAATTTTATAGACCTAAATCTTTATAATACTGACCTAGTGCTCATGTCTCTAAAATATCACGTTGTGGTCCTGTGTGCCGACACAAGAAGGAGCTGTAGCCTATAGGAAAACCAAACAGTGTCAAATATTTAAACCCTTTAGTTAAAGATTGTAATCAATTTGTCTGCAACTTCATTCGTAAAGGGCCTTGGCTTTTAGTTAAAACATATATGTTTTTACTAAAAACATGTTATAACATGTTTTTAGCTATTTCTGTGTCATAACTAATAGAACATTTGTTAAGTCGATTTTTGATGTATGCGGTAACAAACTGTTCAGTATACAAAGAAGTTAAAAACTTTACAATTCGATTCGAACGAAAAAACAAACAACTGCACTTTAAACAATCATTCAAAAGCCAATAGTTGTTCAATTTAATGGATAATAATAAATGAAATACGACATCGTGCAATAATATCTCAAGATCCGATTCTCTTAAACGATATTACGTCTTCAGTGAGCTTCAGAGCACTAAACCTATTAAGGTGCGCTGTGGATACAGTCATTTCCGGATATTACGATTCCAGCCGGTAATGGAATACGGTAAATCAAAACCGGGGAATGCTTGGGCGGTGACTCGACTCGACACCAAGCCTGTCAGATATTAATATCGACTCGTCCTCATTCTTGATTGCTTTAAATAGACATAAAACATAATTTACTTACTATAAATGTAGTATGAAAGTGATGTTAATTGACATTGTCTAATCTATTATATTTTTTACCTGTATTAGATTCTTAATTTAGATTTGTGGTAAAAAGAAAACTAATTGCCCGGGCATAGTATAAAGTAACGAATAAATTATGGATAGGAATATCGATACCTTTAGACTCAAAGGACGTAAACGCCGCAGGTTCTAATGGAGCTTACGCCCTTTGAGTCTAAAAGTATCGATATTTGAAAATAATAAGGTTTTACGTTCTGCATGAGTAATTAATTTTGATCAGTCATTTTTTAACTAAACTACACCTACTGTGCTAAACAAACCTGAGAAGTAGGTAGTTATTAAATTATGTTTTGTACTCATGTTTGTTCAACTTGCATGCTGTGTTTGCCTATAATTAGTTGTACACTTATCTTAAGAGGAAACAGGAGGGCAGTTTTTCCATACAAACGTAGTCCCCTGTTTCCTCCCTGGATAATGCCAGTAGAGCAATAATTTTTTGTCCAAAAATCTATGGCTACTATTGATATGTTCCTATGTTTTCCTTTTTACGATAAATTGATTCTCAAAAGAGATATTAACCTTCAAAAACCTAAAAAAATGCCAGATTTTCCGCTGTGCTCACACATCCAGAAAACAAATTTGACTAGAATATTAAAAAAAAGGAAAACATAGGAACACGGCCAAAGCCTTTCTTTAATGTTTAATGAAAAAATTAGTTAAATAGGTTAAGTTTTGGGGAAGAAATCAGGGGACTACGAAACGTTGTTTTCATGAAATTTTAAAAGGTATTTTCGGTCCAAGCTGCAGTTGTCTCTATCGCGCTCTGCGGGGGAGAGGCGGGCAGTGCGCGACAGCGACACATTTTACAAATACCTAATTTTCAATTCTCTCAACCTTACTGTTTCCTCTTACCTTACCTTACCCTATGATCTAAGCTAACATTCATATGTTATGGTGTAATAACTGTTGGCGAACCTTAAATCAATAAATAAATAAACACAATGGCCACAAATCCTTTTTCATTGGCGTTATCAAAGAATTGCTCAAGCATTGCTGCATTTTCACCGTTAAATAGGATATCACCGAGCGTATCTAAGTACTACGCGTTAGTAGGTAAATTCCTCACTTGATTTTATTAAAACACAATATCATCGAAGCATCATATTGATTTTATGCTTCAGTGCTTGAAGAAAAATATTTAAAGCTAGTTTTGGAGATGAAGTAGTACTTTCTGGTGGACGGCGGGAAAAAACAAATTCCCGTAGTCCACCTAGGTGAACCAGGCAGGTGGACCACGGGCAACAGAGGCATTTGAATTTTGACAATTGAGTTTGAAACAATAGTAATTAAATGATGTTTTCCTTTTCAGTTATCTCTCCGATGTTTTGAACAATACAAAACAATTATGGGTGCACCTACAAAGTGCCTACTTACTCGTATTTCGGTTAAGTGATAATTTAGTCAAGACATTTTATTTACTTTATTAGTAACACTAGTACTGTTTTAATTATTTTGGCAAGATTTTTTTAAAGTCGATACATCTAAGCATAAATGAACCTTAGAATATCCAACTATATCAATAGTCAGTAATGTATTCATTGAACATACTGAACGTGCCAACATAAGTATACCACGTATGTATGTACATCACGTGTAGAAAGACAAGAGCAAACACTAAATCAAACCAGTTTGTATTTGCACAACATTGCAGCGTGGTGAATACTGCCAATACTGCATAACAATGCAGCAAAATAGCCTGATAACCAACTAAATTGAAGCTTGCAAATTAACTCGGTGTAAGGCAAGAGATATATGACGGTTTTAACTTGTTTCAGTTAGGAAGTGCCTAAAATAAAAAGCAATTTTTGTTAAAATCTATTTTCAAACAATCTTTTGTCCTAACATTTTTATCCCTGGAAGATTCTAAAGCAAGATGGATGCGACAGGCAGCACTTCAGCATAATAAAAACGGAATTCCTTCATTAACGCAAAGAGGGTACCTTTAGTCTACGGATGGCTATAAGAATCTAAGTTGAACCACTCTTTTAAAAAATGGTAGCTCAGAGTTTATTGTCGTGGAACAGAAAACTCGGTGCTTGCCGAGTTTTTGGCAGCTTATCATTTAGTTTGTAAGTTATTTTGGTCGGAGAACCTTTTCGAAATGTTGCCATTATTTTTATTTAGTCCATTGTGCCAAAAACTAAACATGCAGCGAATTCAGGAAAGATACGTAAACTAAGGACACAAGAACATTGGTTTTAGTTTACGTATCTTTGCTGAATTCAAACTATAAAGTTTCAATGCTTCTAAGATACTTTGAAAAAGTATTAATAACAAAGAAGTTTATTTGTATTTGTAGCTTAATATTTGTAATTATAATTTCCACAAATTTACGCTGCCCGTTGTTTGTTAAGCAATTCAATCCTAACAATAGGTATTATAAATGTGATGATTTGTGAAAATGCTCGGAGATTTGGATGTTCGTTACTAAATAACGCGGTCATAATTAAATATATTGAGATGAAATTTGCCATAAAATTAGTTCTGTCCTGGTTCTGGTCCTGTAGGCGTATGATGCTACGCTTTGTCGCGCGATAATTAAATGATAAAGCATTTGTCACGTTCTGACAAATAGTGTGTAAGAGTGACGGATGCTTTATCATTTATTTATCGCGTGATAAAGCATCATACGCATACTGTTCCATTCAGTACGCGTACATACGATTATTTATATCCCGTTAAGGAATTTCCTTGGGCCAATAATGTGAAGCTGAGGGCAAATGCTAGTTGTCAATATTTTTGAGACAGTAACAACAGTTGTTGAAGATATTCGAAATGTGATTATGTACCTTCTCCAGCGGTAAGCAAGAGTTTCCGTATCTAAGATTTTTGTTAGATTGCGAAATACTCGAGAAATAATTTCTGTTTACTCTCATCTAATCCCCAGAGCCGTGGCACTCTGATCGAACGCTCCGCGATTTAGACTTATCCGATGTAGCCGACTGGATTTAGTCGGATTTATTAATTCTTGACATTTTTCTTCGAAATTAAAGTTGTGACCTTTGACATTACAGTGCCTTCAGAATAAACGGCTAAAATTATGTAATATAAAGCTTAAAAAGCTCACTAAAATATGTACTTTTAGGTATGTATAGTAAAAAAATCCCTACATCTAAATAGAAGTAGGACGGTGTTCAATTGCACTAATTTTACACCCAACAAATCTAGATTTTTTTAACCAAAGCCTGTGGACTCCTCGGCGTCACTGCAACCCTTAAGCTACTTCACGCACCTGTCGTTGTACCTACTGCCGCGAAAGTTGTAGATGTTAAATTTTGTATTTGTACTAACACTAGATATAAGTATAAGCCATTATAATATGTAGTTACTAACAACTCTATGGATTTGAAGTCCGAAATAAATATATTTGAATTGGAATTAAACTTAGGGTTGCCAGACGAAGATCTACGTTTCTATCATGGCCAAGACAAAAAATATATGGACTCAAGACTTATAATTTTTTCCAAATAGCGCCATTTATTACCCCCCACGCAATAAGAGGGGTGTTAGAAGTTTGACGCCTATGTCTGTCTGTGTATCTCTCGGTGCGTCTGTCTATGGCATCGTAGCTCTCGAACGGGTGGACCGATTTTGATGCGGTTTTTTTTTACGTGAAAGCAGATTTCTTTGCGGGTGTTCTTTGCTATGTTTGGTGAAAATTGATCAGCAGTTTGAAGAATATCAGTTTTTTTCCAAAATGATGCAAGGCATTTTCGGCGTAAAATGGAATTTTAGTACGTAAATAACATTTAAAAAGCATGATATAAAACTTAAATTGAAAATTTAAAAAAGCTCCGACAAAAAAAAATCTAAAAAGTAACAAATAATAATGTACCTACCTATATATTGACCTTTTAATAATAATTAATAATGTTTCAAGATAAGTTTTCGTCTGAGGACTTATTACATGCAGTAAAATAATAATAAAATAATTATAGTTTATTTCTGCAAGTACGGCCCTCAAGGGCTCTTTAACAAGTCTGATTCTATTATTTCTTTTGGCGCTTCGGGCAGTGACCTTCTGGTGACTAAAACAGAAGGTCCCAGTTTTTTTTGTCGGGGGTTTCTACGGTAATTATAATTCTAATCATAATCAACATCCTGTAATATAATATTTGACTATCTCTTACCATTTCTGTAATAGAACCTTATAACATACCAACAGAGTCAAACCGCCAGTTAAGTCAAGCATTTGGTTCGATTTCAGGCGTTTTTCCTGCGTTTACTGTCCTTTGATTTTTAGGACAACTTTTGATTAAATCATGTGTACCCTCGATACCATCTATTATTTATAATAAAAGTTCACTGTGATCACATATCACCTCGGCTTGCTGTTATTAATTGCTGGAACACGAATGAAAAAAACAGCCATCATGTCGGATCGCTCTGAAATCGACTCATTTGGCAGTAGCAATGTACAGCAAAGTTAATTAAAATTCTGTTCATGAGCAGTAATGTACATCAAACAGAATAACTTTTTTGATATTTCTATTTATACCTGACTGTAGTTTTTGCTCTATGTTTAGTTTAGGTAATTGTCGAAGTGTTAAAAGAGATATTTCCTCCGTTCGTTATTTAAAGAAAAAGTTAGTTTAAACATCATTGTGACTAGTTCGATATATTTTAATTATGCCGCCTTTTTACTGCCAAATGCGGTTCCCTAAACATCGTGTATGTTGCATGTGCATGGTCTATGCGAATTTTATTTTGCCTTCTAAACTTTCTACGCTAAGAAACGCTTTAAAATAGGCCGGTTTGCATATACAAAGATTATTGGACTCGGACAAAAGGATGTAATTTATTCCAATTTTGTGGGACTTTACATCAGATGGGTATTTTTACAGCATTCAGATGATTCTGACCTTGATCATATCAATGGCATCTGTGGAGGCCTACTGGATGTTTTTTAATCGCTCACCACATACAGGCTGGACCACGGGAACGTATGTCACACGGCAAGTTTAAGGAAGCACGATTTACCGCCCTACATTATCCAACGCAGGCTCAGTGCGAGCTTACAACTCAATTATGCCCCTTGTGGTGAATCGAACACGATGATTAATTAACTGTAAAACTCCTCTACTTTTCACCATCGTAATTGGGTCGGTGGTGAGGGCCCCACAAATAACTTTTTCATTAGATACAAAAGATCCATTATCCACTCAAATTAGTTCCACGAGGAAGTCGTTAATATTAATCAATGTTTGAAAGGTTCTATGTAAAGCAGGTATCAAAAACGAAACGTTCGGATCGGTATAATAGTCTTTTGGAACCAACACAAGTTCACCGGCCTGTTAAAGGGGTACCAATTTAAAGTACCTACTCTTTGGTTTTATTAAAATTGCCTTGCCTACTTAAACTTAATGGTATTGCATACCATAAAACTACGTCTGACATAATATTTTTGCGAGACAAGTTTTTAAAGGTTGAAAAAAGAAATTTTAAAAAGAATGTAGTTTAAAAAACGTAAACACGCTTTTATGGGTAGATACTGCACTACAAAAACAAAAAATATGAAATAATAATGAAGATGTAAAATGTAAAATTATTCACAAGGGGTGCACCTCATGTTGCATAATCTTTTTTGGTCGAATCATCATTTGGCAGAATTCATCATTTGGCATAATGCATTTTATTCTGAAACTGTAGAATTTTCAGGACTCTTTAAGGCATTATCCTGTTAAATAGGTTAGGTTAGGTTTGTTTTATAATAATCCCGAAAAGTTTAAAGTTTCAGAATAAAATGCATTATGCCAAATGATTAATTCTGCCAAATGATGATTCGACCAAAAAAGATTATGCAACATAATAGTAACCCATTCACAAGTTCGATCAATGTTTTTACTAAGTAGGTACAATGTTTTATTTGAAACCAAATATTTTGCATGGCTGATTGGCGGCCTACATATTTTCGTTATACTCAAATTGCAATGCAGCACCGTCTGTTTTGGTAAGACGAGAGATTCCATTTCAAAAATAAATAAACGGTAATACGCGGTCGCAATTATTATTTCAGAAAACGTAGCTGTACACGAGAGTAAAATAACATAATGAGAATGATAAATGTTTCTCAGTGGTGCATTAAATGCAATGTCAGACGCAGTCCGCACTAGGAGCCAGCAGTCTCCCCGTTAATTAATGAACTCACATTTAAATGCTTAGCCCTCTTGAGTATGTGAGTGCACGATGCGGTTACATTGCTACAGTTTTTTTAATTTTGCATAGTGCAAAAATGTAGGTACTTACCATGTATACGTGTGTCTGAGTATAGGTCGTCTGCAGACAGACAAGGGATGTAGGTATACCATAGTACAAAGTTGTAAGTATTTTTAATTATTGTGACATGCATTTTTTGTCAGTCAACTCATGAGACTCAAGGAGATCGGTGGTGCAACATATCTTTATAGTTTTATCCTACAACAACTCAACAGGAGCATTTTTTCAACCCCGATTCGCTTATGATTTCTGAAAAAAATTATTAAATCTGAAAATCAAAAAAGACCTAAAATTCTCCAAATGTGAAATAGGTATGTATGCTTTTCTGACACTTATATAGGTAGATAACTCGTCTTTCTACTCCTAAAGTCTTCAATACATGATGGACCCTTTCCAAGAACTTCCCTTCTCAAAAATTAATGCGCACATTTATCATTTTTTCCCTTTTTATTATGCACTTAAATGTAGCCTCTGGAGGTACCCTACTCTTTTGAAAAGTAAGAATTAATCAAAACCATAATTTCATCCTTCTTTTTCGTAAATCTGCATGGGTACCAACGGGGCGCTAACGCTGTTCAAATCGGTCTACATGGCGCGCGGCCCGCCAGCCACAATAAAATCCTGCACCGAGCACTCTGCAGCGCAGTAACATCGACCATCTTTGAGCCAAGAGGCTTGGCGAGGGATAATGGTAAGAAGCTGGACGGTATGACCCTCTTCCCCTGGAAGTTCAGACCGACCGTTGGTTTGGGATGCTGCTTAGCGCCAGCCTGCCAGTGACCTCCACGAAAGCCACGTTTGCTGCGGATGCGGCCGAACACCTCAAGTGACCCAAATATGTAGCCTTTGATAACGGCTATAATCATGTTTGAGCTGATTGGGGTAGAAACGGTCGGGCCATGGGGACAGGGTGCCCTAAAACTACAAATAGCTAGCAGAACTGAAGACTGGCTCGCACCTAAATCAAAGAATAGCGTTAGCTATATATCCAGCGCGGTAATGTAGCCGGCCGTCTCGACACTACTTAGCACCGACTTAATGCCCGTGCACTATTTATAGTAAGCTTAATATATTTGGTTCTAATGGTATTAATTTAGTTTATTTTACCTCTTGTAACATTAGTAAATATTTACTACTTTATCGAGCTATAAAATAAAACAATCACAAAAAAAAAACCGGTCAAGTGCGAGTCGGACTCGCGCACCGAGGGTTCCGTATAAACTAATAAGTAGACCAACCTTACGACTAACAGCAACCCTGCCTTAAACCCGCTTTAGCCCATCAGGAAAAATCTTAACAGCGCGATGCAGCGTATGCTACAGCGACATCTATTGATACTAAATAGCGCGTAAATTTTACTTGTAATTTAAATTTAAACGTTACTTTTTGTTATTGGCTGATTGAAATAATGGTTTGTCAACTTAGTTAGTTCTCATGTATCATTTTTAGCCACAAGCTACCTTATTTTAGATTTGTGTCCCTAGATGGCGCTAGTGGTATTTCATTTTTATGGTATTTACTAGTGTAAAATTTCCTAACATACTCCTATTATAGAGTTTTTAATAATTATTGTTACTTTATGTTTTTTTCCCGATTCCTGATGAGTGATCATTGTATTTAATAGACATTTTTTTATATAATCTGAAATAAATCATCGCTTAGTTTTGCTACTCTCCGCTAGATGGCTCTCGTAGGGAGGGTAGAACTAATATGTTAAGATTTTTGTAAATTTTTAAAAAGTATTCAAGTTAGGAAGAGAAAATATAACGGTCTTCCCAATAATAATAATAATCCTAATAAGTAGATTCATGAATAGTTCAAGAAAAACTGTATGGCGATTAGTTTAGTAGGAGCAAATAAGTATGTGTTATGATTTTTGCAAATTTCTCAAAAACGGTGCAAGTGAGGAAAACCGTTATATTTTTCCTGTAATATTTAGGACGACATTAATAATTGGTAATTATGACACATTTTTCTGATCAGTAACTTCGGAGATAATAGGGGGGGAATGGTATTTTTTTAAACTTTTTTCGCCATAAATCAAAAACTGTTTATTTAAGAAAAAAAATAAAAATAGTACTTTAATCTACAAATTAAGCTCTTTCATTTGATACCCCACTGGATATATAAGCCCTACTTTCAATTTTCAAAATCCCATTACGGAGCCCTTTAAAAAAAAAGTAAAAAAGGTACAAGATTTTTTTTATGTCCAATAAGCTCGGGTTAGCTACTTTTAACACTATTCCAAATTTCAAACCGATAGCAGCAGTAGTTCCTGAGATATCTGGCTGTGACAGACGGACAGACAGACAGACAGACAGACAGACAGACAGAGTCGCACCATAAGGGTTCCTTTTTTACCATTTTGGTACGGAACCCTAAAAATGATGTCATCAAAGTAGATTGTTGGCTCTCTTTTTATTTGTATGGAAAAAGGCGACTCTAATCACCTGAGAATAAATATTTGTATTCAAATACGTAGACAATATTATGGTGAACCGGAAATATAAGTACATATGTGTTTCAATACGATGGTAACGCTTCAGTGCCATTCAGCACGACTATAAAAAAGTTTCTATGGCACTCTCAGGAGTTAGCAACATTTTCAATTTTGTCACGTTACGGCAAGGGTGTTGGTACCAATTTGTTGACTGGATAATATCACGGGCAATTTCTGATTTTATTGTATTATTGACGTTAAAAAGTTATTTTAGATATTTAACAACCTAACTTCAATAATACAATAAAGTCATTGTGTGACTGTAATGACGTCATAATTTTCTGGATGAATTTCCTCCATATTGTATGCTCTACATAATATGTGTTTGTGTATACCTAATTGCTTACCATCAGGCGTGATCGCAGTCAGAAGCAGACCCATTTAATATGAAATGATTGTTCCATTTTTAGGGTTCCGTAGCCAAAATGGCAAAAACGGAACCCTTATAGTTTCGTCATGTCCGTCCGTCTGTCTGTCTGTCTGTCTGTCTGTCTGTCTGTCCGTATGTCACAGGCATTTTACTCAGAAACTACATGATGGATATTGATGAAATTTGGAATATAGGTGTGTTTTATGAGCCGCTACTTAGTTTGGTATATAAATAATTAAAATATATATTTTTAGGGGGGGCACTCCATACATGTTAAAGACAGTAAAAATTTTTTTTCAGCAAATATCAACGTGTGGTACATAGTTCGACAGCTCTTCAAAAACACTATAAGGTTCCCAAGTAATGTTTTTGATTAAGTGAATGTATTTGGAAATAATCGCTCCGAAAGTTGTGTAAATTGTGTCCCCCTCCCCTCTATTTTCTAAACCGTGCGTCCGAAAAATATGAAAAAAATCACGAAGGTAACGCTTAATTAATACTTTCAACGAAAATTATTTTCAACAAGATCGAATAAACCGTTTTTGAGTTATTGCCGATAAACTGCGCTTCTCAACAAAACGACGTAATTGCTATGAAGATACACTCTTTTGTTGTTGTACTTTTTTTACATCGTATTTTTTATTTACCTTATAGTTACGGCTATGGAACCCTACACTGAGCATGGTCCGACATGCTCTAGGCCAGTTATTTCCTTTCGAAATACGGACTTAAAAAAGGTTTAATCAATCAAAATTATTTTACTGAGTTGGCTAGCGGAACCAAGGTGTGGAGCTAGGAGAAGATGGCGGGATAATTTTTTTTTTATAATAAATGGGCTTACACTTGACTTATGCTTGATAGAGCTACTATGAAACGAGCACACCCAGAAGATGTCCATGCACTCTAGTCCCAAAAGTATCCGGCATATAATTTGACACCGAAGCCGACAGGGAGTTCCACACTTTAATTGTTCGCATAACAAATGTAGGAGCATACCATTAATTCATTCATAATACACGATATCACACGATTTAATAACTGCAATGCAACTAACGCAATATCATATTTAAAGCTCACTCACTAAATTCACTAACAAAATTCACACTCTAATTCATTACTTAATGAGATCGTGTGACAGACTGACAAGTATAATTAGACAAACACAGTTAAATGTTCCAGTTAATCTCCCATTTTTCGTCAGTCTCGTATTTAAGAGTATATATATATCTTACGGTGAAATATTATTTGACAACTTTTTCGCCGAATTATACAAATTCTAAGTTACTTATTGGGTTTTACGCAACCAAGTTTGACTCGACAGTACAGAGTGCTCGTTTTTAGGGATCCGAATTCAATTACATAAGGGTTCCCTATAGTCTCGCCATGTCTGTCTGTCCGTCTATCCGACATGTTCTTGCCCGTTTTCGTTCGTAAGATTACATTGCCTTAATTATTGATAAGCGCAAGGTTCTCATTAGACCGTTGTTGCAACACCCACGCATGGTAGGTACGTGACTCTCTCGCACTATCGGTGGAAAATAATGGGCTTAGCTATATCCTGTTCCTTGTCCGGGATAAAAAAACTGAAGTGTCAAGCGGAGGCGTTGGCGATAGATGGTCACAGTGATTGATGTAGCGTTCCACGGAACCATGGCCACTGATTCGATTGTAGATCAATCACATAAGACGGGATTCTTATAGGCTAATTTATCTGGGGGCACGGCAGTGCCCCCGCTAAGTTGAGCAAAACAAAGGCACGGCCGTACCATCCTTTTCCATTCAGGCCATTTTATTTATTATTTTATGCCTATTATTTAATACTTCTCAAATAAAGAATCCTCCCTCCACGGGTAAATAATAAGCAAGTCGGTGGAAATCGATTTCTGTAGACCTCCCCGGTACTGACTTCTCGATCGACTTGATCTCAAAACTTTTTTGTTGTAAGAGAACTGCGTTGCGAGACTTGCATCTTTTTACATGAAATGTTTTTGATGGGACATATCTAATCTAAATATATAAAAGAAGAAACTGACTGATTGACTTACTGACTGACTGACTGACTGACTGACATATCAACGCACAACCCAAACCGCTGGTCCTAGGAATTCCAAATTTAGCATGTAGGTTCCTTATAAGGTCTAGGGGTGCACTAAGAAAGGATTTTTCAAATAGGGGTTCAAAGTTTGTATGGAGAGTCTACGATTTTAGAAGTAAGAGATTTGAAACTTCATGTTTAGACTCTTTATTAGATTACAAGAAAAGTAATTTCACCGTTTTTCGAAATTCATCCCCTAAGGGGTTTAAATGGGGATTGAAAGTTTATTAATCAACGCACAGCCCAAACCGCTGGTCCTAGGAATTCCAAATTTAGAACGTAGGTTCCTTATAAGGTCTAGAGGTGCACTAAGAAAGGATTTTTGAAAATTCGTCCCTTAAGGGGTTTAAATGGGGGTTGAAAGTTTGTTTATCAACGCACAGCCCAAACCCCTGGTCCTAGGAATTCCAAATTTAGAACGTAGGTTCCTTATAAGGTCTAGAGGTGCACTAAGAAAGGATTTTTGAAAATTCGTCCCTTAAGGGGTTTAAATGGGGGTTGAAAGTTTGTTTATCAACGCACAGCCCAAACCCCTGGTCCTAGGAATTCCAAATTTAGCATGTAGGTTCCTTATAAGGTCTAGGCGTGCACTAAGAAAGGATTTTTCAAAATTCATCCCCTAAGGGGTTCAAATAGGAGTTCAAAGTTTGTATGGAGAGTCTAGATTTTACAAGTAAGAGGTTTGAAACTTTATTTTAGACTCTTTATTACATTACAAGAAAAATTATTTCACCGTTTTTCGAAATTCATCCTCTGAGGGGTTGAAATGAAGGTTGAAAGTTTGTATATCAACGCACCGCCCAAACCGCTGGTCCTAGGAATTCCAAATTTAGCACGTAGGTTCCTTATAAAGTCCAATGGTGTATTAAAAAATGATTTTTCAAAATTCATCCCCTAAGGGGTTTAAATGGGGGTTGAAAGTTTGTATATCAACATACCGCCCAAACCGCTGGTCCTAGGAGTTCCAACTTTAGCACGTAGATTCCTTATAAGGTCTAGGGGTGCACTAAGAAAGGATTTTTTAAAATTTACTCCCTAAGGGGTTCAAATAGGGGTTCAAAATTTGTATGGAGAGTACGATTTTAGAAGTAAGAGGTTTGAAATCTCATGTTTAGATTTTTATTAGATTACAAGAAAAGTAATTTCACCGTTTTTCGAAATTCATCCTCTGAGGGGTTTAAATGGGGGTTGAAAGTTGGTATATCAACGCACCGCCCAAACCGCTGGTCCTAGGAATTCCAAATTTAGCACGTAGGATCCTTATAAGGTCTAAATGTGCACTAAGAAAGGATTTTTCAAAATTCATCCCCTAAGGGGTTCAAATAGGGGTTCAAAATTTGTATGGAGAGTCTAAGATTTTAGAAGTAAGAGGTTTGAAACGTCATGTTTAGACTTTTTATTAGATTACAAGAAAAGTGATATCACCGTTTTTCGAAATTCATCCTCTAAGTGGTTTAAATAGGGGTTGAAAGTTTATATAGAGAGATCGGAATAGGTAGAGTATAGTTACCTAAACTTCGAAGAACAAAGTCGAAAAGTGGAGACTCCCTTACAACTAAAATTTTACTAAAAAAATATATTATTGGTATTCTTTCGCACATTTCTCGAGCATTCTCAATATAGCTGTCTGTTTCTAATAGTGCTGTCTCTTTCACTCCTTTGAAAATTTCGCCATAACTATACTGAAGTGTAGTTCAAAGGCCCATAAGGGGTCCTGAAAACGCCGGAAAACGGGTTTTCAGGTTATTACGCCATCTTATAGAGGGTGTTCTGAAACGGACTGAAAACATGTTTCAGGCGCCTGAAAACAACGGCAACTTAGGTGAATTTTCGATCTTCTACTATGTGAAAGAGCCACCGGCGCAAAAGTAATGTGTGTATGTGTGTTGCGCCGATGGTATAGGTTAAAACTTCAAACGTGATTTTCCGTGCTTTAGAAGCGTTTTCAGCAGGCTGAAAGGTGATTTCAGGCCGTTTCAGAGGTGGCTCTTTCACATAGTAGAAGATTGTTTTCAACTTTGTTTTCAGGCGCCTGAAACATGTTTTCAGTCTGTTCCAGGACACCCTTTATCAGATGGCGCAATAACCTGAAAATCCGTTTTCAGGACCCCTTATGGGCCTTCGAACTACACTTCAGTATATGGCGAAATTTCTCGAAGGAGTGAAAGAGACAGCACTATTAGAAAGAGACAGCTAAACTGAGAATGTTCGAGAAATGTGCTAAAGAATACCAATAATATATTTTATTAGTAAGATTCCGAGACTTAAGTCCCGGATAAAAATTTTGTTGTAAGGGACTCTCTACTTTTCGACTATGTTCTTCGAAGTTTAGGTAAATATACTCTACCTATTCCGATCTCTGGTTATATTAAATTGTATATTTAAAATTTTAACATTCGATAATCTTCACACTAATATTATACTTAAATGTGAAAGTTTGTGAAGATGTTTGTTACTAAATAACGGGGTTACATTACAACTGAATGGATCAAGCAGAAATTTGGCATGTATGTAGACCAAGTCCTGGATTGAAACAAAGGATACTTTATATCCCGGTAAAGAGTTTCTTTGGGACAATAACGGGAACAACGCGGGCGAAGCCGCGGGAAATAGCTAGTTATATAATATTTTCTTCGGTTTCCACGATTATCACTCATTGTAATAAAGCAACTTTAACGGATTAAATCGCGTATATTACTCCATTTTTACGTCCCGACATTTGGTAACCCTTTTCAACGTTTGTGGTCGCGAGTAGACTGAGATTCCTGTGACAGAATTACTGTTGTACATGCCCCACTTTAAAAAAATCCCCGGCTTCGTCTCGGCGACATTTCTTACTTTACTGGCCTCGGTATGTAATGTACTTAAAACATTTTAAGCAGGAATAAATAAAACTGCGTAGGTACATTTCATTAAAATGTTTCGGTAAATAAGCGATGGTCGGGAAAGCAGGCGAAAGATAAATATTGCTGTTTTCGTTGCAGATTAACATTTAACCATATTATGTTAAGTGTTGATGTGCACACTTCAATGTTGAAACACCAATATGCATGAGTCGTTTCTGTGAATAGTTTTACTGACTTTAGAATGGAGATCCTGAGTTTCACTATTATTTTTTCGTTTCTTAAATTATACTTTTTGTGAACTACTTTTTAGAATTTTTATACTCAGCAGTGCTAAAGCTGAACGTTTGAAATATTTTCAAATAAGGTTAATATAAATCCTAATTAACGCCCGCGAACGTAACTCAAAAGCTCCATTAAAAGTAAATTGACTTTTAAGAACGCCTGTGCCTGTGTTGCTATGAAACCGTAAAAACTAAATAGCTTCCCGCCTAAAGCTCCTAAAGCAAGATAGATGGCGCCATCGGACGCTCCATAATACAATTTATTTTTAACTTCCCCGGCTTAACTCCCTAACTCAGAAAAGCTACAGAGTGGATTAGCGGATACGTTTTAAATATTTACCCTTATGTATAGGGGTTAATAATTAAACGGATTAGCGGTCGTGTGCCGTTGTTTGAGTTTCATTTTGGCCAATATTAAGAGCTGTATTAATCTATTAAGCATGTTATTATTTAGACAAATGAGATTGTCGCGGGCCTGTGATGGTTGCGGATATCCAGAAAATATTCTCCTGTCACGTTATCTTATGTACGTAACTGCGAAAGCCATTGATGTTTTTTTTATCGTCATATACAGAATGATTTCTGGGTCGTGGAGCAAGAAAATAAGCCATAATACAATATTCAAAGATGAACCTAATGATGTTCATTTTTAATTTCTTATCACCAATATTTGTAATTATTTTTCAGATTATATGTAGAAAAAAATATTTTCGTATAAAACTTGGTCACCCTAGTCAATGTGACGTCTTGTCGCTTCCCATACTGTGTATGTTAAAAATCATAGGGTGACTATGATTTACTTAGTTTAAGATTAATTTTACTTGAAAATAAGAAAATTTTAATTAATGCTGTTTTGATCAAATGCTATAATAAAATAATATTGACCAGTTATAGAGTCAGAAAAACTGGTCCGGGATCACGAATTACCCTGTATACTCAACCATAGGCCCCTGCCCGCATATCTAGGCATTTCTATTTTTCCTTAAACCCAATTGAAGAACTGGTTATAGCGTAGAGTTCAATGTTGTCCTTTTCGTTACGCACTTTGTTAATATTGTTAGACATGTCCTGTTTGTTCCGTATTATTTAAATTTTAAGAATTCTAAAAGTGCGCTGACAATTTCTTAATTTGGTACTAGAAAAAATAGAAATGTCCACCTGTGAATAACCTAGGTATGACACGTTTACAATGCTTCCATGAAACGAAGTTTTATACAGTCTCGGGCGATACATATCTAGTATAAGCAGGAGCGTACTAGTAGAATTGCCTACCTAGCAGTGGCGTCGCTTAAAAGATATCCTAGGGCAAGCCGGTACAGATTTGGCGTACATTTTCTTTAAGAGCTGTAGAATAAGGTGCTCAAATCCCTGATATTAGGCAAGCCAGTAGGAATCGAGTTCTTTTGACACCACGCTACTACTACCTAGTAACTATTAGTTTGAAATACACACCTTTGAATTTGTGATTTTGTGTTAGTATAGAGTTCAGTTTTTTTTTCTGCGACCGACGTATGATGTAGTGTTTACATAACGAATGTCCTCGGTCGCCCTGTCAGCTCTTTTACCCGACTGCGGCGGAGCCCAAAGGAGGGTTATGTGTTTGACTACTTAACGGCTCAATCAGCTTTGATAAATGATAGGTACATCATTATATTCGTCTTGATAGTGCGTGTACTTACAGCGGATTTTATGGGCTATAATATGAGGGCCAAAATTTTTTTCAACCCCCTCGCGTGGGGTATCAAAATAAAGGGCTTTAAATATATAGCGAGTAAGAATATATTTAGCATTTTTGCATTGCGTCGGGTTTTTTAGTTTTTTAAATTGATAGCTTGTTTTTGTGATTGTATGTTTGTGCTCGAACAGCGACTAGGACCTGCATACAATTGTTTGCATAACTTTTTATTCTCTTGCACGTATTGTAGATTTTGTATGTTAGTAGGATACTAGTTCAGTTCATAATAAGTAACTACTAGATCTCCATAATAAAAACTTAGTGGTAACGTACTGGAGCCGTTCACCATAATTGTACTGTCCACAGGAGTGACGTTAATTTGAAATCTGTATACGGGCGTTTCTGCCCGGCTTGCGTAATTCGGTAAATATCGCAAATGTTTAAACAGTGAACTCAGCGATTTCTAAAAAGAATCGCAATCTATCGTTAAAGGTAACTCAGGATGAATCGTTCCTTACCCAACGGACGTCCATTCAGGCTGCTTTCAGCGCGCAGATTTCCCAGTTGCATCGTTTGTCGTCTGCTTAACTGCGAGTACCAGAGGCTGGGACACTAAAACCACTCGTTTGTAAATCTTGTTGGCTTTTACTGTACTTTTGATTCTGTAAAAATCCTTAAATTTGTTCTTTTCGAAAGTCTTGTGCCCCACAGTGCGATTCCAAAAGAAAACTCTTCATTGAGTTGGTATATTATTGCGATGGATCCAGTAGGTAATAGTCTACAGGTAGACATTACGTGTTCGCAGCGATGTACCGTGCATATAGCACTCTACCCCAGGGATATGATATGATTGAGTAAAGTCGGGAGCTAGTTAAATTGACAATTATAGTAATAAAATATATTTGGTACGAGTAAGAGTAGGCTTCGTAGGTAAATTCTGTAAAATATGCGGTTGTAAAGACATTTAAAGTGAGGAACCTGCACAAGAAATATCAAGAGTGTGTTTACTGTAGATACGCTCGCTGTCTCTACAGAAGAATTATGAATATAATTCAAATATTTCACATATCTGTCAGTTTAACGTTATGTATGAATATAAAATATTGACGGAGTTCCCATCCGAGCGCCATCAAACCAACATATTGTATTCTTTCGGAAAAATATAGTTTAAATTATCAAGTAAATGTTTCTCTTCAAGATTCCACCGAGTAGACCCTCATTACTAACTAAATAGCTACTACGATGGTACAAATTCATGGTCAGGGTAAATAACCTCATTTATTGGCTCAGAAACTAAAATACTACGTACTGTAACAGAATAAATATAGTTAGATTAAATAACAAATAACAATACTAGTTGTTTGCACTGCGTCTTACGCACTCCACTCGCATTTCAAATATTATCCAGCACTGTGCTACTTTCATGCCACTTGCGCTCGGTAAATACATTTATTCTATTATTTCAGTTAGAGCACAATTTCTATTCTTATCGGTTTTCTTCAGTGGTGTTTAGTTGGAAAACACATTATAAAATTGTGCATTGGTTGTATACGGCACGTACTTAGCTTAGTGGTATCCCTGTTTACGCAAGCAGAGATTCCGGCTCCAAATTTGTATTTATCTACATGTGTTTTGACGGTGCCTAATACGAATGAATAGTACAACATCGCGTAGTTTGAAGCTACATCGATTCGTATAAAATGAATCCCATCAAAAACATTACATACATGTAAAAAGATGCAAGTCTCGCAACGCAGTTCTCCTACAACAAACAAATGTTATTGAGAATATACTTAAGTCTTATTGTGCCCTATATATTCCTGAAAATTCAGGGTTCTAGCTTTAGCCCCCAGATTAATTTATGGGTTGGCCCATGGGCTTGTGAATACTTTTTGCATTTTAGAGCCCATTCTGCTTTCATTAATCCACTTCTACGAGTATGGTTGTAATCGTCTCTTTGGTGAAGCAGGAAAAAAGACAGCTACAGTCTCGTTTGTGTTTGCAATCAGGGATTGTGGCACTGCATTTCGCTCCTTGAAAATCATAACGTCACTATCCAAAAAATGACGTTTTTGAGTTAAGAACGCCATCTAACTCACGTGATTGTAAGGAACGCAATACAAAGACACCTATTGCTCTAGCTCTATTTAAAACGACAGACGGCGCTAGTGTCACTACGGCAAATAGTGGAAATTGACGCGCGACTTTTTGGAACAATGACACTATCGTTAGAAATACAGCGAAATTCAGTGGTTTTTGAGAAGAAGGTTGTCATTTTTTGCTTAATGACGGTGTTCAGTGAGATTAAGCGGAAAATACTACAATTTTCATTGGAATACAGTATCTATTCGTAATATGTCAGTTCGAACTTATAATGTAGTATCAATATCAAGACTCAATCTAAAGCAATAGTGGTAATGTTCGCTTTAATGACATTTGTCCTCTGGCAATTTTTAATGTTATACTTTGTGTTATGACTGTTAAAGTGACAGTATATCAATAATGACTGTTTTATTTTAAATTTCGAGTCTTGATGCAGGCTAATAATAAAGATGGACTGTATTTTTATTACGTTAAATGACATTGTGGTTTTAATAACTAAAATTATTTTTTGCTTTATTAGTCGTCGTTTTCGATGTAGTGTCAATTTTGCCAGCTCAAATTAATATAAATTCACTCGTTTTGGTTAATTGATAAATGCTGTTTTATGTTTAAAGCCGTTATAACTGCTAGAAGGTGCCTCCAACATTACTGTTTGATTATTTTGTGACTTGTTGTTTAGTGTCACGGTGTGTAATGAATAAAAATATTAACTGTTTTTGAGACTGATAGTCATTTGCATTAATATATGTCATTTAACAAGTTTTCTTTAAGAGTTTTTATACAAAATCATGGATTTTTCTTTCAAATAACCAGATATAGTGTCATTATTCCTTAAACTAAATTAAGGTTTAGGATAACACAGGCTTGAAAAGTGACACTAAGCAAAAATGAATGGAAAAGTGACATTATTATTTTCTTTAAATTCAATTATCTGATAAATAAAACATAAAAGACAGAATTTACTCTTATCAGTAAAAAGCATAGTCACGTATTTAACAACACACAGTATAAAAATGATACTTTTATTACAAATAAGTTACTTTTAGACGTTTTAATATTTCGGAAACTTTCAAGCCCCCTACCCAAAAATCGTGTTTTTCGTTTAATGACGTTATGATTTTCAAGGAGCGATTTGTTACACGCGCGCGAATATTGATGTTTTGAAATACATTCGCGTACTTATTATGCACAATGTTTCCGTTCTTCTTCCTTTTTTCATGAATCATTATTGACAGTGGAAATTACAAATCGTAAGTTGGTAAAAAATATAAATTTGTATTCTAAATTGACCCATGCAACATGTGACCGTATGAGTTACTATGTTGTATGAATCAACTTAAAATTTTAGGAAGTTACAGCAAACTTTAATCCTCACCTAACTTTTTTGTTTGAAAGGGTATACAAATTACAACTCTATTTTTTGTAACCCTGTACTTTGTCTTATTTTGTGCAATAAAGTGGTTACATACATGCATACATAAAAATTTCAATAGCAGATCAGTAGAAAATAAAACACTGATTTCTACGGTATATTTACTGTACTTACTACAAAATGATTTTTACGACATTTGAAATTTCCACTATCTATATGCATATTTGCAGTGTCTTTTCGAAGGTCATTCAAAATTTACTGCTCTGGTACCTTCATAATGGCTATTAGGCATAGCCAGGCCATTGCAGCTCGAATTGCAGCGGCTAGCTTTATTGTCGATTAATTATGCATTGGCTTACGCGACAGCAATAGCGACGACAGAAATGTTAATAAGCTACGCCATTATGTAAAGCAAGTCTGCATTAACATAATGATCGACTAGAAATTTGGGACAGTCTGAGTAAAGGTTGCGCGAGACCTTTGTATACTCACCGGCAATAATATAATATAAAGATGAAAAAGCATGCAAGAATATGTAACACTCAATTGTGGCAACCAATAAAGGTGTGTATTATTCCTGCCCCGTCTTATCATTATTGCCCATGTTACAATTATTTTCCTTTTTAAATGTCTGAGGTTGAAACGGCATACTCTTATTGTATGTTTCTAAAGACTGGCTAGGTACAAGAAGTTTTATTTGTACACTTTTGCATTCCAGTCGCATTTTTGTGGCATCCTCAAATATAGATACTGATATATTTCAGGAGTGACGTTATTGTATTTAGATACAATAACGCCACAGTACCATCGTATTACTTTAGGACAACAGAGTTAAAGCTCTAATCTAGTTTAAGTAAAATAAGTTTTTAAGAAATGGATCAAATCTAGTTTAAGTAAAATAAGTTTGTAATAAGAATTTGCTATTTGGTATTTTCTTTTGTTTTAATAAAATAGTCCTTATTTTATTAAAACAAAAAAAAAATACATTTTGTTGATTAACTTTTTAGGGTTCCGTACCCAAAGGGTGCCAACAGAACCCTTTTGGTGTCTTTTTGCTTGATTTAACAATGATAATAGATAGATGCTTGATATATTCACAGATTATGTATTTCTATTGCCGCTATAACAACAAAAAATAAACACAAAATAAAATTAAATATAAAAAGGGGTCCCCAATGTAAATGTGTTTTTGGCGTATTTTTGCTCGACTGTGGTACGGAACCCTCCGTCTGCGAATCCGACTCGCACTTGGTCGGTTTTTTATTTATCTCTTAACTACATCCAACTGTACTACGTCCAAGACATCTCAGCAATACCGTTTACGGTATTAGCAAACGTTTATAGTATGGGAGGCAAGGGTGAAATTTCCAACTTATTTCCTCATGAAAATGCTCTGTTTCTCCCTTATTTCGGTCTACTTCCAGTCACAAATCTCAAAGTCTGGCACCTCGGAGCGGTTGCGTTTGCCCAGGGGAGACCCGTAAACTTGCAAAAAAATCTGGAAAAATATCTTATCGCCTCAAGGATAGTTTTGGGCTTAATCTATAGTTTTTTATGCTGGTAATCTCGAGGTAACATTGCCAGACCAGTAGGGCGTTGCTAAATACCTGCCAGACTGTCCTGAAGTTGCAAGATTGGGGTCAAAATTTATCTTATAGCCTCAAGGCTGATTCTTGCATATGTTGTTGTATACTCCCAAAAACATACCCTATCCAAAATGACAGACCATTAGGACGTTGCGTTCAGCCCCCAGACGAGGTCAAAGTTGTAGGTCTCAGGTACTAAACATATGAAAAATGGTAGATTTATACGTGTTATCTGTAAGTACTCTATTTCTCCATTCTTTACGTGTACTCCGAGACACAAATATCAACGTCTGACACCCCGGACTGTTTGCGTTCACCCAGGGGAGGATGATAAACTTGCAAAGATGCACGGAAAAATATCTGATCGCCACAAGGGTAGTTTTGGGTTTAATCTATAGTTTTTTATGCTGGTAATCTTGAGGTAACATTGCCAGACCAGTAGGGCGTTGCTAAATACCTGCCAGACTGTCCTGAAGTTGCAAGATTGGGGTCAAAATTTATCTTATAGCCTCAAGGCTGATTCTTGCATATGTTGTTGTATACTCCCAAAAACATACCCTATCCAAAATGACAGACCATTAGGACGTTGCGTTCAGCCCCCAGACGAGGTCAAAGTTGTAGGATCCAGTTACTAAGCGTGTAAGAAAGTAGATAGGAGTAGTGCGTTCTGGCTCAAACCTGGGGGTGAGCTGGAGCGCATTTTTCAGAAAGTTTGGTTGCCGACCCCTTTTTTTACAAAGCGACGCCCTCATTAGCGAAAACGACGCCTTCATTAATTAGGCGCCCCCCTAATTAGGCACAAACCCCTCCCACACCCGCTTCATGGGCTGTTATTGGTCTAGTCAGGATCAAGATGGTGGCTTATTTACCTAAGCCCCGCCCTAATTAAGTACATATGTAGCTTGGTAAATACACTAATTAAACTATCTTAGAATTCTCTATACATAGGAAAGTTTGATATGAAATAATTTCACTTGTTTCATGTTTAGAATACTAGTTTTGAAGGCAAGTTTTGTAATATTTCGAATTTTGTAATGCTATAAATGTTCTTTTAAAACATCAAAATAAGGTATGTTTTATTGATCTAAACCTATACATTGTGGAAATGCAGTTTGTTTTATCAAAAAGACAACCGATTACAAGTCTAAGTGCTAAAAATTCTGTTACTCAAACATTATACTTACTGCCACGTTGATGTCTGGTGGAGCATAGTATAGGATATTACAGAACGCAAATTATTAGTAGATGATTTTGTGGGGTTTTGTTCACAAGTTTGAACGGATTTAAGAAACGATTCAAAATCCGCAAATGCACGCAAATGACCAATGGTAGTTTTAATTTACGTTGGAATTGATTAAATAGTTATTATATCGTGTGCTTGAAGCTCATTGTACCAATGTTTTGTTTTTTTTTCACTGCTTGGAAATTCTGTCACCACGTGAGCGCAGTTTTTTATGATCTTTTAATTTTTGTTCAGTCGCAAAATACAAAAGACAACCATCACAAATGTAAATTGTATCACGTCCAGTTATTTTTTTGTTTACTAGACGCGTAAAAATAGGTAAATAAGCCACCATCTTGATCCTGACTTGACCAATAACAGCCCATGAAGGGGGTGTGGGAGGGGTTTGTGCCTAATTAGGCGGGGTGTGACCTCTTAATGAAGGCGTCGCTTTGTAAAAAAAGGTCAGCAGCCAAATTTTCTGAAAAATGCCCCCGGCTTGAGCCAGAACGCACTAATCCTATCTACTTTCTTACACGCTTAGTAACTGAAACCTACAATTTTCATCTCGTCTGGCGGCATGAACGCAACGTCCAAATGATCTGTCATTTTGTATCTAAATATATAAAAGAAGAAACTGACTGATTGACTGACTGACTGACTGACTGACTGACTGACTGACTGACTGACTGACATATCAACGCACAGCCCAAACCGCTGGTCCTAGGAATTCCAAATTTAGCATGTAGGTTCCTTATAAGGTCTAGGGGTGCACTAAGAAAGGATTTTTCAAAATGTACTCCCTAAGGGGTTCAAATAGGGGTTCAAAGTTTGTATGGAGAGTCTACGATTTTAGAAGTAAGAGATTTGAAACTTCATGTTTAGACTCTTTATTAGATTACAAGAAAAGTAATTTCACCGTTTTTCGAAATTCATCCCCTAAGGGGTTTAAATGGGGGTTGAAAGTTTATTTATCAACGCACAGCCCAAACCACTGGTCCTAGGAATTCCAAATTTAGAACGTAGGTTTCTTATAAAGTCTAGAAGTGCACTAAGAAAGGATTTTTCAAAATGCGTCCCCTAAGGGGTTTAAATGGGGGTTGAAAGTTTGCTTATCAACGCACAGCCCAAACCCCTGGTCCTAGGAATTCCAAATTTAGCATGTAGGTTCCTTATAAGGTCTAGGGGTGCACTAAGAAAGGATTTTTCAAAATTTACCCGCTAAGGGGTTTAAATGGGGGTTGAAAGTTTGTTTATCAACGCACAGCCCAAACCACTGGTCTTAAGAATTCCAAATTTAGCATGTAGGTTCCTTATAAGGTCTAGGGGTGCACTAAGAAAGGATTTTTCAAAATTCATCCCCTAAAGGGTTCAAATAGGGGTTCAAAGTTTGTATGGAGAGTCTACGATTTTAGAAGTAAGAGGTTTAAAACTTTACGTTTAGACTCTTTATTAGATTACAAGAAAAACAATTTCACCGTTTTTCAAAATTCATCCCCTAAGGGGTTTAAATGGGGGTTAAAAGTTTATTTATCAACGCACAGCCCAAACCGCTGGTCCTAAGATTTCCAAATTTAGCACGTAGGTTCTTTATAAAGTCTAATGGTGTACTAAAAAAGGATTTTTCAAAATTCATCCCCTAAGGGGTTTAAATGGGGGTTGAAAGTTTGTATATCAACGTACCGCCCAAACCGCTGGTCCTAGGAATTCCAAATTTAGCACGTAGGTTCCTTATAAAGTGTAGGGGTGCACTAAGAAAGGATTTTTCAAAATTCATCCCCTAAGGGGTTTAAATGGGGGTTGAAAGTTTGTTTATCAACGCACAGCCCAAACCCCTGGTCCTAAGAATTCCAAATTTAGCATGTAGGTTTCTATAAGGTCTAGGGGTGCACTAAGAAAGGATTCTTCAAAATTCATCCCCTAAGGGGTTCAAATAGGGGTTCAAAGTTTGTATGGAGAGTCTACGATTTTAGAAGTAAGAGGTTTAAAACTTTACGTTTAGACTCTTTATTAGATTACAAGAAAAGTTATTTCACCGTTTTTCAAAATTCATCCCCTAAGGGGTTTAAATGGGGGTTGAAAGTTTGTTTATCAACGCACAGCCCAAACCGCTGGTCCTAGGAATTCCAAATTTAGCACGTAGGTTCCTTATAAAGTCTAATGGTGTATTAAAAAAGAATTTTAAAAATTCATCCCCTAAGGGGTTTAAATGGGGGTTGAAAGTTTGTATATCAACGTACCGCCCAAACCGCTGGTCCTAGGAATTCCAAATTTAGCACTTAGGTTCCTTATAAGGTCTAGGGGTGCACTAAGAAAGGATTCTTCAAAATTCATCCCCTAAGGGGTTCAAATAGGGGTTAAAAATTTGTATGGAGAGTACGATTTTAGAAGTAAGAGGTTTGAAATCTCATGTTTAGATTTTTATTAGATTACAAGAAAAGTAATTTCACCGTTTTTCGAAATTCATCCCCTAAGGGATTTAAATGGGGGTTGAAAGTTTGTTTATCAACGCACAGCCCAAACCCCTGGTCCTAAGAATTCCAAATTTAGCATGTAGGTTCTTTATAAGGTCTAGGGGTGCACTAAGAAAGGATTCTTCAAAATTCATCCCCTAAGGGGTTCAAATAGGGGTTAAAAATTTGTATGGAGAGTACGATTTTAGAAGTAAGAGGTTTGAAATCTCATGTTTAGATTTTTATTAGATTACAAGAAAAGTAATTTCACCGTTTTTCGAAATTCATCCCCTAAGGGGTTTAAATGGGGGTTGAAAGTTTGTATATCAACGCACAGCCCAAACCGCTGGTCCTAGGAATTCCAAATTTAGCGTGTAGGTTCCTTATGGGCCTTTGAACTACACTTCAGTATATGGCGAAATTTCTCGAAGGAGTGAAAGAGATAGCACTATTAGAAAGAGACAGCTATACTGAGAATGTTCGAGAAATGTGCTAAAGTATACCAATAAAATATTTTAGTAAGATTCCGAGACTTAAGGCCCGGATAAAAATGTTGTTGTAAGGGACTCACCACTTTTCGACTATGTTCTTCGAAGTTTAGGTATACTCTACCTATTCCGATCTCTGGTTATATTAAATTGTAGGTATATTTAAACTTTTAACATTCGAAAATCTTCACACTAATATTATACTTAAATGTGAAAGTTTGTGAAGATGTTTGTTACTAAATAACGGGGTAACAACTGGATGGATCAAGCAGAAATTTGGCATGTAAGTAGACCAAGTCCTGGATTGAAACAAAGGATACTTTATATCCCGGTAACGAGTTTCTTTGGGACAATAACGGGAACAACGCGGGCGAAGCCGCGGGAAATAGCTAGTAGAGTATATTTAAAGACTGCATAACATTTGTAATTTGGGCCCAATTTTGGAGCTTCACGTCCGTCTGGCAGGTACTTAACGACGCCCTACTGGTCTGGCAATGTTACCTCGAGATTATTAGCATAAAAAACTATAGATTAAACCCAAAACTACCCTTGTGGCGATCAGATATTTTTCCGTGCATCTTTGCAAGTTTATCATCCTTCCCTGGGTGAACGCAAACAGTCCGGGGTGTCAGACGTTGATATTTGTGTCTCGGAGTTCACGTAAAGAATGGAGAAATAGAGTACTTACAGATAACACGTATAAATCTACCATTTTTCATATGTTTAGTACCTGAGACCTACAACTTTGACCTCGTCTGGGGGCTGAACGCAACGTCCTAATGGTCTGTCATTTTGGATAGGGTATGTTTTTGGGAGTATACAACAACATATGCAAGAATCAGCCTTGAGGCTATAAGATAAATTTTGACCCTAATCTTGCAACTTCAGGACAGTCTGGCAGGTATTTAGCAACGCCCTACTGGTCTGGCAATGTTACCTCGAGATTACCAGCATAAAAAACTATAGATTAAACCCAAAACTACCCTTGTGGCGATCAGATATTTTTCCGTGCATCTTTGCAAGTTTATCATCCTCCCCTGGGTGAACGCAACCGGTCCGGGGTGCCAGACGTTGATATTTGTGTCTCGGAGTACACGTAAAGAATGGAGAAATAGAGTACTTACAGATAACACGTATAAATCTACCATTTTTCATATGTTTAGTACCTGAGACCTACAACTTTGACCTCGTCTGGGAGCTGAACGCAACGTCCTAATGGTCTGTCATTTTGGATAGGGTATGTTTTTGGGAGTATACAACAACATATGCAAGAATCAGCCTTGAGGCTATAAGATAAATTTTGACCCTAATCTTGCAACTTCAGGACAGTCTGGCAGGTATTTAGCAACGCCTTACTGGTCTGGCAATGTTACCTCGAGTTTACCAGCATAAAAAACTATAGATTAAACCCAAAACTATCCTTGAGGCGATAAGATATTTTTCCAGATTTTTTTGCAAGTTTACGGGTCTCCCCTGGGCAAACGCAACCGCTCCGAGGTGCCAGACTTTGAGATTTGTGACCGGAAGTAGACCGAAATAAGGGAGAAACAGAGCATTTTCATGAGGAAATAAGTTGGAAATTTCACCCTTGCCTCCTAGACCATTATGCTGTGAATCCGCAATTACCTGAATTGTGTATAATTAATTCCGAAAAGTTTTTTAATGCAGTTAGTACTAAACGTGGGAATCATTGCATAAACAAGAGAACTGTTTACATACTAGCGTGCACCAATGAAAACCTCAACGGACGGCAAGCCAAACTAACTGTCCTATTCCATGTGACCCGTATCGAGCATTCCATCGAGCATCCATTCATCCCTAGCGCACCTTGATTTTGAATTTAATATCCAAAAGGTGTTTGAAGCCTTTGACTAACTGTGTATGTTTTTCCATAAATTATCTTGCGGCATTTTTCGTACCGATTTTTATGAGCATGGCGTCCACATATCCACTACACACATTATTTGCGGCTTGCCTATTTTAAGTGACTCAAAGATCTCTTTGTCGTACTGCCTACGAACACAGAATAAGCCTACTTAGCTTTAACTTACTTCCACATACGTATGACACCACGTAACTGCTGAACATATAAGTAAATATACCTATAGTATAATATTACATACATTCTTAAGTTCTAAAACTATTCTCAAGAAAAGCGAAATAAAAAAATACGACTACCATATTTGCGCTTCTTCTTTTAGCAGAAAGAGTATGTAATATCATGAAGTGTAAATACATTGAAACGAATACGGCAGCATGCCTAAATGCCATTGGCTAGGCCCACAGATCTAATCGTACGACATGTGCGGCCGATACTTAATCGGCACGGTCTGACCTGTAAATTGCGATTCGCACTGCGTTGCATTCCAAACTATCGAACGCTCAACGTTACTTTGTAATCGAGGGCTCACCGTGTTCAGTGTAACGAACGCTGTTTACAGTCAACTGTCAACCTATCGACAGTATAGCATTGCTGTCTCTACCGATGTTTCCTACAGTAGACAACAAATCAATGATCATTAGTAGGCAACTAAAATCCGGTGAAATTACTTATCATACATTACGAGGGCGACACTGAAAGTTTTTAGAACTGGCTACTTTTAAAATATATAATGAAAAAAATAGTTTTAAATTTGAAAATGGAACTCTTTGTTAATATTATTGTGTATGTATTCCATTCATCTGTCATTTGTTTCGCAATGTGGCGGCAAATTGAAAATTGTCAACACCACAAAATCCTTCATGAACATTTAGCGCTTAGGAAGATTTTTACTCGGTGGATACCTCATAATTTGACCGAAGCTCAAAAAGTCCATAGAAAAGACCCCTAAGGACGAGTGGGCAAAGTGCTTTTCTAGTGGTTCCATCGGATGCAGCGATGTATTGATGTGGACGGAGACTATTTTGAAAATATGTAATAAAACTAATAACTTGATAGTTTGTTCAGTTTTTGATTTTCTAAGAACTTTCAGTTTGACCTATCCTCAAGTTCGGTTCAATTGTGTTTTACTATTTCTATCCAAGTTTCCTAAAGTAAGTGCTCATTTGTCCGTATCAGCGACTAAAATCAGCGGAAAGAACACTTTTGTACTTTTTCCTCATAATAGGGATGACGACTGGGTTAAAACTATATAATTCTATTTAGTCCGTTAGTTAGATTATGGAAAAATATGGGACACGTATTTTTTGGTTTATCAAAATATTAAAAATCGACAAAGTTATAGATCATCAAACTTCTGGAGGGGGGCTTGTGACGTCACTCCTAGGTGAAAATTGTACCTAGGAGTGACGTCACTCGAAACTTCTAAGCACTCTATCCTCGTCATTTTTTGTTTGTCAAACAAAAGAAAAAATACGTATACAATATTTTTTAATAATCTAATTGACAGACTAAACAGTTTTTTTAGTCCATTGTTTCTAAAACCTCTTTCGAACGTCACCGTATAAGGTAAACGTCCCAGTGCTCGACACGTTAATGCCCAATAGTCGACAACGTGCTGTCACCTCTATTGCTAATGATTTAACGTTCAGGATGGCGAATACTGGGACAGTGTCGAGCACCCGAGCGCAGCGACCAGTTGTCAAATGGCCGAAAAAAGCTACGGGCGAAAAAACAAACCGGACAAGTGCGAGTTGGACTCGCCCACCGAAGGTTCCGTACAAAATTGTAGGGACATATTTACTTCTATCGTCTATGTTTTTAAACGGTTTTATTTATGCTTTAATTACAAATGTATAGTTTTCAGATTTTTCCCTATAATTGTAGTATAAGACGGTATTACTTGCTAAATTTCATAGTTCTAGGTCACTGGTATTTGAGTTTTGGTTTCCTTAAGAGTGTCGAAATGTATGTTTTTTGCGACATAAACGGCCGTACCTTTTTTTCACGTCAACTTAGAAGTTTGTTTTTTTCACAGCTTCAAGGGAACGTAGACCTGAGTATATTAGGTTTTATTTTAAACACGATACCTCCACGCGTTCCCGAGAGAAAAGGGTCCAGACAGACGGACAATAAAGTTATCCTATAAGGGTTCAGTTTTTTACTTTTGAGGTTTTGTAACGTTTAATAAATAATTGCGGTTTTAAAGTGTAGCTTTAACAATTAATGCAAAATCCATTAAAAAATAAGGAAAAAGGTATTTGTTTGACGAATTATCTACATTTCAGTTAATATAGATTACGGATCTTTTATTGTTTTTTTTAGCAAAAGCTCTAATTTCTAGGAGAAATTATCCACTGTAGGTAATATACACTTCAGAGTTACAGATTAAAACCTTATTTAGTTGTATTTGTTGTCTTGTCTTCATGTTTCTTCAAGTTTTTCTCTCTGGCACTGTTTTTCACTTTTGTTCAGTATTTCAAAACTTTGTATCGCAAAGTACCTACGTATCTCTTTTTCTGCTGTTTATTAATGAAAAAAGTGTGTATTTTTCTTCATGACAGTTATTTCTAAGCAAATGCGGAAGAATTATTAACACTTATTGACCTCTGAATCCAAAAACCAAAGCGAGTAACGCCGATGTTAAATTATCTCATAGATACGTTTAGCTAAAAAGGTTTTATCCGAATTTCTATGTTCATAAACTATACTTTTCAACAAATAAATAAGTCGGACTAATGTGTACATTAAATCATCATAATTTCGTTTGGAATCTCGTGCCCATAAAATAGTTAACTGCCCACATGATAGGAATCACGTGTGTGACAGATATCCCTGTAAGGGAGCATAAATAGCAGTCAATTTAACTAACAGCAATGGATCTTGTTATCTGAGAAATAAATGATTTGTATTTTTGTATTTGTAAATACGTGAAGTAGACAAATAGGTCAAGCGGATGCAGCATGGGATTCTAAAGCCCCTATTTTGTGCGTATTTTTAGGAGGCATCAGATCGTCTTTAAATTTCGTACCCTTATCTGTAGTGCAAAGAAGGGTTCGAAACTTGACAGTCAAGGGTTTTTAACAAAATCCATCCAAAAACAATGTTGTATTTTTGGAATCCTAATAGCTAAGGTTGGATGAGTCAAACACGGATTTAGAATTATGTTCCGTTCAAAACATGGGAGCTTTGGAATTTCCAACACTGAATCTTTACTTTATGCGTGTTTTTGTATACAACTATACTACATAATGTTGAATTCAATCATTTATTTGAGATGTGGTCCCAAATATCAGTTCTTCATAGCGCATGTCTTACACATGTTATGCTTAGGTACAATCAACACTATAATACAAAAGTTCCCAGATATAACTCACTTTTATCAATAACAGACTTAATTCAACAGAGCCAATTTGCTACAGTGGCCTTGAAAGGACCTACCTGCGAGACGTAGGAAACTTGTCACCTGTCCGATTGAGTTGCGTAAGGACGCTCCTTAAAAATGGCCTGTCACCTCCGTTGCGCGTCGCGTCGCCCGTGATTGGGTAAAACGCGAACGTATTGTACCTACTTGTTACCTTTAGCGGTTATGTATATCCAAACAGTGTTCGATGAAAGATTCAAGCCGCTGAGGACTTGTACTTATCTATCTCTTACTTATTTTCATCGGAAATTACCAACGCATTGCACTGTTTTGTTTCAATTTGAGAAATAAAAGAGTATGTGATTACAGGTAAGTGCACGAGTTATTATAGTTTAGTTGTCGAGGTGACTATGCTTGTGCAACTTTATGATAATTATATCAATGCTATCTACTAATTGAAATTATCACCAGTAAAGAGATTCTCCGACCTTAGGTTTAATATGCGTAAGGGGCATTGCTTTGTATGTCTCCCATCCTAATTATACCTACGGTTTACGATGTATTTAAAATGAACTTTTATACATGAGACTTTACAAAGATATCTCGTTGTTTGACTTAAATTTGAAGGATGTTTACAACTTTACCTTCATATTTTGGATCGTTAAATATCACTAACGCATAAATTATTCACAGAAAATCTTTGACACAAAAGTACTGGTAATAAAGTAGACTCGTTTAATTTTTCATTCAAATTATTGGCTAGACGACAAAATGTAAATCAGAACCGCTAGCGGTACTGCACGAGTACCTACCAGGTGATTTCATATTCTGTTCGCATGAATTATTGATGATAATGAGAAGTTAACTGTCATTGGAGAGAGACAAATGTGCATCATTGTCGTATCTCGACGTCCGCCTATGACGCACGCTAATGATTATGAAAATTAGTTTCCTGTTTGTGAAAACCTCGTAAAACTAAACTGAAGTATAATCGCAAGACTACTAAGTTCACAAAAGTGTGAGAGAAAACTAACTTCCCGCATCGTATGAAAAATAAAACCCAAAGTTTAAAATACATACATCGTAGTACTTACACTGGGGAATGCAATACCCGGTCAAATATGAAACCCGGGTATTACCCGACTCTAAATAAAGTCAATTACCCGGGTTTCTGGGTTTCGGGGACCTCGGTTGCATTACCTACAATGAACTTGCCCGTATTGCCGGTCGTGTTAAGTAAGATTGTAAGATAAACAAGCATGTGATGTTTTTTCGCGTTTGCTTTAAGGCGGCCGACGTTAGATTGTATTTATTACCTTTAAAATAAAATGATACGTGCATAATTTTTATTAATTACTAGGGTTTTTCGGTCAAATTACCCGGGTTTTACCCGACCCTAAATAAAGTCGGTACCCGGGTTGCATTCCCTAGCTTACACCTCGGAATTCCTGACAAAAGTGTCGTGCGATTTTTCTCCTATTATTTTTCAATCTATTTTCCTAAAGCTGCTAGATAATGTTTTACTTACTTTCACGGAGGCTTGTTCCTTTGAAAATATTAAGTGTCATAAAACGACGTTCGAGACATTATTTCGTAAAATTGAGAGAGTAAAGCATCTCAGCGCGCTGGCCGGCTTTCAATAAACCATCCTAAAGTGACACTAATGCCGCGCTGTTTTTAATGCTCACCATGGCGTCTTAAAACCCTTTTGTAACATGAATGTTCTTAATTTATTACCTTTTTAGGCATACATAATTAACAAGGAACCAATATAGTTTTGCCATGTCCGTCTGTCCGTCCGCTGCTTAGCTCAGAGACGATTAATATAGAAAACTGTATTTTGGTGTCTAAATAACGGTAAAAGCGAGATACAATACGGCTTACGATAATAGTAGTTTATATGACTGTTACATAATGAAAGGCATTAAAATATGATTGATGATTAAAAACCTATGTAGTCTAGATCAGAAGGCCTTTTCAACTACTTTGACAGGATTGGGACAATAGTAATCGATCTGTCTTTACCTGGATCGTCACGATCACCTTTTTTAAATATCGGTTTTAGTTAAGACAGTTTTAGCTGCTCTGAGAAATAGCTTTGACTGAACCATAGCAAGAGGGTGCCTCAAAAATAATCCTGTCAGCTTAATTATTTCAGTTGAAATATCATAAATTCCGCAAATTATACTGTTGTTTAACGATTTAATAATTTTGTAGACCTCATTTTCATTTACTGGCATTAGAAATATGGTGAATTGATTGTTATTAATATCGATTGGTCCAATACTTCTATTAACTCTTAATAACTGATAATTAAAAATAGTACATAATGTCGAGAGGATTGTTATGTATCGTGTTATGCACTTTCAAATAATTTATGTCTGTCTGGGCTACGTTTTAAATTCGACGCCAGAGAAGCTGTAATATTCCAGGTGGCTTTGCATTTATTATAATTTTTGATATATATTTACTTTTACTAATCGATTGTGATTTATTTATACATGTCTTTAACAATTTGTCATATTTCTTTAGAAATACGTTATCTGAAATCATTATTTCTCTCGATGTTCTACTTTGAATGAGCATTTGACGTTTGACCACACACGACTTACGGATACCTTCAGACAACCATTTAGTCTTGGTTTGTCTACTCGTACCTTTGGTAAAATAAAGCCGTATGTGACTTTACGTTTTAAGTGCTTTTATTACGCGAATCTTATACAAATCGTACCCTTGGTAAAATAAAGCCCCATCTGCAAAATGACGTCTTTTTAGGGGAAGCGTTGCGTCTGCGACTGCGACCCTCCATAGAAAAAAATGGGTACGTAGTGTACCCGTTCAAGTTAAGTTTAGCTGTGTTTTTAATTTTTACCTGAAAATAATTTGTCCAAGATGGAATGAACAGTCTTATAACAGGGTATATTAGTATTATGCGTCATAATATTATGAGTAAAATAACTTATGCCATTCAATACATTCGACAAAACAATTAAAGACATTTTGAAACATGACCAACTAAATATTTTGCCAACTAATAATATTCTAAAAAATAATTTGCGATATGTTATATATGCGAAACATTGGTTTGCCATCAGATGATTCTGCGAAATGAAACTATGGGAAAAATAGTTTGCGAAGTGATAATTTGCCTTATAACTTTCGGCCACATATTAGTAAACCCTTTTTTTCAGTGTACTATATCGAGTTCTGTCTATCGTCATTCAAATAGTGACAGTAATGGCAAAAAATTATGTATAATTCGAAAAGAACAAGAGCATAGTTAAATTTTAACCAAATAGGTTACTACGGGTGGCCGCCGTGGCAACGACGAACTGAATCTCATCAGACCGATGTTTTGACAGAAATTTGAAGACCCGTCCCGAAAGTACCGAAAACACCTGGAAATCACGGTTCTCTAGAATGGTACCGGTACTGCATACCTTAGTGATAGTGTGAATTTTTACTTAAGACGGCAGTATTCCACTTTATCTAGTTAATCTGCATATGAACGAATGCCATCCAAAGACCATGCGAACTCAATTTTCGATTCCCTTTTTAATAGTAACCTGTTGTTTCAGTTGCATCCGAGGCGACTACCTAAAAGTATACTGGGAAGTTCAAGGGCCGGGGCCGCCCGGCGCGGTGAGCGAGCGCTCGGCCTGGGCTCGTGAGCTCTGCGGCAGCAGGGCCGAATCCCCGCCCGCACTCTACTCCCCCGGACCGGCCTTGGTACTCGAGTTCCACACCGGACCTCGCCAAAACAACGCCACAGGGTTTATTGGGACCTACAGTTTTATTGATAAACGTGAGTATGATATAGACTTGTGTGATTTGGACAGCCACCACAGCAAGACCGATAGTATCGTTCTAGGATTTGGCGAAATTCTGAAAGTGACCAGAGTGAAAAACCCATCCTACAACATAACCTTAAAAAGTGACGGTTTCTTATTCTCGACGTTTTCTGTGTTACAACTCAACTACTTACCCGCCAACGTGAAATAAATACCTTTAACCTAACAGGATCTTGTCATCTTTGCAACTTTCAGACTAGACCTTCAGCTAAGGCATGTCGTAAAAGCAAAACAAGGCGTTTGTTATGAAAATTAAGACTAAATTCTAACTATTAGAACACGTACGACTACCTCACATGGGAATGGGATGCTTTAGTTTTATTCATTCTACAGAATGTTTTCTGCCAAAATAATATCCCTGAGACAAACTTTTTATTGCTCTCTGTACCTTTTTTAGGGTTCCACACCCAAAGAGTGCTATCGGAGCCCTATTACTAAGCCTCCGCTGTTCGTCTGTCACATGGCTTTAGCTTTTGAACCGTAATAAGTAGACATTGAAATTTTCACAGATTTCTATTGCCGCTATAACAACAATTAATAACAACAAAATAAAGCTAAAAATAATAAGGAATCCTCATACAATAAACGTGTTTATTGACGTTTTTTTCCTCGACGGTGGTACGTAACCCTTCATGTGTAAATCCGACTCGCACTTGGCCGGCTTTTTTATTTTATCATATAAAATCGAGGAGACCAATATAGTAGTATTTGATAGTCTTTTTTATTTTCTTTTTTAAATGTTAAAGTAGATTTTATTCGAAACAGAAGTTTAAAAACTTATTAAACTTTACCTTATCATCCTATTATGCGCGACGTTTCGCTTTATAATTACTTTAAATGAATTTGAGAGGAGAAAAAATAGTATGGTGACAACCGGCAGCAATGGATTGCCTGGTTCGTACCTTAATTTCGTATCTTGCCAAGCACCCCCTTTGCGGTGGCAGGCAATCCCACACTTTGCTGGCCTCGTCAATAATATACTATTAACCCTAGCAAAAATATCTAGTACAATGTACAATACCTAAAATTCTTTATCATTTTCTCACAAACGACTTGCCGACCACAGGTGTAAAATGTTCCAGTAGTAAACAATATCTGAAGTTTACAGTAGCACTAGGACTGCTGTGCTGCAAATTGCTCGGTCTCCATACAAACATAAAGAGGGTTAAGAATCTATGTTAACGACATCAATTTTGATTGAAATGTGTTTTATTTATAACTACACATTTTGTATGCGCGAAATTCAGAGACGTCTCAAAAAACCAAAAATACTTTTTTTTTGTTAAATAAATCTTTACTTATGAATAATGCTGATAGATGGCGCTGTCCATAGATGGCTGATTAATTGTTTTTTTTTTGACATTTTGGTAATTACTTCGACTATACATTACAAAAGAATTACCTTTACTTTTAGCCTATCAGATTATAACATGAAACCCATTCCAATATAATTTGATGAAGTCAAAGTCGATTATTAACCCTTTTATCATTTGTACGGAGTATTGAGTGATTAAAATCACCGTAAAGATCAAAATTCTGAAGGAGAACCTGTTATGAAGTAAAAAGAGATAGGAACACTACAACAATGTTAAGAATAGGTGTTTCGTGCTTGTATTTTGTGTTATTTATTTTCAAGTCATTTACCTGCTGATCAAACCAATAAACTCATTTATGCTAGAGTCTTCCCAGCCGACCGAATTGACATTGCAAAAAAACGGCACAGGTATTCAAAATAACAACAAATATAGCAACTTGTTTGAACTAATCCTGACTACCTCTTTAAATACCGGTCAGAGAAAATATACCCATATCTTTCTGACACTGCGACAGCGACTTTCAAGAAAGAAATAAAAAAAACTGCATTCAGATAAATAAAAATAGAAATTAGACAGAAATGGTAATTAAATAGAAATTAGGGCCTGCCAGAATTATTTCTTCATATATGTATTAACACAAAATGTGGCTAACAAGATTCTATAAGTAAGAGAAAAATAACAAGGCTGAAATGTGAGGTCGAAACAGACATGCGACGTTTAACATAACAACAAACAAGGGCGTATACAGAACTTTAAACATAGAAATCAGCTACCTGAACCATCCCACTGATTCAGTCAATGCAATGCACTTTGGAATTTTCATACAAATAGTGCGGTGTGATTGTGCGATTATCATATAGATAGACAGTGGCTCCTGGGAGCGTTACAATCCTCCTTCATAAAGAAACAAAGCGTAGTCAATCAGATTTGCATACAGAGACTGTCTCGTGACAGGATTCGATGTGTGGGTGCGGTCGGCGGCTTTGTTATCTAACTTGTTTGGTTCTTTTGCTCTTTTTTATATTGCAGGGTGAGTTTCGAGAAGCTTTTCCTAGTTTTCCTTTTTGCCTGACTTCAAAAAATAGAGAGAGTTTCTCAGTTCGTCTGAGTCTTTGTTTTTTTATGTATGTACCCCCGATTGCTCGAAGATGGCGGGAACGGTTTGGAATATCCTTTTTTATTCTCAAAAGGTGGTTTCATGGGCCCCAGAATAAAAGCCTCTCTGGTGGTCTCATTGGCACCAGATCAGGATTTAATGATGGAATCTTGGAGAAATCGAAGGATCTATTCAAGCTTCATAAAGACAATTATTCGGGTTATAACTTTAAATTGTAATATAACATATCGGCACTATCAACTATAGACCATTCCTTCCATTTTTATGCTACTGTTATGTTCCATTTTTATGCTTTGGGTTTTTCTTGTTGTTGTGCTGTCATATTCCTTACAGTTTCAACCTGTAAAGTAACGTAAAATAATTTAACGTGAACTAATCATTAATTATTACCTATTAAAGGCAGATCATCACTGTTTTAACATTTGAAATGAAAAGCAAAAATTGTGCTTCGTGAAAAATAAGTGCGTTTGCTTCCTTGGTTTAGCAATGTACTAATTGTTCAGTGTCAAATATGTCTTTCTTTATTTAATGGAGTAATATGTTCGAGTTAAACTGGACAAAATAGGGTATACTATTTTATTTTTCTCTAAGGTAATAAAACATAGGTAAATACATACAAACTCCTCGGCGTTTTTCTTTAGCGTCTCTATATTTTCTCTGATTGTAGTCTTGGCAGATTCAATCAAGTCTCCAGTCTGCCTTTTAATATTTTCCAACTGAGACATTAAAATGTTTTCGGTAGTCGGGGCGTCTTCTAAAGCGTGTGCCTGAAAAACATCACACATTATTATGTTGGCATTATAAGAGTATGAGTGTCCTAGTGTGTACTAGCCTAGATGATTTCCATAACCCCACGCCACACACGCCACAATTTTATGTTCACAATATTGGTACAGTTTATAAATCTACTATTAGCCAGTAAGTGCGCTGTTACCCAAAGTTAAGTTGCTCTGAAAGTCACTTATTGATCTATATGTTCCTTAGATTGTGATATAAGTGAGGATTAAAAGTGTGTACTCACGGTTACGAGGCACATGGCCAAAAGCACGATCAGTAGTTGGTTCATTATGTTCTTCTCAGCTAACTGGACTCGATAACTCAACGACAGAACTCGCTTTGGGTCTCGGGTAGGATTTCCTTTATTTATGCAGCCTAGTTATCGGTTAGTAAACTTTGTTATCTGAAAATTAAACAAAGAATTAGCGCGCTAATGTCATATTATATAAGGTTAGAATAACTTTAACTTTTTGTTATAAGTATATGTTAACGGAGCACGCATAAATATCTGATGCGACCTACAATCTGTTCCGTAAATGCTCAAATATAAAATATTGATGATATCAATACTTTCGTCTAATTTATTCACCAATACTGTTTACATCAGAATTTCTAAATAATAAAAAAAACTAGTCCTATTTGCCTTAAAATAAAGAAAGTGTACAGTTCGCAAAAAAGAGTAGAAACGGAACTATTAATTTTTTTTTGTTCTTACAACACTGGTTAATTTGTCAGGTTGTTAGTATCTCTGCTGTCAAAATGTCGGATTTTTTTCGCATTTATTGGATTGCGTGAATTTACCGGAAGTGAACTTTGTACATGTATTCTGGCAAATGACGAATAGAATAATCCAGACTGGCACCCGCCAAGTTATTTATAACGTTTTAAAGGCGGTGCATGACAGAATTTGAAGCAGAGATCTTGTTGGAACTGGACAATGTTTACCAAAGAACGGATGATATGACATCTTTGTAATGATTTTAGAGTTTTATAAATTGTGAGCTTTGAAGTATTTTACAGAATTTCCATCTTTTCAAGCTTTTATTAAGTGTTTTCATGGTAATTCAGTGGGTTTTAAAGGTTATGTTTATGTTGTCAATAATTTTTTTTCGTGAACCAGCTTGATACTTGCGATTTGCGTTATATTTTTTAAATGATACATTTTCAAAAAGTACTTAAACCATGGACAAACAATAACAAGTTTGAGAAAAAAGTGAAATGGTTTATTGGGGTTAGGCAGGAAATCCAAAATTTGTATTTTCTGTACCTGAGATTGGAGTCCATTTTCTTTTTTGTTTTGACTTATATTAACGAAAATGGGTCCCAACGCAGTCAGATTCTGGGTGTGTGTATTGAAATAACTAATACTCTTAAATTTTGGCAACAGAAAATACAATCGAGAAGATTAAAACCGTGCATGACCGAAGTATATCTCTAGGTCGTGCTATTCGTGTTGCCATATTGACGATAGTGGCGCCCCTATTAATTTCTACTCTTTTTTTGCCAGGCTATAAAATACCCAAAGAGCCAGAGATAAGCAACACTAAAGAAATGAAACATTTAGCTATTGAGGGTAGAGTACATTTAGTTCTGCTCGTTGACCGGAGCTGTCATTACCTATTATATTGTACTATCAAATAATGATGTCAAATTCGTATGTTGTTTTAATTATTTATTGTTTGTGTTATAGTTAAGTAATTGGTGAATACCTAGTTACTTTGTAACGTTCAATGTAAGAGATTCTGTGGGGATGTGTAAGAAGCGTTTGCCGTGGCGTATGTCGTCATCGTCACACGATCATCGCGTAAAACAAGAAGTTAAAGTCCATTACATGGTTTAACAAAACAAATTGTGTTAAAATTTTACATTAAATAAATATCAAGTATTATAACTTTACAGAAAAGTTAAGAATCCCTGCTTCTGTGTCCGTTTAGAGTCTATTGTTATCCGGTATGAACTATAGTTGCTGTAGTAATAGAGCGACGTCAATTAATTTTGTCTAGTCAGTTTTATTAATATTAGCTAATGCCTGCAACGTCATCTACCGTGTTTATATAGGTAACATATTTATACATTAACTATTATTAGGCAGTTAGACTGTACTATAAACTCACCTTTGACTCGGATGTGCTACAAAACATGAATAGATTTTGTCTAATGGTGCCACCGGTTTGACTTTGCATATTTTCACAACAATTTCAATTTCCAATTGTTATACCCTTGGTTCCACTGCTTTGTTATAAGAATAGGGTTGCGTTGACAAAATTTTCAATTCATATTCACTCTCAAATTAAACGCTTTCTGAGCGCATACCTACATCGGATTTTTAGGGTTCCGTACCAAAATGGTAAAAAAGGAACCCTTATGGTGCGACTCTGTCTGTCTGTCTGTCTGTCTGTCTGTCTGTCCGTCTGTCACAGCAAGATATCTCAGGATCTACTGATGCTATCAACTTCAAATTTGGAATAGTGTTAAGAACCGCTAACCCGAGCTTATGGGATGTAAAAAAAAGCTTGTAACTTTTTTACTTTTTTTTTAAAGGGGTCTGTAATGAGACTTTGAAAATTTAACTTAAAGCTATTATATCGAGTGGAGTATCAAATGAAAGGGCTTGATTTGTAGATTAAAACACTATTTTTGTATTTTTTTTTAAATAAGTAGTTTTTGATTTATGGCGAAAAACGTTAAAAAAATTACCATTCCCCCCCTATTATCTTCGAAGTTACTGAACAGAAAAATCTGTAATAATTACCAATTATTAATGTCGTCCTATATATTACAGGAAAAATATAACGGTTTTCCTAACTTGCACCGTTTTTGAGAAATTTGCAAAAATCTTATAACATACTTATTTGCTCCTACTAAACTAATCGCCATATAGTTTTTCTTGAATTATTCATGTATCTATTTATGAGTTTGTACGGAACCCTCGGTGCGCGAGTCCGACTCGCACTTGACCGGTTTTTTTTTTTTTTACTGTTGTGATCGTCAAACGTCGTCTGATAGTGGCTGTGTGATCAAACATATCGATCGATGGAGAAACACTAAAAATATGAAAGTAAAAGTGTACTTTTAATAGCTTCTATAACTTTTAAAGTACCACTTTTGGTATGGTGAATACATTTTTTTTTATTATATTCTCTGAATTAGGTATGTATCGGCCTTTAACATAATTTTTTGTTGCAAATCATAACCTTGACGGCCATTTTCTTTTTTCGATTTAGAAATCGAGTGTAGAACTACACTATGGGGTGTCATTGATCGCCTATTTTGGGGTTGCTTTGATCACTGATCTGGGAAATAGGATCGTTTGTATTATTTGGACAATTACGTATATTAAATACCTATTAAAGCTGATAATTTCCTAAAATTATGTTTGTCTATTTATATCAATGTTACCCCAAAACTTCATAGACCACTGTAAATCCTAAACCTGCGAACGGATTTTTTTTTTCATGTTTTGGAGTTTTATTCGTTATTAGGACGTTACCATGAAATTCTGTTAAAAAAAGGCATAAACGTAACCCCAATATCAGTATAAAGTTGATCACTGAAATAATATATTTTTTCATGAGTTACAAAATTAATAATAATTTAAGTAGCGAAATCGGTAAAGGAAGAAAAAACAGTATTTTTTTTCTTTTATTGTTTTATTGATTATATAAGGAATTAAAAACATTTTAATTATGAAATGATTAATGTAACCGCATTCCACGGTACTTACATTATCCTTAATGTGAATAGCAGTAAAATATTAACACAGTTATATAACATAGTTTTATATTAAACTGTCATTTAGCCACGGCTTCGTCCGCGTAGTTCCCGTTACTGTCCCAAAGGAACCATTTACCGGGATATAAAGTATCCTATGTCTCTTTCCCGGACTTAGTCTACTGGCATGCCAAATTTCAGCTCAATCCAGTTGTTACCCCGTTATTTAGTAACAAACATCTAAACATCCAAATATCCAAACATCTTCTCATTTGTAATATTAGTGTGATATATTTTTAAAACTAACATTCCTTTACCATTGATAATGATAAGTAGCCAGAAACAGCATGCAGCTTCTGTTGATTGCAAATTTTCTATTCAATTTGATATGTATTCTTCTTTCTAATATTTCTTCATGATAATTATTATAACCTAAATTACTTCATATTTGACAGAGCTACAGAAAGCATAGCCATTCAATAAATTAGAAGTGGATGATCGTGTGTTATTTCTCACATGCAATACGCCCATCGAATAGCAATAATATTACTTCTGACAACACCAACTTTGGGCATTAAGGCTTCGGTGGAATCGGGAAATTGTTTTTGTAGAGGAAATAGTATGTTAGTAAAGCTGGTTCGTGTATTACTCGTATGCCGTTCTCAGACAAATAATAATATTTAGATCTTTATTGACAAAATAGGTACAGTTTTCAGTTCAAGTCCCTGACTTCTGAGCTAGGTTTATACCTGTGTTACAGAAGTCAGTGTCCTCTCCCATGTACTTACTCAAATACATCTCGTCTTAGTATGTAACTCTTATTTAATATATGTGAGTGGGTGTGTGTGTGTGTGTGTGTGTGTGTGAGTGAGTATGGTGAATACTTGACCAGTTTTATGGTAGGATAGCTACGGTTTCATCGTAATCCCACTGGATTACAAACTATCACTATAGTAACCAATCTCTTAGTTTAGATGTACATTCATAAGTAGATAGGGGATACATGTTTACAATTTTATTTATCTTATAATTATAATATAAGAAGATGGCCATAAATCTTTGTTGCCTTCTGGCGGTTGCCAATCTGCAGGAGAAAGGTAAAAAGACATTACTCAAAGTTAGTTTAGACGCGTATTTGTCTTTATCATAAAGAGTGATCTTATGCTGCTTTATTACCAGTAGCAATATACACAGTTGCCTGACAGTGAGTACCTGGCATTTTTATACAGTAGTTTGGTTGGATATCTTTAAGGGCTAAATGTCATGACTTTTAATAAAGATCGCTGTGCCCTCTCTAAACTCAGCATGTGTGTTTTGTAGGCGCCTCCCCACACTACACTACAGTAGCCAAGAACCGACTGTACCAAAGCGTAGTAAACTGCACGCAACAAGTCGAGATCGGCAACACCTCTCAGTTTTTTAAATACCCACACCAGTTTCCTAATTCGTGTCGTAGTTAGCTCCAAGTGAGACTGCCAGCTTATCCTGGAATCCATCATAACACCTAAATATTTGATACAATTTGATTTAGCTATGTTAATACACGAATGAACCTTCAGATCATGGTTATGCTGAGTATTTGGTTTAGATAACTCGAACTACAGATATGTGGTTTTTTAAAGACTTAAGGTTAGTCGATTGGTGGCTAACCAGCTAATTAATCTTATGGAGTCCCATCTCGGCGTTACTAAAGGCTTCGTTCCAAGTATTACCGTGAAAGATAATGGCTGTGTCGTCTGCGTAAGTAAATATATTTCCCTTTGCAAGCGATAGTTGACACAAGTCATTTATGTAGATTAAAAAGAGACTCGGTCCCAGTATACTACCTTGTGGGACTCCATAAACAACTGGAGCATCTCTACTAACATATTTACCAATTTTGACCTGTTGCGTACGGTTACACAGAAAATTTTTAAACATTTTGTGAGCATTTCCTCTGATGCCGATATTTGCTAATTTATCCACAAGGATTGCAATCGAGATAGAGTCAAATGCTTTGGCAAGGTCAAGAAAAATGCCTAAACATTTTTTACCGGCATCAAGCTTTGTAATAACCCAGTCCGACAAAGCACTAACTGCGTCTTCAGTACTTTTCCTCGATCTAAAACCAAATTGGCGGTTTGACAGTAGGTTGTGGTTTTCAAGATATTTCGTAAGACGACTGTTAAGAGCTCTTTCAAGTATTTTTGATAGTGATGTTAATACATAAATAGGTTTATAGTTTAAGACGCTGTCGCTCCCACTCTTGTGAATAGGCGTAATTAAAGACCTTTTGAATGCAATAGGAAATATACTCCTTGTTCTATATGCGCAATTCTATGACTTTGGTAAGAGGAGGCACAATTATATTTTTCGCAAGTTTAAGCAGTTTAACAGGTATGAGATCCCAACCAGTGGCACAGTCGTTTCTTAAGCTAAGTATAATGGATTCAATCTCAGCTTCATCGGGAGGCAGTAAAACCATGGAGTTTAAAACAGTTGAGATATCGAATTTATAATTAGAAGGACTACTGGTTTTGTTTGCGAGTATTGCATCTGCTAGTTGCATACCTATAATTGATAAATATATATATATTAACTAGGTACCTCAAAATCGGTCGAAGGGGAAATTAAAAGTGTACGTCATTGGCGGTTCTCATTATTACATCATAAAGAAGTAGCATGATACTAGCGGGAACCAATATAATGCTTCTTAATGAAATAAGTAGTTCCATATGTTTACATCATAGTAATGTTTTTTACGTGTTTATTAACAAGAAATTATTTATTATGTCTTTTAGAGAAAATCCGATTCAAACTAAGTGAGATTGTTTTGCTTTCGAGTTTAGATATTAATAAAAGAACAAATAAGGGATGGAAAAATATGGTATAATGACCGTTACGACGCATTCGAAACGCCGCGGTAAATATAAAATATTTTTAAACCATCAAGTCCTATTTTATTATAATAATCAGTGAAAATCATGAAAGTTTCAATCAATATATAACATATGATTAACCATTTAAAAGTTCCTCGCATACCTACGGCAGCATTTAGAATAAGGGGAAGCATTTTTTGTAGATTCACCTACCATCATAGGGTTAAACACTCGTAAGGGTTGAAAGTTTGCACGGAACTCTATCGGGCAGAACAGGGCCCTAAATAAATCCTAGCTAAAACGCCCCGCTTCGTCCGGAAATTGTCCGAAAATGGTGCTGTTCGCTTGCCAAAAAAACGTACCTACTTTCCGCTGTTAAATTTTTCGAGTTTTAGAAAGATGACTTTTACAATTTCGTAATACCTAGTGAAGATGAGTAGAAACCGGCCAAATGCAAATAATTCACTTGCTTGAAAACTGAACGATGAAGATGATAAGCAATTCAGTATCGGTCGGGAACCGGATTAAGCGAAACAAATTACCGTTTAAGTTCAGTCGATGCAAACTTTACAGAATTTAAGCACGATGGAACTATTAATCGTAAAGATCAATATAGTTTAATGAAGTATTGTAAGTCAAAAGAGATCAATTTTGGGCAATTGGACTGTCTGTGTACATTTGTTTATACACACACAGTCCAATTGCTGTGTTTATATTTTAAATAACCGATTGTAAACCTAATGTGTTCAATTAAAAAATGCAAGATTTACCTCGATTTCTCCGAGAGCCTGAGATCATCAGATCCTGACCTTGTGACAACACGACCACAATGTATAGGTTAACTGGAAACATCCTTTAAAGGGAGTTTGCCTTTGTTCATACCTTACCTTTACATATTTTGCAACGCTGTACTGTATTTCGTTTTATTTTGGTATTGGTATTTGGTGGTTGGTTGGTTATTTGGTATTGGTATTTGGTATCAATTATAGCTAAGTCAGTTATGTTCTTTTACTGACTTAGCTATAATTGGCACTTGATTGTTACAAATTACCGTTCATAGAATAATCATATATCGCCCCAGTCTAGCCAGTAGGTAGATCCAAAATGAACTACCAAGAAAAGTCACAGGTAAATTCTTGGGTCGTACAAAAATATTAATGTCTCTAGTATTTCAAAACCAAACACCACCTTTGTGCTAGTACAAATATAGCCATTGTATTACGCTAATCGGATTATCTTTTTATTTTTTCCATAGATTAATAAATAAAGTTTTTTCTGCCCTCCGGCCGGAAAACGTCACCTTGCCGGCCGCTGCGCTAAACGAAGATGCCGTTTTCTGGCTCCGTTGAACAGAAAAATAGTATACAAACCTTGGCCAGTATACGAGAAAGCATGATCTGAGACATTTCTTACTTTACTGGCCTCGGTATGTAATTTATTATACATCTGATAGATGATTTCATTAAAGTCCTACAAATAACAAAAGCATCCATAACTCATTTGAATAGTGAGACTAAAACAAAGATGTAAAAGAACACCACGCTTGCCGACATGTGACTGTTTAATGGGCAAAGCTACTCATGTTTGACCGTGTCCGTTCGGCGCACGGTTTGCCCGCTTCGTTATCCACGTATGCAATTCACGCAAGTGCCCGTAATCCTCGACTAATGATTGCATGTTTCAAGCTGATATTGACAACTGACAGCGTTGATACTATAATAAATATTTAAATGTAGCCTGTAAAACTAATCCCATCAAAAACATTTCATGTAAAAACATGCAAGTCTCGCACTCGCAACGCAGTTCTCCTACAACAAAAAGTTTTGAGATGTAAAGTTAAACCAAGTCAGTACCGGGGCAGTAATAGGCAAGTCGGTGAAAATCGAGTTCTGTTGATTAAACCACCCCCCCTTACTGGCTTTGGCTTAACTTTATATCTCAAAACTTTTTGTTGCGAGACTTGCATGTTTTTATATGAAATGTTTTTGATGGGATCTCATTTCTTTTTGTAACTGGTCTTCCTTTAATTATTACATTACAATCCATTGTTTTTCCAATTTAAACTGCAAAACTAACTTTGTAATCACATGTATTTGTATAGGATTACAAACTTATATGTGCAGCTGTGGCTGAAATTGCAATATTTTTAGGTTTTTAGGACTTGATAGGCAAAAAACTATGTTTAAAATTTGGAGCTTGTAGGTCTGCTAGAAGTACCTTAGAATTATGATGAGCTGAACCTAAAACGGGGTGCGTCTCACTCTATAGGACAACATTTAGTATATTTTTAACCGATATAACAATAAAATGATATACTATTCAAATGATAAAACAACTTTTCATAAAATCGGAATTTGAGATATTATTTATTTACTATGAAATGAACACATGTATTTTAGATACCTATAATAGTATTTTCTTAGAATAATTTAATGATATAAGAACAAAATGTGCGAGCCATATAATGCAGCTTTTATTATTTAATTTATTGAAACCAGAGAGATAACAAACTCTTAGGCAAAATCAACCTTTCAGACGGTTAGGTAAACCAGTGGTTAGGCTAGTCTAGTTGGATCATTATTTGAGCGTTTCACCCGCCTCACTTTTGTGGACACACATTATTGTTGAGATTCCGGCAGATTTCAATGTATAATTTTAAGGTATTTGTTAGTAGTCCCGGATATGTACCAAATAGCCCGATATGAGACTAAAATCTGAGGGAACTTCGATAATAATGTGTCCACGAAAGTGAGGCGGGTGAAACGCTCAAATAATGACCCAGTTACGGTTGTGTGGCACTGGTCCGAAAGGCCATCAAAAGCAAAAAATCCTATTTTTCTTGCCCTGCTCAAGCGGAACTCCATTGACATGCTACTGAAATATATTTTTTCGAGATTCCCATCAAGCACAAAATTATTGTTCTAGCTAATGAAAAGTATACCGATTGTGCATTATTTTAACGGATGCATATAATAAATAGTCATTATATAAATCGTGGTGGTACATAAAAATATTTTAATTGTAATAGTAGCAAAAAATTATTCTATTCAGTGATCAATTCCACATATTGAAATTATGTGATTCGTTATTCTACACTGTGAACATTATACCATTTGTTGTTCGATTGATCATTACACACCCATAAAAAGAGACTTTTAACTTATTTCGCCTCCGCAAATGAAGTCGCTCGAGTCCTCGTGTTTTTAATTGTATGATTGTGAATTAGAAGTTGTGAAGTTTATTGTTTAAAGGCGAAAATTCTAAAGAATATTCAGTAACTAACTTACACTTTAATGTAACAAGGTTTGAAATATTTGTATGGATACACGATTAAGTATACATGTTTGTAAGTGGTTGCTATTAGGTATTAAAAAACTATCCACTGTATATTTATTACAATAATGCTAAGAAAACTACCGTGAGACTCCTGATGCTCCCGAAACATGTCGAGTGGATGTCTCGTCTTTTGTAAAACGTGAGTGATCAGTTTTTAATTCAATAATAATGCTAAGATTTGAAAATGTTGACAGTTAAGTGTATTACTCTATTAAAGACTTGATTCTATTACTAGTATGATTTCCTCGCAGTAGTCATGAAAAGCACAATATAATGTCTCGACCGAAACTGCAATAGATAGACTTGAACTCACTCGTCCATCTATTGCTTACTTTCCGGCCTTTAGAACATGGACGTCTCCGGGTTGAAACAACGGTTATGATGAAGATGACGATGATGATGATAATGATAGTAGTTAAAAAATTCAGAATACTCAGTACCTATAGGAAATTGCGAGTAATTTTGAGTTCTTTCTGGGTATATGCTACTTTGGCTTTAAGTACTATTGAAGAGATGTTTAGACAGTACGTGTCAACCAGCTTAGTTAGTGATGTTGTTTTTGTAAATATCCTCCACCACTTTTTGGTTTCTTGTATTAAAAAATAAAATTTCAGACAAAGTAAAGTTACAAAATGGGTATCCAATGCAGCATAATTTATTATGACAATAAACCACAATGTTAAATATCATTCACAAAAAACATAGTATAATGACATGTCTTATTCGAGATTAGAAGATGCCTTCAAGTTTGTTCGCGGAGGTAAAATAAGTAGGTATCCTATTATATGTTAACTTGTATACCAAATTTCCTGGAATTCAGTTTGGTTGTTTATACGTGAGGCGCGCACAAACATAGTTTTCTTAATGTTCATGATAATGAACCAAAGATGTCTAGGTACAAGCTTAATTGTTTCTGGGAAGTTATGTTTGTGAGAGATGATAGCTAGTTGGTTATGCTCTTATCGTGAACTTTGGCTCAGAGATAACATTTAAAGGTCATGTACACAATACTCGTACGAGTCGTACGTACAAAGGAATAAGTTAAGTAATTACCTACTGTTGTTTATATTTCCCAGATAAAATCGAATTGACAAAGGCAATGGTATATGGAAGTAGGTATTTTATACAAACAGAGAATTCTCAATAGAACATAGAGGCAGAAAGTTTAAAAGCACAATAATTAAGGACGTAAAATTATCCAATGACACTTACTTTTACCTATTTCATCATAGTCGTATTAGATCTGGATTAAATGAATTGTATCCAATTTACAGTTAGTGCACAATACCTAGTTTAGGCTTTGAAATTTAGTTTTTTCATTTTAACATTGTACACAGTTTGTATTCTGAAATTATTTAAATTCTCAAAATGAAATCAGAAATAAATTTGAAATCGCACTTTATCCACTACGTATTGTTATAACCTTCGTAAGCATCATAAGGATTCATCAAAACAGACAAAAGATGGAGCCATAAGCTTCGACGCCTTCGAATGCTTAGCGACGCTCTGAGGCGCTCAAATAGGATCAGGTCAGGCTTTGCGACTTATCGGCCAGCTTGCGTCATGCATATTAAAGCTACCTGCAGTCCACAAGGTGAGAGGGAATATTATATTAGGCAAGCAACTTGGACGTCTGATTCTGACATTTGACGCCTTTATACTAAGTACACTTTGGAGGCGAGCTTTGCCCACGTAAAGTATCTTAATCCAGGACGTGGTCTTCTTATCTCTTTACCAAGTTTCGTCTGTCGGAGGCTGCCTCCGTCGGTCGCCGTTCGTGTTGGCGGTAACTTGTGTAAGTAGTTACGGCTGCACAGAACAAAAAGCACACAGGTGAGTGTCACCAACGAAGTTGCCAAGCTATAGTGTAGTTTATCTATTATATTTACCGATTCAGATGGATCAGGGATTTAGGGTCAATCAGATAGCAGTTGCTCGAATACTAAGAGATGCTGATTATAGTTGAATCAAATTAGCACTTGAGTAAAGTTCAAAAAGTCGCTGGAAAGCATTTATTTACATTCTAAAACTACATTTTATTCTAACTCTAGTTCAAAATTTGTTCTGGAAGACGATTTCTATAACGCCACTGTTATTCCTTTTTTTGCCCTTCGGATTTAGCTTTGAAGTCTTCAAACTGAAAATAAAAAGTTATTTAGTGATAAAAAAGTGGCTAGCGAAGGAAATATTGAATATCCTTGTCAGCGCGCAACAATAATATAGTCATCGCGTGACCGTATTGGATAGTATCAAACCAAACGGTAACAGGTAATAACGTTTAAAATGAGATATTGTCAAAATATTTGTGCCATCAGGTCATATTCGGAATCGGACGAGATGGCGAGATATCGTAAGGCGGGCAACAACAGCCTCCAACCCTCCCTCATGATGACCACGACCGCTCTGCCAAGAGCGAAACGAAAAAGAAGAAGAAGAAGGAGATTGTCAAAATATTTGTGCCATCAGGTCATATTATCAAAAATCAAAATAACGAAATGGTTTAGTGACAGAATGAATTATGGGCCAAATATCATTTTGTCTGAAAGTTTTAAGGACAGAATGCTCCTTGGTCAAAATGTACAAAAAGCTATTTTCCTTCTTAAAATGTTTTAAAGTACAAATAATTATGGTTGAAGTGTCTTTTTGTTACAATATTTACCTACAGGGCAGAATATATTATGGTCAAAATGTTTATAGTTTAATAATTATATTATATTTCATTTATAACCGTTTTGACCGTTGCACATTTTAACCTACCTATTTATTGAACATTCTGGCACTTATACAATGTGGCACTTATACCAACAATACCCGCCATTGTTTTGTTATTTGTTCTTACAAACATGTTAACATTAATTTTCGTTTTGACTTTTGTTCAATTTGACAAGGGTACTTTCGAACCCACTGAACATTTTGAGATCTTGGCCACTTGTCTTTTGTTCCTTTTTTCTCTGAAACATTTTGACTCTTAGGTCTTTGAGACATCTAATTGTTTTGTCCTATGTTCATTATGACATGTTTACATTTACGTACATTTTGACAAAGACACATTCTGGACCATTGCAAATTCAGACATTTGTACCAAAATTAGGTACCTGTTACCAACCAAACAGCCCCGGCTTCGCACCGGGCGGGCTGATAGGGCTTAACAACTAGAAAAGAATTATTAAATTTGGTGCATATGTTCGGAAGTTATGCAAATGCGCATTTCGAAGATTTATATTTATTTATACAGGTAAAATTAATTTTGAAATACGTACTGCCTTATTCATATTGTTTAAGGCGTCATTGACGCTCTTTTTGAACTCCTCTGGGTTGAAGGTTTCCTTGAGTTTGTCGTTGACCTGCTTGGAGAAATCACCAAACTGCTTCTGTATGTTTTCGAGGTAGTTCGTTTCCACGCCGCCTGCTGGGGCTTCGCGTTTTACGAAAGCGTGTACCTAAAAATAAATAAATAAATAAATATTGAGGGACAATCTTATACAAATCAACCTAGTCCCAAACTAAGCAATGCTGGTACTAGACAACGATATACATACGTATATAGATAAATACATACTTAAATAGATAGAAAACATCCATGACTCAGGAACAAATACTCGTGCTCATCACACAAATATTTGCCCTTGCCAGGATTTGAACCCTGGACCTCAAGCTTCGTAGGCGGTGTCAGCACTAAAAACTATAAAATAAGTTTATTTTTAGGGCAGAGGAAAGCCACCGTGAGAGATCGCCTACCACAATATTATGGCGCGACCTCTCTGCCGAGTGTACGAGTAATGACATGACAAAGAACGTAATTTTTACGTTATTTTTGTGTCATGTTATCTTCATAAAATTTGACATGTAAAAGTAGAGTATTGCATTATTTATGGTTTATCTTTTATTAAGTTTATACATATAGCCTAGTTTTAAGTGTTTATTTTTATCTGCCCCCTATTATTAATTAAAATACTCATTTCGTAAAAAGTAAATCAAAAATTAACAGTAGAGCTAGAGTATTTATATATCTACCTATTTCATTACATATATTAAATACATATGTTTTCGATTGGATATCACTAGTTTAAGGCAATTAAAATTCTTTGCTTTACTTTCATTATATAATGAAGAACATCGATCACAAACACTTCAGCATACATGCTCCGCGCCTTCGCTCATGTTAAAAGATTTTTTTATATAACCATGCCTTCTCATACAGGCACAACGCCCTTATGGTAAGCTTAAACCATACCGAGACCGCTGATTTCGAGATGGATGAGCCTATAAGGCCCCTTTTTTGCGTGTAGATTTATAAATATCGGCTTTCACTTATAACCATCTAAGAATAAGCCAAACCGCAGGTTAATAAGGTCAACCCACTTAGACACTTAAAACCCCCAAGTGTCTTTATCAACTATTGCGAGGCTGAAGGCCAAGCTTTCCTGTAGCACCGAAGGCGCGGAGCATTTCTACACGGCTGCCATTTTACGCGAGTCCCAGGGTTGTAGGTTAACTTCGACACAGGCCGCAGGCCCATAGCGCGCGACATCTGGACATTTATAACCCCGCAAATGCCTATTGTTAGCCTTGCGAGGTCAGAGACTGGGTTTCTGCATAGTGCTGGTACCACTACATTATATACGAGCCCGAGGGTCACAGGTTTTGCTAGGCTAAGTAGGGCATTCCACCAGAATGTCGGGAACGTGACGCCATTCTTTTCATACATCTAACAAAGTTAGGAAGTCTTTTTTGGAATACTAATATTTTGTAACTTGGTTTTTGAATTGATAGTGTATTCTAAGCCTTTCTATATGTTTTATATGAAGCTGCCATAGCCGTCATGTCCCCGACAAAGTTGATGTTCTGGTGGAGTGCCTCTAGTCTATCTGGATACTTACGACCTAAGGTGTCTATTGGTAAGAATTTCCAGACCGAAGACCAAGCTTCCGGGAAGCACTAAAGGCGCAGAAGCCCTAACGCGGTTGCCATCCCACGACAACGAGTGTTGCGAGAAGTCCCAATTTACGCGAGACGTCCCGATTTTCAGTGGTGCGCATGGACACGTCACGTTTTACTCTTTATCATAGCGCCAAATTTCTACTAATTTTCAGACTGCTCTAATATCCATGTATAAATAGAATAGATATTGGAGAATTAGCTGTATTAAAAAGTAGCCCAGGTACATACTAACTATTACGGTGAAATAAGAAAAAGATATGCTGAAAGTTGGCAATTATGTAAACTCCAAATATAGCCGAGAACGAAAAAATCACATTTATATATAGAAAACTAAAATTCTATTTACATTTTCAATTTATGCTGTCCGGACTTGAACACCGACGTACCGATTTTCGTTGCACAAAGTACCAATTTTTGGTAAACTAGATCTGCCAACTACTTCCAATTCACCAAGTGTATCTCGTTAACTATTGCGAGACCAAAGCATCTAACACTAAACAGCTTCCATTCTGCGTATGCCTAGAGTTGCAAGCACACAGTGCGAGTCCATCCATAAACCTACTCTTATATATAACCCCTCAAGTATCTTACGTTAACCACTGCGAGGCCGTAAGCTCTGTTTCCGCAGTTCCAACATTACGTAAACCCAAGACGTTCAAGCCTTCGGAGATATATAAAAATTGCAGGCTTAAGCCATGTTCCGCGCAGTGCTGAAGGTGCAGAGCATCTTCCGCAGGCACGCTGAGCCCTCCTGGCAAACCTTTTTCTTCTGCTCCTCAAAAAACTTAACAAAACATCGCATGCAGATTTTTAAGCTTCAGCCTGAAGATTGCATCAAAATAATGTGCAAAGGTTTTTAAGTTTACATGAGACAATCAAACATACATGAATTTTAATACATACGGAAATTTGTTCTGTTATCCATTAGGGATACCTTACTTTTAAATTAAAGTAGGTACATAAATCTTGAATTAGTGCAAGCGTCATGTCGGAGTGCCACATTAGTGAGAAATTACAATTAAAATGATTGATTACAGTTGATATTAACTATGTTATGTGTAATATTAAAATAGAGCTTGTTCACTCCTATGGCCCTTTACCTCTACCTTGATGCCTGCACTGAAAACGTATAAATAACAACGATTATGAATAGTAATGCGTGTTTATAATCAAATACAGAATAAAGAATAGTTATACTTTTTATTCTGATGGTACACCACTACCTTCAAAACACCTGCGTTAGGCAATTTATCTATATACTTCTCGTTGTATAATAAAAGTAGTTTACGTGACTGTTACATAATGAAAGTCATTAAAATACGAGAGTGGGCTGTGCGTTTATTAAATGAGCTGACAGGCGAGTTTTATACTAACATCACACCGATCACACGAGTGTTTTTTATGCCTAATTATGTGCATTATACACTGCTTTATCTACACACATATTATATCTATGGTGTGCTCATAAAACGCAAATTAAAAATATCAAATGGCGGTAAATGAAAACTTTTTTCGCGCATGTCACGCTACCGTAGTTTTAGGGTTCCGTACCAAAATGGTAAAAAAGGAACCCTTATGGTGCGACTCTGTCTGTCTGTCTGTCTGTCTGTCTGTCTGTCTGTCTGTCTGTCTGTCTGTCCGTCTGTCACAGCAAGATATCTCAGGATCTACTGATGCTATCGACTTGAAATTTGGAATAGTGTTAAGAACCGCTAACCCGAGCTTATAGGATGTAAAAAAAATCTTGTAACTTTTTTACTTTTTTTTTAAAGGGGTCCGTAATGAGACTTTGCAAATTGAAAGTAGGGCTATTATATCGAGTGAGGTATCAAATGAAAGGGCTTAATTTGTAGATTAAAACAGTATTTTTGTATTTTTTTTTAATAAGTAGTTTTTGATTTATGGCGAAAAACGTTAAAAAAAATACCGTTCCCCCCCTATTATCTTCGAAGTTACTGAACAGAAAAATCTGTAATAATTACCAATTATTAATGTCATCCTATATATTACAGGAAAAATATAACGGTTTTCCTAACTTGCACTGTTTTTGAGAAATTTGCAAAAATCTTAACACATACTTATTTGCTCCTACTAAACTAATCGCCATATAGTTTTTCTTGAACTATTCATGTATCTACTTATGAGTTTGTACGGAACCCTCGGTGCGCGAGTCCGACTCGCACTTGGCCGGTTTTTTTTAATTCAGAGACAAACTAATCTTTATTCTGGTCATGATTTGCGGTTGTTTTGAACACATTATACTTAGAGGGTTTATGACATGTGTCAAGATATAGTAATTTAGAGCTTTCTTTCATAAGTAGATGACATAGTGTATTATGTAATAGCGTTTTTGCTAATTTAGACTTACGCTAATAAGGCAGACTGCCAAAACAATAATTATAGATTTCTGCATTGTGTTTTCTTCTAACTTGACTTCACTGAACGATAGCGGAAACAGTACTAATCGTAATCGACAGTACTACATCATAATTGCATAGGCACAATCGATTGCAAGATCACCTTCATTGCTTATCAATGACATATCCTAGACTAGTTACACATACAGATGTTAAAATCTGTACATGTAAAACAGTTCCGTTATACAGTACAGTACCTACTACATACCTACAGAGGCCTCTCTCCCTAACAAAACTGTCATTCGCGTCTATGGCATTCAATGAAAATTATTGGTTTTGTATCAGATTATATCATCTTTCTCGTGTTAGTTTACTTCCGGTGTTAGTTCGGGTTAGAATTACTTGCAATCGCATCTCGGTTAGACAATGATAGGTTCATATATACCTACCTTACCTTTTGTTTTAGCTTGCCTAGGGATGGGTAACTACCCGGGTAAATACCCAAAGCTGGGTATTTACCCGGTAAATACCCGATATTTACCTACCCATGGGTAGATACGCGGGTATTTATCTTTATTTCAAAATAAGTGAATTAAGAGCTTAAGTATTAATTATTTAAGCATGTTAACGCCATATTGCTTGTATTTCTAAAATGTTTGATTGTTATAAATTGTGGCAAAAAAAGTTACACCTCTTTGCTGTTAATGACATAAAGTTTTACCAATGCATTATTGAATCAGGTGATGAAAAATATACAAATAAAGTAATTTGAGTCAGTCAGTTTTCGTACATACATAAAGAGGGTCATCGTTTGCTTCCACGGTATTAATTATGTTTGAATTGTGTTTTATTTTATAGCCGAATATGTCTAGCGAGGGCGTGACATTCGCACAGTATGTGTTTAATTGTCTCTGTTTCCTCGCCACACATTCTACAGTCAGCGAAGTCCGATAGTCCCAACTTGGTCAGCAGTCAGGAGTCCTTTAACCCGGAAGTGACCTGTAAACACCCCAGTTATGATCCTGAGATTCTGCTGTGCTTCCTTAGTTTCTTGGTCCAGCGGTGTTGACACTTTCCATAAAGAGCTTCGATTGCCTCAGGCCCAAGGTGCCCTTCCACTCTTGTTGGTGTTGGTTCTTGACGTGGTCCTTGTTGGCTGTTGTTATATGGTTCCCTGTGAGACTCCCACACATGGTTCAAGCCCAATGAATGTACCTTCTGAGCCCTTTCTGACCAACCCATCAGCATATGCATTGCCGATGAAGCCTTCGTGCCTTGGGATATCAGTTTCATCTTCTTGTGCCTTCTAAGCTTATTTAAGACTTGGACACCATTATATACCAGTCTAGATTCGGTGCCGTCAGCACTTTAAGTGCCGCTTGACTGTCGCTGAGTATTTGGATCTTTTTCCCCTTGGTATGTCCATCTATATTCTCCTGGGCACAGGCGATTATCGGAGATATTTCCGCTTGAAACACAGTAGCATAGACTCCCATCTCAATACTGATATTGTAGTCTCTAGCATGGATGCCTTCTCCCATACCGGTGCCCATTTAAGACCCGTCTGTGTACCATATGTTGTCATTGCCATCCTCAATTGGTGATATACTACCTTCAACCCATTCAGCCCTAGTTGGAACTTGAACCTTGAAGTTCCTTTGGAACCTCCAGCGCCACTGGTGGCGTTGTTCGGAACGCCCCTGTTAGAGCCATGCATGCTGTTCTCTGTACTCGCGTCAAGGCATCTCTGCAGTACTCTTCAATGTCCTCGGCCACCACACCAAGCTGCCGTACATAATGATAGGTCGTATAGATCCATCTAAGTACACCAGGATTGAGGACTCCTCGTCATCCCGTATGCTGATCTGCACATTCCAAACACTCTAGCTTTAGCTTTGGCTTTAGTTTGGGTACCTATTGTCAACCAACATTAATTTAAAGCCATAAGAAAATTACAGCACTCTCCTAAATATCTGAATTTCTGCGTCCTTGAGTGCTCTTCCTGGTAAATGGTATTATCACTGTTTTGCCCAGGTTGAAGAAGAGCTGATGACTATTGCACCATCTCATCACATTCATCAGGGCTTCATTCATGATTTCTGATACCGTGCTGGGGAACTTGCCATTCATAAGTCACCAAATCATCTGCATACCCTACCGTGTCGGTGGGCTTAATGTTAAATTTCTCCAGTAATTAGTCCACCACCAAGCCCCAAAGAGTAGGTGATAGCCTTCCACCTTGTGGACATCCCTATGTGGCCGTAGCTATTTCGTCCCCTATCAGGGTGGATTTCACGTTAATTCTGTTTTTTTGAGATTTCTCATGTCATTTCGCGTAGATAAATGTATTAAGCTATAAAACAAAACAAATTGCAACCACGACTTATGTCACGGAAGCAAATGATGACCCTCTTTATGTTCGTATGTAAAACTAACTTTTTCCAATCACCTTAAACCATATTTTTAAATATACGTTGATTCTCGATATTTTGGATTGTCTATTTATCATTTCGTTGATTATTATTAATAGAGTCAGTATATTTGCATTAAAATCAGTATTTTTAATTTTGTTTCTGATTATTAAACCAAAACTAATCAGCCAAATTCTTATACCTTGTATACAAACGAGTACTTGTATATTTAACAGGTAGGTAATACCTCTAACTCCATGTAGTTATTGGCACTCAATAGGGCGAATGTCTTTGATAAACATGAAAAATACCTAAATTATATCTGTTCGCCCTGTAGATTTTTTGCCCAGAATTACCCATATAATTACTCTGATTGTACACTTTTTTTACAAATCTAAACCTTCATACTTAATTTAAAAAGTATCTACCCGTCCACTTGGGTAGATACGGGTAAATACCCGGTAAATGGGTATTTACCGGGTATTTACCTGAGTGGGTAGATTGGGTAAATACCCACGACCCATCTCTAAGCTTGACCTTTATCTTGGTACTCAAATAACTGAACTCGGTTGAGTCGAGCATCCGATGCAATGTTGCGTACTCGTAGGTAAAGGTGCGACCAATCCGCTGCTCAAAAGTCGCTGACGTGCCGTAAACGCAGTGCTGTGCTTCATGCGTCACGTTTTAACACAGGGCTTTTCAAAGTGGGGGGTGCGACCACATTTTAAGGGGGGCGCGGGGCCTCGGGAAAATTGAACACGATTACCTAATAGTTCTCATTATCATTAAACTATGTACAATACAGTCTACGGCCTAGACTCCTAAGAGCCGTGGCGTTAACGGCAACGCTAGGAAGAAGATGATGATGATTTGGCTAGCTAACCCATTCACTTACATTTCCTTGCATCGAAGCGAAGGGGGGCGTGCGAACTTCATTTTAGGCAGCAGGGAGGCGTGCCTAAAAAAATTTGGGAACCCCTGTTTAACACAAATGCCGTCCAGACCGCTGCTCGAAATACTTGGCGGTTGGTTACCAGAAGACTTTTTTACTATATTACATAATATAACTACTATACCTAGTAGAAACAGCATCGAAATAAAACATAATATGCGCTGAATAACTTTAATTTACAGATTAACTCGGAAATAACGTTTAATTGTCACTACTGCTATATATAACTGTTTCAGGTTGATGACTCTTACGTCGCTTTTATTCCTGTTTTTGACCATCAGCCTTGGGTTTGAAACCTTCAATCTGAAAATTTAAAATGCGATGTTAGAGACTTAGGTAAAAATTGAGGCAATTTTTAAACTGGGTCATTCCACGGTAAGAGGTAACGCGAGTCACGATTTTATTGCGTGTTAAATCATCATAATACAAAAACTGGTAATTTATTTTTAAAGAAGACTTAAATATCATCTCTAGATATATTGACACTTCAATTTGTATCTTTAATAAAAAAACACAATCAAATCGTGACTTGAGTTACGTTGAATGACCAGCGGCGGATTTGCCCTAAGGCGCAGTACCAGATATTAAGGGCGGTAGTCTACTCGTATATGATGGGGGCTGAGAAAGGGGCGGTTGATTCTTACTACATGGCCTGGGGTAGGGCGGCCAGACTGCAAATTCGCCACAGTGAATTACCCAATTTGGTATACCAGGTAGGTTATTTAAAATTGTTATTTTCTGATGATAGGGTGGCCGTTATTTGTTTTTAGCGGGGCAGGGCACCCCTTAATCTCTAAGGCATCAAAACATTCCTGTTTTTTCTGCTTTTTCATTCAAGTATTAAAAAAAAACAGGAATGTTTTGCTGCCTTAGAATAAAATGAAAAATGCTCTGCAAGAAATACAAATCGACAAGATAAGCCCACCCTAATGATTAACAACATTAATAATAATTAATACAATAGTACAGTATACAACTACGGTGGTAAAACAAAGAAAGGCCGAGATCGCAGATGTTTGCAGCCCGAGCTGCAAGCGAGGGACGTAAATATGCCATTGCGGGCTTCCTTTATTACCTCCCGTGTTGTGTAATAGTACATTACACAACTAGGGTGGTAATATAAAAAAAGGCCGAGATCGCAGATTTTTGCGACCCGAGCTGCAAGCGAGGGACGTAAATATGCGATCGAGGGCTTTCTTTATTACCTCCCGTGTTGTGTACATCATTTTATGTCTACACTTGGCTAGAAAACGGAAAACTTTTTGCGCGCAGTAAAAGCCACTTTATGGCCAGATGTGGCATAAAATTATTTTTTTAAGATAACCATCTTCAAGTGAATCTATTTCTTGCACTTAAAAGACGTGTACAGACCAAATATCATGATTAACCTTTAGGGTGACCACCCTATATAGGAATCGGGAGTCAAAACATGTTGATCCGACATGCATTTGTTAACTTCGTACCTACTTAATATTTTTATTAAATCTTAATTTCTAATACGTACCGCTTTATTTATTTGGTTAGAAGTCTCATCCAAAATATCTTTAAACTTATTTGGGTCAATGATCTCCTTGATCGTACCAAATATCTGATCACCTTGTTTTTTCACATCGTTCCAGATTTTGTTGATGTCGGTATCATCAGATGCTGCAGCTGGGGCATCGCGTTTCACAAAAGCGTGTACCTATCGAATTAATAAATTTTATTTTAATATATTTCCGATATTCTCTGTTATTATATTGATTTAAAACTTCACTCTTTGTTATATTAACACTATTAATATTTTATCATGTTAGAAACATTTGTGTAGGTATAAATTAAGGAGATCAACTTGCTAGTCCTATTAAATAAACATATAATAATATACGCAAAATCTTAAAACATATTTCATATTTATGAAATGGCTCGGTTTTTTACAGAGGTTACATAAAAAAACCGGACAAGTGCCAGTCGGACTCGCCCACCGAGGGTTCCGTACAAATACTTTAAATACAGACTACATTTTTTTTATGATTTAATTACAAATGTACAGTTTTCAGATTTTTTCCTATACATACAAACATGTAGTAAAAGAGGGTATTACTTGCCAAATTTCATAGTTCTAGGTCAACGGAAAGTACCCTATAAATTTTGGTTTCCTTGAGAGTTTCGAGATATACGTTTTTTGCGGCATAAACAGCCATATTTATAAGGGTTCCGCTTTTTGCTTTTGAGGTACGCAGCCCTAAAAAGAATGTAAACATTATATTTATCTCGACGTTCCAAACGTGTCGTAATATAGAAGATACATACATAATATTATCATGTTTTTACGCGATAAAGTCCCGTTTTGATATAATAATGAGTGAAAATCGTTAAAGATTAAATCATTGAAAGAATGCACATGAAAAATAGAAAATAGTTAATCTACTTGAAAAAAGTACCTACATTAACAATGATATGATATAAACTCTTTGTAACATATTTAATTTACTGGAGGAATCTGTTTAAAATTATAGAAAAAGTTCCGATTCATTTGAAAAGAGTTTATATTTGTAGGTATAGCTTGTTCTGATTCTGTTAATGTTTGAAATAAATAAAGTAAAATTGGACACACATTATTGTTTTGTTTTTTATCAACAAAAATCTATTAAAAAATATTATTTTTTATTACTACTGCAGCCATTAAATTCTTAGTTTCTTTTAAACCGTCCGTATAACCTATCGATTTAAGTTCATCTAATGTAAATGCACTCTTAGAAATCGATCCTGACGTGGACAAGGTAGTTTTTTTGTAAAAGAACTGTGTTTTCACTTTATTATACGTTTTATTATTCTTATTTTAGAAAATACACGAGATCTACTGAAATGAATAAACAGGCGATAAACTTACGCTAATCAGGCAGATGGCCAAAAAAATAACCAAAGATTTCTGCATCGTGTTTGTTAAAATGACTTGACTTCACTAAACAACTGCGAAAACAGTACTAACCACAATGGGCAATACTATATCATATTTAATTTGGTGGGCACCACCGATTACAAGTTCAATTTTGCTTGCTTATCAATAACTTAGAGCAAACTAATGAGCGATACAGTTGACTTATATTTTACCTACATACACAGAGTTTTGTCCAGTAAGGAGATGTTGTCCTTTGTTATCATGAAAGTAGAATAATTTAACTGCATAAAAAAATGTGTCATAGTTGTTAGAGCCCTTACCAAACACCAATTACACAATGATTGCATATAAGCAGTTCATGCGACTGTTAACATAATGAAAGGCATTAAAAGACGAGTGTGCGTTTATGAAACGAGCTGACAGGCGAGATTCATAGTAAAATCACAGGAGTGTTTTAATGCCTAATTATGTACAGTTACACACACTGCTTTATCTACTCACATTATTATAAACTCTGTATGATATATCCAAAATCCGCAAATTAAAAATGGCAAAATGATTTTTTTTCACGCATTTGCCGCAGCCTTTTTTTAATTTATTCAGAAACAACTCAACTATCATAATCGACTCGGTATCGACTGATATTGGAGTTCAGGTCAAATCAAATTGCTTTGTTATTCTAAGATATTCGAAATTTGAATGTCATAATATACCTAACATCGAATTCGATGTTATTATGAAAGAAATTTGTTCTAACAAAATAGTTTATCTTTATACTGGACGTCATTAGCGGTTTTTGAACGTATTAGGATAAATTATTAAAGAGTATCTGGGTTTAATCCAATGCAATATTCATTTATTTTTAGGAATAACAGTTTGCATCCAAATCTGAACTGATAATTTAAGCTTAATTGATAGGAAATAACATACACACTTATATGTACTTCTAGATATCTATAACATACTTCTAGAGCATACGTAGAGGTAGGTACCATCTGATTAACTGATCTGTGGTCATGCACGTACCAGGATGGTCAAATGAGTTCAAAGGTTACTGTTATCAGTCAATTGATGAAACAACCGTCTATTTTACGGTTAAATATGTAGGCATAATGAGCGTTGGTATGTTTATAAACATTTTTTTCTACTCCTGTACTTTTATCTGTCTTTTACTTGGTCACGAACACTTATATAAGAACATACACAATATGAGTTCAGAGAAGTCTATACTCTATTCCCCATAACAGCACTAGTGGCGTTATAGTCGCAAAACGATACTGCTAGCAGCCACAGACTTCTAAATCTAGGTTAAACTTAGGTCAAGGATTAAGCGCTCAATTCTAACTTTACGATAAAAATGCACAACTACCAACTTAAGAAACAATTAAATTCCTACGGTTATTAAGAAAAACAAAACTTTCCGAACTAAATTCATAGATGCCAACATAAAAAAAAAGATTTTTTAATATCGTCATTGCGTGTCACTAGCGAGTATACGTCAACTTAAAAAAAAGTTTACCATAGACAAATATGTCATATTTGCCTTGATTAAATAAATTTTGTATTTTATATTTTAAAACTTAGTATTAGAAAAAGTATTGTATGTAACGTTGTATAATTAAGTCAAAAACCGGCCAAGTGCGAGTCGGACTCGCGCACCGAGGGTTCCGTACAAACTCATGAGTAGATAATACATGAATATTTCAAGAAAAACTATATGGTGATTAGTTTAGTAGGAGCAAATAAGTATGTGTTAAGATTTTTGCAAATTTCTCAAAAACGGTGCAAGTTAGGAAAACCATTATATTTTTCCTGTAATAAATAGGATGACATTAATAATTAGTAATTATTACAAATTCTTCTGTTCAGTAACTTCGAAGATAATAGGGTGGAATGGTATTTTTTTAACGTTTTTCGCTATAAATCAAAAACTACTTATTTAAAAAAAAATACAAAAATAGTGTTTTAACTGATATTGGTACTTTCATTTGATACCCCACTCGATATAATAGCCCTACTTTCAAGTTTCAAAGTCTCATTACGGACCCCTTTAAAAAAAATTACAAGATTTTTTTTACATCCCATAAGCTCGGGTTAGCGGTTCTTAACACTATTCCAGTTCCAGTCCAGTCGATAGCATCAGTAGATCCTGAGATATCTTGCTGTGACAGACGGACACACAGACAGGGTCGCACCATAAGGGTTCCTTTTTTACCATTTTGGTACGGAACCCTAAAAACGCTCATGGCATGACTCGCCGCCGCGGCGGCTCGTATCGCAACTCGCGCCATTCGCATTTTTTGAGCCTATTTATACAACTGTTGCATAAAATACTATTATCAAAAACTATATAATAACATTATTAATTACTGATCACAATTTATAATGCTACAATATGATTTATAGCAACGCAAATAGAGACGCAATGAGCGTTTTTTGACTTAATTATACAACGTTGTATACAATACTTTTTCTACGACGAGGTTTTAAATTATAAAATACAAAATTAATCATAACCTGGAAACAACGCAAATATGACGTTTGACTGACAGTATGTGTCTATGGTAAACTTTTTTTTTAATTTAAAATATACTTAAATTAAAAATACTTTTTTATGTTGCCATCAATGAATTTAGTTCAGAAAGTTTTGTTTTTCTTAAAAACCGTAGGAATTTAATTGTTTGTTAAGTTGGTAGTTGTGCATTTTACCGTAAAGTTAAAATTGAGCGTTTAATCCTTGACCTAAGTTTAACCTAGATTTAGAAGTCTGTGGCTGCTAGCAATAACTTAAAGTGACTATAACGACACTAGTGCTGTTATGGGGAATAGAGTATAGACTTCTCTGAACTCATATTATGTATGTTCTTATATTAGTGTTCGTGACCAAGTAAAAGTCAGATATCAGTACAGAAGTAGAAAAAAATTATTACGTTCGAAAATGAACTCAGTAACGATGTAAGCCATTATATTTTATATTTAATAAAAATCATATTTAATTACAAATCATACTTTTGACTTCGACTTCGAAAAATATTTTTCACATGATTTTAAAACCATGGTACGCTACCAGAAGTCCTAAGCATAAATTCATCAGCTATCTAGCAATCATCGTCGTCTATTCATCAGCTGTCTAGTTACTGCTAGCCGCCCTGCGCAGATCGTCGTTCCATCTAGCCGGGGGGCGACCCACACTGTGTTTACCTATACGCAGTTTTCACTGCAGAACTCTCTCGCTCCAGTGATTGTCAGTTCTGCGGCAGATGTGGCCAGCTCACTGTCACTTTTAGCTTGCTTACTCGAGTAACTATGTCGGTAACTTAGATTATACTCCTCAGTCTTCTGTATAATTTTCCTAACTGTGTGGATGTGGTCTACGGTATTGATACCTTCCCGAAATCTGGCCTGCTCTAGAGGTTGGAACTCGTCAAGTCTTCACGCAAGTCTATTCGTTATGTCCCTCAACAGCGAAATGGGCGTATAGTTCTTCAGAAGGGTCTTATCGCCCTTCTTGAAGAACAGCATCACAATGCTCCTGTGCCACGCCTTAGGAGTTCTCCCGGATGATAGCATTGAGTTGAAAATTCGCTGAAGCTCCATCAGAACAGGTCGTCCACCTGCCTTTAGGAGCTTAGTCGTAATGCCATCCTCGCCCGGGACTTTTCCATTTTTCAGTTGTTTGAGGGTCAGCTCGATTTCTTCCGGACTTATGTCTGGCAGCTCGTCGGTGTAGAGGCGTGTCAGTGATGGTCTGGGGATACAGGGCATGTGTGGCGTACCTTTTACCATAAAATCTCTCGGTCTCAGCAAGAATTTCTGACTTCGACGGAACGATTTTACCTTCAGGTGTTTTTATTTTTGTCACGTGTCTCCTTCCAAGCTGTTGCAAAAATACCTTTAAACCTTTATTGCGCTCGATTGCTTTTATAAGAAGCGTTTTCGCAAGTTTCAGGTCCTTCTTTTTTGATTTTCGCACCAACTTGGAAAGTGGACCTGCTCCATGGCGTTAGTTGTGTCTCGTCTTTGTGCCATTAAGCGCTTTGTCTTTTCTGAGAACCAAGACTTCTGAGGGTCCCAGGTTCTGTGAAAGGCAACTTACGGGTACGTTGCCTTTCACAGAACCTGGGACCTCTTCTCTTTTTTTTAATTCCTAAATACTAATTGTTTATTTATTTAACAGAAAGATAAAATATAAAAACAGTAACTACCTAAAGTAAAACTAAATTAAAATTAAATATACTATATGGAATAAACTACTAGAACTAAATACTTTTCTAAATTAGATCCCGGCCCGACACACCTGGTCCAAAAGTGCCAAATATGCCAACCGCATTGTCCCGCTGTATGGCCAATGATATTTGTTGGATCAGATAAAAGCCAGACCGAGGGTCACAGCCCCTGTCTCTCAATCGGCGCCCTATGTTTTTTATTAGGTTTTTCGCCTCAGCACACCATGGCCCAGCGGTCTCAACAGCAACCGGGACGAAATCGTACACTGGTTCCAGGTTCGCGTATTTGCCGTGTTTTAGTTTGGCTGCGCACTCTGCCGCAGCACCTGCCATTCTGCTCGTGTGATTCAAATGAGTGGGTGCGAAAGTACTGACGCAAGTTGCATCCCAGAACAAACTACGGCCTTTCGCCCACGGAACCAGTGTAAGACCGTCCGGTCTCTTGCCATCTGTACGGCTCAGACCTCGGGACTCCAAAATACACGGCACGTTGGCTGATATCATGGCGCGGCGTATCAACTCGTTAATGGCGCAGTGCCTGGGGATCCTACCTGCACACCGTGAACAACTGAGGCCATGGTGTCCGTCCGATTCGACCATCACCCCACAGACACAAACATGTGGTTCGCACACCTTACCAGCGAGCCTCAAGGCCACTCCAATCCTCAATGTGTCATTGTCGAGTAACGTTCCTAGGTGAGGTGATGGCAATGCGTGCAACCACGCCCCAGACTCTGGTGCTCTAACGGCCTTCAGCCGGGCTGCATCTTTCCCTGAAACAGAATTCACTAAATCTGTATATGCCTGTTCGCACAAAATCTCATCCCAGAGTCTTTGCGAGGCGAGGCTCTTGGGTCTCTCTCCTACTGGCTCAAAAACTTATGACTCAAAAAAATGTAATACTTAATTTTTGTGTCGATTTGGAACCCTGTTGCTTGGAGCTCCACGCGTGGCAGCAAGTAAATTTTTTATAAAATCATTTTACCATAGGACGTAATTTTCCATTTACACTGTAAATGGAAAATTGTGAACTGTAAATTTTACAATTCACATTGTTCACGAGCAAGTGTGATGAAACATTAATTTATTCCCCCGCGCTTATTGCTTAACGCTATCGCTTAATGGTAAGTGCTGCGCCGCCCATCCAATGCGCTATTCGAACGTAAACATTGTTGTTTGTTAGTAACTTTTATGATTTAGGATGTTATTGTTTGATTTTAACATTTATACTACTTGTTTTATACTGCTAACAACTTAATCAAAATAATTTTTAAAGTGATTTGTATGAAATGTTTACTTCTTCAATTACAGTTTATAAGTTAGCCGATAATTACATGGCCATTATAGTTTTCTAGGGTTCCATACCAAAATGGTAAGAAAAGAACCCTTGCGACTCTGTCTGACTGTCTGTCTGTCTGTCCGCCTGTCACAGTCAGATATCTCAGGAACTACTGCTGCTATCGATTTGAAATTTGGGATAGTTTTAAAAGTCACTAAACCGAGCGTACTAAATATAAAAAACTAATACCTTTTTTACTTTTTTTTAAAGGCGGCCGAAATGGGAGGTAGAAAATTTTAGGTTGTTCTATTGTATCAAACGGGGTATCAAACGAAAGGGCTTAATTTGTAGATTCAAAAACTATTTTTTTTTCTTAATTATGTACCTTTTGAATTACCCACGACGAAAAAAGTTCCAAAAATACCATTCCCCCTATTATCTTCGAAGTTACTAAACATCTGTAATAATTACCAATTATTAATATCATCCTAAATATTACAGGAAAAATATAACGGTTTTCCTTACTTGCGCCATTTTTTTATTTTTATTTGATTTCGTTACACCTATTATCGTTATTTTTTTCACATATTATAATAACGGTGTAGCTGATGGAGAGGGGAGATGCTTTACTTTAACAAAAAAATTAGCACTTTAAAAGCTAAGTAAATCTCTAAATCGAAAAGTCGTTTTAGCACACTCGCGATATTTTTAATCGACCTACCCCACACGATAAAATAGACCAGAAATAAGTTCCTGTCAAAAAAGGTTTTTTGAGACAAGCTTTTATTGCCGATTGTACTCTTTTGTACAATCGCAAACTGCTCGTCACTACTAATCAAATGAGCCCAAACACGGTGAATTTATCTTGTGTAATTTAGATGATCCTATGGCCATGGCCACCATCCGGCTCCATCATCAGGTCAGCTTCATGTCATAATAATATTGCATTGTCATCTGATTTACATATTTTTGCAAAATTTCAACTCTATCGGAATTCGGGAAGTGGGTCACATTTGACTCGCAAGATTTGATTACAGACACACAGATAGACACCAGGACAGGTGAAACTAACTATAAATAAAAGCTTGTGAAAAAACATCCCCACTTTACATGTGCGCGGTAGGTATCCTAAAAAACCGTTTTTTTCTAGATTTTATATTACCACTTTGTTCGTGACTTTGTTGGCATGTTCATTCATATGTACCTATATTGAGAAGTACAACTTGCTCGTTCTAAAGGTCTCTGAGCTAAGCCGCGGTCAGACAGACAGCCAGAAGGACAGCAATATAAGGTTTCCATGTTGACTACGGAATCTTAGAAAGTGTGCGTACCGATAATACTCGTATGGATGGAGTGGGAAAGTGAAAGTAATGGGAAAAGTTACTTCGGCAAATTGAATCTAGTGCGAAAGTGTTTTCAAGGAAGCGGCCCACAAATCTTTTGCGGGTGAGGGTAAAAAAACCTCGCAAAAGAGACAATTTAGGGAAATTACAATAATATATGAAAAGTATTGTTGTCAGTTAATTAGTTCTCACCACGTGTGCAGCAAGACCTAAACAAAGCCAAGTACTAAAAGTACTAAAACTAACATGCACACGCCCGTAGCACGCGCTCCTGCTGGGTCTCGTTCAGATCCGCAGCTGCATAACTCAGCATTGTTTTTGCGGATGCGGATTCTCAAGTTCATGCGCAAGTGCAAGATGCGGACGTAGATGCAAACATTCACAACATCCAGGGATGTCTCGAAGGTCCATTTTACTGCCATATAGTAACTGTTTTGTACATGTTTAGGTCAGGGATTACGGGTTATCTCTAGAGGTCCCAAGCTCCGTACCTATAAGGATAAGGAAGTCATCTACACGCAATCCTTAATTTTATCAACACTACACCAAATTCATAAAAGCAACTCATTCAATCTGATATTTGAAAAAATCTTTTAATAAGTATTTGATTTTAATATTCAACTTGGCTATAGGCATGTGACAGTAACAGTGACAGTCTTATCTCAGCAGACGAATCTGAAATCATGGTTAAAAGTGTACTTCACAGAAAAGGAAAGAAGCGCTACGGAATTATGTCAAGTTTGCGATTGTTTTTATACATAAGTATACCTATAATAGGCTGGGCCGTTATTCGCGATTTTTTTAATATCGCAGTGCAATAGGACTAAACAGGTGTGTAATTTTATGCGTAGTTCTGGCAAAATAATTAAAAAAAACTATGTTTATACTTTTAGCTCTCTACCGGCAGTTGAATAAAAAAAAACTCGGATTTTTAAAAACATACATTAATATTTTATGTTCCAAAACTATTTCATACACACTCATGGTAAATTTGTATTAATTAATGCCCTTTTACCTTTTTCACGTGGCAAAATTGCTCTTATTAATTGTTAACAAAGCAGCGTCAGGTCAGCCAAAGACGTAAAGGTATGTTAACAATATACATTAAAACAAAAATAAAAAAAATGACCTAAACCCGCAAAATCACGGTTTTTCGGTTTACATAAAAATTAAGAACTAACGTATTTTTTGCAACGAAATTCTACTTTTATAAAATGTGATTATTCATATATTTTGATGGGCTTCAAACTAAAAATTATTTAGTACAAGTTTATTTAATAAGTTGAACTTAGCTCAATGCACGTTCTAATTTCATGGAACATGAAACTCTAGGAAAATATTAATGTAGTTTTTGTTGGGAAAACTGTAAAAAACATATTTTAAACAAATGTGTAGGTACTTATACGTTGACAATTTGACATAATAAATTAGTACAACAAACATAATTGTAATAATATTTTTTTTTTAATTACCGAAAATTACTCCTATTTTCATTCTTTGGCTGCTGGTAAGAGGGCTAAAAGTATAAACCAAGATTTATTAAATTATTTTTCTCTAATTACGCATAAAATTACGCACCTTTTTAGTGCTATTGCATAGCCATATTAAAAAAATCGCGAAAAACGGCCCACCCTAACCTATAACTATAAACCTATGTTTATTATTTGTTGAAAGCCTAAATTTCACATCCGATCGGTCGATTAATTCAAGAGCAGATCAAATAAAAAACAAGAGTGCGTTTGTGTATATTTATAAGTAACAATGCAGCAATAAATATAATTAGTTACAAGAATAAATAATTATTTACTAAAAATATATTCGAATATTTGTGTAGTCTTCAAGTTATTATCTTTCTAGAGTTTTTCTCATTGTTTGTGTACAAATAATCACTAAAGTATGTCTTCAATGTTACCAAAAAAGTTCCCTTTGTCAGTCTCTGTGGTCTTCTTAGTCGTTAGCTGGGGGATTCTTAGCTGTTAAGTCTTCAAACTGCAAGAAAAAAAAAGTTCAGCTGTATGCTATCTCTGATATTGTTAAAAGGAAGACATAATATAATATCTATCTAACTCGCTTGCATTCATGTGTGTAAGTGCTTCTATTGCTTATATCTATAAGTTATATTCTCAGTAAAGTCAACTGTTAAGATGTGTCATAAGATTTTTCAAAGTGTAAAAATAATAATTTTGAACCAAAGACTATTTAGTCTAGATACGCTATTTTTTTATGTAACCGTCAAAAAGTGTGCCTGTAATATTTGAAAAAAAATCCCTCAATTTCTTCAAGATCCTGACCTTTCACACAAAACATAATTTTCCAAAAGGCAGACATCATTTTAGCGAGGTAACTTCACTTGTTTTGAATAAACTTGTTTTATTAGATGTTTCCTAAACAAAGAAAGAAGCAAAGGTTGTCTTGTAAGCAATGCTGTTACAAACACTTCGAAATTTTCAACATTGTTGGTAGTGACCAGGTGTAGTGGTTAGCATGTTTTCTATGTATTTGGTCTGTGTATCGATAATCATAATAAAAGTATTGGTAAAAATTCTTACTGCCTTAGAAAATCGGTTCAACTGATCTCCCACCACTCCAAGCACTGGCTGAACTTGCTTCACATTCACGTCGTCCACGGCTTTAGCAAGTGCCTGGTCGATATAATTCCTGAACAGCTCCATTTGCTGCTTGATACCATCTCCAATGTTCGACGCAGGTGAACTGGACTCTTCTCCTTTTACGAAGGTATCTGACTGAAATAAAAAAGAATTGATTTGGAGACAACATGATTGGCAACATTCAGTTAATCCTATCTGACCTTTGGAATTTATAAAAACAAAAACGAATCGCTAAATGTGTTGCCAAGCGCAAAACTCGAGAATGGCTGTACCAACTTAGCATTTTTTTAAATATTCCTTCAAGTTTGAGGAAGATTCTTATGAAAAGAAAAATTGTCTGGAAAAACTTATGAACTTTTCCCATACAAACTGTTTCTAGCTGTCAATTAATTTAAACAACAAATATTTAAACATTGCAGTCAAAAAATGATGATGCAAATACTATGCGAGCCAGCTAAGGGTTTGAAACGAGGGCTGAAAACAGGGGTTGTTTGAAAGAGTCAGAAATTGACCCGGATAACGTCGTGGGCGGCATCTGGTGAACTATAAACACAATTTAATACAGGAAGGCAAAATGTCAGTCAAAGTTAAAAATAACTGATCATTTTAGTATCTCGTCACTGTACCCCACTTTGGTAAATTAAAACCGCCGTAATAATTTGTTAGATTAATTACAACAAAGTATATTATGACACAAATTTGTTATAATGTCATAGAGACCGGATTTGAAGTAGCAATCTCAATATTAATATGGATATGACTGGTATAATTTATTATTTTTTCTACACACAAAAATAATGTAACTTATCGGAACAAAAGGGTCATTATTTGAGCGTTTCACCCGCCTCACTTTCGTAGATACATTATTGTTGAAGTTCCCTCAGATTTTAGCCTCATATCGAGGTATTTGGTACATATCCGGGACTACTAACAAATACCTTAAAATTACATTAAAATCTGCCGGAATCTCAACAATAATATGTCCACGAAAGTGAGGCGGGTTAAACGCTCAAATAATGACCCAAAAACGTTAAAACCCTTTTGGAAGCTTTTGAAAATATTGGGCAAAAATTATGGTGGTATTATAAAAACATCATTTTTTAATTTTTGAAAGAGTTTATTTTTTTAAGTTCTTCTTCTTTAATATTTCTTCTGCACAATGCACAGTAAAAATTAAGACCTTATATAACCAACATGACATGTATTTAACAAATTGCACTAGTCAAGTAGTCATATCCATATTAATATTGAGATTTCTACTTCAAATCTGGTCTCTAGTAATTACTATACTAAAACGTTATGTCACGAATGCAGCCAGATTTTTATGACTAATATTGTATTTAATCTTTTCATTAATGAAGTATGTTTTAAATAAGTCACTTGTCTATTTAATGAAAATCTTTAATCTCCCAAGGAGTTACGTGGATTATGAAAGTGACCATGGAAACCTTTTCGAGCACTTTGCCACTAATCGTCAACTTTTAATGAATTGCAAAGTTTATAGCGCAATATTAGAGTATGTGAAACTCCGAGCAAAAATTACATTAGTGTTGTATTACATAATAAAATAATACATATTCTTAAACAAGACAATTATATAACGCAAAACCGTATTTAAGAATAATACTCACATGGATACACGCTAAGGCGACACATAATACTGCTATTTTGAAAAACATGGTCCACTTATTTCTATGCAACATGTAACAGAAGACTGTTTTAAATAGAGTAGTTTGACTTCTTTTATCAACGTTACTTCCACTCCAGAGAAGGACGAGGTGTGTAAAGAACACGTCATTTTTTACTTAGCAAAGTGTTTGTATTTAATTAGCATTACCGAAGAGGATGCTAAAATTTACTAAAGCATTGTGTGCGAAGGTACAGTCAAGCCTACTAACAGACTTTTGTCCAAAATATCTAAAGCACCTTGAAAAAATGGTGTGTTGAACCCAGAATAAGTAATCCCATCAAAAACATTACATGTAAAAAGATGCAAGTCTCGCAACGCAGTTCTTTTGCAACAAAAAAGTTTTGAGATGTAATGTTAAACCAAGTCAGTACCGGGGGGGTGTCCACAAAACTCGATTCCCACCGACTTGCCTATTATTAGATCTATAAAAGGTGTTCCTCCACGGTTAAATAATAGGCAAGTCGGTGGGAATCGAGTTTTGTGGACACCCCCCCGGTACTGACTTGGTTTAACATTACATCTCAAAACTTTTTTGTTGTAAAAGAACTGCGTTGCGAGACTTGCATCTTTTTACATGTAATGTTTTTGATGGGATCTCATTTCTTTTTGTAAGTGATCTTCCTTTATTTATTACATTCCAATCCATTCTATTTCCAATTTGGACTGCAAAACGAACTTTGTAATCGCATGTATTTGTATAGGATTACAAACTTATGTGTGCAGTTGTGACAGAAATTGCGATATTTAGAGGTTTTTTAAGAATTGATGGCTAAAAACTACCTATGTTTAAAATTTGGAGCCTGTGAGTTTGCTAGAAGTACCTTAGAATTATGATGATCATCAGTCAGTGAATCAGTGAGTCAGTCAGTCAGTGACAAAACTAAGGAACTTTGACATGCAATAGTTCTTAAACTACAAGTTCAAATTGAATGATATTGAGAACGAAATAAGTATTATTGTGCCCTATATATCCCTGAAATTTCAGGGTTCTAGCTTTAGCCATTACATAATTACGGGAGGCTGAAAATGGCCTGAATGGCTTCGAGAAAAGGATGGTACGGCCGTGCCTTTGTTTTGCTCGACTTGGCGGGGGCACTACCGTGCCCCCAAATAGTACTACGTACGGAAGTCTCACTTTCTAACAAAACTGACGTTCGGGTCCGACCACTGGACGGAACTCACCGGATCCGACCATCTCTCTCTATCGCGTAACGCGTGCTCTTTCTGGTCTCTGGTTAAGCCACTCCGAAGGGGCAAAATTTTATACTAGTAGCTGCGCAACGAAATACCGGAGTGAGCCACTAATGTTGTGAATGAGATCAACGGTATTAGTACATTGTGTATCAAGGGCGGTAAGTAAGGAATTACAAACGAGTGTTTGTTACAAGGCCGAGGTGAAGCCGAGGGCTTTAATAACACGAGTTTGTAATTCCCTTACCGCCCGTGGCACACACAATGTTTTTCATCACACTTGTGAGGAAATCTGATTAAAATAACCTTATTTAACCTAAATAAAATTGTAAAACTGACAGTGACATTAGTGTCTTATATCGAGACGACAAGTCACGTTCGGAAACCATAGCGGTAAAGACTTAAGGCGCGGTAGGACCTGGCTCGCATTTCCCATACAAACTAGGGTCGGGCGGAATGCAGATTATTTCAGATTATCTTCGATTTCTAACATAAAAGTATACGTTATCAACCCAAACATGAGAGGATGCCCTGCATGACTGTGAAATCATGATTGTCAGGTATTAATTTTGTCAGAAAAGGTAACTGGTGATGAACAAAATGAAAAAAATACTTTATTTTATAGTGTTTTCGCGCTACTTTTCTATCGAGCGAAGTGTTCGCTATCGTGTTCTAAGTGAGAGGAAGCCCTAGATACAGTTCTGAATATTATTATATATGTTTTACAGTGACCTAAGAGTCAAATAAGTGCTCTAAAAATGATTTCGAAACTAGGCTTCCGTGCCCGATTCTGGTCTCACCTCGCCTTAAAATGGTTGATTTTATATTTGCAAAATACTGAAATACACTATTTAAACATTTAATTAATGTTACAGAAATATGTGTTTACATGTATTTGCAATAACAGTTCTCTTTAAATAAATATTTCAGTAATAAAAGTTAAAAAAGTAAGTTGGCGTTTTCTTTGAACATGACAAATAAGAGTAAAACAGAACCAGCGTTTCAAATTTAAAAAGAAAACCATTACGCCCTAGGGCGTAATAGGTCATTTACGGCCCGCAAAACCTACGTGTAACAACACCATTTTCGAGCAAGTGTGATGAAAAAACAGTTATATAGGTCAGCGTGTCGTAGGACTCGTAGGTCACTAGTCGTTATACCCGTAACGATGTGTCAAACAGTAATTTAAAGTAACCCTTTTAGTATAACAAACCCGTTTTATAAAAAACTGGTTTTACATTTTTACCAGCTAAATAATCCCGCCCGTTTCTATTTTTATCAACGTTATTACACATAAAAGCACATAAAAGCGATCTTGTAAAATGTGGCATGTGATATGTTTCGCGTAGACAAAACGTATCAATTTATTAAATGGAACACATTTCAACCATGACTGAGGTCGTGGAAGCGTAAGGTGACCCTCTTTTTATTTGTATGGAGAACCGATCGACTCGAATTACCTTAAAAAAATCCCATGTCATGTATTAAATTAAACATCATTTAAAATCAAATGATAGTTAAATTGCGGCTTAGGTAAGTATATATTGACTTTAACTTATTTAAGAGACTTGATGTGTTTGCTTGAAAAATAAACAACACATTTGCCTTGCAAGTAACGTTTATCACTTGAAGAGAGCAATATTCCAGTTATGTTAGATAAGATTGCATTGCTCCTCATCTGTATGGGACGTAATGCAAACAAAGATAACAAACAAGTATAGAATAGTTAGAATGAAAAGAGAGAAAGAACATGAAGAAGAGTGTAAACCGGGGTCGTAGAACGATTTTCAACTTCTGGCGTAATTTTATAATGGAAATAAAGTTGATTTTATTTTATGTGTTTTGAATAGTTCTTGAAGGTTACGTAGCAAAATATCTAAAAACACATGTTATACGACCGTTTTGTATACGATCAAAGTACATAAAATTAAATTGCAGAACGTACGGAATTAATAACATCTTTTATTATACGATTAAAATATATACGGTCTGAATTCATTACGTTTATAATCCATAGTGCTGAATGTACATAAGGTTCAATATACATAAAGCCAAATTATACAACTTCAAAATTCAGATGCTAGGTCTCCTCAGAATCGTTTCCGTGGTTAACTAAAACCGATATTTAATATGACTTCACAATATACATAATTATCCTGACAGTACGCAAACGCCGTTGATACCGGCCGATCGGCCAATATCAAAGGACGTACGAATTGTAGGGAAATGTGCTGTACCACGGTATACGGTAGTTTTTCTTCCTACATAAGGTACATCGGGAGCGTGTGCGCCGTGTACGGACGGACGCACCACAGGCAAGGATTTAAACATGCGCGAGCTTGCCACAATATGGCGTTCACTCACACAGACGCGCGTCGTGCGTCTGTGTAAATACGTGTCGCGAGCTCCTAAACGGCCGAAGTCGTACTACTTGGTTGTCTTTATACTTTGACTGTACTGCGTGAAGTTGACCGTGCTGAGGCTGTGGGTGGGGACTTAGCGCGCCCGTCGAACGACCCTATTGTTTAGTGGCGAGCGTAGGAATTCTTGTTTTTTGTATGTTAACGCGTGAGAGTGAAATATCTGGTTATATTCTCTAATCTGTGGCGCGGCTGTGTCTATGGGAGATTAGGCGGCATTCACCAGCATTTATCTACTATCAGATGGGTAGTCTACTAGTTTGTTCCTTCATGGTTTAAAAACATTATAGTTCCTCAATTATTTTGTCGATTGGATTTTCTACATTCTAGACATATGTGTCACAATTTTATATGATTGATCATATTCATTTTGTACATCGATATTATAATCTTTCGACCAATCGTGTTGTATATATTTCGAACGTTACAGACAACATACATTATTCATCTAGATTTTTGACATTCTAGACATAATTGTGTATCTAGCTTATAACATTCGATCTAAGATATTTTGCTACGTAACCTTGTTGAAGCATGTACATATAAGTAAACCTCTGTTACTTATTACTCTCACTACTCACAATCTAATTTATTCGGTTTGTCTATCACCTCTCTTGTCTCATTACCAGTGATCAGCAACCGGTAGCATTTTATGTCACTTTAACATCAAACGTAGGTAATGACTTACATGGATTGGATAAGTCTGTTGATAGAAATGAAATACGATACGATACCGATCGCCGATCACTACTTATTTACTCAAAGGTTAACAAGAAGAGATCTCATAAAGGGCCAACTCCCCCAACAGCAAACTTTACTGGTACTGGCATGAAACGGCTGCCAGCCCAGCGGAACAAACTCGTCTCATTGCTTAGTTCTAGATGGGAATCCGCCGTTCTACCTTTCAAGAATGTAAGCAACTTCTCAGCAACGAGACTTTCAGGCTCGGTGTATCGCTGCAGCTAGGAGCAGCATATGTTTATGTTGTGCCGACAATGTGGCACTAAGGTTGCTCAAATACTCTAGCCGGTCTTAGGTCTATCCTGCAGAAGCATTGGGCGCATAACGCGGCCTGCCAGCCTAAATCAATCCTGTGCCAAGCTAGTGCAATTTGATTGGCAAGTGCAAGTGTGCTGATCGGGCACACCGACCGTCCTAGAGCCGACAGGCCTAGGAGGGACAATATGGAAAGAGACCGAACGGCATCGGCGACGGAAGTTTGGACTACCACATTGGTCTGGAATGTCACGTTGGTGGAGGTCACCTTCGGGTGACCCGAAGGCCAGAGCTGCTGCGGACGCGACCGAACACCTCAAGGGGCGCACATATACACCCATTGTCCTACATGTTTGAGCCGTTTGGGGTAGAAACGCTCAGGCCTTGGGAACAGAGTGCCCTAAAAACCTATGAAGAAATAACGCAGCGGTTGATTGATACGATAAAGTAACAGAGGTCTGGCTCATACCTATGATATTTAAAGGATACTATCCAGTGTGATAATGCGGCCAGCGAGTGCTCATGAGAGCACTCTCCCGCTCGGCACTGACCTGAAGCCCGAGTACTATTTATAGTTTATCTTTTACCCTCCCATTAACTTTATTGATCCGAGTACCTAAGTTTAATTGTTTAGTTTTATCTATCCTATATTCTACTACCTAATTAAAGGGATAACCTCGCCTTTGTACATTATACCGTTAACTTGCAACTTTGTACATTATACCGTTAATTCGCAACTTTGGTACCCCTATGTTTGCTGTCTTATTTTGCAGTATAAAGCGTTTACATACATTCATAATTTAGAGAAAACTTGAACCTGAACCCCCTCCCTACTTTCGCCACCCCCTGGTATACGGTATGGAAGGAAAAAGTAAAAGGGAATTTTTACTCGTATTTTTTTACTGTACTTACAACCCGTATGTAATTATGTACCTATATTTACAAACTCTATAATAATTTACGTTAACATATTAGGAATGAAGATGCGTACAGCCAATGAATGGAATGCTCCCAGTGTCGTGTATTTGTCAGGAAATCCTGACAAATATAACTTAGAACTCTCTAAGAAAAGAGTAAATAATCTTTTACTAGTTTTACTGAACCGGCGAGCTACATCTTCGGCCTCATAAGTCGCTTAGGTACCATCAGTAAGTAGCGTCTGATCAATCGCAGGTTAGTAATAAAAAAAAAGATCCGTTAAAGAAACAAAGTGTATAATTATAAAGTGGTAGAGAAACAAACGGTTTTCGCTGAATGAGGATTCTGTTGATTGTATCAGTTATAAAGTAGTTTCAAAATAAAACTTTTCTTGAATAATGTAAGACGTGGAAAAAACAATATAGTATTTTATTTCTAAGTAAAACATATATTGTAGTGTCTACAAAACTTTCATGTTTTTATTATATAACAGAGGAAAAAACACGATACAACACGCTCTGCCCTGTTCGCTAAATAAACCCGCTTGGTATAAATAGTACTATTACAGAAGGTTTGTCTATTTGTTTAGGACGGAATGTTAAACGCCTTAATAAGTAGTTGTATGCCTACTAAGGATCTGAACATGTAAACAGAATTCTGAACTTTGGACTAGTAATTTTAGCTTCATTGGCTCAGGATTAATTTTAAGTAAACCGTAAGTATGCTTATCTAAGATTATATCTTAAAGCATGCTTGCAAGAAATGGAACCAATTTTCAGTACCCATGTTTACAATCTATATTATATTGAGTAGTTGTATCGATCGATCGCACAATCGTTGATACTTATAGACAAACCGTACCTTAATGCTAAGAACTCAAAGAAATGTGTAAGAAAAGAAAAATCAAATTTCTTTTATTTTCTACCATACAAAATTGTCCTGCATTCACATGCTTTTCCAGGGAAATAGTACTATTTTGTAGCAAGTCAGAATTATATTTAATTTCACAGTCATAAGAATTGCTTATCTTAATGGCAGCTGGTTATAGTTATCACCTGAGAACCCAATTAGAGTTGTATTTCCATACTGTACCAAAAATCGTTATTTCCGTTTGTTGTTTTAATTTATATGATACGAGTATAATAGTACATTGTGTATCAAGGGCGGTAAGTAAGGAATTATTTTAATTAGATTTCCTCGCAAGGGTGATGAAAAACATTATGTGTGCCACGGACGGTAAAGGAATTACAAACTCGTATTATTAAAGCCCTCGGCTTCGCCTCGGCCCTGTAACAAACACTCGTTTGTAATTCCATACTTACCGCCCTTGATACACAATGTACTAATACATACGAGTATTTCATCAATAGATACACATGTTGCATCATAGCTAAGTTAAGCGGATCCGAGTCGGTGGGTTTTCCGTACAAACAACGAGAGTCATCATTCGCTCCCACGTCATCAATTATCTTTGAAATATGTTTAATTTTATGGCTTGATACATTATTTCGGAATGACTTAAGAACAAACACAAGGACTATGCGTTTGCGGCGCGTGCGGTGGAGACCTCGGGACCCTGGTCAGCCAATATGAAAACCTTCATGAAGGCCCTGTCGCCACGGCTGGTACATGCCTCGGGAAATCCCAGAGCTGGCGCATACCTCTCGCAAAGAATTGCCCTGGCTATTCAGAGATTACCGCTCTGAATATACTTAGTTATTTAGCTGCCAGTGTAAAGGGTAGGTACCAGCCGATTAAGATTTAGTGTACATTTTCCTTTGAGCTGTAGAATAAGGTGCTCAAATGCCTGATATTAGGCAAGCCGGTAGGAATCGAGTTCTTTGGACGCCACGCTACAGGTAGATACCAACCATTATATGATACCACAGGTGGAGCTGCTTGAGGGGGTATTCTTTTTATAATATGTATTCCTATTTAATTTTTTAAGGTGGTTTAATTTAGTTCTTAGGTCCATTTAGTTTTAGGTATTTTAAATTTTATCTTGATTTTCTTGTTTTATTGTATTATTTATGTGTGTTTGTACTTAATAAACATTGTAGTAACACAAGTCAATTGTTTTTTGCAAATAGCCTTTGGTTTCAAATTATGGTAATGGTGACTTCAACGGCCGATTGCACGTTAATTTTGTTTTTTTGAGACTTCTCATGTTGTTTCGCGCAGATAAAATCCATCAAGCTATAAAATGAAGCACATTTCCACCATGAGTGATGCCTTGGAAGCGAATGATGGCTCTCTTTTGTTTGTATGAAGAACCGACCGACTCGAATCACCTTAACCTCGAGATACCACTTCGTGGCTTCTGTTCAGTATGTGAGTATGTGTGTTGTGTCAAACTCAAGATACGATACGACAGATAACGTGTGGGACACCTAGTGCCTTCTGGTTGGTTTATTCGAATGGTGGTTGCCGTCAGACAAAAGCAAATTTGTGCCTTATCACATTTGCGGGCGAGCTGCGGCGAGTTTCCATACAAAACCAGTCGCGGCGAACTCGAGGTGAGTACGCCGCGAGCGACATTTGTATGGAACTTCGCTTCTAACTCGCCCGAAATTGCAAGTGTGATAAGGTCCTTTGATTCAAAGGCGTCTTGCTCTGCGTGGTCTAGACGGATTTAATACGTTCCCTGTCTCGGTGCTCCCAATGTGGAGTCATGAAGGTTTTTTTTATCAGGAGTCCGTGCTTCCACTATGGGGTCACTTCTCCATACTGATTACTCAGTTGGGACTTGTGATATTGTCCAGTTTTGTTTGAGGACAGTGAACGTGTTAAAGTCATTGGTTATTGGTGAACGTCAAAAAATAATTCAGAGCTTATTTAAAAAAAAAATCTAAGTCATTAACGTCATTAATCATTTTAATCCTTTATGAAGGCATAAGTATACAGAATATATATTCGACTTTAAACACAAAGTCGTAAAGTTTAAAATGTGGCAGGAAATATATTCCCTCTGCCTTATAAAGGGTTAACTTACCTTCTTTTAAACAATTATACTTAATATTAACGACAAAAGCTCGTCAGGATGGGTTTTCCATACCAAAAGTTATTCCATATTGCAGGGATGAATACGGTGCGGTATTTTTCGTAGCTGCATATCGTGCGAAAAGTTGTATTTTTCGCTTAAGTGCTTTTTACTTTACAGCTAACTTTCGTACTCTATAGAAAACATTTATTTGCACATAATCAACTAAATACATTTTATTGCTTTTTCATGCTTAAATGTAATTTATTAACATATTGGTATTATGTCTCTTCCTAAAATAGTTGGTATTGATTTGGCTGAATGTTGACAACCGACGCCTGTTTCATAGACATTTTTTTTGTAAATGTATTTAAAAACGTCGGGTGATAAACGTGCGAAAGTGTCGTTTTTCAATACTTTCCGCACTTATAACAAAAAGTAATATTCTTAACTTGAAGCTCAACTTATCAAATGTTTACGCTTCGAGACCTAACGAACGGCTTAAAGCGTGTGTTCTTTGTAAGTTACTACTGGGAATGCTATTATTAAAGTAAAACGTGACAAAATCTATAATATTCAAGTCTCTTTGTTGTACGCTTACATAAATTAGGTACCTATCTGCCGCCATTGCTCACAATTAAAGATGGGCGCTGCCTGGTGGATAAATATCAGGTAAATTGGTTGATAAATATCAGGTAAATATGGGTATTTACCCGGGTCTATAGAGTAGATTAGATATTTACCCGGTAATTACTCATATAAAGTGCCCATCTCTACAACTACCTCCACAATCATCATTTGCGTCACATAATTGCGTAGTCTAAACTGCTCAAGAACGAACACGTAATCCCAATCCAGTTAACACATATGTGGTTGAGACTCGAGGCATAATATAAAATTCCAAGAAAGCTTCCCGGAAAATTGAATATCCTCTAGAAGAATCTAACGTCCATGCCGACGCGAGTGTAAAAATTTGAATTATGGTACACTGATGGCTGATGGCTTTAGGTGTGATCGAATATGACTGGGCAATTTTGAAAAATGCCACCTATAACCGCTCCGTGTCGACATTACAATACAATACAATATTCTTTATTGTGCACCAAAACAAAAGATTACAGAAACTTAAATCTAAAACAGCATAAATGGTAAACAACAGGCGGCAGGGGTTAATGCATGATATGCATAGCATTGTCCACAATTTTCATCTAATCTAACCAGTTCACTTAATCTGAAATGAAATTAATGAAATTAAGATTTATTTCACAAAAAACATATGGTACGAGAGATCTTATACAGTAGACATTATTGATCCATAATATATTCGGCCGTTACCCATTAGGCATGTCAATATTGTCTGAGGTATGTTACTTACATTGAATATGCCTAAGTATCATGCATTATTAGTACTATTACCACGAAGAACAATTATGATTATTAAATTAAAGTTACAATTATCCTAAACTATAACTTATCGTCGACCGTAGGCTGAATTACGGTAAGGGACAGGCAAAACAATGTCCCTTACGCTAATTCAGCCTACGGTCGACGTTATGGTAAAAAAATTCGTCAATGCTAAAGAAAGAAGCGGCACATAATTTTTTTTTAAGTTATTTCAAAATTCGGTATGTGATAATTTCTTAAAATTTGCTGGAATCCTATTAAATATTCGTACACATATAATGAATCCACTTTTCTTTCGCAGTTTCAGCTTGTGTGGTGGCAAGGTCATTTGATATGGTATTTGCGGCCTATTTGCTTCATTGTTAAGAGCTCTTAAGAGGGGGGGGGGGGCTCTTAAAAGTTCTATGTTTTATTCTACAAATGAAACTGACTCATAAATATAGAGACTGGGAAGTGTTAGAAGATTAAGTTCAATAAATAGTGAACGATATGACTCTCGTTGTTTTTTTTCCACAAATAATCCGTACAAATTTTTTTTGAGCAACAAATACTCGTTCAGCCTCTACAGAGTTTCCCCATAAAAGGATTCCGTCGATCTTAGAATTAACTAAAGGATTTGTTCTAATTTGTAAGTTCTAGTATATATTCTATTTATTTATTTTATTTGTAAAAGGTATATTTATCACACTTAAAAGTGTCTAATAACAGTAATCGAGAAGCTATTAGAGTGTAGGTATCCACTAGAGGTTTCGATACTGCCTCTGCACTTAATTAACTCAGCATCACACGCAGACATTTGATTTAAAAATACTCACAGACTGCGCTGTTCGACGATGTTGCTTCTTCTAATTGCATTTTCTTTGTTTTAAAGTGTACGGGAAATCGAATTCTTTTCCCAACATAGTATGTTCACTTATATTTGTCTTTTTTCGAACACTGTTTCTACATAATACTTACCTACTCTGAACTCAGTTTCTTACGGGTAGTGATTTTAATTGAAATGTGCTCAAATATTTATAATTATTTACTATTATTATTTAAAAATTGTCTATGTCTAATTAACATGATTGCACAATTTTTTTCCTTTGTTTAACCAATATTAAAATACTATGTTTTTATATAAAATTAATAGTCTGTTAACTTTAGGTCAGCCTTAGTTATTAAGATATCGCAATGCCTAAAAAGGGCCCATGTAAAGGACATAAACAATTTTAAAAGCTTATTTTAAACACTATGGTGCAATAAATAAATGAAATGAAATAATTACACTTGAGAACACATATAGTCATTAACATACTAGTATAATGTAAATTTATTGCAGTGACCCCGAATATTTGCTCTCGAATGTACTATCTCTAAAAGCAATATAAGTACAGTAAAAATACTGCCTCGGCCAAGAGAGGGAAAAAAAATAATATCCTCTCAAAAACACAGAACAGAGAACCTGGCTGCGTATTAAAAAGCTCCAATAGATCAGATGTTGCCGTTCAAAGTTGTGAGTTCCTTCCATGGAATACATTACAGCTTGAGCTCCTGGCGCAACGAAGCAAACAAGTCGAAGTGTCTCTGAGCGGAACACAGGTGTGTTTGCGTTTCATTACCTTCGGGAACTGAGCATCCTATCCCATTTATTGTTCGATATTAAGCGTTTTTTCATTGATACTAAGATTTTCACTTTAAAGAATACACTCGTGTTCCTATTTTAGCCCTGGTGGCCTGATCATAACGTTTGTTTACTTTTGTAATTATGATCGTTTGAGCACCAAATTCTACACTTAAAACAATTGAATTATGTCAAATTGACTCCAGCTTGGCCAAATATATATTTCACGCCACTTAAAACTGCGTATAGTAGACTATAGCAGGTACGATAAATATCATAGAGCCCAATCTTTAGTAGGTAGCAGCTTTGGTTCTAAAATGATCGCAGAGCGGTTCCCGAATTTTTCTGGAGCTTTCTAAAACAAGTACATTTTTTTTGCTATATTAGGTAACTAATCAACGATAATTTCCTTTTCAAATTAAGGCACCATCGTAAAAGTTGTTCATAAAATCAGTCAGCTTCGTCACTTGGGAGACAAAACAACTCTCCGCAATAAGTCATTTTATTTAATATTTTGTTCAATGCCAGGGGACCATATTGAAAAAGTAATGAAAAACTCCAGCCACGCCGCTCAAAACTCTGCGCTTTATTGAAAAACTATTTCATTTCGTGCAGAGTTCTCTCGAAACTCTTTTAAGTCTCTTGAGGTATTTTCAACTGCAGTGTTAACGTATATTACAAAAAGAAAACATAGACAATTACAAATTATTTACATGTATAATTCCATTTTATATAAGAACAAGTTTGGATAACCTCACCTACTATTTATTCCAAATTGCAGGTTATTGGAGACTCATCCCTCTTGTTTTTTATTGCCTTAGACTGGCAAACGGCCCACCTTATGGGAAGTGGTCACCACCGCCTAAGATAGACATTTGCAACATTAGATGCATTACCAATGCGTTGCCGGTCTCGAAGAAATTAATAACATCCCTTTTAAAAAATCCAATATTGTAGCGCAGTGGGAGAATCTAAGCAGGGAGTTCATTCCAGATCCCTATTGTACGCGCCAAAAAGGTTCTAGAGAAACGGCGCGTTGTTGTAGTGACTTAAGGAAATGGTAATGAACCGCCTGCCGATGACAAGTGGTGCGATGGTAGAATGACGCGATAGGTACCAACCAAAACGGTTCCTTGGAACATTCCCCATTATACAGAGAAGACGCAGAGAGATGCAAAGTAGGCTAGCGTTTCTAAACCATCAATAAGTAGGTATGGGATCGTTGACAATTCGGATGACGCGTGTCTAGATGGAGTCGAGGGGGTCAAGCTGAAAAGCTGGTGCTCCAGCTCAGAGGTGCAAACAGTAGTCCATATATGGCCTGAATTGCATCTTATAAAGCACAAGGCGCTGCTGCAGGGTGAAGTACTGTTTGGCCCAGTTTAGCATAACCAGCTTTCTTGAGGCAAGTTTTGCTCTTGTGAATGTACTAGAAAAATAGTGTCAATTTTGCACGAAATCTTGATTAGCGATCAGTTTAACTATTTCAGGAATTGAGGTAAGTTAAGAAACTTTTTCAGCGATGTATCAATAACGTCGATCACACGTTTTTTATTTCAATAAATCCTGTAATGTATTAAAAATATTAATTAACGTTTGAATGATTAACTATGAGGCTCCACCCGCGTGAATTTCCAATTTTTCCATACAGCGTTTCAACATTTCAAAAGTTAAATTTCGGAAAATCTTTTTTTAGTGCACTAGTGCACCTATACAGCGTGGGAGGGACTATACCGACAAACTTTAACTATAGATTCTAACAACTATTAGGAGTAAAAAATGTTATGTGACGTATAGTCGAAAAACGCTTACTTTCCGAGATATTCATTATTTTGTAAATGAAAAATCCCAAGTGTGTAACAAGCCCTAATAAATGTGACTAAGATACCTTTACTATTTTTTTAAAATCCTTTAACTAAACAGGAATTAACCTTCGCAGTATTTGATGGTAAGCGACTACGAGGCCAAAAAATTGACCTTTCGTTTCCATTTTAGCTTTTTTTTTTCTTTTTGATAACTTTTCAGCCAGTAAGGACATGTTTATAACGAGGGGCTTAATTTACTGATTTATTTTGTTCCATAAGACTATTAATGTAAAATGACAATATTCGACCCATGTTGATATAACATTTTTTACTCGTCACACCACCAGGATTTCATGGCTAAAGTATGTCGGTATAGTCCCTCCCACCCTGTAGATACATCCCCTAAAAAAACGTATTTCAAATTTTATTCTGTCAGCAGCTATCTTAGTCACAGAACAGATTTATATTGTATAGAGCGATCAATTTCTAAAAGTTTGCTCCTCTCTACGCGTCAGTCCAACTGATAGTTTGTGTCATAAACCTTGGGATACCTAGCGAATCAAGTTATCAACGTTTTCTATATTTTCTAAACTATCAGTAGCGCCATTTAAGCAATAGGAGCCTAATATTATACCTATCAATACTTATCAGAATAACGTGGCGCTAAATACAAATGACAAGTGTTTGCACATAGGTAGAAGTCAGGAATGGTGCCAGCACTGAAAGATTTTTCATTGAACTGTAAAAATTTCCTCCTAGCGTTGAGAAGGTAGTCTTTTCAGGAATTTTTGTGATAAGAGCACTCTTCGCGGTTTTGCGTTGTTCGCTGCCTGAGATCTCGTTAACGTCGGTTTGGTGAAATTCGACGTTTATATGTATAGTCACTAGTCAGCCACAGAGACAGGGAGCCGCTGCGATAAAATATGTTTGTATGGTTCTTTTTACGTCTAAAAAACGTGCCATATAATACACACAGCCAATGTTGTCTTGGTATATCTGTGCAAGTGTGCATGTTACAGATAGTTTATTCGTACAACATTTAATTTATGGACAAGGTGAAGAATCGATCACACTAAAGCTTGACACTGCATACATGCGCAGACGCATCGTTGCGTTGGCGTCACGTTTTCTACATAGGTACATTTGGTTGCGTATACGCACCGTCAGGTATTGTTACTCCTTGAAACTGTAAAATAATTGAAACGTCGTTATTACTTAAATCGTCTTCTCTGACACCAAACGTATAAAATCTATCTCTATCGTATCCAGCAACATTTTCGATTATCCAACTATTTATCCTATCATTCCTAAACATGCATTTGACGATTTTTTTGTTATTTGTACACTGATACTATTATATAAGAGAGGTACAAAAAAAGTTACAACTACTTAAATACGTATTATTTATGACGTCGCATTTTGCCATTAGTTGCCTAAAATGGATAATTATACAAATATACAGAACGTGTATACCAATGAAAAACATATTTCTTCAAATCACCTTAGCGTAAGAAAGGTTTCCAATATAGTGCGGGTTTAGACATGTCACTTGGGGGAGTTGGGGGCTCATCCGAGGGCTGCCACGCCTTACTGAATATTAAATTGTGTGCGCCATCCCTTATTTTCGAGATACGGCAAAAACAGGAGGTATCTTAAGTATCTACACTGTAAAATTACAAACGAAATCACAAAAAATCCTGACATCTTCGTATGCAAGGTAATTTAATTAGTATTCATAAATATTGTATTTTTGTTTTTGACGATCACGGCATGAACTTTGTCTGTACTACCTACAAATTTATACTGTTAATAAATGATCTATCTATTTATCTAAACCCATAGTTGTGTACTAGTGGACCTGCTGGCAACTTTGTTCGCAGAGATGAATGAAATTAAATGTCTATTTTTTGCCTTGACTTACAAGGAAAGGTAGGTACCCAACTGCCATCCTAGTGTAAAAGGTGACTTTTCGACATTTTGCCGAAATTGTGTTTTCGTGATATTCGTAATGTACAGATTGAGCTGCATCGACCTGTCTGGTCCATTTTTCGCTAGGTGCCCTAGTTTCTGAGATACACTTACATTAGTAAAACCTACTAGTTTACGATTAAACCCTCCAACTTCTATAGATTTTTTTTTAAGAAAGTTGTTAGTTAATTACTGGTTTGATGTTATGTTTGAGAACATGAAAAAATTATAAACACGTGTTTGGTATAGGCTCAAAGTTCGTAAAAAAACCCTCAAAGGGTTCAAACTTTGCAGGGTGTTTTTTTTTGAAGTTTTATAGAAATGGAAGGGCTAACCACCCTAATTAGGCCAATTAACCCAGAAAAAACTGGATGCCCATAATTTTATGCTACTAAAACAGGTTTTATAACCCAGTGGCGGCAAAAGTTACTTACAGTGCAAGATATACAGATTACTTAGCGAAGTTAGACGGAAAGTAAATGTTGATGTTTCTCTTTTGCTCCCGAATCTGTGTGATGTAAGCATTTACGTTTTAGTCGGATAACTTGATAATGATGTATTTAGAGTTATCGTTGACCATATAACTCTCCTGTAGTAGAGTCACGCTTCTGCGGAGGTTAGGTGACAGTCGCTCCATTGTATTACATTAATCTACCTAATTTGGAATCATGGTCCTATTTAGTGCACCCTAAAAGAAACGGGAAAAAACGCTGAGACGACAGTTATGATATCTAAAGCTAACAACTCATATCGTGACAAATCTGGAAAATATGGTATCGACGATATTAAGCAGTTACAAAAACAGTGAAATAACGATCTGATTGTATAAATAAAAACATCGCTATTTATGCTTTTCACAGGTCTATTTGAGACCGACGGTGTGCACGTCCCAGGCACGGAATGCGACTACCATTTCGGCCGATCCGGCAGCCGACCGACGCACGGCCGGGTCTACAGCCCTCGCTACCCGTCCATATACCCCAACAACGTACGATGTTCCTACCACTTCAACGGCAGGTAAACGCTTAGTTGTGCATGGATTGTAACAACCATTTTATACTAATAATGTGTATTAGGTATCCCTACCGTGTCTACGAAGACTTTGTGCCTGACCAAAGGCGTTGTCTACCAACTTTGAGCAATGGTGCTGCTAAATGCTGGAGTATTGAACAATAACGTAACCCCGTTCATTAAACATTACTATCATTAAGTACAAAGCCTATGTATTTGACATAGTACTAGTCAGTAAAAAAATCGGTTGTCTGTAAAGTCGGTTTACTGACGATAGTCGAACGTGATAACGTTGACCTTGACCCTGACTTTGACTTTGACTTTGACTTTGACTTTGACTTTGACTTTGACTTTGACTTCGACTTCGACTTAAATACCAGCCGCCCTTTTCTCAGCAGCAGCAGTGATTTTTTGTCACGATTGGCCGCCCCTAATATCTGGCCGCCCTAGGCCCGGGCCTACTAGGCCTTAGGGCAAATCCGCCACTGGTATCTTGTCATTCAATAGAGATTTTTGACAGCCGTATCTTAGGGAATAAGGGCTATTTTATTAACAATTTGTAAGAAACTATCGTCTTAACGACTTTAGTGCTGGAATAATATAAAGTACCTATTTGACAGGTAACGACACTGCAAGGTAACGGCCCATGACGTCACACTTTTTCTTGCGTGCAGCCGGCTCCATCGAATTATAAGACGTTATCACGTCAAAAATTATAAACTATGTTTAAAATACTGTTTACTCATTACAGGCCGAAAGAACGTGTAAAGGTGGTTTTCGAAGAAGTTGCACTTCAAAAAGGTGATATAAGGTGCGTGCAATCATCTGAATTTAGTTAATTAATATTACATAGTTAATTAATTTAAAGTTAGGCCGGCTTTACACCTGTAAGTTTTACTTACGTAAGTAAGGACGCAGCTATACGTTAGACTGAGATAGTCAGTCAGCTATCTCAGTCTAACGTATAGCTGCGTCCTTACTTACGTAAGTAAAACTTACAGGTGTAAAGCCGGCCTTACGCGAGGTTCCTGATATAGGCCATTCATACGTGAGGCGCCGCAACGTCTGATTTTCTAGTATCGTGGTTCTGTTTCCCTCGTGTAAGTGAATCGAGTAAACACCGTAAAACCATGACTCAGGCAAATAAAACCATGACGTAGAAGCAACCTATATTATCGTAATCGGGTCTAAAGTATTGAATGACACTCGACAAGCACCGCGCTGCGTCGTACTCATAAAAGTCGTAAAATCGCTCGTAAAAATCGTTCCGTCCACTAACTTACAATGTAACGAGCGAACGGAACCAGCGATTATGCGGCGTTATGCATTTAGCGGGAAATTCAATATTGACATGAGAAATTACGGGAATTCACTTTTATAGTATTTCAAGGGGTCCAAAGTACCAAATGAATATATGACCACCTCGAAAACGGAAACCATGTAAATTTGCGCATAGTAGTAGTTTATACCGCTCATTCTTTTTGTAGATAACTATCCTAGGTCTAGTTTAACCTACTTATAAAGCACTAAATATTTTAATAACCAGCAAGGAAAGAAAAAGCTCCGGTTCGACATGTTTTATTTTAATTATTACTAGTGACCTCGCGAGTCTGTCAATTCCAATGACTCCGCCATTTAGAAAATTGTCCAAAAAATTGAATCGACAATAAAAAAATATATTTATAATTAGAGACCGGATTTGAAGTAGCGATCTCAATATTAATATGGATATGACTAGTGCAATTTGTTAAATACATGTCATGTTGATTATATAAGGTCTTAATTTTTACTGTGCATTGTGAAGATCAGTTACATTATTTTTGTGTGTAGAAAAAATAATAAATTATACAAGTCATATCCATATTAATACTGAGATCGCTACTTCAAATCCGGTCTCTATTTATAATACTCGTAATGGGCTAGACGACTAAAAAAAACTGTTTACTCCGTCAGTTAGATTATTAAAAAAACCGGTCAAGTGCGAGTCGGACTCGCGCACCGAGGGTTCCGTACAAACTCATAAGTAGATAGGTACGCGAATAGTTCAAGAAAAACTGTATGTCGATTTGTTTAGAAGAAGCAAATAAATATATTAGGGATGTAACGATACCGATACCGATACCGATATATCGGCCGATATATCGGTATGGCCGATATATCGGTATCGCCGATATTATACAACCGATATTTGAAGAATTTGCTGTATGAAAAAAAATCTGCAAAAAGTAATTTCAATTTCTGACTTAATTTATGTATTGGTCTATTCTATTACCTTGTGCAATGATAATTACTATGTTAATTAAATCTTTGGTTCTTAATAGAAAAATAATAATTTTGAGTTGACAATTTATTATTTTTACTTTACACTTTCAAGGTTGACTCTCTGGTAAATATAACCAGTAGTCATTGCCATTAGTTATAATAAGGACATAAAAATATCTGAAATTCATACTTCATTATTTAGCTAAGATATCGGTATCGGTATCGGTATCGCCGATATTAACTACTATATATCGGTATCGGTATCGTATCGGCAAAACTGTGTATCGTTACATCCCTAAAATATATGTTATGATTTTTGCAAATTTCTAAAAAACATTGCAAGTTAAAACAGTTATATTTTTCCTGTAATATTTAGAACCTGACGTGTAATGATTCTATTTAATAGCAAGGACGATTAAATCAAGAGGACTGTCATTCTCCGTACGAAAAGCTGTTCCCCGAATTTACAACGCCATCTATGTATAAGCTTGGTAAAATAATTATTTACAATTTTTCAACTTTGCAAACGTGACATAGTATTTAAATGTTAGAATTTATTTATTATTAGCTGTTTACGAACTAATTGTTGTTCAATTATAACATCGTTAAATCCCCTAGCGTGAAACAGGCCATCGCTTAGTTTTGCTACTCTCCGCTAGATGGATTAATGGATGGATTAAGTTTATGTAAATTTCTAAAAAAGTATTAAAGTTAGGAAGACCGTTCTATTTTTCCTGTAATGTTCAGGTTGATATTGATAATTAGTAATTATGACACATTTTTCTGATCAGTAACTTCGGAGATAATAGGGGGGGAATGGTACATAAAAATGTATAAATCAAAAACTACTTAATTAAGAAAATAAATAAAAATGGTGTTTTAATCTACAAATTAAGCCCTTTCATTTGATACCCCATTCAATATAATAGCCCTACTTTCAATTTTAAAAGTCCCATTACGGAGCCTTTTAAAAAAAAAGTAAAAAAGGTACAAGATATTTTTTATGTCTAATAAGCTCGGGTTAGCTTCTTTTAACAGTATTCCAAATTTCAAATCGATAGCATCAGTAGTTCCTGAGATATCTGGCTGTGACAGACGGACAGACAGACAGACAGACAGACAGAGTCGCACCATAAGGGTTCCTTTTTTACCATTTTGGTACGGAACCCTAAAAATATTGTACACGTATTTTTTCTTTTGTTTGACAAACAAAAAATGACGAGGATACAGTGCTTAGAAGTTTCGAGTGACGTCACTCCTAGGTACAATTTTCACCTAGGCGTGACGTCACAAGCTCCCACTCCAGAAGTTTGATGATCTATAACTTTGTCGATTTTTAATATTTTGATAAAACAAAAAATACGTGTCCCATATTTTTCCATAATCTAACTGACGGACTAAATAGAATTATATAGTTTTAACCCAGTCGTCATCCCTATTATCGAACCCGCTTACAAATTTCATGAGAATCGATTGAGAAATACGACCTGTAGACAGCTGGACACCCGAACAAACAGATAAACGAATGCATTTTTGCACAAGCTGAAACAGAGAGTCTTCGCTCGCGCTTCGCTTTTTTTTGTAACTATGGGACGAACAAAATATATTCTTTGAATCTCTGTGAGCAAGTCTCCTTATACAAATACCGCCATTTTCATGCTTGTTAATCGTTGCCGCCATCCTAGTACCTACACAGAAGGTTAAGTGTCTGCTTTTGACATAATCATCAACAAATACCCTGTCCTCGTCAGCATCATTATTGCTATCCATTAACGTATATTTGGATCATTTAGCATGTAATTATGCTAATTTTAATATCGCGTCGAGCATTTTGTCATTAATTAGTGTATAATTGAAATTTCCAACAGTTTATATTGTGCATTTACGTGATACTAGCTTTTACTCTTCTGTTATTAAGTGTAAATAGAAATATATACATATATATAAAAAATATATCGCAATCTAATCAATGGAATCACGCTTTCAAAATTTTAAAACTGCTATACATATGTTAGGGATTCTAACGCACATAAAGCGCACGGTGTTTCATAGAGACCTCTCGAGGCCAAACAGTTATAAATGTTCTGTTTAAGTTTGCCATAGACTAGATATTCCTGTTTCATAGGAAAATACCGCGATAATTTCGGGATAATTATCTGATTAATGCTATCTGCTCTTAATTCTGCTCTATTACTACTACTGTGCTTAATTAATTTGAAAGATGCTAGTGCATTTTAAGAACTACATTTTTACTTAAAAAAAAACCTGACCGCGGGGCACTTTAAAAGTGCCTAAAACCGCCATTTTGTTTATTTAAAGGTGCTTCTAAACGGGCAATATTTTTCTGCAATTTGTGGCCCGGCAACTATGTGCATCCTGCTTTAGCATACGAAGTAAGAGAGAGATAGCAAGACTTGCCGACCACAAATTGCAGAAAAATATTGCCCGTTTAGAAGCTCCTTTAACGAACGTCTTTTGGGCTTCGCCGCAATCGGGTAAAAATAAATAAATTTCTGTCAAAAAATGTTTTATAGAGACAAGCTTTTATTGCCGGCTGTACTTCTTTGTATAAAGTCGCAAACTGTACGTCACAACTAATCTACTGAACCCAAACACGGTGAATTTATCTTATATAATTCAGATGATCCTATGGCTACTATCCGGCTCTATCATCAGATCAGCTCCATTTCATAATAATATTACATTGTCATCTGATTTACATATTGTCGCAAAATTTCAGCTCACTCGGTTAAAGGTATCTGCTTCAACATTGAGTTGTAAGATTTCCACACGAACACATATAGTTACATATAGGTACATACCGCGTGTTGCCCGTTGTTACAGCAAGTGGAGCAAATAATTAAAACGTAGATTTTACTCATAAAACAATAAAACTTTCGTTCAACAAACTTTTAAAAATTATGTAATCTTAAGATTTTATTTTTCATACAAATTAAATCTAGGAACGTTTAATACTCTCAAATAAAGAATCCTCCCTCCACGGGTAAATAATAGGCAAGTCGGTGGGAATCGAGTTCTGTGGACCCTCGGTACTGACATGGTTTAATATTCATTACATCTCAAAACTTTTTTGTGGTAGAAGAACTGCGTTGCGAAACTTGCATATTTTTTTACATGTACCTAATGTTTTTGATGGGTTATCTTTATGCTGGTCATAATTTGTGGTTTTGGAACGCACTATAGAGGGTTTATGATATGTGTGTAGATAAAATAAAGGACAATGCTCACGTAGTATGGAAAATTAACCCAAGCCCGGCGCAAACGAAAAGTAACTCAAATTATAGGTAAAAATAAGTAACTAATTACTGCATAGGGGGCACCATCGAAATATTTTTTTTAAAGTGTGAAATTGCTATTCAAAGTTTTGCAGCGTGCATGTTAATGTTTTCGTAAAAGGATTATTAAATCGCTAAAATGGTTGTTTAAAAGGGACTAACAGGGGGCATCATTTTTCTTATTTGTAAATGCCACTACTACCAGTGGCTACTGTCCTGGCATCAAAGAAAAAAAACACAAAAATCAAAATCATCCTCAAAACATTATTGAATCATTTTATTATCAAAACATTATTCGTTTTCTATATCTACGATTACATCGTCTAATGTGTGTCCAGTATGATTGAAGTTCTGTTGAAATCTGGCCCAACCCAAGTAATATATGACACTCATTATATGAGCACAGCTGCCTAAAGTCCTTTTTCCATGTATACGGGAACAATAATGTTCTCATATAGTATAGCGTGTCTGCTATTGTCAATATTGTCATTTTTATACAAATGTAGGTGAAAGCAATTTCACACTTTTAGAAAAATATTTCTACGATTCCAACTATGCAGTATTTGATTACTCATTTTTAGGGTTCCGTACCAAAATGGTAAAAAAGGAACCCTTATGGTGCGACTCTGTCTGTCTGTCTGTCTGTCCGTCTGTCACAGCCAGATATCTCAGGAACTACTGATGCTATCGGTTTGAAATTTGGAATAGTGTTAAAAGTAGCTAACCCGAGCTTATTGGACATAAAAAAAATCTTGTACCTTTTTTCCTTTTTTTTTAAAGGGCTCCGTAATGGGATTTTCAAAATTGAAAGTAGTGCTTATATATCGAGTGGGTTATCAAATGAAAGAACTTAATTTGTAGATTAAAATACCATTTTTATTTTTTTTCTTAAATAAATAGTTTTTGATTTATGGCGAAAAAAGTTTAAAAAAATACCATTCCCCCCCTATTATCTCCGAAGTTACTGATCAGAAAAATGTGTCATAATTACCAATTATTAATGTCGTCCTAAATATTACAGGAAAAATATAACGGTTTTCCTCACTTGCACCGTTTTTGAGAAATTTGCAAAAATCATAACACATACTTATTTGCTCCTACTAAACTAATCGCCACTTATCAGGATTATTATTATTATTAGGAAGACCGTTATATTTTCTCTTCCTAACTTGAATACTTTTTAAAAATTTACAAAAATCTTAACATATTAGTTCTACCCTCCCTACGAGAGCCATCTAGCGGAGAGTAGCAAAACTAAGCGATGATTTATTTCAGATTATATAAAAAAAATCTATTAAATACAATGATCACTCATCAGGAATCGGGAAAAAAACATAAAGTAACAATAATTATTAAAAACTCTATAATAGGAGTATGTTAGGAAATTTGACACTAGTAAATACCATAAAAATGAAATACCACTAGCGCCATCTAGGGACACAAATCTAAAATAAGGTAGCTTGTGGCTAAAAATGATACATGAGAACTAACTTAGTTGACAAACAATTATTTCAATCAGCCAATAACAAAAAGTAACGTTTCTATTTAAATTACAAGTAAAATTTACGCGCTATTTAGTATCAATAGATGTCGCTGTAGCATACGCTGCATCGCGCTGTTAAGATTTTTCCTGGTTGAATAGAGCTAAAGCGGGTTTAAGGCATGGTTGCTGTTAGTCGTAAGGTTGGTCTACTTATTAGTTTATACGGAACCCTCGGTGCGCGAGTCCGACTCGCACTTGACCGGTTTTATTAGTAATAATTTGAGATACATTTCATTTCTGCCGGGCCTGGGTTTTATTTGAGCATTGTCCTGAAGGATAACTTCCGTACACATTTACATGAGATGATTTTTTTTCCGCCTATATCAATGCCGCACATCTCAAAACTTTTGTTGTTGAAGAAGAACTGCGTTGCGAGACTTGCATCTTTTTACATGTAATGCTTTTGATGGGATAGTATTTTAAATGTACGTTAACATCACTCTAATTAACGTCGCTTGTCACGCTTCAAACATAAAACACATCGCAATACATTGCGGTTTCAAATACCTAAATTTTAAAGTGTACTAAAAATTAGAACATGAGTTGTTTTTAAATGTCGCTGAACAAATGTTGTTCAGTTTGAGCAGTAAAATCTACGCTATAATTATTGGCTCCTAGTACAGGCAACACCTTATATAATACTTACATAAATTGCAAGTTAAATAAAAGCTTGTTAAATTAGCGCACAAGGCGTCATCAATTCTAAAGAAGTGCCATACAATGCCACGATGGAGATGGAACTCGGCCGAATTGAAAATTGCACTCACAGGAGTTGATTGCAATACCTACTATTGACTGAGGTAGTGAAGTCGAATCAATCAGTCGGGCCTTTTTATAATACTTATAGAACTAGCAGACTGCTCGATAGGATTCCTTTATACAATATTATTTCTATATAACCGCGTTTAATGGTATTTTCATGAATCATTTGTTAGTTCTGCTACGTTACGTAGGAAAGAAAATTCAAGCATCAAGTAGACTTCCGTAGTTTCGGTCACTCATCATGCCCGTGATTTCTAAGATTCGTCCTCCAGAGGGATTAAGGTTGTTACCGTTTGTAAACCTATTTTGATACTATTATTGAATTTCATTACTGATGTCAGTAAATTTTTAATTTATTGGTATGTTCCATGCCTAATAGCACTGACAATGCATGAGCCGCACAAAAAACAACGTAGTAATTAACTCGCTAATATCACGAGACTGCAAAAGGGAGTGATTTTTATTTTCAACGGGCGTTTTAAAAAAAAAACCAAGAACTTTTTAAATAAATACTGTATTTTTTATGATTTAATTACAATTGTATAGTTTTCAGATTTTTCTTTATACTTGTAGTATAAGATGGTATTACTTGCCAAATTTCATAGTTCTAGGTTAACGGAAAGTAAGTATTGAAATATACTTTTTTGCGGCTTAGACAGCCGTACCTTTTTTGTTTCATTTTTTCACAGCTTCAAGGGACTGTAAACTCAACTCGATACCTCTACGCGTTCCCGAGATAAAGGATCTTGACAGACAGACGGACAACAAGGTGATTCTATAAGGGTTCTGTTTTTTCTTTTGAGGTACGGAACCCTAACAACTAAAATCTACCTATGCAGATGCTAGATAAAATAACTGTAACCCTCTATTTTCACCCTAGGCAAGAAAGTATCAATGGTAGGTAGGAATGATGGGCAAAAATGTACAGCACCCAGCCTCATCACCAATACAATTATAACGGATGTAAATTTATTGACAACCGCATTTGCTATAATTGTTATTAAGACCACTAAAAAATCTCCTAATTATGAGTTAATTGATACTTAGCTATCAATTAAGTATAACGTGTTAACACCCAGTATTTGAAGCCTGATAACTCTCTTCTCCGGAGCTTTTGGAGTTTGTCCTCATATTAGAAAATTAGGCTTATGTAACTAGCTTTCACGTGATATTCATGAGATTTGTATTGGATATGGAGGCCAAATTGCCGATAGTAAGCACGCATTATTTGAATGATGATTCAAAGAATGCGTGTTAATTATTTTATTCTTCTTTCATGCAAATTTTTAGCAATAAATCATTACTTTTTAATTTTGCATAATGATTAATGTTCAGCCAAAAAATTCTTAAGTCTAAGCCAAGGATAATAATGTATATAAGTATTAATACCTGCAAATTGTCTTATCTATAAAACTATTAACATAATTTCATAAATCAGATATCAGAAAGTATTATAAGGGCAATAATACATAACACGTACCGGAAGACGAAGTGTGGGCAGGCCTCCCACAAGGTGGACCGACGATCTGGTGAAAACCGCGGGAAGCCGCTGGATAATAGCAGCACAAAGCCGACAATCGTGGAGATCCTTGGGGAAGGCCTATGTCCAGCAGTGGACGTCTTTTGGCTGAAAATGATGATGATGATGATGAATAATACATAATAATTTTAAAATAGACCACAGTCACATTATTAGTGCTACACGGCTACACCCCGTAGTCACTTTCATACAGCTAATATAAAAATTGACGGTTCAAAGCTTAAAGTTATAGACTGTTAACCAAATATCGTAAATTCGTAATTGAATAAAAACTGCTAAAGCCACAATTTATTTTCGTATACCCGCAAGGACGCGACCGAGTGATAGGCAGTGTCTGGCATACTTGCCTACCATACCGAACTGGGACATATCAGCAAAGGAATTTGCTCAGGACAGTTCAGCGAGGGCGAAACTCCTAACTAAATTAACCTAGTCGCAGGGATGCGGTTCACAGCGAGCTGAAACCATAACATTGTTATTGTTAGGGGAACAGTAAAGCTAGGACAGCGATATTGCTAATGTGTCGTAATTTGGTTAAAATACACGGGAAACGACTGTTTCCTTTTGGAAAGAGAGGTCTCTTCACTACATAGTATAAAACAAAGTCGCTTCCTGCTGTCTGTCTCTCCCTATGTAAGCTTAGATCTTTAAAACTACGCAACGGATTTTGATGCGGATTTTTTAATAGATACATTCAAGATGAAGGTTTATATGTATAATACATGCATTTAGTATCAGCATTGCACTTGTCCGTAGCCGGGGCGGGTCGCTAGTATGATATATTGCAATAAACGTAAGCAAATCGTTACATTTTCAATTCCATTATTAGAATATTTGTTCCTGGGTCATGGATGTTTTATATCTATTAAAGTATAAAGCATGTAGGTTATAATCTATATAAGTATATCGTCGTCTAGTACTCATAGTACAATCGGCCTCAAAAGTAGCTGGACATTTTAGTACTACGCCACGATTCAAATATGTTCAGCTACTTTTGAGGCCGACCGTACAAACATTGTTCAGTTTAGGACTGAGTCGATTTGTACCTATAATATTGGCCCTCGATATTTATACTTAATTACTTATTTATCATAAAAACTGCGCATAGTTTGTGCAATCTTGCGAATTAATGATTATTTTGTCTTTAGGATTTATTTTGCTTAAAATCATGATTGTAACGAAAATAAGCTGTACACAACAAACTCTCAAGGCGGAGATCGCAGATGTTTGCGGCCCGAGCTGCACGCGAGGGACGTAAATATGTGATCGAGGGCTTTCTTTATTAGGTATCTCCCGTGTTGTGTACATCATTTTATGTCTACACTTGGCCAGAAAGCGATTTTTTCCATACGCGTAGCGTGCGGCATAAATAATATTTATCTTTTAGTATAGTTTAGTTCTGTTTCGTATGAAAAACTTAGAGTGACTATTACGGCCTAGTAAATATATTTATGCCACGTACCTGGCCATAAAATGGCTTTTTCCGCACGCTGCGCGTACGGAAAAAGCCGCTTTCTGGCCAAGTGTAGACAAAATGATGTAGTACACAACACGGGAGGTAATAAAGAATGCCCTCGATCGCATATTAACGTCCCTTGCTTGCAGCTCGGGTCACAAACTTCTGCGATCTCGGCCTTTCTTTGTATTACCACCCTAGTTGTGTAATATACTATTAACCAGTGTGTAAACCTTTGTACAGTTGCCTTCGGCGAGCGGACATCATTAAAATCTTCGACGGGAAGGACAGTAATGCTCCTGCTATTGCAATGCTATGTAACGAATTAACAGGTAAACTATTACTTCTCATACTCATTGGTTTAATTTGTTTGTTTGCATAGACAATGCTTTTTTGCGTTCTAATTGTTGCCTAGGGTTAAAGACATGATGGCCCAACATGTCTTTGACAAAAACTTAACTTAGTGTGTGTGGTATTGTTGTAGTAAAATAATTTAAAAGGATTAAATCACGGGTACATATACGTGATTAGACCAGTTTAATTTACTATAATCGCGGAAACTAAGACAATTATCAGTGTATTGTGTTTAGTGTTGCTTGTGTCTTTTATTTTGAAACAAAGAGTACCTTACCTACATTTGAAAGAGGTTACCTATGTGACACAAAGAGGGTTGGTAACGACACAACTTCAAGTCGTACGATAAAGTCGATTGCACAAAGTGCAAGGATTTATTGATTGAAGGAACTTTGTACCTATTACCTACTTTGTCGTGGTAGCAAACTGCGCCGTACCTCTGAATTAATAATGACTGCTCAATTGGCCCTGACTTGCCTACCTTTGTGCTGCCTGGAAAACTGCTATATTAACTGCAAACCTTTGCTGAAGTGCCTCCAAAGCATATTTAATACCGTCTTTATAAATCTTAGTTCCATTAAAAAAACTCTTAGACATATCATTGCTTACATTTGAGACACATTTCATCTAAACAAGGTTATTTTGAAAGGCAAACAATAACACTGGAGCTCACCTGTGTAAACAATCCACCCTAGCAGACACAATTATACCGGTGGCTTAAGGTCTTAGAAAAAGAAATTTTGTTATCTTAGTCTTAGAGTCATTTTCAAAAAAATTTTAGGTACATAGTTAAAGGCCTAATAAAAACAAAATCACGATCGCTTCCTCTGTGTTACGAAAGTTAGGCAAACAAACTATATGGGTAACTTTCGTAACGCAGAGAAATAAATTAAGTTTTGTTTTAATTAAATCTAGGGATGTAACGATACCGATACCGATACCGATATTATACAACCGATATTTGAAGAGCGCGAAATGAATTTGCTGTATGAAAAAAAATCCGCAAAAGGTAATTTCAATTTCTGACTTAATTTATGTACCTATTGGTCTATTACCTTGTGCAATGATAATTACTATGTTAATTAAATCTTTGGTTCTTAATAAAAAAATTGAATTTTGAGTTGACAATTTATTTATTTTTACTTTACACTTTCAAGGTTGACTCTCTGGTAAATATAGCCAGTAGTCATTGCCATTAGTTTTAATAAGGGCATACAAATATCTGAAGTTCATACTTCATTATTTAGCTAAGATATCGGTATCGGTATCGCCGATATTAACTACTATATATCGGTATCGGCAAAACTGTGTATCGTTCCATCCCTAATTAAATCCCTTAATTGTGTACAATTTTTTTGAAAATGACTCCTTAGTGTAACCCAGGGTTACACAAAGACTAAGATAACAAAATTTCTAAGGTCCAGGAGTGAAATCTGCGTCGTGAGGCCACCGCTGTATTTACACTAGGGGCACTAGGGGCAAGTGCCCAGAGCGGCAAATTCCCGGGGGCGGTACAATTCAAGGTTTTTTTATCGTGAATTTTGAGAACTATATGGATAATGAAGCGGCATTTTTTGCGTTGCCCAGGGCGGCCCTAAGGGAAGATGTGCCCCTGGCTCAAGTAACAATCATAGTAAAGATGACGGGTCAACTTCACTTAAAACTGTTCGCTCGAGTGGACGCTCATTTTTCTTTCATTTCATGTACACTTTGTTCCGTTTATGAGACGTAATTTTAAGTCAAATATGCAGAACTAATGACGGATACGTACAAAAAGTAAATCATATCATCAGTATCTGTATCTATCACATGCAGTGCACTCGGCGGAGAAGTCTTGTGTCACTATTGTACTCTTCACATGTATCACGGCTAGAGATGTGCTTTTCTCGGGAACGCTCTCCGTTTTGCATGGCGCGAGAATAATTTCGAGAACACAATACCGTGCCATTGTTGGTTACTAAAACACACTTCACGCACAAAAAGTGCATCTTCACTGTAATACTATAATAATACATGATGAGTTAAATTTGCCCCCGGGCTCTATGATGCTTGCATTTGCATTCCGATTGTATGCAATCGGAATGCAAACTTAGCCTAACGATACATACAATGTTATATATAGGTCTAGTAGTGGAAACTTGTACCCCAAGTTACACCTAAATGCAAAATAGCTCAAATCTCACAATAGTTGAGACCTTTTGTACCTAGTTTATATGTAACGTGAACCTCATTTTACTAGACCAACAGAATGCATCTCCTGTTTTAGGTTACGAGGTGCTATCGACGGGGCCATCGCTACTACTTCAGTTTACTGCCAACTCGGCCACCCCTGGCCAAGGCTTCGCCGCTACCTTCCACTTTCAGCCGCCTCCTGACTCCACGGCAGCCGGTATGAACCCCAGTTGTCAGCTAATTAAAGATTTACGCATTTGATTTCCCAATTGACATACACATTAAGAGCTCGGGTATGTGTGAGATGCGACGGGTCATAACCTCGACCATGCCAACGCTAACTCAATTTAGTAATAACACTAAAAGATTACTAAGAAAATTCTAACCATCCTGTCTGCACTGAAGTAGCATGCTTAATTTTCTTGAATTTTTATTCAATTTGCATTCCAATTCGTTGGAAGCGTCTTGTAATAAATGCGACCGATCCGGTTAAATTTGCGAGCGGAGCCAGCAAGGTATGAATAGGAATTTTGGCTAAAGTCCAGACGGCCCCTAGTTCTTATTTGAGAAGCACTGGAAATAGTATTCCAGTTTCACCTACAAATTCCACAAAAATATTAATAGCTAGTCTAGGAATAGGCTATACCTAAAACCGGTTATCCGATTTTTTTCTATGTAAGTTAAAATAAATCAATAAAAGCGAATGACTATAATTATTAAAATTGCCAGGAAATCTACTCTCCCTTGATCTGAGTTACCTACTTTTTTACAGTCTTGCTGTAAGAGGAAATACTGCATATTGTGCAAAGCGCCATCTGTTGAAGAAGTTCCGAACTAAGTGAAATACTGAAAATGAAGTAGACACAGCTTATTCACCCAGAGCGTTCATTCGTGCCTCTAGTTATCCGACATTAATTGCTAGATGGCGCTGGCTTGTCATAAACACTATCTTTGTTACAGATTCAGATCGTTTGCTGAAACTAAGTTTTGGGAAGGTGTTCGAGTCCCTGGGGCCCGAAGTAAGCGCAACAAGTAAGTAATATTACCAATACTACAACGTCCCTCATTTAATAGCTGTTATACAACAAAGGCCACAGGTATGAAATACTAATGCCATTATTTAATAGTAGGTATTATCAGTATTTAACCTCCTAAGACGTTTGCTAAATAAAGTAGGGATGTAACGATACCGATACCGATATATCGGTATCGCCGATATATCGGTATCGCCGATATTATACAACCGATATTTGAAGAATTTGCTGTATGAAAAAAAAATCTGCAAAAAGTAATTTCAATTTCTGACTTAATTTATGTATTGGTCTATTACCTTGTGCAATGATAATTACTATGTTAATTAAATCTTTGGTTCTTAATAAAAAAAAAATTGAATTTTGAGTTGAAAATTTGTTTATTTTTACTTTACACTTTCAAGGTTGACTCTCTGGTAAATATAGCCAGTAGTCATTGCCATTAGTTATAATAAGGACGTACAAATATCTGAAGTTCATACTTCATTATTTAGCTAAGATATCGGTATCGGTATCGCCGATATTAACTACTATATATCGGTATCGGTATCGTATCGGCAAAACTGTGTATCGTTACATCCCTAAAATAAAGTATCGGCCATATTCAATACCCGTTTCCCCGCGAATTCGTTGCGTTTGCCACCAGGGCTGCCACTGTCACTGGTTGAATATTAGAGACATCCTTATTTTTAAAAAGAGAAATGTTTCCATGGATTGTCGTATTTTTACTATCCAAATAAGGGCTCGTCCAGAAATCATGTGATCATGTGATTGTTGATAAAAGATATTTGGTATTTAACCAAATATCTTTTATCAACTTTAAAACATCAATAATAAAAGCTGAGCATCTAATGGTACCTGGCTCATAATACCTACTTACAAAAAATTACACGTGATCTTGGATGGGGCGTTATAGTAGAGGATCCCAGTATAGAACGACCTTCACCGAGCTGGTTAATGGATGAAAAGTATTTTATATTGAATTAAATATGTTAATAAATATATTGCAAGTGGGTTGCCTAAAAAAATTCAGTCCAGAATATGATTAATTAAAAATTAAAAAAAAAAATGTTTTTTTTAATTTTTCACCGTTTTGTTTAATAGACAAATGACATACCAATCAAAAGTATGAAGCCTATAGAATATGCAAACGTTAGGTTGCCTATATTTTTCCCGTCATAACTTTTGGGTTGCCAGGCCTAAAGAGGTACATCATATTAGTAATTTGCACTGGTCTGGTTAATGAATAAACTTTATGCCAAAATAAAGATTATTTTATTACGAACACGGTGATATATGGTTGCCTGCGAAAAATCAGTCCTAAATTCCGGTTGCCGAGTTTTAAAAAGTCAAAGCGCTTCAATCCCGGTTGCGTTAAGTTTGCACCTGGTTGGTATGTGATGCCAAGGAAACCAGGTGCAAACTTAGCTCAACCGGTTAATACGAAAAATTTAGAATGAAGTCGGCACGGGTACATCGATATTAGTGATTTGCACTGGTCTGGTTAATGAATAAACTTTATGCCAAAATAAAGACTATTTTATTACGAACACGGTGGTATAGAGTTGCCTGCGAAAAATCAGTCCTGAAGTGCGGTTGTCGAGTTTTAAAAAGTCAAAGCCCTTCAATCCCGGTTGCGTTAAGTTTGCACCTGGTTGGTATGTGATGCCGAGGAAACCAGGTGCAAACTTAGCTCAACCGGTTAATATGAAAAATTTAGAATGAAGTCGGCACGGGTACATCGATATTAGTGATTTGCACTGGTCTGGTTAATGAATAAACTTTATGCCGAATTATTTTGGTAGGTTGTCGCCCAGCAGTGGGCGGTGTTGTTCTGTACCAACAATCATAGATAAGACTTGAGAGTGAGTCCCCACGCTGGCCCACTGCGGGTTAGGAACTTTACATAAGTACACCTTCGAAATACGTACATTTCTTCGCGGATGTATGCAGGTTTCCTCACGATTGGTGAAGAGAAAGAGGTGGCATTTAGGGCTTACCCTAAATGCCACCGCTCTCTTTCTCTTTCTCCCACTTTCTCTCTCTCTCTTGAATAAAATCTGCACAATGCCTGAAATGCATAAGCATTTTATTAAGACAAAATGCGTTTAAGCCGTTATGCATTTAGGACAATATGCGTTAAGGTCATTTAGCGTTTAGGATATTACGCGAATTTAGGACATTATCCGTCTAGCTTTTAAACTAAAGTAGATCAGGGTATTTAAATCTATACATATAATCTAAATACATTCAATCGTAGATATTTCATATTCGTTCGCGCACCATGCAAAAACTACCGGACCGATCTCCATGAAGCTTGTTATAGCTACACATAGACTTATTTCACCTCCGCAATCGAATATGCGGACGGGTCCACTAATAAAACATAAAACCTCCTTGTGAGTATCAGCATACTTTTGACACTTCATAAAAAGTAGCTAACTTGATCAGGAAAGTAAAGTAAACCATTCCTTTAAATTTACAATATCCAACGCCAGCATCCCGCGATACAGCGATATTCCGATGCCAGCTGGACTGCTATTGTTCCATTACAATAGAATACAAACACTAGTCTGTTTGACGGAGATCAAACCCCGGTGTTTGCTTAAAGATCGATAGCCGAATTATGTTGATATTTCGAAGTTTGAATCTTGGAGGCCTGAACTTGTATAGAATAGTAAAACATTAGCCGTGTAGAAACTTGGCTTAGAATAGGCTATTTGATGACATATCAATCTCTTCACGAAGTGTCAAAACGCTAAAAAAATACCTATGCAATTAGTATGAAATACTGGCTTGTGACGTCATGCTCAACATGGTGCGTTTATTTTTACCTTATGTCAATTTAAAATCGTTGATGCGCGAAAATGAGTGTGGGTAATTGGTTTTTGGAAACATAATGGTTAGCGAGCAGTTTCTGCAACATACTTTGGACGGAGTTATGCAATTCGAATTAAATACATAGGATTTACATAGCACTTAATTCGATATTGCATAACTCCGTCCAATTGATGTTTAGCGTTAATTCATTTGTTTTGATTGTTCTCAAATACCCTATTATACTATGTATAATCACTCCGCGGACATCCTAAGAAGACTAATATACTTAAGTGGAGTTCATGCAGCAGCGCCCATCGTGTACTCGTACTACATCTAACTGCAATCTCAGGTGGGTTGGCGATCGGCGATTACTACGTATCTCTCAAGGGTGTTAAAGGAAGTCGGTGTCCGGCAGGGGCCGTAATTATCACGAAGAATTTTTCATTGTAAACCATAGGTTCCCAAAGAGATCCACACCGCTCCCCAGTAGGTGCTGCGGATTCCCAGGGGGCGGTAAGGGCCTTGGAAGAAATTGGGGGGCGTTGATGCTATCCAGGGGGGCGCTATCGCTTTTGAAAAAAAAGCTCATCGATTGAGGCCCATCCCCAAATCACGCGTCGTTTTAAGACGGCAGGGACTTCTCCAGACTGCGTCAGCCCCCCCCCCCCCCCCCCTTCACATTTTTTACAACAATATGGTTTGTTTTTTGTCGTGGGGGACGCTGAAAATTTTCATCACGCCTAAGTGAGCGGCAAGTCAATAAAGTTTGGGAACCTATATTGTAAACGTATGAATATCGTGTTTAAAGATTAACGACGAGGATAAACGTCACCTGCGCATAACGGTCGTAGAACTTTTCTTTTAATTTAACTTAGTCGAAAATGTGTACGTTAATTTTCATATCCCCTAGTTTCCTTTTTCAATTGCACAATCTGTACGTAGGTAGACAAAACTACACACGAGGCTCCGAGATACTCAGATTAATTGAATCTTGCATTTCTGATGATATCATGCAAGACTCGCTAGTTATTAAGTTATATTCTGAAATTTTTATCACTGGTTTTGATTGCTTTTGATACATAAAAACACACATACGACGTAAAATTGGCATTGCTCATAATAACTGTAAATAAAAAGATGAAATAGCTTTTAAACTAAAAATCTAAATTAGCATTTTTTCCAAAAAACATATACATGTCTTTTTTTTCTCTAGACTATTACTTTGTGGGTTTTTCTTACTTAGGATCGTTTTTAATTTCGTTTCTAACGCACAAAAAGTTGTGTCCCAAATTTTGTATCGAAAATTATGTTTCCAATACGTCGTATCCATAGAAATAAAAAAATCTTCCATAAAAAAACGTGACGATCTAGAATGGAAATAATGTAGTTACCTATCTATGTATACGATACCTAGTGATCGCACTGACTCCGGAACGTCAGTTTGCGGTCAAACTTTACAAACCCGTCAAAATAAATAAACCAAATTCGCTTCACTTTACACCGAGCTGTGAAATGTATCTTGCTACGGCAGCGGCGGGCAAATAAAACAGCCCGCTACATATAAATAAGTAAGCTGGTTGCAGTTGCAGCGCAACACGGCGCCGCGCACGGGCCAAGGATTTTTGGGCTGCTTGAAGCTTTAACTGTGTGTTACTGCACTAGGTAAATAAAGGACTAGTTTCGTTACTATCTCATAACTATCTTGAAAAAACCGGCCAAGTCAGTACCATCGTGTTAAGTAGTTTGTTTTTATTTTTTTTCGTTGTAGCTGCAATAGAAATACACATGCTGTGAATTTCAAGTCTTTACCTATTACAGTACGTAGGTACTGCCTGCAGTTATCCTAAGGTAGGTATAAGATAAGATGCGGGCCTTTTTCAAAGTGATAATGCCTTGCAAACGTTTAGCTCTCTAGGCAGGTACTTCGACGACATCTCCGGTGCATTCCCGAATCGAGACTAACAGATGACTATTAAGTCATCTGATGAATCTGGCAGCTGCCACGTCTTGTCTTGGACAGTAAGCATAAAACTAACACTAAATAGATAACAAAACTACTTCAGGTCAGCCGGGGTAATTGCGTATTTGAAATTGCATATTGTGGCGGAGCGGTGTACGATAAACTCTGGTGGAAACGCAGCCTAACTCTTGAATCCCTCGCTACGCTCAGAATTCTATTGTAGAATCCTTCGCTTCGTTCTGGATTCTATATGCCCTCGCCGTAAATACATCATTTTACTCCATAATGACACAATCTACATTGGTTTCTATCCCTATCACTTTGTTTGAGAGTCGACAAATCATAACTCGTATGTACATCCAATCCCATCATCAATGGCCACTTCATCCTTGACGGATGATTGTTGCAACGCTGTGTTATATTTGTTTGTTACGGTTACAGCTTCGCTTGTGGCTATAATGAGCCGATAGCGGCACGGGATATTTTGCCGCAGATGTCGCAGGCACATTGTGGTTCAGGAAGTGAAGCATCATTACTGGAGCGAAGTTTCCTTAATTTATTTTGATTATCCAGACACATTTCATCGCTTTTCTTAATTCCAGTGCTGAGGTCCCTACGCCACTCTGATCTCATTACTGCTCATTGTTCCCAGCAGCCAGTATCAATACCAAAACATTCCATGTCACAGCTCTTTTTGCGTGTGCAATCTAGCCCATCACTACTTGGCGGGGTAATCTCTCTGAGTCCATTCGGTGTACGTGGCCCAGCCAGCGGAGCCTACTCTGTTTAAGGATCGCTATAATGCTGGTGGAACCCGTCTTCGCAAGAACAGCTTTAGGAGCATTCCATGAAAACATCCACTTTTTGTCCCTTACGAAACGCCGTGGCAGCTACCCTAATAAAACGTATTAGCTGGTAAGAAACACTACCAATCTTAATAGCCGAGTTGCGATATTTATAATTAGCTTCCTGAATTTATGTCTCGGAAGTATTAAAACTGTGGTGTCCCTTACGAAATATTTTCATGGAATTCTCCTTTATTAGACATTCTGTCCTTCCAGGTCACTCCCAGAATAAATCTTAGAAAGCGTTCAGTTAACGCTCTTGTTTGGAGTAAGTAGTCCATGTCTCCGATGCAAAAAGAGTACTGAGTACACAAGACTGGTACAAGAGAACTTTGATGTTAATAATGGGTTTATCGTTTCTCCAAACCCGAGTACGAAGTCGTCCAAAGGTAGTAGAAGATTTGCCCAAGCGACAATCTGTTTCTTTGGTGTTAGAAATCGTAGACGTTGGTGTAGAGCCAAGGTGGCAAAAGTGATCAGCGACTTGCAGTATCGAGCCATCGAGCTGGATGTTAGGTATGCTGTCCGTTCCCTGTATCATAATCACGGTTTTTTTGGCATTGGCAAGGTAAAGGTTTCCTGGTTTTGATACATTGTATACCTATCAGTGGCGTGGCGTAAAAGATATCCTTGGGCAAGCCGGTGCAGATTTGGTGTACATTTTCCTTAAGAGCTGTAGAATAAGGTGCTCAAATGCCTGATATTAGGCAAGCCGGTAGGAATCGAGTTCTTTGGACGCCACGCTTCTGATAACTATGTACATTTTAACTACCGCACTCTCACTCAGAAAACCATTTAATCAACCACTTTGCTCGAACAAACACAATCAGGTGCTATACATCAAAAATTCATTTTGTACAATCAAATCAACAGAAACGCGGAAACTGCGAGCGAACTAATAAAATATGGAACAGGCCGGCGCATGAAAGCTCGCAGCTTTTAACTAGCAAAAACTAGCCGCCAAGCAATCACAACCGCGCCCGGCGGTCACTAATACAAGGTGTAACAAAAAACCCTTACAGTATTTCGTGGCAGGTTTAGACAAATGTGTTAAAAAAAGTTTTCAGTTCTCATGCTCTTAAGTGCTTCTGTATGCCCAGCGAAGGCGGGGTAAAGTTGCTTTTTTGTACAAGTGCATAAAAGTACTTCCCATAGCAAAGCATCTCTGTCTCCCAGCGCACGCCGAGTCCATCATGAACAACATTTGGACACTCGGATTGTATTCGTCACTTTGTCATTTGTTACATAATTTCGTGTCAAAATAGCTCACTTTAGTCTTGTACCTATATAACAACCTACTACTATTAATTTACTACCCAAAATATTTTTACAGACAGGGAATAATAAAGAGGAATAACAAAAAAAGCTAATATTATACTAAGGATGAAAATGCACTGCAGCAAAAACGAATAAGTAGACTCACAATACATTCTAGCAATACAAATCGACCCATAAGTATCTCTATATGTAGTGTAAAGGCTTTCAATCAAAGACACCTGAATTCCTCGTAATTTTCCGCCGTAATAATAGCCGACCTATATTTTTTTTTATTACACTTGATCAAACAAAACGTGGCTTTCGTAGCAACATACCGTGCGGCAAGTTGTATACTCGTGCTTTTTTACAAGCCCAAAGGAGGGTAATGTGTTTGACCTGTATGTATGTATGTATGTCCGTTCCTGTGTCCGCTCGTAACTACTCAACGGCACAACCGATTTTGATAAATGATACATCATTGGATTCGTCTTGATGGCGCGAGTGTCATGCGGATTTTATGCACGTTTAAAGTGCACCGCTGTCGGGTTTTTTTTTGATAAAAGTATTTAGTTACTTTTCAGCTAGTTTACGTACACTAAAGAATACATTTATTTACAAATAAATCAATTATAAAGTTGTAATAAAATATTTATTGGTCTTAAATGCAATTAAATAATCATTATGACTGAATGTATCTTCCCTAAATAGTTTCTTTTAATTTGGCTGAATGGTGACAACCAATGCCATAGTTTTGTTTGTTCGAGATTTCTCGCAACGGTATTAAAAAACCGGACAAGTGCAAGTCGGACTCGCGCACCGAGGGTTCCGTACAAACTCGTAAGTAGATAGTACAGCGCGATAGTTACAGCGCTTTACATTCATATTGACGAGAAATGCTAAAGCGCCGCTGCACTGCAATAATTTTACGCGTATGAAACCGTTGTGATGTTAGCATTTAAACCTGTAAATTCATCTTACTTTACCATAAAAGCGCGTCACATCCCTACACAGAGAACAACTGTAGCTTGTTTGTACACATTATGTGCACTGGTTTGTTCAAAGCGCGCTTAAGTTAAAGAAACAATGTTTGCTCACCAACCCAACTGTGCTTAATTCAGCTGTGCACTCCAGCAAACTCGAGTTTAGTTCGCATTCATAGACGCAAACGTTTGCTAAAGTTGAGTGATGTGGTGTGAATTGAGTGACCTAGGAAGTTATAGGTACTTATTAGGTTTCTCTGCCTTTTCGCCGAATTATTTTTTCCCAAGTGTTTCATTTTCCCTGAAACCATATTTTTTTCGGAGCTTTCATAAAACAAACCTAACCTAACCTACTCTATAAAACCATAAGAAAATAGGTACACTGAGAAATATTTTTGGTTTCGAAGAAAATCGTAGAGTTGGGAAATGAAATAGTTGGCAAATTAAACATTAATTTGGGAAAAATAATTCGGCGAAAAGACAGGGTAGGTACCACTTATTAGCATTGGTAACAATGATTTGTCTTAGTTTAGTTAGCCCAAAATTAACGGATTTAACGGAAGATCTTCAAAATTTTGTCCCTGCTTACTTTAATGGAGTAAGTACCCACAGGATACTCTATACATTATAAAACACTGAACATTTATAAAAAAACCCCCGTTAACCCTATACTCGGGAGCAAATATCCCGGCTCGCTAACATAAAATGTAATATTTCGTGATCTATTGCAGCCAGCTTATTGATTGGTTTCATTGGCATTTTTGGTAAAAAAAAGCCGGTCAAGTGCGAACCGGACTCGCCCACCAAGGGTTCCGTACAGACTTGTAGTACGAATTTAGCACACATACACGTAAGACACATGCACATATCCCTGTAATTATAAGTTTACAAACTCTTTGTTACCTGTACCCTATGATATGTACTAGGCTTTGTCGATCGATAAATAAATAGTGTCCGACCGAGTTTTCACGGCCGAAACCGAAACCGAATTTCGACTTTGATCTCAGTTTCGGCCGAAACCAGAACCGAAACTGAAACTTCCATATAAATTTTTACGTAGGAAGATAAAAAAATGACAATCAATAATCAGTCAGTCTTCAGTTTTAAATAACATATTAATCATTTAGTCTCTGATATTTAGAGTAATCATTAATATAACATAATTATTAGAACATAATTATTAAAACTTCTTATTTCAAATACTTTATAGGGGTGCTTTTTGAAAAAAAGACTGTCCGATCGCAGTTCCAAGCCAATCAAATCCAGTTTCGGTTTCGGCCGTAGTTTCGGCCGGATGGCAGCCGAAACCGAAACCAAAATTTTGGTCGGACTCTATAAATAAATGATATAACATGTGTCACTCTTACACTTACATACTTGTCAGAACGTGACAAATGCTTTATCATTTATTTATCACGCGACAAAGCGTAGCATCATAAGCCTACTGGTTCAAGTAAATATAAAAGTTATGAAAACCATTATTTTTCCTATAATATTCAGGACGATATTAATAATCGGTAATTATTTCACATTTTTCTGTTCAGTAACTTCGGAGATAATAGAGGGAATTGTATTTTTTTAACGTTTTTCGTCTTTAATCAAAAATTATATGTTTAAGAAAAATATAGAACAGTTTTGGAATGTACAAATTAAGCTCTTTTATTTGATACCCCACTTAAGATAACACCCCTACTTTTAATTTTCGACATCCAATTTCGGTCCCCTTTGAAAAAAAGTATAAAAGGTACAAGAATTTTTTTATGTGCAATAAGCTCGGGTTAGCGATTTTTATTACTATTCCAAATTTCAAATCGATAGCAGCAGTAGTTCCTGAGATATCTGGCTGTGACAGACGGACAGAGAGAGTCGAACCATAGGGACGTTTTTTACCATTTTGGTACGGAATCCTAAAAATTGAAGTCATCTCTCATATTACGTTTATAAATAGTAAAGTAATTATTTAAGTACATCAACATCATCAGCCTATATACGTCCCACTGCTGGGCACAGGCCTACTCATAGATGTGAGTGAATAGGCTGTAGTTAGTCCCCACGCTAGCCCACTGCGGATTGGGGACTGCACATACACCTTAGAATTACTTCGCGGGTATAAACTATAATTAATTATTCAAACAAACAATCAATCAATATTACATTTAAGTACGAGTATTTTAGTGACCCGGAATATTTGCTCTCGAATGTAACTATTTGCCATGAATTTTGAAATCACGGAAGTAGTACCAAGCAATTATAATTCAACAGTATGCTACAAACAACAAAAATAATAATAAAGTACACGGAACTATTATATTCACTGTGACGTCTGTGAACAATAATAAGCCGCTAAAAATCAGGGAAACGAAAATAAAATAATGAAATCAGTGCAAGATGGCGTCTAAAATGAGACGGGATTTACATTTTCTACTTACTCTTTTACAGGCTTTTTGCTCTTTTCATATTTAGGTACTTTTACTCTGAAACTACATTTATTTTATGCTTGAATTTATTCTAAAGAAAAAATGTTACTCTATCGCAAGAGATTAACATGAATATGTATGTAATTGAATATCACAACTCACTTGGCATTTTATAAAAAAAAACAGTTTAGTATATACAATAAGTAAACGCTCACACAGTTAAAATTAGATTATGTATAAATGCATTTCGTTCCATTTTATTCTCATCAATATTTAAAGCTTTTTTATCAAATGTTGGTGATTTCCGTTTCAATATCGCATGCTGTTTTTGTTTGCAATGGGTTATTATTCTGTTATATATGTATACTTCTCGTTCACGTACGTAAATACTCTAAATAGAGGTAAGAACAAAGGAACAGACCGATGTTGGTTTAAAGATAACTCAAGTGGAGATGGGCTGATACACTTGGCAAGACGGCCAAAGGTGATCCACCGGTCAAATGATATTCAATTCTCAATTCAATTCAATTCAATTTATTCCAAAAACAATATACATTGTGTGTGAAAATTAAAGGGTAGGTACAATATTCATTATAAATAAAATTTCTTACAATTAATTAGAATGCAATTACAATAATTCTCGACAAATAATTATAAAGATAATTAATAAAGATAATTACTATACACTTATAATTTAATCATTATTCAATCCATTATCATTACAATTTACAAATAAACATACATTAAATTAAATTAAAAATTATCATTCTTAACAAGAAAAGAACTCCTCGATACTATAGTAACACTTTGATAATAAAAATTGTCTTACTTTTGTTTTAAACCTCTGGGGATTTGTTATAGTTTTAAACTCCGTGGGTAGTTTATTAAAAACTTTGATGGCTTTATAACGTGCGCAGTGTCTGGCTACTTGAAGTTTTGGAAAGAAGGGATAACTAAGATTCTTAGTTCTCGTTTCCAACCTTTTTCGTTTATCCTCTTTAGTTTCATACATCTCTAAAAACTTCACTAATTCTGTGACTAGAGTTAATATGTACAGGCAAGGCACCGTCAGTATCTTAAGAGAACTAAAAAAATCCCTACAAGATACCCTTGGGGGGATACGCATCATGGTTCTTATGGCTCGCTTTTGAGCAATAAACGCAGTTTTCATGTTGTAGTCGTACGAACCTCCCCAGAACATGATGCTGTAACGTAGTTTCGATTCGACCAGAGCGTAGTATACCATTTTAAGTTGTTGTAGACTGATAACATCTCTTAAGGTTCTCAAAGCGTAAGATGCAGAGCTGATGGAACTTTGTATTGACTCCAATTCCTTTTTCCAATTTAAATTGCAGTCAATATAAACCCCTAAAAACTTAACTACCTCTGTAGACTGTAAGATGCCATCTTTAAAAGGAAGTCTAAGTGTCTCTATATTCTTATAGCTTGTCTTGAACAGGATAAGGTTGGTTTTTTCTGCATTTAATTGCAAGTTATTTACATTAAACCAGCTATCAAATGCAGAAAGAGCAATACCGATCTTGTCTTTTAGCTCATTAATGTTCTTAGCACTAATAACGGCGTTTGTATCATCAGCGAAAACTACTGTATTGGAGTCTGGGATAGATGCTCGTATAAATTTTATTAAATCGTTTATGTATAGTATAAACAGGGTTGGTCCTAGAATCGAACCCTGTGGAACACCCCTAGTAACGTTGATTACTTTAGACTTAGTTATTTTCTCAATACGTTCTTCTACTTGTCTTATTTCCACAAACTGCTTCCTGTTCTGTAGGTAGCTAATTAACAAATTTAAAACATTTCCTCGAACACCATAATACTCCAGTTTACTTAGCAGGATACTGTGGTCTACGGTATCAAAAGCTGAGCTTAGGTCTAAGAATAATCCAGCCACCTTCATCCCTTTGTTCAGGTTTTTGACAACATCGTACATTAAGGTATCTATTGCAGATGTGGTGCCAATGTTTTTCTGGTATCCAAACTGCCTATGACTGATTATATCCTTCGCTTCAAGGTGAGTGGCTAGTCTTTTCTTGATCAACTTTTCAAATAGTTTGGATAATACCGGCAGTAGCGAAATTGGGCGGTAGTTTTTGGGATCGGTCTTTTCTCCTTTTTTAAAGACAGGCAAAATTTTTGCTACTTTCAGTTGATCAGGGAAATTACCCATCTCATAGCACATGTTAAAAAAGTGGGCTAGTGGACTCGCCATTATGCCTATGTTATCCTTCAAAACTGAAATTGGCATATCGTCATAACCACAAGATTTCTTATTTTTCATTGAAGATATAATTTTAATGACTTCAAATGGTGTAACAGAATCCCAAACCATATCCTCATATGTTATATTTACATGATTTTGTAAGAGATTATACGCAGGGTTGTCCACACTGGTAATGCCAACTTTACCATGGTCAAAGTTTTCAGAGAACATATCAGCGATAACCTTCGGATCTTGAACTATGGCATTATGTGCTTTCAATAGGAGTTTATTTTTAGGTTGAATAGGATTCTTATTTCTATATTTATTCACAACTTGCCAGATACATTTCACAGAATCCTTGGCTTTCTCAACTTCTATTTGAATAGCCCGTTTTTTGGCATTTCTTATGACTTTCCTGTATAGTTGCAAATATTTAGTACGATAATTTAATATAGTCGCATCACAATTTGCCTTATCGAAAGTATTGAGCATTCTTTTCATTTTACTGGATACCTTAATACCTTTGCTAATCCACTTCAGTTTAGTTCGTTTTTTGAAGTAGTATTTCTTTTTCTTTTTCTTGAAACACGATCGAAAAGTTTGATTGAGTTTATCTAAAAATGTATTTATGCCAAGATCATACCAATTTATGAGTAAGAGTTGATTCCTAAATTTAATTTTATTCCCATCATCAAATATCCTCAGTTCTTTCATTATATAATCAGGTTTCTTATTGTTGACCTGTGATATCTCTGAGGTAATATCGCAGAAGATTCCTGCATGGCCATCAGCTAAATTATTGTGGTCCACATCATGGTTGACAATAGATGACTCTGGAAGATTAGTCATAATGTTATCAATGCAAGATTCCGCGTTATTTCGTTTAAAGGTTGCGACATCCAACAGAAGCTTAAAACCGTAACATTTCAGTAAAGATATAAATTCATTGGTTTTATTATCTGCGATAAGAACATTGACATTGAAATCCCCGCATATGATACACTTTTTATCAACAAAGTGTTCCAATGTCTTTTCGAGTTGCTGTAAAAATTTATCAAAGTTTTTTGGCTGAGGGTTACGATATAAACAGAGTAAGCAAACGTTTGTAAGGCAATCTTTAACACCACAGATTTCAAAACATTCCACCATATATACTTGTTTGCAAATCGGTAATTCTACATAGTCTCTATTTACTAATGATAATATTAGAGTGCCGCCTCTTTTTTTACTTTTCCGAAAGTTGTACGCTGCTAAAACATAATTACAGATATGCAAAGAGGAGGCAGACTCACTGTTTAAGAAGTGTTCACAAATACAAATATAATGCACAGTTTTTTGTAAATTATCTATATACAGTTCTAGTTCGTGGCATTTATTGCTAATGCCGCAGATATTTTGATAAAATACATTCATTTCTTCGTTAGCCACGAAAACAATTATTTTTGGACTCGGAAACATAACTGATCGGACTACGCTTTGGGAAAAAATCAGTGATTAACCGTTGTTTTTCTTTTTGTGCTATCTTAGGCATCTTTGCTACAACAATACGATGATTCTTTTTGAAATAATAAGGTATGGTACCTCTCGTTGCACTTTCTAATTTACCTACATTTATTTCCGACTTATGTACATTCGACTTCTGCTTTTTGTTAAAGGCCAGATACTTTGCATCATAATATTCGGAATCTATAATCAAATTTATTTTAGAGCACACTTTACTTGTAAAGACTTTACTATTAATATTTAAGTCATTTAAATTTAAGAATCTACAATTGCTAAAATGTTTACAATAGGTGTTCAGAGTGTCATTTAATAGATTTTCATTTAAATGTTCACTCTGTTTGACGCCCATTACAATTATTAAGGATTTAGCATGTGATTTAAGAAAAAAACTGAGCTCTGCTACAAGTTTGGTTGGACTGCAATCATGTTCACCAAGGCTGATGATAATTGTATCTTTAGAACTGGCATGCAAAGTCTCCGAAGATTTTAAAATTTCTTCAGAAGACGCATCAGGTTTAATAGTTGCGGTTATTTTATATTTGCCATATTTACTGTTTTCTCTGGAGCGTATCAATGCAGAAGCCAGTCCGGAGCACTGTCTGCCCCCAAGAATGTAAATTTGATTCCGCGTACTTCTGTAGATTCGTTTTTTACCTTGAGCGTCTTCCAAACTAGGGCACCCAATTTTTGTGTCTTTTATTGTTTTCTTTTGTAAGATCTGTACAGTGTTACCTGTGGTGTTACTGTTTGTCATCTCTTGTTGTGCCACCTTTTTCCCTATCTCTTCTACTTGTTTCCTGGTTTCATTTTTTACAATCTGTATAGTGTTGCTGTTGCTCTTGCTTTTTTTCTTATCTTGTTTCTGTGTTTCCTTACTTTGTCCCCCGTCTTCATTAGTATTCTTGTTGATTGTACTATGAGAACCAACGTCCATTAGTTTGGGAATAGTCGGGGTACTTGAAGTGACTCTGAGCTGAGTTTGAGAAAAGAGTACGGGCTCTTCATGTAGTGAGCCCGCAGGCGAGAGCAGTCGTGGCGTGTCATCATCGCTATCTAATACCTCTGTTCTGTTATATTTAACATGGAATAGGTCTTTTTTTAACGGAGTTAATTTTCTCAGCGGCCCTTTGTCTGTTAGTAACTTCTTGAAAATATCTGCTTTTTTTTGCTGGTCCTCTATTGTCTTTTGTAGTTTCACTATTTCCGAATTTAGAGAATCAATTTCCTCATTTGCACTTTCTAATCGAATAGTTAAAGAACTTATTTGCGACTTTAGCTCATGAACCTGTGAAGTCTCAATCGTTGTAATATTGGGAAGACTATGTGTACTGATATCTAACTCAGTGTCGCCCAGTGCCTCCATATCAGACTCCGGATCTGAAACTGTATCTTCCCTAATATTTTGTGTTCTCTGCGTTGGTTTTCTAATAGTAATATTGTTTTTCTCCTGCTCATTCATTTGCTCCATGCTAGCCGAAAGGAGTACTTCGGGACACTCACTAAATACAGCAATGCCCGGGGCGAGCTGATCCTTTGGGAGTTGGTCTATCTTTGGATCGCTCACTTCAGGTTTATGTTTGGCATGTGTTTGCGCTTTGTGTGGTTTAATTATTGAGCCTGATGGAGAGCCAACTAAACCAGTTTTTGTTTGTTTTGGCAACATTTTTGCACAATGGCTACATTTCCACGATTTACGGCGTTCAACTTCCATCAAATCATAGCGTTTGTCAGTTACAATAGTACACTTTATATGAAATGTAGATGCACAAGACGAACATGACAGGAAATGTTTATCTTTAATATCTTTGGAACAGGTTTTGCATACTATTTTAGCTTTCGATGACATATTTTGTTTTTATTTTCTATTGTACTCTTATTGGAACGCAAAACGGTTACACAGTCTAAACACTAACGTGGATTGGAACGCACCTTGTCAGTTTGACATAAGGTTATTTTATCATGACAACATTACTCCTCTTCCTCAGTTGGTAGTGGTGGTAGCATGCATAAATGTCATCTGTCAGTTTAGCAACGTGCCCAATCAGCTGATAGCAGAGGCGGTCAATATCATTCGTAAACAATAGCAAAGTTCCGTTACTTGATGTTTTTAAACAATCTTTAGTGTATAACGGATAAGATGCATTTCTTACCGAGAAGCCTGATTGTTCTGCAGTGTATTTCTTCAAGGTTTTTGTTGAGGATAACCTAACACAGGTACGTAACTTTTATATCCACACACATTTGGTAACGTTCATCGTATTTATGTAGGTTTCACGAATATAATAGCGAAGAGCTCTTTAGCTAGTTGTTTACTTGGCTAGGGTTGCCAGAATTAGATGACTGGAAAGTAACAGGGAAAATTGTGAATCAGACAAGCACATGAAATGACCGGGCAAAATGGCGATTAGTGATCGGCGACCGGTAGCATTTTATGGGGCATTTTTATTTTAAAATCTACGGTTAGGCGAAACTTAAGCTATGTTCAAATACCGTCTAACCTGTCAGTCCGTGACAAAATGTATGGAGTTTGACACCAATCGTCAGTTCTGTGATGACCTGCTAACTGTCAGTTAAGAACGCACTTTAAATAAAAAAAACCCTTATATCACTTTAACGTCAAACGTAATGACGAATATGGATAAATCTGCGTTGTTAGAAATAAAACTGCATACATTTTTAAATTTTATTCATATCCATGTCTTTCGTCGAAAAATTGCTACCGGTCGCCGATCACTACCTAATGAAATGTGGTCATCATTTTATGGACTTTTTCTTTTTTTCGATTTGGGGCATTTTCTTTAGTCAAGGTAAAAAAAAATATATCTAACTGTGACAGACAGAGTGGCACCATACGAGTTCCTTTTTACCATTATGATACTGAACCCTTCGGAAAGTCGGAGTCCTTTCTTTTCGTCGGAAGTCTTTGATTAACATAAGGCTTATGGTTCGGAAAACAAATACAAAATCAGACAAAAATAAGAATTAGATACCACAAACACACACAACAACATGAATAATTATACGAGCCCCGATGCAAAAGATCTCGTCTAGTAAGAGCATTTTGTTAGACTCCACAATTTTTAACAAAAAAATGTTTGAGATAAAAAGTGTAGGTAGGGTAAGTGGTCCAGTGAATGAAAAATCCAGTGAACGGACAAAATGCATGTTTTTTTCGTAAAATAAGATTTCTATACCTTTCTACGACGCGTGATTTTTTTTTTCGGCTAGCAACATTATTTGACAAGTTCTTATAGCACTTACTTCAAGTCATAAACAGCAACAAAGAGGTCAGGGGATTAAGGCGCGGTAGGACCTGGCTCGCATTTCACATACAAACTAGGGTCGGGCGGAATGCAGATTATTGCAGATTATCTTCGATTTCTAACATAAAAGTATACGTTATCAACCCAAACATGAGAGGATGCCCTGCATGACTGTGAAATCATGATTGTCAGGTATTAATTTTGTCAGAAAAGGTAACTGGTGATGAACAAAATGAAAAAAAATGAAAAAAATACTTTATTTTATAGTGTTTTCGCGCTACTTTTCTATCGAGCGAAGTGTTCGCTATCGTGTTCTAAGTGAGAGGAAGCCCTAGATACAGTTCTGAATATTATTATATATGTTTTACAGTGACCTAAGAGTCAAATAAGTGCTCTAAAAATGATTTGGAAACTAGGCTTCCATGCCCGATTCTGGTCTCACCTCGCCTTAAGCCTGACCTCTTTGTTGCTGTTTATATGTGATGGATTTGATTGTCGTCGTGTTTGCTTAGTGATTAGTGTATGCTTGTAGCTGATTGAATGCCATCAGAATGGTCTGATAGCGGTAGACAATCAGGTATTTGGGTCACCAATAGGTTAAATAATTGAAATCGCCGGCGACATCGGCCATGTTGTCTCGCTTATGTCGGGAATAGGTATCGATGTGGAGGTAAGGCGGCGCGAACTCGCGATTCACTACATGAGAGCTGTTCTTTTATATGAACTATGAACCTTATAATAAGAGCAAATAATTAAAACAAATCAAATCGTTTATTTTTGCAACTAGGCCTCAAGGGCTCTTGTACAGGTCTGATCATATTGGCGCTCCGGAAAAGCATCGGAAGAAAGTCACCAGTTTCTCTTTTAAAAAACATTTGGCATTACAACAATTGTGTCCTGATTACATTAAATTTTATTAATATAATGCAACAAACTGGGCACAGTTTTTTTTTTTTACGGTGAGATGTATATAGTCTCCGGATCCATTACATTACAATATACTTAAAACTACATTTTTTAAGAGATGTATAGGTTCTCTAGGCATCAAAACAAAATAAAAAAATTGAAAATAAACAGACATATACGAAAATTAATGGAGATATAAGGAGTCTCCGATACCAAAACATTATGTTTTCGTGCTATAAAGGATCTCCAAACCTCAAAATGTAGGTTGCACTACTCAATGTTAACAACATTTGTTCAGCGACATTTAAAAATATGACTAACTTATGTCTTGATTTTTAGCACACTTTTTTAGTTTATTTGAAGACGCAATGTATTGCGTTTTTAGCGTGATATTGATAAGCGCCGTCAGTAAGACTGAGGTTAACATACTTACTTACATTGAAAATGCTATTAATTTTGTATGAAAAAGAGAAAGTCTAAAACCTAGGTAATCTTCAAAAGTTTTTGAATAAAAGGTTTATTGTTTGAGAAAGAGAATTTACGTTTTAATTATTTGCTCTTATTACAGGGCAGGGCCCACGATGTAAAAAGTCAATGTTGACAGTTGACATTAACAATCCCAACAAAATATACATCTACTGTAAAGAAGCTGCAGTTTTTTTTCTAGGTTTAATGTTGCCACTTATTTTAGCAAGGTGCATTCTAGGAAATGCTATAGTTCTTGTAAAGCGAATACAACGTTTACACTGAAACGTTCACGTTTGCGGTAGCCCTTATGCTCACAATGTCAGTATCATCGAGAACCGTTGACTTGTCGTAGGGATCGGAATATGCAACGATGAAAAGCCGCTGTAATCAAAGACGAATCTGTTCCATATCGAGATTGCTTTGATACAATAGACGTGTTAATGTATGATACTCGTGTTTCAAATTTTATTTAAACCTCTCTTGGTTTTTTGGGGCACACAAAGTAAAACTCTCCCAATAGTGAAAAGAATGCAATCAGTGTCTAAAGAAATTCATAAATCCCGTAAATTATTTAACTTTACATCGCAACGTTTTGTAACCCATTACGTTTTTAGTCGTGGATAGATTTATTTTATACTACCTACTTAAAAAAAATAGGTGATAAAGGTTTGTGTGTGGTGAGAAAGAGTCGTGAATAGACCTATTTTACTATACTGGTAGCTTCGTCAATGAATACACCCCATAATTTACAGCTGCTGGATTTTTTAATTGACAAAAAAACATAAAACATAAACCTATTTACTAGTACATAGGTATGCAAGAAAAATGTTAACAATGAATCTCATTAGGGGAATTGTTTCGTTTTGAGTTTAACGTGGAAAAATCCGTCACAAATTTAAACATTTTCAGTAACGAGAGCAACGTGTAATCTACGTACTGCTGTGTTGCCGAGCTTTGTCTTCACTATGAGGTTTACGTTGCTTATTTTCGTACAACGAGCATAATTCTCATTTGTGTTGCGGGTCGAGAATTATGAAGTTACATAAAAAGGGAACTGGAAAACTTTAAACTTACTTACTTACTTTAAATATAAATACTTTTTTAAATAACCGTGAGCTCGAGTTAACTGACATTCGAACATATAGCTTTGTACGAGCTTGACCTAAAAAGACACCCATCTTTTGGACCCAACTCTAGCAATTATAATTACGTCATTCATATAAGTTCATATTAGAATCATAATTTATTGAAGTAAACGTGTATTTTTGGTCATTTTGCAAATGAAAAAAGATACAACGGACAAGATTAGAATGATACATAAAATTACCTAAAGATTTTATGAGATGTTTCACATTCATCCAGGTCCAAATTTTATGATGCGTAAATTTTGATCGTCATTACTATACACCAGGTTATATTTTCACATTAAACCGATTTATACTGCAAAAATCAACTGTGTCGAGTAGCGAATAGAGTTCACGTAACATAGCTCGAGACAATTTTTTCAGATCAGAAAAGAACGCCTTCAAGAGACGAGGCGAGGTTGCGTGTGAAGTACGTAAGTCGTGTAACCTGCCAGCGTTTTTACGGATGCCTGCCCTTGTAATTTAGATAGATTTGTCTCTCTTACACACACTTAGAGAGCCTCATTCCTAGGACTCCAGGAGGCTTATGATCCTACGCTTTGTCACGCGATTATTAAATGATAAAGCATCCGTCACTCTCACACACATATTGTCAGAACGTGACGGATGCTTTATCATTTATTTATCGCGTGACAAAGTGTAGCATCATAAGCCTACAGGTAACTAAAATCATTCTTACTGGTATTCAAAATGCGAAAGTATCTCATGGTTTGTAGTTCTTTAATGCAACAACGAAGCTGTGAATTGAAGTATTTTTGCATAATGGTAGAATCCGCACTAAACTGTATTTTTTTTTATTATTTGTTGTTATAGCAGCAATAGAAAATACACATTCTGTGAACATATCAAGCATCTACCTATTACCATTATTAAAATCAAAAACACGTTTCTTGTATAGGGACCCCCTTTTAATTTAAACTTTATTTTATTTTTATTATTTTTTGTTATAGCGGCAGTAGTAATCAACCTTCTGTGAACAAGTCAAGCTTCTACCTATTACCATGATTAAAATCGAATTAATTCGTGATTTTATTTTCTTTTTATTATTTGATCTTATAGCAACAATGGAAATACACATTCTGTGAAAATTTAACTCTCTATCTACTACGGTTCAAAAGATACAGTGCTGTGACTAACAGACACAAACACGTTTCCTGTACGGGGACTATTATTTGTTATTATGGCGGCAATAGACATAGGCACCTACACATTACTTACTACCTATTACGGTTCAAAAGCTAGAGCCCTGTGACAGACGGACAGACAGCGGAAGCTTAGTAATAGGGTTCCGTTGGCACCCTCTGCGTTCGGAACCCTAAGAGGAATATACCTAGTATTAGAGGATAAAAACATTTTTTTTTCCTTGCGGACTTTTCATAACATTCGTGCTACTTTCTTCGATGAGCTATGTATGTTTTTGCTATCGGCGGCGTTTTAGGTAGATTTCGTGCCAGAAATGAATTATCGTACCTATATTTAATTTAAAATACGAAGAAATAGTATATTACACAATTAGGGTGGTAATACAACTTCAAAAATAACAGGTTAAAAACTATAAATATCTGTATATGTATATGAATAGTTGATTATCCATTTGTTTGGGGTAATTAACATATTATTTCTTGGTTTTTAGTTTAACTTTTTGGAAGTCGGTTTTTATGATCAGACCACTGAACACAACTAGAGGCGTAACTAACCAAACTATCAAGAGATTTTCACTTTGTCGGATGCTAAACAAAGTTATGAACCAGTACCGTGTCATACATAACTAATTTGGTGCCAAACTTGTCTAACAAACCGAGTTACGCCTCTTCATAGCTGGCATAGCTGTTGGTCACACAAACTGTTTTCTCTTTTAAACGGGATAGACTTGGCTAGGTTGTTAATTCAAATTCAAAACTAAATTGTGCAAAAAGGCCACACGGGTACCACTAGCGCTTCGGAAAGTACGACATCTAAACAAAAGAAACACTGCAGATAACTTTTTAGTGCGAGTTATTTCTAAACAAACATTTTATAAATAATCAAGTAGATACCCCACTTACACTATATAAATGTAGGAAGAGATTTATATAAGTAGGTAATACTACGCAACTTAAGTAATGTCACGAAATTAACAAAATTGAAATCTGTGTTTTATAATAATCCGTTTTAATTCTTATTAATATTATCAATAGCATTTATGGATTTTTTGTCCTTCTTAAGCTTAGGTAAGCTTCCCTGGATAAATAGCCTTGACCTCTGCCACAAACTCTGTTAGTCAACAGTAGCTCCTAATTTTATGCCAAAAGTAACCCGATTTGAGCTAAAGGGGAGCTAGCACTGGCTCGTACATTGACTGAATCCCAAACCCTTGTTAACTCAATTTGCGACTTTTGTGTGATCTCCGAATCTCTTTCAGGGAATGCCTAGAAAATGTTATTTATGCCTAGAAGAAGTTTGTGAAAACTCTAAAATTTTATAACAACATCTTTTTACAATAATCTATTGTTCTACTAGTTGTTTAAAATTATATTAGCCTATTGTAGCCTGTGTCAAGTCTTGTAAATCCTTTTTATCATCATTTTCTAGTAGTCGGATTAGCTTCACATTTAGGTACCTACCATGAATATATTGAAGGACCAATGGCAATACAGTATCACTGGTAGATAGGCTTATGCGAGGTAGTTTTTCACAAGTCCACGTCCGATATGTAGCTATTTTGCATGAGCCATTAGTAGATTTAAATTTATTTATTTCAACATCAAAATACAGTATAAACTAGTGGACTCGCTCGCTACTTCGTTTACAGATGTGAAATAAGTTAAATATCTCGTTTTTGCTCCGGCTTAGTATCCTATGTGTTAACAGTGGTCATAATCTACCTGTTCATGGAAATTGGGCTGGTAGCTGGCATTTTACCTCTGTAATTTTAGACATACGGTTTAAAAGATAAAAGGAGGAGGACATAATTTTTGCTACTTTCGAGACAATTACTTCCGAAAGAATTTACTTAATCAAAATATACTTAGAAACCTTATAGTGGTTTTAAAACTGACGAAATATGTGCCTCACCACGTTGATGTTTGCTGAAACTATTTATTTAGCTTCTGTTACCTACATATACATATAGAATGTCCCTAGGAATAATTTATGCTTATTCTCTAACTACCCGTAGTATTTACAAGACACCTACTTATATTCCAAATTATAAGTACCTACATCTAGTTTTTGAGTAAAATGCCTTAGATACACAGATCGACGGACATAACAAATATACGAGAAATAAAGGTTCCGTTTTTGCCATTTTGGCTAAGGAACGCTAAAAAGCTTACAAAAGGTTTTTAATCTTATAAGTGGTAAACAAGTAGACGAGCTACCTGGTACATTACCGCACGCGGATATATACACCGGAGGAGCAGCCTGTACGTTATCAAACTTTGATAATCCTTTATATTCGCTTAGCGCGAGAAGCTAGTTAAGAACAAAATGAACAAACTAAGTTAACGTATTTTTGCCAACATTCACACAGTTACACACAGTTTTACAGTTGCCAAATGACATTATATTTATGAGTTAAATTTAAATTGTATTGGCACACAAGGGGATGATATTGCTTTGAACTCAGGCGGGCGCGACTCCGCAGATGTCATTTCCGACAGTTTGCCGAAATGAAATGTGTGAAAATACTCCCAGACCTGAAATTCCGAAACCACGATGACGTCTTTAAATATACTTTTAATTTTAGGAACGACTGCTCTTTCTCACGTTTTTATTATCATAAGTTAAATTGTCTGTTATTTCATTACATGGTTCATTTCTCTGACCTCGTTTCTTACCTAGATAGAAATAGCTTTATGTCTTTAAAACTTTTAACTAGTAGCATAATTAAATTTCACTGAATAATGAATTATGCAAACGTTTCTTAATGAGTGAAGTATGATATTATACTGATATCGTAAGAGTAAGTTTTCTGAAACTATATACCTTATAATACATTTTTCGTTACAAAGTTACGTTCCTATATTTTGTTTTAGTTACTAATCCTACAGAAATAAAATTAGGATCAGGACTAATCAAAAACCCAATAAATTAAACTTGCCCTAACGATTCACTCTTTTCTTCCGATGAATATTCTATGTCAGTAGCTATCTACTGGGGGAGAAAAAGTAGATCAACTTAGGGACCTATATTTTATTTTCGATATTCAATTTAACTCAACATAATTTATAAAGTATATGCTCAAAGAGAAAGCCTTTTATTACAAAACACTAGGCATATGCTGGTTCTGCTACTATTATTTTACGTTTCAAAGGGGTGCCTTTGTTGCCTATTTTCTCTGCGTCCCAAGCTAACAAAGGGAACGTTTTCAAATATTCAATTTCATTTTAAAGTATTTCCAGCTGGCTGGATAAACGTAGCAACAGACAAAATTCCAGTATCAAGTTTGTTAAAAAAATTCGAATCATAAATTCTCTGCTAAGTCTGTACTTACTGCGCAGTCGGTCCATTTCTCCCGGTTTAGTTAGGTGGGTTTGTAGCGGCCCGCTCCAGTCGACCCTCATGTGTTGAGTCGAGAGCACTCGAGTCAAAGGCCGGAATTGACACGGTCCACTAAAGTGATCTTACTTCTCTATTTCACTTATCTACGTTATAAATGAGTGACCTAGTGATTGAAAGTGGCAAAAATGCTGGTTAGCTAAATTTTTGCCGCTGAACATTGCTACGGACAAGAAGTGACGAGAGATGATCAACAAAACTTACCATGGATTGTTTTTAAGTTTTGTCTCCATCGCTTTCTGCTGCCAGGTGAACGAGACCATGGCAAAAAGTGCCAGCCGTTTTATTGGTAAGTTTTAACTTACAATATACAGTTTCATTAAGACACATTATATTTATTTTATTAATATAGAGACTAGATTATTGTTATACCACTTTAATAATAAGTAAATATCTTTAAATTATAAATATCGAATACTTTTTTGATACGATTATATAGCTACTGCCAGCGAAACGGCTTATTAACGCTTCCAGGACTAATTGACATTCATAATGAGGTTTACATGATTAATCAGAATACAAATGCCAGTGAAAATCGGCAATTGCCGTATTTTCTGAAACAAGCTTTAAACGACAGCTGAATATTGGTCGTTATTGATATATAAGAAATTCGAGTATTAGTAGATACCCGGCCAAAGCATTTTTTTAAATATAGGTACCTAAAGGTTTGTTGAATGAGTTATATCGGTACTTTCCAAGTTATGAAAGATATATAGCTATAGCTTGGCAACTTCGTTGGTGACACTCAACTGTGTGCTTTTTGCTCTGTGTAGCCGTAACTACTAACACAAGTTACCGCCAACACGAACGGGGGCCTCCGGAGGCAGCCTCCATCGGTCGCCGTTCGTGTTGGCGGTAACTTGTGTAAGTAGTTACGGCTACAGAGCAAAAAGCACACAGGTGAGTGTCACCAACGAAGTTGCCAAGCTATAAAATTATTATAGCCAGACTTTCTATACTATGGCTGGCTCATGTTGAACAGTCTTTCGAATAATGTTAGTTCTGTACGATTGTAAATTTATGACGAAGTTTATTTTTATTGTAGCAAATAATACAATACAATACTCTTTATTGCGCACCAAAAAATTAAGAGATCCTTAAATAACCAAGATACTAAAAACTAATGGTAGATAATAGGGTAGTTCTCTGCGACTAAAAAGTCGCACCAATCGCATCATTACCATCGCCACATTATAGATGAGCTCCGTATAAACTATGGAGTCGTTTTTGGTTATCTTGTAGAAGTCGCGTGCCTCTGCTATTTTTATCATAATGATCCTGATTGCTTTTATAAAACCGCCAATAATAGTGGCGATGGTAATGACAAAAAAATCGCGGTATAAAATCGCAGAGAACTACCCAATAGGCGGTCTTATCGCTAGGAGGCGAACTCTTTCAGACAACAATTAAAATAATTGCACTACGACGACATGGATAAACTTCTTGATATTTAGAAAGGGAGGTTGCCTATAAATCTAGGTCGTGCTCCCGTTAAGGGAAAATACCTCTTAATGTATATGTCGGATTCACGCGTGACTGACTGTCAGGTCAGGATGGGTTAGCTGCAGAATCCTGGCCGTTGAGGTATGTTGGTTAAAGAAGTGGATTCATGTCAGATCAAATCATTTATTCGTCTGATTCTTTTGGCCGCTTCGGTAAATGACATTCTGGTGAGAAGAAGGGCCGAAGAAACTCACCAGGTTCTCTTTTCAATCATCAGGCATTACAATAGTTGTTACAATATTATGGCGTAGATACTCAAGAGAGCAAATAGACAATTACGTTACACAATATGATTCTTTTCACTATTAATCGACAGAATTACAATTATCAAGTAGCAACTTTAACCACTGGCAGACGAACTGACAGAATCGTAAGACAAGTGTTGTCGCCACGACAGTCAGAAAGAGAATCGACACTCTTGTCCAACGAGCCCGCCCACGTGCAACGCAACCGGTCGTTACGTCACACGGCGTTCGCGCCATTTTAAATCTACTTAGTACTACAGTAGTCAATTGACGATCTTAGATTTCTTGAATTATCGCTGCTGTCCCCGACACGGCCATCCTGCATAGCACACGTCCTCGTGTGTCTATCCTGAAACAGGCAAAAAAAACAAGCACAGTACGCCATTCGGTCATTCCTGACAATAATCACCAAAGTGACAAAAAAAATTAAAACCGACAAATTAATTTTATTTTCATTTCTCCGTAATCGGTCTTTATGCTACAACTAAACACATAGCAAAGTAAACTATGAAAATAAAGTGAAATTTGTGGTTTATAATTTCTCAATATTTACAGTGGTACCAATCAACTTTCAACCAATTACCGATTGAATCATTACTTGGATATTTATGTGCTCACATATAGTCTAAGATTTATGTACCAACAGCAATGATTAGCTAAGCAAGAGACTGGCAACCTGTTCGTGGCCTATGGCAATTAAGCCCACACAGCAAGTCACATGCTTGCTTACGCGCATCCACCAAATGGATCGCCGTGCATCCCCCTGGACTACACTACGGTCTGCAGTAGACCCGACCTCCACTAGGGCTAGCCGCGCACCGCGCACCCACGGACTACTCAGAGCAGATACCGACTTCTAACGGGCTACGGCTACGATCTAACCTCTAGTATAGTCGACCAACCGAACCAAGAACCATCTCTAACTAAGCAACTGATAAAAAAATCATAAAGCAATATTATCGTTTCAATTATCATCCCGATTTTCCTTTTCTACAGTAATGTCAATAGGTATTTGGCTTTCAGGCATTTTTCGCAGCCTATCGTGTGCGTACTTATAGGAGTATCTAGAGTTTAGTACTTTCAAAACAAAACACCACTTTGTGATATCAAATGGACCTTTGAATTTGGGGCGAACTTTATCTAGTTCCTTTCTTGTTTACTAAATCAAAATAAAATTTAAAGTTAGAGTTCAAGTACCCATTACGAATTATAACCAAACATTTTTTCAAAAACTAAAATATCAAGGTAAGTACCGCTTTTGTCCGGCAATTTCTGTAGTGTTACAACCATCCTTGTGGTTACTCGACATTAAACCAACTCCGTAGTCCTATGCGACACATCCGATCACCACTGAGATCATTATGACTCCAAAGGACATTTATCTTGATTACCAAATTTAAAAATCACACAAATTGTACTATACGGAAATTCTGAATTACTAAAATTAACGGGTATTTGACTCAAGACCATTTTTAGCACATCGCAATATTTTCAATCACTAGAATCCATAGAACCGCGCTTTTTCTCACATCAGTAAACTTTACATTACTTCCAAACACAATACGTAACTAGGCATTTGTAAAATCATTAAATTTAAAGGTAGTTGAAAACAACTGTTGACAACATTTATTTCCCTTTTGGGAAACGTAGTCTTGATTCAGATTTACGAACGGAGAAAACTATATCCGAAACAGCTCGAACAGTTTCTATATCGTAATTCGAACAATTGTCGGGTAGAACGTAAAAATAAGTGACTGTCATAAACAGTTACTTCGTGAACTTGTTTGTTACTGCTAACTTTTTCATTGTTAATCTCAAATGGTAAACTTTAAAGTTTTTCTGTCAATTTAAAAGTAAAGTTTCGCTTTGTGAGAAAATACTCGGGTCAAGAATCGTAATAAAATGGGTACGACTCACCAGATCGCATTGGATTTCCACAAACTCGCGAATCTTGCAGGCGGTGGTGCCCGTTGTTTACTAACGCGCCTGAAGCGCCGTTGCCGCCCATGTCACCTTGTAGTGGCTCATCCGTAGCGTGTCGTGATGTAGTCCAAACGACGAATCTTCTTTTGCTCGCGGCAGCAGATTATTGATGATATTTGTTGTGGCTTCAAACCGTACTTCTTGAAGGATTCTTCATTGTTTGTGGCTATATTTCACGGTGTTGACTGTTGTACAGTGTAAGTGCCTCTTTATTTTCGGAGATCACAATTAATGATGTTGCGGTCACACTTTCTTCAGAGACTGCATTTAAACAAAACCAGAAGTGTTGGATATTCTGAATACATTAACGTAGGCTGTGCTGCAGTTGCTGGGCTTGCTTTGAAGGTAAGAAATTGTCTTCTTTTCTAGTAAAACCATTTTTGTTCTGTCACAATGATTCTTTCACTGGATATTGACGAAGATGTGGAATGCCTCAAACACTGGAAATCATTCACATCCTGTGGGCGCTGATTACATCCCACGCCTGATGTCGGATTCAACACGTGATGACTGTCAGGTCAGGATGGGTTAGCTGCAGAATCCTGGCCGTTGAGGTATGTTGGTTAAAGAAGTGGATTCATGTCAGATCAAATCATTTATTCGTCTGATTCTTTTGGCCGCTTCGGTAAATGACATTCTGGTGAGAAGAAGGGCCGAAGAAACTCACCAGGTTCTCTTTTCAATCATCAGGCATTACAATAGTTGTTACAATATTATGGCGTAGATACTCAAGAGAGCAAATAGACAATTACGTTACACAATATGATTCTTTTCACTATTAATCGACAGAATTACAATTATCAAGTAGCAACTTTAACCACTGGCAGACGAACTGACAGAATCGTAAGACAAGTGTTGTCGCCACGACAGTCAGAAAGAGAATCGACACTCTTGTCCAACGAGCCCGCCCACGTGCAACGCAACCGGTCGTTACGTCACACGGCGTTCGCGCCATTTTAAATCTACTTAGTACTACAGTAGTCAATTGACGATCTTAGATTTCTTGAATTATCGCTGCTGTCCCCGACATATATATTTTTTACCCGACTGCGGCGAAGCCCAAAGGAGGGTTATGTGTTTGACCTGTATATATATATGTATGTATGTATGTCCGTTCCTATGTCCGCTCGTAACTACTCAACGGCACAACCGATTTTGATAAATGATACAGCATTAGATTCGTCTTGATGGGGCGAGTGTCACTGGGTATGTAAGTTCGGTAAAATAATGAAACAACATGGCGGATTTTATGCACTTTTAAAGTGCACCGCGGTCGGGTTTTTTTTAGTAATTAATTTAATTATTGTAAAATGATAGCCGATGAAACTACTCTGTGAATTGTGATTAATCAGATCTAATACTGGAATTGCCATAAAACAACACCTAAAGTTTATTAAAAACCGAACAGTGCAGGAAGGTACGGAAGTGCGAGTCGAACTCGCTCACCGAGGGTTCCGCACAAATAATTTAAATTAATACTAAAATTTTTATAATTTAATGACAAATGTATAGTTTTTAGATTTTTCCCTATACTTGTAGTATAAGACGGTATTACTTGCCGAATTTCATAGGTGCAAAAGGTGGTGTGAAAGTGTCGAAATATAAGTTTTTACGTCATAAACGGTCATATCTTTTTCTTACGTCAACTTAGAAGTTTGACTTTTTCACAGCTTCAAGGGACCGTAGACCTGAATATGGATACCTTTAAACTCAAAGCGCGTAAACGCCGCAGGTTCTAATGGCGTTTACGCCATTTGAGTCTAAAGGTATCGATATATGGTTTAAATTTCGACTCGATACTTTCACGCGTTCCCGAGATGAAGGGTCTTGGCAGACCGACAGACAGGCGGACGACCGGACAGACGGACAGCAAAGTGATCATATAAGGGTTCCGTTTTTTCCTTTTGAGGTACGGAACCCTTAAAACAATACGCATTTCGCAAACATTTCGCATTAACAAAAAAGTGTACAATTAACTTAAATAATAAAAGGTATACGTTATTTTGGTACAATTAGAATTGTGTAACAATCGGAAACTAGTTGACCTGACAGTGGGCGCGACCACAACGCGAGCCGAAGCGGTCAACCGTACAACATTGACCGCCAATATTTTGCAACGAAACAAAGCTTTGATTTTAATTTACGCGCGAGTTCTATTTCGGGACTGCCGAAGTTAGTTTTAGTATGTTTTTATTAGTATCTCGTCTTATTGTTTATATATAATGGAATCTCGATAAGTCGAAACTCAAGAGAAATGCTCAAAAAATCGAGTTAACGAGATTTCGGCCACGAACTACAGAGGTTTCCGTGGGGCCCATCTTCGACTACTGGCTACTGTACTTTTTGACTTCAAGTTACAGAGGTAAAACAGACAAAAAATCGTAAAACCTGCCTGCCATCTTTTTTCTTCGAGACATCTTGCAGGGGGTAATTGGGAGATATTGGTGGTCGACTTATGAAGTCTAATATAATCGACCGTTTGGTCTAATTTCGAGTTATGGAGGTTTTAGGGCTTGAAGGGAAAGAAACAGGATTTTTTTTCGAGTTATGGAGGATTTCGACTTATCAGAGTTCGAGGTATCGAGATTCCACTGTATTTTGAGAAATAGAGCCGCCAAAGAAAAAAAATAAAGTAAAATATTTGATTTTTTCACACACGAACGACAAGACGAATAGTCTTGTATTGTAATCAATCAGTGTCAAACAGGAAACGGGTCGCTGGTGTATTTATTCTATGAAGACTGGATATTAAAGTTTTAAAAACAGCTCTCTGAACGGGTTATCATTCCAGCCTGCTAAAGGATTTCCTTAGAAAGTGAACGGTGACACTTTTTAATTCAAAACAGTAGGAAAGATTTTAAAGTTTTGATACAAAGGTAATTAAATCAAACTGGTCGTGTAAGGATGATTAATTGATTCTAAGATGCTTTCCACGCTACTAAAGAAAAGCAATATTTAAAGGTTATTAATTTTCATGCCGACGAAGTTAGAGGTATAAACAACACTCTAGTAAACATGTTTTGTCAATTCTATTTTATTTTATTTTTTATTTATTGGTATTCAGGATAACAACAGCCGTAGATATACATAGTACATAATGTAAGTTATTAGCAGAAGGCCAATAACAGCTATCCATTGGTTACTTGAAATAAAAATAATACAATCAGATACAGTCAACACGTCCGTTCCAAACAAGTGCTCGACATTACTGATACAATAGAAACCGGAATCACAGTGTTGTTAATATAAATACACTATAATTGCGCTGCATCATTCGTAGATCTATTATCCTTAAAGCTTGACATAAAAAGAAGAGGAAAAATATATATTAGTACATTACATTATTACATTATACAACTAGGGCGGCAAATTAAAGAAAGGCCGAGATCGCAGATGCGATCGAAGGCCCACCTTATTACCTTGTTACCTACATATTAAGATGATGTAAACATATATTTGTGACTATTATTTTAAGTGACTGAATTTATTACAAAACTTTTTAATCAACCATGACGCTACGATATTTTAATATAAACTAATCACAGGAGCACTTACAACAGAACGATAATGCCTATAATAATTATTTGCATATTCGTACGTTTATTTATACTCATACCTTTTCACATAGAACCCATAAACAGAAACAACAATTGAATTATTAGTATTTCAAATCACTAATTTATTAGTAATGTACCCAAACAATGAAGCATGTAACTTCCCACACTTGTGAATCGAAACAAAGTCACCATAACGGACATATATATATATATATGTGCCTATACTATACTTACTATACATAAATATGTGTTAAAGCATTTTTATCATTATTACTTCGAACGTAGATAGCGGTAGGGGTAATAGATGTGAAAGATAAAAGAAGAAAGTAGGTATACACGATATACTAGTAATATAATAAGTTGCTGACTGATGGCTATTGTTGTTTGATTAATTTATTATTGTAGGTATTTATTTATGTTCATATTACGCTAATTAATGTCCAATTCATTTATTACTTTTGTTTTCTACCAGTACCGTACGAACTTCCTTCTTAAATTTAAACTTAGACCCTATAAATGGGTCAATTCTAGCAAATTCAGTGTTATACAGATGAGGAATGCGTGACAACACGGCATTGGCTCCGTAATTAGTGCGATGACAAGGAACGTGAAACAAGGAGGTATGCCTAGTGCGACGCCTAGGAGTTCCGAGCGACAGGCCGGACAAGAGTTCAGGACAGTCTATACGATTTCTAATTATGTCATAGAGAAGGCTCATGTCAGCCAATTTCCTTCTATCTTCAAGTGAAAGAAGATTGTATTCACGACAGCTATCACTGTATTCACGGGAGGATTTTCTGAATTTGTAGTTTAAGTGAGAAACAAATTTTTTTTGGAGCTTTTCTATACGGTCTTTATGAATAGCATAAAAAACTGACCATATAGGTGAGGCATACTCAACAATGCTTCTTACGTATGCGTAATACACTACTTTTAAACTTAATAAGCTTTGGAAGGGTTTACAAGTCCTCATTACAAAACCTAAATTACGATATGCCCTATTTATAATTGAGTCAACGTGATTTCTCATCGTCATTTTGGTATCAAACATGACTCCCAGGTCACGTACAACGTCGACCCTCTTCACCACCGCGCCATTAAAATTATATAAGAAGTTGATTGGTGTTGGTCTGCGAGTGAAACTAATGCACTGACATTTACTTACACTAATTGTGATCTTGTTCTGCAAATAGTAATGGACTAGATTATCAAGATCGCTTTGCAGAAGCTGGCAATCAGCTAAGGATTTAACACGCATAAAAACCTTCTTGTCATCCGCATACAATAAATGACGAGCGTTGACAAAACACGTACTTATGTCAAATATATAAGCGTTATAGAAGAGAGGTCCGAGATGAGAGCCCTGGGGCACTCCGGAGGGAATACTAATAAAGTCAGACCTGAAGCCGCCGAGAACCACAGCTTGAGAGCGATTGGTGAGATATGATTCAACCCATCTAAGTAAATCTCCGTGTATCCCTAGTGCTTGGAGCTTCGTGAGCAGGATGACGTAATCCACTCGGTCGAATGCTTTTTCGAAATCCGTGTAAATCACGTCAACCTGCCCGCCGCATTCCATTTCTGTTAAGACAAAGTTCGAGAAACAGGCTAAGTTAGAGACGGTGGAACGCCTTTTTAGGAAACCGTGTTGCATATCTGAGATGCCCTGAGTTACAAGAGGATAAATTTGATTAAAAACTATCGATTCAAAAAGCTTTCCTAGTGTGTTGAGAATCGAAATTGGCCGGTAGTTATCAATTTTGGATTTCGAACCTTTTTTGTGTATAGGAATGATGTGAGCCTTTTTCCAGATTGAGGGGAAAGTACAGTCTTTTAACGAATGTCGGAATAGAATGGTTAATGGATCGGCTAGACTCTCAGCGCAGGAAGATAGGAAAATAGGCGGGACACCATCACAACCTGCTCCTTTAGATTTGTCCAGGCCCTTTAAAAACTCTAAGACTTTTTTGCGTGTTACTTCGATGGTGGATAGTATATTATCGCATTGATTGCTGCAAATAGGGCTATAGCTGCTGTTAAAAGACGTTGTTGTATTGTTAAAAACACTTTCGAAGAATGTATTAAAGGCGTCACAAATATCCCCGCCATTGCTATAATTATTGTTACCTAGACTAAAGCTGTTGGGATAGTTCGAGCCGCCACGTTTAGATTTTACATACTTCCAGAAGAATTTAGGAGAGTGCCGGATGTAGGCCTCAGAGTTATTAGTGAATCGTTGAAAGCATTCATCCTGTACGACTTTTTGTCTAGCCCTAAGCATTGAAAATTCATCATAATCGCGTGGATTTGAGTATTTTTTCCACTTACGATGTATTTTTGATATCTATGAATCAGTGAATGGTGTCAATAGAACTCGATTCCCACCGACTTGCCTAATATTACTTGAGTACTAAGGTACTCAGGATAAGTCCTAGCCCCACGATATCTTTAATGTAACGCCAGTGCTATGCATTAACATCTTCACGTCGTCCCTTTTTAAACTTTGTCCTACAATTTAAAGTCTGCAGTCTGTTCTGTACAGAGCCAACACCCATGCTTAAAATGCTTACGTTTTAAGGTTAGCATGTGCTTCCGCCGTAAAATTGCTCCACATAAACAACAACGTAAAGCATCTCATGAGATTATTAAAGCTTTACATTCGCTACGCTTGTGTAATGGCCCATCCCCACCGGACGCATTCACGAGTAATGATGAACATACCATAAATGAACGTTACATGTGTAGAAAATTGGAGATTAAAAATTGCGACAGAAAAAATTTCAATACCACGACTAGTTGCGTAAGGTGTGAAGTAAACACTGGGCATTATTGTAGGTTGCCCTAGGCTGGGCAGAATATAGAGGTACCTAGATCAATTGCAGGGCTTAGTGTAAGCCTATATTAACTAGATATACCGAGATGCGACCAGCGGTAATTCTACCAAATACTTAGTACCCAGCAGAAACGAAAGGGAATTACACGCTAATCGTTCAATTCAATGCACAGTAAAAAACAATATCAAAATACAAAGTAGGTTTTCCAATTGTTTTTTTTTTCTTGGAAACCGACGACTAGAAAGAAATGCTAACTATTTATTTTAAATATCATGACTTTATTTAAGACGGGTGTTGCAAAATTATAAAACTTGTCCAAATTTGACAAATTTCACCGCTATGCGCTTGCTAAGGGAATGCAGGATGGCTTTTAAAATAGTAGTTTATGCAAAAGATACATAATGCCTTACAGAGGCCTTGAAACACGAGTGTGGTTTTATGAAACGAGCCGAAGACGAGTTTCATAATAAGATCACACGAGTGAGTGTTTTAAGGCTTAATAATGTACAGTTGCATACCTAGTTTAGGCTTTATTTACACACATATACACTACGCTCTCTATGATGTGTTCAAAAATTGCAAATTATAAAATGAAACTTTTTTCACGATGACACGCAACCGTACTTTTTTTTAAACTCCGAGACAATCTAGAGTGGGCCTCTACTAACATATCGTTCGATATCAAATAACGTTTGCAATTGACATTTCATTTCGAATGAGACGTGATTTCGAGTGATATTAGATTTGAAGTAAAATCTAAATACTTTGTTTTTTAGAGTTGTTCGAAATTTTATTGCCAATAACATCGAATTCGATGTTATTATGACATTAAAATGCTTTCTTTATGATATTTGTGTAGATAAAGATTGTATCTACAAGACAAGTATAATGTGGGCTCTTAGTTTTCTTTAAACTGTATCTTATTTCACCTTCTTATACGACAGAATTGTTTATTCTTTTTATTAAATATGTTAGACCACTGCTTTGCTTTTAATTCCCATTTACATCTCATTGCGGCAGTCCTAATTCAGGTTAGCCCTGCCGTCTTTTTAATGTCGTCCGTCCGACCATCTGGTTCGGGTCTTTCTACGCTTCCGCTACTCATGCTGTATCGTTCCAGCATAGAGTTTTGCAGACGTCTTCAAGACATTAGTAAAAAAAAAGTTTCGGGAATATGACGTTCCTTTAACGTAGTTCTTTCCGGATATGTAAATCGTGGAGCCTTGTATTTGCACTGTCATTGTAGGTGAGCGGTAAAGGTTTTTTAGCAAATGGATTTATGTGCAGTGTATTCAGCATCGCTTCATGGAATTGGAAACCACATAGTATTCCTTTTTTTCAAACGCCTTTTCCTAGTCTACGTATGCAAAATGTAGAGGTTTATTATACTCCTTGGATTTCTGTATCACTTGCCTTAGCGTGAAGATATGATATATCATAGGTTCCCAAAGTGGCCCCTACCGCCCCCTAGTGGGCCCTGAGGATTTCCAGGGGGGCGAAAAAATTGGAGGGCGTTGCGTTAAAGCAATCAGGCGGGCGCTATCACTTTTGAAAATAACTTAAATCACATCACAATATCAAATACATTTCTACATGATTAATTCGATTGTAGCTTATGTTGCTAGCTTATATTATAAAGTAGTTTGTGTACACACTATTCCTTTGGGAACCTATGGGCTATACTATAACCATCTCTGGAGCCCGTGTGTTCTTTGGGGTGTAGTGTGGTATTCATCCATTCGCCTTTTCCTTAAAAGTCTAATAGAGTGGACAGCTTTGAATACTTGTCTTGGCGCCTTTATTATGGAATAGTGTGACAACACTATAGTGCCCTTGATTTGGAATATCACCAGTGAATTGAGGTTCGTTGAAGATCCATCGGACTTCTTTTAGTTTTAGGACGTTCACCAGCATTGAGCAATTCCATTTCAGTTGTTTTATAGATTGGTTCACTTAATAGATGCTTATTTCTGGAATACCCTCGTTCTTTGGTGTAGTGTTTAGTCAGAGCAGAAAGTCTTATATGGGTATAGGGATTAGGGGTAGTGGCTTCTCAGTCATTGTATTATATGTCACCTTTATTATCAGTTTATTTTAATTCCGGTGTTCTGAAAATTGTATTGTCTTGAAGGCAGATGTTGACACTTGTCTAGCAGCTGTAGTGTCTCCATAGTCAGTTTGTCCTTTACTAGGGATATTCAGCCAAATATTTCCTTGCCACATTTGCCACGAATTCAATGAATTTGTCGTCTAGGTTCTTTATATAGTCAGCGCCAATATAACAGAATTAAGTGATACATATTATGTGTTTCAAGTTTTCAACTTTGTAACATGTGGGTTTAATCGCATTAAGAGATTTTATATATCTTTAGGTAGCATCACCGTGAGTGAAGCTTGTAAACTTATGCGAGATACTCAATGTAATTACGCTCAATAGTTAAGTATGAAGTTGGGCATGATACGGTGCTAATAACCTGGTAAAAGCAAAAGTTTTATTGCTATGAACGTGAAGTAAACACAATGATGGCTTGATATAGACTGCTTTATTATTCGTGAAACCTACCCACCTGCACCGATATTTATAAATACACTACATCTCTCTCTTTATGGAAATGATTCTCAAAATATACGAAGATAAGATACTTATTAAAATAAAGGTAGTATATACATACTATTTTATACAACATAGTTCTCCTATTAAGAATCATAATGACATCATATCCCTCTTTTCATGCAAAATCAATGTTGTGCTACATTTGGTGGCTATTATTTATTATTACTATTATTAGGTAATAGGCTATTTTCCTGACATATCAAATCAGGTACTCTTTATGAAGTGTCAAAACCCTCAGATAGTATGATGTTTGTATGGAATAAAAGTGAAATGACGTCATTTTACTCAAACATCAAATTATATTCTTATTTGTAGGTTTTTATTTTTTAAAAATCGTTGAAATGCTAAATAAAATAGGTGATGTTTAGTTCATTTTTGCAAATTTTCGAAAGCTGATTTAATGGCTAGCGTTTAGCAATTTATATTAACTGCAGGCAAATACCCTACTGTTTTTGCATACATGGATTATTTTTATTTGTAAAACGGGCCGCCTCGATTACTTTAAGTTAAAATACACTGTTGACACTATACTTATTATTTACTAGGTTGTTCTTTAATACTATATAAACAGGCATGCATATAAATGATAAAGAAAATATCTGCTATTAATGTAATGCCTCCAAACTTCAAATAGTATACAATATTTTTATTATTTAGTTAGGTAGGTACATTGTTTTAATTTAGCTTTGGCTTGGATTGCAGCAGCCCTCGTCATAGGGCGCTGATTAGTATTATCGGTTGGCCCTGGAACAATAGCCTGCTGACCAACTTGCGGACAAGGCTCCGTACTTGTCGTGTCGAGGTCCGCGTCCTGTGACTCACCCACGTCGGCGTAGACGCTGCCGTCGCTAGAACAGCCTGCATCATCTTCATTCACTATCTCACGATGAGATGATGACGGAGATGCGGCCTCTTGTTCTAACTTGATAAGATGTCGCCTGTTCCGTCTGTAACGTCTGCCAGTTGCATCCGTAATGAAGTATGACCGCGGCTGTGGAGCCCGGCCCGTGACGCGCGCCGCGCGCCTCCGGCCACCACTGCCGTCCATCGCGATGACGTGATCGCCCGGCTGCAACTCGGGTAATGCTCGGGCGCGCCCGTCATGCCACTCTTTATTCTTTACCTGATTACGCAATATATTTGCGTAGTCGGCGGCGTTGTCCCTATCCGGCATCAACTTATCTTCGTGAACCGGAAGACGGGTGTTTAGCCGCCTACCCATCAGTAATTGTGCCGGGCTAGTGATACCATCCCGTGGACTAGTCCTGTAATTCAGTAAACCCAAATAAAAATCAGTACCGGTGTCTAAAGCTTTTTTTAAAATCATTTTAATCGTTCTCACGGCCCGTTCGCTACGCCCATTGGACTGGGGGTATCCCGGGGACGATGTCGAATGTTTGAAATCCCACAATTCTGCAAATTTTTTAAACTCGTTTGAAGAATAGGCTGGCCCATTGTCAGAGATCAGTTCTACCGGAATTCCGTGTCGAGCGAATTGATCTTTCATCGCTAGTACTACACAGCTGGAGTTTATTGACCGTAAGGGACATACCTCGACGAAGTTGGAGAAATAATCTACTATTAATAAATAGTACTTATTTTTATATTCAAAAATATCCGAACCGATTTTCGCCCAAGGCAAGCCCGGTATGTGGTGTGGCACCAACGGCTCCCGCTGCGGCGCGGGCGCGCGCTCCGCGCAGGCGCGACAGCGTCGCACGGCGCGTTCTATGTCGCAAGACATGCCCGGCCAAAACATCACCTCGCGTGCTCGGCGCTTACACCGGTCTATACCGAGGTGACCTTCGTGCACCCGCGAAACCATTTCCGGGCGAAGATCAGTCGGAATGTATACCAGATTATTTTTGAAAATTACTCCATCTGTGTGCTCGAAACATTCCCTGCTGTCCCACAGCGTTCGCACGGATTCATCCGACTCATGTCTTGATTTTGGCCATCCATTTTTTATGTAATTTATGAGTACTCGACATACCTTGTCGTTGCGCGTGGATTGTCTTATTAACTCCATTTTGTTGTCACTCACTTGCACCGTTCGTAACAAAAAACACGTTTGATCGTCAACCTCGCGCGACACCTTGTCGCTCATGAGTTCGGTGAGTGGTGCCCGCGATAATGTATCTGCAACGAACATATATTTACCTGGTTTGTATACCACTGAAAAGTCATACCTCTGAACACGTAGCATCATGCGTTGCAACCTAGCCGGCACAGAGTCCAATGACTTTTTGAAAAGCGCTTCCAGTGGGCGGTGATCCGTTTCGACTGTAACATCCGTTTTTCCGAAAATGTATTGATGAAACCTCTCGAGAGCGAACACGATGGCCAGCATCTCCTTCTCAATCTGTGCATAGCGTTGTTGTGTGTCAGTGAGCGTGACGGAAGCGAACTCGATGGGTCGGCCGCCCTGCAGCAAGACAGCGCCCAGCGCACGGCTGCTGGCATCCACGGAGAGCACACAGGGCTCTTTCGGCGCGAACAGCGCCAGCACCGGCGCAGCGCACAACGCCTGCTTTAGCACGTGTACCACGCGCTCCTCACACTCACCCCAACACCATTCGCTATCTTTTTTCAGTAGATTTCTCAGTGGAGCCACCTGTTCTGAGTAATTAGGCAGAAATTTAGCAACGTAATTCACCATACCCAAAAAACGCTCCAAAGACTGCCTGTCTCCGGGGCTCGGCATTTCCTTGATCGCCTTCAACTTATTGTCATCGATTTTAACCCCCTCCGAGTTAAATGTATGACCCAAGTATGTCACCTCCATCACGCAAAACTCGCATTTCTCTCTATTAAATTTTATACCTACTTGTCTAGCCCGTTCGAGCAAGGTTTTTAGCCGGCGGTCGTGTTCGTCCTTGGTTGCCCCCCAGACGATGACGTCATCGACGAATGAGTCGACACCATCGAGGTCCTCCAACAGCTGCCTGACCTTGCAGTGGAAAACCTCTGAAGCTGAATTAATCCCGTATGGTAAACGGAGGAACTGGTATCTCCCAAAAGGAGTGCCAAAGGTACATAGATCTGCACTGTCATCGTCGAGCTGGACCATCCAGAACCCGGACCTGGCATCCAACTTGCTGAAGTAGCGCGCTCCTTTTAGCTTGGCCGCAATTTCTGTAACCGTGGGCAACGGATAATGCTGACGACGAATTACGCGGTTCAAAGGTCGTGGGTCAAGACATACCCGAAAACTACCATCTTTCTTCGCGGCCATCACTATCGCGTTCACCCACTCGGTAGGGTGTGTGACTTTCCGGATAACGCCTAAATTCTCCATCCGAGTCAACTCCGTCAAAAGCTGGTCCCTGACACCCAATGGAATCTTACGCACAGGACAGATACACGGACACGCGTCACTTTTAACAGGTATTTTATATTGACCAGGAAGTTTACCTAGGCCGCTAAACAAGTCTTCAAACTCCTCAACATTTAGTGAATAAACACGCTTCACCAGACCAAATTGTTCCAGGGCGTCTTTCCCGAGAATACTTTGACACTCATTACCCGATATAATAAATTTTAACAAAAACTCTCTGTCTTTAAATACACACATAATAGTAAATGATCCCACAACAGGTACCAAATTACCACAAAATGATTGGGCTTTAACATTATCTGGATTGACATCGGAAAGAGAAAATCCCAACCTTAAAAAATTACTTTTTGATAAAACATTCAAATCAGAACCAGTGTCAAGTTTAAACTTATGTGTAACCAATTGGCCCAAACAAAGTAATTGTAACGTTTCATACCATTTAGAGTCCTCAATGTTATCAATCTTCTGAATAGTGTCCAAATAGTACAACTCGTCGTCGTTTTCTTCTAACTGATAAATTTTGTTAGACTTACGCCCCGGACATACTTTTTTATAGTGGCCTCTGGAGCCGCATAAAAAACACTTTACACTTTTCGCCGCACAGCGATTACCGCCATCACAATAACTTTCCGCACACGACGCACACAATCGCTCTCGACCGCCCCAGGCCGCCGGCGCCGCCGCCGCCGACCGCACGGTTCCCGCGCCGCTCGGCCCCGGCGCGCCGCCGCCGAGCGCACGCACGCCGCCGTCCCTGCGGCCGCCCAGGCCGCCGCGACGCGGCGCTCCACGCCACGAACCACGATTCCTTAGTGCATCGACGGACATATTTTTCATCGACTCGCTCTTTACACCCTCGATCTGTCGGCTCTCTTCACATGTAACTTCGCTCGACTGACATATTCGTATTGCCTTTTCGAGCGTAAGATCGTCTGTGCGTAGGAGTCTATCTCGTACTACGCTATCCTTAATCCCGCAAACGATGCGATCGCGTAGCAAGCCATCCTCGAGTTTATCGAACTCGCACTGTTGACTTAAAATCCTCAAGGCGGTCACGTACTCATCGATACTCTCGCCCGCTTCTTGGCACCGAGTAAAAAATTTAAACCGAACCATGATAACATTTGTTTTAGTACCAAAATGGAGGTTAAATTTTTCAATCAACTTAGTTATATCATCACGGTCCTCCTCTTTATCGAACTTAAATGTTGTATACACGTCATACCCGTCGGACCCAATTAGATTTATCAACAAACTGGCTTGAATATCGGCAGATTCCTTGTAAACTCCAGACGCTTTTAAAAACACTTGAAATTGTTTCAACCATTTGCGCCATGAGTCAGCGCGGTTCGCTGGGCCGCCTTCTAGGCTTAGTTCAACAGGAGGGCGCGCATGATCCATAGTTTATTAATTTAGTGAACACGGATATACTAAATACTCGTACTTCACTATAACTTAACTCACAACACTTTGACTTGTAATTAATTAATTAATCCTTAGCACCGCTGTCACCATGAAGTAAACACAATGATGGCTTGATATAGACTGCTTTATTATTCGTGAAACCTACCCACCTGCACCGATATTTATAAATACACTACAGAACGTAGGAACTTCTCCTCGGTGAGCTTACGTTCATAAATTACACTTGATTACGAACTTTCAACTGCGATGATACATGTGGAGATGTTTCAAAAGTTCTAGTGAAAAACAATCCAATTTCAGTGATAATATGAAACAGATTAATGTGTGTACCTTACCTACCAGTAGTGTGGTGTCAAACTATTGTAATGTTAATTTAAACACATTTTCTATGAAAATATAAAGCAGAGTTTTATTCAGCACAAGCCATGACACAAGAGAGCAATCTGTAAAACTACAATGTCAATCACAGTGACGATTAGGTAGTTGGCCAGGATTATATATATAGGTTTTACTCTAGTAATGTGAAACCTCCAACACGCCCTCTTAATCTTGGACAACTTCCAGCAAATCGTGAACAAATGACTTGTGCTTACAATTGGGCAGCGCCTTCGTGAGCACGTCAGCAGTCATCTGTTCAGTAGGCATATATGACAACTCAATGACCTTATTATCAACAGCCTCCCGAATATAGTGATACCTAATATCGACATGCTTCGACCGTTTATGAAACACCGGATTAGTGGCAAGCTTCGCAGCAGACTGGTTATCACTATACAGGGTTACACTTTGACTTTGACCTGTCAGCTCAGCAAGAACCGCACGGACGTATGCCGCCTCTTTAGCAGCTTCAGACAAAGCTATGTACTCCGCCTCGGTAGACGAAAGTGCGATACAAGATTGCTTGTAACAACCCCAGGAAATTACATTCCTACCTAGCTTAAAGATATAGCCCGTGTATGATTTACGATCCGACCCATTAGCCCAATCAGCGTCCGTAAATCCAAAAACACGAAATTTGTCATGCACAGTACTCTTTCTATACACAAGACCTAAATTCATTGTTCCTTTTAAGTAACGCAATACTCGCTTAGCTGCAGCAAAATGTTCCGCTGTATAGCAGGTATTATACTGACTTAAAAAACTTGCAGCAAATGAAAGGTCAGGTCTAGATATCACTGACAAATAGTTCAGGCAACCTATCAACTCCTGATATGGTAGTTTACTGTCATGAGTAACACTATCAGAAAACTTCAGACCTACGTCTAAGGGCGTCTTTGCGACTTTACAGTCACTCATACCGAATCGTTCAAGCAACTTTTCAATATAATTTTTCTGACTCAGCTTCAACTCACTAGTAGTGCGATCTACTTTAATGCCTAGCATATGTTTAACTTCACCTAAATCTTTAATAGTGAAGTGCGACTTCAGTGACGTTTTCAGCTTCTTAGCAAGCTCGTCACAATCGTAAAAAACGAAAAAATCATCTACGTAAAGTGCGATAATAATGGTTCGCTTACCCACTCGGCGACTGAAGATACAGCTCTCGTGCTTGCTCTGCGTGAAGTTCTCTGCGAGTAACACTTCTTTTACCTTATCGTACCAGGCGCGAGACGCCTGTTTTAACCCGTACACGGCTTTCTTGAGTCTGTAGACTTTATGCTCACTGCCTTGTTTTATAAATCCTTCCGGCTGTGACATGTAAATCTCCTCACTCAAGTTGCCATTCAGGAAGGCAGTTTTGACGTCAAGATGATCAATCTTCAGATCTAGCTCGACCGCAAGAGACAGCAGCATTCTCAATGAGCTATGTCGTACAACTGGAGAGTATGTATGTTCGTAGTCAATCCCGAACTTTTGGGTAAACCCCTTTGCAACTAATCGCGCTCTGTAACACGCTACTTTCCCGTTAGCGTCGCGTTTTATTTTAAATATCCACCGATTCTTCACAATGTTCTTATCCACTGGTCTGTCAACTAGCTCCCAAGCTTCATGCTTATTGAAGGAATTAATCTCATCCTGCATAGCTTGTAGCCACAGTTTGCTATCGGTTGATTGCAAAGCCTCCTTAACAGTCGTTGGCTCACTCAACTCTACCTCGAGCGCAGACATTGTCCTCGGTAATCTTGGCCGTAAATTGTAGGCTGGTCCGTCATTAACAGGCTCCAGTGGTACATCACCTGTATCAGTTGATGAACTTGGCATCTGCTTTTCCACCTCAAACCAAGCTTCAGGTGATACTGGCCTCTCCGCCTCAATCTGAATATCTACATTCGGTGACATTGGCATCTCCGCTTCAAGCTCAATCGCAGGCTCATCTTCCCTGTGACTATCTTCAACGATGGCACCGTCGTCACTGCCCGGAAAGAAGATCTCCACCGACCGTTTACTTTTGACACCTGGAAAAATTGTTTCGTTAAAAACAACATCACGACTTCGAAAAACTACGTTTTTCGTCAAATCGTAGAGCCTATATCCGTTTGTTTCATAGCCAAGAAATATACAACGCTTGCTTTTTGGTTCAAGCTTATTCCTCTTCACGTCATCGATGTGAGCATAAGCTTCGCAGCCAAACACACGTAAGTGCTTCAAGCTCACCTTCTTACCTGTCCAGGCCTCCTCAGGTGTTTTGCCCGAGAGCCTTTTCGAAGGTGACACATTTATCAAATGAGCTGCAGTACAGGCAGCTTCTGCCCAAAACTTGTGGTCTAGGTTCGACGTGTACAAGAGACACCTTACTTTTTCTAGCAGGGTCCTATTCAGCCTCTCTGAAGATCCATTCTGTTGAGGGCTGTATGGTACTGTCACCTGGTGGGCTATCCCCTTACCTTTCAAAAAATCTTCAAGATCTCTGTTCACGTACTCGGTCCCATTATCCGACCTCAAAATCTTCACTTTATCGCCAGTTTGTGTTTCCACTAACTTAATAAAGTTTTTCGTGTATTCACTCACCTCGCTCTTACGCTTCAGGAAATACACGAACACCTTCCTCGAATGATCATCCAAGAACGTCAGGATGTACCTCTTGCCTCCAAGCGAATGTACGGGTAGTGGCCCGCACAAATCGGTATGGATTAAATCCATCCGCTTTTCAGCCACAGACTTCTCAGGATTGCTGGCAAAAGGAAACCGAGCTTGCTTTCCTTTTAAACAAACCTCACAAGCAACGTCCTTACAAGGGTCGTCCTGAAAACTAATATCATTAGCAAGCCCCTGCCTCAAAAGCTTCATATTATTGCCACTCAAGTGGCCAAGTCTTTGATGCCAAGTTGCAGTGCTAATAATTAGATTCGCCCTTAGACTGCAGGTCTCAAGTTTATAAGCGCCTCCTACATCATTTACCTTAATCGGTACATCGCTCAAATTAGAAATTGTACAACCATTAGTATCAAAATGGACCGTACTTCCGTTCTTAATCAATTGAGAAATAGATATGCTTAGGTATATACAACACGTTAGTTAACATCACATTATCCGACAACTTAACGTTACCTACACCTGTACACTGCAGTTTATCTCCACTAGCAATGGTGACTAAACCACCTCGAGATCTAAAGTCTGTCATTAAATCACGCTTGCCAGTCATGTTATTTGTAGCTCCTGAGTCAAGGTACCAGAAAGATTCCGAGCCCGCTCCAGTACTGTATGCAGACATAACGCAGTTTCCTGAAGAATCCTTCTCGTTCCGACAATCTTTCTTCAGGTGTCCCTTTTGCTTACATTTCCAGCACCACGGTTCTCTCTTTCGACCAGAAGTATCCTTAGCTCTGTACTCATCCTTGTGCTGTTGCGCTTTCCTCGTCCCAGAGTCACTCGTAGTTTCGCCTCTTCTTTTCGAATATAAGCACTCACTCGAATCTCCACGAGTAGTCCAACGTTGGTCTTGTAGTAGCTTGGATTTCACTATATCGGCTGTAATATCCGCTCCCGAATGCTCTAACGCCATGATCATGGGCTCGTACTCCGTCGGTAAACCTTTAAGCATCAGCGCACCAAGAAACTCGTCGTCTACTGGTTTGTTCATACTCGCCAATTGTTGAGCCAATGACATTACTTGATTGACGTAAGCCTCCATGCTAGAGAAGTTCTCTAGTTTGACAGCGCATAAGTTCTGGAGTGTTCGCACTCTCGAACCGAGTCCTTTGTTATCATACGCACGTTCCAGTGCATTCCAGGCGTCTTTCGCAGTTTCCGCCGACATCAAATGTGAAAAACACGACTTATCGACGCTCAAACAAATCTTAGATTTCGCTATTTCGTCACGTCTATTTTTCACCTCGGGCGTAGTTTGATCATCCTTGCCGTAACCATTGACACAGACCCATAAATTGTCGTGAATCAACGCATTTTTCATGACAAATCTCCACTCAACGTAATTTTCACGTCCGCGTAACTTTTCATTCGAAAAATGTTGATTCTTGCTATCCGACATATTTACAACAACGTTACACTATTTCTGCTGAACCATAACCTATTGTAATGTTAATTTAAACACATTTTCTATGAAAATATAAAGCAGAGTTTTATTCAGCACAAGCCATGACACAAGAGAGCAATCTGTAAAACTACAATGTCAATCACAGTGACGATTAGGTAGTTGGCCAGGATTATATATATAGGTTTTACTCTAGTAATGTGAAACCTCCAACACAAACTCATCCTGAGCTACAGCTGACTGGTTTTCTTTAGCAGCAGTTCAGCAAATTACTCAAATAGCTTAAAATAGGCAAGTCGGTGGAAATTGGATTCTATGGACGCGACGCCATTGGTACCTACATCCCGCTACTTTAAACACCGCGACTTTACTGGATTTTATTAAGCTTGTAAAATGGTATCATGATAATGGTTTGATGATGATGATCATGAATGAGCTACTCTAAGAATATAATTTCCACAAATTTCGAGAACGTTTCCTCTTTTGAATGGAGAATGTTCACGATAAAATATACTTTCCTTACATAAAAAGGGAAAATGTTTTCGAGCACGGCACAGCCCTATATCCTTTAATATAAAGTGATTGGTACGAAGTTGAATGATCTATAAAAATAAACATATTAGAGGCTTTAGAGAAAACATGCATAAGTACTTCAAATACCCAAAACTGAATTCCAAACTCGGCAACAGCTGAACGAAGTCACCTAACTTATCAGGCCTGGTTTCAATCTCTTACGATTATGAAAGGGCCAGGGGCTTTAAGTTTCCACATAGGTTAATAATGGGTCCCTGCTATATCATAATCATAACCCATATCGGTCCTAAGCCGAATCCGCGGAATCTCACCCTTTAGGTACGTTTTGAAACCCTTATCAAGAAATTTTCTATGAAGACTTTTTTAATCTAAAAAGGTGGAACTTTTTAACTACTAATAGGGGAAAGTTTCAAGCGCTGTAAAGAGATCTTTTTCCTAACTTAAATCTTTGAGATACCTATTACGACAATAATGTAAGAAAAAAAAATAACCGTAATTTTTCCTTTTACATGCTAATACTCAAGAGTTCAAACAGGGAGGGAGTTTAGTTGAAGGCAAAACTAAGTCTTCCCTAGGGTAAGTGCTCCAGTGAATGAACAAATCCAGTGAACGAACAAAATGCATGTTTTTTTCGTAAAATAAGATTTCTGTACCTTTCTACCACGCGTGATATTTTTTATTCGGTTAGCAACATAATTTGACAAGTTCTGGTAGCACTTACTTCAACTCATACGCATCAGTGTCGAAATGGCAGCGATGTAATGTGGGCATGCGGCTACTGTTAGTTTTTTATATGGAGGTGTAATAAGGGTTAAGGTAAGCTGCGTTGTGTTTATTGTGTTACTGCGTGTGTCCCGTGTGTCTGCCATGTACAGTGCGTGTTTTTTTAAGTCGTGAGGACATGATCGTGCTATTAATGTATAGTTTAATGTGATTTACTTTCAAATAGTGGCTCTTAATCCAGTGTTCTATAACTAAAAATCAAAACGGCTTAAATCCAATGAACGAACGGGGGGGTTCATTCACTGGAATCGCGTGATTTATTGTTTGTTCAATATATGACGTTTTAGTAGTAGTTATAAGATTTTGTTTTCTGTGACTTTGATAGAAATGTGCTGTCTGACAAAAGGCCAGTGTTCGAACAAAACTTTAAATTCAATTTTTATTAGTTTATTCACTGGTCTGAGTAATCCAGTGAATGAACTACCGCAATGACAGTTAGTTCATTAATTCGTTTCCAAAAACCAGTGAATGAACTACAACATTTATTTCTGTATTTTTCTTGTTTTAGAGCATGGAAACTTCAAAAAATATATACAAAAGATTCCAATATGACCAAGAATGTTTTTTGTATTTTTATACCAAAATAAAGCATTATTTTTAAGGTAGTTCATTCATTGGTTTCATTTGTTCATTTACTAGAATTGTATGTTCATTCACTGGTGATTTTCCGTTTTCTCCCCTACAGCTTGCTATAATTTAAAACTGTGCAGCACTACTGCAAAATAAAAGTGATTTGAGAAAACTAGAATAGTTGTTTACTCCATAGGAACAGTAATATTTGAATTTAATTATTGCTATCTGCCATAAATATATTTTTAAAGTTGAAAATTTCCTTAAGTGTTCATTCACTGGAGCACTTACCCTATAAAGGCCACGAAACTTAGCTAAGTGCTTGCATCCACAATTACTGTTGTCATTAGCAGATCCTTTTGCTAATTAGCCCGATCTTAGTTTAACTAGTCGCTGAAATTTCAAAGATAAAGCCCGGAACACCGAGCGGATGTTAACATTAGCTTTTATAGCTCGCTTCTTTAAGGAAAGATTTATGAAGAAACTGGATTCTATTTAAAGGGCTTTTAAAAATATTCTTATTATCCTTCAAAATGACTTGCAATTTCGCTGTAAAATTGTTCACCCACGTCATTTAAAAAAAACACCAGTTTAAGACACTCATATCAAAGAACGTATCTCTACTCACGGACACGGACAATGAATTCGGGTCATTTTCTAAGAACAATTATATAGAAAATGACCCTAATTCATTGTCCGTGAGTGTATTATGTATATTAGTCCAGATTTAAGATCATGTAAAATAGTTAAGTGGTATAATTATGTAAGCGACTTAATTGAGTGGTAAATTAAGAAATGATTAGTGTTAATGATACTTTAGGGGTAATCCACATAATAACGTCCCATGTTAAGCGGGTTCCACGATATGTGGCATTGTGAAACAAGAGGGCGTCACCAGCTTCCACCGATGTGATCTAAAAAGAAAAACGCGGTCACGTGCGAGCCGGACTCGCGCACCGAGGGTTCCGTATAAACTCGTTAGTATATACGTGAATAATTCAAGATTATGAAAAACTGTTGTCCCTATACATCGAAATTATGACTATCGCGGTTAGTTCAACAGGAGCAAATAAGTTTGTCTTACGAGTTTTGCGAAACGCTGCAAGTTAGGAAAACTGTTTTATTTTTCCTGTAATATAGAATGATATTAGAATCAGTAATTATTACAGATTTTTCTGTTGTGTGACAGTGACTTCGGAGATAATAGGGGGAATGGTATTTTTTTTATGGGAAAGTCGAAGGCAAAAGATCTCGGGGGCGGTCTCCAACACGGTGGACAGACCTCATAAAATCTGTGACACATTCCAGCATAAATGTTAACTCTCACTCCGCCAAACATAGAGATACATGGCGCCGCATCACAAGAGAAGCGATGGCGCAAGAGTCGACCAAGACATGACCACGACCACTCTGCCAAGAGTGCACGACTAAGAGAGATTTTTTTTACCGTTTTTGTCTTAAATCAAAAACTACATGTCTAAGAAAAAGGTTTTGGAATCTACACACTAAGCCCGTTCATTTGATGTCCCACTCGATAGATCTCTACTTTTGATTTTCGACATCCCATTTCGGTCGCCTTTAAAAAAAAAGTAAAAAAGCGGTTAGCGGTTTTTAACACTATTCCAAATAATATTGTCTTCGGTTTCAGCGATTATCACTCATAGTAATAAAACAACTTAAACGGATTAAATCGCGTATATTACATATATTACTAGTAGTCTACCCGCGACCACGAACGCTGAAAAGGGTTACGAAACGTCGGGACTTAAAATGTAGTAATATACGCGATTTAATCCGTTTAAGTTGTTTTATTACTATTCCAAATTTCAAGTCGATAGCATCAGTAGATCCTGAGATATCTTGATACGGACGTTGGTACGGAACCCTAAAAACATACAACAGTTACAAGTTTTTACGGGGATGTTAATCTACTGAGTGAGTATGCATCACATATTTGGCGCTCTTGTGCAAGGTAACCCGAATTTGTGTGGTTTTGTAACAAGGTACTTCTTGTTGCAAAACTTGCTTATTCTTATTCGGAGCAAGACACCATTTCGAAAATGTTCGTATACACTGACTAAAGGGACAGAGACAAATTAAAGAAAGAACCTTATGGAGAAGTTTGAAATGTGGCGGGGGGAGGGCGGACAGTCATAATGGCATTTCGATGGGAACACCCAAATACTCCGAATTATTTTATTCCGAATTTACTTATTCCGAATTTCAAAACTCCGAATTTCATAAATCCTAAAAAATAAAATTCCGATTATTGAAAAACACGATATTTATTATACCGAATTTCAAAAATCAGATGTTTCTATATTCCGACATTTATTTCTCCGAAAAATTAAAAGCTCGATGTACACTTTGTCCGTAAAACGGAATTCCGATTTTCATTTGGCCGAAATTTCGTTACTAATTCGGAATTTTGTCATTCGGAGTTTTGAAATTTTGTAAACTCTTAATATTATTGAAATATGAGGCGCAGGTTTTAAAGTCTGAAGAAAGTCAGGACTTTTTTGACAAAATTTGATAATTATTTTTATAGTTTTGCCTTAAAAAATACGCTACGTTCAAATAATAATAATGGCTGAGATAATATTGTATTTTATATGCATTGGAGAATATGTAACAAAACCCGAATCGGAGCACCCCACTATCCACGTGGTCTTGTCTGCTCTACCCCTAGAGTGTATATAGAAAGCCGGAGGCGCGGAGGGGGAGCAGCCCTCGCCCGCTGTAGCAAAGCACAGGCACAATGTGAGCCGTAGCGGCTGAGGCTGGTCGCCGAAGGCGACCAACAAGCCGAAGCTGCGAAGGCGAGCATTAGGGCCTGTGCTTTGATACGCAAGGGCGAAGGGGCTGCTCTTCCCGCAGCGGCGGAGCAGTTGCGGAGTCCGACCGACTGTTTTTAAGTCCTGTATCTACGTTTATCATTATTTAGTCAAAATTTTTATTTTCCGATATTTTGGAATTCGGAGTTTTGATAATCGGAATTCGTACTTTTGATGTATCGGATTATTATAGATTCGGACTTTTCATTGTTCGGTGTATGGAATCTCGGACTTTTGAAAATCGTAATTCTTACAGTTAGACGTTTTGTAATTTCCGAATTTTAAAAGTCGGAGTTATGAAAAATCGGGATTTTAATAATAGGAATTTTAATCCATTCGGAATTTTAAAAATCGGTATTTTGATATTCGTGATTGTGAATATCGGAATTAAGTTTTTCGTATTTATGTAGTGTACCCCATTTCGATGCACAAAATGTACTTTTAATACTTAGTAATAAACTAGATGTATATGTTTGGTTCTATTTAGTATTACCGTATTACGTTTTGACTAGATGCGAGTATATAACGCACAAGTTTGCGCGATATCTCGATGTGTGTTTCCCTTTGAAGCTGCAGGCATCTCAATGCCATCTCTTTGTGCTCAGTCCCGCTTCGCTATCTTTTTTGCCGGCTCCCAATATGTCACGGAGAGTAGTAACACTTAATTCACTACGCCGACTGTTTTCCTTTTGATCCGTTTTAGCGGTTTAATAGGATTTTATCATGGCTAAACGTGAGAACATTTCAGTTTTATTGCTGTGTATGAATGATTATAAACTACATTTCACTGGTTTCTCAACGATTTTCTTTTTTTATATAGTATTTACTAAGTATTACACCGGAATTCGTTTTTGCCAATAAAACGAGGTCTAAAACTTTTCCAAACTGTCTGCAGTTAGTGCCAAAACTCAGCCCAACCTAGATGCCTCGATACTTAAATAATTGTGACAAATTGAGCCGTAAAATTCACTAAATTCCGGAGACATTTCTCCAAAGGAACGTTTCCCGGGGGTCTTAAATAATGATGACAGAGATGTAGACTGTTATTTATTATTTTAGAGTTGACCCTGTTATAGCATATTTCATTAGACTTTAATTACCGTCGCATCGCGCCGCTCCGAGGCACCCTCACTAAAATAATTACGTTAGTTCACTTGTGTACCCGAAGATGCTTCGTTAGGTTAATGAATGCCGCTGCTGGGATGCGACGCTGTTGCGATTTGACATTGATTTCCTCATGATGGATAACTAAGATATTGCGTGTGTTTTGTTTATAGGTAACGGCTGCATATTACCTGTTAGTAACGTTCCTTTGTGATTCGATAGGAAAAACAGTATAGTAATGAAATTGAGGAAAAATAGGAGCAGTATTTAGACGTCAAGTTGCGGAAAACCAACCTGCCCCTATCTATAGACTATATAGTGATAGAGAGATGGAATTGTAATTCTTGCTTTGCATTCGGCTAATACCGGACACAGCTTATAACTGTAGCCTAATGGACGTGAATTCCCAACACAGTTTGTAAGCCGCAGTCGAACACCAAACAAACCTAAATTATTCATCAGTTAGCGGATAAAACCTTTTCAGTGCGATGTAATGCCTAATAAGATTTTGTTAGCGTTACCTAATCATCAGCTCAACGTTAAATAGCAGAGCTATTCGCATATTGTAACATAACTAATTAATACATACATTAATACCATTATGATGTTTTTTTTGTTGTTTCCATTTATGCTGTTTTAGATTTAAGCTTTTGTAATATTTTGTTTTGGTGCACAATACAGAATATTGTATTGTATTAATACTGTATTAGGACTGGTAGAAATATGTATGATGGACTTATACTGGCTGAGCCTCCTGACCTTTCATTAGCCTCGATAGATTAATATAATCGCGTCGTCTCTCTAGATCAGTGATGTGACAACTTTCTTCAAAGGTAGCCAATATTGTCGTTGGTCATATACTACTTATTTCTGAGGGCCGTTGGCGGGCGTGTGTTGTGCGACCATCATCAGATCAGCTTGATGGTACCATAATCTTGCCTTGTCACTATGCCAAATTTCAGCTAAATCTGAAACCTGACAAGAACTGGTTGAAAAATGGTTTGCAAATTTTGAAACAACAATTTACTTACATACAAACGGAAGTTTAATAAAGGCAAATATTACAGAAACACAAAAAACCTCACTTTGCTCTAGAGGTTGCTTGGTATTACCAACAAAAACAAATATAGATCAGGGAGTAAAGTCCATTAGCACTCCAGTTAATGGATAAAGCCAGAGTAATAATAAATTGTTTTCGTTTTACTACATAAAACAGTTATTTTCCCAATAAGTTTCTTGGTCAAAAGCACGTTTGAAAACAAATTCGCACACCCAAAGTTTATCTGTTAGGTGACAATCTATTTAGAAGTTAGACTAATGGGCCACAGTAAGAGCCACAAATCCCGCGCTTGTTTATAGTTCGAGGGTGTGAGTCGAAGGCAATAGACCGCTGGAAGAGACAGGGAAGCGACGACATGCCTAATTTGACAAGACGCTCGCTAAAGGAACTTCACTTTGTTGACTTTACAAATCCACCCAAATACTTGGATGCGCCAGCAGCCGGCCTAAATTTATTGTGGCCGATTTAAGTGACACAGAAGAATTATCGAACTATAATAAAAATATTTTTTTCGATCCGAAAATATGAATATTTTTTTACTTATCTTGATTCTCCCAGAGGTCAATTTGGGACCCCTTTAAAGTTCAGCTATTACCTATGTATTTATTGCACTATAAGTAGTAGAATGCATAAAACTTATAGATCTGTTAAGTATAAAAAAAAAACGCTAAGCAACATGTACGGTAGCAGCAGTTTTGATTCACAAATAACCCTAATTACTAAAAGTAAATTGAGCGTGTTCTACCTAACGCCAATTTTATGTAAGTACATGATACCGAAGCCAGGTTAATGTTGGTGAATTCACAGCTTGAACAATATCGTAAAAAGTTTTGTTAACACAAAGATAGCTGTAACGAGAGAACCGTGTCCCTTTACTGAGTCCGTTGATAATGCCTACCCAAAAAATGGTGTTTATTTAGGCTTTCAGTTCTATTTTAAATTTAAAATCTTGAGCAGGTCGAGCCTGCGAGATTAGTTTGGCATCGATCGGTGGAAGGTGCACGCTGTGCGGCAGACTGCTGCATAGCTCTACGGTAACTTTATATATCTATTTACTTACGTTGATCGTCATTGGCGTAGGTGTTTTTAAATAATTAAAAAAAGTTTTGACTTCGATGCAATCATTTGAGTTACGATGATATATCGGGTGTGGCCTGTAATACGAGCAAAAAATTAAACCGTAGATTTCTAATCCTCAAATAATAAAACTTTTGTTCAACCACTTTTTAAAAATATGTAGTCCTTAGATTGTCTCTTTTTCATACAAAGTAATTAGTATTTTCAATGTAGATCAAAATCCGTCTAATTGACATTGCTTGTCAATCTTGTCACCCTACAGACGTAATCAATTTCGCAATACATTGCGTGTTCGGATAAACTTTAAAGTGTGCTAAAAATCAAACCACAAGTTATTTATAAAAGTCGCTGAATAAAAGTTGTCTAGTTTGAGGAGTAGAACCTACGTTTAACTTTTTTGCTCATATTACAGGCCACAGCCTGTATATAACGTCTTCAGTCCTATCCCTATGCTATCTCCTTTGGCGTCACAATATCAAATGCGTTTAAATATTTTAGGCATTTATTTTACTCCACGTAGTAAATAAATTTACCACTCATTGTATCAATATAATAGGGAATATGCATGAATTTTTTTTAACACATTTCCTAACAATATATGTAAATACCGTAAAAAAGATGATATAAAGTCAAAATAAAATTAAAATCGACCGAGAAATACGGAAGATATAAACTTTTTAAAACACTAATTAGACAGAAAGATCCGATATGGACTATGACGTCATAGTAGGTACACGGCCGCCATACAATCTCCATACTATATTCTGTTTTGCTAGAAAGAGATAGAGATAAATCTTTGTTGTCCTATATCATGGTTATTTTTATAGTTATCCGAAAAATATTTTCTTCCTAGTGTTTCTTATATGAATGAGTTTTTATTAAGGTAAATAAAAAATATCATGCATATTCCCTATTGAATTGGGTGCACGCTGATATACAATAAGGAACAACTGTCTCTGTGGAGTTCTGTTTTACGGTTCTGGTTGACGGAAATGGAGATCGTTATGACGTATCTGATAAATTTGAGGTGTCTCTTAATGGATATGCTCCATTTATTGGCAGAAAAGGGCACGGTCCTGCGTTACGTGTGTTTTTCACACCTATGTTTTTTTTTCGCATTTCACAATATGTTTTTTGTATGTATTATTTTTATTATACATGTCCCCATTAGTTAAAAAGGTACAACTATGTAAGAAATCTGAATGAGATGTGTCCTCTTAACGAACGGGGGTAGAATATAACTGTTTAAAATATACTTAAAAAAATGTGATGTTCTACGCACAACTATTATTTTGTTATTTTGTCAGGAAAATAGCATTCAGAACCAGTATTATTTGTATATCGTAAATTGTATTGTAGGTACCTAACTCATACATTTAATGTTTTCTCTATACAACACATCTAACATTTTGTAAAGCTTGCAATACATTTTTTTCCATTGAAATGTCGTTTCTAGTTTAAACCTACTCAATTGGTCTCATCTCTAAGTCCATAGTTTACGCAGGTTCCGTTTTGGGGTCACAGCCTTTTGTTTAGTTATGCATGAAATGGAGTCCCAAACCTCTGTTAATTATGACGTTGGATACATTGCTTGAAAATTGGATATTTTATTGATAGTGGGCACCTTTGTTGAAACGTAATGTTTTACAGAAATAAGCTAGCCAGCTAGCTCACTATCGACAGGTGCCAACCACGCTGAAGGAAACATTTTGTTAGGTCGATTGTGTTGGAATTCATTGTTTTCTTGAATCTATGTGAAACAATAGTACAATGCTTCAGCAATGTCTCAAGTTTAGCCCCCTTATATCTATTTATTATAGATAAAAGTTCCAATAATTACTTTTCACGTTTAACGTTTCAATTTTTTCAAAGCTCTGTTAGGATCAATAATTCGATTCACTTATTGTTTACATTTCCTTAGGTATGTCTTTAAAGACATAGACCGACGATAGGTTTTAAGTAATTTTGGGAGCCATAAAATTTCTAAAGTACAATGCATTGACATAGTTATGCTCATAATATATTCCTATCTCGTCTTGATGGCCAGGATTGCAAATCTATCCCAATGCTCATTTGGGCCCTAGATGTTTAGAATTGTAAACAAAAGGGCTACGTGCATTGAGATCTTGAAGCCGGCTTAGGCTCTGGAATTATGACTTAACAAATCGGATTTCGTAAATAAAACATTGTAGTTTTCGTTACAAATTGATTGAATAAAAATAATCCACAGATACCCAAAATATCGTACCTACATAATCATTGTGGCTTTCAACGCACAACAAAGCATGCGATTTCAGGCTCAGCCATATTGAATTTTAATTATTGTTTTATTTTTTACGTAAGCTTCGTATGTGATGCTCGACTGCCAGATAAATTAAAGTTTTAGTCAATAAACCTTGCTGCAAAACGGATTTTGAGATTATATTTAATTCCCAGGTGAATAAAGCTCATTTCCTAGGAATTGAGCGGTCAGTCTACTTTATTTTAATTAGCACATGGTATTAGCTCTGACTTAAGTTCTCGCCCAGGTTTGAAATGAAGAATAATGGTATCTCAGCATAAGTTTTATTTTACTGCATCTCGCAACCGCTCCATGGCCCGAGTTTTATACCGGGTGTGGCCTGTAATACGAGCAAAAAATTAAACCGTAAGTTCTACTCCTCAAACTAGACAACTTTTATTCAGCGACTTTTAAAAATAACTTGTGGGTTGATTTTTAGCACACTTTAAAGTTTATCCGAACACGCAATGTATTGCGAAATTTGATCTACATTGAAAATACTAATTACTTTGTATGAAAAAGACACAATCTAAGGACTACCTATTTTTAAAAAGTGGTTAAACAAAAGTTTTATTATTTGAGGAATAGAATCTACGGTTTAATTTTTTGCTCGTATTACAGGCCACACCCGGTATATCTACAGAAAAGGAAATAGCAGGAACGTTTACCGAAGAAACTTCTGTTCACCGCTTTTCATCCCATTCGAAGAAGAAAAGTAATTAAATTGAGCAATTGTAATTTATATATGTATATATATTCCTTACACAAAAGGTAAATATGTGGAAATGAAAGAACATTCGCACTTCAAATTTTACGTTCGTAGTAGGCACTTTTCTTGCCTTAGTTCTATAATGAAATGCAATGAAGTGAAACCCGCAATTTGGAGCTGTTTATTCACTTAATTTATAGTTGGGTACAATCCCCTGTTTCGTAATTCTGTCACACATTACCTAATAGTTATTCAGTTGTATTCTGTTGGTGTAATTAGTTATTTTTTAGGGATGTAACGATACCGATACCGATATATCGGCCGATATATCGGTATCGCCGATAATATACAACCGATATTTCAACTATTTCAAGAGTGTGAAAAGAATTTGCTGTATGAAAAAAAATCTGCAAAAAGTAATTTCAATTATGGACTTAATTTATATATCAGTCTATTACCTTGTGTAATAATAATTACTATGTTAATTATATATTTGGTTCATAATAAAAAAAACAATCTATGTTGACAATTTATTTATTTTTACTTTACACCTTCAAGGTTGGCTCTCTGTTAAATATAGCCAAGTTTTAGGTATAATAAGGACATACAAATAATAAAACTGAAGTTCATACTTCATTAGTTAGCTAAGCATATCGGTATCGGTATCGCCGATAATTTACTACAAATATCGGTATCGGTATCGTATCGGCAAAATTGTGTATCGTTACATCCCTATTATTTTTATTTAATTATTAAATTTCACAAAAGTGTACTACTGATTGGCTACTGAAACTCAACCTTTATTTCGTTTTAAAAATATACTTATCTGGGTGGATTTTCGTCCGCGACATTTGTATGCCAAACTAAATGTATGGCATACAAATTTGTATGGCGAAAATCCACCCATCCTTTATTTGTAAATAGAAAGATTTATGCGATTTTGAATAACGCTCAGCCTGATTTGTTAATATTAAACTGAGCTGCTTGTTGGTTTTCTAAACGTTAAGAAATAAACTGTTTGACTGAATGCGACTTTTCATATATTTATAAGGCACGGGAGCATTTTGTTTGCATTCTCCCGCGGCAGTTTCGCGACGCGAGTTTATTTTCAAGCACGGTTAGCTCGCAAAGTCATATCTCGTGTGCAAGCAAAATTTCTCTACGGATTCACCCCAAAAACCGTAATTAGGTAAGTTTGTTCGCGGAATCGTCATAGTCTCTGCTGCACGGAACTTGAGCCAAACTTCAGTTTCCAACCTCGTTTGTGCCAATTGTAGAATTGAAGCAGAACATTGTGGAAATTAGATTTTGTTGAATTATGAGCGAGACGTGAGGCCCATTTGAGCGGACAATTTTATTTTGTCTCTCAGTGGCCGAGATTATTTGCAGCGCCTGGCCAATAAAATTACTGCAGTGAGAGTACCTAACAGTAACGTGGCGTCCAAAGAACTCTATTCCTACCTGCTTGCCTAATATCAGGCATTAGATCACCTTATTCTACAGCTCTTAAGGAAAATGTAAGCCAAATCTGCACCGGCTTGCCCAAGAATATTTTTTACACCACGCCACTGGTACCTAGCCTATTCAATGATCACTTTCCTTCCGAATGTTCGATCATAAATTAGTCTGCCTAAGTATAGGTATAAATATAAAGCGCCCCCGAGACGGTCAAACGACTCAAACACGTAGATTTTCGTTTGACTCAAACCATTTTGATCGTTTAAAAAGGTTGTTTGAACGGTTTGTCAAACATATACGGGTTTGAAGCCCGTTTGATGAAATTTCATATTTTCCGTTCGCCGTTTGATCGTGTTCCGACGCGTTTGAACAAACTCGGCTTAGTTTTGTGGTGGATTTCGTAGTGTGTGTGTGACACAAGTCTAATCACGGCGGCGTACCGAACCAAACTGCGTAGTGCCGTTTGACAACCGTTCAAACCGACATCAAACACGTAAGGTTTGAATCAAACCATTTGACCGTCTCGGGAGCGCTTAAGTCTCGGTCCTTTAGCGGCAGGTTTTTTTACTGTTGGTGACAGAAAAAAGTTACCCCGCTGCTTTTAAACCTGCATCAATTGCGTAGCCTAGGTAGTCTTGGATGAACTAGAAATTAAACACTTTTGGCGTAATGGCCTTTCTTTGTTATAAAAAAATACTTTTGTATTATTATTATATCAAAACGGGACTTAATCACGTAAAAAGCATTATAAATTTACCTCGACGTTTCGAACGTGTCGTAACGTCCATGATCGCGAGGGGACTGAAGAGGTGGGTGTCAACATCTTCTAGCCGCGTGGTTTTTCGAACTACCCGCACTTGGCCTTGATTATCACAATGGATATTAGGGTTGCACTCGACCGACACGCAACACTCACAACATGAGGCGATTTACCTAAAGAGGTTGAGGTTTACACTTGCTTTAATATAGCACCGTTTATTGGAACATTTGTTCACATTTTTCTTCAAAATGTATTTTTGTGTGGCGGTAACATAGTTAACTGTAATGGCGATTAAGTAAAGACTGATGTCTAGGGAGCTGAGAGCTGGCAAGCAGCTGTGATAGCGATCGCGGTTGTGAAGTTTTCGGTGGCATAAAGGAAGTCAATAATGACTTGGCCTCACTCCAAATGGCTTCGGGGTAAAGGCAATTTACAAGCTAGTTCAGTTACTTAGAAATCGTATGTGTGCAACACTTGATCTCAACGTCGCTCAAGTTGGGAGAAAAGTAAGAGCGTCGGAGGGCAAATCAAACAGCGCTGCCACGACTTCATGCGACCGACGGAGCGGCGAGCGTTTTATTTCTTAGTTCCGCGGTCGTGTCGTGCAACGCACAGGAAATCGCTCACCGCGCCGCAATTCGCTCAAAGTGTTGGCCGGGCTATAAGGTTAGGTTAGGTTGAAGGACTATGTTCACTTGAAGGTAGCAAGTTCGAGCCCCACAGTAAAAACCATGGAAATGGGGCATGCAATATATCTGACATCACTCTATTACCATAGTAACAAAGTGGTGTCAGATATTTATGCATGCCGAGTTTCATCATTACCGATGACGGTGTATCTGTACCTACTACAAAAAAAATTTATACTAAAAAAATTTAGAGACTCGTACGCAGTTTGTAAGTTGAGACGCTAGCAATCTAATGATAGCATGAGAAAATCACCACCAATTAAGGCAAGCAGATGTTAGCTCACCCCCTAGACCCAGAGATGTTTAGTGCCTTTATCTTGACAGCCTAAGGGCCGATATAGACGGACTGCATGCCAGCTGCGATTTGTATGGGAACTGCATCACAACTGCACGCCGACTGCGCAGTTGTGATGCAATTCAAACCTACACGAATTATTTATGCCGTTAACCTCAATTTTCTTATGCTATTAAGAAGTATTTTTATCTGTGTTAAATTTCTAGTTAAAAACCGTCAAATATATCAGCTTCATTACGTACTCGGTTATATTTCTAGCTAAAATATATCTTTTGAACCAGATAAGAACAGAGCCGAGGGATGTTTATAATTAGATAACTTTGTCTAAAGTCTATTTGTTAAACAGATATGGGTTAGCTAGACGGATGCTTTCTCTTTTGAATTAGAGATAAGTCTCTAAACTTCCTAACGTTTGGCAATTAAGCAAAAATTTCTCAAGGTTTAAAGCTGGAACTCAATTTCAAGTTGTTAACGACTGATTTAATTGGAAGATTAACAAAATCAATGAATTGAAACTAAAGTTAAGTAGCAGTTACTTAAGTATCTTGACCTTAGTTTCAAACCTCAGCACAGGTTTTGTTGAGTTTGTGAGCTCATGTTTTTTCCAAGTTTCTCTTGTAAGTTTTTGTCTGATTTTAAAATCCGTATACGTACTTATATATTAGTCTTATAATTCAAAATACTATAGAGCAAAACAAGGGCTCTAAAGCATTTCGAACAGATTTATCAATCGGACAGAGCTAGCTCACAAAACTGAACACAGGTAGATGGCATAAGTTAGATTAGACACTATACTGAAGAAATCCCGAACACCCTACGAGTTCTTGAGTGGCGACCACGCACAGGAAGAGGCCCCCACAGGGTGAACTGGTGACTTGGTGAAGGTTGCTGGAGTCCAACGGATGCGGGCTACACAGAACCATTCATGGTGGCGTCTTTCGGCTGATTTAGCTGATTATGATGAATTGATGAAGTAGGTACCTAACCTACGTCACACTTCGCTTTTAACGCGATGACGATACAAAGTTATACATTGAACTGTTAAGTATACCACTCAGCGTGAACGTAGAAGACACACTTTCACGTTTATAATATTAATAAGGATTTAATGTGTATTTGGCTACGCTGAAGTAGCGTGCCGTACACGTGAATATTACCCATCTCTCTCGTCCATAGCTCACAGCGCAAGCAAGAGAGAATATTTAATTTTGCTGTTGAACATACTCCTATATACAACCCCAGTGTATGAAAATGATTTTCAGATTCATAGTTCTGGGCTAAATAATTGCTCAATGAACGATTTTTCACGTGAACCTAATTTTTGTCAACATGACTCGTGGGTTTTATGCTCTGGTCATAAGGATTATAATCGATTGATCTGTACGCCAGGTGTATACTTTGGGTACAGGTAGTTAGATGTCAACTAGCCTACGCGAGCGACGGTGCGGGTAATCCAATTTGAAAGTTGCGCTCGGTGAGGCACGCTCCCGTCATAATTAACTGTTGGTTGGGGACACCGGTCGTGAATAAGTAAGCCGCTGTGACGACCCTGCTCTGAAACAAACGAAAACCCCTCAACCGTATGAGCAGTGCACACTTTAAAGATGTAGTTCTGTTAAATTGTAGCGCATGTAAAAGATTACTAAGCCTAAAAGGTAGTTGAGTTAAAAAGTCGGTTACAAAGTATTCTACAGCCGGCAACAGTCGGAAATATTGCTTCTCTATTTAATGTTCTGAAGTGCTTGAAAAATAGGTTACCGTCCTTATTTTCCAAAGGGCTGCAGCAAAAGGAACAGCAATAAAACTCACTTAAAAGTTTCACCTTTATGGTAGGCGTTTTGGTTTATCTTTGGCGTCCAACACAAGAAGCCTCCTTTTGAAGCTACGGAACAAGATAAGGGCTGGATAAGGGAGGTATGCCTTGGCTCAAAAGCCACACGACTGCGTACGTGCGTCGCGGACGGGGAATACCGCCATTAACCCGCCGCGGAAGAAGCGTTCGTTAAACTTGCCTTTTTAGGGTCCAAAACTGAACCAATTGAACCCTTTACATTTACCACCGCCTTTATATTTACGCGTAAAATACAAAAGCTGAAAATTTTGTCGGGAAACATTTCACTGCCTGTAAAATGGTTTGGAAGAAATAACTCTCCGTCAATATAATAACTATCGTTGTACGCACAACTGAGAATCTGCTGTCTTGTAAATACGAGTAAAAGTACCAGTTTTACTCCTATACCTCGTTCGATTTTAGTTTGAATAATCGTCCGTTATCCGCCATGCGATTTGAAGAAAAACCACGTTAGAACCGGGAAATATTATATGACTCGTGTTATCTTTAAAACGTAAAAAAATTACTGTAGGTTATAAATTATCTAAGTAAAATATTACCCTCTGATATTCTAGAAAAAAGACCGGACAAGTGCGAGTCGGACTCGCCCACCGAGTACCCCATACACTTAGTTAAAACTATAATTATATTATTATTATTATGTATGTCTTTCCCGTACACGGGACAATGGTGTCCCGTCCCGGCCCTTTGGGAGGCGTGCGCGGAGCCGAAGCCAACGCGTAGAGGCCCTTTCGACAATTTAATGAAAGGCAACGTGTACACCCAGCGGATGCTGTCCCTGCCCGTTATATTATTTATTATTATGATTTTAGTACAAATTTATGGTTTTCAAATTTTTCCCTATGCTTGATAAGACGGTATTACTTGCCAAATTTAATAGTTGTAGGTCAACGGACAGTAGGTACCCTATAAATTTTGATTCCCTTGAAGGTGTCGAAATTTACGTCGAAAGTTACGACATATACGTTTTTTGCGGCATAAACGGCTCTATCTTTTTTTACGTAAACTTAGAAGTTTGATTTTTCAGGCTTCAAGGGACTGTGGACCTGAGTATATCAAGGACCTTAAAATAAATAGCCGGACGGAGCCTCGCCAACAGATAACTGAATTTAAGCACCTTTAGTGGGCGCTTTGTACTTATGATCCGCACGCACACATCAACAAGTTTTTTCCTACTACCCGCAGCACGCACACATTGACCTGACCAACCAGCTTTAAAACAACCGGCAGCACTGGAAGCAAACTAGACAAGAGGTGCTTTAGTTATTTGCCACCAGCTTTTTATTTTAAGGTCCTTGGAGTAAATGGTTTTATTTTCAACTTGATACATCATAAAGGGTCTATTATCAAACATGCAATGCAATGTTGACATTACGCGCCTAATAATAGGCCACAAAATACCTCGTTTCCGGTGCAGCTTGACGCTTGGCATGTAATAGAATTTCAAAAAAAATTCATTGCCGGCCTTAGGCTGGCAATGTATTTTTTTTTTTTTAATTTCCATTCCACATTTATTTGGGTCACGGCATCACGGCGTTCAGCCATTAAAAAAAGCAATAAACGATATTTGTTATCTTTAAAGTTTTATTTATATAATCGACATGAACATAACAAATAACACATTATAAACAATTTCCAAGTGTTATAAAATGCAAACTAAACTGCAAGAATACACATTTAAAATATTTCATCTAAATATTCGCGGTAAAAATGTATACTGAAACAGTTTTTGAAAAGGAAATCGAAAATTTTTCATTCTGTAATTCTATTTTTGTCTACTTTACTTTTAGTGTCTCAAGAAAATAAATTTAGATTTTTTGGAGTGTTTTAATTTATTTCATTGCATATTTGAGAAAAGCACTATACATACCTCGCCGAGAAATGGGGTCGCCAGCCTCGTAACTATCTGGGCTCGCGTTCCGCTCGGCCATCTATATGTACTCGGCCGGCAACCCCTCACTTCCCGGCCTCTGTAGTAATGTACTATCACAGACAGGCGGGCGGACGGATGTACAGACAGACGGAAAACAAAGTGATTCTATAAGGGCCCCGCTTTTTCCTTTTGAGGTATGGAACTAACGGAAACCTAATAATGGACGGAAATGATCGTTCAAATCAGTGGCATGGCGTAAAAAAAAGCCGGTCCGGATTTGGCATACATTTTTCCATAAGAACTGTGGAATAAGGTGCTCAAATGCTTCACAATAGACAAGCCAGTAGGAATCAAATTCTTTGGACGCCACGTCACTGGTTCAAATTCTAATCTAAAATGAAACGAGCTGTAACTGTGTATAAAATATGTGACCCATGTCCCATATACTTCCCGTTCCGTGCCATATACTAGGTACTTAGGTCAAGTATAAGTTAAAGCTTTTTAAAAGATTCAGTAAGAGAGAGCGTCAAAACGATCAGTAACATAACGCGTCGTTGGTCTAGACAGATGGCCTTACAATGGAACTCCAATGCATTCTAGCGTTCGCTCCGCCAAACGAGGAATTGAGGTATGGCAGGATACCTCTTTCGGAAGATAAATGGCGGAGCAATGCATTATACTTCAATCCGATAAAATTGACAGATTTATCGTCAATTGTTTAAGCAACGCTGTGACGATTAAAAAGAAAAATATACTTCATATTTTACTTTACATCGATGCAGTCCCATTCAAAATTCACTTACAATGTTAGTGGGTACCAGTGGCGTGGCGTAAAAGATATCCTTGCGCAAGCCGATGTAGATTTAGTGTACATTTTCCTTAAGAGTTATTCCACAGAATAAGGTACTCAAATGCCTAATATTAGGCAAGCCGGTAGGAATCTAGTTCTTTAGATGCCACGCTACTGGCGGGTACAGTAATTAACGCCACAGCAATTGAAATTGTGTGGCGTTGAAATGGTTAGGTTTTAGAAACTAGTTTTTAGTTTTTGATTGCTATTTTAAACCATTATTTTTACGATGAATATTTAAAAGAACACTCCTCATTTAACAAAAAAATATGTTTTTAATTAGGCAATAAATGCAAAAATTCAGCCGATGAAAATCAGGCATTTGACCACCTTATTCTACTTCTCTTAAGGAAAATTTACGCCAAATCTGCACCGGCTTGCCCAAGGATATATTTTGCGCCACGCCACTGGAATCTAGTATTCTGATCCTATCAAAAGCTTCACAAAATGTTTTAAAGATAGAATGGTTTTAGGTATCTAATACTCGTTTCACAAATATTCTTCCATTCAGGCATTAGTCGAGTAAAAACCTGGTACAAGGTTTTGTTTATCTGAATATTTAAAGGCACTCTTAGGTTTCCCTTGTTACAGTCTCGGCTACAAGTGCTCGCTTGACCTTCCTATACGAGTACCAACGAACGTAGGTACCTATACTCGTATTTCGCCAGTGGATTACGCCACTTCCATATTCCCTCCGCACAGTGGCACAGTAGTTTAAAAAATTGGTTTATCGCATACATAAGACGTGGCACGGAATCTCTTATAAATTTTAGATTCGAGTCGAGCCAGGATATTTGCCTTTGGCCACGTATAGAGCGGTACGTAGCTTCGGAGCAATAACGTTGAAATTTTAAAGCAAGACCTAATAGAATTTTCACTTCTATACCACCTATGTCTACAATATACTAGAAACAGCTGAATAGGAGTGAACTTAGAAGCCGGCGTGAGATTTTTAGTGAGGCAATACGTCAACTCGACATTGTTTGATATTGGCTGACCTATTTTTGCGGTTTCACGTTCAAATATTTGATTTTACGATGTCAGCACCGGTACAAACTAACGCTCAACTAAAAACAAGCAATGAATAACAGTTACTTTGAAAAGATTAATCGGTTAAACTTTACAGAAAAGCAATTATTTTTTGCATTACAACAAGTCCAAATCGTGAAGAGGTAAGTCCCGATTTCTTAAAACAACATAGGTAAAACATTTTTTTTTTTAAATTGAATGCAAATTTTAATGACACTCTGCAGGCCGTCGCCAAAGTAATCGCTTATTTGCCAAGCGACTTCAATCCCGCCCCCATGTGCAAAACAAATGTAATTATTCACAAAGTAAATATGAAACACACGTTATATTTGTGTTTCTTTAGTCTCGGATGTACCTATTATTTTGCCTTTTCAGCCTTTTGGTACGGTTGGGAGTTGAATAAGTTTTAATTAAAAAATAACCTCTTTTCTTTTGTAAACAAGCAACCGCTAATCAAAAATATATTCATTAATATAATTAGTGATATTGCGTTGGTTTTCGTCTAACAGTTTTTATTAAGGAATAGTAAATTATGGGAGGAGGATCACGGTCCCTATCTTAATGTTTAGTTTCAACTAACAAGCCTGTAACCTGCGTCCAATGACAATGAATGTAACGATATTCCGCATGTTTGAATAGGTTCATTAGTTTTTGAGTTATGATGAGGGAACAAATGAACATACAAACATAATTACATATATGCCGCTTCGCCGTAGTTGAGTACAAAATACGATGTGAAAAATGCACCAACGAAAGAGCGTATCTTCATAGCAATTACGTCCTTTTGTTGAGAAGCACGGTTTATTGGCAATAACTCAAAAACGGTATATCCGAACATGTTCGGATATACCGTTTTTGCATGTTGACAATAATTTTCTAGGAGTATTTATTAAACGTTACTTTTTTTCATATTTTTTGGACAAACGGTTTAAAAGATAGAGGGAGAGGGATACAATTTTCGCAACTTTCGGAGCGATTATTTCCGAAAGTATTCTGTTAATCAAAATTAATAGAAACCTTGAAGTTTTTTTAAAAGATCTCTCCAATTAAATACCACACGTTGATGTTTGTTAAAAAAAAAGCATGTATGGACTATGGAGTGCTACCTAGGGTGGATCATTGAATATGTATGAAGTAATTTTCTTTGCTACAATCCTTTTTGGCTACTATAAAAACGTTGTTACATCTAGTTAACATTCATAATATAAAAGAGATACATTAATATTTAGTACTGCCACAAGCTAACGGAAACTTTACAAACTTTTCTACTTTTCTTTTTTTTTCTTACGGGCATGATTTTTCCTACCCCCTACTTAATACGATTTGGTTGTCTATTCATCGAATGTTGATTAATCGTTTTTAATTATACCGTGGTGCACCATTACACCTAGGGTTGCCAGATTGAATGACCCTATTATCGGGAGAAAAAACAATATGTCGGGATTTTGAGACTTTGGTCGGGAGATGCCCGGCGCGCTCGACTCGACCTTCTTTTTTTAGCCTGAAAGAGCAGAAACTTTCGCTGGCCGGACCACCTTGACTGGATCGGATCGGTTGTCGATACAAAAAATCGGGAGAATCCCGCCAAATCCCGACCATCTGGCAACCCTAATTACACCACACTCAAGCCACAGTACGGTGCGTCAAAATAGTCACAGAGGCATCTGCAGCAGCTTGTGATCCATTCAGAAGGGATGGATTCATCAAAACAAGGCTGAAATCTCGGAAAATTATGGCATTTTCAATTCCGAAAAATATTTTAAAATACTATGAAAATGTAAATTTAACGTATTTTCATGAGCGTTTTTTTTATCTCGGACTATGAAGTATGGGATTTTTTTTCTTTTTATATAGATTTTGTAATCTTTAACAACGATTTCCTGCTTTTGATTTACCCACAAGTTCAGTTCACCTGTGGCGGTTTTCATACTTTTTTAGAAAACTTTGACAGCATTGGGGCAGTATAAAACCTTTAAATAAATTGAAAAATTTAGTCATCTGATAACTTAACGAGTTTATCGTGGTAGCCAAAAACAAAATTCAAAAAAATTGTTTCGTGCACCCTATACGCTCCCCCTAGTACCTATATTTATTTAACGGATAGGGACAGGCGGACGGACATGACGAAACTATAAGGGTTCTGTTTTTGCCATTTTGGCTACGAAACCCTAAAAAAACACGATACCTACGTACAGTAGTTGCTTCTCCCAATACCTACGATAATTTGAAGCTTGTTGAGAGTTGGCACTGATCAAAGCACTGACCGCTGAATTATAAATTAAAATCAATTACTATCCAATGGACAATAGAGTCCAGATTCGCGTGTTATCAGTATCAGTCATTTATCCGAAATATGCAAACGCTCTTGTAGGCTTAGTTCATTTGCGAGAGGAAAGCGGGCCTCGCAAAGCTAAATAATTAATTTGTTTGCACATACAAGTGGGTACGTGTACTTGCGGCTCGGGGCGGAGCTGTTGAAAATTTAAAACGGAACGCGCGATTCGCGGCCTAAAGGCGTTCTCAGCGGTTATGGGCCGTGCCGCACCAGCTTTGAAGGAGGTGCGCTTTAACACCGACACCTACACTCCGACGTTGTTGGACTCAGCTAAGTTTCTTACCGGAGTCTTCTTAGCTGGGCTAGATAGCTACAAACATTCTATACAAAGACAGGTTGAACCGCTTCAACCTCTCCTGCTGGTCCGTTACTCATATTGAGCAATCAGCGTAACTAGTCGAACTACGCTAAGTTTGCAGAGGTCGTAAAAAGGTTTTATTAAAAAATATATATGTCGGCGGCCGATCGCATAATTCACCAAATCATGAAATTCCTAGGCATACCATGAAATGCCGGCATTTCATGTATATATTACAAATATTCCTTAGTTTGGTTGGGACTACATCGATTTGTGCAAGACTGTCCTGAATATTTATTTCAGTAGGTATAGGGAAGATATTTGCCTAGTATCAAGACTAATTAATCCTCTTTCTTGTTATGTTGCCATGTTTTTTTTTAATAAAACCTGGTTTCGACCTCTGCAAACTTAGTGTACTCCGACTATACCTGGTGGTCTGGTGTTAGTAGGGTTTCTGCTCGGGAATTCTCGAGAAATTCGGCGAAAGTCGAGACGAGAAAAAATTCCTCGAGAAATTTACTCAACGAACATGACATGAGCCATATATGTAGAACGCGCGTATAACAACTCTCAAAACGTGTCGCGTCGCCGGCGTACACCCCGCCGCCCGTCACCCTTACTTTATTTTACTAAGGTTCTTTTTCATTATTTATGTTAATTACTACTAATGATTAAATATTTTGTTTGTTTTTTTAATATTTTAAAATAAATGTTACATATTTCATGTTTGTATTCGCTAGGTGCAATGTACTAGGTGGGGGTAACAGGTAACATAATCTATCGCAGCGCGCGTCATGGCCAAAAAAGGAACTTTCAGCAGACCAGCTGTCACTTTTTACTAGCGAAATTTACGTTTTTAGTTGGCAAAGTGCCTTGCAGCAAAAGCCACAAAACACAAAAAAAAAGTCCGCGCACCCAGCGAATTGAAAACGAAACTAATACAGTCAAACCCTCCAACTTTGCCCACCGCCCAATCTTTGCCCAGGAAGAAAATAGTATATTTTCTTCCTGGGCAAAGATTGGACGGTGGGCAAAGTTGGAGGGTTTGACTTAACATGTTTTAAGCCTAGTTTAGTTTTCTCATTTCAATTGTTTTATTATTGATCTCAATGATTTATTAAATTACTTATTCTAATTGGTATTATGTTGTGACGATTGTACAATAAAGCATAATTATTGATCTTGGGAGTTTTCATTTAAATAATAAGTAATGAATATCTCCGAAAGTAACCGTTTTTTGACTAGGTACTTATAGGTACATCATATAACTTTTTTTACTCCTAATAGTTGTTAGAATCTATACACATAGTTAAAGTTTTTCGGGTTACTCATATACCTACAACTAGATACAATAAGGTTGAACTTATAAAATAGTATGAAGAATACTTACATGACGGTGTAATAGGCATCTGAACAATGTTCTCAAATAAATATACAATGGAAGTTAAATCTGCCCGTTAGATTTTACGCGTCGTTTCTTGGAATGGGTTTGTTTGATAATGATTCAGAATTTCATATTACCAAGCCGATTGTTTCCAATTGTGTTTGCTGAGACCCATCTCGCGATAAAAACACAATATAGCTATTTATAAGTAGGTACTTATAGTTAGTGGCGTGGCGTCCTTATAACCCGATTCTGTCGGACTTGCCTAATATTACTGATTTAAAGTTTTAGTACAATTTTAATGAACTTAAAATATATAAGTCAAATATGCACCGGCTTGCTGAAAAATATTACATTTGACGTCAAGGGATCTATTTTATTTTTTTAACCGTGGAAAAGAGCTGCAAATGCAGGGTAGGTAGGTACGTATCTACAAATAATTAAATTTTAATGGTGTAATTAGGTAGTAAATGCTACAGGTCCAGAACTTTGAGCGGCCCCGCACCCACACACAAAAAAAACCCTGTTAAGTCGTTTCGTAACGTAAAAAATTACCGGTGTTTGAGGATATATCGTACGGTAAGATATTACCCCCAATTGATGTGGTAGGATTCTTATAGGACTCTTTGAAAGAATTTGCTACAGATCCTTGGCCAGCACTGAAAATAATTTTCGTTTTAAAATCTATGTCCCTAAAGACACGATGAGAAAGAATCGGAAACCTAAGACCAAATATTGGTTTCCATCAGGTGTGCTGCCTGTTTGTTCCGATCAGAACAAGGAACTCCGCTACCTATAAATTTAAAACAACGCCTTCAAGTTCGATCCTATAGGTAAGTGCGGTAACTGCTTACCATCAGGCAGGCCGTATGCTTGTTTACCTAGTTGTATAAAAAAGTTCAATGTATGAGGTATGATGCCATAGACGAAAACACAGGCTTCAAAATTGATAAACCTGTTTTAATGTCGAGGCTAACAAATTGAGCAAACTAATAGCACGGCGGATTAGAAGTAAGCGCCAATTTGATCGAAAATTAGATATTACCTACAATTCTTGTAAGTATAAGTAAGGTGCCTACCACATTATTATCCACATTACCACGTACGAATATAAAAGCCGATATGTACAGCGCCGATGCTACTCTGTAAATAATAAACGAGGCAGTCTAGAGAAAACGATAAATCACACTCATCGGTCATAATAACTACGAAATGTACTGCCGAGTTCGAGTTTGGACCGGAATCAACGTGGTCCCTGGAGTTTTATAGATACCGCCCTGTGTATGTGTGGTGGGTTCCCGAAAATACGTGTCTGCAATGCAGGATAGCAATGCAAGGCAAACTTCTAAATAGAACGCATTGCGCCTATCGTTCGTCGCCTAGCATTTTTAAATGTAAAATGAAATAGTTTACCTACAGAGTTTATCTAGCTGTAGAAATTGTTTCTTAATACATAACACTCAACAAAATTTGAAGTAGGCTGTAATGTCGTAAAATGAATGTAAGTGAATGTTCGACATTGGTCTGAAATGTTGCGTTAAGTGCCTAATGGTTACCTACATGAGACAAATAGCTATAGGGTTTGGAGAGTTAGCGGTTTAGCTCTACATTGAGGTCTGACTTGACATTTTTTTAATACTTAAACTTTATTTTCTACACACACTAAATGTGAAAACGACAAAAAAAACAGAATTACGGAATTAAAAATTTTCGTTTCCTTTCCAAAAACTGTTTCAGTCACATTTTTACCGCGAATATTTAGGTGCAATATTTGTGTCGATGTCTGATGTCTGATGCAGCCAATAAATAGTACCCAAATAGTACCGACGAAATATCTAGGTGAAAAAAATAGTACCCTTAAACTTTCTGGAATATAAGGCCTGTTCACGGTGTACGCTACCGGGCGTCAAGCTGGCGTACACCGTTTGTATCTCTGGAACGGCTTTGTTTTTGGAAACGCTTTATATCTCAAAAAATAGTACCCAAATAGTACCCTAGGGCCCTACAATTTCATTTCTCTAGCTATCGTAGAAGCTGAGATAGAGTGAGCTCTTTCTATAACAAATTCCCGGGTACGCCAGCTTGACGGTGTGAAATTTTGTACACCGTTAAGTCATGGAATATCTCGGCTTCTACGATAGGTAGAGAAATGAAATTTTAGGGCTCCATTCGTTCCAGTCTAGCCGCACCGTAAGGCACGTAAATGTCAATATAATTATCATTGCATGTTTGAGAAAAGCATTATGATCTGTTGATTCTATCCTTGGTGACTCATTTGACATGGAATGGTTTTGATGCCTTTACTACTTAGTTATGGGCGATTCCGCTAGAGACGAACCTTGACATCAATTTTCAAGTCCCAAAATTTATTACTTTTTTGATACCATCGTATAGGGTGAGGTCTTAAATTAATTGTTATGGACTTAACTTCATGTTCAGGATGTTAAAGCGCTTGAAAACCTTAGCATTCTAAGATTTAGGACCAACTGCGAATCATACGATGTTGCACCCGCGTTTTAACAGTGAATAATTTATTGATAGTTTCAGTTTTTAATACTTTGTTTATGTTTCTATAGTTGATTGTTTATTGTCTTTCAATATAAATAGGCAAAACATTTTAAATATTTGACAATTAAAAGATATTTCTGTTTTTATACTGTGATCCGGAGAGGTGGGCCGATTTGGTTGCACCCGCGATAGCACTTAAACCCTCTCTTGTGGCTATTTAAACATTTATTTTAAATTCTTATACACAAATCTGTAGAAAAGAGGTTAAAACGTAATCCTTAAAACAATATTTTTATAATAAATCTTTTTCATTTTATTAGGAGGAGGCCTTGAATGAGTCAAAATGTTGCACCCGCGATAATGGATTCGCCCTTATTTGAATTTAGATGATTGAGTACAGTCACCGACAATATTGTCTTACAAATGTCATTGAAATGTGTTTAATTTCATAGCTTGATCCATCTTGTCTACGCGAAATAACATGAGAAGTCTCTAAAAACCAAAACCAAATAATTGATGCTGCGGAAGCGAATGATGACCCGTTTTCTGTTTGTATGGAAAAACCCGCTCGAATCACCTTCAGTGCAACCTTTGTAAAGTACGAAACATTTAGTAACACTTTAGAATTTATTTATAAGGCAAGGTATTTCTCACAAAATTGCCTTAGCCGACGGCAGGGGCGCTCTATAAAATATCAATTTTTATTCAATGTAAAACCAACACGGTGCCCGGAGAAAATTTAGATAGAAATGGTAGGATAATAGCGACTCGCGTTTAAATTGCAATGAAAATGAATGTTAGCTGTGCAATAAACACTGTTTATTATAAATTAACGTTTTAATACGATCACGATTAGGTATTTCATTGTTCTTAGAATAATAGGTAATAGAATACCTAAGGCTCAACAACAACAGCGAATTTCGTAGTATCACACAAAGCAACGTCATTAATACATTTCACCAACCAATCCTTTGTTACGTGTCTAGCACTAGATGTGAGTTTTTTCGTTAATTTCTCCATCTTTTTGAATTCTATAGAATCCTCATTGTGGACTACGAAGTCAACGTCCGTAGCTCGAATTGATTTGACTACGGTTCCTCCATATGCAATCCAATGTCTTTCGAAAAGAGTCCTTTTCTTTTCAGGTATGCTTATAAAATCTGGGTAGAATCCCAACCTTTTAGATTTAAAGATATCCGGCAAAGGATTTTCTGGTTCCGTTTGATACTTAACTTTTTGGTTTGATGATGGCTTCTGGTTGTCGCTTGTGAAACTAGTATCACTTATCGAGTCTGATGAGTTGGAGCTGAAATCTTCCTTTTTCTTTGGCTTATCCTTCTTTAGGAACGAGTCTATTTTGGGGAGTTTAGATTTTGGACTTGCTTTCAGCTTTTTCTTTGGTGGTTCATAAGATTCGTTCGCAGTAGCAGCTAATTTGTTTAAAAGTGATACATCGGTTTTTTCTTTGGACGTTTTGTATAGGTGCTTAAGTTCGTCTAAGTTAGTTGCCGTTTTCCAGTCCTTGTCATCCCTTATTTTAGTGACTCTTGGGAATCTTACTGATATTCCGTCAGCTGTGTGGATGTTTGCTTTTGTGAACTCGGTACCTGTAGTAAAGACGAATTTATCAATAACGTTAGATTACGGTATACAACCAAGTATTTATTATTTTTTATTACTGGTTTATTCGCGATAATAGCGCTCATTGCCTACTAAAATCTAGCTAATAAATATTTTTACTAAAAAAAAACCCGACCGCGGTGCACTTTAAAAGTGCCTAAATTCCGTAATTTTGTTTACTTTAACGAACTTCATACCCAGTTACACTCGCGCCATCAAGACGAATCTAATGATGTATCATTTATCAAAATCGGTTGTGCCGTTGAGTAGTTACGAGTGGAAATAGGAACGGACATACATACATACAGGTCAAGCACATAACCCTCCTTCGGGCTCGGGTAAAAAATTAAAAACATGTAGTATGTGCATACTGCATAGCGCATAATTATATCTTATAATATTTACCTGAACATCATAATGCCACGAGCGACAATATAACAGGCATGATGCCTAAAAAAATACTGTACTCCCAAGGGAGTTAAGTATATTTATTGGTAAAATACTTTACAGGTCAATCTCATAATAAGTTTTAAAATATAAAACCATAATTTCAGACTAAGGAGGCTTCAAATCAACCAAGGTTTATTTCCTATCTTCAAAACTTGACTAAGTACAAACCCAATTTTACTATACATAAAACTTATACGGCTTTACTATCATTTCAGAGAGTATTGCATGAATTATTTTAGTAAATTTCATTTTGATAATCCGTGCAATCTGGCAGTATGGCCATGTGCCTGTCAAATTTGAAAACTAAACACTGTTCTTACAGTTATGTGCGGAAGACTACATTGAATATTTTTCGATAATCTAACTGACGGACTAAATAGAATGATATTTTCTTAACCCAGGCATCATCCCTATAATTTAGTAAGAGATACAATTTACTAATTCTACATCGTATCAGTAAGATTTGTTGTTATACTGAATTATTATATGCCCCTGGAGGTTTTAGGAAGACAGCATTCACATTGTACCCACATAACAGATAAAAATACCAACCAGTAATTTCCCAAACTGGTTGTGCTTCAGGGTCTTTAGCAACATAGTCTGGAACTAATCCCTTATTACAGTCCAACCAAGACGGTATTTTAGTATTATCCTGAGAAATTTTCAACATGAGAGGTCCAAGCTCCTTCTGTAGCCTCTCTAGAGTACTGTCGTCATGCCCGGTGTGCACCTTGGTAACCGTCACCCATTTGTTACGACGGGTGTCGAGGCAACCCATAAGGAATACCGACATCATGCCACCTTTTTTGCCAGTCCCTGGAAAACAATAAAAATGGTAAAGTTGAAAAAAAATTACATGTTATCGTGAGGCACTGACGTCTTTAAATTTAGAACATGCTTCCCACCAGCTTGCATATTTTAATTTGACCCTTGTTCTCCTGTAATTTAAGCGAGGTACTCAAACGTTTACACATTACCACTTCGTGACGTAAATAAATAATGATGATAATCAATTTTGTTTGAAATACCATTTGAATGTGCAGTTTTATAATAGTACATTACACAACTAGGGTGGTAATACAAAGAAAGCCCGAGATCACAGATTTTTGCGGCCCGAGCTGTAAGCGAGGGACGTAAATATGCGATTTAAGGCCGTGTTGTGAACATCATTTTATGTTTACACTTGGCCAGAAAGCGGCTTTTTCCGTACGAGAAAAAGCCACTTTATGGCCAGGTGTGGCATAAAAAATTAGTATTTCAATAATAACAAAAAAGTGTCTGGTCTAAGGATTTATTCTGCTACTGGCAGGACTCCCGACACAATAACACTCGTACAAACAGAACAAGATATCATCACCACCCTATATAAGTCCCACTCTTGGGCACAGGTGTCTTCTCTCATTGACGAGAATGAATGGGCTGTAGGCCCCACGCTGGCCCAGTGCGGGTTGGGGACTTCACATACACCTTTGAATTTCTTCGCTAATGTATGCAGGTTTCCTCACGATGTTTTTCCTTCATCGAAAAGCTAATGTTCCGAATAACTCATTGGTACGAGCCAAGATTCGAACCCACGACCTTTGCTTGAAAGGCGTAAGTCCGAACCACTCGGCTACCATAGCTTCATAAGATATTCACAAAGCAAATACTTACCTACAATTGAATACACTAATGAGAAATGAATAAATAAAACTAAAGATCAATACTCATTAGACACTCAAACAACTAAGATAATAAGACGTATTATTACTTTGACGTAAATTTGCTTATCATATTGAAACTTAAAGAAATTTTCCCATAAGTTTCAAAGGCTCCGCACTGATCAGTGCCTAAACATACGAAGCGTTAAAAGTGGCATACCAAACCATGCCCCTAGAACAACCAGATCAGCGGTATCTGCCATGGCTCCACCAAACAAGTAGTCCTTTTTCACTTTAAGCCAATGCCTTTTGCCTGGCTCATAGGTTGATTCCAAATCTTTAAGTACTAAGCCTTCTAGTCCAAGTTGTAAGACCTGAAAATGAGACAATGAATACTTTATTTATTAATATTTTCTTTATACTTAATTTATTCAATCCAAAAGAGAATAACAAGGAAAGGAAACTTTGTAATAAAATGTAAATATAGTTTTATCACATACTATTTTAAAATCAATGAAATAATTTATGAGTACAAACCTCTGCAATCATTTTGGCCAAATCAGCTGGTTTTTCAATTAATTGCTGCTCTGAAAACATGACATGATTGGTGACTTCCACCATATTTTCATGTAATATCTGTCTTCTTTTTTTTATAGGAAAGTCAATCAGAACTTTTCCATTGTAGTAGAGGCAATCAAACACAAACAGACACACTTGAGCATCTTTAAATTCTGATTGTTTATGTATGCCCAATGTGCCAAAGGGTAGTGGTTTGCCTGTGTTCACATCCACCATCAAAACTTCTGCATCCAAAATCAAATCAACCCCTTTAGGGAATGCCTGTGGAAGAAAATCTTTAAAATGGCTGACTTTGTGTGGCATCACAGGTTTTAAGGCTCTAGAGAAATACTTGAATTCGTTGTCTTTTTTATGCACCTGCACTCTTTCCCCATCATATTTGATTTCAGAGAACATTCCATTAGGGCACTTTTTCATTGCCATTTCAATTGATTTACATGCTTCTGCAAGCATTGGTAGCACCGGAGTCATCAAAGTGAGTTTAACACTGACTCCTTTCTGTATAACATCTTTATGCTTGACTCCACTGCTTTCTGATAAAATTCTGTCTATAACCATCCCAAGATCTCTTGAGGTCTGGAACACATTATATGCATCTGGATGGACACCCTCCAATATATGTTTCGGACCTGCATTTATCCGTAAATCCCCTTTGATCAGACGAATTAACATTTTCAGATCTTCTGAAGTGCACTTTCTTACAATTGTTTTGAAGTGATATATCTGTTCATCTTCTTTTGTTAATTTTGAAAGTCCTTCTAGAAATTCTTCTACTTCTTGTATAGTCAAGATACTTTCCGACGCTGGCTGAAATTTCCTGGATTTAGAAAAAAAATGTTGTATAGTATCAGCTACATCACCATTTTCCAGATGAGTCAACATATCATCCTGATCCATGTGGAATATCCTTGAGAATAATTTAACCAGTTGCTTACTTTTAAGGTTGTAAACCCGCTTAGTGACTTGAGGCAGTAACAGTTTGCACCATAGCGCTAGATCACCCATGAATTGGTTCCCATCTAGCCCCTTTCTAAAGTAATTATTCACAACCGCTGTCTTTTCAGTGTATGCATCTACCCGAGCAATCTTTTTGCACAAATTAAAAAAGGTAGAAAAGTTGTTATCTTCTGTTTTGATATCTGTCTGTTTATCCAAGTTTTTAGAACTTGTAGTTGCTGCATCTGACTTCACCACAGACTCATTTTTAATCACCTTAGCAGTATATTTTCCGCTATTTTTCTCAGCATATACTTTTTCCATTTCGTTGATTTTTTTTAGAATAAACTCTTGGTCCTCTTGACTCATAGTTGCCCAGTTGCCTATATCGTCGATGGAGTCTATTCTCTTTGTGGCGGGGCGTTGTTTTATCAAGACATTCATTAAGCAGTCTACATGGTGCCATGACTTCATTTGTTGATTCTCACCATATGGACTAGCGACAATTATTGCCATGCGAAGTTCTCCACCAGGGCAGTTTCCTTTACAGCCTTTACACGAAGCGCGGCCACCTTTCGCACGATCTACATAAAACGGGGTAAAGTCCGCCATGATTGAGTCTAACGATATCTATATCAAAAACCATAGATTTGATTCAATAAACACAACAATTTGATTTTAACTTGTAGAAATTAGATCACAAAAATAAACATTCCATTCCAACTCTCAGTGACTATTGATTGACAGTTGACACATGACAGTGGCACTGCACTGACATCTCGTAGTAAATTAAATAATAATCTTCCGTACTACGCAGAATACGAACGTTCCGAATATACCGACGACGCATGCGTGAAGTTGTAATCGAGTTTATTTATATTTCTACTAATTTAGCCATCATTTAAAATTTCAGAGCGTTAAACATTTAACATCATAGATGTATGATGTTAACATGGGAAAAAAATCACGAGAAAATAAAAGTCGAATTCGAATCGGTCAGTTTTCCATACAAACAAATATGGTTTTTACTAGGGATGTAACGATACATAATTTTGCTGATACGATACCGATACCGATATTTGTAGTAAATTATCGGCGATACCGATACCGATATCTTAGCTAACTAATGAAGTATGAACTTCAGATTTATTATTTGTATTCAACCTTGAAGGGGTAAAGTAAAAATAAATAAATTGTCAACACAGAATTATTTTTTTGTTATGAACCAAATATATATAATTAACATAGTAATTAAATTACTATTGCACAAGGTAATAGACCAATACTATATAAATTAAGTCAGTAATTGCAATTACTTTTTGCAGATTTTTTTTCATACATCAAATTCTTTTCGCGCTCTTCAAACATCGGTTGGATATAATCGGCGATACCGATATATCGGCCGATATATCGGTATCGGTATCGTTACATCCCTTGTGTTTACTTCGACGACATTAATTATATTATGTTTGAAATGTGTAACGCGCTAACAAAACGAAAAGAAACGCAAGAAAATATATATTTTTAGCAAAAACGTATTCGTTTTAAATTATGATAATAGATGGCATGACCTTTAATGGCGGATTGCACATATTATTCTGGTTTTTTGAGAAATAATATAATTTTAATAAAACAGATGCAAAACATTATTATAAACATACTCGTAATCATCACGGCAAAAGTGTACCAGACATGGGTGCAATCCGTTACAAAAAAATTGATAGCGTCTTTCTAGATATCTCGTTAAAAGATGCTAAGAATATACATGGGACAAATTATAATTATTAACGACCTGGTTAATATTGTTTCAGCTTCATCATGTCATCAGGAATTCAACAGCGATGGCACGAAGCACGGCACATTCACGTCTCCACACTACCCTTCGCCGTATCCTCCAAACACCCATTGCCACTACGAGTTCTTCGGGCGCGGCAAGGAGCGAGTTAGATTAATATTTCAAGATTTTTATTTGCATAAATCAGCTGACGGTTCTTTGGAGTAAGTATACACTCCTTAATTTTAGCTCTATTTGATGTAATTTCTGAAAACCCAACTAGATAATTAAAGTAGTCTTAAAATGCTATCTGTTTTACAAATAGTAATGGGTAGCAAAAATATATCCCGAAAATTAAAACATTAATCTTAATCCGATCCTGCGTTGATCCAAATTATATCTATTTAAGACCTGCTAAAAATTGGGGCCAGTACCAAAATTGTGTGAATTTAACGGTTCCCATGTCCTTAACTCAAACTCGAACTTAACTTTAAACATGAGTAACCCAAACTTAAATACCTAACAAAATATTATGTGGAACCAAAAATCGTTTAGGATGCTTTTAAAGATGCAAGATTATTAGATATGTGGAATTTTGCACAGCACTATTCGTATATTTATTTTCTTGACGACTCTTTATTTTCAATTTCAGCTGTTCGAATGTGGATTCCCTGCAAGCGTTCGTCAATGTTGATGGACGTTTGGAGAAGGTTGACACCTTTTGTGGCACCGATCTGCCTACGCCGATTATGTCCAATGGGCCGAAGCTAATGTTGGAATTCAGGGGGACTCATTCATCTAGATACTCAAGAGGATTTAAAATTTCCTATTCGTTCGTAGAAAGTAAGTAATGGCTTCACTCTTTACATAAGATTATTATACCATTCATTGTAATGGCTAGTTAAGATACCTAGAATCCGGTGTAGTTATAATAGAAAGTGAAGCAACCACGCGTTGTGCAAATGTTTGGAGGAGACATACGTAATTGTACACAATTCAAATGGCAGTTCGGGTAACACCAGCGCAGCGCTCTATCCAATTGAGTTACTGAGGAACCGCTTGAGTCGTTGAATAGCTGGATATGCTTTCTTGTTTACGACTCCTGCCTGACCTGACCTGTAAAGATTTATATCATATCCTTGGGCAAGCCGGTGCAGATTTGGCATACATTTTCCTTAAGAGCTGTAGAATAAGGTGCTCAAATGCCTGATATTAGGCAAGCCGGGAGGAATCGAGTCCTTTGGACGCCACGCTACTGCTAAATACTTAATCGTATCCAAATTATGTAATGTACAGTAAATTCACACAGGAAAAGCCTTGCACAAGTTTACCCTTGTACCTTTAATGGATCTCTTCCAGTTAACCTTTAAGTAAATGTGTGTAGTGTGTAAAATACCCTGCAACTGTTCTTAAAACGAGAATTTGAAGTACTACATTAATTAAATTACATTTTAATAAGTCTGACAGTTATTACTAAGCCAGAAAAAAATTAGTAAGTATCATCTTCTCTCATCAACATCCTTTCAAATTTTTTCAGACTTCGGTATAAGTACAGGAAGACAATTGAAAGAATTTCCTTGCGCCTTCGTATACAACAGTAGTGAGGCGCGCAACGGTACGTTTGCCTCGCCCAATTCGCCAGGACCGTACCCGCGGGATACGGAGTGTACGTACTTCTTTCACGGAGGCGATACGGAGAAGGTGCACCTACATTTCACGAATTTCGACGTCGAGGGAGTATTGCCGTAAGCATTGACACATTATGAATTTCTACATGTCTGATATGATATTAATGGATTATCTTTCGAAAGAAATTTAAGCACTTGCGTTTGGCCAATAACGAAATGGAAAATGGAAAACGAAAAATTTTAGTTACCGTGAACTAGGGTTACTCTGATTCACGGGGTAACATTAATCATCGATTTTTAAACCCAAATACCTTTGATTTTGAACACGTTTAAACCACCTTTAAGCCTGCTGAAAATGCTTCTAAAGCAAGGAAAATCACGTTTGAAGTTTTGACCTATACCACCAGCGCAACAGTATGTGTGTAGAAGCATTTTCAGCAGGCTGAAAGGTGATTTCAGGCCGTTTCAGAGGTGGCTCTTTCACACAGTAGAAGATCAAAAATTCACCCAAGTTGCCGTTGTCTTCAGGCGCCTGAAACATGTTTTCAGTCCGTTTCAGGACACCCTCTATAAGATGGCGCACTAACCTGAAAACCCGTTTTCGGGCGTGTTCAGGACCCCTTATGGGCCTTTGAACTTTTCTGCCAACAAACTGTTATACAGTTTGGCAGATGTTATATATATGTAAATGTAAACTTATATTTGGTAATAAATAAATTTAAAAAAAAAAAACTACGCTTCAGTATATGGCAAAATTTCTCGAAGGAGTGAAAGAGACAGCGCTATTAGAAAGAGACAGCTATACTGAGAATGTTCGAGAAATGTGCGAAAGAATACCAATAATATAAATTTTCATTTCAATTTGATCACTGCACTTAATGCGAACTATTTGTAATTCTGGGATCGCATTTTTACTGCTACTGACTACAGTACAAATGATGTCAACAACATCGATAAATTTATCGCTTTCATAAAAAATGTAAGAGTGACGTCTACTCCATTATCCGGTTGCTCCTGTTCCTTATGTCATTTGCATTATGTTGTCCGGTCCCTACCTATCATAGTATGACTATTTCAAATCAATATTAAGTACATTTCTTTCCACAGCTGTGAAGCGGTCTCAGCGAGCGACTACGTTGAATTTTCGAACCAAATGACTGAAGACAATAGATATGGTAGATATTGTGGGCAGATGAAAGAATTCCACGTGGAATCTGAGAAGAATTTCTTTAAAGTAACGTTTCGTTCTAACGACAGATTAGACGGAGCTGGATTCAAAGCTATCTATCAGTTTTTAGAGATCACCGATGAATATCGAGCTCCAATACACGACACCGCATCGAACTCTGTATGTAAGTATAAAATAAAGTACCTACCTTAATTTTTTCGATAGTTCTGTGACAGCATAATTATGCTCTTTTTTTTATAAAGTCTCGAATTTACGCTTATAGGATAATGATCTCATATGTATATAATAAGACAAAATACCAGTAACAGATTTTAGGAGGCACGTAAATAAAGTACTATGGAAATGAAGTAGATTTATAAAATTGTTTTGGGTACTTAACAAGGAAAATAGCATTAAGCGACGATGACCCCAGAGTTAAAGTGTTTTTAAAAAGTAAACATATATTTACGCACATAAAATAATAGACTTGCGCTACTACCAAACTTAATATAGCGCAATTTAAAAAAATATATAATTATTATCCTAAGACGTCTCAAAAAATCTTTCTTGTCGATATTTTGATATTACCTTTAGGAGTGCATTCAGTTCAAAAACATTTTTGAAATACACTCTGCTGTTGCTCCATAAGAGACTTCAAAACCGGGGGCACTAACCAAAATAGTACTTTTTGATCTAAGTGCGGAAAGTACGAGTATGTCATTATTCACGAGTCCCGCGGTGTATTGGCCCGAGTTGTTTCAAACATCAGAATTAAGCACTGTAAGCCATAATTGAGGCTCTTCGATATACTTTACTACATATTTTAGGTAGCAAGATTTATAATATTTATGCCACACCTGACCATAAAGTGGCTTTTTCCGCACGCCGCGCGTACGGAAAAAGCCGCTTTCTGGCCAAGTGTAGACATAAAATTATGTACACAACACGGGAGGTAATAAAGAAAGCCCTCGATCGCATATTTACGTCCCTCGCTTGCAGCTCGGGCCGCAAACTTCTGCGATCTTGGCCTTTCTTTGTATTACCGCCCTAGTTTGTAATGTACTATAAAAACATTCTGTAGATAATCATGACTTGTGATTGTAAGAATAACCCAAATATTGTAAATTAGCAAAACACAACCAAGCTGATAAAATGTACAACGAGTAAAATGCTAACTATGCATACGTAATATGGACGGACAAACATTACTTTTATGTATGAGCATTATAGCTTGTGAGTGCATTTTTTATATTTATTGAAAAAAATTTAGGGATGTAACGATACATAGTTTTGCCGATACGATACCGATACCGATATATTGTAGTTAATACCGGCGATACCGATACCGATACCGATATCTTAGCTAAATAATGAAGTATGAAATTCAGATATTTGTATGTCCTTATTATAACTAAAACTTCGCTATATAATATAGCCTATATTTAACAGAGAGTCAACCTTGAAAGTGTAAAGTAAAAATAAATAAATTATCAACTCAAAATTCATTTTTTTTTATTAAGAACCAAAGATTAAATTAATATAGTAATTATCATTGCACAAGGTATAATATGTAATAGACCAATACATAAATTAAGTCAGAAATTGAAATTACTTTTTGCAGATTTTTATTCATACAAAAATTCTTTTCGCGCTCTTCAAATATCGTTTGTATATTATCGGCGATACCGATATATTGGCGATACCGATATATCGGTATCGGTATCGTTACATCCCTAGAAAAAATCGAATGTTTTTGACTATTGAACATTTTTGCAAAACCGAGATCTTTGCACTTATATTATTTCTATTATTTATTTTATTAATGAAATAATATTGTATTGTTACAGGCATCTTGGGACATCTTCTGTTGCTGGTAGCCGCTGCAATAGCACATCTTCGCCACTATATATATCATTAAACAAAGTGATATTAGATTAATTCTTCATAGTCTGTAATCCTGTATATTTTGTATGATAGTATGTGCCATACACCTGTAAAATACCGTAGAAGTGCATATTTTCTATTAAAATTAAGTTTTAATTTCATCCTGTCGTTATAACGCAATAGGAATACGTACACAGTAAATTTATTCACAATGGCACGTCGTAACACTATTAAATACATTGTAAAATTGAATTTTGTTTTAATAAATTCTCTGGAAAACCTAAATCCAATTAAGTACCTACATACACAAGTTACGTTAGGTAACCTTAGCAAACTCGAAATACACATCAGGCCGTAAGTGGCCCTTTATTGCCCGCTGCGCAGAGAAAAAATCAATTTTTTGACCAGGGTAACACACTCCACGAGTGGTAATATAGTGCTTGTTGATATAAGTGCGGAAAGTATGTCATTTTTCACGAGTTCCGAGGTGTATTGGCCTGAGCTGCCAATCGAGGGTAAATACTCGGGACGAGTGGAAATAACACTTCCGCACGTGTATCAAACGACGTTTTTTAATACATTTGCGAAAAATCTCGATGAAACTATGATGAAACAAAAACATGGCACCGGCTGTCACCATTCAGCCTAAACAAAAGAAATTATTTTGAAGAGAAACATACAGAATTTAATTAAATTTAAACATGATCAAGCAAGAAATGTATTAATTATTACTATGTACTTATTCGCAAATAAATGTGTTATTTAGTGTTCAAATATTAGCTGGAAAGTAAAAAGCACTAGTGCGCAAAATACAACTTTGCGCACGATTTACAGCTTCGAAAAGTACCACCTTTTCAGCAATTGTATTATCAAACCGCGTTTAGAAAGGGATTGAGCTCATATGTCATTTTTGAACTAATGCATGATATGACATTGTCAGTGGTAGAGTATGCAGATAAATTAAATTGTTATTTTGGTACAATGAAGTTCTAAAGCATGGAAAAAATATCAAATTATACAGCGTGTTTTTATTGATTTCCGATAGCATTAAGAGATAGTTCTTCAGATCAAATAGAGTTACTTTCTTAAACACCGTTTTTAAAGTATTTTAAGTATGATTTTATAATTTATGTACAATTGGTAAGTGTTGTCATTGATGTAAAGTCAAAACTGTCACAATTGCAATTTTACATTTACGCTAAAGGAGGTGAAAGTGAGAGGTCACACTTGTGATCAACACGATTCTGATTTAGTTTGTATGAAAAAGTAAAAACAAGTCTCATTTTGAATTTAAAAGAAACCTGTATACAAGTTGATTGCTGTTAATGTACAAAGCGACGTGTCGAATTGCCGACATATGATAATACTATTTTTTATTAAACAAATGATAATATTTACCGAGAATAGAGTTTAAATATGCAAATCATATTTAGGTATTAATTCTATTATCTATAAGGGTCTGCACTTATGAAGATATCAAAGATTGGTTTATGATTATATTTAATCATTTATTAAGTACACTTGTGCTAACGGTACACTCGAATCCCTTTCTCAACGCGGTTTGATAATACATTACACAACTAGGGTGGTAATACAATGAAAGACCGAGATCGCAGAAGTTTGCGGCCCGAGCTGCAAGCGAGGGACGTAAATATGCGATCGAGGGCTTTCTTTATTAGGTACCTCCTGTGTTGTGTAACTTGTGTACATAATTTTATGTCTACACTTGGCCAGAAAGCGGCTTTTTCCGTACGCGCAGCGCAGCGTAGACATAAAATGATGTACACAATTTGGTGATGTAGGTGGGTATCTAAGTACATTAAGTAATTGCGAAAGGATATTTCTGTATTTGTCTTTTGGAGTCTGAGTTGCTTAAAAATACAAACTTATTTAGTATTTGAGTGTTTTCCAAAAAAGTGAGCACATGGTTTTTTTTTTAGAATATTGACTTTTTGAGAAACATATATTTATATAAGTAATCAATAAAGATGATTAAGATCTAATATTTGTAATATAGACTATGAAAAATTCTCTGTCTATTTTGCAACTTTCAGGTTACGCTTATCGAGGACCGAACTAAGTGGAGACGAGTTTGGAAAGGTGACCCAACCAATTACCAAGTCGAATAGAGCTAGGAAGAGAGACAGAGCAAAACAGAACAGACATATGACAAAATAATATTTTGTTTAATTTTTTTAGCGGAAGTCTCTTTCTATCAAAAGGTATTGAAAAGAGACTTCCGCTTGTAATTTGTAACTTGTAGCTTTGTGAAACGGGCCCCTGGCCATAAAGTGGCAATAACCGCTCGCAGCCGCTTCGGCTCGGGCGTCAAATACCTGCGATCTGAGACATTGTTTGTTTTACCGCCTTAGGGAAGTAATATAAGTACTATTTTAATGATCTCTGATTTTTAGCCCGACTCAAAAATACTATCTACCTAGTAGGTAGTACCTACCTATCTATTGGCCCTTTACGTATAAGTTAGTATATTATTTTGTTTGGGGACCTATTACATGAAATACTTAAACAGAACGTTTATATTTTTTTTGCAAATAACCGAACTTTGACTAAAAATGATATATTTTTCAAGAATGTTATGTTTTTGCGATTCATTTTCATTTTTATCTTATTTATTAAATGTCTTCGTTTCGCGACTGTTGTCTTCACTAGCTAGCCACGTTTTTAAAGGTATAAATATTTTTAAGGGTGGTCTTTTAAGGATTCCGTTCCCGAAGTTTGTCAAATGGACCCTAAGCATCCGTTATCCATCTGTCCGTCTGCTTATCTGTCACAGCGAACTGGAATGGGCCGAGACTTGATATTATTACAACTATAAAAAAAAAATGAAAAATTATAAAGTCTCTATACAAGAATAGTACATTACTGCAGAGGCCGGGAAGTGAAGGGTTGCCGGCCGAGTACATATAGCTGGCCGAGCGAAGCGAGGCCAGATAGTTACGAGGCCGGCAACCCCATTTCCCGCCGAGGTATGTATAGTGCTTTTCTCAAATATGCAATGAAATAAATAAACTTACTAATATCCTTACAGAAACTTTCTATCAGAAAGTGACGTTAGTGACATTATATCCATAGATAATGCAAATATCAAGTCACGTTCGGAAACCATATACCTACGACCAAAAGCTGTTTCAGTTTATATTTTTACCGCGAATATTTAGATGAAATATTTTAAATGTGTATTCTTGTGGTTTAGTTTGCAATTTATAATAATTGGAAATTGTTTATAATGTGTTAATTGTTATGTTCATGTCAATTTTAATTAAATAAAACTGCAAAATATAGCAAAAATCGTTTTTTGCTTTTTTAATGGCTGAATGCCGTGATGCTGTGGCCCAAATAAATGTGGAATGGAAATTAAAAAAAATACATTAACGGCCTAGGCCGGCAATGTAAGTATGAAATTCCATTCCGTGCCAAGTGTCAAGCCGCACCGGAAACGAGGTACGTTGCGGCCTATTTTTAGGCACGTAATGTCAACATTTCATGCCATGTTTGAGAAAAAGTCTTTTTTTGGCAAAGAACTTTGAGAAAGGACTCAATGTCACCTATTCTGAAAAAAGTGTCACGTTTTGTTTTAGTGCGGTTCTTAGACACGACTACGAGAAATTTAAGTATAAATTGCTCAACTACTTTAACAAAGAATTTCAATTAACAGTACCGCTTTGTAAACGCATAACTACGCGGACATTTTCTTCCTACCCGCACCGGTTAAACTTTACCGCGTTGCATAATCCTAGAAATGAATGTTGTTGTAGCTCGCTTCATTGCTCGGCAGCGCGGCTTGAGTTGCACGCCCTCGCGTCGACAGGTGTGGTGTCGCTACTATCGCATCCCCGTTCGCTCGCCCCTCTACTCCGTCGTACGTCAGTTTGAGTTCATTCGCCGCTAAGCGAAGTATCGCTTGCTGTTTTATCTGTGAACGCGCGAAACTTTTTTTTTAACGAAACAATTTGGAACGTTGTTGTAAATGAACGGTTGGTTTTACAAGTGCGTTTGAAGTGCAAGAACGGGGGTTGTCGACTGTTCTGTGATCGTTGTGTTGTACGTGAGTGTGGTTGTGGTCACAGGTGTCACATTCCGAGGGGGACGCCGTCGCAGCCTCCGCTCGAACCCGGTACCGCAGGTGGACCGCTACGCGAGGAGACCTATTTACTATTTAGGTAAAGTTAACATTTACTTTTATTTACGAAGCCGATGTCGGTGGAAGGTGCGACTTATTAGAATCCTATTACAGTTGGCTGAGTTGCCCAAGTACCTACACTTGAACTGTGCTGTGTTTGTAAATTAAGTAGGTAAGTTCATGGTAAGTTGTAAGTACGGGCTGGTTCCTCATTTTGAGAGCCTGCAATACGAGTAGGTATAACAAATACAGGGAGTGGGTGTATAACAAGTTTATTTCTTGAGTAAAAGTAAATAACCTGTGAATATTATGAGATAAACGGTGAAATCACGATTATACTACGACAAGTTTATGGCGTAAATCATTACAATTTAAAAAATATTCTACCTACTTAGAAAAACTACTTGAGTTCGGTATTTTTAATTAGATACAGTACAGTAATCTGACAGCTTTTTGGCAGTGTTAAGCTTACATTTTATGTGAATACTGCATTATGCTTTAAGTATAACACTTCATCAATAAAAGTTACCGTATTTTCAGTAGTTCTACATATTTTCATTAATGCTTAATGAAATTAATAATATCCCACCCCACGATAATATATTACAACTGTCAAACGCTGTCATATTCCTGTATCTTATTAAAAATCCGACCTTACGTAAAATACTTCTCTAATCTCGCTTTCTAGACCTAATTAAATCCTATTTCGTCCAATCCATCCTAATTAGAGTACTTAGCACGTCATCAGAACTAATTCCTACTTATGAGGCCTTTTCGTTTGGAACATTCATTTCATTGATTTATATGACTGATAGGCCAGGTGTCTTCAACCTTTTCTAGATCAAGAGCCAAGAATGTTTTTTTTTTGCATAGCGGGCCGAATCATTGGTTTTATAACTAAATTAGGTAAAAATTGGCACGTATACTTATTGTTAGGTATACAAAAAATCAGGTAATCAATTAATTAGGTATAATATTAGGTACTTAGCTTATAAACGATTGATTATTTAGTTTTGATTTTAGAAATAGAATTTTACCATTAAACAAAGATGAAAAAACTGGCTAAGCTAAGCCATTGGCGGGCCGCCGATGAAACCTCGCCGCGGCCACTAAGGCGAACGCGAAGGCGGGATTTAACCTATTTTCTCAGTGCTCCAAGAGAGGTCTTCATGTTTTTCAAGTTTGATATGGACTATTCTGGTTAAACAGCATGCAGTTGACATGTATTTTATTTATTTTTCATAGAGAAATACTGTGTCAAACTGCAAACACTCCAAATCGCCTACCTCCAAGCTGAAATCGCGTGTTTTGCTCTTGTATCCCGTTCGCGTCTTTAACTCATATCTAAAGTATAATATATTTTAATCGGTTGGCTGAAAAAAAAAACAATATTATTGAAAACATTAAACAATTTCTAAGGCCCCTGCCAAGTTTGAGTTTTTTATTTTATTTTAATGCGACTGAGAATTAATTGATAGATTTTAATTTTAATTCGATATTTACTTTATTAGAACTCCCTAAAAAGCGTAATTAAGAATTCCATCAAAAACACGAATGTAAGGACTAAGTTCGTATTTGGCACCAAAAGTAGTAATATCAGAAAAGGTGTTCAGTTTGGCAGTAGATTGCTGCCAATAGCACCAATGTATAACCATATTTGGAAGTCATAGGTCCCTTACCTACCTAGCACCTACCTAGTTTCTATCGGGAAAATAAATTTAATAATGGCGTGTTTTCACCGATGCGATGGACTGCCGAGTGCCGATGAAGCTACGAAGAGTACGAAGACAGTCGAAAGCATCTTATTTTATATACGTGCAAAATTTCCCTGTCAAATCGGCAGTTAACCCTACAAATACAATGTTAAGGATGCGTTGCCACTGACGCGGAGCTGAGTAGAGCGGAGAGGAATGCACCGTTGCCGTGCTAGTCTAAAAGGCGATTTTTTACTATGGAAACCCAGTAAAAAGTCGCCTTTTAGAATAGCACGGCTGAATTCAGTTTACCAATCTCACTGTTTCCCCTGACGAGGCGTCGGAGACATCGAGCACTGTGATTTGTCAACGATCCGTTCCTCTCCGCCACGTCCAGCTCGGCGTCAGTCTAAGATACACAGAAACTTAGTCATTCGCGATGAGAATCGTCGTGTTAGTTCCCCACTTACTTACCTGATTATGTAAATACCTACTGTAGACGACTGTACCTACCTACCTATTTTACATGCTGTGCTATAGACAATGGATGGGTTAACTAGGTACCTACTACAATTATTCTTAGATGGCCTTAACGGCCCTATCTTAATGCAGATGTCATCATTTCGTGAGAAACAGGTGAGGTGCCATAATGAGGCGTTGAGAAGACAGTTAAAATGATATTTCGTGATGCCTACTTAGATATAAAGAAAGAATAGTGCACAATACGCGATTTTAATTTTAAGTAGGTACAATGAACTCAATAAATCGGATTGTTTTTCTCGAGTTTAAATTAGCTCCTGTATGGACTCGTAAGCGGACTAAGGAAATAAGACTGAAACGTACAATAGGCAGAGTACCATTAGCGTGGCGTCCAAAGAACTCGATTCCTACCGGCTTGCCTAATATCAGGCATTTGAGCACCGTATTCTACAGGAAGTAGCAACATCTCTTAAGGACTTGCTTGCCCAAGGATATCTTTTACGCCACGCTACTGCAGAGTACTGTATGTTAATTTGGTAAGGTACCTTAAGTTGAAACAATTTTATATAAAATTAGCTTAAGGAGTGATTTCCGGCAAAAAACTCCCATGTCCGGCAAAAAATATCCTACGTCCCTCCTATGGTCTTAAACGATCACCATACAAAATTTTATCTTAGTTGGTTCAACTTTTTAAGTATGAAAAGGTCACAGAAAGATAGACAGAGAGTTGTGTTTGAACGGTGCAAAATGGGGATTCGGCGGCGTGGCTGGCCCTTAACTCTCAAATTAATCACCTACAGTCACATGATTACTTAATTTGTTGTGATTTATTTAAAGTCAGACTAAGATTGATGCACTCAATGTCTGCATATTTAAGGCAGGGGTGCACCTCTCTCCTACTTAACTAAAAACAGTGTTTATGTATATACAGTACTTTCTAACTTACCCATTGTCCAACGATAAATGTACTGTAACAAAATGAAACTGGCTGCGGTGGTTAAAGTCTGAAAATAACCTTAGTTTCTTATAATAGCACATGAGCCTCGACAGGTATACGAAACACCTGTAAATATATCAATACTCAATTAATTATTTTCGATTTTGACCTTTTTAACTGACAGTCGGACACCTGCGTTGCTGAATAGCGTGTAATTGCATACTTAAAACCGCTCACTAAGTATGTATTCTTAACTAGTATGTATAGGTAGGTATTTTTTCTTGGCAAACATAACCGACATGGGGTTTTACTCAAAACCTGTTTTGTGGTCTCGAGTCGTTTAGTGCTGTAAATGTGTTGTGGTATTTCCATTATTGAAATACACATAATCTTAATTCAAAGATTTCAAATAGTTGGAATACGAATTGATCGTAAAATTATCTCATGGAAAAAATACGAATAGTGCTCACCGTAAAAGAAAATCAGATAAACCTAATGTAAACAGCAGTGGCGTGGCGTAAAAGATATCCTTGGGCAAGCCGGTGCAGATTTGGGGTACATTTTCTGAAGAGCTGTAGAATAAGGTGTTCAAGTGCCTGATATTAGGTAAGCCGGTAGGAATCGCGTTCTTTGGACGCCACGCCACTGGTAAACAGCAACCTTTGTCCGAAGAAACTTGTTATTTTTAGGGTTCCGTACCAAAATGGTAAAAAAGGAACCCTTATGGTGCGGACTCTGTCTGTCTGTCTGTCTGTCTGTCTGTCTGTCTGTCTGTCTGTCTGTCTGTCTGTCCGTCTGTCACAGCCAGATATCTCAGGAACTACTGATGCTATCGATTTGAAATTTGGAATAGTGTTAAAAGTAGCTAACCCGAGCCTATTGGACATAAAAAATATCTTGTACCTTTTTTACTTTTTTTTTAAAAGGCTCCGTAATGGGACTTTGAAAATTGAAAGTAGGGCTATTATATTGAGTGGGGTATCAAATGAAAGGGCTTAATTTGTAGATTAAAACACCATTTTTATTTTTTTTCTGAAATAAGTAGTTTTTGATTTATACATTTTTATGTACCATTCCCCCCCTATTATCTCCGAAGTTACTGATCAGAAAAATGTGTCATAATTACTAATTATAAATATCAACCTGAATATTGCAGGAAAAATAGAACGGTCTTGCTAACTTTAATACCTTTTTAGAAATTTACAAAACTTGGAATCCCTAGCGGCGAGTAGCAAAACTAAGCGATGGCATGTTTCACGCTAGGGGATTTCCGGGCAAAACTAGATGGCGCTAAAACACTAAACATTTAACGATGTTATAATTGAACAAAGAAACAGTATAGTAACAATTAGTTCGTAAACAGCTAATAATAAATAAATTTAAATACATTTAAATACTGTGTCACGTTTGCAAAGTTAAATAATTGTAAATAATATTATAATTATTTTACCAAGCTTATACATAGATGGCGTTGTAAATTCGGGGAACAGCTTTTTGTATGGAGAATGACAGTCCTCTTGATTTAATGGTCCTTGCTATTAAATAGAATAATTACACGTGTCAGGTTCTCAATATTAGAGGGAAAATATAACTGTTTTCCTAACTTGCACTGTTTTTTAGAAATTTGCAAAAATCATAACATATACTTATTTGCTTCTACTAAACAAATCGACATACAGTTTTTCTTGAACTATTCGCCTATCTACTTATGCGTTTGTACGGAACCCTCGGTGCGCGAGTCCGACTCGCACTTGACCGGTTTTTTAAAGAGGACAAGACGTCTGAAACAGAATTTGGCCAATCTTTCATGTTATCCCTTTGTTGGACCCACATGGAAACTTGACAATATTGTAGGAGCTAGCTGCCTGTTGCGCGTTGCGCGGCGGTGAATTTATTCCAGGGTAGGTGGGAGGAAAGTTTGATAAGATTTTCTTCAAGAGCCCTTGAAAAAAAATGAAAAATTTACAGAGTGTGAGAAGCCGCTTTTGGCATTAGCAATGTACAGTGAAAAGTAATTGTAGTGAACCCGAACTTCTGTATATGGGGATAGTTTAAGACTTATAGGAACGCAAATTTTAATCTTGACTGAGGTTTCTCCATCTCTCTCTTTATGGTCATTGTTGAAGTGTTAAAAGAGAGATGGGATATATTTTCCCTGTTCGGTATTTAAAGAATGATTAATTCAGTCCAAACATCATTGTGAGTATTGTCCAAAAAGGAGGACGACTAGTCGAAGATATTTTGAATTTGTCGCATTTTCTACTGGCAAATACAGCTGGCCAGACTCTATCAATATTAAATATATCAGAATATATAATTTAATTTCGGAATGTAGAGCCAATTAATAGCTATTGTGCGCTCTCGAGTTCAAAAGATGCCCTTGCACTATATACTTAACCTTCCTAGCTAATACATTTCGTGCTAAAATACAATGTGGGTGATTAGATACGTTTCTAACACTTCTACATTAGTTACGCGTCGTTTGATAGATTACACTAGTGGTGCATGGGTTTTGTTGACTTGAATAGCAGTATTTTACACGTACAATACAAATTTTTAATGGTAATCAACTGTTACCACTGGAGGTATAAGTCTCGGGCTGTCTATTTATCTATCGGCCACGGGCGCCCACTGCTGGACATGGGCCTTTCCCATAGATCGCCACATACATAGTGCGGTGCGGTCCTGTGAAGATCGTTTCCACCGACTCCCCGCTACTCACGTGGTCGTCTGTCCACTGAGTCTTGGGACATCCCAGGCTGCGCTGCGTTCTTGGGCTGTATTCGATTATAATTATTGAATATCAAATTATTAGAAGAGAAGGTAAAATTACAAAAAGTCTGCAAAACTTGCACCATCTTTCGCTAAATATCTAAGTCAGTACCCAATCGTCGAAAACTATTCGCATTCAATTTCTTGTATGCTTGCTTTGTGCTACCTTTGCCTCGTAGTTACCTGTCGCCATCAGTCATCACTCTATACTTTGTTGTAAATGGGCAGATAACACCCGCATAATAAGAGCTAACTACAAAGGAGCAGGGCGGCCATAGAGTTCACATTATTTACTATAAAAAGTAAAATTACGCAGAATTCTAGCATAATATTTCATACGATTAATATCAGTGGGAAGCGAGCCCACAAATCTCCATTTATGTCGGTAACCGGGGCCTAGATAGCATCGAAATGCCGAGTCAAAGCAAAAAGAACTAACCCTTTTCGTATATATGGCAAAGAAGCTTCGATAAAAATATATGAGGGCTAACTAAATTGTTCAGAGTAACATAAGGTACAAATTCCCGTGGCATTCGAAATTCCACAATTTTCTTTCACGACTCTCAACGCCTGTGATAGTTAAGATATCGCTTATTGCCTTGTACGACCCAAGCAAGAAATCTTATGGTTAAAACGGTATTTTTGTCGTCGTATTGAATTGGAATAGACTTTTTACAATGTTGTTCTAAAAGCAAAAAGATATAACAAGTCTATTAAGGTAGTTAAAGTACTAGAAAGAATTTTTATTTTTAGAAAATATTACTTTTGATCAGAGAAGTTGATGTGTCAGCCATAACATTGGAAGTAGTGACTATGAGTTGTAATTTTTTAATAATTACAAATACCTAATGATAGATACATTAGGTATTTGTAATTATAAAAAAAAAGAAGATTCTCAAATATACATATATGTCCTTCCTAGGTAAACTAGGTACTAGTTTTGATAAATGAGATCAAACTATGTAAGTAAAGCAAGTACTCCACCCAGTTTACCTTAAATTATACTTAGAATTGTAAGCTACACGTTATTTACGAGATAAGTCAATTCACTGCAAAATAGTAAAGGAAAGGAAACGACTCCAAACGGCAAACCTTTAGGGATTGACGGAATTTGAATTATCCATGCTGAATTAGAGTGATCATGTGTTGTCGCAATCGCTTTGTTAGATCTGAGCCTAAACTGTTAGACTGCTCGAACCTGTTACGGAATGCAGCTAAGGCCGAATGTAACAGCCTTTGTAAGTGGGACGAGGGGCTTAATTTATCCAATGTGACAGCTCTGTGAATTTAGCGTGGCCTTGGTACAAATATCTTCTAAATGCTGTATCCGGAGCTTTGTTTACGCCCTTAGCTTTCATATGAATTAACGCAATCAATTCACACGTATAGTACTTCGGTTTTCGTTGTGTACGATCTACTTAAAGAAAACAATACTGTTATGTGGTTTTGTACCTCATTATCGGCCGTCATAAAAGAGAAGCGTGCTTCACAGATAAAGAATTACCTGACTACCTGAGAATAGAACATATTCGAAGGCAGCTGGAATGCCATTTTTCTATTAATGCATTCGTAATCTATGGTTGATTGAGATAGAGATGATAATCAATTGAACTTTACAATATAGTCATTTTGGTGTTTTTGGGGTTTTTACAAACAATCGCTTTGTTTCCTTTAAGTAAATCGTACACAACGAAAACAGAACAACTATACCTACACAATCGGGAGTACAGTTACAAAAATACTAAAGCAACTTAGCACGCTCTAGCAAGGTAGCTTTTGGGTATGAAGGAGAAAGTATTCATTTTTTTAATTGGTGGCTTGAGTTTCGTAAAATTATTATCTATCACAAAAGAAAAAATAACAAATGTTTCATATGAAAATTGATAACTTAATTTAATGTCGGCGATTTGTCATGTTTCTAAACTTTAGAGACATTAAGCTTAACAAAGCATAAATTACCATAGTGTAGCATGAACATGGGTTCATAAGCTGAGAATAATGGTAATGTCTCTGAATTGAACAGCACGACCTAACTTCTGGGTTCGATTGTGCTCGATAAATCTTGTGTTTAGTGAACATGGCATGGAACTGTTCGTAGGAGCGGCTTGCCTTACTGACGAGGTCGACTGTGCTCTTAACAAATGTCAGTCATGATATCATTTTGGTCTGTGACGCAATTATAAAGCATTCTTAGGAATGCCTGCAGGACATGCCCCGCTAGTGATCATAAATCTAAACAGAAAAGTCTATATTCCGGAAGGTATCTTCATTTTCTTTTTGCCCTTATCAATTAAAACGAACTACATACAGTACAGCCGTAGGGTACAGTTGAATATTCCACAAAATCGCTTATTCAATGTGATTAAATTTAAATCGACTGTCTCAATTTGCATCAAAACCAGTATGCGACAATCAGGAGTTCATTACTCCACATATGCACTCGAAAAAAAACCGGACAAGAGCGTGTTGGACTCGCCCACCGAGGTTCCGTACAAAGTAGGTACATAGCTATAATAATGTACCCTATACATTTTGATTCCCTTAGTAAAGTTGTTTTCTTGAGAGTGTTGAAATTTACGTTTTTTGCGGCATAAACTGCGGTATCGTTTTTTTTCAAATTAACTTACATGCTTGATTTTTTCACAGCTTCAAGAGACCATAGATCTGAGTATATGGTTTTAATTTCAACTCGATACCTCCACGCGTTCCCGAAATAAAGGGTCTTGACAGATACAGATAGACAGACAGACAGACGGACAACAAAGTGATCTTATAACTCTTATAAGTGTTCCGTTTTTTTCTTTTGAGGTACGGAACCCTAAAAATAAACTAAATGCGTCTGCATTTTAGTTCAAGGCATTCTAAGAATTTGCAGTCACAGTTGCAGTGTGAAAATGTAACGGTGTCACCGATATTTGCTACTTCGCGTGACTTAAAAGACCATGTAATGCGGCTGACGTAATCAAGTTTAGTACAACACACAAACAATGGCCAGACTAGTAGTTAGCTAAATTATTTTCGACTTATAGGGTCATAATATAAATATTTCACGTAGGTGGCTCGACCAACTTTACGTCAAGTTATGAAATGCGTAAGCCTTGCGTTTACTGGATCTCTTTGGGTAAAATGGAACAGTGAATTAAGGTGATAAGAGTCGCACGGACATGCAAACTAAAAGAGGGTAAGATTTAATTCTATCGACACTACATTGAAATCTCTCACTCGTTAATTTGTCTGCTTAAAACAACCGAGCTATTAATTAAGGTCAGAGAAACCAATAATTAAGGTCCAGGACTTTATCAAACAATGCTCTGATAATATAGTAGGCATTTTATCTTGATCAAGAGCAAGAGCAGATATCGATACTCTCAAGCTCGGAAACAAAGTTTCGCATCGCGGTATTCCCCTTTTTCTGCTGTTATTGGTTTAAGTTTGAGTGAGAGAAGAGGCACGATTCGAAACTTCTTTAAACTTGAGATTTGATTGTCGTGCCGTTACAGTCAATTTCGTGCCGTAACGCAAAATTAGTTTTCTTCAGATGAGATAAGTAAGTTAGTGGTGTGGCACTCAGAAAATTAACGTTTGTGTCGCTAATATTATCTCTATTAAATTACAACCGCCGAGACAATGAATGTTTCTAAACCTTATGAACCCGGGAGAGGAAAAGATGCAACCCTATTATTTAAGGCTTGTCTTATAACTCTACGATTTGCAGTGTGGAAGTGTAAATTATTACAATTGGATGTACCTATAAATTTCATTCGTTTGATGATTGCGCTGCTAGCTTAGAAGCTTAAAGCTGTAAAAGTAATTTGCCGATACGGTTACTTATATGTTGTTTGGTTTCTCACGGCAATGCAATGCCTTGTTATAGGCACGATAAATTGTGTGTCTATTAACCGTTAAAATAATGTCATGTAATACAAATGATACCTCCTTGTAGCAAGACATTAAAATTATTTAAAATATACTTGCTTAGTGAATGTAAAAAGTACTTAATCTGAATACCAATCTTGTTAAGTCCGGTAAACAGGCTTCAATAATTCTTAAGACTCCGCCTAGAATGAACTACCATTGTTTGCAAACTCTTGGAATATTAAATCTCCGTCAATTTAGTTCGAAGTAAACAGCCTCGGGTGTTTCTTAAAGTGAGAATCGATCGTTTTTCAATGGTGGTGGCACGAAGCGGTATGCCCAGACAAAAGCGAGATAGGTGTTGATAGATAGTTGTCGACCTTTACGCGGAGCGAGGACAAAAAGCGGAGTGAGGACGCACTTTTACTGAATAAGACTTATTTGAATGTCTTGCCACCTGCTTTGGTGTACCTTAAAATATATTTTGGATTGTTGTAAAATCGAATTTGATTTACGTAGGCCCTTATTTTTTTTAATAAAAACTGATTAGAAAGGCATCCTGAACCAGGTTCATTGTCGATGAATTGTTCGACTTTGCTTTAAGTGTTCAGATACACTGAAAGCAAAGTCGAACAAAATTGATTTTAAAACAGAAAATGTATTCCCTTATTCTGACGACGGGGCTATGTGATTTGATCGCGGATGGTTAATATTCTTCAGAAACCGAATTTAGTCAGCGCTTAATCCGTTTAACTTTTAAACCTGGGATTAAAATCTCAAAATACTGTGGCATTTTACCCTTCCACCTATTCTGAATTTAAGCAGATTTAATGGAAGTACATACCAGTGACGTGGCGTCCAAAGAACTCGATTCCTACCGGCTTGCCTAATATCAGGCATTTGACCATGTTATTCTACAGCTTTTACGGAAAATGTACGCCAAATCTGCACCGGCTTGCCCAAGGATATCTTTTACGCCACGCCACTGGTACATACATGCCTAAGATCATCGACAATTTTTTTCAACTCTTTGTGGATAGGAATTTGATTGTTTATAGAATTTGATTGACTCACTTATTTTTATTTATGTACTGTTAAAGTAGTTTGCACAATGGTAAAAGAATTCAGCATCCGCTTTGTTCTAGCAGTGATTGTGTGGCCTTGTTGTCAATCATTGTCATTCTTAGTTGGTGATGTGTTAAATTATTGAAGTCTGACATGTAAGGTTTTAGAATAAATCAATTGATATGTCAAATCGAGCTCAATCAATTACTGGGATTTATATGATTATAATGTATTTCCTAACTGAGCCTAGTACGTACATCTTAGTAGTAAGGAGGTGCATGGTTTCCTCGAATGTTACATTTCATCGAAAGCATTTTTTTTATTGGCATTGATATTTAAATCAGTCCGAACCAAACCGAATGGTGATAATGTGATTACCACTTAAAGATCATGAAAATTTTATGGTTTCAGAGAAAAAGTTGTCGACGAAATCCGATCTACGAATCTAAATGCTAATGCTTAAAACTTAAGCATTTCTGTTCAATTAGATAATAAGTGTGTCAAATACATAAATCTCGTAGGTAACCAAAAACAGACCGTGAGAATGAAATACAATTATATAATCAAAATCTCAGGAATAAGAAAAGAAATTTAAACCTATCGATGAATCTGTGAATAAATTAGCCTATTTGCACCTCGCCTACGTGTTGCTCAATTCTTATTATATCATATTCAGGTCCCATAAAACATTTTTTATGAGAAATTAACGAAGTGTGAAAACGTCTTGTCAAAAGTAAGGTTTCTTGTGTGATGATTGGGAAAGGTTTGCCACCGCGAACTTTCAAAAGGGTTACGAAGCATCATCAAAAATATGCGCGATTTAATCCGTTAAAGTTGTTTTATTACAATGAGTGATAATTGCGGAAACCGAATACACTATTAAGAAATTTTCTGTTTTCAGTCGTTCAATAGCGTTCATTTTCGTTCGTCCGCTGTAAAAAACCAAAACGAGCGATAAAACCGATCCGTTGCGACGGTTGTGTTTGCGCTTGTCAGATGACTACTCACGACACGTCATCCGCATTTCGGTTGACAAGTAATCGCACTACCAGTGTTGTACTGGTCTTTCTGATTCGTTTCTGGGTTTCATTTAAAGGAGAATTCAAATTCAGATAAACATAGCTGTTATTCGTAAGTAAACACCTTGTCTCTACATAAAGTTTGTTCCTTACAGCGGTGTCATCGTCGCATGACAGTTTAATGATTATACGCAATTACGATCCTCCTTTATTGAATATTTGGTCAATAAGTTATCATATAATGATGTTTAATCTCTTCATTATCATGAGAATTTAGGGCCAAAGTGTACTCTATTAATATTCTCTCATCTATCAACACAATATCACCACTCCTTGCCCAATTAAGGTAAAGTAAGTCCGAATCTAAGTATCAAATATAGCAAGTATTATCATATACTCGTATTATGACATTTAGTTTGTATTGTATTAGTCTAAAATGGTTATTCGAGTTACTGTTGACACAACAACTACTTAGGTTACCTAATGGTCTCAGCAGAGTAAACTGATACAAAGGTGATGTAAGAATAACAGTTTTGTTTGAAATGCGCGAGTGCGTATGTATTTGTGATTTACACTGTGATTTACTTAATTATTGATAATCGAATCGGCAGAGGTAAAACAAATGTAATTTTATTTACACTCATTGTAAGCAATGAATGGTTGTTTTACAGATTATATTATTGATAAAGAAGAGAAAAAGTTGCACAATACCGGACTTAGTTTAGAAATAAAGTAATATTCGCAGCATTTTAAAGCAGCAAACTTTACTGTCACTTAGACTCATTATGAAACAAATAGCATCTTTGAACGTGATTCAACTTCACCCGTCTCGGTCTTGCCTTAAGAGGAAACAGGAGGGCAGTTTTTCCATACAAACGTAGTCCCCTGTTTCCTCCCTGGTTAATGCCAGTAGAGCAATAATTTTTTGTCCAAAAATCTATGGCTACTATTGATATGTTCCTATTTTTTCCTTTTTACGATAAATTGATTCTCAAAAGAGATATTAACCTTCAAAAACCTAAAAAAATACCAGATTTTCCGCTGTGTTCACACATCCAGAAAACAAATTTGACTAGATTATTAAAAAAAAGGAAAACATAGGAACACGGCCAAAGCCTTTCTTTAATGGTTAATGAAAAAATTAGTTAAATAGGTTAAATTTTGGGGAAGAAATCAGGGGGCTACGAAACGTTGTTTTCATGAAATTTTAAAAGGTATTTTTGGTCCAAGCTGCAGTTGTCTCTATCGCGCTCTGCGGGAGAGAGGCGGGCAGTGCGGGACAGGGACACATTTTACAAATACCTAATTTTCAATTCTCTCGGCCTCACTGTTTCCTCTTAATAGGACCGTATCGAGCTATCCCTCTTCGATTCCATCTTAATGTTGCTCGCAGCGGGATTGGTACATCAATCTGTCTATGTTTTTCAACGACGAGCACTATAAATGACTCGTGCTGACTCTGAAGGGTCTATATTAAAACGCATATAGTAAATCTTCCTATTTTGAAAACGCATACCGTTGTTAATACGCATAATTGTATAATCGCATAATATTAAAATGTATATTTTAAAACGCATATTTTAATTCGCATACCGTTAATATGTATAACAGTGACTAAGTATAACATTATTTTTTATAAGTATTAAAAAATATAATTTTAATACGCCTAATCGAACGTTGAAATTTTCTTTTCTGTTGGGGTTGCAGTTCAAACCTAACCTAACCTAGATTTCTGGTAGCGATTCATTTCTGTATGGGTCACAGTTCTAACCTAACCTACTTTTCTGGTAGCAATTTGGTTTAGCCAGCATTTATCACCTAGTAGTAAGAAAAATTCAAAAAGTTAGGAGTCTGTGAACAACGGGTGTAAACTTGGAATAGTTTTTCAGAAACGCTCATTTTATACCGAGGGCATTTCTCCAGAAATATGTCTGCGACTCATTCATCTGTCTCCATACATTTAGTATGAAAAAGGGCCAGATGAATGAGGTGACCGCAGACATATTTCTGGAGAAATGCCCCCGAACGCATAATTTTATGCGTTCTTTTGATTTTAATATATAATACAGAATAACTAATAAAGTTAGGGTATTTCCATTTTTTTTGTACTTTGTCCTTTGTTGTAAGTAAATGAATTAATTTGTTAGTCCGTGTATCTTCTTTGATACTTATTCTTTTCCATTTGCTCAACGGTTAGGTGAAAAATATATCTTGCAGTAGTAGAACATGTAGCGTTTTATGCATACAATATAAACTTGTGACGGGACATTTAAAAATATTTCTTCCTTAAATACTTACTTTTTTTTCAAAATTGAATTCTTTACTTGATATAATCATATAAAATATCGAAATTAAAAGTGTAATTAAGTAAAAAAACCTAATAGAGTCTGTGCGGAAAGAGAATAGGCGTGGCGAAAAACGGAACTAACCTAACCAGTATGGCCACAGAACAGAAAATACGGCACATACGGTAGAAAAGCATTACAGCGCCCCCCAATCTAAATCCTATTCTCTTTCCGCACAGACTCTATTAATTAAAAATAAAAACAATTATAAAAAAATACCGCGTCCAGCAAGTTTGCCCACACTTAACTAAATAATACTAGCTAGTATAAATACACAGAGCGCGGTTTTTCGGTGTTGTTTCTGATATAAAAGCTCCTATAATAGGTACTACTTATATCGTGTGGGAACGGTCTAAGATAGGCCTCCTTAGTGGCTTAATTAATGTGGGGCTATCAGTAACAGGTAAGCGTCTTCCCTTTTCCCATCCTCAGTCGGTTTATTGTTCGTGTTGGTTTTTGCCGTTTATAACCGGTAACATTGTACCGTGGTTATTTTCTCACTGTACAGTCGATTCGAGTTAAGTTCAGCTTCGACGACTCTTAAAAAACGATTAACTCTATTGTGAGTCGAACTTTTTTGGCAGCCTAATCGACATCGACATAATGCGGAGCTGTCACATCCGAGTATACCTGATGTTTATTTATTTTTATTTTTAAGACCAAAGTTCATAGTCGTCTTTTGGGTTGAGTTCGTTACCTATACTTATCATAGAATTTTAAACTTAACTGATCAAAATAAGGACACAAAATAAGTAAATAATGGTTTACTATTGGATCGCATAAATTTAAAAGGCATTATGCATCATTTCGCATAATTCATCATTTGGCATAATGCTTTTTTTTCTGAACACGTAATTTTTTCAGGATTATTATAACGCAAACCTAACCTAACCTGACCTATTTAACAGGATGAGGTCTTAAAGAGTCCTGAAAATTTCACAGTTTAAGAAAAAAATGCATTATGCCGAATGATGAATTATGCCAAATGATGCATTATGCCTTTTAAATTAGGATCCCGTAAATAATACTACGTATAGAAGTCTCTCTCTCTAGCAAAACTGGCGTTCGGGTCCGGCCACCGGACGCAACGCACCGGATCCGACCCGTGTCTCTATCGCATAACGAGTGCTCTTTCTGGTCGTTGGCTAAGCCCCTCTGCGGGGGCAAAATTTGATACTAGTAGCCGCGCGGCGGAATCGCGGAGTGAGTCAATCCTGATAAAGAGCTTAATCGTGGATGTTAACGTATATCACCATCCAGACTGTAATGAAATACGTTTAAATCGCAAACAATTTAATATAGTATTATATAATATTTTATTTTGTAATCGCAAAAAAGTAATTGAAATGAAACTGTCACAAAATAATTACCAATAGGCATAAAGTACATATCCACATATAGGTACCAATACCAAGACGAACAACCCTATTGTTCTATGTCCATTGCATGCTGTTATTATCCGAACATGTAATTATGTTTTATTAAGCTTTGTATTTATTCAATGATTCCATTCCGTCTGGCGTGGGTCAATGCCTTTTATTTTAAATAAATAGATTCTATGACCTCTTGAAATATTCCATAAGAAATATAAGTACCACTACTAATTTAAAATCATACCGAGGTAACGCCTTTTCGTGGATTCTAAGAATCATGAAAAATCAATATTTTAGACAAATTGTTGTTTTACACAGATAATGTTATAGTGTCATTAACGTGTATACAGCGTGGAAATCCAATACGGACAAATATTGAAACAGTGGTCAGCACAGGACCTAAGAAGTATATTTAGATAACTTTTGCTTAAAACTACAATGAAAATATTTACCATACAAAATAATTCGGCCCGCAATGTAACGCAACACATTCAAGTTGACAAACACTAGGGCGTGCAGAACCGGGTAATTTTAGAATGAGAGAACCGGGAATTCCCGGTACTGCCATACTAAAATTTCCCGGTTCTGCACGCCCTAACAAACACGCTAGTTGACAGTTACTTTAAAAAAAGCTCTTATCTCGCAATGTCATAACAAGCATGTATGCGGTAAATTGCTGCTCGGTTTTACAAAAATTAATTACGAGGTCACTATTAAGTGTATTTTAAAAAATCATATTAATTAATGATAACACTACTAAACGATATATCTGGTTTAATTGTTTTCACTTCTCATGCTCTTAAAATGTTAATTTAGTCTCTGTATATCGGGACTAAAGTTCCTTATTAATCTCTAGGGATTAAAGTATTTTTTTTTTAATTGACTTTGAAAACCCCTAAACAGCCAATCGGGGTGTTTGTGGTTGGAATATTGTCGCCATTTTTAGTGATTGTGTATAGACAATTTTTGGGTGTGAAAATAACCTAAAAAGACAACTGTGCAAAAATATTAAAAAAATAACGATTTAATAGTAATAATGATTAATTATTACGAATATAAATCAATTTAACTAGATTAGGGGTAACTTAATTTTATTTTGCATGATCCAATTAGTTTTAAAATAGGTAGTTGTCTGGAAGAGATCGCTCTTTAGCGATAAGACCGCCTATTGTTTACCAATGTTTTTGTATAAGTTTGTATTGTAATTTATCTTTTGGTGTGCAATAAAGTATGATTGTATTGTATTGTATTGTATTGTATTGTAGTTTTCACGTTTGAACCTGTTGGCTAAAAATGCCAGCATTTAAAGCCTGAGTGACTTCACTAAGTAAAAAATAAATATTGTAATTTTGTGTAATAGAACGTCGTTTTTTTCCTCGCATTCAAAGTGAAAAGTAGAGTGTTTAACGCGGGACTAAACAACCATAATGACACTCGATCTATAGTAACCCTCGCTACGCTCGGGTGGCTAAACACCTCGTGTCATTATGGCTTGTTTTATTCCCTAGTTGGACAATCTACTATTGCTCGTATTGGATCTCCACGCTGTATAGGACAGGGCTAACGAGCGCGCAGACGGTTCCAACGTGCAACGCGTTGGTCCTAAAAATCAGTTTTAGTACCAACGCGGCAGTGGGACGCGCAGCGCACAGCGCAGCCGTACGTTATAAAAATGCCTAATTGCGTGGTAAAAGGCTCCATTTACTGTTACGGGGAATATAGACCCGGGTGGATTTTCGTCCGCGACATTTGTATGGCATACATTTAGTTTGGCATACAAATGTCGCAGCGGAAAATCGACCCACCCGAAGTCCCGAACTGTACGGATCGCCCTGTCCTTACTTTGAAATCATTGTATAGTGCTATAGTGTAGTGTGCGATATGTAAGATTGGTCTTTTGACACATTTTCGTGGCGTATTTAGAAATGAGGCTAATCTAAACCGATTGTTAAATTAAGCGATTACGATTGATTATGGCTACAAGAGGGAATAGACTGTATGATCAGAAATCTATACTAAATTCATAAAATACAAGCTCGACTTGTTACTAACTAATAATTTTTCGACTATTGTTTTCAATGTATTTTATTTTGATCGCTTATAAAATACTAAGTTATTAATTTCGAGATACGATTTTTATTTTTATCGCTTTACTCAAATTACAACAGATTCCAAACAATGGCAATTCACTCAGCTCTACATTTAAAAAATAAGAAGTCTTAAAATAAACAATGCGTAACGAGTTTTCGATTCGAGATATTACACTTTGTGCGTTAAGAAAAAAATATTATATTATTTATGCCACACTTGGCCATAAAGTGGCTGCCGCTTTCTAGCCAAGTGTAGACATAAAATGATTTACACAACAGTAGCGTGGCGTCCAAAGAACTCGATTCCTACCGGCTTGCCTAATATCAAACATTTGAGCACCTTATTCTACAGCTCCTAAGGAAAATGTACGCCGAATCTGCACCGGCTTGCCCTAGGATATCTTTTACGCCACGCCACTGGTACACAACACGGGAGGTAATAAAGAAAGCCCTCGATCGCATATTTACGTCCCTCGCTTACAGCTCGGGCCGCAAACATCTGCGGTCTCAGCCCTTCTTTGTATTACCACCCTAGTTGTGTAATGTACTATTACAATGGTGGTAAAAAATACATAGTGTATATATTTCTTTTTTTAGCTTAAAAACTATTCAAAGTTTAATTAATAATTTCTATGAACACAGCTCATTAAGTTGTGTTACGAGTTCATGGTACAGTCGAGGTCATAAATATGTATACACTTTTCGATCTTATTTCCTTGGAATAAGCTCGAAAAGTGTAAACATATTTATGACCTCGACTACATCGTCGATATCACTCACTAGTGTTGAAATCAAATCAACGCACGATGACCAAACATGTTTTAACGAAAATTGGTCTTACATGTTTATGAGATATAATATATATAATACGCTACATACGAAATAAATAAATATTTCTTGATACAGTTACAAAATAAAGTATAGCATTTAATTTTAGCATGGCATGTTTTCTAAGGTGCGGAACTATCAGGAAACGTTCATGGATTAGACATCAACGCGAGCGCTGTGTGATTGCTTTTGTAACAATGCAAGCTTTTTGCGCCAAACGTGCTACTTTACTAAGCAGTCCTAGACAAGACACACAAGTAATGCTTCGCCTCTTGTCTCTTTCCGTCGCCATAGAAAACGAAAGAGACTCAGTATAAAAGGTTGAGTCTACTACATACAGTAAAAAAGAGTGTGATTCAGGCGGGCTTTTAAATGGCGCCATGTTCCTTGATGCAGAATGATCTCACCGATGACTATAGAGTTGGATTTATGCAAGGTACCTACTAATCGATTTTTGGTTGATAATTAATTCTACTTTTTGTGATCGTTTAAAACTACATTTTCGTTGAATTAAAATGGGACAAGCGAATACGAGTAAGAGATACATGGGATATGTCAGAAATTTAAGAATTTGATGAAACTTCTTTAAACTTGCATGGTTAGAGGTCCCTACTATGTACCGTAGATCTATACTTGTAGTGTTTTGTTTACCTTGCTAATTGTCAACCTATCTTATCTAAGGAAAAAAGTATAAAAACAACTATACCAAATCAAACTTCCTTTGCGCGTCCTTTGACAAAAGATCTATCTTGCGGCTTCTTTGAATGCGTCCGCGCGCCGTGTCGTACCCCCTCCCGATTCCTCGGAACTATAACCAATCCTCTTTTGTTTGTTAAACGCCTCAACTGACATACAAATTTGAACATTTTGCTAAAACGAATAAGGATGAATTTAGAATTTCTATTCTTCACCTGATCAGGCCGCGTGCTTTACAATTCAGTTTTATTTCTAAAAGAATTAAGTTTATAATTCTCTGTGCCTTCGATGCACCTTTTTTATAACCTGTAAAGGTAATGTCCTCGAGTAAAGTAGATGTTATCATTGTGATAATACAAATAAATATACTGCGTTATACACCGTGTGTTAAGATAATTTATGTTGATAGGTACAGCTGTTTAGAAAAATTGTTTTCCTTTCAGTCAGTATTATTTATAAACTGTATTTGTTTTTGTAGTAGGTATACATATTATGTCGTCATACTTTTTGATCACCATATAGGTTCTGTAGTTGAGCTGTTAGTGTTGGGCTTTGGATCTACATTAAGATTTAATAAGTACCTATTCTAGTGTTGGGCTTTGGATCTACATTGAGATCTAATAAGTACCTATTCTAACTATGAGGTTAACAGTTGTCAATCGATTTTACATAAAAGGTTTTGGTGCGATATTTATGAGGTACCTCATACTTTCACTAATACACGTACTTTCACGGTGCTTTATTGACCAAGCGAGCGACGTGTCTCCGTTTCAGCTTGAGCAAAAATTCATTCGCATATCTGTTTGTCTAACGAGCGGATGCCCGGCTGTTCTCCTCTATTTCTATAGGCCGCATTTCTCAATCGAGTTTTGAGCCGTTTGACAGAAAATTTTTGAGCAGGTTCGATAACTACACATGTAGGTATAGTTTATTTGTCGATTCAGATTTCGAAATGTACAAATTGGCGGAGCCATGGGGGGTAACAGACTCGCTAGTTCTACAGCTCTATGAGCTGTAAAACTAGCAAGTATTATTGTTTATCTTGCAGAGAAAGGAAATCCTACACTTCTGTGGCAGATGTAATTGTCCGTGTAGGTTTTTGATATTCGCCTCACGCGCCTGTGCGTGTGATCGATCTTTTGTCGTCTTCGTTTGCATGGGGCAACGCGCGACTCGTACCTTTTGTCTTTGTTTAATTTTAATATTATTTATTACATACGATTGTTTGGATAGATACAATTATTTTGCCCTTGTTTAGTAACAAAACAACTCTAATAAAGGTCTATTATAGTTCGCCGTAAAACATGATAAATTAATAGTGCATTTCTAATTTCATACAGTCTAATTGCAACTGAAATTCTGATCCTGATTTCTGCAATTCGATTGATGGAGGTACTAATTTTAGTATGGTTAAAAAAACTGTATTTGCTTGACACCAATATACAATATTCCACAATTACCACGTTGTAATACTTATCTACGAAAACGCATGAAAAATTAATTTCTTTGGTTGAGTTGTTTATTTTTAAGTAACCAAGTTTCTATCCTTAAGGTGCCATTTCATAGCCGACCGGAGACCGCGGTAGCGGTCAGCTATCAAGTGGTACCTTCAGCTGCTGCGGTCCTCTGCTGCTGCGGTCGGGTACGAAATCATGGCCGTAGATCGCAGCAGCAGACGGCACAACGTGACGACACGTCGTCTGCTACTGTGGTCGGGTAAGAAGTCATGACCGTAGAATGCAGCAGCAGACGGCACAACGTGACGACACGTTGTCTGTTGCTGCGGTCTGCGCTAGGCTACGAAATGATGTACCTGTAATGTAATCTCAAAAACTTGGTCAGATTTCATAAAATTTTGCATATTTTGTCACTTCCTAGGATCCAGCTTATTACACAAACTGAACTTGTTAGAGGAGAGGGAAGTACATGCACATAGCGGTATTCAATCAGCAGTCAATTATAAGATGTAGCAGCCCATAAAGATTTCGAAACAAAACGATTAGCAGCAACTACCTAATTGCGATAAGCGTCGGAGCGAGTCATTGCTTCCAAATTAAATAGTTTTGCAGTTTAATGCTCTTTGGATCTCCAATAGTTTTCCCGTTACTTGGAACAATTGCTTACATTAACAGCAAGTTACTTAAACTTTAGTGCTCGTGAACTTTGAAACTAGTTATCTTTGCTATAATTGCTAGCACTATTATGAACAATACTGATCATCATAATGATCATAATTTGTGAAACCTTTCAGAATGTTTACCTGAATTTGTCCTAACTAGGAGTTTCTAAATATTTTGTGCATATAATTTGTCAGCGCAATGTTATATTTATATCCTGAAAGTTTTAATGGTTCAACAAAGCATTGGCGAGTTAGCAATGTTGCAACGTGTACATTTCTTGTAAAAATAGGGACCTAAGTTTTTCGACGTAAGATTCCTCCATCACGTGTGAAGTGTGAACAACTTGAATATACGCAAATATCTGGGAATGTAAGTCACCATAACGATCAATGTACGTGGCTATGCGGTGATAAACAAGCACGGTGCCTGTTGTAATTATTATTACATACTGGCATTTACCTGCGCCTCCGCTCGCTCTGTTCCCGTTACTGGCCCAAGGGAACCATTTACCGGGATATAAAGTATCCTATTTTTTAATCCAGGACTTGGTCTACTTGCATGCCAAATTTCAGCTCAGTCCATGCAGTTGTTACCCCGTTATTTAGTAAAAAACATTCCAAACATCTTCACAAACATTCACATTTATTATATTAGTGTGAAGTGACTTTTATATGATATTTACAGATATATGCGTATATTACGTGATTAATAAGTTGTTATACATGATAGGTGCTCAGTTAGTGATTACACCAAGATATCCCGTCAATAATTGTTTCCTTACTCATCGTACATCCACGTAACGTGTATTATAAAGCTGTAAACATTACGGTGCTGTAAATGTGTGATGTAATATAACATAGTTGCTGATATCGATGAAATATTCAGATAGGGTTACTTTTATTGACATAGGTGCTGTTAATTGCTTTAACGAATTTTTAATTGGTATTGAGCAGATGTTTTTATACCTGTTCATTTAAAAATTAGAATAAATGTACGTTAGAAAGAAGTTTAATCGTAGAAACTATAGTAAACTATGAATTTTTAAAAGTAGGTATAACGGTTATATGATTTCAAGTGTTGACATCATTTTAGACTCGTAGAAGGAGTAAAACTTGAAGAGCATCTCTAATTAAATTTATTGTGGGTGCGTTCACGATTCTCAAACTTAAATTGAATATTTTGCGTATAATTCGAGGTTAACCATCGTGATCGTGATCATTTCCTTGTTTCATATCTTTGGGCTTATTATGGACATTTCTTAGTCATAAATACTAGAAGTGACTTCACTAGGCAGACACGACCTGTCGACAATATACTTGTATATTGTATAGGTAAAAAACTCAACTAAAGCACCTGTTGCATGTAGTGTAGTGTACGGAATTTATATAGAACAAAGTCAAACTGTCTATACGGACAGGTTACTACTACATGCAAAAGGTGCTTGCTTTAGTTAAGTTTTATACCAATAAGTACGTAATATTTCGGGCAAAAATTACATTTATATTATACGTTAGTAACCCGGAATATTTACTGTCAAGTCAATATTACCTTATCGACCAAATAAAGATGTACGAAATACAATTAAAAAATCTTCATACATCTGAACCAGTCCTAAATATGATGCAAAACACTTGCTTATTTGACCGTGTTTCTCTAATGAAAGAAGATGACATCATTTGGAATGCCTGGCTTTCTCAACGAACCACGCCCGTGTTGTGGGCGCATTATTTAATACCAAAGTAATTGCTTAGATCCCTATCATTATTGCGCGGACGCGGTGGGATGGCTCCCGGCGATGGACCTCATCTGCGTGGATTTTTTTTGGATCTAAAATACCGGTTATGCGATAGACGCACCCAACTGTTCCGGACCCGTCACGATTTTAAAAATATGTAACTACCTCGGTTCGGAAATTGGGTTCAAATTCTGTTTGTTAGGTGAATCGGACGCACGTTTTGTGACGAATGAACGCCCCACGATACACTTCATTTAATATTATACGGACGGTACCCTAAAAAACGTTTTTTTGCTGAAATCAGACGTGGGAATTGTGGACGGTTTAGTTTCGGGGCACCTTGTTATCTAACATCTTCATCGGGTTCATTGGGTATCGCCCCAAGCTTTAGTTTATCTTTACATAGAATAATAATCTTGTGGACTTGTCTGGAGGTCATATTACCTAACTAAATTTAGGTTAGATAGGCTATGTATTTTGATGAAACTTCGGTAATATTAACTTTGCGTAATTGATCCTCATTATCATTACTGTCCGGTTCCAGGCTCGACCAGGATACCCGATACATGCGTCACAAGTGACTCCGGATGCGGGTCGTATCTCCGTAACGCTTGTAACCAGTTTCACGACCACGCTTTTTGTCTCATTTTTATCTCTTCCCATTTTGTTTGCGATCTGGCCTTTAGGAGCCCAAGGGATATCTTATAGGGTTCAAGTGCAAGTCGGATTCGCACACGAAGGGTTCCTTAACACTATCGAAAAAAAGCTTGTTATTTTTAACTTATTTTGTTTTTATTATTTGTTGTTATAGAGTACCTTATCATGTAGTTTTTGATTTAGGATGAAAAACGTTAAAAAAAATACCATTCCTATTATCTACGAAGTTACTGAACAGAAAAATCTGTAATAATTAACAATTATTAGATGATCAAACGAACTTACCTGAAGTGAAGTTCGATCTTAATTATCCCGGCTTCGTCGAAGAGATTTAAATTCACCATGTAGTAAGCTCTGCTACGCGTTTAACCACTCGCACTATAGTTACTTATCGTTAGAAAGAGAAAGACAAAACAAGTTTTCCCTTCCAACGATATTCCCTAGTTCACTCCATCGCTATCCTGCGTCCTCATTATATTTAGAGTAGAATAGAAGGAGACACATTGATCATTTATATGGGTAGTTTTTGTCAAAAACAGTATGGGCGGGTTGGGACTTTAAATCTCTTCGACGAAGCCGGGATAATTAAGATCGAACTTCACTTCAGGTAAGTTCGTTTGATCATCTAATTATCCCGTCTTCGTCTCGAGATTTAAATTCACCATGTAGATGTTTGGAGATTATCAATGTTGTCGTTAACACATTGTATTAGTGAAAAGACAATTGAAACCATTAATTATTTATTGTATACGTAAAACGAAGTTTGTTACATTACTGAATAACAAAAAAAACAAGAAAAAATAAACTTTAATCTCTAAATACAGATTCTGTGAAGTTATTACTATCAACAATCGGCCTATTGTAGAAATTTGCAAATACTGCTGACTCCCCAGACCAGCCTGCGGATTTACGAATTATATCAACAGACACTCCAGCCAAATTAGCTGCTGATGTAGCAGAGTGTCGTGTACTATGCGGACGAAAGGTAGTGACATCAATTCCGCTTTCCTCCATAGCTTGCTTAATCCATCGTCCAATCGTTTGCGAGGATGCCGCATGAAAAGGTTTCTTGAACGTCAGTATAAGCCTTGTTTCACTAGCGGGCCGATTATTATGAGTTAAATTAATATAACTAATTAGTGTATGTGCTGGACATATACTCAGTTTTTCATTAAAAAACGGCAAATCAAGTACAGGTTGACATCGGCCAATGGCAGATGTTTTAACTAAATCTGTTATCTTGATGATGATTCGGTCATTAAATCTTTGTATATTACTTAAACGAATCAATGACAATGTTTGAGATCTTTGACCTGTTGCTAAAGCTAGCAAAATGACAAGTTTCTTAGTCATCTTTTCAATCGGTAATGACTCATTTGGGTACAGATTTGAAAAGTAATTCAATACAATCATAGGGTCCCACGTTACTGTATACCTCGGAAAAGAGGGTTTTAATCTAAAAACACCCTTGAAAAATCTTTTTAAACAATCATCGTGACTAATTGAATTAATTGAGATTAATGATATAGCTGACCTATGATTATTTAATGTACCATAGGAGGCACCATCTTGTAAACATAGATTAAGAAAATCTAACAAATTATGAATTTTAACGTCATAAATATCATTTACGGAATTTTCCTGGCAATATTGCCACCAAAGTTTTAAACTTGACGTGTACTGCGATAAGGTATTTTTCGACAATGAGGATATCATAACTTCTAAAGCCGAATGGGGAACTTGTCTTCTCAGGAAAGCTTGCCTGACAATATAGCCACAGCCAGGGAAAGCTGGCGGTGAAGAGGATGGATTTGTCTGAAAACAGATGAAAGCAAATATTTATTTGGTGGAAACGTAATTATCTCACTAACCACTAGGGACATTGCAAAGGGGTACCACGGTTGAGATGGCCATTTAGGAAAGACAAGAATACCAGTAGCCTTGTCGGTCACTATTTTCTGCAGCGTTTTAAGGATGAGAGAAAATGGTGGAAAAGCGTAAAAGAAATACCTGTGCCAGTTAATTGTGAAAGCATCTACATTATACGCATAGGGATCCCTTTTCCACGATATATATTTTTCACACTTTGCGTTTGTTCTAGACGCAAAAAGGTCAATTTCAGGTTGGCCAAATATTTTAACTAATTTGTTAAAGGCTTGAGAAGACAATTCCCATTCCGTATCAATATTAACTTTCCTCGATTCAGAGTCAGCATCGATGTTAAGCGAGGATTTTATATAAGAGGCATAGATAAAAATATTACGCTCTTCACACCACTGCCATATCTCTCGACTGATTTTATTCAGGTGCGGGAATTGCACACCTCCCATTCGATTAATATAGGATATGGCAGTGGTGTTGTCGATACGCATTAGAATTTCGCAGTCATTACATTGTTTTGCAAAAGATTTCAATCCGAAGAAAGCCGCTAAAAGTTCCAAGTAATTTATGTGTTGTTCTGCCTCTGCAGAAGTCCAGAAACCACCAATTTTATCAGTTCCACAAGCTGATCCCCACCCAGTTGTGGAAGCGTCCGTGAAAATCTCTAATACATAACTAAATGTCCGAATGGGATTATATGTATTAAGGATATTTTCTTCCCACCAGTTTAGATCTTCACGTAAAGAAATTGGAACTTTCATAACTCTGTCATAACTATTAAAATTCATAAGAGCAAGGTATTTAGCTCTTTCTATAGATTTAGTGTACACCCAGCCATAAGAGACTGCTGGGCAGGCTGCTGTCAGCATTCCTGCGTATCGAGCTAAGTCTCGAATCCGTATTGTATCTAAATGCTTGATATGGATCGTAAGTTCCATAATAGTTTGTTTCTTTTTATTTGGTAATTCTAAAGTCATATCTTGCGAATTCAAAATAAACCCAAGAAATTGACATTTTTGGCTTGGAATGAAAACAATCTTTTTGTAATTTATAATGAATCCCAATTCAGTGAAACATTTTATAGTTTCGATGGTATTCTCAATGCAATCTTCGTACGTATTTCCGAAACATAAAGTATCATCTAGATAGCATACGGATTTAAAGCCCCTAGATCGCAAATGTGTCATTACAGGTTTCATAATCTTTGTAAAAATATATGTAGCCGAGCAAATTCCAAAAGGGCACAAAATTCGAAAAGAGTTTCGTTAAAGAAGAAACGTAAGTATTTACGGTGTGCGATGTCGATCGGTAATGAGAAGTATGCCTCTTTAAGGTCTAAATTACACATGAAACAATTAGGTGTCAAAAGCCTCATGGCTGTTCTACTGTCCTCCATTTTAAAATGATCGGCGTAGACAAACTTATTTAATTTCTTTAAGTTTAAAATAAACCGCATATCACCATTACTTTTCGGAACGAGGAAAATACTCGATATAAACTGCCCTTCGATCGGGTTACAAGGTTTGATTACTTTAATATGTAATAAATGTGATATTTCTTTCTTAATAGCTAAAGTGTCTGTATTGCTAAACGATTGTTTAGGATACTGGGTGGTGTCTTGACATGGCACTTCAATAAAAGGAATTCGATAACCCGAAATAGCTTCTAGCACGTTGCTGTCAGAAGTTATAGCTCGCCAGGAGTCATAGAAATACTTCAAACGACCCGCCTGTACCTCTATGTCGCACGCCGGGATCGGGATGTCGACGACGTCGCGGCGGTGGTGGCGGCGGTGGGGCTCGAGCGCGACGCAGCGCCGGCGCTGCTGCTCGCTGCCCGCCGCTGCGCTGCGCTGGCGGCTGTCTGTTTGTTTGTTGTTGACGAGGCGGGCCTTTCCAGTTTAAATTGGTCGACGACGTAGAGGGCGCCGGAGGTGTAATCAGTTGGCCGGTCTTCTTTATACCTCTTGAGGACTTAATGAATTCTCCTAAATTCTCTCCGAATAAGAAGCCGTCGCGTTGTCTATCCTTGAACGGTGTCACATAAGATTTATCTAATAACGGTGTAATCAAAGATCGCCGCGTATCTGTTTCTAAGTAATGGGAGTCTGCAATTAATTTGCCAACGTCATTAAGGGTCCTGACGATCTCAGGATTCGACATACTTTTTGTTAAAATACCCGACATGGTTTTTCCTAAGGCCGCTATAGCTCGCCCTAACTGACTTTGTTTGGAGGACACTCGTTTGTCACGGTTCCTGCTGGGATCCGTTAGCATAGCAGATATTTCAGGATTAAGAGTCGGAGGCTTTGCTAAGGGGACGTTTTTTGGATATAGATATTTATTAAACAGTTCTTCTTTAACCTCTTTCTTGAGTCCTTGCTTAAGTATGGGCTCCCATCGTTGCGATATGTCTTGTAGTATGTCTTCACCCCATTCTGGAGTGTCCTTTTGTGAATCGCCTAGGGCCAGCAAGAGGTCAGGGTCCACTGCAGGTGCGGGGGCGGGCGATGACGGCGGCGGATGCGATGCCGGCGGAGGCGATGCCGGTGGAGGTGATGCCGGTGGAGGCGATGGCAGTGGCGCCCTAGATGTATCTTGCTCTTCGGATACATCTTCCACATCGTAATTCGGATGTTCTGTAAACATAATTCTTTGTTCTTATCATATGAACAAAGGAAAGTTGCACTTACTTGCAATAAACCCAAAAAAGAGGGTAGTTTTAAAAAATTGTGCAAAAAATAACGAGTTGGCTTCAATGAGTACAAAATACGTATCATAAATTGGTTAATATCTCGTATTAACTCGATAAAATATCACTGGTCAATATCTCGTATTGCCTCGGGATTAAAAAGTCTACTGCCTAACATCTCGTGTTAGATCGGAGACATATACTTAGAAATAGTAAGAAGTACAAACCTTCTATTTGTACATCATAGGCATCATCACTGTCAGTACCGCTGGAGTAAATTACACGCCTGCGTTTCTTTGTTAATAGTTTTGCCTCATATTCCTTAATCTTCCTTCTCCATCGGTCTTCGTTGCATTCTCGGTGCGGTCGCTTAGACATTTTGGTAACTACGTGCGTAGTGCGCGCGCGCACGAACAATAATGAGGACGCAGGATAGCGATGGAGTGAACTAGGGAATATCGTTGGAAGGGAAAACTTGTTTTGTCTTTCTCTTTCTAACGATAAGTAACTATAGTGCGAGTGGTTAAACGCGTAGCAGAGCTTACTACATGGTGAATTTAAATCTCGAGACGAAGACGGGATAATTAATATCATCCTGTCCTAACTTGCATAGTTTTTTAGAAATTCGCAAGAATCGTAACACAAACTTATTTGCTGCTACTTAACTAACGGCGACCTATGTCGATGTATGGGGACAACAGTTTTTCAACAGCAAAGTTAAGTTTGCCCCACAATATAGTTCATCTTGAACTATTCACGTATCTTCTTACGAGTTTGTACACAACTCGCTGCGCGAGTCTGACTCACACTTGACAGGCTTTTTTTATTTCAGATTTCTTTACCGCCATTTTTAGTTACCTATCTCGAAGAATTTGGCCTTTTGCCGGATGGGGTTCTTTTTGTTGTAATAGGACTTTTTTGAATTCTCTAATAGGGTTTTTTTAGACTCCAATCAACGAACGTCTAAATCGTCCAGTTGTGCAAAACTAGCTCGCGAAACGAAAACCTACGCCCTATTTAGCTAATTGCATGACCGACTTAATGGACAGAATCAAACCAAATTTATTCTCGTTATCTAAAGTCAGTTTTCAAAACCATGTTTCCCATGTTCCATAAACTATTTCTCCCACGGCTTCTCACATTGTCAGCACGCGATGTAGAATACAGTTCGCAACTAAACTCATGACTCTTATTCTTTAAACAATAAAGCACTCTTCGTTGCCTTCTTTAGTCGCCCTTTGTAACAGTGCCATCAATCTAGCACCGGAACAATGAGTTCGTGCTACGTTCAGTTTTACACTACATTATTGTACCATTCCGATTTTACAAGCCATATGGAGATGTAAACAGCTATTCTGAATCACTGATGTATGACTTTCGATTTTGTTTTCGATTATATGTGTTACAATGCGTGAAAGCGATCGTTTCGGATATACTTTCTTATCATTTAAAGCTTATAGTAGTGTTTCTGTTTCTATTTTCAAAAGTCACTTTGGTCTATTTCTTTATTTTAACTGAAGTACATAAATTATGATGATTAAACATATTTACTTCAAAGGTAGGTGTTTTAAGTATAACACTTATTTGCATAAATAAAAGATACGATTTGGGCAAGCTGACCACGGGGCATTTGTTGTTATTTTTCTTCATTATTTTGCGAAATTTGAATGAAACTTAAGCATGCTCAGCCAATTCTACATATTTGAATAACTTTGTTGTTGTAATGTTGTTGTTTTTCATCCTTGACAAAATAGCTGAGCACAATTTATTTCCACGATTACATTTTTCATTTCAATCGAAATCCTACAATTCGCTTGGACCTGTTTACATACCTACTAAAAATGTAATATTTCCATCGAGCAGGGCACATTTTAAATTTTCATTGAAATAATGACAACAATACTACGATGGCAACCGCTAGGAACAAACACGAACTTAAATAAATAAAAGTATCAGGCCCACCGGCGAGACGATCCAAGGAAACAAATAAAAATCGGAGAACACAATGTATGTCAATTGTAAAAGGCTCAACCTAATACTATGCTAATAAGCGGATTCATTCATACGAGTATGTTTGAATAGAAGCAATGCCTTTGTTTAGATCTCCCACGCGTGTAACGGAACGCAGTCAGGTAAATGCTGCTTAAATCGTTGCCGCCACTAATGTATCACTGCGTAAAGCAATCGTGCGAAAGACTTTTTCCATTAAATTGTGTATATCTCTAAATATGTATGTTATAAATAAAACTATGTCACGTACTAGTTTATACATGCATGTATTTTAATTGACAGGTACCTTTATTCAGGTTGAATAAATTCACTCTTACTCTTATTGATCAAACTACGGCATTCAAATCACGATTACTAATACAATAGGACGCAGAAAAATGGGCGTGACAAAATAAATCACCGGTTTGATTGTATCAGACCTTTTAACAATTAATAGCTTGATTGTAAACGATAAAAATGGAATCATCAAAAATAATGGTGAAAGCCTTTTCTTTTGTGTTTAGAAAGAGAAACTTTAAACTGTCACAGTGGCCATAAATACTATAGATTGACGAATTCTGAGCAATAAAGTTAATGATGGAGTGTCACATAGTGGACGTAAATATCGGTTATGCAATGTAGTAGACAGCTCGAAAGTTACGGCAACCTTTAAAGATTTTCGCAACAGTAACTTTTCGATACGTACCTACTTAAATTTGCAAGTATAATTTGGACGGTGTTTAAAGATTGTTTTTGCACTGTTATTCTGGAAGGTATAGTTAGTAACAGCAATAACTGTATAAATAATGGAGAGCTTTTTTAGGTATATCAATACAGCAAAACATTTAGCTACCAAAAATGTACGTAATGTAATAAAAAACGTTCCTAAATTGGCCTTACCATGATGTCTCAATCTTGAAACACAGCATTAAGCCATCTTTAGAGATTTTCTGTTCGCTGTTTTCGTGTATAGTTGCGTTGCGTCAACATACTAAAATGACGCCTCATCCACTAGCTGGAGACTTACGAAGTTACGGAACTCTGTACAATGTACGTAATGTTTGTAATTAATTGTTACTACGAGTATCAACTTCTGTTATTTTGTACTTTGATAAGTTTAATATAATAGGCAATCATTTTATATTACGCTAATTTTAAGTTTTCGTTCCCTACCTTTAATAACATCGCTTGATAGCGAAGCTATGCTAACTTTACAATAAATTGTCGCAAACGCAACACCTACTGCTTTTATGATATATCCAGTGTGTTCCAGTTTTGTCTTGACTGTTAAGTGTATGTAACACAAATTTATTTCCCTTGGCATTAAGTATTGTTCGGGTCAGTAAAATTTAACGCAAGATTGCCTCGTTTATTCTGCCATGCTTACGTAAAGTAATATAATTTTTGAAACTTGCGTAAAGTATGAGAAAATACTTTAATGGTTTCTGACATTATAAAGTGTATGTAATTCTTGAAAAGAAGTTATCACGTCTACCCTTAAAATACTTTACCATTTTATCGTTTTCTAGGTATCTCTATACAAGAAAATGTTACAGAGACTAGCCTTATAGGTTATGGTATGTTAGGTTACTTATTTCTAGTTTATGAATCGTGCTCTATTGACACTAACCTATACCGTTGTAAATTTTATGAAGGGTGTATGAATATGTTCTGAAGCCGACAGTAGAGTCTTTATCGGATCGAAATATCAGTCAATTGAAAACTGTGTACATCTAACAGTGTTGGCCAAATACCCCGTGTTTACAAAGATGGTAAATTAGCGCCTACCTCGATTATTCACCGCTGCCACTTGTACCCTATTCTCTGCCAATATATCGTAGTGACGCCAATAATCTGATCGCCTCACGGCTGGTAAGTTTATCACTTCCGCCTGGCTGCTGTTCTGATACAGCGAGGTTATTAGACCGTGTTGCCACTTTGGCGCCTTCAGGGTAGACACCTATTCTCTTATATTTCTTGTTTGACTGATCTCTTGAAGTATAGATAAACTACTTATAGAACTACGAATATTTTCAAACTTTACTTTGTTCAAATGTTTTTGCTCACTGTGCAATCATGGTCTGCGAAAATGTATGTCGTAGACAGTTAGATAACATTAAATGTACTGGTTTCTACCAGAATGGTATGAGCACCTTAATTCCTACTTAACCCCCCTTATTCCTACTAAGACTCACGTTTTTATTTATTTCGATATTTGTAATCTTAGTTCCAATTCTAACCTGTTCCATTGTTTCGCTTGTTTTATCTATCGGTTATTTATTGGTATTCTACTTACAACTGTCTGTATCATCGAGGTTCTTACTGCTTTTCAGCTACTCTAACCCAGTAGATAAGCTATGCCCCTAGCCGTACGCGACGGCGCAAAATGCTGGTAATAGCGTGCCTTTATCTTGAACAAAAGAGCCGACGTAGTCGTGGTGTGATGCATGTACCTTCCGCTGCGGCGTAAATACACGGCCTGCATTTTACGCGTCAGATAAATATAAACGTACCCAACGTTTAGTGGGGTTTTGATAGGAATTAGGTGCTATGGCTATGATTGGCTTAGATCGTGACCGTTACACATTTATTTGAGTGGCAGTTTAATAAAATAACGTATGTATTTGGAAAAATATATTACATTTTATTTTCTTTACAGGTGAGACGAGAACGTTCCACACACCTATTAATTCGGTAAGATTGACAGAAGAAATTTAAAGGGTGGGCGTCTGTCTATAGTTTTATCCGAAGATCGATATCTTGACTATTTCAACTCTGCCATTACTATAAAATTAGTGAGTGGTTGTGTTTAAATTGTATCCCGATAAGTAACCGAAGATATTATTTATTCATCGTCTTAATATAGTTCAAATGTTAAAAGTACACGTACAAGTCAATTTTGTTTACATTGTTACCTGGATTTATTCGAAATGTCAGTCAGCCTGGCATAGTCTGCTTTATTTTTGCATCGAACCGACCTAGACATTGCACTAAACAGCTTCGCGTTGCATATTCGTCTAATGCCGCATAATCTTGTCAATCACGCATGCGTCGCACGTGCCCTGGCGCGTTGACATGCATGCCACGCTTGTTTTACTCCGATATTATCTTGGACATTTCACTTGATGTATCTATTATGCGAATAGTGATTTATTCCGGATCCTTGTGCTTCTTTGATCTATCATCATTAGCTGTTTACAACTTCAAAGCTTTACAAGAGTAAGGTATTTCGTCATCAATATAAACCTATAGCCAGCGGGTTAGTGCGCATTTAATAAACGACAGCAATAGTACATTGTGTATCAAGGGCGGTAGGTAAGGAATTACAAACGAGTGTTTGTTACAAGGCCGAGGCAAAGCCGAGGGCTTTAATAACACGAGTTTGTAATTCCTTTACCGCCCGTGGCACACACAATGTTTTTCATCACACTTGTGAGGAAATCTAATTAAAATTAACCTTACTTAACCTAAATAAAATTGTAAAACTGACAGTGACATTAGTGACATATCCATAGACAATGCGCAACGTTCGGAAACCATAGCGGTACAGACCTAAAACGGTTGATTTTATAATTGCAAAATACTGAAATACACTATTGAAACATTTAATTAATGTTACAGAAATATGTGTTTACATGTATTTGCAATACCAGTTCTCTTTAAATAAATATTTCAGTGATAAAAGTTAAAAAAGTAAGTTGGCGTTTCCTTTGAACATGACAAATAAGAGTAAAACAGAACCAGCGTTTCAAATTTAAAAAGAAAACCATTACGCCCTAGGGCGTAATAGCTCATTTACGGCCCGCAAAACCTACGTGTAATGCACCATTTTCGAGCAAGTGTGATGAAAATATTTTTTCCTCACACTTGCTCGAAAATGGTGTCATTACACGTAGGTTTTGCGGGCCGTAAATGACCTATTACGCCCTAGGGCGTAATGGTTTTCTTTTTAAATTTGAAACGCTGGTTCTGTTTTACTCTTATTTGTCATGTTCAAAGGAAAAGCCAACGTACTTTTTTAACTTTTATTACTGAAATATTTATTTAAAGAGAACTGTTATTGCAAACACATGTAAACACATTTTTCTGTAACATTAATTAAATGTTTAAATAGTGCATTTCAGTATTTTGCAAAAATAAAATAAACCATTTTAAGTCTTTACCGCTAGGTTTCCGAACGTGACTGTCTTCGCATTGTCTATGGATAATATCACTAATGTCACTGTCAGTTTTACAATTTTATTTAGGTTAAGTAAGGTTATTTTAATCAGATTTCCTCACAAGTGTGATGAAAAACATTGTGTGTGCCACGGGCGGTAAAGGAATTACAAACGAGTGTTTGTTACAAGGCCGAGGCGAAGCCGAGGGCTTTAATAACACTCGTTTGTAATTCCTTTACCGCTTACCGCCCTTGATACACAATGTACTATTAAACATGACAATAAATCGTCAATACAACATTTCAACGTAAAATGTATGTCTAAACGATATTTGATTCTCACGATCAGGACCAGTTATAAGTTAAAAGAAATTAGACACTTTATTTGCCAACCGAGTCTTTGTAAAATAAAATAATGGTTACTTGGAATTCTTGGGAACAACCATATTTAGACTGACAATAATACAATCAAAGCGGACCTAAGTAGTCATAAAATGTGTGGAATTTTATTTAATTAAAATTAACAATAACAATAACGTAGACGGCACTCCTTGTCAGATCTGATTTATCGTTCTGTTGACCAGCTGGCGTTCTTGTAGGCAGCCTTGAAGGCCTATCATACTATCGTCATGAGCTCGGATGAGAGGAATTGGGCCGCGTCACGGTGGCTGGCCTGCCGGGTCAACGCCCGTGAACTCATGTGCATTTCCTCTTGGTTTACTGGTGTAGTATGACATGGCTTATTTGGGGCGTGAATTCTTTACTACTCGGAATGCTTTTATATAATGCCGATAGATAGACAGATGAAAGATGATAAGACACTATTTGTTTGTTGGTTTTATATTTAATTAGTTAGATAAGTAGGTATCAAATCAAAATATATTACCATTATCATACATTCACGTTTATAAGGGACAAAAAGTTTAAACAGAGCATTAAAGATGATTGCTACTTTACAACTTCTTTTTTCATAGTTATTTAGCCACTAAGAGTTTAGTTTTAATAGTAAACATAATTTATTCCGAAGTCAGAAACCTTTTTTTGGCTACTTACAAAAAATATAAATATCGAATAAATAGCAAATATGAGTAGTATGCGGATCCGGCAGTTCTTATGAATACCGACTGGGTGCATCGTGTGCGGAATCACCCAGTGTTTGTTTGTGGAGAAACCTGCGCGTAACCTCTGACACTAAATCCAAGATGGCGCCGCTGTCAAACTAAATACTCTTACTTTCCTTATCCATTAACGAATCGCATTTACCGTTGCTTCGGATGAGCCATTGTGGGCGTTTTGATCCACAGATATTGTTGTGAAACATTTGAAAAGAGAGAATTCAATCTATTTTGAAATAAACGACTACCGATTTCGGTAACTTTGGAGTTTTATCGCATCTGTCGTGCAATCGCTGGATGGGATCCTATTGGATCGCATAAATTTAAAAGGCATAATTCATCATTTGGCATAATTCATCATTCGGCATAATGCATTTTTTTCTTAAACTGTAGAATTTTCAGGACTCTTTAAGGCCTCATCCTGTTAAATAGGTTAGGTTAGGTTTGCGTTATAATAATCCTGAAAAGTTTACGTGTTCAGAAAAAAAAGCATTATGCCAAATGATGAATTATGCGAAATGATGAATTATGCCTTTTCATTGTGAGCTATTTTCATTAAAAATACGAATTTAAGTGATCTAGGGATAATAATCGACACTTCTTTAGAGATAAATTAACTCTTAGGTAAATTTGCATTATGATGATTCAAAATGCAAGAAAATAGTGCCTTGCGTTGCCTCTTGCCGTGTTATGACCCTGATGATAATAATAATGATGACGATAATGCTAATTGTTGCCTACTTTAGGTATATTGTACAGTCAAGTGTGAAAACATGTATCGAATAAATCGTTTCATAAATATCTTCCGAAGTTTTTATTGCAGACGGAGAAGGTGTCGAACATATTTTTGAGCATTTGTGTGCATTCATATTTTTACACTTGACTGTATGTGAATTTCCAGTGGCGTGAATTCACAGATGCACTAATTTTGACCTACAGTTAGTACCCACAAGTACCAATGGTTCGTATTGCATGTGACTCTACCTTAGATCGTACATTTTCTGTTTTATTATTTATATCAATATTCACAACAACTCAAGGGCGATGAATTTACATCGCGTGTCTAACATCTTTCGCAATAACGTGAATTAGTTTTCATTTAATCTCTAATCTATAAATAATCACCGAAGCATTGTTCGAAATAATCTCAATTTGAAACGTGTTATTTAGTCAAATATTTAGTAGACACGCAGATAGATTTAATATCCGTATGGAATTCCACTTTGATCGCTTATTATCTATTGCATAAATGTGACATTATGCGGAAATCAACATTAAACCGTTACGTGACTATATTACCGACATCTCAGTTATTTCCCTTGCCATCTTAGGTTAAAGGTATTTGTTTCTTTTGAATCAGCTTACTCGTATAATGTTCTAACTGAAAAATCATTTTGGGTAAGCTTAGGTATCGCGGGTGACCAATTTTCATCGACATTTGTATTGTTGCTTATTATGTATTTATCCTTACTAGTATATCGTTTGTTACCTTACTAATATTGTAAATATGAAAGTGTGCGAAGATAATTATTTGAATGTTTAGATGTAGTGAGTGGCGGTATGGATGTTTGTTAGTCAATAATCTAGTAACAGTTGAATAGGATGAGATAAAATTAGGCTCGCAGGTAGACTAAATCCTGTATTGAAACATAGTAACTGTTAAGATTACGCTCTGTGGAATTAGAGCTGCTGTTTCATCCGCGTTATTAATTTCCGTAAATTATTATTTTAGTAGGTCCAGCTCGGCAACAAGTTAAAGTCAACCGTGCTATACAGAAACCCATTCAGTGAACTCCTCGCTAACGCAAACGCAATGAGGAAACAATGCACGGAAGATTAATGCTAATCTGTTTCAATGAACGTGCGTACTCCATTTTGATATCGAGTGGAACTAGGCTGTCTGTGTGCCTAAATAGCCATTACAAGGACTAGTTTACATTTACTAGGGATAAGTAGTTGTAAAATTACAGGCCGCGGCTTCCAAGAATGAGCAGGGAGATGTGACAGTTTTAGAGCTTATCTTTGCAACTTACGCTTAGGAACAAAACAACATAGGTAACGTAAAAAAATGTTTATGCGACACCTGGCCATAAAGTGGCTTTACGTTTACGTGGCGTACGGAAAAACCCGCTTTCTGGTCAAATGTAGACATAAAATTATGTACACAACACGGGAGGTAATAAAGAAAGCCCTCGATCGCATATTTACGTCCCTCGCTTGCAGCTCAGGCCGCAAACATCTGCGATCTCGGCCTTTCTTTGTTTTACTACTCTAGTTGTGTAATGTACTATTTTCGACGTTACTGATATTAATACTTGATTCATTTAGTGGTCCATTTATCAAAAAAGTAATGCTTCAACCGACGAATCATTCAAATAAGTGCGGTCGCTAGAGACGTCGGCTAATCATTTCTAATCTTTAACTTCATCCTTAAGTGCTATCATCGATACTCAAAAATACTGAATGTAAAAATTTAGAATTTTTGAGCATCAGTCGACCGCACTCTAGAACTTCTAACCTGATTTTATCTAGCTTATAACTGTCCTATTTAGGCACTGGATCAGATATACTTTCATGTAGCATTCGAGCGGTCAAGAAGTAGGCCTCACTTTCTACGTTGCGTTAACGACTGCCATAGAGCACGATGTGTCGGTGAAATATGGCTATTTTCGGTGAAATATGGTGGTATATTTTCGTATTGGTGAAAGGATGGAAATTAGCATATGTTGCGACCAAATGAGTGTCGTTAAGCTTTATTTGGACATCGTGGGACTATTGTTAACGTTTCGTTGTATATTATTACTGGAATAACATGAAATTCGCTCACACTTAACTCAAAAAAAAAAAAAAACTCTTGTAAGAACAGGTGCTGTACTGTGAATACAATTATGAATCCTCATAAATTATTAATGTAAGAATACGTATGATCTTGACAATCTGATGTTATGTAATTCGATAGCTCATTATAGTCATTATTAAATCTGATTAATTCCATTGAATATGAATGCATAATAAGACATGACATAATGTTAGCGTCACGGCACGCACAGGTGCTTTGGGTTGTAGATTTAGGCATTAATGCAAAATACGAGCATTATAACCAACTGACCCCGTTATAAAAATCCAATATTCAAATTCTGCCTTCGTTATGACAAAACAAATTAGGTAAATCACAATTTATGACATTTTGAAGTTAATATAGTACTGCAATATGAGATGATTGATTTTGGTGTCTGGTTTAGTGGGCTAGTGGTTAATAATGCTGATAAGCCTTCGGCATTTGTTGCTTGTTACGCATTTGCTGGACGCAATGCGTTAAGCATAATCTAGAATACATACACGTTTCTGTTTATCTGGGAGACTTATAGCATTGCTTTGATATTAGTTCATAGTGTATACATATAAATTATATTGTAAATATTTATACGGTGTACTGTACACAAACAACGCGATCATATTAAACACAATATTGGTTACAATTCTCATGAGCAACATCGCCTCACTTGATTGATATGCATCTAGCTTACCGAATATAACTAGAGGTACCTAGATCAAATAAATAGATAGGTAAGTACTATTTCATCTATCCCTACCCACGCTAAACTATAATCAGAGCTCGGAATAGGTAGTGCCTATTTACCTAAACTTTGCGGGAGGACATAACTAAGAGTGGTTACAACCACCAAAAATAATTATTTATTTTTATTGAACGCGGGATTTCCTGGGATTAATAAGAATACATAATGTACATAAATTCACACTCGGGGTTAAATTATTAATGAAATACAAGATATATTGAGGACTCAAAAATCCACTTCATACAAAATTTCTGCATTAGACAATTGTATTTCATTAATAATCTAACGTTGAGCGTAAATTTATATGGATAATCTATTATTAATAAACCAGGGAAATCCCGGGTTCAATAAAAATAATTAATTATTTTTGGTGGTTGTAACCACTCTTAGTTACGTCCTCCCGCGAAGTTTAGTTAAATAGGCACTACCTATTCCGAGCTCTGACTATAATTCCTGGGCAGGAATACTTTTTTTAACTCACATTCTTGTCAATTAATCCCTCTAAAGCAGAGTTGGGCACTCATGATTAAAATCATCAATTTGATTAAAAAATTGCAAGAATAAATGATTTTAATTTAAAAAAAACTAGATTTGAATTGATTAATTCCATCAAGAACGATTCGTACCTGAAAATATTGATTGAAATTAACTTAATCGCCAATCAACTAAATTTTATCATGATTTTTTAGTTTTCTATGATTGAGTTTTTTCCTAATGTAGAGAGGCTGGATATTATAAAGTCGAAAGTGACTCTGTCTGTCTGTCTTCACCTTCATCTTCATCATCATAAGGCTCGAGTCTTTTGGAACACTAATACCTACCTATAGGTTAATCTGTTAAGATGTCACGAAGCCTGATACGAGTACTATATGCCACCAGTGAAGTGAAATTAATCTTAATCTGAATACAATTTACAACCAACCAACTAATGTTCCTGTTTACCCAATGGTTAGTCAACCTAACAGTCGTTAGAGAATGCCTTAAGGCATTAAGTCCGCCGATTGTCCTTTTTAGGGTTCCGTACCAAAATGGTAAAAAAGTGGTGCGACTCTGTCTGTCTGTCTGTCCGTCAGTCATAGCCAGATATCTCAGGAACTACTGCTGCTAGATATGAAATTTGGAATAGTTTTAAAAGTAGCTAACCCGACCCTATTTGACATAAAAAAATCTTGTCTCATTTTTACTTTTTTTAATGGGAGTTTGAAAATTTAATGTTGTGCTATTGTATCAAATGGGGTATCAAATGAAAGGGCTTGATTTCTAGATTCCTAAGCCATTTTTATTTTTTTTGTTAATCACGTGCTTTTTGATTTATGACCAAAAACGTTCAAAAAAATCCCATTCCCCCCTATTATCTTCGAAGTTACTGAACAGAAAAATCTGTAATAATTACCAATTATTAATATCAACCTGAATATTACAGGAAAAATATAACGGTCTTCCTAACTTTAATATTTTTTTAGAAATTTACAAAAACTTAAAATCTATCTAGCGGAGAGTAGCAAAACTAAGCGATGGCCTGTTTCAGATTACAGAAAAACGTGTACAATCATTACTCATCAAGTTCTAAATATTACAGGAAAAATATAACGGTTTTCCTAACTTGCACTGTTTTTTAGAAATTTGCAAAAATCATAACATATACTTATTTGCTCCTACTAAACAAATCGACAACATACAGTTCTTCTTGAACTATTCGCGTATCTACTTATGAGTTTGTACGGAACCCTCGGTGCGCGAGTCCGACTCGCACTTGACCGTTTTTTTATTATTATTGCGCAATCAAATTTTAATAAATAAATAAATTTAATCAACTAAAATCTCGACATTATTCTTAATATTAATCAAATTTCAGTTTTGTCCAACTCTGCTTTAAAGTACGTAGCAGGGCCGGGTGGAATATAATTATGTGTGTATTTTCGACCTACCTACGGGCGCTATCTCTCTCAAAATGTTTGTCACTATACTGTTCGATTATTTTATAATTGTGAAATATTTTCGCTACTACGACCGCAATTATGATATCATCCGGCTTTACGTCAAATCTGCCGTCCTAGTCTAAAAGGCGACTTTTTACTATGAACTTCCATAGCAAAAAGTCGCCTTTTAGACTAGGACGGCAGAAATGTGAAATGGGTCAAAATAATCTATTTTTATGTATACCTGATATGGACTCATGTGCGAGATAAGGTAAATACAATGTTAGGTAGCCGGTGAACTAAGAAGGACATGGCTAGAAACTAAGAATTTATGTTGGTACGTAACAAGTGATTGGCTTACGGCAAATATGGGGGAGCAACGATATTCAAATTGCGTTAGGGTTGGTGGACGTATTTTTTGTCATATTGAAAGTGGACTCATTCTAACAGCCTTGTGTACATATTTTCTTGACGTGCGGGCTAATATTCCCACTAGAGGTCACTTAAGTTGATTGATGCGGCTGAATTTTTTTTATCTATGAAATTTAAATTTACCTTGTAAAATTATCTGTCAACGCTTCTTTTATTAAACCCCGATTTATAGTAGCGCCGCCCTCTGGAAAAAAAGTTCTTTTAAGTAGTCTGTTAATCGATATATTATATGGACGTAGTTATGCAATAACATTCCATTCCACATGCAAAATTTATTGTATTATGGACTTTGTTTTTAAAGACAGAAGGTTGATATTTTGTTTTGTGGGTTGGAACGTTATTGCATAACTACGTCCATATCAGATTGAAATGGCAGATTTATGTGACCAAGTGTCAGACATTGTACTACCACAATTATCCAAACGCGACACTGACTAAACAGTATTGTGATACTTAAACAGCTAAAAATGCGTTCGATATAAAATTTATTTAAAAAAATTAAACTATGAAGGTATAATATGTAATAAGTACCGGTCTTTATAAGCAGTATCCGTAGCGTCGAAACTTTATCATACCTAAACGGGCAGTCTATTATAAAGCCAGTGTCCAAGCAACCCTATAACCGATACATGAACCGTGTGATTTACTAAAAGACACGCCGCCTCCGGCGACACAGTTTCCGAGAAGATCGCGAGATTACGCCGCTCCACAATACATTTAGTTAACCTTATTGTATTTATTTACCTAATACAGCATGAGAACGAAGTAAATACTATTTTGATAATGTAATTGGCGATTGTTCAACTGTAATTGAATCGGGTATCACGATTATTTAGCTACGCACTATATCAAAGTGCAATTTAGCTATTTCGTGTTTGAGAGTAAGTTTTGTAAAGTAATTTAGTTCCGAATTAGTAATAATTGGTGTAATAATCTGATTTTGAAGATATACGAGTATGTAACCCTTAAGTGTTTTGGTCTTGCTGGTTATGCCAATGGTTCCGAACCTGGGTATCCCAGGGAACCCCAGTATTAAGTTTTCTCAGGGTTAATACTTAATATTAAGTTTTTTTTTAAGTACTTTCAAAAAATAGGTGATACAGGCAATTACCTATTTTTTGCCGGGGTAACGATAAAGTCTAGATGGGGTCTGTGGGTGATGTAGCAATAAAGGTTAGGAACCACTGGGTTATGCGATATTTATTTATATAGAATGTAACGGGTCGCATGCTTCACCCGGAACATGAATCTTATCAGATACTTTGCTTCTCTTTTAATGTGATAAATATTTAAGTGGTTAACATAGAAGTTGGTGTTTACTGATCATTAGCTCAGCCGCTTACGGCCTGATGTCCAACGTACATCACTACGACTGCAGATGCTTATCGGAGCCGTTTCATTTGATGGACTTGCATTACGAAGTGCGGGCGCGCTTCAAAATCCGCGTGAACATCTAATCGTGATGTATATACTTAGGTACGGTGTTCGAATAAATATAGTCAAAGGATCAAAACCTATCAAAACTTTTAGTATTTTTATAACATTGAGTGAGACCTATCTAATGGAATCTGCTTGCGGATCAAATTCTCAACAAAATACGCCTATGCAATTTACACATAAAATTAAAGTAGATATGAGAAACTCATATATACTTTAAAATGTAAACAGCTAAATTTCATAGGCACAACTTTTTGCTTGTTGACAGCTGTTAAACACCGTTTTGTGCCCATCTTGAGACCTCTCCCATAAATTATCCCCTTGCTTCCACACAGCGTCGGCTGCGTTTGCGCCGACGAGCATGGTACAAGGAAATCGCTATAAATACTTGGGTAAAAATGTTTGAAACTGATTCACGTAAGGTTTTTTTTTAATGATTAGCGTGCGTCAGGCATCTAGATATATTGGAATGATTTGTTTTACTCTTCTCATCTATGAATTTGCACAGCCTAGATCTTCCTATTTTTATTTTCCAATGCAATAAAGGAGCTTTATACTGGCGATGGTTATTAGCTTTGTTTGCTGAAAAACGTGTTATGAAATTTGTAATTGATACTCTACAAATATGAGAATTGGCTAGGTAAAGATTTTTCGTTAAGGTCCAGTAAATATCGCTACTGCATTTTAATTCCCTGTAATTATTCGAAAACATTATTTTAAATTCTCGATTTGACACTTGAAAAAAAAAGGACGCGGAAATGTCGCGTGTGTAGTGTGTACGTGTACGTACATGCATATTAACAAAATAGGTATCTGTATGAGGTCTGTGGTGTGTCGATTGACAAGTGTCATTTGCTCATGATTCACAGTTAATGATTCTGTTTAAGTATTTGTGTGTTCGGTGTTATTTGATATTTGTGCTGGCCTTTGGATTGAAGAAAAAAGTGGAGAGAATTGCAAGAATTATAGAGTTTCACAAAAATTACATTTAGTTTTGTCACAATTGACAGCTGACAGCCGACACAGACCTCGTTTAGCCAATTGTTTTACTTAGGCACTAATTTTGTCAGTCTGGCGTCCCTTTTTTCAAATGTTAAATCGAGAATTTAAAAGAATATTTTGGAAAAATTACAGGCAATAAAAATACAGTAGCGGTATTTTCTAGATCATTACGTCGGGAACTATCGAAAAAATATCGAGGGTTTCAGGCCAAAGGGGCGTACCTATACGCAATAGTAGGACTATTGCGTATACGCCCCTTTGGCCTGAAACCCTCGATATATAAATTACACACCTTTGAAAAACTTTACTCACCCAATTGGCAATCGATGTGTCATCGGTTGTCAGTTAAACATCACAGTGGATCTATTGTCCTCGCTCAGAATTCTTGACTTAAGTCGTAGCCAACAACCTTTTCACGCCCATTCCCTGTCAGGCGCTACATTGCGAAAGGTGTGCGGATCTCTGAACTGGTTCCAGTAAGGAAGACTTACAAAAAAACTTCAACCATTCTGTAATCAACAAGGAGGAAGTGTCTAGTTGATGGCAAACATTTTATTACATGTAATTTAATCATTTTATTACATGTAAGTAAATTCAATCAAACCGATATGATTTATTCATATTGACGTAATTATTACCTGGTCAATTAAATTAATGGTTTGGTTTAATAAAAAACGTATGCAAAAAGAGGCTAATAAAAACTTGATTCTCACATTATGTTAAAATAGAATATTATGTACAGGTGAAGCCGAAATAATGTTGGCTAATGACTTTCATTTAAAGTTAGGAAATATGAAAATTACCATTCTGGTGGTATCCACAATTATTATTATTAAGGTCTCTTCAGAGTGAAGTTTTCATCTGTTCTGTTAGGTTGTTCGTGGTGGTGAAATTGATGGTTGCCCAATAGAAAATCATACGTCGTAAATACTTATGTTACATCACAAGATATATCGAGATGTGAATGACAGAACGTATTCAATACCGAATCAGCAATTTCATTCGCACTTTGTAATGTATTTACATGATTTACTAATATCGGTCACGTTTTCAGAATCACCAGTTCGTGACACGGCACGGCAAAGTGGGATTTCGATTAGTAATATTACAAAAGTGAGTTTAGAATTGAAGATATCTCTACTATGACAAGAGGAACCCCACTTGTTTTAGTATATTATTCTTTGCCCGAAAGTATTGGTCGTCCGAAAACTTTCCGCATAACAAACGCTAATACGTACTATACTATTACACATACATACACATACTATTTAATTTTCAGAATAATTACCAAGCCCAAAGCATAACATTGCTACTTCGCAAGCAAATGTCATCATTACGTCTCTGGACTGGATAACTTTAATTAAAGGCCTATTTTTCCAGTTCTTCCTTCACATTACAACTAACATATTAAAAAAAAAATTATGAAATTTATAATTATAATAATAAATTATGAATATTATTTTGCGATGACAAAGGCAATTCGTGGTGTTTTGATGATGTGACTTAAGGTTCTGAAGCTCAAATTGACGCTGCTAATATATGATTTCTGGGTTCCTATTTCATAACATGATAGCACAATTACGTTACGACTCTTGTGAACATTGCCGATGCACTTCATGTTCGAAATAAACACAGTACAGTGTGGTGTGACCTTTCGCTCGCAACGTACAGAATGCGCTACACTACACGGACACGAAGGAAGATCTGTGGAATTTTAGTGACATTTAAAGGAACTTTGAGGTTAGCTATGCGCTCCGCGTGACGTAATTAATTGTGAGAAACATAAGAATGATTGACGTTGTGTTTTGTGTTAAATATAAACTATGCTATTTGGATCAAATTTGCAATTGTTTATATTATAAGAAGCTTGTAATGTAAGTGTTTAAGATATAACACGTTAACATGTTGAAGCAAATTTTTCTATATTATTACGGGATATTTTTCAATGGTGATTGCTGCAACACACTCTTTCTAAAACTGGGAAATTAGATAATAGTTTTCTATCTAACTCTTTCGGCAATTTCACTTTCTTGGTTTTTAGTTATTTACTAATATACATTATAGTTTGTTGAGGATCTTTACTATTTTCTGTATATATTTTCAGTACAGACATGTACATATGTTATAAAGAAGAGAATGAAGAAGTGTTATGAACGTGCAGTGTCAGAGCAGGAAGTAGTAGTAGCGCAAAGTCCGGAGCGAGTTGCTGGTTGGTAATAAATAAAAAAAGACGGTCACAAATTACCCTTGCGGTGACTTACGCGGTATAACAATATATTGCCGCTTCAACGTTCACTTTCGAGATCACGAGTTTTCCTTTCAGAACTGCACTCACATTATGTTCCATAGTTACCCAGATATCTTAATCTTTTGTTAACACTCACATAGCCAGCTGGCGTGAAATTGTGCATATTTCACATGTGTAGTCGCAGACGTAATAGGAACATTAAGTGTTTTGACTAAGAAGCATCTATTGCGTTTTGCTTTTGCACATTCCGATACCAGTGAGAGGGTCTAGTTATTCCATAGCAATATAGCCGCAATGAGGGACCAATCTGTAGGTCGAATTGCAATAATTTGGCAACGAGTTACAGAAAATATATTATGAATTTATTCAGGATTTGCATATTTGTGTTGTAAAAAAAGTAATGTTCCATTATCTTAATAGTACATTACATAACTAGGGTGGTAATACAAAGAAAGGCCGAGATCGCAGAAGTGTGCGGCCCGAGCTGCAAGCGAGGGACGTAAATATGCGATCGACGGCTTTCTTTATTACCTCCCGTGTTGTGTACATCATTTTATCTTTACACTTGGCCAGAAAGCGGCTTTTTTCCGTACGCGCAGTGTGCGGAAAAGTCACTTTATGGCCAGGTGTGGCATAAAATAATTTTTTTATGATTGCGATTTCTCATATCACAATATTAAGCCCATGCATCAAATGTGTAGCCGTCAGTTTAGCAATACCCATAAAATTAAACAATTTATGTCTTCACCCGACAAAAACTTTTTGTTCTACGAGATATATCAGAACGCAATAAACAAACAATTTATAGTGATGCTTTAACACGTTCGCTGCGGGATCAAAACTGGCATTTTTTTATACGGTGCGTTAACTGGCCGATGGGCCTGGTACTTAAACTTTCCGCCGCGGCGACATGGGGCTTATTGGCCCGGTAAGGTATCGACAGATATAAATGACTATAACTATGCGAAAACGTAAAAAATTGGATACCTACCAATCAATATCGATAGTAGACGAGTTGGTGGTCATAGTATTTGCTTCGCCTCGGGTTCCTATTATTTACTTGAGAGATATATGCAAACATATATGTAAGGTCTTGTGACCCGAAACCGCACTGAATAATAGGTTCAATTGAGGAAGTATTAGTGATGGGAAATAAGTTATCGACATATTATAATTTATCAAAGAAACAAAGAGACAAATTTTATAATAGAAACATAACAGACAGTAACTATTATTTCTCATATTCTACACAGAAAATATTATTATGCCACACCTGGTCAAAAAGTTGCTTCTTCCGCAAGCTGCGCGTATGGAAAAAGCCGCTTTCTGGCCAAGTGTAGACATAAAATGATGTCCACAACAGGGGAGGTAATAATGAAAGCCCTCGATTGCATATTTACGTCCCTCGCCTGCAGCTCAGGCCGCAAACATCTGCGATCTCGGCCTTTCTTTGTTTTACCACCCTAGTTGTGTAATGTACTATTTTACTGCAATTTCTTATGAATTACATGGGATTTTTTTAGAAACATGATAGTTAGTATCCTTTCTTACATTCTACGCAGAAAGATTTAATTTTCTTTGTAGTTTGCAATAACGGCTCGAAATTGAATGGAGAAAGTCGGCCGGTAACAGGCATGTTATCATGCTCTGGATGACTATATTTGCGTTTTTTAGGAGCGGTAATCATAATTGCTGTAGCTCTGGGGCAGTTTTCGCCTCCTCACTTGGTCCAGGATTGGTGATATTAATATCGGAGCGATTCTGCTTATGTGACTGTCTTACAGTTAGACCTCTAAGAATTTCTCTTACGTATTGTGTTTATTATTGTAATATTTACTATCAAATACTAGTCGCCACAATCTAAAGACGTAAACAAACACTAAACTAATGCACTATCGTATCTACGTCGGTTCCCGCTAATTACGTCACAACACTAGTCGGAAGTAAACCAATGCAATCACCTATTCAGTGCGGGAAGGGGTGGAGTGACCTTGTAATCTATGACGGGCCTTCCGGCCCATTACCCGCAAGGAATAAAAAAAAAATTCAGTCAGTGCGTTATCGGGCCGGAAAACCTTAGCACAATTTTAATGATTTATCGAGTAGCCCTTAAGGTCCTAAACTCAAACCTATACTTGTCTCTTTTGTACATACAGAAATACTCATTATACAGCCGCCGCACCAGGGTAAGTTCACCGTTTCTCGCCTCCGCACAGAGCGGGAGTACATGCATCGGGTATTTAGGCCTTATATCGCAGCGAACGTGTTAATCTGTTTGACACACAGCGGCGTGCTGTCTCAGCCATGCAAACCGAACTACGAATAAATTACAGTAACGACTTTAGCGTTTATCGCGTTTATCTAAAGTAGTTTTTGAATTAATAGCAGTAAAGTCGAATTTGTGATGTTCCGTAGTTGAAGATGTGTCGTCGATAGGCGCATACGCGGTTCCGTTAGCCGCTCACCTGCGCCCGCGCTTCTCTAGTTATGCTAATGGTTGAGTGCGGCGAGCTCTTAGTATTCGGGTTCACAGATATAAACTCATTGACTAAATTAGTTACCGGCATGTTCTTAGCATGGCATAATAATATTTTTACTATGACGAAGTAGAAAGGTCTATTGACGTATATAAAGGACAGGGCTAACGTGCGCGCAGACAGTTCCAACGCGTTGGTCCTAAAAATCAGTTTTAGAACCAACGCGGCAGTGGGACGCGCAGCGCACAGGCACAGCACAGCGCACAGGCACAGCACAGCCGGACGTTATAAAAATGCCTAATTGCGTGGTAAAAGGCTCCATTTACTGTTACGGGGAATACAGACCCGGGTGGATTTTCGTCCGCGACATTTGTAGGCATACAAATGTCGCGTGCGAAAATCGACCCACCCGAACTGTACGGATCACCCTATCCTTACTTTTGAAATCATTGGAAAGCTCCTAACTTTTGCGTCTTGAATGTACGATCGGCGGTTTTAAGGTCGTTGCTTGTTTTGTTGTTTAGTGTCTTGGTAGGTGATTGGTTGGTGGAATGTTGTACGTAACTATTATAGCTTTATTAAATAATTACATGTTATAGTAAGAAAAGAATCGTGCAGAGATAGGTCAGTAATTCCTCTGCAATATTAAACAATAATTATGTGTTGGGTTACTTATCGCCTCAACTTGCTGTGCGAACAAGTCAGATAAACAATTAATTGAAACACGTTTAATTCAGGAATACAATATAGTCATATCCAGCCACCCCTTCGGCTTTAACTCTTGATAGTTATGGAAATAGCCGCTCCGTTGGTCTCGCTGCGAGCGTGAATGTGGGTGGACTCGAAACCTTAACGGAAATCGATTAGAACCCTTCCGTATAGAATCCTCGACATCGGGGTTAAGTGCTGTTGGTCGTTCTCTCAAGTAAGATGTTCCACACCACGAACGGAATCGAAAATGCATTTGCTTTTACGGTTATCGCCAGCTTGTAGGAAGGTGACAAATTTTATATGTGATTCAACGTCTCAATCTGTTTCAGAATCATGACTGAAGAAATAATGGCATTTTAGACGTGGTAATGCCATTTCCCTATTGTGATTCCTCTTGAATTGTCATATGTATACTAGTTGACTGTACATACCGCAGATTTTATTTTACTTGTAGTGTGAGTTTTTATCACACAAAGAATTACTGAGTACGAGACTTATCTCGACACCTTACGACAATGAGAATGCTTCATGGAACCAAGTGTTACTCTTAAGTAAGACTTAGTTCCATGAAGCATTCTCATTGTCGTAAGGAATACCGGATATTAGTATAGTTGGTATAATTTCATCAAAGCATTTAATTTATACCAGTTGAGAGCATTCTATATAATATTTATTATATACATTAAGTATAATTGGTATAATTATGTTTGTGTGAAAATGTACTTAGAGTTATTGTTTTTACTATTCATACATATCGGCAGGTATGTATCGTCATATGGCCATACCCAAAAATTTGGATACTAAAGCCTGCATGACTTGTCTTCAGGAAATTACACCATCAAATTGGCTTTCGTTGGCAAATTGGACGTGGTAATGAATGGTTCCAACCACTCAAAGAAATTCATTAAATCACACAAAGCTCGCTATTGTGAGCAGCGGCTACCGATTACGTGAGACATCTTAATGGATCACTACAAATTATTGTTGTACATCATGATCTCACATCGACTCATGAAATCGATCACGGCTACACAATAACGTTATTCCGTGACGTAACATAATTTCGCGGTTTTGTTAAGAGATCTGTATGTTTGATTGATTGTAGTGTAACAGATAGTGTTACGATTTGTGATTCTCATTTATGTTTCGGTGTTTTGCATTGTTAATTTCGACTGGAGAGTCTTAATATTTTTTTTACTTGACTGCAATTAATTAGCCTTTGCCTGATCTTGATGATATTTTAGTTTCACGCCATATCAATTACTTTAAGCGAATTCCTATTCGACTTAGGATTATATTAATATTGTTATAATAATGTATATAATATTAAGCATAATGAGTGATTTCAATTAATATGCCATTATCTACAGTTCGAAGTTGGTTTCACTTTCATTCAAGCTTTCGTCCGTAATTCGATTAGCTGTTATTGTATCGCTGGCGTCACCCGAATCCGACCACAAAACCCGCTAGACGATTGTTGATCGAATTTCCTAGTTCGTGCTTAACGCTAAATAGTTCTGTATTGTTACAGAAAATAGTCTTGCTTTCAACACTTCTTCTTTTTAAGCGAATCATCTAACCAGCTTTACGTTTTTTGGTAAAAAGTGGTCATATATAATTGCAGATAGAAATATATCCACATCATCATCATCTGAGGCTCTTTGTCCTAGCTGGGCCTTGGCCAGCACAAGATGGCCGCGACATAGCATGTAGCAGCCAATGGGAACGCGCACTGTAATGCTGCACAATTTACACGCTTTTTAGATTTGTCCCCCGGCTGGTTGAGTATCGATCTATATTCCAGTCTCTTTTCGGTCACCCTCGCCAGCTACACTTACTTATTGATTTAAAGTATTTCTCTCCGCCGACTAAGTAATCACCGAGGCTTTAGTCTGCCACTGTACGCCGAACATACGCACAGTGAACACTGCATCGAAATTCATAAAATTATCGCCATTAGCAGGACTAACTCACTGCGCGATTCCATTGCGCGGTTATTATTATTAAATTTCGCCACCATTGGGTGGTAATACCCAGCGACCAAAAGGAGCACGCGATGCGTTATGCGATAGAGACAGACTGTTGGATGCTGATCAGCTCTGTTCGGTCGCCGGACGCGAACGACAGTTTTTTTTTTTTATGGATAGTGGCTTCTGTACGTACTGACAGGCTGATGGCACAGAATCAGTATAGTACTATACTTATTCTGTGCCATCAGCCTGTCAGTCCACTGCTAGTCAGCTGCTTGCTAGCTAGCCAAACCCGATCTTGGGCTCCTTCATTCAACCATTTTCAGTAGATGTGGTCTCATTGTACGTCCGTTCATCTGATTCTATGGTTTGCGATAAGATGTAAAGCATATAAGTTGTCATACACCATGTTTATGACTAATTTACGGTATACCTACTGTTTCTACAACATTTCGTTTTGTGTGCACCGACTATTGAGCTGATCAATAGAGAGAAGAAAAGAGCTGGGGTTAATGTTGCACTAATGATGGTTGCGTCCACATTAAACTCGTAATAATTTTGTTTTTGTAACAAAACTGCTGGTCAACTCTCAAAACTTCATCCGGTTTTAGAAGGATATTTGACCTTCGACAGTCCAGCAGAGGACCCCCGTGGCTGATAAATAGATGGAAACACACGTGCAGCTGCCCTACGTCGATCACTTTATAACCAGAAAACCGCTTCATCTCTAATTGATTAATTACCGCTTTTCCGCTGAAATCTGCGTCGACTGCAGAACAATTATCATTAGACGTCCCAACAGCCCTCTTGACGGAAATCCACGTCAAACAGGCAGTCTGCAATGTCCGGCAGGTAGTCGTCAATCTCCGTGACTCGTTCGGATGACGTCGTGAGCCCACCCAACCGGCGGCATCGGCGCATAACAGTATCACTGTGTTCAGTTGGTACAAGTCATTAACACTTGCATACTGTATTATTTTCTTTCCATATTAATTTCCTCGAGATTTTTTCTTTCAAGCCTCCACAATTCTTCGCGTTCAGTTTTTCCAGTATGTCTACGTAATTATGAACATTTATTTGTATGACGCACGTCTTACATATTTCTTATCGCATGGTTTCTTATACTGGAAAACTTACAATATTTCTAAACGGATCTTTTTCGACTCGATGCACTGGTAAATACTTTTATAGAAACAAAGTTCAGATACCTGTACCATCAAATGCATGTACTCGTATAGCACGACTCGCATCACCTACTATTTCATTTCCTCTTACCGATACATCACCCCCTGATTTGAGGTTACCTTTCAAGTAGACAGTTTCATACTTACACCAGCCAACTACAGTTGCGCGAAGCCCTAAGGACCGGTATAACCTGGCCCGGTTTCATTTCACAGAAAGCGTGAGCGGGAACAAAACACTGTGACGGATTTGTTGGGAACAAATTCAATATTTATTACCGTCAAACCGATTTTATAACTTTATTGCTTGTTTAGTACTAATTTCAATATTATCGTAAGACTCCTGTCACTCCTGGTATTCGATTTGCAACTTGTAACTCTTACGTCCAACTCGTGTGTATCATTGCACCAAATTTTGTAGTTGTATATGTGCATGTGTTTGATTTAACATTTCATTAGTCATCGCGGTAGTTTTTTAAGGTTCTGCCTATCTTAACCCGTAGACAAAGGAAAGTAACTGACATAGTTAAAAGAATTGCAAAATTTAAGTGTCAATGGATAGGGCATATTGCTTGTGGAACAGACGGCCATGCACCGGAGGAAGCAACGTGGATAGGCCCCCCCTTATAAGGTGGAGTGATGACCTGGTGAAGGAGTGTTTTCGAGTTCGATTGATGCGGGCGGCACAGGACCGGTTATGTAGACGTTCTTTGAGGGAGGCCTAAAAATGTCCTCCAGTGGACGTCTTTCCGCAGATGATGTTAACCTTTTTTTTTTTGACCCCGGGAAATGCATAAAACTGCATACCACTACGTAACCTAAGGCTATCGGGGGTGACAGCCAGATGTTACGTATTGGTTATGTGGGGCTCTCCGCTCCTGAAGGGATTGGCCTACCCACTAAAACCCAGGGATGCTACCGACACCTGTGCCTTCACGGTGATGGCATGGGAATCTACTAACGCCACGCCATCACCAGCACCTCCGCCCTAGGGCGGACCCTCTCCGAAAAAGGCACACTGTAGCATGGCCAGTGTGCCTTCCCCCACCAGCTCCCCCCCGACCGAATGGCCGTCCCCCGGGGAAGCAGGGACCGGCACCAGACACACGGTGTCCCGGTCCCTCCCTCGCCGCCACGGGAGGACAATACGCCCCTACCCCGTGACCACGTGTAGTGGCGATGGTATCCGGGAAAACGTCCCTTCAACCAAACCACCACTACACCCTCATCCCTTGTCAGCAGTGAACTCTGCTATTGCAGAGGACACGCCGAGCCCGTAGGCCCCCCCTGCCCGTAGGCCCCCGAGGCCCCTCTCCCACACTCCCCGGATCCTCGGGAAAACTGCAAGCGGTTTGTCAGGTATTAGCCACCAACAAGCAATGGCCATTGCTTGTTGTTGTTTCCAGGGTGCACCGGCCCAAGCAGTACCCTTCCATGCGGATCAAACCGTGATCAAGATGGATTGGTAAAGCTCGAGCACGCGTGGAGGAACCTGACTTGCACCCCAGATGATGTTAACCTGGCTTAAAAATATAATCATCCAATAAAATACAACAACCACCTCTATTTTCTAGTTTAATCACGGTCAATAATATCCTATCTTGAATGACAAGCTGGCGTGTTGTCTATGTTCAACATTCTAGTATTTCATCCCAAGTAAAAACACGTGTAAAAGGGCATTTCCACGGAACCCTAAAAGGAAGAGGCAAGCTTTGTCCCAATAAGCGGGGACACGTCTCGCGTCTTGTGCCATTGACCTACTGCAGGTTTTTGTGCGGATAACGGAACGGCATACTTGATGTTTTATTGATACTAAACCTAATGATTTTCAACTATTGATTCTTGTGTCCTCACACCGTCATGTAACAATTATGACGACTTATAAATATATATACTTTGTAACTTGCCGCTCCTCTCCGTAGAGACTGTTATTCGGTTTAGTATTTATCCGGGTCGTCCCGCCATCTCATTTTTGATCTGTTTCTGTATCTATTAGGAATGTTATTTAAAATTTAAATACTATAGATACAACAGATTCGCGATCTTAGTACATGCTGTTCTACTTATACTTTGCCCAAGAAACCCTGTAACTTGATTGAATCAGACAGGATTAATATTTTCCGTGTAGTTTTGATTAGTGTATTCGTTGCTGTTTATTAAGCATTTGTTTCATAACGTCGTAGGTAGTATTCTATCCGTCACCACGGTGTGACCTGCGGTCACTGACTCTAGCAATTTCCATATCAGTATTGGAAGATTGGCCATTTCCTTCTCAAATCGCTTGGCTATCATTTTTAGGATTTAATTGTGCCTTTGACCGATGAAACCAATAATTTGCGGTAATTTGAAGGCATAATGTAGGAGTTTTGTGGCACAGTTACGGTTATTACTCGTTCTGAGATTGGATATTTATACAGATTGAGATGATTGAGTGATTGGCATATATACATATTTATGAAGAAATACTTAAATAACTGGGCTACTCGTACTATATTATGTTTAGTTAGGTACATTCAAAGTGCTGCATTTAAAATCTGTAATTAGGTACCAGAATAATATTTCCGACGTTTCATACTATTCTTACCTTTGTCGCAACTAATTATGTGAAATGTAAGATCTATTGCGCAGAGGAAACCTGACCACGCCAGGCAATAGTTGTGGTATCTAAACAAAGCATCTTATTTTACTATATGTGGGTCCCGCAATAATTAACTTTATAGCCTTACGTTACAGTTTACATTTAATTGAGCAGCATCCCTGAATTAATGTATTAGAAAATAAGGTTTGAATAAATGGAATAGGGTTTATTTTTCATTCCAGTCTGACAACAAGTAGCGATAAAGAGCCCTGTGAGAACGAGACGCTCTGAAAACTGCGGTTTACTGCCCACAATGGTATAAAAGCAATATTATAAAAAGTTTAGCAATGCTGCCTGTTTAGCTGGGTCGTTGTATGAAAATTAAAACCTTTGAGAATTTGTATTGTTACGGTCGATTAGAGGTTCTTGTTACGATCTGTTTCAATTTGTAAGAAATTAAAGAGGGAAGTAATCCGTGATATTCTTTGTTACTTAGCAATACGATTTCTTGTTCCAAAATATTTTCTTTTTTTACGACATAATCGAATGCATTGCATGCTCACAGGGAATGAAAGAAAGAACATAAGTGCACCGCAAACTGGTAGTGAAAAATGTTACTTTCAAGTATGTTTCCGCGTTTTCAGTGGATTTTTTTATAATTTTACTCACTAACACCGACTTTACGTTAATGTAACTATTGACGGGCCCGTTTTAAGGCAACGTTGTATCTTATGTTATATATACAATCCTAAATAAAATTTAAGGCAAATACCGTTTTATTTTCGCAGACGTTTGACGCTACACCACTGCTAACAAGATTAACTATTTCAAGAATGTTATAAGCATTACATATTATATGTGTAACTCGTTTCGGCGACCTCTCCGACCTCTGTTCTTAATGCAAGTGAGAAACCAACTCAAGCGCAGCCGCTTAAAGAATTATGACATCTCTCTATGAAATATGATGATGATCAGTTGTCGAAATGTTTGACTGGCGACTGATAAAAATCACTGTGTGTGTAAAGTTTATTAACATGTTGGTTTTGTTTCTTTTCTAGCTTAAGCTTAGTCGATGATTATTTAGAAGTAGATACCTCTGGTTTCTTTTTAATATCTTCTTAAAATTTTATGTACAATACAAATTTTTGGGTATACGAATTTATCTTCAGGTAGGTACACGACCTCACCCCCATTAGTCCCTCGTCGGTCAGAATTATCGCAAATACATGTTCCCACGAATTCCTAATTGTACGTTTTACACAAAGCACGGAATTGTCATGACTTCGCTATTATAATCATACCAGCGTTTACTTAAGAAAATATAGGAAGCACGAACCCAGCTCACGTCATCTATTTATTAGGAAAGCTCGCTTGATTTCTTCCAGCGAATCAACTTATTTCAGTCACAACAGGCACCAGTAAGAGTGTAGATTTTGGAAATTACCAATTAGATGCTGCGTTTCTTGTAATAATTTTGAATCGTTATATCATCAATATTTTACTGTTCGATATTAAATAAATTCACTAGTGCGTTAAACAAATCTACCTATATTAAAGCGACGTGTGATTTTTAATAGAGCTTATGAATAACTGTTGTTCCGATTGTTAACGTTCAAAAGTTCTGTCGCAGACACTTAATTGTGTGATCACGAGATCACGATTCAAATAGGTACACGTTTACCTAATTCCCTAAGTCTAGATTTTTCAACGCAGCAGCGTCAGATTTTATCCAAAGAAATATATAATAACAAACAAAATATTATAAATGCAAAAGTAACTCGGTCTGCCTGTTACCTTTTCACTCATAACTGCCGAACCAATTTAGATCAAATTGGGTATGGAGATGGAGATAGTTTGAGACCCTGTAAAGGACATTTAATAGTTTTTAACCCGGTAATCATCCCTTAAGGGCGTAGAAGTTTGTATGAGGAATCATTTCTCATATATCTAAACTAAACTCTACGCAGACGAAGTGGCGGGCAAAAGCTAATAATAGTTATAATCAATAAATCTTGAATTTAAACTTCAACTGAAGTTAGTCTTTTAAGTGGCTGTTTAAAGAAGCAGCCGGCGATTATTTACCTTTTCTGTATCGCAGGGTTCAAAATGGGTAAATAATTTTAACTGAATATGGATAGAAAATTGAATGCGATGATTTGTGATCACACGTTTTTACCGGGCATGGTAACAGAAATTCCATTTACTATGCGATATAAGTGCATCCGTCGAGGTAGGAACGACGGCGTCTGATTTATTTCAACCGCAGCGATACCACGTTATAAATGTGTACCGACATTTTATTTCTACTAATTCCTTTAAGAAACTCCCGCATATGGCTCCGGAGTAGTTTCTGTAGAATTCGAGTTACATTATATTGCTGTAATAAATTTGCTAGCTGTAGAATTTGCATTTCCTGTAGGATTATTAGTAGGTAAATACCATCTGGGTGTATTGGTATTCGTGCACGTCCTCATTAATTTTCCTCAGAGATGTTTTGAATATAAAACAATAAGTATTAAAACTACACGAATAACTTAAATTTAAAATTTCTGGCAGTCTTTTCGACTTGATAATTGCTTGGTTTTAATATCTGACATTTTTTTTTTGCAGATTGAAAATGACGGTGCGATTATGAGACTCGGCGGCGCCCTAGTTAGGTGAGTTGAGTCCAAATCTACTTTGTATCTGTGTTATAATAACATAATGGGTCGTTACTGGCATTTAATCCAGTATCCAATAGATGAATGCACGGTTTCTAAACCGACGGGCGCGGCACCGAATCGAAAGCATAAGGAATTGAACTACCTACGCTTCGCTGGTGACAAAATAAAGTCATTAAATTATTTTGTCGCGGTTTGACAGTGCAATGACGATGATTTAAAATAAGCCTAGCTACCACATAAGGGTACGCATAAGTTATTCAACAAGTTCCAGATTGCTTTATGGTCTAACGCAGTTGTGAATGTTGACGTACGCCGGTCGTAACTTTACTCGATAGATTGGAATGCCAAATACCGCTCATGTCGCGAATCCGTGATGCTCGCCTGTTAATTACGGTACGATACGACTAGGTACTCGTTCAATACGAGTAGACAGCCACACTCATGAAACTGACCTTTCGACATAACTCATCATGGATTTCACCGAGTTATGGTACGCTTCAATTCATTATCAAGCACCCAGCAGTATTTTATTCATTTACTTAACTATTTATTTACACGAACGAATTTATTTCTTAACAACATGATTGTTGACGTAAGCATAGCAAGTACAAAATTCAATTGAAAATGTATAGAAACAACTCAAAACAAGTAGCTAATTCGAGTTATAAAGTTGCTGTTTCTTCCCAGTTACAGAAGGTGTTACAAATTGTGCCCGTAGGCTTTGTTAACGATAGGTACTTACGTTTTGTTACAAAGTCTACAGAGTTGACTGGATATAGTAGATCAATTGGTTACGGCAGCATATAGTTACGTCGGCGGAATTTCTAATACAAAGTGGCGTCAATGTGCAGTTGCGGAATCCACAAATACCGCTGATCTGAATGTAACTGTAAACTACCAGTCATTGGTTCTGTTAGTTTGTTTACGTATAAGGGGGTACAAATGTATGCAGACACGGCAGTAAGATCTGTGGCTTTTTGCTTAAATGCTAATGTTTCCTAACTGGCTTTAGTACAGGTAGTAGCTTGGCGCCAATTTCATTTGTTTGCGTACTTAATGCTTATCGTCATTATTTTGAAAAAAATTAAAAAACCATTTCTGACACTGACTCCAGATAAAAACGCAGTAAATGTATATGACGTTCGTATGTAACTTTTGACGTTTTTCTCTAAGACGTTTTTAAATAGTTTTTTTCAAAGTAGTGACATTATGCATATAATTATGATCTCATGGCAGTATAATCATTTGGTAGCGATGGCGATGCCTCAATATTCAAATCACAATACAAACTGACAATGTCTTTAAATATACGTGTCACGTAACGTGTATCACGGGCGCAAGTCAAGATCACAGTTCGGTTGTGAGACATTAAAAACGTAAAACTGGGCCGTGCAATACATGCACGTCTACATTTACTTTTAAACCATTTGCTTAATGTAAGCTGTAAGTTTATTTTGCGTAACCAACTTGACTGACGGAGTGCCACGCAAGTAATGTGGTAATTTATAAGCTTGTATCTACGAAAAAAAGAAACGATGAGTATTATTAATAGTATTATTAAGCTTGATTGGTCGTATGGTGTGAAAGTATATAAAAAATACAAATGCTAAAACTACCTAAATATTTAACACGATTAAACAGTTTTCAATTGCATCTAGTCAAACTTCTAATTTCAAGAGACCTTTAGGACTGATACGGTCTTTAACGGTGACAATGTCAGGAGACGAAAACATCAGCGGAGATATAATGTACACACGGATAGTATTTGCGTAAGGGGTCATCCACAAAGTACGTCACACGATTTTTCAGACTTAGATTTAGACCCCCCCCCCCCCCACGTGTCACACTTTTTCCTAACATATTTGACCTTGTTAGTATAGGCTGTCACATTTGGCTAGACAATGGGTGTGACGTACTATGTGGATGACCCCTAAGCATTGTATTCAGCATCTAGGAAAAGCAGAATATGGGTAAGTAGTTGATGTTTTAATCGTGAGGGTGAATCAACAGGGTGCAGTGCACATTTTGGTGTATTAGTCAGGGTGTCTGTGCAAGCAAGAGACTTAATATGATACCCGACGAAATAATATATCGATAACATCGCATCGTTAGCAAATACGAAGCTATACATACCAACAACATACATAACCAATTTTACATGCGAAACAGTGACCGAATTAGCAATTTCCCTGTACAGTTTTGGCCCATTGCGCCGAATAGACGCATACATTCAGGTTTCTCCTGTATCAATGGGCAGTTTGGTCCGCAGTGACAATTCGTATGTTTTCATCCGCAGGCTCTCGGGTAGCGGTAAACTGCCCTCGTTGCGAGTGATAATGCTTCTGCAACAGATAGCTAATTGGGGACCGCCTTTTGTTTTTAATTTTTTTACAAGCTTTTATTTAACTTGCAATGTATGTATGTATGAAACTATGTTTGTTCGGGTGCAATCTTGCAACACAATTTTGAAGCAGATAGGTATCGTCAACCGATTGAGCTGAAATTCTGCAAGAATATGTAAACCAGATGATACTGCAATATTATTATGACATGGAGCTGATCTGATGATGCAGCCGGATGGTAATCATAGTATCATCTAAATTACATAAGATGAATTCACCGTGTTTGGGTTCATTTGATTAGTAGTGACGTGCAGTTTGCGATTATACAAAAAAATACAGTCGACAATAAAAGACAGGATAAGTACAAGCGTCTCAACTTATTATTATTTGTTGTTATACCTGTTACGATTCAATCCCTGTGACAGATGGACAAACGGACAGTGGAGGCTTAGTAATAGGGTTCTGTCGGCACCCTTTAGCTACGCAACCCTTAAAAGTAACGTAGTGTGAACTGTGAACTCAATATACAGCGCCAATACAGAGAGGTGTTCCCTGTTAAAAGACAGTGTGGACAGTGGTTTATAGTTTGGACCAAGTATGAGACGCGTCAATTTCACAAATCATAGCTGCCAGACCAGTTTTAACAACTGACTATGCCTTCTTGCGTTATGTGGCAAACATCACAAACGGTAACGGGTTCCTTATACCCCGCATCTCACATTCTGACGTAACAGGCAGCAAACATGCGGTACGTATTTGTAAGTGCTACCCTTTTGTCTCTGTCAGTGCCGGCGTCATCAGTCCGACGCGGGCCGCTCTATATCCTGCCTCCGTATCAACTAACGGTTCACTTATTCACATTTATCTGCTTTTGGTCCTGATTTAAAAGTATCATGCGTTCGTGTTTTAAATACTGGATCCAAAGATTCCTTGTTTGTCGTTGTAACGTTCCGGTTATTAAAGTAATTGGCGTGTTTGAAATTCTTTATGTTGTTAGCTTTAAGTTGAATTTATGCCGCTTTAATCGATTTACGGTATCGCTCGACCTTATGACTCCCGTAGTTTGAAATTGGGACATAACTATTATCGAAGGTAAACTTAACTGTTTCTTTTTAATCGTTGTTATTCCAAACATAAAAAAAATTGCTCTGGGTATGTCGGAGTCGTGTTTTTTGCGTGAAAACGAAATGGGTAATCATTTCTTTGAACTTCATAATCAGTTTTGAGCGCTCGGACGTCGTAACAGTTTTTTTGATTCTTTAGCTATTGAGTGGTATACCTACTTAACGATACGTATAGGTACTCTTATTTTCTTATCCTCAGTTTTATTCATCGCACTATGTAGGTAAAGCAAATTTAAAGACGTATTCGTGTAAAAATCTGGTTTCAGTATCAGCTTGAAATTTATCATACGAGGTTGTGACATTCTCTATATAGATAAAAGTAAAATTTTAATAACAAAAGCTTTGTCGACGTGTGCCTTAGGCAATGGAATCTCAAATTAAAATCATCGCCTCATACTACGATGATTTATCGATACACATCAATAATTGCACAGCTCGTGTAATTGACGTGAAAATCCGACGTAATAGCCCTCAATAGAGTCGCGTTGCACAACTTTCTTCGCGGATATCAATCTAAATTGTATTTTGAAGAATAATGCTACGGTGTTCTGTGCATACTATTTAATTTGCTACTCAACAGAAGTGTGTTGTAACGGTTAATGAGAGACATGTCTTTAATAAGATTTCTTTGTTAGACCGGTTTGTTCTGAGCTAAGGAGAAATTGGCAATGGCATTTTGAATTTCGAGTTAATTTTACAAATATATGGCAGTTTAGTACTAACTCTCGTTGATTCAATAGATAACACTGGTATTCTGTAATACACTTTCTTATTACATACATATAAACTCCTGTTTCTCTTTTTTTAATATCCTTCCCGAAAATAGTTTCTGCTATAATGTCCTACTTATTGTATGTGAGGTAAATTGAACATGACATAATCTAAGTCAACCATTTGTGTGATTACTTAATGGTTATCGCTTGTCTGTATTAATTTCAGGGTGATTTTTTTTACAAGTTGTAATACCTGTTTGCTAAAAATGTCCGCAGCGCAGCCTAAACTAGTTATACCTGATGGCAGAATACTTAATGGAATGATTAATGCGTTTCTCTATATACGGGTAGGTTTAGCTTTAAATTTATTCGTAACACGGGGAGAAAGCCATTTACTAGGCATAATAATTAAAACATCGCAAAATTAACTGTCAATTTTTTGCTGCATTACTGCCTTGGTGGTCCCAAATTTGGCATTACATGTGTTATTCACAACCATAACAGCTTCTACAACTTGTACCCAGTGTCATAAAACTTCAATAAGTACTCTTGGTTTGTTTCCCTTCATGGTAGGTAATTACGTTTTCTTTGCATTTAATTTGAGCTGTAACTGTTTTAGAGTATCGTATTATTGAGGCTTGATTACATTTTTGGTTCAGTTAAATTTAAAACCGCGGCGCTACAGTTTCGAGAAGCACCTACATACATACAGTCGCCATCAGATATATCTGAGCTGTCAGTGTACTCATAAATATCTGAACACGGCTCTATTTTCATAGCATTAGAGCCGTGTTCAGATATTTATGAGTACACTGACAGCTCAGATATATCTGATAGCGACTGTACAAGCAGGTTTTTTGTTTCAATAAGACCGACGTCGTCGATTTAATTGTGGCTGACGAGTTGATTATTTTAAAGTTAAATTTGAGTAGGTAAGCATAGTCTTCATGTGTAAATGTAACGGGACGATATCGATGAAAACAAGACCGCTAATGCCACAGGCCATTGTTATTTGCCAAGCAAATATCTCTATCAGGCCCTTTGATGCGCTGCATAGATTGCGGCTCAGTCGCCGAAGATACGACCTTAAATTCCAACGACGGCGATTTCCGATAAGCGATACATAAACGATCTTGATATTCGAGTACCGTTCTCGTTAAATTATCGCTCACGTTTCGCTACCGAGCTGGCGCCCTAGTATTACGGTATTGCACGAAATTACGACGTTTTGAGCAAGACCCATCGTCACACTATCGCAAACGTGACTGGCGTTAAGTGAGAGCTTACGTGGTAGCACGTACCTATAGTTTGGTCTCTTCATCCCCAGGCAACTTCACACGCTGTAAGCCGTGAATGAGCTAGACGACTAAAAAAAACTGTTTAGTCCGTCAGTTAGATTATTAAAAAATATTGTACACGTATTTTTTCTTTTGTTTGACAAACAAAAAATAACGAGGATAGAGTGCTTAGAAGTTTCGAGTGACGTCACGCCTAGGTACAAATTTCACCTAGGCGTGACGTCACAAGCCCCCACTCCACAAGTTTGATGAGCTATAACTTTGTCGATTTTTAATATTTTGATAAACCAAAAAATATGTGTCCCATATATTTTCATAATCTAACTGACGGACTAAATAGAATTATATAGTTTTGACTCAGTCGTCATCCCCATTATGTTTTAATTTATTTGAAACCTCCAGCGACTGACCCCAGTGTCACCTGATGCCGTTTAAGTAGGCGAAGATGTAATTTTCTAAGTAGTTCAAGAGTAGCTTGTTCACTCTTGCTGCTGCAGTGAAAATTAATCTTCCTAGATGACTTCTCCTGACTTCAGTTCAGATATCAACCAGAACAAAGTCAGTGTTGCTTAAATTAACCGACTTCAAATAAAGGATGTCATCAATTCGTCCCGTATGTATGTAATTACACTCGCGGTCAAAGAGTTCGGGTCACCCTAATTTAAATAATATAGAAATAGGTGTTTTTCAATATTTGAAACTTGTTTCATTTACATAATATACTATTCTTCAATACCAGGCTGTATTAGCAATATCCTGTAACCCATCATAAAAATACATATTATTATCCAAAAATTGTGATTGTCATTATTTTCATGGGTTTTTACGAGTTCGATCTAAACCTGAAATTGCTATTATTATCAGTGTTATTTTTGCAGATAATATCTAAAATAAAAAACGGGATTCAATAATTTCACAACTCTGGTAGTCATTATAGATTTTGACCCGTGAATAATCAGTTCTTAGATTTTTTTTCGTAGGTCCCTCGGGGGGGTCACTGGGAGTGTAAATTCAAAAATTTGAAGAAAGGTGGGAACCAAAATTGTTCAGAATTTGATTCTCTACAAGTTAAGTCCTCTTAATTTATGCCGTAAAGTTGAAAATAAACGAGATGATGAAAAATTTTGAATTTGTCGCTTTTTTTTTAATTTAATTTCCAAAATATCGATCCTAGAAGAAAAATTGTCAGGACCAAACTTGTAGAGAATCATTTTTCCTATAATTTTTCTCCTCACGGTTTTATTGTAGGTAAAATCAAAAATGGCCGAGTTATTCAAGAAAAACCCTTTTTTCGAATATACGCAGGAGCCTGATTCAGTCTACTTTTTGAATTTACACTCCCAGTGACCGGGGCGAGGGACCTACGAAAAAAAAATCCAAGAACTAATTATTCACGGGTAGGGTCGGTTTATAAGATATAATGACTGGGAGTATTTTAGGAAATATCGCGGTATTGAAATACTGACCCGAATTCTTCGTCCGCGAGTGTACTTACTGGGAAACCATACCTATACATCGTTATTTCGGTTTAACGGACTGTGTTCAAATCATAGCATTAAATTCTAAGTGGCATATGTTATGAATGATAAATTATATTAGCAATCGCTGCTTCCATGTGGGTGTTTTCGATAAAATTCGCCCGTGTAAACGAATCGTTACAATTATTTAGTTCCGCCTCGCAATCAATATTTTTACTCGTATTTTTAGGATCTGTGCCGTTATAATAATTGCAATCTTTTTTATTATTTAACAACGTTTAGCAGCTCTTTTGTGTAAGGAAAATTTAGTTTAGATGATTTACTTTACAAGTTTATCTAGATAAAGGAGGCTTTTACTCGAACGGAACTTAATCGTTTAGGTCTTCAATAAAATAATTCTCATACAAGTTTACGATACTAATTCGAGATTGTCCTCTTAATGCGTTTAAGCATTGTATTTACTTATTCTAATCTCTGCTACTATGTTTTTGTCGTCTACATGATTCTAACATTGGGCATAAATACAATGAACATCACAACCGAACCGTGTCTGGATAAAAAAATAACTGACTGCTGACAAGAAAACTTGATTAAGAGCTGTCAAAAACGTCTAGCTAATTATTAAAGAATCGTTGTTATACAACAGCAAAATGATAGTTGCTAGATATTATACAACTATTATTTGACAGTGTCACCATCGAGTATTATAAAATTGTCTGTTGTTTAACACAGATTAACAGATACGCTTTACTGAATTTGTATCGACTCATTTTATTGTTGTGCCAGTTTTACTGATGTGCAAGTTGCGGAAACTTGCCAAGAAACATTCCGCAACTTGCACATCAGTAGCCAGTTCACTCAGTCACATAGCTAACTTCTTGTAGCTAAATTCTTGCTGCAAAAATACTCTGAAAAGGTGAAAACCTTTCTATTGTGCGTAATAAGTATTGATATTAAATTCGAAGTGGCAGAGAGTAGGTTAGCTTCACTTGCGGGACCACGTATTTAGTACCCTTCCTACAGACGTACGGGAGCGTGCCTCCAGCCAACACACGGTATGTGAACGTGTAAATGTAAATACGCGACTTATCCGCTCAAAGATACCGTGTCCCGTTTTGCATATCTCGGGGCTATATCTATGGGTTAATCAAATATCTAATGAATCAATTCAATCGTTATGTGTGCCCTTTTGTGAACCAAGAGCAGATTGTTCTGTGAGAGAAATTTCGATTCTTTATTTGGACTTAGAGTGCGGCAAAAACATATATCCACTACGCTTAGCCCTTACGAGCCATCTGCCAATATGCGCGTGTTTTCTTAGTCAACTGAAGTAATCCAGGTCGATATATGCTGGATACACCGGATTACAGCATTATAATAGTACTTACCTATTCATACTATTTAGATCTTTATTTTGATCAGAACAAATGTAAGTACGCTTGCCCACCACCCCGCCCCATCCATTATCCGCCATAATACGCTCCTTGAGAATTTTACTCCTTATTGAACTTTATTTTAATTAATTCTTTACATATTTCCTAGTTCATTTACACATCAATGACTCATCGACCGTCGTGCATCGTGAACATGCCATAACAAATGCCATATTCTTAGCATAAATAGCAACTTTCCAGACATCTGAGATGACTGTCGACTGCAGACGTCGCCGTATAAACTAAGCTTTAAATACACAATCAACAACCACATTTCAAACTAGTTCTCATTTAAAATTTTCTCGCAATCCGCCACAGAGCTGACAGTGGACAGTTGCGTTGGTAGAGTCGAGTTAAGATAAAGATTCTGTCATCAATAAAATTAAAATGTTTTCTTTAAATAAATATTGCCATTCTTAAGTGGTTCGGCACTGTATTTACATGTTTTGTGGTAAACCAAGTTTTAGTCCTGCTGAAATACCTATGTGAGCAATTATTTAAAAAATATAGAATTCCTAGCTGCAGTTTCTGCCAGCAACATTTTTTACTAACTGGTTTTTAGAAATTTATAAAGTCACCTAACAAATCTAATAAGAGTCTCTCAAATCCCATATTGTAAAAGTATCAGTAGAACCATTTCTAAGTAATAGAAACGTTGAGACTGACACAGTTTAAAGAACAATGCAGGGAAAACAATCATACCCTAATCTCGGCAATGAAAATATCAATGGGAATCGAACTTCTGCTGTTAACAAATGCCTGCAAAAACTCTGGGATTCACACACGTAAAGTAGGACCAATTTGCTGCTATTTCCATGACTGTGTCTGGTGTGGCAATTGAAATAAAAAAATAAAATCCTTTCGAACGTTTTGTCCAATGTTGACTTCACTCATAATAAGGTACCGCTGTGCCTTCACATTCTATCCAGAAGAGATAACATTGCGATGTCTGGACGAGTGCGGTACGCCTACGTGGTACCGCTCTATAAATTGTGCTTCGTTATGCAAAGACTCGACAGAGTCGGCAGGTGGCCCTTCAACTTTTGAGACGCTTTCCTGTTGCGAAGCCCGTTTATGTTTGACAACAGTGTTTCGGCGACTTTTATAGTCTTTAAATAAATTACACAGTTTATTTAAGTTAAATCTGGACATGTTTTTCACTTTTTAACCTAGAAAGAACTTAGATGCTTAAACGTGACAGGCAAAAGTCAGAAATCAATTCTAATCCATTTTGTGACCGAGTTAAAATTTCGAACTTTTTTTGTTTATTTGTATCCCGTTTGGTAAGCAGGAGGAAAGCACAGATTGACTACCGACGATAGGCAGTCCAGTTAAAACGTGTTTCTGTAACATAATAATACATACATTTTAAGATAAACATGCAGTAACTGTTTCCTTACCACCGATTTACTAAAAGTTGCAAAACGTGAAATAAAATAGTTACATATACACGCATATTTCTTCCCTATTTTACATCTACCAACCGAACATCTTGGACGCGAAACGAAAAATATATATTTCTTAACTTATAAATTGTATTTAGTATCGTCCTTATTTCAGGCTACTTTATTCGATGTACTTACTACGAGTAAATCCCACCTGTCTAGGAGCAAACCGCAATTGAAGAGTATCTCTCAAGGAAGTTTAGAGAGCTTTTTTCCTTCACTTCGTTGCTTTGTGTTGTCTTCTAAGGTTTGGTTCTTGCTTTAGTTTACGTGCGACTTTATTCAAACTGTGTAATGAGAAACTTTTGGATATAATTATTTATCACATTCAGAGCCAAAAACCCGACTATTGGCTTAATTTTGTATGAAAATTCGGGAGCTTGGCACTGAATGTATGTGTGTTACTTACGCATGTAAAAAGAATACGAATGAATAAATATTTGTGACGTTTTCAAACAAAACGCCTTGCCACTGGTCATTAAAGATAATTTATGCCACACCTGGCCATAAAGTGACTTTTTCCGCACGCTGCGCGTACGGAAAAAGCCGCTTTCTGGCCAAGTGTAGACATAAAATGATGTACACAACACGGGAGGTAATAAAGAAAGCCCTTGATCGCATATTTACGTCCCTCGCTTGCAGCTCGGGCCGCAAAGATCTGCGATCTCGGCCTTTCTTTGTTTTACCACCCTAGTTGTGTAATGTACTATTTCATCACACTTGCTCGAAAATGGTGTCGCTACACGTAGGTTCTGCGAGCCGTAAATGACCTATTACGCCCTAGGGCGTAATGATTTTCTTTTAAAATTTGAAACGCTGGTTCTGTTTTACTCTTATTTGTCATGTTCAAAGGTAACGCCAACTTACTTTTTTAACTTTTATCACAGAAATATTTATTTAAAGAGAACTAGGTACCTATTATTTCAAAAACATGTAAACACATATTTCGGTAACATTAATTAAAATTTTAAATAGTGTGTTTCAGTGTTGTCTTATATAAAATCAACTAAAATGACCGTTACCGCTATGGTTTCCGAACGTGACTTGACATTCGCATTGTCTATGGACATATGTCACTAATGTCACTTTCTGTTTTAATATTTTCTTGTCATACTGAGTCAATTAGTAGGGTTATTTTATTAAGATTTCCTCACAAGTGTGATGAAAAACATTGTGTGTGCCACGGGTGGTAAAGGAATTACAAACTCGTGTTATTAAAGCCCTCGGTTTCACCTCGGGCTTATGACAAACACTCCTTTGTAATTCCTTACTTACCGCCCTAGATACACAATGTACTATTACATCTAGTTAACATTCATAATATAAAATATAAAAGTGATACATTAACACTTAGTACTGCCCCAAGCTTACGGAAGTTTTACAAAGATAGTCTTATTTGCCATGATTTTTTCTACCTATTTAAAACGATTTGGTTATTTATTCATCGCATGTTGATTAATCGTTTAATTATACCGTGGTGCATCACTACGCCACTCTCAAGCCACAGAAAGGTGCGTCAAAATAGTCACAGGGGCATCTACAGCAGTTTGTGGTCCATTCAGAAGGGATGGCTTCATTAAAACAAGACTGGAATCTCGAAAAATCATGCCATTTTTCAATTCACTCATTTTTCAATATCTTTTCGTTTTTTATCTGGGACTATTAAATATGGCTATTTTTCATTTTATATTTTTTGCAATCTTTAACAACGATTTCCTGCTTATTATTTACCCACAAGTTCAGTTCACCCGTGGCGGTTTTCATACTTTTTGACAGCATAAAACATTTAAATAAATTAAACATTTTTACTCATCTGATATCATGTTAGGAAGTAACAAGTTTCTCGTGGTAGCCAAAAATAAAATTCCAAAAAATAGTATTTTATGCAACAGTTGTATAAGAAGGTTCAAAAAATGCGAATTGCGTGAGTTGCGATACGAGCCGCGAATGCGGCGAGTATCGCAAATAGAGACGCAATGAGCGTTTTTTGACTTAATTATACAACGTTGCATACAATACTTTTTCTACGACTAGGTTAAAATATAAAATACATGGACGTCACGCGTGTCTCGTCCGGTCTCTCCGAGTGTGTACAGCCGGCATGACAGTTGTGTCTATGGTAAACTTTTTTTTGATATGGCTGGTGACACGATGTGACGATAATTAAAATACTTTTTTTTATGTTGGCATCAATTAATTTAATTCGGAAAATTTTGTTTTTCTTATGAATCGTAGGAATTTAATTATTTGTTAAGTTGGTAGTTGTGAATTTTTATCGTGAAGTTAGAATTGAGCGCTTAATCCTTGACCTAAGTTTAACCTAGATTTAGAAGTCTGTGGATGCTAGGAATAACGTTAAGTGACTATAACAACACTAGTGCTGTTATGGGGAATAGAGTATAGACTTCTCTGAACTCATATTATGTATGTTCTTATATTAGTGTTCGTGACCAAGTAAAAGACAGATAACAGTACAGGAGTAGAAAAATATTTTTTCATCACACTTGTTCGAAAATGGTGTCATTACACGTAGGTTCTGCGGGCCGTAAATGGCCTATTACGCCCTAGGGCGTACCTAGTGGTTTTCTTTTTAAATTTCAAACGCTGGTTCTGTTTTACTCTTATTTGTCATGTTCAAAGGAAACGCCAACTTACTTTTATAATGTTTATCACTGAAATATTATAACTGTAATTGCAAATACATATAAACACATATTTCGGTAACATTAATTAAATGTTTAAATAATGTATTTCTTTATTTTGCAAATATAAAATCAACTAAAATGGCCGTTACCGCTATGGTTTCCGAACGTGACTTGGCGTTCGCATTGTCTATGGGCGAGCATATGTGACAAATGTCACTGTCCGTTTTAATATTTTCTTGTCATACTGGGTCGAAAAGTAAGGTTATTTTACTAAGATTTCCTCACAAGTGTGATGAAAAACATTGTGTGTGCCACGGGCGGTAAAGGAATTACAAACTCGTGTTATTAAAGCCCTCGGTTTCACCTCGGGCTTATAACAAACACTCGTTTGTAATTCCTTACTTACCGCCCTAGATACACAATGTACTATTTTGATCCACCCTACTGTAGGTATGTGGTTTGATTTTCTTGAGAACGATATATTCATTGGTAGGACGTAAGGACGATATTATTTCAAATATTATTGAAATTTGAGCAAAATTGCATAGGTTTACTTGCTTTTCACATTGCTATCTATTAGTGTCTGCGATTATGTATCAACGTTAGAGCAAATATATTTCGGTTTAATCCGTCGTTCGGTCTCACTGTACTAAGTAAAATAGGCTTTGAAAGGTGAACCCAATTGAAAACCATTACTGCAATACGAGAAACGTGCGCAAAATAAACCGCACTGTGCTGGTTTGATATTTGATATTTTAAGGGTTACGTCAGTTCGAGTCAGGTAACCTTATCTAATTTACTCCTGTCTGTCCTTTGTAATACTTATAATCTCTTGTCTGTCGTTGCGATTATTCCAACAATTTATACAAATATATATGATAGTACCCTATCTTGTAATTCTTAAAGAGTTATTACGATATTACCAACTTGTGGCGTATGTAAGAAAGATTTTTCTACATCTGGGGGCACGGCAGTGCCCCCGCCAAGTCGAGCAAAACAAAGGCACGGCCGTACCATCCTTTTCTCGAAGCCATTCAGGCCATTTTCAGCCTCCCGTAATTTTGTACTGGCTAAAGCTAGAACCCTGAAATTTCAGGGATACATATTTCCTGCAACGATAAATTTGCATCAACTTTCACCTTCTGTGACCCAATCTGATTAAATTATCAATTAATTATTATTGAGACTTTGTCAACTACCTTCCTCTTCGTCTGGTCAATATTTATTAATGTTTCTAAGGCAATCAGAGGAATTTACGACGTCGTTTGTCTTGACCAATGAGAACGGGTCTGCGCCGCACTAACTGTACCATAGTCATCCATAGTCCTGAACTAAATAATGTAGCTTATTTATTGCGTATTTATTCTTGTGTCTGTGATAGGCTGTGGGCGTAACCACTTCTCACGGCGATTGTGATGTGTAATATCGCATCCGGATTTGGCATTCATAGATACTTGATGGCTTCTTAATGTATATCACTTTCTGCCTATATAGCGCTCTACGATAAATTAAACCTGCCTAACGTTAATAATAATTAAAAAATAAAGATATGATGGAAATAAATTCAGTTCAATCATGTAAACTATAGTTACAGGAAAGAAAAGAAAGGTTATAGGTACATATAAATGCAACATATTCAATATGTGTTGAAAAACCATACCTTAGCGTTAGACACTGGTTGGAAGCGAGACGTCCACAATTTTATCACCTGTATTTTTTTATATCCCCTACTATACAAAAGTTGGAGCACATTCACAGACTAACACAAGGTATTTTGAAGAACTACCTCGACTTATATTAGTACATCGATTTTTTATCGATTTTAACCGAAGTTTGTGTAACTTAGATATTATTTTTAATTTTCTCGACTTTGACATTTGGCCGATTCTCCATAATTAATACTGTGAATGTGCACGGACTTTTTCATGGAGCGTAATCACCTTACGCAGTTGTTTAAACAAGGAAACGAAAAAAGCTCCGTTCATAGTCAAGGCTTTATGTACATTTACGGTTTATATTATGTATAAGAGCAGTTGATTTATTTTTCTTCTATATATGAGGAAATTGAGGAGAGAAAATAAAAATGTTTTTCTGAAACATGCAATGAAACGTCAACATTACGTACCTTATAATAGGCCGCAAAGTACCTCGTTTCCGGTGCGGCTTGACACTTGGCATTTAATGGAATTTCATAGAACATTGCCGGCAATGTGTTTTTTTTAATTTCCATTCCACATTTATTTGTGAAACGGCATGACGGCGTTCAGCCAGTAAAAAAAACGGTCAAGTGCGAGTCGAACTCCTGAGATATCTTGCTGTGACAGACGGACAGACGGACAGACAGACAGAGTCACACTCACACCATAAGGGTTCCTTTTTTACCATTTTGGTACGGATCCCTAACAATAAACGATGTTTGCTATATTTTGCAGTTTTAAAATCACCATGAACATAACAGATACAAATTATAAACAATTTCAAATAATTTTAAATTGCAAACTTAAGTACTAATTTACAGAAGATTTAGAATACTAATTTCAAATATTTCATCTAAATATTCGCGATAAAAATGTAGAGTAGACTGACACGACACAGTTTTTGGAAAGGAAATTGAATTTTTTTCTTTCTGTGATTCTATTTTTTGTCTACTTTACTTTTAGCGTCTCTAGAAAATAAAGTTTGAATTTTTCGAGTGACATTTGTTACTTTACTGGGCTCGCTATGTAATGTACTATTGGATTAGTTTTTTTGTTACCTGCGGTTCCTTATTTACGATTACGACTTTAGTAAGGACTTCGCAAACATCACCCGTGCAACTTCATTACTCACCTAAGAAAACACTCGGTTCTGACTTCTCAATTTAAACTTTTCTCATAATTTCAAAGGTGCCAAGTTTCATCAGCTATGCATTTATGCACGTCGCTTCCAGGCCAGTATTATGATTTATATTGTGTCCATGATACCTTGTTTGGCTATCGTTCTCGATTCCAAACAGTCTTTGATTTAGTGCTATTGTAGAACTGTTATCTCATTACCATAAGCTCTTCTTAAACAATGCTTAACTAGTTTAGACATACCATAAGCATTCAGCGTTGAATTGCGCTAGTGAGTTGTGAGAGTTTTCGTTCTCTTACTCTGCGCTATAGTATTTTAGTTAGATTACAGCTAACTCGATATTTTAGTTTGATGTTTTTTTCATCAATAATAGTACATTTATAGAGGCCGGGTTTGTCGGCCGAGTACATATTTATAAATAGTTACGAGGCTGGCAACCCCTTTTCACGCCGAGTTATGTATAGTGCTTTGCTCAAATATGCAATGAAATAAATTAAAAGTACTCCTAAAAATCAAACTTTATTTTCTAGAGACGCTAAAAGTAAAGCTGACAAAAAATAGAATCACACAATGAAAAATTTTCAATTTCTTTTCCTAAAACTGTGTCAGTCTATATTTTTACCTCAAATGTTTAGATGAAATATTTTAAATGTGTATTCTTGGAGTTAAGTTTGCAATTTAAAATTATTGGAAATTGTTTATAATGTGTTTGTCAACATTTCATTGGATGTTTGAGAAAAGTACATTAATGTACTACTACTAATACCTTATTCCGCATTGCAAAGATAAATTATGAATGTACATATTACAGTTACGATACAAAGCATATAATAGCATAGTATAAATGCTATTTCCTTTCCGTAGTACCCACATAGTGCTTGTTTTGATAAGAGTTTCTTGCCCTTTTCAGCTTGCACTATCGATTGATTTCATTGTATTACGCACATTTCGCCGTGTTCGCATTAAAATGTTTCTGGTACAAAATACATGCAAATTATATCGTGATTGATAAACGTTAGAAACTAGGTGGGCCCACTCGAATTTGCACACTTTCATTTCGTGCAGCATTGGGTCAAGCCATAGTGTCCAACAAAAACCTATTTTTTTGTCGACATTGCTTTAAGATTACAACGCGCAACAATAGATTGCTTTGCGATTAGGTTATTTAGAGAACTACAAAGAGTTTTTGCTTCATACATTTGTAAGACAGTCATTTGTTATTGTTACTCTTATCTAGATTCGTATTTAGTAAACTAATTCTACCTATTCATCGTAATCGTGTTATTAAAAAAACAGGTCAAGTGCGAGTCGGACTCGCGCACTGTGGGTACCGTACTAACTCGTCAGTAGATACGTGAAAAATTCCGCATAAACTGTATGGTGGGATAAAAGTTAACTTTGCTCTTGAACATCTGTTGTCCCCATACATCGACATATGTCGCGGTTAGTTTAGTAGGAGCAAATAAGTTTCTTACGATTTTTGCGAATTTCTAAAAAAAACGCTGCAAGTAACACTGTAATATTTAGGATGATATTAATAATCGGTAATTATTACAGATTTTTCTGTTCAGTACTTTCGAAGATAATAGGGAGAAATGGTATATTTTTTAAAGTTTTTTATCTTAAATCAAAAACTACATGTCTAAGAAACAAACAAAAACGGTTTTAGACTACTTTTACACATTAAGCCCTTTCATTTAATATCCCACTCGATATAATAGCTCTACTTTTGATTTTCAACATCCCATTAGATTAGATTAGATTATTTATTTCTCGTTTTAAAATTACATTATAAGTTGCATTGCATGTCAAGTTACAAGAATTTAAAGCGAGATCGTCAATTAAATGGAATAAATCAAATTATACAATGAAAAAATAAAAATAAATAATAAAAACAAAATAAAACATCAATTAGCAAGGTCAAGATACACATTAAATGTCAAAATAAATTAAGCACAAAGAATATGTCAAAACAGGGATAGTTAAATGGAATAAACAATTACAAAATCAAATTATACAATGAAAATAAAAATAAAAAATAATAATACTAAAACAAAATAAAAAATCAATTAACAAGGTCAAAATACACATTAAATGTCAAAATAAATTGGGCACAAAGAATAAGTTAAAACAGGAATAGTCAAAAAGTACAGAATGTCATATATCATTAAAATTTAAAAATAAAAATAAAATGAGCAATAATAATAACATAACAGTGCATAAAATAAATGTCAATTATTTTATAATTAAACAAATGTCATCCCCATATATTCACTGACGGAATACACGGGGTTATTCAATAAAAGGATTTTGAGTTTGCGTTTGAATGTTTCACCGGACGTCTCGGATTTAAGTTCGGCGGGTAGATGTTCATAGTAGGACGGACCTATGATGCGCGGGTTTTTGCTCGCGAGCGCCATGCGACGCGGGAAAGTCCTCAGCCGGCCTGCAGAACGAGATTGTTTCCCGGAAACGTTCGTACACTCAAATAGTGATATGTTATTCCTGACAAACATAATAATTTCCAGTAAGTAAAGGGAATAGTGCGTCATTATGCGTTGCGATTTAAAAATGTCTCTGCACGAGTGTCTAGGTGCAACTCCAGTGATCGTGCGAAGTGCCCGTTTTTGGATTAAAAATACTCTATTGGCATTTGTGGAGTTACCCCACATAGCAGTACCGTAGGACATCAAAGAGTGAAAATGTGAAAAATAAACTTGTCGTAGCATGTCATCTGATATCAATGGTTTTAGCCTGCGCAACGCAAATACTGCGCTACTCAACCTATTACACAACTTATCGATGTGGCTCTTCCAGTTTAAATTGTTATCCAGTGTGAATCCGAGGAAACGACACTCGTCACATACCGGCATCGGACTGCCCGCCACACAAGGCGGTGGTACAGGTAGACTTCGACCCGAGAATATCATCACGTTCGACTTCGTGACGTTCAACAACAGCCCGTTTTTCGAGAACCACTGCTGCAACTGCTTACACGCCTCATTTATGGACTCACCTAGCTGTTCATAGGTTTTTCCACTGACAATTACCGTCGTGTCGTCTGCAAACAACACGGAAATGCCAGTGGTGATGTTTGATGGCAGGTCATTTACATACATTAAAAATAAAGTATTTCCAAGCGCTGAACCCTGCGGAATTCCCAGACCCACAGAACCAGTGTCGGATTGAAGTTTTTTGCCATTCGACGTTAATGTCACTATTTGTTTTCTATTCGATAGAAATGTGGTAAACAATTTGTGGGCATTGTTTTGGATGCCATAATGGTGTAATTTATTTAAAAGCAGTTTGTGACTTATAACGTCGAAGGCTTTGGAGAGGTCGCAAAAAATGCCTGCCATCTTGTTTCTTTCATCCATTCCTGTCAAGATGCAATCAAATATCCTAAGTGCAGCAGTGGTAGTCGACATGTGTTTACGATACGCGTATTGATTTCGGTCCCCTTTAAAAAAAATGTAAAAAAGGTATAACATTTCTTTCTGTCCAATAGGCTCGGGTTAGCGATTTTTAACACTATTCTAAATTTCAAGTCGATAGCATCAGTAGATCCTGAGATATCTTGCTGTGACAGATGGACAGACAGCCAGACAGAGTCGCACCATAAGGGTTCCTTTTTTACCAATTTGGTACGGAACCCTCAAAAGAAAGTTATGCTATAACTATTCAAAAGGTACTTACTTAATAGCAATAAATAGACCACACCTTCGGTAGGTGATTTTGCACTGACTACGTCATTTGGAAACGAATTATTTCTATTTGTCGCGTAACTGCAGATAGTAATTCCCTGACACCTCTGTAGGCGAATAAATAAAGTTAGCACAGTAGTTGCCACTATCATTGAGCTCCTACTAATACAAACCTAATCCCTTACCCAATCACGGGCCGATAGAAAATTACCAATATTAATCAAAATAATATGAATTCCACGGCTTCCCTTCGAGATCGCAATCAAAACAGTAAAGTATCCATTTAGTTTTGTTCTACATTTGATAAGTAGTAGGAAGCGGGCGTTGGTGGGTAATGGAGCGAAGTTGCGAGTAACGCAGCGGGCGGCGAAAGGGAATGGCCACTAGAAACATCAGGGATTATTACATCTTACTAAATTTACTGATATTGGATCAGCAGAAAAGATCGTAAAGTTTGTGTAATTTCTTAACTCCAATGTGATATTGTATTGCACAACACATACGTTACACACGTAGTTAGGGTTGCCAGATTGAATTACCCTATTATCGGGAGCAGGAAACAATACTCGTATGTCGGGATTTTGAGACTTTGGTCGGGAGATGCCCCGCGCGCTCTACGCGCGAGTTTTTTATTAGCCTGAAATAGCATACATTTTAGCTGGCAGGACCACCTTGAGTGGATCGGACTAAGTTTTGAAATGGAGTCGTTTGTCGGGAGATTTTCTTCTTTGTCGGGAGTCGGGAGGACATACAAAAAATCGGGAGAATCCCGCCAATTCCCGACCATCTGGCAACCCTACACATAGTCCAAGAAATCGAAATCTTATCAAGTTGCATTTCTGCCTTAAGATATATGGACCAAGTTGGGACATTATTACAATTAACAGTGCATTGCAGGAGGCAGATGGTATCTCACATCTTGGCTAAAACAATTTTTTGACTAGACACATTAAAAAGGCGGTCAAATAATCATGATGCTGTTCTATATATATCAAACTGCGAGGGAAACTCGAGTCATGTCATGTCGATATGACCACGAAAGCGTGAACTTGAAAGCTAACGCTCTCATCAATCGAGTAATTACTTATAGCGACATCCAATTACTTCTTACTCGGCAATGAATTGAAACTTTCTAAATGAATAAAATTCAACACACATGAAGACTTTGTTTTGAAATACCATTGAAAATATACAAAATTGTTTAATACGTATGTCCTTAGCATGGTATTATTGTGAAGAGCATCTGAGCGCTATATTAGATGTGAAATAAATTTGTAATATGTATCTGGCAACCCTTGTACGTACCTAAATAAGTACTATTATCGCTTACTCTACTTTGCCCTCTGACACGAAGGATCAAGGCCGTCAGACCTTTCACTTTTTCAATAATCGGTATTACCAAAGCGGTAAGTTGTACGCACTCCGACCTCAAATCCACAACACGAACACGATAGCGAAATTGTAACAAAAAACAAAAGTAAAAACTTGCCGATTCTCTCCGCCATTTCGTCATCTTGTGGATTGTGGTGGGCAAAATTATCCGGCAAATTTTCGACGTTTTTGCAGTCAAATGTGATTTAGAACAAGGCGCGTGACTTTCGCAATCTGTGACATTATCGTTTCGTGTCTCACCGAAACTAAAACTGTTTGACCCGACTTAAGAGGTAATTTTGCTGCTTTGAATGAAGTGGAAATCACGCTTAATTTTACTATGGCTGTGTATTTATCAAGCATTAGGGTAATAATAAATAGTTAAAGTATATCTGTGGTAGCTACTCTTGCACACTTTAACATTTACATAGGCTAACCAATAAAATCTCTAGAAGGACAGCTGACAACAGTCTAATCGTCAGACCCTGGAATGGGTACAACCAATCTCACTACCACTTGGATTTCATTTGGAAAAGATTTAATCTCGAGCCATTATCGTCTGTATTCCATCATAGAAGGCTATCGGATCTCAAGTCTTTATTTGGTTAGTAAAATCGAAACCGACGTAGCGCTAAGGCTTCCATGCGTTCGAATGTAATAATTTCAGGATATTTCCACTTTTTGGTTTTTATTTCTGCTTGTTGGTAATTCACTTGTGCCACGTTACATAGAAAATGTAAATAAGTAGCATTTTATGAAGTGCTAAATTAAACACAATTAGTTATAACCGATAACTTTAAATTATTGCCTTTTTGCGTCGTAGGGATGAATCAAATTAAAGACAAATTTGACTCAAGAGTTTGTCCTAATTCATTTGCCCGTCTAGCTACCCGTAGTCACGAGAATCATGAGACAGTTACGGACTCTTTGCCTCGTTTGGGGATAATAAGTAAAGTGCGGTTCGTGAGTTGCTGGCGTTCATTTCCATTTGTGCACGAGCCATTGTACCCTTGACAGCCTAGATAACGCAAGAATCTGATGAAAATTTTATTGCAAGCCTAAAGCCTCGTGGCTTTCCTTCACCTGTGTTTAATTGGATCCATCATCTTAACGTATTAAGGACGATCGTGCATGACAAAGATGTGATTTAACAAAGTGATCACAAATATTTTGAAACCGGCTCTCCCACAATTCAATTATGGCGTTCTTATTAAGCTTACGAATATTATTTCATGCAATGTATCTAAGCGAGTGACCTGCACATTGAAAAGTAATATGAGTAGAAATGGAAAGATGAATGAATTTGTAAGCAGAAAACCGTTAACACAACATTAATAACTGCTTACGTTGTTATTAAAGGCCTATCATTAAGGTTTACTGCCTAATGAGCCATTATAATATAATGTACAAATGGCTTCGTACCTATTATTTAGCAACACAAAACCTGGTCAAAGTTCAGAATACTGTTTAATCTCATCCAATCGGAACAACTGAAATGCCTATGATGTAAATATGGCCGAAATTTGGATAAGAAAGAAGGCTTAATGAGACTTTGCGACAAATGACTAGTGAGGCTTATTGGCAAAGCTCTGGTTATCATATCTAACATTTATCAAACAAGTGTGAAACCAGACCCATTCTACAGACACAACCTATACATAATGATAACATAACAAATTATCTGCAGGTGTATACGGTTTTGAAAAACATCAAAATCAAGACTGCTGTTTTGTACAATAAACATTTATCATGCTGCTTTTCCGTCTTTAATAATGAAGAAGAAAATTACCAAGTGGTTTAAATCATACGTCAGATTAATAGATACAGCCGAACAAGCATGATACACCCGATAAATGTTGGACACGGCCCATAAAATCAAACGACGGTTAATTTAAATGCACAACATTTAATAGACGAGGTTATTCAAGCGACATAGTAGAGTTTCAATCGAATCTAACTTATATGAACAACTTGACGTTACAATGGAAACTCGCCGAACCGTGCCACAAAAGGCAACTGCAGACAGAACGCCCATCTCGTGACGTCGCTGCTCCGATAACGGAATCATCGAGACCTTGACTAGTGGTTTGAACTTTCGGTGGGTGAATCATACGCGTTGCGAGGAACTGGGACGCCGCAGGCTTGTGTTTTTCTCAAATGTGGATTCCCTGATTAATGCTCATAGTCAGCATTAATTTTTTTGGCCACATTTGGGTACAAAAGCCTCTAAAGATTTATCATTATCATTATCGTGTATTGTGATAAAAGTGAAACACTCGCGTATTTTCACCAAAACCTACTTATAAAATAACACATACGTTGTATCATATTACAAATTTTACCCATGTATGGCCTCCGATTCCTTGTCTACCCTACCCATTAATATTTATAAGAATGAGACGACCTTTATTATTTTAAGTTTTAGTTTAGTACCTTATTTTTTGTATAAAGGTACGTTATGAATTCTGATTATGCGTAGGTTTATGTACATTATAGAGCAGTAAAACGTTGAGATATTAGGACCATAGACACGTCAGCAGCAGCTCGTCGCTCTCATTCATTATGGTGTCTCTACTGTAGTGTGCGCAAAACGGCGCGAATGCCAAGACAATTGTCTGGGCTTTCAAATGTCACCTCGGCAGGTCGAAGCGACGTGGGAGATTCACATTTTACCTCCAATCACGTTTATTGCAAACTTAGTGCCTCGGTGAGACTAAATTATTGTAGTTTCCCTTTCAGTAAATTCATCTCATCGTGGTTCATACAGTAAAAGATTATATTTTTACATAACATTCATTGAGTTGTCGAGTTAGATGAAACGATGGCATGGCAGCTAAGTTCAAATTAAGACTGACTTATTAATATTTATTTGCGATGAATTTAATGTAGCAATCACAGTTCTCCGAATTGATTGGGCATTTTGTTAGTTAATTATAAAAGGCGTCATAAGTGAATGGGGCTCGTGTTATCAGCAAAAAGTGAGCGGACGTAGGTTGATCAGGTTTCTGGCTCCAATATTCATGTACATTTTTTTGTGTTTACCAAGCCTGTGTCGGTGACTTTACGCAATCGAACCTCAACGCTATTACGAGTTTTAATGTTATTTATTAACGTACATACGACCTGAAACTGAACACCATATTCATTGAAAATTTTCCTGACTCTTGCGTGTCTTATAATTTACACTCCCGTGGTGCTGATGTCAATCAGGCCCAGTCTTAAAACCGGTAAATTTTAAGGAGGCAGCAATGATCACGTGTTTATTAAAATATACGATTTCACTTGGTGCTATTTACCCGTGAACACTTAGAAACGGCTTTGATAATAAAATCAGTTTGTAGCTCGACACGCGATGCTTGGTGAACTACATAAACGAACGGCTGGCAGGCATGGTAAAGAGTTAACTATTGATAATAGTAATAAATTGCTAAGAAATGGAAATGGATAAATTAACCGTCAGTTCCACGACTTTATTGATATTGCACGAGGATTTCTTAAAGATAATTCCGTTACTGCTGTCACAAGTGGTACGGTTCGGGTACCAACAGCCGACCTATTTATTAGCAAAATTGAACTCTGTTGTAAACAACGAGGACATTAATACTCCCTTATTAACCTTAACCTCTTAATATCAGGAAAAGCCTCGCCGGAGCCAAATTTATTAAACGTTTAAATCTTACTTCATATTTATTTTATAGAACTCTTTTAGTTGCTAATTACTTTCTTAATGATAAGTTGCGTGTAAGCTGAACATAAGTCTTGCTTTAATGCCAATTGCCAACCATGTCAAGACCATAACTGAGTTTATCTTGATTATAGCTATGTACAATAATTGTTGAGTTGTATATTTTCATATTATTATGTGTAGCAGCTTACTTTACTAGCTTATTAACATCTGCGATCGGATTAAAGATTATATTCTACGCTTGAAATTGCAATAAATGCCATCTTTATCTTGATGATACAGTAACATTACATTTAATTTTAACCTACGTATTTGTGGTTTTGGTTCTTCACTTTTCCTTCCTACCTTTCACAAATCTGTATATTTTGCAAGAGAGTTGTGTATACCCTATGTGTGCCTAAATTCTTTGTTTCACGTACTAAGTAGGTCATTTAGCAACGACGCGACAACAATGTCACAGACAATGCCGCCGATAACTAGATTCATGTCACACTATCGCCTGCTCCTTGTTGTGTTGTCAATGTTGTCGCGTTTGCTAGCCATGTATTTTGTTTGTTTTACTTGTTAGCTTTTTAGGTAATGCGTTACAAGTTATTTTTACAAATAGTTACAAAAATTCACATTATGTTACAGCATGTACGGAAATTTGTGCATTTGGAGGTTTGAGAAATTCAAAATAAACTAATCATGTATCAAAGAAATGAATGTTAACAACAACGATTGAGGCAACGAATTTAAAAAACCAAATTTATTAATAATACCTGGCAATCCGGGGCGATCGCTGATTCACTTCAACCTGTTCCGTGTTTGTATGTCTGATTTGGGCTCAGGTCACACCCACCTGCCCACGCATTGACGGCGAAAGTAGAATTACGAAGTGGATTTTTATGTTCATTTGTTCCAAGAACAATTTGTCCACTACGACGACACGATCGAAATCTGTTAGGTACTACTATTTCGAAATCATTACTATGGGGATTCTTAAAATTAAAGGTTCAATGAGAACTGAGCAATCGCATAAAAAAATGTGCACATCATAAGCGTGTAAGTCGTATTAAGAACAAAAGTTTAATTTTTTCTTCATCACACTTGCTCGAAAATGGTGTTGTTACACGTAGGTTTTGCGGGTTTTTTTTAAATTTAAATACGCTGTTTTTGTTTTACTCTTATTTGTCATGCTCAAAGGAAACGCCAACTTACTTTTTTAACTTTTATCACTGAAATATTTATTTAAAGAGAACTGTTATTGCAAATACATATAAACATATATTTCGGTAACATTAATGAAATGTTTAAATAGTGTATTTCAGTATTTTGCAAATATAAAATCAACTAAAATAGCCGTTTTAGGTCTTTACCGCTATGGTTTCCGAACGTGACTTGACACTCGCATTGTCTATCGATAATGTCACTTTCTGTTTTAAAATTTTCTCGTACTGTATTTAGTTTGTTAGATTTCCTCACAAGTGTGATGAAAAACATTGTGTGTGCCACGGGCGGTAAAGGAATTACAAACGACCGTTATTAAAGCCCTTGGCTTCGCCTCGGGCTTGTTACAAACACTCGGTTGTAATTCCTTCGTTACCGCCCTAGATACACAATGTTATTCAGGCCATATCCGAAATAAGCTGTTTTTGCGTTGTATGGTCTTTGGTAGAACTAAACTGCTTTTTAGTTTGATCAAATAAAGCCGATTCTTAAAGCAACGTTTGGGTTATCAAAATTATGGGACCAATGAAGTGAGTCATGTAAGAGACCGGTTCCCACACCTACTTGCACCCACGCGCTTTCAGATCGCTCTGGTCACTATTTATCTGTGAAGGGTGCTAGTTAATTTTTACTTTATTAGCAGATCCAAAGACTGCGACGATGTCATACTCATACACATTACGCTGAGAGATATTTTTGACTATTACTTTTTACTACTACTGTCATCCATCAGTTGTGAATTGTGATCAAAATTAAACAATTAAACGTCGTATTGTTATCCTTTTGGGTCTTGAATGTTATCTAAAATGTGCTAGCTGTAAGGTTTCTTGTCCATTTATCTCGTAAAACGTCCTTCTTATAGTAAAGGTTTTTATCACTAGGTACGGTATAACTTAAGCCTGTATGCGCTTCGATTAGATGTCGTTTCATTCTATTCTAATCTTATCCGACTGGCAATGGGTGCATAAGGTAAACTACGAGAAGTCGAGAGCAAGAGCTATTTTCGCAGTTACGTTATTTGTGCTGCTGTTCATATCACGGCTGTTTACATAATGAATGCTTAGCTGTGTTAAATATATTTTTATCGAGATGGATTGGGACGTTTTTTTATTAGATTTTAAATTGACCATAGTTATGCAGAAAGAGACCAGAGGTAGCTTCGTATACTTGGATTATAGACTTTACGCATTTAAGCAGAAAGTATCCAAGTATACGAATCAGTCAATTACGACTTTCATGAAAGATTGTCCTGTTCCAAGGACCATTAAAACAAGAGGACTGTCTTTCTCCATACTTTGGATCGTAACCCGACCGCAAAGGGATATCCAGGCAAATACTAGATGGCGCTAAAAAACTAAACATATAACGATGTTATATTGAACAAAGAAACATAGTACAATAACAATTAGTTCGTAAACAGCAAATAATAAATAAATTCTATCATTTAAATACTGTGTCACGCTTACAAAGTTGAATAATTGTAAATAATATCACTCTTATACCAAGCTTATACATAGATGGCGTTGTAAAATCGGGGAACAGCTTTTTGTATGGAGAATGACAGTCCTCTTGTTTTAATGGTCTTTGCCTGTTCATATCTGTTACAAACAGCTAATCGAAGCAAATTATATACTGTAAAGTATTAATTATTTGCTAGAAATATAAGCGATCTTGCATAAAAATCGATAAATTATTTACCTGTTTACGATACCCACATCTTTAAATATACAAGATTTTGTTTAAACTTCGGGTCAGTTATGAAAACTTTAATAACTTTGTGTAGCAGGCAACTTTGTCTGATATCTTTAACGTTGAGTACGTAGGTAGGAGGTAGGAGTTTTACGTAGAGTCTTTAACGTTTTTAGGGTACCAACGGAACCCTATAACTAAGCCTCTGCAGTGCTGTCTGTCCGTCTGTATGTCCGTCTGTCCGTGAGTCACAAGGCTCTAGCTTTGGAACCGTAATAGGTAAAGTCTTGAAATTATCACAGAATATGTTTTTCTATTGCCACTATAACAAAAATACAAGAAACGTGTTTGTGTCGATCAGTCACAGGACTGTATCTTTTGAACCAGAATAGAGAGAGACTTGTAATTTTCACAGAATGTGTATTTTTATTTTCACTTAGAGATCAAATTATAAAAAGAAAATTATATCAAGAATTAAAGGGGGCCCTCATACAAGAAACGTGTTTTTTTGCTCGATTTTAATAATGGTAATATCTAGATGCTTGATATGTTTACATACTGTGTATTTTATTTATATTGCCGCTATAACAACAAATAATAAAAACAAAATTAAGTTAAAAATAAAAAGGGGTCCCCATACAGTAAATGTGTTTTTGGCGTCTTTTTGCTCGACGTTGGTACGGAACCCTTCGTGTGCGAATCCGACTCGCACTTGGCCGGTTTTTTATTGTATGTAAAAGATATTATTCTTGCAGGCTAAGATAAATATAAATATGTACATGGTTGAACAAACAAACAATGTATTTATCGATCCTAAACAAATATTTAATTGGTGTTGCTAATTGCTGAGTATGGTCCATTGTTTTGTTAGGTTCTTTCACACAATTGCCATTGTGGTTGGACAATGTTGGGAGCTGACCTCAGTGGGCCGTGATGAAACGCCTTTTTGCTCGTTCAGGAAGTGATCTGATCTTTTAAGGTTTTTTAATCAGAAACAATTATCTCTATTATTACCAAAGTAAAAAGTATTGTTTCAAATATTTTAATAATCATACGTGTGCTAACTCGGGGCATGCATACTAAAGTGATGCAGCAAAATTATTTTATCGGCAAAAAATTATATCGATGTTACTGTCAGGCTCAAGAATATCAAGAAGTTATTGTACAATAATGACTGGACCGAAATGCTGGCAGCTTCCGCGCACAGCGAATAGGTAAGCATCGCCATACAGCGGGGAAACGCTGCCAGCATATTCGGCACCATGCCAAGGGTGCCCAATTTTTTAGATAATTTTTAGTTTTAATCTAAGTTGATTTTCATAAGTTCAGTTTAAAATAAATACAATAAACAAATAAAAAAAAATCATTTAGAGCCAATTAAATTTGTTTCACATATTTGTATATCAGTATATTCACTAATCCATGAGACAATACAATATTCACGTGTTTATGTTTTGGGCAGCATAATTGACATACATAATATTGAACCTCTTTATAGTAGAGGATTTTAATGCGCACATGTACATATAAAATCCATTAACTAATAGGTATGTCGATATTTTATTTATGCCACACCTGGCCATAAAGTGGCTTTTTCCGCACGCTGCCCGTCCGGAAAAAGCCGCTTTCTGGCCAAGTGTAAACATAAAATGATGTACACAACACGGGAGGTAATAAAAAAAGCCCTCGATCGCATATTTACGTCCCTCGCTTGCAGCTCGGGACGCAAAATTCTGCGATCTCGGCCTTTCTATGTATTACCACCCTAGTTGTGTAATGTACTAACTATTATTGATATCAAATCCTTACAACGTGCCCCGAGTTAACACACGTATGTTAATATTAATTTCAACACACAAAATTGCTCTCATCTGTCAGGAACTTCATTTCATTGATGTCCTATTGTTTCAGGTGGAGCTGCAGTACATAATTTAAGGAATGCGATTACATCGGAGTAAAATTTGCTGGGTGAGTTAAATACAAAATATATAAACGATGCTTTTTAGTATACTGCACCAAATATAGGTAAACATAACACTAGGTATACCTAACCTGCATATAATTTGGTTCCGATCATAGTTCATATGCTACGACTTATATTCTATAAATTGGATATAGTTTTGAAAAGTGTAACCATCTCACAAAAAGCAAAATTTGAAGCAGTTCATTAAAAGAATATCCACGATGACTTTGTCCAGGTTGGTTCCTGTTTGCAGAACTACATCCAATCGATTTGCAACTTATTATCTTTTTCATTCCCTGCGGTATTTAGCACCGGATCGTAAGTCTTAACTAACATGTATTATTGCAAAAAACGTTCAAGTATTTTAAACTGCAACATCTAGACACATTAAAGTTATTGCTTCGAAGCATTGCTGTTGACTTACGAAATATTTATCTCAAGTGTAATATATTAACTTAAACGATATTAAACGAACGTACGTACAACTCAATTAGATATTGCCATACTAGTTTAGAAGAGCGTAAGTCCATGTGATTTATAAGGTACACATAGCTTTTTAGTGTAGTAGGATGGGATAGTGGGACCGGTTTACCTGGACTTTAAATTTAGCGCTTTATTTCTCATGTTTTTTTAAGAAGACACTACGAATACTTTACTACAACCGTTAGTTTTACTGCAAGAGGAATATGTCTAAATCAACTTGTTCCCTGTTCATGTATTGCAAAAAATCGCAAATTATTTGCTTTGAAATAAGTTAATTATCTCTTATTTAATTTGGTACCTGGTCAAAAATGTCTCAATAAGTTTCAAACTTAATTGAATTTAGAAATAAGCAAATTCGAATACACTTCTTATAAAGTTTAGTACCAGTAGTTAGAGTAAGACGGACAGTTTATTTTGCCTTATGTACGAGAAACAGTACCAGTAGCAGTTCCATTAACCTGCGCCTCTTCTCTTTGTCCGCACTTGAGCTTTGAGTGATGTTATTAGCGAAGTACCCGTTGTTCTTACACAAAATTCTTCTTCATGATTTAGATTTCAGTTCAACCAGACGCCTTAATGTCCTTTGACATTTGTGTATCCATTATCTTTCCTTCATGTTACTTGCATATTTCAACAGCTAGTTGCTGTTATCATGTGGCTTATTAACCTCCTACAGCCTCTCACTTAAAAGATTAAATTAATGTAGCAATATTCATGCTATGTAATGTACCCTTAATGGAATTAAATTGAAGCTGTTTAATCTGAAACCATAAAACTGCCATTGTTTTAATAGCCCGTTGCACTGTCCGAGAGAAACCATTATCATTGCCCCCAACATTATATACCTCTTTTCGAAGTCGAACTGATATTATTAAATGTGTCAAGCACAGTCTGGTGCGATGAGATTTAAAAAAAGTTTTAATCTGACACGACACTTTGAAGTGGCGTATGTCTTTATTGGTCGACGTTATAATATTTCTTTAGCTAAACGGGTTTTAAAGCTGGGTAATGATGTGGATAAAATCAGAAAAATTAAAAGCTCTCACGCCACAAGTTGACATGATAATATAACGAGTATTTAAGTATAAAGTTTTCAACTTTATTCTGCTAATAGGTCAAATGGAGAGTTGTGTAACTAAATCATCAGAAAATTTAACATCTGAAAAGATAGATATTACAAATTCACTGATTTATTATTGCGAGGTTGGGTGTATTTCGGCGTTTTTCCAGCGTTTTTAGGGCTCCGTACCCAAATGGTAAAAAAGGCACCCTTATGCTACGCTGTCTGTCTGTCCGTCTGTCACAGCCAGATATCTCAGGAACTATTGCTGCTGTCGATTTGAAATTTGGAATAGCATTAAAAATCGCTAACCTGAGTCTATTGGACATAGAACATTTTTTGTACCTTTTTTATTTATTTTTTAAGGGGGTTAAAATGGGATGTTGATATTTAAAAGTAGGGCTGTTATATCAAGTGGGGTATCAAATAAAAGGGCTTGATTAGCAGATTCCAAAACGGTCGAGCCGCCCTGAAATCGACCCGATTACTGAATGGAACCACATTGAATTTTATACCTAACTAACTGTCCGGGAAAACTTCGTTCCGCCTCAGATTTTTTTTTAGATATTTTAATAGTTATTCTGTTATTCGGGCCAGAGACAATCCCAAAAAAATCAAAAATCTTCTCTAGTTCTCGAGTTATAAATGGTGTAACTAACTTTGTTTTATGTATGTAGATTATATCTAATAATGAAATTTACAAACGTTTTGGTAGATTCAAGATTTCAATATCTACAGAGACGTACGTCTACATGTTATTAGTACGAAGTGGTTTACGACGAGACATAATCAAATAGGTATCGATTCAAAACCGAATCAAGTGTGGTCAAGTAATGAAATCGATTGAACTCTGACGCCCACCAACACGGTATCAAAATTACAAATCGTATCGCAATATTGCAATTAAGATAACTATGCGAACAAGTATCGATTTGTTTAACAAACTTTTGCTAAATATTCATTATGTCGTGAAAACTTAAATCTGGAGCAAATTCGATAGGGTTAAAGTCTACGCTTTATTAATTATCGTTTTAGTTGAGATAATGCCTAAAGTAAACATTTCATAATTTGTTTATTAATTATAAATTAAATACGCTGTTAATTAGATTTTAATCTGACCTAGATCAGAAGTTCAATCAATTAAAAGTGTGATTATAGTAAGAATTATCTAAGGTGTCCGAATGTTCGTAAAGAGCATGAACAAACATTCGGACACCTTAGATAATTCTTACTATAATCACACTTTGTATTGTAACTGAGATTTATACGTTTCTAAAATGACAACAAAAATACGTTATTAGGTAGGCACTTATTTATAATAGAATTATGAAATTTACTTACTTTAAATATGACTGTGATGATGAAAAATCTCAGAGTGCCAAACATTTCAATGTACAATGGCATTTATATCTGTCCTTGTTATTTATGCGAATCATAAGAATACCTCACAGAATTTAACTATGTCAAAGTGAATGTCAGGTTCCATTGTGATGTGAAGGATTTCTTTCAAAATCCAGTGTTCAGACATCGTCTCTCAGTCCTGTTATCCAAACCATTCAATTCAAAGTAGATTAGTGCCGCCTAAATTATTGTAACGTTAATAATCTCATCGATTAACCGATAAGATGCTTATCTAAATAAATAGTAATGATTTGAATGCCTCTACTGCACTGCAGGACAGCCCTAACGGCCTTACATTTCGTCACACCGAGTGGGGCCACATTCCAACGTTTGTATTCCGAAGCCGGCGTCAACTTGTCTTACTTCACTATTATTATATTACGTTGTTTATCGTCCACGTTCTGTAATCGCTTTATCGGATGACATAGGAAAGATGGAGCATTCCGTTGCTCCAAAAATTAACCGATGCAATGACAAAAGAATAAGCTTATTACTGACAAGTCTTTATATCATACTCGTAGTTCATAGTGCATTACAATAAAACGAATTCTCCATATATTGCTAAAGTCCGTGACTGACCGAGTTTCACTAGGTAAGGCGGCTCGGATGGACGACTTTTTATAATTTTACACTAATTGCTCGAAGACTAGATTTTTTATCTATTTTAATTACTTTTGAGTTATTTACTTTTTCACTTACTTCGGGAGCTCTTATGCTCAAGTTTTGATCAAGATTGGAATAAGCTTGCTTGGCAAAGGAATAAGAATTCGTGTTAACAATGCAGATGACGATATTTAAATGAGATGCTTATTGTTCGTTTTTCACTTGTTTACTTAAACATAATTCAATTAATGAAACGTATGTCCATGTATTAAAATAAAGACACATTCAAATATTTACATAGAAACAAGTCATTCCGTTAATTTAAGTGGTTCTCGTTATCCATGCGTGGCTAATCACGAATTTCCATCGCATACAATAGTTTTACGGTCACATCCCAAAATCAGAAGTCACTCTTGCTCCATTTAGCATCCGTATCTGTTGAGTCGAAAGCAATTTAGACATGCGGTCAACCACGTAACGATAATGACCTTAAAACTGCACGAATTTGCTTTTTTCGGTGTTATTTTTAACATTCACAAAGTAGCCAGTTTGGGTTTATTTTAAGAAGTTTTTTGCGGAATTGCAATGTCCTCGTTAAAACTGTTTTCGTATTTAAAAATTTTACTTACCATAACAGAGTACCGGTAGACGACTTTTTTTAAAGAAACCTCAATAAAGTAATGCCAGGAGTACAGTTACAATAATTTCTTCCTTGTTTTTATATCTCCAATCTATGAGATCATGTACTTAACATTTTCTGGGAGTAAAGTGTAAAATAAATCCGTGCTCAATGCAATGCTCAGAATTTAATCCAAAAACATATTTTTTAACGATGTACGAGTACGTTGATTAACACGCAAATTGCAGAATGGTCACAGAAATTAATTTAAAAAAATACTGAAATGTTTCACTAAAACCGCTTCGTTTAATCATGACGTAAATCATTGTTAATGCTTCTTCTATTTCGTGGTGTATAAAACATAACTCGAAACCAGATGGTAAGTCCTTAGACCGGCCTTCCATCATGTAGCTAATGATATATGTGTAAATAATCATTTACAATAATAATAATATTTGACTATTATTATAACTTTAAAGAAGTTTCATTTCGAATAACTCAATGGCGTGATCGTCTTAGTAATAAATGTAGGACAAGTTGTGAATGTAGTAACCCTTGATCCCTAGGGTGTAATGCGTATCAAATTAAGACTCTAATTTACATATTTATAGTCTAACATAATCTTGGAACACATGTAACTATTAATAATACATAGAATACTTGGCAGACTTCTCCGGGAATCTTATAATCACACTTCAATTCATATTTATACTGTGTTGCTCTAATTTACTGACAATTATACAATTTCTCCTCTCTCTTAGCACTCTTTACATCATAAAAAAAACAACCATGACTACAAGTTAAATTTAGAATTAATTATAGTAAACAATCTTAAGTTGTACAATTTAGCTATCCTAGTATAAAATTGTAAAGTGTAGTGAAGGAGTATGTGTAATGTACCTTACTAAAGGGTGGTTTGGAGAGGAAAAACGAGAGCCCCTTAACCCTCGCCCTCGTTACGTCTAGCTCAGCCATTTTCAACACCTAGCTAGTCCGTGACAGATAGGATTTGGCTAAGCAAATACAAAACTTCCTACATTCAAAATCAGAATGTAGTACTTTATAAAATAACTGATTACGCACTAACAGCCACTAGATCATTTTTTATACTATGTACAAAGTGTCCCACTCCATATCTGGATGTGACTCATTATGCTCAAGGGTTTCCTGGGAGCTAAAATGGATATATATAAGTTGTCAATACTTATAAAAGTATAATCATTTCCAAATCGGCTCAGAGTCTTCCATATATAGGACAGACATTAGGAAAGACCTTGATCATATTAGTACTTAGTATTAGTAAGCATGCATAAGCGTGGCATTCCTAGTTAGGAACCAGTAATTTTAATATAAATAAAATATTGAGTTTACTATGAAGTATAAAATTAGCCATTCGAGGAATGGAAATGACTGGGATAGGAAGGTTTACCACTTAAACCAATTACCTTTTTAAAACCAGTTCATAGTGAGAATATTTCCAAATTGGATCGTTTATAGAATATAGAACGCAAATCAAATACTAGGCAATATTTTATTACCTAGCATTTGTTGTGCAATCCTAGACCTTTTTAAGGCTAGCCAGCCTACAAAGGAATCTGTCAAACTGATAAGCCTCATTACCATCAACCTCGTCCCAAAGGGAGTCGTTAGTTATATGATAATTTAGCACAGGAAAACAGAACTCCTGGATCCTGATTTTCAGGAATCATAAGAGAATTTATAGTAGTTCTTCGATTTGTTTCCAATTCTGTTGTGGTTCCAGAAAACCAGTACTATTGTATAACAATAAGAGCTTTGCAACCCTAATGTTACACCAGATTATCCCAAATGTAGGTTTAGGTCTCAGGTTACACTGAATCCCTATATTAAAACTCATGGAAATTTCACCAATTTGGAAAATCCCAGAACTTTATATACCTTGAAGGAATTATACCTTTACCTATCATGTGAGACTTATTCCAGACAAAATTTGGTCCGAATAAGTTCCACAAAGATTTTACCATATCATTTGATTTACCTGTGTAAGTAATTGTATGTGCAGTGTGAAATTAAACAGATAATAGAGTTCCTGTCATAAGAATGTAATTATTTTAGGAAAATAAAGATAACTAATGTAATAATCCTTAATAATGAATACAACCATACCTACAGTACCAATTAGATACTTTTACTGTACTCATGTATGCTACATATATTAGCACTGTTCAATACAGTTTCTTTATAATATCACCACAGGACGCCGTCCTGGTAACGAATACACTATATAGTAAGGAATTGAAATGGACATCTCAATCATATAGATATAAATATCTACTTAACTTCCCTTACTCAACCGGAGACCTAGATTTCCCTAACATCCTAAGTATATGAACATGCAACTCACCCAGCTTACAATAAGGTTTTATTGTAAGAAAGCAATCCAATTCAACCAACAATCACTGCACTTTTAACATCACTTCACAACACCACTCACTCACTACTATACACTCTGATAATCCTAATTTCTATCAATCACACGCGACGTATAAGCTATTAACTGACCTCCACAACATAATACTGGCATAATTTTATCAGCTGACTGATGCCCAGGGCGCGGCCGCGGGCCGCCACGGCCGCCTAGCTATCAGCTGTTCAGGTATGACCAGTCAACAGTCCAGCGAGCACGGGCACCCATCAGCTGGTCGGGGTCATTGACCTCGTCAGCTGGTCCAGCAGAATAACAATGTGGAGATCAATTATTAAAGCCCTTACCAGTAGTGCAGCAGACTTCAGCACCTTCTGAGCTCGGCAGCGGAAAAGACCCTGTTCTACCAGCCTCGTCTGATTATATACTCTTTTCCTCGCCCCCTGATCCCCGCACATCGAAAGTTCTAGAATTTAGTGATGTCCAACTTCCGTGACCAAAACATAACCGTTAATTCGACATATTTCTCCAACTAGGGCGTTTTCTTATAAGAATGTCTACTTGAGCGATGCACTTTATTTCATTAAAGTATATTTTTTCGTTTTTGAACTCCTACTAAGTCTATTTTATACTAAAATCTCTCTAAAGAAGGAAACAGAGTTTCCCAGAAGTATTAGATACCAATCTTTTCCCAACCCTTTTGACCTTCATATAGTACCGCTACTCTCCACCAGAGGTCGTTTTCGGCTTATATACTTATCAGTATTGTCTCGATTTCATCCTTAAGTCTTCTATCCTAAGGACGCTTTTTGCTTGACACAATCTGAAACCTTCCAAACATTCTGATTTCTAGAATATTCGGTAATATCAAGGTTAAATTTTACCAAAACTGCCTCATCTTGTAATTTGGTTCTTTGTGACAGAAATCCTTTAATAATTTTAAACATCTTTATCAGCACTCCAACCCTAAGGTTATACATTCATACTTACCATTATCACAGTGGACACTGTTCTCAAATATGTCCACCATGTCTCCATCAACCAGCAATTTTATCAATACAATGTCATACTACAATAATAGATAATTATACTGTAATAAAGAGTAAAACTTCATATTATTTCTTTATGTACTTACCTGTTATATAAAATACAACTGATTTCAGCGCCCTCTCTCGATATTTCAATTAACCTTTACGCCTTGTATCTGACTGGTATTTGCTATTGGTCTTTCTTCATCGTATAATCGTCATCCACTAGATGTCGGTAAAACATATGTACATAATTTTATATACATTGTTTATTTCACAAAACATAATATAATAAAAGATCAAGAGTCACGCACGCTAGGAAATGCATTCCTGAAAGAAATCTCTTATAGCCATCGCTTCAATAAAGATCGAATAACTAACAGAAATGACTTGATTCTGTTACAATCGCCCCGAGGAACCTTAATGGAGTTTACCGAAATTAAGTTCCTAACATACTACAGCAGCGACAGTGCTTTGAACAGACCCATGTTCTGCAGCAATGCTTTAAGGCCACAATAAGAAAATTGATAAAGAAAAGGAAGAGGCTAGAAGCTCATATTCATATACACATAATTAATAATATTAATAATTATAGAAAATCCTAGCTTTATATATCTAAAAAAAAAAATAAAGGATGAACTAGTAAAATCACTAACTTACCATACATAATAAACAATTGCTCAATTTCAACCAATAAAGCCACAAATGTCCTTCTCAAGCATCACGATCCGACACATAACTGAGCATGCACAATGCTAAATGTTAAATTACTATGCCCACGGTCTAGATTATCTCCTCCAGACACACTCCCTACGCCCCACATAGACACAGCATACAGCCCTAGAAAATACAACAGACACATTATTAGAAGGATAACTCTCAAATGTAGTCAATGTTGGCCCGGAACCTACAAAAAATAAAATATAATAACCCTTTCCTCTAGCAACCAAACCTACGCCCCGTACAGACTTTTAAACTTTTGGCACCTTTCCTCTGAAAGGCTGTCTAATAATTGAACTACTTAATCATCAAGTATAATACAAATCTCATAATTAAAGTCAAGCACACTCTCTCATATGCTAAAGCAGGCCATGAGCACCTTCAGAGTCAAAATGTAAACAAAGAAAATATACATATATTTAATTTCAACACATTTATTTATTAATTTATGGATAATATGGTTGGGAACCTAAACAATGATTAAAATCTGCGATTAACACCACCAGTGCAAACTGCAACACACCCGTAGCTATACACCGACCTCGGCACTTGATGTGTCTTGAAGACAACACACCCCTTCTCTGCTACAATTTCTGGTGACTTGTTGGTTTGGTCTTCAATTTCTGCTGGTCAAAATTATCTTCCAACATCATTGCCTTCTAAACTCCTCTTGAATAAACTCTTCATTTATAACTCGAAACCACGGAGTCACACAGATTGTCACTTCACTAAGTCATATGACCTTCAACACTAAACTTAAACACTTTAGTTCTCTGCATATTCCAACTCGTTTTAAATAAGTATCTAACCGAACTATACTCATCACTACACTGTACTTTCTTAAATATATATGTCCCTCCTACAGGTGTAATAATTAAATAATCCGATGCTGCACATCACCCATGATAGACCGCGATTTCACCTTTCTTGTCAAAATGTTATTTCTATGTAATATGAACACAATAAGGAAGCATATCAACTGTTCAGAGGAGGCCTATGTCAATTAACAATAGTAAGCAGAAGTACTATTTGCAATATGTATGATGTATTAATATTTTGAAGTAAACAACATCAACATCCCTTCATAAGTACCGAAATCAATCTAGACAAGATTCCCACACTTATCTGTTAACAGTATATCTACAACATAACATAAGAGATTATACGTTTACACCAAATTTAATTAAAATAACTCACCTAGAACTCCAAATCCATATAATTCGCACAGCAACACTAAATAGGTAAATATTTCGCACCCAATATTTGTAGATTTGTCATAATGCATATAATAAACTGGTAGATATATTACACATATTTATTCTCACGTATTCAGTATAGGTAAAATAATACGAACGATAATACACGATAAATAAACATAAGACTCATATTTCAACCTTTGTCAAAATCATACTTCAAATTCTGACACTTGACACTTTGACAGTAGATTCATCCATAAATCCAATGTCCATCCATAGTTTCTTAACGTTTACATCAGCCACTTATACACTCTTCGTCGAGAATGGGTTTAACACTAGCAATAATCTTATAAGAAATTTCTTACCTGTTAAAATAAATAAGCAAATATACATACGCCAATAATTAAAACTGCTAATAAATTCCTATCCTAAAATAGGCCGTGTAAACGCGGTCTCAATTCGCATTCTATATCCACTGTAGGTTCTTATGGTGTGGCCAGCCGATAGACATAATCCGAAAATGGAACATTTATTCGAATTACTTCTTCAAATAACGAAAGTGACTAATAATAAAATTGGAATGGATATCCACATAATAAGACATTAATCAAATAAGTACGCTAAAGAATATTAACTAAGCAACTATAAAGTAATCCACAATAGGTGAAATTATGACTAGTGATAAATAAACTGTTGCACAAGAGCACTGTATCCTTTATCAGTTGCTAAGTAAATATTGATCGAAGAAGTCTATGGTTATAATAATCAATTAATAATAAAATCGCAACCATAATTTTCCATATTTTACCTGCCATTAGAAACAATTCTCATAGTTTCGGAATTTCAAATCTTTATTCTAGCAACACCATTATTATGTCATTCATACGGCCATAAAATAGCGGCTACGCTGACGAAGCTGAATAAAATAGATTCTAATTCTAGTTGAAAACTTGACAATAAATGGCATTCGTAATCAAGACTGTATACTTAAAATTAACTATAAAATTAAAGGACGTCCATTTCAATTCCCACACGAAGAAGAAGAAGAAATTTACTCGTTCAGTGAGACAACTATGAAGCATATTGAACAATGGTCGATAAATGCTGACTTCCTTTCTTGAGGTAATATTTCATTGCATCGTTCTGGATTTCTTCTTTTAATTGGTTTCTTGGGCTTCATTAACTTCTCTTCTTTGTTCTAGATACCTGCAATTTACTATTGGCGCAATAACAAGACAAGAATGTTTTTAAAATGCTTTAATGCAGCGACACCTAATTTATAACATAATATCAACAACATCTGCATCAAAATCCGCATCAAAGATGTTATTATGTGCTATGTGCGTGTGCGTGGGTGTTTGTACATGTGCGTGTGTGCTAAATAAATGAAATGTTCATGGCTTTGTGTATGTTTTTTATTTTTATACGCTAACGGTGTTCACAATATTCTTAAAATAGTGAGTCAATAATTTGATGAGCATTACTTTAAGACCCTAGTTCCATTCACGGAGCCAATTGTACCTCTAAAGAGGTCTTTGTTTAAGTATTAAGTAATCCTGGGAACGGCTGAACCTATTGTATAAAACATAACTCGAAACCAGATGGTAAGTCCTTAGACCGGCCTTCCATCATGTAGCTAATGATATATGTGTAAATAATCATTTACAATAATAATAATATTTGACTATTATTATAACTTTAAAGAAGTTTCATTTCGAATAACTCAATGGCGTGATCGTCTTAGTAATAAATGTAGGACAAGTTGTGAATGTAGTAACCCTTGATCCCTAGGGTGTAATGCGTATCAAATTAAGACTCTAATTTACATATTTATAGTCTAACATAATCTTGGAACACATGTAACTATTAATAATACATAGAATACTTGGCAGACTTCTCCGGGAATCTTATAATCACACTTCAATTCATATTTATACTGTGTTGCTCTAATTTACTGACAATTATACAATTTCTCCTCTCTCTTAGCACTCTTTACATCATAAAAAAAACAACCATGACTACAAGTTAAATTTAGAATTAATTATAGTAAACAATCTTAAGTTGTACAATTTAGCTATCCTAGTATAAAATTGTAAAGTGTAGTGAAGGAGTATGTGTAATGTACCTTACTAAAGGGTGGTTTGGAGAGGAAAAACGAGAGCCCCTTAACCCTCGCCCTCGTTACGTCTAGCTCAGCCATTTTCAACACCTAGCTAGTCCGTGACAGATAGGATTTGGCTAAGCAAATACAAAACTTCCTACATTCAAAATCAGAATGTAGTACTTTATAAAATAACTGATTACGCACTAACAGCCACTAGATCATTTTTTATACTATGTACAAAGTGTCCCACTCCATATCTGGATGTGACTCATTATGCTCAAGGGTTTCCTGGGAGCTAAAATGGATATATATAAGTTGTCAATACTTATAAAAGTATAATCATTTCCAAATCGGCTCAGAGTCTTCCATATATAGGACAGACATTAGGAAAGACCTTGATCATATTAGTACTTAGTATTAGTAAGCATGCATAAGCGTGGCATTCCTAGTTAGGAACCAGTAATTTTAATATAAATAAAATATTGAGTTTACTATGAAGTATAAAATTAGCCATTCGAGGAATGGAAATGACTGGGATAGGAAGGTTTACCACTTAAACCAATTACCTTTTTAAAACCAGTTCATAGTGAGAATATTTCCAAATTGGATCGTTTATAGAATATAGAACGCAAATCAAATACTAGGCAATATTTTATTACCTAGCATTTGTTGTGCAATCCTAGACCTTTTTAAGGCTAGCCAGCCTACAAAGGAATCTGTCAAACTGATAAGCCTCATTACCATCAACCTCGTCCCAAAGGGAGTCGTTAGTTATATGATAATTTAGCACAGGAAAACAGAACTCCTGGATCCTGATTTTCAGGAATCATAAGAGAATTTATAGTAGTTCTTCGATTTGTTTCCAATTCTGTTGTGGTTCCAGAAAACCAGTACTATTGTATAACAATAAGAGCTTTGCAACCCTAATGTTACACCAGATTATCCCAAATGTAGGTTTAGGTCTCAGGTTACACTGAATCCCTATATTAAAACTCATGGAAATTTCACCAATTTGGAAAATCCCAGAACTTTATATACCTTGAAGGAATTATACCTTTACCTATCGTGTGAGACTTATTCCAGACAAAATTTGGTCCGAATAAGTTCCACAAAGATTTTACCATATCATTTGATTTACCTGTGTAAGTAATTGTATGTGCAGTGTGAAATTAAACAGATAATAGAGTTCCTGTCATAAGAATGTAATTATTTTAGGAAAATAAAGATAACTAATGTAATAATCCTTAATAATGAATACAACCATACCTACAGTACCAATTAGATACTTTTACTGTACTCATGTATGCTACATATATTAGCACTGTTCAATACAGTTTCTTTATAATATCACCACAGGACGCCGTCCTGGTAACGAATACACTATATAGTAAGGAATTGAAATGGACATCTCAATCATATAGATATAAATATCTACTTAACTTAACGGCCGCCTAGCTATCAGCTGTTCAGGTATGACCAGTCAACAGTCCAGCGAGCACGGGCACCCATCAGCTGGTCGGGGTCATTGACCTCGTCAGCTGGTCCAGCAGAATAACAATGTGGAGATCAATTATTAAAGCCCTTACCAGTAGTGCAGCAGACTTCAGCACCTTCTGAGCTCGGCAGCGGAAAAGACCCTGTTCTACCAGCCTCGTCTGATTATATACTCTTTTCCTCGCCCCCTGATCCCCGCACATCGAAAGTTCTAGAATTTAGTGATGTCCAACTTCCGTGACCAAAACATAACCGTTAATTCGACATATTTCTCCAACTAGGGCGTTTTCTTATAAGAATGTCTACTTGAGCGATGCACTTTATTTCATTAAAGTATATTTTTTCGTTTTTGAACTCCTACTAAGTCTATTTTATACTAAAATCTCTCTAAAGAAGGAAACAGAGTTTCCCAGAAGTATTAGATACCAATCTTTTCCCAACCCTTTTGACCTTCATATAGTACCGCTACTCTCCACCAGAGGTCGTTTTCGGCTTATATACTTATCAGTATTGTCTCGATTTCATCCTTAAGTCTTCTATCCTAAGGACGCTTTTTGCTTGACACAATCTGAAACCTTCCAAACATTCTGATTTCTAGAATATTCGGTAATATCAAGGTTAAATTTTACCAAAACTGCCTCATCTTGTAATTTGGTTCTTTGTGACAGAAATCCTTTAATAATTTTAAACATCTTTATCAGCACTCCAACCCTAAGGTTATACATTCATACTTACCATTATCACAGTGGACACTGTTCTCAAATATGTCCACCATGTCTCCATCAACCAGCAATTTTATCAATACAATGTCATACTACAATAATAGATAATTATACTGTAATAAAGAGTAAAACTTCATATTATTTCTTTATGTACTTACCTGTTATATAAAATACAACTGATTTCAGCGCCCTCTCTCGATATTTCACTTAACCTTTACGCCTTGTATCTGACTGGTATTTGCTATTGGTCTTTCTTCATCGTATAATCGTCATCCACTAGATGTCGGTAAAACATATGTACATAATTTTATATACATTGTTTATTTCACAAAACATAATATAATAAAAGATCAAGAGTCACGCACGCTAGGAAATGCATTCCTGAAAGAAATCTCTTATAGCCATCGCTTCAATAAAGATCGAATAACTAACAGAAATGACTTGATTCTGTTACAGTGGTCTATAAAATATTTTGCTGAGCAACATAACCTCATTTTAAGATATTCAAAACCCTTTTTATGACTTTACACTCGATAACCATTGTTTTTGTGTAATACCATGACAGGTAGAATTCTTAAAATCTTTATGAGTTTTATAACATACATGTCGATTTCTACACCCACTCATTTATAAGAATTCGATTTTACGCAGCCAATGCTTTGTTATTTTCTATAAATTATCCGTTATCTTGGTTATTTTGTTGCGCCGGAAATTTTCATTTATCTAGAGAGAATACTGTAATTTACTCATAGAAGACAAAATTTTAATATGATTCGAGTTATGTTGAAACATGAAATGATAAATAAAACAAAAATAAAATCAACTAAAAACGTCTATACTTAACACTTGTTTGTCAAATGTGTAAAAGTGGTCTGAAACTCGAAAGTTCCTGGGTTTGTTTGATAGATTTTTATATATAGGTCAATATTTCGTATTCAAATAGAGACAATATTATAAATCATAAATGAACACATTTAAATAGGTAGCTGAGGCTTGTACTGATAAAAAAGCTCGCTCGTTAGTCGCTTGCGTGCCGCGAGGTCGCACAATCTCGCTGTTCTCACGAACCTACACTCGGTAAAAATGCAGAGTGAATCTTAATAATTAAGCGTTTCCAGAATATTGCTAGGCCGAATCGGAATAAACCATTTCAAAATTAGTTTTATTTGTACAAATACACACGATATCCAAGCCACAATATAGAAAGTAGGTAGACTGAATAGACTTTTAGTATGGACATACGAGTACGTATGGGATCAAAGTGGTAAATAAACTTTAACAGGAGTGCAATACTTAACTTTAAAGATTAATGCTTTTATACTACTGAACTTACCTTACAAAGACCCGGCTAAACACGGACTAAAAGCAAAAACTGTAACTATCAAGAATAGAAAAAACATAATTAGTAACTAAAATAAAATTATACGTATGACATTTAACAAATTTGCAAAAACATTTGTGTCAATTTGCTGTTCAAACATTATGATAAAAGTGTTTTTCTATTTCCACGAGAACCGATATCGGGGTCGAATATGTTAGCACGTATTACTGTTACACACCCATCGCTTCCTGTAGAAAGCTTAAATAAACATCGCCCATGTAAATAAGAAACGCTAATGATCTTGTGTGCAATTAATTACATTAACTGATAACGCTGTTTTTGCAGTGGCATGTCAAGGGACGGTGATCTAATTATAATTAATAAAAACGACTTCTTTTGTGCACGGTTTGGCTAGCTCTTGAAACAATGTCATTAACAAATTAATGTCTTATGGACGTTCATGTATCATTTCATTATTTTTATAATAAATAAAATAGTGTCAGTTTGAAGCTACAGATTTCTTTGCAAAGGAAAAAGCTGCGTTAATTATCATTATAACTCGTTTTCCTTGTTACCACCGTGCACTTAAATGACTCATCTTATTAATTATTCACATTTCTTAAAAATAATAATAATATGATAACTAACAAACATTTACCGCTGTGAGCTAATAGCGCTTAACAACATAACAAACCACGTCCAGTTCAAACAACTGATATTGATCTTTCAATCAGCTGTCCGACTTTTTTTTATAATTTAGTGTAGGCGCCTCCGATCCAATTGATCGAGATACGTCGACTCTTGCGCAACTGAAGACCATGACCAGAAAACGGCGTCTGAAGTAGTTCGACGCTGTAATGTCAGTAATGGGTTACACTTTAATACTGATTAATTGAGTTGCAATTATTGTGTGAAATTATCGTTATTTTGTCGAGGTTATTCGCAATCAAATTATCTATAGAGCAAGGCCTTCCAATCATTACATTAAACGTATCAACCTTACTATCTTTAGAAGATTTGGCATTTTTAAAGAGCTTTGTATCATCGCTGGCACACGCAAAAGGTTAATATGGCAGAGCAAACATAGATTGTTTCTAATTAGTTATTTTAATCGAAACAGGTGTTAATATCTGTTTAATTAATTAACGTCATCGTTATCACCTTATCGATTGCAATACGACTGAGTTTGATTAAATGTGTATTGCATCATTAACGGTCACAATAAAGTAGTTGTTATGCTAATGAGCCTATCGAATGAGACTAACAATAAAGGATTTATTTCATGACCATGTATGCTTTTTTTTCTTGTTTTATTGATGAGAAAATATGACCCTCATCAATGGAATGAGGATTGCGGCTAGCATTGGAACATGTATTTGTGCTGGGTTATCCATCTATATAATAAAACTCTTTAAAGTAAGTGAAACATTCACATATTATGTCTACGCCTAGACTGCTGAAGATAAAAACATGAAGTTTCAAAAAGTTGTGCTTCCTAAAAGGAGGTATTTGCAGACACCCCGGACCAGCACTTGGCTAAGTGGGATCTTTAAAACAAGTTGGTCTGCGCTCTTTGGATTAATCTGCCTGCCTCCCTTGTCCTGGAACAATAAGGTTCATGATTATAAATTAGACCTACTTATGTTATTGGCAGGATGAGCGATTTTAGATTTAGTTTAATATTATTCACATTCAATATTGAATGCTATATACCATCTTCCGCAATCGTATCTGCATTAACTGTAGTATATTAAACCAAAACGAACATAATCCATTCGTATGATAGTCCGGTATCGCGATCTAGAACTGGTTTTAGCAAATTATGCGTCGCAGGCGCAGGGTCTTCTTCTCAATAATTTATAACGTAATGCTTTCTAAACCCTGGGGTTAGTACTGGATGGTTTAAGCGTGTTTCCACTATCCTATATGTATGGTATTGTGTTTTGCTTATTTTATTAGAAATATTGATGTATTAGAAAATATTATGTAGTGTAAGTTTAGTCTCTGTAAAAACTCTATGTTATAGTCCTTTATAATCATTCTTTGTTCATTTCTGAGACATCCTTCGCTGGAGCTCTGCCCCAAGTAGGTAATCCGAAATCAAACAGTGTATCTTGTGGGGATTATTTGATGGCAATTCCTTGCCCAATTCATTGGAAATTCAGCTTGGTTACTCTGTTTTTTTACGGATTTCCACATTTCTATTGTTGTCACGTAAATAAACTCCTAATGAGGATTGATATGTGAACCAAATTAGTACTTTACAAAATATATCATGATGAAGCATCTTCAATTTCATTTGAAAACTGCCTTCCTCATTCCTAGCCTGACATTATCGAAAGTCAATGGAGCTACATTCTAAGTGCTGCACAAAATTGCACGACGCTCAAGTGGCAGGCAATAACGGCGTATCTGCACCGCGCTACCTGTTCCAGGGGAATAATGAGTACTAACTGGGGCTTTGTGCTTAGGAATGCATTTACACGGTGTTGCGAGAGGACACTGATCTCGCCGTGTTCGGTAACCGACTGGGAGATAATTTTTAAAGTGGTGTATGCACGGGCCTGTACATGTCTTTAGTTGTTGTGTTCATTTGCACGCTACGTTAGTTGAAATGTTACTGACTCGGTTAGTTATTATTTAGACTCGTGTTGTTTAGTGCAGTGGTTTGATTGATGCAGTTGATGCTCCTTCATTCGTGATTGAAAACGATAGCAATCGAATTATTAGCATTGAGTGCATTGTTTTGTAAAAGAAGGTTCGTCATTTGGCTATCGTAAAGGAATGATTACCGTATGTACATAGATGCATTTTTTGGTTAAATAAAATACTGCTTCCTTATTGTAGTAGTGTCAGTTTTCTCTGTAGCTTCCATATTTGCTCTTTTCATTTCTATCGATTTCTACACCTAATCTCTCATTTTTTTAATCTTTTATAAAAAAAAAACTCGCAAAAATAGTAGTCGTGCTAATCAATAATTTCGACTAAAAAGCCCATCTGAATACTAAGAAGTTTTTATTAGCGAGTACTGTAGGTAAACAACGAAATCGTCAACTTCCTTCCACTATCTCTGCACCAGCAACTACCTAGGAAATGCTCCATACTCCATAAAATTAAATCCAGCGCGCTGCCTTGGAATGCTGGTTGTTTAATGTTTAATCGCATCTGAATTGCCTTACATTTAGTCCACTTCTGCTTTGAATGCATACTTACAGGTAAAATGTTAATGGATTATTTCCTTAAATGGGGCTTACCTTTCTTACAGCATGGGAAACCACCATATTCGTTTGCTTAAGGAAGAGGTATTTTTAAATACTAAAATAACACAGCGCACGAGCGTGTTTATTTTTCCCGCCCAATTAGCTGCAAAATTGGAAAATCACAAGTCTCTACTACAAAATATATTTTAATAGAAATTGGTTAACTAACTACAAACAGCACCTTCAGCGTTATGCCCCAATGATTCTACGATAAATCTTAGATTATCCTGTATGCTTGTAGGGGCCTATTATTACCTATTAACGATGGTAGTTCATTATTTAAATGCCTTCCTGACATTTGCCATCGCTTAACACGCTCGCGATGCTGTGTTATCTGTGTAAGAGTTCTTTCGCTATTTTCAAACTTATTCGTAGGTATTAAAGTTCTACCACTCATCACGAAGTTTAAGCAAGAGTATCGTTGGCATAATCTACCGTCTATGAAGTAAACGCGTGTGACTGATGGTTATCTGATGTCCATAAGAAGGCATACAGAATCACCCTCGAAGTTCACTGATGTGTTATTTTAGTTAGCTTAATAGTGTAACTATGCAATCGATTTGCAATACGATAAAATACATTGCATAATGTTAGCCTGATCGCATTGGTCATTGTGTAGGGAATAGCATCGTTTACCGTGTCTAGCACCTCGTGCAGGTCTACTTATACAAAGTGCAAATTAATTCAATTTCACAACCCAATACTACGTAAAATTCAAATCGCTTTTAAATAGTGCGATAAAAGCAAATAGTGAATGTGTCCCAAAGGGTTTCGGTGGCGATGTCACTAGATAGAATCTAGATCGGATCTACTTCGCGTGCCGATCGCATCTGGGAGGACTTGTAATGAGGCATTCTTGTTTCACTATTTCCAACGTGGGAGTACTTCTCCTACGTTTCTTAGTATTTCAATATGTCTAAAAATATTTTTAGATTTCTATAATGTAGGTATACAAGCTACGTCTTTTTAAAGTTTGGTCAGTTCCAGTATCATTACAAAATAATTCTGTTAGGTCTATACAGCGTGTTCTATTGTGCATCAACAGTATGTAAATTTAAAATCATTATATTGCAGTGATTCAATTCGAACGGTCACATAATTCTTTAGTCTTTAATTAGTATTTTGACACTAATGCTGTCCATGGTAGGCAATTTATCAATGCAACATTAAAACGAGTGTCCATTAGTTTGATTTAGACGTGAAAGCGCCTGGTCCGCGGACGCGGGCGCATCCTCCATTTGCGTAAGTTTGCGTAACAACTTCATCTTTAAAGTTCAATAGGTCGGCGCTGCATTTGCTCGTGAGCTAATGTACGGTGATGGCAAATAAAAACTCTTATTTTATAGGCACTCAAATACCGATTAAATTTCAAGTTGTACCTCCAAGTAACTTTATATTTAATAGCAAGTTAAAAGCAACGAACTTACAAATGCTTAAAGCGGCCTAGGTTCTCGTGTATTGATAATATAAATCTTCGAGCAGTCATCGAACGCATGTAATGAAGACACTATCACAGTTCAGTACTAAGTAGCTACTGTAAAAGGGCTTATAGGATGCGCATGTCAAGTATCTATGCAGGTTGTCGTAGTGATGATAACATCAGAGCCACGAGATCGTTGGCGACACAACTTGAATAAAACAGCAATTGCACTCATTTGCCGACAAAATGTTATGTATCCAACGATCTGGTTAATATCAATCCTTACATTGTGGGCATCTTAATATTCAATCATTCAAATGATACTCGTATCGTATTTGACTTTTATACCCATTATGTTATGTTTTTTTAATAAAACATGTACTGTACCCGTATTATTCACCGTCTCTCACTCTTTTTGTGTTGCACTCTTGTAAAATCTGGGATTCTCCGAATTTAAAAATTTAAAGCTAAAAAGTCCTCGTGCTGGGTTTGTTTTGTTTCTATACAGTGTGTAAGTCTAATTCGGGCGAATATCTTAACGGTGGTTAGTATAGGACAAAGTAAAGGTAATTAGATAACATTTACTTAAAGTTGCAACAATCATTTTGTCCATACAAAACAATTCAGCCCGCAATGTAATGCAAACACACTCACGTTAAACGCTCGTTGACAGTTACGTTGACATTTCGGTACCGCAACCATGTTTACAGTACATTGCTGCTGAGAAATTAAAAAAAAAATAATTATGGGGTTGTAATGAACTGCAACTTAGAAAAACCTTTTACTTCATGATTACACTAATGAATACTATGTCCGATTTATTTTTCGCCCGTATTAGACTTACACGCTGTATAATCGTGTAATTTGCAGGCTTAAAAATATCTATGAAACTTACTCGACATTTGTAGGTATTACAAAAATATGTGAGAACTAAATTATTCTCAACGACGTAAAGGCGTTCAGATATTTTAGATCCGTTTGCAATGTGTACTTATATGATTATTAAATCTATCATAGATAATTTTAAGTATACTTTTGTAATTCATATACGCATAGACTTTGAGTAAGTCTCACTACTTGAATATATATCGTTTTGTTTCTGTTTTTATTCAATATTATTTCCAATGTGGCTCGCATACATAAGTATGAAAGTAATACGCAGGTGCACGCCTTGATACGAGTATGCCATTCTGTATTTTTCTTACAACGTGACGTGATCAAGTGATGAATTTACGTTCGCGCTCTTTGAACTCGAGACGCAACCCAATCTCGTTTCACGACCGAATGTTTCTCAGAGTAAAGTAGCTGAACTTTCGGATCTGTAATATCAGTAAAGTCAACTCAGAAGATCGTTGGATAGAACGCTACAAGCATAGATAACCCGCGTCTAGGCTCCAGATATTTATTGGTATCCTCTCTTATTGGGTGGCCTGGTATCTAGCAGTTTTATCAGGAATGTGAAGGCTTGTATTGCTTTCCTACAAAGATGCAAGAGAGAAATGCAAATTCCGTTTTGCTTCATAAATTATACTTACCTGTTTAGAAGATCAGTTTTCAATGCAATGCTTGCTTAAATATCTTGCTATGTAAGATATGCTATTGTCACAATATTCCTCAGGAGAGTTTTGAACGGCATAGGTAAGAATACGAAAATTATAGCGATTAAAAACAAAAAAACGAGTTTACATGTAACATACCTAAGGCGTTTTACCTAATATGATTTGGTTTTTTGAGCCCAGTTTGATGATTTTAAAGATTTTATATACGTAACTTACGTAAGTTAATACTTTCCAAGGAATAACATCGAATAGTATTTATTTATTAAAACTTTATTGCACAAAACAAAAGAAAACTTATCGTACAAAAGGCGAACCTAATGCCATAGTATGATCTTAATTCACTGGAATGTCCTAAAACATATAGATGTGTATAACATATACGTGGTAAAATGAAGACATCGTGAGGAAATCTGCTTACATCCGCGAAGAAATTCAAAGGTGTATGTGAAGTTTCCAATCCGCAGTGGGCTATAGCTTATTCACTCTCACCTACGAGAGTAGGCCTGTGCCCAGCAGTGGGACGTATATAGGCTGATGATGATGTTGTGATACCTAATGAATGATGATCGATTGGCTTAGAGACTAACAAATTACTTTTATGCCACACCTGGCCATAAAGTGTAGACATAAAATGATGTACAGAACACGGGAGGTAATAAAGAAAGCCCTCGATCGCATATTTACGTCCCTCGCTTGCAGCTCGGGCTGCAAACTTCTGCGATCTCGGCCTTTCTTTTTATTACCACCCTAGTTGTGTAATGTACTATTAAAGTACCTAGTGAGATAACATAGTAGCCGGTATAGCTTTAAAAAAATACTTGTGTCGTGCTCGCTAAAGTATGTATGTGTCGAAATTATATGGAGTTAGCTATATATAAAAGGAACTTAAATCATGTTACGTTTTACTTATACAAAATTACACGTTGTTCTTCTACTTTGATGGTCTAATTTTCTTTGCGGCGCTGAAGCGCTTTACACCTGTCTTTCTCGAAGGATCAAGAAACTTTAATCTGGCTCATGACTTCACACTTACAGCAAAAAGAGCCTATGTTTCGACAGCGTTCGGTCCACTTACTCTGTTACTTCGATAATTTAATTAGATCGTTAAGATAAAACTAAATGCCGCGCTTGAGACCCGTATTTCCACATCCAATAAGATTTACTGAATTACTTTTATATAAAACGTGTTCTCTGTTATATTACCATTAATCTCATTTTCATTACGTTTTAAAACGTGTTGAGTGTTAAATGCCACTGGACCATCTATTCTTACTTCAAGTCGTGTAAAACAATGTTGACAGTTTTATTAAACTTTGACTTTAATTAACTACTTTGCCCTGACGATAGACACGAGATAATCCAATTACACCTGATTTAAGATTGACATGGTATAATCTTATTGCCGTGTCGTTAACTCTAATGCACTCTCTAATCTCAGACAATTGTTGTTTTTTTTGTTCCCTATACTAAGGTGTAAATGCAGGTCCCGTTGTCGTGGTCACGTCTCGTTCAGAATCGCAAATTCTATTTCAATGTGCTTCGGCATAATATAACAAGTGCGAAAACTATATTTAGCTCCGGGCTTGGCATTCTATTAATTCAGACTCACGTACAGTACTGTACCCAATATATGCGTGTGGGCTATTGTAATAAAACATCGATCATATTGGTTGGAGCGCGTGCGCTCATCGCCGTTAGCTAAGCAAATCGAGGGGTGGATACGGAAATGTGATAACATAGATCTAACGGACTGGGACTAATAAAGCTCTATAACAATTTGTAAATCGAGTCGTTCATTGGTGTACGATTTAGCTTATATGTTGCTCAGAACTTGTAGCATGCTGTTTTATATTAAGATTTACTTATACCGTCAGATTTTTACGATTTGTTGGGTGTATATGAAACGTGTTTATCAATTTGATAACAAATTGATAAACTCGTGGATATTCTAATGGTGACATATGGCATTAACATTAATTAGCTCAACTAGAATAGATTCATAGTCATAAACGACCTTCTTTTGACCGTTGGCTTTCACATATATTAGGCTTCCATTAAAGCTTTGGAACACTTTTCTTTTAATAGAATACGAGTATATCTACCTACTATGGGAAAATTACAGGCATAGAATATCTGTTGTTTGTGATGTGTTTGGTTACTGACCACAAGTTTGTTTATAAATATCAATTATGGTTAATATTTAGGATGTTCGTAACCAACAATTTCATTACCACGCGACAACATGTATCTCCTCAGCATTGTGTTGGAATGGAACGGATCGTGCAGAAGTGTACAATCGCGGATCCTCTAAACAATGGGTAATAGCGAACCAATGTAATACAATACAAATTCCAAACGAAAACCTATAGTTTTCCTCGCCTGTATATTGCTCCTTTTTCATTGCGCCATGCAAATTACAGGCTGCATTTGTACAGAATATTGGACTGTATGTTAATTTGTTAAACGCAATGTTGAGGTTAAACTCGTGTGTTAAGTTTTAGTACTGCTGTAAAAGGCAATCCTCTCAATAGCTGTGTTAATTGTGTTCATAAAATATTGTGTGTTGATATTGTTTACTATATTATACATTTGTGCCTTTGATACAGTGCATTCTTGAACAAATACTCATAGCTTAATGTAGCCGGTAAGATAATAGGTTGCCGTGGCATTTAGATTTTTTCACGGGCATTCTTCGACCTGATGTAAAACGATGTCGGTGTCCATTTTCCTAGTTCTTGTCGGTGAACGAAAAATATTACCCATAAGAGTAGGCTAGGCTAAACCCTCACATATAAAACATTATGGAAATCACACGGTGTAGCAAATGGGAAGGTAAATAATAGTAATAAATAAATTGACCGACAAGGTCGTCATCAAATAGAAATATAATTCCATATTGGTGCGATGAAATGATAAAATGTTAATTCATTGCTGTAGTTAGCTGTTTTTAACTTGTTCACATAGATTACTTCTTCAAGCCTACTCCCGGGGGTATCTCATAAAGAACTAAGGGCTTCCAATGCTTGGTTCTGTGTAGCACCGCTCGTTAAATATGTAAAAACGCGGCGCGGGCCTGGCAATAAACTATTAAACGATGTATTAAAATATGGCCCCATGTTCACCAAGCACTCTCGTAAATATGCTATAAATATAAATGAAGCTGAATTACTCTTTACTAATATAATACATGTATGTTAGTACACATATCAATCGTAGAAGTACAATTTTGCATTTCAATCATTAGATAAATATAGAATTACTAGCTTATGCCTACGACTTAGTCTGCGGTGTAAATTATTATTAGAAAATTAGTCTTCATAATAAGTTTCTGATATTTGTTCATAAACTTGGTTGAATTAAAAAAACCTTATAAATTGGGCCCAAAAACTGGACACAATATCTAAAAAATCAAATTCACTTCTTAAACCACCTATTATTTTATTTTATTTACCCACCTCTTAAGTTAAGTTAACAAAGTTTCGAATCATCGTCATTATTTCTAATATATGCTACGTATGGGGTTAAAAAAATCCACCCCTACTAGACCCACATTGGAGATCAATTTTAAAAATGGTGAAATTGTGTCAATTATATTTAGTTTAATCTCCTACTTTAAAAATAGTTTGGTCCCTATAAAAAGTAACCCGTATATAGTTCCCTTTGGGGATGAATTTCAAATAACGGTGAAATTATTTTCTCTACTTTTATTGAAGAGTCTATGTTCGAAGCCTCAGATCTCCTACTTCAAAACTCTTGTGTTCCCCGTACAAACTTAGGGGATGAATTTCGAAAAATCCCTTCTTATCCCTTACTTACGTTATACAATCACCCTACCGTAAAAATTGCAAGTTCCTAGCTTCAGTCAGTAGTTTCGGCTGTGTTGATGAAATGAGCCAGTCAGTCAGTCAGTCAGAACTTCTTCTTTTATATTTATTTACTAATTTAAACTTTATTGCACAAAAGAAAACTTATCTTACAAAAGGCGAACATAACGCATTCTCTACCAGTTAACCTTAGGACAAAGCAGATAACTTGACTTGATAAATTTATATGTATAGAAGATAAGAAAACACTTCTCATTTCACAAACAAGATTATATGATTTCCGCGTCTGCACTGATGTGTACAGTACAGGCAACTCATAAGTCATAAACAATTTATATTTCCTCTTGGTGATCAGGTACGGACGAGTATAATTTTATATTTCCTTACTAGATACATATAAGACTAATTACTATGGTTTACTTATAATAGTACATTACTTAAATAGGGCGGTAAAACAAAGAATGTCTTACATCGCTGGTATTTGACGCCCGAGCGAAGGCAAGGGCGATAAGATAAATATGCGATTTGAGGCTTTCTTTATTACCACCCGTAGTACGTAAAACATTTTACGTCTCTTCCAGGCCATGAAGTGGGATGTTCCGCACGCGTAGCGGGCGGTAATTGCCACTTTATGGCCAGGTGTGACGTAAATACATGTATTCCGTTTAAGTTGCTTTATTACTATGTGTAAATACATGAATTTGAGAAGTCCATAAGACAGGTCAAGTCAATACGCGATAAAGTTTTTTCACAAATTGGAGAACATAACTTAGTCTATGCGTGACATTAGGTCTGTCATTGAAGTACGCTGAAAAAGAAAATCACAGAAAGACGTGATTGCATCGTTATTTTCTAACTCTATAGGTTTTGGACATACCTAATTGTTTCACAGGCAATATTTCACTTCACGCAATCTGTGGAGTCCTCTACCTCTTGTATTTCTAACACAACGGTCGCGCGTGACTCTTTGTCGCGCGACAAATACTACGTATCCTTCTCCATTAAATATTGTGCGAAAGTGTCAGCTAACGAAGTATTAGCGAAGTCGTGGCCAGATTTGCTAGTCTGACTGAAGTAGGTATTCTATTGTTAAACGGTCGGTTGTTTTGCTGCTACTTTTTTGTTGAGAGAAAAGTAATTAATTTAATCAACGTTTGTGTTAATACGTATTAGTTAAAATGTACCTACCTACACGGCACAACAAATTATCACGCAAGCCCATTATCGATGTCTCTCTGCCAAAAGATAAGCCCTGATCGCTCTCTGCCCCCCGCCCTTACTAGTATCACTAGATATCTATATTTAACACTAACAAACTAATTTATTTTCTTTTATAAGCAGGAAGTTTCAACTATCTAGCTAGAACGGAGTGGAATGACAGGGAACCATATCTTATCTAGTAGATGCAGATAGATCAGGAAGACATCATTTGACAGAGGTAACTAACGGGCTAATCCTGCAAGTGGTATACTCACTCGACATAAAAGCTGCGTTTATGAGCCAAGTATAGTGGTAATAACCGTCTAAACTACATGACTGGGAAATAAGATTACCACAGAGATACGATTTAGTTCATGCGTATATTTTACTCTTTCTATGTTTAAAAAAAAACATTTGTGCATTATCTGAGGCGAATTAGTAATTTGGGGAGTCATTCAACTAATCACCAATGTATAAACGCTCATTCTTTTCAAAACTGTAAAATTTGGTCTCTAAATCTAGGTTAAAATTTTAGGTTCAAGAACCTACTGCAAGAAACTTAACAACAGAAACATGCATATCGCAGTGTTATTAAGGCCATATACGAGTACATGTGTAACTTTGTCGCAGTTCCACTAATCAATTACTATGTTAAACAGTGTCTTTCCAAGGAATCATACGAGTTAATAGGATTACCGTTGGCTGACTGTTAAGATGTCCTACTTCGTTATTCTAATATTGTTAGCGGATTATTTTCATAATCAAGACCCTGTACAGTTACGGAGTTGACATTGATTTCTCTTTTAGACTTGCATAAATAATTCAGTTCCATTTAGCTAGACTTCGTGTCGATGGTTTATGTAACAACACGACAAAAACAAGGATTTGGAATGTTTCTAAAATTAGTTTTTAGATAATTGTTGTTCAAGTTAGCCATTTCATAAATTAATCAAAACATAATTAATTTGCTTTCATGTTGTTCTAACTGGACATGAAATATTGTAATAGAATTCCCTTTCAAAAGTAATCAGAATGCCTTTTACGTCCTAAACATCCCTTGGGCGTGGATAGACCTACCTTTATTCATAAAACGCGTTAACTTTTATGTCGTAGTATCGCTAGGGGGTCCGCAAACTTGTCGGATTAGCAATATGGTGCAAGTATTTGTGGGAGGTGATGACTGGGCCAAAAGCGGCGGCGATTATGCAGCACGAGGTGATATTTCCCTTATACGACATGTCTACCTATCTGGCGTAATATGTCTTAGCCAAAGATTTTATTTAAACTACGTTTGGATTTAGTTTGGATGGCAAATATTTGTTTAGATACTATTAATCGGGCGGTTGTCCTCAAAACAGTATTCTTGGCCAAAAACAAACCTCGCTACAGAGCGTCGTTGTTAGGCCAGATGTACACATATATGAAAAATATAATATTGTAAAGGCACCGAAAGAAATCCATAAATTTTCATTATATTTGATTATTTTTATATAATAATGTTGCTGATAATGACAACTAATGAGAATAATGACGTTTTTATAGAACGAAATAATGACTGATCGTTGCCAATAATGATTTTCTTAATAGAAACCATTGATCTATGTTGTTTTAAGTATTATTTTGTATGGTTTATGATATGGATGATGAAAATAAAATGCGAATATATCGAAATTGTTTTTATTTGTGATTTGTTTCCATAACTTAAATCAAACAGGCACTGAATTAATTATATAACATTTAGAAGAGCTATGGGGTAACTAAAGGCCAAATAAATGGGTAGAGCAACGAGCAAGGTGGTCTCCTCCTTTGGACTCCATTAAGAAGATGGTTGGCGGCAGGCACAGCACGCATAGTGCGGTCCACACGGCCTATGACCGCACCCAAACTAGAGACAAACAATATGTGGTCGTGATTCTCAGTAATGAGGGAATGATGAAAAAGAAGATGTAAGGCTATACATAGAAAAAAACTTCTAATAACTAAGGAAGCCCGCCCAGGTAAACGTCTCTTAAAAAGACAGCCACTTTTCTCTATCTTGATTTATAGTGGGCCAGTAATTCTCCTTATGTCATCGGTTCAATGTGCATGCGGTCTTTCCCTGTATCGTTTGCCAGAGGGCTTTTTCATTTGGTCACATGGACCACCGTTGGGTTTTAAGTCTAGCTATCCTCCCTGATTATGAGATCTTAAAGTTTAACAAATTATCGATATTTTTTAATCGTCCGAAAGTAAAATTATAATTTTTTACCTAAATATCAACGAAAAAAGGCAACTATGAGCTCAAACGCACTTCCTTGTGCTCAAAATGGCAAAGTACATTTTTTTCATACATAATTATAAGTAGTACAGCGACGGAAACGCTGACGTCATAGGTAAGATCTTACCGTTTTATAGGGGGCGATTTCAGCGTTCGGTACGGTCGACTATACCTTTGATTACAATTTATGGCTGTTATTAGTGATTATAGGTATCCAAATGCTGTAGGCGTCATATAGATATTTGTTCTTCGCAAAATAGCAGAATCGATGTACGTCAGAAAAAATATATAGTAAACATGCTTATCGGACTACTATTTTGTATCTATAACACAGTGTCAAATGTATCTTTTTATTTCCTCTTTATTATGATAGTCAGGAATTTTCTAAATTGCATATTGCATAGCTGCAATTGGATGTAAAATTCAACTACATATAGTTAACATATCCTAATGGATATGTTAACTATATGTAGTAATGTAGATAATTCTAGGAAGTCATATACCTACTAAAATAATTATTGGGTACAATCGTCATTATTCTCTAAATACATTGTCATTATTGGTAACAAGTGTCATTGGTGTCTCTAACAATGTTGCTGAAAATTATGCTGCCAATAATGACGAACTCTAGAAAGTGCGGCATTACAAAATAATTAGGTTAGGTTAGGTTAACCAGACAGAATTGCAGTGCGTAGTGTTAGTCTGATGCACACTTTCACGTGGTTACACAATAATCCTTCCCTGGAAATAAATTGGACTATAATAATGACGAACTTTGGGGAATCAAGATCAGACACTGCTCAAATTCCGCGACTTCTGTTCCCTCCAAAGTTTACCGTATGTATACGCAAATCGCTAGTATGATAAGGCTCTAATACTAATGTACAGGATTTAAAATATTCCTTATATTTTTTTATGACATCAAATATTGGAAGAAATTCAAAGTCTTATTATTGCCATTTTAGACGCAAATTTCACAATATCTTTTTTTTGCGTGATTCAAACTCAAAGCGGTTTTTGCATCATCCGCCTTATTTATTTAAGTAACGAAATCAAAACAATTCGGCTTTGGAATTATTTAGTAGTATGCAGGATTAGCATGGCGAGACATACAATTTGACCCTCTTAAATATGTAGCCCAATCGCTGACGCCGCACACTTGCGTTTAGCAACCACATACTAAAACCCTTTCGAATGCTAATGCGAAGCGTGACATATTAATGCTACATGGTGCCCTGCCATTACTCAGCATAATTCTAAAGCCTAATCTCATGTTCGAGGGGCAGGTATAAGCCAAGCATCATTTGGTTATTATAAGGCGACTTGACCCTACAATATTATACTCTGGAAGGGAAAGTTCTATTAGATATAAAGTCAGGTAGTTGACCTTTTCAATAAATTATCACTCAGCAATAAATATTATAAATATACCTACTTTAACTAAATTACAAACGACAAACGTACATATAACGCATTTGAAGGAAAACAGAAAGGTGATGTAACCAGATGCATTGTAACCTCTAATCAAAATCTAGTGCAAAGAGTGAATTAGTCGATATTCGTATATATATTAATGAGTGACTGTTCGCCTCTGAAATGTGTGGTTTCAAAAATACCGCATGTTGCAGAAACTGATTTCATTAACATGTAAACTCGACAAAAAGCTATAAAATCACCAAAGGAGTTTTTCCGTGATTAAGTAACAAACTTACAGGCACTATTTCACGTAACTATTATTATTAATGTATTGGCAACCCCTCCCACTCGGTGCTGACTTTATATATGTCTGCAGGCTAGATATTGGCTGAGACACGATCCCTTATGATTTACTAATATTTGCAACAAGTAGCGTGAGACAGATGATGAGATCTAGTAACAGCTATCTCTTTGATGTGGGTTTGATACAAATAGATGACTAGACATAAATAGTCAATTTATCTAGTAAAAGACAATGGAACGAATACGAACCTTTCGCCTTCAAGCATTTATTTCCAAAAGCCAATTTGGAGGCACTGTTAGCTTACTACGATACTTTTGCCTTACACGAGTATAGGTACGCTCATACTAATAAGTAAATTTCGTTGTAGATTATGGCTGTGTATTCAGTTGAGGGTATTACAGAATTATTAGAGTATGAGAAAAACATATAGTCTAATGGCAACATATTAAATTTATTCCCTTTGCTTGCAATCCGTTCCTAGCTTCAAGTTATTATCGATAGCTAAGTAATTCAACTAGGACAACTTTTTGCTAGAACCACTTGGACGACTTTTAACCGGTCAGTGTAGTTAGACTTCACTTGATTCCAAATACTTGCGACAGCCCAGATACAAAGTAGTGAAAAAGCATTTACACCTATTTAAACGTTGCGGTGCTGTATTTTACCATTTGCATTTACGTTAGTCTTCTTGACCTATACAGTCAGTCCAGGTACCGGGATTGAATAAAAATGCTCAGGATTCCGAAAGTACGACATGTATAGTATATATCCCAACAGCGCTATCCCTGTTTTAAAACATTTCTTCCCAAGCTGCAAATGTAAAAAATTAATTACGCAAAAGATATTTGACACACTTTTATTCTTTCTAGGGATAGGGTTTTTCAGAATCCTTACTTAGACCTCACCTGCGTTGTATACCTATGGAACTGTATAAATTTTCATGCATCCCACATACAGACACATAACACACACATCGGCTTACGTATGGCGGCCACTGCCGAAGCGGTGGAACTACAATTAACAACCGATCGCTTCGAGTTCGGTCGCCTTAAGTCTTCATGCTCTGTCTTTCTAAAACTCGTTTAATTTTTCTACGTAGAGCGTAGTTTAGTTAGTAAAATCGTAACCCTCCTTTTTGATTCGCCGTGGTCCGGTAAAAAATAAGAGAAAACAACAATATCCAATAGCATCGAAACCTTCCATCATTTTATTTGAAGTTGATCGGTTTCACGTCGACAAACAAAATGGATTAGATGACAATCGGATTGCGTCAAGGTTATTTCGACTGTAATAGGAATTAGTGGAAACGAATGTTGTCTCGTGTTTTCTGTAATCTATTTGTTATCTTATTAGGAGAAATCCATACCTATTGCATTGGTACGGATTACTATACCGCCAAAGCCATTACTATAGAATACATTGATTATATAAAAAATAAGGACACACAGGTCGGATTAAATAATAACTTTTGTCTTGGTGACTTTTAGCCTTCAGTATATAACCACCGCGTTCGTTAGATGGTGGAAAACTCGGTGTACTAAAATGTTTATAATAAATACAGCTTATCCTCTATCTATCTATCAGCCATGGACGTCCACAGCTGTAAATAGGCCTGTGACATACGGAACTGAGGCATGGTCGTTCACAATGGGACTAAATAATAAGGCGGCTCAGAGACGCGCTACTTGCTATGGAAAGGGCTCGAAGTTGCTCTGTGCAATAGAATCAGAAATGATGATATCCGCAGAAGAACCAAAGTAGCGGGCATAACTCACAGAATTGCACGGTTGTAATGGCAGTGCACAGCCCGTAGAACACATAACCGTTGGGGCAGTAAAGTCCTGGAGTAGCGACCACACCTAGGTAAGCGCAGCGTGGGACGGCCCCAGATTCAGTGTACAGATAACCTCGTGAAGGTAGCGGGGAACCGGTGGATGTGGTCAGCTCAGAACCGCACTTTGTGGCGATCTATGGGGAGGCCTATGTGCATCTTATCTTCAACTTAATTTTATTGTTTTCTGCATTATATTTTATTGTTGTTACAGTGAGATGGCGCGGTGGTTCGCGCTGCTGCGGCATGGGCATTCACCGATTTGGCTTCTTGTCTTCTGCTTATTGCATTTGGCCGAAGCGACACCAGGTAAGATCAACTAAGTATTCTTTATTGCTAGTTGGTGGACAAAGGCATCACTTCTTGTATTATGCATGCTATGAATATCTTTGTATGAATGGTGGACTTATTAGATCATTTTCTATCAGTATCAGTCAGCTAGCCAGAAACCGACCACCGAAGACTGACAGTACGTTCAAAACTACACACATCAAAATAATATTGCCTCAAAAATGAATGTTATAAAAAAGTTATATGAAAATAACCAAATAACGCATCAATACTAAACTCAGAAGGTACAATCGTACCTACCTATTCCCTATTAGTATCAGTTGCAGTAATCCGATACAAAAATTAATTAACAAATGCCAACTAATGATTAAAACTTCGTAAACTATTTATAACATTCGATATAGTTACCATTACTAGAATCAGTAATGTTTTCTAATTGGAACAAATACTTATAAGGTTATCCTGTAACTCACTTACCACCATTCGTGGAGTTCGATAGACTTAAACCCATGCTTATTGAGTACATGTGTACTAGTTAATGAACACTATCCTTTAAGGTATAAACTTTTTATTTTGGTGTGATTTCATAGAACGCCCACAGAGCTAACAAATAGCTCGATAGGTAGATAGGAGATAGGTTCTCAGGCACACCTGCAATACGGAAACCGATTCGTGGTTGTATTTGACGGGATTTTATTAACGAAACGGATAACTTGCAGTCTGAACGAAGTATATGCATATATTTGTTGAATGTGAAAACAAGCGGTTCTGAGTTCAACTGTAATTTTCGGTGTATGAGAAAGTTGTTCACCTATCCTTGTATTTTACCTTTTAATGAAGGTTGAGTGGAGATCGTCGCTAGGTGGTATCTTCTATTATACGTGTATTTACTTTTGTTTCTTTCCCCATCCATAGCAATAACCACATTAATTAGAAACAGTTCGATTTATCTATGCAGCTAGAAGCCAAATTTAGTCGTTTGTAGCCAAAACCCCTTCTACCCAATTTCAGAAAGATCGGATAAACGATACTCCTCGAGTAAAAGAAAAGAAACTGGTGAGTTTCTTCCGGCGCTTCTTCTCACCAGAAGGTCATTTACCCGAAGCGCCAAAAGAAAAGAAGAGATGAGACATGTAAAAGAGCCCTTGAGGCCTACTTGCAGAAATAAATTATTTTATTTTATGTATTTTATTTTAATCTTCAGACAAATGAACATACAAATATGGAACGCCGAATGCGCGCCTCGTCAATTCATAAACTCGGTCATTTCGTTCGCTCGGTAATACTTTAAGACCAACGATGATGGTTGCAGATGTCATTTACCTATATTGAAGTTTCATAATTTAAGTAATATTTGACAGTTTTCTATTTGAAAATGTAATCATTCAGAAATTCAAATCACTTCACGTATTTACGACTTGTCCCATGACGTCCCATTATTCATATATAAGTTATAGCAAATTACTTCGTAACAATTCCTTTACGACTTGCTTTACTTCCTCTCTAATATATTTTAATGCTAGCGCAGATTTTAATGCCATCGGAGACTGCTTTCCTGTAGTTAAAAGATAATTACGCTTGTTTATTTAACTTCTAATCAAAATAAAAGTACTGCTTGAAGTGTATTTACAGCTCGGTAAAAATAAATCGAAGATTGAAATTAAAAGCCTATGTTCACCGGAAGAAAGTAATAAAATAACTCGTGCTCCATAATTTTGCAAATTCAATAATTTCCCGTGTGGTTTATATTTATTTATTTATTATTCGCTTCACTGCTGATACCTATTTTTATGATCCTCATAAAATCTTACTGCAGATATATATCGTTTAGACGCACTTAACAAGTTTTTCTTTAAAAATATATATATAATTGATGCGTCAACACATTTCTTCTTATTTATAAAGTGCAATCGTATAGAATGATTAGTGCTGTTATACTAATTCAAGATGCCTTTCAACTAAATCGGGTTTGATTTTTTTAATCGAATAGTAATTACCTATCCGGAAAAATAAGAAACCAACTCACATAATATGTACGTCGCCGGATAATGCTAGTTTCCCATAAAGGACAATCCAGTTCAGCAGTTAGGTAAGACCTTAATTAGACCTATGGTCTAATGAACGATACTACGAAATTCACACTGCGGGACTTATTCTGCTTCTATGCAACGACAATCGTAATTCTAATACTAGTAGGTGCAATATTCCATAATACAACTCTTGGATAACTTTATGTGACTATTTTTATTAAGTACAAATGACTAGCTACAACTTACTTTTACATATGTAATACTTCAAACACTTAAAGTTCATAAAGTGTAAAAGGTAGTTCAAAATCGTTTAACATTCAGAATATTCTCACAGCTTTCCTGTGATTGCATTATTTATGACCGTTTGTTAATTTTAATGAAACTAACCATGCATTTCTAGTTGTCTCGCACTTCCGTATTGCTTTAGTATTGTAAAGTAATTAGTGCTCCGTGAATTATGTTCCATTAGGTATTTGCGATGATTGCTTACAGATATTGCATCACTGAGGTTACCAACATTTGCCTTACACAAATACTGCCGTCCTCAAACTAAAAGGCCGCTAATTAGTATGGAAGTTCATACTAAGAAGCTGTGGTTTGCCAGAGCATAATTATAGTATAAAAATATATGATATGAGCATTTGATTGTGAAATGATGGTGAAATAATGATAAGAAGTAAAATAGTTTCGTCGGGTTATGTTAAAAGGCCCAATGGAAATTGATTGTATAAACATAATTATCTATAACCATTATACTTAAGATAAGATTGACCATCCCATTAAAACAACATTTTAGATTGAAATGAAACTTGAATATAGCCGTAAACGGTATTACTCAAAACATTGCTGTTCCCTATGATTTCAGCGTGTCATTTTAAAATAAGAATCAAAGTATTTTTATAGCACAGTTATGCTTATAATTTCTGCACCTCGTTCGTATGCGACGTCCAGCTGGGCTTAAAATCGTATAATAGACGTAGTAGAGAGACTTATATTTATAGTACATAACTACAGAGGCCGGGAAGTAAGGGGTTGCCGGCCGAGTACAGCCAGATAGTTACGAGGCTGGCAACCTCTTTTCACGCCGAGGTATGTATAGTGCTTTTCTCAAATATGCAATGAATTAACTGTAAAATACTCCAAAAAATCAACCTTAATTTTTTTCAAATTAAAAAAATGACTTCTTGCAGGCCTAGGCCGGCAATGTTGTATGGAATTCTATTAAAGGCCTCTCGTCTAGTCGCACCGGAAACGAGGTACTTTGTGGCCTATAAGGTACGTAAGACACGTAATGTCAATATTTCAGTGCATGTTTGAGAAAAATAGTTTTATAGGAAAAGTAGTTATAACCGCGTTAGACATGTGAAACTATTTAAATATGTGTTCAAATTGCTCTAAAATTTATTTTAAGTGTTATGTAGTTAACATAGCTACTTACATGTTCTGTTTGATACGTAGATCGATCACGTTCTTCCAATCCAAGTATGTCACTGCTATAAAATGCATTTTTGCCACTTAACGGCGTCACTCTGTTGCAGGACCATGCGATGTTGAAACCGGCCAAGCCAGCATCATCGTCGATATAGAGGAGAGCAGGGGAAATCGTAAGTGATGAATTATTTATAACGGACTAGCTAGCCCTTAAATAAATGCTCCACTTTCTAGTCGAGGTTTAAATACGTTTATTTACAGAAAAGGTTACAAAAATGCGTAGAAGCTTTTTTTTTAGTCTAATTTTGATAGTTTGGAAAAGATATGCGTAAGTCTAAATAAGCATTTACATTAAACATTAGCAGTATTAGTGTGTTTAGGTTTCATATACCTACTATGAACTGTGATAATTTTACCAATCATCTTAATCTTAATTTAACCGGCAGAAACGAAACCCTCGCAGGGGGGCTCCGTCGCAATTATTTTTATTAAATAAAAATATGACATTCTTACGCAAAGTCGACTACGGAAAAAGTCGTCGCTGTAAAGTAAGATACAAACCGATTTTAGAGTATTTTATTGCACTGCATTAGCGGGCAGACTGTGAAACGAGTCCTGTTTCTTCAAAAAACGAGTATACAATCGCAAAGGTCGGCAACGGTGATGACCATTTTTATCCGATGGCTTGTCTGCTCATTTGTCACTTATAGTACACACCAGTTTATAAAACTTCTGTTGTCCCTTTCGGCGGTACAAAACACGTTTTTTAACGCTTTGTACCGATTTGCTCATTGCGTTCGTCGCGTTTGCGTTGTGTGAATCCGGTGCGTTGAAAACGGCAGTATGTATGTAATTGAGCATCTGATTGTCATCATCAGTATTTATCACGTTCTTTATCCCCAATGTGCACTTGTGCATCTCAGTACGTAGTCTCACGTTCCATTTCCAATGACAGAAGTGAACCAAAGCACGGTGCCAGCGGAGCTGCCGATTGTCGGCGACCCGGGTGTCGACGTGGTGCTGTCGACGGTGTTCCCCAAGGGGCCCACGTTGTTCCAGCTCGATGGCAAGCGACTGCAGCTCCTACAGCCGCTCGACAGGGATGCGGACAATCTGTCGCATATGGTTTTCCAGGTACAAAGATAACTACACGGCCTAGTTCCAGTAGTATTAGTTCGGTTGGAACTCGGCAAACTACGCGGAATATTATTAATCGCTGGTATAGAATGACTATTTCTTCTAAAACTGATTTTCCACATTTGCTTTAAGACTGTACTCCTACCGTAGCTGTGTAAGATAGATAAGTGGTTAGAGAGAGAAAAAATCTACCGTTCAATGTCGGCCTTGCACAGAGAATCCTCGCATTGATGGATTTTCCTCGCTCATCTCTAAGCTACATCCGACGGCTGCGGATTAAATAACATGTAATATCATATTTTTTCTTCGTCATGAATTGTATACCAAATTTAAGAAAATTTGTGGTTTAGAATAAATAAAATAAGAGAAAAAAATACAAGCAATGATACGATTTCGATTCAATTAGCTAAAGCTTCGAATCATCAACCACAAACCGTTATCTGACTTGACTACATTGTTTAATTCTTTTACGGCACAACACGTCTAGTGGCTAATTTAAACACGTGTGAATGTAAACTTAATTAACATGGAAAAGATATTCATCGTTAAATGAGGTCCATACAACGATAAATATAAGGTTTCATTACCTACACAATAGCTTAATTGGGTTAAAAATATTCGTTCCTCTAGAGAAACGTAGAGATGAATCTGCATATTGATGTCAATATAACCCGTTAAGATGTTAATTAATGATCCTCGCCCACAGCTTCTGTAGCTTAGCGATGTTGAAGAAAGATCACTTGATATATAGTAGTTGAGTATTAGCATTTTAACCCGTAGTGAAATTATTTTTACTTAGGTACCGCATACTTCATTTGAAATGTTTTGTTTTATTTATTTTTATTATTTATTTATTAAACACATACTTAAGCTTAATTCTACAGCAGTACAGTACCAACAGTTTGACCGCAGGAATTTTTCTACATTTAGGTTGGTTTCGAGAAACAAGTAATTTTAGTTTTGGAAATGGCATGATTTTCGTGATGTGCTAAATTTTCTTAATGGCTTTTAGGATCATTTTATAAACTAAGATTTCTTTTTAGAAATGCCATATGATCCATTGATATATTTTCCATGCAAAAATGTTAAAAAGTGAAATTTGACTTTTTTGAAATGCGTCCTATTGAATTAGGACGGCAGTATTTTACAGATTTTAACTATTTCTTGTTTTGTTATCAACCTGTAATTTTAGGAATTTAATTTGCAGTGCCTCTAGTTTATGCATATATGAACTAATAAATGCGAGTCCATAGCAATATAGAATCAACTATTGCAAAATTGCATTTCAACATACTATTTTGTACTTTAAAACTTAGTCATAAAAAATTCCGAAGAGAATTCTAAGTTTACTATAAATATAATCTATGTGCTGGCTCCAAGAAAATGCAGTGTCAACTTTAACACCAAGATATTATGTTACACAATCGACTTTTCGATAGGTTTGCATTGTCATTAATCAGTTATTTCATAGTTTCTTATAAACAGTACACTCCAGCGGCCTGCCCTTAAAAAACTATATTTTATATTAATAATGACAGATGTTTGTATACGCTATGGGGCTAGAAATAATTACATTGCGGTTTAATTATTTCGAACCCCATAGCGTATGCCAACATCTGTCATTATGAATATAGAATATCGCGAGAAAAAAGTACTAGTTATGAGAAACTTCGACCAGCTGTTTTTAAATTTTGAGATTGAACATAAACGAAGGAGGCGTCTTTTAATTTCAATATGCCGCTAGGTATCTGCATTGCGTCTTTTGAAATAAGAAATAAACTGTATACGAACAGAGAGTAGGGCCTTCTGGCGTTTTTTAAACGCCGCGTTTTTTACGGAGTGACCGCTCTTCACTAGCCTAATCTTTCCAGCTGGTTTGCCAAGTGAAAGCTACGAACCGGCGGCGGACAACCACGGTGATAGTCCGGGTGTCGGACATCAATGACAACGCACCGGCCTTCCAGGGAGTGCCGTACGTGACCAACGTGTCAGAGGTGAGGGCTACTGACAATGGCACAACTACGAAAATTCAATACTTATTTATATCCTCGTTAAGCTAAGTTTCCACGTTCGTATACGACATCATAGACACTACAGATAGATCTGTGTATCACGTAATGGATAGGCTTTTCTTAAAGGATTTAAACGCCAATTAAGACCGCATGAGTACATGGTCACTGCGTACTTGCCATCAATTTACAATCGCCAGAGGTGTGCAATAGAATGAACCTATGGGATCTGGAAGTAGTAACATTTTATCAGGCTACTAAGTGAATATTTCACAGATAGTGATTTATGCGTATGCGCGTTATCTGATCAAAATATACCGTTTCCGAAGGGACACGATTCATGGAAGAAAAATAAATACTTATTGAAATTCAGTGTTATGAATGTACAGCTCAGTTCTTGTCTCCCGCCTTTAGAAAGGGTTAATCATATTTGATTAGTTATTATGGGCAATTGCACAAATCGCCGGTAGCTTTCTGAAATGTTCAAAGAGTATAAGGACAGTTTCCTGCTCAATATACTTAATCCTGTTTCGTCGTTAAAACAAAAATCCATGTTTCCAGCTCGTCCCTATAGGCACAACGGTGTTCGACAAGATACGAGCTGTCGACATAGACGCGGGCGTCAACGGGTTGGCTGAATACTTCATAGTACCAGGGAATAATGAGACGCTGGAGGCGAGCAGCGCGATCGATGGATATGGTTACTTCTCCATACCATTGCCGCATCAGGGTGTCGTCACAGTCAACAGGAGTTTGGATTACGAGCGCACGCAGCAGTATCTAGTCACTATTGTAGCTTCTGTGAGTATCATTACCAGTGGTCGGATTAGGTAGTGCCATTTCGCGGAATTTCATATGAAAAGTTTATTTTTGGGTCTTAAAATTTTGCAAATAATATTTACTGTGAGAATTTTCGAGTCCCGGAATCCCAAGTCTTATCCATGTTATGTTCCATGTTTAAGTTCATTCACCCGAAATGGCACTACCTAATCCGAACACTGATCATTACGAGCTGTCGACTTGCTTGTCGGTGGAGTTGGCCGTAGTATCAGAGGACTATGTGACGCAAAATTGCTAATCGAGAACTTTCTTTCTTTAAATGTAGGAATAATGTGATACTCCGGTATTATTTTTTTTTTGACAAATTATTTATATTTATTTTCAGGATCGTGCGCGCGATAATAAGAAACGAATGTCCAGTACGACTACGCTAACCGTGAACGTTTTGGATGACGACGATCAAGATCCTTCCTTCATCTACAAAGGATGTTCCTTGCATTCTGGGGCCTGCATCAACCCGGAATACTCCAGCTATGTATGTTATCATTGATAATTCACTACTTTAGGTCAACGACTCAATTATCACATTTAGAAAAACTTTAGCATCAGTGCACGGACTAAATGTTTTGAATGATAACTCTCCAACTGCCGTCGTAAAATATTGGTTTTTTTGCAGCCATTGATTGTGTATGTGCGAGAGACGCAAATGCTTTTATGCCACACCTGGCCATAAAGCGCTTTCTGGCCAAGTGTAGACATAAAATGGTGTACACAACACGGGAGGTAATAAAGAAAGCCCTCGATCGCATATTTACGTCCCTCGCGTTCAGCTCGGGCCGCAAACTTCTGCGATCTCGGCCATTCTTTGTATTACCACCCTAGATGTGTAATGTACTATAAGCCACCGGTAAACGGTAGTATAAAGTTAGAGTGTTAAACAAGTCTTTATGTACAAAATATCACATAAGTTGCCTCTGCGCATCACATAAGTGAGTGTTGGATCTTTCCGACACAAATGAGAACTAATCAGATCCCAGTTTATACAAAATTTTACATTTGTGATGGAATAATCTTACCAAACCATAATTATCCAGGTCAACAGCGGCGTCTTAGCGGGAATTCTATCCATCGAGCCGGAGAAAATCCAAGCGGTCGACATGGACACCCTGGACGCCAGGATCCGGTACAGCATCATGTCAGGCGAGCCCGAGTCTTGGGCGTCGTACTTCACTATTGACCAGAATACGGGCGCCGTTAGACAGCTCAAACCGGTCGATACCAGTGTCGCTAAGAAGTTTCAGCTTGTTATAATGGTGAGTTAAATTTAAAAGATTTCGAACCATAACTTACACATAAGTATAACAAACATGCGAACGTTGCGTTAAATAAAAGCTTGTAAAAACTTATGTTTGAATATTACGGGTTAGTACGTTAGTGATCGCTGGCATGCATTTGTTTATTTCTTGAAAGTTTGGAAGCAGACTGGGGTTTACGACGCAGGTCTCCTTGCCTCGCCTGGTTCTCGGCCTTTACCCTGTTGTCACTATTATATTTTCTGATGTCTTTTGTGTTATGTAGTAGTATACAGTAAATAGTGTTTCCCTCCCCGTGGCTTCCATGGTATGTCAATAACTACTCTTTTCAAAATTTCTGATTGATAAAGTTGTCAGAAACGCGTTTGATTCACATACTGAATGTGTGAATAAATATTAAAATTTCGATTCCAGGCTGCAGAAGTGTCCGAAGCACGTCGCTACACTACGGCAAAGTTGACCATCACAGTTCGACCAGTGGACGCCAGTCCGCCGGTCGTCCACGCTTCCGCGGACGAAGGCAGCGTCGAAGAGAACTCGCCTCGCGGGACGAAAGTGTTGGACGCCCGCGGTGATACCTTACAACTGCGAGTTACTGATCCTGATCTGGTAAATATCTTTCTTGCTAATATATCGCAGAGATAACCGTCATAATGAAAGCCATCCCGCCAGTCTACGCGTCTGTGGATACATGCAACGTCGAAGAGAGGGTTGGAGGCCAAGGTGATGGATATGTAAAGTAAATTTTAAGTCACCGATTCTGATTGTAGAAATCATTGTACTGTGTTGCAGTTATATTGTGTGCCTTACATAGACATCATTTTTAACGGCATTATATTCTTTTTTCTAGGGTCCTGGTGATCCAGTGCCGAACTATACGTTTGAGCTAACGACGAACTTCTTCGATATTGACAAGGACGGCTTCCTCGTAGTCAACGACGAGAGACTGGACAGAGACCCCCCTAATCCCGGCAAATTTAGATTCCAAGTAAGTACTGTGTACAATTTATTCAGACCGAAGTTCAAAAATAAAGCACGGTAGTACTTTAACCCACAGACCACCTCCACTAGACGGAGCATGCCATACGACACGAGCTCACCACGCATATGTGCGATTAAATATCGGTAGATATTACTAGTACAACGCGTGTTTCACGTCTTTTTTATCATTTTATGTTTTGAGATTGTCGTCGGATTGAACAGAAATATACACAAGTCAGAAACATGGTCGCAACTGAAAGAGCGGCCGGTCGCGTAATGTCGTAATGCTATACGATTGACCATATCTGATGTGAGCGCGCGCCGCCCAACATGCTCCGTCTAGTGGAGGTAGTCTGTGACTTTAACCGTGCTATCTTTTTGAACTTCGGCAGTTTCGATGGGAGTACGGCGATTAGTCGCTGAACCATAATGGTGACCTGTGTCTACTTCACGCCATTAGCAATGATAATAAACCCATGTTATTATTTTTCAGGTTGTAGCTCGAGAAGCTAACGGCGGTGCGGCGTCGGCGCCTCTTTCCTTAGCCGTGCAGTTGCTTGACCAAAACGATAACGCGCCAGTTATACCTAAAACTCAACCCATCATTGTTCCTGCAAGCTTAGAGCCGACTGCCGTCTACAAGGTAAATATCTATGTGGAAAATACATAATTATCTGCTATTTAAATCGTGAGCGGTCACTTTTTAATTCAATAGAAAATAATGTTAAGGATTAGAACGTGTCTCATTATCGTGGTTAAAAAAATCGTCACCGTAGGGTGCAATAAATAGAAAAATGGTTTCTTGATTAGATCACGGGAGGATTCAGAATGGAGGAAGAGGGTAGTTCCGATATACCTACTCGATTTTGAAAAAAAAAAGCCTTTAAGTCTATCATCGGTTTTGGCAGTCTTTTCTGTCTAGCAATTTCCCGGCCTGCTACCAGTTTTGGCAATAGTTATATATAAATGTTATAAACATTTGTTTCAGGTTGAGGCGACAGATATTGATGAAGGCGAAAACGCACGTATTTCTTACAGCATCTATCATATTTCGAATAACGGAGGCAATAAGTTCACCATCGATCCGGAAACTGGAGTCATTTGTAAGTTACATACCTATGTCTCTATACTTTATAACGTTCATTGAATCTCATTTATTGATGAATTATGACTTCTGATGTTCCGGTGGAGGCATTTTATGAATGAATCATGTATGAATACGAAGCCAGGGTTTGGGTTCGATTCCCGCTACAAGCACAAGCAGATTTGTCTTGGGGTCTAGTATTGGTGTTCCGACTGTCATCTAAATATATAAAAGAAGAAGTCCTGACTGACTGACTGACTTACTGATCAACGCACAGCCGAAACTACTGAAGTTAGGAACTTGAAATTTTCACAGTAGGGTGGTTATATAACGTAAGTAAGGGATAAGAAGGGATTTTTTGAAATTCATCCCCAAAGGGGGTTAAATGGGGGTTGAAAGTTTATATGGGGACCATACGATTTTTAAAGTAGGAGATCTGAGACTTCGAACATAGACTCTTTAATACAATTTAAAAAAAGTAATTTCACCGTTTTTGGAAATTCATCCCCAAAGAGGGTTAAATGGGGGTTGAAAGTTTATATGAAGACCACACGATTTTTAAAGTAGGAGATCTGAGACTTCGCATATAGACCCATCAAGATGAGTACAGGAAAGTAATTTCACGGTTTTTTGAAATTCATCCCCAAAAGGGGTTAAATGGGGGTTGAAACTTTGTATAGGCACCAAACGGTTTTTGACGTTAGAGATCTGAGAGTTTGCACATAGATCCTTCAATATGACATGAGAAAAGTAATTCCACCCTTTTTTGAGATTCATCCCTAAAAGGGGTTAAACGGGGGTTGAAATGTTGTATAGGGACCAAATTATTTTGAAGTTACAGATCTGAGAATTCGTATATAGACTCCTCAATAAAGGTCGAAGAAAGTAATTTTACCGTTTTTTAAAATTCATCCCCAATGGGGAACATCCTAAATGGGGGTTGAAACGATTTTTGAAGTTGCAGCTCTGAGACATCGTACATAGTCTCCTCAATATGAGTACAGAAAAATAATTTCATGGTTTTTCGAAATTCATCCCTATAAGGGCTTAAACGGGGGTTGAAAGTTTAAATGGGGACCAAACGATTTTTAAAGACGGAGATCTGAGACTTTGCACATAGACCCATCAATATGAGTACAGGAATGTAATTTCACGGTTTTTCTAAATTCATCCCCAAAAGGGGTTAAATGGGGGTTTGAAACTTTGTATAGGCACCAAACGATTTTTAAAGTTAGAGATCTGAGAGTTCGCACATAGATCCTTCAATATGAGATAAGAAAAGTAATTTAACCCTTTTTCGAAATTCATCCCTAAAAGGGGTAAAACGGGGGTTGAAATATTGTTTAGGGACCAAATTATTTTTAAGTTACAGATCTGAGACTTCGTATATAGACTCCTCGATAAAGGTCTAAGAAAGTAGTTTTACCTTTTTTCAAAATTCATCCCCAACAGGGGTTAAATGGGGGTTAAAACGATTTTTGAAGTTGGAGCTCTGAGACATTGTACATAGGCTCCACAATATGAGTGTAGGAAAGTAATTTCACGGTTTTTCGAAATTCATCCCCAAAAGGGGTTAAACGGGGGTTGAAATTTTGTATAGGCACCAACGATTTTTGAAGTTGGAGATCTCAGAGTTCGCACATAGATCCTTCAATATAAGTAGAGAAAAGTAATTTCACCCTTTTTCGAAATTCATCCCTAAAAGGGGTAAAACGGGGGTTGAAAGTTTAAATGGGGACCACACGATTTTTAAACTAGGAGATTAGTTGCAAAAAGTAATTTCACCGTTTTTCAAAATTCATCCCCAACGGGGGTTAAATGGGGCTTGAAACGATTTTTGAAGTTGGAGCTCTGAGATATCGTACATAGTCTCCACAATATGAGTACAGGAAAGTCATTTCACGGTTTTTTGAAATTCATCCCCAAAAGGGGTTAGATGGGGGTTGAAAATTAGAACTTTGAAGTTAGAGCTCTGAGAAATCGTACATAAACTCCTCAATAAGAATAAAGAAAAGTAGTTTTACCATTTTTCGAAATTCATTCCTAAAAAGGGGTCAAACGGGGGTTGAAACTTTGTATGGGGACCAAACGATTTTTGTAGTAAATCTTGAACTTCGTTCATAGACTCATCCATAAGAGTAAAGAAAAGTGATTGCTGTTTTTTGGAATTCATCCCCAAAGGGGTTAAAATGGGGGTTGAAACTTTGTGTAGGGTACAAACGATTTTTGAAGTTGGAGCTCTAAGACATCGTATATAAACTCCTCAATAAGAGTAGAAAAAGTGATTTTTCGTTTTTCTAAATTCATCCCTAAGAAGGGGCCAAACGGGGGTCAAAACTTTGTATGGAGACCAAACGGTATTTATAGTAGATCTTAAACTTCTTACATAAACTCATCCATGAGAGTAAAGAAAAGTGATTGCTGTTTTTTTGAAATTCATCCCCAAAGGGGTTTAAATGAGGGTCGAAACTTTGTATACGGACCAAAAGATTTTTGAAGTTGGCGATCTGGGACATCGTACATAGACTCCTTAATAAGAAAAAAGAAATGTGGTTTTACCGTTTTTTCATCCCTAAAAAGGGATCAAAAGGGGGTTGAAACTTTGTAAAGGGACCAAACGATTTTTGTAGTAGATCTTGAACTCATCTAAAAAAGAAAAGAAAAGTGATTGCAGTTTTTTGAAATTTATCCCCAAAGGGGTTTAAATGGGGGTTGAAACTCTGTATAGGGTCCAAAGGATTTTTGAAGTAGGAAATCTGACACTTCGTACATAGATCCTTCAATAAGGGTACAGAAAAAATGTTAAACCATTTTTTGAAATTCATCTCCAAGGGTTATAAATGGGGACCAAAACTTAATAAAGGGACCAAATGATTTTTAAAGTAGGGTATCTAAAACTGATTAAACTGAATAGAACTCAAATGATTTCACGGTTCATTAAAATTTATCTCGAAGACGGGTTGAGTAAGTAGGGGTTGAAAGTTTTTTTAGGGACCCGTACAATTTTTAAAGTAAAAGGTTTTTAACTCCATGCATAGCATATAGCAATTAGTAGATTGTTTTTTTGTGTAAGTAACAAGCGGTTTATTAAGTGCATTTAATTTTTTGGTAATAATCCTTAAATGGACTTAAGAATTGATTTTCACGGTAAATGTGCATTGTGCAGTTTTGGGCCCAATATTTGAGGGTTTTGTTTAATTACAACAAAGTTTATGAACAAATATCAGAAACTATTAATTGCCTAATTATAATTTACACCGCAGACGAAGTCGCGGGCATCAGCTAGTATCATATAATAGGGTACTTTCGTGACACATCAAATCAATAACTTTTTATGAAGTCAGTATTATCACGTAATTGTCCTTAGTGGTCCTTGTGGTCGTTTCTTTAGCGGTTTTCTTGTGTTAAGTATTTGTTTTTTTATTAATCGTTGAAAGCACTAAATAGTTGAAGTTTAGATATTTTTCACAAAAAGGTTAGCGTGCGTGCGTGTATTCTATTCGTAATTAACAACTGAAAAACACTTCAAGTTTACTGACCGAGTGAACGCGGCAAACGTACTGTAGGTACTGAGGCGCCTTTGAGCATGGACAAAAACCGACAACGCGCGGCTCGGGCTGAGGCACGCTCGCCCGAGGCCGGACATGCGTTTGCCTCGGGCGAGGCACGTCCTGACTGACCGAGCATTTGCCTCGCGAGGCTGCCTCGCCGAGGCTGCTCGCTAAGTCAGTACGTGGCGCGTGGCTATTGGGGTACCATTTTTTAATTCGATCACTTTGCAATTCCAGCAAGCACCGGGCACCTACAAGCAGGCGAGCAATACAGCGTGACAGTGCGTGCCACTGACGCGCGGGGTCTCAGCTCGCAGGGCATCGTGGAGCTCTCCGTAGCTCCAGGGCCCAACACGCGCCCCCCGCAGTTCTCCGCGAGGGACTACCAAGCCCCCGTCTCCGAGGGGGCGGCTATCAACTCCACAGTCTTGACTGTCACTGTGAGTCACTCATTGTCTATGTTTTTGAGTACGAACGCGCGCGGTCTCAGCTCGCAGGGCATCGTGGAGCTCTTCGTAGCTCCAGGGCCCAACACGCGCCCCCCGCAGTTCTCCGCGAGGGACTATCCAGCCCCCGTCTCCGAGGGGGCGGCTATGAACCCCACCGTGTTGACTGTCACTGCCGTCCAATATCTAAAACTAGACTAACCTCTATACAACTTCATAGAGGTTAGTCTAGTTTTAGTCATAGGACGGCAGAACTGTGAGTCACTCATTATCTACAGGGAACGTGCACGACGAAGGTGCTGCCAACTGGTGCCGCCAATCTAAATCAAGTACCCTCATGCTGGGGCCACATTGACGGAAACGCCCTTAATTTATTGCGATGAAGGACGATTAACGTCAGTGTAGCTCCTAGGTACTTACTATATTTGACATTGAAACTTAAATATGTCATTGACATTGACACTTAGATATGTCATTGACAGCTTGATTTGACAGGGGTGATAGTTTCCTTTATTGTCCACCCGTGTCTCTTTTGTCGTTTAGTGCTGCCATCTATAGTTCGTGCACGTTCCCTATCGCGTTTGTGTCGTGTCGTGCTGAAGTTAAGCAATAGAAAGTGTTATAATTTCATATACCCTGGTCAAACAATAAGACACCTACCCCGGTGAACACAGTTATAGACAAATTCTAGTAAACTATTATTTATGTTTCAGGCCAAAGATCCAGAGAACGAGCCAGTAACATATTCCATAGTGTCCGGTAATGATTTGCGGCAATTTGCTGTTGGGTCGACGACGGGCATCATCACCGTCATCAGAAGGCTGGATAGAGAAGTGCTCACGCGATACCAGCTGGTATGTAAATAAAACCCCTGTTTGTATCATTCTACACTGCAAATTGACCAATAAGAGCACTCCGTGTGCTTCAGCGACATTTATCGAGCAATCAGACGTCCCCCACGCCCCACACGTATTTAACCGTGCTCGCTGCTCGGTGCCACCGCGTGGACGCTATTCACTTTTCCAGATGACCCGAGAGGTGGTATTACTTTAGCTACAAAACATGAAAAAAAAAACCGGTCAAGTGCGAGTCGGACTCGCGCGCCGAGGGTTCCGTATAAACTAATAAGTAGACCAACCTTACGACTAACAGCAACCCTGCCTTAAACCCGCTTTAGCACTATTCAATCAGGAAAAATCTAAACAGCGCGATGCAGCGTATGCTACAGCGACATCTATTGATACTAAATAGCGCGTAAATTTTACTTGTAATTTAAATTTAAGGGTACGCGCAGACAGAGCGCGGTCTGGCGTTCCGAGTTCCGCGTTCAGAGTTCTGCGTTCTTTCGAATGTATTGAGTCTCTTACGATAATGCACACAGCAGGCGGTCAGACCGCGGCGGTCAAAGCGGAACGCCGCGTTCTGGAGTTCTTTTGCCGCCGAGACAGAGAACGCCGCGTTCACCACGATGTCTGAAGTTGCAAATATAGAAAAACTGATTGAATTTGTTGGAGAAAGGAGATTATTATATGATTTAAGACAAGTACACTAAAAAAAACCAAGTAATTCATGAATACTACTGAATCCGTCTAGTTCCGGTCGTGTTGTGTTAATTGGGTGCAAGTGGTGCAACGAATATTTTCTTCTTTTTTTAGAAGTTTTTAAGCGTTACAAAAGCAATTCTTTTTTTTTCGGAAGATGAACTTTCTAGCGACATATTGCACGTACAAAGACATGGACAAAATAGAACGCAATAATTAGAACGCCTCATGTGTGCGTTGGAACTCTCGAGCGGTCAAAACGCAGAACTCTCGCCGCAGAACTCGGAACGCCAGACCGCGCTCTGTCTGTGCGTACCCTAAACGTTACTTTTTGTTATTGGCTGATTGAAATAATGGTTTGTCAACTAAGTTAGTTCTCATGTATCATTTTTAGCCACAAGCTACCTTATTTTAGATTTGTGTCCCTAGATGGCGCTAGTGGTATTTCATTTTTATGGTATTTACTAGTGTAAAATTTCCTAACATACTCCTATTATAGAGTTTTTAATAATTATTGTTACTTTATGTTTTTTTCCCGATTCCTGATGAGTGATCATTGTATTTAATAGACATTTTTTTATATAATCTGAAATAAATCACCGCTTAGTTTTGCTACTCTCCGCTAGATGGCTCTCATAGGGAGGGTAGAACTAATATGTTAAGATTTTTGTAAATTTTTAAAAAGTATTCAAGTTAGGAAGAGAAAATATAACGGTCTTCCCAATAATAATAATCCTAATAAGTAGATACATGAATAGTTCAAGAAAAACTGTATGGCGATTAGTTTAGTAGGAGCAAATAAGTATGTGTTATGATTTTTGCAAATTTCTCAAAAACGGTGCAAGTGAGGAAAACCGTTATATTTTTCCTGTAATATTTAGGACGACATTAATAATTGGTAATTATGACACATTTTCTGATCAGTAACTTCGGAGATAATAGGGGGGGAATGGTATTTTTTTAAACTTTTTTCGCCATAAATCAAAAACTATTTATTTAAGAAAAAAAATAAAAATAGTATTTTAATCTACAAATTAAGCTCTTTCATTTGATACCCCACTCGATATAAAAGCCCTACTTTCAATTTTCAAAATCCCATTACGGAGCCCTTTAAAAAAAAAGTAAAAAAGGTACAAGATTTTTTTTTTATATCCAATAAGCTCGGGTTAGCTACTTTTAACACTATTCCAAATTTCAAACCGATAGCAGCAGTAGATCCTGAGATATCTGGCTGTGACAGACGGACAGACAGACAGACAGACAGACAGACAGAGTCGCACCATAAGGGTTCCTTTTTTACCATTTTGGTACAAAACCCTAAAAAGGGCAGTTATAAAAGCGATCGCTATTGTTATTACTACGACCACGGAAATAGTTCCTCGACTTGTATGGCAACCAAGCGTGTAACGTTTTTCGCTTGGCGTTTGACGCCAAAAGTGTAATCTAGTGATGGAAAAGATACATTTTCCATTTCATTTGGTGGTATTTGAACAATATATACTTTTATTTAATTGGCAATACAAAGAATAACAAGATCATAGAAAACGTAAAATAACTTAAAATTTATCCTAAACTAAAATAAAATAATTAAACTACGTATAAGATTAAACTAAACCTCGACAAAAAGGTAAAAATAACTAAAACACCCCGCCCCGCATCGTACCTGGCTCAAAGGTCCCCATAATACCAGCAGCATTCCCTCGCTGAATAGCTAAAGAGACCTGTTGAACCAAGTACGATCCAGAGCGATTGAACCATTAATTATACCATTATTATCAATTTTATTCAAATTTAGCATGCGAGGTATATACACTTTTCGTCCACCTTGATATATTTCTGTGACTACGATCCATGAACGTAGCCCACTCGTATCATAATCTATTCCATCACTATAGGTCTACGCGGGCTATTTTTCCGCAACTCGACGTCTGATATGCGCCAATTTTGCGTAATATTTTATCACTATTAGAGTAATCAAATACAAAAAGAAAGTCATTCTTTTTAATATGACCTTATTAAAAAGATCGTATAGAAGAAACATTTGCTCTATTCCAGATGATCAAAGCTGAGGACCCTGGCAAATTGTCCAGCACAGCCACAGTGAACATTAAAGTGACCGACATCAACGATAACAATCCGGAGTTCGACGAGGACTCCTACAATTTCCAAGTCAAGGAAGGTGAGGAAAAATGAGGTTTCATGATATCTAGAAGCAGCGTTATCTTATACAAATCGACCTAGTTCCGTATTAAGCAACGTTTTGTTTGACAAAGATCGATCCACATTATTTTTACATAATGTATTTACTTTAGGAATACTTATCCCTAAAATCGATAACATGGTTCCTAAGAACAGATCTTCGAATGTCTTATAGTTTCAGACTTTCCCATAGTGACCGATCGAAATGGGCCACCCTGAATATTACCTGAAGAAAAGTTGCGGAAATTATGGTCGATCCATCTTTAAATCTCTAGACACTATGCTGATTTTAATTTTGACTGATGATTATTACGTCACTTTCACTGAGTTCTAGCCATTTTGTTATTTGGACGAAATTTTTTTTTTTTTTTTTGCCAATGGATAAATGTAATAACGATAAATATGATTGAACGCTTAGTATACTGCCGTTCTAGTGATATATGCAGTAATTACAGTCTAGAAGTATAGGGAATTTGAACCTTATTTCATTGAAGTAAGGTTCTAATTCCCTATACTTCTAGACTGTAATTACAGCATATATCACTAGCACGGCAGTATAGGTAATTTCACGAAAGTTGAGGCCACGCACACAACAATACTGTCATGTAATGACAGCGGGATTTTGAAATTACTGTTCTTTTTTCGTACCGATAGCAGATTCAACAGTGAATTGAAAGATAGACTAAAAAGTTTGTTTAAACTATAGCCTTGTGTTTATTACTCACTCATTAAGTTCATTCATTCACTTTTTTTGCAATGAGTACTTCATGTAGCTGTGTGTGTATCATTCACCTCAACTTTCGTGAAATTACCTATACTTGTAGTAAATCCCTTGGTATTATTTTACATAAGCATTTACCTTTCCCTATAGAAGTTGGGTTAGGTTAGGTTAGTTAGGTTACTCTACTATCGAAGTTGTTGACGATTATGTCTACCTGGGACAAACAATCCGGTTAGGAAGGCCCAACGTCGAGAAAGAGGTTAATCATCGAATCCAACTCGGCTAGGCAGCGTTCGGTAAGCTGCGTAACATCTTTTTGTCCCAAATCCCGCAGTGTCTTAAGATGAAAGTGGTTCCTAAGAACAGATCTTCGTATGTGTTATAGTTTCAGACTTTCCCATACTGACCGATCTAATGGCCGCCCGGTATGTTTGGCAGGCTTAGCAGGCGAGTTCGTGGGCTACGTCCACGCGACGGACAGCGACGAAGGCGTCAACGCTATGGTCAGCTACAGTTTGCCGCCGCATTTGCCGTTCAACATCGACAACGCCACCGGAATGATTAGCACGAAGACTGAACTGGACTATGAACAAACGAAGGTAGTTTCTTAAATTTGTTAGTTTTGTATTTTACATAAATGGGGCTGCTGCATAATATGGGGTTAAATAATAGGCAAGTCGGTAGAAATCGAGTTCTGTGGACACCCCCCCCCCCCCCCCCCCCACCCGGTACTGACTTGGTTTAACATTACTGAACTGCGTTGCGAGACTTGCATCTTTTTACATGTAATGTTTTTGATGGGATCTCGTTCCTTTTTGTAAGTGGTCTTCCTTTTATCATTACATTCCAATCCATTCTATTTCATCCTATGTATAGGATTACAAACTTATGTGTGCAGTTGTGACTGAAATTGCAATATTTTTAGGTTCTGTTAAATAAAATTCACGGTTCTAGCTTTAGCTAGTACAAAATTACGAAAGGCTAAAAATGGCCTGAATGGCTTCGAGAAAAGGATGGTACGGCCGTGCCTTTGTTTTGCATACCGTGGAAGCCAACGATGGCCCTCTTTCCGTTTGTATGGAAAACCGACCGATTTCACCTTAATGTTGTTCGTGTCGTTCCAGGAGTACTCGTTCGTGGTGACGGCGACGGACGGCGCCATCGACCGGCGGCTGGGCACGGCGTCGGTGACGGTGGGCGTGCAGGACGCGCCGGACGAGGCGCCGGTGTTCCCGCAGCCGCTGTACGCCGTGCACGTGCCCGAGAACGCGCCCAACTACGCCGTCGTCAAAGTGCAGGTCGGTACTGACAAATTATAAAGACAAACAGCAGTTTTTTTTTAAGCCTGACAAACTTGCAACCCAAAAGGCAAAGTGGCAAAAGTCGAACCAGGTGGTGGCCGTGGCGTTCCCGTGGGCCGGGCGGCGCCTGGGGTCGAACCAGGGGACCGGAACTGGCGAGTTTCTAAAGGTAGAAGGAGGGTCGGACTAGGTGGTGGACAAAGCGCCTGGGGTCGAACCAGCTCGCTAAGCCGGAGCCACCTTGAAGTTACGCTGATTGCTCAAAGTGAGCAACGGACCAACGGGAAGGTTGAAGCGGATCAACCTGTCCTTAGGTGAGTGTGTAAATTGAACTAAGGGAGTTTTAGTTGCCGGTTCGCTAAACCTAGCCTATATTTCCAAAACGACTGGGTTCGGTTCCCGGTTAAAGTATTTTTTTTTTCAAATCTATGTATGCAGTTTTTCTTCTCCCTAAAATCGATGACCTGGTTCAAAAGAACAGATCTTCGTATGTTTTATAGTTTCAAACTTTCCCATACTGACCGATCGCAATGGGCCACCCTGTATATTATGAACTTGTTGTTTTACAGGCGGAGGACCCCGACACGATGCCCGAGATCACGTACACGATCCTCCGGGGTGACACCGAGTTGTTCTCGATCGAGCGCAAGAGTGGCGTCATCCGCACGCTGCGAGCGCTCGACCGCGAGGCGGCCGCTCGCCACGAACTCGTCGTCGGCACTGAGGAAAACACCGACGACCGGCCAGGCGCCACCACCACCGTCGAAGTGTTGGTCGATGTGAGTATTCATTCATTTCTTGTTAGAAAAAGTATGGCGCCCGAAAGGTACAAGAAAACCAGGAGTGTTCTTGACCTTGGATGATGTCACAAGCATATGTTGCAATTTCGTGCAGATAAATTATGACTTTTAACAGTATTCTTAACCTAATTAAACAAATAACACATAAAAACAATTAATTTCGCGGCTCGGTAGTTTATTTCACAATTGACAATATGGATGATATTTTTTCTTAAATAATTGAATTGAAATTCATAATTAATAGCAGCATTATTGTGGTCACCATGTGAGATCTCGGGAGATCTAGTTTTCTTGTACCACCATCTTGACCACTGGATTAGTTCGTTTCCGGTGGAGCACAAAAACAATGTGAAATGCTCTAAGAACGCCCATTTGTCCGTATTGTACCACTTGCCATATCCCATTTCTTCTCATTTAGCGTCATGCAGCTCATATTGTCGTTTTTCTTTCCAGGATAAGAACGACAACTCACCAATATTCACGTCAGTCGTCCGTCCGGTTACGATAGAAGACTCGTCACCTATAGGCACCCTAGTACAGACGGTCACAGCCATGGACGAAGACGCCACTGCTCCGAATAACAGGTATATTTTACCTAGACTTCAAAGTACTCATACTCGTACAGTCTACACTACATGCCTTTACAGAGAGCAGAAAACTTGCCTCCCTGTGATACAAGTTTAAACGGCAGAGTGATACTCTTTCTTTGAGGCTGTACTACAAAGACTTGCACGATACCATTGTGGTTTTTCGCGTAGATATAACGCATTGTTTATGATTTATATTTTGTAAAATTTAATTGCGAAGGTGTTAATTTAGTAAGACTGGACCCTCGATCTCGCTACAAAAAGTGAAAGCCAATCTGGTATTGACATTTGTGACTTTTTGTTTTCTATTCTGCCGCCATAACGCAAAAGGGCACATCTAACATTTTTTTCGGCACCGAGTTCTATACATATTCGGAATCAGTAAATTTCACTGATTCCGAATATGTATAGAACTCGGTGCCGAAAAAAAATGTTACTTGTGCCCCTTTGCGTTATTGCGGCAGTAGTTAATAGTCACGAGATAAGTTTACTCTTGCGTTATTTAAGCCATCAATAAAGATATGAAGGCATTATTGGCTATAGAATAACGTTGTAATAAATGTATGACAGAGTGCGATACAAGCTCGTCGGCAGAGGCAAGGCTTCGAAGTACTTCCACGTAGAACCGGACAATGGTGCCGTCAGGGTACGGGATGATCTAAGAAAAGAGACCGATAGCGAATACACAGTAAGTATCCTACAACTTGGAATAAAATAAGTTTCTATCAAACATTATTTTTTGCGACACGCATTTAATGCCGACCGTACCTCTTTTTATATAATCGCAAACTGCATGTCAAGATTAATCAAATGAGCCCAGACACAGTGGATGTATCTTATGGAGTTCCGATGATCTTATGGCCGCCTTTCGGCTCATGTCATAATAACATTGCATTGTCACGTGATGAACTACATTATACATACATATTAAATTAAATAATACTTTATTTCAGACGTTTTGTACATCCATATAGTGTTAGTATATCTTATTCTACGTTAGTCCAGTTTCATTTCGATGTAATTAGGAGTAGCACCCACAAATTACGTCACACCATTTTTCAGATTTTTAGAACCCCCCCCATGTCACACTTTTTCTTAACAAATTCCATCTTTTTAGTATAGGGCGTCACATTTGGCTAGACCCCCCCTCCCCCCTATGCGTGTGACGTTCTATATAGATGACCCCGTAGGTTAAAATTGACTTCCAAGATATTTGATTAACATTGTTCGTTTGTTTGTATGTTAGTTAAGTAGTTACAAGTGAAAGTAATAAAAATAAAAATCAGGTTCATGAGCAATGAATATTATCGCTATAATACATAAGACCCAATGATTGCGGCGCGTAGTAAGAAAAGTTCTGATTAATTCTAGGTGGATGTTCAAGCATACGATCAAGGCGAACCAATGCTCTCGTCTGTCACCAGTTTAACAGTTTACGTGAGCCATTCCGCTACCGTGCCACCAGACGTAAGTTTTTTACGGCCTTTCATCCTCTGTATGCTTCAGACGATTCAACATTAAAAATATATCATTCTATTTAGTCCGTCAGTTACATTATGGAAAAATATGGGTGTAGAGTAGATCATCAAACTTCCGGAGTGGCGGCTTGTGACGTCACTCCTAGGTGAAAATTGTACCAAAGAGTGAAGACACTCGAAACTTCGAAGCACTGTATCCTCGTCATTTTTTGTTAATAAAACAAAATATTTTTTTATAAAATAATCTGACTGATGGACTAAACAGTTGTTTTAGTCGTCTAGCCAATTCTCAGCTATTAGACCAAGTCCAACATTTTTTAAGAAAATAAAACTCAACTCGGCATACAAGTTACAAATTTTATTTTTTGAGCGTTAATTAAAAACAATATCAAAATATTAGGAACATTGCTAACGCAGCCTACAGAAAGCTGATAAGTGGAAGTAGTGGAACCCACGTCCCTAAACCAATATTTATTAGGCTTCTTTTTTTATGAAACATTAAAATTCTGCAATTATTTTCTTCGCAGGTTGGTCTCGGGTTTGCTGACACGTTGTACACCGAGCATGTGGCTGAGAACTCTGCCAACGGCACATTAGTTAGGACCTTGCCTCTCCTGAACAAGAGAGAGCATTCCCCTGACACCCCTCTGAAGTGTAAATTGACGGGAACGTCTCAAAAAGGTAGTTATTCCATACTTGTAACGGGACTTTAAGTAATTTAAAGTATTATGATTATAGTAGGTATTTGTAAATATGAATAAAGGTCGATTTCTGGGGTTCCGTACCCAAAGGGTGCCAACGGGACCCCACTACCAAGACTCCGCTGTCAGTGTGCTTGTCTGTCACAGAGTGTATCTTTTGAAATTTTTCACTGAATATATATTTATATTGCCGCTATAACAACAAATACAAAATAAAATTAAAAATTAAAGGGATATACAAGAATCCCACGCAAGAAACGTGTCTTTTTGGCGTTTTTTTGCTCGTAGATGGTACCCTTGTGCGAATCCGAATTGCACTAAGCCGGTTTTGGACACAAATACGTGTGTTAAATTTACTTTAGTTATCTATTTCACTTTTCCAGGTGTATTCTACGTCAAACTGACGGAAGAACGCGACTGCGCCATTTACTTAAACACCAGTTCCCTCGACTACGAAACTCTCACCGAATACTCTCTCGAGATCCAACTAGAATCCATCCAGGGCTTGATAAATCCCGAGAGCAGTAAAGCGAACGTGAAAGTGCACGTTACTGACGTGAACGATAACTCACCCGTGTTCGTCGGTACGGAACAGTCTACCATACCCGCCGCTAAGGGGAAATACTATGCTATTGTCACCAAGGACATGCTCTTGGGCACCAACGTCGTGCAAGTTAAGGTTAGTTAACATTACATAGTATTGTACCCTGATTATACAGGGTGGGAGGGACTATACCGACATACTTCAGCCATGAATTACTGGTGGTGTGACGAGTAAATAAAGTTATGTGATGTATAGTCGAAAAACGCTTACTTTTAGAGATATTCATTATTTTTTAAATGAAAACTCCCAAGTGTGTAACAACCCCTAATAAATTTGACTAAGATATTTTTACAATTTTTTTTAAATCCTTTAACTAAACAGCATTTAACCTTCGCAGTATTTGATGGTAAGCAACTACGAGGCCAAAAACTGACCTCTCGTTTCCATTTTAGCTTTTTTGTTTCTTTTTGATAACTTTTCCTCCAGTAAGGACATGTTTATAACGAGGGGCTGAATTTACTGATTTATTTTGTTCCATAAGACTGTTAATGTAAAATGTCAATATTCGACCCATTTTGATATAACATTATTTACTCGTCACACCACCAGAAATTCATGGCTAATGTATGTCGGTATAGTCCATCCCACCTGTATAATAACTAGCGACCCGCCCCGGCTTCGCACGGGAGCAATGCTGATATTAAATGCATGTATTATACATAATATATAAACCTTCCTGTTGAATCACTCTATCTATGTATTAAAAAACCGCATCAAAATCCGTTGCGTAGTTTTAAAGATCTAAGCATACATAGGGACAGACAGCGGGAAGCGACTTTGTTTTATACTATGTAGTGATGATATTGGGTTGTCATATGAACTGAAGTTAAACATTTACAACCAATTAGATGTATGTTAAAAAGCTTGACATGTATTTGGTTGCCGTTTTCAGACTATTCTGTAGGTTAACTTTGTTAAAATTTTTGTTTCCTTTACTAGGCCAAAGATTCGGACAGTGGAGCATTTGGGAAGCTAGAATACCAAAAAAACTCATGGACAAAGGCGGCCGAAGAATATTTCAGCCTGGATTCAGACACAGGAGTCATTAGCAATATTAAGACGTTCGAGAACGTCCCACAAGACGTCTTGCCGTTCAAGTTCAGTGTGACGGCGAGAGACAACCCTAACTCTCCTCAAGATTATAACATTGCCAGGGCTTCTGTTGTGGTAAGTAAAATAAATTAGATAAAAGGATGGTACGGCGTGTCTTTGTTCGCTTTACTTGGCGGGGCCACTACCGTGCCCCCCGATCCAATCACAAGTTCAAATAATTAATGAGATGGTATCGCATAAACCCAGCATTGCATTTGATATGCGCTCACAGCATCAAACTTAAACATCACTCATTATTCATCTTGAATTTAGAAGTCAGTGTATTTCTAAGCAAATATTTTAGTCCATTTTAATCAACGAGATCATACAATCGGACACATTAAAAATTTAAACCCTGCTATCACCTCTATTGCCTTAGGCCCCATTTAGACGGGCGAGAACTCGTATGCGAGTTTGATTAAATTTACAGGCTACCCAGGTACGATGAGTACAGTTGATCAATTAACCGCCGCAGTGAAATGAAAATCGCAAACGAGTTCTCGCTCCGTCTAAATGGGACCTTAACAACATTCATGGCAACTACGTTACATACATTTTATTAATTAAAAGGCACTCGGTCATTATGAAGAAAATTAAATATGCCCAGTCATTTTAGACATGCAATGCAACGAATTAAGGAAATGGATAATTTTAATTTTATTTTCAGATAAACCTCCTCCAAAAAGAAAACCAACTAGTAGTAGAAGTATCCGACTTGAACTCTGAGGCGTTACGACGTCGCTCTCGCAGCGTGCTCGCGGCCATCGAGGAGAAAAGCGGACTCATCGCGGGATTGGAGAAACTCACTGCGAGACACTATCTCGGCGTGAACGGCACTTTGGAAAGTGACGCCAAGGGCACAGACATCTGGCTATACCTGCTGGATCCAAGCACGGGCGAAATATTGACGAGGGACTCCAAGAGCGTTGTTAAGTAAGTGTACATTTTGGAGCGACCGTTATTTTATTGTCTTGTAGAATTATAGTTTCTTGTATCGCTTGAAAAAGCGATTACGTCCAATGATACAATGTAGAAAGCACTGGGCTGAGCGAGAAGATAGGATTCGGCGCATTTTTGTGACTCGAACGTGGGTTTTGTTAGACTTCTGTACTATTAGTTATTCTGTGGTGCGAGTAAGAATGAGTGTTTCCACAGAGCGATAGACGGCGGGCTGAACAAGGCGGTGTCGGCGCGGCTGCAGGCGCCGGTGTCGCCGGTGCGCGCGCCGCTGGCGGCGGCGACGGCGCCGCGCCGGCCCACGCTGGCCGCCGCGCCGCTCGCCACCGCGCTGCCCGCCGCGCTGCTCGCGCTCGCCGCGCTGGTGCTCGTCGCCGCGAGCGCCGCCACCGTCTACATCTGCGCATCTTGGAACAGGTATAGCTTCATATTTGTTTGGCGACGGCGCCGCGCCGGCCCACGCTGGCCGCCGCGCCGCTCGCCACCGCGCTGCCCGCCGCGCTGCTCGCGCTCGCCGCGCTGGTGCTCGTCGCCGCGAGCGCCGCCACCGTCTACATCTGCGCATCTTGGAACAGGTATAGCTTCATATTTGTTTGGCGACGGCGCCGCGCCGGCCCACGCTGGCCGCCGCGCCGCTCGCCACCGCGCTGCCCGCCGCGCTGCTCGCGCTCGCCGCGCTGGTGCTCGTCGCCGCGAGCGCCGCCACCGTCTACATCTGCGCATCTTGGAACAGGTATAGCTTCATATTTGTTTGGCGACGGCGCCGCGCCGGCCCACGCTGGCCGCCGCGCCGCTCGCCACCGCGCTGCCCGCCGCGCTGCTCGCGCTCGCCGCGCTGGTGCTCGTCGCCGCGAGCGCCGCCACCGTCTACATCTGCGCATCTTGGAACAGGTATAGCTTCATATTTGTTTGGCGACGGCGCCGCGCCGGCCCACGCTGGCCGCCGCGCCGCTCGCCACCGCGCTGCCCGCCGCGCTGCTCGCGCTCGCCGCGCTGGTGCTCGTCGCCGCGAGCGCCGCCACCGTCTACATCTGCGCATCTTGGAACAGGTATAGCTTCATATTTGTTTGGCGACGGCGCCGCGCCGGCCCACGCTGGCCGCCGCGCCGCTCGCCACCGCGCTGCCCGCCGCGCTGCTCGCGCTCGCCGCGCTGGTGCTCGTCGCCGCGAGCGCCGCCACCGTCTACATCTGCGCATCTTGGAACAGGTATAGCTTCATATTTGTTTGGCGACGGCGCCGCGCCGGCCCACGCTGGCCGCCGCGCCGCTCGCCACCGCGCTGCCCGCCGCGCTGCTCGCGCTCGCCGCGCTGGTGCTCGTCGCCGCGAGCGCCGCCACCGTCTACATCTGCGCATCTTGGAACAGGTATAGCTTCATATTTGTTTGGCGACGGCGCCGCGCCGGCCCACGCTGGCCGCCGCGCCGCTCGCCACCGCGCTGCCCGCCGCGCTGCTCGCGCTCGCCGCGCTGGTGCTCGTCGCCGCGAGCGCCGCCACCGTCTACATCTGCGCATCTTGGAACAGGTATAGCTTCATATTTGTTTGGCGACGGCGCCGCGCCGGCCCACGCTGGCCGCCGCGCCGCTCGCCACCGCGCTGCCCGCCGCGCTGCTCGCGCTCGCCGCGCTGGTGCTCGTCGCCGCGAGCGCCGCCACCGTCTACATCTGCGCATCTTGGAACAGGTATAGCTTCATATTTGTTTGGCGACGGCGCCGCGCCGGCCCACGCTGGCCGCCGCGCCGCTCGCCACCGCGCTGCCCGCCGCGCTGCTCGCGCTCGCCGCGCTGGTGCTCGTCGCCGCGAGCGCCGCCACCGTCTACATCTGCGCATCTTGGAACAGGTATAGCTTCATATTTGTTTGGCGACGGCGCCGCGCCGGCCCACGCTGGCCGCCGCGCCGCTCGCCACCGCGCTGCCCGCCGCGCTGCTCGCGCTCGCCGCGCTGGTGCTCGTCACCGCGAGCGCCGCCACCGTCTACATCTGCGCATCTTGGAACAGGTATAGCTTCATATTTGTTTGGCGACGGCGCCGCGCCGGCCCACGCTGGCCGCCGCGCCGCTCGCCACCGCGCTGCCCGCCGCGCTGCTCGCGCTCGCCGCGCTGGTGCTCGTCGCCGCGAGCGCCGCCACCGTCTACATCTGCGCATCTTGGAACAGGTATAGCTTCATATTTGTTTGGCGACGGCGCCGCGCCGGCCCACGCTGGCCGCCGCGCCGCTCGCCACCGCGCTGCCCGCCGCGCTGCTCGCGCTCGCCGCGCTGGTGCTCGTCGCCGCGAGCGCCGCCACCGTCTACATCTGCGCATCTTGGAACAGGTATAGCTTCATATTTGTTTGGCGACGGCGCCGCGCCGGCCCACGCTGGCCGCCGCGCCGCTCGCCACCGCGCTGCCCGCCGCGCTGCTCGCGCTCGCCGCGCTGGTGCTCGTCGCCGCGAGCGCCGCCACCGTCTACATCTGCGCATCTTGGAACAGGTATAGCTTCATATTTGTTTGGCGACGGCGCCGCGCCGGCCCACGCTGGCCGCCGCGCCGCTCGCCACCGCGCTGCCCGCCGCGCTGCTCGCGCTCGCCGCGCTGGTGCTCGTCGCCGCGAGCGCCGCCACCGTCTACATCTGCGCATCTTGGAACAGGTATAGCTTCATATTTGTTTGGCGACGGCGCCGCGCCGGCCCACGCTGGCCGCCGCGCCGCTCGCCACCGCGCTGCCCGCCGCGCTGCTCGCGCTCGCCGCGCTGGTGCTCGTCGCCGCGAGCGCCGCCACCGTCTACATCTGCGCATCTTGGAACAGGTATAGCTTCATATTTGTTTGGCGACGACGCCGCGCCGGCCCACGCTGGCCGCCGCGCCGCTCGCCACCGCGCTGCCCGCCGCGCTGCTCGCGCTCGCCGCGAGCGCCGCCACCGTCTACATCTGCGCATCTTGGAACAGGTATAGCTTCATATTTGTTTGGCGACGGCGCCGCGCCGGCCCACGCTGGCCGCCGCGCCGCTCGCCACCGCGCTGCCCGCCGCGCTGCTCGCGCTCGCCGCGCTGGTGCTCGTCGCCGCGAGCGCCGCCACCGTCTACATCTGCGCATCTTGGAACAGGTATAGCTTCATATTTGTTTGGCGACGGCGCCGCGCCGGCCCACGCTGGCCGCCGCGCCGCTCGCCACCGCGCTGCCCGCCGCGCTGCTCGCGCTCGCCGCGCTGGTGCTCGTCGCCGCGAGCGCCGCCACCGTCTACATCTGCGCATCTTGGAACAGGTATAGCTTCATATTTGTTTGGCGACGGCGCCGCGCCGGCCCACGCTGGCCGCCGCGCCGCTCGCCACCGCGCTGCCCGCCGCGCTGCTCGCGCTCGCCGCGCTGGTGCTCGTCGCCGCGAGCGCCGCCACCGTCTACATCTGCGCATCTTGGAACAGGTATAGCTTCATATTTGTTTGGCGACGGCGCCGCGCCGGCCCACGCTGGCCGCCGCGCCGCTCGCCACCGCGCTGCCCGCCGCGCTGCTCGCGCTCGCCGCGCTGGTGCTCGTCGCCGCGAGCGCCGCCACCGTCTACATCTGCGCATCTTGGAACAGGTATAGCTTCATATTTGTTTGGCGACGGCGCCGCGCCGGCCCACGCTGGCCGCCGCGCCGCTCGCCACCGCGCTGCCCGCCGCGCTGCTCGCGCTCGCCGCGCTGGTGCTCGTCGCCGCGAGCGCCGCCACCGTCTACATCTGCGCATCTTGGAACAGGTATAGCTTCATATTTGTTTGGCGACGGCGCCGCGCCGGCCCACGCTGGCCGCCGCGCCGCTCGCCACCGCGCTGCCCGCCGCGCTGCTCGCGCTCGCCGCGCTGGTGCTCGTCGCCGCGAGCGCCGCCACCGTCTACATCTGCGCATCTTGGAACAGGTATAGCTTCATATTTGTTTGGCGACGGCGCCGCGCCGGCCCACGCTGGCCGCCGCGCCGCTCGCCACCGCGCTGCCCGCCGCGCTGCTCGCGCTCGCCGCGCTGGTGCTCGTCGCCGCGAGCGCCGCCACCGTCTACATCTGCGCATCTTGGAACAGGTATAGCTTCATATTTGTTTGGCGACGGCGCCGCGCCGGCCCACGCTGGCCGCCGCGCCGCTCGCCACCGCGCTGCCCGCCGCGCTGCTCGCGCTCGCCGCGCTGGTGCTCGTCGCCGCGAGCGCCGCCACCGTCTACATCTGCGCATCTTGGAACAGGTATAGCTTCATATTTGTTTGGCGACGGCGCCGCGCCGGCCCACGCTGGCCGCCGCGCCGCTCGCCACCGCGCTGCCCGCCGCGCTGCTCGCGCTCGCCGCGCTGGTGCTCGTCGCCGCGAGCGCCGCCACCGTCTACATCTGCGCATCTTGGAACAGGTATAGCTTCATATTTGTTTGGCGACGGCGCCGCGCCGGCCCACGCTGGCCGCCGCGCCGCTCGCCACCGCGCTGCCCGCCGCGCTGCTCGCGCTCGCCGCGCTGGTGCTCGTCGCCGCGAGCGCCGCCACCGTCTACATCTGCGCATCTTGGAACAGGTATAGCTTCATATTTGTTTGGCGACGGCGCCGCGCCGGCCCACGCTGGCCGCCGCGCCGCTCGCCACCGCGCTGCCCGCCGCGCTGCTCGCGCTCGCCGCGCTGGTGCTCGTCACCGCGAGCGCCGCCACCGTCTACATCTGCGCATCTTGGAACAGGTATAGCTTCATATTTGTTTGGCGACGGCGCCGCGCCGGCCCACGCTGGCCGCCGCGCCGCTCGCCACCGCGCTGCCCGCCGCGCTGCTCGCGCTCGCCGCGCTGGTGCTCGTCGCCGCGAGCGCCGCCACCGTCTACATCTGCGCATCTTGGAACAGGTATAGCTTCATATTTGTTTGGCGACGGCGCCGCGCCGGCCCACGCTGGCCGCCGCGCCGCTCGCCACCGCGCTGCCCGCCGCGCTGCTCGCGCTCGCCGCGCTGGTGCTCGTCGCCGCGAGCGCCGCCACCGTCTACATCTGCGCATCTTGGAACAGGTATAGCTTCATATTTGTTTGGCGACGGCGCCGCGCCGGCCCACGCTGGCCGCCGCGCCGCTCGCCACCGCGCTGCCCGCCGCGCTGCTCGCGCTCGCCGCGCTGGTGCTCGTCGCCGCGAGCGCCGCCACCGTCTACATCTGCGCATCTTGGAACAGGTATAGCTTCATATTTGTTTGGCGACGGCGCCGCGCCGGCCCACGCTGGCCGCCGCGCCGCTCGCCACCGCGCTGCCCGCCGCGCTGCTCGCGCTCGCCGCGCTGGTGCTCGTCGCCGCGAGCGCCGCCACCGTCTACATCTGCGCATCTTGGAACAGGTATAGCTTCATATTTGTTTGGCGACGGCGCCGCGCCGGCCCACGCTGGCCGCCGCGCCGCTCGCCACCGCGCTGCCCGCCGCGCTGCTCGCGCTCGCCGCGCTGGTGCTCGTCGCCGCGAGCGCCGCCACCGTCTACATCTGCGCATCTTGGAACAGGTATAGCTTCATATTTGTTTGGCGACGACGCCGCGCCGGCCCACGCTGGCCGCCGCGCCGCTCGCCACCGCGCTGCCCGCCGCGCTGCTCGCGCTCGCCGCGAGCGCCGCCACCGTCTACATCTGCGCATCTTGGAACAGGTATAGCTTCATATTTGTTTGGCGACGGCGCCGCGCCGGCCCACGCTGGCCGCCGCGCCGCTCGCCACCGCGCTGCCCGCCGCGCTGCTCGCGCTCGCCGCGCTGGTGCTCGTCGCCGCGAGCGCCGCCACCGTCTACATCTGCGCATCTTGGAACAGGTATAGCTTCATATTTGTTTGGCGACGGCGCCGCGCCGGCCCACGCTGGCCGCCGCGCCGCTCGCCACCGCGCTGCCCGCCGCGCTGCTCGCGCTCGCCGCGCTGGTGCTCGTCGCCGCGAGCGCCGCCACCGTCTACATCTGCGCATCTTGGAACAGGTATAGCTTCATATTTGTTTGGCGACGGCGCCGCGCCGGCCCACGCTGGCCGCCGCGCCGCTCGCCACCGCGCTGCCCGCCGCGCTGCTCGCGCTCGCCGCGCTGGTGCTCGTCGCCGCGAGCGCCGCCACCGTCTACATCTGCGCATCTTGGAACAGGTATAGCTTCATATTTGTTTGGCGACGGCGCCGCGCCGGCCCACGCTGGCCGCCGCGCCGCTCGCCACCGCGCTGCCCGCCGCGCTGCTCGCGCTCGCCGCGCTGGTGCTCGTCGCCGCGAGCGCCGCCACCGTCTACATCTGCGCATCTTGGAACAGGTATAGCTTCATATTTGTTTGGCGACGGCGCCGCGCCGGCCCACGCTGGCCGCCGCGCCGCTCGCCACCGCGCTGCCCGCCGCGCTGCTCGCGCTCGCCGCGCTGGTGCTCGTCGCCGCGAGCGCCGCCACCGTCTACATCTGCGCATCTTGGAACAGGTATAGCTTCATATTTGTTTGGCGACGGCGCCGCGCCGGCCCACGCTGGCCGCCGCGCCGCTCGCCACCGCGCTGCCCGCCGCGCTGCTCGCGCTCGCCGCGCTGGTGCTCGTCGCCGCGAGCGCCGCCACCGTCTACATCTGCGCATCTTGGAACAGGTATAGCTTCATATTTGTTTGGCGACGGCGCCGCGCCGGCCCACGCTGGCCGCCGCGCCGCTCGCCACCGCGCTGCCCGCCGCGCTGCTCGCGCTCGCCGCGCTGGTGCTCGTCGCCGCGAGCGCCGCCACCGTCTACATCTGCGCATCTTGGAACAGGTATAGCTTCATATTTGTTTGGCGACGGCGCCGCGCCGGCCCACGCTGGCCGCCGCGCCGCTCGCCACCGCGCTGCCCGCCGCGCTGCTCGCGCTCGCCGCGCTGGTGCTCGTCGCCGCGAGCGCCGCCACCGTCTACATCTGCGCATCTTGGAACAGGTATAGCTTCATATTTGTTTGGCGACGGCGCCGCGCCGGCCCACGCTGGCCGCCGCGCCGCTCGCCACCGCGCTGCCCGCCGCGCTGCTCGCGCTCGCCGCGCTGGTGCTCGTCGCCGCGAGCGCCGCCACCGTCTACATCTGCGCATCTTGGAACAGGTATAGCTTCATATTTGTTTGGCGACGGCGCCGCGCCGGCCCACGCTGGCCGCCGCGCCGCTCGCCACCGCGCTGCCCGCCGCGCTGCTCGCGCTCGCCGCGCTGGTGCTCGTCGCCGCGAGCGCCGCCACCGTCTACATCTGCGCATCTTGGAACAGGTATAGCTTCATATTTGTTTGGCGACGGCGCCGCGCCGGCCCACGCTGGCCGCCGCGCCGCTCGCCACCGCGCTGCCCGCCGCGCTGCTCGCGCTCGCCGCGAGCGCCGCCACCGTCTACATCTGCGCATCTTGGAACAGGTATAGCTTCATATTTGTTTGGCGACGGCGCCGCGCCGGCCCACGCTGGCCGCCGCGCCGCTCGCCACCGCGCTGCCCGCCGCGCTGCTCGCGCTCGCCGCGCTGGTGCTCGTCGCCGCGAGCGCCGCCACCGTCTACATCTGCGCATCTTGGAACAGGTATAGCTTCATATTTGTTTGGCGACGGCGCCGCGCCGGCCCACGCTGGCCGCCGCGCCGCTCGCCACCGCGCTGCCCGCCGCGCTGCTCGCGCTCGCCGCGCTGGTGCTCGTCGCCGCGAGCGCCGCCACCGTCTACATCTGCGCATCTTGGAACAGGTATAGCTTCATATTTGTTTGGCGACGGCGCCGCGCCGGCCCACGCTGGCCGCCGCGCCGCTCGCCACCGCGCTGCCCGCCGCGCTGGTGCTCGTCGCCGCGAGCGCCGCCACCGTCTACATCTGCGCATCTTGGAACAGGTATAGCTTCATATTTGTATGGCGACGGCGCCGCGCCGGCCCACGCTGGCCGCCGCGCCGCTCGCCACCGCGCTGCCCGCCGCGCTGCTCGCGCTCGCCGCGCTGGTGCTCGTCGCCGCGAGCGCCGCCACCGTCTACATCTGCGCATCTTGGAACAGGTATAGCTTCATATTTGTTTGGCGACGGCGCCGCGCCGGCCCACGCTGGCCGCCGCGCCGCTCGCCACCGCGCTGCCCGCCGCGCTGCTCGCGCTCGCCGCGCTGGTGCTCGTCGCCGCGAGCGCCGCCACCGTCTACATCTGCGCATCTTGGAACAGGTATAGCTTCATATTTGTTTGGCGACGGCGCCGCGCCGGCCCACGCTGGCCGCCGCGCCGCTCGCCACCGCGCTGCCCGCCGCGCTGCTCGCGCTCGCCGCGCTGGTGCTCGTCGCCGCGAGCGCCGCCACCGTCTACATCTGCGCATCTTGGAACAGGTATAGCTTCATATTTGTTTGGCGACGGCGCCGCGCCGGCCCACGCTGGCCGCCGCGCCGCTCGCCACCGCGCTGCCCGCCGCGCTGCTCGCGCTCGCCGCGCTGGTGCTCGTCGCCGCGAGCGCCGCCACCGTCTACATCTGCGCATCTTGGAACAGGTATAGCTTCATATTTGTTTGGCGACGGCGCCGCGCCGGCCCACGCTGGCCGCCGCGCCGCTCGCCACCGCGCTGCCCGCCGCGCTGCTCGCGCTCGCCGCGCTGGTGCTCGTCGCCGCGAGCGCCGCCACCGTCTACATCTGCGCATCTTGGAACAGGTATAGCTTCATATTTGTTTGGCGACGGCGCCGCGCCGGCCCACGCTGGCCGCCGCGCCGCTCGCCACCGCGCTGCCCGCCGCGCTGCTCGCGCTCGCCGCGCTGGTGCTCGTCGCCGCGAGCGCCGCCACCGTCTACATCTGCGCATCTTGGAACAGGTATAGCTTCATATTTGTTTGGCGACGGCGCCGCGCCGGCCCACGCTGGCCGCCGCGCCGCTCGCCACCGCGCTGCCCGCCGCGCTGCTCGCGCTCGCCGCGCTGGTGCTCGTCGCCGCGAGCGCCGCCACCGTCTACATCTGCGCATCTTGGAACAGGTATAGCTTCATATTTGTTTGGCGACGGCGCCGCGCCGGCCCACGCTGGCCGCCGCGCCGCTCGCCACCGCGCTGCCCGCCGCGCTGCTCGCGCTCGCCGCGCTGGTGCTCGTCGCCGCGAGCGCCGCCACCGTCTACATCTGCGCATCTTGGAACAGGTATAGCTTCATATTTGTTTGGCGACGACGCCGCGCCGGCCCACGCTGGCCGCCGCGCCGCTCGCCACCGCGCTGCCCGCCGCGCTGCTCGCGCTCGCCGCGCTGGTGCTCGTCGCCGCGAGCGCCGCCACCGTCTACATCTGCGCATCTTGGAACAGGTATAGCTTCATATTTGTTTGGCGACGGCGCCGCGCCGGCCCACGCTGGCCGCCGCGCCGCTCGCCACCGCGCTGCCCGCCGCGCTGCTCGCGCTCGCCGCGCTGGTGCTCGTCGCCGCGAGCGCCGCCACCGTCTACATCTGCGCTTCTTGGAACAGGTAACTTAATTTTTTTTTCGCGTGGGAGGGAAGTCCTCTTTGGATACTGCCAGGCCCGTACCTGACAGCATGCCCGACTCGCTCGGGAATAGTCACATTGTCTCGAGTCTATCCCAAAACGCCTACGGCCTAATATAATAATGGAACATTATTCACAATTTTCGTTTAGGTTACAATAACTGTTTTTTAGGTATAAGAAGCACAAAGAGCAAACGATGCAGCAATACGGCACGCTCAGCATGTCAATGCCGCCGCGGCCAGCCTCGGGCTACGCGTCGAGCGAAGATGACCCGGCGCCCAGATACGAGACGCAGGTACGTTTCCGGGTTATTCTTCAGAAATATGTCTGCGGTCACCTTATTCCTGTGGCCCTTTTTCATACTAAATGTATGGAGACAGAGGATTATTCCTTGCAGACATATTTCTGAAGAATAACCCTTCCGACTTAGCTCGTTCACTTATTCTTTTTTTTTGAAGCTTGACTAACGTGCGACCCATATTAGGCGTTGCAATATTTAGACCCGGTGGTGGCCGTGGCGTTCCCGGGGGTCGAACCAGGTCGCTGGCCGGACCACCTTGAGTGGATCGGACTAGGTGGGGGCCGGGGGCGCCTGGGGTCAACCCAGGTCGCTTGTCCCGGTCCACCTTGATAGGATCGGACTAGGTGGGGGCCTGAACGCCTGGGGTCGAATCGGAACGTTTGGCCAGGGCCACCTTGACTTTCCGCTAATTGCTCAAAGTAAGCAGCGGACCAGCGGGAAGGATAAAGCGGATCAACCTGTCCTTATGTGAGTGTGTGAATCAAACGAATGGAGCCTTTAGCTACGAGGCACTCTTAGGGCTACAATGTACGTGTTTATTGCATGCGGCCGCTACTGGTCACAAAGATATGGAAGCTTTATCTTGCCTTCGATCTTATCCTTAGGCTTTATGTTTCTCAATGTTGTCATTGGTATGTTTCTAAAGAATTTTATGCCACACCTGGCCATAAAGTGGCTTTTTCCGCACGCTGCGCTTACGGAAAAAGCCGCTTTCTGACCAAGTGTAGACATAAAATGCTGTACACAACACGGGAGATAATAAAGAGAGCCCTCGATCGCATATTTACGTCCCTCGCCTATGGCTCGGGCCGCAAACATCTGTGATCTCGGCCTTTCTTTGTATTACCACCCTAGTTGTGTAATATACTATAATCAAATCTAAACCACTCTGGTGAACACATATCATCATCGGCATAGGACCCATTACACTCGTTTGGTTTATTAAACGAATCAGTCCTACGAGCCTTTCGGGAAAAAATATTTAAAGGGTGATATTAATAAGCTATTTAATTTATTTTAGGTTTTAAACATGGCTGTGGATGACGCGGATCTACAACTGGACTTCAGTCCAAACAATCATGCATTTAACATACACAACGTGCAATATCTCTCCAAAGACAACGGTAAGTTATGTTCTGTTAGTGTATCTTTAATACTCTTATATCCAACCTGATTATTATTAGATATGTATTTCGTTTCGAGATATAAATGTACAATTTAAATGGTAGACAACATGACAGCATGTAGTCTACCGTTTTAAATTGTTTGTAATTATGTTATGAAATGAAATGAAATGAAATGAAATGAAATGAAATGATATTTTATTGCCAGACTACAGGTGACATAGATAAGATGTTACAGTCATTCTTGGTACCTTTTCCGTAGCCTACCACATTTATGGTGTACAATATTATTTTTATTTTCATATGAGTATGCTAATCGTATTATACAAATTAAATTTTACCTTTATTATTAAAAAAGTCAGTTACACAATAGAACATATTTTTCAATAGCCATTTGTTAAGCACATTTTTGAATTTATAGTCATCGAGGGTCTTAAAGCTATCCGGAATGTTATTAAATATTTTAACTGCCATAGTATAGATACTTTTTCTGTAAAAAGCTGATTGTGATCGGTGTGTATTTATAAGTTTCTTGCTATTTCTTAAATTATGTTTATTTGCTTCATTCGTCTGAAAAAGATCGGGGTTCTTTTTCACAAACATTGCAACTTCTTTAATGTACAAGCAAGGCAGTGTTAATATTTCATATTTAGCAAACAGAGGTCTACACGAATCCCTTTGCGTTGCGCCACATAGTGCTCGCAGGTTATGTACCTTTGTAACACGTATTTTTTTTTGGTGTGCAATAAAGTATAATCTGTTATACGAATATGGTATCCCGTATGATAAAATTATACAAGGTGTCGCCTGTTACAATCTCGTACCGCAAAACAGGGTGAGTAGGGACAAAATTGCCATTAAAACCTCGATAACATTTTATTTTTACATATGCAAACTGAATTGTAATATAATAAATGTTCCGGTCGTTTGTATTTTAGTTTTTTTTATGATTTTGGGTAGTTCCATTTCATAACTTTAACGATCAAATCACAAAATCCCTCCTCACCCCGTAGTCCCTCGATGGGATTTCATACTAAGATGAGTTGGGAAAATTGTTGGATCGACACTTTTGGATTACGAATATTACATTCTTATTTTATTACAAATGGAGCTATTGCTCCATTTGTAATAAGAATATATTATTTAGGTAGCACAGTAGCCTTTAAAAACCACCTCGCCCCTCTTTCATCCCTACTCTCCCCATTCATAACCCCTACTCACCCCATTTTACGGTATCTAGAGATTTATGGATTTTGACGACCAGTTTAGCCTAGTGGTTAGTGACTCTGCCTACGAAGCTGACGGTCCTGGGTTCGAATCTCGGTAAGAGCAAATATTATTTGTGTGATGATATTTGTTTCTGAGTCTTGGATGTTTTCTATGTATTTAAGTATCTGTAATCTATTAAACATATCGTCTAGTATCCATAACACAAGCCTTATTGAGCTTACTATGGGACTAGTTTAAAAAAATTATTACTCGTAAATTATTTTCTTTTTTGCATAAGGCGTGGCTGATAAGTTTCCTTGGCCTTCTTTCTTATCAAGTATGCCTTTTGGAAGCGCCACTAGTTTTTCTAAAGTTAGGTTTTTAAGCCCTTCTGGCATGTGTGTGAACATTTTTACACATTAGGCCCATCTGGCGACACTAATATTGATTTTGTATTTTTTAAAGTGGGTAGGTTTGCACAACAGTAATTTTGACAGAGGAAATTTATGATGTTCTCAGTCTACCCGCGACCACGAACGCTGAAAAGGGTTACGAAACGTCGGGACTTAAAATGTAGTAATATACGCGATTTAATCCGTTTAAGTTGTGTTATTACTATGATTTATTTATTTATTTATTGCAAGTGTTGGCAAATTAATTTATTCAGACACTATTATAGGTGAACGCAGTCCAACACTGTCGGAAACGGCGACAACAGCGCGCGCGTCCAGCGTCAACGAGAATGGCACACTCAACAACCACCCGCAGTTCGACTGCATCGCTAACAACACATTTGCTCGTCCGCACAACACACAAACTCTCAACAGACGGGCCCCGAACAACCACGCGTTAAACAACGCATTAGGCACGCTCCCTCGTGTCAACAACAACAACACGGGCGGTCTGCTTGCCGCCACGCTGGGGAGGAAAATCAACGGCAATAACCATAAGAAGAAAACGTCGCCCATTATGGCCTATGATGATATACCTGGATTACAAAGGTAAGGATTTTCTATTCATTACAACCTTTACCCCGATTAATCAATGCCTTGTTAGACACTACATATCAGTGGCGTGGCGTTTAAGAAATGCTTGGGCAGGCCGGAACAGCTTTGGCTTCAATTTTCTATAAGAGCACTAATAATTAAGTGCTGAACTGCCTAATAGTAGGCAAGCCGATGCGAATCGAGTTCTATGGACGCCACTGCTACATATACTTACATACAATTTATTTAATTCCTAAGCTAAAGCACGCAGGATTGGTTATATATTGTAACTGAAATCTGACTACAAAAACTTTACGTTTTACTTTGTACTGTATTTACTTAGGACGGTTTCTGTTCTAATAAACTTTATTCGTTTGCTTTTTGACGCTTTAGTTACTTTGTTAACTTATTCTCTGTATAGTTAGTTTAGAAACCCAGTTTTCGTTGAGTATTTTCATGAAAACGTTTTACACTACACACATGTTTTATATACACTTTGTTAAAATGCTTTATTGTTCACAGGGCGTCTGATAATGACAACGTGACATTTGGAAAGAGGAATATATCCGGTTATGCTTATGACTCGCCAGTAGAAACAACCACAGAGCTATAAAAAGTGAAACTTTAGCTTGTCCTGAAAAAGTTTAATATGAAAAATCAGTGGACTTTGAAGTGACTTCAAGTGAATCTCAAACTGTTTCCGTGTAAGAGAGAAAGTGAATACCGTCCATAGTAGGTAGATAGAACAAGAAATTATACGTAGCATTATATTTTGTGTTCAACGAATGTTAATTATTATAGTGTGAGATACAGAATACGACTGAATATGCATCAAGCTAGAAATTAATGTGAATAACGAATTTTTAGACACTTTTATACGTCTTAAGTGTACTTACTTAGCAAAGGCTAGTCTTTTGTATTGAAAAATAATTTGTGCATAATAGTTATGTTATAATTGTAAATAGAGGCATTACTTTGATAATGTGTATATTAGTAGGGGTACCTGAAAGAAATGAAGGTGCAAACACTGAACAGAATACAAAGAGTATTGATTTTGCATGCCTCAATTTTGGCTCGTGCCATTTGGTGACATATTAAATTTACCGTCCATCCTTAACTGAGAATTGTTCTCTGTTCTGATATTTTTTTTTGTATTAGATCGTTAGGTCGAGGTACTTTGGTCCAATAAAGGGTAAATTTGGCCCATGTAAAAATTACATAGTATATTGGCAGAGTGCAAAGCGGGTGGAGGGGGTAGCCTAAACGATCACAGCGCTCGCTACGGCTAAAATTGACATTTTTGTCGCTGACTTTTCTCACTGAAAACAACAATTTTAATATTATTGGCAATAATGTTTTGTAATTATTATTACCGTGGCAATAATGTTTTGTAATTATTATTACCGTGGCAATAATGTTTTGTAATTGACTTGTAATTATTATTACCAATAAAGATTATGATTATGTTACTGACTACCATTGTCCAAAATTGTGTAATATAGTAAAAAAAAACACAAGATTTCATTAATATTTTTCACAATATTTACTTACTTCTTGTTTGACAGCGGTGACAATATTGTCCATAATGGCCGCCTATCACGTGGCGCTGTCGTCGCGCTCGGTCCCAATAGGGTCTGAAGATATGGACAGTCACCTAAAACTAAGCACATGGTAATGCGACATAATTATTATACCTATACAATAATAAAACCTGAATCGAGTTAATCCCAATGGCCAAAGATCCTCCAGGACCAAAGTACCTTACGGTAACCAAAAACAATTTTGAATTACCTGTCTTGGAGAAAAGTTACTACTTCAGAACTTATGATTTTAATTTTGTATGAATTTTGTGCCAGTTACTTTTAAACAATGTAGATATTAAATCAGAAAAAAAACTTTTAGCCTAATAAATGAAACAATGCTCAGTTTTTTATACTGCATTTCGTGGGGTTTTAGAATGGATTACAGAAATCGTTAATTTTTTTATCTTGTTGCATCAAGCCAAAATTCATTTTAAGATCGCAGGGAATGTAATGGTATACTTACATGAATGTGGCTCTGAAGTAAATTGTGCCAAAAGAACTATGAAAATTACATTGATTATTTTTTTTACATTTATTTATTGTTATTGGCTAGGATTTTAAATGTTACCTGTGAATTCCCTTGTATAAATTTGTAAATTCTTAAATTAAAAGATTGTATATTAATATCGTGGAATAGATTGTTAATATAATTTTTTTAATAAATTAATTTTATTTTCAATTTATTTATGTATTATTAAAAACTCGCACGTAATAGAAATATAAACAACATCAGTAGGTAAATTTAAATGAACAAATAAAATTCTTTGTTGCTTCGGAAACAATGCAAAAAATATTCAAGATTCAACGGGATAAAACAGTATATAAATAAAACTCTTTTATCTCCATATTACGATGCTGGATTCGATTCGTCACACGGCGGGGTACCACCATCTGCAATAAACAACATGTTTCACAACAAGTTCATATCTATTAACACCGTTAATACACTTTGTTAATTTAACAGCCAAAATACTATTTTTGTTTCAACTTTTTCAAACTTTTATACCGCAGATGAAGCTGGTAAAGAGTTGTCCTTAGCTTAGTTAAACATAATCATTAATTATTATTATCATTTCAACCTTGAGACGTCCACTGCTGAAGAGGTCTCCCGCAAAGACCCACCCACGCCGACCCACCCACCGACCGATCATCCTTCCTGTACTTATTATTAATCCTGCAATTTGATGACTGTAATTAAATGACTTACTACATTCTGTTGCGCTTACGCAAACATTGTCCTTTCTGTAGTAACCAGGTTTGCAGCGGCACTGGGGATGACAGCAGTCTATAGGCTTGCATGGCTCCTTGGACCATAGGTTCTTGCACTCCTCTGTCCGAGGGCACGTCGGCGGACACTCGTCGAACACCTCGTTACAACCGCAAGTGCGTGGAGCTGAAAATAATTGTATTGGCACAATAAAAGGATGTCACATTGGATTCACCCTGGTGGGACTTTCATTCGTTAGCCATCATCGTATCGTTTCGTGTGCCATAATGTTCTTGCTCTACATATAAGTTTTTTCGCAAAACCGTAATTTTCAGAATTACTATAAAGCAAACCAACATAACGGTTCTGCTGTACGATCATATTAAAAAGTACCTATAGTTTCAGAAAAAGTGGTTTTCGACCATGTTAATATTTTAGTAAATAATACAGTTATGGCAAACGAATGTCTTTATAACATCGTTTGGCCAGGCCTGGAGTTCGAATTTTATATTTCAAACGCCACGTGGTCGAAGAACGAAGCAGCATAGGTACTTACGGCATTTTTCCGGTTTGACACAAGAGCCGTCTGGCGCTCTGATGGTCTTCGCTGCGCAGTAGCATCCTGGGACGCATTGTGCAGTGCATACAAGACACGTGTTCCCTTTGTTCTCGCATGACGGCGGGCACGAAGACCCGCAGTCGCTGTACACCTCGCCCTTTTTGCAGTCGGCCGGGGCTACACAATAATTGAAGAAGAATGATCCAGAAAATAATCCGTCCAAAACACTGATTTTTATAAGCAAAAATCCGCTCGTAATCGTAATTCTGTTCAATTTCTGCAAGTAAACTCCGACGGATTGGAAATACTGCTGTGTATGGACGGACGATCGTTTCCAATATTTTTCTACATATCTATATACGAGTAATAAAAATAGCAGGGTATTGCGGGACAGTTTTCAATTATTTAAGTATCGGGATTCAGAGTGAACTCAAGTGCTGTTCTATGGTTTTTTTTTTAGAAACTGACAAACTCGCAACCCATACACGGGCGTAGCGATTGTCGGACCGGGTGGTCGGCCGTGGCGTTCCCTGGGGTCGAACCAGATCACTAGCCGGACCACCCTGATGTTCTATGGTTAAGATCTCTAGGTACTCATATACAATTTCATTAGAGTAAGTGCGGTTTTAGTCATAGGATAGAAGTTTTTTTTATGATATATATATATAACATAGTAAAAACTTACAGCATGCATACTCGGGCACGCAAGTGCCATTGTCGTGTCTTAGGTAGTCCGGTTTGCAGATGCACCCAGTTTGGTTACACACTTGAGGACACACTTTGCCTGAGCCTATGATCCTGTTCTTACAAGTCCTTTGGCAATCATTGTAACAATCCGTAGTAACCTCATTGGGGCCACATTCTGGTTTGCCTAAAACGGGAAACAACGATAAATTTAATCTGGGTTTAAATAGCATTTCCAAGGTAGAACAAAATCAAAGTCTTGTCCAAGTCGTCCTTTCGTTTTGACATGGGATCTACTCGTACCCCCGCCGTGATTGTTACAAAAAATAAGCTGCAATAACTTACTGCACTACATATATAGATACAAGAAATCAAAATACATAGAAAAAATAAACTTTCTATGTACCATTTAATTTTTCTATGTACTTTGATTTCTTGTATCTATATATGTAACATAGAAATGTGGTGTAATTTACCCGCATTAAAAACCACTGAAGAAACAACATGTTTCTTTCATATAAAGAACTTACTGCACTGTTCAGCGCTAACGCAAATATTTTTATCATTTCTGTAAAATCCAGGCCTGCATCGACATTGTGGTTTGCAACAGTCTACGGGCGTGCATGGGGTTTTAGACCAAAGATTTTTGCACTCCTCGGTCTTTGGGCAGGTCGTTGGACACTCATCGAATACTTCGTTAGGGCCGGAACACGTGCGCGGAGCTGAGGAAACGAAAAACGAAGTGTTAATGAATTTAGTGCTCCAATAAAAAAAAATCACCGTTAACATCAATCAACCGAAGGGTCAAATGAAAAAAATGCTATTGTGGTTTTTACTTTGTTTCGGGTTTTTATTCTCAATTGAAAACGAATTTGGATTGATTTTAGACTTCCCATTAAAAATGAGGCGGTGAAGAAAAATAGAATTGATAGATTTGATTTCGTCGTCCTGTTTCCTGTACCGAGTAGGTGTGGAACTAATATGCCACTTACTGCCCGTGTAACACACAATATTTTTCACCACACTTGCTCATGAAGGGTGTTTTATACGCAGGCGTATAGAGCAGCTAGAGCCGATTTACCTCCCGTGGGATATATAAACTAAACTCATAACTCCCGAGAGAGTTATGAATTTAGTTTTAAAATATAACTCACTCGTGCATCATTTCAGACTAACTACTATAACTAGAACTAGAAGAATATTGAAAAAGTGTGGCAGTTGAAGTTGTTTTTAGTGGGTGAGATTAGTTTATTTGATTTTTATGTCTTATTCTTTGTTCCTCAAAAACATTGTGTGTATCGCGGGCAGTAAGGGGATTACAAACTCGAGTCATTAAAACCCCTCCGCTTTGAGCATCGGGCTCCTAACAAACTCTAGTTAGTAATCCACTACTTACTGCCTTTAATACACAATATAGGTACTATTTTGCAGTATTTTCATTTGGTACTTTACAAAAAATGTTTATACTTAATGCATGGGAGAATCTGGAAGCACGTGTCACTAATCTTAGGTATACTATAAAAAATATAAGCTCCGAAAACGCCCTTAGCAAGGCTATTCTACTCTGCACTTACGACATTTCTCGGGCAAGACGCAAGATCCGTCTGGCGCTCGGATGGTCTTCCCTGCGCAGAAGCAACCGGCGACGCACTGCTGCGTGCACATCAGGCATGTGTTCCCTTTGTTCTCACACGACGGTGGGCACGACGACCCGCAGTTGCTATAGCTCTCTCCTTTGGGACATTTCGGTGGAGCTAAGGAAATTTCATAATTATCCGCTAAACATCAATACTTGTTAGTAGAAGTATAGTAGGTAACAAGGGAGCAAGACGTGACGTTGATGACCGGGGGAACTAGTAGTAATTCCCTCGATCATCAGCGTCGCGTCTTGCTTCGTCACCGCAGCTCGCAGGTTTACCCTACACAAATTTTAAACTTCTGTTCAACTCCTTTAGAGCGTGAGTTTTTAAAAATGTTAATACATGATCTTTGTACGAAAAAGTATACCTGTAAATTAAAAAAAATCTGCACGTTTTCGCCCTTTACAAATAATCCAAACATTACACCCGTTTTTAGGGTTCCGTACCAAAATGGTAAAAAAGGAACCCTTATGGTGCGACTCTGTCAGTCTGTCTGTCCGTCTGTCACAGCCAGATATCTCAGGAACTACTGCTGCTATCGGTTTGAAATTTGGAATAGTGTTAAAAGTAGCTAACCCGAGCTTATTGGACATAAAAAAAATCTTGTACCTTTTTTACTTTTTTTTAAAGGGCTCCGTAATGGGATTTTGAAAATTTAAAGTAGGGCTAATATATCGAGTGGGGTATCAAATGAAAGAGCTTAATTTGTAGATTAAAATACGATTTTTCCTGAATTAATAGGGCTAAGGTGGGTTTAAGGCAGGGTTGCTGTTAGTCGTAAGGTTGGTCTACTTATGAGTTTATACGGAACCCTCGGTGCGCGAGTCCGACTCGCACTTGACCGGTTTTTATTTTTCTTTAGATCAATTCTCGCCTCTTCTCTGCCATTCATAAATGGACGTAGTTATGCAATAACGTTCCATTCCACATGCAAAATTTATTGGATTATGGACTTTGTTTTTAAAGACAGAAGGTTGATACTTTGTTTTGTGGATTGGAACGTTATTGCATAACTACTTCCAAATATAATATTCCCTTTAAATTTGCTAAAGGTTGTAGCTGTCGTAGTATTGATTCTGTTCACATACAAACTTTCAACCTCTATTTAACTTCTTTAAAGTAGTCTAATACATTTTTAAAAACTTTAATTTTTTTATGAAGCGCATATTGAAATCTCTAATCTTACTTCAAAAATCATATGTCCTTTTCTTGTCTCTCTCTTGTAATGGTTTGAGGTGTCGTTGAATAGGTCATTCAAATATAATTATGGTTGCACTTTTAGCTCAGAAGTGATAAAGTTGTATAGACTAGAAGGATTAGCAAGCTAAAGTGGCATTGGAGTAGGCGTGTTCTGGAGTGGAGATTAGGGTAGTGTAGAGTAGGACACCCTCTAGCTAGGTGGAGTGATGAAATACGGAAAGTAACCGGTAGCGGTTGGAAACAAAAATCTCAAGACCGAGTTCAGTGGTGTACAATGGAAGAGGCCTATTAATAAAACTCGGGAAGTTCGTTGCAAGTAACTGACTTTTATTGCCACAGATTACACGATTACACATACAGTACGATCATAAGTTATCAGTGTGCCACTAGATGGCGTTAGGAATCTTATTTATTTTGATATCATTTCTAACACCCCCACTATATCAAAATAACTAAATTGATGCCATTGATTGATGCCAACATAAAAACAAAAGTATTTTTAATATATTCACTGCGTGTCCATTTCATTTAAAAAAAAAAGTTTACCCTAGACACATACTGTCAGTCATACGTCATATTTGCCTTCTTTGCAGATTATGCTTGTTTGTATTTTATATTTTAAAACCTAGTCGCAGAAAAAATATTGTATGCAACGTTCTATAATTAAGTCAAAAAACGCTCATTGCGTCTCTATTTCCGATACTCGCCGCGTTCGCGGCTCGTATCGCAACTCACGCAATTCGCATTTTTAGAGCCTACTTATACAACTGTTTCATAATAGTATTTTATGTCTAGTTTATTTTACTTATCCAGTTTATTTTCTTTGTACCATGTGTGTGATGATACAGACAGCTTTGAAGACGATAGCGTTATCAGGGAATATTTTTTGATGGTGTTCTAAATATAATTATTACATTATTTCAATTTTATTTAGGTAGGTTAATAAAATTTAGGTTTTTTCCCAAACTTTAGAACTTTTTCATACTGAAATAAGTATTTTCATTTATCTGAATATTCTACAATGTAAAATTACATATGTGCTCAATCGTATTCTAATCGCGGTTTGATAATAATATGTACTTGCGTTGCGTACAGCCTCAAAGTTATTATCGAAGTAACTTAGTTGATTGCTCTGAAGATAGGGAATTTTTCCTTACTGTCAATCTCATAAAAAGTCTCATCATCATCATTAGCCTACTTCCGTCTACTGCTGGACATAGGCCTCTTCCATTGTACGCCACTGAACTCGGTCTTGAGATTTTTGTTTCCAACCGCTACCGGTTATTTTCCGTATTTCATCACTCCACCTAGCTAGAGCGTGTTCTACACTACACTACCTACGTTTGCCAAGCGCTAATCTCCACTCCAGAACGCGCCTACTCCAATGGTTGTCGGTTCTGCGATAGATATATGACCGGCCCAATGCCACTTTAGCTTGCTAGTCCTTCTAGTCTATACAACTTTATCATTTCTCAGCTCAAAGTGCAACCATAATTATATTTATGCCACACCTGGCAAGTGTAGACATAAAATTATGAACACAACACGGGAGGTAATAAAGAAAGCCCTCGATTGCATATTTACGTCCCTCGCTTACAGCTCGGGCCGCAAACATCTGCGATCTCGAGCTTTCTTTGTATTACCACCCTAGTTTTGTAATGTACTATTGAATGACCTATTCAACGACACCTCACACCATTCGGCTAGACAAGAAAAGGGCATACGATTTTTGAAGTAAGATTAGATTTCAATATACGCTTCATAAAAAAAAAACTTTAAAGTTTTTAAAAAATTATTAACTACTATTTAACTAGAAGTTAAAAAGAGGTTGAAAGTCGTCGATGACGAATATTATTTCCAATGGAACTAACAATGCTTTTGGATTGTTAGTTCAGTTGGCGATAATATTCTTTGTTTAATGTTACCGAGTGCCCGAGTTGATTTTATAAGGCTTAGTGACGTCTACAAAATACGCCATTAAGCCTTCAAGAAACAGTTGTATAAGTAGGCTCAAAAAATGCAAATTGCGTGAGTTCCAAATAGTGACGCAATGAGCGTTTTTTGACTTAATTATACAACGTTGCATACTAGTATTTTATGCAACAGTTGTATAAGTGGGTTCAAAAAATGCGAATTGCGTGAATTGCGATACGAGCCGCGAACGCGGCGAGTATCGCAAATAGAGGCGCAATGAGCGTTTTTTGACTTAATTATACAACGTTGCATACAATACTTTTTCTACGACGAGGTTTTAAATTATAAAATACAAAATTAATCATAACCTGGAAACAAGGCAAATATGACGTTTGACTGACAGTATGTGTCTATGGTAAACTTTTTTTTTTTATTTAAAATATACTTAAATTAAAAATACTTTTTTTATGTTGGCATCAATGAATTTAGTTCGGAAAGTTTTGTTTTTCTTAAAAGCCGTAGGAATTTAATTGTTTGTTAAGTTGGTAGTTGTGCATTTTTACCGTAAAGTTAAAATTGAGCGCTTAATCCTTGACCTAAGTTTAACCTAGATTTAGAAGTCTGTGGCTGCTAGCAATAACGAAAAGTGACTATAACGACACTAGTGCTGTTATGGGGAATAGAGTATAGACTTCTCTGAACTCATATTATGTTCTTATATTAGTGTTCGTGACCAAGTAAAAGACAGATAACAGTACAGGAGTAGAAAAAATACTATAGACTATGACTTGTGCGGCCTACTTATAGAACATTAGTATTTTATGCAACAGTTGTATAAGTGGGTTCAAAAAATGCGAATTGCGTGAGTTGCGACACGAGCCGCGAATGCAGCGAGTATCGCAAATAGAGACGCAATGAGCGTTTTTTGACTTAATTATACGACGTTGCATACAATACTTTTTCTACCACCAAGTTTTTTATTATAAAATAAAAAATTAAAAGCATAACCTGCAAATAAGGAAAATATGACGTATGACTGACAGTATGTGGCTATGGTAAACTTTTTTTTTTAATTACTGACTGACGTGACGTGACTATATTAAAAATACTTTTTTTATGTTGGCATCAATGAATTTAGTTCGGAAAGTTTTGTTTTTCTTAAAAACCGTAGGAATTTAATTGTTTGTTAAGTTGGTAGTTGTGCATTTTTACCGCAAAGTTAAAATTGAGCGCTTAATCCTTGACCTAAGTTTAACCTAGATTTAGAAGTCAGTGGCTGCTAGCAATAACGTAAAGTGACTATAACGACACTAGTGCTGTTATGGGGAATAGAGTATAGACTTCTATGAACTCATATTATGTATGTTCTTATATTAATGTTCGTGACCAAGTAAAAGACAGATAACATTACAGGAGTAGAAAAAATACTTTTTCTACGACTAGGTTTTAAAATATAAAATACAAAATTAAGCGTAACCTGCAAACAAAGAAAATATGACGTATGACTGACGTATATCCATGGGTGACGTTGACTGCTTTCCATCAGGCAGCTCGTCTGCTCGTTTGCCACTTATAACATAAAAAAAATGCACATTGCACTGCACTGCATTGCACTGTCGGTTTTACGCGTCATAAATCGCAGAGAAAACAATAGGAATCGAAGAGAATTTAAAACGTCTAAGCCCGCTTAATAACTAAAAAAATATTTTTATTTTTGGGATGAATTAAAATAAAACTTACGTCGCGCTAAATCAGCAGAATCTCCGGGCTGCGCCAAAGTGCCCAACACAACGCCCGCCACTATTACACATATTCTCCAATGCATATTCCCGACGTCTTCTTGAGTATATAAGCTGTCTTCAAGTGAATTTGCTCCCCAGTGACTTACCTAGTAGTAGACTTACTTTATACACGTGTGTCATTGTCATGTGATATTAAATGATAAACAATTGAATGAAAAACATTTATTTTTCTTTTCTTTTAATAATAAAATGGTATAATTCCTGCTACAACGTGCTGTTTGCTGTATACAGTAGAGCTGTATTATTTGCATAATAATTTAATAAAGGATAGCCTTTTAAAAAGTGCCCCTAGCTTTGACATCGAAACTACACTCACGGACCATGAATTTGGGTCATTAAAGACTGTATCTATTGATACTATTGACATGTATGTTTTTTGGGTATCATTTAATCGATCAGCAAAATATTCATATTTTGGTCAGCAGAAATATGTATTTGGTCAGCCAAAATAGCTAGTTGGTAAGCAACTTATGGTTAGCAAACATTTATAAATCAGGCTGCAATTAATGATATACTGAACTGCTCTAAATTATTTAGGTCAGCACATTAAATATTTGATCAAGCGATCTACGGTTAATCTTTTGGTATGCAATCAGTAGGTAAGCAAAATGTTTCATTTTGTTCATCAAAATAAAAGGTGCAATAAATAGTGCCCCGAGTTACGGAAAAATGTTCACATCCGAATACCAGCACCAAATTTTAGTATGTTGTTAGGCATGGTCTCTGGACCCCAAAACTGCCGGGAGCGGCTGGATGAAAACGTCATATTCGGTGACCTTGACCTTTCAGAGACTGTCTCCCAGCAGTTTTGGAGTCCAGAGTATATGCCTAATATCATACTAAAATTTGGTGCTGGTATCCGGAAGTTTTTTTTTCCATAACTCAGGGAACTACGGGAGAATTTCGCGCGCTCAAGGTTTTTGAGCTATAGTTTCTATATTTATTGACAGATTTTCAAGATTTAAACTATGTTATAAAGCTTTATAAATTGCTTTTGTTTTTGTAGTACATTTGCATTGCTTAAATGTTTTTAGTTTTGCTGTAAAACTTAAAATTCCGTCTTATTTTTTTTGACATTGAAATTATTGTGTGAATAATTCCTAAAGTGTAACATTTATTAAATTTAAATGTAGAAGTCATTTATAGCACATTTAATTACCTTTCATTTGATATCACGTATGTGGATGTGAGATGTGTAGTTTTGTCACAATTAAACATTCTTAAGAACGCGGGAGCGGCTAGATGAATGACTTCATATTCGGTGACCTTAACCTTTCAGAGACTGTCTATCGGCAGTTTTGTCGTACTACTATGATTGGTGACTAGAGTCGCAACTCATTATTAGTATATAAACAATATAAACATGTTTAACAATTTAATATTGCCAACTGAAAAAAAATGTATTTTTTAATTAGTTTTTGTAAAAACTTAGCTAATGTATGAAAAGAGAACTATTGCACTGACGAAACGTTATTCCTCTAATAGTTGTTGTTGGTGCTTCGAAAATCTACTGGCGCACCGTACACCGATGATGTTATAACTACGATCTCTTAACTTCTTGACTGTACAGAAATACCTTTACAAAACGCACTATAAAACTCGCTGCCACTACGCATAGTAATAAGAACACTAATAGTACTCCTAATATTATTGATATAAATTTTATTTCGTAATACTCTGCCCAGCCCATGTTGGCGGCGGGCGCCCGCAGATGGCGCGCGCCGCCGTGGCGCAGCACGTGCTCCGTCCACCACACCGCGCGCTCCAGGGGCGGCATGGGCTGATCTTCTATCAGACCTCTCATTTTCACCATGTTCTCACGATATCTGGAACAATATCAAAGCATGTTAATATTTTCGGTGGAAAATATTTGAAATCCGCCGCGCCAATACAGTGTCTAGGGAAGAAGACACTACATACATTATTTCCAATACCTACTTAGAACTCTTTTTATGTTAACAGTAGCAGGAGTGGCTCACTCCGTGATTTCGCCGCGTGTACCAAATAATGCCCCTGCGGAATAGAGCCCCGAGTTACGGAAAAAAGTTCACATCCGGATACCAGGCAGGCTGTCCTTTCAGACACTGTTTCCCGGCAGTTTTGGAGTCCAGAGTATGTGCCTAATATCATACTAAAATTTGGTGCTGGTATCCGGAAGTAATTTTTTTTTCCATAACTCGGGGCATTACGGGAGTATTTTGCGCGCTCAAGATTTTTGAGCTATAGCTTCTATATTTATTGACATATTTTCAAGATTTAAATTATGTTATGAAGCTTAATAAATTGTTTTTGTAGTACATTTGCATAACTTAGTGTGTTTAGTTTTGCTGTAAAACCTATTTTTCCCTTTTTTTGTTTGACACTGAAATTATTGTGTGAATAATTCATGAAGTTCAACATTTATTAAATTTAAATGTAAAATTTATTTATAGTAGTACATTTAATTAGCTTTCATTTGATATCTCTTTTGTGGATGTGAGATGTGTAGTTTTGTCACAATTAAACATTCTTAAGAACGTGGGAGTGGCTAGATTAATGATTCGGTGACCTTGACCTTTCAGAGACTCTCTCCCGGCAGTTTTGGGGTCCAGATACCATGCCTAATAACATAATAAAATTTGGTGCTGGTATGCGGATGTGAACTTTTCCCATAGAAGCATGTCCGTAACTCGGCGCACTAGAAGGGCGATAAAGAGAGACGATAGAATCCGGTGCATCCCGTCTGGTAGTCGGGCCCTAATGTCAGTTTTGTTAGAAAGAGAAAAATCTGAACGTAGTACTATTACTTATTCTGTGACAGTAGTAAACCGCTTACAACTTGCTAACTAATCGAAAAGCGGTAAAAAATTCACTCCGAAATCAGGTGAGTCCAGTAAAGTTTATTTCCGAATTCGTTTAGTACCAAATCAAACATACAAACAACTTCAGGTTCTTATGATACCTAAGTTAACTGTTAGTAGTCGGTATGTATTTTGCATGTAACTTTTTAAATAATTACCTCGCATTTCCGATTACTGTTTCAATAGCGTGCCTCAACTGTTCCTCATCAAGCGTCCGAATGTCTAATTGAAGTCCTACTCCATGGTAGACGTATTGTTCAGTATTATACCACTGGTCGGTTATAATAGGCATACCAATTACTGGCACACCCGCTGTAATTGCTTCGTCCGTTGATTGAAGACCTCCTTGTGTTATAAACAACTTCACTTTTGGATGTCCTGGTAAAATTAAAAAAATATATACAAGTGATATCAGAAATTGTTCTACTTTTAGATAAATAGTGTAGGTACCTTTCCATGAAGGTTTTTGTTTATTTGACCTGCGCGGTGTTTTCCTCTCATAATCTAATGAGTGTGAAAACGCCTTTGACAGATTGATCATGAGTAGCCGGGTTATTCTTCAGAAATATGTATGCGACTTATTTCTCTGTCTCCATACATTTAGTATGAAAAGGGGCCAGATGAATAAGGTGACAGCAGACATATTTCTGAAGAATAACCCAGCCACGTTTACGTATAAGGGCCCAAATTGCATAGAAACTTACGGAGTAAATCAGATTGAGGCAACCATTTGGATATTCTTATGTTCTTGCTGCATCCAGGAAGCTCGTCTTGATTCCACTTCCAAAGCACATCATAAGGCAGTTTAGAGAACACATTGATAAAAGTTAGTATTTGATGTGGCGCATACACCGCAAGATCCACATTTGTTCCAAAACTTATGTAAATGACCCCATACTTCGATGAGTCCAGGTATGACTTCAGGTCCTCCAAGAAAAGAAAACGAAATTATGTTAGACTACGTTAAATATGAATCTTAATAAATTTTACAGGTACAGTTACCTTTGGTAGATCTTTCTTAGGTTTCTGATGCACGCCACCCATATGAACCACGTTAGGTGGCACTGGGCGATTAGCACTCCACCGAGGATGTTCGTTCAGTAGTAGCAAATCCACATTCTTCATTAAATCTTTCACAACTGGCACATCAATCCCAAAGTGTTTTTGTATCATCTTTTGCACGGGAATGTTGAATTTGTGTTTTGAACTGTACAGTCTCCACATCATATAAAGCTGTTGTATTTTCTCCCAAATCGTCAAATTATACGTTCTTTTACGATATCCCATTGGATAGAGAAAGGGATGAGTGGAAGCACCGAAAAATTCCAACTGTCCAGCAATGGCTCCGAAGGAACTAACTTGAATTACAGGTACTTTAAATACTTCGGATATTGCCAAAGCCGAAGTAGTACATGCTTCTGTCATTAGCAGATCAATCTTCTGGTTGCCGTTAATAATGTTTTTCATCTCCATTGTGTTTAGCTGCGCATCGATTGCTGCTAGAAAACCCTCATAAATCATTTCCGGTATATGATCTGTCATCTTATTTTGTTTCGCTAAGACAAACATCTTCCGTTTTTCGTAAGAGATGTCGTGAACGTCAATTTCGGTCAGATTTGCTGGAGCCTGATCCTTAGGAAATGCTGGGTCCGGAGTAATGACGATCAACTCATGTCCCCGCTTTGCGAGCTCCTGTGTAATAGGCCGAAATACAACTTGATGACTAATCGAGGGTACAGGGAACCACGCCAAAATTCTTGCAGTTTCGTGAACATCTAATGAAAAAGCACATATTTATAGTAAATATCACTATCGTTTTAAACATGTTGACGTCGTAATGTAGAAGTTACAACTGATACTATAAAACCTGTTGCATCTTATATTTACACAACGTATTAAGGTAAATGTCCGAGTGCTCGTCGCTGTACTAATATTCGTCACCCATATTTTGATTAGAATAAATAAGATAACATTAAAATTACATTTGTAGCCGACGTTTTAGCGATGAGATATATCCGTGGCTTCCGTGGCTTTGATATTTTACTCGTCAATTTTACAATAAAGAAGATAATTGACAGGGCTGACATCTATTGGGACTGTCAGTTTATTTCATAGTCCCAATGCTCTTTTTAGGATCCCATAGTCAAAATGACTAAAGCGGACAGCTTATAATTTTGTCATATCTGTCTGTATGTTCGTCCGTCTGTCTGTCCTTAAGTCACAGCCGTTTTATTCAGAAAATATAAAATATAATATACTGAGATGACATTTATTGGGACTGCCAGCAAAGAGCACCTGACATTTACTCGTACAATCAGATTGACCAACATTTTTATTATTTTTGAGTAATTTCGCTATGATCACCATATAAAACAGACTCCATTTATCAAAAATAAAGGTCACATTTCCCAAACGCATGTAAATGTTTTGCTGAGATGTATAAATATTATATTTTATTTATTTACATTAGACGAGGGAAGTCGAGGTAAATTAATGTAATATTGCAAAACAAATAAATATTTCTGTTGACCTGTCGGGGACTCGGACGTTTACCTTAAAGCAATCTAATACTTAAGGAGGAACGTTAGAGAAAGTTACCAATTTTAGCCGCTCAGATGGCGTTGTACGTCGTTTGCGTAGTGTTTTTATTATTTTTAGCTAAACCCAACCAAATATTTACTATTTCTATGTCTTGGCGGAACCAGTAAAAAATGATGAGCTTAAATCGCAACCAATTTCAGCTCTACAGTCTTCTTGTGGACAATAAAACAGGTTTTTTAAAAATAATCGCAATTTTCCACATTCTCGCACACACGCGTACCCGTTGACAGTCATTAGTGTCAGTGACTGTCAATAATTATTATTATGACAGTATGACAGGTCATGTTTGTTTACATATTATTTTGGCGCCATTTTAATCTATTTGATAAAGATTTAGACGTTCAGGTGATGTTGAAATAAGAAGTTTTAGTTTCATACTACATATATTGTTAGGTATCCAATATATTTTTATATTTCTGATTTTTTGATTATCTGCACATGTTTGTTACTTCTTTCTTTGCAAATTGACCTCTCACATATGAATAGTTAGTTGTGCATGTAACTTACATGTAACTAGTATACTTACTGACCTAAGTTAGTATACTTTTATAGTATACTTACTTATTAGCCAAGCCAAGAAAAAAACATATTTTATATCGTATATTATTTATTTATTTTCATTGAGAATTGTCGCGTCAAACTTACTTACTCCAAAATGCTAAAATTCCACTACTTACAAGCAACTTTTGTGAATATCTTGCTACTCTGTCATACATTTAGGATCTGTTATTATTGCGCTGTAAAAAAAGTTTGATTCACGGGTTCGATAGAATATTATTCATAGACTTCGGTAGAATACAAAGCCAAGCCTTTCAGCTGCCTCATATCGCTTCTTAATTCTTGAACGCGCTAGGTAGGCGATCTCCAGTCTGGCTGATTCCAGCCGAACATCTCCATGCAGAGCTATAGCTTTTCATAGCAGGGGTGACGGCAACGAACTTCTGATGATGACGCAAATTAGGATTTACTTGGGTAATCCATCTGGTCTCGAGTGTGCGTACGTTTGTTTTCATTATTTTTAGTAAAATGGCAGTACGCTCCGGTGACTACTTCACATCAGGCAGGCTTACCACCCAAGTAGTATGCAAAATGTTGCTCAAGGAAATATTTAACTAACTGTTTTCTATTCAAATAATAAAATAAAATTAATAACAAGGAATATCTTTGCTATTGTATGAAAAATGTTGACAACTTCAAATGTAAATGTGACTGTTGTAGGCAACATATTTTTTTAATCGAGCATGGGAGTGCAGTAATGAAAAAGGTTTTTTTCAAACGATACATTTATGGTCAATGATAGCAAACTCTTTTAGCTTTTAAAACTAATGGACTGCATCGAAAAATCCAATATTTTTTACTAAGAATAAGAGCTCGTATTTATATCCGTACTCAAGTATTTGTACAATTTTTATCTTTACGATAAAAACAGTTACAATGCAATACCACCTCCTTCTTGAACTCAGTTTAGGAAATGAAATTTGTTGATGGAGATAAACTTCGACACCGGCTGACAGCACTTTATTTTTTAATTTTTATTAGCTTAGCGGCCAGAAGTTTTAGGAGTAGGTTTTAAACAATCTAGGCATTCTTTTGACACCCAGAATCAGCTGTTGTTGATAAATGCCGCCCTTTTGTTTACACCGACACGATACTCTACACTCACACAAACAACGGTTTGATAAAAAAATTATTAGTTTTCAAATGGATTTATTTAGAATATTTCTCATTTTTTCGGTATTTTTTTCTTATTGGCGGAATCAGAAGGAAAAGTACTATCGAACTAATAATGTTTCAAGTACAGAAAATGATCACGGCTGGAGAAAAACGGGACTGAACTTTGTATGAAAATTCTCTAAAACGTTCAACCTTAAATCGCTCATTTGCTTAGGACTTAAGCGTGTCACACACTACACAGATACGATAATATTGTATCTGCATATAATAACTTAATGATCTGAAACTATCACACAATACGCAGATACGATAATATACGAGACGATACATTCAGTCTAAATCCTTCAAACTGAGTAGACTTGTTTTTTGGTGCGGATTGTTTATACAGGATATTTTCTCTCTCTCTCTCTCTTCTAGATTTACTAGACAGCTCGTCAGATGACGATTCTGAATATGAATTTGATGCTCGTGTTGCGTTACAATGCACTAACAGGCGAAGGATTTGGATAGAACGTCATATAATGCTTAAAAAGGACCGTGGTGAATTTAATATCTTCGAGGATCTATCAGACGAAAATTTCTCAATCTATTTCCGAAACCCAAGGTTAATATTTATGGCGATTCATGATTTGATTAAAGAAGATATAAAGAAAATGAATACTAAAATCACATCAACCTGTATCTATCTGCAGATAAAATACTATACCATATTTGGGTCTATATTGTCTCCCATAAAATTATTTTTCCGATTTTTGTTGCCCATAACGTTTTTCGTCATAATTTTTATTAGTCATACTATCGGAAGTCATACAATTTTGAATTATAACTTGGTATTACTATTTTCGGAAGTCATAATTATTATTACTCCGAAAATTTTAAGTCATAACATTCATTATTGCCATAGTATAACACTTTTTAATGGTAATAAAATCGGGTCTACCTTATTTCGTATAAAATTAAATGGTATAAACTCAAAACTTTCTGCAAGCCGTCGGGAAATTTCTGCAAGCCGTCTTTTCCACCTCTACAAATGGGAAATGATTCGTTGGCCCATGACGCTAAAGAAAAAAGCCGATCTTTTGGGCAAACTCTTTGCGTCCAACTCGACTCTGGATGACGGGGGACACGTGCCGCCAACCATACCGCGGTGCGGAAACTATATGCCGGATGTCCGGTTCCACCAAAGTTCAGTGCGTAAAGCACTTCTTTCCCTCGACATTCACAAGTCGTGTGGGCCCGATGGAATCTCTCCTATTGTGTTGAAGATGTGCGCTCCAGAGTTGGCACCGGTTTTAACGCGTCTTTTTCGGCTCTCTTACTCATCTGGCGTAGTCCCGATTTCATGGAAGTCAGCTTTGGTGCACCCGATCCCTAAAAAAGGCGACCGCTCAAACCCAACCAACTACAGGCCGATAGCTATAACCTCTCTGTTCTCGAAGATAATGGAGTCCATTATCAACTGCCAGCTCCTTCGGTACCTAGAGGATCACCAGCTACTTAGTGACCACCAATACGGTTTCCGTAAAGGCCGCTCAGCTGGTGATCTTCTGGTCTACCTAACACATCGTTGGGCACAGGCGATCGAGACTAAGGGTGAAGCATTGGCCGTTAGTTTGGACATGGCGAAGGCCTTTGATCGGGTTTGACACAAAGCACTTCTTTCGAAGCTTCCATCTTATGGGCTTCCCGAGAAGTTATGCGAATGGGTCAGTAGCTTTCTAGCAGGCAGATGCATAAAGGTCGTAGTTGACGGTGAGTGCTCTGAATCCATGACTGTGAATGCTGGTGTCCCGCAAGGCTGTGTGCTATCGCCTACGTTGTTCCTTCTGCATATCAACGACATGCTGCAAATCTGTGGCATTCACTGTTATGCAGATGATAGCACGGGTGATGCCTCCTACACCGGCCGCGCCAATATTTCTCGGGATAGCGTCATCGAGAGCCGTAACAGACTTGTGTCTGAAATTGAAACTTCCCTAAAAGAAGTTTCAGAATGGGGTCGACTTAATCTAGTCCGTTTCAACCCTACGAAGACACAGGTTTGCGCCTTCACCGCCAAAAAGCTCGCGTTTGTCGCATCACCTCGTTTTGAGAGCATCCCCCTTACTGCCACAGCCACTATCGGAATTCTTGGCGTCGACATATCGAGTGAAGTCCAGTTCCGCGGCCATTTAGAGGGTAAGGCTAAATGAGCCTCTAAGAAGCTTGGTGTGCTCAATAGATCGAGACAGTATTTCACTCCGGCCCACCGCCTTCAGCTGTATAAGGCGCAGGTCCGTCCACATATGGAATACTGTTCTCATCTGTGGGCTGGGGCCCCCCAGTACCAGCTTCTCCCTCTAGACCGCATTCAACGGAGAGCGACTCGTATCGTCGGCTGCCAAGTTATTTCAGATCGGCTCGACTCTTTGGCACTGCGTAGAGATGTAGCCTCGCTCTGCATCTTCTATCGTCTATATAACGGGGAATGCTCCGAGGAATTGTTCGGATTAATCCCTGCTGCATCTTTCCGCCATCGTTCTACGCGACAATATTACCATCCTCACCACTTAGATGGTTGGCAGTCCACAACTGTGCGTTTTGCTAGAAACTTCCTGCCTCGCACGACTGAACTGTGGAATAAATTGTCGCCTGCAGTGTTTCCGGACCGATTCGACCTTCAAACCTTCAAGAAAAGAGCGTACTCCCACCTGAAAGGCCGGCAACGTACCTGTGACTCTTTTGGTGTTGCAGGTGTCTATGGGCGACGGTGATTGCTTACCATCAGGCGACCCGTCTGCTCGTTTGCCCCCTATTTCATAAAAAAAAAAAAAAAAAAAAAAACGTATAAATTCAAAACGTATAAAATCACTTCGTATAATCATTCATTTCGGTTAAAATTCATTATGTATAACATTTAAAATCTCTAAATACGAAATCTATTCTTCAATATGTCTAACATTCAAAATGTATAAAATCATTATGCATAACATTTAAGATGTATAAAATTATTACGCATAATATTCATTTTGTATAACAATTACTTGATCGCATATTTAAAACGTAGAACGTTCAAAATGTCTAATCATCACAATGTATACAAAACAGTCAAACTCGTTAAATACGGTGGTTGAAATATAAAAGTACCATTCTTAATGCGGTCCTTGTCACTGTTCCAGTAGTTGTCACCTTGAATGTTATTAAGTCATTTATAATAAAGGACTTAAAAAATCAGTCGGTCGGACTCCGCAACTGCTCCGGCGCTTCGGGAAGAGCAGCCCCTTTGCCCTTGCGTATCAAAGCACAGGCACTAATTTGTGCCTGTGCTTTGCTACAGCGGGCGAGGGCTGCTCCCCCTCCGCGCCTCCGGCTTTCTATATACACTCTAGGGGTAGGGCAGACAAGACCACGTGGAGAGTGGGGTGCTCCGATTCGGGTTTTGTTACCTATGTATTTTCCAATGCATATAAAATGCAATATTATCTCAGCCATTATTATTATTTGAACGTTTTTAGTGTATTTTTTCGGCAAAACTATAAAAAGAAATATCAAATTTTGTCAAAAAAGTCCTGAATTCCTTCAAACTTTAAAACCTGGGCCTCATATTTCAATAATATGAAGGGTTTACAAAAATTAGAGCTTTTAACAGTTATACCCCGTGAATGTTATACCTTATAATACTTATAACGAATAACGTTTCGAGCAAATGAATGTTATACCTTATAATACTTATAACAAATAACGTTTCGATCAAATGAATGTTATATCATACGAAATTATACAAGATGACTTTAGAGCATTTGAATTTAATACGAAATGTAATTATACACTTTAATTTTTATGCCATCTGAATTTATACGAAATGAATTTCGACGAAGTGATTTTATACGGATTGATTTTATACCAAATAAGGGGATACCAATTAGAGGTGTGCGCTGACCGGCCCGGCGTACGCCGCTGGCCATTTTTACCACGCCGCCGCCGCCGATCATTCCACCGGCGTGAAATCGGCGTGAACTAATACTATGATGACCATGATCCAATTTATCTATCTTCTCCATTATTGGAGGAAAAACTATCTTTGGTTGTACATTAGAGCACAATAAAAGCATAAATAACACCCCTTTTACAGTGAGATATCATAATAGCTCATAATATTTGTAAGTCATCTACATCGAAAGGTATAAGCTATTGGCAATACTTCCAGTGAAGTGACAGAACAGATTTCAGCTTTTTATGGCACAGGAATAGTTTGGAGCCCTCCATTTTAAGGCCTGGAAGAAGTACCGCAATTTAGGTATCTAGGAAGTCACTTTCAACGTGACTTTGACATCCAAGATAGTTTCCCACAAAGCCAAATCAGTTGCAGCCTGTGGAAAATTTAGACGGCGGATTTGGCAGAGTTAACTTGAGATTATGAGTTTATCTTAACCTAACTGGGTTAACGTGGGTTAATATACTACAAAAATATGGTGCTACTACAAAGCAGAAGACCCCTTCGATCTCCGTTATCTATTCTGCTCATTAAGTGTCAAGATCAAGCACCAAGTAAGAAAGTTTTACTTTGCGTCAAGATGCCTGGTGTTGAGGCTCTCATAATGAAACATCAGTTGTGGTGTATGGTCACATCGTACGCATGAAAAATAGCAGGCTGCTTAAAGCAGTGTTCTACACAAATTCGGACTCTTTCAGTTTCAGAATGGGCGTCAGACAAGGATGCATTCTGTCACCCATACTATTCAATACCTATGGAGAGTACGTAATCAGGAGAGTCTGCGAAAACTGGGAGAGAGGAGTAACTATTGGTGACACCACAATCAATTTTAAATTTTAATCCCAGGTAGAATGAAGCGCAGCAGTCTGGAAATAAATAAAGAAATAAATATAAATAAATATTAGGGGACAATCTTACACAAATCGAACTAGCCCCATAGTAAGCTCAAATGAAAATGTGCCTCAAGATCATTTAAAGCAAAACTAAGATTAAGGTAGAGGATCGTAGCAGAAAGCTACAGCTCACGGTGCTCTTGTGCTTGGGCTTGAGCGCGAACATCAGCAATACCAGGTCTTGTGAAGTGGAAATTAGGAGGCGCATCGGAATGGCCAAAAGTGCAATGTCCGTGCTGCAAGATATATGAAAGAATTGCAACATATCACGCTAAACTAAAACTAATTTAGTTCTTAGTCTTCTCCATATTTAGCTACGGAGCTGAGACTTGGACTCTGACAAAGACTGATCGTGATCGCATTGATGTTTCCAGATGTGGTGCTGGAGGAAAATGCTTCAATTTTCTTGGACAGCTTTTCGCACAAATGCATCTATATTATGCAAATTGAACATCAAGATCAACCATCAACCATCTGTCTACGCAGAATACTAGAGTTTTTCGGTCACATAGCCAGAAAAGAAGGCCACAATCTTGAACAACTTATCGTTACTGGCAAGATTTATGGCAAACAACCTAGAGGCGGCAGATGCACTACACGATGCCAAGAACAGGCACAGACGCTGAGACACCGTCAGAAAGAAGCGGAAGTCACGGGAATTTCAGGACCCTCAGCAATGAGGGACTATTATCTTAACTTTAAAAAAAATTGCAATTCCACCAAAAACATTGAATATAAACTGGGTAGTAAAATACTGCTACTTCCATGTTCACAGTGAAAAAGTTACCAGATCTCATAAAGACAAGCTTAAGGCGCTAACTCATTAAGCCCTATATTTTGGTCAGTAAGTATGACTTGGCCATTTTTTGGAACTACTACTTTTAAAAAAAAGACCAGTTATAATTTTCCTTACTATTTGAAACTAACGACCGAATGATGCTCATATAGCCCGAGCGTTTCACTATATGTGTAAAAATGTACTGTAATATATGCATAATTACTTATTTTGTTTACCACGCCGATCACGCCGATTACGCCGCCGCCGCCGGTCAATTTTTGACCGGCGTCCGCCGCTGACGATTTAGCCATCGGCGCACACCTCTAATACCAATAAAATCACTTGGAATAATTATTGGAAGGCTTTTTTTCTAAGGTCATAATTATTGTTAGTCATACAATTAAAGTAAAATCCACAGACCTACGGACTAAATTGACAAGTAAGTATGAACAAATGTTGCCACAGTTTGGCCAGTGTCGTTCTCATCGATATTAAAATTATTGTTACATCGTAGGTTTAAGGTCCACCCAGACGGGACAATCAAATTGGCAATTTGATCGGCTAATCTATAAAAGGTCTATACATACACCCCTAATTAGAGAAAATAATTTAATGTCAAACCTGCAATAATGTACATGAAAATTATATATTTATGATAGTTTATTGAATACATACATTCAATTAAATGAAAATTATTGTTCTTTATTTTCAAATTCCCAACAATGTGGTCCATCTTTTTAACAAAAAAAGCGGGTATCTTCAGAAATAGTTGACCACTGTTTACAAACTACTTTTATATCTAACGATATACGTTGTCATTGCTATTACGAGTGTTTATTGAAATTGTTACGTGTTATTATGGATTCGCAAGATTCGGGACCAGAGCCATCAGTTCATCAAAATGTTCGCCTCCAACAAAAAGGAAAAAAAATCTATTAGTGAATTCTATCCATCCACTACCTCGAAAATCAAACAAACCAAAATTTGTACCTCTTATTTGAAACTAATATACTTATTTTTGATTTAAACTAGTCTGTTATTTGTACTTTACAACTTGTCGATATATTGTTATCGACATATACCCTTCACTATTATTATTTTGCTGTTCCTGGTATCATTTTACCTGTCAGTCATTTGTCAATTTAGTCCGTAGGTCTGTGGATTTTACTTTAGTTAGTCATACCATTCACGGTCATACTGGTATAAAACTTAATACTATTCAAAATAATAATATACTATTTAAAAAAATTGCAAGCACGTTTGGCCCTTATTCATAAAATTATAGAACGAACTGATAAATAAAATCACAGATAATATTATCACACTAATATTATGATTCAATACAACGCGTTCCTTAATTACGTGTGGCGCTAAATAATGTGGGTACCTGAGCACAAATAAAGTGGGTAAGTAGTAATATTACTACTTACCTTTAAATTCTAAATATTTAAAATCTATTGAAATGTTGAAAATCTCAATAAAAAACCAAACCTACACGAAAATAATACGAAATATCGAAATAATATTACTTTGGCTGTTAAAATATCGAAAGTATTTCGAATGGATTTAAATTAAGACACATTACCAAACATTTGATTTTGAAACCGTAATTTGGCCATGCAACGGCTCCGGCGCTGCGGGCGGTGCAGCCCCACCTCCCTCGCGAAACGAAGCGCATGCACCCACAGGGATGCCCTCCCTCTGCGCCTCCGGGCTTGCAAAAACACTCTAGGGGTAGGGCAGACAGGACCACGTGGGAGTGGGGTGCTCTGATTCGGTTTTCCATAGTTATGACTAACAATACAGTATGACTTATAACTTTATGGGTAACAAGGGGATCCCAATGAAACGATATGACGAACAACAATTATTACTTATAAATGTATGCCTTAAACTATTTCTGAACAATTACCGGTATGCCTTTCTAGGTTATGGATATCCATTTTATTACTTTTGTAATGTATGACATATAACATTATGGATTGTTAAAGTTAGAATTATTAATCAGTATACGTTAAAAAAAATATGACTAATGATATTTATGGACATAAATTATATGGAAATCAATTTCTGACTTTCAAAATTCGGAACAATAAGTTTATGGGAAACAAAGGAATCACATTTTCTTCTTATATAAATGCGTGGTCCGATTTACCTTCATACGTGGTCCGTTTTACCTTCACAAGCGGGGAAAATGGACCAAATAGAAGGTTTTGGAAATAAACCAACATCTCTATAATCTGTGGTTTGATTAAAGTATTAGAAGTATTTAAGTAAAAATAAATAAAAGCTCAATTATTTAATGTTGAAAGCGTAATAATAAATCCGTTGGATTTTTTTCACAATTAAATTTTCCTTAGGTGGTCCATTTTACCTTCCTTTCCCCTAACTAATCTACTTAGTAATGAAAGAAATGGATGTGACAATTGAAAAGGCTTTGTTTTATCATTTTGGTAATAAACACTGAATAAAGAACGTTGATGGCCTAGTGGCCTGGACTCGAGGTCATCCCCGCAATATCTTTTTTTTACCTTGTGATGTGAGAAAAAACATCATGAGAAAACTTGCAAATTAGGTTAACTTAATGTACTTATATAAATATCCCGTGAATATGGTTTTCGAGACACAAGGTTGCGGGGTCTGACAGTAGTCGCCCCAAGGTGAGCACCCGTTGATGCAAGTGAATGTTTTTGAAAAAAATATATGTTATAGAATATTAGTTTATACATAAAATATCCAAAATGGGTGGGTGTCCCTATGAACAATTAAAATAAAAAAAAAGTAAAGATTTCACTATTTATAAGCATTTGGGACTTAATTTTTTTTTATAAATACATCAAAATTACTAGTACCTATACTATATTTAAGTTACAAAAAAATCGGTTTAGTAGTTTAGATAAAAATAAAATAAAACCTATAAATAAAATAAAATAAAATAAAATAAAATTTTTTTTTTTTAATTTTCTCGAGAACCTGTGCACTTTAGGCTCAATATTTGGTGAAATAGCATTTTATGCTTGGGAAAATAAATCAGCAAAACGACAAACAATTTGGCGTCTGGGGCCAATCCCCCATACTAATACGGTTATACCCTTTAGAATCATGGTCAAAAGCGCACCCCGCAAGAAACGTTACAGGAAAAGATTACGATGATATAAAACACGAGCGGGTGTGCAATGTGCATTGGGTGTCATACTTATCCAAATAACCGCAAACGTTCGTTTTGGAAATATTTACGGGAGACCTATGTTATTACTCACCGGCAGTACGTACTGTGGAAACTAGCACCAGCAGAGTAAATAAAAAAAACAAAAATTTTGGCGACATGATGGCGATAGAGCTGCCTGACAATTAACTGTATGCTCGATCAACTTATATACACAGGTGTGTTTGTGTGTGTGCGTGTTGTGTGTCCAATTAAAGGCACCGCTTTGTCATTTGCCAAAAAGACAGTATATTAACACGCTAAAATGAATAAAGGTCCAAACTAATTTAGTATTAAGTGGCAATTAATACCTTTTGTTTGCTGACAACATTCGTGCGTCACCACTGTTGTCGGCCATTCTCATGAAGTTTTTCTGCGGTCACCTAATTACCGCGACGCTGTTTTCATACTAAATATATGGAGACGCGGTAATTAGACGCAGTCATACTTCGTGAAAATGGCCGTTGTGACCTTGCATTGACTATACCTATAAATCCTATAATTAATTCTCTATTGAAGAAGAAGTTGAAGAAGAAGGTAATATACCTTACATATTTATCTGTATTACTACGACAGTTTTATGATCAGTGGTCGGCACTATCGGTGCAAATATTAATTAAATTTTGTATTATTGTAAGTCCGTAGATGTTAATATTCCGCACCGTCGCATTAGGGAATGAAAATATTATTATCAAGTATTAGATATCCTAGATTCCGATATAGAGTTACATTTAACACTGGTCTGCCAATAATATTCTTATTTCCTTGGTTGTAAGTTCTGCTTTATGTTAGCTTTATAAGTTTTGTTAAAGTTTTGCACCGATAGTGCCGACCACTGTTTATGACATTTGCGAGAGTAATCAATTCAGGTAATCGTAAATTTATATTCCATTCCGCCCTAAGTATTATTTATCAGGCAGACATACTAGGTATTTGAATTTCTCCATTATTTTATAGACAAGTCGGGTAAAAATATGCTCCTACCAGTATTCTTTCGACATCATTTACAACACGAGAAGGCTAGTTGTTTATATCAACCAAATATTTAACGTAAAATCACGATGGCATTGGGCCATCCAAAGGCCTTAAAATAAATATCCGGATGGAGGCTCGCTAACAAAGAACTGAAGCATGTCTAATAAGCCGGCTACCTATGCGTGCGTGCTGCTCGCGATAGAAAATGACTGGTTGTGTGCGTGCGTAAGTACACGCAGGCGGCTTATTAAAAATGGTTTCAGTTCTCTGCTGGCGAGGCTCCGTCCGGCTATTTATTTTAAGGTCCTTGGGGCCATCGTGATAACTATAAAATGCCTATGCTAAAGTTGGCTAGCTAAGAGTTGCCGCAATTTTAGGTGACAACTTTAAACCTAATTTACGGTAGGTACTGCAATCAGTAAGAAATGGCATTCTCACTTTATCGTTTTATCAAGTTTTATTTATATTTTTTACTGTAGATTGTCATTATTTTTGTCTAAAAACGATTACCGTAACTGTCAAATGAATATTTGAAATAAATATATCAATTAAATATACTAGCCTTGCCTTGCCTTGAATATATCAATTAAATAAATGAGGTGGCAATCCTAGCGTACTAAAGAAGGCAACTCAATTTTTTCCTAGAATATATTTTTTACACTTTCCGATTCAGCTTCTCAAAATGCATCTATAAATCTTGTGTTTTTTTGGAAATAATGTATACTTTTCAAAATAAGACGTTTTGAAAATCCAAGTATCTTTTTTTTTAACGGGGCATTCTACGCTAAAGTCAAGTATATACCTTAATTTCATCTTGAAAACGAGTATCTCACAATGAGATACTTGTAATTGATATAGATTTCTGACATACTTGATTTTTAGCGACGAAATTCAAAGCGGTAATAAAATGTGTTACGATATCAAAACAAGTATCTCCTTACATTAATTTAGCTTCTGGGTAGATATGGGTTTAAAATTTATAAATTACCTACCTACGTTTTTAATTCAAATAATGATCAACTTTGCCAGTTTTATATAATGTCCGTCAGTCAAAGATTGTATACAAGCATTGAGTGTCCCTAACCCTTTAAACATAACACTCCTTTTGTTACCAGCATGCGGTTCGGATGTCTTCGACGTTACAGGTATCTATGGATACGAGTAATTTTAATGACTGTGAGTTGTTTTGATCGGGACGAAATGAAATATTTAGATCCGTTTAAGTGTACTTACATAAAATAATAAAACAAAATGATGTATTTTATAATAATCTTTTTTGTTTATTTATTTTCTCATAGTTACAACTTCCTAGTTGTGTTAAAAAACAATTTGGAAAATGAATACAATGGAAAACGTTTTGAAAATAATTAGCTACTTATTGTCAAAGTTTTATACACAACTCTCTGTCCACGGCTTGCACGTCCAATATTCTTCTGAAAAGAGACCATAATGTGTGATTAATCTTAGGTATTGGTAACATGGTAAGATATGACAAGATAATTCAAAAATAGTACATTGTGCATCGAGGGTAGTAAGAAGGGGATTACTAACGAGAGTCTATTAGTTTTAATGACTCGAGTTTGTAATCCCCTTACTCCCCATACACACAATGTTTTTCATCACATTTACGAGGAAAAAAAATAAGACATAAAAAAAGACAAAAAATTATTTGCTGTCAGCTTTTTCAATATAGTCTTCCACAGATAATGCTAAGAACTGCGTTTAGTTTTCAAACATGCTATGTCCATCAGGCACGAACGCAGTCAAGAGCAAGCCCATTTGTTGTAAAAAAACGAGGGTTCCGTACAAACGCGTCAGTAGATACGTGAATAATTCAAGAAAAACTGTATGGTGGGACAAACTTAACTTTGCTCTTGTAAAACTGTTGTCCCCATACATCAACATATGCAGCGGTTAGTTTAGTAGGAGCAAATAAAGTTGTCTTACGATTTTTGCGAATTTCTAAAAAACGCTGCAAGTTAGGAAAACCGTTTTATTTTTCCTGTAATATTTAGGTTGATATAAATAATCTGTAATTATTACAGAGTTTTCTGCTCAGTAACTTCGGAGATAATAAGGGGGAATGGAATTTTTTTTAACGTTTTTTGTCTTAAATCAAAAACTATATGTTTAAGAAAAAAAATAAAAACGGGCTTGGAATCTACATATTAGGCCTTTCATTTGATATCCCACTCGATATATTAGCTCAACTTTTGATTTTCGACATCCCATTTCGATCCCCTTTAAAAAAAGTAAAATAGGTATAAGATTTTTTTTTAGTCCCATAGGCTCAAATTAGTGGTTTTTGACACTATTCCAAATTTCAAGTCGATAGCATCAGTAGATCCTGAGATATCTTGTTGTGGCAGACGGACAGACAGACAGACAGAGTCGCACCATAAGGGATCCTTTTTTACCATTTTGGTACGGAACCCTAAAAACGTTCACGAATAGGTACTTACAGCATTGGTCGAACGGCACGCAATCTCCTTGATCGTTCCTCAGTAGGTTGTCTTTACATTCACAAGAAGGCATGTAGCAGTCCGAAGATATAGCTGGGCAGGGAGGACGATTTTTCAAATCTTGGCATGTCTTGTAGCATTTTTCGAGTGAACACTTGTAATACTTTTCTTCAGAAGAACAAGTTCCTGAAATCGAATATTATGGTCTATAAACCATCGTAGGTAAAGTATTAAAGTCTCTTAGTATAGGTCTACTATTGTTTCAACCGCTTCCAACAGGCTTGTTCCCAGATTATCATCTGAACAGGCCATTTTCAGCTGTTGTGCAGAGTGCCCGGACCACTACTAATGAATGGGTCAATAATGACTAGGAAACTAAAAGCAGTTGAAATGTTAGTAGGATTTCCAGTAAAATTACTACCATTTTATACCTCTTTAATTGGTAAATAGTCTGGTTTCAATATTTATTTTCTGCTATATGGTTCAGCGCCCTATAACTTATCTACTAGTAAGTAATGAAAGAAATGGATGTGACAATTGAAATGGCTTAGTTTTATCATTTTGGTAATAAACACTGAATAAAGTATAGAGAAGAACGTTGATGGCCTAGTGGCCTGGACCCGAGGTCGTCCCCGCAATATCTTTTTTTTATCTTGTGCTGTGAGAAAAAACATCATGAGAAAACTTGCAAATTAGGTTATCTTAATGTACTTATATAAATATCCCGTCAATATGGTTTTCTAGACGCAAGGTTGCGGGGTCTGACAGTAGTCGCCCCAAGGTGAGCAAGTACCTAACCTGACCTGTCAAAGGGTATAGCCGTGTTTGTATGAGGGATTGGCCCCAGACGCCAAATTGATTGTCGTTTTGCTGATTTATTTTCCCAAGCATAAAATGCTATTTCACCAAATATTGAGCCTATAGTGCCGGTTTTTATTTATTTTTATCCAAACTACTGAACCGATTTTTTTGTAACTTAAAAATAGTATACTAGTATTTTTGATGAATTTATAAAAAAATTAAGTCCCAAATGTATTTTTTAAATAGTGAAATTTTTACTTTTTATTTTATTTTAATTGTTCGTAGATAGGGACACCCACCGATTTGGGATATTTCATGTATAAAATAATATTCTATAACATATTTTTTTTTTTTTCAAAAACATTGACTTGGATCCAATCGGTTTAGTAGTTTAGATAAAAATGAATAAAAACCGATTTTCATTTTTACCATGTGTAAGTATACAATCATACAATGTGGTATGATATGGTAAATAACCGCAAACGTTCGTTTTAGAAATATTTACGGGAGACCTATGTTTTTACTCACCGGCACTACGTACTGCGGAAACTAGCACCAGCAGAGTAAATAGAAAAAACAAAAATTTTGGCGACATGATGGCGACAGAGCTGCCTGACAAATACGAGTAACGCATTGTATGGTCGATCAATTTATACACACAGGTGTGTTTGTGTGTGTGCGTGTTATGTTTCCAATCAAAGGCACCGCTTTGTCGTTTGCTAAAAATACAGAACAAGCTAAAATGAATAAAGGTGCAAACAAATTTAGTCTTTATTGACAAGTGGCAGTTAATACCCTTTGTTTGCTGATAACATCCGTGCGTCACTGTTGTGACCTTGCATTGACTATACCTATAATTAATTCTCTATTGAAGTTACGGAAAGAGTCGCGATAGCAACATATATTATATAGGTTATCTCCCTTACATATTTTTTACCTGTATATCTACGACAGTTTTATGATCAGTGGTCGGCACTATCGGTGCAAATATTAATTAAATTTTGTATTATTATAAGTCCGTAGATGTAAATATTCCGCACCGTCGCATTAGGTTAAGCCTGTAATTATAGCTGTGTGATGTTTTAAATAAATAAAAAAAGTAAAACTGCAACCAAACTTGCCAAGCGGACATAAAAGGGTGCTACATAACAGCCATGAAAATATTATTGTCAAGTATTAGAAATCCCAGATTCCGATATACAGTTACATTCGTAACACTGATCTGCCAATAATATTCTTATTTCCTTGGTTGTAAGCGCTCGTGCTCAAAATACCGCATTCCTGAAATACCAGATTTTTCAAAATACCAGATTCTGGATTTATCAGATTCTTGTCTTACCACATTCCCGTTACACTACATTAGAAAATCGTAAGTTACTCAAGGATCTAAATAACTTTGTTGGATGTGTTATTTTGGGAATCTGGTATACGGAGAATATGATGTATCGAGAATCTGGTATTTTAAAAATCTGGTATTTTAGGAATGCGGTATTTTGGGAATGAGCGGTTGTAAGTTCTGCTTTATGTCAGCTTTATAAGTTTTGTTAAAGTTTTGCACCGATAGTGCCGACCACTGTTTATGATATTAGCGAGAATAATCAATTTAGGTACTTAATTGTAAATTTAAATGCCGCAACTATAATGATGTATCTGTTTACCCTGATGGTTTACTGGTAGGACTGGTGGTACGGCATTAAGTCCGCCATTTTTAGGCTTCCGTAGCCAATATGGCAACAAAACGGAACCCTTATAGTTTCGTCATGTCCGTCCGTCCGTCAGTTCGTCTGTCCGTCTGTCCGTATGTCACATGCATTTTACTCAAAAACTACATGATGGATATTGATGAAATTTGAAATATAGGTGTCTTGTATGAGCCGCTACTTAGATTGGTAGTTAAACAACTAAAATAAATATATTTAGGGGGGGCACTACATACATGTAACAGTAGCTAAAAACAATTGGGAATAATCTCTCCGAAAGTTGTGAAAATTGTGTCCCCCCCCCTATCTTCTAAACCGTGTGTTCGAAAAATATGAAAAAATTACAAAGGTAACGCTTATTTAATAGTAACTTTCAATGAAAATTGTTTTCAACAAGATCGGATTAACCGTTTTTGAGTTATTGCCGATAAACTGCGATTCTCAGCAAAAGGACGTAATTACGTACTTTTGGTGAGCTAGTCAAATAGTTCTGAGCAATGTTTAATTTCAATACAATCCCTAACCTACCTACACAAAGTAATCTGTACTAAAAAGTGATAAATCAGTAACGCAGCCCAGCGCCAAATATTTTAACTAATTGTGGAAATTAAAGGACTATGCGATGAAAAGAACAAGTTTATTGGATTGGACGGTGATAAAATAACCCTGAACACTTGCAACACTGGGAACCCGCTCGGCGGGCGCTAGGATCGCAGTAGCGACGGCCTATGTACATTCGGAGTTTGTTATGTTATCGCGTAGCTCTACGCGGCTGCTAAAGTGTTAAAAGTTAGTTTTCTAGTAAGGGTGCCTCCGCTGTCACTTCGCGGTTCACCACCACTTGTGACATATCTTATGAAGAAAGTTTCAAGCTGCAAGGTCCTCTGCACGTGCCCTGTAGTAATTTCAAGTGAGGCTGAAGGCCCGACGCGTTCCAAGTGGTCTTACGCAAAAATATATATCAATGTCATTTCGCGAGCCCGAAGGGCGAGCTTCAGGCTGCGAGGCCGAAGGGCGAGCTCCTCTGGAAGTGTTCTATACACCGCAATAAATACAAGCGAAGCCGAAGGGAAGAAGCGATCCAGGTCATTTTATACAAACCGTATAGCAAATTAGACAATTTTAACGAGGCCACAGACTGGCAAGCTTCTCTGCAAGCGTTTTATATCCCCAGTAAGTCCAACGGAGGCCGAAGGCCGAGAGCCGCTTAAAGCCAAAGGCATATTTGAGTCTCATTTTCGGAAGCCTGAAGGACGAGTTTCAGGCTGCAAAGCGGAAGACCGAACTCCTTTGCAAGAACCTGTGTTCTGAAGTAATAGGCAAAAGTCATGAAACATCTCACGCAAGCAGAAATCTTGTCATAGTCTTTTTCGTAGTCAGGTGCTATTTTTTGGTTTATTTTTATCTGTAACACATTTCCTTATAGTTGCAGCTATGGAACCCTACACTGAGCCCCTTGTTCTTCGTACATAACTGAGTTACATAACTAGCAATGTACAAAGAAAAAATATTCTTCGTACACAACCGGGTGATGTACTAAGAAACTTACCTTCTTTGTACATTACACATTAATGACAGTTATGTACGAGAAAATATAAATTCTTTCCACATAACCCGGTTTTGTACAAAGAAATTGCTGTCCCTTTTACAAACCCAAGGAGTTCTCTGAGTAAGCAATAAATATAAAATATAAACCAGCCGAGCGACTGGCTGCAGTTCAGAAGCATTCACAACTCTTTTAACTAAAATCTGAGACTGTGAACGTACATTGACTAAGAGCTCTTGTGGACTAATAAACTATGGAATACGAGAAGAAGATTACTTTCAAACTGTCATTCAGATTTATGTGTTCTAGCAAATCTAGGAACAGCAATTTCTTCGTACAAAACCGGGTTATGTAGGCAGAATTTATAATTACTCGTACATAACTGTCATTAAATCTAGTAATGTACAAATAAGGTAAGTTTTTTAGTACATTACCCGGTTTTGTACGAAGAATATTTTTTCTTTGTACATTGCTAGTTATGTAACTCAGTTATGTACGAAGAACAAGGGCACTGAGCATGGTTCGACATGCTCTTGGCCAGTTATTCTTGTATTGTGTAATAAAGATTACATAAACAAATAATATAAAGCTATAATCTAAAACCCGAATGCGAAAAGATGGGACTTACGTATGACAGTCTTGTAGATTGGGATCTTAGGTTTCCAACGCATCACCTCGGACTCGGACATCAATATCTAAAGTGGCACTTACCTATGTCAGAATATTTTGCAGGTAAAATTCCATTCCGCCCTGTTGCTACAAGTATCAGGCAGACATCCTAGGTATTTGAATTTCTCCATTCCTTTATAGACAAGTCGGGTAAAAAGATGCTCCTACCAGTATTCTTTGGACATCATTTTACAACACGAGACGGCTTATTTATATCAACCAAATATTTAACGTAAAATCACGATAGCATTGGGCCATCCAAGGGCTTTAAAATAAATAGCCGGACGGAGGCTCGCTAACAAAGAACTGAAGCATGTCTAATAAGCCGGCTACCTATGTGTGCGTGCTGCTCGCGATAGAAAAATACTACTTGTGTGCGTGCGTAAGTACATGCAGGCGGCTTATTTAATATGGCTTCAGTTCTCTGCTGACGAGGCTCCGTCCGGCTATTTATTTTAAGGTCCTTGGGGCCATCGTGATAACTATAAAATACCAATGCTAGTTGGCTAGCTAAGGATTGCCGCAATTTTAGGTGACAACTTTAAACCTAATTTACGGTAGGTACTGCAATCAGTAAGAAATGGCATTCTCACTTTATCGTTTTATCAAGTTTTATTTATATTTTTTACTGCAGATTGTCATTATTTTTGTCTAAAAACGATTACCGTAACTGTCAAATGAATATATCAATTAAATATGCTGGCCTTGCCTTGCCTTGAACATATCAATATAAAAATAGGTTAAAAAAACTTTTTAAGTTAAACGGTTTTATCTTATGTTAAAAAATGTACCAAAAAGTAGAAAATAAATTTAGGACACAAAACTGGATCTTTTCGAGATTTTGACATCTGTTAGGTGGAAAATCGTCCAATAAGCGGAATAACTAATAATCTGGGACTTAACATACTAAATAAAAACGTGGGGCGCATTTTATTTGCATCTATCTACATATCTATTTACATATTATGAAACAATATATCTGCCCGCATCTGTTTGTCTGTCCCTATAAACATGAAGACTGCTGGACTACGTTTATGCGGTTTGCACTAACTGCTTGATACTTTGAGTTGAGATGCTTTTAGAACATAGGTAGTTTGCTTACTGTGTATATTATCTGTGTGTTATAACCCAGGCAAGGCATGATGCGGGTGTTATTAATTATGAAAGTAGGAAAACTCATCATGTATTTGAAAGCCCGTCCAAAGGAATATTATTTAAAAATTGCGCCCCACGTTTTTATTTAGTATGTTAAGTCCCAGATTATTAGTTATTCCGCTTATTGGACGATTTTCCACCTAACAGATGTCAAAATCTCGAAAAGATCCAGTTTTGTGTCCTAAATTTATTTTCTACTTTTTGGTACATTTTTTAACATAAGATAAAACCGTTTAACTTAAAAAGTTTTTTTAACCTATTTTTATTTTCTAGTTTTTAGTTTAATATTCCACTTTTGACTAAAAACCATTGCGCAAACTATTCCTTATTTTGAACTATCTTCATTTCATTTTTGTGAGCCCGAAGAAAGTCAGGAGCTGGACAGGAGAATTTTTCAAACATTAGGTACTAGTAACCCTCTCTAGTTTGGTTGAACTCATTTGGTTGGCATTGATGAGCTGATTATAGATAGAACTGATGATTGACTTAGAAAGCGAAAGCAACTAATCAATTTTAAAGGTAAAGTCTCATCTCATTTTTGCGAGTACCAATGACAAGTTTCAGGGGGCAAAACCGATGATTGCACGTTCAATACTGCAGAGCTGAAGAGTAACTTTCTGCGTATCACCAACTACGCATATTATCCCAATGTAGCTCGCATCTACGCAAGGATATGGACCGAGTTAAAGGCATTTGGGTGTTTGTAAATACCTGAATGGACTCGCCTTGCCACACTGTGACAGTGTACGCCTACGGTTTGGGGTTACTAGTAACAGTTCAATATTTTTAATTTCCGTTTTCTCACACCGTCATCAGGCCCTTGGGACTAAGTATAACTTACCAGACTTGTCAATACAAACCGAATTACACAAAACTCGTTGGGATTAAGTAACGTCAAAATACTTCCATTTTCTACCTCCAAACTCCCTCATAAAACCTTCATCGCCAAACCGCTGCGCCGCCTCGCTGTTCAATGTAAAGGAATCATCAATACCAACCAAATGAGCCCAAACACGAGGGAGGAGGGAACGATTGCAAATACATGAACATTGCTACACCCTATCTGGCTACCTATATCTAGGGAAGAGCCACAATCATCGAGCCCTTGTTAGCAAGCATAACGTGTTGGGCTCGTCAGTACCAAACAAAGAGCTAAAACTCGAATGCTTTGTTAGTAACAGTTGAAGATTTCCACATTTTACCTCCTGATTCCATCAGCCGACCGTCAATATCAACCAAAAAACCTAAACTCGAAAGGGTTAATAGTAACGGTTGAGGATTTCGACTTTCCACCTCGTGACTCATCATCATTGCCTTCGTTAGCAAGCGTAATTTAGACTCATCAATACCAGCCAAATGAGGCTGAATTCGAAGGGGTTACTAAAAACGGTTGACGAGTTAAACTCTCTAGCTCCTGACTCTATCATCAGACCCTCGTCACCAGGTTTAATGAATCGGGCTCGTCAATACCAAGCGAATGAGCCCACGCTCGATGGAGTTAGTAGTAACGGTTGAAGAGTTCCACTCTCTACCTCCTGACTCCATCATCAGACCCTCGTCACCAGGTTTAACGAATCGTGCTCGTCAATACCAAGCGAATGAGCCCACGCTCGATGGAGTGAGTAGTAACGGTTGAAGAGTTCCACTCTCTACCTCCTGACTCCATCATGAGACCCTCGTCACCAGGCTTAACGAATCGTGCTCGTCAATACCAAGCGAATGAGCCCACGCTCGATGGAGTTAGTAGTAACGGTTGAAGAGTTCCACTCTCTACCTCCTGACTCCATCATGAGACCCTCGTCACCAGGCTTAACGAATCGTGCTCGTCAATACCAATCGAATGAGCCCACGCTCGATGGAGTTAGTAGTAACGGTTGAAGAGTTCCACTCTCTACCTCCTGACTCCATCATCAGACCCTCGTCACCAGGCCTAACGAATCGTGCTCGTCAATACCAATCGAATGAGCCCACGCTCGATGGAGTTAGTAGTAACGGTTGAAGAATTCCACTCTCTACCTCCTGACTCCATCATCAGACCCTCGTCACCAGGTTTAACGAATCGGGCTCGTCAATACCAAGCGAATGAGCCCACGCTCGATAGAGTTAGTAGTAACGGTTGAAGAGTTCCACTCTCTACCTCCTGACTCCATCATGAGACCCTCGTCACCAGGCTTAACGAATCGTGCTCGTCAATACCAAGCGAATGAGCCCACGCTCGATGGAGTTAGTAGTAACGGTTAAAGAGTTCCACTCTCTACCTCCTGACTCCATCATCAGACCCTCGTCACCAGGTTTAACCAGGGCTCGTCAATACCAAGCGAATGAGCCCACGCTCGATAGAGTTAGTAGTAACGGTTGAAGAGTTCCACTCTCTACCTCCTGACTCCATCATCAGACCCTCGTCACCAGGCTTAACGAATCGTGCTCGTCAATACCAAGCGAATGAGCCCACGCTCGATGGAGTTAGTAGTAACGGTTGAAGAGTTCCACTCTCTACCTCCTGACTCCATCATGAGACCCTCGTCACCAGGCTTAACGAATCGTGCTCGTCAATACCAAGCGAATGAGCCCACGCTCGATGGAGTTAGTAGTAACGGTTAAAGAGTTCCACTCTCTACCTCCTGACTCCATCATCAGACCCTCGTCACCAGGTTTAACCAGGGCTCGTCAATACCAAGCGAATGAGCCCACGCTCGATAGAGTTAGTAGTAACGGTTGAAGAGTTCCACTCTCTACCTCCTGACTCCATCATGAGACCCTCGTCACCAGGCTTAACGAATCGTGCTCGTCAATACCAAGCGAATGAGCCCACGCTCGATGGAGTTAGTAGTAACGGTTGAAGAGTTCCACTCTCTACCTCCTGACTCCATCATCAGACCCTCGTCACCAGGCCTAACGAATTGTGCTCGTCAATACCAAGCGAATGAGCCCACGCTCGATGGAGTTAGTACTAACGGTTGAAGAGTTCCACTCTCCAGGTCCTGACTCCATCATCAGACCACCTTGAATTTATCATAATGTTGTATTGTCACGGAAACAAAATCTGTGTGCAAAGTTTCATAAAAATCGGTTTAGTAGAAGTAGTTGAAAAAGCTGCTGCAAGATTTGACCCAAACAAACCTGACACAAACACGGTAAGCTAAATAAAACCGTTTAATAATAATAATTAAATAAATGAGGTGGCAATCCTAGCGTACTAAAAAAGACAACTCAATTTTTTCTATAATATTTTTCAAAATACAGACGTTTTGAAAATCCAAGTATCTTTTTTTAACGGGGCATTCTACGCTAAACTCAAGTATATTTTTTAAAATAACCGGCTTTCAATGAACCTATTTTGTTAAAAAAATACGAGTGACCATGAACAATACACAAATCGCTATATTATTGTGCCTGTAATATTTGAAGAATTCCCTTGACTTTTCCAAGATCCCATCATCAGATCTTGATTTATGATCTTGAGTTATGTTAATTGTGTAATGTACCCTTGTAATATGTTTTTCTGGTGTGCAATAACGAATATTTGTATTGTATTGTATTTGGTTATAATAAGAGCACCTCGGAGATGTATCCTTTCAAACCGAAAAAGAATTTTCAGTCGTCTTCAAGTAATCAGTGTAGCACACATATAAATTAAGAAGCATCCTTTTGGTGGAAGTCGGTTAATAACGGACATCAAATAAAGCTATTCGATAAGAAAAGCAAGACAATAAAAAATACCCAAATCGACATATGTGTAGGTACCTATAATATTTGAAGAGTTCTCTCGATTTCTCCAATAGTCTGTCATCAGATCCTGATATGGTTGCGATGGGACCATCTCGTATATAGCCTTTCAAACAAAAAAAGAATTTTCCAAATCAGTTCAGCCGTCTTCGAGTAATCGGTGAACAAATATAAAAAAACCGGACAAATGCAAGTCGGACTCGCCCACCGAGGCTTCCGTACAAATTTGTACGTACATACTATATTAAAGTACCCTATAAATTTTGATACCCTTAGTAAAGTCCATTATTTTTATGATTTAATTAAAAATTATAGATTTCAGATTTTTTCTATATTTGTGGTACAAGACGGTATTACTTGCCAAATTTCATAGTTCTAAGCCCAACCCTTTGAATTATGGTTTCCTTGAGACTGTCGAAATTGACGTTTTTGGCGGCATAAACAGCCGTATCTTTTTTTCACGTTGACGTAGAAGTTTGATTTTTTCACAACTTCAAGGGACCGTAGACCTGAATATGGTTTTAATTTCAACTCGATACCTCCATGCGTAGAAAATAATCGGCGATACCGATATCTTAGCTAAGTAATAAAGTATGAACTTCAGATATTCATATGTCCTTATTATAATAATAACCTAAAACTAAAACTTAACGGAGAGTCAACCTTGAAAGTGTAAAGTAATAATAAATAAAATTGTCAACTCTAAATTAAAAAAATATTATGAACCAAAGCTATAATTAACATAGTAATTATTATTGCACAAGGTAATAGACCAATACATAACTTAAGTCAGTAATTGAAATTACTTTTTGCAGATTTTTTTTGTATTATTTATATATTATATTATTTTTGTATATAATCGGCGATACCGATATATCGGTCGATATATCGGTATCGTTACATCCCTAATTTAAGTATTTAGTAATATTGTATATATCTTGAAACTTGATACATGCTTGTATTTATAAAGATATCAAGAAGAAGGTAACAAAGCTAAATTAAAGCATATTGAGATACTTGTTTTTATCTAGAAATCTTTTTAAATTATCTCTCCTCGTTCTATGCAGAAAACTATTTTTGCATTTTAAAATAAGTGTACCCATAATGGTATCAAAATAATTACAGCACACAGTTATTTTTATTGCACATAATGAAAATACAACTACTTTAAAGCTTCCTTTTAATTTCTGAGCATGTAAAGAGTTTCATAAATTAGGTTTTGCAATCTACTGTAAAATTTGTCGCAACTGAGTTACTTGATTTCTACTTAGGGCAGCCGAGGTCAATGATAGGCCAAATCTTAGACTACTTGCGAGGCAGATATGGAATTCGAACAGGATCTGAGATTTTGTATGAAAAAGTCGGGAATTCATGCGAAGTCGCAGGACGGCATCTATAGTATAAAAGTAGTACTTCACACTATATAAACCTGTTAATCTGCAAATTTGCGAGTCGAATATGTACTTAGTTCCATTCTCCTTAGCTGTCTGAAGTACAGGGTATCCAAAAAGAGTACTGGGTATAATTTTTTCTAGCTCTAAGAACAAATACCTCTTTCTGGGCACGCTGTAGTAAACAAGCTACGGTGAAAAGAGCCGTGCTGTACCTACAATTGATTTTGAGATTGCATTGAAGGTCAGTGTGAGTCGTATTTTATATCTGAGATGAAATGGTCGGGTCGCATATGCTTAGTTCAATCAAAATAACAATGAGGGTTTGGATTTCTATTTGTTTATTGCTGGTATGTAAATCAGTCCGTCAGCATAGCTGACTATAACTTTACTTGTATTGTTTCAAACTAACAACAGTTTTCTCTTTACAGTTCTGATACGAGCCAATCATCAGCGAACTGTTCACAGTCACCTGAAAATAAAAAAGTACATTACTACAGAGGCAAGACTACTGTTTTCAAGGACGAACAAAGGGAAGAGTCAGTCTCGACTCATGGCAAAATATACAGACAAAGAAGTAGTCCGACTTCGGCTAATTAGGAGCGCGCGACACGTATTGAAGGTAGCGACACAGGGCTGCCGCCCGCGCCCGTCGGTTCTGTAAAATACCTACTTACTAGTTGCGCTGAACGGCGCGCGCTAAACGGCGCGTAGGTAAACAACAAAATAAACGAATTCCAAATATAACTAGGTTATATTTTTCTTCATTGCTATTTGTATAAGTAGGTTCAGTAAATTGGAAATATCTATTGGTGATCAATAAAAATATGTATCGCAATATCATAAGAACGTATCGTATTGTCAGATGTAGATTTTTGCATGTGGTTGCGTTTGTTCACAGCGCGCACATATACTAGCGCCAGATGTACCAATGAGGGTATTTAGAAATCAGAAATCCACCAGCTGGCAGCAGGGTGGCGAAAGGTCTATTTGGCAGTAGATGTCAAAATCAAGTGGTGTGATTGGTGGATCTTGACGGCTACTGTCAAAAAGACCTTTCGCCACCCTGCTGCCAGCTGGTGGGTTGATGATTTCTAAACCCCCTCATTGTCGGAAGAAAAATTACTGCTATTATACTATGCTCATGGGCTCGACGCGTGGAGAATCCCAGTTTGCTTATTCCAAGATCAAAAGTCCTCCGTACAAACAAATAGATCCATCCATTATCTTTAGATTTGAAAATCATTGTCCTTTATAATTTTCAAAAATAAATAAACATACGATTGATATCCTTCTATTACGACGAACTACCTACTATTAAGTCGATAACTTGCAAGATTTGATTACAGACACACAGACAGCGGGACAGGTGAAACTAAATAAAAACTTGTTATAAAAAAAATACTATAGCTTTCCCAAAGACTGGGTGTCGGATTCATTCCAATTAAACATGGTACAATAAAATAAGTTAGGTATATTGCTGAAGAGAGTGCGGGAAGCGGTTGGATGCGAAAGCTGAGGACCGGGTATGGACGGTAGGGAAGGCATATGTCCAACAGTGGACGACTTCGGGCTGATGATAGTGATGATGATGACGCCAACATCATCATTATCATTATCATCAGCCCGAACGCGAACCAACCTCGTGGCAGCTGATGACGCCGTTTGAACTTCACTACGTCATAAACATATTAGAGCTCAGACACAATGGCATCAGTAACATGACTTAGTCAAGTTCAATCTCAGGAAGAAATACATTTTTTTACAGTACATTCACGCACGGAAACAAAAAATGTCCAATACTTACTGTCGCACTGGTCTTCAGGTATGCAGATGCCCTCAGTGTTTCTGTAATAGCCGCTTATGCACCGGCACCCCGGGAGGCAGCATATCTGCTGTTTTGCTGACTTCATGTCATCGGCAAAGGCGAGAGCCTCCGGTGACTTGAAGCCGATCTCGGTGCAACTTTGGTCGGCAGAGAGCGGACACTCGTCGAAGTATTCGCTGGGGCCGCTACATGAGCGTGGTGCTAGAAATGAGAATCGAAGTGACAATTTACGGACTAGGACAATGATGAATGATTTCAAAAGTAGACGTGCACGGTCTTGAAGGGCGAGGAGCACTAGAGGAGCCTAGTCCTTCAATAAATGCGAATTCAAGAATTGTCGTCCACTCCGAGGCATATATAGTGATTTTCTCCAAGAAAAATGCGAGGAAACAATAAATAGGCAATTAATAGCGTGCCACCAACACCTGAAACGACGTTTTTTTTTTTTTTTGGATCTGACTAACTCGCAACCCCTCCTGGGCGTAGCGATAGTCGGACCGGGTGGTTGGCCGTGGCGTTCCCTGGGGTCGAACCAGGTCCCTACCCAGACCACCCTTGGGTGTTCGACTGTGTGCCACACACAGTCGACACGCAGGTCGGGCTGGGTTAGTACCGGGGGTGCCTGGAGTCGAACCAGGTCACCTTGCCCGGCCTACCACGATAGTATCGGACTAGAATGAAATGACCACGACGACCACGACCACTCTGTCAAGAGTGATACCGACGAAGAAGAAGAGAATAAATATAATTTACTTTACTGCTCAGACTTCTTATGGGTTTTCCTGTAATCTATGGGTGCAAGACTATATTTTCCATATTTTTTTCAAAATTATAGGTCCAATAGTTTCGGAGATAAAGGGGGGGTTTAAAAATTATGAAAAAAATATTTTTTAGATTCTCACAGTGACCACCCTTTCACTTAATATGTCTCACGATATATTTTGCTAACTTTGTTTTTAAGGACATAATTGAAGTAGACGTTTTTGAGAATGGACAAATTAAGAGTCGACCGGAGGGATACAGCACACGAGTGATCCTATAGGGGTTCCGTTTTTTTCCTTTTGAGGTACGAAACCCTAAAAATAAGCGATATTTGCTTTTTGTTTCAGACATGAACATAACACATTATAAACAATTTCCAATACTTTTAAATTACAAATTTAACTACATGAACACACATTTAAAATATTTCTTCTAAAAAGTACTGGTAAAAATGTATCCTCAACCAAACAGTATTTGGAGAGAAAATTGAATACCTATTTTTCATTCTGTAATTCAATTTATTCATCTAGTTTCTCTAGAAAATAAAGACTAATTTCTTGGAGTTTTTTAATTTATTTCATTGCATATTTGAGAAACGCACTTATACTTACCTCAGCGTGAAAGGGGTTGCCAGCCTCGTAAATAACCTAACTGTCTATTTTGTACTCGACCGGCAACCCCTTACTTCCCGGCCTTTGCAATAATGTACTATTATTAATAATTTTATTTTAATGACGTCTTTGAAAACACCAAAATGTTTTATAGCATCCATTATTACGCCGATAACCATCGCGCATCGGCGCGGTGTTTACTAGAGATGCAACTAATATTCGGCCACTATTCGGTATTCGGCCTGTTTGGCCGAATACCGAACAATGGCATAGTATTCGGCCGAATACCGAATAGTAAATTAACACAAAGTCGAAGGAAAAAGAGGGATCAATAAATATTTTAATAACAAATTATAAACAGTAATCTATATTACACATTAGTTTACTCATCTTTTACATTAATTTCAAACATATATAGAACAAGTAGCGCAACGAATTAGAAATGGGCGCATTTTTCTATCATAGGCTGCCTACGACGAGTAACAAATTGCAACCTGTACTGTCCTGTACAGATATTCACGGCGCCGCTCACCCGGGCGTTCGAATTGACTTCATTTTAGGTAAAACCGTTGGCCGAATATTCGGCCGTCGACTCCGCCGAATATTCGGTATTCGGCCAAATCTAGTATTTAGCCATAGGTACACCTTAGAACCAAAATGCGGTTCTAACGGAATCGCGGATACTCCGGATGTGGAATAATCCCCTCTCTCTGCCGCAATTCTCCCAGGAGTAGCCTCCTGGGACAACTGCGGCAGTATAGGGTTCCTGAACATGGAAGTGAACAAGTTTTTAAAGGGTCGATAACACGCATGTAATCCTTTTGTCGGTGCAAGCGTCTATGGGCTACGGTGACTACCCCAAAGTGATTTTTTCTGCATTTTTGGGTGTTTATTTATATATTATTTTTGTAACAAGACAATAAGTACTTCGGTAATTTCACTTCGATAGCTCATGATTATCTGTATCCGTGTGGGTAAAGCAGGCGTTAATGGGTTTATGTCAGGCAACACTTACGACATTGTTCTTCTGGGACACAAGTACTGTTGGAATCGAGGAAGAAGCCCTCGGGGCAGAAGCAGCCCTCGACGCAGTGTAGAGGTTTGCTGTCACAAGTGTTGCCCCTCTCCGCACAGGTCTCCATGCGGGATGTGCCGCAGGGGTCGTAGACCTCGCCCTCATTACACTGCGGCGGTGCTAAAATGATACAGGTTATAAGAGCGCTACCAGAATGCTGTTTATTTCAGACCATTTTGATCCATATTGTTAGTTACAAGAAAACTTACGACCCATATTAGTACTAATACCAACATAAAACACTTAAAACTAAATATCTGACGGCAGAAGGAAACGGAGGCACCTATCACCACATTTACCCAGTATCTCGTGAGAGGGCAATCAAGACGTCCAGTCAGACAATGTCTCCAGGAGGCTGTTGCTAATGCCACGCACGCACGACCGCACGTCAGCAGAGACGCTATTCTTTTACACCTAATAGTAGCGTGGCGTTCAAAGAACTCGATTCCTATCGGCTTGCCTAATATCAGGCATTTGGGCACCTTATTCTACAGCTCTTAAGGAAAATGTACGCCAAATCAGCACCGGCTTGCCCCAGGATATTTTTTACGCCACGCCACTGACACCTAATGGCATAGAAGTCATCCGTTCGCGCCTCTGCGAACATGTCGGATGCACTACAGTGCTTTGGCAGCTTCAACAGCATCCTCAGAATGTCATTATACCGAACTCTTAACATATTATATACTTAAAAGGCTGCGCTACGGAAAATAGGCCTGGGGGCACTATTAATTTAGACGAGTCATAATTCCGAATGCATCATTATTTAGTAATGTCAAATTTCTATATCCAAACATCTTCATAAACTTTCACATTTATAATATTATTAGGACAGGATACCAAACCCGGAACTTCAATTCTTAATATTTATGATTGTGTTTGTACTTAACTTACAGCAATAGCTTTGCCGAACACATGTTCCATCATCATGGCGGTAATACCCTGGTAAACAGACGCACCTAGTTCGAGGACAGTTTTCAGGACAATATTTCATGTATCCTCTTATTCGGTTTTTGCAAGTTAGTGTGCAGTTATCATTGCAGCCTGGCATTTCATTTGGTCCACATTCTGGCTCGGCTGAAAAGTATATTATTTCATTTCGGGTACTGCAAATAGCACATATTATATTTAATGATAGTAATATTTTGTCGATAGTTGTACTGTACTGCTATTTTCTATGTCTCTACCTAATACGGAGTTCATACTACTCTCTTTGACTTACTACAGTTCGTGCAATCCAACACACTGTTAACTGTACATTTGTAAACGAATGACATCTTTATCGCAACGTGTTAAAGTCAGTTAACAGTAGCTTCGTTTGTACTACGCTATATACTGTAACGACTTCTGGTGGGTCAATTGCAGAAAAAATGTACCTTTTACTTTTTTTGTTTGATCATGGTGTGTCTTATACCATTTTACTCAGATCAATAATTTCACCAATACGATTGTATGACTGGGCAAAATCATCTTTGAAGCAAACGGCAATATAATATTGCTCTAAAGACGATATTCAACGTCAGAGGATATTTTTGCAGGCCAGGTTTGATTCCGCATTCACGATTCCAGGAACAAAAACGTTTCATGCGTGTATTCCAACAACTGACGGTCTTCTTGTAAAAAGAACGAGCTCTAGCATAGATTCTTACTGTAAAATAATAAAAAATATCCTAATATAAAAATAAGCTGTTTTGAATTGTTGACTTTCTTATTTCATTACGCTATGATTTGAATTTACCAGCAGTCTTACTGAATACATATTCTTATAAGCTAAACAGCTGTCATATACCAGTACGGTATGTCGCACTCAGGGCGACATGTATGTACATTTATTGACCTATTGTCTTACCCAATGGAGATCCCATTCTGAAACTTCTAGCATATTTTGTACATACTTGAGGCTATATTTTGAGATAATAAAAAATAAAAAAAAACTGGTGAAAGTTTTCGAAAAATTGTTTCGAAAAGTTTACTTCCGGTTTTAACCATTATTTTTATTTTATTTTTCAAAATTGATTTCTTCGTTAAGAAGATCAATAAAAATCCTATACAAAACGCTTGGTTTAATAATAAGTTATATATTTTACCTATTCGATATTCGAGTTTCAAAAAATCGGAATTTCAATTACGGTAATTTTTGAAAAGCTCATAATTTCTAAAATAAATGTCATATGTAAAAAATATTTGGCGACCGGTTTTATACCTACTAGAAGAAGAACTAAACCAAATATAAACAAATTCGGGAACCTCACTTTTTTTTCCTGTCCGCTTCATATGAAATGCCCATTTCTCAGTTTCGTTACACCAAAAGTAAATATAGGGGAAAATCGTAACGAAACTGCGATTTTATTTTTTCTCAGTTTCGTTACGATTTTCCCCTATATTTAGTTTGGGCGTAACGAAATTCAAAATTTGTACGGATAAGTTGGGACATTTTGCACTACTTTTTTTATTTCATACATGAATAGTGCTCGTGATTCTGAGTACAATGGTATAAGACACACCATGATCAGACAAAAAAAGTAAAAGGTACATTTTTTCCGCAATTGACCCTAATAATAATATACAATTGCTTACGTGTCGGTAGGGACAGTGTACTCGTCGCGTCCAAAAACACTGTCAAAGTTAACACGAGCAATAATGTACACATTTCTTCCCCGACCACCCGTGCCGAGCGAGTCTCACTAACTTATTTTGACTGTTTAAATTTCCTACATGTGAACGTTTTTGTTACCTTCTGCTAATTCTGATGGAACTGCGTATTTGCTTTAGAAACTTGAATAAATACGGACAATATTGGCCTCAATCAGAGCGGTTGCAAGCGATAAAAATGTCCGTATTATCAAAAGCCTAAGGTTCAATTTATTGGTGAAAATTTCCGATGGTAATAGTAGAGGATCCCAGTATAGAACGACCTTCACCGAGCTGGTTAATGGATGAAAAGTATTGTATATTGAATTAAATATGTTAATAAATATGTTGCAAGTGGGTTGACTAAAAAAATTCAGTCCAGAATACGATTAATTAAAAATTGAAAAAAAATTTTTTTTTTGAATTTTTCACCGTTTTGGTTAATAGACAAATGACACACCAATCAAAAGTATGAAGCTTATTATAGAATATGCAAACGTTAGGTTGCCTATATTTTTCCCGTCATAACTTTTGGGTTGCCAGGCATAAACAGGTACATCATTATTAGTAATTTGCACTGGTCTGGTTAATGAATAAACTTTATGCCAAAATAAAGATTATTTTATTACGAACACGGTGATATAGGGTTGCCTGCGAAAAATCAGTCCTGATTCCGGTTGCCGGGTTTTAAAAAGTCAAAGCCCTTCAATCCCGGTTGCGTTAAGTTTGCACCTGGTTGGTATGTGATGCCGAGGAAATCAGGTGCAAACTTAGCTCAACCGGTTAATATGAAAAATTTAGGATGAAGTCGGCACGGGTACATCGATATTAGTGATTTGTTTGGTATGTGATGCCAAGGAAACCAGGTGCAAACTTAAGGTTGCGTTAAGTTTGCACCTAGTTTCCTTGCAAACTTAGCTCAACCGGTTAATATGAAAAATTTAGGATGAAGTCGGCACGGCTGCCGTCCTAGTCTAAAAGGCGACTTTTTACTATGAAATTCCATAGCAAAAAGTCGCCTTTTAGACTAAGACGGCAGACGGGTACATCGATATTAGTGATTTGGTTGGTATGTGATGCCAACCAAATCACTAATATCGATGTACCCGTGCCGACTTCATTCTACATTTTTCATATTAACCGGTTGAGCTAAGTTTGCAAGGAAACCAGGTGCAAACTTAACGCAACCTTAAGTTTGCACCTGGTTTCCTTGGCATCACATACCAACCAAATCACTAATATCGAAGTACCCGTGCCGACTTCATCCTAATTTTTTCATATTAACCGGTTGAGCTAAGTTTGCACCTGGTTTCCTCGGCATCACATACCAAACAGGTGCAAACTTAACGCAACCGGTTAATATGAAAAAAATAGGATGAAGTCGGCACGGGTACATCGATGTTAGTGATTTGGTTGGCATCACATACCAACCAAATCACTAATATCGATGTACCCGTCTGCCGTCTTAGTCTAAGAGGCGACTTTTTGCTATGGAAGTTCATAGTAAAAAGTCGCCTTTTAGACTAGGACGGCAGCCGTGCCGTCCAACACATACCAACCAGGTGCAAACTTAACGCAACCGGGATTGAAGGGCTTTGACTTTTTAAAACTCGACAACCGCACTTCAGGACTGATTTTTCGCAGGCAACTCTATACCACCGTGTTCGTAATAAAATAGTCTTTATTTTGGCATAAAGTTTATTCATTAACCAGACCAGTGCAAATCACTAATATCGATGTACCCGTGCCGACTTCATTCTAAATTTTTCATATTAACCGGTTGAGCTAAGTTTGCACCTGGTTTCCTTGGCATCACATACCAACCAAGTGCAAACTTAACGCAACCGGGATTGAAGGGCTTTTGACTTTTTAAAACTCGACAACCGCAGTTCAGGACTGATTTTTCGCAGGCAACTCTATACCACCGTGTTCGTAATAAAATAGTCTTTATTTTGGCATAAAGTTTATTCATTAACCAGACCAGTGCAAATCACTAATATCGATGTACCCGTGCCGACTTCATTCTAAATTTTTCATATTAACCGGTTGAGCTAAGTTTGCACCTGGTTTCCTTGGCATCACATACCAACCAGGTGCAAACTTAACGCAACCGGGATTGAAGGGCTTTGACTTTTTAAAACTCGGCAACCGGAATTCAGGACTGATTTTTCGCAGGCAACCCTATATCACCGTGTTCGTAATAAAATAATCTTTATTTTGGCATAAAGTTTATTTATTAACCAGACCAGTGCAAATTACTAATATGATGTACCTGTTTATGCCTGGCAACCCAAAAGTTATGACGGGAAAAATATAGGCAACCTAACGTTTGCATATTCTATAGGCTTCATACTTTTGATTGGTTTGTCATTTGTCTATTAAACAAAACGGTGAAAAATTAAAAAAAAAAAAAATTTCAATTTTTAATTAATCATATTCTGGACTGAATTTTTTTAGGCAACCCACTTACAATATATTTATTAACATATTTAATTCAATATACAATACTTTTCATCCATTAACCAGCTCGGTGAAGGTCGTTCTATATCTATACTGGGATCTTAGACTATAACAAAGAATTTTTTTATTCACCGTAATAAGTCGGTCCAGAATTAAGTTATGGCACAGAATAAGTACCTATTAGTACCACGTACAGAAGCTCTAACAACACAGTCATTCGGGTTTGACCACCTGACGGAACGCACCGCATCCGACCGTCTCTCTCTCTATCGCATAACGCGGTACTCCCTTTACACCCGGGCTGATACGATCGTTAGGGTTAATTACAATTAAATATTGAACTTAATTGATAAAATTAATAGTTCATACTCGGCTCAGTTGCAAATCGCGGACTCAGTCACTCCAGTAGGCTTATGATGCTAGGTTTTGTTACGCGATAAATAAATGATAAAGCATTCGTCACGTTCTGACCAATGGTGTGTGAGAGTGACGAATGTTTTATCATCTGGGGGCACGGCAGTGCCCCCGCCAAGTCGAGCAAAACAAAGGCACGGCCGTACCATCCTTTTCTCGAACCCATTCATAGGCCATATCAGGCCATTTTCAGCCTCCAGTAATTATGTACTGGCTAAAGCTAGAACCCTGAAATTTCAGGGATATATAGGGCACAATAAGACTTATAGAAAGAAAGAAAGAAAGAAAGAAAATACATTTATTCATGACAGCACAAGATAAAAAACAAAAGAGTATACACATTAAATTAAAAATAGATACGCTGCCACAAAACGGTCCCACCTCAGCAAAATGCTGACCTGAGAGCCAGCGCTGGTCTTCCGGTGGAACCAGGTAGGGGCGACGTCATACCGAGAAACTCGCATGACCGGTCCAGGACAGACAGTTCTTCTGACTTGGTTGGTTATAGGTATATATTCTCAATATCATTCAATTTGAACGTGTACTTTAAGAACTATTGCATGTCAAAGTTCCTTAGTTTTGTCACTGACTTACTCACTGATTCACTGACTCATGATCATCATAATTCTAAGGTACTTCTAGCAGACTCACAGGCTCCAAATTTTAAGCATAGGTAGTCTTTAGCCTATTAATTCCTAAAATCCCAAATATATAGTATTCCTAAAAAACCTCCAAATATTGAAATTTCAGTCACAACTGCACATATAAGTTTGTAATCCTATACAAATAGTTTTGCAGTCCATATTGGAAAAATAATGGATTGGAATGTAATAAATAAAGGAAGATCACTTACAAAAAGCAATGAAATCCCATCAAAAACATTACATGTAAAAAGATGCTAGTCTCGCAACGCAGTTCTTTTACAACAAAGTCGGTGGGAATCGAGTTCTGTGGACACCCCCCCCGGTACTGACTTGGTTCTCTCTCCATCTCAAAACTTTTTTTTTGTAAAAGAACTGCGTTGCGAGACTTGCATCTTTTTACATGTAATGTTTTTGATTGGATTTATTTATTGCGTGACAAAACGTAGCATCATATCATAAGCCTACTGGTCGTAGTATGTAGTTGCTAAATTGCACAAAAACTGTTAATTTAAGTCTCAGTGAGCACTGAGGAGGGTGTTCTGAATTCGTTAGCAACATGGTCGACAAGGTGATCCACAAGGTAGATCAGCTGTTGAGGGTCGTGGGAGCCCTTTTAATGCGGGCGTATTTAGTTGAGCTGATTTTAATTATTGGTCGGTTACCTAAAATAAAAGCGCCATAAGATAACATACTCGTACTTAGGTACCTATGTGCTCGTTGATGTTTATTTAGTAGGTGTGCATTAATGGCACACTTGAACCAATATACGAGTATAAACAGGTATTGTATTTTTTTCGTTTGACGTCATCGGTAGTCTTATAACAATACTATTACTTACTTATTGTTACTGGTCTGTTCTTGTCACCAGCACCCATTGTTACCAACAGGCAGAGCTGGGCATTAACTCTTTAATCCGTTAATCGTTAATTAACAAAGTTAACATTTCGATTAACGGATTAACTTTTGAGCTAACTTTAAAAATCGTTAACGCACTCATTAACTTCCGTTAATCTTCCTCAAGTCCTTTAATCATTAATCCATTACCTACGATTTACTAAAAAGATACCGCACGCACCGCGTAAAACGCGTCCGGGCCGGCCGGTCGACAAGTGCGGTGCGGTGCACTTACTAGGTATGTCTTGCCGATGCCTGCGAAAAAAATCGATCCATATGCTCCATTTAATCGTTTCATTACTTAGCGCCGGCGCTTAGAGTGACGAATGTTTTGTTTAGTACCAACCTAAACAAACACTACTTACGTACTGTTTGGATTTCCATGACTTAAATCTGTACTGTCCATGATAGTTTGCGTTTGTGCAGTTTGTGTATTTATATTCATTACATAGCATAGGCCTCCCTGCAAAAAGTGGCGCAATGACCGGTCCTGCGCCACCCGCATCCAGCGGACTCCCGCCACCTATACCAGGTCATTGATTCACCTCGTGGGGGTCTACCCATGCTGTGCTTTCCGGTACGTAGTCGCCACTCACGAACTTTTCCGCCCCAACGGCCATCGGTTCTACGTGCAATGTGCCCCGCCTACTGTCACTTAAGTTAGCGATTCGGAAGGCTATATCAGTTACCTTGGTTCTGCTGCGGATAGCCTCATTTGTGATGCGCTCATGGAGTGAAACTCCCTTAGCATAACCCTCCTCCATTAATCTTTGGATGACTTTGAGCCTTCTTCTGAAGCTTTAGCTTACTATGCCTCTTAAGGCCACGTAGGAAAAAAGAGTGTACTATGTAAGTTAAGTAATGCAATTTTTATCACGTGTTAACGGATTAACGATTAACGTTAACTTCCGTTAAATCTTCCCAAATGTAACGCTTTAACGTTTAACGAAGGTAACTTTTTTATTAACGGATTAGCGATTAGCGAAGTTAACTATTTGATTAACGGTGCCCAGCTATGCCAACAGGCTTATGATATTTAGGTTTTGTCGAGCGATAAACAAATGATAATGCATCCGCCACTCTCATACTTTCATACCGCCTACTGGTTAGGATTTTGAAGAATCCGAGGGAACTATTCATCTGCAGCTGTGTTCGTTGTGTATTGGTCATGCCTATTTGCCGGATGAAATGTTGCGGACAATTGTCGTACTAATAGTTAGAAATAAAACCGGGGACGTGTCAGATGCAGGTAACTGTAGACCCATCTCTTTGGCTACAATAATAGCGAAAGTACTTGACGGCGTGCTTGACTTGCAACTTTGTAGATAAGTATCTTTACATGATGCGCAGTTCTGTTTCAGAGCAGGATTATCTACCGAGACGGCCATTTTAAGTCTAAAGCACACTGTCAAGTATTACACAGACAGGAGCACGCCTGTATATGCATGCTTCCTCGATCTGTCTAAAGCTTTTGACATGGTGTCATATGGTGGACACCATGTGTGGGATAAACTATCATCAAGTAAGGTCCCGCGTGTGATAATAGATATTTTTAAATATTGGTACGGCAATGAGAACAATACGGTCAGGTGGGGGTAGTACAGTCGGAGGCATATAGGTTGGAATGCGGGGTGAGGCAGGGGGGTTTAACCTTACCGAAGCTTTTCAACTTATATGTTAACGGGCTGATAGAGGAGCTCAGCAGAATGCCGGTGGGGTGTTATGTCGACGGCGATAGTGTAAACAACATAAGCTACGCCGACGATATGGTGCTGCTGTCCCCCTCTGTCAGTGCACTCAGGAAAATGCTGAGTGTCTGTGAGGCCTACGCAGAAACTCATGGTCTTGTGTACAACTCTAAAAAGAGCGAAGTCTTAGTCTTCAGACAAAATGAACCCTAAGCATGTGCCTTCTATAGCTTTGAAAAGTAATGACCTACCTCTGGTTTCATAGTTTAAATACCTTGGGCACTATGTGACGGAGGACCTCAAAGACGATCTCAATATGGAAAGGGAACGGAGAGCGTTAGCGGTCAGAAGTAATATGTTGGCTCGTAGGTTTTCCCGGTCTTCAAAACAAGTTAAAAACACCCTTTTTAAGGCGTTCCGTCAAGTATTTTACACGGGTAGCCGATGGGTCAACTACACGCTGAAAGCTTATAATGCTCTTCGTATCCTGTATAATGATGCCTTCAGAATCCTATTGAGGTTGCCGCGGTTCTGTAGCGCGTTAGGGATGTTCGTCGAGGCGCGTACCGACGACTTTTATGCGATTAAGAGAAAGCGGATCGCATCTCCTCTAAACCGCATCCGACGCAGCGACAACAGGATACTGAAGGTCATCGCCGATGATGCAGGCAATTATAATATAGCAAAATCAATTTAATGTACTTACATAATTATAACTGTAACGAAGGGAACTAATAATTAAAGAAATGCTCAATGTTCTGAAATAAAGATTGTTAACGCAAATTAACATAGGTTTTATCATTCATATTTTATTGGTATTGTATAACCTTCATTTGGGCCACATGGCGCCATCTAGGGATGACGGCCTGTTAACTTAGTCAATAATCGACAAATGGAAGCGCTCAAATTGTCAATCACTCAGTCTGCTGCCATTGGTCACATATGTCAGCACATTTCATTCATTGTATCATTCATTCTAAGGGTCATTCGTTCAAGTCATTCACACTTTTTCTAGCCGCTCTCATCAGAGACGGTTTTGTACTGTAATAGTTATTTATATTATAAACGGCATGTAGATTCAAAGTCAGTTTAATTGTTGGAGTTTCCTGGGGACGGGTTCCTAACTACTGGTGGGCGAGGGCGCTCATCCCCTTCAAGATTGCCTGCCATGGTCTGAGGAAGGCGTAGCCAGGATGGTGGCCCTGAGGAGCCGTCTGTTAGGGCAGGACAGGCGGTACAGTCAGCGCAGGCAAGCGGGAGCTAGTCGCGGTTCAGGACGAGCTGGCGGCGGCCCTCGTCGGCCGATATTCAAGAGAAGTATGGTCAGTGGTCACGTGGGGCCTATGAACGCTGGTCACATCACCTACAGTGGGCTGGGACGGCAGCTGTAGCTCATATCTTCAACACTTTGAGTCATCCCAGGACGGGATGCTCATTCATTTACTGCTTCAAAGATATTTTATTTATTTATTCAAATTTTATAGGCACACCTATAGCAAATTGAGTATTTTTATAGTAGGCTGTATAGCTTGATTACCCAATTTTTTCTTCCCCATTATTTTTATTTCCAATCGGGTTTTCCCCATTTATGTACTTTATTCCCCATTGTCGTATATTGTCGTTTAGGGGAAAGATCAAGCAGAAATTAAAATCTTCTGTGAAATATGCGATTAGTAACACATACGATGGAGAATAAACTAAATGGGGAAAAACCCAATTGGAAATAAAAATAATGAGGAAGAAAAAAATTGGGTAATCAAGCTATAGAGCCCTCTTCTTATTGTTTGTGTCAGAACTCTATGTCTCCAACTATAACTAACTATTCAAATTGCGAATCTAATTTCACTAAGATTCGTCAAACGTTGTCATGCATCGTAAAGTAACAGCGAGCTTCCTAATGTTATTTATATTGGCGCCAATTTTATAGCAACTGCAAGTTACGAATTCTATGGTTCCATTCAAGCAACAGCCACACCCGTGTGTCATCATTTACTCCAATTTACTCGTCGGATGATATTTGAAGTGGTAGTTGTTTGGTGTCAAGAAATGTCTTATCTTTCAAACCAATATTAAATAATAATATTAATAAAAAATAATAATGCCATTATTTCGTGCTCATTACAAAATGTATTTTGGTATTAAATCCAAAACTTAGAAATTAATAATAAGACATGATTTTGATAAATAATTTATTGATTTGAAAAAAAAAATCATTATACAAACAATTTATAATAAATAACAGTTTGAGTTTGAATCCAAGTTCTCCTGGATTCAAACTGAAACATGAATGGATTATGCCGAGGAACCTCTAACGTCTTTTATAAACAAAAACAATAACTTTAACAACCGTAAAAATACGAAGCAATATTATTAATCTTAATATACATGTACAATAAATGTTTATTTATTTTCAATACATATTCTATGCTCGAGATTAAGTACATCATTTGAAGATGACAATAAATTGGACGTAGCATTCATGACAGGGATGCTCTAGTCTGAAACAAAAATATATTATATACAATGAGTTCATTTTCATTAAATACCTATTCTATAGCGCCGTCGCAAATTCACCTCAATGCCAGTAGTTCAATTACTTTATAAATATGAAAATAGACATTAAACTATGGGTGCATTACAGGTTATTTGAAATTAATAACAATTTCGCCAAATTGATTGAAAGCAATTAAATAGTAAATTAACCTTAGCATTGCGAAACTGGAATGCATATTCCTTTGTTGTTCCTGTAGTAGCCTTCCCCGCAACGGCATTGAGGCTTACAGCACTTGATCGCGTTAGTGCAGTTAAATTTGGACCAGATGTTCGAGCAGCCGTCCGTCGGAGGACACGTCGGGGGGCACTCGTCGAATAGCTCGTTCGGGTCGCTACATGTCCGCGGAGCTGCAGAAATAAGAACAATTTGGTAAACGTACGTATGCATATGCAATTACAAGTGGCGGGCGGCTAGCTTATCTAAATATCTATGGGCCAGTTGGAGCAAAGTTGATTTACATTTTCTTCAATTACAGTAAGATATTGTGCTCAAATGCCGTAAACTATGGAAGCTGATGGGAAATTATATATGTATTATATACATACGTTGCATGTGCCATTCTCGGAAACGATCTCAGTTTTGTAGGGAAATGTTCTCGAGAATGTTCTATCTCCATACAAAACGGAGAACGTTTCCGAGAATGGCATATCTCTACCTGCACGTTCCCTATTTATGGTCGCCGGTAGGTAATGGAGGCAAAAAGCGTGCAACCGTTTTAAAGAGCGTAAGTCGTTCAGAAATTGAAGTATCCGTGTTGAAACTATGAGGCCGCCTAACTTACGGCAGTCTTTAGGCTTGACGCACGTCCCGTCGTCGGCGCGCACGTATCCCTTACTGCAGAAACAGTCCTCGACGCACTGATCAGTGCAGGCGGTGCAGTTGTCGCCCTTGTTCTGGCAGGTCGAGGGGCAAGCGGTGCCGCATGAAGAATAAGTCTCGTTTGCATGGCATTGTGGTGGTGCTGTTGAAACAAATTACTGATAATTACGGTGTAACACGAAAAATGGTAGTACTTTGAAATTTCGGACGAATGGTAAATCGTATCGTGCATTAATCACAAAGCGATCTAATACGTTAATAGTACATTGTGTATCAAGGGCGGTAAGTAAGGAATTACAAACGAGTGTTTGTTACAAGGCCGAGGCGAAGCCTAGGGCTTTAATAACACGAGTTTGTAATTCTTTTACCGCCCGTGGCACACACAATGTTTTTCATCACACTTGTGAGGAAATCTAATTAAAATAACCTTACTTAACCTAAATAAAATTGTAAAACAGACAGTGACATTAGTGACATACATCCATAGACAATGCGAATGTCAAGTCACGTTCGGAAACCATAGCGGTAAAGACCTAAACCGGTTGATTTTTTATTTGCAAAATACTGAAATATACTATTTAAACATTTAATTAATGTTACAGAAATATGTGTTTACATGTATTTGTAATAACAGTACTCTTTAAATAAATATTTCAATGATAAAAGTTAAAAAAGTAAGTTGGCGTTTCCTTTGAAGATGACAAATAAGAGTAAAACAGAACCAACGTATTCAAATTAAAAAGAAAACCATTACGCCCTAGGGCGTAATAGGTCATTTACGGCCCGCAAAACCTACGTGTAACAACACCATTTTCGAGCAAGTGTGATGAAAAATATTGTAACTAAGCATTACTTTTTACCCGACTGCGGCGAAGCCCAAAGGAGGGTTATGTGATTGACCTGTATGTATGAATGTATGTATGTCCGTTCCTGTGTCCGCTCGTAACTACTCAACGGCACATCCGATTTTGATAAATGATACGTCATTAGATTCGTCTTGATGGTGCGAGTGTCACTGGGTATGAAGTTCGTTAAAATAAACAAAATGGCGGATTTTATGCAGTTTCAAAGTGCACCGCGGTCGGGTTTTTTTAGTAAAAATGTGGTTATTGGTCTTGGTAACATAGTCGAGCCGTAGGCGAGGAATTTACCAATAGTAGTATGGACAAAGCATTACATCAGCCTGGGCGGTGTAGTGGGACCATCTCTTCACATAGCAGGCGTATCTATGCCTTTCACTGCCCAGGGTAGCGTAAAAATATTAAAATTACGATATAATTTCGCATGTAAACACACACACGATAAAATCTGGCCATGCATGATCGGTTATATTTTTCTATTCACTACTTACTAATTTCGAGGCATTATTTTAGTATGATTTTATTTTAATTGTATTTGCATACTAAAAAAAAACTAGCTCGAAATAAGCAGTGAATAGAAAAATATACCAAATCATACATGATAAGATTATAAGCGATTCCTGAAATAAATGATATTCTTACAGCACTGGCTGATCGGGACACAGGTTCCGTTATCGTGCCTTAGGTACCCTTCCTTGCAAAGGCAGCCGGTTTCGATGCAAGCCATGTGACACATCCTTCCATCGCTTCTTAGCCTGGTTTTGCAGGTCATGTGGCAAGAGTTGTAGCATTCGGACACCACTTCATTTGCCGGGCAAACTATATTTTTGGCTGAAAAAATGGTGCGTAACCTCTTAAATTATTTTTGAAACGTTAGAATATAAAATTAGACCGGATATATGAGTAGGTCCTAAATTTCAGCGATAAAACTAGATCTGAACAAAATCACCTTACGACTAAACATAGATAGCAAAACTATAAGGCTTGTTTGGCTACGAATTTTATAGATCTTAAATATATTTTGCAGACCTAGCAAAATGTACCGCATAATATATACTTACAATAACGTTAATTCTACCCTGTATGAATATACTAATAATTTCTTATTTCTCAATTTTTTTTTAATTTCTAATCAACTATAAGCTGAGTACTTACGACATTTTTTCTTTGGAATACACAGCCCGTTGGAGTTTCTAACATAACCGTCATCACAAAAGCATCCGCTGGTCGTCTCACAAGGGCCTATGGCTGCAAGATCATAGTTTTTGCAGGTCAAATCGCATTTGTTCGTATTTGTTTCATAATGTTCGTTAATGCCGCATTCCGGAGTAATTGGTGGATCTGATGAATAAACAAATAAATAACTTCACCAATACTGGAACATAAACATAATTATATCCTTAGAATTTTCATAAGACTCTATTATCGCAAACAAGCAAAACAGGCTTCGCTGAAAGCTTAATATAATAAGAATAACCTTCTGAGATGGTTTCTTTTGAAAGTGGGTATTTTTTATTACGCGAGTACGACGATATTGAACATATATCATATTACCTCTACCTGATGAGAATATACATTACCTGAGCGATGCTGCAGTAACCAACACAACCAACGGGAAAACATTGAGAGGAAACTAACTTAATACATAACTTTGTATACTAGTACAGGACTTAACCGTCATCTCGTCGGCCTGGTTACTGAGTTCACATGGCAGTCGTTCCAATGATCATCGTAAAAAAAGGCTATGATGACGATGATGATGATAATAACGATATTGGATAAACATCTACACATAATATAATAAAATCGTAGAAAAAGTCTAGCCGATTATATATGGATGTCGGCCCCCGGCTCAAAATGAAAGTTTCTTACGAGTGTTTATTTATCTTATTACAAGATAACTTTACTACGTTATGTATGCACCTGATTGGTATGTGATGACAAGGAAACCAAGTGCAAACTTAGTTTAACCGGTTGGTTTGAGAAAGTTAGGATAAAGTCAGCACGAGTACCCGTCCCGTTCACAGAACGAATTGATTTTTGGTTCGGGCGCATTTTAGCACATAACAAACGTAATAAGAGGGTATTATGTTAAACATTTTGGATTTTCGACACTCTTTGGAACACTCTTATGTTCAGGTGTAAATAATAAAACGTGTTGAACATTTGATTTTAGTTTCTTTTGATACATTCACTCTAGGATAATGGTCAACTTAATACATTTAGGTAATAATATAAGAAATTATGCTCCAGGCGTGGAAATGTTAAAGGGCATAACCCCGCGAGTACCCTCGGAGAAAGCGCAGCTGAGCACACCTCTCGACACCCTGCAGCCCTCTGCACTGATGTTGCTCCTAGGCCATTTTACAATGTCATCTAGCGGAGGGCAAGCAACGGTCTGTCAGTGCCACGAAAGTCATGAGACACTTTTCTTGGCAGGCGCCGTCATGTCTCAACCCATAGACCAGAATTTAGTCCATATTTCCACCACCATAGTCCAGTAGAGTTATATTCCATCAATCAACAATAGCCCTTGCATTTGGCGGGGGCTGTCTCTGTGTGCGTCCCATGACACGGACAGAGACAGCATCCGCTGGGCGTACACTTTGCCTTTCATTAAATTGTCGAAAGGGCTCTACGCGTTGGCTACGGCTCCGCGGACGCCTCCCAAAGGTCCGGGGCACCATTGTCCCGTGAACGGGAAAGAAATAACATAAAATGTGAGTAATAGAAAGTTATTAAATGCATGCCTGCATTTAGACGCTGTTGCTCCAAATATTTTTTTTAAATATAGTTATATTATGCAATATTATATTTGACACAAAATAACAAAAAATTTAGATTGTCCTCTCTCATAAGATCTAAAAAATAAAGTAAATTTTTAACCCTTTATAAATGAGTTTGAACCTTGTTTTTTTTGACAATAGATTAGAATTAGATACATAACATATCCAAAAATCAAATTGAATGTTTGGCTAAGAAAAAATAGAAACAAATTTTAATTTTATTTATATTTCTCCAAAACCAAGAGCATTTTGGGGGGAAATTTAGTAAAATTACATCTTGTAACAAGATAAATAAACGCACGTAAGAAACTTTCATTTTTAGCCAGGGCCGACATCTATGGAAAAATCGGTTAAACTCTTAGTATCATGTTTGTTCTCGCATCAAGCAGGAACTACTAGATATCGATTTTCATGAAATGTGATGATGGTTAACACATAAGTAGATTACTTTTTATCCGGGTTATTTCACCTATGCAGACGGAGTTGCGGCCGGCTCTACTAGTAAAAAATGTTATTTTTGCTTACTTTTTGGGCACAGCCTGCTAGGTATACAAGGATCCTTTTCAGTGCCATTCCTCAGGTACCCCGATTTACAGTCACAGCCGGGCTCGCACTGCGTAGCATTGCGGCAGTCGTAGTCGGTGTAGATCGACGCACAAGTTTGCGGAGGGCATATTATTCGGCACGTCCTGTATACCTCGTTTGCTTTGCATTGTATTGGTTTAGCTATATTAGAATAAACAAGCCATGTTAACATACTGCTTAATACGTCGCTACTAGACCTTGATGCTTGTTATATGTACTGTAGTTTATATATATTTCGTATATTTCGCAAAAATAAATGTATATAATCGACTTGATATGTTATGTTTTTTTTCAAAGATTTTTTTTTTCTTTAGCCTAACACGAGGATTATTAGTTATATCCGTAACAGTTCTCATAATAATAAATTAATTGCTGGTATATGACGCGGCTTTTATGACTTATAAGTCAAAATATATAAAAAAAACTTACGACATTGCTTGGCAGGAACGCAGTTGCGATTACTATCGCGGTAATAACCCTTCTTGCAAATACATTTAGGTTGGCAGTTCAGTAGGAGTGTGTTGCAGGCGACTGGTGAGTCGTTTACATTCGAACAATCTTCTTGAAGGCACGGTGACGGGCAGCTCGACCACTCTTCGTTTTTGTTACATTGCAGTGGGGCTGAAAAATATACTAATGATTTGAATTGTTAGATCACGTGAGGGAAAAGGGCGATGTCGTATCTTATCAAATGTCCAAGATAGTAAAGGTATTTTATACTCGTATAAATCGATTAAAGATACAGCTGTTTCAAAATTATAAACAAATCTTATGTGTACCGCTAATGGGCTAGACGACTAAAAAAACCATTTAGTCCGTCAGTTAGATTATTAAAAAATATTGTACACGTATTTTTTCTTTTGTTTCACAAACAAAAAATGACGAGGATAGAGTGCTTAGAAGTTTCGAGTGACGTCACTCCTAGGTACAATTTTCACCTAGGAGTGACGTCACAAGCCCCCACTCCAGAAGTTTGATGATCTATAACTTTGTCGATTTTTAATATTTTGATAAACCAAAAAATATGTCCCATATTTTTCCATAATCTAAATGACGGACTAAATAGAATTACATAGTTTTAACCCAGTCGTCATCCCTATTGTAATAAAACATCATTACTTATAAGTATAGAGTGATTGCAATAAAAAAATATATGCTTTAGAAATAAATACGGACGCAATATAATAATGAAATATTCGTGGAAAATGAAAAGAATAATACTTAAGTAGTTTGTATTTTGGTTTGAAGTTTTATTTAAGATTTGTTTCAATATGTCAACAAGACAATACACAACAATAAACAATATGAAATATTTCTAACCACGATATTAAGTAGCACACAATTACCCAACGCATTATATTCGCACTAATATAAGATATACAAGAAAAATCGTAGTCTGTGCTAACATTTGATATATCAAATACAGCGTTGGCTTTTCACATTAGGAAAGTAAATACTGGCCCTGAAATGTAATCTGGAGTATCAAGTAAATTCCAAATGTAGGTACATTTTGACATGTCGCTCTTCTGAAATTTGTTTATTTATTCATATTTATTTACATCAAAGTGAATTTTAGAAATGTGAATAGTATGTTTTCTCGACTAATGTAATTGAAAATAAATCTGCATGCCTAATTTATACGTCACATGTTGATGTGGAAAAAAAGGAATGAATACAAAAAGCGTAAAATTATTAGCCGTAAGATGTTAGCGAAGAGATAAGTGATTTGGATAGGATAAACAAATAAATGCCAAGGGTTCTTTGAATTATATCCGTAACAGTTCTCATTATAATAAATTAAATACATAATTTGAAGCATAAACCTATGGTTTAAAACTTACGACACTCTGAGGCGTAAATGCAACGTCGGTCAGCCACACTTCTTCTCCTGTAATTGATCTTGCATATGCATCCAGGATAGCAGGGACTGGGCAAGTCACATAGTACTACATTTTGACTGTTATTTACGGGACAATAGTCAGTCGGACACGGTAATTTGCAAGAGACAAAAGTTTCATTTTTGCCGCAAGGATATCCACCTAAAATGTTGGAAATTGTTAGTAAAGTTTCTTTTAAAGTCTACTAAATTGGCAATGAAGAGCTAAATAAAAAACACGCAAAGTTTTTCCTATTTTAGTCATTTTAATTCTACTTCAATTTAGGTAATTCCAATTGTCATCAACTTTTCCAATCTACGTTTACTATGTATGATAAGATTATTTAAATAAAACACTAATAAACGGTACAAGAATTTGAACATTTTGGTTGAAAATTTCCATACCTACCTTTTTATACCGAATCTTTAGGTTCCAGAAGTATTTGAAGAAGGTATTACAAATAAATCTATAAAGCAGGTCGCAAGGTCTGGTGAAGTAATTTATAGCGCGTATATTACTGTAACATCGGGCGCAGAACGTAGCCGTTCCCAACGAAATTTATTCCGGCCCACATTTTTCTAGCCTCATAAGCACTTTATAACAATAGGTCACTGTGGTCCTAAACACACAACTTTAACCACTTATCGTGGCCTCCAAGCTCTGACGTTCCTGCCAAGGGAATGTTGACACAAACATATTTCTCGTGGGTATATTTATTTACCTTTACAATTTTCTGGGAGAATACATTTGCCGTTGCTCTTTGATAGTATGTAGCCATCTTTGCACTCGCAGCCTATGGGGACGCAAGCTTTCCTGCAGGGGATTGCGTTAGGCGCATCACACGTCGCCGGACAAGCTAGCGGGCACGTTTTGATTTGAGCGTTTGGATCCCCATTGCACGATTTTTGAACTATAATAAAAATAGAAAAGTAAGAAGTTAAATAAGCAGAAATAAATACTCTTGAGATGAAGAAGACTTGCTTTTGTTGCTTACTTGAACACTGGTCCGGGGCCACACACTTTCCTCCCTTTTCTGACAGGACGAAGCCTTTTTTACAAACGCAATCGTTTTTTATACATATCTGAGAAATACAAGGTGCAGGATTGGGCTTGGCGCAAGTTGGTCGGCACTCAGTTCCCAGTGCGCATTGCACTCTCTCTGCATTTGGGTCACTGCATTGGTTATTGGCTGAAAAAAAATGTACTGAATAAACCTGTACCTGCAAATACGGCGCTTTATAAGTTGTAAGTATTAAATTATATTAGTTATACGACCCTAAGTTCATTAATGCAGCATGTTTTAATTAAGTAAGTTTTTGATACAATTTTGGATTTCAGGTAACAGCGTAATTCTGACTAGGTACTGTGCTTGGAAATAAATTGAGTTTTCTATGAACATGAGATTGAACAGAAGCTAGAAGCTATGGTAGTCGAGTGGTTCGGACATGCGCCTTTCAAGCAGAGGTCGTGGGTTCGAAACCTGTCTTGTACCAATGATATTTTCGGAACTTATATATTATTCGATCGATATTTACCATTATCTTTTCGGTGAAGGAAAAACGTCGTGAGGAAGCCTGCATACATCGGCGAAGAAATTTAAAGGTGTATGTGAAGTCCCCAATCTACAGTGGGCTAGCGTGGGGACTACAGCCCATTCTCTCTCATCTATGAGAGTAGGCCTGTGCCCAGCAGTGGGACGTATATAGGCTGATGGTGTGATGATGATGGTGTGAATACTTACAGGGGCATTGGTCTTCGGGTATACATTTTCCACCCTTTTCCGACAAAATGAACCCTTTCTTGCACACACAGTCATCTACCACGCAGATCTCTATGCAGGGTCCTGGGTTCCGTTCAGCGCAGGTCGGGCGGCACTGGACAGCCGGCGCGCATTTAACTCTCTCTGCGTTCTGGTCACTGCATTGCTTTGTATTGGCTGAAACCGTTGAGTATAGAATAAATTTAAATAGTAAAGCTTTATCTTAATCTACACATATAAGACTAGCAGGCAAATGCCTTGCTTAACTCAGAAATAAAAATTACACATTCATTCGCAGTTTAGTGTAATCATAGCTTTAATAAGATTGTAAGTTCGGCGTGCCTTCGTGAATAGATACAGTAGGTAGGTACGGTACTAGGCACCAAATAAAGTAACTTTCGCCATTTTGTATACGGGACCAGACCATATTATTAGCAAAACTAGAAAGCTCTTGAAAGCGTGGACGACTCGTCCGAAACGTCGAGGTATATGAATCATATTTTTAAGCGATAATGTCGCGGTCTTCCGGAAATAATAGACAGATTTATTGCGTTAACGCCATAATATAATAGCAAATAATGATTAAGTCGCGTTAATAATTAACGAAAATATTGAAAGTTTAAATCAACAAATCTTACGGCATTGTTTTGCTGGGATGCAAATGTCGGTATCGTTTCTGAAGTATCCCTTCTTACAGATGCATCGCGGTTGGCAGTTCAGGACGAGCGTGTTACAGGTAGTGGGTTGGTCGTTCACATCTGCGCAGTTCTCGCGGAGGCAAGCCGATGGGCAAGGAGACCAGACTTCATTCGGCCGAGTACAAACAACGGGAGCTATAAAATACAATTGCAAATAAGCAGGGCAATAAATTAATGCATAGTTATTATGCAATTACCATGACACGCGTTAGTCCATCGTTTAAAGTTGATACGTATCATGATGCCCATGGTTATGAAACTTATCGGTACGATTAATGTTAAGTTACCGGTATTTAGGTTGTCAAGTATCTAGATTGTTCTGCTTATAATAAAATTGCATTTTCTTGAATCCCTTTCTTCCAAACAATTATGGACTATGACTACAAAAAATTAATCTCAGATCTGCAAAGGCAAACACAGCAGATAAGGAGTTGTTGTGCGTTTGTGACGTTGGCACGACGCAATCAAGAAGATTGTTAAGTACTGTTTCTCTCAGGTGACCCGAAAGATTAAGAACACGACTCTATGAGGGTCATAAGAGAACGACTAACAAGCACCAATACAATTGAAGTTACTTACGACAATCCGAAGCCAAAATGCACGTGTAATCTGTACTGCTCTTTCTTTTATAGTTCAATCTGCAAGCGCAACCGCTGGGGCAGGGATACGGTGGACTGCAGGCAACGATTGCTCGATTATCATTCACAGGGCAATTGTTAGTAGGACAATTGACAGTACACCCAACGAAAGTTGCATTCTTTCCACACGGGTTACCACCTGTAAAAGATAATGATTTGTTCAACACATGTTACTTTTAAATAGTCGGTTCTACCAGCAAATTTGTGTAGATATATGTGACGTTCCACGGGAAAAGGTACCTTATGGTTGGTATTGAGTTAAGCACAGATCCTAAATCTGTGTTAAATAAGCTATCTAATACAAAAAGAGTCATGAATAAGGTCCTAACAACAACCATCGATCTGAAAGTAGACAACCATACAAAAATTACAGTTTGCCCTACAGTTTTATTTCGGAAACAATAGAACCAATACCTGGACATTCATCTGGTTTAATACATTGACCGCCATCATCAGCCAGCAGGTATCCTGGTTTGCATTCGCAGCTTATGGGAGGGGCGTAACGCTTGCACCACGGACTAGCGTTGGGTGAATTGCACGTGGACGGACAGGGTATCGGATTGGCCTTTATTACGGCGTTGTTGTCTCCGTTGCAGGGTATATCTTCTGTACAGATTTAAAAATACGCAATATTGAAAAAAATATTAAATTGAAATTATTTACCTTTGAAATTATTACCCCACTGTTATGTACACGTACAGTGCAGATATATCTTGTTAGCAAAAACGTATAAGCATCCAATCCATCTTTGTCAATATGTGTAATTGGGTATTATGTATGACTGATAGTTTCATTCAATTTTAATCATTTACATATGGATATATAAATTAATACCAATGAAAAATATGTTGGCACTTACTTGGACATTGATCAACGGGTATGCACGTGCCACCCTTGGCCGATAGAACAAATCCTTTCTTGCACACACATCCGTTTCTTGCGCAGGGTAGTATACAAGGGGACACGCTTGGTTTTGCGCATGTGGATCGACATACGGGTGCCGGTGCGCAAGACAATCTTTCTGCATTAGGATCATCGCATGGCAAATTGATGGCTGCAAAATATTGTTAGTTTTGCAAATTTTGTAGCAAATGCAGTATTTAATTAGACGCAATAATTATGTTAATTTATTGTGCATGCACACAGAAATAAAACGAATGTTACCTCATGGAAAAGTTTTAAAAGCTTTGGAATTCACTATACTTACTACATTCTTTTTCTGGAACGCAAATGTCGTCGTCATTTCTATAATAACCTTTTTCGCAAACGCACTGTGGCTGACAATTCAAAGGCAAAGCTTTGCATATAAGATCCTGACCAATATCATCGCATCTATCGTGACGACATGGAGATGGACAGGAATCCCAAATTTCATTTGGACGAGTACAGTTTACTTCAGCTGCAAGAAATTAAAATGGAAAATGTTATGTACTATCTGTACTTTTGTTTGTTTTTGTTTGACTTGGTGACAAAATTTAACTTACGGCATGTTGAAGCCAAGATACATCTGTTATCGTCTTTGCTTTTTATTTTATAATTTAGCTTGCAAATGCAACCATTTGGACATGGGTAAGCTGAATCACAAACAATAATAGCCCGGCTGTCGTCCACTGGGCAATAGTCATTTAGACAGTTAACTCTGCACAGTACAAAGGTTGAATTAACCCCGCATGGATTTCCACCTACGAAAATTTAAAAAGATTTCACTTTACGTTTAATTAAGACTATAAAAAGTAATATTGACATCATAATTATATTCATCATTTCTTTGGAATTAAAGCGGCATTTATCTCTATTACGCGGCTTTTATTACGCATCTATCATATACTAGCATTTTCTCGCGGATTCGCCCGCGTTGTTCCCGTTACTCTCCCAAGGGAACTCTTTACCGGGATATCGTAGAGTCCCGATACAAACTTTCAACCCCTATTTAAACCCTTTAGAGGAGGAATTTCGAAAAACGGTGAAACCACTTTTCATTTATTTTAATGAGGAGTCTAAACATGAAGTTTTAAACCTCTTACTTCAAAAATCGTAGACTCCCCATACAAATTTTTAACCCCTATTTGAACTCCTTAGGGAGTGAATTTTGAAAAATCCTTTCTTAGTGCAGTTTTAGACCTTATAAGGAACTTACGTGCCAAATTTGGGATTTCTAGGACCAGCGGTTTGGGCTGTGCGTTGATATGTCAGTCAGTCAGTCAGTTTCTTCTTTTATATATTTAGATTAATTTTATGAGGAGAATATGGATACTTGGTTGTGGCAGGGGATAGGTTCGAGCCAATATAAAATAAAGCGTTTATTTGGGATGCATTTCAGTCCATAGAATGTTAGATTAGAGAATAAAACTTTAACTTGTACGGTAAGACTAATACCTGGACAGTCATCTGGCTTTATACATTTTCCACCATCCTTCGCTAGCAGGTATCCTGGATTGCATTCGCAGCCTACAGGAGGTGCATAGCGCTTGCACCACGGACTAGCGTTAGGCGAACTGCACGTGGACGGACAGGGTATTGGGTTGGCCTTTATTACGGCGTTGCTGTCTCCGTTGCACGGTGCATCTTCTATATCGACATAAACGTACACAGTATTAGAAAGTGTGGAGATTTAAGTAAAATATTTTTAAACTAATTGCTATAGCTTTGTCACTTACTCGGACACTGATCTACAGGTATGCACTTTCCACCTTTCGCTGATAAAACAAATCCTTTTTTGCACACACATTCGTTTATTGCGCAGCTCAGTATGCAAGGCGATGGGTTTGGTCTTGCGCATGTTGATCTACACGAGGGCGCCGGCGCGCACTCCAGTCTCTCTGCATTTGGATCATCGCAAGGCTTATTGTTGGCTGTAGAATAATTTTAATAAGTAACATTTATGCAATTCGCTAAAATTAATTTAAAGAAAAACGTATTAATAATAACAGTAAAAGGAGATTGCCGACTTTTGGTACCATTATCGTCATTAAATTGCGCCACAACTAAAACGATACTAAAAACTTAGTTTTTTTTAACCAGGTGGTTTTTTTATTACTGAATTTAAAATGGGAAATCTGACATCTCTTTGCTGTACGATTTCCACCACCACCATGAAAAATGATTTCCTTCAATTTCCTTAAAACTGTATTCGACAGACACAATCGGTCAAAATCTAAAAGGTCTATGACGGTGGCACCATCGTCTACGAAAAGGTATACAAAAATATTAATTCCATAAAACTCCGCGGTTCTTTCTTATATGAACTGCAATGTAACCCAGACAAACTAAATTCAGCTGTTCTGTACCCAGGAAAGTAACATGTTGGTCTCGTTCTTTTTTTAGACTAATTCACATGAATGTAAAAGATAAAGCTAACGAGACAGACACGTCTTAATTAATACAATCCATAAATATGTGATCTTAGCAAGAAAATTGACCGCTTGACATTCTGTCTTATTCTAAGTTTAAAAAGAAGTTACTTTATAAGACACGATTTTTCACAATTTTGTGTGTCGAAAGACGTAAGTCATTTGAAATTCTTAAATTGGTACAAATAACTCGTGATATTTCGCTGATACTTCACTATATGAGACATTGAGCGTTAAATGTCATTGTACAATTTTTTTTTCTCATTATGTATCAAAATAGTTTCAAAGGACATTTTTTTAAATAACATTTACCAATCTGGATAGGCACCTACAATAAAAAAAACCTAAAACAGATATCCGAAATGACATACGACTAAGTTAAGTGAAGTCTAACCTAACCAAGCTATAGAGCACAATTGCTGTAAAGCTAGACAGATACATTTTAAGGAGGAACGTTAGAGAAAGTTACCAATTTTAGCCGCTCAGATGGCGTTGTACGTCGTTTGCGTAGTGTTTTTATTATTTTTAGCTAAACCCAACCAAATATTTACTATTTCTATGTCTTGGCGGAACCAGTAAAAAATGATGAGCTTAAATCGCAACCAATTTCAGCTCTACAGTCTTCTTGTGGACAATAAAACAGGTTTTTTAAAAATAATCGCAATTTTCCACATCCTCGCACACACGCGTACCCGTTGACAGTCATTAGTGTCAGTGACTGTCAATAATTATTATTATGACAGTATGACAGGTCATGTTTGTTTACATATTATTTTGGCGCCATTTTAATCTATTTGATAAAGATTTAGACGTTCAGGTGATGTTGAAATAAGAAGTTTTAGTTTCATACTACATATATTGTTAGGTATCCAATATATTTTTATATTTCTGATTTTTTGATTATCTGCACATGTTTGTTACTTCTTTCTTTGCAAATTGACCTCTCACATATGAATAGTTAGTTGTGCATGTAACTTACATGTAACTAGTATACTTACTGACCTAAGTTAGTATACTTTTATAGTATACTTACTTATTAGCCAAGCCAAGAAAAAAACATATTTTATATCGTATATTATTTATTTATTTTCATTGAGAATTGTCGCGTCAAACTTACTTACTCCAAAATGCTAAAATTCCACTACTTACAAGCAACTTTTGTGAATATCTTGCTACTCTGTCATACATTTAGGATCTGTTATTATTGCGCTGTAAAAAAAGTTTGATTCACGGGTTCGATAGAATATTATTCATAGACTTCGGTAGAATACAAAGCCAAGCCTTTCAGCTGCCTCAGATCGCTTCTTAATTCTTGAACGCGCTAGGTAGGCGATCTCCAGTCTGGCTGATTCCAGCCGAACATCTCCATGCAGAGCTATAGCTTTTCATAGCAGGGGTGACGGCAACGAACTTCTGATGATGACGCAAATTAGGATTTACTTGGGTAATCCATCTGGTCTCGAGTGTGCGTACGTTTGTTTTCATTATTTTTAGTAAAATGGCAGTACGCTCCGGTGACTACTTCACATCAGGCAGGCTTACCACCCAAGTAGTATGCAAAATGTTGCTCAAGGAAATATTTAACTAACTGTTTTCTATTCAAATAATAAAATAAAATTAATAACAAGGAATATCTTTGCTATTTTATGAAAAATGTTGACAACTTCAAATGTAAATGTGACTGTTGTAGGCAACATATTTTTTTAATCGAGCATGGGAGTGCAGTAATGAAAAAGGTTTTTTTCAAACGATACATTTATGGTCAATGATAGCAAACTCTTTTAGCTTTTAAAACTAATGGACTGCATCGAAAAATCCAATATTTTTTACTAAGAATAAGAGCTCGTATTTATATCCGTACTCAAGTATTTGTACAATTTTTATCTTTACGATAAAAACAGTTACAATGCAATACCACCTCCTTCTTGAACTCAGTTTAGGAAATGAAATTTGTTGATGGAGATAAACTTCGACACCGGCTGACAGCACTTTATTTTTTAATTTTTATTAGCTTAGCGGCCAGAAGTTTTAGGAGTAGGTTTTACAATCTAGGCATTCTTTTGACACCCAGAATCAGCTGTTGTTGATAAATGCCGCCCTTTTGTTTACACCGACACGATACTCTACACTCACACAAACAACGGTTTGATAAAAAAATTATTAGTTTTCAAATGGATTTATTTAGAATATTTTTCATTTTTTCGGTATTTTTTTCTTATTGGCGGAATCAGAAGGAAAAGTACTATCGAACTAATAATGTTTCAAGTACAGAAAATGATCACGGCTGGAGAAAAACGGGACTGAAATTTGTATGAAAATTCTCTAAAACGTTCAACCTTAATAAATACGAATAGGTACTTACGGCAATCTTTCGCCGGGATGCAAATATCTGTACCGTTTCTAAAGTATCCCTTTTTACAAACGCACTGCGGCTGGCAGTTCAGGACCAATGTGTTGCAGGTGGTGGGCTGGTTGTTAACATCTGCGCAGTTTTCTTGCCGGCACTCGGATGAGCACGAATTCCACACTTCGTTGGGACGAGTACATTTTACAGGAGCTGTAAAAAAATAATAACCTTTACTAAAATTGCTAACGGAACGCTGATTATGCGGACCGTCCGTCCTCAGACTAGGCTGGAGTGCCGATCACCGCAAGGCAACTGGCAAGAACTTAGAGGTTGGTTAGGTATCGTGCTCAATTCGGATGTTGACTAATGTTGAATTTTACAACATAATATAGTGACATGGATTGGAAAATACTAAATTATCATAACACAAAAGAAATAAACCAAAAATGTATAAAAAATATAAAGTTATGAGACCACAAAGTTTAAAAAAAACGATATTCTTTTTATGTTCTTGAAGAAAAATTAAAGTCAATTTCGGAATGCTTAAATAACACTAAAAATAAATGCATGACGACTATGTGCTTAAACGCACTTTTTCGTGCTCAAAATTGCAATATGCTATTTTTTTCATACAACTTAGTACAGCGATCGAAGCGATGATTGTCATAGGAGGACCCGTTTTGGAAAGAGCGTTTTCAATGCTCAGTGCGATCTGCTACTTTTGATTACAATTTGTGGCTGTTATACTTATACAAATGTATTAGGTGTCATATAGATATTTGTTCCTCACAAATAGTAGAATCGATTTACGACAGAAAAAAAATCAAGTCGACAGGCGAATTAGAGGGGGATAATCTGACGACGATGATGACTTTTACCAAAATAATTTTGAATTCAGGGATCACAACTAAAATACGAAACTTACGGCATGTAGAAGATAAGATACAGCGGTCATCTTCCTGACTTTTCCTTCTGTAGTTCAATTTGCAGACACAGCCACTCGGGCATGGGTAAGGGGGGTCACATGCTATAATAGCCCGATTGTCGTCAACTGGACAGTAGTCGTTGGGGCAATTTACTCGGCACCAAGAGAAAGTTGCATTCGGGCCACAAGGGTTGCCACCTAAAATTTTTATTAAAATATAAGTACCTTATTTACCTATATTTAGTATTTTCTTAATTAATTTTCATATTTGGTATCTTAAGCAATATTTGCCCGTGATGAGAAACAGATTTTGAACTGGATTTTTACTGGAATATCGGAGTCGAAAGGCAGCTCCTATTCTGTGAGCTTTTCTATGGCTAAAAGTGAGAAAAGTAGTTAACTTACCTTTGCAGTCATCCGGCAAAATGCATTTACCATTATCAGCGGACAAAATGTATCCCGGTTTGCACTCGCATCCCACATCGAGCCCTAGTTTCAAACACCCGGGTATCCCGTTCGGCAGGTCGCAAGTAGATGGGCAAGCCGGGGGGAATGCCCTTATCACCGCATTCGGGTCTTCATTACAGGTGACGTTTCCCTCTTTAAGGAATGGTAGGAAAAAATTATAACGGTAGACTACACTTTCTTCATTAATAGGCATTTGTAACGCGGATTTTATAACGCGGGAATACTTTCTATGCGAAGTAAATGAAAATTATATGAGGTCAAGCGTTAACGCATGCTAAAGTTAATTAGTTTTGATTTTCGTTAACCAGTTTATATGACCATGGATGGACAAGATGCATATGTAGGTATTTAGCAGTAGCGTGGCGTCCAACTCGATTCCTACCGGCTTGCCTAATATCAGGCTTTTGACCACCTTATTCTAGAGCTCTTAAGGAAAATGTACGCCAAATCTGCACCGGCTTGCCCCAGGATATATTTTACGCCACGCCACTGGTATTTAGTGTATGTTTCCGTTCCTATGTGATGCTTATTAAATAATAGATACTTACGTGGACAATCCTCGATCCTAACACATTTTCCTCCTTTCTCTGATAAGACGTACCCTTGCTTACATTCACATCCATCTATAATGCAAATCTTGGGGCACACCCTTGAGTTTGGCACAGCGCATGTTGCTCTGCAAGATTCATGTGAAGCACATTTTTTCCTGATTGCGTTTGGATCAGAGCACGGTTTGCCGAGAGCTGGAAGATTAAGTATTCAATTACATGAACATTTTGAAATAAAATATTTATAGGTATTCAGCTGGAAATTTGGTTACTCATCAAATTTCTGAAATTATGTTGGTTTTCTATTTGTTTCAAATGTTTCTGAATCCGTTTACTTTTATGATCCTCCTATAAATCTGACATTTCTAACTAAGAAGGTAATGGTACAAGTGTGACAAAAAAAAAAGATTTTAACCCTACACAAATTTGGAGTCTGAAACATCTAGGAAACAAGTTTCTGAATTTCGACAGGTTTCGATAAAAATATTTTCATACTAGAGAGTACCCACAAGTTCGTCGGCAAGTTGTTCGAAACATAGCATTATTCATTTACCTAAAAAATCATAATTCTTCGAGTTGTAAAATTTTTCGAGTTGAGTTTATAATTATATAAGTCACTTACGACATTGTTTTTTTGGGATGCAAACTCCGTCTTCATTCCTAAGCATTCCATCCTTACAAATACAACCGCCTGGACAGGGGTCTGCTACTTGCGGGCAAGCGAGATCTACATTAATATCCCTGCAATATTGTGGTTTGCAGTAAGATCCTTTGCAGTCAATCCAGATTTCATTATTCGGGCATAAAATGAGTTTACCTATTGAATAAAATTCAGAAATTATATCTCAATTAATATTATTATAATTACGGTACGCTGCAACACATTCAATGTAATGCTCATTAGCCACTCACGTCCACCCAGCAAATAAATCGAAATGCATTGCTTATTTCTGTTAAATTACGGATAGCGAAGAGAGTTATGCACTTTGTCATCCTGTGTGATGTGGATCAGTTTTGGAGCGGCTGAAGCGGATTTTGATATACCTGCTTTTACTGCGTAATTATTTTGAGTAGGGTATTTTCAAAAGTATTCCCTGAAAGGCATACAATGCTCTTTGGTGATACTTTAATACTGGCATACCTAAAAGTAGACTAAGTAACTATTTAGAGTTGAGAAATAACTAGATCCTTTCGTAAAAATTTACTTAAGAAATTCTTAGTACTCCAACGCGCGAACTAGTTTGAATTTTTAGACTGCCTTTTATTTCTGTTATTCTTATTATTTAGTTGTTATAGTTACAGTTTAGTTGTTTAGAACACTGTTGCTAGGACTTACTCGAAGCAACCGCTGTGGTTTGTTGGTCACCTGATGATGCCGACGCCTGCGCTTCTGTGGCGCTGCGTGTCGATCTACCGGGACCCTCGTATGGCGCAGGCGATGACGTATCACTTGACGACTCAGTAGTAGTTGTAGTGACGTTTACTACGAGTATAACAGAAATAGGAATCAATGCATACAGGACTGACAATCATCATCAACGTACTCTTGTGTGCACTAAAGATTTCAGAATGTTCACCTTGTTACACATTCCCTAGTAGGTAACATACCTATTAATAATATAGCTTACCGTGGGTGGGATAACTTTTTGATTTGACGATGACGTTTATCTTAGTTCTTGGCACTTTATCTTTACAGTTAATACTAGGCGATTTCACGCACTTAGATGAAATGTGATAATTACTTTTGTTTCTATGAAATATATCCAGTAATTTTAAAGAATAAAGTAAAGTAGATTTCAATAGGTATATTTTTATATTCCTCACCACATTGTTCAGGTTTTATGCATACACCGTCAGGTTGTGAAAGCATGTAGCCGTAATTGCAAGCACATCCTAAACGACAAATAGCTGGACAAAATATTGGTCCGATTCCACATGTAGGTTGGCACAGTGAAACACAGCTACTGATGTGAGCATTAAGATCCCCGTTACAGCCGATGTCAGCTAAAACAATGTTATATGTTTAAAATATAGCGCTACACACCGAAATACTTGTGGGCTAAAACGATAAGGTGGATCCTACAAAATAGAGTAGTAGCAGAGCTCAAAGGAGAGGGCGATTCCAACTAGACAGCTTTCGCAAAGATTAGTGGGAGACTGCTCAAAATCTAAAAAAAAAAACTAAATAAATTCATAAGGATGACCAAAACTATTCTTGTATTACCAAGTCATGACTTTTGTTAGAGTTTTTTAAAAATGACTTCTTAAGATTATAAATCGCTTGATGTTTTACCTGGGCAATTTTCTGGTTTTACGCATTTTCCATCTGGACCCAGAACAAATCCAGGTCTGCATTGGCAACCTTCCGTAAGGCAGGCTCTCGAACAAACCGCTGTGGTTGGTTTGGTGCAGGTGGGGGGACACGGATTTGGGCATTTTACTTTCTCCGCATATAAATCTCCATTGCAAGGGATTGCTGAAACATATATAATGAATACCTATATATATATATATATATAACAGTTTGCGAGGAAATTGCCAGCGAAATAGGCTGGCATACGCCATATATATGCATTCAAAGGTAATCATGCATCTGGATATTCCGGATACAATAGAATGACAACGATAGAGAATTTAGCCGGGAAAGGGCGACAAACTACTAACCAAGAGTCACATTCATTCAATCGGGATTATTGTATGTCTAAACTAAGCAACATTGGTACTGATACAAAGTTATTTCATCACAGGTAGTTAGCAACTTACGACAATCGACTGGTGCAACGCAGCGTTCCGTTACTGTATCAAAAACGTATCCTTCCCTACAGTCGCATGCGTTGAATTGGCAATACATTGGAATAGCACAATTGGGTGGATTCTTATAGTTAGTGCACAATCTTCCACAGTTATTTCCGCATCCGAAAGTAGCGTTAAAGTCATTGCCACAACTCGCTGCAAATTTAAAATACACACACATTAAGTACTTATTGAATGTAAACGTCGGAAATCAACTGTAAGGGCATTTGTTGTTTACAATGTCCTTTTAGCTTATAGTACACAGAACGTCACAAAACTGACGATTAGTGTCAAACTGACAGGTATTTTGTCACTAACTGACAGGTTAAACGGTCGTTAAATATAACTTAAGTTTCGCGTAATCGTACATTTTAAAATAAAAATTATCAAATCAATAATTATCGTATTGGACCGATTTTAACACTTTCGCAACCAAAGACTTCGTAGCAATAGAGTCTGTGCGGTGTCAGATTTTATATTTAGGATGATGTTTATAATACTTACGGCAATCTTGTTGTAGAATGCAGTTGTTATTACTATCTCTCACATAGTTTTCGGCGCAGACGCAGCCACCGTCACAGGGCCCAATAATCCCCGGACAAGCAATCGGGAAGCCGAGCTGATCGCACGTCAGCGGTATGCAAAGCCCTATTACGCAGTCCACCCATCGCTCGTTAACACCACACTGTGGGTCTGGAAAAGGTGTTAACCAAGTTAATTTCAAATGCGGAGTAACTTGAAATGTTTTGTCTGTGGTGGCGTTACTCATATTATGGAGACGCAAGGCGCAATGCAAGACATTTTTTTCCACAATGTTATTTAGTTAGGTAAAGAAGTAAGTAAAACTGCATTTTTTGTTTAACAAGTCTTCGTAGTATAATTAAGAAATTCTTCCTTAATTTCGTTTCAAATATAGCTTCTGTGAACTAGTAATAAGAGTTAGAAGGTCATGCTACCAATTAAACGACATATTTTGACCTCCGATTACGAACATTATTACTATTACTACATATGAAAGAAACATTATGTTTCTTTATTTGTTTTTAATGCGGGTAAATTACACCACATTTTAAGTTACATATATAGATACAAGAAATCAAAGTACATAGAAAAATGAAATGGTACTCACCTGTGGTCCAGACCGGGAATCGAACCCGGTATACCTCTGGATTTCCGGCCCAGCGCCTTAACCAATTGGCCACCGCAGCACGCAGCAAGCGCCCTCAATCTTACCATCTACTTTGACTTTCGTATCATTCTAGTTTAATAGGTCTAGACCACAGGTGAGTACCATTTAATTTTTCTATGTACTTTAATTTCTTGTATCTATATATATTATTACTACGTGTTAAATTATATCAGGGACGACATACGAGTCGAACTTCTAATTTCTCTACAGAATATAATGCTACCAATGGGAACTACGGGCGTAATGCCGTCATGGCAATGGTTTTGTACGAGTATCATTAAATGCCGTCTCGTTCCTTTAATACTCACTGTTCTTGCAATCTTCTAGCTTGACGCACTGTCCGTCTTTCCGTCTAACTAGTCCGTCTGCGCATCTACAACCCGGCTCGCAGTAGGCGGCGCAAACTCTGTTCGGTCCGTTTGACTCGCATGTTGGCTCGCAGTGAGCGGAGCACGGGTCGTACACTTCGTTGGGGGGACAGAGTGGGGCAGCTGCATAAAAGATACATGTTATATAAGTACACATTATTTTCTCAAAAAAGACCGGACAAGTGCGAGTCGGACTCGCCCACCGAGGGTTCCGTACAAATTTATAGGTACATATTACATTAAAGTACCCTATACATTTTGATTTCCTTAGTACAGACTATATTTTTCTTAATTTAATTACAAACGTACAGTTTTCAGATTCTACCGTATACTTGTAGTATAAAAGTGGTTTTCCACCGACAGGGCGAGACGAGACGAGACGAGGATTGGATTGAAATTTGTATAAAGTTGCGCGATGCGCGAGGAGAGGATTAAAAACTTCAAACAAATTTCAATTCAATCGTCGTCTCGTCTCGTCTCGTCTCGCCCTGCCAGTGGAAAACCACCTTAAGACGGTATTACTTGGCAAATTTCATAGTTCTAGGTCAACGAAAAATTTTGGTTTCCTTGAGAGTGTCGAAATACGAGTATAAGTATACCTACGTTTTTTGCGACATAAACGGCCGTTTTAGAAATTTGTTTTTTTTCACAGCTTCAAGGGACCGTAGACTTTAGTATATAGTTTTATTTTCAACTCGATACTTCTACGCGTTCCCGAGATAAAGGGTCTTGATAGATAGACGGATAGATGGACGGACAGACAAACGGACAACAAAGTGATCTTACAAGGGTTCCGTTTTTTTCTTTTGAGTTACGGAACGCTAAAAAAACTAGGATCACTTCAAGCTAAGAGTGAAATACAGTATCTAGAAAAGCATGTTTCACCACCGACTATAGGAACCTATCATTATTATAGACTCCATTTTAGAAGAAACATGAAAATAGTGAACATTTTCCTTTAAAATACTGCTAAATGTTTAAGTCAACAGATAAGTCAGATTTGCCAAAATACATCAGTTTCTAATATTTTGAAAGGAAACTTTGAGTTTTTCAATATTCAAGAAAAAGTACTTCAACCAGCATCAGAAAATAATGAATTATGAGAAAGAATAACACTCACAGCAGTCTTCAAGATCCACACATTGACCATCCTTCCTTCTGACCAAGCCGTCGTTGCACCGGCAACCGCCTTTGCAGTAAGCTAAGCATGACACATTGGTTCCGTGCGATTCGCAAGTGTCTTCACAGTGCGCGTTACATTCGTCATAATGCTCTGATGGTGGGCACGAAGGCGCTACAAAAATAAACGCGTTGGCACCTATATACACAGACTACCTCCACTAGACGGAGCATGTTGGGCGGCGCGCGCTCACATCAGATATGGTCAATCGTATAGCATTACGACATTACGCGACCGGCCGCTCGTTCAGTTGCGACCATGTTTCTGACTTGTGTGTGCACCAAACGTGATATAAATATTTCTGTTCAATCCGACGACAATCTCGAAACATAAAATTATAAAAAAGATGTGAAACACGCGTTGTATTAGTAATATCTACCGATATTTTATCGCCCATATGCGTGGTGAGCTCGTGTCGTATGGCATGCTCCGTCTAGTGGAGGTGGTCTGTGCCTATATAATACTAGGCAGTAGGCTGTATGGTTTTGATCGACACGCAGAAGTCCAACGCGGTGGTACACGTACACATCCACTCCAGAAAGCGATATACAGACAGAAGTGGACAGCAGAGGTAAAAAGCATATGTCGAGTAAACTACCTCATTATTAATTTTTATTGTTGCACAGTTGTTATCTCTTTGTCAACCTGTTTAATTATTCTGTGCAATACTACGTACGTGTCTACGTTTGTAAGAGGACTTACGACATTGGTCCAGTTTGACGCATTTGCCATCACTTCGCCTGACTAGTCCATCACCACACCTGCATCCAGGAATACAAATGGCTGTACACGGACGTCCAGGTCCGTTGTGTTCACATGTTGGCTCGCAGTGAGCAGAGCACGGGTCGTAGACTTCATCAGCAGGGCAGGTAATCGCAGCTGATGATAATAATATTAACGGTAATTAAAAATACAATTCGTGCTAAGCACAGAGCTCTGTTTTTTTAAGATAAGACCTGTATTTGTTTTACCTGTGATTTACAGATAATAAATTATATTCTACTCTATCCTATTATAAGTTTACATTCGAGTGACACAGGCATTTAGGGCAACCCCTGCGTTGTGCAGTTTAATATCGCCACGTGTCCCGCTGTGTCACAGTAGAATTGCAACAGAAGGTGCTGGCCGGTTAATTTAGCCCTGAAATAGATTGATTTAGAAAATCTCGACTTAAATTAAATAATTTACGTACGTAGAAAAAATAAGTAAGTTTTTTTATAATTTTTCTCGATATTCTGTCTCAGACCGATAAAAGACCATGACTTACTGCATTCGCTAGGAACTACACATTTTCCGTCCTTTCTTCTAACGGTTCCCTCCTCACAAACGCATCCAGATTGACACTGGTAAGTGCAGATTCTGTTTGTTACGTTATAATTTTCACAAGTGTCTTGACAATGAGCTGAGCATTCGTTAAACTTCTCGCCGGCTGGACAAATAGGCTCTGAAAGGAATTTTTTCATTGGTTCAAATAAACACACTTGTACCTAAATAATATTTATCTAGGCCAATTTTTACATATAAGTGATATAACACTATAACATACCACAGTTTTCTGGTTTGACGCATTTCATGAAGCGATCTCTGACATAGCCATCTTCGCAGAAACAGTCCTCAACACACTGCCGAGTACACGGAGGAGGTTTTTTGTAGTTTTCGCAAGTTAGCGGGCAAGCTGTGCCGCAATTCATGTACTTTTCATTTTGCCTGCACACAGGAGGCGCTAAAAAGGACACAAACAATGTTACATTATACAACAATTCTTCAATCTTTTTAAGATAGCTGTAGACATTGAAGTTATCTATGTTACCAGAAAACTCAACGTAGCAGAAAAAGAAGTTGTATATGCAAAACATATTCGTTATTTTTTTCGAGCTACAGTACTTAACTGCATATCCTCATCAATAAAATGTGAGAAAAATCCAACTTAATTGTATGTCCATTTATAATGGCTGCCAAATTACGTTTCTATAGTACACCGTAACTTACAACACTCTTCAACAGGGACGCATGTTCCATTATCATTTCGCAGAGTACCAGGGACGCAGTCACAGGCTTCGCGGCAGAGCGTGATGCAGGCCCAGTCGCCATGCGTGTAGCGGTTGGCACACGTCACCGGGCAATAGGACGCGCAAAGGTTCAGTTCTTCATTAACACCCGTACATTCTTTGGAAGCTGTTGGTATGAAATGTAAAACTTGAAAATAACACCAATTTATAATCATTTGTAAATGCCATTATTATTATACCAACTGCGTATCATGCGAGGTCACGGTATCACGCATGAATAAAAACAACACCTGTATATACCTCTAGCACTACTGTGCTCCGCGATTCTTTGTCGCGTGATAAATACTACCTACATATCCATTGAATATAATTATATTAAGTACCGTAACAGTGACGGGCCATGCTCTGGCGTGCGGCAAGCGAATTAGCGGCCAGTTATGCTAGCCTAGTCTACTGGTTGAAAAATACAGTCACAGAAAATGTTCCTTAACAATGTCTTCCCGCAACCGTTTTTAATATTTTGTAAACATCCCCTTGATTGATTCTGATAAATTCTTTTATAGGTTTTATAGGTAGTTCTTGTGTATAAATTGGCTCGCCAGAAAGGCTTTGAAGGTCGCCAGAAACTAATTCACTTAACATTACTGCCATGAATAGTCGACAAAATTTTAGAATTTATCTTTAGTACGTTAAACTTTGGGAACGTACGATACAACCAGTTAAAGTAAGAAAATCTATAAATAGGAACTTACGACATTGTTCGGGCTTAATGCACGTGTTGTCTTTCAGGTTTCTCACGTAGCCTTTCTTGCAGTTGCACCCAGCGACGCAGTTCATCGTGCAAATACGGTCGGGGTTCATGTAGTTGTCACAATTGTCCGGGCAACTTGAGCCGCATGATTGATACTCTTCATGCTCTTGAAGGCATACTGGCTGAGGAGCTAAACAAAAAACTTAATGTGAAACAACGCAATATTCATAACTTGATAACCATTTGGTGGATTCATTTTTCGCTTGCCCTTATTCTATTTATAAGACTCGGCATAACATTCTTCCAAATCTCTGCCACTCGTCATCTTCCCGTTTTCATCTTTTTGAACCGTATAATTTTCTCACACAATCAATTTTCCTTCTTTCGCTATTGAAAAAGGGGGGAAATATCGACTTACGATACGCATACCACAAACATCTGATTCTAATGAACTCGGACAGTGATCTACCGTTTTTTGAGCGATACCTACTTTTCAACTGAGCTCCAACCATGTATAATTAGACCTGTAACTAGTACTTTAGCTGGGTTATCGGCAAAAATAAAGAACTAATATTTTTAAATAACTTACGGCACTTTTCAGGGCGTATACAGATACCGTACGCGTTTCGAACATAGCCCTTGCGACAGAAACACCCGCGGACGCAGACGGCGGGACAGGCGATGTCGGTTCTCTTGTAGTCTTCGCAAGTTTTCATTTCGCAATATGACCCGCAATCCTTCGCCACTTCATTTGGTTTATTACAGACGGGCAGAGCTGGAGAACGACGTGAAATACATGTAAACTCTAACCAGTTATTAGAGAATATATATCGTCGACCGTAGGCTGAATTACGGTAAGGGACAGGCAAAACAATGTATAGCATTTATACTACCGCTGTTGTTTGAACCACATTATTTGTGAGGTAATACATGAAAAAAATCTTAATTTTACTTATTTGTATTTATTGTACAAAGTAATAATCAGCCAGTATGATTAAAATACTTAATATTTGGGGTTTGAAATGAATTGGTTGTACCTACAACTTTTAAACTCCCATGTTTTGTAAGTACCGTAAAACGGGGTGACTTTAGGAAAAAATGGGGCTACTTTGATAGATATAATATGGTTATAATTAAGTATTTCGTATATTGAGTTTAGCAAAGAAAAAAATCGATTATACATAAATAACCGACCGATCGATTATACATAGAAACCGGTGGAGGCATATCATCCGCGCCAGATGCAACCCTGATGCTGACCACGATCCTTAGACATGAGGGACCGACCCCAGAGAGAGAGATACATAAATAAAAGAATAACTGCTTTTGTAATGTTGCCCCTGCTAAAATGCAGTAACCCCGGTTTACGGTAATTATAAATAATTGTATTGACTTTTAATAGGACGGGTTCAATACGATGATGTTAATGATTACCAATAGGGAATATGCATGAATTTTTCTTAACACATTGCTTAACAAAATATGAAAATACCATAAAAAAGATGACGTAAAGTCAAAATAAAATTAAAATCGAACGAGAAATACGGAAGCTATAAACATTTTAAAGCACTAATCAGACAGCGATTAAACAGAGAGATCCGATATGGACTATGACGTCATAGTACACGGCCGCCATACAATTTTCATAGTGTATTCTGTTTTGTTAGAAAGAGATAGAGATAAATCTTTGTTGTCTTATATCTTGACTACTTTTACAGTTATTCGAAAAATATTTTTTTCCTACTGTTTCTTGTATGAATGAGCTTTTATTAAAGTAAATAAAAAATATCATGCATATTTCCTATTCCTTTAAAAACCACAAAACACATAACGCGCGATTCTTATCTTAGCATTCACTCCTTAATAAAATAAACGCAACTTACGGCATTCACTTTTAAGAACACAGTTTCCATGCTCATCTTTGAGGTAGCCATCTTTGCAGAAGCAACCCTTGACGCAAACTTCTGGGCAGATCTGAGGCGGGTTGTCCAGGTCAGCGCAGCTTGGTTCGCAAGCGGTTCCACATTCCTTGTACTCCTGGTGAGGGCCACATTGGCAATGTGGTACTAAAAATATTTTTATAAATATAACGAAACACATGTTCCATTGAAACGAACTTATTAATAGGTATATTTAGAAAATGCCACCGAGCTTTACAAGGTGGTATTCTTCTAATAAAGATGGTTTTTCTGAGATACTTGGCAAAATCGCTATTTCAGTAATTTATCTTCATTATTTTGTGATTTTTGAATGAAACTTGTGTCCAAATCTGTAGCCTAAATTTCTTTAGATATGTATATATTACACTAGCTGTGTAAATGTACACATTAAGTGGGCCACCAAAAGATATACAGCTTCAAAAAAAACCTTTGCTTTGAAGCCGCAAAAAAATTCAGTGTTGCTAGTCATTAGGTAAAATTGGATGTACCTGTGGGGCAAAATTCGCTGGGTACGCAAATATTGCGCCTGTTTCTCAAGTAGCCAGGTCGGCAGTCACAGCCTGGGTTGCAAGGTGGGTTTTCTATTGGCTTATACATCGTGTACACTGATTCGCACGTAAGCGGGGGGTATGCTTTACATTCCACTGCCACTTCGTTTATACCGCAACGCATGGAAGCCGCTGAAAACGATAATTGAGAATTAAAAACATAAAACATCTGTCTCTGTTAATGAAGAAGACAGATAAAAACTTTACTTATTTGGTAGGTGCAGTAGAGATCATAAATATCGACACGTTACCAAATAGACTAACATCTCAGAGAGCCTTTAACAATAAAACGGTATTAATGTGTTATGCAGACGTAAAATTGTGTGTGTAAAGTAGCCAGATTGCAGACACTTGCAATCTGTCTACTTTCCTGACAGATGTTTATGAAAAGTCAAGACGCCAAGATATCGTGAAGTTTCAATGAAAAAGAGTAAAATGACGTCATTTTACTCATTGGTCAAACATCTCCTTATTTTTAGTTTTTAGGTAGTCGTTTAAAAATCGTTCAAAACGCTAAATTACTGCAAATATTTGAAAGTATGTAGATTTCATGGCTAGCGCGTACACTGTTTCTCTGTTCCATCAGCTCTGCTGCATTGTTTAAAAAATAAACGAGTAAATGTTTAAAAAATAAGATTATAAGAGAAAGACCAAATTAAGAGAGAGACCAAAAGAAAAGAAATGAAATAATATTTAGACTCAGACTTGTAAAAGAGCCCTTGAGGGCCTACTTGCAAAAATAAACTATTTTATTTTTTATTTATTTTATATTCATAAAATGAAACTCACGGCAGAGATCCCTTGGTATGCAAATGCCTTGGTCGTTTCTCAAATATCCGTCCTTGCAGGCACAGGCAGGTATGCATACTGATGTGATGCCGGGAGGACACGTGAAGCCGGGCTCGAGGCGCTTGCAGGAGTCCCGCGGGCACATCGACGCACAGCGCCATACTTCATTAATTGGACATCTCTTGATTGCTAAAATTGAAAAAAAAAGGCCTTGTATGATTAGGACGAATTCCGTAGCCTTACTCGTGTTGGAAATTTCAAAGGGTATAAAAAATAAGTGCTTTAATCACGACTCGTGATTAAAGGAGAACTAGCTATTTTTAATACCCTTTGAAATTTCCACAATTATTTGGTTATTGAGCGATTGGGTTTTCCATATAAACATATATTCCTTATTTTTTTTACCTAAGGAATGAATTTTCAAATGTTTTCTTAGTGCTGGTTTTTTGGAAAGTTGTCGATTTTGTCAGTTAATTTCCTGACGCCAACTAATTCAGGTCATTGGGCATTCCGTGAAAACATTTACTTTTTATCGCTTACGTATGGTAGCTACCCTAATAAAACTTACATATTAGCTACTAAGAAACACTACCAATCTTAAAGCCAAGATATGATATTACCATACCGACATTCAGCTTCCTAATTTGACTTGTGAAAAGTATCAAAAAAGTCGTGTCGCTTACGTAACATTTCCGGGGAACGCTCCCAATTAGAATTAACTAAACTAAACGAAATATACGTGTAAAATAGAAAACGGACTTACGGCAATGGTTCTCTGGTATACAATGTCCAAGATGATTTCGTAAATATCCCTTATCGCAAATGCATCGTGGTTTGCAAGGTAGCGGAATAGCGGGCAACAGGCATTTGTAGTCCGAATTTCTGGATATGCACGACTCCTTAACGCACACACCTGGACAGTCCTCCCAGTGTTCATGCAGTGGACATTGTCGATCAGCTGTTTACCACAGAAAAGGTTAAAAATTGGAAAGTGTAATAGTGATGAAACTTCCCCTTATTATTTCAATTAATGACGGCGATATTAATTTTGTACAGTATTATAAACACACGAGTAAAGAAACGGAATAGACTTTATTTGAACTGCAAAAGAACGGACATGCCGTGAACCCTTAGAGATTACTCCAGCAGAGCCTACATTTACCGATATCGGCGAAACGCATCGAGCGTCCGGAGGATGTGCACGTGCACACAACCACCGCATCCTTGGATTTCTGTACCTATCTCAGAACGGTTATGCGAATCCTCAAGGCACACACTATTCCAGCGTCTTGTTGCAGACACAGGCTTGTTGCAGCGGGTATTATCAGGCCCGGGGCCATACTGGTGGGGCGTGCCGGCGGCTCGTTTGTGCGGCAAGCCCGGCAGCGGCACAAAATATCCGCCGGGTATACCGCCGGGTTTTTTGTCGGCATGGCCGCTAGCCATGCCGCCAGGATAGTGTGTAGGAGCCTTAAACTCTAATTAGGTAGTCATTTAGTTATATAATATTAGATAGTGAAATACTTACGGCATTCTGTTGGCAGTACACAGGGGCCTGTGGCGTTATCGTTCAGCCTGACCCGCCCCTTTTCACAAACACATCCCGTGAATGGCTTGCAGAGGCTTCGCGGTCCAGTGACCTTGTAGTTGGCGCAAGTTCTCTGACAGTCTGGGCTGTCTTTCACAAAGCGTTCCAAAGGACCACATTGGGCGACTGAAATTGATGGATTGGTAAATATAGTCAAGCGAACTGTAGTTTCGATTTAAGTATGTGATATAAAATATAGGAAGACACTAAAGACAAATAATTATGTTCTGTACATTTACACACAAGAAATATTTACTGTGGCTCTTGTGAGAACGACTATAAATTCCATATAATTTATATGAATGTTATACCCATTTTAACAGCCTTCAAAACAGGAAGTGGCTCGCAATTTGGCTGTTTTTTAGGGTTCCATATCTCAAAGGAAAAAAACGGAACCCTTACAAGATCACTTTGTGGTCCGTCTGTCTGTCTGTCTGACGAGGCCCTTTATCTCGGAGACGCATGAAGGTATCTAGTTGAAATTAAAACAATATACTCAGGTCTACAGTCCCTTGGAGCTGTGTAAAAATCAAACTTCTAAGTTAACGCAAAAAAAGATATGGCCGTTTATGCTTAATTTCGACACTTTCAAGGAATTACATTCCGTTGACCTAGAACTATGAAATTAGGCAACAAGTATGAGAAAAAATCTGAAAAATATACATTTGCAATTAAATTATAAGAATTGTTGTCTTTCTTTAAAGTATTTGTACGGAACCCTCAGAGGCCGAATCTGACTCGCACTTGACCGGTTAATTTATATAGTTGTCATTCTCTTGAACTCCGTCAATATAAACAGATATAGAATTATTTTTTATTTGAAATGGTATACTTTCAGATTGGTGCCAATATTTTCAGTTCTGATGGTAAGGATTAGTGGAAACTTCTGTAATATTATTATAGGAGCATAATATAGCCATTTCAATACACACATGATGATAATCTTTCATTCATGATGGGATCCATGAAGAATTTAGACAACTTCTCAAATATTATACATATATACAATTCGAGTATTTAATAGATTTAATATCATTTAATCAACACATAATAAATTGAAAAAATAAAAGATCACCACACAAGATTAAATCCGCAACGCAGGCTTCGTCAGGTGGGTACAAATTCAAATCGGCAACAGGCTTCGTCACACTTACCACCAACAAAAGTAATCCGCAACAGGCTTCGTCACTTTAGCTTACGTTAAAAAGGATCGCTCCGAATCGTAGCTGGCTCAAAAGTGCCCATGACGCTGGCGGCGTTGCCACGCTGTATCGCCAACGAAATTTGCTGCAGTATTTAATAGTATTTCGTGCACTTGCTAAGTGCTAATCCTATCATCAGAATAGTAAAACTATCATCAGAATCACAAACCGTTAACTTTCCTACACCGCTTTATAATGTACCTATTCCTCATCGTTTTTATGAGCACTACATTCATATTCATTTGCAAGTTTAAAGATAAAATTATCGTAAACCCGAGATCATCTCTTGCGGTGTGGCACCTTTTGTCCGATTCTGTCTGTACTAAGATAAAACACTATGAAATGTATCGTGACTTTTAAAATCATGACGTCTTACGGCACTCATCCCGACTGATGCATAATCCTGTGCGGTCGTCTCTGTAGTAGCCATCGTTGCATCTGCATTCGGGTACACAACAGGGACTCTCGCACAACCAGTATGGATCCAAGAGCGCGGAGCAGTTTTGTGGAGGGCATACTTTCGAACACCGTTCAAAGTGTGAGTTTGGACCGCATACCATAGGCTCGCAGGTGTCTCGTTCTGAAAACAAAACATGTTACACTGATTTGGATGTGTTACCAATATAATGAAATTGAGTAATGCTGTATGTATGTATACCTACCTCAAGAGATGGATTATTAACTTATATTCATCGTACCAACCAACTATATTAGAATCTACTCGGCCCATATAGGACCTGATAATAAATATAAAACCATTTTACTTAAGTAAAATGTTAAGAGAACAATTGTCTTTGTCAAAACAGTAGGTATTGCATGCTACATTCATTATATATATTGTCTATTGGTAATAGATAGTTTAATTATTAAGACACACAAGGTAAACAACATTATTTTTTCAAAGTTCTCTTATCTTTAATGCCAACCAACTGGTTTAATCAGCCATTTGGTTAAATGCCTAGCATTTTCACAAAATTATGACCCGCCAGCTGGTTGACGAAGCCCCGCTACGCGGGGCTTCTATTTCTGCTCTGAGGGACACAAGCTAACTAACAAATCTAACCTAAAATTTAAATGAAAAGGCTAGGCAGTTAACTAAATGGCTTATTAAGCTAGTTGGCGGCGACATATCATAATATGTACTCCAATCGTAATTAAATTAGACGATGCGGTCGTGATCAATTATACAGGATGCTTTAATAACAATTTATAAAATATATTATTTAGCTATAATTACCAATTTTTTTTTTATTTGTAATATTTTGCGTATGAATATGGTATTTACAGACTTTATAATTGAAAAAGAAACGATATTTTTCTTCTATTCAAAAGATTTTGATATGAATACCGCACGTAAATCATACTGCACTAATTGCACGATCATCGACCAGCAGCAGTCGAGCTCACATAGTGTTGATAGCTTTGAATATCATATAATATTATACTTCATTTTGCTACTCATTAAAAACGCACCCTGTATAAAAGACAAAAAAAAAATTACCTGTTTTGGTCGGGCATCTCGAAGGTTCAATTCTCCTTGGTGACGTAGCCGACACTTCAGCCCCCACCACCAATGTAACTAACACGAACAACATCGCGCTGGCGATAGCGCGAAGACTGAGAATCTGTATAACGACACCCATTTTATAACCTTGCTGTTTTTTTCATGGATAAATAACACATAAAGATAAAACAAATGTTAATAAAAAGAAACAAAAGAGCCTCTTGTTTTATGTTGTTGGGTGGAATGCGTATAGGAGCACCATGTTTGTTCAAGCAACACATGTAACCGAAGCTACCTACTTAGTTGATACCGCCTGTACCTATTGACATTTGAAGGCAATAAATTAATTATATTGTGACAGCTGTTTTTACATAAACGTCGAGCTTCAAAGTCTGCTTATGTTATTGAGAAAACACGTGATTATTACGAATAAATATTATTTTGAATTGTAATTAATACTACTCATCAGTGGCATAGGGTCCATAAAACTGGCTTGCCTAATGCTTGCTATTTGAGCACGTTATACTACTGGTCCAAAAAAAAAATATGGAAGCCAAATCTGTTTTGGCTTGCCCAAGAGGGAAGGGTCGCGTAAGGGTTCCATCTATATTTAGAATTAAGCATATAATATAAATATAATAAATAGAAAAAAGCAGCCTAATTGAAAAAACATAATACATTTAGGAAAATCTTTTACGTATATGTCTTAGAAAAAGTTAGGTTATGTTTTGTCGTGTTTCTTCTATATTTTTTGAAATCAATGATAAAAGAGTGAAGAGGAAAATACATTAAAAGAAAGCAAATATTTGCCAAAACAATGGGAATCATCCCAGTTGGCACTACGCGTAAGGGTTTGTTATAGTTTTTTATGGGAATAAATGCCTCCTTAAGAACCGGTTAGTAAGAGAATATTCAAGATTTAAAATACGTAAAAGCAAAACGATAAGTTTTACTTGAATCAGCAAGTACTGTGGATAATTGCTAGTGACTTTTGGTAAATGGTTAAGGTTTTACTATTTGGAACATCTAAAGTAAATCCCAAATAATAAAATACCTACTGAATATCATTATCTAATCATTGGCTAATCTTTGAATACTCATACTCATTTATTTATAAAATATTTTTCAATTTCACATGTCAAGAAAAATTACAAAGAAAATTTTACAATAAGATTAAGAAATCAAATTACAAATAATAAAACGATAATAATTTAGGCATATTCAAATTAATTCCTTACATTGACAATTATATTAATAATATTTAAATATTCATTCAACAATAATAACAATAATTCTAACGCAGGGCAGCTTGTGGCGAGCTGATGGGGAGTAGCAACCCCACGTACCCGACCTTAGGGAGGGTCCATGGCTAAGAGTAAAAGGACCTCCGCCGCTGGCTTGCCTTAACCGGCCATCCAGAGTGGAGTCGCGAGAGCTAATATGGTCCAGGCGTGGAAGTGTTAAAGGGCATTACGCCGCGAGTACCCTCGGAAAAAGCGCAGCACACCTCTCGACACCCCTCCGCACCGATGTCGCCCCTAGGCCATTTTATAATATCGCTATTTGACAGGGGCCCATCTAGCGGAGGGCAAGTCACGGTCTGTCAGTGCCACGAAAGCCATGAGAAACTTTTCCTGACAGGTGCCGGGTGCCGGATTTGTTCGATAATTTTCACAAAAGCATCTTTTCATAGTAGCGAATTTTCACACCGCGTTTTTTTAATTATTCGTCTTTCTTCATGTAGCGATTTTTCATGAAGTGTTTTATAATGTTCGCGTAATTTTTTTTTCGCTTATTTTACCAGTAGATTCTTTTATCAATCGCATATATTTGTAGTCTTTTATTTTTTCGAAACTCGATTTTTTACACGTTTAAATTTTATTATTCGCTTATTATATAATACTTGCATAAAACTACAAACACGGCGCCATTCAGCAGCAGTTCCCCAAAATTTAATGCTGTAATTTATCATTGAATGAAAAAGAGCCAAATAACTGTTTCGAATTTATGACTGCGTAAGTACGAAAGCTAGTCTTTTGAGGGCAAAACAGGTTCCTGACAGTTTGTTACAAATAGTTCCGATGTGATTGTGCCACTTCAGTGCCAAGTCGAGTGTTACATCTAACAACGTGGCAGAGTGAACTTGTGGGACTGATGTGTCTTCGACGACGACGAAGAGAAGTCTTGGTGGACGGCCGCCTAGGTTGAAATGTAATATCTGTGTTTTAGCTACGTTAAGGACGAGACCATTAGCAGAAAACCAGACAAGGAGTTTCTGGATGTCACAGCTATTTTGTATCTCTAAGTGGTCTATGTTTGGAGCTGTTATTATATTGCACATACAAAAAAGTAGGAAGTTTACCATTAACTTTAAAGTAGGTCCGCTAAGGCCGAGGTGCGCGAATTTATGGGCCAACACGGTGTGATCGCAAAGGTTAAAAGTGTGGGTCATGTCGGATACAAGTATCGCAACGTGTGACGTATCCTCTGTGGCTTGCATGATACTATGTATTGTTTCACGAATTACAGATACGCTTGACCGGTTTTGCCGATAGGCATATTGTTTGCCCTGAAGCAATTCATGTTTCTCAAAAAAAAGTACAGACGTTATTCCAGCTTCGAACACTTTGGCGATAGGGGGGATTATACTAATGGGCCCATATATATTTTTTTTCAAATCGTCGTTAAATAAAACAGTCATTATACCATCTTAAAACTTAACGTAATCAGCATTACTCTGCTTGTCAGTATAATAGTCTTCAATAGAATGAAATTGGATAAAAAAACGAATTCCTTGTTAAAGGTAAAAGAATATTAAAAAAAGTAAAGTAGTACCTTCCGAATCCATCAATTACTCTGCTAAGTTTCAATTAAGTATCGTTCCCAGGGAATAATTAAATGTATCCAAAATTAATTAGAGTACGAACCCTCAAGAAACAAAGGTTAAATTGAAAGCAGGGTGTTTTATCACTGGTCATTCGTTAATTATTTGAAACGGCTCCAAAGGGTCGGACTTCTTAGGAAATCTTGAATTTGGGACTTCCCCCACCATAAAGAGCTTTTAACTGTCCTTTCCTTTTAAGAAAGGGCTAAGTTGGCCCTTCTATTTTACGTAAATAAGTTAAACGGTACGCCTTTCGTAAATTGGAATTTAAACTTTCAAATAAACTTTTCTTTAGATCACTTATTAGTCGTAGTATTTTCCACGACTTCTAATATTATTATTGTCTTACGCTCCGGTTATATTCACTTGCGACCACTTTCCTTGCATGCTTGCACATCTGTTTTGAGCCCGGAATTTCTTCGGCAAAACAAAACACTGTCCCATTCAAACTAGTTTTATACACAATATTTTATCGATATCGATAGTTGTGTAACAGTGAAAAAAAACGGCCCACAAAATAAAATAAAAAAATTAATACAAATTTTTACGTGAGGTTTCTATATAATTATATAGAGACTGATGTAATTACTACTTCGAAAATGATTTGGTTTGTGCTAGTGATAGGAGTAAATAATCATTAATTTCTCAATTATTCTCTCTGTTTCGTTAATCTCTACAGAGCCATTTATGTATACTAAATGACCGTTCAAGTTCAGTTCACTTCAAAGAAGCAAAATTTTAAAACTCATTGTAATTGGTGTGATGTTCAGGTTTGGTAAGATTTTGGGGTGGATTTCAAATATCAGCGTAGCGGTACCTGTCGGTCTTTATAAAAAAAAGTACTAAGGGTAGAGTATCGAAACTTTTACATTTGTTGACTAGTACTTTTATCTAAATGGCGCTTCAATAAAATTCACCGACAGTTTAATAGTTTTTTTATAATACAACAAAACATATGTCAAAAATCATTACCATGTAGCAAAAAAATTCAAACCTTCATGTTTCTTGTGAAAAATTTCAAATACGCAACGTACGAATCCGAATTTTTATTTATTTATAATCTCTCCATACTGTATTCTTATGTATACAAAAATATAGAATTATTCTTTCAACAACTAAGTATAAATAAAAATATTTAAACTTTTAGTACGAATTTTCGTCATCGCCCTAAATGTAGTGTCAAAGTCAACACAGTTTTGTCTAAGAACGGTGAAATACAGTGCGTATACCCTCTCCTGCTTCCTTAGTTCAGTTCCAATCACGACAGAGAGTGCATGTTGCTGCATGCGCGCACTGAGCAAAATTAACGACAAAAGTGTATCCGAGGAAGTTAATTGTCACGGCTTCGCGTCAACGCCATATTGCAAGTTATTTCAAGTACCTAAGTACTTGTATAATTTTAAAATTATTTATCTACAAATATGTGGCATGAAATGGAGATACCGATCTAGCACCGTCCATTCAAATAATATTAGGCGTTCTAGAATAATCTACAATAAGAACGCATATCGTCATCACCTTAGCCGTCATCTCCGGTGCTCACACCATGTATGGTGATGATCCCGTATGTATGGTGATGACGATTCTGTTTATTTATTAAGTTATATCAATGTTGTTAACACTGTCATATAAGTAAATGTTCTCCAAACAATGTACCTAACGGATATCGCGTAGTTCCCTGTCAAAGGACGGCATAAAATTAGACTTTATATACGACTTCGCCTGGCTATACATTTTCCTGTCATGGTTTCAATATAAATTAAGCATTTGTTTAATTAATACCTTGATAAGGTACATATTATTGAAAAAATAACGGATCACTCACGTCATCAATTGTCGAAATTCACTCGACATGTTTCGGGTGATCTCGACGCCCTTCTACAGGAGAAATTGCGACGGCGGTGCGGCGAAGACTACGGGCCGCCGCTCTGGTAATGGTAACCCACCCGTAGTCTTCGCGCCCGCGCGGGCGCAGGGGGAATAGGCTAAGAACTACTCACATTGTCAATATCAACCGTACGGTTGCAAACAACACTGACCACATCAAATTCTAAGGGCGCGTCACCATTAACCACGGGCGCACTACGTAAAACTGTCTTCCAACTATGGGGAACTGACCATCCACTATCCCGATTGAAATTCGGGCGACGACTAATCTCGATGGCCTCACGAACTTTGCGAGGGATAAACAACTTTTCTCTCGCTAACACGGAAACCTTATCAAAACTGATATAGTGCGTCGTATCCGAATTTAGCGAATGTTCCGCCACTGAAGAATGCTCTCCAGTTTTTTCATACTTCGTATGTGCTCCGTTAGCCTTGCGCACTGTGCCCACTTGGCTGTGCCCCGAGCATATTGACCCCTTCGATCTGTTTTGAAGGAATCAGTGGAGTGTCTGCTCAATGTGTCTCTCGGTGCGGGCCAGTGGGACCAAACTTCTCTCCCTATCCGGAACGGTGGGCTGGGCGTACGGCGCGCACGGGATGTGAGTCTGTCGGCTTTTTTAGCATCGGCTGGCAGAGTCGTAAATCTCGTTTCCGAAATTTTCGCGCTGAGTGTTGGCAAGGCAGCCATTCCGTACGCGTCTGAAGCCCAGGCAGCTTGGACGGCTCTCAACCCAGGTTCGGTCCTACCGGAAAAAACTGGAACGTCAGCGGGCATGGGATGACGTAAGGGGTGAAGCGGGTTATGGACGGCCTGTTAGAGGGTGCTTTCGATGTGGAGAGAGTGAGACTGAACGCTGTAACGAGGCCCGAGTCCAGGGCATGACTGCAAGCGCTTCCCTCTCCACACCTGGGTATGGGTACCCTCCTTGAAAACGACTCGTTAAGGGTGGCTGTGGCTCTCCGCCTGGGCTGCGATGTTTGTGAACCTCATTTATGCATCTACGGCACCATGGTTGAGGGTAACGGTCACCATGCCTTGAGTTGTTGTCGTTGTGCTGGGAGATTTCCTCGCCACCATACCCTCAACGATATCAACCGGAGGGCGTTGGTATCGGCAAATGTTCCGTGTTTGTTGGAGCCTCCCGGTGTTAGCCGGACAGATGGCAAGAGACCTGATGGAATGACCTTGGTACCCTGGTAGAGAGGTAAGTGTCTACTGTGGGACGTTACATGCGTCAGCACTTTTGCTGCCTCGCATCTTGCTCGTACCACCAGCACCAGGTCTGCGGGAGCAGCCGTTGAGGTGGTGGCTTGTAGAAAGCGCGATAAGTATTCGGTACTTACGGGTTATGTTTGTCCCCTTCGCGGTAGAGATGACCGGGTGTTGGGGGTCTGACGCTAAGGCCTTTGTCGCAAAGATTGGGCGGCGTTTGCGTGAGAAGGGTCTTGACCCTCGTTCCGGGTCATTCTTGGTGCAAAGATTGTCCATCGCGATTCAACGCGGTAATGCGGTAAGTGTGTTGGGCACCTTTGCGCCAGGAATGACGCGGGCGGCTTACTTGACTAGTCAGATATTATTGTACTTAGACTTTGTGTAAATTTTGACCGTGTATTTTAATTGAATTTAAGTGTTGTTGAAATCCATAAATGTTTGTTTATTTGCTTACCGGCTGTTTTTTTTTATCCTATTACCTATAAATCGTCATTACCCTAAACATAACATCATCACCATACCTCATAAAATCATTACCATAGCTTAGTCGTCATCGCCATAACAAGGTTTAATTTTTAGGAGCTCATAACTCCGAAACTATGCATCAAATGATTGGCTAATTATACAGACATTAATAATCAAAGTCTCCTTAACCATTTATGATAGAAAAATATGCATTTCCATGAGTTTTTTTAGAAACCAATTTTTTGTATGGTGAAATTTAAGTCGATGAAATCCACCCTTTGACAGGTACCTACAATCTTGTATTAAATATTTTTTTTGTTTGGAAGTCCGTTTTTTTCTACTATTATAATACAATTATCGATATCGATAAAAAATGTTTCTAAAACTAGTTTGATTGTGACAAAAGTTTTGCGAAGGAAATTCCGGGATCTGACTATAACAATCTAAAAAAACACGGAACTTCAACAAACGTAAGTTAACTCTAACAAAACATCCCACGCATATATGATTTTTTTTAAAATATTTGTAGATATTTAACGGCTGACCAGAATAATGGTTCGGTAATATTGTGGATTTTACATTGGCAACAATTTTACGATTGTCAATGTCACGTCAATTTTGGTCACTGATGCCAACATAGCACATTTAGTGTAATAAATTAAATCAATTTTCGCCTTACCACAGATTATATAATATGGCCTTACACAGAATAGAAAGGAACAGAAACTCATCTGCTTTGATCTTGGTAGGTGCGATTCAAAGCATAGCCACCCGTCAAAAAAATCCTTTGTCGCGTCGTCGCCGACAAGTGTAAGGGGTGTCACTTATCAGTACCTAATTAAAATTATACTTGGATATGTATTACGCCTATAATTAACCAACTTTAAGGTTATCTTTAACCAACTTCAAAAGAGGTGGAGGTTCTCAATCCGACCGTATGTTTTTTCTATGTATGTTTCCCAATTACTCAAAGACGACTCGACCGATTATAAACATTTATTTTTTATTTGAATTGTAATACTATCATTCATTATCTTAGGAGCATCGAAAAATCGTTATTTGAGTTAAAAGTTCAAAAGTGTGCAACCTCTCAATACACACCGATTTTGATGAATTTTGAAATATGAGGCTTTTACATGAGTTAGGCTCAAAAATCGAGCAAAGTGAAATGAGAAACAAAATTTAGAAAAATTAAACCCTAACCCAAGTACTTAGTATAAAAAACATAATGAGTCCTGCCTATTGTTTATAGCTTGGCAAATTTGTTGGTGACACTCCCATGGTCTGCGCGAGGGGCGGGGGACGATGACGTCACACGATGCGAATTATGTACGGACAGTACGGATGTATCTATCTACCGATGTCACTAAAGGCAGAAGCAGTCTTTCGATGCTATCGGGTTGAAAACGCAGTTTAAAGGCAGATTTTTTGCAGTTAAAATAACTGCACGCCAACTGCGAGCGGACTGCGCAGTTGGTTTACAATTTTGATGTAGTTATTTCACCTGGAAAATAACCACCTTCCAACTGCACTTTTGCAGCGAGAAAGCAATTTTTAAAATAGGTAGGTATGTATACGCGATGATTCTTAATCGGTGATCAGGTACCGATTTTTCTAACTCAGTAATTGATGGCGGTCACGTTGATGTCGTTATTAGTTTCATCTAAACAATTTTTTTTCTGTGATAATTTTTATTTCGAAATCTGTTTTATCCTAAATTCCTTGTTACCCTACTAATCTGTATCTGTGAGATTACAACCTCTTTAAAAAATTAATGGCAATGATAATTTATGACTAATAACTTGTCACTGGCATGTATGTAAACAAAGTTATAGAAGTCGCAAATATTGAATGAGAAAAGTAAATTAGTTTAAAACAACATGCCTTGACCATATCTGTGCTCAAATATCGAGCGTTACAATATTGTAGGTACGTTTATCAATACAAACCAAGCAAGCACGGCCGGCCTCGACGTCGTCCTGACGATCTGGATCGACGCATTTTAAGATGCTTTGCTCGGGATCCTCGTAGAAGCAATAGGCAAGCAGCGAGGTTTCATGTGAGTCAGTCCTTCGTGTGGCGGCTACTTAAATCGTCGGAATTGCATCCTTTTCATTTTCGGCCATTTTATCAATTTTAATTCGTTATCTATCACGCCCTAACTACTCATACTCGTAGAAAAGTTTATTTACTTAAGATCTGTCAAATTTTTCGCGAAAGCTATGGCATTTGACGTATCGTGATCACGTGATTTTACTTCAATAATGAATGTAGGTGACCATGTATTCAGTGGTTATTAGTTTAAATTATGTTTTAACCTTTAATTAATTAAACAGTGAGTTATTTGTGTGAGACCTCGCCTATTAAGTTTGATTTTAGCTAGATATTAATATTTGTCTACTCCTGATCACCGATTAAAATTCACCGTGTATACATTACGTACAATTTGTTTGGTTTGATATCCAATAAGTTTGCCAACCGGTAGACTCATCTTTGCGTAGTTATCTCGTGTGCTTTTTTTATGTGCAGCCGTGATCATGTACACAAGTTTCCGCCAACACGACCGGCGGCCGATCGGCGCTTCTGACAGACGGCCCCCACCGCGCGCATACCTTATACCGCGCTGCTGTACTTCGTCCCCCGTCACCCGCGGACCATGGGAGTGTCACCAACGAATTTGCCAAGCGAAATGACCTTTAATAGTACATTACACAACTAGGGTGGTAATACAAAGAAAGGCCGAAATCGCAGATGTTTGCGGCCCGAGCTGCAAGCGAGGGACGTAAATATGCGATCGAGGGCTTTCTTCATTACCTCCCGTGTTGTGTACATCATTTTATGTCTACACTTGGCCAGAAAGTTCCGTACGCGCAGCGTGCGGAAAAGGCCACTTTGTGGCCAGGTGTGGCATAAATATCCTTAAAAATACTGTATCTTTTATTACTGCTAAAAACGCAGCATTACGTTTCTTATTATTTCGGGCCTAAATTAAATCTACATAGAATCTCTCTGGCAGCATTATGAGGTTTGAACTTATGAAAAAGATAAAGTAAAGTAATAATACCTAGTAGCTAGATAGTCCATTCTTGTTCTAATATATTTTAGATTTTATTCTTTGTCAAAATACCGCTCCAGGGCAAGGACGATTACTTTGAAAGCAATAGTCGTAATTAAAAGGTTCGTTTATAAGGTATTTCGTACCCCCTTAAAGGAACGAATTTCAATTAGTCCTTTAACAGATAAAGTAAAATACTTGTTTTTGTGAAATTGCCGCTAAAGAGGCAAATTAAAATAATTCTTAAATTATAAGATCTAGAAATAGCAAAGAAATAGGAGTTAATTTTCCTTAAGTTGAAAGTGTGTCAAAATAATAATGATGAGAAAACACCTACTACCTACGTACCTACTAGTGGCGTTGCGTAAAATATATCCTTGGACAAGCCGATGCAGATTTAGTGTACATTTTCCTTAACTGCTGTAGTATAAGGTGTTTGACACGCTACTGGTACTTGTCCTTGAACTCAATCTCGAGTGGGTCTCAAAATCTCACACTACCTAGGCATTAAAAAAACACATTGGCCGTCATAAATGTTATATAACGTTATAAAACATTTCTTATTATACGTGTTATACCTAATTAGTATGAGTTTTACGAAATGTTAGTGAATGTTATCCTACTAACCTATGTTCTGTGTGACTTATTTTCGTTTTATGTTTAAATACGGTAGTAATGCACACAACCCTCATGTGACAGAACTATCGGATATGCGGTATATAAACAGAAGACCCAGTTACATATCTACGTGATAAAGATATGAATATACTGTAAATGTAAGAAAATGTGTTGTAAATAAAGATAATTGTTTGACAAATAAGTTACAGTCCCTCAACTTCGAAGTTTAGTAATTAATCTTGTTTTCGCATCCCAAAAAATATCAATCATGTCGGTTTTGTACATCAAATAGCCTGAATCGACAACATTTTACCAAAACAACGGAAACTTTGGTGTTAAGTTGGAAATGGATATCGTAACATCCCTTGTTGTCGCTCCGAATCAAATTTAAAAGTAATCTTGGCATTATTTAACTTTCCCTTCAGTGTACCAAGTATAACGCAGGCGTCTATAGACCGTGTTTGTTTTTAGAACTTTATTAATAAATCTTATCATCCTCTGTATTGTGCCAGATTTATTAAAAACTGTTACAATTTTTTTTTATATTCTAGCCTTACGCCTTACCGGAAACCATTTTATATCCAGACTTTTGGTTATATTTATTATTAATAGGTATTCATACTATTATATTACATTTTAGGTACAGTGGCATAACATGGTCATTAAATATGCTAACGATTACATTACATGATACATTTGTGGCAATCTGTTCACCCTTATCAAACGCATCATAATCGGTCCCCTTTATAATGATATCCTTGCGAATATGGCACTACGGCTTCAAAATTATACGCAGAAATAAGCGAACCATAAAACTCTATTACAATGTAGATAAAGTAAGATTCCGCTTGTACTCTTATTTGGGAAAGTTTGGTGAACTTGGTAATTTATTCCAAGTGTAAAGTTAGCTCCATACACGGAACCCTCTTCAACTTGACAGCTCTCACGTGCAGCTGCAGGCGTGAAGTTAAGCAAAAATGTTACTTATAATCATGATGGATGCAATTTTACTTGGGAAGTACCGGTGCGATGCAGAAAATATTTTCTTAAAGAGTACTTGAGTTTTGCTTCGGAAAGAAATTTACAAGAATGCGATCGACTCATGCGAATAATTGGCTTTAACTTTGATAAAAAGTTCTTACTTTGCTTCATGAAACGAAAATACCGTGTTTCTCAAGAAACAGCAAACGCGCATATTTTATTTCGTTTGTTTTTTAATAGGAAAGAAACTTAGAACCTACTTTTATTTCAAAAAAAGATTACAGTTTAAAAGTAATGAAAATTATGATTATCACATTAAGCAAAACCAAAAAAAGTTAGTAATGTAAGAAATAGTGTCCGATTGGTGAGGTGATGATACCTCTTTTGCTAATCTGAAATAGCATACTTACCGACTAAGAGAACATCCATTTTCTCGCATTGTAAGTGAAATGTTTTCCCTAACTAGTTCAGCATGGGTGAGGAATGTCTAGCGGGCACCCGGTTTTTGTAGAACATAAATCAATCCTGACACAGGAACGCCTCTCCAAAGATCCACGAGTTTTTGTTGCTCTGCTCGTTCTTCTATAAAAGATACTGACATATAGGTACGAAACTGCAAAGGTTTGTAATCATCATCATCATCATCATCACCATTTCAGCCATAGGACATCCTCTGCTGGACATAGGCCTCCCCCTAGATTTCCAATTAGTTCGGCTGGAAGCAACCTGCATCCACCGTGAGCCAGTAGCCGCAGCAAGCGCAGCGTCGGACGTCCATCAACAAGATGGACAGATCTGGTAAAGATTTGTAATAAATGTGTACAAATATTATACTTTAATGAATTCGTTCCTTAAATAATACTTCAAAAAAGTTTGATATTGACGTCTTCAATTGTTCAATTCCTTCTGTGAGGCATAAATTGGCGAAAAGTAGCTTCGATTGATATTATTCTGCTTTACGTACTAGGTTACTATAATTCGGACGTTAACTAATGTTTAATTTTACAACATAATATAGTCACATGGATTGGAAAATACTAAATTATCATAACACAAAAGAAATAAACCAAAAATGTATAAAAAATTTAAAGTTGTGAGACCACAAAGTTTTAAAAAAAACGATATTTTATTTATCGTCTTAAAGAAAAATTAAAGTCAATTTCGGAATGCTTAAATAACACTGAAAAAATAAATGTACGACAACTATGTGCTTAAACGCAGTTTTTCGTGCTCAAAATGGCAAAATGGTTTTTTTTTCATACAACTTAGTACAGCGATAGAAGCGATGACGTCACCTATGACTCCCGTTTTGTATAGAGCGTTTTCAATGCTGAGTGCGATCTGCTACTTTTGATTATAATTTGTGGCTGTTATACTTATACAAATGTATTAGGTGTCATATAGATATTTGTTCCTCACAAATAGTAGAATCGATTTACGACAGAAAAAAAATCGAGTCAACAGGCGAATTATTACTACTTATTAGTTTTTATTTTTTGTTAACGACATTTGTAGGTGGTAGTTTGCTCGCGAGTGAAGTGTGTCTAAGATCGCAAGTACTATTAATCTTATGTTTATGTATGTTACAAATTCAGTTCAAAGTTATATATTTTCTCTTTATAGTTTAATCGTAAATATTGGTCAGTTTTTCACTAGTAAAATCAAACTAGCGTACTACTTTCTTGTTATAGTTTTATTTTATAAGTTTGAGTTTTAATTTTCTAGAATAGTTTTATAATGTTTAGTAAGTAGTTTTATTTAATTCAAATTGCATTGTTTTTCAATAGGATATTTTTTAGTTTCTAACTTTGTACATAATACTCTAATTGTTTTTGAGATTAAATTAGATAATATTACTCAATTTATAAATAAAATTAAAAATAGTACATATAAAAAAAAACTAGCGTATAGGTACTTGTTTATATATTTGTATGTGCCGGGAGTAACGTTTGTGCGTAGCATTTAACTAAATGTTAAATATTACTATGATACTATAAGTGAGATCCTGTAATGGGTCTTTAATACCAGTTAAGTTACTATTAATAATATAGTTTAAGCTGTTGGTTCTCCATGTAAATAAAAAAAATATATATAACTATGGCTGAAAAAATTGTGCAACTGTCTACACCAGAATGCATAATACTCGTATTTTGGATCATACTTGTGTGCACTGGACTACTAGTAGAAAAACTTGAGTTTAAGGTACATAAAAAGTTCATGCACATTATACATTTGTGAATAGGTACACGGCTAATAAATAACCGGCATCAAATTACGACAAACAGATCGCTTCATCGTGGCATTTGCTACCATTCGATATGATAGTCGATTCCAGCTTCACAAATCTGTGTGATTGGGCCCCGTCAGCATCGAAACATCCGATTAATTTGTCTTATTAGTTCCTCCCTCGCTATTGACTGTGGATCGAACCGTACTTCCCAACAAGATAATTGGTAAAGGAAAATGTTATTCTTCTTCCTCTAATTGGCTTTGGCTATTCGTGTTTGTGGTTTTGCGTTAGATGAATAAACAATCAGTAGGTTATTCAGAGAAAACCTACACTTGCGAAGTGAGTCAGTTACGTAAAGGTCAGATGAATTTTATTGTATAGTGGAGGAATCCTCTATTAGTTTTGGGATTTACATAAATATTGTCTCCCAGTCCGACCTAACTCAGCGTGGTCCGGCTAGCGACCTGGTTCGACCCCAGGGAACGCCAGGGCCGACCACCCGGTCCGACAATCGCTACGCCCGGGTATGGGTTGCGAGTTTGTCAGTTGCTAAAAAAAAAAATATTGTCTATGTAATGGTCAATAATTAATTTAATGAGTCTTTTAAAAAGACGGACCAACTATTACACCTAAAAAGATACTTTAAACATTACTTAGTACTTAGCAAAATAGCCTGTACTATTGTTGACGATAGCCCCACCGAACCCCGACCCGACTGAACATCGTCTAACTAAGACCCTGAACATGTTTTGTAAGTAGCTATAAGCCCTAGGACTACTTCCTAGAACCATGTTTTTTAGTTAGTACGTAAGTGAAATATTTAAGTATTTTACGAGTTTTTGCCCGTACAAGAGGCCATATGTGTAGTGTAACGACTCATTAGCACTTGTGTAAACCTTAGAACCCGATCCCCCTATCTAGAGCTTAGATAAAGACTCGTAACGAATGTGTAAATCGAGTGTACCCAGACTTCACTGGCAACTAGTGCTAGGAGCGGCCAGTGAACGATTTGGTAGGAGATCTCGACACACCCACTCGAGGCTTCTACCGGTCAGAGCCAGCTTACCATGAGGATTGTGAGGCGATGCATATAACACGCCCATAATTACCATGAGGATTGTGTAGTCGAGTATATAGTACGTTAGTCGTTACCATAACGTAAAACGGCAAAGAGCGAAAGTTTTCGAACAACTTTGTGTATCGATGCCCTATAATTTCTCGGTCTGACCACGAGAATTCAGCGTAGGATGGTATCATTCTGAACGGAATTTTCCATCACGCAATATGTTGTAAATGTTGCGCAACAATCGCTTGCTTAAATACGCCGGGAGCTCATTCGGAAGCCAGTTGGCGTCGTGAACCCAAGTTGTAAACTCATAGTGAGAAACAGAACCGAACCAGTAGTGATCCGATCCGAACATAGTAAACCTAGAACCTAGATCCCTAGCCTATGACCTAAGTGAAGTCTAGGTAGGACTTAAAGTCAGTGAAACAGTATTTCTTTATTACGTGTTGCGGCCCGAGCCGCCCAACTAAGAACAAGTATTCTTTTAATAGTGTTTAGCGTGTAAATAGCTTATAGGGAAGTATGAACATTATTAACTATTTAATACTGATTCGCTGATTGATTTTTGTGTGACTATTTCTGTGTTATATCCCGTGTAATAGATTTAAGTGTTGTGTTTAAAAGATGGTTAAGCCAGCGTCGGGTTTGTTAGTGTCATTCTTCCCGCGTGGTAGAACCCTAGGAAGGGCACACTAGAGTCAGTGATTTAAAACAATATAAGTGTTAAATCTGAACCTTTGTTTTGAGCCAATCGATCCCTTAGTAATTAAAACTCCAGGAGCCTTACAACCTCCTGTGTATGAACCTGAAGAGCTATCGTAGCTGTATAATCTGTTAACTTCGGGACCTCACGAGATCCGTGAGTGCGTCGTTAACAACTATTTTCTTTATATTGACTAGCTACTGTTCCATTATTTGTCCTGGGATAATGGTTTGCGTGTTGCTAGTAACTTTTCTTGTACATGTCTCTTTCTTTCTCTGATTGTTCGTTAAGATAAATTCTATGTAGTTTAGAAGTTAGCAGTTTGTAACAGAATTATACTAGCCGCGTTTAGGAGGTTCGCCGTATTTTGTGAATAAGTATATATAGTTTACTAGTAATCAGGCCATAATTTGTAAGTACCTGCTTATTATTAAAATTAATTGAAACAGTCAGACTATTGACATTACTTCATGTCTTTTAATACGTTGCATAATTTTTACCGTTTCTGTTAAAAATTAAGTGTAACAAAATAAAGTACCCAGTGACACTAGTTTATAAGGCTGTCGGTGAACATAATTATTATGGATAGTGCATAACCTTACCACTCAGCCACAGATTTTATTTTCACACTTTCTATTCGAAAAAAGTGTTTTTCTTCCTTCTTAAGTGGGTTCTTTTTCTGTTCAAAGTCATTAGTCATTAATGTGATTTACATTTTTTCTGCCATTATCTTGATGTTGCAGATAGTTCGCACACAGTATTAATCTTATACGTTCAGTTTAGATGTCCCTCATAGTCGGTGTGTAAAGCAGTAGGCGTCACGCGGTAGCAAATTCATTTTCATCTTGGGCGATAACATTTGAATAATTTTGCTCCCTTGTGAATCTAATGCCTATTGGTAGAGTTTTAGTCTCCTCGTGTGCTTCGGTCGCGGATGGTAGGACTACGTAGTTATAGGTAAGTACCTACACATTCAAGTCCCGTTATTGTTAAACAGCATGCATTTAACGAAATGCATCAGAGCGGTTAAAAAACAACGCCAGAAACACTTTGATCAAGCATCGCTCTGGACAAAGCGATTGATCCCTTTTAAATGCAGATACGGTTGCAATACAAACACGGGAAACTCGAACAAGAGCTCAAAATGTAGTGATCATTTTGCGAAAGAAGTAAAAACGGCAAAGTGCACTTTTCTGTTGCCTAAGAGCTGTAAAATAGTTTTTGCAAGAAGTTTTATTGTTATAGTCTTATAGTAGTTTGTTCTTTCTTACATGTAGGAAGGTATAAGTAAGTAGAAATATAATCTTAACTTATTTTGACTTAGTAGACATATTTCTATTTTAATTTTTAATTAATCTATTTAATAACATTGCAGGTAAATTGGGCGAGAAACTCATTTCTTACTCCTTTGCTACCGTTCCAGAAACTTGCCGTGTCTGGATCGTATATAATTAACTACTATTATTGCCTTCTTTTGCATCTGTAGATATAGGTAGACACCAGTGGCGTGGCGTCCAAAGAACTGGATTCCTACCGGGTTGCCTAAAGTGCTCAAATGCCTAATATCAAGCACCTTATTCTACAGCTCTTAAGGAAAATGTACGCTCAATCTGCACCGGCTTACCCAAGGATATCTTTTACGCCACGCCACTGGTAGACACATAATATAAAAATACAGCTGTACCGAAGTTATCGCTTTATTGAGATTTGGCAGTTGTATATTTCGAATATAGCGTGTTTTAAAACACTCATAGTGTCGTCGTCTGCAACTAACTTCTAGTCTCATCTAACTTCTCCCTTCTTCTTTAACAATCTTCTGGCAAGACACATATTCCCAACGAGTCGTGAAACACATAACCATCCTTGCAGTCGCACCGGTTGTACTGGCAGCTACTGAAGCAAGTCTTGTTGGAGTCGTTATAGTCTGAACAGGATCGGCCGCAGTGGTCGCCGCAGCCTGATGTCGCATTTCTGTCTCCCCCGCAATCAGCTGGAAATAAATACGTTTCAGCTTTATATTTCAACACTACTTAAATGTTGTTTAAGTACCGTTTAACTTTCAATTTCGTTACGTAACGTAACTGCCCCAAACATGTACGTTTTTTTTTGGAAATACTTATTTGTCCGTATAAAAATTTACAGATACCATTGACTTTTCAGAATAACGATAAAAGCAACCTAACCTCTACATGACTTACGCAAAAGATTTTTCAAACTGTTTTTTGTTTAAGCTCAAGGGAAATTATGCAAATCCCAGAAAGTCCGCGATCTTTTCTTCGACTTTCATCGTTATTATCTTGCATTTATAATGTACTAAATATTATATTATAGGACTACATTTGTAGGTTAACTTATGAAATACCTATAGGTACGGTACAGTCAGCAGCAGATATCTATTGTCGCCCAGAGTAGCCAAATTTATCTTAACACGCCTTTGGTGCTATAGGAATAAGGTCGTTGTTAAGATATACCGGGTGTGGCCTGTAATACGAGCAAGAAATTAAACTATAGATTCTACTCCTCAAATAATAAAACTTTTGTTCAACCACTTTTTAAAAATATGTAGTCCTTAGATTGTCTCTTTTTCATACAAAGTAATTAGTATTTTCAATGTACATCAAAATCCGTCTAATTGACATAGCTTGTCAATCTTGACACCCTACAGACGTAATCAATTTCGCAATACATTGCGTGTTCGGATAAACTTTAAAGTGTGCTAAAAATCAAACCACAAGTTATTTTTAAAAGTCGCTGAATAAAAGTTGTCTAGTTTGAGGAGTAGAACCTACGTTTAACTTTTTTGCTCATATTACAGGCCACACCCGGTATTTGGCTACCCTGGGCGACAATAGATATCTGATGCTGACTGCACCTACCTACCAACTGAGTTGAAAAAAGTAGCCGCCATTTTGAACTTTTTAATTATTGGACCGATTGCTTTCAAAATCGATATTTAGGGAGATGGTTGGTCTCCGACATCGAATCCGTTAACAGAATGACAAAATGTAGCCGCCATTTTGAACTTTTTAATTATTGGACCGATTGCTTTCAAAATCTATATCTGGGGATCCGGTTGGTCTCCAACTTTGAATCTGTTAAGAGAGTGAGAAAAAGTAGCCGCCATCTTGTGTTTTCATTTAAAAAAACAATGGATATCTCGGAAAGTAAGCATTTTTTTACTCCTAAAAGTTGTTAGAATCTATAGTTAAAGGTGGTCCGGTTACTCGGGCCCACGGTGTAGAACCCAAATAAACGTTTGTTTCTTTTTTACAGAAATTAAGGGTGCCAACCCTAATACTCTTAATTAAGTGTAGCTAGTTACTTTAAAACAGGCCTTACTAGCTGAGATTATAGCGCTAACTAAACAAAAAACTTTTCAATTTTACAAAAATTAAATCGACAACCCTAACGTCCTATTGGAGCGTAGGTATTTATTTCAAAAAGTAAGCCTAGCTTCCATGCTGCTCTATTTATTTACTGTGTCAATAATTTGGGAAAGCACATCCGGACAAATAAAATTATGCCAAATCGAGGGAACTCGAATTCAATGCCTCAAGTAAAATGTAAGCTAAACGCAACTGTATACAAGACTTGTGCCAAAGTATACAGACGAACCAGTAGTCCGACTTCGGCCGATTAGGAGCGCGCGACACGTATTCACACAGACGCGCGATAGCACGTCTGTGTGAGTGCGATCCATACTGAAGCATTCTTAAATACTCTTATTTCTTTCGCGTACACATTCAAGCGCGCGATGTACCTTTTGTAGGAAGAAAAATTACTGCTAATATACTGTGCTTGTGCTGTATTGTATTTAGTTTATATGTAAGTTGTTCGCTTTTTTTACGGAGGCATTTTTTGTTAGAGGTACGCTTGAAAACGTTCTTATATTTGGAAGGTCAGATTATTAAGACTGTGGAGCGACTGCATTGATTCTGTCTGATCCCCATAACCAATAGGTACCAAATACCGCTCAATGTTTTCTAGTATGAACGTCGGCTACTATAGTTAGATTAGAAGGATTCTATGGTACAAAAGACGAGAAGACTCGCTGAGGTATAGAATCTGTAATTAGTACTTGGTATCTTGTGGTCTCAAGTTTACCCTTCTAGCTTCTATAGGTAAATGATACCAAATACCAACCAACACGCTCTAGGTACAAGTCAAAAGAAAGGTTACTTTTCTACCCTCGCATGAATTTTTCAAGGTAATTTGAAAATTAAATTGCCATGTTGTTATGTTAGCACAAATTCTAGAAACGCTGTTAGTGATGTAATTGTGTTTCGAGTGAAATTGTTTTTAGGATTATTAGTATAGGTAATAACAATTACATACATGTAATGTTAGTTTGGTAGGGAAATGTGATTTATAAATGTCTGGAATGAAAGAATCGCATTTGGTGCACTAATTATTACTAAATATCCCAAGGCAACTGGCAAAGACCATTCAACCCAACAGAAGTTTAGAATATAATAATTTTTACTTAAGAATAAAATAAAATGTTGAACAGGTAAGTAGAAAGCACTTTGTTATTGTAACATTATTTGTTATGTAAACATATGCATGCATAAGGTCGTTGCTATAATTGCACAAGTAAAAAACAAACAAGGCTACTTAATCAGAAGGTACACCATGCATGCAACCGTTTATGTAAAGTAGGTTTATTTACGAGGATGATGCACCTTTGGATCTGTTGGTGTACCTACCTACAGCTTTATCCTACGCGCTATTAATGCTGAGTATCGGGAAAGTTTAAAAAAAATAAGCATACCTATTAAAGCAAGTTGCATGTACAGTTCAACAGAGAAATCGGCTTTGTCTGCCTTTGTGCGGCTAATGATGTAACAAACAACTGAGGAACGCGAAATATTACAAAGCAAGTAAGATAGAGTATAGTGTAAAAACTTTAACTATCTATTATACTTGTTGAATTTACATGATATTATTGTACAAATGGGCATTTTTATTTTTAAATGTACGGTTAGGCGTAACTTGAGCTATGTTTAAATACCGTGTCAGTTGGTGCCGAAATATATGGAGTTTGACACAAATTGTCAGTTTTGTGACAGCCTGCTAGTTAAGGGCACATCTAAAAAAATGCCTAAATACTCGATCTTATAGTTCAGTCAATGAATATTTTAACTACTTAGGTGCTTTACTTTTTTAAGTATATACACGTAAGGTAGGTAATACAAAGTGTTCATATTTTTTTTAATAAGTGGAATACTTTATTTGACAGTGTTTGGTATACCTAGCTTAATACAGGTAATTTTAATAATCGACTTGAACTGTAACTTAAAAAGTATTGACTAATGAGCAACTCGCTATGATGGTTTTCTAATATGCAAGTTGTATTTGCTTTAGACATGCGCATAATATAATGTGTCACTAAAGTGAAAAGAGGGGTATAAATATTTAGCTCTCAAAGATATTTTTCATCACACTTGCTCGAAAATGGTGCATTACACGTAGGTTTTGCGGGCCTTAAATGACCTATTACGCCCTAGGGCGTAATGGTTTTCTTTTTAAATTTGAAACGCTGGTTCTGTTTTACTCTTATTTGCCATGGCCAAAGGAAACGCCAACTTATTTTTTTTAACTTTTATCACTGAAATATTTATTTAAAGATAACTGTTATTGCAAATACATGTAAACACATATTTCGGTAACATTAATTAAATGTTTAAATAGTGTATTTCAGTATTTTGCAAACATAAAATCAACCATTTTAGGTCTTTACCGCTATGGTTTCCGAACGTGACTTGACTTTCGCATTGTCTATGACATATGTCACTAATGTCACTTTGATGTTTTAATATTTTCTTGTCATACTGGGACGATTAGTAAGGTTATATTATTAAGATTTCCTCACAAGTGTGATGAAAAACATTGTGTGTGCCACGGGCGGTAAAGGAGTTACAAACCCGTGTTATTAAAGCCCTCGGTTTCACCTCGGGCTTATAACATACACTCGTTTGTAATTCCTTACTTACCGCCCTAGATACACAATGTACTAATGTATCACGCTTTTAGCTCAGTAGCTCCGCGGTGTGTCAACGGCTCACTAGTTCTTTCTTACAAGCTCCGTAGTTCCGCGGTGTGTCAACGGCTCACTAGTTCTTTCTTACAAGCTCCGTAGTTCCGCGGTGTGTCAACGGCTCACTAGTTCTTTCTTACAAGCTCCGTAGTTCCGTGGTGTGTCAACAGATCACTAGCTCTTAGAGCTCAGTAGCTCCAAATCCGAATATTTCCGAATGAAAGAGAGAGCAGTAATGGGTATACGGTGACGGGACTGGGACGAAAAGTTCATGTTGATCGTGTCTTTTCTCACAGCTCACGGCTCAATAGAGCTACTTGAGAGCGAGTAAACGAGTGAGTTGAAAGATATATCGAGTTGTTTGAATTGGAACTGAGTTAGTGAGCTGGTGAGGTAGACCAACTGATATAAAACACTCTTTAGAAACACTCACTCGCGAGCTAAGTACACATGGCTAATTTGCTTCCCTAATCATTTTACGGTGTAGGTATATGCGCATACATTTTCTCTGACCGTAAAAAATCGCTTGTAATTAAACGAGCGACAGAAGCAAGCGAAGCGTCTCCGTTTCAGCTTGGGCAAGAATGCATTTGTATGTCTGCCTGTCCAGTGAATGTCCAACTGTTTTCCTCTACATGTCCCATTTCTCAACCTATTCTCGTGAAATTTTGTGAGCAGGTTCAATATTTTTTGTCGTTTCAGTTTCTGGAAACTTTTCAAAATGACGGAGCCATGTGGATTGACAGACTCGCGAGGTCTTCAGCTCACAGAGCCACTAGTCTAAACGGCGTATTTGAGCTCTTACATTCTAAATCCACGTTATGTATCGTACGTAAGTCTTTATATTCGCCAATCTGTGGTATGCAGAAGAAACTAAAAACGCAAACGCTATAATAAACTAGATTTCAGTAAGATAATGTCCGGTTGAGCTATGTTTGCACCTGATGTTTGTGAAGTTGCATACAATTGTATTGTAAAAAGTAACTTACGGCACTCGTTCTTCAATATGCAGGTTCCGTTTGCGTCCCTCACGTGGCCGTCCATGCACACACATTCCGGCCTGCATATCCCAGTACTCCCGGTGCACGGTTTCGGCCGGCCGAGCTCTTCGCAGCTCTTGGGCCCGCAATGTGCACATTCCACGAACGTCTCGTCTTCTCTGCATGCTGACCGTTTTACGGCTGTAATGAAGGTATTAAGTCTTATAGCAGGCGTTATATCAAGGGTTATATTGTCGTCGTTTATCGCATAGAATGTAGACACGTGCTAATTAATTACAAATGTACTGACATATCAAAATATTTTAGTAATCGGTATCTAGAAACGTTGCACACTAGTGTATGAAATATTTTGTTTCTTGAATGATATATGTAGAAACACCACAAATATTAATTATATTACGAAGTTCACGATTACTTCTATGCAGACATTACAACTCAATACAATACTCTTTATTATACAGTAAAAAAATTACAGAGATCCTTAAATAAACAAGATACTAAAAAAGAATGGCAGACAACAGGCGGTCTTATCTTCCTTCGTCTTCGTCGGGTCTTTCGGTTGTAAAAAATAATCTTTTATATAAAAAATATACAGTTCTTCATTAATCATAATATCGTTGCCAGATAACTAAAGATATATCGTTGGGATAGACAAATGACCCGATAGTCTAATGGTTGAGGAACTGTTTTGCTTAAAGCATAAATAGGTTGGTTTGGTTTGATTCCTAATTCGACTGCAAATAAATTTCGATAAAATTCGATAGCAATTCTCATATACTCGCACTCACCTATGCCGTCGATTGAGTAAATCCAAATGACACTTAAAATATACATAATTACTATTAGTTTTTCCATACTTAAAGAATACTTAACACTAATTTAGCAAAACGACCTTAGCGTTCCGCAAAGTAAACTAAACTAAATAAAAATCCCTCTACGCAAGTTAAACCTATTTAAAAATTCGTTCCATGTTATTCTCCACTTTACTTTTCCTCGATTGACTGACTTTGATTCATTATTTAATCTGATTTTCCTCGTTGAGTATCCTCAGAGTAAATCACGTGACAATGACGTCAGATTGATGGCTAGATACTTATTTGCAGACTGAATGATTTCGTGTTTTAGATAAAACTAATAAATATTATTATTTTTAAGGGCAATATTAAACTGAATTTGTTAAGTTGACATACACGTAAATTGCTATCTAACTGACTTTTAAACCTAAGTATGTCATTTTATATCAATACGCGCTGAACTGGAGAACAAGGAAATCAATTCCTAAATGTATAAATAAAATAATATCACATATGTAGTTAGATCACTGACCAGTAGCGTGGCGTCCAAAGAACTCGATTCTTACTGGCTTGCCTAATATCAGGCATTTGAGCACCTTATTCTACAGCTCTTAAGGAAAATGTACGCAAAATCTGCACCGGCTTGCCCAAGCATATCTTTTACGCCACGCCACTGTCACTGACATACCACTCATAAGTCCATAACAGAAGCACGACCTCCCCAGTAATCTGTCCAGTGATATTTGTTCGAGTACAAGACGATCGGATATTAGACGTAAAATAAAAAAGACGAAGGTGCTGCTCGCGCCGGGAGGGAGCGAAGCGAACAGGTAACCTTAAAGCTAACTGTAAGCTGTTGAAACCAAAACACAACGATATTCGGTAAACGGTTACCGTTAAGGTAACTTTTTCTAAAGGTTATTACATTGTGCCGGGTAACCTATTAAAGGGGTTACCGAAACGAACAGGTTATCATATGAACGGGTAACCCGCATGAATGGCTTAAGCGAACGAACGGGTTTTCCGGTCCCTGGCTGATAGCCACACACCACCATATCATGGGTTCGAAAATAAAGCTCAATATTAAAGGAAGGAAAATAAGTGATTACGCAACTATTGTTCTGATTCAATTATTGGAAATCCAATGAGTTGTAAATGAAACTCATTAGTAGTACCACATTAAATACTTAATACCAGAATTGCAAATAATTACGCGGGAACATGAGATTATTTCTGACATGAGTAATATAGCTGCAATTTAATAAAGCGAAACTGGAACGAAAGGGCAAGTATGGTACGTATAATTGAATAGTATATGCAATATACTTAAAAAAGCACATGCATGGCTAGGGTTGCCAGATCGAATGACCTATCTCCCTTCCTATTATCGGGAAAAAAAAACAATTTTCGGGATTTTGGAATTTTGGTAGGGTCGGGAGATGCCCAGCGTGCTCGACGCGAAGTGTAGAAACGTTAACGTTTCGCTTGACGAAAAATCCGGAACTTAAAATTATTGTCTTACAAATGAAGTTGTTTTTCGGGAGATTTTTTTATTTTGCCAGGAGTCAGGAGGACATACAAAAATTCTAGAGAATCCCGCCAAATCCTGACCATCTGGCAACGCTATGCATGCCCAATAATAAAAATCTCAAAGTACAATACAGATACCTGTATTTTATTATACACAACATTAATATATGCTTTTTAATATTTACGAAAAATAATATTATAATTAGTTATTGTTATGGTATATTGATAGTATGCGAATTAAAATTATGTGTTTTACTGATAAGTAGATATACAAATGCGCAATAACTGTGTGCGGTTAAAATAGGATGCCGAATAGGTTGCCGGTAGGGCCAGTGCTTTTTTTTTGTGACGCTGCGCTGTCAATATTTACAAGCCTTACTGGCTGTTGTAAAAATCGAACAAGGTGGGGGCCGTGGCGTTCCCTGGGATCGAACCAGGTCGCTTGGCCCGGACCACCGGGAAGTTTCGCTGATTGCTCAAAGGGAGCAACGCACCAGCGGGAGAGGTTGAAACTGCTCAACCTGTCCTTATGTAGTGTGTGTATATCGAACTAGGGCCGGTGCCTAAAAGGCAATTAAATTTCATTACAATAGGTACAAGGAAAAATTACGAGGATTGATTTTTAAAATATAAATATCTCTTATGAAATTGTGAATATTAAATGATGATCATCACGAAAGTTCGCTTAAATAAAATAAAACTGGCCAAGTGCGAGTCAGATTCACACACGAAGGGTTCCGTACCACAGTTTAGCAAAACAAATAAGTTTCTTGTAGGGGGCGCCCTTTAATTTTTAATAGCGGAAATAAAAATACACATTCTGTGAAATTTTCAGATCTCAACCTATTACGGTTAAAAATTTATATCACTGTGACAGACCAACAGCGAGTTTTCAGTAATAAGGTCCCATGCCCTTTGGTACGTTTATCTGATGCAAGAGTAGGTACTTCTGTAAGTATGTCGAATAGCTTGAAGGTAACTTTATTTAGAAAATGTTAACGCCTACGGAAGTAAAATATTTCGATTTCCGTCTCATAGCTGAACCATTATTTTGTCAATAGGCGCTATTTCGGATTATAAGATTTTAGTCGATCATCCAAATTGTCAATTTACTTTGTAGAAAATACATCAAAAAAGGTGTTCAAAGCCGGATGATAAAGCTGGAGTCTAGCGACAGCTTTCCGTCCAATTTCCTGTAATGGTCTCCGTATTCGTGCCACCTCTAGCGGATTGTCGAAGTTAAGCTTTTTATCCTATTTCGGTGTTTCTAAAATAGTTGTGATTTTGGGGTTCCTTACTTGAAGTCGCTCAGTGTGAACCTATTTTTTATTGGCTTGTAGTGTAAAAATAAAACGCAAACCGCGACTTGTAAGTCCTTATTATCAATAGTAGAATTAAAGACAACTATTGAAATATAGTTACTAAATTTACCAACCGAAGTTTTGTTTCTTTTTCAATAAATGCAATGCTCCTTTGTTTTATTTTGTTCTACATTGTTATATCATTAGCGAATGTTTTTTTACACATAATAGGTTTCAATTAATCACTGTATCTATTAAAATTAAACTTGAATTAATACTATAAATCCACACTAAAGCTTAATATACAGTTTTCCAACAATAGAAATACCAACATATTAAATGTTAGCATAATTATCAAAAGCAAGAAAACAATATATTTATGGAATGATTTAAATCGCGTAAATAAAACAAAATAAATGACGCAAGAGAAACCCTATCCAGTCCGTGTCAAACTAAAAGTGCCCTGATTTCTGGTCTCCGAACAGTTTTATAGAATCAAACCATCAGTATTTTGGCGTCATCTCCCAAATATGACTTAAGGCGAGGCTAGACCAGAATCGGGCACGGAAGCCTAGTTTCCGAATCATTTTTAGAGCACTTATTTGACTCGTAGGTCACTGTAAAACATATATAATAATATTCAGAACTGTATCTAGGGCTTCTTCTCACTTAGAACACGATAGCGAACACTTCGCTCGATAGAAAAGTAGCGCGAAAACACTATAAAATAAAGATTTTTTTTCATTTTTTTTTTTGTTCATTAGGTACCAGTTACCTTTTCTGACAAAATTAATACCTGACAATCATGATTTCACAGTCATGCAGGGCTTCCTCTCATGTTTGGGTTGATAACGTATACTTTTATGTTAGAAATCGAGGTTAATCTGCAATAATCTGCATTCCGCCCGACCCTGGTTGTATGTGAAATGCGAGCCAGGTCCTACCGGGCCTTAATTTTAATCAACTTTCTTAAAAATAAATAATGTTCACATATTGATACCTTTAGACTCAAAGGGCGTAAACGCCGTAGGTTTTAATGGCGTTTACGCCCTTTGAGTCTAAAAGTATCGATATGGTCCAACCCAAGTAACTTATTACCTTTCGACCCTATATTTTGCTAGCGTCGCCATTTGACTTAGAGAGCTTTACAGGATGGTTTACAAACATGTGCATGAGTATAGTTCTCTTATCTGATTAGAGATAAGGTTTAAATTTGAAAGTTATTTAAGTTACTCGATTGCAAAATAGTTATTATATTTGTTTTCTAATAATTTATTAGCCTACGCTGTGTTTTTAAATTTTTCCAGCGAGCGAAATGCTATCCCCGGTATAACTATATAGAGAGATATTTCAAATATATATAAGTACATATCTGACATGTTACAATTGCAACCTATACAGACAAGAATATTATTCACACAAAGACGAAAATTATTTTAAACTATTTAATTCAAAGCCGCACAGTAAATCAGACTTTACGATCACCTGCAAGCGAAACCGTGATACAATTCTGTGATTTAGTTATAACTAGGGCATGCTCCCGGTACTGGATTTCCATACAAATACGGTACCGGAACCGGGAATTCCCGGTTCTCGCCATACAAACTCAGTACCGGGAGCATGCCCTAGTTATAACATGATTACTTCTGTTATTCTGTGTGGTTCAGCCATTCGGTCTGGCAGCAATCTCGTGGCGTGCATTTTTAAATTTAATATCTCTTTGTACCGCGGACCCTCGTGAGGATTACATTCAGTTGAATTACAGAAAAGCCGGGAAAAATAAAGCATTACTGGCAACACTGGGGTGCGAACTTAACACTTTATATTTGGCAAATATTTTTGGTAATGAGTGGGATGATTGGTTATTACTTATTAGACTTCATCTAATTCAACTCATCTGGTGTTTCCAGAATAACTTGGATTAAGAAACCTTAGAAACGTTTGGAACTTTCTCAATTCAGATTACCACACAAGTATTGAGAATGCAGCCAACTGATTGAAATACATGATAGTTTTTTTATGAGTCAAAGACGGTAACCAGGGTAATATTTGGTATTTTGCGTGTAGTGGAATACGATTCCAACTTGAATTTTGGCAATTTGGAGAGATGTTTGATGCAATTATTCACTATGATAAAATGCAAGTCAACACAGTTGTTTTATCCCAACATTTTTTTTCTATTGTGTTACCATTTTTCCATATACCTAATTTGTATAACAGTAACACAAAGGAAAGTTTTATTAATGTATGGAAAATTTGGGAATAATGTATTTTTTCTCAAACATGCAACGAAATGTTGACATTACGTGCCTAATAATAGGCCGCAAAGTACCTCGTTTCCGGTGCGGTTTGACACTTGGCATTGTAATGGAATTTCATACAAGATTGCCGGCCTAGGCCGCAAAGTAATTTTCTTTTATTTCCATTCCACATTTATTTGAGCCACATTACGTCAGTCAGCCATTAAAAAAAATATAAACGATGTTTGCTATATTTTTTAGTTTTATTTATTTAAAATTGACATGAAAATAACAAATAACACATTATAAACAATTTTAAATTGCCAACAAGAATAGATATCAATCCTAACGTTTCGTTCAGAAACGTGCGTGTGTATTTAAAAATCCATCGTGTTATGTATACTTTATATAGTTTTACTTAAAATTAAAGTTTGATTTCTTGGAGTTATTTTTAATTTATTTCATTGCATATTTGAGAAAAGCACTATACATACCTCGGCAGGAAATGGGGTTTCCAGCCTCGTAACTATCTGGCCTCGCTTCGCTCGGCCAGCTATATGTACTCGGCCGGCAACCCCTTACTCCCCGGGCTCTGCAGTAATGTACTATTGTTCTGTCGGTATGGAAAGGGCTCGTAATTCTAAGTAGAAATAGCATAAAATTGGCAGAAAACTTGACAGTGAATAAAATGGCTCTTTTTAGAAATGCTCAAATAGCATAAGCCGATGAGCGTTTCAAGTCTTGTCTAAGGCCTCCTAAATTGAAGCCTTAAAGTGATTAGAGTCGGTCGATTCTCCATACAAACACAAATAGGGTCATCATTTGCCTCCACGACATCAATCTTGGTTGAAATGTATTTGATTTCATAGCTTCATACATTTAGTTTGCGCGAAATGACATGAGAAGTGTCAAAAAACCAGAATTAACGCGCAATTGGACATTTAAAGTTAGCGACATCTATTAACATAATTTGAAACCGAAGACTTATTGCTAAAAATATATCTTTTCTCAAACATGCAATGAAATGTTGACATTACGTAGCGGCCTAGGCCTGAAATGTGTTTTTTTAACCGAAGGACGGTTCTCAATTCGTCTGTATGTTTTTTTTTTTCTTTTTTGTTTGAAAGGGTAGACTTTCGAAGTGGTCCCATTGCAACCAAGTCAGGATCTGATGATGGAATCTTGGAGAAATTGAGGGAACTCTTCAAATATTATAGGCACACATATAGCGATTTCGGTATTTTTCGTAATTTCTCGTCCATCTCTTATTAGCAACAAGTTTCCAGTGTTAACCGACTTCAAAACAAAGAGTAAATTTGTATCTAGGTTTCTTCCCCGATTACTTGAAGACGGCTGAACCTATTTGGAAAATTCTTTTTTTGTTTTAAAGGGTATACCTTCGAGGTGGACCCATTGCAACCAAATCAGGATCTGATGATGGGATCTTGGAGAAATCGATGGAACTCTTCAAATATCATAGGCACACATACAGCGATTTTGGTATTTTTCTTACTTTCTCGTCCATTTCTTACTAGAAATAAGTTTCCAGTTTTAACCGACTTCAAAACAAAGAGCAATTTTTATGTTAGTTTGTTCCTCGGTTACTTGAAAACGTCTAGACCGATTTGGATTTTTTTTCTTTTAACTAAATAGACTTAAGTCTATTTGGTTAAACAATATTTTTCCAGCGCCACTAAACATTTAAAAATAAAGTAAACATTTAAACAAAAAATAAAAACCGACTTCCAAAAACTTAAACTAAAAACCAAAAAATAATATGTTAATTACCCCAAAGAAATGGATAATCAACGATTAATATATACATATACAGATATTTATAGTTTTTAACCTGTTATTTTTGAAGTCGGCGCCAGCTAAGGAGCTCAACACAGCCAGCTTTGCATGGCAGGCACGTGAAATGGGATTGCCAACCTCGTACCTATAAGCAAATATGGAATCGGCTTCTTAAAAAAAATATTTTAATAATCTAGATACCGGGATTCCGCGATTGTACAAAACGTCACGATAATGTCTCGCAAAATATGTTTAGTTTTTGGCTATTTTTACCCGACTTCAGAATACGACTACATGGAAAATAACCGTAAACAAGTAGTTCAAATATTTATTGAAATACTTAACCATTTATTACAGTTTAGAAAGTTATTCCGGGAAATTTAATAATGAAATTAAATTGAGTCCGCCTCCATACTAATCAACGCCGACACCAACGCCAAAGTTTAGGTATATAAGCATCCGAATTTCCGATTCCTGATGATTCCAGATTCTTGAGCAAACTCTCCAAAACAAAGTCTTTATTTTTAAAGGCAGTTAAAAAATCTTTACACCCTCGTAATAGAAGAGGACGGGTGGAGCACATAGCAAACAGGCTGCGGTTAATTTTGGCTGTGTAGTGTTTACCGTCGACTCGTGAAGGGATGTTAATTGAAGAAAAACCTTGTTACAGCTACAAATCAATGTATGTATAATTCAGGTTTGGTGAGTTCAATACTTAATTAGGAGTGAAATATTTTGCACGTTATTGTTGCCTGTTTTACTGGCTGATGATGTGAATTACGGTGACTAAGTAAATTTTGAAATTCTATTTACAATAAAACGATTTTTTTCCGTTTGTATTTTCTACAACTTATCCCCTGAATAAATAACTTCTATAAGATTATGCTGCAAACATAGAAGTCACATCCACCTGGTGCATCAAAATATTCAGTGCATTAGAGGGAAAGACTTAGCGATTGAACTTTTTTTGAACGATTACAATATAGATATTCTTTGTATAACCGAACATTGGTTAGAAAATAATGAACGAATGCCTCAATTTAAGAATCACCAGGTGGGTAGTTCGTTCACCAGACTAAGTTCCATACATGGTGGGTCATTAATCATATTAAATAGACAATTAAAATTTAAGGAACGTAAGGATATTGTATCCTTGTCTGTTGAACGGACCTTAGAACTAAGTGCCGTAGAATTAGATTTATTTATTGTTGTTTGTGTCTATAGGCCCCCTTTAAGTGATTTTGAACTCTTTGAAAACGTAATGGAATCTGTGTTACATAAAATAATTGCTACTTCTAGTAAGAAATTACTTATATGCGGCGACTTCAATGTAAATATTTTGGAAAATTCAACAGTAAGTGTCAGATTGTTGAATCTTTTCAAATCTTGTAATCTCAGACCCATATTTATGGAGCCAACTAGAGTGACCGCTACTAGCGCCACCTGCATTGATAACATTTTCACTGATATTCTTCCTAATACCAAAACTGTAATCAGCAATTTAGAATCAGATCATCTTGGCCAACTAATGGTATTTGAGTCATTAAGGAATAATATCTTGAAAAAACAAATTAATTTTGTACCAGTAACCACGGACCGTGTGGAACGAATGAGGGACAGTCTAGTTCAGGCGCTACCCTTTTTATCTTCCGACACGACTCCTAACGACATGTACAATTCATTCTTTCACTCCTTTATGGAACACTATAATGCAATATTTACTTCCAAATCGCTCGTGGTTAGTGGTGCACCAGTATTTAGTGAGTGGGCTACTGTAGACTTACATAAACGTAGACAGGAACTGTATGCCTTGTATGAGGAACGGCGGTTCAATACGACTGATGAATTTAAAGAACATGTTAAACAATATTCGAAGAAATTTAAGATAGATTGTCATTTAGCTAAGCGTAATTATTTAAGCCATAAAATAAGAAATAGCTCTGATATTATTAAAGCAACGTGGAAAGTAATTAATGTGGAGACCGGTCGATCGAAGCACACAGTTAATGATCTTAAACTAAAAATTGATGGCAAAATTGTAGATTCCAGTCTAGAAGTAGCAACAGAATTTGAAACTTTTTTTACCGAGATACCAGTATCCACAACTAAGTATTTAAATTCATCACCTTCGTCTGCCGTCACGCTGTTAAAAGATAACGCCCCAAAATGTAGTAAATACTTTCATTTTGAACATGTTAGTACCTCGGATGTAGTAAAGGCGTTTAAATCAATTAATGTTAAAAAAACTAGTGACTTTTGGGGAGTCTCTGTCCATGCTGTTAAATCCCTAATAGAAATCATAGCGCCTGACTTGGTAGTCGTGTTTAATAACTGTGTTGATTGCGGTGAGTTTCCTGATCTAATGAAATATAGTAAAATAACACCTTTATTTAAATCAGGTAGCACTACTGACCCCACTAACTTTAGACCAATATCTGTGCTACCAACTTTCATTAAAATTTTCGAGAAATTAGTTTTGTCCCAATTAATGAAACATTTTAATACAAATAACTTAATGCATAATAAGCAATTTGGTTTTACTCGGGGTAGCTCGACAACCGACGCTGGTGTTGAGCTAATTAAACATATTTTCGATGCCTGGGAGGAGTCATGTGATGCTTTAGGTATCTTCTGTGATTTATCCAAGGCATTTGATTGCGTTTGTCATGAAACATTGATCGGGAAGCTGCACTACTATGGAGTTAGAGAATCGGCACTGAATTTATTTAAGTCGTACTTACAAGGTAGAATACAAAGGGTTGACGTGGATGGACAGCACTCACCGGGGTCACTGGTCTCGATGGGTGTACCGCAGGGTTCAATATTGGGACCATTCCTGTTCCTTATTTACATAAATGACTTGCCATACCTCGTAAAGACCCACCATGATATAGTATTGTTTGCAGACGACACCTCACTTATCTTCAAAGTTAAGCGACAGCAGCAAGCTTACAACGATGTAAACAATGCTATCTCTAAAGTAGTAAATTGGTTCAATGTTAACAATTTACTCTTAAATGAAAGAAAAACCAAATGTATTAACTTTATCACGCGTAACGTAAATCGCGAGCAAGCAAGTGTCATTGTGAAGGATGAGGAATTGGAACTAGTTGATAGTACAGTTTTTCTAGGTATAACATTGGATCATAAACTCCAGTGGGGTCCCCATATTGCTAATCTCTCGAATAGACTTAGTTCTGCAGCTTTTGCAGTCAACAAGATCCGACAATTAACAGACATCAAAACAGCTCGATTAGTATATTTTAGTTACTTCCACAGTATTATGTCGTATGGTATTCTACTGTGGGGCAGTGCTAGCGCTTTAGAGCTTAATACTATATTTGTTCTGCAGAAGAGGGCTATTCAAGCGATATATAAGATGAACTATCGAGACTCAGAGATAAGTTTAAGGACATTAATGTAATGACATTGCATTGTCAATACATCTATGAGAATATTATGTATGTACATAAGAATATCATGAATTTTAAGAAGAATTGTGACATACATAATATTAATACTAGAAATAAACTTAAGCTCGCAGTGCCCACCACTCGGCTCCATAAAATAAAAACATCATTCATGGGTAATTGTGTAAGGTTTTATAATAAACTGCCAAGAAACATAACTGAATTATCTATTAGCAAATTCAAGAATTGTGTAAAGCGTAAACTCATGTCCAAAGCTTATTACAGCACACAAGACTACATGAATGATGAAGCACCTTGGGATTAACTGCAACTGGAAATAACTACATTTTAATATAATGTCTCTTTCGTTGATTTTTTTCTGTTTTTGAACTTGTCAACTGTTTTGACACTTAGAGACCATATACATCTCTAAGAAAAAACTGTATCCATTTTATTTTAATTTAGTTTTTAAGTTATATCGTGTGAGTTGCAGAATATTTTCATTTCTGTAATATATTTAGTATAAACATTCCTATTTTATATTTTGACGTTTGGAGGTCCTTTACACCTCCAAAACTTAATATTTTGACAACGGAGACTCTTTACATCTCCATGAATTTTTATTATCAATTTATTTTCTATTATTTTAATTGTCTTGTTTTGACGCCTAGAGACCTTTTACATCTCTGAAAATGTAGTTATAAGTTTATTATAACGTATTAATGAAATCGAATGTAATAATGTCATACCTGTTGTTAAAAAAGAGAAACTGGTGAGTTTCTTCCGGCGCTTCTTCTCACCAGAAGGTCACTACTCGAAGCGCCAAAAGAAAAGAAATGAAATAATACATACATATTTAGACTCAGACTTGTAAAAGAGCCCTTGAGGGCCTACTTGCAAAAATAAACTATTTTAGTTTTTTATTTTTATTATTTTATTAATCAGGATCTTTTAAAAGCTGTTTCATGTAAATGCAATTCCTTCTACTTTTAAAAAAATTCGAGCAAGTTGCTAGTTAATTACTGGTTTGAGAACATGAAAAAATAATAAGCACGTGTTTCGTTACATCGGCTCAAAATCATATTTTCCTTAAAAAAAATTGGTGTCGGTAAGGTCGCTTTTTAACCTACTTTTCGTTTGTATTAAGAACTGAGGTACTCAAATCACCTTAGATAAAAATTAAAAAAAATAGTTATTACTTCCCTGTAAAAATAAGCAAATGCCGAGAAAATAAGAATCGCAGGAGTCTAAAGCAAGTAAAGCTCATGATCGTTAATTACTTGAGTTTTTCCTAAAAATACTTTAAGCCTGTATTAAGGTAAAGTGCTAATTAGAGTTTCAAATACTTATTTTTCATTGCGAGTTTTGTATTTCTCGCTACGACGGAACAAAGGGTAAAAAAAAACTTAAAACTACGACTTGGTCTGGCTTTGACTCTGTAAGTTAGGCTTCATTCTAGCTTTAGACTGCTTTAAAATAAAACCAGAATAGTTATTTTGTTCCATATAACACTGTACCGCACTTATTAAATTTACGGTTGTATTTATTTATTTCAGGAGTCACATTCTTTAGTTTGAGCAGCGATTAGCGTCTAAATATTATTTTGCCACATCATCTTTCAGCTATTGGTGGTATTATTGAAAGAATAAGAAGATAACAATCAAAATATATGTACTGCATTTTTCACAATTTAAAGTCAAGGACGAAAGTAAAAAAAAAACTATTTTAAATTAAAGCATTTAATTTAAGCCACTAAAAAAATAAATTGTACATTGTTCATTTAAGTTAAACTTCATTTGATTTCAGTATAATTTGAAGAGCATATTTTCGGTGCTTTAGTCCTAATAAAAATATAACTGAAAGTTTTTTACTCATTGCATATATAAAACCCACCCAAACCACACACTTCTTCGTTCAGTGAATGAAATGAATGAAATCTAGCAAGCTAGCATACAATAGCTAGCTTGCCAGATTTCATTATAAAGCGCTTAATCTGTTCAGTCCATGCTAATTTTGTCTAGATGCATGCATAAGTCAATGCAATGGGAAGCTTGCAAAAAATCGACTCAGCCCCTCCAATATGAAACTTTATTACGGAATGGAAAGTTTTAATAATCTCTCGCGACGAGAGACGACTCTACAGTAGCGCCTCGGATCACACTAGGTGTTTTGACAGAATTCATACTGTGTCGAAAGAAAAGAAAATCTTTTCAAGCCCTTATTTTCCAAAACAAATAGAATTATTTTATAAATCTGCCGTGTCCCATTTTTGGCAAAGGCCTCTTCCCTCTTATTTCAACGGTCTCGGTTTTAGCGTTCGTCTATCCAGACCTTCAGAAGTGAGTCCAAGTCATATCGCAATGATGGCCTAATTAGAAGTTATGAATGAAATATAAATCTAGGGGCACGGTAGTGCCCCCGCCAAGTCGATTCAATTTTCTAAAACTACTCCTCTCGAATGTTTGAGAAGAAAAGGAAGAGTGAGTGTATGGGGGATCGCCCTGCGGGATTGTGGCCTTGGCTCTCCAGTAAACAGGTTCGCCATGTTAGTTCGCATGTTTCGGGCTCCCATAAACTTGGAGTCACATTAAGATGCTACGCAACATCAGCATTGCTGTCATAAAAACGTTATGTAACATAACGTAATGTAAACATTCGAAAATTTTAGAAAAATACTTTACAACATTTTACACAGAGAGTAATCCGTTTTCATTTCAATAATTGTTTTTTTCGGGGAATTGTACCTATTTGGATACACTATCATATTGTTATTGGGTGTGCACAAGCCAAATTTAAGGTCTATGTTGTTTTAGATAATATACCGGGTGATTCGGAAGACGTGAGCAGAATCAACTTTATGGGTTCAGTAAATTATAAACTACGGTTTCGTATCAGTATTAGTGAGATTAGCGCAATTTCAAATCTTTATTAATTAGTCAACAGGTAGTAAAAAATTAAGTTTTGTACTTAACAGAAAGTAAAACAAAGGTGTGGGTGTTTCACTTAAATATAGGGAATGCAACCCGGGTACCCAAAAACGTGGATACTAGGGTAACCGACTTGATTTAGAATCGGGTAAAACCGGGGTATTTTGGCTCAAACCCCGGGTTTTTGTAATATAAAAAACCTAGTAATTAATAAAAAATATACATGTATCGTTTTATTTTAAAGTGTTTCAATGGTAATTAATACAATCTAACGTCGGTTGCCTTAAAACAGACGCGAAAAATACATCACATGCTTGCTTATCTTACTTAACGCGGCTTTTTTTTATGCTTGAACGGGTGCTAGCTCTAGGAGCTGTCACAACTATCGGACTTCGTGGCAGTAGGCTGCCTCAGCAAAACCTCAGCACCACGGGTGTGTGAAACAGTGGCGTGCACAGACCACAGTGAAAAGTGTACCTAGACTTAATTGTGAGAGACAATAATGTTGTGGGTTGATCAGAGGAGACAATATTTGTGTGGGTGCTTAACGCGGCCGGTAATGTCGGCATGTTCATTGTTACAATGAACGTGCCGGCATTGGCACCTACAGTAGGTACCTAAGTATCCGAGTAACCGACTTTATTTACAGTCGGGTAATACCCGCGTTTCTAATTTGACCGAGTATTGCATTCCCTACTTAAATACGATGGTGAACCATCTAGTAACATTTACTGAATCCGTAGTTTTGTTCGTGCTCACGTCTCCCGAATCACCCTGTAAACAGATAACCAGGATAATGTGTTAAGAAATCACCTGGTGTGTATAAACTAGAACTCCACAAAAGTTATACTGAATGACGGACTTCATCTAGAGCGGTCCTGCTAATAGCAATCATTACCATAGTTCCAAAGTTTCACTCCGCCTCTTCATGATCACTCTAAAACTTCAATATACTTATTATACAGCATAGTTTATTGAATAACGCTTGTCGCATTTGTTGTACGCAGTATTTTTGCGATTGTGCTGTAAAATAGGTACCTACCTACGTAGGTAGCAGTGGCGTGGCGTAAAAGATATCCTTGGGGAAGCCGGTGCAGATGTGGCGTAAATTTTCCTTAAGAGTTTTAGAATAAGGTACTCAAATGCCTAATATTAGGCAAGCCGGTAGGAATCGAGTTCTTTGGACGCCACGCTAATGGTACCTATTTTACACCACAATCGCAAGCGTAGCTACGTAGCTACTTCTAATGAAAAGTGAGTAGAATTCCGTACGTTGGAGTATGTAACCAGCTCCATAATTTCATGAAATTTGGTGCTTACAAGGTTTCTGATAGAAAGATTATCTTTATGTGTCACTGGGCATCTAAATCGGTTACGTAGCAAAATATCTAAAATCGAATATCATAAGATCAATACACATAATTCGATACCTTTAGACTCAAAGGGCGTAAACGCCGCAGGTTCTAATGGCGTTTACGCCCTTTGAGTCTAAAGGTATCGATATGTCTAGAATGTCGAAAATCTAAATGAATAATGTTCGTTGTGTATAACGTTCGAAATACATACATCACGATTGGTAAAAAGTTTATAATATCGAAGTACAAAATGAATATGTTTATTTCATATAAAATTGATACACATATGTCTAGAATGTAGAAAATAGAATCATTAAAATAATTGGGGAACTATCATGTTTTTTAAACTGTGAAAGAACAAACGAGTAGATACCACCGGTCTGATAGTAAATGCTGGTGTGATGGCCGCCCAACTGCCCATAGATATAGCCGCATCAATAAGAGCAGTTTATGCGTCGCTACCTGAGTACTAAGATGAAATGTCTCTTGTGCCATATATTTTACATGTCATATTAAATATGGGTTTTGGGTTGCAGCTTAAATTATTCTGAGGAGACCTAGTGTATGAATTTTGTAGTTATATAATTTTGCCTTATGTATTTTGAACCATAATATATATTATCAGCAGTAAAGAATATAAATGTGGTGAATTTAGATCGTATATATTTTAAACTTATGATAAATGATGTTATGAATTCCGTGCGTTCTGCAATTTGATTGTATGTATTTTGATCGTGTGCAAAACGACTGTACCTACCTATATAACATGTGTTTTTAGATATTTTGCTACGTAACCTGTAAATCATTAGGTACTTTTGCATTACCTAAAACAAAACCTATGGTATAGGAAATACAGACATAATTTGAGATATAAACTGCTCAACGATTCACTAAACTCAGCCCCATAGTTACAGCTGCACATGATTTAATATCAAATCTGCATTATTATAGTAATTATGAGGTTCTTCATAACGCGGCGAAGTGAGCTCGACTGCGGGTTAAATTTATTTCGTTCCAGTACTTTCCTAACCTCGGACCGACCGAACAGGTTCACGGAGATAACACTAGTATTTTGAGCAGAAAAAATATCATTTCCCCATGAAAGTATTCGTTCAGATACGAGGTTGAGTAAGAGATACACGCGTAAATGCTCCATCGTGTAAATACCGAGGACTCGACTGCATCACTCCCGTAATGGGATGACGTTTTTCACGAAATGCCTGCCTGTGCAATAATCCGGAGGACACTTTATTGTAAAAGCCAGACATGCGATTGCATTGTTTGGCCTGCAATTATATTCTCGTTTGGTTGTAAATTCAATGTACAGAGCTTTTACGTAACTGCATTAGGTTGTAACTACTTTCTTGAAAAATTAGGCCATGTTAACTTCAATATTTCGTGAAATATTTTATACCATTGCACAACTAAAATATCCGGCAAATATTTTAACGGGCAAGTTATTTATTTTTAGCCGAGTGAATCTGGTACGAAATTAAGCTATGAATTTAAATGCGGGCCTGCAGATGCAGTCTCCTTATTGTAAATTTCCACCCCAGAGCGTCGTGTAGGTAAGTTATGCTTATGTCAAGATCCTCTTTGTGTAGAATTTCTTGCGAGTGTATTTTGCTTATGAATACTTTGCTTTTTTTTGCTGTAAAAATGTTTATATAAAGTTAGCTATATATTAAAGCGAGTAAGCGGAGCGATTTATGAATCAATTAGGCGGACAAATCTGAATCGGGGTATCACGAAGAATTGTCCGACGATTACTCGAATACTGTTAATCTGCTTTGTGAAATAGAAGGAGTTAAGAGCAATAAAAATTAAGCTCAGAGATCAAATATGTAATTAAATCTGATCCCTGAGCTTTGATTTAAGATCATCGAGTAAATTTTAAGATATATTTAAATTTCTTTAATACATATAGCATTTTTTTATGACGACCGTGTCTTCGTTGTTAAGGATAAAGAAACAATGTTCAATAAATTCTATGTCAATGATTTCATAAGAAGCCAGAACGAAAATAATTCGTATCTCTTTAGGTATTGTTTCCTGAAATCACTATTAATAATTCACAAGGAAGAACTTATTCTGATACATGGACATTCCATTTTGAACCTTAGAGCTTGTGAATTAAATATCACAGTCGGAAGTACGCATCACAGCTAGAGCCTTTGATTAAGTGCTGAGGCTAAATAAGCTGAGAGCATTGCGGTTTGATTTGATGCAAGATTAGGTAAATATATGGCTGCATAGATCAGATAATTGGAGATAAAGCCAGCCCGACCACGTTTTTGTTCTGTGACTTGTAAAAAGTTTAATACCATGTTTCTGACGCAAATGTAATTATGTAATCTGTTCATGTTGCTGTGGTTATTGTTAACCAGTTTGGACATTTTTGTATAGATTTTGCACATTTGCTTTATATATGACAAAATTTTGACTCTTTATCTTTAAAACAAATTGAATGCCGACACAGAACATGTCGAAACAAATATTTTTCTTTATTTACCATGCTAATAGCTATGCCATGGATTAGTCATTATAACCAAGTGTATCATGTAGTCTCTGTGTCTTACAAAAACTTTTAAAGTAACTTTATTTCAAAATAATCTCCTGAATATCTGTTTTTTATAAGCATAATTAATGTTTAGTACAATCTGTAATAGTGAGCAAGAGCAAACGCACTAACATCTAAAGCACGCTGAAAATAAAAGCACCGAGTTGTAGAAATCGAAAACTGTAGCCCCAGCAACCAAGTACCAAGCCTGTAGAATATTGCTCGATTAGGTAGTAACTCTTCTAGGAATTTCTACTGTACCTATGTTTGCCATGAAGTGCAATCACTAATCAAATGATAAACAAGGCTGGAATACTAGTGGTTAGGAATTCTATTTTAACGTCGCTGTCACTAATTATCAGACGTTTATAGCTTTGATACATACTAACTTTCCAAGGTAAACGAGCATCAAGTATTCTTTTGAAAATTTATTAAAAACTTTCGTCCAAACTAGCCGTCACCCGGGACACTCCGTCGTCAGTTTTTGAAACTTTACCCGTGATACTTATTCTTTTGACGATTGGTTGCGAAGAAATAGTTTCTTAAGTTTACTTAAGAAACGACGAGAAATAACGAAGAGAAATGTGTGCTTTCAAAACTGTTTTCATTTAATATCAAAGCCCATGGAAGTTAACAACTGGAAATCTTATCACATGCATGCCACGTTACCAACATGGCAAATAATAATTAAGTATGAAGGACGCGTCTTCTTCAAGCAATTCTATTAGAAGTTGTAGTTAAATTTGCAATTTGGTTGTGCATTATGTCTATGTCTACAGCATTTAAAATATCCTAGTCCTAAGAAATTACTGTACTATTTACTTTAAATAGCGAAAAATGGTTATAAGAGTTACATTTTCAAAGAAACGAAGGTCGTATAGTGGCTGATTTTTACTATTTTGCCACACATTATTTTTCTTGCACCAAAATATATCTCTTACGGTTATGACATTTTAGTGTGCACACATAAAATTCATATCATAATTCACCCAATAACACGAACTAGTTCAAAGAGGTAAAATTAGAAATATTATTTACGTCACACCTGGCCATAAAGTGGCAATAACCGCCCGTTACGCGTGCGGAAAATCCCACTTCATGGCTTTCTAATTTTGTACTTACCACGGGCGGTAATAAAGAAAGCCTCAGAAGGCATATTTATCGCCTTTGCCTTCGGCTCCGGCGTCAAATACCTGCGGTCTTTTTGGACGAGATTTCGAATCGCCAATCTCGGTTCGAGATTGCATTCCCTATCTGAGACATTCTTTGTTTTACCGCCCTAGGTAAGTAATGTACTATTTTACTAACCTACAATACATTTTGCTTGAAAAAGACACATTAGGCGCGGTACAAGCCTCTACTCCGAAACGACACTGAAGACGGCGACATTTAGTGAAGTGTAGGTAGCGTGTTTTACAATTAAGAAAATTACATTTCAAGATTAACGTACTTTTTACGTTTCTTGATAAACCCGTAGTGTATTTTAATACGTGCTTTATCTCATTCTGCAGCGGTCACGCTTGTTATTTCACGACCAGCTCCCGTAAACCCGTGTTGAGTTATTGGAATAAAAATAAAAAGTTAATTAAAAAACGCTAAGGTTTTAAGACATCCTTAATTAAAGTGATGTTAAAACGTAAAGTTACGTTTTAAGGTTTTTCGTGGAAGTTACGGGAGATAACACTTTATTTTCTTATAAAGTGATACAGAGAACGCCAGTTGTTAGGAAACATCAGGATAAATTGTGTTTGAGATGATCTTGAGCCTTATTTTATAAGTAGGCATTAAGTGTAAATATTGTGTGAATGTTTAAAATTCAATTCTCGAGATAGATACAGAACTTGAGAGATGTTACAGAAAATCTGCTGTTATTTTTCTAACGTGTTTAGGCCAATAAATACAGAATATTTTTCTTTCGATACTGAAAAATTTCAACGGTAAAATTACTCTTGTCTATTACTTAAATTTACTAGTCGATTAATTTATCTGCTAACTATATAATATATCGATAAATCCGTTTATAATTAATGTAATTTTATTTTTCATTCTCAGTCCCTGGCTTATTACGAAAGGCGCCACTTGCTTTAGTATTAAGTAAGTGACAGTGAGATAAGCCAGGAATACAAAATAGAGCTGAAATATTTTGACTCTATTATCAAAAATATATTTCATCTTTATCTCGTCGAAATTCTTCTATTGTTTGCCGAGACCAAAGCTTTGCAAAGTTGAATCTTAACGATTTCCTATTGCTATAGTTAAATGAAATCGGGTACTATTTCTTAGCAGTTAAGCCACATTTTGCTTTGAAATTCGCTTGCATGCCTATTTGTGGTATCAACTCTGCGTTTGGTGCAAACCACTAGGCATGTTTCTAAATTGACTGTTTAATAATGTCTCTTCGATGTTGAAATTCTAAATTGCCTTTGAACAATATTTCGGTTTAATTTTCTACATTATTTGCTCCTGTTTCTGTGTGTATGTTTGTTCTCAGGCAGCCGCCAATACTGACTTATGCATTCCTCATTAATCTCTAGAATACTACGGGATAAAGTTAATTGCCTAGTTTTTAGCTCTCTAGTTAAGTCATAATTTGTAGAGTGGAAAGGAATCCTTCAATTTTCGGCACTTTTTAAGGGCAGCAACACTGTTATAATCGGTACCTTTCTTGGTTTCTAAAACTCCCACAGGTCTAGTTTTTTCATAGACACTAGGTTGAAAAACCTAGGTCTTGTTAGTATTACCCGAATGATTAATTAACCCAACACTACTCCTTAGCTCACCAGATATTGCTTTGGTAAATGGAACGGGACTGTCTATTTTGTCTACGACTGCATTTACTTTTGAATTGCACCTCACAAAATGATCTATCCGAACTGTCAGTGTTTTTTTTTTAAGATTTATCTGTGAACAGTTGTTTGCTCAGTAGCAAAGCCCTGGTAAACCTTACTGTGGCAGGAGACTTTAAAAAGGTCTAAAGTTATAACTACATAACAGTAACATCTTTTGTAAATTTTGTGTATGTACTATGTTACAACCGCTGATCACAGATTAACTAATAGTGACTCCGTAACAGACAGACAAATAGTTCATGGGCGCATGAACGTCAAATACCTACGTACGTCAGTACATACACCATTAGCGGAATGATATCCTCTTTAAATGTGTTCATCCAGCGACGAATCGTAGTACACACTAAGATACACATAGTTATCTAAATATATAAAAGAAGAAGTCCTGACTGACTGACTGACTTACTGATCAACGCACAGCCGAAACTACTGAAGTTAGGAACTTGAAATTTTCACAGTAGGGTGGTTATATAACGTAAGTAAGGGATAAGAAGGGATTTTTTGAAATTCATCCCTAAAGGGGGTTAAATGGGGGTTGAAAGTTTATATGGGGACCATACGATTTTTAAAGTAGGAGATCTGAGACTTCGAACATAGACTCTTTAATACAATTTAAAAAAAGTAATTTCACTGTTTTTGGAAATTCATCCCCAAAGAGGGTTAAATGGGGGTTGAAAGTTTATATGAAGACCACACGATTTTTAAAGTAGGAGATCTGAGACTTCGCATATAGACCCATCAAGATGAGTACAGGAAAGTAATTTCACGGTTTTTTGAAATTCATCCCCAAAAGGGGTTAAATGGGGGTTGAAACTTTGTATAGGCACCAAACGGTTTTTGACGTTAGAGATCTGAGAGTTTGCACATAGATCCTTCAATATGACATGAGAAAAGTAATTCCACCCTTTTTTGAGATTCATCCCTAAAAGGGGTTAAACGGGGGTTGAAATGTTGTATAGGGACCAAATTATTTTGAAGTTACAGATCTGAGAATTCGTATATAGACTCCTCAATAAAGGTCGAAGAAAGTAATTTTACCGTTTTTCAAAATTCATCCCCAATGGGGAACATCCTAAATGGGGGTTGAAACGATTTTTGAAGTTGCAGCTCTGAGACATCGTACATAGTCTCCTCAATATGAGTACAGAAAAATAATTTCACGGTTTTTCGAAATTCATCCCTATAAGGGCTTAAACGGGGGTTGAAAGTTTAAATGGGGACCAAACGATTTTTAAAGACGGAGATCTGAGACTTTGCACATAGACCCATCAATATGAGTACAGGAATGTAATTTCACGGTTTTTCTAAATTCATCCCCAAAAGGGGTTAAATGGGGGTTTGAAACTTTGTATAGGCACCAAACGATTTTTAAAGTTAGAGATCTGAGAGTTCGCACATAGATCCTTCAATATGAGATAAGAAAAGTAATTTAACCCTTTTTCGAAATTCATCCCTAAAAGGGGTAAAACGGGGGTTGAAATATTGTTTAGGGACCAAATTATTTTTAAGTTACAGATCTGAGACTTCGTATATAGACTCCTCGATAAAGGTCTAAGAAAGTAGTTTTACCTTTTTTCAAAATTCATCCCCAACAGGGGTTAAATGGGGGTTAAAACGATTTTTGAAGTTGGAGCTCTGAGACATTGTACATAGGCTCCACAATATGAGTGTAGGAAAGTAATTTCACGGTTTTTCGAAATTCATCCCCAAAAGGGGTTAAACGGGGGTTGAAATTTTGTATAGGCACCAACGATTTTTGAAGTTGGAGATCTCAGAGTTCGCACATAGATCCTTCAATATAAGTAGAGAAAAGTAATTTCACCCTTTTTCGAAATTCATCCCTAAAAGGGGTAAAACGGGGGTTGAAAGTTTAAATGGGGACCACACGATTTTTAAACTAGGAGATTAGTTGCAAAAAGTAATTTCACCGTTTTTCAAAATTCATCCCCAACGGGGGTTAAATGGGGCTTGAAACGATTTTTGAAGTTGGAGCTCTGAGATATCGTACATAGTCTCCACAATATGAGTACAGGAAAGTCATTTCACGGTTTTTTGAAATTCATCCCCAAAAGGGGTTAGATGGGGGTTGAAAATTTGAACTTTGAAGTTAGAGCTCTGAGAAATCGTACATAAACTCCTCAATAAGAATAAAGAAAAGTAGTTTTACCATTTTTCGAAATTCATTCCTAAAAAGGGGTCAAACGGGGGTTGAAACTTTGTATGGGGACCAAACGATTTTTGTAGTAAATCTTGAACTTCGTTCATAGACTCATCCATAAGAGTAAAGAAAAGTGATTGCTGTTTTTTGGAATTCATCCCCAAAGGGGTTAAAATGGGGGTTGAAACTTTGTGTAGGGTACAAACGATTTTTGAAGTTGGAGCTCTAAGACATCGTATATAAACTCCTCAATAAGAGTAGAAAAAGTGATTTTTCGTTTTTCTAAATTCATCCCTAAGAAGGGGTCAAACGGGGGTCAAAACTTTGTATGGAGACCAAACGGTATTTATAGTAGATCTTAAACTTCTTACATAAACTCATCCATGAGAGTAAAGAAAAGTGATTGCTGTTTTTTTGAAATTCATCCCCAAAGGGGTTTAAATGAGGGTCGAAACTTTGTATACGGACCAAAAGATTTTTGAAGTTGGCGATCTGGGACATCGTACATAGACTCCTTAATAAGAAAAAAGAAATGTGGTTTTACCGTTTTTTCATCCCTAAAAAGGGATCAAAAGGGGGTTGAAACTTTGTAAAGGGACCAAACGATTTTTGTAGTAGATCTTGAACTCATCTAAAAAAGAAAAGAAAAGTGATTGCAGTTTTTTGAAATTTATCCCCAAAGGGGTTTAAATGGGGGTTGAAACTCTGTATAGGGTCCAAAGGATTTTTGAAGTAGGAAATCTGACACTTCGTACATAGATCCTTCAATAAGGGTACAGAAAAAATGTTAAACCATTTTTTGAAATTCATCTCCAAGGGTTATAAATGGGGACCAAAACTTTATAAAGGGACCAAATGATTTTTAAAGTAGGGTATCTAAAACTGATTAAACTGAATAGAACTCAAATGATTTCACGGTTCATTAAAATTTATCTCGAAGACGGGTTGAGTAAGTAGGGGTTGAAAGTTTTTTTAGGGACCCGTACAATTTTTAAAGTAAAAGGTTTTTAACTCCATGCATAGCATATAGCAATTAGTAGATTGTTTTTTTGTGTAAGTAACAAGCGGTTTATTAAGTGCATTTAATTTTTTGGTAATAATCCTTAAATGGACTTAAGAATTGATTTTCACGGTAAATGTGCATTGTGCAGTTTTGGGCCCAATATTTGAGGGTTTTGTTTAATTACAACAAAGTTTATGAACAAATATCAGAAACTATTAATTGCCTATTAAGATTAATTGCCTAATTATAATTTACACCGCAGACGAAGTCGCGGGCATCAGCTAGTCTATATATATAAAAGGCAAAGTCCTGACTGACTCATCAACGCACAGCCGAAACTACTGAAGCGATGAACTTGAAACTTTTACAGTAGTATGGTCATATGACGTAGGTGAGAGATAAGAACGGATTTTTCGAAATTCATCCCCTAAGGGGTTCAAATAGGGGTTCAAAAGTTGTATGGAGAGACTATGATTTTTAAAGTAAGAGGTTTGAAACTTCATGCTTAGATTCTTCATTAGAATGAAAAAAAAGTAGTTTCACCTTTTTTTGAAATTCATCCCCTGAGGGGTTAAAATGGGAGTTGAAAGTTTGTATGGAGAGTCTGCAATTTTTAAAGTAAGAGGTTTGAAACTTCGTGCTTAGATTCTTCATTAGAATGAAAGAAAAGCAGTTTCACCGTTTCCCGAAAATCATCCCCTGAGGGGTTAAAATGGGGGTTGAAAGTTTGTATCGGCCTTCCACGATCTTTTTAAGTAAAAGGTTTGAAACTTCATGCTTAGATTCTTCAGTAGAATTGGAATGAGAGGAAAGTGGTTTCACCGTTTTTTGAAATTCATCCCCTGAGGGGTTAAAATGGGGGTTGAAAGTTTGTATGGAGAGTCTGCGATTTTTAAAGTAAGTGGTTTGGAAGATCACGTTTAGGCTCTTCATTAGAATAAAAGAAAAGTGGTTTCACCGTTTTTTGAAATTCATGCTCTAAGGGGTTTAAATGGGGGTTGAAAGTTGGTATCGGGACTCTACGATATTTTTAAGTAAGAGATTTGAAACTTCATGTATATATTCTTCATTTAGATCAATGAAAAGTAATTTCACCGTTTTTTGAATTTCATTCTCTAAGGGGTTTAAATAGGGGTTGAAAGTTGGTATCGGGACTCTACGATATTTTTAAGTAAGAGATTTGAAACTTCATGTATATATTCTTCATTTAGATCAATGAAAAGTAATTTCACCGTTTTTTGAATTTCATTCTCTAAGGGGTTTAAATAGGGGTTGAAAAATTGTATCGGGACTTTACGATCTTTTTGAGTAAGAGGTATGAAACTTAATGTTTAAATTTTTCATTGTTTTAAAAGAAGAGTGTTTTCACCGTCTTTTGAAATTCATCCCCGAAAAGCTTAAATAGGGTTTGAGAGTTTGTATCGGGAATATAATTATGATTTTTACATTAGGAGATCTAAGACATCATAGATAGACTTTTTATAATAAGCCAAGAAAAGCCATTATTCCTTTTTTCCGAAATTCATCTTATTTAGGAATTAAAATAAATAGAGGTTGAAAGTTTGAAAGACAGAACAAAAACTTATAGATCTAGAAACTTTACATGTGCAGAGGTTCTTATTTCTCTTGAGGGGTTTAAAAGAGTTGTATATTTGCATGGGAGGGTTTGAAACTTTATGTATACACTGGTTTATTAAATGTAAAGAAAAGTGATTCCACAGTTTTTCAAAATTCAGTTTCTAAGGGACTAAAGTTGGAGTTGAAATTTGTATACTTGGGACATGATTTTTAAAGTAGGAGATCTGCGACTTGATATGTAAACCCTTCATTATATGTCAAGAAAATTAACTTTGCCGGTTTTCGAAATTCATACCGAATTAAATAGAGCTAAATGGGGGTGGAAAATTTGAATTTGGACAGAGCCATTAACTAATAAACCTAGAAACTTGAAATATGCGGAGTACATTATTTATATACGACGTAAAAAGAATAAAAAAGTGTTTGGAAATTCATATTTTAAAGGTATTAAAGTTTGTATAGAGAATGGTTCTTACAGTTAGAGGTATAATGTTACACTAGCTGTTGCCCGCGACTTCGTCCGCGTGAAATTCGAATACCCATGTGGGTGATTAAAGGTGCACATACCTATTTTACCGCAGGCTAATATTATCAAACCGCGTTTAGAAAGGGATTGAGCTCATATGTCATTTTTGAACTAATGCATGATATGACATTGTCAGTGGTAGAGTATACAGATAAATTAAATTGTTATTTTGGTACAATGAAGTTCTAAAGCATGGAAAAAATATCAAATTATACAGCGTTTTCCTTTTTTAGGTGTGCTCAATTTACAAGAATTTGCTCTGGCGACATTGCCTTCTTTTTTTTATTAATGTTACTGTGTTTTTTCCAACGCCCGTCGCGGCCACCACACGATTCAAAACTTTGGTATTATTGTTCAGTAATCCAATTATTTCCTGCAATGTATCTCTTGGAATACTTACCTCAGAGACGATTGCATTTACGCTTAAGATGGCCATCAAAGTTTTCAAAAGAACCTTCGTCTTATCGTTTTCTTTATTAAAATATGTTAGTACATTGTAGACAATTTCTCGGCATAACCCTATAATACTTTACCGCGATTCATATTGTATACAAACGTATTTTTGAAAAGCTACGGCAATTTGATAAAGCGAAATAATGTGACTGGTGACAGATTTGTCAAATATGATAATACTATTTTTTATTAAACAAATGACAATATTTACCGAGAATAGAGTTTAAATATGCAAATCATATTTAGCTATTAATTCTATTATCTATAAGGGTGTGCACTTATGAAGATATCAAAGATTGGTTTATGATTATATTTAATCATTTATTAAGTACACTTGTGCTAACGGTACACGCGAATCCCTTTCTCAACGCGGTTTGATAATAGTAGTACCGCTTTCTACATTACATACCAAAACCACGTAAAACTGGCTGGGCCCGAAGCAGTAACTACCCCCTAAGAAGCAACCCTTTTTATCCCCCTAGGGATGAGTTTCGAAACGGTGAATTCACGTTTCTTTTATTGAAGAAACGTGATAAGTCAGGAGAACGACTTTTTAAGAATGTGTGGATATATTTTCTTGGATTTTAGTAAATAGGCCTTTAATGTAACATTATACCTCTAACTGTAAGAACCATTCTCTATACAAACTTTAATACCTTTAAAATATGAATTTCCAAACACTTTTTTATTCTTTTTACGTCGTATATAAATAATGTACTCCGCATATTTCAAGTTTCTAGGTTTATTAGTTAATGGCTCTGTCCAAATTCAAATTTTCCACCCCCATTTAGCTCTATTTAATTCGGTATGAATTTCGAAAACCGGCAAAGTAAATTTTCTTGACATATAATGAAGGGTTTACATATCAAGTCGCAGATCTCCTACTTTAAAAATCATGTCCCAAGTATACAAATTTCAACTCCAACTTTAGTCCCTTAGAAACTGAATTTTGAAAAACTGTGGAATCACTTTTCTTTACATTTAATAAACCAGTGTATACATAAAGTTTCAAACCTTCCCATGCAAATATACAACTCTTTTAAACCCCTCAAGAGAAATAAGAACCTCTGCACATGTAAAGTTTCTAGATCTATAAGTTTTTGTTCTGTCTTTCAAACTTTCAACCTCTATTTATTTTAATTCCTAAATAAGATGAATTTCGGAAAAAGGGAATAATGGCTTTTCTTGGCTTATTATAAAAAGTCTATCTATGATGTCTTAGATCTCCTAATGTAAAAATCATAATTATATTCCCGATACAAACTCTCAAACCCTATTTAAGCTTTTCGGGGATGAATTTCAAAAGACGGTGAAAACACTCTTCTTTTAAAACAATGAAAAATTTAAACATTAAGTTTCATACCTCTTACTCAAAAAGATCGTAAAGTCCCGATACAATTTTTCAACCCCTATTTAAACCCCTTAGAGAATGAAATTCAAAAAACGGTGAAATTACTTTTCATTGATCTAAATGAAGAATATATACATGAAGTTTCAAATCTCTTACTTAAAAATATCGTAGAGTCCCGATACAATTTTTCAACCCCTATTTAAACCCCTTAGAGAATGAAATTCAAAAAACGGTGAAATTACTTTTCATTGATCTAAATGAAGAATATATACATGAAGTTTCAAATCTCTTACTTAAAAATATCGTAGAGTCCCGATACCAACTTTCAACCCCCATTTAAACCCCTTAGAGCATGAATTTCAAAAAACGGTGAAACCACTTTTCTTTTATTCTAATGAAGAGCCTAAACGTGATCTTCCAAACCACTTACTTTAAAAATCGCAGACTCTCCATACAAACTTTCAACCCCCATTTTAACCCCTCAGGGGATGAATTTCAAAAAACGGTGAAACCACTTTCCTCTCATTCCAATTCTACTGAAGAATCTAAGCATGAAGTTTCAAACCTTTTACTTAAAAAGATCGTGGAATGCCGATACAAACTTTCAACCCCCATTTTAACCCCTCAGGGGATGATTTTCGGGAAACGGTGAAACTGCTTTTCTTTCATTCTAATGAAGAATCTAAGCACGAAGTTTCAAACCTCTTACTTTAAAAATCGCAGACTCTCCATACAAACTTTCAACTCCCATTTTAACCCCTCAGGGGATGAATTTCAAAAAAAGGTGAAACTACTTTTTTTTCATTCTAATGAAGAATCTAAGCATGAAGTTTCAAACCTCTTACTTTAAAAATCATAGTCTCTCCATACAACTTTTGAACCCCTATTTGAACCCCTTAGGGGATGAATTTCGAAAAATCCGTTCTTATCTCTCACCTACGTCATATGACCATACTACTGTAAAAGTTTCAAGTTCATCGCTTCAGTAGTTTCGGCTGTGCGTTGATGAGTCAGTCAGGACTTTGCCTTTTATATATATAGATTAAAGGCCTATTTACTAAAATCCAAGAAAATATATCCACACATTCTTAAAAAGTCGTTCTCCTGACTTATCACGTTTCTTCAATAAAAGAAACGTGAATTCACCGTTTCGAAACTCATCCCTAGGGGGATAAAAAGGGTTGCTTCTTAGGGGGTAGTTACTGCTTCGGGCCCAGCCAGTTTTACGTGGTTTTGGTATGTAATGTAGAAAGCGGTACTACTATTAGCCTGCGGTAAAATAGGTATGTGCACCTTTAATCACCCACATGGGTATTCGAATTTCACGCGGACGAAGTCGCGGGCAACAGCTAGTCTATACATATATATAAAAGGCAAAGTTCTGACTAACTCATCAACGCACAGCCGAAACTACTGAAGCGAAGAACTTGAAACTTTCACAGTAGAATGGTCATATGACGTAGGTGAGAGGTAAGAACGGATTCTTCAAAATTCATCCCCTAAGAGGTTCAAATAGGTGTTCAAAATTTGTATGGAGAGACTACGATTTTTTAAGTAAGAGGTTTAAAACTTCGTGCTTAGATTCTTCATTAGAATAAAAGAAAAGTGATTTCACCGTTTTTTGAAATTCATTCCCTGAGGGGTTAAAATGGGGGCTGAAAGTTTGTATACAGAGTCTGCGATTTTTAAAGTAAGAGGTTTGAAACTTCATGCTTAGATTCATCATTAGAATGAAAGAAAAGTAGTTTCACTGTTTTTTGAAATTCATCCCTTGAAGGGTTAAAATGGGGGTTGAAAGTTTATATCGGGATTCTACTATCTTTTTAAGTGAGAGGTTTGAAACTTCATGCTAAAATTTTTCATTAGAATAAATGAAAGTGATTTCACTGTTTTTTGAAATTCATCCCCAAGGGGACAAAAGGGGTTGCTTCTTAGGGGGGTAGTTACTGCTTCGCGCACGGCCAGTTTTACGTGGTTTTGGTAATGTAGAAAGCGGTACTACTATTAGCCTGCGGTAAAATAGGTATGTGCACCTTTAACCGCCCACATGGGTATTCGAATTTCACGCGGACGAAGTCGCGGGCAACAGCTATGTGACATAAAGCTATTCCAGCTTTCATGGAAATAGTTGTAATTATGTACCGTACGGGTTGCTTTTAGCTCTGCCCTAACATTGTCCTCAAAAAATATAGTTTTTACTATTTTAAATAAAAAATTTAATACTCCAAATCGTATAATTTTAGTGTCAAACTATAATAGACAGGGTGGAAAAAATCTATGGGCCCTGGAGGGGGAACTACCTTAATTCCTTTAGTTAGCTCATTTTACTGAAAGGAAACATTTCTTTATTTTTAAAAAGAAATAAAACTGTATTCAAAGATCTTCTAAAATTCGCTTGTCTCACCCGGGAATCAAACCAACTAAAAATTCAAAAAATAAGCTCTCACTATTTTATTCTACTACTCGATAGGACTATTGTTCAGGATAAAATCGCTCTAATAATCATTTGGCCTTACAAATAAAAAAGATCGTTATCTATCATTATTTTTATTTTCCATCAATTTCAATAGAAAGGCCAAGAGCATTTTAGAAAATCTTTGAATGCCGTTTTGTTTCTTTATAAAAATAAAAGAATGTGTCCTTTAAGTAAAATGAGCTAACTAAAGGATTTAAGGTAGTTCCCCTCCAGGGCCCATACATTTTTTACACTCTGTATAGCAAGCATAATTTAATTTGTACAGGTGGAACCACCACGACTAATAGTACCTACCTTACTGCAGAGGCCGGGAAGTACCCTTACTTCCACACTTTGCAGGTCGAGTAGACGTTCACGCGATTACAGATTGTACGATCCACTTAAAGGAAACAATACTGTTGTGTGGTTTTGTACCTCATTATCGTCCGTCATAAAAGAGAAGCGTGCTTCACAGATAAAGACTTCGTGCATTGTCATTTTAGTGGATTATCAACGCTAAATCCTTTGCAATGAGTTAAAATTTCTTTAATAGAAATGTGACTTTAGACGTATTATGCACTTCACATCCCTGGCATTTATAAAAACCTGACTACCTGAGATCCGAACAAAGGAAAAGGCAAAGGCAGCTGGAACGCCATTGTTCTATTAATGCAGTTTTAAACTATGGTTCATGGAGATAGAGTTGATAATCAATTGAACTTTAAAGGTGGTTGTAACGACTTTATCAATAACGTCATCTTGGTGTTTTTGAGGTTTACAAACAATCGCTTTGTTTCCTTTAAGTGGATCGGACAAATGCCCCACGAAACATCTATACATATAGACGGATAGTTCTGTTACGAGGCTGGCAAGGCGAGGCTGGTATAGTGTTTTTCTCAAATATGCAATGAAATAAATAAAAAAAAACTCCAAGAAATCAAACTTTATTTTCTAGAGAAACTAAAAGTAAACTAGACAAAAGAATAAAATAAAAAAAAAATATTTTTTCTCTCCTTACAACTTTTTATCGGTAATACCTATTTAGATGAAATATTTTAAAAGTGTATAATATTCGTGTAGTTGATTTGCAATTTAAAATTTTTGGAAATCACATCCCACTAATGTTATTAATGTGAAAGTTTGGATGTTTAGATGTCTGGATGTTTAGATGTTTGGATGTTTGTTACTAAATAATGGGGTTAACAACTGAATGGATTAGCTGAAATTCTGCATGCAAGTAGACCAAGGCCTGGATTGAAACATAGAATACTTTATATCCCGCTAAAGAGTTGACTTTAACGGGAACAACGCGGGGGAAGCCGCGGGTAAATGCTAGTTGTTTATAATGTGTTATTTGTGATATCGATTTTATATAATAAAACTTCAAAATATAGCAAACATCGTTTATTGTTTTTTTAATGGCTGAGCGCCCAGCGTGCGACAAATAAATGTAGAATAGAATTTTAAAAACCATCTCGCAGACAGCCTTTTTTTTTTTTTTTTTTTACCCCGGGAAATGCATAAAACTGCATACCACTACGTAACCTAAGGCCATCGGGGGTGACAGCCAGATGTTACGTATTGGTTATGTGGGGCTCTCCGCTCCTGACACCACAACATCACCAGCACCTCCGCCCTAGGGCGGACCCTCTCCGAAAAAGGCACACTGTAGCATGGCCAGTGTGCCTTCCCTCACCAGCTCCCCCCCACCAAATGGCCGTCCCCCGGGGAAGCAGGGACCGGCACCAGACACACGGTGTCCCGGTCACTCCCTCGCCGCCACGGGAGGACAAACGCCCCTGCCCCGCAGCCGTCCACGGGAGAACAAACGCCCCTACCCCGCAGACACTCCCGCCTGTCCTTACAGACCGCGGTGGGCCAGTCCTCCGCCTCCCGCCCCCAGCACATGAGGTAGCGGCAGCCTGCAAGGCTGAGTTCTCGGGACGCAGAGGACTAGTCCACCGCCACCACGCAGCGGCACAGGTCACCCGTCTGGTGCCTGCCCGCAGTGCCCCCCAAAAGGAGACGTCGGAGGGATGCTGCCCGTGCCCGACGCTCCGCCCTCGCGTGCCGCACCTGGAGAGTCCTCTAACAGAGGAAACCCGGTGCGGGACCCCCCAACCCCCCCTGACAGGCTCATTCGCAGCATCGGCAAGTGATCAATTAGGGGCCCCTAAGAAATCACTTGCCGTTGCTCCCGGGGTGCACCGGCAAAGACGCTTCCCTTTCCTGCGGATCAACCGGATCAAGAGCAATTTTGTATGAAATTCCATTAAAGGCCTCTCGTCCAGCCACACCGGAAACGAGGTACTTTGCGGCCTATTATAAGGAACTTAACGTCAATATTTAATTGCATGTTTGAGAAATAGTATATTACATACACCAGTAAAGTAAGAAATGTTTCAGATCATTGTGATTTGAGGCTTTCTTATTTACTGGCCAAGGTTTGTATACTATTTTTCTGTTCGATAGAGCCAGAAAGCGACAACTTCGTTTAGCGCAGCGGCCCGCAAGTTGTCGATTACCGGTCGGAGGACAGAAAAGTAATGACTACTTCAGTTTTTTCACCATGTACATAGAAAAATTGAACTTTTTATGAGTGCCAGTTAATCAATAATTATTATGAACAGCTTTACAATTACATGATGATGTCTACCCGCGATCACGAACGCTGAAAAGTAACGAAAAGTTGACGTAAAAATGAAGGAAATAAATTGAAATGATCGCTGTGGAGATTAGGTTTATTTTATTCAGTCGTAACTTACATTTTACTTTTATTAATATCTTGATGATATTTACCTAAAACCCCTGTTTTAGGTAAATATCCTCAAGATATTACGAAATACAGAGAAACTTCAAACTTCAGAGAGACTTCATCCCTATGAATGCGCTTTCTTTTCATACCTTCTCTGTATTTCGTCATAACTCATAACACTAATGGTTTACGTCAAAAGAACTGCCAGCTGACATTATCGTGATATCGTTGTGCTATCTTTGCTTTGAGAAGGCAACTTGCCGGTCAAAAGTCATCTACCTACTTTTATTTACCAGACATTTTTTTAATTTAAAAAATAAAAAAGCTAATGTGTTAAATGTGATTGTGAAAAAAGTTTTGAGATAAAACTGTATATCCTAAAACCATATTTTTACATGGTGTATGTATGTATAAACTTGCCGGATAATTATATAATCAAAATTGATATTTGAGATACTACCATCATTTAATAATTTAAACCTTTTAATTGTAGAAAAAAAGTCTTCGTCATTATTCAATTAATACGTTATTTTGCTAAAACACGGGTGGAGAACCATCTCACATAAACGGAAGAATGATATAATAGTAAAGTGAAAATAATTTGATTGCTTTAAAAAACCTCACCATTGGGAAAAGTATTGTTCATCGACGTAAAGCTTAGTTAATATTTCCTTTAAAATGTTTGTATCCTCTTGAAATGTTTATTTGTCATCCATTTTTTTAACTTTTACTATAGCTTGGCAACTTCGTTGGTGACACTCACATGTGTGCTTTTTGTTATTTGCAGCCGTAACTACTCATACCACCAGCGTCCGGAGGCCCCCGTTCGTGTTGGCGGTAACTTGTGTGAGAAGTTACGGCTGCACATAACAAAAAGCACTCATGTGAGTGTCACCAACGAAGTTGCTAAGCTATAGTGTGGTTTTAACACATGCAATATTTTTCATACTCGGCGATCAAGGTGAGGAAAATCCTGTTTTGTTTACGTCCACTTCTAGGATGGCTTATTGCTTATTAATTATTTTAGCTAAACACATATCATAGACCAGCAAATTACAACCAGTATAAATTTAAACTTATCCGTGAATATATTATTAGTGCTTCATAATAACATCGAATTACATGTTAGTATGACATTTTAATTTCGAACATCTCTGAAAAACAAAGCAATTAGAATTGACTTCAGTTCTAATAACAGTCGACATGACGTTTTTTTCGAAATGTCAATCGTAAACAATTCTGACAAATCTCGCACGTCACCGACTTGATATCGAACGATAGGTATGATAGTTGAGTCCGACTCTAGTTTGTTGCGAAAAAAAATGGTTGAAAAAAATCATCTTCATACGGAGCTTATAATATATGCGTGTAGATAAAGCAGTGTATGTAACTGTACCCATATATTTTGGCATTTAAGTACTCGTGTGATGTTATTATGAAGCTCGCCTGTCGGCTCATTTCATAAACCCACTCTCGTAGGTATTTTAACACCTTTCATTATGTAACAGTCTTATCTTATCTTATCTTATCTTGGTAATAGGGGTCCTTGCGGATACACTTCGACCCAATGGGATCTTTTGTGTAATTACCCCTTACCGCATCTACGCCATGGCCTGTTCCACCATCTCCATAAATCGGATGATGGACCCCATTGGTAGTGCCTGGAATTCATCTGGCTCTGGGTAGCCAGTGCCAAATTCCTTCATTCTAGTTCTGGCGAGGGCATGACATTCGCACAGTATGTGTTTCATTGTCTCTGCTTCCTCGCCGCACATTCTGCATTCAGCATTGTCTGATAGTCCCATCTTGGTCAGGAGTCCTTTGACCCCGAAGTGACCTGTAAACACCCCCGTTATGATTCTGAGCTGTCTTCTGCTGTACTTTCTTAGTTTGTTTGTCCAGCGTGTGTTGACTCTTTCCATAAAGAGCTTCGAGTGCCTCAGGCCCGCCATGTTCTTCCACTCTAGTTGGTGTTGGTGTTTGGCGTGGTCCTTTATGGCTGTTGTTATGGTCCCCTGTGAGAGACCCACATATGGTTCCGGCCCAATGAGTGTGCCCTCCGAGCCCTTCCTGGCTAGTTCATCTGCTTTTTCGTTGCCGATGAAGCCTTCGTGCCCTGGGATCCACGTTAGTTTCACTTTGTTATGCCTTCCAAGTTTGTTCAGGGCTTGGATGCCATTGTATACCAGTCTAGAGTCCACTTTCGGCGCCGTAAGTGCTTTAAGTGCCGCTTGACTGTCGCTGAGTATATAGATGTTTTTCCCCTTGGTATGCCTATCTATATTCTCCTGGGCACAGGCGATTATTGCATATGTCTCCGCTTGGAAGACAGTAGCATAACCTCTTATGTAACAGTCACATAAACTACTATTCTAGACATTCCAGTATTGTAAATTGAATACAGCGATAGAACTGAGCAATATGCGGGCTCTTTTGTTGGGTTCTATGGATTCCAAAGAAAAACTAAATATTATGTCAAAATCACACGTATTAATTTGCGGATGATGTTATGTTATATCTGGCGAACAAGTTTAAGGTACTGATGCTTACAATATTTATTTTAATGGATTAGTATAAACACTACGTGTGTTAATAGACTTTGCTAGAAGTTTATCCTTGTAGCATTATATGTACTTCGTTATTTGTATGCAACGATGTTTTCCTTGTTGAAATAATAGAATAAATATAACCATCGCGGTATATAAGTAAGACGAGTTTGAGGGAGTTCCTAACATTCATCATAATATATCTGACTGATACAATCATGATGTCCACTAAGATAATATCGTTATTTCTATTTGTAGCTGTTATTTCAATGACGCTCGGAGCGCAAGCAGCGGGTGAGTACGACTATACTAATTATTTGTACTTATACCTACTACTTAAGTTATGAAAAATAGGTACAAATATTTTGAAAAATTATAGTTCACTAAGTTATTAGCTTTTTGTTCGCCATGGGTGGAAAACTTGGTAGGGTATGTTATTTCTCATATGTACATATTTTATATAATTATAGTAGGTACCTACATTACATACCGAGGCCAGTAAAGTAAAAAATATCTCAGATATGATATGAGGCTTTCTTATTTACTGGCCAAGGTTTGTATACTATTTTTCTGTACGACTGAGCCAGAAAGCCGCATCTTCGTTTTGCGCAGCGGCCAGCAACGTGACGCTTTCCGGCCGGAGGGCAGAAAAATAAATTTATACATGTAGGAATTGACAATGAGAGTTCACTACATCTATTTTTATAAACATGTATTTACATTAAGGTACTTTGGAGTCGGTCGGTTCATGATACAATTAAAAAGAGGGCCATCATTAGCTTCCGCGGGATCAATTTTAAATATGTTTCGTTTTATAAATTGATAAAGTTTGTATGCATGAAACACCAAAGGAAGTCTCGAAACACTAGAATTAGCGCACAATCGGCCGTTGAAGGTCTGATTAACAATAAAAAAGCTTCAATCAAATACGTTCAAACCAGTGTTTTATAATTATATACACTCTAACCATAAAATCCTAGTTGGGCACGCAGGTCTATGTAATATGTAATTTAAGAACTTTTATATTCATAGTAATAAAATAACTTAAACGGATTAAATCGCGTATATTACTACATTGCAAAGTGCAGGTGTATACAAGCTTGATGCGTGTGGTCTTTCATACATTGGCCTGACGAAACGAAGTATTTCCACTCGGGTGAAGGAGCACGCGGCTGATGTCAAACACCGTCGCCGTAACAGGTCTGCAGTCTGCGAGAAACGAGCATGTCATCGACAAACCTAGCCACTCGATCAAGTTTGATGATGCTTCGATCCTCGCTAAGGAAAAGCGCTATTTTCCAAGGATGCTTCGTGAGGCTATTGAAATCAAGAAGTATCCTAATTTCAATAGAGAAGATGGTTTGTCTCTACCACCTGCCTGGAATCCTGTATTACATCTCATCAAGGGACGGGCGAGACGAAGCACTATAAAAGTAAAAACATAACATTGAACTTTGTTCTTCTAAAAATAGCATACCTAGAGTCTTTTTGTTTAAAATATGTTCTTTTTGCATAAGGCGTGGTTGATAAGTTTCCTTGGCGTCTTCTTTCTTATCAAGTATGCCTTTTGGAAGCGCCGCTAGTTTTTCCTAAAGTTAGGTTTTTAAGCCCTTCTGGTATGTGTGTAAACATCTTTATACATTAGGCCCATCTGGCAACACTAATATTGAATTTGTATTTTTTAAAGTGGGTATAGGTTTGCACAACAGTAATTTTGACAGAGGAAATTTATGATTTTCTCAGTCTCCCGCGACCACGAACCACGAACGCTGAAAAGGGTTACGAAACGTCGGGACTTAAAATGTAGTAATGTACGCGATTTAATCCGTTTAAGTTGTTTTATTACTATAAGTGATAATCGCGGAAACCGAAGACAATAGGTATTATCTTTTATATTTTTTTACTTTTAATAGAAGATAAAAAAGCTTCAAATACACTCTAGCCCATGCCTTATATATACAGAGTGTTGTTTTGGTCGCCTGCAATATTTAAGAAAGTGATTATGTTATGAGCTGATCAATAATACAAATCTCTAAAAAAAAAAACTATACCTTATTTTTTCATAAAATATCCTTAATTGAAGTACATGACCTTGTGATCACTACGCACTGCCGTCTATGTCCCGTTAACACCCCCTCTCACCGGCCAGCCCATCGAACCCTCAAAATATTGCAGGTGACTAAAACAACAACCTATATACATTAACCAGTTGAACCCCAGTCACCCCTAGTTGGCCAAGGAGGTCTTCAAATGTTATTTTTTAGTATATATTGTTTAATGCGGTTTGAAACTGCTTTGTGTTATTGTTTTAGGGCCCACCGCCGGGGCGTGTACCGCCGACGAAGTTCACAACCCATGTAGTGCCCACTGCGAGCCAACGTGTGAGGAACATGGAGATAACCGGATTTGCGCCGCCATTTGCTTGCCCGGTTGCCAGTGTCGCGAGGGACTAGTTAGGAAGAAAGACGGACAGTGTGTCCCTCTCGACAAATGCTGTAAGTGATTGTAACAAGTTTCATTATTTATAAAAGTGCAACTCCAACCTGTAACCTAAGATCATAATTTGAAAAAAAAATCATAAAAAAGAATATTCTTGGCAATCAGTAAGTATTCTTATGTTTTCTCTCGGATAATACGCAGGCAAACTTGCGTGCAGCTTCTAGTATAATATTTATCGTACACTTCAGCAACAAAATTTACACAAAAAAGTTATCTTCAAAAAATCTATAGTTCATACGGTTTAACTCTAGAGGGACACAGAAGCAGGGATACTAATCATTTTCTGTAGGTACAGTTATAAAAAGAAACTTGATATTAAATATTTAATGTACTATTTGAACACAATTTGTTTTGTTAAACCATGTAACATCTTGCCCAGACCCACAGAATCAGTCATATTAAACGTTACATTTACCAATTACTTACGAATAATAATAAATAACAGTAACAGTAAATAATTGAAAGAATTCACGCATTCGACATCATTATTTGATAGTAGGTACAATATAATAATGACAGCTCCGGTCAACGAGAGCAGAGCTAAATGTACCTCTACCCTCCATAACTAAATGTAATCTGGTTCTTTGGGTATTTTATAGGGACACTTTCTTTATTTTAAAGCATATAGGACTAGTTTTTTTATTATTTACAAATCATGAGATTAAAAGTAGCAAAAAGCATCGGTTATAAAGTAGACGACAGTATTGATATCATCAATATTTTTTGAGCATCTATTTTAGAAATGTCATTTATTGAACGTCAGCCAAAAACTGGCACTATAAAGAACTTTTTACTTCTGTCTATTCCTATACAGAAAAGACTGTAGCCTAAATTAGTGTGCCCATGACGTACCAGATATCTCTCAAGTCGCGTACAAACGAGGTGTAACCAGATGTACTTAATCGGGGTTGGTTGCAGGATCAAGCTATTGCAAAATATTAATCGACTTTAAAAGATAAGATCATAAGAAAATGATTTTTAATTTTAACGAATCCGAAGTCGGCTGTCAGCAGAGTGATCCACTCGGGTCAGCAATATTCAGTTTGGCCATCAACCCGATTATTCAAAAATTTAAATCAAAATTCAACGTTTGGTACTTGGACGACCGAGGAGGTAATGTAGATACTGCTATCGCTGACCTTACTGCCATCAAGAACGAATTCAAAAATATTGGATTATACCTCAACTACAGTAAATGCGTACTTTACATTCCAAATTCCTGCCTTAATTCCAACGACATCGAGCAAAAATTTAGCAATTTAATGCCTCATATAAAAATAGTAAATGACAACTCACTTTGCCTCCTAGGCTTCCCTATTTTTGCAAATCTTTTTCCTGGCTACGTACAAAAATCAATTTCTAAATTCCAAAACAATGCAAAACGTCGCCTCGAAATTAGCTCTCACTATGCAATATGCGTACTTAAATTCTGCTTTTTCGCTCAGAAATTAACATACGTTCTTCGCTGCAGCTCCTTCTGGAAATTCCAAAATGTCTTGTCACCTTTAGACGATCTTACCAGGTCAACTCTGGAGTCTATATTAAACATAGAGCTCAACGAACAGTCCTGGACCCAAGCAACCCTCCCCATCCGGCACGGTGGGCTGGGGATCCGTAAAATTACTAGTGTTTCGCTGCCAGGATTTTTGTCCTCTACCCACAGCTCAGCTAGTCTTATAGGCAAGATTCTACAAGGTCTCCCCTCATACTATGAGATTGCTGACCTGGCCCAGGCCAAAAATATTTAGTCCGCTGCTTGCGCGCGAATGGATTTTCCACCCCATCCAAATTCTCAAAAGAGCTGGGACGATACAATGTGCAAAATTTCATTCCACAACCTCCTGAGCCGTAGCGCAGGTTCGGAACGTGCAAAAATAGTAGCGTCAGGAGCTGCACTGGAGCCTGACAACCTCCACCTGGCAACCTGTCTACGGCTCGGAGTCAGCATCTGCGCTTCATACCGGTGCCCCTTCGGCAATGAAGTCGACCAGCTGGGATACCACGGGCTTTCATACCAGAAAAGCGCTGGCCGCTTCTAGACACGCCGCACTTAACGATATAATCCACAGGTCTGTTGCCAAGGTCAACATGCCTGCTCTTCTTGAGCCGGCTGGCATTGCAGTGCCGATGGCATGAGACCTAATGGAATGTCCCTGATTCCGTAGAGGTTGGGCAGGGCTAGTTTGGGATGCTATTTGCGTCGACATATTGGCCGCCCCACCTCAACGGAACCAGTACCTAACGAGGTCCGGCGGCCAAAGCGGCCGAAAAATTAAAATGCAACAAGTAAAGGGGTCTCTGCTCCGAATACATGTTTATGCCAGTCGGCGTCGAGACCCTGGGTTCGTGGGGTCCCAGCGCACATGCCCGTTTCACACACCTATCTAAAAGGCTGGTCGACTGCACCGGTGACCAAAATGCTGACAGCTTCCTCGTACAGCGAATAAGCATAGCCATAGCGGGTAAACGCTGTCAGCATATTCGCCACCATGCTAAGGGGGCCCAATTTTTTTGATACTTTTTAGTTTTAATTTCTTAAGTTTAGTTTAATTTGTCATATTGATGTAGAATAATAATGGTAATAAGCTATTTATTTGCTTTCAGAGACCCGAGGACAAGAAAATAAAGAAAATTTCAATACATTCGACCTACAAAATCTTTTTCTAAATCCTATATAAGATTATACATAGTTATAATAAAAACAGTTCAATAAAGTGAATTTAATAAAAAAATAATAATTCCACCTTGAATTTTCAAATGCTCATCTTGACGTCCCTACGTTCCCATGAATTCTCGCAGAGAATATTCTTTGTGATCATTTCACGTCGCGAAAATGACGGGGATTTATCCACAATCTAGTGCTTAAAGTTGGAGAAGGAAAAGTAGTAAATTTCTTACAGGAATGCAAAATATCTTCAGAATATTACAAGTAATATTCTGAAGATATTTTAGTGCTGAGGAATTTATATAGGTACTATAGTATTTGTGAGAACTAAGTGGGCTAACCAATATAGTGTTTATATTTTGTTCTTGGGGGTTTCTATTGTAAATTTGAAGATTCATCATCATCAGGATATGGGATTATATTGTAACCAAAGAGTTATGTGATATGTTAATTCGGCTACTGAAAGTTGATGATAATCGACTTTACATAGAAGAATAAAAGAATCGGCCAAATGCGAGATGATGATTGATGATGATTTTTTACATAAGGCATGTGCCGCTAATTTCTAAGGTTAGGTTAATAAGCCCTTCTAACATGTGTGTGAACTTTACACATTGGGCCCATCTGGCAACACTAAATTTTAATTTGTTTTTTAAAGTGGGTAGATTTGCTTTGCACAACGGTAACATTGGCAGGGAAAATTTATGATTGTCTCAGTTTACCCGCGACCACGAAGGCTGAAAAAGCGCTACGAAACGTCGGGACTTAAAAAATGAAGTAATATACGCGATTTATCCGTTTAAGTTGTTTTATTATAATGAGTGACTGTTACTGACGCCTTCGACAAAAAGTTTCTTAATCTTTTTTACAAACAGCAACACACTTAACTGCCCATTAAAGACAGAGCAGAGAGAAAATGATAACGATTGAAAGAGATATATATATATTTCTATTATGTCAACTTCAAATCAAATAACGTTTGCGTATGTGTAATGTGCCTTTGAGCTTTGTCACTGTAGTTGTTTGGGCAAAGTTTTTTTTTCCATACTGTAAATAAAAGTTTTATTTCAACAAGACAGGTGAATTTGTCAAAATTATGATTTAGCTTTCAGACGAACGTTGGGATGAAATAAACTAATTATATTGCTAATGCTTTTATTGGTGCTTCATATTTTTGATATGATGCACCAATATAATGTAATTTATATTTATTATTTATTCATTATTTTCCACGAATTCAATAATATGGCATTAATGTCAATAATGACGTTGGATCAGCCATAAAAGAAAAATTATTGTTTCAAAACTCTTTTGAATAATAGCCAATTTATACTCATAAACACACGCACACATGCATAACACGACGCCTTCAAGTGTGATTCTCTTTCTTGCAGTATTTCCCATTTTTGAAGTGTATAGTTAACTGTGTTGCTGTTTGTACCGTAAAAAAACGTATTGTCAATGTCATTAGAAAAATATATAGTTACGTCAACTACGAAAGGAACTGAACTGTTTTAATTGAAGAGCTATTAATAAATAATTAAACAAATTAGGGATGTAACGATACAAAGTTTTGCCGATACGATACCGATACCGATATATAGTAGTTAATATCGGCGATACCCATACCGATATCTTAGCTAAATAATGAAGTAAGAACTTCAGATATTTGTATGTCCTTATTATAACTAATGGCAATGACTACTGGCTATATTTACCAGAGAGTCAACCTTGAAAATGTAAAGTAAAAATGAATAAATTGTCTACTCAAAATTCATTTTTTTTTATTAAGAACCAAAGATTTAATTAACATAGTAATTATCATTGCCATCACATAAATCATCATTTTATCATTAACGAATACATAAATTAAGTCAGAAATTGAAATTACTTTTTGCAGTTTTTTTTTCATATAGAAAATTCTTTTCGCGCTCTTCAAATATCGGTTGTATAATATCGGCGATACCGATATATCGGCGATACCGATTAACAAATAATAAAACAAATCGAACCAAATCATCGTGATACCGTGAGCTAGGTAAGCGTCGGCATCAGTGATAATCGCGGAAACCGAAGACAATATTAGGGAATTTCTTGCTTGTAATTAAATCTGAATTATTTCAGAATAGGTACCATTATTAATTTTTTTCTCTTATGCGTGGGCTTTTGAATAAGTTTTTGGGAAATTTCATAAAGTGACTGCTGTAACGACGAGCTATTTTAATTGCTTCATGAATACAGAGGGAAGTTTGTGCGAGAGGCCTATTCTACACCTGCATTCTAAATTTTGGCAATCGAAAACCAACTACCATTAAAATGTTTTTTCACATCTCATGCTCCAAAAGTGCTCATTTATGCCCAACGGACGATTACTAAAGCAGCTTTTTATGCGTTAGTGCATAAAAATAATTCCTATACTCAAGCAAGTCCGCCATTCAAGCTCGTGGCGACATGGTGCTGCCAATGCGCAAGCATTAAAAGTGGACGGCAGCCATTGAGCTAATCAGCTACAATTTCGTTCTTTCCACGCAATTGAAAAAACCATTTTGACACTTAAATAGTCACTTCGTGTCAAAATGGTCAAGTAGTTTATATTAATTTAAAGTTGTACAAATGGGTATTGGGTAGTACTAGTATCAACAGTTTAGAGTTACAAGGATCTGACAATTAGGTAAAAACGAGCTAGCTGTTTCCTTGGGTGTAAATCAGCAATTTGCATCGAGTCTCTCCTTGAAATAATTTAATCTGGGAATCCAAGATAAATACGTTGGTTCGCTTATGCTGTTGATAAGTCTGGAAAACCAGTACCTTAATCTATAATTACCTACAACCGTTAGTGGCCCATTCCAAACTATGAAATCGACAATTATTATAATCTCACAACGCTTAACACACAACGCTGAACAACATAATATCGTACAACGCTAATTATGAATGCTAATATAAAGTTTAAATCTGTTAGGGAAATGATAATCCACTATCTTTATAGTAAGATAGTAGTTATTTAGCAAAGAAATACACATTTATACCAAATATCGATGACAATATAGCCTTACCGAGGTTTAGATTACTAATACCAAGGAACATTACAACAAGGGGACTGTCATTCTCCATACAAAAAGCTGTTCCCCGAATTTACAACGCCATCTATGTATAAGCTTGGTAAAAGAATGATATTATTTACAATTATTCAACTTTGCAAACGTGACACAGTATTTAAATGTTAGAATTTATTTATTATTAGCTATTTACGAACTAATTGTTACTATACTATGTTTCTTTGTTCAATTATAACATCGTTAAATGTTTAGTTTTTTAGCGCCATCTAGTTTTTGCCCGGAAATCCCCTAGCGGTCGGGTTACAATCTAAAGTATGGAGAGTGACAGTCCTCTTGTTTTAATGGTCCTTGCTAATACCTTGAAATATAAAGTTGGAGAAATTGGCTTTTGGAGTAATCGACACAATTGCAAATTAACAGCAGTACTTACCGGAATACGGACGAGGTACGACAAGTTTGTTAACATTTAAATCTTCACTAGGCCCATTGTTGAACAAACTGAGCGAGCGACTTTAGTGTGCTCAAACTCATTTACATAGACAAAGGTGAAATAAGGGAACAATGCTTGTGTGTACAATACGCCACCCAGTTTACGTGCTTTCATAATATTGCCTCTAATTCCGTAAGTTACAAACTACAACACAAGCTTCGGTGCCTATTGTACGGACCTATTATTCGGCTAAGAGGCATAGGAGCTAGTTTTTGGGTGTGGCTTTGTACTTGTTAGATCTGCTCTTGACTTCCTTAACACGAGTCAGGCTTAAGACGGATCATCTAAATAGGGATTTGTTTAAGTGGCGAGCGAGATCCCCTGTGCTACTTAATAAGTAGCACTTATGGCGAAATACGAATTAGAATTTTCATTTCTAAGTGGTAATATTAATATAATCTCCAGTTGGACGTGAAGTTAGTGAAATTTTGTTTTTTATGTGAATGAACTACAATATTTAACTATACTCCGAATTCTAATTCAAAACCAAAAAAACGACGACATATTTGTCACTCTTAAATTTACTTATGTCATTGTCAAGTGAACATTTCAGATGTACCCAACCATTTAATATTAATAATAAAATTGTTGTTTCTGTGTATTTCTAATTGTGGCTAACATTTTTAATAAAAAGTATAATTAAAACATCCTTAAAAACCATTTATAGCGGTCAGGTTGGCAATTTAATCTAGGGATGTAACGATACATAATTTTGCCGATACGATACCGATACCGATATTTGTAGTAAATTATCGGCGATACCGATACCGATATCTTAGCTAACTAATGAAGTATGAACTTTGACTATATTTAACAGAGAGTCAACCTTGAAGGTGTAAAGTAAAAATAAATAAATTGTCAACGCATTTTTTTTTTATCAAGAACCAAATATATAATTAACATAGTAATTATTATTGCACAAGGTAAAAGACCAATATATAAATTAAGTTAGTAATTGAAATTACTTTTTGCAGATTTTTTTCACACAACAAATTCTTTTCGCGCTCTTCAAATATCGGTTGTATATTATCGGCGATACCGATATATCGGTATCGGTATCGTTACATCCCTAATTTAAACATATAATTAGGTCTTCAAAATTAGATGCTTAATTGCTTTTTTTTTCATTCAAACGATTACAAGATTATGTAGAATCTGTAACAATAACTTCGTTTATTACAGAAATTTTATTCTTAAGTGAGATTGGTTAAAACCGACCAAAGAAAGGAGAGCAAGGCTTAAAATTTCATTAAATACATATTGAAACTCATGCCTTTTTTATTTTAAAAAACCATACCATATGTTACTAACATTTGAAGTGTTACAAGTACAATAACAGTTTTTCTGCCAAAAATCACCTGAGTATGTATATTAATTCGGGCATTTTATATTTATCTAAATAAGTAACAGAGACTTGTTTATTTAAATCGTAAGTTTAAAACTCCTAATAAATTAATTATATCGGTGTAGTTTTTTGCATAATTAGATAAATACCATATTAAGATTATATTTTTGTAGTGGCAAACCCACATTGGTCTTAAATTATAAATCAGAGCTCAGTTACCTACCCAACAATGTCATTTTAAACTGCTGTATTTAAGCAGAGTGTATGTATAACTCTCACAGGCTACCTGACAAAACGGCGACTATGAAAGTGCATTCTTGCTTATTATTGCTATTGCATTGAATTAATTGTATTATAGTTTTTCACAATACAATAGTATTTTATGCAACAGTTGTATAAGAAGGTTCAAAAAATGCGAATTGCGTGAGTTGCGATACGAGCCGCGAATGCGGCGAGTATCGCAAATAGAGACGCAATGAGCGTTTTTTGACTTAATTATACAACGTTGCATACAATACTTTTTCTACGACAGGTTTTAAAATATAAAATACAAACAAGGCATAACCTGCAAAGAAGGCAAATATGACGTATGACTGTCAGTATGTGTCTATGGTAAACTTTTTATTTTTTAAATGAAGTTGAAACGCAGTGAATATATTAAAAATACTTTTGTTTTTATGTTGGCATCAATGAATTTAGTTCAGAAAGTTTCGTTTTTCTTAAAAGCCGTAGGATTTTAATTGTTTGTTAACTTGGTAGTTGTGCATTTTTACCGTAAAGTTAAAATTGAGCGCTTAATCCTTGACCTAAGTTTAACCTAGATTTAGAAGTCTGTGGTTGCTAGCAATAACGTAAAGTGGCTATAACGACACTAGTGCTGTTATGGGGAATAGAGTATAGACTTCTCTGAACTCATATTATGTATGTTCTTATATTAGTGTTCGTGACCAAGTAAAAGACAGATAACAGTACAGGAGTAGAAAAAAATATATAAATCGACATGTGTAATTTATATTGTATTTTATTTTGTGACATCAATAAATCTAATATAGTACCTATATTCTTATATCCATCGGACTCCGAAAATCTTCATCAGGGCCCGGTTTCACGAAGCTACAAGTTACAATTTTACATGTCTAAACTAGCAACATTTGTCAAATACAGCAACGTCATTGGTTGATTTGACCAATGTTGCTAGTTTAGACTTGTAAAAATGTAACTTGTAGCTTCGTGAAACGGGGCCCAGGTCATCAGCCTACCTTGTGAGGAGCCCACTCACGATGCGTCTTGCGGAGACACCGGAATATCTAACATTTCAATTTTTTTGTGCAATGTTTTTATCATAAGATTCATAACAGTAGGTATAAAGAAACTAAAGGGTGTGTATACGCTTCGGCCCTAACGAAATCGTATTTAAGAAATTATTCAAAAGGCTTCGAAGTCATACTATGAAGATGTATTTTATGGAGAGAAGAGACGAGTAGCAACGTAATAGTATATTACACAACTAGGGTGGTAATATAAAGAAAGACCACCATCACCACCGCACCGCTCGCCATCGGCAGGGTATTCATTCTCACACTTTGGAACCAAAATGGTCGCGCACCGTGCGGTTCCAAAGAAATTTCCTACCGCGCACAATCCGAATGTGGAATGAGCTCCCTGCCGCGGTTTTCCCGGAAGGCTACAGTATGAAGTTCTTCAAGAGGGGAGTGAATAGGTATTTAAAGGGTCGGCAACGCGCACATAATGCCCCTGGTGCTACGGTGCCTGGTTGTATAAAGACCTAGATCGCAGATGTTTGCGGCCCGAGCCGTAGGCGAGGGACGTAAATATGCGATCGAGGGCTTTCTTTATTACCTCCCGCGTTGTGTACATCATTTTATGTCTACACTTGTCCAGAAAGCGACTTATTCCGAACGCGTAGCGTGCTAAAAAAGCCACTTTTTGGCCAAAACTATTTTGACATAAAGTGTAATAGAATTACTTTATAAATCGCCAGTGCGCATCTACGACCTACATGACTTCCAATAGTATCATTACGAGAAACATTATTCTCTTAGCACTTGAATTTGTCATATAAACCTCCCGTGTTTGGCGATACTGCGTATTTGCTAGTGGAAATGAAGACTGTCGTCAGTGTTTCAGTGTCTTCGCATCAAACACAATGCATTTGTTTACGTCAACATTGCGACATGAGGTGTACATTTATCAAAACTGTGAATAGGATTTCTGCTGTTACAAGGAAATATAATATATCTTTATCTGTGAGATTTTTTATCTCATACAAAAAAAATCGTTTGCGAATCGTTCAAGAGATGGGACTGTTCACTTGTCAAAATAATCGTGCCGTACTGTTAAGATTTTTCTTTGAATCACTACCCCGGAGCGTACAAATATGAGTTTGTGATTTCATTATAGTAGAGATTGACGTATGTACATACCTAAGTGTTGCTGTAGGTGTATGAGATGAAACAATAAAACAGTGATATTGTCTAAATTTATTTATAAATTTATATCTATGTGTGTACCTACACTACATAAACACAATTTTATTTCGGGATGTTGTTCCTCAAATTTACAGCACTTGCAAAACCTATTGCAATATCACTTTAGCCTCGTACATAAAAAATATTAGAAAGTAAGACGAATTGTAACGACTTGCCCTGAAAGTTATATTGAGTGGAGCAATTCGAGATAACTTTTACTGCCAGTAGTAAAATTATATTATAGCGTTTAAAACGTTATAAACTGTTTCAAAGAAATGAAAAAGAGCTCATTTTGTTGCTTGAAATTTAATATTTGGCGGTATTAAACAAGTTATTGGTTTTGTAATACTTACACAAAATAACTAAGAAAATGAAGACATTTTCCATTAAAATAGCAATTATTTTGAGCTTCGGATAATGATGAAATCAGATTTGGAGCACTGAGCTAATTTAGTTCGCTTATGTTTTGACTATTATGTATGAGTGTTGTATTAGTGTTGTGTTGTAATAATAAAAAATAAAACGGTATCGTATAAGACACCACCTTTATATTGAAAGTTGTTCTGTGAGATAAGAATTTATCAAATTAAGGATTTAAATTTAATATTTGTAATATTATAATCTATTTTAGAACATCATTGATCTCACAAGTAAATTATTATGCTTCAGCTTAAAAATTAATAAAACGAGGGCGAAGTTCGAGCAAAAATTTCATAAGGAAATTCTGTAAAGTTTCCTTTTCCTGATACGTACTGTAGAAGGAATCAATTAAGTGACCACGACGGGGGACGGTGTCTTTATAACAGTTTGCGGGTAACAAATGACGGTCAAAGGTCGGAAATGTGGCCGAATACTTCTTTAGGAGATAATTTGGAACTTTTGAGTTATATTCTGGGAAATTCATACTGAATACTTCTTTTATTATACCTATGATTACATATTCGATCAACCACCAGGTGCTATTTATACCTTATTGGCTACCTTTTTAAAAATAACGTACTAAAAGAGGAAATAGGTCACCGGTTTCAATCCTGACTCGGAATTAGGAAGTTTTGGCAGTTTCAGAAGTTAAGTAGATATCATTTGATATTTACCATTTCCCTGTTCGATAACACAGAATTTTACTATGCATAGATATGCAGGCATTAGTAATAGATATTACTAACAGGCTATTTTCGAAATATATAGCAGAAACGGAGAAAAGAAATTATAAAGTTCATCAAACATTCTCAGTATTTTTTACGGACGCTTAAAGTATAGGATAAAAAACTATGATTATTCAGCCGAATAAAAAAAATATTTACGAGTTCTAAGAAGACATTTAACTATTACTTGTTTTTGGGCTTTTTAGGGTTCCGTAGCCAAAATGGCTAAAAAGGAACCCTTATAGTTTCGTCATGTCCGTCCGTCCGTCCGTATGTCACAGGCATTTTACTCAAAAACTACAAGACGTATACTGATGTAATTTGGAATATAGATGTCTTGTAGATGCCGCTACTAAGTTTGGTAGTTAAATAATAAAAATAAAAAAATCTAGGGGGGGCACTCCATACATGTAACAGAAGCTAAAAAAATGTTTTTTCAGTAAACATCATCGTGAGGTACATCATTCGATAGTTCTTTTAAAAACATTATAAGGCTTTTATTTACTATTTTTTGATTAAGTAAATACTTTCGGAAATAATCGCTCCGAAAGTTGCATAAATTGTCCCCCCCCCCCCCCTTTAACTTTTAAACCGTAAATCCAAAAAGTATGAAAAAAATCAGGAAGGTAACGCTAAATAAATACATTCAACGAAAATTATTTTGAAAAGTAACGAATAAACCGTTTTGAAGTTATTGCCGAAAAACTTCTCAACCAAAAGGTTTTAAGTGCCATTGAATTACACGGCAATTAAGACCTTTTGTCAGTTGTATATTTTTAGCTTTATTTTTATCTAACACATTTCCTTATAGATACGGCTATGGAACCCTACACTGAGCATGGTCCGACATGCTCTTGGCCAGTTATTTATTTAAAGTGCGTTCTTAACTGACAGTTAGCAGTACGTCACAGAACTGACGATTAGTGTCAAACTCCATACATATCGTCACGGACTGACTGGTTAGACGGTATTTGAATATAGCTTAAGTTTCGCCTAACCGTAGGTATTAAAATAAAAATGCCCTTTTATCAAACAATTGGCATTAAGAAAGTTCTCGGATGAAAAAGCGATTTAGAGGAACTCAATATAGAGACCCCGATAAATTGACCTAAGTCAACATAATTGCGGGGAATGATGTGGGTGTCTGCACTTTGGGTCATTGACAGTTTTATTAAAGACTTGTGTCAACGACTGTCTAAATTGGAAGCGGAACTTTAATTTGGACCCTTATTAATGGTTTTCAAAATCAATTTCATTCGTTTAGATTGGATTCGCTTAGATAGGACCTCCTATTGTCTACGAGTACCTTTTTAAATTATGTGATTATGTAATGTACCTTTTGTAAAATGTTTTTCTAGTGCGCAATATATATATTTGTGTTCTATTGTATCAGTGTGATAATATTTTATCTTTACAGACGTCGCCTTTTCTTTAGAGATAAGCTCAGAGGCAAGTCAGGTAAGAGTGTTAATCACGGCATAAAATCAAGATAAAGCGTCTTGTTTTGTGAATAGTAGTTACAGCAAGACATGGATATTGCATCTTGTCTTTACCACACACGATTAACATCAAATGGCTGGGTCAAACAGAGTTGAAATGAACGAATTTCTGTGAACTGATCCTTCCTAATTTTAACGATGCGAGTACGTATCACTTCATTTTTATTATAAAGAAGAAGTAGTATGTGCTTATAAGAAAATTAGGCTTTAAAGCCCTTTTTAAGAAAGACGAGAATACTTAAATCATACTACTATATCTGTAGGACCACTCTGCTGGTACTGATATTATACCAGTAAAAGTGGTGATAGCAAAGCCCGAACAACTATACTTTCCAAAACAGGTCGGAGGGTCCCATTAACTCAACCAAAGGGCTTACCATTTAAGGCCTTAATCAGCCAACTCGTCTGAAATTCGTTCAATTACTTTGATTAGTATAATTACTGAAATTTAGTTTGACTTGCATGTGTTCGTTTCATTTATTAGGTAATTTGTCTGCGAACCACGTCCGTGGACCATCTCGCGGGTAAATTGAAAATACCGGCCATGTGTGCGTAATGGGAATAGATTTTATGTATAAAGTAGTTAAATGTGATAAAGTTATATTAATAGCATGGATGGGCGGCTTGAATACGGTACTTGCCTGACAGATCAAATTGGTTACCTTTTATGAAGTGCCAAAACGCTCAGATAGTATTATGAAATTTCTATGAAAAAAGTAATGTGACTGTAATATGAATGTAATATTACTCGGTGGTGAAATCATCTCCTTATTGTTAGTTTTTGATATTTTTATTATTGTTGTAAACGCTAAAACGGTGAAGTTTAGTCATTTTTCGCCAATTTTCGAAAGAAGATTTATTAGAGGCTAGCGTGGTAATTTGTATAGCCTACACAATCAAGTAAGTAAGTACTCTATTGTGCTTATGAGTCATGTTACATTTTACAACAAACAATAAACTGTCATTATAATATGCATAAGGAAAAACAAAAATACTGTTCTGAACATATGGAAGCCTTTCCTAAAAATGTATTAATAGGAGGTAACTGATACATAATGAGAGGCCTAAATAGACGGGTGTGGTTTTATGAAACGAGTTGAAGATTAGTTTCATGATAAGATCACACGAGTGTTTTAAGGCTTAATTTTTTACAGTAAATTTTAATGTTAATTTCAATACGATTTATTATTTTTCTCTCTCTTCATTATAGGTATACAACAGTATGAAATCAGTAGCTGATTATATTACATTAAAATGAAGACAATTGATGAAGACTCTAGGGATGTTTGCCTGTAGTCCTAAAAATAAAATATATTTTGCATACAAATAGTTAAGATTGTCGGGAAGTTGCAAAATAAATTTTTGTTTATAAGATTAATGGCATATTTGGAATATGTGACGTTCCACGGGAAAAGGTACCTTATGGTTGGTATTGAGTTAAGCACAGATCCTAAATCTGTGTTAAATAAGCTATCTAATACAAAAAGAATCACGACCCTAAGTTCCATACTTTTTTTTTTAAAAAACATCAAACCTGCACATGCTAAAATTGCACTTTTGAGAAATCGTCAAAAGAAGTTTAAAACTAATTTTAAGTATGTTCCCGTTGGAAGTTATGGAGATGATGATTGATTATGTCTCTCAAGGTATTTTTCTTTGGAAATCAGTAATGGTTTTTTTAATGTGACTTCCAGGTCGTGAAAAATCAGCCTTTGATTAGAGCAAGTCGCTTATGAGAACGAAATTAAAAAAAAAAAAATTCGGCCTGTTCTTTAACATATTGTAATCTGAACCATTGTATATAGTTAGAGATATTAGACTGCACATTTTGGGATAGAAATAAAATCACATTGTTAACGAAATATTTTTATTTTAATTAAAATGTCATTTTTATTATATGTTTCATTATTCCTATAATATTCACAATTTTCGTATAATGAGTTCTAAATTATATTTAATCAGTCTACACAAGTATCTCAAAAGTGTCATTATTATTCAACAAGTCGTATTTTTTTATTTATAAACGATTGAAGTTACGTAAAAATCACAAATTATTCCCATACATTTGAGAAAAGGTACCTTATGGCGGGCCATAAGCAAAAATTATTGATAATTACATTACAGTATGGCACGATATTTACATTATTTATTGACAAATCTTGTATTAAGACAGAAAACTGAAGAAAAAAGGTTATTAGAAATTTACTTCAAATCTTGACCAATTAAGAGTAATTCTCAAATGTGACGTCTTACGTGAAAAGGTACCTTATGAGGGTTTCTAGTTACGGAGATATTCAATGTTGTGTAAAAATTGTGTTTTTTTATTATGTATTTCCATTTAGTAAATTATATGTTACGACACGTCTTTGCCTATTTTTATTTTTGTTATAGGCGAATTAAAGGCTGAATAATATGCTTCTACAGTTTAGTACAAAAGGTACTTTATGGCGGTGTAATTTAAAAATGTTAGAAATACTTGTCGTAACTTGCTCAGTTTTTGTCCTTCATACCGCCGTGCCGTGGTATTATTTTGGCTACACCGCCAGTACCGCCACGCATCTGTCCTACACTCACCAACACTTTACGTATCGTTCTCTCTCGGTGTTGCTGGCCGCTCGGAGTCTCAGCCGGCCGGCATGAGCAGTATTTGCTTACCTTTTCGTTCGAATAGTTGTGAGAAGTGTTCGTCGTGGATTTTAGCGTGTTTTAAATTAAAAAGATTCTTTTTCTTAAGTGGTCAAAAATTATAGAAACCGCCAAAAAATTTCTTTTTTCGTAAATTTTTCGAAAAAATGAATAAAAACCTTTTTCTAAAATGGTCAAAATGATAGGCATTCGCCAAAAAGTGTTTTTTTATTTTTGTTATTTTTTTGAAAAAAAAGCAAGGTTTTCTAAAATGGTCAAAAAGTTTCACGATTCGCCAAAAACACGTATTTATGTTTAAAAAAATAGTGGTAAAAAATTATAGAAACCGCAAAAAAAAGTCTATTTTTGTAAGTTTTTTTTTTTTTAATTAAAAAACTTTTTCTAAAATGGTCAGAAATGATGGGCATTCGCCAGTGTTTTTTTTTAATTTTTGTCAATTTTTTAAATAAAAAAACAAGGTCTTTCTAAAAATGGTCAAAAAGTTATACGATTCGTCAAAAACACTTTTTTATCTGTTTAAAAAAAAATGTTTAATAATTAAAAATTTAAAAAAACCACATACAAATGTATTTATTTTTATTTTTTTTTTCATTCCGAATCTGTGGCACCCAGTGGCCCTTTCCTTCCAAATTTTCAGCTTTCTAGGATCATTTCGAAAATTTTTGCTTACCATTATGCAGGCCGCATGCTTGTTTGCCACCATCGTGGTATAAAAAAGAAATAAGCAAAAGTTGCTAGTAAATTTTATTAATGAATTTTATCAACAGCTTTATCATTTTTGTATGTGATCCGCCATAAGGTACCTTTTCTACTAAACTTTGAACCCAATTTTTATATAGAAAAAATTAACGTACAGCAGTGAAACCAAGCTACAAATACACGTCTATTCCTATATTTTACAATTTTTCATAAAAGAAAAAAATGATGATTTTGGAGGATTTCACAAAACCGTTCATATCTCCGTAACTAGAAACCCTCATAAGGTACCTTTTCACGTAGGACGTCACATATATTCATAAAATAAAATACTTAATGATTCTTAATCTGTGTCACGTAACCGACAACCGAGCATTGCATAAATATAACGTTATAAAGGTAGGTATGTAAAGCCCATTAATGTAAATCAGCACGAAACTAGCTGGTAGGCGAATAATGAAAATATATTTCAATTATTTTTCATTTAATTGATTTTCAACAATCGTGAATCCAATTATTTTTGGCGATGCTTTATCAATTACCATGTTCTTCCAGCCGAACTGGTAAATAGTTAATTAATGATAAACGATTTTGAAAATATTAATTAGTTTTTACATACAATTTGTGATGTAGGAGGACGAATTCTGTAAAATAATTTGCAACAGTATTATACCTGGTGGAACTGGACTTTCCTGAAAATTAAGTCTCATATATTTGATGTAAAATCGACCTACAATAGTAAAAAGCTTGTAACAATAAAGAGAAAATCAAAACTATCAAAATATATATATTTTAATATTTGTACATCCCCACTGCTTCGTCGCCTCTACCGCCGTTCCCTACCGTACCCTCTCTCTAAAGGGGACCGGGACTGGCGTCTTGGTTCGACCCCAAGCGCCCCCCGGCCCCCCAAGATGGCCCGGCCAGCGACCTGGTTCGATCCCAGGGAACGCCACGGCCCCCACCTGGTACGACTTTTGCCACGCCCAATAAGGGTTGTAAGTTTGTCAGGTTTCAAAAAAAAATCCTGTCTTACAATAGACGCTGCCGCCCGGGACCGCGTGTGACTTCTAAGTAGGGTTGAGACGCAAAGTTTTTTGCATGAAAGTTTAACAAGGTACCTATCTTAGACACGGTGAGATATATTAACATAGTTCATTTGGAGAAAATAATGTACTTAGATTAAACAATACCTCATTTGCAGGAAAGTCCCTTGTTCCGTTCCACCCTGTATATATACACATTTTCAGTTTGTTATAAACTGAAAATGTCGCACTGTTGCATCACATGACATAACCCCTCTACTAAATATATTCTACTAAATGTAGTCCGATCTTAATCTTGTCAGTACATACCTAGGTACAATAGAGGTGCTTTTAAGTTTAGTGTACATGGAAAATGGCTTACTTATAAACAGTGATCGGCGACCGGTAGCATTTTATGCCACTTTAACGATAAACGCAATCTTGTTAGAAATAAAACTGCATACGTTATTTAATTTTAGTCATATCCATGTTTTACTTTCGTTGAAATATTGCTGCCGGTCGCCGATCACTACTTATAAACTATCTGCAGAAATTATTAATACAGGAATTCCCGTTTCAGCTTGCCGTGCCTTTGCTTTACAACACTAGATAAAAAGTAAAGTAGGTAGTGTTATTGACCAAGCGAGCGCGATGCACGAGCGAAGCGTCTCCGTTTCAGCTTGGGCAAAAATATTTACCAATATCTGTCCGGATGTCTGGCTGGGTTCCTCTACAGCAGCGGTCAACAACCTTTTAGCAGCCAAGGGCCACATAGTAGCTAACGAAATTGGCGCGGGCCGCACTTTGTGAATAATTTGTGACTTAATACGATTCTGAATATAACGACCTTTACGTACAAAATAGTCAGGGAGGCTCGCGGGTCGCAAGTAAGGGGTTCGCGGGCCGTAGGTTGCCGACCGCTGCTCTACAGGTCGCATTTCTAACCGAATCTCGTGAATTTTTGTGATCCGGTTATCAAAACGGCGAAGCCTCTGGAGTTGAAAGAGGTGTCACTAGTTTTAAGATGATCTATGGTATGGTAAGGCCAGTCTAGCATAAGAATGAAAACGGTCAATAACATTCAGAGAATATATCAGAAAGTTTAGAATCCTCAGGGCAAATGTGCTTCTGTTAAGGGAGTCCAGCGAAGTGTAATTATTTACTCGCCTCGTTCACAACTGGAACTACTAAAATGTAGTTTGACATTTGTTGGAAACTTTCGGTGTAGGTACGGTGAACAGGAAAACCGAGTTCAGAGTTAATTCTTGTCAAATTACAGTGCCGACTATCTATGCAAATGAAGAAATACGGCGTAGAATTGTTTACATTTGCTATGGGATAAACTCAAGTTTTTTGACGTGATGTTTATGTACGTTAAAATAAGCATTGGGCTAATATTTTAGAAAATATTACTACCACAGTGATAATACTATAAAATGTACATTGTCAGTTTTGTACAATTTATTCACGTGGTATATATTATAGTTCAAGCACTATGCTCATAAATGCACGTAAGAGAGGATTCAAATATCAAACAAGTTCACCAAATAAAACATGCAACAACTAAATCCAAAATGTGATATTTTCTTTACGTGTAAATTTGAGGTAATTGTATATTAAAATTTACCTATCCGTTTTCATTCAATATAATGTGACAGTGACAGGTCATGCTGTGTCGCGCGACATGCGAAGACGCGGCCAGTTGTGCCAGCTACGCTGCTAAGAAAAGGAATATCTTGGCTAAAAGTGCAGGTAGACCCGTATGACGAGCTCACTGGTTTGTCTTATATCTCACATTTTAGCCTCTGCGAAAATGTACTTCATATATCCAGAATTGAAAAGGGACAACCTCATATTGTTCTTAATATGTAGTGATGTGATTTATTTTGCAGTTTAAAGCAATTTTTAAATGCTATCCGTACTAGGTTAAGCGGCTTACCAGTAACAGGATGATCGCTCTAGCGGGCCCGGTGGAGTTTAAATAAAAGGAATAGTATGCTTGCGCCGTTTTATCCGGATATAGTTCTATCCGCAGGTTAAGTGTTCCGGAAATCTTTGTCACTCTCACAAAGCATATTACCTTTTTAACCGAATATACAAAACGGAGGAAATCTCGTAATGAGATTCGTGAAAAACTGAGGGAACTGCTCAAATGTAGGTTTAATATTTAAATCCGGTATTTTTTTTAGAAAATGTATGGTAAATTGAACTGGAACCAATCAAACCATTAATTTCGATACCGATGGTTTCGAAATTAATGTAATATCGAAAGTTATCCCCCTAAATTTAAAGTGAAACAAAAATAATTTTGTTTTTAATTATCTCTCACTATAAAAGGGAAAAGAATACTGTTTTTAACAATACTGCACAAAATAGGTCTATTTTTATTGGTATCATTATACACTTTATATTCTCGTAAAGGTCAAATATTGTATTGGCTATATTTGAACGTATGTTGTGTTGACTGTACTCTCACGTCTGCCAAATTTAGCATAATACTTTACACGGTAGTAGGAACTTTTCTGGCCTGCAGTACATTTCTAAAGAAGATGCAAAAACGTACCCGAGCATAAATTCCAAGCTTCAATACTTATGTGGGTGGTCTTGGGTTGGCGTCAAAAGTGCGATGTGAACTGTGAATGTTCTTATAGTTGGAGATATTAGCTAGTAAAAAGTTGAAAGTTTTGATGACCGGTTTAGCCTCGTGGTTAGTGAAGGCCTACGAAGCTGAGGGTCCTAGGTCTGAATCCCGGTAAGAGCAAATTTTATCTGTGTGATGATATTTGTTTCTGACTCTTGGGTGTTTTTTATATATGTATTTAAGTATTTGTATTCATTATATATCGTCGTCTACTATCCATAACACAAGCCTCATTGAGCTCACTACGAGACTAGTTCGATTTGTGTAAGATTGTCCCCTAATATTTATTTTACTTATTTTATAAATATTTCTTTATTTGTAAAAAGTACAGTCGCCAATAATGGCTTGACTCAGAAAAGTTTTTGACAGAAACTGGTTTATTTTATCATTACTTAACTTACCTATCCTTCACGTTGAATTTTTTGTTAATTAAGTCCAACGCGACTATAATTATACGAAATTTGGTAAATAATATTAATGTGCTTATTTAGTGAAATTTCATAATTTTAACTCTACAGGAATAACTATGGGACAATTTGTATTACAATATAGGTATATTGCTAATCGTTGGCTCAGCTATATTGCTATCACCCAACACATGCTATAAAGCATTTTTTTAACAGAACAGTGACAACAACGACCCCAATAAAAGGGCTCAAATAATGAGTAGATCTTAATCAAACGCGGTATAAACCCATTTCCAGCCCGAGAGCTGCCATAAAGCTCCGTACAGGCCTCGCAATGGGCTGTATAGGGCGAAATGCAACTTTTATTGTCTACTCGTGATCGAGGGTTGGTATGGACAGATAATGGGTAGGAGGGAGGGCATCTTAAGTTCTTGATATTTATGTTTTAACATGTATATTTGTGAACTTGTGTAAATACTTATTTATTATAGTTTTAAGAACGTAGGAAATAAATTTAAAATTAATTTACTGATTTGCTAGACAAAGCGACGGATTCTGTATTTATGATAGTTTTATATTCTATTCTTGGCTTGTGGTTATTGTTGTATGTTAATAAATCAACTTGTGAATTTGCCATCTCTTTTTCTCGCATTATTAGTGCATTTTTTTTACCGCTAATCTGCGCATGTGATTGGTGTCAATGGTTTACTTATCAGAAATCATCTTTACGGTCGAAAGTTCAATAAATAAGTAAATCAAGCTGCTTTTTAGGGTTCCGTACATCCAAAGAAAAAAACGGAACGCTGATAAGATCACTTTGTTGTCCGTCTGTCAAGACCCTTTATCTCGGGAACGCGTGGAGGTATCGAGTTGAAAAACGTACATTTCGACTCTCTCAAGGAAGCCAAAATATATAGGGCACTTTCCGTTTACCTATAACTATGAAATTTGGCAAGTGATACTACAAGTATTGAGAAAAATCTGAAAATTATTCATTTGTAATTAAATCATAAAAACTATAGTCTTTAAAAAAAGGATTTGTACGGAACCCTCAGTGGCTGCTATCTAAACTAACATTTGAATCTATCAGTCACTCGATATCGATACATGGGGATACACAACACTAAAGCCAGACCCTTTGTTTGTTTTGTGGGTGAAGGAAATAGAGAACCATAAAAATAACGAACGCAAAGGTCTGAGACGTCACCACGACAAATTGATAGTGATCGCTCAAATAAATATATCATTACAATTTATTACTGCATTTGATGTCATGATAGAGTCGCTGATAGTAGTGGAAACGATACAAAGATTGCAAAATTAATATAGTCGGACTACGCTAAGTTCGCAGAGGTCGAAAAAAGGTTTTAAAAAAAATATATAATTGGCAACATGGAGAAACTACAGCAAGAAGATTATTTAATCTTGGTAGTTGGCAATAATTTTTCCCTTTATTACAAAATGTTTCTACATACCTACTGAAATAAATATCTGGATCAGTCTTGCACACATTGATCTAGTTCCAACCAAACTAAGCGATTTGTTCCTGGGTCTTGGATAATTTCTATGTATTAAAGTATATTAAAATATGTACTAAAGCATTGTTAAGTTGGTTGGGACTAGATCGATTTGCGCAAGACTGTCCTGAATATTTATTTCAGTAGGTATGTAAACACATTATATACTAAACTTATTAAGCGGAAAGATATTTTCTAAGTATCAAGACTAATTCATCCTCTTTCTTGTAATGTTGCCATATGCATTTTCCTTAATAACACCTTTTTTGACCTCTGCAAACTTAGCGTAGTCGCACTCTAGCGTAGAAGATGATCGGCGATTAAATCTTGTAGAGAAAACATTTTGTAAGAAATAAATTATTTACTCGTATTTTCTTATATACCTGTATTTGTAAAACAGATGAAATAAAGATAAAAAACAATGTTTATATTCTCGGGCTTATGAAATCTACAGATTACAGGTCTATCGAGAAAAAAGTGAAGTGAGCAACTAACTGATCATTGTGGAAATCTTTCGGAGATACTTATGTGGACGTCTTCTGAGGCATATTTTATGAATAAAACCTGCGTAAAATAAGCCTGAAAAATTCAGTACTTAATTATTTTGAATAATTTTTGACAAAAGTTCCTAATTGTTACATTGTTATTGTATTAAAAAAAAGTAATATAAAAAATTAAACCGACTTCAAACACTTGAAAAGAGAGAAAGAAATGTAATGTCTTTTGAAACCAACTACAAGTTGAAAAGAAATATTTAGATACCTACGACCTCAAAAATTGTCGGTTTTTATTTCTCCCTTTTTTAGTGCTTGAAGTCGGTTTTATTTATTAAATTACTTTTTCATTTCTTAGTTTTCTATTTCAGTACCTCGTTAGTTAACTTCGCTGTTAACAGCGACACGACACGGTTTCCTAGTTACTGATACACACTTAATTCTCTATCTCAAAAACCACTGAACCGATTTTGATAAAACTTGCACAGTTCCCTAAGTTAAGTAAATCCCTGGGGAAGGCCCTAACTACCGACTAAATCCACCGCTTCGGACGCATGCGGGGTGACATCTCACGCATCCGACGTACCCTCCCCCAGGTCCTCCGCTCCGGGAGAGCGGCGAACGACCCCTGGATCATCGCCCTCTCAGATCCTCCGAGGGACCGGAACACCGTGTACCCAGCACCGGGGGTCCAAATTAGCACCAGACACACGGTGCTCTGGTCTCTACCTGGCCAGCACGGGAGGACAATCGCCCCTGCCCCGCAATCCACGCCACTGGATGACAAGCGGCCAACCCTCACCGCCACGGGAGGACAAATGCCCCTACCCCGCGGCCCGTCACCGGAGTACCTACTAACGTCCCTACCCGCGACCACGTTAGAGGGAAAGCACCCCTACCCGACGTTCCCCTCACCTGCCCGCTCTGGACCGTCGCCGTCGCTAACCCTCGTTGCTAGGGACAGTCGTCTACATCCCGCTCCCAACAGTCGTGGCCCTCGTTGCCATCGAGGTCAGTTTTACACGACACAGAGGACTAGTCCACCGCTCCTCGTCTGGGCCTCTTCGCATCACCGCCATCGCGTTGGAAAGGCCCGCATCGTGTCGGGTATTTAGCAACCGGCAAGCAGACTAACCCACCCCCCCCAACTACCACCCCTGCCCCTAGGGAGTGCTTACCGGTGCCCAGGGGGCCACCAACCAAGCCCTTCCACTTCTGCGGATACAAGGATCAAGAGGAAGAACCCAGGTTACGTAGAGGCTACCCGACTTTACCCCTTAGGTTTTAGAGGACCTAGAGGAAACCGGCTCAAATTAAAACAATACAAAACAAGGTCAAAGTTTATGGAATAAAATTATATTAAGGGCTCCATAATAAGTTCTAACGAATCCTAAAATGTAAATTCCTTACGTGAGGTGCGAATATTATACTACAAAAGACGCTTCAGTGACGAACTCACATAAATAAGAACGTCATCAAAACCCTCTCAGCTCTTCTTATCACTACATAGTATAAAACAAAGTCGCTTTCTCTGTCCCTATGTCCCTATGTATGCTTAAATCTTTAAAACTACGCAACGGATTTTGATGCGGTTTTTTAATAGATAGAGTGATTGAAGAGGAAGGTTTATATGTATAATACATGCATAATATAATAGAGAACCACCGTGCGAAGCCGGGGCGGGTCGCTAGTAATATACTATTTCACATTTTTACACGGGGTCGATTCTAAACTGAATTATCGATGAGAAATATTTCATATCGTGTTATGTTTTAAAATATCAATACAACTTCGAGAACAGCGATTAAACTTCTGTTAAAATCTTAAAACGTGTTCTATTCTAAGATAAATATAAACTGCTTTGACTGTTTCCAATCCTGTCTTATTATGAAGTACCGTTAGGAGATAATTTACAAGTAAAAGAAAGTTCTTTATAAATATTAAAAAGATGCATATAAATGTGAGTAAAAGAAGAAGGAAACGCAATGAAGCCTTTCAGGATGCCAATTTTATGACCGACTTACCTTTACGGGGTTAATGAACTCATTAAGCGACGTATTTATATTCAGTGCTCCATTTATCCTGGTAATCCTTCACAGGGTTCGTATTAGTTGTAAAGTAAGGTATGCAGAATTAAAAATCCTTTGAACTCTTCATGATTAGGGATCATTAGAGGTGACCGTGTGCAAAGGACGGCGAAACTTTTTTAATAAAATCAGCTAAGTACGCATTTTCCCTCTCTCCTGACTGGGTATAAATTTGGATAGGGAATGAATACTTTAAGAAAAAGTCCGTGTTTGCAAATAATTTATCTACCCTGCGAGGGACAAAAGAGTTTTGCATAAATTAACGTGAAAAAATTCTTAGGGAAGGAAAAATTCTATTCGGCATAAGTACCCAGTTTAATTGATTTTTTTCATTGACTGCGATGGAAATAAATACTAGAATTAGTCAGCATGTACATACGGATTTGGAAAAAGGAGAAAAAATATATGTACCTGGCCAAAAAGCGGCTTTTACCGCACGCTACGCGTACGAAAAAAAAACCGCTTTCTGGCAAAGTGTAGCCATAAAATGATGTACACAACACGGGAGGTAATAAAGAAAGCCCTCGATCGCATATTCAATTATTCATGGTCCTCGCCTGCGATCTCGGCATTTCTTTGTTTTACCACCCTAGTTGTGTAATGTACTATTTTTTGTGTCATTATTTTCACTTTGTGCATTAATGAGTTGTAACTATTTTCTCGTAACCAATGTCAAAGGTGGAGTGGAAAACAATTATGAGATTTACATCGTATGTGTGCTAAACTTCATAGCATAGCATATTTCCCCAAAGGTGTACACATAATTTACTAGGTGGTTTCATTTATGATCCGTTTTGTATTTAAAACTTCTTGAAAGCAAAACATTGGATTCCCTATATTATTGAAAATCAACTGAAACACGCTCTTAGAAACTCAAACGCAATTGATATTTAACAGCATCACAATATTCAATCCACGTTTCAAATTTCTCGCGCAGTTGCCAATGACATTATTAAATTTGATATAATACAAGCAAAAGTAAGTAATACCTACTTAATTCAATAGAACCTATAATAAAGTTGTATTTTTAGCAATTTATATCTGTGAAACTGTTATGTAGGTTAAATGTTTTTAGGAACCTTGATTTATCTTCAATAATTTTCAACATAATTATGATGAAAAATAACTTATAATTAATGTAAATATGCTATTGATAATTTTTATATACGTTTATCAAAAATAAATAAGGGAATAAAGAAAAAAAAATATCTGTTTCCTTTCCTGGGAAGAACAACAGACTATACCAAAACGAGACAACCATAATCATCAGCTTATATACGTTCCACTGCTGAGGCCTACTAGATAGAGGAGAGTGAATAGGCTATAGACGCTATAGTCTAGACATGTGTAACTCGCTAGTGAGTGATTCAAAAGAGCCATATCAGTTGGTCTAGCTCACTGGCTCACTAGCTCAGTTCCGATTCAAACAATTCATTGTCAGTATATCTTTCAACTCACTCGCTCACAAGTAGCTTTGAGCCGTGAGCTGCAAGAGAACACACGATAAACATGAACTTTTCGTCCCTGTCTTGTCACCGTATACCTAAATGCTCTCGCTTTCGTTTCGAAATATTTGAATTTGGAGCTATATTGAGCTATAAGAGCTAGTGAGCCGTTGACTCAACACGGAGCTACTGAGCTTATAAGAGCTAAATGGGCTGTTAACACACCGCGGAGCTACTGAACTAAAAGAATGATACATATCTTTGAGAGCTAAAGATTCATATCACTCTTTTCACATTAGTGACACATTTTACGCTTGTCTACTATAGTCCCCACGTCAACTCTGTTATAGAAAAAAGGTACAATTTTTGACAGACTGGCTGGCATGACTGTTGAAGTATGAAAAAATAATATTGAGTTAGAATCGATGTTCTCGTGGAATGTGTCAAAGCGCCCAAAGCAAATTGTGTTTAATTTATTTATTGTATGTTTTTCGAAGTGTTAATTTATTTACTATAGTAAATAAAAAAATCACGTATTTATAACGAGAGTATATTATTCACAAGGTCGTGGGACACCTAAATTACCCACAAGCTCACAGCGGGTTGGGACAACTATACTCATGTTTTTTCTAGCTTGTACAAGTAACTTTGTAATACAATTAGTAACATACGCTTAGTAACATAATCTTAAATATATACCTAAAGATTTACTCTAAGCTGTGCATAAAAAATTGTACCAATTTCTCAAAAACAAACAGTTTCAATATTATTATTTTTTTAACCCACTCCTGGACAAGCGAATCCATCATCAACATTTGAGTTCATATTTACAGTTTATATGAAAGTGAAATATAATATTTAATTAGATATCAATATTCAAAAGCTTCAAAGGAATACCATCAAATGTGTTAAGGAATAACGAGACGCCTTTGAAATTTCAGTAGATATCGGATTGTGTTAATATTATATTACTCCCCGAAATATTTAGCTCTTAATGAATTGCGTTGTGTAATGGCTAAGGATTTATTGTAAACAAACTTTGTTCGATGAATTCAAGTTCCAGCTCGAATAAACTCCGCAATTAGCAAGCAAACTTGACGGCCGGGTCAAATTACAACCCCGTAAGTGAGCTTCCATCATGGATAACGGATAGTAATTATGGAGTTAACTGGTGGGCTCCTCAGATTCCTAACGTGAGGTACCCATTAGCCATTTTAGTTACTAGTAATAATAATCGGATATTCTCACGGTTCTCAAACACATCATTATTATTATTATTTATTTATTATGTATAATAATTATGAGTGTAGATAAAGTAGTGTAGCAACTGTACATAAATAAGCCTTGAAAGTTGAAACACTCATGTGATCTTATTTTGAAACTCACCTTCAGCTTGTTTCATAAAATCATACTCGTGTTTTAAGACCTCCCATTATCTATCAGTTGGATAAACTACTATTTCTTATTTACTTGTTTTATTGCCAGTCTAGCGTTTCTCCTCATTTGATCTGCAGCTCAATAATTTAATATACATATCGGCGTTAAATGAAAGGGGTCGTAAGGATGTCCACCAGCTAAGCCACGGTCACTTTGGAGTTACGCTGATTGCTCAAAGTGAGCAGCGGACCAGCGGGAAGGTTGAAGCAGATCAACCTGTCCTTATGTAGAGTGAGTAAATCGAACTAATGTAAGTTTTAGTTGCCGGTTCGCTAAGCCTAGCTCAGAAGACTTCGGCAAGAAACTTAGCTGAGCCCGAGGAAGGTCGGAGTGAAGTTTATCCAGGACATTCGGGTCCTAGTCGGGACGCGGCCCTTGTGTGCTGTTGTCGCGAGGAGGTCGACCCCGCCGGCGGGGAAGACGCTGTGTCCGACGACATCGCAGCGATGATTCTTTCGAATCCTGCTGAAATATTGTCGTCCGGATCACTGAGGAAGCTCCCAAGGCGCCGGGTGAAGCGGCTTCTGGTAAGGCTGGATCGGCTGAGCTCGTCATCAGGACCTGGAATGGAGGGGACACAGTCGGCCGCTTTCCTAACAAGTGGATTCCTATGTTGCGTGGCTGTCCTAAAGTAGCGTTTCAAAGCCATCTTAAAGAAACCTTGAAGGAAGCTTGTATTCAAGGCAGAGCCAACAGGTTATTACAAACACCTGCGAATTTAGTTACCGCTCTCGAGATAACCGAGACGACGTCACAATCGGCCAGCTGCGTTGATTAAATTTGAACATAGTTGCATAGAAATTAATGTTGACAATCGGATACTAAACACTTACAGATAAGCCTTAAGTTACAATACTGATTCTATGTACCCGTCATTACAACGTGAATGTTAATTTTTAAATCCTCATTTCAAAAATACACAAAAATACAGGTTTCTTAACTTTAAAGATTTTTTCTCAACAAAACCTCCTACTAAATGCAATAATGTGTGTAAGTACGACGGAAATTTTGCTCCTCTACTGTTATGTGCCTTGAAACTTGCTGTGCAGGAATAGGGCACTTAACAATAGAGTTGCTGCAAAGTATGCTGTATATAAGATTATTTTCATGCACATACCCAAGTTTGTTCGATTTCCTCGGGGGAGGCGAGCGTTGCATGCATCTAACGGTCGGGCGAAGATACATTTGTGGTTTAAGAAACAAGTCTGGTGCAACTGTTAGCCTAGACAAAAAAATAACGCTCGTTTTTATTTCAATATATACGAGTAAAACAATCTTTTCAACTACAAAAATGTGCTTATGGGCCACGTGGCTTTTGGCATTATGTAGATATGGCATTTTCATAACCATTTTCTAGACCAATTTGAATTGCGTTAATGGTAATCGAATAACACTTAAACTAAATAAACATAACACTTATTTTAGTTTTCCACAGGTTTAAATTAATAAACTAAGCCATTCAAATGAACAGTGTACAGTGTTTCATACAAGAGACAAAATTGTATTATTTTTTACAACATATTTTTCTAAACCATGATTATTTTCAAGTTAGGGTGTCTGCACACTGCGGTCATTAGTCGCGGCCACTAAATGCGACCACGCGACGCAACAGAGGTGGCCACTGGTGGCGGCGTGTAGTGGCTTAACTGAATCACTTGTTGTCGCCTTTTAGTGGTGGTGACGTGCGGGCGCCCTTAATGGTTACACATGTTCACATCTAATCAATGACCTCTTCTAACATTTTTGACAAATGTATTTGAAATTGTCGACATGCAGTTGTGAAAATTATCAAAAAAAGTAGGAATTATTTTGGCAACCAAATATAAGAGTTTATACCTAAGTTCCTTTTTATTATATAAAGTAATTTTAATTTACGTGCATTCAATGCATACACTGAAAGATAAATATGATAAAGGTAAACAAAAGCCTGTTATACAAAATCAAGTTAAGTAGTCATTTACAAATAAATGTATGCGCTGCCGCACGTGAATTGGACCTCACCAGTCCAAATGGTGTGAAAGTTGGAATAATATGCGACAAATTTTCTTCACAAAGTTTTCACACAATTACCAAGTTTCGGCTTCCATAAACATTCATTTCTTACTTTAAATAGGTAGTTATAAAGTTGTCTATTGCATAAATGGGGTATAAACTATTTTAACTTGACGGCTACATTTGTTAGGTCTGCGAATTTAAAATAATAGGGTGTAATTTCTTCTAAATATACCTAATTCTAAGAGAAGGCAGAATTATATTTTAGGTTTAAATTTATGTAAAACCAGCTTAATGAGTAATGGTTCGACATACCTCTAACATATATTGAATGATGGGCAGAAATGTACGGCACCCAGACTCATCACCAATACAATTATACCTAACGGATGTAGATTATTTGACAACAGCATTTGCTATAATTGTTATTAAGACCACTAAAAAATCTCCTAGTTATGAGTTAATTGATTCTTAACTATCTATTAAGTATCGATTAACTCTTTACACCTAGTATTTGAAGGCTGATAACTCTCTTTTCTCTAACCGGGGCTTTTGGAGTTTGTATTAGAAAATTAAGCTTATGTAAATAACTAGACTTAACGTGATATGCATGAGATTTGTATTGTATATGGAGGCCAACTTGCCCATTATTCCATATTTCTCCATCAAACTCCTAACGAGGCAAGTAAATTTTCGACACTAAACTTACTTATCTCCATCTTATAACAGAATTCGAGAACAATCCGCATTAAGAGCATCCGATAATCTCATTAACGTCAGCGGAAAAAACAACGCAAAGCAAAAGCTAATTTTAATAAAGCGTTAAGTGCCAACACAACTTTCGAAAACTGTCCTCTCAAATCGAATTGAAAAGTGTACTTTTCAATTTTCGCTCGGACTAATTGGTGATTCAAAAGAGACACCAACGGGCACTCTGAAACATCTCTTTTCATTACATTTGTTCAAATTCAACTTTCACAATGATTCAGTTTGAAGTTACGCTTCGGAAAATGTATTAATTCGAGGGGATTCAGACTTCTGTGAAAAGGTATTCTCTATAAGCTTTTAGTTGAAAATACGAAATGTTTTGCTTTGACTGGGATTATGAAATGAGTGATTTTGCAAAATTAAACATGTGTATGAAACCTGAGTGAATCATATACTAACGTTTTAATTTTGTTTTCGGTTTACATGTTTGTTGTCGAAAAACAATTTACTGCGAGCAATTTACTGTTGGGTGTGAAGACATGATACAACCTTTATTCTGCCTACAGAATAACGAAGTTTGCATATTCTTTGTGAAATGTAATTAAATACCTTAATGAAAGCTAAACATAGCAGTGTCGTTAAACATATTTTTCTCAAACATGCAATGACATATTAATGTTATGTTCCTTATAATAGGCCGCAAAGTATCACGTTTAGGACGCGGCCAGAGTTTTGTGGCATTATAATAATCTGCTTTACAAAATTCTACCTAATGAAATATGTATTTGATAAGTTTTGTCGATTTTATATAAATAATATTGCAAAATATAGCAAACATCGTTTATTGTTTTGTTTTAATAATCATAGTGACACGATGTCGTAACGAAACACAAAGGAAATATCGCTTATAGCAGGGTTCGAACTGCGTCTCCTTACAAAAACTAATGGCTATCAAAAAGTACGGAAGGGAGGAAGATGCGGCCTCCCAGCCATTGCGCCGCAAACGCGTGGGGCGACGGCGGTTGGCCTACGACCGCCGACTTCCCCCATAAGGGAACCCGTAGGCGACAGGCACGGGGACGTCTGTCGCCTACACGCAGGTCCCCGAGTGGCCGGCTGCCGACCATCGGCACGCCCTAGAGAGGAAGGGGGAGAGAGTCTCCCCAGAGATGAGTCCGGAGTTCGGACAGCCGCTGGCGAGGCTGTGCTGGAGTGGTTAACACCGTTCCCATGGTCTCGCCCTATAGCACGAAGACGGCATATAGAGGGGTTTTTAGTGGGTAAACCTGGGCCTCATCAGCCAACAAGGGAGTCCCACATAACCATCAGGGTCCGTCCCCGCACCCTGGTGGTATGAATAACGCATTTTCCCCTCTTAAAAAAAAAAAGGTTTGAACTGCGTCCCCTAACAAAACCGAACTGCTGTCAAAAATTAGGTTTGGTTAGGTTTAAACTGCGTCCCCCTACAAAAATGAACGCCTATCAAAAAGTAGGTTAGTTTAGTTTTGAACTGCCTCCTCTAACAAAACCGAACTGCTACCAAAAAGTAGTTAGGTTAACAAAAACGAATTGCAATCATAAAGTTGGTTAGGTTAAGTTTGAACCCCGTCCCCAGCAAAAACGAGCTGTTACAAAAAAAAACACTACATTCAAACTTGTGTTAAGTCTACCAACAGTTAATAGAAGAAATAATTTTTGACGTAAAAAAGGTATGCTATAATAATATTCGACAAAAAAACGTTACACCATACTAATTTTATTTATACTTAAAATATTTTCGACCAAACAATATTAAACCAAATAATTTAGACCAAACAAATTTCGGCATTTTAATCTGTAGACGAAACGTTAGTAGGTATGCAAAAAAATATGTAAAAAAATAGACCTAAAAAAATTAGACAACCCGATATAGACCCCTTCATGATATTACATAGTTACTAAACGAAACCCTACTTAATAAAATATTTGGTAAACAATAAACAACAAAATGAATATGTTGGTTGTCGAGTTTTAAAAAGTCAAAGCCCTTCAATCCCGGTTGCGTTAAGTTTGCACCTGGTTTCCTTGGCATCACATACCAACCAAATCACTATCGAGGTGCAAACTTAACGCAACCGGGATTGAAGGGCTTTGACTTTTTAAAACTCGACAACCGCACTTCAGGACTGATTTTTCGCAGGCAACTCTATACCACCGTGTTCGTAATAAAATAGTCTTTATTTAGGCTTATTTTGGCATAAAGTTTATTCATTAACCAGACCAGTGCAAATCACTAATATCGATGTACCCGTGCCGACTTCATTCTAAATTTTTCGTATTAACCGGTTGAGCTCAGTTTGCACCTAGTTTCCTTGGCATCACATACCAACCAGGTGCAAGCTTAAAGCAACCGGGATTGAAGGGCTTTGACTTTTTAAAACTCGGCAACCGGAATTCAGGACTGATTTTTCGCAGGCAACCCTATATCACCGTGTTTGTAATAAAATAATCTTTATTTTGGCATAAAGTTTATTCATTAACCAGACCAGTGCAAATTACTATTTAATATGATGTACCTGTTTATGCCTGGCAACCCAAAAGTTATGACGGGAAAAATATAGGCAACCTAACGTTTTCATATTCTATAGGCTTCATACTTTTGATTGGTATGTCATTTGTCTATTAAACAAAACGGTGAAAAATTAAACAATTTTTTTTTTTTTTTAATTTTTAATTATTCATATTCTGGACTGAATTTTTTTAGGCAACCCACTTGCAATATATTTATTAACATATTTAATTCAATATACAATACTTTTCATCCATTAACCAGCTCGGTGAAGGTCGTTCTATACTGGGATCCTCTACTATAACTTTCTAGATTAAATAATTATAATATTTTTTGTTTGCAAGATTATATGGTTCCTATGAGACAAATAAATTAAAATAGAAAAATGAGTAGTTAAACAATGACAACTTGAAAATTCAACCCTTGAGCCCTAACGCGTTTACGTTAAACAAAAGAATAATAAGATCGGCTACATACAAGTAACATAATCTCTCAATAGATAAAGACAACAAATCTTTTGATCGTTTTATGTATTAAATTGGACCAATAAAGTTAGCCATACCCGTTCGAGATCCTTTCATCATTCCACTATCCGTCAATGAATAATATATTGAGGTAATGAAAAACCTACATTACCTACCCGGGCCCGATGGCAGGGTATGGTTAAATTTTCTGCCACTCCGTCCGTTTGTGGTGAACCTGTACAGAACTACCCGTTTAGATTTATAGGGTTTTCATACGAGATTTACGACTGTCATTTATTATTCAGTATCTGCGGTACAATCAGATTTATGACACACTTTTGGGTATGGTTTTATTCGAATAAACAAACTATTTCATTGTTGTTATGTTAAAGACTGATATGGCAATTGTAAAGTAAGCAAGTAAGCAATGATAATAATTTAAATCAAAATTTCTTATTTTATATTTCAGTATAATTTCAAATATATATTTGGGTCGCAGTGGAATAGAAAAAGACAAGAAACAATGCATTTACTATAATGGCTTAATTTTTGTACCAAAATTTGATGAACAATATAAACTGATCGTGTTTTTAAAATGTGTTCCTATCACACTCAATATACGACTTTTTGCCGCGAGACAAATACTACCTGGCCCTTTTCATTAAATACAGTACAAAATTGACTAATCATTGTTTTGTCACGCGTCAAGCTAAGTCGCGGCGAGATGTGCTAGCTCGACAGGCATTAAAATTCATTCAACGTCGTGACCCCTTCGCCTAGGGTACCTATCTTTGCCTAGTTGATTTTCCTAAACTTCCTCTAAGACAAGATGCACTTTTTTTTTCTTAACGGTGTTGAAATGCATTACGCATACGCCCAGGCATTAACAGGCCCTTTTCCAGGCCCTTAAAAGGACCTTTCGGGGAGGTTATGTGGGGCTCAACTCAACCCTCATAAAACAATTCAATATCAAGTATCTATTCATTACTTTTATGTGCAACTTGTCCTAGAAGAAGTTTAGGAAAATCAACTAGTAAGAGACCGAGTCGGGTCGGCGGGGTTCATATAATGAGCAGATTTTTAGTTTAGGGGCATTTTAGCACATAGCACGCCGCGCCGCTCCGTGTGTTTTTCACCTACGTGCGACAGAGAGGTCCCAGCGAACCATCCCATGCGATAGAAGAGTGTTATGTGCTAAAATGCCCCTAAACCAAAAATCTGCTCATTCTGTGAACGGGAACCCGTGCCGACTTCATTCTAACTTTCTCACCCTACCCGGTTGAGCTAAGTTTGCACCTCGTTTCCTTAGCATCAGATATCAACCAGGTGCAAATTTAACTTAAATTTTTAATTAATCATATTCTGGACTGAATTTTTTTAGGCAACCCACTTGCAATATATTTATTAACATATTTAATTTAATATAAAATACTTTTCATCCTTAACCAGTTCGGTAAAGGTCGTTCTATAATGGGATCCTCTACTATGACGTTTCGACAAGCAATACCCGCTATCAAGGGATTAATGGGCGACATTTACTCGGTTGACTGGCGATCTGAACTGTCCTATCACATCAAAAAATTGTCTATAAAAATTTTTTTAAGGGAAATAATAGTTTCAGTTGGGTACGAAAATGCAACAAAATAAGCAACTTTGCGTTACCGTTCCGCTTTTAATATACACATTAGTAACATTGTACGATTTTAAATGGTTCTAGAAGTTATGCGGAAATCCTAAAACATTAAATCCCACTACGAAACACCGTAGTTCGTAACGTCGGGCTTTTCCACAAGTAGCTTGCGAATATAAAAGTACTTGGTGGTATTTTCTGCTTAGATACCGGCTGGCAAACATAGACAGTACTCAATAAGCTTGTCATGTACGTGCACGCCTGCACTTATGAACTCAGATTGCCCAGGGGACAATATCCTGTCTGTGAAGCAATTACGGTAATATGTTGTCTAGAACAATAATATTTCAAGAGCTCTTGTGAACCCTAGGACAAACCTCAATTCCACAATTCGATGTTAATCTTTAGGGAGTATTTATCATACATAGTTTAATAACATTTCTAGAAGTCATCTTTTTAAACCCCGAGGAAAAAAGAGGGGTGTTATAAGTTTGACGACAATGTATGTCTGTGTGTGTGTGTCTGTCTGTGTGTCTCTCTCTGTCTGTCTGTCGGTGTGTCTGTCTGTGGCATCGTAGCTCTCGAACAGATGGACGGATTTCGATTTTTTTTTTTAATGAAAGCAGATTTCCTTGCGGGTGTTCTTAGCTATGTTTGGTAAAAATCGATTCAACAGTTTGAAGAATATCACCTCTTTTCTAAAATGATGTCAAGGCATTTTCGGCATAAAATGGAATTGTAGTACAAAAATGACATTTATGCCACACCTGGCCATTCTTGGCCGCTTTCTGGCCAAGTTTAGACATAAAACGATGTACACAACACGGGAGGTAATAAAGAAAGCCCTCGACCGCATATTTACGTGCCTCGCTTGCAGCTCGGGCCGCAAACTTCTGCGATCTCGGCCTTTGTTTGTATTACCACCCTAGTTGTGTAATGTACTATTAAAAATCCCGATCAAGTGCGAGTTGGACTCGCGCACCGAGGGTTCCGTACGAACTGTATGGCGGTTAGTTTAGTAGGAGCAAATAAGTTTGTGTTACGATTTTTGCAAATTTCTAAAAAACTGTGCAAGTTAGGAAATTCTTTATATTTTTCATGAAATATTTAGGATGATATCGATACCTTTAGACTCAAAGGGCGTAAACGCCGCAGGTTCTAATGGCGTTTACGCCCTTTGAGTCTAAAGGTATCGATATAGGGTTAGGATTCTCGTGGCAATTTGGACATAGAGTGCAATGCAGTCGCTACCTACTTTTTATGATTGAATGAATAATGATTGATTGATTAATATTTCTTGATATTTGCTCTGTAATCATTTTGAAATATAAGTTAGGTATCTCAACCTATCCTTTGCCCCGTAATTCCACAAACCTACTCAATAAAATAAGTAAGCATTTTTATATTATGTTGTTAACACTAGGTGCTATTAAAAATACTTCAGTAAGTAGGTACTTACCAACAGTTATCTACTACGAAATTGAATTCATACAAATGGGATAAATTAAGCAATTGTCTAAATTTGACAATTTAGACACGACTTTTATCGTGTCAATATATCATATTATAAAACTATTAGTCAAAAACTTTTTGATCGGGAACAAATATTGCGTACATATGATTAAAGATTTATATCGACACTCTGAGGGGATTACAAAAACAAGATAAAACATACATAAAATGCATCTAAATATCATATAATATTATTTAGGTAAGGTAAGTAGGTACCTACTTGAAAATAATTTATTCATTCAATCATAAAAACTAACTATGTAATAACGACTCCACAGCACTTTGTTTCCAAAATGCCACGAAGAGTCCCAACCCTAATATTAATAATTAGTTATAATTACAGATTTTTCTGTTCAGTAACTTTAAGGATAATAGGGGACAATGGTATTTTTTTTAACGTTTTTCGCCCTAAATCGAAAAGTATATGATTAAGAAAAAAAATAAAAATGGTTTTGGAATCTACAAATAAAACTCTTTCATTTGATAGGTACCCCACTTAAAAATTGCACAACTTTAAATTTTCGACCTCCTATTTCGTAAAAAAAAGCAAAAAAGGTAAAAGATTGTTTTATGTCTAATGGTGGGAGCACTATGTTATATAACGTTATAAAACATTTGTTATCGAACATGTTAGTTTTATGAAATGTTAGTGAATGTTATCGTGTTTTATAACGTTATATAACATTTATAACAGCTAATGTGGGAGCACCATAATAGGCTCGGATTAGCGACTTTTAAAACTATTCCTAATTTCAAATCAATAGCAGCAGTAGTTCTTGAGATATCTGACTGTGACAGACGGACAGACAGACAGAGTCGCACCATAAGGGTTCCTCTTTTACCATTTTGGTACGGAACCCTGAAAAGCATGGAATAAAACTTAAATTAAAAATTTTAAAAACCCCCAACTACGTAAAAAAACCTACAAAAATTTGAATGTTTAGGTCCCAATGATGAGAGAAGAGCTATAATCTATAGATTTTGCTCGGGTCGCGTTAGTTAAAAAAATGATAAAAAAACTCTAAAAAGAAATAAATTATATGTACCTATCCAATACACCAAATACATGCTGTACTAAAACAGAAGGTCCCTCGACAGCAACTTATCTTGAAACGTAAAAGGCCAATTAGATAGTAAGGTACATAATATTTTTTTTTACTTTTTAGCCAGCCCGTCTGCTTCTGACCCGGTGTCCCCACACTCACCAAGACTATGTTCAGTCAAGTCTAAAAGCACACATGTTTGAAACCTACGAATGTTGTTTACACATGGCCGTTCTGTGTAATCTGACTTCACAGTTCGGAAACAAGTGATAACTTCCCGAATGATAATTCAGGATTTTTTATAGGTGTGAGTTATATCTGTGTCTTTCCCGACGATACCAAAAAGTTAAGGGTTTTAAAGATTAATTTTGTTGTTACCTTTTACTGCTTAAGACATGTCTGATAAAAGAAGTGTAATATATGCTCAAGCTGTTAAATATTACGTTGTCCACTAAAAACATACTCTTTTTTTAATCTGTACTGTAGTACTAAACTACAGTCATACCGTTAAGACAATTGACAAGTCCCCAAAAATAAATTTCTCATTACCTAAATAAATGTGAGTTTAATGTGTTCAGATATTTATGACGCTGACTGTACACCTTCATATTGCTGAATTTTGTGCCGGCTCGTTGACATGCCACGCGCGATGTTTTCCAATTTATGTGAATGTTTGCTGAAATGTATAGCGTTGTATTGCACACTCGCCTAATTTACGGAGTGGATTTTTGTAGAAACGGAACTAAGTGATAAAGTAGTCTTGCACTGTGCATTGTTACGAAAATAAATAGACAAGGAGTCGCTGCAGATCAGGGTGTAGTACTCGTATTCACTTTATTGTGTAATTCATATTAAGAAACTTGATTATTGATACTGAGTGCTTATTGATTACCTCCGTTACCGTTCCCTACCGTAATTTTACCTCCAACATGGGGGTAATCGAGATTTCAATTTTTTGTTATATTAAAGTATTTACTTTACGTTAAACTTGCATATAATTATCTACTTTTAGAAACATGTACATGTTGAACAAATTATAAAATCATTCTATAGACGTAGGTATACATAGATTAGATTAGATTAGATTAATTTATTTCACAATACAACATTACACGATAAATTATACATGTCAATTTACATGAATCCGTATTACGATCGTCAAAACAAATATATTAATTAATAACAATAAAATGAAATACAATGCAATGTCCACAAATAAATTAAGCAAAACATAATAAATTAAATATATTTTGTCCCCAATAATGGATCGTCAGTCTATGCTACGAATATGACATTTAAAGACTAAGATATACAATTAGAGGGTTGAACCTATGCCTGAACTGGGATTCCCTGTATCTCAGGGACGGACGGAAGGGACGATCAAACATTCACAATGCTACAAATTATTTAATAAAATACAATTAATTAATTACTAGATTGTCCCGAATAATGGATCGTCTGTGTAAGTTACTAAAATACAGCACCTAATTAAATAATTAATACAGGTTACATGTCCATAAATTCACTAACAGAGTATAATGCCTTATCTAACAAAAAGTTTCTCAATACACGTTTGAAACTCTGATCAAATGTTTCGTTTCGGATTTCAGCTGGAAGACGTTCATAATACGTAGGCTCAATAACTCGCGGCTTTTTTTCCGCTAAAGCCATGCGACGAGGAACCGTACATAATCGTCCAGTTGAACGTATATGTATGCCAGAAATATTACCCTTTAACATTAGGTACGCCGAAAATATATTCAATGAATTCATAACATTCACCATACCAAGATTACCAATTGTATATTACCTAAATAATGTGAAGCTTTTTAATTTTTATTGATCTCCTGTAAAATCACCTCCCGTGCAGTTATGTTGTTTTTGTAAACTTGCCTTCAGTCATACAGCAAAATTTGAAAATTCATGAACACACATGGAAACTGCCGACGTTTTCCTATTACATTATAGTAAACTAAAATATTCGGTATGCCGCCCTCGGCGGACCGAAAGCAAATCAATTAATAAAGTTTGGTGTACGAACGATTCCCCAACGGTACGATGTGTTTTCATTTGCTTGTCGCATCTGGAATTTGTGGCTGTACAGTGTTGAAGGAACAAAAGTGGCTTAAGATTTACAGTATCGGCTTCTCGGTAGATGGTTTTTTTTCAATAGTTGGAAAAATAGATAGGTATACTACTAGTATATAAAAAAAACCAATCGAAACTATAATAGAAAACGCAAAGCAAATTAAAACTACATCCAAGCTTGAAGTAAAAATATATCATAAAGCTTAAACACTATAAAAATATCCCTATCCTATAGTATGTAAGTAAGTCTGCGCGTGGCACGGTCCCCATTATGCTGGTGACGAAGTTGTTACGTTACCTGCAAGTGATTTTTGTCGATTTCGATTTGTTAACAATCAAATACATATACCCTAAAGTTTAATCATAAAGATTTATTTTAATAATTTCATCATCGAATACCCTACTTGTACAAGCGTTGATTTTTCCGAAGATCCTCCGACATAGATATATGCTATCTCTCTATTTTAAATAGTTTTCAATAGAGTAAAGTAAAAATATAAGTATATTAGTAACAGATACACATACATATGTGTGTGTAAACGGAAGCTGATATTATTTATTTGAATGTTTTATTTCGGACCTTTTCGAATTAAAATGACTGATTTCGACTGACGAAAACTGAAATACAAACAATATATGATATGCTTGCAAATATCACAGATACAATTTTTCAGAAGTCAAACAAGAACCGGACGGAAGTAAATAATATTTAATTTTATTGCGTTATATTGAAAATGTTCAATGGTTGCTTTAGTGTATAAGATCGCTAGTATTTACCCGCGGTTTCACCTGCGTTATTCTTGTTATTATTCCAAAATAGCTTTAAGGGAATATAAAGTATCCTATGTCTCAATCCAGTTTATCTATCCTATGTTTCACTTGGTCTACTTGCATCTAAATCATTTCAATCCATTCAGTTGTTTGTTACCGTGTTATTTACTAGTAACAAACATCGAAATCTCAAATCATCGAAACATCTTCACAAATTTTTAATACTAGTATAAAATAGTAGTAGTATAGAAGATAGGAAAATGGGAAGAAAAGGAGGAATTATTAAATCTCTTTTTATCCATTTCACCCCCTTCCAACCAGAAATTCAACGAATTCTATAACCTATATGCTTGCGTGGAGACTTGTTTAATGTTTAACTAAAGCTGCATTAAAATCAGTACAGCTGTTTTTGTTTACTTGTAACATACAAACAGACTGACGATGAAGGTAATAGACGGCAACGCATCAATACCCAACTGCAAGGTTTTGTGGGTTTTTGGGAGTCCTCTTACTGTTTAGTTTTGCGCAGACAAAAGAAAAAACTTAAGTAATATGAAACAAATTTCAACCAAATTTGTTATCGTTAAAGTGGATTGTTAACACCCACTCGAGTCAAACCACCTTTATACGTACACAACACACACTTATAATTTTTCGTCCTTTTATCTGTCCTAATACAAACTGTTTAAACCTATCTTTTGTATCATATTACTTCTATTTAGTAAGTGACTGTACCTACTGTACTCTTTATACACCATACACTAAGCTGTGAATTAATGAACTTTATTCTGTAAATAGGTCGCACCGGCACTTATAGGCTGGACTTACACGTAAGTAAGTTTTAAGGCCGAGCCACACCGGCTGCGTGTGCACGCACTGTACGCTGCAGCTCCTTGACTTTGAGCGTTTGAGCTTGACTAGCCGCCATTTTGAAAAACATTCATACTATACAACGCGTACGCCACGCGCACGCAGACGTGTACGCAGCCGGTGTGGCTCGGCCTTTAATTAGACTGATATACCTAGTATAGCTGCGTCCTTACTTACGTAAACAGAACTTACATGTGTTAATCCGGCCTCACATGTCTGGGTCCGCCTAAAGCAAAGGGGGCGCAAAATAAGGACTTAGAAATTTTTTGACCAAAAGTGAAAATTATATAGGAATCATGAAACACTTAGAAAAATTTCATTTGAGACGCTAAAATAAGCCTGTTTTGTAGAAAAAACTTTTTCTCTAAAATCAAAAATGGCCGAGATATTGGACCTCAAAGTTGGTACGATTTTAGGACGATGAATGTTGTTGTCATTATAACACCTATTTTTTATGATGTTATCCTTGAGAATACACTAAAATAAGCATGTTTTGTAGAGACAACTTTTTCTCCAAAATCAAAAATGGCCGAGATAATTGACTTCAAAGTTGGCAAATTTCTAGCACTTGTAAAATTTTCGACAAATGACTTTAAATCGGATCGGCGCATAACACATCCGCATTCCACAGTTTTCTGGTAGCAGCTCGTTTTTAATGTCAATAGTGACTTTCCATCTCCGGCGCTGCGGGAACAGCAGCCCTTCCGCCCTTGCATGACGGCGCACGGTCACTTCGCTCGGCTCCGCAGCTTCGGCTTGTTGGTCGCCTTCGGCGACCAGCCTCAGCCGCTCGCCTCACTCGTTCCCGCGCTTCGTCATGGCGGGCGAGGGCTGCTCTCCCTCCACGCCTCCGGCTTTATAAAAACACTCTAGGGCGCGCTGTGTCGGCACGCGTCCTAACCAGCGAGAGCCCTAAATTCGGACTTTCGCAGGCTAATATCATATACATAATATTCCATCATTGAAAATTTTACATTGATATAATCCTCCAGGATAATCCGTCATTTATCTTGGTAATTATCAAGTTTAGAGAAAAGTTGCCCATACAAAACATGCTTATTTTAGGTATATTTTATAAAAAATAGGTGTCATAATGATACCACCCCCATCGTTATTTTTTTTAAAGTCCAAAAAAATCTGTCCATTTAGGAGCCAATATCTCGGTAATTATCAAGTTTAGAGAAAAGTTGCCCATACAACATACATGCTTATTTTAGCGTCCTCTATACAATGGCATCATAAAAAATAGGTGTCACAATGACACCAACCCCATCAAATTTTTTTTAAGTCCTGCGCCCCCTTTGCTTTAGTCCAACCCATGTCTGTATCTACAAGCAAGTATTAATTACCACGTTGGAAGTTTGTAATCCTAATTGAGCGATAAAGATATAATTAAGCTGTAGGATTGTCACCTCTGGTGCCGTAAGTAGTCTCTCTTTCACAAGCACGTGTAAATAAAAACAGACGTAGCTTATGAATGGCATAAAATCCGAATGACGAAAATCAATAGCCTTAAAAATAGGAATCAATCACCTTCTTTCACAGTCCCTTAGCGTCTCACTTGGTCCGAAAAAAATGCAAAACGAATACCTTCCCCTCGATTCCGTACAAACAAGTCCCATCCTAGGCGTGAGGCTGAAAGACGGGCAGTCTACCGCGCGAGCCTTCGTGAACGGACGCCACACTCGTAGCTCAGTCTTTACCTTTGGCGCACTGGGATACGTAATAATGCACTAGACAATTGAATTTGAAAACCGCGGCGGCGGCGTCCCTGATCGAGTCAGGTGGTTGATTTTTTCTTTAATATCGTGCGAATGCTGACTGTGAATTTTTGAATTGTGTCCTTTGACGGCTAGGCAAATGAACTTTAAAAATATAATGGGTAAGTAAACTTTTATTTCTGTCGATATCAAATTCTCCCAAGCACTGAAATTTGATATGCTCATTAATTTAAGACTCTAATTCCATTATTACTTTGCGTGAAATTCACAAATTTGAAATGTGTTGATACATTTACTGTGTAGATTGTGCACTGTATTTGATAAAATTAAATACATAGTACCATTTGCTTGTAGATATTTATTTCCGGTTTGTGAATTAATGAATTTTAACCATAATTATGTTAATAACACTTAGAAATTAATTTATGAAAGTGACTTCAGGCAAGGAAATTGCTTTTAAATAAGTAGGCATTAATGAATTAAAGTTTATTTATATCGACAATAACCATATCAGTTCTAATAATCGACTGGTACCTATGTAGTTAAATATCAACCGACCTTTTATTTTAGTTCGAATAAGTGTAAAATCGAATGATCAGTTTTATTGTATAGTATACTGTGATACTGATAACGAGTTTCGAGTTACTCGAAATAAGTTACTTTTATTATATATTGGCATTTACCCGCGGCTTCGCCCGCGTTGTTCCCGTTGACATCCATAGAACCCGATTCCCACCGGCTTGCCTATTTTAAAGCATTTGACCGGAGCGGAGTATCTTATCTACTACTCCTGTAGAAAAAGTAATCCAAATCTGCTCCGACTTTACTAAGAATATATTTGACGCCACGCCACTGATATAAAGTATCCTAGCTATGTTTCAACCAAGGATTAGGTCTACTTGCATGCAGAATTTCAGCTCAATCCATTCAGTTGTTTCTGCGTTGTTTCGTAACAAATATCCAAATACCCAAACATCTTCACAAATTTTCGCATTTATACCTAACTAGCATTTTCCCGCGGCTTCGCCCGCGTTGTTCCCGTTATTGTCCCAAAGGAACTGTTTACCGTGATATAAAGTATCCTATGTTTCAATCAAGGACTTGGTTTACTTGCATGCCCAGTTGTTACCCCGTTATTAGGTAACAAACATCCAAACATCTTCACAAACATTTATAATATGTATTAGTGGGATGGGATGGGATATTAGTAGGATTTATTGATTTTTGATAAATAACCGTTATCAGATAAAACTAGTTTAGTTTTCGCGATTATATCGATATTTACATATAATTAATAAAACAATTTAAATGGACTAAAACATGCATAAAAGCGCCAAAAGAAAAGAAGAGAAAATAATATGACATGTAAAAGAGCCCTTGAGGGCCTACTTGCAGAAATAAATTATTTACCCGACTGCGGCGAAGCCCAAAGGAGGGTTATTTATTTTTATTTTTTATTTATATTTCTTTAGTTTTATATCTCGATAGTTTATAATTCTTTAGGTACAAAGTTCGTGGTGACTGATAGACTGAGAAGAAACATATTCTTTCTCTATCAAAATTACAGTTGTGTGTTTACCCTCTAATAAAAACTAAATTAAAATAAATGTTTACACATACAAGTCAGATGAGCCTAATGCGTAAGTACGTGTACAAGTCGGTATGTAAGAACAATTTAAATAACAAAGAAACTATCAACGCTTTGACTACAATAACGATTAGAATAAGGTGTATTTCTATGTTAAGTACGTAAGCTCGTAGTAAGCACTTTATAGCACACTAGCATTTTCCCGCGGCTTCGCCCGCGTTGTTCCCGTTATTGTCCCAAAGGAACTCTTTACCGGGATATAAAGTATCCTATGTCTCAATCCAGGAAATGGTCTACTTACATGCCAAATTTTAGCTTGATCCATCCAGTTGCTATCCCGTTATTAGGTAACAAACATCCAAACATCTTCACAAACTTTCATATTTATAATATTAGTGGGATAAAACGATAGACAATAACAAATAAATAACTGGCCAAGAGCATGTCGGACCATGCTCAGTGTAGGGTTCCATAGCCGTAACTATAAAGGTAAAAAATACGATGTAAAAAAAGTACAACAACAAAAGAGTGTATCTTAATAGCAATTACGTCCTTTTGTTGAGAAGCGCAGTTTATCGGCAATAACTCAAAAACGGTACATTCGATCTTGTTGAAAATAATTTTCGTTGAAAGTATTAATTAAGCGTTACCTTCGTGATTTTTTTCATATTTTTCGGACGCACGGTTTAGAAAATAGAGGGTAGGGGACACAATTTACACAACTTTCGGAGCGATTATTTCCAAATACATTCACTTAATCAAAAACATTACTTAGGAACCTTATAGTGTTTTTTAAAGAGCTGTCGAACTATGTACCACACATTGATATTTGCTGAAAAAAAAATTTTACTGTCTTTAACATGTATGGAGTGGGGGGGGCCCCTAAAAATATTTATTTTCATTATTTATATAGGTACCAAACTAAGTAGCGGCTCATAAAACACACCTATATTCCAAATTTCATCAATATCCATCATGTAGTTTCTGAGTAAAATGCCTGTGACATACGGACAGACAGACAGGCAGACAGACAGACAGACAGACGGACGGACATGACGAAACTATAAGGGTTCCGTTTTTGCCATTTTGGCTACGGAACCCTAAAAAGCAATGCATAAAGAAGAATACATTGTAACACTTTGGACTATGAACAGTAGGCATTTTTTTATATACAATGTCTAGCCTTTGCTAGTAACTTTCACTTAGATTTTTATCATACGTAAATAGCAGAATTCTGGTGGATACCTATTGAATAACATAGTAGTAATCATCCTTTCTCGATTTAATTCATAGTTGGAACTAGAATACATTCAAATACGTAATAAATTTACCTTTAATCTCAGCGCGGTACCGGCGTAGAAAAAACATTCCACACAGCCTTTGGCATACTTTTAGCTCATTGTGAACATCACTCATACGTGCAATTCCACTTATTTTCATTATTAAACACTATTAAACACTTTAATAAACTGATTTTGATCAAAATCAAGGAAATCCATTTGTTATTGACAAATTGTATTGACTGACATGTAACCTCTTACGTTTCGTTCCACTGCTTATGCATACCTGTCATAATACGTCACAGAATATTTTATTGAAGCAAAATAACTTTTAACTATTAAACCAAATATTTTAATTCTAAAGACTACTTCGTAATTGCTATTCGATAGTATATCTGTTTCTTTTTGTCATAGTTCATGGAGTGAGTAATTCGTTGTGTAGAATTCTCTTTGGTCCAGTAACGAAACGTCGCGTCCTGCATTCAGAAGTTAGTCGATACCTGGTCACACCCTAACATTAATTAAGCCTAAATTAATGTTTTCTTTCTTTATAAAAGGTCAAAAAGTGTAGTTAAGTAATTTTGGAGTATGGTTCGTCTGCCTTAAGGGCTTATTCCTATTTAATTTTAAATTCGGTAAATTAAAATATTATTCTTTGAGAGCCGATGTTGCTGGGTGTAAAAATCTGTTTACACTCCAATCATATAAGGAATGTCCCATTAGATTCGTCTCGAAAGTTCGGCGATGAGGTGAACTCCAGGCCTTAAACTTTTGGAATCTCATTTTCGGCACCATGGGTGAGTTTTTTTTAACAAAAACAAGTTACGTTGTGTCTCCAAACTATATCGCTAATGTGGATTTGATATTTGTTGCAGCCTCGGGCCATGATTTTGCTTTAATTTAGCCTCATACAACCATGGCGTAACGCCACTATCCTATTGATTTCTTTTGGTGAGTAACCACATTTTTATACCGTCGTCCTCTGTAATTCACGTACTTTTCGTGTTGCATTCTTGTCGTAATGCGTGATAATTTAATTTCCACAGCTGACCGTTCAACTTCCTATCTTTAAGAGATGTTGCCACGCATGCGGAGGTACCGACATCACTACGAAAAACCCAGTTAATTCTGGTAAGCTTTCTATCCTTTACTCAACCGTTTTAAACTACACTAAAGTTATTCAATTACATTTAAATTCTATAACATAAATTCCAAGTCATTAATCAGGGAATATTTTGGTTACAGGGTTTTTTTTTTAGTACGACAGTTTCTCAGATACGTCATTAGTTTCTTTCTTTTGGAATTCCTGTATCCGGAACATATTTCGGACGAGACCTTGATGTTCTTGTACAACTGTATCTCGAAGTACACTGTTTCTAACTCTGCGGTGAAGTCGATAGACAGCGGAACCACGGCGAGTCAAGCCTGCCATGTTTGCCACCTTACCGCATGAGGAAGGGTTAAGTGCTACTACCGAACTGTATGTATTAACGAAATCAACCTAGTAAATTTAAGAACGTCATACACTAGTTACTGTTAATACTTATAATTTTACTCGGGAAGCTTCCAGGCCTACCCTTTCATGTAACGTAGAGCTCTAAAATCCTTTACACTAAACTGTCTACTTAAAACAATAAAAGGTGCGTCTATCACATCTGTATTCATCAACTGAGAAATAAAGTCAATTTAGTATAGCATTTTTTGGTTTCATTTAGATATATCATTCGCTTGCGGAGAAAGTTGCTTGGCGCCTTTTAATTAAATATCAGTACCTTTCTCACTCCAAGGGTGGCCGAATATACTCACCTCTGAGGTTTGCTTTCCTAGCCGTGCAAGGTTCTCTCGAAGGAGTGGATTCCACTTTCTTTGGAAACACTCGGTCGTGGACCAATTTATTACAGTGGCGCCCAACGTGGGGCCTTGGAGAATGATATATCTAGATGCTAGTATAAATTTTAAACTTTAATTAAGGAACGGTCATGCAAATTCAATAGGTTAAGTTTATTTTTAAGAAGTGTTTATTAAAACTTACACTTTAATTCTTAAAAACTATTCAAAGCTTTAGGTTTGTAACCCTAAAACTATTTGATGATTTAGGCTTACAATCTTAAGACTTCTTAAAGCCTTGGGCACACACACATTAAAAAAAAATTTTATACTTTAAGCTTTAGGTTTGTAAATTTAAAATTATTTAGGATTTTAAGCTTACAAACTTAAGACTTCTTAAAAGCCTTGAGCATATAAAACTATACACCACCTGACGTACAGTCATCTTAAAATAAACTAAAAACTATTTTTTTTAGCTAATAAACTAAATGAATGTTTGTTTATATTTCAACACATACTGACTCAAAGTGTTAATACATACACATATAAAACTACTTTTAGCTTTGGGTTTGTAAATTTAAAATTATTTAGGATTTTAAGCTTACAAACTTAAGACTTCTTAAAAGCCTTGAGCATATAAAACTATAAATACCTGGCGTACAGTCATCTTAAGATAAACTAAAGTATTTTTAGCTAATAAACTAAATAAATCTTGGTTTATATTTCAACACATAGTGATTTAAACTGTTAATACTTACTTCTGTTTACACATACTGTGTCATTTTATCACCGGACTTACAAAATACTTCTTTAAGGTAACCGTGCTTGTTCACCGATATTGTAAAGTGATTTGGAATTTAAAAATAACAATATTAATTTAACTTTTAAACATATTGACACACTTTGTTCATTAAACTGACTACACACTTGTTCTTTGAAAACACTTTTGGTTTTTTTCTTTCAACATGGACTTCGAAGAGGCTGGTTGTAAATTAACACACCTACACAAAGACGAAATAACTCATGAACTTTCGATAAGGAAACTTCCCATCAATCCTCTCTCTCGTCGTACTAGTCTGTGTGAGGCTCTCAAACAAACTTCAAAGCTGGTTCAAAAGGGTAGTTTATTGGTCCCGGAATTAGTACCAGGCGATGTTGCTTCGGAGGTAGAGTTATGTCAACGTAAGGTTGCGGAACTCGAACAGAAGGCTGAGGATGATCTTTCAGATGCTGCAGCGGATCGGTTAAGCTCACGTTGTCGTTACCTTCTGTGCCGTCTTACTCGTCTTGGTGATAGATCTGAGGAAGTTTGTTCTCTTAAAGGTAGAATTGTAACCATGTTGACAAAAATTCAAGAAAATGTTTCTTCACCGTCTGGGTCAGACGATGATCAAGACTCAGTTCAAACTGAAACTCGTGTTATTAAGAAAGTGATATACACACCGGAAAAGACTTTTAATATAAATTCTCTTAACTTAAAATTTAAAGGTGACACATGTGCCCGTACTTTTGTGGCACGTCTCGAAGAACTTCGTTTAGCTAGGAATCTTTCCGAAGCACAGATTTTGCGTGGTTTTCCCGAGATACTTGAAGGACCTGCTTTGTCGTGGTTCCGCGCGAATCGCTCTAAATTTACCTCGTATAAGGGAGTCGTAGCAGCTCTTAAGGACGACTTCGATATTCCTGATCTGGATCACCTCTTATTAAAGGAGATACGTTCTCGGACCCAAGCAAAATCTGAAACCATTGTGTTTTTCGTTTCCACAGTATTAGGGATGTTTGAGCGTCTTAGTAAGGACATTCCTGAATCTGAAAAATTGGACATTCTTAGTAGGAACATTCGACCTGAATATTCAAGGGATCTTGCTCTGCAAGACATTACAACGATTGAACAATTGAAATCTCTTTGTAAACGCATTGAATTAGCTCAAGTCAAGGCAAAACAATTCTGTGAACCTGGTTCCTCGAGATCTAGTGAGAAGTATACCGCTCAGACCCGTGACTATCACGAGCGTAATAAAAATCCATTTAGGACACAGGATAAACCTCCATCTCGACACTTTGTAGCTTCCGTAGCCCCGGTTACTACTAAAAAGTCATGTTTCCGTTGTGGCATGACAAACCATTCTACTGGTTTCTGTAAAACGTCCAGAGAGATTGTGTGTTTCAGGTGTGGTGAAAAAGGAGTACGCACCCCCGATTGTACTAAATGTTCCTCTGTTCCAAAAAACTAGATAGCCTTGTCTTTTCTAACAAAACATCTACTTTACCTTCTGCTCCCTTACAAGCAGAAAAGACAATTTATTTTAATCCTCCACGGGGAGATAATAGACTTTATATACTTCTAGACGTATTAGGCTTACAGGTTAAAGCTATGTTAGATAGTGGAGCTTGTTCCTCGTTTTTAGGAGCCAATAGCCACCTGGTTTTAGCTTCTGCTGGCATACCTATTAACAATCATAAAACTCCTGTTAGGATTCGTGTAGCTAACGGCCAACAGCTAGTATGTTCTGAATATATGACTGTACCAGTTCGTTATGACAATACCGTACAGCTTATACATTTCAATATTCAACCTGAAATTTCAACTCCAATTATCCTCGGATTAGACTTCGGGAAAACATTTAAATTAGTTCCTAATTTAATTTCAAACTCTACTACTGATAAAAACTTAGACAGTCTCTCGGCTGTTCCTTCTGAAACTGGCTTACACAATTTAGAATCTTTAACGTCAAACCAACAGTCTGAATTAGAAAAGGTAAAATCACTCTTTGATCAAATAGATACTGAGAAGGTTGGTTTAGGCAAAACTCATCTAATTGAACATATTATAAATACTGGAGATGCCTCTCCCATTAAACAGAAATACTACCGTTTAAGTCCAGATAAGCAGATCGCTTTGGAAAAGGAAGTAGATCGCATGTTGCAAGCAGGCATCGTAGAACCTTCACACTCTCCCTGGAACTCACCTGTTGTGATGGTGGAAAAGCCTAACGGTGATATGAGACTATGCTTGGACAGCCGTAAAGTAAACTCGGTCTCCAAGGCAGATGCTTATCCTCTACCTTATGTAAACTATATTTTAGACAATTTACGCGAAGCTAAATACTTAACATCTCTTGATTTAAGCGCAGCTTATCATCAAATTCCACTCAGTACGGATTCTAAAGAGAAAACTAGTTTTACAGTACCTGGTAAAGGTCTTTTCCATTATAATCGAATGTGCTTCGGCTTAGTTGGTGCTAGTGCCACTATGCAACGTCTAATGGACAACCTTTTTACCGCAGAATTTGATAATAAGGTATTTTGTTATGTAGACGATATTATCATCTGTACTTCTGATTTTAGTGAACATCTACGTCTACTCAAAGCGGTTTTTGAAAAGCTTAAGGCTGCAAACCTTACTATTAACATGAAAAAATCTTTATTCTGTCGCAGCGAACTCAAATATCTCGGGTACTTGGTAGACAGATACGGTCTTCGTACTGACCCTTCTAAGGTTGAAGTTATTCTAAATTTTCCCATTCCTGAAGATGCCAGAGGTATAAAGCGTTTTCTAGGAATGTGCGGTTGGTACAGACGATTTATTAATAACTTTTCTAAAATAGCACGACCTTTGTCTCGTTTAACGAGTAAGAAAGTAAAATTCGTATGGTCTGATGAAGCAGATGAATCTTTCAACTCACTCAAATCTGCCCTTATCTCGGCCCCTATTCTAAAGTGTCCCAACTTTCAGGAACCTTTCTATATACATACAGACGCCTCTTCCTATGCCATCGGAGCAGTGCTAACTCAAAAGCATGATGGGGTCGACCACCCGATTGCCTATTGTAGCCGTACGCTTAATAAAGCGGAATCTAACTACGGAGCCACGGAGCGCGAACTTTTGAGTGTAATTTTTGCATTAGAACAGTACCGTGCGTATGTAGAGTGTAGGAAGTGTTATATTGTCACTGATCACGCGTCCTTGAAGTGGTTCGCTAACTTAAAAAATCCTACTGGTCGTTTGAACAGATGGGCCTGCAGATTGAGTCAATTTAGTTTTGAGATCATTCATCGAAAAGGGAAGGAACATATTATACCTGACTGTCTATCTCGTATCCAAATTAGTGCAATAGACGATGACTCTATTCAAGATCCTTGGTATTTGGACTTATATAAAAATGTTTCTGAGAAACCAACTCTCTATCCTAACTTTAAAATTGAAAATGATAAACTATTTCGTTACTCTAAGAACAAATATCGACTAACAGATCAATTCGACTGGAAGTTGGTACTACCTTATGAGGAGCGGAAGGATATTCTTTCCAAGTACCATGATGATGTTGCTGCTGGTCATTTTGGCGTGGCCAAGACGCACTCTAAAATAGCTAGTTTCTATTACTGGCCAACTCTCTTTCAAGATGTCAAGGACTATGTAGATTCTTGCGAAATTTGTAAAACTTATAAACCAGTAAATCTAGCTCGACCTGGTTACATGGGTAATCCCAGACGTGTATCGTCACCAAGCGAAGCCATTTCTTGTGACATTCTCGGTCCATTCCCTCCTTCTTATTTGAGAAACCAATACCTCTTTGTGTGTACTGACTATTTCAGTAAGTATGTTACTTTATTTCCACTGCGCACGATAACTGCCAATGCGATAGTTAAGTGTATGGAAAAAGGAATCTTTCTTGTTCATGGAGTACCTAAATATATTCATTGTGATAATGGAGTTCAATTCACTTCAAAAGCTTTCAGAGACCTTATTCTTAAATACAGTGTCCCTCACCTATTCTATAATCCTAGATATCACCCGCAAGTTTGTCAAACCGAGCGTGTAAACCGTGAATTGGTTCGTACAATAGCTTCGTATGTACGTTCCGATCACAGGACCTGGGATAAGTATGTAGCCGAAATCCAGTGTGCTCTCAATACAGCCACGCATGAAGGCACTAAGCATACCCCTTACTTTCTAACTCACGGTCGCGAAATGGTGCTGGATGGTTCTTTATATAATGATGACGGCCCTGTTGATCAGAAAGCTCTCGACCTAAGTAGTACTTTGAATTTCGTTGACAAACTTAAAGAGCTTAAAACTGTGTTTCAAAAGGTGCGTAACTCACTTCACGCTTCGCATGAACGTAATGCTAGGTATTATAACCTCAGGAAACGTCCTGTAGAATTAGAAGAAGGCCAATTTGTTTACAAGAAGTGTTTCCATTTGTCCAATGCTGCCAAACATTTCTCGGCAAAATTAGGACCTCGTTATGAAAAATGTGTTATACACAAAAAACTAGGACCACTGGTCTATACCTTAAAATCTTTAGGAGGTAAACTCTTAGGTAACTTCCACATAAAGGATATAGTCCGTCCAGGAGAAGCCGCTCCTGCTTAAGGATGTTTTGCGACTTTGCCGCTGTGTGACATATCGTCTCTTATCTTTTATCTGAATTGTGTTCAGTAGCGATCGGACTGTTCACTCTCATTCTTTTGTCCTAATAAAGACAAAATCCTTACTTATTTAATTCTTAAATATTTGCTCCCCTCTAGCAATAAATTCTTTCACTTACATTTTTGTCCTAATAAAGACAAGATATTCAATTGGTTAATACCAAAATATCTGCTTTCGGGCGATACACTTTCCTATTAAACAAACCCTTTAAGTGAAAACTAGACAACTAGTCATAGTTAACACTACTGTAAAGGGAACCACACTGAAAGAAGGACTTGTAGAAAACCTTTTCTTCCAGTCAACCATATGTCTTCACACGAAGAATGGTAATTCAGTGTAGAGATCTAGTCTTGGAGAATTCGCTTGTTAAGCTAGCTTTTCTTCAGGCTACCTCGTCTGTAAATAGAAAGGCATGCTTTAATAAAGGAAAAGCACAATGCCATTTTTTTAGTAATAGCACGTTAGAATAAAACCTAAATATAGGAACTCAGTAGTTTTAGGGATCGATCCATTAGTTTTAAACGCCGGCATAGTTAGTAAACACCTAATGAGTAAAAACATAGATGATAAACTGCATAAATATTAAACTGAATATATAATATATACCATAGTTGTAAAAAAAAAAAAAAAATAGTTCTAGAAGAGAATACTCTTAATTCACTCTTGCATGCTTTCCCTTAGTTATGATTAGCATTCGTTAATGCATCCATAGGTATAATAGTTTATAATATGGCTTTTCAATAGTCATTTCCTTATAGTTTACTGGTAGTCCTCTACCCACCTTATTCTACTTTATTTAAAACTCAAGTAATTTTGTTTTGGTAACTTTTTATCAAAAAAAATTAAAAATTAAAATTTTTAATTTTTTTTAACCCAACTAAAGATGAACTGTAACACTTTGGACTATGAACAGTAGGCATTTTTTATATACAATGTCTAGCCTTTGCTAGTAACTTTCACTTAGATTTTTATCATACGTAAATAGCAGAATTCTGGTGGATACCTATTGAATAACATAGTAGTAATCATCCTTTCTCGATTTAATTCATAGTTGGAACTAGAATACATTCAAATACGTAATAAATTTACCTTTAATCTCAGCGCGGTACCGGCGTAGAAAAAACATTCCACACAGCCTTTGGCATACTTTTAGCTCATTGTGAACATCACTCATACGTGCAATTCCACTTATTTTCATTATTAAACACTATTAAACACTTTAATAAACTGATTTTGATCAAAATCAAGGAAATCCATTTGTTATTGACAAATTGTATTGACTGACATGTAACCTCTTACGTTTCGTTCCACTGCTTATGCATACCTGTCATAATACGTCACAGAATATTTTATTGAAGCAAAATAACTTTTAACTATTAAACCAAATATTTTAATTCTAAAGACTACTTCGTAATTGCTATTCGATAGTATATCTGTTTCTTTTTGTCATAGTTCATGGAGTGAGTAATTCGTTGTGTAGAATTCTCTTTGGTCCAGTAACGAAACGTCGCGTCCTGCATTCAGAAGTTAGTCGATACCTGGTCACACCCTAACATTAATTAAGCCTAAATTAATGTTTTCTTTCTTTATAAAAGGTCAAAAAGTGTAGTTAAGTAATTTTGGAGTATGGTTCGTCTGCCTTAAGGGCTTATTCCTATTTAATTTTAAATTCGGTAAATTAAAATATTATTCTTTGAGAGCCGATGTTGCTGGGTGTAAAAATCTGTTTACACTCCAATCATATAAGGAATGTCCCATTAGATTCGTCTCGAAAGTTCGGCGATGAGGTGAACTCCAGGCCTTAAACTTTTGGAATCTCATTTTCGGCACCATGGGTGAGTTTTTTTTAACAAAAACAAGTTACGTTGTGTCTCCAAACTATATCGCTAATGTGGATTTGATATTTGTTGCAGCCTCGGGCCATGATTTTGCTTTAATTTAGCCTCATACAACCATGGCGTAACGCCACTATCCTATTGATTTCTTTTGGTGAGTAACCACATTTTTATACCGTCGTCCTCTGTAATTCACGTACTTTTCGTGTTGCATTCTTGTCGTAATGCGTGATAATTTAATTTCCACAGCTGACCGTTCAACTTCCTATCTTTAAGAGATGTTGCCACGCATGCGGAGGTACCGACATCACTACGAAAAACCCAGTTAATTCTGGTAAGCTTTCTATCCTTTACTCAACCGTTTTAAACTACACTAAAGTTATTCAATTACATTTAAATTCTATAACATAAATTCCAAGTCATTAATCAGGGAATATTTTGGTTACAGGGTTTTTTTTTTAGTACGACAGTTTCTCAGATACGTCATTAGTTTCTTTCTTTTGGAATTCCTGTATCCGGAACATATTTCGGACGAGACCTTGATGTTCTTGTACAACTGTATCTCGAAGTACACTGTTTCTAACTCTGCGGTGAAGTCGATAGACAGCGGAACCACGGCGAGTCAAGCCTGCCATGTTTGCCACCTTACCGCATGAGGAAGGGTTAAGTGCTACTACCGAACTGTATGTATTAACGAAATCAACCTAGTAAATTTAAGAACGTCATACACTAGTTACTGTTAATACTTATAATTTTACTCGGGAAGCTTCCAGGCCTACCCTTTCATGTAACGTAGAGCTCTAAAATCCTTTACACTAAACTGTCTACTTAAAACAATAAAAGGTGCGTCTATCACATCTGTATTCATCAACTGAGAAATAAAGTCAATTTAGTATAGCATTTTTTGGTTTCATTTAGATATATCATTCGCTTGCGGAGAAAGTTGCTTGGCGCCTTTTAATTAAATATCAGTACCTTTCTCACTCCAAGGGTGGCCGAATATACTCACCTCTGAGGTTTGCTTTCCTAGCCGTGCAAGGTTCTCTCGAAGGAGTGGATTCCACTTTCTTTGGAAACACTCGGTCGTGGACCAATTTATTACAACATACCTAATATCGACCTTATCCTTGTAAGGGATCCTTTCTAATCAACTTTCGGGTACCTCTACGAGTATAAATAGAGAGAAAAAATTAAAATTCAAGAAGTCAGGCAAATAAAATCAATTTGGTGTAACGGGTAACGGTGAATTATATTATGAATATAATAAGAAAAAAAAAAAATATGTCTCGGGCAGGATTCGAAACTGCAACTCCTCGGCTATCCGGGCCAACACAGGCGCGTTACCAACTACGCTACCGAAACTCTGCCCCAGTCATCCAATTTTTCAACCAGTAGTCCCCTCATTTGTGACGTCATCCCGACGAATTATAGTATATATTAAAAGTCTACTTTCAGCAAATCCTTGTTATTACACGTAAACAACTAATACCTAAGTAGGTATAACAAAATCTCCCAAGTGTAATTGGATCAAACATAACTTTTTACATTGCCTCTTTACCTTCTACCTACTTAGTCTGTGACAACTCAACTGACATAGAATAATTGAAAAAAGTTCTTTACGAAAAACATTTCAACTTCGTTTCATCTTATTATGACATCTGTTTTTCTCGTTGCGGAATATATATATAGAGGTATTTGTAATAAGATGGCTATAAATAACTATGTTTCTTATTTTTGTATTCCATGCTTCCCATCCATATTATAAATGCGAGAATGTGTTTCTTGGTCTTTAAAAAACAATCGGAGTAACGGATTGACTTTAGGAAGAATGTTGACTAAATGTTGAATTTTACGATAAAGGTTATGTGGATGCAAAATGCCAAATTATGAGATTTCATAAGTGTAAAAATTATTTTAAATCATTTTCAAAAGAATAAGTTCCTAGAAAAAAAAAATTAAAACAAGCCTTTTATTTTGCAGAGTGTACCTTTTTGTATAAATTGCAAACTGCATGCCAAAAGCAATCGAATGAGCCCTAACACTGTAAGTTTATCTTGTATAATTTAGACGATCCTATGGCCACCATCTAGCTCCATCATCAGATCAGTTCCATGCTAGGGGAGACCAGGTATGGTTGTCTCACAGGTTGGTTGGTGGTTGTCGCAGTGGCCATTAAATAATATTAAATTAAAGAATAAGGGCATCGATTGGTGAAATACGGAAAGAAGCTCTTGCTATTTTTTTAACGCCGATATACCGGGTGTTGCCTCTAACAGGAGCAAATAATTAAAACGTAGATTCTACTCATAAAACAATAAAACTCTCGTTCAACAACTTTTAAAATTATGTTATCTTTTGATTCTATCTTTTTCATAGAAATTAAATAGTGCGTTAATAGAGGAGTGCGAACGCCAGGAATTATTTACGCCTCCTCGAACACCCTGCTAACAGCAGTGAGAGAGTGGGATGCGAGTCCGCTTCACGAACGCTGGAGGCGTTATCAAAAGCCTGTCATCGCGGGGCCGGGGTGATCCGTGGTGTCTGTGTGCCTTTTTAGAAAATTTATATAAAACAACAACATAGACGTTGTTGTTTTTTGTTTGTGTCTCGTTTTAATGTAATTCTATGGAGATTGGTTCTGGAATATATTATTTTCATCTCGTTTCATTTCATATCAAATAGTATTTTTAATGTACGTTAACATCAGTTTAATTGACGTCACTTGACACGCTACAGACATAAAAACCATCGCAATACATTGCGGTTTCAAATAAACTTTAAAGTGTACAAGAAATTAAAACATAAGTTATTTTTAAATGTCGCTGAACAAATGTTGTTCAGTTTTAAGGAGAACAATCTACATTTTAATTATTTGCTCCTACTACAGGCAACACCCGGTATGCGCTTATTCCTTCGTTTAGTATTATTTTAAGGTTTAAAGGCCGCTGTGACAACCAGCCCGTGAGACAACCATACCAGTCTTCCTGTACCTTATTAATGACCAGGGATACGCAAGTATACCAAACAACCCAATAGAACGTCAGGAAGTATTTCAATTCAGCTTGCAAGATCTGCTCTAAACATACTAACTAACAGATACGTGATACATGGTGTAACTGTAGACAACTAGGTATTTTTTTAAAGAACTAATTATAAGTAGTAAAAGGAATAAAACTGGTAGTCCAATATGCTAATATTATAAACAGTACAGTGTTGACAACAGCATTTTTGAAATTATGCAGTATTTTTCTTGTCTAATATTACCCCGCGTGTCCTACCTAAGTTCGACCATCGGACTAGTACGTGTTAGTATCATTGTACGATCATAATGAGTTATTTCATAAAAAGCTTTTTTCTACTCCTGTACTTTTATGTGTCTTTTACTTGGTCACGAACACTAATATAAGAGCATACATAATATGAGTTCAGAGAAGTCTATACTCTATTCCCCATAAGAGCACTAGTGACGTTATAGTCGCAAAACGATACTGCTAGCAGCCACAGACTTCTAAATCTAGGTTAAACTTAGGTCAAGGATTAAGCGCTCAATTCTGAATTTACAATAAAAATGCACAACTACCAACTTAACAAACAATTAAATTCCTACGGTTTTTAAGAAAAACAAAACTTTCCGAACTAATTTCATTGATGCCAACAAAAAAAAAAGTATTTTTAATATCGTCACTGCGTGTCACTAGCGAGTATACGTCAAATTAAAAAAAAATAGTTTACCACACACATACAGTATAGTCATATGTCATATTTGCTTTGTTTGCGTGCTATGTTTAATTTTATATTTTAAAACTTAGTCGTAGAAAAAGTATTGTATGCAACTGATGAGCGTTTTTGACTTAATTATACAACTATAATTAAGTCAAAAACGCTCATGGCGTCTCTATTTGCGATACTCGCCACCGCGGCGGCTCGTATCGCAACTCGCGCCATTCACATTTTTTGAGCCTACTTATACAACTGTTGCATAAAATACTATTAAAATAAGAATAATTAGACTGCTTAAACATGTTTTTATTTAATCATGTGCTTAAACGCTTGACTTTCATCCATTCTGAATGTTCATTGCTCAGAATGACAAAATATTACATTTTCATACAAAAGATAGCACAGCGACGGAACATGTGACGTCATAGGTTCCTACCATTTCATATGGAGCGTTTTCAACGCTCGTTCCGGTTGTTCATTTTCCATTAGATTTTGTGTCTATTATTTTCTTCCTGGACCAATTCGGGTTTATGCCGGGCCGAGGAACAATGGACGCCATATTTGCGCTTCGCCAACTTTGCGAAAAATACCGACTTGCACAAAGGAACTTGCACATGGTGTTCATTGATCTGGAAAAGGCGTACGATAGAGTCCCCCGTAAGGTTCTGTGGTGGGCTATGAAAGAGAAGGGAGTACCAGAGAAGTATGTACGACTTGTTGAGGCGATGTATGATAGAGCTAATACTCACGTCCGGTCCGAAGCTGGAGTAACCGACAAGTTCAATGTGGCGGTAGGTTTGCACCAGGGGTCGGCTTTAAGCCCATATTTGTTCCTCTTGGTTATGGATGCCTTGACATCGAGCATACAAGAGGAAGCACCCTGGTGTATGTTGTTTGCCGACGACGTTGTGCTTGTCGGAGAAAATGCACTCGAGGTCCAGAGCAGGCTGGAAAAATGGCAAGAAAAACTGGAGAACGTAGGACTGAAAATAAGCAGAACCAAAACGGAACACATGTTCTGCGATTTCGGGGGTCCATCCAGTTTTTCGCCTATTGCTTTAGGCGGTGTATCCCTTCCAGTCTGCTTCGACTTCCGATACCTCGGGTCACTGATCCAAAATGACGGCAATATTGACCGTGACGTGAGAAATAGAATAAATGCGGGATGGATGAAATGGCGACAGGTCTCGGGAACAACCTGCGACCCACGAATGCCCCTTAAACTTAAGGGGAAAATCTATAAAACGATCGTAAGACCTGTCGTAATGTATGGATCAGAATGTTGGGCAATGAAAGTGACGGATGAAAGGAGAGTGCATGCAGCTGAGATGAGAATGCTGAGATGGATGTGTGGAGTGACGAGAGAGGATCGGATTAGAAATGAGTATATAAGGGGAAGTTTGAAAGTGGCACCGGTGACGGAAAAGATGCGTAGCAGTAGGTTAGCTTGGTATGGGCATGTAATGAGAAGGGATGAAAGTCATATAGATAAAGTAATGTTAGGGATGAATGTCGAGGGACGGAGAGCAGTTGGTAGGCCAAAAAAGCGATGGATGGATTGTGTGAAGGAAGACATGAGAAAGAAAGGAGTGAGTGCTGAGATGACGAATGATAGAGGAGAATGGAAGCAAAAAATATGTTGTGCCGACCCCACGTAAAGTGGGATAAGGGCAGGGAGATGATGGATTTTCTTCCTGGACATAATTTCCGGTTTTTGAAAGATTTACAGAGGGTTTATGGTATAGATAAAATTATTAAAACAAGTTTCCTAGTGATGTTTCCCTTATCATACGAGCGTTGGTTACCACGGTATTATTCAAGTATTGTACAGTTGTATACATATATCGTATGGTAGGGTTCTTTTTATTGCCTTAGACTGCCAACCTGATGAAAGGTGGTCACCGCCGCCCATAGATGCTTTACCAATGCGTTGCCGGTTCCGAAGAAATTTGATGACGCCCTTTTTAAAAATCCCATATTGTAGCGTAGTGGGAAAACCTTAGCAGAAAGTTCATTCCAGATACCTATTATACGCGCTAGAAAGGTTCTAGAGAACCGGCGCCTTGTTGAGTGCAGTGATTCGAGAGAATGCGAATGAACCGCCTGCCGATGACGAGTGGTGCGATGGTAGAATGATGCGGTAGGCACCAACCTAAACAGCAGTGGCGTGGCGTCCATAGAACCCGATTTCCACCAGCTTGCCTTTTTTAAAGCATATGACCGGAGTATCTGCTACTCCTGAAGAAAAAGTAATCCAAATGTGCTCCGGCTTAACTAAGAATATATTTGACGCCACGCCACTGCTAAACAGTTTCTTGTAACATTCCCCATTATACAGACGATAGAAGACGCAGAGAGATGCAAAGTCTCTCCGGAGGCTAAGCGTTTCTAAACCCGACATCAACCGTCTGAATCGTTGACAATTCGAACGGTGCGTCTCCGCCGCGTGTAAGAGTGTACGAGCATACTCCTTTCTATGTTCGATTATATGTACATCTATTGTAAAACCATTAAACCGATCGCTAAACTCGTAACCCGTTAATGCTGACAACATTTTAAGCATGTTTTATATCATATTCAAATTATTTTTATATAACAGCGGATTTCCTTCTCTCAGAATCTGGACGAGTCATGGAATTAGACGCAGCCTGTAACATTATTAATGAATTTCCAATATTGCTTCCTACGAATTTAATATCGTACTCCTGAATTTTGGGAACGATCGCATCTCGCGGGCATATTATGTGGGGTTTTTAGGCCAAATTTATTTTCCCTTTAGGTTTTTCGAAATGATACGTTGCTTAGAAATGATTGAATACTTACTAATTGATTAATCTCCTATTTCATAATTGCTTGGTTTATAAAAAAAGAGGATTTATTTATTTAGACTTTTTTCCATATTACAAACGGTGAACTTAATGCCATAAGGCATTATCTACCAGTTAACCGCTGGGTCAAATAGAAATATCAAATTGGTTCATGAACATACCTATAGTCTAAAACCGCAAATTTGTTAACACCTATATAACGTACCTACGTAAGTCATAATGTAAACTCACGGACAATGAATTTGGGTAATTTTCTATATAATTGTTCATAGAAAATGACCCGAATTCATTGTCCGTGAGTGTATTTAGTACATAAAATTAATACATTGTTTTGAACATTTTTTATAGGAGTATAAGGAAAATAGGTTGGTTGGTTGGTTTTAAATAGAAGTGTGCCTTATCACTTAACTTATTTGAGTCACGCGTCAAATGTCAGAAGTTTGCCGTTTAAGATGTGGACCAGCAATAACAATTTTATCATAAATGATGTGCAAAAAAGTTTGCTTTACCTTTTCTACAAAGTTTTCGGGTATGTTCAGGTTTATGCCCGTCATAATATTTGATGTGTTTGCCCGCACACATGCAAACAGACTAAGGTACGGATAGTGATTCTGTGTAACTAAATACTTAAGTCTGAGAAATCGATCTTATTTACATAGTTATAAGGTTGATTTTTTATTTACGACAAATTTTCAGCAGAAAGCGAGGTTGTTAATTCGTTGCTACTAAAGGTTACGTGTTTCATTATCGCAAATGGAATTCCTGTAATCATTAACCTTTGGTAGTTCGTAGTCTCAACAGTTTACTGTAAAATCAAAGGTCATGGGAATTGTGACAAAGAAAACAAATTGGCTTGGATAAATATTTATGTTCACATAGTATGATCATTTATAAATTTTTAATTGAACTAAGGCATGCTTAATTTGACTTTTACGTCGTTTCGCTTATTGTTTTGTTTATTCCCTGTATGTACGATTTAAAACGAACCTTGACGGGTTTTTGACGTCACGCTTGAGTTCATGACTGGAATGGTTTAATGGCATGCTTGTTGGTATGTTTTTTTATTAGGAATGTTTTGTCATACACTCTATTGCAAGATACTTCACTACACGTAATAAAGCCAAATAAAAATAAAATAAAATAGTTTATTTCTGCAAGTAGGCCCTCAAGGGCTCTTTTACAAGCCTGATTCTATTCTTCCTTTTTAAATATAACAACAAGTATGATATTATTACATTCGATTTCATTAATACGTTACAATAAACTTAAAACTACATTTTTAGAGATGTAAAAGGTCTCTATTCGTCAAAAAAAGACAATTAGAATGATAGAAAATAAATTGATAGTAAGATGAATGGAGATGTAAAGAGTCTCTGTTGTCAAAATATTAAGTTTTGGAGGTGTAATAATATTATCATGCTCCTCTACCGTTTAAAACTCATACATAACTATTATATCCTGCAATCAGTTATTTCAAATTTTCCGATGCCTCTTAATTTAGGGTAAATTGAAAAGTTACTGTAACTCTAATGCCATAATATCTATGTGTACCTATTGAATTTGACTAGGATTGTGCGTGAGAAAGTTTTCTGCCGGTCTTAGACGACTTATTCATCAGGTGTGCATTTGCATAGGCATTTCCTGTGTGCTTGCTGCGAGGCTTCAAACTCTCCAAAAGGATAGGACTTTAAATAAATCCCGTTTGTCTGTAACATATATAAAACAGGTCTGTGACTGACTAAGGTGTTGATAGATAACGTACCCTACAGCTTAAACTACTGCTAATAGCGGGATGTAGTTTGAAACAAATTTTCTTTAGGGATTTGCCACACTGACGACGGTCTGCGGTCAGCGGGCAGGTTTGTTGATGAACAAGATTGTCGATGTCTATATATTTTGTATGACCGTCGTCAGTGTGCCAAATCCTTAACGGGGGTACAAATGCACTAGTAAAGGATTTTCGAAATTCGACCCCTAAAAGTGAGGCATGAAAGTTTGTATGAAAATGTCCCAAATTTACGCAGACCGAGTCAATTGCGGGGCGGTATTTAAATAGTCTGTGATGAAAATTATTTGATGCCACACCTGGCCATAAAGTGACTTTTTCCGCACGCTGCGCGTTCGGAAAAAGTCGCTTTCTGGCCAAGTGTAGACTTTAATGATGTACACAACACGGGAGGTAATAAATAAAGCCCTCGATCGCATATTTACGTCCCTCGCTTGCAGCTCGGGCCGCAAACTTCTGCGATCTCGGGCTTTCTTTGTATTACCACCCTAGTTGTGTAGTATACTATTTTCTCAAACATGCAATAAAATGTTGTCATTACGTGCCGTGCCTTATACGGTCGCAAAGTAGTACCTCGTTTCCAGTGCGGCTTGACCTTGGCAAATAATGGAATTTCATACAACATAGCCCGGCAATGTATTTTTTTTTTTCATTTCCATTCTGCATTTATTTGGGACACGGCGTCACTGCGTTCAGCCATTAGGACCAGGACATAACAAATAACACATTATAAACAATTTGCATAAAATTTTAAATTGCAAACTTAGCTACAAGAATACACATTCAAAATATTATTATTATTAACGTATACTGAAACGGGAAAGGATATTGAAAATATTTCATTCTGTAATTTTATTTTTTGCCTACTTTACTTTTAGTGTCTCTAGAAAATAAACGTTGACATTTTGGAGTGTTTTTAATTTATTTCATTGCATATTTGAGAAAAGCACTATACATACCTCGGCGTAAAATGGCGTTGCCAGCCTCGTAACTATCTATATGTCGACACTGGAAATTTCAAATGTCGTAAGGGACAAAGGTCGACTTTTCAGGAGAGCCAAAAAACAAAAAACAATTTAAAAAAAATCGTAACTCGGTCGTTTCTTAACCGATTAGGATGATTCTCAGATTTATAATTTTCAAATAACTTTATCTACACCGAACTAATTATTGGAAATCTATAACCTTAATAGTTTAGGAAATAGTGTCCCTTACGCAGTGAATTTAAGACGAAAATGTCCGTTACGAATCTGAAATAACCCGTTTTTTTCTTAAAAATATTATCATATTGTCGTAACTACCAAAAGCGTATTTGTACATTGCGAATTTCTGTTGTAAGTTATATTTATGGTTTCCAGGTTAATGAAGTAAGTAACCATAAAATGTATGAAAATATAAATTTGTATACTAAATTTATATGGCACTATGTTGTATGGGTCAACTTTAAATTTTAGGAAGTTACGACAAAATTTAATCTTCTCATAACTTTTTTATTTGACGGGTTATCAAAATTTCAATCGAACAGATCGATAGAGAAAAAAATACTGATTCCAATGGTATATTTAGTGTACTTAGGGGCAAGTGCTGTACGTGTGGACGGTTTTACCTGTGGACACTACTCATACAGAGAAAACGAATAACCATAGTCAAATACCAATCACTTATTTGAAAAGTATTTTTTTCATATGGCAACACTAGCTAATCGCCATCTTTACTGATTACAGAAACTGTGTGTTTTGAGGCTGCCGAAAGTTTTTGTGACAAAAAGTAATTTCTTACCTTCTTTTAAAGCATGTTTTATGTAAAATCTCTAAATGTTGCGGGTGTCTTTGCAATGGCATATTAATTTATATGATGTAAACGTTATTTCTACAAGATTTCGTTAATCGTAGGTAGCATTTATAGTGACCGGTATGAATTCAAAATAAAAACCGCCGAAATTGTACCTGTGGATACCTCCGTGAATGTACCTGTGGACTGTCCATAGGTACAGTTATACTGAATGTTCCTGTGGACAGTAAAATTAATACACAATATTTTTGTTTGTTTTAGTGCCTCGTAGTAAAGCTGGGAAAAATAGAGACAAGATATGCCTAGACACTCTGACTGCAGCTGTTTGGGAAGTAGAAAATGGAAGTTCAGTAAGGAAAGCCGCAGAGAAGTTTAAAATCCCAAAATCGACAATCTTTAAAAACATAAAATTAAATCACTGTCAAAATATTGGTGAAGAAGGCTTAGAACTCCTAAAAAATGATGTCAGGAGGATATTTAGCGATACTGAGGAGCAACAGATATATGATTACTTAAAAAAGCAGCATTACTACACACAGCATATTCTTCTGCTGACAATGGAGGCATTTTAAAATCCCATAATTATACTTGAGATTTTGCTAAGAATATTAGATTTCAAGAAGAAAAAAAGTAACTGTGATATGCAGAGCAACATATACTTACATGTTGTTTAATTGTATGTTGTTAATTACGTTATTCTAGAAGTTTATTCTGTTTAAAAGTATGTTGTTGATTAATGTCCGTAGGTACGTTACCGTCCATAGGTACGTTTTTGGAGTCCATAGGTACAGACAGTAGATGTACCTATGGACAAAATGAGTGTTTTTTTTAAAATGCTTCTATCCGCCATCTGCGGATAGCTAGCGTAGAAAACATATGTGGACTTTGAAGATTGTTTAATTGTGATTAAAACAAAATAAAGAATTCATTTATAATACGCGTAGTTTTTGTCTAACAACTGATTAAAAGTCAAATTCTGGAAAGTGTCCACAGGTTGAGCACTTGCCCCTACGACAAAATGTCCCTTACGACATTTGAAATTTCCAGTGTCGATGTACTCGGCCGGCAACCCCTCACTTCCTCTGCAGTAATTTACTATTATCTGGGGGCACGGCAGTGCCCCCGCCAAGTCGAGCGCGAAGCAAACACTGCCGTACCATCCTTTACTGGAACCATTTCGCCGCATTTTCAGGCCCCTATTTGAGAACCTCTGGATAAGACCAGAACGCAGAAATTTTTGTCATCTAGTAAGCTATAATCACATACTTAAAATCCAAAATTTCAAGTCTGTAGGTCATTTAGTTCCGAAGTTAAGCGAAAGCAAAGTTTCGCATTCATGACACTCACTCACTAGTAACTGAGTACTAATACTTCCCATAACTAGTACTTCCGTACGTACCTTCGTACTAACTAGTACTTCCCATAAACTTAGAGCTGAAATTTGGTACAGAGTTAGGTTTTAATGGTCACATAAAGGGAAAACTATAAAAACTAGGATAATCGAAGAGCTGGAGTACCTGGTGACCCTGATTATAAAAAAACTACTCCTAAAAAGAAAAAAACTGTGTCAAATAAGAAAATCTAATAAAATCAATCAATACAAAAAGAAGTGAAATCCCACCAAAAACATTCTGTAAAAAACTACCCAAATCTCGATGGAGCTGCTTTTTTATCTCTAAAAATTAATGAAATCTAGACAAAGTCGCGCCAAGTCTAAGGTTCCTTACTGCGATTTCTTTATTATTATAGTTAATGTGGTGTGACTTGGCCGTTGAACATTCTTTATACAAGGGTACAAAACAAAATTGACTTGTACCCACTAACGTATAAAGAATGTTCAACAGCCAAGTCACACAACATTAACTATAATAATAAAGAAATCGCAGTAAGGAACCTTAGACTTGGCACGACTTTGTCTAGATTTCATTACTTTTTAGAGATAAACAAGCAGCTTCATCGAGAATTGGCTAGTTTTATACAAAATGTTTTTGGTGGATTGGACTTTTATATATACCATTGACGTACTAACTGGTTTTTTTACCAAACATTTTTTTTAGATTTTAGCAATGACTGCTTAATTATATTTTAATGAAAACGTATAAAGCGGCAAGCTTCTAGACAATAACAAAGTAATAGACTTACTTTTAATCTACTTTTAAAGGTGTAAAAACGCTCTCTTTCACGGGGAATAAAAACTTTACTCTAATCAAAAGAACTAGTGGTTTAGTGCTCGGGGCTTAGTGAGTTTTAAACCGCAACTTCAGTTAGTACGTAAATCCTGTGTGACTGTTGTTACTGGACGAGTGTAAACGCCGTCGCATAGAAGCCTGTTAGCGTAAAAATAACTACCTCATCACTAGAGCAATTTTTGTGAAATATTATTGCACATTTTTAGGTGTCGTTCGTTACGTTGAATAGAACAAAGTCAATGTTAATTTTTCTTCAGTTTTATCATATGACGACAACAACGTACATGGTGCAAAGTGCTAAGGTATTGTTCTGCAATTAGAATCATATACGTTGTTGTCGTGCACATTCTCAGGGGCATTATATTATGATGCACCTGAGAATGTCAGATCCAACTGTCGGCATAGAAAAGTTTAACCTCGGCCTGATACTAATATACCTATTTGATTTGTCTATGGCGCAGAAAAGATTGAAAAGTTCATTTTTTTCTTAAATCGATTCAGTAAAAATACAATCATTAACTTTATTTATTTAAACTTTATAACACAACTAGCATTTACCCGCGGCTTCGGCCGTGTTGTTTCCGTTACTGTCCCAAGGGAACTGTTTACCGGGATATAAAATATCCTATGTTTTAATCTAGGACTTGGTCTACTTACATGCTAATCCTAATATCCAAACATATAAACGTCCAAACATCTTCACAAACTTTCACATTTATAATATTATAGTGTGATATTGGCGGACTTCGGCCATTTTATAGAAAGTTGTACAATTTTTTTTTTAGATCTGAGGTTTTTTTACATTATCTTTACTTCTCTCTCTGATAGATGGAAAAAATTGTCTAAATTTTTTTTTATACATACATCATTTTTCCGTTTCGTTACCGTCTACATATATGGAAAAGTAGCGTAATCGGAATAACAAATACTAGGACAATTTTTTTCTTCTATCAGAGCCGACAGTACTCGCGATTCTGAGTAGAAATCAAGTCAAGATTCTCAGATCAAAAAAAAGGTTTTTGTACAACTTTTTATATAACGGCCCCCTTAACGTTTTAAAGCATTGTCTAGCAGTCAACCATAGGGTAAAGCAGAAACTTTAGTTAATACAGGATTAAGAATTTTTTTAACTTTATGTCCGTGATCATCATTTTTCCACCATCTTGGGGGCGTCCACTGCTGAACAGAGGTCTCCCTCAAAGACTATCACAACCAAAGGTCCCACGCTTCTTGCCTCTACCGAGTTCCGACTTTCATTATCATTAACACATACTTGCTTTTTGTTGATTTCAAATTTAGTTGCAAAAACTAATTTGAGAGCAAGGGCAACAACGATTACAATGCACGATAAATGAATAAATCTATAAACCGTCCATTTTTTGCAACGCGATTAAGCTAAATAGTACCACATTTGTATACAACACCATAGACTCTAGGTGCAAACTCAGAGTAGTCATTTTATTATGTATATTTTTCTTACTAGTTAGCTTTCCTGCCGCACAAACGTTCCCTTTTTGCTTACACAAAGTTTGGACATATGAATAAAGCTGTACTCCCAAGTACTCGTGGAAACACTGTACACTCTGCGTCCCAAGTGCAAAGTCAGTTTGAAGAGTACAATCTACGTTATCATTATTCGCTCCTAGTACAGGCAACACCTGGAATAAATATCGTAATTTAAGCATAGATTTCGTTTACTATAACAAATATCGTACCTTCATATCATGAGCTAAGTCATGTTTATAAGCGAGTTAGTAAAAGAAATTGGTATCTTGTAAAGGAAATTTTGGAATATTATTGACAGAGTATGAAAATGAAAAGAATAAAATCGTAATAAAAACTAGTCAACAGATCTGCCAAACTGCCCAGTTCAAGTAAAGATAAAAGATACTGGCATATATATCAAACTTAAGCCGGTCTTGTTCAACATGTAGGTACATTGTTTCAGATAAGTTTGTTATCACAAGGGCTTTTACTAGACTACAACAGGAAAACTGCTAAAGTTGTGAGCAATTCCGTGACGAATAGCCGGGTCTGCGCAAGTTACATGGTTACATGCAAACTGCGCCTTTTATTCTTTTAAATAAATAAATAATTTTATTACGATTTTATTCTTTTCATTTTCATACTCTGTCAATAATATTCCAAAATTTCCTTTACAAGATACCAATTTCTTTTACTAACTCGCTTATAAACATGACTTAGCTCATGATATGAAGGTACGATATTTGTTATAGTAAACGAAATCTATGCTTAAATTACGATATTTATTCCAGGTGTTGCCTGTACTAGGAGCGAATAATGATAACGTAGATTGTACTCTTCAAACTGAACAACATTTGTTCAGCGACATTTAAACATAACTTATGTTTTAATTTTTGTACACTTTAAAGTTTATTTGAAACCGAAATGTATTGCGATGTTTTTTATGTTTGTAGCGTGACAAGCGAAGCAGTTCAATGAAACTGATGTTTACATACATTGAAAATAAGTACTATTTAATTTGTATAAAAAAGATAAAATCTAAAGATTACATGATTTTTAAATGTCGCTGAACAAATGTTGTTCAGTTTTAAGGAGAACAATCTACGTTTTAATTATTTGCTCCTGTTACAGGCAACACCCGGTATATCAGTTATAAAATAGATATTATATTGCTATAATGTCATCGTTTGCACTCTTGTTAAATATTTAACTAAAGATTAAACATTTCTGTAGCGATTTGGCTGACACGTTACCTACATTGGTTTTATTATGCGCAATCCTGTTAACAAGATTCCTGGGAGTCATTTAAGGGCTTAGGCAGTCAGGGGGCTTGTAAGTTAACTAGCTTATCCGTTGAGAAATATTTAGGCACAAATATCAGTTCCATTACACGGTAGTATAGTCAGATAACGTTAGAGGAGCGCAAATTAACGTGTTATCGCGTTGAGACTAATTAGAAGTTAGCTAACATTATTAATTTAACAAAAAAACTGAACGAATATATAGTTGATTACGAATATCAATAACGCTGTGATAACTTCATTGATTTAAAATGTTGATGAAAGCTTATTCGATTTCCCAAATTGTGGTTAAACTTACAACATTGGTTTTAACAGACAGTACCGATTTTATATATTAAACTAGTAGAAAATCAGCTAGGAAAAAATGCCTAAAATGATCCGCACCAAGTTTTCGTCTTTGCAAAAAAGCCGTGTGATGGTTATTTTCAGTATTTCGGTCACTGGTTATTTTGTTGCAAACTGTACATACGTATGTATTTGTAAACTAACGGCCGGATTGCTTGTAAATTCTGCAGTATAAATATAAAAGTCTTACGCATTTGTGGCATATTCATTAGTCATTAAAGTCTAAGCCGCTTACAGAGTCTGTATTCTTAATGCAACACATCATTATGGTTATCTTCTTCGAAACAAATGTAAAAGTTTATTTGCTTGACTTACTTATAAATATCATTTCTTTTCTTAAGTCCTCGAAATCTTCCTCTGGGAGGATCAACGGTAAACAATGATTTTATTTTTATTTTATATAATATAATTTGTAATAAACGATTTGAAAAAGTCATCCCAGTACTTTATACATAAAAAAAAAACTATACCTTAATTCTTCTGTATAATTCTATGATTCTAAACGCGTAGCTCACAACTTCGGTCTCGGTGCTCGGTCATAAAAAACACGATAACTCGTAAGTATAGATAGCCATGACTGAAATACATCATCCTCATAGATCCTCCAAAACAGAGTATATACATAGGTATAACACCGTTAGGCTACTTAGAGCTAAAAGTTAGAAATTTCGGCAATCGTGGCCACATATTTTATGGCCTCTGGCTGGAGTGAGTATAATATACATAGTCGTATTTCCAAAGATATCCAAAATGACTTTTTGATAACTTTGTGACTTTGGTTAAATCTGGTATTTATTCTGGTACAATATGTAACTTATTTTTTTGTGTACAGGTCGATTCACAAAAGCTGGCGCGAATGGATTGAACGAAAGTAATATCACTTGTCACTGTTGAGTGACGTGTTCTTATATACGGGTGAATCCAAATATTTTGTAAAAAAGACAGTCGCACTCTATGCACCTAATAGAGTGCGACTACGCTAAGTTTGCAGAGGTCAAAAAAAGCTTTAATTTAAAAAGATGCATATGGCTACATCACAAGAAATATATATAATTAGTCTTGATACTTGGCAAATATATTTCCCTTTAATAAGTATGTAATGTGTAAACATATCTACTGAAATAAATATTCAGGTCAGTCTTGCACAAATTGATCTAGTTCCAACCAAACTAAGCAATGCTTGTATTCATGTACATATGTAAATACATAGAAATTATCCAAGACCCTGGAGCAAACCGCATAGTTTGGATGACACCAGATCGATGTGTGCAAGACTGACCCAGATATTTATGTCAGTAGGTGTGTAGACACATTTTGTAATAAAGGGAAGAATTATTGCCAAGTACCAAGATGAAATAAGGCCGGCAATGTAAGTATGAAATTCCATTACGTGCCAAGTGTCAAGCCGCACCGGAAACGAGGTACTTTGCGGCCTATTTTTAGGCACGTAATGTCAACATTTCATGCCATGTTTAAGAAAACACTATTATCGCTTATTGAATCAACCTGTATTTAACCATTTTGTGATGAACACATGAACATTTTCATTCACTCGTTCAATCCATTCGTGCCAGCTCTTGTGAATCGACCATTTCCGCGCTTCACAGTGTCAGAGTGCAAACAAGATTGCGATTGTGTAGATAGGGATTATTTTGCTGTTCATAAACTACACAAAATGCAGGGTAGGTTGCGAAGTTATGAGACAAGATAGTCTAAAAACACTATAATATTTTATTAACATCTTTTACTTCTGTTTTACAGATCCGAGATTCAGCAAATGGATTATAGCAAAAATATGAAGGTAACAATGCAGTACTACATTTTTTTATGACTTTTTAAGTAATTAATAAAAAAAATTGGTAGGATCGGACATTAAGTAGAATACCCACATATGGGCCAAAATCTTTCCAATTATACATGTGACTTATGTTTCTTGCTGGCTTTGGCACGATCTGAGGCCGATATCGATAGATAGTGTACCGCGTAAGTAGCAGAAAAGGTTCAGTTTCAAGCAAATTGGTTTACATATGCTACTTATGCGGTATTGCACTATCCCCGACGATATACTGGATTTTCCGTTTATTTTTTAAACTTTTCGCTTGATTTTAATCATAGATATTGTCTTAATAACACTTATTTTTATAGGAATCAATTATTTTAAATAAATTCTACAAACTTGTGCAAGAATAACTGCACTATCACCTATGAGTCGTGAGTTATACCCAATAGAAAGGAAAGAGACTGCGAGTTTCGCCAATTCTACGCAATGCTCTTCCTGCTGACTATATAAGCTAAATAATGACACTAGATTCATGTCTCTAAAGCTATAGTTTTGTAGTTATTGAGGTAAGACGATATACTTAGATCATTTCGTCACAGTCCACTTTTCTGACTTGCTACCCGTATTATTATAGTGCGATTTTAAAGAAGTTTCACGTAAAATATACCGAAATATTTCAGTGGTTTGTCTTTGAACATGAAAAACATTTAATAACCGAAATATTTCACGATTGTTCCTTTAATCGATACATTGCATAGCTGTTTTTTTATAACTATTTATTATATTTTTAACAAGCAGACGAGACACGTGATGGAAAGTTGTAATCGCCACCTATACGTTGCCGACCTTTGAGAGCCCTGTATATTTTATACTGTTATTTTACGGCAAAATGATAAAATGAAACTATTGAGAGCACTGAAACCTTTAACTAAAATTCGGATTGATCACCTTCTGGCATTTAATCTTATTACGCGTTAGTTTCTTAGCTCCTAGTACCCAACCCATATGATAGATAATAATTCTTATTGTACACTTGAGTGTAAAGCAAATAGGAATTATTATCATATACATATACATAAACTTATTATGGGGTAAAAATATGTAATCTAAATCAGTAATTACAAATGAGTTGTTTTGTATGCACAACTAACCCTTAATACATAACCACTTCCCAAAACCGTGGCAATATAATTGGTTATACTGAATTTTTCGTAAAGTAAATTGCGAGTTCACCGTTCAATGTTTGAATTACTCCAACATTTGAAGCCCTGCCCATTAGAGGCTGTTGTAAGTCGTTTAGGTAAATAAATAGTCGACAGCTTGTTTTCGCCAAGCAGGTCAAGCGATATAATCACTTAACAACGCTCTTTATAGCTGTACCTTTGTTTATTTGACTAAATATTTATATTAGGAATTGTAGATACTCAGATACCTGACATTTACTATGCTATATAACTCTGATTGTGTTATTGTATTAGCTACACCTACGTAGTTAAAATAAATCAGACATAACACATTAATTTAATAAAATTTAAATCATGCATTTCATTCGAGTGATAAAGATAATGTTTGTATTAAGAGCTATGTAGCCATTGTTTTCGTTTTTTAGTCGAAATTCATTATATCAAACTAATAATACTATCAAGGATAAACCGACGACTTTTCAACGTTATTATGAATTGAAGTAATTTAGTAGGTACAGCGGATTACATTTTCGGAAGATGAATTTAAAGTGATTAGTTGCTCAGTAAAGATATTTCTTATATAAGATGAATCAGTCAAGAAAATTGTGTTTCTTGATTAATTTTAACTCTTGCAAAATTACTTGCTGGATATTAGATTAAGTGTGCGACTTTATATTAATCCTTTGAAAACGTCTAATTAACCGACAAAAACCAATTGGCCTCAATAGACAATTCACCGAGTATAGTATAGTACACACTATTGGTTTTAAACCTGAGGATTCATCCGTCAGTCGGGAAACTGATATTGTTTTAGTTTAATATCATAACTGAAACAATAAACATAGAACGAAACCTGAGAGTCAGGGTCCTTAAGATATAGTTTAATTATAACCCAAACCTTTCTGGCTCCATCTGGAATCTTATTATCGATTGAAATAACTTTGAACTAATAATTAAGTAAGTCAAAACCATTTTCTCGGAATTTATCAGCATCTTTAAGAAACTTACGACTTGTAACTCCGAATATTTTACTTTGTACATTTTAAATTTATAATAGCGTAGCCTGTCAGACTTTGAAGTAGGTAATCGTTATTAAATTTATGTACCGGATAGAAATAGGTCTAAATTTAATTAAATGCCTAGGTACAAGTGCCTTAAATTTCGAGAAAATTATATTCTAGCTAGTCAATAGAAAAATTAGGGTAAGTTTTTAATTTGGAGCGGCAGCTTTCCCTTATTACTATCTATTGGCATACTTATAAAATACGGAACCAAAGAATCATACACACAAACAAAAAAAAACTGGCACGCTTGACGATTACGCCACTACACGAGTGTATGTGTGTGTACGAGTGTGTGTGTATATGTTATTGCACACTTAATTTACCGAATTATGTTTTACTTACAAACATATTGTGATATTTATATTGTGTTCAGTTTGAAATTGGATAAAATGATATCGTCACTACTTTGAAAAAATCTCGTATCTAAAAACGTCGTAGAGTAAAACGTCAAAAGCAACATACAAACTTCATATACACTTACTGCGTTTTTACCTGGAGTCAGTATCAGATACGTGTTATTTTTAAAGTAATGACGATATTTCAATTCATAAATTATTGTATCTGAAGGGCGTTCCAGCAGAAGCAACAAATCTCTTTAGGATCAAGTACACATTAAACTTTCATCCCCCGTTAACTTTCTCGAGAACTTTCAACCACTTTATCGTAGAGAGAGCGAGAAACTGTAACAATAGGAGTTGGGAACTAACAAATGGGCATTCACCGGAGTTAAATGATGGGGAAACCCATGGTAAATCCAGGTCTCTTGTTATGCTAATTTTGACCAAGATAAGATGAACCTGAGTTTTAATTCAATCTGAGGTTCTGAAATAGTTAAATTTATAACGAACACCTCTATTTCCCTGTAGCTGTGCTTAAATGTTATAACATTTGGTAAAAGTACAAATATAGTTTTGTGAACAACGTTTTCAACATTTTGAAATTGGGTTCATAAGATAGGTTTTGTGACAAATGGGAAAAAAACTGATATGCTTTAGTATTTCCAGTTTGTTTACCATTTTAAAAGCTGATCAGCTTGAGTAACATTGAAGAAAATTCTTACAGTATTACCTTTTATGTTTAAAAAAAATCGTCAGAAAACTGTAGATTTCATTTAAAAAAAAACACGAAATCATCTCTTTTACTTTGTAATGGAAATTTCGCTGATCAAAGTGGCTACTTAACCCTTAAAATGTTGCCAATTTATTCACCCGCCCAAACGCGCCAACATCTAATAAATACGTGGTCGGGGTAAATATACGAAATTGTATTTGAAAGCGGATATTACTGGAAAAATCGTCATTACAGCAGTATACTACTAAGTATCCTTAAATATGAATTACAAAAAATTAAAGTATACTGGAAAAATAAATTGCGCTCACCACAGGGAATCAAACCCTAGATGTTTGAATTTCCGGCCCAGTGTCTAAACCATTTGACCAGCAAAGTAATTGGTGGATCCCTTAAATTTTACCATCTACTTTAATTTAAGCATCATGTCTGTTTATTATGTCAAAGCTAATAGGATATACCGAACCGCATTAAAAAAATATAAAAAACCATCGCACTGACAGCTATCAATAACTGTAACTACTGCCGTCATACGCAGAAAGGGATACGCATCTGGCATTTTCTATTTCAAAAATTGAGTTACATAGGGCAAGTGCTCAACCTGTGGACACTTTCCAGAATTTGACTTTTAATCAGTTGTTAGACAAAAACTACGCGTATTATAAATGAATTCTTTATTTTGTTTTAATCACAATTAAACAATCTTCAAAGTCCACATATGTTTTCTACGCTAGCTATCCGCAGATGGCGGATAGAAGCATTTTAAAAAAAACACTCATTTTGTCCATAGGTACATCTACTGTCTGTACCTATGGACTCCAAAAACGTACCTATGGACGGTAACGTACCTACGGACATTAATCAACAACATACTTTTAAACAGAATAAACTTCTAGAATAACGTAATTAACAACATACAATTAAACAACATGTAATTATATGTTGCTCTGCATATCACAGTTACTTTTTTTCTTCTTGAAATCTAATATTCTTAGCAAAATCTCAAGTATAATTATGGGATTTTAAAATGCCTCCATTGTCAGCAGAAGAATATGCTGTGTGTAGTAATGCTGCTTTTTTAAGTAATCATATATCTGTTGCTCCTCAGTATCGCTAAATATCCTCCTGACATCATTTTTTAGGAGTTCTAAGCCTTCTTCACCAATATTTTGACAGTGATTTAATTTTATGTTTTTAAAGATTGTCGATTTTGGGATTTTAAACTTCTCTGCGGCTTTCCTTACTGAACTTCCATTTTCTACTTCCCAAACAGCTGCAGTCAGAGTGTCTAGGCATATCTTGTCTCTATTTTTCCCAGCTTTACTACGAGGCACTAAAACAAACAAAAATATTGTATATTAATTTTACTGTCCACAGGAACATTCAGTATAACTGTACCTATGGACAGTCCACAGGTACATTCACGGAGGTATCCACAGGTACAATTTCGGCGGTTTTTATTTTGAATTCATACCGGTCACTATAAATGCTACCTACGATTAACGAAATCTTGTAGAAATAACGTTTACATCATATAAATTAATATGCCATTGCAAAGACACCCGCAACATTTAGAGATTTTACATAAAACATGCTTTAAAAGAAGGTAAAAAATTACTTTTTGTCACAAAAACTTTCGGCAGCCTCAAAACACACAGTTTCTGTAATCAGTAAAGATGGCGATTAGCTAGTGTTGCCATATGAAAAAAATACTTTTCAAATAAGTGATTGGTATTTGACTATGGTTATTCGTTTTCTCTGTATGAGTAGTGTCCACAGGTAAAACCGTCCACACGTACAGCACTTGCCCCTACACATTTAGATATGTGTCTTTTTTTACTGATTCTAAATATATATGTAAGTAACTTAATTTTGAAAAAAAGAGTCACATGCGGCCTTTCACCGTATAACGGCAGTGTAAGGGATCAGTTCTTGCTTAGGTATCGTGAAGATTAAGCACATCTCGATTACGCCCCCACAGTGGCCGATCGGGCGTACAACAAACTTTCCGCTCTGTCTAGGTCCTTTCACAAATTCTAATGTGTCCCTTGCATGCGGAAATATTTATAAAACTAGTCGAATAAAAAGTATCTTACTTATGTGTTACCTGTGATATCGATCCGATAGTTTCTGGGTGTTGTGGGTGATAATTGATAAGACATGAAATTTCTATGATTATATTATATGTATAGATAAATATTAAGTATATTGAATTAAAAATGGATCATTCACGTTGTACAAAAGACGAGACATCCACTTGACATGTTTCGGGAGCATTCGGCAATTCCTTAATCATGAGTAATATTCGCGAGCGCTGCGCCTAGCAGTGTTGGCGCGGCTTCCCGGCACCGGCGCAAACGCGGGGGGCGCGAGCGCAGGCGACGATCTACCCACATTGTCATTGTCAACCGTTCGGCTACACACAACACTGATAACGTCACATTCTAAGAGCGCGTTCCCACTAAGTACCCGCTCACTACGTGGAACTGTTTTCCAACTAGGAGGCACTGACCATCCACTATCCCGGTTGAAATTCGAGTGACGACTTATCGGAATGGCTTCACGAACTTTCCGAGGAATAAAATACTTTTCTCTCGCCAATATGGAAGGCTTATCGAAACGAATATAATGCGTCGAATCCGAATTTAGCGAATGCTCCGCCACTGCCAAAGCCTTGCTGTCCAGTTTCCTTATGCTACGTATGTGCTCCGTTAATCTCGTCGATATATTGCAACCAGTCTCTCCTATGTAGTTCTTACCACAGAAGCAGGGAATCATGTAAACCCCGGGAACATTCGGGCACCACAAACATTCGCACCTCGAGAATTAAATGTCTAACTCCTATTTTAACAATAAACAGCAGAATATTATCGTATTAATGGTTAACTTTGGAGGTACCTAACAAAGTGACCCTTTGTTAACCTGTTGGGATAGACAATTACGCCCAAAACGGAAACGGGTACGGTAAAGCTACAATTGCCCTAATATAGCTGTTAATGGACTGTGATACCTTTTTGAATGATGGATGATTTTATTAATGGAGTTTGAATAAAATTTTCCTACAGTAAAGTATACTTTTGTTACGTAACCAGGAAGGTAAGGGCCTATGCAAACGGCGTATTTTACACGCGCCGTTGACTCGCGTTTCATAGCTCTGTCCCGCTTACACCCTAAAAATAAAAAGAGACAGTGCTATGAAACGCGCGTCGATGGCGCGTTTAAAATGCGCCGTGTGCTCTAACGTATGTTTAACATTAGTGTTTAATAAAGGGAGATTAATGTCTAAATTATATAATTTATTTATTAACTAAGTAAATAAAGGTAAAATATCGCTAAATTTATCTTTGTTTAAACTAAATAATTATAAAATACAAGTACACATGGCGTTTATTTAAAACTTACTATTCAAGTTACGTTGGAAAATACAATAAGTATCTTAGTAGGTGTAAAATAGCACAACACTCCTAAATTTCCTAAAAATTCTCATACCCATCTCGTGACATACTTCCCGACCACAATATGATGTCATACAACATTTGATGTGCCTAAAAGGCGAAGAAAGCCCACAAGAGCCCAAATCAAGCCGTTCGGGACACTCCGCGATAGGCACTCTAATCCTCTTACCCTAACGCCGTGGAAGCCTCTCTTATGCTTTACTTGCACATTTTTTAAGAAAACGTAATATTTTACTGACGTACGTACGTGACAGCAATGGTAATACGAGAAACCTTAGCGTAGATACTGAAGACGTTGAGAATTAATGTTCTCCAATCTTATTCATACAATTTGGGTTACAATTACAACTTGCCTGCCTTATTTCCGTCTTTGGATTAATTTATCATTTATTTACGCTACGCGTACGGAAAAAGCCGCTTTCTGTCCAAGTGTAGAAATAAAATGATGTACACAACACGGGAGGTAATAAAGAAAGCCCTCGATCGCATATTTACGGCCCTCGCTTGCAGCGATCGGGCCGCAAACATCTGCGATCTCGGCCTTTCTTTGTTTTACCACCCTAGTTGTGTAATGCGCTATTTCAATCATGATTATATTAGTATACAGTTAGCAGCAGAGGGTAAATAGTTTCTAGTTGATGTTAACAAAGACATTAGTTATTAATTAAAAATAAATAAAGTGCATAGTTATCTATCCACGAACCGAATATTATTTCAAACAAACGATTGGTGACTTGGAATATTAAATTAAATTTCCAATTCCTCTGAGGTTAATGTGTGAGGTACCCTGCTATACCAAGGAATATATCGCCTCTATTAATAGTTATGTTATTTTATATGTAGAATTAAAGCGGTGGCAAGATAATTCCATTGACTAACGGGTATTCCACAGACACTCTTTAATACTTATTCACAAGTAAATAATGTCGAATATCGCTTGTTTCAGTACTGAAAGGCCGCGTTATACACGTGTACATTTGTATCGAAGGACACATTTAGTTGGCTTCCTGCGGGTGTTTTACCGTATGTTATCTATACACTTATTTCCTTACATCTGCCTTTTTCTCTTTTCTTTTTATATATTATGGCTTCATGAAGTATTTTATTATAAAATTAAATAAAGGTTTAATTATATTTAACTATAAAAACTGCTATTTATAAGTAGATAAGTACAGCTTATGTATGACTTCGGAATTTGAATTTGCTAATTCTGAAATGCGTTGTTATGATACTTCTGAAAAGAAGACGATATTTCATTGTTATTATTTCAAACCAACTATATTTTTATTACTTCGTGCTTTAAAAGTCGCTATTTCATATGTACCTACACACTGCTTACATAAATAAAATTGCAAGATGAGCCGAGAGAATAATATCGAAAATTTATTAACTGATTTTAGTAGAACAAAATGTTGCCGCATTTCAAAATAGAAACGATATTTCCTTTGCAAGCCTCAAGCTAATAGACCCTGAATAATATAAAAGCCGTTCAAAATCATATTTTTACGTTTTAAAATGTTTATAAACGCACACTTTGGGTAGTGTTTGTTGTGTACTTTTAACGTGTACCCTATGTTTATTTTGAAAAGTTAAAAAAATAACAAAACTCCCTTCTCGACACATGTTAGTTACAAGATCCCAACCGTGTTTTGTACACCTGTGCTTCTCAAAATTGTTTAAGCAAAGACTTGGTGAATTAATCTTCTAAGGCAACTTAGGAACGAAGAATAATGGGTTACTTATTATGCTTTCGCGTCTTTAAAATCCTAATATAGGGTGAAAAAAGATCGTTGGGCGCTTAAAAGGGTAATAAAGGGTATTAGCTTTTCTGAAACTGAGATATTGAGTAGTTTAGTAATTTTTAAAGGTGACATATAATTTGATATGTATATTGCGTATTCTCGAAGATGGAGTTATAGGTTAAAAGCCTATTAAAACAGACATGATATCGAAATCGAAGTAGATGGCAAAATTCAAAGCATTTACGAATTGCTCCGCTAATTGAGTGGTTGAGATACTGGGCTGGAAATCCTGCGGTATTGAGTTCAATTCTCAGTGTGGACCATATTGAGCGCAAATTAATTGATTTCTTTTATATATTTTTTATGTACTAAGTGGCAAACGAGCAGACGAGCTGCCTGATGGAAACTAGTCAACGTCGCCCATGGATATCTGCAACACCAGAGGAGCATATCGATACCTTTGGGTTCAATTGGCGTAAAGGACAAAACGCTGGTTTTGAGGAGAAGCAAAAAACCATTTTATTTTACAAAAAATTGCTATAGTTTTTTTGTTTCTCGACCTATATTTTCGACATGTATATGAAAAATATTTGAAATGCCCGTATCTTTAACCTGTGATGGCAGTTCTAGCTGTAAACAATGTATTATGGAAGTTAGATGTCCTTTACACCTGGTAAAAATGTTATCAATGTCATTTACACCCGTGACTTTTTTGGGCATTTGGAAATGATGGGGTTGTAAATGACAATCTCAGATGACTTTGTTCCAATTTCGGGGCGTAAAGTTAACAGCTATGTAATAAAAATTGACAATTTTCAACTTAGTTTACCTTAAAGAGACTTGAAAAATGTATAAAAAGATGATGAATTCAGCTAGGCATAATAACTACTATTAACGACGGGATATTTACCATGTATGTTTGTTTCTGTGAGTTCCCGATATTTCGGCACTGTTGCAAGCGCCATCATCACGGAGTAACTGACATGCAGCGAGTTTTTAGTTGTAGTCTACCCACACATCAGCGATCTACCCTCTTTCGGGCTCGCTTCGTCCGCGCGTTATTCATACTAGTACCGTCCGCATTCTCACTTGGAACTCGATCACGTTCACTACACTCAACACTTACAGTATCACTTCGCGTATTTACTCCTGAACATGTATTTTTTCCCTTGGAGAACTTACGGATCACTGGATACCAGACGCTCGACAGTTGAAACCCGTCTTCCCGGTTGAAATGAAATGAAATGAAATGAAATGAAATGAAATGAAATGAAATGAAATGAAATGAAATGAAATGAAATGAAATGAAATGAAATAATTTATTTCTGCAAGTAGGCCTCAAGGGCTCTTTCACATGTCTGATTCTTTTGGCGCTTCGGCAGATGACATTCTGGTGAGAAGAAGCGCCGGAAGAAACTCACCAGTTTCTCTTTTAAACACATTACAATAATTGTGACAATATTACATTGCATATCACAAACAACTACTTAACTAAATACATTTCAATAAACATAAAACTACAATTTAAGAGATGTAAAGGGTCTCTAGGCGTCAAAACAAGATAAATTACTAAGAAAAATAGAAAATAAAAAGGCATATACTAAAATTAATGGAGATGTAAGGGGCCTCCGTTGTCAAAACATGTTTTGGAGGTGTAAAGGATCTCCAAACGTCAAAATACAAAATGGGAAACGAGAAATAGACTATAGAACTATCATTGAAATTTTTATACTTGAGGATTTCGATAGCTTTCTTAAGTTAAGAAAGCTATCGAAATCTTAAGTTAAGAAAGCTATCGAAATCCTCAAGTATAAAAATTTCAACCGGGAAGACGGGTTTCAACTGTCGAGCGTCTGGTATCCAGTGATCCGTAAGTTCTCCAAGGGAAAAAATACATGTTCAGGCAGGAGTAAATACACGAAGTGATACTGTAAGTGTTGCGTGTCGTGAACGTGATCGAGTTCTAAGTGAGAATGCGGACGTAGTAGTATGAATAACGCGCGGACGAAGCGAACCCGAAACAGGGTAGATCGCTATGGTGTGTAGGCAGGCTACAACTAAAAACTCGCTGCACGTCAGTTACTCCGTGAGGATGGTGCTTGCAACAGTGCCGAAATATCGGGAACCCACAAAAACAAACATACATGGTAAATATCCCGTCGTTAATAGTAGTTATTATGTGAATGACCATGTTAGCTTAAAATCGTATATTCAGCTAGGCATGTCCAGATTATATTTAAAATTAATATTTTTTGGAAAACGCAATAATAACTACTTATGAAAGATCTATTTTATAACCAGATTTGAAATAAAAATAATATTAACTATTCATAAACTGACTAAATTGCGGAAACAAGGGTGGAAATAATGTCCTACTAGTGTTTTACTCTCTTCCAATAGCACTAAATCATAATAATGGAAGTAACAGAGTGGCTAATGATTATCGACATTAGGATGTTAAACATTAGGACGAGTACGTAGTGAGTAAAACACTGTTAATGTAAACAATAAGTATAATAGTATGAAAAATAATGAATTTATCATATTTTCATACATTTTTCAAGTCTCTTTAAGGTAAACTAAGTTGAACACTGTCAATTTTTGTTACATAGCTGTTAACTTTACGCCCCGAAATTGGAACAAAGTCATCTGAGATTGTCATTTACAACCCCATCATTTCCAAATGTCTAAAAAAGTCACGGGTGTAAATGACATTGATAGCATTTTTACCAGTTGTAAAGGACATCTAACTTCCACAATACATTGTTTACAGCTTGAACTGCCATCACTGGTTAAAGATACGGGCATTTCAAATATTTTTCATATACATGTCGAAAGTATAGGTCGAGAAACCAAAATACTATAGGCATTTTTGTAAAATAAAACTGTTTTTTGCTTATCCTCAAAACCAGTGTTTTGTCCTTTACGCCAATTGAACCCAATTAAAGGTATCGATAGTTTAGACCTTTACAATTACGTCAATTGCTTTTATTTCAGAATTATACACACAATTGTGCCAGTAAATGCCAAAAATAAAGGCTAATCCCTATACAACCATGCTCTTGTTTAAAAAATGTGCTATAATTAGATTTAAGGCAGGTCTTAAAGGACAAGTAAAAGACTACTTGCCCTTTACAGCCCTGTTCGATTTATCAAATTACGGTATGTAAACAAGCATAATAATTTGAAGGCAGGTCGTAAAGGACGTGTAAAAGAATACATGCCCTTTACAACCTCCTTAATTCTATCAAATAATGGTGTAATCATTTTTTAAGCAGGTCGTAAAGGACAAGTAAAATAATACCTGCCCTTTACAACCTTATTCGGTTTATCAAATTACGGTATCATAATTTAAGGGCAGGTCGTAAAGGACAAGTAAAAGAAAACATGTCCTTAACGCCCACCTTGACTACCTATGCGCTTATGGAAAGCAATTATGAGAAATGAAGGGCTTAAAAGACCGCAAGAAAAGAATACGTCATATACGACAGTATTCATATTTACCGGCGTACTTTACGATACACCTTTTAATTCGTATTTTATAACTTGACACTTACGTCCCTTAACCTGAGCTAGTTTTGCGAAAACGATGAATAAAAACTAGGTCGTAAAGGCACTTTTTTTAAAGATATCGAGATTTTAACTACACAGAACGGTAGAGCTTGAAATTCTGAACAAAACTGTATATATAACTCATTTTCGCCAAAATGTCCTTTACGCCAATTGAACCCAAAGGTATCGATATGTAAAGGAGGATATAAATATTTATCAATATAGAAAAGTAATGTACAGTCAGGGAAGTTTTCACATGACCACCTTAAGGGTCACTTTTGCGTGCGGCTACTGAGTCTCTACTGACCAATGATGGTTCAAGAAGCCAATTTTTTTCTTAAAGCAAATGTTACGACACACCGAGGGTTCTATAACAAAGAAAACGACAAAAAATGTCACAAAAAAGGACCCCGAGACCCTGCTTTTGTCTCAAACTTCGATTCGATTTCAACAGATATTTCATTCTGAGCAAAGTAACTTACGTATACGGTAGACTGGGGTAACTCTGATTCAGGGGGTAACATTGATCAACGATTTTTCAACTATACGAAGTTTTTGAATGCATTCAGAACAATTTATTATTAAGGTAGGCTACCTCAATAAAAATACTTAATAAACGTGTTCAAAATCAAAGGTAGGTATTTGGGTTTAAAAATCGATGATCAATGTTACCCCGTGAATCAGAGTAACCCCAGTCCACGTAGTTTAAATTGCATATCTCAACTCAATGGAATGTAAGCAGTGGCAAAAAATAACAAGTGGTCTTATCGCTAAAGAACGATCTGCTTTTGACAACTGGTTTTGTTTTTATTATCAACCTATAGTAATGTATTTCGAGAATAATTACAAGTATTATACAAATAATTTGGCTAAAGTGATTGTAACTACTTTTTCGATTTTATGTCTACACTTTGCCAGAAAGCGGCTTTTTCCGTACGCGCAGTGTGCGGAAAAAGCCACTTTATGGCCAGGTGTGGGATAAATATATTAATAGACTCTAGGTTTTATTATTATGAAATGATTAATCAATTCATACAATAAAGTCGTCGCAAAACCGTTTGTGCTCGTATCACGCAAAAACATGCGTTCATTACGAGTATTACCCCGGTTAAGACATAGGATATTTTTTACCCGAGGCGACTAAAAGCAATTATCCTGCTGCTGGGTTCGCTTACTTAAAGCGGCATTGCGCGATTCAAAGACCACACGACAAGGGTAGTTCACACAGCAAAAAAAAATGCGTCAAGTGAGAGTCGGATTCGCACACAAAGGGTTCCGTACCACCGTCGAGCAAAATACGCCGAAAACCACGTTTATTGTAAAAATAAAATTTATTCTGATTTTATTATTTTCTGTTACAACGGCAACAGAAATACACATTCTGTGAAATATTCAAGTATCTGCCTAGTATGGTGGTTGGACAACGGAGGCACAGTAGGTAATAGCGTTGGTACTCTTTGGGTACGGAATCCTAAAAAAATCACAATGACTTCGAAGATTCAACTCGCAGAGTTGAGTCAAAATCAATAGACGGACCGTCAAAATCAATAGACGGACCGTCGAAACATTTGTGGTAATTAAAAACAGATGGTTTTAAAAAACGTGTCTTTTCCTGATTGGTTGGCTCATTGAGGGGCGGGTCTGCTCAAGATGAGCTTGCAAGCGAAATAGTTTTGAAACTGGTCATGTGAAAACTTCCCTGACTGTACCTACCAGTAGCGTGGCGTCCAAAGAACTCGATTCCTACCGGCTTGCCTAATATCAGGCTTATTCTACAGCTCTTAAGGAAAATGTACGCCAAATCTGTACCGGCTTGCCCAAGGATATCTTTTACGTCACGCTACTGGTACCTTTTTTTTTTTTTTTTGACCCCGGGAAATGCATAAAACTGCATACCACTACGTAACCTAAGGCCATCGGGGGTGACAGCCAGATGTTACGTATTGGTTATGTGGGGCTCTCCGCTCCTGAAGGGATTGGCCTACCCACTAAAACCCAGGGATGCTACCAACCTGTGCCTTCACGGTGATGCCGTGGGATCGCTATCAAGCCACCACGACATCACCAGCACCTCCGCCCTAGGGCGGACCCTCTCCGAAAAAGGCACACTGTAGCATGGCCAGTGTGCCTTCCCTCACCAGCTCCCCCCCGACCAAATGGCCGTCCCCCGGGGAAGCAGGGACCGGCACCAGACACACGGTGTCCCGGTCCCTCCCTCGCCGCCACGGGAGGACAAACGCCCCTACCCCGCAGACCCTCGCCCGTCCGTTCCTGACCGTCGCCAGCCCTCGTTGCTGGGGGCAGTCAGGATTACGGACCGCGGTGGGCCAGTCCTCTACGTCCCGCTCCCAACAGTCGTGGCCCTCGTTGCCATCGAGGTCGGGTTTACGGGACACAGAGGACTAGTCCACCGCCGCCACGCAGCGGCACAGGTCACCCGTCTGGTGCCTGCCCGCAGTGCCCCCCAAAAGGAGACGTCGGAGGGATGCTGCCCGTGCCCGACGCTCCGCCCTCTCGTGCCGCACCTGGAGAGTCCTCTAACAGAGGAAACCCGGTGCGGGACCCCCCAACCCCCCCTGACAGGCTCATTCGCAGCATCGGCAAGTGATCAATTAGGGGCCCCTAAGAAATCACTTGCCGTTGCTCCCGGGGTGCACCGGCCAAGACGCTTCCCTTTCCTGCGGATCAACCGGATCAAGAGGAATGAGAAGAATCCAGACACTCTGGGAGGTTTCCTGTCTAGCACCCCACGCTACTGGTACCTACCCATATGTTTTTAATGCACATTTCAGGGTAACAACATGTTTTTTTATTGTACATTGAAGTTATGTGCGAAGTTATGCCTTAAGAAGAACGCATATGTTTCACAAAAATCAATAATTATAAAAAATATTTAGAATGATTATTACAAATCCTCAGACTTATTGTACTCGGTGACAATAGAATGGGACCGACTTCATTTCACAGACATCTATTGTATAGACCAGACCTCCGTAAAATACAAATTGGTTGACAAATGAATTCCAGTGGGAATTTCCAGTTAGTTCTGTTATTTGAGTTTGCCTTTCTAATAGCCAATCTATATGAATAGGTACGATAACTACAGGTATGCTGTAATAGGCCCTACATTATAGGGAGTATAGGGGAAACCTGGTTAAGACAGAGTCAAATTCAAAAAGTAGTAAATACACTTTTTAGGGTTCCGTACCAAAATGGTAAAAAAGGAATCCTTATGGTATGGTGCGACCCTATCTGTCTGTCACAGCCAGATATCTCAGGAACGACTGCTACGATCGATTTAAAATTTGGAATAGCGTCGAAAATCGGTAACCTGCGCCTATCGGAGATAAATAAAAATCTTTAACCTTTTTTTAAAGGGGGCCGAAATGGGATGTCGAACATTTTAAGTAAGGCTATGATATCAAAGGAAAGGGCTTAATTAGTACCTTTATGCCAAAACCGTTTTTATTATTTTTTCTTAATCATGTACTTTTGGATTTAAGACGAAAAACATTCAAAAAAATACCATTCCATTATTATCTTCGAAATTACTGAATAGAAAAATGTGTATCATCATCCTAAATATTACAGGAAATCTTTTCCTAACATATTTTTTACCTATGTCGATGTATCGGGATAGTTTTCCAAGGGAAAAATACAGTTTATCTTGAATTATTTTCACATACCTACATGAATGATGGGCAGAAATGTACGGCACCCAGCCTCATCACCAATACAATTATAACGGATGTAGATTTATTGACAACCGCATTTGCTATAATTGTTATTAAGACTACTAGTTAGCAAGACCACTAAAAAAACTACTAATTATGAGTTAGTTGATTCTTAACTGTCAATTAAGTATCAATTAACTCCTAGTACCCAGTATTCGAAGGCTGATAACTCTCTTCTCCGGGGCTCTTGGAGTTTGCCCTCATATTAGAAAATTAAGCTTATTTAACTAGCTTTCACGTGATATGCATGAGATTTGTAATGGATATGGAGGCCAACTTGCCCATAATCCCCCCCCCCCCCCCCCCCACACACACACACCCCCACCCTCAGCGCGCGAGTCCAACTCGCACTTGACCGGTTTTATTTTAATTAGTTACGTAATTGACAGTTGTGGCATGCGTGACGTGGGGCGAGAAGGCAATAGTAAGTGATCGAGCGTTGTTATGTCTCGCCCCGAATTTCACACATTTCAAGTCTCAGTGTTAAGTTGTAACTGTTGTAAGTCTATAGGTATTCTTATTGCATGTCATGCTATAATTATAATGTTTTCTCCTTGGCATTCTGGTCAAACACACACATGTTTCTGTATTTTTTTGGCATTAAAGTCGCATACGAATCTCTGAGGATCCCGTAGTACCTAACACAATTATACTATAGGTATAAGCGTTCATTATTATACGTTTTTCCTTTGGACGGGTTACATAAATGCATAAAATAAATACTTCTGCGAGACTCTGAATAGAGCTACCAGATTGGATTAAATACTTTATTTCGTGGAACGACTTTCAAACCAATTTATGATTCAATTATGTTTCGTTTCTATTCAGTGCTAAAGTGAAAACTAAATATAAAAACAAGGATTCTAACGATACCTAACATGTCTAAATCGGTTGAGGCGTTTAGAAGTTATTGTGAAATAAAGAAACTCACATACATACATACATGAAACCTGAAAACATAACACTCCGGTTTTTGGGCAGTCGTGTAATAAGACCTGTATATTTAGTTTTTATTGACTCTTGAAATACATTATTAAAACGGGTTTAGAATTAGGCTTTGTAAGGTAAACGTCTGAATGCTCGACACTGTCCCAGTAGTCGTCATCTTGAATGTTAAGTCATTAGCAATAGAGGTGACAGCAGGTTGTCGACTATTGGGCATTAGCGTGTCGAGCACTAGGACGTTTACCTTAACGGCTTGAAGTAGACAGAAGCTCTTTCAGTTATTTGTGGTTTTGTGAACAGTTAGTTCAGTCCCCGCCCCCCGCTTAGTATGTTCCGTCGTAGGATAATTTAAACTGGTTACCCTTGTTAAATGAACGGACACCTCTCCAAGTTATCTAATAATTTTGAGACTCGGGATCTTGACACTGTGTTCTAATTACCGTATTGATAACATTAGCCAAAATCGTATTCGTGCAAATTTCCTAAGTAACACACATGAAAGTATTACAGAAACATCCAACAACAAATAAAGTTGTAGACCTGAAACGTAACGATGTATATGTATTGATATTTGGAAATGCATTAAATCGCGATGTTTGTAATACACCCGCGGTATTAACATCATGTTATTAAAATGATATTTAATGTTCCGCATGGATGCCTTTACAGCATATTATATGGTGTTAATCCCGTAGCTGTATAATCCATCCGTTCCCCTAAAGCTGTCAACGTGTCTTTGCCTAATTCGCGGGGTTATCTCACTTCACAATTTAATTATACACATTAACATATTTACGTACCATCAACCTGCGAGAACGAAATTGGTTGAAAACTTTGCGACGCTCTGAACTCAATTTCAGAGTAACTTTCACAAGGTGGTATTCTTGAATATAACGTGCACCTTACGGAGAAGAGCAAAAAGTAGTATTTTCAGTTTATTCTGAGTTAGATTGGAGATAGGAAAAGTTGCTTTATTTTTGTTCTAAATTTTCAACATGCTTAGTGTCAAACTGACAATCTTATCGTGCGGAAACTTTTGCCTACAACCTGTGAATACTTAATTTTGTTTTGTATCCTTCTAAAACTTTTAATTCTTAGGTTTTATTTTTAATCGTATATCAGATTACTTTCAATTACCCTTTAGTCCATTTCTTTGCGCAAAAACATTTAATGGCAGCTTTGAAAAACTACTAAAGTTAGTTGCGATGGTTTATTTGTTTGGGATGAGTTAAAAATAAATATAATTCTATACTTATACTCGTATTCTCATTAAAAATAATATTTTCGTGCATTAAAAGACTTATATAATAAGAGCTTAGTTAATATGCCTACAATTCTTGTTTTATCAGCTTTGTATTTTGTATGAAGACAGCGTCAGACACCTCTAGAAGCTAAATCCAGCATAGTCGTCATCGTTGTTCGTTCCCAAATAGCAAAATCAGGTCGTATAAGCAACCCGGCGAAGTTTCTGCGTTACCACTTAGTGCTAGCTTATAGTCGTATAACAGTCGAGTAAACGTTTATTCGACGATGTTTGGGCACAGTTATAATGCAATGAAGTGGAGTAAAAGTCAATCGAAAGAAGCTTTATAGAACAGGTATGTAGCGTAAAAGTTGTATTTCTGATTTCATGCAGTAGTCGTTGCCACCGCCACGATTACACGACTTAAAATTCGAGTCAATGTGATGAGAATACTATTAAGCGATTATTTTGTTCTATAGCGTAGTTGGAGCATTTTTTTCTTCATGGCACTAATAAAAAAGTGTCCGGGAAGTGATACTAGCAAATAAGTAATTAATTTTCAGGAAAGAAAAGTGTTGTTTTATTATAAGACTTGTTATGTTTGAACATTTTGCCAAGGGGTCTTTAAAGCAATAGTACAGTACAATGACATGCAAACTTATTTTAGTGACGAACTACATAATAATTAGTATATAACTTTTTAATGTCTCTTCGTGATTTTCAGTTTTAACTAAAAATGATTTAATTTATTTTTTCCATGGCGAGAGAAATTGATCAGTAACCGACTTTTGGTTATGATAAGTTATTTTGCTATTTTTAATGTGTTTATTTTAAGCTAATAAAAAATAAGTTTATAAAATCGATCAAATTTTTTATTTGTTTTTATATGCAGTACTTTAACATTTATCGTCTGATCTGCCTTTACAATGCCAATTTCAAGTCAATTCAACTATGGGTTAAAACGGACTTCCTACGTTTATTACACACACAACGACAGGTGAAACTACATAAATAAAGTTTGTAAAACGTTGCAGGACTAGAGATAAATCGCGTGTGAATGCAATGGACGACAGAATTTGGAGCCAAAATAGTGTTATTCGTTTGAACGATGTTTACAACAAATATCCAGTAAACGTGTAACTATACGTACCTATCGTATTTGAATGTTTTGGTTTAATCTGTATTGTAAAGCCAAGTATGTATATTATTATTTACCCAAACAAATAAAAGTGCAGCTGTGTCGGTGATTAGGTTTGAGAGCGTCTTTAAGACTTTTATAACGTCAGGAAAATACATTTACGCTTCCTACCTGGTTAACAGGAATGATGGGCTGCCAACCGATGCCCGGTCTACATCTAAAGACACAAAGAGAGATGCCGCAGGATTGGTATACGCGCTCAGCCACAAAAACGCCAGTTAGCATGCATGGATAGATAACGTGAACTCGTAACCCGTTTAAGATGTTTTATTTATAAAAGTTTTCATAATAATAGTAGTTTAGTGCAATGAACACATAATTAGAGGCCTTAAAACAAGAGTGTGGCTTCATAATAAGATCACACGAGTGTTAGGTCACGGTCACGCACGAGTAACTTTATCCACATACATAGCTATTATAAATCCTCAATAATGTGTTCGGGAACCATAAGAATGACCGCCATTGCAGCGCCATGGCCGCCAATATTTAAAATCATGACCAACTAGATTTTCATTACAGTATCGATACCGATATCATAATAATTTTTCATACATTTTTGTAAGAAAAGTAATTTTTTGGTCAGCCGTTATTAAAATTGATCCGCAAAAAAAAATAAGCAGTTAAATCATTTGGGCAGCATACAAAGCTTTGGCTGGCAATAAATAAAAATTGGGCGGCAACTCTTGTTCAGCAAACAATTTAAAAACGGTTAACATTTTAATCAATATTAATCTGCTTTTTTTATCATTTGGCTGCCTAATTACCAGTCGAGCTGCAAAATAATAACTTGGGCAGCAAGATTTTACAATTGGTCAGCAGAGAGTTTAATTGAGATATACAGGGTGTCACTGTGATATATACTAGGTATCACTGTTATAAATACAGGGTGTCACTGTGTAATTTATATACAGGGTGTCACTGTAATGTATACAGGATGTCACTGTGATATATACAGAATGTCATTTTGATATATAAAAGGTGCCATTGTGTTATATACAGGGTGTCACTGTGATAGATACAGGATGTCACTGTCAGCAGAGAAAACCTGTCTGTAAGCAATTTAATTGAGATATACAGGGTGTCACTGTGATATATACTGGGTGTCACTATGATATCACTATACAGGATGTCACTGTGTTATATACAGGGTGTCACTGTGATAGATTCAAGATGTCACTGTGATATATACAGAGTGTCACTGTTATACAGGGTGTCCAGTAATTAATAGCCAATCTTCTAACCACTGAGAGGGCACCTTAGGCTGGTTCAGAAAATCGACTTTTAGGTTTAGTAAAAGTCCCTTGGTTATCGAGATTTTCACACTTTTCTTAATTTTTAGTTTTTGGTCTCGTGTTTCACTGTAATGATCATCTAGGTCACAAATGAAAATATTTTTACTGGCTATTAATTACTGGACACCCTGTATACAGGGTGTCACTGTAATGTATACAGGGTGTCACTGTGTTATATACAGAGTGTCGCTGTGATAGATACAGGATATCACTGTGATATATACAGAGTGTCACTCCCAAAAATAGGTAGGTTAGGGTTATTTTTTTAATGGCCCTAAAAACGAAACGGCTCCTAAAAATAGGTAGGTTAGGGTTATTTTTTTTTGATGACCCTAAAAACGAAACGGCACCCAAAAATAGGTAGGTTAGGGTTATTTTTTTTTATGACCCTAAAAACGAAACGGTTCCCAAAAATAGGTAGGTTAGGGTTATTTTTTTTTGATGACCCTAAAAACGAAACGGCTCCCAAAAATAGGTAGGTTAGGGTTATATTTTTTTGATGACCCTAAACACGAAACGGCTCCCAAAAATAGGTAGGTTAGGGTTATATTTTTTGATTATATATCACAGTGACACCCTGTATATATCACAGTGACATCCTGTATCTATCACAGTGACACCCTGTATATAACACAGTGACACCCTGTATCTATCACAGTGACACCCTGTATATATCACAGTGACATCCTGTATCTATCACAGTTACACCCTGTAAATAACACAGTGACACCCTGTATATATCACAGTGACACCCAGTATATATCACAGTGATACCCTGTATATATTACAGTGACACCCTGTATATATCACAGTGACATCCTGTATCTATCACAGTTACACCCTGTATATAACACAGTGACACCCTGTATATATCACAGTGACACCCAGTATATATCACAGTGACACCTGCTAGTAAACAGCTTACAATTACCGTATGACAAAATACGCACACGATTGGCGACAGAATAGTTGCGCCCATTTTGTGAATGACCAGTTAGGTTTTATTGCCCCCTTTTTTTTGATGAACAAAATGAAATATTTTGCTTACCTACTGATTGCTTACCAAAATTTGATTAACCGTAGATCGCTTAATGGAGCTCAAATATTTAATTTGCTGACCAAAATAATTTAGAGCAGTTCAGTATATCATTAATTGCAGCCTGATTTATAAATGTTTGCTAACCATAAGTTGCTTACCAACTAGCTATTTTGGCTGACCAAATACAAATTTCTGCTGACCAAAATATGAATATTTTGCTGATCGATTAAATGATACCCTTTTTGTAACACTGACATAGATAACACTATAATACTTTTATTTGCGAGCGAGCATGAACTCCAGAAAGGGTCGCGGGAAGTCAGCCGTGGCCTGGGGAACCAAACGCTAAACTTATAATAAGGGCGCCTTGCGAATGGTCCACCAACACGAGTAGGGGTTGGTCGTATTTAAATAAAAGGAAGGTCTATTCTCATGAGCGTTGTTTAATTATACCTTTAAACTATTATTTTAACAATTTAAGCCAATCATAAGATCTAGCGCAGGGTTGTGTAACTTACTAAGTACTAGCGCAAGTTGTGAAATTAACGTACGAAGTTTCTATTTCAAGATTTAGCCCTTGGCTATATAAACAAACCTAACTTAAAAGAAAAGGCTGTACTATCGGGGTAAAATCCGAACCCAAGCGTGAGGCAGACGCAAAAATTATAGACAAGCGCAGGGCAAGCGCAGATTCACGGAGCGGCTTTTATCTCAATAGTACATACCCAATGCGAGCGTCCCCGCAATACACATTTAAATAGTAGGAAAAGATCTTCCACTAGGATTTATGAAACTATGTAGGTGTAAAGTGGTGGTGTCTATCCAATCACGAACATCCCGGAGTAACGGGGTATATAAAGATCACTTAGCGTTCAATCCGCGGAGTAGAGGCGGCTTCACACGACACCACACGACGCTCTGGTCCTCACAGCACTAGCGCAGATGCCAGATGATGCAGCTCTCCTCACAAGTAGGACTCCGACCCAAAGACGGGGTTATTTAAGCCTCAGCGTAGAAACCCTGAAACGTTATTTCAGACAAATTACATTCTAACTCGATTTTAGAAACTTGTGCAAAGGATTGCAACTAACGGCTTGATTACTAATGAACCAAACATTAAACTTACCATAAAAATGGGTTTATTTCAGATGTTGTGCGATTTTTGACCTTTATACTCGGGTTCGCTGAGTTCTCTGGAATGTTAAATATACATTAGAAATACACCCATACTATCACGCCTATTTAAGAGGGACAATCATAGTCTTGTACGCACCTGTGGTGTACAGGATATCACTTGGAGCATTTTTACCAGGAATGCTAGCACTGGGAGACGAAGGCTGTAACAATAAATATTATTTCCATGAAAGATTGTAAACGTGGACTAAGTTAAAAATCATTTAAGCGCAATGCATAGCTGAACAACACTCACCAGTAAAGGAGGCAGCTACTTTCCATGGAGATTCGAAGTTATTAACGCGTAGTGGGATTAGACTACCAATTACGTAACCGGCACATGGTACCCGGTATATATCGTGAGCGCCAGAGAACGCTACAAACGCGATATTAAATGTTCCTCACCGACGCGCGGCTTGAACAAACACTCCTCAATCAGTCTTCTAATTATTTTACATTTTCATGTATTTTTCATCTCTCGAAAAAAACACCTAGTCACCGCACCGACGTCTTCCTTTTTCTTCCGCACGCTTCGACCACTCTGCGCAAAGGCACCACGCTATTCAGCCAAACTAAACGATTGAGAAAATCGACTTAGGAACGCGGTCCGAATAAATGCTTACAAACAAATTGAGATCTTGGCTGAAACGTTGTAAAAAAAACTTAGGATATTTTATTGACTCGGTTTTATTAAAGACTGACTTAAACAAACAGCAATATAGTGCGTACCAACCTTAGGAAATCAAAATATGGATTAGGAATCGATTTATGCGAATATCGGAGTGTTCATTGGAACGAATCGATAAATAATCGTGATGTTGCCAGTAAAAGAAATTGAAATTAAGCTGAAAAATGCGTATTGTTACTAGCACAAAAAAAACAGGTGTTACAGTACCCTTCCAGTTAGTGAAATAATTTTATTTCAGAATTTTACTAAAAATTCTGAAATAAAATTATTCTACACTGTCAGATCTACTGAACAGAGCAGAAGAATCAAGGGAGGGGTCATCTCCGTCCGCAGAGGAAGATGTCTGAAATCCTTAACCTACGAAAACTCATGAAAAGTTTTTTTTTTATGTACTTAAACTAAACCAACACCCTGTCTATGTTTGGATAGATATCCCTCTATCAAACACTGTTGACACCTTAAACTAAACAGCAGAAAGCATAGGCAAAATATTTAAAAAAACCCTAGCAATGCTTAAATTGAACCTTAGGTATTAGAGTAAAGAAAATATTATAAGTCGTTCACTAAGTCTGGAACATTACCGCTATGCCGACGTAACACACAGCCTGGCAGGAAGCTTACTAAACTAGAACTAAGAAACTAGCAGATTATGCTTAACATAACTCTGCCAAGCGAGGCGTGACACACAGCCAATAAGAGAACTTGCAAATTAAAATCTGTAGACGAGGTATTATCGTTAACAAAACAAACAAGGGGGCGTGACACACGACCTACAACCCTTTGCGACGCATATGGAACAAAAGCCATTTCATTAGACACCAGAGGCATAACAAATTAAAAATTATCATTGAAATGGACGCACTCTGGTGACAGAGTGTCCATTTCTTTAAGTCAACATGCAGATAAAAACTTTAAAATTGTTTTTATCTCAAGAATTGGTTACATCCGTTGTGTAACCAACCGAAAACCTAAACTACTTACCAAAGTAATCCTTAGTTTTAGAACGGCACAAGACAGCACGATTAATCTAATGTTATCGATACCTTAGCTAAACTTCTTACCTATCTACTTAACTAATTACTTATATTAAACCCGGGTGTACTTAAACTAATACATACCTTCAGTTTACACATACCAAATTTAAACCAACAGTCAGGACCAGATGTTCCACAAACAACAAAAGCCTACAGTCCGGACAAAAGAAATCATTCCTACAGATAAACATTCCAAATTTAAGCCAACTGACAGGACAAATCTTCTTCTAACGAAATATTACCTGCACGTCCGGTCATTCGTTCTAAGCTAACCTTACATTAAACCTGTGGTGCAACATAAAAAACACATAGAAGAACACTATGCTAAAACACAAAACATAAAGAGGCGCAGAACACAGTTCGCAAGCCACGCTTTACTTGGAACGAATGCCTGAGGTACGCGCTAACCTTAACTACATGGGGTGCTGCTGGAGGCAGACACAAGTGGGTCGGGTGGCTGACCGTCACCACGAAGCAATAAGTCCTTGATGTGGAATTTACCCAAAGGCTTCCCGTCCATGGACTTCAACGAGTAAACCAATGGAGAATGTTTCCTACTGATTACGCACCTCTCAAACTTGGGCGATAGTTTAGCGCTAAAATATTTAGCCGCATTGGAAAGAGGAAAGCAACGCTTGTAAATAATTTGACCCTCGTCAAATTGAATAGGGCGCTTCCGCAAATTATAGTATTTAACGTTATGAGTGTAAGCCTTTTTAAGGTGGCCTTGCACTCTTTTATATACGTCACAAAGCTTAGGTAGGTTAGAGGAAAATGGCTCGCGTTCCACGACCACCGAGACCGGGTCTACAGGAACATCGAGATTGAGCAGCGCTCCATCTATCACCATCTCTCGACCATGATTTAAGTAAAACGGAGTAAACTTTGTACTCTCGTGTACGAAAGTATTTAAGGCACATTGGATCTCGGAGACCTTTTGGTCCCAAGTACGATGATCCGACTGCACGTACGAGGCAATGGCTCGAACAATATCTCTGTTGGAGCGCTCAGTTTGGTTCGTTTGCGGGTGGTATCGCGGGTTATAGAAGACGTTAGTAACGTTATATCTAGACATGAGGTCCCTGAACTCCTTCGAAGTGAATTGAGGCCCGTTATCGATATATATGTACTTGCATACTCCATGTAGTAAGAAAACACCCTTTTCTATACACTTGACAATTGCCTTCGCCGTTACATTACGTAGAGGAAACAAAAGAACATATTTGCTAAAGTAATCGACGCATACGAAAAGATATTGGTTCCTAGCGTAAGATGGAGGGAATGGACCTAAGATGTCACATGAGACAGCTTCCCAAGGTTTAGTAACAATCCTGGGATTACCCATTAGTCCTGCTCGAGCAGTGTTGGCAGGCTTGTAACATTTACACACCTCACAAGCGGCAACATACTTCTCGACATCCTGAAACAGGCCTGGCCAGAAGTACGCCGCACCAATTCGCTTATGGGTCTTAGCAACACCAAAATGTCCAGAGGTCGGTGCATCGTGACACTGCTGGAAGATTTCCTCACGATGTTCTCGAGGCACTACAAGCTTCCAATCGAATTGCGCAGTAAGATTATATTTATTTTTAGACAGACGATACAGTTTCCCGTCAGTAATGGTAAAGTTAGGAAAGAGACGAGGATTTTCCGAGCAATCTTTCAATAGTTTTTGGTACCACGGGTCCTGCACTGTTATCGGATCAAAAGTGATAGAGGAGATCTTAATTCGAGATAGAGTGTCAGGTATGATATGCTCTTTGCCCTTTCTATGTATGATCTCAAACTCGAACTGACTCAAACGACAAGCCCATCTATTTAACCGTCCTGTCGGGTTTTTAAGTTTATAAAACCATTGTAGAGAACTACAATCCGTGACTATGTAGCACTTTGATCCCTCTACGTATGCGCGGTACTGCTCAAGAGCAAAAATCACGGCCAAAAGTTCCCGTTCCGTTGCTGTGTAGTTAACCTCTGGCGCACTCAACGTTCTACTACAATAAGCCACCGGGTGATCCACATCGTCAATCCGTTGAGTTAAAACCCCTCCAATCGCAAACGAGCTGGCATCGGTATGTATGTAAAAAGGTTTACTAAAATCCGGGCATCTCAGAATAGGAGCAGAGATGAGAGCTGACTTAAGAGTGTTGAAAGCTTCATCCGCCTCGGAATTCCACTCAAATCTAAGTTTTTTACTAGTCAAACGGGTTAGAGGACGGGCAACTTGGGAGAAGTTATTAATGAACCGGCGATACCAGCCTGCCATACCCAGGAAACGTTTCAACTCTTTAGGATCTTTCGGAGTAGGAAAATTCATAATCGTTTCAACCTTACCAGGGTCTGTGCGTAAACCGAAACGATCGACAACATAGCCAAGATATTTAAGCTCACTGCGACAAAACTGGGACTTCTGTATATTGATAGTTAAGTTAGCATTTTTCAGCTTTTTGAAGACCCGTTTAAGAATATCAACATGTTCTTCAAATGTAGATGTACAAATTACTATGTCGTCGATGTACGCAAAGACCCGGTTGTCGAACTCGGCGGAAAAAAGGCTATCCATCAGCCGCTGCATAGTCGCACTAGCCCCCACCAATCCGAAGCACATCCGATTATAATGATACAATCCACGTCTAGGTACTGTAAAAGCCGTCTTCTCCTTAGAATCAGGATGAAGTGGGATCTGGTGATATGCCGCACTAAGATCCAAAGATGTTAGATACTTGGCGTCGCGTAAATTATCGATAATATAGTTGATATAAGGAAGTGGGTAAGCATCCGATTTAGATACCGCGTTAAGACGACGACTATCCAGACACAGCCGTAGCTCGCCGTTCGCCTTGGGCACCATAGTGACCGGTGAATTCCACGGCGAATGGGAGGGCTCAACAATCCCACTTTCTAGCATACGATCAAGTTCCGCGTCCAAAAATTTTAACTTTTCCGGGCTAAGTCGATAATATTTTTGTTTAATCGGTGCAGCATCACCTGTATTAATGACGTGTTGAATCAGGGAGGTTTCACCTAATCCAACCTTATCCGTGTTAATATTATCATAAAGAAGTTTTATTTTATTAATCTCACACTTCTGGTGTGCGGTCAACGAGTCATAGTTATGCAAGCCATCTTCCTCCACGCTCCCAACCATAGACTGGGCAGACGCCACATTAGAAGGAAGACAAGCAAGTACATCAGGAGCTAAGTTAAAAGCTTTCCAAAAGTTTATTCCAAAATGAATTGGTAACCGGATTTCCGGCTGTATATGAAATTTAACTAACCGAACTACACCTTTATATGCAATAGGCAAATTCATATAGTAACGACAAGTGTAACTAACGCCATCCGCGACACGCAGAATCCGAGGCTGTTCAAATTCACACATTTCTAAAGACAAATCCATAAATTTGAGGTGCGCATCCATGCCTAAGACAGAGCATGATGCGCCACAATCCAAGAGCCCATAGACGTTCACATTCAAAACTTGAACGGCTAAGTAAGGCCGATGATCATTAGCAGGAGGCAAGAAGTAAGTTTCAACAGGTCTCGCGGCATCCGAGGATGAAGCAAAACGCGAGACCCTGTTGTCTAGTTTTTTGGACTAGTAGAAGGTCCTTCTTGATTACAATTCGGACACTCGGGCCGACGCACGCCCGGATGACCGCATTCGAAGCACACGACGTCGCGAGAGCGCATACAACGATTAGTTTTATGACCAGGAGTCTTACAACGAAAGCAAAATGTCGTTGTGTTGGGTGTAGGCCTACCAACTGACGATACCACTTGCTTACGGGGCGCGGCATATGGGGTTCGAGGCTTCACTTGCACATCCGGAGCTACCGTGTAACCAGACGACGACGGTTCAGCAAAATCGCCAGCACGCGTGCACGCCAACTCTAGACGCTTACACAAAACCTTTAAGTCAGCAATTGAGTTTACATCAATTAGCGCGAGCTCGCGACTATACTCCGGTCGAATGTTCCGAAGCAAAATATCCAGACGCTCCGGCTCCGTCAAGGCAGTAGTCAAACGTGAGAACAGACTCCCCATTATTGACAGGTAAACAACAATCGACTCATGACGAGCCTGTGTTCGCGCTCTTATCTCGCCTAACAATTTGTGATCAAAGTCCGGGATGTCAAAGTCTGCTTTAAGCGCCTGCAAAAGATCAAAGTAATCCTTGAAGGAGTCCTTATTGGAGCGGTACCAAAATAAAGCGGGTCCGTCCACAATGTCCGGAAACCCATTAAAAACTATCCGCTCAGGAATCTCGCGAGCCACTCGTAGTTCCTCTAGACGCGTAGTGAAAGCACGAACACATGTGTCCCCTTTGAATTTAAGGTTTAAGCTAGCTAAATTGTAGCGAGGCTCAGCACGACATACAGTCTTGGGCTCCTCCTTAACCGGAGAGCTATAAATTTCGACCTCAGAGTCCGACGATTCCAAATCAGGGTTAAGTACAGTTAAGCAATTCACTAAAGTACCTTTAAGTACCTGCACCCCCTCAACATCACCTGACAAACGCTCTACGCGGCTTAGATAGTAATTTGCACGACCTATCAGTCTCTCCCGGCACGCTTCCGACAGTTTCGACCCAGCAGCAGCTTCCTTCTGCAACGCTAGGACCGCCTTACGACATAAGCCTACCTCAGCAGCGACATCTGACGGAGTGCCGTCACCTACCGGCTTTAAACTGCCTCGTCGAATAAGCGACCGAGTTTGACGCAGAAGCTTGCGCAAATCCTCACATGTGGCAGTAGGTTGTGATGGTATGTTTAGTATGGTGAGTTCGTGTAAGATCTCTTCCTTTAACAACCATTCTACTTTTATAGTAAAGTCCATTTTGATGACAATACAGACAACTTATGTTTATCAAGTCAGAGTATCAAGCGTTATAGCTAATATTAAAATTCACAGTTAAATTATTTAAAGGGCAACGGATACCACAAGTATCACCAAGCGTTGAACCACCGTTACAAGAAAACAAGTTCCAAAAGTTAAATTATAGTAAAATACTTTATAGACACACCTTACACCTACTGACTACTCATGAGCACAGAACAAAACTACCAACCACTCATTCAGGCCCCACGTTGGGCGCCACTATAATACTTTTATTTGCGAGCGAGCATGAACTCCAGAAAGGGTCGCGGGAAGTCAGCCGTGGCCTGGGGAACCAAACGCTAAACTTATAATAAGGGCGCCTTGCGAATGGTCCACCAACACGAGTAGGGGTTGGTCGTATTTAAATAAAAGGAAGGTCTATTCTCATGAGCGTTGTTTAATTATACCTTTAAACTATTATTTTAACAATTTAAGCCAATCATAAGATCTAGCGCAGGGTTGTGTAACTTACTAGGTAAGTACTAGCGCAAGTTGTGAAATTAACGTACGAAGTTTCTATTTCAAGATTTAGCCCTTGGCTATATAAACAAACCTAACTTAAAAGAAAAGGCTGTACTATCGGGGTAAAATCCGAACCCAAGCGTGAGGCAGACGCAAAAATTATAGACAAGCGCAGGGCAAGCGCAGATTCACGGAGCGGCTTTTATCTCAATAGTACATACCCAATGCGAGCGTCCCCGCAATACACATTTAAATAGTAGGAAAAGATCTTCCACTAGGATTTATGAAACTATGTAGGTGTAAAGTGGTGGTGTCTATCCAATCACGAACATCCCGGAGTAACGGGGTATATAAAGATCACTTAGCGTTCAATCCGCGGAGTAGAGGCGGCTTCACACGACACCACACGACGCTCTGGTCCTCACAGCACTAGCGCAGATGCCAGATGATGCAGCTCTCCTCACAAGTAGGACTCCGACCCAAAGACGGGGTTATTTAAGCCTCAGCGTAGAAACCCTGAAACGTTATTTCAGACAAATTACATTCTAACTCGATTTTAGAAACTTGTGCAAAGGATTGCAACTAACGGCTTGATTACTAATGAACCAATCATTAAACTTACCATAAAAATGGGTTTATTTCAGATGTTGTGCGATTTGACCTTTATACTCGGGTTCGCTGAGTTCTCTGGAATGTTAAATATACATTAGAAATACATTCATACTATCACGCCTATTTAAGAGGGACAATCATAGTCTTGTACGCACCTGGGGTGTACAGGATGTCACTTGGAGCATTTTTACCAGGAATGGGGGACAAAGGCTACAAAACAATAAATATTATTTCCATGAAAGATTGTAAACGTGGACTAAGTAAAAATCATTTAAGCTCAATGCATAGCTGAACAACACTCACCAGTAAAGGAGGCAGCTACTTTCCATGGAGATTCGAAGTTATTAACGCGTAGTGGGATTAGACTACCAATTACGTAACCGGCACATGGTACCCGATATATATCGTGAGCGCCAGAGAACGCTACAAACACGATATTAAATGTTCCTCACCGACGCGCGGCTTGAACAAACACTCCTCAATCAGTCTTCTAATTATTTTACATTTTCATGTATTTTTCATCTCTCGAAAAAAACACCTAGTCACCTCACCGACGTCTTCCTTTTTTTTCCTCCCACTTCGACCAGTCTGCGCAAAGGCACCACGCTATTCAGCCAAACTAAACGATTGAGAAAATCGACTTAGGAACGCGGTCCGAATAAATGCTTACAAACAAATTGAGATCTTGGCTGAAACGTTGTAAAAAAAACTTAGGATATTTTATTGACTCGGTTTTATTAAAGACTGACTTAAACAAACAGCAATATAGTGCGTACCAACCTTAGGAAATCAAAATATGGATTAGGAATCGATTTATGCGAATATCGGAGTGTTCATTGGAACGAATCGATAAATAATCGTGATGTTGCCAGTAAAAGAAATTGTAATTAAGCTGAAAAATGCGTATTGTTACTAGCACAAAAAAAACAGGTGTTACAACACACTGATACAAAATCGAACATGGAGATTGTGTAAGAATATCGCTCGGAGCACAAAATAGCGGGTCGATTTCAGGCGTTTTTATTTATTTCATTAGTATCACTCAACTTTTACCGCAGAGGACTGTCGAGTGAAGACAACTTGTGATTAAATCATGTGCAGCCTCGATACTGTCTATCGTTTATAATAAAAGTTAACTGTTATCACCACCGCTTGCTGCTATATTTGCTGGAACACGAATGAAAAAAAAAACCGCCGGTGTCGAAACGCTCTGAAATCGACCCCCCGCCGTAAAAACTGCCCAATCACAGAACACGTACTAAAAATAACTGACAGAAAACTGTATCAGCAGAAAATCCGGATATTCTCACATGGAATTGATGTTCATCGAATGAATCTGGGTTTCAAAATGAAAAAAAAAATCATCTGACAGAACTCACAGAGGGAACACGAACGAAATTTACAAATTCAAGTTTATAATTCGGAAGGAACTGACGGTCAGTAAGAAAAATAATTACAATTTACTATACAGGTCACGCTGCACTGTATAATAATTTTTTGACATTGTATTAACACATCTGACATTAATGCACATAATTTGAAATTAACTTAAACATGTAAATAGGTTATTGTAAAGAATTTCGCTAGGTAGTTTTAAGTACCTAGTATAGTATGTATTATGTACATGTTGATTGGATTGTATGCTTTAACTCGCTGATTGTGTCGGTGCCGATGTACCTAACTATACATATAAATAAAAAAATATATTTTGTGTTGCCCGCAATCTACAATAAAAATATTTGGCTTTGTTGTTATTTGAATTGTCTCGCCTGGGTACAATCTTACTCTAAAATACCTTATAATATACACGGGACACACAGCACGTCCTCTAGCTAAACTTATCCATTAGTTCTTTTATCTTCAACGAAACGAAGCGTGAAAGGTTTAATTGCACGTATATTTACTAAATGATACCATTCCCCTTATTTATTCCTTCCACTTATCTGTACAGCTTCTTGGCTTTAAGTACCGGCTATTCGGGCTTTATACACCCTTCGCAAAACAGATTTCTTACAAAAAATATTAAGGATGAGTACAGAACATTACTAATCGTGTCCAGAGCGGTTACTAGGTTGTTCATTAGCAGGCAACCATTTTTGTCATATTTTTACCATTACGTGGTATTTGCGAAAATTGGCCTGTCACTTCGGTACGTATTCTCACGACGCCATATTATGCCATCTGAGCGAACACCCTGATCTGATTGATCTCCCTGTCAGCCAGTAAATATACTCGTAAGGTTTACATGACTAAAACTCTGAAAAATTAGACCTAACTTAATTAACACTAAGGTAGATAATAGACTGACCATACATTATTTTTTTAAGTTTATTAAAATTATTTACTGATCGTTAATATGTTTTTAATTATGAAGACCTCGAATCGAACTGTGAATTTACACGGCTGTGAGCGGGAATTCAAATTATGAACATTTCGTTTCACAAATTGCGCAGCTTTGTCTGAAGGCCTATTTTGAAACGATGAATAATAAATGCGTCTCTTGACATCAACTCATGTTATATAAATGTTTACAGTAGTAAACTACTTCTACATCTTCGTGTTTTAGGGAACCTACACACTGCGAATGATTCTAATCCGAAAAAGTATGGATAGCAAATAAATATGCACATTTACTATCGTTGTAGCTTTCGCGAGTTTCACTATAGTCTGCGGACTGATTTAGATTGCATCCGGATCGAACGCAATGCACATTCATACTTTGAATAATATTCACCCTACAAAGTATTTTTCGGTTATGAATTCGTACCCTTGGTCAAATAACGACGTATCTGTAAAATGACAACTTTTCAGGATCTGTGTGTATCATGTAGTTCGTTTGATTTGTATGACTTTAGAGCAATAAAAAAACTTTTGACGTAAAGTCACATGCGTCATTATTTGACCAAGGGTACGAATTTGATGCTCCGAATGAATGCGCGGTACTCGGGTACGGGATTGGGATCAGGTGCGTAACAATTCATATGTAGATAGCGTAACGAACGATTATTTTTGATCAACCGAGTATACTGTCAAATTTGGATTTAACCACTTCAATGTACGTCTCAAAAATTAATGATAAGAGTAAATACGCTTTTTATAAAATCCTGACTCTTTTTGAGGTACCTATTGATCAGTTTTTTTATCGTTTTACGTTTGGCAACAATCCCGTGTACAGGTCGATTCATATCATAACAGCGGGCGCGAATTTAATATGAAATAAGCTTGTCTTGTCTTAGTGTACTTAATTCTATAGAACTTGTTCTGGATTAAATTATTTTCATTTTATTTCATTTATATATAAGACTATCGGTCTTCCATTTATTTAGATGGACCTTAGAAAGAAACCAATGTGTTGCTCTGTAAACAAAGTTTTATTTTATTAATTAATAAGTTTACTTTTAAACTACAATCTAAACAACAACAACTAAAAACCTACCTGTAAACAAAGAAACGTCATTTAAAGTTATTTCTTCCTTCTATCAATCTCTTATTGGATATATATTACAATTTACTTTTCACCACATAACGTTTCTTCTTAACCTCCAATTCGCGACAGCTGACAGTTCGAACACCTGCCGTACCGACATTGCCACAGACTGCTTTACCCAATAAGCAGAGTGTGGTCACATTGAAAAAAATCAGACGAATTAGGATTTTTTTACATATATATAATTTCTTTTCTTTTCATTTCATGAACAGAAAAACGTTCACTGCTGGACATAGGCCCCTCTCAAAGAACACTACCAGAACTAATCCTACGCCGCCCACATTCAGCGGACTCCAGCGACCTTCACCTAGCCATCAGTTTATTTTGTGTGGGAGTCTAGCCATGCTGCGTCTTCTTTAATTAAGTTAATAATTGACAAACTTCTAAAACTGTAGTGCTACGATCAACTTCATCAAATGTATCTGGATTGTTGGCTTTGAAATGACCCGCCCCTATGATGGGCTTAACCTACAACTACGAAGCCTCAAAGGTCTCCTACGCTAACAGACTGTACTTTACTTTAGTTATGGCCAAATACGTGATCGACTAAGTAGACCTACTACGTTGTGACGACTCGTAACCCATGGTACTCTTCGGACTAGTGTGGTTTGGAGAGCCTGAACCAATATGTCTAAGTGCGAACCTGGGTTTCAGCTAAGACTGCATCCTCATACTACTAGAAGTGAACATTCTACATAAATGGACATCTACTAGTTTTAACTAAGACCATAGAAGATCTTTAAGTTAAAATCCCCAACCGAGCTCCGTTGATGAACAAGCCAAGTTTGCCGAGATAAAGATTAAATCCTATTTCTACCCTTGTACAGGGCGTCAAGCGCCGCTCTCCCCAGCTATCAGTCCCAATCTACCTGTTTTTGGCAATCTCAGTTCGACCACTGGATGGGGTACGAGCAGTTAATGACATGAACCAGGGAAAAGGAACCGTGATGGACTTCTCAGAGCCTCTTTTATACGCGGGATAACTTGTTCAGAACTTGCCATACATTTATTGGCATCAGTTAGGCAACCCTACCTGACTCGGTCTAATTTAACCGAAACGGTCTCACGCACTACCACTGCGAGTGCACTAATCCTTGGTTCTTACAAAGAGTAGGGTGAACTAATAATGAGCTACTTATTAACGATGCCTACCCTATCAAAGAATAGAGAATGCTGAGAGACCTATATTCCCCCTGCGCCTTGGCATCAGGGATTATCGCTCATTTCGGCAACCATAACTTTCTGTAAAAAGGCTCCGTGACCAATTCTAAGAAGTAATTTCCTCCTTAGCTTTAAACGTGTTAGTATATAGATGGTCCAAGAACCCCATGGGTTCAGCTCATCGCTCAGCGTGAGAAATCCCTGGTTTCTCTGACGTGTCAAGAGGGGCCGGCCGTTATTGTTACCAGATTCCCTGCCTCGACTTATTTTGCGAGTACACAAAGTCAGACTGCCAACAATCTCTCCCCAAAACAGAGCTCTAATTATGCTACTCTGTACCGAAATGGTCAACATTCCCCGATGTCCGTGTGGCACAAAAGAAACCCCTAAATTTAGATACAAGCTGTGATGAACCTAACACCAAGGGTAATTACCTTGATTCTGTTTGAATCCAATCCATTCCATATATTTAATACTTCAGACTCTGGAAGTTACACTAGAATTCAACGAAACGCCAAATAATCTAATATTTGCGGTTCCGAATACATACTGACAGTGTTGCCAGAACTTGATTTCAAATTTGCTACATGGGTAGGCATCGGATTATTATTAATCTACTACTAAATGTCAATCTAGAATCTACCGAAAGTAACTAAAACTAAATTTCACCTGCAGGTTTGAATCCAACCTCCCTACCACCTCAGTCTCCGTGTACGACGTTCACCTGCCCTAATAACCTGTCCCGCTAACCTGTGCTGATTTACTTATCCAGTTTAGAATGAACCGGATGCCTAGGCATCAAAACTCTCCCAGGCCATACAAAAATATGAAGTTCCTTAGAACTAGAACACATACCTTAAACCACCGTCCATCACTTAATGGAATGAAAATAATTAGCACGCAGGTTACGCCCGTCCGAGGTGCCAGGTGAACATCTTCCTGCAACTTCCCCGGGGTGGGTTGCATTGAAATAAGCACCTTGTTGATTCCATCTAAAGTAAATAATGCAATCTTACCGATCGGTATCCCAAGATACCTCACTGACTGGTTCCAGTCGCCTGACCCGTAGCTCGCTAGCTGGACTTCGTGACCCGCAGCCTCGTCTCCACAGCAACGCCCGCTCTGATGTTGTCGCCGCCCAACCTTGAGCCGTTTTGAGAGACGCCAACGTTTCTCGCCGCAGTCATAGGCCTTCCCCGTAGGCCCGGGGCTCCGCTGATTCTGATTACTCTTCCTAGAGCGATGCTGTACTTCCGATGGTCTGAAACTACGCGCCGGGCGCCTTGGCCAGCGCTACGCCGTTCCACTGATTTTCCCCTGTTAGCGAGATGTTGCTCCACCGACGGTCTCAAATTGAGTGCCGAAACAGTTGGGCAGAGCTTCGCCTGGCTTCTGATATTTCTCCTTAGAGAGATGTTGTCTCGTCGGCGGTCTAATTTCGAATCCGAAACAGATGGGCAGGGCTTCGCCTGGCTTCTGATATTTCTTCTTAGAGAGATGTTGTTCCGCCGGCGGTCAGAAATCGAATCCCCTACCGTTTTTTTTTTTTTGAAACTGACGAACTCGCAGCCCCTCCTGGGCGTAGCGATTTTCGGACCGGGTGGTTGGCCGTGGCGTTCCAGGTCGAACCAGGTCGCTAGCCAGACCACCCTGAGTTGGTCGGACTGGGAATCCCCTACCGTGCCGCGAGTCGGCTTTATATACTTTCCCCTTGAGGAACAAATGACGATCAATAAATTCTTTTGTTTAAGCCAAAGAAAAATGTGACCCACTTTTAACTCGCGAAATCTGTATAGAATACACAATACCCGATTTCCTGCTATTTATGAAACTAACTGCTTCCAAGTCCATTTACAATAATCACTCTGCTGATAAAAATTCCACAAAGTCATCGGAAGCCTGACTTTCCTGCCAGATGAACGAATTACCTCAGTTTGGACCAAAGCCCCTCTAAAATTATCCCAAATTTGAAGGCTGTCACATTTAAGTAGCAACATTCTGACATTTCTTCCGATTTTCTTCATGTAAATAAAAATATGCTAATAACTTCTCAAATACTAGAGTTTTTCACATTGTTTTTGAGTTTCCTGAATCCTGGGACCCTAATGAATGATTTCATGAGAAAATCTCACCTAGACACCCGTTTCCCAGCTGTTATGAGACCCATGTTTTTACGGTAAATCGCAAAACTTTGAATGCTTATAATTCCTAAAATACCTCATATCTTTACATTGTTTTTGATTTTCTTACTTCGCTAGAACGTATTAACGTTACTTTAACAAGAATTATCCCTAGAAATCCGCCCGTCATTGATTTTTCAAGACAACTTTTACGGTAGTAAAATGTCAAAATGCAAAAGCCTAGTTCTTCTCAAATATCTTAGATTCTTTCTTTGTTTTTGATTTATCCAAGTTTCCAGAACTCAGGGTTAACAAAATAATGAAAACCCACCACTGAAACATAGTTTCCATTGGACCAAAGGAACACTTCAAATTATGGAAAATTAAGTAGTCAATTCTTTCTATTGTAAGCATAGTAAACCTGTGTTCTTGGTACATTGTCTATGATGAGGTTTGGCTGTTTAAGATGTCATGTCAGGAAGTTGAAGTTTGACTTGATGGATTATAATTTATAATTTACGAGTTTAATGTTGATAAGAATAAAACCAATTCGGCGTAAATAACGACTTTATTATTTGGTAGACGAAGTATACTTCCTTCATGTCAGAAGTGGATGAGGGGCTCACTCTCCTTCATAAGTGAAATATTACCTACTTACATCGACTTTAAAAAGCAAATAAAAATCATGAGCGATTCGAATGAGAATAGTCGCGGCGAGGGAAAGAGGAAATCGCGCTCGCGTAAAAGGAAGCATAGCCATAAGAGACAACAATGTCAGGCGTCAAGGTCAGGAAAAAGCTCCAGGCGTGAAAATCGTGTGCGTAGCTTGCGCACGCTTACACCAAGCATACCCCGCGACGGCGCGCACGAATAAATTAAAGAACGAGACTTTAAGGACAATGGTGATGGTCGAAGAAGCAGATCGCGTGAACGTCAGTCGCGCCAATCACGACGCAGACACAGTGGAAGCCGAAGTCACCATCGATACACCTTAACGGGTGACAACGAGCGGAGGAGCAGATCGCGAAAGCGCCGACAGCGCGACTCGCACGGCAGTGGACGAAGACGTCGTGACGATAGTGCTAGGATTAAATCGAACGGTGGGCTATCTCAGGAGGATTGCGTGAGTAACTTAACTGTTGAATCGAGTAATATTGTGAAAATTTTATCGGACTTAGTTAAGTCTTTAACGAATAAACGACCAGAAGGGAACAAATTCCCAGTTCTAGGTAATGTAATACCGGAATTTGATCCCATGATAAAGGGTCAAACGATACACATTTGGCTAAAAAAGGTTGAGGAATGCGCTAAATTATATCAGTGGGGTGATGATCAAATCATTCATTATGCCTTGCCGAAATTAGCGGGCATTGCACGGACTTGGTATCAATCTCTCCCTTCTATGTCGTTTTCGTGGCCCGAATGGAAAAACAAGCTAGTTGACTCTTTTCCTAGTAGCGATGATTATGCCAAACTTTTAACTGAAATGTTGTCGAAAAAGGTGCAGTATAATGAATCACTTGAATTATATTTTTACGAGAAAATTAATCTCCTACATCGCTGTGAAATAAAAGGTAAGCGGGCCGTGGACTGTTTGTTGTACGGGATAGAAGATCGTACCCTGAGGCTTGGCGCTAAGGCTGCCAAGTGTCTGGAACCCGAGCAGGTATTGGAATATTTCCAATCCACTAAACAACAGTCTCGTGAACATTTAAACTACAGTCAGGACAATGAAATGTCTACCATACCAGACACCAACCAGTTAGGTCCCCATAAAATAATTGGATCGCAAACTAGTACGTCTAGGGCTGTGACGTGCTTCAACTGCAATGAGCCGGGTCATTACAGTTATAATTGCACAAAGAAAACGATTAAGTGCACACTTTGTAACCGATTGGGTCACACTAATGCAAATTGTAATAAACAAACAAATGACTTAACTAAAAATAATAATGAGGGTAATGAAAAGAGTGTGATGTAGTCGGGTGCAGATAATACCAACGACGGCGCAAGTATAAATTAGATTTTATAATGGCAAAAGTGAGCATTCTAAATTTGATATTATTATTGTAACGTTCCGTTAAGGAACATGATATGATAATACATTTTGATTATTAGAAGGTTATTAACGTTGATTACTCACAATTGAGATAGCCCACTTACAAAGTTGATCGCAGCAACGGGGATAACTCCCACGACATTGTTAGGTGAGAATGTTATGGTTGTGGGTTATGAGCTTTCAGTGCGGTAGCATATTGCATAGATGATCGCAGATCATAACAGATTACTATCGTGGCATTGTCATATGTTAGTGACATGATAGTGAGTTGTGAGCTTTCAGTGCGGTAGCATATTGCACAGATGATCGCAGATCATAACAGACTGCTCCCATGGCATTTGCTAGGTGAGAATGCGATGATCCTGTAAGTTGTGAGCAACCAGTGCCGAAGCATGTTGCACAGATGGTCGCAGATCACAACAGATTACATCTTGTATTGTGAACGTAGGCTTAGTAGGTTTTGAGCGGTCAGTGTGCGATGAATACAGAGTTTAGCACAGATGAACGCAGATCAAAACAGACTACAACACAGTAGGAGTAGAGTAGAGGAAGTATTTTTTATAATGTGGAGTGAGAGGACTCACTCTAGGTAAAGGATGGCCGAGTTGTAAGCATAGTAAATTTATCTTCTATTTTCAACAGATGTCATGGCCGACCATCGGTGAAATCAGTACTTTTGTTTGAACAAGTTCCTTCCTGCAAACCCCGAAAAATAACTAACACACAGCATTAATATATAAACAATAATGAAACCAGAAGCCAATATTGACCAACTGGCCTATGACAGGCCTCATAAATAAAGGATTTTGCTCTCCGCCAAACTCAAGTAAGCATTTTATTCATATCTAGTTTGGCCTGGGGGAAGTAATAATGTTTCCCAAACCCAGGCTACCATGAATTGATTAAATTGAACCAAGAAGCACCTCCTAGAGGAAGCAGGCCGGTGCGGCGTTCATATCTGCCCTATAAAATAAAGCTGTTAGTCGAATATCTAATTCTAACAAGGATAGCTGAAGACTTCGGTTCGTTACAGCTTGAAGGTTCTGAAGTGTGCTCGGCTTTGCTTTGGTGGTCATACTAATAGTATGCACATTTAATGCTAGGCATACTTGCGTGTGTGAACAAGGCTTTAAACTTGGTGGGGCTTTACTTGAAGAGGTGCGGCTCAGTGGCTTATTACTTCGACTCACAGGGCTTAGGTCTCCGGTTCCAGTGAAGTTCAGGAACTTTGTGTGTTGCAATTCAAATTTGCGTCTAACTTTCCGGAACTGAACAATGCCAGTAAAACGATATTTTTAATTGTTACTTTATCTGTGGAAAAAGCCGAAATTACACTAATAAATTTACTCGCATGCGTATTGCATGTTAAAATCTTTTTATGTAGCTAAAACCTAAGACCAATATTCTATAGATGGATATCCTTTGATTTTCATAAAAGGCTAATAAAACGCCTGGAACAGTCCACAATAATTTTATTACAAACCATAACATCAGTAAGTCAGATTGAATAGACTTGAGTATCTAATAGAATAGCTACGTGCCCGTCGTAAAACAGCAATGACACAAACAGCATTATGATTTCGGTTTTATATGACTGTAAAAGATACCAAGGTTATGTTCCCAATCAGATTTCACAGCACTTCTGGGAGTAATTTTCCAATTGTGTAAGATGGAACGTCGTGAGAACAGAGGAAACTGATTTTGTAACTGAAAAGACGTTTTTAAAGCCAATGATGCAAATAAACTGAAGACACACCGCCGCCAAAGGATATCTTGTGCAAACGCACCACAGGCAAGTGAACCGACTAACATCATTTATAAAGCAACGATGAGGTGGTTATATTGACGAGAAAACACCTGTTTTAGCGAAAAAATGTATTTCAAGGGTAGAAAGTTACTTCTTGGGATATCCACAACAGCCAAAGGACGTCAATTACTGGAGCGAAGCCATAGGCTATTAAACTTAAAGTTAGTACTGTTTTTGGCAAAATTAAAACTTATATAAACGGATATTGCGAACTTTGTAGCATTAATTAATAGTTATGTTTTTCTAATATTCTGGAGCTCCGTTTCTTGTAACCCTTATCACACAGCTTAAGTGCTTAAACCATTATAGCGACGGAAACCTGAGCGACACATTGAGCTTGAGCGGAGCATTAATATTATCGATTGAGGAGTTACTAAAGGAAATAATTTAATGCTGTTACAGCAAATGCAAAATAGGCTAGATGACTAAAAAAAACTGTTTAGTCCGTCTGTTACATTATGAAAAAATATTGTACACGTATTTTTTGTTTTGTTTGACAAACAAAAACTGACGAGGATAGAGTGCTTAGAAGTTTTGAGTGACGTCACAAGCCCCCACTCCAGAACTTTGATGATCTATAACTTTGTCGATTTTTAATATTTTGATAAACCAAAAAATACGTGTCCCATATTTTTCCATAATCTAACTGACGGACTAAATAGAATTACATATTTTTAACCCAGTCATCATCCCTATTCACACCAGTAAATGGGTTATACAGATTTCGAAAAAAAACGTCTTTCCTGTGGACGATATAATTATAGTTAACGATACGAATACACCACACTATGTTTTTATCATATAGGCCTAGAAGTAGGAGAGTAGGGTTATTTGCCTATAGGGGTCCTGCTAGAAAATTAGGCTTTTAAAGCCCCTAATTTTGTGATGTCCACAGGATCACTCACAGCGATCACTTAACTCATACTACAAAATCTGTATGACCCAAATGCAGTACGCAATTTTACGTAACACCTATCATTACATTTATTACACGTTTTATATGTGTAAATTACGTTCAATAACTTTAATCATTTTATTATTACGTCGACTTACGTCGACCCTGCAATAAAAAAAACCCTTAAACCGACTCTAAAATTATACAAAAATAGAAGCCCGCTGCATTAAAAAAACCGGTCAAGTGCGAGTCGGACTCGTGCACCGAGGGTCCCGTACAAACTAGTCAGTAGATACGTGGATAATTCAAGATAAACTGTATGGTGGGACAAACTTAACTTTGCTCTTGAAAAACTGTTGCCCCATACATCGAAATATGTCACGGTTAGTTTAGTAGGAGCAAATAAGTTTGTCTTAAAATTTTTGCGAATTTCTAAAAAAAACGCCGCAAGTTAGGAAAACCGTTTTATTCTTCCTGTAATACTTAGGATGATATTAATAATCGGTAATTATTACAGATGGTTCTGTTCAGTAATTTCGGAAATGGCCAAGGCCGCGGATTTTGACCAATATGACATAGAAGTAACATAAAAAAATATACGTTACGTTATCATAAAACGTTACATAAGTTGTCGAAAAGCTTTGATCATACTGGTAATCTTGACATTCATAGGTGCATTTTAATATGCCTAAATTGAAGAATAAAGTACTTTGACTTTGAGTTTAGGTTTTACATTGATTTACCATAAATTACCGGTATTGTAAAAGTTGTGAATTAATTCAGTCACTACTTTCATTGGCTGCTCTCAATCGTAAAACACACACTAAAATTAATTTATTACTTTTAAATGTTTCTGCCAACAAACTTTTATACAGTTTGGCGGATGATATATATATTATATTCGTTAAATAAATAAAAAGAAACTTTTTCATCACACTTGCTCGAAAATGGTGTCATTACACGTAGGTTTTGCGGGCCGTAAATGATCTATTACGCCCTAGGGCGTAATGGTTTTCTTTTTAAATTTGAAACGCTGGTTCTGTTTTACTCTTATTTGTCATGTTCAAAGAACACGCCAACTTACTTTTTTAACTTTTATTACTGAAATATTTATTTAAAGAAACTGTTATTGCAAATACATGTAAACACATATTTCTGTAACATTAATTAAATGTTTAAATAGTGTATTTCAGTATTTTGCAAATATAAAATCAACCATTTTAAGTCTTTACCGCTATGGTTTCCGAACGTGACTTGTCGTCTTGATATATGTCACTAATGTCACTGTCAGTTTTACAATTTTATTTAGGTTAAGTAAGGTTATTTTAATCAGATTTCCTCACAAGTGTGATGAAAAACATTGTGTGTGCCACGGGCGGTAAAGGAATTACAAACTCGTGTTATTAAAGCCTTCGGCTTCGCCTCGGCCTTGTAACAAACACTCGTTTGTAATTCCCTACTTACCGCCCTTGATACACAATGTACTATTACGATACCGGTAAATTCTGGTAACCATGTAAAACCTGGAGTGAATCATGCTGTATGCATCTTGACCATATCTTGACATCATTTTTACGTCGTCGGCACCAAAAATTCGACCCCTGGTCATAATTTAATAAATAAATAAATAAATAAATATTAGAGGACAATCTTACACAAATCGAACTAGCCCCATAGTAAGCTCAATAAGGCTTGTGTTATGGATACTAGACGACGATATATTTAATAGATACAAATACTTAGAAAACAGCCATGACTCAGGAACAAATATTCGTGCTCATCACACAAATAATTGCCCTTACCGGGATTCGAACCCAGCCTCCTGCTTCGTAGGTAGGGTCACTACCAACTAAGCTAAAGCGGTCGTCAAAATAATATTTTATTATTTCAGGTATTTTTCGTAATTAAGTCGTCGTAGTTTCGTTGTCGTACTAAAATAAATTGCTGCTTAATTTTTGCTCTTCATTCTCTAATTATTCTTCCTCTTCAGTCTTTATTTGGTCATTAAACATAAGTCGTAGAATAATTTAAAAAGATAAAATATATATTTGAAGGCTCTCATGTGCTTAACAATGGCAATTGAAGAATTTTCTAGTTTTCTACATTTTGTATTCCAATGATACATATTTTATGGCAATTTAGTAGTTTTTAATTTGTAAGTTATTCAATGTTTAAATAGTGTATTAAATTATATAATAATAAAGTTTGTGAAGATGAAAAATTTAGTATGATTGTATAAACAGATAAATTGCCTGCTTATACTTACTCGAACTATATAGACTGTTAAAATACTAATCACAGGCTTCCTCTATTCATTATTTCAAAGATTACTAACCAATGTGTACAATGCTCTCCTAGGCCATCTCCCAAGTTTGCAGTCGCATTTGACTCTTTAAAATAAATACTACCTACTCGTACTTACTTACTCCGTTGGCTTAGCGACACAAAGTGAGTCAGCCTCCGACACGAGAGCACGCCATTCTTCTCGGTTCTGCGCTATCTCTTGCCAATGAAAAGTATAAAAAAATATTTAATAGTTTAAAATAAATAATAAAATAAAAATAATGTTGATAAATTAATCGATCACTCATATTAATACATTGAATAATATAGACTAAATTAGATTTAATATTTATGTTTATACATATAAATTGCATGCATTTTAATATAAATATGAATATGAAATAAACATGTTTTGTAATTTAGTGTAATATTTATTGGAATAAATGGCTCTATTATTATTATATTATATTTATTAACATAGACTAGTTTTTAATATTCCCGACACCTAATAACAGTCGACATGTGTGATGTAGCATTTTTAAATCAAAGTTATCAATTTCGAATAACATGAGATGTTTTTCTCTCTTCCAGACTTCAACAGCACTCATACTTCTCGTCCACTTATCTCTGCACGAGGTGGATGAAGGACTCGCCATAAATCCCGGTGGGTGTAAAATTCTTTGGTTTATTAGCACTCACTCCATTTTATTTAGTGCGCGTAAAAAATAATGCGAGTAAGTTTTTTGTTACTCACCTGTTGTTTACGACTTTTTGTGAAAATGTGATGTTGTTTTCATATGTACTTACGAAATCGATATCTTAATCTACTTTTTTAGATGTTTTTAGATGTTGTGTGACAGTATTGGTCAAGCCATCTTAATACGATAAATACATTATAAAAACTTTAATAATTACAGAATTTAATTTAATTATTTGTTGTTATAGTGGCAACAGAAATACACATTTTGTGAAAATTTCAAGTCTCCACCTATTACGGTTTAAAGATACAGTCCTCAGTCCGATTTTTTATAGATATCTTACGCTAAGATAGTACATATTACTAAACATGATGAGCATGCTTAGCAATACATTTAGTATAGTACTAACGCATAACTTCAACATCAATGGCCAACATTAAATTGCAAATCGTTATACCGTGATTGCATTAAATCACCAATCCGTCACCCGCGTCCAAACTCGATACCAATGCATTTGCCCATGCAGAACACCCATCGCTCACTCATGTCATCCCAAACCAATCCCCATTTATTAGAAACATCCAACCGAAGAAAGATAAATACCGATAAATAATTTAACAGCCCAGGCTTACTAGGACACGGTTGGGATATAATTGAATTTTCCCCGATTCCCTCAGACAGTTTTAACAAATTGCGAAACACAGTATACTGGAAAGGAGAAATGTGGTGCCTTATTAGATTTCGCCTGTTGATTAATTGGGTTATCTAGTACTTCTTGTTAATGGAAGATCTTGAGGTCTTAAATTAGCGTTAATTTGATCATCTTAAATGGGTGGAAACGGACGACGCGTATCATTTACTGGTTCTGTGGCTTTCCTTATTTAGACAAAATAAAAATATTGAGGCTAGGGAAAAATATATATTACCCATGAGATGGTAGGTGAACGAATTTGATACACATATATATTTAACAAGAAAGTTTACCTTAAATACTGCCAATAAATAACTTTCGTTTAACTAATACATTCTGTTATTCTATGTTTGTATTTTCACGGCTTCGCGTAGGGTCGCTCCAGTGAATGAACAAATCCAGTGAACGAACAAAATGCATGTTTTTGTCGTAAAATAAGATTTCTGTACCTTTCTACCACGCGTGATATATTTTTTTCGGTTAGCAACATTATTTGACAAGTTCTGGTAGCACTTACTTCAACTCAAACGCATCAGTGTCAAAATAGCGGCGATGTAAAGTGGGTGGGTGGCTGCTGTTCGTTTTTTATATGGAGGTGTAATAAGGGTTAAGGTAAACTACGTTGTGTTTAATGTGTTACTGCGTGTGTCCCGTGCGTGTGCCTTGTACAGTGCGTGTTTTTTTTAAGCCGTAAGGCCATGTTCGTGCCATTAATGTATAGTTTAATGTGATTTATTTTCAAATAGTTGCTTTTAATCCAGTGTTCTATAACTAGATCTCAAAATGGCTTAAATGCAATGAACGAACGGAGGGGTTCATTCACTGAAATCACGTGATTTATTGTTTGTTCAATATCTGACGTTTTAGTAGTAGTTATAAGATTTGGTTTTCTATGACTTCGATAGAAATGTGCTGTTTGACAAAAGGCCAGTGTTCGAACAAAACTTTAAATATTCAATTTTTAACAGTTTATTCAATTTTTAACAGTTTATTCACTGGCCTGAGTTTTTCAGTGAATGAACTACCGCAATGACATATAGTTCATTAATTAGTTTCCAAAAACCAGTGAATGAACTACAACATTTATTGTATTTTTCATGTTTTAGAACATGGAAACTTCAAAATCATCACACAAAAGATTCCAATATGATCAAGAATCTTTTTCGATTTTTACACCAAAATAAAGCAATATTTTTAAGGTTCATTCATTGGTTTCATTTGTTCATTTACTAGAATTTTGTGTTCATTCACTGGTGATTTTCCATTTTATCCCCTACAGCTTGCTATAATTTAAAATTGTGCCGCACTACTGCAAAATAAAAGTGATTTTAGAAAACTAGAATAGTTGTTTACTCTATAGGTATAGTAATATTTGAATTGAATTACTGCTATCTGCCAAAAATATATTTTTAAAGTTGAAAATTTCCTTAAGTGTTCATTCACTGGAGCACTTACCCTATATCATCGAAATTTCTGGATGCCCGAATTGGTTTCGACTAAATTGTATGTAGAGTACAGATCAAATAATTGGTGACGTCAAACATGGCTCCATCATGAAAATGCTGTTGCACGAACCAATACAGTTTTATTATTTGACCAATTCGACAAAATATTGTAATCGAATAACTACATACAAGGTGTTTCCAAATTACCTAGATGCCAATATTTTTAGAGTTGATAGTACGAAGTCCGTCCTTAGAAGTAGATTTAAGTATAAAACTAATTTAAAGTTTATGTTAGTTATTGGAGAAAATTAGGAAAGAAACTGTGCCACGTTATATCACAATCTTAATGAGATAAGCAGAATTAAGCGATTAAGACTTCTTTGACTATCGTATAAAACCTCTTAATGCACGCTCACTTGATAGAAAGTGATGTACCACTTTGTCAGTTAGATGCACAGGATGATTATGTTTGGGCAGATATTTGATTTAATTATTTTGTTCGAAAAATAAACACAGGTTTCATATAAAAAGTTTTCTTAATTCCTATTTAAAGTTAATTATTTTGATGTAAGTTACATTAACTTATTGGCATCTAATTTGGAAACACCATATTATTACATTCTCGTAACGGTACCTAGTAGAGAAACTTTACATGCCATTTATTTGATATCATAAATATTATTGAAAAATAACTAAGTAAACTAAAAACTTATGTTATACTCGTATATACCTATGAACATCAATATATGAACATATTATAATGCCGTCAGACATGCTCAACCAGATAGGTTGTTACAAGGTTCACTTAATTCATTTGCCATTGTTTTAATGAAGTCTCAAATATATTTTTATATCATACAAGCTTGCTTGGATTACCCGAAAGTTATTCAAACTCTATTTCCCTAAAGCGCCAGCAGTAACGTTGCGTACGTTTATTTTCAATTTTGCAAAAACGTCTTGGATTTCTCATTTTCGCACCGTGCGAAATTACATGGAAACAAAGTTCATATACGAGATTTAGTCTAAAATATTCATCGACGTAGTTGGCGTGAGCGCAATATCTGCCACCTTTTGGAGATCGGCGTGGAATAAGTAATATTCCTTTGGGAATGGTTATTAGTGATTCCGTTGCAAGAAGTCACAGGCAAACAAATAAGCTACGTAATTTTTATATAAAGAAAAGAGTGTCAAATTACTTTATAGCAAAGCCCTTATTTATATTATGAACGTACGTGGTAATGGCTATATTAATCAACCAAAATGATAAACGGAACCACTCACCACAAACCACACTGGAACTTGGCCAGTTTACTGGTGTAGGTTACTCGTTGGGCGTGCGTTATTTCCCTTATCGTCATAACACGTTTTATAATATTAACTTTTGGGAAACCTAATGGATGTTATTTATGGCGGAACGCTTCCAAAGCCGGTGGCATACCTGGGCCTATACCCCGAATGTTTACGTTGGAAGTATGTAAGCTGCCGCCCCGCTCACTCAAATTCCGGATGACACACAAGACGTAATATGTAATAAGTAATTCCGGCTCAGTTAATGATGTATAACCTAATTGACCAAGTCCGTTATTAAAATTCGTCGCAATTAACTTTTGCTACTTTATTACCTAACGAAATAAAAACAAATCTCATAGTGTGACACATGTTTTGTCTTCGTTCATTCGCTAGCACTCATTTATAATACCAATATCAAAGGTACGAATGAGTATCTTGTACGACAGCCTCTACGTTGGACATGAACTGGGACTATGAATTGTCCATAGCCTTGTTAATTTTATACACAGGAGTTGATCAATTGCCGTGTGGGGATTGGATACTCTGGGTAAGGCTCGTAAAACAGTGCTTGCGTTCGCACCGTACAGGTCGATTCACAAAAGCTGGCACGAATGGATTTAACGAAAGTAATGTCACTTGTCACTGTTGAGTGACGTTCTTATACGGGAGAATCCAAATATTTTGTAAACAAGTAGGTACATAGAGTGCGACTACGCTAAGCTTGCAGAGGTCAAAAAAGGTTCCGTTTAAAAAAATGCAAATGACAACACCATAAGAAATATAATTAGTTAGCCTTGATACTTGGCAAATATATTTCCGTTTAATAAGTATATAATGTGTATCTACTGAAATAAATATTCAGGACAGTCTTGCACAAATTGATCTAGTTCCAACCAAACTAATTGTAATAACTCGGTATCCTACCTAAATACGACTCTCGCTACTCTACATCTTCTATCCCGCCCAAGAAATCCGCCTTAGAAAATCTGCCCTACTGAAATTATATGACGATGGACTTTGTAGCTGAACCTATACTACTGAAATTTAGTACTGAATGAAAATCTAAAGAATCTGAAACTACTGGTAATTTTCTCTGAATCTAGTGTAAGTACTGAAGGCTGTTAATACTGAACTATTCCTATAATACTTATTACTGAATGGTTGATATGCTATACCTAAAATATTAATCAAAGCTTGTCTTTGGCCATGGCGTGATCGTTCTAGTATTGGTAGGACCCTTCGTCGTGGTGTAGATAACCCAGAACTCTTTTCGATAAGACAGGGACTCCGCAGGAATATTTGACTTGATTGAAGGAAATGTAAGTATGGTAGATATAAAATAAATGAGCTAACTTTTTATTATCTTATGTAAGAAAGGCGTAATGTTAATAAGAGATGATATCATGTTAGAGTTCTATATTCTAGACTATACAGAAGGTTCTAGAGAGGCGGGAAGGCAGTCATGAGTCATTCTATACAAAATTGTCTGTCAATTGAAGTAGTCTTTTTGTATGATTATAGTCGTTGATATTATAGTATAAAAAAAGGTATTAGAGTTGTGGCAAGGGTGGCGCTCCTACCTCCGCAACCACCAGTAGCTCCGGCCATAGACGATAAGCCCCCTCCACAAAAATGCCTGGAGGCATATAACATTTATGGGAAATTCTTGTATCGGCTCAGATGCCAATATTACTGAGAGGACAGCAAATAGGGAGGTTATAACGTAGTGTTATAACTAAGGTGCTGTATCTATAGCATATGTCAGTCCCAGCTCCCCACATGCAGGACAACATAAGCTAAGATACAGGCTTATCTATAGACTGATTCTGCTCTAATACCTGGCAAGAAGAATTGTGAAAGATGGATTATTTTATGGAATTTGCTCAATCTTCACAATTCATGAAACTACCAACGTTTTGTAAGGTAGGGCTTTGCGAATGGTAAAAAACGTCGCAAAATAACCATCCACCGGTCAGTTGACCTACCAGTACAGTCACTGTATGTAGAGGGTCTAGTCATAGTATTCAGTCTAGTAGTCTTGTCAAAGGCAGGATGTCAGTAACCCTATAACGGTCAAGTGTCTTGGCCTAGCTATACTAAGATGTCAGTCAGTCAAACCTATTTCATAATATGATAAAGAACAAATCAAAAGTAAGCAGTCAATAAAGCCTAAATCATAATGTGATATGTATTAAGTGTGACTTTGATGTCTTAAAAGTCGGTATGTGGGAACCTAGGATTAAACCAGTGTACCTAAATCCCTACTCGAATAGCTACCAAGGGTCCTCCCAGAGCTGGTTCTTATTGACGAATAAGAGTGGTGTATCAAGTGTTCAAACTTGTTATGTAATTGAGAGTAAACTCTCCCTAAGCCAATTATAATAAAGCTCCCAAAGCACTCACGCTAAAGAGTTCAAAATCACATACTCAACAGACACCGGTCGTAACCTGCATGACTCCCACTAACATTTGCGGGGATATGGACTCTGACCTCCCCGGGATTGTATAATAATGTGGCGTGACGATATAAGAAATGGTAATACTACAAATCAACTCTGGTCGGTATTCCTTGAACTAAGCTCCCCCTACAAGATACCCATGGGTCACTAATAGCAAAGGGTCAAACAAATCGCGAACTAAGCTCGAGTATACAACAGGGGTATGACTGCATTTCGGATTTCCCGCTAGGCAGGGCTCAACTCTCCGAGGAGAGGCCAACAATCCTCCATCAGCCAAATGCTCGGCAAAGCCGGACAAGCAAGCTTGTTTGTATGGCATGCGTCGGTGAAGAACACATAACCACACTAGGGTTTCCCACAGTCACACGGTCATTAGGGAGAAGTACAGTAGACACTCACGTCAGCCTGAGTTACCCATGGGTCCACAAACGGCGTGACTATGCTTGGGTGAGCTATATAAACTACGGATCAATATTAATGACAATAACCTCTACTATCAGTAACCCCTAAGGAACTGCAACCTTGCCGACAGGACTCCTGCCTGCATGAGTACAATTCTGAAACCTATCCCCAGAACTACTAGCCTATCTCGTAAGTACAGTCAGTCCGGAGGCAGAGACCGCTCCCCTGTCACATTACGGCAATATGGCAGACAAACCGTCTCCCCCCGATTACCACGGCACCTACCTAATATCATATAGTAATGATATATCTATTGCTAACTATACACCCCCTATCCACCTATTAAATTGACCTCATTTTCCCCCCCTTTTAAGATCAATTTACTACCTACTCGGTTCCCAAAAGAATGCTTGAAGTTGTCTATAAGTAATAAATAAATTTATGACTATCAGCTGCTAACTTACCCTATACTAAATTAATGTGCAAGTATGTGTGACTGAATGTGTAAAGTTTATGTAAACATGAATAAACATCGGGTAATATTTGCCTGAACACGGGTTTATCATCATAAAATATAAAAGCATCCACTCATAGAAATGCAATAAGTAACAAAACCATCCCAATATATTACATGCAAGTATCCGACAATAGATTCGTCTCATCACATTCACAACACATAAATGCATAATAATTAAAATAAATAAATCCCAGTGAAACCAACAAAAGGTCTCGGTGTTTTGAATATGTTCCAATTCGTACTCTTAAAGATTCGTAAATAAAACTTCCTAGGAAGTAAGTTGCATACATAACTCAGTATAGTAAAGATTGAGGGTATGATTGCACACGCAAATACGCAGCAGAAAATATGTATGTTCAGATAAATGAACACTTATAAAATTCATGAGAAACCGCACATTCACACCACGATACGATAACGTACCACCTGACTTAAATCTATCTAACCATACCTGTACGAAACTCATAAACTCATTATTCATAAACAAATGGTAGTTTACGCAACAATTAAACGCAAGCTTACAACTATGTAAAACCGTGAGGTAAAACGTAAAACCCGACTTAATTCTATTCATACGTGTACGAAACTCATATCCGCCCTGTTCATAAGACATATGATCGCTAGCAGGTAACTATGTAAATCCGCATAGTAAAATGTAGAAGCCGACCTAAGTCTATTCATACATATATAGACACACACTATCCCCATAAACCGAGTGGAAATTATCGCATTAATTAGCTGTAATTTAAATAATATGACGCGCACTAATTTGTTCTGCACAAATACCTTCATACACAACAATCGTAAGGAAAAATTCGTAAAATGGTATAAACACATTCATATTCGGTACACATTACACAAACAATAGTTCAATGTCATAAAAGGTTTCAGTAGGAAAATAGTAACATAATGATGATATACACAAAGATTCACATGCACAAAGAACCTTTAGGTAGCCTCGCCTATGCTCGATCAAAAAAAATATGCTAACAATTTCGCTTGACGTCTCAACCGAAATTGTTGCTATCTTTGACTCAAAATGCATTTAATATGATACTAACTTTAGTAAACTTTAGACAATTCTAGGACCAAACAGGCCTATGACTTTCTGACTCCCAAAACAAGCAACCCCCACACGGATAGCCCTACCAGTGATAAAATAAAACACTTACCCCTCGATGTCTTCAAACCTCTACGAACAGGAACCGGATCTTGCCCCAGGACGACGCGCCCGCCGCCGACCCGCTCGGCCGCCGATAGTCACGATTCCCTCCGCTGTAAGGACAGGAACACGCCGCCGCCGTGGTCTGCACGTTCACCGCCAGCCAGCCCTCCGCGGCGCCGTTGCTTGTTTGTCTTTGTTATCTTCAATCTAGGACCAGGTGCACGCCGTAGAGCACGGGCAAGCCGAGGGTGTCCTCCCCGCTGCCCCGCCGTTGATTATTGACGATTCCCTCCGCTGTAACGTGGATTTAAGTTTCATATTATGGTTCAAACTATGATCGCAGGATTCTTACCGACTGTCGGCCTAGATTAAACGTAGGTCTCCCTAAATTTTTTGACAAGAACCCCTTGTATGCAAGACAGAACTTTTGAAAATGGACATAAATCTTTCCTATTTAAAACATGACCCTTTTGTAGGTAGGCCTGGACTAACTTAACGAACATAGGACCTGTTGACTGAAATGTGACTAAACTAAGACTAAAATCTGCCTAAAATCTGGCTAAAAATGGGCATGGCTCCCGCGTAGGCCCAGCCTGGACTAATTAATGGATGTAGGCCTTCCCCAATTTGGTCATAAACCCTCGACTAAGATGTGACTAAAATGTGCCTAAAACCTGACTTAATTTGGGCATAGCTTCCGCGTCGGCAAGCCGCAAATGAGAATAATTGAAGAAGTCCCTAACTCTGGCTAAAAATGGCGATGACCCCCCCGTCGGCAAGCCGCAGATGAGAATAATTGAAGAGATCCCTAATCTGACTAATAACTGAACATAATCTCGAAAGATTTTCGCAAAGGTTCAGTTATTTCCTAACACTAGACATAGCCTGTACCGGCCTGTACAGCTTTCGCAGAGATCTAGTATCGGCGACTAAATGTTGGCAGCCTCCAGGGCTGGTTTGACGACGTAGACTATTGATGGCAGCTCGCGAGAGCTGAGGTTGGTTTCAGTGTCGCCGAGGCGAGACTGAACGCTGAAATACTGGTTACATCGGGTTTTATAGACGTTTCTCCCGGTTTTTCGTATGTACATGATTTTCAACCTTATGTCGGTCCTTCGATATCTCAGTCTCATTATGCACGATTCTTCATCAGGGTAAATTTCACACATTCATAGTTCCGGGACATCCTCTGATTGGAAGAAGCAAGATCACGCCACTTTCTCATTTGGCTGAATATCGCCCTTATGACTAAAGACATACAGCCTATTTCTTTGTTTGATTTGAGGAATTTTATTCTGAGGGTAGTCCGTATAACCGTCCGTTTCGTAAGCGGTGATCCCAATTATTGAAACATAAATTCCCGAATGTTTCCCATTTATGCTAAAATACTGTTGTCCTAACGTATAATAACACATAAATAAATTATCCTTTTAATGTCCTTTTCTAATTACTAGAAAGCTTAATTATAGTCTACCTATTTTATTATCTAATCATACAATTATTCTCCAATCCAATTTGCTCCTCCAGTAATTGGCAACATTTTTCGATAATCCAACAGTCCAAGAATACTGCACACATATGCATATCATTGGGACGCTTTGTGATTGGTCCATAAAAAGGCGCCAATATTTTACGGTTTGCCCAAAATCAACCTTATGTCTAAGAGAAAAAGGTCTATTCCTTAGGAATCTTATCAGCGGGTACTTTCGATTATTTATCTTTGCCATAGACAATCAGTTCTGTATTAACTAAGTTTTCCCATTCGAACCCGCAAATAATATTATTAATTTAGCTATCACAAATCACTTTCATAACCTCACCAATAATTTTCTCTTAATTTTCTAATCTATATAATATAATTAAACTAAATTAAAACATTATCTTAATTCCGATAACTTTCCCTTAACCATAACTTACGCGATCGTATTTCGTTACATCACTTTGAATTCATTCGGTCAGTTTAGATATCATTCGATGTTTACATTCATGTGGTGAAGAAAATTAATTAAGTATTGGAATAATCTGCAACTGTCCTATGTTATGTTTATAAGTGCCAGGGTTGTAAATATACCCTTCCTTGGGTGCTTTCGTCACCAACGTCCATGGATAATTATACTAGGTAAGATTGCAATTCACTCATATCTTTTCCTAATATAATGTTTTTCCAAACGCCTAACGTAATTGTTTGAGCAATGTTCGAATCTATCCATCGCTCTGTAAAAATCTCCTAGGAAATAAAGCTTACAATTTTTCCAGCTCTGAAACCCGTAACTGAAGATTGCAACTGAAGTTTCAAATTCTGAATGAACTGTAAATTATTTTTTAATATGTTGACGAGGCTACGTTCCGTCACAGCCGGCCCCAACTATTATGCGCAGTGGTCGCCTTCGGCTCTAACGTAGAATAATAGTTCCTCTTAAATAAATAAAATCTTAACTTATAATAATAGTTAAACAGCAAAGCCTTGTCCGGTTGAAGAAACCCATTTAATCAAATGCAATCTTCACTGTCTCATCACTATCATACACCACATCACATAGACATTCATCTCATATCAAAAATCCCCCCCCCCCCCCTTCCTTTTTATTCCTTCACAGCTAGCCACACACTCTTCCTTACTCACCATCTCATTAATAAAGTTCACACCATCTATCTTTCATTGGGATCCCCTTTTACTTTCATTTCATACAACCAAACAAGGTATTACCAGTAAAACTATAAAAAAAAATTAAAAATGATTCATAAAATTTTTTTCAGCACAGACTGTCCTTAGCCTGAAATAAAAAAATATATCTATCATACCTTTGTATGTTATGATATACCTTAAAAGATACATAATACCGGTTCCTCTCTCAAGACTTAAAACTATAATGATAGAGTTATAATGCCACCACTCATGATAAAAGTAAAACTTTTTTCCAAATTGGTACCTTTAATTTTAATTCCATAGTTATGATTATTAACCCCTATATTTGCAATATTCAGAGTCATCCTGTATATCAATAAATATATAATATATAATGTCTACATTGTAAAATGGAAATTAATGAATACCCTTTTAAAACCCCTATTAATCCCTCAAGGTTTAACATGGATTACTTCTTCTTTAACTTATCTTAAAATAGTACATATCCGTTTACTTTGTTCCATTTCATGGCATAGCATCAAATTAATTAAGCAATTATGTAGGTCATAAAATGCAGCGAAATTCAAAAGATAATAAACTTCCAAAAGTTATACTATGAAATAATCATAAAAGTATAGGCATGACCTTGTTTTGAATAGCTTATAAATGACTATCAGTCTAAAATATGGAAAATAATCATTGGTAGTTATTGAGTTAATAATATCATAAATACCCTAATCATTTTTTTTTTCTTCCAGGAAAAATGTCCTTTCAACTAATGCCGATGCAACATAAGAAATACAGGCAACCATTTCCTTACTAGCTAATGATTAATGTCCTATTTTTGTTTTCGTTTTGTAACAGTTTAACTACCCTTATACGGAAAAAGAAAAATGAAGCGCCCTTAAAGGTTAATGGTGATGATGATGGGTGAAAACTTCCCTACTATAACGTTCTAACAGGTAACATCAAAGTATACACTTTCACACAACCGCAACGGCAGGAGCCCTGGTGTAGAGAACGAGTGACCAAAGGACTTCATTACGACTGAACCCTAAAACTACATTAATAATTTTAATAACAAACAAGTAGGGCCCTGAGCTACCCTAGGCCAACAAGACCAGTTGATACCTCTACTAGGTACTAACTTCGATTGGCTAACTAGTTATTCTCCTAAGGCTTCTTAAATATGGCTCCGTACTAACCTGAGCTACTGAAATCAATTTGCACTCACATGAAGTCGCCAGTTGAGATTTGATATAGAACAAAATTACTTAAACCTTATTTACAAATTCCAAGTTAAACAAACGATAATGAGATCTATCTTGATGTTGCCGTCATTTAATGGTTTATGAGATTAAACAACATAATACTTGAATTTTCAAATTGGTATTTCTGGGTTGTACTTGAAAACGCGCGATCTATTTCAACGCCAGCGCCATCTACAAATTAACGGGTTACCTAAGATAGCCCTAGTACCCGTTACTGGACGGAGCGAGTTGTATTAGTTTTTAACGGTAATTCGTCTAGTCTACTATAGATATCTATGTGATTGCGTACATTGTTGTGGGTGTTTGAGATAAAGACTCGATCGCTGCTAGTTGCTACCTGCGATAATAAATTAAGAACTTCATCAAGATATCTCATGATGGTATATATCTACCTTATTCAAATTCATTGATCTTCATTAAAAGAGCTCTTACAGGTGTAAATGTGGATTTGACCTATGAGCGAGATGACATTATTTAAAATCCACCCGTCATACTTGAAGGCAATATTCTCTTCTAACAGCCTACTTTGTACTCATACCCTGTATGCTTCTATATTTGTGACTAAGCAAAAGACTAGCCTAAATTATAGGAAGAGAAGGTAAAATTTAAATGTCCTCGGGTGTTTGTAATTTTGAACCACCTCTACTCTCATAATTATTGACCTGAGAAAGAAAGTTTATATAACAAAGCATGCTTATTTTATCATGTTCTATAAGATTCTTCAACAAAAATGTAGGGTTATATAGACATCAAAATTTACCCTCAAAAATTTTCTAAGTCTTAGATTCATATAAATTTCATAACGTTTGAACCCCAATATCTCATTAAATACTAATCTGAGGGAAAAGGTTTATGTAATAAAACGTGCTTATTTTATCATGTTTTATAAGATTCTTTAGCAAAAATGTAAGGTTATGTTGACATCAAAATTTACCTTCAAAATTTTCTGTTCTAGGGCCATATAAATTTAATAACCTTTTGACCCCAATATATCAGTAAATTCTAATCTAAGGGAAAAAGTTTATATAATAAAACATGCTTATTTTATCATGTTTTATAAGATCTAGTGACAATAGTAGAGGGTTATACTGACATAAAAAAAATTCCAAGAATTTTCTAAGTTTTTAAAATTTGCTCGGGCTTGCTTGGTCTGAATTTTAATAGCTCGGTAAATATTGATTTTAGGGAAAAGTGGTCCGTATAAAAGATGTTTATTTTAGTTACCTCTATGCGATGTCATCATATGTAGAATAAAAATGTTATAATGACACAAACATTTATAGGTACTGTATTTATTGATATTCCGGAATGTTTCGCAGAGGAACCTTAAAAACATAAAAGGTTCCTCGACAAAATTAGTGTGTAAATTTACTATTTTAATTGTAAAACGTTTAACTGGATGGTAAAATGTTTATATCAACTAGATCTGATATTAATTGACAACTATTGTCAAATCTCTTTTCAATCATTATAACATTTATTCTTGATAAGGCCGCATCTTTTATTGAATGTAACCTATGGACGCGATGTTTCTACCTAATTTTCAACAGTCTATTTATCAGAATGTATGATTATGACAAAATTATACTAACCTTTAGGGTGTTATATTTTCGAGTCGGATCGGATTGTTATTACTAACTTCATATTCACGAAAATGAACTCATCACTCTGGTTCTCACTTTTCAACTTGAACACCCTCCTAACACAAAACTATAATCACCATTAATTTTACTGATAAAACTTTTATGTTTCTTTGCAAACATGATTCAAACAACATAATATTTTTTTTTTTTTTTAGCGGTTACATCTGACAATGACAATGACAATTATCTTTCAGTGTTGCTTGCGTCATTTAAATTTAGCCAAACAGACTGTGTTGCACTACTTTGAATACCTAACACCGTTCTATAAAATTATTCTAATAGTATCTAGTCCATATTAATTAATTACTATCTCAATGGTTTCGCAAGTAAATTCTGCCAACAAACCGTCTCAAAATATGTCAAATTCCGATTAATTCGTTAATCTCATCATAAGTATAACTGGTAACTCATAAAATTGTTCTGTCATTTTGACATGTGAAAATGTTACTACCAAAATATCCTATTCAGCTCAAACTATACTACATTGGCAACTCCGGCTAAACTCTAGGTACGTTCAGAAACACTTCTTCTATACAATCATAAGGTGTCAAATGGTGGACTCTGTGAGTACAATTTATAGTTTCTTATTAATTCAAAGTTGGTCAACCTGGCAGAATGTCAAATTCAATCATGATGCTAAACTTATTGCCCACGTCTGACACCCGATTTGGTCGGTTATTAATTTTCCTTTAATTTCAGCTTATAAATTTTTACCGTAATATATGGCAACACTTAGGGTCCCAATTTTTTCAAATATGGTAACTATTAATATTCACAGACAATCAAAATATATTTTGTCAATGGCTAGAGGGATCTCACATGCCCCGACCTGATATCGGTTCCAACCTCCGATACGATACTGACTAGATAGAATGTACGAGTTGTATCCGACTTCCTAATCTGATATTGGATACAATGTGAAATATTCCTATTGCTTTGATTAGTTCGGAAAATCCTTAAAATATTTAAACGTTTCAACCACGCGACTTGACAATCTCTATTGTCCGACGATTATTTGTTATAAGGAAACAACAAATCGTGACAACTTTGATAATACTTATCTCGGGACTGTTTTTCGGTTTCATAAAAAAAGTCAAATCCAGTCATTGATTTTGAACATTTTTTCTGAGTAGTAATGATAAAAATAAAACGACGTAAAAAAAAACGCTGAATATGGATTTTTAGTGCCATAATTTTGTAATTGTAATTCGTTTTTAACCTGTCATAAATGTTAAAATCTAAAACGTGAAATATATATATTTAATTGGCAATTCAAAGAATAACAAGATCATAGAAACGTAAAATGACTTAAAATTTATCCTAAACTGATACAATTAAACTACGTATAAGACTAACCTAAACCTCGATAGTTCTAATCTACCTAAAAGTAATGAATCTAAAATGATTTGCATTCAAAAGACCTTTACGATAATACGTGATCGTAATTATTTTCATTTTCTCAAGTTGGATAAAAAGCCATAAAGTATGCAAAATTCCATGCGTTCAAGTGTGTAAACACCTTTACGTTTATTCTCTATGGTAATGGATTAATCCGACCAAATTTGATAGGATAATACTAGTGTTAAAGTCCACCATCTATGTGTGATATTTAATTTTGTCGGCTTACTCAACCGCGGTTCCATAGTTCCATTTGACATCTCTAGTAGTCGGCTGTCTGTTAGCTCTTTTGAAAATGTTCATAATATTCCACAAGAAGAATATAACTAACTTTTTACCAATGGATTCGTGGTATATTATAGTAATTAGTGGATGAATTGACTATGACGTATAAAAGAGTAAGTATGTGTGTAATGCCTATCTTCTATTATTTGTACATGAAACTACACCAGCAGACTGACTTTGTAATCATCGTTAAAATCTTTCACAGGAAGCAAAGGACATATCTTAAGAGAACTTACAATGAAGGGATAATTTAGTAAACTACTTCTAGTATGCAAATAGTATATGTGATACAAGTAAGTTAATGTTGGACATATAATATAATGGAAACGCCAAAGGATTCTATGGTACCGAAATTCTAAGTAAGTTTTATAATATTTATTACCCACGTTTAAATGTGGCGTAATAATAAAATATTTCCTACTGAGTTTAACGTGTAATTTTGTATCTTTACAGGTTTTCAACGTTACCAGACTTCTTTGTGACTCTTTAAAAAGTAATACTCATAACGTTGCTTATTATATATTATGTCGATTTAATAATCGGAACATGAGTAAATGGAATCTAAACAAAATAAATGGTTAAAAAGCTATGCCAGATGTCGGACCCGGTTTATTGAATATCATGTTTGTAAGTATTATTTCTTCTGTCTGCTAATCCTAATTCAGTCTATAAGTATAATAATGCCTATGCATTATTCCACCAATTGACTGGATAAAATGACCACTGCCTATCACACACCCTATCTGGTCTTAACTTGGTTATAATTTATCTACGGAGAGTCGAGCAATGGGCAAATGCGCTAACGGTCGTCCATACTGCCCATATGTGTAGAATGGTTGTTATAATGGGAGATAGTGGTGATGGGTAATATCTTGTTATGCAAGAGCTTATTGCTATAAACTATCATTTATGGCTCGGAGACAGCGATCATTGTTAGTATTATAAGTAAGGAACCATAATACCATACTATAAGGTGTCAGAACTTTCTCTTTTCTGTTTCCTAGTTTTAACCCGTGCCACAGTCTACCTATGTAACGTTCCCTATTTTCTTTTTGTTGTTTAACGATTTTTACCAAATTTTATTTTAAACTTTTCAGGCGGCCCCCGGACCCTCTAACTGATGAACTCGAGAACCACTTCCTGGACTCATTGAAATTTCCTACTGCTGTCAACTACCAAATGAAACCTCACGGACAAATCATAGTACTATCAATTAGAACCTTTCAGTATTGCAACTAATATCCAATACTAATTAAGTTTTTTAATTTTATATTTCTTGGTCGAAAAGAGAAACTGGTGAGTTTCTTCCGGCGCTTCTTCTTACCAGAAGGTCAATTACCCGAGGCGCCAAAGAAAAGAATTAGAGATAAGACATGTAAAAGAGCCCCCGAGGACCCACTTACAGAACCAAATGTTTTATTTTTTTTCTTGATTTTTATGAGTCATATCCGGTACTGTAATACATGCTACAAAAAAAAATCATAGTCGTAAGACCCTACTAGAATGTTTATTTTTTAAGCAATTTGATCTAGACAAATAAGTTAATAAATAAGTTCCTTCTCAATAGTCTACCCGTCATTTGTGTAACTTGCAGGTGCTAAAATACTTTGGTGTAATTGTCGATTCAGTTTTATTGAGGTTTGGTTAAACTATCCTAAATCTACTGGCTGATTCCTTAAAATAAAGTTTAATCGTAAAGCAGGTATGTGCCAAAGATGTAATTTGTTCCATAGAAGTTACTAGCTAATAAAATGTTTATATTCTTGAAGTAATGTCTTGAAATAATGGCTATTTAATTTTTGATTGTCTCATGACTTTGTCCTAATTGTCTAGATGTAGAATTCAAACAATAAATCTCAATGTTTTAACCGCAATTATCTAAGCAAATATTCTATTAATAATAAAGTATCATGTTGTTGGTTTCCCTTTTATTTTCTAGAAATATCCGTATCAAAAAAAAACAATTTTACTTTTGACTACATAACTTTTCTTTACTATAGGGACCTAGAAGCAATATCAATGGTCTATACGAATGGAAAAGGCAACTTAGCAGGCCTGAATAATCATAAACCATCTACAATTGTCAATTCCAAATACAGTAAGTCGTGGTCATACCAATACAAGTCATATTATTGACACTTTATATCAATGTGACCTTAATATAACAATGCACAAGATTTGGATTGGCGGTGTATTCGCCGTGCTCGCTCCCTACTGCTTGGCTGTTAAATAATTTGATTTGACAATTTTAACTAAACAGGTCTTGGGGATAACCTATCTAATATAGGAGAATTAATTTGTGACGAAAATGGCACATGAACGCCCACAAAATTGCTGTGTGCGTGTGGATTGAGTGAGCACCCTTCTGAAATAAAAAAAAACATCCTGTTCATTTAGTAAAAGTTCTAAAACAATTGTAGAACTAAATCTCTGTATTTGTAAAAAGATAAATCAAAAGATATAACCTTTAACGTGTGCTCACTCAGTTCTCACAAACTACCAACGAAATCAGGGAATGTATTCATTTAACAAATAATATTTATATACGAATTTTTAGTAAAACCTGTGCTAACTTACCTTTATAATTTGTAGATCACCTAGTAGCGTATTTAAGATTTTACAAATAATTTCTTATGCTCACTCAATCCGCACACTTTCGAAAACCCGATTTCTGATGAAAAAACTGAAGATTTAATCTGCTATATATGTGTATAGTTTAGTAAAACTAATCTGGGAATTTGTAAAATACAAAACGAACCACTAACGTGGCAGGTTTTTGGATAATAAATGTTTGTTAATGCTCACTCAGTCCACACGTTACAAGTAAGTTAAAAATGTAAATATCTCAATATTTGTAGTATTACATAAACTATAAATTACTTCAGCTTTTAGTAAAAATTTTTACTAAATATCCACCCACTAATATTTTATATTCGTTGTCTGTTTTTAAAGATATTCAATTGCAATTTTTCTAATGTAAGTAGATCGATTAGGTTGACCACACTTTACTATATTATGGTCATATCCAAAATACAGTTCATTTAAAAAATATATGAGATCAAAAAGGTTACTACCCCTGGTACGTCACTTTGACATTGAAAGATGTTTTATTTTAATTTTTTGATCTCGGATTAAAGCTTTTACAGTAAATGAAAGGTAATAATTACGGATCAGGTAACTCTTAATTGTAATAAGTATGTACTAACCTAATCAAAACAATTGTTTACTTTAAAATTTAATTCATGGATATACCATAATATAATAAAGTGTGGTCAACCTAATCGATCTACTTACATTAGAAAAATTGCAATTGAATATCTTTAAAAACAGACAACGAATATAAAATATTAGATGGTGGATATTTAGTAAAAATTTTTACTAAAAGCTTAAGTAATTTATGGTTTATGTAATACTACAAATATTGAGATATTTACATTTTTAACTTACTTGTAACGTGTGGACTGAGTGAGCATTAACAAACATTTATTATCCAAAAACCTGCCACGTTAGTGGTTCGTTTTGTATTTTACAAATTCCCAGATTAGTTTTACTAAACTATACACATATATAGCAGATTAAATCTTCAGTTTTTTCATCAGAAATCGGGTTTTCGAAAGTGTGCGGATTGAGTGAGCATAAGAAATTATTTGTAAAATCTTAAATACGCTACTAGGTGATCTACAAATTATAAAGGTAAGTTAGCACAGGTTTTACTAAAAATTCGTATATAAATATTATTTGTTAAATGAATACATTCCCTGATTTCGTTGGTAGTTTGTGAGAACTGAGTGAGCACACGTTAAAGGTTATATCTTTTGATTTATCTTTTTACAAATACAGAGATTTAGTTCTACAATTGTTTTAGAACTTTTACTAAATGAACAGGATGTTTTTTTTTATTTCAGAAGGGTGCTCACTCAATCCACACGCACACAAAATTGCTTGAAGTACGATGACATAACTCAAACAATTTTCAACCCTTCATCTGCCTAATACATAATTTTTCTCTTGACTTTTAGTTTCCTATCTATAATCTGTCATCTTACCTAGGGATGTACTGACTGCAATTTTAGTAATGTCACTTCATATTCAAAAATGTAATATCACGATTTTACTAAACACTGATTTAAATAAAATTCTGCGTTCTGTATGCTGTTTGTAATTTTTTTTTTTTCATAAAGGTAAGTATTGTATTATAAAATTACTACTGGACAATTAAAGCTATCAATAATTTACTTATGTTTTATGAAAGTAGCTATAGTTATGTCATAAAGGAAGGATGCACAAGAAATACTATTACGTTAAGAAATTCCCGTAATATAATTAATCGACTACCTATATATTCCTGTAAGGTGGACATAATTACAGCTAACCTAATATTTCATCATTACGAATTTTCTCAACATAAATGCCCTAATAGTGCCAAATATATCTTTATAATTATGTGTCACGAATGGAATAAATACAATCTATTTTTGTACCGCACGAGATATAGTTTGTTACTCAAACTAAGCTTATATTTCTCGCTACTGAACGACGTGTAATGCCATCACGCGGCCGGATGACATTCTAATAGGGTACTTGCCTGTAGTCAATAATGTACTGTAATCAACAAGTAATTTATTACTTCACGCTAACCTTGAAATCTGCTTTCGAAAATTTGCAAAAATCAACTAAAATTCACCTATTTAACGTTTTATACGATTTTTAAAAGACCAAAAAGCTATAAATGAAGAGATTATTTGATGTTTGAGCACAATGACGTCATTATGCTTTTTCTCATAGAAACTTCATACTATCCGAGCGTTTTGATAATTCATAAAAAATGACTGATTTGATCCGTCAGGAAAGTACCCTATTGTGATGACACTGACATGACGTTTCTCATCACTATCGCTATCAAAGTCATTCATTGCTACAGCGATGTTTTCTTAGAAAGCCAAACCCTCCTAATTTATGACAACGCGTCGGGAGTGTTAAATTTGTCACAAGTGCCATAACCTATTTTCCTTGTAATTGTTGCCTGACTATTGTGTAGTAAAAATACGTAACGCTACCTGGGTTTTTCTCAAGTGTGATAAATAAGGACTGGGCATGTATCCTAGCAGGTTACCGGTATCAATTTGTAAATGCTAAACAATGAATCAAATAATACAAAGCAAATATAACCTAGTGAGTGTATAAAAAAAATGTTAAAATTTTAAGCATATTGGAGTGTGAAAATGTACAACAATGAACTGTTTTGTGAGTTAATTATGTTAGTGTACAAACAGCAAGCTTTACATTACTGCAAACCATGATAATATTTTTTGGAAACATAACCTATGAAAGTGGTTTCTTTAATTATGAAAACATGTCCTTTAATTTGAAAAATAGTTTGAAATCTGACTTTCAATTATCATTGTACACGAAGAGTTGCAGTGCCCGGTTGGAATCACCAAGCAAACACAAACTTTTCTAATGATTAAGTGATGTCGGTGACCGTCGGCCTTGACCCCTCCTCCACCTCCTTCATGAAGCAAAGATAAGAGTTGCAAAGTGCTTGGGAACCTATTTGTGGATTTTATTATCTACTAATCATAACTAGCCCAGCTTAATGATGAGTCTACTACAACATAACTACATCTCAGAATACAATTCGATTAGAAATCATAATTTGTCTTTGGAGAGTCTCCGGAGAAAATTTCCAAACACGGATTTTTCTTTCTACAGTGATGAATACTGATAAAACAAGGTTGGTATGATCCTTAATTGATAATTTAATTGCACGTTTCTGCTTTATTATTTATATTCATATTAATTTCTCAATTTCTTACTTGAGTCATAAAACAAATAATTATTGTTGGTATTTTTGAGAAATGATTTTCTGATTATTTCCTAACTATAACTATTGTCATGGTTTGAGGTAACCACCTGTTTAGTAAGATAAAACTCTGTAAATTTCTAAAAATAATTCTGTGGTTTTAATTGAAAATGAAATTAATAAAAAATAAATTATTCTATTGTTTCAGATTAATAGTGGAGTGAAAAGATAATACATGATAATGAAGTGTTGGCAAAAAGATAATAATGTTGTTCCTGCTTGGTAATAAACAGTTATGCAGTTATTTTAATAGAAGTGATACCTGCCCTGTGCTCATGACTAAATTTGGTTTAATTATTAATGAAGACTTTGAAATACACATAATTTAATCAATAAATCCCTGCGGCCCCCCGTCTTTCTATCCATTAACGACAACAAATTGTAACCCATTGTTGGGTTACTACAGACAAGCTTATGATAATAAATGTAACTTTTCTGATTAAACTAGCTTTTAACTAATCCTGGTATCACGGTATCACATATTGTAGTATCTCTCTATCCTACCTAATATACTACTACACTCGCTACTCTACATCTTCTATCCCGCCCAAGAAATCCGCCTTAGAAAATCTGCCCTACTGAAATTATATGACGATGGACTTTGTAGCTGAACCTATACTACTGAAATTTAGTACTGAATGAAAATCTAAAGAATCTGAAACTACTGGTAATTTTCTCTGAATCTAGTGTAAGTACTGAAGGCTGTTAATACTGAACTATTCCTATAATACTTATTACTGAATGGTTGATATGCTATACCTAAAATATTAATCAAAGCTTGTCTTTGGCCATGGCGTGATCGTTCTAGTATTGGTAGGACCCTTCGTCGTGGTGTAGATAACCCAGAACTCTTTTCGATAAGACAGGGACTCCGCAGGAATATTTGACTTGATTGAAGGAAATGTAAGTATGGTAGATATAAAATAAATGAGCTAACTTTTTATTATCTTATGTAAGAAAGGCGTAATGTTAATAAGAGATGATATCATGTTAGAGTTCTATATTCTAGACTATACAGAAGGTTCTAGAGAGGCGGGAAGGCAGTCATGAGTCATTCTATACAAAATTGTCTGTCAATTGAAGTAGTCTTTTTGTATGATTATAGTCGTTGATATTATAGTATAAAAAAAGGTATTAGAGTTGTGGCAAGGGTGGCGCTCCTACCTCCGCAACCACCAGTAGCTCCGGCCATAGACGATAAGCCCCCTCCACAAAAATGCCTGGAGGCATATAACATTTATGGGAAATTCTTGTATCGGCTCAGATGCCAATATTACTGAGAGGACAGCAAATAGGGAGGTTATAACGTAGTGTTATAACTAAGGTGCTGTATCTATAGCATATGTCAGTCCCAGCTCCCCACATGCAGGACAACATAAGCTAAGATACAGGCTTATCTATAGACTGATTCTGCTCTAATACCTGGCAAGAAGAATTGTGAAAGATGGATTATTTTATGGAATTTGCTCAATCTTCACAATTCATGAAACTACCAACGTTTTGTAAGGTAGGGCTTTGCGAATGGTAAAAAACGTCGCAAAATAACCATCCACCGGTCAGTTGACCTACCAGTACAGTCACTGTATGTAGAGGGTCTAGTCATAGTATTCAGTCTAGTAGTCTTGTCAAAGGCAGGATGTCAGTAACCCTATAACGGTCAAGTGTCTTGGCCTAGCTATACTAAGATGTCAGTCAGTCAAACCTATTTCATAATATGATAAAGAACAAATCAAAAGTAAGCAGTCAATAAAGCCTAAATCATAATGTGATATGTATTAAGTGTGACTTTGATGTCTTAAAAGTCGGTATGTGGGAACCTAGGATTAAACCAGTGTACCTAAATCCCTACTCGAATAGCTACCAAGGGTCCTCCCAGAGCTGGTTCTTATTGACGAATAAGAGTGGTGTATCAAGTGTTCAAACTTGTTATGTAATTGAGAGTAAACTCTCCCTAAGCCAATTATAATAAAGCTCCCAAAGCACTCACGCTAAAGAGTTCAAAATCACATACTCAACAGACACCGGTCGTAACCTGCATGACTCCCACTAACATTTGCGGGGATATGGACTCTGACCTCCCCGGGATTGTATAATAATGTGGCGTGACGATATAAGAAATGGTAATACTACAAATCAACTCTGGTCGGTATTCCTTGAACTAAGCTCCCCCTACAAGATACCCATGGGTCACTAATAGCAAAGGGTCAAACAAATCGCGAACTAAGCTCGAGTATACAACAGGGGTATGACTGCATTTCGGATTTCCCGCTAGGCAGGGCTCAACTCTCCGAGGAGAGGCCAACAATCCTCCATCAGCCAAATGCTCGGCAAAGCCGGACAAGCAAGCTTGTTTGTATGGCATGCGTCGGTGAAGAACACATAACCACACTAGGGTTTCCCACAGTCACACGGTCATTAGGGAGAAGTACAGTAGACACTCACGTCAGCCTGAGTTACCCATGGGTCCACAAACGGCGTGACTATGCTTGGGTGAGCTATATAAACTACGGATCAATATTAATGACAATAACCTCTACTATCAGTAACCCCTAAGGAACTGCAACCTTGCCGACAGGACTCCTGCCTGCATGAGTACAATTCTGAAACCTATCCCCAGAACTACTAGCCTATCTCGTAAGTACAGTCAGTCCGGAGGCAGAGACCGCTCCCCTGTCACATTACGGCAATATGGCAGACAAACCGTCTCCCCCCGATTACCACGGCACCTACCTAATATCATATAGTAATGATATATCTATTGCTAACTATACACCCCCTATCCACCTATTAAATTGACCTCATTTTCCCCCCCTTTTAAGATCAATTTACTACCTACTCGGTTCCCAAAAGAATGCTTGAAGTTGTCTATAAGTAATAAATAAATTTATGACTATCAGCTGCTAACTTACCCTATACTAAATTAATGTGCAAGTATGTGTGACTGAATGTGTAAAGTTTATGTAAACATGAATAAACATCGGGTAATATTTGCCTGAACACGGGTTTATCATCATAAAATATAAAAGCATCCACTCATAGAAATGCAATAAGTAACAAAACCATCCCAATATATTACATGCAAGTATCCGACAATAGATTCGTCTCATCACATTCACAACACATAAATGCATAATAATTAAAATAAATAAATCCCAGTGAAACCAACAAAAGGTCTCGGTGTTTTGAATATGTTCCAATTCGTACTCTTAAAGATTCGTAAATAAAACTTCCTAGGAAGTAAGTTGCATACATAACTCAGTATAGTAAAGATTGAGGGTATGATTGCACACGCAAATACGCAGCAGAAAATATGTATGTTCAGATAAATGAACACTTATAAAATTCATGAGAAACCGCACATTCACACCACGATACGATAACGTACCACCTGACTTAAATCTATCTAACCATACCTGTACGAAACTCATAAACTCATTATTCATAAACAAATGGTAGTTTACGCAACAATTAAACGCAAGCTTACAACTATGTAAAACCGTGAGGTAAAACGTAAAACCCGACTTAATTCTATTCATACGTGTACGAAACTCATATCCGCCCTGTTCATAAGACATATGATCGCTAGCAGGTAACTATGTAAATCCGCATAGTAAAATGTAGAAGCCGACCTAAGTCTATTCATACATATATAGACACACACTATCCCCATAAACCGAGTGGAAATTATCGCATTAATTAGCTGTAATTTAAATAATATGACGCGCACTAATTTGTTCTGCACAAATACCTTCATACACAACAATCGTAAGGAAAAATTCGTAAAATGGTATAAACACATTCATATTCGGTACACATTACACAAACAATAGTTCAATGTCATAAAAGGTTTCAGTAGGAAAATAGTAACATAATGATGATATACACAAAGATTCACATGCACAAAGAACCTTTAGGTAGCCTCGCCTATGCTCGATCAAAAAAAATATGCTAACAATTTCGCTTGACGTCTCAACCGAAATTGTTGCTATCTTTGACTCAAAATGCATTTAATATGATACTAACTTTAGTAAACTTTAGACAATTCTAGGACCAAACAGGCCTATGACTTTCTGACTCCCAAAACAAGCAACCCCCACACGGATAGCCCTACCAGTGATAAAATAAAACACTTACCCCTCGATGTCTTCAAACCTCTACGAACAGGAACCGGATCTTGCCCCAGGACGACGCGCCCGCCGCCGACCCGCTCGGCCGCCGATAGTCACGATTCCCTCCGCTGTAAGGACAGGAACACGCCGCCGCCGTGGTCTGCACGTTCACCGCCAGCCAGCCCTCCGCGGCGCCGTTGCTTGTTTGTCTTTGTTATCTTCAATCTAGGACCAGGTGCACGCCGTAGAGCACGGGCAAGCCGAGGGTGTCCTCCCCGCTGCCCCGCCGTTGATTATTGACGATTCCCTCCGCTGTAACGTGGATTTAAGTTTCATATTATGGTTCAAACTATGATCGCAGGATTCTTACCGACTGTCGGCCTAGATTAAACGTAGGTCTCCCTAAATTTTTTGACAAGAACCCCTTGTATGCAAGACAGAACTTTTGAAAATGGACATAAATCTTTCCTATTTAAAACATGACCCTTTTGTAGGTAGGCCTGGACTAACTTAACGAACATAGGACCTGTTGACTGAAATGTGACTAAACTAAGACTAAAATCTGGCTAAAAATGGGCATGGCTCCCGCGTAGGCCCAGCCTGGACTAATTAATGGATGTAGGCCTTCCCCAATTTGGTCATAAACCCTCGACTAAGATGTGACTAAAATGTGCCTAAAACCTGACTTAATTTGGGCATAGCTTCCGCGTCGGCAAGCCGCAAATGAGAATAATTGAAGAAGTCCCTAACTCTGGCTAAAAATGGCGATGACCCCCCCGTCGGCAAGCCGCAGATGAGAATAATTGAAGAGATCCCTAATCTGACTAATAACTGAACATAATCTCGAAAGATTTTCGCAAAGGTTCAGTTATTTCCTAACACTAGACATAGCCTGTACCGGCCTGTACAGCTTTCGCAGAGATCTAGTATCGGCGACTAAATGTTGGCAGCCTCCAGGGCTGGTTTGACGACGTAGACTATTGATGGCAGCTCGCGAGAGCTGAGGTTGGTTTCAGTGTCGCCGAGGCGAGACTGAACGCTGAAATACTGGTTACATCGGGTTTTATAGACGTTTCTCCCGGTTTTTCGTATGTACATGATTTTCAACCTTATGTCGGTCCTTCGATATCTCAGTCTCATTATGCACGATTCTTCATCAGGGTAAATTTCACACATTCATAGTTCCGGGACATCCTCTGATTGGAAGAAGCAAGATCACGCCACTTTCTCATTTGGCTGAATATCGCCCTTATGACTAAAGACATACAGCCTATTTCTTTGTTTGATTTGAGGAATTTTATTCTGAGGGTAGTCCGTATAACCGTCCGTTTCGTAAGCGGTGATCCCAATTATTGAAACATAAATTCCCGAATGTTTCCCATTTATGCTAAAATACTGTTGTCCTAACGTATAATAACACATAAATAAATTATCCTTTTAATGTCCTTTTCTAATTACTAGAAAGCTTAATTATAGTCTACCTATTTTATTATCTAATCATACAATTATTCTCCAATCCAATTTGCTCCTCCAGTAATTGGCAACATTTTTCGATAATCCAACAGTCCAAGAATACTGCACACATATGCATATCATTGGGACGCTTTGTGATTGGTCCATAAAAAGGCGCCAATATTTTACGGTTTGCCCAAAATCAACCTTATGTCTAAGAGAAAAAGGTCTATTCCTTAGGAATCTTATCAGCGGGTACTTTCGATTATTTATCTTTGCCATAGACAATCAGTTCTGTATTAACTAAGTTTTCCCATTCGAACCCGCAAATAATATTATTAATTTAGCTATCACAAATCACTTTCATAACCTCACCAATAATTTTCTCTTAATTTTCTAATCTATATAATATAATTAAACTAAATTAAAACATTATCTTAATTCCGATAACTTTCCCTTAACCATAACTTACGCGATCGTATTTCGTTACATCACTTTGAATTCATTCGGTCAGTTTAGATATCATTCGATGTTTACATTCATGTGGTGAAGAAAATTAATTAAGTATTGGAATAATCTGCAACTGTCCTATGTTATGTTTATAAGTGCCAGGGTTGTAAATATACCCTTCCTTGGGTGCTTTCGTCACCAACGTCCATGGATAATTATACTAGGTAAGATTGCAATTCACTCATATCTTTTCCTAATATAATGTTTTTCCAAACGCCTAACGTAATTGTTTGAGCAATGTTCGAATCTATCCATCGCTCTGTAAAAATCTCCTAGGAAATAAAGCTTACAATTTTTCCAGCTCTGAAACCCGTAACTGAAGATTGCAACTGAAGTTTCAAATTCTGAATGAACTGTAAATTATTTTTTAATATGTTGACGAGGCTACGTTCCGTCACATAAGGAATGTTTGTATTCATGTACATATGTAAATACATAGAAATTATCCAAGACCCTGGAGCAAACCGCATAGTTTGGATGACACCAGATCGATGTGTGCAAGACTGACCCAGATATTTATTTTAGTAGGTGTGTAGACACGTTTAGTAATAAAGGGAAGAATTATTGCCAAGTACCAAGATGAAATAATCCTCTTGCTGTAGTAAAATAACAAATACATATAATCTGCACACAAAGAAGACTAAGCAGTAAAATATATGGTAGAATGGTAAATTTGATTGTTCGCTATGAATATTTTACTATCATAGAGTTTTTATTTAATGTATACCCTGTTTTCACACTGACGCCGCAATCTGCGAAAATATGTGAAACTTATACGACATGTTTCCATGCAATTTCCGCGCTTCACGTTGTCAGTGTGCAAACAAGGTTGCGATTGTGTAGATATGGATTATTTTGCTGTTCATAAACTACACAAATGCAGGGTGGGTTACGAAGTTATGAGACAAGATAATCTAAAAACACTATTATCACTTATTGAATCAACCTGTATTTAATCATTTTGTGATACACATATGAACATTATCATTCACTCGTTCAATACATTCGTGCCAGCTCTTGCGAATCGACCTGTACTATGTGATGTAAAACAAAATTCTACCATGTTTTTATCGCTGGATGTTTTAATATATTCATTGATAAGCAACAAGTTTTGTTTTAGTACCGGGGAAATGTATTTGAAAAACATATTTTGTATTAAGCCTAAAGTAACGCCTATAACGAGTGAGAGGGACACCATGATACGAACTTTGAACGAAGATATTTGGAGTATAGGCCCTGGGGTGAGCGCGGTGCGGGATAGCGTATTAGAAGAGCATTCGCGCAATCTTCTTGAATTGATACTTGAGTTTACCGTAGGAAACCGGTTTCTAACGATTATTTTACATTTTTTAGAGGTTGAAGTCCGTGTGCTCGATACTGTCCCGACTATTGGGCATTAACGTGTCGTGTCCTAGTGATCTAGGACATTTATCTTATATAAATCAAGCCCCTGAAATTTTTTTGGGCTCAAACATGCACAGCTAAATTGTGGAGAAATGCCCAACGCCAGTCCGCACCAATACACAAAAAAAACCCACCCACATGTCTCCAATCTTCTATCTTACCTATGGGTGTAATTTTGAACAGTACCGTAGAATGGGGTGAGTAGGCTTCGCGGGGGGAGTTGGCTTGCGAATCCAGAATTTCATTTTTGAGTAGTTACTTTAATTTTTGGGCTTAGGTTGCTCTCAAAGTAATTTGATTATATTTTTAGACATATTTTTTCTTCTTTTCGCAACATTAAGCTGCCAAATCATACAATTTTGAAACACAAATTCACTGTCAAAGTTGATGCTCGAAATCGGCGGATTTTTAGTTGAATTTAACTTTGTTTTTAAATGATGTTTACCAAAGTAAGTGTTCATACACCTTTCGGATATCGTTTATATACTTACATGGCTTATTGGAAACAGAAAAACTTAAGTTATATTTTCTTTATTTATAATGGTTTTAACATAGAAAACGATCCAACCCCATTTGAGGATTTTTATGGGGTGAGCAGGCTTGTACTGAGGGGTGAGTTGGCTCGAGAACGGGGACAGTTGGCTCATGAATAGGGAGAGTTGGTCTTACGAACGGGGTGTGTTGGTTTGATAGAGGGGGGAGTTGGTGTTCGTAGTTCAGGGTTGTCGATTTACATAAGTAGTCAAAAGTGTCTTACATTATGATAAAATGGTAAATATTAAAAAAAAATTAAGTAGCGGAGGAATTCTATAAATTGCAAATTAAATGAATATGTTATATTAAAATTTGCAATTCTCTTGACAAGTCGAGCTATTGTCTTGATCCGAAAGTGTCAACCCTAGCAATTTTTCCATCTCACCCCATTGCTAGGCCTTCTCACCCCAACTACGGGGTGAGCTGGCTTTGCCTACTATTATGAATTTTTCATTGAAACTATGCAATGAAGCAACAAACTATCATTGACAAACTGAAATTCTTACCTCCGGAACACTTTTTTTGTATATAAATCAATGTACCACATATAAAAATAAACTTTTATCCAGGTTTGAACTTCGATTTCCAGCCAACTCACCCCGTTTTACGGTATGAAATCTCGAATTCCGTCATTTTGAACAGGGAATGCTTTCAAAGTAAGTTTGATTGACATGCGTGATATGATATTATGTAGATTAATAAAGAAACTCTTTGTTTCGTTTCAATTTTGGTTCTGTCATATATCATTCGCAGATATTTTCTTATGAAATTTCTTGGGTTTTTATATTGCATGAGAAGTACGAGCGCATAGGTATAAATATGGAATTGTATAATAAATATCGTAATAATGATGTTTTATCTGTCTTCGTTAACCCTTTGACCGCCACAGACGGCCACAGCCGTCAACCAAAAATCGTGACTGTCACGCCTATGACGGCCCTGGCCGTCAACGTTTTTCTAATGAAAACCTATTGAAAAACAGCTACCTCTGTGGCGTCAGTGGCACGGCGTATTGCTTCGCCCTTGAGCGTTCAAAAGGTTAATAGAGTCCCACCCGTTTTGCGCACACGAAGCACGGCGGGACATGAACGTACACCGCACTCCAGTAGGCTTATGATGCTACGTTTTATCACGCGATAAATAAGTTATAAAGTATCCGTCACTCTCACACACTATTTGCTAGAACGTGATGGATGCATTATGCGTGTTCGTCAGATTGGTGAGGTTTACAATTAAATCAATAAATTTTACCTTTTAAAAGAGAAACTGGTGAGTTTCTTCAGGCGCTTCTTCTCACCAGAAGGTCATCTACCGAAGCGCCAAAAGAAAAGAACCAGACATGTAAAAGAGTCCTTGAGGTCTACTTGCAGAAATAAATGAGTTTAAGTTTGAGTTTGGTGTATGGACATGCAGACCTAGGAATGTAAGGGGCAAACGCCTGACAGGTAGGTACTAGAGGTAGACGAAAATTTTTATCGACATTTATGGATATCGATATTTTTGTTTTCGACTTTTCTTACCATATGAAGTTCTTGACAAATAATACTAAAGAAGTCCTTTAAGACGAAGACTATTAAGTTAATAATTTCCATATACTTAAATAAAACACAAAGCTGGGTATGATTACTAGCTTAGGTGGAAAGCATCGAAGAGAGATCGCGCATCGCGGAGAGTATCGATACGCGAACTTTCTACTTGCCTTTCCATTCTGCACCAAAAACTTAAATATGTTAATGCCAAAAATATAATTCATAAATTTCGATAAAAAATTTGGTCTACCTCTAGTACCTGTCAGGCGTTTGCCCCTTACATTCCTAGGTCTGGGCATGAGTAATAAAAATCTGGGGTTACGGGAGTACCCCCGCCAAGTCGAGGAAAACAAAGGCACGGCCGTACCATCCTTTTCTCGAAGCTATTCAGGCCATTTTCAGCCTCTTGTAATTTTGTGCTGGCTAAAGCTAGACTTAAATATATTTTTCATCACACTTGCTCGAAAATGGTGCATTACACGTAGGTTTTGCGGGCCGTAAATGAGCTATTACGCCCTAGGGCGTAATGGTTTTCTTTTTAAATTTGAAACGCTGGTTCTGTTTTACACTTATTTGTCATGTTCAAAGGAAACTACCAACTTACTTTTTTAACTTTTATCACTGAAATATTTAATTAAAGAGAACTGTTATTGCAAATACATGTAAACACATATTTCTGTAACATTATTTAAATGTTTCAATAGTGTATTTCAGTATTTTGCAATTATAAAATCAACCGTTTTAGGTCTGTACCGCTATGGTTTCCGAACGTTTCGCATTGTCTATGGATATGTCACTAATGTCACTGTCAGTTTTACAATTTTATTAAGGTTAAGTAAGGTTAATTTTAATTAGATTTCCTCACAAGTGTGATGAAAAACATTGTGTGTGCCACGGGCGGTAAAGGAATTACAAACTCGTGTTATTAAAGCCCTCGGCTTCGCCTCAGCCTTGTAACAAACACTCGTTTGTAATTCCTTACCTACCGCCCTTGATACACAATGTACTATTATGCCACACCTGGCCATAAAGGGGCTTTTTCCGCACGCTGCGCGGCCAAGTGTAGACATAAAATTATGTACACAACACGGGACGTAATAAAGAAAGCCCTCGATCGCATATTTGTGTCCCTCGCTTGCAGCTTGGGCCGCAAACACCTGCGATCTCGGCCTTTCTTTGTATTACCACCCTAGTTGTGTAATGTTCAATAATATACAATTTAAACATGTAGTTTAACAACTATTGCACGTCTAAGTTCCTTAGTTTTTCACATTGACTGACTGATGGTCATCATAATTCTAAGGTAGTTCTAGTATACCCACTAGCTCCAAATTTTAAACATAATTGGACGTAGTTTAGCGAAAAGGATCCAATCCACAAGACAGATTTATATGGAATTGCATACAAAACCGTGTTGTGGATTGGATTCTTTTCGCTAAACTTCGTCCAATTAGCTGTTAGCCTATCATGTCATGTAAAACCTAAATATATTGCAATTTCAAGGGGAGAACCCACAGAACGGGGAGGAACACATTTTATAGTTCTCAAATTAAGTCAAATGAAGTCGGTGGAAATCAGTTCTGTGGGCACCCCCCCCCCCCAGTACTGACTTGCTTGGTTTAACATTACATCTCAAAACTTTTTTGTTGTAGAAGAACTGCGTTGCGAGACTTGATAGCAGCTAACATTACATAATGTTTTTGATGGCATTATATTTTTAGAACCTATCTATTCAATAGTATTAAACGCACTTATTTATACCAGGTTGTACGTGTATCCGCTTCACGTCGACGCTGGGCAAGGAGCGCGGCACGTTCAGCAGCCCGGACTACCCGCGCGCCTACCCGCCGCGCCTCGACTGCCTGCTCTACACCTTCCTCGCCGCGCCGCACGAGATCGTCGAGCTCGTCTTCACCGACTTCGACATCTATAAGGGACACCTCGAGTAAGAAATACAAATTATTTTTCGGTACCGTCTTTGCGTAGGATCTTTGCCTACCTGATTATAGGCACCTAGGCAAAGTTACAGCTCTTAACGGTACTGAATTCTGCACAGTTCCTATGAAATTATCATTATCGTCATCGCCCTCACGCTTTTCCCCATTTTTTTGCTATTCTGATCATGATCCCAGAATATTGCTGGAAGGCAAAATTCGGACAATTTTCGGCAAAATTGTCCGAATTTTGCCGTAATATGGATCTTGCACTAAGATTTAATGAATATAATTCGTTTTAATTCTATTTGTGCTATCTTATGATATATTATTATTATAAGCAGGGAGCGTACTTTTAGTGCCGTTGACAGGCAAATGACGTCAACCTACATACAGGCTGATTTAGTTAAAGTATTACATTGATTTACCTTTACCGTAAATTACCGGTATCGTTTAAGTTATGAATTAATTATTTTTTTTTACTTTCATTGATTGGTGTCAATGGTAGAAAACATTTTGTAAGTAAAAAAATATACGTCTGTTTTTTTTAATAACTTTAACGGAAAATTGGGAATATTAAGCGGATATGCGATTTGACATATACTTATCCGAATGCGGCCCCTTCTATATCAAAATGCGTTTCTGTTATTATATTTTCTAATTTCCCTTTGCAATAAATAAGATAACACAGGCAGACATATCTTGATTTATAAAACGGCTTCTACAATTGACACCAACTAATAAAAGTAGTGATAAAATTAATTCATAGCTTTTACGATACCGGTAATTTCCGGTAACGATAAATCAATCTAAAACCTAAAAATAATGTATGTAGCTTGACGTCATTTTTACGCCATCGGCACGAAAAGTACGGTCCCTGATTATAAGTTAGCACAAATAGACTTAAAATAACTGGCCAAGAGCATGTCGGACCATGCTCAGTGTAGGGTTCCATAGCCGTAACTATAAGGTAAAAAATACGATGTAAAAAAAGTACAACAACAAAAGAGCGTATCTTCATAGCAATTACGTCCTTTTGTTCAGAAGCGCAGTTTATCGGCAATAACCCAAAAACGGTTCATCCGATCTTGTTAAAAATAATTTTCGTTGAAAGTATTAATTGAGCGTTATCTTTGTAATTTTTTTTATATTTTTCGGACACACGGTTTAGAAGATAGAGGGGGGGGGGGGGGGGGGACACAATTTTCACAACTTTCGGAGCGATTATTTCCAAAGGTATTCACTTAATCACAAACATTACTTAAGAACCTTAAAATGATTTCAAAAGAGCTGTCGAACTATGTACCACACGTTGACATTTTGTGAAAAAATTTTTTTTTAGCTTCTGTTACATGTATGGAGTGCCCCCCTAGATTTTTTTTATTTTTATTATTTAACTACCAAACTTAGTTGCGGCATCTACAAGACATCTATGTTCCAAATTTCATCAGTATAGGTCTTGTAGTTTTTGAGTAAAATGCCTGTGACATACGGACGGACGGACGGACGGACGGACGGACATGACGAAACTATAAGGGTTCCTTATTAGCCATTTTGGCTACGGAACCCTAAAAACGAATGATATTCATTAAGAAACTATGTCATCTACAAGTGGGATTTGATATAAGCGGTTGAAATATGAATGATAACTACAGGGAAAGTTGTCATGTACACAGCACATTATGAAATAAAATAACAAAACCGAGCGCGCCTTTAAACATAAGCGAGATCAATGGCAATGCATCATCCTACATATTTCCAGAACAATCATAAAGACCCTTAAACCCGTATCGTAAAATCCTTTCATCCAGCAATAGCGGCATAAATCGCAACATCTTCTTTTAACGTGAATATAACTGTTCCAAGGATCAATTTACATTTCTGTCACATCGCATGCAGTAAAACCGTCGATGTGAATGGCTAAAGACAGCCATTTCAGTGGCAATAAACAAGTATCGTGGAATCCCTGACTCAGCGTTTTTCAAGTAGATTCGTTTTACGCTGTTGCTTTATATTCTGAATGCGAATTAAATGATGAATGAGTAATAAAGGATTATTCATATAAGAGTTCTTTGGTACTCCAAGAGGGCTCAAGTCTCGATAAAATCGCAATCTATGAACTCCGTCTTTTCTTCCCGGTCCCCCTGGCCTTAACCCCATAGATCGATATTACGCATATCTATTGATTTGTTTTATACATCAAAAGAGTCGCATTTATCTTGCTGTATTGGATCTTCATACAATCGAATGCGATGTAACACTTTGACGATATAAAATTTGGTAGAAATTTGTTTAATTTTTGACTGATACATTGTAAAAGTCTAATACAGTGTATATCTATTAGCATCATTCGAAAATAAACTTAAGATAAACTCTGGCGCATTAAAGGCCGATTGTATGTTTTCGGTTTTTTAGGACTTCTCATGTTGTTTTTCGCTCACAAAACGTATACGAGTATCAAGGTATAAAATAAAACATATTTTAACTAAAAGTGGAATAAACCCCTTTTTGTTTATATATATATAGATTAAAATAAGTCGTTGAAAGTCGAGTAGTACTTGCAGTTTTAGTAGCATAGTTGACACTGTTCTATAGGAAACACTATAAGGTATAGATCGTGATTATAAACTGTACCTACATAGTGTAGGTACCTAACCTACTCACTGATTGGGCTTCAACTTATTTTAGAATAAACTTTTTTGGTTTTCTTATTTTTACCTATTAAATGGAAAATATGAAGTTCACAAACTTGCCATGAAGTAGAAACCTAACAATCTTTTTTTTTTAATACCTCGGCACGTTTTTCGTACTCAGTTACTCCGGCGCGCGCTAGTATGGCAGTAGCTACGGCCTATGTATAATTCGGAGTTTGTTATGTTATCGCGTAGTTCTACGTGGTTGCTAAAGTGTTAGAAGATAGTTTTCCAGTAAGGGTGCCTCCGCTATCACTTCGCGGTTCACCACCACTTGTGACTGATTTTATGAAGAAAGTTTCAAGCTGCAAGGTCCTCTGCACGTGTCCTGTAGTAATTTCAAGTGAGGCTGAAGGCCCGACGCATCCCAGGTGGTCTTACGTAAAAATATATACCAGGGAGCCGAAGGGCGAGCTTCAGGCCGCGAGGCCGAAGGCCGAGCTCCTCTGGAAGTGTTCTATATACCGCAGTAAATACAAGCGAAGCTAAAGGGAAGAAGCGCTCCAGGTCATTTTATACAAACCGTATAGCAAATTAGACAATTTTAACGAGCCCGAAGACTGGCAAGCTTCTCTGCGGGCGTTTTATATGCCCAGTAAGTCCAACGGAGGCCGAAGTCCGAGAACCTGCTTAAGGCCAAAGGCATATTTGAGTCTCGTTTTTGGAAGCCCGAAGGATGACCTTCAGGCTGCAAAGCCGAAGACCGAGCTCCTTTGCAAGAACCTGTGTTCTAGAGTAATAGGCAATAGTCATGAATCATCTCACGCAAGCAGAAATCTTGTTATAGTTTTTTTCGTAGTCAGGTGTTAATTTAATTTTTAACTTTATTTTGATCATGGAAACCTACACTGAATATGGTCCGACATGCTCTTGGCCAGTTATTTATATTTACTCACACGTTTTCAATGACATTTCGTCGGATTGTTAAACATTTTACCCACATCTCCGTTAACATCTCGCTGGAAAGCCAGACATCATGATCTGTGCAAACGGAGAAAAAACGTTGAAAACTGAAGGTGAATAAGTAGTACTATCGTTGGAATTACTGTTAATCAATTCACACTCATAATTCACCTCTAATTGTTTTTGTTCAGTTTTGGAAAAGAAACTGAGCACTTAAAATCTTACGGACCATGTTTTCTTAAAAATGTAATTTCAGTCGAGAAACAATTTACCCATCTACGCGACAAATTAGTTTTAATCAATATAAAAGCCTTCTTCAATACAATGAAATCTAAAGGACTTACCAACACTTTCTGTTAACAATAGAAAGGAAAATTTTGGTGGAAATGTCGTATAAAACCTTATTTTTTCCGGTAATTTTGAAGAGTTACTTGTTAATAGGCTTAGCGAGGTTTTCGAGTGGCCACAAAATTGAACAATGTAATGAAATGTTGACCTCGTTCCGGGAGCATTGGTTTGCATTCAGTCCAAATGAGGTTTTAAAGTTAGTTTTGAATTCCGTGGCTTATCTACTTAATAAGCAATTAGCAGGAGTATGCACTCACATGGTAATGATTTTGACTTGAAATAATTAAGGAAAACTTGCATTTACCCTGGCTTTACCTGCGTTATTCCTGTTATTATCTGGGGGCACGGTAGTGTCCCCGCCAAGCCGAGCAAAGCAAAGGCACTGCCGTACCATCTTTTTTCGAAGCCATTCAGGCCATTTTCAACCTTCTGTAATTTTGTGCTGGCAAAAGCTAGAACCCTGGATTTTCAGGGATATACAGGGTGAATTTTAAATCGTGAATCGTAACCACGTTTACCGGTAAAGCTACTTAAGACTAATACAGAGCACTAGTGTAAATTACAATTAAAGACCCGCTTAATTAATTATTAACAAAACGGTGGAGGCGTTTATTACCATTAATCGTAATAAAACTGAATTATTTTATGAGTAAATACGATTTTTAAATACCTACTTATGTTGACAATGTCGACGATGTTGACATTTATTGACAATACGTGCCAAAATTCTATCCAGCCAACTTCAATATTGGGAGGATGGATATCTAATGTTGAAATTTTCATGACAAGTACGAAACATGAATGTAGGGTGACAATTAAGGTTCTTTAAAAAAAAAAAGAAAAAAAAATCGGTTGTCTGTAAAGTCGGTTTACTGACGATAGTCGAACGTGATAACGTTGACCTTGACCCTGACTTTGACTTTGACTTTGACTTTGACTTTGACTTTGACTTTGACTTTGACTTTGACTTTGACTTTGACTTTGACTTTGACTTTGACTTTGACTTTGACTTTGACTTTGACTTTGACTTTGACCATGACTTTGACTTTGACTTTGACTTTGACATTGACATTGACTTTGACATTGACTTTGACATTGACTTTGACATTGACTTTGACGTTGACTTTGACGTTGACATTGACGTTGACTTTGACGTTGACGTTGACGTTGACGTTGACGTTGACATTGACGTTGACATTGACGTTGACAATGACGTTGACGTTGACATTGACGTTGACGTTGACTTTGACGTTGACGTTGACGTTGACGTTGACTTTGACGTTGACGTTGACGTTGACATTGACGTTGACGTTGACGTTGACGTTGACGTTGACATTGACGTTGACATTGACGTTGACATTGACGTTGACATTGACGTTGACGTTGACTTTGACATTGACTTTGACGTTGACTTTGACGTTGACATTGACGTTGACTTTGACGTTGACGTTGACGTTGACGTTGACATTGACGTTGACATTGACGTTGACATTGACGTTGACATTGACGTTGACATTGACATTGACGTTGACATTGACGTTGACGTTGATTTTGACGTTGACATTGACGTTGACGTTGACTTTGACGTTGACATTGACGTTGACATTGACGTTGACATTGACGTTGACGTTGACGTTGACGTTGACATTGACGTTGACGTTGACATTGACGTTGACATTGACGTTGCCATTGACGTTGACGTTGACATTGACATTGACGTTGACATTGACGTTGACGTTGACGTTGACATTGACGTTGACGTTGACATTGACGTTGACATTGACGTTGACGTTGACGTTGACATTGACGTTGACGTTGACGTTGACGTTGACATTGACGTTGACGTTGACGTTGACGTTGACTTTGCCGTTGACATTGACGTTGACGTTGACGTTGACTTTGACGTTGACGTTGACGTTGACGTTGACGTTGACATTGACGTTGATTTTGACGTTGACATTGACGTTGATTTTGACGTTGACGTTGACGTTGACGTTGACGTTGACGTTGACGTTGACGTTGACGTTGACGTTGACGTTGACGTTGACTTGGACTTGGACTTCGACTTGAGTACCAGCCGCCCTTTTCTCAGCAGCAGCAGTGATTTTTTGTCACGATTGGCCGCCCCTAATATCTGGCCGCCCTAGGCCCGGGCCTACTAGGCCTTAGGGCAAATCCGCCACTGGTCTCTTGTTATTCAATAGAGATTTTTGACAGCCGTATCTTAGGGAATAAGGGCTATTTTATTAACAATTTGTAAGAAACTATCGTCTTAACGACTATAGTGCTGGAATAATATAAAGTACCTATTTGACAGGTAACGACCCTGCAAGGTAACGGCCCATGACGTCACACTTTTTCGTGCGTGCAGCCGGCTCCATCGAATTATAAGACGTTATCACGTCAAAAAAAGGTTTAAAAGCATTGTAAGTTATTGTTAACTATGTGTAGACTTAAAAAAAATATAACGGTTCACGATTTAAAATTCATCCTGTATAGGACATAACATGAGTTAGATATATTCTAAATAACATTCAATTTGAACTTGTAGTTTAAGAACTAGTGCACGTCAAATCATAATCATCATAATTCTAAGGTACTTCTAGCAGACCTGCACTTTTTTTCACAACTGCACAAGTTAAGTTTGTAATCCTATACAAATGCATGCGATTACTAAGTTACTTTTGTAGTTCACATTGGGAAATAAAATGTATTGGAATGAATAAAGGATAAATAAAGGTGGAACACTTACAAAAATAACTGAGATCCCATCAAAAACATTACATGTAAAAAGATGCATGTCTCGCAGCGCAGTTCTTATACAGCAAAAAAGTTTTCAGATGTAATATTGAACCAAGTCGGTTATTTTAGTTAGTACCGGGGAGTTACAATACATTTTGTTGTTCTTAAATAAATAATACTCCACGGTTAAATAATAGGCAAGTCCGTAGAAATCAAGTTCTGTGGACACCCCCCCGGTACTGACTTGCTTTAATATTACATCTCAAATCTTTTGTGTCGTAGAAGAACTGCGTTATGAGACTTGCATATTTTACATGTAATGTTTTTGATGGGATGATGGTATCTTCTCGTTACATTACGAAAATGCTTCGCGCTTAGCAAACGCTACGCGTGGAGCGTTGTCGTAATGTCATATGTATTTGTATAAACCAAACGCACGGTATCATGCTATTGATTTTTTAGAGTTCCGTACCCAAAGGATTGGCACCCTTTGGGTGCGGAACCTTATTAATAAACCTTCACTATCCGTCTGTCACAGGGCTGTATCTTTTGAACCGTAATAGTTAGAGAGCTGAAATTTACACAGAATATGTATTTCTTTTGCCGCTCTAACAACAAATAATAAAAACAAAATAAAGAGGTCCCCATACAAGAAATGTGTTTTTTTCGGCGTTTTTTGCTCGACGGCGGTACGAAACCCTTCCTGTGCGAATCCGACTCGCACTTGGCCGGTTTTTAAAACCTTTTTGTGCGTGTATGATATCGTATCATAATAAAATAGCTTTACGCTTGCTCAAGACTAAACATTACACTGTACATTGCCTCTAAAAGGAAATGAGTAGGTATTTTTGAACTTAACATAATTTAGCTTAACCTGCGTTGTTACGAGTTTTATAAAATTACGCCAGTATCGTCAGTTATCTCGCATTTTCCTTGCTCTATATTATGGCAATTAGTTAATTTGAAATGGAAACCTTCTTAATGGTTATTGACGATGTTTTTCCACGAATCTTTTCTTAATAAAATTGATTTATGGAACAGAACAGATCATTGTTTGATTACTTTCAATCTGAATAGGTAAACTGTTACTAATGGGTACCTACTAGGAATTAATAATATCGGTTTTTCTCCACATCTTGATTATAAACAATGGCTAGGTAGGTTAGGTAGGGTTTTGGAATATTATTAATTATCGAATTGAAAATTCAATTTAGACGGGAGCATCCGAATGACTAACAATTTCACAGAACCAAGGTGAATTATTTAGCCGCTTAAGTTAAAATATCCTTTCCATAAACGAAATTCGTCGCAAGAGAATCATAAGTATCATTTATGATAAAATCAGACTGGCTACGTTATTTCTTTCATTCAATGAAAAGTCCATACTTGAACAATGATGAATGAAACCGCAAATTGATACATGACTGTTTTTAAATCGGTGTAGTTTTTGTTATTTTATCGTAAACGCATCTGTATATTCACTACTTTACGGTACAAATTTAATCCCAAAACTGGGGGCAGATTGCGTACAAATCCTCAAAATACAATTGAATTCAAATTAAGCTATTATTAAGCCGACAGAATTGTAGCTCAGAGCTGACTCCAAGATGCCTTTATTCATATCCTTCACAATGAGTATAAATTTTCTCATTCCAATTGCAAAAATGAGAATTGTAGTTAGTGATGAATTTTATATCTGTACATTAAGACTGTACATTTTGATGAATTTGAACTATAATCAGAAACAGGAAAAATAAAAATAATATCCAGTGATACTATAAATTGAGTACCTACCCACTCCTAAAAGTAAGGCCTATAAAATAATTTAATGTTTATTTCAATGCAAAGTTTTAGCAGTTTCCATGCAATTTATCAACTAAAACTGCGCAGTTAGCCGGGATAATCATATCATGTGAAGTTTAATGATTTAAAGTAGTAATATCTTTGTGCAGTTTGTATAATGGCAATTCTTTAACATTATTATTATGTTTGTTTTTGATAGTTAAATGCAAACCACCTACTTGTCTTTAAAGTGCTTAGTAATTTGATTCTCTAAATCCGTAAAAAAATAAAGCTACAAATTCGATAATAATCTACGATTTATGTAGAAGAAGTACCCCTTAGGGCGCGGACCCATGTCCACGGCACGGCGCCGTACGCCGTGAAACGGCACCGCGCCGCGCCACGTCACCGCGTACGGCGCCGTGCCGTGGAAATGTGCCCAGAGCCTTATCTCGTTATAATGCACATTTGAAAAGCTAGTAATCTCCCTACCTTGGCACTTATAAATAGGAATAAAATAGTACATCATAGAACTAGATCAAGTTATATTTGCACCTGGTTTGTTTTTCATAAGCAACATGGGCAAGTATTCGGAAAAATCTTTGTTCATGTATTTTTAGTTTTAAGATTACAAGGTAATAAGTAGTTAAATTAACTCAAAAACCGAATGGGTGTTCGCGAATACTCATGATAATATTGTAAAATGCGGTCGAAAACTATTAAAAAACCTTGGCCGTTTATAACGTGATTGATACGTTTTTATTTCAATAATGTATGAGTCTCATAGTTGTTTTAGTGTTTCCACTTTTTGTCTATATCAGCCACGGAGGACCACTGCTGGATATAGGCCTTTCCCATATATTGCCACCGATTACGATCCTATACAGACTGCATCGACCCTATAAAAATCTCTGGCTATTGAATGCGGTTTGGAGACAAACTAGACAGTCATTTTTATACAGGACAAAAACTTAAACGTTGTCTAGCATGCGGTAGACTGGGGTTACTCTGATTGACGGGGTAACATTGATCATCGAATTTTCAACTATAAGAAGTTGGTTTTTTAATGCATTCAGAACAATTTATTATTAAGGTAGACTGCCTCAATAAAAATACTTAATAAGCGTTTTTATAAAATCAAAGACATTTTGGGTTTAAAAATCGATGATCAATGTTACCCCGTGAATCAGAGTAACCCCAGTCCACGGTACTCTAAAAACAGCTTTGTTTTTTATAAAGACGTTTTAGAGTGTATTTTACAGCATAAAGCAGGGGCGTTTATTGAAAATCTATGAACAATTTCCGACGCTGCTCCTAAAGTTTCTTTAAGTACAAGTTCGTACCTTAGCCTTACACTTTGCTATAAGCATTGTTTGTAAGTCGCCATACAATATCTCGGCAATATGTCGGAACTTGAACACGAGTTAAAGTGTCGTTTATTTTGCACCATATGTGCTGGTAAGGTCGGCGGGTGATCGATTGCTAAGGTTAAATACAATTTGATACGTGGTCATATGAACATGTCCGCACAAAGTAAAGTTTTAAGAACGTATATCGTATAAAACATATCTCCTTCATTTTGTAATTAGATTTTTTATTACTTGAATGCTCCAGGCATATATGTACCTATAGTGTATCAATAAATAGTTACTGAAATGTTTAAAATGTTTATTTAATTTGATCACTCGTCAAAACCACGAGTATCGTATTTATCCATGATTAAATGGAATTAATTAAACATGGGCTAAAAACATAGTAAGCAAGATAAATAAAAACAATTAGTTTAATTAACAGTAAACATTTCTATTGGTCATTTTTAGTTGACTACGACTGCTTTACATATGAGTAATATATAAATACAGGGTGTATGGGCCCTCGAGGGACCTTAAATCCTTTAGTTCTCATTTTCCTGAAAGGAGACATTAATTTATTTTTAAAAAGAAACAAAACTAAATTCATAGATTTTTTAATTTTTATTGGCCTTTGTATTAGAATTAATGTTAAGATAAAATTAATGATAGATTTCACGATCCTTTTTACTTGTAAGACCAAATATTTATTAGAGAGATATTATCCTGACCTATCGATTCGAAGAATAAAATAGTGAGTGCTTATTTATTGAATTTTTAGCTTTTTCGATTCCCGGGTGAAACAAGTGAATTTTAGAAAATCATTTCATGCAGTTTTGTTTCTTTTTAAAAATAAAGGATTTTTTCCTTTCAGTAGAATGAGCTAACTAAAGGATTTAAGGTAGGATTTTTTTCCACCCTGTATAGTATATAAACCAAGTCAGCCTGACTGAATTGGCTTGGCTTATGAAAAGTCTATACATGAAGTTTCAAATCTCTTACTAAAAAATTTATAGTCCCCATACAAATTTTGAACCCCTATTTCGAGCCCCTAAGGAAATTAATTTTGAAAAATACGTGCATATCTCTCACTTACGTCATAAATGAACATTCTACTGTGAAAATGTCAAGTTCCTAGCTTGAGTAGTTTCGGCTGTACTTTGATGAGTCAGACAGGACTTTGCCTTTTAGGTATATGCCGTATATGTATGGATACGAGTAGATAGATAAATCTCATAATAAAACTCTACGAAACACAAACAAGAAGCAAGGAATACATGTTATCATAATTGCAATTTTTTTGTATCTTTTAATTCTATTCCAGATTACTAAAAAGCAGAAATATTCATGTATGTCTCCAATGATCTAAATACTTACAAAACGTAAAATAGATTTCACTTTGTACTTTTTTGCGCAGCAACAAAGCAATGATCGACAATATCGACATGAATATTTTACATAGCGGTAGCTTTTAGAGCGGATAGTGTACCTAATGGTTAAGGCTTTCCGGAAAATTGCATGACTTCAGTATAGGTTTTCGCAGGATAGTTTTCTGGAACACAATTTGGTTCAATATAACCTAAAATACACGGGTAAGTATCAGTGGCGTGGCGTTAAAGATATCCTTGCGCGAGCCGCCGTTGCAAATTTGGCGTACATTTTCCTGAAGAGCTGTAGAATAAGGTGCTCAAAGGCCTAATATTATATTAGGCAAACCGGTAGGAATCGAATTCCACGCTACTGGTAGGTATAGCTCTAAGCAAAAGCAAATAAATTATAAAGACATTTGCACGCAGTCTCAAAATTTCGGGCGATCAGTCTTTGATCCCAAACTAGCTGTGTTTCTCTGAGATTCTCTTTGAGAAAACCGCAAACGGGAACATCGAAAGTCCTCGAATTACTTTATTTACGGCAAAACCCGAGCCAATTACATCGGTATGTTTGGAACCTTGCAGTTACACTGACATATAATACACCTACGTATGTATCTTTACAAAAACCATATTGGTTTACCACGATGGTATAGCTAAAAAGTATAAAAGTAAGTACCTACAAGTTAAAAATGGAAGATTGATTTCACTCGTTCTTGACCACGTGCAACGGGCCCGCGATTAGTTGGCTCTCGGAGAGTTCTATAATTATAATAAATAAAATTATGTTAGGTTCAATTTTACTTTCATGAAACATAGTACCTATTAATATTATTATAAAGTAAAATTACGGTGAAGTTAGCAATTATAATGGGTATTTCTGTTTTTGTGTACCTAAGAGCACGTGGAGAGTGAAATATTATTTGGTTATAATACCTCATATGTGATAATATTCAGAGTGTTTCTTAGATTGTAGGTACCAATGTATAACGTAGTGTTCGCGTGTGAATTTGATAAGTTACGATTAATTTTTGGCGCTCAATAACGTTGAACGACACTAACATTGATTTCAAAGTGTCACTTACCGATACATCATATAGACTTTAGTATATATAATGTAAGTATAATACTACTGATGATTATAGATGGTAATTATGTAAATTAAAAACCATGATGCGTAGATATGCATCATTATTAAATGAAAATTATTGCATCAGTTCAGAAGATTTCCCTCAGCCACTTTACTTTATTAACTACTTCAGCAACCTCCGACCATAAGCCATACGCTAATTGAATATTAATTACTTTCAAATATTTAAATAAGACGGCGAGTACACTCCGGGCAAGGGGTCGGTAGCGTAGAGAAACTTACGAACTATCTTTTGTCGGCCCTCGTTTGTCTCTGTCGCACCACCGCAATTGTGGTGCGGTGAGGCCCATAAATATTACTGTAACGCGTTTATGGAGGTAGTAACGGGTAATGCAATAATGGATGCGATACAATATTAAGTTGTCCATTTGTTTGGAAGTGAATGGTGTCTCTACTCCAGAAAATGTAGCTTAGGTAGGTGAAAAAGAATAGTAACTATGTACTTATTATTATTTTAATACTCTTGAGTCTCTGCGTGTTCATAAAGCATGTGTCATTATAACATTGTTAATACCGTGATAATTTCAGTTTTCTAATTTAGTCGCATAATAATGTAATTTTCTTTGGGACAGAAAATATGGCCCCCAAAAATATGCTTGCTAAACAAATAACAAATTGCATAGCAAACCAAAGTATGCTATTGTGACCAAAAAGTATAAAAATTCAATATTTATTGGTAAATCAGTATTATTTAAGTTTTGTTCCTTGTATGCCTCACTATCGCACGAACAAATCATTGTCAATTTTTATTTAAAGGTTATATTTGAATAACCTTAGCTCGCTTAACAGTAGTTGGTGTATTTTTACGAATGCACAGCCAATCAAACAACAGCAAGTGGGCTCAATCCCTTGGCATTTCCAGCCAGGTGCGATTTTATGATCTCATACAAAATGTACGACTCGAGTGACGTTAAAGTGCACTGGGAAAACTGTAGCTTATCCAATCCAAATACAATTCTTGTAAAAGTAGGTTTCACAGCAAAACCATTTGCGTCGACAACGATTGCAATATAGTGGGTATTTGGCAGCCATTGATAGGAAACTTTTCCTTCCTTCTGGTTTTTATAACCCGAGCTTTTGTTCTGTAATATTGTATCTAAGTATAGTCTTTGTGTAATATAATTACATTTAATTTTACGTAAATCATGTTATCTTGATTATATTTAGTTTTCAGTTACTATTAAACTCGTATGTAATTGGTGCTTGAAAGAAAGAAATAAAATACTAATAATAATATTTACGTTACACCTGGCCGTAGAGTGGCAATAACCGCCCGCTACGCGTGCGGCAAATCCCACTGCATGGCCTGGGGGAGACGTAAAATGTTGTACTTACCACAGGCAGTTATGAAGAAAGCTTCAGATCGCATATTTATCGCTCTTGCCTTCGGCTCGGGCGTCAAATACCAGCGATCTGAGACATTCTTTGTTTTACCGCCCTAGGTAAGTAATGTACTATTTCATCACACTTGCTCGTAAAGGGTGTTATAACACGCGCGCTTATAGACCAACTCGAGCCGATTTACCCCCCGTGGGTTACAAATATCTATAACTCCCACGGGAGGAAAAACTGTATGAAAATCTATAACTCCCTCGGGAGTTATGAGTTTAGTTTTAAAAGTCGTACGTCATTTCAGACTAAGGAGGTTTCGAATCAGCCAAGGCTATTTCACATCTTCAAAACTTGGCTACAAAACCAATTTTAGTGTAAATAAAACTTATATGGTATATTTTACTATTATTTCCGTAGTTTTTGCGATTATTTTAATGCAATTAAATTAATTTAGTTTAAAAATGTATTGTGAAAATCGGTACAATCTGGCGACATTGCCTGTCAAGTTTAAAAACTAAACGCAGTTCTTAGCATTATCTGTGGAAAACTATATTGAAAAAGTTGACAGTTGAAGTTGTCTCTTAGCGGGTGCGTTTAGTTTATTTCATTTTTATGTTTTATTTTATTTTTCCTCGCAAATGTGATGAAAAACATTGTGTGTATCACGGGCAGTAAGAAGATTACAAACTCGAGTCATTAAAAGCCCTCCGCCTACGGCGTCGGGCTTCTAATAGACTCTCGGTAGTAATCCCCTTCTTACTACCCTCGGTGCACAATGTACTATTATGACAGCACAAAAACATACTGAATATGTAAGTAGAAAAGAAAAGAAAGAAATCTCGCTGCCACAAAAAGGTCCCATCTCAGCATAATGCCAACTCTAAAGTCGGCGCTGGTCTTCCGGTGGTGCTTACCACTTATTGACGTAGATTGGTAATATTCAGGAGTTGTGTTGGGCACTCCCATCACAATTCAGATCCATTATTGTGGATGGGCTATACGTGCCAAGTATTACTCGTATATTATACAGTTGGCACAATTTAGGTTAAGTTTATGCTGATCAAAAAGTCAATGATTTTCCAACCGTTTGGTGGATAATATTTTATCATAGGTACCAATAGAAATATGGTTTCTCCAAACCCACATTTTAGTAGCTCATCAGCCATTTCAAAGCCCGTATCTCCTGTTATAGATCACGCGGCGCGCTGCGGTGACATAGTCGCGACTAATCGCATGGAACTAACAAACTGTATCCGTCGTTACAACTTACAAGGGTTGCCGTTAATGTTGCAAAGGGACTCGGGGTCATGAGGGGTGCACTAGGATAGTTTTGACTTGTTAAGATACTTAAGAATGCCGTTAAATAATTGTTTTAGCTTTCATGGGTAAACAGATTATTCTAATTGATTTCTTATTTTATTAACGTGATTTCAAACATAATACAAATATATGTATTTAGTTTAGTTTGTCTCGATACTTCGTTCCGCTAGATTAAGGTACGAGTACATAGGTATGTGTATGACAAAAACTGTTGTTGATAACTATTAACTTGTATTATGGAAAATTAAAAACCTACAGTTAATAATTAAAGTTACAAAAGGCATTCCGCGAGAGTTTCCAACACAAGTACCTACTAGTAATTTAAAACGCCAAGCATTTAGTAGAAACAATAAACCGTTCGAAATAGCCAGGTGACAAATCAGACCCTGGCACCGTTTCAATCCTACCTGAACCTAGATGAAGCCTCGCCGCTATTTCTGGTGGTTCCACTTACGGTTTTTACGACTAATCGACTTGGATAGCTTAATTCGAAACTAATTAAAGTCAAACATTGGTCAAAAGCGGTATTCCACCAGGGTTAACGTATTTATTTTTAAACTTAAATTCTAAGATACAGCAAGCTGATTTAAGACTCCGAAGTTTATGGCAGCACAAGAACAGCAATAAAATACGAGCACTCAGTCAAAATTAGTTTATCGCTACACTGCACTGGTTTCACATTGTTAAACTTGCGCCGCGCTCAAAACGAAATGTTTACATTATATTAATATCTTTACTGAATCGCTTTTGAATTTCCAGGAAATAAAACAAAAACAGGCGCGCCACAGGCACGGATGGCTAACAAAGGCGAAGCTTGTACCTTTATTCTGAACGTTAACTGCAATATCGGAAAAAAATCTTATCACATGTAAAGCAAGGAAGATTGGATACAATGCCTATGAAACTCAAAAAAACTGTACCTACAGAGGACGAACAATATTTTTCTTCGTTCATATTTGAGGAGGTAAAACGTTCACGTCAGTTGTAAATTTTGTAACAACACAGCCGGCATGTTACTTTATCACAAAGATGATAACGACTAAAACACCACCGAAATTCACATTTACGTAAACGCAATCGCGTCCGGCCGTAGCCCAGAATAGGCCACCAATGCGTCGTACAGCCCGTTTCGACAAATTATTGTCGGACAAGAGCCGCCGCTTTGTGTTCGCGGGATTTCACTACTTTTATTGCTCTTTCTTTGCGGTGTGCACGCGATATTCTGTGTGTTCGGATTGTTTTTAAAATGTGGTCGGTGTTTCTTGGTTGATTTATTTTACTCTGTAACGTGTGTAGGTTTTTGTTAAATGTCCACAGTTCATTCAATTGCTGCAAAGATTTACAAAGGCAAAACCCTGAAATCAAAAAAGTAAATAAAAGAGAAAGTCAACCTTAAGTAAATACTTAAGTTGACTTTACTTACTAAAGTTGATTTTGAATTTGTACAACTTATGAATTGTATGACAATTCATTTTAAATATTTTTTCTGTCCTCCAGCTGGAAAGCGCCAACTTGCGGGCGTTAAGTTGCCGTTTTCTGGCTCCGTCGAACAGAAAAAATACTATACAAACCCTGGCCAGTAAATAAGAAAACCTCAGATCATATGTAATTGTCGGCTGAGGCGAAAACATTTCTTACTTTACTGGCCTAAATATGTAATATACTATTTTACACAATATCATTAATCCTCTATAATGCGATCAAAAACCGCAGATTACAACCAGCAAAAAGATAAACTGTTTTGTTAGAATAAATTTGTTATCTGTTAAAATGTTATTATTGCTTCATAATACATTTGAAATAAAATGTTATATGTGACGTTCCGCAGGAAAAGGTACCTTATGGCGGGTAGGCGCTTACGCTGTTATTAACGGCACTCCTATATTAATTTGATGCTACACGACGTAAGTGCCGACCCTCCATAAGGTACCTTTTCCTGCGGAACGTCACATATTTGTCTTAATTTTGCTGCTTGCCGTTTACTGGATGGTAAAAATTAAGTACTCAAAATACCTGTATCATTTCATAGCAAGAAAATAACAACTATCTCAAGTTCACTACGTCCACATTCCCAACTCGTCTACATTCACACCTCATCCACAGTTTCAACTCGTCCTCATTTCCAACTCGTTCACATTGTCACCTCATCCATATTCCCAATTCGTCCACATCTGCCTGTAGGGAGGGATCTACAAATTTACACTCGATTAAGAATATTGGTTATTTTCAATAAAATATTAAATATAATTTTGCCCATGACTTTGTTCACCTAGACTCGTTATTCGCCTTAAGGGATATCTACTATTAGATTTCTTTAGGTGTTGACTGGGATTCTAATCTACATGTATACCAAATTTCTTGGGGCATAATAATCAATACGGTAGTTTTTGCGTGATGCGCCAACAAACAAAGACGGGTTGGGAATGTGGACGAGATGGGAATATGTGACGTTCCGCAGGAAAAGGTACCTTATGGAGGGTCGGCACTTACGTCGTGTAGCATCAAATTAATATAGGAGTGCCGTTAATAACAGCGTAAGCGCCTACCCGCCATAAGGTACCTTTTCCTGCGGAACGTCACATATAGACGAGATAGGAGGTACACTAATTGGGATTGCAATGTGGACGAGTTGGAAATGTAGACGACATGAGAAACGTGGACGGAATTGGAATGTGGACGAAGTGAATCTGTACGAATTAATTAAACATGTCACTTTAGTTGTTTTTAGCTGCCACTTCAGTACAGCAGTAAATTCAGGAAAATTTTATTTCACTTAAAGACGTCGAAATCGTTATTTTTCTTTCAATTTCATAAATTGAATGCAGCGACGAAAGAAAGCAATCAAGACATTTAAAAACATCTTTCTCGAACCGTCTCGCGAAACTAACTTTTCTTTTAAAATAAATTGTTATATTTTCAGTGAGATACTATTTTCTCATAATAGCAATAAAAAACCGGTCAAGTGCGAGTCGGACTCGCGCACCGAAGGTTGCGAACAAACATAGTTTAGTAGAAACTAATAAGTTTGTCTTACAAGTTTTGCGAATTTCTAAAAAATGCGGCAAGTTAGGAAAACAGTTTTATTTTTCTTGTAATATATAGGATGATATTAATAATTGGTAATTATTACAGATTTTACTGCAGTAACTTAAGAGATAATAAGGGAATGGTATTTTTTTTAATGTTTTATGTCTTAAATAAAAACTACATGTTTAAGAAAAAAAATAAAAATGGTTTTGGAATCTACACATTAAGCCCTTTCATTTGATATCCCATTCGATATAATAGCTCTACTTTTGATTTTCGACATCCGATTTCGGTCCCGTTTAAAAAAAAGTAAAAAAGGTATAATATTTTTTTACTGTCCAATATAGGCTCGAGTTAGAGATTTTTAACTCTATTCCAAATTTCAAGTCGATAGCATCAGTAGATCTTGAGATATCTTGCTGTGACAGACGGGCAGACAGACACACAGACAGACAGAGTTTACCATTGCCATTTTGATACGGAACCCTAAAAATGGTTTGAATATGATAAATTATGAATGGTGGCAAGATAGTTTATTAAAGAACGTTGTATATCAAAATACGGCAGACATCTCCATAATCGAAATGTTATCTTCTTCATGCACAGAACAGAAATAACTGGCCAAGAGCATGTCGGACCATGCTCAGTGTAGGGTTCCATAGCCGTAACTATAAGATAAAAAATACGATGTTTAAAAAGTATAACAACAAAAGAGCGTATCTTCATAGCAATGACGTCCTTTTGTTGAGAAGCGCAGTTTATCGGCAATAACTCAAAAACGGTTAATTCCATCTTGTTGAAAATAATTTTCGTGTAAAGTTTTAATTAAGCGTTACCTTCGTGATTTTTTTCATATTTTTCAGACACATGGCTTAGAAGATAGAGGGGGGGACACAATTTACGCAACTTTCGGAGCGATTATTTCCAAATATATTCACTTAATCAAAAACATTACTTTGAAACCTTATAGTGTTTTTTAAAGAGCTGTCGAACTATATATCACGCGTTAATATTGGCTGAAAATTTTTTTTTTTAGCTTCTGTGACATGTATGGAGTTCCCCCCCTAAAAATATTTATTTTAGTTGTTTTACTACCAAACTAAGTAGCAGCTCATACAAGACACCTATATTCCAAATTTCATCAATATCCATCATGTAGTTTTTGAGTAAAATGCCTGTGACATACGGACAGACGGACAGACAGACTGACGGACGGACACGACGAAACTATAAGGGTTCCGTTTTTGCCATTTTGGCTACGGAACACTAAAAACTGTTTTTTTTTTATTCCGTGTCTTCATGTTCTAAAATATTGTGATTGTTTCGTTATTCAAGTTCAAAAATTTTTTACTATGACAAACTTTCGTTTTGTTTATCTTATATCATTTACCCTGCAAGTTTTACCTACTTTAATCTTATGTTTTTATTTCATTTATGTTTCGATTGGTAAAATTGGTATTTTACAAGTAATTTTACATTATTATTATTAGATATAAATTATAAAATCCTTTGGATTATACTAGGTTTATGCCATTATTGTTTCTTCCTATTTGCGATTCTGCACAATATGAATTCCACACAATGAATTTAATCACATGCGTAATGCTTCACAGTCATTATTTCTACGCAATCTTGTTTCTGCCTATTCGTGATTCTGCACATTATGAATTCCACACAACTGAATTTAATCACATGCGTTTACTTCACGATTCTGTATTTTTTTTTAAATTTCATACATAACCGGGAATCGAACCCGGTCGAAATTGGGGTAAAGAAAAATTTTTTTTGAAGATTTCGACTAGTAAAAAACAAGATAGTATAGAAGATAGACAAAATAAAAAAGTTAGTATCGTGAAGTATAACGCATGTGATTAAATTCAGTTGTGTGGAATTCATATTGTGCTGAATCGCTATCGCTACTAGGAAGATACTAGATTGCGTAGAAATAACGACTGTGAAGCATTACGCATGTGATTAAATTCAGTTGTGTGGAATTTATTTTTTGCAAAATCGCGAATAGGAAGACACAATAATGGCATTTATAAACCTAGTATAATCCATACATTACTTATGAATAATATGTCACTAGTGACTTCTTTTATGTATTTTAGTACTCTGTTATACACCGTGTCAAATATATTCGGATACAACTACATATGATATACCATAAAAATAACTACACGATACCAAACGACATGAAACGTATATTATATTAAATATATATATATATATAATATAATATATAACGTTTATTTCCAGATGTCACAGATCCATAGTTTGTTAGTACACACTTAAAAATTATGTTAGTACCATTACATTCAATTGTGCAATACTTAAGTTAAATTAGACAGTAGGCAATAAAATAATAAATGTATACAATTAAAAATTTAAATGAGATCAATATTCGATAATTATTAAATTAAATGGCTATATTGAAATTGCAATGTCACATGAATTAAATTAGATTGGTTAAAAAATGGTAACAAACAGTAAAAAAAAATAGAATAAAAATAGCAATAATAATAATAGCAATAATTAAAAATAAATAAAAAATATTTACAATAAATATTTTGGAATTACTCCGTCCTTAAGTTTCCGAACTAGGCTTAAACGTTTCTCGAACCCATCACATGCGGCATGCACTACTTCCATAGGCATTTCATCCTAAATATGCTCGATGTATTTTTAGGGTTCCGTACCAAAATGGTAAAAAAGCACCCTTATGGTGTCTCTATCTGTCCGTCTGTCACAGCCAGATATCTCGGGAACTACTGCTGCTATCGATTAGAATATCGTTAAAAATAGCTAACCCGAGCTTATTGGACGAAAAAATAATCTTGTACCTTTTTTACTTTTTTTTAAAGGGGTCCGTAATGGGACTTTGAAAATTGGAAGTAGGGCTATTATATTGACCGGGGTATCAAATGAAAGGGCTTGATTTAAAGTTAAAACACTGTTTTTATTTTTTTTCTTCCATGAGTAGTTTTTGATTTATGACAAAAAACGTTAAAAAAATACCATTCCCCCTATTATCTTCGTAGCCTGAACAGAAAAATCTGTAATAATTAAAAATTATTAATGTCGTCCTAAATATTACAGGACAAATATAACGGTTTTCCTAACTTGCACCGTTTTTTAGAAATTAGCAAAAATCGTAACACATACTTATTTGCTCCTACTACACTAATCGCCATACAGTTTCTCTTGAACTGTATCTATTAATGAGTTTATACGGAACCTTCGGTGCGCGAGTCCGACTCGCACTTTACCGGTTTTTTTAAATTGGTCCAAATTCGATATTTTATAATTATTCAGTTTTGAGAGCATTATCCAAGAGATTTAAATCCGGAGAGCTGGGAGGACATTCGGTTTTGTAATACTCATCGTTGATTTTAACACCCTTATCGATTAATAAAAAGGAAGTTTACCCCGCTTACACACTGCTCCTCAAACCATTACCGAGAAGGCACCCTGAAATCTTGTAACGTATTTCTGATTTTCTGGAATGTCTTCCATCTTTGCCGCCCACAGCCGATCGTTTTGAGCATTTGAGCTCTAAGATAAACAGTTTTTCATCTGAGAAACCAACATCCCCAGCGTGCCACGAAAGTATCGTAGTTGATCGCTCGATCCTCTTCTGCTTAGACGCGTGGGAAACTCCATGAACTTTACGTTTCTTGTACGCGTAACACCCAAGATCATGTTTAAATATATTATGGACAGATCCTCTTAAAATTTTCAACTCGGCTGCTAGTTTTCGAATAGATCGATGGTTTTTACGTCTTATTTGCTTCCTCACGATTTTAACCACCCGATCTATTCTCGCTGATAGCGGCCGACCAGATCTCTCATGATCCTCGGTTGAGGTGGTTTTATTAAACCGTTTTAATGTTTTACAAACAAAGTCACGTTTGATCCCAAAAGATTTCATCGCATTGAAAATGTCACTAGGGTACTCGCCATTACGGTATTTGGTAACAATTACTTCTCGAAATTGCTTCATCGTGTTTTACACTTGAATGAAATATGGCAGACATTTGAAATGGCTGTATTTTGTTTCTGTAAATATATGCTTCAATTTTAAAAATATAATATTTATTTGGAGCTTCATGTAATTTATGCCAGTTCGAAACATATTGTATACGAACTTTTTTGACACGGTGTAAAGTTTGGGTCCAATAACACTGAGGTACCGATTAAATAATCTCAATGAGAAAACAAGTTTATCTCGTGTAAAAATGGTACAGTAAAAACTCCCTGTTACCAAGCACACTCGTGATAATGGTATTGAATGCTTCATCAGATTGAGGGTTGTACCCACGCGTTTCATTACTGTAAGAGGAAATTACTTTCCCTCGTTTTAATTTTGTATTGTTCCCTTCTCTCGTATATATGCAGCACTTGGGTTTCTGTCAAGGAAGATTATTCAATCAACTTTGTGATTTGTCATGAGGAAGTGAATCCATTTTATTGATTTTATTATTGACGTCAAAAACGTTTAAGCTTACAAAGCTAGCCATATTTTTACAGTGGTCATGAGATACACGGGCCCGGCCCTTCATATTTTCGGTTCTAGTTCGTCTACTTTGGATTTTTAATAATCCTACGAGATGAAGCTTAAAACAATAATTAGTAGATTTTTATGAAACAATTGTTACCTACCAAATTGTAATTTATATTAGAAATTTGTCTATAATCAAACATGTTGTGTCGGCATTTTTTTTATAATGACATAACCTTAATTATGATCAATTAAAAAGATTTAAAAAGGTATAGAAATTACAACATAATATGAAAAAGTCTTGTCAAGGTTATACTGGGAACTTTGTTAACCAGTTGCATACTTCACTATTATCAATACTGAATACCGATTTCACACTAACCATTGAATGTAAATGACCAAAACTTAGTTAGTTGTTAATTTAACTACTGCGTACTACAACACTTTTGTGATAAAAACTTCATAGTATCTGAGCATATTGAAACTTCATAAAAAGTTACTGATCTGATCGGTAAGAAAGAACCTATTTTTTAAACTCGATTTTGATAAGACATCCGAGAGTTCATGAAAGCAGCATTGTCATTTCATGCAATCTCAATAAACCACTAGGTATACTCGTAGATATGCATCTTGATTGCACTGAGAATTGGAATACTGCTCGATTTGTATATGAGGTAGGCTGTCTTGTGTTGTAGCTATACATATACATGAAGCAATCTTAGTAGGATGTATCAAAAAACCGGAAAGTACTGCTGAATAGTTCGACAAGCATAATTTTTCGAAAAACTAGTCATAACTGACAATCATTTGACTGTGTTTTATGTAGATATAGATACCTACTGCCGTAAATAAATGACTAGGTACCTAAATTGTTTATATATGTTTTTAACAATATTTGTGAAGTAAAATTTGAACGCACTTTCGCGTATGAAGTCAGAGCGCAGACAAAATCCAGTCTAGATAAAAAAATTAAAGTAATAGCGACACCTCCTAATGTTAATTTATAAGGGACCTAATTTCTGCACTTTTTCTGATATTGTTTATATGCATGATAAAACTCGGAAATACATGTAGGGTAAGTTAGATCCTTGTTTAGCATTATATTACGTTTTAATCAGTTGCGACCGTGTGTCACACACACGCATACTCGTATAAGCCGGCCATCACCATCTCGCGCGATTACTCGCACTTCACCCCAGGGTCTCTTCAGCGAAAATTCTTCTCATAACAGAATAATGACTTGTACGGAGTAACGAGTCTCTTTATCACTACCAAGTTTATGCTCTTGCCGAGCCAAATGAGAGTTGTAAAAAGTTTGGAATTAGTTTGTATTAGACGAAACGTTATCAAGCTGGGATTTAATCAGTTCCACGCCCATTCACCAATGTTCAGTACTCATATTACAACTTTATTTTGTTCAGAGAGTGAACGTTTGAGCCAATTTACATGGCCTGAATTAGACATGACGTGGCTTTTAAAAGCAATATAGCCAGCCAAAGGCAATATTGTAGTCGTAAAAACGGTTGCCAGTTATATTACTCAAACAATGTGGCCATAAACGATTTGCTCAGTCGTTTTACACATATGCGTTATTTTCTTTATTAAAAAGGAACGTGACACGTTTGTGATTCTATTTAATATGATGAGTACCTTCTCTCGCGAGTTATATTAAGAGGTATATGGTGAAACGCTTTAATAATTCTATAAGCATACCGCGTGTTCTTGTTTATATTATTTTGATATGTGTATTGCATTGTTGTCTTGATCAAAGATTAACGGTTTTAATATAAAGTTCCTGTGCTTCCACTCTGGGGTTGCTTATTGAGATAACTAACCGTTTCTCGATAGAAAATAACCCTTTGCACTATTATTATGGCTTTGCGTTACGTTAGTACACAAAGAGGGTTTAGTTTGAACCGACACCGACACAGGCTTGAATATTTTCAGTATCACTGATTGCTGTTAACATATATATTGATATATTTTTATTACAAAGGTCTATTGTTTCATTTAAGTTACATTAGGTATGTAGTAGTTAGTAAAAAATATACACACATAGCTTCTCTAAAAGCTTTCGGTAGTGTACGTCAGATTCCAATTTCGTCAGATGACATGTAATGTAGGTCAGATTCCGTTTTCGGCAGATTCCATGAAGGTCAGATTCCGATTTCGTCAGGTGCCACATAATGTCTGATTCCGATTTCGACAGATTCCTATTAGATCAGATAGCATTTTCGTCAGATTCTTAGTAGATCAGATTCCATTTTCGCCAGATTCCTAGTAAGTCAGATTACGAGGTGGACAGTTTCCTAGTAGGTCAGATTTCGAATACGTCAGTTTCCTATTTCGTCAGATTCCGAGTAGGTCAGTTTCCTATTTGGTCAGTTTTTATTTCGTCAGATTTAAATATCTCTAGAGTTTTGGCTGTGATGATGCCAAAAATGGCGTGCATTTCAAACTACAAGATGGCAGACGTCATTGCACATCACGTCACAAATCAGCGCCCCCATAAACCTAGCCTGGCTCAGATTAGATAATATTACCAGATACATATCTGGTAATATTATCTAATCTGAGCCAGTGTCCTATTATTTTGTCATGTATACCGCGGTAATTTAGCGGCTGCGATGCGCGTAACGTCCACAGCAGGGTATCTCATTCCCCACACAAAAAGAACAGAATGTCCGGTTGGCCTCGAGCCGTGTCGTAATGGAGACCTTTTTGTTCTGTGAGCACTGTGACAATATTGCAAGCCCCTCCAGCGTTCTAATTGAATTCTTAATTAGATGTGTCATCAAAAAGAATGTCATTTGTGACGCCCTGTGATATGAGATTAATTCTCTTTGAACATGTCAAGTGGCAAGAGACCTTCATGTCGTGGGGCTAATGACCGTGTGCTTAACAAAGTCTTTGAGTAAGATGCAGTACTTACTTATTAGTCGACAGTTGATTAACAGTCTTCATAAATTGCATATTTTTGTTTTATATTTTATATATTTATATTAATATCGCTCTAGAAATTCGGACACTTTTAAAACTAGAGTGCATAAGCGTCTATTGGAGGCGCTTAGGCTTAGGTTCTATCGTAGATTCCATTTCTACTCGCCATCAGGCTTGATTGAAGTACAGAACAACCCATTCAATAAAATCAATGTAATAAAAACATCAACTTGTTTGGTGGTTTTATACGAAGTATATCGTTTAAAAGTAGTGCGATGATAATCTGCCCTGATAAACTAAGGTGTAACAATTTTTGACGTGACAACGTCTTATAATTCGATGGAGCCGGCTGCACGCACGAAAAAACATGACGTATGCGGCGTTACCTCGCTCTGAGGCGTTCCATTGTCAATTGTTTATTTTCTTATGACGTTGTCACGTTCAACTATTGTCAGTAAACCGACTTTACAGGCAACCGATTTTTTTTATTTACTTTTAGTTTTTATTTATTACAAAATATCCCCAAAGGTAAACCGGATCCATCTAGTTCGCACCCATTACCACTGCGCTCATACAAGCCTTTTCAAAATTCATGCGGAGCTCGATAGAACGCTTACACGAGTAAACTGATGTGGGAACTGCAAAATGTTTTTTTTTTTGTGAATATGTAAACTAGCCAGTATTAAACCGTGTATTTTAAGCTAAAAACACCAGGACACAGTTTAAGTGTAAGCATTTTACAGGAACAACAAAAGTGCCTTAAGTAAGATTAGTGATTTATTTCACGTCTAGTCGTTCGCATTTGGAACCCAATATGTGGGTAGGTCAAGACCGAACACCATTAACAATAACATTAAGTGTATTTTCGGTTACAGTGGCATTACGAGTAGGTACTGAGGTCAAAATATACAGTATCATAAATCATAACCAGTGGTTTAAAAAACGCTTTCCGAGTAGGAACATTTTGGAAAAAACGACGTAAAATTTTAATAAACAATGTTTCTGGCTTGGGACAAGTAGCAAATCCTTTATAAACATTCTGGCAAGAATAAAAGCAGGCAACAAGATATTGGCCCGCTGTAACTCAGCCCTAGCCTTTTCACCGTTTGTACGGTCACGTATGTTGTTTCTAATTAACATCAACTTGTTCAGCCGCAATGCGTTCGCTGTATTGGACTTCATCCTGTGTTGTTGGCAACTTTTGTGTTCTACCCATTTTGCTTTTGCTGTTTTGTATACACAAGGTACAGATTAGTAGTAACGTAGTAGGTATAAAGTTATATCAAATAAATTGGATTTCAAAACCAGTAAAAGTCATAATAATACTCGTAATACAATAGGTAGAGTATATAAATCTATAATTATATTTTTCATCACACTTGCTCGAAAATGGTGTAATTACACGTAGGTTCTGCGGGCCGTAAATAACCTATTACGCCCTAGGGCGTACTAGTTTTCTTTTTACATTTGAAACGCTGGTTCTGTTTTACTCTTATTTGTCATGTTCAAAGGAAACGCCAACTTACTTTTTTAACTTTTATCACTGAAATGTTTATTTAAAGATAACTGTTTTTGCAAATACATGTAATAGTATTTTATGCAACAGTTGTATAAGAAGGTTCAAAAAATGCGAATTGCGTGAGTTGCGATACGAGCCGCGAATGCGGCGAGTATCGCAAATAGAGACGCAATGAGCGTTTTTTGACTTAATTATACAACGTTGCATACAATACTTTTTCTACGACTGAGTTAAAATATAAAATACATGGACGTCACGCGTGTCTCGTCCGGTCTCTCCGAGTGTGTCTGTGTACAGCCGGCATGACAGTTGTGTCTATGGTAAACTTTTTTTTTATATGGCTGGTGACACGATGTGACGATACTTAAAATACTTTTTTTTATGTTGGCATCAATTAATTTAATTCGGAAAGTTTTGTTTTTCTTATGAATCGTAGGAATTTAATTGTTTGTTAAGTTGGTAGTTGTGAATTTTTATCGTGAAGTTAGAATTGAGCGCTTAATCCTTGACCTAAGTTTAACCTAGATTTAGAAGTCTGTGGATGCTAGCAATAACGTAAAGTGACTATAACGACACTAGTGCTGTTATGGGGAATAGAGTATAGACTTCTCTGAACTCATATTATGTGTTCTTATATTAGTGTTCGTGACCAAGTAAAAGACAGATAACAGTACAGGAGTAGAAAAACACATATTTCGGTAACAATATTAAATGTTTAAATAGTGTATTTCAGTATTTTGCAAATAAGAAATCAACTAAAATGGCCGTTTTAGGTCTTTACCGCTATGGTTTCCGAACGTGACTTGACATTCGCATTTCGCATTGTCTATGGACATACTCGTATGTCACTAATGTCACTTTCTGTTTAATATTTCTTGTCATACTGGGACGATTAGTGAGGTTATATTATTAAGATTTCCTCACAAGTGTGAGGTGAAACATTGTGTGTGCCACGGGCGGTAAAGGAATCAAAAACTCGTGTTATTAAAGCCCTCGGGTTCACCTCGGGCTTATAACAAACACTCGTTTGTAATTCCTTACTTACCGCCCTAGATACACAATGTACTATTATGGTAACTTACTTAAATAAACCGGAAACTACACCCAGTTTATTTTTCAATTTATTTACTGCTCAAGGGACGCTATTTCCGAAACTATTGAGTTTATAGATATCGAATCATTAGTTCGGTGTCGATAATGTTATTAGAAAAGTATAAATATAAGAATCATTTTAATCGGTAAGAGTTACCAAGTTAAGATTTTTTTTGTGTGAAAGTTGGCATAACGTATAGTAGTATGTCATAATTTTTGTAAGTCATATTTTTTTCCCTCTGAAACCATTATGTTTTCAGGATTTTTGAAAATATTATTGTGTAGAATCCATTATAACCTAAGTAAACCTAACCTAGGTTAGGTTTGTTTTATAAAAATTTTGATAAATAAAGAGTTTTCGAGGAAAACAAATGATGGGTTATGACAAACATAATATTATGACTTATGATTTTTATGCAAGCCGATATTATTTTATTTGGCTTTGTTTTTTAGCTATCCTGAAAAGTGGGCCTTTGACCCTTAAAACATTTGAAATTTACACTGTCGATATCGACACTGGAAATTTCAAATATCGTAAGGAACAAAGGCTCACTTTTCAGAAGAGGCAAAAAACTAAACTCCATTAAAAAAAATCGTAATTTGATAAGTTGTTCACTGATAAGGATGATTTTTAAATTTATACTTTTCAATTACCTAACTTCATCTACACCGGGCTAGTTATTGGAAATCTCTAAACTCAATACCTTAGGAAATAGTGTCCCTTACGCCAGTACATTTCAGAAGAAAATGTGCGTTACGATTATGAAAAAAACTCATTTTCTTATTATTTTGTCGTAACTACCAAAACAGTATATTGTACATTACGAATTTCGGTGCAGTAAAGTTAAATAAAAATACTATCATATTGTCTTAACTACCAAAAGAATATTGGTACATAGCGAATTTAGTAAGTTACCATAAAATATATGAAAACATAGATTTGTATATTAAATTGGCCCATACAACATAGTGACCGTATGGGCTACAATGTTGTATGGGTCAATTTTAAAATTTAGGAAGTTACGACAAATTTTATCATCTCCTAACTTTTTTTATTTAAAAATAAAACTGTTTTCAATGGTATATTTCGTGTATTTACTACAAAATGTCCTTTACGACATTTATAATTTCCACTGCAGATATTGCAATATTTTACCAGTAAAATAATCATAAGGGTGGATTTTCGTCCGCGACATTTGTATGCCAAACTAAATGTATGGCATACCAATTTGTATGGCGAAAATCCAACCTTAAGAGGTAAATGTAGGCAGTATGCAAAATATGAGCTTATGAAACAACAACATTCACGTTAAGTTTTCAGCGTTATTCTAAATGGAGATGGGCTGTATTTCATGCTAGACAATCGTATTATATCGCAAACAACAAAAACATTTTATACCTTTATTATACCTAAGGTTGAAAGTAAACTGTGTTAAAATTGTATCACTCCTTTATTATTTTCAAACCAACATTCCTGCAAATGAAAAAGCTCAAATTAAACCTTTCTCCGACATGGTTTTTATACCTACATCCTTTCTATAGCCGATGTGGGGCACGTTGATTAAAACTTTAGCCGTTCCACCGAAACTAACGCATGGGCAAAAACATTAACTGATATGGAAACAGTATCTCACGCTTGTATCACACATTCGCTTATGAAATTTATACCTAGGCGCACATTACTCGAATTTAGTTATAAATTGGATGATTTTTTAGTGAATGTAGTTCTCGATTTTAAATTTGAAAACGTGATTTAAAACTTACAAAATATTATGTTTTTATTAAAGCATTAACGACTGCCAACGAATTCTAAATATTTTATTAGAAGAGAAACATTGAAAAATTATATGTCTCGGGCAGGATTCGGGCAGGATTCGAACCTGCATCTCCTCGGCTATCCAGGCCAACAGGCGCCTTAACCAACTAGGCTACCGAAACTCTGTCCAAGTCATCGAATCTTTCAACCAGTCCCTTCATTTGTGACGTCATTCTGGGTCTTGGACAGAGTTTCGGTAGCCTAGTTGGTTAAGGCGCCTGTTGGCCCGGATAGCCGAGGAGATGCAGGTTCGAATCCTGCCCGAGACATACCATTTTTCAATTTTTCTCTTCTAATAAAATATTTACAAAATATTGTCACCAAATATGTTTTATTAGTAAGAGAATATTTTTCTTCTTGCGCACTATAATAATTATAAGTAACATGGTGTTTATAGTAGCTTTTCAAGCTTGGCTGTTAATTGTGATTCAGATATACATAAAAGTTTTTAGACTCTTTTTATGCAATATGATATTATTTTGCATTGTAACCTCCTCAAAAATCACGAAGACCTAAACAAAATTTCTACCAATCAACGATAAGTGTACCTTCAAATGTAGAATAATTCTCATTGGCTTAGGTTTAGTATAATTATTTTAGTTTAGGATAATGTACTATTGTTGTTATTTATTGTTTATTTAGTTATTGAATAAAGAAGTCCACATTCTCATTATATATAATCCAATGTTGTCCCCAGTTGTATCCAAGGCGATTATCTGAAGGTCTACTCGGAGGGGGGCATTCATGGCCCGGGCCCCCCCGGGGTCAACGAGTACTCGGCCTGGTCACGAGCGCTCTGCGGCAGCAGGGTCGACGCCCCCCCAGCCCTTTACTCCCATGGACCGCTACTGGTGCTGGAACTGCATACGGGAGAAAAGGCCACCAACGCCACGGGTTTTGTTGGCACATATAGATTCATAGATAGACGTGAGTATTTTAGTTTTCACACAATGTGCGATGTAGGGATCTTTTTGTATCTTCTGCTTTCAATGTTTGAAACTTAACAAACGAAAATAATTATAAATTTTCAACAAAATTTGAGCTAGATTTAAGTTATCAATGTAACTATTACATAATAACGTTCCTATTTTAAATTACTTTATAATCCTAGTTCCTATTATAAATTTGCATTTTGTATGCATCATCATCACTACTTAACTAGATCTTTATTACAAACGCACGCGTAATGCGAAACCGTCCCTAAACTTTCCAGAGCCCCTAACAACCAAAACACGTGTTGAATATATACCGGTAACTTAAACAAAAGGACTGAACTATTAAACTTTCTGCCTTCAGGTAATTTTGAGACAGATGGCGTGCATGTTCCCGACACATGGTGTGACTACGTGTTTAACTCACAAGCAAATCGGCCGGTGTATGGTCGACTATATAGTCCGAGATACCCCTCGAGTTACCCTAGCAACGTGAGGTGTACTTATCATTTTCATGCCAGGTTTGTTTGCCATGCCAGATATAATTATAAATTTGAGCTACCCTTTGAGATACCGTATTCAGCTGCATATTTTTAGCCGTGTTAGGTTAGGTTACACGGACACACAATTTGCATAAACATTGCAATTGTTCTAAACATTTTTAAAACCTTAAAGTGAAGTAATGAAACAAATAGGTACAATTTTTATTTTATGAACCTCATAAGCCTCATAACAATGTTATGTTTGCTTAAAAGTGCTAAAATATAGGTACCATAATTGTTACAGTTTTTACAACTTACAGATAAAATATAAAGCGCATTTGAAACATTCCTATTGTATATTTTAAAAATAAATTCTTAAGCGTTCCGAATAAAAGCTGCACCGCAATCCCAAAGAAACACAATAATATTTTAACCAGTTGGTTTATTTTGTTTGTCTTCAGACAACATGAGCGGATCAAGTTATTTTTCGAAGAATCCTTTCTTCAGAAAGGAGATGAAAGGTACATATGGATGATTTTCTACATTGTATGAAGTTATTAACTTGCTCATATATCCTTAAACAGTAACATAACGTTTCTTTTGCAGTTGTCTCAATCGTGCTGATATAATAAAAGTCTTCGATGGTCGATCCTCTACGTCACCGGTTTTGGCTATGCTGTGCAATGAGATAGTAGGTAAGGTGATTACAAAGACCGGGAATTTAGAGATTGCCTTACAAAAAACCTCTCACATTGCTAAGCTAGTTCGAATATTACTTACTACAGAAAAATCAAATCAAAATCGGTTCACCCGTTTACTACGAGCTACAATACCGGGAGCTACGATACCACAGATACACACACAAATTCCCAGATGCACTGATGCGCAGATTTCAAACTTATCTGTGACACCCCTCTTTTTGCGTCGGGGGTTAAAAATCCATTACTTTTGTAAGTTTGATATGTTATTTCTATATTTTTTTTTCAAGAGACAAAAACACTGACTCTTTCTCAATACATAATAATACCTACTTGTGTATAGATAGGTTGATATACCTATTTATATTTATAATTCTTTTAGACTTGTGTTTGTCACCTTACTGCTCCTAAACGGCTGGACCGATTTGGGTATAAAATTGTGTGTACATTTGAGTGAGTCCCTGAATGGTTTGAAAATACAATCGGACCCTGTATATAGCGTTGTAGTCGCGATTTCACGAAAAAGTTCGGTTTATTAGTTAAGACAACATTTATTGATTCTGAGATGGAATGAAGTTCGCCGGCACAGCTGTTTAAATAAATAATAAATAAATTAATATTAGGGGACAATCTTACACAAATCGAACTAGTCCCATAGTAAGCTCAATAAAGCTTGTGTTATGGATACTAGACGACGATATATTTAATAAATACAAATACCTTAATACACAGAAAACATCCAAGACTCAGAAACAAATATCATCACACAAATGATATTTGCTCTTACCGGGATTCGAACCCAGGACCATCAGCTTCGTAGGCAGAGTCACTAACCAACCACTAGGCTAAACCGGTCGTTACACATAATTTCTGTTCTGTTCAGGTTACGAAATTCTATCCACCGGACCGGATCTGCTCGTCCAGTTCACAGCTAACTCTGACACCCCTGGACAAGGTTTCAAAGCGAGCTACCAGTTTCAAATGGACGACACTAGTGCAGGTTTAGTAAGCAGTCTAATTAAGAAACAAAAAAATATATTCAGCCATTAATACATAGGTACAAATCTTGGTCATGTAAAAAAATTCAAGCACCGTCACGTAAATGATAAATCAGGAGACTAGAAGTTCCCAGTGTCATCATGTGGGTCGGCTCGGCATCATGGTGTCATAATGTGTAAAGTAAACGAAATGAACATAGAGAAGTGTAGTAAAATAATTTGAAGTGCAATTTATTTAGCCAATCCTACTGTTAAAGCTACTAAAATGTGTCAATTACAGCGCCTTGATAGAATTTATACTGCGCACTACTAAAGAATATTCAAATAATCTCGAGTAATTTATAACTTGAAATATATTTCGCAGATGGTGACATCAATAAAAAGTCAAGTACAAGCGAAGCAATATCCGGACTAGGCCCAGCAGTGAGCGCTGCAAGTGAGTCCATTATGATAAAACAAGTGTTAATGGAATTATCTAAATATATAAAAGAAGAAGTCCTGACTGACTGACTGACTGACTTACTGATCAACGCACAGCCGAAGCTACTGAAGTTAGGAACTTGAAATTTTCACAGTAGGGTGGTTATATAACGTAAATAAGGGATAAGAAGGGATTTTTTGAAATTCATCCCCAAAGGGGGTTAAATGGGGGTTGAAAGTTTATATGGGGACCATACGATTTTTAAAGTAGGAGATCTGAGACTTCGAACATAGACTCTTTAATACAATTTAAAAAAAGTAATTTCACCGTTTTTGGAAATTCATCCCCAAAGAGGGTTAAATGGGGGTTGAAAGTTTATATGAAGACCACACGATTTTTAAAGTAGGAGATCTGAGACTTCGCATATAGACCCATCAAGATGAGTACAGGAAAGTAATTTCACGGTTTTTTGAAATTCATCCCCAAAAGGGGTTAAATGGGGGTTGAAACTTTGTATAGGCACCAAACGGTTTTTGACGTTAGAGATCTGAGAGTTTGCACATAGATCCTTCAATATGAGATGTGAAAAGTAATTTCACCCTTTTTTGAAATTCATCCCTAAAAGGGGTAAAACGGGGGTTGAAATATTGTTTAGGGACCAAATTATTTTTAAGTTACAGATCTGAGACTTCGTATATAGACTCCTCAATAAAGGTCTAAGAAAATAGTTTTACCGGTTTTCAAAATTCATCCCCAACAGGGGTTAAATGGGGGTTAAAACGATTTTTGAAGTTGGAGCTCTGAGACATTGTACATAGGCTCCACAATATGAGTGTAGGAAAGTAATTTCACGGTTTTTCGAAATTCATCCCCAAAAGGGGTTAAATGGGGGTTGAAACTTTGTATAGGCACCAACGATTTTTGAAGTTGGAGATCTGAGAGTTCGCACATAGATCCTTCAATATAAGTAGAGAAAAGTAATTTCACCCTTTTTCGAAATTCATCCCTAAAAGGGGTAAAACGGGGGTTGAAAGTTTAAATGGGGACCACACGATTTTTAAACTAGGAGATTAGTTGCAAAAAGTAATTTCACCGTTTTTCAAAATTCATCCCCAACGGGGATTAAATGGGGCTTGAAACGATTTTTGAAGTTGGAGCTCTGAGATATCGTACATAGTCTCCACAATATGAGTACAGGAAAGTCATTTCACGGTTTTTTGAAATTCATCCCCAAAAGGGGTTAAATGGGGGTTGAAAATTTGAACTTTGAAGTTGGAGCTCTGAGAAATCGTACATAAACTCCTCAATAAGAATAAAGAAAAGTAGTTTTACCCTAAAAAGGGGTCAAACGGGGGTTGAAACTTTGTATGGGGACCAAACGATTTTTGTACTAAATCTTGAACTTCGTTCATAGACTCATCCATAAGAGTAAAGAAAAGTGATTGCTGTTTTTTGGAATTCATCCCCAAAGGGGTTAAAATGGGGGTTGAAACTTTGTGTAGGGTACAAACGATTTTTGAAGTTGGAGCTCTAAGACATCGTACATAAACTCCTCAATAAGAGTAGAAAAAGTGATTTTTCGTTTTTCAAAATTCATCCCTAAGAAGGGGTCAAACGGGGGTCAAAACTTTGTATGGAGACCAAACGGTATTTATAGTAGATCTTAAACTTCTTACATAAACTCATCCATGAGAGTAAAGAAAAGTGATTGGTGTTTTTTTGAAATTCATCCCCAAAGGGGTTTAAATGGGGGTCGAAACTTTGTATACGGACCAAAAGATTTTTGAAGTTGGCGATCTGGGACATCGTACATAGACTCCTTAATAAGAACAAAGAAATGTGGTTTTACCGTTTTTTCATCCCTAAAAAGGGATCAAAAGGGGGTTGAAACTTTGTAAAGGGACCAAACGATTTTTGTAGTAGATCTTGAACTCATCTAAAAGAGAAAATAAGTGATTGCAGTTTTTTGAAATTTATCCCCAAAGGGGTTTAAATGGGGGTTGAAACTCTGTATAGGGTACAAAGGATTTTTGAAGTAGGAAATCTGACACTTCGTACATAGATCCTTCAATAAGGGTACAGAAAAAATGTTAAACCATTTTTTGAAATTCATCTCCAAAAAGGGTTATAAATGGGGACCAAAACTTTATAAAGGGACCAAATGATTTTTAAAGTAGGGTATCTAAAACTGATTAAACTGAATAGAACTCAAATGAATTCACGGTTCATTAAAATTTATCTCGGAAGACGGGTTGAGTAAGTAGGGGTTGAAAGTTTGTTTAGGGACCGTACAATTTTTAAAGTAAAAGGTTTTTAACTCCATGCATAGCATATAGCAATTAGTAGATTGTTTTTTTGTGTAAGTAACAAGTGGTTTATTAAGTGCATTTAATTTTTCGGTAATAATCCTTAAATGGACTTAAGAATTGATTTTCGCGGTAAATGTGCATTGTGCAGTTTTGGGCCCAATATTTGAGGGTTTTGTTTAATTACAACAAAGTTTATGAACAAATATCAGAAACTATTAATTGCCTATTAAGATTAATTGCCTAATTATAATTTACACCGCAGACAAAGTCGCGGGCATCAGCTAGTAATTTTTATAATATGTCTACATAGCCGCTAACTTACCAATGAATTCTAATAATTTGTACTGGGCGACGATATACTCGTACATACCGTATAAATAAATACTCAAAGACACAAAATAGGTAGCCCTTTCAAAAACAAAATGCTGGTTCGAACAATCGAATTATAATGCGCCAATGTACCTTAAAGAGATGGTTTCAGTTGTGCCTTCAAAGACAAGTTCACAACGACATTTTTAGTACATTATCTAATAATGTTATCATTTCAGCGTCATCGTGTGACCAAGTATTCAGCAGTGATAAAAGCAAGAGTGGCAAACTCACGTCTCCCCTGCACCCAGCGCCATACCCACAGAAGACCAAGTGCCATTACGACTTCCAGGCTAGAGGGAGAGAACGAATCCGACTGGTCTTTGAAGACTTTAGCCTTCAGAGAGTCACTGCTAGCATGATTGAGTAAGTTTTTCTACGTATCCATAAAATGATATCTTTATTCTTTTATTTCAATTAGGTATATAAATTGTATCTCTATTCTATAATTACAAAAACAACCCTGAGTAGGTAAATAATGAAATGTGGATGCATAATATTACACTTTTATCACTATTTCACTCAATCTAGCCCAAATACACTTTGCTGTAGTTTACGTAACGAGTTAAGGTTACGCAATCATATACTCGGACTACGCTAAGTTTGCAGAGGTCGAAAAAAGATTTAATTAAAAAATATATTTATGGCAACATGGGGAAACTGCAGCAAGAGGAATTTTTAATCTTGGTATTTGGCAATAATTCTTCTCTTTATTACAAAATGTGTCTACATACCTATTGCAATAAATAGTCTTGCACACATCAATCTAGTTACAACCAAAGTAAGTGATTTGTTCCAGGTTTTTGAATAATTTCTATGTATTTAAGTAGGTATTATTTTTAAATATGTATACAAACATTGCTTAGTTTGGATGGGACTAGATCGATTTGTGCAAGACCGTCCTGAATATTTATTTCAGTAGGTATATAGACACATTATATGCCCATTTATTAAAGGGGAAGATATTTGCCCAGTATCAAGACTAATTAGTCCTCTTTCTTGTGATAATTGCCATATGTTTTTTTTTTTAAATAAAACCTTTTTCTGACCACTGCAAACTTAGCGTAGTCGCACTCTTCAGATTAGAATGCTCAACAACCAGGCATGTCATGTCACTCTTACGCCAACGCTTTAGCAAAAAAATAAACTTGAACTCGAAAAACAAAACAATAAAACAATTACGTTTACAAAATAAGAACAGTATATGTCAGGATAATTTCCAGTCACGGAACATCTCCATGTCTTCCGATCTCATATAAAATGTATCCGACACTAAATCCCACGACGGGGAAATTTATCGCTAAACCAGTCGCAATATAAGCGGGAGAACAACACGCTCATGCAAAAACGGCTCTAACGACATACTGATGGAAGTGTGTGTAGTATGCGTACCTAGTATAATTATGTGTAGCACTGCCGTGATAGACAGATACCTAGATAGTGAAAAACCAGTACTCATTACTCATTAGTCATAATATTTGTATAGCTGGTTGTAATCTATGCGCGGGTGTCACATTGTAAGTAGCAGTTCTTAATGTTCTCATCAATAAAATTAACAGCCTACCTATACCGATAAGTTCTGATACCAATTTTTTACAACAAGTTATGGAATACCTGTTTCATCATAAATAAATAAATAATGTACACGATAAAAACCCTGTAAACGCTAAATGTGCCTATTGAAAATAAATCTTTGAAATACATCAATATAATCCTGAATATAGCGGAGAGCATAATTTATTTATAAGTGATTGACTAACACTGCTGAGCATACTTCGAAGAAAATGTATTTTGTTTTTGTACAGGTACTTTTTACCTTCAAATAAAGACAATAAGAATAGTTATCTTATCTCTATTTGAATAGAGCACACTTTGATTCAATTTAGGTCATCAAATTTGCGCCTATGTTATCCTAGCAGAAGTGTTATAAATTATTTATAAGTTTACTTAGATAATTACACATACGCTACTTTTGTTGGATTATTCATGAATATAACGCTTACTATTTAATTAGGTATATTAAATACGATCTGGTTTAGGCCGATTTAGGTTATCTGTTTCAAATTTGACTTGATCTAAAGTATTTATTTCTAGTATTTACTGGCGGCTTCGCCAGCGTTATTCCCGTTACTATCCGAAGAAAACTCTTTACCGGCATAAAAATTAACCTATGTTTCAATTCAAGACTTGGTCCAAGTACTTACATGCCAATTTCACCTCAATATAGGTATTCAGTTGTTTTGTTACCGCGTTATTAAGTTATAAACATACAAACCGCAAAACATCTAAATATCTTCACAAACTGTCTCATTTATTATATTAGTAGGGAGGAAGAATCATTTATAACAATTTTGCAAACTATAAAATATATAGAAAATTAAAAAAAATAGGTTTCTTTTGGTTACGCTTATAATCATAAGAGTCATAATTATGGGGCGTCCAAAAAAGAAATATCAACTAACCTATATATCAAATTCATACTTTTGATTCAAAATAGCCCCATAATTGTTAGAGCATTTAGTTATAGATACACATTGCACAATCCTCAAGCCTCGCATGTTTAAAAGAATGTCAGGAATGTTCCCCGTTTAAATTCTACCTGAAAGCGAACCGAACGCTCGCAGACATACCCCATTCTTTAAGATAAGCTACTTGAAATCTTCGAAACGTAAACTACCTAAAATCCTGGTAAGTACTATTCATTGAATCCTTCTGTTCCAGCTGCGAGAGCATGGATTCTCTGGACGTGTTTTTGTATGTAGACGGTCGACTTGAAAAGATGGCTTCCTTTTGTGGCAACGATGTACCAAAGCCAATAATGTCGAATGGGCCGAAACTGTCTATTGAGTTCAGAGGGATTTACTCGTCGAGACATAGTAGGGGGTTTAAGATATCGTACTATTTTGTAGAAGGTGAGTGTTTTGGGCTTTGTTTGTGTTGAGATTGTTTAGCGTAGTTTTGCGCCAATACACCACGGCTTTAGCTGTTAGTATAGCAACGCGTTTTGTGTATCTTAGCTGAGTTATCATCTCTTATGTCTATTAAATATTTTTCATCACACTTGCTCGTAAAGGGTGTTATAACACGCGGGCTTATAGACCAGCTCGAGCCGATTTAGCTCCCGTGGGTTATAAAAATCTATAACTCCCACGGGAGGAAAAACTGTGTGAAAATCTATAACTCCCGTGGGAGTTATGAGTTTAGTTTTAAAATATAGAACCAACCCGTACGTCACTTCAGACTAAGGAGGTTTCAAATCAGCCAAGGTTTATTTCACATCTTTAAAACTTGGCTACAAAACCAATTTTAGAGTATATAAAACTTATATGGTATATTTTACTATTATTTCAGTAATTTTTGCAATTATTTTAATGCAATTAAATTAATTTAGTTTAAAATTTTATTTTGTAAATCGGTACAATCTGGCGGCATTGCCTGTCAAGTTTAAAAACTAAACACAGTTCTTAGCATTATCTGTGGAAGACTATATTGAAAAATTTTGACAGCTGAAGTTGTCTCTTAGCGGGTGCGTTTAGTTTATTTGATTTTTATGTTTTATTTTTTTTTCCTCGCAAATGTGATGAAAAACATTGTGTGTACCACGGGCAGTAAGGGGATTACAAACTCGAGTCATTAAAAGCCCTCCGCCTACGGCGTCGGGCTCTTAATAGACTCTCGTTAGTAATCCCCTTCTTACTACCCTCGGTGCACAATGTACTAATATTGATAAGTTCGTGTACTGGATATCAAAGCACCAAGTGTTACATTATGCAATTTATAGTATCATTAAATGTATTGCCTTATATTTACAATCCAATTATGATTAGTGATTACTAAATAAAAGGAACGGTATTATTTAGCTGACAAATAACTCACAGAAAGTAGCATGTACTTTTGAGTACAACAATATTTTAATTGAATAGTTTTATTTACCTTGTTTTTTGGTTCAAATACTGTGGAAGCTTTTTCAACTATTTCTATTAAACCGACTTTTATAAAACTTTACACACATATTCAGATTCCGTGATAATAGGCACTTATAGGAAGTCACGGTTGAGTTATCGACTGTAGACCTTATTGCAGTGCGATAAGGAATGCAGTCGGTCGCTCAGCCGTGCCTTTGTACAAAATTAGGTTAGGTACGTTAGGTGCATGCTAAGATTAAGTTAATTATATTGTAGGGTACATTTACAAAACTAACTTTAAAGTGAGTGCAATTTATCGCCAATAAACGCATGTTTGGCGAGTTAAAAGTAAAAAAATGTACCAAGAGTCTTTGAGATAAATAAATTAAAAATTAAATTAAAAAAAATTATAAGAATATGATTAATGTCGACTTAGTTCAGGGTCTGATGATAAAATCAGAACATCGCCAATAGAACAGCTAATGATGAAAGATAAAACTGTTTGACATAATATATCTGTTTCTACAATGTTCCATTGTCTCGAAATGAACAAAACTAAAAAATATCAACAAAGGATTCTACCATAGATCAAGCAAAAAACGCCGAGAGATATTATATCAGATGATAATTACGAAATGTAACTTCGCGTACGATCCGATTAGGAAACAAAGAACGAAAGGAACATTTTTTCGTAATTGAGGTACAGTTGTTAAGCGGATCTCACACTGAACCGCGCGAAGCTACGATTTTCAACGTCATACGTAGAGTCTTAATTTGTATACAAAAACCGCAGGGTATAACAGACTGACACCGCGTCTTCCCGCGAAGATGCGAAGTTTGCGACGATATCCCTCTACGGCGCGATGACGCGGTCCCATTTGCAAAGTATGTCCGCTGAGTTCCGCAGGACGATTCTCAGTGTCTTCATTGAACTGCGTTTTATGACTTGATTGTACAAATGCCATACTAAATGATGGAAGACGCGAAATAAACGCGAATCACCGTACCTCGCAGCTACGGATGAAGTCGTGGTGAAAATCGCGCGGTGAAGTGGTTTCGCGCCTGCGCTGCCGCTGGCGAATTTCGTCGCCCCACGCGGCGAGGCGAGAAATCTTTCCAATTAAGTAAACGTTGTTAATGACCTCACATATATGTGAGGTCATTAACAACATCATCAGGTCATTGTTATAACAAAGTATGCTAAACTATCCGGGGGCACGGTAGCAGGGCTATGAAACTTAGAACAACTCGGTTTTTGTTGCGTCAAACGTTGTCTAACAAAGACCCTGGATGGCGTTACTATCGACTTTTGTGTTTTTCCGTTATAAGCAGAGCACGTTTTACATAATGCTTTCTTTGACACTGATGACATGTTTTGATAGTTTCATTAAAAAATATCTATTATAATGATAATTAGTTAAAATTAACAACAGATTTATTAATTACACATTACTACAAATGTGATATGTACGTGGAATGAAACGTTGCAGCGGTTATAAACGAAACTTCTTAGTGAACTCTTTGGTTTCTGAGTAATTTTGTTTTTTTCAATTTTACTGTCAATATTTTGCTTGTGTCAAAATAAAATGAAAATTTACGGTATTAAGTGACTTTATTTAATTGGCGTCGAAATGCATGCCGTACCATTTGCACAATTCCTCAGTGTTCAACAAACGCAACAAGAACAAATATAAAAACTTGTCAGGGTAGCACGCGCGCACACCGCGACACCAGCGGCAGTGATTTACATTACACAATAACGGACGGCAACGTGACGAGCGCCACCACATCACAGGAATGATCTCGTGATAGAACAGCTACACAAAGCCTTCAACATGGATAAGTACCTACAATCCTAACCATTTTCGAATGAGCGACTACATAGACCTCTTCGAAGCAAATGCACAATCGTCGGCATGGAGGAAGCGGACGATATGAAAAAAGACCTTCTGTTTAACAACATTACGCCTGACGTGTTCAGTGAATTGAAGATAGCACTTATTCCCAACTTCGAAATAAGCATGTACCCAGACATAAATAAATCATGATAACGTCAGAGAAAACTTGATTTTATTCCTCCTCTTATGTTTTTACCCTGGGCAGATTTTGTTCAGTCAATGCTTGGGAATGCCACTTAACCGAAATTAAATTTTGTGTTGGAAATTCCATACCAAATAATTTTGATTTCGGTTACATTGCATTCCCTAGCATTGACTGAAGAAAATCTCAAATAATGCATACGTATGTGGGTATAAATAGGGTATGTGTGTGCGTGTGTGGGCGAAATGTTTACTGCCTAAAACCGCTGGGAGCACTTGTGTCGCCTTGGTACCAGTCATTCCCGCAAGATGGCTCTCTTTACCCTATATATTACTTTACTCTATGCACGGTAGTGCCCCCGCCTAGTCGAACAAAACAAAGGCACGACCTGCCTATTATTTAACCGTAGAGGTACACATTTTATAGTTCTCAAATAAATAATCCTCCAAAGGTAAATAATAGGCAAGTCGGTTGAAATCGAGTTCTGTGGATTGGATACCCTCCCGGTACTGACTTGGTTTAACATTACATCTCAAAACTTTTTTGCTGTATAGAAGAACTGCGTTGCGAGACTTTTTACATGGGTTGATTTTCCAGACATAATACACTAAAATAATAAATTTAATGCAGCATGTTAACTGTTTCAGATTATGGGATTGCGACGGGGACCCAACTTTTGGAATTTCCATGTGCCTTCGTATTTAATAGCAGCGAGTGGGAGCGGGGAGCTGTGACGTCACCAAACTATCCTGGCCTTTATCCACGGGACACAGAATGCAATTACTTTTTCTATGGAAACGAAAACGAAAAAGTACATTTACATTTTACGTACTTCGACGTAGAGGGTGTTGTGCCGTGAGTAACGTTTGTTTTGTTTTTACAGTTTTTCCAATCTGTTTGCAGTTACGAGTGTGATAGTTTCTATGTGTAATTTACGAGTAAGAGTAATATGAAGGAGTTTTACAAACATTCATCTATGACACTGATATCCACTTGAAACTTGCTGCTGCTTGCTGATGCTTCAAAACTTGTGCTTACCAAGTCTTTCACTTTAAAACCAACCGATATAAGCTTATACAATGAATTACCAAAATATAATAGCTAAAATATGATGAATGTTCACATATGCAGAGATGCACAAATTATCAATAGCACTATACTTATTCATAGCATCTCCACCACTTTCTGATACTTCAAGACTGGTGACGTGACGGGCAGTAAAATTTTAGAACTAGATGGGCATTCATCATTCGGTAAATAGCAATAATTACGTAATAAAAAAATCTTCCTTCGCGAAAGTTTTTAACTTCTCAAGAAGAACTACATATCTCAGTAAAGCGTAATATAGGTACAAATAAGTGATAACAGCTTAATTAAAGTGAAAGCTCTCCTCTCTAGTCCATTTTATACTCTTGATATTTTATTGTATACATATTTACTGGAATAAAACATTACTTTTTGTTAAAACATAGCGCTCCTTGAAAATCATAACGTCACTATCCAAAAAATTACGTTTTTGAGTTAACAACGTTATCTAAATCACGTGATTGTAAGGAACGCCATACAAAGACACCTATTGCTCTAGCTCTATTTAAAACGGCAGGGGGCGCTAGTGTCATTACGGCGAATAGTGGAAATTGACGCGCGCCTTTTTGGAACAGTGTCACTATCATTAGAAATACAGTGAAATTCAGTGGATTTTGTGAAGAAAGTTGTCATTTTCTGGTTAATGACGGTATTCTGTGATATTAAATGGAAAGTATTAACATTTTTCAATAGAATACAGTATTTATTCGTAATACGTCAGTTCGAACTTTTAATGTAGTATCAATGTCAAGACTCAATTTAAAGCAATAGTGTTATTTTTGCATTAATGACACTTGTCCTCTTGCAATTTTTAATGTTATACTTTGTGTTAAGACTGTTAAAATGACAGTATATCAATAATGACCGTTTTATTTTGAATTTCGAGTCTTGATGCAGGCTAATAATAAATATGTACTGTATTTTTAGTACGTTAAATGACATTGTGGTTTTAATAACTAAAATGATTTTTAGCATTATTAATCGTCATTTTCGATGTAGTGTCAATTTTGCCAGCTCAAATTACTATAAATTTACTCGTTTTGTCAATTGAAAAATGCTGTTTTATGTTTAAAGCCGTTATAACTGGTAGAAGCTGCTTCTAACATTACTGTTGTTTGATTATTTTGTGACTTCTTGATTAATGTCACGGTGTGTAATGAATAAAATTATTAACTGTTTGTGAGACTGATAGTCATTTGCGTTAATAAATGTTATTTAACAAGTTTTCTTTAAGAGTTTTTACACAAAAACATGGATTTTTCTTCCAAATAACCAGATATAGTGTCATTGTTCCTTAAACTAAATTAAAGTTTAGGAAATCACACGCTTGAAAAGTGACATTAAGCAAAAATTAATGGAAAAGTGACATTTTTATTTTCTTTAAATTCAATTATCAGATAAATAAAACATAAAAGACGGAATCTACTCTTATCGGTAAAAAGCATAGTCACATATTTAACAAAACACAGTATAAAAATGATACTTTTATTACAAATAAAGTAGTTTTAGACGTTTTAATATTTCGAAAACTTTCAAGCCTCGTACCCAAAAATCGTGTTTTTCGTTTAATGACGTTATGATTTTTAAGGAGCGATAGGTATCCAGAAGACCGAAATGAGTTTAACAGCGACGAATTGAATCGCCTACCCGATCTACCTTTACAGATTAACTTTCATCGCGCATTCCTATCTAGTACCCTCAAGTCCTAGTAACGTCTATGTCCTCGTAACGTTCAAACATTTGTATCGAAATTCCGTGCCCTAGCCACGTACTTTGTCCCAAATATATTAGCGCGGTGTGTGCCTGACAAACGTCGTGCAGCGGATTTTATTCCACACGTCCTCGTGTCGAACGTCTAGTCACACAATAGGGCAGTGACGCTTTGTAGTGAATATCAACGGAATATGCTAAAAAACGTCTTACTTTCTCGCACAATTGTAACCAGAAAGGGTTACCGAATGGAAATGTAGAATGTATATTTTCGAATGTGTAAATATTGTATCAAGGACCCCACGGTATTATTGCAATTTCAGTTCAGTGTATCCGTGAAAAAATCTCGTTTCACTTTCGTTTACTTACTTGCTTTAATAAGGATATACATATAAAAATAAGTATCGACAGATTATAATAATTGTGTCTATTTGTTTCATTTTCGTTACACCATCCGTCAAAATTAGCCCTCCGGGGTGTTACGTCAAAGTCGTAAAATGTCCAGTCTCGAAATTGCGTCCAGATCGTAAGAAGTCCATATCTTACAACGTCTAAGTCGTGCCACGTCTAAGTCTCAGACGGTCCAAGTCGTGAAATGTCTAAGTCGTAAAATGTCAAGTCTTTACTAAAGTCCAAGTCTCGGGCGGTCCAAATCGTGAAATGTCTAAGTCGTAAAATGCCCAGTCTTACACTGCAAGGAAGAGCATGCATCAACAAACACAATTCGCTAGGGTTGCCACCCATTGCCTACCAAAAACCCGGCAAGGGTTGCCGCTATTTAAAAATTATTACGTGAGATTTTTATCATTTTGACCAACTTTTATTGTTTGGCCGTTATTCCTGCCATAGAACAAAATCACCCTAATACGTAAATGAGTCAGTCCTCATTGACAAATTTTACATATTTTTTTTTTACTTCCTAAAAACGATGAGGGCTTCTAACTTAAAAAGTGAATGACATTTTTCGAAAAAATCTACCAATGGGGATTGACTCTGTTGCGTATTAGGATGATTTTGTTCTATAGTAACGTCCGAACAATAGAAGTTGGTCAAAATTACAAAAAATATAACGCAATAATTTTCAAATATTGGCAACCCTAGGCCTTGCCGGGTTTTTGGTAGGCAACCCTATACCATCGTGCTTATAATGCAATTGCCTTCATTATTATGTAAAAACAGTTAGGAAAAAGGCTGAGGGTAAAGGTCATTGGGCGTTTTTGACCCGCTTTCCGAACTTTCGCGTACAGAGACCAAACTAGTTTTAAAATAGAGAATTTAATCTCATTTTTCTAAATATGTATTTTTTTTTATGTATCAACCGGCAGAAAAAAGTTATTCAACAATATGTGTACGATTTTTTATCGTGGGCCAGGCATCAAGAAGTGATTGATGCGCCTGCTGCCTTTTTAAACGAATTAACAATATTAGAACTGGATTTTATTTTTTTTCTTCTTTATAATTAAACAATATAACTACAGCAACGCAATATAAAGCACCTATTCAAAGTATTTTTGAAATAATTCCAATAGTTCTGACTTAATTCATTGCAAAAATGCTATAATTATAAGAAACGATTTTTATTTTTTTTCTCAATTCTCTTTTGGAAAATAAATAAATCGAAAACTAATAGCTTGACTAACGCCATCTAGTCGCAACTTCCTGAAGTAAGAAATCAAGATTCGCACCGTGACACTGGTTATTTTACGATTTTGACATTCTGCTACCTGGTTATGTTACGATCTTGACATTTCGCTACCTTGTTATTTTACGATCTTGACATTCTACTACTTGGTTATTTTACCAACTTGACATTTTCCTACTTGGTTATTTTACGATCTGGACACCTGGACATTTTACGACTTTGACGTAACACTCCGGAGGGAAAATTAGTTTAATTCAATGAGCACTATTCGCGTTGGCAGACTAAAATATTGTTTAACAAGGGTCGATTAATTTCCTAACATACATAATATATCTATCCGACTATATAATGTGCAACATGTTTCACGACTGGAATGTCGTCGACGCGATTTAGGAATGTTTGCAGCCGATTCAGTGAATTTATATTGCCTCTACATATTCATGGTCCTGAGGCTCCGTGAAATTACGTAAACGTATTAAGTTCCGAATATAATTTAGTGTTTCTGAAATGGGTATGCCATGGTCGTTCAAACATTGCGTAATATGGGTTTGGCGACATATAATATGTGACTAAATGCCACTCAAAACTTAATAGTGTTTAATTTTACAAGCTACGTATTAACTTGCTTGCATGTATGTTTGTTCGAGTCTAATCTTTTAACTGAATTTTAAAGCAGTTAGTTTCGAGATGTAGTTTGCGATTTTACAAAAAACACAAATACATATTTATTATTTTACTTATAGGATTTACCGCTAGGCGTTGGCTAGGCTAGGCCGCTGCGCGTACGGAAAAAGCCCCGTTTTGGCCAAGTGTAGACATAAAATGATGTACACAACACGGGAGGTAATAAAGAAAGCCCTCGATCGCATATTTACGTCCCTCGCTTGCAGCTCGGGCAGCAAACTTCTGCGATCTCGGCTTTTCTTTGTATTACCACCCTAGTTATGTAATGTACTATAATCTTCTCAACATACAATAGCAATTTGATAAATATAACAATAATCGACAAATCAAAGCACAAATACATTTTTCGAATCATCCCAATTCAGAAACAACCACCCTGGCTATTTGTTATATGAATGTTGATAAACTGTGTTAAAAATAAAAAAAATAATGTAAAATAATTGTATTACAATATTAAATGGTTTGCCACTATCTGTACACTCCAAACCATTCACCAAGCATTAGTCGTACCTAACGAACCGTCTATGGGCACAATTTGATTTTATTCGCATTCACAAAAACTGGTACAAATTGCATGCATTTTCAGATGCGAGGCGATATCGGCGAGTGACTACGTACAATTTTCCAGCCAAATAGTTGACACTGAGAGCCACAGGCACTGCGGCCAGCACAAGGAACTCAAAGTTACGTCGGAGAGAAACTTCCTGAGGGTCACCTTCAAGTCGAATGATAGACTCGATGGCACCGGGTTCAAGGCAGATTTCATCTTCCTGAGAGACTCTGTGATGCATAGTATAACTATGCCGGATTCTGACAATGGAGGTAAGAAAGTTATTGTTGGGTGTTAGTAGTTCAGGCAAAATTGCCATATACTATTTGAAGTATATTTTATGACACTTAATCAATGCTATTAATTAATATAGGTAATGTTGTTGTTTACTAAAAGTAGAATTTAAGATCATTGTGACTAACAAATTATGGACCTAGTGACTGAAATAAAATTATATTTTATTTCATTTTAATTATGTAATTTCATTGATGAACGTTTTACTAGTATTTATTTTCCATTAAATGGGGATGTTGACTGTACCCGAAAGGGTATAGCAGGATAGTGATGGAAAATTTTCCACCAAAGCCTGGAGTTTAAAAATTATAGCCAAACGATGCCTTGTAAGGTAAGGTGGGTGCCGTGCGCCCCCAGGGGCTGAGAGGGGGTTCAAAGTTGTGCATGGTATTATTACCTTATAAGGCATCGTTTGGCTATAATTTGAAACTCCGGGCTTTGGGGGCAAGTTTTCCATCGTTATCCTGCTATATCCTTTGTAATAATTATATAAGATTCCATTAAAATAAGCAAAATAAAGAAATATGTTACAGTTTTGAGTTGATACTCAAAGTGTAACAAGTTTTATGAGCTTTCAAAGTTGGGTGGGAAACAAAAAAAAAAACTTCATGTAACATACCTTTTGCCTTGCCTTTTGTTTTTATTATTAATTTACAATTGAGATAAATTCTGCTTATTTTGCAAAATAAATACGTTGTATCAATTAACCGTTCGGTACACTCAAGTGCAAAACATGTAGGTATCCAATAAATCGTTTCATAAATAGGGTATGAAGTTTTTATTAAGTTAAGTGTGTATTCAGACATATTTAAGAGGATTTGTATGCACCCTTATTTTTACACTTGACTATACCAAATATCTCACACACATCTCATTAATATTAGAGCCCTGCCCCACTAGGATGTCATGGCGATGTCGTTGGCTACGTATCCTGTACAAAAAGATGGTAGCCAAACGTCGCCAAGTGAGTTCACTGTCTTACATTTCAATACTAATTTCTGGCTACGACAGTTGGCGGCGTCGCTATGGCGTGCCGGTGAGGCAGGGTACTTAGAGTGACTCGTTGCACCAAGCTAATGTCAAGTCCACGTCATACTGGTATAACGCGCTTCACATATGTGTAACCATATCCATTGTTCCAGGATCGTGCCGTACATCAAAGCTGATATTCCTGACATTCGCGTTTGATGTCATTCGAGAATTCTACAAATATCTTCTAAAATGTTAAACATTTTAATCTGGAAGAGAATTTAAATAAATATTTTTGTTGTTGTTTCGATGTTTTATTTAGGTATTACGCAAAATATAGGTAGATTATGTTTATGTTAACGTTATGGTTTGTGTTAACGGTAGTGAAAAATAAAGCGATGTTTTTTTTTCAATGCGCATTTCTGCAGCATTTGATTCGGTACGTGTAACTAAACAACATGAAAATTATAAAGTAACATCACAAACATAATGACATATAAGACAAGAACTGATAACCATTTTTTCACATCACATACAATAATACTTAGTTGTAAACGCATTAATTAGGTATAATCATTACGTTAAAATATCGTTTGTAGGAGATACACGGGTATGTAACTAAAACGCGAACTCATTGCGCTCAAATAGTTAATTACTAATCTCGATTGTTTTACCGTAAAAGCTAAAACCGCTTTCGATCCACTCCAGTCCAAATTATGAATAAAATAATACGCATTATATCAAAAACGAAGCTTCTACTATTTAGCGGCTCGGGCAAATACTAGTTACCACTAAATAATAAAACGGGGCCTATGAGATGAATGATTAGAAATCTAGCACGCATTATTGCTTTTGACACAAATATAAAAGATAAAGGTAAAATTAATAAATCTCAACTATCAGTAGGTTAGCAGTGATCAGTTAATTAATGTAATCTATTCTAATAGAGTGGTGATTAGTAAATATAATGGCTCATTAATATGGTCCCTCAATTTAATAACTTTCAGAAGAATCAGTCTATGTGTAGTCGCCCGATCGTAGAATTCGCCAAATCATGAAATTCCTAGGCATATCATGAAATGCCGCCATTTCATGATATGTCTAAGATTTGGCCAGGCATATCACGATGTCCCTAAAAATAAATACGGCAGATCAATGAGAGCAACGTATTCGTCGATTATCCTAGCTACATACAGGGCAGATCGTAAAGTAGAAGCATTTTTGGCTCATGAAATGGCGGCAGTGTTGCCAACTCAGTGGATTTTCCACTAGATCTGGTGGTTTTGCCTTCTCATTTGGTTGGTAAAATTGTACTCTTTTTCATATAAAATGAGTGAATTTAGTGGTTTTCTGAGAGCCGTCTAGTGGAAAGAGATTTCTTTTTTCATACAAATTAAGAGAATCTAGTGGTTTTAAGAATCGTTTTTGGTCGATTTGTTAATACCTGAGTTGGCAACACTATGGCGGCATTTCATGATACACCTAGGAATATCAAGATATGCCTAGGAATATCATGATATGACGGCATTTCATGACATGCCTAGGCTAGAAATATGACGAATATGATACAATCAGGCGATGACATGCTAGCTAGCCAAATCATGAAATGGCGGCGTCTCATGATATGCCTTTTTTTTTTTTGACCCCGGGAAATGCATAAAACTGCATACCACTACGTAACCTAAGGCCATCGGGGGTGACAGCCAGATGTTACGTATTGGTTATGTGGGGCTCTCCGCTCCTGAAGGGATTGGCCTACCCACTAAAACCCAGGGATGCTACCGACCTGTGCCTTCACGGTGATGCCGTAGGATCGCTATCAAGCCACCACGACATCACCAGCACCTCCGCCCTAGGGCGGACCCTCTCCGAAAAAGGCACACTGTAGCATGGCCAGTGTGCCTTCCCTCACCAGCTCCCCCCCGACCAAATGGCCGTCCCCCGGGGAAGCAGGGACTGGCACCAGAAACACGGTGTCCCGGTCCCTCCCTCGCCGCCACGGGAGGACAAACGCCCCTGCCCCGCAGCCGTCCACGGGAGGACAAACGCCCCTACCCCGCAGACACTCCCGCCTGTCCTTACGGACCGCGGTGGGCCAGTCCTCCGCCTCCCGCCCCCAGCACATGAGGTAGCGGCAGCCTGCAAGGCTGAGTTCTCGGGACGCGGAGGACTAGTCCACCGCCACCACGCAGCGGCACAGGTCACCCGTCTGGTGCCTGCCCGCAGTGCCCCCCAAAAGGAGACGTCGGAGGGATGCTGCCCGTGCCCGACGCTCCGCCCTCGTGTGCCGCACCTGGAGAGTCCTCTAACAGAGGAAACCCGGTGCGGGACCCCCCAACCCCCCCTGACAGGCTCATTCGCAGCATCGGCAAGTGATCAATTAGGGGCCCCTAAGAAATCACTTGCCGTTGCTCCCGGGGTGCACCGGCCAAGACGCTTCCCTTTCCTGCGGTTCAACCGGATCAAGAGGAATGAGAAGAATCCAGACACTCTGGGAGGTTTCCTGTCTAGCACCCCCTCATGATATGCCTAGGAATTTCATGATTTGGCGAATTCTACGATCGGGCGACGACATATGCACGGTAAACTCTGATCGATGCAACTGCAAGTAGGTTGCTGGTCTAATACATACATAGGTATAATAAAATCATAAAAAGGCTTTGTTTGTAAATTACAGCTTTTTCCAAAAGTAATTGGGGCGTCGTTTACAATGAGCCTCATAAGAAGGCTCAAGGTCGCTCAAAGGGCAATGTAAAGAGCTATGCTCGGGGTTTCTCTTCGAGATCGAATCAGGAACGAGGAGATCCGTAGAAGAACTAAGGTTACCGATATAACTCAACGCATTGCAAACCTTAAGTGGCAATGGGCAGGGCACATTGCTCGCAGAACTGATGGCCGTTGGGGTGGTAAGGTTCTCGAGTGGCGACCACGTACCGGAAGACGAAGTGTTGGCAGGCCTCCCACAAGGTGGACCGACGATCTGGTGAAAACCGCGGGAAGCCGCTGGATAATAGCAGCACAAAGCCGACAATCGTGGAGATCCTTGGGGAATGCCTATGTCCAGCAGTGGACGTCTTTTGGCTGAAATGATGATGATGATGAATTGCGGTGTGTTGAAATAATTAATAAAAAGTAAATACAGTGTGCATTTTTATCTATTTATCTGTTTGTTTGTACGGGCATCACGCAAAAACTACCGGACGGATTTTCATCGAATTTGGTATACAGGTAGATTATGGCCCTGATTAAACATAGAATATTTTGTACTCGACTAAGCAGAAGTAAAAAGGAGACGTTTAACTTATTTCACCTCTGCAAACGAAGTCGCGAGCGGATCCACTAGTAAGTAATATTGTAATGTAACCACTCGGTACGACGCAACTAGAAAATCTTATATACAGAATGGCCCATTTCGATCGGTCAGTATGGGAAAGTCTGAAACTAAAACTTAATTTGGAAAATAAAACTTAATTGAATTAAAGATATTAAATACAATGGATTTTATTCGTTTTAGATATCGTGGTTCCTAGTAACATTTACTGCTTATGTCCTACACAATCGATATCCAAATAGAAATAATGTCAGTTTTATTTTTCAAAACGACCAGGTTCGATTCCCGGTTAAAGTTCAAGTTTTTTTTTTCAAATCTATGTATGCAGTTCTTCTTGTCCCTAAAATCGATGACATGGTTCCTAAGAACAGATCTTCTTATGTCTTATAGTTTCAGACTTTCCCATAGTGACCGATCGTAATGAGCCACCCTGTATATAGTAACAACAATAGATGTCCACTCTACATAAGTGAGCATACCGGTGGCTAACCTCCGCATTTAATCTAAAGTACTCAGACTAAATGGTGTCAAAAATAAATCTTACAATATCCAAGATGCGAGAGACATGTTATACGTACTTTTCATGAAGCAATCGCATTACATTACTTGCTGAGTTACTATAAATTACCGGTATACGCATACTAGAACTAATTCATAACTTTTACGATACCGGTAAATACCGGTAAAGATAAATCAATTCAAAACCTGGAGTGAATCGTGCTGAATGCATCTTGACGTCATTTTGACGTCATCGACACTGAAAGTTCGAGCCCTGGCGATCATTCTTACAGTTCCCGAACACATCATTGAAGATTTATAATATGTGTGTAGATAATACTATTTTATGCAACAGTTGTATAAGGAGGGTCAAAATACGCGAATGGCGTGAGTTGCGATACGAGCCACCGCGGCGGCGAGTATCGCAAATAGAGACGCCATGAGCGTTTTTTGACTTAATTATACATACAATACTTTTTCTACGACTAGGTTTTAAAACATAAAATACAAAATTAAACATGGCGCGTAAACAAGGCAAATATTAAATATAACTGACAATATAATAAGTATGTGTCTATGGTAAACTTTGTTTTTAATTTGACGTATACCGCTAATGACACGCAGTGACCATATTAAAACACTTTTTTTATGTTGGCATCAAAGAATTTAGTTCGGAAAGTTTTGTTTTTCATAACATACCGCATGAATTTATTTGTTTGTTAAGTTGGTAGTTGTGCATTTTTATTTTATTGTATTGTATTGATCGCTTAATCCTTGACCTACGTTTAACCTAGATTTAGAAGTCTGTGGCAGCTAGCTATCGTTTTGCGACTTTAACGACACAAGTGCTGTTATGGGGAATAGAGTATAGACTTCTCTGAACTCATATTATGTATGTTCTTATATTAGTGTTCGTGACCAAGTAAAAGACAGATAAAAGTACAGGAGTAGAAAAAGTTATGTATGCAACTGTACATAATTAAGCCTTTGAAGGCCTCTCATTATGTATCCGTTGCATAAACAACTATAATCGTGCGGCGGCTTAGGTGTCGGAAAATTATAGATCCCTATATACGTATAGATATTCCATATACGTACCTATTACATATTATTAAAGCAATTTTAACCACTCTTGATTTCTTGACTTTAGGAATTAGTATTATACCTATCTGTGGCGTGGCGTCCAAATAATTCGATTCCTACCGGCTTGCCTAATATCAGGCTTTTGAACACCTTATTCTAGAGCTCTTAAGGAAAATATGCGCCAAATCTGCACCGGCTTGCCCTAGGACATCTTTTACGCCACGCCACTAATAGCTATCATAATATTACTTTGTCCACGGCGCCGCCGCGTAGACCGCCTTACCACTGTTTTTTTGTATAAGTTTGCATTTTAATTTATCTTTTGGTGTGCTATAAAGTATGATTGTATTCTTGTCCTACATACTTGTATTATGTTTATGTCTATAAAAATCTCATTGATCTCTTATAGCATTCATGACATAAGCATACTCTTTTAACCTTACCGACAATATTTTGAAATTGTTCAGCCATGCGTTGGTCTGCAGGATTTAATCTTCGAATTAGTGAGCTCATTAAAATTAATGACGTCATTGATGAATAATAACTCTTAGTAGAAAAAAAAGACCACAGGCCTGAACGTACTTACTATAAGAGGATTACATTTGAAATTGACTAAAAGAGAACGGGAAAGGAAATCATATTGTCGTCAAAGATGTCACATTCCAACTGATAAAACGTTGGATAAATAACTATTTTAGGCAATCAACTAAGGTTTGAAAATGCCATAGTGGGGTTTAGCATATTTATTACCTAATAAGAAATAGTACATTGTGTATCTAGGGCGGTAAGTAAGGAATTACAAACGAGTGTTTGTTATAAGCCCGAGGTGAAACCGAGGGCTTAATAACACGAGTTTGTAATTCCTTTACCGCCCGTGGCACACACAATGTTTTTCATCACACTTGTGAGGAAATCTTAATAAAATAACCTTACTTTTCGATCCAGTATGACAAGAAAATATTAAAACAGACAGTGACATTTGTCACATATGTCCATAGACAATGCGAACGTTAAGTCACGTTCGGAAACCATAGCAGTCACGGCCATTTTAGTTGATTTTATATTTGCAAAATAAAGAAATAAATTATTTAAGCATTTAATTAATGTTACCGAAATATGTGTTTATATGTATTTGCAATTACAGTTATCTTTAAATAAATATTTCAGTGATAAAAGTTAAAAAAGTAAGTTGGCGTTTCCTTTGAACATGACAAATAAGAGTAAAACAGAACCAGCGTTTCAAATTTAAAAAGAATACCATTACGCCCTAGGGCGTAATAGGCCATTTACGGCCCGCAGAACCTACGTGTAATGACACCATTTTCGAGCAAGTGGGATGAAAAATATTATGACAATTTATATTCAACCTTGGTTTCTAGTGAGTTTGACGCTCGTAGTTGCTACTACGTTACGATTCCGTTAGCACTCAAGTCACGGCTACTTTGAGATCAATATCGAAATTTAAACTTCACATTTAAGAGGGTCTCGTGGAAAATCAGGTATTTGCTCGAAAAAATCGGTTTTCGAGTAAAATGAAAATGGATTATCTATTCAGTGATGACGATATTATTGAGGTCGGAGAGTTGAAGTTCACGGGTTTAACCAAATGGAAGACAGTTCAGAAGATATTCACAATAATCTGTCAAACTTATCGTTATATTTAGACGACACGAAGGTATATGTACCGTTTATAATTGTTATAAGTAGGTACGTTCCTAAGTTTAAATATTGAAATAACTATCCTGAAAAATGCGTTTTACGCATTTTTTAGATTTATTTGGGCTCAAAATCTTTTTTCTATTTCCCTTGTATTGAAATACAGGACTGAAGAAGTTGATAAAGTGCGTCTATGGTAAGTCTGCAGAGGTCCAAAAAAGGTTTTATTTAAAAGAGTGCATATGGCAACATCACAAGCAAGAGGATTATTTAGTCTTGATACTTGGCAAATATTTTTCCGTTTAATACGAGTAAGTATATAACGTGTCACATATCTACTGAAACAAATATTCAGGATGGTCTTGCACAAATCGATCTAGTTCGAAGCAAAATAAGCAATACTTCTACACAGGTACAAATATAAGTATTATATTTAAATGGGTCCATATCGGGTTGCCTAAAATTTTAAGTCAGTTTTTTTATAGGCATAACTAGTTTCGTCATAATGATCATTACGCATAACAGTTAATAGTCATACTTTTGTGCCCGTAATGTTTTTAACCATAACGATTTAGAGCATACATTATAATGGTCATAAATTTGTTGCTGCGCATAAAAACTTTAAGCATAAGTTTGAACCGCCATAACAGTTTCGCGCATAACGTTTTTAAAGCATAGACAACTATTTTTTAATCCTATATTTTTGCTAGCCGTAAATTACCCAACCTAACCTGACCTCACCTACTTCTTGACAGCAGTTCGGTAGGTATTTTTGGGGGACGGAGTTCAAACCAACCCTAACCTCATAGTAATAAAACAACTTAAACGGATTAAATCGCGTATATTACTACCTTTTAAGTCCCGACGTTTCGTAACCCTTTTCAGCGTTCGTGGTCGCGGCATGTTCTAGAATGTGTGTGAACGTCTTTACACATTAGGCCCGTCTGCAAACACTAAACTTTTTTTCTGATTTGTTTTACCAAAAATAGCATACCTAGAGTCTTTTGTTTAAATTATTTAATTTTTTGCATAAGGCGAGGCTGATAAGTTTCCTTGGCGTCTCCTTTCTTATCAAGTATGCCTTTTGGAAGCTCCGCTAGTTTTTCTAAGTTTAGGTTTTTAAGCCCTTCTGGTATGTGTGTAAACATCTTTACACATTAAGCCCATCTGGCAAGTTGCCAGGGGCAACACTAATTTTTAATTTGTATTTTTAAAGCGGGTAGGTTTGCACAACAGTAATTTTAACAAAAGTATTTATGATTTTCTCAGTCTACCCGCGACCACGAACGCTGAAAAGGGTTACGAAACGTGGGGACTTAAAATGTAGTAATATAGGCAATTTAATCCGTTTAAGTTGTTTTATTTATGAGTGATAATCGCGGAAACCGAAGACAATACTACCCTAACCTACTTTTTGAGAGCAGTTCGGTATTGTTGGGGGACGCAGTTCTAACCTAACCTAACTTACTTTTTGACAGCAGCTCCGTTTTGTTGGAGGACATAGTTCAAAACTAACCTAACCCACATATGTATAATACATAGACATTATCCAAAACACTGGGACAAATTGCTTAGTTTGGTTGGAACTAGACCGATTTGTGCAAGACTGACCAAGATATTTATTTCAGCAGGTTTGTAGACACATATTGTAATAAAAGGGAAGAGTTTCTGCCAAGTACTAAGATTAAATAATCTTCTTGCTGTGGTTTTCCCATTTTGCCATATAAATATTTTTTAATAAAACCTTTTTTCGACTCCTGCAAACTTAGCGTAGCCGGACTATAACGATGAACTTGGTTTTGTCCCTATTTAGTTATTTTCGGAAGTACAGTTTATGTGTACTGAATAAACTAAATCAGTAAAAGTAAATAAACAAAATAAATCGCCAACTATACATTTATACAAAATGAGAAATCCGATGGGTGAATTGGTCGGAGTTATGCAATATCGAATTAAGTACGATACCACACGATACCCATAGCCACTTAATTTGTAATACAGTATAATTCCGCCCGATTATTAGTAAATAGAAAATAAAAGCGATTAACCGGTTTATCGGTTTTGACATAATGTAACCGGTAATATAAGAATCACATTCAATCCAAATTTTTTTTGGTTTTTAATGGCTACTGTCTAGTGGGACAATAGGGTATTTGCCTGTAGTCAATATAAATTACTACACGCTAGTCATTAAATCAGCTTTCGAAAATTTGCAAAAATGAACGTTTTAAACGATTTTTAAAAGAAAAGAAATCATCTTCTATGATTTGATATATGAGTAAAATTACGTCATTTCATTTTTATTCCATACAAACTTCATACTATTTGAGCGTTTTGACACTTCATAAAAAGTAACTGATTTGATCTGTCAGGAAAGTAGCCTATTCTGCCAGCGTCAAGGATCACATTTATTAATGGGATACCTAACTACTTTCTTGACAGAAGAACGAAGCACCGAGATAGTATGAAGTTTCTATAAAAAAGTAATATGATGTAATTTTACTCAGTGTTCAAATCACCTCCTTATTAATATTACTATTAGTTTTGATTTAATAAAAATTGTTTAAAGCGCTAAGAAGAAGAATAAGAGATGTTTAGTTATTTATTGCATCCGAAAGCAGATTTAAAGGGTGAAATATTTCTTATCGACTACAGGCAAATACCCTATTTATAATAAGTACTATACTTACGTAAACCTTAATACAGTTACCGTGTCGAATGTCCGCCCATACCACTAAGTTGTTGTATTGTTCCCCACATTACTTAAATTCCGATTTTTATTTAGAGCAAAGAAAAGATTCAATAACATTAATACATAGTATACTTACTTGCTCGGCAGTGCGGAAATTATACCGAAGTCGACATTTCCTTGAAACGTTTCTAGAGTGATATATTTCGTAGAACGGATCTGAAAATGGATGGCAGAACCTTTAAATCCTGAAGACCGTTCCGGATAGAAGTTTGCGTGCAAATGCTCTTAGCGTTCCGTAAGCGTATTGCAATTTGTTTGTATTTATATTATTTCTTGTGAACTGTGTCCATCCGTTTGTGCTAAATACTATCGAAGATTGGTACATGTCTTAGAAATATTATATGTACAAAGTAAAAAGTAAACAAAACATACTCCTATACTACGTTTGTTTTTAGGGTTCCGTACCAAAATGGTAAAATAGGAACCCTTATAGTGCGACTCTGTCTGTCTGTCCGTCTGTCTGCTTGTCTGTCTGTCTGTCACAGCCAGATATCTCAGGAACTTCTGCTGCTATCGATATTAAACTTGGAATAAAAGAAAGGAGGAAAGAGTTAACTCAAGCTTGTCCAACAAACTGTGGTGGTGTGTGGTGGGGTGTTTACAGGTCACTACGGGGTCAAAGAACTCCTGGCCAAGTTGGGACTTTCTGACAACATATATTGTAGACTGTGTGGCGAGGAGGCAGAGACAATGAAACACATATTGTGTGAATATCATGCTCTCGCCAGGCAAAGAATGAATGAATTTGGCTCGGGCTATCCGGAGCCAAATGCATTCCAGGCACTACCACTGGGTTCCATCACCCGATTTATGGAGGTGGTGGAGCAAGCCACTGCGTAGATGCGGTAAGGGGTAATTATACAAAAGATTCCATTCGGTCGAAGTGTATCCAAAAGGACCCCTAATACCAAGATAAGATAAGATAACATAACACCTTTACAGATATATTTTCATCATAGTTTGCTTTAATAAAAAACAATAACAGAGCACTTTATAAATTTACTTTCGTAAAACAGATGTTTAAAAGTTGAAACAATAAAAAACGGCGTTTAACGTTTAATTTCACTGAAAAAATGTAAAAATATGAGTCGGCGTGCCATTTAGAACAGGGTTTTGTGGAATGTCCGCGAACTCACCTGAAACTGGCATAAATTGAAAATACTTCTCTGCTGGGGTACGGGGACCCGTGAAATTATGAAACGCCCGAAGGGTCCCGCAAAAACGAACCTGATTTATATGCAATTTTCAAAGTATGCCCGAAATAGGTTAGTACGGTGGGCAGTAGTTTTTATTTGACAAGCATTTAGTTTATGGATACCCACCACTAGCAGTTTTCCGTTTATATATGTGCTAGCTTATGGCCGCGACTTCATCTGCGGTGTAAATTATAATAAACCCATTAGTCTTCATAAATAGTTTGTGGTACCTATTTGTTCATAAACTTGGTTGTAATTAAACAAAACCCTCAAATATCGGGCCCAAAAACTGTTTTTCTACCGTGAAAATCAATTATTCAGTCAATTAACTTTCCACAAACCACCTATTACTTACACAAAAAAAACATTCTACTAATTTCTATATACTACGCATGGAGTTTCACACCTCTTACTTTAAAAATTGTACAGCCTCTTAATAAACTTTCAACCCCTACCTACTCAATCCGTTTTCGAGATAAATTTTAATGAATGATGAAATTATTTGAGATCTATTCAGTTCAATCAGTTGTAGATACCCTACTTTAAAAATAATTTGGTCCCTTTACAAAGTTTCAACCTCCATTTAACCCCTTTTGGAGATGAATTTCAAAACATTGTTTAACTTTTTTTCTCTACCCTTATTGAAGGATCTACGAAGTATCAGATCTCCTACTTCAAAAATCCTTTGGATCCTATACAGAGTTTCAACCCCCATTTAAACCCCTTTAGGATAAATTTCAAAAAACTGCTATCACTTTTCTTTTCCCTTATGGATGAGTTCAAGATCTACCTACTGCAAAAATCGTAAAACCGAAACCCACTTTTCTTTACTCTTATTGAGGTGTCTATCTACGATGTCTCAGAGCTCCAACTTCAAAAATCGTTTGGACCCTATACAAAGTTTAAACCCCCGTTTACCCCCATTTGGGGATGAATTCCAAAAAAACAGCAATCACTTTTATTTACTCTTATGGATGAGGCTATGTACGAAGTTCAAGATCTACTACAAAAATCGTTTGGTCGCTATACAAAATTTCAACCCCCGTTTGACCCCTTTGGAAATGAATTCCAAAAAACGAAAAACTGCGATTAGAATACGATTCTGAAGTACCGTTAGCACAGAAGTACATACTTTGAATGAATATAATATAAGTCAATCTATGATATCTTCATGTAAGTAGCATTACAACGTATGCTTCATCATAATTAATTACTAAATATTACTACTCTACCTATTCTTGGTAAATGTTGTGTCATTTGTTTTATAAAAAAATATTAAGCTCGACAGTATTTGACAAATCTGTCATTATTTTCCACATAATTATTACATTATTTTCATTTTATTTGAGCATGTAATATAATTTATGTTTTTTTCCCATGCTTTAGAACTTTTTCGTACTGAATTAAGTATTTTCATTTATCTGCACACTCTACCATTGGCAATGTCATTTCATGTATTAAGTCAAAATTGACATATGTGCTCAATTGTATTGTAACTGCGGTTTAATAATAAGAATGCTCCAGTATGAATCGCACTCAAACAGACGTGCTATCGCGCGTCTGTGTGAATACGTGTCGCGCCGCGCGCTCCTAAAGGGCCGATGTTGGACTATCTACTTGTTCTTTTTTATACTTTGCTAGTAGGCAAGCTGTTGGGAATCGGATTTTGCGGGATCGAATGCCACGCCATTGTTTTGCATGCCATATATTCCATGAATGTTGCTTTTATAAGTGTAGTGTCTACGGAATATGTGTAGTTACAGATTGGTTAAATATATATATAAATAAATGTATACGGTCGGTTGACGGGAAACGTCAGTGAGTGCCAAACTACCCGTAAGGCCAGACAGTCGTTATCAATCAACCGCTCTGTATACCTCGGTACTAATTGTATTTTATTTTATAACATTCCCAGTGCTGAACACTACATTGGCGACTAGGATGAATTTGTGAGTAAATTGCGTGCACAAAATTATGGCAAACAAATCAGTGACCAATAGGTTAATAATAGTAAAGGAGACCATCGTACTCCAACAACGAACATTTTAATGATTCGTTCAAGATAAGTACCTACATAGAAGATTTATGCATTCGTATTTAGTAAGGAAACTGCTCGACAAACCTCGACGCGTGTGCTACTTTAGATAAAATGTTTGTAGTGAAATCACAAGCAATCGTTGGAAAAAAAGAACAAAAGAGTAAATGATAGATAATGCAACTAGTTTTATAGTGTCACAACAAGTGCTAAAATACACTCGCGGTCAAAGAATTCGGGTCACCGTAATTTAAATAATAGAAATAGGTGTTTTTTTCAATATTTGACACTTGTTTCATTTACATAACATACTACTCTTTAATACCTTAGCTGTATTAGCAATATCCGCTTACCCATCATAAAAATATTATTATCCAAGAATGGTGACTTTTGCGATATTTCACTCCGTTAACGTCATTATTTTTAATAGGTTTTTATCGATCTAAACCTGAAATTGCTACTATTCTCAGTGTTATTATGGCAGATAATATCTAACATTAATTAAGGATCAAAACAGGCTTCAATAATCTCACAACCTTTTCTTGAAGTATTTTAGAAAATATGGCGGTATTTCAATGACCCGAATTCGTCGTCCGTGCGTGTGTACTCGTATTTCCTTATTTTAAACAAATGAAGGTTATGATTGATTTCGACATTTAAAGATATTTAAAGACACGGAAATAAATATTATAGATTTATTTGCTAGCAACTTTGGGGAGCAGAACCCGACTTTAGAATAATTTATTTTTATTAGATTAAATCACCCTATTCCTAGGGATACGCGACTATGTTCAATTTTGCCGTTCAATTTTCACGGTGAAGACGTAAAGTTTGTGGAAATGTTTCTTAGATGTTTAGGTGTTTGGAGGTTGTTAGTAAATATCGCTGTGTCAAATGCATGAATTCGAGCTAAAATTCGGCATGCAAGTAGACCAAGTCCTGGAGTGAAACCCAGGATACTTTATATCCCTGTAAGGAGTTCCCTTAGGATAACAACGAAATAACGCCGGCGAAGCCGCAGGCGAAGCCGCAGGCGAATGTTCATCTATTATAAATTGACACTATAGTTGTTTTCTAATGCATGAATTAATTCGAATTTTAGATTTTGAGAATAAATAAATGACAATTTCATGTTACAAAAGGTAAGGCCTATGGGTTACTGATTGGTTGCACAAATAAAAGTACAATTTTTATCCATGGATACTAAAGCTAACCACAGAAATAAATGTTATTGTTGTGTAGTCTACTGTTGTTGACGATATTCAATGGTTGATACGGTATTTCTCAAAATCTAACCACAAATCATGACGTTTATAATTGCATCAAAAACGAAAAAGTAGGTAATGTTTGAAGTAGCTACTTAAAACGTAAACAAATGATAAGTTCAAGGTCAAAGGGTTCACCTATATAGACCGAGTAACATTGTACTGTGTAACTTTCGTTAATTAAGCATGAATATTTACCTACATTTCAAAAGCCTTAGTATGACGGTCATTATCGAGTGCAGTCAACAACAGTGAGAAAAACAGAAATGATTTGCATAAACATTTTGCACAACAATGACAAATGCCTGTGAGTAAGAGCCGAGTTGAAAAAAAAACTATAAGGGTTTTGTTTTGCCATTTTGGCTACGGAACCCTAAAAAGGAGCGTGACTCCACAAATCTCTTCGACTCATTTTCACTTAATCCTGTCTGGCGACATACAGATAAATTCTGACTAAAAATTATGGTTACCTAAATAGTATCTGGGCAGGAATGTTTACAGAACAAATCAACTCAATGAGAATGTTTCGCCCCGATTATATTAATAACTATTGTACCTCCTTCCATCTACGAAACTGGTTTAGTACTTTTTGATACAAGTGCGGAAAGTATGTAATTTTTCACGAGTTCCGAGGTGTATTGGCCCGAGCCGCTAGGCGAGGGTAAATACTTGGGACGAGTGGAAATGACGCTTCCGCACGTGTATCAAACGACGTTTTTTAATACATTTGCGAAAAAATGTCGGTGAAACAAAATCATGGCACCAGCTGTCACCATTCAGCCTAATCAAAAGAAATTATTTTGAAAATAAACATACAGAATTTAATTACATTTAAACATGAAAAAGCAAGATATATATTTATTATTACTTTGTACTTTACTTTTTGCAAATAAATGTGTTATTTAGTGTTCAAAAAATTAGCTGGAAAGTAAAAAGCACTAGTGCGCAAAATACAACTTTGCGCACGATTTACAGCTACGAAAAGTACGACTTTTTGAGCAAGTGTATTAAAAAGTTATAAAGAGCTAAGGTCATGCTATAACAGGAAATTATGTACCAATGGCCAGCTGGGGGTGTCGCTGTTGATACGCTAATTAATACATTGTAGGTACTCTTATGTACGCGTCGGTGGCAAATATGCATAAAACCCTCCTGATGGTTAGCGCACGTAATCTATGGATGCTTTCATTTACTGGAAGTGTCGCATGCGCGTTGCCCATCCGGTATAACGGTTGTAATGACGATGTTATTATATTAATATGTAATCGGTTTAATGTACCTACGGATAAAAACCTAGGTACCGCCGACATTATTTATATAGCATAAGGGAAAGAGTATTCATTGTTGATTTCTTAAAAATATGAATATTGTTTGTTATTACGTGTAAAAGAGTGTCACACTTAACAAGTACATTTCCTATTACCTTAGAACTTTATTAACTATCTAGTTCATTTAGAACTTCAAACATGTCTAAATAAACTCGTGATGAAAATTATTAATAATACGTATATTTTCTTTGTTTATTTCTACTCACTCACGCACAGTTACATGTTGCGAGCTTACTGTAGCAGTAAAAGGGGGATATGCATAAAAAATACTAACTACCAGTTTCATAGAAATGGTTGCTGCGTATGTTTACACATACAAAAGGGTGAATGAAAGGTATATCATGTCTAAGTCTGAGATATGTAACAAGGTGTAGTCTGTCCGGCGCCGTTGGAGTAAAAAGCCATAAAACTTATTACAATAGCATTATTACTTCGAAAGGTGACAAGTCGTAATACGAAGTAGTGAATTTCGACCTAAACACTTTCTAGTAAAGTTCAAAATGCTTTTTATGTTCTAAATACAAAAGCTATCTTCACACCTGCATAGGGTTGTCAAAACTGTAATAAGTGAGTAAAATATTAAAACACAACCATAAAACACTAAACCAGATTCAACGGAACTGGTACTAGTGAAAATTCCTGATTGTTGCAACCCTACCCTCCAATGTTTTTATTGCATTTGCAATTTTTGCGCTGTCATTTGATATTGTACCTTAGTACTAACTATTACGTTAGCTTTTGTATACGTAAGAAATCACTTACACTCTTTCTATAATAGATAACCCTTTACTCTTGAGTCGGCGGTCAGACAATACACCTAACCTACTCTCTCTAAAGGCTCGAGCAAAATGGTACACCAAACCTACTAAAAAAAAAAAAATGAGGAATGCATGCAAAAAGGTACATCATACCTATTCTTAACAAAAGAACATGCAACGAGGTACAACTTACCTACTCATATTTAAGGGTCATGCAAATGGTTCACCAAACCTAATCTTGAAAAAAAAGAGCATGCATGCTATAAGGTACAACTTACCTAAATGCATACAAAAAGGTACATCATACCTATTCTTAACAAAAGAACATGCAACAAGGTAAAACTTACCTACTCTTATTTAAGGGTCATGCAAATGGTTCACCAAACCTAATCTTGAAAAAAGAAATCTGATTCTAGAAGAAGTCTGATTCTATTCTTTCTTTTGGCGCTTGCTTCGGGTAGTGACCTTCTGGTCAGAAGAAGCGCCGGAAGAAACACGCCACTTTTTAAAATGTTTAAATATAACAACAAGTATGACATTATTATATCCGATTTCATGAATACGTTACAATAAACTTAAAACTACATTTTTAGAGATGTAAAAGGCCTCTTGGCCTCAAAACAAGGCAATTAAAATAATAGAAATTATATTGATAGTAATATTAATGGAGATGTAAAGAGTCTCTGTTGTCAAAATATTATGTTTTGGAGGTGTAAAGGACCTCCAAACGTCGAAATATAAAATGGGACTGTTTACTAAAATATCTTACAGAAATGTAAACATTCTGCGACTCACATGATATAACTTAAAAGTAAATTATTTCATTTCATTTATTTTATGCACAACATGGTATTACAAGATGTTACTTATGAAGTTCAACATGGACCCTGCTGGTAGGGTGTAGCATATACTAAGATTAACTTAATCTACTTATTTAAATATATAAAAAAAAAAAAAAAAAAAAAAAAAAACTTGAGACAATAGCTAGTTTTTTCAGCTTTTCAACAAAAGTTGTGTACTTATCTTCGGCTGAAATCATACTCGGTAAATTATTATACTTATATTTTTATCGGCATGGAATTCATTTCGGTCCGTTAGAGTTCATTTTGAGTTTGGCGACTGCAGCTTGTACCAGTTTGTTTCTTGGTCGTAAACTATGAGTACCTTTATAGATAATATCTTTAGAGTGAGTGTATAGACTAGGGTGCTTCCGCACGAATTTACACGTCTTGAGAATATACAAGGATGCTTGTTAGTGTTAGGATTTTTAATTTAACAAAATGAGGTCTACACGATTCGCAATTACGTATGTTACTTAAAATCCTTATACATCTCTTTTGTATTAAGATTAAATCAGGCACATTTGTGCTATCACATTAAAATAAAATTAATACCGTTTTTCTTAGAGATGTATATGAGATATGAGATATTATGTATGTATATATCTCTAAGTGTCAAAACAATTGGCAAGTACATTAACAGGAAAACAACTAATTATACATTATTTTAAAATAATTTCCAGTTGTAATTAATCCCTCGGTGTTTCATCATTCATGTAGTCTTCTTGTGTGCTATAATAAGCTTTGGAAATGAGTTTACGCTGTACAAACTTCTTGAATTTGTTAATAGACAATTCAGTTGTGGTTCTTGGCAGTTTATTATAAAACCTTACACAATTACTCATGAATGATGTTTTTATTTTATGGCCGTTATAAGCCGTCAATTCAAATGGCGCACTTATAATATCGTTATAGCACTATAATCTTTTGGGTCAGAATGGAAGATTTTTAATGAATAATGGTTGTAATTGTGATTAATTTATTAGGAAACTTTTTTTTCCAAGGAGTTAATTGTCGGTCCAAAATAGATTGTCCCACCGGGGCAAATTACCGGTAAAATCACCTAGATTAGGTAATGAATATGGACCACATGACCCAGATGAAGACACACAAATTGGAAAAGTAAAATTAAAGGAAAGGAAGGAAGGAAAGCACGAGAATAATATTGAGAGTAATCAGGAAGAATATTAACATTTTATTAAAACAATTCAACTGCAATTTAATTTCAGAAACTTTATTTCGCCTGAAATACATGGATGTAAATTGGAAATACAAAGTATCAGATGGTACAAAAATGTTAATACGTGAACATTTACTAAATATAAAACTTACAATACGCATGGATCAGAGCCAGATTACCACGTGTTGTAACAATATGAAGTCTACAGGATACAAGACCCCGCCGGTGAGGGCGACCTCGACCTCGACCTCGACCTCGTGACACCATCACATAAGGACCGCGATGTTCCCCAGGACCAGAATATCCTGGATTAAATTCACTCCGACCATGGTCGGGCTCAGCTAAGTTTCTTGTCGGAGTCTTCTTAGCTGGGCTAGGGGTAGCGAACCGACAACTAAAACTCCCATTAGCTCGACATAAATTATCGTAGTAAATTAGCTCGAATCGGTATTGTATTCATCAATATGTACAGTTGATAACACAATAAAACAAAATTTATTAATGTGATAATAAACCTGATTATAAATACCTGCCTGTAAAATAAACACTTGAAAAAAAGGAAGAGATGTAGTGTCTACGGAATATGTGTAGTTACAGATTGGTTAAATATATATATAAATAAATGTATACGGTCGGTTGACGGGAAACGTCAGTGAGTGCCAAACTACCCGTAAGGCCAGACAGTCGTTATCAATCAACCGCTCTGTATACCTCGATACTAATTGTATTTTATTTTATAACATTCCCAGTGCTGAACACTACAATAAGCATGCTCCTTATGAAAACTTTGCTAGCAAAACAAAATATTACGAACCGAAATATACGAATGCAGCGGCACTCCAATAATATTATCTGTTCTGCTCTGTCGGTCGTGTTTGTGTATAAAAGGAAATATCCGCTTTTCAATTAATTTGCGATGAAGTGTAATGCGTTAAAATCATTACGAGTAATATTCACAAATGTAGTCACAAAAACCCTCTCGTTGCGGTTCCATTTAATTTCAACGGCTATGTGATTTATGCAGCTACCTACTAATTGCTAGCATTGTCTTGGTATAAACAGAAAACTCCATGACACACCCGATTTGATTTTAATCGAATTTAAGTGATAGATAAGACCACCTAATGACGACCTTCCCTCGTCCTTTTGCTTGATAAAACAAATTTTGCGTGTAATAATATCAATCCGAGTCTACGGAGAAAGTAAAACATGAAATTTAGCTAAGCAATGGTTATCATAATTTAGAAAAAAAATGCAAATGACGACAAGGAAAAGCAGCAGGCAAGCAGATGACAGACCTGTAAACTGCAGGTTTTTACTAGCCATCGAAATATAATGTACGGAACGATAACATATAACAAAATTGACGTTGAAATTTCCTCCATAACGCCCACTTTTTAAAATCAATCTTTTACTCTGAGTCTAAATTCATTTAAATGGCAAATATTCATAATATAAAGTTTGAGTAGACGGCACTTTCAGTCAGTTGCATATCGTTTAAAAACAAAAATCTGTGATTGGTTACAAACCTAATGACGTAAGAAATTCATTTGACGCTATAGTTTCTTCTTCAGCGCTCCAGTTAGCACGTAGTCCGTGGGGCCGATTTTGAGCGGCTGTTCCCGGTTCGATCTCAGGCGCTTCGGCCCCAACCTAGTCCGACCCTCTCAACGTGGTCCCGGCTTAGCGACCTGGTTAGATCCCTGGCGCCCCGGACCCCACCTAGTCCGACCCTCTCAACGTGGTCCCGGCTTAGCGACCTGGTTAGATCCCTGGCGCCCCGGACCCCGCCTAGTCCGACCCTCTCAAGGTGGTCCGGGCCAAGCGACCTGGTTCGATCCCAGGGAACGCCACGGCCCCCCCCTGGTCTGATTTGTGCAACAGTCAGTAAGGCTTGCAAGTTTGTCAGGCTTCAATAAAAATACGGAACCCTAAAAAGAGCGTCTGTTACGCGTGTGTTCTATACTTCTTATATTCGATGTTACTAGCCTCTCAATTTGACCCATACAAAACCGATGAACATTTTTCAGTAATTCAGCTGCTAGTTGCAGCTGTGGAATGACCGCTGTAATGTAAATCGAGGCAGTCCTCGGTTTATTACAGAAACATGACAAAATACCGAACACCAAACATCTGTGTTGGATGCTTGGTAGATCCGGATGTCGGATACGGGTCTGGTCAGATCTGCACTCAGTTAACAACCAGAAAAGAATTGAATTACTGATATCCAATGTGGAAAAGACACATCTATCTGTAATACAGAAAAGCAAGGGCTGCAGATTTAAAAATGTATTTATTTATTTGGGAGCTGCGGTTTTATTGTCCGATTATCGTGAAACTTTGTGAACAGGATTGATAATTATATAGATTTTATTTGCCGGGTCATTTCTTGGATTTTTTCAAAATGGCGGAGCCATGGTGTTGACTGCCAGTGAGGTCTAGAGCTCACAGAACCACTAGTTGGATAGTTTGGATACGTACCTAGCAGGATATGAAGGTCTTAATCTTTGAAACGAGAAAACTGTCATAGCCGCCCAAAAGAATTGGTCACATCGGAAGTTAGTTCTAGTCTATAGTAAAAAACCGGAGGGCTCCGTACAAATTTGTAGGTACACAGATTTTTCCTTATACTTGTAGTATAAAACGGTATTACTCACCAAATTTCATAGTTCCACGGAAAGTACCTCCCCTATAAATTTTGATTCGTTTTTAGGGTTCCGTACGAAAATGGTAAAAAAGGAACCCTTATGGTGCGACTTTGCCTGTCTGTCTGTCCGTCTGTCACAGCAAGATATCTCAGGATCTACTGATGCTATCGACTTGAAATTTAGAATAGTGTTAAGAACCGCTAACCCGAGCTTATGGGATCTAAAAAAAATCTTGTAACTTTTTTACTTTTCTTTAAAGGGGTCGGTAATGAGACTTTGAAAATTGAAAGTAGGGCTATTATATCGAATGGGGTATCAAATGAAAAGGGCTTGATTTATAGATTAAAACACTATTCATGTATTTTTTTTTTAAATAAGTAGTTTTTGATTTATGGCGAAAACCGTTAAAAAAAATACCATTCCCCCCCTATTATCTTCGAAGTTACTGAACAGAAAAATCTGTAATAATTACCAATTATTAACGTCGTCCTATATATTACAGGAAAAATATAACGGTTTTCGTAATTTGAACCGTTTTTGAGAAATTTGCAAAAATCTTAACACATACTTATTTGCTCCTACTAAACTAATCGCCATATAGTTTTTCTTGAACTATTCATGTGTCTACTTATGAGTTTATACGGAACCCTCGGTGCGCGAGTCCAACTCGCACTTGGCCGGTTTTTTTTTTTGCGGTATAAGCGGCCGTATCTTTACGTTAACGTAGAAGTATAATTTTTTCACAGCTTCAAAGGACTGTAGACCTGAGTACATGGTTTTATTTTTAACTTGATACCTCTACGCATTCCCGAGATAAAGTGTCTTGACATACAGACGGACGGACGGACGGACAGACAGCCGGACAACAAATGGCTCCGTTTTTTTCCTTTGAGGTACGGAACCCTAAAAACGATGAAACGATACTTGGTAGCTATAGTACATTACTTACAAGGTATTTGACGCCCGAGCCGAAGGCAAGGGCGATAAATATGCGATCGAAGGCTTTCTTTATTACTTCCCGTGGTAAGTACAAAATTTTACATCTCCCCCAGGCCACGAAGTCGGATTTTCTGCCCGCGTAGCGTGCGGTTATTTCCACTTTATGGCCAGGTGCGACGTAAATTATATTACCTTCAAATAAAGCGACTCATCATGATTGAACTTCGCAGATAATGAGTCAAGTTTGTTTGATCACTTACAATCGCTTCCTATCATAATTGCTTATTGGGTCGTTTACAAAAAAAGATGTCCGAAGTTAGGCCTTCATTGAACAAAATATTAATCTTGTTCCTTTGTGTAACGAAAGTTACCATACAATTTATATTGGTAGCTTTCGTTACACAAAGGAAAAAGTTAACACTTGGTTTAATAAAGCCCTAACAAGCCCCCGGACATCTTATTGTGAAAACGACCCTATTTCCTTTTCCCTAACACTTAACTTTTAATTACCTGCTTACATTGTCAAAAGTACCTATCGTGTTTAATTATAGGTACGTATCATGGTTTTTCTTACCTCAATTAATAGCCAATTTCAAACTTTCAGGGTATATAGACGATATAGCCTCCAATCCTTTCATTATGTTGACAGCTAACATTTAGGTAGTTAATTTAATTAAGAGTACGTCCCAACTATTTTGCGACCACAAAGTCTCAACCAAACAGGAAAATGCTCTTCCGTTGGAAACTTTGATAGCGATTTATGTCATGTTTGAAATTGGAAACCACAATTGTCTTTGGTGATATAACGTATTTCAAGGAACGGATCTGCGGGGCACATAACAAGATGGTTTTAATTAAAGAGACATGCATAAATTACCACATTCAATGCTTTTAGCAAACTGTTAATTAATATTAGCTGAGGTTCAGCTATTAAATAAATGATGACCAGTAATTAAGTAAAAGTAGTTCATTTCTTAGTTGATGTACCTAATTAATATAACTTATGACCAGTTTTTATTTCTGAAATTTAGTTTATTTACTTAAAATATTGCAAACGTCATATTCTCCATTAAAGTATCGGTTGAGAAAAAAAAAAGACAAGTGCGAGTCGGACTCGCCCACCGAGGGTTCCGTACAAATTTGTAGGTAGGTACATTACATAAATTACAATACCTACCCTATAAATTTTGATTCCCTTAGTAAAAACTATTTTTTTAATGATTTACTTACAAATGTATAGTTTTCAGATTTTTCTCTATACATGTAACTACAAGACGGTATTACTTGCCAAATTGCATAGTTCTAGGTCAACGGAAAGTACCCTTTGACTTTTGGTTTCCCTGAGTGTCGAAATTTACGTTTTTTGCGGCATAAACTGCCGTATCTTTTTTGTACGTTTACTTAGAAATTGGATTTTTTCACAGCTTCAAGGGACCGTAGACCTGAGTATAAGGTTTTATTTTCAACTCGATACCTCCACGCGTTCCCGAGATAAAGAGTCTTGACAGATGGACAGACAGGCAGACAGACGGGCGGACAACAAAGTGATTCTATAAGGGTTCCGTTTTATCCGTTTGAGGTACGGAACCCTAAAGAAGGAACAAACGTCTTCACTTTCGATACTATTTTAAGATTTTCAAGGGGTAAAGCTGAATTCTCAGACGACAAGCGCCAAAGCGGTCAAATGGTAGAAAAAATAACAGCACATAACACATTGCCAGCATAATGAGAACAAACACGAGCTGTTGATTACAACCGCCATAAGGCACCATAACGCTGATTTACGCGCAACGTGTGACAAATTGGCCCTATGTTTACGCCCGAATTAGGCACACTTGCTTAGGTCAAACCCCATTTGGTCAAGCGAATTTACTAACACACGACTTGCTTCTAATTTAATCATACAGCCAGCTGACGCTCTACAGCACAGTCAGATTACGATTGGTTACACATCCTCGAATAACAAGCTCAAAACTCAAAAGAGCTAGTGGATGAAAAAAATATATCTTTGTAGGTAGGTAACTTTAATTAAATTTTTTCCTTGCTTCTAATTTACAAATTTTACAGAACGCGCCGCTAATAAAAATACCTCCGAATATTCAATGTAACCTATCAATATCCCTAACTGAATTTATTTTGCAGATTTAATCGTTTTTATGAGATTTTTTTTTATCACTACGGATGCTAACGCAATTTTCTTTCATCTGTTTGTTTTTTATACCCCAATAAATCGTGATTAGGAGGGGATTAATTTTGTATTTTAATAAGCAAATTTGCCTAAGGCTTATTAAGAATAAAAAGTGATTAAATACCAGCCCAGATTCTTTTAAAGAAAATCTTGGTTCTTTTTGATTTGTTCTGGGGTATGGATCAATTTACTGGCGTCTCTTGTTTCTAGTAAGTGATATTAAGCAATAAAGTGGTGTCCATAAAACTCGTATTATTCTACTCGGCTGCTTTCACTTAATTCAAAATACAAGATACTAAATAAGTCGCAGGACTAAATCAAACGTAGAAATTTTAAACACCGTGCCAACAAACTTGTATTAATTTTACCTGGTTTATTTCGGTTGATGCAAGATTATGACCACAAATTGAACGCGTCCCCGACAGGTCAACAGAAAATATTTATTTGTTTCGCAATATTACATTCATTTATTTATACATCTAAGAAAAACATTTATATGCGTTTGGGAAATGAGACCTTTATTTTTGATAAATGGACTCTGTTTTATATGGTGATCATACCGAAATGACTCAAAAATAATAAAAATGTTGGTCAATCTGATTATATGTACGAGTAAATGTCAGGTGCTCTTTGTTGGCAGTCCCAATAAATGTTATCTCAGTATATTATATTTTACATTTTCTAAATAAAACGGCTATGACTTAAGGACAGACAGACGGACGAACATACAGACAGATATGACAAAATTATAAGCGGTTCGCTTTAGTCATTATGATTATGGGATCCTAAAAAGAGGATGACAAGCATTGGGACTATGAAATAAACTGATAGTCCCAATAGATGTCAGCCCTGTCAAATATCTTCTTTATTGTAAAATTTACGAGCAAAATATCAAAGCCACGAATATATCTCATCGCTAAAACGTCGGCTACAAATGTAATTTAAATTTTATCTAATTTATTCTAATCAAAATATGGGTGACGAATATTTGTACATCGACGAGCACTCGGACATTTACCTTATAGGGTGCCGTTCAATTGTCATACAAACATTTTGCATAAGTAATTTCATTTGACTACGTTTGAACAACATAATGCACGTTTAGAATACAAACAAAATGAATATTTTGATTTACATAATTTTCAAGTAACATTATACTCAATGGAAAAAAACGTTTCCACTACCACTTTAACATGGATTGGCGAAGCGGGGCTTCGTCGACTTGCTTACAGGCCTCTTGATGGCAAAAGTAGTTTTATTTTATCTTACAACAAGCTGAAAAGCAACTTGTCTTGGTTAGGTTGTTAGTTTTTTAGGGTTCCGTACCAAAATGGTAAAAAAGGAACCCTTATGGTGCGACTCTGTCTGTCTGTCTTTCTGTCTGTCTGTCTGTCTGTCTGTCCGTCTGTCACAGCAAGATATCTCAGGATCTACTGATGCTATCGACTTGAAATTTGGAATAGTATTAAGAACCGCTAACCCGAGCTTATGGAATGTAAAAAAAATCTTGTAACTATTTTACTTTTTTTTTAAAGGGGTCCGTAATGAGACTTTGAAAATTGAAATTAGGGTTATTATATCGAGTGGGGTATCAAATGAAAGGGCTTGATTCGTAGATTAAAACACTATTTTTGTATTTTTTTTTAAATAAGTCGTGTTTGATTTATGGCGAAAAACGTTAAAAAAATACCATTCCCCCCCTATTATCTTCGAAGTTACTGAACAGAAAAATCTGTAATAATTAACAATTATTAATGTTGTCCTATATATTACAGGAAAAATAAAACGGTTTTCCTAACTTGCACCGTTTTTGAGAAATTTGCAAAAATCTTATCACATACTTATTTGCTCCTACTAAACTAATCGCCATATAGTTTTTCTTGAATTATTCATGTATCTACTTATGAGTTCGTACGGAACCCTCGGTGCGCGAGTCCGACTCGCACTTGGTCGGTTTTTTCTTTATAAAAAATATTTTTTAAATGCTATACATAGTGACTATTATACAATTAGTTTATTATGAAAATTACTCGTTATGATTTATGAAAGTATACGCTTCATTGTTATAAAAAATGAATATTATTATGCTTTTTAAATATTATACAAGCTGATAACTATAATATTTGGTAATTATAACAATTTATATTATGAGTGTTGTCTATTATGTTTAATGAAATTTTGCAATTTGTTTCTATTCATTTTATTTTTATACTACTTAATTACTTATACACGTTGAAATTATGCAATCCGTGTTATGCAAAATGAAACTTAGCATATTGTTTGTATGCAAATCATTACACACCCGTTAGATATAACATGGGCGATCAAATTTTTGCATTAAGCAACAGCAAATAAGTTGATAGGTGGGACATATTTGCTAAGATTACATATTTATCTACGTATTAAAAAATAAAACAATAAAATTTGTATGCTTTTTTTTAAACAACAATTTCTTTGATGGGTACTTGTCACTGCACTGTTTCGTCCTGAATATATTGTGTTGAATAATTCAGTAGTTTTAATAGGAACTTACATATAAAATAATGGTGTTAATTGTGTACCCTTGTAATATGTTTTTCTCGTGTGCAATGAAGAATATTTGTATTGTATTGTATACGTAAACGGTATCGTGTGATGGTAGCATTTAGCCACACCTCACGAGCATATCTCGTGTTATGCAATCTTTACACGAAAGAACCGTTTAAAGCATGATTTTAGAGAGTATCACACGGCAAGCTGCAGCATCAAGCCTAATGGTTTCACAGTACTTAAGTTCGTACAAGCATATTCACTTAGCATCGTCATTAGGAACGCAGGCAAGTAGCTTCTACACATTTAAGGTGGAGTACGAGTGGGAGCGGATTTATTTTCCTTAAACTTTTTGCATTGTTTGCAAGCACTGGATGGGATAATGCTCGAAGGTGTATCTACAATTGGATATCGACGCCTATACTTGTAACTACGAAATAAAATAGGTAAATCAAGATGACTATAAGCGCATTATAGAAAAAAGTACACAGAGCCCGACAAAATCAAAAACTGAGAATGTTGTTTGTATTTAACTAAAAAAACTACATATCTACATGTAGGCTAAATTAATAACAGCTTTTTATCATACTATACTACAAAAGGTTACATAGTTTGGCGACTGTGTAGAGGCGTCCCTTACATTTTGACCTAGGTCAGTAACTTATTTATTACTATCACTTTCCTGCAGCTTCGTCTGCTTTATATCCATTACTTACCCCAAAGAGAATTCTATACTGGCACATATATGTCGAATCGTGACTGACAGAAAGGATTAATTGCAGAATCCTCGCCGTTGAGGTATATTGATTGAAGAAGAGGATTCATGTTAAATCAAATCATTTATTCGTCTGATTCTTTTGGCGCTTCGGTAAATGACATTCTGGTGACAAGAAGCGCCGGAAGAAACTCACCAGTTTCTCTTTTCAATAATTTTTTTATGTTATAAGAAGCAAACGCGCAGACGAGCTGCTTGATGGAAAGCAGTCAACGTCGCCCATGGATATTTGCAACACTACGGTATTATTACCTATACATTGCCGATCTTTGAGACCCCTGTTTACTCGTTTCTTGAAGTACCCCATGCCATAGTTTGCTGGGAACACCTCAGGTGGGAGTTCATTCCACATTCTGCCGGTTCTTGGCAAAAAAGAGCGCGATGCCCGCTTGTTCTAGGGATGCCAAGCATCTAAAAAGTGTGGATGAACCTTATTCCTGAGGCGGGAGGTACGGTGATAGAAGTGTGATGGAGGCACGACCCCAAAAAGTTCCTCAGGACACTCCCCGTAGTTCATACAGTAGAACAAACACAGAGACCCAACGTCTCTCCTGAGGCTAAGAGGTTCCAAACCGTATGTTAGTACGGGATTGTCGACAATACGAACAGCCCGGCGTTGGATCGAGTCCAAAGGGAGAAGCTGGTATTGGGCTGCTCCAGCCCAAAGATGAGAGCAATACTCCATATGTGGTCGCATCTGGGCTTTATACCGGGTGTGGCCTGTAATATGAGGAAAAACATTAAACCGTAGGTTCTACTCCTCAAACTAGACAACTTTTATTCAGCGACTTTTAAAAATAACTTGTAGTTTGACTTTTAGCACACTTTAAAGTTTATCCAAACACGCAATGTATTGCGAAATTGATTACGTCTGTAGGGTGACAAGATTGACAAGCAATGTCAATTAGACGGATTTTGATGTACATTGAAAATACTAATTACTTTGTATGAAAAATAGACAATCTAAGGACTACATATTTTTAAAAAGTGGTTGAACAAAAGTTTTATTATTTGAGGAATAGAATCTACGGTTTAGTTTTTTGCTCGTATTACAGGCCACACCCGGTATAGTAAAAGCCGGTCATTACAATAGTTGTTACAATATTAATTAGAAAAATTGCAATGGCCAAAAAACAACTATTGAGAGCTAAAATTTCGAAAAAAGCTAAAAAACTTCTTATTCAAATCTACATCTGGAGCATTGCATTATACCTATGGGTGTGAAACGTGGATAATGACACAACAAGACAGAAAAAGACTAGAGGCGTTCGAGATGTGGTACTGGAGGAGGATGTAGCGTATAAGCTGGATGGAACGAAGAACAAATGAAGAAGTGCTGCAAATTCTGGGAGAGAAGAGGACCATAATGACGACCATAGAGAATAGACGTGGCAAAATGATAGGCCACCTGGTTCGACACGATATGTTCTTTCAGACAATCCTAGAAGGAAACATTTAAGGAAAGAGGGAGAGGCAGACTGGAGAAACTTTGTGCAACAGCTCAAAGAAAACGTCAATGTCGTGTTGAACCAGGACCTAAAATGCATGGCCGAGCACCGCACAAAATGGCGTCTACTCCACCGACAAGAGCAAAGCTCCTAAATTAGGACGACGATAATATAGAGCCAATTATTCATTTTTTCATCATTTTATTAATTACATAATTTAATGCCACACCTGGCCATAAGCTGACGTACGGTAAAAACCGCTTTCTGGCATAAACTCTCTCTGGTTTTCGGACATAAAACTATGTACACAACACGGGAGGTAATGTAGAAAGCCCTCGATCGCATATTTACGTCCCTCGCTTGCAGCTCCGCCGCAAACATCTGCGATCTCGGCCTTTCTTTGTTTTACCACCCTAGTTGTGTAATGTACTATTTCTTCGCCGTAACTGGTCCCGCACCCTTAGACCACCAATTAGTGCTAATATAGCCCTTATTGCTGGGGCGTAAAGTGCACAAGAGTCGGGCTCACCGCACGTGGGGTCATATCTAAGTGCTCTTTTTAGTGGTTATTGCATGGAGAGAACGTCAAGGCTGGAAAAAGTTGAAAGAGTGCGGTAACTTAAGCCCACACAAGTGGGGTGGCCTGTAATAAAATATGACTAGAAATACCTGTCTAGTAAAGCCTTGTCTACATCTACAAATCTACATGTCTGGGATCGAACGAAATGTTAAACGGTGTCATCTGTCAAAACATGGCTTGGTGAGTGCTTGGTTTTTGGCGGGTAGTTATTAAATGTCAAGTGAATTATGACAGTAGTCTCGTAAACGTCAAGTAGAGGATAAATACGCGAACAGCCCGGCATCAAGGGCATTCTGTAATTCTAACATTGAACCACGGGGTGGCCGGACGCAAACTGTACAGAACTCTCTGTGTTTCGTAATCCGTTTACATCTCGCGAGTGCTATAGATTATTTCTTCTGTTTAATCGTGAAAATTTATTAAAAACCGGTCAAATGTGAGTCGGACTCGCTCACCGAGGATTCCGTACAAACTTGTATGTAGATACGTGAATAGTTTAAGAAAAACTGCATTGCGGGGCAAACATAACTTTGCTGTTAAAAAACTATTGTACCCATACATGCACATACATTGCGGTTAGTTTAGTACCTAGCAGCAAATAAGTTTGTGTTACGATTTTTGCGAAATTCTAAAAATCTACGCAAGTTAGGAAAACCGTTATATTTTTTCTAAAATATTTAGGATGATATTAATAATTGCTAATTATTACAGATTTTTCTATTCAGTAATTTTGAAGATAATAGGGTTCTTCGTCCTAAATCAAAAAACACATGATTAACAACAAAAACTACAAATAGTTTCGTAATGTACAAAATTACAAATTAAGCCCTTTCCATTTGATACCCCACTTGATACAATAGCACAACATTAAATTTTCGAATTCCGTTTCGGCTTTTAAAAAAAAGGAAAATAGGTATAAGATTTTTTTATATCCTGTAGGCTGGGGTTAGCGACTTTTAAAACTATTCCAAATTTCAAATTGATAGCAGCAGTTCCTGAGATATCTGGCTGTGACAGACGGGCAGACAGACAGAGTCGCACCATAAGGGTTCCTTTTTTACCAATTTGGTACGTAACCCTAAAAACTGGTCTGTAATACATCCGCGTGATTATTTTTGAGAACGAACGATAATCTAGATGACTGTTAAAAACGAACCAGGCTCAGAGCCATCCATTTCGGCCGTCGTTCCGACATATATAAAACAAAGTCGGGTTAGTTACCCCATTTATTACTCAAGAAAGAGTGGATCGATTTTTATGATCTTACATTCAATGGATTAGATATTTGTCTTCACAGAATCACTATTAAAAGATATCTAAAAAGTTAAAAAAAATCCAGGAAAACTAGTTTATCATAAATTTGGAAGAATTTGGCAGGTAAATAGGTTTGAAACTTTATTTAGCTTAAAATCGGCAACAGTACAACGAATTGGCCTGATCTTCATATACAACCCGAATTTTAAGATAAATCTTTATTAAAATGTATGTAAATGTTCATATTTTAACAAGGCAAACCTATCCCCACTATATCCATTAACATTCTTAATATAAAACATTTCTGATAGATATTTAGGAAATGCACAGATTTCCTGGAAAAAAAACCTTTTTACAAAATAAACCTATCGTACATTTGATTTTTTTATAGCATTAACGTCTGCCAACGAATTCTAAATATTTTGAATAGACGCGAAAATTTAAAAATGGTATGCCGCGGGCAGGATTCGAATCTGCGTCTCCAACGGCTCTCCGGGGCAACACAGGTGCACTACCAATTGTGTCACCGAAACGATAGCGGTGAATTTTTAATTTGAATTTGATACCAAAGGCATCCAATTTTTAAACCAGTTGCCTCATTTTAACGTCATCCTGGGAGGCGTTTGTAGCACCACCTACCGTCAAGCTAGTCTAAGTCTAACTTATATACGTAGGTGTATGGAGGTTTCGAATCCTGCCCGAAGCATACAGTTTTTCAATTTTACTTCTAGTAAAAAAAAATAGAATTCGTTGGCAGACGTAAATGCTATGTAATAAACATCATTTATGTTTGGGTGTAACACATCATTACTGTCGATTTCTCAATACGAGTTGAGACGACAGTGCCAAAGTGCAGTGCATACCTAAGTTAGACTAGCTTGTCAGTAAATGGTGCTACAAACGCCTCCGAGGATAGCGTAAAAATGAGGCAACGGGTTGAAAAATTGGATGACTTGGGCGCTTTGGCGGCACAGGTTCAAATCCTGCCCGAGGCGTACAATTTTTCAATTTTCGCTTCTATTAATAATATTTATATCGTACATTTTCTGTTTTTTTAAGGAGTCACGTGCTTTGCCTAGAATTGTATAGAATGACAGATTACGTACTTTTCCGTTAACATATGCATTAATGATATAATGAAATATTTATCTAGAAAATAATTCTTATCAATAAATAAAATGCATTGACCTATTTATTGTTTAACATCGCAGTTTTTAAGTAGTTGATTATCGCTGTTGTTAATACTTTCAGTACCTACTGTTTCAGATTTTAAAATTAAATTTGTATTTTCCTTAATTAATTTAATACAAATAAAAGAACCCTTTACTTATTTTTTATTTTACATCCAACGATCCCGAGTACACTTAAGAGACATATACATTTCGGTAGTCACAGCAAGGGACATTAGAAACGGTAAGTAAATATTTGTTAGTCCCGAAGAGAAAAAGGTTCATATTGTTTACTTGCCTGATTAAACAAAGAGCTAACGGTGGAATCATCTTCAAGGGCTCTCTCGCTGATTGTAATTTCGCGCCTCATTTGAATTCTTTTTAATAATACAAAAGAAAATGGGAAAACGGCTCTTTTAATCATTTTTAGCTTATACTCGTATTAGACAGTTAAATGACAAAAAGACAATATAGTAACAAGTGCTTCTCAGCCTGAAATAACTCTTTGAAGAGTAGAAGGTGATTATATTTATTTTTCTACTCCTGTACTGTTATCTGTCTTTTACTTGGTCACGAACACTAATATAAGAACATACATAATATGAGTTCAGAGAATTCTATTCTCTATTCCCCATAACAGCACTAGTGTCGTTATAGTCACTTTACGTTATTGCTAGCAGCCACAGACTTCAAAATCTAGGTTAAACTTAGGTCAAGGATTAAGCGCTCAATTTTAACTTTACGGTAAAAATGCACAACTACCAACTTAACAATTAAATTCCTACGGTTTTTAAGAAAAACAAAACTTTCCGAACTAAATTCATTGATGCCAACATAAAAAAAGTATTTTCAATTTAAGTATATTTTAAATTAAAAAAAAGTTTACCATAGACACATACTGTCAGTCAAACGTCATATTTGCCTTGTTTCCAGGTTATGATTAATTTTGTATTTTATAATTTAAAACCTAGTCGTAGAAAAAGTATTGTATGCAACGTTGTATAATTAAGTCAAAAAACGCTCATTGCGTCTCTATTTACTCACGCAATTCGCATTTTTTGAACCCACTTATACAACTGTTGCATAAAATACTATTTTTCTACTCCTGTACTTTTATCTGTCTTTTACTTGGTCAAGAACACTAATATAAGAATATAGATAATATGAATTCAGAGAAGTCTGTACTCTATTCCCCATAACAGCACTAGTGGTGGTGTTGACGACCGGTTTAGCCTAGTGGTTAGTGACGCTGCCTACGAAGCTGACGGTCCTGGGTTCGAATCCCGGTAAGAGCAAATATTATTTGTGTGATGATATTTGTTTCTGAGTCTTGGATGTTTGCTTATTGAGCTTACTATGGGACTAGTTCGATTTGTGTAAGATTGTCCCCTAATATTTATTTATTTATTTCTAGTCGCAAAACGATACTGCTAGCAGCCACAGACTTTTAAATCTAGGTTAAACTTAGGTCAAGTATTAAGCGCTCCATTCTAACTTTACAATAAAAATGCACAGCTACCAACTTAACAAACAATTAAATTCCTACGGTTTTTAAGAAAAACAAAACTTTCCGAACTAAATTCATTGATCCCAACATATACATTATAACAGACTCTTTGACACCCATTGTAACGTGATAGAAGTTAACATAAGAATCGTTTTCAACAAACATAGCCTAGTTTGATTTTGTACTAACTAACATACTCTCAGGTTCTACACTAATCTCCGTTGCTTAAATATTTATCTGCATTCCGTTTCCTCGTGTATCCATGCCACTCCTGATATTTCAGAACTGATTCGCAGCTTTTTTACTGATTCTGTTTCTGTGTGTATTTGCTTTCATCTCCTGAGGCGCAGTACATTATGTCTACACTCAGAGTTCTATTTCGGTCAAGATACGGTACTCGATTGAGATCGATGGCAGTTCGATATGTGCACAATACTCGATCCACGTGGAGCACCTGCCGTGTTGTCAATCGATACTCGTGTTCCAGTCTGTTTGTAAAGCACTTTGTGTATTTGGATTGAGTTACTACGTACGTGATACTGGCAATGTTCAAGGATTTTCGAACGAAAGCGAGGAAGCTAGTTTCAGCGTGTAAGCAGCTGATATTTATTTTGTGGAAAAGTTGTTTACTAGTTTTACCGCAACTCAACGATATTGCACCCATTTTGCATGTTTATAATAGATTACATTATAGGTTTTTGACGACCGCTTTAGCTTAGTTGGTAGTGACCCTGCCTACGAAGCAAGAGGTCCTGGGTTCGAATCCCGGTAAGGGCATTTATTTGTGTGATGAGCACGAATATTTGTTCCTGAGTCATGGATGTTTTCTATGTATTTAAGTATTTTTATATATTAAATATATCGTCGTCTAGTATCCATAATACAAGCCTTATTGGGCTTACTATGGGGCTAGTTCGATTTGTGTAAGATTGTCCCCTAATATTTATTTATTTACATAAAATGGTAGGATAATCCACCGACTACATTTAGTTAGCTCTCAGTGACATCATTACTGCAGTCCCAATATTGATATATTTACTTAATGTATTGCCTACTAATACTATTACTATTGAGATTATTCTCCCGCATAACCTTTTGATGAGATTTGCCAACATGTAAGTATTATAACGATACTTGACAACGCAGGTAGCATGGTATAAGTAACTAATAAAATACATACGGCTAATGTTTCTTTTTGGAAATTACAAAAAAAAGAATATACCTACCATAAGAAGTCGAAAGAGAAACAACGGAAAAATCCCTCCGTCAGTATTTTATTTGCTTCATTTAACAAAGGTGAACGCTAGCATACCTATCCCAAATCTGTTGAAGTTGATATCTAATATTGCCTTCATGGTTAGATCGCATTGGAAAGAAAAGGATGATACTGTTAAGGAATTCGACTCGTCTCGACTCGTATGCTCATGGTACTGAATCACTAGGTCCCTTCGAAATAAAATACAGGCCGCGACCGATTCTCATTTTCCAGTTGAATTAATTTCAGAGTTTTGTACCTTTCTTACATTACGCAAGTGAAATTCTGATAAATTAATCAAGAGTTTCATAGGTATTCTTTAAGGATTCCTTAGGATAATCAATTAGCTGAAATTCAATTCTATCTTGAATTGGTTTTATTTAATGTTACCTTTTAGTTATTTTTGTGACCGGTGCATAATGAGAGGTATTAATACACGAGTGTGATTATGATCATAATAAGATCACACGAGTGTTTTAATGCCTAATTATGTACAGTCGCATGTATACATAACTTTATCTAAATGCATATCATAACTTTTCTGCAATATTTACCTACAGATATGGCTTGCATTTACAAATTGGCGGTACTATTAACTTATTTGTAGGTACAAAACCTAAGTTAGAATAAAACGAAAAAATGAAGTTAAAACTTTATTAATACGTCATTATTAACTTCACTTTGTACGGTGCAATGAGAAAATTATTCAAAACATTAAGATACAGTGTACTTTAATATAAACATTAAGATGCCACCACAGGTACAGGTTTCTTAATATAGGCTATTAGCTTATCGTTTCTGAACATAATATTGTAGGGAAGTTATTATATGGATGTAGATTAGATGTAATACATAACTGCGGTTACCTTAGCGGTTAGCTGTTTTTAATGTATCGTAGGTAAAATAATTATTTTATGCCACACCCGGCCATAAAGTGGCCGCTTTCTGGCCAAGCGTAGACATAAAATTATGTACACAACACGGGAGGTAATAAAGAAAGCCCTCGATCGCATATTTACGTCCCTCGCTTGCAGCTCGGGCCGCAAACTTCTGCGATCTCGGCCTTTCTTTGTATTACCACCCTAGTTATGTAATGTACTATTTTCACATCACTGCTCGGAAAGGTGTACACAAAACGGTGTCTTGAACATCGAAAGAGACTAGCCAAAAATGTAATCAGACACAACAGTCATAATACTGTTGGTCTGTTTACAACAGCAATCTAACCAATGGGAGCACGCCGTATCTATATGATCTATCTATCTATCAATCACATCACGAGCTGTGCCGCTGTGCGGCACCACGTCACGCAACTTTGACAATATATACTCCATACAGCCAGCGTCCCGCTAGTAATTGGCGAAATAAAAAAAAAACAAGTGTTACTTTCCACAGCGAAAAGATGTAATGATTACCTATCGGACTATTTCACTTACGAGCCACATCTTAAGTATAGTAGATTGTGTCACAAGGGATCAAAATTATGTATTAACGGTGAGGGCGTATACTGAATCCTGAACAAACGCTACCTACCAAAATAACGAAATATATAGTTAGTCAAAGACCATCACACATTATAATTAAAAATTAAATGTAAAATTTATAGTCTATTCTTATTTGATAAAACGATTATTATTTTTTACGGACGGGACGTAAATACCACTTCCATATTACATTTATGGCCTTCGTCTGCGGCTCGGACCGCAAACACCTGTGATCTGGGCCATTCCTTATTATATTATACCGCCCTCTGTGTGTAATATACTAATAAAGCTGTCTATGGTATGACACGTTCTAAGTGAGTTCAAACTAAAAATACCCTGTTGTCCTTGAACAGAAAAGTACCACTTTGATCCCTCTTATGAGGGAGCAAAATATATTTCTCTGAATAGGTGTGAAAAAATATTTCACCATAGAATTTTCAGAAAATGTGAGGATACTATTTCAGGCTGACATTTCGGTTTCAGAAATGGGCTAGGAACCAGATACGCACTGTTTGGATATCAAATTCGATGCTGGGACCAGGATGTTTTCGTATGCTTTATTGATTATGATTGTATTGTTGTTTGAATAAAAGATCTAAATATTACAGGAAAAATATTAATAGTTTTCCTAACTTGCGTAGTTTTTTAGAAATTCACAAAATTCGTGACACAAACTTATTTTGCCAGTTACTAAACTAACCGCGACCCATGTCGTTATATGGGGACAACAGATTTCCAACGACAAAGTTAAGTTTGTCTCTCAATTAGGTTTATCTTGAACTATGTTACATACTACAAGTTTGTACGGAAACCTCGGTGGGTGAGTCCGACTCGCACTTGACCAGCTTTTTTTTACTTGAAAGAGTATTTTATTTCAAATTGAAATTGAAAAGAATTGAGGGAACTCCTCAAATAATATTATTATAAACACCTTGTATAACATTTTCAGTACTTTATAGAATGCCGCGAATTTGTTACTAGTGAGTTGAGTCGTCAACACTCCTTTTTAGAACATTTTTATTTTTACAAGCATAACATGCAAAACTATTAACTGGGTAATTCCATGGCAGAATGTAACGTAAGTTACCAATATTTCGCTCGTTTTTTCATTGATGGTGCAAATTTGAGTGTCAATATTTCTAGGGATCAAAGTTATACTTATCTAGAGCAAAATTATCCCTTACATTTGCATCATAAATAAATAAACACGCAATGAAATTGAAATTTTTGTTGCATTTTCATGGAATTAGCAACATAACTGCATGTAAGTAAATGATAATTATAATAATTTTTAATTCATGACTATTTTAAATATTTTAACTGGCTTTAAAAAAGAATTAATGTTTTACAACATCGCTGGTATAATATTACTATTATTAAAACGCCACCCTCTTTTTATACCAGGATTAAAAATATTTTCTTGTATAAAAACGTGAAAAACCGAGGTCGCTTCAAAGATACTTTAGTTAAAATACCGTAAAACATGCGTTCATGTAATTATAACGTAGGTTGCATGTAGATCATGTAATTATTGGTAACGTCAGTTGTACGTAAAGCATAAAAGCGCTTTGATAACTATATTAAACTATTATTTCATGCTAGCCTATAAAATTTCAGCGATTTTCATGAGATCAAAAACTAAAAATATGGAGATGATTTGATGAGATGAGTAAAATAGCGTCAGAATATTACTTTTTAGGGTTCCGTACCTCAAAAGGAAAAAACGGGACCCTTATAAGATCACTTTGTTGTCTGTCTATCTGTCCGTCTGTCAAGACCTTTTATCTCGGGAACGCGTAAAGGTATCAAGATGAAATTTAAACTATATACTCAAGTCTACGGGTCCTTGAAGCTGTGAAAAAATCAAACTTCTACGTTAACGTGAAAAAAAGATACGGCCGTTTATGCCGCTAAAAACGTACATTTCGACACTGTCAAGGAAATCAAAATTCAAAACGTACTTACCGTTGATTTAGAACTATGAAATTTGGCAAGTAGTATCTTATACTACGAGCGTAGGGAAAAATCTGAAAACTATACATTTTATTTAAATCATACAAAAATACACTTTACTAAGGGAATCAAATTTTATAGGCAACTTTAATATATCTACCTACAAATGTGTACGGAACCCTCGATGGGCGAGTGCAACTCGCACTTGTACGGTTTTTATATTTTTTATGATTCACTTGATATAAATATCAGCAAATTTTTACCTAGCAAAGTAATCTTCCATATTTTCTGTGAACAGATTTCACTCCACCGAAGATAATTTCAGCTAACACAAACGAGTAAATAATAGATACGTGTAAAAGAAAACAAGAATAACGTGACGCGTACCATGTACGTTTTTCATCATTCCAGTTTAGACAGTATAAATAATGTAAACGTTAGCATGTGACGACGAAATAATATAAGGTTCGCTGACGCCCTGGGGACTGACAAAAATGGAGCGTCGGTAAATTTCGTATCAACAAGAGATTGATTGATATTCTTATTCTTACGAGCCTAGAATAAGGGGAGATATGTTTAGCGGAATGAAATGAGGAATAAAACTCGCTTATTAGCTTGGTATACAGTACCTACGAGAAACAAAGCATGAAACCCGTTGATGGTCAAATCGAGCTTAATATTATTCGCACTTTTTGTTAGTGTTTATTGATTATCTTTATATTTATAGTTTTATGGCACACCTGTCCATAAAGTGGCCTTTACCGCACGCTACGTGTACGGAAAAAGCCGCTTTCTGGCCAAGTGTAGACATAATGATGTACACAACACGGGAGGTAATAAAGAAAGCCCTCGATCGCATATTTACGTCCCTCGCTTTCAGCTCGGGTCGCAAACATCTATCTCGGCCTTTTTTTTGTTTTACCACCCTAGTTGAGTAATGTACTATAATTAAAATTGGCAAGTTCTACCTTTAACTAAGTCGATTAACATTTTTCGTATCATTCTGTGGAATATTATGTAACGGACAATGCCATAATTGTAAACTCATAACCTAATATTACACTTTTAATGCACTTCAGTAAGAGTAAGCTATTAAAAAAACCTTTCTCTTGAAACTAGATAGATTGGCATAAGCAGCAGCCAAATTATGTTCAATTTAATTGAAAAATAGTATCCAGTAGACTTTCATTAATGTCACTTTAACTTCAATGTCAATTTATAATTTCTTGATAAATTTAATAAATAAGGTTGCTAGCAATGAAATGACAAAGTATTTTCAAAATGACATTTTTAGTCATAAACAATAAGTATTTCCGTACAATGCCGTTGGATGTTAGTGCTCAGGAGATCGTAGGCAGTTCTTCGACTGTACGCGAAAGTTTCCCGCAACGAAAAATGTACATGTTATTGTAAAGGAGTGCTCTGCAAAAACCAAATTTGATGCGAATCATTCATCAAAATAACCATCGTAGCTTGCGTCAAATCATAAATAATGGTGGAAAAGCTACGTCGTATTTAACCGTAAGTGTACACGGAATTTTTTACTTGAAAGGATTCTTAATGTTTTGATGTTGATCTTGGAATGTTAGATGATACAATTGTAAATAATAAATACACAATGTTACACAATTTTAATTGATTTATCATTATTTTTAACCAAATTTTAAAAAGTGTTTGTACCTTCAATAAGAGTTTTACCATAACCTTATTTCTCACCTAAACTTTCATGGGTCTCAAAATATGTGGCTCTCGTTAGTTTACATATAGGAATAGGGTGCCTATGCAAAACTTCACCTTCAGTATAGAATCTCACCGCTTTACCTTACATACATATTTGACATGTTCTGAAGATTATATCTTTTCAAATCATCTGATGATGAAAATTAAGCATTAGCAACGATGATAATGTATGTAAACGATGACAATTTTGCTTGCTAAAATTCTATAGCTTGGCAACTTCGTTCGTGTTGGCGGTAACTTGTGTAAGTAGAAAACACAACTGCTCCGAGATCACCTTGACCAATCTCATTATACGAGTCAATGTCAGCTCCCTTTCATTACTTTACTAGGCATGGATGTTACATTTTTTTTATTTTAAAGTAAACTAAATATGGAGTTGTTATTTCTTGTAACATGTATGACCTATACGATAAAAGAGTGTGAAAATATTCGTGGAAATTTAGTGAACTCGCCTTAGCGTCGGTGTGATTAAGACGCGTACGACATTATCAAATTAAATTTCAGTTATGCGAGCGCCAAGGGAGCGTGGTACACTTTGCAAATTAAAATTGTGTTACTTAAATTACACGAGGAGTACATTAACGCAAATTTTTGATGACATATTAGACTTACAAGCATAAAGAGTAGTACCCTTAGTTGTATTTTTCACACTTGCATGTTATAGTATTAAAGTTTTATATGAATATTTGATGCAGCTAGCTAGTGAACTGCCTTATTTTATTAGTAATTAGCGGCATGATAATTATCTCCGATGCACCGGGTATTTGGACTATACTCTACTGGCAGTTTTCTTCGAAGAAAGACTTGTAACTACCTCCGTAACGTTCAAATTTGAATATACTTACTATTATTGGTCTCAAATATCGACTGTTCTACCTAACACAATTGACAACATTTCATTTTAAGAACACTTCAAAATGTATATACGATTCGAAAGCATTTTGCCTCCTGAGCAGTACGCTATTTTTATAATTTTTATATATTGCTTAATATAAAAAATATATTCTCATTTTACCAGTTCTACGGCACAATAGATGAAATGCCAGTGCCTTTTGCCACAGAAAAAATAAGCTGTCATAATGTTGAGTTTGACATTGTAAATTTGATAAGAGAACCAATAAAATTGTTCAGTATTGAAACTCTTCAGAGTTGCAAACTCTTCCGTATGTATTCTTTTTAAGTAAAACATATATGTCAGTGTCATTAATTTTCCTTGAGCAACAGCTTATGTACATTATTATCTTTTTATTAAAATAAGTATAATCGCAACAGTGATTTCATTTATATCAGTCAAAAGACTAAACATTTTTGGTCCTTCGACACGAACATGTCAGTGAAAAAATATTTTATTTAAATACGAATACGTAACATAATTTCATTACAAAATGTCGGAAAAAAAGGAGGAATATAGTACTCTGAAGAGCACACGGAGCATAATAAAAGGCAAGATTACTAGAATAATCAAATATGTCACCGGTTTGGATACATCGGACAAATCAGGTTTGAACTTTGAGGAAATAAAATTACGAAACGCGGAATTATCTACGCAAATGCAGAGATTCGACGAAGTGCAACAGGCAATAGAGCTTATAGAGAATGATGAGTCCAAAGGCGACGAGGAACGATCGAGCATGGAGAACAAATATTTCAAGACTAAAGCGCTCTTTAGCAAATTATTACAAAAAGAGGAAGATAGCTCAAAGGCAAGCCATCAGACTATTTACAAGCTGCCAAGATTGGAACTTCCTACATTCAGCTCAGACATACGGGAGTGGCCTACGTTTAAAAACTTATTTGAGTGCGCCATGAACGGAGGTAACGTACCGGAGCTACAGCGCCTGCAGTATCTGAAGAGCTGCTTGAGAGGCGAGGCTGCGAGTTTGATCAGTTCTCTTCTCATTCTCGATGGAAATTTCGGTAAAGCTATGAGTATACTGGAGAACAGGTATGAGAACAAAACTATTGTTGTCAATTATCACTTGAAGAACTTTATGGGCTTTCCCACGCTCAACAGAGCTAACATAAAGGAGTTCTTAAATATATTACAACAAAGCTTGGATTCACTGTCTGCATTGAAGCTACCAGTGCAGCAATGGGATGTACTCTTAGTGTATATTATAACGCAAAAACTTGACAATTCTTTAAGAGCAGCGTGGGAATTGACAAGGAAGGAAACTTCAATTCCGTCAATAGACGAGCTTTTAGATTTTCTTAAGCTACGCGCAACAGCATTTGAGCTTATGAGTGATAACTCCACTAAAATTCCTGAATCAACCCCCAAGCTCGCTTACATATCTACTGTTGATAGTTACACAGAAATAATATGTACTCTTTGTCAAGGTCAACATGACTTATCTAAGTGTGTACAATTTCTTGAAATGCCCGTTGACAAACGCATAAACTACGTAAAATCGAAGTTTTTGTGCTACAATTGCTTGCAACCGTACACTGTCAAACACAAGTGCTCTAAAGGTTCATGCATTACTTGTAATGGCAAGCATCACAGTTTGATTCACCTTGCTAACCCCCCTCCTAAGCGCGCAAGTTTTGCTATTGCCGCAGATACAACAGCTCAACAGCAGCAGCACATATCATCACAGACAGCTACATCTAAAATGCAACAGCATCCAGAACAACAGTTCACACATAGTCTAAAAGAAAAATCAACTCACAGCACATATACAAGTAGTCAAGCTCAACACCCTCTCGTGACACCCACAACAATGCATGTGTCAAACACTGGTGATAATCAGATCCTATTGTCCACAGCGATAATTAAAGTACAGGATGATACAGGTATTTGGCATCCAGCGCGAGTTTTACTGGATTCGGGTAGCGAAGTCAACATAGTTGCTCACAGACTTGTCGAAAGGTTAAACAGTAAGCTTCACTATGCCAATCACATTATTCAAGGCATTGGCGAGTCAGGTAAGCAAACGCAATTATGTATGAGAGCGAACATAGCATCCAGGCTATCTGATTTTAAAGCGAATCTTGAATTCATCGTCATGGATAACATAACCGTGCCGCTGCCGCACAAGTTCATAGACATAAACTCGTGGAACATTCCTGCTAAGCAGCACAAATTGCTTGCAGACCCTACGTTTCATATTCCTAGCGGGATAGATATGCTCATAGGAGCACAACTCTTCTATTCATTGCTGTCATGCAACCAAGTTAGTCTTGGACCGAATAAACCTATTCTCATAGAAACAGTTTTAGGTTATGTCGTATCAGGTAATCTGAGAGAATGCGCATCGAGCACACATAAAATACATAACGCTCATGTCACTCTACGTAACATCAATTTACTTCCCTCAGGGAAACAGATCTTTCTTGACACAACAGTGCAGGATGAGACTACACATTTTGTTGAAAAACCGACACTGAAAAGGCATCTTCCAGACACAGGCAGTTCCCTTCACACAATGCGGATACCTAGGCCTAAGATTCTTGATTCCAAGATCCAAGAGGAACCTTTGGTTTACTCACACAATCATACAAAATATCATACAGTCCACACACATAAACATAAATATAAACAGGAAATAGGTAAACGTACATATTTTGTATATAATAGCTCATACTCATTTAATTAAATCATCATTAATATAAATTTCATTAAAGGCTAAACGCATAAAGCAAATTTCTTTCACACATTCAGTTACATAATTCGTACTTGCAAATACTATCTCTACTTTCATTCTTGTTCAATGCTACGATTACAAAAGCTTATTTTCATTCTTGATAGTGATAAGATAACTTTATTTTTATGGTAGGAAACATTCATAATTCAACCATCCTTTATATAAGTACGTACACTTGATTGTGTTACCTTGAGTGTAAAAGTTAAAATTTACATACATACATGCGTTCGCTGTACCAGATACAATTTAGAAATCAGTGAGCAGCAAATGACCACCTAACCTAACCGCTCCAATAGACACTTTATCTTTCACTCGTGTTCAGATTTTAGCAGCTAATTGTTTATCTGTCTGTCAACGAAAGCATTAGGTCTTAACCTAGTCTAGTAAATAAAGTAAAAATATACCAATTCAATATGTCAACTAAAATAAAACAAAAGTTTTAGATGCAATTTTATAATGATTAGTTAAATAAGTTGCAACTAAGAAGCAAGTGGCTGCAGAGAATAGCTAATTTAGAGATTGGACAGAGTAAGTAGGTAGTTTAAAGACGAAGCTACACCACCTGCTTCTTGGCGTTGGGCAGAATAATGTTTGTCAACAAAATACTTCAGGCAACTGTTGTGTAGTTAAAGCTCAAAAAATATTTTTTAAGATCTAAACATAAAGTAATTTTGTTACCAGTTAATAATTGTTAAATTGTTGCCACTATGGTCCTTTATTTTGCTAAAAGGGGCGAGAATGTTCAGTATTGAAACTCTTCAGAGTTGCAAACTCTTCCGTATGTATTCTTTTTAAGTAAAACATATATGTCAGTGTCATTAATTTTCCTTGAGCAACAGCTTATGTACATTATTATCTTTTTATTAAAATAAGTATAATCGCAACAGTGATTTCATTTATATCAGTCAAAAGACTAAACAAAAATTAAAGGCCAAAAAAAATGAAAGGTTGTCAATTATCGTATCTAACCTAAACTAACCGACTCATCTGCCAAATATCATAAATTGATATAGATAGATACAAACGCCGAATGTCTAATTCAGTTGTTTAAATAGGCCTCGTTTACTTCACCTGCTGTTGACTATTCTGCGTATAATAACGATAGAAAGTTATAATAATGACTTAGAATGTTTATTTGACTCTCTCTAAATAAAAGCGTTTAGCAACGGTATTGCATGTGATTCTCATCGCTTAACCAAAATTTGAAACTAAACAAATCCTTGCATTATGGAATTTGAGTACGCTCTCAAAATACAATATTTTTGGTTTAAAGTAAAACACTCGACACATAATATATTTCCCAGACAGCCCTGCTGAGAGTTGTTCTGCAAACAAGAAAGCATTACTACCCTTTTAACACTAATGTGACCCTTGAAAATAAGGTTGATATGACAACAAAGGGCTAGAAAAACAAAAGAGAAGCTGCGGAAGGCAAATATTTTTTCTCTTACAGCTTTGCTTGGGATACGGCCAAAAGGGAATCCGACAATAAATCAAAACGGGCACTTTTATTAATCGGTGTCGGATAAAGTTACATCTTTCTCCGATTTGACATAGTTTTTACGATCCCGTATAACAGCAAAAAGAAAAAAACAATACTCGTGTAAGATCATTCAATTCCATCCGTCCTTTTATTGACTATTTCTCGGAAAAACGGGTAGAGATATGTTGGAATAATTATCAAACACTTAAAAATGAGAGATACATGGAAAGAACATTCTTCAGTTCTTTTACAGCGAGGCTAATTTTATATTTTACGATTTTATATTTTAGCTATAACGCTTCAAAGGTAAAAAAAAGAAGGATTTATGGATTCAAATTAAGATTGTGATTGATTGTGTAATGTACCTCTTGGAATGATTTTTATGACTAAATAAAGATGGTTTATATTTATTAAAAAAAAAAAAAAAAAAAAAAAAAAAAAAAAAAAAAAAAAAAAAAAAAAAAAAATTAAAATTAAAATTAGGGCACATAAAAACAATTGAATGAAATGTACATTTTAAAATTTTACGCATTCCGCTACGTTTTTACATTCAATTTAAAACCCTCTATTGATACCATCAGACACTAATAGTGTCTTAAATTATTATCGTGTCGCGTGTGATGATGATGTTTATTTTTATTGATGTGTAATGTGTTAATGATGATGATACATTAGCCAAAAGACGTCCACTGCTGGACATAGACCTCCCCCAACGAACGCCACCATGACCGGTCCTGCGTCGTCCTCATTCAACGGATTCCTTCATCAGTCCACCTTGTTGGGTTACCCACGCTGCGTCTTCCGGTGCATGGCCGGCACTCAAGAACTCGTAGGCACCAGCGGCCGTCGGTCTGCCCAAAAAAGACAATGGATAATTAATTGTATCTTTTCACTACCAAGGCATACAGTAAATGAAAAAGGTTGTCTGGAATAGACAGAACTTCAGAAACCGCATATTGTGTAGCATTGTTTTTATATAAGTTTGCATTGTAATTTACTTTTGGTGTGCAATAAAGTACTATTGTATTGTACTTACAGTTGATAATAATACCTGGATATCCAAATAATGTCACAATTTTTGACATTATTTGTGATGAAATTATTCTCTCATAGTCCAATTATGTACCTAGTCGATACTGTGCAAAAGTTAGGTATTTTAATCAATTACCGTAAAATGGGGTGAGTATAGAAAAGTGACATTCAAACCTCGATAACATTTTATTTTTACATATGTAAACTGAATGGTATATATAATAAATGTTCCGGACGTTTGTATTTTAGTTTTTTTTATGATTTTGGGTAGTTCCATTTCATAACTTTACCGATAAACACAAAATCTCTCCACACCCCGTAGTACCTCGTAGTTGGGGTGAGATGGAATTTCGTACAAAGGTGATTGTGGAACATTGTTGGATCGATTTTTTTTCTTATGAATATCACGATAGCTCCATTTGTAATACGAATACATTATTTAGGTAGCAATAGCCTTTAAAAATAATCTCACCCCCCTGGCATCCCTTCTCTCCCCATTCATAACCCAACTCACCACGCAATCCCTACTCACCCCATTTTACGGGTACAGCCAAAAAGTACCTACACAGTAAAATCCTTTATCAAAGTCACCAGTAAACGACGGAGGAATTTAAATAAAATCTATCGAGCGCTAACCGTTCACATGTAAAGTTTAATTTCCTGCGAACTCCTTTGTCTTTGCTAGTCGTTGAGCTAGAACTATTCGACATCTCAGGAATTCTTAAGGCTCCTTTGATATCACATACCTGATGATTATACTAATTTAAATTAAATTCGGTATCAAATATAATACGAATATGACTAAGTTAATAGTTAAACAAAAAATGTGTTGAACAAAATACAAGTGTAGACATAAAATGAAGTAACAGCACGGGATGTAATAAAAAAAGCCCTCGATCGTATATTTACGTCCCTCGCTTGCAGCTCGGGCCGCAAACATCTGCGATCTCGGCCTTTTTTTTGTTTTACCACCCTAGTTGTGTAATGTACTATTTATATCTAGTCATCTTAACACAAAATATTATAGTTTTTTTTAAAGTTGTGTCATGTACTATTTTAGGTTACACTCTGTTCCCTATGGAAATAGACAGAATAAAAATATATCCTTTGTAGAGCCCGTTTCAGATTTCATAATTTTGCTTTTCTAATGCTAGGTACGTTTACACGCTTGCCAAGCTTCGACCAACTTTCCCAAGCACAAGCATATGAACGGGGTGTTTGGTTCGGCTTGCGTGAGCTTGCAAGAGCTAGTTAGTCGCTGATACTAATGTCGGTTTTTGAACACAGATCAAAGGAAGCTTGCGGCAAGCACTTGCTACGTATTTACACGCTGGCGCGTGTTTAGTAGGTATTGCTCACGCTCTCGCGCCGTACGGAAGTCTGTATCTTCCTTGGCAAATATTGGTGAAATTTTGCCCAGCAAATAAAATATTCAAAATCACTGTAACTCATACGGCAGAGATATGAAATTCTCCGGATGGTTCATACAAAAGCTCATTAAACGTGTCTTCCATAAATTGACAGTAAGTAACAAAATATGCGCGCGATACAATGAGAAAACTCCTCCTAATTACATGCTTAAGACAGGCAGGATAAAGCATCTGTTTTCTTCCGAACAACCAACTCGAAACAATGCTTTTTGCTTTTATATGAGAATAAAATAGATTACTATTTTATTTTCATTTATCTTAGAAACAAATGAATTTGATAGTTAGGGGATACCGAGGGGTTTTGAAATAGAGGTGAGTTGAAACCAGGTCAATTTTGAGGGATCTGTAAACCGTATTAAGCTGACGTTAACTCGGTTTACCCTGTTTCGTCCGTACCCTAGCATCCGCGGGCCCACCAGCATGCATCTATGCCGTGGTAGTGGAGTTAGCACTCATGTTGAAAAAAAACTCGAAATTAAGTTCTGTTATAATCGTTTTTTTAGTTACCTATAATTTGGTAATGCGTTGGTATTTTGGCTTGTGTTATGTAGGTATATTTCGAAAGCTCATTAAGTAATTAAGGATTGAATTAATACTGATGATGCAAATAATTGCTCGTCGTGGTTTTACTTTTCGGTTGTAATTTTATAACGGATTGGAATATTTTTGCTACAATCCCCTAAGATTTGAAACGGATTTTTTCAACTCCCCTCAGATTTTGTACGGCTAATGTGCTAAATACGGTTTTTTTTAATTTCTTGGTTTATTTGAGTATGCCTATTGAGTACCAAGAATAGGTACATAAAGGCGTAGTGAGCCAGGAAACATGATATCGCGGCAGAAGAGGTTTATATAAAATAAAAGACGAATGTATATTTTTGATTTTTTAATAAAACCAGACTTCTCCAAAATCAAAAACTGTTTCAACTGCCCTCGGCCCTTGTTTCAACTTACCTCGGTATTAGGGAAGTTGAAACAGAATGACTTCTCGCGTTTAATTTCTTTTTTCACACAAACAGCCATAGTTAGGAGTTTTTTGTTGATGTCTTATAAAACTGCACGAAATGCGCTATCGTTTGATCCTAATCTCGTACTATTTGTAATTAATAGAATAAGAACTTGTTCTATTTTGCTAAAAGTAAAGCAAATGTCCTTATGAAATACCCAAGGAGGAAAAGATAAGCAACACTCTGCAAATAATGGAACGTTTGAGCTCTGCTCGATGCCATGACCAGAGCTTTCGTCTGTGCAGTGCAAACTGCGATTGCTCTAGCGTGTCACTTAATACAACTTTGCAAAAAATGTTAGAATTTCTACCCCAGTGTCCCTCTAGAGTCTAACTTTATCTGGAATGAACTTTAGTATAGTAGTAATCAGGGCTCGAAACCGGTATTTTGCAAAAACCCCGAAATAGCCCAATATTTTGAATTATTTTATGCTTTTTATGTAGAGCTCAGTAATGCATTTAAGTCATGATTTCGTATTATTAGATTGTCTGGTTAAAAAACGAAATAATAAACCAAAGAACGATAAGAACGGAAAGAATACCGTTATTTTTGTATGCAGCAAATACCGGTTTCCGAGCCCTGGTAGTAATAAATACGTAAACGCGTCTTTGCTAATAAATTGCCCTTTATGGTTAGTTATCAACTTATCATGCATGAGAAAATTACCGCCAATTAATTCGAGTTTGGGTGTAAACCAGACCAAATAATTGGTGTGGTTTTCTTAAGTCAATTCCCAGATCTAGGGATGTTAGTGCATATATGAGGAAAGGCTCAAACTCAAACTCAAACTCATTTATTTCTGTAAGTAGGCCTCAAGGGTTCTTTTACATGTATGATTCTTTTCCCTTTGGTTAAGGCCTTGGCCAAATTTGAGTGAGGGCTGAATGGGAGTATGACTCGCAATTGGTCGTTTATTTATCATTATTCGATGTTTGTGTAGGTATAAATGATAAAATCGTAGTTAAACTATAATAATCCCTGCAATGTTAATCCCGGTAAATGAGTATTAGCCAATAATAACACCGGATTATACTCATAGGACCGCAATTTTGGATATGGCTAGTATCAACTGTTCATTATCATAACTTATGTATAATAGTGCTCATATCTGGGTTAAATTGCGTAAATACGGAATAAAGACCTGACAAGAAGCTATAACTACAACTAGATAATAAAATTAAAAGTACAGTTGTTATAAAAGTACCAAAAACTTACTTGAATTGAATGGTATTAAACTTTCAGAAAAATGTGCTCACCGGGTTATTGTGTTAATAAACCGGTTTTTTACCCGTAACTTACCCGGCTTATTATCTTTTGCCGGGTTATCTCATAAGTGTTAATTAGTGCAAAATGATTGAGAAAATTAGCTAATTTCGATAGCACTTACGTCGAGCATTTAAAATAGATTTAATCATTTAAAATAGAAGGCAATATTTCCAATTATTTAGTTATGTTAAAAAAAAATATTTGAAATTAAGGTTACGGCCGTATTTGTACTTAGTTTTGTCTGTAAGATAATACATCGATTACTTAATCTTTAGGAAGCCGTGTATCATTGGCGCGCATAGTGTACCAGTGTACCTACCAGCCACGAAATTTTCGTGAACATTGCTCGGTCATCTAAATTATTCATAGCACAACCCACTGCCGAGGTCCTGTCGCACTCAACTTCTGTATTCCCTTGTGTGAGGTACTTACAGAATAATGTATTATCTTACGCCGTAATACGTACGTGGACAAAGATTATAAGGATCCCTTTTCACTTGTATTTTTACAACCTGCGTGCATCCTGAATGGTAATTGTTGAATTTTTGCACTCGGGTAAGCTACTTGTCTGTGTTTTTAAATTTATTTACCAGCAATGCTGAATGAACGTAGATCACTTGAAAAGATATATTGTGTACTTATATCTTATTAGGTGATAATATTAAATTAACTAGGTTAAAATCACGGGCCGTGGAGTCCAGAAAAGCTCGTGCAGACCACTGGCGACCACATAGCTGGCTCGTTCCTCACTCAACGGACCAGCGAAGCGATCCAGAGGAACGCAGCCAGCCTAATGGGGACTCTACCGCAGGAGCTCAATCTGGGGGACATCAATTAGATTTAGTCTAGTATAGTTTTTTTTAACCGACTTCCAAAAGAAGGCCGGTTGTCTATTCGTCTGAATGTTTTTTTTTTTTTTTTGTATGTTTGTTACGCGATTACTCGAAGACGGCTGGACCGATTTGAAAAATTCTTTTTTTGTTTGAAAGGGTATACTTCCGAAATGGTCCCATTGCAACCAAATCAGGATCTGATGATGGGATCCTGGAGAAACCGAGGGAACTCTTCAAATATTAGAGGCACACATATAGCGATTTCGGTATTTATCGTAGTTTCTTGTCCATTTCTTACTAGCAATAAGTTTTTAGTGTTAACCGACTTCAAAAAAGGAACAAATGTTTATGTAGGTTTCTTCCCCGATTACTTAAAAACAGCTGGACCGATTTGGAAAATTATTTTTTTGTTTGAAAGGGTATACTTCCGAGGTGATTCCATTGCAACCAAATCAGGATCTGATGAAGGGATCTTGGAGAAATCGAGGGAACTCTTCAAATATTAGAGGCACACATATAGCGATTTTGGTATTTTTCTTAGTTTCTCGTGCACTTCTTATTAGATATAAGTTTCCAGTCTTAACCGACTTCAAAACAAAGATCAATTTTTATGTAGGTTTGTTCCCCGATTACTTGAGGCTAGACCGATTTGGAAAAATTTTCTTTTAACTAAATAGACTTTAGTCTATTTGGTTAAAATAGTATTTTTACAGCGCCACTAAAAATTTAAAAATAAAGTAAATTTTTAAAACAAAAAATAAAAACCGACTTCCAAAAACTTAAACTAAAAAGCAGAAAATAATATGTTAATTACCCGAAAGAAATGGATAATCAACGATTCATATATACATATACAGATATTTATAGTTTTTAACCTGCTTTTTTGAAGTCGGTGCCAGCTAAGGATAAAAGGAGCTCAGCATAGCCAGCTTTGCGTGGCAGGCACGGACTTCAAAAAAACAGGTTAAAAACTATAAATATCTGTATATGTATATATGAATCGTTGATTATCCATTTCTTTCGGGTAATTAACATATTATTTTCTGCTTTTTAGTTTAAGTTTTTGGAAGTCGGTTTTTATTTTTTGTTTTAAAAATTTACTTTATTATTCTTCAATGTACCTCCACTCTTCTAGTTATACTCGTATAATAAGATGAATGACTACCTATCAGAGACAACCACCTGTAATTAACGAGTAAGTAACCATTTGATCAGTATTCAGATAAATTACAGCAACAATATTTCACGCAAACCTGTTTAATGATGAAATCTATTATCACATTGTACCGTCTTTGCCACAGATTAGTTTACTAAAGGTATACTCTGAATATTGGCGGTAGTTCCGCCGCAAAACCGCAAACTTGCAATTTGGGCATCTACGGATTAACATCACGTCACCACAGTTGAAAGATATACAGTTGGCCAAAGCAATAATAAGAGACCCTCATAGTAGCGTCTGCCGAATATCGTCCTAAGCAGCGTCAACGCAACGATCGTGAAATGTCGCCGCGACCCCAGCGACGTCTTTAAAGTGTTGCCTTGCGGCTACGTGAACTTGAATGACGCTAGTGTGGAGTGTCTCTGAGTAGGTATTGTTTAACGCATGGTCTAAAAACAGTGTACCAAGTAATACGGCGATATATCCCTTTAGGCTTAAACGGCTTAAATTAACGCCATATAGAGCAAAAGGCTAATGGGATAAACGACATAGGGAATAATCGTCTAAAGGTATCGATATGCAACTTGAGCTCGCTCTGTCCGCGTAGTCTGTGCACCTCACAAGAAAGTTCCGTCAGAAGGTGTCAGTCGGCCGACTGTATGTGCTTAAACTGTGACTTTGCTATACCTGTGGTTTGGTTAGGATACTTTATCAACGAGAGTGTAATCGACGTATTACTAAATCAGAAAATGATGGTAAGTTAGAGAGTAATTATATTATATTATATTAGGGGACAATCTTACACAAATCGAACTAGTCCCATAGTAAGCTCAATAAGGCTTGTGTTATGGATACTAGACGAAGATATAATATATTTAATAGATACAAATACTTAAATACATAGAAAACATCCATGACTCAGGAACAAATATTCGTGCTCATCACACAAATAAATGCCCTTACCGGAATTCGAACCCAGGACCTCCTGCTTCGTAGGCAGGGTCACTACCAACTAAGCTAAAGCGGTCGTAATGACGTTAAAAGACGGTTATAGCTGTTTGACCGTGAATTTGGCAACATATTGAGAGAGAGAGAAGAGTGAAATGTATTTATATATTTTATTTAGGAGTTTTTATAATGATGTTTATTGCCGTCTGTATCTTTATTATGAATTATACACGGAATAAGAATAGCTTGTATGATGTTGATGACCTACAAAATACCTAACCCACAAAACAATACACAAAGTTCAGAATTTAGAAACAACAATACTCCATGATTTATTTTCACACCTTACCAATATTGGTTTTCCTTACAATACGTGTATTGTTTAATCTAACAATCACTGTCGCCCATCTGTCAAGTAGCGACTTCCATTGTTGTCACGTTTCTGGGGTTCTGTAGAAGTATATTGGTTGAAGTCTATTACAGCTTTCATAAGGATTATATCGAGGCATAAATTTAAGTAACAAGAAATTAATTGTATACTTTAACGTTATCCAATCAGCACCTCCGACAATTTTTTTAACAGAATTATTTGACTCTCCTTTATCATCAATATTAGAAAAAGGACCTGTAAATTCAGCGAGTTATCTACTTTGCCCCAAGTTACTGTAACTATAAGTACTGGTAGCTGGTGCCTTACGACATTAATTCTGCCTTTTGCAGGATAAGTTTTCTCTTGTGCAATAAAGTTTAAATAAATCTATGTACAGATGTAGTGCAAAATGATTTTCCATCGGGAAAACGCGGATCTCAATTGGAATACGATGGCACCCGAACTGTCAATCAATTATTGTATTAAATGAGTGACGTTTTCATATCCATTAATATGGAACTTTATTGTTTAGTGTCAAATGTCAAAGTGAAAAATGGCAGCTGTAAGATGGGTACTGAAACTGATTGAGAGAGCACGATAAATATGAACTTTTCCGATAAAGTACGATGGAAAATCATTTTGCACTACATATGACACTTAAATTAATCCAAGAATGATATGAAAAGAAAAGATTCATAAATTCCAGAAGTTCTCGTACATATTTGAATCTTTAATAAATTATTTTTTTTATTTTGAATATATAATATGTAGGTAAGTATGGTTTAAGCTGCCATGATATGAAAAAAATATAAAGTTACAAGTAGCTACTTTAATAAATGTAAAATTTTATACATAATTTTATTTAATTTGTTGTTGTAGATTGCTTTCGTACAAATTTCATTGGTTTTATAAGCATGTATTAAAAAAAGACTTATTCTTTATGTAACGAAAAGAAACACAGTACTCATTAGGGATTAGTTTCCAAACATTATCTTGATTTTGCGTAAAAAAGTTTCTATTTTTGGTGTTTACAAAGAATACTTACGACCGGATTTTAGAGTGTAGACAGAATAATATTTCCGTGGTTAGTCTTGCAATTTTAAACATGACTTCCTTTATAAAGGATACTTTTTACAGTATCCAAAATAAAACTAAACAGGAGATGTGCCGCATAGAAAATTCCAAGGCCCTCTATTCCCAAAAGGGTAACCAATCTCACAGAAAATGCAAATCCACAACTTGGGACAAGCGTAGCCAGTTGGCACGATATTTGTCAATCTCACCAACTTGCTGAGCGAAATATCGATAAAGTTTTGGGACGTTTTTCCGCTCTTATAAACAAGGGTCTATCGATTAATTTTATCGTACCATGAGAGGGTTAAAACTTAAGTATAACATTTAATACTCGGTACATAATCTTTCGGTGGGCAGGGGGCAGGCTAAGCTAAGTCGTGAGTAGCAACAAAAATGCAACTTTTCAATTGCTTCTAAAGTTTTAAAACCAATTATACAGAAAATGTAGCAATATAGCAATAAAAGTGATGCCTTTTCTTACTCCCTTTTACCAATTTCTATACAAAATACAAGCCCTACAAATAAATACTCTATACACTACTATACAAAAGCTAAAAATAAATACTCTTGATAAATAAATCCATCTCTTAATATTCAAACAGATAACGGAGTTTCAGCTCCACAATCGACGTTTAGCCAGTACAGTCCGGGCCGGGCCTAAAGCGGCTTTTGAATTTTATAAATAGCCACAATCTTGACATCTCGGGCCTCGGTGCCCGCCGTAGGTTCCGCCTTGAAAATAAATAAAAAATATTGTTAAGCCTTGGGCTTGACGTCAGGCGGTGATGAAATCAATGTTTATCTTGCATTTTTAAATAAGGGATCTATGTATCAATGAAAGTTTAATTCATTATATTTTGTTCTAGTAGCGAGTATGTTATCGGTAACGAGCAGCGCTACGAAATTTTTGGTTAAAAAAGTGTTAAAATCAGTACTTATGCTGAAACGCCGAATGCGTACGATTTATAGTTTAGACCTTTGTATAATTATACTATCCGCGGAAGCCGTAAAATCAGTCATTCTCGCATAGTCATCCGTACGAATAGGCTCACGCATAACACGATAGGCATCGCTTAATCATTCTTGCATTAGAGAAACTATAGTTTAACCCAGTAGTCTAACACCGGGCGTTTAAAATAATTACGGAAGCACCAGCGTTTGCACACGATGGGCGAGGCAACACGGCGCAATCATTCCTAAAAGTCATAATATCCTGCAGAGTGTTCTCTAAGCCTTGCCTGTTATCCTGATCACAGACGTATCAGGATACATCTGTGATCTCATTGCCTGAAATAACAAGGATAATATATCTTTACAATAGGTAAGTTTAGTGTTATAAATGCTACTAACATTAGGAATACATGCTAGTACCTAATATTAGGTAAACCTGCGCCATTGGCGCGCTGTGCCACGCTCGCATTCATGTCGCGCGATGTTTCTATCTTTGAAGTTAAACTACTGTTATACTGGTTTTTGGTCATGTTGCACGCAGAGATACAAACAACTTGGAACGCCTGATCATAACGGGAAAAGTTGAAGGCAAAAGACCTAGAGGCAGAAGTCCCAAACGGTGGTCAGACCAGATATCGGAAGAACTGGAGATATCTGCCAGTGCCGCGCTCCACCAAGCAACCGAGCATAACCAATGAATGCAGCTGGTTGACGGAATCAAACGGAGTCACGATCCTCAGCAGTGAGGGAACGTTTGAGAAAAGAGATAGTGTTATACTAAGGAGATACCGTAGCTATTTCGGGGTCTGGCAAAATAATCACAGGGAGAACATTTGGGAAGGTTCGGTTTAGCTTTGCGGGGCCAGTGGAAACGTAGACTATAATGTACATATAAAGTTTCCGACGAATTGAGAATCTTCCTCCTTTTTTGAAGTTGGTTAAAAACGATTAAAATAGCGATTATTATAATAAGGCTTTGGCTTAAAGCCCAGTGACACCTCTCCATCCTTTAGCCTTCCGCAACGATGCCCATCAGTGAAAGGCAAGTCACGGTCTGTCAGTGCCAAGAAAACCATGAGACACTTTCCCTGACAGGCGCCGTCATGTCTCAATCCATAGCCCAGTATTTAGTCCATATTTCCACCACAATAGCCCAGTAGAGTTAGATTCCATCAATCAACAATAGTCCTTGCATTTGCCGGGGCTGTCTCTGTGTGCGTCCCCCATGGCACGGAAATAGATAGCATCCGCTGGGTGTACACTTTGCCTTTCATTAAGTTGTCGAAAGGGCCTCTACGCGTTGGCTACGGCTCCGCGCACGCCTCCCAAAGGTCCGGGACACCATTTTCCAGTGAATGGGTTAGACATACAATTATAATAAGTTAAAAGATTCAATCATTTACTTACTCGTTACACTATTACCCAAACCTGAGACAGTGTCCTGTCACGATCTCTCACAAAGTAATAAACGGATACGATTAAGTATGAATGGGAGAGGGACGTAATAATGCGGTCATACGTCAACAAGCCATTTGTGTCATTAAGCTTCGCTAACGGCCGCGCGGTCCGATTCAATTCCATATGTACAGACCCTTAAACAGGGGGTGTTGGCGCAGACCAAGCCAAAAAGCCAGATAAGACTAAATCGTAATACTTAGTTGAGCTAAATTTGCACCGCGTTTGTATCTGAGGCCTTGGATACCAGATATGACATAAGCGCAACCCTTGCGAGTGATGACAGTGGTAAGAGAAAACTAATATCAGGCAGGCCCGCATTATACAGCATTAGGTATGCTTGGGTACAAATTTGCGCTACCAGAAGTGTGTGGTAAATAATTATAACCCCAGTCCCCACACTTCAAACCGTGGGGGTGTCAATGGAACTCGATTTCCACAGACTTGCCTATTATTCACCCGTGTTGTGTACATCATTTAAAGAAAGCCCTTGATCGCATATTTACGTCCGTCGCCTGCAGCTCGGGCTGCAAACATCTGCGATCTCGGCCTTGCACAACTAGGATGGTAAAATAAAGAATTTTGCCATCCTAGTTGTGCAATGTACTATTTTTGCTGCATGTATACACGGCCGTATATTTTTTTCGTTACCTTAGAAGTTTGATTTTTTCACAGCGTCAAGGGACCGCAGACCTGAGTATTATGGTTTTAATTTCAACACGATATCTCTACGCGTTTCCAAGATAAAGGGTCTTGACAGACGGACAGACAGACAGACAACAAAGTGCTCTTATGAAGAACCCTAAAATGAATGTAGAAATAATATTTTGGGGCCTATTTTAATCTGTATTCCATGGACATACTGTTCAAAAAGACAAGCAATTAGGCGAGGGTCGCGATATATCACGCTGGACAGGTAGCGACATGTTGCCGTGATGGCGCTCTAATGGCTACGGTTAGCTGTACTTAATTTCATGCTAAGTACAACGGGTTAGGTTAGTTCTAAAGTTAAACGATCGGCTACGGAATCGCTACGATTCCATGGCCGTAACAAAATCAAGCCGTAACAAAACTTGCCAAGCGGACATAATAGAGTGCTCACAGCCATGAAAATATTGATATTTTTATACTCAAGTATTGGAAATCCGAGATTTCGATATAGAGTTAAATTTAACACTGATCTGCCAAATAATATTCTTATTTCCTTGGTTGTAAGTTCTACTTTATGTCAGCTTTACAAGTTTTGCTAGAGTTTTGCACCGCTAGATCACTGATTATTTGACATCAATTTATGCATTCAATAAGCTACGCATTACGAAATAATTTTGAAACCTCAAGGGGACATGCGAAATAAAATGGCCTGACAAACAAGGCATTGAGCATTCCACGAAAACGTTACATAAGCGACAGTACCTGTTTAATATTTTTAACATGTAAAATAGGATATTTGACAACAATCAAAATAAATTCATTAACTATAACCAGCAAATTACGCTTCCAAAATAGCCCGGATAAAATCATTCAGACTTATTTTCGTGCCATCAACGATTTTACAATGACGAAAACTAAAAATAAGGCACCATGTTGAGCATGACGTCACATGATAGTATTTCATACTAAACTGCATACTTTCGGAGCGTTTTGACACTTCATAAAAAGAAGCTGATTTGAACTGTCATCAAGTACCCTATTAAGGTGGGTCCACACTTGTGACAATTTGCCGAATATTATCCCGTGACCGTATCAGAAACACGTGACAGTACCGTTAATGTGGACGTATTTTGTTACGCGAACAATTTGTTACAAGCTGCAGTACGGCACAATCCATTCCGAACACTGATGGAACTGTTTACACAGAACCAAACGGCAGGACGCTGGTCTGTGTACTGTCACGCATCAAAGTCACGTGTTACTAGCCGACCCGCCGAAAGTAGGTCTTTTTCAAAGCATGTTCGCTATTTTCCCCGACCTGTGACGTGACCACGACACGTCCACACTTGCATTTATGACACGCGTACAAGTACGCCAGATGACACAGACACAGGCACGGGGTAGGAATGGATCACGTCGAGACCTGTCCGGCGGTACGTCCTCCGCCCGCACCTCGCCGCCGCCTCGGTAGTCCATCATTCACGGAGTGCACGCATAACAACCACCGACCGACTCTTGTACCGATGTCATGCCACGCAGTCTGGTTCGACACCATGCGTCTACACTTGTGACAATTCATCGTACACGGTTTGTAACCGTGTCAGCACAGCACAATCTCGAGCGTCCACATTTAGCGTAACATGTTCTGTTGCAATGCCACGTAGTCCGGTCCGTCGTCAAGTCACAAGTGTGGACCCACCTTTAGGAAGCTGAACATCGGCATGGTACCTGGGCTTTATGATTGGTAGTGTTTCTTGTACTGTATGTGCTACAATATAATTTAATTCATGAAAGAAAACACTTAATCCGTATATTTTTTATTCACGTGTTACAGGTTTGTAGTACGGCAACCTAATATGAAACATCAAAAAAAGCAAGCATCACTGAATATCTAGGTCGTACTTCCAGAAGAGAAAACCGCCATGACACCAAAGAAAGAAGAGGATATACTTATATGTACATAAGTGAAAAAGGTACCTATCTAGAAAATAAAACTAGGGTCCCATTATAAATGCTTAGGTATATCTCGAGAAACCATATCGTCAGTACTTTAAGGCGAGGTAAGACGAGAATCGGGCGCGGAAGCCTAGTTTCCAAATCATTTTTAGAGCACTTATTTGACTCGTAGGTCACTGTAAAACATATATAATAATATTCAGAACTGTATCTAGGGCTTCCTCTCACTTAGAACACTTCGCTCGATAGAAAAGTAGCGCGAAAACACTATAAAATAAAGTATTTTTTTCATTTTGTTCATTACCAGTTACCTTTTCTGACAAAATTAATACCTGACAATCATGATTTCACAGTCATGCAGGGCATCCTCTCATGTTTGGGTTGATAACGTATACTTTTATGTTAGAAATCGAAGATAATCTGCAATAATCTGCATTCCGCCCGACCCTAGTTGTATGTGAAATGCGAGCCAGGTCCTACCGGGCCTTAAAAAAAATACGTATCTGATACTGACTTCAGGTAAAAACGCTGTAAGTGTATATGAAGTTCTATGTAACTTTTGACGTTTTTCTCTACGACGTTTTTAGATAGGAGTTTTTTTCAAAGTAGTGACGATATGTCAAAGCCAAAAACTCTGAAAATGCTGATTGTAACTCAACCATTGTTAGAGTACCTATTCCGTAAGCGGGTTGTAACAGAATATTGTAGCTATAAATCGTTACCTTACTGTGCCCATAATTTACAGACTATCGCAGTTCTAACATGGCTGATTAGACTGGATAATTATTACTTTACACAGGTTCGGGTGTCTTTCGTCAAATAAATTCGTTCAGTAATGTAACTACTGGCGTATAAAACGAGGGAAATATCTATGTGTTTCTGTAATTTAATTTACAGATAATTTAGAGATACAAAGATCGCCTAAAGAAAAGAGAGAATAATCCAATCTTGACATGGGGGATTTTTCATAATTTTATGTACTGGGAGTTAAAATTTATCACGTTTGTTCTCAATAACTGTGATTTATACAGAAATGTCTAAAACTAACAATTTAAATCTGTGTAAAATAACACTCAAAGCCCTTTTAATACATTTATTAGCTGGAAATGTGAATTATAATAATAAAGGTTCGCTAACGCGGTCTGTGAGAGATTGTTGCAATTTTTCTCTCGGAGAGAAAAGGGACGACCTATTATGACGATGAATTATAATAATTTGTAATGCTTTGTGCTACCGACGGGCGCTGGACTGTCTTGCTTGGTTTTGATATGATAATCTGAGGGACCGACTCCTCAAAGTTGCTAGAACTCAGCTTGATACAAACTTGACACAAAGTGATTTTGAGCATTAGCCATTCGGCATCTAGAATTCGTGTATTGTATTACTTTGTCTAATTTTCAAATAATGTAACAATGGATATAAAATGGTTATTTAGGTACTTAGGTAGGTAGTAATTTATAAATTAAGATTCTTTGGCAGAAGTTTTGCTTTAATCGAATTTCATGTAGATATAGGTACTTACCTAATGTGAACAGTTTTGTCCACAATTCAACCAATGCTATTTTCATCAATACTATAAAACATATCGAGGGATACAAGAAGTCCGACTTTCAAATTTGTGCAGTCCAAAGTATAGAGTAGAAGGTTATACATTTGTTATGTTGTTGACAACATTTTTATCTGTTATACTAATTCTGGGCGCCTGTGTTGGCTCCGAAACTCGTTGGTAACAGGGATTTGATTCTCGCTCGGGACGAGACATACAATTTTCACTGTAGTAAAATCACCTTTAAATTGTTATAGTAAATTTAAACAAAGTCATAAATAAGTAGGCGGGTCATACACACTTATTAGTAGGTATGAGTTAGTAGTGTTCGCACCTTTTTTCTGGATATTTCCAAAATTGAGGGCTTTAAAAGTAGGTATTTTTTTGTTGAGTTTTTGTAGGCATGTAAGTACTACAAAAAATAAAAACAAAGATGTTATGGACCCACGTCGTTAACTCTTGTACTATCCACAGGAAAGACGCTCATTTTCTGGAATGTGTATGACCCAGGCAGTTTTACTTTAGGTACTCTGTAACCAGACATTTTCTTAACAAAGCAAGACCATGATTCAAATTTTAAGCACCCCATAAATAAGGTAGATTTAGAACTGACCGTCCCTACGATATCCAGTTAGCCGGGACAATGCTGATGTAAAATTTAATTGAATAATGACTCCAGTAAACAAAAGCTTAATATGCGATTAATCTCGTGCAGAGTTAATGAAAACAGATGAGCGTGCGCCTGTTTCATTGCGGATCTCTTTTGTTTAACGGAAACAGCTGAAAAATCAACGCGTCGATTAATAAGCTTCATCATATGCATAAGTATTTAAAAGTAAGAGTAATTAGTAGCAGTAAACGTGGCAATGTATGCATGTAAAGGATAATTAATATTTAAAAATATATTGGTAGTGGCAGTTAAGAAGAAATAATAATAAAAAAAAACGTCAACTAAAAAATGAAATTTTCACAGAATCCGTATTTTTATAGTTTCTAAAAGATAAAATAATAAAAAGAAAATTAAATCAAGAATTAAAGGGGTCTTAATACAAAAAACGTGTTTTAATAGGTAAATACCTACTGGATATTTTCACAGGATGTGTATTTCTATTGCCGTTGTATGAACAAATAATAAAAACAATTTTTTTAAAATAAAAAGGATTCCCATACAATAAACGGGTTTTATGGCGTCATTTTGCTCGACGGTGGCACGGAACCTTTCGTGTGCGAATCCGACTCGCACTTGGCCTTTTTTTATCTACTTCAATTCGGGTTGCAATACTCGGAGATTGTTAGGTAAATATTATAGCCTATTTAATGATTTGTTTGTTTGATATTTATACTTTTTACGAAATTAATATTGCATATAGTAAACGTAGAATGCTCATTGTTAATCAGCATTTATTGCAGAAAACGAAGGAAAAATCTTCATATTTGTTGGTAAAATGGTATTCTAGATCAGAAAACCGGGGAGTCGTACAAAGTCAAGTCGTATCTCACGGACGGGCTGGGACGCAGTGAGGAAGGAAACATTACCAGTTCACTTCTGCCAAACAGAATTTCGTACGTGGACGGAATGGCGCGAACATTCTGAGATGATAGTGTACTTGTTTCACAGCGTATAAAATGGCGAAGTTATTTTTGTCCTTTGCTCTTACATAAGATCACAGGTGAGGTATTTTTAATGTTTATAGGAATGCAAAGTATGACTTGTTAAATTTAATAATTGAAGAAAAATTTAAGGAAAACGATAATGAGGTAGAAAATGTATATCATGAACAAAAACTGGTTGGAGGCTGAAAGCACGGAAGGAGTCCTGTGGATGTCTATACTGCGTCCTAGCCGGCTACGGATTAAGGTGACCATGTTTTATAAGTGCGTATCCTGTGCTGCCAAGAGACAAATAAGGTAAAATTGCTCCTACGTAAGGAAAACAACCGTTTAGATACATAAAACTGTAATGTAATACCAAATTAAACAATCTGTTTCTAGTTTATCTATGGCAAGAAACAGAAGGGGCATGATGATACGTGAGATCTGAGATGGTATGAATATTACGTGCTATGTGGCTCAAATTTAAATAACTACCCCAGTGTTTTCTATTGTGCTTTAAACTAAGTAAGCATTACAGTAGCAGTAAGAGGTGCAACCGAGTGGGATGAAATAGTGCAGTAATCTGACCTGAGGGCGTAAGACGACTCTTCGTTTTATGTTTCTACTGCATCCAACTCGAGCGCCTTTATAGTCGAATATGATGTTTTTGTTTAAATATATTCTAAAACAAAATCCCCTCAAGGTGTCATTTTAATACATAATGGTACGTATAACCTACACAGTTTTCGTTATCATCCTTTATTTGAGTGACATCTACGTCTAAACATATACGTAACGTATATGTTTTAAAATAAACTTTAATTTACCTTAATGTTGAACCTCTAAAATGAATGTAACAAATTATTCAAGCCCACATCGTCACACCGACCGTGTAAAATATTAATTAAATTTTTCTTCGTGTACCCTGACAGGTCAGGGCATGTCTAATATTTAACATTGTATCCCCAGAACGGACTGCGTAAACTTTTACCTCATAAACCGTAAAAACAACGAAATTCACAACTCCGTTGTACGTGACAAACTCGCAGTTTTGTTTCAACTTTCAAGCGACTTATATTTTTAATAAAATAAAAACATCACACTATTAACTTATGACGACTGAAGTTTGGACTTTTGGATACAGGTCGGAGAAAAATAGCGTGATTATTTTCTAGTCTAGATTTCTGATCTTTGGCTAGTGATTTGGTACCTACACACACAGGCTTACACATGAACATTGAAGGCAATATATTTCATGCCACACCTGGCCATAAAGTGACTTTTTCCGCACGCTGCGCGTACGGAAAAAGCCGCTTTCTGGCCAAGTGTAGACATAAAATGATGTACACAACACGGGAGGTAATAAAGAAAGCCCTCGATCGCATATTTACGTCCCTCGCTTTCAGCTCGGGCCGCAAACTTCTGCGATCTCGGCCTTTCTTTGTATTACCATCCTAGTTATGTAATGTACTATTTCAACACACTTGCTCATAAAGTCGCTCTTATTTGGTGGTTCTTATGCGCGGAACGCAGCTTTATTACACACAAGTGCTTTTTAATTTACATTACCGCACAAGTGCTGTAATTACCGCCAATGGACCAATGAGAGCACGTCGTCGTGGGACTCGGCGCGGCGTGCGGATATTATCCCCGCACTACACCCACACCACACGACGAGGTGACGATAGATGGGGATAGATAAACCATTAAATAAATATGTACAAAACAGAAATTCTAAATGATCAGTATTATTTTTTATTCGCAAGTGTGTTGAAAAATGTCGTATGACACTCGTAGGCATTGGTCATTACAGTCTCGGCTATACAGTCCTCGCCTAGAGATGGGCGGTGGGTAAATACCCAAGGTATTTACCGGGTAAATACCCGGGTATTTACCCAATCTACCCGGTAAATTGGGTAAATACCCAAATTGGTGGGTATAAACTATTTGTTAAGTATTCTTTACAAATTTCATTATAAACGTTGTTGATATATAGACGTATAGTAAGAATAAATGCTATGGATAGCGAAATAGGCATCTTAGGTTACATCAACAAAAGTAATGATGCACTTTTTATTTAGGGTGTCCCAGATTTTACGAAAATCCAAACTGAGTAACGCATACCTTCTAATTATGTTTGTTATGTGCTAAAATGCCCCTAAACCAAAAATCAGCTAATTTGTGTATGGGAACCCGTGCCGACTTCCGGTTGAGCTAAGTTTGCACCTGGTTTCTTTGGAATCACAGACCAACCAGGTGCAAACTTAACGCAACCGGGATTGAAGGGCGCAACTATTGTTGCTCTTTTTTTATAATTAAATCGCATTTTATTATTTTGTACCAAAGGTGGCGACTAATTAAGAGCTAGAAAATATGTTTTGTTCATAGATTATGTAAAATACCGCATTGCATTTTCAAAATTCAGCGATTTTATTTCTTCATATTTGTGAAGTTACTGGAAATGAAAAGCTTGAAATACTCATGTAGTTGCACACTCTGATTCTGTCTGACCAACTATCTTATAGAAATTCGTCACAATTAAACAAAAAAAGTCAAAGCAGAAGCTCAATCTATTATATCTCGGTTGCGTAAAATTTAGGATGAAGTCGGCACGGGTTCCCATACACAGAATGAGCTGATTTTTGGTTTAGGGGCACTTTAGCACGTAACAAACATAATTAGTATGCGTTACTCAGTTTGGATTTTCGCAAAATCTGGGATTCCCTGCTTTTTATTCATCTTTAATTTTTGATTTGTGTCTTGGTCGAGACGCTGACAATTTTAAATTTAATTGAAGGTTACAATCTAAATATGATCATAAAACCTTAAAAACCTTCTAGAAACTTAACAAAACCATCTAGAAAAATCACAAAAAAGTCTAGAATATGTATTATACTTTCACAAAACTCTTTTAGAAGGTTTTATGAACTTCAAATTTTTTTTTTAATAATTCTTCTAAAAATCTCACAGAATCTTCTAGGAATCTCATCGAAATCTCTAGAACCATCATAGATACCCAGATAGCTTCTTGTAACATATTATTAACTCCTAGATATCTTACATGGTAACATGGCCTTTATGAAGCCTACTTTAACATCTAGAACCTCATAAACACTATAATGTATCACAGAAGATTCTGGCTCCTTAGTAAAACCACCTAGAAACTTCTAGATATGTCGAGATAAACAGACGGGAAACTTGATAATTTTGTATATTGCTTATTTTGTAGACCGTGTAAATTTCATAAAATCTTCTCAAAACTTGACGGAAGCTTCAAAAAACCTTACAAGGACATTGAGGCGTATTATTGTTACATCTGGAACACATAAGCGTGGCTAGAAATACAAAAGAAGATTCTGGATTCCTTGTAAAAACCACTTAAAGACTTCCAGATGTCTTATGTCATTTGGGAAACTTGATAATCTTATTAACATCTCATATATATATATTTTTTTAGACTTCTGGAAACTTCATAAAATCATGTCAAAACTTTAAAGAAGCTTCAAGAAACCTCAAGTCTTCTGTTGGTAACATCTAGAATTCATAAAAATGACAAGAGATACCACAGAAGATTTTGAATTCTTTGCTGGAAACTTCAAAAGACCATGTCAAAACTTTACGGAAGCCTCGAGAAACCTTACGAGGCCTTTTAGTTCCCTACTGTACATCTAGGATATCCATAAACATGACGAGAGATACCATTTAATAATATTATTTCATTTGTAGGCTTCTAAAGACTTTATAAACGAAACTTAGAAACTTCTAGAAATATCTTAGATCTCTTTAAAACCTTGTAGTACCATCTATGAAGTTCGTAGGATCTTGTATAAACCCTATAGAACCATCCAGAAGATTACGTTTCTCTCTTCAAGACTACGTTTAGGGACATCAAAGAATCTTTTAGAAATATGGTTAAACCTTCTATGAAATTCATAAAACATGAAGAAACTTTAATGTAACTTCTAGACGTTTCTAGACATCTTCTAGAAGCTTCTAGGAATCTGAAAACTTTAAAATACTGTGTAAACACTACTAGAGTACTCGTAGGATATTAAGTCCTCAAAAAATTTCTAAAAGTTAACGATAAATTATTTAGACACTTCGTAGAAATAATTTTTCACCAAACTATAAAAACCCTTTAATAAAGTCTTAATAATTATACAACTTCACTTCTTTACTGAAATTGAAATAAAATTATTGGACAACCTTTTGAATCTCATAGAACCAGCATGAGATGAGAGGACTAGTACTAGTCTTTACGGGAAGCTTATATATATATTTTTTTTTCATATAAAAAATAAATTTAAAATATGACTTCGAAAGTTTACAGAAAAACTCAATATCATTCCTTTAATAAAACAAACATATTTTATTAGGTACGATCGAATCAAATCAGATGTAAACGCTAAGCCTGCAGAAAATATTCGGTAACAGTGCATTATCTAACAATCCAAGTTATATTATATCATTCCGATGACGACAAAATGTATTTTTCTTAATATTTTATCCCTTGCAAACATTAATTTATTCAATTGTTAATTATCTTGACCCTCAGTAGTTTCTACCCACCAAAATGGGTAGAAACGGGTAAATACCGGGTGGATTGGGTATTTACCCGGTATTTACCGGGTAAATACCCACGAGCGCCCATCTCTCCTCGCCTGACGGCTTGGGCTATGCAACACAGCCTCGACTGTAATGACCAACTTCGCCCACTCGTATCATAATGCACTATTAACTAACAGGTGAGATCTTTCAATGACGCTGTATAAACACCAAACTATGTTAAGCAAATCCTTCTTCACCACTTTACAATATTCTTTGTAACAGGTATTATAACGATTATTTGGTACGAGTATCAATTAATTACAGGACTTATTAAAGGGGATGATTACACACCATAATAACTTTATTTCGATATATACCAAGCAATCTGTTATTATATATATAGATGTCTGTCACTAATCTGATAAAGAGCCTTAAAGTAAGATTGGTACTAAATCAATTCAATTTCCTCGCTCAACAGTCATAAATATTGGACTCAATCACAAAATCCAAACATCTATTGTTACTCCAAGTCTTATCTGACAGCACCAGCCCTTCAAAGGGTGTTAAAATGGATAGCCAATAGCTTTATATCGATTTTACTTCATCGATTGAATAGCTGCTAAGGTTAGCGCTACGCGGAAACGATGAAATTTTTCGAATGGGTTAGTTCAATAACATTGTAAAATGTATCAATTAACGTTAAAATGGCGTCTGTCTGCACCTGCAGACTGAAACCACTCACCTCAACCGAATACTTAAAGAATAACACAACAAAATTTGTTTTAATATTCTGATTTTGATAACAGATTAACACGTTCACTACGGCAAAGAATTTTTGCGACTTCACCTGGGTACGACATGGGGTTTGAGTGTCACCAACGAATTTGCCAAGCTAATACATATTCGTATTGGTGGTGGCAGAGCGTCAACTGTCTCTGTGGTATTTAAAACAAAATTTAATAACTTTTGAGCAAGAACGAGTATAAGGTGCTCACATGTATATTATGTATATACCTAAAAGAAAAAAATTGACGATAAAATTAAATAAATGTAGGTACACTCACGGACTTTAATTGTTGAGCCATTTAGGGTTCACCTTACAATAGTCGTGTCATAGATTGTGTATTACACGACAAAATTAGACTGAACCCTAAATGGCTTAACAATCAAAGTCCGTGAACGTACACAAATGCCACATGAATGAAAAGTTTTAAGTTTATCAAAGTAACATAATTATGTTTGTTCGTAATTATTCTTTTTCGGGTGGAATCTTGCAGCTCTAAATTTTGCAAAAAGATGTAAATCAGATGACAATGCAATAATATTATGACATGGAGCTGATCTGATGATGGAGCTGGATGGTAGCTAGCTATAGGTATAGGATCATCAAAATTACATAAGATAAATTTACCACGTTTGGTTTCATTTGATTAGTTGTGACGAGCAGTTTACGATTATACAAAAAAGTACAGTCGGCAATAAAAGCTTGTCTCAATGTAAACATTTTTTGACAGAAACTTATTTAACTTAACTAATACATTTTATTTAATTTATTTATTAATTGCTTACATGTACATTTTATGTAACAAGGTATTGCAAGGTGTTAGGAGCATACAGTGCAGTGTGGAGTGTCATGTGTATCTAAATTCGGTTGTTATGGGTACATTGCTCTGTGGCAGTACCATACACAGCGTAATATCACGTGGCAAAGCGTCAGATGGCGTCAATGAGTGAAAATTTCAATAAGGCGGAGACGGTTTGTTTCGTAGAATGAAACTATATTTTTCGTCCGTGTCATTTTTGTTTTGTTGACTATGTATTTTATTGAAATTTTTTATACTTACTAAATTGTAATTTTTAAAAGTTGTTTTTGATAATCGGAGAACCGAAGACAATATTAAAGCAATTTGATTTGACCTCAATTGTAATATCAGTCGAGTTCATTCGAAATGAAATGTCAACGGCCATTCTCACGAAGTATGTCTGCGGTCACCTAATTACCGCGACGCTGTTTTCATACTAAATGTATGGAGACGCGGTAATTCGACGCAGTCATACTTCGTGAGAATGGCCGTCAATTGATAATAGTTTTTACAAATCTCACTCGCTCAACCACCACGGTATTGAACACGTCATAAAGAGTTTATAATATGTGTCTAGATAAATTAGAGTATGTAACTGTACATAATCAGGCATTAAAACACTCGTGTGATTTTATTATGAGATTCGCTTTCTGGCTTGTTTCATAAACCCACACTTCTTTCAGTGTGTAACGGTCACATAGTAGTAGTTTATCCCACACCTGGCCATAAAGTGGCTTTTACCGCACGCTACGCATACGGAAAAAGCCGCTTTCTGGCCAAGTGTAGACGTAAAATTATGAACACAATACGGGGGGTAATAAAGAAAGCCTTTGTTTTACAACCCTAGTTGTGTAATGTACTGTTAGTACACTTTTATCACTAACCCTCTATAACACGTTCAGAAACCGCAAAATATGAGCAGTATAAAGATAAACTGTTTTGTTAGAACAAATTTCTAATCTGTGAAAATATTATCAATGCTTTAAATTAACATCAAATTTAATGTAATTATAACATAAAAACTTCGAACATCTCTGAAAAACAAAGTAATTTGATTTGACCTCAATTCTAATAATATCAGTCGAAATGATGTTTTTTTTCGAAACCGGGCTCGGAACCGGTATTTTGCAAAAACCCAGAAATAGCTCTGTATTTTATATATCTCAATCATTATATTTAAGTAATGATTTCGTATTATTAGATTGTCCGATTAAAAAATGAAATAATAAACCAAAAAACGAAAAGAACGGAAAAAATACCGGTATTTTTGTATGAAGAGAATACCGGTATCCGAGGCCTGATTCGAAACGAAATGTCAATTGCAAACAATTTGGACAAATCTCACAAGTTACTTGATATCGAACGATATATGTTAGTAGTAGTGCCTTTCATTATTTAACAGTCACATAAACTACTACCTACGTATTATAGAAGTGATACATAATAAGAGTCTTTAAAACACGATGCGGTTTTATCACACGAATGTTTAAGGCTTAATTATGTACAGTTGCATACACTGCTTTATCTACTCTACACACATATTATGCGCTCTCTGTGATGTGTTCAAAAGCCACAAATTAAAAATGTAAAATGTCGGAAACCGAAAAGTTACTCACGCATGTCACGCAAGCGTAGTTTTTTTTTATTTAGAGATAAACTAAAGTCGGCCTCAGTCATCATATTATACCATATCAAGTAACGTGCGGGATTTGTTAAAATTGTTAGCAGTTGAATTTTTTTTTTGCATTTCATTTCAAATGTAACGTAATTTCGATTGATGTTAGAGTTGAGGTCAAATCAAATTGCTTTGTTTTTCAAAGACGTTCTAAAACTTCTAAATTTGAATGAAGCAATTATAATATTTTCACAGATAAGAACTTTGGTGTAACAAAACGGTTTATCTTTATACTGATTATAATTTGCAGTTTTTCAACACATCATAGAGGGTTTATGTTATGTATGTAGAGAAAGAAACTACAGGAGAGAGAGAGAGTGTGAGAGTTAAAAGCGAATTTTATTTTATTCAACTTAATAACCATCGTAGAAACCTAAGAAGATAACTAAAACCCTTGTTTTAGTGAGCTCACATGTATTTCATAATTATTAATACACATCGAACAATCACCATCATCATCATAGGGCCTTTTGCGTCTTGACAGACGATTTAAGCAGCGTCGGTGCGAGAAAGGCATCGCCTTTCGTGACTAAACAGCCCGATCCAAGAATGACATATCCGTCCGCATTTACTGCACGAGAATCGTGAATCACCTACACAGGGGACACAAACAGGACTACACCGAACAATACAGCACTGATTTTACTAGGTATTTATTAATATGCAGGTAATGTACATTCTATGCAAGCAAACAGCTAAAAAAATAAAAAAACGTTTAACATTAAAATATTTTTGCGCCGATCAGGATAATCCAGTTTATGCGTCTTCTTCTGTAAAGAAAAAAAAAACGTATACAACATTTTTTTAATTCAGTTCAGCAAGCTTCAAATCTGCAATTTTTCATTCGCTAAATACAAAATATATTATATTTATAATAGTTCGCCAATTTGGGTAACGGTTTTATAGAACAAGTACCAAGCTTTCATACACCGGTGACATTTTACCACCGCCACACGCAATAGGGAATATGCAAGACATTTTTTATTTACTTTACTAAAAGCTCATTCCTAAAAGAACCAGTAGGAAAAAAATATTTTTCGAATAACTATAAAAATAACCAAGATATAAGACAACAAAGATTTATCTCTATCTCTTTCTAGCAAAATTTTATTTTGACTTTATGTCATCTTTCTTACGGTATTTTCATATTTTGTTAAGAAACGGGTCAAAAGAAATTCATGCATATCCCCTATTGAGGTACCTAGTCCAAAAAAAGTTAGAGTTTTATTTTGTATAATAAATAATTTCGCTGATTGACGAACATTACATATTACATTTTTTGACGCATATTAATATATATTTTTTTTCAAATAATAAGTATCAGACCAGTTCGAAATGGTTTCTGTATTAAGTACCACACCTTATTTTTTATATTCGAAAGAGATATGACACACAGTAAAACAAAATAGACTGCTTTTAGAATAGATAGATATATGTACAATACATAGGAAACCTAAATATAGAAAAAAAATGCCTGCGGACAAACTGTTAATACAGTTTTGCAGGAAACTACTTTAGAATTAAGATTCTGAATGCGTTTAATAAATAAATATCTTAACGAAAATGGGAAAATCTCAATTGTGTTCGTCGTCACCTATCGGCGGCAGCCGTCGGCGCGTTGTTGGCGGCAGCCATATATAAATTAACCTCAATATCGTAGCTTTCTGCTAAACGCTTCTATTTAGAGCCTTATCACACTGGCCATTTGCGAGCGAGCCGCGGGCGAGTTTCCATACAAAACCAGCGTAAATAAATTTCTTTATTTACAAGTTTTTCAATTAAAAATTGTACCAACTACTAAGCTACTTATTTATATTTGGGTGGAATATGAAAACATCTGTAGCATACCATCTACTGCATCGGGGTCATCAGTTGCTGTACTGGTTGAAGTAGTTGAAACTGGTGTAACGGCTGGAGCGGGTGGGCCAGGTGGACCAGGTGGCCCAGGTGGACCTGGTGGACCTGCTGTACTGTTGCAGATGCAAACACCAGGAAGACCCTGAAATGCATATTTTGAAATAATCAATTCAACTGATTATTTCGTGTAAGAAGGCTACGGTGGGTCTTTTCAAGCAGAGGGCGTGGGTTCGACTTCGAATTCTGGCTCGTACCAATTATTTTTTCGGATCTTATGTACGAAATATAATTTGATTTTACCACAGAAATATATCGATATAGGAAGAAATGGTTCGTCGATTTGTATGGGAACCAAGCGTGTAAGATTTTGCGTATGACGTTTGAAGTCAAGAGTGTAATTAAGTGATGAAAAACAAATTTTCTTTATCATTTGGTGGTATTTGATCAATCAATCAATCAAATTATTTATTTGTCAAACATAGGTAGGTAACATTGGTGTTTTTACAAATTTTGTATCACTATGTTTTGCCTCAAGGCATACAAATAGCTACAATAATTAGCATGCAGCATGCATTTTAGTATTCTAATTCTGTAAATAGATTTAGTTCATAATTTAACTTACTACTAGGTCATTATCATTTAAATAGTCTTGTAAGGAATAGTATGCCTTATTAATTAAAAATGTAAACAATGATTTTTTGAATAAGTGAAGATCATGCTGTTCAGTTCGGATTGGTTTCGGTAATTTATTGAAGATTTTTGGTACCATTCCGAATACTGATCAATTTATTATACATTTATTACCAGATTTTTACTCTGATAATAATGCTGAGCAAAGAATGTCCCTGGCCCTTCTTTTTAGCACGCGAGGTACATACACTCTTTTCTTCTATCTGAATATATTTCTGTGAATTTTACCATTAGCTTTTCAGTGAAGGAAAAACACCGTGAGGAAGCCTGCTAAGTTGGCGAAGAAATTTAAAGGCGTAGTATGTGAAGTGCCCAGCCCGCACTGGGCCAGTGTGGGGACTATAGGCCATTCACTCTCATCTGCACGTGGGACATATATTTTATATAGGCTGATGATGATTTCGTGTATATTATTCATTTTTTCTACTCCTGTACTGTTATCTGTCTTTTACTTGGTCACGAACACTAATATAAGAACATACATAATATGAGTTCAGAGAAGTCTATACTCTATTCCCCATAACAGCACTAGTGTCGTTATAGTCACTTTACGTTATTGCTAGCATCCACAGACTTCTAAATCTAGGTTAAACTTAGGTCAAGGATTAAGCGCTCAATTCTAACTTCACGATAAAAATTCACAACTACCAACTTAACAAACAATTAAATTCCTACGATTCATAAGAAAAACAAAACTTTCCGAATTAAATTAATTGATGCCAACATAAAAAAAAGTATTTTAATTATCGTCACATCGTGTCACCAGCCATATCAAAAATAAGTTTACCATAGACACAACTGTCATGCCGGCTGTACACACTCGGAGAGACCGGACGAGACACGCGTGACGTCCATGTATTTTATATTTTAACCTAGTCGTAGAAAAAGTATTGTATGCAACGTTGTATAATTAAGTCAAAAAACGCTCATTGCGTCTCTATTTGCGATACTCGCCGCATTCGCGGCTCGTATCGCAACTCACGCAATTCGCATTTTTTGAACCTTCGTATACAACTGTTGCATAAAATACTATTATGTCCCGACGATTCATAACCCTTCACAGCATTACTGTAGGCGTATGATGCTACGCTTTGTCGCGCGTTTTTGCTTTAGTTTTTTAAAATGGAAGAGCCATGGGGGTTGACAGACTCCCGAGGTCTTATACAAAGCTACCAATATAATATTCTAATAAATAAATTTACCGCAATTTGAATGCTACGTAAAACTTACATTAATGCCCGCGTCTCCTTTTTCGCCTTTTTTCCCTTCTGGACCCTGGTGGGACAACAAAGTTATTTTTAGTATTTCTGTCTCTGTGTGCTTCTGTGTGTTTTGAAGTCAATATAATCGGATACGCGTTACAAACTTCGAATACCTACACAAATCATGTTAGCTTTTAAATTTGCTTCAGAGAAAATAACAAAATTCAAAACAAGTAATTATCTTATTTTAATATACATCGTGCTATATACACGTATATAATAGAAACAATACATACATAACTAACTACAGCATTATAGTAAAAAAGAATATTACATTTATTCGACCTAGCTTTACCGTCTCATTTTATTGGTTTAGTTTATGTTAGCGCCATCTAGTTGTGCGGTTTAGGACTACTTCGTAGTGATTGTCCGCCTTTAGTTATATTTGGCTCGTTTTTGGTTGTGGGTTACGGGTTGTTGTTACAATGTGTATCACTAGATAGAGCTCTCAATGTTTACCGAATATAATAAGAAATAATGATGATGAGATTAGAAATATTTTTTTTACATGTTTTTTCGTGGCACGAAAGTATTGCAAGCAGAAATTACATTAAAACTTACTTTTGAACCTCTTTCTCCTCTTTCGCCTGATAATCCAGGAGGACCCTGATAAAATTACAACAAATCATAATAATAAATAAGATCATTTTATAGTAATTAAAATTCATATAATCTGCACGTTTCTGAATTTGATATATTATTATGTTTTTTGATTCAACCTGTAAGTAGATTACTTATCAAGAATGCCAAGATACACTTTGCCAAGGTATAGTGTAGTATGTAAGGTGTGTCATTCATATAGGTGAATAATTTATTTTGAATAAGCTCCAACTAATTTGACATTGTTATTGAAATGTGTACCTACTCGTCTATCTGTTTACGCCTAATGTAATAACATCGTAACAAGTCTATATTTGTAGACGTACATTAAATATTTATTTAAAAAATATGCTATTTCTGGCCGGCCGGAAAGCGCCACCTTGCCGGCCGCTGCGCTAAACGAAGATACCGCTGTCTAGCTCCGTCGAACAGAGAAAGTATACAAACCTTGGCCAGTAAATAAGAAAGCCTCAGATCACATGTTTGTCGTTTTATTACACGTGATCTGAGAGTTTCTTACTTTACTGGCCTCGGTATGTAATGTACTATTTCTCAAACATGCAGTGAAATATTGACTTTACGTAACTTATAAAAATACCTCGTTTCTGGCTAGACGAGAGGCCTTTAATGGAATTTCATACAACATTGCCTGCAACGACAATTACTTACCTACATGTGATCTGAGACATTTATCCACACCATATTTATTTGTGAGACAGCATCACGGCGTTTAGCCATTAAAAAAACAATTAACTATGTATTTTGCAGTTTAATTAAATAAAATCAACATGAACATTAAATAAAGTATCAAAGTTCTTATAATTCATAATTATAATAGTTGATTGGCGATTAAGTATATCGCGATCAGTATTTTTGATGGAATTAATCATTTCAAACGAGACGAGAAATGAACATAACAAATAACATGTTATAAACAATTTCCAAGAATTTAATATTGCAAATTTAAAAACACGAATAAACATTCTAAATATTCGCGGTAAAAATGTGTACTGACAGAGTTTTTGGAAAGGAAATTGAAAAGTTTTCATTCTTTAATTCTACTTTTGTCTAGTTTGGTTTTAGTGTCTCTAGAAAATAAAGTTAGATTTTTGGAGTGTTTTTAATTTTTTTTTTCAATACATATTTGAGAAAAGTACTATACATACCTCGGCGTGCAAAGGAGTTCCCAGCCTCGTAACTATCCCGGCTCGCTTTCGCTCGGCCATCTAATAATATGTACTCGGCCGGTAACCCCTTACTTCACGGCCTCTGCATCTTTATGGTTTTGTCTGTTTGTTTAATACGGGCATCACGCAAAAACTACTGGACTGATTTCCGTGAAATTTGGTGTACAGGAAGATTATGGCTTTGGTTTAAATATAAAATACATTTTACTTGACGACGGTGAAACAAAAAAAAACCGAATTAATTTATTTTATGCCGCAAATATCTGCGATCTCGGCCTTTCTTTGTTTCTAGTTGCGTGATGTACTATTAACCTCGACGAACAAAGTTGCGACAGCTTCTCTAATAGGGAATATGCATGAAATTTTTTTAACACATTGCTTAGCAAAATATGAAAATACCGTAAAAAAGATGACATGAAGTCAAAATAAAATTAAAATCGAACGAGAAATACGGAAGATATAAACATTTTAAAGCACTAATCAGACAGCGATTAGACAGAGAGATTCGATATGGACTATGACGTCATAGTACACGGCCGCCATACAATCTTCATACTGTATTCTGTTTTGTTAGAAAGAGATAGAGATAAATCTTTGTTGTCTTATATCTTGATTACTTTTACAGTTATTCGAAAAATATTTTTTCCTACTGTTTCTTGTATGAATGAGCCTTTATTGAAGTAAATAAAAAATATCATGCATATTCCCTATTGCTAATACAAATTACCTGTGGGCCGGGTTTTCCTGTTTCTCCTCTTATTCCATCGGTTCCCTGTTAGAGTGGTGTAAATAATTAAATAAAATGTGCTACTTTCGAAAACAGTTTTCAATACATAAATATTATAACACAATTACACAATACAAAAGAAAAGAAGAGATAAAATAATATAAGACATGTAAAAGAGCCCTTGAGGGCCTACTTGCAGAAATAAATCATTTTATTTTTTATTTATTTTTATATTTAGTTAATATTAATTATTTAAGACGTCATAATAAGTTCATAATAAAACTTATTATGACGTCTTAAATAATTAATATTAACTTTTTAATGATTACAAGGTAGGCGTAGTAAAGCGAAGAGTAATAATTTATCTCATATACGCACCATAAATTTAACGAATATTATTTACTTACATTAAATCCAATCTCTCCTTTTTCGCCTTTCAATCCGTTTAGGCCCTGCCAAAACGATACAATTTTTTTTGATGGTTTGAAAATCACTTTTCACAAAAATTAAATTCGTTCATATTATATTTAAGTTCTCACATTGATACCCCTGTCTCCTTGAGTGCCTTTTATTCCATTTAGACCCTGCCAAAATTATACAATTTATTTTTAACAGTTACTTATTAAAATAGGTAATGTATGAAAATCACTTTTTTTATAAAACTTTATTCGTTATTTTTAAGTACTCACATTGAAGCCCCTGTCTCCTTGTTCGCCTTTTGTTCCGTTTAGGCCCTGCCAAAATTGCGCAATTTATTTTAGTAACATTTTTTACAAGAAAAAATGTTAAAAAATTGTTTTTTTTTTTAGAAAATTAAGACTTTTTTAAGTCCTTACATTGGAGCCCCTGTCTCCTTGTTCGCCTTTCGTTCCATTTAGACCCTGTCAGAATAATACCAATAATTTAACAACACAACATTTTTTGTTCGACTTATTAAGTTGAGTAAAGGTAATTTGTATAAAAATGTAATATCGTCTTAAAACCATAAATTATATAATAGTTTGAGTGTAATTTTTTTACTTCTGTAAATAAATAAATAAGTACAAGCTATTAAATTGTAATATATTTAAGAAACTTTATAGGATTTTTAATAAGGATTTTTTTATGTGTTGTTTATAACTACACGAAACTGTTTGTTTCTTTAATAAATAAATAAATAAAATTCTGTTGAATTATGACTTTGTTGACGTTGAGACCGTATGTACTCGTATTAGCCGTTCACGGGGCAACGGTGTCCTGGACTTTTGGGAGGCGTTCGCGCAGCCTAAGCCAACACGTAGAGGCCTTTTCGACAATTTAAATAAAGGCAAATTGTACACCCAGCGGATGCTACCTCTGTCCGTGTCATGGGACGCACACAGAGACAGCCCCCACTAGATGCAAGGATTATTGTGAATTAATGGGATCTTAGTTATGACTTATGGTAGTGGAAATATGGACAGAAAACATGACTAATGATTGAAACATGGACAGACGCCGTCAAACAAACAAACATAATATTATTTTGGAATAGTGGTCAGAGTTCGAGGACGAGGACTAAAAATGTAAATATGAGTTTTCGTCGTAGCTACAAACACACAAGTATCATTTTCATTTCCAATAAATAAACATTTTACCTGTAAGCCCTTCTGCCCCTTTTCTCCTGGCAAACCCGATGTACCCTGTTTGATCGAAACTGATTATGAACAGTTGAAATAGTGGTTTATGTGACTGTTATAAATATAATGAAGGGCGACGATTACGATTTATGAAACGAGCTGACAGGCAGTTTTACAACATCACACGAGTATTTTAATGCCTAATTATTATGTACTGTTACAAACATACACTGCTTTATCTACATCAATATTATAAGCTCAATATGATGTGTTCAAAAGCCGGAAATAAAAATGGGAAATGTCGGTAAATGAAAACATTTTTGGCGCATGTCATGTAACCGCAGTTTTTTTAATTCAGAGATAAACTAGAGTCGGCCTCAGTGTAACATTTGCGTAATAAAAGCACTTAAAACGTAAAGTCACATACGGCTTTATTTTACCAAGGGTACGATATCAAGTAACGTGCGAGATATGTGATTTTTTTTTGCAATTGACATTTCATTTCGAATAAAACGTCATTTCAACTGATATGTATTGAGGTCAAATCAAATTGCTTTGTTTTTCAGAGATGTTCGACATTGGAATGTCATAATAACATCGAATTCGTTGTTATTATGAAGCAATATAAAATATTTTCCCAGATAAGAAATTTGTTAGAACAAAACGGTTTCTCTTTATGCTGGTCGTAATTTGCGGTTTTTGAACGCATTATTTTATGATATAAGTATAGATAAATATGTTTTATTGTCAATGTTGAGCGTGTTTGTAAAATAATCGACTTAATGGTTAAATTGTTTTCAAACAGTGACATTAATTTTATTTCGTACTTACATCGAAGCCCCTGTCTCCTTTATCTCCTTTCCTTCCAGGTAGGCCCTGCCAAAATGACACAATTTATTTTTAACAGTTATTAAAATAAGAAATGTATGATAATCACTTTTTTCACAAAACTTTATTCGTTATTTTAAGTACTCACATTGAAGCCCCTGTCTCCTTGTTCGCCTTTTGTTCCCTTTAGGCCCTGCCAAAATTGCACAGTTTATTTTTTAACATTTTTTACATGTAAGAAAATAGATATTTTAGAAAATTAGACGTTTTAAAGTCCTTACATTGGACCCCGTGTCTCCTTGTTCGCCTTTCGTTCCATTTAGACCCTGTCAGAATAATACCAATAATTTAACACCACAAAAAGTTTTGTTCGACTTATTAAGTTGAGTAAAGGTAATCTGTATAAAATTGTGATATCATCTTAAAACTATAAGTATAAATATTAAATGTAATTTATTTACCTCTCTAAATAAATAAATAAGTATAAGCTATTACATTGTAATATATTGAGGAAACCACAAGTCTACTTAGGATTTTAAATAAGGTTTTTTTTATGTGTCGCTTATAACTACACGAGACTGTTTGTTTCTTTATTAAATAAATAAATAAAATTCTCGTAGACTACACGTACACCTACAACTTATTTTATTACGGCTGTAGGGAGAATAAGAGTAATCAATCCCATTCGGCAGTAAGAAAGATACTTTTTTTTAGAAAATTCTAACATCAAAGCTTTTTCTCAGGTACTTACATCGAAGCCCCTGTCTCCTTTATCGCCTTTCCTTCCGGGTAGTCCCTGCCAAAATTAAAGATACAACTTATTTTTTGATGGTTGTTGGGAGAATAAGAGTAATCAATTCCATTCGGCAGTAAGAAAGATACTTTTTTTGGATAATTCTAATATCAAAGCTTTTCTTCAGGTACTTACATCGAAGCCCCTGTCTCCTTTATCGCCATTCCTTCCGGGTAGGCCCTGCCAAAATTATAGATACAACTAATTTTTTGACGGATGTAGGGAGAACAAGAGTAATCCCATTCGGCATTACGAAAATCACTTTTTGGAAAATTCTTACATGGAATATTTTTCTCAGGTACTTACATCGAAGCCCTTGTCACCTTTGTCACCTATCGTTCCATTTAATCCCTGTCAAAATGATACATTTGATTTTTAATAATTTGGAGTAAGAGTATTCGTATTCAGCACTATGTAACTTGATTTTTAACCGTTGGCTGTTTCAAAATGACACAAACACAATTGATTTGTTAACAATTTTTGCAAGAATACAGGTAACATTTTTTTTTCGGAAATTAGTTTATTTTTCTTAGGTACTCACATCGTAGCCCTTGTCTCCTCGTTCGCCTTTCGTTCCATATAGACCCTGTCAAAATTATATTAATAATGATTGAAGGCTACATTCATCATTTCAATTTCAGTAGGTACCAATATCAATATGTGAACAAAATATACATATTTCAATATGTCATTTTTACAGCATTAACGTCGAATGCTAATAAAATATTTTAATGTTATTCATCATTATCATCATCGTCACTTTAACCTTGAGATGTCTACTGCTGAACATAGGTCTCCCCCAAAGACTTCCACAGAAAACGGTCGCATGTCTTCTGTCTCCATTGATTTCTGGTGACCTTAAACAGATAGCCAGACCATTTTATCGGAGCCGAGCCTGCTGCATCTTCCGGGTCATGGACATTTATGCCCCACTGTTCTTCGAATTGACACTTTAAGTTGAGTTCATTGCCACTTTAATTTGCTAACTCTAGCAGCTATGTCGGTCACCTTAGTTCTTCTACGGATTTACATATTTCTGATTCAATCACGCAAAGAGTTTTTTTTAATTACAAGGTTTTATTAAGGGCATTTCTGTAGCCAATTAAAAAATTGTTAGCGAGCAGTTAAATTTTATCATTGTGGTTTAGACACTTTTTCAATGTTTATAAATTTAAAAAAATATGTAACGAACAGTGCAAGTATAACAAAATTAACAAAAAGAAAAAAAATATACTTTAATTTGTTCCCTTGTATTTAGGATTGTGGCGCCCTTGTTAGTAATCGGCACAAATTTTCTTATTATTTTTAAAGTGACGTAATTTGTTACATCCCATGTGTCCTTGCTTCCCTTTTGTTTCGTTTAGGCCAAAATAGTTCATTCTATTTTTTGACAGTTTTGCAAGATTAAGAGTATTCCATTTGGTTATTATTTTTTTCTTTATTACTTACGTCTAAACCCTTCTCCCCTCTTTCTCCTGGTATTCCTTGTGTGCCCTATTAGATAGAAACAGATTAAGAATGGTTGAACAAAATGTTTATTTTGGCATTTGTTTGTGTTAATCTTTTCAAGTTAAGTTCAGTGGGTAATTAATTAACTAAACTAAAAAATTTCAACGTCAAACAAAAACTATAAATACCTATTGTATGTATTTTTTTCTTTTCTTGTATGACTTCTTTGACGACGAGATTGATTAGTTCGTAATGTAAGTAAGGTTATGAAAACATCGAATCAGTATTATGAAATTCACGTTTTTAACAACTTTAAACCCAAATACGAGACGTGTTATCCGCTCTGCTGTACTTTAGGCATAATTTCAAAACTATTTGACTCTTCGACTTATTATAAACTAGCATTTGCTCACGGCTTCCTCTGCATCATTCCGTGTCTGCCGGAATATAATATATCCTGTGTTTCAATCCAATAGTCGTACGATGGTAGGGTTTGTTGCGCGATAAATAAATGATAAAGCACCCATTACATTCTGACACTGTGTTTACGTCACACCTGGCCATAAAGTGGCAATTACCGCACGCTCCGCGTGCGGAAAATCCCACTTCCTGGCCAGGGGGAGAAGTACCATTTTGTACTTACCACGGGAGGTAATAAAGAAAGCCTCAGATCGCATATTTATCGCCCTTGCCTTCGGCTCGGGCGTCAAATACCTGCGATCTGAGACATTATTTATTTTACCTCTCTAGGTAAGTAATGTACTATTTTGTAAGTGACGGATGCTTTATCATTTATTTATCAATCGACAAAACCTAGCATTATAAGCCTGCAGGAATGAGGGCTACCGTTTTTGTGCTCACCAGTTGGCGCCACTGTCGAGTAGGGTCCTGAAGTATAGCTGTCAGTTTGTTATTACGGGTGTGAAAACGAAGTTTACATTTCAATCGTATTTAATACCTTAAAACCAACATATATTTATTTCACATGCCATGTCGAGCATGCCGCTGTTGCGTTTAGTTCGGAAAAAAGACGGACGTAAGTTTCTGAATGATGAAACTGTCTCACACCACTGACATTCGTTGACCCGTAACTCATATTTGCCATAAATAATCTCAGATATTACAAAATATTGATACCATTATTCTGATAACAAATAAACCCGTGTAGCCCCCCCCCCCCCCCACAAACAGTGACATTTGACATTTCGGAGACCACACGCTACACTAGCGCCTCTAGCGGCGAAATTCATCCGCGGTAACCCTCATTGGTTTTGGTTATCACGGTATTTACTTACATCGAAGCCCCTGTCTCCTTTTTCGCCTTTTCTTCCGTCTAGGCCCTGCCAAAATGAGATAATTGTTTTTGACACTTGTAAGAGTAATCCTATCCGGCAGTAAGAAAGACACTTTTTTGCATTTTTTTGACATCGAATCTTTTTCTTAGGTACTTACATCGAAGCCCCTGTCTCCTTTTTCGCCTTTCGTTCCATTTAAGCCCTGTCAAAATGATACAATTGATTTTATAATAATTTGGAGTAAGAGTAATCCTATTCAGCAGTATGAAACTTGGTTTTTTTAACTAACTTTCAAAAGAAGGACGGTTCTCAATTCGTTTCTATGTTTTTTGCATGTATGTTACGCGATTACTCAAAGACGGCTAGACCGATTTAAAAAAAATATTTTTTTAAGGTCCGGTCAAAAGGTCCGGGGTAGTTTCATTGCAACTTAATCAGGTTCTGACTATGGCATCTTATAGAAATCGAAGGAACTCTTCAAATATTATAGGCACACATAATATAGATATGGGTATTTTTCACAGTGACTCGTGCATTCCTCATCGATAAGGTTCATTGCAAGTCAGTAATTAAAAAAATAATAATTTAGTAGTTATTAACCGTTTCCCAAAATGACACAATTTATTTTTTAACATGTTTTGCAAAAACGATTGTTTTTGTAAGAAAATTGTTTATTTAGGATATTACTTTAATTTTTCTTATATACTTACATCGAAGCCCTTGTCTCCTCGTTCGCCTTTCATTCCATACAGACCCTGTCAAAATGATATCAAATGATTGAAGGTTACATTCATCGTTCCAAATTCAGTGGGTACCTATATCAATTTGTGAATTATCTAAAACAATTTCAGTAACAATTTGATTGACTCCTCGACTTATTATAAACTATACTAATAAACGGGATAATGGTGTCCCGAACCTTTGGCAGACGTGCGTGAAGCCGAAGCCAACGCCTAGAGGTCACATCAATAAATTTATATTTTGACATTATTTTTCGGTTTTTATTATAACGCTACTTAAAAACTTACATTAATGCCCATGTCTCCTTTATCGCCTTTTATTCCTACTGGACCCTGGTAGAAAAATATTCGTTAATTATTTATTTTACTTTTGAATACAGTACATTATATCCAATTCTTCTTCGTCGGTATCACTCTTGACAGAGTGGTCGTGGTCGCCATTTCAGGTGTTGGTGGCACGCTTCACGATGCGTCGCCACTCTTCTCTAAGAGCTGCTTTCCGGGTGCATTGGTGCAAGGGAACATCTACTGCAGCTTTAACCTGGTCTGTCCATCTCATGGGTGACCTTCCTCGTGGCCTGGTACCTTCAACCTTTCCTTGGACTACAAGGCGCTCAATGGACACATCCCCCCGCCGACATACGTGACCAAAGAAGGTAAGGATGCGGGATTGTACAATAGATGAAAGACGCTGCTTAATGGCGAGTTCCTGGAGTATAGAGTCGTTGGTGCGAAATTCGGTCCAAGATACCCCCAACATTCTTCTCCAGCACCACATTTCCAAGGCGTCTATCTTCTTCTTCTCAATTTCCCGTAAGGTCCACGTTTCTGCGGCGTAGAGAAATATGGGGAACACAAGCGCTCGAACGAGCCGGATTTTTGTGGCCTTGTAAATGTTGCGGTTCCTCCATACTTATATATCCAATTACAAAAGTATAAAAGGCTAGCTTGTATAAAATCGACTTTGAAATATGTTTTATATTCCAAAGTTACTTACCTTTTTAGTCTCACTCATCATACTTTATCCTGATGAAACTAATTTTGTATACAACAAGAGGTAAAAATAAACACAAACCGCTAGGGTTGCCACGGTAAGGTTGATCCTGCTCACGTCTCCAGAATCATCCTATATTTAATAATTATTAAGTTCAAATGATAATTTGACTGTTAAGGTAATCGTTTGTTTTTGCTATAAAATTTTCTTTAGTCTCACCTCCTTGACAAATTGTAAAGGAAAGTGCCTGTTCAGGCACTCTGGCCAGGTTAGGGAGGAAAACCTAGCGTATTGTGTCTCTTTTTACTAATTACTGTTTATAAAATTTGTTTCAACAAAAAAAAAAATATATATATATATATATATATATATATATGTATATGATTTAAGTTATTTCTTTGGTAGTATTGTAACCAGGTTGTAACGCAGCCACGCTGAGCTTAATTCTCGATAAATACATACTTAAACCAATTATAACAGCTTGCGTGGTAGAACAGTAGTATAAAGCAAGTTAGAACTATTTCCATTTGTGTATTATAGCTTTTTTACTCTGATAATATTATTTTAATTTGCAACTTACTACGCTGCCAACATCTCCCTTTTCACCTGGTGGGCCCTGTTAACATGATAACAATCTTAAATGTGACATAATACTGACAAATTTGCTGGCCATATTTGTACTTGTACTAGCCAAGTATTAGCACGACCTGAGATTGAACTGGTGTCTTCAGACTCTGTAGTTTTTACAAAATGCATTATTGATAACTCATCCCCTGCAGGAGTTAATTATTGGGCGAAAGTTTGCGTGGGAATCTCATCAGTCACACAATATAGCAATTAACTGATAATTATAAGTTGGTTACCTGGGGGCCAATGCCTCCTTTTTTGGCTGGCGGTTTTGACATAATCTGTAAAATAACGCAGAACGGATAGTTGTTTTTTTTTTATTAAGTTTGTTTTTACTAAATGAAATTTGGTGCACTGGTGCATACAAATTTAGTCTGTTTACGCTGCTCGTAAACAAGAGATTTTGATTAATGAGAAGTGACAAGTTATAATCTGTAATAATATCTTTGATAATCATATTTTCAAAATGTAACAATATTTGTGTCAAACTGTTTATGAGCTAAATCACACTATTATTATGATTGACATACCGAACTATCTTTATTATAAGTTAAAATCATAGAAGCTATTAAACTGATTTTCGTAATGTAACGAGGACACTCTGTTAAATAAGTTTAATAATAAAATTGTACACCATAAATGTTGTAGACTATAGAAAAGGTCCCAAACATAACTTTAACATCTTAAATATGTCACCTGTAGTCTGGCAATAAAGATCATTTGACTTCATTTAATTATTTGGTACAATAAGATTAGATTTCCGATTTTATATTAAAAATATACCATAATTAGTACTTTGATTTTACTCACCGGTTTTATTTTACATTGTCCTGTAAAGTTAACAAAGGATAAATGAGATAATATTGTGGAAATATATTTTGGATTATTATAAATATTTTAATATAAAATCTTACTTATTTTTGCCTCACACTGCCCGCCTGGCTCTAACTGAAATCAAAATTGCATCGTTATATTAAACCATATTAATTTAAACATATGTCAGAGGACCAATATACACAAATCAACTGAAAGCCAAATGAAACTCCTTTTTAATTACAATAATTGTTTTTTAATTAAGGGAAATACATAATATATTCTACATAATTTACAACTACTGAACTTGTAAAAGCCTAGAATCTATTTGAAGTCGGATCGATTTGTGTAGGTATAATTTTACTTTTATCCTAATATTTACTTGTATGTCACTCAGAAGCACACATTTTTGCATATACCTAGTTATAGAATACGTACCTCTTCTTTTCTTTCAGTTGACTCAACTGAAAAAACCAGAAAAAATATTAATTTTTGATGTATAAGTGAGCAGAGTAATTTTAATATATATTATGATATTTTAGTCAGTTTCAGATTAAGTAGCAGAGTAATAGCGTAGTTTCTAAAAAACCTTAGATATACATACATATACTCATATAAGTAGGTACACCTAAGTATTCAAATTTAATCGTTCATTTCTAAAACCACATACGTCGCATTTTTTCATCATGCTATTTTGATGTAAACTCTTCCTTAAAGGTAGATACGTATTCTGGGTATAAACCACATAAGTCAATACATTCCTTCCTCTTCAAATAATACCGCGTATTAGATGCCGCTTAGCATAACGTTAACACGTGACTTAACTTAAGTGGTTTTCGCATGCACTCTTAGAGTATTCATAGTATTCATTATATCTTAACTACTTTGATATGTAACCGCACGGTTGCGATTGGTTTAAAAAACAATATTCAAATCAAATTTGCCAAAAAATATAATTTATATACGTAATTTACAGGAGGAATTATTATACTATTAACCCTGTTTTTTACTTACGCAACACATGTCAATAACGGTATTTTTTCATTATTACTGTTAATAAAATGTCGAGATCATTGGACACTTTAATCCTTAAGTCTCTTATACTATACAGTATAAACAAGTTTAAAAGCCCAAAAATGGCTTTTAAACTTGTTTATTTCATTTGTACATGACACTTTCGAGTTATGTATGAACCACAAGCACTGACCATAACTATTCCTACCTGCACAAATATATAAATTAAAAAAACACATTAAAACTATAACATAACTTAAACCGGACATAACTGCTAACCGGATTGTTGCTGATTTTAAACTAACTGGATTACGCGACACGGCAAATATTTAGTTACTTTTTCCTTGTTACAAACTATTTATTGCCAGTGACTTTGTTTGCATGTTTTCAATACAGTAGAACCCGTTTAATACGATCACGTCTAATACGATTTCTCTCATAATACGCTATACGTTCCTGCAACTTGAGGTATGTTTTCATACATTTTTATCACGCTTAATACGCTCTCCCACTTATGACGCGTTTTTGACTGGGTCCCTTCAAAATCGTCTTAAGCGAGTTTGTATTTATCTTAATTTTTACCGTAATTTCATTTGAAATTTTTGTGAAAAGCTTCTTAGTGAACTTTTTTCTTTTTTGAAGCCGATTAAAAATGTTAATGTGTCAACGTTGTACTGGGTGGATTTTCGTCCGCGACATTTGTATGCCGAACTAAATGTATGGCATACCAATTTGTATGGCGAAAATCTACCCTACTAATACGTCGTATTGACGAACATAATGACAATAATAGTAGATTGTGTCACAAGGGAGCAAAATGATGTATTTACGGCGAGGGCGTATATTGAATCCTGAACGAAGCGAAGGATTATACAATAGAATCCCGAGCGTAGCGAGGGATTCTAAAGTATAATCCGGAGCGTAGTGAGGGATTCAAGTGTTAACGCCCGAGGTGAAAATAATTTTGCTACCGAGTGACACATACTGCTTTTCACACCGACTATGAGGAAAATTTAAATACAAACGCTACCTACCAAAATAACGAAAACGAAATATATAGTTAGTCAAAGAGCATCACACATTTTTAATAAAATGAAATGTGAAATTGTTAAATTTACAGTTCCTTATTATTTTATAAAACGTTTATTACTTTTTACGGACGGGACGAATTTACCACTTCCATATTATATTTATGGCCCTCGCCTGCGGCTCGGACCCCAAACACCTGTGGTCTGGGCCATTCCTTATTATCGACTTTATGTAGAGTCGATATGTAGAGTCAATGTAGAGTCGATAATGTAGAGTCAATGTAGAGTCGATAATGTAGAGTCGATATGGAGAGTCGATATGTAGAGTCTATATGTAGAGTTGATATGTAGAGTCGATATGTAGAGCAATAATGTAGAGTCGATATGGAGAGTCGATATGTCGAGTCGATATGTAGAGTGGATATGTAGAGTCGATATGTAGAATCGATATGTAGAGTCGATATGTAGAGTCAATAATGTAGAGTCGATAATGTAGAGTCGATATGGAGAGTCGATATGTAGAGTCGATATGTAGAGTCGATATGTAGAGTTGATATTTAGAGTCGATATGTAGAGTCAATAATGTAGAGTCGATAATGTAGAGTCGATATGGAGAGTCGATATGTAGAGTCGATATGTAGAGTCGATATGGAGAGTCGATATGTAGAGTCGATATGTAGAGTTGATATTTAGAGTCGATATGTAGAGTCAATAATGTAGAGTCGATAATGTAGAGTCGATATGGAGAGTCGATATGTAGAGTCGATATGTAGAGTCGATATGTAGAATCGATATGTAGAGTCAATAATGTAGAGTCGATATGTAGAGTTGATATGTAGAGTCAATATGTAGAGTCTATAATGTATGGTATGGCAATGGCATATTCTAAGCAGGTTCAAACTAAAAATACCCTGTAGGTAGTCCTTGAACAGAAAAGTATCACTTTGATCCCTCTTATGAGGGATCAAAATACATTTTTCTGAATAGGAGGTGTGAAAAATATAATTATAATAATTGTAGTTATGAATAGAGGTATTCTGCATAGTAATTTCCTTCAGGAAAAATATGACATAAATTATTTATAGGTATTTTACCGCAGATTAAATTATAGTACTTAGTCTTAGTTTTAGTTTATTTATTCCCAATATTACAAATTTACTTTTATATTATATACGTTTCAGTCTACATTACTTATCGTATTATATTCGTGGTCATTGTTAACAATAATAAAAATTACAATTAAGGTAATACGATAATAATTAGTAGGTATAAGTATAATAGTAATTATACACATACCTACAAAATAAAATAGAATTATTAAGGCGTGTAGATAATTTAGTACCGTGTGGTACACATCAATTAATATAATTTTAATAATAAAATGGCGAAATCAATTCTTACTGGCTAATTAATACAAATAAATTACAAATAAAACAGCATTTGAAGTTTTTTTAAGGATACAAATATATTATTTAGGGTTCCGTACACAAAGGGTGCCAACGGAACCCTATTACTGAGACTCCGCTGTCCGTGTGTCCGTCTGTCCATCTGTCACAGGGCTGTATCTTTCGAATCGTAATAGGCAAACTTAAAATTTTCACAGAATGTGTATTTTTATTGCCGCTATAACAAAAAATATTTTTTATTATTTGTTGTTATAGCGGCACAAAATGTAATTAAAAATAAATGGGGGTCTGAGTATTTCTAGAAAAGTAAAAAATAAATAAATGGTATGGTCACGTTAACTGTTTCAAAGTCTTTTTTAGTACCTGCCAATCTTTTTAATGAATATTTTTTTGTTTATTAATGAATATTTTTAATATATCATATTATTATTAGATTATATTTCATAATTAAGGATTCGTTAATTCATATTTGAAATTTTCTAGAAATGGAGCAAAAAGGTGTATAGGTAAGGTAGGTGGGTGGGTCTTCGTTGTCTTAAATAGATGTTACAGACACTACCACCAAAATTTACAGAAATATTATTTGAGAAGACGCTTAGACAATTCAACTATGTTTTTTTTTTGTAAAGTTATGTAAATATCAGTCAGTATATAAGCCAACGCCATCTGTAGATAGCATTTGAAACAACGAAGCCAATGGTGTCCATTGAAACGAGTGACATCTTGCGGAAATTTGTAAAATACGAACCATTGTGTAAAAGCCATTTCAGTAAAAGAGCGTGACTTCTGTATAACTAGTTCCCTCTTTGTTCACCACCAGTATGACAGATGGTGGTATGTTACAGTAGCGTGGCGTCAAATATATTCTTAGTAAAGCCGGAGCAGATTCGCATTACTTTTTCTTCAGGAGTAATAGATACTTCGGTCATATGCTTTAAAATAGGCAAGCGGAATCGGGTTCTATGGATGTCACACCACTGATAATTATGTTAGTCAAACCAAATTTGTATAACTCTGATAAATCTGCGACCAATCAATGGGCCTGGAATTTGTAACCAGTAAATGTATTGAATGTCTACGATGTCGCAGACATTAAGATAATGCGCATAAAATAAAGAGTACTACCAGACATTATTTGCTACCAGGCTAGCGTTCCTGAAAAGAGACTGTTCGTAGAATACGTGTTTGTAGAGGACTGCTCCAGAACGTAGCCCTAACGCCAAACAAACACCCAGACCCGACCAGATATATAGAAAGCCTAGTGGAGTGGAATCAGATTGTTTAGAGACAAAAGAGCACCAGAGAGATTTTAGAAGCACCATTAAACAAATATGTTGTCCGCTGCACCAATACTGAGTCAAGCTATTTACTTGGAAATTCAGCACAAAAGTAGGTACAAGTATAAGTGAACCAATAGTACATTGTGTATACGGGCGGTAAAGGAATTAAAAACTCGTGTTATTAAAGTCCTCGGTTTCACCTCGGGCTTATAACAAACACTCGTTTGTAATTCCATACTTACCGCCCGTGGCACACACAATGTTTTTCATCACAGTTGTGAGGTAATCTTAATAATATAACCTTACCAATAACTTATAATCGACCCAATATGACAAGAAAATATTAAAACAGAAAGTGACATTAGTGACATATTATGTCCATAGACTATAGACAATGCGAATGTCAAGTCACGTTCGGAAACCATAGCGGTAAAGACCTAAAACGGCCGTTTTAGTTGATTTTATATTTGCAAAATACTGAAATACACTATTTAAACATTTAATTAAGGCTACCGAAATATGAGTTTACATGTATTTGCAATGTTGCATGTTGGCGTTCCGCGTGGCAAATAAGAGTAAAACAGAACTAGCGTTTAAAAATTACAAATGAAAACCATTACGCCCTAGGGCGTAATAGGTCATTTACGGCCCGCAGAACGTACGTGTAATGACACCATTTTCGAGCAAGTGTGATGAAAAATTAATATTTCGTGTGTGTAATTTTTTTTTACCTACCTTAATAACTTAAGAATTATTATACCATTTACATAGCACAGTTCCGAAAATGGCAAAAGTAAAACCTTACCTTAACGCGAGCCAGACTTGTGAAAGGATTTACATAAGAAATTTGCAACGGTCCATTTGACTCGATCCCTGTTAGTGACAGCACTTAGCTATTATTGAATGGCGAGAAAACACTTATTGCGGGTAAAACGGTGAAAATAAAGCGATTACGGTTAAGTCACGCGAGTTGCACTCAAGAAGTAAATTGAGACTTTGTACCGTGACTATTGTCTCCTGGGAGAAAAGGAAGTAGTTACAATAGAAGCAGAGAAAGAAGTAAGAAAGGAGGAAAAGGAATTTAAGTAAACACGGAAGAAGGTAGCAATAGAAGATACATTTTTTGTAAGTCAATAATTACCTACAAAGAAGAAAATTCTTTCGGTTGATTTATTTGAAGAATCGAGTGAATCAAATCACTTTGTCTAATATAGATATCTAGGTATGTGTAGGTCCATGTATTCATATACTTTATAGTAAAGAAAACATGTACAATACCTGTTGAAATAAAATATGTACTACTTAACAATTTTCTTTCAACAGGTAAGTACCTGTTTTGCATAATGCAAAATCATTAAAAGTTAATTATTATGTTTATAATTATCCTTTTGAGCTGTCTTCTCCCGTGCTCGAGTCCGTAAGTCCGGAACAAAAGAAACACAATTGTTTTATGTATTGTGGAATAATACAATAGTGGTGTTCTCTATCCTTTGACGCTTTGAGCAACTGAGAGGTTACATCATATGGTGTCCGCCGCCGACAATTAGCGAGAAATAAATACAGCTCGAAACTAGAAACGGGTTGGCCAGCAGCGATAGTTATCTCTGGGCTCAAAGTGAGTGCGCAAGTGCTACCTCTGATTTATCCCTTGAATGCGTACATTACATACCAACCGAGGATTCTCACCCGCAGTGTAAAAAGAAGTATAAATACATGCATATCTTCTATTTACATAGAAGCTACATCTATGCGTAAGATTTTTGAGCGTAAAAGTAGTCGAACGAAAGCTAGTTACTTCCTCGTCGGTGGTGGGGGTGGGACGCATGTCTATATGAACAGTTATTTATTTTATCTACATCCATATTATAAATTCTCTATTATGCGTTCGGTAACCGTATGCAATGATGAAAACGATACTATTATGATAATCGTCGCTGTCAGGCTTTTGGGAGTGGTACCTGTCAGGATATAATGATCAAAGAACGGAAGATTGTGTTATAATAGAAATATATTGTTCCCGAAGTAACAAGGCTTGTTGTGCTTTTATCATTTGATTTATACAAATCTACTAAAGATACGTCACTGTCATAGCAACAAATTTCATTGTCGATGTGACTTTCCAGACGTAACCAATCAGCTACCAGGATAAGACAAAAGTTACCAGTGCCTTAAGAATATAATCTTCCACAAAATTATGTTGATGAAGTAATCTATTTACTTATTCGTATATCGGTATCGGTAACCTATCGGTTCAAAACAGTAGATTTAAGGTTTATCTTCAGAATTACCAATAAATAAATTAACTAAATAGTGTTGCCACAGTTTAAGGACTAACAGTAGTCCAACACTCATACATTTGACAGGCACAGCCGCTTATAACAGAAACTGCGCTGTCATGCCACGGTTGCGCAACATCAAAAAAATGAAGCAGGTTAATTATGTACAAGTACTAATTTTCAATTTAGGGGCATCTTAAAAAACGTAATCAGAAGGTATGCGTTGCACAGTTTAAATTTTTGAAAAATACCGAAAACGCCGATTCAGCGGTATCACTTAGCACGAATTTTGCAAAAACGACAATATCTCGACAACTAAGAGATTTTTACTCAGGTCAAGTTTACTTAATCTGGTGTCTTATGAGCTAGTCTATTAGCCCTTTTCGTATGTACGTTGGTTTTAGGGTCACCCTTTGTGTACCTACATTCACGACCTTTAATGTGTCACTAACGTCGAAACTCACACAGTTTTTTTTACAGCTTACCTTTATGAGATTATGAGTATTCAAAAGACATTTCTGGGAAATAAATAGGTCACAGATTAAAGATGTAAACTGTATGGCCTGAGATTAAACTGATATAATCTAAATCCAAACCAATATTATAATTGCGAAAAGAACTCTGTGTGTTTGTCTGTCTGTCCTTTCCACGCTCAAACCGCTGATATTGATGAAATTTTATATGGAAATAGTTTGAGACCCCGGGAAAGACATAGTATAATTTTTCATCCCGAAAATCATCCTTTAAAGGATTAAAATGGAGCAGCAAAAGAAGCTTGGTTGGGAACTCAATCATTTCTCAATGGGGTATAAAAATGCGTAAAAAGCTCGAGATACTTACCTATTGTGTTTCTGTTGTATCTAAACAAGTAAACACATAATTTACTGAAAAAACGTGAAAACGGAATTATGCAATGAAAATAACGACTTCTTTGAATGAGATTTTATAAACATAATAGCTTGACGAAAGACATTTATTTCTCTGTCACAATCAATTATTCTCTAACATGATACGGTGATACAAGTGATTTCTGGTTTTAAGTTAAAAAAAAAATATATATATAATTATGTTCCTGTAAATTTGATCGCAACTATTATTGTTATGTTTCTTTTTGTTCATTTAATGATTAAATTTTAATAGCAGGTAGGTAAATTGGTAACTTAATATTATCATAATGGAACGCCACGCGCCATTACGGTATTCATGGTAAAAAACGTTTATAGGTACATAAACAGCAGTAAACACTCTAAGGCACTGGTTTCACTCTTGTTCCTACATTCACTCAAACTTACGTACGTACATTATGTACTTATTAGCGGTTTTTTTTTTACGGGAATGTCGATTTATGTTGAATTTTACAATAAAATTTGGCAAATTATACGATCGGCCGCCGACATATACATCACCAAGCGTGTAATTATCAGATTTTTCGAATCTGATAATAATGTATAAAAATAAAAAATTAATAATGTTTAAATTTTTGAAAAATACCGAAAACGCCGATTCAGCGGTATCACTTAGCACGAATTTTGCAAAAACGACAATATCTCGACAACTAAGAGATTTTTACTCAGGTCAAGTTTACTTAATCTGGTGTCTTATGAGCTAGTCTATTAGCCCTTTTCGTATGTACGTTGGTTTTAGGGTCACCCTTTGTGTACCTACATTCACGACCTTTAATGTGTCACTAACGTCGAAACTCACACAGTTTTTTTTTACAGCTTACCTTTATGAGATTATGAGTATTCAAAAGACATTCCTGGGAAATAAATAGGTCACAGATTAAAGATGTAAACTGTATGGCCTGAGATTAAACTGATATAATCTAAATCCAAACCAATATTATAATTGCGAAAAGAACTCTGTGTGTTTGTCTGTCTGTCCTTTCCACGCTCAAACCGCTGATATTGATGAAATTTTATATGGAAATAGTTTGAGACCCCGGGAAAGACATAGTATAATTTTTCATCCCGAAAATCATCCTTTAAAGGATTAAAATGGAGCAGCAAAAGAAGCTTGGTTGGGAACTCAATCATTTCTCAATGGGGTATAAAAATGCGTAAAAAGCTCGAGATACTTACCTATTGTGTTTCTGTTGTATCTAAACAAGTAAACACATAATTTACTGAAAAAACGTGAAAACGGAATTATGCAATGAAAATAACGACTTCTTTGAATGAGATTTTATAAACATAATAGCTTGACGAAAGACATTTATTTCTCTGTCACAATCAATTATTCTCTAACATGATACGGTGATACAAGTGATTTCTGGTTTTAAGTTAAAAAAAAAATATATATATAATTATGTTCCTGTAAATTTGATCGCAACTATTATTGTTATGTTTCTTTTTGTTCATTTAATGATTAAATTTTAATAGCAGGTAGGTAAATTGGTAACTTAATATTATCATAATGGAACGCCACGCGCCATTACGGTATTCATGGTAAAAAACGTTTATAGGTACATAAACAGCAGTAAACACTCTAAGGCACTGGTTTCACTCTTGTTCCTACATTCACTCAAACTTACGTACGTACATTATGTACTTATTAGCGGTTTTTTTTTTACGGGAATGTCGATTTATGTTGAATTTTACAATAAAATTTGGCAAATTATACGATCGGCCGCCGACATATACATCACCAAGCGTGTAATTATCAGATTTTTCGAATCTGATAATAATGTATAAAAATAAAAAATTAATAATGTAATGTAAGATAATAATAATGTAATGTATGTGTGAAAGAATGTGTAATAATTACATGTTGCAGTGCCCTGCAGGGTTTCATAGCTGAGCTATTAGAAATGTAAGACCTATATGTAAACCTATGAAAGCAATAAACGAACTGATAACTGATAACTGATGTTGTTATAAATTGAAGTTGACGGCGAGCAAATAAAATAAGGCCCAGGGACCTTCTTTTTAGCACGCGACGCACAATAGTATATTACACAACTAGGGTGGTAATACAAAGAAAGACCGAGATCGCAGACGTTTGCGGTCCAAGCCGCAGGCGAGGGACGTAAATATGCGATCGAGGGCTTTCTTTATTACCTCCCGTGTTGTGTACAGCATTTTATGTCGACACTTGGCCAGAAAGCGGCTTTTTACGTACGCGCACCGTGCGGAAAAAGCCACTTTATGGCCAGGTGTGGCATAAACACTCTTTCCTTCTATCTCGGTATATTCCTGTGATATACATTCAATTTTTACCTTATCTGTATTCCTGAGCATTGAGTAAAGTCTGTATAAAATTCAAATGATTAAAATACAATATGAAAATTCTCCAAAAGGGTGAATTGTGCTCACACCCTTACAAGGACAGCTATTGGTAATTCAATGCAACCTTTGCCGTTTGTTTTCTTTGATATAGTCTTACTGCTTCGTTTTAAAAATATTTATTCCGTTTGATCATACGCTAGGTGGATTCAAATTTCTTTTGTTTATCTTTGCTTTTCGTAAAAACAAAGTCGGTATCAAATCGAAATAAAACATGACATATCCTGTTTTTATAATGTTTTTCTACTCCTGTACTGTTATCTGTCTTTTACTTGGTCACGAGCACTAATATGAGAACATACATAATATGAGTTCAGAGAAGTCTATACTCTATTCCCCATAACAGCACTAGTGTCGTTATAGTCACTTTATGTTATTGCTAGCAGCCACAGACTTCTAAATCTAGATTAAACTTAGGTCAAGGATTAAGCGCTCAATTTTAACTTTACGGTAAAAATGCACACCTACCAACTTTTTTTTTTAATTTAAGTATATTTTAAATTAATAAAAAAAGTTTACCATAGACACATACTGTCAGTCAAACGTCATATTTGCCTTGTTTCCAGGTTATGATTAATTTTGTATTTTATAATTTAAAACCTAGTCGTAGAAAAAGTATTGTATGCAACGTTGTATAATTAAGTCAAAAAACGCTCATTGCGTCTCTATTTGCGATACTCGCCGCATTCGCGGCTCGTATCGCAACTCACGCAATTTGCATTTTTTGAACCCACTTATACAACTGTTGCATAAAATACTAAAATAATCAATAGGAAAAACAAGATGACCTAACTCTAGGTACCACACGATTGTAACTCTTTGAATCTAGTTTTGCTCGAAATCTAATTGTTTATTGTTGTAATACATACTTTGTTGTAATACCTACTTAACATTTTCAACACCGGGAACCGGCTACGTGGGCGCTATGCGCGTAGCGAATTTTCGCTACATACGTATTTCCCCATGTTATCCGGCCACGATCGTAGCATCGTAGCGCTACGAAATTTTGATTACGAAAGTGTTAACTAGTAATTCAAAACAGTGTGCACCAAATAATAATATCCATTTGTGTGCCTGATTTTATTGTCTGTTCAGTAAATTACATATCAACACGTCGAAAATCTATAATGATTCTCAGTGAACGAATGTTTTTCCGCTTTTAACAGTTCGCGGGAAACGAAACTGTCACATCCACGCGTTTTAGAACCACTTCCAGTAACTTGGATCGATCTGTGACCTACTAAGGTTTTTCGTAAGAGAAACGTTCTTAATCATCATAGAAATACCACACGGTAATAATACATTCATTTTAAGCGTAATCACTTAGTGCTCAATTTATAAATAAGAAAAAAGTTAGTAAAATTAAAATTATAAGACTATTTGTTCTTCCATTAATACTATTTAATGGTTATTAAGTTTAGTCTGATAGTGATACTATAAATAGTTCACATTCTAGGCAAGTATTCTAACAGTAATCCATAGTCGCTTAGGGATTATCCCACACCCTTCAAACTGCTAAGTCTTTAGTGAAAATCAGTTTGTGGCTTTGCTAATCTATTAATAGTGTTAAAGGATTGATTAAGACTGTAATACAGCCAATTGATTGCTCTATTGGGGTTTATCATAATGTGATTAGTTCATAAGTACGATGAAAGCATCGATTAAAAGTAATCCATGATTAAGCTTTATTGTCATAGTTACTAGGTGTTAATTAATGATAACGTTTTGAAACGTTTCGTTTGTACTTGATGTCAATGGGTAGGTTAGGTTAGATTAGTAAAAAAACAGAACAATAAAAGAACAATTAATGAGCACATTCAAAAATTGCAGAGGCTAGCTTATATTACCTAGTTTGATTTCTTTCTTTCCATTTTTCGGTTACAAACGAATAGTATCTACTTTTATTTCTGCAACTTTTTAACCTCACTAAAGCTTGAACTAGTCGTACGAGTACTTATTGGATTTGCAAATTAAGATTATTGCTACAGAGGAACAGGGAGATAAATAGTGTTTTTTTTTTCATCCTATTTAAGATTTTTAACGATTTTCGATCTTATCGATAATAATTATTACACAATATTAAATAAAGTAAACATGGCATAAATTACGTAAAACATAATTTAGCTTTAATCCGAATTGTAATTAAACATCCATAGTAAGGGACATGTCCGATGTTGACCAAGTTTTTCTCAGTTTTATAGAAAAAGTTTCTAACACATTTCTTTAGGGTTCCGTACAAAAATGGTAAAAAAACCCTTATTGGTGCGACTCTGTATTTCTCTCCGTCTATCACAGCCAAATATCTCAGGAACTTCTGCTCATTGCTTTGATATTTGGAATAGTGTTAAAAATTACTAATCTGCGCTTATTCTACATAAAAAAAATGTCTTATATCTTTTTTCCTTTTTTTTCAAGGGGGCCGGAACGGGAGATTGAAAATTTATATCAAATGGGATCTTAATTTGTACATTCCAAAACCGTTCCTATTATTTTCTTAACCTTGTACTTTCCGATTTAAGACGAAAAACGTTCAAAAATGCCTATTATCTTCTAAGTTACTGAACAGAAATATGTGTAATAATTACCAATTATTAATATCATCCTGAATAATATCGTTGCATCTTGCATCGTTTTATTGAATTCGCAAAAATCGTAAAACACACTTATTTGCTGTTACTAAACTAACCGCGACCTATGTTGATGTATGGGGACAACAGTTTTTCAACGGCAAAGTTAAGTTTGTCCCACCATACAGGTTATCTTGAAATATTCGCATGTGTACTTACAAGTTTCTACAGAACCCTCGGTGCGCGAGTCCGACTCGCACTTGACCGATTTTTTATTATTTTCCGGACTCGCTTGGATACGGTATCTGTCAATATAAAAGGAAGTTAAAGTTGCCGAACAAAAACGTCCAGTAGGAGCCTATACTTATTACAACGTTGAGACTACAATTTAAGAGGGTTCTTTGACAAGTGAGAGGCATAAACGTATTCTGACCATGCAAGCTTGGCTAGGTTCTTAATATAATATAATGCCGAAATGATGTAACCTCCCAACTTATTAAAAGTCTATTATAGGTCAATTATAGGTAGTATCATAACACCCCAAGGAATATTGCCTCATACCTTATTTTATGGCATTAAGTTGGCCGTTCATAAGAATAATTTTATTTCGAGCAGTATCTTTAAAATATAATATCGAAAAATCTTTTACGGCAGGTCGATTCAAAGGATCTTGTTAGTTACTTTTTTTTTAATAATGGCTTTCACTCCTTGCTGGTTTAGTGTTATTCTTCAGAAATATGTCTGCGACTTATTCCTCTGTATCCCCATATTTAGTATGAAAAAGGGCCAGAGGAATAAGGTGACAGCAGACATATTTCTGAAGAATAACCCTTTAGCAAAGGGTATTTTGTCGATGTGTAGACATTTTACACGAGAGGAGGTTAGTTACATTTATACGTACAGTCTGTTCCGCATAGGAATAGACAGAAGAAAAAAGGGTTTTTTATAGTACCAGTTTTAGGCTGAAGTTCACTAAATGACATCTCCAAAAATAACAAATTGACGATGTCAATCCTTTCGTCTAATTTATTTACTAATGCTTTTTATTACTTTTTACCACAGAATTTCTAAATAATGAAAAAAAAAACTATTCCTATTTACGGGAGGTAATAAAGAAAGCCCTCGATCGCATATTTACGTCTCTCGCTTGCAGCTCGGGCCGCAAACATCTGCGATCTCGGCCTTTCTTTGTATTACCACCCTAGTTATATAATGTACTATAAACATTTAGCTATGGAAGGTAGTGGTAGATTTAGTTCTGCTTGTTGACCGGATCTGTCATTATTATATTATTTTTCTACTCCTGTACTGTTATCTGTCTTTTACTTGGTCACGAACACTAATATAAGAACATACATAATATGAGTTCAGAGAAGTCTATACTCTATTCCCCATAACAGCACTAGTGTCGTTATAGTCACTTTACGTTATTGCTAGCAGCCACAGACTTCTAAATCTAGGTTAAACTTAGGTCAAGGATTAAGCGCTCAATTTTAACTTTACGGTAAAAATGCACAACTACCAACTTAACAAACAATTAAATTCTTACGGTTTTTAAGAAAAACTAAACTTTCCGAACTAAATTCATTGATGCCAACATAAAAAAAGTATTTTTAATTTAAGTATATGTATTTTAAATTAAAAAAAAAAGTTTACCATAGACACATACCTACTGTTCGATACCTCCTACGTATAGTGAGCCAACTGACATTTTTACGATTTTCGTTTTTTTGCATATTTGTGATCAAAATACTTATATTTACATGCTATAAAAATTTCGTGAAGAAATTACTGCTAGTTTCCGAGATAAAATGACGTATAGTGAGCCAACTAACACCTTTTTTTAAATTAGAACATCGTATACTGAGCTAAGCCGCTTGGTCCACTATACGCGGTACATTTATCGGGCAAGGCCGGCGCGCGCGGGGTGCATACTGAGCCAACTGTCAAGTTGGCTCAGTATGCTCGCTCGTCGTCGTTGCGGGCGGACGTTGGTCCACTATGCACGAACGAGAGTCGATGCGGCATACGTCTTTTCGACCTACTACGTATAAAATTTGGCTCTTTTCATAATGATTTAGGTATTGTATTGTTACGTGATTGGTTATTATGTTAAATTAAAAATAATTTCACACAAAATACATCAAAATGAAGCAGCGGAGGGGAAGAAATCTGTTTTTGCCAATTGTAAAGTATTTAATATACTACAAGTGTGTAATGTAATGTCTTTGCTCGACGAATGTAATCTATAATAACTATCAACATTCCAAGTATAGTAAGAATTATCTAAGGTGTCCGAATATTTGTTCATTCTCTTTAGGAATATTCGGAAACCTTAGATAATTCTTACTATAATGTTAGAATAGGAAAAAAAACAGAACCCAGTCCTCACTACTGTAACAGGACTGAGAATAAAGCAAGCTATCAATAATTAAAATAAAGAAATGTAAAGAATATTTCCGGCGCCAGACATCTGTCAAAAATGCCAGATAGCGGAACTGTAGGTCTTGGTAATTTTAATCATAAGGGAGGTTTTCAGTTACGGGGAAGCCACAGTTTCCTGCTATTAAACCATAAAAACTGTTGAGAGGTGTTTATTAGTCTACTATAATAAGTTGTATAAGTTAGATTTTAACCAAAGATACGTTTATCTACATATCTATGATATACTTAAATAATAACAAGGGTGTCACCGACTTAGGAGATGTTGTTTACCCCCTGCTAACTATGCAGTCATTAGCGGAGTCCCACGCCAACTGGATCCAGGTTTAAGCCGCTCAAGGGCTCCCAGCTCCCACGGTCCCAGTTGTGGTAGTTGTCCGGAGTGGAGTCAGTCAATGCACCGTTACAGATTTAGAATTAAACAACCGCAAAAGGTTAATGTAAGAGCAGGGAAAAGGTATCCGGCAAAGCGGTATAAAGAAAGTTATTAGACATTAAGGCATGATGCCTTTTAATTCAATTAAGGGGAAAAACACTATAAATTGTGACTTAAATTAGGCATGCCCATAGCTGGGCTACCAAAACCGAGTGACACGGTATGTAAAAAGTCATAGGAGAGCAAAGAGAAACGGAGAAAGTGGCATCAAGTGCATATAACGAGCAAAATGTAAAACAAGGTGCCGCACGCACAAAAATGGTCGCAAAAGTCTCGCCTCCAACAAGAGACAAGATTCGTGTTAACCTCAACACAATAAAGCAACGTGGCATGGAATTTTAAAGTTAAATTTTCTTAATTACTCACGCCCGTTGTAAACATGAGTTTAGTAGTCCATCTCGGTTGAATGTCGTCGCATTCTCACGACAATAAAAGAAGAACCCTGAAACAGTTCAGAGACGGAATGACGCAATATGTCTTGACAAGAGGAATTTGTCCAATTGGAAAGAATTTATCTAAAAATACTAACCGGAACGCGGGTGAAACGCGACGGCTTAGTTGTAGATGGCCGTCAAATTGACGTCTCGTTAGCACTTCATTTTATAACGAATTTAATACCAAACGTCCAAAAAGACGAGTCCGCCATCCAGAAAACAAGAAGCCAACCATCTGCTGAGACGCTCTGGCAACTAACCAACCATCGGTGTTGCCAAACTGGTGGACATAACATACAAAATAAGCTTAGCGGTATACTGGTCCATAATAAATTGATTCAGGCGTATACTGGTACAAGTGACAAATCAGACGAAAACTAACTGATAAAATCCATCCGAGCACGAGCTTTGAGTTTGTTTAGATATTAAATGGTACATCACACATGGCCATGACCAAAGGCATCTAGTATAATCAAAATATAGCCATATTCATCTAATTATAATTTACTACGTATACTGGATCAACTGGTAGTTGGCTCAGTTTATCAAAAACTAGAACTCGTAAATTTCACGTATACTGGGCTAAGTGCCGGTTTTTCAAAAACTACTATTAATTACGAAAAAGTAAATATGTAGATTTAAGCAAAATGTGTTCATTTCACATAATTGAAATTTTCATGAAATTATTTCAACATATGAGTTAGTTATGGAACTTTGTACCTTTGAAGAGCCCTCCTGTAAAATCGTGATTTTGCACTTAGCTCAGTATACGTAGGAGGTATCGTGTTAGTCAAACGTCATATTTGCCTTGTTTCCAGGTTATGATTATTTTTGTATTTTATAATTTAAAACCTCGTCGTAGAAAAAGTATTGTATGCAACGTTGTATAATTAAGTCAAAAAACGCTCATTGCGTCTCTATTTGCGATACTCGCCGCATTCGCGGCTCGTATCGCAACTCACGCAATTCGCATTTTTTGAACCAACTTATACAACTGTTGCATAAAATACTATATCGTACTATCAAATAATGATGTGGATTCCTATGTTGTTTTAATTATTTACTGTTTCTGTTATAGTTTATTATTCTTAAATAATTGGTGAATAGTTACTTTTACTTGTAGCGGTCATAAGTTATGACTCATAACGTTCAATGTGAGTGATTCTGTGGCGATGTGTAAGAGGCGTTTGCCCTGACGATCGCGTGAAACAAGAAGTGTAAGTCATGGTTTAACAAAAAAATGTGTTAAAATTTTACATTAAATAAATATCAAGTATTATAACTTTACGGAAAATGTTTAGAATCCCTGCTTCTGTGTCCTTCTAGTCTATTGTTATTCGGTATTAACTATAGTACGTTAAAATACTGTAATATAAAAATTATGACGGTCAATTCGTATATGTCATGATAATTTACTTTAAGACAGTTAACTTTAAATAGAAATTAAGAAATCTTTTCATTATATTTTTTTTGTTTTCATTTATCGAACAAAATTTTTTTTATAATTTCGTGTAAAAATAATCACCATGGGCATTTAACTGACAAGACGTTCAACGTTATCTGGCATGTCACTCATGTCTACAATTGTTTGCAAATGACACAATTAGACGGCAAATAACATGACATTGACAATCAAGTATTTGATTTATCGGCGTGAAGAGGCCAGTTACAGGGTGGATTTCATCGACTTAAATTTCACCATACAAAAAATTGGTTTCTAAAAAAACTCATGGAAATGCATATTATTCTATCATAAATGGTTAAGGCGACTTTGATTATTAATATCTGTATAATTAGCCAATCATTTGATGCATAGTTTAGGAGTTATGAGCTCCTAAAAATTCAAACTTGTTATGGTGATGACGACGAAGCTATGGTAATGATTTTATGAGGTATGGTGATGATGTTATGTTTAGGGTAATGACGATTTATAGGTAATAGGATAAAAAAACAGCCGGTAAGCAAAGAAACAAACATTTATGGATTTCAACAACACTTAAATTCAATTAAAATACACAGTCAAAATTTACACAAAGTCTGAGTACAATAATATCTGACTAGTCAAGTAAGCCGCCCGCGTCATTCCTGGCGCAAAGGTGCCCAACACACTTGCCGCATTACCGCGTTGAATCGCGATGGACAACCTTTGCACCAAAAATGACCCGGAACGAGGGTCAAGACCCCTCTCATGCAAACGCCGCTCAATCTTTGCGACAAAGGCCTTAGCGTCAGACCCCCAACACCCGGTCGTCTCTACCGCAAACGGGACAAACATATAACCCGTAAGTACCGAATACTTATCGCGCTTTCTACAAGCCTCCACCTCAACGGCTGCTCCTGCAGACCTGGTGGTACGAGCAAGGTGCGAGGCAGCAAAAGTGCTGACGCATGTAACGTCCCACAGTAGGCACTTACCTCTCTACCAGGGTACCAAGGTCATTCCAGCAGGTCTCTTGCCATCCGTCCGGCTAACACCGGGAGGCTCCAATAAACACGGAACATTTGCCGATACCAACGCCCTCCGGTTGATGTCGTTGAGGGCATGGTGGCGAGGAAATCTCCCAGCACAACGACAGCAACTCAAGGCATGGTGACCGCTACCCTCAACCATGGTGCCGCAGATGCATAAATGAGGTTCACAAACATCGCAGCCCAGGCGGAGAGCCACAGCTACCCTTAACGAGTCGTTTTCAAGGAGGGTACCCAGGTGTGGAGAGGGAAGCGCGTGCAGCCATGCCCCGGACTCGGGCCTCGTTACAGCGTTCAGTCTCGCTCTCTCCACATCGGAAGCACCCTCTAACAGGCCGTCCATAACCCGCTTCACCCCTACGTCATCCCATGCCCGCTGACGTTCCAGTTTTTTCCGGTAGGACCGAACCTGGGTTGAGAGCCGTCCAAGCTGCCTGGGCTTCAGACGCGTACAGAATGGAGAGACACATTGAGCAGACACTCTACTGATTCCTTCAAAACAGAATCGAAGGGGTCAATATGCTCGGGGCACAGCCAAGTAGGCACAGTGCGCAAGACTAACGGAGCACATACGCAGTATGAAAAAACTGGAGAGCATTCTTCAGTGGCGGAACATTCGCTAAATTCGGATACGACGCACTATATCAGTTTTGATAAGGTTTCCGTATTAGCGAGAGAAAAGTTGTTTATCTCTCGCAAAGTTCGTGAGGCCATCGAGATTAGTCGTCGCCCGAATTTCAATCGGGATAGTGGATGGTCAGTTCCCCATAGTTGGAAGACAGTTTTACGTAGTGCGCCCGTGGTTAATGGTGACGCGCCCTTAGAATTTGATGTGGTCAGTGTTGTTTGCAACCGTACGGTTGATATTGACAATGTGGGTAGTTCTTCGCCTATTCCCCCTGCGCCCGCGCAGGCGCGAAGACTACGGGTGGGTTACCAGAGCGGCGGCCCGTAGTCTTCGCTGCGCCGCTGTCGCAATTTCTCCTGTAGAAGGGCGTCGAGATCACCCGAAACATGCCGAGTGAATTTCGACAATTGATGACGTGGTAGGTACAAGGTATTAATTAAACAAATGCTTAATTTATATTGAAACCATGACAGGAAAATGTATTATAAAGTCCAATTTTATGCCGTCCTTTGACAGAGAACTACGCGATATCCGTTAGGTACATTGTTTGGAGAACATTTACTTATATGACAGTGTTAACAACATTGATATAACTCGATAAATAAAAAGAATCGTCATCACCATACATACGGGATCATCACCATACATGGTGTAAGCACCGGTGATGACGGATATGGTGATGACGACATGCATTCTTATTGTAGATTATTCTAGAACGCCTAATATTATTTGAATGGACGGTGTCAGATCAGTATCTCCATTTCATGTCACATATTTGTAGAGAAATAATTTTAAAATTATACAAATACTTACTTTAAATAATTCGCAATATGGTAATGACTGGAATTCGTGACAATTGACTTCCTCGGATACACTTTTGTCGTTAATTTTGCTCAGTGCGCGCATGCAGCAACATGCACTCTCTGTCGTGATTGGAACTGAACTAAGGAAGCAGGAGAGGGTATACGCACTGTATTTCACCGTTCTTAGACAAAACTGTGTTGACTTTGACACTAAATTTAGGGTGATGACGAAAATTCGTACTAAAAGTTTAAATATTTTTATTTATACTTAGTTGTTGAAAGAATAATTCAATATTTTTGTATATATAAGAATACAGTATGGAGAGATTATAAATAAATAAAAAATCGGATTCGTACGTTGCGTATTTGAAAATTTTCACAAGAAACATGAAGGTTTGAATTTTTTTGCTACATGGTAATGATATTTGACATATGTTTTGTTGTATTATAAAAAAACTATTAAACTGTCGGTGAATTTTATTGAAGCGCCATTTAGATAAAAGTACTAGTCAACAAATGTAAAAGTTTCGATACTCTAACCTTAGTACTTTTTTTTATAAAGACCGACATGTACCGCTACGCTGATATTTGAAATCCACCCTACAGTTAAGTGTTAGGTAAAAGAGGTACTAGAATCTGTTCAATGAGTTCTTATTTATTAATCATATTAACAGGGTGTTTTACGTAGTGTGATGTCCTCCTTTTACGTCTCACAGGGTAAGCAATAAAACACAAGATTGTCAAACACCGGTGCGCACTCGCAGCCTCGCTCGGCGGCGGTCGGTAAGCAAGTGCCGGCCCCCCGCCTCGCTCCCCGCTCCCAGTGCTAACCGTTCATTTACTCATACACCACACCTCTCTTATCTTTTACAAAATCAGTTATTTAATGGTAATAATAAGTATAATCTAATGGTTTACATCTTCTTCATTATTGTCACCTCCACTGCTGTCATCGTCTATGATAAACTGATATGTTTATTTTACAGGCAGGTATTTATTAATTAGGTTTATTATCACATTAATATATTTTGTTTTATTATGTTATTGACTGTACGTATTGATGAATACGGTACCGATCGAGCTAATTTACTAAGATAATTTATGTCGAGCTAATGGGAGTTTTAGTTGTCGGTTCGCTACCCCTAGCCCAGCTAAGAAGACTCCGACAAGAAACTTAGCTGAGCCCGACAATGGTCGGAGTGAATTTAATTCGGAATATTTGGATCCTGGGCAAATCGGGTCGCCGCCCTTGTGTGATGGTGTCGCGTGGAGGTCGCCCTCGCCGACGGGGTCTTGTATCCTGTAGACTGCATGTTGTTACGTCACCTTGTAATCTGGCTCTGATCCATGCGTATTGTAAGTTTTATATGTGGTAAATGTTCACTTATTAATCTTTTAGTTCCATCTGATACTATGTATTTTCCAATTTATATCCATGTATTTCAGATGGAATAAAGTATTTATTGAAATTAATTTGTTTTTATGAAATGTTAATATTCTTCCTGATTACTCTCAATATGATTCTCGTGCTTTCCTTCCTTCTTTTTCCTCAATTTTACTTTTCCAATTTGTGTGTCTTCATCTGGAACATGTAGTCCATATTCACTAATTAAGGTGATTTTACTTGCATGTAATTTTCCGCGGTGGGACAATCTATTTTGAACCGTTAATTAACACTTTGGAAAAGATTCCTGATAAATTAATCACAATAACAACAAAAAAAAATTGAAAATCTTTCGACCCAAAACATTATAGTGTAGTAACGATATCATTAGATTATCTCACACACAAGGTATCAGACAGTGTCAGCATCGCCTTACGACAAGAAAATGCTGCCAGCATCTATGACACCATATTTAATATATTATAATTTATTATTGTTATTCTTTAAACTTAATTTCCGAAAACAAGTAAGTACGGCCTTCTCTCCCAATCAACCCTCGGGGTAAACAGAGATATTGTAAGTGCGACATTTAAATTTACGGCTTGTTCAAAATAATTCATCACTAAAAAGTAATATAGCTTAATTTATAGTTTCATATTTAGTGCAAATATTTTAGCTTAGGCCAAATTTTATGTTATTGTTATTTATTCTTATTTTGTTATTGAATTAAAGTTACATAATATCGCAAGGTACAAATATACATCTTTAATATCGTTCACAAAACACTCTTATTGTATATCATTTACTCATTAATATGTTTATTTCCTGAGATTTAATGAAACAAAACATTTTCATGGTTTTCTGATATTAAAGGTGTCTGAGACTTTAGACCATTTATTGAACTAACTTTGGTTCAAGGTCACCTAGCGTATATAAAATTATTTTCTATTATCATTTATCGTAACTGAAACTGAACAAACTCATATTGAATTATTTACTCTAGTTCTAGTTTATAGTATATTTATTTTTTGATTACCGATTATTTATGCTATCTTAAATATTACATATTGAATAGCATTAGTAACAAGTGTACTGTTAAGGTTGTCATTTCTTATCATAAAATTGCCTTTGAGCTCTCGTTATTTCAGGTAGGTTAAGAAGACTAATTTTCCCTGTCTAGAATGCATCACTGCAAGTTGAATTTCCCACAGATCAGACTAACCCAATAAAAAGCAAAATGTATATACATGTGTTTACATGCCAGGTGTAGGACCTACATATGGTCAACTTTGACTATTGCAGCTTTCCGGGCTTTTGATCCTATGATTATTAATTTCTACCTGGATTGTTGATAACAATCCACTGGCCCGTCTGTTCACACCATTTCATTTCCATTGCCAAGTCCGTTTGGTTTATTTATTTATCGTATGGCATAGTAATGTCACTGGATTTAATATAAAACTATTAAGTAGTATTAAGAGCTAAAAAGTTGCCCGTTTCAGGTACGCCACTGCATTGTCGGTAGATTTATGAGATCTTCTATGTGGCTTGTGTATTTTGTAAGGGTGTACTCCAGAACCACATGCTCAACGGTCTGATCTGGATGTCCACAGTCGCAAGTAGGAGATCGTTTGATCAGTGTTCGGTAACTATTTTAAATAATCAGACTTTTTGTCTTGCCTTTTATAAACCTCTTTTAACTCTTGAAACAACGAGTGCGGACTTGTATCGCGTCGCGTCTAGCGCTTTCACTCACTGTGATATCGAGCTGTTACAGAAACAGATATGTTTTCTAGTTGTTTATGTAGGTATATTGCACTAATAATGCATCCTAAACTGAAGGCTAATAAACTTGTAATGACTGGTATATTAGCAATAATAATTATATCAATAAGTTACTGAACATTTCCAGTCAATTCTTAGAAGTTATTATATTTATGAGAACTGACTTATATGCCTTACTGATGAGCGCCGCCTGCCTGAATAATGATCAAATCAAATCAAATCAAATTTCTTTATTGCACTCATGTTAGTATAAGGCTCTTAAAATAGGTTATTACAGTTCAACATGAACCCTATCAGGGCATAGCAATTTTATAGGTAACATTCGCTCAAATTTTATTCTAGATCTGATTTTGTATTATTACATTTAAATTGATTTAGGCAAGACTTTGACTAAATATAATAGTCATAATACTATGTAGACAAAACGTCAACGTAATATCTGTCGTTTTTTAACTCACTTTTCAGGCAAATCGCAATGCAAATTATTCGTGCAATTATACATTAATTTCTAATATGCACCTTGGCAATTTTACACCTTTGTGTATGTTATTCTTCCATAGCCCTTGGCATTTTGTGTGTACATAAGCACAATCGTACCATTTGTACACCTTTGTGAGTTTTTATCGTTTAAAACGTCCGATTATTCAGTGTAAGTATATAATATGTATAGTTATTAGCACTAGTCTAAGTTACTAATCAATAGAATAAAACAGAATAATGTAAATCCGTCAAGTTTTTTTTTCACGTATATAATATTTAGGCAACTCTGGTTCATTTACGTTAATGTTTGACATATTGCCATTAATTAGATTCCAGTGATTTTGTAAATCTTACAATAAACATCTATCATTGTTTATTCACACTCAAACTCCTTTATTGATAATAGTTAACTATCACAGATCACCTGCTTACAGGCGAGGGTATAATAACTTTATAGGCATATTTACAATATTTATCAAAATTATACAACATATAAAGGACTTGACCACATTATTGTTAAATTTATTATTACCATATTAAATAATGCCTTATTTAATGAATTCCTTTTTTATTCTAAAAATTCATCAACTATAAAACGTCCACTCGAAAAGCCAAGTTTTAAGTTTGACTCACGGACCATGATTTCGGGTCAGTGAAATACCGCCACATTTCCTAAAATACTCCAGGGTTCTGAAATTATTGAAACCCGTTTTGATTTTTAGTTAATCGTAGATATTATCTGCAAAAGTAACATTGAAATTAATAGCAATTTCAGGTTTCGATCTAATTGTTAGAAACTCATAAAAATAATTACGACAACGGAGAGAAATATCGCAAATATCACTATTTTAGGATAATAATATTTTATGATGGGTTAGCGCATATTGCTAATACAGCCAGGTATTATTATTGTTATGATTTTTTAATTACTATTTGCGTATACTGATATTTTTAATATCGATTTATGAGGAACTCAGGGAATTTTCTCTCCTTCGTTTTTTTGTTTTTTTTTTTTTTTAATTATTAATTGCATATACACTTTAATATCGGTTTATGAGAAACTCAAGGAATTTTCACTCCTTCTTTTTTTGTTATCATTTGCATAAACTGATATTTTATTTTATTATCGGTATATGAGGAACACAAGGAATTTTCACTCCTTCGTTTTTTTTTTTAAATTATTATTTGCATATACACTTTTAATATCGGTTCATGAGGAACTCAAGGAAATTTCACTCCTTTTTTTTTTCATTTGCATAAACTGATATTATTATTTTATTATCGGTATATGAGGAACTCAAGGAATTTTCACTCCTTCGTTTTTTGAAATTATTATTTGCATATACACTTTTAATATCGGTTTATGAGGAACTCAAGGAAATTTCACTACTTTTTTTTATTTGCATAAACTGATATGTTTTGACTTTTTTTTTATTTTTTTGACTATTTTGACGGTTTTTGACGTTTTTGACTTTTTGACTTTTTTGACTTTTTGACTTTTTTGACTTCTTTGACTTTTTTGACTTTTTTTTTTACTTTTTTGACTTCTTTGACTTTTTTTTGACTTTGACTTTTTTTTTTGACTTTTTTACTTTTAATATCACAACTTACAAATCAAATTAAACCAATGCAAATTAGGTTTAATTTAATATTTTACTTAAGTTTAGATTAGTTATCTTACATCTTGACAATAAATTTATGCAAACTAATAGTCTAGACTAAATTTTAGTTTTAGTTTAATACTCGTATAATCCAGTCTATTATCTAAGCCAGTCCAATACCTGTTTCATAACGACCTTCGGTTATTAAGTTATTTACTTATTTAGTGTGGTAATTTTTTTTTATCCACCTTCGGGATAGTAAACGCACATTTACATCTATATAAATGTTTATTTCCGTTTATATTTCCCACCTTTGGGGTACTTACATATAGTATTGAAATATACCTTACATTTACATGTTATACATTATATTTTTACCACCTTCGGGTATTAATCATTTTGTTATCCCTGTTAAGACTTCTCAATCTTCCCCGCTGACAAGGTATAGTAGGTAGACGAACACATACTATCATTTATGAACATGCAATACTTCTGTGACGAATTGAGGGGTGGACTTAAAAAATAAACATTAGAATGGCACGATTACATTATTGAAGTGAGTATTAAATGTCGGTCTACAAAAATTCACACCGCGTAGCACGAGGTCAGCTACGAATTTATCATGAATAGACTTCGTCTACGCATTCCGTAGTCGATCACGCCGTACGCAGTGTAAGTACTGTGGCCGCTGACTAGCCTTTGTTACTTGAGTATACCCGCGTTATTAATGCAACCGATTGACGGTAGGTAGCCACAATTTATCAATTTTAATGATCAATATAACAACAATTACTTATGCTTGTTTATACATTTGGTTGTTATGTAGATTACTACGAATGCACCAAAACCAAACCAAATATGCAGCAATAATCTACGTTTAATAATGCTAATTATTGGGATAAGCATCATAAAAGGTACGGGAAACTAAATATTTATGTTTTTAAATTAGATATGCTCAAAACTCGTTGTACGCGACTAGGGTTCGTTCTTTGTCTACCTCTTTCCTTGTCAACGATTTAATTTTTTCAACGATTTACCAGGCGGTTTTCCGCTTTTTACATTTTATTTTCATATGAGGAATACATTCACTTACTTGAGGGCTCGTCGCCACGTGTGATGTCCTCCTTTTACGTCTCACAAGGTAAGCAATAAAACACAAGATTGTCAAACACCGGTGCGCACTCGCAGCCTCGCTCGGCGGCGGTCGGTAAGCAAGTGCCGGCCCCCCGCCTCGCTCCTCGCTCCCAGTGCTAACCGTTCATTTACTCATACACCACACGTAGTAAATTTGTTTTTCAGTTTTCTCCAAAAAATCATCGTAAAGGCTATGGATATGTTTCATACTTAAATATCCTCCAGAAACCGAGTACTATCAGCTGTAACTGTAACTATATCTGCAACTAATAAGTTAGCACCTTATATAAAAAGATAGAAGAAAGAAGAAATGAGCTCCCCTGGAACCTGTTTTAAATTTCCACCAGTAAATTAAGTTTATGTTAACTAAATCACTGGTTCTAGTTATATATACAGTATCTACAAAGAGTACGACGAAACATGCCAGAACAAAACATTAATTTCTTAATATATTCTGCAGGTTAACTACATAGCGTCGGTCTAAATCGCAAACCTCGTAACTCCATTTTTTTACCACCATTTTTTTTTTTCATTTTTAGATAGTACTATTATAGTACTATCTAAAAATGAAAAAAAAAGGTAGTAATCGTAGTATGTAATGTTATCGTTGAATAAAAAGGGCATCAGCGTTATTCATATAAGGTATGATTCTGTTTTGAACAAATCGAACAGACAATAAAATCCATTTTTTTCTTCAAGATTTCCTCATAGTCATAATAATTTAAAGTGTTTGAATTCCGATTTGAAAAAAAAATATTTCAAAAGAGTCTTTACGAGGGAATGCTCTGACAGCAAAGGGAATAATTTTGACCTTTATTATAAATTCAATCCACGGTTTCCAGGACAGCAATAACCGTACCTTCGAAATACCCATTAATAAACTTTTTGGACTCATTAATATCTCATGCGAATAGAATAAATTATTCCAATGGATTCTTTTTGGATATCGGGAGGGTTTTTATGCGTAATTGCGTTTAACTGGTCGAATAGGTATAGCGTAGAGGAATATTGAATAATTTATCTTTACTAAAAAATTGAACCAAGTTGATTAAATTAATTTGGTTATGATTTATTGGAAGCTTTATTTAAGGCTGGTGGGATGTTCGAATACGAGAAGCATTTGGAGGTCCTCCCTGGCCGTAGACAACAAGCCCCGCGAACGTGTATATTGTTGAACTGACTTGTCTTGACAAATATCAAATGTGCTGTAGCACAAGAGTAACAGTAGTTCTACTACACACTGTCGGATTAATATTGCATGTGGTATCTATGACGTTGAATTTTAACCGAAGAGTAAAGTACTGCCACATGGGCGTAAGGTGAAACATGTATTCATACGTATATCTTTATATGTATAATTCTTCTGTACGTATATTTGTCACCTAACTCCTTCTAAACGGCAGAACGGAACGAAGTTATGCTCGGGGCCGAGATCCCTACATTTGTTTGCCTTTAATTTTTCGGCTTCCTCTGCTGCCGCCTCCGGCTCTTTCGGATGTTCCGCGGAGATGAGACGGGGCCAGTGTGTCTACCCAGGTGGTGTCCCATACTCCATAATAGCACCCGTTCTAACCTCCACGGAATTAGGAAATTCCGTCTGATCTCTTACCACCGTCCGTCGCTAAGCCCGGTGGCTCTTGTACAGCCGCCACGTTGACGGTGGTAAGAAGCGACGAATTATGTCATTGAGAGCGGCGTTTCTAGAGAAACGGCCTGTGTTTTTTTAGCAAGAAAGTCTGTGGTGTCCCAGGGTACCGACAACGTTACCACAAGGACATCTGTGTGGAGCACAAACCACGAGTCCGGCTTGGAGTCCGGAGGGTATCGGGCTCCAAGAATGTCCCGGTGTTGGCCGACGGATAGACATGTAGCCAATGGTCAGCCTCCGAGATACCGGCAGCCAAAAGTCTAGCCAGTTCGGAATCTGCGCTGCGGCTGAGAAGTAAGTTATAAGTATATAAGTTTGGAATTAATTTCGTCCCAGGCCCTTTGAGATTTTAAATGTGCGGGACTCATGCTCGGACAATTAATGTACCATGCACTCTTGGTCTCCGACAAGCCGGCAGTCTCATAGTTTAACGGCTAAGCGGCCTTTAGTATTTTACCTATGAGACTTGCAGAGCTGTGGGCGGAAGACAAGAAGGCTGAGGCGGAAATCGATAAAATTTTTCATGAACCCTAACCCACCAAAGCGAAGGCGGAAGGGATATTTACTTAAATATGAGTAGAAGTTATTTTAACCCTATACTTGGCAAGATTTTTTTTTCTTGAATGTTATTGTTTATCTTTAAAAAACCTCTTAATTAGGGTCTAAAAAAGGGTAGAAAAATTAAATAAAAAATCCTTGGTAATTAGTTTTTTTTTAATTTGATGTGTCTTTTAATGCACTCTGCCAAGTTGCTATAAAACAACATCCAAATAAATCTGTGAACTAGGAGACGCACTGCCTGATTCCATGGTACAAAACATAAAATATAAAATATCACTTTTCACTAACATAAATCACAATACGCTTATACAAATAAAACTAGGAAATTACCTATGATAACCCTAAAGCATTTAAGCAAGCAAGCACTTTAGCATAATTAAAATTGGCAAAAAACTGAAATAAAAAATGTACTTCAATAAAATCTACAGCTGTATTTACTTATAAAATTCACAACCATATAGCGACGTAAGAATAAATTTGAGATCATAACACCACATTTATAGTGTAGGTACCATTAATAAGTAAACTATATTATGACTAGGTACTTCACAACAATGCTACTTAACATGATATTGACGGAAACAATTACGACTCTCGACTATACACAACTTCACGTTGCATTTTTGGCAAAATAACTTGGTTTGATTTTTAATAAAGTACTTACATCTTCCTTTAGACGTAAACTGGGGAAGATGATCAACTCGATCATATCTTAAGCATCGCTAGACCTTTCAGCGGCTAGATTTTTGATGACGCGGGCGACGGCAGGTGAGGTGCCAGTCGTCTGCTTTTCTACTCTCTCAAACTGTAAAAGGCTTTTGTACAGCTCATATCGGAAATGCTTCAATGGCATTTGTTCTGAATTACTTCTTGCACGTCGATATACGAGCCACGCAATGTTTACAGCAATATCTAGCACTGACGAAGTTGGAGTCGGTCTGAGTTGCAAAGGAGACTCAGACCGACTCCAACTTCGTCAGTTAATGGCAGTTTTAGCGTACCATCACCAATGATACGGAGCCGTTTGCAACCACGAACTCAAATTGATAATCCACTATCGCAGCAAGCATCTACGTCAAGTCAAATAGTTAATCCGTCATTGACATTAACTGGCACGGCTAGATCTGGCCGATCACTAGCTACTCATATCACAAATGTCCCGCCACCGTCTCCTTCATACTGTGTACCATCTCCGATGCCATCAACGTCGTATAACTTCAGTCATTTCATCCTCACTGTCCGAAAAAATGTTGAGTTTCTCCAACGAAGATGGTAAAGAAGGAGGCAACGAACTACTGTCAGAGTGAGTACGGGGTACATAATTCTGCAATTTGTCCAAATCGGAGTCTTCACTGCTATCTACTTCTAACTTGGCACCAGCCTTTGGAACAAGAGCCACTAAATTTCGAGCTCTTTTTTGCTGTTGCAGCTTAAACTGTGGCACCTAAGTAACAAAACAGAATGAATTTTTACCGAAAATAACCAACCGTTATTAAATGTCTAATCTAAACATTCTGTATCTTTTAGTAGCTCTGAAAATCAAAAATAATTGCAAATATGTGATAAAAAAGACCTATTTTTTTTAATACCTAAACTTGGCAGTGTACCGTTAAATGCACAGAGCTTATGGGACATTGTTTGATAACGTAGCTGGCGGTGTGAATTTGTAGACACATAGCAAAAAGGACCTCACCCTACAGGGTGCCGGGCGGTGTGAATTTAAAGACACACACAGAAAACCGTTTCATATGTGGCATTTTAAACAGCAATTTGAATGAAAAAACTGTCTGTACATATAGGATATATAGTCAATCATAGTGTAACAATGAAATATTAGGGTATATCTGACAAAAAACTATTAAAATTTACTCATTTTACCTTGCGATGCGTAGACGCAGCTCTGCGTTCCGCCATCTTGCGTGCTACTGTCAAATTTGGTATTGCCAGCACCGTAAAACAAAATTTTGCCAATTCTAAGAAATATTTTCTTGAAATAAATCCAAAATAAAGCCACGTTAAGCCTTTAAAAAATGCTCTGGATTTTTTCAAAGTGAAGTGTGCATAACAATTCACAACGCCAAGTATAGGGTTAAAATACCTGATTAGTAGAAAAGTTAACAATAACTGACATAATAATAATTATTGTATTCGTACAGGTGCGCATTTGATCCGAGATCTGAATACTTACAATTTGGAAGCCAGAGTTACAGAAGGAAAACGTAATATTCTAATAATATTCTCAGTGAAAACAGAAAAAAAAACAATAACATGCCTGTATAGATTTCTTAGAATCAAAGATAAATACTAACGTATACGTAGCAAAAATCGAACTAGGTGGGGGCCGTGGCATACCCTGGGGTCGAACCAGGTCGCTGGCCGGACCACCTTGGGGGGGGAGCCTGGGGTCGAACCAGGTCGATAGCCCCGGTTCCCTTAAGAAGCAGGGTCGGACAAGGTGGGGGCCAAAGCGCCTGAGGTCGACCCAGGTCCCTAGGCCAGGGCCACCTTGAAGTTACTCTGATTGCTCAAAGTGAGCAACGGACCAGCGGGAAGGTTGAAATGGATCAAACTGTCCTTATGTGAGTGTGTGAATCGAACTAAGGGAGTTTTAGTTGCCGGTTCGCTAAACCTAGCCCAGCTAAGAAGACTCCGGCAAGAAACTTAGCTGAGCCCGAGCTTTATTATGTTATTGTCTATTCAGATGCTGTTATTATTACAAGTAAAAATGGCCTACGTTAGGCGATTTATCTATATGACGGAGGTAGAACGAAGAAAACAATAAAATCCCACAAAAAAGGAGCTAACATACAATTCATCTTATTTCATTACTATCCTTATTGCTGCTGATATACGAGGCAACGAGGATCAGTGCAATGATTTAGTACAAGGAAGCTACGCAGCTTAGTACAGCCGGTTCTTTCATCGCGTCAAACAGAACATTGAATAAAATCTTTAATATTACGTCCTTTTGAAGCTAAGACGTAATGTCTATTTACAAAAAACCTTGGATTTAAACAGAGAAATCAAAAAGAGGCGATTTAGAAAGTCAATTGACAACATTTCATTTTTCTAAACGCCGGTAAATTTGTATAGGATTCGAAAATCGTATATTTTAAATTATAGATCTGAAAGAAACAAACCATTTAAGAAAACCACATTCACAACATTGTGAAAATGACAAAAACACGTATTTTTTTTTAAATTTAAGATGAGCCGAAGGCAGTGTTCTATTATATCATATACTTGGTACATACGCCGATAAGTACAGGTTATAAAAAATATAGAAAAGTAACTATTGATCCTAGAAAAAATATAAAAACATTGTTGACTTCCTCTTACCAAGCAGAATGTAAAGAACTAATAAAATTGGGGCCTGCGAAATATGAAATGTTGTCAATTCGGTGCACGAGCTTATCCCTGGTAATTTGACACTTTAAAATATTCAGAGAAGGAGATACGTCCGACGATCCAACGATGGGGGTTGGATCGTCGGACGTGGACCTGTATCTTGAAATTGTACGAGATGACGTCATTTGCAAGGAATTTGGAATAGAAATTTATCTTTACTGCGCGCAAGAATAATTGAGCTCCAGGAGGCGATTATGAGTTGTTGTGCTTACAAGTTTCACGTCAACCCCTTCACAAATACACCACCTGTAACTTTCTCGCAAACAAACATAATATTTGGTACCCATACAAGTTCGATTGTAGGAATTCACTTTCTGATAAACCCAAACGAAATCCCAGCAATATACAACTTAAACTAAAACTCGTGGTATGTATTACGATTTGTCAATACACAATCATACGAATGAAATGATGGCAAAAATATTTTTTACTATACACTTCAAACATTGTAGCGCTGTGAATGAACGCAAGAATGCCGAGTCAGGAATAAAAAACATTTATCACGCGGAATTGATTTCATCGCCACTTCAAATCACGTTTATGGTTAGTTCGGGTCGTATAAACCCAAAAAGCAAATACAAATATTGTTTTATTGTACACAAACATGTTATTGTACTCAAAGCGCCAGTTTTTGGCAAATATGGTTTAGGTTTAAAACTACAGGTTACCTACTATTTAGGACAGGTTTGTATGGAGAATAAAACTGTAGCTGATGTAGCGCATAGCACTACTTCTGACCCTATGTAGGTTCGGTGAAGGAGGGAATTAATTTCGTATATTGTCGCTTTCCCAGCAAGTTTATTTCGGAATGAATCATATCAGTTTGTCTATTTAGTCATGTTCTCCGGTATTCGCAGTCAGACTAACTGGGAGGACAACTAACTCCGAGAATTACCTCTCTCGCCAAAAGCCTATTTAGTTATATTCAGACTTATCCGTCCACTCTAATTAAAATATCTATCTACATCTTTGGCTTACCGTTGTAACAAAATCAAAAGTAGCTGGACAACTTAGTACCGGAGGCCGTAATACTAAAGTGTCGAGCTACGTTTGGAGTGGACTAAATAAATACCGTTTTATTAGTGAATACAAACCAACACCAACAACACCAGTAAAGTATAACCAGTGATTTTTTTTTCCTCTAGAAACTTAATTTTATTCTCTGTTCGTTGCATTTACAAATTGCATTCCTTATTAGCCAACCTCATTTTGTGCACCAGTTTCTGCAATACCTTCCCCTCACACAATTTCAGGCGTGGAACGTTCAACAGTGTTCAACAGTGGGGGTAAAATATTGAGACAAAAACGCAACGTGCTCACTATTTGCAGTACACAGAAGAGATATCTATTTGATCTACTAAAACTAGTCTCTTAAACATCTTCCTCGGGCTTAGCGAATTTAAAAAGGTTTTTTTTCTAAAAATAATGTATGTATGTTTTATAAAGTCCCGTTAAATCGAATCCCACGCATGTTTGGGTGTACTATAATAAAATAACTTTTTTGATTTGTAACAATTCTATAAATAATTGTCAAACCATTTGCCAGACCTTTAGTTACCTAAAAACATTTGCCAGATCTTTACCTAAAAACCATTAATTTCATCGCATGTCTTATTTCAGCCAAAACTATGGATATCGAGACCTTTGTGAGCTATTTTTTAACAGCCGACTTCAAAAAAAGAGAATTCGACACGTATGTAAGTAATATTGGCTGAATTACACATTTTTAATTACACATAATTAATTTTATAATTGTATGTATGTATGTACCTATGTTTGTCCGCAAATATCAAAAAAACTATAGTTACTTAAGTCGGAATGCAAAAAATATTTTTTAGTTGGACTAAGTATAAATTAATTTAGGAAACTGTGTAAGTTTAATCAAAATCGGTTCAATAATTTTTGAGATAGAGAATTAATGTGTATCAGTAGTCACTAAGAAAAGAACGTTTACTTACTTGGTTTAACAGCGTAAATGATTAAGTAGGTAATTCGTTTCAATTACAATTAAAATTATAAAAAAATAAGGAAAAAAGTTAATGAATAAAACGAAACCGACTTCAAAAAGTAAACTAGCTTGTTTATTAGCTAGCTGAAGTCAGTTTATTTTATTTTTATAAATTTTCTTTATTACACTCTAATAGCGAAACGGTTAATTATAGTACATAGCTAGAATAAAAAACAAAACATTGTTAAAACCGTATATTTTACTCAATGATCTGATGCTATGGTGAGGAAAAAAGGGTCAATGAGGGTTTCTTAATCACATTGTCCCTTTTTCCATTCTAAAATAGCCGCAAAATCACTTACCCAAAGCTAAATACATACTAAGACACTCTTACTTCTTAACACGTACCCTTGGTCAAATAACGACGCATCTGCAAAATGACAACTTTTCAGGATCTGTGTGTATCATGCAGTTCGTATGATTTGTATGACTTTTAAACAATAAAAAAAACTTTGGACGTAAAGTCACATGCGTCGTTATTTGACCAAGGGTACGAACTACATACTAACAATGACGAATAAAGATAAGTGTAATGACACTATTTACTTTCAGGGTTACTGTTATACTTATTGACCTATTTCTGTCTTGAAGTTGAAATTTTCTAAAATTAAAATCTCTGTTTATCTCTGTATGTGCAATTGTTATGAGTTAGATATATACAGAAATAAATTAAGTATTTACAAGGGTTAATTTAATATTTTCTAAGCTTACTTATGATAACAAACTGTGTGCTGCACCACGGATGCAGTAACGATGCAATTTACGAGATACAATGACGGTTGTTGACTCAAGTTGTTTGAAACATTGTTCTATGATAAACCCATTGGCTCGTTGCTACTTAAGTTAACGAGGGACTTTAAGCATTTATGTGTGCTATTGGAACTTGTGTTCAAAATTGTGTTTAATATGATTATTATTTGTGTCCATAGAGATTCATGTAGGTATAATGTATGCATATTAAGTAAGTAAATTACATAAACGTGAGCGCTTAACGAGGTGCAAAGACAGACTTATCCCTTTATAAAATGATATAGCGTCTCATCTTGTTAACCTTTGTGGAATTTATATCAATGTCGTTAACATTAAGGACGCAAATCGGATTACACACCGGATTGTCGTTAAATTGCTCTACTACAGAGAATTGAAAACGATCCTTTATTGCGTGACAAGCCAGACAATTAAGTCGCCTGGATAAAGTTCATTTTACATAATATATCCCGGTAGAGAATCTTTTGTTTTGAGTATTACCTACAGGGTTATTTACAGGGATAAGTTCGCCTTTATAAGTAACCATTTATTTTTCATCACACTTGCTCGTAATGGGGGCGGGTATGACACGCGCACTTATAGACCAACTCAAGCCGATTTACCTCCCGTGGGTTATAAATATCTATAACTCCCACGGGAGGAAAAACTGTATGAAAATCTATAACTCCCTCGGGAGTTATGAGTTTAGTTTTAAAAGTCCTACGTCATTTCAGACTAAGGAGGTTTTAAATCAGCCAAGGCTTATTTCCCATCTTGAAAACATGGCAACAAAACCAATTTTAGTGTATGTAAAACTTATATTGTATATTTTACTATTATTTTAGTATTTTTTGCAATTATTTTAATGCAATTAAATTAATTTAGTTTAAAATTTTATTTTGAAAATCGGTACAATCTGGCGGTATTGCCTGTAAAGTTTGAAAACTAAAGCTTTTAGCATTATCTGTGGAAGACTATTTGAAGAAGTTGACAATAAATAATTTGATTTTTATTTTATTTATGTTTTCCTCGCAAATGTGATGAAAAACATTGTGTGTATCACGGGCAGTAAGAGGATTACAAACTCGAGTCATTAAAAGCCTAATAGACTCTCGTTTGCAATCCCCTTCTTACTACTCTCGGTGCACAATGTACTATTGTATTGTTTCGTATGATTTTATGTGCAACAAAGTGTTTACATAAATACATAAGAACAATTTACAATTTTATAAACTAGTCTGAAATAAATAACATATGTTATACGAGTAGAAGTTTAATAAGGGATGGCCCAGATCACATGTTTTTGTGGCCCAAGCATCAGGCGAGGGCCATAAGTTTTCGATCTGGGACTTTACTAATTACCGCCCGTGGTGTATCTATAATTTTAGGTCTTCCCTAAGCTAGGAAGAAAAATTTATTCAAAAAACCACAGTATAAAAGAGCAATACCTTACAAATCTACTACGCAGGCTTCGTCCATAAACAAAATTAGTATCCACCACAGGTTTCGTAGGTTCCGTCGTAGCTAGGAAGTGTATTTTCTTCCCGCACTGCAACTGCAACGCCCATAAAGGCTCATATAATTATATAACTGGATTCTGTGCCGATATACCTACACCAAACATCAACTATAGATTTTGTCTGCAAACATCATGGTGGCATCAGATCAAAACTTAGCAGCGGAAATTTACCAAAAAATTAAAACGACCTCAAAAAATGAAAAAATAAAGGTTTTTTTTTTAAAAAATCTTGCCATTTATTATTATATTAAATATGCCTTAACTATTTTTTTGAAGTCGGTGCCAGCCTCGTAGCGCATACTACGACTACCAAGTGACAACGTTTACTCCAAATATTAACAATGGCACCGATCTCAAAAAATAGTTGGCATACCTACTCTAGATGTCGTAAATGACAAATTTTATTTCTTCTTTTTTGAAGTCGGTTTATATTTATTAAAACTTACTTTTTTATTTCTTAGTTTTAATAAATAGCAAATGATTTACGCTGTTACGCGGTTTCCTAGTGACTGATAAACACTTAACTCTCTATATCAAAAACTACTGAAACAATTTTGATAAAACTTGCAGTTCCCTAAGTTGGATTATACCTAGTTCAACTAAAAAAGATCTTTTGCAAACCAATTCATAGTTTTTGAGATCATACAAACACACATACATACAGACATGGCAGATATGTTTAGAAGTTGATACAGACTAACATAATTATATAAAAACTGCGCAATCCTGACAATATTACATACATACGGGTCGGAATAATAATCTTCCTATTTGAAATCGGTAAAATATCTAGGAGCAATGACTGGCTAGTTACGAGTATTAATATAAAATTTATTTAACGGTTATGAAAGACATTAAACTATTTATTACATTACTTAGCATGGAATAACGAAAATATACTTGCCTCCTTTGTGAAGTCTATACATGGGTCAATTGCAGAAAAAATGTACCTTTTACTTTTTTTGTCTGATCATGGTATGTCTTATACCATTTTACTCAGAATCATGAGCACTTCTCATTTATGAAATAAAAAAACTAACTCCAGGTAAAAGCACAGTAAGTGTATTATGAAGTTTGCATGTAGGGGAGACCGGGTATGGTTGTCTCGCGGGTTGGTTGTCACAGCGGCCATAAAATAATACTAAACGAAGGAATAAGTGCATCGATTGGTGAAGTACGGAAGGATTACAGCTCTTGCGATCTTTTAGCACCGATCGATGTACTTAATGTTTCGTTTAGTATTATTTTATGGCTGCTGTGACAACCAACCCGCCAGACAACCATACCCGGTCTCCCCTATGTAACTTTGACGTTTTTCTCTGCGACGTTTTTAGATACGAGTTTCTTTTTTCCAAGTAGTGACGGTTTGGTACCTCTTGACCTGGTCTTCCTCCAGTGTCACTGTGACGTGTCGATTATGGGACACCCTGTAGATATTTTTAACAAATTTTCAACACCTATTTAAATCCCTTAGCTTAGACGATGAATTTCGAAAAATGCCTTCGTATCTCTTGCCTACTTTACATACTTAACTTGTGAAAATTTAAGCTAGCTTCAGTAGTTTCGGCTGTGCGTTGTTGAGTCAGTCAGTCATTACTTTGCCTTTTATATGTAAGTATATAATAATAAGAAGATAAAAAAAAATACGAAATAAGAACCTCCATTTTCGAAATCAGTTAAAAAGTTTCGCGATCCCTGTTCTAGTCCGTACCAGTCACCAAATTGCCGTGGCCGTGTTTCATCGTGCTGCTGGGCGCTGATATGTCGCAACGCAGGCAGACAGCACTCTCTGCGTTGAATAACGCCATCAACACAGATTTGATTAATGTTGTTGATGCGAGATTGATGAATTTGAATTACTAAGGAATCGTTGAGATTAATCTGCCTAATTACTAAGGTTAGGTCTGCGTTTAAGCCCTGTAAGAACTAAGTGGCAGCAGATAAATAGGTAAGGACTACCCATTATTTTTTTGTTATCACTAATTGATTCTTGTATATTTTATAATTTTTCTTATAATTTATCATTCTCATCAAGATCTCTGGGACCCGTGCATTTAATGATATTGAGAAACGTTTCAGTTAAGCTTTAACTAGCAGCTACATTAATTGAAAAAAACTCAATTAGTTAAATTAAGAGATACTTTATTTTAACCTACCGAAGAAGTGGATTTAAACGCTTCGCTACGGAGCCTGCTGGGTTTTAACTAAACACCTAGCTTAGCTCGGGCTCGAAAAGACTTTATTTAGAGCTCAGTTGTTAACGATGGGCACAAAAAGTTGGCTACTAATAGATTTGCCGATGCAGATTAGTTATTATTACATTCCTGTTAGTTGCATACTACTTAATTTATCAAATCAATTTCAGAGTTTTTGTGGCGAAAACAATAACATTTCTTTATCAATTAAATGCCCGTATTACCTCTCGAATTCTCGTATTTGATATTGACCGCGTTGCTATGTAATTATTATTATGCTTAGCAAATAAAAACCTTTTAATAATTGGCATTTATTTGATATCGTTTCGTGTTTACAATAAAGGAGAACTGCAAATAATTTATGCGATTTCAATATGCGCTCAAACTTGAAGTTTTCATACAAAAAACAAGAATTCCCTCACTCGCAGCGAAACAATAGACCCCTTCGGAGCGCGCGTCCGCCGTGGGTCGACATCAACGGCGTTAGCGTACTGCCAGGAGAATTATATTGTGGCACTGTGACGTTTAGAGCCCCGGAGCTTCTACTCTCACCGCGCGGACGGCCAAAAACGAGTGAAATCCATCTGGCGATGTTAAAAAACCTTCTTGCCTTTTTATTCTATCCTTCAAGTGACAAGTCGATTTTTTAAATCAAATTAGGATTTCCTTTTCTTTTAATATGTTCGCAAGTGCTAACCAAATTCAATCTCTTGCATAATCATTAGTTAGTATGCTAAGATATCTTAGATTAGACTAGAAATTCGTCACGTCACGTCACAGTGCCCCACCCGCGGGCGTGCTCAAGCATCCGTCTTCAGTATCTATTTGATGTACGACGCCATGCTTATTGACAAGTGATTTATGGTTGAGCATTCACCTCGGGCATCTATTCTGCTGTGTACCAGATTTTCATGCTTATTCAAGCGTTTATAAAGTAATTTAGTTTGAGGGGATTCCAAGGTTGCTATTTCGCTATTCACGTAAAAACGACCGGACCGATTTTCATGAAATGGTGTAGGTTAGGACCCCAATTAACACGTAGGATACCTTTTTCCGATAATACTGGAGCAAACAGAGAAATTTTACTTATAACACCTCCACGAACGCAGTCGCAAGCGGCTCTAATAGTCTTCGTCGTCAAAAATCGCACTAAGTTGTCTTGATTTAACATATTTCAATTTCTTTGTAACTAGTAACTAATGCTAATTACATTATAATCATTTTTTAATTACTCTTATGGGATACGCTTGTGTGCGAGAAATAGACAGGGTGGTTTTCGACATATTAAAAGGGGTGAAATTCCAACTAATTTTTTCGGTAAAAATTACTTTTCTCAAACATGGCATGAAATGTTGACATTACGTGCCTAAAAATAGGCTACAAAGTACCTCGTTTCCTATGCGGTTTGACACTTGGCACGGAATGGAATTTCATACTTACATTTTTTTTAATTTCCATTCCACATTTATTTGGGCCCCAGCATCACGGCATTCAGCCATTAAAAAAACAAAACACGATTTTTGCTATATTTTGCAGTTTTATTTATTTAAAATTGACATGAACATAACAAATAACACATTATAAACAATTTCCAATTATTATAAATTGCAAACTAAACCACAGAATACACATTTAAAATATTTCATCTAAATATTCGCGGTAAAAATGTGAACTGAAACAGCTTGGCCGAACTTGCATTGTCTATGGATATAATGTCAGTTTGTTTGTGTTATAAAATATTAAGTAAGGTTATTATAGTAAGTTTATTTATTTCATTGCATGTTTGAGAAAAGCACTATACATACCTCGGCGGGAAATGGGGTTGCCGGCCTCGTAACTATCTGGCCTCGCTTCGCTCGGCCAGCTATATGTACTCGACCGGCAATTCCTTACTTCCCGGCCTCTGCAGTAATGTACTATTAATTTTTGTTTCTGGGCAAAAAAATTTTTTTACAGATTTTTACAGTTTTCTATGAAATTTTGGGCGGTACATCTGCTTGACGCAGAATAACTTTTGATTTTATTGTTCAAAGCTGTAAGAAACAAATGTTTTTAAGATCAAATTTAAGTGCTATACGAAAATAAGCATGAAAAAATGGTCACAATATTCGCAAACTTTCGAGAAAAACGGTGTTTTCCGTAAAAAAACGGAAGTTTTGCAGCCGTTTTTCACAACTTAATTTTTTTTTTGAGGATTTTATTCTTCAAGTCGGTCGTTTATTGTTATTGCTACTAATTAACGTGTCTATTTCCATGAACCTGCAATTTTTTCTTACAATTTTAAGCAATTAGATCAAAAGTTATACCGCGGCAAACAGATGTACTGCTGAAAATTTCACTGAAAGTTTAAAAATCTGTAAAAAAAACCAATGACCACAAACAAAAATTAAAATCAGTTATACCGATATTATTGGCTGAAATTTCACCCCTTTTCATATGTACAGATTATCGAAAACCACCCTGTATATATCCAGGTAATATCTAAGTTTTAATGAAATACAAGTTCAGTGCAATTTGTCTACATGGATTACGTGTCTAACCTGTATTTAAAATAGATAGCATTAAGAGTCAACTAGAATCAGCTTTGACGCTGTTTTGTTTGCACATTCAACACACATTTAGGTAGGTACTTGAGTAACGCGTAAGATATCACAAACAATGCGGTTAGCTGAGAAACTTGAAGTAAACCCAGCTGAAACGTGGTTCTGAGCAAACTGAGCAAAAAATGAACTAAAGAGAAGATGCTAGTACTTATACGTTAAGTTCTTTTTTCCAGCTTTTGTCTTGAAACCTTACCTATGTAAAATTACGTATTTTGAATTAGAAAAATAAATATTATGGTCAATTATAAATAGTATTACTAGTGGATTTATAAGCGTTGGCGCCGTATGCGTCCGCTATAGCCTGCGCTCATCCAGTTGTTGGCATTTTTGGCACGAATGAAAGAGAACCGTTCCAAATGTATTGGATTACCGACAAATGTCATCCGTAGGGATGAAGCCCTGCATGCTCGCCAACGCAGGTTATTGCGATTCACCAAAACGTTCCAGAAGATTCTGGACGTAAACGCGCTTTTCAAAACCCAATGAGGAGGAAATTCCGCTCTTAAACATTTCGCTTATTACTTCTGCGGTTGCTGGAGCGTTTAAAGTGGGTCTCTACTTTAAACTTCAAAATAGGGAAAGTTTAAATTCTACTTAAACACACTGTTAGCGTGGCTGAAGAACCTATGTTATGTTAGTTGTAAATTTAAGAACTTCCGTTGTAAATAAACTTTGCTTTTACCACGGTGTGTGTGGAAATGCAAGTCTTCCTTAAAATTATTTTAAGCCGCTTGCTAGTACCATACTTAAAATAACAAATACCTAAGTAATTTACTATATGATAGAGGTAAGCTGAACCTGTTGGTGAAGGTACGTTTGAGCTTCATAACACAATGCCTGTCAAAACTATAACTTGTTTTAGATAAAAATTATAGCTTTTTATCCAGTTTATCAAGTATGTGGTACAGTGTACAACAATCGAAATATAGTTTAATAAGAAACAACGCCCCTAGTAGTATAATTCGATTAAAAATTTACCCCCACATTTACTGTTTCCAAGGGCAAGAACCATACTTTCCCTAACATTTAACGACCAATTATGGCGAACAACAAAGCACATCTTTTACACCTAAGCACATTTTTGAGAACATATAAAATATAATTTAATACATAATTTGAGTACTTTTCGTGTACAAATACTTAAACATATAAGTAAAAAAGGAAGATCCTATAAGACACATTCCGTGTCAAAAATGGTACCCCATTTTTCTTTTCCTATAAATAGCAGTTTATGCAACTGATACATAATAAGGAGGCTTAAAATACGAGTGTGGTTTTCATGATAAGATCACACGAGTGTCCTAAGGCTTAATTATGTACAGTTGCACATAGAACATTACCACATTACCTTATTATCTACACATATTATACTCGTAAGTCCTCAATCATGTGTTCGGTACTGTAAGAATAACCGCCATTTTAGGTCATGGCCTACTAGATTTTATAATTGTATAGATTTTGATGTTATTATGATTTTTCACACATTATTATAACTGGAACAGATAACTCACTGATGTCACATGGTTGCAATAATGATGGTATTATGTGCGGTTTCCGAATGCATAATATATGATTTATGATATGGTTGTAGATAAAAGATGTAAGATGTGGAACTAGGTAACACATCCTCTCAAATCCTTAATTTCTACTTATTATAACGACGCAAAAGTGATTGAAAAATCCTCCTAGATTTTTTCATCTTATTTTTAGGGTTCTGTACCCAAAGGGTGCCAACGGAACATTATTACTAAGCCACCGCTGTCTGTCCGTCTGTCCGTGAGTCACAGGGCTCTAGCTTTGAAACCGTAATATGTAGAGACTTGAAATTTTCACAGAATATTTACCTTTATTGCCTCCAGAACAAAAAATAATAAAAACAAAATAAAGTTAAAAATAAAAAGTAGTCCCCATACAATAAAATTGTTTTTTTGGCGTCTTTTTGCTCAACAGTGGGACGGAACCCTTCGCGCGCGAATCCGACACTGGGCCGGTTTTTTTTTAATATTTTGTTTTAAAATAATATTTTGTACAAAATGTTTGTGTAAAATGATATTTTGACCTACCTGTACTATGTTCTTGACAAAATATTATCACACAGTTCACCTAGTGAACTGTGTGATGATATCTCACTTCTTTTCAAGTTCGGAGATAAACGTACCTTTGATTATTTTTTCAAGTTAATTACATTTCTTTTATTCAGTCAATGTGTGCAGACATTTAACATTAAACGCATCAGTTAAAGCCAATTATCAAGTATTGGAAATACGAAAGGGTATGCATGAAGCAAAAATCAAGAAGAATCCTATTTAATCCAACATGAAAAGTATATGTACAAAAATAGGAACTGTATGCTTTAGTATAAAATCGTAGGTACCTATACTTCTCTTTTATATAAAATATGGTAGTGTGTTTGATATTTGAAGTGAATTCACAAAACTACCTTTAGTCGCATGTGGTGCTTTTATGCTGTCAAACTGACATGCCTGTGGCGAACAGAAATCATTTGCTGTAAATGTACAACTGAAAATAAACTTCCTAACGATTTTAGGCGTTTTATTAATATTTTGTTGTCATGCTGCCTACTATTGCACAAATAAAAATAAACGAGAAGGAAGACATTATAAATGCATATGAGGCGGTTCGAAGTTTAGAAAAAGTCTGTCCGTCTGTCTGTGTCTGTCTGTCAAAAAATGAAACTTCTAAGTTGACGTGAAAAAAATATACGTAAAAACGTAAATTTCGACACTCTCAAGGAAACCGTCTTATACTACAAGTATAAGAAAAAATGTGAAACTATTCAATATTAATTAAATCATAAAAAATATTACATAGACTGTACTAAGAGAATGAAGATTTATAGTTGCCTATGTACCAAAAAATTTATACTAGTCAGACTCGCACTTGTCCTTGTGGTTTTTTTTATATTACCTACTTTTTCATTTCTCCGTTCTCTTAATTTTAATTATAATAATTGAATTAGGCTGTTAAGTACACGTTTTTCTAGTGACTGATACACACATAACTGTCTATCTCAAATACTACTGAACCACAGATTTTTATGTTAGACTATAAGTAACCTAGTCCAACTAAAATTATTTTTTGCAGGCTTTTTAGGGTTCCGTAGCCAAAATGGCAAAAACGGAACCCTTATAGTTTCGTCATGGGTTCACCCTGTTGTGGCATAATTTTGTAAGTACTAATTCTTTGTGGCATAATGTATATAGCCATATTAGGCTTTGTGCATAAACTGTTATCGCAGAATCTATATTCGCATAATTTTATTACGCAGAATTACGTTAGTCCGAATATTATTTGGTCCTACTTTTCATGTTCCGAATCATATTTACACATAAATTAAATGATTATAAAATTATAACACCGAATACTATCGTGGCAGAAAGATGTTTTGTCATAATATAACTTTTAACTGTATTGTCGACGACAATAAATGGTTTTGTAACCTAACCTACTTTTTCTTCCCGCAGTTCGTTTTTGTTTGGTGATGCAGTTCAAACCTAACCTATACCTAACTTAACCTATACCTAACTTAACCTAACCTACTTTTTCTGCCAGCAGTTTGTTTTTGTTGGGGGACGCAGTTCAAACCTAACCTAACCTACTTTTTCTGTCTTATCTTTTTTTTCTTGCGGGGGGCTTCGCCCCCCGAGTCCCCCTTGTAGAGAGCTTCGTCCCCCATCCCCCCTTTTTTGGCCTTTCCATAGCTATGAACTCGTGCAAAACTAACTTAACCTAACCTACTTTTTCTGCCAGCAGTTCGTTTTTGTTAGGGGATGCAGTTCAAACCTAACCTATACCTAACTTAACCTAACCTACTTTTTCTGTCTTATCTTTTTTTTCTTGCGGGGGGCTTCATCCCCCGAGCCCCCCTTGAGGGGGGGCTTCGCCTCCCGTCCCCCCTTTTTTGGCCTTTCCATAGCTATGAACTCGTGCAAAACTAACTTAACCTAACCTACTTTTTCTGCCAGCAGTTCGTTTTTGTTGGGGGACGCAGTTCGAACCTAACCTAACCTACTTTTTCTGTCTAATCTTTTTTTTTTTTTCTTGCGGGGGGCTTCGCCCCCCGTCCCCCTTTTTTTTGCCTTTCCATAGCTATGAACTCGTGCAAAATTCTAGTTGCTTGAATGTTTTAACCTAATCTAAGCCCCTTTTCTATCAATTGTTTATTTTGTAAGGACACAGTTCTAAATCTAACCTAACGTTTTTAGCAACAGTTCTTTATTATGAGATTTGTGAGGGATCAAAGTTCTAGCCTAACCTACTAAGTTAGGTTAGAATTGCTAGATGTTAAATGTTATTAGTTCATCGTTATACTGAATGAACAAGATGTCCAATGGAATTATATCACTTGATTATTATAATAACTTACCTCTCCTAAACCTAACCTATCAATCTCGGACAATCGATAATATGCCGAATAAAATTCTGCACAATAGAATTATGCGTAAAAATAATCGGTCATAATAATAGTATGCGAACTTAATTTCAGACAACTACATATTCGGGATGTAACTAATTATGCTTAATAAGGTTTCTGCCACATTACCATTCGACGAAAACCGATTATGCCACATCTGTTATGCTAAAACAGTTTCGGACAATAAATGTTATGCCACATAGAGGGAACCCTTCGTCATGTCCGTCCGTCCGTCTGTCCGTCTGTCCGTATGTCACAGGCATTTTACTCAAAAACTACAAGATGTATATTAATGAAATTTGGAATATAGGTGTCTTGTATGAGTCGCTACTTAGTTTGGTAGTTAAACAACTAAAATAAATATTTTTAGGGGGGGCACTCCATATATGTAACAGAACCTAAAAAAAATTTTTCAGCAAATATCATTACAGCTCTTTAAAAAAAACTATAAGGTTTCAAAGAAATATTTTTCATTAAGTGAATATATTTGGAAATAATCGCTCCGAAAGTTTTGTAAATTGTGCCCCCCCCCCCCCCCCCCCCCGAAAAACATGAAAAAAATCACGAAGGTAACGCTTAATTAGTACTTTCAACGAAAATTATTTTCAACAAGATCGAATTAACATCTATAGGTACATACACTTACGAAATTCGGCACACACGTTTTGAAGCCGGTATAGAGTGACATATATTAAAAACTGTGCAATAGGGAATATGCATGATTTTTTTTTAACACATTGCTTAACAAAATATGAAAATACCGTAAAAAATATGACATAAAGTCAAAATAAAATTAAAATCAAACGAGAAATACGGAAGATATAAACATTTTAAAGCACTAATCAGACAGCGATTAGACAGAGATATCCGATATGGACTATGACGTCATAGTACACGGCCGCCATACAATCTCCATACTATATTCTGTTTTGTTAGAAAGAGATAGAGATAAATCTTTGTTGTCTTATATCTTGATTATTTTTATAGTTATTTGAAAAATATTTTTTTCCTACTGTTTTTTATATGAATGAGCTTTTATTAAAGTAAATAAAAAATATCATGCATATTCCCTATTCTGACAATATTACATAGGTACATTCGGGTTGTATTGATAACCTACTTTCTTTAAAGTCGGTTAATAAGTTATAGAATTTACTTCATTTTGTTATTTATTCAAACGAGATTCACAAGAACACGCGATAACAATGGGAAGTTCAAATTTCTTTTGCGCGTCGGAGAAGTTTTCAATGAAATGTTCCCATCATTTATTCAGGGCTCTGTTTGTCTTTTATTTTATTAGATTCTCGACTCGGGCAATCATCTTTGATCTGTGAGCCTGACACCATATTGAACCTTTGACTTATTAAAGGTCGAGTTTTACATTACTGGCATCAGGACCACCTTAACAATTTTAAGGAGCATATCGTCCATAGACGTCGTAGACTTAACAACGCTTAAATTGAATTTACCGTACATGAAAGTGTTAAAAATAATGAATACCACTATACTCTTTCACACAAAAAATATTCTAATAGGTCCAGTCGTCTTCGAGTAACCGGGGAACATAAATAAATAAATTATCCCGATGAACTAAAACCTTCTTCTTTTTTGAAATCCGTTAAAAACACGTCAAATTAGTCAAAAGTGCCGTTTTATAATTACTAAATAAACTCTATTTTTATTAGTCTTGTGGGGCTTTAATATTTTAAAAAACGCAAATCCAGACCGTTTGGATAAGCGTTAAAAAAAACTATATTAGCCAGAAAACTGCAACAAAATTAATAGTCTGCAGTGAAGCCGGTGATTCCACCAATTTATATTGAGCCTTGCAAACGTTCAACTACGTTAGTCGAAAATCGTGGCATGTATGCGCCAATGTTTATTAGGGTTCTTGCGAGAGTGGACGCGTTGGGCTCTATTTTGTTTTAATTCAGTCTGCGAAGCTGGTGTTGCTCTAAATGCGGTTACCAAAGCACCGGCGTTTGGCGAGATTCCCACGATGACTTGACATTTTTGTTCTGTCTAATCGTTGGAACCTGTCAACTGTTGTCTGCCTTCGCATCAGCTACATAGCTCTCTACGGTTACGTATTAAGTATAATGCCGAAAATTCATAATACCTAAAGTTGAAATACCGATGGACAAAATACCGAAAATCAAAATACCTACCGAATGTACAAAAGGCCAATTTCCGATATACCGAAGCTCAAAATAACTATTTTCAAATGACCTAAAGTTCAAAATCTCGAAATTTTATAATCCCGAATGTTTTAAACCTCGAAAGTTTAGGTATAATCCCGAAAGTTAAAAATCCCGAAAGTCAGCCAATCGTTCCGGGCTTTTATATATACTCTAGGGGTAGGGCAGACAAGACCACGTGGAGTTGGGGCTAGCAGCTTCTGTTGTCACAGTCTTCGGGATTATAATCTTCGGGATTATAGTCTTCGGGATTACGGTTTTCGGGATTATAATATTCGGGATTTCATCCTTTCGGTCAAACGTTATTTCGGGATTTTAATTTCGGCCAAATAAACATTCGACATTTTAATTGTCGGCCTTCCGTCCATAGGCCTTTGAAATTTGGTATTTTGAACTTCGGTATTGTAATAACTAACCCTCTCTACTTAATTGAAACGCGATTGACAACGTACAGCGTAAACCATCATGCCACTAGGGCGATAACATTTTTCACAAAAATCTTTTAAATAGCGCTCTAAGAAAAAAATGAGAATTGATATGAAAATCCTACCCCATCACTGCTGAACATAAGCGTCTCCTAAAGAACGCCAACGTAACCGGTCCTACGCCGCCCACATAGAGAAATCAGACAGCGGCCACCTTCACCATGTCAACGCTCCACCTGATAGGAGGTGTAGTACCCAAGCTGCGTCTTGCGATGTATGGTCACCGTCACAATCTCCTCGGCCCCAGTGCCCTATTTCTCCCTCAGCTAAGATTGCAACCACGAACCCGTTTTGTGCGGACATTGTAAACTTTCGGAGTATTCTCCAGTTTTCCTTTATAATACGGCATCTAAAGCAAGTTTTATAGCTTCAAAAAATACAAGTTTCCGTGTCCTGTAGCAAAGCACGCACTTAAGGAACAACAAATCCGAACTCCAAGTGATTGTGGCAGCATCCGTGCGGTGTGGTAAGTTGGACTACGTCCAAATTTAAGATCAGTAACAATGTTCGAAAGCAGAATCACAAAAAGGATGTTTTGGCATAATTAAGGGAAAACTAATTAAAAACTGTTAATAATTTATTTCTAGTACAATAAAGGTTATTTGTATCATCCCATTTTTTTATAAAATTCCCAGTAACTTTTTTATTATTATTATTATAATATTAGGTAGATTAATATCTACTAGTCATGCTGATATCGCTAGTATGATGCATATTGTTAAGTATTTGATAGACAAGTCGAACGCGGTATAAAATATTCACGTCCACTTTCTGCGCTTTATTTTATTGTGCTCTAATGACATAAAAGAGTTTCTCGTTCGACGATAATGAAGCTATCCAGCTAACAAGGTTTCGATGAAGATGCTTACTTAACCTTAATATTGTATCTTTGTCTAAAATGTTTTTCAAAAACTATAAATCATGACATACCTCCTTAAAAAATAAAACATGCAAAAATATGCTACGGCTCTGTTGTTATAAGGTACTTACCCATGTTTCATGATTTATCTGTTACGAATTGCTTGCTTTTCCAATACGCTATAGCGAAATTATGGAGATACATTTTGGAGGTTGATCCCAAGCTCATCTGTTGCAAAAATTACGCGTTAATTTAATGTCCGACAACATTTTGGATGTGCTTTGGTTTTGAAGATGTGCAATTTCCTAACTCACTAAATATTTCCGTATTCATTAACTTTATTATCATTTCTGTTCCAACGAGTTCGTTTACAATACAGAAAAATTAAGAAAAGGTCACGAGAGAATAACTGTTGAATATTTTCACTGTTGATGGGATTAAATGTACCGTATAATTTAACAGCCTTGCTCAAGGAAACAATTCCACATAAAGCTGGATAAGGCGGACAAATAGGTTTTCCTTTTTATTTGTCAAAGGGCAGAATTTTTTTCTATGTAAACTGGAATGCCCTAGGAGTCTTGTGAAATTAAACAATTAGGTACATACTCATATTAAAGTCTCGGCTTACTGTTAAGTTTTATGTAGGTATTTATAACATTATAATAACATAGATATCTTTTGAAAGTTATGCTATGATGAGAAATTAGGAGACATTATCATTTTAAACAATACGTATGACTCTTATAAGGTTGAGATAAATTAAATTAATAGGTTATAGTTGGTTCCGCACCTCAAAAGGAAAAAACGGAACCCTTATATGATTACTTTGTTGTCCGTCTGTCCGTAGGTCTGTTTGTTTGTCTGTCTGTCTGTCAAGACACTTTATCTCGGGAACGCGTAGAGGTATTGAGTTAAAATTAATACTATATACGCAAATTTACGGTCTCTTGAAGCTGTGAAAAAATCAAACATCTAAGTTAACGTGAATAAAAGATACGGCGTTTATGTCGCAAAAACGTAAATTTCGACACTCTCAAGAAAACCAAAATTCAAAGGGTACTTTCCGTTGACCTAGAACTATGAAGTTTGGCAAGTAATACCGACTTATACTTCAAGTATAGGGAAAACTCTGAAAACTATACAAACGGGAATCAAAATTTATGGGGTACTTTAATATACATATTATATTACCTATAAATTTGTACGGAACTATCGGTGGGCGAGTCTGACTCGCACTTGTCCGGTTTTTTAGCTATTTACGTTCTAGATAGTGCATAGCACCAATACAATATTGTTAAAGAGGCAATGCGAGCTAAACATGCAACTTACATTTAACTACCTTTTGCCTGTGTGAGAATTTCGAGAAACCCGTGAATATTATGGGTGCACGTGATACAAATAACATCTAAAAAATCGACGTATTAAGTACTATTCAAACGTATGCTGGGTGTTAAGCAATCAATCAAAAACTGTTACTGACCAAGCAAATGAAGTAGGCAAAGTCTTTAGATGAGTTGGCAAGGGGGACATTCGGAGTTCTAACTTTATTTGAACATTACAACAATCACTCGAGCACCGTTTATTCGATCCTGTCCTTGGCCAATAGCATTTTTAAACTCAACTGCTTTTCCTCTGCACAGTAGGACGAAATAAAGACGAAGCATTTAGCCAGCAGTGGGTGGATACAAGCTGAATAGAAATATAATACAGACTACTTTTGTACCAAATTGCAGATAAGAGAAAGTATAAAATCCGTGTGATCACTATTTCGCTGGCTCAATACGAGTATTACAGGGTTCTATGGTTCACTTAATCACTTTTGACGAATTGAAATTTGGACATTGTCATAGTGACGTAAAGTCTAATTTTAACTACCCAGAAAATGTAACATAGAACCGTGTAATATTGAGCCAGCGATTTGTTACACGTGTATTAGATACTAAGATAAAGGATAGTTTTGTTGTTCGTAACCTAAGCTGCTCCTAGCAAACTAGCAGAGGCAGCAGCAGAGGCAATATTTGTGACGTCATTTAGCCAGAGCGGAAATGTAACTTGAAAAGATTTATATCTGTGCCTAAATCTTTGAAAGAACCTTTTAGTCTATCCGCAAATAATTGCGGTCAGGTTAATGAGTTTGCGTTTCCCGTTTTAACGTGAAGTTTAGCGCTCGTTATTTTGACTAAGGAGAGGACGAGTTGCAATACTACAAGCGGTTTAGTATCACTGCGGTTTAATTTTGGACATTGCGAATGGAATAAAATTGATAATATACCAAGTTTTCTAATAGTTTCATTAATACATGTATTTGTCTCCGTAACAAATATTTTTTCTTGTATAAACCGGCATCAAAAAGCTTTAACCCTTATATAGGTACATATAGTTTGTCTATTTTTGTGTGTCACACAATACCTTTATGAAACTGAAACTAAAGTCAACTTACCTATTGAATGAGGCCTCACTCACTATAGGCCGGCACAAATAAGAAGCTTTCGCATTACATTCATTTATTGTGACAAAAGACAGACGGCTCTGCTATTGATACTAGAGCTTATGAAGTAATTAATCATCATCATCCTTTACACCTGGACATGTCCTCTGCTGAACACGGGCCTCCCCCAAAGACATCCATAACGACCGGTCGCACGCTTTTTGCCTCCATCGACTTCCGGTGACCCTAAGGGCTTCCGCCAAAGCATGCACACGCCTGCTGTCTATATTGAATTTTGAGAATTTACAAAAAATGTTGTGTATTGTATTATTAATATGGAGTATTTGTAATCAATATTTTAAAATTGATGAAATCATTCCAAAATTAATATTATAACACTTAACGATTTTCTCTTTCAATGTTCCTTCATGACTGAAGATAACTAAGGATCGTAATGACCGATGATGTCCCGTTACATGACGACCTGTCCTGATGGAGCTTCAGCGAATTTTCAACTCGGTAATATCTTCCGGGAGAACCCCTGAGGCGTGGCACAGGAGCATTGTCGTGCTGTTCTACAAGAAGGGCGATAAGACCTTTCTGAAGAACTTTAGGCCCAATTGGCTGCTGAGTCACGTCTACAAGTTTTATTCGAGGGTCATTACGAATAGACTTGAGCGAAGACTTGACGAGTTCCAGCCTTCAGAGCAGGCCGGGTTTCGGGGAGGTTTTAGTAACGTAGACCACATCCACATAGTTAGGCAAATTATACAGAAGACTGAATAGTATAATCAGCCCCTGTGTTTGGCGTTTGTGGACTACGAGAAGGCATTCGACTCTTTTGAAACCTGGGCTGTTATGGAGTCTCTGCAGAGATGCCATGTCGATACGCGTTATATCGAGGTATTGAGATGTCTTTACAACGCCGCCACAATGTCCGTCCCAATACAAGGCAGTCAAACAAAGGCAATCCAGCTGGCGTGAGGCAGGGGGATGTCATATCGCCGAAACTGTTCACCAATGCACTGGAGGACGTTTTCAAGACACTTGACTGGACAGGACGAGGCATTAACGTAAACGGTGAATATATCGCACACCTACGATTAGCGGACGACATAGTCGTTATGGCGAAACCACTGCAGGAGCTTCAGGTAATGCTGAGTAGCCTAAATGAATCCTCCCGACGGATTGGTCTGGGCATGAATTTGGATAAGACGAAAGACACGTCGATGGAATACCTCTCGAAATTGTCGAAACATAAGTCTACCTAGGTTAGACCCTACAGCTGCGTAGAAACAACTTCGTGAAGGAAACCGATAGGAGGATTCAGTTGGGCTGGGCAGAATTCCGGAAACTACGCCAAGTATTTTCGTCGCTGATACCACAAAGCCTAAAAACAAAAGTCTTTAACCAGTGCGTCTTACCTACAATGACTTATGGTGCCGAAACGTGGACACTGACGTTGCGGCTGGTCCAGAAGCTAAAAGTTGCTCAGCAAGCTATGGAGAGGGCTAAGCTTGGAGTCTCTCTGAGGGATAGAATTCGTAACGAAGCAATCCGTGAGAGAACTAAAGTTACCGACATAGTTACTCGAGCAAGTAACCTGAAGTGGCAGTGGGCTGGCCTCATCTGCCACAGAACTGGCAATTGCTAGAGCAAAAGAGTTCTGCAGTGGAGACCGCATATAGATAAACGCTGTGTGGGACGCCCCCCGGCTAGATGGAGCGACGATCTGCGCGGGCCGGCTAGCAGCAACTGGATGAGTATAGCTGATGATCGAGCAAAGTGGCGCGTCTTGGGAGAGGCCTACGTCCAGCAGTGGATTGCCGCAGGCACGTCGTTGAAAAGTGTTTATGTAATGCTTACGAGCACCACCCAGCGTATTTATGTCGACAGAAATAGACGTTTTATGGCCGCGTTCACAAAATGACTCGTTAACTGTCGGACAACACTTAGCGTGTGTTTAATACTAATATTGAATTAAAAAAATATATTACTCGTATATAATACATAGGTATATAAATGTTTTCAATTAGAATCTAGACCTGTCCTGTCATAAATTTGTTTAGTCGTATAAGTTTTTGTTGTTTAAACAAACGGAGAATTGAAAACGGACGCGATCCCAGAATGAAACATTTGCCAGTAGCTAATTCTTCACCTCTCTGATTTCGACCCATAAGGTGGTAGCACTCACTAATAAAATCACAAAAAAACCTTTTAAATCCCTACATGTGACTTATGTGGTGAGAGTTCCAACTAAGAAGATAGTGACCTTCACCAAAGAAGAGTTTTCGCCGGTGACTACCTGACACCACGAACAGCGTTAGCACATCGAAGTAAAATGTGACCTAGTTGTTAAGTTTATATTGTAATATTTAATACGTACGTTAGATTGTAAGGTATTTATCTGTGGGCCTTTGATGCCTGAAATAAATTATTATTATTATTTGTAAGTCTTTCCCGTTCACGGGACAATGGTGTCCCGGACATATGCAAGGGCTATTGTTGATTGATGGAATCTTACTCTACCGGGCTATGGTAGTGGAAATATGGACTAAATACTGGGCTATGGGTTGAGACATGACGGCGCCTGTCAGGAAAAGTGTCATATGGCTTTCGTGGCACTGACAGACCGTGACTTGCCCTCTTCTAAATGGGCCCCTGTTAAATAGCGACATTATAAAATGGCCTAGGGGTAACACCGGTGCGAGGGGCTGCAGGGTGTCGAAAGGTGTGCTGCGCTTTTTCCCAGGGTACTCGCGGCGTTATGCCCTTTAACACTTCCATGCCTGGATCATATAGCTCTCGCGACTCCACTCTGAACGACCGGTTAAGGCAAGTCAGAGGCGGAGGTCCTTTCACTCTTACCCATGGACCCTCCCTAAGGACCCCCAGGAGCACTCGGGTACGTGGGGTCGCTACTCCCCAACAGCTCGCCACAAGCTGCCCTGCGGTATTATTATAGGCATTATCTTTTATCTAAATATATAAAAGAAGAAACTGACTGACTGACATATCAACGCACAGCCCAAACCGCTGGTCCTAGAAATTCCAAATTTAGCACGTAGGTTCCTTATAAGGTCTAGAGTTGCACTAAGACTCCCTAAATAAGGTTCAAATAGGGGTCCAAAATTTGAATGGAGAGTCTACAATTTTTGAAGTAAGAAGTTTGAAACTTCATGTTTAGACTCTTCATAAAAAATATTAAAATAAATGAAGAGTGGTTTCACGGTTTTCCGCTATTCCTCCACTACAGGGTTTAAATGGGAGTTGAAAGATCGGTATCGGGACTCTACGATATCCCGTTAAATAGTTCCCTTGCGAGAGTAACGGGAACAACGCGGGCGAAGCTGCGGGAAAAGGCTAGTTATAAATATTTAAATCTGCTTCTGTCTGATCAAAGTCTACACGGATCTAACTAAAGGTTAAAAAAATATAATTTTAAGAAGAACATGTTTAAAAAAGTACGACCCGTCGTCCACAATATGCAAATGTGGTAACCCTAACTTCAGTAAAATGGTTCGGTGGAGGACGCAGTGGCTTCCTTCGGCCGCAGGACAGTGCCTGTTGCAAAATTAAATGGATCTTTTTATGAACCGCGGGTTATTTTGCGGGGAAATTTTATTTTATTACTCATTCTTGTTTTGTTACCTGTAGGTAAGAGAATATAATGAATATTTTTCCTTCTGTTTTATTAATACCTATGATATAATAAGAAGTAATTAAACGAAAAGAACAAACTATGGACATTCAGTAGAGTAGTAAAATATCTAATTGGAAATGTTAGTTAGTATAATTGTAGGTTAAGTAAGCAAGGCAAAATAAATTTCTTATTAATTAAAAACAAATCGTTCTCAACTGTAGCAGCTTTTAGTTCAAACTATAATTTGGAATTTAAGACCAAAATTTCGTACCAACGTCGAGCAAAAATATCCTGTTCCTTTTAAATGTATTTTGTTTTTATTATTTGTTATTATAGTGATCATTCTGTGAACATTTCAAGTCTCTACCAATTACGGTTCAAACGATAGAGCCCTGTGACAGATAAACAGACGGACAGCGGAAGTTTATATTATATTGTTAGATTAGAAACCAATTTTAACGTTGTCAAAGTGATTTACTTACATTATTGTCAGCTGGAATTTCATGCTATTAACACCTAATGTATTGCTAGTGGAAAATAAGTTTTGCTCCCAAATATCCCTTCTATTAAAAAAAGTACAAGCGCTCATTTATTTTACGTAGTAAAATCAATTCAGAATTTTAAAATAAAAGTGAATGAAATATTTTTTAGGCGTAATTGGGTGGCAGGAAACGTGTTTTTACCCGACTGCGGCGAAGCCCAAAGAAGGGTTATTGGTTGTTTGTTTGCTTGATTTTAATAATGATAATAGGTAGATGCTTGGTATGTTATAACAACAAATAATTAAAACAAAACAAAGTTAAAAATGAAAAAGAATCCCCATACAATAAACGTGTTTTATGGCGTCTTTTTGCTTGGCGGTGGTACGGAACCCTTCGTGCGTGAATTCGACTCTCACTTGGCCGGTTTATTTTTAGTTTATTTCTGCCCCGATTTAGCCATTAAAATTACTATTTTTGTGTAGTCGTTTTCCCGGGTCACACGAAAAGTAACACGCAATCAAAAGAAAACTTGAGGTAGTTACAAATGGTCATTCCCAAAATAGCTCATTCCCAGATTACCATATTTTTAAAATACCAGATTTTAGATATATCATATTTTTTGTGTACAAGATTACCAAAATAATACATCCAACAAAATCATTTAGCTCCTTCCTTGAGTAACCTACGATTTTATAATCTCGTAACGGGAATGTGGTAAGGCAGGAATCCAATAAATCGAAAATCTGGTATTTAAAAAAATCTGGTATTAAGGTCTAACGGCCTACTACTACAAGATAAATGCTAAAAGGGCGCTTTTTGGCGGAATCGTCACATTTCCACTAAGCGAAGCGAAGTTCCATACAAATGTCGCTCGCGGCGACTCGTTTTGTATGGAAACTCGCCCGCAAATCGCAAGGGTGGTAAGGAATTTACATACATTCATGCTCGCGTAAGCTTTTCTGGCCAATCTCATAACGAAATGATCTGTAGCAAATAATGTAATCCCACTGGGAGACTTGCAATTATTCCTGGTGTTGTCGCAGCTATATGGTTATTAGCAGCTAATAATGTTTAAATGTGAGTGGAATGTAATAAACGCATTACTATCGCGTCCCTGGGCAATTATATAACAGGTGAGAGCAATAATGAACATTTTGTTATTCGCCACAAGCATTTATTCGCGGCTTCACCTGCATGACTTACTTTCCTAACTCAAATCTTACCGAGTAATAAAACGTCCTATGTTTCAATACTCCTGTATTTCCCCAGTCTACTTGTATCAGTCCATCCAGTTGGCACCGCGTTACTTATTAACAAACATCCAAAACTCTTAACCTGTAAAGGTCTTCCCAAAGATGTATCAATATAGAAATGAGGTGCACTTACCCGCTTAAAATAAATAAACAAACATGTTTATTTTATTTAATGTATATGTCGCAGGGAAATGGCCAAAACCGGGTTTTGATCAAATCTCTAAGAGATATAACCAAATCACGCAGAATGTTAAAATAGCGAATACATTTTAACATTTGCCTAGAAAAAATCAGTTATTTGATCAAATCCCTGAGTCTCTGTTTAGTGAAATGACGAAATCAGCCAAAAAAAGCCAACTCGTTTTTTCATTTCATTACATTTGTTTAGTCATTTGATAAAATCCCTGCGACACACGTCATGAGTTGGCGAAACGAACTCGCAAAGTAAACTCGTTTTAACATTTCACTAGACACGTTTAGTGATTTGGTCAAATCTCTGATCTGGTTCAGTGAAATGACGTAAGTATGACTAGATATGTCGCAGGAATATGATAAAAACAGAGATATGATCACATACCTCAGGGAGATCATGAACTGTGTTTACCAAATAATTTAATTTCACTAAATCACCACAATTCTTTGGAAAATAGGAATACACACATAAGTTTGTAATCCTATACAAATACATGCGATTACAAAGTTAGTTTTGCAGTTCAAATTGAAAAGAATGGATTGGAATGTAATAATCAAAGGAAGACCACTTACAAAAAGAAATGAGATCCCATCAAAAACATTACATGTAAAAAGATGCAAGTCCCGCAACGCAGTTCTCCTACAACAAAAAAGTTTTGAGATGTAATGTTAAACCAAGTCAGTACCGGGGGGGTGTCCACAGAACTCGATTCCCACCGACTTGCCTATTATTTAACCGCAGAGGAACACATTTTATAGATCTCATAATAGGCAAGTCGGTGGGAATCGAGTTCTGTGGACACCCCCCCGGTACTGACTTGGTTTAACATTACATCTCAAAACTTTCTTGTAGGAGAACTGCGTTGCGAGACTTGCATCTTTTTTCATGTAATGTTTTTGATGGGATTTTATTATTTCTCTAAAACGAAACGGCTTGGATATTTGATCAAATCACTGAATTTCGCTAGAGAAATGACCCAAGGCGCTATTATTTTAACATCTCCCAGGAGTTCATCATTCTGAGGTACCTATTTGATAAAATCACAAACAGGGTCCGATATTGATTTTCAACTACGTCCGAAGGCATTTTCTATTATTGCATTTCGCACGTGCGTCTGAGCCTCCGGGTGTCTAAAGGTGGTTTTCCACCGGCAGGACAAGACGAGACGCGACGCGGATTGAATTGAAATTTTCAATCCTCTCCTAGCGATTGGATTGGATTGGATTGAAAATTTCATATAAATTTCAATTCAATCCGCGTCGCGTCTCGTCTCGCCCTGCCGGTGGAAAACCACCTTAACACGTAGGTAAGGGCGTCAGCGGAGAACGGAAGGGTGCAGGAGGGAGGGAGGGAGGGGGAGGGATTAAAAATGTTATGTGTTATATGTCACCACAAAATTGCTAACACCATTAATTTATAATCTATCTCGTCAGATTATAAACTATCGAAAAAGTGTAAACTGTACCATACTGCTTACAATTAAGAAAAAAATATGATGAGAATTATGACCTTATTTTGGTCTGGATTTCACTAAGCAACCTCTAAAACTTACTACAACCACCAGCAGCCAGCCAGTACGACAGTCGAGGAAAAAACACTACAAAAACACGTTACTTGTACGGGGACCTCTTTTTGTTTTGTTGTTATAGCGGCAATAGAAATGCACATTCTGTGAAAATTTCAAGTCTCGTATCTACGAGTATTACGCTTCAAAAGATACGGCCCTTTGACAGACAGACAGACGGACACGGAGTCTTAGTCCTTTGGGTACGGAACCCCGATAAAAAGTACGGTTGCGTGATATACGACGTTGGAGGCGGTGACGTGAGATCTGCTGCTCGTAATTTACGTTCCTGAACACATAAAGAGAACCAAATAAACCTTATAATTAACTAGAATAGGCTTTGTTTTATAACCGGCAGTCTCGTTAAATAGCTTGTGAGCTTCAAAGCTCAGAGTTCCAGCATCGCAACTGCAACTGGCGCGAAGTTGTACATTGACTTTGAGATAGAGTAAGTATTTGATGCTTCTTAACTTTGTGGCAATTTCCGTCACGAGCCCGCATTCACACTTGTTTGATTTACAAGATGCAAGAGAAAAGAACCATTTAAATTCCTTATAAGGTATTTTTAACCAACATGACAAGAAGTAGGAGGAGGTTGTCAATTCGGTTGTTTTTAGGGTTCCGTAGCCAAAGCAGTTGCTTTTTGTTAAAAGGTGACCGAAACTGTTCTTAGCTAGATTTCATGAAAATCGGCTTAGCCGTTTATAAGATATAGTTTATTTTTGTGTCGGGGTTTTATCGAAAAGTTGAACTTTCCGGTCGAGAGCCTGATTAACCTACGCGTTAAAGCCCAAAGTTAACTGTATACGTAACATGTATCTTTAGCACTTAGCACCCTTCGTATGCTTAAGCACTGATTAGTGCGGAGCATTTGAAACTTATGTTAAAATTTCTTTAAGTTACAATTTGATAAGCAAATTTTTTACATAACATACGAAGGATTAATCGACAAAGTCCAAAATTTTCGTTGACGGATTCTTGTAAATAATGTTACCAAGGCTTAGTTTTTGAAGCATAAACACTCGCAATTTATTTTTTTGATCATTATCGTAAAATATCAGTATCGCACTTTAAAAATACAAATAAATTGTACTTATGCGGAAACGGATACTATATAAGAAACACGGAAGTCAAATATTCGCAAAATATAAAACACGGAGGATGTTGTCACGCGGTTCCGTTGATTTTATATCTCAGTAGGTTAGTCGAGAACGACGGCAACTTTATGATTTCCCTGCGGGCAACATATAGCGGATAACACAAAGCCGTAAATGGCGTAAAACTAACACGACTCGACAGTGGACTGAGATTTCAAAACTGATGTCCTTACGACCAATGGTGTGAGGTGTTTTGATTGGCAATAAATATCACTGTAAGAAAGGATGTTTGAAAAAAACTTAGATATCAAAAATACCAGCGAAGATCACTGTATTGACTGTATGCGTTGAGTTTAATGTCGCATTCCGCGTCCGACCGAAGTTGTGACTTTTTTATATTTTAACCACGCATAGATTTGAGGGCTCCGATAGTGTTAAGTATTTAATTGATATTTTGAGACTGGTATCCTGAAAACTGACGTACAGTCCCTAAGTCCGATGATTGATTTCCTCATAAGTTTTTTACTAGTCGGTGTTAGGAAATTATTTTTCTCAGATGTTTTCAAATTCTAAATTTGACAAAGCCTATTTTATTTAATTTGCCAGGGTTACCCGAGAATGCACATTCATAACCTATAGATAGGTAAATTTAGGTCTATTTTTTATGATAATCATCACACAAAAAGTAAAGCAAGTTTGCGATTCCATTGCATTCAACCCGGCTCCCTGAGACTAATGGTGGCATTTTGATAATAATCTATGTAAACTATAAGTAGGCATCCTTAAAAGTAATTTACATCATATTGTTATCAAAAGCAAAAACATGCTAAATTTAACTGCATATGCATGATATTATATTATTATTATGTACAAGCACTAACCACACGGCAATCATGCCAGGAAAATCTTTAGGTGTAGTCATAATATTGATCAAATCTACATTTTCATATAGTAACAAAGGCAGATTTCCTAAAAATTTCGTGGCTCCTTATACCTCCTAGTAAGTTATCCAGTTTTCACGTATTTAACGACAGCACAAAGAAGGATGGCGTTCCATTACACGCATGTCCCGTGCAGAGTCGATTAGATGAAGCCCTCGGGGTAAGACAATCCTTCCTGTTTATATGTCGATGTAGGATCGTCAGGTTTCTAAAATTTATTTCGACGATTTTGTACACCGTCGTGTGCCGAATTGTTCTTTTAGTTTTCTTTTATTTTATAATATTTGTACATTAAGAACCGCGATGTACTTACCTACCGCGGGAGTGTAATAGTACATTGTGTATCAAGGGCGGTAAGTAAAGAATTACAAACGAGTGTTTGTTACAAGGCCGAGGCGAAGCCGAGGGCATTAATAACACGAGTTTGTAATTCCTTTACCGCCCGTGGCACACACAATGTTTTTCATCACACTTGTGAGGAAATTTGATTAAAATAACCTTACTTAACCTAAATAAAATTGTAAAACTGACAGTGACATTAGTGACATATTCCATAGACAATGCGAACGTCAAGTCACGTTCGGAAACCATAGCGGTAAAGACTAAAAATGGTTTATTTTATATTTGCAAAATACTGAAATACTATATTTAAACATTTAATTAATGTTACAGAAATATGTGTTTACATGTATTTGCAATAACAGTTCTCTTTAAATAAATATTTCAGTAATAAAAGTTAAAAAAGTAAGTTGGCGTTTCCTTTGAAAATGACAAATAAGAGTAAAACAGAACCAGCGTCTCAAATTTAAAAAGAAAACCATTACGCCCTAGGGCGTAATAGGTCATTTACGGCCCGCAAAATCTACGTGTAATGACACCATTTTCGAGTTTGTAATTCCTTTACCGCCCGTGGCACACACAATGTTTTTCATCACACTTGTGAGGAAATCTTAATAAAATAACCTTACTTTTCGACCCAGTATGACAAGAATAGTACATTGTGCACCGAGGGTAGTAAGAAGGGGATTACTAACGAGAGTCTATTAAGAGCCCGACGCCGTAGGCGGAGGGCTTTTAATGACTCGAGTTTGTAATCCCCTTACTGCCCGTGGTACACACAATGTTTTTCATCACATTTGCGAGGAAAAAAAAAATAAAACATAAAAATCAAATAAACTAAACGCACCCGCTAAGAGACAACTTCAGCTGTCAACATTTTTCAATATAGTCTTCCACAGATAATGCTAAGAACTGCGTTTAGTTATTAAACTTGACAGGCAATGCCGCCAGATTGTACCGATTTTCAAAATAAAATTTTAAACTAAATTAATTTCACTGCATTAAAATAATTGCAAAAATTACTGAAATAATAGTAAAATATACCATATAAGTTTTATATACTCTAAAATTGGTTTTGTAGCCAAGTTTTGAAGATGTGAAATAAACCTTGGCTGATTTGAAACCTCCTTAGTCTGAAGTGACGTACGGGTTGGTTCTATATTTTAAAACTAAACTCATAACTCCCACGGGAGTTATAGATTTTCATACAGTTTTTCCTCCCGTGGGAGTTATAGATTTTTATAACCCACGGGAGCTAAATCGGCTCGAGCTGGTCTATAAGCCCGCGTGTTATAACACCCTTTACGAGCAAGTGTGATGAAAATTATTAAAACAGACAGTGACATTTGTCACATATGTCCATACATAATGCGAACGTCAAGTCACGTTCGGAAACCATAGCGGTAACGACCATTTTAGTTGATTTTATATATGCAAAATAAAGAAATACATTATTTAAACATTTAACTAATGTTACCGAAATATGTGTTTATATGTATTTGCAATTACAGTTATCTTTAAATAAATATTTCAGTGATAAAAGTAAAAAAAGTAAGTTTGCGTTTCCTTTGCACATGACAAATAAGAGTAAAACAGAACCAGCGTTTCAAATTTAAAAAGAAAACCATTACGCCCTAGGGCGTAATAGGCCATTTACGGCCCGCAGAACCTACGTGTAATGACACCATTTTCGAGCAAGTGTGATGAAAAAATTATTGAAATCTTCACGGTTTATAACTTCTTGCAATAAGCATTTCCGAATCTCACTAAATAATTAAGTCATTTACGTAGAGACAAAATTTAGAGAGAATTTTCAAATATTTTAACATGTAGTACCTACGTTGATACCTATAATGCCTCTAAGAACTTGTGTATTTTTTTAATATGTATAAATGATCTTTGGGGAAGGCCTATGTCCTGCAGTGGACGATTTCGGCTGATATGATGATGATGATGTAATAATGCTTCACTGTGCAAAATCGTAGTGGTGTTATTGAAAAAAAAAAGAAATGATCGAACGTATTTTAAAGTGGTTATCCTTGCGGGTATATTCATGGAAAACTCTGTAAACAACCTATCTTTTATTCATCATATCCTCTTCAGCTTATTTAAATTAAGTCTTATTAAGTTACATTACAACATGTTTATTTAGATGTATATAAGTATTAACTGTTTCAAATCGTTGTAAGTATGTCGTTTATTGACCGGGCGTGCCAAGCGAATATGTGGTCTACTTAGTGATGTGCCGCGGGAATATTCCCGTGCCCGGGAGTATTCCCATGGGGAATATTCCCTTGTTCCCGGAAATATTCCCCAAACAAGGGAACATTGAAAATAGTATTACAATAGACATAAAATCTTCGTAGGAGTTAATTATACGTTCTGGTATGCTGTTGGAGATATATTATACTTCTTGAAAGAAACCCTATTTATTACTTTTTCCAGCATGTTTTGAAATAATATCCTTTTTTCATTAAAATTCAACTAATTCTAAACGAACGTTGGTTGCAATGATGAATAACTCATCATCATTATCATCATTCGCCTCTTGTCATCTACTGCTGGACATATGCCTTCCCCAGTTCGAGCCAACGTACCCGGATGTTCATCTCTTTGCAACCAACCGCTTCCTGCTATTATCTTCGGGTCGCCAGTCCACCTGGTGGTGGGTCAACCCACAGGGCAACTCCTTCGCGGTGTTCACTCTAGAACTCATCTGCACCATCGGTCATCGACTCTGCGACAAATATGGCCTGTGCAGTCCACTGCCAACTTAGCTGGCTTATCCTCAACGCTATGCTGGCGACCGGATGTCCGTCTGATATCCTATTTTGTCCTTTAGAGAAACTCCGAAGATACCCCTCTCCGTAGCTCGCTGAGCGACTTGAAACTTCTGGACGAGGCCTTTTGTTAATGTTTTGGCTCCATAATTGAAGGACTGGAAGGACGCACTGATATGGACTTTTGTCTTGAATTATTGGAGCAGTAGGGATTTGAAGATGTGGCAAAGCTTCTCATATACTACCCAGCCCAACTTTATTCTTCTGTCGGCTTCCTTGTCAAAGTGTTCCTATCTAATTGGATGATCGGGCTTACATACTATAGCTTGGCAACTTCGTCGGTGACACTCACATGTGTGCTTTTTGTTATGTGCAGCCGTGACTACTCACACAAGTTACCGCCAACACGAACGGGGGCCTCCGGACGCTGCCTCCGTCGGTCGTAGTTCGTGTTGGCGGTAACTTGTGTGAGTAGTCACGGCTGCACATAACAAAAAGCACATATGTGAGTGTCACCAACGAAGTTGCCAAGCTATAGAAGTGTATTTCCGAAAGTTCCGAGCAACCTCGATGCTGACATTATCGTGCATAAGCAAGCACAACAAGCACTAAAATGGTCAAAAATGATAGGCATTCACCAGTGCTTCTTTTTGTTTTTGTCATATATTTGAAAAAAAAACGAGGTTTTTCTAAAATGGTCAAAAAGCTATACTATTCACAAAAAACACGTTTTTACTAGAGATGGGCTGACTAGTCGGGAACGCCGACTATTCGGCATCATTTGTAGTCGGCTGATTAGTCGGCGACTAGTCGGCAAAAAATGCCGAATATTCGGCACTATTGCCTAGCGGAGAACATACATAGAGCACAGAAAAAATTAAACCATATATTTTTTTAATTATTTTATATTTTTACGTACTTTACTTAAATACAAAAAAATAATAACCAACTTATTGAGCTTTTTAAAGATGTAACAATTAAGTATTTTAATTTTAATAATTAAACTTTTGTGGCACATCAACATCACACTTGGTAAATAGAGTTACATTTCCGATTGTACCCAAACATAGCTAATAACTATGATCGGCAATGCCAACTAGTCGGCCGATTAATCGGCAAATTAGGAACCGATTAGTCGGCAAAATCCGTAGTCAGCCCATCTCTAGTTTTTACCTGTTTTAAAAAAAAAATTATAAACCTTTTTCTGAAAAGGTTTTTAAACATGACAGTTGTCTAAAATTATAGAAATTGCCAAAAAAATCTTTTTTTTTGGAAAAAAATTTATTTTTTTAAAATGGTCAAAAATGATAGGCATTCGCCAAAAAGTGTTTTTTTTGTTTTTGTCAAATTTTTGAAAAAAAACAAGGTTTTTCTAAAATGGTCAAAAAGTTATACGATTCACCAAAAACACGTTTTTATCTGTTTAAAAAAAATATTTATAAACCTGTTTCTAAAAAAGTTTTTAAACAATGACAAAGTGGTCTAAAATTATAGAAACCGCCAAAAAAATATCTTTTTGGAATAAAAATTAAAAAAAATTTCTTTAATGGTCAAAAATTATAGGCATTCATAAGTGTTTATTTTTGTATTTGTAAATTAAATATCTAAAATGGTCAAAAAGTTATGCAATTCGCCAAAAACACGTTTTTATCTGTATTAAAAAAAATCTAAAAAAATTAAAAAAAAAGTTCTACAAATGTATTTTTTTTAAATTCCGGATCTGTGGCCCCCAATCCCTTTCCTTCCAAATTTTTAACTTTCTAGGATAATTTTGAAAATTTTGCTTACCATTGTGCAGGCCGCATGCTTGTTTGCCACCGTCGTGGTATAAAAAAGAAATAAGCAAAAGTTGCTAGTAAATTTCCTATATACATGGGGAATATTCCCCCGGCCGATGGGAATATTCCCGGGAACATTGGGAATATTCCCGGGCACAAAGGGAATTTACGTTAATAATAGAAAATTTGGTATACTTGTTTAACTAGTAGCAATATAAACACATGGCGACGTAGGGAACGACATAAAATAAATGTTTTGTTCATACAAATTTTAAGTTCCCCTATATTCCCCTTACGGGGAATATTCCCGCCTGGGGAATATTACCAGGAACGGCCCATCACTAGGTATACTTATGAGTCGACAAGACGCACGCGTCGGCGTTCTATGTTTATAAATTTGTCGGACGATAACTCGAATACTGTTAATTAGGTCTTTTTGAAATTTGGTAAGTGAATTCGAGTGGTGTCAACACGACGAAGCTAAGATGAGTGGAATCAGTTCAGGGGTTGGGAGAGATTGAAAGATTCTTGTAGTTGGTGAATGTTAGTCCTCTAACCTTAAATTTTGGTCTGAGCTGGCAACATTGAGAATTATTTGCTAATTAGTGTCTGAATATTTGATTTTCAAGCTATTTAGTGATCCTGTCCAGACTCGGTGAGACTAGACTGCAATGGGCTGGATCTATATATATTATCTATGAATGTAACCCTCACAAAATTATCGGTTAGCTCTGGTATTGGAATGACAAGCAAAAACTTACTAAGATAGGTAAAAAACATAGCTAAAGCCTTTCTTGCATGTAGTAGTTAATATACGTTGAAACATTGTTTTCAACGTGTATTCTAATACATCATAACATAATATAATCGTGCATCGTATAATCGTATACAAATACGTGTGATTTCATGTATAGAACAAGCAACGGAAACATTTCTCAGTATTGGCGTTATACCAAAACAGTCTAGTGTAAATTTATCTCGTAGCTTATACTGACGTTGAAGGAAAACTAACATATTGACGGGTATGAACTATGAATACTTGATCAATGCTTGCATGCGAAGCTAGAATAATGAAAAGAAAACATATGAGATTAAAGATAGATCCTTACGAAAATGAATACAAACTGGGAAGATTATAACTAAAGTTTAATTATTGTTTAATGTTGCTTTTGATATTATTATTTTTAATTATAGCTACACGCATGCATGTTTTTCAAAAACAGTTTTACCTATTTGGAGTCACGTCGCTACATTTTTATGCTAACAGTGAGATCATACATTAACCAGGATATAAAGTGAACTTTCTAAACTATTTATTATCAAGAACGCAAATGTTCAATCGTAATTCGGCAGACGTTGGTACCTACATTTTACCGTCTTCTCTCACAATGCGCTGGCACTGCACGCTGTTATCTGTAACGTATTCGTTCTTAGAACATTTAACTTCTTAAAAAACTTATTGATTACATATAAATGATAAAATAACGGTAACAACCAGACGTTATATTACAGAGTACAAAATACTGCCAAAATTGATTGTGTCCTATCAAATTGTTTAAATTTGGTATCGGCATTTCGGCTCGTTACTCCGGGCTGTGCAAGACCGGCACTTAGGGGTTTTTCAACGTCGCCAGTTAGGCACGTACGGGACACCATACGCTTAACGATGTGTCGTTCGATACAGGGAAATATTCGTCTTCCTTTTTTTTTTCGAAACACTTGATCCTACAATATTGAGGTACTTCATGAGCACGTATTGATATGGGGTTCTTACAAGAGAAAATATATCATCAAAACAAAAACACGCGATTAGCGAGGTCTTTGTAAACAAAATATCGTGGTACATATTTAGGGATAAATAAATAAAAAAAGCAAAAAATAAGTATGTGTTACGATTTTTGCGAATTTCTAAAAAACGATGCAAGTTAGGAAGACCGTTATATTCTTCCTGTTTAGTAACTTCTAAGATAATAGGGGGGAATGGCATTTTTTTGAACGTAAAAACGTTTAATCAAAAGTTATATAATTGAGAAAAAAAATGGTTTTGGGAATCTACAAAATAATAAGCCCTTTCATTTGATACAATAGCCCAACTTTAAATTTTAGACCTGCCCTTTCGGCCCCGTTTAAAAAAAGTAAAAAGATATAAGATTTTTTAATGTACAGTAGGCTCGGGTTAGCGACTTTCAAAATTATTCTAAATTTCAAATCAATAGCAACAGCAGTTCCTGAGATATCTGGCTGTGACAGACGGACAGACAGAGTCGCACCATAAGGGTTCCTTTTTTACCATTTTGGTACGGAACCCTAAAAACAGAGGCCTGTTGAAATTAATATTGTAATCGCAAAGCATAATGTAGTTCTGAATTTTGGTATGTTGTTTGGACCAGTTAGGGTAGTGTGAATCCAAATTTGCACCTTCTAAAAAGTTGTAATAGCTGAGCAACACGCGAAAAACTACGCAATTTTTGAACAGTTTTGGATTCCTGTTTTATCTATGCATTTTTGACGGTAATATTTATGGCACAAATTAACTACCTATATTTTTCAAAAATCTGCTATAAATTAGGTTCTATTCATTTTTCCTGAAAGGTTTTGAAATTGACGAAACTCCAAAAAACAGGGGCTCTTTCAAGCTTTGTGTTCACCTTGCACTTGCCCGTTAAGATTCAGAGCTAATTCTCGGCACAGCAGTTGTTACTTGGATAGTCTTGAGTGGTTTGACATTGAGAACTATCGAGAAACCTTGCGCGGGTACTAAGGGGAGAGGTGAGAAGTTCGGTTTCAACACTTTTTAGGGTTCCGTAGCCAACATGGCAAAAACGGAACCCTTATAGTTTCGTGATGTCCGTCCGTCCGTCTGTCTATATGTCACAGGCATTTTACTTAAAAACTACATGATGAATATTGATGAAATTTGGAAGATAGGTGTCTTGTATAAGCCGCTACTTAGTTTGGTAGTTAAACAAATAAAATAAATACTTTTAGGGGGGCACTCCATACATGTTACAGAAGCTTAAAAAATATTTATTTTCAACAAATATCAACGTGTGGTACATAGTTCGACAGCACTATTAAAAACATTTTAAGGTTCCTAAGTAATGTTTTTGATTAAGTGAATATCTTTGGAAATAATCGCTCCGAAAGTTTTCGCATGACGATGCACATCCATTTTGGTCACTCGTATTTGTAATGCGCGAGCGACACGCCACGGTGCAGCGCAGACACGTGCGCTTCCTGTCGGCGCGCGAGTCGCGCGACAACCACTGACTTGCCTAATGCAATAGGCAAGAAGTAATAATAATTACCGCGCAACAGAATTGCGGAGTGACATACGCCTGGAGACATTAAGAGTAAAGAGGACAAAAAATAGAATTACAGAATGAAACACGTTCAATTTCCTTTCCAAAAACTGTTTCGGCACACATTTTACCGCGAATATTTAGATGAAATATTTTAAATGTGTATTCGTGTCGTTAAATTTGCAATATAAAATTATTGAAAATTGTTTATAATAGGTTATTTGTTATGTTCATGTAATTTTTATTTAAGTAAAACTGCAAATTATAGCAACCGTCGTTTATTGTTAGGGTTCCGTAGCCAAAATGGCAAAAACGGAACCCTTATAGTTTCTTCATGTCCTTCTGTCTGTCTGTCTGTCTGTCTGTCCGTATGTCACAGGCATTTTAGTCAAAAACTACTTGATGGATATTGATGAAATTTGGAATATAGGTGTCATTTATAAGCCGCTACTTAGTTTGGTATATAAATAATTAAAATAAATATTTTTAGGGGGGGCACTCGATACATGTTAAAGACAGTAAAAAAACTGCAAATATCAACGTGTGGTACATAGTTCGACAGCTCTTTAAAAACACTATAAGGTTCCTTAGTAATGTTTTTGATTAAGTGAATGTATTTGGAAATAATCGCTCCGAAAGTTGTGTAAATTGTGTCCCCCCCCCCTCTATTTTCTAAACCGTGCGTCCGAAAACTATGAAAAAAATCACGAAGGTAACGCTTAATTAATACTTTCAACCAAAATTATTTTCAATAAGATCGAATGTACCGTTTTTGAGTTATTGCCGATAAACTGCGCTTCTCAACAAAAGGACGTAATTGCTATGAAGATACGCTCTTTTGTTGTTGTACTTTTTTTACATCGTATTTTTTACCTTATAGTTACGGCTATGGAACCCTACACTAAGCATGGTCTGACATGCTCTTGGCCAGTTTTTTTAAATGGCTGAATACCGTGATGCTGTGTCAGAAATAAATGTGGAACGGAAATAAAAAAAATCTTCGTCGCTGTTATCATTGGAACTCATATTGAAATTTTATTTATAAATATCAACCACAAATATAAAGCCAGCTACACGAGAAAAGTTTTTTTAATTTTTCCTCCACAATTGTAATTTCACAAGTTAGACAAATTGTTATGGAGTTCCCGAGTTATACTTAGATGCTCTCAAAGACAATAATATAATTGAGTTGACAAAAATGGTCTTGAAGTTACAATACACATCCAAATTCTTAGTGTTAACTCTACATCAACGTCGCAATCACTTCAAGTCACTTTCGTCTAGGACATCTTAGACACGATTTGGGCGTTCCAGTTTAATTTAGGTGTCTGTGCGTACTACAACGAAAATACGACCCACGATAAATTCCAAAGACTATTTGCTTGTAGGGAACTTTTATTCGAAAATTATCTCTTTCGGAATTAGTAGTAAGTTAAAGCCACCTTGTGTTATTATTGTACGTAAAACGAATGCTTGCGTTTTTCAGAAGTTGCAGTCGTTTGTAATTTCCTTTCGTCGAAATTGCATTGTTCTCATTTTTTAATGCAGAATCTAGTTCATATTTGTCAGTGCACGCACATACAAAGCGGTGCTGGTGCTCCAGTAAGTTGCCCCCGTAACTAGACTGCGTGCACCTAAACTGGTAAATTTAATATTAAAACATTGGCGTTATACATTTTCATATACGAAGGCAAAGTAATAAGTTTCATAATTACTTATTTTTCACATTATCATATGATCAAAATTTATGTGTTATAATTATAAATTTAATAATGACTAAGTTTTTAATTTTTAATATAAATTCATATGTAATTATTACATTGACTAAAAAACACAACTTTTAACCAAAATAGTTTGTCACTGGTTAAAAATAAAGATTACATTGATTAATTTCATGATACAACATTACATGATAATTTATACATATCAATTTATATCAATCTGTATTCTGATCGTCAAAACAAATATAATTAATAACAATAAAATCAAGGACTAATATTGTCCCCAATAATGGATCGCCAATCTATGTTTCTAATTTAAATACAATACAATGTCTACAAATAATTAAACAAAATACAATTGATCAATTACTAGATCGGCCCCAATTACGTATCTTAGTAACATATGTTACTAAGATACAGCAGCTAATTAAATTATAAATACAGGTTAAATATTCATAAATTCACTAACAGAGTAACAAACAACCCTTAAAATAGGCAAGCCCCTTTCAAATAGGCAAGCCGGTGGGAATCGGGTTCTATGGACGCCACGCCACTGATGTCCACATGAGTCTTCCAGTTAGATTAGAGTCAAGTGAAAGCCAAGAAACCGACACTCGCTTCATAACGCCATAGGTGTGTTGGCTAAAGGAGGAGACATTGCAATACTACGATCAGAAAACAACATAATATTAGATTTTGAAATATACAAGTACCCATTTGCAGTAAACCATTGTTGAGTTGTTGATATGCCTCGTGAATTTTCACGCTCAGCTCCCCAATGGAGCGAGCACTGAACACGACTCTTGTCATCCGCGAACAGTACAGGTAGACCGGTGATGATGGCCGATGGGAGATCGTGTCAAACACTAAAAATAGTGTATTGGGGGATGCCAATGTCAACGAAGCCAACATCAGAGGAGTACGTATTGAACGGTTTACCGTTCGTACACAACTGTACAACTTCTTCACTGTCAGTAAGATACGACGTAATTAGTTTGTTGGCGTTCCTCGCAAATCCATAATGCGCTAATGTCTTATCAATTAATTTGATAACGTGAAATGCCTTTGATAGATCACAGAAAATACCATATTGTGTTTTTCATCTAGGCCAGTTACAATGCAGTCAACGATGTTGAGATTGTAAATATTGTCAATATCAATTCACTTGTGTCTGTTATACACATAGAAACTCACCTACTCGTATCAAATATATTTAACTTTTTCTATTTTATATAAAACTAGCGACCCGCCCGGGCTTCGCACGGTGTTTCTCTATTATATTATGCATGTATTATTTATACATATAAACCTTCCTCTTCAATCACTCCATCTATTAAAAAAACCGCATCAAAATCCGTTGCGTAGTTTTAAAGATTTAAGCATACATAGGGACATAGGGACAGAGAAAGTGACTTTGTTTTATACTATGTAGTGATGATTCAGGATTTGTATTATACACCATTTTCGGTTTCATTTGCTATGGATTCACGTACACAGAGTTTGTGTAGACTCGGCTGCTTTCAGACAAATGACCACTTCGCCGAGATAACTCCGCGTTACAAACGAATGCCAGCTGCTTTAAGTACTGTTCTGGCTAAAGCAAAAAATTGTATTATAAAGCACTTATCATTTGAATTCTTTATCGACTGAACAAGCGAAGCGAGGTCTAATGAGTCGACAAGGGGCGCGCATGGGTTAGTCTCATCTCGTCTAAAAAAGCAGCTGGTCTAAGCAGTAACTGGTCTAAAAAGCAAATGGTCTAATTAGCAACTCGTCTAAAAAACAACTGGTCTAAGTAGCAACTGGTCTAACGCACAGATGGTCTAATTAGCAAGTGGTCTAAAACGCGGTCGGTCTAAGTAGCTAGTGGTCTAAAAATCAGCTGGTCTAATTAGGAAGTGGTCTAAAAAGCAACTGGTCTAAAGGTCTTACCAGAATAAAGTAGAACAATGACTCGTACTTACTCGTGAAAATGCATATGTCATGTACGGAAACGTAATAAATAAGTTTCTATTAAAAAAAAAATTAAACAATTTTTATTACTGACCGATTACCGATTGGCCTGCAAGTGAAAACAATACCTAATTATTCAAACTCCTTTACATTGGAAACATACTGGCCACTTTAGTTAGATTATAGATACCGTGTTTGTTAATGACAACTTAATTCTATTACCTATGTGTTGTTTTCCTGCCTTCGTGCTGAATATTGTTATGTGAAATGGTTACATTTTAATTATAATTTAAATATGGATCCTGGACCAAATAGTGGGGATTTTTATTGTTTTCAAGGGCCGCCAAGGGTGCCCGTCAAAGGAAAATAATTTCGATCTGTCCATGGACTTTTGCAGCCGGCTGTACATAGAAGTGGGCTGCGGGTAAATACTTTAACGCAAGCGCAAATAGGTGGCTATACCTACCTATGTAGACTAAGAAAATAAGTATTCACTTTTGAATTTATCTCAATGCAATAACAATAAGGTGAAAAAGTGGACACATGTCTTTGTAGTAAAGGAGTTGACTGTACATATAGATATTTAAAATTTAAATAATAATAAAAATATTATGATTGATACAAATCACTGCTGACTAATTTGAGTTTAGAAGACATTAATTTTTGACGGTATGAGATTTAGACAAAGAACGTTATAGACCAGTTGCATTATTGGCGGGTAGCGTTTTAGACCAGTTGCGTTTTAGACGAGAAGCGTTTTAGACCAGCTGCTAGGTGCGTTTTAGACAAGTTGCTACTTAGACCAGTTGCTTTTTAGACGAGTTGCTAATTAGACCATTTGCTTTTTAGACCAGTTAATTGCTTAGACCAGCTGCTTTTTTAGACGAGATGAGACTAACCCGCGCGCATCAGCGTTCTATGTGTTTGTTTGTATGTTTATTTCTCCTACGATAACTCGTGTACTGTTTGTCCGATGTTCCTGAAATTTAGTAGGAGGGTAGATGAGCAAAATCATTACTCCTTCATAACGCCTGAACCGACAGTGCCTGCTGCAAACTACTAGTGTAATTTGGTAAGATTCAGCCGGTTACACAAATATCCATGAGATGGCTGTAATCACATCTGTGACACATCCACAAGACTTTGAAACAGCAATTAATGTAGGTAGCCGCAACCTTTTATCTTTCATCTTAGCCTTTTATAGGTTGAACTTGGCAATTTGCACTGTCAGCCACTGACATGACTTTATCTCAGGAACTTGGCTAGAGATTTACTTCCTTAATGGAATAAAAGAATTAAGTCTGCGAAGTTTTGTTTCCGATGAACTTCTCAGAATAGTGTTTAATAAAGGGAAAAGTAGACAACTAATAGTAAGGTAGGTATCTTTCATTTCATTCTTACTTATCTTAAGTTTCTTCATTGCTATTTCAATGTCTGTCTGAGAGATAAAATGTGTTTTCTTTTTTAATAAATAGAGATGGCTATTATTTTCTTTACAAGACAATAATGATTAAAAGTAGTTGGATGATTTAAAAACATATTGAAATATCTTATAAGATCTATTATTAATGGCGTACCTGATACTGAAATTAAACCCCAAGGTCTAAAATAGTCTACGTTTTGTCTTGACAATGGTATTGTAACAATATTTGAACACACCACTATTAGTAATTAGTGTCACACTATCTTAAGTATATTAAACGCGCCTTCTTTGAGCTCCTGTATAAAGGTTTCTTCTCCAAAGTCACTGTTCTTGGTTGAAAAAAAGCGGATCCTTTTATAGCGTTGCTTTTTTAGGTCACAGTGTTTTAGTTAATGAAAGTTTGCCTTTTAAGTTACACACACTCCAATGCACTTCAATGTGGTAATGAAGTTTATTCTGGAAATTAGAAGCACAAAGTTTGTGTGGTTGGCTGAATTTTTAAAATACTGATAGCCGTCAAACACGTTTACATGTTAATAGACTTTTATGCCACACCGAGCCATAAAGTGACATTGAGCTGCAAGCGAGGGACGTAAAAATGCGATCAAGGGCTTTCTTTATTACCTCCCGTGTTGTGTACATCATTTTATGTCTACATTTGGCCAGAAAGCGGCTTTTTCCGTACGCGTAGCGTGAGGTAAAAGCCACTTTATAGCAAGGTGTGTCATAAAACCTTTTACCGAGTTGCAGTTTTTAAAAGTTTTATTTAATACTCTCCTATAAAATTACAACAACGCGTTCACAGAAACAATGCGGGCAAATTCTAGTTACTTTCATTCATTAATAGTGACTTCATATGCCAGTTCTATGTTTAATTTGCGGTCTAAGTCAAAATGAGTGAAAAAGAAGTGAAGTGTTTAAATCAAAGAGAGGAGGATTAAAACTGTACGTAGACATACGTAGTACGTTATAAGTACACAAAAATTAACAAAACTTAATTTAATGGTTGTGTGACATGTGTTATAATAAAGTTTACATTATGCGTTTCAACTGTAAATGAATGAATGAATGAATGAATGAACGTTTATATATAATAAATGACTGTGGTTTACACACAATATCTGAACAGGAGCGAATTCACAACTATGGACCAGACCCGGCAGCAAAATATATTGCAGTATTTAAACAGAAACTGAAACAAAACTCATCTTCAGGATCAAAAGTGTGCATCATTTTGCAAAATGCTAAAGCAGAAACAAAAACAGAAGTTTTAGAATGTTTATTATAATATAACCGTCTACGTCAGCTCTAAGGCAAATTATTTACTGCCAAAAATCAAAACACAAAGTATGCGTAGAGGAACCTGCTGATATATCTTTTGAGGTAACCTATCGCAAACACTAAAAACCATTCACCGAATTTCATTTGGCCAAAAACTATTCGAATTATTATCGTTTGTCCGATGACAGGTTTCGTGTTTTTTTCTGTTCACCATTTCACGTTTAGTAAAAGTTTCGTTTGTCCGAAAAACGTTTCCCATCTCATTCACTTGCCCTATGAATTGTTACGTATTTTGTTTCGTTGCCCATTTTTCATTTACCCAATGATACTTTTCGCACTGGATACGTTTAGACATATTTTCAGTTTACCTTTTAACGATATCCCAAGTTATTTTTCGGCAGAGGTATGTTTCCCTAAATCTAAAATAAATGTTATTTTAGAAAAGAAAATTAGTTATTGTTAGTTTTTTAGAGAAAGGTCAGTAGGTTAGGTTGGTTCATAAAAAAGTGGCCGTTTGGGGAAGTGACTTTCACAGAAAACTTACATAGGCAGAAGGACAAAGGGGGGACGGGGGGGCGGAGCCCCCCACGAGGGGGGCTCGGGGGGCGAAGCCCCCCGCATGGAAAAAAAAATCAAAACAAAGGTTCAATTAGGTAAAAAAGTAGGTTAGGTTAGGTTTGAACTGCGTCCCCCAACAAAAACGAACTGCTACCAGAAAAATAGGTTAGGTTAGGTTCGAACAGCGTCCCTCAACAAAAACGAACTGCTACCAGAAAAATAGGTTAGGTTAGGTTTGAACTGCGTCCCCCAATAAAAACGAACTGCTACGAAAAAAGTAGGTTAGGTCAGACATATTTAAATAAGTTTTCACTATCGCACTGTACTACTCAGCATTAGCTTTAATAATACACTATAACAAGTTTTATGTGGCGGGTAGGGTTATCTTTATCAAAGTAAAAAGTGGGTAGATTCTTGCAGACTAGTTTGCTAGGTATAAAAATAAATAATTGTAAATTGTAATGCCAGCTGTATACATGTCGAATAGTTAAAAATCGAATCGTTACATCGGACAAATGAAATCAAAGTCAATCGAAAAAAGTCTAATGGTGAATAAATCGAAACGTTACTTCGGGTAACTGATATTACGGTGAAACGAGATTTAGGGCAAACCATACTTTGTCGAATGATTAAAAAACCGAACCAATAAATGCCGAATCGTAATAATTCGAAATGAAAATTCGGACAAACGAAAAAAAATTGAAACGATATTTGTCGAATAGTTTTTGCCGAAACGAAATTCGGACTATCATTTTTAGTGTTTCAGATAGGTAACCATCTTTTGAGTTAAATGATTCAGAGACTCAAAGTAATGGGGTCAATTTTGTCATAAAAGATCGAATTTATGAGGCGAACAAAAGAATACTCCTGGTGCCACGTTACACTTAGTAAAAATATTAAGTGAATCGGATTACCGGATACTTGATGGCATATTTAAGATTTCTCCGCTCATCTTCCAATAACTGTCACACTATACATGGTAATGTATAGGCTATTTTATTGTTTTCGGAATATGTTAAAATTATATAAGATCCTGTTGAAGTTTTGAGTTTGATATCTAAAGTGTAACTTATTTTATGCCACACAAGTGTAAACATAAAATGATGTACACAACACGGGAGTTAATAAAGAAACCCCTCGATCGCATTACGTCCCTCGCTTGCAGCTCGGGTCACAAATATCTGCGATCTCGGCCTTTGTTTTGTTGTGTAATATACTTTTACGAGCTTTCAAAGTTAAGTGGGAAAGTCCATTTTGAAAATATGGAAATATTAAACACCAACCACCAACAACCAATGAATAGCCCATAAATGTATACTTTGAGCTTTGTTATAAAATCGTTAGGATAAACACAAGTTTTAAGATAGCTGCATGTCGAAAATTATTGATTTACCAATACAAAGTATAACCGTGTGACGTCACAACGCTAGTATGCTTTAGTATGAAGGGTTTTTTGGGAATGTCTAAAAATGTGATTTTAACATTGTTGTACCTCGGTGTTTTTTTTAGGGTTCCGTAGCCAAAATGGCAAAAACGGAACCCTTATAGTTTCGTCATGTCCGTCCGTCTGTCTGTCTGCCTGTCCGTATGTCACAGGCATTTTACTCAAAAACTACATGATGGATATTGATGAAATTTGGAATATAGGTGTCTTTTATGAGCCGCTACTTAGTTTGGTATAAAAATAATTAAAATAAATATTTTTAGGGGGGGCACTCCCCATACACATGTTAAAGACAGTAAAAATTTTTTTTTCAGCAAATATCAACGTGTGGTACATAGTTCGACCGCTCTTTAAAAAACACTATAAGGTTCCTAAGTAATGTTTTTGATTAAGTGAATGTATTTGGAAATAATCGCTCCGAAAGTTGTGTAGATTGTGTCCCCCCCCCCTCTATTTTCGAAACTGTGCGTCCGAAAAATATGAAAAAAATCACGAAGGTAACGCTTCATGAATACTTACAAAGAAAATTATTTTCAACAAGATCGAATGTACCGTTTTTGAGTTATTGCCGATAAACTGCGCTTCTCAACAAAAGGACGTAATTGCTATGAAGATACGCTCTTTTGTTGTTGTACTTTTTTTACATCGTATTTTTTACCTTATAGTTACGGCTATGGAACCCTACACTGAGCATGGTCCGACGTGCTCTTGGCCAGTTTTTTTTATGATATTAAAGTAGTTTTTTGACTAATATTTCTATTACCGAGCGGTCTTTCTATAACATATCACAGAAAAAGAATAGCCTATTTTTGGACAACAAAAACTACCATGACAGTAATAGTAGATTGTGTCACAAGGGAGCAAAATGATGTATTTACAGCGAGGGCGTATATTGAATCCTGAACGAAGCGAAGGATTATACAATAGAATCCCGAGCGTAGCGAGGGATTCTAAAGTATAATCCGGAGCGTAGTGAGGGATTCAAGTGTTAACGCCCGAGGTGAAAATAATTTTGCTACCTTGTGACACATACTGCTTTTCACACCGACTATGAGGAAAATTCAAATACAAACGCTACCTACCAAAATAACGAAATATATAGTTACTCAAAGAGCATCACGCATTATTATTAAAAATTAAATGCTAAATGTCAAATGTATAGTCTATTATTATTTTATAAAACAATTATTATTTTTTACGGACGAGACGAAAATACCACTTCCATATTATATTTATGGCCCTCGCCTGCGGCTCGGACCGCAAACACCTGTGATCTGGGCCATTCCTTATTATACCGCCCTCGGTGTGTAATTTAAGTCTATGGTATGGCATATTCTAAGTGGGTTCAAACTAAAAATACCCTGTTGTCCTTGAACAGAAAAGTGCTACTTTGATCCCTCTTATGAGGGAGCAAAATACTTTTTTCTGAATACGAGGTGTGAAAAATTTATTTTTTAAATTTACCGTTGTACGAGTACCTACATGACATATGACAAGAATCGACAAGAGATGGCAACACGAGTATTAAATTAGACATAGATTTTGTTACACAAAATATTATTTCAAAACCATCACCTAACAAAATCAAAAATAAACTTACAATGCTAAACAGTTGAAATGCCTAATTTTTGAATAAAGCTGAAGTGTTTAACAGCACTCAAACTTGTAGTAAAGATATCAGCTGGCATTTCGGCTGTTGGCATGTGTTTAATATCTAATACTTATTTTCCACAGCTTCACGCACAAAATGACATCTAATGTGAGTGAGTGCTCATTTGCCATTATCATTGGCGCAAATCTGTCCGGCAATCCCGCCAAAAGTAACGATCCAATCCATTGTTCGTTTATGTCAAATCCCGTAGGTACCACTTAACCGCTGTGATGTTTCAACAATTTGTGTCACGTATGATGTCATTGAATCACAATTTTCCAGCCTGATTGACATTAAATGACGAAGAAGGGTTATTTTTCTGGAAAAGCCTCGATCATCAATCATTGATTTTAACTTGTCCCATAAGTTCCTCGTTGTCTTCGTGGTTTTAATATGAACATATAGGGTTATTTCAACAATTTTGTTTTGTGTACACACACAGACTGAAGCGGACGTATGACTTAATATTTGAACTGATATTGGAATATGGATCCGAAACTAACATAAACATATGTCAAAAAGTATGCATTCTTAGTTTTGAAAGGGCTGACATTTTGAGTTTGCGATCTACTTCGGAAAATACCATTATCAAGGGTTTCATTTTGATGAAATCATTTTCGGGAAAAGTATCATTTAATTTTGTAATTATAATAATATTATAATTACAAAATTAGGTTGAGGTCATTTCCGTTGGGTTCACATTTCGAAACTAACCGACTTTTCTGGTAGCAGGTCGTTTCTGATGGTGATTCGTTTTGTAGTGAGGCCGCAGTTCTAACCTCACCTAACCTACTTTTTGATAGCACTTTCGTTTTGGTGGGGACACAATTCAGACCTTTTTCTTTGACCCCGGGAAATGCATTAAACTGCATACCACTACGTAACCTAAGGCCATCGGGGGTGACAGCCAAATGTTACGTATTGGTTATACAATACAATACAAGTATACTTTAATGCACACCAGAAAAACGTGGTTATGTGGGGCTCTCCACTCCAGAAGGGATTGGCCTACCCACTAAAACCCAGGGATGCTACCGACCTGTGCCTTCACGGTGATGGAATGGGAATCTACTAACGCCACGCCATCACCAGCACCTCCGCCCTAGGGCGAACCCTCTCCGAAAAAGGCACACTGTAGCATGGCCAGTGTGCCTTCCCACACCAGCTCCCCCCCGACCAAATGGTCGTCACCCGGGGAAGCAGGGACCGGCACCCGACACACGGTGTCCCAGTCCCTCCCTCGCCGCCGCGGGAGGAGAAACGCCCCTGCCCCGCAGACGTCTACGGGAAGACAAACGCCCCTACCCCGCAGACACCACGGGAGGACAAATGCCCCTGCCCCGCAGCCGTCCACGGGAGGACACACGCCCCTACCCCGCAGACACTCGCCCGTCCGTTCCTGACCGTCGTCAGCCCTCGTTGCTGGGGACAGTCAGGTTTACGGACCGCGGTGGGTCAGTCCTCTACGTCCCGCTAACGGGACGCAGAGGACTAGTCCACCGCCACCACGCAGCGGCACAGGTCACCCGTCTGGTGCCTGCCCGCAGCGCTCCCCAAAAGGAGACGTCGGAGGGGTGCTGCCCGTGCTCGACGCTCCGCCCTCGCGTGCCGCACCTGGAGAGTCCTCTAACAGAGGAAACCCGGTGCGGGACCCCCCCCAACCCCTCCTGACAGGCTCATTCGCAGCATCGGCAAATGATCAATTAGGGGCCCTAAGAAATCACTTGCCGTTGCTCCCGGGATGCACCGGCCAAGACGCTTCCCTTTCCTGCGGATCAACCGGATCAAGAGGAATGAGAAGAATCCAGACACTCTGGGAGGAACACAACTCAGACCTAGCCTAACCTATTTTTCAGGTAAAAAATTCGTTTTTGTTGGGAGACGCAATTCTAAGCTAACCTCCTTTTCACAGGTAACTACTGATTACCTCTTCATTTATTTTTAATGGGGGGGGGGGCTTCGCCCCCCTGAGCCTTCATTTTCGTTACAAAAGAATTCAAAGAAACTCGCAAAAAATATGCGAAGGATTTCCAACTCAATCTTGAAATTAGATGTCTATAGCACTTAGTTACTTGGAACCTACAAAATCCCCGTTTATTTTCAAAAATGTATGGAGAATCTGGAAGATGACGGCAGCAAAATCATAGCGAATTGCTTTCAAGAGAACTATGTTTTTGGCACTGTAAGTAGCCAACCCAAATATTACCTTAAATTTTGAAGTTGCCATGAATTAAATGCTATAAAAATACCCAGGACGCAGAATGCAGCTGAAGGTATGATCATCATAAATCAATGCCTTGATTGATAAACCTAATCCCAAAACCTATTCAACGATAACTCGAAATAATAAGATAGATTACTATGCAGATATCGTATAAAATAAGTAATGTTATTTTCAACCGGGTCTTCTAATGTTCTTGAGCCAAAAATCTTACGTTAAAAGCAAGCTTTCCTACAGCTAGAAAGCAATTTGCTATATGGAAGCTTGTTGACAAAAGTTACTTATATTTCGCTATAGCAATAATTAAATTTGCGGCAACATCTCTCGAGGCTTTCAGCGTCGTTGACACTAACATAAGTTTCGTCAACTAAAACTAACTTACAACAAAAGTTAGTCAAAGCGTCCCTTAATAAGTAACAGAAAGACTAACTGAAATATCGCGGTGCAAGTTAATACGTGAGAAATACTTGCTCAGTTTGCGTCCTCTCGAGAACTAGAGTTTATAAAATTATAATTTATATGATGTGGCAAACGTGTTTTAGTTCAAGTAGAATTACAGTAATAATTTAATTTTGATATAACTACAAACTCAAAGGTTAGTTAGTATAGGCCCTAATAAATATACTTTCGTATGTTTTATTTCAAACTAGCCTTTACCCGCGGTTTCCTCGCGTTATTCCCGTTAATGTCCCAAAGGAACTCTTAACCGGAATAAAAAGTATCATATGTTCCAATCCAAGATTTGGTCTACTTACATACCAAATTTTAGCTCAATCCATCCAGTTGTTACCCCGTTATTTAAGTAGACTTAGGCATTAAAACACTCGTGTGATGCTATTATGAAACGAGCCGACAGGTGAGGATCCGTTTGGCATCGTCGCCACTGTTATTTAAGAAAGAAAGGGGTCTGAGATATCATACGAGTTTTTCTTTTCTAGGGCTATATTCAGACTAACTAACTCAATGCAGGTATCATCCGCTTGACAATCGTGGCCCGATTTAAAGCCACATCCGAGTCCCTTAACAAACATAACTAATATAATTAGGCCTTAAAACCTCTTATTATGTATGTTGTGAGCATTTTATATTTTTATTTTTTTTTCATTTGACGATCATAGTATAAGATTCATATAAATTGACATTGTGTAATTTATATTGTACTTGTATTATGAAATAAAAAATCTAATCTAATCTAATCTATACTAAATTTAGCCGTATTTTACTTTGACTTACTTGTTTTCATTTCTTGTTACTGTACATTTCAGATACATTGAACATAATAGATTAACCAATAAGAATCCTCGAAGATGATTTTTCCATTTTATAGTCTTGAGAATCATACGTTGATCAAGTGTACGACGTCTTATTTCACAATTTCTTCCAGAAAACTGGCATTTATGTACAGTTCGTAATGTTATTTAGGTGTGCTCGCTCAGGCGTGCGACTTTCAATGAAGGTCGAGTCGTGGGGTACGAAGTTTATATCAATAATTTAATTTAGAAGAAAAAAAAAACAAACGATTTGTCGCTAACGTTTACATAATAACTATTATAAAACGGGGTATTTACCGTAGTAGTTATTACATAAAAAAAATCCTAAATTATTACAAAAACGGGATAAAAGTCCTAGTATCTCTCGATTATCGGTCCAACAACTTAACCGGCATAGCAGATGTACGGGTAAGTTTTCCGGCGAGCGATTTCGGCCGCGTGAATTTTGGACTTTTTCATATGATCTTCAATACAATCCCCCGTTTCAACCCTTTAGGTGTTGAAATTCGAAAAATCCTTTCCTAGTTCGTTCTCTGAAGTGATTAATGCTGTATGATGTTTATCAGTACATTAGTAACAGACATGTTTAATAAATATAGATAGGTAGTTTTAATGCGTGGAGGGAGGAAATCCTCATTGGATATTAGGCTGGTTATGGACCTCATCAGACAAAAGTCATCTTTTGAGACCTATGGAAGGTGGATATGAAAAAAAGTTGCTATGCCTATGGGAAAATAAAATACAACAAACTTTTTTCTAAAGCGCAAACTAATAACGCCGAATAAGTATCACCAACCATCAGCATTCCTGCATTGAATATTGTTACGTTCGCGGGGTAGGTAACGTGATAGAAAAATACACTAATTAACCACTAATTAAAACCGCAAACTTTATTACAGTATTACTAATTAACAAGGCTTACTTACTTAATAAAACACGGTAGTAAATAGCTTCACTATAACGCACTTATTCACTATTCACTTAGGTTCGCTTCGAGATTCGCACTGTATCGCTGAGTAGATAGTTTACATTGCCTGGCGTCGTCGGCGCGCGGCTTATACACCGTGGGCCCGTATAACCCGACCAACTTTAACCATAGATTCTAACAACTATTAAGGTGGATTTAGACCAAACGAATTCTAACACATTCTAACCCCACTCTACCAAATTCTTTGTTGTGTGTACACAAAGAATTTGGTAGAGTGGGGTTAGAATGTGTTAGAATTCGTTTGGTCTAAATCCACCTTTAGAAGTAAAAAAAGTTATGTGACGTATATTCGATTAACGCTTACTTTCCGAGATATTCATAATTTTTTAAATATAAACTCCCAAGTGTGTAACAAGCCCTAATAAATGTGACTAAGATACTTTTACTGATTTTTTTAAAATCCTTTAACTAAACAGCAATTAACATTCGCAGTATTAGATGGTAAGCGATTACAAAGCCAAAATATTGACCTTTCGTTTCCATTTTAGCTTTTTTTAGGGTTCCGTACCAAAATGGTAAAAAAGGAACCCTTATGGTGCGACTCTGTCTGTCTGTCTGTCTGTCTGTCTGTCTGTCTGTCTGTCTGTCCGTCTGTCACAGCCAGATATCTCAGGAACTACTGATGCTATCGATTTGAAATTTGGAATAGTGTTAAAAGTAGCTAACCCGAGCCTATTGGACATAAAAAATATCTTGTACCTTTTTTACTTTTTTTTTAAAAGGCTCCGTAATGGGACTTTGAAAATTGAAAGTAGGGCTATTATATTGAGTGGGGTATCAAATGAAAGGGCTTAATTTGTAGATTAAAACAGCATTTTTATTTTTTTTCTTAAATAAGTAGTTTTTGATTTATACATTTTTATGTACCATTCCCCCCCTATTATCTCCGAAGTTACTGATCAGAAAAATGTGTCATAATTACTAATTATAAATATCAACCTGAATATTACAGGAAAAATAGAACGGTCTTGCTAACTTTAATACCTTTTTAGAAATTTACAAAACTTGAAATCCCTAGCGGCGAGTAGCAAAACTAAGCGATGGCATGTTTCACGCTAGGGGATTTCCGGGCAAAACTAGATGGCGCTAAAACACTAAACATTTAACGATGTTATAATTAAACAAAGAAACATAGTATAGTAACAATTAGTTCGTAAACAGCTAATAATAAATAAATTTAAATACATTTAAATACTGTGTCACGTTTGCAAAGTTAAATAATTGTAAATAATATTATAATTATTTTACCTAGCTTATACATAGATGGCGTTGTAAATTCGGGGAACAGCTTTTTGTATGGAGAATGACAGTCCTCTTGATTTAATGGTCCTTGCTATTAAATAGAATCGTTACACATCAGGTTCTCAATATTAGAGGGAAAATATAACTGTTTTCCTAACTTGCACTGTTTTTTAGAAATTTGCAAAAATCATAACATATACTTATTTGCTTCTACTAAACAAATCGACATACAGTTTTTCTTGAACTATTCGCGTATCTACTTATGAGTTTGTACGGAACCCTCGGTGCGCGAGTCCGACTCGCACTTGACCGGTTTTTTTTCCTTTTTAATAACTTTTCCTCCAGTAAGGACATGTTTATAACGAGGGACTGAATTTATTGATTTGTTTTGTTCCATAAGACTATTAATGTAAAATGACAAAATTCGACCTATGTTGATATAACGTTATTTACTTGTAATACCATCAGGAATACGTGGTTAAAGTTGGTCGGGTTGTACGGGCCCACAGTGTATATCCGGAGACCTTTGCTCTAGATTGTTCCAGAGAAATCCTATCTCGAATCATCGGTCCGATTCTAGAAAACCCCACTCCTTGGGACGTGTTGCATTGCGAGTGTTCTAGAGTCTAGACAATCTAAATTGACGTTTGGAGATCCTTTACACCTCCAAAACATAATATTTTGACAACGGAGACTCTTTACAGCTCCATTAATTTTAGCATCAATTTATTTTCTATTTCTTATTTGTCTTGTTTGGACGCATAGAGAGACCCTTTACATCTCTATAAATGTAGTTTTAAGTTTAATGTAATGTTAATACATTACATGAAATCTTATATTAACGCCATATTGTTGTAATACTTTTTGGTTCAAAAGAGAAACTGGTGAGTTTCTTCCGACGCTTCTTCTCCCTAGAAGGTCAGTACCCGAAGTGCCAAAAGAAATAATACATATTTAGAATTAGACTTGTAAAAGAGCCCTTGAGGGCCTACTTACAGAAATAAATTATTTTATTTTATTTTATTTTATTGTTCGATGCTCGACTCGACTGGAACATTCCCGACTATTGATGTCCCTTTCTAGGAATGTTCTGTCTCTTTCACACACTCGAACTTTCTTAATATAGCTGTCTCTTTCTAATAGTGCTGTCTCTTTCACTCCTTCGAGAAATTTCGCCATATACTGAAGTGTACTTCAAAGGCCCATAAGGGATGCTGAAAACCCGTTCTCAGGCGTTTTCAGGACCCTTTATGGGCCTTTGAAGTTTTCAGGTTATTGCGCCATCTGATAGAGGGTAGCTTAAAACGGACTGAAAACATGTTTCAGGCGCCTGAAAACAACGGCAACTAGGGTGAATTTTCGATCTTCTAGTATGTGAAAGAGCCACCTCTGAAATAGCCTGAAATCACTTTTCAGCCTGCTGAAAACGCTTCCAAAGCACGGAAAATCACGTTTAAAGTTTTGACCTATACCACCGGCGCAACAATATCTATTATGAGTTAATAATAATACATTTTCACACCTCCTATTCAGAAAAAAGTATTTTGATCCCTCATAAGAGGGATCAAAGTGATACTTTTCTGTTCAAGGACTACCTACAGGGTATTTTTAGTTTGAACCTGCTTAGAATATGCCATTGCCATACCATACATTATAGACTCTACATATTGACTCTACATATCAACTCTACATATCGACTCTACATTATTGACTCTACATATCGATTCTACATATCGACTCTACATATCAACTCTACATATCGACTCTACATATCGACTCTCCATATCGACTCTACATTATCGACTCTACATTATTGACTCTACATATCGACTCTAAATATCAACTCTACATATCGACTCTACATATCGACTCTCCATATCGACTCTACATTATCGACTCTACATTATTGACTTTACATATCGATTCTACATATCGACTCTACATATCCACTCTACATATCGACTCGACATATCGACTCTCCATATCGACTCTACATTATCGACTCTACATTATTGCTCTACATATCGACTCTACATATCAACTCTACATATCGACTCTACATATCAACTCTCCATATCGACTCTACATTATCGACTCTACATTGACTCTACATATCGACTCTACATAAAGTCGATAATAAGGAATGGCCCAGACCACAGGTGTTTGGGGTCCGAGCCGCAGGCGAGGGCCATAAATATAATATGGAAGTGGTAAATTCGTCCCGTCCGTAAAAAGTAATAAACGTTTTATAAAATAATAAGGAACTGTAAATTTAACAATTTCACATTTCATTTTATTAAAAATGTGTGATGCTCTTTGACTAACTATATATTTCGTTTTCGTTATTTTGGTAGGTAGCGTTTGTATTTAAATTTTCCTCATAGTCGGTGTGAAAAGCAGTATGTGTCACAAGGTAGCAAAATTATTTACACCACGGGCGTTAACACTTGAATCCCTCACTACGCTCCGGATTCTACTTTAGAATCCCTCGCTACGCTCGGGATTCAATTGTAGAATCCTTCGCTTCGTTCAGGATTCAATGTACGCCCTCGCCGTAAATACATCATTTTGCTCCCTTGTGACACAATCTACTAATACACCACGACAATAATATCATCATAAAATCGCCTATTATGACTTATTATAACTAAAAAAGGCAAAGTCAATACAAAGAACAATGATAAAAACAATTGTTCTCGAAAGTCCGTGAAATAAAGATAGATATACTAATTACGAAAAGAAGAAATAAAATAAATTGAATGGTAAAACAGTTTTCAAAAGTCTAGGAGGTTAAATGTTAAGAGATGCTACTGACGAAGAATGAAGCTTTTTTTATTGCTCACTACATGTATATCCCGTATATCTGAAAGACTTAGTATACTCGTGAATAGCCAAGCAATTTTGCTGTAAATCGCCAAACTAAACATGAATGGCCAAAACAGCTACTAAAAGATAACTTCACGATTATTTGATGGAGGGACCAAATAAAATGCGTTCTCTTTGCCAATTGAGAACGACTGCCGAATCCAATTCCCACCCATGACTGGAAATCGCTTACAAAGAAAACGTAATAAATGAAGGTCAATTGATTGGATCATTATTAACGATAAATCCACGATGCTTAACGCAACACAAAACAGAAAGAAATCTCAAACTACAAGAATGAGAGAAACAAAAACACACACTTAGCCGGAGTAATGAATGTGCTGACGTTTAGTTGACGAAATTTTGCTGGCTATTCTTTCCATAAATAAATGTGAAACTGAGTTAAAATATTGTTTTCATCACACTTGCTCGAAAATGGTGCATTACACGTAGGTTTTGCGGGCCGTAAATGAGCTATTACGCCCTAGGGCGTAATGGTTTTCTTTTTAAATTTGAAACGCTGGTTCTGTTTTACTCTTATTTGTCATGTTGAAAGGAAACGCCAACTTACTTTTTTAACTTTTATCACTGAAATATTTATTTAAAGAGAACTGGTATTGCAAATACATGTAAACACATATTTCTGTAACATTAATTAAATGTTTCAATAGTGTATTTCAGTATTTTGCAATTATAAAATCAACCGTTTTAGGTCTGTACCGCTATGGTTTCCGAACGTTGCGCATTGTCTATGGATATGTCACTAATGTCACTGTCAGTTTTACAATTTTATTTAGGTTAAGTAAGGTTAATTTTAATTAGATTTCCTCACAAGTGTGATGAAAAACATTGTGTGTGCCACGGGCGGTAAAGGAATTACAAACTCGTGTTATTAAAGCCCTCGGCTTCGCCTCGGCCTTGTAACAAACACTCGTTTGTAATTCCTTACCTACCGCCCTTGATACACAATGTACTATTCCTTACTTAATAAACGATTTCGTCACTACAAAAGGTGATGAAGGATTAAAGTCAAAGCACTGTCTCATCCATTTTATAAAAAAATCTAATCTATGCGTCAAAAGCTGTGTTAAATTTTGCTCAAGTCTTATTGTGAAAGACGAGATTAAAGTATGAATTTTTGAAGATGGTATCAGTCTCTCGTTTAATATAAATTTACTCAGCTCGGGGATATCTGCTTAAACCGTATTTTATTATTTACTTGCTTAAGTCGCTTGGGTTTGAGAATGATTTAGATGATGAGTACACACGTTCAGTCTACTTAACATTTATATTTGTATTCAGAAGAAAGCCGAAGTAATAAGACTAAAAACGAAACTAGAAGAAGTTTTACAAAACATTACACAGTATGGGCAAAAATATGACAAGGGGAAATAAAGAAAAAAAAAATCGGATTCGCACACGAAGGGCCACCACCGCCAGCAAAAAACCCGAAAAAACATGTTTCTTGTATGGGACCGCTGTTTATTTTATTTTGTTTTTATTATTTGTTGCTATAACGGCAATAGAAATCAATAAGTTATAATAAAAACTATAGCTTGGCATTTTCGTTCGTGACACTCCTATCAACTCCTATGGTCCGCGGGTGTTCTTTGCGGTCGCAAAATACCTAAATACAACTCCAGTTTGCTTCGACGGTTACCTATCATAAACTCGAAAAATGTAACTCCAAATATTAAAATCCCAAAAACGTTTCCTTTTTTCAGTTGGCCTAAATTGTGTTTGCCCGAAATTACATTTCCATATTATTATTTTCCCCATTCTCAGTTCGTTGCAATTTTATTTCGCTTATGATTCGAATCGACAGTTATTAAAATTCCGAAGTATCATTTATCAACTAGTTTTTGCCGAAAAGTATTAAGTCCGAAATATTATTATCCCGCTACATCAAAAGATCGAAATTGTAGCATGTCAAAGCAAATCATCAATACATTGTTTTTTTCAATACTTACTTATTCAATGGCAAAATAGGACCCGCCATAAAGTCGACGAAGCCCCGATTCGCGGGGCTTCTACTTCTGCTCTAAGGGTCACAAGGTTACTAACGAACCTATCCAAGTAAAAAAGCTTCTGTGTTGTTAGTTTTTTTTTGCGGGGGCTGCGCCCCCCGAGCCCCTTGTGGCTGGCTACGCCACCCCCGTCCCCCTTTTCTGGGCTTTCCGTAGCTAAGAACTATTGCAGTACTCTAGTTGCTTAATTTTTTTAACCACATCTAAACCCCTTTTCTATCAATTGTTTATTTTGTAAGGTCACAGTTCTAAATCTAACCGAACTCACTTTTTTAGCAACAGTTCGTTATTCTGAGATTTGTGAGGGATCAAACTTCTAACCTAACCCACTTTTTAGCAAAATTTTATTTCCGCATCGCAACTTGGAAGTGCACTTATGTAGGGTTTTTAGTATATCTGTATGTTTTTAATCGTGAAGGATAATTCAAGGCTAAAACAATTAGGTAACGTTATTGTAAACATAGTTTATTGCATGAAAAATGTCTTATCCTTATACATATAAGTATTGTTACACACTCTGCGGCGCTAACCTCCTGTAGCTGGGGCCCTGTGCTTCTGCCGGCAGCAGTGTAGGTAAAGTTTTTTTATAAGTTTATTCTATGGATCAATGATCATTTATTGTTATTTTTTATATTTCTTCGCGGATGTATGCACTAATCTCATCTATAAGAGTAGGCCTGTGCTCAGTAGTGGGACCTGTATAGGCTCCTGATGATAATTACTAATTGCAGGGAACATGTATTCCGTAAATAAATTATATAAGCGAAACGTAAACAGCACTATAACGTTATATTAACTGTTTACAGACTAATTCGAACTGCAGCGAATCATACCTGAACGTTGAACTTTTAGTGAATTTATAGGTATGGGAGTTAGGAGCGCCTTGTTAAAAATTCCAGTCACGCTTCTTCAATTTTACGGCTGGGAAAACCACAGCGTTTGATAGGGCAGGTTACTTTTAAGCAGAGAGAAAATAGCTCCCTCTCATTCTAAGCAAAGGAAAAGATTACCTTGTATTTCTGTTCAAATGTTTGAAGTTGGGAATAGGATTTGGTATACCGTCTGCTTAGTTATAAAAAAAATACTAACTGTAAACCCGGTCGGGTATAATATAAAAAAATCACAAACCCGTGTTTACTCCCTTAGAAACAGTATTACCAAACAGCCTTTTTATTTAAGCCAACATTACAAAAATTAGGAGGCTATTAAGTCGGTTATATTTGATTGGAATTGAAAGAATTCCTCAAAGATTTATTAATGTTTGGTTTTTTTTTCTTATATATCCAAAACTTACAATCTTATTAAGGTAATCCTCATTAAAACGATGAATTTCCTATTTGTCTAAAATCATAATTATAATGTTTTCAAAAACTGCGGCCCAAGTAGTCTAAGGATAATACAGTCGGCCGACGGAGCGGTTTTGATAGAGCAATCGTGCGGGGGCTGCGGGGTGAGACGCGGGTGTGTCGGTACCGAGTTGCATACAACGCCACACTTAGCTAGTCGGTACCTAACTTTCAGGGCTGCCGCGCGTTTGTTTAATGAACACTGTAAGTTGTATTTAAGTGTGTCTCTGTACGTTAATGACTTTTATATAAAAATCACTATTGTAATATTGGAACCAAAAGTTATTATTGGATGTTTATACACAGATTTATGCTTTACTTATCTTATCAAGTCAACATTTTTTTTTAGATTTATTTAACCGAAATTTATTACATATTTTTTACCCGACTATGGAAAAGCGACAGGGTTAGAATTTTTCATCTTTGAGATTTTTGCGTTTCATAAAATTAGTAGCTAAAATGCATTCCGAAATTCCGACGTGTTGAAATTTGATTCGCGTAAATGTAACAGCAGTGTGTTTTATTTATTTGGATGAGTAGGGTTAATGTTTTATTAATGCTTGATATGTTCACAGAATATGTATTTTATAGCCACTATGAAAACAAATAATAAAAACAAAATAAAATGTGTATTAAAAAGTGGTCCCTATTTATATGATAAATGTGCTTTTTGGCGTCTGGATACGGAATTCTTCGTGTGCAAATGCGAGTCGCATTTGACCGATTTTTTTGTTATTTACTGTATGAACCAACTTATACTTTTCAAACATCTGAAATAACAGATGGCCAGAGTCTGTGCGGAAAGAGAATAGGCGTGGCGAAAAACGGAACTAACCTAACCAGTATGGCCACAGAACAGAAAATACGGCACATACGGTATAAAAACATTACAGCGGCCCCCAATTTAAATCCTATTCTCTTTCCGCATAGACTCTACTCAAAATTTACTCCTTTTGGAAAAATTCCGTTGTTGTCCCCCTGCAGGCTCTTCCCGTTGAATTACAATTGGCAAATTCGTAGATCCAGACGAAACCTATCTCAAAAAATAAAGCGTAAACAATAACAAATTACTTTAAAATGTCATAAGTTATTGAAATAAATTAAATTAGTACAATTTATGGGTGTCCGAATATTTCGAGGAAAGCAAAAAAACGTGGGCGGAAATTAGGGTATGCAGTACTGGGAAATTTTAGTATGGCAGCACCGTGAATTCCCGGTACGGCCATACTAAAATTTCCCGGTACTGCATGCCCTAGCGGAAATGGCCTTTAAAATTCTAAGCTAAAAAAACGAGATACAGATAGTTTTTTTAATCCCCTTGAAGTGGTAATTTAGAGGTGAAACTCTTTATGCAAACTTCATCAGTTGTATTAAGATTATTCTAACTTAAAAAAAATATTAAAGCCGTGTTCAACAATTTACGACAATTTTGTAGTTTCCACTTACTTATCTGTAGCAAAATACGAATCATAAGAATGCTAAATATCTTGTTGTCCTTCATCCATCAATGTCCTCTCGCATCCTGTGCGTGAATTATCGGAGTGAGCCCCTTTTCAATTCACTCTTTTGATCTGTCAATATCAAATCTGGAACCAATATCCAAGGATCTATATGAAACCTATTATATGTATATGTTATAAAATAGTTTGTGGTACGCCTAATTTTAACCAATCAAGTGGCATATTTATAAGCGTGTTTAAGTAGACGCAGATTTGACAGATACAGCGACGATGTTACGTTCCGAAATGCCATTTTCGTAAAAGGCCGTAGCAGGATAAGGGAGGAAAAAATGCCCTTGAATGATTAAGAGCTGTTTATTTTTTCTATAGTTGCTTGGATTTAGTTGTATAATTGTGCAAAGTTTGGTTGAAAAATTCCCAGTGGGGGTGCGTAACGATGGCTATAAAAATTTTTGGTATAATATTAGTCGCAATAACGCTCATTTGATATAATTATTAAATCATATAACAACACTTAATATATTTACATATGACATAATTATTATTTCTTATAATGATCATTTGATAGAATAACATTTAATATAGTATTCTTTAAGTATAATGCTTATTTCCTATAATGAACTTATGGTATAACGTTATTTTCATATAAAATACAATTGGCATAACCATTATTGATATAATGTATCAAAAAGTAGGTTAGGTTAGGTTTGAACTGCGTCCCCCAACAAAAACGAACTGCTATCAAAAAGTAGGTTAGGTTAGTAAATTATAAGGGCACAGAAGAAAAAGGGGGGACGGGGGGGCGAAGCCCCCCACAAGGGGGGCTCGGGGGGCGAAGCCCCCCGCATTAAAAAAAACTCAAACCATAAGTTCAATTAGGTTAGGTTAGGTTAGGTTAGGGTTCGAACTGCGTCCCCCAACAAAAACGAACTGCTATCAAAAAGTAGGTTAGGTTAGGTTTGAACTGCGTCCCCCAACAAAAACGAACTGCTATCAAAAAGTAGGTTAGGTTAGTAAATTATAAGGGCACAGAAGAAAAAGGGGGGACGGGGGGGCGAAGCGAAAGCATTAAAAAAAACTCAAACCATAAGTTCAATTAAGTTAGGTTAGGTTAGGGTTCGAACTGCGTCCCCCAACAAAAACGAACTGCTATCAAAAAGTAGGTTAGGTTAGGTTTAGGTCACAGGCGTTACAATTTCAAATATATAAATGGTAATAAAGATTTATATACCTATTATACCTCTTGATTGTTATATATTATGATTTGTATATAAAATGAGCGTTATACCATATAATCGTTATAAGAAATAAGCGTTATACCGAACGTTAAATATACGAAATAAATGTATATATTTTAAAATTATACCAAACGTTTATTATACACAATGAGTGATTATACCCTTTGAAATTATATCAAATGTTGATATATCGATAGAAAATATATTAAATATTTTTATATCGATCATTACACACCCTCCCAGTGGTTCAGCCGGAAAAAAATAAAAACGAAATTTATGAAATTTGACGTATCTCTAAAACTATAAATCTTTATCATAATATCTTTAATTCATTTTGGTTAATTAAATAGTATGTATGCCTAAAAAGAACATTGAGTCTGTATCTTTACAATTTCTGTAAAAAACACATAAGTCAAATTTTCAAAAAAAAGTTTTTTTGATTCCTGAAGGAGTGACCACTTTAAGTGACATTTCTAAAGAAGCTTTATTTAACAATCTGTCAGTCATATAAGTTTGACGGTTAAAATCGAAAAGCAACAGTGTCAAAATTAAAAAACTATGTTGGTCGGATTTTGTTATATTTTTAACCGATTTGGAAAATTCCTTTTTTGTTTGAAAGGGCAGACTTCCGAGGTGGTCCCATTGCAACCAAGTCAGGATCTGATGATGGGATCTTGGAGAAATCGAGGGAACTCTTCAAATATCATAGGCACACATATAGCGATTTTGGTATTTTTCTTACTTTTTCGTGCATTTCTTATTAGAAATAAGTTTCCAGTCTTAACCGACTTTAAAACAAAGAGCAATTTTTATGTAGGTGTGTTCCTCGGTTACTTGAAAACGTCTTAACCGATTTGGATTTTTTTTCTTTTTAAGTCTATTTAGTTAAAATTTAAAAATAAAGTAAACTAATAATTTAAAAATAAAGTAAATTTTTAAAACAAAAAATAAAAACCGACGATTAAAGTCGGTGCCAGCTAAGGAGCTCAACTCAGCTTTGCGTGGCAGGCACCAACTTCAAAAATAACAGGTTAAAAACTATAAATATCTGTATATGTATATATGAATCGTTGATTATCCATTTCTTTGGGGTAATTAACATATTATTTTTTGGTTTTTAGTTAAAGTTTTTGGAAGTCGGTTTTTATTTTATTCTTATACTATTCTAATACAGCCAAAGAACTTAAAAATAAATCTTCTTTGTAAAGAATTAAAAATAAATAAATTTTTGACATTTCCATTAATTTTGGCTTAAAAATATATTTGTATTAATTGTCGCCTTTTAACTTATAAAACTTTTTTTTTCAAATAGGTAATCATCATCATTTCTAATTAAGTCTTACTTATCGTTTTACCAAATATTTTACCGTTAATGAAGATAGCGATAGTGATTAAAATAAGAAGTAAAATACATTTTTAAGTTGATACATTTTCGAGTAAATGCCATAAATTTAATTTATTTTTAGTTCTTTACAAAGAATATTTATGTTTAAATTCTTTGGGAGTATTAGAATAGTCTAGGAATAAAATGTAACAGAATCCGACCAACATAGTTTTTTAATTTTGACACTGTTGCTTTTCGATTTTAACCGTCAAACTTATATGACTGACAGATCGTTAAATAAGGCTTCTTTAGAAATGTCACTTAGAGTGGTCACTCCTTCAAAATAAAAAAAACGTTTTTTTTAAATTTTGACTTACATGTTTTTTACAGAAATTGTAAAGATACAGACTCAATTTTCTTTTAAGGCATACATACTATTTAATTAACCAAAAGGAATTAAAGTTATTATGATAAAGATTTATAGTTTTAGAGATACGTCAAATTTCATAAATTTTGTTTTTATTTTTTTCCGGCTGAACCACTGGGAATTTTTCAACCAAACTTTGCACAGTTATACAACTAAATGCAAACAACTATAGAAAAAATAAACAGCTCTTAATCATTCAAAGGCATTTTTTCCTCCCTTATCCTGCTACGGCCTTTGTATTGAAGCGATTCTCCTTAAATTAAACAAAGATATTCTCGGAATTTATCGGAATATGAAGTTGTATTGATTGATATTGGTTTGGCTTGGCTTATGAATACTATAATTGAGTTGGAAGTGTCATAGAGTGTCCGACATTGAAAAATACACTATTCTTCTTATCTTTGACATCATTCCGTACAATTTGTAGGTATTATAATATATTAAAGTACCCTATTAAATTTGATTCGCTTAGTAAAGTCTATTTTTTATGATTTAATTGAAAAATGTATAGGTTTTAGATTTTTTCCTACACTTGTGGTATACCTAAGACGCACACCTGGCCATAAAGTGGCTTTTTCCGCACGCTGCGCGTACGGAAAAAGTCCCTTTCTGGCCAAGTTTAGACATAAAATGATGTACACAGCACGGGAGGTAATAAAGAAAGCCCTCGATCGCATATTTACGTCCCTCGCTTGCAGCTCGGGCCGCAAACTTCTGCGATCTCGGCCTTTCTTTGTATTACCACCCTAGTTGTGTAATGGACTATTTTCTACTCCTGTACTTTTATCTGTCTTTTACTTGGTTACGAACACTAATATAAGAACATACATAATATGAGTTCAGAGAAGTCTATTCCCCATAACAGCACTTGTGTTGTAAAAGTCGCAAAACGATACTGCTAGCAGCCACAGACTTCTAAATCTAGGTTAAACTTAGGTCAAGGATGAAGCGATCAATACTAACTTTACAATAAAAATGCACAACTACCAACTTAACAAACAAATAAAGTCATGCGTTATTGTTATGAAAAACAAAACTTTCCGAACTAAATTCTTTGATGCCAACATAAAAAATAGTACATTACACAACTAGGGTGGTAAAACAAAGAAAGGGCAAGATCGCAGATGCTTGCGGCTCGAGCTGCAAGCGAGAGACGTAAATATACGATCCCTCGATCGCTTTCTTTATTACCTCCCGTTTTGTGTACATCATTTTATGTTTACACTTGGCTATAGAAATGGCCAGGTTTGGCATAAAAGTATTTGCGGTATACGTCAAATTAAAACAAAGTTTACCATAGACACAAACTTATTATATTGTCAGTCATATGTCTTATTTGCCTTGTTTGCGCGCCATGTTTAATTTTGTATTTTATATTTTAAAACCTAGTCGTAGAAGTATTGTATGCAACGTTGTATGTATAATTTAGTCAAAAAACGCTCATGGCGTCTCTATTTGCGACATTCGCCGCCGCGGCGGCTCGTATCGCAACTCACGCCATTCGCGTATTTTGACCCTACTTATACAACTGTTGCATAAAATGCTATTGCCGTGCCATCTATTTCATTAAAGCGTTAGCGGTAAAATAGGACATTTATTATTTTATGCCACAGCTGGCCATAAAGTGGCTTTTTCCGCACGCTGCGCGTACGGATAAAGCCGCTTTCTGGCCTAGTGTAGACATAAAATGATGTACACAACACGGGTGGTAATAAAGAAAGCTCTTGATCGCATATTTACGTCCCTCGCTTGCAGCTCGGGCCGCAAATTTCTGCAATCTCGGCCTTTCTTTGTATTACCACCCTAGTTGTGTAACATACTATTATTACTGTGTGTTGGACATTTCTGTTCTACGCAGTATGATGTTAGTTGAATACAGCTATTTTAGCTTATACCAATATTAAAATGTTTCATATTACAATGTCGCCGATAATACTTTTCTGAAAGGTTTACATTCATAACTCACTCAATGACTGTCTAAAATTGTATTGCCATTAATTGCTGCCACCGAGTAGGTGATGTGATTATCACAAAATTTTAGAAGCGAAACATATATTCTAAGATTTTACCTCACGGTTTTTTTACAATGCAGATCCCAAACCAATTCACAGTAAAAGTAATATATTCCAATCTGTGTTTTATTTAAATTTCTTTGAACTTTTAACGTAACGTAAGCTGTCGGATCTGAGTACGAATACCTAAACTATTAAAGGTGTAGCTTGAGCGAAATCCGTTGTATCACATTTCAATGATACTTGGATTGATTTCTGTTTCCAACAATTCGGTGCAGTGAACTGTGTGAGTTGCCACTGTTTGTAATAATGTACCCGTCTTAGAATGTGGCAAACCCATTGCTCCATGAAATTGGACCACCTGCTGATCTATGTATGTATCGTATGTTTATAACTATCTACCATATTGTTGATGCTAGGGGAAAGGAAGATTAAACGGACCATCTAAAGAAAATTCAGTGGTGGAATAACGGCATATTTATTACGTTTTCAACTTTAAATAATAAAATACTTATGTATCATTACTTAAATATTTCTGATACTTTAATCAAGCCACATTTAGGTATTTCTAAAACCTTCGATTTGCTTCGTTTTGCCTGCACTTGAAGTATAAAATGGACCACGTATAAAGGTAAAATGGAACAATAGGAATATTATACAATAAATTTACACTAAAACCAAACGGATAGGTACTTAGAACCAGATTAAGCCTGTCTAAACTGGTAGGGCCGCATCACTCAATCTGAAACTAATCTAAAATTATTCAGATCCATCAGTGGTCCCTAAATAATAAAAGCAAGTCAGGCGATATCTCTGCGTGTAATTTTATGCCCTGTCACCTTTCAAACCGTAGTTAACTGAGTTTGAAAGGACTTTGTCTATTACGCAAAGCCCATGGTAATAATTGTGTCATTCTATCGGGTTAGTAAATACAGACTTGTGTAAAATACCTAAGTTGTTGCCAACTTGCCATTCAACAAACATACGACTATTATCCCAAATGACAATGTTATGCAGAATTTATATAACACTGTATTAGATGTTACTTGAAACCAAAAATATGCCGTAATTTCTACTAAATATTATTATAACAATATTTTTTAAGCGTATTAAATAAATCATCAATAATAAATTTCAAAAAATTACACGTTATCTTGGATGGGGGGAATAGCATTACAATAACCAAATATCACCAAGGGAGAGGGGGGGGGGGGTCAAAAATAAGCCACATTTGATCACATAATTTCTGGACGAGCTCTTACTTCCTGGCCTCTGTAGTAATGTACCTACTATTATTTGCGTTTTTTGCTTGATGAAGAAGGTTCTTTTGTAAACCTGACTGACATTTTTCTTACTTAATGAACACGTTTTCGGAATAAATTGCTGACACGAGGCTGGCAATTATCGCTTAGTTAGTCTTTAAGAGTGATGTCAGGAGTTAGCAATGCTAGGCATCCCATTAAAAGTTTATACTGTTAAGCGAGAGTGCAAACTTAATTATGCCCTCGGAAAATTTACTAGATTTCGCTTATTTTCCATTTTAGATGAGGTTGTTTCAACCTTGTTTGAAAATGAATTTTAAATTATTCCGAATAACTTACGGTTGAAGTCACTGTAAATGAGATATTATGTGATACTGACACTGAAATAGTCATATTTACATTAGCCATGCATCATGCCAAGAGGATCTGTATTGAAATGCATACGGTGAATGCTGCTATTTTATCATTAAAACTTCCGAATGTATCAAAATAATCGATGGGAGGTAATATCCTACTAATATTATAAATGTGAAAGTTTGTAAGTTTTTTGGATGTTTAGATGTTTGTTACGAAATAACGCTAACCACTGAATGGATTGAGCTGAAATTTGGCATGCAAGTAGACCAAGTCCTGGATTGAAACATTCCGGAAAAGAATTCCCTTGGGATAATGGGAACAGCGCAGGCGAAGCCGATGTAGTAGATGCTAGTCTTTTCATATACAAGAACAAAAAGTCATCAAGCACCGCAACGCAAATAAGTTCTCGTCGTTGCTAACAACTACGAGTTTGCGGCGCTTGCAGTGGAGACACTGGTCAGCTGATATGAAAGCTTTTATCACTCGTGTGATGTTATTATGAAACTCGTTAGTTTGTCTTCAAATTGAAAAATAAAAAGTACGGTTGCGCAACATGCGTGAACAAAGTTTTCGTTTACCGCCATTTGACAGTTTTAATTTGTTGTTTTGAACGCATTATAGAGCACTTATAATATGTATGTGTGTAGATAAGACAATGTACGTATTTTAACTATACATAATTAGGCATTAAAACACTCGTGTGATGTTATTATGAAACTCGCCTGTCAGCTCGTTTCATAAACTCCTATTTTAATGCCGTCCATTAGGTAACAGTTACATTAACTACTTTAAAATAATTTCGTTCCGAATAATATCAACCTTAAAAATATATAAAAAGAAACATTCACGCACTGTGTTGAAACGTGAGTCGTTTGCACGGCTGTATAGCAAAAATTTCTATTCCTATCGATTTTATAGGTAAATGTCAACATACAAATAACTATCGTAGTGGGAACTAACGGATTTTCATTTACTTATTTTGCACAGCACAGACAATTTTTTTTTTAATAATTTAAATGCAAAATGAAATGCCAACGGTTCCGAGTATGTTAGAGAAAAATGATGTAGTAAAAGTAACACAACGAAAACATTTCTTCTGCACCTGATTAAAAATAGTACATTGTTGTAGAGGCCGACAAGTAAGCTGGACGAGTGAATTTGAGGGCCGACCCGAATCAAAGAACACGAGTCCATCTATTGCACTTTTGCCGAGACTTAATATGTATAGAGCTTTTCACACCTACTGCGCGGAAATAATAATTATACTCCTGCTTCGTCCTCTAGGTTAGAGAGCAATTTGTAGTAACACGCATCGTGTAGCCATTCATCCACATAGTTTTAAGTAAAAAAATACCACTTTTTAAAATATATTTTTACGAGGGTAGACAGCTCAGCCCTACTACTGCCGGCCGCCTACCCGTGCATTCATTCGCGTTTTTGTGCTCAGCCGTTCACCACGTGTTCTCGTTTCTTCGTACAAAAAGAAAACCGTTTGAGTGTTAAAGATGCCCAAACGTAGTAGAAAGGACGAGGACAGTAATGATTACTTTCGCCGCAAGATTAGGAGATTGGAGTCGGAACTTCGACGTCGACGTAAAAAGTTCGTGATTTCGAGTGACAGTTCATCATCGAGTGCTTCACCGGTACCGTTTAATGAAGAAGGTAATATTTCATTTCTTTCCATTATTATAAGTGCTTAAGTGAAAAGAAAATAAAAAGTTAACAAATCGAATAATGTAGTGTACACCTGAATGGGGTGTTGCCATCATATACGTTTCGATCGTTAACTATAAAATTTCAAAACTAATTATGCGAATTAGTTTGCATTACGGTACTATGTAGTGTACACCTGAACGGGGTGTTGCCGTCATAATATGTTCCGTAATATTATATGTAATGTGGATAGTTTACAGGGACTATCTCGTACATAGATGAATGTGTTGTGTACATCTGCCAGGGATGTTACCTCACGATCAATTTCATAAATAGTGTCGTGAATAGTTGTAAGGACTATTTCCTCGCTATAAAAATAAAATGCACCATGTGTTTGCCTAGGTTATATAACCTCTAAATATTCTGCGAGACATCAGTCATATATGGCAACCTAATACGATATATGTACATTCATAAATTGGGTTATAATAATGTACACAATGTACATTTAAATAGACGAACTAAGTTAACTCTTAGATTTTTTTACAGACGTTGACAGCGAGCAATCGTTGATCGATGTAGCTGCCCCAGAATCACCCAACTTGGATATCGTGGTTGCAGAGCCCCCAGCCGCTAATAAAAACAACGACGGGGGTCCCTCTCCAAATGAACAAGCACCAGCCACAGCATGTGCCCTGGACGATGAAATTCTATCGATGTTAGGAGAGACTCCCTCCAAAGAAAAGAAATATGCTGCTGAGATACAACGTGACCTTGCAATACGTTGGGAGCATATTTCTACTTCAGGTCTCTCCAAGGAAGCTAAAAAAGAACTAATCGAAAAACGTCTAGTTCCTAGTAACTGCAAAAAGATTGAAGCGCCCGTTCTCAATCCAGAAATCAAGGCCGCACTGACAGAGGCCCTTTTGAAAAAAGACAAGGCCTTAGAAAATAAGCAGAAGCAACTGGCTGCCGCAATTTCATACCTCAGTGAAGGTCTAACTATGATTTTATCTTCGGAGCACAGAGACCCCAAGATCATAAAATTACTCATTGAAGCGGGTCGTATTATGTGCGATTCTCAACACACAGAGTCACTTACCAGACGTAGTTTTATATGTTCCACTATAAAAAAGGAACTCAAAGACCAGCTTTACGACACGGACATCGATAAATTCCTGTTTGGGGAAAAATTGGCAGACACATTAAAAGCAGCCAAAGCTATCAACAAGTCCGCTGCAGACATGAAGGCTCCAGTTTTTAAGCCACCTACAAATAAAAATAAGGCTTCAACGTCAAAAAACTTCAAGTCTCCTCAGAACAACAGTCGTCCCTTAACGACAGAAAAACCTACTCAAGTCAATCCAGCGCCAGCACCACCGCCGGCTCATCGCAGGCAGCTGCCGCCACCGCCGAAGCGCTCATCGAAAGCACGCGCGTCAGCAGCACGGCGTTAAACTCGGTAGGCAATTCTGGAAGACTTTCTTATTTCTTTGATCAGTGGTGCCTATTAACAAACAAGTGATCCTGTTATTCTATCTTGGATAAAGGGTTACAAAATTCCATTCTCTGGACCTGTAGAACAAATTTATGTTCCTGATTTGCCAAAGTTATCTGAAGCTGAATCCCATCAGTATCAGGATTCCATCAATGATCTAATCAATATGGGAGCCATTACAGAATGTACTCCTATAGATGACCAATTTTTGTCCAGTTACTTTCTTATTAAAAAACCTAATGGTAAAAATAGATTTATTTTAAATTTAAAACCGTTGAACAAGTTTGTCATGACTGATCATTTCAAAATAGAAGATTTACGGACTACATTAAAATTAGTTTCGCCAGGTTGTTACATGGCTAACTTGGATTTGAAGGATGCTTATTTTTTTAGTAGCAATTCATGACGACTACAAAAAATATTTAAGATTTCGGTGGCTTGATAAATATTATCAATTTAACGTTCTCCCTTTCGGTTTAAGTACCGCACCTTTTGTTTTTACGAAATTGCTCAAACCTGTGATATATTTATTAAGATCACTCGGTTTGATATCAACCATATATTTGGATGATGTATGTATGTTAGGAAAAACATACACAGAGTGCGCTGACAATATAGCACAAACAAGGTTGATTTTTGAATCCCTGGGGTTTGTTATAAATAAAGAAAAGAGTAATTTTATTCCTAAAACTACATGTAAATATCTGGGATTTATAATAGACTCAGAAAAATTTCAAATTAATCTTCCCGATGAAAAGCGAATATTAATTGAAAACGAATTGAAAAGCTTTATTCATAAAAAGCGGTGTAAAATTAGATGCTTTGCTCGTCTACTGGGTCTTCTTACATCAGCCTGTCCAGCCATCCAGTATGGTTGGCTTTACACTAAACAGCTTGAAAGATGTAAATATCTCGCTTTATTAGATACTGATGATTACGAATCCCATATGACATTACCGTCAAATTTACGTGACGATCTTACTTGGTGGTTAACAAATATAAAACATGCTATCTGCCCCATTAGGCTTGATGATTATCAGATAGAAATATATTCTGATGCAAGTAAAACAGGTTGGGGGGCAGCATGTGGCCAGAAGACCGCTAGCGGTCCTTGGAGTAGTGATGAAGCTAAAAAGCACATCAACTATTTAGAATTATTGGCAGCGTTCTTTGGCCTAAAAATTTTTGCAAGGGATCTCACTTACTGTCAGATTCTTTTACGGATCGATAATACAACTGCTATTTCATATGTAAATCGCATGGGAGGCGTTAAGTTTCCCCATCTTAATCAAGTGACAAAAGATTTATGGCAATGGTGTGAAAGGCGAAATATTTTCGTTTTCGCATCATACATTAGTTCGCAAGACAATGAAATAGCAGATGCAGAATCGAGAAGAAATCACCCCGACATCGAATGGGAAATTAACGATGATGCTTTCAGTCGGATTATCTCAGCTTTTGGACGGCCGGATATAGACCTATTTGCAAGTAGAGTAAATTTTAAGTGTGACAGATATGTATCTTGGCACAGAGACCCAGATGCATATGCTGTCAATGCTTTTACAATAAGTTGGAAAGGAATGTTTTTTTACGCATTTCCGCCCTTTGCCGTTGTGTTACGAGTTCTTAGAAAGATCATAAATGAAAAATCAGAAGGCATTGTCGTTGTCCCACTCTGGCCTACGCAACCTTGGTACCCTATCTTTCAGAGATTACTCTGTTCGGAGGTGATAACTTTCTCTCACAAAAATAATGTATTATTATCCCTGTCCCACAGACAGCCACAAGTTACCCTGGTAGCAGGGAGATTATCCGGACAGCGTTACTGAGAAGATATGTACCACCTGCGTCGCTGGATATAATGCTTGCCTCTTTATCGGAGAATTCCCTTAAACAATATTCTTCCGTATTAAAACGTTGGCTTTCTTTCTGTACCCAACACAATATCGACATTTACGAGGCGTCTGTATCAAATGTAATTTCGTTTTTGACAGACGAATTTAATAATGGTGCTAGTTATGGAACTCTAAATTGTTGCCGATCGGCATTATCTTTAGTGTTGGATACAAGTATCGGATCAGATGATCAAATATCAAGGCTATTCAAAGGATTCTATAGGCTACGACCAGCTTTACCTAAATATAATATTACCTGGTCTCCAACAGTAGTATTGGATTTTTTAGCTAATTTTTACCCTAATAGCGAGATTCACATTGAACATCTGACTAAAAAAGTTGTAACTTTATTAGCCCTCATAACAGCACATAGAGTGCAAACGCTGTCTCTGATTAATTATAAAAACATTGAGATATATCCCGATCAAATAATGATTAAGATTCCAGATTCAATTAAAACTTCTAAGGCAGGTACATTACAACCCTGCTTGAACATTCCGTTTTTTAGACAGCGTCCTGAGGTTTGTCCGGCTGATTCTTTATTAACTTACTTAAATACAACTAAGAAATATCGTGCAGATATTGATCGCCTTTTTATAAGCTTCAAAAAACCTTATAAGGCAGTATGTTCCCAAACTATTAGTCGGTGGATCAAGGAAACCTTGTCAGAAAGCGGAATTGATACATCAATATTCAGTGCACATTCCACCCGACATGCTGCAACCTCTGCAGCAAGCAGGGCCGGTATCAATATAGACACAATTCGAAATACTGCTGGGTGGAATGGCAAATCTAATGTATTTGGTCGTTTTTATAACAGATGTGTTGTGTCAGATGATCACAATACTCATTTTGCTGTTTCTATTTTAAATAATTAAAATAAGAAAACATGTAAATCTTAACAAATTATGTTTCTGTCTGGTTTAATTATATTTTTTTCTTGGGCTATGTATCCGATCTGTTTATGTTTATAATGAATAAATCAATATGTTTTGTTTATTACATATAATTTTATTCATGATAAATACCCTAATATTTCACTAGACTCTCAAATTCTACAAATTGCTCTCTAACCTAGAGGACGAAGCAGGAGTATAATTTATGATTAAACGAACTTACCTGAAGTGATGTTCTATCATAATTATACGAGCTGCTTCGTCCGAATAGGTTAGATCCCACCCACCCCGTGTAGGTGTACTCCCTTTAAGGTGAAATATTATTGGCGTGGCGTAGACTTCTAACTTAATGAATGCACGGGTAGGCGGCCGGCAGTAGTAGGGCTGAGCTGTCTACCCTCGTAAAAATATATTTTAAAAAGTGGTATTTTTTTACTTAAAACTATGTGGATGAATGGCTACACGATGCGTGTTACTACAAATTGCTCTCTAACCTATTCGGACGAAGCAGCTCGTATAATTATGATAGAACATCACTTCAGGTAAGTTCGTTTAATCATAAATAATATCATACCAAAAATAAAATAATTCAAAAGTCAATTTTGTGTTTTTCGGCAATATACCTACCGTGGACAATTCTTCAACACCGAATAGCAAAGACATATTATTTGTTTTTCCATCCATACAAATACTATAAGCCCTGTTACATTAGAAAATAACACAATATTAAAAACTAATAAATTATTCCGGCATTTTCCTAACGATATTAATTAACATTCAAGAATATTCGAGCACAATAATGAAACGCAGATACTAACGAAAGTGAAACTTGTTTTTTGTTAATTTTGCCAATTACTAGCGCGACAGTGGCTGTATGGAGTATTGTCGAAGTCGTGTAACGTTCTGCGGCGCAGTTCGCGATCTGATTGGTCTATTATAATGTCGCCGAAGCATACTGCGTACTCTGAACTAACCAACAATGTTATTTCCGTCGTGTCTGATAACATTGTTGGCTTGTCTCATACACTGTCCAAGAACTCACCGTTTTGCGGCCTGAATTCTAAACCATCTTTCCGAGCAGTGGCGTGAAAAAGCGTTTTTCAACACACTTGCTCGTAAAGTAACTAAGCCGGCCCTTTTATTGCTAAGCCGTCTAATGTTTCATTCAAATCCGATCTACAATACTATATATTTAAAGAAAGTTTATACTCTGGAACGGAGGAGGCATAAGCACCGCTTGACTTTAACAAAACTGGCCCAATAAAAACCTGAAGCCACGTTAAGTGTTCTGAATGGTTGAAATTTGTCAAGACGGTAAGTTGTAAGTTATGGTATCCATTGCCATGAAGCGGGGGCCTAAAGCTCACTTATCAACGCTTAACAAAGATTTATAGAGGGACTTGTCTTATTTTTGTGCAGAATTATGATATATCCTTTTGGGGGTTTGCTGAAACAATTTCCTTTGCAAAAATGCGGTTTGTTTTTAAATGATAGAACATGTTTTATGTGTTGGTATATTTCATTTTAAAGTATTTATTAGGTATCACATTAAATAAAAAAAACGTACACCGTGGACGTATTACTTATTCACCGCGTTAATTTCATTTACGTCACACCTGGTCATAAAGTGGCAATTACCGCACGCTACGCGTACGGAAATTCCCACTTCCTGGCCACAGGGAGACGTAAAATTTTGTACTTACCACGGGAGGTAATAAAGAAAACCTCAGATCGCATATTTATCGCCTTTGCCTTCGGCTCGAGCGTCAAATACCTGCGATCTGAGACATTCTTTGTTTAACCTCCCTAGGTAAGTAATGTACTATTGTTACAGCACCAGCAGCAGTCAGCAGCAGTGTGTGTTTGGTATTTGTTTGTATCGGCAAAAATATATTTTTATCAAAAAACAAAAAAAGAGCGAGAAGCAATCGCTATACGTGGCCAGGTTTTCCCATCAGTTGTCCTAGGAGTCTACATGCTGATGCTACCACTGATGCAGTAACAACTAAACTACTACTAGATGGTGCTATTTTTTACTACTAAAGGCGGTTTCTTGACCGCACATTGGTCAAACTAGTATTTTAATTTACATTTCGACTGTATATGTTTTGATCGTATGCAAAACGACCGTATAACATGTGTTTTTAGATATTTTGCTACGTAACCTTACAAACGTACTGACGTGAGAAATTCATTTGACGCTATACTCGTAGTTTATTCTTCAGCTCTAGGTAAGTAGGTACTGGCTCCGCGTCCGTGGAGCCAATTTTGAGTGTCAGTTACGATTCTGTACTTATTATATTTCGACGAGAGTAAGACTGAAATTCGAATGTTATTTCTAAAATGTCTGGCCGAGAAATGTTTAAATGATTGTCAGACACGGGGTTAAACCACACGGTCATTTGCTTTGAATGAAGAGTCCGATGGTTGGGAGTTATAGGTTGGCAATTTCGTTCGTGAGACTCCCATGGTCCGCGGGCGACGGTGGCGGGGAGACAGCGAGGGTGCTATGAGGCGTGCGCGCGGCGGGGGCCGCCTGACAAGAGCTCAGTCGGCCGCCGGTGCTGTTGGCGGTAGCTTGTGTACATAACTACGGCTGCACATAACAAAAAGCACACAAGATAACTACGCAAAGATGAGTCTGCGGGTCGGAAAAGTTATTGGATGTGGAGCCAAACAAATAATACATAATGTATATACGGTTACGTAGCAAAATATCTAAAATCGAATGTCATAACCTCGATACACATATATTATCTAGAATGTCGAAAACCTAAATGATTAATTAATTGTGAATAACGTTCGAAATACATAAGTACAACACGATTGGTCGAAAGATTATAATGTCGAAGTACAAAGTGAATATGATTATTTCAAATAAAATTGATTCATATATGTCTAGAATGTAGAAAATCGAATCGACTAAATAATTGAAAAACTAGGTATCATGTTTTTTAAACCATGAAGGGACGAGTAGACCAACTTGTCTGAAAGTAAATGCTCGTGATCGCCGCCTAATCGCCCATAGACACAGCCGCACCAATAAGAGCCAGCCTATGCGTCGCTACCTGTGGACTAAGATGAAATGTCTCTTGTGCAAGATATTTTACAAGTTATATTAAATATAGGTTTTGATTAACCGCTTAGACGATACGGAGGAGACCCAGCGTTTGAATATTGTGGTTATATAATTTGGCTTTATATATTTTGAACCGTATACATATAGATTATAAACGTAATGAATTTGGATCGTATATATCTTAAACTTATAATAAATGATGTTATGAATTCCGTACGTTCTGCAATTCGACTTTATGTATTTTGATCGTATGCAAACCGACCGTATAACATGTATGTTTAGATATTTTGCTACGTAACCGTATATACATACCTATTTTAAAAATAGCTTTCTGTTTGCAATAGTGCAGTTAAAAGGCAGTTCTTTTCCAGGTGAAATAACTGCATCAAAATTGTATACCAACTTCGCAGTCCGCTTGCAGTCAGCGTGTAGTTATTTTAGCTGCAAAATCTGCCTTCAAACTGCATTTACAGCTAGAAAGCATCGGAAGACTGCTTCGGCCTTTTGGGATATCGGCAGACGTATCCGTACGTAATTCGCATCGTGTGTAGCGGTGCTCAATACGTCATCGTCCCATGGCCATTCACCATGGGAGTGATACCAACGAAGTTGCCAAGCTATAGAGTTGTGCCCGATCGGTCTTTATACAGAGCGCTTCATTCTCGTTCAATAGGTCAAACGAACAAGTTCGGTCTCCTTTAGCTTAAATAGAGCCAAAATTTGAGATCTGGGAATGAGTCACCGTTTCGTTCTATGAATCACTAAATAATTCGTATTTTTTTTTCTTCGTGAGCGGTTGCCGAGGGCGGACGTGTTGTCTTGCCGCTCCGCAGTTATTTAATTTATTTTGCTGATTTTATTCCTATTACCAAGTGCAAGTTCTCGGTCCCTCCTTTACTATCTTGTGTGACCTGCCATATAGTGCAGCGGCCATATTGGAAAGTGTATCCCTCTCTCAGTTTGGCTCATGGGTGACGTACACGAGGAGTTTGTGACAGTGAAGTGACGCTACAGTGTTGACGATCATTAAATCCATCCAAATTCAAGTTGCAATATTTTTGGTGCCGGGCGCAGGATTCGAACTCTCGACATCGGTGCTTGTGCGGGCCGTGCGCCGGGCGCTTGACCGCTGGGCCAAGCAAGCGCGACGTCACCGCGTCGAATCTACGGACCGCTATCTGCTGCTACCCCGTACCAAGCGACTAGCGATAATTTAGCGACAGTTTTGCATCAATATACGATTGTGTAACTACGTGGTAAAGGGATAGCTTTCGAGTCTTTCTGACTTCTGGACTTCTGAACTTTACAATTTGTGGTGTGTATTTGAAAATTAATAAATCTGAACAATGTCTCATTCGCCAAGCATACAATACGCTTCGAATCCGGACCTCACTACTACACAAGATGACAGTTCACATATTGCAAAGAGATCCAAGCGTAAACAGCCAGATTGTGAACTGATGGCTGCCATCACATCAATGCAGTCAAACTTCACCGCAGTCCTTCATGAACTACGATCTGATCTTGGTACAAAGATTGATAATGTCTCCAGCAGCATTTCAACAGTAAAAAATGACCTAGAGAGCTACCAGACAATCATGAAAAAGGAAATGGCACATCTACGTGCGGAACAAACTAAAATAAAAAAGGAACTCCGTGACCTCACAAGTGAGGTTAACAATTTACAAGTTAGTACCCAATTTATGTCCGACCAACATGACGAACTTAGAAAGGCGGTGACAGAGTGTACTACACAATCCCGCAGCTCAGATTACGAAGGCTCCATCATATCTCTGGAATCCAAAATAGACGCGTTAGAACAACAAGCTAGACAATGCAACATAGAAATTCAAAACCTTCCCGAAAAAAATAATGAAAACCTAGTCGATTTAATAGTAACGTTAGGCGAAAAAATTAAATGCACAATCAATCGTCATGACATAGTTAGCGTCCATCGCGTTCGGCACGCGACGGAGAACAACAAACCGAAGCACGTCGTCGCCAAACTCTGCTCGCGCGTGCTGCGGGACAACGTTCTAGCCGCGAGCCGCGCCAAGCGCGGCCTGACCTCCGCGGAGCTGGGTATACCTGGATCAAAACACACTCTTTACGTCAATGAACACCTAACCTTGCGCAGGAAAAAACTTTTTCGCGCCGCTCGTGAAGCTGCAAAACAAGCTAACTACAAGTACAAATGGGTCTCTAACGCAACTATACTCGTACGAGCATCAGATAACTCACCTATCATCGCGATTCATACAGAAAAAGACATTGAAAAGATTCGGAATAGGGAGGAGTCTAATGGTGAAACACGTGAACATTCTAATCGTAGTAATCTTGAAATATGTGATGTGTCAGTCCCTAGCACGAGTAATTAAGAATTTTCTCACTCATTTTGCACGCATAAGCATGGCCTTGTTGTTTTTTATGTCTAAAAACCTTATCTTATATATTTTTTTGCTTTTGCTTAGTATTAGCTTCTGGGTATCACTTTGGTTGTACAAAAATAATCTTAACGACGTTACATCTCGTATTCTTAAACATTGTAAATGGCACTACAGTCACACTTGGTCCTGGGTATCTGCTCTGTCAAACGAGTACCTACGCTATCAAAATCCCCTACACGTAGATAAACCTGCTTCAAAATGTCCCACATCCACAACTTGAGTATCTATTATCAGAATTGCCGCGGAATTCGCACGAAACTTCATACTTTACATATGAATATTTTATCTAATAATTACGATATAATAGTGCTCACCGAGACCTGGTTGGTGCCGGAAATTTATGATAGTGAGTTTATTGATCACAGTTACACAGTATTCCGCTGTGATAGGGATAGGACATCAACACAAAAAGATGATGGTGGTGGAGTTCTGATTGCCCTGAAGCGTTATCTGAAACCTAACATTATTTCGCTCTCTCCTGATGTCAATCTGTCACATAATATAGAACACGTCGTCATATCTATTCCTATTATAAACTCAGGTAAACACCATATTATAAGTGCGGCTTATATACTGAACTCTTCTCCAAAAGCTACCTATGAATCGCATTTCCAGAGACTCTCCAATATCCTGAGCGACCCTAACACAGACAGTTACCTCTTGTTTGGCGACTATAACATCCCTACCGCTATCTGGACACCTAATGACGATTACGGCCTAGTACTTACAAGTTCCACAGCTGTATGCACAGTCCTCAGTAACTTTATGTCAGTCTTTGAGTCTAAACAATACAATTACATAAAAAACCATAACGATAGGACATTAGACCTTCTTTTATCCAATAATATATGTACGGTATTTCCTGCGAGTGTCCCTTTATTGCCAGTAGATCCACACCACCCCCCATTCTACACAGTTGTACCTATGGATTTAAAATCAGGCCCTCCCATGAAGTCTAACACTGGAATTAAATATAATTATCACAAAGCAGACTACAAGCTATTAAACCTAGAAATCAACAAAATAAACTGGGATGCCCTACTCGATGACTTGCCCGCAGAACAGGCTGTAGAATACTTTTATGAAAAAATTTACCATATTATAAAAAACAATGTCCCGCAGTCTAAGCCGAAAAACTCCAACTATCCAGTATGGTTCTCAAAATCTCTCATACACATCTATAAAAACAAAAGCAAAGCTTGGGCAAAATGGAAGGTATACGGCAACTTTTCCGACTATCAAATATTTTCCCTATATAGAGACAGATTCAAAACCGAATGTAACAACTGTTTGATTAAATATAAGGAAAATGTAGAAAATAGTATACGTAAAAATGTAAAATATTTCTGGACCTATATGAAAAATCGCAAAGGTAAAGCTGGCATTCCATCTGAAATGCATTACAAACATCATTCTTCTAACAACCCGGAAGAAATTTGCAACATGTTTTCTGTTTTCTTTAACTCGGTATACGAATCTTCCACGCTCGACATAAACACCTGGTGTCCTCCTAATGCAAACTCCAATGCCTGCAACGTCATCTCACACGTCCATTTCGCCATAAATAATATTAAACGTTTACTGAAATCATTAGATCCCTCTAAAGGATCGGGTCCAGACGGCCTGCCCCCTGTCTTTCTAAAATATACTGCTGAGTCATTGGGTAACCCACTACATAAAATATTCTCAAAATGCATGCATCAAGGGATTTTCCCCTCGATTTGGAAAACGGCTAATATTATACCTATCTTAAAAAAAGGCACTAAACAAGACATTGAAAATTATCGTCCTATTTCTATATTATGCGCGTTGGCAAAAGTTTTCGAAAAGATAATCCATGCTGCAGTTAGCGCTTTCATCAACGATCAAATTATACCCGAGCAGCATGGTTTCATAGGACAAAGATCTACTGTCACTAACATGATGATATTCACTGACTATCTTTTCAACAGTATGGACCGGGCCACCCAGGTTGACACGGTGTACACTGATTTTCGCAAGGCGTTTGACAGGGTAGATCACAGGCGCCTTCTAGATAAAATTGCATTTAATGGTATTCGTGGAAACTTGCTCCGATGGTTTTTGTCGTATGTTTCTAAAAGAACCCAAAGAGTAGTCATAAATGGGTTTCACTCGGACGTTATAGAGGTTACTTCCGGTGTCCCGCAGGGATCTATACTGGGCCCTTTGCTCTTTAATATCTTTATTAATGATATAAAAGCCTGCTTTCTTAACTCTAATATTTTACTCTATGCAGACGACTTAAAAATTTTCAATAAAATCACTAGTCTATCGGACTGTCGCTCTCTTCAAGATGACCTAGACCGCTTGTCAGAATATTGCTCCATAAATAAACTAGAGTTAAGCATCTCAAAGTGTAACATTATTTCTTTTACTAAAAATAGGAATAAAATCTGTTATAACTACATGTTATGCGACGAGAAGCTACAACGAGTAGACCTAGTGCGAGACCTCGGAATACTTCTGGACTCCAAGCTTCACCTAGACCAGAATGTTGATCTGATTGTGTCCAAGGGCTACAAAATGTATAACTTTGTCATTAGAGCATGCAAAGATTTTAAAGGAGCCTCAACATATATCTATCTATATAACAGCCTAGTTCGCCCTCAACTTGAATACGCGAGTGCTATTTGGGACCCACTATATACAAAATATATCGATGCCATCGAGAGGATACAATACAAATTTTTAAAGTCGATTAATTTTAAATTATCAAGGAACGGACGACTGCCGTATAAAAAACTACTAAATAAGTTTAAATTGTCTCCTCTCAAGAATAGACGCCTCTTCTTACAAGCTATGTTTCTTCACGGACTCCATCACAACAGGATCGACTGTACGCAACTAATTAATGATATATACTACGTCGTTCCGCGAAGAGTCGTACGACGAGAGACGCGCGACTACCAGCTGTTCGCAACGGCCCCGTGCCGCACCAACGCCGGCAAGCGCGCGCCTCTGCGCCGGCTCCTTAACACGTACAACCAATATTTTACCCAAATCGATATATTCCACCTACCCACCGCTAAATATAAAAATGCCGTTAAAGAAGCCCTAAAAAATGTTTAAAAAGAAAAAAAAAAATGTTTAATGTAGCGTCACAAAATTGTACCTTACCTTATAACCTACTTGCATGCCTAGATATAGAAAAGCCATAGTTTTAATACTAACAACGATAATTAAATTCATTATTAATTATTATCTTTGTTGGTTGTTATTATCCACATCAGCGACTGTTCGGCAACCGTGAATTGTTTAAAGTAACCCGTGGATAATGTTGTTGGCTATACTTTTTGTAAATCATTTTAGTTTAAGTCTCAGTGTAACATACATTGTATAGTTGTTTTTTATCCCTAAAATAAATAAAATAAAATAAAATAAAATAAAATAAACGATTTACATTTTCCTTTTGAAGGAATCGATTAATAAATTGTAGATATACTAGTAGACTCTTATAAACTTATAGGTAGTTATTAGCGTCTGACAGTTCCGCCACAATTTGGTCGCTCTTTACTAGTTTGCTTTATTTCGCTCATACGTTCACCAGTTGCTCTTACTGAACTAAAGAACTAAACATAAATAAATTATGAGAAACTAATTCCATACAGTCTGTGACAGCGATTCATTTGGTTAAGCTCTTAGTTCCTGACCAACTCATGGCTACCGAAAGCTACAGCTTACTAGCTCCATCTTAGGCGGCATGTTTAAATAGGTACGTTATCCAGCTTAGTAATAGAGTAGAGGTCATCTTAAGACAGTGGCGTATTTTCCCACGTTATATTGCTTATCTGGAAAGAAAGCTTGATCTGAGCGGTAGCTGGGATTCTCGCCATTAACTATCCGCATTCGCTAAATTTCGTAACATTATATCCCCGAGGACGTATAGCGTTTCTCCAGGACAATTTAGTCATTTAACTTTAGGCCTAAGGGTAACCATCCGGGTTAGCATAGGTTATAATTACTTAGTACGTCTTATAAAGTTGCACCACGCGGTATTTGGGTTGCCTAATTTTATTAGATAAAGCTTTCTATAGATTTCAAGCACGCCGCGTAATATTTGGCATACGTATAGACCAAAAATCGGGTGGTGTTGTTTCGGAACACACGACCGTTGGTTATATAACGTGGAACGTCTATGTCAGCGAGTCAACGAAGTCTGGCTAAGCGTGCCTTGGCAGCTTTGAGGGGCTACCGAAATCGCCAAAAAAACAGCGAGAGCACTTTATTTTCGTTTATTCTACAGAATGCTCTTCTTCCACCGCCCGCCCACCCCTGGTTAAAACTCAACATTATAACAGCGAGCTGACTATATAAGCTGAACACTAGAGTCATGTTTTAAAAGCTCAAAGTTTTCTAGTTATTAAGGTAATCATAATCATAATTTATTGCATAGTCATGTACATAAGGTGTTACAATGTAAAGGTCAGTTCATACAGTATACGAGGACACACAATATACAAAACACTTACTTAGCTAGTAGCTTAAATAAGTAGTTTATAATTAATATGTATATATTGTGTATCGCCTTATTTATATAATTATATAATTTAAGTGTGGTGTAAATTGAATAAATAAATTTAGGATGTCATTATTGAATCAGCATAACCTAGCCAATTTTGTTTTATATTATAGATAGCTTAATTATTTATAAATTGTCAGTTCCCGTGTTAGGTTTTATGATAATGTAGGTAAGTATCATTGGAATGTCCAGGCCATAATCTTTAGGAAATAGGTGCAGGTAATAATCCTAATTTTATTCATTTATATGTCTTACTAACTTAATATTATAACTTTTCGTCATACAAAAACTCTTCTACCGAGTAGTAGCATTTTTCTATTTATATTGCCTTTAATATAGTATGGTGTCAAACAGACAACAGTGTGAAACAACTGAAACAACATTTGATATTTCATGTAGGCAGATAATTAAAATCAATTTTGCTAACTTTAATGTTACCTGGGTGTTCCTGTAACAGCGGCCAATACAAATTTACCTGCACGAAACAATTAAGTCATGAAAAAATGAGTTTAAACATACATAATACAATTTACGGGGTCCCATTTGCAAGTATAAATGGCGTGACACTCGTGGACAGCCGGTCATTATTTTAAATGGGACGAACATTTCACTGTTTTCTCGAAAGTAATTGAAAAAACTTTTATTGAATATAGTTAATTACTTGAATAAATACATTTAAATCCATTTGCAGAATTTATATCATTCCATTTGCAGAATTTATATCATTGATTCGATTGATACGAGTAAACTAAAGGTGACCAGCTATTTGTTTCGTTGCTGATGCAGATACATGTCACATGACTTGTTTATTATAAATTATGTAGCGACCTTTGGAGCTCTGAGATAATACAGTGAATGCTCTGGGTCTCATCTAAGCGGGCAATCTAACTCATGTCCAATACTTAGTTCAAACTTACAAGGCGTAGTGTAACAGCCTCCGGGCCGAGAAAGGATACCAACGTCAGTGGAGGTTAAATTGCTACGTTTGTAGCCAGGCCTCTTGAGACGACCTATTGGACAAGATTTTACAAAATATACGTATTTAGCGATACGCAGGGAAACCGTCTTTAAAATCACACTGAAATATACGGGTACCAGGTCTATGCCGTCTTACCGTATATATATATACTCGAGGTGGCACTTATCGTTCGAAAGCACCCAAACCTATTTCCGGCTAAAAGAGACGTTTTTAAAACTAAAAGCCAATATAGAAATAAATTGCTACTACCAAAATCTAATTTAGCTACCTTTAAAAAACCAGTCAAGTGCGAGTCGGACTCGCGCACCAAGGGTTCTGTACAAACTCATAAGTAGATACGCGAATAGTTCAAGAAAAACTGTATGTCGATTAGTTTAGTAGGAGCAAATAAGTATATGTTATGATTTTTGCAAATTTCTAAAAAACAGTGCAAGTTAGGAAAACAGTTATATTTTTCCTGTAATATTTAGAACCTGACGAGTAATGATTCTATTTAATAGCAAGGACCATTTAATCAAGAGGACTGTCATTCTCCATACAAAAAGCTGTTCCCCGAATTTACAACGCCATCTATGTTAAGCTTGGTAAAAGAATTATAATAATTATTTAAAATTATTCAACTTTGCAAACGTGACACAGTATTTAAATGTTAGAATTTATTTATTATTAGCTGTTTACGAACTAATTGTTACTATACTATGTTTCTTTGTTCAATTATAACATCGTTAAATGTTTAGTGTTTTAGCGCCATCTAGTTTTTTTCCGGAAATCCCCTAGCGTGAAACAGGCCATCGCTTAGTGTTACTACTCTCCGCTAGGATTTTAAGCTTTTGTAAATTTCTATCAAAATATTAAAGTTAGGAAGACCGTTCTATTTTTCCTGTAATATTCAGGTTGATATTGATAATTAGTAACTAAGACACATTTTTCTGATAAGTAACTTCGGAGATAATAGGGGGGAATGGTACACTGCCCTTATAAATCAAAAACTACTTATTTAAGAAAAAAAATGAAAATGGTGCTTTAATCTACAAATTAAGCCCTTTCATTTGATACCCCACTCAATATTATAGCTCTACTTTCAATTTTCAAAGTACCATTACGGAGCCTTTTAAAAAAAAAGTAAAAAAGGTACAAGATAGTTTTTAAGCTCGAGTTAGCTACTTGTAACACTATTCCAAATTTCAAATCGATAGCAGTAGTAGTTCCTGAGATATCTGGCTGTGACAGACGGACAGACAGACAGACAGAGTCGCACCACAAGGGTTCCTTTTTTACCATTTTGGTACGGAACCCTAAAAAGGACCGCTTTATAAATGCATATCAATATTTAATAAAATTCCCGATGAAATCAAATTTGAACCTAATAATAATGTACTAGTATTCGCCGTTCTGTATTCTCAGTATTCTCGTACCTCTGTACCTTGCGAGTTAGAGCGCGTAAGATTGAACACCCGCATGCGAAACGCAGCACGATGACCAAATGTAGGTTCAGGTAAAATGTCATCATTCAAACATATTTTCTCGCGAATTAACACATTCAGTGCCAAGAACATGCCTGACGTGTTCATTTTGTATGGAAACTTGGCACTGAAAGTGTTAATGCAAAACTCTCGTTGCACAGCTTGCTGCAGGGGATGATAATGTTAATAAATTGTTAAACAAGATACATCAATAAAATAATACGAGATTGTTACTTACTTCCATTGGTGCAATCCAAGCTCTTAGATCATTGCGCATATTTAGTTCACATGTTTTATGTCCTTGTTTAAATCGCGGCAGCAACAAAAAAGTACAGTACACTTTATGTACCGACGACTCGAGCTATTTCTAAAAATAAGTCATTTTAGTCTAGGCTAATTTTTCGCAAACAATAAAACTTGGCATATGACATGACAGAATGTCAAGCTGACAATTTTCTTTGAAGCTTACAACAGTTCGTAAAAGACAAAAAACCGCAGAGTTTTATAATTAAGTAATAATAAAATCCACCTGGTTATAAAAATAAAACTAAGTTTTTGGTATCGTTTTGGTTGTGACGCAATTATGACGATATTCGTACCAAAAGTCAGCAATCTCCTTTCACTCATATACCTACCTATTGCAGAAGGGCGTTTTGAGTCTTATTAAATAAAGGGCTTTGTGGAGAAAGATTTTATTTTCCTAGACCACCCTAATCACTCACTTACACGACTGATAGGTACATCATAATTACTTACGAAATGTTGAAAAAAAAAATAACTATAATATAATACGCTCTTCAGTGTCAAGCAGCACACTTTTGAAATTATCAAGATCATAAATTTCCATAGAACAGGCTTTTCAACAAAAGTTTAATCACAGTCTCAGATTACCCAACTGCTTTTTTTGCCACAATGCTTCCTTGGGGCGACATTGTTTTAAACTTTTAAAATTAACAACCCACCGTGCTCTGCATACATGTGCTTACTTACACAAACCGACATCGTGTTTACTTGAAGATATCTATGCTAAATAGTTACAGAGAACCTTCCGCATACACTAACAGAGTTCAAAGTACAGTGTATGTTTTAAATTGTGTACGGTTTTGATTATAAGTGCAAATCCTCTTAGCCAGAGCAATTTAGCGGAAACATCCGGTGTTAGCTTGTAAGTCAGACGACTTGACCAATGTTTTTGAGGATTCCTTAAATTCATGCAATTGCAAACGACGATAACAATTTTACCACATAATAATTTTTCTCTCGTCTCGCGATACAGAGAGGTAGGGGCAAGTGCTGTACGTGTGGACGGTTTTACCTGTGGACACTACTCATACAGAGAAAACGAATAACCATAGTCAAATACCAATCACTTATTTGAAAAGTATTTTTTTCATATGGCAACACTAGCTAATCGCCATCTTTACTGATTACAGAAACTGTGTGTTTTGAGGCTGCCGAAAGTTTTTGTGACAAAAAGTAATTTCTTACCTTCTTTTAAAGCATGTTTTATGTAAAATCTCTAAATGTTGCGGGTGTCTTTGCAATGGCATATTAATTTATATGATGTAAACGTTATTTCTACAAGATTTCGTTAATCGTAGGTAGCATTTATAGTGACCGGTATGAATTCAAAATAAAAACCGCCGAAATTGTACCTGTGGATACCTCCGTGAATGTACCTGTGGACTGTCCATAGGTACAGTTATACTGAATGTTCCTGTGGACAGTAAAATTAATACACAATATTTTTGTTTGTTTTAGTGCCTCGTAGTAAAGCTGGGAAAAATAGAGACAAGATATGCCTAGACACTCTGACTGCAGCTGTTTGGGAAGTAGAAAATGGAAGTTCAGTAAGGAAAGCCGCAGAGAAGTTTAAAATCCCAAAATCGACAATCTTTAAAAACATAAAATTAAATCACTGTCAAAATATTGGTGAAGAAGGCTTAGAACTCCTAAAAAATGATGTCAGGAGGATATTTAGCGATACTGAGGAGCAACAGATATATGATTACTTAAAAAAGCAGCATTACTACACACAGCATATTCTTCTGCTGACAATGGAGGCATTTTAAAATCCCATAATTATACTTGAGATTTTGCTAAGAATATTAGATTTCAAGAAGAAAAAAAGTAACTGTGATATGCAGAGCAACATATACTTACATGTTGTTTAATTGTATGTTGTTAATTACGTTATTCTAGAAGTTTATTCTGTTTAAAAGTATGTTGTTGATTAATGTCCGTAGGTACGTTACCGTCCATAGGTACGTTTTTGGAGTCCATAGGTACAGACAGTAGATGTACCTATGGACAAAATGAGTGTTTTTTTTAAAATGCTTCTATCCGCCATCTGCGGATAGCTAGCGTAGAAAACATATGTGGACTTTGAAGATTGTTTAATTGTGATTAAAACAAAATAAAGAATTCATTTATAATACGCGTAGTTTTTGTCTAACAACTGATTAAAAGTCAAATTCTGGAAAGTGTCCACAGGTTGAGCACTTGCCCCTAACACCGCCAGCGTAATGGGGACTGCAGCAGGCGGAGCTACTGGACGGGGTATTCTTTTATATAATCGTTTTTATTTTTAATTAGTTTTAGGTAATTTTTTTGCTTGATTTCACTTCTAGTTCTTATATTTATATGATTGCCATTTGCTGTTAGTTTTAAATTTCGAGTTATTAAATAGGTATATATACAGGGTGGGAGGGACTATACCGACATACTTTAGCCATGGATTCCTGGTGGTGTGACGAGTAAATAATGTTATATCAACATGGGTCGAATATTGTCATTTTACATTAATAGTCTTATGGAACAAAATAAATCAGTAAATTCTGCCCCTCGTTATAAACATGTCCTTACTGGAGGAAAAGTTATCAAAAAGAAAAAAAAAGCTAAAATGGAAACGAAAGGTCAATTTTTTGACCTCGTAGTCGCTTACCATCAAATACTGCGAAAGTTAATTGCTGTTTAGTTAAAGGATTTAAAAAAATTAGTAAAACTATCTTAGTCACATTTATTAGAGCTTGTTACACACTTAGGAGTTTTCATTTAAAAAATAATGAATATCTCTGAAAGCAAGCGTTTTTCGACTATACATCACATAACTTTTTTTACTTCTAATAGTTGTTAGAATCTATAGTTAAAGTTTGTCGGTATAGTCCTTCCCACCCTGTATATCATATAGTTACAATAAAAAAAACCAAATCAAAAAATAAATCCCTGTTAAGATACCTAAAGTAAGGTTCTAAAAAAATCATGTAATTTTAATACTTAAATATACTGTAAGATTTATTTCATTCTTACCAAACCTAGGTAATATTCCTGCTTCGAGTCCCCCTATCTCCTTACAAATCTTTCAAACAGTTTACAAATTGATCGTTGTATCGCATTTTCTATCAACCTTAACGTAATTTATGTGAAAACTTTTGTCCAATGTGTAATACTAAAGTACACCCGTTATTTCTAGACTTTACAAAAACATTTTTCATATCTATTATCCTTGGAAAATGAAAATATCAGTTAACTTTTATTGCATTCTGCATATGTGTTTAAGTTTATTACAGTATACATATGTGGACATGATCGTTTCCGATGTCTCATAAAGCATAACTTCGAAGTATGGGTTGTTCATTAGTATCAGACCAGATTTATATGTAAACTTTTGAAATAAAATAACTCGAATCGATTTTGAGTATGATTTCGACTCAACGATAACTGTTGGTCAATAGTTTATCAAAAACTTTCTTCCAGCGTGGATGAGCGAGAGGTTTAGCGCCAAAAAGTTCAGATAATGAAGTTAGAAATTGTTCGTTCAAACTGACACGAAATTCGTACGTAAGCGTGTGTAGAACACTAGCCTTTCATCCGATTACATTGTTTGAACAGCACAAAGCTTCCTCTAAATCATGAAATCAAATAAACGGGACATGTTGTGCAAATAACATAAATAAATTTTGCTCTCAAGACGAATGGCTTTGGGAATATCACAGTGAAGTGGAGTCTTTAATAGCGCGGAGTATTTGTAATGAGAAAAGCAATTCAACAGACTTATGTTTATCAAAATGTTTTTTTGCCTTGAGAGAGAAGTGGCATTCATTAGTTTTGGGCAAAGAGTATGGAAGATTATTTAAGTAAGGTAAACATCCAAGTGCTCGACATACTAATGCCCAATAGTTGACTTAACATTCTATACAAGTGCGAGTTAGACTCGCGTGGTGAGGGTTCCGTACGTACAAAACAATATAAAACAATTATACTTTATTGCACAGACTTCTTATAGGTTTTCCTGTAATGTAATCTATAGGTGTAGGACTGTTATCCATATTTTTTCAAAATTCTACGTCCAATAGTTTCGGAGATAAGGGGGGAATGGTCAATTTTTGCCAATTTTCTTAAATAACTTTAAAACTATTGATATAAAAATTATAAAATAAATATATTTAAGATTCTCACAGTGAGCCCTTTCATTTAATATGTCACACGATATAGTTCGCTATCTTTTTTTATTTATTATCTAGTTGACGCCCCCAAAAGTGGCCCCCATGATTAAAATTCATATATTTTCGTGTCATGTCCGTGTTTGAGTCATTAAAATTAATATATGTCCCAAATTTCAACTCAATCGGACCCGTACTTTCGGAGTCAATTGGCTGTGACAGACAGACATACAGACAGACACACGGGTGATCCTATAAGGGTTCCGTTTTTTCCTTTAGAGGTACGGAACCCTAAAAAGTATCGCTTCTTTCAAAAACTTGCATCAAATTTTATAAAAAAACATTATTTTACTAATGATCATACAACGTGGCGTAACAAAGCTCAGACGAGTAGAAAACTTGTCACTTTCAACAAATAAGATAACAAACTATAGAAACAAACTTACAAGTCAATTTGTTAGCAATTTCAGTAGTAAACACAAGTGCGCGGCCGAAACTAACTACGGACAGAACTTGTACAATAGAAACTATTCAGGTCCCTTATTATTACAAGAACATTGCCAATTCCTGGAGCTATTAGGTAATTCCATTTTTGATACTTGACATATTATACACTGCTAAAGAATATAATATAATAATAAAAAAAAAACCAGCGGGGTCTATTGCGACAGAACCGAATTTTTAGTAGACACTGTCAGTTAACGTTAAACCGAATTGTTCCTGATTCGTCGTATTCCTGTTTCGTCGGATTCCCGTATCATCGAATTCCTGATTCGTCGTATTCTTGTTTCGACGGAATTATCTATATTTAATAAAATCTTTCATGCCCTATACACATCATTTAGTTTTAAATATTAAATACAGAAGTGAAGTCACGGTAATTACATAGTTTCATTTGATATTGAAAATCCGACGAATCAGAAATCCGACGAAACAGGATTTCGATGAAATAGGATTACGACGAATCAAGAACATAATTCGTTAAACCTTTATTTTTATCTTTGAATCACTGTAAATCTGGTTACTAACGCTCGTGCGGCGAATGAAAACTGTGTGAGGATTCCTGCCAGCGCTGGATTTACACTAGGGGCACTAAGGGCTGGTGCCCAGGGCGGCCAATTCCCAGGGGCGGCAATATTCAGGGCTTAATCTTTTTTTACTGTACATTTTGTGTAAGTAAAAAAACCACGCTGTCACAATTTATTTTTTTATAATTCGCCAACACGTACGTGTAATATACAGTACGTAAATCTATGAGAAACAAAGCATTAAACCCGTTGATGTCAAGTCGAGCTTTTATTACTATTTCGTACTCTTTGTTAGTGTTTATCGATTATCTTTAGATTTATAATTTTTACCATGTTTTTACCCGACTGCCGCGAAACCCAAAGAAGGGTTATGTGTTTGACCTGTATGTATGTATGTATGTCCGTTCGTAACTGCTCAACGGCACATCCGATCTTGATAAATGATACATCATTAGAATCGTCTTGATGGTGCGAGTGTCGCAAGTTCGTTAAAATAAACAAAATGGCGGATTTTGTGCAGTTTCAAAGTGCACCGCGGTCGGGTTTTTTTTTTAATAAAAATGTGGTTATATTAATTGACAAGTTGCACGTTTTACTAAGTCGGTTAATAAACTACTATCAGAAATCAAATTAGCCATCGTTTAAAAAAGTGTTACCGGATGTGACGTAAAAAAAATTCAACTGTACTATTTGCAAACAAAGAAGTATCCATTTCAATATATGAAAAGAAATAAATAAATACCTTAAAAAAGGATGAAGTTCCGTAGCCAAAAGGCAAAAACGGAACCCTTATAGTTTCGTCATGTCCGTCCGTCCGTCTGTCCGTATAAAACAGGCATTTTACTCAAAAACTACACAATGGATATTGATGAAATTTGGAATATAGGTGTCTTGTATGAGCTGCTACTTAGTTTGGTAGTTAAATAATTAAAATAAATATTTTTAGGGGGGGCACCCCATACATGTTACAGTTTACATGTTATAATTTTTTTTAGAAATTATCAAAGTGTGGTACATAGTTCGACAGCTCTTTCAAAAACATTTTGAGGTTCTTAAGTAATATTTTTGATCAAGTGAATACCTTTGGAAATAATCGCTCCAAAAGTTGTAAAAATTGTGTCCCGCCCTCCTCTATCTTCTAAACCGTGTGTCCGAAAAACATAAAAAAAAAATCAAAGATAACGCTTAATTAATACTTACAATGAAAATTATTTTCAACAATATCGGATAAACCGTTTTTGAGTTATTGCCGATAAACTGCGCTTCTCAATAAAAGGACGTAATTGCTACGAAGATACGCTCTTTTGTTGTTGTACTTTTTTTACGTCGTATTTTTTTTACCTTATAGTTACGGCTATGGAACCCTACACTGAGCATGGTCTGACATACTCTTGGCCAGTTATTTTATTTATTATTTAGATTTTGCCCGTGACTTTATCTTGCTTGAGAAACAATTAAAGGTTGTCGCACACATAACGGCTCGGCACCGGAACGACGGCACCACGATTCGAGTCGCTCATTTTTTTTGTAAGAAACTCCGTACTGTAACGCACACTTATCGGCATCGAAAAGGCATCCCCTCGCTTCGGCACAGGCTAGCGGCGCGGGGGCGACTTGCGGTTACTGCGCCACCGCCGCGTTTGCGGCTCACCGTCGGCGCGGGGATTGCGAGACGCCCGCGTGCCGCTTGCGGTTCACTAGGCGAGCTGCCGCCGCGCGGTAAGCGCACTGCTGGCTAGCCATAAGCGTGATAACAGACTCTGACGTGACGATTCGCTTCCGTTACATGCTTACGTATTGTTGACAGCGAAATGATAAGGAAAGGCGGTGCCTTTACGGTGTCGATCCGGTGCCGAGCTGTTAAGTGTGCGTTAACTTGATTCACCATACAATCGTCCACCTGTTTTCTCTCCTTACAGGATTTCCTGGATACGAGTAATAACTGCCTTCAATCAATCTTCATACCAAATTTTATCTAAATGGGTCCTGCGGTTTAGGCATAAAAATTTAACAGACAATCAGACAGACTTTTTTAGTTACTTTCGCATTTATAATATTAGTTTGGATTGCTCATACATATAAACGTATCTCCAGTTCTCCATTAAGTACGTAAATTGATCGTATTAAGATCACTTCTTCGTAATGTTCGGCGCCTTCTAAGTCGTGGCAAATCGCGAGAGGCGGAGTAGGATTAAGACGAGGACCTCCGTATCCTGATGTGGATGCGACTTTGATCGATGGCACTTTAGCTAAGTTAGCTTTGTTGATGGCCCTATGAGACACTTCCCAAACGAAGGTAGTATTTTAAACGCGTGTTGAATTTTTTTTGGAAGTTTCCCCGTGAGAAAACGAAAAAGACGGATTGGACTTTCTCTGTAGATAAATGTTAAATCTTTTAAGTTAGGTATCCGTAAAAGATTATAAAATATAACAACAAAATGTAAGTTCCTTTTCTGAGAAATGGAGTTTTATAAATTATATCCAAGTTTTATGGGGTGGCAACTCTAGCTCATTGTGTTTGTTGATGCATGCTCTTTCAGGCAGTATATGTTTCATTAGGAAAAAGAGTGAGGGAAGGTCGTTGTTAGGCGGTATCTTGGGCTATTAGTAATAATATATTAAGTTACCCAAATGTGGTTCGATACAAAATAAACTAGTGTCAAAGCCAAACAATATACAGGGTGTCTAGGCAACGATGTCGGAGCTTTTAAGGGCGTATAGTACTATCGATCTCATCGATAAATCTCCAAGCGGATTTATTTTTGAGTAGATGGTAATTAAATGGCGGCAATTTAAACATTTCAAATAACTGAGCACGGGCGCACGTGGTAATTTTGCCATTTTGTGTCGATTATCCGTCCTACAAATGCAAAAAGAGTGTTATTGGATAGCTAAATGTGTAAGTAATCAATTTAAATTAATAATTTTATTCAAATATTCCAATAACAGGGCAAAGAAACGAATAAAAGTAAATAATCATGACAAAAACACATTATTACTTTTACAGTTTTTAATTTTTTTTACCATCCACTAAAAAAAAACCACGTGGTGATTTATCGATAAAATGTACTATACGCCCTTAAAAGCTCCGACATCGTTTATTTATTTATTTATTTAAACTTTATTGCACAAAAGAAAACTTATCGTACAAAAGGCGAACTTAATGCCATAAGGCATTCTCTGCCAGTTAACCTTAGGGCAAAGCAGATAACTTGTGGGCGGTGCTACTAACAAAAAAAAATACATGATATAATACATATACTAAAGATAATAGTAATATATCCTGAAGGACGGTACGGTCGACATCTGTCGGGCATGCCGCCGTCCCGGAGAGTCTATCAGGCATATTATCTCCGGTTGTTCCCATCTAGCTAACGGCGAGTACTTGCACAGACATAATCAAGTAGCCAGGATCATTCACCAGCAACTTGCTGTTCGATATGGTCTTGTGGGGTCTGAGGTGCCGTACTATAAGTACGCACCAACGCCGGTTCTCGAAAATGGTCGCGCCACGCTCTATTGGGATCGATCTATCATCACGGACAGGACTATTGTAGCCAATAAGCCTGATATCGTGCTGATAGATCGATCCAAGCGCCGTGCAGTGCTCGTCGACATCACCATCCCCCATGACGAGAACCTCGTGAAGGCCGAGAAGGACAAGCTCAGCAAGTACCTTGACTTGGCTCACGAGGTTACCGCCATGTGGGATGTTGATTCGACGATCATTGTTCCGATAGTCGTTTCGGCGAACGGGCTTATAGCGAAGAGTCTCAACCACCATCTCAAGAGACTCTCGCTAGATGGTTGGATCAAGGGTCAGATACAGAAAGCGGTACTTCTGGACACGGCGCGCATCGTCAGGAGGTTCCTCTCTCTGCGGCCCTAACCACCGGTAGCCTGGGCCCCGCCCCGCTGCCGGCGGCACTCTAGGTTAGGTTTTTTATAATGTTTATGTTTTGTAATTTCATTTTGTATTTTACTTTTTATATATATATTGTAAAAAACCTAACTTAAGAAAATAAATGTATACTGAGAATAGTAATAATAATTACATAGACAGCCACCCTGTCCAGACACCCTGTCCAGACACCCTGTATAAGTACTTATGATCAAATTTATATAAGCCAATTAAATAAAATGCAATATCGGTTGGTAATTTATTTACAAGAGACGAATAAATCGTATTACATGCACAAAAATATTTTTACATATACATATTAGTAGATAGTAGGTATTCGTAGTACGAAAACTGATTAATTGATTATTAAAACTTGTGGTTGTATATTATTATTTTAAGTGCGCATACAAGTCGCCATTTTCTATTAAAAAAAGTCAAGTGCGAGTCGTATTCGCGCACCGAGGGTTCCGTAAAAACTCGTCAGTAGATACGTGAATAATTCAAGATAAACTGTATGGTGGGACAAACTTAACTTTGCTTTTGAAAAACTGTTGTCTCCATACATCGACATAATGTCGCGGTTAGTTTAGTAGGAGCAAATATGTTTGTCTTACGATTTTTGCGAATTTCTAAAAAACGCTGCAAGTCAGGAAAACCGTTTTATTTTTCTTGTACTAGTAATATTTAGGATGATATTAATAATCGGTAATTATTACAGATCCTTCTGTTCAGTAACTTCGAAGATAATAGGGGAATGGTATTTTTTGTAACGTTTTTTGTTTTAAATCAAAAACTACATATCTAAGAATAAAATTAAAAACGGTTTTGTAATCTACTCATTAAGCCCTTTTATTTGATATCCCACTCGATATATTTGATTTTCGACATCCCATTTCAGTCCCCTTTGAAAAAAAATTAAAAATGATACAAGATTTTTTTTCTGTCCAATAGGCTCGGGTTAGCGATTTTTAATACTATTCCAAATTTCAAGTCGATAGTATCAGTAGATCCTGAGATATCTTGCTGTGACAGACGGACAGAGTCGGACTATAAGGGTTCCTTTTTTTCCATTTTGGTACGGAACCCTAAAAATGGAAGTTACCATTTTACCGCGTGTTTATTTATTTATGGCGTAAATTTAAGTATTAATTTTAATCTGGATAAGTACTTATAATCCTAATCTCTAGATATATTGACACCTGGATTTGCACGATCAATGAAGAAACACGCGAGAAATTGATAACTTACGTTACTCTCTCTGATAAAAATATTAAGCTATGACAGAAAAAAACAATGTGCTGAATGTGTTTACTAAATAAACTTTAGAGGTGATAGAATCAGACTTGGTGAAAATTGCTGGAGGCGGGCGACACAGGACCGGTCATAGTGGCGTTCTTTGGAGGAGGCCTATGTCCGGCAGTGAACATCTTTCGGCTGATGATGATAATTATTTAGCGATGCCGAGCCATTTCAAGAAAAATATTGCAGAGATACCACTACCTATCTATAACCCTTTCACTACCTATATAATTCAATCTGTGTCAACCTAGCTAGCGAGATGAATGGTGGGACTTTGTGTGGCTAACAAACTAAATTTGCCGCTATATTATGCTTAGCTGTTCCCATGTGTGTTTTGATTGGAAAATCTTGTTACTGATTTGTTCGCTACAGAATTTCAGCGAGCCTTTGAGGCAGATAAATTATGTTTGCCTGGCTAGGGGCAAACAGTGTGGCTGACTGGGCTTCGTTAGTTTATATTACTAAACCTAATGCACCGTGTGCATCAAATTAATGTATTGCTTTTAATTGTTTTAACGGGCGTTTATACGTGAGTTTGTTATTTTCTGAATACATTAGGGGTTTATTTTTTTTAGGGTTCCATACCTCAAAAGAAAAAAACGGAACCCTTATAAGATCACTTTGTTGCCTGTCTGTCCATCGGTCCGTCTGTCTGTCTGTCTGTCCGTCTGTTATACTTCTCGCGCCCAATCATGGTCCCTCCCTATGACAGTTCACCTTTCCACTTGTATTTGTACACCTGATTCCGAAAATGATAAACAAAACTTATTTGTTTCATATTATAAATGGGCTTTTTTATTTAAAGTGCGTTCTTAACTGACAGTTAGCAGGTCGTCACAGAACTGACAATTAGTGTCAAACATTTCGTCACGGACTGACAGGTTAGACGGTATTTGAACATAGCCTAAGTTTCGCCTAACCGTAGATTTTAAAATAAAAATGCCCAATTACTGAAATTTGATTTTATATGTAAATGTACGTGCTATACTTCCGAATAATGTCTACAAACCGTTTAAAAATGACAGCGACGCAATTACAAAAGTATGGAGAAAGAACTGTCATAGGGATCATGATTCGGCGCGAGGAGTATAATCTAGGGAACGCGTGGAGGTATCGAGTTGAAAATAAAACCATATTATACTCAGGCCTACGGTCACTTCAAGCTGTGAAAAAATCAAACTTCTAAGTTAATGTAAAAAAAATACGGCCGTTTATGCCGCTAAAAACGTAAATTTCGACACTCTCCCGGAAACCAAAATTTGGCAAGTAATACCGTCTTATACTACAAGTACAAGTATTGGGAAAAATCAGAAAACTATACATTTTTAATTAAATCATTAAATAACCACATTCTTATTTAAAAAAACCCGACCGCGGTGCACTTTGAAACTGCATAAAATCCGCCATTTGGTTCATTTTAACAAACTTCATACCCAGTGACACTCGCACCATCAAGACGAATCTGAATGATGTATCATTTATCAAAATCGGATGTGCCGTTGAGTAGTTACGAGCGGACATAGGAACGGACATACATACATACATACATACTTACATACATACATACAAGTCAAACACATAACCCTCCTTTGGGCTTCGCCGCAGTCGGGTAAAAATGCACTTTACTAACGGAATCAAAATTTATAGGGTACTTTAATAATATGTACCTACAAATTTGTACAGAACCCTCGGTGGGCGAGTCTGACTCGCACTTGACGGTTTTTTATACAGGATGATTCGGAAAACGTGAGCAGGATCAACCCTACGTACTCAGTAAATAATAAACTACGGTTTCGTACAAGTTTTTAGTGAGATTATAATAATTGGACGACTGACGACTGGAGTCGCGAGAGCTATATGCTCCAGGCGTGGAAGTGTTAAAGGGCATAACGCCGCGAGTACCCTCGGAGAAAGCGCAGCACACCTCTCGACACCCTGCAGCCCTCGGCAGCGGTGTTGCCCCTGGGCCATTGCTCATAATGTCGCTATTTAACAGGGGCCCATCAGCGGAGGGCAAGTCACGGTCTGTCAGTGCCGCGAAAGCCATGAGACACTTTTCCTGACAGGCGCCGTCATGTCTCAATCCATAGCCCAGTAGCTAGTCCATAATTCCACCACCATAACCCAGTAAAGTTAGATTCCATCAATCAACAATAAGTCCTTGCATCTGGCGGGGGCTGTCTCTGCGTGCGTCTCGTGACACGGGCAGGGACAGAATCCGCTGGGTGTACACGTTGCCTTTCATTAAATTGTCGAAAGGGCCTCTACGCGTTGGCTTCGGCTCCGCGCACGCCTCCCAAAGGGCCGGGACACTATTGTCTCGTGTACGGGAAAGACATACATAATAATAATAATACGAGAGAATAATACGAGATTAACGTAGAAGTTTTTAATTATTTACGACATTCATGGTCACTCAACAATTAGAATACTTCCGTCAAGTACACCTACCAATACCCTTCACTTTACCTGTGAATGTTTGCAAACGTTAACATTGCCAAAATAACAATTTTTCTTTCTTCATTTATTGAAAAGGAAGGATCGGTTTGATGACATTCAACAAACGCAGTTGTATAATGGGATGCACACATTTTTAAGCGACTTCGACTAAACGATATTATTTTCGACATTTCTTTCCAACGATATCCTAAAACAGAAGCTATCGAACAATCTAACTAAAAAATATGCCCTTTGGTTTTTTCTCCAAAAATATACACAGTTACAAAATCATTAAACAGACATTACAGGAAATTTTGATTAGAAAATCATTTGTAATACAAAAGAATATTACAAAAATAGGTACATACACCTTTAAAATATAACTCCAAATAAATGTTATGACTGTTATGTACGGGTGGCATACCTTAAATGTATCTCAAAACACTGCAGGGGAAGAAAATATTTTGATTCCTTCGCCGAAACTTACCTACGGGCATAAAGTTGTGTGGACGACCAACAATATGATTTTATTGGGCCCTTTTGTCCAAACTGTAACTTAATTCGGGACAAATAAACCCGGCAGAGGCGATCGGCGAGCTTTTTATTAGATAGTATCAAATTTGGCAAACAGTAATCTGCACTTATCTAATACAGTTACATAAACAATAGTAATACACTTGGTTATTACTTCGGCAATGGAGATTATTAAGCAATAATGTTCATTCGCAATTTGATTGCTTAGCTCATTCAAATGTAGAATGTATGCAACGAAGGCATTATGTTTTTATAGAATCTGCTATACTCCGTTTTTTTTAGATGTGAAAATTTGGTAAACAAAGTTGACATCTGTCAACTTGAGGTTTTTTATCAGGTACATTGTGTGGCTACATTGTGCAATTAATTTCATTTGATAGTGAGTACTTGATTTTTAAGTACGTTTGCAATTTACATAATAAAAAAATTAAGAAAAAAACTCATTTCTTTTATTTTACTTACATTATTCTAAAAGCAAAAATCAGATTCATTTTTTGCCGATTATTTTAATCATTTGTAGATATGTTGCACAATAAAATACCCAAAGAGGCAGAGGTTTTGAAGCTATGGTCAGGTTTTTAAACGTCGTTGACGTTATGATCAGTTTGTCAACACAGTTGCGAATAAAAAGTAATATATATCTTTAGAACTTCTGTTTTTGTATTTATTTTGTGATTTATCAAAGTAAAAAGTGTGTGTCAGTAATAAGCTGCGTTGCGCGCATAAGAATAATGAAATTAGAGTCACTTTATGAGCACGTATGTCGAAAATCTTTTTTAAGTATACATTATATTACTATGCCTTGGCTTGGCCTACTAAGTGGGTACTTTAGGCTTATAAGTAATGAATTAATATCGGACAACGAAAACGACATAATAAATATCATGTACTTTTAAATTGTTCATTGATAATTACAAATGTTGACGACCACTGCTTCTTTTGTTTACCAAATTTTCACATCTAAAAAAAACGGAGTATAGTAACCGGGTGGTTACATTAAGTTTGTAGGTACAGGGTGCCTATTGCTTTGCATTGAAAGAGGTACAAATTTAAACAAAGCGGGTTGTTGAAATTGCGAAATAGTACGTTGAGCACCGAGAGTAGTAAGAAGGGGATTACTAACGAGAGTCTATTAGGACTTTTAATGACTCTAGTTTGTAATCCCCATCTAAAAAAGTTAAAAATCAAATTATTTACCGTCAACATTTTCAATATAGTCTTCCACAGATAATGCTAAGAATGCGTTTAGTTTTTAAACTTGACAGGCAATGCCGCCAGATTGTATCGATTTTCAAAATAAAATTTTAATCTAAATTAATTTAATTGCATTAAAATAGTTAGTTGCAAAAATTACTGAAATAATAGTAAAATATACCATATAAGTTTTATATAATGTCGCTGCCAACTAGCTTAATTTGCCATTTGGTTAACTGCCTAGCCTTTTCACTAAACGGCGCCATTTAGTGAAGTGCCTTGATGAATATCAATCGTCTAGCCCTTCTATCAAACGGCTAGGCAAACTACTTTCATTCGACAATATTAAACAACCCGCCTAGCCGAGTCCGTCAAATTTTAGTTGTATAAATCTATTCCGTCCTAAAACCTGATCTCACATGGGGGGACGGGGAGGGGGGAGGGGGCGAATTGGTTAACTGCCTAGTCTTTTCACTAAACGGCACCATTTAGTTAAGTGCCTTGATGAACATCAATCGTCTAGCCCTTCTATCAAACGGCTAGGCAAACTACTTTCATTCGACAATATTAAACAACCCGCCTAGCCGAGTCCGTCAAATTTTAGTTGTATAAATCGATTCCGTCCTAAAACCTGATCTCACACGGGGGACGAAGGGGAGGGGGCGAAGCCCCCCCCCCCCCTCATGGAAAAAGTGGCGTTGCCGCATGAAAAAAGTGCACATTAGGTTAGGTTTGTTAGTCAGCTTGTGTCCCTCAGAGCAGAAATAGAAGCCCCACGCAGCGGGGCTTTGTCGACCTGCTGGGGGGTCATAGTTATTTAGAAAGAAAACCCTAATCTCCTCATAGTTGTCCTGCTAAACGAACGGCCTAAGCATTGGCCAGCCATATCGTTAATTGATACATTGACGCATTGGCTAAATTTCCTCCAGGCACTTAACTAAATGGCGCCGTTTAATGAAAAGGCTAGGCAGTTAACCAAATGGCAAATTAAACCAGTTGGCTGCGACATATACACTGAAATTGGTTTTTTAGCCAAGTTTTAAAGCCTTGGCTGATTTGAAACCTTCTTAGTCTGAAATGACGTACGGGTAGGTTCTATATTTTAAAACTTAACTCATAACTCCCATTTTTATGACCCACGGGAGGTAAATCGGCTCGAGCTGGTCTATAAGCCCGCGTGTTATAACACCCTTTACGAGCAAGTGTGATGAAAAATAGATACCTAACTGTAATTTTAAAACTTCTGAAATCTCTAATTTTTTTTTTATGTTTATTATGGTAATAAACTACTTATCGTCATCGGCAGGCGGTTCATCCCCATTTCCTTGAATCATTACAATCAACAACGCGCCGGTTCTCTAGAACCTTTCTAGCGCGTACAATAAGGATCTGGAATGAACTTCCTGCTAAGATTTTCCCACTGCGCTACAATATGGGATTTTTTAAAAAGGGTGTCATCAAATTTCTTCGAGACCGGCAACGCATTGGCAATGCATCTAGTGTTGCAAATGTCTATAGGCGGCGGTGACCGCTTTCCATCAGGTGGGCCGTCTGCCTGTTTGCCAGTTGTTAACGACGCACTCACGGATCTCGTGAGGTCCCGAAGTTAACAGATTATACAGCTACGATAGCTCTTCAGGTTCATACACAGGAGGTTGTAAGGCTCCTGGAGTTTTAATTACTAAGGGATCGATTGGCTCAAAACAAAGGTTCAGATTTAACACTTATATTGTTTTTAAAACTGACTCTAATGGTTGCGTTTCCTACGGCCAATAGCAAGAAGAAACCACCAAACAAACTTGCCACGCTCCGATATTTACACAAACACTTAAATCTATTACACGGGATATAACACAGAAATAGTCACACAAAAATCAATCAGCGAATCAGTATTAAATAGTTAATAATGTTCATACTTCCCTATAAGCTATTTACACGCTAAACACTATTAAAGGAATACTTGTTCTTAGTTGGGCGGCTCGGGCCGCAACACGTAATAAAGAAATACTGTTTCACTGACTTTAAGTCCTACCTAGACTTCACTTAGGTCATAGGCTAGGGGATCTAGGTTCACTATGTTCGGATCGGATCACTACTGGTTCGGTTCTGTTTCTCACTATGAGTTTACAACTTGGGTTCACGACGCCAACTGGCTTCCGAATGAGCTCCCGGCGTATTTAAGCAAGCGATTGTTGCGCAACATTTGCAACATATTGCGTGATGGAAAATTCCGTTCAGAATGATACCATCCTACGCTGAATTCTCGTGGTCAGACCGAGAAATTATAGGGCATCGATACACAAAGTTGTTCGAAAACTTTCGCTCTTTGCCGTTTTACGTTATGGTAACGACTAACGTACTATATACTCGACTGCACAATCCTCATGGTAATTATGAGCGTGCTATATGCATCGCCTCACAATCCTCATGGTAAGCTGGCTCTGACCGGTAGAAGCCTCGAGTGGGTGTGTCGAGATCTCCTACCAAATCGTTCACTGGCCGCTCCTAGCACTAGTTGCCAGTGAAGTCTGGGTACACTCGATTTACACATTCGTTACGAGTCTTTTACATCCGGTCACGGCTTACCTACGCCGCACCGGCATGGTACGCCCTGCTGAAGAAGACCAACCGGAAGAAGCTGAAGACCCAGGAGTCTCGATCGCTGCGCACTATCGTGGGTGCACTACGATACGTGCGCAACGACACGATCGAGCGGGACCTCAAGTGGAGCTCCATCGAGAAGTTCATCGGCCGAACCGCACGCGTCATGTATGACCGTGCGGACAACTCGCGCCACGAACATCTCCGAGGGATCGCTCCTCACTACACGAGGCCCCCGGACAGCCGCTCTCGGGCACTGCCCAGAGAGCTGCTGTCGGACTCCTGAGTCAAATAGAAGCCCCGCCGCCGCTGGGAGCCACTGCTCGCGGCGGCAAGAAGAACCAGAAGAAGATGACCTCCACCACCGCGCCACCGCTGGAGCCCCTGCTCGCGGTGGACAGAAGAGGACGGACCAGCTGACGCCGTCGCTCGAGCGCCGCTCGCGGCGGCCGAAGAAGGTCCACAAGACCACGCCATCCCCAAAATGATGGCCCCATTGACCGGGTGCGTCATCACGCACCCGAGACCCCGAGACCGCACTCGAAAGCCAAAGGCTTGATAGTGCCCCCCATGTTCCGGCAACAAGTACCGAAGAACAAGAGAAGACGGAGATGATACGAGTCTTTATCTCAGTTCTAGATAGGGGGATCGGGTTCTAAGGTTTACACAAGTGCTAATGAGTCGTTACACTACACATATGGCCTCTTGTACGGGCAAAAACTCGTAAAATACTTAAATATTTCACTTACGTACTAACTACAAAACATGGTTCTAGGACTTAGTCCCAGGGCTTATAGCTACTTACAAAACATGTTCAGGGTCTTAGTTAGACGATGTTCAGTCGGGTCGGGGTTTGGTGGGGCTATCGTCAACACCAGTCTATAGCAATAAAAAAAAAAAAAAAACTTATTTTGCTTAGTTATATAGCAATTTCAAAAGTGACCCGGATATTCAAAATTTAAATACCTTCGTTACACGGCCGTTTCGAGTAATATACTTGCATTCAAATTTCTACGAAGTCGGTCAAATAGATACAGGACACGTTGTGACAGACAGACAAACACACAATTGTTCTATTTTAAGTAGGAAACCTTAAAACAAAAATGCATTAAAAATATACATTTACACAGTGATTAAACACAATCTAGCGACAGTGTAATGAGACATGCTAAATAACCATAACTTCTGTTCTTGTATCTTCTTCAACAGTAACGAATGATTCCCCAAGGACTTTACAAGGAGACAATGTCAATACAAACAACATGGTTTACGTGCATAGAATCACGACGTGTTTTGTCAACAGTGAAAAAATATGAGGGAATCACACGAGCGCATTATATGACCGGTTCCTCAGCGTCATAATTTATACTTCGGCCATTATCCATGACATCCAGGCATTGCTAACTTATCATGCTGAATAGTTTGTTTATACAGCTTTTATTATTGAGGTAAAACATTTTTTGAGCCAATTCTGGTCACATGGGATATGACCAACATTAGCCACTTAAATGACTAAAAACTGTGGGGACAATCTTACACAAAAATCGACCTAGTCCGAAACTAGGCAATGCTTGTGTTATGGGTACTAGACGATATACATACTTTTATATAGATGAACTTAAATCTGTGCCTATTTATTTAGTTAGACTTTATTGCTTTACAGGAAAGTACAAACGGCGAACTTAATGCCATATGGCATTCTCTACCAGTTAACCGCTGGGCCAAACAGAAATATTAAATTGATGCATGAACAAGTAGCCTCAAACCGCAAATTTGTTAACACAAATCATATACATAATATTGATACAATTTACATAAATATGCTATAAAATATACCTATCTACTAATCTCGAAAGTTGTCAGAAAAATGCTTGCGCAACATGCGCTTAAAGCTGAATTTGCTCTGCGCTTCCCTTATGGTAAAGATTAGATAAGAATAGGTTAGGTTTGAACTGCGACTCCGCAGAACCGAACTGCTACCAGAAAAGTAGATTAGATTAGAATAGGTTAGGTTAGGTTTGAACTGCGAATGGCCATTGCTTGTTGGTGGCTAATACCTGACAAACCGCTTGCAGTTTTCCCGAGGATCCGGGGACTGGTGTGGGAGAGGGGCCTCGGGGGCCTACGGGCAGGGGGGGGAGGGCATGGATCTGGAACCCACGGAAAAGGGCAAGCACTCGGCCGTCGGCAATGGGTTGGAATCGTCCTGTGTAGACTTTTCCAACCCATCGCTACTTCTCGGCCAGCGAGGGTGGGTGGTTGAGTAACCTAGGTGTTGCCGATTGCTCCCGATGTCTTGTGTAATGGGTACCCCTCTCGTCTAGACCAAGACATTGGCTGCTAATGGGCAGCATCTGGGCTGGGCAAGGGTTAGAACTGTCGACGCGTTGCGTTGACTTTGCTAGCCCTTGGCCTTACTTTCGGTTGGCCAGGGATGCGGTAGGCAGAGGGCCTATGATCCGGTCCTGGAGGCTAACCCTTCCACCCTGACGGTCCCTCGGCGTGTCCTCTGCAATAGCAGAGTTCACTGCTGACAAGGGATGGGGGTGTAGTGGTGGTTTGGTTGAAGGGACGTTTTCCCGGATACCATCCCCACTACACGTGGTCACGGGGCAGGGGCGTTTGTCCTCCCGTGGCGGCGAGGGAGGGACCGGGACACCGTGTGTCTGGTGTAGGGAATGCAGCCATAACCGAAAACCGAGTATCGGTTTTTCCACGGTTAAACTCGAATTCGAATCGAATACTCGAATAATAACCGAGTATTTTTTACAGTAAGCAAAGTATTGAATAATGATAGGTTAACGTGGTTTTTATGATTTTTCATCACACTTGCTCGAAAATGGTGTTGTTACACGTAGGTTTTGCTGGCCGTATATGACCTATTACGCCCTAGGGCGTAATGTTTTTTTTTTAATTTGAATAAGTTTCAGTATTTTGAAAATGACACTCAAATACACTATTTAAACATTTATTTAATGTTACAGAAATATGTGTTTACATGGACTTATTTGCATTAACAGTTCTCTTTAAATAAACATTACAGAGATTAAAGTTAAAAAAGTAAGTTGGCGTTTCCTTTGAACATGACAAATAAGAGTAAAACAGAACCAGCGTATTGAAATTAAAAAAAATTACACCCTCGGGCGTAATAGGTCATTTACGGCCCGCAGAGCTTGCGTGTAATAACACCATTTTCGAGCAAGTGCGATGAAAAAAAACATCGAGTTACCTGAGTACCTGACGTACCTGGATTAGGGTAGGTAAAGGGATGAGCTGTATTGGCAAGATAAGAGTTATCTCGCGGTCTCTTTTGGTTTTGTGACCTTTTCTAGATAAGGACATACTCATTAAATTACTTATTTAGTATTAACATTAATAGTACATTGTGTTTCTAGGGCGGTAAGTACGGAATTACAAACGAGTGTTTGTTATAAGCCCGAGGTGAAGCCGAAGGCTTTAATAACACGAATTTTTAATTCCTTTACCACCCGTGGCACACACAATGTTTTTCATCACACTTGCTCGAAAATGGTGTCATTACACGTAGGTTCTGCGGGCCATAAATGACCTATGGCGCCCTAGGGCGTAATGGTTTTTTTTTTAAATTTGAAACGCTGGTTCTGTTTTACTCTTATTTGTCATGTTCAAAGGAAACGCCAACGTACTTTTTTAACTTTTATCACTGAAATATTTATTTTAAGATAGCTGTTATTGCAAATACATGTAAACACATATTTCGGTAACATTAATTAAATGTTTAAATAGTGTATTTCAGTATTTTGTAAATATAAAATCAACTAAAATGGCCGTTTTAGGTCTTTACTGCTATGGTTTCCGAACGAGACTTGACATTTCGCATTGTCTATGGACATATATCACTAATGTCACTTTCTATTTTAATATTTTCTTGTCATACTGGGACGATTAGTAAGGTTATATTAATCAGATTTCCTCACAAGTGTGATGAAAAACATTGTGTGTGCCACGGGCGGTAAGGGAATTACAAACTCGTGTTATTAAAGCACTCGGTTTCACCTCGGGCTTATAACAAACACTCGTTTGTAATTCCTTACTTACCGCCCTAGATACACAATGTACTATTACATCACACTTGTGAGGAAATCTTAATTAAACAACCTTACTAATGGACCCAGTATGACCAGAAAATATTAAAAGAGAAATTGACATTAGTGACATAAGTCCATAGACAATGCGAATGTCAAGTCGCGTTCGGAAACCATAGCGGTAAAGACCTAAAACGATTTTATATTTGCAAAATACTGAAATACACTATTTAAACATTTAATTAATATTACCGAAATATGTGTTTACATGTATTTGCAATAACAGCTATCTTAAAATAAATATTTCAGTGATAAAAGTTAAAAAAGTAAGTTGGCGTTTCCTTTGAACATGACAAATAAGAGTAAAACAGAACCAGCGTTTCAAATTTAAAGAAAAAACCATTACGCCCTAGGGCGCCATAGGTCATTTCACCATTTTCGAGCAAGTGTGATGAAAAATCATAAAAACCACGTTAACCTATCATTATTCAATACTTTGCTTACTGTAAAAAATACTCGGTTATTAACCGAGTAATATTCGAGTTTCAAATCGGTTAAAACCGGACGGTTAAAACCGATACTCGGTTTTTTCACTATTCGGTTGCATTCCCTAGTCTGGTGCCGGTCCCTGCTTCCCCGGGGGACGGCCATTTGGTCGGGGGGGAGCTGGTGAGGGAAGGCACACTGGCCATGCTACAGTGTGCCTTTTTCGGAGAGGGTCCGCCCTAGGGCGGAGGTGCTGGTGATGGCGTGGCGTTAGTAGATTCCCATGCCATCACCGTGAAGGCACAGGTGTCGGTAGCATCCCTGGGTTTTAGTGGGTAGGCCAATCCCTTCAGGAGCGGAGAGCCCCACATAACCAATACGTAACATCTGGTTGTCACCCCCGATAGCCTTAGGTTACGTAGTGGTATGCAGTTTTATGCATTTCCCGGGGTCAAAAAAAAAAAAAAAAAAAAAAAAAAAAAAAAAAAAAAAAAAAAAAAAAGGTTTGAACTGCGACCCCAACAAAACCAAACTGCTGCCAGAAAGGTAAGTTAGGTTAGGTATGAACTGCGACCCCAACAAAACCGAACTGCTGCCAGGAAGATTAATTAGGTTACGTTACGTTAAGTTATAATATAAAACTAGCAAATGGTATGACTAACAATAATTATGACCCGGGAAAAAAACCTTGGAATAATTATTACTTTAAGAATATAAAATGTCCTACTATGATAATAATGAATGTTATGACTTGAATTTTGTGAGCAACAATAATTATGACTTTCAAAAATAGTAATTTTGATTTACTTATATTGTAAGATTTTATGACTTTCGATAAAATGACTAACAAAAATTATGATGAAGAACGTTATGGGCTCTACAAATCGGAACAATAATTTTATGGGAGACAATATAGACCCGGAAGATCATCCTAAAGGTGAATGGCCTAAAGAGCACACATACATTGGACATAAATCCGGACCGATGCGATGTGAGGGAACAGTAAGCTTTAGACTGCGAGAAGTACGGAGATCGAAACCTGGACGTGCAGCAACAATTTTAAATTTGGTTTTAAGATAATCAGAGGCAGCTGGATCAAATAATAAAGAATAGAGAGTAGATAAGATTCTTAAGGACCTTCGTTGGTGAATCAGGAGCCAGTTGTCGTCGTCAAGTTGTCGGCGTAAAGCGGGCGGAATATCGTTGTAATAAGACTTTTTTAAGTACTAATAAATTTGGATGTCCCTTCTTATATCAACAATGTCAGTTTATTTAAATAAAAGTAAGTAGACTAACTTATTAACAGCTGTAGATTTTAGATTGCATCGAATTAAAAAGATAATTTGTGAAACCGATATATTGAGCTCAATTAAATAAATAAATAAATATTAGGGGACAATCTTACACAAATCAAATCAATTATGTGAATTAAATACTAAATACATCAACTTATAATTGAAAATTAATGCTATAGTAGGTACGTAGTCTATTTTTTTTATTGTTCGAGGCTGTAACATTTAATGCACTGCATGACAAACTTAATAATTTTATTTCAGGTGTAATAAAATAAACAAATGTGTTTGCCAATGAGTTTCCATTTCCACCTATTTTGCCAATTTTATGTCAAAAACAAAAACATGTCTTTAAATTCAATACAAGTTTACAATATCGTAGTCTCGAAAATGTCTGACTCGATCCTTCTTTAAAACAATACATGCAGTGAACGATCAAAGAATACTGTGTGTTTCCATATAAAACGATATTTTCACCTGTGCCAGGTATCCGTGACCGCGATACCAAGGCGTGCTCATATGTTGCCCATTCTCTTTTGATACGTGAGTGAAATATATTTTGTACAGTTCAACTTTCCTTTAGGAATTCCTTGAGCTAAAAGATTGAGATCCCTCCTGATTTTTTATAGAATTTAAAAATATATATATTGATTGGTGGAGATAAAATAGTATTTTATGCAACAGTTGTATAAGAAGGTTCAAAAAATGCGAATTGCGTGAGTTGCGATACGAGCCGCGAATGCGGCGAGTATCGCAAATAGAGACGCAATGAGCGTTTTTTGACTTAATTATACAACGTTGCATACAATACTTTTTCTACGACAGGTTTTAAAATATAAAATACAAACAAGGCATAACCTGCAAAGAAGGCAAATATGACGTATGACTGTCAGTATGTGTCTATGGTAAACTTTTTATTTTTTAAATGAAGTTGACACGCAGTGAATATATTAAAAATACTTTTGTTTTTATGTTGGCATCAATGAATTTAGTTCAGAAAGTTTCGTTTTTCTTAAAAGCCGTAGGATTTTAATTGTTTGTTAAAGTTGGTAGTTGTGCATTTTTACCGTAAATTTAAAATTGAGCGCTTAATCCTTGACCTAAGTTTAACCTAGATTTAGAAGTCTGTGGTTGCTAGCAATAACGTAAAGTGGCTATAACGACACTAGTGCTGTTATGGGGAATAGAGTATAGACTTCTCTGAACTCATATTATGTATGTTCTTATATTAGTGTTCGTGACCAAGTAAAAGACAGATAACAGTACAGGAGTAGAAAAAAGATGTAATTGTTTTCATAATAGCTTATTTACTTGCTTTAAAGATTGCAGATATCATTGTACTCATTCCAAAATTGTGTTGCTACGAGCAGTAAATGTTTAGCACTTTTAAAATAATGTGCAGTTTAGTTATTTATTTTATATGTATAAGTTTCAAATGCTATGTTTGGTAAAATACTTTCTTAACCATCGTTTGTGTTAACGAAATATGTCAGAAGACATTATTTAATTGATAACTATCTCTTAGATTATATTCAAATAACATTTGTATCATTGACATTGTGTAATATTTCATTTGTGTTTGACGTTCGTGATGTAATTACCTTAATATTATTGTAAATGCATACTGATCTACTCTAATCTACGAACTTATTAACAAACTCAATTGAAAGTTAAATACACAAACACTTAGTCTGTTTCATTGGAAACGATTTCTCTAAACACCACAGGTGGTATTTCTGGCCTTTCCAAAGGAAATTGAATTCCAATCCCTTTGAGAGAAAGTTGAATCTGCGAGGGCAAGAATTAAATACTGTCTAAACTCACCGGTTTGGCAAACAACAATTTATCATCGTTATCGCTTTTCCGCTGTGATCGATTTTTTTTTCTGTATCCCACTGCTACCACTCATAAGAAAAATATTAGTATAATTTAAACGATGTGTTTTAATAAAATGGCTGAAATTTTACCTTTTCGAGGACGTAATACTAAAAAACACAACAAACTAGATTTTTTTTACTAAAATTATAATTTAAAAAATTCCGCTGAACACTGGATTATTTACAGAAATTATTAAAACTTTTGCTAATGAACAATTTTGAGAACATTTAAAAATAATGCATTACGTAAATGTTCCAGACTATAATCGTGCGCACAATTCCGTCTAAAACCTTATTACTATTACGAGATTATAGTAGATTCAGAATAAGCTGGCGTGTTTCCACTTGAGACCGTCATTAGCAATAACAATAGGACTAGTCGTGCTGATTGAATTCTTTGTATAAGTTGCAGTTAAGTCCGAAAACTACTCCTTTAGAAATGAATGCGCTCTATGAGTGTTTGGTTTATTTATTTATTTTTTATTTTTATTTTTTAAGGTCTACCAACAGTTATTACATCTAACACATTTAAAATATACAGCTAATAGATACATGAAGTGATGTATAACTACTTACAGGTAAACACAGCATGCTTAATAGGAAGTTTATTACCCGTATTGTTTACTTTCAAGTGGAAACACGCCAGCTTATCCTGAATCCACTATACATAAAACGTGACGCGTAGATAAAAGTTACCTAAGCTAAAATATTACCATTTCAACAAAAGCAAGCGAAAATCCAGCCATTAAGCGTGGAGACCCACTTATTGTTTTATGAGAATGATGCAAAGCCTTTCATTAACGAGGGAAGACCAGCGTTCCGGTAATTCACAAGATCCGGTACACTAAACTACAATGACAGCTACAGTTTCAACAATGCCTTTATCATCTGCCTCAAAAATTATAAAGAATTGTTGGCCCACCCATTTCACCATCGAAAATATGCACCAACTACCTTACCGAAAACATTTGTTGGAGCGATGCTAATTCTATTAGAGTTTTATACAAAACGACGAATATTTCAATTGATTTAATAGTACATTTCTGTCACTGCGGTAAACGAAGATGCCGCTCTCTGGCTCCGTCGAACAGAAAAATAGTATACAAACCTTGGCCAATAAGTAAGAAAGCCTCAGATCACATGTGATCTGAGACATTTCTTACTTTACTGGCCTCGGTATGTAATGTACTATTACTGCAGTGGCTGGGAAGTAAGGGGTTGCCGGCTGAGTGGTAACCTATCGCAAACACTAAAAACCATTCACCAAACATTTGGCCAAAAACTATTCGAATTATTATCGTTTGTCCGATGACAGGTTTCGTAATTTTTTCTGTTTACCATTTCACGTTTAGTAAAAGTACGAGTATCCGTATACCGTATACCGAAAAACGTTTCCCATCTCATTCACTTGCCCTATGAATTGTTACGTATTTTGTTTAGTTGCCCATTTTTCATTTACCCAATGATACTTTTCGCACTGCATAGTTTCGACAATTTTCAGTTTATTTTTTAACGATATCCCAAGTTATTTTTCGACAGAGGTACTTTTGGCTATAATATTTTATTAATTCTGCTAATCTAAAATAAACGTTATTTTGTAGAAAAATATTATAGTCGACCCTGGTCAGTAGGTTAGGTTGGTTCATAAAGAAAGGGGCCGTTTGGGGAAATGACTTTAACGAAAAACTTACATAGGCTGAACGACAAAAGGGGTCGGGGGGGTGAGCCCATTAGGCTAAAAAGTAGGTTAGGTTAGGTTTGAACTGCGTCCGATGTTTATTGGCGTGCCACTGAAGCGCGGGCCGGGGGTATCCAGCCACCTCTGGAGGAGATCAGGTGGTGGAAACTTGACTCCCACCGTGCCCTCATTCAGAGGTAGAAGGGAAGGCTGGAGGTGCCAAGTGCCGGCTACTGGACCTTCGGAGCCATCCGTTTCTCTCCTTTGACCTTACACAGGTCCTCTCGGGGTGTGGTTGCGTCGGCAAATACCTGTGCAGGGTGGCGGGACGAGAACCAAATGAGGAGTGCCACGCGTGCGGTGACGCAGTAGACACGGCTCAGCACACGCTGGCGGTGTGCCCAGCATGGGCAGAGCAGCGCGCCGCACTTGTGGCCGTGGTGGGGCAGGACCTCTCCCTGCCGGCCGTGGTAGAGGCCATGGTTGGCAATGACAGGTCGTGGAAGGCGGCGGCCTCCTTCTGTGAGGATGTAATGGTGCAGAAGGAGGAGGCGGAGCGCGGAAGGGAGGAAGATCCGGCCAATGCGCCGCAAACGCGTGGGGCGACGGCGGTTGGCCTACGACCGCGGACTTCTGTCATTAGGGTACCCGTGGGCGACAAACAAGTAGATCCCCAAGTGGCCGGCTGCCAACCATCGGCATGCCCTGGAAAGGAAGGGTGAGAGAGTCTCCCCAGAGATGAGTCCGGAGTTCGGACGGCCGCTGGCGAGGCTACGGTGGAGTGGTTACACCGTTCCCGTGGTCTCGCGCTATAGCATTGAGGCGGCACATAGAGGGGTTTTTAGTGGGTAAACCTTGGCCTCATCAGCCAACAAGGGAGTCCCATGTAACCATCAGGGTCCGTCCCCGCACCCTAGTGGTATGCGTAACGCATTTACCCCTCTTAAAAAAAAGTTTGAACTGCGTCCCCCAACAAAGACGAACTGCTTACTAGAAAAGTAGGTTAGGTTAGAACTACGATACCAGAGAACCGAACTGCTGCCAGAAAAGACATATCTTTTCATCGGGATTTTCAGTTAGGTACTTACTTAAATTGTAGAAGACATCTTAGTACATATTTTAACTAATAAAAATATTCAAAATAAAATGTCTCACTTTTAAATTTTTTTTTTTTTTTTTACTTTTATTAACTTTATTAAAAGGGTCATATACAAATAAAATATAACTACTTAGTAAACTAAACCTATTAAAATAAACCTAAATTAAAACTAAAAATTATAATTTCCAATTGTGACAAGCCGAATCGTTACATCGGACAAATAAAATCAAAGTCAATCAAAAAAAGTCGAATTGTTAATAAACCGAAACGTTACATCGAATAACTGATGTTACGGTGAAATGAGATTTAGGGCAAACCATAATTTGTCGAATCATTAAAAAACCAAAGCAATTAATGCCTAATCGCAAGAATTCGAAATGAATTTTCGGACAAACGAAAAAAAGTTTAAACGATAGATATTTGTCGAATAGTTTTTGTCGAAACGAAATTCGGATTAACATTTTTAGTGATTCAGATAGGTAACCCGGCCGAGTACATATATAGACGGCCAAGCGTAGCGAGGCTGGAGAGTTATGAGGCTGGCAACCCTTTTTCATGCTGAGATATGTATAGTGCTTTTCTCAAATGTGCAATAAAATAATAATAAAAAGCTCCAAGAAATCAAACTTTTATTTCTAGAGAAACTAAAAGTAAACTAGACAAAAAATATATCTTCGTCGGTGTTTTCGTGGGAACTCATATAAATAACAAAATCAACAACGCACAATAAATCCAATAAAATGAAATTACAGAATGAAAAATTTTCAATTTTGCCACCAAAATAATTAAAAAAATACCTACACGTTTTTTTTTCGCGGTTTGAGTAGACATTTTCACCGCCAATATTTAGATTAAATATTTGAAATGTGTATTTGTGTAGTTAAATTTGCAGTTTAGAATTATTGGGATTTATTAATAATGTTATGTCCATGTCGATTTTATATAAAAAAAAACTGAAAAATATAGCAAACATCGTTTATTGTTTTATTATTTCAAATAATCGCAGTGGCAGAATGTCATAACGAACCAAAAAGCAAATCGCTTATGGTTCTTTTTAATGGCTGAACGCCGTGATGCTGTGTCACAATTAAATGTGGAATGTAAATTAAAAAAGACCATCTTGCAGACCTAGGTCTCCAAACCAAACGTGATACTTCGCAGCTATTATTAAGGAACGTAACATCAACATTTCATTGCACGTTTGAGAAAAAACTAATTCAGTTTATTTAATAAATAAACAGCACAACTTATATGGATCCGTGGTACTTCAAAGTGCTTGGGTAACAACATCCCGAAATGATGACATCCCTATTTTAACTATGCCACTGGAAAATACAACTTAACTCTCGCTCTTTTGAGTGACAATGTGAAGGGTTTATCAGCTCTTCAAGTTTTATGAATGAACCTCCCTAATGCGAGCCTTTGTAATCGAAATAAGTTGAGATATTTCGATTTAGTTGTCTTAGTAACTTTATAAGTCACTGTACCGTAGGTAAGCGTCGTTTAAAGTTTAATCTTGTAAGTACATATTTTATATGGACCAGAGATCTATTCTGTCTACGATATGGTGTTATATTTTATACAATAAGCAATAAGTTACACGCATGGCCTACTAGACTAGGCTGTCACGATAAAGCCTTGGAAATTAGAAAAAAAATCCCTTCGAAAACTTCCTTGTATCGAAAATGATTAGAAATTCTCATGGAGACAGGGTTACCATTCCATTTGTGGATGATGCACTGGAGCTCAGAGGTGGACGGCTCTTTACCTAACTGCATCGCTGCCCGAGGCTCCGCAGATACAGCGAGTTTGGGTCGATGTGGGGGCTAGGGACGCTCTTGCACAGTTCATGGGTGTTCCCACAGGGCTGGATTTAGCCAGGCTAAAGCCGGTGGCAAAAGGCGAAGCGGGAGCGTGGTTACAGGCTCTCCTCATGTCGCATTAGCTCTTCGCCTGGGCTGCGATGTTTGTGTGCCTCATAAATGCATCTGCGGCTCCATGGTGGAAGCGAATGGCCATCACGCGTTGAGTTGTTGTCGGTGTTCGTGAAAGATTTCCACGCCACCACGCTCTCAATGACATCGTGAGGAGGGCTTTGATATCCGCCAACATCCCCTGTGTTATGGAGCCCCCGGGCCTCTGCCGCACCGACGGCAAAAGGCCGGACGGCTTAACTCTAGTGCTGTGGCAGAAGGGAAAGTCTACCGTGGGACGCGACGTGCGTCAGTACTTTTACTGCCTCACACCTCGGCCGAACGGTGCATACAGCTGGTGCCGCGGCGGATTTTGCCGCAGTCAAAATACGGGAGAAGTACTCAGCACTCGCCAAAAACTATTATTTCTTATGTAACCGACGAAAACGCATAAATAATGGTCTCATTTTAAGTTATAATATTTGAGGTACACTAGATTTTTAAACCTTATTATTATTTGTATGTAGGTTGTACATCGATAATTTTATACAAACTTAGGTGAACTATGAAGACGCAAGACAAGGTAGGTACTTTTTTTGTACAGTTTCTTTGGTAAGATTTTAATTTAGTATTACTATTTTAGCATTTTGTGTTAAGAATACTAGGTCCATTAAGATTATCTGACTTTTAATCCATTATGAAAGTCAGACAAAAGTTTTGATGTTAATAACGTATTTTGTCTCAAGTTCAAAAAGACAAATTTACAGATCTTGGAAGTCAAACAATGTTTACCAAAGCTTGAGTGACTTGATCTGCGTATGGGATCGTCTGACTGGTCATTTTCATAATATGGGTACTACTTGCGTAAAATAATTATGTCGAAGAGTTCTTATTTTTATTAGCTAAGTACGATTGCAATAAATAAACCTTATCGCATTCAGTTTTGGTCTGGTATTGATTGGTGAAAGTATCTGTAGGTAAGTAACTTTAATCTTTATTTTAAGGTTATTCGAGTCGGCAGCTTTTCCATACAAACATAAAGAGGGTCATCGCTTGCTTCTACGCCATCAATTACGTTTGAAATGTGTTTTATTTTATATATTAATATAAAATATAATTGAATTATTTCATTAACCTCACTTGAGGTAAGTTCAAACAAAGAATGAGGTGGTAAAACGAAGATTGTGTCAGATCGCAGGTATTTGATAAATATGCGATCAGCTTTCTTTATTACCGCCCGTGATAAGTACAAAATTTTACGTCTCCCACAGGCCAGGAAGTGGGATTTTCCGCACGTGTAGTGTGCGGTAATTGCCTCTTTATGGCCAGGTGTGACGTAATAGTATATTACACAACTAGGGTGGTAAAACAAAGAAAGCCCGAGATCGCAGATGTTTGCGGCCCGAGCTGCAAGCGAGGGACGTAAATATGGACGTAGTAAGTCTAATTAATAAGCAATATTTTATATACTGAATTGGTGTTAGCTTTCAATATCATTTTGTACGTTCTATTTAATAAGAATAACCAAGACGCTAACACTGCTGTAAGTCAATTATATTTATCAGATGGGCTTTATTATACTTCGGGCCTTATTACCCTCTAGTACCTTATTTGTTAGTAGTGTACATATTTAGTTATATGCATTAGGACCTTAAATTTCAATTTCTATCCTTAATTATATAAATCTGACATGATCATAATGATATATTAATTAAACTGTGAAGTACAGTAGAAGTTAGTCCTATCAATTCATCGATTATTGTTGATGTGATTAAGTATTAATCGCAACGTGCAAACTTTGGAAGTTTCAGTCAGATAGGTGAGCCCTTTGTTATTTCGTAATATTTGTTCGTCGTTCGGTCTTGTTAAAGCTATGACTGTATTCACTCGGTGAATACAGTCATAGCATATATTAATAAAGCACTTTGTGTCTCATATGAATGCATCAATAAACGTATTTTCCTTTCAATATTTCGCCACTTACAAGTCTTTATTTCAAGTATTATCCATGAAGGTTGTTAAAATTCTTATAAAACTGCAAAATCAGTTTTACGTGTAATAAAACTGCTGAAATTATTACTGTTCTATGTCTATTGCTATATTTAAACTATAAAGTCACCACTAAAAGTTATCCAGCCACTACTTAAGATAAAATGCTCCGTAAAGTACTTCTAATGACTTTATTAAATAAAACGTTACTAATTTTTCGCTCGCGAAAAAGTTTGAAGATCTACATAATGTCCTCAGAAATAAGAAAAATTGCATCCAATAGGCTATTTAATGACAGATCAAATCAGCTTCTTTCTATGGAGTTTCAAAACGCTCAGGTAATAAGCAGTTTAGTACCTATGAAATACTGGCTTGTGAAGCCAGTGCTCAATATGGCGCCTTATTTTTGGTTTTAGTTACCTATTTTAAATACGAGTAGTTTTGGAAACTTCATTTGATGTAAGCGTTAATTAATGAATTTAGATTATTGTAAAATACCCTATTTTGACAAATATTCAGTTTAGTATAGCCTAACCAAGCAAGATTCTATTTAGACCTGAAATAGTGTCGCTACAAGCAGCTTACATATGGCAATAATGTGCGTACGTCATATTAATATTTGTAGAATGTCAAAACATTGTTTTCAGAGAATCTATAATAATATATAATAATGACCAATTCATTAAAATCTGAATTCAAATATTCAATTTTAAAATATTCTTCAGATTCGGACTCCGTTAATTTTCGTCAGTCGATTACGCCGATGTCTTTCTGCAAAACGGTAAGCAGGGTTTTGAGACTACTTGCTTTTGCATGACATCAAATTGATGAATTATATTGTTTATGGCACATTTATCGAAGTATTTTTAGTGGGGCCTTATTTTGTACTAGTTGCAATGACGGGGGCGTCTCGTTATTTTTAGAATTACCTACATATACATTAGAACTACATATACCTTATAAAAAATATACCTATTAAGTTAAACCCATACCACTATCCAGATAAGTACAACCGCACTATAAAATATCAGTACCGGTCATGTCGACCTTTCAACACATTGTTTATGGGAATGCTACGCAATCCTTAATCGTTTTGATTTAAATATGTTATTGTATTTAAAATAATTTTTCTTGCATTACTGGAAATCTTTTATGGTTTTTTTTATGATAATATCATAGATGACTACGCCACTATCCAGTTCAAATAGTTTTGCTTAATCACAAAAGTTTATTGTAAAGATAGTTCCTACTTCCTAGTAAAAATGATTTTGTTACTCATACATACACACGCATGGATTCACGCAAAATTTCATTCAGACGTCAAGTTGCGGAAAACTAGCCCTCGTAATCCTATACTTACGTACATATGCAGGGAAGCTTGTGGCGAGCTGTTGGGAAGTTGTGACCCCACCTACTTGAGTGCTCCTAGGGGATCCCTGGGGGAGGGTTTACGGGAATTGGGCCTGCCTCTGAGTTGCCTTAATCGGCCGGTCCGACTGGAGTCGAGGCAGCTACATGCTCGAGGGGGGATATGGAAATATAAGCAGCGAGTTAGCTTCAGTTTAAAGTCCAGTGATACCTCTCTACCTCTCCACACCGGTGTTGCACCTAGGCCATATTATATGTCACTATTTAACGGAAGCCCATCTAGTGGAGGGCACGTCACCATCTGCTAATGCTACCATAGCCATGAGACCCTTTTTCCTAGCAGACTACCGTTTGCCTCACTCAATAGTTCAGTAGTTAGTCCATCAGTATCCGCACCCAGTAAATTTATATACCAATTCACAATAGTTTTGTGGGAACTGTCATTGCGTGCGTCAGGGCTCGGGAACCGGTATTTGCTCCATACAAAAATACCGGTATTCTTTCCGTTCTTATCGTTCTTTGGTTTATTATTTCGCTTTTTAACCAGATAATCTAATAATACGAAATCATGACTTAAATACATTACTGAGCTCTACATAAAATATTGGGCTATTTCGGGGTTTTTGCAAAATACCGGTTCCGAGCCCTGGTGTGCGTCCTATGACACGGCTAGTGACAGCATCCGCTAGATGTACCGCTTGCCTTTAATTCAATTGACAAAAGGTCCTCTATGGCGCACCATTGTCTCGTGGACGGTAAAGACCTACATTAATCGTTACACTTAATAATGCGATTGAAACATTGGAATAAAATACACATTTTGATAGTCAGTATAATATATTGGTTTATTGTGTATTATAATGGATTCCTTCACCCTGGCTCGCTAACACACACGCAACGCGTCTTTGTCTTTCCGCTTCTCCCACAGATAAGATATAGACTCCTCTACAGTCTCTGCGCGTCATATGTGCCCGAGACAGGTATGGAACCGCCCTGTGTATATTAAGCCAATACTCACTGGCCTACATACACTACATCCCTTCCTTCTTATATAATTTTTTAGATCATTTATCTTAAGGACTTTAACACAATGATTTCTCATTATGAGTAAAACATTAAACTATTAAATTCAAAGTTTGTTTTATTCAAGGTCTCTTCCACACAACAACTTAATGAGTTCGAGGCTAATACAAATACTTAACCGTGTAAAACTAAATTAATACTATCAGTCGAACCCTCACTATTATCCGTTTCCTTATTCTCCTCTCCTTTTCCCATCACTTCCCATTTTCCTTCGACTTTCTTCAAGTGAACCACGTTTCTCCTTAGAGTCTGCCCAGTTTCTTCATTTCGCACTTGAATGTCCCCTTTGTTTGCCTTTTCGACGGTAAAAGGAATAGGTGCGAATGTTGTACTTAGTTTGTTGTCTTTCACAATATTCTTTAAGTATACCTTGTCTCCTGGCACTAAACTGCATTCTTTTGCATTTCTCTTTGCATCTGCGTACTCTTTTCCTTTTTCCTTCATTTCCTTATCTTTATCTCTGACCTCCAAATCCTCCGATATTTCTTGATCAACCTCAGTTATCATTGGAATTTTATCACGGAACTTTCTTCTGAAAAATAATTCTGTAGGTGTTTTGCCTGTGACAGAGTGCGGCGTGCTGTTGTACATCGTCAAATAGTCCGCCAAACAATCTTGCAAGCTTTTCTTTTCTACCTTGCCAATTTTGAGCCTCTTTAAAATGTCCCGGTTTTGACGTTCAACTTCACCATTCTGCTGCGGCCAATAAGGAATGGTGTTGTGAAGAATAATATTACGTTCACGACAAAAAGATCTAAACTCTTCACTTACGAACTGCCGTCCATTATCCGCTGTTATTGACCCCGGATTTCCCACTCGGCTACAAATTTCGGTGAGATGAGCTATTATCTCCGCGCTAGTTATCTTTCGACATATTTTGATTTCTTTGTACCTGCTATAGTAATCGACAATAACAAGAATATGTTCGCCACTGGGAAGAGGACCTAGCAGGTCCATGGCCGCCGCCTGCCACGGTTCTTCAGGCAAGTCTCGTCGTTTTAATGGATGAGGTGGATTCGGTGCTGATACTAACGTACATCCTGCACAAGATTTAACAACATTTTCTGCGTCTCTATCATATCTAGGCCACCACACTTTAGACCTTAGGCGACCCTTCATGGCCACAATGCCCGGGTGCCCTTCATGTGCAGCTTGCAAAACGACGTTTCTCAAATCCTTAGGAATCACTATTCTAGTCCCTCTTAATAGAATTCCTTCATGAAAACATAATTCGTTGCGAAATATCTGGAATAGCTTCACTTCTTCATCCCAGTTGTTCTGATAAATACCTTCTTTCACTTTTTGTATCTCACTGTCCCTCTCTGAGTATTCTGCTATTTCTTTTAAAGATACTGCTCGTGGTCTTAGGTATTCCATAATTTGCTGTATGTAGCTTTCTTTTTCTTCAAGCGGACTGCCTACAATGCTACCCTCCCGCAGCCTTGATAAAGGGTCGGCAATGTTACTCTTTCCTGGCCGGTAGATGACTTTGAATTTGTAAGATTGTAGTCGGAGCACCCATCTTTCAATTCGCGCACATGGCTTGGACTTTGCCCCAAATATTACCTCTAAGGGCTTGTGATCTGTTACCAAATCGAATTCTTTCCCATAGAGGAACATATGGAAGTGTTCCACTGCCCAAACCAGTGCCAACGCTTCTTTTTCTGTTTGGCAGTATCGGCGCTCGCAACTTGTCAATGTCTTGCTTCCAAAAGCGATTATTTTCTGCTCATTGTCATGCACTTGGACCAGCACAGCACCTAAACCCACAGGGCTCGCATCGGCGATGACAATGGTTTTCTTAGAGGCATCATAGTAACCTAAAGTGGGTATATTTGTAAGTGCTGACTTTAATTTGTCGAATGCCGTTTGTTGTCTCACTCCCCAATCTTTTTGAAGATCAGAATTCTTCCCTGGTCTATTCCGAAGCAATTCTTTCATGGGTTCAGTGACTGTAGCTAGGTCTGGAATCCATTTCCCCACGTAGTTCACTAATCCCATGAAACTCTGGAGTTCTGCAACGGTCTTTGGGGCTCTAAAATCTTGTATTGCTGATATATATTTCTGCAATGGCTTAATCCCAATCTCTGATAGTTCGTGACCCAGAAAGTGTACTTTTTGAACGCCTATGATGCACTTATCTGATCTGAGTACCACATTGCTTTCTTTTAGGACCTTTAGTACTCTTTCGAGCCTGGTATTGTGTTCTTCCTTATTTTTACCATATATCAAGATGTCATCTATGAAATTAATGACGCCGTCACAGCCTGCTAGGATTCTTTCAACAGTCTTCTGAAAAATTTCAGGAGCACAAGTTATTCCAAACATAAGTCGCTTGTATCGAAACATCCCTTGGCTGGTGATGAATGTTGTGATATGTCGGGAATCTGGATGCAGTTCTAACTGGTGAAAAGCGTCCCTGATGTCCAGTTTACTGAAATATTTCGCATCCCGGACTTTAGGTAACAACTTGTCCATCGTCGGTAGTGGATGGTTTTCTCTTCGTATAGCAGCATTTGCCCTCCTCATATCAACACATATACGGATATCGCCATTATCTTTCAAAATCGGAACTATGGGAGATACCCATTTAGACGAACTGTTTACTTCCTCTATGATGTCCCTCTTTACTAATTCTTCCAGTTTTTCCTGAACCTTTTTCTCTAGTGGTATAGGGATTCGCCGATAGGGTTGGGAAACCGGTTGTACCGACTCGTCTACCGGTATGTGTATAAGTACATCTTTTAGTTTTGGAAAAGTTTCTTCATCCTTTATTTGATTAACTTGAATCCCCAACCTAAGGTTTCTGGTGCCTCCAGCTATCACATAAAATATCGAGTCTTGTACATTTTTTCCAACTATTAATTCTGCATTGAAAGAGCCATTTAAAACCAAAGGTGTCTTGCTGCCATATGCGAAAAATTTTTTCTTTGGGTTTTTATCGAGGTTCCTTATTTTCGCTTTACTATTCTTGAGTATTTTCCATGTTTCCTCTGTTATTAGATTATCTTTGCACCCGGAGTCTATAATCATCTCTACTTTTACTCCTCCAACTTTGCACTCTATTTCAGCCTCATAATTGACGTTGAACACATAGTCTATTTCGTTGGTTTCTTCAGAAACTTGGTCAATCCTCTGTGCTCCTTTATTTGATTTGAACTTCTTATTATTTGTTTTCTGGTCGTCCTCGATTTTTCTTTTTCTTGAAGATCTACACATGTTCTTGTAGTGTCCTATACTGCCACATTTAAAACATTCCTTTGTTTTAGCGGGGCAATTTCTATCACTTGCCGAATGAAAACGATTGCCACATCTTGTGCATTCTTGTCTCTTGTGAATTTCTTTTTTATTGCCTTGTTTCACATCAATTTTGTTAATTCCGTGACTTACAATTTTATTTCCAAAATCTTCCATTTGCCGATTTACAGCCTCCAGAGCATTGGCTTCTACTATGATTTTATCCAGTGTCATGTCATCTCCCTTTTGCAAAATCTTCCTTCTGAGTTCATCTGAATTACCTTTCTCCACAACTTGATCAATGATGTTGTCGTCTAGAGTAGGGAAATGACATTTGCCACCTTGCTGCCTAAGCCTGACGAGAAACTTGTCAAACTTTTCATTTGGTTCCTGTTTTATTAGTCTGAACACATGCCTTTCGTATACCTTACTTTGCTTAGGAGCGAAATAGTTATCAAGTTTTTCGATCGCTGACTTGAAAATATCTGATGTCTCTTGTTGGCTACTACTTGCGTCAGGTATATTAAAATATATTTCCTGCAGCTCTTGTCCACCAAAATGAAGAAGACAGGCTTTTTTCTTCTCACTGGTTTCGATGCCTGCAGCTAAAATGTAAATCTGAAGTGCTCTCTTCCAGCGTTCCCATCTTGCTACCAACGATGTAGAATCGCCTTCGCACTCGAACTTCTCTAATGTCAATGACGACATTACTAGCAACTCTTCTGGTTACCTGTGTGCAAAATATTTATTTAATACTTTAACAATGTCCCCACGTCATGGACAATGTTGAACTTCTAGCTGTAAAATGTCCCCACGTCATGGACAATTTAAACTTTAGCCATACAATGTCCCCACGTCATGGACAATGTTGACACCATAACTATACTATGTCCCTACGTCATGGACAATATTGAATTTCTAGCTGTAAAATGTCCCCACGTCATGGACAATTTAAACTTTAGCCATACAATGTCCCCACGTCATGGACAATGTTGACACCTTAACTACACCATGTCCCCACGTCATGGACAGTGTTGTATGCTAGCCCCACATTGTCCCCACGTCATGGACAATGTGGACATGTTGACCATTTCCTGTCCCCACGTCATGGACAGTGTTGGACCTTAGTTAAACAATGACCCTACGTCCCGTCACGCTCGGAGAAATAAACATAAATTAAAAAAAAAAAAAATCCCCTGACATCCAACAAAATTATGATGTAAATATCTAACTTTATTAGTTACCTTTCCTATTTTATTTAATAATTAGATTATAAAAAATAAAATAACTCATTAAAATTCACTACAATCAATCTATTTAAAATCCAATGAAATAAGATTCAAATATTCACCAAAGTACTATATAAACCTACTAGTGGTGCCATCTATATTTCGGAACCTGAACTAAATGTTGCGTACTAACGTGTTACTTCGCTACGATTTTGCGATTGAAACCGTAATATATGAAAAATGTTTTAATTACGGCATTTAACCGTTGAAATACAATTTGTTTCTGCTGTATGTATTAATTATAAGATAACTTTCACTCAAACGGGGAAAAATAGCAAGCGGTTTGCGATCGCAATCAATGCTGATAATCGATTTTTCCATAGAAAATCTCATTGCAAAACTTTTCTTAATTGAATATCTAGTAAATATTCTTGAGCTATGCTTGTGAATATAAATAGCCTTCACCCAAACAAGGAATATAGCAATCTTTCAGTTTCTCACAACCTTAGCACTTTTGAGGTTAGACCGCCACCAGAAAAGAAATATTTATGAGATTCTTTTCTAGGCCTAAAAATAAGTAGGTAATTACTTACAATTTATTTGTACTCGTCGCCACTTATAATATATTGGTTTATTGTGTATTATAATGGATTCCTTCACCCTGGCTCGCTAACACACACGCAACGCGTCTTTGTCTTTCCGCTTCTCCCACAGATAAGATATAGACTCCTCTACAGTCTCTGCGCGTCATATGTGCCCGAGACAGGTATGGAACCGCCCTGTGTATATTAAGCCAATACTCACTGGCCTACATACACTACAGTCAGTTTTAATGTAAAATATATTTATATTAAATATAATAATTTGCTACATTATTTTAAGTTTATTTAGTAATATTAAAACTCAAATTATGGCTTATAAAATGAAATGAAATAGCAATTCACTGGAATTAAAAGTCATATTGAATAATACATGAAATTGCGAAATATGCTATGATATAATGATGCAAATATGAAGTATTTATGAACATAAATTATATTCAAACTCAATGATTTTGGTTTTAGAAACGAAAAAAGTTTAATATCACGTAGTATGTCTTCTGGATTTTGTTAAATTCATTTAATCCTTCCTGCACTTAATTTATTCAAAATTATTATTCATGCAAACGTCTAGAGTCTAGTCAAGAGCGAAGAATATAAGTAAGCGCGTTTGTCTGCAAGCGATTGCATTCATTAATCTCTGCTCTCTGGTCTGGTTATGATTGCTTTAATAAACCTAATAAATAAAATTGCACACCGTTTAGTTCATTTATATGAAAGGATTTATTTAAGATCAAATAAGACAAAGCATTTGTTAAACCGGGGTGTTGGAATAATTTAAAAAGATGTTACGATTCTAAAATTGTAAATTGTTTTTAGGGTCCGTACCTCAAAAGGAAAAAACTTTGTTGTCCGTTTGTCAAGACTCTTTATCTCGGGAACGCGTGGAGGCATCAAGTTGAAAATAAAACAATATACTAAGGTCTACGGTTCCTTGAAGCTGTGAAAATACCAAACTTCTAAGTTAACGCGAAAAAAAGATACGGCCGTTTATGCCGCAAAAAACGTTAATTTCGACACTTTCAAGGAAACCAAAATTCATAGGGTACATTCCTTTGGCCTAGAACTTGGCAAATGAAAAAATGGCAAGTAATACCGTCTTATACTACAAGTATAGGGAAAAAAATCTGAAAACTACACTTTTAATTAAATCATTAAAAGAAATAGACTTTACTAAGGGAATCAAAATTTATAGGGTATTTTAATAAATACCTTCGGTGAGCAAGTCCGACTCGCACTTGTCCGGTTTTTTTTTACATGGGGTTCCAACCTGTATAATAAAGATTTCAGGCCCAAAAGGTTAGGTATTGAAACAAATTAGTGCCAAAATTAGCTAAGGTGTCCGAATGTCCGTAAAGAGAATAAAAAAACATTCGGACACTAATTCTTACTATATGGTTAACTTAAATAGAATTATTCAAATGAAGTCCTTGCAATTTTTTGCGCATAGTTTAAAGAAACCAGTGCAAATGTGTTCCGATCAACAGTAAGATGATCACAGATGATTAATTAAATAAAATAGTTAATTTGGGGTCCTGGTGGACTAAATGTGTGTGACGATATATTTGGCTCTTTGAATGTTACAGACTATTTGATGCTGACTATACTCTATCGAGGAAAATAACTGTATCAAACTTTTTTATTTTTGATGCAGTTATTTCCCTCGCTAGAGGAGCTTTACAAAAATAATAAAACTAAATTCGACCAGAATTATTCAGATTTTCGAAGAAAATGTTACGACTATTTTCAGTAATCCGATGATTTTAAGTTGTTGAAAATTCTCTGTTTTCAGATTCTGGTGAAATAGACAGGCGGCAAAGCAAAAATACTAGTCTGTTCCGCAACGCAGAGGAATAGACAGAAGAAAAAAGGTTCTTTATAGTGCCAGTTTTAGGCTGACTTTTAATAAATGACAGCTCTAAAATAGATTTTCAAAAATAAAATATTGATAATATCAATACTTTCGTCTAATTTATTCACCAATGTTTTGTTTTTGCCTTAAAATAAAAAAGTGTTCTTATAAAATAACCAAAGAGCCAGAGATAAGCAACACTCATGAAACGTTTAGATATGGATTATGGAGGGTAGTGTAGGACTTTCAAAATTACGGAAATCTCAATAACGTTATTAGTTACGGATATATTTTTTAAATTACGTAATTACATAATTTTTCCTACTATAGTAGAAATATTTAAATTTTCAGGAGTATCAATGAAAACAACAGGTTAGCTTTTAGCTTCACCGATATTAAGCAAAGTGAGCTAAAGCTATAAAATTACAAAATTAAAATTAAAGTTTTCTCGCAAATAAAATGACTAGGTAGTACATGTATACGCTTGGTGGGAGACCTATTACATTCGTTGAGTAATAATTTCTTTATCAAAATTGGTTGTTATTAGGGATTTAACGATACTGATACCGATATATCGGGCGAAATATCGGTATAAGCGCGAAAAAAATTTGTTGTATGTGTGCGGAACGGGACTGTAAGCGCTCACACACCTTCGATAGCAGGGTACCTAATGGGTGGTAGGAAATGAGAAGAAACACTGATTTTACAATACTGGCTAAGTGGAGGGGAAGGCGACCTTTGGCGTCGGCGGCTGGATACAAACTGGCGGCTAGCCGATTGCGTGGGTGTAAATCGGCTGTCGCGGTAGTCCACAGTTAGTGTGGTTGGAGAAACGGGAGGCCTACTATTGGTCGTGCCTGTGATTGGCCGACGTTTCTGATTGGTCGGTTTTCCCTCCATTTTTGCCATAGTTTATTTATTAAAGCGGGAAAACTTATCTAGGTTACATGAATGCACTTTGTGCATGTGTGTGCAGTATGCACTTGGCTGATGGCCCATATTGTTGCACATTGTGTGCTAGTGGGTGTACATTGTGTACTTGGCTTAGGGCCTGGGTATGTACTATGCACTTGCTGGTGCATCATGTACTTGCTGGTGTGCATGTGCATTGTTGCACATGCATCTGAGGCTTAGGGCCTGTTGTAGCTTTGTACATGATGCACTCAGCTTTATGTGTGCAGTATGCACTTGTAGGCTTAGGGCCTATTAGTGTTTGTGCATAGTACATTTAGTGCAGTATGCACTTTGAGTGCAATATGCACTTTTGGCTGAAGGCCTGATTCCTACCTACATGTCATTAAGTATCCGGTACATTTCTCCCGCCGCTATGTCATTGGACATAGATAGACTCGCTGGTGCCGGATGACGCGATGCTCTGGCTCGGTGTCTCGTTGCTCAGGCCGTTGCTCGGGGGCTCGATGCTCAGGAACTCGGTGCTCAGGCCGGCGCTCGGTGTCTCGATGCTCTGGTTGGCGGGCTGGTTCTTCCTCGTTCGGTCAACAGTCTGTGTTTTGCTCGTGTCGGCGGGCGGTGAGGTTGCCGCGCCGACGGCATGGCAGGCGAGCTGTGTGTTGCTCGGGCCGGCGGGCGTTGTGGGTGCCGCGCCGGTGATGGTGCCAGTGAGCTGTGTGTTGCTCGAGCCAGCGAGCTGTGTGTTGCTCGGGCCAGCGGGCTGTGTGGGTGCCGCGCTGGGTGGTGCTGGCTCGGCGCTGGGGCCGGCGGGCTGGTTGGCGCCCGCGGCGGTGGTTGGCGTGTCCGGCTTGCTCGGCAGGATGACGAGTCGTTTTGTTGCTCGTCGTAGCACGCCGCCCTTGGTCTTGATGTCGACGACCCGAGTGGTGTTGTCAGGGCCCGGGTAGGTGGCGATGACGCGTCCCCGCGGCCATGTGTTGCGGGGAAGCGTGTTGTCGACGACCAGCACGATGTCATCTACGGCGATGGCGGGGCCCTTGTGTGTGGGCTCCCGCCGGTCTTGTAAGTGTGGCAGGTACTCGCGCAGCCATCTCGCCCAGAACATGTCAGCCAGGCGCTGAGCTGTGCGCCAGGTAGAGCGCCCGACGGTGTCCTTTTCGTTGAAGGTGCCCGGGGCCGGGTTCCAGGCGGAGCCCCCGAGCAAGAAGTGGTTTGGTGTGAGTGCCTCGGGGTCGTCGGGGTCCGTTGAGACGTGGGTGAGCGGCCGGCTGTTGACGGTGAACTCGGCCTCTGCCAAGAAGGTGGCGAGGACTTCCTCGCTGGGGTGCCGCTCGTGCATGACGGCCAGGAGGGCTTTTTTCGTTAAGCCCACGATCCGCTCCCAGGCGCCTCCCATGAATGGTGCTGCCGGCGGCACGAAGCGCCAGCTGATGCCACGGGTCGTGGCCTCTGCATTGAGGCCCGGGTCGACGGCGCGGCGCAGCTCCTTGTCGGCGCCCCGCAGGTTTGTCCCATTGTCGGACCAAATTTCGGCCGGACATCCTCGGCGCGCGATTAGGCGCCTGAGCGCCATGATGGCGGAGTCTGTCGTCAGTGAACCTGCAATTTCTAAATGAACGGCACGAGTTGTTAGGCATGTAAAGAGGGCTACGTATCTCTTTTGTGTGGAACGACCCACCGTCACAGTGAGGGGGCCCATGAGATCGTAACCCACGTAGCTGAAGGGCCTCTGGTGGTGAGCTAGACGGGTATATGGGTGGTTACCAGTAGGCGGTCTTGATGGCGTCGCTCTCCTTATGATACACGGCCGGCATTTATGTAGCACGTGACGTGTTGATTGACGCAAATGTATTACCCATATTCGTTGTTTTATTTCGTTGACTACTAGCTCCACTCGCCCGTGATTGAGTCGCCTGTGCACGTAGTCGATGTAGAGGCGTGTAGCTGCGTGGCGGCCGTCTACGATGGGCGGGTCCCTCACGCAGGTTACTCCCGTCGCTGCGTCGATGCGGCTTCGTAGTATGATGAGGTCATCTTTCATCTCTACGGCGAGCTTACTTAGTTTGCTACTGCGGTGTGGGTTCTCGTTTCGTTCGAGAGCTGCGAGGTCCTCTGGGAAATCGTCTCGCTGGGCGGCCCTCCATATGAGTTGCTCGGCGCGTCGTAGAAGGTCTACGCTGACTGGGGCGTAGCACTCTACGTGTCGTAGCGGTCGGGCGGGCGGGCGTTTCGCAGCTTTTCGAGACGCAGAAGTGGTCCTCCAATCAGGGTCCTTGCTGGCGTTGGCGCGGGTTCGTTTATAGTTAACTGATTCATGCTTACGTTTGCATTGTTGAACGAACTGTAGTACTCGTGCGGTCGCCCTCAGGTACTTTTCCCAGCGTGAAAATCTCGTAGCATCTGGTAGCGCGTGCCTTACGTCCATTTTCTGACCGCTTGTAGCGTAGCACGTGCGTTCTTCACCGGTGGGCGTGGCTTCGCTCTCATTGGCTGGAGACTCCTGCGGCCACGTGGACGGATCTTTGTATAGAAAATCGGGCCCTTTATACCACCGATGATTCGAATTGAAGTCTTCAGGAACGTCTCGGGTGGCGTCATCTGCTACGTTGAGCTTGGTCGGGACGTAGCGCCAGTCGTTGGGTTTCGAGTGTTCCTGGATGGCGGCTACTCTGTGTGCGACGAACGGCTTGTATGAGCGAGCTCCGTTACGTACCCATTGTAAGACGACTTTACTGTCTGTCCAGAACGTAACTGCATCGGGTTTTCTTTCGTGCTCGCTTTTCACGACGTCGGCCATCCGTGCCGCCACGACCGCAGCCATTAACTCGAGGCGCGGTACACTGGTTACTTTCAGCGGGCAGACTTTGGCTTTCGCCATGATGAGAGATACTTTTACCTCGTTAGATGGGGTCGTAGCGCGCCAGTAGAGGACGGCCGCGAACGCTGTTTCAGATGAGTCGGCAAATACGTGTAGCTCGAGTCTCGTTGCGTCGCTGTAGCCGAGGTAGGCGCGGGGTATCGTGACACGATGTAGGTTCCTCAGATGACCCATCCAGCGCCTCCATTGTTCTGCCAAGTCCTCAGGCAGACGCTCGTCCCACGCCGTGCCGCGCCTCCACACTTCCTGTAATATCGACTTTGCTCTTACCGTTACCGGTGCGGCGTAACCCATAGGGTCGTAGAGCGACATCGTGATTTTCAGGGCTTCTCTCTTCGTAGGCTGTCCGTTGTGTAGCACGTCGGCAGGCACGCGGGCGAGGTCCAGGTTGAACGTCATCTCGTCCGTCGTCGGCTTCCAGATGAGCCCGAGGACGCGCTCGACGGGGGCGGCGCCGCCGTCGCTGAGCGCGACTGCAGTGTTGGCGGCATTTTCTTCGACTCCCAGGGCGGCGAGGAGGTCGGGCGAGTTTGATGTCCATCCGCGTAGCTCGAAATTGCCCTCCGCGTGGATGTCGCGCACCTTTGATGCTATTTCAATCGCCTCGTCTGAAGTCCTGAAAGAGTCGAGATAATCATCAACATAATGTTTTTCAATAATGGCCCTTACTGCAGTCGGCTCTCGGTCTATGTGCCTTAGTGCATTTTTATTTTTCACATAAATTGCACATGTTGGTGAACACGTTGCCCCGAATATCAGTTTTGTCATTCTGTATTCAGTGGGGGGGGTATCCCCGCGCTCCCCGCCCCGCCAGAGGTACCTCAGCGCGTCGCGATCTTGTTCGCGAACACTTACTCTCATGAACATTTCTTTAATGTCCGCAGTGACTCCAATTGCGTGTTGTCTAAATTTGCTGAGTACCCCGGGGAGGCTCTGTATGAGGGAGGGCCCGCTCAGGAGGTTATCGTTGAGACTCCTGCCGTCTGCGCCTTTTACCGCTGCATCATGCACTATTCGTACCTTACCCGGTTTCATAGGGTTTATAACCGGAAAATGCGGGAGAAAAAATGTCTTGCCGGGCGTCCTCGTTGATGGGGCTATCTCTGCATACCCTTTCTCGATGAACGCGGCCATTTCTGTCTCGTACTTGGCTCGCAGTTCCGGGTGTTTGTCTAGCCGCTTTTCAACGCCATGGAGCCTCCGCAGAGCTGAGTTATAATTGAAAGGTAAACATACCTCATTTTTCTTCCATAATAGACCAACTTCATACTCTGCGGGTGAAATGCGGTGCGTTGTTTCCTCCAATATGCGGCTGGCTCGGTGCTCCGGGTCGGTCGCAGGGCGGGCGGGCTCTATTGCGAGTGAGTCGACACTGAAAAAATAATCGAGTTTTTCTTCAATTTTTTCATCTAAATTGTTCACAAAATTCACTCGATGTCCTATGGCGCGTGTGGATGAACCGTGCAGTACCCATCCTAAGGAAACTTGGCTTGCAATCAGCTGATCGCATCGTCCCTTTCTAACACACTGCGCTAGAAGGAGAGGCCAGTTATCTTGTCCTATTAAAATGGTGGGGGAAGCATTATCATATTTTAATTTATCTTTGATATCACTCAAATGTTCGCAGTCAGATATCGCTGTCTCTGTCACACTTTGAGGAGATAATGAAAGTTTACTCACGGTTCTAGCTTCAATTTTTTCAGTGTTACCCGCTCCCTGTAGTTCAATTTTGACGCGGCGCGACGAGTCGTTGCTTATTGCGCTATCCGATAGCGCCTCGATGTGCAGGGGGTCGACCGGCCCGGGGGCTCCGATTGCAGCGGCCAATTCTTCGGAGATCAGGCTGACGCTGCTACCGTCGTCGAGGAGGGCGTAGGCCTCCCTTGTTCCGAGCGGGCCCTTCACTTGCACTGGTAATATCTTCAGGAACGAGCGCGCCTTGCGCGCCCATGCGCAGGAGACCTTTTCAGGTTTGACAGCTTCTGAAATCTCATTATAATCTTTATGCACAAGAACATTATGATTTTTTCCACAATTTTCAGCTGTACACAACATCTTTTTACACAAATGCCTGCGGGCACGATAATGAAGACACTTGAAACACAGTTGCTGCGTTTTTGCCACCTCCCGCCGCTTATCTATGCACATGTTAAGAAAAGTTGCGCATTCTCCGGCCCCGCTGTGATTTGTACTTGCGCATATCGGACATTTTTTCTCAGCGACTGTCAGCGTTTTCTGTGGGCGCGGCTGCGAGCTCGATGCGACCGGCGGCTGCCAGCGTGGTGCTGCCGCGGGCGGGTAGCGCGCGCTCTGGGCGGGGCGGGGTGCATAGGTGTTGTATGAGGTAGGGCGGGGGGGGTACCTTTGATAATTTTGTTGCGTGTCCGTCATTATTGTGTATGGTTCGCGCAGCTTCGCCTCGGCTCTCAGGAAGTCGACCATCAGCATGACGTCACTTTCACGACGTTGCTTGTCCGCAGAGTAGGTGTACCACTTCGACTGTAAATTCACTGTTAATTTGTCATGAAGCGAGCGTAGTATCTCGGAGTTGTACCTACTTGCATGTGGGTCGACCAGCTGTAGCGTAGTCATGATGGTGCCGAGGCGCAGCGAAAATGTACAGATGTCTTGCGCGTTGTCGGTCAGCTTCGGCAGCTCTCGCAGATTCTTGTACTCGAGGGCTGCAAGCGTCGCTGTGTTCCCGTAGCATTCTTCTAATTTTTCCATGATGATTTCAGGCCGTGCGCCCGAAATGATGAAGTCGGCGATAGCGGCGTTTCGTAGCCCGCTTGTCGCCGTCTGCAGTCGCGCTGTATTTTCTCCTGTTGTAAAAAATGGTGCTGTGTCTTCATATACCCTTTTGAAGGACAGCCACTGCCGTCGGGAGCCGGTGAACGCCGGGAGGTCGGCCGGCTTCCTGAAGGACGGTTCTTGCTTGCTTGCGACGATGGCGGCACGTATGGCGTCAGCGAAGTTGTTCATGTCTGCATTCGGTGAATACTGTTGCATCGCCATTGCCCGCTCCTGAGAGAACAGCATCGACTGGGGGACCGGGTTTGTTGTGCTAGGATCAGCTTCCTGGCGCCGGTCCGGGTACTGGATCGCCGCGGGTAGCGGGGGCGGGGGCCCAGCGCGGGCTCCCGCCGAGTGAGACAGTACCTGAGTGTCGTGCTGCGGTGTTGGGATGTGCGGATGCATGTCGATTGCAGGAACTTGTTGATGCCGGTCGAGCCAGGTTTCGACCTGTCGCGACGTGTTCACTTTTGTTCCGGTGCTCACGTCGTCCTCGAACTCTTCATCCGACGATGCTTCTGCCTGGACGATAGCTAGCCTTGCCGCGGCTAGCTCTGCCTGCGCCTTCGCCAGTTTGATGCGATGTTGCTTCGATTTCTTCGATGTTGCCTGCGAGCGCGCTCTTGTAGCGGACGCTAACACAGGCGCTGGGAGCGCCTCTCGTATAGGCGCCTGTAGCCCAGCGGAGGTCCCCGCGGCGCTCCCCTCTCCCGGGCGCGGGAGAGGGGGTACGGCTGAAGCGGGGGGTTCGGTGGTGGGGGCGGGCGCGGCCTGGCCGGCGTTGCCTTGCGGCGGTGCGGGCTGGGGCGGCGCGCCCACGGTTGCGGCATATGCAGTGCCAGCAGTCTCGGCCGCGGCGGGCATGGTGCCTGCGGCCGGGGCGGTATCACGGGCCTGGGGAGGCTCCGAGAGTGACCGTAATGAATCGTACCTTGCTTGTCTTGTGATACGTGGTGAGTTTCTTCCAGATTCCGCCGACGCTCCTGTTGTGGTTGTGGTGCCCGTCGTCGTCGTCTGCTCCGATGAATCGGTGATGCCTCCTGGTGTGGAGGCTGTGTGGACGGACGACGGGGGTCGCCTCCTCTCTACCGACCTTGTGACCGGCATGATGAGTTTCTTTATTCTTTTTTGAGCCTTGAGACTTCTGGTTTCTTGAGCCTTGAGACTTCTGGTTTCTTGAAGCTTTTTTTTTCTGGTTTCTTGAGCCTTGAGACTTCTGGTTTCTTGAGCCTTCTGGTTTCTTCTGGTTTCTTGAAGCTTTTTTCTGGTTTCTTGAGCCTTGAGACTTCTGGTTTCTTGAGTCTTCTGGTTTCTTGAAGCTTTGAGTCTTCTGGGTTCTTGAGCCTTGAGACTTCTGGGTTCTTGAGTCTTCTGGGTTCTTGAAATCCGCGGAGAATGGACCAATGTGCGGAACGGGACTGTAAGCGCTCACACACCTTCGATAGCAGGGTACCTAATGGGTGGTAGGAAATGAGAAGAAACACTGATTTTACAATACTGGCTAAGTGGAGGGGAAGGCGACCTTTGGCGTCGGCGGCTGGATACAAACTGGCGGCTAGCCGATTGCGTGGGTGTAAATCGGCTGTCGCGGTAGTCCACAGTTAGTGTGGTTGGAGAAACGGGAGGCCTACTATTGGTCGTGCCTGTGATTGGCCGACGTTTCTGATTGGTCGGTTTTCCCTCCATTTTTGCCATAGTTTATTTATTAAAGCGGGAAAACTTATCTAGGTTACATGAATGCACTTTGTGCATGTGTGTGCAGTATGCACTTGGCTGATGGCCCATATTGTTGCACATTGTGTGCTAGTGGGTGTACATTGTGTACTTGGCTTAGGGCCTGGGTATGTACTATGCACTTGCTGGTGCATCATGTACTTGCTGGTGTGCATGTGCATTGTTGCACATGCATCTGAGGCTTAGGGCCTGTTGTAGCTTTGTACATGATGCACTCAGCTTTATGTGTGCAGTATGCACTTGTAGGCTTAGGGCCTATTAGTGTTTGTGCATAGTACATTTAGTGCAGTATGCACTTTGAGTGCAATATGCACTTTTGGCTGAAGGCCTGATTCCTACCTATAGTAAAGGGTTAAAGACACGTTATTAAATGATTGGACAAACCTAAGCTAGCTGATACAATTATTTTACCTAAACCTAATAGAAATAGAAAATGATTATTATTTATTTGCTTACAACTAAACTTATTTATATTTACATGTCATTAAGTATCCGGTACAGTATGAAAAAATCTGCAAAAAGTAATTTCAATACTGACTTAATTTATGTGTTGGTATATTACCTTGTGCAATAGTCTATTACCTTCACAATTTATTTATTTTTACTTTACACTTTCAAGGTTGACTCTGTTAAATATAGCCAAGTTTTAGTAATAATAAGGACATAAAAATATCTGAAGTTCATACTTCATTATTTAGCTAAAGTTATTAATTTACGATAATTTACTAAAATAATCGGTATCGTATCGGAAAAATTATGTATCGCTACATCCCTAGTTGTTACTTTCTACTTATAGTTTCTCATTAATTTTACTCTCTCTGAATTATGTTTTTTACGTGTTTTTTTACAGATTATAACATTTTAAAGATATTTCGTATAAAGTAAATACTTTGAACTGGGTATTTAAAAAATTTGTAAGAACCGGATATAAAGATCATCACATTTTTTTTATAGGCTTAGGTAAATACTATGTCACCGTCGTTTATTAATCACTAGTCACAATCACAAGTTGAATCCAACAACAAATTTGCACGGCTATGAAAAGTTTGAAGGGATTGTAGTTTGTGGTGTAGTGTCTCGGATGACTGCTAAAAGTGCTGATTGACCACTAAACATTTTTCTTTTAAATTACAATTTCAAACTTCAAGCGCACTTAGGGAATTTTTCGAACTAAAGTGAGTCATGGTTAAAAGTGATCTAACGGTGAAAATTAATAATAACTAAGCATTCATATAACAAAAAGGTCTTGTTTAAAGAATAAAGTGGTTTTCAAGCATAAAAAAATAATTTAAAATTCTATAAATATATGATATTTTTTTGAGATGGAGCATAATGGGGGTCTATAAGTCAATTTTGACTACTCTGTATAAACATTTGACCATTTGGACTGTTCTGTATAAACATTATTGTAATAACATAACCAGGCATCGGAAATTCAGATGCTTTTATACCTAAAGTTGGCAAGATCGCGGAAAAGTTAGAAATTCCGGGAAATTTAAGGGTCGATTTCAGAGCGTTTCGACCGCGGCGGTTTTTTTCATTCGTGTTCCAGCAAATATAGCAGTAAGCAGTGGTGATCACAGTTAACTTTTATTATAAACGATAGACGGTGTCGAAGCTCCACATGATTTAATCAAAAGTTGTCGTCAATCGATAGTCCTTTGCGCGAAAAATCGAGTGACACTAATGAAATAAAAAACACGCTGGAAAAACGCCTTAAATCGACCCTTAAGAATAAAATTAAATTGAGTCCGCCTCCACACTAATCAACACCGACACCGACGCCAAAGTTTAGGTATATAAGCATCCGATTTTCCGATGTCTGTACATAATGCCGCATGTCCCTCACACCATCCTCCATTTAGCTACTGAATAAGAGTGATGTAACTGTATACACATCATTCATACTAATACATTAATGCCAGGTGTATTATTCATATGTTCAATATATTACGCAATCATTAACTTAGAAACTACCAGCAAAAGTATAAGATGAGTTGAATAATTCACCTTAATAATTTATCTTATATTTCTTATAAAATATCAACACTGCTCTATTATTATAACAATAAGATCTTTTCATAGATTTACGCGTTCCCGGTTTCATCATATAATATTTACAGTGGCCGTACCTAATTTGAAAATACGTAATTTTCGATACTAGATATTTTGGAGTCCAGACCATTTCGTTCCCTGTCGCAAACGATGACCATCTTTATGTTTGTAGGGAACACCGACCGAGTCGAATCACCTCAAATATGAACTCTTTGTAGTTCCACAATTTCGATAATGTATAATAAAATAAATAAATAAATAAATATTAGGGGACAATCTTACACAAATCGAACTAGCCCCATAGTAATATATAGATAGATACTAGAAGACGATATATTTAATAGATACAAATACTTAAATACAAAGAAAACATCCATGACTCAGGAACAACAAAAATATATAATATATAGGAATATTCGTGCTCATCACACAAATAAATGCCCTCACCGGGATTCGAACCCAGGACCTACTAAGCTAAAGCGGTCATCAAAATATATATGTAAATTAAAAGTCGACAAACGAGAAGTCCATATGCAAAAGTGCCACGAGAATTCGGGCTCTGCTAAGTAATAATAAAATGTCTGAACCATCTATATTGTAATAAAACACAGATTGAAAAGTTTACTTTATATTTTCGACAAAGAAACTAAAAATGCAAATTATAAATTTAAAAAACTGTTTGAATATAACAGTGAATTTCATTATTATTCAATAGTTTCTTAAATATCAAAAAAGTACCTAAATTTATATTTTTAACCGACGCTGATCAAATCAAATATAATATAGAAAATTAATTAAAATACAAATATGTGTGAAATGAAAGTGAACACCTAACTTTGTAGTCTCAATATTCTATACGTGGGCAACCTTATCCCAACCCATTACACAGAAAGCTTTTACGAGCATCCTCTAAACTCCCCTGACATCTCTCCATAAAGAATAATAATTATGCCAAGCCACTTAAGTCTTTTGCATGTTTTAATATTTCTCGGCATGAGACATTTTCCAAGCCTCCTTAGAGACGACAAAAAATCACAAAGCCTCTAAATAAATAGTTGTAGCAGGTGCGTTGAAGTCCTGAATACTCCGCCGCGAAGTGCCTGCCTCCAGGAAAAATATGATGTAAATATTTATAAGATGAAAACGGGAAAAATTCCAACCAAATGGATTTTTCCTGAACTTAGTCAACAAACTTTGTAATAGAATACGGAATATCCAAGCACCGTATGCAGGATTTTGCGGAGAAGTTTCACTAAGCTGCCTAATTCTCCTTCCAGAGAGCAAATTTTAATGTAAAGGTGCATTGGGGTATTTCCAAACATGGAATTCCAAAGTAGAGATTTCTACTAAACCATGATTTGTTTTAAGGAGTGCAATTAATTGAAGTCCTATTGGCGTGTCTAGTATAGTGCAAGCATGATACAGTAAATATTATGTAACGTGAACCCCAATGCACCTTATCTGCTCACTCATAGAGATTCGCATTTTCTTACTTAGTGGAAATTGTCAATCACATTGATCTAGATTGGTACAGTTAATTTCACAAGCATTTTTTTTAGTACCTAGATTATATTATTATTATACTGAAATGAGTGACACGGAGATATGTAACATTAATTTGTACAATATGTTATGAAATTACGTTATCCATATCCCTAGAAATTCCTACACCTAGGGTCTAGGGATATCAGTATATAATCAAAAAAAAAGTGAAATTAAATGTACCAAGGATATATCGATTCGTGTAAGAAGATTCACATAGGGTGATGGCACCAATCATAAACATGTTAAGCACAGTAAGTAGTAAGTAATGGACAGCAAAGATTTAATGGATAGCATGGATTCATGGACATTACCAGTTATGACCATCAGTTATCTGAACATAGTGTTAATAGTTTAAAAATGTAGTGTCCGTTTCTTAAAATGTGGGTTTCACTGTAAGGTATTTGTACTAAGTATTTATACTTAGTATCCGTAACCTGGTATTTGCACTATACAACTCCGACTGCCTACCTTAGTAGCTAATACTGTATGTGACGTAGGTAATTAAATTAAACGAGATTGAATATAATATACAATATTTTATGCACATATACTGTGCACTCAGCTACAACTACATACCTACAATACGTAACATACAGTATTAGTCACTAAGGTACTCGGTGTTGCATAGTAGGTACTTATACCAGGTTACGAATACTAAGTATAAATACTTATTATATGTACTAACAAATCGAAAATTGATTTATTTATTTCTAAACCTTACCACCTGACATGCCCGGAAAATGCCTCCTGGAGTGCGGTGTATGGTCATCACGCTTACGGCTGGCGCGCTTACTGCAAGGCGGCAGCCCGCCTCGGTACAAGCCAGTGAACCACAAGCGGCGCACGGGCGACTCGCGGACCCGCGCCGACGGCAACCCGCAAGCGCGGCGGTGGCGCGATGTAGGTACGAGTAGGGCGTGCAGAACCGGGAAATTTTAGTATGAGAGAACCGGTAATTCCCGGTACTGCCATGCTAAAATTTCCCGCTAAATATAGGTAAGCACGGTGACCAGGTATCTTTAACTCTGACCAAAAATACCAATGTATCCAGCAATTAAATAAGACACATGTATGGCGTGGAAAGCGAATGATGATTTTTTTTTTGTTTGTAAAAATAACCGACCCAACGGAGTAAAGTTAAATTTAATATGTTTCACGAAACGTTCAGGCATAGATAGAACAATGCCACGGTATACGGTAGTTTATGTTCCGACAAAAGGTACATCGGGAGCGCGCATGTGTGCGCGCCGTGTACGAACGCACCACAGGCAAGCATTGCCGGTTGCGCGATTCAGGGCTGAGCCAACTGCAACGCTGCGAGCGGTCGAACGCACAAAGTGAAGTATCGAAGTCATATACCTAGTGCAGCGTGTTCGGATGTTTGAGGAATAGTGTTTTAAGTGTATCCATTCATTTTACTAACAGTTAAATGAAGTTTCATTTTTTACCACCTAGCATAAACGTTTTTCTAAGTAATTGATTATCCAAAATAAAAACTTTTAGGTACTAATAATTCGGACTATACAAACCTTTTACAAATGATGTACCTATACTTTATCTACTTACTAGTATTTACTTTCAAAATATCGAGACGCAACTATATTTACTATTATTTCATATACCTAGTCACATACTTACTAAAATTGTATTTTAAATAATAGCATTGAATTTGCACTGAGCTCCTGGTCTATTGGAGTTCTTTGTAATTTACCGCGTGAGACACATGCCGCCGTCACGTGGCACGCACAAAGAATGCCGCCGAGCGATTGTTCGTTCGAGGTCAACGTAATAAAAGTTATGTCGTGGTAAGTAGGTATTTTACAGAACCGACGGGCGGCAGCCCTGTGCCTTAGGCAACCGTAGGTATCGCGCGCTCCTAAACGGCGAAGACGAACTACTTGGTTGTCTTTATACTTTGACAATGCGGCATTTGTAGGAAGGCCGTAGCAAGAACTTTGAAGATAGTTGTTTTATGTCAATAAAAAAAATTATATTTGTGGTAGGTAGTAAAATTGTCAGTTTGTGTTATATTATTATTTGTCAGTATCGTAATGCTTTGCGCAGATCCCCTCACAAAAAATGACAGGCTGTTTTATATCGGAAAAAATGTAAGTACGTACGTACTAGGTACAACGACTCCTTTCCGTGTCGCTCTATGCATAGAGGACAAGTTAAAGATAAAAAGTTTTTAAAACTATCCCATAAAAAAGTTCAAAATCTTTTTAAGGTAAACAAATTAATCTTTATTGATCTAAAAAGGTCGCATTACGAGGCCAAACCAACTCGCATTACCGCAAAAACGTAGCACCGGACCGCTAAAAACCCTACACATTGTACAAAACTGGGCCGGGGCATTTTCTTAATAACAGTCTAAGTGCAATTTTCCAGGTGGGGTAGCAGCGACAATGGCATAATCCTGCCTTTCTTCGTGAAAGGAACAGTTCGCATACGGGTGCGACCGCGGTCGCTGCCTCGTTTAGATGGCTATGAGACCACCAGTACCTATTGAAGGAACCAAATAACACTACAGAAATCACTCCGTCAAACACCTTCCGTTTTTGGGTATTATAACTACGTGGTAATACAAGTCTGAGTAGTTGTTTCTTTTTAAATTATCAAAAGAAACAACTACTCAGGCTTTATCACTCGTAATTAGGGTTCCGTACCAAAATGGTAAAAAAGGAACCCTTATGGTGCGACTCTGTCTGTCTGTCTGTCTGTCTGTCTGTCTGTCTGTCCGTCTGTCACAGCAAGATATCTCAGGATCTACTGATGCTATCGACTTGAAATTTGGAATAGTGTTAAGAACCGCAAACCCGAGCTTATGGGATGTAAAAAAAGTCTTGTAACTTTTTTACTTTTTTTTTAAAGGGGTCCGTAATGAGACTTTGAAAATTTAAATTAGGGCTATTATATCGAGTGTGGCATCAAATGAAAGGGCTTGATTTGTAAATTAAAACACTATTTTTGTATTTTTTTTTAATAAGTAGTGTTTGATTTATGGCGAAAAACGTTAAAAAAAATACCATTCCCCCCCTATTATCTTCGAAGTTACTGAACAGAAAAATCTGTAATAATTACCAATTATTAATGTCGTCCTATATATTACAGGAAAAATAAAACGGTTTTCCTAACTTGCACCGTTTTTGAGAAATTTGCAAAAATCTTATCACATACTTATTTGCTCCTACTAAACTAATCGCCATATAGTTTTTCTTGAATTATTCATGTATCTACTTATGAGTTTGTACGGAACCCTCGGTGCGCGAGTCCGACTCGCACTTGGCCGGTTTTTTTTTATACTTTTCGGAACCTGGTGTAAAAACCCTAAGTAAATACACCAGTAGGTTTATGATGCTACGTTATGTCAATTTATAAATAAATGATAAAGCTTCCGTCACGTATTTAAACACAGATGTTTTATCATTTATTCATCGATCGACAAAACCTAGCATCATAAACCTACAGATATGTACTCGTACTTTGGCGACACGTTTAGCCTAGTAGAGATAAATATTTTGTTTTATTTTTGTATGGTTTCCATAGAAAAATAAGCCCTTTTGAAAAGTCACTCCTCATTTGTATGATAAGCATGAGTACCTATTTGTTCCTGAGTCTTGGAGATTTCCTATCTAATTAAAGCCATGGTAGTGACATCCACGGTAACGGTACGGTGCGTGCACAAAAATCAGAATGAGCCTTATACCATAACAACCAAGATGACCAAAGGTGATCCGGAACCTGAAGGCAATGTTTTTAGGCCTTCCTCGTCATATAATATATGTAGAATGTAATATGATATTTTTTTTAATTACCGAATATTTCTTTTTTTTATTCCTTGGCTGCTGCTGGTAGATGGCTTAAAGTATACCTAAACCTAGAATTTTTTAATATTTTTTTTTCCCAACTACGCCTTTTTAGTACTATTGCATTGCGATATTCAGAAAATCGCGAAAAACGGCCCACCCTAATATATAAGTGTGTATATTCGTCGTCTAGTACCCATAATACAAGCATTGCTTATTATTATAACAAAACGGGACTTAATCGCGTAAAAACATGCTATTATTACCTTAAGTCCCGTTTTGTTATAATAATGAGTGAAAATCGTGAAAGTTTAAATCAATATATTAAGCATTGCTTAGTTTGGAACTAGGTCGATTTGTGTAAGATTGTCCTTACAAGATTTATTTATTTACTTCGTCTAAAAAATTTTTTGGGAATTTCGGCTTTGTACGTACACTTAAAAATACCGCTTGTCTCTAATCAATAAGAACAATTTCTATCTGAATTTGCATATATGAGTCGTCTGCTAGTTTCTTTTTGACAACTAGGTATAAGGGCTTTTTCATTTGAATTGTCCTCTGAACTAGTACTTAACAGATCGTCACAAAACTGATGATTAGTGTCAAACTCCATAAATTTCTTCACCAACACAGGTTAGACGTTTTTTAAACATAGCTTAAGTTTCGCCTAACCGTATAGTTTAAAATAAAAATAACCATGATACTGTAAATGCTTGCGAACGACACATTATTTGTAGACACCACTAGATATTAACCTACTTGCTTTTTTACCCTAAAATTAATGTAATATGCATAAATAGAAGCTGCATATTTAGTTAGAATGCTCGATAATGTTCCGGCATTCAACTTAAGTTAGATTGTTGTTTTTCATTACCATTAACGTGTCTAAAAGTTAGAAATTACAAGTACTGGCGCTAGTACTCGCCTCGTGTAATCAAACCGCGTCTTTATTACTTTTCTTAACTTTGAATACCGGCACTTGTTTGCGGCTATTAATTAATTATGTTGCTGACATGGTAACTGTTACGATGTTAAAGATATTTTTAACAAAATTTGAATTGTTATTAAAGTAAATAAAATAACTTGCAATTCTTATTGACTACCAGTGACACAGTTATAAAAAACATTACAAAAAAATACATAAAACAGAAACTGAGATAAAAATACCTGAATCTTTATAGGTTTGCCTATAACATTTGAAGAGCTCCCTCAATTTCTCCAAGGCTCCATCATTAGATCCGGACATGGTGACAATGATCACTTGAGTTGAGACGTATTCCCTATCAACCAAAAATCGCGCACCGAAGGTTCCGTACAAACTTGTAGGTATGAGAAATTGAGAATAGTTCAGATAAATTGTATTGAGGGCCAAACTTAACTTTGCCGTTAGACAACTGTTCAGTTGTACCCATACATACATCGATATAAGTCGCGGTTATTTTAGCAGCCGCAAAAAGGTTTGTGTTACGATTTTTGTAAATTTCTAAAAAATTATGCAAGTTCAAAAAACTATTATATCTCTCTTGTAATATTCAGGATGATATTCATTATCAGTAATTATTACACATTTTTTTCTTTAGGAACTTTGAAGATAATCGGGGGAATTGTATTTTTGAACGTGTTTTGTCTTAAATCCAAAAACTACACGATTAAAAAACAAAACAGTTTTGGAATGTACCAATTAAGCCCTTTTATTTGATATAGTTAAGTAATAGCCCTACTCTACATTTTAAACCTCCCACTTCGCCCCCGCCTTTAAAAAAGTAAACAAGGTGTAAGATGGGTATTATCAATAGTCTTGGCTAACCACTAGGCGGAATTTGAAATCGATAGCAGCAATAATTCCTGAGGTGGACAGACAGACAAAAGTCACACCTAAGGGTTGGTATCAGTGGCGTAGCGTCCATAGAACTTCCCATCGGCTTGCCTAATATTAGGCAGATCAGCCCTTAATTCTATTGCTCTTAAAAAAAATTGAAGCCAAAACTGCTCCGGTTTGCACAAGGATTTCTTCAACGCTACGCCACTGGTTGGTACGGAACCTTTATAATTTTCTAACTCAGTCCAGCTGCTTTCAAGTATTTAACAGGTTTCCATTAATGAAAGGATGCGAATTGAAGCATAAGTCAACTACTAACTACTAACATAAATATCATTGTAAAATAAGTCCCTAATGATAACACAGAACAGAACATTAAGCAGCAGGTAAGTTACAAGGCTTTTTTACCCGACTGTGGCGAAGCGAAAAAAGGAGGGTTATTTTAATTTGTATAATTTTCTTTTCATAATGCACCGGAAATTCTATGAATTAGTTAATAGCAAAGTTTATCAGTAATACATTAGTCAGAGTTTCACAACATCAATTTGTAAAAAGGAAAATTGAAATGGCGGAAAATTTGACAAGCAAATTACGTGACATTATGGTATCCAAAACAGCTTTTATCATTACCGAAGTTGAAGACAAGTTATAGTTAAAGTCTGCGCAAAATAATGCATAATTATTACAAGAAAAGACATAATAAACTACTGTAAAACTTAGCTATAAAATAGTTGACTAAAAAATAAAATCCAAATCACAACTTAATGTTTATTGGTAAAACGATAGATGAAAATAAAAACAGTACAGAGTAACTAAAACTAAATTAAAATTATATACTACAGCCAGGTACGGTAGAATAGTATTTTATGCAACAGTTGTATAAGTGGGTTCAAAAAATGCGAATTGCGTGAGTTGCGATACGAGCCGCGAATGCGGCGAGTATCGCAAATAGAGACGCAATGAGCGTTTTTTGACTTAATTATACAATGTTGCATACAATACTTTTTCTACGACTAGGTTTTAAATTATATAATACAAAATTAATCATAACCTGGAAACAAGGCAAATATGACGTTTGACTGACAGTATGTGTCTATGGAAAACTTTTTTTTTTAAATTTAAAATATACTTAAATTAAAAATACTTTTTTATGTTGGCATCAATGAATTTAGTTCGGAAAGTTTTGTTTTTCTTAAAAACCGTAGGAATTTTAATGATTATTAAGTAAACACCTAAATTAGATTTTAAGTTTGTTTTCAGGTCTATTTCAGGTGCAGCTCATCGCGTCGTCTATTATGGCTGTTTTGTAATTAAGTCATTCCAGGTTTTCGCGGCGGCATATTTAAAACAACCTCTTCACTTTAAAATGTATAGCCATACTCATAATATTGTTTTATGTTTACTCTGTTGATCACTAGTGAATATTTTTGAAAAACAAATATGCTATAGAATATTAGTTAATGTATAAAATAACTAAAAGCGGCGGGTATCCCTATCTCAGAAATATGACAAATAATTATGAAAAAGTTTAAAGTGAAATATTTTACACTAACAAAGATATATGGGCTTTCAAGTTTTTTTCATAATACCTAAATCCAAGTTACAATAAATTCGGTAAAGCAGTTTAGATAAAATAAAATAAAAACAAATTTTCTTTTTATTATTTTCTCAAAAACCTGCAGTATTTTAGACTTAATATTTGCTGGAATAGCATTTTGCAAAAAATTTGACGTGTGCCTGTGCCGTGTTATGTGACGTGGCCATACATACAGCTATCCCTATATCCCTTTGAAAATGAAAGTTTAACTTGAACTAATTCCTAAGAATCAAATTTGCGTCCAGTCTAGTGCGAAACAAAACTGAACTCAATTAAGCTCGAAGGTAATCATGAAAATGTTCAATTATTTTTGAGAGGCTGCCTTCTATCCAGAGCGTTTGTAGTAGAACTTAATTAAAATGGAGAACGTTGACACGATCGCATTCGATTTCCAATAGATTTTTTTTTTATATCAAGGCAATAAAGTACGTCTACGTTTAAAAAGCTTTGAATTCCAGTGTACGGAGTGTACCGTTACACTGGCTTGCTGTTATTAAATAATATTAAAAACTAGATATTGGTTCCAGTTTGCGTCACTATTCACAGTTATTTAAAATAAAATATAATGATACCTACCGTGTTACCTCAATAAGACGAAATTCTCTATACCACGAAATAGAAGAAAGAAAGAAAGAAAGAAAATACATTTATTTATGACAGCAAAAAGTTACAAAAAATAAACAAGAAAACACAAAAGAAATATAAAAATCTTGCTGCTACGAAAAGGTCCCACCTCAGCATAATACCAACTCCAGAGCTGGCGCTGGTCTTCCGGAGGAACCAGACAGGGGCGATTCGACCGTTAAAATAAAGTCCTTTTCCCTTTCTTTTAGGCTCCAAAATCACCATAACTCGGAATATTAGACCTCCATAAGTCGAAGTTACCAATGACTCCTTAGAAGACGTTTTAGTACAATTTTTACCTCTATAACTCGAAATAGATGAACTTTACCTCGAAGAAACCGGTATTTTGTTTTATCACCTCTGTATCTCGAAGAAACATTATGGTAGTAGGTGCTTATACGTATTTAGTTTATAGAAAATTTTACCTCTATAATTCGAATTTTTATTTATTTTATCTCTGTAATTCGAAGTCAAAATGTACAAAAGCCTTAACCTCTATAAGTCGAACATGGGCCTATGAAAACCTTTGTAAGTCGAAACCTTGTTAAGAAGATTTTTTTAGCGTTTGCCTTGAGTTTCGACTTACCGAGGTTCCACTGTATATGATTCAATATTTTTGTACATCTTACTGTAGATAATTTTATCAACACATTTTAATTTAAAAAAAAAATGATTATTAAATCTTATGGAGTTATGAATTACATTCATTTATTCTGTTCATAGATCCTCATCCAAATAACTCAACTTGTCAAAAACCTCAGGCTGTTGCGTTTTAAACAAATGAGCAATGGTACGTGTGCTAAACCTTAATATCGTCGCTGGAAAGCAATAAGTAATGCTGTAACCCTCAAAAAGTACCTAAACTTTTACTTCAGCCAAAAAACATTTGCAATTTTTTTGAAAAATTCTCTAAACTCTCAAACAAATAGAGATTATTAAACCCCCTTTACTAGAGTAGACTCGTCAAAAAAATCGAAGTTTATAATTTTGGTGGTAAAATTAATATAAACTTGTTTTTAATATGACTTTTGTCGTTTACAGCATTCCGATAATTCTAATCATGGCACGCAATAATGCTGTAACTTACAAAAAAAATGTATGGAACCAATATTTTTACCAAATCTTACAGTCGTTTTAAAATGCTGTAAGTCTAAAAAGTGGTTCGTAATACATTTTTGGGCCATGAAAACTGGTTAGAGTTTGTGCGGAAAGAGAATAGGATTTAGATGGGGGGGGGGGGGGGGTGCTGTAATGCTTTTCTACCGTATTTGCAATAAAAATGGCATACTGGTTAGGTTAGTTCCGTTTTTTGCCACGCCTATTCTCTTTCCGCACAGGCTCTAGTTAGTACTTGTTAGTTGTTCAGATGGTAGTTTCATAAATGTATATGTGTAAATAAAATTTAACATTTTATTCACTCTTGACTTAATATACTAAAGTTTGTAACTGCAAGATGATTTGCAAGATTGATGAAATAATTCAATGAATAAATTGAACGTTGCCAACAAAGTAAAATTTATTTGTTAAGGTTGAGTATAGGCTTGACATGTAGCCAAAACCCCCGAGCTACAGTTTTAAAAGTTATGTTTTTTTTAAGTAGTTTGTGACATCTTTGTCTTGATAATGAAATTAGTACCTACAGCTAAAATATTAGTGAAAAAGCTGGCTGAGAGCAGCAACCACGGTAGTACCTACAAATTAGTACTGACATGCAAATAACCTGTTATTCATAATAGGGATGACGACTGGGTTAATAAAACTATATAATTCTATTTAGTCCGTCAGTTAGATTATGGAAAAATATGGGACACGTATTTTTTGGTTTATCAAAATATTAAAAATCGACAAAGTTATAGGTCATCAAACTTCTGGAGTGGGGGCTTGTGACGTCACTCCTAGGTGAAAATTGTACCTAGGAGTGACGTCACTCGAAACTTCTAAGCACTCTATCCTCGTCATTTTTTGTTTGTCAAACAAAAGAAAAAATACGTGTACAATATTTTTTAATAATCTAACTGACGGACTAAACAGTTTTTAGGGTTCCGTGCCAAAATGGTAAAAAAGGAACCCTTATGGTGCGACTCTGTCTGTCTGTCTGTCTCTCTGTCTGTCTGTCTGTCTGTCTGTCCGTCTGTCACAGCAAGATATCTCAGGATCTACTGATGCTATCGACTTGTAATTTGGAATAGTGTTAAAAACCGCTAATCCGAGCCCGTAGGACAGAAAACAAATCTTATACCTGTTTTACTTTTTTTTTAAACTGGACCGAAATGGGATGTCTAAAATCAAAAATTGAGCTAATATATCGATTTAGATATCAAATGAAAGGGCTTAATATGTAGATTTCAAAACCGTTTTTATTTTTTTTTCTTAGATATGTAATTTTTGATCGAAGACAAAAAACGTTGAAAAAAATACCATTCCCCCCCTATTATCTCCGAAGTTACTGAACAGAAAAATCTGTAATAATTACCGATTATGAATATTATCCTAAATATTACAGGAAAAATAAAACGGTTTTACTAACTTGCAGCGTTTTTTAGAAATTCGCAAAAATCGTTTGCTCCTACTAAACTAACCGCGGCATATGTCGATATATGGGGACAACAGTTTTACAAGAGCAAAGTTAAGTTTGTGCCACCATACAGTTTTTCTTGAATTATTCACGTATCTAGTGACGAGTTTGTACGGAACCCTCGGTGCGCGAGTCCGACTCGCACTTGACCGGTTTTTTTTAGTCGCCTAGCCCATTGCTGCTTTGATTCCCAAAAAATACATAGATCACTTACATGAGAAAAATAATTAAAGTAAAAATATACATGATCGTCCGTACCTATCATAATTATTAACGCCCACTTAATGCATTACTTTACTCTGTAGTAGTAATATTAGTAGTAGTGTAGTAGTAGTAATTTAGCAATAGTAACACTAATTAGCAACTTTCCATAGAAGTATTTATATGGAAAGTTACTAATTAGTGTTAATTCGTTTTCCGTGGTATATTACAACAAGCCATCTTATACTACGATTTGAAAAAAAACCTGCTATTTAAGAGGAAACAGTAAGGTGGAGAGAATTGAAAATTAGGTATTTCTAAAATGTGTCGCTGTCCCGCACTGCCCGCCTCTCCCGCGCAGAGCGCGATAGAGACAACTGCAGCTTGGACCGAAAATACCTTTTAAAGTTTCATGAAAACAACGTTTCGTAGTCCCTTGATTTCTTCCCCAAAACTTAACCTATTTAACTAATTTTTTCATTAAATATTAAAGAAAGGCTTTGGCCGTGTTCCTATGTTTTCCTTTTTTTTAATAATCTAGTCAAATTTGTTTTCTGGATGTCTGAACACAGCGGAAAATCTGGCATTTTTTTTAGGTTTTTGAAGGTTAATATCTCTTTTGAGAATCAATTTATCGTAAAAAGGAAAACATAGGAACATATCAATAGTAGCCATAGATTTTGGACAAAAAATTATTGCTCTACTGGCATTATCCAGGGAGGAAACAGGGGACTACGTTTGTATGGAAAAACTGCCCTCCTGTTTCCTCTTAAGTGTTGAATTGCTCGTTTCATTTTCTGTATAGTGTTTTTTGTTTCCTTGCATTTTTGGAGACAAGCACTATACGCGCTTGGGTGGGAATGGCATTCCAAGTATCGACTCCTTCTTTCACGTATTGGCGCTTTCCAGCATTCCAGCCTCTACAGTAATGCACCCACGCAGAATACCTATGCAGAATTGTCACAGATCGTAAAAATGTTACTCAACACATTTTGGGCTAAATAACAGCGAGAACTAAGGATTTCCAACCCTAACTCTTCTATTACTGTTAACTAGTACTTATTCGGGTTGCAAAATGGCGAGATAACGTTTCAGATTAAGTGTCCATAAATGTCAGACTAGACGAGTAATAAGCCATGAATAAATCGCAGCCCGCATGTTAACTCGATGGATAACATATATCATTTATCAAAGTATTGGTCTTATAATGGTGTTCCTTCTATAATATAGGTAACCATGAGGTTAAAAGCTGTAATGTTGTTATTCATTGTGGTTTTCAATATTCATATATTTACTTAATTTTGCAATAATTATATAGGTTTCTCGGTTTATTTTGAAATAAAATAGCTAGTAGCCTAAGAAAATTGAGGATAACGAATAATTCGTGTAGTTTTGAAACTGGGCACAGGGTTCCCCTAGGGTGTCGAGATAAAGGCACTAAAAATCCCTGGAATATTGGAATAGTACAATCTTGATGTTAGCTCACCCCACACACCTAAAATTGATGACAGCCTACGGAAGGCCTGTGCCCAATTTCAAAACTAGACGAAAGGTCTGACTGGTAATTTTCTCATGCTGTCTGTATATATATATAGGTTACCTATCTGAAACACTAAAAACGTTAGTCCGAATTTCGTTTCGGCAAAAACTATTCGACAAATATCGTTTCAATTTTTTTTCGTTTGTCCAAATTTTCATTTCGAATTATTACGATTCGGCATTTATTGGTTCGGTTTTTTAATCATTCGACAAATTACGGTTTGCCCTAAATCTCGTTTCACCATAATATCAGTTACCCGAAGTAACGTTTCGATTTATTCACCATTCGACTTTTTTCGATTGACTTTGATTTCATTTGTCCGATGTAACGATTCGATTTTTAACTATTCGACATGTGTACAGCTGGCATTACAATTATTTATTTTTATGCCTGGCAAACTAGTCTGCAAGAATCTACCCGCTTTGTACTTTGATAAAGGTAACCCTACCCGCCACATAAAACTTGTTATAGTGTATTATTAAAGCTAATACTGAGTAGTACAGTGCGATAGTGAAAACATATTTAAATATGTCTGACCTAACCTACTTTTTTCGTAGCAGTTCGTTTTTGTTGGGGGACGCAGTTCAAACCTAACCTAACCTATTTTTCTGGTAGCAGTTCGTTTTTGTTGAGGGACGCAGTTCAAACCTAACCTAACCTATTTTTCTGGTAGCAGTTCGTATTTGTTGGGGGACGCAGTTCAAACCTAACCTAACCTACTTTTTTACCTAATTGAACCTTTGTTTTGAGTTTTTTTTCCATGCGGGGGGCTTCGCCCCCCGAGCCCCCCTGGTGGGGGGCTCCGCCCCCCCGTCCCCCCTTTGTCCTTCTGCCTATATAAGTTTTCTGTGAAAGTCACTTCCCCAAACGGCCACTTTTTTGGTCTTGTCTACTTGTTGGTGCAGGCAGCTCTAAAAAACTAATAATAACCAATTTTCTTTTCTAAAATAACATTTATTTTAGATTTAGGGAAACATACCTCTGCCGAGAAATAACTTGGGATATCGTTAAAAGGTAAACTGAAAATATGTCTAAACGTATCCAGTGCGAAAAGTATCATTGGGTAAATGAAAAATGGGCAACGAAACAAAATACGTAACAATTCATAGGGCAAGTGAATGAGATGGGAAACGTTTTTCGGACAAACGAAACTTTTACTAAACGTGAAATGGTGAACAGAAAAAAATACGAAACCTGTCATCGGACAAACGATAATAATTCGAATAGTTTTTGGCCAAATGAAATTCGGTGAATGGTTTTTAGTGTTTGCGATAGGTTACCATATATATAGCCTTTCGAAATAATATTTACTTAGTTTCAGATTCTCTGCTTTGTTTATGAATCCGGTAAGAAGTAATTAAATTGGAATTTTGCTGAAACAGATTGAAAACCGCTTAACTCTGTTTTTAATTTATCTATAAGGTTTTTGGTTACCTAATTGCGATAGCGTAGACACAACAAATAAAACCGGTCAAGTGCGAGTTGGACTCGTGCACCGAGGGTTCCGTACAAACTCGTAAGTAGATACGTGAATAGTTCAAGAAAAACTGTATGGCGGTTAGCTTTGTAGGAGCAAATAAGTATGTGTACGATTTTTGAAAATATCTAAAAAACGATGCAATTTCCATTTTATTTTTCCTGTAATATTTCGGATGATATTAATAATTGGTAATTATTACAAATTTTTCTGTTCAGTAACTTCGAAGATAATAGGGGGGAATGGTATTTTTTTGAACGTTTTTGGTCATAAATCAAAAAGTACAAAATTAAGAACAAAAACAAAAATGGTTTTGGAATCTACAAATTAAGCCCTTTCATTTGATATCCCACTCAATGTAATAGCTCTACTTTTGTTTTTCCACATCCCATTTCGGACCCCTTTAAAAAAAAGTAAAAAAGGTATAAGATTTTTTTTTCTATCCAATAGGCTCGAGTAAGCGACTTTTAACCCTATTCCAAGTTTCAAGTCGATAGCATCAGTAAGTAGATCCTGAGATATCTTGCTGTGACAGACGGACAGACAGACAGACAGACAGAGTCGCACCATAAGGGTTCCTTTTTTACCATTTTAGTACGGAACCCTAAAATAGAGCTTAGGCCGTGTTTTTTTTATTCCAATGGGTAGGTGTGTGTTGGCGACTAGAGAACTAAATTTTACTGCTCTGTAAGCATTTATATATATGAGTACATTGGATGAATATAACATGAATGTTTTGTATGGACCGCACTGTTCGCGGTGGAAGCTTTTAGGAAAGATATATAATAAACTATAACTGGTTAAAAAGATGGAACAGTATTTTATTACAATGTAATATAAATTAAAAAAAAAAACTTTTTGTTTCCTAGCTCCTCGTCCGGGTGTACTGCAGTTTCCTGAAACCCATTCGTTATAACAATCTCTTCATCCCGCGTGACATTTATACCGCACTACCTCACTAAAATACAAACAGAATAAGAGGTCAAAACTAATGTACTGTGGAATTTCGAGACGTTTTAAAACATTGCACATAAGAAACGTGCACATAGGTTACGTATAGATTCATAAGATTATGTATTAAATCCGCGCAGCTCTTATGAATCGACCAACATGTGTGGTCCTCAGTCATAACAATTTTTACACGACTGCGCAAAAAAGGAGTAAGTATTATGTTTCTAAATATGTCCTCAATGCCTGTACTGTACATATGTAAATTAAGAGGAAAGAGAAGGGCATTTTTTCCATACAAACGTAGTCCCCTGTTTCCTCCCTGGATAATGCCAATAGAGCCATAATTTTTTGTCCAAAAATCTATGGCTACTATTGATATGTTCCTATGTTTTGCTTTTTACCATAAATTGATTCTTAAAAGAGATATTGACCTTCAAAAACCTAAAAAAAATGCCAGATTTTTCCGCTGTGTTCACACATCCAGAAAACAAATTTGACTAGATTATTAAAAAAAAGGAAAACATAGGAACACGGCCAAAGCCTTTCTTTAATGTTTAATGAAAAAAATAGTTAAATAGGTTAAGTTTTGGGGAAGAAATAAGGGGACTACGAAACGTTGATTTCATGAACTTTTAAAAGGTATTTTCGATCCAAGCTGCAGTTGTCTCTATCGCACTCTGCGGGGGAGAGGCTGGGTTGGGGAGGCGCGGACTAATACGTATACACTCTCTGTGATGTGACACGTAGTCGATAATTTTATCGATATCCTAGTGTTGTTCATCGATATCGATATTTCTAGTAAAAATTTAGCGCGAAGTGCATTTAGCAGTCTTTTTTGCTGTTCGATTGTTGGAAGTAGGGCTTACAACCAGGTAGGGCCAGGAAGTAAACTCCGTACCTGAGAGGCATGACACTAGTGCCATGACATAACACTAAGTGCTATTTTCTAAATTTTACAGGAGAGCCATTTTTTAGTAAAAAAATGGACATCTAGGGTTTTTAGTACTAGTTATGTAATGTACTATTAAAAAAAAGTGCGATCCGAGATGAATTCAACAGTTAGTGTTATAGTTCATAGTTCGATAGAGCTCAAACAATTATATGAGATACCGTAATGAAACGAAAATTATAAAAAGTGGACTTACAGTGTCATGCCCCTCAGGTACAGAACTACAAACCTGCACTATATGTTGATTTTTAGGGTTCCGTACCAAAATGGTAAAAAAGGAACGCTTATGGTGCGACTCTGTCTGACTGTCCGTCTGTCACAAACTATAAACAGGCACTATATGTTAATTTTTAGGGTTCCGTACCAAAATGGTAAAAAAGGAACCCTTATGGTGCGACTCTGTCTGTCTGTCTGTCTGTCTGTCTGTCTGTCTGTCTGTCTGTCTGTCCGTCTGTCACAGCAAGATATCTCAGGATCTACTGATGCTATCGACTTGAAACTTGGAATAGTGTTAAAAGTCGCTGATTCGAGCCTATTGGATAGAAAAAAAATAAGGTATACCTTTTTTACTTTTTTTTAAAGGGGTCCGAAATGAGATGTGGAAAAACAAAAGTAGAGCTATTATATCGAGTGGGATATCAAATGAAAGGGCTTAATTTGTAGATTCCAAAACAATTTTTGTTTTTTTTTTTTAATTTTGTACTTTTTGATTTATGACCAAAAACGTTCAAAAAAATACCATTCCCCCCCTATTATCTTCGAAGTTACTGAACAGAAAAATCTGTAATAATTACCAATTATTAATATCATCCTAAATATTACAGGAAAAATAAAACGGTTTTCCTAAATTGCATCGTTTTTTAGAAATTTTCAAAAATCGTACACATACTTATTTGTTCCTACTAAGCTAACGGCCATACAGTTTTTGTTGAACTATTCACGTATCTACTTACGAGTTTGTATGGAACCCTCGGTGAGCGAGTCCGACTCGCACTTGACCGGTTTTTTTCAATAAAAACCTACTTGATAAAGATAAAATGTACGAGACAGGGTTTCCCTCATTTACCTATAAATCTGTCATTGATATATTTTTTATCAGGTAGTGGTACTAAATTAATCGAGTGATTCTGATATTAAAGTTTTTAAGTAAATATTCTTGAAATAAAGAAAATGAAACCAAATTTAAATTAAAAACGGTATTTTATTACACAATATAAAACTTGCATTCAAGATTTCATTAATACATTACAATAAACTTAAAACTACATTTATAGAGATGTAAAGGGTCTCTCTATGCGTCCAAACCAGACAAATAAAATTATAGAAAATAAATTGATAGTAAAATTAATGGAGATGTAAAGAGTCTCCGTTGTCAAAATATTATGTTTTGGAGGTGTAAAGGATTTCAAAACGTCATAATACAAACTGAGAATATTAACAAAATATCTTACAGAATCAGAAATACAAAAAAATCTGTGAGTCACGATATAACTTAAAAACTAAATTTAAATTAAAAACATTTTCCTTAGAGATGTAAATGGTCTCCAAGTGTCAAAACAATTGGGACGAGAAAAACTCAAAATCCAATACAGAATAAGCCGAGTCAAAACAGTGAAGCCAAGAAAGAAACAAGTCCAGTAAACAATAACCAGCGTCAAACAAACAGCGGGTAGGTAATACATACAATAACACGAAACAATCACTCTGCAATGTCGGTAGGTATAACAACTTGCCGTCTGAAGGTGCGAGGCCTGGCCTGCGAGCGCGGCGGTCGCGGCGGTGGGGGCGGCGCGCCACGCATACGTAGACAGTCGCACTCACACTATGATAGCTCGCTTGTTGGGCATTGCGCGACAGCAACACATTTTACAAATACCTAATTTTCAATTCTCTCGGCCTTACTATTTCCTCTTAACCTAAAAATTGTATCCGTAACCCAGATACACATACATTTTTTCGGAAAGTTGTATCTGTATCCTTGATTCTGGGTAAAACGAAACAATATACGTTTTACAAAAATCTTATCTGTTTTCATTTGACTAGCAATAATATGAATCTTCAAGTCGTGAAAATATTTATTACATACAACGGATAAGTTTCATTCAAATGAGCAATATTTGTTAGCGGAAGTAGAATTATTTACAACTCAGTAAATACATGTCAATGTGTTTCAGCCAAAAATGCCAATTCCGAAATGTTGAGGATATAAAGCATACTTAAAATGAAATATCCTCCATATAAATAAGTAATAGAACTGAATATTATTTTGACGTCTTTCCGTTCTAGAAAGTGGTACATTCTGCGATAAAAAATCGCCTTTGCATAAAATACAGAACAGTGTGAATACAAAATGGATTTAATGGACCGCTAAAAGTATTTCTCGGGAAAAATTGATGCGGATTAGGGTTCCAACGAAAAATGAACGAGAAAATAGCAGATTATTCGGAATTTGCTATTATCATTAAGTACCACTACTGGGTAGGTAGAATTGGGTACTTGACTGTAACCGAAATTAATAAACATTATATAAGATCCTGTTAAAATAAGGAAAATGAGAAAATGCATTAGTTTTGAGTTTGGTGCCTAGCGTGTAAGTTTTTTTTGAGCCTGCAAAGTTGGGTGGGAAAGTCCATTTTAAAAGTATAATATCAAATGAGCGTTATTGCGACTAATATTATACCAAAAATGTTTATAGCCATCGTTACGCACCCCCCGATACTATGGGACTCAGTTTGCAGCATTTCGGACTTTCGGCACGTTTTTGGGAAAGTCTAAAATTGTGATTAAAACATTGTAGTATCTCGGTGAGTTTTTATGATATTGAAGTATTTTTTTCACTAATATTTCTATTATTAAGAAGTCTTTCTATAACATATCACAGAAAAAAGTTGTCAAATAGCCCATTCAATCAAAGCTATGAATGAGGGTGTTTAAAAATCATAAATCCACCAGGTGGCAGCAGGGTGGCGAATGGTCTATTTGGCAGTAGATGTCAAAATCAGGTGATGTGATTGGTGGATTTTGACACCTACTGTCAAAAAGACCATTCGCCACCCTGCTGCCACCTGGTGGATTTATGATTTTTAAACACCCTCATTCAGGCGAAATTCCATCCTGATACTTACTAACATTTCACACAATTTCAGAAGATAAATATTTATCACAATTAAACTGATAATTGGGCTTAAGTAAATGACTAAAAGGGACACTATTGATTACTCATATTGTATGACTGTTATGAAAAAACATAACTACTTCGCCGAGATTCTTACGTCTGTTCTCCTTGTGGTAGAGGTTTCACCTTGGAACCGTTGTTTAGGTCTCTACATATTTTCCCCTCCTGAGTGAGATAGGAGCCTACCAAAGGATCCTAGATAAAAATCGTCCTAGCAAATATCGTATATATAATAACCGTGATCGATAAGGCGCCACCAAAGTTTACATTGAAAACTCCGTATCTATGGATCAAAATCCCTAACTAAAGTGAAAGCTGTATTATCCTACCTGGGAGGCAAATAATTGACAAACGGGCACAAAACTCTTACTATGAGATGACAAGCTTCAGATTAGCAATGGAATGGAACAATTATTTATGTTAACGACGCACTCACGGATCTCGTGAGGTCCCGAAGTTAACAGCTGATACAGCTACGATAGCTCTTCAGGTTCATACACAGGAGGTTGTAAGGCTCCTGGAGTTTTAATTACTAAGGGATCGATTGGCTCAAAACAAAGGTTCAGATTTATCACTTATATTGTTTTAAATCACTGGCTCTAGTGTGCATTTCCTAGGGTTCTACCACGCGGGAAGAATAGCACTAACAAACCCGCCTCTGGCTTAACCATCTTTTAAACACAACACTTAAATCTATTACACGGGATATAACACAGAAATAGTCACACAAAAATCAATCAGCGAATCAGTATCAAATAGTTAATAATGTTCATACTTCCCTATAAGCTATTTACACGCTAAACACTATTAAAGGAATACTTGTTCTTAGTTGGGCGGCTCGGGCCGCAACACGTAATAAAGAAATACTGTTTCACTGACTTTAAGTCCTACCTAGACTTCACTTAGGTCATAGGCTAGGGGATCTAGATACTTGTTCACTATGTTCGGATCGGATCACTACTGGTTCGGTTCTGTTTCTCACTATGAGTTTACTACTTGGGTTCACGACGCCAACTGGTCTCCGAATGAGCTCCCGGCGTATTTAAGTAAGTGATTGTTGCGCAATACTTACAACATATTGCGTGATGGAAAATTCCGTTCAGAATGATACCATCCTACGCTGAATTCTCGTGGTCAGACCGAGAAATTATAGGGCATCGATACACAAAGTTGTTCGAAAACTTTCGCTCTTTGCCGTTTTACGTTATGGTAACGACTAACGTACTATATACTCGACTACACAATCCTCATGGTAATTATGGGCGTGCTATATGCATCGCCTCACAATCCTCATGGTAAGCTGGCTCTGACCGGTAGAAGCCTCGAGTGGGTGTGTCGAGATCTCCTACCAAATCGTTCACTGGCCGCTCCTAGCACTAGTTGCCAGTGAAGTCTGGGTATACTCGATTTACACATTCGTTACGAGTCTTTATCTCAGTTCTAGATAGGGGGATCGGGTTCTAAGGTTTACACAAGTGCTAATGAGTCGTTACACTACACATATGGCCTCTTGTACGGGCAAAAACTCGTAAAATACTTAAATATTTCACTTACGTACTAACTATAAAACATGGTTCTAGGAAGTAGTCCTAGGGCTTAAAGCTACTTACAAAACATGTTCAGGGTCTTAGTTAGACGATGTTCAGTTGGGTCGGGGTTCGGTGGGGCTATCGTCAACATCCTCCCCCCGCTGCTGCGTCGCGGCAGCCTCAGGGTGTAGGGAGACGATAGCCAGCTTGGAGACGGGGCGCCGGAACATGCCGCCGACGGTGCGGACGTCAGCACTTCGGACGCTGCCGTCAGGGCCGGGGAAGACGGCCTCGACGATTCCCCGGGGCCACACGTTGCGTGGCAGGTTCGGGTCTACGACGATCACGTAGTCGCCGACCGTGAGTGGACGCTCGCCCAGCGCAGAGGAGCGGCGCGGCGCGAGCGTCGGCAGGTATTCTCGGACCCAGCGGGTCCAGAAACGGTCAGCGAGCGCCTGGCTGGCGCGCCAGGCCCTGCGGTCGGCCTCCTCGCAAAGGCCAGTGAGTGGGACCTTCGCGGGGCCTCCCAGCAGGAAGTGGTTCGGAGTCAACGCCTCCTCGTCATGGTGGCTGACGGAGACGTGGGTGAGGGGCCGAGCATTTACTGTGTACTCGGCCTCGGCAAGGAGAGTCGCAAGCACCTCTTCCTTGGGCGCTCGCGTCTTCAGTGTGGTCTTCAGGGCTTCTTTTATTGAGCGGACCATGCGCTCCCAGGCGCCTCCTTGGTTCGGTGCGCCGGGCGGGATATAGCGCCATCCCATCCGGCGCTGCAGGCCGTAGGCTTGCAGTTCGGGCAGCCACTCGGCATAGGCTGCTTTCAGCTCGGCGTCAGCACTCTTGAAGCATGTTGCATTGTCGGAGTACATCAGGGCCGGCCATCCGCGTCGCGCGGCCATGCGGCGCAACGCCATGATCGCGGAACTCGTGTTTAGGGTGTGCACGAGTTCCAGATGCACGGCACGGGTAGTGAGACAGGTGAAGAGGGCCACCCATCTCTTTTCCCGTCTTCGTCCTATCGTGACGGTAATCGGGCCGAAGTAATCTTGTGCGCAGTTCTCAAAAGAACGTACGTGTGGTTCGATGCGGGCCAGCGGCAAATTTCCCATCGCTGGCACGCGGGGTCTGGCTCGGCGCAGTGCGCAGTAGCGGCAGTTGAGGCCGACTAGGCGCACTGTTGGTCGCAGGTGGAGTATCCAATACTCGGATCGCAGGGCGTTCACGACGCTCTCGTTGCCCTGGTGGTGTGCGCGCTTGTGCGCACGCAGGATCAGCAGCCGCACGAACGGGCAGCGCCCGTCCAGGATGGCTGGCCTCTTGTTGATGGGGGCTGGCGAGGCGTCGATGCGGCCGCGCATCTGGATGACGCCATCCTCGCTCAGCACCGGGTCCAGTTCGTAGAGACGGCTTCCACGGGGCACGGGCTCCCCCCGTGACAGGCAGCGCAGCTCTTCTGGGAAGGTTCTTCTCTGTGACCACTGGAAATAGAGATGTTCGGCGGACAGTATATGTTTCAACAAGAGGGGTACACGGGATCTAGTCTTCATAACTTCGACGAACTGAAGCACACGCGCAGTTGCTCCAATCAGTCGATCGTAATTCGAGAAGCGATGAATGTCTGGCAACGGCGAGACGAACTCCGTCGACGCGTGACACGTCGCCTTCAATTCGGGCGGCGGCCCCGTCGGCGGCTCGGGTTCGGCTGGCCATTCGTTCGGATGTTCATATAAAAATTGGGGACCATTAAACCACACACTATTAATGTCCACGGTTCGTTTGGGATCGGATCGGGTAGGGATATCTGCGGGATTAAGTTTAGTGGGTACCCATCGCCATTGGTTCGGTGACGTCAGCTCCGCTATCTCTCCTAAGCGGTGAGCAACGTATACGGGGTACCTTCGTGCGTCATCTCGCACCCATTGCAGCACGGTTTGGCTGTCTGACCATAACACTACTTCGTCGGGTGTTATTCTGTGGCCATCGACGATGGCTTTCTGCAGTCGCGCGCCTATCAAGGCCGCCTGCAACTCCAGTCTGGGCACGCTGAGGGGTTTGAGTGGACATACCTTTGCTTTAGCCGCAGCTAACGTTATCTCAGGCTCTGCTCGTTCGGGGCTTTCCACTCGCCAATAGGCTGCCGCCGCATAAGCCTGTGTGCTCGCGTCTACGAACACATGTAGCTCGATGCGGGAGGCTCCCCCCGTCTGAAAATATCTTCGTGGTATTCTCAGCGTCGCTACCGACTGCAACTCTTGCAGCCATTCAGCGAATAAGTCTGCCTCTTCGGTTGGCAGCTCTTCGTCCCAGCCGAGTTTCAGCAACCACAATCTCTGGATCTGTATTTTTGCTGTGATTGCGTAATGTGATATGAGACCTAAAGGATCGTATATACTCATCACTGTACTTAGCGCCTCGCGCTTGGTTGGGCTCCTCTCGCCGACTCGTACCTCGGCTGGGACCCGCAGCATCTTCGTGTTGAATCCTAAATCGTCGGTAGTAGCATTCCAGTACATACCGAGAATTTTCTGATCCTTGGCGCCTAGCTGCGCCGGTTCTTCCGCACGTTGCTCCGGCGGGATACGCTCGAGCAGCCGTCGCGAGTTCGACGACCAGCCTCGCAGCGTGAATCCGCCCAGTGCGTGTGATGCTGCCACTTGCTCGGCTACATGGACTGCGTCATCCTCGTTTCTAAAACTAGACACAAAATCATCCATATAATGGTTCGATTGTATTTCGTATACGGCGTCGGGATATTTGTCAGCGTTGTCCTCGGCGTTCCTGTTCCGCACACTATGTGCTAAAAAAGGAGAACTTGCTGCGCCAAATATCATAGACGTCATTTTGTAGATGTCTGAGGGGTCGGTTCGGTTTGCGCCCCGCCATAAAAACATCTGTGAAGGTTGATCCGCCGGCCTAATCTTCACTTGAAGAAACATTTCGCATATATCGGCCGTCACGGCGACTGCACCTTCCCTAAACCTAAATAAAATTGCATACAATTCTTGCAACAAATCGGGTCCTTCTAGGACATGGTCGTTCAAGCTCCGCTGCGACGAAATCGCTGCGGCATCGAACACGAGACGAATTTTACTTTTATTCGGGTTCTTCACTGCGAAGTGCGGCAAATACCATGCTACGTTACTATTTTCACTACTTGAAATTTTCTTCGCGTATTTTTTCTGCACTAAATTATTTATTTGTGCAGTGTACTCGGCGGCGAAGTCGGGGTCGCGGTCCATCTTACGTTCGATGCCGCGCAGCCGATTGAACGCCATGCCGAAACTTGGCGGCAGTTGCGGGTTACTTTCCCGCCACAATTGACCGACCTCATACTTTGGTCCGTTTACCCTACGGACCGTTGCATTGAAGACGTCGATCGCTCGTTGCTCTGCCGGGTTCACCTTGTTCACGTGCTTAATACCTAAAGCGTCGACATCGAAGTGCTGTTTTAATAACTGGTGCAATTCGAGGTCTGGTTCGTGGCAATGATATGCCCTTACATGATCGTCGGTTCGTACTAGGCGAGGCGCAATACCGAATATCGCCCATCCTAGTTGGCAACGGATAGCGGCAGGCTCGTTATTGCGGCCAGTCCGTGCCTCCAGTGGCATCATCAGGTGCCACTGGTCGACCCCCAACAATACCCGCGGCGTCGCGACGTCGTAGCAGGCTTCTTGCAGGTCGGCGAGGTGCTTGTAGCGCAGCATCTCGTTCATGTTCATACGTTGTTCACGCAGTCCCAATTGATGAACGGTTCTAAAAATGACTGAATGTATCGAGTCTTCGTCGCGTCCCTTTAACGCGACTTGTACCTTCCGGCTTCGCTGCGTGGTCTCCATATCTCCCACGCCTTGGATGCATAGGTCCGTAGCAGGTCCGACGGCACCTACGTCGTTCGCTAGATCGGCATCAATAAGGCTTATCGTTGATCCTGAATCCAGAAGGGCGTATGTCTCAGCCTCACCCCTGGGCCCCTTGATGACGATGGGTACCACACGCAGCAACACCGACGTACGGGAGGTACCTACACTAGCTATATTTGATGTAAACTCGCGGGCTCCGGCCGGCGAACGCGGCGGCTCCGTCCGGCGAGTTTCAGGTTCGTGCTCGTACCCGCGCGCCCCGTTTGCGGGCACACGCCGGGGAGGAGCGGGTTCCTCATCCGCCCAGCGCGTCCCACTCGCGGGCGCACGCAGATGAGAGACTGGTTCGTGGTCCGCCCAGCGTGCCCTATCCGAGGGCCCCCGCTGCGGCGACACAGGCTCGCGCCGCCCACCACGCGCCCCGTCAACGGGCGTACGGTGGTAGACGACGGGTTCCCGCCGTGGCCCGCGGGGCCCGCTCACGGGCTCACGCCGAGACATGACAGGAGGGGATCGTGGTTCAAACCGTGGTTCATTACGTGGTTCATAGTGTGGGTCAGGTCGTGGTTCGTATCTTGGTTCGGTTCGTGGTTCATACGGGGGATCGTGGAGAAGACGATGATGGGCGTGGGGGCAGCCGTTAACGCCGCATCCCTTCGCTCGGCACTCGTCCCTCCTATGTTTACTATCAAAACATTTGAAACATATTCTATTGCCCTTGGCCCATGACCAACGGGCGGCGATGTTCATCGCGCAAACCTTCTTGCACTCTGGAGTGCGGTGCGACCCGCCGCAGCACAAACACACGCTGACTCGTTCCGTCGCATATGTCTGCACGCGGGTCGGTTGTGTCCGAGCGCCGGTGCGGGCCGGCGGCGCGGGCGGCGGCCGCGGCCCCGCACGGGATCGTCGGACATCCTCTGAAATCACGTTACGCCTCGGCGGCGCACGTGCATGCGAGAACTCAAGCTCTTGATCGCTCTCGTCCATGAGAAATTCGGCCATCAGCATCAACTCGCTATCGCGCCGCGAACCGTTTGCTCTAGCGTACGCGCACCATCGCGATCGTAGATGCGGGCTTAATCTTTCCGTAATTTCTCTAATCAGAAGTGGATTCGCTCCATAACTCTTGTTATCTAAGTCCACTAACGTTGAAGCTATATTAATAACTTTGATCGCAAAAGAATTTAAATCCGTCGCACTTGGCCCTACCGACGGAAGCCTCTTCAAATCCTCTAATGCGCGATCAATTAACAAATCGGTACGACCGAAATTCTTCTTTAAAAGTCGTACGATAAGATCAGGGTTCGCGGATGAGGCTAGCATGTGTTGTACACATTGCCTAGCCTCCCCTTTCAAACATTGTCGCAAGCGTGCAACATTTTCGTACGCCGAGAATTTATAACGCGACGACGATTGCTGGTACGCGGTGAGAAATGTCTGCCATTCACTAATTTCACCGGCGTACGCAGGAAGCTCGTAGACTTGACGTGGAGGAGGGCGCATCATGGAGTCTAAAGTCTCGGCAAGACGCTCGATACCCTGGCTCCTGGTTCGGCTCGTAGAGCGGTCGCGGATCGGCGTCGACTGTACCGGACGGCGCAACGCCGGCGGCGGCGGCGACGTGGATCGCATACGACGGCTATTGTTCGGGTGGTTGACGTCGTTCAACCACCGGTCCACCCGGTGGACGGAAGCGGCCATCGAGCCCCCGGCACGGTAGTCACCGTCGCGGGATCCCTCGGCATCGATGCGCTCCATAGTAACGGCTAAGCGTTTATGTACTAATTCTTTTTCTAATTCTATCTCGCGCCTATGTAACGCGGCCAGTTCCTGGTCGGCCAGTAGCTGCGCCTCGCGTTTACGTAGTTCCGTAGTACTACTACATTGGGATCGGATCGTCGGCGGTGCCCGCGACGTCGATGGCACTTGATCTGCGAAAACGACTCGCTCCGGCACACGCGCACGCATTTCTAAGTTCGGGTTCACACGCGGGATAGGTTGATCACTTGAGAATAAATAAGGGTTCGACAGCTCACGGTTTCCTGGCTCTGCAAGCTGTTGATTGTTGGTTCGTTCATGCGCGGCCTGCGCATGCGCGGCCTGCGCACGCACGGCCTGCGCATGCGTCGCTGCGCGCGCAGCGCGCTCCGCCTCGGCGCGCTCCTCGGCGTGGCGCTTCGCGCGACGCTCTTCGTTGCGGCGAAGTAGCTCTTCCAGCTCTTCCCGCTGCTCGGTGGTGTCGGTTGGAGGTGACTCCGGTGAGTCCCTCGGCTCTGACTGCATTTGCAGCCGGGGATTGCGAAGGGGCGCCCCGCTCTGCTCGCCTGACTGCGCTTGCAGTTGGCGGCGGCGGGCGTCCGCCTCCTGGGGGTCTGACTGGCTTCTAGTCAGCACCATGGTTCACACGCGATATTGTTACGCGAACAATCTACACGCGAGACAGAAACAGCTGATCGGTCAGGTTCTATCTATACAGGTTCGTTCGTGCCTAGCGTTCGACTTGCAACAACTGGATCGGATGCTTGTTGTTCAAGTTTGCTGGTCACGAGTGGCTCTACTTTACTTTTTACTGGTTTGCAAACTATGTTTTAAATTTCGTTGATTTTGGTTGAGTTTTGAGCCAAATGAATTTTTAATTGAAATTACGTCGCGGCGTAAAATATTTTAAAAATTAAATAATTCCAAAAATTATGAAAATTACAGGATCGGTGCTCCACAGGTTCAGGGTTCGGGTTCTGGTCGAAATTTGTGATTCGCACAATATTTGACCGTTTTGGAGCACTTGGAAATTCCAAAAATAAATTGCGTCGTTGCGCAAAAATATTCGTGAAAAATCTACAATTTACACTAGCAGTACTCCTAGAGTACGCGGTTCAGGATCAGGTCGAATTTCGTGATTATCACGAGAATTGACTAAGTTAGAGCACTCACAAAAAATTTGGAAAAACAGAAACAATTCGATAAAATCGTAAATAATGATTTTAAAAATCCCGGAACTTCACGTCTATACGTGAAATGGATCAGGGGTTCGTATTCCGGGCTTTCCCAGGTTCAAGGATCTGAAGACCAACTCAGGGTCTGATGATGTTCACTCACTGATTCTATCTTTGGCTCGAAGGACCAAAAACTGTTAACGACGCACTCACGGATCTCGTGAGGTCCCGAAGTTAACAGCTGATACAGCTACGATAGCTCTTCAGGTTCATACACAGGAGGTTGTAAGGCTCCTGGAGTTTTAATTACTAAGGGATCGATTGGCTCAAAACAAAGGTTCAGATTTAACACTTATATTGTTTTAAATCACTGGCTCTAGTGTGCATTTCCTAGGGTTCTACCACGCGGGAAGAATAGCACTAACAAACCCGCCTCTGGCTTAACCATCTTTTAAACACAACACTTAAATCTATTACACGGGATATAACACAGAAATAGTCACACAAAAATCAATCAGCGAATCAGTATCAAATAGTTAATAATGTTCATACTTCCCTATAAGCTATTTACACGCTAAACACTATTAAAGGAATACTTGTTCTTAGTTGGGCGGCTCGGGCCGCAACACGTAATAAAGAAATACTGTTTCACTGACTTTAAGTCCTACCTAGACTTCACTTAGGTCATAGGCTAGGGGATCTAGATACTTGTTCACTATGTTCGGATCGGATCACTACTGGTTCGGTTCTGTTTCTCACTATGAGTTTACTACTTGGGTTCACGACGCCAACTGGTCTCCGAATGAGCTCCCGGCGTATTTAAGTAAGTGATTGTTGCGCAATACTTACAACATATTGCGTGATGGAAAATTCCGTTCAGAATGATACCATCCTACGCTGAATTCTCGTGGTCAGACCGAGAAATTATAGGGCATCGATACACAAAGTTGTTCGAAAACTTTCGCTCTTTGCCGTTTTACGTTATGGTAACGACTAACGTACTATATACTCGACTACACAATCCTCATGGTAATTATGGGCGTGCTATATGCATCGCCTCACAATCCTCATGGTAAGCTGGCTCTGACCGGTAGAAGCCTCGAGTGGGTGTGTCGAGATCTCCTACCAAATCGTTCACTGGCCGCTCCTAGCACTAGTTGCCAGTGAAGTCTGGGTATACTCGATTTACACATTCGTTACGAGTCTTTATCTCAGTTCTAGATAGGGGGATCGGGTTCTAAGGTTTACACAAGTGCTAATGAGTCGTTACACTACACATATGGCCTCTTGTACGGGCAAAAACTCGTAAAATACTTAAATATTTCACTTACGTACTAACTATAAAACATGGTTCTAGGAAGTAGTCCTAGGGCTTAAAGCTACTTACAAAACATGTTCAGGGTCTTAGTTAGACGATGTTCAGTTGGGTCGGGGTTCGGTGGGGCTATCGTCAACAATTTATATTAAAACAACAAAACAATCCAATTGCCTTTCAGAAGGTTGCCTCAAATAGGCAAATCCTCAGCAAAAGCCTAGAACCTTTTCCTATCTTATCCTAACTGCCTAACACTAAATCTAATCATAACAGCCCCTGTCAACTTTTAAAAGCAAGCGTGTGTCTTCTAGCGATCACGAATGACCAAATCATATTGCCAAGCACTGACTTCGAAAAATTGAACTGATTCGAAATAAATTGACCCATTAAAACTGAATGCTTGAATGAAAAACTCGGAACCTTAACGAAAAACCAAACGAAGAAGCCGCGGTGCGATAGAGAAGACCATCAAGTCTTCATTTTGTGGCGCACCGTCGAAGTCCTTCATCCTTCTGCTTGGCACTTGCTCGGTCCACTGTAGCTTGCTTTTACAAGCAACGTGGCAACTCGTTCATTACACCGCGACACGAACACATTCAAAAAATAAACAATATTAGAAAACTTCCTTGTTAAAAGCTTAAATATTCCTACAATACTAGAAAATCGAACATTATTCTCCATGTTACTTTATCGCTTTAACTATTAGTTCGCTTATGCGTGAAAATTGCTTATTGAAACTTGGGAAATATGTGCACCCTAAATTATTATTTAGAAAAATAATCAAATCCCGCGAAATATATACAATAAACTAAAATAAACAATGATTTACCCTTATTTTATATTGAAATTTATTGTCAGGGTGTCATTATGGGTGTCCTCAGGTGAAACCATCCATAGGTCCACTTTCCACTATATACTTTAGTAACTAAAGTAAATAGTGGAGTGGTGTAAAGTATATAGTGGAAAGTGGACCTATGGCTGGTTTCACCTGTGGACAGTCTTGTACTAAAAATTAGAACAAGACTAGATGCCACCCGCAACTTCGTTCACGTGAAGCTCCGACATTTTCATAGAAACTTTCATAGAAAAGTCCTTTCTTATTGTGCCTCTACATCCTCTAAAGGGAATGTGTTTCAAATTTTCTTTTTGACCTTTCACCATAATCCAAAAGACCACTACTTACTGGACATAGGCCTCGCCCAAAGAATTAACGGTCCTGCTCCTGCGCCGTACGCATCGGTCACTTAAGTTTCGCAATTATTCCAGCTAAGTCTCTCCTTTTTTGTCCTCGTCTTTGGCCCTTCCTTCACGGCAATGCGAAGCTGATTTTACCTAAATTTACTTATAGAGGTACCCTTAGAGGTACAGTGTAGAACTAAATAATTGTACAACACTTCGGGCCTGAAGTGGCATTTTTCGCCCGCTGTGCGGGGAGAAAATTCCACTTACTAGTCAGGGGAAGACGTAAAATAGTGTACTCCATGAGTGGTAATAAAGGCGCCATATAATAAATAGGTGGGTTCACATAATATCGCCCGAGTTGTGTAATATTGTATTTACAATTATAAGCGATAAAATCGTAAATATTAACCAACCCATAATAATTAGGCTTCTGTCGCTGACAACGATTAAATACGCGTGGACCTAAAACAAACCAACCAAGTATATTAGCATTCGGCACATGCTCTCAACTTGCTTTAACAAAATTGTAAACATTTACCTTATCGGGTACGAGTGGAGGCGCACGAACTTTGGTTACAAACAACATGTCGGTCATTCGTAAACAAGACCACATGAACCAGCACGAGCAATCATTATTTAATTAATAAAATAAACAAAACGTATTTTACGTTCAATGTTAATGTTATTACTAGTATTTAACGCTGAAATCGCCATCCCTACCAGCATAATAACGAATCCATACTTCCATACTAATATTATAAATGCGAAAGTAACAAGGCTGCTATAGGATTACACGCAGGCGCGTGTAATCCTTTTCACGTTTAAACCGTTGGACCAATTGTGATGAAATTAGATTAGCAGTCATTTTGAGACCTGAAAAAAGACAGCACACCTTTTTTATTTGGGATTCTAAACTAAGATGACTTTACCTGTGAAGCAATAAAATGAGATACTGACATACGAACCAGAGATTCATAAAGAATATTGAAAGCTTATAAGTCAACATAAACCACATTGTTACATGGAGGTATCTGAGAATGAAACCGTATCACTTACCTCATCAAACGGTTCAATGAAATTCGAGTCTTGCTATGAATATAACAGTACTGCAACTACTCACTGATGACGAACGAGACGGATTTCCTGAAGCGGAATACCTGAAAATTGAACACTAGGTACGTGAATATCGTCAACAGTGATACAGTGTTAAGTAAAATATCAAATAGCCAAAAAATATCACAACGTGGTATAACTTTTAATATGTATGGTTTTAAAATGTAGTTTTAATTTAACAGTGCCTGAACGAAAAAAACAACGGTAAACAATTAAGTATTAACAATAGGCTACTTGATGACAGTTCAAATCAGCTTCTTTTTATGAAGTGTCAAAACGCTCCGAAAGTATGCAGTTTAGTATGAAATAATCTTGTGACGTCATGCTCAACATGGTGCCTTATTTTTAGTTTTCGTCATTGTAATGTGGAACGAAAATAAGTTAGAGTGATTTTATCCGGGCTGTTTTGGAAGCGTAATTTGCTGGTTAGAGTTAATGAATTTATTTTGATTGTTGTCAAATACCCTATTTTGCTAAAACAATTTTACAATCCTTATTTCTTTACAACTCTTACACAGATTTATCCCATCTTTGAACTTAAAAATTATATTAACTTTAACTATCTCTGCTTCTACCAAATTTCAGGATGTTCGGATGGTTCACCTTGTTTTGGCTTAATTTTATTTGTCCGAATGCTCTATTTGCCCGAATACTATTTACGCATAATTGTTATTTTACAGATAACATTGACTTTTCAGAATAATTATAAAAGCAACCTAACCTAACCTAATATGTTCTAAGTGGCTGATGTAAAAGATTTTGCACAACATTTTCCGTTAAAGCTAGAGAAAAATTATGCGAAATAAAATTCGGGCTAACAATACATTCGGACAAATAAAATGTATGCCAAATAAAGGGAACCCTGTTCGGATGAATGGTCTCTTCATCTCCTCCACTTCACTCCCTTCCCCTGCTTGGTCAATTACTCGCCCAAAATTAGTAACAATTACCAATTATAAAAAACAAACGGAGTAAGATAGCTTGCTTCGATAATTTTCAATAGGCACCAATGAATCTCGATCATGACTCTTACAATTAAGATATCCGTTCGTGGTTTGATATTTAACACCTAAATAGAAAAATTATAAAAGTTTCTGTTTCAACATTTACCGCTTCATTTTTAATCGATTACGTCATGCAAATTCCACTTTTATTGCGAGCGAAAGCTTTTAAAAGTACAAAAAATAGGCAACTCTTCGAGGAGTTGCGTAACGGCGTCACGTCTACTCTAACAAACAAACTCATAAACAATGAAAGTTTTCCCCATAACGTTGCTTATTGATTTCAAAATTAGTTCACTGGATTAGTTTTGTTAAGGAAAGTTGATTGTATGAATTTATTAAATTTTACATTTAACTATTTAGACTATACAGGGTAGGAGGGACTATAGCGACATACTTTAGCCATGAATTCCTGGTGGTGTGACGAGTAAAAAAAGTTATGTGATGTATAGTCGAAAAACGCTTACTTTCAGAGATATTCATTATTTTTTAAATGAAAACTCCCAAGTGTGTAACAAGCCCTAATAAATGTGACTAAAATAGTTTTACTAATTTTTTTAAATCCTTTAACTAAACAGCAATTAACTTTCGCAGTATTTGATGGTAAGCAACTACGAGGCCAAAAAATTTACCTTTCGTTTCCATTTTAGCTTTTTTTTTCTTTTTGATAACTTTTCCTCCAGTAAGGACATGTTTATAACGAGGGGCTGAATTTACGGATTTATTTTGTTCCATAAGACTATTAATGTAAAATGAGAATATTCGACCCATGTTGATATAACATTATTATTTACTCGTCACACCACCAGGAATTCATGGCTAAAGTATGTCGGTATAGTCCCTCCTACCCTGTATTAAAGACAATGATTTCCTAATTAGGTATATGTTGTGATAAATGGCAACATTTCTGGGTACATCATTTCATTTTGACACAATATGTCTCAATATTTCTTTGATTTTGTCAATAATACATAAGAAAAACACCAATCAGTATGTTAAGGAAATGTTTTATATTACCTGGCAACATCCAATAGGGATGATGACTGGGTTAAAAATATGTAATTCTATTTAGTCCGTCAGTTAGATTATGGAAAAATATGGGACACGTATTTTTTGGTGTATCAAAATATTAAAAATCGACAAAGTTATAGATCATCAAACTTCTGGAGTGGGGGCTTGTGACGAGTACAATTTGTACTCAAGAGTGACGACACTCGAAACTTCTAAGCACTCTATCCTCGTCAGTTTTTGTTTGTCAAACAAAACAAAAAATACGTGTACAATATTTTTTCATAATGTAACAGACGGACTAAACAGTTTTTTTTAGTCATCTAGCCTATTGTAAAATTTCTAATCTGTAGTAAAAAAAAATCTCTTCTGTTTGAAACTTGTCGGACGCTTGCGCTCTTGATTCTAAATAAAATAAGAAATAATATGTATCTGGTGTTGTAATGTTGTGGTGGTTGCGAGAATTTTGGCTGTGGACTATCTGACCTGTCTATTGACGTAGCCCGGACCGACCTGACTGAAACATGCAATTTTCGAGCCGGCCAACACGCAAGTAAACCCAGGATACCAGGTATTTATCCTCTTCTATTTTCTGTCGTTCATATTCTATTCCTAACATTAAAATTGTTCTTTCGACCCGATTTGTCACCACATTTAAAGTCTAAATTTTACGTAAAATGTCCGCCATTCTTCTTATTTGTTCAACTTTATTGCTAAGTACATGCATGGCTGCATTTACTTAATTTGTCGGCATGATTGCATTTACCGGCCAACATGCAAGTAAACCCAGGACACCAGGTATTTATCCTCCTCTAGTTTATTTTCTGTCGTTCAAAGTTTTGTTCCTAACACAGAAAACTAGTTGCTGATGTTAGATTAAAGCGTTTATCCCTTTTTTGCAGTTTTGAGCTTGAACACTTTAACGTTTAACTAAACTTATAAATATAAAGAAATCAAATAAACGTAGTTGAAATTTACATCACGGTTACTTTTACAAGGAATGAGAAGGAGATCAATAGACGCGTAAAAATAAACCGTAAAAGCTTCCTTACTTGACTTTTCCAAACCCCCAATATGCCTTATATTTTTGAGTTGTTAATAGTTAATTTGCAAGATTTTTATGGAAAAGTAAATAATTTGTAAACTTAAGATGATTCGAGTAGGTCGGTTTTACATACAAACATAAAGAGAGTCATTATTTGCTTCCACTTGTTCAGAGAACCCACCGACTTGAATCACCTTAACTTCATCTGAACGTATAAAGATGAAGTTAAGGTCAACGTAGGACAGGTAAAGTAGGCGTAGGTCAGAAAAAAGTCTACGGCTCAATTAGAATAGCTCGGCTATGACTAATTAGACTAATTAGAAACAATAACACACTATCCTAATTACTGTCTTCCGTTCGTCTGGAGGTAAAATCCAATATTTAAACAAGATTTCTAGAAACATCAATGCATAAAGCTCGCAAAAAAGTAAGATGAATTTAGGATCATGACCTTAATTTTTTTTGGTTCCGGGCATTTGAAGGAGAAATTTTAAGAAAAGAATTGCTAAGAGAAGGGCTAATAGAATACTTTAGGGATACCTAAAATGTATTTTTTTGTAATAACGGTATCTCTGAATTAAATATAATGTTGTATTAGGTCCTTGAAACATAAAAACGTATTTTTAGGGTTCCATACCTACCTCAAAAGGAGAAAACAGAACCCTCATAAGATCACTTTGTTGTTGGTCTATCCGTCCGTCTGTCTGTCAAGATCCTTTATTTCGGGAATGCGTCGAGGTATCAAGATGAAAATAAAACCTATATACTCGGGTCTAAGGTCCCTTGAAGCTGTGAAAAAATCAAACTTCTAAGTTAGCAAAAAAATATATATATGGCCGTTTATGCCGCTAAATTAGGCAAGTATATTTCAACACTCTCAAGGAAACCAAAATTTATGGGGTACTTTCTGTTGACCTAGAACTATGAAATTTGGCAAGTAATACCGTTTTATCACTACATAGTAGAAAACAAAGTCGCTTTCTCTGTCCCTATTCCCTATATCCCTATGTATGCTTAAATCTTTAAAACTACGCAACGGATTTTGATGCGGTTTTTTTTAATAGATAGAGTGATTCAAGAGGAAGGTTTATATGTATAATACATGCATGCATATTTGAAAAACATTTTAAAATTGCAACCAATCCGGTGTAATTTAGTCAAGCAGAGTATTTCCAATTTCCTACTGACACTAAAGTTTACGAAGTAACCCCTTAAATAATTCGAATTTAAAAATTGCTGCTGGCCTTAACTGCTTACCTATAAACATATGAAAGGAGGAAAGGGTGCACCCGTGTTGGGGGCGAACTACATCGTGTTATTTCAGATTGGAATTTTAATGGTCATTTTTGCCCGCGTTTTTTGGGTTCCGTACTAAAATGGTAAAAAATAATCTTTATGGTGCGACTCTGTCTATCTGTCTGTCCGTCTGTCACAGCCAGATATTTCAGAAACTACGGCTGCTATCAATTTGAAATTCGGAATAGTGATGAAAATCACTAACCTACCCTACCCTACCTACTGCCCTGTCCCTGTACCCTGGCATACTGGACATTAAAAATATCTTATACATTTTCACATGCTTATTATACATTTACTTACAAGCTTGTATGGAACCCTTGACCGATTTTTTTCTTAAGATATAAAAGAGTAATATTGCACTAAGTTTAATCAGGTATTCCATCATTTTATTACGTTTTAAAGACAGCACGACTCATGAGGGATAATCTGTAACTAACTATTGCGCTACTTGCGACACCAATCAGATCAGATTAGTAAAATTTTGAGTGACATACAATTATTTAGTAAGTGTTAGGATATAAGTAGATAACTTACCAAACTCAAAGATATCGGCTGAAAACTTTCCCGTGACAAAAGTAGCACATATTATAGCGATCAACGTGGAGTTGTTAGTTCGTAGGAATACTACATAATCCAGTTTTTTGTCTAAAGCGCGCCTTTTCCCCACGAAAGAAAGCAAGTATCCACTTGTGATGTCATAAAGAGTTTTAAATGGAAAAGATGACATTTAACATAAAAGGTAAAAATACGAAACAATAAATTGAATGAAAATAAAACTATCTATCAAACCAAACTCTTTGTTTCGACAATAAAAAAACTATAAATTTATACATTCCTATATAACAATGGTATAGTATATTACACAACTAGGGTGGTAATACAGAGATAGGCCGAGATCGCAGGTTTTTGCGGCCCGAGCCACAGGCGAGGGACGTAAATATGCGATCGAGGGCTTTCTTTATTACCTCCCGTGTTGTGTACAGTATTTTATGTCTACATTTGGCCAGAAAGCGGCTTTTTCCGTATGCGTAGCGTGCGGAAAAAGGCACTTTATGGCCAAGTGTGGCATAAAATATAATACTTTGATCATTTCAAAACTATATTAATCAATCAATATTGCCAGATTGTTATACTCAAAGTTCTGAATGAAAAAATATGGCAATAACATTGACATTATTGAAACGCTTATAATATTCATTCATTCATTGTTTAAGAAAAGTCGATGAATATTATATATGCTATGTATTTACATTGACATTAGTAAAATAGTGAATATTGACGCTACTAATTGCAATAGCATTCCTCGTTCAATAGTGATTGAATATTCAACACGATCGACGTGGTAATTTCACCTCACTCACAAGCCCTGTTGTGTGATGAAATCTGTATGGCGAAACGGGAGATTTATTAGCTTTGAGTCCGACGCTACATTTACCGAAATCTCGAATAAGGATGTCGACAGTTATTCTTTAGCAATGAGCAACTTTAGTATAAGACTCTGTTGACTTTGGTTGCGAGTTTTGGAAAATAAAGGCGTTGCTAGGGAAATTTGACCACATAGGCGGAAACGATGGAAATAACACACAAATATTTTGTTGTTAATTATTTGTTTTAAAAATTCCATATACACGGTGGGTCCGAAGAACCCGAAAATTTTTAACCACATATTCCTGATGGTATTAGAAGTAAATAACGTTATATCAACATAGGTCGAATTTTGTCATTTTACATGACTATTAAGTCTTATGGAACAAAATAAATCAGTGAATTCAGCTCCTCCTTATAAACATGTTCTTAAGGGCTCGTCGGGCCCACCCAAGTAACACAGAAGCAGTATAACTATTCACTCGTGTGTCTTTAAACAGCTCTTCGCTGATATAGACTCTTATAACAGTTCATCCTTGAACTTATAGCTGCATAATAGCATTTAGTGTCAATTAAACAGCTCAGTCTGAATAAAACCTGTATAACGGTGTAGAAAAGGTATGTGTACCTTTTCTACACCGTTATACAGGTTATACAGGCATTATTCCATCCTTATTCAGCTTTAAGCATCTTTAAACACTATTAGCTGTTTAAGTGCAATGTGCGTTGCTTAGGGCTGATTTTTTCCCCGGTATTCAGCTTTAGTTCAGCCTACTGATACAATTTGTATAGCGGCTGTTTAAAAGTTCACTAGAACGCTTATAGCTGTGTAAGTGTTCACGTGCGATATCTAAGACTGCTTTTGGCTGATTACACATCCAGAAGAACCACCAAAGACACAAAAAACAGCTTTTGGCTGAATAACAGAACTCAAGTGAGTCATTCTGCAGCCTATAGCTGAAATATAGAATAAAAGTGGTTCACATCGGTGTTGAAAACTCAACCACCATTTTTTTTTATAACCTATAGATTATCGTACTTTATTTTTAGTTTTGAGCATGTTTCAACGACAAAATATAATTACATCGCAATTATTTACTCTTATTAGATCAGTAACAACAATTTTAGGTGTATACTTGAAGAAAAAAAAATTAAAACTGATTAGTATATACTTTCTATGGTGCATATTTAGTGTTTATTTTTGTAAAAAACGTATTATTCGAGGAGCGCGTGAAAAATTTCTTACATAATATATGTATATAAATAATAACAGTAAAATCGTTATCGCAATCATTTTTCGCCGAGATAACGAAACATCAAGTGCATACCGATTAACAAAATAACATATTCCGCCATTAAGTAAATCAGAAACTTCACACTTTCACGTGTCACTATCGATGAAAGATCAACAGTCATAATAAATATTTGTGTTCCTCTAACGTCAAATTTAGCGTACGTTCTTGCTTGTACAGCTAAAGAGTGAACCTGTGGAGGTTTAAGATAGTAATAAGGGTTCACATGTGAAACTTAGTCTGAATAAGCAGTCACTCGTGCTCTTTTAAACAGCCGATATTCAGCCCTTATAACTCTGTGAACCTATACAGCCTTTATACAGCTACTATTAAGCTATTAAACAGCCTTGTGTACTTAAGGCTGAATAATTTGTGCCCAAATTAGATGTATAACGGCTGAAACAGCGCTGTTTCAGCTCTTATGCAGCAAAATTATTTAGGTTTTAACGTTGATATATTTTATTATACAGCTCTTATACAGCTGTTTTGTGTTACTTGGGCACCTTGTATAGTCTTTTGTTCAAGATATATTTCTTTTTAAATAAAGAAATGTGTAAGTGAGTAGTTTGCACAACTGTAATATTGACGGCGAAAATAGTACATTACACAACTAGGGTGGTAAAACAAAGAAAGGCCGATGTCGCAGATGTTTGCGACCCGAGCTGCAAGCGATCGAGGGCTTTCATTATTACCTCCCGTGTTGTGTTACATCATTTTATGTCTACACTTGGCCAGAAAGTGGTTTTTTCCGTACGCGTAGAGTGCGGAAAAAGCCACTTTATGGCCAGGTGTGGCATAAATACTATTTACCAGCCGGAGAGCTAGCAACGGAAATAGGTTTGCTATTATAAAGAGAAATGAAAATTTCTCTAGTTAGTGTGCCATACTACCAATTTTAATAATCCGGGAGCCTGGCAGATGCTATGAATACTGATTAATTACATAACAAAAACTTAAATATAAATAAGGGGTACATTTGTAAGTAATATTTTTAATTTTAATAAGTCTTAATAATAAGTTTGATCTCAAAAGTCATAAGGCGACAATGTGGGACCCTTAGGAATGTTAAACTAACAAATTTGATCTAAATTAGTAAAACTGACGAAAAGACTGTTATTTTTTAAAAAATAAGTTATGTTATTGATTTATAATAATATTTTTATAAGATATATGCACTTATAGTTCGGACACTATGTTAAATAATGGAAGTAGAATTCTTATTTCTCTAAACTTATGAACAGCGACAATGTGGTACCCTAGATTACTTTACTTTACATACAAAAATCATGTTAAAAGTACTAAACTTTGAAGTCACTTTTTTGATAGAAAACTAGATTACTTTTATGTTTAATTACACTTGATAGTTAGTTTTGTTCCTAAATTAACGTAAACTAAGAGAATTAAAAATTATAATGTTGAATTTATAAAAAATTTATGTAAGTGTTGATTTTTTTTGTTTTATTATAAAAAAAATTATGCCTTGAGATATGGTTGTTTCATTATTTTAATTATAAACCTTACCTACATCTACATCACATTCAGAAAACAACATAAGCCAGCTGAAAATCTGTCGATTTTGAGTTATGTAAAATATTTTATTTTTGATTCTTGACTACACCCTACGTGTATTATTATTGTGTTATTTCTATAAAACGTAAAATTTTAGAGACAACATATAATTTGTCGAGTAATATAATGTATGTGGAACATTTTAAAACCGCTATCTCCATGACTTCAACCTATAACTAGGTTTTTTAGGCTTTCAAACTTTGAACTCAAATATCTCAAAACAGTACAAAGATATGTAGAAACATCAAAAAATTATTAAAAAAAAAACTCAACATAGCGATCTCGTTCTTTTTGCATATGAAGGAGAATGTTTTGAACTATAAGGAGGTACCAATAACTCAATACCGACAAATAGGTACAGCGTGTAAGTCTAATACGGGCGATAAATTAAATCGGACGTATTATTCATTAGTGTAATCATGAAGTAAAAGGTTTTTTAAGTTGCAATTCATTACGACCCCATAATTAATTTTTTTTAATTTCTCAGCAGCAATGTACTGTAAACATGGTTGCGGTACGGCGGTACCGAAATGTCAACGTAACTGTCAACGAGCGTTTAACGTGAGTGTGTTTGCATTACATTGCGGGCTGAATTATTTTGTATGGAAAAAAATATTGTTGCAACTTTAAGAAAATGTTATCTAATTACCTTCACTTTGTCCTATACTAACCACCGTTAAGAGATTCGCCCGTATTAGACTTACACACTGTATTACCTTTATCATGACAACGTCACATATAGTTTATAAGTTTATAAGCTCATTAATGTGTGTAAAAGTAATAGATCTATTTATTAAGTTCTACAAGACTGCACAAACAAAACCTCGAATACCATCTCTAATTAACCTTGTAGGTGACATTTTCTAACAAACAAAACCAAGAAACAGTCTACACATAAACGCTCTCAAGCAATCTTGAACCATGTCCATGTCCCAAGGCCCAAAGGTTTTTTTGGAGTGTAATCCGTTTTAACCAGAAGCTAGATGTTTGTTTTTGGTATTGTTTGACTTGACGATTACGCACCCCAGCGGCCTGAGAAACTAAGTACCTAGTGATAATTCATAAACATAAACACTGGTAATTAAAGGCTCTTGACTGCAAAGTTCGGTGACTTTGTGAATGGTAGGTGATCGTTATATCAACGATGGCTGAAATGTTCGTTTTTAGGATTCCGTACCCAAACGGTGACAACGGGGCTTACTAAGGCTGCGTTGTCCGTCTGTTAGTCCATCCGTCACAGAGCTGTATCTTTTGAACCGTAATAGGTAGGGATTAGAAACTCGACCGCGTTACGAAATTCTTCGTGTGCTAATCCAACTCGCGTGTGTCCCTTATTAAGCATAATTTAGAACTCCTATTATGAAAACGCATAACAGTCTAGGCATACGATGATTGAGCATACCGCTTAAATGGCATAATAATGAAAACGTATTCAAGTGAATTGTCAACGCATAAAATTATGCGTTCGGTATAAAATGAGCGTTTTTGAAAAATTATTCCTAGTTTGTACCCGTTGTTCACAGAATCCCAACCTTTTGGGTTTTTTTTACTACTAGGTAGTAAATGCTCACTGAACCGAACTACTACCAGAAAAGTAGGTTAGGTTGGGTTAGAACTGCGATATTTACAGAAACAAATTGCTTCCAGAAAAGTAACGAAACGAGCTGTTACTAGAAATGTAGGTTAGGTAAGGTTTGAACTACAACCCTAACAATGTTCCGGAGCGTCACGCAAAACTTCACAGCGTCGTGTTTGTTGCTCAATGAAGGGTAGAGAGCAGGGGGCTACTAACGAGAGAAGCCCGGCGCTGAAAGCGGAGGGCTTTCAATGACTCGAGTTTGTAATCCCCTTATTGTAATACACACAATGTGTTTCATCGCACCGGCAATGTAGTCTTCCACAGAATGCTAAGAAAAGCGTTTAGTTTTCAATACTGCCAGGAGTTAGGTACAGATTTTAACTACGAACTAAAATAATTGCACAACACTCTGAAATAATATTCATATTCATTTATTCATTGCTTTGTGTGTACAAAAGGTCTTAAAAACTAATATGTTTCAACACAACCCTGTGAAGGCACTGCAATTATTCTAAATAGTCACTATAATTAAATTATAGGTACACTTATATAAATTATGATGCAATAACAGAGAGAGAGAGAGAGATTAAATAAAATTTATATTCCAATTAATTAATTTATTTATTGTTATGATCCTAAGTATTCATTGATTGTGTAGTATGCTTTTTCTACAAGATATTTTTTAAAGATTTGATAAATTTGTTTTTATTAGTTTCACTTTTTATTTGGGAAGGAAGTTTATTAAATATCTTTATAGACATGGGATATGGTCCATTACTATGCATTTTTAGTCCAGATGTCGCTTGAAATAAAATAATATTTTAAGATTTACAAAATGCGGTTTACAGGTCTCGGTTTGCGTTATGTTAGACAATATACGTATACATTTCTTTTGCATAATAAATAAATCCTGCGCATTGGTGCTATTGCCCCACAAAATTACGCCATAGGAAAGCCACGCATGTGCAAAAGCATAATACGCTGTTTGAGCAGTTTCTAAGTTAGTAGTTTTTTTGAGCTGTCTTAAGGCATAAATGAATTGGCTAAGCTTTGTTTTAATTTTTTGGATATGATCTTTCCAATTTATATTAGAGTCAATATTTATACCGAGTAGCGGAAAGGAGGGAACGGATTCTAATTTAATATTATCAAAGGAAAAATCTATTTCTAATGGGTTTTTTTGACGTGGCCTAAATTGCATGATCTTTGTCTTGGAGAAGTTTATTTCTAAATTGTGTTCGTTCATCCAGTTCACGATGTCCCTTAAAATATGCTGTAATTTTTCATTAATTGATGCTACATTATTTTTGCATGATAACAACACGGAGAAATCATCTGCAAACATTACGCAAGGCTCATTAAATATTTTTGGGAGATCATTTATGTAGATAATAAACAAAACGCATCCGATCACACTTCCCTGTGGGATCGAGTCAGTCACACAGTGAACGTCTGACCTAACCGTGCCAATCTCTCTTGTTTGTTCGTTTACATGCTCGATTTCGACATATTGTTTTCGGTTATTTAAGTATGACTGAAACCATTTGTGTGTTATGCCTCGTATACCAATACCGTATAACTTATCAAGTAATATACTAAATTTTACTTTTTCGTATGCTTTCGTCATATCAAACAAGATCCCGATGGCATACTCTTAATAATAATAGTAAAATATACCGTTAAAGTTATAAGTTATATATAGTAAATTTGCTTTTGTAGCCAAGTTTTGATGATAAAAAATAAGCTTTGGCTGATTTAAAACATCCTTAGTCTGAAATGACGTACAAGTGCGTTCTTTATTTTAAAACTAAACTCATAACTCCCTTGAGAGCTATAGATTTTCATACCAATTTACCTCCCGTGGGAGTTACAGATTTTAGAACTCCCACGGGAGGAAAATCGGCTCTTACTGCTCTATATGCCTGCGTGTATTATATACTTTACGAGCAAGTGTGATGAAAAAGAAAAAATACGTTTACAATATTTTGAATAATCTAACTGACGGACCAAACAGTTTTTATTGAGTACGTAGTGCACTGTTCTTAGTCACACATTTTACAATAACCAGCGGGTCATGTGTACAGATTTCTAAAATAATCTAAAGGACAAGCCGCTTAATCCTATACAAAAACCAATAAATAGGTTCTAGTATTAGCTAGAATCTAATTAATCGCTCAAGGGAAATGTTCCATTTATTTACGATTTGGTATGAATGGGAGATGATATATCTAGATAATCTGATTACTTGAGCAGAATACAGAGCCGCGTGCACGCTTATTAAATGTTTCATAGATTGTTAAGGATTTGATTTTATTAATAACTAGCGACCCGCCCCGGCTTCGCACAGTGTTTCTCTATTATATTATGCATGTATTATACATATTAACCTTCCTCTTCAATCACTCTATCTATTAAAAAAACCGCATTAAAATCCGTTTCGTAGTTTTAAAGATTCAAGCATACATAGGGATATAGGGAAAGAGAAAGCGACTTTGTTTTATACTATGTAGTGATAGGAGTAAAAAAACTAAACAAGAACGGAGTGAACGAAAAATGCAAGCTAGAATAAAAAAAAGTAATCTGCATTAGTGATAACTGATAAGTAATGCATATTACAAATTAAAGTCATATATTATGTATAATTATATTGCCATGATTCTGTCACTGAGTACGAATTGTTTGATAAGCTTAAGTTCTATGAAGTTATCATACTGGTTTTTAGAAACGTATGCTCTAATGGACTACTCGTCTATGTCACATACGCATGCCGGGCACTCTGCAACGTCTATTAGACTAACTCTATACGATAGTAAATTATTAACTAGATGTAATGTCGTCAGAGAGTCTGACTAAGGAGGAAATTAACCTGAGCATATAATCAAATACACCCACACTAACCCTAGTAAAAGCAGACCAATCTCCCTAGACTAAACTCCTAATTCTAATTCAAGACCAATGTGGGTTGCCTATACAAAAACATTATTTTATAATGGTATTTATCTAAATATGAAAAAACTACACTGATATTATTAATTTCTTTAGTAATGGATTAAAATTACTTGTGATCATGATAACTTCAAGAAGAAACAATCATGCAAGCTAAACCATGTGCTAGTCAAAAATATGTCTTTCAGTATAATACACACGAGCTTTATCGTCATTATCCAAAAAACAATTTTTGGCTACGGCGCTTTAAAGTTTTCAAAGTATTAAAATGTCTAAAACTACCGTATTTTAAATAAAAATAGCATTTTTTTACTGCGATTTGTTAGATACGAGACTAAGCTTGTTACATTTAACAATAAATTGTGTTTTTTGTGTTTTATTTCTCTGATAATAAAATTTAAAGAAAATAATAGTGTCACTTTTCCATTAATTTTTGCTTAATGTCACTTTTCCAGTCCGTGTTTTCTTCAACTTTAATTTAGTTTCAGGAAAAGTGACACTATACCCAGTCATTTGAAGAAATGTTCGTTTTATTTAAATGAAAAATCGCAAATAAAACAGTTTTTCAAAGGTAAATAAATCAACATTTATTAAAGTGACTATCAGTCTCAAAAAACAATCAATTTTCGCAGCATTGACCTGTTGGCAACTATAAAAATTATCAAAATAAAATAAACAAAAACGACTTTCAGTCTTTAAAATAACAATTAACTCTCACATTTAGTTACTTATTTTTAAATCACACGAGAAACATTATTAGTTTTAATATCACATGAATGCCATGTCAGTCTTAATCTCAAATTAATTAGCTAGAGTTGAGGTAGCATTATTTCGAACATATTTATCTTTAAAACTTTTTTTAGTCATTAATATCAGTTTACATAATAATTATATATCTTAGTAACAAAACTTGAGACCAAGAAAACAAATAAAAGCAGTAAAAAAAACATCGCTAACAAGCAATACGAATCTAAAACAACGAAACATTTCGAAATTACTTCTAAGTTTGGATAATGTTAAATACCTGGGCTCCCCAGAGTTCAACAAAACTAAAGTATACTATTATAATATGACGATTCATAGTACGAAGGAATTACCCGTTTTCGTAAGAGAGACCTGAGATCTTCTTTCTTCTTGTCTGTCAGAGGCAATCTCGAAGAATACAATTTTAACAGTTGGGGTCGTGTTGGAGTCCTTAACAGTTTAACTTCATTAAAATAATCTTGAGCTTATGAAGTTTTGTATAACACTTTTACTCTGTTGGGGGTTTCCTGTGTTTTTTCTACCGGAAATACTTTTATTTTACATGTTTTTACTGCCTCCCCATTCGTGTTTTTCGTCAACCTATATTCGCACAATTTCTTTATTTCGTAAAATTCCGAATGGGACATTTCATTTACAACATACTTTTGACCACTTTTTTTGGCTTCTTTAATTGCGTATATATACTGGTCAGGGACGTTAGTTGGTCCCGACTTGAGCATTTTCTTTATTTGTCTTTCAATCGTTGAATGAACAGAATCATTTTCATTTTGAGTATGTCCTTTGATCAGATATTTGTGACTAATGGACTGAATGTTTCGAAACTTTTTAACAGCATATATATATTTACATTGAAAACATGAACTGGTTTTTATCTTGACCGTAGCAGTTATCGGAGTAGAAAATTATGTTTATGTTATTTGGAGTTGACCTGGATTTCTTTTCTATAAATTTAAGTACACAGGAACCGATTTCGTTTGCACCTCTTTGTCCTTCAACTTCTGCCCAAAAATAGTTAATTTTTTAAGCTCACAGATTGTGAAGTTCAAACAGTTCAGTTTTGACTTGTAGTAAAAACTTGACCTTTAGGGACCGGTAATACTGCCTGTAAATCGTAGCATGCTACTATGTGGCTTTCATCTACAAGACATTTGTCTTTCTTCTTTTCGTCCCTAGCTAAGCCCTTTTAAATCATGTGATTTCTATACTTTTCTTCCGATTCCTCCTTTTCTTTTAAAGTAGAATTTTGGTAAGCGACGCAATCCTCGCATTGATCCTTTTTGGGTGTGAAGAAACTTATGTTATATTCGTTATTAAACACATTTCTATACGTATGTGCTTTAACATAGTCCATTCCTTTTGTAATGCAGTCCAATGTATAGTATCTATACAGATTCGTTACCGTTTTTCCTGCCTCAATATACTCCCGGTTTATAAACTCTCGCTCAGACCTTTGCCTTAAAAAATGACTCTCAATCCTTGGAATACTGTTAATGTGATTTCTCACTCCGTCCATTAAATCCTCAGAAAGTTTTGTTCCATGGTTTTCATGTTTGCCACGTAAATCTGGTTCAACAACACTACATGCGTTTAATTTTGAAATCACAGTCGGTATAGGTCTGTCGTTAATACACAAAGATTTAAAGTACGTTTTACAGACCTTAGTTTTTTCGTTATTTATTGTAAAATAAAAAGCATGTTTGTTGTTCCTATTGCTGTCAAATGTTTTATATTGATATTTTGGCTTTATTTCTGTAATATGCCTAGCAATATATTCTCTTTGCAATGTTAATGACCCCATATTCCAGTAGTTTTTAAAAAAAATTTCAGGACATTTCAAGCAGCATTTTTCTTCACATGGGTTACCGATTTTTCTTTCTGAAACCTGTTTTTTATTCTTGGAAGTTGTATATTGCTTACCCATATTTCGCATTATTTTAGGTACTTCTTTTTTACTCCCACGTTTTCGTTTACGTCTAGTTTTTGGGGAATCGGAATCATTTAAGGTTATGTCCATCGTAGATTCAGCATTACTTTCAAGAGACACATTCATATCGTTGATTTTGTTTCTAGCAATAACAGCTAAAGGCAGCGGGTTGTTCAGCTCTGGTGAAAACACAGGCCTTTCAGATATTTGACTAGAGTTGTCGTTTACAATATCGCTAGGTAAAGAGAATGATGACTCGCAGTCAGCTGTCAAATTTTCGGCTAAGACTTGGTTTGGATCACTACCTGTCACGCAAAACGGTAAATTGTTGTTGGAAATATCTGATGTCTGACTATGATGTAAAGTTTTAGCGGGAGATAAAACGGCTACTTCAACTAAATTCTCTTCCTCAGATGTGGAGCTGTAAAGGCAAACATGTGGTAATTGTGTTGGTACAACTGCACTCGATGGTGATTTGTTTGGTGTACTTTTTACACCGAGATGTGTCTTTTTTACCGGGGTTGCATCAGTATCATCTGAATCGGAATCCGAGCTAGATGAGTCTGATGAGGAAGAATCTCTTGATGACGATGATGACGAACTACTGGAATCGGATTTTGATGATAAGCTGGGTGACTTGGGCTGTACAATCGATTTCAAAAACTTTCGTTTAATAGAATTTGTTTTTGAAAAGTGTCGGATTCGCTGGAAGATATTTCATTATCTTAAGGAGGTACGAATTCTTGGTCATCGTCTGAGGCAGGAGAAAAATCTTTATCGGATTGGTCGCTATTGTTAGAGGAACATGATAATTTTCTGTTCCGTGATGTACAAATCGTGTCCGTATTGTTAGAATCTTCGATAGAAGATAAGCATGCTCGTGATGTATTTGCAACTGAGTTATCTGTGCATGCCGGTTTATGCATAAGCTGATTGGACAGTGACGTAGCGGCGTTCACTTCAGACGAACATGCTTGTGACGAATTTGCAAATAGGTAATCGGTAGGTGCAGATTTGTGTACACTATATACAGGATTCTTTGGCGTTTCCTGAATGGCGGCAGTCATTTTAGATGCATTGTTTGTAGCTGGTAATGGCAATAGCTTTGACGGGCGGTCATCAGACTTTTGCGTATTTATTTTATTAATAATTGCTTTAAATTTTTTTAGTCTTGGATTTTGTTGAGACATTTTATACTGTAACAAAATATAGTTTTACTGCTAAATATAATTATAGTGTACAAAAAAACGTATAAACTACCCAAAAGTCAAAACATAGGATATAATAAATGTTTGTTGCCAATTTATAGACCCCAGGAAGCGGTCAAAGGTAAACTAGCTATAAAATAGTAGGATTCTATTAAACTTAAATTCGAAACTCCACAAAACAATTAAAGGCGAAATAGCAATAGGTACAAAATGACAATTGACCTGCCAAAAGTATTAGAACCACAATGTCATTTAATGTAAAAATACAGTATACCTTTATTATTACCCTGCATCAAGACTCTAAATTGAAAATAATATCGTCATTACACATATAATGTCACTTATCTTAATTCAAAACGTTAAAAAATTGCTAATGGATAAGTGTCACTAAAGCGAAAAGTACACTATTGCTTTAGATTTTTTTTTTTTTTTATTTATTTATTTATTAAAACATAGGGTTAACATACATTTAGGAAGTGTCCCACAAAACCTTTAATAAGGTTTGTCTGTGGGATCATGAGTCTCTATATAAACTAACTTGATATTGCATTATAAGTTCACACTGACATATTACGGATAGATACAATATAGCCTCAAAAAAATGTCGCACTTACAATGGTAAGTGGTTTCATGGAAATGAAACACCGTCACTAAACAAAAAATGTCAGCCTTCACAGATTCTACGATATTCCGATGGGCATCCCAGCTACTAATGGGAACATGACATTTTTCCAATAAGGCACGAGCCTATCCCCACTTTTCACCATAACTACACTAGCTCCCTCTTTCGCTCTAAATAGAGCTAGAGCGATAGGTGTCTTTGCAATGCATTCGTTACGATCTCGCGAGTTAGATGGCGTTGAGAACTAAAAAAAAATCGTCATTTTTTGGATAGCGACGTTATGATTTTCAAGGAGCGTTATATAGACCCGGCTTAAAAAAAACCTAATATTCATTTGTACTTTAGTTTATATGGGTTTATATGGGTCTTATTAAATCGCCCGGGATTGATTACTTACCTACTTTTTATAGTATTTTATGCAACAGTTGTATAAGTGGGTTCAAAAAATGCGAATTGCGTGAGTTGCGATACGAGCCGCGAATGCGGCGAGTATCGCAAATAGAGACGCAATGAGCATTTTTTGACTTAATTATACAACGTTACATACAATACTTTTTCTACGACGAGGTTTTAAATTATAAAATACAAAATTAATCATAACCTGGAAACAAGGCAAATATTAAATTGCGTGAGTTGCGATACGAGCCGCGAATGCGGCGAGTATCGCAAATAGAGACGCAATGAGCATTTTTTGACTTAATTATACTACGTTACATACAATACTTTTTCTACGACGAGGTTTTAAATTATAAAATACAAAATTAATCATAACCTGGAAACAAGGCAAATATGACGTTTGACTGACAATATGTGTCTATGGTAAACTTTTTTTTTTAATTTAAAATATACTTAAATTAAAAATACTTTTTTTATGTTGGCATCAATGAATTTAGTTCGGAAAGTTTTGTTTTTCTTAAAAACCGTAGGACCGTAGGTTGTTTGTTAAGTTGGTAGTTGTGCATTTTTACCGTAAAGTTAACGTTCCTAACTAACTCTATTACTTTACCTAGTCAAATAACTTCAGTGTTTTCATAAAGCTGACTCAGACCCCTTAAAAAACCCTCAGACTTGTAAATAGCTAGTCATAAACTCAGTAAATGCCGCCCCTGTTGCACGTCGCGTCGCTTCATTAGACTGCAAACAGTAAAGGATCAGAGACGTCATATCTATGCGTTGCATTTTTATTAGTGATCTTAGTCAGAAATACATTTTCTGCTGTGTTATTTATATCGGAAAAATATTTACACAAAATGTAACAAACTAGTACTCGTTAAAAAAATGCATCTTAATAAACTGAGCAGTACAGCCGACTGAATCTGGGGTGGTTGGGGAGCGTCGCCCCAACCGTCCTTTTTGATATTTATGACAATATAAAAAAATGTACAATGTACCTTGAATGTACCTGGGCATTTTTATTTTAAAATCTACAGTTAGGCGAAACTTAAGCTATGTTCAAATACCGTCTAACCTGTCAGTCCATGACGAAATGTATGGAGTTTGACACTAATCGTCAGTTCTGTGACGACCTGCTAACTGTCAGTTAAGAACGCACTTTAAATAAAAAAGCCCACCTACTGCTTAAGTGACGACTTTGGTACCTGAATGGTTTTCCCGGTACATTTTAAGAAAGTTTTAAGATAATAATGCGTAAAATATCCTAAATCGCTATTATATCGCCTTTAATATTTGAAGAGTATTCTTTCAAACAAAAATAATGTTCAAATTGGTTTAGTCGTCTTCGAGTCCCGACGAACTACTTTTAAAGGCTACGCGAATACAAATGTTTTCGGTAAAAACAAACATTTTACAAGTTGTATATATCGTCGGTTAATAAAAGTTAAAATACTTTTACTAAAAAAAACCCGACCGCGGTGCACTTTAAAAGTGCATAAAATCCGCCATTTTGTTTATTTTAACGAACTTCATACCCAGTGACACTCGCGCCATCAAGACGAATCCAATGAATGGTGTATCATTCATCAAAATCGGTTGTGCCGTTGAGTAGTTACGAGCGGACACAGGAACGGACATACATACATACAGGTCAAACACATTACCCTCCTTTGGGCTTCGCCGCAGTCGGGTAAAAAGACGGAATTAAACGAAAGATATCACCGGTTTTGTGTATTAATTCCGGAACTGAATGTTTTCTTTTCTTTATCTTCGTGAGAATAAAGCAGTATGGAAGGTGTTCCCAAGTTATCCCAGAAAAGAAATGCGACATCCGTTGGGAAAATAGGTGTTTGCTAAATCTTACAGCTAAAATTACATAACTAGGGTGGTAATACAAAGAAAGGCCGAGATCGCAGATGTTTGCGGCCCGAGCTGCAAGCGAGGGACGTAAATATGCGATCGAAGGCTTTCTTTATTACCTCCCGTGTTTTTATTATCTGTAGTTATAGCGGCAATTAAATAGCAATACACATTCCGTGAAAATTTCAAGTCTCTACTTAATTCTATATAAACCCAATATAATTATGGTTCAAAAGCTGGAGCCCTGTGATAGACGGACATACGGACAGACAGCGAAGGCTTAGTAATAGGGTTCCGTTGGCACCCTTTGCGTACGGAACCCTAAACATGACAGTGTTGGGAACCAAAACGGATACCAAAGCACGTTGTTAAATTTTAGGCTTATTTTTAATTGTATCGTACAACAATATAATTATAATATTTATAATATATTAGCGGCTAACGAATTAGCTACCGATATTTTTCGGGCTGATAGTACTAAGCTTTTTGAGGATATTTATCTATAAAACAATGAACAAATTATGTATGTTTTTTGGAGAAAATTAGGAAAGTAAGTTTGCTACGTAAAGCGCCCTGTTAATGAGGTAAACAATAATCAGTGATTAAGACCTCTTTGATTATCTTATGGTTACTATTTTTTCAATATGAATGAACCGGCCACTTAACAGAAAATGTTCTTGTCGGTTAAATTAACAGTATGATTATGTTTGGGTAGAATTTTAATTTATTTATTTTGTTCAGTAAGTAAATGAAAACCAAAAATGATATGAAAAGTTTTCTTAATTTCTAGTTAATGTTAATTATTATAACGTAAAGTATCTTCTCTTAAAATATCGGTACCTAATTTGTTAGCACCTTATATATTATAATTTATAATAGCGAGGATTTAAAAATTGGGCGTTTCCTTAGACGTGTACCCTAGACACGTCTAAGGGATCGCGTACCTGACGCGTACCGTCGCGTACCGTCTAAGGGGTCGCGTACGCGGTCATGAAATGATAACCACTTGAGACGGTTTCCAAAAATGATGCTCTGGCCAAATACACAGAAAGGCAAATAGATGAATAAGAATATGTTCGTCAGTTTTATAAAAATCGGCCAAGTGCGAGTCGGATTCGCACACGAAGGGTTCCGTACCACCGTCGAGTAAAAAAACGCCAAAAACTCGTTTATTGTATGGGGACCCCTTTTTAATTTTAACTTTATAATTTGTTGTTATAGCCAAAAAACACGTTTCTTGTATAGGGACCTTATATTTATCACTTTATTTTATTTTTATTATTTACTGCAATAGAAATACATATTCTATGGATATATTGAGTTTCTACCTATTACCATTATTAAAATCGAGCAAAGCAAGACACGCCAAAAAAAACGTTTCTTGTATAAGGACCCCATTTAATTCTTAATATATTTTTCTTTTTATTATTTGATCTTTTAGCAACAATAGAAATACACATTCTTTGAAAATTTTAAGTCTCTAACGATTACGATTCAAAACATACAAACCTGTGACTGATTAACGCAAACACGTTTCTTGTATGTAAACCCTTTTTCTTTTCTTTTTATTATTTCTTATTTTATAATGACGGCAAAAGAAATACCTACATATTTTGTGAAAATGTTAAGTCTCTACCTATTATGGTTCAAACGCTAGAGATAGCGGAGGCTTAGTAATAGGGTTCCGTTGGCACCCTTTGGATACGGAACCCTAAAAAGAAACAATCCATTCGAGGTCACGCCTACTCAATCGGAATGCCAATAATAGGTAGATGTGATCCGTAGAATCATTGCTATATTTTTACGAAAGGCACACTAAAGTTTTTGAGATATAAATTGCTGGACAACAACACCGCGAAACGCAGAATACTAAAAATGTTTACAAAGGTAAACGGTTAGAAAAACCCTTAAAAGCATTTCACTCTATTTTACTGCCGACAGAGAAACCCTTTTGTGTACATCTCTATTCCGTAGGCAATCGTGTACCTACAGTTTATTTAAGTTCAGGCTTTACGGCTTGGTACAGTTTGTGTCTCCCCTTTCAGACAAGGAGAATTTATATTTCATCGTTCGTCTTTCTTTATTTCTCATGTAAAGTAACTCAAACGTCGGACTATTTAGACAGGCTAGCAGTTCATTGCGCTTACCCTTGCGTACGCGTACGCCTACCATTGCTGTTCAGTCGAAATAGGTTTTAGAGAGAAACCCATTTGGCAATTATAGCGTAATAACAAATGAGACCGTAATAAGGTATCAGCTAAGTATTTAAAAGTTTGCATATTAATGTATCCACCGAAAGACGTCCATTGCTGGACATAGGACTTCCCCACAAAACGCGTCTAGATCAGTCGTATGCCGCCGTATACAACACCCCCGTATAATTATAAGTTACTTGATGGCAAACCGGACGACCATCCTAACCGCGGCAGGCCGAAACTTAGATGGTTGGATAGCGTTGAGAAAGATCTTAAAGCGATCGCTGTTAGAGGCTGGAGAGAAAAATCCAAGAATAGACTAGAGTGGAGGAAGATACTCGACCAGGCCAAGGCCCACCCAGGGCTGTAGCGCCTCAGATGATGATGTTCATTGTGGTGAAGGTCGCTGGAGTCCGCGGTATTCTATAGGGAAAATGGGCTTACCACATGGAACAGTATAATTTACTGACTTGGTAATTTCCGAATAGGGACATTTCTAAGAGAATACATTAAGTATTTATTGAAATATAACAGATTAGGAGAGACAGCAAGTAAGGGCCACCGAATGAAACACTAGACAACCTGGTTCCAATCAAGTGAAAGAGAAAGGTGTATCAGGCTGCGTGACTATTCGTCACAATAATGCAAAATGTTTTTCTGTACAGGTATGTATTATTGTAAAAAAAGATATTTTACGCCGCACCTGGCCATAAAGTTCCTTTTTCCGCATGCTGCGCGTACGGAAAAAGCCGCTTTCTGGCCAAATGTAGACATAAATTGCTGTACACAACACGGGAGGTAATAAAGAAAGCCCTCGATCGCATATTTACGTCCCTCGCCTGCGGCTCGGGCCGCAAACATCTGCGATCTCAGCCTTTCTTTGTATTACCACCATAGTTGTGTAATATACTATTTCTCAAACATGCAATGAAATATTAATGTTCAATAGCTAGGCTGCGAAGTATCACGTTTCGGGTGCGGCTAGACGAAACTCGAGAGGTCTTTAATGGAATTTCATACACAATTGGAGGCCAGAGGAAAATACCATCCTGCAGGCCTAGCTGAAGGATGGCCTTTTAAGCATTCCGTACCAAAATGGTAAAAAAGGAACCCTTATGGTTTATGGTGCGACTCTGTCTGTCTGTCCGTCTGTCACAGCAAGATATCTCAGGATCTACTAATGCTAGCGAGTTGAAATTTGGAATATTGTTAAAAACCGCTAACGGCTCGGGTTTGGACAAAAAAAAATCTTATACCTTTTTTACTTTTTTTTTAAAGGAGACCGAAATGAGATGTCGAAAATCAAAAGTAGAGCTATTATATCGAATGGGATATCAAATGAAAGGGTTTAATGTGTAGATACCAAAATCGTTTTTAATTTTTTTCTTAGACATGTAGTTTTTGATTTAAGACAAAAAACGTTGAAAAAAATACCATTCCCTCCCTATTATTTCCGAAGTTCCTGAACAGAAAAATTTGTAATAATTACCGATTATTAATATCATCCTAAATAATACAAGAAAAATAAAACGTTTTGCCTAACTTGCAGCGTTTTTTAGAAATTCGCAAAAATCGTAATACAAGCTTATTTGCTCCTACTAAACTAACCGCAGCATACGTCGATGTATGGGGACAACAGTTTTTCAAGAGCAAAGTTAAGTTAAGAGACGAGTTTGTACGGAACCCTCGGTGCGCAAGTCCGACTCGCACTTGACCGGTTTTTAATTTCCATTCCCAATCTATTTCTGACACAGCATCACGGCGTTCAGCCCTTAAAAAAACTATAAGCGATATTTGCTTTTTGGTTCGTTATGAAATTCTACCAATACGATTATTTAAAAAAATAATAAACGATGTTTGCTATATTTTGCAATTGTATTTGCGTAACATGAACATAACATATTCCAATAATTTTAAATAGCAAAGTCAAATACACATTTAAAATATCTAATCTATATATAAAATGAAGAAGGTAAAAATGTCTACTCAAACCGCAAAAAAAAACGCGTAGGTATTTTTTAATCATTTAGGAAAATAATTGAAATTTTTTCATTCGAATAATTGACTTGAAAAAAAAATGTAATTATATTTTTTTTGCATTTATTGTGCGTTGTTGATTTTTTTATTTAATATGAGTTCCTACGAAAACACCAAACGAGGATTTTTTGTCTAGTTTACTTTTTGGTTTGCCACGAAATTGAAATTGAATAAAGATTGATTTCTTGGTTTTTTTTTAATTTATTATATTTCATTGCATATTTGTGAAACGCACTATACATACCTCGGCGTGACAAAGTGTTGCCAGCCTCATAACTATCCGACCTCGTTACAATCGTCCTCTAATGTACTGGGCCGGCAAGCCCTTACTTCCCGGCCTCTATAGCAATGTACTATTCCACCTACAAGAAAATGCTGGCCAAGAATAGGATAAAGTTAGCAATAATTAATATAAGTTCCCATTCATTACTTGTAACTTTAATAATTTTTGACGATGGTTTTAAATAGGGATGTAACGATACCGATACCGATATATCGGTATCGCCGATATTATACAACCGATATTTGAAGAATTTGCTGTATGAAAAAAAAATCTGCAAAAAGTAATTTCAATTTCTGACTTAATTTATGTATTGGTCTATTCTATTACCTTGTGCAATGATAATTACTATGTTAATTAAATCTTTGGTTCTTAATAAAAAAAAAAAAATTTGAGTTGACAATTTATTATTTTTACTTTCTACTTTCAAGGTTGACTCTCTGGTAAATATAACCATAGTCATTGCCATTAGTTATAATAAGGACATAAAAATATCTGAAATTCATACTTCATTATTTAGCTAAGATATCGGTATCGGTATCGCCGATATTAACTACTATATATCGGTATCGGTATCGTATCGGCAAAACTGTGTATCGTTACATCCCTAAAATCTAATGTTATATACCAGGTGTTGCCTGTACTAGGAGCAAATAATTAAAATGTAGATGGTACTCCTCAAACAGAACATCATTTGTTCAGCGACATTTAAAAATAACTTATGTTTTAATTTTTAGTATAGGTACTTTAAAGTTTATTTGAAACCGCAATGTATTACGAAATTTTTTGTGTTTGTAGCGTGACAAGTAGACTGATGTTAACGTACATGCTATTTAATTTGTTTGAAAAAGATAAAATCTAAAGATTACATAATTTTTAAAAGTTGTTGAACGAACGTTTTATTGTTTTATGATTTGAATCTACGTTTTAATTATTTGCTCCTGTTACAGGCAACACCCGGTATAATAGGCTGTTAACAGTCTATTATAACGTTAAATTTAAAACATACACTGCGGCCAATTTACGTACATACCTACCTATAATGCAGACTACGTTAATTAGCTCCGACTATACCAGCTCGTTAGTTTATCATTATACTGGCTTTGACCTAAGAACTTATCTCGTACATTAAGACTTTTCTTATTAGAACAGTCGGTTGGCTAGATGAGTTATTCTTTATAAGAGGCTGCGGAACTATACTTTTTACCACTAACGATCCCGTCTCGGCAAAAATGCAGTTATCTTGTATTATTCGTCTACCACCTGGCAGTATAGTCAAAAGAACGCTTTTAAACGTAGTAGACTGTATAATCTTTAGTCATAAAAAGTGTTCAAATTGGATGTGGAGAGTTCCTAGCTGAAAATTAAAATCCCATCAAAAACAAAACATGTAAAAAAAATGCAAGTCTCGCAACTTCTACTACCACAAAAGTTGTGAGATAAAATATAAAACCAGGTCGGTTAATTTATGACCGTATCAATATTACACATATTTAGGTATCTGTTTAATAAATATAGAACGACTTGGACATCGTAAGGGAGTATAAAATTACAACATATCCTTTTTAACGGAACCCTATTACTAAGCCTCCGTTGTCCGTCTGTCCGTCAGTCAGAGGGTCAGAGGGCTCTAGCTTTTAATTCGTAACAGGTCGAGTCTTAAAACTTTCACTGACTGTGTATTGCCATTATAACAACAAATAATAAAAACAAAATAAAATAAAAAAGAAAAGGGGATCCCTAATCCCTATACAAGATACGTGTATTTCTATTGTTGCTTAAATATTAAATCAGGAATTAAAGTACCCCCTTTAATTCTTGATTTAATTTTCTATACAAGAAACGTGTTTTTTTGGCGATTTTTGCCCGATTTTAATAATGGTACTTATTTACATACTTGGTGAAATGTTCACACAATGTGTATTTCTGTTGTTGCTATAACAACAAATAACAAAAACAGAATAAAGTTTAAAATAAAAAGAGGGCCCCATTCAATACATGTGATTTTTCGCGTCTTTTTGTGCAATTCCATTACATAGGTACCTACCAAGCGTCAAGCTGCACCGGAAACGAGGTATTTTGCGGCCTATTTTTACTTAGGCACGTAATGTCAACATTTCATTACATGATTGGAAAATACAGTTGTTGAAATAACTATAGTCATTGACACATGGCAATTTTAAAATGATGGTGCACAATAACTAATTACTAAAAGTACTAATTTAATTTAAAAATACTTTTAGCTATTTGAGCGTTCTGGCACTTCATAAAAAGAAGCTGCTTTGATCTGTCAGCAAATAGGTAGCCTAATTCACGTAAGGAGTTCTATTCTGACCTGGGTTAACAAACCACCTAAGCCGTTACGGTAGATCCGTGACCATATCGGTTATATTATATCGCTTCAACCTTTGGCCGGTGTACCTCAATCGAGTTCTGATTCCGATCCTACTCGTATCTTGCCGCGCGATTCGCATTGACGACTTGCTTGGCGTTGCGTTTTGCGTTTCTCAGTTTGGCCGCGGCTACCAAGCGTGGAGGTTGTATTGCACCTGCGTCACGTACTTCTTATACATCGCAACTGCTGAAAATTCTTAAAACTTTGCTGTAATAGTGATGTGTTGTGTGTGACAATGGAGTATTATGTAAACTCCGCATGTCTTTTGAATGGGTTTACTTTGGTTTAAACTAAACCATATTTTGTGTACCGAAGTGAAGAGTGGATTTTGAACTTGGCCGCTTTTTTGTTGTGAGTATTATAAAAACATAAGCGTTAACTCGTTAAGTAACCGGTGACTAGATTAAATAGGTTGTTAACCCATGAGTTTAAATCAATCTATTATGTGGTGAATAAATTGCTACAAATCGATCAATTATGCAGGTAGTAGAATAATGTTAAGCTAATCAAGAACTTCAAGAAGGTACCCCGCTTACACACATAAGAGTGCAATCTTAGCTCTTACGTTTTTAAACCAAGTCGCAATATAATCCTTAAGATTGCTTCAAAGAACTAATAATTTTGTGAATAACTGATGAGTTATCGTAGATCTTGTAAGTGCACATACATCTCTGCGAAGTGTAAAAACGCGAAATTAAACGACCCCTAAGTAGGGTAGGTATTAATGCCTGGCACTGTACCTGCATAATAAAAAAGTTGTATCTTCGCTTATTTACGACAAGCTTTTTTCTGCGCGAGTAATTGATCATGCTGAGATCCATCAGGAAGTAATGACGTTGCAATTTGGTAAGTACCTACATAGTTCTTTTCTGCCCCTCAGTTCGTAATTATCTTTATTGACCAATCCTGTCTTGCAATGAATTTTTATAACAAGCAGAATTTATTGATCGTCCGTCACCGATTCTTAACATTAATTCTGTAAACCATAGGTCCACAGGCGAAGGCTCATGTTCACCAAAAATACCTACTCATTTAACCAGATTCTAGACATAAATTGTTAGCCTTTTTATTTTTTAAAGATCAAGGCACAAAAAAATCGTTAGTGCTCGATCATGAAATTCATGATCCACATTGGGTTCACGAATTTGGAGGCACGGCAGTCCCGCCAAGTCGAGCAAATTCTTATTAGGTAAATACTGGATGATCGCAATTTAATTTTTCTTTGTCTCTATCTTCTACCGAGGTCACGTACCTATATAAATTATATAATACATAGCAGTCATGATCTAACTAAATTAAAATGTAGAGTCAGTTGGGTGTTTTTTAATTAAAATCCCGAGGTAGGTAGGTACTTTCTCAGAATTGGTATGAACTTTTGAGGTTTATCTGGCTCAAAAACGTTACTACTTTCGAATATGTTATTTCTACTATTAATATTTTCCTAATGTCTAATAATGTCAGTAATGAATGGGTGTGGATTTTTGTTAATTTGGAAATCTGGGGGCACGGCAGTGCCCCCGCCAAATCGAGCAAAACAAAGGCAGGGCCGTACCATCCTTTTTTTCGAAGCCATTCAAGCCATTTTCATCCTCCCGTAATTTTGTGTTGGCTAAAGCTAGAACCCTGCATTTTCAGTGATATAGGGTCATTGTGCCGGTAGCGCGGACAGTGCCAGTTCGCGGACAAATGGCAGGCAACATTTCTTAAAATCAAGAAAATAGGATTCCCAAGTGATTAGTTGAATAAAAATACGTCTTACGCGGATCTTAGGTAGTGGGGCAATAAGACTACATTGTATTTAAAACAAGGGATGGAACCCTAATGCAGGGATTCGCCGGTCAATTTATGCTATTACCGTGTGATGAGTGGACGTACGGTAAGTTACAAGAAAAATTGCCGCGGCGCTCGGGGCTTGACTGTAAGTTTATCAATTAGTTTTAATGTTGCATTGCTATTAGATGTTTAGTTAGGTTAATTATGAAACTTTTAACTTGATGTTATGGAATTTTTGTAATATATTGACTCAATTTAATAAAAATGAAGTGTCCGCAGAACCGGTATGCGGGTTTGTTAGGTACACCGGTTGGCGGACACGTGGTCGCTAACCGAGATACCTTATCGAATTTTGATTTTCACTTTGTGTTAAAAGTAATGCTCAAAACTCTCTCAAAACTCAAGATATGTTAAGATTAATGGATTTACAAGTTATTATTTAGATTGCGACCACTTTTTTCTTTTAAGAATCATAGTAAAATTGATTTGAAATTAATCACTAAACAGGTGTCCGGTGAACCAAAACAACGAAAATATGCTTTCAGTATGCGGACACATGTGATTATTGGGACACAAAATATATTAATTTGGTTTAAAAAAAACGCTTTGTAGGTAAAACCTTTTAATTATGTGGCCTATGTTGATATTTTGTACAATTAACTGAAAAATTTGTTAAAAAACTGGTGTCCGGTGGACCGAAACAACGTTAATATGCTTTCAGTATGCGGGGATTATTATAGCCATTTATAACCCCCGACACAAAAAGAGGGGTATTATAAGTTAGAAAGCTATGTGTGCGTGTCTGTCTACCTGTGTGTTTATCTATGGCGCCGTAGCTCTTAAACGGGTGAACCGATTAAGATGTGTTTTTTTTTTATTTGAAAGCAGGTTTTCTAGTGATGGTGCTTGAAAAAACATGTGTCATCAAAATGGCTTTAGCCGTTCATGAGATATCCGAATTTGAAATGAAAAGGTCGAAATTTTTAAGTCGGGGTGTTTTTTAATGCTATTAATTTATATTTTAGATGCCACCTCCAAAATATAGAGATAAAACTAAAACAAAAGTAAAATTTCCTGATAAAGATTTAAAGAAGGCACTTAATGCAATTTAGACACACGGCAAAGGTTTAAGCCTTAAACATGTTTCCCTTAAACTTTAAGCGAAATCGTTAAAGCATTTAGCATCCCTCATTCAACGTTCCACGACCGTCTTACTGGAAAGCGTCATGATACTCTGCAGTCAAAAGAACCAGAACCTATATGGGAGCTGAAATGAAGTCAGATGGAGAATGGACTCTAAGAGAGTGCGAGAAACGCAAGATAGATACGCTTGAAATGTGGCACTGGAGAAGAATGCTTGGCATATGCCGGACAGAATTTCGCACTAACCAGTCCATTCTTCAAGAGCTAAACAGACAGAACAAGACAGCCCCTATCCTCCGTAGTAAAGTCCTCACTTTTTTCGGACACGCGTCAAGGCCTGAAGCTTTGCTCATGGCAAAGTAGACGGTGCTAACCGTACAGTATAGGTCTCCCATGAGGTGGACCGACCAAGTCAAGTCTGCCACAAACTGCCCTTTGCACGAGAGCACCAGGCGCGCATCTGTTAGAGAAGAATGGCACCGTGTGGTTAAGCTTGTCACTCAAGCCATGAAAGCCACGACCACTGTACCAAGACTGTAACGACAAAGAAGAGAACTGACTGCCGGCTGCAACTTCTGTTTCAGCCGGCAGTCAGTCGCCAGATGGCAGTGTCTTCGGTCCTTTTTTTTTAAGCCTGACAAACTTGCAAGCCTTACTGGCTGTTGCAAGAATCGGACCCAGTGGGGGCAGTGCCTTTCCCTGAGGTCAAACCAGGTCGCTGGCCGTACTACCTTGAGTGGATCAGACTAGGTGGGAGCCGGGGGTGCACCTTGAAGTTACGCTGATTGCTCAAAGTGAGCAGCGGACCAGCGGGAAGGTTGAAGCGGATCAACCTGTCCTTATGTGAGTGTGTGAATCGAACGAATATGAGTTTTGGTTGCCGGTTCGCTAAACATAGCCCAGCTAAGAAGACTCCGCCAAGAAACTTAGCTGGGCCCGACGCCCGAGCAAGGTCGGAGACTCCGACCTGGCGGCGCGGCATTGCGGCTTTTGGCGGAGCTTTGCGGTTCCGACTCGAAGTGAAGTTAATCCAGGACATTCTGGTTCTGGGGCAAGTCGGGACGCGGCCCTTGTGTGCTGTTGTCGTGAAGAGGTCGACCCCGCCGACGGGGACGATGCTGCGTGCGTCGGACTCCGTCGACGACATCGCAGCGATTAGTCTTTCGAATCCTGCTGAGATGTCGTCGTCCGGGTCAGTGAGGAAGCTCCTAGGGCGCCGAGTGAAGCGACCTCTGGTGAGGCTGGACTGGCTGAGCTCGTGTCTTTGGTCCACTAAACTCGTCTTGGAAGACAATTGTGAGAAAAATGTTGTCCAAGCCCGAAAACTTGAACTCATGTGTGACCAAAACAAACTTTTGCAAGTTATTTAAGGAAACATTAAAAATTGCCTATTTTTTATTATCTGAGTGCTACTAAGTACTTATGATATTAGTAGGAAAATATATATATATATATATATATATATATATATACAATATAAAAATATATATTATGTTCTATGTTGTATTATTTGCGATTTTATTTGCATAAAACTCAGTGTCCGCTAACTGGCAACTATTGTCCGCACACTGAAAAAAGTGTACGCCAACTGAAATTTCGGCTATTTTTCATTTTTTTCCCATTTTATTCGTATTCACATGCTGAATAGGATAGTACCATTACTTTTTCACAAAAAGACTATATTCTTGACATATTTAAATACTTATCACCATTATTTTTCGTATAAAACATATATTTTAAAGAGGTTGAAGTCAGCAACTCCGTTAACTGTCCGCCAACCGGCACAACCACCCTATAAGAAGACTCATAAGAAGACTCATTGGTCATAAGAAGACTTAAATATATTCTCAATTTGAACGTGTAGTTTAAGAACTATTGCACGTCAAAGTTCCTTAATTTTGTCACTGACTGACTGATGATCATCATAATTCTAAGGTACTTCAAGCAGACCCCTCAAGCTCCAAATTTAGCCTATCATGTCAGGCAAAACCTTTAAAATATTGCAATTTCAATACAAACTGCATAAGTAAGTTTGTAATGTAATGTTTGTTTGTAAATGATACAAATACATGCGATTACAAAGTTAGTATTGTAGTTCGACTTGGAAATAGAATGGATTGGAATATAATAAATAAAGGAAGACCATTTAAAGTCGAGTTCTGTTGACACCCCCCCGGTACTGACTTGGTTTAACATTACATATCAAAACTTTTTTATTGCGTTAACTGCGTTGCGAGACTTGCATCTTTTTACATGTAATATTTTTGATGGGATTTCTTTTACTCACTTTATTTCGTCGGGTGACTACCAAAACTTATTGACAAGCAAAATTGAAATTATTGGAATACGAGTATAAACCGTGCTTTGAGTCTAATTTTATCGTTACTTTAATTTTTTGGACATAATTAGAGTAGATTAGAGTTTTGGTTGTCACCATACCATTTATTAAATAAAATTGTAATAAGAAGGTGGAATGGACCTTGATTAAAAATATAATTAACCTCTACTTGTTACTCGATATCGATTCTAACGGATCCGGTTGTAAAGCCACTGGATTATCACGTTTTGCATATAAATACGATACTCTACATTGATAAAGAAAGTCGATAGGGTTTATTTATTTAACTGATAACCAAACGATATAGTAGAGCACTTAGCGACTCTTCATATAATATGACCTGCCAACAATGACCACGCCCTTGGTAAGGTACGCGCAGCGTGGGTGGACAGACGAACCTGATCTTATAAGGGAGTGTCGGTGCATGCTGTCTGGCCAAGGCTATACTTTCGCGACCTATGGGGGTGGCTTATGTCTTGCAGTAGACGTCCGTGGCAAATTCTTTCCGATTTCAAAGGTGTGTCTAAGCAAGACGAGCCGAGCACGAGCGGAGCCGTTCTGGGCGTCGTTTGCGGCGTCAAATGTGGTCTTACAACGAACCTACAACAATCATTGTCCTCGAGCGCGATGCAAATCCCTTCGTGTTCCGACAATTAACGGAGCACATTCGAGCATGAAGCAAATGCTCGAAGGGCGCTCGTGCTCGGCTCGTCTAGCGTAAACGCACCTTAAGGGTGTGGATTTCATTCCATGTGCGTTAGTGGTATTCCTACTATTGATACGTACCTACTAGTTATGCGCCTGTCAAAATGACAAGTATTTCTGGCGACATAGAATACGAGAAAGTTACTGGAACCATTTTATTTACATGCGAACTGCTAATATTTTGCTTTGTTATGGTTGATGGGTTTGCGGTTTGACCCTGGTCTCACCTGGTGGAAAGTGGAGACAAGGTTAAAGTTATGCGCCTGTCAAAATGACAAGTATTTCTGGCGACATAGAATACGAGAAAGTTACTGGAACCATTTTATTTACATGCGAACTGCTAATATTTTGCTTTGTTATGGTTGATGGGTTTGCGGTTTGACCCTGGTCTCACCTGGTGGAAAGTGGAGACAAGGTTAAGGATAAGTTAAGAGTCAGTTGACTGTTATCATATCGTACAATAAATAAATCTTCAATACTTGTTATATATATAGTACTTAAACTACATATAGGTAAACAATTTTTCTCAAACATGCAATGAAATGTTGACATTACGTGCCTAATAATAGGCTGCAAAGTACCTAGTTTCCGGTGCGGCTTGACATTTGGCATATAATGGAATTTCATAGAACATTGTCGGCCTAGGTCGGAAATGTATTTTTTTTTATTTCTATTCTACATTTATTTGGGACACGGCATCACGGCGTTCAGCCATTAAAATATATATATGTCGCAGTTTCGTTCTGCAAATTAGATATTACGTCATCTGTGGGCATTTTGATGCGTAAATCGCTAGTGGGTTCCCCGAGATTATAAAAATAGTCAACTTAGTCCATTACACGATTTAATTAGGTTACACAATATTACAGGTCGATTGTCCTTGATAAATCTCTAACACTAGGTAATTAGTCCAATTATCAAATTAATCACTCGTCAACACGCATGTGCGTCCGCGCACGATAAGGGCTCGCTGAATCTCTGCCGGTCCTTCCTCCGCTGCCCGCACCCCGAAGTACTTGAGAGTGCTTCTACGAATTCCCGACACGGCCATCACTGACCATCACCCGTCCTCGGGTGCATCTCCTGAAACAATACAGCCATAGCACAGTATTTCCATCCAGAAAATCCAAACAAGCCTTAAATTACGTGTCAAAACTAAACTTTTACAATTACTTCTTTGCCAGATGCCAAACCGTCAATTCCTGACTTCATCAGATTAGTATGAGCTTCAAACCAACTTCAATCAGACTCTAGCTGCTCCAACAGCTCGCGCATGCTCTCTAAGACATGCTCACTGTGCTTCAACACAGTTCAAGTCGCTCCAACGACTTTCAGACCTACTTGTGCACAAGATTTCAGCCGACGCTACGGCTCCAGTCGCTCTAACGACTCTCTCACAGTCATAATCCACCATTTTTGTGCTCCAACACAAAGAATCCAGCCGCCCCAACGGCTTACCACACCGCTCCGACGGTATCAGTTACTAGACACACTGACGCTAGTAACCATAGTCTGTGAAGCGCTCATACTAAACTGTTACTTGTTGTCTGATTTCTTTCTTCATTTTCAATTAACACATAGTCTATAACACAGAACTTTGAAACAGAGGCTTTTCTACTATCAAACCTAGTCTTGTCATAACTAGCATTTTTAATAATATTTTGATTTGCTTGTTCTCTACTTTTTTTAACATTGATCTCTACACTATCGTTATCAACAGCCATAAGAGCCAATGGCCTCGCCACTTTACCAATCATTAACTCCAAAGAGCTGGACTTAGTCACTCGATTCACAGTACAATTAATAGCTAACTGAATTCTGCCTGACTCATCTTGCCATGAAAGATTACTACTAGCTTCAACAGAAGTGAGCATACTTTTAAGTGTACTCGTGGAAAGGTCCACTTTTCCGTTTGCACGACTCTCGCCTGTAGTAGCTATAAGATGTAACTGAATGTTCGACGAATTACAAAAATCACCAAATTCCTTGCTAGCAAAGCAGCGACCTTGATCTGCTACGACGCGACTGGGTGCCCCAAATAAGCTGATTCCGGAATTCAACGCCCTGATACTACTTTTGGAATCAATATTCTGCGAATGATGCAGTAGAACGAACTTTGTAAACGCATCAATAATAACAAAGACATACTCCTTAACGTAATTTTTACCACTTAATTTGCCAGATGCGTCTATATGTACTGTATGCCAAGGCACACTAACTTTTGGAATTGGATGAAGTTCAACTTGTATTTTACCAGAACATGGTTTAGCTATTTTGCTAGTTATACAACTTTTAACAAACTTACGGACATATTTTGCCATATTTTCAAACCAATAATGCTGTTAATATAAACATTGCGCTTAGGAATGCGCGTCACCCTGCGCGGGCCCCGATCGTTGAGAACTTAAGGGCACCCCGCGCTGACACGGCGATCCTGACTGTCACACGTCCTCGTGTGCTAAACAACGTCACAGAGTGTCTCTAAAAGAACACAATCGCAAACAGTATAACTTGCTCGGCTATCCTGCCATCAAGTCTCAACAATGACACATTGGTAAGTTCCCAAAATTCCTGACGCATCTTATCAGCAAGACGCCAACTCAACAGTAACACATTATCACAGGACACAAATCAGATACAGCCCAAAATCAAGTAGCTCAATCTTGACACAAACATCAACTGGCTCAACATAACACATGTGTTAAGACACATCAAAACAGACCAACTAGGTCATATCTCATCCACCATTGCATTCCATTGCAATCAAGGTCCGACAGACTATAGCTCCACCAGTGCAATGTAATATTCACATGCAAACGTAACCCTCCTGCTTGTCACCACCGCGCAGTCTCCGTACCAGCTAAACTGGGTTTGGAATGTGACCTACAGCTAATGAACAAGTCAGTAGATCACTTTGCAAGAGCCAAAACGAATCGCCATACACCATGCTGACCATAACAACACTATGCCAGCCACGTGCATCATCGACTCGTGAATATTGTTAATCACAGACCATCCCAATCGAGGTACCATGGGCAGGCATCTCGTTCGACGGTTACGTTGAACTTTACGATAAAGAACATTGGAGCGAATCTCGTAAGTTTTTCTTATATCTTCTTAGAGCGTCGCATTACGAAGGTCTGAAATAATCTTTTGAATTTCAGGATTCCTTTCTTGCTCAGCTTGCAACCAGTTTGTCGCTAACTGAGCGCTGTCAATGAAAGACAATTGGCGTGTTGCATTCTAGAACCCTAGCAGTAAATTATTTGGAAGTCAAATAATTGAAGATAAGCCCACTATCGGTGAACGCGAGGAGATAGGTCAATTTTATTTTGAGTCGCCTTTACTGAACGACAACCAGTAACTACGATGAACTTTGCAGAAAATGTCGAATATGTTTAATAGCTTTTACAACTGCAAGAGTTTCTAGTTCGTATGAATGATACCGCAATTCGGCAGAGGATGTTTTCTTGCTGTAGTAAGCCACTGGGTGTTGTTTGTCATCAACCTTTTGTATTAAAATGGCCCCATAACCATCTACACTGGCATCAGTATGGATCTCGACGTCAGCATCCGGATTGAAAATCATTAAAACGGGTTCTGACGTTAATAGTGATACTTATAGAATGGACGCATAATGCTTGAAAAATTTGGCACCAACTAACGAAAGTAAGAGGCAAGCCCAATAAATTGCCTTAGTTGAGTTACAGTCTGAAGAGGTTCGAGTTTTGTAATTGCCTCTATTTTTGAGGCTTACTTTACCATCCCCAACCACAAAGAAATTCGATACGTTTCTTAAGAAAAGAACACTTTGAGGTTGAGTGTAAAACCGGCCTTGGACAAGGTATCTAACACTAGACGAAGTCTCTCCAGTCCCTGTTGTTCATCAGATGAAGCAAATGGCATAGCGATATATTCTCATTGACCATCAGGGGTAACAAAAGCAGTTTTCTCAATAGGGTATTTGACAACAATCAAAATAAATTCATTAACTCTAACCAGCAAATTACGCTTCCAAAACAGCCCGGATAAAATCATTCAAACTTATTTTCGTGCCATCAACGATTTTACAATGACGAAAACTAATAATAAGGCACCATGTTGAGCATGACGTCATAAGATAGTATTTCATACTAAACTGCATACTTTCGGAGCGTTTTGACACTTCATAAAAAGAAGCTGATTTGAACTGTCATCAAGGAGCCTATTGAATTTGGTTGAACAGAGATTTGATGGTAACCACTCAACATGTCGAGAACTGTGAACCATTTAGCACCAATAAGTCTAGCAATCTGATCCTCGATTAATGGCAAGGGATATCTATCAGCAACCGTGTTGTTGTTAAGTTCCCTATAATCAACACACATTCGATCAGATCCATCCTTTTTCTTTACTAAACACAGCACTGGACTCGAAAACGGAGAGCAACTACCTAGGACGTATAACTCCAGCATGCAGTAACTCGTCTATCTTTTTCTCTAAGAAACTTACGCTGCACTCATTCGATAAGGGCGTCGTTGAACAATACGTGATTGATCAATTAGACATATCTCTAACTTTCCTGTGTTGACTCTACGCTCAGAAATTTCTTCAGCAAAGAACAAAGAATATTCTTGTAAAATTTCCATCAATTGCGTTTTAAAACTGTTGGGAACGTCACTATTGATGTCGTCAAAACTTATTTCATTCCCACAATCAGTTTTAACACCTACGTCGTTATAAAACACTTGAGCATTGTCCCGAAACAGAACGACGGCATTCGTAGTAATAGCAACTTGAAACCCCAGCGATAAGATTCTCGCGCAACTTCATAACATAAACAATAGAACGACATGAAAAAGAACTTTTAAACAACGTACGTTACTACGCACAACCGATTCTATGTACTTGCATCTGTTAACTAAGCCATCTTAATGCTACAACATTAAGTAATCGCTATTCAGATTTATTGTCATCAAAACTCTCCTTAACTCGTGAAATCTCAGTTCCAAAATCTAAACAAAATGAATACGACTGACCGTTATTCATCTAGTGACCACGCTGATTTGCCAACCACACAAAGGTTAGCGCTGCTTCACGTACTCGGGCCCGACGGGTTCCTCCCGACGTCTGCCGACGTCCGACACGCAGAAGCGATGTGGCCCTCCACTCCACATCGGAAACAGGTCACTTTCCTTTGTTCTTCATGTTTTCTTTCCTGCATTTTCAGGCGTTCTTATTGAAAATCCACAGCTTTATGGCCTGTCTCGACACATTGAAAACAGCGAAGTGAAACACTGGAGGTTTTAACCCATTTTGCATTCGCAGCATTTCACACCAAAATTCACTGTTATTGTCACTTTCACTATTACCACCATAATTATCTCGGGGTGATCCCACTTCTGATGTCGCAGTTTCGTTCTGCAAATTAGATATTACGTCATCTGTGGGCATTTTGATGCGTAAATCGCTAGTGGGTTCCCCGAGATTATAAAAATAGTCAACTTAGTCCATTACACGATTTAATTAGGTTACACAATATTACAGGTCGATTGTCCTTGATAAATCTCTAACACTAGGTAATTAGTCCAATTATCAAATTAATCACTCGTCAACACGCATGTGCGTCCGCGCACGATAAGGGCTCGCTGAATCTCTGCCGGTCCTTCCTCCGCTGCCCGCACCCCGAAGTACTTGAGAGTGCTTCTACGAATTCCCGACATATATATATATAATTTTTTTCCAGTTTTATTTATATAAAAAAGACATGAATTTAACAAATAACATAACACATTATAAACAATTTTCAATCATTTTAAATTGAAAACTTAACTACAAGATACACATTTATAATATTTCATCTAAATATTCGCGGTAAAAACGTATACTGCAACAGTTTTTGGAAAGGATATTGAAAATTTTTCTTTCTGTAATTTTATTTTTTATCTACTTTACTTTTAGTGTCTCTAGAAAATAAAGGTTGATCTTTTGGTAGTTTTTAATTTATTTCATTGCATATTAGAAAAGCACTATACATACCGCGGCGTGAAATGGGGTTGCCAGCCCCATAACTATCTGGCCTCGCGTTCGCTCGGCCATCTTTATGTACTCGGCCGGCAACCACTCACTTCCCGGCCTCTGTAGTAATGTACTATTAACCCAACGTTTGTGATCGTGTTGTCATCAAACTATTCAGTACCAAGTTTCCACTCTACGTTTACCTCGAATATATAGGTAATAATGCACCTGAAAGAATAAAACCAAAGAAACTACAGAAACGAGACATATTATAATTAAAATATGTGACAAGTAGGTACCTAATTGACTTGTTTTTACGTCTGTCAATGTGATTTAGTAATCATTTCTCTGCATAGGAAGGAACCAAGAATACATATATTAGGTGATAAATAACCTGTTTATTAAACGCTGAGCAAAAGTCACACAAAGTCATTGTTTATGGTGTGGCTAAGAAAATTACTGGATGCCTACTCCAAAAGTTTGAAATTCGAAGATCGTATCGTGCCGTTCCTCTTACTCTCTTGTAGCTAGGCGCGATCGTAAGATATGAATTTCGATTTTCGGGTTGTATGTAACCCCTGGTTAACTTCCAACGGCCGTTTGGCCTTGGTTCTAGACATGTTTATTGTTATGGAAAGCTAGTAATTATGTAAGAACGTGTCCGCGAAAACATTCAATGTTCCAAATAGTGGGTATCTAGTACCTGCATAAAACTATTCAATGTGGTCAGAAACGATACAAGTAGAATCCGAACGTCGATTTCTGAATTGGCAGATAAAATGCTGGCAAGTGTAAATAAAATTGTTTATAAAGGCAGGAGTTTTGCTTATTAAAACACCATTATTTTATAAACTCAGAAATATGACCGTTTTCATTGCTTTCATTCGATAGGTAGGTACTAAATAATACCTTAAACTTAAAACTGACAAACTTTTTTAAATGATGCCAAAGGCACTACTGCTATGGTAATGTATAATTGGTACTAAACTGCTGTATCGTGGCAACGTAGGTTATTGAGCTATTAAACTAGGTATTTTTCTCTCCTAGCCAATAGTGTTCCAGCATTCGTTCCTTTTCCTTAGTCTATGATAGTTAATATTCATCATGTCAATTTGAACAAAAACCAATTTTGTTAAAACATCGTAAACTTTTTGACAACGTTAACTTTACCTACGTCAATTCCTCGTAGAGTTTGGACTAGGGAATGCTATACCCGGTCAAATAAGAAACCCGGGTATTACCCGACTCTAAATAAAGTCAGTTACCCGGAGATCCGGGTTGCATTCCTCAGTTTGCACCTTTTACTCCCTGAATTGTTTGTTCAACGCTAATGAATCTCAAATTGCTATGATTTTAAAGATCTCCGCTGTCTGATAAAAAATTCACAAATCGGTAGCAAATCTTCTTGGCAAAAACTGGCGGCGAAAATTCCAGATTATTTCGTTCGGGGGATAAAAGGTTTTATGAGGTCGTAAAAAGCAGATCTTTCTTCTACGCCCGTCTGACAAATATCAACACTGAGGCGGTTACTGTTGATTGTATAGTCAGATGTAATGCTATGAAATATGTGGTTAAGTTACATACGCAAGATAAAAAAGATTGCATTAACTTTGCTACGCTAAAAATCTAAAATATATTTGTAAAGGTAAGCATGTACCTACCCAAGTGGTCTGGTTATGTAATGAGATGTTGATGTATCTTTCATTTAAATTTCTATACAGCTGTTACGACGTACGATAAATTGACTAGAATAGGGACATACACCAGATTTTCTAAGCGTGATATGACTAGGTATTTTTGTTTAGAAATTGTATAGTCATAATTATAATCATAAGTATCATAACCAATCATTACTCTAGAGTAATGATTGGTTATGATACTTATGATTATAATTATGACTATATAGAGCTAGCTCTATTGATACAGTCATTTCGAATATTCGCGGTCGCACAACACTGAATATGTTGGGATGTTGTTAGGATACATATAAGTAGTATAAACTCGATGTTGCCTAAAAAATTACTTTATGAACACTATTCTTCAGAAATGAGAGTTCTCTAATGATTTCGTTATTCTTCGATAACTGGCTTGAAAGATAGCTAAAAGTACAAATTAGATCTTATTAGGAAAAATGGCTATTTTTTGAAGTACCATATCTCAACATTTTCTAAACATACAGGTTACGATTACACTCATATTGTAGGGAATTTTATCTACTTTAATAGTATCATAAACAACTTTTCCCTGAAATGCATTGTTTAGAAGGTATAGACCAAACTCTGAAAAATGACCGAAAATTTCGGTGTTTTTCGACCACCACACATTTAGCACAACTTCTTCGAAACTGCATAATCGAGTTTATACTACTTATATGTATCCTGACATCCCAACATATTCAGCGTTGTGCGATTATTTGCGACCTCACCCGGATTTTTAAGTTTGCCACGACCGTTGTATATGTTTTCAGAGTAGCATTGTTTTAATTTGATTAATTATGAAGTAAGTTTGATAAGTAGGAATAGAATAATATGACTAAAATATGCTAACGCACTCGTAATCTTATCTGGTGTGTACCTAAATTTTTCGTAATAGGTACGGGACATAATACAAATTACGTTTCCCGATTTCCTAGTATTCTTAGCAAAATTTTACGATATAATCCGTGCAACTGACATGAAGGGTTATGCAGATCAAGCTCTCAATAGCATATTATTATCGTGGCCGAAGGGCGGGTCCTCGCTCCCAGGTAACGTGAGGTCACGCATGTAATATGAAGTCTTTGTGCCTACATCCCAACTCAATGTAATCTGACTTCCGAACGTAGGCGCACCGTGGAATACTTAAGTAGGTAGCTTTAAAAATAAGTACACGGTTTTGGGATCACACATATTATTCTATCCGTTTCACTTCACTTATATTACTAGTTTACCATTACGACGCTAGGCTTTGCGGTGATCCTGGTCCTTGATCTTAACATTCTAATATTTATAGTCATAATAGTTTTTTCTAACTATGTTCTGGACCCTTTCTGGGATTTATATTAAAATGTAGTGTCAACCCTAACCCGACGCACCCATGTCAAAACGCCTAAGCCTTAACCTAAAATAGTTTCAAGTTTCAATCGTATGTATCCACAGATTACTCTTAGATTTTTTGTCTTTGCCCAGCTAACGTTTTTCGATGTGAAGCGTAAAAGGGAAAGAACATTTATTTTCCACGACAGAGGTTCAAGACGTGTCGGCCTCTTGAAAAGGTGAGAACTGACAACTGCAAAAATCCAAGTCTAAATCCATCTCAATTCTGGGTAAAACGTTACTCATGTATATTTTATGGCAATGAATAAACCAACAGAATGTTTGATAAGGTCGAAAGAACTGTTGTCGATATGCGTTTCTATAGAAGAAGAATGCGTGAATAGGGTAGGTAAAGTTTTTGGATGATGTGTATTTATATATTTTTTCTATAGTTCCCGACGTAATGATATACTAATTAGCACTAATTTTGTCTGCCTGGCGTCCCTTTTTTTAAGTGTCAAATCGAGAATTTAATACAATAATTTGGAAAAATTACAGGGAATAAAAATGCAATAGCGGTGATTTCTAGATCGTCGGGAACTATCGGAAAAATATATAAACTACACGTCTTTCAAAAACTTTACCTACCCAATTGTTATCGTTATCATCGCGATAAAACTTGTACCTAGTGACAGTGACTGCTTCGAATTAATCAATAGAAATTATCAGGTTGAGTGGGAAATCAACAGTATAGGTAATTTCTTTACTACGAGTTACTAACATTTTAACAATTAGTTAGTTATTATTTTAATATAAAAAGTCATTCAACTAAGGATAAGTGTTTAACCAATCTGGAAATGTAGATATGGTCAACTTTTATCCATCCATCCATACAATAACAAACAATAAAAAACTCATTGGCGTCGGCGCGATGCAAACTTGATGAAGTTTGCATCGCGCCGACGCCAATGAGTTTAGAGTTATGTATTAGATTAGACATATTCCTGTAACGTGTTCCAAACTTCCCGATAGGAAAAAAGCAGACAGGTGTGAGTGTGACTCGCCTGCCCAACTATGTAAACAGAACTTGGTTATGCTTCCGTCCCTTGGGTATTCAACCAATTAGAAACTTTGAATGGATGTATCTTTTCGTTTTGTACTTTCTGTTATATTTCTATGATTAATACCTAGAAAATATAAATCTCATGTGAGTTTTCAACATTTTTAATTTGTATGCCAAACGTAAAAGTGGAACCCTGTTACACACATGACGACAAAAAGTGATAAGAAATGAATTTTCATCATTGAAATACGGTTTATTATGTCATTGTCAATGACCTTAGGGATACCTAGTTATTATTACATTTGACATTCCGACATTTCTAAGTCCTCCGCCATAAAACTAACGGTTTAGTTATACACGATATAATACGATTACATCGTTTTATTTACATTTATCTTTAGTAGAATCGTTTGACTCGTTACGACAAGGTTCCATGGCGGGCTACACATCGCATTGATGTTTACAAAAACAACATAAATAACTAAGCTGGTTGATTGATACCTACTGTCGTTAATAAGGTTTTTCTACTCCTGTACTTTTATCTGTATTTTACTTAGTCACGAACACTAATTGAACATACATAATATGAGTTCAGAGAAGTCTATACTCTATTCCCCTTAACAGCACTACTGTCGTTATAGTCACATTACGATACTGCTAGCAGCCACAGACTTCTAAATCTAGGTTAAACTTAGGTCAATGATTAAGCGCCCAATTCTAACTTTACGATAAAAATGCACAACTACCAACTTAACAAACAATTAAATTCCTACGGTTTTTAAGAAAAACAAAACTTTCTGAACTAAATTCATTGATGCCAACATAAAAACAAAAGTATTTTTAATATATTCACTGCGTGTCAATTTCATTTAAAAAAAAAGTTTACCATAGACACATACCGTCAGTCATACGTCATATTTGCCTTCTTTGCAGGTTATGCCTTGTTTGTATTTTATATTTTAAAACCTAGTCGTAGAAAAAGTATTGTATGCAACGTTGTATAATTAAGTCAAAAAACGCTCATTGCGTCTCTATTTGCGATACTCACCGCATTCGCGGCTCGTATCGCAACTCACGCAATTCGCATTTTTAGAGCCTAACTTGCATAAAATACTATTCTCTATTAGTATCAACCAGTCTAGTCAGTCAGTTATGTTGTTTTTGTATACATCCCTTAGTTCCAGTATCAGTTCATCCCGTAGTTTTAGGTAGACGTTTTGCTTAAAAATAAAAGCTAACGTACGTAACGTTGTTAACGAGTAAAATTTTCCTTATTGGTTTCATTATGAACAGTTCCGTTTTCTCCCTCCATTTCAAAACACGCATTTCTAATAAAAATAAATAGCGTACCTACCTATTATAACTTTTTCAAATTTTACATACGGTACGGTAGGATCGTGTGTTTCAGAGCTGGGCCAACTATCAGATCGATAACTTGTACTTACATGCAAACTACTAAACTCATAAGGATTAAGATGTTCCTATAGTGCAAGTTGCAAGGGACGAGTTTTGGTCACAGCTCGAGTTGCAATTAAGAGGACCAGTAAGTTAGCTAGATTTTTATTTTCAAATGACATGAAAGATATACCTACTACGAGTAAGCTATATCAATTATAACAAATCGGTACTTAATCGTGTAAAAGCATGATATATTTACATCGATGTTTCAAACGTGCTGTAAATGTCCTGTTAAATATATTCTTCGTCAGTATCACTCTTGACAGAGTGATCTTGGTCGTCATTTTAGGTGTTGGTGGCACGCTGTACAATCCTTCGCCAATTCGCCATTCAAATATACCTACCCGTTAAATATACTTATCATGTTTTTACGCGATTAAGTCTCATTTGTTTATATTTATGAATGAAAATCGTGAAAGTTTAAACCAATATACCTATAACCGCAGAACCCTTTTGAATATATGTTTGGAAAACTGCATTGGGTGTTTCTGCCGTCTTATTTACAGTTAGCAAATCGCTATCCGCTTTGTATATTGTTCCATGACAATTTTTTCTACGTAACCTCAATGTAGGGATGCGCTTTCATCCTCAAGCATCAATAATTCACTTTGTAGATACCTTTAAGTAATGTATTGGCTTTCTTTAATTTTCGTGGGGTTCGTGAAATAACCGCCATTACTTTTTTTTGTGTTTCTCGAACTTTAGGCTTTATTTATATATTGATTGGCACGTTACACATGTTTATTCACTGTAATTTTATTATATTTATTTATTTATTTACATGTACATAAATAAGATATTATTTTTTCTTTTTAACTGAAATAAACGAACGAATCTACTTCTCGCCATTTTGAGATCAATCCACTGGGATTCATAAACATCAAGGCCACCCACGTGCGAAAATATTTTTGGTGTAACATTTTCCCGCAACAGTGGCCACGCGTAATTCGAAATGAATTTTGCGTTTGAATCAAGAAACGATTTGAACGCAGATTTGAAACAGCTTGATTTTCGCGAAATTAGATTGGTAAGGAACAACTTCGTTCAGTTATAGCTGTGCGAATGCTGAAATTATTCACGGCTTGTAGGTACTTAATGAAAACGTAAATAACATCACGAAGTTTATAAATAATAAACGTGGCGTTACGAGGGCTCCGTATGGAATGTGCAATTTGTGCCTTGAAAGCGTGGCGCCTTTTAATGAACGAATTCGCTCACTTGGGGATACGCTCCGCGGTTACCATACAAACAGCAAATGTATTATAATATTTATAATAGTTTATCTACACACAAACTCTTTAATATGCGTTCAAAAACTGCAAATTACAACCAGCTTAAAAATAAACTGTTTTGTTAGAACAAATTTCTTACCTGTAAAAATGTTAAACATTAAATTTGATACTTTTACATGAAAGAAACATTTTTGTCTCTTTATTGGTTTTTAATGCGGGTAATTTACACCACATTTAATTTTTCTATGTACTTTGATTTCTTGTATCTATATATGTATTAAATTTGATATTATTATGACAAATAAATTTCGAACATCTCTGAAAAACAAAGCAGCCTTAATTCTAATAGCAGTCGAAATTACATTTTATTCGAAATGAAATGTCAATTGCAAACCATTTTGATAACGGACGATGTAAGAGTTGAGACCGACTGTAGTTTGTCTCTGAATAAAAAAAAACTACGGTTGCGTGACATGTGTGAAAAAAGATTACATTTACCGCCATTTGACATTATTAAGTTGCATTTTTTGATCACATCATAGACAGCTTATAATATGTGTCTAGATAAAGCAGTAGGTATATGCAACTGTTCATAATTAAGACTTCTAAGGCCTCATTAGATATCAGTTGCATAAACTACTATAAATGTATCTGTTTACCCTGATGATTGACTAGTAGAGAATGCCTTACGCCATTAATTCCGCCATTTGTACTTTCTTGTATTGTGCAATAAAGTTTGAATAAATAAATAACGAACGCTGAAAAGGGTTACGAAACGTCGGGCCTTAAAATGTAGTAATATACGCGATTTAACCCGTTTAAGTTGTTTTATTACTATGAGTGATAATCGCGGAAACCGAAGACAATATTAAATAAATAAAATCAGGAAATAAAATATCTTATTAGTTTATCGTCCCCTCAGCTGTAATAAGTTTTTCGTAGGCCACTTGAGCGGTTATTTCTGTTAATGAGTTTTTAAAAGATTACGACTAACTACATATTTTGTACCTAATTATTTTCACCAAGGAGAAAAAAATAGGAATGAAAAATTGCAAACAAAATTACAACAGGGGGTCCCATAGTTTCTAAAAGTCATACCGTAGTCTTAACTATTGAAAGTCATACAACCTTTTTTCTAAGAAACCATTAAGTTATCAGAATTGTTATAAAACAAACCTAACCTAACTTACATTCCATAGGATAGCGTTTTAATATATCCTGAAAATATTACCTTTTCAGAAAAACAAATACTGTATGACTAGGGTTGTAAAAAAACGGTTTTTTTTCTGACTTGAAAAAAAACATGAAAAAAAAACCGTGAAAAAAAACCGTTTTTTTTCTGGAGTACGTTTTTTTTCAAAAGTATGAAAACTCAAAATTTGTAAGGCAGTTAATACTTTTATACGGTTGTTTTACTTGTTTTAGACTATATGTTAACCATTAAACCAATTTAATTTAACAACTTTGATTAATAACAACATAAATGAAATCTGTAGTGGTAGTTATCGCAATTTACTGTTGACAACACCAACGCCTCTCGTCGCCGCATCGGGGAATTCAGGGATTCCCCAAAAATTGTTTGTATACTGAAAGTTTATCGAATTAAAATGTTCGCACGTTGTTGTTTAGTTAAATAAATCACGAAAAACCGTTATTGTGGCATATTTTTGTTCATCTGAAAAAAAACCTAATTTAGAAAAAAAACCATGGTGCCAGGTTTTTTTTCATGTTTTTTTTCATAAATTTGAAAAAAAAACATTTGGTTTTTTTTCTATTTGCAACCCTATGTATGACTCTCAATAATTATGACAAACCATACATTATGACTAATATCTGTATGGGAAACTATCTACTGTATGTAGATTAGCATATAAAAGTGCACGTTTAAAAGCGATTAGTGAATAGTCATGACTCGACTTACAATTAGTCGAAAGCTACGTCGGATGCGCGGTATTCCATTATAATGTCTCATCTTTTATATCGGAAGCCCCTTCATATGTATTTCTAACCCTATACCCATTAGGTATACTGCAGGTCATCAGTATACCTACGCGATGGATGCGGGCGGTGCAGGACCGGTCATGGTTTTTTGGGGGAGGCATATATATATCCAGCAGTATACATCTTTGGGCCGATGATAATGATTGTTAACGAGAAAACAGATTTAGGCATGAAGATTAGTCTTGACTCTAGGCCAAACAAAACATTTTGTATGGCAACCGGCATTGGAATTCACTCGCTACATTAACTCACTTAGCAAGCGTGGTACAGTCATATTCTAGTTAAATCCACTGTGTTTTGTGATGGCGTTTTATAGCGGAAAGGGTTGTGTTGACTTGACTGCATTGAGTGTGGTACGTCGGTGAAAAGGCCTGAACTTTTCAAACTAACAAAGTATAAAAAGGTTGACTAAGTAAACGAATAAATTATTTTGCATGCTTTTCAATTGCTTTATGATGTCAATTTATCAGCAGAAAAACAATTTTCAACTGTCTTTGTCTTTAGTGAAATAGAGGAAATTAATGATGACTCAATCTAAAGAATACATTTTGTTTACCTAAGCTTACCGGTATCTGAAAAAGCCGATATTACTCAAGACGAACGAAATTTATCTATGAGCAGACTTTCTCGTAAATAGCATAAAATGCTTCAATTACCCTGAATAAACGGTAAAATAAACTAAAGCCGGGATGAGAGCACTTTATTGTTTTCTACTATACAATTATTTTACCTGAAACTAACTTCTGAAAATTACTTTACAAAGTAAACACCTACAAAATGTAAAAGAAACAATATGACTAAGTAAGTCATTGCTATGGAAAGCTTAACGCTTTCTCAAGTTTAAGGAGACTTAAGTGCCTCGTCCATCCATTTTAGTTTGCGCGCCGATTTGATCTCTTGAAATGTCCTACTTTCTGCCTTCTTAACGACTTTTCTTCAAGTTTTGTTTTGATTTAAGGACACTGGTTTTTTGTAATCCAACAGTAGGAAGATTAATTATTATTTTTAATGGTCCTTTCGGTACAGTATCGAAAACACCAATTTAGTAATATTATGTTTGTTCTGTGAAATTTAGCTGACTATCGATTAATGGAAATGTTTTTACAAAATATCATTCAGGTGCCAATAGTTTAGATATTGATCATTTTCCATCTCTCCTTTTAAGTACCTACCAGCAGCGTGGCGTCCATATAACCCTATTCCCACCGGCTTGTCCATTTTTTAAAGCTTTTGATCGGAGTATCTACGCCTTTAAATCTTGTAAGATGCAGACCACCTAGCTGCGTGATGGGTACACGCTTTAAATGTAAAAGGGATCGTAAACGGAGGGTCGACTCGAGAGTGATTACGATTGTGATCGAAATATTTTGAGCACTACAGTTTTGCATTTAATATGTTTGAGTGACTGTTGTTATCTATTCAAAGCTGCAGCTTAAATTATTAACAAAACAAATTATGGTCCAAATGTACGCAATTATTTCCAAATAAGAATATAAGTAAGAGGTTTTCAGAGGTGTAAGGTAGGTGATAGCAGTAGCTGCCGATACTTGTCAATGTTAAATAAATATTGATTCGTTTAACCACTCACTAAGTAAAGGGGCTTTTTCGTTTGGACAGACGTTTCGTCTAAACTAAAGTGAATGAAGCCACATTCTTTCTTACAAAAAACTAGACAATTATGAAGTTCGATATAAAATAAATGAAAATCAGGAACATACGGTAGCTGGAGAATCCCGAAAAATCTATATTCTTCGAAAACTTCGTGTTCGCTTTAAAATCTGTGTTTGTTTTCATGTCATATTTATATTTTTTGTATTCAAGTGACAAGTTTTTCATACAACGCCTCTTGAATGGATTTAAAACTGGTTTCGAGAGTTTGAAAGAAAATCCCTTTTTGACTAATTTAGTTCCATTCAGATAGACTTATGTTGGATAGAATTGTAAATCAAACTGGGTGAATGGTTTGTGACCGGCCGTATTTTAACAGATAGAAAAGTCACCTGGTGAAAAATGGGAAATCCAAATCCAAACGTCCAAATACAAACTCAAGATAATTTAAATGAAAAGAAACGAAAGTTACTCTGCATGTGTGTCTGTTGTTACTATTTCACACATAACACATAAATCAATAATTTCTCAATAAAACTCTAATTCTACGCAGTCGCAGTCGCGGGCGAAAGCTTATTGGTTTATAATAGTACCTAGGACTAATTTGCCCGACTTCAAATTGATCTGTTAACAGCGTCGCTTACTGCGATTGGCGACCTTCGCCTAGTCATCAGTTCTCTTATTAATATAAATGTACTCGTAATTAGCAGTAAAATGTGTGTCTAATAAAATTATCTGTTTAGTTAGACATAATTCTTAATTAAATATATCATCCATTCTGTTGCATGAGGGTTTCTAGAAATAGTAACTCCACCAAATGGCAGCTACGCTTTGTCACGCGATAAATAAGTGATAAAGCATCCGTCAAGTTCTGACAATATGTGTGTGAGAGTGACGGATGCTTTAATATTTATTTATCGCGTGACAAAGCGTAGCATCATAAGCCTACTGCTGTCAAAATCCATCAATCACACCTCAAGAGCTGGTGGAATATTCTGGAAACCGTCACTGGAGAACTACGGTCGACGGTATGTATAAATGTGTAAATAATACTTATTTATTTACGTAATACGTACATACCTTTCTGTATATTGAAAATATGTGTGTGATTAATTTTCTTAAGTCGCTCTAACAAAAAACCATCTAGTAGAGGTGTATTTGATGTTGATGTTTTAAATCATAGGATATTGTGTGAATCTAGCCTAATAATCATTTGTAGAGCTCACGACCTTTGAAGTTTTTAGCCTCAAGCGCAATGCTAGTTAACAAGAACACCAAACGAAGGGTCTTAATTGCCTCATTATTTACAGGTGTTGATTTGTTTAGTTTTCTTGGGTGGTATTTTCCACCAATTAAGGGTATGGGTATCAAAATGCAGAGCGAAAAGGAGATGGTGGGATAAACTGGATCCAGATCAAACTGGTGGTCAGAGCATGCATTAAACTGGGACCAGCTCCAGAAAAGTGAGGTCTTTATCCACCGGTAAGACACACGTACTTAGATTGGCAAAAAAATGGTAGCTGTTTAGTATTTTTATGGCAACTATCTCAGAATTAGAATTTGTTCCTCACTAGAGGTCCTTTTGATGCGAGTGTTTCTTCGGATGCCGCACGCGCCATCTAACGTGGCCGTTTACACCTGTTAGTCGACTGTCATACGGTGTGCATACTGTCTGTTTTTGCCGCCTAAAACTATCGCTTTCACGAGGACTTTCGTTATATACTTTCTTCTACTATCTGCGTGTGTGTGTGTGTGTGTTTTCGTTGTGTAACAAGCTTGTAAGACCTAGGCATAGCAGGAGTCCGGCGCTGGTGGTGTCAGTGCTGGAGTGGCTGCTTTATCAGGGTTCCAAAGGTGAGCGAACGATTTTTTCTCTTTGATTGTTTGCCTTTGTTTGGGTCTTACTTTTACCTTCTTAGAATTCTATACAGTAGTTAACACTGATCGTTTGTAGAATTTTTCAGACGACATCAGATGCTAAAAATATTTATTATTTAAAAACTAGCTTATGTAATGGAAAGTTCATATTACCTTTTCACTTACAAAGTAATCATAAAACCGTAAGATAGACACATGGTAAAAAATCGGTATTGGCACATATGTAGGTAATTACGTGTTAAACGTTAAAGAGCAGTAACATATACGAAACTTCAGTTAAGACATTATAATGAGACAAAATACAACGCAGGCACCATTAGTCTTTAGAAATAATACAAATGAATATTTTGTGTCTCCGCGAAACCGTGTCACATTATAATGTGGCCAAGGAAATTTGACTACAAAATGAAGTTGTAATTACACTTTTAGAATACAAAGGGACTTCCGCTGGGCATGCTCGCTGCACTAATATTAGCATTGTCGCCGCAACGGTGTTTACTTTAGCTTTAGATAACGTGTAGAAGTGGGTAATGGCTTAAAAGATCGCGTCGCAAGCGAAGAATGCTGTTTGCGAGATTAGTTGGTCACGCGAGTCACTTGAGCGCAATTCCGTAATTGTCGGGTCAGCTCGTGACGTATTCTACATATATGGTTGTGTACATATTATGTATGAATACTCCCATAAACAAGGATTTCGGTCGTGTACCAAGAGTATGTCATTTTACCGCTTCTGTGCTTTGAGTTTGAGTGGTCGGATACAAAGGAATACTTTTAGAAAAGTTTTTAGGTATTGCATCTTTTTCTAGTAAGGGTGCTCTGAATATTCTTAGCGCACCTTCACCGTTTTGTAACTTGCATCGTAGTTTTTGGCGTATGTAATGATTTTAAAATGTAACAAAAAAAAGACCATGTAGGTACTTTAATGACATCATGGGTACACTCGAATAATATTATAGTACCCTGATGACGTAAAATTATATTATGTTCTATTTTATGTTTTATCATATTATATTTAAGTAGGTATGAGCGTAGCCACACACATGAGTAGTTGCATGATATCTCTACGCGTGCAGTGAAGCCGATCTAGGCGGAAGTAAATTAACTTAGTTAATGGCCAGAAAACGATAATTTATAGAAAAGATCAAAAGTCAAAAAGAGCACACGAGTAACCAATTTTATTGTAAATAAAATACTTCAAATAAACGGATTATCTTGCCCTTGCTGTTATGTAAATGGGAAATCATTAACATCTTTATGTCATCATATAATTATCTTCGTGACCAACTTGACATGTTTTTTTAGATAGATTTTAATTCATTCAGTTCACGCAAACCTCAAGATAAGTTATTAGTTAAATTATCGTTTACATTAATTAGTAATATTTATTAAAAAGATAATAATAATGTACAACAAAGTTAAATTATCTATTCGGACACTAGTTAACTTTGATTGCGGAAATTATATCATCATTTAATTTAGTTGTAAGAAATCTAGGAAGAACAATCATATGGTATTTGTAAGTTTTTTAAGGTTATCGGTACCCCCAGGTGATCAGACCTCGGTAGAAGGGGCAGACCCAAAAAATGCTGGCTTGACGTTGCCATGCGTGCCAATGGTCTCACAATTAGAGATGCAGAAGACCGTGCGAAGTAGGGAGGAAAATGTTGGAAAGAGGACCCCGGGCACAGAAGCTGTGTGGCTTTGGATGCTAACGGGAAAGCGCTAAGATGAGAGAGAGAGGTACCTCCAGCCCATCAGTGTCATTACCATTCCTATATAACTGGTAAAGTACGCAGTTTAAAATTAATTATCTATTTTTACAAACTTTTATTTAGTTTTACCTGTCTGCGTCTGTACAGACACACAGACGCGCAAGTTCAATTTGACCCACTTCCCGATTTCTGATTAAGATGAAATTTTGTGTGAATTAGATGACAGTGCAATATTATACAAAAAAAGTGCAGTCGGTAATAAAAACTTGTCTCAAAAAATTTTTTTTGACAGAAACTTACTTAATTTTCTTTTATTCTTGTACAACAAAGAAATTGATTAAATAAGTGTCACATTTTTTAATGTATCAATTTTGGGACTCTCGCCGTGTTTTTGTAGGTATTTATTTGTATGATTATTAAAAAAATTGATGTAATGAAAGAACAGAAAAAATTAATGGAGCGTTGAGCTAGAAAACCATCAATGATTTTTAAGCTTTCGGGGAAAACCACTGTGTTTCCTGTGCCCAATGATGAAACCAGTGACTGATACCGAAAATTTAAGCTACCATTAATAGGTTTTGTACTAATCCATGGCTCATCCAGGCTTTATCAAGTTTGTATGCAATATTCTTCTCTATTAAAAAACAAGCGAAATATTGGTAACTTCCGTTACATTCTGCCATTGAATTTCCCACTTTATGTTTTACATCGATTACTTAAGTATTTTACGTATGTACGTAATTACCTAGTACACACCTAATTCACAAAATTGCAGTTGAATCTTATATTTATTTAAACTTTATGGCACAATAATAAAAAGTACAATCAGCGGAATTGATATTGTATCTGGATATGTAATAAAATTAATATGCCGTATTAATTCCGTGACTCATGGTAAGACTAAGCAGTATGCGCTAAGTTATCTGATGAGTTATGAAACTCGGTTAAGCAAGACTTGAGTATTTAGAGCGTTATCACAACTTCAATAAATGTTTTACTCATTAGCTTATCACAGTATGAAGCCGTATCAGTTGGGTCAGTAGGCTAATATACTATGAATATACCTATGTATTTATGTACTTTTAATTGATTTGATTCAAATCCTCTGTTTGAAAGATATTGTGATTAAAAATGGTGAATATGCTTTGATAAAAATGCATCACGCAAAATAGGCGCATAGGGGCCATTCATTTAATACGTAAGATCATTCTTGCCTGTTTTTAACCCTCTCCTCCGCCTATGAAAGAAAAAATAAGAATTGGTCGACCTCCCCCCTATTAAATATTTGTTACGTATCTAAAGGAAAAATTATATTACTACGTTTGGGTTGTTTTAATAAAAATTTTTCAAATAAACATTTTTGTACGGACGTTTATTTGCAGATATTAATAGTTTTTAATTTTTGTAGTAAAATACTTCTATACGGAACCGAGCACGGGCCTCCCGCTCTCGTGCGGATTCACGCTTTTTTAAAACTGTTATCTTAAGTTTGCGCATTTTTATGATCTTACGTAAGAAACTATCAAAAAACTCCCACCCCCTTGTAAGAAAAAAATAAGACATTGTCGAACCCCCCCCCCCCGTTCCGAAAAACTAACATGCGTATTTCCTCTGGAAATGTAGGAATTTATAATGTTATTAGTCACTCCGCCCTTGCTCGGGCTCAGCTAAGTTTCTTGCTGGAGTCTTCTTAGCTGGGAGGTTTAGCCAGGGCTGCCAGATTGTATAATTGGATACAAAAATTGTATAATCGGAAGGGTGATTGTATCCTCTTTGTATCGTGGTCTCTCATGTATAATTGGATACAATTTTTTCCATGAGAAATTTTTCACAAAGGTTTAAGTGCTTACCAACATTGATTTCAAATTTATTTAAATATGATATCGTGTAAAAACCGCTTTACAGTGCTACCAACCTTATTTTTGTGCATGGAGAAGTAAGGATGATAGCGCTGCCACCATGCGGATAAAAAGTTAGAGGTGCCACCATGCTTGGGCGCACATTGCGAGAAGGTTTATAACAGAAAAGTTTTATCCGCCTCATATACAATAAGGAGAAAAAGATACTTATTTGGAAAAAAATTATGGTGCCTATTGGGCATATTATATTCGGCCGGACTAGACGAAACACGTATGTCGTACTCTTTTCACGGCATAAGTAATTAAATATAAGCGTCATGTGTCTCGCCCGTTTTCATCGAGTAGAATAGAATGACATTATTGCTATTTGCTGTCATGTAGTTTTACAAGTGTTGGTGCAGGGTTATAGGGTAAATCATGACACCCTGTAAAGGTACCTACTGCAATATTAGGATTATAGGATTCAGTGGCGGACTAAGCCCGTCAGAGGCCCGGGGCGACAAAGCTAAATGAGGCCCCCCAGCTTTAAAAAAAAATAGTTTTACAAGCTTCTTATTCGGTTCACATTTGTGTGTATTAATAAGTGTTTATGTTTATTTCGTTAAAATCTGGCAAGTGAAACTTAAATTCGACTTAAATTAAATACGAATCGATCGAGAAAAAATTGCTAAAATAAATCAAAGATAGTTTTACAAGTTACTTTACAATTTGAAAAAAGGTTTATCCGTTCGCGAAAATATCAGAACACACTATTAAACTATTAAATATCAATGTAGAAAAAAACCGGTCAAGTTCGAGTCGGACTCGCGCACCGAGGGTTCCGTACAAACTCATAAGTACATACATGAATAGTTCAAGAAAAACTATATGGCGATTAGTTTAGTAGGAGCAAATAAGTATGTGTTAAGATTTTTGCAAATTTCTCATAACGGTGAAAGTTAGGAAAACCGTTATATTTTTCCTGTAATGTATAGGACGACATTAATAATGTTGCTCAATTTTGTACTAGTATGTTTTATTGTCAATAAATAGATATTAATGGAGTGAAAAAAAAAATATGATGTATAAATTTTAACGATTTTTGCCAGAAATCAAAAACTACTTATTTAAAAAAAATTACAAAAATAGTGTTTTAATCTACAAATTAAGCCCTTTCATTTGATACCCCACTCGATATAATTGCCCTGCTTTCAATTTTCAAAGTCTGATTACGGACCCCTTTAGAAAAAATGTTACAAGATTTTTTTACTTCCTATAAGCTCGGGTTAGCATTCCAAAGGCCATTGGGCGTTTTTGACCCGCTTTCCGAAATTTCGCGTACAGAGACCAAATTAGTTTTAAAATAGAGAATTTAATCTCACTTTTCTAAATGTGTAACTTTTTTTTATGTAGGTATCAACCGGCAGAAAAAAGTTATTCAACAGTATTTGTACGATGTTCGCCTAAGGACTGCAATACGGCCACATCTCAAAAATGTTTTATAAATTTTATAATGCAATAATTCATTGCAATAATGCTATAATGATAAGAAATTATTTTTATTTTTTTCTCAATTTTCCCATGGTTTACAAGAAGGATTATATTAGGTTTAAGCCATTGTTGTTTCTTGCGACTCATACCACACTGAGTAGCAGATACATTGTGTCCGTCAAGATAGCGTACACCGTAAAGATATTCAGAATCTGATGTAGCCAATAAATAGTACCCAAATAGTACCGACGAAATACCTAGGTGAAAAAAATAGTACCCTTAAACTTTCCGAAATATAAGGCCTGTTCACGGTGTACGCTACCGGGCCGTCAAGCTGGCGTACACCGCTTGTATCTCTGGAACGGCTTCGTTTTCGGGAACGTTTTATATGTCAAAAAATAGTACCCAAATAGTACCCTAGGGCCCTAAAATTTCACTTCTCTAGCTATCGTAGAAGCCGAGATATTCCATGACTGAACGGTGTACAAAATTTCGCAGCGTCAAGCTGGCGTACCCGGGATTTTCATATAGAAAGACTTAAAATTCCGAAATGAGGTATATACCAATAAATAGTACTATAAATAGTACCCCTTTTTCATTAATAATAATATACAAAAACTATATAGAAAACTGAAAAAAATCAAGCCAAACTTCTCCATACAAATGCATCTTAGTACAGTCATCGATAGAGCTTCTAACTTTTGTCATATCGAATACTCGTTTCTGTTAAGATTAAGCAAAACTAGTTCTTATTGGGATTGAAGTGAGCATAAATTTACTTAACGTTTGGCTATCCAACCGGAAACCTTTTTTTTATATAGGTACCTGCCAGCATCGCCGGCCGGCAAACTTGTTTTTGTCCTTACGCTCGATAATAAAATGGCGTTACTTGGAAATATTGATTGTAAAAACACCTATATGCATTAAGTTAAGGTTCAATATGAGGCCATGGTAGTTTATAGTTGAGTCAATTCGTTACATGCCAAACACTTTTTTGCGTGCCTGTACTTTTACTATGTAGAAGTTTGTCTTGATTTTTTTCAGTTTTCTATATAGTTTTTGTATATTATTATTAATGAAAAAACCGGTCAAGTGCGAGTCGGACTCGCGCACCGAGGGTTCCGTACAAACTCATAAGTAGATACGCGAATAGTACAAGAAAAACTGTATGTCGATTTGTTTAGTAGAAGCAAATAAGTATATGTTATGATTTTTGCAAATTTCTAAAAAACAGTGCAAGTTAGGAAAACAGTTATATTTTCCCTGTAATATTTAGAACCTGACGTGTAATGATTCTATTTAATAGCAAGGACCATTAAATCAAGAGGACTGTCATTCTCCATACAAAAAGCTGTTCCCCGAATTTACAACGCCATCTATGTATAAGCTTGGTAAAATAATTATAATATTATTTACAATTATTTAACTTTGCAAACGTGACACAGTATTTAAATGTATTTAAATGTATTTAAATTTATTTATTATTAGCTGTTTACTAGGGATGCAACGATACGGCTATTACGATACCAATACAAATGACGAATACATCGTAATGGCCAAATACGATAACGAATTACGATACGAATGCATTACGATATTTGTTTAATACCATTTTGATGAATTTATTGGAAGCTTTGTTGTATGTTATTATTGTAAGACTAAGTAAAGTAAAAGTATAAAAAAAGTTATGCATTTTTAATAGAGATGGGCCTACTACGGATTTTGCCGACTAGCTAATCGGCCGACTAATCGGTTCCCAATTTGCCGATTAATCGGCCGACTAGTCGGCATTGCCGATCATAGTTATTAGCTATGTTCGGGTGCAATCCGAAATGCTCGGTTCGCCTCATCTCCCTGCCATTTGTTGTCACGCGTTCGTGTTTTGATCAGTTTATAATTGAGTTGATTTTGTTTTTGTGTTTGAGTAAAGTACGTAAAAATATAAAATAATTTTGAAAATTATGGTTTAATTTCTTCTGTATCTTGTGTGTATTCTCCGCTAGGCAATAGTGCGGATGCGAAGCGTTCAGAAATTGACGCTTTATGCGTTTCGTTTCACCCGAAACAGTAAAAATTTTGAAATAAATGTATCGTAAAAATATCGTATCGTAATATTTACGATAACGAATGATCGTAAAGGTTTACGATAATCGCCGATATACGATTATCGTATCGGTATCGTTGCATCCCTACTGTTTACGAACTAATTGTTACTATACTATGTTTCTTTGTTCAATTATAACATCGTTAAATGTTTAGTGTTTTAGCGCCATCTAGTTTTGCCCGGAAATCCCCTAGCGTGAAACATGCCATCGCTTAGTTTTGCTACTCGCCGCTAGGGATTTCAAGTTTTGTAAATTTCTAAAAAGGTATTAAAGTTAGCAAGACCGTTCTATTTTTCCTGTAATATTCAGGTTAATATTTATAATTAGTAATTATGACACATTTTTCTGATCAGTAACTTCGGAGATAATAGGGGGGGAATGGTACATAAAAATGTATAAATCAAAAACTACTTATTTAAGAAAAAAAAAATAAAAATGCTGTTTTAATCTACAAATTAAGCCCTTTCATTTGATACCCCACTCAGTTTAATAGCCCTACTTTCAATTTTCAAAGTCCCATTACGGAGCCTTTTAAAAAAAAAGTAAAAAGGTACAAGATATTTTTTATGTCCAATAGGCTCGGGTTAGCTACTTTTAACACTATTCCAAATTTCAAATCGATAGCATCAGTAGTTCCTGAGATATCTGGCTGTGACAGACGGACAGACAGACAGACAGAGTCGCACCATAAAGGTTCCTTTTTTACCATTTTGGTACGGAACCCTAAAAAGGGGTACTATTTATTGGTATATACCTCATTTCGGAATTTTAAGCCTTTCTATATGAAATTCCCGGGTACGCCAGCTTGACGCTGCGAAATTTTGTACACCGTTAAGTCATGGAATATCTCGGCTTCTACGATAGCTAGAGAAGTGAAATTTTAGGGCCCTAGGGTACTATTTGGGTACTATTTTTTGACATATAAAACATTCCCGAAAACAAAGCCGTTCCAGAGATACAAGCGGTGTACGCCAGCTTGACGGCCCGGTAGCGTACACCGTGAACAGGCCTTATATTTCGGAAAGTTTAAGGGTACTATTTTTTTCACCTAGGTATTTCGTCGGTACTATTTGGGTACTATTTATTGGCTACATCAGATTCTGAATATCTTTACGGTGTACGCTATCTTGACGGACACGATACATTTACCTACATACCTAGCCTTATTTCGTTTGTGTACGCCGTGGGTCATATGTCCGAACAAAATGCCCAATGACCTTTCAAGTCGATAGCATCAGTAGATCCTGAGATATCTTGCTGTGACAGACAGACAGACAGAGTCGCACCATAAGGGTTCCTTTTTTACCATTTTGGTACGGAACCCTAAAAACAGGTTTAGACTAGTTCAGTTTGTGGACAAGCGCAGGAGGGCGCGCGCTGCGCTTATCCGTACACAGGAATTGCCTCAGCGTATTGGACGCGTTCAGCAAAGTTAAAAGAACATTAGTACCGCGTAAAAATTCTAGATGGCTCTAGTGTTTTGATCTTCATGAAATTATGTAGGTACTAACTACTAAGCACATTTTTAAAGTCTTGTTTAGGATTTGATCAGGAGAACGCGGAGGCATTTGGGGCCCCCCAAAGACCGGAGGCCCGGGGCGGGCCGCCCCTTCCGCCCCCCTGTTAGTCCGCCACTGATAGGATTAACTTAAAACTATGTATGATATCTTTATCAGAATTATCTATTGTGTTATTTTCGTTTAAAAAAATCATTATCACTGTAAAAACACTTTTTGACTATATTCGCTCTCAATTTATTTTCAAAAACGGTGTACTTCGGTTTATCTGAAACATTTTTTTAGAGTTTGTGTAATGAAAGCTGAACTTGAAAAGAAGCGCCATATTAAAAAAAATATATAGTAGTTTATTAATGACTTAGTAGTTTAAAAAAGTACACGTCTTCTCTCCCTTAGTACCACCAAAATAAGAAAACAGTATTAAAATAAATAATTCTTACTTTGAAATACCATTTAAAGGTTTCATTAGGCAGACTAGTATAAATATTATTAAATTATTATACACTTAGACTGACATTTAAATTGGAATTATTCAAGTTATGAGTACCTATTGGTTACTGCTTACCATCAGGCAGGCCGCACGCTTGTTTGCCACCCTAGTTGTATATATATATATATATATATATATAAAAAAAAACCTAAATCTTAAATTAAGTGTACAGATGTATGTACAAGCGCCATTAGAATTTTCAGTCCAGTGCTTTAAATTGTCTGAACAGAAACCAAATTGGATGATTAGAATAGAACGCACTTTTTCGTTTTCGCGCGTAATATCAATATGGCTCCTCTTCTCTGTTCTACTGACGAAGGATAAAGTTTAATGCAGAAAAGTGTAGAATACCGCCAGTCTGGAATTATTTGGGGTTGCCTCTTAAAAAAAAAATGTCGCAATGACATTCTCTTCATAAAAGATTAATGTGAGTTTTAAGTGCATCGAAATAACAATAATTATATTTAGATTTTTTTTTATTGATTGTATCCTGAGAGCCAATTTTGTATAATTTCAGGGACCTGGCTGTATAATACAAAAAAATCTACTGGCAGCACTGGGTTTAGCGAACCGGCAGCTATAACTACCATAAGTTCGATTTACACACTCTACATAAGGGCAGGTTGATCCGTTTCAACCTCCCCGCTGGTCCGTTGCTCACTTTGAGCAACCAGGGAAAGTTCAAGATGGTTCGGGCCAAGCGACGTGGTTCGACCCCAGGGAACGCCACGACCCCAATCTGGTCCGATTTTTACAACAGTCAGTAAGACGTGTAAGTTACTCAGGTTTAAAAAAAAAACAAAAATAATAATGTCATTATAGATTGATCGATCATTTATTTCACGACAAAATAACAGTATAAATTTGTACAGACAAAATTATAAGTATTGACGCCATGATCGTCAAAACAAAATAAAATAAATGAGGATAAATGTAACAATGTTAAAAGATTTAAAAAATAGAAGTAACAATTAATAATCAAATCATGTCTCCCAATAAGGATCGTCATCACAATTTTTAACAATAAAACAATAATAGCATTTTTAAAAAAAAAAACAAAATATACCAAGACTGAAAATAAAATGCATATACAAAAAGAAAAACACAGAATTAGCATAAGATAACAAGTAATAATCAAATAATAATTAAATCGTGTCTCCCAATAAGAATCGTCAGTACAATTTATAGGATAAAAATAATCAAGACAATACCAGAAAAAATTAAAAATAGTCTGTCCATTTAGGTATTTAAAATAAAGGTAGGTAAACAAAAAACCACGTGACTCGGCTCGTTCAGCCAATGAAGTAACGTTTTGTATCTGTGGCGCAATACTACTGGCTGGATGACCCGAGTCACGTGGTTTTTAGGGTTTTTTGTTTACCTTTAATTAAATACCTAAACGGACAGTCTATAGAATCGTGGATATGAACTAGGTACAATTTAAAAAAACTTACCTTATTTATTACTCTGAAAATTGTACGTCATATCATATATCTGTATTAAAGAATGTCGCATTTATTCAAACATACAGTAGGTATGTATACTGTTACGAAGTAGTGTAGGTATCTCCGGTATCTCCTGAATGTTCATTACATTTCAAATCCCTTGAGATTACCGCAATCTTGAGAATAGGACCAACTAAATTGCTTCATTAATCATACATCTGCTGTCTAATCATTCGCATTTTTCCACTTATCAAAGATTTAGCTTTATTTTAAATATATTATTTTGTTCTGACCAAGGATCATTAAAACAAGAGGTCTGTCATTCTCCATACTTTGGATCGTGCCCCGACCGCAAGGGGATATCCAGGCAAAAACTAGATGGCACTAAAAAACGTAGTGATTTACTACTAATTGGTATTGACTAAAAATATTTGATGTTTCTGTGACAAATAGGTATGGTTGTTGTTTGATTGATTACCTGCCTACAATTTCAAAGAATGTATGCAAAGATTTGATTACGTTAATAATTCTTAAATAATTTACATACTTTTAAATTACAAAAAAGTTGAGTACCTCATGTTAGAAGTATTAAACTTTACGTTAAATGACATTTTTGTTTTTTTTTTAATTATTTTAAAGATAGGTTTTGTTCAAACTTGTTTTTTATTTTGAGTATCCCAAATCATAGCAATGAAAATAATAAAAAAAATCCTTTATGGGCTCTAGGCTTTACGAATTTCACGTGTGTTACATTAATTCTCGTATGTTACCGTGCGTTACCAGTTCACGACCGTTATTGTAGAATTTTTGGCGGCCATACCCACCAATGAAAATAATTAAAAAAAATCCCTTTATGTGCTCTAGGGCCTAGGCTTTACGAATTTCACGTGTGTTACTTTCATTCACGTATGTTACCGTGCGTTACCAGTTCACGACTGTTACTGTACAATTTTTGGCGGCCATACCCATCTGCGTTTAACTATTGTGCTGAAATACCCTTAAATGTTAGATATCATTGGAAAAATTGTGGAACAATTTATTCGTGTTTTATATAAAAAAAATCGTGTAGATATATTGTGATTATGACGGTTAACTAGAAGTAGTAGAAATTATCAAATTTGATAAAAAAAAACGAAAATTATAAAGGCGAAAATTCAAAACAATGGATATCCTAATTTTAGACTTTTTCTAATATAACAATGTTTTAAGTATTTGTATGGATAAAATAATACACAGGTGGTTGTATAAAAAAATGATGCACGGTATATTACAATTTTATAATGCCGTCTATTTCTGAGACTTGCAAAAAATAGAAAGTCGATAGTTGTATTTTTTTATTTTTGGTATGATATTAGTATTATTTTCCCGCATTTCTAGCTTCTACAACAATGTACTAATAATGTAACTAAACTATTCAGAATAATAGAATTAAAACCTATTTAGCAATTTACTATTTATATATTTGTGTCAGTCAGATTGTTAAAGGTAGGTTAGGTAAGCAATGCGGAGTTTACAAATTAACAGGTTAATGGATACTGTCAAGTCAATTGTTACCGTAATGGTTAAGGCACTGAGCCATTTCGCATCAAGTATGGTGCTAAACTAGATTGCCAGGGAACTTATTTATCCAATAGACAAACGTGTTGATTCTCACCTCCGGTCCGTTATTGAATTCACCTTGATATCCCTTATATAACAAACGACTTATAGGTATATAAGGTGCTAACAAATTAGGTACTAATATTTTAAGAGATGTTAACTTACATCAACACACTTAACTTTTTATAGAATTTAAGAGAACTTTTTATACGATATTTTATTGTTTTCATTTGCCGAACAAAATAAATAAATTAATCATACTGTTAATTTAACTGACAAGAACACTTTCTGTCAAGTTGACGTCGTTGTCTGTTATGTGGCCAGTTCAATTGAAAAGTTAGTAACCATAAGATAATCCAAGAGGTCACTGATTATTGTTTACCTCATTAACAGGGTGCTTTACGTAGCAAACTTACGTCCCTAACTGATAAAGATATATATGATACCGTATAATTGTGACTTCCGTTAGTTTAACAAGCTTTTCCACTATTCTTAACAATATGCTGGCAAACAACCCATGCGTTAATGTTCATTGCAGTTGGTTGATTCGTATGCGATAACTAGCTTATTAGCATTTCAAGTGTAGGTTGTGACGATCGATGTACGATCGGAGGCCGGCTCAATTTACTCAATTGGCGGTTGGCAGGCCCGTTGTACAGTTATTGCGTAATGTGTACGTAATGTATGGTCAATTAATTCGAGCAAGGAATAAGGTTCGGGAAGCGGGAATAGTGTGTGCTAACTATCTGGCAGATTATAGTTATATTGTGCCATAATGATCAGTGTAAGTGTAACGCTCTTTTGTAGATTACTAATTCTATGGATTCAGGAAATTATTTAATAAACCTAACCACATTATCTTCTATCTATCAACCACGAACGTCCACTGCTGGACATAGATCCTCCCCTATAGATCGCCATAAAGTGCGGTTTAGGGCAGACCGCATCCACCGGGTCCCCGCTACCTTCACGAGGTCATCTGTCAATCGAGTCTGGGGCCGTCCAACGCTGCGCACAATAGCATTAAGCTAGCCAGGGGTTCCCAATCTTTTTCAGCCCGTGTGAGTTTAGTACTTCGTCACGGTGCCCTACCCTAGTGCGCTCAAAATAGGTATTGTTTCTTTATAGGTACCCGCGAATATTTGTGGTTTTAGCACAGAATAAGTAATAGAACTTTGTACAGAACTTGCACTGTCTAACAAAACTTACGTTCGAGTCACAAAAATGCGCCGAATCCCTTCTCGCTCTAACTTATAACACGCGCTCTTTCTGGTCGCCATACCCATCGCTAGGGTTGTCGAGAAAAATAAACTTCTTATTACAGTTTTCGGCGTTAATAATGGCATTTGATTTTATACATAGTCGAAATAATATAGTATTTCAAGTTTCGAGTACTTTAGGTATTATAAAGATGTTTTATTATTACTATACCTATAGTTAATACAACCCAGTGTTTTCTACATTGTATAATATAGGACTTAAAAGGAAAAAGATCGCAAAGAGCGCAGCCCTGGGCTTGCCTAATGCATTAGGCAAGGAGCAATAATAATTAACGCGAAACAAAATCGCGGAGTGACGCCTGCTCTCGGACTAACTATTCTGACATTTCGTCGGGTGGATAAATATTTTTGCTGACATCTTCGTTGACACTTCGCTGGCACATCGCGTAACACCTGTATGTGATACAGATAGTTTAAAGTATTGTAAATCGTGTTACAATCAGCTCAAGTTAAAGCTGTTCACAGAGTAGGTACACATTATCTCCTGGAGAAGAAAAATTAATTATTATCATGACAGAAGGAATATTTTTTACTACTAAAAAGCAACAAAAATCTGCGAACACATTCATTTGCCACAAAAATTTTGGGCCCAATTTCTGAGCTACAAAAACAAGAATCAACAAAGTTTACCACCCATCCTTTTTCTCCCAGCAGAGTTTTAAACAACTCGTTCAATCTTACTTAATAATTCACACTCACCCTTTCGGTAACTCACTTACAGTAAAAGCTACAAACCGCATGTTCTTACGCGCCAGAGTTGACCTCGGCAGGATAATAAACCCTCAAGGATAAAGGATACATATTTTACAAGTTATATCGGTCGTCTTGTTTGCTCTTGCGTCCGTTCTTGCGCGCGTGATAAAGACAGATAAGGTGTTGGTGACTACGTATGTTTGCAGTGACGAGATTGTTCCCCTAGATTTTGCATGCCATACGAACTTTTCGAAAATATGCATAAGACACGGAAGCACGAAGCACTGTTGTCATACACTACGCCTTAATTTCAACTGATAAATAGAATAAACGCTTTACTAACTTGCTTAAAGTCTGCATTTAGAAATATAGGTGAAAAATAAATTCGATATTTCGATAGGTGGCGCTTCTTTTGACAATATTAGTGAATAAAGTTGTTATAAAAGTTAAAAGCTTTGTCTGAAGTGAAAAGTATCATCCGTACCTTTGCCAAATTATATTTAATTTTTATGAGCCAGCCAGCAATATCTTTTAATGATAAAGTTTTGGTATAATTTACTTTGTATATTGATATTTTAATTGAAAGGAGATGAAATATGATATAAGAAACCATGAAAAAGAAAACATTCTTAACTTAAAATAGGATTTGGCAAACTTTCAGAATCGGGCGATTCTCCTAGCGTTTTGGCCGCGCGGTTTGACAATCATTATTGTCCGCCGATTATTTACTATAACGAAAGGACAAATCGTGACAATTTTGATAAAACTCGGGACTGTTTTTCGGTTTCATAAAAAGTTAACTCTAGGCATAGTTTTTTTTAACAATATTTACTGAGACAATAATGACGAAAATAAAACGCCGTAAAAACGCTGAATATTGGCCCAATAATACTTTTGAATAGAGCGTTCTTTATTAGTGCACAGAAAACTACCTTCTGCCATGGGGTAAGAAATAATTACAAGATAATAAACCATTCTCTGTAATTATGGCTAAGAAAATTATCAAAATCGTGGGTTTAAATTAAAATCAAATCCATTTCAATAACCCCTTTTCACTGAGCTGGCCCAAATTACACCACGTGACCGATTTTCGCTTAGCAATCACATAAAACCTATTTCGATTTTGGGCTTCTTCATCTCAATTAGCGAAAATGCGTGCGTTGTCGTTTTGGTTTCACGCTATAAGGCACTAGTCCCACCAGCGGCGACCAACGAGCAGCGAGTAGCGATTGGCGAGTTTTTTCTTCGCGGGCGAGTGAATTCTCTTAGAAAATTTACTCGCCGGCAGTGTGAACAGCCAGCGATGAACTATTAATGTATGCGTCTCTTTTACTAACACAGGATCCTTATCTTTTGTTCGTTTCTTGGGCGAGAAAATCGCCGATAGCTAATCGCTTCCTCGCTCTTGGTGGGACAAGTGCCTAACACGGGAGTTGATCGAATATTTTTACCAGAGATCAAGATATTTTTTCAATCATTATTTACCTTTCTATTTGTTAAATAGTCGTACCTATTTATAAAATGAAAGCAAATAGAGGTTCGCATTTGTAAATAATAGACTTTGGACGAAATTCTTGATAAAAATAAAACAACGAAGAATTTAAGTTTTATTTCACTGAAAGTTTAAAATTGGTTACGTAGCAAAATATCAAAAACCCATGTTATACGATCGTTTTGCATATAATCAAGATACATAAAGTCACTTTGCAGAACGTACGGAATCCATAACATCTTTTATCATAAGATTAAAATATATACGGTCTAAATTCATTTCGTTTATTACTTATAGGGCTGAATATGTATAAGGTTCAAAATACATAAAGCCAAGTTATATAACTACAAAATTTAGACCCTAGGTCCCCTCAGAATCGTTTAAGCGGTTAACCAAAACCTATATTTATTTAATATGACTTGTAAAATATCTGGCACAAGAGACATTTCATCTTAGTACTCAGATAGCGACGCATAAACAGCTTTTATTGGTGCGGCTGTATCTATGGGTGATTGGGCGACCATGAGCCAGAGTTGGGCAAAAATTTAGTTGACTAAGAATAAGAATAAAATTCCAAATTTTATTCTCAATCAAAATATTTGAGTAAGATTGAAAATCATGCGCAAGTTATTCTGATTTGATTTAAAATGATTAAATCATTTCATTTTTATTCTGATTTGATTTAAAATGATTAAATCATTTCATTTTTATTCTAAATGGCAAATCAAATTTTGATTAATTTATTCCGACAGACTATTAGTTAAACTAACGTTTTAGTTGACTTATTAATATTTAGAATAAGATTGATTTTATTCTTCTTATACATTTAGTGCACTTATAATTTGAACTATTTCTCATACTTTTAATGTTCAGTTTTTTTTAACCATGAATAAATATGACACACAACCTATGGCATAGTAATTAGGTAGCTTCGAGATTATCTGATGATGAATGAAACCAGGAGGTAGGTAGTGGAACTCTTTAATGGCTATTGGTAAGACCTTCAATTCAAGTATGGATTCATTTCGCTTGTGGTAAAGGGTTCTATACATAGTATAGTATACATTACACTATACGGCGATGGTCAGCCAGCCAGGAGGTGGGTAGTGGAACCCTTCGTAGAGTCTTAGTAAACCCCTCGAGTTTGGGCTTATTTGATTTGTTGTAAAGAGTCCTATGCATTAAATCCTGTGGTGATGGTCTAGTGATGGATCCAGGACGTGGGCAGTGGTAGTTTTAGTAAATCTGTCAAGTTTGGGCTCATTTTATTTGTTGTAAAGAGTTATACTCGTATGCATTACACTCTATGGTGGTGGTCTGACCATGGAGCCAGGTGCTGGGTAATGGTACTCTTTGAAGGGTTTTAGTAAACCCCGCGAGTTTGGGCTCATTTGTTTTGTTATAAACAGGTCTTAACTTTCGTGATTTTAACAAGCGTGACGTGTATAATTTAAAATGTCTTTATTATTTAGTACAACACTAAAAAATATTGATTGTACAACCAGAGATCGATTCAAAATATCAATCGTCATTTTTTAATGGCGATTAATTTAGTTGCGATTAAATTAGTTGTGAGAATGGTCGACTAACAATTAAATTAGTTTTAGTTTCAATCGACTAAATTTCACGGTTAAATCTATATTAAATAAAACTATGTAGTCGCTCGTTTTTGCATTTTTTATTTAACTTGCAATATAGATAACTTGCAATATGTAACTACGACGAGTAGGTATGTACATTGTAGGTAGGTACTCGTATGCGTACGTTGTAACTATGTTGGTTTGGGTGGAATCTTGCAACTTATATTGAAGCAGATATCTTCAACCGATTGAGCTAAAATTATGTATACAAGTTTAATTTGAAACGCTTGAATGAAAATGCAATATAATGGGCCTTAATATTACGATAAATAACGAAAAACTGCAATGCACAATGTTTACAAGTCGCAAACAATAGTAGGTAAATAGGTAGGTAGTTAGGTGCTCTATTCATAATTATTTTGATACTTTCAGTACTAGTTCTATACGATACTGAGTAAATCTTAGATATAGATATTATCAATATTTTGTTGTCTCTGTCATTAGTAAATCTCTTTTTAGTGTCACGCGGCGACAAAACAATGGGATAATCCTACTTACCTGGAAGTTGTTTGTTGCATTTTGGTGCAAGTCTGCCGCCATAACGCAAAAGGGCACAACTAACATTTTTTTTTGACACTGAGTTGTATACATATTCGGAATCAGTGAAATTTACTGATTCCGAATATGTATAGAACTCAGTGTCGAAAAAAATGTAAGATGTGCCCTTTTGCGTTATGGCGGCAGAAGTGCCGACGAATCTTCTAAAAATAACACGTTCTACTTCTATTGAATGAAACATCTGCATGTTGTTTTCCGTTCAATTTGCTTCTAACATTATTTGCGGAAAAATAGTCTAACTAATAAGTCGATTAAAAAGTTTAGTTGACCGAAATCAATCGGCAGCTAATTTAGTTGCAACTAAACTAGTTGCACTCTATACAACTAAGATTGATCAGTCGTCGTTTTCCATCGTCCGTCGCAATTAATTCTGTTAATCTCAATCGTTAGTCGATTACATTTTGCCCATCTCTGTGTACAACTTAGTTTTTAGAGAAGAAATAATAGTATTTTATGCAACAGTTGTATAAGAAGGTTCAAAAAATGCGAATTGCGTGAGTTGCGATACGAGCCGCGAATGCGGCGAGTATCGCAAATAGAGACGCAATGAGCGTTTTTTGACTTAATTATACAACGTTGCATACAATACTTTTTCTACGACTAGGTTAAAATATAAAATACATGGACGTCACGCGTGTCTCGTCCGGTCTCTCCGAGTGTGTACAGCCGGCATGACAGTTGTGTCTATGGTAAACTTTTTTTTGATATGGCTGGTGACACGATGTGACGATAATTAAAATACTTTTTTTTTATGTTGGTATCAATTAATTTAATTCGGAAAGTTTTGTTTTTCTTATGAATCGTAGGAATTAAATTGTTTGTTAAGTTGGTAGTTGTGAATTTTTATCGTGAAGTTAGAATTGAGCGCTTAATCCTTGACCTAAGTTTAACCTAGATTTAGAAGTCTGTGGATGCTAGCAATAACGTAAAGTGACTATAACGACACTAGTGCTGTTATGGGGAATAGAGTATAGACTTCTCTGAACTCATATTATGTAAGTTCTTATATTAGTGTTCGTGACCAAGTAAAAGACAGATAACAGTACAGGAGTAGAAAAAGTAGTTTTTCTTACAATTATGAAGGAGGTAACATTTTTCCAAATCGGTCTAGCTGTTTTAAATTAATCGGGGAACAAACCTACATAAAAATTGCTCTTTGTTTTGAAGTCGGTTAAGACTGGAAACTTATTTCTAATAAGAAATGCACGAGAAACTAAGAAAAATACCAAGATCGCTATATGTGTGCCTCTAATATTTTAAGAGTTCCCTCGGTTTATCCAAGATCTCATCATCAGATCCTGATTTGGTTGCAATGGGACCACCTCGGAAGTATACCCTTTCAAACAAAAAAAGAATTTTCCACATCGGTCCAGCCGTCTTCGAGTAATCGCGTAACAAATATAAAAAATAAAATAAAAATAAAAACATATAGACGAATAGAGAACCGTCCTTCATTTGAAAGTCGGTTAAAATTGCATAGAACTCATTAAAACGAGCCCACTTCCATGTTCCATCATCAGTTCAGTTCAGCTTGCCGATGTGATGCCTGTGTGCAGGAGTGAGTGAATAGTGGAACACGAAATACAAGATATTGCTACTACATTACTTACTAAGCCTATAGACGGGATAACAATTTCAATTTCGATAAATAAATCAATCAGAGGAATTGATTTTAACTAAAAAAATCATGATTGAATTTATTTGATTGGTGATTAAATTAGTTTTACTCAAATTTTTGAGTGAGAATAAATCTTAAGTGATTTAATCATTTCAAATTTAATCTGATTGAAACTGAAGTGATTTAATCATTTCAAATTTATTCTGATTGAAACTGAAATGATTTATTCTCACGATTTTTTATTCTGATTGACGATATTAGTCATGAGTGCCCAACACTGCCATGAGCAGCATTTACTTTCAAATGGGTCATCTACTTTTTTGTTCCTTCAAGGTTTATAACACATGATAGTTCCCTAATTATAATGTCGATTCGGTTTTCTACATTCTAAAGATATATCTCTCAATTTTATATGAAATAATCATATTCATTTTGTACTTCAATATTATAATCTTCCGACCAACCGACCGCGGGCCGCAGGTTGCCGACCGCTGATTTAGATTATCGACATTCTAGACATATGTGTACTTATCGAGCTTATGACGTTCGATTTTATATATTTTGCAAAATACTGAAATACACTATTTAAACATGTTACCGAAATAATAAAAGATAAAAGTTAAAAAAGTAAGTTGGCACTTCCTTTGAACATGACAAATAAGAGTAAATCAGAACCAGCGTATTCAAATAAAAAAAATACCATTACGCCCTAGGGCGTAATAGGTCATTTAGAGCCCGCAAAACCTACGTGTAACAACACCATTTTCGAGCAAGTGTGATGAAAAATACATTTAGGTATAGTAAGAATTCGGCTGCCCCATATCAAAACCTAGTAAGTGCTCCAGATAAAAATTTTAAAAAGGCGTAAAATCTTAACATAATGTTTTAAGCTCTGTTTTTTTATTTGACTAGAGCACTTACTAGGTTTTGATATGGGGCAGCCGAATTATCTAAGATGTCCGAATTTTTGTTCATTCTCTTTACGAACATTCGACAACTTAGATAATTCTTACTATGGCAAGTAGATATATAATGGCGCCAGATTAAGGCAATGAGCAAAAATACTAATATTTTTATCACTGACATCTTATGATAAAATAGTCATTGAGACAAATCGAATTTTATTCATCTGGTACTGCGACAGACCAACTTAAGTGTAATTTGACTTTCTTAATGCAATCGATAGCTGACTAGTATCAACGGCGACGGATGACAAAACTTCGGTAACTTTGTTAAAAATGTCTTTGTTCAACTTTAGCACAACAAGTTTAATGAGACTCCCGGTCATCGGCTTCGTTAGTAGCATCAAACCGCACATCACAAAGGGTTTCGTAGCCTTTATTCCTTACTAATTGTTAGCGAACGGTGTTATTTCTAATTGACAAAGCGTTAAGGGTTAGAATGCTATTGTTAGAAGCTGTATTGAAAACGATAGCTATACACTTATGAACGTGTATATATGTATATACAAAACATGTTTACTACAAAGCTGGATTAGAGGCATAGTCTCTTCGTCAATAAGTATCTATTCTATTGTATAAGGTGTTGAAGCAAGAACGACTAGTAGTTGGAAATACTTTTGGTCTTATAATACTCTATTGCGTAACCAATGGGCTAACGTAACTAATCTAACTGACGGACTAAATAGAATTATGTTTTGACCCAGTCGTCATCCCTATTTTCGGTGCAAAACTATTAACACATTATAATTTTTTTATCCTAACTTGATGTTTTAATTATATAAATAAAACACATTCCAAGCAAAATCGATGTCCTTTTCATCGATTTTTAACCCTGTTTATGTTTACATGGAGAACCGAGCGACTCGATTCACCGTATTGGTGAAAAATTAGTAGTAAGCGTAAAAATGAATAGTAAAGACGTAAGGAAATGAAACCAAAATGTTAACGATAAAATGGATATTTTATCACCTTACTCCGTTACACTACGTTTTTTAGGGTTCCGTACCAAAATGGTAAACAAGGGTCCCTGTCTGTCTGTCTGTCCGTCTGTCACAGCAAGCTATTTCAGTAACTACTGCTGCTATCAATTTGGAATAGTATTAAAAGTAGCTAACCCGAGCCTATTGGATGTAAAAAAAATCTTGTAACTGTTTCACTTTTTTTTAAAGGGGTCCGTATAATGGGACTTTGAAAATTGAAAATAGGGCTATTATATCGAGTGGGGTATCAAATCAAAGGGCTTGATTTGTAGATTAAAACAGCGTTTTTGTTTTTTTTCTTAAATAAGCAGTTTTTTTATTTATGACGAAAAACGTTAAAAAAATACCATTATTTTCGAAGTTAGTGAATGGAAAAATCTGTTATAATTACCAATTATTAATGTCATCCTAAATATTATAGAAAAAATATAACGGATTTCCTAACTTGCACCGTTTTTGAGAAATTTGCAAAAATCGTAACACATACCTACTTATTTGCTTCTACTAAACTAATCACCATACAGTTTTTGTTGAACTATTCATGTATCTACTTATGAGTGTGTACGGAACCCTCGGTGCGCGAGTCCGACTCGCACTTGACCGGTTTTTTAACACTAATACAGGCGTCAGGAAATCAATTATCTAATAACTTTTATAATTTAAACATAGAATGTAAAAAAGTTAACAGATTTGTTAACTCATTAACAGACAACTCAATCAGTTGTTGGACGCACCAAAGCGCGTAGCTCATGGAATTAACGTTTGAAAGTTCAAACTTTTAAACGTTAAACATGACGTTATCAGCCTTACTACCTGTTTTTGAAGAAATTGTACCTATAGCTCGCGGCAAATAAGTCTAGCGGTAAACAAAACGTGGAGGAGATCTGCACACTACTAACGTCCCTACAGTTCCTTTTATAATCTGCATATCGATACCTTTAGAGACTCAAAGGGCGTAAACGCCGTAGGTTCTAATGGCATTTACGCCCTTTGAGTCTAAAGGTATCGATATGGGTTATCAAGGTTACCGCTTGACTTAGTTGCCTCAAGTCCAGATTGATCTTGGTAAAATTTGACGCTTCGCCGGTGTTGAGTATCTAATTGTTATCTAAGCGGTAGACAAACCTGACCTTGTTATTTGCGAGTGACTACGTAACAGCTTAGTATTATGCTACTTGTTAAAGTGACCTTCCAACAGTTCAGTAGGTAGTTATAATACTGACATTTTTTACCGCGTTACCTTATCACAATTCTAGTATACCGTCTATTTTTACCATGCATTCATATCAATGGATTTAACGCGATAATGTACGATCTTTGACACGGTTGGTGTACTCCGAGGCAAAAAATGAGCTATAAAAGATTGTTTGTAAATAAAATTACAGGTTTATTAATATAAATAGATGTGACTTGTAACCTTTTATTGACACAAACGGCATTTTTACCAAAAAAATACCTACGATAATACTGTTAATTATTAACCGTATCAAATGAACTAAATTTATGATGCCGTGCTGCCTATTCTGCGACATTATATACATTTTCTCTTTTTGTGTTATGTTAGGTAATTTAGAGTAGGTACTTATTTCAATTGACAAATTAAGGAATTAAGTGGAAATCTATGAGGGAGGCCTATGTCCAGCAGTGGACGTCCTATGGCTGAAATGATGATGATGATGATGACTTATTTCGAAGTTGCGTTTGGTAATTTAGTCTTGATTATAACTAGTGAAAGTAGCCCTTTTTCTAATTTGCAGAATATTTATTTCTGATTCAATTTTCTTAAAAATTTGCCAGTAGCTTTTGAAGATCCTTTTGTGCTCGCATATGCATATGTTAAAACGGGATAAACGTCTTTATTTACTACTGCCGTATATTTTTGCTGCTTTCTTTAGGTATTTTGAGTACCCAACCCAATGAATGGATGCTTAAGTACCATTGCAAGTTGGAGCCAGTGCCAAGTATAATACTGTTGCGTTTCCTATTAAATCCTGAGGGCATACTGAAACTGAACACACTTTGGCATTCGATTGCATTCAGTCGCTAACGTTTTGTTTCCAGACCTGTCAAATTACAAATCAACTTTTAATATTAAGTTACTATGTGGTGATTATAGCGATTTTGGTTCTCCAATTACTTACGTACATTTAAGATGTTTTTCCTCCAATGTTAGATTGTTTACCAAAGAAAATAAATTGCTTTGCTTTGTAAACAAAGCATAGTTGATTAATGCTTGGGGTTGATGGAATGGTAAATTAATTTTAATCTGCGAAATGATATCAAGCGGAATGTTAAGAGTTAATGTGGCTCGTCGACGCATCTAAAAAAAAACAAATTTCACTTTTTAACGTAATTGCATACAAAATATATCAATGAAACCTCTCCAAAAAGAAATCTTAGTTTATAAAATTTTCCTAAACATATTGATGAAAATTTAGCACATCACCAAAATCATGCCATTTCCAAAACTAAAACTGCTTTTTTCTCAAACCCTATAAAACTGAGATGCGTCCTTTTGAATTAAGACGCCAGTATACTACCGAACTGAAATGATTGAATGTTTCTTTAATCGCAAATGACTTTCCACCCGCACTTAACTCCTAGCCTATCGGCTCTTAAATCTTAATTTAAATTGAATGGCCAAATGCACTCGGCGCACACGCCTTATTTACGACTTGCTTTCGATGACATATTCCCTTTATGAATATGGATGAGGTGTAGTGGTAGTCACGTCAGGGAATAAATTGATTTGTTGAGACATTATGTTTAATTATGGCATTTGTCTATTGTAATTTAGTTTCGCAATTGATAGCTTATTGTATATTATCAACGCATAAATAGTTGTGCAAATAATCTTCGTTATTTGATAATATTTAGTTGTATATCACAAAAAAACATCAATTCAATATTCGTTTTACACTAGTCCTGAAAATAAAATATAATAATGTTTTTTTACTAAATGTCTATCAGCGATATAATAGCAAAAAACAAATCAAATCAAAAAATATTTATTACCTTGAAATACAAATAGACTATAATAACCACATAATAACAATGATAACAGTGATTCCCTGACTAAGCAAAGCCCGTACCAGCGAGAATTGCTAAAAACAGGGTGGCTTGTTATTTCTACCCGACTGCGGCGAAGCCCAAAGGAGGGTAATGTGTTTGACCTGTATGTATGTATGTCCGTTCCTGTGTCCGTTCGTAACTACTCAACGGCACAACCGATTTTGATTAATGATACGTCATTGGATTCGTCTTGATAGCGCGAGTCACTATGAAGTTCGTTAAAATAAACAAAATGGCGGATTTTATGCACTTTTAAAGTGCACCGCGGTCGGGTTTTTTTTAGTAAAAATATTTCTCAAACATGCAATGAAATATTGACATTACCTACTTGTCTTATAATAATATAAAAGGTCCGCAAAGTACCTAGTTTCCGGTGCGGCTAGACGAGAGGCCTTTAATGGAATTTCACACAACATTGCCGGCCTAGGTCTGCAATGCAACAAATAAAATAACACGTAAACAATTTCCAGTCATTTTAAATTGCGAATTTAACTACACGAATACACTTTTACAATCCCACTAATATTTTAAATGCGAAAGTTTGTGAAGATGTTTGGATGTTTGGATATTTGGATGTTTGTTACCTAATAACGGGGTAGCAACTAGATGGATCAAGCTGAAATTTGGCATACAAGTAGACCAAGTCCTGGATTGAAACATAGGATACTTTATATCCCGGTAAAGAGCTCCTTTGGGACAATAACGGGAACAACGCGGGCGAAGCCGCGGAAAAATGCTAGTATTTCATCTAAATATTCGCGGTAAAAATGTGTACTGAAAAAGTTTTTAGAAAGGAAATTGAAAATTTTGCATTATGTAATTTTATTTTTTGTAATTCATACAAAATTTAGAAATGGGAATGACGTCATCGAAGTGGGAATGTGGTCGAAATGGAAATGTAGACTAAGTGAACCTAAACGAAAATACCTATCATACTATCTGTCAAATAAGCAGCATATTGATCTTAGCCGTAGCACCAAATTAAGTTCTTATTTCAATTTCGACCTCATTCGCGAACTAATTTGGTCGTATTACCTACATCATTAAAATTCGATTAATGTAGTGAATTGCGCCGTAAATTAAATAATGCACGGAAGTACGGACGATTACATTGAGTGAGTACAGATATGTATATATTAATGTATAATATGTACATAGTAGGTATGTATGTAGTTTAATCGTTTTAATTAAAATTCATGGTATTTCCCATGCTATATCTGTCAAAATCAAGGGAGGAGAGGTTCTCAAATTATAATTATATTTTAATTATAATTATATGTTACATTTAAAATTTAAAAAATAATTATTATATTTTACACCTAGCAGTCAGATGGCGCTTATCTTTCTTTTGCGTCAATCCAATGTACTTTTACTTAGCTGTTTCGATATATGCTACTGAATACTACTGAAGTCAAAAACACTGACGTTGCCATGGAAGTCTTATAATACTTGGTCTGACGTCAACCATCGAGCAAATTGTGGAAGGTTCCAGTATCTCAACGTACTTACATACAGTATTAAGAGACGTAAGCAGGCTACCTAACATTCATTCTGCGCTCGTAAGACAAAAATAAACCGTAACGCCTTTTGTTGAAGAGTAAAATTTCTTTGTATTCCATTACGACTTCATAAAATTGCCTCTATTTTTATGACGAATTGTGGGCGAAAAGTTGAAATGTATGGATGGCAATCCTTTTAGAGTACTATGTTAGTCTGAAACTTTGTTGTTTTAGGTAAATTAAGGCGAGTGCCAAAGAATTCGTTCGGTAAAAAAATAGCAGTGGGCGATTTCAGAATGAGAACACACGGTCTGTTTGTTTGGAAGTATGGGAAGGCGCCGTTGGGTTTAGGTTATTTAGAATTAACATTTTACAGATGTTCTACAGATTTTGTACAGTACGAATTGTAGTTTTTTTTAGGAAAGTATAAATTCTATAAATCTTTATATTAAATTTAACTAACTCAACATAAAAATTAATCAACACAACATTTTAGTCATCTATGCATATAACGTAAGACATAATAGGTACTGACAATACATTGCTTTGAACTTTAAGCGTTTCAAGAAGAGATTTTTAATTATCTTTTAGCAAAATTTTCAAATAACACATAATAAAAAACATACCTAATATAAATTAGCCCGTATATGAGAGTACAGATTTGAAATATCAAAGAAAGTATAATTTCATAACATTGTCAATAATGAATACATATTATTTGGAAAAAATTGACGGTGATAAAATACGAGTAAAACATATGAGAGAGCATCTCTTGTTCATTTTCCTCGAAGCTCGTGCTTACATATTTGATGACTCGCCGAGTATAATAAAAGTGCTCACTAGGGATTTTTGAATCAAAATACAACCTTCTCTGGCGAATTTATTTCCTCCCTGTGTCGTAAACTTAAGTAAGTACACAATATTCTGGAATAGAATATTGTACATTATCATATTAACGATCCTCTGATGGCTTCAATCACCAGAGCGGTTCGGTTGTGATTATTACACGCGCGAGTCGAAACGAACAAGCTGTGCTGCAAGCATAATGCACTCGTTTTGAGCCGCTCAAAATGCGCAGCCAAGTTCAGACCATGTGCTATTGCAGTCTAGCTCCCTTTCTTTGCAGCTGAGCTTGAGCTGCTGATTGGCCCATATAGTCTCAATAAATAACTATGTTGTGTTAAAGGCAGGTTAGCTAAGACTTCAAAATTTAGGACATGGCTAACCATGTCGAGTCGAGACAAGAGCTGTGCCGTTCTCGGGAATGCTCGGAAACGTTCTCAGTTTTGTATGGGAAAAGTTCCATAAAACGGAGAACGTTTCCGAGAATGGCACATCTCTAGTCGAGCGAGACTAAACTAGGGGGTTCTGTGTACCTTTTTTAAATGTTTTTATTTCAAAGCATTTCGCCATGTTATTAAACCTTTAGGATTAATATGTGCCTAAATTATACACTCAATTAGTTGCGTCTAGTAGAGGTATTAAATATCTAAAAAATCATGGAATAACAAACAAACCGACGAACATTTCAGAAACAGTTTATTTGCGTTTCAACTAAATTTGGGTAAGGCTCACAAAAAAAATACCATAACACAGGATAACACACTGTAACACGATGTAACACACTGCAATCTATGTTAGTTAGTTTACACTTGTAATTAAAGCAATAGAAGAACTCAATAGGATTTTAAATAATAGTCTTGCGAATGTATTCCGTTGGTATTCTTTTTATAGTAGTTAAAGTAAAAATAATTATTGAATAATATAGGTAAATGGTAGTACTAAAGAACTCCAAACAAAAGCTATTAAATTCTTTGAAAACCATGACAAACTAGGTTTAAATTGATTTTAGCAAAAATATAACTTGCTGGTTAAACTTGTGGTCACCCGAACTTAGAATGCCTAGCGAGTCGCGGCTGTTCCCTCCCACCAACGCATCGGTTCACAGGTTTGTAAATCTTATTTATTTATTTACACTTTATTACACAATAATAAAAAACCGGACAAGTGCGAGTTAGACTCGCGTGGAGAGGGAACCCTCTCCACGCGAGTCTAACTCGCACTTTACTCGTACGTTCAAAACAATATAACACAATTATACTTTACTGCACAGACTTCTTATAGGTTTTCCTGTAATCTATAGGTTCAGGACTGTTTTCCATAGTTTATTCAAAATTCTAGGTTCAATAGTTTCGGAGATAAGGGAGGGGGAGGAGGGATGGTCAATTAAAAATTATAAAAAAAAAAAATTCTCACAGTGAGCCCTTTCATTTAATGTGTCACACGATATAGTTTACTAACATTTTTTTTTGATTTTTTAGTTGACCCCCCAAAATTGGCTCCCATAATTAAAATTAATATATTTCCGTGACACGTCCGTGTTGTAATAAGTAATAAACGTGTACAGAAATCATATAATTAATTTTCTGAAACTCTTTAAGTAACTTATTGCTTTACTCAAAGCTAGGTCTAGGAAAAAAATTGAAGACGTACATTTTTTGTGAGCCAGACCCATTTATAAGCCACAATTATCTATTTACTTTATTGCACAATGGAAAAATAACAACCAATTACAATTCGCCTTTATTACTAACAAAAGGCGAATTGTATGCCATAAGTAAATGAATCAAGTTTGTTAGTTTGTCTATCTTCTGTGGTATTACCTAGTTATTCTTTCTCATCTGCTCAAAGGATAGCTGGAAGAGATCCCTTACAGGGATAATAAGCTCGCCTTTGTACATACACACCAATAGATTTTTGTACTGCTTCTGTATGATTTTATGTGCAATAAAGTGTTTACATACATACATACATAAGCCATTCTCTGCCAGTTAACCTAAGGGCAATTATTGTAGGCAGATGATAGCTAATGTTAGCGCTGGGTAGTAAAATCTGAGCTCATACGGATAGAGTTACGTCGTTAGCTGCAGTAAATAATCACTGACACTAATGCACAACTCCGCTTGTTTGGATTTAACTTCAGTTGTTATCAGGAGCCAGCCTAATTTGATCTTACATCCCGATATTAATTATAATTGCAATAAAAATAACTAGATAGGCACGCTCGTCTTATTCTAAGGTGGGCCCTCATTGCTAAAGATTGTAGCCCCGCAGATTGATGCAAACATTAAACTCTTTCAATTTGCCCGATCAGACACTTCCAGTAAATAAATAAATAAATTTTGTATATAAGAAAAAAATATTTTTTATACTGAAAATATGCAGTTTTTTTTTTAAACTGACAAACTCGCAACCCATCCTGGGCGTAGCGATTGTCGGACCGGGTGGTTGGCCGTGGCGTTCCCTGGAGTCGAACCAGGTCGCTAGCCAGACCACCCTGAGTTGGGTTGGACTGGGTGGGTGCCGGGGGTGCCTGGGGTCGAACCAGGTCACCTACTCCCGGTCCACCTCGATAAGATCGGGCTAGGTGGGGGCTGAACGCCTGGAGTCGAACCAGGTCGTTTGGCCAGGGCCACCTTGACTTTGCGCTGATTGCTCAGAGTGAGCAGCGGACCAGCGGGAAGGATGACTCGGGTGAAAATATGCAGCAATATTGTAGACCCGAAATAGTAATTTCGGATCATAAATCATGCAAATAATGAATAGTTTAACTTCTTCTTCTAAGTATATACCTATCGACTTTTTTAAGCAGTTACGTGAGTTCTAATCTGCAGAAATGTGCATTACATGTGCATGTGTACTACAGATTGGCAGCCGCTAAAAGCCACAACTTGCAGAGCAAAGAGTAAAATATCCTCATATAAATTTAGTCGATGCATGTTCACTTTATCTTCCCTCGGAACGTGTCAAATGCTCGTATTTGAAATCGATACGTAGTTCCCGATCCTTTTGTTTTTGTTTGCCGCTGGGAATGACTGAATTGCAGTAGACAGTGATCCCTCTTTTATTTCTGACCCATGTTACTGCACGTCCTTTTGAACGTTTTAAACAGGTCGAGGACGAGGTAAAACTATACAACCAGGCTATGATCGGGTGTAACGAAAAGTTTTCTAAGGAATGTTTTGACCGGTATACTAATGGTTCGTATAAAAGTTCATCATATCAGTTTGACATATTTTTTTGTACTGTATAAATGTTATTTGGTAATAACCACATTTTTACTAAAAAAAACCCGACCGCGGTGCACTTTGAAACTACATAAAATCCGCCATTTTGTTTATTTTAACGAACTTGATACCCAGTGACACTCGCACCATCAAGACGAATCTAATGATGTATCATTTATCAAAATCAGATGTGCCGTTGAGTAGTTACGAGCAGACACAGGAACGGACATACATACATACAGGTCAAACACATAACCCTCCTTTGGGCTTCGCCGCAGTCGGGTAAAAATATCTTTAAGCAGCTGAGCTAGTACAACTAGCCGCAACTTCACTTGTCGCGCGACAGGTATAACTTGAACACAGACTATATTGGATGGAAAAATATATGTAGTATTTGTGGCGCGAGAATAAGTCGGGCATCACAGTTGTGCTACAGGTACAGAATTATATTTTTCTTCAGCATACACTTCTGGTACCGGTTCATTTTGGTTGAGGCTAAAGTTCTAACGTAACCTACTTTTCTGCTAGGAGAAAAAAAAAATTAGGCTCATTAAAAGTATGCTTAATAGTTGTATATATTTCCTCGAAATTATCGTTTGTGTAAAAGTGTTATTGCAAATCATTTTATGCCAAGTGTTTTTGGGAAAATCAATATTATGCCAGATTTTTAAATAACCAACGCAACGTTTCAATGAAACTACAAAATACAAATTAATAGGTCTAGTTAAATAGGTATGTTCCTGATTATTCAAGTAATGGGTTCACCTTAAAGGTTTTTGAAACAGCACCCTTAAAGTGAACATTGCACGACATCAATTCCAAAATTAAGTGTCACGTTATCAAGCACAACATAAAAACTCAGTATGCCGCGTTGCGCAGTGTTGTTGACGCGTTAAGGTATGAAGTAATTTTACGGCGTAGGTACAAGGCTTTACGCTGTAATCGTCCTTATTTGACACGGTTAGATAAGTACCATAAACATCTTGCTTCATTTGAGAATACACATTAAAACATGCCACGGTTATCTGGACAGCTGATGGGGTTATACAAATGTGTTGGGAAATGTTTCCTTTCTCTCAAAACTGTGTTTTCAAGTGGACTCACTAGCTGGAATTAATATTGCATCCTATGTTATGTCACTCAATATCGCCCCAAACGACTTTACGGCAACTTGCTTAAAAAAAACCACTCGTTTTTCTTACAGATACAAACAACAATTATTAGGTATCGTGACTGACTAGAAGGTGACTTGCTTAAATGGTTATACCTACTACTTTAACACTTGAATGTATCAATTAGCTAGACTTTTAAATGATTTTATTCAATTGATAAATAAGTACCATTTTCGCGAGTGTGGCCAATTTTCATTAAAATTAACTGCTCTAGTATATCAATACAGCTATGAAGCTATGGTAGCCGAGTGGTTCGGTAGACATGCGCCTTTCAAACAGATGTCGTGGGTTCGAATCCTGGATCGTACCTATGGGTTTTTCGGAACTTATATAAGAAATATTATTGCCAGCGTTCTCGGCACAATGCCACAGGGGCCCATCTTAGATATAGGTCTAGATATATTTTAGTTTCGGGTAGGTATATTTTAATGTTTACGTTAGGCTTTTATTTTAGGTGTATTTTGTTTCTACTTTAGGGTTTTAGTTTAGTTTAGGATAATTTATTGTTATTGTTATTTTATTGTTTATACATTTAATATTTCTCAATAATAAAATTGTGTACTTAACTAAAAAAAAAAAGAAATATTATTAGATATTTATATATAGGTATGTGAAGTCTCCAATCCGTAGTGGGCTAGCTTGGGGACTACAGCCCATTCACTCTCGTCTATGAGAGTAGGCCTGTGCCCAGCAGTGAGACTTATATAGGCTGATAATGTGTTATGTGATATCAATGCAAAAGTTTTGATTTGATTAATTAACAAAAAGTGGATTTAAAGAAGAGTGTGGAGATGTATATCCCAAAAAAAAATTCCTGGTAGTAATCTTTCCATTCGCAAAATACCATTCTTCACTTGTTCTGTAGCATATTTTCCGGTATATTTTTTTCTTATTCGAAATATTTGCATTCTCAGAATTTTTAAATGTGTATTTATCGGCATAGTTTTTTTCCTTTGGAAGGAAATTTTTTTTTGGGAAAATATCGCCACACTCCACTGGAGTCTAAACAAACTCAATAACGCCCTACATAAATCAAAGTCGAAAGAAATTAAGAGTTTTCTTTCAGGAAGGTTTGTTCTGTCGATTGGAATTCATGTGAAAATATTTCACGATATCTTTTTGATTTATTTAATCCCGAGAGTCCACACAACGTGGAGCGATAAATAAAACACAATATTGATTTTGATATTGTGTTATTAAGAACGTTGGATTGTTTTTGTTTCGTTTGGGATTTAATTTTGCTCTTGTATGAAGCGTAGCTAGTACTTAACGAAGTTTTGGTACGCTGCTAAATTCACTATCAATACGTGTATCACGGTTTTTTTTTATTTTTACTTAAATGGACGTCCGTGTGCATTAGTTAAGTACAGTCAACTGCATAGAAAAGTAATCCCCTTGCCATAGTTGAACCGTTTTGGTGACTTTGTGGTTAAATTTAAGCTTCCGTTAAAAAGGGTTATATTTTTTCAGGCACACCATATTTTTACAAACTTGAATATTTTACTGGAACTAGAACATTGTCACATTTTTCAATATTTTGAACACTCTTAGTAAAAATAAAGAGCGTAAAGCGATCGTAGTAAAATGGTTAAAACTTTTTGCCTTCCTGGTTTTTTCCAACCTCTTGTAAAATGTCAAGCCTTTAGTTTAAAAACTGGGAACGAAAGTTTAAAGTTGCCAATTTATATACACTTGCGGACAATGAATTCGGTTAATTTTCTATGAACAATTGTATATGTAGAGAGTGACCCGGATTCATCGTCTGTAAGTGTATTAGCGTAGGTATACATCGGACTTACACAAACATGCCAATAAGAAATTGCGGAATGCATAAAAGCAGTTTCTTAACTTCTAAATTACGATGTCGAATATTTTGAATACTTATACTCACCACTGTGCATTTTCAAACATAATATTTAATGAATTTAGTATGGCATAATATCCCGTCTTCTTTTTTATTTTATATATATTTTTTTCCATTTCCTTTGCGAAACGTAACACAAAGCGACTGGAATTTCACTAATAATTACACTCGACTTTTTATCTTTATCTTAAAAGGCAGAAATAAATAAACCCCTAACGAACTTGAAGCTACTAGTAGTCTTTGTTTCCGGCGCTACCCGCTGGGGGCAAACTCGATAATTTATCCGTTTCCCCGCGGGAACATTGCATTTTGCGGCGAACTTCTAAAGGAAACTATTTTACGCAAAATTCTTAATCAATTCCTAGTCTTGCAGAGGGATGCCGTGGAAAAAAAATATTGAGTAGCTGGATAGGTAGTTCAAAATAGCTCAGAACTAAGGGCTTAACTTAACAAGTTTTTTAAAAGTTACTGTTTGCACTGGACGAATATACTTTGCTCTACATCTAATTAGAATCTTTGAAAATAGTAATAGTAACTACATAAACAAAATAAAACAGAAAATCATCAGTTCAGATTTGGGCTTATCATCCCGGGATTGTTCGTATGGCCAATCCCGGGATCCCGATATTAGCCATAAAAACTATAAGGTTTCCGTTTTTGCCATTTTGGCTACGGAACCCTAAAAACCCGGGATTGGAAGCCCTAGTTCAGATCAGTGAACTCAAAGGGTATATAACATACGTAAAGTCGTAGATATCATAATATCGATAAAAATAATCAGTGTCCGAGACAAAATAAGACATAATAATGTAAATAATTAAATGCCCAGTTGCATATTTCGAAGTTTGACTTACTTTCTACGAAAAATTCCCAAGAGTAGGATGGAACCATTATAATTATGTTTCTACCGCAATGATAATTTAACCGCAACATAATGCAATGTTGCCTGTTATGTATAAGAGGGCTCTTGGAATTAAAATATCTATTACGGAAGGGTCGGCCATTCATACATTATGGGAAATCCTCGAAAGCGAAGGATTGTCGGATTCATATCACGAAAAGAATTTATTGCAGAATCTACATTTACATTTCTTCTAGTTATACTGAGCACATAATAATTGCGGTAGGTACAGTTGACAAAAAAGGCTACGTTTTTATTTGTAATCAAATTAAACCTCATATAACACGTTTGAAATAAGTCACCTTTTTTAAAAGACATTACAGTGAATTAAGAGAAGAAAACCGGGTATGGAATATAACACGCTTAATGATAAATCAGATTCGTTAATTTCACAATGCAACATTACATGATAAAATCCGTATTGTGATCGTCAAAAAAATATAATTAATAACAACAAAATTAAATTCAAATGCAATGTCCACATATAAATTAAGCAAAACACAAATAAGAAAACTTAAACGGATTAAATCGCGTATTACTACATTTTATCCGTTCAAGTTGTTTTATTACTATGAGTCTCATTTAATCCGATTAAGTTGTTTTATTACTATGAGTGATAATCGCGGAAACCGAAGACTTCAAAAAAACAGGTTAAAAACTATAAATATCTGTATATGTATATATGAATCGTTGATTATCCATTTCTTTCGGGTAATTAACATATTATTTTCTGCTTTTTAGTATAAGTTTTTGGAAGTCGGTTTTTATTTTTTGTTTTAAAAATTTACTTTATTTTTAAATTTCTAGTGGCGCTGTAAAAATATTGTTTTAACCAAATAGACTTAAGTCTATTTAGTTAAAAGAAAAATTTTCCAAATCGGTCTAGCCATTTTCAAGTACTCGGGGAACAAACCTACATAAAAATTGATCTTTATTTTGAAGTCGGTTAAGGCTGGAAACTTATTTCTAATAAGAAATGCATGAGAAACTAAGAAAAATACCAAAATCGCTGTATGTGTGCCTCTAATATTTGAAGAGTTCCCTCGATTTCTCCAAGATCCCATCATCAGATCCTGATTTGGTTGCAATGGAATCACCTCGGAAGTATACCATTTCAAACAAAAAAATAATTTTCCAAATCGGTCCAGCCGTTTCTAAGTAATCGGGGAAGAAACCTACATAAACATTTGTTCCTTTTTAGAAGTCGGTTAACACTAAAAACTTATTGCTAGTAAGAAATGGACAAGAAACTACGAAAAATACCGAAATCGCTATATGTGTGCCTCTAATATTTGAAGAGTTCCCTCGGTTTCTCCAAGATCCCATCATCAGATCCTGATTTGGTTGCAATAGGACCACTTCGGAAGTATACCCTTTCAAACAAAAAAAGAATTTTCCAAATCGGTCCAGCCGTCTTCGAGTAGGTAATCGCGTAACAAAGTTTTTAGGGATCCGTAGCCAAAATGGCAAAAAAATAGTTTCGTCATGTCCGTCCGTCTGTCTGTCTGTCTGTCTGTCTGTCTGTCTGTCTGTCCGTATGTCACAGGCATTTTACTCAGAAACTACATGATGGATATTGATGAAATTTGGAATATAGGTGTGTTTTATGAGCCGCTACTTAGTTTGGTATATAAATAATTAAAATAAATATTTTTAGGGGGGGGGGGACTCCATACATGTTAAAGACAGTAAAAAAATTTTTTTTTAGCAAATATCAACGTGTGGTACATAGTTCGACAGCACTTTAAAAAACACTATAAGGTTCCTAAGTAATGTTTTTGATTAATTGAATGTATTTGGAAATAATCGCTCCGAAAGTTGTGTATATTGTGTCCCCCCCTCTATTTTCTAAACCGTGCGCCCGAAAAATATGAAAAAATCACGAAGGTAACGCTTAATTAATACTTTCAACGAAAATTATTTTCAACAAGATTGAATTAACGGTTTTTGAGTTATTGCCGATAAACTGCGCTTCTCAACAAAAGGACGTAATTGCTATGAAGATACGCTCTTTTGTTGTTGTACTTTTTTTACATCGTATTTTTTACCTTATAGTTACGGCTATGGAACCCTACACTGAGGATGGTCCGACATGCTCTTGGCCAGTTATTTCTTCTTTTTAAGGATGATCGGTGAATTGTGGAAACAAAATCTTAAGCTTCGGGCAGGAAGTAGGTAGTTACTAAACATATTTATTATTAAATGGTTTCACCAATTACAAGTGCACCCAATAAGTATGCATGAGCATCGAATTTTTTTTTTTTCAAGTTATAAATTAAACCGCTTCGATAAAATATATTGGAATCATTTAAACCGAAACGCCAAATCTAGCAAAGTTTAACAAATTATGCACCAAAATCACCATTTGAGCATATTCGTACCCTTGGTAAAATAAAGCCGTACGTGACTTTACGTTTTAAGTGCTTTTATTAGGCGAAAGTTACACAAATGCTGTAAATTATACGAAACAAAAAGATTTAAACGCTTCCCCTAAACAGTCGTCATTTTGCAGATGCGGCTTTATTTTACCAAAGGTACGATATGATGTGGATAGAATCCGCACAGTGTAACCGCGAAAAGTCCGTCATTATTATTCTACAGCACATTGAATATGATAAGCGTACATATATATCATTTCCATTTTAGTTGTTTTAATTGTAAAATATGCCTATTCAGGTTCCTCGTTTTTCCGCGTAAATAAAAATGATAAACGGTCGGCTGTTAGCTTTTTTAATCAAAATGCACCAGATGGTTTAGACTGGAAGTAATAGAGAAACATTGCCGTCAACCTCACCGCGTTTGGTTACAATGTGCCCCGTAAGGTTGGAAAACAAAAAAAATGTGAATACGAACAACTTGGTAAAAGAAAATGAGAGGTCACTTTGTCGATAAATTACCTGTCAATTACTTATCTTCTGAAAAAGAGTTTGCTACCATTTTTTAGATCTTCATTTTATATATAGCTTTGTACAGCACTAGCAGTGCCTAATGCACTGAAACTAAACGGAAAGTACCTGACCTAGCTTTCGAACACATTAAGTTCGTCTATATATACGCGTAAAGTTTACTAACCCAAGCTATATCTCAATTAAGATTAAATTTCTATTTCCTAAGCTAGAGAGTGCATGATAATTCTATTACCCGTAAATTTGTGGCTTCATTGCATACCTACTAGAGGACTCCCACAACTTCGCTTGCGGAGGTGAAAAAAGATTTTTGATTTTGATTTTGATTTTCATTGAAATCGGTCGTTTTACAATCCCCTACTTGTTTTAGAATATAGATTAATATGAAATACCGACGTGATTCTTCGACCAAAATATGTCAAAATAATTAAAAGTTCTTGCCAAATACTTGTTATCTAAAATCGAATGATTTTACTTAACATTTTTCTGACAGCTAAGAATAAAATTGAATTATTTCAACATCAATCTGAAAAATTTCAAAACGAAATCCGAACAATCTAAGTAATACACAATGTTTCAACAGCACTCAGCATGCAGCAAGTCCCATGGGTTAGCCATTTCACAGAAGTTTTTAGAAACATTTTCAGTTGTAGAAAAAAATCCGCATGATCGAAAACTCGGCCTAGTTTCAGTAGTTCGGTTATTTGTGTCCGTCAAGATAGCGTACACCGTAAAGATATTCAGAATCTGATGCAGCCAATAAATAGTACCCAAATAGTACCGACGAAATACCTAGGTGAAAAAAATAGTACCCTTAAACTTTTCGAAATATAAGGCCTGTTCACGGTGTACGCTACCGGGCGTCAAGCTGGCGTACACCGTTTGTATCTCTGGAACGGCTTTGTTTTTGGAAACGATTTATATCTCAAAAAATAGTACCCAAATAGTACCCTAGGGCCCTAAAATTTTATTTCTCTAGCTATCGTAGAAGCCGAGATATTCCATAACTTAACGGTGTACAAAATTTCACACCGTCAAGCTGGCGTACCCGGGAATTCCTTATAGAAAGAGCTCACTATATCTCGGCTTCTACGATAGCTAGAGAAATAAAATTTTAGGGCCCTAGGGTACTATTTGGGTACTATTTTTTGAGATATAAAGCGTTTCCAAAAACAAAGCCGTTCCAGAGATACAAACGGTGTACGCCAGCTTGACGCCGGTAGCGTACACCGTGAACAGGCCTTATATTTCGAAAAGTTTAAGGGTACTATTTTTTCACCTAGGTATTTCGTCGGTACTATTTGGGTACTATTTATTGGCTGCATCAGATTCTGAATATCTTTACGGTGTACGCTATCTTGACGGACACGGTTATTTTAGTTCGGTTCATATCTATTCAAACTAATATACAGTATGTAAACTAACCAAAACCATATATTAAAACCCGTGAAAGTTAAGGTGAGAAAAAAGGTTATGGTAGATAACCTATTGAAATACAGATACTTTTTAAAATTAGGTTAAAATAATGATAGATCAATTAAAATTGTGTTACTCATTGTGTGTATTCATTGTTTATTATTATTAATAATAATAATAATTCATTGTTTACAATTCTATCGCCTGACAAGTCAAGGTCAACATCAAGAATCCGTTCGAGTAAAAATTTCCGTGCACTTACGGTTAAATATGACGTAGCTCTTCCACCGCTACTTATGACGGATGGTTATTTGATGAACATCTCGCATCAAATTTGGTTTTCGCCGAGCACGCCTTTACAATAATACGTGCACTTTTAGGCTGTCTCCGTGGCAGGAATCTTTCGCGTACAGTCGAAAAGCTGCCCTACCATTATTACTGCATGCACCGTAGATGAAAATCATGTCTACGACCTCCTGAGCAATGAAATTCAACGGCATTGTAGTTACGGAAATAGACATAATACTTATTGTTTATTCATGTCCATGATTAAAAAATGACATTTTCAAAATGCTTTGTCAGTTTATTGCTAGGAACCTTATTTCTTAAACTTATTAAGAAAAAATAATTCGACATTGAAGTTGAAGTGACATCATGACAACAATTAAAGTCTTTACGTATGGATACTATTTTTCTAATATTTTTTACATAATTCGGCTGCTACTTCTGCTAATGTATTTAGTCTCAAGAGAAATGTGTTTTTTTTTAAATAGCTTACACTTACTGAAGTGCATTAATAATGAAAAATTAAGTGACGTGTTTACAATGATGGTTGTCGGTTTTATTTTATGACATTAACATAATATTCCCCTGTGGAATGATACGAGAAGTGTTAACCGACTTAGTAAAAGGTACGACTTGTCCATTTTAATAAAATTATAAATCTAAAGATAATCGATAAACACTAACAAAAAGTGCGATATAGTATTAAGCTCGACATGGCCATCAACTGGCTTAAAGATATTATGATTTTAGTAAGTTTACATAGTGTATAAAACTAATATAGAAAATAAATTAGAATAATCGAAGTTACCTTTAGTTAAACACACAGTTTAACTAACTTTAAAGTACTTTATTGATTCTTACCCTTTATTTGTCATGATAAAAGTCCTAAAACAAGAGATGATGCAATACGAGCGATGATCTTTTAAAGTCTTAAAATCAACAGTATTTTAAGTAAGTAGCTAAGAATTTTCCCACGGTATAGTATAATAGATTTTTTTTTGAAAATGTAATTATCTGGAACCTATTTATGGCCATGAATTTAATTTAATAAGAGAACTTGCTCCCCGCGAGCATATTAATTACTTGTATTTTCTCGGAGCTTCGCATGAACGCTTGGATGATAAAATTAATTATGTAGATGTAGCATTGCGAAATCTTATGAAGATTAAAATTGCTGACAATCGGGTGATACGAGAATCTTAGTAATAATAATACCTAATCATTTCTTTCGAAACTCATGGCTTCATATTACTACAAAATACATTGAATTTAAGTTATACATTACAATAAATAAGTTAAATTAATATAATACACTAAATTAACAAATTAATAAGATTACATGTCATTGTTGTCATCACATCAAATGCCTTACGTCTAAACTGTTAGTAAGCATTATTGCCTGTAATATGGAGCGCACTACATTTGTTAAGATAGGCCCCATCTTGTCTGCAAACAACAGTAATTATTTATTTAATTTACACATATAATACAGTTTACAGTCTGGGCAAACTTTCTTCATGGACGGCCAAAAAAATTAAGAAATTTCAGCGGAGGGCAGCCAAAAATTGCGGGCCGTACTTTGCCCACTACTGGTCATTACAATTGCAACCAGCGGGATAAAAATCGAAATATTATATTTATGGAACGCAGAGGTGCCCAAGAAAAAAATTATAGAAATTCAATCCCTAAAGGGTTGTATGAAAGTTTTTATGAAAAACACGCAAATTCACGCGGATGAAGTCACGTCACCGCATCTACCTACACTCACGTACAATAAATTCGGGTCACTTTCCATATAATTCTTCATAGAAAACTACCCAAATTCACTGCCCGTGACTTCCGTGAGTATACTCACTACCGTTTAGGTACTACCTACTATAAAATTAAGAGACACTACGATATCTATCTACTGCGTTGATTTTGGAGTGCTTGAAGTTTTTTTTATAATACCAAACTTTTATGGTTACAATTTCGCCATGAATTATACCTACAAGAAGAATATGATATACATATATTTATGGAGGCAGTCATACCATCAAAACAATGTGAAAACTAAAAAGGCTTCGTTTTATGTGATACACGTTTATGTTACTTGCCCTAGTAGCCTTAATCAGTTTTCACAATGAATAGCACTATTATAGCTTTTCATTATACATATTTTTATTGGCTATTCACATGTTCACGGTTTTATTATCACCTAATAAATTATGCTCTAAAGTAAACATCTTTGTTTTATAGAATTTGTAAAGATGCTTGTAAAACTGAGGTGGTCTCACCTACAGCAATGTTTATGAAATTAAAATATGGAGCAGTAGGTAATAAAATTTTAAATATACGAAAGTGTTTTAAACGTCAAGTTCTATAAATACTGCGTTTTAAATTAATGTAACAAATAAACAACCGAACACTGGGCCAGGACGGTCATTTCCATCTCGAAAATGTTTTGGATCAAAGTCGTAGTTTTGATAGTTCTACATACTGTGATAAAGAGCCCTACCCCCCTAGGCCTACCTGATATTATAGCGAAAAATAATATTATTAAGTTTTACCGACCTTAAATTGCACTGAAACATTGAATTTCGATAATTTCATACTTACCAGTCTACCAGATGCTTACCAGACTATTCCTTCGTGAAGTTTAACTTCAGATATTTTTAGGGTTCCGTAGCCAAAATGGCAAAAACGGAACCCTTATAGTTTCGTCATGTCCGTCCGTCCGTCTGTCCGTCTGTCCGTCTGTCCGTATGTCACAGGCAATTTACTCAAAAACTACATGATGGATATTGATGAAATTTGGAATATAGGTGTCTTGTATGAGCCGCTACTTAGTTTGGTAGTTAAACAACTAAAATAAATATTTTTAGGGGGGGCACTCCATACATGTTACAGAAGCTAAAAAAATTTTTTTTCAGCAAATATCAACGTGTGGTACATAGTTCGACAGCTCTTTAAAAAAGGGTATCATTTAATCGATCAGCAAAATATTCATATTTTGGTCAGCAGAAATATGTATTTGGTCAGCCAAAATAGCTAGTTGGTAAGCAACTTATGGTAAGCAAACATTTAAAAATCAGGCTGCAATTAATGATATACTGATCTGCTCTAAATTATTTTGGTCAGCAAATTAAATATTTGAGCTGCATTAAGCGATCTACGGTTAATCAAATTTTGGTAAGCAATCAGTAGGTAAGCAAAATATTTCATTTTGTTCATCAAAAAAAAGGGGGCAATAAAACCTAACTGGGCGCAACTATTCTGCCGCCAATCGTGTGCGCATTTTGTCATTCGGTAATTGTCAGCTGTCAAGTAGCAGGTGTCACTGTGATATATACAGGGTGTCACTGTGATATATACAGGGTGTCACTGTGTTATATACAGGGTGTAACTGTGATAGATACAGGATGTAACTGTGATATATACAGGGTGTCACTGTGATAGATACAGAGTGATACTGTGATATATACAGGGTGTCACTGTGATAGATACAAGATGTCACTGTGATATATACAGGGTGTCACTGTGATATATACATAGTGTCACTGTGTTATATACAGGGTGTCACTGTAATGTATACAGGGTGTCACTGTGATGGGCTCATATAAAATTGGTATTTCGATTTTTAATACATCTCATAATGTTTACAAGTTATATTATTTATTCACAACGTGTATCGTTTCGTTTTTAGGGTCAGCAAAAAAAATAACCCTAACCTACCTATTTTTGAGAGCCGTTTCATTTTTAGGGTCATAAAAAAAAAATAACCCTAACCTACCTATTTTTGGGAGCCGTTTCGTTTTTAAGGTCATCAAAAAAAAATAACCCTAACCTACCTATTTTGGGAGCCGTTTCGTTTTTAGGGTCATCAAAAAAAATAACCCTAACCTACCTATTTTTGGGAGCCGTTTCGTTTTAGGGTCATCAAAAAAAAATTACCCTAACCTACCTACTTTTGGGAGCTGTTTCGTTTTTAGAGTGACACCCTGTATACATTACAGTGACACCCTGTATTTAACACAGTGACACCCTGTATATATCACAGTGACATCCTGTATCTATCACCGTGACACCCTGTATATAACACAGTGACACCATGTATATATCACAGTGACACCCTGTATATCTCAATTAAACTGCTTACAGACATGTTTTCTCTGCTGACAGTGACATCCTGTATCTATCACAGTGACACCCTGTATATAACACAGTGACACCCTGTATATATCACAGTGACAACCTGTATCTATCACAGTGACACCCTGTATACTTTACAGTGACACCCTGTATATAACACAGTGACACCCTGTATATATCACAGTGACATCCTGTATCTATCACAGTGACACCCTGTATATAACACAGTGACACCCAGTATATATCACAGTGACACCCTGTATATCTCAATTAAACTCTCTGCTGACCGATTGTAAAATCTTGCTACCCAAGTAATTATTTTGCAGCTCGACTGTTTATTAGGCAGCCAAATGATAAAAAAAGCAGATTAATATTGGTTAAAATGTTAACCGTTTTTAAACTGTTTGCTGAACAAGAGTTGCCGCCCGATTTTATTTATTGCCAGCCAAATCTTTGTATGCTGCCCAAATGATTTAACTGCTTATTTTTTTTTGCGGATCAATTTTAATAACGGCTGACCAAAAATTTACTTTCCTTTAAAAAACACTGTAAGGTTCCAAAGTAATGTTTTTGATTAAGTGAATATATTTGGAAATAATCGCTCCGGAAGTTGTGTAAATTGTGTCCCCCCCCCCCCTCTATCTTCTAAACCATGTGTCCGAAAAATATGAAAAAAATCACGAAGGTAACGCTTAATTAATACTTTCAACGAAAATTATTTTCAACAACATCGAATTAATCGTTTTTGAGTTATTGCCGATAAACTGCGCTTCTCAACAAAATGACGTAATTGCTATGAAGATACGCTCTTTTGTTGTTGTACTTTTTTTATTTACCTTATAGTTACGGCTATGGAACCCTACACTGAGCATGGTCCGACATGCTCTTGGCCAGTTATTTAAGTTTTCCAAGGAAATATAGAAGTATTATACAGTTTTAGATTGATCAGGATCTCTAGTTTGCGAAGACGGTACTGTTTTACAGAAAAAAAAGAATATGATTTATTTTATAATTTTGAAGTGTTCCTATGAAATTTTTCCATATGTTTTAATTTTAAATGGAGGTTTCTTTGTTGCCGAAAGCTGCCGATGTCGAGTTATTATCATTTTTAGGGTTCCGTAGCCAAAATGGCTAAATCGAAACCCTTATAGTTTCGTCATGTCCGTCCGTCCGTCCGTATGTCACAGGCATTTTACTCAAAAACTACGTAGGTACCTATATTGATGAAATTTGGAATATAGGTGTGTTGTATAAGCCGCTACTTAGTTTTGTAGTTAAATATCAAAAATAAATATTTATAGGGGGGTACTCCATGCATTCATATAACAGAACACGAAATTTCTTTTTTCATCAAACATCAACATGTTCGACAGGTCTTTTAAAATCACTTTAAGGTTTTTAAGTAATATTTTTGATTAGGTGAATACTTTCGGAAATAATCGCTCCGAAAGTTGCAAACATTGTGTCCCTCGCCCTCTATCTTTTAAACCGTATGTCCAAAAAATATGAAAAAGTCAGGAAGGTAAAATTCAATTAATACTTTCAACGAAAATTATTTTCAACAAGATCGGATTAATCGTTTTTGAGTTATTGCTGATAAACTGCGCTTCTCAACAATAGGACGTAATTGCTATGAAGATAAGCTCTTTTGTTGTTGTACTTTTTTTACATCGTATTTTTTATTTACCTTATAGTTACGGCTGTGGAACCCTACACTGAGCATGGTCCGACATGCTCTTGGCTAGTTTTTTTAGAATCCTTAATTAATCAATAATCCAAGGAAATAAAAAAATCCTGCGTCATTATTGCTCCATTTCGAGCTAGAAGCAAAAATATCAGCCGAGGGAAAAAAGTAGGTATATTTCCTAAACTAACCATTATTTTTACTTATACCTATTCATGTTACTATTTAACGTATGTGTACTATTATGTTCGATATATTAGTGTAATTAAACGTTGTTTTTTTCATATTTGGTAAGATGTTTTCCCATAAGTATTTTTGGAGTATCTGATTTTGCCACAGTTTTGATAACAATGCCTACAAATAAACCTATCCTAAAACGTACTTAAAACAACTTTGTTATAATTAATAGTTAATACTTCTAATTTAAAACTTAGTTATATGTAGAATAAATGAAATAAAAAATATTGTAATAAAATTTTGTATGAAAAACTATGAAATTTTATTTTCAACCAAGGACCTTTAAATAATAGCCGGACGTAGCGTCGCTAACAGATAAGTGAAGCACGTATAGTAAGCCGGCGCTTTGTACTTACGAGCAGCACGCACACGTCCACCAGCAAAGCGGGCCGGTCGGCTGCCATAACGCGGCGCACTTCCCCGAATGCAGACGTTGACGTTTGAAATTTATATGATAAAAATATGCCTTCTTGCGTAGTAAAAGTCTGTCGAAACAACACTTGTAGCAGCAAAAAATATCAAGGAATCACTTTTCACACGTAACATAATCTTTAAAGCACAATTTTACATCGATTTACTATTTTAAATTATAACATCAAATTGATTGTCAAAAGTCAAAGCCAGAGCCAGTGTGACCAATTAATAAATGGGGCAATTACCTGAAATGTCGGGATTTTCTTGTAACAGAATATGATTTTTTATTAAAATAGTATCATTATTTAAGGTTACGGATGTACAATGAATCCTTATTCATAAAACATACATGATATTTAAATTAAAAAGGTTATATAAAAAACAGACTTCAAAAACTAAAAAAAGAAGATTTTTTTTTTTATTTAAAGTTAATATACCATTTTTTTGAGCTCTGTGCTATTTGAAGTCAGTTAAATAAAATTTTCTGTACTTTTATTTATTTTAGCTATAGCGACTTAATCGTTTACCCTGTTAAACTCACGACAAGTTTTACTTTTGAAATTAAAAGTATAGTTTAAACGTATACGCTTAAAATATTGTTTATTTTTACCTGCCTGAACCGAAACAAAAAAAAGCATTTAAAATATTCCTCCTCCGTGACAAACTTACAAGTGTACAAAATGTTAATAAAACATTCTGTGTTTTTATTTCCTGTCAAACACGTTTATTTCTAATGATGATGTGACATTGATATTTGATAGACATAAATAAATATATAACGAATATTTCTTACATTGGGGAAAATTTGATTTACATGGCAACACTCTATCAACGCAAACATGTTTACTCGGCGGCCATTGCTAAGCTTCACTCGTGTGTTAGACCGCGCGGTATCCTTCTTTTTTATACATCCATGTTTTCAACCATATAACTCAATAAATATAAGTTTTATAATGAACGCGTTTTGATTGTATGATTGCGTAACTATTAAGGATTACGTATACCTATATATCGGTGGAGATGTAATGGGGCCAATGTGTATATGCAAATTGCATCCCACACTAGCACCCGTCCCATACTCCACAGAATCAATGACATCCCGTCCGATCTCTTGCCGTCATTTCTTGAAATGCCTGTAAAATAATCGGCACATTGACCGACGCAAGAGAACGGTGGATGATCCCATTAAGAAGCGGCCTGCAGAGGCAAGAAATACCGTGGTGGCCTAGTCGGTCTATGTCCCTTCCGCAGGGACAATGATGTGGGGCGCAGACCGGGACCCCGAGGCAAAGGCAAACTGCTAGTTGGAGGGTATTGGGTTCGAGGAAGGTGCCCATATTTCTGGAGGGGTGCGCGTGGGTGGAGCCAGTAGCCGGTTTCCTTGGTCCTTACAGCTATTAATCTGGCTCGTTCAGCACAGCATTGGCTTAGTAGGGAATATTGAGTTAATTTAGATATAGAGTCGTCCCAGCTCCTTTGCGACTTTGAATTTTCAGGAAAATTTTGACTGGGGCACGCAATTGACTAGGCATTTTTAGCGTCTTCCAGACCCGAGGTCTCATAGTTTGTGCGGAAGACTTTTTATATCTATGAGACTGAACGAGCTAAGGATTGACGACAAAACAGCTGATAACTCGACACCAGAAATTTTGCGGATCTCTAAACCACCGTACAGGATGGGAAGGGATCCTAGAACTGCTCGCTGAGTTAAACTATTTGTGATAAAGTATTTTGATGTTTCCAAAGCACGTACAGGTCGATTCACAAGAGCTGGCGCGGATTTTGTATGCAGCCAGTGCTTTTTCATACTAAATCCGCGCCAGCTTTTGTAAATCGACCTGTAAGCTAACTTAGGAACGAATAGGCAGAATTTAATAAGTGACAATGTGTAATGCAGACTCATTTCAAGCAAACGATGGAATGATTTTCTAATTCAGATATGGAATTTTGAATATACTCAGGAATACCAACTTCATAAATGGGGGATCCTAGGAGGCAAAGCGTAGAGTACGCTTTCCAGTATTTTAATGTTCGGTTTGGTGCAAGTTGGTTGAATTTAAGTTTAAGGTTGTCGATATCATTGTAAGAATTTGGAATATAGTTTGCATTTGTTAAAATTTAGTTCTAAACCAATGGATCTGAATTTATCAATTATCATGTAAAGATCTGATATTACGGAGTCTGCTTCACCTCCTAGGGTCCCGTCATCTAAATACCATATATTTAAATTTCACGACAAATTTAGAATTATTGGATTTATTGCCAAACTGGAAATTGCTGGCCCCAAGGGACCTTGCTGACATTCCACTTCGGATGACATTCCTTTTGATTGGTACATCAACTTGGTTGGATCCGCGTAACAGTGGAGGAGATAGTTATAGCTTTCGGGGATGTGCAATTTAATTTAAATATAGTTTCAGTTTATAGTATACAGGGTGTCCCTAAAACCAACTTTTATACGATCAGGGCTGATAGACCAGCTCATAAGAACCTAGATTAAGCAAATTTGACTTCAGTAAAAATCTCTTAGTTTTCGAGATATTGACGTTTTTGTAAAACTCGTGCTAAGTGATACCCTGACTCGGTGTTTTAAGTGTCATTGCTAAAATATCAAGTATTTTACAAATCTGTATTTTGCTATGTGTGGCCAAATAACTATGCTATTGAACGTATTTTCTATTTTTGCTAATTTATTCATGCTGTGGACACAGTACAATAACAAAAAAATATATTCGATTTTTTTCAAATTTCACCTCTGACTTCGAACTAGCGTGGTGAAAAAAAAATGTACCAACATAACCAGGCACTCAACGTAAAAAAATTGCGCATTTATTGTAGTTTCTAAAATGGTATAAAATTTACTAAATACTGTAATAATTTTTGAAATAATGATATTTTGTTACAAAATTAACTGTCTGCCGCCTTCATCTCATACGATCCGGTTGAACTAAGTTTGCACCTGGCGGGCTTGTCATCACATACAAATTAGGTGCAAACTTTACGTAATCGTCAATATCTCGAAAACTAAGAAATTTTTATGAGGTCAATTTTACTCAGTCTCGTTTTTTATGAGCTGGTTTATCAGCCCTGTTCGCCATTTTGTAAAAGTCGCGAATTTTGATAGCCTGGATCAGTCTTTCGAATGTCATGACTTCAAATTTCAGTATTTTCTTAATCTGCTTTTTGTTTTAAACATTACTTAATAATTATGCTATCCTACCTTATCAAAATAAATTAGATTTTACGTGATTCAAAATATGACCTCGGATTTGAATCGCGTAATACTTAAAACAAATTTACCATGCTAAAATAAAAAAAAATAATGTAGTTTAAAATAGTAAGATTTTACACACTAGACACCGTAGTTTTTAAGATAATAGCATTTTAATTCAAAATGAGGTTATACTACAATATTCCATTGGTTAAATTTCGTACCAGAATTTGAATTTCGAACAGAAAAGGTATGATAGCATAATTATTAAGTAATGTTTAACAAAAAGCAGATTAAGAAAATACTGAAATTTGAAGTCATGACTTACGAAAGACTGATCCAGGCTATCAAAATTCGCGACTTTTACAAAATGGCGAACAGGGCTGATACACCAGCTCATAAAAAACGAGACTGAGTAAAATTGACCTCATAAAAATTTCTTAGTTTTCGAGATATTGACGATTACGTGAAGTTTGCACCTAATTTGTATGTGATGTCAAGCACGCCAGGTGCAAACTTAGTTCAACCGGATCGTATGAGATGAAGGCGGCAGACAGTTAATTTTGTAACAAAATATCATTATTTCAAAAATTATTACAGTGTTTAGTAAATTTTATACCATTTTAGAAACTACAATAAATGCGCAATTTTTTTACGTTGGGTGCCTGGTTATGTTGGTACATTTTTTTTTCACCACGCTAGTTCGAAGTCAGAGGTGAAATTTGAAAAAAATCGAATAATTTTTTTTTGTTATTGTACTGTGTCCACAGCATGAATAAATTAGCAAACATAGAAAATACGTTCAATAGCATAGTTATTTGGCCACACATAGCAAAATACAGATTTGTAAAATACTTGATATTTTAGCAATGACACTCAAAACACCGAGTCAGGGTATCACTTAGCACGAGTTTTACAAAAACGTCAATATCTCGAAAACTAAGAGATTTTTACTGAGGTCAAATTTGCTTAATCTAGGTTCTTATGAGCTGGTCTATCAGCCCTGATCGTATAAAAGTTGGTTTTAGGGACACCCTGTATTTAATTTTAATCTAGCTTTAGTTACTCTGTACTTTTGACTTTCCTATGAAACGATACTGAATCACATTTACATATCGAAATTATGGAAGTTCTTTTCCCACGTACAAATAGATTATAAATGGTAAACGGACTAGTTTACAACAAGATAATATTTTTATATAAAAATGTAGTCAATCACTTATTAGTACTAAACAAGATTTCGAACTTGAAATTGAAAATGTGGCGATGAAACTTACTTAACGTAGAATATTTCATTTACTAGAAATGTTTAATGCAAGTCTATTTAAAATTTCCAAATATCTGGAAGAGAGTGCTAATTAGAGACAAGACCAATACTTTTAATTTATCTTTTGAATATTGCATTCTGTACTTATCGATATACATATGTATAGTTAACAAACGAGAAGTCCATATGAAAGCTCAAATTTGCCGAGAATTTCGGGCTCTGATAATAAATAAATGTTGACTACTATATTTCATGGAATAAACATATGACTTATATGACTTTCCTTTTTTTTCAGTGTGTTCTCCAATTCATGGCAGCATTTGCATAGCAGAGAATATCGTGTAAGTCCTCTTTATATAAAATTAAATACATAGCAATAGTTTGATAAGATCAGAGCATAAAGTGAATAAAGGAATATTATTATTGGTGTTGCACGTAATCGTCTATTGGTATGATTTATTCAAAAGAAACTGTTTCAGTCTTGCACAATTTTTTTTACTATTTGTAATCATTTTGAATTCCAGGGGAAACTGTATAAGAGCTCAACATACCTATGCTATAGAACAGACTGGTAATATGCCGCGTGCTTCACAATATTTAGCTTTGGCTCTCCCTCTCCTTCGTGCTTTCCCATTTATTTAAGTGCTTCAAGAAGTCCGTGAGCAGTACGAGGATGTAAAAATATGGAACAGTTAATATCTGGAGGTCTACAAAATGCTCTCCGCACGATTCACTCTGCGGGATGCGAAAAATAGTGCGAATTGCCTTTTTTTGCACCTTAAAGGCACTGTCAACATTGTTGTTATAGCTACCACTACCACCCCATAATTTTATACTATAACGCAGCTTAGCTTCAACTGGGGCGTAGTAGGTATACTAACTTAAGTTGTTCGGTTTGTAAGACATCCCGTAGGCTACGAAGCGCATAACAAGCAGAACTTATGGAGTTACTAAGCGCCTGAATTTCGTTCTTCCACCTCAGTAGTTCATCAATGTGAATGCATAGGAATTTAGCACAGCCAGCTTGTAATATTTTTTCGCCATTAACTCGTATGTCCAAGGAATCCAAGTTTCTAGCTGTAGCCTTAAATAACATGGCGCTGGTTTTGTTGGAGTTGAGTGTCAGGTTGTTTACAGTGAACCACCTATCAAACAACAATAAAGCAGCATTCACTCTGTCATTTAACTTTAACATAGTATTTATCTTTTATTTTTGTTAATGGTGAATTTATATATGTCGTAGCCAACTGGTTTAATTAACCATTTGGTTAACTGCCTAACTGCCATTTTTACTAAATTATGACTCGCCAGCAGGTCCGCGGGGCTTCTATTTCTGCTCTGAGGAGCACAAGCTGACTAACAAACCTAACCTAAAATAAGGAGTGTGTTTTAATGAAAAGGCTAGGCAGCTAACCAAATGGCTTATTAAGCTAGTTGGCGGGACATATACATTAAATTCGTACAAGATTGTATGTAAATTTCAAGTGTGTCAAAAGAATGTAAATTAAAATGGAATAGTGAACAATTTACTGATAGGATTAAGATCAATTTCATACCTATATATATATATATATAAATATAAATAAAATTATAAAGTAACCTGTGGCTTTGCAGAGCATATATTTAATTAAAATCTTCATAAGTTTCGTTGTGGATTCTCTATATACAATATACAGAAACGAACATCATGGGAATAAAAACTTATGCAAACCAAGACCTCATTTTCTCAAACAGGTTCCGTAGCGATTTAAACAAGGTAAACTCTTGTTTGTTTGCGCGAATTACTAAAAGGCCGCTTTGAATTCCAACCCCTTTTATATTTACAAAAGGAAAGTTCCATTCTATTTCGGCTATGTTCATTAAGTTGACAGTTTTGTTCGAAGCACCTTTTTGACTTTTAATACAACTGTTTCTTTTGTAGTTCATATGAAGGACTAGAGTAGGTATTAGGTATATGAAGCAGGGTGAACCGTATTCTAACTGAGAACCTTCAACTAAGACTGTTAGTTTCATTTCACTGTACGTAGGTAAAATAAATGAGTTTTTTAGTTAACACTTTAAGTTTAAACTCTTGCGCTTTGTAAATTAAACTAAACGTAATTAGGCATTGGCTCGGTTAAAAACTTTTTAAAATAAATACGGTTTCAGGTAAGATATGTTCTCTGTAGTGTAAAGCCAAGATCATGTTTATATAAATATGGAAATAAATTAAAAATATTATTATTTCTACAAAATAGATGGTATGTTTTGATTCACATTTTTTAGAAAAGCCTCAGTCTGTGTTCTTCGCATCAGAGGAAAGAAATTGAATTTGATATTTTACTCTGGGGTAGTCAGAATACTTATTCTGATATAAATGCAACGCTGGAAATATATTATTCATAAACGCTTTTTAAATAATAACAGCTGTTTGTAGTCTGGAAACTGATATTAAAAAAGTTATTCGCGTAAAGTCTTTATTTAAATTCATGTGCAGTAGATGCTGTTTTAAAACTTTGGTATGATGGTAGTTTTTAGGTATTGCTATATAACATATAACAGCATAGGTATTGTATAACAATATTCTTGAGTTTCTTCGTTCACATCATGAGAAGAGTAGAGGAAAGTTACGAATGACCGCCTAATCGTTGCTAAAAATGCGAAGATATGCAGTCAAGTGTCTCACGAATGCCTTAGCGTGATAAACCTTAACTTAAGGGCAGTTAAGAATCTTATCTAAAAATGAAGTATATCTAAAAATGTTATTACATTTCGATTATTATTAAAGTTATTAATTTTTTATTTCGCTACAAACACGTGTAATAAATAGGTAATTAGTAGAGACCGGATCTGATGTAGCGATCTCAATATTAATATGGATATGACTAGTGCAATTCGTTAAATACATGTCATGTTGTTTATATAAGGTCTTAATTTTTACTGTGCATTGTGAAGAAGAAATATTAAAGAAGAAGTCGATATGTTACATTGTTTTTGTGTGTAGAAAAAATAATAAATTCTACCAGTCATATCCATATTAATATTGGGATCGCTACATCAGATCCGGTCTCTAGTAATTAGTAATAATAGTACATAATAATATGTTTTCTAGATTTTCCTTTTTAATACATTTAAATACTTTTTGAAACATAATACTACCAGCACCACAACGCATGCCAAAGCTTGCAAACTCAGAGTAACTAAATTTCTAGTTTTTTATATTTCATTAAAATCGATTTGGACTTGCACAGATATCTTTACCCACCTACGTTACGGTATATTGTGAGTATTAGAAACAAATGTAAGTTGATTGTCTCTGCTAACAGTAAAAAAATAGCAGGAAAAAGACACTTCTAGTGGTATTTGGCGTAGTAAAAAGTGAAAGTATTACCATATTAAAAGCGCATTCGTGGACACTTTAAAAACATGAATATTCAGATGTAAATTTCAAACATTTATTCAGCAAGTGGGCCACCTCTGGAATGTTTATTTTAAAATATGTTAAAATGCTCCCTAGCTACTCTAATATTAAAGTTACCTTTGATAACACATAGCTTAAAGTTAAACAAACGATTATTTAACTTTTTCTGCTGTAGGTATTTATGAGATACAGTAGTTATTACAATAATTTGACAACAGTTAGATTGTTTGTAGTGTTTACCTTTTTGTTAGTGGTTTATCTATCCATAATCACCTTATAATTATATTCAAAAATGTGTAATAAAAAGTACTTTTAGTATTTATGATCTGATGATGAGTAAACTAATCATCAGTCAATATTTATGTTGATTATTAATAAGAATAACGTAACATTTGCATATTACATTCAATCTTAATTAGTCGCAGTATTATAGAAATGTAGAGTCTACATTTCTGTAATACTGGTCTACATTGTAGACCTAGCGCTGTGTTGTGACCTTTGTGAATAATAGCTACCCTGTTAGTTAAGGATCGCTTACCTACCTAAGATACAGGCAATACGAGTACAAAACAGACTAATCATTGGAAAAGTAATAAACATCGTTCCATTTAGCATAAGTTACATTTAATTGACTTTTGAGGTTAGTCGACCTGGAACAACTTGTTTCTTTTCGATAAATAATGTAAATTTTATGAATATAAGACCAACTATCATAGGTTGCAATCCTCCGGCGTAACATCTGCCTGAACAGAGATTTCTATATCGTCATTCTTCAAACTTGACTTGATTTTGTTTTCGTTATCTTGGTTAGACTAGAGAATAACTATCCTACTCAGAAAAATATTTGTATATCAATCTTGTTCAAAAATGTTATTTCTTGTCTGGTCCCTGTCTGTTCACTGGACACCGTGAATCGTGATGGTCTTCTCGTAATGCAATACCGGGATATTAATCGTAAGATCCAGTTCTTCACTTCTTTATCGACAGCGCAAAATGCGTATCAGTGATCTTCCTCTCCTTTCAGCATACTAAGATTATTGCATACATTTCGTCAATTCACTTAAGAACAAACGGGTTTTATAGTCTGTTTTTTATTTCCGAGGACAAAAATGACATTTCATGTGTTGCCTGTTTTTTACAACTCATAAATAGTGATGTGATACAACCGGTACATACCGACAAAAATTTAGGTATGTACTTATGTTTATTGATATTGAAGTGTCTGTAACACAATGAGTGCATAATCCATGAAGTTCCAAAACGATACACTACTTTACGTATAAAAGCCACCCTTTTGGAGATATAAAATATTTGTAAATACACCATATTTCTAATATTTAAAGGTACATTTTACTTGATTCGAAACTCATTACTTATCTTACAAAGCTGAAAATACGCCAAACCCACTTTATTTCTCTGCGTTATAGTTTCAAGCAACAGAATCACTTACGTAGGCACTAATTATACAATAGTAGGTTAAACGTTGAATATAATGAAGTTATTATATGTAATTAATTTTCGATAAGTACCTAAAAATATATGTTTTGACGTAAATAGTAATTTTTATTATATCGGTTATTAATAATTACACCACGAACCGAAACAAAGGACAGCACTGTTTCTTAAAAGCTGGCCACATTATTTTTACGTTTGACATTTGTAGCTGTCATATTTGTCTCCGGAAATAAAAAACAGACTTTAGTCTGTGTATCAATGTCACAAGGGTGCGTGCGCCTAAAGCATTCAAGGTAATTTCACAGTCATGTTTACTTTATATATAATTGTATATATGTCGTGTGTATAATTGTATATATGTCGTGTGTATAAGTGTGTGTGTGTGTGTGTGTGTGTGTGAGTGAGTGTGTGAGTGTGTGAGTGTGTGAGCGTGTGTGTGTGTGTGTGTGAGTGTGTGAGTGTGTGAGCGTGTGAGCGTGTGAGCGTGTGAGCGTGTGAGCGTGTGAGCGTGTGAGCGTGTGTGTGAGCGTGTGAGCGTGTGAGCGTGTGAGCGTGTGAGTGTGTGAGTGTGTGAGTGTGTGAGTGTGTGTGTGTGTGTGTGTGTGTGTGTGTGTGTGTGTGTGTGTGTGTGTGTGTGTGTGTGTGTGTGTGTGTGTGTTTTGTCTGATGACTTTATTTACGTCTACGCTACGATTCTCTATTCATATCGGAGCTTATAATTAAACGACATTTCTAGATAGGGATGCCACAGTCTATGCAAGTACGATCGGCCAACAAGTAATCATACGGGGGGCAAGGGATAAGGGCCTGGCTACATGATCACGGCGCGGCGTCAGAAAAAACACATAATTAGGGTTTGCAATATTCGTCGAATTTTAGTATTCGAATAATACGAATACTTATATTTCCGATATTCGAATATTCGAATAATTCGAATATTTTCGAATATTGACCAAAAAACTTATTTCGAGCGTTAGAAATCACGTAAATAGTGTCACAATCAACTAGCAAGTTATCTATGATGAATAAACATAGCTCAGAGAGAGAGGATAGCTGTTTCCATTGCATGTTACATTCCATTCATAAGGCGGCCCATAGCGAAAAACCACTTTTCTACTCGGTATACTTACTTACCGTCAAATAAACACACTGGTCTTGAGATAATCGGGAATTTCAGATGACGCCGTGAAAATGAGACGCTGCGTGTTTAGAAAACTGAAAATGATTTTGGCGTCGTGACAGGTCTTTGTTCAGTGGCTGTAGCAGTCGCGTAGCGTCCATAGAATCCGATTTCCATCGGCTACTCCGGTCATATGCTTCAAAATGGGCACATTTTGAAGCATATGACCGGAGTATCTACTACTCCTGAAGAAAAAGTAATCCAAATCTGCTCCGGCTTTACTAAGTATATATTTAACACCACGCCACTGGTCTGTAGCCAGTGACGATATACGAAGTATAAGCTTAGTCTCTCACTATGAGCATAATGAACTGCCTCGGAGTCGCTCAACGTGCTATGGAGAGAACTATAATCTTGATCGGAGTCCTTTTAAGTACTCAAATCAGAAATGTGTAGAAGAACTAAGATGAGCGATAAATCGAGTTAAAAAGTTGAAGTGACAATGGGCTTGGCATAGCCATCGGTTTTCTGAGCTTGACTACTCGATAAACCGATGCGCGATGGGACCGAAAGGTTCTCGAATGAAGATCATGAACCGGAAAACGCAGCGTGCTCACAAGATGACGTCCAGTATAGGATCACCAGCAGTTGATGGGGGTAATAAACGGCGTTCATTTGATTGTTAAAGTCTTTAGGCGATGTTAATATTCAGCAGTGGATACCTCCGTTTTCAAATGAATGACAGAACTACGAAATCCAGCGAATAGTAATTAAATTAGGCACATAAAAATGCAATTTTAATAAGCGCTTGAGCTAAGACTGCACTTTTTACGCCTTTGTATGTTCCTAGTGCTGGGCCGTGGACATGCTCTATGGATACCAGGGGCAACTGCGTTTGTTGTACGGTACAGAACCCTAGTTTGTTGGTTTAGTAGCTTTTAAATTACGGATTAGACAAAGTCAAGGTTATTCCTGAGGCCTCTTTCGAATTCTAGGTACGCCACGAACTGCTAACGGTTCGTGATTGATCTTAATACTTAACGAAAATATTGTTTTATTGTCTAACTAAGCAGGTGGGCTTAATCTTTACGTAAAGAATAATGAACCCTGGACATTATTAGAGAAAAATTAATGAATTCATCCATAATTTTTAGTATTCGAAATATTCGTTTTATTCGAATAATTAATACTTTAATATTCAAATATTATTTCCGGCGAATATTCGAATATTTCGAATATTCGAATTGCAAACCCTACACATAATATGCAGGCAGACGTGGGAAACTTCTACACGGCGCCCTATGAAGACAGGGATTTAAAAAAGGTTTTGTTACCCTCCATCGTGTTTAGTATAAATCTGGTAATTTATCAATGCTCTATCTAAACAATATCTCCAATTAACGGGAAAATGTACATGTTATCATATTACCTATACTAATTATTCAATTTAATGGGGTCGAGTGCGATCCGATACAAAATTTACATCGAATGCCGAAATAGTAGAGGGTTTCAGGCCAAAGGGCGTCTACGCAATAGTCCTACTATTGCGTATACGCCCCTTTGGCCTGAAACCCTCGATATCATGAATGTGAAGATGTTTGTGTGTTTAAGACTACATAACGCGTTAAAAATAGAATGAACTACAAGTAAGATGAAATTTGTCAAACAGTTAGTAAATATTTCTCTTGGGATAGTGACGGGAATAACGTACTTAGGTGAAGCCATGGGTAAATGCTAGTATTCAATATAGATAGATCTTTATGTTGCTAAAATGTAAAAAAAAAAATCAATGAAGTGTATTTTTTATTATACTTTCTTATAATTTAATTATTATAATTTCTTATAATATTATTACTGTGCATTAGGGTGGAGCGAAAAATCTTTTTTTTTTTATTTTGCTATTCCTGTATTGTCAGTCAATGATCCATGGTATCATCAGTGTCCATAGAACATTTTAGCTTTTGAAGTGGGTGGCGCATGTTGTTTGAATTTATGTAATTTTTATACAAATCAAATTCTCCTGAAGACGCCCAATAGTATATTTTCCTCAATTTTGATACGTAACATCACATCACTAATACAATTAATAACAGCGGAAAACACACATTTAATCACTTTAGTCACGGTAAAAAGTACCTTCGAAAAAAATTCTTTAAAATGCAAGTATTATCAACCCTAATTTACTAGATCTCATTCGAAAACAATTTCATGCAATGCAATAACATTTTACACGTGAAATAAGACTCCAACTTTTGTCAAAGGTGCATGTAGATTAAAGCGGAGTTTGATAACTTCGTTGTGAAAAAAAAAAAACACTTTTTACTTCATACATCACATTATCATCAGCCTATTTACACGTCCCACTGCTGGGCACAGGCCTAATCTTATAGACGAGAGTGAATGCGCTGTAGTCCTCACGCTAGCCCACTGCGGATTGGAGACCTTTGACTTTCTCCGTGGATGTATATAGGTTTCCTCACGATGTATTTCCTTCACCGAAAAGCGAATGGTAAATATTCAATAATTTTCGTACATATGCTCCGATTCGGAGATTCCGAAAAACTCATTGGTCCGAACCACTTGGCTACCATAGCGTTTAGTACTTATACTTAATATATAAAACCATAAAATACAATACAATCATGCTTTATTACACACCGAACAAACAAAAAAAAACAATGCGGGTTAACATTATAAATCGACGGAAGCTCAAAGTAGGCCTATTTTAAATGAATTTTCCGCGGCGGGATTAAAATGTAAATTAAACTGTGTGCAAATTTTATAGCGCAATACACGAATGAATTTATGGGTAACATTTTTAAGGTGAATAATAAAAAAATATTATTTTTGACATTCCATGCCAGCTGAGTCTTAATTTTGCTCCCGTTATTTTTAAATATCCTTATTTACCAAATTCCTATCTTAGAAACTTGTTGCTTACCAGCGTTTCAACCGTTCTCACTTTCCTAGTAGTGTTTTTGACTATTTCCATGTAAGGTCGGATATATATACCATTTTCTGTTATTTTCTAGATTCTAGAGGTACTACTTACTGGCTTTCTAGAAAATTGCGGAAAATAGTAATCCGAATTTACGGGGCAATGTTTCATAACTGACTCGACAAGGAATTTCACGACTCAAAAATAATCCGTTTTTAGGGTTCCGTACCCAAAGGGTGCCAATGGATATATTACTAAGCCTCCGCTGTCCCATGCCCGTCTGTCACATGGTTGTGTCTTTTGTACCGTAGGTAGCTAGAGACTTGAAATTGTGTGTTTCTGATGCCGGTATAATTTTAATATTTAATAAATTATTTTTTTCAAGTCTGCCTATTACTGTTGCCGCTATAACAAAAAAATATAAAAACAAAATAAAATGAAATATAAAAGAGTGTCCCAATACAAGAAAAGTTTTTTAAGCGTTTTTGGCGACGTTGGTATTGCACCGTTCGTGTGAGAATCCGACTCGCACTTGACCATTTTTTTAAGTAGTAAAGCAAACCTTTGGTTTTAGTTGTTGCTATAATGGTAGTGCATTAAGATTTAAACAATTTTGAAAACACACTGATATAAAAGGCGAGCAATAGACGCTGGGGTTTATAATACACCTCGTGGTTACCGTAAATCATTCTCGGGAAGGAATGTTCGACATACCGCTAGCTGAAGGCGTCATTAAGCGAGAACGTGTTGGTATTTATGAATGGCGGACTGGAAATTGTGGGGCTGCTATTTCAATACAGCCTCCCTATAGGCATCTTTAACCTAGGCATCCGCACCTACATTAATATTTGTCTGACTATAGATTATTTGGCGCATGGATGGATAGTTAGGTTTTTATTTATAATAATTAGTTCATATAAGGGCATTTTTTATTTTAAAATGTACGATATGAAAGAAACGTGATGTTTCTTTATTAGTTTTTTAATGCGGGTAAATTACACCGCATTGTTATGTTATATATGTCGCCGATATATATATACAGGAGATCAAAGTACACAGAAAAATTAGGTTGATGGTAACTACTCAACTCACCTATGGTCCAGAATGGAAATCGAACCCGGTACCTCTGGATTCCCGGTCCAGCGTCACATTTTGACCACCGGAGCACCCAGCAAGTGCCCTCAATTTTGCCATCTAGTTTGACTTCTGTATCCTTCTGGTTTAATAGGATTTTAAGCAGTCTGGACCATAGGTGAGTACCTACCATTTAATTTTTCTGTGTACTTTGATTTCTTGTATCTATCAGTGGCGTGGCGTCCATAGAACCCGATTCTCACCGGCTTGCCTATTTTAAAGCATATGACCGGAGTATCAACTACTCCGCAAGAAAAAGTAATCCAAATCTGCTCCGGCTTTACTAAGAATATATTTGACGCCACGCCACTGGTATCTATGTATATTAAAATGTACGGTTAAGCGATACTTAAGTTATGTTTAAATACCGTGTAAACTGTCAGTTGGTACTAATCGTCAGTTTTGTGGTGACCTGTTAACTGCAAGTTAAGAGGACATTTTAAATGAAAATGTCCATAAAAGCACAGCCATACGTGGTACATATAAACTATAAGTGGTCCTTGTTCACTACGGAACCCTAAAAAGTAATTCCAGCGGTAATTATATTATATTATTACAAAAAAATATCCCCACGGTGTAAAATGATTACACAATACTTGTTTACAAAGAGTTGACGAAAACAAATCTATTAAGTATCATAAGTTTAAATTTCTAAGGCGCCAAATTTTAATTAGCAAACTTCTGTTTTATGAAACAACTTCACAATCGAGCTTTATGTAATTAAACTTTTAATCTCTTATTGTATTAGTCCTGAGATATTTGAGATTGGGACATTTTTGGGCAATTTAAGGTTACAAAGTAGAAAGTTGCGATCGGTTAGGAACAGCAGCTTTGTTTCAGAATCATAAGAAATGTTTAAAGTCAAGCTGACGTTTGGAGTTCCTTTACACCTCCAAAACATAATATTTTGACAACGGAGACTCCTTACGTCTCCATTAATTTTACTATACGAGTATTTATTCTATTTATTTTCTATTATTTTATTTGTTGGGGGGGGGGAGCACTCCATTCGTGTTACAAAAGCTAAAAAAATTTTTTTTTTCAGAAAATATCAACACGTGGTACGTAGTTCGACAGCTCTTTCAAAAACATTTTAAGGTTCTTAAGTAATGTTTTTGATTAAGGAATAACTTTGGAAATAATCGCTCCGAAAGTTGTGAAAATTGTCTTGGCCAGTTATTGATAAGAGAAACTGGTGAGTTTCTTCCGGCGCTTCTCACCATTTCAACAAGTCATTTCCTGAAGCGCCAAAAGAAAAAAAATAGAATCAGACATGTAAAAGAGCCCTTGAGGGCCTACTTGCAGAAAAAAAATGATTTGATTTGATTAAGTTACTGTCTACCAGTGGCGTGGCGTCCAAATAACTCAATTCCTACCGGCTTGCCTAATTTCAGGCATTTGATCACCTAATTCTACAGCTCTTAAGGAAAATGTACGCCAAATCTGCATCGGCTTACCCAAAGATATGTTTTACGCCACGCCACTGCTGTCTACTCCTAATAATTTGAAGTGGTTTTAGTGCAGCCATTGCAGTTCATCTTCAATATTTCCATACAGTTTTTAAAGTACCATAATATGAGTTACTGCAAAATAAATATATAATACGAATATAAACATGCTTCTAAGTAAGCACATTTTATTATTGTGCAATAAACGTTATATACGTATGTATGTAATCACTTTATTGCACATAAAATCATACAGAAACAATACAAGTATCAATGGCTATGCACAACACTGCGAACTTATCCTTGTCAGAGTCTCTTCCAGCTAACCTTTGAGAAAGTGAGAAAGAATAACTAACATCAAAGAAGATAAGACAGACAAAGTAACAAATTTATACACTTAGTTTGATTAAATAAGTATAGTTTGTTCCTTTGATTGAAAATGAGCTAGTCAACGTAAAATGCAAAAAAAATCGCCTGTTTTGCCTTCTCCCAATAAATTGAAACGGTTTGTGGCCGATCAAACTGATCAACTGAACATAAGACTCAATATGCATGCCGTTTATTGTTAAATCGTATTTTTTTCAATCGCTCCAAGTATCAAACTCGCTATAAGACGAGCATAAGCAAACAAGACACATGTCTGCTAATTGAAAAGTTCGCGGGGTCAATGGTTTGATGTAGCCGACCGATTCTTCTTGCTTTGTTAGGACCTAATAACCGTGTAGTAATCGCTTGTACACGGCCATCAACTGATGAGCCACTAGGGCTTCCATTATTCTGGTAAAATTGTAAATAATGTATATAATTCCTTTCTATTTAAGCATTCGCATGAATGCATTCAATTTGTAATAACTGTACTCAACTGTTCGATAAGAATGATTTAATGCACTATCTGTAGTATATTTATTAGTGTGGCAAAAAAATTATGTATTTAGGTATGACTGTAAAAACCGCATTTGCCTATATGTGTTATGGGTTTCCTTTCATGTGCCGATATGATAAAATAATATAAAAAACTAATGTGGTGTTCCACCTTATGGCCGTTTCTAATTTTGGAGATATTAAATCTTTTATGCCACACCTGACAAGTGTAGACATAAAATGATGTACAGGTACACAATACGGGAGGTAATAAAGAAAGCCCTAGTTGTGTAATGTACTATTGTGTGTAAAAACATAGCTTTGTCAGTGGTCTTGAATTATTTTAATACTATATTATGGTTGTAATGTAAATTTTCTAAAACATCAATGAAATATTGACATTACGTGCCTTATAATAATACAAAAGTCCCTCGTTCCCGGTGCGGCTAGACGAGAGGCCTTTAATGGAATTTCACACAACATTGCCGGCCTAGGCTGGCAAGATTTTTTTTTTTCATTTCCATTCCACATTTATTTGGTGTTGAGCCACATGGTGTTGAGCCATTAAAAAAACAATGAACGATGTTTGCTATATTTTGAAGTTTTATTTATATAAAATTGACATGAACATAAGAAATAACACATTATAAACAATTTCCCATAATTTTAAATTAATTATCTCTAATAATTAACTCTACGAATACCGATTTAAAATATTTCATCTAAATATTCGCGGTAAAAATGTGTACTTAAAACAATTTTTGGGAAAGTAGTTGAACATTTTTCATTCTGTAATGCTATTTTTTGTCTTCTTTACTTTTAGTGTCTGTAGAAAATAAAGTTTGATTATTTGAAGTGTTTTTCATTTATTTAATTGCATATTTGAAAAAAGCACTATACATACCTCGGCGTGAAAAGGTGTTGTCAGCCTCGTAACTATCTGGGCTCGCTGTCGCTCGGCCATCTATATGTACTCGGCCGGCAACCCCTTGCTTCCCGGCCTCTGCATGTACCATTTCAAAAAAGAGTATCTCCTTTAATACATTGCCTAGGAAGTTCATCGTTTTTTTTATCGATAGCGTATGGCTTGCAGATTCTATTAGAATAAATATAACTTCATACCGACGTTAAAAGTTGATTTACAGGTTCACGTTTAAAATTATTTTAGAAATTAGCTCCAATGTATATTTTCATACGATATGTACTTAAAATACTCTACGTAATAATGAGTCTTTGCTAACATTGCACGTGTTCACATATACAGGGTAGGTATTTACATACTGATGTAAATACCTACCCTGTAAATACCTGATGCATAGGGCGTGATACGTTACTTTTATCTGTTTTATATTTATACTAAATACCTGCATATAAAACCTTGCAGGCATGTTAGAGAACACTTGGCGTCGAGTGAGCACGTGTGCTCGGCAAACTCGCGAGGCTGAGCGAATGTGGACTAGGCTTTTGAGAACTGAGCACGGTAATAATAGGACTTGTTTGAAATTGAGAATTGGTGAAGAAATAACTTCGCCGATGTGTCAATAAAATATGTAACCTATGAGTAACCATCGGCTTTAGACTCGTGGCACAGATGAAGGTATAATATTCATAGTAATTTAATATGTTAAGATTAAGACTGAGGAATCGTATGGAAGGCAAGGAGCGAGACGCGAGTGTGGCAAGCCCGAATCGCATTCGTCGTGCTCAGTAACAAATGAGATAACTTTCAATGCTTGTATGACAGCGCATTTAGGTACTGGCACAGGCAGCTAATACGATAATAAGAGCGTTGGCTAACTGTACTCGCAATGATAGTAAAGTTGTATTTGAGAAGCAGAATTTAATTTCATTTTCTTTGTCTAAACTTTATGACAAGGACGTAAACTGATTATACTACGGCGCTTGAAATTGTATTCCACAGATTCACATTACGAGTAGAGGTACCTAAATAATAGTCGTGCTCGTGAGTTAAATTTAGATACGGACGGAGAGATATTCAATTATTTAAAACCAATCACGTTTAGGGATTATGATAATTATCCCTCATGTGTTCAACTAAGGCATTAGTTGGGAAGATAAAATTTAGATACCTACATTTTTAATCAATATTTATACATTTTTCTATTCCCTATCAGATCTGATCAAATCGGAGGTGAAATGAAATTCTATCGGATCACGCCCTGATCTGGAAATAGCTTACAGGTAGAACATTTTATCCAATAATACTTCTGACGATAGGACAAAAAGAGCCGAATAAGAACGAGAATGTGTGAATGGGTCATACAGAAATAAGAAAAATGAAACTTGAAAAAATGAAAAGCACTCGGATCTTAATCAAACTTATTTTATTAATTACTTATGTTCAAAGCTGTTCAGTAAAAATACAGACACAGATCAGTCTCTAAATTTAAGGATGAAAAGTGGTATTTTTGTTCTTGTACGTCCACAGCAGAGATTAAGCATGGCTACAGAAGATCACTAAAGTAACTCACTTATATAGTAGAGGACGATGTATGTTAAGTCAATATGATTGAAATACTTCTTAAGTCTATGCTGATTGTTATAATAATAATATATTTAGCTTAATTTGAGTGAATAAAGAATAAAAAAATAATTCTTAAATGTACACAGAATTGACGTCTTGATCTGTGGTCGTACTACAGGAGAGATCAAATTTGTCCATATAAGATAGCAAATGTTGCTATTAAATGTAGCTCGATACACTAAACTTTAAGTATTCGGGATAAAGTGATTGTTTTGTGTATTATTATGTATCCCATTACAATTATATAACTGTAAGTATAGTATTTATAAAAACATAAACAATATTCTAAAACTTACACAGATGTGACATCTTCTTCTGTGGACATACCATAGAAGAGATCATATTGACCACAGAAGATAACACAAAGAACCATTTTATATACCAGAAATGGTCGTACATATCAAGATTTCGATTAAATTACTTCTAATGGTAACATCAATTATCCTTATATAAATTTTTCCTCTTAAAAATAATCAACAAGAAGGAAAACTACCCTATTCCTAATTGTCCACGCAAATGACGTTTTCTTCTGAGGACATACAACACCAGAGATCAGTTGAAGAGATCAACAATATAATATAATATATTATTATTATTATAAGAAAGAAACAACATTCAATATCTTACCTTATTGCTCCGGTCTCACATAACAACTATTACAATCAAATATCAGCATTACAATAACCAGAAATATTCGCCTAAAGTAGTGCCATGCTCTTGCACAAAGCAGGACACACCTAAAAATCAATCATTTTTTTTTGTAATATTGCCAAGCTAACAAAACCTGATTTGATTCTACTAATCATCGGAATCAGTGTCAAATAAAAATGTTTTTGGTCGAGCTCTTTTTGGCGGTTGCTGATAGACTTCTGAATCTGACTCGTCGGAGTTCAACGTTGCAGTGAAGGGTTTCACGGGCCTTGCAAAACCAAGAGATACATCTGAATCATCATCAGTATCAAACAGTACCCCTGATCGTTTCTTTGGTCTCAAATTCTGTATTTCAGTCAAAACATCAGGTGTGTTACTCTACCAAAAAACCCCGGTGAGTTTGGTTCCGTAGTAGCTGAAGAAGTATTTGGACTTCTTTGAGGTGAATCACCAGGTGATATATTTAAAAATTCATTTGAACTTCTTTGAGGTGCATCACCAGTTGGTATATTTAAAAATTCTGGTACGTCAAGAAAGGCTTCGACGTTAATATCCGGAGATGGTGACGATCTTACTGAGTTTGGCGTCACGGATTGTATTTGAATACGACCAAGTTCGTAGTGGGGACAATTTGTATGCGCTGCGCAAACTAAGCAACTCAGGCGTCTTGCGTGAAGAATTGTCGGATCATTGTGACTCCACGTTACCTGATGAATATCCAGTGTACCCTTAAATGGACGTGTTTTGCTGGAGTTCACAATTTTCTGCACATCGGCAATAATACCCTCATTAATTGGATAAGTTTCGATCCCATTGCAATTTTCATTTACACAAGCCAAAAAGGCTTTTAAATCTGGTATATCTTGGCCCCTTGCTACAAAATTATCACAAACCCGTTTGAGGCATCCGCCCACTCCATCGGGTGCGCCTTTGCCGTGTCCTTTTTCACTGTAATGCCATGTTAGGGTCTCTATAGAAAATTTCTCGCTCAAATAGCTTGCGATGAGGTGAAACATCGTTTTGTTCCTATATTGGGTTAGCGGACCATCGCTTAAAATGTGCAAATGCTTTAAGGTGGGAGTCAATTCTTCGATTCTTTTTATAAGGGCATCTAAATGAACACATATCATTACAGGATCATGATTTAGATTGTCAGTGGCAGTGCAGAAAGATGTAGTTTTTACATAATTTTCAGGTGGGTCTTCATTTGTGCTATAGTAGACAGATGTGTGCAATGAAATCTGACCTTTGGAGCCTCCGAAATGAGCAGCTTGTACCTCACCGCCATATTTACAATTATAATTTTCGGAGAAATCTATGTGCAGGAGTCCATGATCAGGGTACAGGTTCTTTTTAATGTTCTGTATAGTTTTCATTTGGTGAAGCATGTTAGCGACATGTTGCATAAAAGAAGGTAAATTTGAGCCCAAAGTTTCAGTTAGTATTTTTTTGGTTGTAGGCACGGTTTCTTTCATGGTTTTCCTGCACGTTTTCGACTGACCTTTTATAACAACTACAACATTTTTGGTTACCCATCTTTCATATAAAATAGTGTCGTTGTCGTTGAAGTCGCTACATTCAATGGATTTGTCAGAACAGTTAGAGCATTTTCGTTCCAAGCAGTTAATATTTAATGACCCATTACAGCATAACGATTTTATCAGGTCAGCAGCAGATGCGCATGATAGAACTTTACTATTGTAAAGTGCTCGAACCATGTAGTCAGTGTTGGTGTGAAAAGCACATAGGCAAGTGTTACGAGCATGGATTTTGGGAAACAAAACCCAAAAAGGACGGTACTTTCTGAATGTTTCGTAAGTAATATCATATCCTGTCTTATTTACAAAAGCCTTGTGAAGATTCAGAAGAGAATCATTTAGTAACCGTACTTGTTTTTTTACTTTCTTGCGTGTAATTGTTTCCTTCTTTCCTGAGGTTAGTCTGCTGTGTTCATCTTGCAATAGAAAGTTACAGATTGCTTTTTTAGTTTTTTTTGCAACTAACCTTTTTTCACGAGGAAGTCGGTCTTGGGGTACTTTACATAATGCATTAGTCAGTCTAGATGATGATCTGCAAAGTCGCATACGGTATTTCGCGATTGTAGTTCTTAATATTTTAAGTTCAGCTTTCAGTTTGTTATTTTCAATCTTTAGTCTTCGCTTATTACGTAACCGCACCACTGTGCCAGCATGAACACGCGAAAAAGACGGACTTGGAGGAGGTGCTTCACGTTCACGTTCCATGAATTGAAGAGCAATTTTCATATTTCTTTTTTTTTCTCTGGCTTTGAATGCCTTTTCTCTCCACATTTTCCGCATCTGCTTTTGTTGTCTAGGTGTGTAATCTTTAATAGTTTTAATTAATCCTTCACTTTTTTTCTTTTTGTACCTCTCTTTATCATCTTTTCTCCGTTTTTCGAGTGCTTCTTGACTCATTTTTGCTCGAGCTCGCTGCATACTTAGTTTTTTTTGTTCTCTACGCCGCTTTTTTTTCTCCTCTGCGGAAAGAACATCTCTCCCTCTTCCTCGTGGCATTGTTGCTGAAAATACATTAAATTATACTTTATAAACTTTATCAATAGCATCAAAAGTTGATCTAAAGAGTATAAATAAATATAAATATGTCACTTCTGTGGACATTAATCTCTTCTGTGGACTTATTGGACACAGGAAAGATGGCCACAGAAGAGACAGTACATTCAAAAATTAATTTAATCTCGATCAAATTTTAGGTTAGATTTAGTTTAGTTAGATATGCAATAATTACTCCCCATGATATTTAAGGGCCAGTGCATAAGTAATTTTTCATTTTACCACTTACCGATATATACGATCAACAGGAAAGACGCACCGATTTTTTACATCCCTATTTTCTGGAAAAAAAAATTTTTTTCAATGTATTAATGCGTGTTCACTTCCAACAAACTATGGCAAAGTAGCAACAAGACTGCTGGTGTTGCCAATGCAAAAAAAAATATGGATGCGATCACACGTCTGACTTTTGTAACAGATTTATTTTGCCCACAGAAATAGTACATTGTGCACCGAGGGTAGTAAGAAGGGGTTTACTAACGAGAGTCTATTAAGAGCCCGACGCCGTAGGCGGAGGGCTTTTAATGACTCGAGTTTGTAATCCCCTTACTGCCCGTGGTACACACAATGTTTTTCATCACATTTGCGAGGAAAAAAAAATAAAACATAAAAATCAAATAAACTAAACGCACCCGTTAAGAGACAACTTCAGCTGTCAACATTTTTCAATATAGTCTTCCACAGATAATGCTAAGAACTGCGTTTAGTTTTTAAACTTGACAGGCAATGCCGCCAGATTGTACCGATTTTCAAAATAAAATTTTAAACTAAATTAATTTAATTGCATTAAAATAATTGCAAAAATTACTGAAATAATAGTAAAATATACCATATAAGTTTTATATACTCTAAAATTGGTTTTGTAGCCAAGTTTTGAAGATGTGAAATAAACCTTGGCTGATTTGAAACCTCCTTAGTCTGAAGTGACGTACGGGTTGGTTCTATATTTTAAAACTAAACTCATAACTCCCACGGGAGTTATAGATTTTCATACAGTTTTTCCTCCCGTGGGAGTTATAGATTTTTATAACCCACGGGAGGTAAATCGGCTCGAGCTGGTCTATAAGCCCGCGTGTTATAACACCCTTTACGAGCAAGTGTGATGAAAAGATTCAAAAGTGTATAACAGGTAAAGTATTAACTTTTTTAAAGAACGTAGACATATATATATTTTTGTATTACCAGTAGTGGCTAACTGAATGGATTCTTCATCACACTGCATGAAAAGTAAAAAGAATAATGACGATCACATAATTTTAATGAGTACTTAAAGAAAAATACCTCACCGTGTAACAGTCCACAGAAGGAGACTTTTTGCAAAATAATTAATATTTATCTTATGTTATCATATGTTGTTCCTATTAAAATATTCAAAAATGAATTGTCTTGAAGATAAATATTCAATAAAAAAAACATTAAACTTTGAATTGGTCAAAACTGAATTTTAATGCAACATGAACACTTTTTTTATCGATTTTCTGTATGACCCGAATACAAGTACATACAGAAATGCCAAAGAGGTCGATTATTAACAAACCTACGTGCCTACATGAATATTTTTGGTGGTGATATTTATAACACATCTAGTGCGTAATGTCTCACTCACAAGGAACGTCAATATAATGTTTAAAACATTTCACAGTAGTACACAAATTACTTAGACACAAACTTGTTCTTGTCTAAGCTCTAACACCGTGTTGGTAATACCGTCACCGGATCCGAAAACTCTAAATTAAACTAGTTCCTTGACAACTGTCTTATTTGAATGTGACGAAATGTAAGCGACAGGTGGTTTTGAATAACAAACTGAAATAATTCATTATAATAATGAATGAACAATAATTGTATTCATAACTTAGCTCTGAAATGTGTGGTAATCCGTAACTGCGAAGCTTTAGTTTTGACTACTTATGTTTATTTTGAGCATTTCATTTGATTGAGATTTTCATTTAGCATTTCATTTGATGTTTGATTTGTATATGTATTAAATCACTAATCCTAATAAGCTTGGTACTGAATACATTACCTAAAATCTGAATAATGTTGAGAAGTGAAGAAACCCATTTCAATGTAGCTGGCCTACGAACCAGCTACTTGCTTTTAGTCTACCAATCGACGTCAAATATTCCGGTACCTTCAATAAAGTAAATTGTGAATGGTGTTGCACTCCTGAAATTAAGAAAAAGGCTGGGCATGGTCCCTCTATTTATTTATTCTTTAATTGTATTAAGCTGTGTCAATAAATAAATAAAAATAAATAAATACATATAGCGTCGTAATTGTGTATTCACTTCGCTGGAAAAGCCGGAAACACTCCTAAAATCTGACTCATAATAATACTTTTGTTGAGCTAATGTGTACAACTTAATTTAGAGCTAGGCTATTGAGTGAGGTGCAAGAAGAGGGCGACAGTAACTAGCCAGGATGCATCATATCTCACCTCTAGTACACATACTATGCTGTTTAAAATTTTACGTGACGTTATCGATTCAGGACCGATTAATGTGTTCCTATAAAATATTTTTTAAATAAGCTTTTTATTTTGCCAGCTGTACCTTTTTGTATAGTCGCAAACTGCATGTCAAAACCTACCAAATAAGCCCATACACTGTGGGTTTATCTTATGTACACTAGGTGTACCTTTGGCTACCACACGGCTCCATCATTATCAAGATTTGCTCTGAATATACTAACATCTCACGTAATAATTTACAAACATTACCAGTAAAAAAAAGTCTTTAAAAAAATTATAAGGTTAAATATACCTATGTTTCTTGTTTTCATAATCTGGGGATACACATAATAATAGTCTTTTTATTGTCAATCGTTTTGTTGGACATAGAAATTATCTGCCTACCACACTGACGGCCCACTCGGCAAATCAAGATAACGCTGATTAATGGCATTTGTTTTAGCCAAATTAATGGCCGTGTTCAAATTATATGATTGACGTTATAATGCACAGTAATTCGAGACGTCTAAATTTTGCTAAACGATTGTCTCGTGTAACCGAATACTGGTTTTTTGTTCAATTAACTTTTGTTTGTAAATAGTCGAGCTTTGGAGATCGCAAATAATTAACCAACCTATCTATTACATTTCATATGTACATTACAAATCTTTTCTGAAGCTTTCTTCTCTTATGTTGTGTGTCAAAAACAGATTCCTCCTTTTGTGAAGTCGATTAATAAATTAATATTACAGCAATATGAGGCAAAATTTTGTGTCAACTATGAATTGTTTACTGGTTACTAAGCTACAGATATGTAGGGAATTATGTTTGCCATCGTATATTATCGGAATAGTTCGTATTTATCTTGATCCCTCAACTAGCTTCAGTTTTCATTTTGATATTTGACACTGACTATTAATGTTTCATAGTAATGGACCTAAACACGTCAATCATTTAATACCGTAACTTATTGACACTTCTGGTCCAGTCATATTCCGAGTTTTCCCGATGGCAAAACTTTATTCACTAAATATAAGGATATTATGAGTGTTCAAAGAAGATTTTAGGGAAACGGGTTACAAATTAAAGATCTGTTCATGCAGCAAAGTTTCGTAGTAATCTAGAATGCCATACTAAAATACCTCGGATGTGCAATTGTGGATATGGATAGATGAGGGAGAAAATAATTATTGATTTTCAGTGTTTGTGTAAGTTATCAAACGGGCGCAATCCCTTTACTGTCTACAGAAAGCCTTTTCAGGTCCGAGCTCTTGGTCCGTAACGCAATGTTTTACAAATGAATAAATCCCCCGATTAAAAAACCTCCAAATAGTATAAAATTATATGTACCTACCAGTGGTGTGGCGTAAAAGATATCCTTGGGCAAGCCGGTGCAGATTTGGCGTACATTTTCCTTAAGAGCTGTAGAATGAAGTGCTCAAATGGGTGATATTAGGCAAGCCGGTAGGAATCGAGTTCCTTGGACGCCACGCTACTATAGGCCCCTACCCCTACCTATCTATAGGCCCTTTATGAGATATTTTTTTTATTTGCTGTCGGAAGACCTTCTGTTTTTGTTGCATGTAATTAAATACACATATACACACGTCAAACTTATAACAACCCTCTATTTCCGTCGGGGGTTAAAAATTAAGTCAATTTAATTCACGGAAACTGTTCAAAGATAATTAATTAAAAGTAAGCATACGTCGCTGGTACGCTTAAATATTACCTACACAAGTTGCCTACGTAAAAAAGATAATGACATAGTGGTATTCAAGAACACTGAAAATACTTAACTAGCTAACATTTATATAAGAAATATTAGTTTTTCCCTAATTTATAAATGTTTAAGATTGAAACGTTATTTACTGATTAAAACATGGTAATTTATTAAATATTGTCGTAATCAAGTGGTAATTGTAAATATTTACTGGTATCACTAACGTCACTACATTTGACGTTTGAATTTGAATAATTTGTCTAATGGCGCCATTGAGCTCAACGTTACCTTATTTACCTTATCGACTAAATGAAATTAGCTGAAAATGGTGAAAATATGTTGTGTGAAGGGTTGTAAAAGTGAAAGCTTTGCTAATTGTGGAATATCATTTCATAGGTAGGTAAGGAACATTTTGCTCTATTTTACTATAAAATGACAAAATGTATATACTAAACTTAATAGAGCCGAGCCTATGATGTTGGCCAGTTAACGTAACTTAAACGTAAACAGATTAAGTCATTGACTTGCATGGCTGACATAATAAATATTTTTATAATAAATATTCATATTTTATTTAACATTTTAGATTATTTCTTACTAAATATGAATAGACACATTTATTCGTTTTAAATCCTTATTTCCGCACATGGACTTGGTCACCCGAATTAAAACGAGATGCAATTCTCTAGTATTTCTTTCCAGCAGTGCTCAGTCCAGTTTAGATATACCATCCATGATATGAAGTGACTTGGCAAGTGTATTTTATTACTCTATATCAATAATCTGTGGAAACTTACTAACTGTAAGCTAGACATAGTTACTCGTAATCATTTCCAGGATTTGCGCGGATGGCGCAGGCTTACACCAAGGTGGGTGGCACAAAGCGGTTCGAATTACTGAGCTGCGTTCAGGAGGAACATATTACAACAATGCATTTCATATTGGTCGTAAAGGAACGTCATATAACAAAGGACTGTTAGCTTTGTATATGCTAGTTGGCGAGCGAATTTTGAAGTGTACGATCATGATGATATAACTCTATTACAAATGTGCAAAACGAGCCTACCGCCAAGAGTCAGTTTAAAAGACGTTACAGTCTTTTTGTGACGTTGAGTATACATTTTCGTATCCCGCGTGGCTGATGATAGGTGTGACAGGTTACTGCGCGTCAAACTACCTTGAGGCCGCGGCTCCACTAAGGCGGAGACGAGCGGAGCGGAGCGGAGAGGAAACGTGTAGGGTCGACCAATCACATTAGTTGAAATCCACATCTCGTCTCCACTACGTTTCAATGGAAACAGCGAACACTAATGTGATTGGTCGATTCCTACACATCTCCTCTCTGCTCCGCCTCTGCTCCGCTCGTCTCCGCCTCAGTGGAGCTGCAGCCTAATTCCATTGAGAGCCAACTCCGCTTTAGTGGGACACCGCAGATTCGTCTTAGCACACGACTGCAATAGAAGAAGTTACAGCCTACTAAGTCTACAAACAGACAAAAACGGTGGTGGTCTGCCCACAAGCATGACCCGTTTATCTTTGACGAGCGTGAAGTATTCGACTCCCTGGCTTGTACATACTTGTTCGGAAGAAACGTATGCTTAGCATCTGATAACCCTTACCGACAATCTTTACCGTGCTTGAGAGGCTGATGGTCAGATAAATGTAATTTTCTCCGTAACATTGCATTGAAAAAACTAGAAATATGCGGTGAAATCATAACTTTATACATTATTTTAGCAAAATGGCACTTAATCGGGCATAAATATGTTTCTCTCCAACAAGCTTGGAAATGTTCCCATTACTGTTGCAAAAGCAACTCGTGAACTTTTTTATTACAGCATAGATCAGAGCGTAAAGAAAAATAACATCGCTTTCGATCATAGCATTCGGACCAAGCTACCTAATTAACCTCTCCTTTCGAACATCTGGTAACGGTATCTGCTTTTCTCATGCGCATGACCTTATGAACATGCTTATGTTATAAAAGGATTTCACCCTCTGCCTTTTATGAGTACCTAGTACATATAATTTTATTTACGCATTCCGTCCTAATTATCATTTTCGCGTATTGTTGAAGAAAAGCTCTCCTCATAAAAACATATCATTATCTATATACAGGGTGGCCCATTTCGATCGGTCAGTATGGAAAAGTCTGAAACTTTAAGACATACGAAGATCTGTTCTTAGGAACCACGTCATCGATTTTAGGAGCAAAAAAACTGCATACATAGATTTGAAAAAAAAACTTGTACTTTAACCGGGAATCGAACTCGGTCGTTGGTTTTTGGCGTCTTTTTGCTTGATTTTAATAATGGCAATAGAGGTATAGATACTTGATATATTTACAGAATGGATATGGCCGCTATAACAACAAATAATAAAAAGAAAATAAAGTTAAAAAGAAAAAGGAGTCCCAATACAAAAACATGATTTTGGCGTATTTTTGCTCGACGGTACGGAACCCTTAGTGTGTGAATCCGACTCGCTCTTGGCCGGTTTTTTAGGTACTCATCTGCGATTTTTACTTTCTCGACTTCAGCCGAAATGTACTATTTATTTATTTTATTTATGTCGTCGTTACGCCCGCAGACTCGAAGGCTCGAAGAGACAAAAGAGGGGGATATCAACATTTTCTAGCCATACGGGTTTTCCGCAGCACCCACACTTGGCGTTTTGTTATTTATGTACAGTAGGATTGTAATTAGACCCACTTGCGACACTATAGCAGTAGACGATTTATCGCACAATGTGTTGTTGCATTTACAGCCCTTCTACTATAAGAATAGCTTTTATTCGCGACAAAAACTTTTCTCTCTAGGAAAGTAATCGTTACTCAGATATAACGACTGGATTCCACGAACATTCTTCGATTCTTCTATAGCTTGTTAAGCTATAATTTTTATGATATGTCATTTATTTAATACTACTACTGACGTGACATTTTTTAATTTTATTTATGACTTTCTATTCAATGTTTTGATCCTGTTTTTCATTAACGAAGATTTGTGACGTACCTATAAGCGCTAGCATGTTTGTGCAGTTACTGATTGCCGCGTTATATTATCTGATACTTTCTAGGATACTCTTCATCTATCCAATCTAGGAACTCCTTCTTTATTGGACGGACGAAACAGGCCATGCATAATGCGATCATTATAAAAAAACCGGTCAAGTGCGAGTCGGACTCGCGCACCGAGGGTTCCGTATAAACTAATAAGTAGACCAACCTTACGACTAACAGCAACCCTGCCTTAAACCCGCTTTAGCTCTATTCAACCAGGAAAAATCTTAACAGCGCGATGCAGCGTATGCTACAGCGACATCTATTGATACTAAATAGCGCGTAAATTTTAGTTGTAATTTAAATTTAAACGTTACTTTTTGTTATTGGCTGATTGAAATAATTGTTTGTCAACTAAGTTAGTTCTCATGTATCATTTTTAGCCACAAGCTACCTTATTTTAGATTTGTGTCCCTAGATGGCGCTAGTGGTATTTCATTTTTATGGTATTTACTAGTGTCAAATTTCCTAACATACTCCTATTATAGAGTTTTTAATAATTATTGTTACTTTATGTTTTTTTCCCGATTCCTGATGAGTGATCATTGTATTTAATAGACATTTTTTATATAATCTGAAATAAATCATCGCTTAGTTTTGCTACTCTCCGCTAGATCGCTCTCGTAGGGAGGGTAGAACTAATATGTTAAGATTTTTGTAAATTTTTAAAAAGTATTCAAGTTAGGAAGAGAAAATATAACGGTCTTCCTAATAATAATAATAATAACGCAGGGCAGCTTGTGGCGAGCTGTTGGGGAGTAGCGACCCCACGTACCCGAGTGCTCCTGGGGGTCCTTAGGGAGGGTTCATGGGTAAGAGTGTAAGGACCTCCGCCTCTGGCTTGCCTTAACCGGCCGTCCAGAGTGGAGTCGCGAGAGCTATATGCTCCAGGCGTGGAAGTGATAAAAGGCATAACGCCGCGAGTACCCTCGGAGAAAGCGCAGCACACCTCTCGACACCCTGCAGCCCTCGGCACTGGTGTTGCCCCTAGCTAGGCCATTGCTCATAATGTCGCTATTTATTTAACAGGGGCCCATCAGCGGAGGGCAAGTCACAGTCTGTCAGTGCCACGAAAGCCATGAGACACTTTTCCTGACAGGCGCCGTCATGTCTCAATCCATAACCCAGTAATTTAGTCCATATTTCCACCGCCATAGCCTAGTAGAGTTAGATTCCATCAATCAACAATAGTCCTTGCATTTGGCGGGGGCTGTCTCTGCGTGCGTCCCATGACACGGGCAGGGACAGCATCCGCTGGGTGTACACTTTGCCTCTCATTAAATTGTCGAAAGGGCCTCTACGCGTTGGCTTCGGCTCCGCGCACGCCTCCCAAAGGGCCGGGACACCATTGTCTCGTGTACGGGAAAGACATACAAATAATAATCCTAATAAGTAGATACATGAATAGTTCAAGAAAAACTGTATGGCGATTAGTTTAGTAGGTGCAAATAAGTATGTGTTATGATTTTTGCAAATTTCTCAAAAACGGTGCAAGTGAGGAAAACCGTTATATTTTTCCTGTAATATTAAGGACGACATTAATAATTGGTAATTATGACACATTTTTCTGATCAGTAACTTCGGAGATAATAGGGGGGAAATGGTATTTTTTTAAACTTTTTTCGCCATAAATCAAAAACTATTTATTTAAGAAAAAAAAAATGGTATTTTAATCTACAAATTAAGCTCTTTCATTTGATACCCCACTCAATATATAAGCCCTACTTTCAATTTTGAAAATCCCATTACGGAGCCCTTTAAAAAAAAAGTAAAAAAGGTACAAGATTTTTTTTATGTCCAATAAGCTCGGGTTAGCTACTTTTAACACTATTCCAAATTTCAAACCGATAGCAGCAGTAGTTCCTGAGATATCTGGCTGTGACAGACGGACAGACAGACAGACAGACAGACAGACAGAGAGACAGACAGAGTCGCACCATAAGGGTTCCTTTTTTACCATTTTGGTACGGAACCCTAAAAAGCAAAGAAGACCTTTGCATGACAATGGGCTGATAAAAATATATACTAATAAGGGTACGGGTTTAAATTCATCAGGTAAATATACCTACCTAATTTGTGAAAATTGTGAAGGTAATCTTGATGTAAGTAAAGCACTTAGATACCTTGGTTTCCTAATATTTATGGTAAAAGTACCAACTCAGCTTTTCGCTTTAAAGGCCCTTCTCCTGTTGATCCCTTTTTGATCCTCTTCCCGTGTTGCCGGTATTAATTAGTAAGTAAGGACAATGTAAAAGCGTTTACGTGTTTGTAACATCGAACTTTGTGTACGTGTAATTATGAAAATTGGGTACGTTTAAAATATAATGTAATTTGTAAAACCCTTGTTTAGCTTATGAAACGTTGAAAAGCAATCCAAAGTTAATTGATCCATATTACTAGAAAATATTTCGTTATCTGTGAGAGTAGGCCTGTGCCCAGCAGTGGGACGTATATAGCAGTGGCGTGGTGTAAAAGATATCCTTGGGCAAGCCGGTGCAGATTTGGCGTACATTTTCCTTAAGAGCTGTAGAATAAGGTGCTCAAATGCCTGATATTAGTCAAGCCGGTAGGAATCGAGTTCTTTGGACGCCACGCTACTGGTATATAGGATGATGATGATTTCGTTAAACTATAATTTTATTTAAGTGTTAATGGATATTCTTCGTGTTCGTCTTTGCATTATTAAGTTTTATTAGCAGTGCTCGGATTAGGTAGTGCCATTTCATGTGAATGACCTTAAACATTGACTCGAAGATTTTCACAGTATTATTGACAAATTATTTACTGTGAAAAATTTAAAGATGACGCAAAAATAAACTTAAAACTTTTCATATGAAATCCCGGGGTTAAAAAGTGCATCCATATTAAGCTTAGGTACGCACCGAAGTTTCGCAAAATGGCACTACCTAATCCGACCACTGATTATTAGGGATCATCATAATCAGCAATTCAGCATACATTCGACCACTGCTGAATAAAAGCCTCTTTCACGCTATATCTCTTTATCCGATCCTATAGCTACTAGTCTCACTCACAATTTCTTTAACGCCTTCCAGATATCATCTTACTGTTGATAGTAACTTTTAATATTCATAAAAATCTGTTATATTCAGAACTTTAATTACCTATTATTTCGTACCTCTGAAAAAAATAGACACCAAGACATGGTAATTAGGGCATGCAATACCGGTTTTATTTGTATGGTTAATACCGGTTTTTCGGTATTGGTGCATACAAGTAAAACCGTACGTATTGCATGCGCTAATGGTAATTAAACAATCCTGGCAAAAGGTTTTTTTTTACTTGTCATAACTTACGAGTTTTACTGTGTCCGTCAAGATAGCGTACACCGTAAAGATATTCAGAATCTGATGCAGCCAATAAATAGTACCCAAATAGTACCGACGAAATAGCTAGGTGAAAAAAATAGTACCCTTAAACTTTTCGAAATATAAGGCCTGTTCACGGTGTACGCTACCGGCGTCAAGCTGGCGTACACCGTTTGTATCTCTGGAACGGCTTTGTTTTTGGAAACGCTTTATATCTCAAAAAATAGTACCCAAATAGTACCCTAGGGCCCTAAAATTTTATTTCTCTAGCTATCGTAGAAGCCGAGATATAGTGAGCTCTTTCTATAAGGAATTCCCGGGTACGCCAGCTTGACGGTGTGAAATTTTGTACACCGTTAAGTTATGGAATATCTCGGCTTCTACGATAGCTAGAGAAATAAAATTTTAGGGCCCTAGGGTACTATTTGGGTACTATTTTTTGAGATATAAAGCGTTTCCAAAAACAAAGCCGTTCCAGAGATACAAACGGTGTACGCCAGCTTGACGCCCGGTAGCGTACACCGTGAACAGGCCTTATATTTCGAAAAGTTTAAGGGTACTATTTTTTTCACCTAGGTATTTCGTCGGTACTATTTGGGTACTATTTATTGGCTGCATCAGATTCTGAATATCTTTACGGTGTACGCTATCTTGACGGACACGTTTTACTGACTCTTGGGTAAGTATCTAACAAGGTTGGGGCAGAGGCGGTCCCTGGGATCGATGGTGGTGCTGGACAAAGAAATCTAACAACCGCTTGTAATATAAAAACTAGGGATGTAACGATACCGATACCGATATATCGGTATCGCCGATTATATACAACCGATATTTGAAGAACGCGAAAAGAATTTGCTGTATGAAAAAAAACTGCAAAAAGTAATTTCAATTACTGACTTATTTCATGTATTGGTCTATTACCTTGTGCAATCAAATCTTTGGTTCTTAATAAAAAAAAAATGATTTTGAGTTGACAATCTATTTATTTTTACTTTACACTTTCAAGGTTGACTCTCTGTTAAATATAGCCAAGTTTTAGGTATAATAAGGACATACAAATATCTGAAGTTCATACTTTATTATTTAGCTAAGATATCGGTATCGGTATCGCCGATATTTACTACAATATATTGGTATCGCTATCGTATCAGCAAAACTATGAATCGTTCGTTACATCCCTAATAAAAACGATGAGTCATACACGGGTATATTTACAGTGAGTGTCTACCCCAAGTTGTTAGGCAATTTCGGCATTCTCTGCGATATCTCATTACTCTCATTATTTTTTTCTGTCTGGAAGTTTTCATTACAATCTTCATTTCGACGATTTTTTGGCGCCGTCGTTTCCAGATTTTGCGTTGGAGCATTGACTCCGTAACTTTATATGATAGACGCAGGCAGAATACATGAATATTTTTGTGTTGATTCCATCTGAACCAATGTGTAAGCATTTAGAAATCTTGGCTTAGTGATATCTGCCCGAGAATTGTGATCTGTTGTTGCCGGAACAACAAATTATGCCGTCGTAATATGCTTAGAAAATAAGCAAAATATAACATACATCGTACATAATTTCCATATCTAATAGGTACATACTTAATGTGTCCGTATTGTGTACATCATTTTATGTCCACACTTGGCCAGAAAGCGGCTTTTTCCGTACTTTATGGCCAGGTGTGGCATAAAATCACCTAATTCAGTCTTAATTTATTTTTTCTACTCCTGTACCTTTATCTGTCTTTTACTTGGTCACGAACACTAATATAAGAACATACATACCTAATATGAGTTCAGAGAAGTCTATACTCTATTCCCCATAACAGCACTAGTGTCGTTATAGTCACATTACGATACTGCTAGCAGCCACAGACTTCTAAATCTAGGTTAAACTTAGATCAAGGCGCTCAATTCTAACTTTACGATAAAAATGCACAACTACCAACTTAACAAACAATTAAATTCCTACGGTTTTTAAGAAAAACAAAACTTTCCGTAGTAAATTCATTGATGCCAACATATAAAAAAGATTTTTTTTATATCGTCATTGCGGGTCACTAGCGAGTATACTTCAAATTAAAAAAAGAGTTTACCATAGACACATACTGTCAGTCATATGTCATATTTGCCTTGTTTGCGAGCTATTTTTAATTAAAAAACCCGACCGCGGTGCACTTTGAAACTGCATAAAATCCGCCATTTTGTTTATTTTAACAAACTTCATACCTTGACACTCACACCATCAAGACGAATCTAATGATGTATCATTTATCAAAATCGGATGTGCCGTTGAGTAGTTATGAGTGGACATAGGAACGGACATACATACATACATACTTACATACATACCTACAGGTCAAACACATAACCCTTCTTTGGGCTTCGCCGCAGTCGGGTAAAAAGCATACCTTTATTTTAATATTACAGCCAATTTTTTAGGGTTCCGTACCAAAATGGTAAAAAAGGAACCCTTACGGTGCGACTCTGTCTGTCTGTCTGTCCGTCTGTCACAGCAAGATATCTCAGGAGCTTCTGATGATATCAAATTGAAATTGGAAATAGTGTTAAAAATCGCTTACCCGAGCCTATTGGACAGACAAAAAATCTTATACCTTTTTTACTTTTTTTTAAAGGGGACCGAAATGGGATGTCGAAAATCAAAAGTAGAGCTGTTATATCGCGTGGGATATCAAATGAAAAGGCTTAATGTGTAGATTCCAAAACCATATTTATTTATTTTTTTAGACATGTAGCTTTTGATTTAAGACAAAAAACGTTAAAAAATACCGTTCTCCCCCGAAGTTACTGAACATAAAAATTTGTAATAATTACCGATTATTAATATAATCCTAAATATAACAGGAAAAATAAAACGGTTTTCCTAACTTGCCGGGTTTTGTAGAAATTCGGCAAAATAGTAAGACAAACTTATTTGCTCCTACTAAACTAACCGCGACATAATGTCGATGTATGGGGACAACAGTTTTTCAAGAGCAAAGTTAAGTTTGCCCCAGCATACAGTTTATCTTGAATTATTCAGGTATCTATTGACGCGTTTGTACGGAACCCTCGGTGCGCGAATCCGACTCGCACTTGACCGGTTTTTTATTTTACAATGTTTTAAATAGTTCGCCGCACCGAAAATTCCGGCCCCTAATGATTACATACAGAATATGTACCTATTTGTTGTTACGAATAGGTACATCAAATGACGATATTGTGGATTATATTTATCATTTGAACTGTCGAGATTTGACTGATCCATGATATTGAATTAATCAAATCTCAGGCTTTGACTTCAGGCGATGCTGAGTTCAAAGTACGTTATGCGGGTTGTGCCCACTTTGAACTAGCTTAGAAATATATTTGTAGCGCAATATGTCACATGAAACGTATCACTCTCCTTTGTTCTAGGCACCAAGCATCACTATAGCTTGGCAACTTTGTTGGTGACACTCACATATGTGCTTTTTGTTATGTGCAGCCGTAACTACTCATACAAGTTACCGCCAACACGAACGGGGGCCTTCGGAGGCTGCTTCCATCGGCCGTCGTTCGTGTTGGTGGTAACTTGTGTGAGTAGTTACGGCCGCACATAACAAAGAGCACACATGTGAGTGTCAGCAACGAAGTTGCCAAGCTATAGCGGAATCTATTTTTGAAAAAGGAAATAAACTGTTTTCCAAGACTAATGTCATCCTATTAAGTGGTAAACAAACCGAATACAAATATCAGACAATTTTGCGATAGTGTTTCTCGAAAATTTGGTCTGGGTGATATTAAATTGAATTACATGTCGTGTTTCTTTTTTTTTACGTACCTACGTGTTTATATTAAAAATTAAACAGTTATACTGACCCAAACCCCCGTTTATGTACTTACTTGGCAAACTTGATGTTTAGGCGAAACCCTAAATAAAAATATGAAATAGCAGAAGTCTGAAAACGTTTAAGGTAATAAGGAAGCAGGTTCATAATCCACAAATTAGATGCATATTTAGTATACAGCCTTGGCTAAATGTATTGAGCACTCGTGTATTTTTCATATTTTTACATTTGCTCGAGATTTTCTGTTTTTCTTATATGAATTAAAAAAAGCTAGTTTATGTTAAAATACATTTGCATTACTAAAATTTGCAGTAGCTCGCTCGGAAGGAAAGTAGGTTTGTTTTAACTGAATAGATATTTTCTTAAAAATTATATTGAAGAAAATGTCCTTAATTCACAAAAACGTTATTAAATGTTGCCTGTTTGTATATTTTTTATTATCAACATTTAATATAAAGCTTATTCCACAAAAACAGGCATGCGTTAACAGATGTATCACTATTGTGCATACAAAACAGAATAATACAAACTTCAAGGTATTTTATTCCGTGTATGTAGGTAGTGATATGAAGTGGTAAAACAAATACGTTTAATTAAATCCAACTGTAAGTATAATTGCAAATAGCTAGCTACAAAACTGCGTTTACCAGTAAATAGCGGTATTCCAACATGTGTTTCACATCGTTGTGGTCTGAAAAGATTCCATTACAACACTGAGCTATTGACTTTATTCAATGGAACCCACATTCGCCCGCCGTCCAATCTCACTTGTGTGTACTTATTTCTGTGGGTCTTGTGAAAAGGGATACAAGTCATATATAACCTAGGAGCAGAAGAGCTTAAGTCGTACCATAGAGTTGTGACCTTTTGTTCCTGGTATAAATATGACTTATACCCCTTTTCACTAGACCTTAAAACAGATTTATACTTTGCCTTTATACTTACGTTGAAATCCGAGACTCGTTTTTTGATAGTGAGTGCATTGTTTCATTGTTCTAGCCTGCCAATGCGTTTTGGTCCTATTTAATTGACTTGATAGTTTTATGGCTTAATTGCATTGAACTAATAAATTAACCATATTATTAACCACGAGACCACTACACCGTCTTGCCCAAGCAAGGCGTACATTTACGCGTAGGCGTACATTTGGCGTACATTTTCCTTAAGGGCTCGTCCAGAAATCATGTGATCAAATTTGGCCTATTTTTGTCCCCCCCCCCCCTATCCGAGATCACGTGTAATTTTTTTTTTAATGTTGATAAATGATACTAGGGTAAATACGATTAGAAAATATTGATGCTTAATTCCGTCGTTTTTGGCTTTCCCGTTATGTAAAAAAATTACACGTGATGTCTTCTCGGAACCGGGGGGGGTTCTGAGAAGACATCACGTGTAATTTTTTTACCCCCTCCCCCATCGTGATCATCCGTGATATTTTTCTGACCAGAAGAAGAATTCTTCACCTCTCTGATTTTGACCCGTACCTAAATACGATAAGATAAACGGAAACATTAATTTAATCCAATCAAAGTTCCATAGTGAGTGGATAGGCATGTTAATATTTCAACCACGTGAAACTAGCAGCGTGGGCATTTCAATTATCTGGCCAATAAAGCTTTTCATCTAGTGGGTGTGAACGATTAAAGCCGTTAAATACATATAATAAACCGCGGCATGTTCACTTGTTTCATTTTATTGTACAGTCACCAGCATAAATATAATATAACGGTGAAAAGTCCGACAACAATATCTAAGCTATTGAAATCACGAATATCTGACGACACTGACTAAGCAAAAATATGTAATGATTTGTGGGCCGCTTATTGTGTACCAGACAAACTAGCTTAAAATATCTGATACTTCTGAAAATCTAAATTATGTGGCACACCACTACCATAAATATTTATCCATCATAAGTATTATAACATCATAAACATCGTATCAACGTGATACAAAATCAAATATCAACTTTATCTGCTTGGGATAAAATTCATAATTGAATATCTCATGAAAAGAGTAACATTAATGTCAGTACGTATTTATGGTGGTGACAGTACGACTTCTACCTACGTGGTGCAATGACGCAGTTTGCTCACTGTGATTTATAATGTAATGCATTACGTAACATGTTAACTGAACATACATGGGTTATTAGAAGGAAATTGCAGAAAATGTAACCGAACCGATGTAACTGGTGAGTTTCTTCCGGCGCTTCTTCTGATTCTATTCTTCTCAGAAAAGAATAGAATCAGACATGTAAAAGAGCCCTTGAGGGCCTACTTGCAGAAATAAATTATTTTATTTTATTATAACGAGACTCCATGAAGCTTTTGTATATTTAGCTGGTATTAATTTACATAATTTGACATGTACGCTACGCTGTAGGTAAAGTTGACATGGAAAGGTAACGTAATCACTGAATAGATTATTAAGAAGTCGTAGTGTGGAAATAATTAGATATTAAATTACATTTTCTACCCTCAATAATTTCAGTGAAAAAAGTCAATGTCACAGCAAAGCAAAGCTACATGGCGAGTTTCACTCGTATAAGATTCGACATGAAGTTAGATTAAGTAAGATCCTATGACATCACATCATGGCCGACACCGTTTTCAGAGTTCAAAATAAAAAAAAATAAGACAAATTGTCAATTAAAAATATGTAGCCAACAAACACTTTTGATAAACCGTAATCGAAAAAGATTGATTGCTTAAATAAATACTACAGATCATTTATTGCACCAAATTTGATATGAATCTAGTAGTAGCCTATTGTTTTTGACCGAGCGAGGGAAGCATCTCCGTTTCAGTTTGGCGAAAATGCTTTCGTTTGTCTGTCTGTCCGGCGCCGCATTTCTCGTGAAGTTTTGTGAGCAGGGTCTATAATTAATATAGATTATATTTGTCGATTCAGTTTATTTTTTTTTAAAATGGCGGAGCCACGGGCGTTGACAGACTCGCGAGGTCTACAGGTCACAGAGTGATAACTTTTGCCACATTATGTGTTTCGTGTGTTTGTATTCAATTAAGTTTCATACACGATACACTAAAACCAGGTATATTCTTCCCGAGACTGACAATGATGACCTCGGACATGTTGACGTCACAAGCTTGATATTATGTTGCCATTTTATGAAAATAATTTATCTGAGTACCTAAAATACGATTCGCCAGTTATTGGCTTCTAAAGAAAAGGAATCTAGCTAGTAACATTAAATAATTCCTTTACACACGAATAAACAAATCATACGTAAAAATAAATAATTTCACGAGCTGGTAATTTATTTCATAATTGATTATGGATGATATATTTTCTTAAATTATGGAAATTCATAATCAATGGTAGCATTAACGTGACGTCAGCATATCTGATTTGAGGAAAGTTATATTAACACCCTATCACATTTGGTTCCATTACTTTCCTAACACCTGACCTTCCTAATATTCAAGAACATTTGATAGCATCCTTGAATCCATCTACAAACTTCGGTCATTAAACAGAAGTGAAACAGTAGATACCGTTTCATATTGGCATCAGGATTCAGGGCTAACGAGATAGCTGACCGAGCGGAGAGAGGGATGTTATAGCTGACGGTATTTCGGATTCTTGTTTACCAGTAAGATAAAAAAATAAGTAGGTGTTGTGTTCCTGTTGTAGTAAGGTTTGGAAGGAATATTTCTATAGTACATTACACAACTAGGGTGGTAATACAAAGAAAGGCCGAGATCGCAGAAGTTTGTGGCCCGAGCTGCAAGCGAGGGACGTAAATTTGCGATCGAGGGCTTTCTTTATTACCTCCCGTGTTGTGTACATCATTTTATGTCTACACTTGGCTAGAAAGCGACTTTTTCCGTACGCGCAGCGTGCGGAATAAGTCACTTTATGGCCAGGTGTGGCATAAAATAATTTATTGAATCAGGCGTTACTTAACGGAAATCCATGTTAGTTAAAACGTGTATGTGTAACGCGTTGCGTCCTATAGACATAATCATACTGAAAAGTCCAATTTCGCAAAACATGTAATAGATAGTGGCCATACTCTGCCTGAGGATCTTTCTTTTTAGTATTTTACATGTTTGCGAAAAAGGGTTGCGTTTGAGTGTTCCAGAACAGTTAGAAATAATTACCTAGGTACAATAGTAGGGGTGCGATCATTAACAAATAATTGAATGTTGCGTCATCACCTTTGTTACGTATTTTTGCATCTCACTCACACTTGCACAGTAGGGGGTGTGGCCTGCCTATAAATATGGCCGGCCAAGATTGCGTCCGCCTCCCAGTCCGACCAAACTCGGGGTGGTCCGGCTAGCGACCTGGTTCGACCCCAGGGAACGCCACGGCCGACCACCCGGTCCGACAATCACTACGCCCGGGTATGGGTTGCGAGTTTGTCAGTTTCTAAAAAAGAATGGCGTCCGCCTCATTCCATCAACGGACGCTGGACTATCTACATCTCCAGCTTCTCCTGAGGATGCCTTGTAGTGAGGCGAAACACGTGTCGAGTTTTGTATTTTTGGTGGTGGGTTGTTATATTTATTTGCATGTTGTTTTTTTGTTTTGCATGCGAATGCAGGAAAAAATACGCAAGTAATTATAACGGGCTATCACTAATTGACTAACACGTTATCATATCGCTGATTAGCAAAGCAATATTTTTGTGTTAGGGTGAAGCCAGACGAGCGTAGTTTTGTGAGTTGTGAGCTGCGTAATTTCAGCTGCAGAAATTCTCAACAATACATTTTGACAACTCATTTTGCGTTACCGTGTGAACTGTGAACCAAACGGTAGTTTTTTTTTATGAAACCGAATGTGGTAGAAATTACGTGATCGAAATTACGCGACTCACAACTCAAAAAATTACGCTCGTCTTACTTCACCCAAGGAATATTTTTGATCTTATTTGACGTTCTTATACAGCATTTTGGTAAAGAACTGTTTCAATGTCAGCCTCCTGGGCGTCATGTTTTGAGAATGAGAATAAAAAGAAGTAATAATAATGATTAGGGCTTACTCCGGACTCGTTGATAAGCGTTTCCGATTCGTCAAACTGCCCTCAGTATGAAAACAGCTGATGGAATGTGTAAACAACGACGGTCATCTAATGGCCGTTTGTTTCATTTACCAACACGACACGACATCTGGCATGGAAATGGCATCCATGGCCCTTTCTTCCCATCACTATAGAGTGAACGGGACAGGAAATGTTGGCGACGACATATCGGCAATATCAGTGCCGGTATCGGTAAGTGAGGAAACGCTCAATAGGCATTGTAATGTAATGTAGGTAGTTGTAAAAGCCTCTGTGAGATCTATACGTCGACACGGGCACGGGAAACAAATTGCCGTTTGTAAAGTTTAATTGTTGGACGATCACTCAAGTACTTTTATCCGATCTTAGTGATTTTTTAAAGGATAGCTGATTCATCACTATGTGAGCTGTACCTATACCTAGCGAGAGAAAATTAATAATATCTGTAAACTAAAATTTTAAACAATGAACAAAAAAAGAAATGAGCTTGTTGCTCACAAAATTTTACAAGAATTGGTTGAGAAATGCGATCTGTAGAAGAGAACAGCCGGATAGACAGACAGACATCGAAAGTCTTTTTGCTAAGCTGAAACGAGCGTCCCACTTTGCTCGATCGGTCAAATATTATGTTCGTACTTAGCTAAAGAAATAGCGGGATTATTCGATGTTTATGCCATTATTGTTTCTGCCTATTCGCGATTCTGCACATACTCGTATGAATTCCACACAACTGCGTTTGATCACATTTGTTATTCTTCATAGACATTATTTTTGTACAATCCAGTTTGTGCATATTTGCGATTCTGCACAATATGAATTTCACAGAACCACAACTACGTTTGATCACGTTTGTTATTCTTCATAGTTGTTTAATTTGATACAGTTCCGTTTCTTCCTACTTGAAAAAATCTCGATTTTTCTAATATATAGGTATTAAAAGACTTTATTGTAAAAAATAACCAGTTACAAATATAATCAATCAACTTTCAGAGACCAACGAAAGTTGCCGAATAAAATAACGTTACAAAAGTTAGTAGGTCGTAGTCGATTTGTCGATGTCATTTATATCAATGAATGTTTCTATTTATTTACTATACATGTATTTATATTTGTTTATATGTATAATATATATTTATTGTATATATTTGTACTGTTTTCTTTCCCTCATTTGATTATTATCTGTCTTTCATCTCCTTGTGCACTACCTACTTAAGTACTTACTCACTTCTGCTTTTATTTTTCGCCAACTCTACTATCCTAAGGTTGTCTGGAAGAGATCGCTAATTAGCGATAAGACCGCCTGTTGTTTACCATTTAATATCCCGTTTTAGATTTAAGTTTTATGACCTTTGTTTTTGGTGCACAATAAAGAATATTGTATTGTGTATCGTATTGTTATAGCTTGGCAACTTCGTTGGTGACACTCACAAGTGTGCTTTTTGTTATGTGCAGCCGTAACTACTTACACACGTTACCGCCAATACGAACGGCGACCGACGGTGGTAGCCTCCGCAGGCTGCCGTTCGTGTTGGCGGTAGCATAGTAGACAAATTCATTTTACATAGGTTACTGATGTTGTGATTTAAAAGTGGCTGGAAAGTTCCAGAAGTGTAAATGAATTACTTGTATTAACAATAATGGCATAAATATTTAATAATCTCACTAAAAACAACTTAAATAACTAACGGAACAAAGACCTTGCCATTAAAAAAATAAGCCGATGCGCCCTAATCAAAGTCAAATAATAAAGGAGTTCGACTAATTGTCAGACATATCGAATCGGCATTCCACCAGAAAGTCAACTTTGTCGGAGATGTGACGGCTATGGTAACGAAGGCTAAACCTATAGAAAGTCTAAGCATACACTATCAATTCAAAAGCCAAGTATACAGGGTGTCCCATAACTGACACGTCACAGTGACACTGGAAGTAGACCAGGTCAAGAGGTACCAAACCAACTTAACATGACCCGCCGACCGTAATTTTTTTTACTACTGGTGGTCAAAGTCGAAATTAAATTTCGCTGTGAATTAATTCAAGATCAAACTAGTATTTTTTTCAGTTTTACTTAGTTTTTGGATAAAATACCATTTCTGTAACCTTAATTAACAATTCATGTTACCGTACACATAAAAAAAACTAACCTTGACACCTTTCCGAGTGCAAACTGGCACTAATAATGTTAAAAACGGTCAAAATTCATGAACAACTTTAATTCGACAATAACTCAAAAACCGTGCCACTTTTACTGGGGTCATGTTAAGTTGGTTTAGTACCTCTTGACCTGGTCTACCTCCAGTGTCACTGTGACGTGTCAGTTATGGGACACCCTGTATAGGTAATATATGAACATATCAGAAAAAGACTTCCTAACCTAACTTTGTTAGAAGTATGAAAATAATGGCGTCAGGTGCCCGAAATTCTGGTCGAATGCCCCTGAAACTTCCAGATATTTTATAAAATAAAAAAATGCACTAAAGTATCAACCACCTTTTTTAAGTGCATTTAAAATAGATTACCTGCTAACTACGTTCTAACTGTTGAAATGTACAATTGTACATAAACTTTCATAGAAGATTAAAAAGATGTTTACAAAAATCCTTCCTCACATATTATATTTGTATAAATGTTTTAATGTCTGTGTATAATCCAAATGGGAGCCCATCATAACAAGCCGCCATTTTTAATCGTTATAAGGTAGCACGTGGCTTACATCGCTTGTCAAAAACAGTCATAAAACGTATTTCAAAACAGATAAAATGTTAATAATGGTATTTTATTCGTGATGTTGTAAGTTTATTTTTGTAAACCTTATTACCATGACTACATAATAATACTTATAAGACATACAAAGAAGCAGAAACATAGACTATGTTTTTAGGTTGAACGTCAAATTTCTGATCTCTACGTGTCAATGTGAAGAATATTAAATGCGTACCTATTTAGTGAGAATAAGAACATTTATATATAGGTACTTATCAAATTCTTGGTGCTTTATCTCATTCCCGCTACCTGTTGTTAATTAAAACGACATTTTTTTACAAAGAAAAATGCGATGGTACATTTAATTTAACTCAAACTCAAGGACTTAGTTAAACTTAATAAAATATTAGCAAAATACGCTTAAGATGTTCAATAGATTAACTTGTGCACACTCTAGTGTTTTCCATCAATTTTGCACTTAAACGGGTTTCAAGGCTTAGGTGGGTAGGCGGATAGTGTTACATAGTGCTTAAACCACTCAAAGATAATTAAGTTTGCTGGTAAATAGCAGTGCATTACGGGTATGGTCCCATTTCAAACGGGTAAATTACATAGACTTTTGAGATAAGATACAGCTTTGTATATATTAAGATCGGGAAGAGCCATTAATTTTGTGTCTCACGTGAAAATAGGTGTTCCTGCCTGTTCGTGGTATGAGAGGTTGGTGAAATTCCAATTTCTCGTACTACCTACTATATTTATAATGATTTATATCCAATGGTCAACAAGAAAAATCAAATAAAATTATATATGGGTTCAATTTTTTTAGGATTTCGTAGCCAAAATGGCAAAAACGGAACCCGTATAGTTTCGTCATGTCCGTCCGTATGTTACAGGGTTTTTACTCAAAAACTACAAGTCGTATATTGATGAAATTTGGAATATAAGTGTCTTGTATAAGCCACTACTTAGTTTGGTTGTTACATAACAAAAATAAATATTTGTAGGGGGGCACTACATACATGTAACAGAAGCTGATTTTTTTACAGCTAACATTAGCATGTGCCACAAATTTCGATAGTTTTTTAAAAACACTTTAAGGTTTCTCCGCAAGTTTTTCGATTAAGTGAATATTTTCAGAAATATTTCACATCGTATTTTTTACTCGACCACGGTGAAACAAAATGAGATTTTAGAACCTTATCTGCATATATAATTATGCTTGTCTGTTCCCTCATAACTCAAAAACTACCGAACTGCTTCAAATTTGTGAAGTTTGTCAGATTTGGCTTGATTCTGCGCTATTAATAGCATAATTAGTTGGAACCAACATTTAAGATAAAAGTCACATTGCATCAAATTATATGCCTAATTAAAGAGCATGTAGCTCCAAAGTATGCCATAAAACAATATTTTTATTTAAATAACAACAAGAAACACGTTCCACGGCCCGCTCTCCGCCGATTCGTTTACAAACTGTTCTTGCATATTGTGCGCTTATGTCAGTTGTTGCATGAATCATCATCACCGTAATTTTTATAATGTACTTGATAGAAAAAGAAAAACAATAATAATTTTGATGCGTGCTATGTACCCAAGTGGCCAGTTATGCTAGTTCTTCAGATGTGTCATTTGTATTGAGAGACTTCGGGTATCTTCATATTTATTTTTGCTGTTGTGTATGTAAATTCCAACGAATAATTATAAACATTATTACGGTTTTTTTTGCGCTGTACGTAGAGCTGTTATATAATTTAGAATTTTACTTATAACTAATCTAGATCAATCCATTTACAGGAAATATCATATGTAGGGACGAGTGTCACTTCTTTATTTCCTCGTATTCGCAAAAATATAATTGCTACACCGAACTGAACTGCTACTACCAGCACCACTAATCTGCACAAAGTAATCGGCACTAAAATGTGATAGACGAGCAGCGTAGCCTAGCGGCAAATATTTTGACTAATTGTGGAAATTAAGGTCTACTAGCGCCTTACTGCAATATGAAGAACAAGTTTACTAACCGGACATTTATAAAGTACAAGATTCTTGAGTTTTATTTCACGAGGCTTAAAGAAATTGCATTTATTGTTTTCATTTTTCCGGATCTTCCGACTACGACAGACAGCATACTCCGAACATTCTCTGAACGAAAAAAAAAGCAACAATTTTTATATTTAATTTAATCTGTAGTGCATTTCTTTGTAGTAACGGCTACGAAACCCTAGTTTTTCTTCCGTAACTTAAGATCCTTTTTGTGTTGCTGCTAGTATTCCAAGGAAAGTTTTGAGCCATTTGGGCATCAGTAGGTAGTGAAGGTACTCCTGTTATAGTAATATGTGATTTACCTTACCTTAGGTGAATATAACATACATTTTATATCGCTTAAAGTGAGACCAAGCCTCAAAACACACCTGGGCTCCGTTGTAACAAGCATCTAAGTCTGTTGTCCATCTATGTTGATATACCAGAAACAACATCACTAAATTAATACGAGTACAATACGCACCGTTAGTAATAAACCGGCCTAATTTAAAATGATTCTACAATTGAGTTAAAACCATTTGAATTCGTTTTAAGATTGAAAATAAATTTACATTTTTTTTGAGTTAGGCCAGTTTATTACTATGGGTTCGATTAATTTCCCCACAGAAATATAGATATAGAAGGGCCAAGAACCTTTTTTGCTCACCGTAAACTTCAGTCGCCGACAATATTATTATCAGATTCGAAAAATCTGATAATAATAGTATAATTAATTGTTCAAATACAACGAAATGAAATGGAAAATTTATGTTTTCCTTCACTAAATTACACTCTTGACCGTCAAACGCCAACCGCAAAATCTTACACGCTTGGTTCCTTGGATAAAAATCGACGATCTATTTCCTTCTATATCGATATCTTTCTGTGAATTTCCTGGTGTACTTTTAGACGAAAATAAAAACTATCAAGTACCTACCAACCATTTTGCTATTCACCACATTACGGTAAAAAGTGTTTACGGGTTTCTTTTATCATTTTTTACCTTTAAGAGAGAATAAGAGTGAAACATAGACCCCGTCCCAACTTTCGATCAGATGAGACCTAGGTCAAATGCTCAAAGGTTAACTGGAAGAGATCGCTTAAAGGGATAAGTTCGCCTTTGTACATATACCTTTATTTTATAACCCTGTACTGTACTTTCTACACATACAAATGCAAACCTACAATATTATTAAGAGTCATTCCTTTTTTCAAAAGTTGAAAGAAAATTGACACCATAATGAAGCCGTTAAAACACTTCAAGAAGTTACTTTAAAGCACACAATTTCCTTAAAATTAACTAAAGTTCCTATAACAACCTTTCAACTTCAAAGTGTACTACGTGAATTTTACTAGCAGACTATTTTATGAACATTGTTTGAGTAGGGCTTCAGTGCGCGCCAAGTCCGTGCCTACGAAGATTACAAGTGGCTTTGTAAGGAAACTGTTGCTCCCTAATAATCCGTAAAGTACGAAGGTTAATTTCGAACTGTGCGTCTGTAGTAATAAAATACATTTTTATGGGCTCTTTTAAATACTTGGTCGCATTTTGGTGTTAATCCACGAGGTGATGATCCAATTAAAGACCTTTAAGGCGTTTTCTTAATTACAAGGCTTTCCTCAGACGTATTAAGTGTCTGTGGTTTACGGGGTAATCGGTTCAAACGCTTCTTACGTGCCACGTACTTTTTAGGGTTCCGTAGCCAAAATGGCAAAAACGGAACCCTTATAGTTTCGTCATGTCCGTCCGTCTGTCTGTCTGTCTGTCTGTCCGTATGTCACAGGCATTTTACTCAAAAACGACATGATGGATATTGATGAAATTTGGAATATAGGTGTCTTTTATGAGCCGCTACTTAGTTTGGTATATAAATAATTAAAATAAATATTTTTAGGGGGGGCACTCCATACATGTTGAAGACAGTAAAAAAATGTTTTTTTCAGCAAATATCAACGTGTGGTACATAGTTCGACAGCTCTTTAAAAAACACTATAAGGTTCGTAAGTAATGTTTTTGATTAAGTGAATGTATTTGGAAATAATCGTTCCGAAAGTTGTGTAAATTGTGTCCCCCCCCCCCCCCTCTATTTTCTAAACCGTGCGTCCGAAAAATATGAAAAAAATCACAAAGGTAACGCTTAATTAATACTTTCAACGAAAATTATTTTCAGCAAGATCGAATGTACCGTTTTTGAGTTATTGCCGATAAACTGCGCTTCTCAACAAAAGGACGTAGTTGCTATGAAGATACGCTCTTTTGTTGTTGTACTTTTTTTACATCGTTTTTTTTTACCTTATAGTTACGGCTATGGAACCCTACACTGAGCATGGTCCGACATGCTCTTGGCCAGTTATTTTTTATGAATTTTAATGCTTTGTATACTTAACTTTTTGTCTATCAACCGCTATTAAAACAATTAGCCTGTTGACTCGATTTTTTTTTCTGTCCTAAATCGATTCTACTATTTCTGAGGAACAAATATCTATATGACACCTAATACATTGGTATAAGTATAACAGCCACAAATTGTAATCAAAAGTAGCAGATCGGACTGAGCATTGAAAACGCTCTATACAAAACGGTAGGACATTATGACGTCATCCGTTGCATCGCTGTACTAAGTCTGTATGAAAAAAATAGCATTTTGCCATTTTGAGCACGAAGAAGTGCGTTTAAGCACATAGTTGTGATACATTTATTTTTTCAGTGTTATTTAAGCATTCCGAAATTGACTTTAATTTTCTTAAAGACGATAAAAAAAATATTGTTTTTTTTTAAACTTTGTGGTCTCATAACTTTATATTTTTTATACATTTTTTGTTTATTTCTTTTGTGTTATGATAATTTAGTATTTTGCAATCCATGTGACTATATTATGTTGTAACATTCAACATTATTCAACATCCCAATTGTCAAGAAATACAATAAATCCTAAACTCCTCACCCAACCCAAACCTCAACAATCAGAATGTGCCCAGTGTGATAAAGTATTCGTGAAGAATTCATAACAACTAAATATACCTGGCAATTGATTGTCATTCCTGCTTAAGGAGCACGATATTGTTTTTCGTCAGCGTATAGCGTTTATCCCTCTCAAATTCCATTTAACGTTTTATGCCACACCTGGCCATAGATTGTCTTTTACAGCACGCTACGCGTACGGAAAAAGCCGCTTCCTGGCCAAGTGTAGCCATAAAATTATGTACACAACACGGGAGGTAATAATGAAAGCCCTCGATCGCATATTTACTTTCCTCGCTTGCAGCTCGGGCCGCAAACATTTGCGATCTCTGCCTTTCTTTGTTTTACCACCCTAGTTGTGTAATGTACTGTTATATATCGTGTATTTTTCCGTTTATACGTACAATTAAATCTTACATAATATTGTATTTTGTCTCACTTAGGCGCAGATTTATAGTTTGCGTAATTTACGTACATTGAATTCAGCTAAAATGTATTTTCTTAAATTGTCACCCATTAAACAATGGCTAGTCTTAATTTGAAATTCCTTAATTACCATTCTAACAATGTGGCTCCTATCGTTGTATCGTAAGTTATTGTATTTTAGACAATGCTGCCTAAACTTACATTAAATTCAAGTTGAAATACTTTCGAAGCCTTTGTTTAACGTTTATAATTAATATTGAATACAACTTCATAGCTGGTAATGATTTTTCGTAGGTATCCATTCAACTAATTAAGATTATTCCGTAAATGATAGCCATAGGGGTGAGATGGCCAATGGAAAAAAGAGTAACTAATAATAAATAAATGAGACTACTTTCAATTTAGTTTGCGTCTTTAAACAAAGGTTAGTATGATAAAATGTTTTCTTCATTGGGCATCTCACTCGTATGACCAAATTTCTAGCACAAAATTTCGAAACAAAGTGACGTATGCCAAGATTAGGAAACAGACGTGAACATTTCACTACAGCCTAATATTCCTTTCCTACAGTTTATTTGTAAGCGTAAAATATGTTTTGTGTTTTAATTTTAATGTGAATCGAGTCGCTCGGATCTCCGTAGAAATTTGATGTTGTTAAAGTCGATTCTTAATTCTTTTTTCGTCTTTATAGGGCCGATATGTACTAGTGTATAAAGGTCCTTAACACAATAAATAAAAAAAAAACTCCTTTTTCGTTTGTATGGAAAACCAAGCGACTTGGCTCACCTTAAAAGGGATTCTATTTATTTCAACAATACGTTTACGAAACATAGGTACCTATAAATATTCTCTGACTCAGAGATAATACGAAAGGAAAGCAACTGTCACGTAGCAAACCAACTCTTTGGAAATTCTCAGCTTATGCTCAGCGAGAAATATGGTGGCCAGGCCTTACATAAGTCTGTTTACATGGACACATAATCCGGATGCAAGGAAATAAGAACTAAAAATATTGCGAGGAAATAAATGCTATCAATAAACCTATACAGGGACTCACTGAAATATTAACCTACGTTCTTTGTGGTTCGTATTTTCTCGGATTTGTGTCGAGTTTTTAACGAATAAATTCAAAATAATAAAACAAACGAAATGATTTTTGCTTTTTTCTTTTCTACTTACTTACTGGTTACCTTTTAGTGCCGTCATAAATAAGTGTATCTTCTTTCTTTCTTCCTTTTGATTAATTATTTAAACAGCTGCTTTTCATATTACGCGGAATTAGTTATATGAGGATCTTAAAAGTTAATAAAGCGATAAAAAGAAGCAAAAAAAATACGTCAAGGTTCTTACGGTTACAACATTGACAAAAAAGTGTTTCGTGATTCTGTACTTTTTAAGCAGGTATCTGCGTTAGGAACTATTCAAGGTTCTTGCAATGATTCATTGTAACACAGTTCGTTTGAATACATTTTTTCAATAGAAAAACGTATTTTAAATTCAATTCCTAGGAGCTGCATTTTGTTTGCAAATGGTGCCGACCATTTGCAAAAATAATGCATGCTGCAAGAACACATATTATAATTACGAGCGTTTTGTTCCGAGCGAGGAGGCAACGGTGAATTTTTAGATATTTTTCACAAGCTTCTATTTAGTTGTACCTATCTGCCGGCGTCTGTCTGTAATCAAATCTTACAAATTATAAATTCAATTCCTAGGATCTGCACATTTTTCTGCAAATGGTGCCGATCATTTGCAGAAAAAATGCATGGTGCAAAAAACACATCTTATAATTACGAGCGTTTATTCCGAGCGAGGTGGCAACGGTGCATTTTTAGATATTTTTTAAAGCTTTATGTAGTTTTAGCTATCTGCAATGAAATCTTACAAGTTAAATTTGACCCACATACCAGTTCCCGATTGAGCTGAAATTTAGCAAGTATTTAGAAATTGAATGACAATGCAATACTATTATGACATAGAAAATCTGATCTGATGATCGAACCGGAAGGTGGCCGTAGCATTATATAAATAACATGAGATAAATTTACCGTGTTTGGGCACATTTCATTAGTTTTGCCATGCAGTTGGCGATTATACAAAAAACAGGTAAAAGCTAAAAGCTTGTCTCAGAAATGTTTTTTTCGTAAGAAATGTATTCTTTCATTATTTTGCGGAATTCAAATGAAACTTAAATTTACGTCCTCGATAAAATTTCAGTCTAGATATTTTTCTTCACTTTAAATAGAAATAGTAAGACGTTTACCTACAGCCAAACAAAACACATCTTATGGCTATATTCATTCTTAATTCATCAATGACTTAAAGGCATACTTACTTACGTTTTTTTTATACAAAGCTTGTTTGAAGTCGGTTTATTTTTAAATTAATGTATATAAATTATTTACTTTTACCTAGCTTTATTAATTTTAACATATTACTCTATAAGTATATCCAAGTACATATATCCATCTAAATTGAAAAAAGAAAATTTCAATTAAATTTGCTAAATAATACATCCTGTATTATTGAGAGACAGACGTGAGCAGGACTAGCTCTAAGGATTCAGTAAATTAAATGCTACTGTTTCGTACCTGTACTAGTGAGATTATCGTTATTTTTTTGGCGTTAAAACAAAAAATATTTCCTACGGCATTCATGGTCACTCTACACTTAGAATAATGTTTCCGTCAAGTACTGATACTCTTCGCTTTACCTGTGAAGATTTGTAAAGTGGACAATATATATTTTTCATAGTCAAAGTATTGAATTGTCATATACCTAACTGTTAAAGAGATATCATTTTATTACTTAATTGTTGAAGGGTGACCATGATGATAGATAATTAAGATTTGTACTTAAAAAAAAGTAAAAAGTGGGTGTTTCACTCAAACCATCCCTTAACATTTACTGAATCCGTAGGGTTAGTCCTGCTCACGTCTCCGGAATCACCCTGTATATCGCGTATATAATTATTTTCTAGTTCCGTGTGTGGGTTTCAGTTACCAAAGGGATTAACACAAGGGAAATGTCTCCATAATCCCCATGATATATTAATGAGGAGGTATACCAAGATAAGTGTCCGCTTCGAAAAGCCTTTAACGATATCTCTATAGCACTCTCACTTTATGTTAGAGAAATACAACGGGTCTAAAGCTGACAGTAAATATGACTCAGCACGGTGCACTTTTAACCTATTGGCCAGTAAGTAATTGGATGCGAGATTTCCTGTCTCACTACTCTACTGTAGACGCGAAAGCGGCTTTTCTGAAAATAAATAATCATACAAATATAATATACATCAACATAAAATGAATACTGGAAAGTCGTGAACATGTCTGAAACTTTAATTACAAACCAATATTGCAAGTCAAATTGCTTAATAGACGCTTGTAAAAATAATTTATGAATTATGATTAAACGGACTTACATGTAAGTGAAGCACTATCAAAAATTATACGAAGCGTCTCGTCCGAAGAGATTAGTAACGTAACTCCCTCCCACCCAATGCTTGACGCACCCTGTTACCATTCACCATATACATGTATACCAATATACATTAATCAATAAATTTCTCTCAACTGAATGAATAGTCGGAGCGACGAGCGGTAGGGCCACAGATTTTAGACATACCCACTTTAAAAAAAGTTAAAAATCATTCCTAACTAAGTGCAGAGTGGTGACACCTAGCGTTACTACACGTGTATTTAATATCTTCAATCACTTACCTCGAGGACAGGATACAAAATGTATACGTATAAGTTCAACCTGCATTGGAGTGTTTTCAGACCAATGCAAGGTCTCAAAAATAACAACTTCTGTTCATGCTTAGCAATTACCCTGTAGCACGCATTTACCGGATACATTATAATGTTATTGGATGTTATAATGCCAAAAAAGTTACATGAATGCTTCTAAAAATTCACCCCGTCATACTCGTAAAGTATTTCCAGCAAAGGGTACCTAATATATCTGACCATTGCTGAGCCACACACGTCCGTTTTCTTGGGTTTACTAATGTTTCGGCAAAAATTATTTCGCAAATTTTTAGTTCCCAAACCTTTTATCCCATATTTTTATTTGGTCAAAATGTTATTTCCCAACTCAACGTTTCGCACTGATATCATTTACCAATATATGATTTGATAAATTATTGTTACGCAAATTATTACCTGGTTTTTTTTTAAGACGTCATTTCTCATTTCGTCAAATGTATTGATTGGCATATCGTAATTTAGTAAAATATTGAATGGCAAATAAAATCTAACCTAGTTTGTTAGAATGCAAGGTTCAAATTGCAGTATGATTTTATTTCATTAAGTGGGTAGGGTGATGTCCCATACAGCTAAATTAAGAGGGTATTACTTATGTTTATATACTTTGTGGCTCAAAATAGCATTTCATTCTTGAGTGATCGTTGATAGTTAATGTGCGTTGTACCTAACCTAACCTACTGTTCTGGGAGCGGTTCGTTTTAGTTGGGGGACGCAGTTCTAACCTAACTTACTTTTTGATAGCCATTCGGTTTGGTAGGGGGACGCAGTTCTAACCTAACCTAACCTACTTTTTGATAGCAGTTCGTTTTGGTAGGGGGACGAAGTTCAAACCTAACCTAACCTACTTTTTGATAGCAGTTCGTTTTTGTTGGGGGACGCAGTTCGAACCCTAACCTAACCTAACCTAACCTAATTGAACTTATGGTTTGAGTTTTTTTTAATGCGGGGGGCTTCGCCCCCCGAGCCCCCCTTGTGGGGGGCTTCGCCCCCCCGTCCCCCCTTTTTCTTCTGTGCCCTTATAATTTACTAACCTAACCTACTTTTTGATAGCAGTTCGTTTTTGTTGGGGGACGCAGTTCAAACCTAACCTAACCTACTTTTTGATAGCAGTTCGTTTTTGTTGGGGGACGCAGTTCGAACCCTAACCTAACCTAACCTAACCTAATTGAACTTATGGTTTGAGTTTTTTTTAATGCGGGGGGCTTCGCCCCCCGAGCCCCCCTTGTGGGGGGCTTCGCCCCCCCGTCCCCCCTTTTTCTTCTGTGCCCTTATAATTTACTAACCTAACCTACTTTTTGATAGCAGATCGTTTTTGTTGGGGGACGCAGTTCAAACCTAACCTAACCTTTTGTTATTTAACTAAGCAAATCATTTGCTTCATAATTGTTTGTCACATAAAAGTGTGTTGAAGTGAAACTTTTCAATGTAAAACTTGGTTAAATGTTATTTGACGATATGTTATTTGCTTAAGCAAATCATTTGCTATACAATTATTTACCACATAAAACATTGATGTAATAAAACTTTGCAATATAAAAATGTGGCGAAATAAAAAAAATGCGAAGTAAAGTTATGCCAAGAATTGATTTGCCAAATAAAACTTCGGCGAAAAGTTGGTTGCCAAGTGAAATTTGACGAAACATATTTCGTCGAAACGGCAGTACACCGTTTTCTTGTTATCCTGTCATTTTAATAGTTCCAGATATCTCCAGGAAATAGACCGTTAAGTCAACGAAAACAAAGCGGGAATGTTGTAACTTTGAGCTTAACGGCCTCACGATTCCCTTTGTCGACTCGCTTCTTCCCGCTATTGAGCGATTCCATACCTAGAGAAAAATACAGAAGACCGGTCAAGACCGAGACGCTCTGATTTGATACGGCCTAGGCTACACCGTAGGTCACGTTTAATTTTTTCTATGTATTTGGTCTTATAATCAATAATCGTAATGAAAATCGTCATTACGTTTGTTTATGTGTAATAAAGGGCACGCAATACCGGTATTACTTGTATGGGCGGTACTAGCCATACAAAAAAACCGGTATTGCATGCCCTTAATGTATGTGTAATCTAATGTTTCCATATTAGAAATTCTATAGAATCAAAATATTTCTAGGTATATACGATTTTAAGCTAACGTAGTCATTAACATAGTAACGACTATTAACAACACCGGGATATTTGCAACAGTGCCGAAATATCTTGAACTCGTCAAAATATTTCTAGTAAATATACAGGGTGTCCCTAAAACCAACTTTTATACGATCAGGGCTGATAGACCAGCTCATAAGAACCTAGATTAAGCAAATTTGACCTCAGTAAAAATCTCTTAGTTTTCGAGATATTGACGTTTTTGTAAAACTCGTGCTAAGTGATACCCTGACTCAGTGTTTTGAGTGTCATTGCTAAAATATCAAGTATTTTACAAATCTGTATTTTGCTATGTGTGGCCAAATAACTATGCTATTGAACGTATTTTCTATTTTTGCTAATTTATTCATGCTGTGGACACAGTACAATAACAAAAAAAAATTATTCGATTTTTTTCAAATTTCACCTCTGACTTCGAACTAGCGTGGTGAAAAAAAAATGTACCAACATAACCAGGCACTCAACGTAAAAAAATTGCGCATTTATTGTAGTTTCTAAAATGGTATAAAATTTACTAAACACTGTAATAATTTTTGAAATAATGATATTTTGTTACAAAATTAACTGTCTGCCGCCTTCATCTCATACGATCCGGTTGAACTAAGTTTGCACCTGGCGTGCTTGACATCACATACAAATTAGGTGCAAACTTCACGTAATCGTCAATATCTCGAAAACTAAGAAATTTTTATGAGGTCGATTTTACTCAGTCTCGTTTTTTATGAGCTGGTTTATCAGCCCTGTTCGCCATTTTGTAAATGTCGTGAATTTTGATAGCCTGGATCAGTCTTTCGAATGTCATGACTTCAAATTTCAGTATTTTCTTAATCTGCTTTTTGTTAAACATTACTTAATAATTATGCTAATGCTATCATACCTTTTTTGTTCGAAATTCAAATTCTGGTACGAAATTTAACCAATGGAATATTGTAGTATAACCTCCTTTTGAATTAAAATGCTAATTATCTTAAAAACTACGGTGTCTAGTGTGTAAAATCTTACTATTTTAAACTACATTATTTTTTTTTATTTTAGCATGGTAAATTTGTTTTAAGTATTACGCGATTCAAATCCGAGGTCATATTTTGAATCACGTAAAATCTAATTTATTTTGATAAGGTATGATACCATAATTATTAAGTAATGTTTAAAACATAAAGCAGATTAAGAAAATACTGAAATTTGAAGTCATGACTTTCGAAAGACTGATCCAGGCTATCAAAATTCGCGACTTTTACAAAATGGCGAACAGGGCTGATAAACCAGCTCATAAAAAACGAGACTGAGTAAAATTTACCTCATAAAAATTTCTTAGTTTTCGAGATATTGACGATTACGTGAAGTTTGCACCTAATTTGTATGTGATGTCAAGCACGCCAGGTGCAAACTTAGTTCAACCGGATCGTATGAGATGAAGGCGGCAGACAGTTAATTTTGTAACAAAATATCATTATTTCAAAAACTATTACAGTGTTTAGTAAATTTTATACCATTTTAGAAACTACAATAAATGCGCAATTTTTTTACGTTGAGTGCCTGGTTATGTTGGTACATTTTTTTTTCACCACGCTAGTTCGAAGTCAGAGGTGAAATTTGAAAAAAATCGAATATTTTTTTTTTGTTATTGTACTGTGTCCACAGCATGAATAAATTAGCAAAAATAGAAAATACGTTCAATAGCATAGTTATTTGGCCACACATAGCAAAAAACAGATTTGTAAAATACTTGATATTTTAGCAATGACACTCAAAACACCGAGTCAGGGTATCACTTAACACGAGTTTTACAAAAACGTCAATATCTCGAAAACTAAGAGATTTTTACTGAGGTCAAATTTGCTTAATCTAGGTTCTTATGAGCTGGTCTATCAGCCCTGATCGTATAAAAGTTGGTTTTAGGGACACCCTGTATTAGTTCGAACACAAAATAACTGCCTGACTGCTACGACGGGACACAATGGTATTAGAGCTCTATTTAGTCGGTTTATATGTGATTACTGATTAGGCGCAGCTTTCCTATATTAGTTCCAGGCCCATACTATAAAAAATCGTTAGCAATGTGTTTGTGAATAATACTCGTAAGTTACGTTTGGTTCTAGTCATAACGAAACAAGGTTTAAACGTTATTAGCTAAATAAGGAAGAGAAACTAAGTAGGTAAGTATAATAAAATAAACAGAACTCTTTGAACGGTAGGTATACTGAGTACTTATATTTGCTGAGTACATATTACCTATATTCCTCATAGTTGGTGTGAAGATCAGGTACCTACCTACTCGTATGTGTTACACGGTAGAAAATACTTTGCTTTCTCGCTCTGGATTCAATGTACCTACGCCTTTGCCATAAATTATCATATGGCACCCTTGTAACTATACTATTTTAGAATGACTTAAGTTGCTATTCAGGTGCAATATATGCTGATACCAGCATAACTTATACTCCTCGCGCCCAATCATGATCCCTATGACACTCTTTCCACATACACCTGATTCCGAAAACGATAATAGTACATTACACAACTAGGGTGGTAATACAAAGAAAGGCCGAGATCGCAGAAGTTTGCGGCCCGAGCTGCAAGCGAGGGACGTAAATATGCGATCGAGGGCTTTCTTTATTACCTCCCGTGTTGTGTACATAATTTTATGTCTACACTTGGCCAGAAAGCGGGTTTTTCCGTACGCACAGCGTGCGGAAAATGCCACTTTATGGCTAGGTGTGGCATAAACAAAACTTATTTGTTTCATATTATAATTGCTGAAATTTGAATTTACATGTAAATGTACGTGCTATATAAGGTTCTAATTTATTAGTTGCAGATATTTTAACACATTATACTTTACATGAAAATAATTAACTTTAAATAGAAATTAAGAAATCTTTTTTGATTTCATTTACCTAACAAAAAAATTAATTATAATTTCGTCTAAAAAAAATCACCATCTGCATTATCACATGTCACAATAACACTATCTGTCATGTCAACAATTGTTTGTCGTAAATGTCGTAACGGTTCGGCGGGAAAACTGCAAATGTCAATTTACCAACGTGAAGTGGCCAGTTACAGTTAAGTACGTAAAAGAGCTACTAGAATCTGTTAAATGAGTTTTCATTTAGTAATCACATTAACAGGGTGTTATTACGTAGCAAATTTGTTTTTCCTGTTTCACCAAAAAAAAATCGTACAAGCTATAATGTTTCATGCTTTAATATACTCCAGAGACCGAGTACTATCAGCTGTAAAAATATCTGCAACTAATAAATTAGGACCTTATATTTCCGAATAATGTCTACATATCGTTTAAAAATGACAGCGACGCTATTGCAAAAGTATGGAGAAAGAAATGTCATAGGGATCATGATTCGGCACGAGGAGTATAATATATTCTGACCAAATAAAACGCGCGCCAAGGAGGTAAACCAATTAAATATTCGGTCTGCGCCCATCCATAAAACGGTGTGATTTATAAACAAAGTAGTTATCTTAGTGCCAAACAATGCCATCTTCTGCTGTAATTTTCTCTTGCTCGACTTATTGGCAATGGGCCAAGTAGTACACTACGTAAAAAACTATCTCCCTAGCGTACGCAAACTACAAATGTTAGTGACCTTTTAAGGTCGACCACACACAGCCTTCAGAAAACTTTCGCCATGAGAAATGGCTACAGACAGAGTAACTTAAAGTAAGTATATCGATTGGAATAATGGGTAGGCAGATTAAATCACTTCATTCTGTAGAACTTAACCCAAAGTGGAAAATAATGTTTGCACTTAGGCAGATAATTAACTTCTTATTGCTGTTTCCAAGGCATCGCTAATTACTCGTATAAACGAAAACGCAATTAGAAAAAAAGCTCTTAGGTAAACAATGTTTTTCAAAATAAATATTTTTTTATCGCCGGTTATCCCAGGTAGAACATTACTAAAACGTCGATTTAAAATTTTCTAGCTGAGTCACGTTCTAGATAAGCCAGCGATCGTCAAAACCTAATGAACGTAGTCTTCAGGTACGCGGTATTCGTACAAAACGGTGGAGCAAGCAACTCCACCGTCGGTTTGTTTAAATGTGGTTTAAATGAAAAATATATTTTATAACTTTAATAAAGTTTTCAATGTTTTCATCTTATTTGGTCGCTAAGTAGCCTCATGAATAAATTCAGAAGCAAACTTCTTTGTTATTGTTGAATTAATATTGGAGCCACTAGGGTAATATTTAATGTTAGCTAAACGTGTTACTACTCGACTGTCGATACGTATTGCTATGCTACGACTATAAATATAACAACATTGACAACTGTTGACAAGTTAGTTTCAGTCAGTATTACTACGACCGTTTTACTTATTATTAAGATTTACTTGATTTCGGTTAATTTACGAATAAGTATTCCTATTAGTATTTTATACCAATTAAGCTTTGTTTATTGTTCTATCTATTTAGTCACGGTTATATTAGCTAATTCCAAGGACCTTCAAAAAATTTCCGGACGTGGTCTAGTTAACAGATAACTGAAGCACCTCTAGTGAGCCGGTTGCTTTGTACTTACGAGCCGTACGCACACATCAACAAGCGCAGTAGCCTACTACGAGCAGCACGCACACATTGACCTGACCCTCAAGCGTTGAGCGACCGGCTCACTAGAGGTGGTTTAGTCTTGTCTATTAGCGAGGCTACGGCCGGCTATTTATTTTAAGGTCCTTGGGTAAATCAGTATCTCAAGTAAGCATCTTGGGACACTCTGATGTACAAGCTTGTGTTGTCTTGATGAGTCCTTAGAGTGTCAGAGTAAGCGCGTCGTCTTCGGACGTTTGTATCGATTTGTGTTACTGGTATACTTTTGTAATACTCACCACTTATTTACGATGACGTGAAACGAGAATGTGTGGTGTTGATAAGAGGCTCTTATTTCAACCTATTAACTTGAGCTAGAGATACTTCTACTCCTTCACATAGTTTTAGGGATTAAAACATTTTACGAATAAATGAGTATGAGTATGAGTATAGCAATAGTACATTACATAACTAGGGTAGTAATACAAAAAAAGGCCGAGATCGCAGAAGTTTGCGGCCCGAGTTGCAAGCGAGGGCCGTAAATATGCGATCCAGGTAATACCTCCCGTGTTGTGTACACATAAAATGATGTACACAACACGGGAGGTAATAAAGAAAGCCCTCGGTCGCATATTTACGTCCCTCGCTTACAGCTCGGGCCGCAAACTTCTGCGATCTTGGCCTTTCTTTTTATTACCCCCCCTAGTTTTGTAATATATACTATTTTGGAATGAAATAGGTAAGTGCAATAATAAAATAACTCTAAGAATAAATTTTGAAAAGAAGTAAGACAATGAAATTTTTGTCAAACGTAAACGAAAGCGAATTTCCTGTTAATATCTAATAGCAACCGAAAAAAATAAAAATTGATCACGTGCTAAACATTATATTTTTGAGCTGGAAAGAATAAAGTGGATTCCACGGGGAAATCACCGTAAACTCCGGAAGGATTTGGTGCTTATTTTTAAACAAATTTTAATATACGTTAACCCTAAATGTTAACGTAGGTATTAGGGCGTGCAGAACCGGGAGTTTTTTGTGTGGGAGAACTGGTAGTTCCCGGTACTGCCATACAAAAAAAAATCCCAGTTTTGCACGCCGTAGTAGGTATGCTACCATGTTGGTTTGTCTTTAAGACATCGGTTACCTACTCGTTAATTCTGGGGTCAGTCTGGCGTCAGTGCAGTGTGCTGTCATGCACAATGGACTGATGAATATTATATATGAAAGAAACATGATGTTTCTTTATTAGTTTTTTGATGCGGGTAAATTACACCACATTTTTATGTTACATATATAGATACAAGAAACCAAAGTACATAGAAAAACTAAATGGCTCTCACCTGTGGTCGAGACCGGGAATCGAACCCGGTACCTCTGGATTTCCGGCCCAGCGCCTCATATGTAACATAAAAATATGACGAATATTATTAAAATTATATAATTTTCATCCACACTGTCAGTTCGAGGGTTACACAATAATTGTCTCGTCATTCTGACCAGATTGATGGACTGAACTAAAGTCAGAATTAACGAGTAACCGATGTCTTACTCAAGTGTAGTTAATATACTGATGGCGTTTTAAATTCCACAAATATTGACTGCAATATTTTCTGCATATTAATTATATAGTTATAAATGAAAATTAGTTGGTTACATAAAATTTTCAAGCTTTATTTAGTTTCACTGGTCCCGTTTGCCGTCTGCCTCTTTGCCTGTAATAAATCTTGTATGTTAACTTTGACCCACTTCTCGGTTCCCGATTAATTGAAATTTTGCATGCATTGCATATCCTATGTAAATCGATTGACTGCGCAATATTATTATGACCTTTTGTCTGCGCGAAACGACAGGAGAACTCTCAAAAAGCTAAAATAAAATAAATTACAAAATATGTTTGGTTTCAAATTATGCTAATTAATGGCGCTGACCGTAAATGGCCGATTGTCCGTTAAGTCTAGTATTTTGGGATTTCTCACTCATCTGGTATGGCGCAGACAAAATGTATCAAGCTATAAAATGAAACACATTTCAACCATGATTAATGTCGTGGACGCGAATGATGACCCTCTTTCTATTTGTTACATACATTTTTGATCTTTCATCAATATTCTGAAATCCTGTGCCGAATCTGTATTGTTACCTACGTACGTCGTACATGCTAATGATCAGCCAATATTATGTAATAAGATTTTGGAGTTTCATTAGTTTTTAATGTATTTATATTAGGAACACTTAGGTATTAGGCGTTTTTATTAAAATCGCTTAATATCTGAGCGACATGTGAAGTCAGCGAAAGCGAAAGTTAAACAAAATGAACGAACGTCTTTTAACTGCAAAGTTGCTTAAGTACGCCGTCAAGCCCCAGATTAAGATGGCTTAAGATAACTTAATTAAATAACCGGTCAAGTGATGTCGGCTTAAGATAGCTCTACTGTCTAATTTGTTTCCTCTCCTAGTTGGCAGACTCCTCTAATATTGTATATATAAATGCCAGTGAGAAAAAAGATAATGGATTGTTACACTGTAATCTCTAATATTATGTACACTACACGCTCAGCCCCTGATCGCATGGTTAGGGAACCATAGGTGAGGACATAATATGCTATCAAGAGCTTTTTTTTTTACCGTCTGTGATGTATACATATATTTGCGTCTTCTCCTGACCAGGAAGTGGGTTTTTCTCTCCGCTAAAGGTCAGAAATATGCCTCTTACGGCATGGGCACTAAGCCTCTTATGGCACGTAAGAATATAAATATATCGTCTTTTTCTTATTTCCCACTTCTAGGTAGTTAGTGCTGACAGAGGCCGCAGGTGGAATCTCACGTATGCAGAATATATGCCTTAGTATTTTAACTTGTGAAGCATAACCTCATTTCTAAAGCTAATTACAGCACACAAGACTACATAAATGGTGAAACATCATGGGATTAATTGTGACTGAAAATATATAATTATATTAAAAAAAAAGATTACATTAGTTAATTGTGTTTTTCTTTTTTTCTACTTGTCCATTGTTTTGATACTTAGAGACCATATTACTACATCTCTGAGAAAAAATGGTTTAAATTTAAATTATTATTTTTTATTTATATTATGTGAGTCGCAGAATTTTAACATTTCTGTAAGTTACTTTATAGTAATCATGTATAGACTGTTGGCTTAATAGTATATTTCTCGGCTTAGTTTCATTAGTTCGGTGATTTTAGTCCGGTTCATTATATTTGTTTGAACCGGACTAAAATCACCGAACTACTGAAATTAGGCCTATTTGTCGACGTCAAACATACGTTTCCCATTTTGTATTTTGTTTTGGAGATCCTTTACTCCTCCAAAACATAATATTTTGACAACGGAGACTCTTTACATCTTCATTAATTTTACCATATCTCTATTTATTTCCTATTATATTATTTGTCTTGTTTTGACGTCTAGAGACCATTTACATATCTAAATCAGTCGTCTAAAAATATCGTTTTCAATTTAAGGTAATGTATTAATGAACTCTCATGTAATAGTTGTTATAAAATTCTTACTATCTTTGAAAAGAGAAACTGGTGAGTTTCTTCCCAAAGCCAAAAGAAAAGAATAGAATCAGACATGTAAAAGAGCCCTTGATGCTACTTGCAGAAATAAATGATTTGAATTTTATTTTTATACTAGCGACCCGCCCCGGCTTCGCACGGTGTTTCTCTATTATATTATGCATGTATTATACATATAAACCTTCCTCTTCAATCACTCTATCTACTAAAAAAAAACTGCATCAAAATCCGTTGCGTAGTTTTAAAGATTTAAGCATACATAGGGACAGAGGAAGCGACTTTGTTTTATACTATGTAGTGATACACAAGTTACGAGAGGTAACTATGGAAGGTAGGTATGAACTCAGAAGTTTCATATTTGAAGTTCGCTATAGGTTCGCTGTTCTCCTATGTAAGACGATATCTGAATCGGCACAATTCAAACTTTGAACTTACAGGAAAATTGTGAAATTCTAACTTCAAAATATGTATTATGTAACTACTAGTCCTATAAATATCTTCATAATGTTTTGCAGCTCGTGTAACTGTATCATGTCGGTAATCTAGTTGAAAGAAAAGGATATCATGTATGTAGATAAAGTAGTACTTGTCACGGAAATGGAAACAAAATCTCTATTTGTGCCAGTTTCGCGAGCGTGAAAATGCATTTATAAATTTACTCTACCGAATTAAAGTCAACACGGACAATCATTTTGAAAGCAATTAGTAACTTTTTGCAAAGCGCAAATTTATCTTTGCTTCAAATAAACGCTGAGGTTTTTGACGCATGGTTTTTATTCGGGGATTATTTTAATGTAACGATTCGCTATTCATAGCTGCTGTACTAGGTGTTCTTTGAAGCAGTTTTATTACATACGTAATGATTTACAGATGCCGACGTTGTTCTTAGTACTTGCCTTGGATTGATTGCGCGTAGTTATTGCGTGTGTAACCTACTTTACCAGTATTGGGAAAAGTACCTATATCTGTTTTATATCAATAGACCGAAGTTAAAACGTTGTAAGATTGTAATACAAATCAGTAAATATTCGTAACCCTACTAAAAGTAAATGATTCATAGAAGTAATCATAAGGAATATTGATTGCTTCCTATGTATGATTCCACCCAGCATCTCGACATATCAGTTTAAAATCGTATTATAACAGATATGATCCAGAAGTCAGAGGAGGTAGTAAAATTGAAGTCAAAATGATTAGATTTTTATTGATCACTATTTAAAATATTATTCGTATACTAAGTATGTACATATAAAAATAAAGCGAAGCACAAAATAACAGCTTATACTTACCCGTAAAATGACTGGACGTTATACAAATGAGATGAACAGTCAGAACATCGGCTGAGAGCTCAACGCGTTTTGATTAGGACCATTGACGTATATATAGGGACCGGGCCAAACGGAGCGACTGATGGTATCCGTGCGTGCTTAAAATAGGGACTGTGCACGAACTATAGGTGGCAGCACTGTCAATGTCAAATATAGAGCAGAACCTTTAGATTGGCGTCACCAGTTGGCAGCACCTTCGCCGTGCACGGTCGCTATAGGTTATAGGTCCGACGCAACGTCACGTCAGTCAGCCGTGGAACGTGCAGTGCAAGTTTGTTTGTCGACCGTCCTAAATTGCCAAAGTTAATATAACCATGGGATAAACCGATTTTTAGTGCCAGCTGGTGTTACTACTTGTAGCCGCGCCTTTAGACTCGGTCTCTATATACACGTCAATTATTACGGCATCATCTCAAGATGTGCCTACCTAGGTTAATGGTGAACCAATATTGAGTTTTAATCACATTGATTTTGCCGCGCCACTGAATCCATTTACCTACTTACATAGATGACTTGATTTAAAGGTCACCTAATGTATGCCAGATGACTGCAAACGTTGCGCAGATATAGGTAGTAATTATTCTTGTACGCGTACAGTTCATAATATGCACTTGCACTGTTGTTTTTATGCATTCGTTAATAATTTCAAGGGTAACAACTTAGGAAATAATTAATAATTACACAGAATTTAAATTTTTCAATCCAACTGTTTTTTAATAAAATACCATGCTGTTGGCTGGTAGTTTGAATGCAGTCCGTCTATGGTCCTTTGCCTGTATTTCTAATACGTACCTTACCCAACAAATATTATATGAGAGTAACCAATTTAATTTTATCGTTCAAAAGTATGGCATTAATCTTCAAAAATGGTTACATATTTGTAACAACATCATCTGAAAATGTAATTTTAAGTTTATTGTAACGTAATAATAAAATCGAATTTAATAATGTCCTGAATGTTATATTTAAAAAAATTAAAAGAGAAACTGGTGAGTTTCTTCCGGCGCTTCTTCTCACCAGAAGGTCAGTACCCGAAGCGCCAAAAGAAATAATACATATTTAGAATCAAGACTTGTAAAAGAGCCCTTGAGGGCCTACTTACAGAAATAAACTATTTTATTTTTATTTTATTTTATCAACATCGGTGCGATGACTTTTAAGGTAAGTAAACGACAAACACAATAATAAAATTTAAATTTTAAGTCACCCGAAAACGGAAATTTGCCCTTCTGTATCTCCGTTTTATCAAATTCGTTTTGCGTTATCTTTCAGAATTTCCCAGGACTGCCTTGAGGAAAAACAAGAAAGCAAAACACCAAAACTAGGGCAGGGGTCGGGTCAGTAACTACTCAATACCGTGCTCGATCAAGCTACGGTGACCTGTCATTTAACCCTGATTATTCAAAAGCCATGAGATAATTTTGTATACACAAAACGAACGTTACCAATAATGACAGATTCCATGTGACTATAATTCAATTACTTTGTATTTCGTCTCTCAGCCGGGCTTCTGGGAAAGCAATTCTCTTTAAGGACAAATAATAAAGTATTTAAAAATAATTTAATTTTCCTTTTTCATTCTCAGAATTCTCTCATTGTGTGCGTTATTGTAGTGTTATTATGATAGTATTCGTAATCACGGAAACCGAAGACATTAATATATTATGATGTTTTTTATCTTCTTTTCAATATGGTTCTGTGTGCCGCTTTAGGCATAGCTAATTATTTTGGTGCTATATAATGTTAACATACCTGCGTATATCTTTATATAAAATAAACTGTGTTGTTTAAAAATGTGTGAATAACTTCAAATGGCGAGGCGTAAACGGTAAATATCTTGGACAAACCAAAGCAAATTTTGTGCTCTATGGACTCCTGGATACCTACTTAATTATTTTATGAATGGCTCGAAAACGACCGATTTCTTACGCTCTCATTTTTATTGTACCTACCTACCGAAGAATTTGCTCTTAAATGAGTGATATGGCACAGCAAGGTTCGTGTATTCTTTCATGGATCGTAAGCTATTCCTTGATTCCTTATGTTATATGTACAACATCTAATAATAACTGTAAATATCACAATCGGGCAGTGACCCCGTTTTCAATTATTTTCTAATACTCACAGCATTTGCAGTAAGTAATAGAAGTGCTAAGCACAATACGTTGTTATCAACGAAATGTCTGGCTGGCTAACGAGTCCTCGTATCGCAAGCAATTAATCGAGCGCAATTAAATGTATTGGAATCATGTGAGTCTGATACGTGACTTGGTGCTTCTTTATTAAGAATCACATCTTTAATCAAAAGTTGCGTAGTTATTATAGAAACTGATTAATTACATTATTTTAACGTTGTGGTTATAACTTTATTTGAGTGTTGGAATCGGAGGAATCTGAACACAAACCGTAGTGGAACTATGTTTGATCAAAATTGTCGGATGTTAAATTGGCGAAAAACATTTTTTTTAACTTTCTTACCTGAGGTTCAAAAATATAAAGGTTAAAAGTACCTAAGTAGTTTTTTCTCACTATTAAAAAGAGCTGAATCCTTCTTTGTTTATCAAAACACTGGCCTGGTTGCTAAGCCAATATCGAAGATTGATTTTATTTAGGTCAATAGAATTTATTGGATGAACTGCTTTAAATAACAGCAGTATGAGTGAAAACATTATTTTGCGAACTGTTGTCAGAATACTGATTTACATCTGCATCGAAGTAATATATCTGAAGAAAAACAAAGATTTGAGAAAAAGCAAGAAACCTTGTTATCTATACAAAATCCTAGAGTACTACCCGAAAGTTCTGCAGACGCCTGTGGCAACGCAACATCAATATGAAATTATATTTACAGTACGACAGCCAAAAGTCATGGAAATATTACGCATATCTGACGTTACAGCAGAATATAAGATCTCATACGGGATCATATCATTTGAATATCGCGTGTTGTAATGCGACTCTGTATACGCAGAAACATATAAGGTTTGTGAGTGGCGAGTGTATTACAAACTATGTTTGTATACTTTATAGCGGTGTTTATAATAGTTCTCGTCGGAATGCTATCTAATCTATCTAATGTATTTAACGAAAATTAGGTACATGTATCAAATAAACCATCAAATTATACAAATCAAGTAGGTATACGAGTATTTTACGGGCTAAAAGAAATAGCTGCCAAATTAAGGCCGGGCTCTCCGAGCGTATCAGCCATTTACTTCAGCCTTTCACCCGCAGAAAATAAACTCTGTAGATCTATCTATGCCCAAATGCTGCAGTGAAGCTGTAAAGGTTTCTAACTACTATACCTACTCGTACCGGTGGCCTGGCTTCACTCTTGGTTGCACTTTTCCTATTGGCAAATACTGTTTAGTCAATAATATCTTGCAAAAGGGTATTCTTAAGATGAAAGATCAAGGGCGGCAAATCCCCGCGTTCAATGCTAGTACGTAATCTTTGGAATACGGCCAGAAACACGGGTTCAGTGCGCTTCTGCCATATTTTACGATACGATACCGTAACCATGAGTTATGTCGAACAATAACAATGTTTACGTTTTGTTCTATGTTATCTAATCATCGTCTTAGATTGGCATGAGACACGAATGGCGATCCGTTTTTATATGAATAAATTTTATATCGCATTGGTACTATTTAATGTTTTAATTTAAAGCTCCCAAAGCGGTGACCCTGCAGTTAAAATCTATTTTGTCCTAGAACCCTATCTCACATGGGCAAAGCCCTCCGCATGGAAAAAGCGAACAAAACAAACTCATTTTTTTAGGTTAGATATAGATTTTTTTAGCTCAGAGCAGAAATAGAAGCCTATCGCAGCGGGACTTCGTCGACCTTCTGGCGGGTCACAGTTGTTTAGAAAGAAAACCCTAATCAAAGCCCATAGTTACCCTACTAAATGAACGGCCTAAGCATTGGCCAGCCTTATCGTTAATAGATTGCATTGGCTAAATTGGCACCCAGGCAGTTTACTTTTTGCCCAAAACCGGCACTTTTTATTAGGTCGCAATACTACTAACGCTAGACCAGATTTATTGCTGTCACTCTTAGTATACTACTTTTTTTAATTAACAATAATGTAGTGCAGCGGTCGGCAACCGCTTAGCAGCCAAGGGCCACATAGTAGGTAAAGAAATTAACGCGGGTCGCATTTTGTTATTAATTTGTGATTTCATACTATTCGGAATATAGCGACCGCAATACAGACCGGAATATAGGGCCGCAAGTGAGCGGTTCACGAGCCGCATGCGGCCCGCGGGCGCTGATGTAGTGTGTGAGTATACTGAGTATCAAACAGAAATAAACGAACGAACGATCTGTCTGTCAGGTCCCAGCCCGATGTGCGTGCCGACTGTGTGTACGGCACACGGTCGGACGCCCTTGGGTGGTCTGGCCAGCGACCTGGTTCGACCCCAGGGACCGCAACGGCCAACCACCCGGCCCAACAATCACCATGCCCGGTTATGGGCTGTGAGTTTGTCAGGTTTAAAAAAAAAACTGCCAGCGAAATTGATGTAAGCTGTGGCCCGGAATTAGGCGGCAACGGCTGTCCCGCGCATGCGCGGCCCCTCGCACAGTGCCCCTGCTTCACCCCCTCAAAACCACGACGGGCCAACATTCACGTCACCTTAAGCCTACGAACGAATTCTCAAGTCATCATCATCATAATTTAAGAGCGTTGCTCTTGTCGGTGGAGTAAACGCCATTTGTGCAGTCCTCGGCCATGCATTTGAGGTCCTGGTACGACACGACATTGAACTTTTATTTCAGCTATTGCACAAAGTTTCTCCGAGGTCTGCGTCTCCCTCTCTTTCCTTAAATTTTTCCTTCTAGAGTTGTCTTAAAGAACATATCTTGTCGAACTAGGTGGCCTATCATTTTGCCACGTCTATTCTCTATGGTCGTCGTTATGGTCCTCTTCTCTCACACAATTTGCAGCACTTCTTCATTTGTTCTTCATTCCGTCCAGCTTATACGCTCCATCTTCCTCCAGCACCACATCTCGAACGCTTCTAGTCTTTCTCTTTCTCGTTATGTCATTTAAATATCTATCTCTCTGTTAATTCTCAAGTAGGTATTACAACAAATATCCGTATGCCAATTGCCAACATTATGGTGCAACAGAATACGCGTTTCGTTCGTACAAGTCCTCCTTTCGTCGTTCCTCTCAAGAAAGGCGATCAAAAAACACACGAAGTTATCGCTCAGCTGAAGCGGCAATATGTTGTGAAAAAGTACGAAGCATTAAACCGATTGACAAATTTTTACTAGTCATATTTACTGTAGATCGCAGGTAAATTCGATAGGTACATTTGAAGATCGCAATCTACAGTGACGGCGACGTATGTCCGACATGGAATTAGGCGATACGAAACCGTCGCAGTTGCTGCGCCGCATGAAAACTCTTGCCGGCGACTACGTCTCCGAAACAGCTCTGTGGATCCCTGTGATATAATCGTCTAGGTACCTTTGCCCGTTCGAACCGTCGTTGTTGGTAGCGATACGAAAGAAGTAGTCCTTTAACTCCACAGGTCCTACTAAATAGTACACGGTCTACGCTTCTAAAAAGTTCATGTTTTTCACCAATCTCAGTGAAATAATTTACGGTACGGATTACGGTACACGTGCTACATACACATATGCAACTAAATACACTATTCTATGTTGGAATGTGTACTCTGTGACGCGTTATAATTATGGTATCTTTCCATTAGCAAGCACTTAAATATTACACTTCACTCGCTGGTGGCTATGGTTACCTATACACGACACTTATACTGCTCAGCAGTCTCTTGCACGAGTACGTTAGTTAACCGTCAAGTAGAGAATATAACCGGTGTTTTTTTGGATGAAATGCCGGTTTTTATCCGATACTGAGGTTTTTTTGCCATACCAAAATGAACTACATTCCCAGGCATCTAAATAAATGCCAGAAAACAGACTATGGAGTATAAATTAGAGTTATTGCAATAACTATATTATCTTTTGAGTTGTGCTTCAAGTTAAAGCTAGAAGAGTTTATTCTCACAATCAGAAGCGAACTCCGGCTGAGATAAAAAGTTTTATAGATACATTTCCCGGGTTCAAATCCTGCCAAAGAGAAAGATTTGTGTGATATACTCGAATATTTGATACTGAGTGTTGAATATTTTCTGCATATTAATACCGTTGTTTTGTACCCATGGTACAAACATTACTTAGTTTGAGACTAGGTCGATTTATGAGATGAATTTCGCTGATTCACTAAATGAGAAAAATTTATTGCGTATAAACTCTATGTCTGTTATTTAGTATTTATATGACGCTCAAGTTCAGGCAAGATAATGATGACGTATCATGTAACCTGTAACAAGGAACAATGATAAATACCAGGAATTATTGTGAAGGATGATTTGCTTCCAATTAGTAGCTCAACCAGCACTTCACCTTGTAGGGCTATTAAAACTGGTTAGTCGGTCAATAATAGGCGTACGTCGCATTCCTTAAAATGAGCGTTTGATTTATTTAAGGTATCAGGTCTAGGCCGTATTTATTTATTTTTTCAATGTCAAAAAATAAACTGCAGTAGTCTTGTTCCTTACAGATCTGTGAAGAATTTTTTTCTTCGAGTATAACTAGCTATCTCCGGGAATTTTATTTTCCCCACAGATAACAGTTATTTTTTAACGGTTATCTGTAAGTAAATTCTATTCCTTCCAGATAACTAGTTATTTCCACGGATTCTATTCTCCCCACAGATAACTGTTATTTTTAACGGTTATCTGTAAAGAAAATTTATTCCTTCCAGATAACTAGCTAACTCCGGGGATTTTATTTTCCCCGCAGATAACTATTTTTTTAACGGTTATCTGTAAGGAAACTTTAATTTCCCTACACTTTTATTTCATTACTGTTCAATAAAAGTAAAATAATATTAATAAACGCATAGTATTGTAGAATACAAATAAATATTAAATCTTTCTGTTTCAGTAAATAAATAAATGAAATTTCATATCTTCTTTCTCTCTCTAAATTAAAGACGTAATACACATAAGGGCATACTTTTTCTAAATAGTGCCCAACGGTAATTTGTTGCAAATTCTTGCTGCAACTGTAAGATTGATCTTGTAATACGAAGATATCGGTCCAAAACTTAAAACTTCTTTTTTGCTGCCGTAAAATTAGAAGGCTGGATCTCTCGACTGACCCGATTTGTGGGGCGTAAATAATAAACCTACTTTGCCTCATTTATTAAACGTTCTGAGAGACGACTCTAAATCAGAGATGGGCAGAATTTATTCGAATGACGAATAACGAATAAGAATAACCAAATTATTCGCGGATGAGGAATAAAATTGTCGGATGATTATTCTTATTTGAATAAATTATTCGTAGAATAATTGAATTGGATTGGAATAATTGGATTGGATTGGATTGGAGTGGATGATTTATTCGCGAATAAATTGCCACGAATAATTATTTTTCAACACACTTGCTCGTAAAGTTGCTATTTTTCTTTGGTCTTACGCCCGGAATGCGGTTTATTATACACTAGTGTGTTTTACTTTACATTGCCACACTAGTGTTTTTCTTATTACACCTTTTTTTTAATATCCGTAAAGAGGTTGTTACCAAAAGATTTATTATTTTGTAAATAAATAAACTTGTTGTAGTCAAAATCTGATAAGATAAGATTATACTTCATCTAATTATCTATTTAAGCATTTAAAAAATACAATATTTTAAATCATTAACTACCGTAAATTCTTATTAGAAATACATAATTATGTGTAATATATTAAACTAAATAATTATTTAGTTTAATATATTGTGGCTGAATGGCGGTGTTCGGTGCCTCTGGACTTAACCTGCGCGCGCATAGCATAGTTACTCAACCAAAGATACGGCGCGCGAAAAAATAAACCTCCGCCATTTTGTGCAAACATTTGCTTGTTTATAATTTGCTGATTTGTGACTGAAAATGTCGAGTACAAGTGACGAAGTACAGTTAGATTTGCACCCAACAACAAGCAATTAATTTGGAGCCACCTTCTAACAAGTTTTGTCCCGAAACGCAACCTTCTACCTCATATGCCAGTGATTTTTGTGTGCCGCCTACTCTGACTAAAGGAGAATTAGATCGCCCATCCATCTCCTATGGGAATGTATCACTATCTCCAACATTTACAGTTACTCAAGAACACCACAGTGAAATTTTAATTTTTAATAATACTTTAACACATACTGTGCAACATACAACAAAAACTGTTGCGTATCATTTTAGTAATTGTACTTTCAATAATTGCTTTAGTAATTAAAAATGTATTTTATACCTACCTAATAGTTTTTTTCCTCGCAAGTGTGTTGAAAAACGTCGTATGATACGCGTGTGCTTTGTTCATTACAGTCTTGGCTCTATTACAGCCCTCGCCTTGCGGCTCGGGCTGTGCAATACCGCCTCGACTGTAATGACCAACTTCGCACACTTGTATCATAATGTACTATATTGCAACACCTTGTTAACTTTTCTCGAAAAAATAATAACTAAACAGAAATTCAAGATTGTTGTGTGTACTAACGGAACGGACTAAGATTTTTGCCTTATATAAAACATACTTCAAATATTTTTACTGGTTTAACTAAGACAAATGTTTTATGTAAAAATGCAAATCTTACTGGTTTGGATAAAACATATCAAATTTCATCAACAATAATCACAATCGGTCCATAACCAAAAGGCTACAAAAGGTACCATTCACAAAAGGCTTTCAGCTTTTTTAAGGATCAAGCAGCAATTAGTATCTGTAATAGATGCGCATTGGGGTGAGAAACCTGTGTAATATGGGTTCTCATAGATGGCGTTTAGGTTAATTCCTATTAAAACAGAAAAGATGCGGAAGTAGTGCCATTTAATTTTTCTATGTACTTTGATTTCTTGTATCTATATATGTAACATAAAATGTGGTGTAAATTACCCGCATTAAAAACCAATGAAGAGACAAAAAAATGTTTCTTTCATATAAAAAAGTATTTTACATATATTAAAACGCTGTAATCGAAGCATTATTTTGTCATGTTACTCTTACTTTAAACATTATCAATATTATAGGTTAGCAGCCACAACTCTTAAAAACTGTGTACACGTGTAATCAGTAATATTATTTAGAATATTTTCTAAAATATATTCTTATCAAATTCTGTCCATGTGTAATTCACGAGTATAATCCTGGAATTTAATTGTATAACGCTTTTCATCCCCCAAACGTAAGTTCTGGATTTCAAACATTATTCCTTATAAATATTATATCATTAGACTTTATATATTTTGAACTTATGAGTTGTAAACATATGCATTTCGTTAGTATATATTTCGACCATTATGGACAATGTACATTATGAATTTTAGCTGTTATGATTTTCAATCATTATTCATTTTGATTTTATATATTTTGAACATATGTGTTTTGAACTTATATATAATGACTGTATATGTATATAATGATACGTACCCCTTTATATCCTACGAGACCCCACATAGCAAAGCGCCTCCAGGAGTCCAGCTTACTACCACCATGTAATGGCAGCCGCCATTTGATTTTGCCAGTAAAAAGACTCCCGCCGCGCGACCCTCACGTGATCGCTTGTTGACTTTGAATTAGCCAATCAGATGATAACTATATAGGCGCCACCCTAGGTACTTAGCATAAAGCCACGAAGTATCTTATGGCTACAGACCCTGCAGCTAATATAGGATAACGTAGTTAGTGGTGGTAATTTAACTTCACCGTTTCCTAATACGGCTAATACTGCAAACCGTAACAGTGCCATAGCTAAGTTGGAGGTCCGTAACCAGATTGGTCCCTTGTATCTCCCTAAATATCTTGTTTAATGGGTAATTAATAAGGTTGGATTTAATCAACGTAATGACTTTGTAACGAAGTTGTGAGACCCAACTGATGGACCCGTGATTTCAAATTAGAACTTGAGATATTCTGGCATTTTCGTTTGATCATTCATATATCAAAATAACACCTGATATTAAATTGGGTATGAATTCTTCTGTAATGAAAGTTTGCTTAACCCTGCTAAAACGTTATATAATGTTCTAATATTTACATTATATAGTGTTCTCAATTATTTTTTTCTTGTAGCTAAGAATATCATTCAAAATAAGCGCTGTATGTAACGTCGCGTAGGGAAAATATAACCCATCTCAGAATTATCACAAATCTTTGTTTTACCACTAAGGTGGCAAACAAGCATATTTCGGTGTGAAGCAGGTTTTCTGACATATTTAGGTACCTATATTGAATGACTCAATCACGAAATTTTATGGATTACTCATGATTTGGTCAAATAAACATTCTATTGTCTGACTTTTTTTGGATGCTTACACATGAGTGTATTTGTACCCTACATACATGCCTAAATAGTTCGTTTAGCGGCGTGTCGATTGCACGGTTGGATACGGTTTTTAGCGTATGCTCAATGTTGAATGACCTGAAGCTTTCATGAATTATTTTTACATATCCTTGATATGTAACCAGCCGGTTTTGTTACCTATATATAGTGGAATCAACGCGAAAAATCTTTGAAACAATGGTAAAAATTAAAACTAGTAGCTACATTCAAACTACTGATGTGCACGTTGCGGAAACTTTCCAACAATTTTTTTTGATATAATTTAAAAACATCAAATAAGACTTTTTTGGAAAGTTTCCGCAACTTGTACATCAGTAATTCAAACTGACGGTAATGTTAGAAAAGTGAGGCGGCAGTTATTCAATAAAATTTAAAACTATTGGTTATCTGAAAAATATACATGCTTACACTAACAAAAACCCTTATCGAGAGATATGCATTTTTCTTTGAAGTGTGTTAAACTATCTTAGCAGTAGGTTTATGATGCTACGCTTTGTCGCGCGATAAATAAATGATAAAGCATCCGTCACTCTCACACACTATGTATCAGAACGTGACGGATGCTTTATCATTTATTTATCGCGCGACAAAGCGTAGCATCATAAGCCTACAGGGATCAATAGAGAAAATATAAGAGATGTCGTATGTAAAATATCACAAACTAAATCTTCTGTTTATGAATCTGTGTGCAATAAAGAGTAGTGTTAAAAATAATTGGACAAAGACACAACGTTAGGTAAGCAGAAAACTCAAAGCGTAATTTAAACCACGGCAGCAATTTCCAGCGAAATAGGTAATAACTACTCGTATAAAAATACTATTTTACACTTCCCCCAGAAACCCATTGCAACTACATCTTTTGGCCCACAGTGTGTTGAGCAAATAGTCATTTGCGAGCCCAATCCTATTTTTAAAAATATAGGTACCTACAGTGTCCGATATTAAAATGTCCGAGCTAATGTATGACGCTTACGGTTAACGAGCCAAGCTATTTAATTATAATGCTATTCAATTAAATAAATTTGTTCATAGATTTTGCGCGGGCTCTAAATTTAAACATTTTAGGTAAATTCAAAAACATACTAAAATTTTAGTAAACGAAACATGTATTTATCCCGAGTTCATTCTTTGATTTTTGATTAATGAGTAGCTTAAATATAAAATGGAAATTGTACATAAGTATTTTGTAACCGGTTAAATGTTAACTTTTTACATTTATCACTTGTAGGTAATAATAAATAAGTCTCGGGAAAGTTTTAATGACATGGATTATCCGAAGGATTTGTTAACCATTAATTAATTAGTTTCTTGTTTTATTTTATAATTTATCTTTTCTTAGTCGAAAACAAAAAAGACGGGTATACTAATTTGTTTTTGTTTATACCTTGAATACGAATTTTGATCCACATTCAACATTGACTGGATATTTGGTATGAACACGTGAGAAATGATAGTTGTAGGTACATATAATGAAAAGTTGAAAACATTTTTTTTTTCACATATGTGTGGGATTAAATCAATTAATTGCAAAGACATTTTATGAAACAAACGTGTATACTCCTTGTTTTTAATCTTAAGAAAATGAAATAAAAAATATATTTTTTATGTGTTCTGTACTGCACATAAAATCATACAAAAACAAATCAAAAATCAATGGTTATGTACTAAGGCTAACTTATCCCTGTAAGGGATCTCTTCCAGCTAACTCTTGAGCAAATGAGAAAGAATAACTAGCATCAAAGAAAATAGACAAACTAGCAAATTTAATTCTATTACTTTTTACATAAAGAGAATAAGGCAAGTTTTGAATACACATAAAATATTATATTAGTATATTACACTCACGGACAATGAATTCGGGTAATTTTTTTTATATAATTGTTCATAGAAAATGACCTGAATTATCCGTGAATGTATTATATCTTAATTGATAGTTTTAGATTTGTATGGTACCGCAGCATTTCATACACTATGTATGTAGGTAATGGTTTTACTTTGAAGCAAAATGATTTTTCAGATTCATATTTAAATTGACTTATTTATCGCATCAGACTACTTGATATTTCTCAATTGCAGTTCTCTTTTTATTTGTTTACAGATACGTGCATACTGAGCTGATTATTCAAGTAAGTAGTCAAGTAAATAATGGGCATTTCTCCAGAAATATGTCTGCGACTCATTCATCTGTCTCCATACATTTAGTATGAAAAAGGGCCAGGTGAATGAGGTGACCGCAGACATATTTCTGGAGAAATGCCCTAATAATGATATTAAACACTTATACATTCTACATTTTGTTTAAAGAGTCTTGTTAGCTTAAAAAAATCTGGTCAAGTGCGACGGTCGGACTCGTCCACCAAGGGTTCCGTACAAATTCGTAGTGTGTATGTAATTAGTTCAAGATAAGCTGTATTGAGAGAAACTTAACTTTGCTGTTGGAAAACTTCTGTCCCCATACAAGGACATAGGTAGCGGTTAGTTTATGTTACGATTTTTGTGAATTTATAAAAACGATACAAGTTAGGAAAACCATTTTTTTTCCTGGAATATTCAGGATGATTTGAATAATCTGTAATTATTACACATTTTTCAGTCCATTTACTTGGGAGATAATTGGGGGCGAATGGTATTTTTAGAAGTTTATAATAAAAAGGGGTCCCCATACAATAATAAACGTGCTTTTTGGCATCTTTTTGTCGACGATGGTGCGAATCCGACTCGCACTTGGCCGATTTTTTTAAACGTTTTCAGTTAAGGCGGACAGACAGATAGAGCTCCTTTTTTACCAAAGTAAACAAGGTAAGTAAGTTTTTTCTGTAAAGTTATTTTACAAATAAATATGAATACCATTTTGGTACGTAACCCTAATAAAATTTACCCGATTCAAAATATCTAACTCATTGCAAATTCAGATTTCTTTGGTGCGCAGATTTGAACATCATCAAAACTTTGGTTTTAAACAAATTCTTGTTTTTCGCATAACTGGCCATTGCAGACATCAAACAGAAATATTTCTTTTAGAAAAAGTTGACAAGAAGTAATATAATTTACATTTTGCTGGCTTCTTTCAAATATTTTTTGTGCCACAAGTTATGTCGTGGTTTGAGCTTGTTTGAAGTAAGCGCATTTCTGAACACACAATTACTATATTGTGATGGCGTGGGATCAAAGTTAAATGAATTAAATTACTTAATAGAATATAATTATGTATTCTAATAAAAGAAGCGAAACGCTAAAATAAGCAGAGCTAAGCTAAGCTTAGTTCTATAAATACCTAATTTAGTTACTGGCGTAGAAATGGCTTTGCAGACATTATTGCATAAATTCTATACGTAAAGAATGTAGCGGGAGGTGAGGGAGCGAAAAATAAAGCGAATGTACACGAATTAGTATATTATGCGAGAGAGAGAGAGAGAGAGAGATACTACAGGCGGCGGACAGCACTCGGACTTACACTATTGTTTCTATTACTGGGCATTTCTCCAGAAATATGTCTGCGACTCATTCATCTATCTTCATACATTTCGTACGAAAAAGGGCCAGATGAATGAGGTGACCGCAGACATATTTCTGGAGAAATGCCCTACTGACGCTAAAACATTTCAACTTGGTGATAGCGTACAGCGGGTAAGATAAAATAGATCCCTAGGAATAGATACATTGCATTTTTTTTTCAATATGTTGGTCCGAGTCTGGCCAGACTAGTACAGCCATGTACAGTCTGCGTCAGAGTTAAGTATGTATGTATAATCCCTACTAGAGGACCGCGACGCAGGTTCGTATCCCGAGGAAGTATAGTCTTTTTGTGTTTTTTATTTTCTTACAAGTTTTAATCCACGCAAAGAACAAATCTGTTTGTTTCTTTTAAAAACGCAAGTTTGATTTATGTTTTTATTTGCCTATTATTTTACTTAAGCAATAAAACGTCAGCGTCAGAGAAAAGGACCCTCCCTTGGTATTGACATCAAACTGTTTAAGTTTTTATGCACACTAAGTAGCTAGTTGGTTTAATGGTAATGACAGTGGCGTAATAATAGTACATTGTGCACCGAGGGTAGTAAGAAGGGGATTACTAACGAGAGTCTATTAGAAGCCCGACGCCGTAGGCGGAGGGCTTTTAATGACTCGAGTTTGTAATCTTCTTACTGCCCGTGATACACACAATGTTTTTCATCACATTTGCGAGGAAAAAAAAATAAAACATAAAAATGAAATAAACTAAACGCACCCGCTAAGAGACAACTTCAACTGTCAACTTTTTCAATATAGTCTTCCACAGATAATGCTAAGAACTGCGTTTAGTTTTTAAACTTGACAGGCAATGTCGCCAGATTGTACCGATTTTCAAAATAAAATTTTAAACTAAATTAATTTAATTGCATTAAAATAATCGCAAAAACTACGGAAATAATAGTAAAATATACCATATAAGTTTTATTTTACACTAAAATTGGTTTTGTAGCCAAGTTTTGAAGATGTGAAATAGCCTTGGCTGATTCGAAACCTCCTTAGTCTGAAATGACGTACGACTTTTAAAACTAAACTCATAACTCCCGAGGGAGTTATAGATTTTCATACAGTTTTTCCTCCCGTGGGAGTTATAGATATTTGTAACCCACGGGGGGTAAATCGGCTCGAGTTGGTCTATAAGCGCGCGTGTTATAACACCCTTTACGAGCAAGTTTGATGAAAAATAATCTTATTGGTCACTTCACATTATGTTGTTTGTTTGTTTTTTTTTTTATTTTTTGTTTTTATAATTACATATATCTATGTTATAAGAAATTATTTATGTTAAAATATGTATAAGGTATATAAGAAAAAATAAGCATGTTGGGTATTATACGTATATTTCTCGAATTGTATTTCTAAGACTTCATGGAATCCATTTCCTTTTTGAGTAGGTACAGGATCTGGAAGTCAAATTACCTAAAATTCTACTAATGGCAATAACTGCCGATAATGACTTAGATTAAGATTTTTTAATCTTTGTGTATTTCAATAAACATAATTAAGGTGTTCCTCGCTAAACCGTACCAAGGTTGCTGGCAAGTAAGTTCCCGGCAATGTGATTCCAGATTATGCAAATATCTCCTTAGAGCTTATTGGTGCCCAGTATATGCATCTTCGCACATAAGGTATAAGAAGCTTATTTTAAGCGTTTAGGTCACAGCTACACAATAGGCAACTTCAATTTTAACTTCCAAAAATATATTTCCCAGCAGAGGTTCAGTTTCTGGTGAGGGCAACATATTTTAGTGATGAAAAACTATAAAATGTTTTCTGTTGCCCGCAACAGATATGAAATTTCAAGTTAGTTATTTTTGGAGAGTAATATCTTTTACCAAATATTATTTATTTTTCGCTGAAACGACCGATATGTGCAAATCGTATCAAATGGCTTTCTGTGCTTTTTAGATGGCCGGCAAAACTAAAATATGAAGTACACAAACATATAACAAATAAGGTTACAGAATTAGTGTAGGTACATTCAAATTTCCAAAAAACTTAAGTTGCGTAGTTTTGATGTATGTAAAAACCCTTTTGTTTATCATCTGTAAGACTGTAAGCTTACAGATGATAAATATTTCAAGAGCATCATGTCGAACCCTTTTAACAAGAGTCGATTATCCCATCACCGCGAGTCCAGAAGGGGGGTAATGGGTTTTATGATAGTTTTTCTAGGACGCCTCTTTATGTTCATATCGGTACAATGTAAACATTCAGTTTTATGTTTCCTCCTGGTTATAAATAATAGAGATTGAGGTTTCCTTATAGCGCTATTCGCTATCGAAGTCGATAGATAGGTACTTATACATGCTGAGCGGAAATTTATGGGAATCACTAACGGTTGGGAAGCTATCGAGGTGGGTACGGGGTGTCGTAAATTTATCAACACGTAAACTGTCATTGTTAACTTCAATTCGATTTATAAGATAACAGTCAAGCAAGTCACGGTCTAATTTACCCTAGTTCGGGGTATATTTAGTACATCACACCGTGACTCGCTTGTCACGCGACAGAGTATGATTTTGTCACTTTTACACCATATTAAATGGATAAGCTAGGTATAGTACATTACTACAGAAGCCGGGAAGCGAGGGGTTGCCGGCCAAGTACATATAGCTGGCCGACCGAAGTGAGGCCAGATAGTTACGAGGCTGGCAACCCCATTTCTCGCCGTGGTATGTATTGTGCTTTTCTCAAATATGCAATGAAATAAATTAAAAACACTCCAAAAAATCTTACTTTATTTTCTTGAGACACTAAAAGTAAAGTAGACAAAAAATAGAATTACAGAATGAAAAGTTTTCGATTTCCTTTCCAAAAACTGTTTCAGTATACATTTTTACCGCGAATATTTAGATGAAATATTTTAAATGTGTATTCTTGTAGTTTAGTTTGCAATTTATAATAATTGGAAATTGTTTATAATGTGTTATTTGTTATGTTATGTCGATTTTATACAAATAAAACTGCTAAGTATAACAAATATCGTTCATTTTTTTTTAATGGCTGAACGCCGTGATGCTGTGGCCCAAATAAATGTGGATTGGAAATTTAAAAAAATACATTGCCGGCCTAGGCCAGCAATGTAAGTATGCAATTCCATTACATGCCAGGCGTCAAGCTGAACCGGAAATGAGATATTTCGCGGCCTATTATTAGGCACGTAATGTGAACATTTCATTGCATGTTTGAGAAAATCATATTTTACGAACCACAAAGAGTCGCGCGGATTGTTAAAAAAATAGCCTCGTTCTTTGTATCTCAGTAAACTTAAACTCTAATTTCGCGAAATTCTCTAATTATACTTTTTTTTTATAAATTACAGAAGTATGCTTGAGACAATTCTAAAGGCACCAGGCAAAAAAGCGTAATAAACGGGAAAGCATCTCACGCGGGAAAGAATTAAACTATTGACATAATTTTCTACCGTTGTGACTTGTATTTGATGCTGTAAAATGTATGATTTATTAGTTATTTGCAGTTATACGCCGTTTCCTCGCATAATATGGCCTCACTTATACATTTACATTTTTATTCTAAAATGTATGGTTAGGCGAAACTGACGGAGCCTTGCGAATATTACAAATTCTAATAATTGTTTTGGTGGCACTCGCGAGTGTTAAATAATTATACTAAACTAAAATATTAACATCAAGTTCACCCAAACTAAGCAATGCTTGTATACATGTACTTACATATTTAAATACATAGAAATTTTCCAAGACCGTGCAACAAATCGCTTAGTTTGGTAGAAACTAGATCGATATGTCCAAGATTTACCCTGATATTTATATCAGTAAGTAGATAGACACATTTTGTAATAAAGGGAATAATTGTTGCCAAGGACCAAAATTAAATAATCCCCTTGCTATAGTTTTTCGCATGTTGCCATATAGATATATTTATTTTAATAAAACCTTTTTTCGACCTCTGCAAACTTAGTGTAGTCCGAATACATGTGGGATTGATATTTTTGCGTGCTGGCTGGTAGACGAAGAATGTATGTTTAAATCGTTTTTAAGGAAGAACGAGTTGATGGGTGACAATGAGTGACAGACGACGTAAGGGGAAAGATGTAAATTAATTGCTGTAAATATTTGTATAGATTAGATTAGATTATTTATTTCTCATTTTAAAATTACATTATAAGTGGCATTACATGTCAAGTTATAAGAATTTGTCAGTTAAATGGAATAAACAAATTTACACAAATCAAAATGGAACAATATTATTTTTTTTTTAAATCAATTAGCAAGGTCAAAATACTCATTAAATGTCAAAATAAATAGAGCACAAAGAATTATAGTCGCATTAGTCACAACAGGGATAGTCAAAAAATACAGAATGTCATACATATATCATTACAATTAAAAAATAAAAATAAAATAGGCAATAATAATAACAGTGCGGGAAAAATAAATGTCATCCCCATATATTCACTGACGGAATACACTGGGTTATTCAATAAAAGGATTCTAAGTTTGCGTTTGATTGTTTCACCGGGTGTCTCGGATTTAAGCAACTAAATATAAAATGAAGTAGGAAAAACCGTGTTTATTTCCGTTATTTGTTAGGAAATCTTTGGTAACTTTCGAGTTTTACATTTCTGTTCCTCTTTTTAACATCAAGTGTGATAGGAAACGTCACAAAACATACAACATAAATACTTTCATGTGTTTAAATTTGTTTACAGTTAAAGGTGTTCCATCGACTATGCTATTTCGTATCAGAATAAGCATTTGTTGGTTTAATAATAATACCTCAATCTACAAGTTATATAGTTTACAATATAACACATTACTGATCATATTACGCTACATGTTCCAAGAATGAGGAAGGTGTGTAATAATTATCATAGTCAAAATTAACGAGTAAATTTCATAATTTTATTTAATATTTTAATCCAGAAAATCCAGTTTTGTGAAAAATCAGTTTCTTTACACAGACAGAGAAACACAGGTTGTTTCAACAAAGCGATCCTATAAGGCTTTTGAGGTACGGAACTCTAAAAAAATCTTAAACAGATTGATGTCATTGATGTTTTCATGGTAGCTTTTAAAACGCGTCAGCTATGAGAAAAGACGTCGTTACTTCAGGAATATTTTGGTGAAGCCTTAAAGAAGACAAATGGGTGTCTCATTACCGTCCCCTTTCCTTCGTGGTTATATGAAATTCTGCGCGTGACGCCTCGGGAAACCGTATTAGTGCTTTCAATCTGCATGGAGGGTGTATACTTGTTTAGATTAAGATTGTATAACATGAACGATACCTCGTTAATGGAAATAAGTAATGCATTAGTTGAATTATTTTGCAGAGGCCGGATATCTACAATTCGTTGATGAACGCGGTTTTTTTAATAAATAGGAATCCATCAATAATCCGGTCTCGGCGAGGAAAGTATAGTGCTACCTACATATCCTACAAAGATGCCAGGGAACAATAAATACATTTCAGAAAAAAAAACTTATACTAAAAACCAAAAAATAATATGTTAATTACCCCAAAGAAATGGATAATCAACGATTCATATATACATATTATACAGATATTTATAATTTTTATCCTGTTATTTTTGAAGTCGGTGCCAGGTAAGCAATTCAGCATAGCCAGATTAGCCAGCTTTGCGTGGCAGTAGCAGGCACCGACTTAAAAAATAACAGGTTAAAAACTATAAATATCTGTATAATATGTATATATGAATCGTTGATTATCCATTTCTTTGGGGTAATTAACATATTATTTTTTGGTTTTTAGTATAAGTTTTTGGAAGTCGGTTTTTATTTTTTGTTTTAAATATTTACTTAATTTTTAAATTTTTAGTGGCGCTGGAATAATATTGTTTTAACCAAATTGACTTAAGTCTATTTAGTTAAAAGAAAAATTTTCCAAATAGGTCTAGCCGTATTCAAGTAACCGAGGAACAAACCTACATTAAAACTGCTCTTTGTTTTGAAGTCGGTTAAGACTGGAAACTTATTTCTAATAAGAAATGCACGAGAAACTAAGAAAAATACCAAAATCGCTATATGTGTACCTATGATATTTGAAGAGTTCCCTCGATTTCTCCAAGATCCCATCATCAGATCCCGATTTGATTGCAAAGGGACTACCTCGGAGGTATACCCTTTAAAACAAAAAAAGAATTTTCTAAATAGGTTCAGCCGTCTTCAAGTAATCGGGGAAGAAACCAAGATACTAATTTACTCTTTGTTTTGAAGTCGGTCAACACTAGAAACTTGTTGCTAGTAAGAGATGGACGAGAAATTACGAAAAATACTGAAATCGCTATATGTGTGCCTATAATATTTGAAGAGTTCCTTCGATTTCTCCAAGATTCCATCATCAGATCCTGATCTGGTTGCAATGGGACCACCTCGGAAGTATACCCTTTCAAACAAAAAAAGAATTTTCTAAATCGGTCCAGCCGTCTTCAAGTAATCGGTGAACAAACACACAAAAAGAAAAAAAAAACATACAGACGAATTGAGAACCGTCCTTCTTTTGGAAGTCGGTTAATAAAACAAGAATTCAATCACCAGTTAGTATTTTCCGAAATTAGATGACTCATATACCGTGGTATTTTTTTGGCCTATTTTCAGTAGTTCGGTGATTTTAGTCCGGTCCATATATATTCGATCAATATATATGAACCGGAATAAAATCACCGACCTACTGTAACTAAGCCATTTTTTTAATATCACATAGGATTTATGTAATACTTTGATCATATAAATAATTGGAATGTACCTTTGTTACGTTTTTTTTTCTCATGCGAGGTTATTTACTAAAAGTCGAAACTTTGCTTTTATTATTACTACTTAAATTCCCTTAGAAGAAGGGTGTTCCCGTACAAAAAACGTGTTTAGTTTGGCGTTTTTGCTCGATTTTAATCATGGTAATAGGTAAATGCTCTGAATAAATATATGATGGTAATGATATATTCACAAAATGTCTATTGTCGCTATAACAACAAATAATAAATACAAAATAAAGTAAAAAATAAAAACGGGTCCCCATACAATAAACGTATTTTTGGCGTCTTTTTGTTTACCGGTAGTGTAATCAATACTGTCAAAGTTTTCCATAAAAATATGAAAACCGCCACAGGTGAACTGAACTTATGGGTACCTAAATAAAAAGCAGGGAATCGTTGTTAAAGATTGCAAAAACTATAGAAAAAGAAAAATAGCCATATTTAATAGTCCGAAACAAAAAAAAAGACGCTAATGAAAAAACGTTAAATTTACGTTTTCACACTATTTTTAAAAATCTTTTTTGGAAATGAAATGGCATAATTTTCCGAGATTTCAGCCTCGTTTTGATGAATCAATCCCATCTGAACGGACCAGAAACTGCTGCAGACTATTTTGACGCACCTTTCTGTGGCTTAAGTGTGGCGTAGTGATGTGCATCACTGGTATAATTAAACGATTAATCAACATTCGATGAATAAATAACCAAATCATATTAAAGAAAAGTAATTTTTTGGTCAGCCGTTATTAAAATTGATCCGCAAAAAAAAATAAGCAGTTAAATCATTTGGGCAGCATACAAAGCTTTGGCTGGCAAAAAATAAAAATCGGGCGGCAACTCTTGTTCAGCAAACAATTTAAAAACGGTTAACATTTTAACCAATATTAATCTGCTTTTTTTATCATTTGGCTGCCTAATAACCAGTCGAGCTGCAAAATAATAACTTGGGCAGCAAGATTTTACAATTGGTCAGCAGAGAGTTTAATTGAGATATACAGGGTGTCACTGTGATATATACTAGGTGTCACTGTTATAAATACAGGGTGTCACTGTGTTAATTACATACAGGGTGTCACTGTAATGTATACAGGATGTCACTGTAATATATACAGAATGTCATTGTCATATATAAAGGGTGCCATTGTGTTATATACAGGGTGTCACTGTGATAGATACAGGATGTCACTGTCAGCAGAGAAAACATGTCTGTAAGCAATTTAATTGAGATATACAGGATGTCACTGTGATATATACTGGGTGTCACTATGATATCACTATACAGGGTGTCACTGTGTTATATACAGGGTGTCACTGTGATAGATTCAAGATGTCACTGTGATATATACAGAGTGTCACTGTGTTATACAGGGTGTCCAGTAATTAATAGCAACGGCTACCAAAAATAGGTAGGTTAGGGTTATTTTTTTTTGATGACCCTAAAAACGAAACGGCTCCCAAAAATAGGTAGGTTAGGGTTATATTTTTTGATTATATATCACAGTGACACCCTGTATATATCACAGTGACATCCTGTATGTATCACAGTGACATCCTGTATATAACACAGTGACACCCTGTATCTATCACAGCGACACCCTGTATATATCACAGTGACATCCTGTATCTATCACAGTTACACCCTGTATATAACACAGTGACACCCTGTATATATCACAGTGACACCCAGTATATATCACAGTGACACCCTGTATATATTACAGTGACACCTGCTACCTGACAGCTGACAATTACCTTATGACAAAATACGCACACGATTGGCGACAGAATAGTTGCGCCCATTTTGTGAATGACCAGTTAGGTTTTATTGCCCCCTTTTTTTTGATGAACAAAATGAAATATTTTGCTTACCTACTGATTGCTTACCAAAATTTGATTAACCGTAGATCGCTTAATGCAGCTCAAATATTTAATTTGCTGACCAAAATAATTTAGAGCAGTTCAGTATATCATTAATTGCAGCCTGATTTATAAATGTTTGCTAACCATAAGTTGCTTACCAACTAGCTATTTTGGCTAACCAAATACAAATTTCTGCTGACTAAAATATGAATAATTTGCTGATCGATTAAATGATACCCCATATTAAATAGGAGGGTAGGAAAAGTCATGGCAAATAAGACTATAGGTATTTGTAAAACTTCCGTAAGCTTGGGGCAGTACTAAATGTTAATGTATCTCTTTTATATTTTACATTATGAATGTTAACTAGATGTAACAACTTTTCTATAGTAGCCAAAAAGTATTGTAGCAAAAATTTTTTTTTCATACATTCATTGATCCACCCTAGTACGGAACCCTTAGTGTGTGAATCCGACACGCACTTGGCCGATTTATTCTTTTATTTAATTCACGTTAACACCAAGAACGCAGTACTCCCCGGTTAATTTTGCGACAGTTATGTTATTCCGAACATGTCTGCATACCTACTTTCTTGTGGACTTCAATAATGTATAGATAAACATTAAATGTTTTTGTAGCACAAGATTAAAGAAATGGATGGTAATCTTAATTAAAAACGGGGGCCTGGTTCTACTACAATTTCAAATCGAGGTCGAAAAAGGTTTTCTTAAAAATAAATGGCAACATGGTGAAACTACAGCAGGAGTATTAATTAGTCTTGGTACTTGAGAACCATCCTTCCGTTTATTATAATATGTGTCTAACTAAATACATACATACTGAAATAAATATCCAGAACAGTCTTGCACAAAGGGAGCTAATCCCAAACTACGCAATTTATTCCAGGGTATTTGTTATATATTTTGTATTTATTTGTTGTTTGGATAATTTATATGTATTTAAGTATAATATTTATAGACGTACCTACATGCATACAAGCATTCCTTAGATTGGTTGGTACTACACTCACGAACAATGAATTCGGGTAATTTTCTATGAACAATTATATAGAAAATTACCCAAATTCACTATCCATGAGTGTAGATCGATTTGTGCAACACTGTCCCGGATATTTATTTCAGTAGGTATGTTGGTTGACACATATATACTTATTAAACGGAAGGATGATCGCATAGTGTCAAGACTTATTTATCCTCTTGTTGTATTGTTGCCATATTTTTTTTTAAATTACCTCTTTTTGACCTCTGCAGACTTAGCTTGGACAAACTGTAGTGCCAAATGTTACATATAAAGATAAAGTAATAAGCCATTTATTCTACTATTTACATAAATAATATACAACATAAAGAGAATATAGTTTCACCGTTAAGTAATAGTCGCCTCCTTGGTGTAGGCCACCCCGATTTCTTTCCATAGCTATCCATCTCTAGATTTTCACATCCAGTGTGGTCCCAGTCTTTCCGTGAAGATGTGTGCCCATTTTTCTTTGGACGACCTTTCGATCTTGTGCTGTCCCGTGGGGTCCATTCTAAGATTCTTTTGGTCCATATATTGTTGTTCATCCTGCGTATATGCCGCCCAGATCCACTTCAGTAATCTTATTCTATACATTATGTCAAAATTAACTAAAACATTACATATACATCCATGCCAAACGACGAAAACTTGAAAGCAATTCACACTAGTTCAACTTGTTCTACACTTTTGATTAAAATTGCACTTGAATGGAAATCGAGTAAACTGAAGTTGGCGCAGTGCGTGGAGAAATTCTGCTACGAAAATCGAGCCGAAAAGTTTACGACTGGCAAACATCTAGAGTAGAATAATCTATGAACTTCTTGAAAGGGTTATAAATTGTAACAGCAAATGATTCTTCAGAGTGCTCATGAATACATATACCTGCAGCAAATCAAATTACTTTAATTTAGTGAAAAAAATAGCACCCAAAAATTACAATTTATCATTCGAATATTTATGTAATATTAATATTATTTTCAAATAAGGTTTAACTAATTTTAGTAAAAATACGGCAGTTAGTTATAAAGAAATAATACATGTGACATCAATGTTAGAAGCATTGTATGGTACGTATTTGAATCAGAATATTTCGCAAAATATCTTGAGTTTTAATTTTTGTTATTTTTGAATTTAAGAGATTACGCACTTATGATTTTACTAAATAAAACTGATGATCTGATGTTAAGTGACAAAAAGTTGGCCTTTTTTTATGTAGCTTGCCGAGTAATTTAAGGTTTCTAACGATTTCTTCTGGTTTGTTTGTTGATGTGTTTCGTCTCACCAAATACAAGATAATTATCGTAATTTTCGAAGAGCTAGTAAAGTCAGACCTGTAAAAGAGGCCAGAGAGAGGCAAAAGAGGAAATTTGACAAATAAAAGCGTGGGAATTCAGCAGTTTAACAGGTGAGTCCAAATTAAACCCGTCTTTATAGATGGCTACTCTTGACTTCATGCCAAAACTCGATTGAGATCGCTTGGCGACAAGATGTTACCAAGAAGGTGGCAACAAACTTCGCCAGAAAGCTGATGACTACCAGTCTGCCATCAGGAAGTGCAGTTTGTTGTTAAATGATATCCAGTTGCAGGAAGTTATGGTGGTGTTTTTAAGGTGATATCCTATGTTCAGCAGTGCAAGTCGTTTGACTGATAATGGCGAGAACTTAAGAGACTAAGAATCATGGACTAACGCATATTATTACGCATAACCTTACCTCAATTAATTTAACTAAAACTAGGATGTTCTTTGCCGTTCCAATTCATAATGATATTAACAAGTATACTTAAGAAAACTTGCAAACAGTACTACTCTTACTCAGAGAGACTAGGTAAGAAGACTAGGTAAGTCTTCTTTTACGACCGTTCTGCTTCTGTGTAATGCCTAAATAATGAACCGTCGTAATACGTACGAAGTAACCATGACACCTAAGAGCCGCGTTAAAGCTTCTAGTCTCTTTGAATAGTAGGTATCTAATAAAATATGCCTTTGTGTTCTTCACATGACGACGGTTTTCGTTCTGTGTGGTATTTAAACCTTACATCATGAAATCCTTTTTATTACATCCACTCCCTGCTCATTGGGAATAATAAGGTGTGTGGGAATAATTGCATTGTTGCATTTCCAATTTTCTGTAATTTCATTAAATTTGTGTTTGATAAAAAAGGAACTTATGTATTTAACATCATGCATACCAATATTTGAAATTCGATGCCTAGGTCCAACAGAAACCTTAGCGTGCCAGTTACCGTGGTCAGTAGCTACACTATTAAATTTTCGACATACTCATATTGCACATGTGAAGACAATTCAACTAAAGTTTATTTTTTTTACCTATAAAGTATGATGTTTTCCCTTCCTATTGATCATAAACTGGCGTTCACGTTACGAGTAAATCACGTAACGTAGCTATTTTAGTTAATGTTACAATACATTGGTCACTTTTTTGTACATACGAGTATTATCTTTATAATTATCCATCCGACAAAATAAAATACTTAGTTAAGCTATCTACTTATTATCTTAGCGGAACTTTTTGTGGAGGGAGTATATGTGACGTTCCACGGGAAAAGGTACCTTATGGTTGGTATTGAGTTAAGCACAGATCCTAAATCTGTGTTAAATAAGCTATCTAATACAAAAAGAATCACGACCCTAAGTCCCATACTTTTTTTTTTAAAAAACATCAAACCTGCACATGCTAAAATTGCACTTTTGAGAAATCGTCAAAAGAAGTTTGAAAATAATTTTAAGTATGTTCCCGTTGGAAGTTATGGAGATGATGATTGATTATGTATTTCAAGGTATTTTTCTTTGGAAATCAGTAATGGTTTTTTTAATGTGACTTCCAGGTCGTGAAAAATCAGCCTTTGATTAGAGCAAGTCGCTTCTGAGAACGAAATTAAAAAAAAAAAAAATCGGCCTGTTCTTTAACATATTGTAATCTGAACCATTGTATATAGTTAGAGATATTAGACTGCACATTTTGGGATATAAATAAAATCACATTGTTAACGAAATATTTTTATTTTAATTAAAATGTCATTTTAATTATATGTTTCATCATTCCTATAATATTCACAATTTTCGTATAATGAGTTCTAAATTATATTTAATCAGTCTACACAAGTATCTCAAAAGTGTCATTATTATTCTACAAGTCGTATTTTTTTATTTATAAACGATTGAAGTTACGTAAAAATCACAAATTATTCCCATACATTTGAGAAAAGGTACCTTATGGCGGGCCATAAGCAAAAATTATTGATAATTACAGTATGGCACGATATTTACATTATTTATTGACAAAACTTGTATTAGGACAGAAAACTGAAGAAAAAAGGTTATTAGAAATTTACTTCAAATCTTGACCAATTAAGAGTAATTCTCAAATGTGACGTCTTACGTGAAAAGGTACCTTATGAGGGTTTCTAGTTACGGAGATATTCAATGTTGTGTAAAAATTGTGTTTTTTTTATTATGTATTTCCATTTAGTAAATTATATGTTACGACACGTCTTTGCCTATCTTTATTTTTGTTATAGGCGAATTAAAGGCTGAATAATATGCTTCTACAGTTTAGTACAAAAGGTACTTTATGGCGGTGTAATTTAAAAATGTTAGAAATACTTGTCGTAACTTGCTCAGTTTTTGTCCTTCATACCGCCGTGCCGTGGTATTATTTTGGCTACACCGCCAGTACCGCCATGCATCTGTCCTACTCTCACCAACACTTTACGTATCTTGCTGGCCGCTCGGAGTCTCAGCCGGCCGGCATGAGCAGTATTTGCTTACCTTTTCGTTCGAATTGTTGTGAGAAGTGTTCGTCGTGGATTTTAGCGTGCTTTAAATTAAAAAAAATCTTTTTCTTAAGTGGTCAAAAATTATAGAAACCGCCAAAAAATGTCTTTTTTCGTAAATTTATCGGAAAAATTAATAAAATAAAAACCTTTTTCTAAAATGGTCAGAAATGATAGGCATTCGCCAAAAAGTGTTTTTTTAGTTTTGTAATTTTTTTTAAAAAAAAACAAGGTTTTTCTAAAATGGTCAAAAAGTTTCACGATTCGCCAAAAACACGTTTTTATGTTTAAAAAAAAAATGTTTTTAAGACTTTTTCTAAAAAGGTTGAAAGGGAAACATGACAAAGTGGTAAAAAATTATAGGAACCGCAAAAAAAAGTCTATTTTTGTAAGTTTTTTTGAAAAAAAAAATTAAAAAACTTTTTCTAAAATGGTCAAAAATGATGGGCATTCGCCAGTGTTTTTTTTTATTTTTGTAATTTTTTTTAAAAAAACAAGGTCTTTCTAAAAATGGTCAAAAAGTTATACGATTCGTCAAAAACACTTTTTTATCTGTTTTAAAAAAATGTTTAATAATTAAAAATTAAAAAAAACGACATACAAATGTATTTATTTTTATTTTAAATTTTTTTTCAATTTCGAATCTGTGGCACCCAGTGGCCCTTTCCTTCCAAATTTTCAGCTTTCTAGGATCATTTCGAAAATTTTTGCTTACCATTATGCAGGCCGCATGCTTGTTTGCCACCGTCGTGGTATAAAAAAGAAATAAGCAAAAGTTGCTAGTAAATTTTATTAATGAATTTTATCAACAGCTTTATCATTTTTGTATGTGATCCGCCATAAGGTACCTTTTCTACTAAACTTTGAACCCAATTTTTATATAGAAAAAATTAACGTACAGCAGTGAAACCAAGCTACAAATACACGTCTATTCCTATATTTTACAATTTTGCATAAAAGAAAAAAATGATGATTTTGAAGGATTTCACAAAACCGTTCATATCTCCGTAACTAGAAACCCTCATAAGGTACCTTTTCACGTAGGACGTCACATATTTAATCTTTAATGAATGATACTTCTTGCCACGAAACCTAAGTAATTACGTTTTACTTATTTGCAGTACAAAAGTACATTATCAGTCATTTTTACCAGTAAAATTAATAATTTTCAACATAAGAATATTCATAATAAGAAAGATTTCTGCGATTCTCTTTGTGTAGTGTTATTTTGTAATTTATTTAACACATCTAGAACGAACATGTCGCTATACATGAACACTTGTGTGACCGGACCACTTGACAGGGAAAGACAATTTGAACTTACTTCACTGACTGACTAGCTGTTCCCCAGCTTCCTTAGTGGTCAAAATCCCAGTCTTCAGACGTGTTGTGTATTCTGCGAAAACATTCCTTACAAGTAGCTTTACCCTTGACGTCGGCTTCTGTTCGGAATTTATGACGTATCTGTCAGCTATTGAGGAAATTGGAACGCAGACGTCTAACAGTCTAGTTTAACTGTATCATTGACCCATTTGGCAGGCACTCAAAAACGTTATTAAGCTAGTTCCTATTAGAAAAATGTTACCTACGCTTGTTTTTTTTTTATTTCTGTGTAAAATTTTATACAGATTACTTGATAATAACGGTTTCCTTTTAACGAAATTATAGAGGATTATAATAATATAAACGTGAACGTGGCAAAGTTCATGATTGAAATGGAGATAGGCAATTACTCTTAGGAACGGAGGAACATTAATAATTTACAAATTATAATAAAAAAGATAAAGTTATACGAGCATATTTAGCTAAACGTTTTTTTTAGCCTGCTGTGTCCCACTGCTGGACAAAGGCCTCCCCCCTCTTCTTCCATTGCTCTCGGTTTTGAGCTTCAGGCCAGTCCTTCAGAAACGAGTCCAAGTCGTCTCATCGCCGACGAGGTCTGCCGCGTCTCCGTTTTGAGTTGTGGGGCTGCCACTCCGTGCTCATCTTCGCCCACAACTCGCTCGGCATGCGACAGACGTGACCGGCCCAGTCCCTTTTCAGCTTGGCCGCTTTTCGAGCTACATCGGCTGCTATTTTAGTTTGTGAGCGCAGCATAGTGTTCCGGATACGATCACTTAGTTTTACACCTAACATGCTGCGCTCCATAGCCCGCTGGCAATTCCTGAGTTTGTACTTCTGCGCTTCTGTCAAAAACCAAGTCCCGAGAGTGAGCTCCGTAGGTGAGAACTGGAAGTATGCACATGTCCATGAGCCTACGTTTAAGTGACAGAGATTAGGTCTCCATTCGTTAGCTGTTTCATGGAACAATAGCTTTTCCAGGCGTTTTTTGCGCGTCTTTCGACTTCCTGCTCTTTTCGCACCTGGAAAGAGACTAATTGGCACAAGAACGGTACTCATGGACATATGCAATGAGTTCTCCGTTTATCTCTACCCTACGTTGTGTATTACTGTTAGTCATGAATTTGGTCTTCGACATATTCATATTCAGTCCAACCTCGAGGCTTGCGTTGCTAGCATGTGATGTAGCTCGGATGTGGTTGAGGAAAATAAGACAATGTCGTCGGCAAAACGAAGAGTGGTTAATCTCTGCTCGCCAACCACAACACCCCTGTCTTCCCAAATCGGCGCAAGTTTTTGGAAGACGTGTTCCAATGTGCTGGTAAAAATTTTCGGCGATAACGGATCTCCTTGTTTAACTCCTCTTTGTACTTAGAAAGACGGGTCAGACGATTGAAGTTTTATTGCGGCTCTACTGTTCCTATAAATAGTGATTATGAGTTGAATGTAACTTGGAGCTATTTCCTGTTATTCTAGTCTAGAGCTGTGAGCTGATAGGGCGATAGTTTCTAAAATCAGCCTTGTCACCCTTCTTGTGGTGCAAAATAATATTGGAATGGCACATTTTTTTTCTGGGAATGGATTGGTCTCTAAAATTGTATTAAAACGTTTATTAATTTGAGGAATTAGTGATAGCTCTCCGGCTCTTAGCTTCAGTAGTAATGCCATCCTCACCCATGGTGGATCGTGATTACGGAGGGGATCAGAGTAAAGAGCGTAGTAGTATTCTGTGGCTATATTTATAATTTTAGTCCGGTCACCTGTTTAATTCCTGTGCTGTCCCTTAAGCTTAATCCTGTACAGCTGTACATGCCCTTGTTATGCACCTTCTTTGGCGGCCTTAAGGGACTTGTTTTGAATCAAAGCTATCTCTACTAATTTCGCTATACAGGTCGCGTCACGTAAAAAGAACGCTGGAAGAAAGTAGAGGGGGTATGTTTGCGCATTGGTGCACTCGCGCACGAAAGTACTATGTTTATTGTTTTATTTTTTAACTAGCCTTTCGCTCGCGGCGCTGTTCGATTAAAAAGTATATGTATTATTATCTATTATTTATTTATTAATAGGGTGAATCAACTTTTTAACCCACACAAAGCTGTCCGCAAATTTTAATCTTCGTTGAAATGTAACGCCCTTAAAAAATGGTTTGTCTATATTTAAATTTATATTGTATGTTAAAACGTTGAAAGTCCCGTCTCATGAACCTAATTTTTTTTTGGTATGACTCTTAATAGTAAAACATCGTCCCCCATAATTGTACACACAGTTTGACTGTGGGATCCTTGAGTATTATTAATTGATATATTATTAAATGGAATTAAAAACATGTTTCTGTGTAGAATGGAATAAAGCAAACAATATACATCATAAATCATTTTTCTATGTAAAACCATTTTGTAATAAACAAGACACTTTTGTGCGCGACAGTATTTTAAGAACGAACGTGACGTGAACACAGTGCGGAAAGCAAAGGTCGACTGACGAACCAATAGCGCCCCGGCAATGATGCGGCGCGGCACCCGCCCTCCCCGCGCCGCACCTCATACCACCAAATAGACCGATAAATTGCCTACTGCGCAGCCCCACCACCAGCGTTCTTTTTACGTGACGCGACCTATACAATGTGTGGCCTGTAACCGGAGCTAATAATTAAAACGTAGATTCTACTCATCAAACAATAAAACTTTTGTTCAACAACTTTTTAAAAATATTTAATCTTAAGATTTTATCTTTTTCATACATATTAAATAGTATTTTCAATGTACGTCAACATCAGTCTAATTGACGTCGCTTGTCACGCTACAAACATAAAAAACATCGCAATACATTGCGGGTTCAAATAAACTTTAAAGTGTACTAAAAATTAAAACATAAGTTATTTTTAAATGTGGCTGAACAAATGTTGTTCAGTTTGAGGAGTACAATCTTCGTTTTAATTATTAGCTCCGGTTACAGGCCACACATTTTCTAATGTCTCTACGAATATTACGTTTTCTCTTTTTGTCCTTTAATTTATATTATGTACTACTTATTGATACACTGAATGCTTGTGTATCTTCAATGAGTTTCAACGTTTTTTTTCTATTAATTTCTTGTATTTACTTCTTGTTCCCTTTATTTTATTACTAGCTTTCCTGATGCTATGTGATTTTATTGAGTATCAACATCTTTTGCCTTGTTATTGTTCAATACATCAAAGTAGTTATTTGATTCTTAATTAAATGCCTGCCTTGTGGATCAGTGTATCCTTGTCATGTTTCCGTATTTTACTTATCATAATCAGATGTTGGCGATAAATTTGGTTATTGAAGACTAATTTGGCAGTGGCACGAACAGGTCTATGGTCGGAGCTAAATTTGATACTATTGACTGTTTCTATATTTTTCATGATCTGGTTATTGGAGGTGAGTGTCTATCTCGTTTTTACTAGTAGTGTGGGAATTCGGGGAAAGCCAGGCCCATGTATGGTGGAGTTTTTTGAAAACAGCTTCGCGATTTGCAGATTTTGTCCAAAGGCAAACTGGATAAGCCGTGAGCCTCGTGAATTCCGGTCTCCAAGACCATGAGGCTCGATAATTTTGGAGTCGTCCAAGTTTTGTCTTGTCCCAATCTCGGCGTTAAAGTCGCCAAGAATTACATTATTTATATGTGGCACGGTGCTCATCGCAGACTTTTACCTACATAAGGTTGCATCGGATTTCAGATGGACCCCGTGACGTATTTGCATGCACCGCGGCATAGCTAACATGAGTAGTGGACAGCTGTTGGCCCAGATGCATGCTAAGAGATAACTCAGAGTGAACACACATTTACACCTAATATGAACCTGAACAAATTTACAGCTTTATACAATCTTCACCCCTGTTTAATTGTGGTTACAGTTTACAATATCTTTATCTTCTAATGGTTAGGTTGATTTGAAATTTGGTATGCAGACGAAATTAAAAAAATAAACGGTGCAAATTTTATTATCGTTAGCAAATAATATATATTTTAATAAACATATTTCATAAAGGCTGGCAGGATGAGTTAATAAAGGGATTTAAAATAGAATTCATGTACAATTAACATTCCAAATAAACGTTTAACGCTTCTAGTGGTGAAAAAGCAATTAAGCTAAGAGCAGTAAAATAAAATGTTACCAACTCTTTTTGAAATTAAGAGACTTTGTGGCTAAAAGTCGAGTGGGCAATTATTGTTAATGCTAACCGACTTAGTGCTTCAGAATACAATCTCAGCTTCAGACGGTCAAAGGCTTTGTAATATCTTTTAATCTTGTCCATAGAGCATTTCGGCCTGAGATATAGACTCCAAGCGACATGTTTCCACTGATAAATTGATAAACAATTTGTAAGCAGTATGTTTTATTAAAACTGTATATCATTGAATCAAAAATTGTTTGGCAAACTGTATGTTTTCGACACTAGCTTTTCTTTCTTGAAAGTGAAGCCGGTCAACTCTAAACGTTAAATATTTTTTTTACTTTTAAATTTCCACTTAGTCTCAGAGTTTCGAAAAAGATACGGTTTGCCAAAGTAAGCCATGGTCTCGTCCCAATGCGCCATTTTTAAAAATTAAAGTCACTGTAACCTTAAATGAAAGTCGCTGTAAACTTATCACTTATGTTAATGCGGACGGGCCAGCTGCCGTCTATATCGCATAACGTATATTATGAAGGTCTTACAAAAGTATATACTTACCACTAAGTAATTAGTGTTAATGGCGATGCCTAAAGACTTTTATAGTGCTGATGTGAAGGAGACTATAAATTAGACTTATGGACGATTCTCCGCAGAAAAATTCTCCCAATACAAATTTAAAGAAGCCACTCGAGAGTGTCGAGCGAGACTCGTTTGTTTTATAAGGTGACCTAAAAATTAATATTTCGGTAAGATACTACCTTTTTTCGGCCTTAATTATTGTCAAATTATTGAAAATAATAATGATGAAAAAAAATGGGAGAACTTTTTTGGCAGCTTAGATGCTCGTAACGTAAATAATGCAGGTTGCTCGTCCGTCGGTTGTTGGCGGAGGGCCGGAGGACGAACAGTGAGGGCCGTAAATAATAATAATTTAAAGAAAAATCTTATGGAAGAAAATTTGACTATCCAATATGTTTCCCAATGTTCCAATCGTCACATTTTTTTTCCAATTTACCACGTTCAATCGCAGTTTAGCTTTTCTGATTAATTGAGCCATAAACCAAATGGAACCACTTTTCACGCCAAATCCAGTCTTTTATTGATACCGAAAGGAACTTTTGACTATGGTATTTATTATTGTTATCGTCGTCTCAGAGTCTGAGTGTTTATCTATTGGATTATTTCCATGCTGTGTAAATTGAGTTGAAATTTTCAACAATGCCGAAGTTTTAATTGGATATCATACCTAAAAGGAGCGTGCCTGTTCTCTAAACGGTGAGATAATAACACCCGCACACAGTTTAATATTCTGATGTTCATTCGGCTTTATAGGTAAATTAATTGCTTTACTAAAATTTAAATTTAGCACTGCCTTTGGAGGATTAGTATTACAAGATGCATTTTAAATCGAAAGCTATTTAAAGCTAACAGTAACTCGATGCACGAATGATAAATACATTTAATGAGATCCTTAATTATTTACTACTAGTGTATTGGTGGTGCAAGGACATATATAATTTATCTTTAATAGCTATCATAAAAATATTACTTAAAAAAACGTTTTTTATTGGAAAGTACTCAGTGTTACAATGCACACTAGCTCAAATTCGGCTATTCTAGCATTTGACATCAAGGAGTTCCAGTCCCTAGATCCCGGCTTCATCATCAAATCATATTGATGGTGCCATTGCCATATTATTGAATTGTCGCTGAAGTTACAGTATGACGAATTTCAATTTAATGGGATATCAGTGAGAGGTTCAAAAATGCTTAGCAAATTAAACCGACAACTTATAAACGCATATTCTAAATTAAATTAAAGCTTGTAAAAATACGATTCATTCATTAGTATTACTACATTCATTACTACTACTATTTTGCGTTAAGTAATGACAGATTATCTATACCGTTATTTACGTACTTAGGAAGGGTCACCGCATGTTATTTGATAGTTTATATTTGTCTAGTGTACATATATCGTTTTTAATAGTCGTAATAGGATACTTGAGTTTCCATCCATTCGCCTCTAGTTGTAGACTTAGAGAGGACCATATGAGACAGTGCAAAATAACATGTTTTATTCGCATCGTCAACTCTAACGATTTTTCCCATTTTTCTGAGGATTTCGATTATTATTTAGACCCGACTGATCTTCGTACGGAATTAATAGTGTAAACGTTAAATAATATTCAGGTGATTTAAATAAATTGAAAGTAAAACCTCTTCATGTTCATGGCTACCTCTGGGTTTGAATCCAGAACCTTGCGATCTCAATTTAACTAGCTAAGCGATTCTAACCCGTGTATGAAATAACAAAATTATGCTTTTATTAGGTTTGTTGGTAAAATAACTGCATTAATACAAATTGCCACAGCACTGCTCCCTACATTATAGTTTCAAAGTCACCTGTCCAAGGGTCCAGCACAGGGATTTCATTGGCGATTAACAGATGTCATGTTGCGATTATCTCATGTATCAATTCCAATGTTAGTGCAGAGCCTCTATATATCAATTTAATATTATTGTTTACACTACCGCTAATACCGTGCTGATACTGGGCCAAACCATGTAGAAGGTAAACAAAACAGACGTAATCATTCACGAATCTAAGGACAATATTGCCTTAATTTTGAACAATAAGGAACCAGATGGTTAAATATCTCTCGGAGAAACATTTAGATTGAATCAATTTTATTATGAACGCTTGCAGTTCATGCAACGCTCGCCAAAATGTATTCTGTAAAATACCGAAGCTAGTGATCTTTCTGCGGTGTGCGGTGGCTTTGCAGCTTTAGCTTCACCAGGTCAGGATCACCTATGAGCTTCCTGGCACACTAATCGACTGAGTCCAAGGCAGCTAGCTGGTACTTGGCGGTCCCATCCCAAAGGTGGCAGCAGTACTCCATACACGACCTGCCTAATATTAGTCATTTCAATAACCTATTTTACTGCTTTTTAGAAAAATGTAAACCAAATCCGCTTCAGCTTAACCAAGGATATCTCTGATAGCACTCCACTAGTACTCCTACTATAGGCACAATCCTAATTTTCTTTACCATACCTAATGAAATGAGAGAAACCAAATGCATTCATAAGATACAAGTCCAATTAATACTCGTAAGTTTCATCCTTCACGTTGATTAAAAACCAAACTGAACGAAATTACAGATTTTGCAAAAGTCTGCGTAAATAGGTACCTACACTCCCTACACTTAGGTTTCTCTACAATAAATAATATATGTTATTTGAAGCCCTGCTAAGTAAAACACAAAGAATCCTTTTAAAGGTAGGTATTTACGAATGTTCGTTTTACCACAAAAGTACGATTGTATTTTTTTATTCGTATCATTGAGTAGGTACCTATGTAGGTATATTTTAGGGAGATTCTTTATTATAAAGGAATGAAAGTAATTGGATCCTTTGTGCCCTTCTTTTGGTAAGAAAATGAGTGTGTTTAGGCCATAGTCACGAGTATTTTCTACATAAAAAAATAAAACGGTTTGATTTTACATATTTTTAACCGACTTTCTAAGGAAGGACTGTCCTCAATTCTTCTTTATGTTTTTTTTTTGTATGTTTGTTACGCGACTTACTCGAAGACGGCTGGACCGCTTAGAAAAATTATTTTTTTGTTTGAAAGGGAGTGGTCCTCCAGAGTGGTCTAACAAACCAAGATCTGATGATAGGATCTTGGAGAAATCGAGGGAACTCTTCGAATATTATAGGCACATATACGGCGATTTGGGAATTGTTTATAGTCACTTGTGCATCTCATATCAAAATAGGTTCACTGATAGTCGGTTATTTTAATTTTGTGATTATTTCTGATCGCACTGCGAGAAATGGGTACGTATGTTCAAAAGGTGAGGATGGGCATTTGTTTAACTTTGGTAGTAGTAAATAAAGCTGCAACTTTGATTTTAAAATATCTCTTAAGTACTCTGAGGATCTAGCCGGGGGAGTATTGAAGTAAACATACACTGGGTAATTTAGGATTGGTTTTATTCCGAAATATTACATAATGTTTATATGGCGGCGCTCAGATGAGAACTAAATCAATCTTTAATACACAAACATTACGTTAGACTGACAGCTAGGTATTTGAATATTGACATTATCTTCATAATCATACAGTAGAGTCGGCCAGTCTCTACAGTACACCGAAGTAAATGTATATGGGTGATATCAAATAAACTTTTTCTAGGCCTAGACTCTAGGTAGGTGGTAAGTACTTAAGGACTAATGATTTGAAACTCTGTTAAACATGAAAGGAGCTATTTAGCTTGCATGTCGCGTTTGCACTCAGTGTTGTTTGACAAACATGCGGTCAGTGTACTATGACTGCACACGTTCACCACACAAGTGCCTGTTTCGGTTCGCGTTCAGTATTACCAATGTGTGTAGCTCCTGATCTTAAATTTTAAAAATAATTATCCGAAATACTTTGCATGTACACCATCAGTTTTTGATGATAATCAATTCAACTGTGCTATAAATCCTCACGTCTACTGCAGTTACAAGCTAATGCCATGACCATGAAGGCGCAGGAACGATTTTCCTCGTTAACATAAGAAAAGTATTTGTTCTCAGATGCCTCCTGCTTTTGCTCCTGGCTTTTTCATTCGTAATTTTATTTTCGACTGGTTTTATCAACTAAAAAAATACATCTATTGAATGTATTGTAAACAGTAAATTTTAAAAATGAACTGTCATGTCTATTATTGCTCATTAGCAACAGATAAGATGAAGTTTTAACTTGTATTCAAATATGTATAAGATGTGTTTACATACATTTTCACATCAAATAGTTCAACTACATCAAGTGCTGATTTTATTACCAACTTCAAGAGTTGCATGATGTAACAAATTTAATGTACTTAAATGTTTATTTTAACTTGTCATTGACATCCATGACTGTTCGGGATTTGGCCGCTATGCCGCCCGCTTAACCCACTCTTAATATCTGGATGGCGTGTACATTGTTTTGTACCATTCCTACTAATTAAACTCCTAATCAACCGACGCAGTAATCCCAACAAGTGGGTTACAACGCTGCGTGAACAATGCAGGCGATTCTTATTACCCCGCTCTTTTGTGCACCGTTAATCGTAACATTTTCGGTCCAAAATGGTGCGTTGCTTTTATGTAGTTTTACACACACAACCTATTTTAATAACTGAAAATACAGAACGTACTTCAAAGTTTGTGAAGCAAATTTTTTGGTAGTTCAGAAATTAACAGCATTAACCGTGTAGACTTTATACACTGAAATATTTCATACGCTTGGTTCTATAACAACCAATTTTGTATATAATTTTTTTCTACTCCTGTACTGTTATCTGTCTTTTACTTGGTCACGAACACTAATATAAGAACATACATAATATGAGTTCAGAGAAGTCTATACTCTATTCCACTAGTAGTAGTAGTAGACACACTAGTGTCGTTATAGTCACTTTACGTTATTGCTAGCAGCCACAGACTTCTAAATCTAGGTTAAACTTAGGTTAAGGATTAAGCGCTCAATTTTAACTTTACGGTAAAAATGCACATCTACCAACTTAACAAACAATTAAATTCCTACAGTTTTTAAGAAAAACAAAACTTTCCGAACTAAATTCATTGATGCCAACATAAAAAAAGTATTTTTAATTTAAGTATATTTTAAATTAAAAAAAAGTTTACCATAGACACATACTGTCAGTCAAACGTCATATTTGCCTTGTTTCCAGCTTATGATTAATTTTTGTATTTTATAATTTAAAACCTAGTCGTAGAAAAAGTATTGTATGCAACGTTGTATAATTAAGTCAAAAAACGCTCATTGTGTCTCTATTTGCGATACTCGCCGCGTTCGCGGCTCGTATCGCAACTCACGCAATTCGCATTTTTTGAACCCACTTATACGACTGTTGCATAAAATACTATTATGATATGGTTATTTTTCACTCTTCTTATGTAAACCTTGGCTTATATCAACAAAAGCTATGACGTCAAAAAATAGTTTTAATATAACTTGCTTTCCTTATTCGACCGTCTTAATATTTTATATCTGTAAGACGGCATTTGGCAGCGTTCCAATTGGCATAATATTGTGATCTTGGGGGGTGAACAGGGCCTGCGACGTTGTCGCTGTCTTTTATTCCGGGTTTAGGCATGGTTTAGGCAAATAATTGACACTGATACAACGCTATATTCACCTCTGCTTTTATTATGCGCCAACTATACTACCCTGAAGTTGTCTGGAAGAGATCGCTTATTAGCGATAACATCGCCTGTTGTTTAGCATTTAATATACTGTTTTAGATTTAAGTTTTTGTGATCTTTTATTTTAGTCCACAATAAAGAATATTGCATTGTATAGGCTAGACGAGTCAAAAAACACCGGTCAAGTGCGAGTTGGACTCGCGCACCTAGGGTGCCGTACAAACTCGTCAATAGATACGTGAATAATTCAAGATAAACTGTATGGAGGGACAAATTTAACTTTGCTCTTAAAAAACTGTTGTCCCCATACATCGACATAAATGTTGCGGTTAGTTTAGTAGGAGCAATGATTTCAAAAGTAAGGATAGGGGGATCCGTACAGTTCGGGTAGGTCGATTTAGGACCGCGACATTTCTATGCCAAATTAAATGTATGGCCTACAAATGTCACGGACGAAAATCCACCCGGGTCTATATTCCCCGTAACAGTAAATGGAGCCTTTTACCACGCAATTAGGCATTTTTATAACGTCCGGCTGCGCTGTGCGCTGCGCGTCCCACTGCCGCGTTGGTCCGAAAACTGATTTTTAGGACCAACGCGTTGGTACCGTCTGCGCGCTCGTTAGCCCTGTCCTTTATATACGTCAATTAGTAGGAGCAAATAAGTTTGTCTTACGATTTTTGCGAATTTCTAAAAAACGCTGCAAGTGAGGAAAACCGTTTTATTTCTCCTGCAATATTTAGGACCTCATTAACAATTGGTAATTATTACAGATTTTTCTGTTCTGTTACTTCGGAGATAATAGGGGGGCAGGTATTTTTTAACGTTTTTTTATCTTAAATCAAAAACTACAGATCTAAAAAAAAAACTGTTTTGGAATCCACACATTAAGCCCTTTGATTTAATACCCCACTCGATAGAATAGCTCTACTTTTGATTTACGACATGCTAATTCGGTCCCCTTTAAAAAAAAAGCCAAAAAGTTATAAGATTTTTTTCTCTCCAATAGGCTCGGGTAAGCGGTTTTTAACACTATCCCAAATTTCAAGTCGATAGCATCAGTAGATTATGAGATATCTTGCTGTGACAGACGGACAGACAGACAGAGTCGCACCATAAAGGTTACTTTTTTACCATTTTTGTACGGAACTCTAAAAACTGTTTAGTCCGTCAGTTAGATTATAAAAAAATAATGTACACGTATTTTTATGACAAAAAAAAGAGGATACTGTGCTCAGAAGTTTCAAGTGACGTCACAAGCCCCCACTCCGGAAGTTTTATGATCTATACTTTGTCGATTTTTAATAATTTGATAAACCAAAAAATACGTGTCCCATATTTTTCTATAATATAACTGACGGACTAAAAGAATGATATATTTTTAACCCAGTCGTTATGTAGGTATATTTGACCTGTAGTGTTTTTTAAGAAATTTTCAGATTTTTACTTTTATTTTCACTTCGGCTCTTGAAGCTACGTATGTTGGTATCAAAGTTAACGTAATGATCAGGAAAGAAAGAGATTCTAACTCTATGTAGGTTCAAGCCGAATATCTATTTTAAAAAATTGAGTGAATTTTAGTTCATACCTATTGGCATCTAATTATAGTTTAACTACAAACAAAAACGATAGCCGTGTGTTAATTAGGTGAGTATGGTTTTTAAACCCGTAATCTCGTCCAGAGTTTTAGTTTAGTGAACCTTATTAGGAAGTACATATGATTTTATAAGGTACGCAATATAAATATTATTCGTATAAGTGGATAGTGCTAGTGGTTGGTGGTCAGCATGACTATTATCGGAGAGAAAATGGAAATCGGAAACTGCAACTGCAACCGCACTGGCTTTCCCAGTGATGACAAGTACAGGATAGTTTAGGTTAGAACTTAGATCATAGAACAGTTTGAACCGCTTGGTGTTAAAATTTCGGTCATAAAACATCTATCACTTCTTGCGGAAGAGACCACGTAAAACGTTCCGGTACATAATATGTACCGGAACGTTTTACGTTTTAAACATATTATGTTTATTGTAAACGATAAAATAAATGTTTAATTGAAAACGAAAATAGAGAAATTACATATACCTATGCATTGGGCAGGAATCGAATCCGTAAAACATTAAACGATGGTTAGAAGACTTTAATGCTATAATAAAAAAATCATACAAAGAAATAAAGTTCAGTTTTCACGTTCAGGATAATTATTTGATAATAATCATTTTGTAGAGCCCATTACGATTAGGTTAAGTTTGTTTTTTAAAAATTTCGATAGATAGATTTCGAGAAAAATAAATTACCTATGACAAAATATGATGCATTATGACAAACATATATTATAACGTAAAAAAACTGCAAGCCAATATGGATCCTTAAATATAAGATCATCATCGAAAGACATCCATGCCGGACATAATAAGGCTCCTCCAGGTCATGACAATAATAACCGGTTTAGCTCCGCTTACCTCCTGCAGGCAGACTTTGGCAACCTTCACTTGGTCTTTATAAAGTACAAATTGCCTGCCCATGCCACGTCTACCGGTGCACGGTCAGGCACTCGAGAACTGGTTGGCACCATCGACCATGAATTCTACGATTAACGTGCCGATGTGGAAGATATTAAATCCATTGTAACAGAATATCGTATAGAAATACAAACGGTTAATCAATTTAACACTGCAGCTGCAGGGTGAATTGTGAAGCACCTCCAGATATTTAATGTTCTAAAGTCATTGCAGTTCACTAGGTAGTTACTAGGACGAAGTTTGAGGACGGTATTAATTTGGTCATTCGAAATTCGGAAACGTTCGGCATTACAAGACATTGTTGAACTTGTTGATTTTAGTACTGGTACACTAGGAAAACCTCAAAGTTTTAATCACTTGTAATTCTGTAGCAGCTAATATTGCAAGTTATCTGTCTTTTACTTGGTCACGAACACTAATATAAGAACATACATAATATGAGTTCAGAGAAGTCTATACTCTTTTCCCCATAAAAAGCACTTCTGTCTTTATAGTCGCAAAAAGATACTGCTAGCAGCCACAGACTTCTAAATCTAGGTTAAACTTAGGTCAAGGATTACGCGTTCAATACTAACTTTACAATAAAAATGCACAACTAGGTACCAACTTAACAAACAATTAAATTTCTACGGTTTTTAAGAAAAACAAAACATTCCGAACTAAATTCATTGATGCCAACATAAAAAAAGTATTTTTAATATCGTCACTGCATGTCACTAGCGAGTGTAAAAAAAGTTTACCATAGACACATACTGTCAGTCATATGTCATATTTGCCTTGTTTGCGTGCTATGTTTAATTTTATATTTTAAAACCTAGTCGTAGAAAAAGTATTGTGTGCAACGTTGTCTAATTAAGTCAAAAAACGCTCATAGCGTCTCTATTTGCGATACTCGTCACCGCGGCGGCTCGTGTCGCAACTCGCGCTATTCGCATTTTTTGAGCCTACTTATACAACTGTTGCTTAAAATACTATAAATGAACTATTTGAAGTTATTTTTCATGTACTCGTTTTTTAAAGTCGGTTAAAAATAGCCATAAGCTAAACATATTCGCGAGATTACTACATTACTATAACGTTTTGTATAATCGCGGAATCCGGGAACTTTTATTATAAAAATCATTTTTTTAAGAAGCTGATTCCATATTTGCTTAACTTTTTCCGGGATTTTTTTCAACTTTAAGTATAAAAGCATCTAAATAAAAACTTAGCCGTGGGTAAGTAACTGTTAAATACAGTAAACAACTTTACATTTATAGGTTAAAATGAAAATGTTCATAATGAATAATAATAGTTTACCATAGATACAGTTAGCGAAGAAAACGATTATTAACTTACAGGATACATACTGGCAAGAACAACGAAGAACTATTCATTATTAACGTCTGTAAAACACGTTTCCCTCGAAACAAGTCAGAGCTATAACATCAAAGTATCGAATTGCTCTTTTGAACTACATAAAAATCTAGTTTGCTTGCTGCCGTTGCAACTTTTGCAATATCATTGATTTGTTGATCTTATATTAAATTATATGTATGCAACTTTTTAGTAAGTAGGTCAAAAGAAGTTAGTGAGTAGGTATCTTAGGTCTATTTTAAGAGTTTTATTTAAAAAAAATTAACTTCAAAAAAGGAATAAACCAAATAATTATATTTTTCTCAAACATGGCATGAAAGGTTGACATTACGTGCCTAAAAATAGGCCGCAAATTACCTCGTTTCCGGTGAGGCTTGACACTTGGCACGTAATGGAATTTCATACTTTTTTTTTTTAATTTCCATTCCACACTTATTTGAGCCACAGCATCACGGCATTCAGCCATTAAAAAAACAAAAAACGATGTTTGCTATATTTTGCAATTTTATTTATTTCAAATTGACACGAACATAACAAATAACACATTATAAACAAATTTAAATTGCAATTTTAACTACACAAATACACATCTAAAATAATTCATCTAAATATTCGGGGTAAAAATGTGAACTGAAACAGCTTTTGCATTGTCTATGGATATAATATGTCACTAAATTCACTTTCTGACAGAAAGTTTGTGTTATAAAATATTAAGTAAGGTTATTATAGTAAGTTTATTTATTTCATTGCATATTTGAGAAAAGCACTATACATACCTCGGCGGGAAATGGGGTTGCCAGCCTCGTAACTATCTGGCCTCGCTTCGCTCGGCCAGCTATATGTACTCGGCCGGCAACCCCTCACTTCCCGGCCTCTGCAGTAATGTACTATTTGAGGTCGGTGCCAGTCTTTGTATTTGGAATAAACGTAGTACTTATGTGGTAGTAGTACCTATGCGGTATGAGGCTGGAACCGACCTCAAAATCTTTTATTTCTTCCTTTTTTAAGTCGCTTTAAAAAAATACATCACGTTTTTATTCAAATGTAACACTTTGATCTGAAGGTTGTACGTTGTATGTCAGCTCCTTATTCACGGAACTTGTTTGTACGTATAGATTATGATGTAGGTAACTTCCTTAACTTAGGATTGTATAATAACCGCGAAAGTTTAAAGGAATCCTTACGATAAATTTTACATAATACTCTCATAACAATAGCACGTGCCTCGAGCGTACTTTGATGTAAATATCTTGTATAGTTTAGTCATGTTATATCTCTTGATGATATGCTCCAGTATATGCTCTCATTATAATGAGAGGCGGAGAAACCATAGGTACGTGTTTTAATTTGAGCTTAAAAATGATAACTGCATGTGATGTGTGGTGAGACATCAAACGTCCTCAAAACTTGGTACCTATTTTCATTTAATGATTTCCTTTCTGAAAGGTGCGAAAGAAAAAAAATCAGGTATGTACTAATAAGTTTGGTTTTTGACGTTTTACAATTGTGTATCTATCATCTGATTATTTTTATAATTTTAATTAGAGGTTATTACCTAGTAACAGTCACAAGAAATCATAATCTATGTAAAACCCTGCGTGTCCTATTTTGGGATTACTCATTGTTACAATTTTTTTAATTGCCAAGTGTTTGCTTTTTTTTCGGCAGTAATAAGTACCAATTTGTTAGAACCAAGAACAGTGAACAAATAATCCGCTTTTTGTACAGCGCCCTTATCCTAACTAAGGCATTTATTATCCGTGGCGTCACGGCTGTATACACATACTTACTTATTTTGAATGTGTTGTAAAGCTATTGATGATTGATAAGGCCTTATGTTTGCCCTTAATCTTGTAATATTTGTTTTGCAGTACAGGTAATGACGCTAACTGTGAATATTATTTTTATTTATTTACATGAGTTCGTTGTTTCTAATGTCGCAGAAGAGTTAGGTTTGGGCTTGTGTAATGGGTAGTAGGTATACGATTATAAACATATTTATATGTAAATAAATACCAATCGGCCAAAGCTCGCGAACAAAATATCTATCTTACAAATATTTAGCCTTACAGCTATAACGTAGAAACTACTAAATAGATTCTTAAGGTAATTTATACATATATTGACAAATGCATTACAAGTTGCAATACTTGCTAACCTCGTATATATCCTGTTGATGCGCTTCGTAAAACTTCTTACCCCCTAGTTGCAAAGTGCTCCGTATGTATGTCTAGTCTAAACTTAGCTAGTTTTCGAGCTAGGAAAAATCCGCCAGATTTTCTAACGCGGGGCTTTGCTCGGGGGACCAAAACAGAAGGCTCAAACTAAGGCGGTATTAAAGGGGGATAAATATCTTGCTTATAGAAAAGCTTGAAAAACGTTTGTTTTTAGGGTTCCGTACCAAAATGGTAAAAAAGGAACCCTTATTGTTCGACTCTGTCTGTCTGTCCGCCTAGCACAGTCAGATATCTCAGGAACTATTGCTGCTATCGATTTGAAATTTAGAATAGTTTTAAAAGTCGCTAACCTGAGCCTACTGGATATAAAAAAATCTTCTACCTTTTTTACTTTTTTTTAAAGGGAGTCGAAAATTTTAAGTTATATTATTGTATCGAGAGGGGAATAAATTAAAGGGCTTTTTAAAAAAAAAAATCTTGATCATGTACGGTCACGGACTTTAATTGCTAAGCCATTTAGGGTTCATTCTAACGTTGTCGTGTAATACACAATCGATGACACGACTATTGTAAGGTGAACCCTAAATGGCTCAACAATTAAAGTCCGTGAGTGTACTTTTTGATTAAGGACAAAAACGTTCAAAAGAATACCATTCCCCCCTATTACCTTCGAAATTACTACAGAACAGAAAAATCTGTAATATTTAGCAATGATTAATATCATCCTAAATATTACAGGAAAAAAATATAACGGTTTTCCTAACTTGTACCGTTTTTTAGAAATTTTCAAAAGTCGTAACACATACTTATTTGCTCCTACTAAACTAACCGCCATACAGTTTTTTTTGAAGTATCCTCGTATCTACAACGAGTTTGTACGGAATCCTCGGTGCGTGAGCCCGACTCGCACTTGACCGGTTTTTTTAACTTATAGGAGCATTCCATGAAAATATAGATCTACTTTTTGTCCCTGACGAAACGCTATGGTAGCTACCCTAATAAAACTTATAAGCTGCTAAGAAATACTACCCATCTTAAAGCCAAGTTATAATATTACTATACTTACCGACATTCAGCTTCCTAATTTCACATGTCAAAAGTATTAAAAAGGCAGTGTCCCTTACGAATCGTTTCGGAAATAGGATATGCTAATGTTATAATCTAAACAACCGTATAAAAGTTCGTCTTTGCTTTTTTTAAGGATGTTAATTGGCAATTCATTTTATAATTTGATAAGTATGTAAAATCAAAAATCAAGATAAGTATGGAGTCTCATAATAGCTCGACGCGGTATAGCTGAATACAGAATCAGCTCTGCTAAACAAAGGCAGTAATATTTTTATCAAAACCTGCATGGGTATCCTTTGAATATATTTAGATTTATTGAGATAAATATTACGTGTTCTGTTCAAGTAAAAAAACATGAGTTTCGTAAGAAACTCATGTTTTTTTACTTGAACTTTCACGTGAAGTATTCCTATAGGAGATCACATTTTTTTTAAGGATTGCTTAATGAACATTATACTGAAACCGACAATTTGTCTGTTTAACAAACATTGTCTCAAATTTCTATTAAGTTTCAACATTATTTGAGACTGAGACGTTGATTCAATATTCGCCTTAATAAGTACCTAATTGAATTTCCTTTTCTTCGTGTAAATTTAACAGAAGACATTAATTAAATAATCGATAGACTTAGCAAGGGTTCTTAGAAATCTTGTTACAAACAAGAACTAAATTTTTTTTAAATATTTCATTAATAATTCAGTTTTTTTAGGTTTATCGTACCTCAAAAAAAATAAACGTTTATAGGATCGCTATAGGTCTGTCTGTTACAGCCAAGTTTCTCCGAAACTTCCGATATAGTTGAAATACCATAGTAGAGTGACCCAAAGCACAGAATAAGATACTAGAAAGTACTACGTTTAGAAGCTTCTCTCTAAACAAAACTGTCGTTCGCGTCCGATGGAGCTCACCCGCATCCGACCGCATAACGCGTGCTAACGCGTGATCTTTTTCATAGCTAGCTGTTATCACCAATAGGTGGCGAAATTTAATAGTTAAATAGCTGCGCAACGGAATCTCCGAGAGAGTCAGTCCTCTCCAAATTAACTCAATCTACAACAAAAAAGTTTTGAGATGTAATGTAAATAAAATAAAGTCGCTTTCTCTGTCCCTATGTATGTGTATGCTTAAATCTTAAAAATTACGCAACGGATTTTGATGCGGTTTTACGTACAAAGTTTATAGGAAGGTTTATATGTATAATACATGCATAATATAATAGAGAAACACCGTGCGAAGTCGGGGCGGGTCGCTAGTCTAATATATAAAACAGTATTACTTTCCAAATTTCATAGTTCTAGGTCAACGGAAGTAAATATTATAATATATTTATTTACTTCCATTGACCTAGAACTAATAATATATTATGGTTTCCTTAAGAGAATCGAAATGTACGTTTTTTGCGGCATAAACGACCATATCTTTTTTTTACATTAACAAAAGTTTGATTTTTCACAGCTTCAAGGGACATAGACATAGACCTGTGTATATTCGGAATTTAAAGAATATCAGTATGCAATTCGATATCAGTTTACTTGATATCGAAATGATCTTATATCGATACCTTTAGACTCAAAGGGCGTATACGCCGCAGGTTCTAACGGCGTTTACGCCCTTTGAGTCTCAAGGTATCGATATATACGACTATTGTTGTCAGTATTCGATTTGGGTTATATAATAATTCGTTTAAGGTTTATTTTACATGACGTTTATAGATCTATTGATAATCGATCGATGCTCATCATCGTATCTATCACATATATTACAAAAGCGATCAATAAAAGTGTTGGATAAAACTGCATCTAGTTTAAACTTAACGCCTTGTTTGTGGCTCCAGCCTTACTACGTCTAACTATGGGTGGAAACTGAAAACTTTCACGCCTAAGCAAGGACACAGGAAAACTATTTGTTGATTTTGAAACTGAACGTTAATCTGATGCTCTTTGAATAAAACACTTAAGAAGGTTCTTAAGGCGCGGTAGGACCTGGCTCGCATTTCACATACAAACTAGGGTCGGGCGGAATGCAGATTATTGCAGATTATCTTCGATTTCTAACATAAAAGTATACGTTATCAACCCAAACATGAGAGGATGCCCTGCATGACTGTGAAATCATGATTGTCAGGTATTAATTTTGTCAGAAAAGGTAACTGGTGATGAACAAAATGAAAAAAAATGAAAAAAATACTTTATTTTATAGTGTTTTCGCGCTACGTTTCTATCGAGCGAAGTGTTCGCTATCGTGTTCTAAGTGAGAGGAAGCCCTAGATACAGTTCTGAATATTATTATATATGTTTTACAGTGACCTAAGAGTCAAATAAGTGCTCTAAAAATGATTTGGAAACTAGGCTTCCGTGCCCGATTCTGGTCTCACCTCGCCTTAAGTAGAGATTACTTTAAAGCGATAAGACCACTCGTGGGCGTTTTCCAAAATAAATACCGGGGTAGCTACTTTCTCAAAATATGGACTTTTGAGGTTTTTCTGGCTCAAAATCGTTAGTACTTTCGGACCTAATACGTAAAAAAGTGTCCCAAATTTATTTTCCCATTAAGTGGAAGAAAAAAAATCCATACAAATTTTGGGACACTTTTTTTACGTACAAAGTTCGAAAGTGGTTCGAAAGTACTAACGATTCTGGAATTTCGGAAAACGCTCTCGTGTTTTACTTGTTTTTGAATAGTTGTAGGTATTTTTTATATGCCGTACCTAGGTCATATTTTTACTTGAAGGATCCTGTCCTTCGTGCCTCATAAAAGGTAACTAAGGGATATACTGAACCAGGCTACAATATCTGGTGTGTTCTGCAAATTCTAATAGCAATTGTCAATTCGTTTGCCAAGCGTACCGATTATAATATATGATAAAAAAAAATACGGAAACCTACAGTGGACAGCTATGTGACTTCCTTAGCGAGGTATAAATTATCCTATTTTTCAATCCTGACTTGTTTTACTTGAATTCCACATTTCATCGCAATCCATTCAATTATTTAACATAAAATTTAACAAATATTTAACGTAAAATGATACAGAAAGACAAAAAGCTTGTTTTTTTTGTTTTTCCAAATATATGCCATTAAGATTTTTTTTGTAAAAAGATGGCCACCCTATAGGCTATTGCCACCTTAAATACTTATTTCGACAGTATAACAATACGAACATCTTGAAAAACCCCCAAACAGCTGCTCTGAATATTGAGAGAATTTTCGTCGTTCGAAATTAAATTTATTCATCTGGATATTAATATACCAGAAATGTAATTTACAGGCCTTTCGGAGTTGAAACGGTAGCAATTTCATTTTTTGCTTTTTGTTCGGACTCAAAAGACATTCTAGTACCTCATCATTGCAGGGTTCTTATGGGTGCGTAAGAATGAGATGACCAATCCTAATGATTTTGCTATTAAACTTAAGTATTTAGATTAAATGTACTTTATATCCAACTTCCAACGATCCAACTAATATTATAAATGTCTATGCTTGTATGTTTGGATGTTTAGATGATTGGATGTTTCTTACGTGATAACTGGGTAACAACTGGATGGGTTGAGATGAAAGGCATGCATGTAGACCAGTACGTGTATGATGCTATGCTTTGTCGCGCGATAAATAAATAAATGATAAAGCATTCGTCACGTTCTGACAAATAGTGTGTAAGAGTGACAGATGCTTTATCATTTACCTATTTATCGCGCAACAAAGCGTAGCATCATAAGCCTACTAGTCCTGTACGTCTAGCATAACTGTCCGTGACTTCGTTACTCGCGCGACAAAGCATCACCTTTCACTCCCACACTGGAAAGAGATAGGTAGCATTTGTCGCGCGACAAAGAGTCGCGTGTCACAGTTGTGCTAGAGGTAGGTACTGGATTGAAACAGAGGATACTCTTTATCTCGATAAAGAGTGCCCTTGGGACATTGACTAACACGAATAACACGAGCGAAGCTGCGGGTAAATGCTAGTTAAACATATGTTTCATTTGGAAATAAAATTATTTTTTTCTACCTGAACAAACGTATTTCATGCCACACCTGGCCATAAAGTGGCTTTTTCCGCACGCTGTGCTTACGGAAAAAGCCGCTTTCTGGCCAAGTGTAGACATAAAATGATGTACACAACACGGGAGGTAATAAAGAAAGCCCTCGATCGCATATTTACGTCCGTCGCTTGCAGCTCGGGCCACAAACATCTGCGATCTCGGCCTTTCTTTGTTTTACCACCCTAGTTGTGTAATGTACTATTTTGAGTCTACTGGAAGCTTATTAGTTAGGTACTAAACGAAGTTTTCTCATTTTAAAACAATCGTCTAGGTATAAAATAATGTTTGTTTTTTTTTTATATAAATTGGTTTTTGTAGGAATTGCATGTCGCTGTAACAATGGAAAAAAATGAGCACAATTGCAAAAAAACATGAATTACACAGTAAGTAGTAAATTCTACGGAAAATACTACAACTTTGTCGTACATTGTTAGTTAACAAGAAGAAACAATTCTTTGCGATGTTAAAATTATATTCTTTAAGTATTTGTTTCAAATTCAGGCTTTAAAATAAACGTTTCGTATTTCTCATTACCTTCACACAAAGAACTCAAATGCTTTAGTAATTATGTGTTCATTTAAACAATTCTTTGAAAGAGTAATTTCGGTTGCTTAGTATTCTCACATTATGTATTTAACCAAGAATAATAGATAATTTTCGTTCCAGTTTCGAGTAATGTACTGTATCTATGTGCCGGTAAAATTCCAAAAAACTTTGTAATCTATTTAGCTTTTTAGGGTTCCGTACCAAAATGGTAAAAAAGGAACCCTTATGGTGCGACTCTGTCTGTCTGTCTGTCTGTCTGTCTGTCTGTCCGTCTGTCACAGCAAGATATCTCAGGATCTACTGATGCTATCGACTTGAAATTTGGAATAGTGTTAACAACCGCTAACCCGAGCTTATAGAATGTAAAAAAAATCTTGTAACTTTTTTACTTTTTTTTTAAAGGGGTCCGTAATGAGACTTTGCAAATTGAAAGTAGGGCTATTATATTGAGTGAGGTATCAAATGAAAGGGCTTAATTTGTAGATTAAAACAGTATTTTTGTATTTTTTTTAAATAAGTAGTTTTTGATTTATGGCGAAAAACGTTAAAAAAATACCGTTCCCCCCCTATTATCTTCGAAGTTACTAAACAGAAAAATCTGTAATAATTACCAATTATTAATGTCATCCTATATATTACAGGAAAAATATAACGGTTTTGCTAACTCACACTGTTTTTGAGAAATTTGCAAAAATCTTAACACGTACTTATTTGCTCCTACTAAACTAATCGCCATATAGTTTTTCTTGAACTATTCATGTATCTACTTATTAGTTTGTACGGAACCCTCGGTGCGCGAGTCCGACTCGCACTTGGCCGGTTTTTTTTTGGCATGGTAAATATGATGCGGTAATGATACCGATTTTATTATCCTTTATTATAAAACGTACACACAATGCAAAGCCGCACCTTGTGACCTTAACCTTCTAACTTAATAAATATAAATAAAATATAGTACATTGTGCACCGAGGGTAGTAAGAAGGGGATTACTAACGAGAGTCTATTAAGAGCCCGACGCCGTAGGCGGAGGGCTTTTAATGACTCGAGTTTGTAATCCCCTTACTGCCCGTGGTACACACAATGTTTTTCATCACATTTGCGAGGAAAAAAAAAATAAAACATAAAAATCAAATAAACTAAACGCACCCGCTAAGAGACAACTTCAGCTGTCAACATTTTTCAATATAGTCTTCCACAGATAATGCTAAGAACTGCGTTTAGTTTTTAAACTTGACAGGCAATGCCGCCAGATTGTACCGATTTTCAAAATAAAATTTTAAACTAAATTAATTTAATTGCATTAAAATAATTGCAAAAATTACTGAAATAATAGTAAAATATACCATATAAGTTTTATATACTCTAAAATTGGTTTTGTAGCCAAGTTTTGAAGATGTGAAATAAACCTTGGCTGATTTGAAACCTCCTTAGTCTGAAGTGACGTACGGGTTGGTTCTATATTTTAAAACTAAACTCATAACTCCCACGGGAGTTATAGATTTTCATACAGTTTTTCCTCCCGTGGGAGTTATAGATTTTTATAACCCACGGGAGCTAAATCGGCTCGAGCTGGTCTATAAGCCCGCGTGTTATAACACCCTTTACGAGCAAGTGTGATGAAAAATAAATAACTTTCGGTGGACAATCTTACATAAATCGAGCTAGTCCCAAACTAAGCAATGCTTGTACTATGGGTACTAGACCATTACATACATACTTAAATAGATAAATACATACTTAAATAGATAGAACACTTCCATGACTCAGGAACATATGCTCGCGCTCATCACACAAATATTTGCACTTTCCAGGATTTGAACCCGGGACTTTCGTAGGCGGGCATTTCTCCAGAAATATTTCTGCGACTCATTCATCTGTCTCCATATATTTAGTATGAAAAAGGGCCAGATGAATGAGGTGACCGCAGACATATTTCTGGAGAAATGCGTGTCACTCCCACTAGGCTAAACCTGTCATCATATAGATACCTAAGTTTAGGTATAGTTACAATAGCCCTTAAGTACACAAGTAATCTAATATTAATATCCCTAATGGAGCGATACCTATCAGTTTTCATTTTCAATCCGAATCCTGAATGGTGCGTATCGGGCAATTTATCTAATATCTTAGCCCGTAACATTAAGAGCCTGGATCTGTAATGACCTTAGATTTTCTGATTAAGTGTGCTTCTAACTGAAATTAACTACCGTACAATTTAACTGGTTAAATTAAAAGTTGAACTTACTTGTAGAGGTTAGACTCTATACACCGTGTTTTTTTTATTTCCGTTAAAGTCGACAGACAGGTAATTGCTTCGTACGTCAACAGAAGCTACCTGGTATATCGCTTTTTGTTAAATTCCATTTTTTTACTTTTAATTCAAAATAAATTAATATTGAGTTGGTAACCATTTTAAAAGACACCTCTGAGTTAGTCAGAAATTAACGTCAATTATGACAGTGTTGGGATGATGACAGCTCATTTATACCGGTTGGTGATTAAATTAAGATTATGAATATTTTAAAAACGGTACGAGTTACAACATTAGTTTCTAGAGAAATGAACTTAACTAGATCTGGAGAATGTGCCCTCGAAGTTAACGGAAATCAATAAAAACACATAACTTATATTAGTCTTATGAGATCCAAACATTCAGATGTCTTATTTTATTTTATAGCCACTTATTTTTTATAGAAGACGATAGATAGACTAAAGAGTTGGTGGAATTCAGCCTTACTTTCACTCGGTTGCGCTAACGTGCTTTTTTATTACACCTGTAAGTCCCAGCACACTAACAGTGTGGGGGATGAGAAAGTGACAGAATATACGGTGGCAGGCTTTCTGTGCAACCGAGAAATAGCCATACTAGAGATCCAAATGGTAAGTAAATTATGTTGAGTAACAACCTGTGACTACTTAACTGCGTAATCTACAACGAGTGATTGACAACGCGCATCATGTGTAGGGTGAACTAACTGGTAACAAATATTGTGTACTTCTGTGTATCACTTTTTATAAAAAAGTGATTTTATTGTTTTGTTCGTTTGTTAAGTTTGGTTTTTATTGGATGGTGTCTGTTCGACCATCATGGGTACCTACCCGTTGCAAATTTAACGTAACTGGGTAGGTTCGGGTCTACTGAGGTCTTTTAGTTTTTACATGATGGGGGAGTCAAGTAGAGGTATAGCGATACAACATTAACGTTGCATTAGCGTTTTTAATCGTGTTTAGATTAGCGTTCTCGAGTTAATAAATATCAAGTACAACATTACCTTCTTTAGAATGGTATCGTGTATCAGTCCCGGACAATATTTGCACTGGTTCCCGTGCCCGGAACAAAAACACCTCACTAATAACTTTCACAAGCTATTTTAACTTTAAAACTTTTTTCTCCTTACTTTTTTTCTATACGGCAATAGACCAATTGAGGTTTAACTTTGACATATAGGTTGCGCCAAAAAGTATTTATATTTATACATATTTGAACAAAAATCATTTAATCGACACATAATAAATTGAAAAAATAAAAGATCACCACATAAGATTAAATCCGCAACGCAGGCTTCGTCAGGTGGGTACAAATTCAAATCGGCAACAGGCTTCGTCACACTTAGGCGGATCTCACACTGCAGCGAAAATCGCGGCGACACGCCGCTCAGCGATTTTCAACTTTGTATGTAGAATCATCGATTTGTATAGAAAAATCGCGGGCTGGCGCACACTGGCGCGTAAATCGCGGCGACTCGCAACTACTATGCGCAGCTACACGGAAAAAATCGCGGCGACGGGCGATTTCAGTGTGTTCTTCGCCTTACCAACAAAAGTAATCCGCAACAGGCTTCGTCACTTTAGCTACATACACACATACATATTTTGTTTGTTCTGAACAGTATCTAATTAGTGTATTATCGTCGGTAGAATTTCCGGCGGTTGTGTTAAATATGTTTTTAAGGTACCGTACCTAAAAAGGAATTATAGGGACCCTTATAAGATCACTTTGGTTGTCCGTCTGTCCGTCTGTCAAAACACTTTATCTCGGGAACACGTGGAGGTATCGAGAAATTTAAACCATGTACTGAAGTCTACGGTCCCTTGAAACTGTAAAAAAAATCAAATTTCTAGGTTAACGTGAAAAAAAGATACCATTTATACCGCAAAAAAGTACATTCCGTTGACCTAGAACTATGAAATTTGGCAAGTAATAGGTACCGTCTTCTTACACTACAAGTATAGGGAAATATCTGAAAACTATACATTTATAATGAAATCCTAAAAAATATAGTATTTTTTTTTAATTATTTGTACGGAATCCTGGTTGGCGAGTCCGACTCGCACTTGTCCGGTTTTTTTAAATTAATATAATTAAAAAATTAATTAAATTTGTTCTTATAATTAAATTTGTATTTGCACAAACGAATGAAATTGATGGGGCAAACCAATTAACTTTCGGTATATTGAATCCCTCAAAATGTAATAGCCAGCTCTAGATACACACGTCATGAATACATGATATAGCCGACAGAATTAAAATTACCTACATGCTGCTATACCGGTATTCACGTTCTGGCGTATTTTCTCACCAGAAATCATACTTTCGGAAGAAGTGATAGGATCACACCTGTAGGTAATGAGCTCCTTAAAGCCTTGTTATGTAAACCTCGGTCACGAATGTTTTTTTTTATTTGGATACTGTGCTGCTTTTGACAGTTGTTACAAATTTGAATCTCGTTATGTTACAATATATTTATTATCATAAATATATTGTAACATAACGTAAGAACATTATGTTACTGCTGTTACCAACTATTACATATAAAACTTATCACAGTAAAATCAGTTGTTGGAGCACCTACATGAATTTCTGAACGTATTTCAGATGACTTAGGATATGGATGTAGGTAAAGTTTGTTTACGTAAGCTATGTAGGCAGGTACTTGAGTCGTTTTTACCAAGTAAAACAAGAATTAGATTACTCCTAACCCAGATTAGGCTAGCCCAATTTTTTTATGCCAAATTGTTTTAATTACAGCTAGAGGTTTTTCTGGGCCCAATTATGACCAGATACGTGACCAGACTCAAGAGCGGTACCTACAAGTGAATAATGTTGAAAAATACAAAAGGATTTTTTGTTTTACGTTCAGTACCCGGTGGCTACTACTCAAACGCGATTGATGTCTATCCTAGATCTCTAGATAAAAATCGGCTAAGTGCGAGTCGGATTCGCATACGAAGGGTCGTACCTTTAAGTACGTCGAGCAAAAATTAGCCAAAAAATACGTTTCTTGTATGAGGACCCCCTTTTATTTTTAACTTTATTTTGTTTTTATTATTTGTTGTTATGGCGACAGTAAAAATACACACTTTGTGAAAATTTTATGTCTATACCTATTACCATTATTAAAATCGAGCAAAAAACGCCAAAAAACACGTTTTTTTTATAGGGAGGGGGGTCCCCATACAAGAAACGTGTTTTTTTGACTTCTTGTTTTAATTTTCTTTTTGTTATTTAACCTTTTAGCGACAGTTAAAATACACATTTTGTAAAAATTTCAACTTTCTATCTATTACGGTGCAAAAGATACAGTTCTGTGACTGACCGACACAAACACGTTTCTTGAATGGGAACCCCCTTTTAATTTTAACTTTATTTTGTTTTTATTTATTTGTTGCTATAGCGGCAATAGAAATACATATTCTGTTATAATTTCAGGTCTTTACCTATTACGGTTCAAAAGATAGAGCCCTGTGACATACGAACAGCGGAGGCTTAGTAATAGGGTTCCGTTGGCACCCTTGGAACCAGGGATCGTAACCGGTATTCTTACTACCGGTTTTAAATAAGGTATTACCGGTTATAATTGCATTTCGGTATTAATATCACTAAAGCTCTAATAAGCGGTATAATCAAAACCGGTATTGAAATGTAATAGCGGTTTCGCTAAGTGACAACATTACCTCTATTTGATATTTTACCCATAAAACCATTACCGGTATACCTGTCAGTGTCAAAACAAGCAAGTTTCCTAATTTTGAATTATGAGTCATTATGACAATCATCGAAAAGAGTACCATTCTGTCAGATGATTTTTGTCCTTTTCTTTTTGATCGTGCGTCATTGACGTTTAGAAAGTGAATGTACTCTGTGCGAGTATGCTTCAGCGGGGACAGATTGATCATTGATTTCTCGTAAGTACCTACGTGAAGTACATTTTTTGTTCATTAGCGTACAATTTCGTAAATGGGTAATTCTCTGAAATTTGGTATACTTTGAGCCGAATTTTGAAAATGGTATTTTTGATAATAATCAGTAAAGTTTTTATTCTATACTATGAGTATAACATCTACTTTGTTGTATCTAAAACCAGTCACTTTACTTGATATTTTAAGAGATATTTAAGATTTTTTAAAATCAGTGTTCTAGGGACGATACTATCGGCTATTATTAGATCTATAAAATGTGTTCCTCCACGGTTAAATAATAGGCAAGTCGGTGGAAATGGAGTTCTGTTGATATCCCCCCGGTACTGACTTGGTTTAACTTTACATTTTAAAACTTTTTTGTTGTAGGAGAACTGCGTTGCGAGACTTGCGTCTTTTTACATGTAATGTTTTTGATGGGATCTCATTTCTTTTTTTAAGTGGTCTTCCTTTAATTATTACATCCCAATCCATTCTTTTCAATTTGAACTGTAAAACTAACTTTGTAATCGCATGTCTTTGTATAGGATTACAAACTTATGTGTGCAGTTGTGACTGAAATTACAACATATTTAGGTTTTTAAGGACTTGATAGGCTAAAAACTAACTATGTTTAAAATTTGGAGCTTGTAGGTCTGCTAGAAGTACCTTAGAATTATGATGATCATCAGTCAGTCAGTGAATCAGTGAGTAAGTGACAAAACTAAGGAACTTTGACATGCAATAGTTCTTAAACTACACGTTCAAATTGAATGATATTGAGAATATATATGTCTTATTGTGCCCTATATATCCCTGAAATTTCAGGGTTCTAGCTTTAGCCAGTACAAAATTACGGGAGGCTGAAAATGGCCTGAATGGCTTCGAGAAAAGGATAGTACGGCCGTGCCTTTGTTTTGCTCGACTTGGCGGGGGCACTGCCGTGCCCCCAGATGTCCGGCTACTTTTTGACGTATGCTGTCCAGCAACCTTTGGAATTATAATGTTCAGCCACTTTTGAAAATGTGGTGTTTAGCTACTTTTAGAAATTTATGATGTAAATGTAATTTTGTATGTAACTGTTCAACAACTTATGTAAATATGTGCGCTTAGTTACTATTGTAACGTTATTTTGTTCGGCAATTTTCGTTGCTGACTGTACCTACTAGCAGACATTTCAGCCAGTGCTAGCCAACAATGCTATTGAGTAACGTTAAACCTATTTGTTGTACTTCAATCATAATGTGTACTTGACATCTTATCTATCAAGAGCAACGAATACCGGTATTAAATAGAGGTAATTAATACTGTAAATAGTGCATACATAGTGAAAAAGATAAAACCGAAATGACAATAATACCTCTAATTCGAATATAGGTATTATTTTTTTAGCGGTAATCGTTTGACATTTTATATACAGGTATTCAATTTAACCGGTTTTACAATCCCTGCTTGGAACCCTAAAATGGTGGATTTTGAAGGAAAACTATTTTCCGTATTCTCGGAATCTAAAAAAATATTTATTTTATTTAATTTCTTTTCCACACTTACAACTATACACACACTTATAACTAAATTGAGATACATGTGCTCATATATTGTACTTAACCAATTATTCAATATAATTATTATAAAAATTAATTGCCTCAATTAATTTTACACGAGTTGTTACGCGAAACCTGTCGTTAAAAGCAATTTCCGTGAAACGGCTACCCAATAATATTTTCTTTTGTTACGGGGGAGTTCACCACGTGAGGTCGTAACAAGGACAAAAGGTAACATGAGCCTTTTTGATCTTCACAATAAAGTGTCACCTTCCTCTGAAATACGCCTTTAGAAACTTACTGATAGTGAGAGTTCGTTTTTGAAGGAAGTTTCTGTATCCACCTATATCTATCTATACAAATAATAAAATTGCAGGAAGATTATGTTTGTGTACGTTAAAGATTTTTATAAAAAAAAAGGAACAAGGATTGTCAAATATAAGCAATAAAAATCATTTATTCTGATTTCTGTCTTTGTTTGTTTGGTTGTGCGCGCATCACACAAATACTACTAGGCCGATTTCCATGAAATTTGGTATACAGGTAGACTAAACTAAATTAATTATGAATCATATAATTTTACTCAACTACGGACCTCTACGAACGTGGTTATGAGAGGATCGTCCCGTAACACAATAAAGAACTAAATGCCTGGACTCTACTTCAGAATATTTAAAAAATTTACTCCAGTAAGACATTTCGGTAGCATTTCAGTAAATAACGAGAAGCTACCGTGATTGACATGCTATTATATCAACAAAAGCTCAGCGCACAATAGCTAATGTAATTTTAAGTCTGAGTACGAAACCGGTACAATGCTACGAGCTATTGAAGAATACTGTGTGAAAGAGGTAGCCTATGGCTTTCAAGGCTCGAAAATAACCATATCAGGTATTTTTAACTTACAGAAAGTAATATATATAGTAAAAAAGGTAGACAATAAAAGACTTGATCCGCTTATACGGTTCTCAATCAAGCTCCTCGTAGTAAAGTCTGAAAAAACACTACACCAATGAACAATACACATTTTGCTGAACCTCTTTGTGGAGTTAAGTCCCAAACAATATTACTATCTAACTATACATATAACAGATAGACAGAGCCGCACCATAAGGGTTCCTTTTTTACCATTTTGGTACGGAACCCTAAAAAAATAAGTTTTGACTGGCTAATTGAATGACTGACTGATTGGCTCATCAACGCACAGCCGAAACTACTGAAGTTAGAAACTTGAAATTTTCACAGTAGGGATTAGGGATTGTATAACGCAAGCGAGGGATAAGACGGGATTTTTCGAAATTGCCCAAAGGAGGCCCTTATAGGGATGCGCAAAGGAGGTTAAATAGGGGTTGAAAGTTTATAGGGGATCACACGATTTTTGTAATAGGAGATCTAAAACTGAATATAATTGACATGATTTCACCATTTTGAAACTCCATACGTAGCATATATATATTAAAAGTAATGATGATGAATCGAAAGAGTACACTCTTCAATTAGAAGATTGTTTTTTGTATAAATAACAGGTGGTTTAAGAAGTGAATGTGATTTTTTAGGTATAGTATGCAGTTTTTAGGGTTTTGTTTAATTTAACCAAGTCTATAAACAAATATCAGAAATTATTTATGAAGAATAATTGTCTAATAATAATTTACACCGCATACGAAGTTGCGGGCATAACCTAATTTCATATAAAAGTAATAAGTAAAGCTTGTAGATCTAGTCGGCCTACGCCAAATTTGCAGAGGTTGAAAAAAGGTTTTATTGATATATATATGGCAACATGGGGAAACTACAGCAGCAGCTCGCTACGCTCGGGTGGCTAAACACCTCGTGTCATTATGGCTTGTTTTAGTCCCTAGTTGAAGGGTGCGTCCCACGAGATATAACTACATAATATATAATTTCATATTAATAACGTTCACAAGATATAATGAACGTTTGCTATAACATCAAAATCAATATTTTTATTAGGAATAACAGTTAATTAAACGAATACTCATTTTGTATAAAGTTTTTTTATATAACATTCAAATACTCTAAATTCAGTTTAAATAACATGCATAACGTATATCGATCATAGTATAATGATTATAAAATATAATAGCATATGATATACAAAATTTGTTATAACTGCTACTCCTGTAGAAAACAAGAGGTTGCCAGAAAAGTAGGTATTGATAGAAAAGGGGCTTATATTAGGTCAAAACATTTAAGCAACTAGAGTTATGCACGAGTTCTTAGCTACGAAAAGGCTTAAAAAGGGGGGACGGGGGGTGAAGCCCCCCCGAGGGGGGCTCGGGGGGCGAAGACCCCCGCATGGAATAAAAGCAGATAAAAAAGTAGGTTAGGTTGAGTTAGGTTTAGGTTAGGTTTGAAACTGCGTCCCCCAACAAAAACGAACTGCTGGTAGAAAAACTAGGGTAGATTAAGTTAGGTTTAGGTTAGGTTTGAAACTGCGTCCCCCAACAAAAACGAACTGCTGGCTGAAAAACTAGGCTAGGTTAAGTTAGGTTTAGGTTTTAGGTTAGGTTTGACCTGCATTCCCTAACAAAAACAAACTGCTAAAAGAAAAAGTAGGTTAGGTTAAGTTAGGTTTAGGTTAGGTTTGGAACTGCGTCCCATAACAAAAACGAACTGCTGGCAGAAAAACTATACTTATTGACAGAGAATTTTATGAGCTGAAATATGTTGTTAGTAATGACATTATTAATAAAAAAATATAAACACTGTCGATTATGAAGGACACTCTATGCAGAAAACTGCTTTTTTATTTCCAACAACATTATTTTTGTAACATCATTGCTATTAAAATAATTTCAGGCGGTTATTTTATACGAGCATTATGCATTATGGTGTTAGATGTATTGTATAATATACATTATGAATCTGAGATATTATGAACGTTATACATAATGATGCTTATATACAATGATATTATACTTAAAAAACGTTATGCTTAACAAAAATAGATAATTTGATTTTATATCAAACGTTCGTTATACACTTTGAACAGTATACAAAACAAGCTTATACAATATGAGTGTATATAATATGAATATTATAGTAAAAGTTCTTATATCATTTATTACTTACCCCTAGTTGAACAATCTACTATTAATTATTGCCTGTTGGGGAAAAGTAATATACATACATATATATACATACAGGGTGATTTCGGGGTCGTGATCCCAACCATTTTTTTCTGACTCAGTAAATGATTGCGATGCTACCTGTATTTATTTTAATTGAAACAAAGATGATTCGTTATTTACGTATTTTTATTTAAAAATTATTATTGACTCAAAATGCGTGGTCACCCTACTTTTAATATACACCTTTTTAGAAAACAAACTCTCTGATAGAAGCGCTCTGCACTTGACATAAGTTTTCTTGGGAAATAGTAGGGTGACCATGATCTCGAATTATCGCAGTTTTTTTTGCTGACTAAAATAAGTCGCTGGTGTACTGTTAGTCCTAACCTATCGTGATCCTTAGGAGAAAGTAAGTTAAATGCTTCTTTCTTGCTCCACGACCCCGTAATCACCCTGTATATTGATCCCCATATTCCTAAAAGGGGTTGACTGAGCATTAGCAACTGATGTTATACTACTAGCATATTTAAATGGGGGTTTAAAGATCGACAAAAAGTGTAATATTGCGGTGACGGTATATAAACATTGTAGATAATTTCGCGTGACTGGCAAAGTAACGGCTTGCCATTTTTTCCTATAGATGCCATAGTACAAATTTAATGTTGTAAAAGTTTTAGCAACTCTATATATATATTGCCTTGGATATGCAACTGCACTCTCTCGCATTTGAACCACGACTGACAAAACAAACGTCATGGTGTGTGCGACACAGATATCGCTATACGAAGTCGAAATTAGCCGATTGCCTCTTTCCAAAGATCGATGTGCATTCTTTATCGCCGTTTACTGTACATGTATACAAGCATTGCTTGGTTTGGTTGGGACTAGATCGATTTGTTTAAAACTGTCATGGATATCTATTTCACAAGATATGTAGACACTACATACTTTACTGTACTGTAGCATAAACCGGTTTAAATGAAGGAAACACCAGATTTACACGTACAACATATGTTATAAAAAAAAATTAAAACAGTATAGGGTTGTAAATACTCACACACAAACGGTGTTACAAAAAGCACACTAAAGAAACACACAGCGAATAAAATAAACGAATAATTTCGACGTACGGATCGAACACAACAAGCAAAATACAGGTTTAAAATAAACAAACAATTTCAACATAAGGATCGAACACGAAAAGCGCAGAATTCAGGCTTATGGCCATAAAAAGTGGTAGAGTCTCACGCGCGTGGGAGACCTGACGACAGGTTTTGCCGGGATGAAAGAAAATAGTTAGCCGAAACGGGAAACAAGCGTGTAAATTCTCTTTTAGAATTTGGAGAAATTTGGCGTACGAAACGCTCGCCTTGGGCACGTCGAGCCCCGCTTGTGACCTGCCTGATCGGTACCAGTGAGCTCACTTACACTAATCTAAAACTTAGGTCTACTCCGGATGCTCAAGCGTAACCTGACGAACGAACGCAGCGTGGTACTGATGCGCTCGGAGAACCCGCGTTAGGGTTCTATGAGGGCGTTCGGCCCGACCGATGCGCTCCGCCGATGCCTCCGCCGACGCCGCTCGCCGCACGATCCAGCAGGCTACACCACGTGTGCAGGGTAGGAGGAAGGCTAGCCTCGCCGCCTCGCTCCCTTGATGATACGCAGCAGGCGCCTAGGCCTCTGGTCGGTACAATCCGTTCCAAAAGGGAAGTTACTGTAACAATTACTTACTATTAGAACTACAGCCGAACCTACGTCGCTAAAGCTGCAGACATAGGACCTTGAGTATGAACTTACCGGATTCCAGCCGAAATAAAAAACCCACAGCAAACGCCCACGGCACCAACTGCCGGAGCGGGAGGTGGCCTCCACCAAACGTACACAGGCGTGGACCACGCCTTACCAAGGCGTACCGGAAGGCCCCAAAGGCACCGCACTCCAAAAACACAGCGACACAGCGCCGCAAATTAGCCGCTTGGCCGCACAAACAAACGGATCCAATGAATTAAAAATTCAAAGAAAAATTATCGAGAATTATGATGACCCCTGACAGCACGTCACACAAATACTAACGAAATTTTCAAATTCAAAAACCGGACAAAACTGACAGCCAGCAAGTAAACATAAAAATCAACCATGCAGGTTATGCTGCAATACTTATTAAGCGGAAAGATATTTGCCTCTTATCAAGACTAATTAATCCTCTTTCTTGTGATGTTGCAATTTTTTTTTAAGTAAAACCTTTTTTTGGCCTCTACAAACTTAGCGTAGTCGCACTCTACCTAGGACAAATAGACATACACAGCTTTGTTTGCCTCGTTTCACTAGACGAAACGATATTTACACTGTATGTATTTATTTATTTGTTTACTCTTTATCTGGAGATAATCAGGTTACGCTTACAGCAACTTCGGATATTATAATATAAGGCGCGGTCCAATTAAAACGGACTCAGGAAGTGGGAAGCAGGGAGGGAGGGACACCTACTTTATTTCCGCGATGAAACTGTTCTATTATATTTTTGTCAGGTTTTGTGCCAGAATACACATGCGTCAGTCGTGTCACGCACGGCATGGTATCATGTCACGTCAGCTTAGTGTCATTGTCAGATTGTGTATCAGAGCTTCATTTTTCCTCCTGTTTATCAATAGCTAGGTTGTAGCTAGGTATTGAATCGCGATTTTTGAATACGTGTATTTCTCATCCTTCTGTAGAATATTTATTTCATTTTCTTTCTTTAAAAAAACAGCAAGCGATATGTAGGTTTTTACTGCCTTAGCACTAAAAACATAATAGTTCTAGTAAAATATTACGAGGTCATAGAAAGGTCCATCACAAGAACAAATTACTCACTTACCCTCACATAAGTTTTACAACAACATACAAACATAACATGACAGCCTACGTGACTTTCAGTATTATGAAACGAAATGTTACGTTCTCGTGCGTTCCCAGTCTAGTGCACAGTCTACAATTTTGATATGCATTTTGTGACAAGTTGTACGCAAATTATAAACGTAGAATTTCTCCTTTCATTATTTAACAAAATGTGCAGCTTTGTCACAGCGAAACGAAAAAGAACTTATGAAATTCTGTAGCAAAGTTTCCTGGAAAAGTTTCGCTATGAAAGGAATAGGTGGTACGTGGCTTTCATAGAGGAATGATAAATAATACATATAACGCATAAAGTAAGTTGCAAAATATATTTGCTTCCGAACTCAGTCCTCAGAAGTTGCTGCGCTGAAAGAAATATAGGTAGTCAATAAGTAATAGTTGCGGCTACAAGTGTATCGATAAGTTCGTTCATTTGGAATAAACGATTTAAAACTTCCGTTAAATTTAACTAATTAGATTGGGGGAACTAATAACAAAAGAAACATGAGTATTTTCTTTCTAGGGTCGGCGGCACATGCGACTACATCGGACATGAATAAAACATTAAACACTAATCGTTATCTCTATTTTAATTGTTAGAAACTAATGTCATAACGCAGAATTGTGATCAATAAATCGCTCTAAATAACCCCCCGTCTGACATTGTAACTCGAGAATATGATATTTGTTGACTTCAAAGTAGAGTAAACATCACGGTGCCTTTATTGCGTCGGAAGCAGTCCCTTTTCTAATAGAAATAGCTGGGATTGTAACCCATATTATTTTTATCATGTTTACATAGGCGTATAAGACGTGATAGTTATCACCAATAGAAGAAAACTGATGAATGGTAGTATGTTATAACTTATCTTCTTATCTTATCTTGGTAATAGGGGTCCTTGCGGATACACTTCGACCCAATGGGATCTTTTGTGTAATTACCCCTTACCGCATCTACGCCATGGCCTGTTCCACCATCTCCATAAATCGGATGATGGATCCCATTGGTAGTGCCTGGAATTCCTCTGGCCCTGGGTAACCATTGCCAAATTCATTCATTCTGGTTCTGGCGAGGGCATGACATTCGCACAATATGTGTTTCATTGTCTCTGTTTCCTCGCCGCACATTCTGCATTCAGCATTGTCTGATAATCCCAGCTTAGTCAGGAGTCCTTTGACCCCAAAGTGACCTGTAAACACCCCCGTTATGGTTCTGAGCTGTCTTCTGCTGTACTTCCTTAGTTTGTTGGTCCAGCGCGTGTTAACCCTTTCCATAAAGAGCTTCGAATGCCTCAGGCCTGCCGTGTGTTATAACAGTAATAAAGACTATTAATTCCCGTTTTGTTATAATATTTAATGAGTAATAAAACTGTTGGTATAAAGCATGAGTACCTAAAAAAAGTGAATTATTGTAAAAGTTAAAGAAAGTTGTACTCGTACTATCAGGAACCAGAGACAATTGGCTATTAGACAATTTTTTTCTATGATATGTTATATAAAGACTCAATAATAGAAATATTAGTGAAAAAAAAAACCACTTCAATATCATAAAAACTCAACGAGATACTACAATGTTAAAATCACATTTTTAGAGTTTCCCAAAAACGTGCCGCTTCGCATCGCTTCGTACTGAAAGCCCATAGTAACGACGAGACATACGTTGTTTGGGGAAATCGAGAACTTTGTTCTGCAAAAACTTGCGTTTATCGTAACGGTTTCATAACAAAAGTTACCATACATTTTGATTCCTAACGTGTCATAAAAAATGACACGTTAGGAATCAAACTCAAAACTTGAATATCTTTCCTTATTTTGCTTATTTTAACAGGATGTTATATAATTTTTACAAATTTCGGTTACAGTCAAGTACCTAATTGCATAATGCTTTTCAAGGTTACTAAAAAGAAATAAAAATAAATGGAAGCCTGCTTGGAGCAGGCACTACTGGCCTAGTAGTTGGTGTGATTGATCGATTGATGATTTAATAAGATAAGAACAATAATTTAGGAAAGCAATTTTTAGTTCAATTAAATTGGCCGATAAAGCCAAGCTAAAAAGGTTCTTCAATAAAGATTACGGGTGTTATTGATGCGTCAAGACATGCCTCTCATAAAATATACAGCCTGGCAAAATAGAGTAGAAATTAATAGGGGCGCCACTATCGCCAATAATGGCAACTTGAATAGCACGACCTAGAGATATTGATACTTCAGTCATGCACGGATTTAATCTTCTCGATTGTATTTTCTTTTCCCAAAATTTAAGAGTATTAGTTATTTCAATACACACACCCAGAATCTAAGTCGGGACCCATTTTCGTTACTATAAGTCAAAACAAGAATGAAAATGGACTCCAATCCTGAGACTGAAGTCCATTTTTTTGGAAATCCAAAATTTGGAAATACAAATTTTGCATTTCCTGTCTAACCCCCCAATCAACCATTTTACTTTTTCTAAAACTTGTTATTGTTTATCCATGTTTTAATTCTTTTTTGAAAATTTATTGTGTAAAAAATATATCGCAAATCGCAAGTATCAAGCTGATTCACAAATTATTGACAACATAACCCATTGAATTACCATGAAAACACTTAAAAAAGCTTGAAAAGATGGATATTCTGTAAAATAATTCAAAAGTCACAATTTATAAAACTCTAGAATCATTAGAAAAACGTCATCTCATCCGTTCTTTGGTAAATATTATCCAGTTCCAACAACAAGGTTTCGGCTTCAAATTCTGCCATACACCGTCTTAAAAACGTTAAGTATAAATAACTTGGCGGGTGCCATTCCGGATAATTCATCGTTTGCCACAATATTCACAGCCGGTAAATTCACGCAATCCAATAAATGCGAAAAAAATCCGACATTGTTGACAGCAGAGATACTATGCCAAGCTGTAAGAATGCATTAAAAATCATGAAGCGTACCGTGTCGATGTGTCGTGTTTGATGGATGGGCATGAAAAACAGCCATAAAGGAGAACCTCGTTAAAGGTTAGTTTCCATCATCGTCTGACGTGACCTGGCGCTATTTTTGATCCCTGCTAATACACTGCCTAATGGAACTAACCCTTAAAACACCCACGTCAGTCAGTTGCGTGCGATGGAAGCATAAGAGGATCAAGGACTATCCAGTGGGATGTAAACAACTTCACTAAGTAAAATGTTGTTGTGAATTTGCAAGCTTTTGTAAAACGAACATAAGTAGTAAGTATTAAATCATTTGGCTATTTGACAACTTTTTTCTGTGATATGTTATAGAACACTTCAATATCATAAAAACTCACCGAGATACTACAATGATAAAATCACATTTTTAGACTTTCCCTAATACGTGCCGAAACGCTCCCTACTGAAGCCCGTTATACAGTGACGTCACTACTCATACGTTGTTTGGGGAAATCAATAACTTTGCTCTGCAACTATGTTAAAACTTGCGTTTATCGTAACGGTTTCGTAACAAAAGTTACTATAAATTGTATGGATTATTTAATGGTATTTAATAATTTTATACTTTTAAAATGGACTTTCCCATCCAACTTTGGAGGCTCATAAAAAAAGTTACATGTTAGGTATCAAACTCAACACTTGAACGTATTTCCTTATTACCTATGCTTATTTTAACAGGATCTTATATAATTTTCACAAATTTCAGTTACAGTCAAGTACCCAAATTATAACATCAAATTTTACTAAGAGCCTCGTTAATTGACTCATTACTCATTAGATATTGCGCTGATTACGTAAAGAACACCGCTTAGTAAAATTTAATGAGGAATATCAGCTTTCGCTTCTTATACAATAAGTAAGTACTAGTACATATTTAATAACGTTTTAACTCCTTCGATTTCAGAACAGAAGCAGACACTAAGAAATAATAACTTAGTAACAGGTCAAAAGTCAAAGGTTACATCATTCTTTCGGTTCATTTTTATATCAGCTTAACTAATCCGTATTAATGTGGCATTGTTTTCCAAAAAGCCGGGTATCAGATTATTCAATGAATTGTCGCAGTTTTGTATGGACCTAAACTGGGTATGTGCTGATGTAAACAAACTTTGTGACCAATCGAGTACGTACACGTACATCAGTGATGCCCATGGGAGTGCAAGGTGGTTGGACCATTGTATTGTGACTCAGGCTGCCTGGCAAACAGTCCTTGAATCAGGTGTTAAGTATGATGTGTACTGGTCGGACCACTTTCCACTATATTTAAAATGTAACTTGAATATGGTAATTAAAAAAGCGGTACCGAACTTTGTAACGAGTAATAGGGTGATCTGGGGTGAAAGAACCACTAGCCAAATAAAACAGTATAATGAACTATGTCATTCCAAACTTAGAGAGATCGACTTTCCATCAGATCTCCAACACTGTTGTAGTCATTTTTGTAACGATATAGATCATAGACGGATAATTACACAGTTATATACCAATATCGTAACTACGTTAAGTCAGGCGGCCAGTGAAACATGTTATAAGTTTAAGGCCAAGTCCCGTAGTGTTGTGGGCTGGAATAAACATGTTTCAGAGGCACATAAAGAGGCTAGGTTCTGGTTTGATGCGTGGGTAAAATATGGCAAACCGAAATGTGGTTTTGTTTACGAAAATATGACCAGAAGTAAAAAAGTATTCAAAAGCAGACTTAAGTGGTGCCAAGATCACCAAGAACAGCTCAAAATGGACATTTTAGCGTCTAAACATGCAAACGGAGATTTTAAAAGCTTTTGGCAACATACAAATAGATTGAGTGGTAAGCCGAGTTTGCCTGTAACCGTTAATGGTATAGCAGAGCCAAGGCTTGTCGCGAATATGTTTTCAGCACATTTTAAAGTGGACTCCCCTCTAGGTCCTTCATCTTGCGAGGTTAAAGCCCAAAATATTCAGTTCACGCCACGTGTCTCCGGAGACATGGTTTCAAGGATAATAAGCAAAATGACAAGAGGAAAATCCCCGGGACACGATGGCCTTAGCATAGAACACCTGCAGCATGCTGGACCACATTTGCCACGAGTTTTGTCTCTGTTATACAACTTGTGTATTAGTCATTCGTACTTGCCTTCAGAAATGTTACGCACTATTGTGGTTCCAATTATCAAGAATCGAACTGGTGACGTCTCGGACGGGTCCAATTACAGGCCCATATCGCTGGCGACTATTCTGGCTAAAATCCTTGACAGTGTGCTTAACTCTCAATTGGATAAATATCTGACTTTGCATGATGCCCAATTCGGTTTCCGAGCGGGACTCTCTACTGAAAGTGCCATATTGAGTTTGAAGCACACGGTCAGGTATTACACGGACAGGAAGACGCCAGTATACGCATGCTTTTTGGACCTGTCCAAGGCTTTCGACCTCGTTTCTTATGAGATTCTTTGGACGAAGTTGGAGAAAGCTGGTTTGCCGCCAGATCTCATAAATATGTTCAGATTTTGGTACGGAAATCAGCTAAATCACGTTAAATGGGCCGGGGAGCTGTCTGATCCGTATGGGCTGGAATGTGGTGTGAGACAAGGTGGGTTAACGTCTCCAAGCCTTTTCAACCTATACGTAAACGCGCTCATAGAGGAACTCAGTAGCACACATGCTGGCTGTCACGTTGGCGGTATATGTATCAACAACATAAGTTACGCTGACGACATGGTGCTGCTGGCTCCCTCTGTGGGAGCGCTCAGACAACTTCTCGGTATTTGTGAGTCATACGCGAACACTCATGGTTTACTGTACAATGGCAACAAAAGTGAACTCATGATCTTTAAGGCCGGTAGCAAGTGTCCTAAAGATGTTCCTCCGGTGACCTTGAATGGAACCGCGCTAACAAGGGTTAAGCAGTTCAAGTATCTGGGACACTATGTTACCGAGGATCTTAGAGATGATGTGGACATTGACAGAGAGCGCAGAGCATTGTCGATTAGAGCTAATATGTTGGCCCGTAGATTTGCGAAGTGTTCAGACGCAGTGAAGGTCACATTGTTCAAAGCGTACTGCACTTCTATGTATGCGAGCAGTCTATGGGTCAAATATACGCAAAAATCTCTCAATGCTCTGCGCGTGCAATTTAATAACGGGTTTAGGGCGCTGTTGAGGCTGCCTCGCTTTTGCAGCGCGTCAGCGATGTTTGCTGATGCCCGCACGGATGACTTTCATGCCATCCGTCGAAAGAAGGTAGCATCACTCCTGGGCAGACTGCGAGGCAGCAACAACAGCATTCTCAACATGATAGCAAACAGGTTTGATTGTCCAATAACAGCCGGGCTAATCAAGCTTGTAAAATCTAATTTAGAGATTATGTTTTAGGTTAATAATTTTATTTTAATTGTGTTCATTATGTACTAACATTAGCTATAAGTTTTAAATGTAATCTAACACTAATGGATCTTTAGTTATCTGGAATAAATAATTTTGAATTTGAATATTCTTAGAAAATGGCTCCGCTTAATTATGTAAGAAAAGGCTTAGGTTGAGTCGTGCTCTTGGTAATCTGATCACGAACACGTAGAATGGGTTGACGGATAATTTTATTTGCTTTTATTCCAGTAATGTTTTTTGCTACGATACGAATATTATAGATTTTATGGACCTAAGTTCTGCACAGGCGTATCAAGATTGATATGATTTTGACGAACGCTTTAGCTTAGTTGGTAGTGACCTACGAAGCAGGAGGTCCCGGGTTCGAATCCCGGTAAGGGCATTTATTTGTGTGATGAGCACGAAAATTTGTTCCTGAGTCATGGATGTTTTCTATGTATTTAAGTATTTGTATCTATTAAATATATCGTTGTCTAGTATCCATAACACAAGCCTTATTGAGCTTACTATGGGGCTAGTTCGATTTGTGTAAGATTGTCCCCTAATATTTATTATATATTATTTATTATATGCCGAATTGGAAAACCGAGAACAATACCGTTCTCGGTGTGTTGCGACTGACATTTACAACAACAATTTAGGTATTTTTGGGCATCGCGTCGTCGCCGATTGTGAAGCCAATTTTTTCATATACCATCTTAGCGATATTTAAAATTAAGTACCTATGATAGCCATCGATTGAAGCCGATAGGTACTTTATTTGTTAAGTATTCAATATAAATTGTAATAAAACGATTTAAAGGATTAAATTGCGTATTGTAGAGACTGGCTGCCTCTACAGAAGAATTATAAATATAATTCACATATCTGTCAGTCAAATAATGTTTAAATAATAAAATATCGATTCAGTTCTCATCTGAGCACCACTATAAACATATTGTAGGTACTCTTTAGGAAAATAATATCATTTAAATTCACAAGTTTACTGTTTAAATAATCGGGTTCGGTTCAGGAGGTCCAAGTTGTATTTAGGGGTGGATTTTCGCCATACAAATTTGTATGCCATACATTTAGTTTGGCATGTCTTAATGTGTAAAACGTCCTCATTGCAATATTCCATAGTAGATGAAAGGCCTTGGCTGTAAAACGTCTTAATGTTTTAAAGTTTTAATAGGCAAATGAGCCAGATGATCATAACGACCAATGTGGTAGAACGTCTAGGTAGCATAACGATAATACATAATTTTATTATTACCTCACCGGTATTCCAAAATCCTTATCCTTACTGTATGCTCCTAATGATAGATCATTTGTCAAATTACATAGTTAACGAGTTCATCTTTTGTAAATCCATCTATTCAGGATAGATTACAATCATTATCAATGATCCGTACAACCTAGTCGTTTTAAAATTATAACGTTTTACGTATTTGGGCATTTTGCAACTAAGACATTTTGACGATCAAGACCTTTTGCTAAGGCAGAGAACACACGGAGCGGTGCGGCGCCGCCTGCCGCGGCGGAACGCGGACTGCTAGACCGCGCGGAGAGGCGGTTTTGCTGCGGAACCGCGCGGTGCCGCTTCACACAGCGGAGAATCGAAAAGAGCTCATTACAAAAATGGACTCTGCGGTGATTGCATAAGATCACAAGTTAGTATCTCATTGGTGCTCCACTCACAACTGCTAGCGGAGCCGCGTGTGCGCAGTGCCGCTCATCCGCGGAGCCTCGGCGCACGCGATGTTGCTGCTCATCAGCGGGGCGCACCGCGCGGATGAGTGGCACTGCACACACGCGGCTGACGCTGACGCGCCGCGCCGCTCCGTGTGTTCTTCACCTTAGATAGTCGTGATACAATTAAGACCTTATGCAATTAAGTCGTTCTGCCTATTTGCGCATTTCACGAATTAGACGTTTTGCTAAGTAAGTCTTTATAAAACTAAACCTTCTTGCATACCATGACAAAATACAATTCTGACCTCCTGAACCGAACCCAAATAATCAACCCCGAGTTAGAATCCCTATAGTATATTATTTAATTTTTAATCCCGGCATTTCGTAACTCTTGATATTTACAGCGTCTGGGATTGCCGGTAAACGCAATTCCTTTTATATTATTTTATTACTATGACTGATAATTGCGAAAACCTAAGCTAGAATTATTATTTCTTAATAATTAAAATTTGATGACACGCACCGGTGCCACCCACCCGTACGATACCAATATTTAGTATATAGGTATTTAAACCAAAACATTGATATGTTGCTTTCAAAACTACTTATTGGGAACAGTTATTGTTACTGAGCAACACACACTCTTAACGTAGGTATACACACATGGGCAAAAAAATGACATCATGACATCATAGTTTTTGTTTCTGCCCTACGATGCACCGGGGTGGTACAATAAAGAATTATTCAGATCGCAGATGTTTATGGATACGGCACCTTAAGTTTTCTTTATTATCATCTCTGGTGTATGTGACGTCATCCTAGGCCGTAAGTGGGATTTTCATGGAAATCGCAAAATTATGTACATACCATGGGCGTTAATGAAAAAGGTCCCAGATTGTGTATTTCTGCCAAATTCCCCAAAAAATATCAGTTATGTGTTTTTGTGAACATCCCTTTACTTGAAAAAAATGAGCAATTTAAAATAAAATTTGCATTGGTTTGGGATATGCTTGTAGTACGGCGTAGATACTAGATATGCGACCATAAATCTTTAAACTAAGCGCCTCGGTTGGCCACCACCGTTCGATAAATTTAGGATAGTTTACAGTCCTGTCGCGCTTTGTTTAGCAGTGTAAAGGTTCAACTTGAATGTTGCGTTTTACGGTGAAGTAGAAATTACCTGAGACTTCGTCTACTAAGGTGTGAGCGTTTGAGTTTTTTGGATTTTTAGTTATTGTGATAAAGACTAAATAAGGTTAAAATATGTTTAACCGCTTTGATATAATACGCAAAAGGGAATTTTGGGACTGGTTCGTTTTATGAGACAGTTTTTTTGAGATTCATCCCAATTGAAATTGAGTCGTATCGATAGAAGTGTACCTACATCGAGTTTCGTTCTTTTTGAAAATAGGTCTTTTAGATATTAAGTGTTGGTGTACTTTAAGTTTAGGAGTCGAATGCGCCGAAAGGAGTTTACCTTATGTAGTAGGTATAAACCCACAAACGTTAAAATGCACTTCATCATATTCAGAGTGTTAAGCTTTTTTTCAGATGACACTTGACTTTTTTGATGACTTACGAGTATGACATAGTCTTGAGTTATGCGCAAAAATAATAACAGTACTTATATTTGTCGCAGGGAAATGAAAAAACGAGTTGCCTTTTTTGGCTGATTTTGTCATTTCACTAAACAGCCTCAGGTATTTGATCAAATTACTGATTTTTTCTAGGCAAATATTAAAATGGATTCGCCATTTTAACATCCTGCGTGTTTTGGTCATATCCCTTAGAGATTTGATCAAATCTCGGGATTGGCCGTTTCCCTGCGACATATAAATATTCCAAGCAAAACGTACCTACCTGAAATGCAATGGAGTAAATCTGAAGGCGGGGTTATAATTAAACGAAACGTAAATTTATAACGAAAATTTACTATTAATTAAATCTACGCAGATTAATTGCAACACATGAACATGATACTAGATGCGACAACGTTGATTAGATTAATATCACTGCAAAATTCTTGCATAGCTAAGCAATTCTTCTAGAATTTCACAATTTTCGTGATCACCGATCGGATTTATCCCAATGTATCTTACCCAGGCCACTTTCTTTCATAGCTTTCGAGTTTAGTAAAAGCATGGTCGCCCTCCTCATATAACGCTTCACCGAACTTAAAGGTACGATGTTGAACGAAATTTACAGTCCGTGGCACCTCAAGTTATATTAGATGTACCAATCGTGAATGGAAATAGGTGCACCGCATCGAGTACCGCCATGCATATTTCATAGTGGCACAAACTGCCCCAGACTGCAGGTAAATTTCTATGTAACTTGAGTAAAAATTTCTATGTAACTCTCTACTACAAGAGGGATGAGGACATTATGTATAAGAAACAATGTATTACAAAAATAACTGTAGTCAATAAGAATTTCCTAATTGTATTTCCTTCTGGCCGCTTTTAGCTTGTCATTGAATACCTACATAAATAATCCATTCCTCACGTGTGTTGAATCCACAGACCACCTCCACTAGACGGAGCATGACATACGACACGAGCTCACCATGCATATGGGCGATTAAATATCGGTAGATATTACTGATACAACGCGTGTTTCACATCTTCTTTATCATTTTATGTTTCGAGATTGTCGTCGGATTGAACAGAAATATTTATTTCACGTTTGGTGCACACACAAGTCCGAAACATGGTCGCAACTGAACGAGCGGCCGGTCGCTTAATGTCGCAATGCTATACAATTGACCATATCTGATGTGAGCGCGCGCCGCCCAACTAGCTCCGTCTAGTGGAGGTAGTCTGTGGTTGAATCAAAAGATACAGGTTAATATTTGTCGCCTTACGCCACAGCTCAGTGGTAAGGTAACGCAACAGTTACAATGGCCTTTCAGAAGTAATATATATAATTACAATTGATTTATTGTCTAATCGCTTTTAATTACTTTCGTGTCTAAAGTTTTTGTATATTTCTAAAACACTACCTACCTACCTATTTCAAACAAAATTAAAGATGCATTGGACAACCCAATTTAGCACTCGAGTTTAAAAATTTCAAATTGCCCGTAAATGTTGAATTATTTTAGCGAAGATGTTTGCAAATTGCGGCGCTTTTACTCGGAAACAAAGCTCGGATGAACGAGATCGGCGGCTTTTCTTAATGCGAGAATAAATAATTCTTCACCAGGGCCGCGTCGTCACATCTCTTTGAAATACATTCCAATTTATTTAACCCTCTTCAGGATTCTTTTGTGGCTAATGCTTAATTCGCAGCAGATGGAAATAATGAACGCGTCATTAGTTTTATGTGACGTCACCGTCTCTAGTGTAGCTTGGCAAATTCGTTCGTGATACTTCCATGGTCCGCGGGCGACGGGGGACGAAGTACAGCGGAACATTATTAACTGTGCGTGCGGCGGGGGCCGTGTGACAAGAGCGTTCAGGCGGCTGCCGGTCGTGTTGGCGGTAACTTGTGTACCTATCAGTGGCGTGATGTAGGTATTGAAATCCTTGGGCATCCCGGTGCAGATTCGGCGTACGTTTTCCTTAAGAGCTGTAGAATGAGGTGCTCAAATACCTGATATTAGGCAAGCCGGTAGGAATCGAGTTCTTTGGACACCACGCTACCGGTACCTATATGTATAATTACGGCTGCATAACAATAATCACAAGAGATAACTACGCAAAGATGAGTCTGCCGATCAATAAAGTTATTTGATGTGGAGCAAAACAAATTGCACATAACACAATACAATACAAAAGTATGATTTTATTGCACACCAAAAGAAAATTACATTGCAAACTTATATAAAAACAGTGGTAAACAATAGGCGGTCTTATCGCTGAAGAGCGATCTCTTCCAGACAACCTTTTTTTATAATGTATATATAATACATACCTATTTTAAAAATTGCTTTCTAGCTGCAAAAATGCAGTTGGAAGGCAGTTCTTTTCCAGGTGAAATAACTGCATCAAAATTTTAAACTAACTGCGCAGTCCGCTTGCAGTCGGCGTGCAGTTATTTTAACTACAAAAAATCTGCCTTCAAACTGCACTTGCAGGCAGAAAGCATCGAAAGACTGCTATGGCTTTAAAGGATATCGGCAGACATATATGTACGTAATTCGCATCGTGTGTAGCGGTGCTCAATACGTCATCGTCCCCCGCCCCCCGCGCGGACCATGGGAGTGTCACCAACGAATTTGCCAAGCTATAGTGAAGCATTCCAGTTGGGATGTATTGGGATCATAGTTCCAAAAAAATCTTAGTTCATAGGATCTTGGCAAAAGACAGCGACATCATAATCATTTCAACCAAGAGACGTCCACTGCTGAACATAGGTCTCCCCAAAGACTTGCGCAACGAACGGTCACGAGCTTTATGCCTCCATCGACTTCCAGCGACCTATCCATGTCGTCTCACCATGTAGGTACCCGACCACGGAAAAGCAAAAAAGAGGATTATGACTTTTCACGAAATGAAAATCGCTTACGAAACGAATCAATCAAATCGCGTGCGGGTCAGTTTCGTAGCGTAGTCTAATGTCGTTCACAATTTCTATTCGCTGTAATTTAAACTTTTTTTAAATAACCTCTTTATAAATGATAAATTATTTTTCATCACACTTGCTCGTAAAGGGTATCATAACACGGCTCCTAATAGACTCTCGTTAGTAATCCCCTTCTTACTACCCTCGCCTCGGTGCACAATGTACTATTTCTACCAGGTAACACGGTCTTCAAACGGACACAATATTCTCGGAATAAGTCACGCCTGTTGATTTAATCTTGAGATTCAAACTCCACTATTTCAACGTCTCATGTGCTTCTTTCTTATGAGAATTCCTGCGTCCGAACTTAGTTTAAAAAAAAGAAATGCTCTAAAGAATGTTCTCTAAAGAAAACTGTTATTTGAATAGCGAATGAAGTTATATTGTGATTTTAATCGTAAGCCATGAATGAAACTGTGGAAGAGAGGAACATAGAGAGATCTCTCTGTAGGTGGGTGTTGTGCCTGGGGGCCGAAGTCCGAAGGAAGTTGGTTGGAAGTGGTATATGTAAGTGTTTCCGTTATAAACACTTCGATAGTGTGATGCGGAACTGTATGGGAATTGTGCCGTTTGTATGGGCGTTGATGTAAGCGCCATCTGTCGTGGAATTGCTGTAACTGTCTTCTTCTTCCAACGAGTGTCACTAGGTGGCAGTGTCGCCACAAAACCACCTGTTAACAATGTCGCCAGTGCATTTAATTTAAAAGCGTTGGCTCTTCAAAAAGTAAATCGTTGCGGCAACGCAGTTTAATATGAATACGGTTCGTGAAAGGCAATAATAATAATATGGAACTGGCGCATAAATATAGAGATTACTCATTAATTACAATGTCAACATTTATATTCATTAAATATAAAAGGTTTTTATACGAAATGAAACAAGCGTAATTTCCCGATTTATTATTTCCGTATTTATTTCCATTTTGTTTTACATTCATTATTTCTCTTCGCGATTCAGTAAATGCAATCTTAATTTTCATTAATTTTAATATTCCTACATTATTCTCAAAATGTACCTACTAACTTAATACTTAATATTTACTAACTTAATACTAAATTGTAAAAATTTGTAAATAAACCAGTTTTTATACCACATAGTCTTGTTTTATTTGAATTTAACAGAAACACAAGGTAAACCAACTTTCGATCGAAAGTTTTAGTAAGCTATCGTTGGCGGGCGGCGAACGCGGCCGGCGCGCCGGCGCGGCGGCCGCTGCAGCGCTCCGGTGTTGTGACTGGTGTAGCTCCTAAATGACTTCGCGGCCCATTATAGAACTTGGCATAGATTATCTGTACACTGATATCTATTTTGAGAAATAAATGAAAAAAATTAAAATGGTCCAACTTTGAAAAAATCGAGTTTGAAAAACAAAATTACATTTTTTTTATGTTTCATTCAAATTTAAAATTTTCAAAAAATGCAGTTAGGAAGCTTATTAAGCCCTTTCAACATTCCCCTTGTTTATTTAATTATACCTACTTAACACTTGGTACTTGGGTTTGAAGTAGCGCAGACTTGTGAGTTAGTCAATACTTCAACGATCTTTAACTCATAAACTATATTGTACGGCAAAAATATTGTATATTTGGGTCGAGGGCTTATGTATGTCCTACTTAATCAAATATCACTAAAATCGGAAACATTAATATTTTTTAGCTGTCCGCTTGGCGTGCATTGCCCCAGAGGTCAAATTACTCAAGTTGATGTTTAACCGTTTCATTGGTCTGACTGCTTTGAAATTTCGGATCTGTGCGCCAATCCTGTTCCAAAACAATATAGTCAGAAGGTTAACGAAATTCGAATCTGCAGTTGTTCCGCAGTTTAGTAGAGCCCAGGCCCGTACGTAGAGACCCAAGGCCCCAAGGAACTTAGTATTTATAATTTATAAGACAAGCCAGGCTTTTGTGCTTATAAGGGTTTAATAGTGTCCAACAATGTGCACCAAAAGTAATTAAAACTCAATTTTAACGTGGTGTTGATATAAATCTACATACAAAGATAAGAAGTAGACTTTTTAAAAGAAGTTAAACATAAGTATTCAAAAGGTTCATCCCTTATCAAATGAAGCACGCAGTCTGTACGGGAGCAGCGATTTTATGCTTAGCCGAGTGCTAGTCCGCAAATTACCGCGATTGTTTACGCAGCTAACTTTGGCGTAACTTTATTGCTTGCCGACGTTTCCGCGACAACATTGCCCCTTCCGTTTTGTCTGCGTTCCTGGACGAGCCTACTGTTTGTAAGTTGCTAGAGCTACTTGAACTTCGTAGTTTTTCCCATTTCTTCACAGCATATATATACCTACAATTTTATATCTATTTCGCATATGTCGTAGGGTTGAACCTGACATTATTGCTATGGTAATCAAAAATTATCAGCGCAAGCTCTGTAGCTATTCATCAGTTTAAGTAGTAATATAATTTCCCTGTGAAATGTTGAAGGTTTCTACGGAACAAAGCTCAAATATATTTACATTGCACGCAGTTCTAATCTATAGTAAAAATAAGCAATAAATGCCAAAAAAAAAAGTCATAATAGAAAAGTGACGAAAAAATTTTGGATTTTTGTATAATCCAGAAAATCCAGTCGTAGCAAAAACTTATATTGGGGTGATTCTTGAAAGTGCATTCTTGAAATTAATTAAGTCATAATGTATTATTTGTAAAAAAATGTTTTTAGGGTCTATACGTCAAAAGGAAACAACGGACTCCTTATAGGATCACTTTGTTGTCCGTCTGTCTGTCCATCCGTCTATCTGTCATGTCATGACCCTTTATATCAGCAACGCTTAGAGGTATCGAGTAAAATAAAACCATATAGTCAGGTTTACGGTCCCTAGAAGCTCTGAAAAACAAAATTCTAAGTTAAGGTAAAAAAAAAAGATATGGCCGTTTATGCCCCAAAATACGTATATTTCACCACTCTCAAGGAAACCAAAATTTATAGGGTACTTTCCGCTGACCTAGAACTATGGAAATTGGCATGTAATACCACAGATTATCTAATAGTTATTCGAACAGATACGCTCTCTCCCGCAATACAGTAGAAAAAAACATTCTGGAATCTTAACGCCCGAAGTGTGGTCGTCGACCCCGCGCGGCGTAAAATCAGGGCTGTCGATCGATACCCAAATAATTTTTTTCACGGATAGGTTGAACTAAAAACAGTTTTTATTGTTATAATCATTTTATTGTTTATCTATACAGGTGTTTAACCTTCACATAATGATTTATAATTATTTTCCTAGTCTAAAATGGGTTAATATTATTTTTTTTATTTTTCGATGTTTTCGTATAGCTATAAAAAATAAACAATATTACGTCACCTCATAAACGTAAAATTGTGTACAGAACACCATGGACGGTAATAAATAAATCCTAGCCCATTGACGTACCGTCAGTACTTAAAAAAAGCACGTATCTGATACTGACTCCAGGTAAAAACGCAGTAAGTGAGTATGAAGTTCGTGTGTTACTTTGACGTTTTCTTTTACGACGTTTTTACATATATACGAGTTTTTTTAAAGTAGCGTCGGTATATAATACTACTTACTTTTGAAATCATTGCCTAGATCGCATATTTATGACACCATATCATATTTATATTCCATATTTACAAATTTTAATTTATTTACATATTTACATAATTCCATTCTGGGTCATTTTTTTATATTACCGCACTGGGTTTTTAATATACTAAGTAAGTACGATGGCGTTAGAATATGAATGAAAAGGAAAATGAATGAGAACTGTATAAACTATGTAAATAACTTTATGTGTTCTAACAGAGTCAGGTCTAAAAAAGCCACTTGCGTAACCTGATTTTAAATACTGCGGTGGAAGCTGCATCTCTGATATTCGCGGGTAGTCTATTATACACCGACGGGCCCATTATGTAAACAGACCTTACAGACTTCGATAGTTTGTGATTAGGTGTAACTAACTCTGGTAATACCGTCTTATAGTACGGGTTGGCTTAAAGTATTGAGAATTTTTATTTTTTTTAAATATAAATATGGACTCAACTGCTACAGGATTATGGATATAAATATGGTAAACTTAATAGTACATTACATAACTAGGGTGGTAATAATACAAAGAAAGGCCGAGATCGCAGTAGTTAATATGCGATCGAGGGCTTTCTTTATTACCTCCCGTGTTGTGTACATCATTTTATGTCTACACTTGGCCAGAAAGCTGCTTTTTCCGTACGCGCAGCGTGCGGAAAAAGTCACTTTATGGCCAGGTGTGGCATAATCGTATTTTATGTTTTAAATCAAAATAGCAAAAGGCTCTGCGTCTTCGATCTTCCGTAGTTTGCTTTTCACCATTTGCGGACGACGGGCAAGCACTCACGTTGATACACTTCAGCGTGTATTGTGTGTGGGACTTGAAGAGTCTCTGATCTTTGCTCTCGAAATCCCTTTTTCCGAAATCAGACCCAGACAAGGATTTTTTCTCAAACCTCAGTTTGCATTTAAAGTTTACATTTTCCGGAACGCATTTTTTATCGGCTGTGTAATTACTGTCATTGCCAGGCATGTTATCATTCGTGAATGCAAAGTATTTTTCGTCATCCATAACTATTGAAGTGTTTTCACTCAGATACTTTCGCCGCAACAGTCTGCATTTTTTTGGGATTTCCTCCAGTTGTTTTTCGGTGTACTTTGGTGCTTTCTCTCTATTGAAATATTTGATGTAGTATTTTTTCAAAATATTTCTGATACACCAACGGGAAACCTAATATTTCCCGGCTAATTTGTTTGGCGACATACCGACCTTGTTTTCTGCGAATTTAGCCACTTTATTTTGATTTGGTGCATTAAGAACAGAAGGTCTACCCGTTTTTGGTAAATCTTTAGTACCTATACCAAGTTCCCATTTTCATTTTCACTTTGGAAGTGAGCAAATTTGTCCAAGCAGGCCATGGACACATTCACGAATTCAGATGGTATTTAACGCAATAGATGTTTTTTTTTAATATGGCTTCCTGAAAGATTTTGCCAGTGTCATGTCGAATAACTAGTATGTTCAATAAGAACGCTTCGGAAAATTTAGAGTGAGACAGAAAAATGTTGCTATTGTGGAATGAGAGGAGGAGGGACGGAAAACAGAACTAGAGGAACAAAAAAAAGAAAAATTTTAAACACACAAGAACTGAAGAATAGATGTAGACCGGGATTAGCTTACAGCTTCAAATTCTTGACAAATGTTGATGTAATTGTTTTTTTTTCATGCTGCCAGTCTTATTTGATAACAGTCTCATTACTTTAAACCAACCCGTGAGTATGAGGAAAATCTCCATTATTTACATATCTGCACTACAATGAGGTTAAATGAATAACAGGTAGATTTAAATGCAAGTACCGTTGATAGTACTAATACTTATTCTGTGCCGTTGAGTAAATCTCAGTTATTTATTTCCAACAAATCATTCTGAAAACGTTGGTCTGGAAATTCATGTTATGTGCTCAACTCAGTCAACTGTTTTCCGGAAGAAATATTTCAATCCTTCTCGTTATTTAAAAGTTCGATGCAGTGACAAAAAGGCAATTAAAAATATGTAATGAAAGACATTTTAAATATGGTGCTTTTAGTTCGGATTTATTTTTATTACCTGGACGGAGCAATCGCATGAATCCCCTTATAGCACGCCAATGTTTATCGCCAACGTAAACCATTAATCTAATTCTAGCGAGTTTGTACATACGTAAGAGAGGGACGAATGCTTGACGTTGGTGATAAAGATTGTGTCAATTTGGTACGCATATACCGTGTATTAACGTACTCCACCGAGTAGTCTCTTCTCAGTCTACAGTGTTCCTTTTGCCCCGAAAATCTTGCATGCTCACTTTTTTCGATAAATCAATAGTATTGATCATTGTAAACGCAAGACTAAACTCCCGGATGTCCATTAAGCTGCTTTTTTTTGTAAAAAAAATCTCAAAGCGTATTGTATTGAAGTATAGATAGTGAAAACTAAAATAAGTACTAATATTTTTTCGCTTTGTTCACTCTATTCGATATTCACTTTAACTTCATCTAGATGCTACTGACACAAAAATAAGTATTTCTGAAAACGCACTGCATTGTGCTGTAGTGTACCAATATTTGCAGAAACGAATAGTTTTTATTGTTCTTTAATATTCCCGTAGCGTGCGCTGCTGGACTTTTGAATTGGTGGCTCAGGATGACTTAGTCCCACCTTGGTCCACAATACTATTTCGTCACCTTCTTGACTGGTCCTCTTTGCCGTAATAGTCCACTGCTTTAATTTGTCAACCACAGTGCAAACTCATCAACATTCCCATTTCAAATACCTATACTGCCTACTCGTCCACATTCGACCACAGTGCCATTCGTCAAAATGTTTATATCGAGCATTGTCCTGACTTGTTCATATTTCTATAATGCCGTAGACTTTTGAACTGGGGTTAATAGTGTCTTCATTTGTCGCTGATCAATTTAACAGAGTAAGCTTTAGTCAAAAACATTACATGTAAAAAGATGCAAGTCTCGCGACGCAGTTCTCCTACAACAAAAGAGTTTTGAGATGTAATGATAAACCAAGTCAGTACTGGGGAGGAGGGCGTCAACAGAACTCGATCTCCACCGACTTGCCTATTATTTACCCGTGGAAGATTCTTTATTTGAGAACTATAAAATGTCTTCCTTTATTTATTACATTCCAATCCATTCTATTTTCAATTTGAACTACAAAATTAACTTTGTAATCGCATGTATTTGTATAGGATTACTTATGCAGTTTGTATTGAAATTGTAATAATTTTAGGTTTTGCATGACATGACAGGCTAACAGCTAATTATGTTTAAAATTTGGAGCTTGTGGGTCTGCTAGAAGTACCTTAGAATTATGATGATCATCAGTCAGTCAGTCAGTGACAAAATTAAGGAACTTTGACGTGCAAATACTCGTAGTTCTTAAACTACCTCTACACGTATAAATTGAATGTTATTGAGAATGAGAATATATTTAAGTCTTATTACGCCCTATATATCCCTGAAAATGCAGGGTTGTAGCTTTAGCCAGCACTAAATTACGGGAGGCTGAAAGTGGCCTAACTGGCTTCTATAAAAGGATGGCACAGCCGTGCCTTTTTACTCGACTTGGCAGTGCCCCCAGATTAGTGAACTAATCATAATACGCAGCTCGTGATCACTAGTCACCCAAATAATTTTATAAATTAGGTTCGAGTATGGTTATTTCCAGGGGTAATCATTATAGTCAATTTAATCACAGACAATAAAATTTCGCTTATATTTGCTACGAAGAAACGTGGTAAAAATTACCACGTTCAAATCTTAAATGAAATGAGGTAAACGTTGACTTGACTAATGATTTTACAATGATAAAATGTAAGAAAATAAATGTAAGATCTAATTTTATGCTTTCGAAATGCATATTTGGTCTTAAATCATAACGACGAAATCTAGTTATTGGTATCATTCTGTTCGCGTCTGAAGCATCAATTAGTGAAAAATATATTACTGTCCTATGACGACCCTGTTTAATCAAAATTCACTTCTAATAGTTATCTTTAAATATGAAGATAGTGAAGGCAACAACCGTGGAATGTAAAATTAACATAAACTCGGTTACCAAATTACCATTAAAATAGAATGATTTACCTAATTAGGTGCATATCCTTATTAACTAAAAAAGTATTTATAATTTTCTATGACATTTGTTTTTTTTATTTTCTTACAAACATTCAGGGCTCGGATACCGGTATTTTCTCCATACAAAAATACCGGTATTTTTTCCGTTCTTTTCATTCTTTTGTTTATTATTTAATTTTTTAATCGGACTGTCTAAACCATAGCCCAACGTAAAAAGCATAAAATAATTCAAAATATTGGGCTATTTCCGGGTTTTTGCAAAATACCGGTTCCGACCGACCCCTACAAACATTTAGCAAAATTGGCATAAGTGACCAAGAAACAAACATCACGGAAATAAAATTAAGACCCTATTAGCATTATAACATACAGTATAATTATCTATATTATACAAATATAAGAATATTTTAAGTGCAATTTAGTTATAATTATAGATCTCCTGTAAAATCATCTCCAGTGCAGTTACGTTGTTTTTGTAAGGATCCCTTCAATTATTTACTATCCCAGACTAAGATTAGTATTCTTAGGGTTGAATGAACTCCCCAGACTGTAATAATAGTTCTAAGCATTTGTGGTTGCGGTGGCTAAGGTAGAACAAACCTTTCTTATTTCAGCAAATTAAGAAAAATAGGGAGTGAGTTGCAGAGGGATAAAGTGGCATAAATACTATATGATTGGTAGATGTATTAGGATTAAACTAGTTAGATATAGTGTAAGCCTGATTTGGTGGCTAAAAATATAGAACTGAAGTTATGTAAATACGACGTTGATTATTTAATTTTCATTATAACAATTATCAGGTTTTTTTTTTTACTTAAACGCTAAAGGCAAATTCATAATAATGCTTCATAATCAAATAAAATATTCTTAATAAGTACCCTTAACTCGGAACAAGCTACGGAAATATTCGTTTTCTAAATGTAAAACAAAGGTTTGTTTAAACATATTTTACTAGATACAATTTTTTTTTACGTTGCAGTATTCTGCAATGTGATGGCAAAAAGTGAATGTCCCGTGGGTAAAATTCTCGTTGCTGCAGGAAAAGCAAGGAAAAAATGTACATTATGCGGTCATGAAATCCTAAATTCATTTATTTTTTTATATCAGTGGTGAGAAGATACGATACGATGACCTACGAAAATTTAAAATCAGTGGAATCGTCACCTTTTGATACCGGCAGCATCCATTGCTTAACATATCTCTCCCCCAAACATTTTCACAACCCATGTTGCGGCCAGGGCTACTTATAAGGAAATCGTCAGGTTAGCAAAATTATCATTTTAGGCAATCGGAGCATTACTCCGAAGAGATAACAGATATGAATAATAAATAAATAATAAATGGGATTATATTAGGTTTATGCCATTATTGTTTCTTCCTATTCGCGATTCTGCACAAAATAAATTCCACACGACTGAATTTTTGTGTTATGGATTCTAGACGACGCGACGATATATTTAATAAATACAAATACTTGAATACAAATACACATTGAAAACATACAAGACTCAGAAACAAATATCATCACACAAATAATATTTGCTCTTCTTACCGGGATTCGAACCCAGGACCATCAGCTTCATAGGCAGAGTCACTAACCACTAGGCTAAACTGGTCGTCACGTCGTCATCATGAATATCGTTAAGGTGTACAAATGTATTCAAATACATCCCCATCGCCAAAAGGGTAGTTCTCTGCGATTTTATACCGTTTTGCTTTCTTCATTACCATCGCCACTATTATTGGGCCTTTTATAAAAGCAATCAGGATCAATATGATGAAAATAGCAGAGGCACGCGACTTCTACAAGATAACCGAAAACCACTCCATAGTTTATAGGGAGCTCATCCATAATGTGGCGATGGTAATGATGCGATTGGTGCGACTGTTTAGTCGCAGAGAACTACCCAAAAGCGTTAATCGTATATCGATACCTTTAGACTCAAAGGGCGTAAACGCCATTAGCACCTACGGTTTTTACGCCCTTTGAGTCTAAAGGTATCGATATATGAAAGCACTGTAGCCGCCTTGTATTCGCCGCTGATAAAACCGTTTTCAGGCGGGATTAATAAAATTATTGGGATACTTATAGGAATTAATTTAAGGCATGTTTGAATGGTATTCACTGCGCGTACCAGCCACATATTTAACTAGTAGACAATAACAATAGGAACCCTCAGCTGTACATAATTCAAGCGTTTACGGTACCTACTCAATGAATGTAGTCTCACAGGCTCTGTTAACAAGCTGCTGTATAAATTTAATACCAACGCGACGACTGAATATTACGAAATTTCACACTTCTGCACTAGCTTCTGGGAATAGTTAGACCACCTTAATTGAACATAAATGTGTTTCACGCTAAGCAACATTTGTGTTTTGATATCGATAAACTTGTCGTGTTTCCTTGTTTTCAGGCTAAGTTAGGTTAGGTTTTATTGAATACTAGCTGTCCCGGCGAACTTCGTTCCGCTTACGAATTTTTAATTTTTTTAGACGTTTTTATAGTTATTCGGGGCAGAGACAAACCAAACCAATAAATCAAAAATCATCACAATGTGAGTGTCAGGATGGCGGGTGTACATTAACAAATTAAACTCCAGTGGGGTCCCCATATTGGTAATCTCTCGAATAGACTAAGTTCTGCAGCGTTTGCAGTCAACAAGATCCGACAATTAACAGACATAAAAACAGCTCGATTAGTATATTTTAGTTACTTCCACAGTATTATGTCGTATGGTATTCTGCTGTGGGGCAGTGCTAGTGCTTCAGAGCTTAATACTATATTTGTTCTGCAGAAGAGGGCTATTCGAGCGATATATAAGATGAATTATCGAGACTCACTTAGAGATAAGTTTAAGGAAATTAATGTAATGACATTGCATTGTCAATACATCTATGAGAATATTATGTATGTACATAAAAATATCATGAATTTTAAGAAGAACTGTGACATACATAATATTAATACTAGGAATAAACATAAGCTCGCAGTGCCCACCACTCGGCTCCATAAAATAAAAACATCATTCATGGGTAATTGTGTAAGGTTTTATAATAAGCTGCCAAGGAATATAACTGAATTATCTATTAACAAATTTAAGAATTGTGTAAAGCGTAAACTCATGTCTAAGGCTTATTACAGCACACAAGACTACATGAATGATGAAACACCGTGGGATTAACTGCGACTGGAAATAGATATATTTTAAAAACAATGTTTGATTAGTTGTTTTTTTCTGTTTTTGTACTTGCCAATTGTTTTGACACTTAGAGACCATTTACATCTCTAAGAAAAAATGGACTTAATTTAGTAAATAAGTATTTTCAATTTGTATTTTGACGTTTGGAGATCCTTTACACCTCCAAAACATAATATTTTGACAACGGAGACTCTTTACATCTCCATTAATTCTAGTATCAATTTATTTTCTATTTTTTTATTTGTATTGTTTGGACGCATAGAGAGACCCTTTACATCTCTATAAATGTAGTTTTTAAGGTAATGTAATGTATATTAAATTATTAAAAGAGAAACTGGTGAGTTTCTTCCGGCGCTTCTTCTCACCAGAAGGTCATTACCCGAAGCGCCAAAAAGAAAAGAAGACAAAGAATGTAAGACATGTAAAAGAGCCCTTGAGGGCCTACTTACAGAAATAAATTATTTTATTTTATTTTATTTTGAGCTGAGGTACCTATACCTTAGGAGTTAGTGCTAAATGTGCGCCAAAATTGGAGCAATGTGCTTATAACAGCTATTATATTATATTGCTATTTCAAGTAAGCAGGCGTACAGGCAGGCAGGTATTTACTTATTCAATTCCATATTACTCTTTAACCGCTCTCTGAATTTGATTGTGCTTCATACATGTGGAAGCACATTGCGAGCACTAACTTTAGGCACTACTTTCACCCTTGAGTAAGCAGCCATTAGCTAGAACTGGAAATGCACCCGCCAACCTGACGTCAGAATGGCGGACTCATTTATTTGTTAAATATCTCTGGAGTTTAAAGAGCACATTGCTCCAATTTTGGCGCACATTTGGCACATTGCTAGCACTAACTCCTAAGGTATACCACAGCTCCATTAGTTGATCTACACCCGCCATCCTGACACTCACATCACAATCAGTCCACCCGTTCTCAAGTTATAAATGGTGTAACTAACCCGACTTTGTTTTATGTAAGTATAGATTTTGATTCAATTCATTTTATGAATTTTCTCTTATTAACTTATAAAACAAAGTTTTACCTTATAAATTTCAAAAAACTTCTGTTTTATATATCTTCACGGGGCAGGTACATTAGGCATATGTGATTATACATTGTAGACGTAAGGGTGACAACGCTACGCATCTGCAAGCCTCTGTCGTTATTAAAGGTTGCAAATCTTGGTAGAGCAGTCGTACTACTTATGTAGCACTGTTGTTTGTGTGTATGATACCACCAAGTGATGGCTAGATTCATATAGTAGTATAAAAAGCGGTATATACTGGTAATTACATAATTAGTACATTCATTATTACCACTAATTGTGTTTGCGTTATTGACGCTAGCGCAGGATAAGTTACTGAGCCCTGCTTAGTTGTTCGTGAAGAAGTAATTGAACATGGTACGTGATTCGCCTGCTGGATTCTTTGTATGAAAGTTCATGTTCGGCATATAGATGTTTACCGCGGCTTCACCCGCGTCCAATTACACACCAAAGGTCGGTAAGGATAGTAGTAAAAACCACAGGTGTTTGTGCAATCTGGGGCTTGTATAAAAGCTCGTAGTGTGTACATAATTTTACTTTATCAGCACAGCTTGCATAAAACAGCTGCGACGTATCTGGCATGCGACACAGCAAACGAGGAGAGCAATGGGAACGCGCATCTGTAACAGAGTACACCGAGTAAGTTCACTGTGAACAAAAGTGCATCGCACGACGCGTCGGTATGTTATATTTATATTATATGCACTGCTCGAGATTTGTCGCTGCCTTTATGTGCTATGTGCAAGAAGCATATACGATAAATGCCACTTACGGCCCAGGTTGGCCAAAACGGTTTTTACTTTGACAACTTTTAGAAACAGTAAAATTTTCGGGAAAAAAGTAACGTTTGCCAACGTTAGTTTTTTAATTGCGGTTTAAGTAAATAATTGCATATTTTCTAAATATAATGCAAAGTTTGTAATTGAATAATATTTCGGTCAAACTATTGTTAATAAACCTCAGCTAGTAGCATTAATGTGGCGCAGTGCGTTTGTGGTTTCATTTTGGACACGCAACTCGCGCTCGAAAGGTATTTTGTGTTTGATATGGCAAGCACATACTTAATTGCAGCTATAAAATGGCTCAATTGCCATACATTGGTCGATTTAATTTGTTTACCACCGGAAACGGATATTCTGTCTACAAAAATGTTGGAAAACTGATATTTTCACAACGCTACTCGAGAATAATTGTTTCTTTTTTTACTGTTTTTCAAAACGATATTTATTCCTATGATGACCACGAAATACTTTTAAGTTCTTTATATTACAGCCGTTTTATGAACAGGACAGATACTCTCTTATTTTTTATTTAAAAAAATCTTGAAAATAAATAATTATGTCTGAAACTTACATAGTGACAATTAGAATTTGCAGACGTTTCTGCTGTAATAAAATAACATGGCGTTGTTAGTTGCCTAGTTTGGAAGGTCAGGTTATTATCATGACTTTTTAAAAGCATAAAACATTAATTATTATATTTAAAATATTATTATTTGCAAAACTATTCTTATTAGATTTGTACGTCACAGATTGAATTAATAAAATCCCGTCGGTAGTTACCCTGACACAGCAGTTACGAAAACCTGATGACATGACTGTCATGATAATAACCTGACCTTCCAAAACTAGGATCATTGTAAAAGTAAACCTTTTTAAAAACAGGTAAAAGCGCCTGGATAATGATGATACGAGTAAAAATACGTTACTGGAAAAAAACTTAACAGACAAAATATTATAGCAAAAATGTAAAAATCACCCATTTCACATGAAACGATCCACGTTGATATAAAAACCAGTTTAGGTCTTCCACTTGATCTATTTTTAATCCCGCCTTTAAAAGATCCAACATCTCAGGCCAACGATAAAGCAACAATCGCTTATGAATCTCTCCTCTTTAATTTTCTTTTTTATTATTCCCTTTCATTGAAATACTGAATGCCCAGTTGTAATAAAATAAGCAAAGAATATCTTTCATTTCGCGGTTGATTCGTTAATTTACGCAGTTGGGGTCCCTTGTTATTTATAAAGATAATTGTTACGGCAATAATAGTATTACAGGGGAACATGGTTTGAATTATTGATTTAAACTTTCACGATTTTCACTCATTATTATAACAAAATGTTTTTACGCGATTAAGTCCCGTTTTGTTATAATAATGGTTTGAATTGATAAAATTTCACTCCCGAAGTTATAATGACAGATTGTTTTTGTATTAATTCAGCCGTATATATTGGTTATCTTAAATGATGCCTATTGACGGATTAGTGGAAGCTCGTGTGTACATCAATTTCAAGGAATAATGATATTCCCTTTCGCAGTCATTATGCATTCACTAATTATGCCGATGGTATACGCACGTGCGGCTGACCCTCATATCGCCGTGAAACCACAGCACAGTGAAACGTTTGATCTGCAGCTACATTTCATCGAAAAAGTATTTCTCTAAAACCTCTTTTATTTGAATTGATATAGGTAATATAACCACATTATAAAATATTTCAAACGGCGGACAAATATCGTCACCATGATCGTTGATCGTTCTTGCACTGCAGCGGACTCGGACTCCAGAAAAAATAACCATCAGTAACAACAGCAACTAGAACTTAAGAATATTTTGGGCTATTCTTCAGAAATATGTCTACGACTCATTCATCTGTCTCCATACATTTAGTATGAAAAAGGGCCAGATGAATAAGGTGACCGCAGACATATTTCTGAAGAATAGCCCTTTTAGTAGTTCTACTTACTGTAATGATTTTGACGATAATTCGTATAATATGTAAAGGATTTGTCTCGTTGTCCACAGATCAAACATGAGGGCAACATTGACTCTTCTCTGCATCTTCTTCTACGCTCTTCTGTCCAGCGGCAACACGTCAGACGACGATGACCGACGCTGGCTATCCTCGCTGATCGCTCTGGTGGAAATGGAATATGAAGACCACTGCGACCAGAGGGCTACGGCGTCTTGGAGTGAGCTCGTGGGTTCTTCCAAAGGCCTGGCTATAAAAGTAAGCTTTACTGTTGTGTTTTTGATCAAATGTATGTAACTGTTTTAGATATCTGGAATTGTAAGGACTGGGGAAGCAAAACGCTGCCGAGAAGAGTAAAAGTAGAAACGCACTCTCGGCTATTCTCAGGGCGCCCTACCGGGTGTGTACAGCCAGTAATATAAAAACTTATTACAGCCGCATACAAATATTTATCGCATTTTATTTTGCTCGCTAAGCCACATCCACAATCAGTGTGAACGTTATACAATTTGAAATATTGTTGCCTAAAAGTACGAGTAAGTCCACCTAATTAAGAATTTCCCTAGGCAGCCATGAAGGCCAAGTACCTACTGGCCAGCACGAATTTATCTAAGGTGTAGGTAGTGTGGCCCTTGGATCAAAAAGTTAGAAGACCTTGCTCTAACTTAACGCACGTTTGGACTTGTGCAATTTTGTTCATTACCGTTAAATGGGGTGAGTAGGGATTGCGTGGATAGTAGGGATATGAATGGGGAGAGAAGGGACGTAGGGGGGTGAGATGGTTTTTAAAGGCTACTGCTACCTAAATAATATATTCGTATTACAAACGGAGCTATAGTGAATTTCATAAGAAAAAAAATCGATCCAACATTGTTCCAAAATCACCTTTGTATGAAATCCCCATCTTACCCCAACTACGAGGTACTACGGGGTGAGGAGGGATTTTGCGTTTATCAGTAAAGTTATGAAAGTGAACCACCAAAAATTATAAAAATAAACTAAAATACAAACGTCCGAAACTTTTAATATATATACTATTCAGTTTACATATGTAAAAATAAAATGTTATCGAAGTTTGAATGTCAGTTTTCTCCCTACTCACCCCATTTTACGGTATCGTTTAACTTACCTTGATATATTTTCATACACATATTTAGTGTAATTTTATTCAGAATGTGCCAGAACTCAGTTGGCTTGTTAAACACTGTCGCAAATATTCCGAACTAAAACTTTAATTTGCATAACATGTCACGTACAAAAATGGTTCGTGTATGCCTAGTTAAAATTTAAGTTTAAGTTGCTGTCACAATCAGTACCCTGAAGTTTCAGGAGTTTATTACAAATAGCTTTTGTTTTTTAGGGATCCGTACCTCAAATGGAAAAACCGGCCAAGTGCGAGTCGGACTCACATACGAAGGGTTCCGTACCACCGTACAAAAGACGTCGTAATAAGCAACTGGCAAAAGGTCTTAAATGCCGTGTATGCCGTTTTGCTGCTGTCATAAATAAATGCATTTTCTTTCTTCTTTCTTTCTTAAATCAGTGGCACTTAAAACCTTTTGGTTGAGAAAATTTTCGGCAATAACTTCAAAACGGTTCATTCCTTACTATTCAAAATAATTTTCGTTGAATGTATTTATTAAGCGTTACCTTCCTGATTTTTTTCTTTTACGGTTTACAAGTTATATTTTTTGGATTTACGGTTTACAAGTTAAAGGGGGGGGGGGACACAATTTAGCGATTATTTCCGAAAGTATTCACTCACTCAAAAAAAAGTACATAAAAGCCTTATAATGTTTTTAAAAGAACTATCGAATTATGTACCCCACGTTGATGTTTGCTGAAAAAAAAAATTTTTTTGCTTCTGTTACATGTATGGAGTGCCCCCCTTGATTTTTTTATTTTTATTATTTAACTACCAAACTTAGTAGCGGCATCTCCAAGACATCTATATTCCAAATTTCATCAGTATACGTCTTGTAGTTTTTGAGTAAAATGCCTGTGACATACGGACGGACGGACGGACATGACGAAACTATAAGGGTTCCTTTTTAGCCATATTGGCTACGGAACCTTAAAAAACGGAATCCTTATAAGACTACTTTCTTGTCCGTCCGTCCGTCCGTCTGTCTGTATGTATGTCTGTCTTAAAACAATATACTCAGGTCTATCGTCCCTTGAAGGTGTGAAAAAATTAAAACTTCCAAATTAACGTAAAAAACGATATGGCCGTTTATGCCGCAAAAAACGTACATTTCGACTCCCTCAAGGAAACCAAAATTTATAGGGTACTTTGAATAGGTAATTTCACGAGAGTTGAGGTGAGTGATTACATACACAGCTACATGAAGTACTCATTGCAAAAAAAGTGAATGAATGAAATGAATGAGTGAGTAATAAACACAAGGCTATAGTTTAAACAAACTTTTTGGTCTATCTTGCAATTCACTGTTGAACCTGCTATCGGTACGAAAAAAGAACAGTAATTTCAAAATCCCGCTGTCATTACATGACAGTGTTGTTGTGTGCGAGGCCTCAACTTTCGTGAAGTTACCTATACTTTCCGTTGACCTAGAACTATGAAATTTGGCATTTTATACTCCAAGTATAGAGAAAAATCTGAATCTGTAATTAAATCATAAAAAATATAGTTTTTATTTTAAAGTACGGAATCCTCGGTGGTCGAGTCCGACTCGCACTTGTCCGGTTTTTCTTACATCGGAGAAAAAACAAAAACGTTAAAGAACATCATTTATTTTCTCATGAAAGTGACAACAAGGTCTCCCTTGATTTCTTTTTATTAGGGCCTCATATTAATAACGTATTTTGGCCACAAATTATAAACTGTCTATTTAACTTATATTTATAAAGGTCCCGATAACGCTACCTAATTACAGTTCAAAAGAGCCCTATTTCTAAAGGTAGAAGCTACTAGTAGTGAAAAGACAGACGGATAGCGTAGGTTTGTCAATTGAATAGGAATGGAACTTAAGTACATTTAATTAAAAATAAAAGTCCCTATTTTTTAAACTGTACTGTTCGGGGTGACCAAAGCTCTAGCATTTATTTACTCTAGGCTTCTTGACATTAATTTTCAATTAAATAAATTTTCCCCTAAATAAACATAATCTGAGTAGGACGAATTCCGGAACTTTCCTTAGTCTGTATCTTCTTGGAGTATCGCAGACATCGCAGTTAACGTTTGTCTCCTTGATAACGTAATAGACTCTTGAATTATATTTTTAATTTAGGAATGCTGGTTGCTTATTATAGTATTTTATGCAACAGTTGTATAAGTGGGTTCAAAAAATGCGAATTGCGTTAGTTGCGATACGAGCCGCGAACGCGGCGAGTATCGCAAATAGAGACGCAATGAGCGTTTTTTGACTTAATTATACAACGTTGCATACAATACTTTTTCTACGTAGTCGTAGGTTTTAAATTATAAAATACAAAATTAATCATAACCTGGAAACAAGGCAAATATGACGTTTGACTGACAGTATGTGTCTATGGTAAACTTTTTTTTTAATTTAAAATATACTTAAATTAAAAATATTTTTTTTTATGTTGGCATCAATGAATTTAGTTCGGAAAGTTTGGTTTTTCTTAAAAACCGTAGGAATTTAATTGATTGTTAAGTTGGTAGTTGTGCATTCTTTACCGTAAAGTTAAAATTGAGCGCTTAATCCTTGACCTAAGTTTAACCTAGATTTAGAAGTCTGTGGCTGCTAGCAATAACGTAAAGTGACTATAACGACACTAGTGCTGTTATGGGGAATAGAGTATAAACTTCTCTGAACTCATATTATGTATGTTCTTATATTAGTGTTCGTGACCAAGTAAAAGACAAATACAGGACAGTACAGGAGTAGAAAAACGAAATAAGTTGTACTCGCCGACTGTAGTAAAGTAACAATAGCGATAGAATGTATTAAGTTTTCGTTTGACTTTCACGAATAATTAACGATGAAGTAAAGTTAAGGACGGGGTGGTAATTTAGGAATAATACTTATGCAATACTTTGTAAAAGTGGGAAAAATAAGAATTTTTAGTTGTAGGTAAACTGTGCTGTTCTAGTAGTGCCGCAATACTCTTTTTTATTTGCTTTAACTCAATTTTACGTTTCCCTCCATCTTAAATACTTGCTCACGCAAGTTATATTGGTGGCCTATATGAAATTACAAGTTAATATACGCCTGGGTTAAGAAAATATCATTCTGCGTGCGTCAGTTAAATTACCGAAAAATATTGGAGACATATTTTTTGCTTTATCAAATTAATAAAAATTGAAGGACAAAGACTGTCAAAAATCCGACAGATCAGAATAGTTTTTTTTTAGTCATCATATCTATTGCTATTAAGGCTTCATGGTTTTTTGGCAGCTGGGACGCGACAAAAGCTTCGGGATCTTCGCCCGCGGTCAAACGGCAGACGTGCGTGTAGCGCTCAAGGCGCATGCACTCAGCGATGATGAGGTGCTCCGACGCAAGGTGAAGCTGCTGCTACAACCGGGAGACATGCTGTTGCCCACTGAACAGTGGATTCGGGTGAGATTTGCATAATATTTTAATGGCGATCCCGGTCAACCCAACCACACATGACAATAAATATTAACATAGGTATCGAGTCATCACCGAATTGTCCATCATTACAGTTATACAAGGTGTTACACGACCAACTGAAAACTTGAAAACTGTTTATTCAGAATCAAGAGTAGAATCGATTACATTATAAGATAAGATAAGATAAGATAAGATACATTTATTTACCTATACCAAATTGCACAGTTACATAAACACATGTAGTATCCGGTAAGGACCAAACTAGGCTGAGCCTGTATTATATTTAAATACATGTTTTTTTTTAATTTCCTCTCTTTGGGGAGACCGGGTATGGTTGTCACATATTTCTTTCGGTACCCAAATCCGTGCCTGTCTGTCTGTCCGTGTGTCATAGGGCTCTATCTTTTGAACCGTTACAGGTAGAGACTTGAAATTTTCACAGAACGTGTATTTCTATTGCTGCTATAACAATAAAAACAAAATTAAATTAAAAAGAAACGGATCCCCAATCCCCATACAAGAAACGCGTTTCTGTCGGTCTGTCATAGGGCTCTATGTTTCGAACCGAAATAGATAGAAACTTGAATTTTTTTTCAGGGTATGTATTTCTATTGCCACTATATGGTCAAATTATGAAAACAAAATATAATCAAGAATTAAAGGGGGTACCCATAAAATAAACGTGTGACTACCAGCCCCCGTCGACGTGGGACAACCTGCCAAGGACAAGATACCTTATAGAAAATAACCTTAAAAAATATATTGTAATCCAAATTTTCACAAAAACGATATAGCAATAAATAAACAATACACAAAGAAGCATATTAATATTCAGAATCAAAGTATACTTATGAGATTTGAAACAGGGTGAATCAACTTTTCTTTGTCAACAAAATTTCACCTTCTCCGACTAAAATTGAAAGGAAATCTTTATACGGATATGTTTTTAATAAAATGTATGCTCATTTGAAAGACAGATAATAAAGCTACGTAATGGAAATATTTATAAGTATAATTTGTTTATTATAACTTGTTTATAAGCAGTGACCCAGCGGACATAGCTGTCCTCCACTTTTGTATGAAAATAAGGGTTCGTCCGCTGGGTCACCCTATTTATTTACTAAAAACGATATTTTTACCCAATCTATCTCTAGATTTAAGATCTTGTTCCAGTTAAATCATGTTAAAACATGCAAAAGGTGAACAAATAAGGAGAAAGGACAATTTTTGCATAAAGCATAATAAAGTTGATTTACCATACTTTAGCTGTCGGAAAAAAGTAAACGCATATAGCTCCATCACGACATACCGGACATATCGCGGACTGAAGTGAAGTACGGAGGAGGGTACAGCTTTCGCGATTTTTTGTCACTGGTCGATGAACTCATTCGTGCGTTTAGTTGTCAGTTATGGCCGATGTGACAACCAACCCGTGTGACAACCATACCCGGTCTCCCCTAGAGACACAGTTTTAAAACCTATGCATATTTCTTATACTATTGTGGGAGCGCCATAAGTGTGTATCGCAACACGTCTCTTTTGTTATAGGCATAAAGATGTGCAACGATATTGGCGCTTTGGATGTTACAAACTATTTGGTGCTGACTGTATAAACCCATAAACTCTTGTATTTACGCAAACATTTTTAGAAGCTAGCTTCTAGAAAATTCCATTTATCATAAAAAATGTTGATTTCCAAGAATATCTTACAACGACTAGGATAATTAGGTTTTGTGAAACTTTATTTCCTACTAGTTTTTATTTTTCAGCTGGTTACTTTTGGAGATACCTCGGAGAACACGCTGAGATTTGCAACAGACTACGACTGCGGCGCCACAACAAATTGTACGCTACGAGGTATGCATTTGAATGAGAATGAATGAATGAGAATGAGAATGAATGAGAATGAGAATTTATTTGCATAAACACGGTAATACATTTTGATGACATTTATGTAGTTTAAAAGAACCACGTGCTTAGCCACAGATTGGCATGCATAATTTTTTTTTTTTTTTTATACATTAGTAAATTACACAGAAACAAACAATACAATTTCAAACCAAACTACTATACTCTTAATATAATTGAAAAAGCTATCATATAAGTATGTTGCAAAATCCACTCCGATTATGTTGGGAAGTTGGGGCTGTGTATAGAATCCAGTCACCACTAGTAGATAAGATTTAGTTATTAAAGCGCTCAGATGAAGCGTTTTTTCTCTTTATAAAAAGCATGCAGTATAAATATAGGCGCTATTGGCTGGTAGTATACCATAGAGTAGGAAAAAATCAAAATAATTACTTAGGTAACCTTGGCCGCCTAAGCAATCCCTCAGTTATGCTAGTGACATGTACTAGCCCTATGATATAAGAGTCATTTCCAAAAAAATTGTACACAATGAAGGGATGTAATTAAAACAAAACTTAATTTATTACTCTGTGTTACGAAAGTTACCCATATAGTTTGTATGACTAACATTCGTAACACAGAGGAAGCGATCGTGATTTTGTTTTTATTAGGCCCTTAACTATGTACAATTTTTTTGAAAATTACTCATAATGCATGTGCTCTTTTCCTATCTTGTAACAACGGTAACCCGCGAGGGATAAAATAAAGATAAAGTTATGTATCTTCGAGGCTTCAAGCAATATTTAGAATTTTAAGTTCTTACTCTGTTCACAATTGGATACGTCAATAAATCGAGCCTTAGAGCATGTTACAATTGGCTATTTGATATTTTTTCCTGTGATATGTTACAGAAATACCTCTCAGTACTTAATAGAAATATTTGTGAAAATACTACTTCAATATTATAAAAACTCACCGTGACTAATAGAATGTTAAAATCACATTTTTAGACTTTCCCAAAAACGTGCCAAAAACACTTCATACTTACTCACTATAACGTGTCGTCACAATTTATTGGGGAAATCAAGAACTTAGTTCTGCAACTATGTTAAAACTTGCGTTTATTTTAGTTTGCGTTCCCATCCAGCTTTGCAGGCTCAGAAAAAAAGTTACATGTTAGGTATCAAACACAAAACTTTAACATATTTCCTTATTTTGCTTATTTTAACTGGATCTTATATATTTTTACAAGTTTCGGTCACAGTCAAGTACCTAATTACTAATCCTAAGTCAATCATAGTGTAAGTGCGGGTCATCGTCTCTTGTTTTCCAGAGTTTTTAATTTGGGCATTTCAGCAATAGTAATAAATTTATTAAATTAATAAAAACTAATAACGTATAAGAGTTAATTTTGCTTCAACTTTATCTTGACCGGACAATTAGAAAAAGCGATGAATCCAAGGAGATAATTATTAAGTCGCTTCGAATTTTGAAATTCAACAAAACTTTTAACAGCTTCGTGCTCGAGATGAATGGCCGCGTAAAAAGTTAATTTCTCATCCCTCGTAAGAGCAATTTTATTCTTTAAAAAACACCGAGGCAAGATTTATGCCGGTCATAAAAAATGTAAAACGCTTCAGGATGTAAGTGTTCTTACTCGTTTAAGATAACTTTTCAATGGCCGAACTCTTCAACAAAATGTCGCCAGATGTTTTATCGCGTTCAGGAAAATTCACAGGATATCGACTAAGCTATACGGTCAGAGCTTGTGATCATGAATGTTGTTTATTTTCTCCTTGTTATCGAAATTCCGCTTGTTAAATTCAATACTGTTTCATTAATCTTAATAGCGCTGCTATTTCAATCTTAAGGCGAGGTGAGACCAGAATCGGGCACGGAAGCCTAGTTTCCAAATCATTTTTAGAGCACTTATTTGGCTCTTAGGTCACTGTAAAACATATATAATAATATTCAGAACTGTATCTAGGGCTTCCTCTCACTTAGAACACGATAGCGAACACTTCGCTCGATAGAAAAGTAGCGCGAAAACACTATAAAATAAAGTATTTTTTTCATTTTTTTTCATTTTGTTCATCACCTACCTCAGTTACCTTTTCTGACAAAATTAATACCTGACAATCATGATTTCACAGTCATGCAGGGCATCCTCTCATGTTTGGGTTGATAACGTATACTTTTATGTTAGAAATCGAAGATAATCTGCAATAATCTGCATTCCGCCCGACCCTAGTTTGTATGTGAAATGCGAGCCAGGTCCTACCGCGCCTTAAGACAATATAAGATCGGAAGAGTTTCTTTGACATCAAAGATTTCAGTGAGCTTTGGTTATGTAAGGTGATAGCATAATTAATAACCATACCTGATTTTTCGTACCAAATTACAATTAAAAATAATTTCAAAACTCGAGCTATGAAAGCTATTTACGATTTTGTTATACATTACATATAACAAAAGGAGCTGTATTACCCTCAACTACATAACACCATCCCCATAATCCGTAGGTAACATAACTCTCAAGAGATCCTAATCCATATGACGAAATAGGGCCAGGCATAATGCGGGTCGGATCTTTTATGAATGATATTGCGCAACTCTAATTTTCGACGCCCGCTCTAACATCCCATTACACAGGCCAGAACAGCGCTGATTCCAAAAGCTAATAACGTTACGGAAAAGTTAGCGGTTACTGTAACGGGTTTACGGAACGGCGAGGGCTTTTTGCGAAAAGGTAGAGGTAAATAACTGGAATGATTACTTCAACAGGGCAACGTGAAATGTACTTAAAAAGATTGTTGAAGCTGTGCCAATTCTGATATTTTTATTATATCAGAAATTTAATTTGATCATATTTTCCTAGTGTTGTAAAATAACTGCATTACTTTTCCGTTAATATTTAGAGTAATAAATATTATGTGTCGCGCCGGTTTGTTCAGTCTTCTTAGACTAAAGTTTCATGTTCAAGGTAGGTACCCATTAATGCTGCATTTTTCACAGCCAGTTTCCCTCTAGGTAGCGCTCCACTTTTCCTCTTTGTATAAAACGAAACAGCAATGCATATGTGTCAACTTTGCGAAGGGAACTCTTCCTTTTGTTCTTATTATCCTTGTTAGAATGATTTGTGAGCTCATAAACGCACGCAGAGACATTTGTCGGGGTATTACATTACACACCTTGTGTTAGAAACAGTGCACAGTGTTTAGCGAATACTCCATTTTGTTGGAATTGGCACCATGTTCTTAAATTAAAAATGCGTTCAGGCCCATGTTAATACCGAAACATGCTTAATGCTGTTTTTACACGAGCTTAGCACCTAATGCTTAGTACATGTCACTTCTGCTTTTCAGATGTGTGTGAACATATTGTATCAGTGCTTAGTATTAGTGCAACGGAAATTGCAAGTGATTAGAAGCCGATCCTGTTTACTAAGTGACAAGTGCATAGGCACTTGTCGCTTAGTAAACAGGATCGGCGGATTGGGGATAGCCCCAACCAAAAAATCTACTAATACTTGGCAGTAATTTATGTGGAGATCTTTTACTAATACTACCTAATACGATTTTCTTTCAACAATGTGCTAACACTTGTCACTTGTTTCTCTGTAGATAAACCCCTGATCATTAATAATAATTATAAGTACTATTTAAGCTCATATAAACTAATAAAATCTATACGCGTATTCGCCCTCACAACAATTTTGAATGTCGGTAAAGTTGTGGTTATTTTGTCAAAGTATTAATTTATGGGCATTAATTCTGTGTGAAATCTGAGCGAGGCTTTAATAATCGTAATAGGCTTACTTAAACAAGTTCGATATGTTATAGGTAAGATTAGTCGTTTGTGTTTCGTATATATGCGTGGCAATGGTCTACCACGTCAAAGCCCAAAATAGTAGATTGTGTCACAAGTGATCAAAATGACGTATTATATTGGATTCTATAGTCCAAAACAATAGAATCTAGAGCGTAGTGAGGGATTCAAGTGTTAACGCCCGTGGTAAAAATAATTTTGCTACCTTGTGAAACATGTGCTTTTCTTACAAACCATGAGAAAAAATCAAAATAGCGGAATAAGTTTAATCGAAGTGCGTCAGTCCTTATTATAAAAAAAATGTTAAATTGGACCAATGTTGATTACAGATGGCTGTGTGACTCAACCTCGTATACGAAATATATTAACTTTAGGAAAATACGAAAAAACTATATGATTTTATTTTACAGAACAAGTCAAATGTTTATTAATAGGTAATTAGACAATTAATTCGACGTTAAAATGTATTCCAAATTTACAATAGCTTATTTATATTACAACTATTGAATTCATGTAATGCGATTATATGTCTCTACGAGTTTGCGTTATACAATTTCAAGGTACTTTTACATACTCGTACGTGTTTTCCCGAGATCGATTTACTGTATGTTGAAATAACGACTACCGACCGCTTAAACTTCATATTAATACACTTGATTAAACTCTTAAATAAAACATTCATTTGTAATGTTTATATATTTTTTATTTACGAACTAATTTAGCGATGAGAAAATGCTCTTCTACATATTATATTTTTAACCGACTTCCAAAAGAAGGACGGTTCTCAATTCGTCTGTATGTTTTTTTTTATTTTTTTTATTTTTTTTATTTTTTTTTTGTGTGTTTGTTCACCGATTACTTGAAGACGGCTGGACCGATTTGGAAAATTCTTTTTTTGTTTGAAAGGGTAGACTTCCGAGGTGGTCCCATTGTAACCAAATCAGGATCTGATGATGGAATCTTGGAGAAATCGAGGGAACTCTTCAAATATTATAGGCACACATATAGCGATTTCAGTATTTTTCGTAATTTCTCGTCCATCTCTTATGAGCAACGAGTTTCTAGTGTTAACCGACTTCAAAACAAAGGGTAATTTTGTATCTAGGTTTCTTCCCTGATTACTTGAAGATGGCTGAACCTATTTGGAAAATTCTTTTTTTGTTTTAAAGGGTATTATACCTCCGAGGTGGTCCCATTGCAACCAAATCAGGATCTGATGATGGGATCTTGGAGAAATCGAGGGAACTCTTCAAATATCATAGGCACACATATAGCGATTTTGGTATTTTTCTTAGTTTCTCGTCCATTTCTTATTAGCAACAAGTTTTTAGTGTTAACCGACTTCAAAACAAAGAGCAATTTTTATGTAGGTTTGTTCCCCGATTACTTGAAAACGGCTAGACCGATTTGGAAAAAATTTCTTTTAACTAAATAGACTTAAGTCTATTTTTCAAAACAATATTTTTCCAGCGCCACTAAAAATTAAAAAATAAAGTAAATTTTTAAAACAAAAAATAAAAACCGACTTCCAAAAACTTAAACTAAAAACCAAAAAATAATATGTTAATCACCCCAAAGAAATGGATAATCAACGATTCATATATACATATACAGATATTTATAGTTTTTAACCTGTTATTTTTGAAGTCGGTGCCAGCTAAGGAGGTCAGCATAGCCAGCTTTGCGTGGCAGTGGCAGGCACCGACTTCAAAAATAACAGGTTAAAAACTATAAATATCTGTATATGTATATATGAATCGTTGATTATCCATTTCTTTGGGGTGATTAACATATTATTTTTTGGTTTTTAGTTTAAGTTTTTGGAAGTCGGTTTTTATTTTTTGTTTTAAAAATTTATTTAGGTTTATTCTTCGTTCGGTGACAAAAGGTCTTTCGGGAAATAAGACGGGTATGTGATTCCAAGGAAACCAAGTGCAAACTCAGCTAAACCGGTTGGTATGAGAAAGTTAGAATGAAGTCACGGGCTTCACATTCACAGAATGAACTAATTTTTGGCTTGGGCGCATTTTAGCACATAACAACCGTAAAATAAAGGTATAAGTTAAATATTTTGGACACTCTAATGTTTAGATGTAAAGTGTATTAGACTGTAGCTTTAGCTTTGATAACATGTGTTGAACATTTAATTTTAGTGTCTTTTGATACAATCACTCTAGGATAATGACCGACTTAATTAATTTAGATAATTATATAAGGAAGAACATACAATGTGATAATAAAAGTTTATTAAAATCATGCCCACTGATGTATGGTGGATTTTTGCTATATGCATGAGTACCTATTGTTGACGTTGTGGCCTCAAATGTTTTTTTTTTGAAAATAGAAAAATAATAAGCAATATTATATTTGACATAAAATAACTAAAATTTGAGGTTGTCCCTATCTCGCAAGTATTTAAAAAAATCGAAAAATATAATAAAGTCGATTTTTAACCCATTGTTAATGTATGTATGTAAACACTTTATTGCACACAAAATTATACAAAAAACGAATGAGTGGTGTTTTAATGAGTTTGCATCTTAGTTTTTTTTTGACAATGGGTTATTATTAGGTACATAACATATCCCAAAATCAAAGCATTCGAATCATTCGTTTGGCTCAAGATTATCACTACTTATGAGTAATTGTCATTGCTGAGCATGAAATAGTTGTACGTAGTAGGTACGATAATAGTAGGTACGTTTGCGTTAATGTTCAAAAAATGTGTTGCCTCAAACATGTACAATTATTTACGAGGTTGTGTCATAAACATATATTTCAATTGCAAATATGTGTTAGGGTTTTGAACGAACCTATACGTTAATAGTACATTGTGTATCAAGGGCGGTAAGTAAGGAATTACAAACGAGTGTTTGTTACAAGGCCGAGACGAAGCCGAGGGCTTGAATAACACGAGTTTGTAATTCCTTTACCGCCCGTGGCACACACAATGTTTTTCATCACACTTGTGAGGAACTCTGATTAAAATAACCTTACTTAACCTAAATAAAATTGTAAAACTGATAGTGACATTAGTGACATATATCAAGACGACTAATCACGTTCGGAAACCATAGCGGTAAAGACTTAAAATGGTTGATTTTATATTTGCAAAATACTGAAATACACTATTTAAGCATTTAATTAATGTTACAGAAATATGTGTTTACATGTATTTGCAATAACAGTTCTCTTTAAATAAATATTTCAGTAATAAAAGTTAAAAAAAGTAAGTTGGCGTGTTCTTTGAACATGACAAATAAGAGTAAAACAGAACCAGCGTTTCAAATGTTAAAAAGGAAACCATTACGCCCTAGGGCGTAATAGGTTATTTACGGCCCGCAAAACTTACGTGTAATGACACCATTTTAGAGCAAGTGTGATGAAAAAAATATTACACCTGTATGCTTTTTTTCATCGAGTATAGTAAAGTTTTACATAGTTTTGTCTAATGATCTCACTTTCGCCAAAATGTTATACTTATACGAGGTTGAGTCACACAGCCGATCGATAGGGTATCTGACAACAATCAACATAAATTCCAACCATCAAATTACTTTTCCAAACCTGCTCGGATAAAATGAATAGCACTCATTTTCGTGCTAGCAACGATTTTATAATGAGAAAAACTAAAAATAAGTACCTTCTTTTGAGCATGACGTCACAAGTCAGTATTTCATACTTAACTGCATACGTCGTAAGCGTTTTAACACTTCTTAAAAAGAATCTGATTTGAACTGTTATCAAGTAACCTATTTTTAAATTTATAGTCTGTTATTATTTTATAAATCGATTATTATTTTATAAAGCTGTGTATTAGTATGCCATTCTAAGTGGGTTCAAACTATTAAAAACCTAAAAAAAAAACGTTTCGTCGTATTACAAACCTATCCTTGAACAAACAATTACAACTTTGCCCCTGTTATGAGGGAGGGAAAGACCTGTTTCTTAATAGGAGGTGCGAAAAAGGGTTTTTATCTAAGTAATAGTCTCGAATCTTTCAACACACGTTTCTATTTGCACAGAACTGTACAACAGCCTGAGCAAGGAGCACGATGAGGACACGTTGCGGCACATGAAAGAGTCGTGGGAGAAAAAGCTTCCCGACCTCGACGAATACCTCCACAAAATATTGCCGTTACTGAGGAACGCTTCTAAGGAAAATGGTGAGTTACGCTATATTTAATTATTGATTTCTCCTATTATAAATGTATAGGCTCAACTTTCTTCAACCGGTCATGTTATTTGATTTTTTTATTATAGCATTAACGCCTCTGAACGAATTTTAAATATTTTATTAACAGCAAAAGTTTTAAAAATCATGACAATGCGAAGTACGATCTCTTTGGCAAGTGAACAGCGTTCCCTGGGTCGTATCTAGGCATTTTCTTTTAAATGTCCACTTAACTAGCCGTTACAAAACTGACCATTAGTGTCAAACTCCATATTATTTCGGCACTAACTGACAGGTTAGACGGTATTAAACATAGCTTAAGTTTCGCTTAACCGTACATTTAAAAATAAAAATGCTCATCTAAAATTTATAAGGTTAACTTTCGTTACGCAAAGGAACTCTTCGTTCACAAATTCTTCGGCCATCTTTTTGTATTTTTTTCCAACTCCTATCGCACGTTACTGTTAAATCCCGGCGAGGCTTGTGGACCTTCTGTATTTTTTGCCAAATTATGGGGTTAAATTAAGCCCTAACTCAATGATTTCAAAAGTAAGGATAGGGCAATCCGTACAGTTCGGGTGGGTCGATTTTCGTCCGCGACATTTGTATGCCAAACTAAATGTATGGCATACAAATGTTGCGGACGAAAATCCACCCGGGTCTATATTCCCCGTAACAGTAAATGGAGCCTTTTACCAAGCCGTGTCCGTGGCCGTGTCCCACTGCCGCGTTGGTCCTAAAACTGATTTTTAGGACCAACGCGTTGGAACCATCTGCGCGCTCGTTAGTCATGTCCTTTATATACGTCAATGCCCTAACTACGAACATCTTTTTGTGAAAACGACCCACTTACTTAAGGGGTCTTATATAGTAATATAATCAAAAACAATTCTAACAGCAAAACTTGCTTTTGAAATAGTTTTTTTTAGATTAATTTATAGGTAGTTTGATCATATCGTAAAATGAATAATCATTTAACCTTAATTAGACAATGTATACAAAAGTTATGTTTGTGATATCTGCAGAATACGACACGGTGGAGGAGTACTGGGATTCGCTCGGCGAATATGAAGGTGCCATCTTGAAGGCTAGAGAACTGTGGGACCGCATCAGGCCACTCTATGAGAAACTGCACAAATACGTCGCTCTCAGGCTGAAAGGCATCGATGCAGTCGGGAAGCCACTGCCGGTGTATTTATTCAGTGAGTACAAATATTAGTGCAGTGGTCAATTATGGCTTACTATAACTAATTTCCCCTTATTTAATTAGCTTTGTGGTTAACTGTGGGAATGTTAAACTATTTGCGTAAATTATATTTGTTTATTTTATGAGTCGCAGTTATTTTAAAAAAATAAAATAAAAAATGAAACTATATTATTTATCAGAAGCCTTGATTGATATACCTCAACTTTTACGCAGCGGCCAAGTAACATCGCGATCGCAATATAAGTAGGTATAAACTTAAAGGAATGAGGTAGTCACGAATGTTTTGTCGGACATCGGATAAGGGATATTGATTAATGTTGAAAGTACAGCAAATTGTAGAAACATGGATTAAAAATGTCAAATTACCTTAATAAATAGGAAATAAATATAATTTTTATAAAAGTAATAAAGTTATAAGACCTCAAAATTTTACAAAATATTGTTATTTTTTATAATACTTATTTTCAGAATGCTTAAATACTTATAAGTGAAAAAAAAATAGATACTCAACTACTTCATGTGCTTTATTTGACGCACTTGTTCATGCTCGAAACGTTAAATTACAAATTTTTCATACGAAATTAGCGACAGAACAGACGAAGTCAAAGGTTCCTACCGCTTTATATACATAGTTTTCAACATTCCATACGGTTGGCTACTTCTGATTACAATTTGAAACTGCTATTAGCATCCAAATATAGTAGGTTTTATATGTAGTCAGTTGTTTCTCAGAAATAGCAGAAAATATATAAATCAGAACATAGTAGCAATTATTGGTTAAAAAATAATTATTATGTTCATTTTTAAAATTAAATGTAGTGTTGTTTTCAAAAAATATTGTATGTTCTATAAATAGGAAACCTTATATATATATATTTCTAAAAGGCCAAGACAATCTACACATCATCATTAAGTTCAAAGATCAAAGACTTAATGGATTAATAAATCCTGAAGTGAAATTAAAATAGAATAATCTACTGTAACTTACTCAGGACTTGCGACCCACTGAACTCTGAATTGTGTAACTAACGGACAGGCAAAATGCCAAAACGAGGAAATATATTTCAAGTTGAAATATGGCACTTGATGCTAAATGCTTTAATTATTTATCACGATGAAATTATACGAACCATAGTTTTTATTTAATTTAATTTCAGGGTCACTTGCAGGAGACGATTGGTCAAATATTATAGAAAGTCTACTGCCAAAACATGCAGATATTTATCAAAAAATGTATGCTAATCTACAGTTGAAGGTTGGTTTATATAATATGATAATTTTATTTTAACAATTGTTTATAATAATATTTACCTAGTTGTCATTAACTTACGAAGAAATAGGTAAGTAGTGTCATTTTGATCGCTGTAGTTCGCGGTCCGCAGTTCGCTTCTTAATTGCCAAAGCTTAGTCTAAGCAAATCTAGATTTAAATGTCGCTACGGATTTTGCAACAGCTTTTAGTCAAATCAGTCACCCCTGACGACAATATCGATAAAAGAGGAATATTGTACTAAAATTCTATGTTATTTTAATTAAGGCTATCAGGGCTTGTAAGCGTTCACTTTCACCCATGCTTTTTAACCGGTTTAGGACTTCAGTTACTCGTTGCTTAGGTACGTAAATTTTCTTGTCTTTTATCAATTATAATTTACTTTGTAATTCAGGGTCAATATTTAGGAAGATATTTCAAAACTGTAGTAAAGCGGTTACAAACCCTGCTTAACATAAGCTCATTTACTTGTCAATTTCGGACGCCCGTACTTGCCCGGCTTCTGTAATAATTTGAATTTTTTCTAGGAACTAGGTGGTAAGGATGCATTTCAAGAAGCATCAAAACTGCTAAACGAATTGAATATGCCACAAATTGAACCGTACACTTGGGACAAATCGATATTCAACAGCAGCTGCCCGCCTACACTAGTAGATTGGTGTAAACCTAATAAGCAGAGGGTAATCTCGTGCAAAGACGTGACTATTGGAAATTATATGGACGCTCACGAAGCTGTCATGAGGATTAAGTATAGAGACACTGTTGCGTTACATAGCAACAATACTTACACACTGAGAAACGCCAACCGCTATTCAGGTAAAACGTTATAATTACACAGATTTCCGTTCAGTTACCCCATAGCTATGTTACACGAATGGAAATTAGCTTATATATGTGGAAATGTTATTTTATTGTAACGTTATTTTAAACAGTAAGCTGCATGATTGTATTTTTCAAGAATTGCTTGTACATTTTAAAATGATTAGTTACTCAAAAATATTGTTACCTTTTTTAATTCCTTCTTTTTCAATCGCGACGAGATATATGCGGGACACAACATTTTCTTGCAATTGCGAATAAGTTTCTATTTACTTTGGCCTATCATGCCCATGCCCTGGTTCACACTCGTACTAATTACGAGAAAAAAAGTTTCATAATTAGCGCGTTAGTATCTACACATATCTTAAAGTTACAATTTAATTGCCAAAAAATATGTCATTAGTACGAGGGTGAAATAGGGCATCGATGTTATAGCACGTGTAGGTTTTGTCTGATTACCTAATAATATACTTTGAGTGTTCAGTTATTTCTATTTGTATTCATAGTGTATTCATTGTGTTTAATTACAGCGATTTACGAGGCTATACCTGAATTTGCATCCCTGTTGTCGATAAATCCCCATGCCTTGAGTCGGGCTGGATTATACCCAATAGAGAGGTTCAATTTCAATCCAAACTATCACCGCCTTGTTCTGCAATTAATAACTGCTTTGCGAGATCTGCCGAGGTAAGTTCTTTTTAATTAATACTATCTAAGAAACGATAAAGATTTTTTTTCTCGAAGGTGATTGAATGAAAGTCTTTGAGCGGTCTGTAGAAGGTGTCTACGTATTATATTACTTATATTTATATTTGCATAACTTATACTTGCATTATTACTAATTCCTCATATTTATTTTTAGATTAAATTACTTTATTGCCGCTGACGAATGGAGACTGCAACACCTCAAAGAAACAATTACATCTTCAAATAAAGAACAAAGCTGGAGTGACTTTAGAAGAGATTTCTCTTGGTTGGACACGTCAAATGTAGACATCCTTGGTCACTCATTTGTGCTCCATAACAAGCCTTTTATAGGGTAGGTTTTTCATTCTAATTAATTATATATCAAATAACAATGAAGCGCGTATATATATTTTTTTCTTTGTTTCAGTAAATTCATGGGGCTTATACTTAAATATCAGATTTATCAATCCTTTGCTGAAGAGCTCATATCAGATGAGTCTGACCTTATTAAACATATATCTGAAAACAACGATCGCTTGGTGTAAGTATACGTCAAATTTCAATGTTATTACTATAACTGATTTTGTACTGAAATACTAACCGAAGTTAATCTTTATTTTATAGGGTTACCATGTCTCAAGGCTTGGGAGTCAAATGGCCTGAAATGGTTAGCGATCTACTCGCTAAACGAGAGAATGCACTCGATTATACAGGGCTTACTGACTACTACCGACTATTAGACGAATATTTAGATAATCAACTAGATCCTCCCGCAGAAAACAATGAATTCAATGATTACGTAGAACCGGTTGAACCAGAAATCGTAGAGAATGAAATTCATACTGAAGCCAAAACTCCTGAAGTTATTCCTGAGACTCATGAAGATATTCAAGTAAACGAAATAGATACAGGTGATGAAAGTAATACAAAGTATGGCACTGAAACATCAACTGTTGGTGTATTAGAGATCAAAAATCCGGTAGCGTCTGGGGACCAAGTTCAGAGCGATACGAATATTAAAGAAGCTTCATACAACGTCTACTGGTGGATAGGAGTAGCTGTTGCAGTAGCTATAATAGTATTACTAATAGCGATAATTGCCAGAAAACGGCAGAATCACCGAAAACAGCTAGACCGGCAAAGAAGAGAAAATACGGATGCTTGATTTGAGGAGTATCGGTTCTAAATTAGGAACCGATATTTACTCCTGAATTTTACTGACTTTAGTGAATTTGTGCCAATGCGATTCATTTTATGCGTGTGTGAAATTGAAGATTTTAAGTACATAACTCGAACATTCTATTTATTCTGCTATATTTACGTTACAAAATGATGTGTTTATACATTGAGTGTATATTAGTGTGTTGTGTACGATGTTGGTGATGAAACCAACGTTAATCTGAGGTGCTGTAAAATTATAATAAAATGTGGAAAATATTGTTTTCTGTTTGTGTCTGTGGGTTTTAGTAAGCAAAGCATGTTTTAACTTCTTTGTTAATAATTATAGATAAGGTGTCTAGTTAGTTAACTGAAGATAATATTTTTGTACATATCACATTTTGCAAAAAATAGTCTAAATGTTACCAAGAGTGTCTATGATAATTTGTACATTATAGTTAGGTAAGTGTAATTTCGCTGTGCCTTAAGCGTCTCAATTTCTAATGAGTACTCTGTGTAGTATACAATTTAGTACCTAAATATGATAAAAAAGTTGTAAAAATTACCTTCGGGTTGGTATTTTATGAACTTCCTGTAACTCGTGTCAGACCAATTTGTAGATTTTTTTTTCGAAAACTGTTAGGTGCTGAATCTGTTCGTCAGTAAATTACCTATAACATTATTTTTGCATTTTATTGTAAAGTAAATTCGAGAAATAAATTATTTTGATAGATTGTGACATAATGGTAGATTTAATTACAAAGAAGCAAAAATCGATATTGCGGTGAGGGTGGTATGTCGAATCCAAAACGAAGCAGAGGATGTCTCGCTACTACAGGGATTGAAAAGTAGACTGCAAGCGTGGCGAGAAACTACTTCACCCCGTATAAAAATACAAAGTTTTGCTAACTTGTAATACATTCACCTATTCACTCCTCTTAAAACGAAATAAAAAGTATTTATTATGTTAAACAAGTTTTTAATGGAAAATGCTCATAATAACGAAACATTTGCTCCATCATCAGATCAGCTTGATGTGGCCATAATTAGTGGTGATGGTGACCAAAGTCCATATGGTAGATAGCAGCAAGAGGCTGAAAAATGGTGTGCAACGAAGTTTGCAAGTAAATAATACGAGTATATTTATAAAAGCTTGTTAAAAAAACTGCGTAGCATGGCAGTATCGAATAATCCTAACATAACTTGTTACGCCGATAATAGTACATTACACAACTAGGGTGATAAAACGAAGAAAGGCCGGGATCGCAGATGTTTGCGGCCCGAGCTGCAAGCGAGGGACGTAAATATGCGATCGAGGGCTTTCTTTATTACCTCCCGTGTTGTGTACATCATTTTATGTCTACACTTGGCCAGAAAGCGGCTTTTTCCGTACGCGTAACGTGCGGTAAAAGCCAATTTATTGCCAGGTGTGGTGTGGCAAAAAAATAGAGTGTGTTTTATATTGTTATTTTTTATTTACTTAATTACAACAGCCAGTAAGTACATAAGTATCCAGAGTGTCCCCAGTAGCAAGCTGACGTCATCACGACGTCCCACGACGTCCATTACGTCATTATGACGTATGAGTGACGTCGCTTATACGTCGCTGACGTCAGTTTGCTACCTGGGGTACTGTACACGTATTTTTTTTTCAATCATTGAATAAATGACAGCACGTTGCATAATTCAACATTACTATTGTCAAGTCATCAGGGAAGAATGAGATGCACGGATGGTAGTAATTTAGAGATACATACCTATTTGCTACGAGGGTCAAACTGAAAGTTCTTAGAAAATCAAAAACTGAACAAACTATCAAGTTATTAGTTTTATTACATCTTTTCAAAATAGTCTCCGTGCACAGCAATACATCGCTGCATACGATGGAACCACTGAGAAAAGCACTTTGCCCACTCGTCCTTAGGGGTCTTTTCTGTGGGCTTTTTGAGCTTCGGTCAAATTATGAGGTATCCACCGCGTAAAAATCTTCCTAAGCGCTAAATGTTCATGAAGGATTTTGTGGACTTGACTCATACCGATGCCTAAGCTTGTGCGAATCTGCTGATAGGTCACTCTTTTGTCAGTCTCTATCATACGCCGCACAACATTTATTTTATCTTCAGTCGTCGCCGTAGAAGGCCGTCCCTCACGCAGATCATCGGCGAGATTAGTGCGACCACGTTTAAATTCATTAAACCAGTTGTAAACAGTGGCACGAGATGGGGCTTCATCGTGAAAGGCCAATCCAAGTCTATCATAACTGTCTTGTTGACTTAAATGACATCGAAAGTCGTAAAAAATCCTTGCACGGAAATTTTCTCGCGTTAAATTTATCCTGACGTAACACAATTTTCAATTTGCCGCCAAATTGCGAAACAAATTACAGATGAATGGAATACATACACAATAATATTAACAAAGAGTTCCATTATCAAATTTAAAACTTATTTTTTCATTATATATTTTAAAAGTGGCCAGTTCTAAAAACTTTCAGTGTCGCCCTCGTATCTCTTTGAATAAGAGTTAATAAGAGGAGTGAAAGATCTTTTGCTATTCAATCTTGCATGTTACATTTCAATTTGTAATTATTTATTTCGAATATTTAATGGTCTTCTGCTATTTTTATTTATTTATTTGAAACTGAACATATTATGTGAGTGCAAATAGTATAATTTAAAGTTTACCGCAAATATTTCTGTGTTTACCGTCATTGTTTAAGTAATATAGTAAATTGTGAGCTATTCAAGAAAGGAAATAATAAATGTTTAAAACATAAAGTGAAACTTTTCTTTTATACCCATAAAATTGTGTAAGTACTTTATTATTACGAAGTTATAATACCGAAAACGAGCCCCGGGGCGTTTGTTAAGATTTACGATTCTCCTATAAAAGTACACTCACCTGGATTCCTATGAAAATTTACGGGCGCAAAAACAAAAAGGGGTCTGACTTGTCACAACTAGCTGTTTGGGGAGTCCAATGGCCGAAAATTGGAATGATGCCAAATAGGTTTGGCGATACGGTATGTATGAGAAGGAAATGTAAGTACAAGGACGTTGGAGACTTTCGCATGGCCTCTTTTCAGAGGCTAAATTTAAGTAGTTTTATAAGAATTCGGCATCGACACTTCGTGATTGACTTAAATTTGTAGGTAAATAAGTTAGTAGTTAAAGATTCAAAACCTACCTACAGTAAATAATTAGAGAGAACACTAATGTTTATCTATTAATAGTTTACTGCACAAACTATTTTACAAAATTATATCTATTCTGTATTTTTCAAGACTTTACTCAGACTTGATTGCTTTTGCTCAGATATTAATGTCACAGACATATTCACCGACATATCCTGTTCAATAGGTGTATGATGGTAGGCTTTATCGCGTGATAAATAAATGATAAAGCATCCGTCACTGTCACACTTACATACTTGTCAGAACAAGTTGTATGTATTACTCGACAAAGCGTAGCATCATAAACCTGCAAATCCTTATGACGCAATATAACCGATTGTTTACATATTTTTAGCTCCTTCAGTATACAGATATTTTTGAAGGATTTACTCTCGAATCACCGACACACGGCATAACTGTGTCAGAAAACAGTACCAGAAAAAAGAAGCATTTTTCTCTGATACAGGTTTTTGGAATCTTTTTAAATGATTAAAAAACCATGAAAATTACATTTATACTAGTGAAAAAAGTCGAGCGAATATAAAAATTCGGTGTAACGTTTGTCGACAAAACGGCATGTAGGTATCTATTATTGAAACTTACAGAGATTCGTTATTTTGTCTGTACCTACAAAAGCAAGATTGCAAAGGTTTTTTGTGTTTTAATTTTAATAACTATCATTCAAATATTTGAATACTCAATACATATGTACTAATTTATGTTTGAATGTCGTATCATGCGCGGGCCTACTCAAATATTGTAAAACAAGGAAGTGATAGGGACAACAGAGCGCGAACTTCAAAAAAAGAACATTGGGAGTAGGTCCTGAGACTCCTGAGGTCGATCACCAGATCCATACATTTGAGCTCATTACATAATTATGTCTGTCTAATCGGATTGCCTTGTCTCCGAAATGCAATTCAAACGTATGTAGGTACATGACATGGTACGCGTTTACAGCATAATCTAGTACATAGGTACCTACTGGAGAACCCGAATCCCGGATACCAGAAGAATCACGGAACACCAAATTAACTGAAGTCAGAAGTACCTAGTCTAAGGTACAGAACAAAAAACTTTTTTGACTCTTGAAACGTAAGATATTTTTTCTTTTAGATTCTTACGTAATAAATATTAAATGGGGGGAGGGGGTCAGCCGATTGTTATTTTTTCTTACATAAGGGGGGGAGGGGGTCAAAAACTGGCAAAAATCGTCTAACGTAATAAATGAATGGCCCCTTAAATGCACAAATGTTGTATCGTTATGGTACGGAACCCTCGAAGCGTAGGTAAGCGGCTCCTTCATCGGAGGGTTTTATGTATAAACCAGACAATTCGTAGGTACCCTTGGTCAAATAAAGACGCATCTGCAAAATGACAACTTTTCAGAATCTGTGTGTATCATGTAGTTCGTATGATTTGTATGACTTTTGAGTAATAAAAAAACTTTTGACGTAAAGTCACATGCGTCGTTATTTGACCAAGGGTACGAATTTATTCCATAAGAATTTCCACAATTATAGATTACTTAATTAATGTCGAATTCAATGATTGTAAAGGTTTGAAATGGATAACAATAGAAACAAAAGTGAAAAATACCGCATTTACATAATCCAAGTAGGTACAGAAGTAATTGTCTATATTATATTTAATTACAAGAGCGATAACTATGTTATCATTTTATTGCTATGTATACAAACCCGAAAATGTAATTCAAAGTGGCATTAATTAATCAGTTTTAAGTATGTTTGAATAATACGCTTAGGCTATTATTATTAAGGGTTATATTTAATGAACTTAATTACCATAGTGAATTAATGGGGTTGGCCGAAGGTGGGTTTACTGTAAGCATTTACCGTTATTGGTTTAGGACTACGGGAACTAATTTAACTCTTTATTCTTCGCTTGTTTGGATAATCGTGATTTACGCTCTTACGTTAGTTAACGTTAAAGGTAAATGCAAATACGAGCCTTTTTAGATGTTCTGTCTATACTTAAGTATTGTTAGCACGTTATAATGATTTAGAATTGATATTATTTCATTCAACAAACCGTTTTAGTGAAATACACGAACATAAATAAATAAATAACCCGCATTCGTCTAACTCCCTCATTCGTCTAACTGAGTCTCAACAGGCTCAAATCAGAGTAGCCGGGCCATAATAAGTCTAGGCTACTGTAATGGCGCAATTGGAATAAAAACTGGAATAACTTTCATAATATTGTTTTATTACGTGTTTACGGTTCTAGGTCTAGCTTAATACTAAAACAGATCTTCTTAAACTAGAGCGAGACAGACGGCTTTCGTTTACAATCAAATTATACTGATCTCCAAAAGTCGCCAGTCTGTCTCGCGAGACGTTGTGAGGTGGCATATCCAGATGCAAACCTCACACTACTCTCCCACACTCATCCTATATTAGCCTTACAGGTCCAGCAGAAGAGCAACAGGTGCAGTCCGGCATTGGCGTCCTAGACGTCAGGTTAGCGCCCCCACAACCACGGCTGCGAGCCCCTGAGGAGTTCCGGCTACTTCCGATTTGCAGCAACTGGCCGCGGATGCAGGCCCCGCTGCAGAGGCTCCGGTGTGGTGTGGTTTTATGGGGTATGCTTCCTCCTTCTGAGGATTTGAGCCCCACATAACCTCCCCAAAGGGTATGACGGCCTCACTTAATAGTCGTGACAAAAGGGCAACTAATCGGTCACTTGAGCGTCGATTAGTCCGCTAAGCCTATGTACCCATGTCTAATAAATGCCTATATCGGTGTTCCTTATGACAAAAATCAGCGTTGACTTCTAATTTTCGATCCTTTATTTATATTAATCGGATATTTTTGTAACTGTATTTACGGTATTCATCTTTACTGATCCATAAATTGTGGTGGTGTGGAAAACTTAACGACCTACGAGTATTGTATCAACCTCTTATTTTTAAACAGGGTAACATCTGGCGCATTTAATTTGCGTTTTTGTTCAGCATCTTTACGACCTTAGTTTTAATACTTTTAATTGCCGCTCTCAAATTTTAATAGCTTCCGATCTGTGTACAGTTATTAAATATGCAGTTCTACTTAGAGATGTGCCATTCTCGGAAACGTTCTCCGTTTAGTATGGAGAGAGAACGTTCTCGAGAACATTTCCCATACAAAACTGAGAACGTTTCCGAGAATTCTCGAGAACGGCACAACTCTAGTCTACTTGTTTTGGGGCCCAACAAGTAACTATCAGATGTAATTTTCAGATCTCAAATATTTGCATGTGAGTAGTTCTAAATCTAAACAGATTAATATATCGATTGATTTGATTTATTTTATATCTCTCAGGTACTAAACATATGAAAAATATACATGTTATCTGTAAATACTCTATTTCTCCATTCTTTACGTGTACTCTGAGACACAAATGTCAACGTCTGGCACTCCGGACCGGTTATAAATAAATCTGCAAATTTCCTACCTCAAAGCATAACGAGAGTATTCTTGTTTATTTTTAACAACTATAACACGTTGATACGATGTGAAAAACATGAAGTCCCTTGCGGAATATATTGTTAGAACAACCGAAATCAAGTTATAGGTTGTCTGTGTGTCTGAATAATACATTGAAGTTTGAACAAAACTTTCTATATTTCCTGTAAAATTTGCGATATCATTGCTCTATTGTGTAAAGGAATGGTTTTTTTTAATAGAATAAATATAAACTCATGGATAAAATTAAAGGAACGGTCACGAGTCATCCCTTATATTAACGGTCCTTTAATTCTGGCCCTGAGTATATTATAATTGCGAATGCGAATGGAAGTATTCAAATTAATAATACTTTACAAAAAGTACACTAACAAACATAAGCCTTTCTTCTTTTTTCCTTTACCATAAACCTATCTATTGCGCATAAATAATTCCAAGAGTACAAAAGAGACGTACAAAATGAAAACACATCTATGGAATAGATGGATCTTATTTTGCATGTTACCTACCTACATAAGTAATAACTAAATCACCTGAACTTGGAACACGTTTTATGTACATAATTTTGTCTGTAATCCTATACACAGCCCATCAGGTAATATAAGCATACTTCCAATTTTATATTGTTAAGGTGATTCGAGCTGTCCGGTTCTCTATTTACATTAAAAGCGGGTTAACAACTTAGTATGTCTCTCTATTTTTCATATATCTTTTTAATTTATCTTGTTTTGGCGCCTAGAGCCTTTACATCTCTAAAAAATTAGTTTTATGTTTATTGAAATGTATACCTATTAGTTAAGCAGTTGTTTGATGAATTGTATTACTTATTGAAATTGCATTTTCACAATCATTGTAATGCTCAATGTTTATTTTAAAAGAGAAACTGGTGAGTTTCTTCCGGCGCTTCTTCTCACCAGAATGTCATTTGCCGAAGCGCCAAAAGAAAGAATCAGACATGTGAAAGAGCCCTTGAGGCCTACTTACAGAAATAAATTATTTCATTTCATTTCATTTCATATAATGAATTATGTTTCATTTTATAGTTTGATACATATCGACTGCTCAAAACAACATGGAATATATAAACAATCACAAAAACATGCAATCGGCCCTTAATCGCTGTCAACTAGTAGCATAATTGGAAACATTTTTATTATTCATGATAGGTAAGCATTGACTTCGATCTCACCTGTTGGTAAGTGGAAATTAAGTCGATAATGGAGCATGCTTACTAAGATAGTGCCTATTCACTCACGATTTGAAGAGATCCAAGTTATATTTTTCCGGGAAAGGTTCGCTGGAAGAAAGTTCCACACCTTAGCTGTCCTAATAACGAGGATATGTATTTTTTGGCGTTTTGAGACTACTCATGTTGGCTTGCGAAAACAACATGTATCAGTTTATCGTTATGTCGTTTAAGTATATTGAAAACCCTTTATTTGTGTGGAGAACCGGGTGGCGAAACACCTTAATAGCTGTTCGACTGAGGGATAATTTTTTATGAAAAAATGCTCACCAACTTTAATTAACGACACGGGTGTCTTGTCTTAACTTTTAAAACCTGGTCTTGATGATGTTGTCATGTCTTTTTCTCTTAGGAACTAATTCATGTTCTCTTCATTAATTGACTTAGTTGCCAACTCTACCTGAGAGCTTCCTTTTCTTTTTGATTTAGATCAGATTAACACGTTTCTTCTAGCGGAGACAGACTGTAGAAGTCTCTAGGTATACTTAGTTATTGTGTTTGTTTTTTATGTAAATATTTGAGTAAAGTGCATTGTGCTTTTCCAAGATTTCCCATATTTTTGTAAAAAAATCCAAACATCCCGTTACGATAAACAAGATAAACGGTCACTTTTAGTATATGTTCATGTTGGCAGAACCTTGCAATGTTAATTTTGATATTGAATCCAAACGAGTACCTACACGGCATTTAAATGAATGATATTCTCCTAGTCCCTTATTATAATAGTTTAAGTAGGTACTATGTATTCGAAATCCTTGGCACACACGTGACATAAAATAAGGGCAAATAAAGATACTTGTGAAATATACTCATTCTAAGTCAAGAGGCGTCCACCCTTCTTTTTTATCACTACCCTTTAACGACCTCATTTCAAGCAAAAGAGTGTTTTTTTCCCAAAAAAGTGCTAACAAATGAGGAACTTAACGCTTTGTAATTAAGCTGGATTCCGGCGGTATCAAGTCCGCTCAAGTGTTGGCTCGTTAATCAAACCTTTCCGACCAATGGAATTACGCTGGGAAATATAACAGATACTGCAATTTTACAGAAAAATATGAAGCAATTTGATGATATATTTTTAATTGTCTTAAGCTGGCAAACAGCCCGATGGAAAGTGATCACCGTCGCCTATATAGACATTTGTAATACTAGTTGTATTACCAATGCGTTGCCGATTTCGAAGCAATTTGATGACAACCTTTTTAAAAAATCCCATATTGTAGCGCAGTGGGAAAATCTAATAATATCATTAAAATAGACTCAACTTGCTGGACGAAGGAAGGAAGATGGCTGGATCAAGGGTCAGATACAGAAGGCGGTACTTCTAGACGCGCATAGTCTGGAGGTTTCTCTCTCTGCAGCCCTAACCACTGGTAGCTTGGGCCCCGCCCCGCGGGTAGGTTTTTTATAACTTATTTAAATTTTGTATGTGCATGTTGTTTTTCCTTTATATATATAATAATCGTAACTGACTTAAGAAAATAAAGATATTTTTTTACAAAAAACATACATAATTTGTCTATTGTTTAACTTAAACTCAGAAAGCTTAGTACTATCAGCCCTAAAAATATTGGTACCTAATTTATTAGCACTTTATATACCTTGCTCATGGATTCTGTGAGTACTATGAAAAGAGTCCGATTTCAATCTCGCCCGAAGATACAGACAAAATGTAATTTATATCTCAATATCTACACCATTTTATATTTTTCGTTAATAATAGTCAGTTTTAATTCCCTTTTGCTCTACTTGCGGCACTGTGCGAACAACTTAAGAACAAAATGTTAACGTGTGTCTAACGGTTCAACCATGTAAGTTGTATACTGTGTTGTTTAGTTGTTACATTTGTGTAAAAGTCATATCCGTACTCGAAATGGATAAAATAGAAGAAAAAAGCCAAGATGACACCTAACAATATCATTCAAACACAACATATCGTCACGCCTTTTTCCCAACAAGGGGCAATAAAGTGCGACTGCGCTAAGTTTGAAGAGATCAAAAAAAAGGTTTTATTAAAAAAATGCATATGGCAACATCACAAGAAAGAGGATTAATTATTAGTCTCATACTAGGCAAATATCTTTAATACGTTTAATAAGTATATAATGTATCTACATACATACTGAAATAAATATCAGGGCAGTCTTGCACAAATCGATCTACAGTCTGTTTCGTATAGGAATAGACAGAAGAAAAAACAGGATCTTTATAGTGCCGGTTTTAGGTTGACATTCAATAAATGACATTTCTAAAGTAGATGCTCAAAAATAAAATATTGATGATGTCCATACTTTTTGGTTGGCTGAAAATAACAAAGTATCCTTATAAAATACCCAAAGAGCCAGAGATAAGCAACACTCAATAATACGAGACAGCTCAGAGCTGTCATTATTATATTGTACTATCAAATAGTTACATCGAATTTGTATGTTTTTTTAATTGTTTACTGTTTCTGTTATAGTTTGTCATTCCTAAGTATTTGGTGAATTTGTAACATTCAATATGAGTGATTCTGCGGGGCAGTGGAAAAGGCGTTTGCTCTAGCGTGTGTTGTCACTCGACCATCGCAAAGAAAGTGAAACTTTACAGAAAATGTTTCGAATCTCTTCTTCTGTGTCCCTCTAGAGTCTATTGTTATGCGGTACGAAATATAGTCCCAACCAAACTAAGCAATGCTTGTATATGCTATCAAGTCTAAATCTCGGACCAAATTCTCAGTCCTATGTACCGCTACGCTACAGCCAAGCTGTATCTTTATACCCGCGAAGGACGAATCGGAACGGAGGCGGTATATGCTTTTGGGGTTAGTGGTTGTTTGCGTGTGTGTATTTGAATATTATGTAAGTATGTTACCATTGACCTGAAACATTAATAAACCGATTTTGATGTGTTTTTTTTGTTTGAAAAGTGACTCCACTGAGAGTGTTCTTAGCTAGATTTCATAGAAGCGAAAATTGTGCATCTCCGATGGCTCTCCGGGCCAACACAAGCGCACTACCAATTGTGCCACCGAAGTGATAACGCAAGTCATCCAATTTTTTTACCAGTTTTACTACCTAATTTGTTACGCAATCCTGGGAGGCGTTTTTCAATTTTCGCGTCGATTAAATATTTAGAGTTCGTTTGCCAACTATGCTACAATAAAAACCGATCAATAGCGAGTCGGACTCGCCGACCGAGGGTTCCGTACAAATTTGTAGATATATATTAAGTATTAATAAGTATCCTATTAATTTTGGTTCCCTTAGTAAAGTCTATTTTTATTATAATTCAATTAAAAATGTATAGTTTTCAGACTTTTTCCTACTCTTGCAGTACAAGACGGTGTCACTTGCCAAGTTTAGTTCTAGGTCAACGGAGAGTACCTTTGAATGTTGGTTTCCTGAATGTGTCGAAATTTACGTTTTTTGTGGCTTAAACGTATTTTTTCCACGTTAACTTAGAAGCTTGATTATTCACAGCTTCAAGGGACCGTAGATCTGAGTATATGATTTTAATTTCAAATCGATACTTCCACGCGTTCCCGAGATAAAGCATCTTCACAGACGGACAGACATACAGACGGACAACAAAGTGGTCTTATAAGGGTTCCGTTTTTTCCTTTTGAGGTACGGAACCCTAAAAATACATATTCATCAAAATGGGTTCAGCCGTTTATGAGATATAGGGTTTCTTTCAGTCGGGGGCTTTAATTTTGAATTAAAGTTTTATTTATTTATCAAAAATGTCGCTTAATAGGATTTGAATACATTGATAATATTATGGAATTCACTTAATCTTTAAATCCGGTAAATAGTAGGGGAAAAGTCTGAAAATTGTGTCCTTTAACGCACTATCAAAACAAAATGATAAAATAAAAATTACCTTTGAACTTGGGTGAATCAACTTTTCTTTGTCAACAAGATTTCACCTTCTCCGACTAAAATTGAAAGGAAATCTTTATCCGGATATTTTTTTAATAAAGTTTATGCTCATTTAAAAGACAGATAATAAAGCTACGTAATGCAAATATCTTTTATTATAATTAGCGGACATAGCTGTCCCCCACATTTGTATGAAAATAAGAGTTCGTCCGCTGGGTCATCCTATTTATTTATTAAAAACGAGTTTTATTTTTATTTTTACCTATTCTGTCTCTAGATGTAAGATCTTGTTCCATTTAAATCATGTTAAAACATGCAAAAGGTGAACAAATAAGGAGAAAGGGCAATCTTTGCATGAAGCAAAAAAAGTTGATTCACCCACTTGCGTAATAAACTCCCTCAAATCCTCTTCACTTTGTTATAGAATTGTCTGATGTGTCGGTAATGTACGGGGGCAATCTTTTAAAAGAAATATGAAAACGAGTGTCTGTGTTACTTCGTTCAAAGTCTTTCTTGAAGAGATAAAAGTCAACCCTCTAGACTGACGTCAATTTACTTAGAAGCATTAAAAAGATTGCAGCCCAGTAAAGTCGGAATCAACTTTTAGTAGGTACCTAAGTAACTTTATTTTAATAGTAATTTATGCAACTGATACATAATGAGAGGCCTTAAAACGCAAGTGTGGTTTTACGAAGCGAGCCATAAAATCAGCATAAATAACCTACTTGCTTCATGCGCGACTCAAAGTCGCCACATAATATGGTAACCCATATTCGTAACATTTTACAATCACTGGAACAATGAAACCAATTTAAATGCAAATGGTTTAAAAACCCGAAGCGAGTGGTGGGGATCAAAATTAATCCGCTTGCGCGAAAAACAGATGTTTAATAAAATCATGTTATAATGCAATCTATAAATAAAATCAAAAATTATATGCAATTTTGGCTGCCGTATTATACACGAAAAAAAACCAGGCAAGTGCAAGTCGGCCTCGCGCACTGAGGGTTCCGTACAGACTCGTCAGTAGATACGTGGATAATTCAAGATAAGCTGTAGGTATGGTGGGAGAAACTTAACTTTGCTCTTGAAAAACTGTTGTCCCTATACATTGACATATGTCGCGGTTAGTTTAGTAGGAGCAAATAAATTTCACTTACAATTTTTGTGAATTTCTAGAAAACGCTGCAAGTTAGGAAAACCGTTTTATTTTTCCTGTAATATTTGGGAAGATATCAATAATCGGTAATTATTACAGATTTTTCTATTCAGTAACTTCCGAGATAATAGGGGGGGGGAATGGTTTTTTTTTTCAATGCTTTTTGTATTAAATCAAAAACTACATGTCTAAGAAAAAAAAGTTTTGGAATCTACACATTAAGCCCTTTCATTTGATTTACCACTCAATATGTACTACTCTACTTTTGATTTTCGACATTCCATTTCGGTCCCCTTTAAAAAAAACTAAAAAAGGTATAAGATTTTTTTCTGCCCAATAGGTTTGGGTTAGCGATTTTTAACATCATTCCAAATTTCAAGTCGATAGACAGACTGACAGAGTCGCACCATATAAGGTTTCCTTTTTTACCATTTTGGTACGTCACTCTAAAAAGGGAATCGGGAAGGGTCGGAAACAGAAAAGAGAAAGGAATTATCGGTTTTGCATTCGCCTGCCTTTTCACATGACACAGTCTCCTCGTATTTTCTCAGAAATGGTCATAAAGAAGTTTTTTATTGGCCTACACTCAGCCTTACTCTCATTTATGTAGGCCTGCGTCCTGTCCAGCAGTGAGATGTATATGTCGCCGCCAACTGGCTTAGTTAGCTATTTGGTTAACTGTCTAGCCTTTTTATTAAACACACTCCTTATTTTAGGTTGGGTTTGTTAGTCAGCTTGTGTCCCTCAGAGCAGAAATAGAAGCCCCGCGCAGCGGACTTCTTCGACCTGCTGGCGGGTCATAGTTTAGTGAAAAGGCTTGGCAGTTAACCAAATGGCTGGTTAAACCAGTTGGCTGCGACCTAGGCTGATAATGATGATATTCAACAAAAACAGACAGTGTCAGAATGTCATCGGCTACCATGAATCTGCGGCATCTACATCTAACGGACAGTAACAACTAGAAAACACCCGAGCAATTTAGAGTTCTTTATACTTAATTTTACTATTTACTTGACTGCGGCGAAGCCCAAGGAGGGTTATGTGTTTGATCTGTATATATTTATGTCAGTTCCTATGTCCGGTCGTAGGTAACTACTAAACGGCACAACCAATTTTGATAAATGATACATCATTAGATTCGTCCTGACGCGGTGTGACTTGGTACGAGTTTCACTGAGTATGAAGTTCGTTAAAATAAACAAAATGGTGGATTTTAAGCACTTTTAAATTGCACCGCGGTTGGGTTTTTTAAGTATAAATGTTTTAGAATTCCGTACTCAAACTACAAACATTATAGTTTTTCCCCATGTTCATCTGTCAGGCCGTCTGTGTGGCACAGTAATTTATTAGAGAAATAAAAACTGCGATATAGGCTATTTTTATTCTGCGTACCTTAATGACCTATACATATACGAAATGTTGAATGCCTTATTGCTATGTGGCCCAATTCAGCACAGTTGAAGAATAGTTTAGCCATCAATTTACTCGTCAAGGAGTTCGTTAACAACGTGTAACGTGTAGCTGACAACGTATCCTCATTAGCTTTTGACTTTGAGGAATGTGTACAGTTATTATAAATTGGAGTGGCGAGTCAAAGTTCGATATATGTAATTTGTTTGCTGTGTTGACTAAAATTTGGTCGTTTTGGCGCAGATCAGGCGAGGTAATCTAAACTTATTCTTAGTTTACTAGAGAAAATTATATGTACCAACATGGATACCTCAATTTGAGGCCCTGGTAATATGTATTTTTTTATGTTATAAGTGGCAAACGATCAGACGAGCTGCCTGATGGAAAGCAGTCAACGTCGCCCATGGATATCTGCAATACCAGAGGTGTTACCTATACGTTGCGGATCTTTGAGAGCCCTGTTTACTCGTTTCTTGAAGTATCCCATGTCATAGCGCGCTGGGAACACCTCAGGTGGGAGTTCATTCCACATCCTGCCGGTATAGTCTTCTAAAGTCAACAGGTTCTCAAGCATTTTACTATCACAATATTTATGTCCTAGTATGAGAATACTTAGCACTTACGAGATTTTTCTACTCAGACCCATGCCTCTAAAAATTAAAAGGGATCTTGCATTAAAAAAAATACAATACTACAATTTACTCTTAATTATTCTGGAACCTGAATATTTCTAGATATTTTATGGCTCTATTGATTTCAGTTGCCTATGTAATTACGAGTACATAGATAGTTGATGGCTACATAGTTCATTGTTGTAGAGGCCGGAAAGTAAGCAATAGATTGACGATTCATCGATTCCATATATACTATAGTGCTTTTCACGCCTACTGCGAGGAAACATGAAAAATGTAGCTTAAAAAACTAACAAGATCTAGCAAATCGTCTAAAAAAGTTGATGTATTTGTGTAGGACGTGCTGCACCGCTGATAACAAAACGACGCGACAGCAAAACAGTTTTCAGACGTAATAAAATAGTCAGGACCGGGGGGAGGGGGGGGGGGGTGTCAACAGAACTCGATTTCCATCGACTGGCCTATTATTTAACCGTGGCGGAACACATTTTATAGTTCTCAAATAAATAATCTTCCACGGGTAAATAATAGGCAAGTCGGTGGAAATCGAGTTCTGTTGACGCCTGTTTAACATTACATCTCGAAACTTTTTTTGTTGCAGGAGAACTGCGTTGCGAGACTTGCATTTTTTTACATGTAATGTTTTTGATGGGATTAAATAGTCTTGTCGTATGTCCTAGGGTAAGCCGCTCTGGTAAAGTTATTATGATAAAGCCCAAGGAGATTGTAGTATAATGAAGTTACTCAGAACTAAGATTCGAAGCATGTGAGATCTACGAGTACTCAAGATCGTACATAACTTTGTAATTGAGTAAAATATGAGCTACCAAGTTAAGCGTGTATGTATCTAAATACATAAAGCAAATGTTACTTTTTGCTTGTTATGTGACAATATTGTAGTTTCTCGTATGTTGTAGGTACATAATAAAATAAGGTGTAGATTAAACTATTGGTTACTTGCATGTTTACATTTGAAGATTTATTTCAAACCAGGTGTGATATCAGAGCAAATTAATACATACATTTAGAAAAAAAAATAGTAGAAAGACTATGTGCATGCATCCCGTAAAAACTACTGGATCGATTTCCATAAAATGTGGTATACAGGTGGATATTTTTTACCCGATTACAGCAAAGCAAAATATAGATATTTAGTGTATTTCACCTCCACGGACGAAGTTGCAGGCATACTTTAGTAAAAATAGCTGACAAATAGTAGTAATAAAACAATCAAAAAGGACTCAAACTTGCGCCTAGTTGATTGGTGATAATTATTGTATAGCGTAGTAAACCATCGCGGTAATTACAAGAGAACACGAACACGGGTGGGACTAGGTGACCTGGTTCGACCCCAGGCACTCCCGGCTCCCACCCAGTCCGACCAACTCAGGGTGGTCTGGCTAGCGACCTGGTTCGACCCCAGGGAACGCCACGGCCAACCACCCGGTCCGACAATCGCTACGCCCAGGATGGGTTGCGAGTTAGTCAGTTTCTAAAAAAATAAAAAATAAAAATAAAATAAAAATAAAAAAACGAACACGGGTACAGATTTTATATATTTTTTTTGTATAAATCCCGCATTAACCTGAGCTGCGGACATAGTACAAATTAACAAGGGTGCACCTTTGGGTACAAAATTAATAAAGCATTTAGCCTTTAGATTGATCGAGTATTATTAGAGGAACGATACAAATTATAAGAATCATGCTATCTCCTAATAGTCCAAGTCTTTGCAACAAATAGATCTGTTAACATTCAATTTATTCCAAGGGTCAGTACTAAAAGACGATTTATATAGGGACCTCTTGAATGAAACTCTTCACACTGTCAAGTAACGTAATTGTATTGGAAAAAGGAATCTCTATTCTCCTAAGATTAATTCTGCTTAAATATTACTTTATCTGAATCTTCATACCGCTTCGGCAGTAATACAAACATTTTATCTAAATGTCTGCATTACTGCCCAAGTCTTATTTTGACTTCCGTCATTAAGACGTGTAAAATTATTCACCTACATTGTTTTACTCAAGATTTTTCTTTCTTTGTGATTATGTCTATACATATTTACTCATACTTAGGGGTTATACAGGGTGATTCGGGAGATATGAGCAGGACCGACCCTACGGATCTAATAAATGTTAATGATGCTTCATGATCATATTTAAGTGAAACACTCACACCTTTCTTTTTACTTTTTGTTAAGTACAAAACTTAATTTTCTACAATCATGGTACAACAACACATTTATAAAGATAAAATCCCTTTAACTCTTTTACCAACACTTTGATTATGAAGAAAGTAAATTGCCATTTTGGCAATATCAACGTTTACCAACATATACAGGTAAAGCGAAGGTTATCGATACTTGACAGACTTAGTTATTGTAATTGTAGAGTGAACTTGTATTTCGTAAATAATTTAGAACTTTTTCTTTTCAACACCAAAAAATAATAATGTTAATCTCACTAAGACTGGTACGAAATAGTAGCTTATAATTTACTCAACCCGTATGGTTGATCCCGCTGGCGTGGCGTCTCCCGAATCACCCTGTATGGTTTAATAGTTTTACATACCTAGTTATTGGCGTCAAAGAGTTCAAATTATTTTCAGTTTGTACTTTTCCGTGGGCAAATGGCAGAAACTAAACCCTTGAAGTTGAGGAGCTTCATTGTTATTACGCAATTTTATAGGTTAGTAGTTAATAGTTGGTGTCATAAGAGCTGCAAAAGCCATCTATCTATCGCATCAAGTGGGCTTTTTGCCACTTAAATCTATTTTATCTACTACATTCATATCATAACCTTTTTTTTATGAAATAGGGGGCAAACGAGCAGACGGATCGCCTGATGGTAAGCAATCACCGTCGCCCATAGACACCTGCAACACCAAAACAGTCACAAGTGCGTTGCCGGGCTTTCCTATGATATGTCGATTTCAGAGCGTTTCGACAGCGGCGATTTTTTTCATTCGTGTTCCAGCAAATATAGCAGCAAGCGATGGTGATCACACTTAACTTTTTTTATAAACGATAATCGGTATCGAGGCTACACATCACTCGACAGTCCTCCGCGGTAAAAGTCGAGTGATACTAATGAAATAAAAATAAGGGTTCCTTTTTACCATTTTGGTACGGAACCCCAAAAAACGCCAGAAAAACGTGTGAAATCGACCCAGGCCATATCTATACATATTGTTCAAAACTTATGATATGCATTTAGATAAAGTTATGTAAGTATGTGACTGTACAGTCTCGTGTGATCTTATTATGAAACAGCCACACTCGTGTATTAATGTCTCTCATTATGCACCAGTCACATAAATAACTATTAAGAAGTTAGCAATTTACGGAACGGTGTGAGCGTCGGTCCACAAGCGCCGTAAGTTTTGACTGGCCGTTGTGACATTGTAACGGCGTCACGGACAAAATTGTCGGTCGTTCTAAAAGAACAGCCCCAAGATTCGGGTCAGTAGGAAGCAATCTTCGACTCCGTCATTCTACGAATCGATGAACAAGGGTCGGAGATCTTTCGTAATTTTATAACTGTGTTTCGGTCAGCCGGGATCGTTATCGAGTAAAAAAAGTAAGCCTCATGTATTTGGTACGAAGATTAAGTCGTGGAAGGTGCCGTGAAGTCAGTGGGATTGAGCCGAAGTGGTAATCTGATTTAAACTTTAGAGCATTTTATAATACATATTTATATGTACTTTGCATAGTTTATAGGAAGCTTGAGAGGGATTACGTAGTAGACCGGACAGAGAGATGGGCTTCAGCATCTACTGACATCGAGGTAATTTTGCGTCCACAAAATAGGTCATTACGTCATGTATTTAGCTATTACACAAATTGACTACACGTAATCGCAAACTAAAATGCTTAGATTTAATAACTAGATAGGTGGATAGGCGCGGATAAAACTGTCCATATGTCTACCAAATTGAATAGTTAGAGCAATGTTTAAAGTTGTAATTTCTAAATACTACTGCAAGAACTATGAATGGCAATTATTTCAAACTACATAAGCAGGGTGAAACGGAACGAGGGACTTTCCTGGAAATATGACATAGTTTAGCCTTAGACCACTTTTTTTTCTGCAAATAAACTACGTTAATCAAAAAATAGCCTAGAGTTGTCAAAAAAAATTAAAAATATTATTTTGATGTTTTTTTTCTTTTTTATTACAAGCTAAGTAGCTATTCTAGGCCGATTCTACATCAATTGCAAACTTTACTACAAGAATACACATTTAAAATATTTCATCTAATTATTGGGGGTAAAAATGTATACTTAAACCGTTTTTGGAAAGGAAATTGATTTTTTTTCATTCTGTTATTCTATTTTTTGTCTACTTTAATTTTAGTATATCTAGAAAATAAAGTTTGATTTTTTCATTTCAATAAATGTCATATCTCCTTCTTTAATCCTACAAGGATCAAAGAAAGAGACTTATCTATATAAACCTAGAGATTGTTCTTAGTAGGAAATTAAATATATTCGTGGATCGCTCTCTCATAAACTACTCGCAAGTAAAAGGTCACAATGAACATGGAATAAGCAAAACTCACATGAATTAAGATTTGTATTTAATAAATAAATCAGGATTCTGTAACGTGCATGTTTGCATTTCAAATAAATAAAGTCTGTTTTCTTAAGAAACACAGAGCCAGCAAAACATTGGCATTGATGTGATGTTACAAGAAGGAAATATGATATTGCGCTTTGTGCGACATCTACTGCGGCTGTCAGTTTCCTATTGTACTGTCTGAGTTGTATAAGTTCGGATTATTCAGCTGACCAGACAGAGACAGGCTGCCTCGGAGACCGTATAGGCCCGTAGGCAAACTACGATTTCCCTTTTCATAAGGAGCTACAAAGCTGTTTCAAGTATATTACGAGGGTAGTGACAAGTGTCGTTCACCGTAGTCCGCCTAATCAGGTTATCTGGGTGAACCACGGGTTCACTTAAGCGGACTGATAAAGTACCCCAGATGCCTGGTACTTTTTTCATGCATCCGTAGTCGTGTCATTGGAAAATGCATAAATTGTACTTGACGTAGAGTTTTTCTTTAGTAACATTGGTGCAAGGATCATTTAGTCGACGGTATTTAGGACATGCAATACCGGACTATTCTCAATACCGCTATTGAGTCTTAATACCGGAGTTCCGGAATTGTTATCGGTATTGGGGATGTAAAAAAAATGGTTTTAAAAAATTAACAGCAATAACGTTAATCATCCATAATGTAATCTAGCATAGGAACAAAATAGAGTAGTTCAACAGCACCAAGAATAAAATAAATGCAGCACTTTAAGTACATTAAATAAAACTACCGGTTTCGGCAACTGGATAACGGATATCCTGGGTGAGCGGTAAATCAGTTAGTAGACATCTGCTCTTCGGACTTTAGGGCTATCGACGCCGGTGTTCCTCAGGGATCGGTCCTCTCTGCGACTCTTTTTAGAGTTCCGTACCTCAAAAGGAAATAACGGAACCCTTATCACTCGTGTGTCTGTCTGTCTGCCTGTCTGTCACAGCCAATTTGCTCCGAAAGTACTGGTCCGATTGAGTTGAAATTTGGTACATAGGTAGGTATATTAAAATGAATGACCCAAACACGGAAATTTCACGAAAATATATGAATTTTAATCATGGAGGCCACTTTTTGGGGGTAAAGTCGAAAATTAAAAAAAAAGTTAGCGAACTATATCGTGTGACATATTAAATGAAAGGGCTCAAAGTATAATTGTTTTATATTGTTCTGAACGTACTAAACCCTCTACACACGAGTCTACCTCGCACTTGTCCGGTTTTTTATCTTTGGGGGTGCAGGCGATAGCACAGTCTCCGCGAGGTATCTGTCCAGTGTGGAAGCCAGAAAGGATACATCTTTTCTCACAGAATGGCCATGATAGAGCGTATGAGTTCGACCTTAAACCCCGTTTCGCAATGGGAAATCGTAAATTTTACCGAATTCAATGCCACCTCTTCAGTGCGAAAAAAAAACTACATTAACCTAACTTCCACTTTCTGTAATGGAAGAGATATTCCAGTCACCGACAACCTTGAACTTCTGGGAATAAAGCTAACGCCTAATCTCAACTTCGGCGCCAATATCGAGTCCTGCGCTCAAATTGTGCGAAACGAAAAAACCGGTCAAGTGCGAGTCGGACTCGCGCACCGAAGGTTCCGTACAAACTCGTCAGTAGATATGTGAATAATTCAAGATAAGCTGTATGGTGGGACAAACTTAATTTTGCTCTTGAAAAACTGTTGTCCCCATACATCGACATATGCCGCGGTTAGTTTAGTAGGAGCAAATAAGTTTGTCTAAAGAATTTTGCGAATTTCTAAAAAAACGCTTCAAGTTAGGAAAACCGTATTATTTTTCCTGTAATATTTAGGATGATATTAATAATCGGTAATTATTACAGATGTTTCTGTTCAGTAACTTCGGAGATGATAGGGGGAATGGTATTTTTTGACGTTTTTTGTCTTAAATCAAAAACTACATGTATAAGAAAAAAAAAAAAAGTTTTGGAATCTACACATTAAGTCCTTTCATTTGATATCCCACCCGATATAATAGCTCTACTTTTGATTTTCGACATCCCATTTCGGTCCCCTTTAAAAAAAATTAAAAAAAGCTAGTGAGCCGGTGAGCTAGATCAACTGATTGATATAGCTCTTTTGAATCACTCACTCACTCGTTACAGTAAACAGAACCAACGCCAGAAAAGTAGCTATCATATTGAAAACCACTATTTAAGACCAACGAATCTATATAGTATTGACCACAGACGGCTGCGGGCTTTTTGCGAGGAGTGTTAAAAATGATTTTAAAGTACCTACCTACTACCTTTAAGTACTTGCGGAAAACTCTGCGAAAAATATAAGAGTAATTAAACCACTCGTTCCGTTGTCCGTTAAAAGCTCATAAGGCAACTTTATAATGTCGTTAACTTCTGCTGGCGTTGCGAAATCGCTTCATTTGCGTTTTATTTTTTGCATGAACGCCGTTTTACTTTTACATTTCAACGGACAGACGAGACAGTTTGTAGACTAAGAACGGCTTTGTTTCTCTTTAACTGACTTAAAAAAGGGGATGGTCTCAAAAGGGGATATACTCAAAGGGTGCCAAAGGCCCACTGCCTAGGGCCCCTAAGGCTAGGCTAGGGTTACTAAAACACTGCTAACCGTGTGTCCGTCCGTTTATCACAGGAAGCCAGGGAAATCTTCAAATGTTATATAGGTACACGGGGCACACCTATAGCGATTTGGTTATTTTTTAGTAAATCGTACGTGTGTTAATGAATGGATTCGGTTAGGTAAAATAAACTTTTATTTTTGTACTAAGTCAACACTTGACTCATCCATAAGGAAACTGTAAAAATAAGGCCGCATTAAACACGTCGTCGGTTACGACTTACGTCTGTAGCAAATCGTAACAAACTTATCTTTGCTGGTTTCTCTCTCATAATACCAATGTGACGAAAGTCGTCAGAAACGCCACCACTCATGTACCTAAATATAAATAATTTGGTGAACTCTATATAGCGTTATTGAAAATCTTTAGTTATAGGAGGGACTCATATCGTGGACTCCTTAATAGTTAACTCTATTGGCTATTGAATCTTAATATTCACTTAAAGAAAAAACCTGTATCCATTATTAAACAATGTCAGTGTTTTTTGTTGACCGGACGATGAATAAACAATTAAGCATTTATATTGACAATCAATATAACGAAAACGATGACCTGAATGACAATTTATTCAAATTGATTTATATTTCAAATAGTTTCAGACATTATACTCGTATCACATAATATACTACTATCAGAGATTTATTTATTTACTTCGTTTGAATCTAATACGTGCAAACAATTACACTACATAATTATATATAGGGTTTAGTAGTGTTATCTATGTTATCATTCATTAAGAGGAAGTTACACTTAATTGTGACCAGTTATTAATTTTTCAAAATTAACCGAGCGATATTGTCTATTAGCATGTTATGACATTATGAACTTTGATACGAACTTCGTTAATGTAACTATCAGCAAGCGTTAACTGGAATGTGTTACGTTACATTGCGTGCGAATTATTTTGTATGGTTAATATTTTAATTGTAATTTGAAGCATATACCTATTATTATATAAATAAAATTCTTTAGTATAGGAATGCTAACTACCGTTTTAAGATTCGCCAGTATTCAATTTACAATTACATACTGTATAAATGCTAACGAAGCAATTCGTTAATTTCCGCACAACAAGTTATGTTACTACATTAAACAGGTGGGAATACAGCGAGTTTGGCATACAAATTTGTATAATTTACTGTGATAAAAGTTTTTCCAAAGTGCACGATTACGTTTATTAGTGATACTTCATTAATTAACACAAATGAGAGTTTAATTCGCATTATCTTTGTAATGCCTGTTAAACACGGTTTTAAATGTAGCACGTTTCCAGCCAGCCGTATAACTGTTAAATGAAGTGACATTTTGCCATTATTTCGGATTGACCATTTCCGTGCTCTTAATGCTTCTAAGATATTAATTACATACGGTAATTAGAACCGCTTAGTAAAGACTGTAACAAATATAAAGATCCATGATCTGTGAGAATATACCAATACTATGAGACCTTTACTAACTCATACAATTTTTATCAATTAAAAGGGAGCCCTTTCAGCCAGTGGGCCACAAAATAAGCTATACTATAAAAATATTCAAACTAGTATATAATCTGTTTTTGAGAAAAATGTCTCTGTTAGGCGTTCGTACAAGCATCCAGTTTTTCTCACGTATACGTACTTATCTCTGATAACAACTATGTAAGATTCTCCGCATTCTATATTTTTTAATTTACAACTAATATCAATTTGAAAACAAGTAGCTATCAGGAAATTAAATACACAACGAATTGCCCCGAGCCAGACTCGTCAATAATTAGAAATTTCAATTAATTCTGTCAATCAGTTGGAATTTATGTACCTACATATAATTTCAGTTAACTTCCAAAACCCTTTGATGCCAAAATCTAGAGGAACTAGTCACAAGAAATTCCGTTTTGATTGGGGATTCAATGCTATCATTTCATCAACGATGTCAGTCCAATAAGTAATATTTCCGATTAATTAACCACAGTTAGAAGTTAAAGGTTTTTTGTTGTATAGGTCGACGAGTCCGACGTTTAATGTTTAATTAAGCTTGAAACATAGAGACAAATATACACAACTGAGAAACGTAGATTAAGTTGTTCTAAAATAAATCTAATAACCACATTTTTATAAAAAAAAAACCCGACCGCGGTGCACTTTGAAACTGAATAAAAGCCGCCATTTTGTTTATTTTAACGAACTTCATAGCCAGTGACACTCGCACCATCAAGACGAATCTAATGATGTATCATTTATCAAAATCGAATGTGCCGTTGAGTAGTTATGAGCGGACATAGGAACGGACATACATACATACTTACTTACATACATACAGGTCAAACACATAACCCTCCTTTGGGCTTTGCCGCAGTCGGGCGGACATAGGAACGGACATACATACATACATACCTACTTACATACATACATACAGGTCAAACACATAACCCTCCTTTGGGCTTTGCCGCAGTCGGGTAAAAAAAGTCAATCTGAGACCATTATAGGTACATATAAGAAAACTAGTTTTTAGTTTAGAGGTCTAAATTACGTGAAAATGTGAATCGTAGATTTTTACATTTCTGTAAGTACTTATTGTATTTAATTATAATATACACTTACGGACAATGAATTCGGATCATTATCTATATAATTGTTCATAGAACGTGACCCGAATTCAGTATCCGTGAGTTATAAATGTCCTTTTTAAAAAAAATATTCTCCGAAGATTTTACTGCTGCGTTTCTTCTATATAGTTGTCAGTTTCCGAAGCACTGGTAGATTCACTTGTACAATAAATATTTTGAATTTCAATATATATATTATATTTGAATTTAACCTTAAGTCAGGAATTGTGATGACTTACATCAAATGATCATCATCATCATCTGGAGACTTCCACTACCAAAGATTTTCGCAGCGAACGGTCGCTCACTTTTGGCGTCCATCGACTTCCCACGACCTTTTTTAACCAGGTAGTCAGATCATTTTGCGGGGGGCCAACCAACGCTGTATCTTGTGGTCTCCAGTCGAGAATCTTAACAATTCTTCCAACTCTGCCACCCGAGTCTAAAAAGCGACTTTTTACTATGAGCTTCCATAGTAAAAAGTCGCCGTTTAGACTAGGACGGCAAAGTAATATATTATGCCCAGTCAATTGCCACTTCAATTTGCTAACATTGGTAGCTATGTTGTTCATCTTAGTTCTTCTACGGATTTCCTCATTTTTAATTCGGTCACGCAAAGAAACTCCTCGCATTAAGTAATATAACAGACTAAAGATCAAACACAATTTCATAATGCGCTGACGTGTCGAGGCACGATGCGACATTGTCTCTTAGAAACCAGTCAATTCAAAAACAAATTAAAAGTCTAATAAGATTAAAAATTGAAATAGTTCTCCAGTATGCCGTATCGTGCCACGAAATCAGACAGCGCATTTTTTAACCGATGTCAAAAAAGGAGAAGGTTCTCAGTTAGTCGGAATATTTTCATTGTTGCATAATTTTGAATTGAAAAAGTCAGGTAGGCACGAAATAAAACCGATCGGACGGCCCGTTGAAAACCCTACATTGTTTTCACACGTCCCGTGGCAAGGAGATAAAAAGTAACAGACAGTCCGGCAAATGTCAGAAATGAAAATGTATTTATAGCAACCACGTTTTATTTTTCGAAGAAAGATCAGTGACCTGCAAAATCGCAGTAACGTTCCATTGAATTTATTGTTTCCAATTCATGTTATTTAAAACCATTTTAGAGGCAAAATTTCATAACTCCTTGCATACAATCGTTATTGAAATGTATACTTTATATAGGTAGAGTTTGGAAGTTTTAGACGTATTTAATGCAGTGTTCACACAAAAACGTGGTTTTATATATTTTGAGCGAATATGATAACGGCGCTCAACGAACGAGCTCAGATCCCACTCGCGTGGCTCTTAAATTATGCAGAAAATTGTGTTCATAAATGAGCATTAAAACTCCCGTGGAGCCGGTCTTTACAATATAGAATATTGCTAATTACCTATTTGCTGTGGGAGTTTGGAGGTACTCTGTTCCGATATTTAATATGCAAATACGTGGCGTTTGCATATTAAATATCACAGGTAATAAAATTATCGAAGTTACATATATATATATGTAACTACATCAAATGATGATATCATCATTTGATGTAGGAATAAGGTTGTCTGTTGCTTACCTGTGTCTGCTCATATTTTCTTGTAATACCTACAAAACTGAAGACAACAGTAGCAAACACCGAGAAAGTTTTAGAAACTATCTTTCAGAAAATTATAGGTGCTTTTGTTGTCCATAAAAAATATTTTTAGAGACTTGGAGTTGTTAAAATACCAAAAAAACATGCACCTTTGAGTGGTGATATGAAAGTAATTAGTTATACAACGAATGTATTGTATCATTCAGTGTTAGTTATATGAACTGCATAATATTAATATCATCAAGTAATTGAATAGTATAGGATTTTTTTGGCAGTTTCTACTGTCAGCAACTTTTTTTAATATCAACTTTTTGGCAACGTGATATGAACCCTAACGTACGTACCAAATCCTAATACCTACCGTACCATTATTGAACAACTTTCGTAGCAATAGTGCAAACTTTGAGATCCTGTTGTAGGTAGCAATTACTTAAATAAAACAATAACTGAGAATATACATAAATTATATACAAACTAAAGATAAAAAGTTTGTTCGAAAATGTTATATGTAGCACTATCCAACAAATAACATGTGTTTTTCCTAGTCAAGTTGTAAACGAATGCCTCAAAATACTTTCTACTCTGCATTCTGCAATAGAGTGACATGGAAATTATCTTCATTGTTAATGGTAAACCTGGGGGCACTACAAGACGAACCAAGTGAAGCGCAGCTCGAAACGTTTCGTCGTTTTTTTTAACCCTTTATTTGGTTTTGATTATACCAAATAAACAAAATTCTGGGGATATGTTGTCAATAGCGAACATATAAAGTTTTAATTGCATAGCTCTTATACTTTAGATTTTATTGCTATCCTGATTTCGTCACTGACTCACTGATGATCGTCTAAATTCTTAGGATACTTCCTAATGTCCTAGAAAGCTGAAACTTGGTATGTAAGCTAGTATTAGTACACAAACAACAAAAAAAAATTTATAACTTGGAACTTTTATCCCCAACCCCCTTAAACTAGGGGATGGAAGTTTGTATGAGACTCCCGCGATTTTGACGCTAGAGGTCTAAGGATATAGGGACTTTTTGTTATTATAAATAATATAATAATGAAAAAAAAAATATTGTCATTAACCACTTACAAAAAGATGTGAAATCCTACCAAAAATATTTTCATGTAAAATGTTGCCATGACGAGACCATAATATACCATATGACTCGCATTGTCAAAAAGTTATCAGATCTCATGTAGAGCCAAGCTTCTAACTCTATATGCCCTAACTCTACAAGGCCTAACATCACAAACACTACACCTTACAAACGTTTCGTTACTACAAGAACTATTGTACAACAGAAAAGCAATTAACAATGGATAAATTTTTCACCTTAAGCCTATGCGAATGTAGCCAAATGACCAAGCCAAATATTTTGACTAAGGTGTAGAGTTTGTGAAGTTCTTGTGGAGTTAGGGCGTGCAGAGTTAGAAGCTTGGCTCTACATGAGATCTGATAACTTTTTGACAATGCGAGTCATATGGTCTCGTCTTGGCAACATTTTACATGAAAATGTTTTTGGTGGTATAGGTATTTCTCCGTTTCGCTGCAAATTTTGAGCAGTCCTCTGCCAACTTCCTCTACATATTACTACAGCGAATAAAAGAGTAATAATCACAAAATTAAAAATTTTAAAATAACCGACTTTCAGTGAACCTATTTTGATATGAGATGCACGAGTGAACAATTGAGATGAACAAGTCCCAAATCGCCTTATCTGTGCATATAATATTGAAAGAGTTCCCTCGATTTCTCCAAGATCCCATCATCAGATCTTGGTTTGGACCACTCTGGAGGACCACTCCCTTTCAAACAAAAAACAATTTTCCAAATCGGTCCAGCCGTCTTCGAATAATCGCGTAACAAACGTAAAAAATTAAAACCGTCCTTCTTTTGTGGAAGTCAGTTAATAACGGACTTCAAATGAAGGGATTCAATAAGAAATGCACAATTCACTATGAAAAACTAAATATTTTTACTAAAAAAAACCCGACAGCGGTGCACTTTAAAAGTGCATAAAATCCGCCATTTTGTTTATTTTAACGAACTTCATACCCAGTGACACTCGCGCCATCAAGACGAATCCAATGATGTATCATTTATCAAAATCGGTTGTGCCGTTGAGTAATTACGAGCGGACACAGGAACGGACATACATACATACAGGTCAAACACATTACCCTCCTTTGGGCTTCGCCGCAGTCGGGTAAAAATACCCAACCGCTATATGTGTGCCTGTAATATTTGAAGAGTTCCCTCGATTTCTCCAAGATCCCATCATCAGATCCTGATGTTGTTGCAATGGGACCACCTAGAAGGTATATATACCCTTTCGAACAAAAAAGTAATTTTCCTAATCGGTCCAGCCGTTTTCGAGTCATCGCGTAACAAACATACAAAAAAAAATAAAAAAAAACATACAGACGAATTGAGAACCGTCCTTCTTTAGGAAGTCGGTTAAAAATCGTTTTGTATCATGGATACTGTTTATTGTATTCTTGGGACAATGTATGAATAAAAATTGTAATAAAATGATATACATATTTATTAAAATAGTACTTTATTTTAATCAATGATAATAATAGCTTTCTTAAGTTCATCATAATATAATATACATAGCTCTGCTATTATCATGATAATAAACAAATTCTGGGCTAGGGGCACGCCAAGGCATGTTTTCGAGGTGTTTAAAAATTCGTAACTAAACGGGTATTTTTACTTTTGATGTAAGTACGAGTATTATTGGACAACTTTAAAAGTATGGCTGATATTTAACATGCATATATTTTCCTTCCTTAGCAACTGGCTGGGGGAGGCATCAAATAGGGAGTTGTGGAAATCAAAGGGAGAGGCCTTTGCGCAGCAGTGGGGCACGCGCAGGCTACTTAAAAAAATATATTAAAATAAATATATAATACATTAAATATATATTTTCCCGTGATATTTATTTAAGCACGTTTCTCTAAATAGTTGCAATTAGTGGAGAAATACACAAATAGCAAATCTCCAGGGACCGCAAATTACGTCGCGACATGTATAAATTGTTAAAATTCTCAGAAATTTATTTCACAACCTACTCGCACTTCAATTAGCCGGTTTGATCGTATTTTTCTCAAGGGATGCGTTACATGAAGTACAGACTTCGTGTTATGCTCCACATTATGAAATGGCTCGTTTCCCGCTCAAGTGTACTGCACAATCAGGAGCGGATTTACGAGCTCTCTGGACGGCGATTAGTTAGTTTTGATGCGCTGCTTCCGTCGCAAATTACCTTAGAATACTTAGATGTATAAAACATACGAATACGTACAGGGTGCACCAAAGTTCATTTAAAATTGCAAATTCGATTATTACGATTCTATCATTCAATGTTACGTCATAATGATCACTAGTCATAATTATTCTTGTCTCATAATGATCGTAACTCCGAATTAACAAACAATAATAATAATGAACACACAAACTATTTATGTATGAATATTTATTTTTTAAAATAACAATTTCTAGCAATATAATTTGGTAGGTATTATAATTTTTGGTTCTGACGCTTTGTGCCTGATTTGAAAAACGCCAGATTCGCAGAACGCCACATTCGCATAATGCCAGATTTTGAGATTCGCAGTATACCAGATTCGCAGATTGCCTGATTCGCACAATGCACGAATCTTGTCAGCATTATTTACCATTTTCCTGTAGATTCAGATTTGTATTTTGCTGTCTGCGCTGCGCATATTCAATTTCCGTTGCCAGCTTTTACGCAAATGATTGGTACAGGAATAAAATATACTTTTATGCCACACCTGGCCAAAAAGTGGCTTTTACCGTACGCTGCGCGTACGGAAAAAGCTGCTTTCTGGCCAAGTGTAGACATAAAATGATGTACACAACACGGGAGGTAATAAAGAAAGCCCTTGATCGCATATTTACGTCCCTCGCTTGTAGCTCGGGCCGCAAACATCTGCGATCTCGGCGTTTCTTTATATTACCACCCTTGTTGTGTAATGTACTATTTCTCAATAATGATTCAATGCTCTAAAACGACTTATGTACCTGATAAATAAATAAATAATAGGCAGCAGGGTGGCTCGTTATGGATTGCCCCGTGACTTTGTCCGGCAACTGATATGATAATGGGATTTATATGGACCATTCCCGCCCTAACGCCGGTAAAGTGATCGTCAACTGATACGAGTATAGCAAAGTAATACGATAATGGTTCTGTACCTTTTGAGGTACGGAACTCTAATTACTCTTACTGCAAGCAGATATATTTCCAGCACCAGTATAAACGTCTTCAGCCGCGTCTTCGTCCTGTCTGTTAATAAAATAAGTTTCTTGGAGTTAATCCGTGAAGAACCCTTTCAGTTATCCAGTCTGCGGCATGATCCCCATTACGCTGGCGGCATTACCTCTTTGGATTGCGAGTACAATTTTTTGAGAGAGGTAAGCGCCATAGATCTACCCAGGCATGGACCAGCCGCGGCGACAGGGCCCTCATGAAGGTCTTCATTGCTCAAATCTTTGTTATCGTTTGAACATTGCCTTACAATATTTTTATTTTTGCTATTCTTATTTTTTTAGGTGCCATTTGCAACAATGCTTCGTTTCAATCAAAATAAATCTACAAATCTGACCGCTTCTGCCGTTGTAATTCTTCTTATACACGTGTCAATTTAAGCTGGTTTTTGTATTTTCGCGTTAATTATAGCAAACATTGTATTTTTTATTGTATTTTACATAAATTAATTTTATTATGTATACGCAATTATTCAAAATAAATAAATAAGCCCACGTCAGGAGATAAGTCTCGTTCTCGAGAACATTCTCAGAAGTTACCGAGAAATTCTCACGTTTTGCAACTTTGGAAACTTCTCGTCAGCGCATTGAACGCGGTCTCGCAGCACTCGTGATATTCTAATGGGTCGATAATAATATCACCGAGGCACACGGCGTGCTCTCATGGTCAATTTACAGTAATGCAAAAAACACTAGTGCAGTACTGTAAAGTGAAATGCAAACGTTTAATAAGCTGCGTTCCAGGCGTAAGAATAATGAATTAAAACCCATTTTGAGAGCAAGCATGTTGTAAAATAATTGACACAGATCATATGCTGACTACTGAGAATTAAAATACCGACACAAACCATAATACAAAACAAACTTCGTTATTAAAATGGCAGCCGCTTTAATAAAAAAACGATTCACTTCTATAATAATAATAATAAATTCATTTATTTCAAGTAACCACAGACTCATATAATTTTGTTAGTAATAAATTAACCTTAAAAAGTTATATTGAATTATTCGGCTTTTAGCCATGACTTGAACATTTATTAAATGTTGCGAAAGTCTGTTAAATTGTATTCAAGAAATTATCCGCCCAATTAGTCTTTCTTACAGTTCAGTAAAATTAGAATTCTCAGGCCGACTATTTTTAATTTAACATTTTCTAAACATTTGTACGGAGTAGTTTTTATACGTCTGTTATTTTTGTACGTCATTTCTTTAAAAGACTGTATATTTCTTTTGGCGTTGCTGTAATCAGTAGGTACAGTCTATCGAGAAAGGGATGGTACGGCCGTGCCTTTGTTTTGCTCGACTTGGCGAGGGCACTGCCGTGCCTTCAGATATGTCACCCGTAGCAAACAAACGAATTTACACCTTATTTATCTTCATTAAAATGAAATGAGTAGTTTATGTACTACTGGTGTAACATACGTAAATACAAACATTCATACCTATATTACTAGAACATAACGCTTCCCTTCCGCCTTGCCGGAGTTGCACAAATACTAATTTAGTTTCCATAAAATTTTGTACTTGCATCTTATTTAGGTAGCATAGCCGTGGAACACTAAGAATTGCTCCTCGTATCTATCTGTATCTTAACAATATGGACGGTTGAGATAAGGAGCGACATCTTAAATGGGGAATCAATAAAACAAATGTAATATCCCATCAAAAAAATTACTTGTATTAACCACATTTTTATAAAAATAACTGGCCAAGAGCATGTCGGACCATGCTCAGTGTAGGGTTCCATAGCCGTAACTATAAGGTAAAAAATACGATGTAAAAAAAAGTACAACTACAAAAGAGCGTATCTTCATAGCAATTACGTCCTTTTGTTGAGAAGCGCAGTTTATCGGCAATAACTCAAAAACGGTTAATCCGATCTTGTTGAAAATAATTTTCGTTGAAAGTATTAATTGAGCGTTATCTTTGTAATTTTTTTTATATTTTTCGGACACACGGTTTAGAAGATAGAGGGGGGGGGGACACAATTTTCACAACTTTCGGAGCGATTATTTCCAAAGGTATTCACTTAATCAAAAACATTACTTAAGAACCTTAAAATGTTTTCAAAAGAGCTGTCGAACTATGTACAACACGTTGACATTTTGTAAAAAAAAAAATTTTTAGCTTCTGTTACATGTATGGAGTGCCCCCCCTAGATTTTTTTATTTTTATTATTTAACTACCAAACTTAGTTGCGGCATCTACAAGACATCTATATTCCAAATTTCATCAGTATAGGTCTTGTAGTTTTTGAGTAAAATACCTGTGAAATACGGACGGACGGACGGACGGACGGACGGACGGACGGACGGACATGACGAAACTATAAGGGTTCCTTTTTAGCCATTTTGGCTACGGAACCCTAAAAAAACCCGACCGCGATGCACTTTGAAACTGCATTAAATCAGCCATTTTGTTTATTTTAACGAACTTCATGCCCAGTGACACTCGCACCATCAAGACGAATCTAATGATGTATCATTTATCAAAATCGGATGTGTCGTTGAGTAGTTACGAGCGGACACAGGAACGGACATACATACATACAGGCCAAACACATAACCCTCCTTTGGGCTTCGCCGCAGTCGGGTAAAAAGATGCAAGTATGGCAACGCAGTTCTTCTACAACAAAAAAGTGCTGAGATGTAATGTTAAACCAAGTCAGTACCTGGTCCACAGAACTCGATTTCCTGTTTGGTATACAAAAATAATATTTGATACTCTTTTTTAATGATTGAGTTTATATAAAGTATGCCTTTTAATATTAATTTCCTAATAAATACACTTCGATCTTTATTATAACTAAACTTAAAAAACTATTTGATCAACAAAATTTATATTATTCGTATATATTTTTAATGAAAAAATCTTTAAAATGGAATTTATAGAACGATATTTTTAATGAACAGGATTACAGGACAATACATTGCCGTGTTAGTCTGCTAGGGGCGTAGCTGATGTAAAAAGTTGACCTCTCGCAAAACAGAAGAAGGGGGTGGGGGGCGGAGCCCCCCGCATAGGAAAAGCAAAGAAATGAATCCCCTTTTTCTTTTAGGTTAGGTAGCTTGCGTCCCTCAGACTTGAAATAGAAGCCTAGCTTAGCGGGGCTTCGTCGATTTGCTGGCGGATTGTAGCTGCTTCGAAAAAAAACGAATTTAATTGTGTCCTTCCTCTAACTTGACTACAATTGAATAAAAATACGGGCTAATATAAGCACCCAAACATTAAAATATTTTGGTTTATCAAATGATTAATAACCACATTTTTACTAAAAAAAAAACCCGACCGCGGTGCACTTTGAAACTGCATAAAATCCGCCATTTTGTTTATTTCAACGAACTTGATACCCAGTGACACTCGCACCATCAAGACGAATCTAATGATGTATCATTTATCAAAATCGGATGTGCCGTTGAGTAGCTACGAGCGGACACAGGAACGGACATACATACATACAGGTCAAACACATAACCCTCCTTTGGGATCGACAAAGGTATAGTCAAACTTCCGGAGTGGGGGCTTGTGATGTCACTCCTAGGTGAACAATGTACCAAAGAGTGACGTCACTCGAAACTTCTAAGCAGTATCCTTGTCATTTTATGTTTGTCAAACAAAATAAAAAATACGTGTACAATATATTATTTTAATAAACTAACTGAAGGACTAAACAGTTTTTTTTAGTCTCGTCTTGCCTATTACCTGGAAATAGACAAGTGGATGGGGATCGGGTTCTTTGGACGCCACGCCACTGCTAAGAGTTCGAATACGAGTAGCACTGAGTCTATTGCTCAGTGCCGTGAGTGTAACCACGTCACAAAGTTGCAATCAGGGATTGGGAATGACTTCACCCTTGTAATTATCGTCCTCGGTGTTGCCAGGACTCTTATGTCGTGAAGTTTTCCTTCCCAAAAAGCGACATAAAGACTATAAAAATTGTGTTTAATTTCAGCCTAAATTTCGTGTTAGTAAATATAACTGGCTGCAGTTTATTCACATGACAAATCGATTCCATTAATCATTCTTGATACAGATCGCTAAGGGGCAAAACTTGGTCCCGCCGCGTTACTAGTGTCAATGTTGAAAATTTGAGAATATATTTTTATAGATTCCGTACCCAACGAAACCCTATTACTAAGTCTCCGCTGTCCGTCTGTCACAGGGCTGTATCTTTTGAACCGTAATAGTTAGAGAATCGAAATTTTCACAGAATGTGTATTTCTATTGCCACTATAACAACGAAAGTAAATTTTTTGGAGAAGGATTGAGGCCAGTTGCTACATTCTTCTCAAGATGGTGAATAAGTAAAGTTATATAGCTGGAATTAAGTTTTACTTAGTCGGTGGTAATTTCTCTTTGACCATTCCGCTAGTTCAATAAAAGTATTTGTGTGGAACCTGAGTTTTAACTAACTTCCAAATCGCCCTGAAATGCTGTAGGAGTGCGTAAGTATTATATAATAATAAAAGAAAACAAGTGATATGACACCGAGTCAATAAAGTTGTAAATGGTAAAAGTTTTTAAACATAAGGCGGCATCATGGACTGGGGTTACTCTGATTTACGGGGTAGCACTGATCATCGATTTTTAAACCCATATACGTTTGATTTTGAACACGTTTATTAAGTATTTTTATTGAGGTAGCCTACCTTACCTTACCTTACTTTACCTTAATAATATTTTTTTCTGGTTGCATTCAAAAACCAACTGCTTATAGTTGAAAAATCGATGATCAATGTTACCCCGTGAATCAGAGTAACCCCAGTCCACCCTTCCAACAGACATGCCGTCGACAGGTTGTAGTCGTCTGCGAAGAGCAGCATTTCGAAAACAACCAAACGATTCGTACTCGGCTGACTAAAATGGGTTTTGAGTAATACTGAAAACTAACCTTTCAGTATTCAAAAAAAAATATCCAACGCTAATTATCAAATCCAGCTTCCAGAACTTATTCCAAATAAACCCAGATTTACTTACTTACTCACTAAGGCAGGGCAAGCCTTCAACGATTTTAAATTTTAAATGTCAAAAAAATTAAATAAGGAGACACTTTAACCGTAAGGACCAGTGACGTCGTTTGATCGTATTTTCTATGAAACTGCATAATATACTATCTGAGCGAAGGACCTTAAAATAACTTGCCAGACGTAGCCTCGCTAACAAAGAACTGAAGCACCTCTAGTCCGCCGGTTTCTATAACGCTGGTTGGTCAGTCGTCCTGGGCTGATGAGCATGTAGGTTCCCTCCCTGGGATGGTAATAATGTAGATTAAATGATCTCCTGCACGGCGCTCACCCGCGCCACCGCCACCGCCTTGTAGCCGGCCTTTGCAGTGATGACGTGAAGGCTCCAGCCTCGCCAACAGCCTGTCGCCGCATCCCCCTGCTGTAGCAACCTGTATGGGCCACCAGTCTTCTGACAAATGAGGCATCAGCCTCTGATACCGAGTTAGGAGTCCACCCTGAATGATCACCCCAACAAATACAGTGCGAACTTTTCACATGTGTTTATTAGCTACTATACACACACTGATTAAGTTTTTCATAACAAAATGGCGACCGATATGACTATTGAAATGACACGTCTTTTCTCACGACTCTCCTCTCGCTCACGCGGGCCGACGGTTAGGATTCAACTCAACGATCTGAATGAATGAATCTAATGACATGAGAATGAATGAGTGTAGGTATGAAATCAAATTTGACGTTTCGACCGAAACACCATTAGATCGCCAGACGGCGCTAGGCGTCATGCATAAATTATATGTGAATAAAAATATCAACCCTATGTTAAATTGCGTTAGCATATGTTATAGAAAATAAATAGATACTAAAATGAATGGATATGTAAAGAGTCCCCGTTGTCAAAATATTATGTTTTGGAGGTGTAAAGGATCTCCAAACGTCAAAATACAAAATGTTTACTAAATATTTTACAGAAATGTACAAATTCTGCGATTCGCATCATATAAATAAACAAAAAATTATGATTAAAACCATTTTTTCATAGAGATATAAATTGCCCTTACCTCTCACCCTGCGAATTTCGCGTAGCTCTAAGGTAAGGTTTTTAGTCATTAATAAAACGTAATTTCAACGCTGCTAAGTATCCCTTAAAATACAATTTCTTTGTTAACCGTATTTTCTCTAACTCATCTAAGAAAGTAATTGAAACTTGCAATAAACAAATCGAGCTTAGTAGAAATACCGTATTCTTTTTCTACCCTCATAAAAACTTGAATCACTTAAGTTTAAATTAAAATTTCTACTAGCTGTGTGAATGTGCTAAAATCATTAAAGTGTTTGTTGAGCATTAAAGAACACTAAAATTACTTTTTTCCATTATTGGTTCGAATGCGACAAAGTTGTGTAACCATTAAAAATAAAGCGTTACTTTTGTGTTAATTAAATTACAGCTTAAATTATTATGTTTTAAGAACATAGGTACTTACTTTGCTTAATGTGTCTATTACCTGTGTGTTATAATCCAGGCAAGGTATGATACGGGTGTTATTAAAAACGTAAGTTTTATAGTATCTCAATAACTTCACGCAATATAACTATAAAAACCTTCAACAAATTCCCTCGATTTCTTCAAGATTCCAGATCCAGATCTCTGGTGACCAGTTTTTCAGAAAAAATTGTAACACAAACTTATTTTGTCAGTTACTAGACTAATCGCGATCTATGTTGATAAATGGGGACAACAGTTTTCCAACAGCAAAAGGTAAGTTTGTCTCTCAATACAGTTTAGGTATCTTGCATCTTGCTTGACTCGCAGTTGACCGGCTTGTTTTGTATGATCGTAAACTGCATATCATGACTAATGAAACAATTGGACAAACACAGTGGATTTGTTTTATATAAGTTAGCAGCGGTCGGCAACCCGCGGCCCGCGGGCCGCATGCGGCCCGCGAACCCCTCACTTGCGGCCCGAGCCTCCCTGGCTATTTTGTACGTAAAGATCGTTATGTTCAGAATCGTATTAAGTCACAAATTATTCACAAAGTGCGGCCCGCGTCAATTTCGTTACCTACTATGTGGCCCTTGGCTGCTAAAAGGTTGCCGACCGCTGAGTTAGATGATTCTATAGCACAGAAAGTTCGTCGATTTTTATGGGAACCAAGAGTGTAAGATTTTGTGGTAAACGTTTGATGTCAAGGGTGTAATTTTGTGATGGGGCACATACATTTTCCATTTCATTTGGTAGTACTAGAACAATTAATCATACCATTATTATCAGATTTTTCAAATCTGATAATAATCTTGACGGCAAGCAAAAAAAGGTTCCTGGCCCATCTTTTTAGCACGCGAGGTACACTCTTTCCTTATATCTCGATATATTTCTGTATTCTATAGCCACCATCCCACTCCGTCATCAGATCAGGTCGATGGTACCATTTTTAGGTTTCCGTACCAAAATGGTAAAAAAGGAACCCTTATGGTGCGACTCTGTCTGTCTGTCTGTCTGTCCGTCTGTCACAGCCAGATATCTCAGGAACTACTGCTGCTATCGATTTGAAATTTGGAATAGTGTTAAAAGTAGCTAACCCAAGCTTATTGGACATAAAAAATATCTTGTACCTTTTTTACTTTTTTTTTAAAGGTTCCGTAATGGGACTTTGAAAATTGAAAGTACGGCTATTAATTGAGTGGGGTATCAAATGAAAGGGCTTAATTTGTAGATTAAAACGCCATTTTTATTTTTTTTCTTAATAAGTAGTTTTTGATTTATAAGTGCATACGTACCATTCCCCCCCCCCCCCCCCTATTATCTCCGAAGTTACTGATCAGAAAATGTGGGTTAATTACTAATTATCAATATCAACCTGAATATAACAGGAAAAATAGAACGGTCTTCCTAACTTTAATATTTTTTTTAGAAATTTACTAAAACTAAAAAATCCATCCAAAAATCCATCTAGCGGCGAGTAGCAAAACTAAGTGAAGGCCTGTTTCACGCTAGGGGATTTCCGGGCAAAAACTAGATGGCTCTAAAACACTAAACATTTAACGATGTTATAATTGAACAAAGAAACATAGTATAGTAACAATTAGTTCGTAAACAGCTAATAATAAATAAATTCTAACATTTAAATACTGTGTCACGTTTGCAAAGTTGAATAATTGTAAATACTTTTTAATATTTTTTACCAAGTTTATACATAGATGGCGTTGCAAATTCGGGGAACAGCTTTTTGTATGGAGAATGACAGTCCTCTTGATTTAATGGTCCTTGCTATTAAATAGAATCATTACTCGTCAGGTTCTAAATATTACAGGAAAAATATAACTGTTTTCCTAACTTGCACAATTTTTAACTTGCAAAAATCATAACATACACTTATTTGCTCCTACTAAACTAATCGACATACAGTTTTTCTTGAACTATTCGCGTATCTACTTATGAGTTTGTACGGAACCCTCGGTGCGCGAGTTCCACTCGCACTTGACCGGTTTTTTATGTTGGTAAAATGCATTTACGCATCCTGTCCGGCCGGGAGACCGGGATGGAAATGACGGGCTTCGCAGATGGAGTTGGAAGTACCGTCTAAAAACCCAACAATTGCCAACTCCTCCTTTAATAGGGCGCCGCAGGATCGCTATGAGCACACAAGGTCGATGGTACCATTATCTTACATAACTTGATTTGTCACCAAACTTACATAAAAGTATGCTAAATCTTAGCCCAATTAGATAACCGGAAGTGGTTATAAATTGGTTTGCAAATTCTGAAACCACGACTTAGGTACATACATAGATATTTGCAAAGATTATGAACGTTGCAAGTTAAATGAAAGCTTGTAAAAAAACAACAGAACAAACTAGAAAATCATTTAACTTTAATGCATCGGTAAGGTACAAAATAAATCTTGTAATTTTAGAACGAGTTATGCATACGAGTAAGCTACAAATTTAGCTTACTTATATTGATAAATATTTCATACAAAAGTTACTTCAGTAAGCTTTAACGTGATGAATCTCGCCAACTTGATTAAATATTCAACCTGGAGCTATGAAATAAGCATCGTGTTCTGCAAGATATTATTTTTGCATTAGTTCTGAGATGAGGTTTCAATACGAGGTAAAATTAAACGTAGGTTTCTTAATAATCTATTATGAAATATACATGTACCGTACATTAAGCGCATTTTCAGTCATCTTTCCTTGGGCTTCGATTAAATAAAAGCTCTAACTTTACTAAATAAGAGTTAATAATAAATAGGAATAAAAAACTATTGCAATAAAAGGCGAAGCCAATTAGTAATAAAAGTGGCTTCCGAAACTCCGTCTCAAATTTACATGAACCGGTAAAATCATTAAAAATATAAAAACAAACCGGCCAAGTGGGAGTCTGATTAGCACACGAAGGGTTATTATTTGTTGTTATAGGGACAATATAAAATTATAATAAAATTTCAAGTCTTACCGTTCAAAAGATACAGTCCCGTGATAGACGAACAGCGGGGGCTTAGTGACAGGGTCCCGTTGGCTCCCTCTGGGTACGGAACCTCAATAAATAAATGGAGTGTAAGTTTTACTCCTGTGAACAGTTTTGGAATACTTCGAGTGCACTATTAAAGCAATATAGCGACTATGTTGTTGTAAGAAATATATAATAATAGATTTATGTCGTTTACAATGTCCAGGGATATCACAATGCGCGCAGCCCTCCCACCAGTTTAAGTATACAGCATGTCCGCTCGCTTACTTTAGAAGAAAATATATCGTTGACAGCTCGTTACTGCATATCAAAATTCCGCAGCATTTACCTAAATCTGTCAAAAGTTATACGTAAACAAATATACGTACCTAATTATCGCACAAAAGTGGCAAAACAAAAACAATTTTAGAACAACGACATTAACGAAACCTTTACGGTCAGAAACGCAAATGCCTCCCGGACGTGTGATTGATCATTCTCATTTAGTTATAAAACACAAGGGCTGTAGTAATTTGCAGCTGTCTAGAAAAGTGAAAGGAATCTCCTAACAAAGCGCCAGACGGTCCCAAAGATATTAAGAGAGGGATCAATTATTTCTGTATCATTGTACGAGCGTCTGCGGATTAGAACAAAACCCGGAGAATTTATTCAGCCCGCGTACCGTGTGTTGTTGTTTTGTGTCAAGCTACTAAATTGGTAATACGCGTTCGCATAACGCCAGTGCTAGGTAGTGCTATACATGAATTTATTAAAATTTAATTATTCATTAGTCACTCTACCGCCGGCGAGTAAGTGAGTAAAATTATAGTCTGTACTCTTAGGCATATAAAAAAAGGTAAATAAAAAACCACGTGACTCAGGTCGTTCAGCGAATGATATTGTGCCACGGATACAAAACATGTTTTTTTTACCTTTTTTTAAATACCTAAAAGAACAGACTATAAATAACAACCGTTCATTGCGGGCTGACGGGGTACAATGTGATAGTTCAAACTTTCCAGATCCGCAATGTTATGCTACTCACCCAATTTTACTCACTTGCTCGCGGGCTATGAGACACGTGACTATAGTAGATTGTGTCACAAGGGAGCAAAATGATGTATTTACGGCGAGGGCGTACATTGAATCCTGAACGAAGCGAAGGATTCTACAATTGAATCCCAAGCATAGCGTGGTGAAAATGATTTTGCTACCTACCTTGTGACACATACTGCTTTTCACACCAACTATGAGGAAAATTCACATAAAACGCTACCTACTCTCATGGTTGCGATGGCACTGACAGACGGTGACTTGTTTTCCGTTAGATGGGCCCCTGTTAAATAGCGACATATAAAATGGCCTAGGAGCAACATCAGTGCGAGCGGCAGCAGGGTGTCGAAAGGTGTGCTGCGCTTTCTCCGAGGTTACTCGTGGCGTTATGCCCTTTAACACTTCCACGCCTGGAGCATATAGCTCTAACGCTCCCTTCTGGACGAGCAACGAAAGCAAGCTAGAGCTGAGAGTCTTAGGGGTCCCCTATGGTTTCCACTCTGGCCGTAGAACGGATCGGAGACGAGGCCCTGACCGACTCTCTGGAGATCTTGGGTCCGGATCTCGGGGTTGTCACTCCCCAACAGCTCGCCACAAACCGTATATTACTTATAATTAAGTAATTAGAGCTTTACCTCGGTAGGTACCTATTACGTTAAATTTTAGATGCTCGTATCCATGAATATTTTAAACGTGTTTCGAAACCTAAAATCACACGCAACAGACGCTTGAATATAATGATTGATAGGCAAAACCAAGTACTGCTAAAAAAAATATTTGATTAACCTCAGGCACTTCCGACTCGGAACAGAAATAAAATAAGTAATTAGGTTTCAAACATAATAATTGTCTTATTCACGAATACTAATTCAAACTTTCTTCGTTCCAATGTTTCGTTATTCACCCCAGTTGGCCTCAGGCATTCAATATTATACCTGAATAATGGGCCCTGAAATAGGCCAAGTTCCTCAGGAATAATAATTTCGAATTTATATGCGAGCCATCTTCAACGTTTGCCTTTAATATAAAAGGATCACCGTAAGATGATCATTGACAACGACCCTATGTCAGAGAATTAAGAGTTGTAATCGCATGTGGCGAGCATGGACGGGTCCCGTGACGTACACAAAGATTAACGAGTTTATAGGACCCTGGATTCTCCGGAAATGAGACATCACATAAAAAAACATTCTAGCTCATTGACTATATCTTCGTCAAACTGTTATACTTACAATACAAAATGGTCGCGTCTACGACCGCGAAGGTGTAAAAGTCAGAACAAAGGTCTCCGGATATAAAAGCCGCATCAGACGCCGACTGGAAAACAGTTTTAACTACACAGCGAAACAGTAAAAATCTCGAGGCGATACTAAGTAAATAATAAAGTGAATTAGTTCAGTGCTTTATTAAGAAAGTAAGAGTTATTAATTATAGTAATAAACTGTACGTTTTTATTAAATTAGTGGTTAATTAATGCATTTTTCTATTACGTACCTACCCCACGAACGAAACAATACCTTTAACCTTAAAACTAAGGGCTATTCTTCCAAAATATCATTCCCCAGTTAATACACATTGGGAAATACCCAGAAGCCATTTCATTAGAATGGTATTTTCATCAACCTGCCAAGTTATACAAAGTAACCAAAAATGCCAGTCTAGTGAGGAGGTAATCTTTTGCGTACCTGAGGCCAGGGGAATGATGGCTTCCCTTAAGCTACCCTATTCCAAGCTAGCCAGCATGGCATGGCTTGTGGGGCAACACAATAGAGCGAGACGCCAGGTTAATTGGCTCATATAGCCTATTTACTTGTATCAATTCATCATCGACGTGCGCTGGCGTGTTATCATTATGGATTTATGGATTATGGCAGGGTTTCCCAAAGTATTAGTCCTCGGCGCCCTGGCGCGCCGTAGAAAGTAAAGAGGGGCGCCGTGAGTCGATCCTCTATCATTATCTAAAACCGCAAATATTCGCGGTTACCATAAAGCAACAATGCCTATTTTGAGCGAACTAGGGTAGGGTGCCGTGACGAAGTACTAAACTTGTAAGTGCGCCACGGGCTGAATAAGATTGGGAACCCCTGGATTAGGGTTGGTAAGAAGTTCTCCATTTGACAACCGGAACAGATAAGTCAGAAGATAGCCAGATATATGGGCAAAGCATCATACATAAAGACGGTAATTAGACTGGTTAGCAGTTAGCAGAATAGGTTTTTACTGGGACACGTATATTACAAGTTAATTGACCAAAGACCAAAATAAGTCCTTACTGTTTTTCCTTTCTTAGAACTCTTATTTGGAAACAAAAAAACATTTTTCTTGCTCACACGTAGCTGGGCTAATAAAATGCCAACTCATGTGTTTATTCCTCTTTGAAGAGAGATGAAAGGTGACACGAGAAAATATGCATAGAATGGAATGGCATTCAAATGCTGATATGGGTACGTATTGATTTTAATATGATGTGTTTTTATTACATCTAAATTTACATAATAATAGAAATATTGATATCCCGTGTTATTTCCATGTTTAGACATACTTTATTATCTATGCATGTATAAATCATCAACCGTTTTACGACTAGCCTGGTTGTAAAATGATACTAGTTAACATCTAGATTGAAATAACAACTGCATTGTATTTGTAATCTGTTCTTAATTTGGATTAAAACATATATTAGGGCCTACTTACAGAAATAAATTATTTTATTATATTTTATTATTTTATTTTATTTTATTTATTATGTGCTCATACGGTCAGCCTCAAAAGTTGCTGAACACATTTTGTATCGTGGCGTAGTACTAAAGTGTGCAGCTACTTTTGAGGCCGACTGTACGTACCATACATAAATTTTTCGGTACCCGGCTGTCAATATAATAGTTTTGTCTCCACTTCCAGGTATCTAACTAACAACATAGACATATTTATAGCTGTTGTTAGAAGGTATTCATACTCAGTTTCAAACTACTATAGGGAAATCACCTAATGAATATATCTCCATTAAGACTCCGTCACTGATCGCTATAGCGATCAGTGACGGAGTCTTAATGGAGATATATTATATGAATATCTTATATGAATATAATCCAAAACAAGTTTTATTTTTTTTACGAGACGCTACCACTACTTAACTTTACATCTACTTCAAAACTACTGCGATTTAGTATGTAATTAAGGAGTATCTTTTCAAAAGGGCTTATTTCTCTATGAAAACCATAGAAAAATGACCCCTTTTTAGACGACACGCCTCAATTATCATGTATTTTATTTGTCTTTCATGGAGAAGTATTGTATCAAACATCAGTCGAAATATCCAAAATTTAAGCTGAAATCACATTTTTAGAGGTCTGGAACGAAAATAGCAAAAACGGAACCCTTATAATATGACATATAATATAATATGTATTTCAATAAATATGACGTGTTTGTGCAAAGCCATAGGGCCCACACAGTCCTCACAACAGTCGCAGTCCCTAAAAGTAGATGATATAAGTTATCTATTGACGAAAGAACGAAGTCTCTAGGTTAGGGTTTCTGCTCGAGTTTTCTCGAACTCGAAAAAACTCGAGAACGAGACGAGAAAAAAAGTATTGGAAGTCGAGAATTCTCGCTTATTCATGTCTGCCCTAAAGTAAGGGGCCATTCATTTATTACGTAAGACGATTTTTGCCAGTTTTTGACCCCCTCCCCCCCTTATATAAGAAAAAGTAAGAATCGGCTGACCCCCTCCCCCCCTATTTAATATTTATTACGTAAGAATCTAAAGGAAAAATTATTTTACGTTTGGGCTGTCTTAATTTTAATTTTTCATAAAATCATTTTTGTAGAGATGTTTATTTGCAGATACTAATAGTTTTTAATTTTTTAGTAAAATACCTATACGTAACCGAGCACGCGCCTACGCTCTAGCGCGGATTTGCGCGCTTTTTCAAAAGTTAAGATTATTTTGCGCATTTTTATGATCTTACGTAAGAACGATCAAAACTCCTTCCCACCCCCCTGTAAGAAAAAATAAGACATGGTTGACCCCCTCCCCCCCTAAATCGTCTTACGTGATAAATGAATGGCCCCTGAGCCGTGGTCATTTATATTGCATCTTAGTTCCCAATATTTTAACTTACGTGCACATACGAGGAATCTGATCTTATCAGTTTAGTACTTTATTTTGATTATTGTGTATGAAGATTTTAATTTTCGGTTCTTTCCTTACTTAAATAAGAATAACCAAATACAATAATATCGATACCTTTAGACTCAAAGGGTGTAAATGCCGTAGGTTCTAATGGCGTTTACGCCTTTTGAGTCTAAAGGTATCGATATAATGGTTATATTATAGTGCAATAAAAACATCACAAATGAAAAATTGTTACCAGTTCGCTATATACATATATCATAATACCAACCAATATGTCTACATCTCTCAACAGTATTGTATAAAATGCTGATTGTTTTTCTAATATAAATAACATATTCTTGAAATTACTTGAAATAAGACAATAACAATAGGAACTAAGACTAAATATTATCTACAAACTAAAGATAATAAATCTGTTCTAAATCGCTGCTAGTGGGGCACATTATAACGTCACGTTGTAATCCTTTATTACAATAATTTGTTACAACGTATTTTACTCGCATTCAGCCCGTACTTTTTTGTAAACTGTTTTTATTTCCTAGCAAACGAACCATGTCCTTATTTTTTGTTGAAAATATTTGTAAACACAGCTCCCACTCTCCCAGTGATACCTCAAAACCATCCAATAAGTAATATCATCCTATTTCTTTTCAATAAGTGTAGTTGGTAGTACAGTAACTAGATAACTCTGCAGTGCCATTGCTCAATTTAACACACACATATTCACAGTCACATTTGCATAGAAATATTACTTTTAAATGGAGGTATGTATCCTACTGCAGAGTTATCGTAGTCAGGGCCGTATTTGGGGGAGGGCAGGCGGGGGCTACTGCCCCGGGCCTCCACAACACTTCCCTAATAAGTAGGGGCCTCCACTAGTCCGTTAGGGGCCTCCGCTCCTTCGTTGCCCCAGGGACTTCACACATCCAAATCCGGCCCTGATTGTAGCCTTTGGCAATATTTTATCGTAGATAATTCGACAATAGAATACGAACTTATTAGACTCCCGTCTTTTGCAAATGACTTGTTTACTTCCTTTTCCCTTTTACTTATTTGTTAAGTTTGCTTTCACAACCTTGCACAACCTTTAAGCAATTTTATTTTCATAATAAACTTGAAACAAATTTCTTACTGTACAAAAACATTAAGGTCTGTGTCTGTGTCACGGATCTCGCATAATTTCTCCATCTTTGTTTGCACACAATAAATTTCTTGTACTTATATATAAACAAAATTAAGATTAAGAGTTTTCTATTTGCTTTTTCTTCTCAGGTATGTTAGTATTTAATTTATTTAAAACCTGAATCTCCTAGTTTGTTCTAAAGATTGCCCGTAGTGCTCGTGGTCGAGTAACTAGAGACAACTAATATGCAGAGTGCATTGAATAATAAAATAAAAAGTTAAATATGGAAATGAGTCTTGAGGTAACTTACATTGGAGTAAAAATGGAGTCCAAATAGTTACTTAGTGTTTATCTTCATCTATCTTCTTCAAATCGTCACTCAATATCGGATTGGTATGATTTATTATTATTAAATTAAAAACCTAAATTCGTTGTTACTGTTAACATTTCTGTTTGGCCCAACGGCTAATTGGTAGAGAATAACATCAAAATAATTTATTTCTGTAAGTAGGTAGTCCCTCAAGGGCTTTTTTACATGTTTGATAGCATTTTTTTCTTTTGGCGCTTCGGAAAATGACCTTCTTGTGAGAAGAAGCGCCAGAAGAAACTCGCCAGTTTCTCTTTTCAAAAATATTAAGGGTTACAACGATTATGACATTATTACATGAGATTTCATTAATACATTACATTAAATGCAATGTCATTATATTAATGTCCTTAGACTTATCTCTAAGTGAGGCTCAATGATTCATCTTATATATCGCTCGAATAGCCTTTTTCCGTAGAGCAAAAATAGTATTAAGCTCTGAAACACTAGCACTGCCCCATAGTAGAATACCATACGACATAATGCTGTGGAAATAACTAAAATATACTAATCGAGCTGTTTTGACGTCTGTTTACTGTCGGATCTTGTTTACTACAAAGCTACAGATTTCTCTCTATTCGAGAGATTAGCAATATGGGGAAAAATTGCTAATCACTCGAATAGACTAACAAGGAAAGGTACCCAATTGTCCGGCTCCGATTTGATTTATTTTGATATATGTTAGAGAGTAGTCTAAAATAACAGACACGTTTTTTTTTAGCTGGCGAATCTCAACCTATTGGGACAAACTGACCTCCAAATTACTGAAAAGTGACTTAACCCTCCAACTTCTACATAGTATATAGTACATATTGTATCAATAGGTTGAGATTGGGCAGCTAAAAAAATACATGTCTATTATTTTAGACCATAACTTTTCCGATCGGCAGACTCATCTTTGCGTACCTAGTTATCTCGTGTGTGTTCTGTTATGTGCAGCCGTCATTGTATACACAACACAACACAAGTTACCTTTCTTATACAGGCTGTGGCCTGTAATATGAGCAAAAAAGTTAAACTTAGGTTCTACTCCTCAAACTAGACAACTTTTATTCAGCGACTTTTAAAAATAACTTGTGGTTTGATTTTTAGCACACTTTAAAGTTTATCCGAACACGCAATATATTGCGAAATTGATTACGCCTGGTGACAAGATTGACAAGCAATGTCAATTAGACGGATTTTGATGTACATTGAAAATACTAATTACTTTGTATGAAAAAGAGATAATCTAAGGACTACATATTTTTAAAAAGTGGTTGAAGAAAAGTTTTATTATTTGAGGAGTAGGATCTATGAGTGATAATCGCGGAAACCGAAGACAATATTAAGGAGGAACGTTAGAGAAAGTTACCAATTTTAGCCGCTCAGATGGCGTTGTACGTCGTTTGCGTAGTGTTTTTATTATTTTTAGCTAAACCCAACCAAATATTTACTATTTCTATGTCTTGGCGGAACCAGTAAAAAATGATGAGCTTAAATCGCAACCAATTTCAGCTCTACAGTCTTCTTGTGGACAATAAAACAGGTTTTTTAAAAATAATCGCAATTTTCCACATTCTCGCACACACGCGTACCCGTTGACAGTCATTAGTGTCAGTGACTGTCAATAATTATTATTATGACAGTATGACAGGTCATGTTTGTTTACATATTATTTTGGCGCCATTTTAATCTATTTGATAAAGATTTAGACGTTCAGGTGATGTTGAAATAAGAAGTTTTAGTTTCATACTACATATATTGTTAGGTATCCAATATATTTTTATATTTCTGATTTTTTGATTATCTGCACATGTTTGTTACTTCTTTCTTTGCAAATTGACCTCTCACATATGAATAGTTAGTTGTGCATGTAACTTACATGTAACTAGTATACTTACTGACCTAAGTTAGTATACTTTTATAGTATACTTACTTATTAGCCAAGCCAAGAAAAAAACATATTTTATATCGTATATTATTTATTTATTTTCATTGAGAATTGTCGCGTCAAACTTACTTACTCCAAAATGCTAAAATTCCACTACTTACAAGCAACTTTTGTGAATATCTTGCTACTCTGTCATACATTTAGGATCTGTTATTATTGCGCTGTAAAAAAAGTTTGATTCACGGGTTCGATAGAATATTATTCATAGACTTCGGTAGAATACAAAGCCAAGCCTTTCAGCTGCCTCATATCGCTTCTTAATTCTTGAACGCGCTAGGTAGGCGATCTCCAGTCTGGCTGATTCCAGCCGAACATCTCCATGCAGAGCTATAGCTTTTCATAGCAGGGGTGACGGCAACGAACTTCTGATGATGACGCAAATTAGGATTTACTTGGGTAATCCATCTGGTCTCGAGTGTGCGTACGTTTGTTTTCATTATTTTTAGTAAAATGGCAGTACGCTCCGGTGACTACTTCACATCAGGCAGGCTTACCACCCAAGTAGTATGCAAAATGTTGCTCAAGGAAATATTTAACTAACTGTTTTCTATTCAAATAATAAAATAAAATTAATAACAAGGAATATCTTTGTTATTGTATGAAAAATGTTGACAACTTCAAATGTAAATGTGACTGTTGTAGGCAACATATTTTTTTAATCGAGCATGGGAGTGCAGTAATGAAAAAGGTTTTTTTCAAACGATACATTTATGGTCAATGATAGCAAACTCTTTTAGCTTTTAAAACTAATGGACTGCATCGAAAAATCCAATATTTTTTACTAAGAATAAGAGCTCGTATTTATATCCGTACTCAAGTATTTGTACAATTTTTATCTTTACGATAAAAACAGTTACAATGCAATACCACCTCCTTCTTGAACTCAGTTTAGGAAATGAATTTGTTGATGGAGATAAACTTCGACACCGGCTGACAGCACTTTATTTTTTAATTTTTATTAGCTTAGCGGCCAGAAGTTTTAGGAGTAGGTTTTAAACAATCTAGGCATTCTTTTGACACCCAGAATCAGCTGTTGTTGATAAATGCCGCCCTTTTGTTTACACCGACACGATACTCTACACTCACACAAACAACGGTTTGATAAAAAAATTATTAGTTTTCAAATGGATTTATTTAGGATATTTCTCATTTTTTCGGTATTTTTTTCTTATTGGCGGAATCAGAAGGAAAAGTACTATCGAACTAATAATGTTTCAAGTACAGAAAATGATCACGGCTGGAGAAAAACGGGACTGAAATTTGTATGAAAATTCTCTAAAACGTTCAACCTTAAGTAGAATCTACGGTTTAATTTTTTGCTCGTATTACAGGCCACACCCGGTAGGTATATGTAGTACGCTTCTTTTAATTATTTTCCCTAATTAGGTACACATATAAAATTATGCAGCCAGTGCTCTTCAATTGTGATAAATGAGAAAATCCGGTTTGTCGCTCTACCCTATTCTATACCCAAGAACCCAACTCAAAACTTTCCAGCTCCCGTAAATTTAATGACCTTCTAATGGTAGCAAAATTATTTTTTGGAGGCAAAATCTGATCTATTTTTTTTTGTAGACATCCTTTTCCTGTTTCTATTTATTATTGTTACTGGGCATTAAGAAAATAATGCCTATTTTGACAGAGAAAGAAATCGCATTTTGACAGCTTAGTTCGAGTTGGATAATTTGTTAGTATCCTTTACTCCCTAAAATATTGGTGTTTTTGCAAATTTATGTATTCATAAACTGTCTAAAATTAGATATAATCCTGTTTATCATATGTTCGAAATATCTTCCAATATCTAATAATGCAATCAGTTGTGACGTTTGAGAAACCGTTACCACATTTAAGTTTGCCGGATTGGGATGCTCGACTCTACGATTTGAAGGTTTGGCCTTATGTTTTTATTACAAGTTGGCTATGCTGGAAGAAAATAATATATGATCTTATCATACACCTCAGTTCAATGAAGTTGACAGTTAGGATAGCAAATCGTCACTACTTTAAAAAAAACTCGTATCTGATACTGACTCCAGATAAAAACGCAGTAAGTGTATATGAAGTTTGTACGTAACATTGACGTTTTTCTCTACGACATTTTTAGATACGAGTTTTTTTCAAAGTAGTGACGAAATATTTCAGATTTAAAAAAAAATAAAAATTGTATGTACGTAACCGAAATCTATGTACAGGACGTGTGAAGTTTCTCTATTTAAACTACTATTACCTAGATACTAGCCGGTTGTGCTTAGTTTGTACCTACTGATGTACAGATTATCTTTAGATAGAGTTTTTAGTTGGTTTATTTTGATCTATGAATAATAAAAAAGTTATTGATAAGGTTTTTGTGATCGTCATTTTCTTGACTCCGATATTCGCCCGTCACCTTGAAAATCTTTGGCAAATGATAAATCATTGTCTCACTCGATAGGCTCGCGGTCCCAATCGTTTTGAGGTCGTCCTGATCTCGGCAGCAAATTAGAAAAGTTTGCCTTGTCCCAACCATGTTGGTGAAATTGCTTTGCAAGTCGATCTCGGGGTTTAAGGCTCCATGGTTATTGAGTATCAATTCTGTTTTAATGCTACATATTGTTTAGGTACTTATTATACTTCATCTATCATCATAATATATAGAGCCGATAATGTTCATAATTACATCCTTGAATACACAACTTTTTTTCTTTACTTCACTGTAGTCGGGAGAAAAGTATCACATACCTATACATCCTTGGATGTTCATCTTTACATTAATTATAAGTGAACTCCAATATTTCAACCGTGTTTTAGGATTCACAGGCCTAAAGGCCTATTTCCAAAAAGACCCCAATCTTACATAATATACATATACCGTCTTTTTAAATTTTATTTTACACAGTAGATATAATACAGTTCTCCACTAATGACTAAAGTTAACTCATGAGTAGCCGCCGCTACCGAACTTGCTTGCAGGTTTGTAAGGCCCACTTGCTTAGAATGCCTATCGAAAAGCCAGTACGGCTCATAAAGCTCATATAAAAAAACTGGTCAAGTGCGAGTCGGACTGTACTTACGGTGATTAGTTTAGTAGGAGCAAATAAGTATGTGTTACGATTTTTGCAAATTTCTAAAAAGTGGTGCAAGTTAGGAAAACCGTTATATTTTTCAAAACTATTTAGGTATTGAAGTAGAAGAAATAAAAACTGCGTTTTATTCTACAAATCAAGCCATTTCATTTGATACCCCGCTCGATATAATAGCCCTACTTTCAAAATTCAAAAAAAATAAAAAAGGTACAAGATTTTTTTAATGTCCAATAGGCTCAGTTACTTTTAACATTATTTCAAATTTCAAATCGATAGCAGCAGTGGTTTCTCAGATATCTGGCTGTTACAGACGGACAGACAGACGAGACAGACAGACGAGACGGACAGACAGACAGAGTCGCACCATAAGGGTTCCTTTTTTACCATTTTGGCACGGAACCCTAAAAAGACTGAAGTCAAGCTGTCATGGTCAACTTTGTTAGACTGAATTTCACTAAATATGTATTTGTTCTTGAGAATTTTAGATCTAAAGTCACAAGTTTTGTTCAGTTTATTAATTAAGTCCACGGCTTGCAATTGACAAGAGATAAGTCCTAATTATAAGGCAAGTTGTTTAATTACCTCCAAGATAATTACGAAAATCTAATTGTTTTACTATATTTCATCATCCATCATCATCATCAGCCTGTATCAGTCCACTGGTGGACATAGGCCTCTCCCATGGCACGCCACTGAGCTCGATCTTCAGCTCTCCTCCTCCAGTCACCACCTACTTACTGCCCTTCGTATGTCGTCGTTACTATTTTTATTTTAGTATAACTGTTAATTCTTAACGCAAATTACAAGTACCCCAACAATAACGAAAATTAGGAAGGACACGACATACATAAATAATAAATATAAACTTTACGTAAATTCAAAAATAAACCTTTTGACCATGTATCAATAATAAGCTTTCTAATTTTGCATGTCAAAAGTGCTCCTCTTTTTCATTTAAACAACATGGTAACTTGGTAGTCTGTTATGGTGGTTTGACACACTGATGGAACAAGCTTATGGATTAGTGTATTCGAATCCGCGGCGTAGCGTAAGAGATATCCTTGGGCAAGCCGGTGCAGTTTTGGCGTACATTTTCCTTAAGAGCTGTAGAATAAGGTGCTCACTGATATTAGGCAAGCCGATAGGAATCGAGTTCTTTGGACGCCACGCTACTGATTCGAATAGGCCTCTAGCTAGTCTATGGTGAAAATTACGATGCATAAATATGAAATGTCATGTAACTTTCCTGTTGTTCTTGTAAACTTACATTTACGCAGAGTCGGTGAAATAACTAAAGCTTACTGAAGTCGTGCTTGTAAAACGCAATTTTCATTTATGCATATCCAGAGTCAGATGGCTCTCGTAAATATTCATTTCGACAAACTTTCTTTTCAATGTAAAGTTGGATTTATTTGAGTCGACATTCTTATTAGATTGTTTTAGAAATGGCGAAAATCTTAGATTTAAGATTTTGAATTTGAATAAGGGGTCGAAGGGCACAGATGTATGTATATATTATATTGGTGATAATTTAGGATTCTTCGTGATATTTCGGTGTTGTACCCGTTTATTTAAATAGCCACAAAGTAATCCGATTAAGTAAATACCTAGTAACGTATTAATACAGAATCAATAGTACATTGTGTATTAAGGAAAGTAGGTAGGGGATTACTAACGAGAGTCAATTAAAAGCCCGACACCGAAGGTGGAGGGCTTTTAATGACTCGAGTTTGTAACCCACTTACACGTGATACACACAATATCGTTCATCACACTTGCGAGGTAAAAAATTAAACTTTAAAATCAAATAAACTAAACGCACCCGCTAAAAGACAACTTCAACTGTCAACTTCTTCAATGTATTGTTCCACAGATAATGTTAAGTTAAGAACAGCGTTTAGTTTTCAATCTTGACTGACTAAACTGCCAGACTACACCGATTTTCAAAATGAAATTTACTAAAATAATTGCACAACTCTCTGAAATTATAGTAAAATATGCCGTATAAGTTTTATATACAGCATAATTGTTTTTTTAGCCAAGTTTTGAAGATAGAAAATAAACCTTGACTGATTGGAAACCTCCTTAGTCTGAAATTACGTACGAGTGGGTTTTATATTTTAAAACTAAACTCATGACGTTACCGGAAATTACCGGTATCGTAAAAGCTACGAATTAATATTATCACTACTTTCATTAGTTGGTGTCAATGGTAGAAGCCATTTTATAAATATGTCTCTGCCTTATGTGTCTGCGTTATGTGTCTGCCTGTGTTATCTTATTTATTGAAACGGTAATTTTGAAAATAAATCCGAATCGCCTTTTGATATAGAATGGACCGCATGAATATAATACATTCGGATAAGTATAATGCCAAATCGCATATCCGACTAATATTTCCAGCTTTCCGTTAAAATAATGAAAAAAAACAGACGTATACACATTTTTACTTACAAAATTTCTTCTACCACTGACACCAATAATCAATGAAAGTAAAAAAAATAATTCATTTATAACTTAAACAATACCGGTAAATTACGGTAACGGTAAATCAATATAAAACATTAACTAAATCAGCCTATAATAGGTTGACGTGATTTGCTTGTCATCGGCACGAAAAGACGGTAGGTACCTGCTCATGACTCCCTCAGGAGTTACAATTTTTCATACAGATTTAACTCCTGTGGGAGTTATAGATTTTTATAACGCACGGGAGGTAAATCGGCTCTAGCTACTCTACGCCTACGTGTTATACCTACCCTTTACGAGAAAGTGTGATAAAAAAAATTACTATAGGCCTGCCTATAATTTTTGAAGATTTCCTTCCATTTCTCCAGGATCCTATTAGCAGATCTTGACTTGGTGTTAATGTGTATCATACATTCTGGCGGTGAAATGGTATCGTACCGAATTCAAAATAGCCTAAAAAATGTACGAAAAATGTACTAAATTGTACGTTAATTAAATAAATTGCACTACACATACTTACGAGAAAACAACGATTAATCTGTCACCGCTATACATATCGAGCCTTGTTTGATATTAAAAAAAAATCTTTTCAACTGACTGCATTCGAATGAACGGAAGCGTTTTTGAAAGAGTTTAAAGCTACTATGAATACTTTACAGGTAACAGCAGATACAAGAAGAGCAGATGCGTTCGATTTTCGCCACAGCGCCCATCAACTCAGAAATGAGACCAAGATTAAGACTAACTGGGATGGCTACCATAATAACAACCGCCTTAGAGCCAGGTTAGAAATGCATTCTTTATTTATAGCCATTACTTCATTTTAGAAAATGTGCCTAATCTCATGTAATATTTGTGGAGTTCCGTATCTCCCTTGATCACCCTCTAGGTATAAAGTGTCTTACTAAAACAAAATCATGGAAATAGAGACTACTTCCTTATGTGTTGTGATTTCAATTGCCTGATAAACATTAAGTTTTATAGGATTTTAGAATATAGATAATGAATTTTCAAGAAAAATAAGGTAAGGAGTTTAGAGCAATTACATTTTATTACTACATTGGACGTATTGTTGATAAGACCGCCTGTTTACCTTTTTAAATTGTTTTAATTATGTAATGTTCCTCTTGTAAATGGTTTTTCTTGTGTGCAATAATAGTATATTATGTTATGACACGAGTGGAATATGCACAGCCCGAGCCGTTAGGCGAGGGTTCAAATAGCCGAGACTGTAATGACCAATGCTCAAGAGTGTCATACGACGTTTTTCAACACACATTCGGTTAAAAAATAATACTTATGATTTAGAACTTCTGTGTTTGTATTTATTTTGGGGGTTATCTAGCAACACCTATAGGTGTGGTGTAGTGCGGGGCGCGCCCCGATGAACGCGGTCTCGGCGCTGCCGGCGCGGGAAAAATATCCGCTGGCCGAGCTCCACGGCGTGCTCTCATTGGTCAATTTGCGGTAATCATAACACTAGTGCGGTAATGTACTCGTAAAGTAAAAAGCACGCGTGTGTAAAAGCTGCGTTCCGCGCTTAAGAACAATGAAATAAGAGCCACTTTATGAGCAAGTGTGTTGAAAAGTATATTTTTATTGTATTGTCGGTCCATGAAATAACTAAATTCTTATATTTTCGTGACTACCTACCTCAAAGTAATCCGATTTTGTCATATTGCTCCTTATATCATTTATCTAAAAGCATAGTGAATACCCCAGGCGCCCTTTCGTTGCCGTTCGTGGCGAGGTTATAAACCGACATGCCTGTAGACAATTTACATAACTTACATACTCAAACGACTCTCTTCAACTTGGGTTATGCGCTTGGATATCACGAGTCTTTCATACTCGACAGTTGTTTTATGAGCAGTAAAGAAATTTCATAAGTCAGAGGAATTAATAATAGGCAAGTGCATTAGGTATATAAATTTGATTTCACCTCCTGCTGCTTAGGCAAAATTATAAAAATATTTACCTAATGCTGGGAATCATTTGAAATTAATTTCTATCATAACGGGCTTTCGTAAAGAGTTATATTCCCTAAACGATCATTTTCCGCATTTCATAATAGGCTACTTGATGACAGTTCAAATCAGCTTCTTTTTATGAAGTGTCAAAACGCTCCGAAAGTATGCAGTTTAGTATGACATACTACCTTGTGACGTCATGCTCAACATGGTGCCTTATTTTTAGTTTTCGTCTTTGAAAAATCGTTGATGGCACGAAAATAAGTTTGATTGATTTTATCCGGGCTGTTTTAGAAGCGTAATTTGCTGGTTAGAGTTAATGAATTTATTTTGATTGTTGTCAAATACCCTATTCGGAAACCTATTTTGCACTGAAAGATTTTTATCTTGTCGGAATATAACTCTAACCTTTGAATTATATTTTCTATCATACCATCTACGCCAAAATCATCACCGCTCACATTTCGGAAGAATTATGCCTTCGGAATTATGACTCTTCGGAATTTTTCAGTGTTCTGCTATCGTGATATCTATGGAAAATTGAAATAAGTTCATCTCGATCAATCCCGAAAATGTAGCTATAGGCTTCAATTTGTCTGAACAGACATTGTTAGTGGGGATTGCACCAATCAATATTAACGAACCAATTTAGGTTCAAAAGGCGTTGACAGCTGCCAACGCATGAACAATAATTGTTGCCAATATCAGAATTCAACTTTTTTATGCCACACCTGGCCATAAAGTGGCTTTTACCACACGCTACGCCTACGGAAAAAGCCGCTTTCTGGCCAAGTGGAGACATAAAATGATGTACACAACACGGGAGGTAATAAAGAAAGCCCTCGATCGCATATTTACGTTCCTCGCTTGCAGCTCGGGCCGCAAACATCTGCGATCTCGGCCTTTCTTTGTTTTACCACCCTAGTTGTGTAATGTACTAACTATGTAGCTTGTAGTACAATCTACCAATAATAAAATAAACAAAGCAAGTAACATGAGGCCAGAGAGAACAAATTTATTTAGGTTAAAATGAGATCAAAATCAAAAGAGTTTTACATACACACAAACACACATACACACAACAACACACAGTGACCATGAAACGCCCCGTCATACTTAATCTACCTTATGGGAGTGCATTTAGGTCGATATTGCCCTACGACCCCTGACGGATTAATCCGCCGTTGGTATTAAACCTACAGTGCGAGTATATGCGTCGAATGTTAACTCCAACTTGTTAGTTACTCCTTTAAAATTATATTATTTCTCCCCAGAGTATACGAAATAGAACAATGGCGATCAACTCTTCAAGAACTTTTAGATCGTTTGGACAGAGAGATGAGTGCACTGAAGGAAGAAAAGGCGTCTACAGAGAGAGAGTTAGAACTACTAAACTTGCCTCTTATAGTGTGCTCTGAATGTCTTTCAAACAGAGATGGCAGAAAGAGCACAGAGCTGACCTATGATCGTGCTGATACTGAATTGAAAAAGGCATGTGTATTATCCTACTTATGCGTATTATGATTCATTAGTTTTTTGTGTATAATAATAATACACAAAAAAGCTTCAAACGTCAGACATTGCTTGCTATACATTTTTATGCATAGTTTATTCATAAAAATTGTTCTACAGTAGGGGTCTCCAAACTACGGCCCGCGGGCCGGATCCGGCCCGGGTGCCGGTCCAATCCGGCCCGCGGAAGAGCCCATGATCCGGCCCGCGAGAGCTCACTGTCCAGTAAATACAGTCCCCCAGGACGACAGCGGCCGGCAAAAAAGATTATTTGGGCATTTCTCCAGAAATATGTCTGCGACTCATTCATCTGTCTCCATACATTTAGTATGAAAAAGGGCCAGATGAATGAGGTGACCGCAGACATATTTCTGGAGAAATGCCCATTTAAGTCCGTGGTCGACCATGTCGTGTGGCCCGCATGAGATATTCAATTCAAAGGTGCAGTGTAGCCCTTTGCTAAAAAAGTTTGGATACCCCTGTTCTTAGTGTGTAGGTAGTGCTAATGCTACATAGCATCAGTTAATACTATATTGTAGAACATTCGGAATTAAAACATACCGGATGTGGTTTTTTAAGGAAAATTAAAGTAAAAATGTCATGACGTCATAGAACTTTGTTCTTTTGGTTTCGTAGGACGTGGCTTACATTGGGATTCCCTAAAAGTTTTCCCCGTTCAATATTACAAATTCTTTTGATCAAAAATTCATTGCTTTTGTATCGACATAATTATATTGATGTTAGGGTGTTTCATATTATTTGTATATGTAAAAAATGTGTTTATTTTGTCAGACTTTACTTACCCCTGGGTTTCGCTTATTCAAAAACTGTATATCTATTTCAAGGTGATAAAAACATATTTGAAGGTTGCACAAAATGATCAGAAAGGGAGCAAATGAATGGACTGAAACGCATATTTTATATATTTCAAAATACATAGTTGAATTTGAATATACAGTAATTTAACTAAGCATACATAGTTAATTCTGCTTTATTTATTTCTCCGTCGAATAAATACTATGGGTACTAAATATAATCACATTCAGAATATAAAAACATTAGTTTTTATATGTTCTGATTATCAATAGAAACGTCTAAATGCTATAGCACCTAGAACCTCATCTGTGGTTTGCTTGTAACGCGTTTCCTGTGATGCTCGGCGACTCTTAGTAAGAATTGTGTCTGTTATTTTACCAAAGTATAAAGACAACCAAGTAGTTCGTCTTCGCCGTTTCGGAGCGCCCGACACCTGAGCGTGCCTAAGGCACAGGGCTGCCGCTCGTCGGTTTTGTAAAATACCTACTTACTATGAACGTAACTTCTATTAGGTTGACCTCGATCGATCGAACAATCGTTCGAGATCAACCTAGTAAAAGTTACTTAGTTCAATATGAAAGTATCTGATCGCACACAACTGATGTTAATGTTATTAAGTATAATAGTTTAAATAAATTAGTATTGGTATGTGTACATGTAAGTAACGCAACGATATTTCGGCTCGTTTCATAAAACCACTCACGTGTTTAAGGCATTTTATGTATCAATAGAATCAACTACTATTTAATTAGTACACGTTTAAAAAATCTGTTAATTTTACTCATCACTGTCAAACAAAATAATTATCTACTCTATTTAATTGGTATAGTTTGATTACAAAACAGTCAAACATTCTATAAACGACTTAAAATATAACATTTATATAGGTACTAATAAAATACACACCTTTCGGGATCATTAGGAATGCAGAAATATGACAATTCTGGATTTTGCGCATTATTCTACAAACATCCGAACACACTGCTGTATATACGTCTTCTATACTTTGCTTCTTCCGCAGACATTTTGAACGTTCGACCGCTCGCGACGATAGTCAGCCCTGACTAAGCACGCGGCGATGCTTGCCTGTGGTGCGTCCGTACACGGCGCGCACACGGCGCGCACACATGCGCGCTCCCGATGTACCTTTTATCGGAACAAAAACTACCGTATACCATGATTTTACTGTGACATTGATGGAATCGTTACATTAATTTTATCAAGCAATGTCACATTTCATTTCCCAGTATCATTCATTATCTGAAGAGCATCGAAAAATCGTTCTTGGAGTTAAAATACCGAAAGTGTCATCATCATAATTTAAGAGCGTTGCTCTTGTCGATGGAGTAGACGCCATTTTGTGCGGTCCTCGGCCATGCATTTTAGGTCCTGGTACGACACGACATTGACCTTTTCTTTGAGTTGTTGCACAAAGTTTCTCCGAGGTCTGCCTCTCCCTCTCTTTCCTTCAATTTTTCCTTCTAGGATTGTCTTAAAGAACATATCGTGTCGAACCAGGTGGCCTATCATTTTGCCACGTCTATTCTCTATGGTTGTCATTATGGTTCTCTTCTCTCCCACAATTTGCAGCACTTCTTCATTTGTTCTTCGCTCTGTCCAGCTTATACGCTCCATCCTCCTCCAGCACCACATCTCGAACGCCTCTAGTCTTTCTCTGTCCCGTTGTGTCATCGTCCAAGTTTCAGACCCATACAATGCGATGCTCCAGATGTAGATTTTAATAAGACGTTTTTTAGCTTTTTTAGAAATTTTAGCTCTCAATAGTCGTTTTTTGGCGTTAAAAGCTGTTTTGGCCATAGCAATTCTTGTAATTATGTCGTCTGTGCATCTGGAGTCATCCGTAATCAAGCTGCCTAAATACCGAAATCGCTTTAACCGAAAGTGTGCAATCTCTAAATACCTATACACCGATTTTGATGAATTTTGAAATATGAGACTTACATGAGTGAGATTCAGACACACAGAAATATATCGAGATAGAAAGAAATATTTCGTCGATTTGTATGGGAACCAAGCGCGTAACATTTTCGCTTGGCGTTTGACGCCAAAAGTGTAATTTAGTGATGGAATACATCAATTTTCCATTTCATTTGGTGGTATTTGAACAATAATTATTTTCAAATCTGATAATAATATTGACGGCAAGTGAAATTAACGGCATGCAAAGTAGGTCGCCGCCACTTCTTTTTAGCACGCGAGATACATACACTTTTTCTTCTACCTCGATATTTCTGTGCTCAGACATCGAGCAATGTGAAATGAAAATCAAAAGTTTAGAAAAATTAAACACCCTTGATGTTTTACATTAATCAATCAATACCAATTTTGAATTGAGATTCAAAAGAAGGAAATAAAAGTACGGTTATTATTTAAAAGTTATTATCAAGACGCAACCTAACTGATACTATACGTATATAAGCCACGTACTATATAAAGATTATTTCATAAAATTCGAATTTGCAGGAATTGTGTGTAACCGAGAGCAACAAAAAGATGCTGATAGATCGGTGTCAGTCGGCCTGGGAGAAAATCAACAAACTAGAAGCAGTCAAGTTCAAACTGCAACTCGACCTGAATGATAAGAACGAGTCTCTGCAAATCGATAAGGACATGCTTACTTTGGACAAAGATTGCGCAAACATCACGTATAAGACGGATTCACTGAAAACACCAAAGAGGTATATTATATAGGTTACGATTATGAGCACGGCAATTTTCAAGACGAGAAAATATGCAAAGGACCATAAATAACAAAATAACATATGAACGTCTCTTTAATTTGGCGAATAAGTTAATCTCAATATTTCCATTTATTTCAGAATGATAACCTACGACCAATGGCTAGAAAAATGCGAAGCTATTAAGCAAATGGCCATAGACGAGCTTCAAGAAACCCTGAGCCTTCGAGAGTCGCTATTTGTAGCGAGAGGCCGCGCTAGAAACCTTCTGAGGGCCCAGACCGACGCTACTAACTACATGATGCGTAGACGCGTCTATGAGACGCAACGGGCTAGAAACGAATTGGAATGGCAGAAAATGAAGGCAAGTAATAAAATTAAAAGATGGCAAATTTATTGCTGTCAATACATTTTCTACATGATGCGTAGACGCGTCTATGAGACGCAACGGGCTAGAAACGAGTTGGAATGGCAGAAAATGAAGGTAAGTAATAAAATTAAAAGATGGCAAATTTATTGCTGTCAATACATTTTCTACATGATGCGTAGACGCGTCTATGAGACGCAACGGGCTAAAAACGAATTGGAATGGCGGAAAATGAAGGTAAGTAATAAAATTAAAAGATGGCAAATTTATTGCTGTCAATACATTTTCTACATGATGCGTAGACGCGTCTATGAGACGCAACGGGCTAAAAACGAATTGGAATGGCGGAAAATGAAGGTAAGTAATAAAATTAAAAGATGGCAAATTTATTGCTGTCAATACATTTTCTACATGATGCGTAGACGCGTCTATGAGACGCAACGGGCTAAAAACGAATTGGAATGGCGGAAAATGAAGGTAAGTAATAAAATTAAAAGATGGCAAATTTATTGCTGTCAATACATTTTCATACAAAAAACTGGTTAAGTGCGAGTCGGACTCGCGCAGCGAGGGTTCCGTACAAACTGGTAAGTATATACCTACGTGAAGAGTTTGAGATAAACTGTATGATGGGACAAACCTAACTTTGCTGCTGAAAAACTGTTGTCCCCATACATCGACATAGGTCGCGGTTAGTTTAGTAGCAGCAAAGAAGATTGTGTTACGATTTTTGCGACTTTCAAAAAAACGACACAAGTTAAGAAAACCGTTATATTTTTCCTGTAATATTAAGGATAATTTTAATATTTGGTAACTTTACAGATTTTTCTGTGCAGTAACTTCGAAGATAATAGGGAGGAATGCTTTATTTTTTAAACGTTATTCGTCCTAATTCAAAAAGTCTATGATTAAGAAAAAAACTAAAAATTGATATGAAATTTACAAATTAAGCCCTTTCATTTGATACCCCAGTTAATATAATTGAACCGGTAAGGGCAGTTTATTGAAATACCCGCTGTTATGGAAAGCGACCTTATAAAATCTATACAAATTTAACGTTATTTCAATTTCAAAATAAAAATGTATTAAGGTGATTCGAGTCGGTTGGCTTTCCATACAAACCAAAAGTCATTATTTGCTTCTACGGCATCAATTATGTTTGAAATGTGTTTTATTTTATAGCTTGATACATTTTATTTCCGCGAAGTGACAGTGGCAAGACTAAATTCGCCATCTTTTAATTGACAATATTTCAAATTTTCTACTCCTTCATTTTATGAGCTGGATAGAAAATAGGTGGAATTTTAAGCTACCCGTATTTTTTCTTTTTCGTTTTAAATAACTCAATTTTTCAATTAAAAATAGCAGTTTGAAAAGTAGCTCATTCTAAAAGGGCGTATGTAGAAAATGACGTCAATTTCCCAACTAGAATCCAGAGCGACAATTACGATTTAAAAAAACTAGAATCCAGAGCGACAATTACGATTAAAAAAATAACTGTCAGGCGTTACAGCGTTGTCAACATAGGAAGTTCGGGAAGACAACGATGCTTTTGCTCCTCTTATTTGGGCTGGATTATATTTATCACTTGCCGATGTGTACTCCATCATCATCATAATTTCAACACGCGGCAGATTCGTGCTATCAGCCTGAGAAAAACCTTCTGATGTCTTCATTATATGAAAAAAATCGGTGTCCGGTAAAAGAATGCCAAGTTAATAATGTTTGAATGCGTTATCGGAGTCCAGTGGGAAAGTGCCAAGTCTTTTAAGGTCTTCGAAAACGTGCAAATGAACCAACGGTAAGAAAATTAAACTTCTAAAGCTGCTAAGCAGTTGTAACAATTTTCAAAACAAATAAACGTCAGACGGCAAGTATGTCAGAAAATGACAACCGGATACCATACACTTTTTAATCGTTTCAGTACTAAGGTCTCTCTCGATAATGCAGGGAAAATGACGTCACACTTCCGGTTCACACTAATTGACGATTTTTTCCAAAATGAATGGGAAAAAAAATCCAAAAATATTTTTTTTGAGGATAAAATACAGTTTTACCCAAATGGTTTTCGAATTAAGATCTTTTGAAAATATGAAATGTTGTCAATTGATTGACAATGTATTTACCTACATTTTTCGATTTTCGCTGCCAAGCATAGTTTTGGAGTCAGTTTTGTTACTATTTCCCCTATATTTAATTTGGGCGTAACGAAACTGAGATTTAAAATTTGTACAGAAATTTTGGACATTTTGGACACCTTTTTTAATTCTTAAATGAAAAGTGCTCATGATTCTGAGTAAAATGGTATAAAACACACCATGATCAGACAAAAAAAGTAAAAGGTACATTTTTTTCTGCAATTGACCCAGTTACATCAAATTCCTACAGTAAAAATGAATTTAGTGATTTATTTGAATAAAACGAAAATGCAACATTACAGGATAATCCTAAGTCATTACAATTTCTAACAGCTAAGTTTACATTATTACATTAAATTCAATCTTATACTAGGCATAAACAAGACAGTACCTAATTTATGGAAAATTGTATGACGTTACTTTGTGCCAAATTTTTACTGTCAAAAACCACATAGAGCAAAAAGTCCCTTTTCGCTTAGTGCTCAGCAAGCACAATTTTTTTAAAGTTGCAAATTTGGATTCACAGTACTCTAACTGGTCCATACAACATACCAAAACATCAGAACTCCATCATGCTTTGCGATTTTGGCACTTTAACATATCGATTTCTACTGACCTTTTAAGTTACCTTTAACAGCTTTTTAGGCTAATTAATAGAGGCCTCTCATCAAAACTAAAAAGTATAGCCACTTACATTTACTTTTCAGATGGAAGAAAATATGGACAAACTAGGCACTGAATTAAGGGTAATGGGGGAACAATTCTCTGACAAATTAAATGCTTTGAAAGTGGCTGAGACCCGTCTGGAAACACGAGGGTACAGGCCCGGCACTGAGCTGGCTGCGGATGAAGCAGATATCGGTCTGAAGGAGGAAGTCCGCAATCTGAGGGAAACCATTAGGCAGTTGCAGGAGAAGCTGGACTGTGGCAAGTAAGTCAAAGGTTTCTTGATTTTCTTTTCGGCTTTGATCTTGAACTAGCAGTGGTCGAGCTCTAGCTACTGACTGTGTGTGCGTGTGTGTCTGTGTTAGGAGCGCAATCCTGCCAGCCAGAGTCATCCGCGGCCAAGTATGGCTACGCTGAGTGTTACAAATGCGCACGGACCAATGGGTTGGTTGCAATGGTTCAAACAACTTTAGAGCTATCAAATATAACATAATAATAATTCGACTGTTCTCATAATCGAATATGTTCAGTAGCAGTATCGAAAATAAAACCAGCAACATAGAAATCAGATAACTCCTCTATTTACCAAATACGTGAAGTATTTGAATAATACCTACGTGTGACAATATTGGTTCAAATCAACATGTCCGCACACAATATGCAACTAAAACAGAAAACAAGCGTTATTTGTCATTATTAGTCGTGGTCAAGCGTTTACATTGTAACAATTGTTTTCGAACGCATTAATCGTAACCAAAGGTCTACTTAACTAAGTAAAACCAGATTTGTGCTCAAAATGACAACCGGTGAAAAGCAGGCTACACCGCTGAAAGGATTACGCTGTGAAATTCAGAAGTCTCCAGGGCAGGTCCGAGGTCATATAATTTATTCACCACGGAGAACACAATTTATGCATCACATTGATAGAGGGCTCTCATCCTATTATGCTGAAAATAAGTGCACTGTTAAAACTGTTAAAAATATGCCAGTTTTACAAAATTTTAATGTCTGTCAAAAAAAACGGGTTTTTATCGATGAAGACTTTGTTAGTATACCGTTTTCAGATTACCTATTCAAGAATGTCGATTCCAATGGCTTCCCTTATTTTTGATCCTTAAGCCAATATTCCAATACCTATTTTCTTACCAAGCGGACTAGGTAAGCTGTGGAATAAGTCTAGTAAGTTTACATAATTTATTTTCAGGGCAACGTACAACGCTCTTGAGGCGACGTCGATCAAAATCGCCCAAGACTTGGCTGACAAAAACCAATCGTTGGAGACAGACACCCGAGCCCTGGAAATGCGGTCGGCCCTGGAACCCAAGAAACCGACCGGCACCGACAAAAACCTCATTCTGGCCAGCATGGCCGACGAAGTGCCCAAAACGGAACATTAATAAATTCAAGCGATCTTCATCTGAAGGTTACATTTTGATTTAGGAAAATTCTCCCCTTCTCGCGATAATTTGGCAGTCATTTCGTATTGATTCTCGCCCCGGGGCAATTTTCTCAGTCGCCGCCTGGAACATGTCTCGGGATCTTTTCAAGAGTTACCAAATTGGCCATTTAACTTAGCCTTTTGTCATTTTAGGTACATTATTATTTTGTACAAATTACAAGTATTGCCTATTTAACGCATTGACAATTAAACGATTGCGAAAACAAATGTTGTTCCTATTAAGTTACCTAATGCACTAATGACCTACCTATTACTAAAAGAGTGAGTTGCTTAGGATGTTACAACGTACCTCATTCGAACTATGTGGCTATGTAATATATATTTTATACATTGATTTTCGGTTATTGTTGATTATTATCGGAAAATTTGCAATTATAATCATTGAGGCATTCTTGATTACGCTTAAATGACCATATTTATGGGTTACTGAATCAATTTGCTACATTTGGAATACATTTTCGTCTGTGTTTATGAAAATACAAATCAGATCATAGATTTCCATTTGAAAATGTCATAAAAAATTTAGGTACAGTCAAAGCAAAAACATGTATCGAACAAATCATTTCATAAATATAGGTAAGTAGTACGAAGTCCATATTGCCATGCAGATGGTGTATTGGGACATATTTTTAAGCATTTGTATGCACCCATATTTTTACACTTGACTGTACCTATGTGCCTCAATAGGTTGACCAGTACAGTCAACTATACAATGGAAATGACTAGTGCGTCTACGCTAAGTCTGCAGAGGTCGAAAAAAGGTATTATAAAAAAATACATATGGCAACATCACAAAAGCAAGAGGATTAATTAGTCTTGATACTTGACAAATATCTTTCCATTTAATATGTATATATAATATAATAAGTATTGAAATAAATATTCAGGACAGTCTTGTACAAATCGATGTAGTCCCAACCAAACAAAGCCAATTGTATACTTGTACATCTATACCTAATACATAGAAATTGTCGAAGACCCTGGAACAAATCGCTTAGTTTGGTTGGTAAGGTAATAGATCGAGTTGTGCAAGATTAACCCGGATATTTATTTCAGTAGGTCTGTAGACACAAATATTATAATAAACGGAAGAATTATTGCCAAGTATCAAGATTAAATAATCCTTTTGCTGTGGTTTCCCCATGTTGCCGTATGTATTTTCTTTTATTAAACCTCTTTTCGACTTTTGCAGACTTAGCGTAGACGCACTGTATAGATTGCGACTGTAGTGATCGAATGAATTAATCTACAATTTATTACACTTACATTTAGTACACTTTTATGAAATTAAATTTCAATTTGAAACAGAAGCATTTTATTAAGCGACTAAGCACTGACCGTTAGTTATAAATCAGTTTTCCCTCAAAATAGCCTTTTCGCATAAGGAATGTTTTCTATTTACTACTAAGTGATTCGAGTCTACTCAAAGCTAACTCTATCAACGAAATCCAATACTAGCATAACAAGCTTATGTGTTCATCTGTCCGAGAGACGAACTAGCAGAGATGCATACTAAATTGTCATAGGAGTATAGTGGCTGGTGGCTAAGGAACGATAAAATATAACTTGGTGGTACTATGGCGCCCCGTAGTGCTCTTCGCTGCGGTTCGTTTGTTAAACGGACAAAAAAGGGTATAAAACCCGGATGCGTCGGCTGGTCTTCACAAACAGACTTCGCCTTCGTACGCCTGAAGACCCCATTTGTAAGTAGACACTTTTATACGTATTCTATTAGCTTCTAAAATCTTGAAACTTGAGTCGTTGACTTGGGGTCGTCGATATAACCTTGACAGATTATATTTAAACCTTACTGATTGTATAATTTACATGATTATCGAATTAACTAAAGATTAATTATTTAATACATTCCAATGATTAGCGCGTTAATCTAATTCTGCCATTATACCCCACACCACCATACCGCACTATATCTCACGTAGGATAGTCACAACATAGTCCCCACCCAACCCCACCCTAACATCGATCCCACCTAACATCGACTTTCTCTCATGAATTTTTGAGGTAATATTCTGTACATTTTATGTTTTATTAAAAACCACAAAGTTCTAAGCTTGCTCACCATATCCGGGTAAAACTATATTTTACGGAATAGTATTTTGTGTCCCACCTTCGTTATAGAACGTCAAGGAAGAGTTATCTCTCTTATTTATTTATTAATTCAAAATACATGCAAATATACAATGCGATACCAAATAAATATTTTTAGGAAAAAACATAAAGAATACAAATTCTACTGAGATCATCATTTTAGGTCTTGACCGTATTGCAGTAAACTTTACCCCTAAAACTCCGGCTCGAAACCGGTATTTTGCAAAAACCCCGAAAGAGCCCAATATTTTGAATTATTTTATGCTTTTTATGTAGAGCTCAGTAATGTATTTAAGTCATGATTTCATATTTATTAGATCGTCTGGTTAAAAAACGAAATAATAAACCAAAGAACGATAAGAACGGAAAGAATACCGGTATTTTTGTATGGAGCAAATACCGGTTTCGGAGCCCTGCCTAAAACTACTACTGTGTTTGCCATGTGCTGCTAATTTACGCAGCTTTACCTGAAATGGGGCTGTAATTATAGAATACTGAACATCTTTAGCTAAAATTGTACTCAAAACGAGGGAAGGTCGATGTTAGGTGGTATCTTGTACCTACTGTTACGAAGATTTTCGATGTATTGACGTCGATCAGTCTATTGAGATAAACAAGTAATCTTCTCAAAACGATATAATGATCTAGTTTTCGAATTAGTAAATGTTTCCTGGCAGACAAAATAACTTGGATATAAGTAAATAATTTAAGATAAAAATATACTTGGCTCATTTCCAAATCACTTTATACCTAATAAAACTAAACATACGACTACTATGCTTTTATACGCGGAAACTTCACACAAATTTATGAAGAATCAATCATAACCACGCCATCGATTCCGGCATTATTTCGAATTTATCATTTTAATTTAGGAAGTATTCTTACCATGTTAAGTTCGATATGAACGATCGAACGATAAGTAGATCCGCTTCCTATAAGTGACGCAAGTTTGTTTCAATCTAGTACTCTGTACAACGCTCTCGCGACTTTGCCGTGGACAGTTTGGAAGTAGTCAGAAAGCAATGAATGTGAAACAGTCGAGAGTTCGAAATCTCATTGTATCGCCGCGTAGCTACAGGTTATTTACATTTGACTTTTGCCTGTAATGCGGAAGTTAAATTACTTCTGTTCGAAATGAAGGGCCATTCTGTTAATAATTATAAAGCCACCAATGGAAGTCGCAATCATTTCTCCCTTTACACTTAAGCAGCTTTAAAATATCGACGAAACTGTCAGCTCCATGCCGGCAGAATTACGTTTACCGATATTGAAATATGTAGGTATATTAATTTTCGCCGTCTCAATTTTCGTAGATTACGAGTACAGTTGGTTGGATTCACAGAGGCGATTATTTGCTGGTAAAATGTTATGGAATAGCCCCCGAAGTATCATCCGAACAAGTATTCAGGCGCCCGAGGCACTGAAGGAGACCCGGTTGGCTTAACAGCGAAAGTGTTATGTGGACAAGTCCAAAAAACTTTTTTTTATCAATCACCAATGTAAATAGTACCTACTAAAATTTATGTGACTTGAAAACTAATGAAAAAAACCAAATGGAATTTATGAAAAATAATAATGTCTAACAGTTAAAAAAAAAGAATGTTTGTTAACTGTCACTGATTCTGAATCCCACGATACAGGCCTCGCCTAGTGTGGGAATCACTGTTACCACTTACTCATTTGTATGCTCAGTTTTGGTCAATAAATCATTTTTCATTTTTTTTTCATTTTTCAATTTAAGTAATACCAACTCATATTATTGGGATTGCTACAGGTTTATCATACAAAATTAACCAGACAGACGAGTGGCCAATGCTCCAATCTATTAATTGTGTGTGTATTTTTTTTTTCTACCGTTCCGAAGTCTCAGTGCGAGACTATGTAATAGCCATTATTTTTCGTTTCGTATAATTTTGACTGAAACTATATCCATAAGAAGTACAGCATAACCATAAATAAAATACGTGCTCATTTTTGGTTGGTACGGGCGTATGGGTTTTTTCCGTTTGTTATTTTTGGCTTCTTTAGTAGAAGTCTGACACAGCTGAAGAGTGAGAGGAGAGCTTATCCACACGAAGCTAACCGCAATAAAAGCTCCGCTTCCTACTTAGAAATTTTCGGCTTTCGCCGGTACGCTTGACAGATCCATTTCCTGGGGTATAACTGTAGTAAGGCACCGCACAGTGGTCTAAGCTTTAGGTCATTCAAGCCTTAAAAAAGTGCTCAAATATTCTAGCCGCCACTTAATTTTTATTGGGAAATATAAAAACGATAAGTCGCTATTCACTAGATATTTTATGGGTATTTGCACATACAGGATATATTTAAAATCTTAAAATATTTTTTTAGATTTAAAGCCTTACGCAGTAATTTCCTTTCGTTGAGAAGGCCAAAAATTATTGACTATATACTCGTACTCTTACACAGAATAAATACAATTGCAAAGTTTAAGTCTGCGGTTAGCTGGTAGATAACCCCTTATAGCATCAAGTTCGCCGTTTATACTGTCCTGTATTGTGCAATAAAAACTACTATTAACAACGGGATATATGCATGTATGTTTGTATTTATGAATCGAAAATCGAAATCGGAAATCGTATATTGTGCAATAAAGTCTAAATAAATAAATAAAGTTATAGTTGTATTTTATTTTATTGTTTACATAACAAATGTAATTGGCATGTGGAACCCTCGGTGAACGAGTCCGACTCCCGTTTACCTACCGTTACCAATACACCTACAGTTTTTTTTATATTGCTCTATTTTTTTACTGTTACGTTACATCCAAACTATTATGTTTTATTTTCTATAATTTTATTTGTCTTGTTGGACGCATAGAGAGAGCCTTTACATCTCTATAAATGTAGTTTTAAGTTTAATGTAATGTATTAATGAAATCTTATATTAACGCCATATTGTTGTAATACTTTTGGTTAAAAAGAGAAACTGGTGAGTTTCTTCCGGCGCTTCTTCTCACCAGAAGGTCAATTACCCGAAGCGCCAAAACAAAAGAATTAGAGATGAGACATGTAAAAGAGCCCTTGAGGGCCTACTTACAGAAATAAATTATTTTATTTTATTGTTATGTAGTTGATTATTAATCAATTGAATTGCTAAAGTATTTTTGAATTAGTGCTCGTTTTATTACCTGTGTTATTAAACTGTAAATGTGCACCGACATTTTTATGGTGCAAAACCAACTCATACAACCACTGTGCGTCCCCCACTACCTCCACTAAAACTGGTTACAATATAAAACTTTATCACCGCGCGTAGTTGTGAGTCAAGCCCCGGATTTGTCTCGTGGTCTCGAGTGATAACGATCTGCTTCGGATACAGTGTACGTCTAGATAGTGTACGCCTGTTTATGAATGAGAACTTTTAAATCGGAACCCATGTACATCGAAGTAAGTACTAGATAGCCTTAATGCTTATTAGAAAAGTTTGTGTGCTTTGTTCTCTTCAGACTTTAGATATATTCCCGAAGAGTTAGTAGACTCAGTCTTATAAAAGTGCCCATGTAGCCTATTCGCTAATAAACGTTTAAATTTTTTATGCGATTTTTAGTTTTGTTAATGAGTACGTAATACATTATCGATACTTAGGAAATATACCAAAGTTTAGTAAAAGAGCACTAATACTCATCTTTGTTTAATAATAATAGTATAAAATTTGTATTGTGAGTTTGATGTTAAAATGGATACTAATGTAGGGGGTAATCATTTAGATCACTATTTGAAGATCACCATAGATATTTTGATGTGATACCTATTTACAAACACATTATTGGGCATATTTATTTTAAAATCTACGGTTAGGCGAAACTTAAGCTACGTTCAAATACCGTCTAACCTGTCAGTCCGTGACGAAATGTATGGAGTTTGACACTAATCGTCAGTTCTGTGACGATCTGCTAATTGTCAGTTAAGAACGCACTTTAAATAAAAAAGCCCTATTATTAATTAACTAGCTGCAAAAAATTTACAGCTGCCGTAATTAATATTACGTTATTTAGGCACAATATTACACAATTATAAATGAAAACAAGTGCAACCACTGATACTAGGGTGACTTTTATACATAAAAAATGCTATATTGAAATTGTAACGTATACTTACTCCTCGCGCCGAATCATGATCCCTATGACAGTTTTTTCTCCATACTTTTGTAATGCGTCGCTGCCATTTTTAAACGGTGTGTAGACATCGTTCGGAAGTACAGCACGTACAAATCAAATTTCAGTAATTGGGCATTTTTATTTTAAAATCTACGGTTAGGCGAAACTTAGGCTATGTTCAAATACCGTCTTACCCGTCAGTCCGTGACGAAATGTATGGACTTTGACACTAATTGTCAGTTCTGTGACGACCTGCTAACTGTCAGTTAAGAACGCACTTTAAATAAAAAAGGCCAATTATAATATGAAACAAATAAGTTTTGTTTATCATTTTCGAAATCAGGTGTACAAATACAAGTGGAAAGAGTGAACTGTCATAGGGATCATGATTCGGCGCGAGGAGTTATAGTAATCACATGAGATATATGGTCGTAACTTAGCTGCCAATTTATATTCTTATTAGCCTATGCCCATGACTCCGTTTGGATGCTATAATTGATTTTTAGTTTAAGGTACTACCTAATTCAAGTCTGTCGGTTCTCCACACAAACAAAACGAGGTTCATCATTCACCTCCACGGCATCAATCATGGTTGAAATGCGTTTCATTTTATAGCTTGATATATTATATCTAACAACATGAAAAATCTTAAAAAAACCAGAATTAACGTGCCATCAGCCATTAAAGGACAGGACCGTATGTTAGGAACATTCGAACCCGACCATTTTTTGCTAAAGATATATAAGTAGGTACATTTTTGGCTTTATGAGCCAAACACTCTTATTGTTTGTATGGAAAACCGAAAAACGCAATTCACAAAAAAGTACACTTGTTCCATACAAACTATTTTCTATTTTAATTTTTCCCATAATAATGGATTATTTCCAATAACGTATCTACATTGTACCTATTTTCTTGTTCAAAAGTCCGATTTTTTATGAAATTCCGCCCAATGTAAAATCCTTGCAAATATATGTTGTTAATAATACGCAGTATCATGTGTACGTACAGCATATTCTACAGGCAGGTAGGGTAGGGGTAGTTTTAAAGAGTTTGCATTTAATGGAATCTTTAAAAGACGCATTTACCATTTGAAGAATAATCTTTTCTTATTATACTTAAATAAGTTCATTTATTTACAAAAATTATAACTAGTTGACCCAAAAATCTCCTTACGGAGATTTAAAAAAGAAAGTGTAATGTGCAAAACACTTGGGTAGTACGGTAATGTAAAGTACAACGCACGCGTGTGTAATAAAATAAACCGCATTCCGGGCGTAAGAATAAAGAAATTACGAGCAAGTGTGTTGAAATGATACGAGTGGTCATGTTACAGTCGAGGCTATGTTGCATAGCCCGAGTCGTTAGGCGAGGGCTGTAATAGCCGAGACTGTAAATAACCAATGCCCACGAGTATCATACGATGTTTTTCAACACTTTTGCGAGGAAAAAAAAAACATTTAGTAATTATAAGAACAACGATTGAATTTTTTTTTGGGTTGAACCGTTACTTTTACTATTAAATAAATGTATCTCCCGATGTACGTTTTGTAGGAAGACAAACTACCGTATACCGTGAAATTAGTTTCAAAACTCTTAGACTGTGCGAATACTTTAGTCTAAACGTAGAAAATAAAATCAGTGTATTTTCCTAGACCGTTAAGAAGGTCGTACGAAATGAAATATTCATAGAACTCTGACAGAATGTTAACCCTCCCGGAATAGCTAGTTGCTAGTTTTAACATAAAGGTTTCCATTAAATGCAGTGCTAAGGGTCGGCACGTACCTACATAAGAGTGAGCTGAAACGGATTACTTTTAGAATTGTTTTTCATAATTCAATGCGATAATTGGAGTAGGTATTAAGTACCTAATTATGATGACATACTTTTCGTTTTTCGCTATAATAGTACATTACACAACTAGGGTGGTAATACAAAGAAAGGCCGAGATCGCAGATGTTTGCGGCCCGAGCTGCAAGCGAGGGACGTAAATATGCGATCAAGGGCTTTTTTATTACCTCCCGTGTTGTGTACACCATTTTACACTTGGCCAGAAAGCGGCCTTTTCTGTACGCGCAGCGTGCGCTTTATGGCCAGGTGTGGCATAAAGAAATTTAGCGGAGTTTTCCCGTATATCTATCCCGTTGGCTTTCCTTTGACCACGAGTGATGCAAAGGAAATATCATGTATTGTTAAATCTTCTGCAGCAAAAGTGTAAAGTAGAGACTTATATTGGCACATATAATTATAACTTTGTTGAAAGTCCAAGAAAAATCTGAAATTTGTGTCATGATTCATCATTGAATTTCCACTCTTCGTAACATAAATTACAGCTCTCTTGTGAAATTATTGTTAACAGAATAAAATTATTTACATTTAGATTCCTAATAATCGTAATAGTTTTACGTGGAAATACGACTAACGGTGTTTTAAACAAAGTGGTAAATGGGTGGATTTTCGTCCGCGACATTTGTATGCCAAATTAAATGTATGGCATACAAATTTGTATGCCGAAAATCCACCCAAATACATATTTACCTACCATTTTATGAATGGTATCTACATAGAATCTATGTAGATACCATTCATAAAATGGTAGTATCTACATAGGTGGTGGTATCTACATAGAATCTATGTAGATATCATTCATAAAAGTGCCTAGTCTATAGTGACCGGTTCATACAGCAACGTTAAATTAACGTCGTGACGTCACAGTCTTGGCGCCACCTTGACGATGTTTGGAATTCCCCAGAAAGTTATCCTCCTGAGCATTAAAGGCAATAAATATATTACGAGTATGTAGGTACCTTCTGATTTTTTTTGCTCCATGTCTTTAAGAGTGAAAATAAAAAACATGATACGGGCTCTTATATTTCAAATTCGATCCCTAATGCACACTAAGTATAGGTACTACACTAGTATTGTGTATGTACCCGCCAAGTCGAGCAAAATATCAAATAATAGGCAAGTCGGTGGAAATTGAGTTTTGTGGACCCCCCCCGTAGTGACATGGTTTAACATTACATCTCAATAGCTGCTTGTCTCGGCTTCGCACTGGTAGTGTACACTTAATTTCAAATAGTCTGTAACATCCATAAGCGTCATATCGTACAGGTCGATTCACAAGAGCTGGCGCGGATTTTGTATGCAGCCAGTGTTTATTTTATACTATTATTCAATGTCTATTTCCAAGGAACTGTTTGGGTTGGTGCCTACCGCATCATTCTACCATCGCACCACTTGTCATCGGCAGGCGGTTCATCCCCATTTCCTTGAATCATTACACTCAACAACGCGCCGGTTCTCTAGAACCTTTCTAGCGCGTACAATAAGGATCTGGAATGAACTTCCTGCTAAGATTTTCCCACTGCGCTACAATATGGGATTTTTTAAAAAGGGTGTCATCAATTTTTTTCGAGAGAGGCAACGCATTGGCAATGCATCTAGTGTTGCAACTGTCTATAGGCGGCGGTGACCGCTTTCCATCATGTGTGCCGTCTGCCTGTTTGCCAGTCTATAGAAATAAAAACAAAAAAAAAATCCGCGCCAGCTCTTGTGAATCGACCTGTGTATCGTCACACATCTTTGTGCCTGCAGTAATAAAGGTGTGTTGCGATGTATAATTATGGCGCTTTGGATGTTACAGGCTATTTGATGCTGACTGTATAAACCTTGCCCTGACAATATGAATTTTACAACATAATATAGTCACATGGATTGGAAAAAACTAAATTAACTTAACACAAAAGAAATATGAGACCACAAATTAAAAAAAACGATGTTTTTTTATCGTCTTAAAGAAAAATTAAAGTCAATTCCGGAATGCTTAAATAACACTGAAAAAATAAATGTAAGACAACTATGTGCTTAAACGCACTTTTTCGTGCTCAAAATGGCAAAATGCTATTTTTTTTTCATACCGACTTAGTACAGCGACGGAACGGATAACTTCATAAGCTCCCACCGTTTTGTATAGAGCGTTTTCAATGCTCAGTGCGATCTGCTATTTTTGATTACAATTTGTGGCTGTTATACTTATAAAAATGTATTAGGTGTCATATAGATATTTGTTCCTCACAAATAGTAGAATCGATTTACGACAGAAATAAAATCGAGTCAACAGGCGAATTAACACTTTGTTGGAGTCGTTCGAAAGCTATGCGCGTATATACATACATTTCGGAGATTCATTTTCAAATATTACGGGCCGTTTTCGAATAATATAATTGTAGAACAAGAAAAACAAGTAGTTTTAACTCGTGTCACCCTAATGATCCATGGGCCACAGGTTTAGAAGCTCTGGATTAAAATAACGACTTTATATTAGTATACTCTTATTTGCAGACTACCTGACCATGTTCGGAAAGCTGTCAGCCACTCTGCTTCTTGCAGTTCTGCTAGTGAGCCTCGATCAGATCGGTTGCACTCCTGCTATTGGTAAGTCTGCTGTCAAGGATCTTACTCCCAACTTCGTTTTAGGTATAAGATTACCCTGCAAAATATCTAAAGAGCTCTAGAAAATGGCCTAATTTCAGTAGTTCGGTGATCCAAGTCCGGTTCAAACAAATATATATGAACCGGACCAAAATCACCGAACTACTGAAACTAGGCCTAGAAAATATATGGCACGCTATACTGGCTATAATATTTAGTTATTTGCGTTAAATAAAAAGATCCTGTAAAAAAAAATTGAGAAAAGAAGTTTATATTGGCCCCTTCGACCACTTTGGAAACCAAAGGTTCGAAACTAGTTTAGAAAACAGAATTATTTTTCTTTTTAGGAATCCTGGTTTCGAATATTTAAAAATAATTCTGTTTTCTAAACTGGTTTCCAATACAGAATATATAATCTTCTTTTGAAACTCATTAATGGATAATCAATTTGTCCAAGCTCCAAGCCGTTTTAGGGAAATGAAATAATGGCATTTTCTATATAATTGTTTATAGAAATGACCCGTAATCGTTGTCAATGAGTGTAATAAATACATTCCTCAAAATCATTAATTTTTTTGAGTAACCTACGATCTTATAATCTATCTATCTAACGGGATGTTAATTAGGCGGCGTTATTAGGGGAGGCCTATGTCTTTCAAAAGACATCTTTCGGCTGTTGGTGATGATAAATATTTATGTACATGATACCTACAAGTTTACTTAATAATTTCATTATTTCATTTCACTAAACCACCGCAATTCCTTAGGAAATAGGAATACCTACGGATCGTATTGTCCTGGCTCGTTTATTTTATCTTTGCACTAAAACTGTTTAGGGATATGATGAAATCACTAGCCTTGTTTAGTGAAATGTAAAACGAGTTGCCTGAATTAACTCATTATATCTTTTCCTTGAAACAGGTTAGGGATTTGATGAAATAAATAAATAATAAATATCGGGGACAATCTTACACAAATCGAGCTAGTCCAAACTAAGCAATGCTTGTACTATGGGTCTAGTACCCATACTTATATAGCTAAATACATACTTAAATAGATAGAAAACGTCCATGACTCAGGAACAAATGCTCATGCTCATCACCCAAATAATTGCCCTTACCAGGATTTGAAGCCGGGACCTCTAGCTTGGTAGGCGGTGGCACTCCCACTGAGCTAAACGTGTCGTCAAGGGAAAAGCCCAGTGGCCATTTTTTTATTTCCCTATAGTAGATTGTGTCACAAGGGAGCAAAATGATGTATTTACGGCGAGGGCGTATATTGAATCCTGAACGAAGCGAAGGATTATACAATAGAATCCCGAGCGTAGCGAGGGATTCTAAAGTATAATCCAGAGCGTAGTGAGGGATTCGAGTGTTAACGCCCGAGGTGAAAATAATTTTGCTACCGAGTGACACATACTGCTTTTCACACCGACTATGAGGAAAATTTAAATACAAACGCTACCTACCAAAATAACGAAAACGAAATATATAGTTAGTCAAAGAGCATCACACATTTTTAATAAAATGAAATTTGAAATTGTTAAATTTACAGTTCCTTATTATTGTATAAAACGTTTATTACTTTTTACGGACGGGACGAATTTACCACTTCCATATTATATTTATGGCCCTCGCCTGCGGCTCGGACCCCAAACACCTGTGGTCTGGGCCATTCCTTATTATCGACTTTATGTAGAGTCGATATGTAGAGTCGATATGTAGAGTTGATATGTAGAGTCGATATGTAGAGCAATAATGTAGAGTCGATAATGTAGAGTCGATATGGAGAGTCGATATGTCGAGTCGATATGTAGAGTGGATATGTAGAGTCGATATGTAGAATCGATATGTAGAGTCGATATGTAGAGTCAATAATGTAGAGTTGATAATGTAGAGTCGATATGGAGAGTCGATATGTAGAGTCGATATGTAGAGTTGATATTTAGAGTCGATATGTAGAGTCGATAATGTAGAGTCGATATGGAGAGTCGATATGTAGAGTCGATATGTAGAGTTGATATGTAGAGTCGATATGTAGAATCGATATGTAGAGTCAATAATGTAGAGTCGATATGTAGAGTTGATATGTAGAGTCAATATGTAGAGTCTATAATGTATGGTATGGCAATGGCATATTCTAAGCAGGTTCAAACTAAAAATACCCTGTAGGTAGTCCTTGAACAGAAAAGTATCGCTTTGATCCCTCTTATGAGGGATCAAAATACTTTTTTCTGAATAGGAGGTGTGAAAAAACTATTTGATAAATTTACTATCCATGAATTAATTTCAAAAGAAGATTCTATATTCTGTACTTATTGGAAACAAGTTTAGAAAACAGAATTATTTTTAATTATATCATAAAGTGGCCGAAGGATTATTGCCAACTGTCCTTTTTTGTACAGTCAAGTTTACCAATATGTACACATTTTTGAACCTTATTAGACAGTAATAGGGTAGAAAATTGTACGTATTAATGAAATCGACTGTATAATCGCAAACTACAAGTCATAACTAATCAAATGAGCCCGAACACGGTAGATTTATGTAATTTGGGTGATCCTATGGCCATTTTTTTATTTCCCTAAAACTATTTGATAAATTTACTATCCATGAATGAATTTCAAAAGAAGATTCTATATTCTGTACTTATTGGAAACAAGCTTAGAAAACAGAATTATTTTTAATTATATCATAAAGTGGCCGAAGGGTTATTGCCAACTGTCCTTTTTTGTACAGTCAAGTTTACTAATATGTACACATTTTTGAACCTTATTAGAAAGTAATAGGGTAGAAAATTGTACATATTAATGAAATCGACTGTATAATCGCAAACTACAAGTCAAACTACTAACTAAATACTACTAACTAAGTACTAATCAAATGAGCCCGAACACGGTAGATTTATGTAATTTGGGTGATCCTATGGCTACCAGCGTGGCGTTCAAAGAACTCGATGCCTACCGGCTTGCCTAATATCAGGCATTTGAGCATCTTTTTCTACAGCTCTCAAGGAAAATGTACGCCAAATCTGCACCGGCTTGCCCAAGGATATCTTTTACGCCACGCCACTGATGGCTACCATCCTGCTCCATTATTATATCAGCCTCGTGTCTTAATAATATTGCTTTGCCATCTAATTTACATATCCTTGCAAAATTTCAGCCTAATCAGAAACCGGAAAATGGGTCAAATTGAAATTGCAAGATTTGATTACAGACACAGAGTGACACCGGGACAGGGGAAACTAAATAAAAGCTTATAATATAAAAAACTTCCAAAAAATGTTACCCTATTAGAGTAATGGCAAGTAGTTTCTGTAGTAAAGTTAGGTCAGGAGGCCTATAATGATGTCGATTTCATCGCGCGAAAAGTGAATGATAAAGCATTTGTCCCATCCCGATAAGAAAGTGCGATAGTTGTGAGTAGAGCTACTTTATTTTATAGCACGATAAACAGAGTATAATAGGCTTGCTAAAACCTGTTTCATATAACATATAACACGGTAAACTGGAGTATTTTTTTGGGTTCCGTACCAAAATGATAAAAAAGGAACCCTTATGGTGCGACTCTGTCTGTCTGTCCGTCTGTCCGTCTGTCTGACGTCTGTCACAGCCAGATATCTCAGGAACTTCTGCTACCGTTTTTACTTTTTTTTAAAGTTGTGCTATTGTATCAAGGGGATATCAAATGAAAGGGCTTAATTTGTAGATTTCAACGCCATTTTTATTTTTTTGTTAATCATGTGCTTTTTGATTTTAGACGACCTGACCCGATTGTCCCCCCTAATATTACAGGAAAAATATAACGGTTTTCCTAAATTGTACCGTTTTTTAGAAATTTGCATAAATCGTAACACATACTTATTTGCTCCTACTAAACTAACCGCCATACTATTTTTCTTGAACTATTCACGTATCTACTTACGTCTTTGTACGGAACCCGCCGGCGGCGAGTCGGACTCGCCCACGAGAGTTCCGTACAAATTTGTAGGTAAATATATTAAAGGACCCTATATATTTTGATTCCCTTAGTAACGTTTATTTATGATTTCATTAAAAATGTATAAATATTTTATTAGAATACAAAAATTTAAAAATGATACGTCCATGGCAGGATTCGAACCTGCATCTCCTCGGCTATTCGGGCCAAACACAGGCGTGATACCAACTACACTACCGAAAAAATTTATAGTTTTCAGATTTTTCCCTATACTTATAGTATAAGACAGTACTTAGTAATACTTGCTAAATTTCATAGTTCTAGGTCAACGGAAAGTATTTCCCTTTGAATTTCTCTTTCCGCTGTATCTTTTTTTCACGTTAAGTTAGATGTTTCAGAGCGTCAAGAAACCATAGACCTGAGTATAATTTAAACTCGATACCTCCCGCGTTCCCGAGATAAAGGGTCTTGACAGATGGATAGACGGGCAACAAAGTGATCTTTTAAGGGTTCCGTTTTTCCCTTTTGAGGTACGGAACCCTAAAAGATGCCTGCGATTTTATTCGTGTAGTATTTAAATTGAATGAACCAATAAGCGTATCGTATTCCGCCTTAGTACTTTACCTATATACATACACACACATTTAATAGTACATTGTGTATCAAGGGCGGTAAGTAAGGAGTTACAAACGAGTGTTTGTTACAAGGCCGAGGCAAAGCCGAGGGCTTTAATAACACGAGTTTGTAATTCCTTTACCGCCCGTGGCACACACAATGTTTTTCATCACACTTGTGAGAAAATCTGATTAAAATAACCTTACTTAACCTAAATAAAATTGTAAAACTGACAGTGACATTAGTGACATTATCCATAGACAATGCGAATGTCAACTTACGTTCGGAAACCATAGCGGTAAAAACTTAAACTGTGTGTTTTTATTTTTGCAAAATACTGAAATGCACTATTTAAACATTTAATTAATGTTACAGAAATATGTGTTTACATGTATTTGCAATAACAGTTCTCTTTAAATAAATATTTCAGTAATAAAAGTTAAAAAAGTACGTTGGCGTTTCCTTTGAACATGACAAATAAGAGTAAAACAGAACCAGCGTTTCAAATTTAAAAAGAAAACCACTACGCCCTAGGGCGTAATAGGTCATTTACGGCCCGCAAAACCTACGTGTAATGACACCATTTTCGAGCAAGTGTGATGAAAATAGTTTTTACAGTTATAACACTATTATAATTGTTAACTTTTTATTTTCCTACATTTCGCGGATGACTGATGCTCCTAAGAAACAATTATAGCCGCGTTGGACGTGTAAAAACTATTTTCATACAACATGTTAGTCACAACATATTAGATGATTATCATAGTAATAATACTAGGTATACAGGTACGCTAATGACGAGGTAAAACGGAAAAATGTAGTTACTCTTAAATGCACGTGGTTTTCCAATAGCATGGTCTATTTGCCGTCGTTTTTAACTGAAATAAACATCGCGGAAAATATTGTCTTTGGAGATTACCCGTTTTTCTTCGAGTGATGATAATTATTTTAATAGTATTCCTACAATAGCTGACTCAGTCACATAGATTAACCCATTAAATATTGCGTCATATTATCGAGTTATGGGCAACCAACCATACAGTACACTGTGAATGTACATACGTTGATAGTTTCATAGTACTATTTAAGTCTATTACATATAGGTAAAGTAAAATTATGATGAATTTCCTAGCTATCTTCTAGCTAACTTGCAGTTTTATGTTTGTAGCGTAACAAGCGACGTCAATTAAACCGATGTTAACGTAACGTACATTGAAAATACTATTTAATTTGTATGAAAAAGATAAAATCTAAAGAATACATAATTTTTAAAAGTTGTTGAACGAAAGTTTTATTGTTTTATGAGTAGAATCTACGTTTTAATTATTTACCCCTGTTACAGGCAACACCCGGTATATGGCAACATAGGCAAGGCACAGCAATTATGATGAGGAATATCTCTTGATTGTTGGCTTGGCGGAATCATACTGAAATAAATATCCGGGTCAGTCTTGCACAAATCAATCTAGTCGTGTATACAAGCATTGCTTTGTTTGGATGGGACCAGATTGATTTAAGCAAGACTGGCCCCGTTATTTATTTCAGTAGGTATGTAACTTCTTAAACATTACATTATACGTATACATATTAAAAGGAAGGATGATTGTCAAGTGACAAGACTAATTAGCTGCGATGTTGCCATATATATATATATTTTACATTAAATCTGTTTTTTGACCAGACCGTGCCGAGTTTCATCAACATCATATTTATTTCCAGTGACTGTACGTAAATATTATACCGTTAAGCACAAAGCGATTCATCGCCAAATTCCGTTTCAATGAGATGAGATCAAAGTTTGAATATGGACAAAAAAGTCACCCGGAAACATTATTCACATTATGAGTCATGCACCTAAATAGAGGATCCAACTACTTCAAAGTGCCTTACATAAGCTCCTTTGTATTTGACCGAGTGAGCAAAGCGTCTCGGTTTTAGCTTGGGCAAAAATGCTTTCGTATGTCCGACGGATGTCTATTCTCCTCTACAGGTCGCATTTCTGCACCAATTATCGTGAAATTTTGTGAGGAGGTTCGATAATTAATGTAGAACTATTTTGTCGACTCAGTTTTTGGATGTTTCTGAAAACGGCGGAGCCATAGAGGTTGACAGAATCCCGAGGTCTATATATAGCTCATAGAGCCACTAGTTATATGTATGTATATTGCGTGCTATGGCTGCATAATAAAGTGGCAGAAATGTGTGATATCCGTTTTAAGAGAAGCGAAATACCAACTCCTTACCTAACAGATTCTATGACTCAGTTCGCGAAATGTAATACTGTCATTGAAATTTTAAGTAGCTACCTCAGTTGCGTTATGAGTTTCGATTTTGAAACTTTTTGTTAGACACCGTTGATGTTAACGTCGGAAAACATCGCGAAGGTCATACCTACTTACCTGTATAACGCAGATACTGCAAAAACTAAACAAAATAACATCGCATTACTTTGATGGTCATTGTTGTGAAGACTGGCCGGCTGATTTGCTTTTTTAAAATTCATCCATTCATAAATCAGTTTAAATAGGGGTTGAAAGTTTGTATGGGGACTCTACGATCTTTTTAATTAAGAGGTCTGAAACTTCACATTTACATTCTTCGCTAGAATAAAAGAAAAGTGATTTCGCCGTTTTTCGAAATTCATTCTCTAAAGGGGTTTAAATAGGGGTTGAAAGTTTGTATGGAGAGTCTACGATTTATAAAGTAGGAGGTTTCAAACATCATGTTTAGACTCTTGATCTTTTTGAGGATAAAAGACCCTCCTCCTCACCTTTTGTCACCGTTTTATGAAATTCATTCTATAAAGGGTTCAAATAGGGGTTGAAATTTTGTGCTGCGCGTACAAGAATCTAAGAGCAAACCAAACAAAGAATATCTAAAATACATTTATCTGTCCAGTTAATCAAATCTGTGGTGGATCCCTTCATCTTATACATTTGATTGAAGTTATTTACAGAAATCGTTTTATCTCATGCGAACCTGTCATAGACCGTAGACAAAATATTATCAAATAATCCAATCTAAGAGAGTGTGTAACCACCTAACATAAATGCTAGGGAAAACTTATTGCGCTATTCAGCCAATAAAGTACTGAGGAGAAGGGTTTTTACTGAATCTGCTACATGGAGTGGAAGTGAGATATTTTATTTAGCTCTTTACTTTTCTCTTATGTGATATAGGTACGGCTTATAGGTACATAAGCCTGACTCGAACTTCAAAATGTAGGTAATTTTTTAATGGAGGAATTGGAATTAAAAAGCCTTTTAATACTCTACTAAAAAAAATTATACGCGATAAAAGCGCTCGTCTAAAAGGGCAGAATATTTGAGATTTACCTAAGGACCGTCTTAAGCTGTCAATGGACATGACCTTTTGTTCGCCTAGGCGTTATCTTCAAAGCAAATTTTACCGTACAATGTAAAAGATTTAGTTATTACTTAAAATAGCTGCGTATATTGTTATCTGCGATGGTAGTTGAATATGTTAAGATGATAAAAGTAGATCGCAAACCGCTTAACTAATTACATCGCACGCAGCGCAAGATAAAAAAACCACTCAAGTGCGAGTCGGACTCGCGCACCGAGGGTTCCGTACAAACTCGTAAGTAAATACGTGAATAGTTCAAGAAAAACGGTATGGCGGGACAAACTTAACTTTGCTCTTGAAAAACTGTTGTCCCCCATACATCGACATAGGTACGTCGCGGTTAGTTTTGGTTTTGGTAGCAGCAAATAAGTTTGTGTTACGATTTTTGCGAATTTCTAAAACACGATGCAAGTTGGGAAAAACAATTCTATTTTTCCTGTAATATTTAGGATAATATTAATAATTAGTAATTATTACAAATTTTTCTATTCAGTAATTTCGAAGATAATAGGGTCAAATAATAAGGTAGGAGTAAGGATACATAGGTATCCAATAGGTAGGCAATAGTGCCGTCCTCAAACTAAAAGGCGCTAATTAGTATGGAGGTTCATACCTACCTACAAGGAGAATGGGATTTTTTAAACGTTTTTCATCGTAAATCGAAAAGCAAATGCTTAAAAAAAATGGTCTTGGAATCTACAAATTAAGCCCTTTCATTTGATACCCCATTTGATACAGTAGCACAACTTAAAATTTTCGACCTCCCATTTCGGCCCCCTTAAAAAAAAGTAAAACATGTATAAGATTTTTTTATGTCCAATACTTAGTCTCAGCTTAGCAATTGTTAAAACTATTCCAAATTTAAAATCGATAGCAGTAGTAGTTCCTGAGATATCTGGCTGTGACAGACGGTCAGACAGACAGAGTCGCACTATAAGAGTTCCTTTTTTACCATTTTGGTACGGAACCCTAAAAAACCTCCACAAAAACTGTCTGCATAAATCACCTGGGTAAAAAACTCATTCTGAGAAACAAATTGTGACATTGGTTAGGTCAAAGATAATTGACACAAAAACTGCTAAAAATATGTTGAAGATTTCACAAAAAAGTCGTTAAAGGATGTCATGTAAACAGATGGAAAGCAGTCATAGAAGAGTCAGTCGCGTGCGAACCGAGACAATGACCCCAATCGGCGGATTTGACCGGTTTACTTTCGCCGTGTGTTTTGTTACGCAATTTCACCTTAGCCGCTTACACTTGACCTCGTGAGGACAGTTCGTGTTACAAACGACGAGGCTCAAGATAATCTGGTAAACGTGGGCCCTGACACGTCCTCGGCGTGCCCGGGCCAAACAATTAAGTAACCTTATAAGAAAACTCTAAAAAATATGCTTAGATATTCTTGTTATTTTGCCCCGCCGTCGTGTCAGCGAATTTTGTTATTTTTGGACAATATTAAATTCTTTAAACGTGTCTTCAGGTATTTTATTAATAATTCAGCTTATTGTGGCAGGCTCTTTCTTTCTTTGCACAATAATATTATTATAATGGCTGGACCATTTGGATAAAAGCAGTCTACGAGAGTGCTTAGTGAGTTTAAAACTTTCCGAGTAGACGAATAAAGTGTTTTGCATGAATACCAGTCGCCTAAATAAAAACTGAAGTGTCCTTTCCGAAGGGACGAAGCGATTTTGTTTAATATCTTGAATAAAGAAGGGTGAAGGAACCCTCCTTTAAGGGTCCGCACTACAGATATAACAATGGGTGTTGAGACACGTGTAATTTTGTGAAATATGCTTTATCTACGACCGTTGGAAATGTATAGTCCCTTTAGCAATACCCACCTACCTACTGCGGACATATCTCGACGAACAAGTAGGTACAGTAAGAATTATCTAAGGAGTCGGAATGTTTGTTTCTCTTTATGAACATTCGGACACCTTAGATAATTCTTACTATACGTACTTGTTCGTCGAGATATGTCCGCAGTACATAGGTAACATAACTAGCGCATAACGCTGCATTTTTAGGGTACGTACTGTAGCTAACAAGGAACCCTTATAGTTTCGCTAAGTCAATCCGTCCGTCTGTTTGTCTATCTGTCTGCCCGCGGCTTAACTCAGAGACCCTTTATTAGAAAGCTGTAGGATGGCGTCAATATACTAGGTACATAATATGAATAAGGCTAAGTGATAAAAAAAAACTGAAAAATGATTTCATTGTTTCCCGTACACGTGAAGTGGGGATATTTTTCTTCTTGTCTAGCCTATGATGTGCGGGATTGTTGGAAAGGTCATTCAAAAATATTACGGGGTGTTAAATAGTACATTGTGTATCTAGGGCGGTAAGAAAGGAATTACAAACGAGTGTTTGTAAGAAAGCTTTAATAACACGAGTTTGTAATTCCTTTACCGCCCGTGACATACACAATGTTTTTCATCATACTTGTGAGGAAATCTAAATAAATAACCTTAGGTACTAATCCACCCAGTACCTATGAGAAGAAAATTTTAAAACAGAAAGTACTACTCGAATACTACCTACTTGAATTAGGTAGGAGCTTTGAGCACTGTTTATTCATTCGAACATGAAATACCTATAGCCTGGTAACCTACCTCACATTCCTGCTTAAGAAATGTACAATTTCCTCAAATTCTAAATTAATATTTACTTTTCAGCAGCACCTTTCGACGCGCTCGAAGTGTGCATGGAAAACTGCGCTCAATGTAAGAAGATGCTCGGCGATTGGTTCCAAGGTCCTCTCTGCGCCGAGACCTGCATTAAGCTGCGAGGCAAACTCATCCCCGAGTGCGAAGACTACGCCTCCATTTCTAACTTTATTATCAACAAACTTTAATCTGATGGGAGTTAGCATTTTGTCGAGTGCATGAAAAGTATACGTTAATCAGTGTAAAACCATATAGATGGTCAACGCCCATACTATCGGGTACCGGGGGTAAAATAGACTTATATACAATACTATAATAATATACCTACAATATTTATCTTAGATCTTATCTGCACGGCCGGCACAAGTCGGGCGCACCCTATCTCGCTCGTCTCGGAATAGTGTTGGCCAATGGTAACGCGCATCGGTAACGCTGCCCAATGTACGCGAGTTCTTATTGGCTGTTACTATGCTGTGTAGCGCGCGAAAGATACGCACTCACATATACCCACCCACACCTAGGATATTTAAGACAGTATCTCCACTGTTACGCATGTTTAGAGAGTTATGTGTCTCACCCCGTGGCCCCAGCATGATTGCTCTTCTAAACGACTCTCACAGACTGTACTTATGTTCTTTAGACTGTGCTATCGTCCTATGACTAAAACCCGGCTAACATCTATAGAGTTTGTATAGAGGCTAGCCGGGTTTTAGATATAGGACGATAGTGTAACTTAACCCATTATGAACCCATTGGTCATTTAACTTCTCTATCAAACTCGCAATTTCACGTTATTAGATATGCAGATGCAGATTCATCTGCCTGAATATCCCACAACTTCATGGTAAGCGATAAGCGACAGACTTAATCCCTGCGGGCTCAACGGGATAGAACCTCATATTTAAATTTCCCATTATTTTATACGCGTGCAGAACAACGTAAAATATAAATAAGAGGATTCTTTACTACACCCAAAAGGGTGATTATTGCCCAAAAAAAGAGTATTTAACACTCGTAATCTTTACGTACAGCTATTTAAACTTTTGGTGATAAAAGGTAAACAGCGTTGTATGTATTTTATTTTGTTGTTCTTAATATTTCTCTGACCTTTTGTAAGACACTAATGTAGGTATCCATTACTTCTATTAATAATCTGTCTTCTAAATCTCATTTTACCCTACACTAGACAGCATAGAATCTACATTAGAATAACATTGACATTCCATACAATATCTATATATGTATGTTTATTTCACGACATTTTATGGAAGCGACTTTCTCACTATAGTAGTATCTATTAGGTACTACATTCCATAGAAGTAACTAGAAATGGGGTCCACACAAAATAATGTCATGTCACTCATGCACTCGACATACTGAATGTAAATGGAGGATCCACAATGAACGATGAAGCCAAAGTATTAGCTAATTATACTCATTAGTACTTAATTATGATTAAGCCTATTATTTTGTAGCGGTTTTATACTTATTTTTTAATTCTATACAGGGATATAATAAAACGTGAATATTAAAATGTGAAAACTTAGTTTTATTCTATTTATTGTAGTTTATAAAACAAAATTTAGTTTACAAAATATTCTTGCTTTAATTCACAGTTTTACAATAATATGTATTGTCGTAAAACTTAATAAACATTTCAATTATAATTTGAAGTATTAGTTTTAAGACAGTATAAGGTTAAATTGTAATGCCCCGAAGGGTATCACTTCCCAAACTGTATGCTCCTAACACCTTGCAATACTCATCATTACTTGTACATGTAAGCATTACTAAATAAAATAATACCAATTTGACAAACGCTATTAAAATTTACGGGTCACAATATCACGGTCCATAATTTACTTTAAATGCAGATATAAAACAATTAAAAAAATGTAAAACTCGCATCCATTACTTCTTAAAAATACCCAGCAATTGCTGTTTTTTAGAACCAGCAACTTAGTGCAAACACAAACGCACAAACATGAGGTCATCGTACTTCACATGAACCAGAATTCAGTAATTTTTCCAATCTTTCCCAATTAAGCTTTGACTTTAAATACTTATTCACATTAAATACTTAATTAAGCTTGTACTTCAAGAAACGATAGATGATGATGATTCTATGGACAGGTCTATAGATAGATATTTAAGTCACCATAGGCTTAGGCCGTAGCCGTACTAAGCGAATACATAAAATTGTGTACACACCACTGATGTCAATAAAGAATGGCCCAGATCGCATATTTATTACCCTCGCCCGCGGCTCGGGCCACAAACATCTGCGGTCTGAGCCATTCTTTGTTAAACTGTGGATGCTTAATGTACTATTACTTGTCCTTGTTTGTGTATAAAATGTGCCTATAATACGTGCATATTTTATTTAGACTTATTCAGTCTACTACATAGATGTATGATATACCTAGATACACAATCAGCCGGAAAAATAGCCCCACAAAAGTAATACCCGAACGACTTGGGGAACTCATTTTGACTTAGTCTAGTCTCAACCATAGACGGCGACAGTTGTCAACAATGACGAAATGTTGCGTAAAAAATGCGTTAATAGCAGCAAAAAAACAAGAAAGAAAGATGTGATATACTTCTTAGTTAAGGGCGAATTAATATTGAGCAGAATTACAAGTGAACTCTCGTGATTTCATAGTTTTTTAATTATCTTCACGAATCTTTTAACAAGAAGCGACTGCATTTATTTGCTGCTCACTTTTGACGTAAACGACGTAGTCACATTTTGATAGGTGCCAATAAACTTACCTAAGTTTTCAAATGTTCGTTTGCAAATTTGACATATAGGTGTCATGGAACTAAATTATCTTTTGAATAACAGTTTCATATAGATACAGCTTATAAATTAACGTTATTAGCGTCTATTTGAGTGTAACTATAAATGTCATTTTGCGCCAGATTCCTAGACATTTTTCTTTAAAACTGTGCGTCTATGTTATTATACGTCAATGGTCTACTACAACTGTTACTTATTTTAAAAGCAGGAGTCTCCAAACTACGGCCCACGGAAGAGCCCGTGGTTCGGCCCGCGAGTGCTTGCTCTCCAATTAAAGGGCATTTCTCCAAAAATATGTCTGCGGTCACCTCATTCATCTGGCCTTTTTTCATATTAGGGTGTATTTTCGCTGGCGTAATTTCTCTGGCCACCAATATTTAAAAGATTCCTCCTCATCGGACTGGTATTCGTTGGTTACTTGTTAGAACTTGACTGATTCTACATTGTAACCTAAAGTCCAATTCTAATAAGGCAGAATCTTCTCAGTATCCGCCAATATGTCATGACTGCGAAATTACGTTTTTGAAAATACACCCATTAAATGTTTGGAGACAGATGAATGAGTCGCAGACATATTTCTGGAGAAACGCCCTAAAATCGCTCTCTAATAGGGAACGTGCAGGAACTATAGGTGGCAGCACTAAACGACAAAAGAGACACGAGTGAACAATAAAGGAAACTATCAATGTCAATGTCAATATCTAAGTGTCAATGTCAAATATAGTAAGTCGCTACACTGTCGTTAATCGTCCTTCATCGCAATAAACTAACGGCGTTTTCGTCAATGTGGCCCCAGCATGAGAGGGTACTTGATTTAGATTGGCGGCACCAGTTGGCAGCACCGTCGTCGTGCACGTTCCCTATCGACCGTGTCGTGTGGCCCACGCGAGATTTTCAAGGGTTCAATGTGGCGCTTTGCTAAAAAAGTTTAGAGAACCCTGTTTTAAACCTTCCGGACTGTTGGTTCCGCTGCTAGCAGTTCCACTAGTGGGTCCAGCAGCAGTTTCAAGTACTCGTGGACACACAGCATAATAGGCTAAAAAAACTGTTTAGTCCATCAGTTAGATTATTAATATTAACAGGACGGCGGTGCTGATGAAAATAGTACATTACACAACTAGGGTGGTAATACAAAGAAAGGCCGAGATCGCAGAAGTTTGCGGCCCGAGCTGCAAGCGAGGGACGTAAATATGCGATCGAGGGCTTTCTTTATTACCTCCCGTGTTGTGTACCTACATCATTTTATGTCTACACTTGGCCAGAAAGCGGCTTTTTCTGTACGCGCAGCGTGCGCTTTATGGCCAGGTGTGGCATAAAGAAATTTAGCGGGGTTTTCCCGTATATCTATCCCGTTGGCTTTCCTTTGACCACGAGTAATGCAAAGGAAATATCATGAATTGTTAAATCTTCTGCAGCAAAAGTGTAAAGTAGAGACTTATATTGGCACATATAATTATAACTTTGTTGAAAGTCCAAGAAAAATCTGAAATTTGTGTCATGATTCATCATTGAATTTCCACTCTTCGTAACTTAAATTACAGCTCTCTTGTGAAATTATTGTTGACAGAATAAAATTATTTACATTTAGATTCCTAATAATCGTAATAGTTTTACGTGGAAATACGACTAACGGTGTTTTAAACAAAGTGGTAAATGGGTGGATTTTCGTCCGCGACATTTGTATGCCACTTTATGGCCAGGTGTGGCATAAAAAATATTGTACACGTATTTTTTCTTTTGTTTGACAAACAAAAAATGACGACGATAGAGTGCTTAGAAGTTTCAAGTGACGTCACTCCTTGGTACAATTTTCACCTAGGAGTGACGTCACAAGCCCCCACTCCAGAAGTTTGATGATCTATAAACTTTGTCGATTTTTAATATTTTGATAAACCAAAAAATACGTGTCCCATATTTTTCCATGATCTAACTGACGGACTAAATAGAATTATATATTTTTAAACTCAGTCGTCATCTCTATTATAGTGGTATTAGGATTTGCAAATAGTTATATCTCCACTTCTGTTATAAAAGGCCTGGCCTAGGAATTAAATTGGTTGACTGTACATAATGTGATAAAAAGAACCGCTTGACATTAAGTTGTTATTTTTTAATATTATTTAAAACCAAGGACCGGATCAATAGCCGGACGTAGCCTCGCTAACAAAGAACTGAAGCACCTCTAGTCCGCCGTTTATTTAACGCTGGTTGGTCAGGTCAATGTGTGCGTGCTTCGGGTACTAGGAAAAAACTTGCTGACGTGTAGGTGCGGCTCGTAAGTACAAAGCAACCGGCCTACTAGAAATGCTTCAGTTATCTGTTGGCGAGGCCCCGACTGGCTATTTATTTTAAGGTCCTTGGGTTTAACCCCTCGTCTGCTTAGACACGGCGTGCCAAGCGTTGAACCTTTTCTTTTAAGCTCAAGGTCAATTTTCAATAACAAATTTTGACGCCGCATACGAGGGGTTAAGTCAAATGTTGTTGGTTCCGCTATGTAAATGCTAAATGGGTCCACAAGTACTTGAAAATCCTACTGGAGCCACTAGTCTAACCTAGCTAGGAAGGGTCTTAAACTGTTATGATTGGGCTACCAACTCAATTAACTGGTACTTCGATACTTGGAGCAAGTTCTTCAGGCACCTGCGCAGGAGGTGCGACGTCCATGACTGCAGACACTTCGGAACCTGCTGATAAAAAATATACTTATCTATCACATTTTCACAGAAAATAACCGGACTCAAATATTAAGGGCCTGTGCACACCGCGTCTTTTAAACGCGCCCCTAACACCCGGGTTCACAGAATGAGCAGATTTTTGGTTTAGGGGCATTTTAGCACATACGAGTAGCAAGCCGCGCCGCTCCGTGTGTTCTTCGCCTACGTGCGACAGAGAGTTCCAGCGAACCATCCCATGCGACAGAAGATTGTTATGTGCTAAAATGCCCCTAAACCCAAAAATCTGCTCATTCTGTGGACGGGAACCCGTGCCGACTTCATCCTAACTTTCTCATACTAACCGGTTGAGCTAAGTTTGCACCTCGTTTCCTTAGCATCACATACCAACCAGGTGCAAATGTAACTTAATTTTTTAATTAATCATATTCTGGACTGAATTTTTTTAGGCAACCCGCTTGCAATATATTTATTAACATATTTAATTTAATATAAAATACTTTTCATCCATTAACCAGTTCGGTGAAGGTCGTTCTATACTGGGATCCTCTACTAAAGTAAATGGATATAATATCAAAACTTGTGCCGCGCTTTACCCATCAATCCTATCAGGTATCATCCACAAAGTACGTCACACGATTTTCCAGACTTTTAGACGTGCTCTATCAATGCTTACCATCAGGCATGATCGGAGTAAAGAGCAAGCCCATACACCTTACAATCAAATCAATTTATTGCGTTTCATCTTGTTATAAAGTTCTTAAATACTAATACAGCTTCAACATGTATCCTGTAAGGGCACAGCAACATGCATTTATTTAATTATGAGTAACTATTTCATTAATTCATATATGAATATGGCGTGAATACTTATAATTTTGTCTGTACAAATTTATACTGTTATTTTGTGTCGTGAAATAAATGATCTATCTATCTATCTATCTATGATTAAGAACGAACCGGCAGCCGTCCGTGGTTCATCGCCAAGTTACTTTCCGAAAGCGAATGCGTGAACTGAATTACGGCCGGAATATTTTTTACGTGTTACATATCCGTTAATACTCGTAGTATACATTACTTACCTAGGGCGGTAAAACAAAGAATGTATCAGATCGCAGGTATTTGATGCCCGAGCCAAAGGCGATCTGAGGCTGCCTTTATTACCGCCCGTGGTAAGTACTAGTACATTGTGTATCTAGGGCGGTAAGTAAGGAATTGCAAACGAGTGTTTGCTATAAGCCCGAGGTGAAACCGAGGGCTTTAATAACACGAGTTTGTAATTCCTTTACCGCCCGTGGCACACACAATGTTTTTCATCACACTTGTGAGGAAATCTTAATAATATAACCTTACTAATCGCCCCAGTATGACAAGAAAATATTAAAACAGACAGTGACATTAGTGACATTTAAGTCCATAGACAATGCGAAGTCAAGTCACGTTCGGAAACCATAGCGGTAAGCGGCATTTTATATTTGCAAAATAAAGAAATACATTATTTTAACATTTAATTAATGTTACCGAAATATGTGTTTACATGTATTTGCAATAACAATTATCTTTAAATAAATATTTCAGTGATAAAAGTTAAAAAAGTAAGTTGGCGTTTCCTTTGAACATGACAAATAAGAGTGAAACAGAACCAGCGTTTCAAATTTAAAAAGAAAACCATTACGCCCTAGGGCGTAATAGGCCATTTACGGCCCGCAGAACCTACGTGTAATGACACCATTTTCGAGCAAGTGTGATGAAAAAAAAATTACGTCTCCCCCAGGCCATGAAGTGGGATTTTTCGCACGCGTAGCGGGCGGTTATTGCCACTTTATGGCCAGGTGTGACGTAAAAAAATTGTCCCCTCGCGTCTCATGACTTGTTTGTTAGCTCTTTCCCAAAAATATTTCCTTACCTCCTGGCGCCGAGGTAGCCAAAGGCATGCTAGTTTGCTCTTCTGTTGACTGCGCCGGCGAAGGCGGCAACTGAAAGAAATGTGATTTTTTATGCAATTAGGTGGAAAAGATATACGAGTTGCGATTCCGAAAATAGACAAAACTCGCGAAATCATGCCCAATTTTAACGCAAGTTTAACCTTTACAAAGATAATGCCTAAAGTTGTGCTCAGAATATCGCCAAAACCGTAGGTAGCTGTGTTTAGTCGTAAAATATTAAGAAATTTATATGCATTCAAATCACATCTATTCAGGACTCGTTGCATTAAAACAAGAGTTCTAGGTTCCACACGGTTTGCGTGTGGCGTACGGTTTTCGAAGTTAACTTCATTCATAATCGCGTTAACTTCAATTTCAAGAATAATAGAGCTACCATTTAGGTAAGTAAACACACATTATATGAGCTTACAACGCTAAGAGACAATACCGTAAGTGCAATAATAGCAATGGAAAGCTAAATAAATCATATTTGGCAAGCAAAGCAACAATAGATAGTTGTTTACTTCTGGAGCGATCCTGGGCACTTTGCCCACTTTGTGCCGTACGCTGAAAGGCGCACAGCGCTCGTAGTAAGCAATCATGAAGTCGGGATACGCCTCTCCAAACTCGTGGCCAGGCACCACATCAAATTCGGGACAATCTTCCCTGTAAAACAACTGAAGCTTTGAATACATACGAAAGCATGCAAGTATTAGGTCCTTTCCTTGGGTGCCCTTTATTTGGCATAATTTTATTTGTCCGAATGTATTGTTTAGCCCGAATTTTATTTCGCATAATTTTTCTCTAGCTTTAACGGAAAATATTTTGCAAAATCTTTTACATCAGCCATTTAGAACATATTAGGTTAGGTTAGGTTTCTTTTATAGTTATTCTGAAAAGTCAATATTATCTGTAAAATAACAATTATGCGTAAATAGTATTCGGGCAAATAGAAAATTCGGACAAATAAAATTATGCCAAAAATAGGTGACCCCCTTTCCTTACATATGAAATTGGCGTTTGGCGAACTGGCAACTTTGGTTCAAAATATCTGGCGTTCGGCTAGCAATTGGGTAAGTCAAGTTTATCAAAAGTGTGCAATTTATATACTTTTTCGATAGTTCCCGACGTAATGATCTAGAAAATACCTCTTTTGCATTTTTATTCCCTGTAATTCTTCCTAAATATCGTGTTAAACTCACTTAAAAAAAGGGACGCCCGCCGGCTGACAAAATTAGTGCCTAAATTCTTAAAAAAAAAACAAACGTATATGTGTGAAGTCTGTGTTATGCCGCGTCCACACCAAGCCAACGAAGGCCGGCGAAGCCCCTTCGTTGGCCTTCGTTGGCTTGGTGTGGACGCGGCATTAGCTGACAATTGTGACAGACCAAACTTCACACAGATACGTTTGTTTTTTTTTTACGAATTTAGGCACTAATTTTGTCAGCCGGCGGGCGTCCCTTTTTAGGGTTCCGTACCAAAATGGTAAAAAAGGAACCCTTATGGTGCGACTCTGTCTGTCTGTCTGTCTGTCTGTCTGTCTGTCTGTCTGTCTGTCTGTCTGTCCGTCTGTCACAGCCAGATATCTCAGGAACTACTGATGCTATCGATTTGAAATTTGGAATACTGTTAAAAGTAGCTAACCCGAGCTTATTGGACATAAAAAATATCTTGTACCTTTTTTACTTTTTTTTTAAAAGGCTCCGAAATGGGACTTTGATAATTGAAAGTAGGGCTATTATATTGAGCGGGGTATCAAATGAAAGGGCTTAATTTGTGGATTAAAACACCATTTTTATTTTTTTTCTTAATTAAGTAGTTTTTGATTTATACATTTTTATGTACCATTCCCCCCCTATTATCTCCGAAGTTACTGATCAGAAAAATGTGTCATAATTACTAATTATCAATATCAACCTGAACATTACAGGAAAAATAGAACGGTCTTCCTAACTTTAATACTTTTTTAGAAATTTACATAAACTTAATCCATCCATTAATCCATCTAGCGGAGAGTAGCAAAACTAAGCGATGGCCTGTTTCACGCTAGGGGTTTTAACGATGTTATACCTAATTGAACAACAATTAGTTCGTAAACAGCTAATAATAAATAAATTCTAACATTTAAATACTATGTCACGTTTGCAAAGTTGAAAAATTGTAAATAATTATTTTACCAAGCTTATACATAGATGGCGTTGTAAATTCGGGGAACAGCTTTTTGTATGGAGAATGACAGTCCTCTTGATTTAATGGTCCTTGCTATTAAATAGAATCATTACACGTCAGGTTCTAAATATTACAGGAAAAATATAACTGTTTTAACTTGCAATGTTTTTTAGAAATTTGCAAAAATCATAACATATACTTATTTGCTTCTTCTAAACAAATCGACATACAGTTTTTCTTGAACTATTCGCGTATCTACTTATGAGTTTGTACGGAACCCTCGGTGCGCGAGTCCGACTCGCACTTGACCGGTTTTTTTTAAGTGAGTTTAACACGATATTTGGGAAGAATTACAGGGAATAAAAATGCAAAAGGGGTATTTTCTAGATCATTACGTCGGGAACTATCGAAAAAGTATATAAATTGCACACTTTTGATAAACTTGACTTACCCAATTCCAAATTCAAATTTATTTCAAATTTAAGACCATGTATTTGTGTGTTCGTTTTTTGAAATTTATTTGTTATCACGTCATTTGTTTTTCTTTGACATCGTTCTGTTCACAATATGGAGGAAGAAGGAATGATGGAAAACTAGCCATTAACCAACCCAGACTGGTCAATCGATCTAGTCTACTGGTGCTTCTAGACAACACTCGACCACACACGGCACGCCTGACGGCCGCAAAACGAAGGTAGCTGCGACTGGAATGTCTTCGACACCCACCATACTCCCCGGACCTTGCTCCAACTGATTACCATTTTTTTTTCAGAATTTGGACAACTTCATGCAAGGAAAAAAAATCAATTCCTACGAGGCTGGCCAAACGGTCTTCAAAGATTTTATTGATTCTCGCTCACACATTTTTTTTAGTAAAGGAATCAATGAACTACCTTCGAGATGGTAAAAGTGCATGAATAGCCATACATACTTTGATGAAATAAAAATATAGTTTCATAAAAAAAATCGTTTTCATTTTTGCCATGTAAAATGCCAATTTCATATGTAAGGACCTAATATTTATGAAAAGTACTCGTACCGCGCAAGGACTGAACAGGCCCCATAATGCCAACACACGACTGTTGTGTAATGAAATTATAAATGTGGTTCTTGATATTTGTGTGCTGGCTGTGGGATGACAAATATAAGGTGCTAATAAATTAGATACCAATATTGTTAAGGCTGATAGTACTAAGCTTTTTGAGTCTATTTATGTATAAAAAAATAAACAAATTATGTGTTTTTTGGAGAAAATTAGGGAAGTAAGTTTACTACGTAAAGCACCCTGTTAATGACGTAAACAATAATCAGTGATTAAGACCTCTTTGATCATCTTATGGTTACTAACTTTTCAATATGAATGACCTGGCCACTTAACAGTTAAATTAACAGTATGATTAAGTTTGGGTAGAATTTTAATTTATTTATTTTGTTCGGGACATGAAAACTAAAAATATCATATAAAGTTTTCTTAATTTCTATCAAAACGTTTTATTATCTTTTTTATTCAAAAGTTGTTTTGATGTAAGTTAAAATCACTTAAAATATTGGTACCTAGTTTGTTAGCAGTTTGGAATAAAGAACAGGATGGGTCAAACGATTTAGTGAAGAAAACTGAGTAAACATTTCTTGCAAATATTAGTATATACATATATACAGGGTGTCCCTAAAACCAACGTACCTACCAGTGGCGTGGCGTAAGCCGGCATCCTTAGACAAGTCGGTGCAGATTTGACGTACATTTTCCTTAAGAGCTGTAGAATAAGGTGGTCAAATGCCTGATATTAGGCAAGCCGGTAGGAATCAAGTTCTTAGGACGCCACGCCACTGGTACCTACAAACGAAAAGGGCTGATAGACCAGCTCATAAGACACCAGATTAAGTAAATTTGTCCTCACTAAAAATCTCTTAGTTTTCGATATTGACGATTTTGCAAAACTCGTGCTAAGTGATACCTTGACTCGGTGTTTTGAGTGTCATGGCTAAAATATCAAGTATTTTTCAAATCTGTTTTTTGATATGGGTTGCCAAATAACTGTGAACTGTGCTATTAAACGTAATTCGTATTTCTGTTAATTTCTTCATGCTGTGACCACAGTAGAATAACGTAAAATATTTTTCAGATATTTCCAAAATTCACCTCTGATTTGAAACGAGTGTGGTGAAAAAAGATGTACCAACTTAACCTTGCCATGACGTAAATTTCAAAAACTATTCCACTACAATACCTAAATGCGTTATTTTTTTACGTCATATCAGTACGTCTCGGTGTTTTGAGTGTCATGGATAAAATATCAAGTATGATATTTTATCCATGACACTCAAAACACCGAGTCAGGTTTTCACTTAGCACAAGTTTTGCAAAAACGTCAATATCTCGAAAGCTAAGAGATTTTTACTGAGGTAAAATTTACTTAATCTGGTGTCTTATGAGCTGGTCTAGCAGCCCTTTTCGTATATACGTTGGTTTTAGGGGCACCCTGTATACAAATAAACGGCAAAGAAATAAAAAATCTGGTTATTTCCCTGCCCCATCCCTACATACATACCTACTTGAATGCTTACCATTTAACGAGAAAATAAAGAACGCTGTGAAATAACTGGGCAGCAAGAATCTTCTCTGGTTGCAACCCTCTCGCCAAACCTCGAGGTTTGTCAATTTCCTGGAAAACAAAATTCCTTATCAAAAATGCATAAGAGCATTGTCCCACCTACTGATAACAACATTTTTGACACACATAAAGGGATATTTGATTGTTCCAATTATTTGTTGCACAGAAATGAAAAACTTTGTAGCATACTACAAATATCGAATTTAAAATGCATCATGAAGTCATGAGCAAATGATGAAGAAAAAGAAAACTCACTTCAATTTTTTTCTTTTTCTCCACAGCTCGGCGGCCTCGTTTCCTAGTAGTATATGGTTCTTCCACAGCCTCTGCAGGAGGCGTCGGCACTGCTGCTGCGGCCGCGGCAGCCGCTGCAGCCTCCGCCGCAGCCGTGGCAGCCGCTGCAGCCTCCGCCGCCGCGGACTCAGCTGCTGCAGCTGCCTCTGCAGCCTCTCTCTCCCTTTTAAGCCGAGCTTCTTCATATGCTGATATTAGCTCTGGACAGTCGAGATTGTCCTCAGGCTCCCAGGTGTCATCTTCACTACAGTAAAAACATGTAAATTAAAATAACCCCTTTAACCCTTTGACCACCACAGACGGCCACAGCCGTCAATGGAAAATCGTGACTGTCACGCCAATGACGGCTCTAGCCGTCAACGTTTTTTTAATGAAAACCTATTGAAAAACAGCCCACTTTTATGTTGGAATTATTTCTTTACCGATCTTTATTTTACCCCTGTGGCGTCAGTGGCATGGCGTATCGCTTCACCCTTGAGCGTTCAAAAGGTTAATGCACACTAGACAATATTCGCAGAGGTGATATAAGTTAAATATCTTTTTTGCTTTAGCTTAGGTAAAAAGTATCCTACATAATAACCCGGAACATAATCTACCTGTACACTAAATTTTATGGAAATCAGGCTGGTAATTTTAGCATAATGCACAAGAAACAAATGAGGATAATCCAAACAAATGGGGGACACCAATTTTTTTTCGATAATCAAACTGTTGATTTGTTCAACTAGCAGCTGGAATTGAAATACACCTCATAATGAGTCAAGACAAAAGTGTGGATACACTCCACTGTATATTACAGATAGATGTATCAGATTACTCTAATTTGAATCAACAGAAAAAAATAATAATTTGTAAACTAGGAAAACTGGTAAGATGTTTCACAGGATTCTTGCCACTGCTTTCTAATCGATACAGAACGTAAAAATAATAAAAAAAACTTTCACATAGCCAATTTTATGCTTATGAATATTTTTATTTATATAAATGTAATGATGATGTACAATTATTTTTAGAGTCAGGGTTTAAGACTTAGCTACTCTAGTCTGTTCAATTATTTAGTCTACCTGATTTTATTTCGACCTTGAATGAACACTTACTGCGAATATCCCTTCCACTTTAACAAATATTCCACTTTTCCATTCTTAATTCTTCTATCCAAGACTTTCTCAACAGAAAACTCTTCATGTTTGCCGCTTTGAGGGCCTACTATGCCGGGCTGAGATATTGGAGGTATTTGGCTCGTTTCCATAGGTTGCACGGGTTCTGGATTAGGAGGAAAGTTTAATCCAACTCCCGCCTCCATAGTACTCTCAGAGAGTGACTCGATAGCTTCTTCCATGATCACTGAAAAGAAAACAAACAACTTGGTTCACTTGCAATGCAACCAGAGCTATTGGACATTCAATAAACAAAAATATTTTTTATTTGTACTTACATAAGTCAATGAAAATACGTTATTGAAAGGAAAAATGCAATGTAAACAATAAAATAGAATCAAAATGAAAAAAAAATCCAAATTGACGCCAAGTGAAGCCAACGCTCTCTTGGTTGGGGCTGTCAATCAATTTTGTTTTGACATGTAGTGCGAAGTGCTGCCCGAGTACTAATTTTCATTTCTGGTAATTCATTGTTTTGTTTTCGAGTGAAGTTCCAAAACAAATAAAAACTATTAACTTGAATAACTATATCCCATATCTTACGCATGACAAATTCACTTTTTGTAAATTAATGGCAAGACCCATGAAGCTCCAAGGATCTAGCTATTTGTTTATAGGAAGTGGAATTTTGACAATTTAAATATTTCTTCCCGTAGTCAGTAAAAATAAGCAAACTTATATTTTGAGAAATGAATTTAAAATAGACAATTACAAACCACGCATTTTTTGTTTGGTATGCAGTGCTACAGCTATAGGTCGGGTTCGGGTGGCCAATAATAATCAAAGGAGGGGCGGATCGTCCTGGATGCCAAGCACAGCACTGGGGGGTGACACCACCCCTGAACTGGACTCATCTCACAAAGCTACAAGTTACAATTCTACAAGTCTAAATTAAGCCTCTATAAACGTTCGAATGCCATTTACACGCTTGCAAGTGCGTTAGTCTATTCCGGACAGGCAAGCCTGGCAGACGAGGACGACGTCAACAAAAAACTCCTAAGTACAATGAATACACGACAAGTAAAACAACGACGAGCAATGATTTGCACCACCATCCTTAGTTACTTAATGAGGCGCGAGGTTGTGAGCAATACTAAACACGCTGAAGCTTCCTTTGATCTGTGTTCAAAAACCGACACTAGTCCGGATCAGCGACAAGCTCACGCAAGCCAAGCCAAACACCCCGTTCACATGCTTGTGCTTGTGGAAGTTGCTCGAAGCTTGGCAAGCGTGTAAAGTAAACAAAACATTAAAGTAAAGACGAAAACAACAACACCACTTACCACCAGTGAGTGGCCCGTTTCACGAAGCTACAAGTTAAAATTTTACAAGTCTAACCCACCTTGGAGCTTATAGGTGCTTGCCAAGTCTCAGCAAGCATGTAAATGTGCCATAAAAAGTTGATGTCTAGTCTACTCTTTACTGTCAGGGGTTGCCAATCGTATGGTTGGCACTCCAAAAGCAGTCCCAGGATTCACATGTACTCGGTTTGAAATAGGTTTGTGTCCTAAATTTTGTTTCTGACGTAAATAGATTCTACTATATATAAGGAACAAATATATACCTATAACTACTACACTTGGATTACTATAACAGACACAAATTGCAATCAAAAGTAGCCAAAACGGTAACACGGTAGCGTTGAAAATGGCCCATACAAAACGGACGCACCCTGTTACGTCATCTCTTGTCCTCGCTGTACTAAGCCTGTATGAAAAAAATTGCATTTTGCCATTTTGAGCAAGAAAAAGAGCGTTTAAGCACATAGTTGTCATACATTTATTTTTTCAGTGTTATTCAAGCATTCCGAAATTGAATTTAATTTTTCTTTAAGACGATAATAAATATCTTTTTTTTAAACTTTGTGGTCTCATAACTTTACATTTTTTGTTTATTTCTTCTGTTTTATGATAATTTAGTATTTTCCAATCCATGTGACTATATTATGTTGTAAAATTCAACATTAGTCAACATCCCCATTCAAAATACGAAGATTTTAGTCGTCTCGTACGAGCAAAAAAATTCTAAGGCTGGCAACCCTATCCCTACTGTCAGTGTCAGAGTGAATCATGTAGCATGCCTATAGAGTCTGGCTAATGAAAGATGAGACTGACATTTATTCCAAACTTTTGAAATGGCGACATTATACAAACGTCAAATGTGTCAAACGTCATTAGATTTCTGAGGATAGTATGCTGTGGTGATTTTGATACTCAATATGCAATATAAGAAAGTAACAGTTTCCGAAAATACTTACTGAATTGTTTTTGCTTTTCTTTCCGTGGCTAATGTGGGGAGTAAATATATATCATAAATAAACACTAACACTCTAATAAAAGCTGTGTACTTACCAATTTTCACTAAAATCGGAAGAATTAAAAAGGTGACAACAACTCAAAAATCGGCTCAAGTATCATTACCGTTTTTGTCACCCTATAAACAGTGTTGCAACCCGTTGTTTTTTTAAATTTGCCGCTATTTTTTAGTCTCATCTTTCATTAGCCAGACTCTATTACGATAAGATTAATAACCTCTAAAGTTATTTAGATAAAATAATAATTAAGTGTTTTTGCTAAGATTGATGTTGTAAATTAATTATTAAATTTTGACGATGAATTGATTCATGAACGGAATCTGGGAAGTTTGTGTATATTGCCTAATATAAAAGAAGTAAGTTTCTTATGTTTTGATTACTCTTTTTATTTAATGTTTTTAAGTGTAAAATATAACGCAAGATATTCTTTTATTAGGTTATGGCCAGCCGCAATCTATTCCAGAGTACATCGGGGTTTTGCGCTAAATGCGGTTCTATTTTACCCTTATTGCAGGAGTTCGGTTCGGTTAAATGCTACGCTTGCAAGTCTGTGTATGGGGCTGAAAGTGAGTGCTCTATTATTTATTACATGTCTTTGCCAATTTCGTGTGTTTGCTTGCGCATCACGCTAAAACTGCGGGATAGCGTTTTAATTTCAAGTAACCGTAATTTTTATGATGATCATGATGACATGAAATGCGTTACAGAAAAATGTTACTTACCCATACAAGTTATTTACTTCTGTGTGACAGATTCAAAAACTGTTTTAGACAACTTTACTATGTGTATAGTTGCTAAACAATTTATTTTACAGACTAGCATATAAATTCTGAAAAGTGGTTTCCTATTTATTAGATAGATAAAATGCTTTCTTAGTTTGCCGAGGTCTCATTTCTTTCCATAACTTAACATTTTCTTATTTTGAATCTTTTTTGATTTATTGTCATTTTCATTCTTTACTTTCAGATTACAACAATATAAAATTCCAGTACACTATTCATTTCAACACAATATCTGAATTACCTACTGAGAATATTCTGAACATGGACAACCCAGATGGACCGGTTGTTGAGAGGAAGTGTCCCAAATGTGGCAACGATAGGATGTCATATGCTACACTGCAGCTTAGATCTGCAGATGAAGGGCAGACTGTGTTCTACACATGTACGAATTGCAAGTAAGTTAACAATGTTGATGACATCAGTATGAATTGGCCATGTGTTGATAATGGGATAATAGTGACTAATCTAGGTACTCTTGCTGTTCAAATGGTTAAAAAGACACAGTTTTTATTAAATTCTGAACTTTAAAATAGAAATATGCCTTGCCATGCCCTATATTCTTCAAAGGGAGCACGCCAATATTGTTGAATTGGTCCAAGAAACTAGTTAGCTTAAGTTAGTTTTAGTCCCTTTTGTTCTGGAGCAAATATTTGAGTTCTGGGAATGAGAAACTGTTTTAATCTATTGTTGCACGAAATAAAAGGCTATTACTATTACTATACAGTGTGCATCTAGGGGTTAAATATACCGACTATAATATTTATAACTCGTTCCATTTTAGATTAGAATTTTAACGGTTATATTTGCACAATATGTTTCTTGGGTCCCTGTGATATAGGAGAGATTGAATTAACTGTGCAGAACTAAATGATTTCTTTAAACAATTTTTATTTCAAATTAATGAATTGAAATTTGGTAAATGCATCTAAGATGGGTCTCCAAACTGCGGCCAGTGGGCCGGATACTGCCAAGGAGCTAGTCCAATTCGGCCCACGGAAGAGCCGACGATCCGGCCCGCAAGAGCTTGTTTTCTAGTAAATAAACCCCCTCTGTCGCCCAGGACGACAGTGGCCGTGAAAAAACGATTACTTAAGTCCTTGGTTGATCATGTCGACTGGCCTGCGTGAGATTTGCAAAGGTACAGTGTGGCCCTTTGCTAAAAAAGTTTGGAGACCCCTAATCTTAAGACATCTCATGTTACTGTTCAAACCTCATATAATTTTACAGCTTTTCCCATGGTAGCATAGTTCCACAATAATTCAGTCAGTCTTTTCGCTCATACGTTCACTGATTTCTCTTGCTGATCTAAAGGAGCGAAAAATTAAGATTGTTTTTGAGGAACTAGATCCATTTAGGCCATGATGGTTTTTTTATGAAGGGGGGAATTTTAAAATAGCAAATAGACAACAATGTGTCACCCAAATCACCCAAAATACCAAAAGTTCACAATGTTAGTTTTTGTTGGAATGTTGCTTTGAATTAAGTACATATAATTGGCCGTAGGTTCAATTGGCGTAAGTGACATTGCTTTGCCTGTCTCTTACGCCAATTGACCTTAGGCTCGACGATATTTGTGTTGTTTTCAAGCAAGCGCATCCATAGTTGTCAATTAGGACCTATCAATAGGCTATGGAAATGAAAATTAGAAATTGTCCTAATTTACAAAGGTAAGGTTGATGTCTAGTCTGACCCTTTGCTTGAAAATTACACATATTTTTTAAGGCAATAAATATCTGTATAAATAAATAATGTAATTTTTCTTTCCAGGTACAAGGAAACTGAGAATTCTTAAGAAAATTTCAGATGTTTGCGGCTTATTTCATTTTAAGAGCATTAGAATAAATATTTTAAGTAAGATTTATTTGTAATTTTTTGTGTTTTATTTAAAACTAGAACAGGTCCGCGTCTTCATCGGTGAGAGGCGACGATATTTATAATATCGTTGGTGAGAGGTTAAAAAATCATAAACCTTGCTTCACAGTGTGTTTTCAATGAGTGAACTGAATCATGTAAAAACATAGACAGATTGCATTTAGTTTAAGTAAGTAATAAGTGTAACCTAATACACCTAGGGGGCATCCATTAATCACGCGATGTTTTTTCGGACATCTTTCGAATTTAGTGTGTATTGCACTTACCGAGCGAACAAAGTGTCTCCGTTTTAGCTTGGGAAAAACTGCTTTCATACGTCTGTCTGTCCTGCGGATATCCGGTTGTTCCCCTCTACAGGTCGCATTTCTCAACTGATTCGAGTGAAATTCGATTTAGTTTTTGGAAAATTTTCGGAGCCGTGAGGATTGACAGACTCGCGAGGTCTACAGCTCACAGAGCCACTAGTTACTCACCTAAATACAATTTTTAGGGTTCCGTATCTCAAAAGGAAAAAACCCTTATAAGATCACTTTGTTAACCGTCTGTCTGTCTGTATTAAACTCACATTCATCAAATCACATACTCAGGTCTACAGACCGTTTAGCTGTGAAGTGAAAAAAATCAAACTTCTAAGTTAACGTGAAAAAAAAGATACGGCCGTTTATGCCGCAAAAAACGTATACCTATTTCGACACTCAAGGAAACCAAAATGTATAGGGTACTTTCCGTTGATCTAGGACTATTCAATTTGGCAAGTTAGTACTAGTATAGGAAAAAAATTTAAAACTATACATTTGTAATTAAATCATAAAGAAATAGATTTTACTAAGGGAATCAAAATGTATAGGGTACTTGAATACATGAACTTACAAATTTGTATGGAACTCTCGGTGGGCGAGTCCGACTCGCACTTTTCCGGTTTTTCTTTTGGAAAAATCTCAGAAGGAGAAAGAGGGATGACGAAGCAACCATACAGTAGCTTAAAAAAAATCGTGTCATACACCGAATTCCAAAAGGCTTGGCCTGAGATCACACGTAATAGCGCCTACTGCACCGCGAATAGCAAAGCTTTTCAATTGTGATCAAGCTGCGTATAGTCATCGGAAACCATCGAGTGCCAATCATATTAAAGTCAAAGTTAAAATATTCTTTATTCAAGTAGGCCTAGCAATAAACACTTTTCGTCAGTTTTGTAACTCATAAGCCAATTTTTTTAGATTTTTTTTTATGAAATGACTATTCTTAAAGTAACATAGAAATGTCAAAAGTGTATAATAACATAAAAAATAAAAATCGTATAAAAATATACTACTAGTAGTCTCTAAAGTTTCTAGAATAAAATCTAAATCTTATCTAAACTCTATTAACCTTACACAACGGTTATGTAAGAATACAGAAGTATTGTTCGCATGCAGTAGGTAGGTATACCATAATATACCAGACACGTTCACAATAATATTCGAGACTAGTGGACCCGCCCGCAACTTCGATCGCGGAGGTGAAATAAATCGGATGAAAAGTATCTAGAGTCTGGCTAATGAAAGATGAGACTAAAAAATAGCGGCAAATTTAAAAAAACAACGGGTTGCAACACTGTTTATAGGGTGACAAAAACGGTAATGATACTTGAGCCGATTTTTGAGTTGTTGTCACCTTTTCAATTCTTCCAATTTTAGTGAAAATTGGTAAGTACATAGCTTTTATTAGAGTGTTAGTGTTTATTTATGATATATATTTACTCCCCACATTAGCCACGGAAAGAAAAGCAAAAACAATTCAGTAAGTATTTTCGGAAACTGTTACTTTCTTATGTTGCATATTGAGTATCAAAATCACCACAGCATACTATCCTCAGAAATCTAATGACGTTTGACACATTTGACGTTTGTATAATGTCGCCATTTAAAAAGTTTGGAACAAATGTCAGTCTCATCTTTCATTAGCCAGACTCTATCCTATGTGTTAATTGGGGTCATAATCTACTTGTATACCAACTTTCATGGGAATCGGTCCCGAAGTTTTTGCGTGATGCGCGAACAAACATGGAATTTCTACGATTTTGTTATATATTTTTATAGATTACATATTTAATATTTATGGCAAGAGGAATAATTTCGATGACAGTGAACCGATCGTGCGATTAGGAATATACTTATTTTTTAGGCGGTTTTATTCAAAATTCGGTAGCGATCGTGATCAGAGTATCATTAATGAAAAGCAATACAACCGCCCGCTTCCCTGTTCTCGAAGGCTAATCTCCGAATAGTCTGTGAATCTGTGATCGCGTGTGGTCTGTTAGTTGTTTTCAAATTTTCAAACCGTTACAGGCTGAAAAATATATCCTAGTTGTTTTCATTTATCCTTCGCCTTTACACCTTTCATACAATCAAGTTTACTGGCTTTTCTCAGCCTAGCATGTTGTTATGCAATAAGACGCATATGCACCTGCCTACCTACTACGTTTTTTGAGGGAGCCGGGCCTATTGGGCCACGCTCACCCAGACTCAACTTCCCCATGTCATGCATCCGCGATCCCCCTTCTGACACTCATGAGTCATGCATGACAGAGTATAATAAAAGTAAACAAACTAACCAGAAAGGGATGGCTAAGTGATTTTGCAAATCTGGGATGATGGGTCTGAGCAGAACTACGTTCACTTAGTGTCTTAACACATTGCGATTTGCGGGCGAGTTAGAAGCGAAGTTCCATACAAATGTGCGGCGAGTTTGCCGCGACGGGTTTTGTATGGAAACTCGCCCGCAAATCGCAAGTGTGATGCCCTTAGCAGGTAGCAGTGGCGTGGCGTAAAAGATATCCTTGGGCAAGCCGGTGCAGATAGCGTACATTTTCCTGTAGAATAAGGTGGTCAAATGCCTGATATTAGGCAAGCCGGTAGGAATCGAGTTCTTTGGACGCCACGCCACTGTTGTCTAGTCTAGTATATTGATGGATTACGTCAACATCATGTGGATCCATCAGTATTTACCATATTGATGGATCAAAGTATGTATTGTACCTACGTCTAGCCTTCGCCTTATTTCGAGAGAAAATAGGAATTTTAATTGTGGACCGAATCGACGAAGAGTGTTTCGGGTGTGGAGCGTAAGTGTGTGTTACTCTGATCGTATTCGCAGCTTTTCGTTTTCAAATCCGCATAATATTTAGCATCTAAGTACAGACAAAAGTTATTAAGTTGAGAGACAAAAGTTACGGGTTTTTTTCCCAACGTTCTACTTTAAAAAAATATCAAAATCAAAAGGTGACGATTTTATAATTTATCATATTTTCCCTCCCATTTGAAATAGTTTTACTTCATTTTACCCTAGATAAGTTATTTTAATCCCTAGATATATTGACACCATATAACATTAAACCATATGATATTTGCGCCATCAATAAGGGTGGGTTGCACTGCACCATTAACTTTTACTATGACCAAACGGTTAAATCTCCGGTCGTCAGTAGCAAAAACGCTCATTTAACCGTTTGGTCATAGTAAAAGTTAGATAGTCCAACCCACCCTAAATAAACACGCGAAGAATTTGGTAACTGACGTTACTCTCTGCCAGAGAGGAGAGGAGAGGGCTTTAATGGCAGATCTTTTTTCATGCCTCTCAATAAAAAATAGGCAATTTTTTTTTATGAAATGAAACGTAAAAAGTTTACGACAGTAAAATTATAACCCTCTCACATTTAAAGCATTAGCGTGAGATTATTATAATACGTTGCCAAAATTAATGATACCGTCATTGTAGAGTCTATTAAGATGCTAATGCAAGTCCTCGGCACATTTCCTTATCAAACATCAACGGTGTTCTGACATCAAACGGTACCGCGGCCACTCATTCACAACACTACTTCCACAAACTTATCCACGATATGTCAAAGCTCTTACCTCATCCACAAAAAGACTATAATTGCTAGACCTATTTTACAAATAACGTGGTACGTTTGTACAGGTGAAACCTTCGTTTCACATTCGGCACGCGCTACCGCCAAAGATTTCAAGCATTTTTTACAATGCCGAAACGAGATGGATAGACAATTGTGAGAGTTTTTAATACGTGACAGAGAGGGAGGAGTGATAGTTTTTTCATCGAGTGTGGCTCGGCGTTGAGATGAGGCGGTAATTAATTTGATCAGTCGGTGTACGTTGTACCGTGGAGCTAAGGAGGGACGCTGCTCTGATTTCAATTAGTCGATAAACTGTAAAAGTATGTCAGCTCAAGTACCGCAAGGCGAAGGCATCTTTTACTGTTCACTTTAGATATGTACTATTTGTTTGCTTGTTTGTAAGATCTTCATAAGTCTCACAACTTCGATATTTTCGTTGTAATGATTATAAGATTAAACATAGTATGGTTTATTGGCCGTATGGTAAGAATCTTTTCGTGCCGCGCCAGGAAAGGCATGGATAAAATGCAATGAAGTTAATTTAATTGCATATTATTATTATTATTTATATATTTAAACTTTATTGCACAAAAATAAAAAAGTACAATCGGCGAACTTAATGCCTTAAGGCATTCCCTACCAGTCAACCATTAAGTAAAACAGAGACTTTAGTTGGTGCAAGATTGTTTGAAGCCGAAACGACATGTAATACATAAAAACAATACTTATGTATGATAAGTACCTATTGTTAAGGCACCTACAGTTCAGTTTTACAGTTAATGTATTGTAGCAAATGTCGGTAATTGACCAAGCGAAGATCCCTGAAATGAACATAAACTATTTATTTTATAAATGTGCTTCTCTATTACAACTATTTGGAATTGGAACTGGCCTCATAAAAGAAAACGACTTAAACGGATTAAATTCCGTATATGATAGCTTCATTTACTTTCGAACCTAATATATGGAAAATTATGTTTCCAGTGCGTCCATCATAGACATCAAAAATCTTCTAGACAAAATCGTGATGAACTGGAATGGAAATTTTGAGACATAATTTTTCTTGTGTTAGGTTCAAAAGTACTTACAAACGATTCTGAGTAAGAAATACCTAAAAAGTAATTATTCTAAAAAAAAACAAATGTACACTTGTTTGAAAACATCCGTATATCAAACTTTTTTTAACTCCAAAATTAATGCAACCTATAAAATTTGTAATTTAATAAAACACAATTATCATCACCATTTTAACTCACATTCATTCACTGATGAGTAAACTGAACACTTATGCTTGATACACAGTTAGGACCAGAATCAGCATAATTGAAATTTCTCATTACTAATTTACCTGCATTTTGGATATTTTAGGATAGGTTAGGTTAAGCTGGTGGTAATGTAAAAAGAGTGTTTCTGTACGATAATTTTGAAATATCCCCGGTTATCGATATATCGACATGCACCTGTCCCTAGCCGCGGGGTCCGGGGCAGGTGCCTCGAGACGCGGTGGCGCGCCAGTCTCCCGCGCCCGCCACCGCGACCACACGTCGCGACCATCGACAACCGAGACAACACACGTGCGCGCATCCCTATTCGTTCCAATTTCAAATTTTACATCCCAAAAATCGAACAGTGCAGTGTTCGCGGATTTTAATCGTCACTCTTTCTTAAGAGGTGAGTGTTTTGTTTTTCTTAAAACTCGTTTGCAAGAGAATTCAGCTTTACTGTTTGTAAGTGTGCCAGTTGTACGAAAGTTTTCTAAGCTTTTAAAAATGTGTTTTTGTTTGTAATCGAAGCGTAGATGTGGCTGCGAGATAACAGAACGATTGTACAAACAGATTCGTACACTAAATGCTCTTTACAAAAGACATCAACGCGCCGCGTGCTGGGATTTTGTGTCAGTGATATCAAGTTTGGGTTTTCTGTGCTTTGTATTTGATTGGTGATCAGATAAAAGTAAACTGTTACTTGTGTTAACTCTTCATTTTTAATTAAAATATATTATTTTGTAATTCCGGCATATTTTCTTATTTTATATTTGTTGATTTGTAAGCATTTGAGGGCCTTTAAAGTGCGCTATTTACGAGAAATAAAGCGCAGTTATTTTTTAGCTATTTAATAATTCTATTAAATTGTAAAGAAGCACACTTTAACAATATTTCCTTATGTTACCTTCTTCTATTTGCTTGAAATAAAAAACAGCTTAAAACATAAGTTGTTTTAAGCTGTTTTTATTTCTGGTCGTAAACTGTGGCCTTTCAGCAAACTATTTACAAGGCAGAAGATAAGCTACAAGCTACCGTTAATGTCATGCATACATTACGGAACAGAAGTAGCATTTATCTGTGAACGACACAAAAACTGCCTGCTTTCCATCACTAGCTGGTAATCTAATTTTTATGTCAACTCCAGTTATCCGAAAGCGAGTGAGATTTTTCAATTAACATCTATTTTAGACAGTTTATCATATTAAGGCTCTCCTCAACCTACGATAAACCTCCGGTAGGACTCTTTTTTACATTAATTTAAGTTTCTAAAGTAGCTATAGTTTACAAAATACTTGATTTTTTACTGCCACCGGTACTGCTACTGGTATGTAGCCTGAGAATTACTCCCTTTCATACAAAAACATACCTTTTTAAGAAATGTGCACTGGAAATCCTGAAATCGAGTTTAAAAAAATTCAATTGCTTTGCAAACAATATAATTTTGTTGATAATAATAGGTATTTTGTTGTAAATAACTGATAAGTGTTACATATATAGATACAAGGAATCAAAGTACCTACATAGAAAAATTAAATGGCACTCACCTGTGTCCAGACCGGGCATCGAATATTTCTTTCATATAAAGTAACTGACAGGTGTGTATAAATCACAAAATTACCTTCATCCCTAGTCTTTATTAAGTCTTGTTATTCCTAGATAAATTACCGAGAGCACGGACTTGCATAAGTAGTGCTATTGTGTGTTTACAAGCATTCTATATTTGAATTTTCTATTTTACTGTACTATCAGCATAAAAAAGGTTTCTTATATATTGAAAAAGTAAACACCAAAATAATGTCAGTGTCAAATTCTAAATATTAATTTAAATTAAAAGAAATAAGGTAAACGTACCAGTGCTCGACGCTGACCTAATTGATGGCACCTTCAACTTTATGTCAGGACGAGATGATGGCTGTCGATTATTGGGCATTACGTTTACCTTAGTTAAATTATTCTCCTTTTCATGCCAACGGTACAACCACTACAAATTCAATTCCAAGCTCTCGATAATTCATCTATAAAATTATTTAATTTTATCTTGTACCTACTTATGACAGTCAATGAATCGAGACATGATGTGATCCTCGTCATAGTTCTTGAATAACCTTTTAGGTATTTCCGCATATCGCCGGGTGAGAATACGTTTGTGCCATATCCAGTCGATTTCAGTCGCACAAACGTATTCTCACCCAGCGATATCAGGTACACTTATTTTTGTAAAACAATCATTTAAATACTAAGGACAACTCTGGCGTCCTAGACTGAAAGAAGCCTTTTTACTGCTTTGAGCTTTATAGTAAAAAATTGCCGTTTAGACTTGGACGGCAGAGCTTCGTTGAGCGATGCTAGCAGTATGAAATGGTATATATTTATTTATACAGTGTCCAATCTAATAATATAAATGTAACTTTGTTATTTGTTGTGAACCGGCAAAAGAGTTTATATAAATTAAACAGTTCTAAAAGCAGTCCATTTGATTACCTATACTAATATTCCGCTTCCATAGAATGCGCATATTATAAGAAAAAACATTTAAAAACTCAGGGAGAACATAAGACGAACGTTAAATACTAAGCGGAATAAACCTGAGGGGAGGCAGCCAGGGCTCGAAAGCGGTATTTTGCAAAAACCCCGAAATAGCCCAATATTTTGAATTATTTTATGCTTTTTATGTAGAGCTTAGTAATGTATTTAAGTCATGATTTCGTATTATTAGATTGTCTGGTTAAAAAACGAAATAATAAACCAAAGAACGATAAGAACAGAAAGAATACCGGTATTTTTGTATGCAGCAAATACCGGTTTCCGAGCCCTGGAGGCAGCAGCAGCTGCCGTGTCAAACAATAAAGACGAACAAGTAGTCCAACTTCGGCCGTTTAGGAGCGCGCGACACGTATTTACACAGACGAGCATTCTTGGGCATTTCTCCAGAAATATGTCTGCGACTCATTCATCTGTCTCCATACATTTAGTATGAAAAAGGGCCAGATGAATGAGGTGACCGCAGACATATTTCTGGAGAAACGCCCTCTTACGCATTCTTATTTCGTTCGTACACGGCGCGCACACATTCAAGCGCGCGATGTACCTTTTGTAGGGAGAAAAATGACTGCTATTGTACTGTGACCGTGTGATACACCATCTAACTGCGATCGCCAACCGGCCTGTCAAGCGTGGCGATACGGCATTCCTTCAGTGATAAAGATAGGTACTGCCTTTGTCCAGCAGTGGGCGTCCTTCGGCTAATGATAATAATATTATTGTATTACTTATTGAAATTGCATTTTCACAATTATTGTAATGCTCAATGTTTATTTTAAAAGAGAAACTGGTGAGTTTCTTCCGGCGCTTCTTCTCACCAGAATGTCATTTGCCGAAGCGCCAAAAGAAAGAATCAGACATGTGAAAGAGCCCTTGAGGCCTACTTACAGAAATAAATTATTTCATTTCATTTCATTTCAATACAAGTCTTATGATTTTTGCTGATAGGTATGCGGATTTCTCTAGTGAATTTGAGTTGTTTACGCTCATTTTATCTTGGGTTTAGAATATTGAAATGAATTTTAGAATGCCTGGAATAACACTCTTTACACTTTATATCTGACCGTGTACTTATTTTACATTACTGACAATCTTTGTTTAAATACACACAAATTGTAGGTACCATGTGCCGGTATTTTTGCATTCTTAATATCGAGATCCCTGTATTGGCTGTGCAAGTAATACCGATGAAGGAAGCCCTAACGAGTATTCTTCAAGAGCTTTAGACATAAGCCAGCTCCTAACTTCCACAGTGAAGTCTCGGATTCGCACTTTCTTCAAACATCAAGACGTGAAGTTTTGTCCATTGAGCTGGTGGTTCAGGGCAAAGTAGACTATACTAGACCGTGCGATAATTCTCCCATGAGGTAGACCGACCAAATCGAGCCTGCCACAAACAGCCCTCTGCACGAGAGCACCAGACGCGCAGCCGTCAGAGAACGGCGCCGTGTGCTACTTAAACAGACAACAAGACGACAACCCGGACGGCGCCGGGTGTGCACGCAGTCGTCTCCGCCGGCGAGGACGGCCACCGCGGTAGTCCCACACTAAATCCTCTCGACATCACTTAAAAACTTAGCTTAGAACCACTACCTACAAGACGAACTTCTCTATCACATGTTCGCTAGGTACACTCCCCACTTCGGTTCGAGTGTCCTTGCACGCCGATGAATTACTCCCGTGGTGTCGAGGTTTTGCCGAGGCACGCCTACCGCCACGAAGACCGATAGTTGCAACAGCTCGAAGAGCTAGCATTTGTTTAAGCACAAAAAAGGCGCCGCGTGGTTAAGCTTGCCACTCAAGACATGACAGCCACGATCACGCTGCCAAGAGTATAACGACAAAGAAGAAGAACGAGTACATATGCCTATTCACCTGTGTTATCCTGCGTAACATAAGTGCGCAACAATAAAGATGTTTTGAAAATGCGTTCCCTAAATGTATTCCCTAAGCGTGTTGATTGGTGAGGTGACAGTATTTTTAGTAATCCAACTGGAAACACGAGTAGAATCACATCCGTTTTGGGCAACATGTACTTACTCATAAATGATCAGCACACCTCGCTTCGTGTCTTGCGGATTTTTTCGGACAAGTTTTGTCATAAATGTCCATAACCACACCTAGTAGGTACGTCATCACCACAGGCCATCACCGATTGGATCGATGACCGATGACTATACGTGAATTTTAATCACATTTTATGGTCCTTGATTGCTTTCACATATATTTAAAAAACATAGATCTTTATTAAAATTTCTTGATGTTTTTAGAATTGACCTAAAATTGTGTTTTTAAATTCCGGAATAGCGTTTTTTTGCAATTATTACGCTACGCAAGGCAGATGTAGAACATAAGTGGTTTACCCGGTAATTCAAAATTATCTGATAAAGACCCTCTTAAAACCTCGTACACTTAATATGGTCCATTGCTGCGGTATAGGTATCATTAAGGTAACACTGCAATTCGTCATCTCAAATTCAGTACTACACTGAAAGCATGGTTCACCAGACTGGAGTCATCTTCAGCACAACTGCGCTATGGTATTCTTCTTCTTCAGAAAATTTAAGAAGATCAACTAAGCAAAGATAAGCAACCTAGGCGAAGGGGTCACGACGGTGTCAAATATTACCTATCTCTTTTCATTCAGCAGGGTGTAAGAGAGACGTGTAATGATGTGTCGCGCGACAGGTGAAGTCGCTAAGTCGTGGCAGCACTGTAATCTGCCATCGATAAATAGGGTAATTTTCTTATTATAACACTAACGTTATACAGATGATCAGAAGAAAGTGGCAATGAGCAAAGTCGCGCCACGGAGCCAACACACGTAGTAAAACTGGGTTACTCGCACGCGAAAATATAATTGGCTTTATTTCTCCACGTATCGTTCACGCGGTCTGAACATCTGCGGCGGACAACGCACTTTTAACACGACAACGCTAAAACGAACCTTAAAATGTTAACAACGCGGTTAAAAATCATTTGTTATTGTTGATTATAAAAGATAAACGTAAGCAACTAGTGCTTGGATAATGTCAGATCTAATTACTAAGAGAGATTAGATCGTTATCTTGCTTAAGTTAAATTTAGAAATTAATTTGTTTGTACAGATTTCAAATTTGCGACATGAATGAGTTTATGGCTCTTGTTTATAACCAATACAGGAGCTGGCTGTGAAGAGGAAACTAGCAGTCATTTTGTTGGCGATAAGTGTTGTAAAAGTTTCTACTTTTTCTTTTTATCGCACATAACTAAAGCTAGTTTTATATTTCAAATGGGATGAAGTATGATATTAAATTTTTATTCAGTTGATCATTAAAAACAACACAAAATTATTATAACAGGGGAAAAAATCATAATGATGAAAAACTGATGGTTTATTACAGTCTAGAAAGTAAAACAAAGGTATTTTCAGATTCTTTACTTTTAAATTAAATATTAATTGTATACTAACAAAATGAACTTTTAAATAATCAAAATTATTATTTACCTACTTACTTTTTTATCCTCATACATGCGCAGTACGATATTTTTATAGAGCGGTTTTGGCGCTCGGTCCGGTCGGTATACTTTGATTTAAATTTATTTTTAAATATTAAAAAATCATGTTAAATTCCAAGATAATATTAGCCTTCAGTAAAAAATCCTAGCGTAATATTTTAATACCTTCTTCGTCTCAGATTTTTTTACACGACTGCTCAAAGAAAGGCGTGTTATTTCATCTTGTACACTCCGTGAATTAGACAGTAGGGTGTAAGGCTATTAACCTGTTCTGCCTTGCTTGAGCCGATCGCAAACGGTACGCAATGCAACTAGTCCCACACTCGTACATCAATAAATTAAAGTTATCTAAATGAATTATTATATCCACCGGTGCGTTCCAATAAATTACTTGCTATTAAATTATTAAACGTGTCGAATTCAGGCCTCGGTTGATGCGATTATGAAAGCTAATGAGAACCTATGTGACGATATTTCAGATAATATTATAATGAATGGCGTAATACCATGAATAACTCTTCTGTTATTTATGAAACTTAGCCGTAGAGTTCAAAATTAGAAGTAACTTAATTTTTACTCGTCTACGGCGAAGCAAAAATGTACAGTCGAGTTCATTAACATCTACACATATAAGAAAACAAAAATATCTGAACACGCTTTTATGCTCCTGACAATAGGGTCGTTATTAAAGGAAATTGGAAGGTTAGGTTAGACAAAAATGAAAATTGAATAAGTTTGCGTTTCTTTATATTGGAGGCCTATGATCCATTACCACTCATTTAAAATCTAATGGCTCTTGCAAAACGTCAAGTGCGGTTAAATTACTGTCATCAGATTTTTACCCTAACACCAGTTTCCTTCAAAAACCCACGTCCTTAATCCCAACTCTCACTCTACCGCAAGATAGCGGAATTCCATAGAATCATTATTAATTTATTAATTTATACGCTCTCTCCGCACGGTCGGTTGCGCGCAGCATCCCCGTCGGATAACGCCACTACGTGATGGATTAACAACGGTTATAAGTGCTTATGATTCTGATATACGTGATCAGGTGATTATTTCCTAATATTTTTTTGTATATGTACGGTGGCATTGTACGCTTTTTCGTAAGGAATAGGATGCAGTTACACTGCCATAGTCTGCGTACCTATCTACTCTTTACTCGATTTTTTTTTGCTACATTAAATACAAGAGGTATCCTTCAAAAGGAAAAACTATACCTTACCTCAATCCCTCTTTCCTCTACTGTAAACAATTTAGGCATCACCATTAGTCATTAGTCATTTATTTATTAAAAAACATGCTGTTGTGTTTGAAATACATACATTATACATTTAAAACCAATAAAAAAAATAAACTATAGTTAGGTACATTAGATTCATAAATACATTCAATTAATTCGAGCCACATAATCATTAGTTCATTACAAATTATCATATCAAACATTAACATTTGAGCTAAAAAAATCATATATTGAGTAGTAACACTTCTCTAGCAAAATTTTTTATTATTTATTTTTGAATATTGAACTGTTTGTCAGCGACTTCAATTCAACAGGAGACTTATTAAATAGCGCTATGGCTTGATAATTAGCGGAGTGGTTAACTACTTGAAGTCGGGTATTTGTATGCTGCGGCAAGTCTTTGCGACGCGTAGCTAAACGTTTTTCTCTCTGTTCTGGCGTTTCGATATGATATATAACTAAGATGTACAGGCACGGGACAGTTAGTATTTTAAAATCTGTAAAGTATGCCTTGCAAGAAGTTTGCTGGTTTACATTAGCCATTATTCGAATTGCTTTCTTCTGCGCAATGAAAGCAGCCTGGACATTGTACTTGTTGCTGTTTCCCCAAAATAATATGCTATATCGTAGTTTGGATTCTATCAATGTGTAGTAGACTATTTTCTGTTCCTTAAGTAAGAACGAATAAGATCCACGTAACCAGTAACCATTAGGTTAGGTAAGGTTTGTTTTATGCCAGTGTCAAGAAAAAACGATTTTATGTAGGTACCTACCTAAATATTTGCATTGTGATCACTATACATTATCGTTCGAAATACTAGTATATACTCAATGGAACTAACACATTTCGTATTAAGAAGCGCGAACTAAGTGTGGCGTAAATTTAATGGTCACTTTGATTTGTTAGCGAGATCAACTACTTAGCGTTAACTCGGAGACAGAGAAAGGTAGTTAGTCAATTTCCGCGACAAACAAGCGTGTCTAGAAATTTATATCAGCAGTAACGAGCGTCCTACTTGTAGGTATACATAATAACAACCTTAATGGACAAATAAATTATTTTAACCCCTCGTATAAAAACTTAGACACGGATCCGCACCAAGCGTATGGATCTTAATATTTAAATTTCTAGGTTAAAAGCTGCTGTGCTTTTACATTCTTTGTTAATAATGATGATAATCAAATTTAATTTAAATTAAAAGAAGTGTAATATTGTTAGGTTATGCTTGTGGTTTTCCTTATTCCACAATAACTTATGAATCTGATTTCGAAATATGTGGTACCTACTGTTAGAATATCGCTCCTTGAAAATCATAACGTCATTAAACGAAAAACACGATTTTTGGGTACGGGGCTTGAAAGTTTTCGAAATATTAAAACGTCTAAAACTACCTTATTTGTAATAAAAGTATCATTTTTATACTGTGTTTTGTTAAATACGTGACTATGTTTTTTACTGATAAGAGTAAATTCTGTCTTTTATGTTTTATTTATCTGATAATTGAATTTAAACAAAATAATAATGTCACTTTTCCATTAAATTTTGCTTAATGTCACTTTTCAGGGCTGTGTTTTCCTAAACTTTAATTTAGTTTAAGGAACAATGACACTATATCTGGTTATTTGGAGGAAAAATCCATGTTTTTGTATAAAAACTCTTAAAGAAAACTGGTTAAAAGACATATATTAACGCAAATGACTATCAGTCTCAAAAACAATTAATAATTTTATTCATTATACACCGTGACATTAAACAAGAAGTCACAAAATAATCAAACAGTAATGTTGGAAGCAGCTTCTAGCAGTTACAATGGCTTTAAACATAAAACGACATTTTTCAATTGACCAAAAAGAATGAATTTTATCGTAATTTGAGCTGACAAAATTGACACTACATCGAAAATGACGACTAATAATGCTAAAAATCATTTTAGTTATTAAAACCACAGTGTCATTTAACGAACTAAAAATACAGTACATCTTTATTATTAGCCTGCATCAAGACTCGAAATTTAAAATAAAACGGTCATTATTGATATACTGTCACTTTAACAGTCTTAACACAAAGTATAACATTCAAAATTGCCAGAGGATAAGTGTCATTAAAGCGAAAATGACACTATTGCTTTAGATTGAGTCTTGATATTGATACTACATTATAAGTTCTAACTGACATATTACGAATAGATACTGTATTCCATTGAAAAATTGTAGTACTTTCCGCTTAATCTCACAGAACACCGTCATTAAGCAAAAAATGACAACCTTCTTCACAAAATCCACTGAATTTTGCTGTATTTCTAACGATAGTGACATTGTTCCAAGAAGTCACGCGTCAAATTCCGCTATTTGCCATAATGACACTAGCGCCCTCTGTCGTTTTAAATAGAGCTAGAGCAATAGGTGTCTTTGTATTGCGTTCCTTACAATCACGTGAGTTAGATGGCGTTGTTAACTCGAAAACGTCATTTTTTGCATAGTGACGTTATGATTTTCAAGGAGCGATATGTACTTCTGTTATCGTGAGTAACTTTATTAGGTACTTATTAGACCTTACCTAGGTTGTTAACAATGTTTCAAAATAAACGTATCGTTAGTAGCGTTTGCTTATTTTTTACAGGTACAGTAAGGCACAGAATAAGTATTAGTACTACGATTGGTACTACGTAGAGAAATCGCACTGCCTAATAAAGCCTACGGTCGGGTTACAAAAATGCGCCGAATCCTACCCTCTCGCTCCAACTCATAAAGTTGAGTTTACTACAGTCACAGTTGAGAACTGTTTAGAACTACCCAAAAAATATTTGCAGCAGGCAAAATAGTACATTGTGTATCAAGGGCGGTAGGTAAGGAATTACAAACGAGTGTTTGTTACAAGGCCGAGACGAAGTCGAGGGCTTTAATAACACGAGTTTGTAATTCCTTTACCGCCCGTGGCACACACAATGTTTTTCATCACACTTGTGAGGAAATCTAATTAAAATAACCTTACTTAACCTAAATAAAATTGTAAAACTGACAGTGACATATCCATAGACAATGCGAAAGTCAAGACACGTTCGGAACCCATAACGGTAAAGACCTAAAACGGTTGATTTTATATTTGCAAAATACTGAAATACACTATTTAAACATTAAATTAATGTAACAGATATATGTGTTTATATGTATTTGCAATAACAGTTCTCTTTAAATAAATATTTCAGTGATAAAAGTTAAAAAAGTAAATTGGCATTTCCTTTGAACACGACAAATAAGAGTAAAACAAAACCATCGTTTCAAATTTAAAAAGAAAACCATTACGCCCTAGGGCGTAATAGGTAATTTACGGCCCGCAGAACCTACGTGTAATGACACCATTTTCGAGCAAGTGTGATGAAAAAATCTAAACGGCCATGTTTTTTAATGATTGAGCTTTTTTCTATGAGACATAGAATAAATCAAATCAATCGATATTTTATTCTGTTTAGAACTACGCAAATGCAAATGTTTGAGGATCTAAAAATAACATCTGATAGTTACTTGGTGGGCCCTAAAAATAAGAGATGTGAGCATCAAATATACGAAGGCGGGATGATGAGTATCTGGCCTTAACTATTTAAAAAGTTTGAATTAAAAAACCTACCTATTCTATTTTTAAAATTGTGTCTCTGGCTATCCGTGTTCTAAATTAGAATTTGTTGACATGAATATTTTTATGTTTTTCTGTCATTTGAAAATATATTGCGTCGTCCGCCCGCCGAGCCCTCCTCGACGGGAGCTCCGCCCCCCCCCCCCCCCCCCCCTTATTTTGTTTTGCGAGAAGACAGGTTCTGGGGTAGAATCGACTTTTTACATCGGCTACGCCGCTGGCAAACAAACATGGCAATCTATTATCCTGTAATTTTTTTAATGTAGATCGAAGTGTATTTATTAGGAGATCAATATTAAAAAGCATACTTCATATAAAAACTACCAAGTATTAAAAAAGCTCAATCATTAAAAAAAGAGTATCATATATTATTTTTGTATACCAAACATAATTATCATGTCACCTTATTTGCAGTTCATTTATAATTTATTTGTAGACCAACTAATATAGGCACAGTAATTAATGTAAAGATTTTATACATTAAAAAAAGACATTTATTTAAAAAAAATGCTCATTTACCATTCAATTCAAGAAGCTCAATTAAATATTTCCTTTTTAAAATGTACGGTTAGGTGAAACTTAAGCTATGTTTCACTATCGTCTAACCTGCCAGTTGGTAACGAAATAAATGCAGTTTGACACTAATCGTCAGTTTTGTGACGATCTGGTAAGAGTACATTTTAAATAAAAATGCCCAAATATGTGATAAACTTCGTGCTCATTACCTCATTTGAATGTCGCCAAAATATGTATATTTTCCAAAGAATTCTTGCGGCAAATGAATTTCGTGCGGCGCAGTGCGATCTCGACGCGCACGCAAACGCGATGTACCGTACGATGCGGTAACTTGGGAACGCGCAGACCTGCCACCGGCGCTAGCGCCGAATATAGAATCTTGCTACGTCTTAATGGCGGGGTCCGACTTATGTCAGGTTTTTGAAACGGCTTTTTTCATGTCTTTGAACTGTCTGATCTTTGAGATATTGATAGGATACATCGCTGGATAAAGTGTAACTCTGATAACAGAGTTAGCGCTGTTTTTAGGGTTCCGTACCTCAAAAGGAAAAACGGAATCCTTATAGGATCACTCGTGTATCTGTCTGTCTGTCACAGCCAATTTGCTCCGAAAGTACTGGACCGATTGAGTTGAAATTTGGTACATATATTAAGGTTAATGACCCAAACACGGACAAGTCACGGAAATATATGAACTTTAATCATGAGGGCCACTTTTGCGGGGTCAACTAGAAAATTAAAAAAAAAAAGTTAGCAAACTATATCGTGCGACATATCAAATGAAATGGCTCACTGCGAGAATTTCAATTAACCTAAATTTATGTCGTTTACATTGGTTCTTAACCCTCTTCATGTTTGTGTAAAAAATCGAGTGATTACCTCGATTTATTTTCCTATGTGGACAATATTATGTTCTTATTTTCACATATAGGTACGTACCTATGTAGGGCTCGTGTATTGAAGGTAAATTGATATTTCATTAAACAATTAAACGTCATACTCAATTTTTTGTTAATTATAAGTACTAGGTATTTGTGCATCCAATACATATTTATCCAATACATCTTCGTGGTTCATAATTTGATTTGTTATTATTTTTATCAAGATATTGTTCGTATTAAGTTCATAGCTTTAATGAAGAGAATCGTTAACAATATTACTTAACATCTTGCTTATCTCATTTTCGTCATTGCCATTTCTGCGAGACTCTCGCGGCGACTCGCAACGGACCGCGACATTTGAAATTAAAAATATAACGGACGCGCGATCTCTTATAAACAATTGTTCCGATTTTCCTCAGAAATTAATGCAACTTCGCTCTCATTATCAAGTAGAGGAGGTACGATAAGTGCTCGAACATGAACGACTCACAAGCACGTACGCTATGTGTGTTATACAGGAACATATTACTAGCATAGTGTGAGTTATGGAGCTAGCGTTTTGTACGCGTACTTTACTGTACATATTGATATACTACGCTCGCAAACGCCTTAGTATCCGAAGAATGGTCTTTTCCGTGGTAGAGGCAACTTTAAATTATAAGAGAAGCAAACATGGCTATTTCCTCAATGAATTGTTTCCCATATAAAAGTTGATCATTAAAAGGTATGTCTAGTCGTGCTTCGCAGACCATTTCATGCATTGGCAGATTGGAGAAGGTATTGGCAAGTTTGGTTAAACGAAGTTTCTTCATCAATACTTTTACTTTTTACGTTTGATTTGTTCAGTCTAAAAATGTTTTTTTTTTTAAAGATTCTTCCGTTGCAAATGTACACAGACAAAATGTACGTGTAGCTTCTCTTCTATATAATAAATAAAAATGTCTAGATACTAGTTGTGTTGAAATGGCTATCATCTATCATATTTTTCGAAGAAATGAGGCTAAACGTCCGTACGTATAGTTTAATTCAGTATGAAACTGGTGTTTAAATTGCTAACGCGTTAAATCCTTCCATTTCATATGAACGGCTGTTTGAGTTCTCAAGCAATGCGATTTCATGGTCCTCGTGAATGCTACACTGAAACAGTACGATGGTAAAAGTAAAAATGCTAACGGTATCTTTAGATAACAAGCTTTTTTTAGGAAAACGTACGTTTACGTAAGTGATCTAGCCGCGCGAGTTTTTTTTGTTTGCATATTAGTGTTGCTACTCAGTCGACACACAACACTATCAGTATCAGGCAATTTAACAAAAAAAAACTATAACACACAAAAACTGAATTAAATTGCCTAAAGATATTTGATGATTTTTACTGTTTGTTACACTAAATTTGCTAATTATACTCGGTTCCATGAATCAATATACTCGTACAATAGATTAATTGATAATGAAGTAAAATTAGCCATTTTAATAGGAACAATCGATTAAGAAGAAATAAGAACAATCTATAATTGAGTTTACTAATAAATGATCTAAGGGTCAAAGTAGGGTTTTTAGCCTTGCGTTCAAAACCTCACTTTTCATTTCGATTGCGAGGAAGGAGTTCAAACTGATATCAAATCATCTATAATAGTTAGGTATACCACTCGTCCATTATGTATGATTCAACCTAAATATAATAATCCTAAGTAAGACCTTTACTTATGTAAATAAATAAAACAGTTCTGTGTACAAGTCGCGAGGCGTCATCTACCTAATCATAAAATAATCGAAGCGTATAAGTGGTAGAATCTGCGCTCGTACAAATTAAAGAAATGTTAGTTGATAAAATAAAGTGGGATTTTTAGACCGTAAAAAACAGAGACTGTATCTTTTAGTTACTAGAAGTAGAGGGTAGGGTTTATCATACGTAGATTTGAACGACGATATCTATTGTCGCGACAGTACGACGATAAGTCGTCACAGTCACAGATCTGGCAATGATAGTGGCACTGGCCATTTTGGTTTCTTCTACGGTAACATACGTTGTACATATGTGTGTGTTTTATGGTCAGTTACCTACTTGAAATTCGCCATGCCCAGAGCACCGGAGCAAGATTTTTCGAGAGTAGATGAATAATGTATCGAGCGGGCTAACTGTAAATAATACGACAATGCTCTTCGGCAGCTGCCGTCAAAATACATATTTATACATACTCAGGTACATGATGATATTGTAAGTACTGCGACAAAGTACAACTTAACGGTTCGTAGTAATGATACACCTTTTATTAATCTTTAATTTTTGGTTTTTTGTCTTGGTCGTGACGCTGACAATTTTAAGTATAATTGAAGGTTACAATCTAAATATGATTGCAAACCTTAAGAACCTTCTAAAAACTTAACAAAACCATCTAGAAAAATCACAAAAAAATCTAGAAATTGTATTGTACTTTCACACAATTCTTCCATAAGGTTTTATGAATTTTACAAAATATTGTTGAAATATCATCCTACTCATAGGATTCTTCTAAAAATCTCATATAATTTTCTAGGAATCTCATCAAAATCTCTAGAACCATCATAGATGCCCAGATAGCTTCTTGTAACATAATATCAACTCCTAGATAAATATCTTACATGGCCTTTATGAAGCCAACTTTAGCATCTAGAACTTCATAAACACTACAATGTATCACAGAAGATTCTGGCTTCTTAGTAAAACAACCTAGAAACTTCTAGATATGTCTGAAAACAGTCGGGAAACTTGATAATTTTGTTTATTGCTTGATTTGTAGACTCTGGAAATTTCATAAAACCTTCCTAAAACTTGACGGAAGCTTCAAAAAACCTTACAAGGACATTTAGGCGTATATTGTTACATCTGGAATACATAAATATGGCTAGAAATACTAAAGAAGATTCTGGATTCCTTGTAAAACCACCTAAAAACTTCTAGATATGTCTTATGTCATTTAGGAAACTTGATAATCTTATGAACATCTTGTATATTATTTAATTTGTATACTGCTGGACGCTTTAGGATCTTGTATAAACCCTATAGAACCAACTAGAAGATTATGTTTCTCTCTTCAACTTCACTTCTGTACCGATATTAAAATAAAATTATCAACCTTTTGAACCTCATAGAACTCGCATGAGATTCAGGACTAGTACTAGTCTTTAGGGGAGGCTTATATAAAAATAAATCTAACTTCGAAAGTTTACAGAAAAACTCAATATCATTCCTATAATGGGTGGGTTTTCGTCCGCGACATTTGTATGCCAAACTAAATGTATGGCATACAAATTTGTATGGCGAAAATCCACCCTAATGAAACAAACATGTTTTATTAGGTACGATCAACTCAAATCAGTTATGAACGCTAAGTATGTAGAAAATATTCGGTAACTATGCATTATCTAACAATCCAAGTTATATTATATTATATCATCATCGGAAGATGATGACAAAATGTATTTTTCTTAATATTTTAACCCTTGCACATTATTAATTTATTCAATTGTGAATTATCTTGACACTCAGTAGATTCTACCCACCAAATGGGTAGAAACGGGTAAAAACCGGATGGATTGGGTAAATACCCACGAGCGCCCATCACTAGTACAGACTATAAATTATGACATTTACACCTACATAAAAACGACGCGTAAATATCATTCATTCCTGCTGCATATACTTAATGGATAATGAAAGTTTTAACGATGAAACCTTTAGTGTAAGTGCTTTTTGATAAATTGCAAAAATGTATTGGGATAGAAAGAGTAAATAGATGCCACATAGAGGGGGGGCTACAAAATGTTAATAATCGTTCAATATGAATGACATTGCATTGATTCTGCAACTAGTGAATGCACATTATCGTCGTCTATTGTCCTGTCCTGTCGATAGTGTCCCATTTTAATTTTGGTACACATTTGAAATCAAAATTGGTCCTCAATCATGGCTTTTATTAATTAGGTTACAAAAATTGAAATTTGTTTATATACATAGGTATAATAAAATCATAGCAAGGCTATGTTTTTAAATTAAAGTTTTTTTTTAATAGTATCCATGGCGGTAATTATGTACATTTTATCGTCCCGGATACTCTTTCCCGACAAAAGCGAAGCAAAAATAGATATTTAGCTCATCTCGCCTCCGCTTACGAAGCGGGCAACCTGTAGTTGAAAATAAATTCGACAAGAGTTGACGTGACGATCATTCTGTATACATACGGTACTGGTCAAAACGAGTATGAAGATCGATTGCCCTAAGTGACTTCTGTTTTGAACCAGGCGTTGTACAATAACTTCACAGCGCTATGAACTTTGTTAACTCACAATGCTGCGTGGGCAGTGAACATGAAGTGGACGGCTTTAATATACCTAAAATGTAATGCATCGAGTATTAATTTGCAAACAGATGATGTTCACAATAACTGTGCTTTGTGTATGCCGTGGACAATCAGACTCAGAAGGAACATCGAAGTGTACTAAATTACGAATTTATATTTAAGTCATTTTTAGGGTTCCTAGCCCAAACGGTGCCAACGGAACCCTATTACTACGCCTCCACTGTCGGTCCGTGCGTCTCACAGGGCTCTAGCGTTTGAACCGTAATAGGTAAAGACTTGAAATTTTCACAGAATATTTATTTATATTGCCAATATAACAACAAATAATAAAGACAAAATAAAAGGGGGAGGGTATATTTAAGAAAAGTGTTTCTGACGGTCTGTCACAGGGCTCTATCTTTTGAACCATAATAGATCTAGACACTTGGAATTTTCACAGGGTATGTACCTATTTCTATTTTCACTATAACTTCAAATAATGACAACAAAATAAAATCAAGAATCAAGAATTAAAGGGGGTCTCCATACAAAAATACGATTAACGTGCTTATTAGCGTATTTTTGTTCACTGGTGGTACGGAACCCTTCGTGTGCAAATTCGACTCGCACTACACTATGTCGAAATGTATTAAGTAAACGGCGATTAGAATACGATGGAGCACATGTCATTTTTGAATGAATACATGAAATGAGATTGTCAATGGTAGAGTGTGCAGATTTCTAAATGAAAATACTTATTCAGTAGGTACGAAATAGTATATTACACAACTAGAGTGGTAATACAAAGAAAGGCCGAGACCGCAGATGTTTGCGGCCCGAGCTGCAAGCGAGGGACGTAAATATGCGATCGAGGGCTTTCTTTATTACCTCCCGTGTTGTGTACATCATTTTATGTCTACACTTGGCCATAAAGCGGCTTTTTCCGTACGCGCAGCGTGCGGAAAAAGTCACTTTATGGCCAGGTGTGGCATAAAGATTCTAAAAGCTTGGAAAAAATATAAATTATATTACCTACTTAAATAAAATAGAAATAATGTAACAATTATGTGGAAAATAATGACAACTTTGTCAAATAATGTCGACTTAATTTTTTTTTATAAAACATGACACAGCATTTACCAAGAATAGGTAGAGTTGTAATATGTAGTGAATAATTTTGATGAAACATACGTTGCAAATCTATTGTCTATAAGTGTCTGCACGTAAACTATGAAGATATTATTATCATAGATAAATAAAATAAAGAATTCAGTATATACTAACTATTTAGGGTACTTGCTGCTATATTTGCAAAATAAAACAACGCATTAATTGAAAATTATACAAAAAAAAACTTTCATTAAAAAAATACTAGTTTGAAACCTGCAGGTAAGTAAGTAACAGTGGTAATAATATAATTACAATAGTATCGTGTACGAATGTGAAAAATCAGCACATCACTCGTGAATTTTACTTTCATTACAATTTACTTCATATTTTGAAAATGATTTCTAAGAAAACATAGGGTGCTTGTTAACGACGCACTCACGGATCTCGTGAGGTCCCGAAGTTAACAGCGATACAGCTTCGACAGCTCTCTAGGTTCACAACAGGAGTTTGTAAGGCTCCTGGATTTTAATTACTTAACAGGGGATCAACTACTGGCTCACTCAACAGAAAATAAATGGTTCTGATTTAACACTTGTGTTTATTAAATCACTGACTCTAGTGCGCATTTCCTAGGGTTATACCATCGGATCACTTTAGGTTCGGTTCGGTTCTGACTCTCACAATGAGTTTACAACTTGGGTTCGCGACGCCAACTGGGCTCCGAATGAGCTCCTCGGGTATTTACGTACTAAGTATTGCGCAACAATTGCGTCATATTGCGTGATGGAAAATTCCGTGGGGAATGATACCAGCGTACGCTGAATTCTCGTGGTCAGACCGGGAAGTTATAAGGCATCGATACACGAAGTTGTTCGAAAACTTTCGTTCTTTGCCGTTTTACGTTATTGTAACGACAGTACTAGTTGCCAGTGAAATCTAAGTATACTCGATTTATACATTCGTTACTAGTTTTTCCTACTTTTACTAGGGGGATCAGAATTTAAGGTTTACACAGGTTCTAATGAATTGTTAGACACTACACATAGCCTCTTTTATGGGCGAAAAACTCGTAAATACTTAAATATTCCAATATTACGTACTAACTTACGAAACATGGGTCTAGGTTCTAAACCTAGGGCTTACGAGCTACTTACAAAACAGGTTCTTTAAATAGATGACTCAGGTGGCGTTCCTCTTCGTCCTCGGAGTCCGGGGTTCGGTGGGGCTATCGTCAACAGTGCTTAAGGTGTCGTCAGTCATGCATATCGAATATTTGTTGCCAAAAGGCCAGCAGCAGAGAACGCCCGCTCGACTTCCACGCTGGTTAGCACCACTGTGCGAAAGCATACAAATGCTAGCCTCAAAAACATTAATCGACGTTAAATAATTCACACGCATAATCTTTCAATCTCGTTCGAGATCTCGAAAATATTAATCGAGATCTCGACCGAGATTATAAAAATCGAGATCTCGTGCCGACGAGATTGAATCTCGAAAATCGGCACGAGATCTCGCGAGATCTTCGATCGAGATTACATTCCCTAGACAGTTACCGTTAGGTTAACAAATTTCTATTGTATGTTTGCATTATTAGCAACTATAGTTATGCTTATGTGCGAAAGAAGTAAACTGATTAATGCGATTACGATAAATACAAAGAAGAGAATAATGACAATGATAAGATTACACATATGGTATCCACAAAAATAATTTCATTCACAAGACAAGCACTTACCCACTACATAGTGATACATCGCAACGGCGTCTTTCTTCTATTTGTTTACATTTTCGAAAGTCAATTCTTATGAAGACTCCATAGAAAAACAAAAATAAGAATAAACCAGTAGAAAAAATACACTTATTTAAAAATACCATAGCCTCTGACAGAAAGACAAACGCACATTCAAAAGCGTTATTGATAGTGGCAGCTTATCAATAGTTTTATGCATTCAATTGGTCATTTATATCACTAATGCCACCATCAGTCTGAACGTTGACGTTCATCTTTGTGTCACGTATAAGGAGACCGAAGCTATTAAAATTTCATTCATTCATACAGGTAATGCTGCGAGCATAATGTAAGAGCTTCTGTTTTGGCTACCTTAACTTTGTGGTTAACAAAAGCAAGGTCTGTTTTTTTCCTTTAACCGACTTCCAAAAGGACGGAGTCTAGTTTTTTGTATGTTTGCTATGCGATTACTCTAAGAAGGCTGGACCGATTTGGATTTTTTTTTTGTTGGAAAGGTTACCCTTATACCTCTGAGGTGGCTGTTGCAACCAAATCAAATCAGGACCAGATGATGGGGTCTTGGAGAAGTCGAGAAAACTCTTCAAATATTAGAGGGGTACACATTATAGCAATTTGAGTATTTTTCATTGTAATTCGTGCATCACACTAATGTTATAAATGTGAAAGTTTGTGAAGATGTTTTGGATATTTAGATGTTGGTTACTAAATAACGGGGTAAAAACTGGATGCATCAAGTTGAAATTTGGCGTGCAAGTAGACCAAGTCCTGGATTGAAACATAGGATACTTTATATCCCGGTAAAGAGTTCCTTTGGGACAATAGCGGGAACAACGCGGGCGAAGCCTCGGGCAAATACTTGTTTCTAATAAATCGGTTTCTAATAAATTCCAAATTTGTATAAGTGAATGTCTTTATTTTACACCCAGATTGGACAGTGATTACTCTGACACTGACATAAAAGGTTACGTTTCATAGTGGTTCTAAGATAACTATTTGATGTGATAGGTAAATTAAAATCTGAAATCCTTATATTTTTTAAACGTGTTTCTAACTACATCAACTAATCTAATCGATGCCGTCATTGCAATCTGATTAATAACTCATCCATTACAAACCATTAGTTCTTAAACAGACAAGCTCATGGTTCAACTTGTAACATCAAGGATGCCCTAAGGTGTTCAAACATATCGTCCAGTCTGACCAGAGCTTTCACCTTCCATAAAATGGTTGAGTCAGCTTAAGGGGCACGGGTCACACTAACTGGTAATTGCAGATGATTACATGTTCGGATGGTAGTTTTAAATCCAACACACCCACGCACGGGAGCGGCATTTGATTAGAAAAAAATGATGGCCAGTCATAAAAACGTCTGAGAAAGGATTCCGTTGGATGTGCGTAGATTTGGACGTAGGATCAAAAGCACCGTATACCGTATTTAGCAAGACAAATATCCTCGTCTACCATACTTGACACGTATTGTCAAACTTTAAGCTCTATCTATATAAATGTATCTGCTTCATATTCTGACTAAGCTTAGCGCTCATTCAGTAGAATAGATTATGTAGGTACCAGTGGCGTGGCGTAAAAGATATCCTTGGGCAAGCCGGTGCAGATTTGGCGTACAGTTTCCTTAAGAGCTGTAGAATAAGGTGCTCAAATGTCTAATATTAGGCAAGCCGGTAGGAATCGAGTTCTTTGAGCGCCACGCCACTGCTAGGTACTTGATATTTTGTTCATTATTTGTAGAAGCAGTTTAATTACTAAATAAGCTTCGTTAATATTCTTGTAAACTTCATACATTTGTGCTGAATTAATTGCGTTATTCATTTTATGCCACACCTGGCCATAAAGTGACTTTTTCCGCACGCTACGCGCACGGAAAAAGCCGCTTTCTGGCCAAATGTAGACATAAAATGCTGTACACAACACAAGAGGTATTAAAGAAAGCCCTCGATCGCATATTTACGTCCCTCGCCTACGGCTCGGGCCACAAACATCTACGATCTCGGCCTTTCTTTGTATTACCACCATAGTTGTGTAATATACTATAACATTTCCAATTTTCTCTATTAACTGGTTTCTGCTTTCTTACAATATTAATATTTTGCTTCATCGATGCTTTTAGTTCCTTACCGTACTTTACCTTCACATCAAGCATGATAATGTCTTAGCCTTTCATTTCCTTTCCCACCATAATTATATATTATGTTTTTGCAAAGATAAAACTTCACGCATATAACGGCAAGTCTTAAGCTTTGTGGTGCCGTGGTAACATTCTCCTTTTCATTATTGTATATCATAGAAAATGTATAGGCACAGACAAAACGATTACAGCACTTATAGGTAGTATAGATTGTACTTGCCTGATGACAATACAAATTATTACTGTGTATACGCTAGTCTGCTTTCCGAAAATTTGCAACAATTAACTAAACTTCACCTATGTTGCGTTTTTTTAACGATTTTTAAAAGATCAAGAAATAAAATTAAAAGAAAATATTGCAATAAATCAAAACAAAGGTTTCAGAAAGAAGCCCAGACTTTTTATATAGGTCCAGTACGTCTAGCATAGCTGGCCGCGACTTCATTTCTCGCGCGACAGAGCATCACCTGTCACTGTCACACGATATTGTGTGGAAAGAGATAGGTAGCATTTGTCGCGCGACAAAGAGTCGCGTGTCACAGTTGTGCTAGAGGTACAGGAACTGTAGTAAGGAAACTTATAAAAATTACAGTGAAATTAGAAAACCCCCTAATTTACTTCTTGTCTCAGAAGTATAAAAAAAAAACCGTAGATAAATTAATATCCTTCAATCTGTGACGATAAATATTGAAATCGCCAATCTTTACTGATATTAACAAGTCGTATACATAGAAATAAAAAAATCGAACGTCAGTCGATACTATCGATTCCATGGCTTTAAAGTACCGGAAACGACGTCCAATTACGAACGAAAGATGCGAATTCAAGTCGAACCGAGCGTCGTAGATTATTGATAGACTCGATTTGACTCGATAGATGCCTGATTTCAATACCGACCTCATTATTTGCAACGCGGACCTTTAGTAAGGTTGTACGGAATTAAAAAGACGGGTTTTATCACACATAAATGAGAAATGTTTCTTATAAATCTGTTGGTTCCAGAAATATTTATAACTCGTTTTTTTAGAATTCTGTGCTGTAGATTCTGTATTACTACAACTCTGTACTATGTAGTTGATCTACGAAATCTCATCATATTGTACATTGTTGTAAAGGCCGGAAAATAAGTAATAGATAGACGAGTGAGTTCGACGGCCGACCAGAAGGGGAGAGCCTCGAAGAATACCAGTCCATCTTTTTCACACCTATTACGCCTATTACGAGGAAACATAATTAATTTAGCTTAAATAAAACTAATAACACGTCTAAAATCTGCCAAGTAAAACCGGCCAAGTGCGAGTCGGATTCGCACTCCAAGAGTTCCGTACCACCGTCATGCAAGAAACACCAAAAAACATTTCTTGTATGTCCTTTTATTTTTTATTTTTACTTATTTTGTTTTTATAATTTTTTGTTACGGCGGCAATAGAAATACATATTTTGTGGAAATTTCAAGTCTACGTTTTAAAAGATACAACCCTGTAACAGACGGACAGCGGAGTATTATTAGCTAGTACACGAGTAGTTAGTAGTAGTAGTAGCGGAGTATTAGGCTACTAGTGCTGAGCGGCCAGTGCGGTGTCGTCGATGGGGGTGCGCAACGCCGACAATTTTGTCGCCAAGGCAAACAGCGTGCTTCCATTGGTTAATTGCTATTGTAAACACTACAACAATGTTATTGCTTAATCAGGAACCGGGTAGTCGATCAAAAACTTGCAAGATTTGATTACAGACAGACAGACGCAGACATTCACCGGGACAGTTGAAACTAAAAAAATACGTAAACAATTAGTAGGTAACCGAAATTACTAACCGGTCAATTAGAATGAAAAAAAGACAAGAGTTACAATCTCTGCTGATTCGAATTATATTTATTTTATGCAGTAGACGTATAACCTATTCAATTCTTACAACTAACACAATACAATACAATACAAATATTCTTTATTGCACACCAGAAAAACATATTATAAGGGTACATTACATAATTAACATAACTTAAAGGTAGACAACAGGCGGTCTTATCGCTAAAAAGCGATCTCTTCCAGACAACCTTTGGGTGGCGGAATTGACGCAAAATTAAACCAGAAAGTAGGTGGTGCGAAGGGTAACGAAGCGAGAGCTAATTTAGTATCAAAAGTAAATACCCGTGAGGGCAAACATAAACATACATAAATAAATAGATAGATAAACCTACATATACATACATAAATACAAATAAATAAATAGAGGGTAATATTAACCGCAAAACTGACAGCAGACATTTTAAAGAAACAGTTTGGAAAAGTACACAATTTAAATTATGGGAGGGATAGGTAATGCTCTTTAATTTTGGTTTTAAAAATGGGAAGGGATTCAGCACATCTTAATTTAAGAGGTAACGAGTTCCATAATCTTACGGCCTGGAATGTAAAAGAATTCGAATAGAATTTTGATTGAGAAGAAGGAACATTTAAGAGAAGGTTAACACAAAAGTCATACCTAATAATATGCACAAGTAAACTTATTCATATTGATATTCCTTTATTGCCTTATGTTGTACATATAGGTCTACAAAGGTCGTGGACGTTCCGTGGTTAAGAACATAGTTGTGTGTTTTTGACCATAGATGAGAGTATATGTATACGGTACTCGGATTAACCAGTGGATTTTCTCTACGTTCATCCTCATTAGTAGAAACATTTGGTATATAAAGTTAATTAAAAACGTGATCTGCTAGAGGGGCAAGCAACCTTTGACCGCAATATCGCATTATTCAACTGTTTGAGCTAGGGTGCCTGTCTTATTAACTCGCACAGGTCAAACAGGTCTGACATGCAGTGCTCTTTGGTAGTGCTAAATAGTAAAATATATGATTCGGATATAATTGTAATTAATGATGGTCACGATTCAAGACATTATTTTGTACAAATTTAATTTGTATAATCTTTTATTTATAAAATATTGTAAAAATAAAATTAGCTTTTTGTCATAGTAGGATATAAACGGCATGCAATAAATAGCTTATCGAAATTCGAGTAGGTACTTTACGTTAATATGGTGGTGCTTTACGTACCATGTAGCCTACACCTCGATCATTCGACGACCACACAAACAATGACTGGCAGACATTTAACAGCAAATGAAAGTAGAAATTGCCTTCTTTAGAAGCGATCCCGTTCAAATGTGGGTATTTCTGACGTTACAGCATTGAATCATCTTTTGACAACCATAGAAGCATTTTGTATTGGTTAGACGATAATATTAACGAAAAGTTCTTAAAGAAAACATCGAAATATTTCAATTTAATAATCTGCTAGTGTGGTGATGAACTGATTTTCATTTGGCGTTTTGTGCACATTGAAATTCTTCATTTACGTCTTAAGCTGGGAAATAAAATAACGCATAAAGCCTTTTTGGAACCGATTTCAGATAGGTACCTAGAACATTTACACTAGAGTGGAATTAAGTTCTTAAATATACAGTTAATTCATATTAAATATGAATCAACAAATCTTGTTGATTAACAAGATCACTTAGGAAATTCACAATCATGATAGGTACTCATGATAACCACAATTTTGAATTTTTGCGGGAATTTATATGAAACCTGTTGTTAAGATATTTTTACCTCGGATAAAATAGTAGGTATTAGGAGTTACGTATTATTAAAACTTAAAAACTGGATATTACTGGATTGGACTACTTATAATAAACACATTAATTATTTTTTTTACTTCAGAAAAGTACCACAAGAAGGTGAGATGGGCCTTCAAATATTCTACTTCATTAAACGAAAACTAAAAAATTAAACTTTTTTCAATACTGTTTACTGAAATTATAAATTTACTCGATACTGATGAGATTAATTGGCCTAGATAGAAAAAATGAAACGCGAAGTTAGTTCTGATTAGGCGTTTTTAGCAATGACTGATTGAATAAAACTTGTGCTATTTAATTTATATAACAAAATGTTGTAAATTTGTTTATGCCACACCTGGCCATAAAGTGTCTTTTACCGCAAACTACGCGTACGGAAAAAGCCGCTTTCTGGCCAAGTGTAGACATAAAATGATTTACACAACACGGGAGGTAACAAAGAATGCCCTCGATCGCATATTTACGTCAGTCGCTTGCAGCTCGGGCCGGAACCATCTGCAATCTCGGCCTTTCTTTGTTTTACTACCCTAGTTGTGTAATGGAGTATTTTATATCTTCTTTTCCTCATTATACACGGTGGGGAAAGAGTAACCCGACAAATTTTAACAACGTATTCCTGATGGTATTACAAGTAAATAATGTTATAAAAACATAGGTCGAACTTTGTCATTTTACATTAATAGTCTTGTGGAACATAATAAATCAGTAAATTTAACCCCTCCTTGTAAACATATCCTTACTGGAGGAAAATATATCAAAAAATAAAGAAAAAAGTTAAAATGGAAACAAAAGGTAATTTTTTTGGCCTCGTAGTCGCATACCATCAAATGCTATGAAGGTTAATTGCTGGTCACATTTATTAGGGCTTGTTACACACTTGGAATTTTTTATTCTAAAAATGATGAATACGAGTATGTTGGAAAGTAAGCGTTTTTTGACTATACATTATAATATTACTTTTTTTACTCCCAATGGCCGTTAGAATCTATAAAATTTGTCGGGTTACTCGTTTCCACCGTGTATATGTCATTAACAAGCTGGCTTATATTATATATTTCAACATAAATCAATAAAATAAAGTACATAAATACAAAATAAAGTTCAGTGCGCGGGTGCGTGACCACTGTGATGCGGACCTGGATGGAGCGGAAAGGAGTGAACGTGAGTTTTCACAGTGATCGAAACCTCTACTCCGGGTCAGTCGAAACAGTGTGATTGGTCAACACACGGGCCATTCCTCTCTACTCCGCCCAGCTCCACGACAGGGGAAACGCATCCTTACTCCTTCAATAGTTTTGCAAAAGCGTATTTCGCCTTAACATGCAACTTTGTCTCCGTCGCATGCATAATTTATATATCCTCGGGCTCTGTATATCCTCCCAGGAATGAAACCTGATTGAAATATGTATGTAAAAAATCACATACCTTTGGATGTTAAAAAAGAATATAACCTTAGAAAATTATTATTCCGCAATGAATTTCCAAAAGATTTTCCCTTTATAATTTTGAAACAAAAATCTGTATAATTTGTATCTGTAGCTACTGTATTAAGGAAAAATATTACAAAGGTTACTACAAATATTTTTAAGTTTCACAGTCACTACAATAAATAGCACGCGGAATCTCACTTTACATATTCAGCTGATATGACCAAGACCTTAACAAATTTTACAACCCCAGTTGGACGAGTATTCACTTGAAATGGAAACTTAAGATTTGACGTCAAGTTTCATTTTTGCTTGAAAATTACGATATCAAGCTGTAAGGTGCGTACTCGATAGCTCGTAACACTTACCGTTATCGCGGTACCGTCCGTCTGACGGTCACTCGGTCTCCCCGTTTTCATTTCCACAACGAACGGTATTCGATTTTCGAATATCGCTTATTAATTTTATTAGTATTTTTGTTGTATTTTTTGTCAGTTTAAGTACCTTCAAGGGTTTCTGCTTTCCGTCGTCGATATAATGTTTAATTGTAATATGCGCAGGAAGTAAATTCATAAGACTTACGACTGCGGCTTACGACAGCAACTATTATAGTACATTACACAACTAGGGTGGTAATACAAAGAAAGCCCGAGATCGCAGATGTTTACGGCCCGAGCTGCAAGCGAGGGACGTAAATATGCGATCGAGGGCTTTCTTTATTACCTCCCGTGTTGTGTAAATCATTTTATGTCAACACTTGGCCAGAAAGCGGGTTTTTCCGTACGCGCAGCGTGGTGATGATGTAGCGCAATAATAGTGCTCTGGAATGCCTGGTATCCTGGTGTCCTGGAATATTTAAACAAACGGGAATCACATCATATTTCGTTATTTCCATCAACTTGCAGGTTTTGGAATATGCTCCTTCTAGGAGACTCCCGTTATGTTATAACATGGAATTCTTCAAAAAGCGAAATTTTACCTAAACAGGGAAATTTAAAGGGCATGATTTGTTTCCGAGTCTTGGATGTTTTCTTTGTACATATTTGTATTTATTAAGTATATCGTCGTCTAGTATCCATAACACAAGCCTTATTGAGCTTACTATGGGACTAGTTCGATTTGTGTAAGATTGTCCCCTAATAATATTTATATTTATTTATGACACTTTAAAAACATGACACAACACAATATGAGACATGTAAAAGAGCCCTTGAGGGCCTACTTACAGAAATAAATTATTTTATTTTATTTTATTTATTTTAAACAGCTCCTCGTGTATTATATGTGGAACGAATATTACTTCCCATCAGTGGCTCGTTCGCTTTTGTTTCATAAAAAAAGTAAGACGTCGAGTCAGTTAAATGTGACGAAATTACACTTTATAAACTTATATCAGGCCGGTTTTTAAGATAGTCATTTGGTTGCGACATTAAGCACCATGTCGAATTATAAATTCATCTTTACGAATAAAGTTTAACTAATTTCTTTTCTTTGCTTAGTCACGCTAACAAGCCATCAAAGTTTTAACAAGATGTCATTTTCATAAAAAACTCGTTTAAAGTAAATTTATTATGAACATTACAATTCGGAGAGTTAGTTTTATATAATTTAACTATAAAGTGTTTGTTTTCTGTCTACCTTATAAATTAATCATTTGCTAAAATCTAGGTAACAGCTAGGTAAAAATACGCTTTATGTTATAAACTTGGCCTTTTAGAGTGGTCATAAAAGTCTGTTCCAGGGACTGTCTTCCTTGTAAATTATTCACCTGGTGAGTAATTTTAATTTAATTCCCATTGACTTGTGTCATCTCCACTGGGTTATCTAAGGTTATAGTATTTTATGCAACAGTTGTATAAGTGGGTTCAATAAATGCGAATTGCGTGAGTTACGATACGAGCCGCGAAAGCGGCGAGTATCGCAAATAGAGACGCAATGAGCGTTTTTTGTGTCCGTCAAGATAGCGTACACCGTAAAGATATTCAGAATCTGATGCAGCCAATAAATAGTACCCAAATAGTACCGACGAAATACCTAGGTGAAAAAAATAGTACCCTTAAACTTTTCGAAATATAAGGCCTGTTCACGGTGTACGCTACCGGCGTCAAGCTGGCGTACACCGTTTGTATCTCTGGAACGGCTTTGTTTTTGGAAACGCTTTATATCTCAAAAAATAGTACCCAAATAGTACCCTAGGGCCCTAAAATTTTATTTCTCTAGCTATCGTAGAAGCTGAGATATAGTGAGCTCTTTCTATAAGGAATTCCCGGGTACGCCAGCTTGACGGTGTGAAATTTTGTACACCGTTAAGTTATGGAATATCTCGGCTTCTACGATAGCTAGAGAAATAAATTTTTAGGGCCCTAGGGTACTATTTGGGTACTATTTTTTGAGATATAAATCGTTTCCAAAAACAAAGCCGTTCCAGAGATACAAACGGTGTACGCCAGCTTGACGCCCGGTAGCGTACACCGTGAACAGGCCTTATATTTCGAAAAGTTTAAGGGTACTATTTTTTTCACCTAGGTATTTCGTCGGTACTATTTGGGTACTATTTATTGGCTGCATCAGATTCTGAATATCTTTACGGTGTACGCTATCTTGACGGACACCGTTTTTTGACTTAATTATACAACGTTGCATACAATACTTTTTCTACGACTAGGTTTTAAAATATAAAATACAAAATTAATCATAACCTGGAAACAAAGCAAATATGACGTATGACTGACAGCATGTGTCTATGGTAAACTTTTTATTTTATTTAAAATATACTTAAATTAAAAATACTTTTTTTATGTTGGCATCAATGAATTTAGTTCGGAAAGTTTTGTTTTTCTTAAAAACCGTAGGAATTTAATTGTTTGTTAAATTGGTAGTTGTGCATTTTTACCGTAAAGTTAAAATGGAGCGCTTAATCCTTGACCTAAGTTTAACCTAGATTTAGAAGTCTGTGGCTGCTAGCAATAACGTAAAGTGACTATAACGACACTAGTGCTGTTATGGGGAATAGAGTATAGACTTCTCTGAACTCATATTATGTATGTTCTTATATTAGTGTTCGTGACCAAGTAAAAGACAGATAACAGTACAGGAGTAGAAAAAAATCATTTAATTAAAAGACGAAGAGGAAGTTACATTTTCGTTCTACGAGTCTTGAAGATGAATGGGTTGAATGAAGTAAAGCATTATAAAGTTATTTAGACATCGATTGCTGTGTTCACATGAGTAAAAGTATGTCAGGTGTTATAGAGTATATGTATCCGTCCCCATTAAATAATTTCCATGATTGCATAACAAATTTTGTGGGTGCGCAAAAAAATGCTGTTCAGATGTTCATCCCGTTTATTAGGTCGGGAAACCTGTATTTTTAATTAAATCAACCTATTACAAGAGTGCGACTATAAAATGTCTTTAAAATTACTTTGAATGCATTGCATCAAGATGCAAAGCTCTAGTTTTTACTCCTTATAAAAAGTATTTCTAGGAATGGAAAATAACCGTACCTATCTTAATGCGAGACCAAATTTATAGGGTTTGCTCCACAGATGTAAGAATATAAGGAGATCGGACATGCGGTCGATTTAGTATTGAATCCGCCTGTCGCAAGTTCTTTAACCAACACAAAGAACCAGTAATTGTAAAGACAAAGCACGCACACACCTAAATCACACACACTTGTATATTGGCGCTCCTATTGCAGAATACACGCGCATCATTTCCATGTCTGTGTACATGCGGATGAGCAGCGAGTCGTGTCAGTACGCACGCACACAACGATAATTGCGGGTACTAGGCCAGCGATACCGTGATATCGATATTGAACAATTGTCGAAAAAAGAGTATCTGTCGATAATTTAATGTACCTATTGAAATATTCGGAATCATTGTTAATAATTACTTATAATAATTATTTATGGCAATCAAAATGTTAAAGACATTTGATTTATTAAGTAGATGTCTAATAATTCGTAATATTTAATTTAGTTAATGACTAATAATTCGTAATATTTATCACCTTGGGTTTTCAAATGTTTACTTACTAATTATTATGATTCATATTTTGTTGACAAATGCCTTAAATAATTTCTTCTCAATTCTGATTTACACTTCCACTAATAACAATAAAATAACTAGTGTGTTCCATTAGGCAATTAAAAAAAAAAACAAAGAAACCACGTAACTCGGGTCCTTCAATCAGTGGCATTGTGCCGCAGATACATAAAGTAACCTTTATTGGCTGAATCATCCGAGTCACGTGGTTTCTTTACCTTTTCTTTAATGCCTAAAAGAACAGACTACATACTACGTTTTCAGTAATGCATATTTGGGATATTTTTTAAAGGTGGTTTTCCACCTGCAGGGCGCGACGCGACGCGACGCGGATTGAATTAAAATTTGTATGAAATTTTCAATCCTCTCCTAGCGATTGCATTGGATTGAAAATTTCATACAAATTTCAATTCAATCCACTCGGCACTGCCCATTCAAAAAGCCGGCGACTTTTTGGTAACGGTCGTAATTGATTTTCTGTGAAGTGTATAGAGCATATTGTGCTTCTTTTTAATGGCCACCAAACAGGTCCTCTGCATGTTGCTGCTATCGATTTTTCTTTAATTTCGGGATCACTTGGAAATCTATAAAGACTCTATTATTAGTTTAAATTACACTCGATACACGTCGAGTGAGTACTAGAAATCTGAGATAGCATGCTATGTATATATATGGTCAGCGATAAGGGTAACGAACGCACAAAGGATGGATTTACATAGCGTTTGACATACTGAATACATACCTGTTATGTATACTGTAGCTAGTTGTAATGACTGTTAGCTTAATAGTCTATTTCTCGACGTGAAACATACGTTTCCCATTTTGTATTTCGACGTTTGGAGTTCCTTTACACCTCCAAAACATAATGTTTTGACAACGGAGACTCCTTACATCTCCATAAATTTTAGTCTATGTTTGCCTATTTTCTATATTTTTTATCGTGTTTTGACGCCTAGAGACCCTTTACATCTCTAAAAATGTAGTTTTAAGTTTTGTAATGTAATGGATCCGGAGATTATATACGTCTCTCGGTAAAATGTAAAAAAAACTGTGCCCAGTTATTTGCTTGTTGCATTTTATAAATATTGTCATCTTATGTAATAATGTCACAATTGTTGTAATGATGTTTTTAAAAGAGAAACTGGTGAGTTTCTTCAGGCGCTTCTTCTCACCAGAAGGTCATCTACCGAAGCGCCAAAAGAAAAGAATCAGACATGTAAAAGAGCCCTTGAGGCCTACTTACAGAAATAAATGAGTTTGAGTTTGAGTTTGAGTTTGAGTTAAAAGTTCAGTCAACATCTGTCTCTGGTACGCTAGTAATTTGTTAAGTCAGTAAAATAGGCTTTGTTGTAGTCGATAATACAAAGAACTCAAAATATGATAAGGACACTAACTAAAGTCCTTGTACAGTTTTTTTTTTTGTAATTACACGTGCGCCAACAACAATGGACATTATTGTTGCATGTTATATTTTACACCTGGTCGAACCCAAATAATGCATTTATTGCCTTTATTATTTACTACTCTCTTATCTCATTTTGCATTTCTACTGTGCAGGTAAAGGCAAGCGGTTAATTTGACACTATACAGGGAGAACGCTTTACTAACTCGATATCGTGGACCGAGTAGACTATTGACTAACCAACTTAACCTTATCGATCTGATGTTCAAGTTTTAAATGGGAGCACATAGGATACTTTTTATTCCGGAAAAATACGGTTCCTGTGGGATATGCGAAATACGATTTCTACGCGGGCAACGCGGGGGGCAAAATCTAGTATGCCATACAATTCAAACCCTTTGTAAACTTAGGTATATAATATTTGATTTTTACCACATAAAATACTAAAAAAATATAATAACTCCACAATTGTATTGTATTTTCTATACGTTTAATCGCCAGTTAAAATATCTAAAGGTATTACTAGTATTATAAAAAAAGTATGTAGCTAAAGAAAAGGAATTGCTTATTTTGCACAAAAAAATATTTTAAAATGTCGAAATTCACTCATAGAGTTTTTTTATCAACGCATTGCATACGTACAAATCATTAGCTAAACAATTACACATCATTTATACTTCATACCTAATATTATATTAAAGACAGTATCCATCCTTTCATTTTTAAATTATTTTTAGCATCCACTAATCCTGGGCTGGTTTTATCGATACGTGGTATAGGTGCCGCGCAGCAGTATCCGCAGAGCACAATATGGCGGACATCGCTGCTGCACTATGAGAAACTTTGTCATTGAATGTATCGTTTTGTACCCCGTTCATTGCGGCGTAAACACTGTGCTTCGCAATAATGTAACTTGTACAGCAGCAATGTAATACAATATATTAAATGACAAACATGTATAAGCTTATATGGATACAAGTCAGATTATTAGTTAAATTCATGGTTTTATTAGAAATAAATAGTATTTACCTGTGAAAAGTGATCCCATTGGTGTGGAAATTAATTAAATCACTGCGATGTTTGCAAGTAATTATTGCACAACTCGGCATTTTGGCAAAAAACAAAACTTTCACTGTGATCAGCACGCGGGCACACTCGCTAACAACGGACGGTGTACTGGCGGCAGAGTATGCACAATGAGCTTACAGCTGCGACACGGTCGCCGGCGGCTTGTCCTCTCTCTATTATTCTATGCTCTGAGGTTTGCTCTGAACATCATGAATTTAAATAGGCTGAGTTTATTTTTTGTTGCAAATTAAGAATGTAGCTACGAGCTCCGTTACTCATGACATACTTAACAAACATGTTCGGTCCGACAATAACATACCTTCGATACGTGTTCTATAAGTTTCAGGAACAAATCACACCCCTGAGAGGCCCAGTATTAATAAATACATAGATCATGCAGTTCATCATTATTCTTTAGAAATATTAAACTATTGAGATTGTCTAAAAAATGACGCCTTGCTTTTTATCGCAAAGAAGAAATCTGGCGCATTCTGTAATAGTTTTAAAAATAAATTTTATTATTTTTAACATCATTCTGATGACGTCATTATATGTAACTTTATTTTGGAGTGCGTTATCTGATAGTTATGTCAGTCAATGACGAATAGTTTTATAAAGAGTAGTCATTATGATTGTCAATATCGTCGTGTGAAAACGAACTTGCAAAATACACTGAACGAATCACAAGTGGTATTCCACCAGAATGTCGGGCACATAACGTATACTTTGAAATCATTTTCAATTTATCATAGCTTACCAAAAATTGGACAATCCCAATTAGGGTGCCTCTCTACTAAGTGTGAAGTCGTATAAGAATGAGTACCTAGTCAAAATGTTGAATTCTAACAGAACCCATATTAAGTACCTTACGTAATTTATGTGAAAAATATTGTCATTAAAATAACGTAGTTTCTTCTTTGTTACAGATATCACGCTATATATCCGAATCATTGAGACAAGCTAGTGCAGTGCAGTGACACTAAGGATTATGTTCAGTGCCAAAATAACTCTTACGATCAAGAACAGAAGGTGACAATTGTGTTGCTCATGTCAGTGCTGTGTTGTGAATAATGATTGTTTGGCGAACGAAGAATCCTAGTCGTCGGAAAATCGGTGGCTGGTAAGAAGTTTTTGACTTAATTATTTTAATTAAATTTATTTGTACGGAATTTAATCTTCGATAGCAGAGAACAAGAAAACCAGGCAGGTTTACCGTCGTCGTACCTAATGGTGACTCTGGAAATATTTTTCTTTATTGGTAGTAAGTCGAAAGGGTTGTAGTCAATATTATAGATTTGTATTGTGATTAACTGCAATACGTAAATATCACAAAATACATTTGTATATTCCCATCGTGTCATCGTGGCTAGGCCAAACTATGCATTTTGTTAAACGTTCATTTACCAAACGTTATTTCGCCAATAGCCGTGAATAACAAATGAATAGTTTGTTAAATAATTATTTGTAATATGAGGTTTTGTCAAGTAAATAATGTGTGTAGTGAATTATCTGTAAAACGTTATTTTGCGAATCGACTAATTTGTCATTTCCCACTGGTTAATTTGCGAAACGTTGTTTGTCAAATGAATATTTTCTGAAACGTTTTTTGTGAAATGATTGGATACCGTTGACTTCACCAATTATATTTGAAAATTGAATTAAACAAAATATGTAAAAATAGAAAAAGGAATAAAGAACACATCACTACATACATAGTACTATAAAACAAAGTCGCTTTCTCTGTACCTGTCCCTATGTATGCTTAAATCTTTAAAACTACACAACGGATTTTGATGCGGTTTTTTTTAATAGATAGAGTGAATTAAGAGGAAGGTTTATATGTATAAAACATGCATAATATAATAAAGAAACACCGTGCGAAGCCGGGGCGGGTCGCTAGTAGACAATAAAACCTCGACATTATTAAAATAGATTTTTGATTGAATCGTTTGTTTGTAGATGTGATTGTCATTTCATCTTGAGTATTACACAGAAAAATAAGGGTAAAGTTACATTATTAGATAGTATAAGAAATGTCACCAAGTAATGAAATGAATGAAATCAAAATGCAATGATTTTGTCCTGATTATGTTATTTTGAAGTTTGCTACCTATCTTCTATTGAATCTAACTAATCTAAAGTTAGCATGCAGTTTATTTTTTATCACAGTCATTTCAAACTGAACTGTAAGCAGCAAATATAATGGTATATTTCTAAATATTACGGTCCTTAAGGGTGCTTTTCCACCAGAGATGTGCTATATCGACCAATGAATATGACTGGTGTATATCAAATCAAACGCATCCATAGCAACGTAGCACATCTCTGGTGGAATGGCACTCTAAGAATACCTGGACAGTTCCATTCATCTAACTATTATGGATTTTACTCTTACATCAACACTTGCAAACATTACGATTTACAAAGTGTCTTTTGAGAAACATTAAAATTTACAAATAATAATATTAAAAATAATAAAAAAAACTACTACAAAAATACGGCCGTCATATTGCCTACACTGAGAAAAATGTCACTTCGGGGTAATCTTAAAATATCGTGATTTCCGTCTAAATTAGGTGCGTTGTCCTAAAATAAGAAGATATCATGTCAATATTACGTTATAATTGAAATGTTTTACGACGTAATAGAATTGTTTGGGGAGATAATCAAATATTACGATACTTGTCATAGTAAAAATTGGTCACAGTAAATAATATTATCCTCATCAAATAATAACGTTATGTAATAGAAAATGACCCACCATCCTATAAATTTGTATGATATTTATAAATAAGAGTATAACTGTAAAAACAATGACAGGGTCACCGTATTTTTACAGATTTCATAGTATATATGAAGAAGTATCTCTGAAAATACGTTGAAGTCCCATTAATGTAGTATGATAAAATTGTGTATGTTTTTAGATGACGCATTATTTTTTAATATTACAATCATATTGTTTTATGTGAATCCTACTAAAATACGAATACAGAATCTTCTTATTTTTAGAGTAAGCATCAAAGTTTAATATTACAGTCATCTTATTTTAAGTGAATCTTACTAAAATACGATGACAGAAACTCATTTACGAGTACGATCCTAGTAATCTGTGGTAGCATCCAATTTTGTACGATTCCTACAAAAATACAATGACAGCACCTTAAAAGATATTATCATCGTAAAGACTGGTCACACTAATATCAGATGACTGACTGAGTTGGCTTTTAGTTGGTCTTGGTCAGTCATATCAGGCAGTAGTGTGTGTGTTTCGGGTGTTCGGTTAATCGCACGGGTCTCATTTTGTGAGTTTTGTTGGTGAGTGGTGAAGCCACGTGAATCCATGTTACAAGTGTCGCAACGGTTTACTAATCATCATTGATCATGGATCAAGCTACGCGTGATTTGCTTACAAAATGGAATTTCACCCACTACATAGAACGTTTTAAGGTAAGTTGATGTACCTAGTCTAGGTTATGGCACATGGTTTCGTACCTAGTACATAACTCTGTTTTGTAATACCGTCTCAAATGAAATACATTGTTTGTTTTAGGATGGTGACACAGCACTGGTTTTACCACTGGACTCGTCATCGTCTGTGGGTGAAGTTGTTACTGAAGCGTCCACTGTGAACAATTTAGTAAGTTATTGCTTATTAGACTACTGACTAATGAATGTGAAGAGACTAATGAATGTCAAGGAAGCGAGGGATGTATGCCAGGATCGTAGCAAGTGGAGGTCCTTGGGCTCTGCCTACCCCTCTTCTGGGAAAAAGGCGTGAGTTTATGTATGTATGTGTACTTAGACTAGGTACTTATTTGTTGAGAAGGTTATTTTTGACATTGAATATTCTTTACCCCTAACATAAACAGATAGGTGTTTAACGTAAGTCCTGTAAATGTGACTTGATGGAGTGTTTCTAGCTATGATTCAAGAAAATCTGTTTAGCAGTTTAAAGATTAACAATCTACTTAGTTGGTAATACTATAATTACTATTTGTATTTCAGGTGACTACCATACTGAATTCGTCAGCAGAGGGAAGACAAATAATATAAATTGGACAGAAAACGGGCGACGTACCCTCAGACGTGCGTGGGCATTTATCTGCCAGCTGACGCTTACCAGGCTAAGCGCAACATCTCTGGCTGGTTGGTCACCGCCAGAAGGGCTCGACGGCGGTATTTAGTTTCTTTTTGGGCCTTATAGAAAAGGCTAAGTCGCGATCCCGCTCCAAGTCCACTCCAAGGAAAGACAGCCCTTCACACGCTGGTATTGACCTGACCGGACTTAAAGAATGCACTATGACTAAAAATACTGATCTACTAGTCTGTAATTATTCATATTAAATTCCTGCGCTATCTTATAAATAAATACCTATCATTGATTCGAATTTCTGTTTCTATTTTTACATACATACATCCGTATCTGTTCTTATTTTAATTGCACTAATCTGGTTATTTCTTGTTTTCTTTACTTTACATGTTCATTTCTTATTCATAGACAATCGCATTACCAAGGTACCTTCTTCCTATTTTTTCACGGGCTCCCCATTTTTAAACGGTTTTATATTTTAGCTTACCGTGTTTGTGTCAAGTTTGTTTGTTTAGGTCAAATCTTGCGGCAGATTTTTTAAATTTAATAATATTTAAAAGGAATGAACCATTATTTGGACCTTTAGAGGGTTTAACAATAAAAATAGCCCGTAAAGTAATGGAATATAACTATATTGTACCTATACAGTTATGTCCTTCCAATTTTTATATGCTTTCCTCGTATTTCGGGTTAGGTCCTATTATTTTTCCTACTATTTTCTCATACAGGGTGTAACAAAAAGGGGGTTACAAGCCGAAAGGGGGTTGTTAAGGACATCATTCTGAACAACTTTCACTGTGGGACCGACTTGATGAGAGCAACTTTATTTTTCACTCCAGCTCGGCTCCAAAATGTACTGGGATAAGAAAAATAAAGTTGCTTTGATCAAGTCGGTCCCATAGTAAAGGTTGTTCACAATGATGTCCCTAACAACCCCCTTTCGGCTTGTAACCCCCTTTTTGTTACACCCTGTATGAGGAAATAGTAGGAAAAATAATAGGACCTAACCCGAAATACGAGGAAAGCCTATAAAAATTGGAAGGACATAACTGGAAATATGAGGAAGTCACCTATAAATAGTAGGAAAAGTATTAGGACCTAACCGAATATATGAGGAAGTCATCCATAAATGGTAGGAAAAATAATAGGACATAACATGAGGTATCATGAAAGGAAACATAAATAATAGGAATCATAATCATATATTGTATGCTGGTCCTACCAACGTCAAAGTGACAGTCATCTTAAACGCCGTTATCATCAGCAACATCATTATCATCGTACTTTTAGGTGATGTCAGTATGCTCCCTACTTTTGGTGAATTCATCTTAATTTACGGTGAACAGTTTTCTCAGTGTATTAATAACAACTGATTGCCATAGAGATGAAAATGTATTATTACTTTTCTGTTTTATATAAAGGTATAGTTGATTTTATTTTATTTTATGTATATGAAAAGTGGGACTCTTTGGATAATAGACTTTTAAGTTCTGGGCTTCAATCCCCAACTCTCTGAATGAGGCATGATGACTGTGTCTTGGTGCCCTAATTTCTATTTATTTGCGAGCTCAGAGTAATCGGTTTTTCTTTGTCATTTCGCCACTGCTGAAGTTTTATTGATAATACTTAGTTACCTACCTGTCTATACGAGAACGTACTAAAGAGGAAATTGGTGTTTTTGCTGGAGCCGTGTCCTGTTCCTAACTGGGCTCCGCGGGGCATCGGCGTAGTTACCGATGTGCGCCAACGCCGTCCATGTATCTTCATCATGTGTTATTGCATACGGCCTCAGAGTGGAGAAAACGAGCGAGGTGATTTCCTATTGCCACATCGTTTACGGAGAATAAGATAAGCTGCATGATGGTGTATAACTTTGAGATGGTACTTCCGAAAATTTACAGTCACGCTGGGCGAGGGGTAGGCACCCACTGTACCATATTAAGAGGCCTTAGACGGTTTCCGAAATAATACATTAGTTTAGGAGTATCTCTTAGGTGTATTATATGAACTATATTTTATTACATTTGCACTAACTTAGGCAAATCACTAAAATGTCTTTGGCTAATTTAATAAATTTGAAATTTTTTTTTTACAATTTATTCGATTCTGAATTTTTCGGTTAAAATAGAATATAATAACTTTATATATATTTATGTTTAATCAATTCCATAACCTGACGAACAGCTTGTGCATTTTCATCAACTTTCTTTAAAATTTTAATTCATTTATCTTCAATTTACCTACCTTATGCAACATAGGTAACAGAAATGTAATTTTAAATAAAGAAAAAACTATCATGTTTTTGTATGAGATAAAAAATAAACAAATAAAATTTCATGGAAGCTCACGAGCTCCTCCGTCCAGTTCATTCCTCTATCTTTATCCACGGGAGGCCCGCAGGCTTACTTATCTTCGGGAAATAGCGGAGTGGCAATTTCACTCCCCGTGTCACAGGCCGAGTACTTACAAGTAAACTAGAAACAAAGTGGTATTGTTATTGCTAGTTGTTATTACATTATGCATTCTAAATAGCATAGTTCTATTTTATTTCCGTTCTATTTTTGTTTCCGTCTAATAGATTTACTGCATGCATTTGTTGTTTTTAAACGCCAAGGGCAACGTGCAAGATTTAGGTACAGATCTGTGAAAATCGGTTTTAATTTAAGTAGTGCATGTTTAGATGTCGAAACATCGGCTGAGTTTCTGAATTATATGATGTGTTACCTATATTTTACAAAAAAAAAATGTTTAGCATGAAATGTAAGGCGCACTTTTTGGATTATTATATCTGTCAACGGAAATGTATGTAATCCGTAATTGTACACAATTCCTAGGAAATGTATGTAATTCCTAAAATCGCCCGGAAATGTGTGAAATAAATTATATTACACAAATTTCCTAGGATATCTATACATTTCCTAAACGGCAATCGGATATGTGTTTATCAAGCCATAATATTGATGATTATAATTACTTTTAGGTACGATTATTAGTGAAGAGTGATCACAACATACCCCCACTTACTGTCCAAGATAAAAAAAACTGTTACAGAGCCACAGTTAGGTACGACGACGAGCGAAGCGAGGAGGAGTGTTAGGTATCTTGCGATCACAACATATCCCACACACTGTCCAAGATAAAAATCTGTGACAGAGCCACAGTTAGGTACGACGACGAGCGAAGCGAGGAGGAGTGTTAGGTATCTCACGATCACAACATACCTCCAAGATAAAAAACTTTTTATACATTTCCTAATACGATATTGGAATTATATACAATTCCTAGGAAATGTATACATTTCCCAGGATATGTGTGTAATAAATAATTTTTAAAACAATACCTATTTTATACATTTCCTAAATAGCTTCGGAATTGTATACATTTCCTAGGATTTGTATATAATTCCTAAATTTCATACATTTCCGGTAAAATATCTACAAAATAATGTCTTACCATCATGATTCATAATAACTACTTAATAATTATGTAACTTTATACTAATATAGTAATTGAAAATGCAATTAAGTGTGCCACTTTAATTTACCGAACCCTGTGTTCAAAGTCAGTCTTAAATCAGGTTTAGCGCAGGCACGGGTGATTGATGAACACGACCCACATACGACGATTCAAGGAAAAGGTAAAAAGTTGTCGGTTTGGGAAATACATCATAAAGGAAATATTATTTAGCGGTGCCCGCTATCCCATTTGCATGAAATATAATATAAAACTATAGAAAACGCACAACTTTTTTTTTGCATTATTATAGTCGAATGATTAGGTATATTATAGTTGATCAGTTTCGTAATTTGTACTGTTGGCCAATTTTCAAGGAAAAATAATGTACGGCACATAGAAATCATCACATTAAGAGGAAACAGTAAGGCCGAGAGAATTGAAAATTAGGTATTTGTCAAATGTGTCGCTGTCCCGCACTGCCCGCCTCTACCCCGCAGAGCGCGATAGAGACAACTGCAGCTTGGACCGAAAATTCCTTTTAAAATTTCATGAAAACAACGTTTCGTAGTCCCCTGATTTCTTCCCCAAAACTTAACCTATTTAACTAGTTTTTTCATTAAACATTAAAGAAAGGCTTTGGCCGTGTTCCTATGTTTTCTTTTTTTTTAATAATCTAGTCAAATTTGTTTTCTGGATGTGTGAACACAGCGGAATATCTGGCATTTTTTTTAGGTTTTTGAAGGTTAATATCTCTTTTGAGAATCAATTCATCGTAAAAAGGAAAACATAGGAACATGTCAATAGTAGCCATAGATTTTTGGACAAAAAAATATTGCTCTGCTGGCATTATCCAGGGAGGAAACAGGGGACTACGTTTGTATGGAAAAACTGCCCTCCTGTTTCCTCTTAAAGGGTATTTCTCCAGAAATATGTCTGCGACTCATTCATCTGTCTCCATACATTTAGTATGAAAAATGGCCAGATGAATGAGGTGACCGCAGACATATTTGTGGAGAAATGCCCTAAAATGTATGCTGTGTGTTCTGAGTTTAACATGCAGGGATTGTTATAGCTTGTTTCTCATCTATATGTTTTAAATGATAGAATTTTAATGATTAATTTTAATTAGGTATAATAATATTTATTGCGCGCGGTACCAACATCAAAGACATTCCCATACCGATAAGGCGGTCTCTCTGTCCTCAAAACCTTTAGATACGTGAGTGGCTGACGGGTAACTGATATTCATTTCTTATGTATTGTGTTTTATAGTTTTTCTCAACAATTAATTACAAAAATCACTTATATCATATATTCTAGAATGGTGTGATTTTGGGCAATTATTTCTTTCTTCGAATATAAAAGGAACAATAAATGAATATAGGTTTTTCTGTTTCTATTTAACAAAATTAAATAAAACTTTTTTTTATCGTAAATTATAAAAAGTAAGACCGTAAGTGATATTTACCACCGCTACGTGGAGAGAAAATTGTATTTCCTGGCCTAGGAACGATTTAAAATTATACACACATCACATCACATTAGAAAAAATACTCAAATTGCGTATCTATCATCACAAACACAAATACCTGCGTTATGGGACATTCTTTATTTTACCGTGTGTGTATGTTATTTACAAGGATTCCGATCCTTGTAAATAACATACACACATAACACACACACATAATTGGAGAGATATTTACCAAGGACCTTAAAATAAATAGCCGGACGTAGCCTCGCTAACAGATTAACTGAAGAGGTCGTGTGATGTGTGCGTGCTGCTCGTAGTAGGCTACTAAGCTTGCTTATGTATGCGTGCGGCTCGTAAGTATAAAGCGACCGGCTCACTAGAGGTGCTTTAGTGATCTGTTAGCGAGGCTACGTCGGACTATTTATTTTAAGGTCCTTGATATTTACCTTAACTCTGGCGGCGGTGATGTTGTTCAGTTGTATGGAAGGTGAATCTATTTTATTTTGGTAATAGAATTCCCGGGATTTCTAAATTAAACAAGTTACTCAAACATTAAAAACATGTGTTTGGATATTTACATTAACTATTTGAAGTTATCCGTTTTATTCGTATTCTTTATACATTAACATTTGTGTAACAATTTGTATGCTTATAACAACAGTCAAAAACATTTTCGTAACGTTTTGTATAATCGCGGAATACCGGAACATAATGTTCTTAAAATTATATTTTTAAAGAAGCAGTCACTTTCTTAACTTTTGCCAGGATTTTGCCAACTTTATAAGTAAATCTATCCGATTATCCGATCCATGTATGTACTATTATTATAATTTGCCTCTGTACTTAATGATCTTACTAAAGTTATAACTCATTTGGCAAAGGGTTCACCAATTGGCATATATTATACCAATGGTAATTTACTGTCAGTATAAATTACCTTCCTCCCTCTTAGGCATTTATTTTAATCTTATAATAAACGATAATGCAATATGATTACACGAGTAGGTAGGTACTTGGAAAATAATAATTTATGATCAATTAATTGGAAATAAGACAGATCAATTTAGTAGATTATGTGTAAAAGTACTCTGTGTTATAATTTTTCAGATCGGTTCAGCCGACTTCATGTAATCAGAGTACATCTATCTATATAATATAGGTACATATACATAGATAGACATCTTTATACATACATAAATCAAAGTCGGGTTAGTTACACCATTTATAACTCAAGAACGGGTGGACCGATTTTTGTAATTTTTGAATTGTTTGGTTTGTCTCCGCCCCGAATAACAGAAAAAAAACTGAGGCAATACGAAGTTAGCCGGGGCAGCTACTTAGTAGATACATAAAAAAGTTTCCAAAGAACTGAGAACCGTAAAGAAAGGAGACTTTGAAAAACTGAGAACCTTTTTTGAAGTTTGTTAAAAAACCACATCTGACCAAACTATGCTTGTCCAATAAAACTCATATTGGTCATGACCAACCTAATTCAACCCTTTTTACTATAACTGCCAAATAGTGTAGATAAACTGCACGTTTGTATGTTTGCATCTGATATCAAGGGCGTCGCATACAAACGACATGCAAAACTTTCTTAACTTATTATGTTTGTGTTAAACGTGTTATGTTTATGGTAGAGAACCCTCAGTGCGCTAATGTGACTGATGGTAAAATAATCAACAGTTTTACTGCAAGTTTTATAATTATATCCTTTTTCAATCTTCCTGCCAATTTACTTCACACAGCATTTATCATAAAATGAGAATATAGATGCTAGTACTTTTGTAATAAAATACCGGATATGGTTTAGTTTTAACGATACTCTAATGCACCGGTTCAAAGAGATTCTAAAATATAACGATCACTGGCCTAGCTTTCCGTTTTATTATTTATTTATTTACTTATTTAGAAAAAACAAAAGTACCTATATCATTCGTACATATTCACCTCGGTGTTTCGTCAAATACAATCGGATGAGATTGACAATATGCAAACCTTGCGTTATGTTCACATTACAAAGATTAATCAACAATGTTAGTTGGAAACAAACTTAAGCACCTCATGCTTCAAACTAACCAGCTTTCTAACTAGGCTTTAATGGCCTAGGACTTCAAGTGACACTAATAATACTCGAATGAAATGGCCGTCCGCTAACATACGGGTAATGTCTTCATAGGTGATTATGGAAGAATTCCGCGGTGGAGCGTGCAACGCGCGAAGAGCGGGATTCCTAACCGTCACACCGATCTGCAACTGATTCATAATAAGCTTTCTTTATACATATTATGAATAGTATGCAGTTCGTTCGAATATCCTAATCTAAACCTTATGACATAACGTAGGTAAGTTACATGCTAAAGGATTATGATTGAGTGCTAAGTATCCGAGGACGATGTCGGGGACAGAGCGAAGTGGAGGAGACAAGTTCGGAAAGCTGATCCCACCACCATGTGGGGTACTAGCTAGGAAGAGAAGGAGAGAGAGAAACCTTGTACATATCATACAATGCAATGAAATAAAATGTAAAATTGTGAAAAAAAAGCAAATACCTATCAGTCAATTTAACCAAAATCAATTGATGTACAAACACTGCCCCCCCCATTTACTTGCCACGGTCTGTGTATGCCAATTGATTGAATTGATTTGAAAGAACTAAATTACCTAAAATTCTACGAAAATCCTCTAAAGTCAACCCGATTATCTCGATTTCTCAATTCTCTAAATACTTTTTAAACATTATTGACCACGATTTTCGTGAAACAATAGTACATTACACAACTAGGGTGGTAATACAAAGAAATGCCGAGATCGCAGAAGTTTGCGCCCCGAGCTGCAAGCGAGGGACGTAAATATGCGATCGAGGGCTTTCTTTATTACCTCCCGTGTTGTGTACATAATTTTATGTCTACACTTGGCCAGAAAGCCAAATAGTTATAATATCTGTCTTGCCTGATTGCTTATCGAGGTCCGCTTTCAAAGAGAGTTTATTATTCTTAAGCGTATTTGCCACATATAAAGGTATAGTCGGTTATTTCTCTTACGTGCCTGTGTAACCGGAGTTCACTAAATAATACCTATTTTCTTAGTATTTCCGCGACATAAGTAAAGGCCATTACCATAAGTATCTGGTGTCGCATATCGGCGGACACGCAACGTTTTACCGGTTCCACACTAGGTCATAGAGTTTCACAAATATTTGCGATAGTGACTAATATGCACATATTAATATCACATTAATTAAACTCAATTAAGACTCAAGGTCTCATTTAACATTCGGAATCTTGATGAATTAGGTGTAAACGTAATTTCTACATCTTTTTTCTAAAGTTGAGATGTATCATGTTAATCTTCATTATTCATGACTATTATTTTATTTATATTGCTCTTAAGTCTCTATTTATTAAATTATAAATACTTTAACTTCTTATGCAACATGAATATACCTACATTGAATTCCTTTACCATGATTATGAAACCTAGAATTGTAGTTAGATTTTAGCGAGTATTAATTATAATATGTATTCATTATATTAAAAACAAATTAATAAGAAATTAATCTCCTAAAGCATATTCACCAGTTAGGCACGCTCAGACTTTGAATGGTGATCGGACCACACAGTACTCGGAACGCATCCAGTATGACAAAACCATTAATAGAAAAGAAGGTATCGCACCATAAATGCAGAGAGGCTTTTAAAAATAATTTAATGTTAATAAAATTTGCGTTATAAATTATGATGACCGTCACCCAAAGTAATGCATTAGGATTTTTTTGGTTTTAAGCGATATAATAAATTTCATTAAATTACATTCATAGCTTCAATCAATTGCTCAAGGGTTACATGTAAGGGAAACGCAGAAAGTACCAGAGCGCTTTTTATGGAAACATGTTTGTCCTTGTACCTGCAATTTATCCTTTATACAGACGGACTGCAACCCAACTGCACTGCACGCCGACTGCGCAGTTGTGATGCAGTTTCCATACAAATCGTAGGGAGTTGCAGTTGGGTTGCAGTCCGTCTGTATAAAGGATAAATTGCAGGTACAATGACAAACATGTTTCCATAAAAAGCGCTCTGGTACTTTCTGCGGTGTTTCTTTGCTAATAGAAATTCATGTACTTATTCATAAATTATTGAACATCTTAATCCCTTATGGCATTCATATAATTGTCCTGGGTGTTAAATGTATGAAATTTCCACATTGCTATGTTTTATTTTTGATTTCTAGGTAGGTAGATGGTTGATGGATGTATTTTCTCAGTCTACGCGATAAGAAAACACTGTAAAGGTTTTCAAAATGTCAGGATGTTTAAATCTTTATAGTATTCGAGATTATGTACTTCGTTACTACTGTTCAAATGACTGTATTGCCTGTGTATTTTTTACCTAGCTTTAGTACCTAGCGCGAAACATACCTTTAATCTACGTGCGTAAAGATTAATTAAAAATAACATAACCTACCATCACATTATCATTTCAGTAAGATTCGAAATGCCTTAGGCGTTCAAGCGAAAAAAATGCATCGTTTTTACACGAAACGAAAGTACGTGATCGTGCGTCGGGTGCACGCGTCGGTTCGCTTCATTGCATTGCTCTCTGAGAGGTTTTATTTCCACTAGTACACTATGCGATTTGTAACGTACAAGATAATGATACATTTTAGGAAGAAAATGAACAATTCTGTCAAACTTGGTTCAAGCCCTGCACGCTTCAGTAGAGGGTTATAGGACAAGAAAGGAAAAAAAGAAGTAAGTAATCAATTAGATTTACGTGTGTAGCTCATTTTTACCCTACGATGATGAAGCAAGTAAAGAGAGGAAACATTAAAAAAAACTAAATACCTTTGTAATAAAATATTTTAGTGCACACGACCTGTGAACGAAAAGTTCGCGGAATGAAATTTTATTAAAGTGTGCTATTTGATTTCTCAATTGCTGATAGATGGCGCTGACCTTGAAGGCCTAATGGGCTAGAAGACTAAAAAAACTGTTTAGTCCGTCAGTTAGATTATTTAAAAATATTGTACACGTATTTTTTCTTTTGTTTGACAAACAAAAACTGACGCGGATAGAGTGCTTAGAAGTTTCGAGTGACGTCACTCCTAGGTACAATTTTCACCTAGGAGTGACGTCACAAGCCTCCACTCCAGAAGTTTGATGACCCATAACTTTGTCGATTTTTAATATTTTGATAAACCAAAAAATACCTGTCCCATATTTTTCCATAATCTAACTGACGTACTAAATAGAATTATATAGTTTTAACCCAATCGTCATCCCCATTGCACGTTAATTCAGATTTTTTGATACTTCCCATCCCATACCGCGCAGACAAAATTTATCAAGTTGTAAAAGAAAGCTTATTTTAAGCATCATTGATGCCATGGAAGCAAACAATGACCCTATTTATATTTGTATGGAAACTTGACCGACTCGACCGACCTTAATCAAAATTAATTAATTATTTTTAGTTCGCAGGAGCGATAGTAAATATATAAGATTTAATTGATATACAAGCACATCATTCATCCTTATAAATAGCTAGCTGCAGTCGCATAGTCGTAAATGAATTGAATTCAACAAATACGAGCAACTATAAACAATCCTATTAGTACTTAAACATTAACGCACGACTTAACGCTAACAGTATACCTACTAATAAACCTTCGTATGGTTTCACGATTACTCTCAAAACAAGCTATAAACCCAGCCCATTGTTTATAGCTATAAAGTGATTTCCCACCGACTTAAGGAGGTTTATGTTTTTGTTGAGACCTTATCAACAAAACAATATAAAGATACTCGGTTGGTATTTCGGATTTAAAGTCATTGGTATGTTATCGTGAATGTTTAAGTTGTTCACACACGTAACGTAACGTTTCTAATAACCCCATAATTTTCTAAGTACTAAGTAGAGGTGTGACACCTTTCGTATGACTCGCATTTGACAGCTTTTTTATACTTAATATGCATCACCACATACTTATTATATTATTCTCACCAATAAGATACAGTCAGCCTGTCCATGTTGAGCTAAGCCTTATTTCGTACACACAACCACAGTATGTTTTTTGCAAATATATATATATATAAAAAGCGTGCAAGTTAGGAAAACCGTTTTATTTTTCCTGTAATATTTAGGATGACATTAATAATCGGTAATTATTACAGATTTTTCTGTTCAGTAACATCGGAGATAATAGGGGGAATGGGGGAATTTTTAACGTTTTTTCTCTTAAATCAAAAACTACATTTCTAAGAAAAAATAAATAAAAACGGTTTTGAAATCTACACATTAAGCCCTTTCATTTGATATCCCACTCAATATAATAGCTCTACTTTTGAGGTTTAAGACTTTTTATTTTCTCAAAAGAAATATTACATTTCACTTTATGAGATAAGCTTATTCTAAGTACATTTTTGTAGTTGAGCGTTGAGTGGTGGCATGCTAAACAGTAAACAAAACGTAGTTCTATAGATTACTTAATATCTAATTAAGGTATTTAAACCAATAAGTTGGCACATAACATCTAATATGGAACATAGCTTTAATAATCCAACTTACGGACTAAACACTTTTTTTTTATTAGTTATTTACCATATTTAGTTATCCTATATGCAAATAAATACCAACAATTTATATTTGTTATAAAAGTTAAAAACGGGTAAGCGTGGATTAGTTTAAATGCCGGGAGCTGTGGTAAATTCACGTTGTGTTTATCAGGGCCGCATTTGGATGATGGGAATTTCATTCAATACATACGCTGACAGTTTTTGTTTGAAAGTTGCCAAGCTTCGTGCATCTTTTATATGTTTGGGCAAATCGTTGTATTTTCGAGCTCCATCATATGTTATATTTTTTTTCTACTCCTGTACTGTTATCTGTCTTTTACTTGGTCACGAACACTAATATAAGAACATACATAATATGAGTTCAGAGAAGTCTATACTCTATTCCCCATAACAGCACTAGTGTCGTTATAGTCACTTTACGTTATTGCTAGCATCCACAGACTTCTAAATCTAGGTTAAACTTAGGTCAAGGATTAAGCGCTCAATTCTAACTTCACGATAAAAATTCACAACTACCAACTTAACAAACAATTAAATTCCTACGATTCATAAGAAAAACAAAACTTTCCGAATTAAATTAATTGATGCCAACATAAAAAAAAGTATTTTAATTATCGTCACATCGTGTCACCAGCCATATCAAAAAAAAGTTTACCATAGACACAACTGTCATGCCGGCTGTACACAGTCGGAGAGACCGGACGAGACACGCGTGACGTCCATGTATTTTATATTTTAAACTAGTCGTAGAAAAAGTATTGTATGCAACGTTGTATAATTAAGTCAAAAAACGCTCATTGCGTCTCTATTTGCGATACTCGCCGCATTCGCGGCTCGTATCGCAACTCACGCAATTCGCATTTTTTGAACCTTCTTATACAACTGTTGCATAAAATACTATTTACCGAATTTTTTGTTTCGTGGGAATGGCAGGAAAAGGTTTTGCGCACTGCGAAGAGCTCTGTTGCCCATCTCTTTATTGGTTTTAAATGTGGTTTGACAGTGTATAGTTTTATTAATAATTTTTCTTATTAATACGATTATATTGTAGGTATACAGCTGATTTAGGCTCATAAGCTTGGTTTCAGAGTATATGATATCGGTTGCTGTTAGGTAGTCAAAGTGAAAAAGTACCTTTATTTTCGACTTAAGTTTTCATTTTCGACATCCGATTTAGGTCCCTTTTTAAAAAAGAGTAAAAAAGGTATACGTTTTTTTGTCTAATAGGCTCGGGTTAGCGATTTTTAATACTATACCAAATTTCAAGTCGATAGCACCAGTAGATCCTGAGATCTTGCTGTGACAGACGGACAGACAGACAGAGTCGCACCATAAGGGTTCCTTTTTTACCATTTTGGTACGGTACCCTAAAAAGTGATGTTTGTATACGAAAGCCCCTACGCGTTTGCGCGTACTATTCATCGTCTATTCTATTAAGATATCGAGTGATAATTAAGTTATGTGAATCGCGTACAATGGGCGTGTAAATAATGAATCTTCTCAATCTATCTTCATTAACGGCTGCGCAGGCACGCCATGTTGCGTTAGGATCAGGAACACACTGCGTCGTAAATTATAACAAACCGTAAAACAACTTCCCATAATGTACCTACGTGTTAAGCTTTTATGTCGTGCGTGTATAACAATAACTGATAGTATTTAAATGCCAGTACCTAAATTATTACCCAGCTCTTTGGTATATGAATATACAGAGTAGTGAAGAATATAGGATCTGCACAGAAACGAACGTAAATCCCTAAGACGCCTAAGATCCTTTACATGTAAAATGTAGTTTTAAAAAATGTAGTTTTAAGTTTATTGTTATTATGTAGGTATATTAGTTATTTGTTTGTTGCATTTTATTAATGAAGGTTCGGGTCTAGAGATATTAAAAACCATACAGCAAATCTTCCTATTTCGGCAAATTGTATCATTTTTAGTTTTTTACGTATTTGTATATTCGCAGAATATTAAAATGTATATTTTAAAACGCATATTTTAATTCGCATACCATTAATACGTTTATCGTTTATCAGTGACTCAGTATAACATTGTTTTTTATAAATATCAAAAAGTATATTTTAAAACGCCTAATCGAACGTTGGAATTTCCTTTTCTGTTGGGATTGCAGTTCAAACCTAACCTAACCTAAATTTCCGGTAGAAAATCGTTTTTGTTGAGGTCGTAGTTCAAACCTAACCTGACCTACTTTTCTGGAAGCGATTCGTTTCTGTATGGGTCGCACTTCTATCTAACATACCCTAACCTACTTGTCTGGTAGCAGTTCAGTTGAGAGAGCATTTACTACCTAGTAGGAAGAAAAACCGCTCATTTACTTATACCGAACGCATAATTTTATGTGTTCGGTATACCTGAAAATATTATGCGAATTTCAGGTATGCCAATTAACTTGTATCTATGCGTTTTTATTATTAGGTATGCCATTTAAGCGGTATATGCTCAATCATCGTACCTATGCCTAGACTGTTATGCGTTTTCGAAATAGGATTTTTAAATTATGCCTAATAAGGGACAAATTTCATGTAATATTGTTATTGTAATACTAAATGTTTTTTAAAAGAGAAACTGCCGAGTTTTTTCCGGAGCTTCTTCTCACCAGTAGGTCATTTGCCGAAGCCCCAACAGAATTAGACATAAATGATTAACCCTTAAGGCCTACTTGCAGAAATAAATGATTTGATTTTGACTAAGTCGGCTTATTTTACCCAGATATATATACATATAGTAAAAATATTAATAAATATAAGAATGATGGTTGAATATGTAATCTATATAAATAATTGTATCGATTGTTGCAACACCTACAACTTTGAACGTATTAAATTTGTTTTGTTTCGATTCCCGATCAAATAATGTTTTTGCAACATCGTCGACCGTAGGCTGAATTAGCGCAAGGGACATTGTTTTGCCTGTTCCTTACCGTAATTCAGCCTACGGGCGACGATATGTATCTGTTTATGTTATGTAAGTAACTATTATTACTTCTAAAAATAACGAATCTTAAATAATTAAGATAGTTTTCCCCTATTATATAGTTTAGACCCATAACTTTATTCCGCCTGCATATTTACACTTGTACTAAAGATGATTTATACAGGTTGTCCCTATAACCGATGTACATACACATAGGGCTGATAGACCAACTCATAAGACATCAGATTAAGTAAATTTGACGTGAGTAAAAACCTTTTAGTTATTGACGTTTTTGCAAAACTTGTGCTGTTTTGAGTGCCATGACTAAAATATGGAAAGTAAATTTTTGGTCAGCCGTTATTAAAATTGATCCGCAAAAAAAAATAAGCAGTTAAATCATTTGGGCAGCATACAAAGATTTGGCTGGCAATAAATAAAATCGGGCGGCAACTCTTGTTCAGCAAACAGTTTAAAAACGGTTAACATTTTAACCAATATTAATCTGCTTTTTTAATCATTTGGCTGCCTAATAAACAGTCGAGCTGCAAAATAATTACTTGGGTAGCAAGATTTTACAATTGGTCAGCAGAGAGTTTAATTGAGATATACAGGGTGTCACTGTGATATATACTGGGTGTCACTGTGTTATATACAGGGTGTCACTGTGATAGATACAGGATGTCACTGTGATATATACAGGGTGTCACTGTGTTATATACAGGGTGTCACTGTAATGTATACAGGGTGTCACTGTGATAGATACAGGTTGTCACTGTGATATATACAGGGTGTCACTGTGTTATATACAGGGTGTCACTGTAATGTATACAGGATGTTACTGTGATATATACAGAATGTCATTGTGATATATACAGGGTGCCATTGTGTTATATACAGGGTGTCACTGTGATAGATACAGGATGTCACTGTCAGCAGAGAAAACATGTCTGTAAGCAGTTTAATTGAGATATACAGGGTGTCACTGTGATATATACAGGGTGTCACTGTGTTATATACAGGGTGTCATTGCGATAGATACAGGATGTCACTGTGATATATACAGGGTGTCACTGTGTTATATACAGGGTGTCACTGTAATGTATACAGGGTGTCACTCTAAAAACGAAACAGCTCCCAAAAGTAGGTAGGTTAGGGTAATTTTTTTTTGATGACCCTAAAACGAAACGGCTCCCAAAAATAGGTAGGTTAGGGTTATTTTTTTTGATGACCCTAAAAACGAAACGGCTCCCAAAATAGGTAGGTTAGGGTTATTTTTTTTGATGACCTTAAAAACGAAACGGCTCCCAAAAATAGGTAGGTTAGGGTTATTTTTTTTTATGACCCTAAAAACGAAACGGCTCTCAAAAATAGGTAGGTTAGGGTTATTTTTTTTGCTGACCCTAAAAACGAAACGATACACGTTGTGAATAAATAATATAACTTGTAAACATTATGAGATGTATTAAAAATCGAAATACCAATTTTATATGAGCCCATCACAGTGACACCCTGTATACATTACAGTGACACCCTGTATATAACACAGTGACACTATGTATATATCACAGTGACACCCTGTATATATCACAGTGACATCTTGTATCTATCACAGTGACACCCTGTATATATCACAGTATCACTCTGTATCTATCACAGTGACACCCTGTATATATCACAGTTACATCCTGTATCTATCACAGTTACACCCTGTATATAACACAGTGACACCCTGTATATATCACAGTGACACCCTGTATATATCACAGTGACACCTGCTACTTGACAGCTGACAATTACCGAATGACAAAATGCGCACACGATTGGCGGCAGAATAGTTGCGCCCAGTTAGGTTTTATTGCCCCCTTTTTTTTGATGAACAAAATGAAATATTTTGCTTACCTACTGATTGCTTACCAAAATTTGATTAACCGTAGATCGCTTAATGCAGCTCAAATATTTAATTTGCTGACCAAAATAATTTAGAGCAGATCAGTATATCATTAATTGCAGCCTGATTTATAAATGTTTGCTTACCATAAGTTGCTTACCAACTAGCTATTTTGGCTGACCAAATACATATTTCTGCTGACCAAAATATGAATATTTTGCTGATCGATTAAATGATACCCCTAAAATATTAAGTAATGTTTCTTGCTATGGGTAGCCAAATAACTATGCTATTGAACGTAATTCCTATTATGTCGATTTCTTCACGGTGTGGCCACAGTAGAATAACAAAACATATTGGTGGTCGAAGTGGTAATGACGCTGGGCCGGAAATCCAGAGGTACCGGGTTCGATTCCCAGTCTGGACCATAGGTGAGTACCATTTAACACGTTCGCTGCGTTATTAGGCCTATAGGCGTAATACGTGGCCTCCCACTCGGTGCGGGAGCAAAATCTGGTGTATTCGCGTTCGTGCGAAGCGTATATCTCGTAGATTATTTGGAGTATGAATGAGACAAATATACCTTTGTAAATAGCTATTAAAGGGCTACTAGTTCCGACTAGAAAAATTGTATTACGCCTTTAGACCTAATACCGCGCTGAAGAAAAAAGTAGTAATTACTTGCGGCTATTAGGTTTAAAGACCTAATATGGAATAATAGGCAATTCAACCTAGCATCGCACTGATTTTAGTATTGTTTTTAGTTAGTGTTGTGCTGGCAGTCGTTTGTTTATGACAATTTAAGACCAGGTTGCGAAAAAATGAGTCGCCGAAAGTCGCGTTGCCGTAAACTGCTGGAATTATCTAACGAAAGAAATTCAAGTGATGATGAATGTGAACTATTATATAACAGTGCTACAAAAAAAGTAGGATAAAAATACTTGAAAATGTTCTTATTCAACCTGGATCAAGTACCAGTGGACTTTCGAGAGAGAACACAGACTCGGGCCTCGTAAGTTTTAGTGATAAGAATATCCTCCAAACGCCACTAACGCCGGTGAAAAAAAAAAAACGATCAACTGGATATTTGTAAAAGTTTGTCTAGGTATAAGAATGTAATTTTTTTTTTAAACCTTTAATTAATAAACTTAACTTAATTAACAAACTTGATTTTTTTACTTATCGACTACATTTTTTCCCATCACTAAAATAAAACTTAAATGTCCCATTGATCTGGTGCGGTATTAGGTCGATCAACCTAATGTTTATTGTGACGTTTTTTTCAAAAATGACAGTTGTAAACCTCAGGCGAAGCCAGTTGGGCAAATATATACTCTATTACAACAGCATAGACTCAAAATTTGTACGATTTCGTTTATTTTCACACAGATAACACAGGTTGAATCAAGTTCATACTCACTAGGCCTTTTAATATAATACCGCACCAGCGGAAAGTGTACGTCTTAGGTGTTCCGACCTAATAACGCACTGAGGTAAAAACAAGTAAGATTATTACCGCAGCGAACGTGTTAATTTTCCTGGGTACTTTGATTTCTTGTGTGTGTGTGTTATGACATAAAAATGTGGTGTAATTTACACCACATTTTTATGTCATAATCATAACACACAAACATCATGTTTCTTTCATATATGGTATAACATTTACTAAATACTGTAAGAATTTTTGAGATAACGCTTGCTATTTGGAATGAAATCTTTAAGCATTTAGGTAAATTTTTAGTTGATTTGTCGAGGGAGAGGTGAAATTTGGAAAAATCGGAAAATCATTTTTTGTTATTCTACTGTGGCCACAGCATGAAGAAATCAACAAAAAAAAGGAATTACGTTCAATTGCATCGTTATTTAGCAACCTATAGCAAAAACAGATTGCAAAAATACTTTATATTTTAGTCATGACACTCAAAACCCCGAATCACGGTACCACTTAGCTCAAGTTTTGCATCGTTATTTAGCAACCTATAGCAAAAACAGATTTCAAAAATACTTTATATTTTAGTCATGACACTCAAAACCCCGAATCACGGTACCACTTAGCTCAAGTTTTGCAAAAACGTCAATATCTCGAAAACTAAGAGATTTTTGTTAAAGTCAAATTTACTTAATCTCTGGTGTCATGCCAGCCAAAAAGCTGAAAGACCTGTATAAAAAACTGTGCCCAGTTATTTGCTTGTTGCATTTTATAAATGTCATTTTATGTAATAATGTCACAATTGTTGTAATGTTTTTTTAAAAGAGAAACTGGTGAGTTTTTTCAGACGCTTCTTCTCACCAGAAGGTCATCTACCGAAGCGCCAAAAGAAAAGAAAAGAATCAGACATGTAAAAGAGCCCTTGAGGCCTACTTGCAGAAATAAATGAGTTTGAGTTTGATAATGACTTGTCTGCCACCCTAGTAAGTAGTATAAAAAACTCTATTATAACTCTATTTAATGCGCAACATAATATGGGATTTGAACGTGTCAGTAGGTAGGTATATATTTAACTTTCGAAGCTCAGATACAATTCTCTGCAAAACTTAATTTAACCTCAAAACAGTGAATCGACCATAATATTTTAAATCGCGTGAAAGCAATATTTATATCGGCGCTGCTTCAAACTGGTTTTCTAAGTTTACTTGCATTTATTCATATATTTTCACTTATGTAAATCTTACAAGATGACGACTCCAGTGAACTATGTCCGGTTGAAATGCACTAACACGCAAATTAAATACTTGAGCTGATTTTAACGATTGCATTGCGTTGCTTAACAAGTTTCTGACGTCGTAGAATCATGTTTCGTTTGGAATTCTTTGTTTTCCTTATAATATCGAAATAGATATTATATCTAATTAGGGAAACTTACAAATTAATTGCAACGTGAGGAAGAAGAGTAAAATAGGGTGTTTTGTGTTTTATTTTTCGTTGATATAATATTGTTTTTGAATACCTATTTATTTTACGAAAATTATTTTTCCTTCCAGGTCCAAAATGGCATCAGATGTCGCGTCGCATATACCGAGGACGACGTTCGTTTGGATAATTTTCACATTGGTCAATGTAAGTATTTATATACCTATCGGATTCTCATATGGACGTGTGACGGTGTTATTTTGAGCCTGATCGCGATCAGAATTATGATACAATACAATACAAATATTCTTTGTTGCACACCAGAAAAATATATTACGAGGGTACATTACATAATTAACATAGCTTAAAAGGTAGACAATAGGCGGTCTTATCGCTAAAAAACGATCTCTTCCAGACAATCTTTGGGTAGCGGAATTAACGCAAAATTAAACCAGAAAGTAGGTGGTGCGAAGGGTAACGAAGCGAGAGCTAATTTAGTATCAAAAGTAAATACCCGTGAGGGCAAGCATAAACATACATAAATAAAATAGATAGATAAACCTACATATACATACATAAATACAAATAAATAAATAGGGGGAAATATTAACCGCAAAACAGACAGCAGACATTTTAAAGAAACAGTTTGGAGAAGTACACAATTTAAATTATGGGAGGGATAGGTAATGGCTCTTTAATTTTGGGTTTAAAAATGGGAAGGGATTCAGCACATCTTAACTTAAGAGGTAACGAGTTACATAATCGTACGGCCTGGAATGTAAAAGAATTCATATAGAATTTTGATTGAGAAACAGGAACATTTAAGAGAAGGTTTTTAGCGGATCTTGCTGATGAAAGATAACTGAAGCGCTCTGATATTGATACCATAGAGAACAATTACATATTTTTAAGCATTAATTAGGTTTTTTGCTCATTGAATTGTAACTTTATGATTTCTGTTGTAAGGTAATAATTACAAAACCAATAATAATTAATAATTGCATGTTTTTTACGCGATTAAGTCCCATTTTGTTATAATAGTGAGTGAAATCGTGAAAGTTCAAATCAATATTTTGTATCATAATTGTTTTAAAGGTGCAATAAAGTAGGTATTGCCACAAAGTACAGCTTCGTACTGCATTTAATCCTAAGGGTCCTATTCTTAGGAAGACTGAAATACCTACCAGTGGCGTGGTGTAAAAGATATCCTTGGGCAAGCCGGTGTGGATTTGGCGTACATTTTCCTTAAGATCTCTAGAATAAGGTGCTCAAATGCCTGATATTAGGCAAGCCGGTAAGAATCGAGTTCTTTGGACGCCCCGCTACTGATACCTACTCACAAGGAAAAGTACCCAACTGTCCGACTTCATTTCATTTTGATACATGTTATAGAGTAGTTTAAAATAGCAGACACGTACTTGCTTCAATTTTTTTTCTGTAGAGGGTTTAGTCACTTTTCAGTACTTTGAAGGACAATATCTCCTAAAAAGTTGAACTTGGGCAGCTAAAAAAATACGTGTCTGCTATTTTAGACTACTCTATAACATATATAACAAAATGAATCAAATCGGAGTCGGACAGTTGGATACATTTCCTTGTCAGACTTGGAAAATTTCGTGGACTCTATTTGCCGAATAAAGAAACTCACGGACAGAAATAGCCTATACAAAGTAACCCGAATTCATTGTCCGTGACTGTATATTATTTTTATTAATACGAGTCAGGCATAAACGCAACAGTAGGCTGTAGTAATGTAGTATACCTGGTAATAAAGATACTATAGATAATTAATTCCTGTATTGCAACATGACCCTACTATCATTAGCATACGTCGTTGTCGCGGGTGCAGTAACCAATGAAATAAAGAGCATATATAATAGAATGTCTATTTGATAGAAACGGACATGTTCTGCCTGCGGCTACTAAGCATCTATGAAGCTCTTTACACGTGGAGAGTTTTCGCTAGAAAAGGTCTATAAAAATTGAAGGCATGTTCACGAATACAATATAACTAACAACTAATTTTTGAATATGGGATTTTCTAACTGAGACCATGGTATATTACAGCTTACCATAAATTTGGCCAATTCCGTACTAAAATCTTTGACGGATGTATGTATGTATTTCCGAGTTGAAATGTCGTTCTATGGAAGCTTTTTTTTTGGGGGGAAACTGACGTTGCACTTAGTGCAATATAATTTTGTATCGCGAGCCTGTAATTCAGGATAATCCTTTATCCACAACTCCACAAAATTTTCGCACGTTTTTTTCCTTCGCGGCCTTTTTTAAAAGCACTCTGCAATAATTATATTGTGAACACAGTTATCAGTATGGATAATTGATAATGTCCTTACTAAAAAATGACAATGTCAAATAGGAAAAGTGACTAAAGAGTTTGCATTGCGACTGCATAGTTAATCTATTTAAGTATGTATTTGGTATTCAAGTCAAGTATGGAGGTTGGGTATTAAAATTCCTAATGTTGATACATATTAAACTCGAACAGGCATAAATGTTCCTCAAAATGAGTTTCGCGTCTGTTATTGCTTGTTTTTCATAATCTTTCTGTACTGTCAAATCGTTTTTGCACCCGCGATAACGACGTATGATCATTAGGTCATTGCCCAGCGAAATATAACAATCATCTATATGGCGTGGCGACTTCGATGATGGTTCCCACGCTGGTTTTATACTAATGAAGTTAGAAAAGATGACGAGTTAAAAATATCTTTTATGCCACACCTGGCCATAAAGTGGCTTTTTCCGCACGCTGCGCGTACGGAAAATGCCGCTTTCTGGCCAAGTGTAGACATAAAATTATGTAGGTACACAACACGGGATGTAATAAAGAAAGCTCTCGATCGCATATTTACGTCCCTCGCTTGCAGCTCGGGCCGTAAACTTCTGCGATCTCGGCCTTTCTTTGTATTACCACCCTAGTTGTGTAATGTATTATTCTTCACTGTCCCTAACTTATTCATAATCAAGCTTTTATTGTATTTTTTTTGTTTATAACAAATTAGAAAGTCATTTCAAAATTTCAGATTTTTCTGTTGAAAAGAATATTATTTATTCTTGTTATAAATCTAGTCTTTATCACAATATTACCAAAAACGTCAATGTTAGATTCGTCTTCATTCAAGACGAGTGGTACGTTATTACTTATTTACGTACCTTATTCAACCTTACAATCAATAGAGCATTGAATCACCTTCCTTGTAAACATTAATTTTATTGATTTTCCGATGGCCTTTCTTGCTATAGGATTTCACTTTCCGGCGAAAGTGTCGTTTGGAATATTCAATTTAGGCGCTGTTTATAGGTGTTATTGACTTGATATATTTAACAATAAGATAATTAAATATCTGCGGAGCATTCGAGAAAACATATTCAAGTACGAAACCATAATAATATACTACGTATTTCGTTTTAAATTTTACGTCTCTTTGACTAAACTTATTCAATTATACCAATTAGGACTCACAACAAAATTTAATTTGTTAATATAAATCCAACTACATAATGCTGAAATGAAAACCAAAACCAACGAACCCACTTAAACGAAGACTAAATATTTAACCAAGCGGGTCATTACAAACCGGATCCTTGTTAGAAAACGTCAAATTCCTCTGTGAGCAGTAATTCCGAATCTCAAAATTGCATTCCACTGGACTCCGTATCATACAAAAACCCGTCTTAGAATAGTGTAAGTGTGTTGAGTAAGCAGAAACGAATCTCCGTTCCGTCCTTGGGGAGGTCGGGTTCGTAAACCAGCTGGCTGGAAAAGCCGCTAGTTTAAACTGAGGTGCTTCGGATCGAGGTCTTTCTTGTTTGGTCGGTTGTTGTGCAGCGTCCGTTCCATTTGAGCTGGTGGCAGCGAACGTCCGCTAACACACATAGCGTACATATCGCACGCTTGCAACTGGACCGCGAGGGGAAAAAACAAACGGATGGATGTTGTACGGTTAGCAGCATTCTCTAAGTGCATAGTTATATCTGTAGGTGATTTTAAACAGGGAGCTAGATTTTATTTTATTCGTACAAAGATTTCATCATTTAAATGACAATGACAAACGACGACAGCAATCGATTTCTATTTAAACTTTTGTTTGTGCGACTTTACTTACATATTATGACGTTCTTGATAAAAGCAAGTACGTATTAAAGTAGATTAAAACATGGAATAAGTTTCATATAAACTAGCGGTCGAGCATAAGAAAACTATTGACAAAGAATTCCCTGGGTGCCAAGTCGTTTCTGCTATCGTTACGTAACGGGTTCCACCTGACTTTACAGTACAATTCAATGAATTATTGAAAAGTGCCTGCTTAGTTTTAGCGCGTGCGCGAACTCAAGTGGGACGAGAGTAGGTACTTGAGCTTTAGATGCTTATCTAGATTTACATTGCATTGGGGTGACAATGATAATGAAATCGGTGACACCAATTTGCAAGTGATTTATCAACTGAGAATGCTATTGGTTGAAAACAATTTATAATATATGAAATTTTGGCATTTTGAAACTATTTGCATGAAAGGAACCACTTTAGCCGAAGCTGCCGCTAGATTACTTACACAACCCATTTGAACCCATAACGATGTGCTTTCATGCCGGTTGCACATTCTATCTTCAAAAGTGATTGGAGAGAATATTTTGGGTGTAGAACTGGTGCTGATGCAGTCATTTGGCATATCCATACAGCAGAATAAAATATTTGTAAGTTCAAAAAGCCTAAACAATTACGTTCTTTCTGACTAGCATACTTTCACAACGTACCATGAACGATGAAGACAGCATCACGTTCGGCGCTCACACTGCTGGCCCTTTGATATCCGTCTAAAAAAAATTAACTGTACCTACAGGTCGTTTCACAAAAGCTGGCACGAATGGATTAAATGATAATGTTTATGTGTGCGTGATAAAATGATTAAATACAGGTTGATTCAATGAGCGATAATCGTATTTTTAGAAAATCTCGTCTCATAACTTCGTAACTCAGTCTGCATTGTGCATTTTATAAATAAAAAAATAATCTAAAATTTAAATTGCTAAAAGGCTAAATGCATAATATTTTTAGGTCTTTAATTTTTTTAAATTTAAATACCGAAAGCATTTTTGTTTATACTAGGCGTTTATTTATTAACTCTGCTTAATATAAAAAACACAAATCAAAGGTTAATTTAGGTAGAAAATTAGGTAAGGTTATGTTTGAACTGTGTCCCCCAACAAAAACGAACGGCTATCAAAAAGAAGGTTAGGTTAAGTTTGAACTACGTCCCCCAACAAAATCGAACTCCTATCAAAAACTAGGTTAAGTTACGTTTGAACTGCGTCCCCGAACAAAAACGAACGACTATCAAAAAATAGGTTAGGTTAAGTTTGAACTGCGTCCTCCAACAAAACGAACTGCTATCAAAAACTAGGTTCGGTTAGTAAATTGTAAGGACACCGAAGGAAAAGAGGGGCATTAAAAAACATAAACCAAAAGTTAAATTAGGTAGAAAATTAGGTTAGTTAGGTTACGTTTGAACTGCGTCCCCCAACAAAAACGAACTGCTATAAAAACTTAGGTTCGCTTTGAACTGCAACCCCAGCAAAAATGAACTGTTACAAAAAAAAAACACTACATTCGGACTTGTGTTAAATATACCAATAAATAATAGATGAAAAAAATTTCGACGTATAAAAGGTATGCAATACAATGTTCGACAAAAAATATTACACAATAGTAATGTTGTACTTAAAATATTTTTGACCAAACAAATTACGGCATTTAAATTTTTAGACAAAACGTTAGTACTCGTATGCAAAAAAATATGTTACGAAAAAAATAATAGACCAAAAAAATTTAGACAACCGGACATAGACCCGATTTTCGCATATATTCGCCATGATTTCGTAGATTGCGGTGACAGTGTGAAAACAGGGTATATAAATTACATAAAAATTCCATGATAGTAAGCTATGTGTCGCGAACCGTCAAATTTACCTTTCGGCCATATCTTTTACCTGCTTAGTCTTAATAATGTGCAGATTAGGTATATGTATTTTTTAATTTTTTCTTGTATAATGAAGAAGTGATATGTACTTCATATGAAAGAAGCATGATGTTTCTTTATTTCTTTTTAATGCGGGTAAATTACACAACATTCTTTCTTTTTTTCATTTCTTGGATCTATATATGTAACTTAAAACGTTATGTACTTGTTTACAAAATATTTGGAGCCCCCCGTATAAGAACGTCACTCAACAACGACAAGTGACATTATTTTCGTTCATTCTAGTCCGCTTTGTATTGACCTCGAGGTCGCCAACTGGTATAGGATGGATTCCCTTGGTACAGTTGTATATTGGGTCAATCTGAGCTGATTTAGCCCGGTAGCCATGAACCCCCCCCTGGTGGGTAGGGAGGGGGGGCACTCAAAGTGACGCTTTACCTTGCTTCGGACAAAAAATTCTATTGACTTCAATTTGCCTACCACCTCATGTTTGGTATCATTTTCGTATAAATCAGGGACGAGGAATTCAATTTCGATATAATTTGTATGAAGTTTCATACAAAAAAACTCAGATTTTGATGAAAATATGAAAATTACACTTCACTTTTTTGAACAAAAAGGTGTATATTCAAAAAAATATGAGGGTTTTTGAGTGTAAAAAAATACTCTTAGACGGGAAATTTAATCAGCTTTAATATAATATATATTTTATGTAACCTTATCATACAACCTCAACCTGGAAAAAAATCAAACGTGCTACGCGATAGTCACGAAGTTATTTTTTCAACCCTTCTCTCTCAAGAAGGTCACATAATATATATGTAGTACATGAATCATATTTCAGAAATGCATAAGTAAGCATGAAAAAAGAAAAATAAAAAAAATGTACTTATTTTCCGAACTTCCATTATAAGTTGGTTTTTCATACAAAATACATGGAGTGCCAACTTAACTTTGCTGGTGACCTGTGCTTATAGTGTGATAAATCGTGAAAATATATTTGCTTTAGATCAAAACTCAAAAATATGTGTGTAACTATACTATAGTTGGCTATAAAAAACGTGTTTTACACTACATTATCGTATATTATTGAATTATATCATCGTGTGTAATGAAATCAAACCAAATACCTGAAGAAAATCGTAGTTAACTTTTTATTTGATTCACCACTCGAGGTGGCATTTCCCACCACAATAGCACAGTTCAATGCACTTTAAGAATCTTTTTTGACAGTTGCACCTGCCACTGTAACGTGTCTTGCACTTGCACCTAACGAGTTCAGTAGGTAGTCCACTATGGCGTAAAGTTGTTGTTATGGAAATCCATCTCCCAGCCCCAATCTTCTGGACCTGCCTAATTTTGAATGGGCACCACTGTTTGGCCCCATTGGTGTATACCCTGGTAAACGGCCCTTAACAGATGCTGCTGAAAACTGGCTTCTGTTGGAGAAATATATTCTAGCTGTAAGTAGATCTTTTTTTTAAAAAGTTCCTTTCGACACTCCTTAGACGATGTACACTCACGGACTTTTTGTTTGGCCATTTAGGGTTCAAATTACATTAATCGTGTCATAGATTGTGTATAACACGAGAAAATTATGCTAAACCCTAAATGGCTTAACAATAAAGTCCGTGAACGTACAATGGCTGAATCTGAAATATTTTTACGTAATTTACGTCTAAATACGTAGTTGCAATTCAAGCGACGCCGGTTTAGTTTACTACTGACTTATTGTACACTAGCATTTACCCGTGGCTTCGCCCGCATTGTCCCCGTTACTGTCCCAAGGGAACCCTTTACCGGGGTAAAAAGTCCTATGTATCAATCCACCCAGTTGTTACCCCGTTATTTAGAAACTAACATCCAAATTTCCAAACATCCACACATTTTCACAAACTTTCAGATGTATAATATAAGTGTGATGTGTTGTCATTGTAATGATATATTTCTGAATCAATGGTTCGGTGTCTTCAGGATTTCCATCTGCCAGCATGTGGGAACCAGAGGTTACATATGGAAAAGATTCCATGCTTCGAAGGCAGTTATCATTCCTCTCCCATTGAACATTGACACAGTGTCGCATCCAGTTAAAGCATGGAATATTGGCAATGCTCTGGCTTTTTCAGGACCTGAAATAATACAAGGTTAAGACGCTGACACAACAAAACACGAGTGAGCACAAATACTAGAATACCTAAAGAATAGCGCATTCTTGTGTAGGCCCTTTTCATGGTTGCAAGGGTCGATGTTATGCCGTTCGTGATATTTAGCTCTTTTTTTCAGTTGGCACTTTTATAGTACGATAAGCTAAGTGCAACATCCTTATGTTGCACTAAGGAAGAGTTCTTATTGGTTCTCACTATCACGTAAGAAATTGCCTCATCCTTTGGGTATTCTAGTACCTATTTGTGCATACCCGTGTCTTGTCGTGTCAACATCTTAATCTTGTATTATTCTAGGTCCAGAAAAAGCCAGAGCATTGCCAATATTCCATGCTTTAACTGGATGCGACACTGAGCCAGCATTCAACGGGAGAGGAAAAAAAACTGCCTTCGAAACATGGAATCCTTTTCCATCTGTAACTTCTGATTCCCAAACGCTGGCGGATGGAAATATTGAAGACGCCGAACCATTGATTCAGAAATCTACCATTACAATGTTCAATAAGTGAATAAACAAAACCAGCGTCGCTAGAATTGTAACTACGTATTTAGACGTAAATTACGTAAAAAATATTTCGGATTAAGCCATTGTACATAATTTAATGAGTGCTGAAAGAATTAACTATTTTCAATAAAAGATCGACAGCCAGAATATAGTTTTCCAACAGAAGCCAGTTTTCGGCAGCATCTGTTAAGGGCCGTTGACCAGGGTATACACCAATGGGGCCAAACAGTGGTGCCCATTCAAAATTTGGCAGGTCCAGAAGATTGGGGCTGGGAGATGGATTTCCATAACAACAACTTTACGCCATAGTTGACTACCTACTGAACTCGTTAAGTGCAAGTGCAAGACACGTTACAGTGGCAGGTGCAACTGTCAAAAAAGATCCTTAAAGTGCATTGAACTGTGCTATTGTGGTGGGAAATGCCACCTCGAGTGGTGAATCAAATAAAAAGTTAACTACTATTTTCTTCAGGTATTTGGTTTGATTTCATTACACACGATGATATAATTCAATAATATACGATAATGTAGTGTAAAACACGTTTTTTATAGCCAACTATAGTATAGTTACACACATATTTTTGAGTTTTGATCTAAAGCAAATATATTTTCACGATTTATCACACTATAAGCACAGGTCACCAGCAAAGTTAAGTTGGCACTCCATGTATTTTGTATGAAAAACCAACTTATAATGGAAGTTCGGAAAATAAGTACATTTTTTTTATTTTTCTTTTTTCATGCTTACTTATGCATTTCTGAAATATGATGCATGTACTACATATATATTATGTGACCTTCTTGAGAGAGACAGGTTGAAAAAATAACTTCGTGACTATCGCGTAGCACGTTTGATTTTTTTCCAGGTTGATGTTGTATGAAAAGGTTTACATAAAATATATATTATATTAAAGCTGATTAAATTTCCCGTCTAAGAGTATTTTTTTACACTCAAAAACGCTCATATTTCTTTCAATATACACCTTTTTGTTCAAAAAAGTGAAGTGTAATTTTCATATTTTCATCAAAATCTGAGTTTTTTTGTATGAAACTTCATACAAATTATATCGAAATTGAATTCCTCGTCCCTGATTTATACGAAAACGATACCAAACATGAGGTGGTAGGCAAATTGAAGTCAATAGAATTTTTTGTCCGAAGCAAGGTAAAGCGTCACTTTGAGTGCCCCCCCTCCCTACCCACCAGGGGGGGGGGGTTCATGGCTACCGGGCTAAATCAGCTCAGATTGACCCAATATACAACTGTACCAAGGGAATCCATCCTATACCAGTTGGCGACCTCCCCATACATTGGATGTCAATACAAAGCGGACTATTCTATTCGTGCCAGCTCTTGTGAATTGACCTTTACTGCAGTTTATAGTTGTAGCGTCTCCCTTTACCTCATCTATCTGACCTTTACAGCTCATTACTTGTTTTGTTGTTAAATCTCCAAAGAAACGGACAAGAAGGGAGATAAGATAACATACAAAAGTTTAATCATTTCTATAGGTCAATCAATCAATTCAGACAATAAATGTCAAAGAACAGATAGGCTTAGCTGAGGTACGGTACGAGTAGCACGATCAATGTGAGCTAATCCAATAGCTAACCGCGAAATTGCATCCGCAACATGCCTCCTTGGTGGCTTTGATAGGGCTGCTTGGATTCTGTTTATTGATTTCGCTTCCTTGTATGATAATTGAATATTCAGATTATAATATTTATATGATCTTCCAGAAGTGTAAGAAGCTAGTTTAGTTTAGTTTATTTTATTTGTGTGTGAAGATGAAAGTTTACTTGTGTTTTGATTGTATTCAAGTATTTATTTATTGGTCTGTATAAATTGTACGTGTACCTAAATATCGTCGTCCGATACGATCGCACATGCTTAGAACCAGGGCTGGGTATTAAGCATTTAACTATTTATTAAATATATTAGTATCGGCTGTAAATACAGCCGAAGATTCCTAACGTGTTCACATGTACTCGTCAGCCCTGCGGCTACTGCCAGCCGCAGCGCCTGTCGGACAATACACGTCCTGCCGCATGTAATGGCTTGTGAAAGCCGTGTGAACCCAAATGCATGGGAGCCATTGTGGTTGTCACGTACGATCGACTCAATTACCTGTAGCTAATTACCCACCAACCTACATTAGATCTACCTACTCGCGGTTTCCTTCAGCAAATCGTGGCAAATTGACGAGGTCTGCTCGGTTAATATACTGTTTGTATTGTGGTCATGGGAATTATGATTATTCCCAGTGAAAGGTGTTGAGAGTAATTGAAGAAGTTCAATTTTAATTGGTAGATTGTGATAATATAAATGACGTATTCAAATCTCTTCCACACGGTTCCCTTTTCAAATGCATTCATTACGGTGCTGGTCCGCGGATACAAAATCACGATTAGTCAACGATCAATCTATTAACGTCCACAATGTCAATAGAAACGTGTCTTACTATTTGAATATTAAGTGCCAGCAGGATCTGTTAGAAAATACCAGATTGGGTATGAATTCAGCGTCATGCTATTTAGCTAAACAACTTTTCCTGTAGGTACCTTTACCTTTGAAACACTGATTAGTATGACTGTGACATGCAACCAGTAAGCTTTCTCTGAGTGAGTGCTCTGTACATCTTCACAATTAGGTACCTACTGACTCAGATTGTTAGTACTTACATTCCATTCAGGGGTCACTAGTTTATAGGTTGCAAATGCAACAGGACTTGGTAATTTGTGGTGCATTTTCCATGAATAATGTATAAGAAGTTGTTCTAAGCAACAATCACTATCTCAACAGGCACTATCTTAGTGCCTGTTTACGTGCGGAGAATGAGAGATCAGTAACGGTCACCAAATCGCGTATCCACGGATACTCTTGAATATGCACATCGCATGACACTTCGTCGTGGAATGTTAACGGTAGTTACATTCACTATGTAACCTCTCGATACATCGTTTCGGTTTCAGCCAACGAAAGTGATACTGATTCGGCGGGTATAAATTATAAGCATCAGACCACATGTTCATTTTAATCCCTAATAAATATAGGCTCGTAGCCGCGTCGGGCTTAGACATTTTTACGATGTCAACGGCTTAGAAATAGGAACGTTAGTATTGAATTGCTTAAATACATATTATGTATTCTAAGCGTCTATTTATTAGGGATTAAAATGAACATGTGGTCTGATGTATATAATCTATATCCGCCGAATTATGAGTTTTTAAATCTCGCAATTTTATATCTATTTATCTAATTTAAAAGTTTGTTTTGAATCGTTTTCTTCGCTACCAAATAAAGTACCTACATATCAATAAAATTATGTAAGGTACATTAGGGCAAATGTGGGGCAATTCCGAAAATTACAGATCACTGCAACACATTATCTACTGTAACATGCTAACACTATACTATACACGCCAATAGTGACTTGACTAATTATCACCTCAAAAATCTTGCACGGTTTATCTAGTAGAAATTCCTAATTTTCGGAATTAGCCCATATTTGAATTTAGATTATGCACCTTACAGCAAAACATTTATTCAGCGGACGCGTCGGTAGGGGAATTACTTACGAGTGTCTCTGCAGCTACATGTGTAAATTTTGAGTGTCGGTCTTTTTAAGAAAGTGAGTGTGAGTGTTTAACGGCTTTGAAATAATAAAATGTACTAAACAAGTGAATAGTCCGAGTATGAAATAGGCACCAATCGACCGTTCAACCACAAATTTTAAAATGTGGACCATCAAAGTAACCTACCATAATAATATCTGACTATTTTCCCGCAAGTAAATCTGAAATCAATTTAATTTCATCCAAATACAGGCTCACTATATTTTATGGTATCAACTAATAGTAAAAGATTAAATCTTTTAAGTACAAGTAGTGTTTATCCTAGCGAACTGAGATAGTGTAGCAATTTAATTCGTTTATCTCACTTATTTATGTTTCCCTTTCGACTGAGATCTTATCGACCGTCGCTTGCACCTTGAGCTTAGTTTATACGTCTGCAATATTGACTTACATTATAGATATGAAATAACTAAGATAAGATACGAAATAATTCGTAATAAGTGCAAGTCGGACACACACACGAAGGGTTCCGCACCGTTGCACTACTTAAAATATTATTTGCGGTTATAACGGCCATAGAGAGTAACATACTCTCCGTGAACATTTTGAGTAACTACAATACAATACATAAAAAAAACAGAGGTCCTGAAATATACAAGATAGGTATTAAAAACGAATGAGTACTAATGGTAGACAACAGGCGGTCTTATCGCTAAGGAAGGAAGGAAGGAAGGAAGAAGGAAGCGTCTCTCCCAGACAGCCCTTGGGTAGCGGAGATGATGCCAGAAACAGCAGAAAAGTAGGTGGTACAAAACTGTGGTATAAAATACACAAGAATACATAGATACTTATATGCAATACATACATAAACATGAATGAGACGCAAGTTATGTCGAACCACGTAAAATCTACTCCAGTCTCTATTGGGAATATTGTCCTCGAAGTGGTCGACGGATAGATATAATTGGGACATGGTCACATGGGACATTTATTATTAGGTCCAACTTCGAGAAAGAGATCCAACGCCGAGGCCAATTCGGATCACTTGCAGGTTCCTGATCCTGAACGCTGCTCGGGAAACTGAAAGTGATTTTTGCGTTCCAAAATGTCACAAGCACAAGACTAAGGTCTTTGACCAGTGTGTGTAATAGTGATGACATACGGAGTAGAAGCGTGGTATTTCACAATAAGCATTATTAACCGGAACAGAGTCGCTCAACGTGCTATGGAGAAAGGAATGAGGAAATTTGTAGAAGAACTAAGGTAACCGATATGCTGCCAGGGGTAGTAAAGTGACAATGGCCTAGGCATATAGCTCGAAGAACCGATAGCCGATGGAGCGTAAAGGTTCTCGAATGGAGACCACGAATCGAAAGATCGGCCCTCTACAAGATGGTCTGACGACCTGGTTAAGATTGCCGAATGTCAATGGAGGCAAAACGCGTGACACCGTTCGTTGTGGAAGTCTTTAGGGGTGACCTATGTTCAGCAGTGGACCTCTCAAAGTTGAAACGATGCTCTGCATACGTAGATTGGAAACGAATATTGGGCTGTATGATCACTCTTTTCTTCCTCATTTTACTCAGCAACTTCTAACTGTTCTTCACTGAACAAGTTTTTTTATCGCGCAAAGCGTATATTAACACTAACTTAGAACTTTCATGCTGTCAAATTACTAAATTATTTTCTTGAGCTCGTACCTAACTAAATATTTATTGTTAAAATAAAAAAATCATAATACAGCCTAAAAACCAATGTCTACGGTTTTTTGCAAGTTTTTTTTATATATTCGTCTATGTATTAAGGAGATTAAACAGTGGTTGAAATATTTTATATGTGAGATAATAAGGCTAATATATTAACGTTTTAACTACCTACAAAAATATCAGGCGTAATGTGGAGTTGATTAATAACTATTATGAGGCTATTTCGCTTTTCAAACTATTTTAACGAGGTTTTATAAATGTTTTGCTTGTCATAAATCACTTTTCAATACCATGTATTGTATACAAACATTATACATATTTTAATGCAATTTAGCAAATAATATGTGTTACCTACTTCCTAAAATTATGCTGATTTGACTGATACCAATTCTCAGCAAAACTGCACATACATAACCATTTATATATTTGTTGAACTAATATAGCAGCGCCTAAGGCGGTTTTCTGAAACTACTAACAAATTAAGAAAGCAAACATTTACTTACCTTTTCGATGTTCATAAATTCTTAAATGGTAGTCTGTTTATCTTTTGATTGCTCGGGATAGCATTTTTTGAGTGAAAATGGTCTCCACGCTACACTTGTATTACTTATTTAATTTATAGCCTAACTATAAAAATATGCCCTATGAAAGATAAGGTAAGAACTCTTTTTGAATGTCTGCTTAAGATTAAAAAAAAATTGGAAGTGACATTCTTATCTCGTGGTCACACGAGTTTAGTTCATTACTATTCAGATTGGGTAACACCAGTAATGGTAGTTAGTTTCCGCGGTCGCTCCCAAATATGGTGAATTAACTTACAGATTACTTTAGATGCGTTTCAATGTTTTGGTAGTTTATTGTATAAGGAACTTATAAAAAATACAGACGGTAGAATATGTTACTTTACCGTCTAATTAATTTTAGAACCAATAGGCTCAGATTTCAGGTTGACATGCGCTTCAGCTAAATTTTAGCCGAGGTTTTAATTTAAGACAATAGTTGTGTTGATAGAAAAGCATAAAATGAATTAGATGAGCATAAACAAAATATCGTCGGCTAAAGTCACAAACGTCGTAACGAAATATGCGAAACAATAGAATTTAAGAGGTTTGCGACTTTAATTGACGTTATACATTTGACCTTATGACTTGCATCGTCACGAATAAAAAGTGTGTGTGACCGTCAAGATGGCGTACACCGTAAAGATATCCGAAATCTGATGCTGCCAATAAATAGTACCAAATAGTACCGACGAAATAGTTAGGTGAAAAAAATAGTACCCTTAAACTTTTCGAAATATAGGCCTGTTCACGGTGTACGGTACGCTACCGGGTGTCAAGCTGGCCTACACCGCTTGTATCTCTGGAACGGTTTGCTTTTCGGAAACGTTTTATATCTTAAAAAATAGCACCCAAATAGTACCCTAGGGCCATAAAATTTCATTTCTCTAGCTATCGTAGAAGCCGAGATATTCCATGACTTAACGGTGTACAAAATTTCACACCGTCATGCTGGCGTCATGGTGGGGTGAATTTCCGAAATCACGCTGTTCCCTATATCTTGATTTCTACGACAGCTAGGAAATGAAATTTTATTGCCCTAGGGTACTTTTTGGGTACTATTTTTTGAGATATAAAGCGTTTCCAAAAACAAAGCCACTCCAGAGATACAAACGTCGTACGTCAGCTTGACGCCCGGTAGCGTACACCGTGAACAGGCCTTATATTTCAAAAAGTTTAAGGGTACTATTTTTCACTTAGGAGTGTCGTCGGTAATATTTGTGTACTATTTATTGTCATCATTACATTCTGGATATCTTTACGGTGTACGCCATCTCGACGGTCACAAGTGTCGATCCATTGAGAAAATCCACCGGTTAATTTTATTAATAGGCAAGGATAGGAACTGCGTGTGTAAATTAAATGAACTTATTCAACCACCTTAAATATTGATACACAGTTGAAGCAGAACAGTGGCCTCAGACCATCATTATTCAATCATACCTACACACATCAGTCTTAATCCTCGGCTCAACCACAGCACCTAATAAACCGCCGGCTCACCATTACAGGGTTTTTTGTTGTGTGATAATTACTTACAACATAGAGCTATGTAATAACAAGGCAACGAAACGCCGTAGGCACTTTGGCTATGCAGAGCAAGCATATGCGTGTCTGGCGCGCCTACTGTCCACGAATATACTGGCCAGAAGCTAAGACTTACATTTATTTATTTAATTTTTTGACTTTAATTTATATGTGGACTTTAACGTCTGTAATTAGTTTTAATGGGAGCGTGTGGGTTGTACTGTTCTGATTGTTTTTGAATGATACGTTTTTTTTTGTTCGCTCATTGAACAGTTTCTGTAGTTACGTTTTAATGAAGAATTTTGATTAATTAATAAATCAATTGAACTGGGCTGTGGCGGGTGATAAATTTATATTTTATAATGCTGTAAATTGTAAATTGATACGGCCCTTTGTATTACGCTAATGTATGTATTTGGTCTCGAGGTAATATTTGAGATCAATTTCTAGAAATGCGAGTATGATATGAGCTTACGGGTTTACGATCAATTAATGCTTTTTTAAAGATTCCATGAAACGCATGAATTCAGAGCATAGTCAAAGATTTTTGAGAAAAAGCACAAAACTTGAAATGTCTAATTTGATTTGTCAAAGAGTGTACAGTAGAAACTTTTATGACGTATTACCGAAAAGAGAGTCCTTTCCGAAAGTACCTGTAAAAAATAAACATCTCAATAACTGAACTCTATAAAAAAGAGCAGCAACACTCCATAACATTAAGTTGGGGCCCCATGTGATTATGAAACCAATATAACGATAAACAGCTGTTCAGGCCGCGCTAACATATAATTTGTCCGCGATACGGAGTCAGCCGCATAAATAGGAGAAATAGAATGATAATCACCAAATTACATGCTGAGGGCATGCCGAGGTGGACATAAATTGTACATCGGTCGCATGTTTTACGAGAGGAAGGGTCTTTGGGAAATCTATGGCTGTAAGCGTGTAGGATCAAATTAAAAGTTCATGTTATTGATATCGTTTCTTGAAAACAAATAACTACAAGGCAAGGCAAGTAGTAGATGGCGAGATATCGTAAGGCGGGCAACAACAGCTCCCAACCCTCCCTCATGATGACTACGACCGCTCTGCCAAGAGCACAGCAAAACAGAAGAAGATACGCAAAGTAGGTAGGAAGTAGGTCTCGCTTGCAGCTCGGGCCGCAAACTTCTGCGATCTCGGCCTTTCTTTGTATTACCACCCTAGTTGTGTAATGTACTATTGTAGTTTCATTTCTAAATCGTTGTTTATGCTACTGTTCTATATATGTTTGAAATTAATGTGAAAGATGATTAAACTAATATTTAATATAGATTACTGTTGATTATTTGTTATTACAATATTTATTCATCTTTCTTTTGCCTTCGACTTTGTGTTAATTTACTATTCGGTATTCGGCCGAATACTATGCCATTATTCGGTATTCGGCCGAATAGTCAAAATGTGGCCGAATAGGCCGAATACCGAATAGTGGCCGAATATTCGTTGCATCTCTATAACTATAGGTACATAGTTTTGACGATACGATACCGATACCAATATATTGTAGTAAATAATCGGCGATACCGATACTGATATCTTAGCTAAATAATGAAGTATGAACTTCAGATATTTGTATGTCCTTATTATACCTAAAACTTGGCTATATTTAACAGAGAGTCAACGTTGAAAAACATTATGCAATTTAGGACATATAAAAGTAATGACATCGCCCTTAATGTAAATTATAATAATAACGTACTAGGTGAAGTAGAAACAACCAAATTTCTTGGAATTTACATTGACAAGTTTTGTAGTTGGAAATCACATATTGCCTATATCTGTGAAAGGCTGGATAGGTTTGTGTTTGCATTAAGAAGATTAAGTAGAGCATCATCTAGAGACACAGCACTAACAGCTTACCACGGCTATGTGTCCTCTCTACTTAGCTACGGATTGATTATCTGGGGAAACTCCGTTGATGTTCATCATGTCTTCTTGGCACAAAAAAAATGCATAAGAGCCGTGTGTAACACTCACTACTTGGAACCATGTGCGCCATTGTTCAAAGCAATAAAAGTATTACCACTTCCATGCATGTACATTAAACAAATGTGCATATTTGTAAAAGAACATCCTGAATTTTTTGAAAAACATTGTACCTTCTATCCACGATCAACGAGGAACAGAAACAAATTATACTTGCCAAGATCTAGAGTCAAACTTCACAAAAAAAACTCGTACTGTATGGCTATCCAAGTCTACAACCAATTACCGGAATTTGTTAAAGAATGTCCTATAAATCGATTTAAGAGAACTCTGACAGAATGGCTACTAGATAAATGTTTTTACTCTATAAATGATTACTTTGCCAATAAGCCAAATGTCTAGTGGCCAACTTTCCTAAATTATTTTTTTTAACTCAAATTTTAATTTATTAACTTTAATTTATTTTTTATTTGACTACATAATAATTCTCTGAGATTAATTATTTTATTGTTAGTCACTTTTGTCATTTTAAGCAGGAAATTAAGTATTTTGACATTTATAATTGGGAACTATATAAATATTGTTAAATTGCATGCCTTTTCTGGTAGAACATAAGCAACACTGTATTATAATTATCATCTTATGTAACTATGTTCTTGCAATAAACTGATTGATTGATTGATTGATTGATTGCAGGGCTGGGCAGTATTTGAAATACTTGTAATTGAAATACGTATTTAAAATACAAATACGTATTTGGTATTTGTATTTCAATTGCTTCCTAAGAATGTAATTTGTAATTGGTATTTCAAATACCTGATGTTCAGGTATTTTGTAATTAGTATTTCAAATATCTATGGCTTCAAAATACATTCGAACAAAATACATTGGACAGTCATCAATAATATTGAATGATTAAACTTTCCACCCTGAATGAGTGATCGAACACCAAATGAGTGTCGTTTTATTATCAACTAATATTTTTCCATGGCGTCTCTCGTAATTAACTACGTAGACGCATAAAGAGGTATACCTATGAAAAGTTTACAATTCTTGTGAATTTATTGCTTTATTCCACTTTTAGGGTTCCGTAACTCAAAAGGAAAACACGGAGCCCCTATATAATCACTTTGTTGTCCTTCTGTCTATCTGTCTTTCAAGACTCCTTATCTCGGAAACGCGTAGAGGTATTGAGTTGAAAATAAATCATTGAGGTATACTCTGGCCGCCAGTTCCTTGAAGCTGTGAAAAAGCAAACTACTAAGGTAACGTAAAAAAAGATATGGCCGTTTATGTCGCATTTTTGCGACTCGCAAAAACGCATATTTCGACACCCTCAAGGAAACCAAAATTTATAGGGTAGGGTATTTACCGTTGACCTAGAGCTATGAAATTTGGCAAGTCATACCGTCTTATACTACAAATATAGGGAAAAATCTGTAAACTATACATTTGTAATTGAATCATAAAAAAATAGTATATATTTAAAGATTTTATTTTTAAATTTAAGTATTTATAAGGAACCCTCGGTTGGCGAGTCCGACTCGCACTTGTCTGGTTTTTATATGAAAATGTTGAGTTAGTGGCAGAAAAAAAAATCGCCATGTTTTAATGGTTTGTATGTATGTAAATACTTTATTGCACAAAATAAGAAAAGTACAGGGTTTGCCAATGTCCTTATACGATTTTCACTGGCATACATAGTTTTGGAGTAAAATTGCTTAAAAAATATCGCGAGTCGGACTGACCCACCGAGGGTTCCGTATAAATTCGTAGGTAGCTAAATATATTAAAGTACCCTATACATTTTGATTCCCTTAGTAAAGTCTTATTTTTATTTATTTAATTATAAATGTAGTTTTCAGATTTTTCCCTATAATTGTAGTAAGACGGTCAATACCGTCTTAAATACTACAAGTATAGGAAAAAATGTATTACTTGCCAAATTTCATAGTTCTAAGTCAACGGGAAGTACCCTTTGAATTTTGGTTTCCAGAGTGTCGAAATTTACGTTCTTTGTGGCATATACCTACGGCCGTATCTTTTTTTCACGTTAAGTTAGAACTTAGATTTTTCACAGTTTCAAGGGACTGTAGACCTGAGTATATGGTTTTATTTTCAGCTCGATACCTTCAGATGTTCCCGAGATAAAGGGTCTTTACAGACGGACAGACAGACAACAAAGTGATCCTATAAGAGTTCCGTTTTTCCTTTTGAGGTACGGAACCCTAAAAAGTGTTGAATCCGAACTTCTCACCTCACCCGCTACTACTCGCGCAAGGCTTCTTGATATATTGATGGTTCTCAATGCCAAAGCACTCAAGACTATCCAAGGAACAACTGTGCCGAGAATCAGCTCTGAATATAAATGGGCAAGGTGGACACAAAGTTTGAAAGAGCATATCTACTTTTTGGAGTTTCTTGAAATTCAAAACCTTAATTCTCGGTACCTATTACACTTACAGTAAAAATGAAAAGAATCAAATTTATAGCAAATTTAATGTAGTTAATTTGTGCCAAAGATGTTACTGTGAAAAATGCATATAGCAGGAATCCAAAAAAGTTCAAAAATGGCGAAAGTGTAAATTTGGATTGGATTCACTTTACAGTACTCTAACTACAACATACCAATACCAACAAATCAGAACTACAGCATGCTTTGCGATTTTAGCATTTTAACGCGTCGATTTCCACTGCCCTCAATGTATTTTGTAATTTGTATTTTGTATTTCAATTAAAACTAATCAAAATACTATATTTTGTATTTTGTATTTCAACTACACGACCTCAAAGTATTTTGTATTTCGTATTTCAAATACCTGTGGAAAAGTATTTTGTAATTTGTATTTCAACTAAATCAAATCATGTATTTTGCCCAGCCCTGATTGATTGAATGCAAAGTAAAAATAAATAAATTGTCAACTCAAAATTCATTTTTTTTATTAAGTCAGTAATTGAAATTACTTTTTGCAGATTTTTTTCATATAGCAAATCTTTTTGCGTTCTTCAAATATTGGTTGTATATAATAGGCGATACCGATATATCGGTATCGGTATCGGTATCGTTACATCCTTAATTTTTTTCTTGAATGACGAAGAAGTGTTATGTGCTTGTTTACAAAATATTTGGAGCCTTCCGTATAAGAACGTCACTCGACTGGGTTAAAAATATGTAATTCTATTTAGTCCGTCAGTTAGATTATGGAAAAATATGGGACACGTATTTTTTGGTTTATCAAAATATTATAAATCGACAAAGTTATAGATCACTCTATCCTCGTCAGTTTTTGTTTGTCAAACAAAACAAAAAATACGTGTACAATATTTTTTCATAATGTAACAGACGGACTAAACAGTTTTTTTTAGTCATCTAGCCTATTGACATCACTTTCGTTCAATCCATTCATGCCAGCTCTTGTGAATCGACCTGTACCTACTTAATTATTAATTTTAAACTTAATTCCAACAATATAAACATATATATTAGGTATACCAGTTTAGTATGTATGCGAATTATTGAAAAATTGGTCAGCTGCAGAGATAAGTAGCCCCCCTCTCATACATTCGCAGTATGGTAGGGGGTATACTTATCTCTGGAGTTTACACCGATAAATAAATTGATTTTGATTCACATACAAAAATTGGCCAATATGATATAGGTACTATATCATCAATCCTGACAAATAGTTGTCAAATCGATAAATTATTTTTGTTATTATTGCAAATATTAAACTATCGCAAAAACTACAGGCAAATGTTAAAATACAATTGTAATATTGTAAGAGCAAATATAATGGTACCTTATAATTGTAATAACGGTTTACAACTATTTTATAATTATATCTGCTTTTGAATTTGAGAAGCCAATGACGTTAATTAAACATCAACAATGGGTAAATTTAAACTTTAAACCTCAAACGTTAATCCGGTTGCACAAAGTGGTTATGATTTGAATACCTACTCATGGGAAATATCTTTCATAGGCCAAAATATTGTTGTGATGCTTGTGATATACTGCAAAAACTGTGTTTCGAGTGGTTATTAGTGATAATTGATTCGAAATGACGAGACGACTGTTTTTGCGCAGATCGCCCTAGGCTTAGGGCTTGGGCCATAAGCACCTGCGATCTGAATCATATATAGGTGGCGAATTTTGTTTTTTTTTTTTGTAATTTGAACTGCAATGATGAGCCACTTCCCGTTTTTGTTTGTTAAATAACATGCCGCGTTTAAAATACACAATCCTTTTAATACCTATGACCTAATGTATATTTTTTCAAAACGTGCAACTTTGTATTTGTTGTCATACCTGTAAGCACTGCTCGTGCACACTGTATCCAAAGTATTTCCTAATAGTTCCATTGTTTTTGTATTATTTCTGTGGTTTGGCATAGCGTTCTGCGGTTTGTCACGACTTATAGTTTGGCCACACTTATTTAGTACACTTCTCTGGCACTAAAATGCCTGTGTTTATAGCGAAGTAAATACTAACTGTCACTTTGTAAAACCATAGGATTACGTCTTTGCGAGGAGTACGCGAAGAATGTTCAATATGTCCGGAATCTTTACTTCTTCGACCTGAATTTGTGAATCGCCTGAACTTGCGCTATATTTCATGCATTGTTCAAGTTCTAATGCTTTAAGGCCTAAAGGTTCGCCAGGAAAGTCATATGAAGGCGGATATTCTTGCAAAGTATTAAAAAAAGGAAAAAATCAAGTATAGGGATACAAATTAGACGGTCTTAATTAAAGCCAAAAATTTGTTAAAAAATGTGTCTTTGAGGCTTCAACCCTTACCTATACTAAACATGCTGGCCATTTATTTATTTAGTCTTGCCATTTTATTTGGCACTATGTTGCCGCATAATTTTTCATCGTTAAACAGTAAAATTTCTATCTTGTATTCAATTAACGCGGTGAGAAAATGACATGTCTATCGGCTGAGGCCGTCGGCGGCTCTAAGCTATCATTACCATTATGATCGGATCGAGGATGGCAGCGTTCTAGATAGGACAACTCATCGTATCAAAGCTGAGATTGTATGTTTGGAATATTTTTTTCCAACAATTTTCCTTGTTGATACATTTATGTTTCACAAATAAATCTTCTCTCTCCCTTTCTCTCTCTCAAAATTTAGCTTAATTACCGTGAAATCATTAGTACTTCGGTATACTCTGTATTCTGTCGTATTATGCTTGTAGCCTGCATCAAAATTGCAGGACTTGTATTTATTATACAGTTTCATTGTCTGCGCCAAGTGTATGGTCATGACTTTTGTTAAAATTTCGTTTGAGGCGTTTAATGTGCCAGACTTTGACCCTCATTTTATTGGATATGGTGTCCGCAGTGTTGCTTCTTTGGATAGCGAAACTGATCCATCGATGAGACGTTGAGATATCTGTCATGATATCCATTTGTCTGAACCGTTCTCTTAATTCTCGAGCTACGCTCATCGCTGATCAATGTGCACACTTGCGCCACTTCCATCATTCCTAACTTCGTGATTCACACCACCTGGCGCGGTGGCAATGACCTTCTATACAAAGTCGGTTAGTACGACGACACTGTTGCCAAAAAACTTGAAGTATGTACATAATGTTACTGATGGAGAGGCGTGGTCTAAAATAGGTTACGTCATTATTAGGTATAATGAATATTTGTTAAACGTCATATGTAAAGTAACAAAGTAATTAGATAAGTACCAAAGTATCTCATTTCATGGTCAAACCTATCTATTAGGTCTAAGTTCGCTTCCTAAGTAACATGGCCATAAAATACAGGCCAGCAACACTCATTATTTTACAAATCTAAATAACTGTCAAAATAAACATAGATTACATGATATCTTTAATATGGATCTTATCTTTTTATGTTTAAACTTCAACGATCTAAAGTAAAAAACCTGTAGCTGAAAAGGAAATGGACAGTATTAATTGCTATTCGGTACAATTTGTCGGTTAATTAATAAAGCTCGTTCGAACTTTTTTCATTTAAATTGCTTTCTAAAATGTAGGTATATTGTTCCTATCGTTTAAGATTAAATGGCCTGGAACCAAGTAACATAAATATTTGCCATACTGACCACATGTTTAGGTTCACAGGTGGTCAGACCAGTCGACCGATTTCGCAAACGCGTTTTTTATTATACTCATCGATATAATCGAAACATGTCTCGGTTGCCGGGTGAGAGCACTTAGTTAGACAAGTTTTTTGATTTTACTTGATTTGTTAAGAATATAATCGTTGCCATGCATTCTTTGTCAAGTGCCATTCATAACAGCATAACTTAACTGATCCAATGTGTTATTCCGTTGCAGATACAAACAACGAATATCCATCTATATGTATAAACCGCCAACTAGCTTAATTAGCCATTTAATTAACTGCCTAGCCTTTTCATTTAAATTTTAGGTTAGGTTTGTTAGTTAGCTTGTGTCCCTCAGAGCAGAAATAGAAGCCCCGCGTAGCGGGGCTTCGTCGACCTGCTGGTGGGTCATAATTTAGTGAAAATGCTAGGCATTTAACCAAATGGCTGATTAAACCAGTTGGCTGCGACATATACATGATAATTTTAATACTAGCACTATTTAATTATACTTTTATAGAACACATTTTGTAATGGTCCTTTGTAACAAATTTTGTATAGTTCTTGACACAACACTCTAGTCAAGTATGCTTATTTATATTTTTATTCATATTTTACAATACTTATTGAAGGGTTTTGTTTTTGTGTCGGTTTCTTTGCTTGTTCGCGCAGCACGCAAAAACTTCCAGACCGATTTCTGTAAAATTTGGTGTAAAAGCAAATTATGCCAACTAAACATACGATACTTTTATAAGTAATAACACTACCTTTAGCGAAGCAAAAATACACAACTTATTTCATGCCTGCGGAGGACGGCACGGTCTAATAAATAAAATAATAATTATAAAATTCATAAAAAAACGTACCGTTACGTATTAGGTCGTGTTTGCAAGAAAACATCCATGTTTAAAGCGTCATGTATTTGTGTTGAATTTGTATTGTATTGGAGTACAGAAACATTTCTGTCCATGGAAAAATCGAACTGATGGTGTGACAGGTTTCTGATTCAGGTAGCTGGACATCCAAGTGCGAAGAAAATGAGACAATTTTTTTTACCTTCTCAGACGACATTGTGAGCAAATTCGATGTATAAAGTAAAAAGGAATGTTGAAGAAAGTTTCTATGAATCAATCGATGCAAGTAATGGATGGAGCGTAGTATGCAAATTTGTTCCGCTTCTTAGATTCGTTTCACATTATGATTGCTTTCATTTACTGAAATTTTTGTATCGTATTAATACCTGAATCTGACTCCAATCCAACAACCGCAATATAGCAGTTAGTCTTAAAGTTGCTCGACACGAACGCGAAGATATGTGGTTTATCTCTTTTACGGTTACGGTAAGTTTACACCTGTGTCTATTACGTTGCTTACAAACGAGGTGCAAACTTAGAGTAAGCGGGTAGTATTGAGAGGCGAAGTTACATTGTGTGACCAGGCGACCTTTATGCGGCTTAATAAATTAATTTACTCTAACCATCAAATTACGTTTCCAAAACTGCTCGATTAAAATCAGTCACATTCATTTTCGTGCCACCGACGCTTTTAAAATAACAAAAACTGAAAATAAGGCACTATGTTGAGCGTGACGTCACAAGTCAGTATTAAGATTTCACACTAAACTGCATACTTTCTGAGGCCCTGGTCGTTCTCGCCCGCCACCCGCGGCGGTGTTTAAATTGAGTCCTCTTAAATGAAATTTAATCGAATTTCATTTTAGAGGACATACGTTAGGAACGTTCATTGATTTATGTTATTTTCTTTATTTTCTCTAGACGAATTTAGATCAAGACTGTTGTGGTTCATGAGTCATGTCATGAGGAATATTGTGTTAAACATCGGTCTAAATTGTCAAAATGTCAGCTGAAATTACGTATTTTCTCTTGTATCCCACTATAATAAAAGTAAATATTATAAAACTAATTCTTAACTAGCATGTACTACACCATTCATCACGAGCGTACCCAGGGGGTTGGGGGGCCCTCGATCGCATATTTAAGTCCCTCGCTTGCAGCTCGGGCCGCAAACATCTGCGATCTCGAACTTACATGGACATCGTAAGCTTGCAATGAAGCTAAGGCATTCTAAACTTAGTAAATATTCACATCCTACTACATGGGACGATACGCATCGTCACTTTTGCCAATGTTTAATTTGACATTCATGAATCATAAGAACTTTCTTTGCCACGCCTTTGACATTCTCGTACAAATGAAATCATACTTACACAAACGTGAAATGAGTTCATAAAATACATTTGTATGATAATTAATTTTTATTACTTTATAAATTGACAGTATAATACAAACTTTATTGCACATCAACCGTTTATGAGAGCTTTTATGAAAAATTACTATAGCTACTTCAGATAACAGTAGCTCCTGAAGAATATCACTCATCAATTAACATTAGTTTGAATTTTCTATGTAGGAATCTTTATTTGTTGTGATGTACAGAAAACGTGGTGTGAGTGTTTAAAATTGCAGATTTTCGCACGTGGTCACCAATTTGGTTTTTGGGCATTTTCATTTAAAAATGTACCATTAACTAACAGTTATCGTCGTCAGAGGGCCTTAGCCAGCGGCCAGATAGAGCACGCGTTAATGCGATTGAGAGAAACGGTCGGATCCGGTGCGGGAGCATTCCATGAAAACATCAACTTTTTGTCCCTTACGAAACACTATGGCAGCTACCCTAATAAAACGTATTAGCTGCTAAGAAACACTACCAATCTTAAAGCCGAGTTATGATATTACAATGATGATAATTAGCTTCCTGAATTTATTTCTCGGAAGTATTAAAGCGGTGGTGTCCCTTACGAAATATTTTCGTGGAATGCTCCTGCTTTCCGTCTGGTGGCTGGAGCTGAGCGTCAGTTTTGTTAGAAAGAGAAACTTCTGTACGTAGTACTTTTACTTATTCTGTGACAATAACATTTAACCTAAATTTGACCTAATTGCACACGGTTTAATAACATTGCCCTTATTTTACAACATTTGTAATGTTTCGGAGAGTATCACCACATTTGCAGATACTGCTATGTGTGCTCTGAGACATATCTCAGCATTTTTAAGCAAACCGATGTCTCGAGCTTCCCCACCCACGATCGGCCCGCGGAACCGAACGATTGCTCTTGTCAACATCTCCATCGGCCGACGGCATATACGTTCCTTAGACTGTGGTATGTCTGTCTATCTTTGATCGAACGGCCAAGGCTCGCGTCGCTTGTCATATCTCTAACGGCCACCCGTCCTCATCATGCTAATGTATGACTAACGTGAATGAATGGAATGGAGAAAGTGTTTATTTATGATTAAGAACTTCTGTTAGGCTTCTGCAAATTGATGCTTTTATGACGCGCAAGTACTTTTAGAGTTTTATTATACTAGAATTATGTCACAAGATTTAATTTGATGAACCGATTTATGTCAATGTATGGGTTAAAATAGTCTCAATAGTTGGTTGTTTAACACTTATCTTATGCGCACTTTTTTTTCAACCATGCATAAGAATTTTAAATGTAGGTACGTGTGTATTATATTAATTGAACGTCTATGGAAAATTATCAAATGCGTTGTCGCCACGATGAAATTGATATACCTGTACTTAAATAGGCTCTTCTACTTTTCACTGGACTATACCAATGCATTGGTGCTTTGTGGCAGATAATGTGTACGAATGTATCCTATCTCCGACGGCCTGCAAAGAAACCTTCCAACTATGAGAATATGTTTCCATTATGAAAGCTACTCCATTGGGTGATGCTGATGTTCCTTAAAGAGAAAATGTGTCGAGTGTTAGAATAGACGTAATTTTCCACGGCGAGAACGCTAATGTCGAAAGCAAACGTTATAATCCCCATCGATAAATTTCTCTGCTCCGGTTTCATTCATTAATCACGCGCAGCCGCTAACGCGACTTCTATCCACTTAATTCCTAATCAGCTGGTAAGATTTCATAATTATTTCAATTAGTTTATTCAGTGTGTTGAAGCGGTGCAAATTTTGATAATAACTCGAGATCATAACGCTTCGTGTATTAGATCATATTAAAATAGTACCACTTTCAATTTCTTTCGATAAAATCAATTGTACGTATTCTTTACGGTAGTAACAGTCCCTGTACGTCACGGGAGAACTTAGGACACGCGGGGTAACATTAGATAAGGAAAATAGTGCCCAATTTCAAAAATGCTGGTGTCGACACTGTACCGTTATAATCTTTGCAAATTAGGCTACCAGGCCCATGATCATTCCTTCAACTACCTATAACTACATTAGTTCTTTGTAAAAACTGTTGTTTATAGCATACTGCGCGTCCCAAGATTACCCATTTGACGGTATACTGTTTGTTTGATACTCGTGTTTAAAGATTAAACTATGTCAAATCTATGAATACTATTCTTTTTAATATGGGTCTTAGTTTTATTAACATTTATACAATACAATACAATCATACTTTATTGCACACCAAAAGATAAATTACAATACAAACTTATACAAAAACATTGGTAAACAATAGGCGGCAATTTATTAGTCATTAGCGCACCTAAAATTGATAGAAGTGTTCGTAGAGCGTAAAACCCACGATAAATTCGTTCTATGCTATTGTAAAATAAAGCTAAGCAAATAGTTACATAATTATCTGTTGATCGCTTCGTCTAATTTATTGTCGAGCTAAGTCAATAACTATCTCCAGTTAGTTTTGACGATAACAACCAACACACAAACGCAAATGTCGCGGTGCATCGGAGCTGTGGATGAACAGTGTCACATAACTCTATATAGCTTCTATGGTCATAAGTCGTCGTCTTTCAATCATGTGATATTTTCTATGGCTAGTCATGACAGTAATGACAATCACATACCATCGTAATGCTAATACAGGTAAATACGAGTAAGAAGTTTATCACTTTACCGGTTATTTATTACTTTCGCATTTGTGTCAATGTCTCCACTCTAAGGTGATTCGAGTCACTCAGTTCTCCATAAAAAGGAAAAAACCGGTCAAGTGCGAGTCGGACTCGCGCACCGAGGGTTCCGTACGAACTCGTCAGTAGATCCGTGAATAATTCAAGAAAAACTGTATGGTGGCACAAACTTAACTTTGCTCTTGTAAAACTGTTGTCCCCATACATCGCCATATGCCGCGGTTAGTTTAGTAGGAGCAAATAAGGTTGTCTTACGATTTTTGCGAATTTCTATAAAATGTTGCAAGTTAGGAAAACCGTTTTATTTTTCCTGTAATATTTAGGTTAATATTCATAATCGGTAATTATTACAGATTTTTCTGTTCAGTAACTTCGGAGATAATAGGGGGGGAATGGTATTTTTTTCAACGTTTTTTGTCTTAAATCAAAAACGACATGTCTAAGAAAATAAATAAAAACAGTTTTGCAATCTACATATTAAGCCCTTTCATTTGATATCCCACTCGATATATTAGCTCAACTTTTGATTTTCGACATCCCATTTCAGTCCCTTTTAAAAAAAAAGTAAAACAGGTATAAGATTTTTTTTCTGTCCCATAGGCTCAGATTAGCGGTTTTTAAAACTATTCCAAATTTCAAGTCGATAGCATCAGTAGATCCTGAGATATCTTGCTGTGACAGACGGACAGACAGACAGACAGACAGACAGACAGACAGAGTCGCACCATAAGGGTTCCTTTTTTACCATTTTGGTACGGAACCCTAAAAAGAGTTGGAATGGACATTACAAAATTAACAAGATCAAATTTGCTTGGAAATTGTTTAATTTCATAGGCTGATGCAACACAAGTCCCAAACACAGAAAGTCCCAAAAAACAGAATCAATCAGCGCCATAATAGGCTAGATGACTAAAAAAAACTGTTTAGTCCGTCTGTTACATTATGAAAAAATATTGTACACGTATTTTTTGTTTTGTTTGACAAACAAAAACTGACGAGGATAGAGTGCTTAGAAGTTTCGAGTGACGTCACTCTTGAGTACAAATTGTACTCAAGAGTGACGTCACAAGCCCCCACTCCAGAAGTTTGATGATCTATAACTTTGTCGATTTTTAATATTTTGATAAACCAAAAAATACGTGTCCCATATTTTTCCATAATCTAACTGACGGACTAAATAGAATTACATATTTTTAACCCAGTCATCATCCCTATTTACCATCCTTTTACTTATGTTTAATTTTTTGGCTTTTTTAGACATATCTTGTTATTTCGCGCAGGTATAAAGTATGTATCAAATTATAAAAGAAAACACATATCTGCCAAAATTGATGTCGCTAACCCGTTATGTCATGTCTGTTTATATTCTAGTACTATGAATTTCAATATTTAGAATTTGTTTGCTGCCGCTGCGCTCGCTAACCTTTAGTTTCACAGGAGCGCGAAAACGACGACAAGATACGAACTTTGAAGTAGCTCCACTGACGAACAGGCGTTTAGTCGATCTTACATGGGGCTCCCGAAAGGCTATCTACTACTCTGATTTGCGGGAGTCTACCATTTCTGCCAGAACCGTTTCATGGATGTTTTTTATTGAATATTCAACGCATTTCGTCGATCGTATATTGATTAGGTTTCTAACTAAAAAAAAAAAGGTCAAGTACGAGTCGGACTCGCGCACCGAGGGTTCCGTACAAACTCGTCAGTAGATACGTGAATAATTCAAGAAAAACTGTATGGTGGGACAAATTTAACTTTGCTCTTTTAAAACTGTTGTCCCCATACATCGACATAAATGCCGCGGTTAGTTTAGTAGGAGCAAATAAGGTTGTCTTACGATTTTTGCAAATTTCTAAAAAACGCTGCAAGTTAGAAAAACCGTTTTATTTTTCCTGTAATATTTAGGATAATATTAATGATCGGTAATTATTACAGATTTTTCTGTTCAGTAACTTCGGAGATAATGGGGGGGGGGGGAATGGTATTTTTTAACGTTTTTTGTCTTAAATCAAAAACTACATGTCTAAGAAAAAAAATAAAAACGGTATCGGAATTTACACACTAAGCCCTTTCATTTGATATCTCACTCGACACAATAACTCAACTTTTGAATTTCGACATCCCATTTCAGTCCCTCTTAAAAAAAAAGTAAAAAAGGTATTATTTTTTTTTTCTGTCCCATAGGCTCGGGCTTGCAGTTTTTAACACTATTCCAAATTTCAAGTTGATAGCATTAGTAGATCCTGAGATATCTTGCTGTGACAGATGGACAGACAGACAGACAGAGTCGCACTATAAGGGTTCCCTGTTTACCATTTTGGTACGGAACCCTAAAAACGGGATTTAAATTAGCTATAGGTTTAGTATTTACTTTAAAAAATACAGAACTGTATTAGGATAAGTTAGTACATATAAAGTATAAACTAAAGTGCGTTAATATTTATTATGATTATGATTATAATTCCAGCGCTCGCCACAGAAGTACGCCGCGGCTACCCCGTAATTGCGTAATGATATTATTAAAACTTGTGTACTAGATATTTATCACGTACTTTATACGTGAGCCGATTACAGTGAATCCTCAAACAAAATATCCCCAATAAGCGAGAAGGGACATTTATGTACGTTATATTGCTCGAGTCTTGTGTGCAATAGATTTTTACAATTATTTTGATTAAGTACCTACTGATTAAGTAGATAATAGTTGCATTTAACGTGGTAACACGTTGCCAATTATATTTTAATAGGTACTTTGATTCTAGATTTATCAGAGCTTCAAAAAATTTAAGATCTAGGTAAATCATAAACCTGTCGATGTTACGAAACTTTGTGTCCCAACTGTCCTAAATCCAGATTTTCACAAGTTACAATTATTTTGAAACTACCATCGGTAGTACAGATTAACAAAATAAATAGTTTAGCTTGTTCATCTCCAACAGGGTCTTAGGTTAATACCTAACTTACATGTTATTTTGGGAAAAACTAGTTCAAATTAGGATTCCACAATATTCCCAAGTTTGTATTATGCAATTACTATTTTGTATATATAATCACTTTTAAGACCTAAAATAACAGTTATAATATAACTGTGATATCTCAATAGTTAGTATCAGCTTCCTATACTGAATGTGTTAAACGAACTTTCTCCTCAAGTATGCTCAGGGAATCTGGACTGACTGCTTCACAGAGGAAATAATAGGGAGAGCTACATAGTTAATACTGCCTCTCTATGATTATATCCTTGAGCATAATGAGGGGATAGCATTTTGTTTTTGTTAAGCGAGCGGCTATTTATTGAATGCATTACTGCATTGCATTGTGCATTGATGTGTAAAGATGTTCTACTATTAGATTCTTTTGTCGGCGTGTTCTAAATGAAATAAAAACAGATATTAATTGGTCGGATAATTAGCGCACTTCTTGTTTCCCACACAGTTTTATTGTAACGACCGATAAAATCGAATCAATTATTTGTTAAGGCGCGTGTAAATCAACGCGTAAGAATATTTTATTTAAATTAGAATAAAACAGGGACCGTGAAATCATCGCTTAATCTACGCTTACAGCATACCTACGTTAAAACAATTTGTCTAAAATTTCATCTCATGAACCATCAATCTCGTCTCAACTTCAGACAAATTGTAATAATTTATTACTTCAAATCATTTTAGTAATACGCTCGACCAAAAATATGATTAAGCGCTCGGTAATCTTTCACTGCCACGCGAAATACGTAGATTCATAAATGCTACATAATGCTACTCGTGTCACATGACTGATGCCTTGAATATAATACAAGTAACCCAGATCTCAAATATCTGCAGACAAGGACCCATCGCTTTCAAATCTTTGAGTCCAAGTAGTTATCGCTTACTTCTGTATGCTCTAAAAAGCCTGTCTTAAGAACCCTTCATGGAGCCTCCAGATGATATGTGTTTTATTTATTATATACATCAAGAAATATTGTGTCGCCCTCAATTACTAAGATTCAAGCTGAAATCACGTTTTTACCCGACTGCGGCGAAGCCCAAAGGAGGGTTATGTGTTTGACCTGTATGTATGTATGTCCGTTCCTGTGTCCGCTCGTAACTACTCAACGGCACATCCGATTTTGATAAATGATACATCATTAGATTCGTCTTGATGGTGCGAGTGTCACTGAGTATCAAGTTCGTTAAAATAAACAAAATGGCGGATTTTATGCAGTTTCAAAGTGCACCGCGGTCGGGTTTTTTTTAGTAAAAATGTGGTTATTAATTTACTCTTATATTCCAGTATACGCAATAAAACTTAATATTAGCACTCCCATTGATTAAAACTCATACACAAGCTTCTTAAGTAGTCTCATTTTTGCTACTTCACATCGTTTCATTCTGATAGCACTTATGGAAATGACTTCCACTGGCCTCATAGCATGCAAATTTTCTTAAGTTTAGATTACTAAACGTAGTTATGGTTAGCGTAAGTGGGCATTTCGATTACATTGTTTAAGTGGTAAACCAGACTGTGAACAGTTTTTCGGTGCATCCATACACAAAAAACCGGTCAAGTGCGAGTCGGACTCGCGCACCGAGGGTTCCGTACAAACTCGTTAGTAGATACGTGAATAGTTTAAGAAAAACTATACGGCGGTTAGTTTAGTAGGAGCAAATAAGTATGTGTTACGATTTTTGAAATTTCTAAAAAACGGTGCAATTTAGGAAAACAGTTATATTTTTCCTGTAATATTTAGGATGATATTAATAATTGACAATTATTACAGATTTTTCTGTTCAGTAACTTCGAAGATAAAAGGGAGGGGATGGTATTTTTTGAACGTTTTTGGTCATAAATCAAAAAAATACATGATTAACAAAAAAATAAAAATGCCTTTGGAATCTATAAATTAAGCCCTTTCATTTGATAATCCACTTGATACAATAGCACGACTTTAAATTTTCGACCTCCTTTTATAAAAAAAAGTAAAAAAGGTACAAGATTTTTTTAATGTGAAATAGGGTCGGGTTAGCGACTTTTAAAATTATTCCAAATTTCATATCGATAGCAGCAGCAGTAGTTCCTGAGATATCTGGCTGTGACAGACGGACAGACAGACAGAGTCGCACCATAAGGGTTTCTTTTTTACCATTTTGGTACGGAACCTTAAAAATGCGGTACTTACACATACATCGTCGATTCGCGAATTCCTCGATGGCGCGTGGGAACTGCGCGAGCGGCGCACGGCGTTCCTGGAACGTGCGCCGGCGTTTCATCAAATCGCTCGCAAAGATCAGTTATGCAGATGCTGCGGATCGAAACAAAAATAAATGGTGGATAAATACGCCTACTACTTGGTGCTTTTAGGTATGCGCTTGAAGGTTTATTTTTGTAACGTAGGGACAATCTTATAAACGTACAACTGGTGTATGGAACATTTTGTCAAGAAACACTACCTATTTCTGTAAAGTGGTAATTAGTTTAAGTTAGTATTTGGTTCCAGGACACCACTGAAAATCAGCGCCATGGTTTTCTATGGCACAATGCTGAGTACAGCAAAATACAGGCAACGGCGTTAGAAAGGGTCACCCTTTCTAACGCCTGTTTTACTTACTAATTAATTAAATGAATAAAAAAATGTAAATTTATTAATTTAGAATGTTATCTTCTAAACATTCTTCGGCGATCGGTGAATTTAAAAAATCATCATATGAATTGAGTATAGTCAACCATTTTTTTTCTCTGTTTATACAGTTATTTACCTACTCATATTCTTTGCAGTTCAAAATTTTAAATCGTTTAACCAATCATCCAATTTTGATAAAAACGTTCCTTTTAAAACCATTCGATGCCTGTTTATTATGTTCACACTTTTCGGGAAAGCAGTACCTCAATTGTAAAAAAAAAAGAAATTGAAGCTTTATTAGCAAGCTGTTACATTGGTATTAAGTAATATTGTTTTCATCAGAGAAAACCTTAAATCAGATTACAAAAATTAAGTTCGCAAGCAGCGTGCGTACATAATAGCTTGTGGCAAGCTACCTATTCGGTAAGTCAAAATTAAGCTTGTTGCCTCGTTTTAACGTTTCCACATTAAGGAAATTGCGAACTTTTATAGCTATCGGATAAAACAGGCGGCTTGTGCGTAAGGTAATAGATTATTTACGGCATTTGTTCCAATAGTAGTTAAAATCCCCTTATATACTATACACTTACAGGTCCTTTATTAAGTGGAATATGTAATGACACAATTTCACACAAATACCTAGGTACATTGTAATTTCTACCGACAGAGCGTTGGCGAGATTCCTTATACAAAACTACTACCTACATTGAGAGCGGATTTCTTATACAAATTAGATAGTACAAGTATTAATTGTATGTATCCTGGATTCTCTCGTTTGAACTGTTTTAATTTGACGTTAATCCTTAAGCATAGGTTGTATTGGAGAAGTAGGCAGTTTGCAATTATTAGGTTTCTTCACTACTCATGTTTCTAACATGTTTATCTCTCAGTGACTTTCATAGACATGGCCGCTGGTATGGATATATAATGGAAGTTGTAATATCATAGGCGTGGGGTAAAATAATTTGGCAAATAGAGTATTAAGTACTTAGTTGAGAGTCATTGTAAGAGTAGGTATATGTGCAAGTTTAAAAGTTGGTCGTAACAGTTGATCTGCCTGTCTATATGTCGGCGGCCGATCGTATAATTCGCCAAATCATGAAATTCCTAGGCATATATGTCTAACTAACATCCGCCATATCGTTCAAAGCTCATCGTTTGACGATTTTCCTAGCAACGTTTAGGCAAATCGATTAATAAGACTATTTCTTCTTGAATTTACATTTTGCATCTACCCGTGGCTTCGCCTGCGTTATTTCCATTACTATATAAATAATAAATAAATAAATATTAGGGGAAAATCTTACACAAATCGAACTAGCCCCATAGTAAGCTCAATAAGGCTTGTGTTATGGATACTAGACGACGATATATTTAATAGATACAAATACTTAAATACATAGAAAACATCCATGACTCAGGAACAAATATTCGTGCTCATCACACAAATAAATGCCCTTACCGGGATTCGAACCCAGGACCTCTTGCTTCGTAGGCAGGGTCACTACTAACTTAGCTAAAGCGGTCGTCAAACATTACGGTAAAGCATTCTACCGACATAAAAAGTATCCTATATGTTTCAACCCAGGACTTCGTCGACTTGTATGTGTCGCCGACAACTAGCTTAATTAGTTGCCTAGCCTTTTTGTTAAACACTTTCCTTATTTTAGGTTAGGTTTGTTAGTCAGCTTGTGTACCTCAGAGCAGAAATCGAAGCCCTGCGTAGCGGGGCTTCGTCGACCTGCTGACGGATCATAGTTCAGTGAAAAAAAGTTGAAAATGCTAGGCTGTTAACCAAATAGCTAATTAAACCAGTTGGCTGTAGGCATATCATGATATGCCTAGGAATATCTTGATTTGGCGAATTATACGATCGGCCGTCGACATATATAATATATATACGTAAAAGAAGAAGTTCTGACTGCCTTACTGGCTCATCAACGCACTGCTACTACTGAAGCTAGAAACTTGTCATTTTTACAGCAGGGTGGTCGTATAATGTAAGTAAGGGATAAGAAGGGATTTTTCTAAATTCATCCCCAAAGGGGAGGGGGGGTTGAAACTTTTTATAGGCACCAAACGATTTTTAAAGTTGGAGATCTGAGACTTTGTAAATCGACCCTTCAATATGAGCACAGAATTCATCCCTGAAAGGGGTTAAATGGCGGTTGACATTTTGTATAGTCACCAAACGGTTTTTAAAGTGGAAAACTGATTGAAATGAAAAGAAGTCCAATGATTTCATCATTCATTAAAATTTATCACCAAAACGGGTTGAGTAAGTAGGGGTTGAAAGTTTGTTTAGGGACCGTACAATTTTTAAAGTAAAAGGTTTGAAACTCCATGCGTAGCATGTAGCAATTAGTTAGTAGATTGTTTTTTGTGTATGTAAGTAACAGGTGGTTTATAAGGTGAATTTTAGTTTTTGGAAATAATCCTTAAATGGACTAAAGAATTGATTTTCGCGGTAAGTGTGCAGTTTTGGGCCCAATATTTGAGGGTTTTGCCTAATTACGACCAAGTTTATGAACAAATATCAGAAACTATTTAATTCCCTAATTATAATTTACACCGCAGACGAAGTCACGGGCATAAGCTAGTGTTTAATATAAATAATATGGCTCTGTCATCGCGGGGCCGGGGTGATCCGTGGTGTCTGTGCGTCCTTTAGCTTAAGTATAATATTTCTTTATGTTGTTGTTGTTTTTGTCTTGTCTTAGTGTACTTAATTCTATGGAACTTGTTCTGGATTAAATTATTTTCATTTAATTTTCATTTCATAGGTCGGACAGTTTAAACGTTCCGTGACCTTATTCTAGTTATGTACAAAGCATTATATTTATTCAAATAATGTTCTGTTTGTCGACAGACGCGGGTACGGGCAGGCGAGCTATGGCCCGTGGACAGGCCAGACGGCATGCCAGTCATACAGTCGTTAGAAGTAATGTGCGGAAAGGATCACATGGATGTGCACCTCACGTTCTCACATCCTTTTGAAGGCATCGTGTCGTCGAAGGGTAAGTTCAAGATACTATAACTTCAGATTGAAATACATCTTCCATCTTTATTTATAAGTTACAGGCTACGCGCGCTCCGTTTGAGGACTAAGAAGGAACACTGTCACAAGTGTCACAGATAATACAGGTTCGGTACAGTTACGATTCTTCATGTTGGGTTTCGAAACTCATTCAATCCGGAAATCCAGATTGATTTTTTTCAAATGATACCATTAGAGTTATTGCATCCATCGATAGGGTCATTGATTAGGAATAAATCTTCATTAATATTCCCCAATAAATATTGTACCTTCCGATTGAAGAGCACTAGGAAAATTACTTATTCGTGCATATCTAATCCGTAATAAAATAACCAAACAATTTACTTCAAACTATGTAATAAGTAAATCTGCGAATGTAGTTATTCTGTTAAAAAGTTGTTTTTTCCTATAAGTGAAACAAGCCATTTTAAGAATTACCTAAGGTTATTTACCTCTAGTTGCGCAGGTCCCATATTTCTTCCATCCTATACCTATTTTCGAAGGCATATCGGAGCCCTGTTCTCGAATCCTCTAAACTTGCGTGTGCATGATTGGTAAAGTTAACGGACGTATTTTACAAACTGTAATTATAATTATTGAAAACTTTGATAAAATTGTTGAACATAGAGCCGCAGAACGAAGTCTTATTAAGCTATTCCATTAACATATAAACAGATTCATTGCCCATCTAGACTATAGTCGTAAGACTATAAGCGTTTATTATATTTTTATTGATGTAATAAATTTCACTCGGACAAGAAATCCGACTCTCTACCGATCATGCTCAGTTTGAAGCACCTTTCAACCACACATAGTAGTTAAGTCTTACCATACCCCACAGTATGTAGACCGCTGCTAATTGTTACTTCTAATTGCTCAGTTTCACTTGCAATTATGACGGATACATGCTGAATTATTAATACATGACCCAGTTGCAGGCTTTGGTGAACAAATGGGTCAGTTACCGGGATATGGCCCTTGTGAATGACAGTTGAGAGGAGATAATAACGCTTTTAAGTACTTAAATATTTTATGACCGCTCCATAATAATAAAGAGGACCATTTTCAGGACTTAGTATGATATCAATGAATTATCAGCTGAATGAAATATGACATCGTACCTACCGTATGAATGTTGAAATTGACAGCAAAATTGTGTTATGATTCGATAGAAATGCAATAGTACCGCCCAAACTGGAAAATAATTGTTAAAATGGCATAGTTCTTCAAAGGTTCTCTCAAAGTTACTAATTACTTACAGTTAGGTACTAATTAATACCTATTATGCAATTTCAAGACAGAAGTAGAACAGAAGTATGAAATGACAGATTCCTTTCTTTCGTGATTTGATTGTTTACGTAAACTTTGGTACCTACAGCATATTTTCTTCTGTGATGTAAATTTATATCTACCATACAAAAGTAGCTATGCTAATCCCGTGAAGTTGTTTTGTCACACAAGTGTGAAGACTGTCGAATTGGACCCGTGAAATGAAGCTTTTCTCTATAAATATTTATGAATGAAAGTATTTTATTGAAAACGTAAGAATGGGCTTTGAGACTGCCGTGAGTATTTTTTATGGAATATCTAAGAGGTAGGTAGACGAGTAGATTTCGCTCATGGATATACTTAATTATGTAATCTATAAAATATGTAATTTTAAAAACCGGAGAAGTGCGAGTTGGAGTCGGGCGACTCCAACTCCGAGGGTTCCGTACAAATTTGTAGTCTGAAGTGCCCTATAAATTTTGACTCCCTTAGTAAAGACTTTATTTTGTATGATTTTTTGGATTGACGGACAGACAAACGGACAACAAAGTGATCCTATAAGGGGTCCGTTTTTTCCTTTTGAGGTATGGAACCCTAAAAGTAACAATTTTTTTAATTTTCATCCACCCTGGAACGATAACGTTTATTGCCGACATAAAGCATAATAAACGTATTTTTCTAGTGTGAGATCTATGTGTGAGAGGGACGTCAACGATAAACGGTATCGTGCTAGGAGAACTGAAGTCGTATATCATAAATACTAGCTTATGCCCGCGACTTCGACTGCGGTGAAATTATAATTAGGCAATTAGTCTTCATAATTAGTTTCTGGTATTTTTTTATAAACTTGGTTGTAATTAAACAAAATCCTCAAATATTGAGCCCAAAAACTGAACATTTACCGCGAAAATCAATTATTTAGTCCATCTTAGGATTATTTCCAAAAAATTAAATTCACTTCACAAAAACCACCTTATTACTTACACAAAAAAGCAATGCACTAATTGCTATATGCTACACATGGAGTTTAAAATCTCTTACTTTAAAAATTGTACAATCCCTAAACAAACTTTCAACCCCTACGCACTCAACCCCTTTTTGGAGATAAATTATAATAAATGTTGAAATCATTTGAATTCTATTCAGTTAAATCAGTTTTAGTTTGCCTATTTTAAAAATCGTTTGGTGCTTATAAAAAGTTTCTAACACCCCTTTGGGGATGAATTTAGAAAAGAGGTAATTTACTTTCCTGGACTTCTAGTCTATGTTCGAAGTCTCAGATCTCAAACTTTAACAATCGTTTGATCCCTATACAAAGTTTCAATGGGGTTGGCCCCTTTTAGGGATGAATTTCGAAAAACGGTGAAATCACTTTTCTTGGCCTATATTGAGGAGTCTATGTACGATGTCTCAGATATCCTACTTCAAAAATCGTTAGTCCCTATACAAAGTTCTAACCCCCAATTTAAACCCTTTTGGGGATGAATTTCGAAAAATCCCTTCTTATCCCTTACTTACGTTATACAACCACCCTACTGTAAAAATTTCAAGTTTCTAGCTTCAGTAGTTTCGGCTGTGCGTTGATGAGCCAGTAAGTCAGTCAGGACTTCTTCTTTTATATATATAGATTAGTAATACCTACACAGACAATAGCCCTGCTTGCTTAGTGACAACGCAAACACGGGCAAAAAAATGATTCCACGTTGCTTTAATTTTGTGAGTCCACGCAAGGATTGAACCACTGCCCTAACCATAATAGTCTACTTATTTATTTATGCGATAACTATGAACATGACATTGGAAAAGTACCTACAGAAGATGGAACACCCGGAACGACGGAAGTTAATACTGCCGTGCTAGTCTAAAAGGCGACTTTTTACTATGAACTTCCATAGTAAAAGGTCGCGTTTTACACTAGGACTGCCGTCCTAATAATAATAACAGACGAAGGCAGGAGTCTCTGTTTTTCAAATATTGAATTGTAGTCTGTAAATCTGGGTAACTACCTACAGTATTTATTGCACGTCCGCGACAAAGTAAAAAGTAACTATTAAACGTAGTAGTAACGATCGCGCGTCTGTGTGAGTGCACTCCATACTGTGGCATGGGCGCGCATGGGCAAATGCTTGCCTGTGGTGCGAAATAGGCTTATTGCATTTCATGTTGTATTTAATTATGTTCATAAATACTGGTAGGTACATCTTCAACATGAACCCTGTAAGGGCACAACAACAGCATCGAGATGCAACGAGATTCCTTGAGGAATGTGTGTCGGTGTGAGAAATTCGGTCTTGGTGGATTTATCGCTCTAGATTTAATGAACTTTGTTATAAGTCTTAGACCCGTTTTAGTAAAGTTGAATAATTATGTTTATTGTTTCGCAAACAGGTCAACATGGAGACCCTCGGTGTGTCTACGTGCCGCCTTCAACTGGACAAACTTACTTCTCCTTTCGGATCGCGTATGCAAAGTGCGGAACAAAACCAGGTAAACCTCGGATTTCATATAATTTTGTTATTAGTTTTCTTAGTAATTACTCTACTCTGGTTTTAACAGTGATCTCATGAAGAGTAAGAATTATCAATAAGTGTATACAGTAGGTCGAAATATACAGCAGGTAAGTTTCTCATTTTATTGCATTGCATATCATACCATTACGGTGCAATAGAGAATGTTAATGGTCAGGCAGCGGTAGTACCTACCTATACAGTTGACACAAATATTTCCGTAAATATAACAAATTTTATCTACTACACGACCGCTTTAGTTTTTATTTCGGAAACTTTCCGTCGACATTTGACTTTCTCGTAATTTTCATCAATTTGGTTAGCTTTTCATTGGTTTTATTATATCATTAAACTGCAACTCTGTGTAAAACGAGATTTGAAATGTTAACGAGTGGCTAGTTACCGCCTAATGTCCCTCGTGATGAAATTGTTATTTTATTGCAATAAAATTGTTCTCCTTTACGGCTTTGAAGAAAATGATTGAAATTAAATCAGCGATATTAAAATTGTTTTTCTACTCCTGTACTTTAATCTGTCTTTTACTTGGTCACGAACACTAATATAAGAACATACATAATATTAGTAACTACTACCATAACAGCACTAGTGTCGTTATAGTCACATTACGATACTGCTAGCAGCCACAGACTTCTAAATCTAGGTTAAACTTAGGTCAAATATTAAGCGCTCAGTTCTAACTGTACGATAAAAATGCACTACTACCAACTTAACAAACAATTAAATTCCTACGGTTTTTAAGAAAAACAAAACTTACCGAACTAAAGTCATTGATGCCAACATAAAAAAAAAGTATTTTTAATATAGTCACAGCGTGTCACTAGCGAGTATACGTCAAATTGAAAAAAAAGTTTACCATAGACACATACTGTCAGTTATATGTCATATTTGCCTTGTTTGCGTGCTATGTTTAATGTTGTATTTTATATTTTAAAACCTAGTCGTAGAAAAAGTATTGTATGCAACGTTGTATAATTAAGTCAAAAAACGCTCATAAACGGCTTCTACGATGGCTAGGGAAATGAAATTGTAGGGCTGTAGGGTACTATTTGGGTACTATTTTTTGAGATATAAAGCGTTTCCAAAAACAAAACCGTTCCAGAGATACAAATGGTCGACGTCCGGTGGTAGCGTACACCGTGAACAGGCCGTATATTTCAGAAAGTTTAAGGGTAGTATTTTTTCACCTAGGTATTTCGTCGGTACTATTTGGATACTATTTATTGGCTGTATCAGATTCTGAATATCTTTACGGTGTACGCTATCTTGACGGACACTAATAAATACCTTATTTTTTGTCTTATAAACCATTTGGGAGGGCCAGTCGACGTCTGTATACATGTTTATCTACACCCATATCATAAATCCTCTATTATGCGTTCGGAAACCATATAGAATGACCACCGTTATTGCAACCAGTAATGTAACATCAGTGTTGTATCTGTGCCAGTGTTATTATAAAGTAAGAAAGCCATAATAACATCTTCACGATGTTATTATGAAAATCTAGTTGGTCATGATTTCAAATCTAGTCGTCCATGGCGGTGAAAGTCAATGGTGGACATTCTTCCCGGTTCCCGAACACATTGCGGATTTATAATATGTAAGTAGATAAATTGATGTAGGCAACTATACATAATTATTAAGCGTTAAAACACTTGTGCGATTTTCGGCTCGTTTCAAAACCACACTCGTGTTTTAATGCCGCAGATTATGTATCAGTTACAAAAACTATTATTATTTAACCGATCATAACTTGAGTACTGCTGGGATAAGAGGCGGCAACCTACCAATTTTTACCTCTTAATTTATTGAACATTCGTTTCATTAAGAAAAAATATGAGGGGCGGTCGTTCTTAGGCCGTATAATATCTTCATGTAATTTTGTTGGTAAGGCCAATAAAAGGCCAAAGATGAATAGAATCAGTTGAGGGGTTACGGAAGAAATGACGAAGTCTTTGTTTAGTTTAAATTTAGTGAAAACTATCTCAACCGATAAAATGTTTCAAGACATACATCCTTTTAGTTTCTACGTTAGAACTAGTTACGTTCCGGCACGCCACGCTGCTTGGAATGGTCGGTTTTTTCACTTGAACCAGCCAATGAGGAAAGTGGTCACTGTCATCATAGAAACAGGACAGTTATAATTGCAACGCAGTGTACTGTCGTACGTGTGACTTGTGATTTTAACAGTTGATTTTAGTGTCATTATATATAGCATTCTGAGCATAGTCTTGTAGGGTGGTGAAACCTCGATGACGTAAGCTAAGCTGGAGTGTTAATATTTTTTATTTGTCTGTGTCCTGTTTGGTCAAAAATAGGCCACTTTGGGCAATCGAGAGTCGTCTCCGTAGGAGAGAGGCAAAGTGAGTGTTAATATTTTTATCATGAGCAGTCTAAATATAATAGTAGGCATGACTTTAGAACCCTGAGTTTTCTTTTTTAAGTGGCAAACGAACAGACGAGCCACCTGATGGAAAGAGGTCATCGCAGCCCATGGATACTTGCAACACCAGAGGAACTGGGCATACGTTGCCGACCTTTAAGGGACCTGTATACCCACTTTTTGAAGAAGCCCATATCATAGCGCAGTGGGAACACCCCACACGCAGTGACGAGGGTTCGCGACGTAGCGTGTCTTCCTTGTTTCATTGTTCTTCTCTAGTAGAGATTAGGTATGTTGAAAGGTCGATGCTACATCTTAAGGAGTTGGAGTGCCATCGAAGAATATGTCGACGGGTAAAAGTATGATTATATCAAATGCCATTCAGTTTCATAAGCGCTTAGTACAAATGTTCTTTCATCCATCGATTAGTCGGTTAACATTATGAACGGTCGCAAACTATCCCCCAAGAAGAATATCGTAAATAACCCCCTCTGTGTTTCTGCGTGGGTGGTTTAAGAGTTTTAGTGGACACATATACTTCACCAACGGTGCCAACGGAACCCTATTACTAAGCCTCTGCTGTCCATCTGTCCGTCTGTCTGTCTGTCACAGGGCTGTATCTTTAGTAATAGTTAGAGGCTTAATATTTTCACGGAATATGTATTTCTATTGTCGCTATAACTACAAAAACAATAAAAACAAAATAAAATGAATAAAAGAGGATCCCCATACAAGAAATGTGTTTTTTGGCGTTCTTTGCTCCACGGTGGTACGGTACCCTGCGTGTGCGAATCCGATCTTTAATGATTGTAACATTTGATTTATTGAGAGTTGCTTGGAGTTTCCTTACGTGATATTATCAGAAATGAGGCAATCCGTAGAAGAACAGAACTAATATGACCGACATAACTGCCAGTTAAAGTGGCAATTTCCTGGGTATATAGCGCGAAGAACCAATGGCCGATAAGGCATGAAAGTTCTCGAATGGAGACTAACTGAACGACACAGCATGGGTCAACCCCCCACAACACAAGACGGTCTGACGACCTGGTTAAGGTCGCCGGAAGTCTATGGAAGCAATATCCGTGCGACCGTTCGTTGTGGAAGTATTTGGGGCCAGCCTATGTTCAACAGTGGACGTCTACTGGTTGAAATTATGATGATATTAATTTTTACTTCAAATAAATACTCAACACAGCTTTAATACAATTGTTTCTACCCGTAAGCATGGAATACATCAATGACGAATCGCCTTCGGTTGAAACACTCGAGTCTTTCAACCGTCGACATTCGTTGGATAATTTATGTGACAAATGAATAGAAACAGCAAGCAAGCAAAGCGGCATTTTCTTAGGAGCGTCGTTTCCGTCCAAGGATGTATGCGATTGGGATGCGGTATTAAACCAATATATTTTAAAGAATTAATTTACAGTTACAGAGTTAATAACATCAATATCAATTATAGATATGTTATAACTATACACTTCAATATAACAAGATCCAAAGAGAGCATGAAATAAATGGTAGCTTTTTATTTTTATCATAATGCGCTATAGATGCGCTCTTGGATACAGTAGGTCACTTTTAATTTTTCTATGTATTTGGATTTGTTCTTTGTATCATTTTCTTTTACTAACGTGCGGTTCCTTATCTTCAGTAGCGCCTGAAGATGATGATGGTGGTGATGGTGAGACTGAAGATGTGACTCACCGGTTCAGTAATAAGTAGTCTATTCACTGTCGTCTTAAGAGTCCTAAGTTATATTATATCTTTACGAAGGAACTTATTAGTGTGTTAGTACTTGTCCTTTTTTGGACAGAGCAACCGCGACGGATAGATGTGCAAATGACGTAAAATGCACTGATGCAATGCAAATGCATTAGGTTATATGTATAAAAGAAATAAAGTTTAAAAGGTACCACAGTTATTTCTTAGTGCGTTGTCCTGAAGACAATCCCCTTAGGGCGTCGAGTAAAGAAAGGTATGTTACTGCAAATCGTTCTGACCGACGCCAGAGAAGATGTTTACGATTTGTAAAATACCGATTCATATTATGTATTACTATACAGATATGTCATTGTCATAGTAGGTAGTATTCGTCTATTAAACTCGCAAGGTTTTTGAGCTTACTACTGAAATTAAGAAAATAAAAAAAAGCATTTTTAAAACAAATTAACCGACCTCAAAAAATCTTTATATCTTCTTTTATGAATTCGGTTTTTTTAATACCGTTTTATTTATAGGCATACTGAATAATGAGTCCACTAGACAAAAACATGTCAAAAATGTGGTTTTCTGGTACTATAACAATTGCTACATCTCTCTGATGTGACTCAAACTCAATGCTTGTTCAACTACCACTGTGGATTGAGCTTCTGTTTAACTACGGTAATTCGTAACAATTTCGCAATAAATCGCTTCAGACCAAGTTTTACGGCACGTCGGTCTCATTTCAACAAAGTAAGAGAGTTTTTCTCGTTCCGATTCCTAGTTGTCCACTATGGCTGCTGTGGTGTATAACGGACGACGCATGCGTCCCGCTCCTTCTGCGAATGTTGCGCGCGCATTGTTTCTCAGAATCGCCACCCGCCAGACCGCATAGCGAGCGTATAAGGACCATTCTCCCTTGACAACTCGCCTCTCAGACGCCATCCCTCAACCCAATACTTGCTCTTCGAACTAGCGTGTTGCCTTCCCGCTATAACGAACTATTCGCGACTTTACGTGCAACCAGCGAAATGCATTACATTATACGGTGATCTGACAATGCGAAATCGATTTTACGGCTTATAAAATAAAGACTAAAGCCGTCAGGTGCGAGTGAAGTTGGTAGATTAGTGTCCTAATGGATGGTCGTTCTGAAAGGGAGTTGGGCTGGAGCTTTCAAGGGCCAGTTTCGCTTGCGCACCGTTGACCAAGAAGCTACTGACTCGATCCGCGTTCTTTGGACGACTTCAACTTTTTGCGCGAGTTCATCCGCAAGTAGCCCTAGCAATAATAAGGCACTAAAATTAAATGTTTTTGTCTGAAATGCAAAAAAAGCAAAAGATTTTTAGTTTGTGCTGTGCAATTGGAGGAAATACCTGTGATTTAACGTAGATCGTTTAGTTGGTATATTGAAACTCGATCCAAAGCATTATGTTTTTGATGCTTAGATATTTTGACATCTCAAAAAAAATGTACTTAAGTGTAATGTAATGAATCCAAAGACTATCTCTGGTAAAAAACTAAACACTGTCCCCAGTTATGTGTCCATTTTTATTACTATGAATTTTCAAAAATAATCATGTCACATAATATTGTTATGCTAATGACTTAAAAAAATATACTGGTGAGTTTTACACAGCGTTACGCAGGTCATATTTCCTGAAGGTGGAATCAGACCGAACCCTAATATGCCTAAAGGCATATTTGCAAAATTAATGAATTGAATTGGAATGACTCAAGTTAAATTTATCAATAGATGGTAGTTATACATATAGCTAGGGAAACACAAAATTATCCTACCTTTGTAATCCTCTAATTGGATCCATACAAAAAATAGAATCGAATTACCTTCACCGTATAAAAAAACCATTAATCATGCCTATTGAATTGAAGTGGTAACGAATATTATTTGTACAACCATTATAAAATTTATATTCCAGATCTCCATGGTCAGTTCTACGAGAACACGGTGGTAGTCCAATATGACAAGGATCTGCTAGAGGTGTGGGACGAAGCCAAGAGGCTGCGCTGCGAGTGGTTTAACGACTACGAGAAGACCGCTTCGAAACCACCCATGGTCATTGCTGACTTGGATGTCGTACAGCTCGACTTCAGAGGTATGACAGTATTTATAGACGTTTTAAAATAGCCCTTTCGTCGTATAAGGTCTGGTCGTTAGGCCGCCTTAGCTATTTAGATTTAAATTCGTAAGTTAAGATGACGAAAAGGACGTCAAAGTAATAAATGCGCAGATATTGTTTGTTACACAAATGCATTAAACTACCCGACTCTTGCTAAGTAAATGCGTTGTCTTACCACCACCACCCCCAGAAAACTGTATGCTGATGTTTCTTTAACACGATAACATTAGTTTAACTCGATATATATCGAAATGGTTAATGAACTAAAATTGATTCTTATTTTATGATAATAAATGGAAAAGTGACGTTCAAAAAGTAAATCATGATGCATTTTAGATGAACGGAAGCTATATCCTGTTTATATTTCTAGATAAATAAATTAACTTTCGATATGTCGAAGAGAACATTATGCAAAGTAAGATTTCTTTTAGATAAGTTAAATTCAGAGTACGTGAAAGTAAGATTTACTTTAGCTTAAAACGAAGCATTTCCTTAATATGCGTTAAATTAATTTTGTTTAATCATCGTGACTAACACACTAACACACAACTGCGGGCTTAAGACGTTATTGAGCGGCTTTATTGAGCGATAAATAAATGATAAAAACATCCCTCACGTTCTGACAAGTATGTAAGTGCGAGAGTGACGGATGCTTTATCATTTATTTGACAATAGACAAAGCCTAGCATATCGTAAGCTTGCTGATCGCGATTTCGTTTGTCATGCAACACTTCATTACCTACCTGTCTAACACGCTGTACAAGTACTGAATGAAAATGGATAGATAATCAATGTAATCATATCAGTTGTGCTAGAGATGCAGTAGGAAGTCAATTACGCTATTGTGTGTGACACAGTAATGAAATATCATCGATAAAAACACTTGTATAACATATTCTAGGAGACAACGTGGATTGCTGGATGGAGATTCAGGCCGGGAAGGGACCGTGGGCGCCGCCGGTGTCTGGTATCGTCCCTTTGGGGTCCACTCTGACGCTTGTGGTCGCCATCAACGACTATCGAGGTAAACAAATAAAAGATAAAGGACCGACTACACCGAATCTTAAAATGCACTGATGGGGAGTTTCCGCAGTGTGGTCTTCAAAAAATATTCTGCTACATAAATGCACCGTCATCGTGTATTAAGCCTCGATGTCGACGATCCTTATGTACATTTCTAATAACTGCACGAATATGTGATTGTAAATAGAATCTTAACTTATATTGAGTTTTACGTCATACGTGCATAACTATGAGCTACAAGTGTGGACTGGAATAAAACTAAAGTGCCGTAAAATTGAAAATCAGAAATCATATTAAGACTACTGAAAGTTTCGCAATATTAGTTTATTTTTACTGTCGAAAAGTATATTAAAAGTTAGTTTAAGATGCTATTTTTCAAGTCAAATTTCATCGTAAGTTTTACAGTAAACATGGCAAAAGTTAAGAAAGAAACTTAATGAAGTTGAAACTTAAACTTATATCAGAAGATAAACGATTCAACATAACAGTTGTTGAAAGAAGAACTGCAACCGTTGTTGATTGAGTCTATTAAGTGATATTTATTATCTTATAGTCTACAATCTTCCGACACGCATTCTCATTCTTTAGTTCTTTACGATTTACAATACTTTCCTATAAATCGGACTCCGCTATAAAACGATTGTTAAGCTTTATAACCCATTCATAAACGAACACTTTTTATAGAAAAGTTTCAACGATTCCACAGATTGGTGTCTGTCATTATGTGAATTATAATGTATTGTTGCGTGGCCCGTTAGACAGAGGACTGCGGCAATAAACGGAATATAACAGTTTGACGCGAAAATAATAATTATCTGAGTGTGTTCTTCTATTACGAGTACGTGTTTACCTTGTTTACTAAGTACAGTCGAAGTCAGGCTATCAACGACTACAGTAACTTAGTCTTTGATTCTCAAAACAACTTACTTTAGAAGAAAACATTAACGTAATTAAATTAGCCGCTTGATTGTACCAAAACAAGTCTGTATCTCTATGGAAATGCAGAATTTAAATTGTGTTTCCGACAAACCTTTTACAGGATACGGCATACCTTGTCGGACCGTAATCTAAATGGTCCAAAATTAACGCAGCGGTATCTTAAAAGCCGCAAGGGCCAATTCTTCATCAATGTTAACGATTTAAAAATGTTTCTCCCGTGTAAAAATGCGCCACGGACAGTCAAAACGAAAATAATCGTTAATCAGGCCTGTTACTGCAATGATGAATCACCGAGTGCGGCGGCAGATCGAGACATTTGATACTCGGTCGAATCTTAAAGCTCGATTGAAAGACACGACCTCCGGTTTGCCGTCAAGACTCTCTTTATCATTATTCTTCACTAGCCAAGTGCGAGTAGGATTCGCACACGAAGGGTTCCGTGCCACCGTCGAGCAATAAACGTAAAAAACACGTTTTTCGTATGGGGGCCAGTGGCGTGACGTCCTTAGAATCTTATTCCCACCGGCTTGCCTATTTTTTAAAGCATATGACCGGAGTTTGGCTTTACTAAGAATATATTTGATGCCACGTCTTTGATGTCCACGTCCTTTATTGTTTCTTTTATTATTTAGGTATTGTTATAGCCACGGAATAAAAGTTATAGCGGCAATAGAGATACATATTCTGTAGAAATTTCAAGGCTCTACTATTACGGTAATAAGGTTTAAAAGATGCAGCCCTGTGACAGTCAGACATATGAACAGCCGGGGTTTAAATAAATATTGGGGGACAATCCTACACAAATCGAGCTAGCTAGTCCCAAACTAAGCAATGCTTGTACTATGGGTACTAGACGATACGGTACTATGGGTAATATACATACTTATATAGATAAATACATACTTAAATAGATAGAAAACATCCATGACTCAGTAAGAAATACTCGTGCTCATCACACAAATATTTGCCCTTACCAGGATTTGAACCCGGGACGTCTAGCTTCGTAGGCGGTGGCAGGTGGTAGGCACTGAGCTAAACGTGTCGTCGTGTGTGTTTAATAATAGGAGTCTGTTCCCTTGAATATTATATTTTGGGGGAAATAACGTCCCAAATGGTTCCCTTGACGTTATAGGTTCAGACTGCTGGTTCTATAGGTACTTGGACGGTAATCAGGACCTAATAGTACATTGTGCACCGAGGGTAGTAAGAAGGGAATTACTAACGAGAGTCTATTAGGAGCCCGACGCCGTAGGCGGAGGGCTTTTAATGACTTGAGTTGGTAATCCCCTTACTGCCCGTGATACACACAATGTTTTTCATCACATTTGCGAGGAAAAAAAAATAAAACATAAAAATCAAATCAAACTAAACGCACCCGCTAAGAGACCACTTCAACTGTCAACTTTTTCAATATAGTCTTCCACAGATAATGCTAAGAACTGCGTTTAGTTTTTAAACTTGACAGGCAATGCCGCCAGATTGTACCGATTTTCATAATAAAATTTTAAAGTAAATTAATTTAATTGCATTAAAATAATTGCAAAAATAACTGAAATAATAGTAAAATATACCATATAAGTTTTATATACACTAAAATTGGTTTTGTAGCCAAGTTTTGAAGATCTGAAATAAGCCTTGGCTGATTTGAAACCTCCTTAGTCTGAAATGACGTACGGGTAGGTCCTATATTTTAAAACTAAATACAGTTTTTCCTCCCGTGGGAGGTATAGATTTTTATAACCCACGGGAGGTAAATCGGCTCGAGCTGGTCTATAAGCCCGCGTGTTATAACACCCTTTACGAGCAAGTGTGATGAAAAGCAAATTATTTAAAAGGTTTAAAATTGGCTACTTGACAACTTTTTTCTTCGATATGTTATAGAAAGATCTCTCAATAATAAAAATATTAGTGAAAAATCTACTTTAATATCATAAAAATGTTAAAATCACATTTTTATACTATCCCAAAAACGCTTCATATTTACTACAGCCTCTTATAACGTGACATCACGATCGAAATTTTGTTTAAAAAATGCCTGTGACATACGGACGGACGGACATGACGAAACTATAAGGGTTCCTTTTTAGCCATTTTGGCTACGGAACCCTAAAAAATCATGACATGAACTTTGTTCTGCAACTATGTTAAAACTTGCGTTTATCGTAACGGTTTCATAACAAAAGTTACCATAAATTTTATGGGTTATTCAGTGGTATTCACAGTTTTTAATAATTTTTATATTTTTAAAATGGCCTTTGCCACCCAGCTGTCAAACTCAAAACTAACATATTTCCTTATTTTAACACAATGTTATATAATTTTGACAAATTTCAGGTATAGACAAGTACCCAATTGTTTGATCCCATTATGGCGAAAATTGTGTACACACTATGTGGTGGTGATGGTGGTTAACAAAAACCTCAGACCACATGTTCTGACATACGGCTCGGTGCACTAATACCTGCCATTTGGATCGTTAATTATTTTACCGCCCTACGTGAGTACGATGACTGACTTTTAAAATATAGGAATGTCAGAGATATTTTTGGCCACCCACACGAATGATGTGTGATAGATTCTGATGACATGCGCTCTCGGTGACAGTTGAGGTGCGATGTCAACTCAAGATACGTAAGCAAACAGTTATGAATGTAATGTTGTTTGAATCTCGGTGTTAATGAACACTGGTTTTGAGCACGCTTGAAATAATTATTACAAGTGACTCTTATTACTGTTTGCCTCCCAAATTGACTCCCAGAGTTAATATTCGCTTGGTCAGAGGGATTTTTTATTTTATGAGGGACAATTAGGTACTTTCACAGATGTAAATTAACTTAATGTAAATTTTCAACAAGTAATAATAGGCATTAACTAGTAAGTGTGTAATAAATAGACTGAGTTACTTGTGAATTTACACATGCTTACGATTTTATTGCAAATTAAGATTAACAGATATTCTTGTAGAAATTTTAATGATGTACAGCATAGCGTTATGTATCCCATTTTCTATTTATAGTGAAATTAGCTACGAACTATGATTTTCGTGTATTATTAGATTACTCTGTTGTAACCTACAATATTCACTTTATTCACTTTTACTTACTTTTATATGCTAAGGATGAGATGAACGAAATGTTAATTAAAAATACGATAGTAATTGCTTTAAATGTAAATAACAATAAGAAGGGCTATAATTATAGATACATTGAGCAAATGCATTGAAAAATCAAATACGATCGACTACAGCTAATGCCGGATTTGAACCCGCATCTCTGACATTCGGGGTCAGCGAGTTATCCAATTTCTCCACATTAAACTATGAGGATTCAAAATATTTCCAGTAAGTATGTTGATTACTTAAAAGTGCATTAATAAGAAGTGCTACTAATGTTTTATCTACATATATGCCTCTAAAGTTTATGCATTTTTCATCGTATATATCAGGGGTCTCCAAACTACGGCCCGCGGGCCGGATCCGGCCGGTCGCATTTTTCAATCGATTCTCGTAAAATTTTGTGGGCAGGTTCGATTTATAGAATTGTTATGTCGATTCAGTTTTTGAAAGTGTTTCAAAATGGACATTTGCGAGGTCTACAACTCTCAGAACCACTCATGAGCCACTAGTATAATACAGTGTGTAAGTCTAATACGGGCGAATCTCTTAACGGTGGTTAGTATAGGACAAAGTGAAGGTAATTAGATAACATTTACTTAAAGTTGCAACAATAATTTTGTCCATACAAAATAATTCAGCCCGCAATGTAATGCAAACACACTCACGTTAAACGCTCGTTGACAGTTACGTGTTGACATTTCGGTACCGCCGTACCGCAACCATGTTTACAGTACATTGCTGCTGGGAAATTAAAAAAATAATTATGGGGTCGTAATGAACTGCAACTTAAAAAAACCTTTTACTTCATGATTACACTAATGAATACTATGTCCGATTTAATTTATCGCCCGTATTAGACTTACACGCTGTATAGTATCTACTTAAATTGGGTAGTTGTCAAAAAAACTCACCATAGTCGTAATAGCGAGCATGTAAGTACCAGAGCTAGAATGACGAGCAAATATCTCCGTTAACGGTATAGTATAGAGTATGGTAAAAAGTAAACTAGACAAATACGTTCCGATGCGTTTGTTTAACGGCACGATGGTCGCGTTACCAGTGGGATGCGATGATGGCTTTAGTCGTGGTTTAATCACTTTACTATGCGGTTTAACAGAGCTTGATACGTATCAGTTCAACTAGATAATTTCTTTTCGCGTTAACTTACCTAAGATTATCTTTAAAATTCTTATATAATTAGCTTGAGAAAATTACCACCAATTAAGGCTATCAGACCAAATAATTCGTGTAGTTTTGAAAATGGGCACAGGGCTTCTTTAGGCTGTCGAGATAAAGTCATTAAAAATCCTAGGGTCTAGAGGGTGAGCTAACGTCAGAATTGTCATTTAAATGTCACTTTTTGCAGATTTTTGCTTTTATCTCGAAAGTGCATGCTAATTTTGGAAAAGTGGCTTCTGCAAAAATTAACTACATTAAATAAATTACGCTCTATACATTATACGTATGATAGTTACGGGCAAGGTTACTACAAAGCTTGAAAGAGTACCCTTAGCTTAGCATGCGCTTTCGAGATAAAAGCAAAAATCTGCAAAAAGTGACATTTAAATGACAATTCTGACTTTAGCTTGACAGCCTAAGGAACCCCTGTGCCCATTTTCAAAACTACACGAATTATTCTTGCCGTTATATTATTAAATTTTCTCATGCTAGTAAATATACAATTTCAATACAAAGAAAATAGTAGGTTGCAGGGTCCAATGGAATTTTTAAGTTAGAATATGACGGTTTAGGGGCTTCTGGGGGTTGTCGGTAACTTTTAAACTGATTCCGTTCATGTTCAAGTGTCAAAATTATATTGGCTTCAACTATCCATCTACCAAATTATGAAGGAGGAAAGAACGCGGAGAGTCGGGAGTCGCGAGGTCACGATTCGGGGCAAAGTACTTATAATAGTTATTTAATTTACGGTTGATATTATTATTGTTGTCATTAAAGGTGCATGTAAGTAACCTATGCATGTACGTAAACGAAACTTAAAATCAGTAGTTCAAACAGGTTATCAAGGCATCCCACTTCATTTTGTCTATTTTTAATAACCTACACGTCGAAAAGATATGCGTATTCGAGTAAAACAAGACGAAGTCGGTGTGAGAACATTCGCATCAGATATACCTAAAGATGTGAACAAGATGTTTGATAACGCAGATTATTATCTTAATTAAGATAAATTATGGTTGATTTAATTGATGGCAAGTACGGTGTTCAATCGTGCGTCGACCACCTCATTATCTTCAAACCTTCCAATTGTTAATCTGATGCTATCAATATATGATACTGGTAGATTAAAGGAGATTTGAACTTTAAGTAGTTAACAATACAGTTGCGAATAATTCTATACGGCAACCAACATTCTGTATCACATCCTGTTCACTATTTTATTTATATATCTTAATTTGCACAACAGTGTCAATGCGCGTTAATATTTTGAAACATGTCAGGAAATACTTATATTAGTTTCACTGAATTACTATGTGACTACACATTAAAAAATATTAGATTTCTTTGACTAGTCTAAACAGATCTTCATCACGCATAGGTCCTCGATAAGGAAACATACATACAATAAAAACCACGTTCAAAAGCTGATGCCACAGAGGGGGAATCCATAGATAGGATCAATCTAATCTTAGTTTTGTATTGCGGCCCTTCAGGACAAAAATGATTTGGTTGTCCTACTTACTGTGAAGTGAAAGTATTAATTTAGGTACTTACACAAACTATATGTCTGTCACTAAAGTAAACTTGCTCGTATTTGCTTAAATTTTTATGACGAAAGTCGAAGCTAACGTTATAACACTTGACATGACATGTAGGTGGCACCAACCGTGTCAAAAAGTCACTGCCCAAAAAACGTTCTTCATTGAAATATTCAATGCCATTAAATTACGATTATTTGGACTTAGACACTCGGCAAATCTCGACATTTTTCGGAGAGATAGGAAGTGCAAATGTGGCAAGACACATTGTTGCATATTCACAACATCATAGTGTGCATTTAGCACACAAAAACAGTAATGTACATCAGCTGCCACAGTGACATTTTTTACAGTAGACCTATGAATAACACAGATGTGGCTTGATTTAATTATTACATCGCCTTACTAAAAATATTAAATTAGTACAGGAAATTTATTTCTTTAAAAGCGTCATTTACAATAAATACCTACTAATTATATTATTAATAATGAAACCATAAATTAATAATAATTCCTTTGATTTTTAAAGCTAGCCGGTTAATTATATCATAAAACGTAGATAGTCTATTAATGAAGTTTCCATACTTAGGTTGAGGTTTTATTATAAATTATATTAAATAGATTTGAATATTTTATGTAAGCAAATTCTAAGACTTTACATATATACTCTATGTAAAAACACGAACCTTTACGATTAAAACCGAAACCCCCCGAGTGACATAATCGTACTGTACTTTACTAGTAGGTGTTTTCTTCAATTAAATCTAAAGGGAAAGGGTTTCTGTTGCGTATACTATTAAATATTACAAAATGTTAAACATTTTTTAATAGAATGACTAAGGATTTCTGAAATCTGTTAGTCAAAAGTCATAATGTCCCGTTGCGTTAATAGAAAAGAACTTTAGCAACCTTACTGTATATATTTTATGTAAGTCAAGTACCATTTTAGCGTCTCAAAGCGTGGTAGGATCACGTCATATGATTTGCGTACATTTTGCAACTTATTTCTTTGATATAGGATTCATAATTGTATGCATATTTTTAAACTTAACTACATTAAAGCACTCGCGGTCGGCGCCAGGTCGTGTCAACTTTGTATTGCGACAGCTTTCTTCATGTTTACTTTGTTTAATGGTATATTGGTTTACGTGTTTCCGGCTTTGCATGTTTGGCCATACTTTTGTGGTTTAGGTAAACAGTTTATTCACTTTTCACTTAACTCCGGTTGGTTAAGAAGCACTCTCGTTGTAACCGCTAAGTTGTGAATGGCTTGGGCTCGGCCGGTGCGGTTCCGAATAGTTAAGATAACATTTCGGATACATTAAGGAGTATTTTGAAGATTTTAGGCAAATCGATGGCCGCCGCATCTATTAGAAAAGTAAATGTTTTATAGACACGTAAAGGTTTTATAATTGTGTTCCTTACGTGTCTACTAAAAGGGTGAATAACATATTCACATAATATTTCGGGCTAGATTTAACACCAATATTTTGTATTACTTTCAGGTGAATTCGACATGCGAGTAAAATCTTGTGCAGCTTCTGATGGTTCCGGGCATATAATTCAACTCTCCGATGAATACGGTTGCGTTTTGCGTCCTAAGATGATATCCAGGTAAAAAAAATATACCTAATAAATATTTTACAAATGTAATCAATCAATAAGATAAAGAAAACACTAAAGTGGGTTTCTCTTTTTTTTTGCCAGAAATAAAAAATAAAGTACTGCATGTAGGTACCTAGCTTAAATTATTTTCCTAAACTCATTGGCTAAATTTAATTAAATATATATGTTGCATTCATTATTTTAAGTCTTCTTTATTAAATAAGTGTGTGAATAAATAATGTGCTTCAGGCCTATTTATATATTCAAAGTTGTCTTTTCCGGCGAAGCGAGCTTCGCCGCTCGCTTTTTTCTATCGCCAGACCAAATCAGTCTATTTTCGCCGACGAATTCGCATTTCACTAATGACACCAAAAAGTTAGTTTTTTTTAATTCGTTTCAATCTTATTTCAGATTCTTAAAAGCGAAGGCAGCGGACGAGCGAGCAACGGTGATCACGTACGCTTTCTTTCACGCCTTCAAATTCCCCGATGCTCTCAGCGTGCACATCAGATGCAAGGTGGAGATCTGCAGGCATGGATGCCTCGACCACTGTCAGCTGGCTGGGGTGGCTCCGCAGAGGCACGGGGCGTTGGACAGAAAGGACGATCGGACGCATCGCGACCACAATGAGATTAAGTAAGGATATTGATACTACATACGAAAGAAACATGATGTTTCTTTCGTTTCTTTATTTGTTTTTAATGCGGGTAAATTACACCACATTTTAAGTTACATAATATAGGTACAAGAAATCAAAGTACATAGAAAAATTAACAAGTGGTTAAGGCGCTGGACCGGAAATCCAGAGGTACCGGGTTCGACTCCCGGTCTGGACCACAGGTGAGTACCATTTGATTTTTCTATGTACTTTGATTTCTTGTATCTATATATGTAGTTTTTCATCGTCCAGAAAGAGGATCTACCTCTCGTTGGGTCAATTTTCTACTTACAATTAGCCTCTCGTTGATCTCACACGTGAAGATGTCTGAGGATCGTGGATATGATCGAATGATTTAAACTTTCACTGAATGATTCTCTTCAGCTGCCTGTTCATTTGCACAACTACATAAAACTTGAAGGAAACATGTATAATGCACCTACAAATGTCAGAATCTAACACCGGTAGGTATACGGAAAAAGTTTTTGCTGTCATAATAACTGGCGTATGAAACTCAGTATCACTTGTAGCTTCCAACCTTGACGCTGGCAGAATTGTCCCACTGGACAGTAGCCATTAAAAACTAAAATTGAATCGAATTGAACTCAGTATGTAACTTTTCCAGGCATATTGCCACCATATTAAACAAATTGTATATTTAGGTATGCTTTTAAATTCCATGTTAAATAATTCGCCTTTAATCAGGTGTCTATTTGCAGAAAATGGAATCCCACCAAAAACATTCTGTAAAAAACTAGCCAAGTCTCGATGGAGCTGCTTGTTTATCTCTAAAAAGTAATGAAATCTAGATAAAGTCGTGCCAAGTCTAAGGTTCCTTACTGCAATTTCTTTATTATTATAGTTAATGTTGTGGGACTTGGCCGTTGAACATTCTTTATACGTTAGTGGGTATAAGTCAATTTTGTTTACACGTAATGTTATATCTGTTGTAACTACCTATGTTTGTTAAGCGAGATAATAGCCCATACTGGTATTGGTAATTGGACGCTAGTGTCTCATTTTATGCTGTTGTTGATTGTGCACACTAACGTATAATTTAATTACGTAAACGCAAATTGACTTGTACCCACTAACGTATAAAGAATATTCAACGGCCAAGTCACACAACATTAACTATAATAATGAAGAAATCGCAGTAAGGAACCTTAGATTTGGCACGACTTTGTCTAGATTTCATTACTTTTTAGAGATAAACAAGCAGCTCCATCGAGACTTGGCTAGTTTTTTACAGAATGTTTTTGGTGGGATTTCACTTCTTTTTGTAGAAACGTGGGCATATTGATTTATTTTATTAGATTTTCTTATTTGACACAGTTTTTTTCTTTTTATTTTTGGTTGGGCTCTTGTGTTTTCTAATCAGGGTCACCAGGTACTACAGATCTTCGATTATCCTAGTTTTTATAGTTTTCCCTTTATGTGGCCATTAAACCCTAACTCTGTACCAAATTTCAGCTCTCTGAGTTTATGGGAAGTTCTAGTTCTATTCTGATGATCATGAGTGAGTCAGTGAGTGAGTGTCATAAATGCGAAACTTTGCTTTCGCTTAGCTTCGAAACTAAATGACCTACAGACTTGAAATTTTGGATTTTAAAAATGTGATTATAGCTTACTGGATGACGAAAATTTCTGCGTTCTGGTCTTATCCAGAGGTTCTCAAATAGGGGCCTGAAAATGCGGCGAAATGGTTCCAGTAAAGGATGGTACGGCAGTGTTTGCTTCGCGCTCGACTTGGCGGGGGCACTGCCGTGCCCCCCGATACACCCAAAAGTCGATAAAATGCAACAACCAACACCTAAAAATTGCCAGTCGGTTAACTTTTTCTGTATTTGCCATTATTAGACTGTTGTTAGCGGCTGATAATATGCTCTCGAATATATTACGTCAAATCAATTTTATAATAATTATAACCTCTCTCACTCCCTTTCCAGCGATTCATCAGCCGAAGAGGTAGCGGAATCGAGTATCATAGAAGAGACCCGCTTACCTCTGGAGGAAGCGTTTGGTGACGAGGTATCAGGAGACGCGGTGCCAGCGCCGGCACCGCTGCCGCATCGGGCGCCTGCGCCCGTCATGGAGCCCGACAGTGACCACATGTCTGCTGTCGAGGAGCTGGTTGAGGCCTTGGCGAGACCTTTCACGGTAATTTTCATGACCTCTCCATTCTTAAATTATTATTTTCTAACTCTTTCCTTTGCTCTTTCCTGGGGTGTTAGGGCTTAAATCAACTTTCTCCGGTCTCTCTGGTCTTGGGTAATTCTTGTTATATCCTCCCATGTCATGTACAATGTGCCCATTTTATGCTCCAATGAGCAACGACAAGTTCAAATGCGGACGGATCTCTTGTTCTTTTGCTGGATCTGTCCCTTCGATTCACGATAAATAGTACCGACCTATAAAATATTTTCTGCTTAACATATAGTCAAGAAATATATTTTTACCCTCATACATGTAGACGACCTACCATTCATAAGCAAACTAACCGCATTGATCTATAATGTAGGTATAAATACGACACGGACCGAACTAGTCGATTCTTTCGATGTACTTGTAGCTTGTCAGCAAATAAATCAGCAATATGGTGATGATTAGATCGAGTAAACTTTACTGCAGGTACCTATATCTACTGTACTCATACTCATACTCATTTATTGATAATATTATAAAATATTACATGTCAAGGTTTTGTGGTTATAATTATGTAAATTACAATTATTATTTTATGGAGTAACAGATTAGATTACTTATCTTAATAAATGTAGATATTTACCTAGGGTTAGATTATTTAATAATATTATTAGTCACATCAGCAGTTAGAGTTAGGTAGAGTTAGGTACATTCATGAATTGAATGTAATTTAGTTTCACATTTCTGATCCGCTTCCCACTTTCCAGGACCGTCCCAGCGACCTCGGCGAGCGCGAACGTTTCCCCCACGGCCCGCGAACCTTCGGCTCCGACAAACCAAACCCTGACGACGCCGTAGTACCGGCCAAACTCCCCGGTCCGGCCGTAGCCGGCCCCAGGTCTCTTCGCAAGCGGCGGACGGTTCGGGAGGGAAGGTCCGCCGATGTTGGCGTTTCGGGAATATATGAAGTGGTCTCGGAGGCTGACTTAGCGTTTGGACCGACGAGAGAACCCGTGACTGTGTTTAGCGGAAGGATTAGAGAAGAAGTGAGTACCTACCTACAATATTAGGCTAACATTTGGGGAAAGGAAATATTACGTTCCTTGAACGTGTTTTTGTCATCTTAAAATATTTAACGGTTTGAGTTCAGACTAACACTGGGTGCGTTTTTAGATTATTATTAGTTATTAAGATTTACAAAGATAGAACACAATGAAAAAAATCACAGACTACTGGAGTATTCTAATTTACTAGGCATGTGATAAGAAAATCAATTATTTCTAAAATGAAAATCACAATGATTCTTAACTGACCGAATGTAGTTACCTGAATATCTGCGTTATCTATGATATTTACCTAGGAAAATGGTATGTCAGAAATATCACTGTGTATAATAACTACTATTGACCACGGGATATTTACCATGTATGTTTGTTTTATTGAGTTCCCGATATGTCGGCACTGTTACAAGCGCCATCATCACGGAATATCGGGAACTCAATAAAACAAACATACATGGTAAATATCCCGTGGTCAATAGTAGTTATTATGACCATGTTAGCTTAAAATATCATTGTGTATTTTTTAAGTTCATGATAGCTCAGAATTCCAGCGCAGCACTGATAACAAAGGCAGTTCTTCTAATTGCTCACATTGCATGTATGATTCCAGGTTGTATACGGGGTGTGTATGGGCGCCGTGAGCTTCGGGGCCCTGTTCGCGTCGGCGGCGGGCGCGGCGGCCGGCGCGGCGCTGGCCGCGGCCGTGATGCTGCAGCGCCTGCGCGCGCGCACCGCCCACGCCCCTTCCCCCGCGCCCGCCTCGCACTCCCTCGCCGCCTGGATGGCCCTCCGGCTCCTCGGCTCACCCCCCCATCCTCATCACTCCCGTGACGGCTGATCTTCTAAGACTGTTCTATGTAAATTCTGAATAGACCTTGATTGTATGGAGTGGTCCAAAGCAAAAATAAGGCGACTACATTATTCTAATTTTACAGTACAGTTTTGGACGTGTCAGGGTTGAATATAATAGCAATGTCATCTTGTTTTTACATTTCTTTGCGTCCTGATATATTAATGAAGGTTGCCCCTATTGAACTAAGTAAATAACCTTAAGGTTATTTAAAATCCAACGTTTGCCGCCTTTGTGAATTGTTGACATGCAATACGGTTAATATTTAATATCAAAATTCATTTGAGTTGTCTTAGGTCACGATGTTTGACCACTGAACAAAGGATATTTGGGGCTAAACAATTACCAATACTATTTATCTACAACAATTATTTAAGAGCGTTTATTCTGAGAGATTTCGCAACGTCTCCATTTTCTGTATCATTATCATCATCAGTGTGTAACATCATCAACATCCCACCATCCCACTGCCCAGTGTATTTTCATAGACGAGAGTGAATTTGTCATTTTTCTCTATTATTTCGGGAAATTTTAATGAAAAGGAAAAAGTCCTCTTAAAATTATCATCGAATCAACGAGTAATCTTTTCATAGTATTTATATAAAGCACACATTTATTTGCCATATCCTTCAAAATAAACGCTTTTAAGCAGTGGTCCAATCAAGGTATCAATAATTGCGACCTTACCCTGAATAGCAGCAGCAGTTAGCTAAAGGTCAATTATCTTTCAAGGACCAGTTTTACTTTAAAATATATACCATGACCCAAAAAAAACAATGCATTTATTCTGTCGTAGTTAAAATTGTATTGTAATGAAATGAATGATGATGTTCAGAAATTTGTAACAGTCCTATGACTTGAATTAAATGATAGCTTCAAGGAATAAAGCTATTTAGCTTTAGTCAAATAGTTTGTATAAATAAATTAACTTACTGTATGATACAGATTATTATTATGTGACTCAAAAATATTACTTGCATTTATTAAACGGTCAGTTATGTTTCCATGATATATTTTATTGTAAGGACGAAATTTTGTTATGATGATATTATTTATGGTTCTAAATCACTGCTAAATGGTGCTAAGTCGTGCTACGGACAAAGTCCTATGAAACCTGATTGTATTCATTTTTCACTGTAGTGAATATTTTACGTTTTACAAGTATACCATAAGTTTTGTACAGTGTTTCCTTATTTATTTATAATCATATAGGGTGCGTTGTCCAACAGTGAACCACCTTTTTTTTGAAGTCGCAGAACTTGCTGGAAAATAAAGCTAGAACTTTGGTTTTGATGTCATTGTTTAGGTAATTTCATAAGGTATCTTATGTATAGGTTACAAAATGCTTATTGGACTAACTAACATCCATTAAGTAGGTTTTAAAAAAAAATGATATTTGGTTCACTGTATACTATGGGTAGTTTACATTAAACCACCCTTATTTCAACAGTGAACCATAATGCCATTATCAGTAAAAAAATGCTGAAATGTGAAAGAAAACTAACCCAATATTTGGTAATCATCTGTATTTTTAATATACATGAATATAAAGAAATAAAAACGTATTATTCTAGTTTTAAAAAAAGGATAGATATTTGGTTCACTGTATACTATGGGTAGTTTACATGGAACCACCCTTATTTCAACAGTGAACCATAATGCCATTACCAGTAAAAAAAGCTGAAATATGAAAGAAAACTAACACAATACTTGGTAATCATCTGTATTTTTAATATAAAGAAATAAAAAACGTATTCTTCTTACAAAAACTAAAAGTTATTATATATTATATATCGTGCGGTACACAGTGAGCCGGCTCAGTGAGTACTATGTGAACCAGGTTCACTGTTCAACAACCACACCATTCAACTTAAAATACGAAAAAAAGATAGGTTATAAACGGAATTGTCACAACGCAATGTGCTCATTAAATGACTAAGACTACATCAAATTTAACACCATACAGCGTTTGGTCATATGTTAAATAACAAAATATACAAAAATCCAGACACTTACTTGTGAAAAGTATCTTTTTTCGACGAAATTTAAACAAAGTGCTATCACACGTCCGGCCTAAGCCGCTGCCGCTGGCTCACTACGGGAGGGGGGAAGGGTTGTTAGACAGCATGTTTTAGCAGGATCGGTCAAACTGGCAACGTCGCAGTTTCTTCAATATGGCGGTGGTTCAGTGTATCTTTATGGTTCACTGTTGGACAACCGACCCTACGTCTACTGTAGCTATAAGTATAAGGATTGTCCAGTCATGCCAATAGGTTATGTTTAGTAATTTAGGCTACTTGATTTTAAATGCGTGTCTTGCATATGTGTGAGATGAATATCATACTTTTTATAGCCCTTATTCGGGTTTATTTAATCCTTTTTCTAGGGTTTTCATTGTTAATATCGACACAATTGTTCTATTTTGATTTTAATACTTGTGGTTCTGCAGTGAACATGTATAGGTAGTAGGTATATATATATTCGATTAAAAATCATGATTTTTGTATTTACGTAATTACGTAATATTCTGTGCATTGAAGTAGAAATCTCTATTTTGTAAAATGTATTATGTATAATAGCATTACTTAGTGAGTCTACAGATAAATTATTCAGGATATTATAAGAATTGCATAGAATAAAAGTACGATTTTTTTAACGTGTACCAAATATTCTCACGACGTTTTCGCATAGACTGTCATGCTTCTACGTTGTTAGAATATTTTTTTAAACGCTTTAGTACCTCTTTAATAGATTTAAATATTGTTCTAATAATATACATAATTAAACTTATTTTTTAATAAACGATTGTAACGTACGATAGGTAAAAACACCAATGAATGTTGCATATTAAGTATAGCTTCTTTTGTTTAGAGGTTCTATTCTAAAACAAATAATTAGATTTTACGGTAATGATTTTTTTATTGTAACTTATCTTGCTCAATATTAATAAATTATATTTATATCAGTGCTAACGATACGTAAAAACTAGCTATGATAGATTTATTTTAGCTCAATAAGAATGTAAATTGAAGTTAGTTTGTTCGAGAACACGATTTGAAGGTTGGGAGATCAATTGTCATAAATTAATAAATTACTTTTGATTAACGGTATTTATCGACCAAATGATCCATGATTTCAGTAAAACATCATGTGTAAAAACATTTGGTGTGATTGTACGTTAAATACTACGGGAAAACAAAGAAAAGATAAATAGATGACTTACGGTGCTCTTAGTCGTCGAGTGTACAGTCGAGTTTATTAACATCTACACACTTAAGGGAACAGAAATATCTGAACACGACCCTATTGATATATATATATATATATAAAAGCGTGTTCAGGTATTTTTGTTCTCTTATATGTGTGTAAATGAACTCCACTGTATCTATAGTCATCGTGCGACTCCAAACCTTAAACCTTTATAATTAATTCAATTGAATACAGTAAATGCTGTTTTTTATTCAACTCGGCGTTACCCGTAAAAAGGCACTTAACACTACCGAGTGAGGATGACCATTGATCAGTTGATTGAATGAACGTAACAAAAGCCGAGGCAAAATCAGGTGTCATTAAAACATTATATTGCTCTCCCAGCCGTTTACGTTTATGCCACCCAAAAATATTTGCATTTAATATCTTAATATTGTAGCAAAACTATTAATACATAAGTTACGTAGCGTTTTGTGAGAATGGAATTTCTCTAAGTGCAATTTTATTTTTATACCCATCTAATTTCCAATTTTGAGAATTATAATATTCTCTATTGATAAGTTTCCTCTGCTGTGGGTGTGGTGTTTCTATATCTTTTTTTTATGTTTTTGGGGCGTTTTGTAACGAATGTTTCTTTTTATGTCTCTCTGGATGGATGTACATATTGTACATGTATGTTCAAGGCGCAAGCAACTGTTAATACTTTTGTTTAATGGAATAAAATTTATGTTGAAACAAATTATACAGATTTTTTTGTACTTTGGATTCTTAACAAAAATGAGACCTAACGTAAATCCTAAGAAGGTCCTAGAAAAAAGAACAATACATCCGACGTCGTGGGGGTTTATTGTTTGCCATTTGCCATGTGACGCGGTGTAAAGCCACGTGCAGATATTTTGTATGGAGCGATTTGAACGCTTGTTGAACGATTGTTTTTGTTTCGAAACTATTGTCATCTAAATGTTTTAGTCATGTACGAGCACATGTTGTCGCCCGATCGTAGAATTCGCCAAATCATGAAATACCTAGGCATATCATGAAGCGCCGCCATTTCATGATTTGTCTAGCTAGCATCCGCCATATCGTTCAAAGCTCATCGTTTGATGATTTGCAAAGTTTAGACAAATCAATTATTAAGACAATTTTTTCTTGAATCACATGCCACACTGACAGCATTTAAATTTTGCATATACCCGTGGCTTCACCTTGCGTTATTCCCGTTAGGGTAGACTGGGTACGATTGTGACAATTTAGGTTTGACCGCCAATAATTTTGTTAATTTACTAGTTAGTTGAGACAAATATTACTTAAATCGTAGTTTGTACATTTGTCTACACAAAAATACTGAAATTTTGTCTCAAAATACGCTGTAGGTATTAGTTATAGCATCAAATTTGAAAAAAACGGAACGGTTGTGACAGTGGTTGGGGTCAGTAGTGAAAAACCATGACTAACCTAAATTATCTACGTAAAAAATAATAATTTGTTATTAACTACTAATATTCAATTCACAACAAAAAAATATTTGCTATAGTACCTATATCTGTATACCAATAAAAGTGAATATTAAAAAACTCTGAAAAAATAAAAAATAAATACTTTTGGCTGTTGAAAAGCAATGTGGCCTCCTACTTTTGTTTACATCGCGCACCGGCTAACGCAATACTGCATACCTACATACATCGCACTTCTTTTTCTCCTTACACTCTGCCCTGTATTCCGTATAGTTTCGCGATTATAACGACTGGCACTACCGTACCCTGGCACAACCTTACCCAGTCTACCCTACTATCCTAATCCTAAGGGAACGCTTTACCGACATGAAACGTATCCTATATGTTTTAACCCAGGACTTCGTCGACTTGAATGCCAAATTTTATCTCAATCCATATAGATGTTACTGCGACAATTAATAACTTGTGTACACCATGTTTATCAAGAAAATACTAACCTCTAAAATACGACAATAATCTATGGTTTCGCCTGCGTGATTCAGTGACGCAGCACCCTGCGCCGAAGATAATATTTTATTATGTCGTGGCCCGATCGTATAATTCACCATATCATGATATTCCTAGCCTAGGCAAATCATGAAATGCCACCATATCATGAAATTCCTGGGCGTATCATGATATTCCTAGGCATATCATTAAATGCCGCCAATTCATGAGCCACCCGTGGCCAAAAATGCTAATACTTTACGATCTGCCCGGTAGGTATGTAGCTAGGAAAATCGACGAATAGGTACGTCATATCATGAAATGGCGGCATTTGACGGGCGACGACATACATATTATGTTCCTTTGGAATAAAATATTGTGAACACAAAATAGAAGTCTACTGTGGCCTAGGATGAAATCGGTTGACTATGTATTACTGTAATGAAATATTACATTACACAACTAGGGTGGTAATAGAAAGAAAGGCCGAGATCGCAGAAGTTTGCGGCCCGAGGTGCAAGCGAGTGATGTAAATATGCGATCGAGGGCTTTCTTTATTACCTCCCGTGTTGTGTACATAATTTTTCTCAAACATGGCATGAAATGTTGATATTACGTGTCTAAAAATAGGCCGCAAAGTACCTCGTTTCCGGTGCGGCTTGAAACTTGGCACGTAATGGAATTTCATAGTTAAAATACATTGCCGGCCTAGGCCGGCAATGTATTTTTTTTTTATTTCCATTCCACATTTATTTGGGCCACAGCATCACGGCATTCAGCCATTAAAAAAACCAAAAACGATGTTTGCTATATTTTGCAGTTTTATTTATTTCAAATTGACATGAACATAACACATTATAAACAATTTTAAATTGCAATTTTAACTACACGAATACACATTTAAAATATTTCATCTAAATATCCGCGGTAAAAATGTGAACTGAAACAGCTTTTGCATTGTCTATGGATATATTATGTCACTAATGTCACTTCCTGACAGAATGTTTGTGTTATAAAATATTAAGTAGGTAAGGTTATAATAGTAAGTTTATTTATTTCGTTGCATATTTGAGAAAAGCACTATACATACCTCGGCGGGAAATGGGGTTGCCAGCCTCGTAACTATCTGGCCTCGCTTAAATAACATTTTGTGTTTAGAAATGCGTGCATATTTTTTTTGGAAATACATAGTTGGGAATGAAACTAAGTAAAAAAAATCCGGACAAGTGCGAGTCGGGTTCGCCCACCGAGGGTTCCGTAAAAATTTGTAGGTACCTACATGGTCATATTTTCTTATGATTTAATTACAAATGCATGGTTTTCAGATTTTCACTATACTTATTACTTTCCAAATTTTATAGTTCCAAGTCAACGGAAAGATTTCAATTCTGTTGAGAATGTCAAAATATACTTTTTTTGCAGCATAAACGGCCGTATCTTTTTTTTCACGTTAACTTAGAAGTTTGATTTTTTCACGAATTCAAGGGACTGTAGGTAAACCTGAGTATGTATATGGTTTTATTTTCAACTCGATACCTCAACGCCTTCCCGAGATCAACAAAGTGATCCTAATAGTATAAGGTTTTCATTTTTTCCTTGAGGTACGGAACCCTAAAAATGTTTGAAATATTACTGTACGGTTAATCAATATGAAACCAGTAAATTAAAGAATTCATACATTTCTATCGATTATTGTGTCTGTCAAGATAGCGTACACCGTAAAGATAAATTCAGAATCTGATGCAGCCAATAAATAGTACCCAAATAGTACGCCGGCTTGACGCCTGGTAGCGTACACCGTGGACAGGCCTTATATTTTAGAAAGTTTAAGGGTACAATTTTTTTCACCTAGGCATTTCCTAGGTGAAAAAAATAGTAATTGTACGCTACCGGGCGTCAAGCTGGCGTACACCGTTTGTATCTCTGGAACGGCTTTATTTTTGGAAACGCTTTATATTTTAAAAAATAGTACCCAAATAGTACCCTAGGGCCCTAAAATTACTAGCTATCGTAGAAGCCGAGATATATAGTGAACAGCGTGATTTCGGAATTCAAAGTATTTCTATGTGAAATTCCCGGGTACGCCAGCTTGACGGTGTGAAATTTTGTACACCGTTAAATCATGGAATATCTCGGCTTCTAACTTAAAGCACAACTTAAAGCCTCAACTTTAAAGTTGAAATCGACTTCATTGCAAGTTTTTTTTGACTTGTATAAAAATTTCAAACGCCCCAAATATTCAGGAAATACCAAAGTATAATATATATGGCGCGCCGCATATTTTTTTCAGAATCTTCCGTCAGCTACATTACGAGCCTTAGGACTCTAAAAACCCTAAAAATCACCACTTCACCTTGTGAATCGCCTTAACCTGTATTTTTCTTCTTGTTCTTGGGTTTTCTGAAAATACCATGAAGAGATTCATTACGTACTTCAATTTCTTCTAATGTTCTCAGAACGTTGTTAGATATGAACTCAGTATTAGGTACTGGCCGCTACAAAGTTCAATAGGATTTAGTTCCGTATGGTACGGCGGCAGACGTAGCACTAAGTGTCTGTGCTCTTCCAGCATTGTTTTATTTAAAACTAGCATTTACCCGCGGCTTTTCCTGAGTCACTATCCCGAAGGCGATTCCTACCGGGATATAAAGTCCTATCCTATGTTTCAATTCAGGATTTGGTCCAATTATATGAAAGCTTCATCTCAATCCAGTCATTTGTTTCCGCGTTTTTTAGTAACAAACATCTTCACAAACTTTCATATTTATAACAGTGTACGGTGGTAAGTGGGATAGGTATTTTTTCTAAACTACTTTTAAATTTACTAGAGAACTTGCTATCGGTCATTATTACCGACATGACATGTTGTTGTATAATCTCAACCCTGCGGTATCTAATCTGTAATTCTGCTGCCGGCACCTATACCTACCTTGTAAAATAATCTGTCAGTTCAGTGCACAGATTAAATAGCTTAAGGCAGTTTCCCAACTCCATACAAGCACTCCGAACTTACATACTCACACATAGGCACGCTTTACGGGGTCTGGAAACTAACATGAAAATGTAAATGGCGCGGCTGCTACGTCGTTGACAGAGACAAATATAGCAACCCAAACCTTAAAAAATCAGCTGACGTCTATTATCTATTTTTAGGGTTCCGTACCCAACGGGTGCTAACGGAATCCTATTACTAAGCCTCCCCTGTCTGCCCGTCTATCCGTCTGTCCGTGTCCGTTCTCCGACTAAAATTGAAAGGTAATCTTTATTCGGATATTTTTGAATAAAGTGTAGGGTCGGTTGTCCAACAGTGAACCATCAAGATACACTGAACCACCGCCATATTGAAGAAACTGCGACGTTGCCAGTTTGACCGATCGTGCTAAAACATGCCGTCTAAGAACCCTTCCCCCCTCCCGTAGTGAGCCAGCGGCAGCGGCTTAGGCCGGACGTGTGATAGCACTTTGTTTAAATTTCGTCGAAAAAAGATACTTTTCACAAGTAAGTGCCTGGATTTTTGTATATTTTGTTATTTAACATATGACCAAACGCTGTATGGTGTTAAATTTGATGTAGACTTAGTCATTTTATGAGCACATTGCGTTGTGACAATTCCGTTTATAACTTATCTTTTTTTCGTATTTTAAGTTGAATGGTGTGGTTGTTGAACAGTGAACCTGGTTCACATAGTACTCACTGAGCCGGCTCACTGTGTACCGCACGATATATAATATATAATAACTTTTAGTTTTTGTAAGAAGAATACGTTTTTTATTTCTTTATATTCATGTATATTAAAAATACAGATGATTACCAAGTATTGTGTTAGTTTTCTTTCATATTTCAGCTTTTTTTACTGGTAATGGCATTATGGTTCACTGTTGAAATAAGTGTGGTTCAATGTAAACTACCCATAGTATACAGTGAACCAAATATCTTTCCTTTTTTTTAAAACTAGAAAAATACGTTTTTATTTCTTTATATTCATGTATATTAAAATTACAGATGATTACCAAATATTGTGTTAGTTTTCTTTCACATTTCAGCATTTTTTACTGATAATGGCATTATGGTTCACTGTTGAAATAAGGGTGGTTTAATGTAAACTACCCATATTATACAGTGAACCAAATATCATTTTTTTTTTAAATCCTACTTAATGGATGTTAGTTAGTCCAAAAAGCATTTTGTAACCTATACATAAGATACCTTATGAAATTACCTAAACAATGACATCAAAACCAAATTTCTAGCTTTATTTTCTAGCAAGTTCTGCGACTTCAAAAAAAAGGTGGTTCACTGTTGGACAACGCACCCTACGCTCATTTAAAAGACAGATAATAAAGCTACGTTATGCAAATATTTTTTATTAATTTGTTTATTATAACTAGTTTATAAGCAGTGACCCAGGGGGCTGGGTCACCCTATTTATTTATTAAAAACGAGTTTTATTATTATTTTTTACCTTAAAATATATCTCTAGATGTAAGATCTTGTTCCATTTAAAACATGCAAAAGAAACACGCAAATAAGGAGAAAGGGCAATCTTTGCATAAAGCAAAGAAAAGTTGATTCACCCATTTCTATTGCTGCTATAACAAAAATAATAAAAAGAAAATAAAATTAAAAAGAAAAGGGGATCACCATACAAGCAAGAAACGTATTTGTGTAGATCAGTCACAGAACTGTATCTTTCGAACTGTAATAGACAGACACTTGAAATTTTCATAGAATGTGTATTTTTACTGTCTCTAAAATATCACATAATAAAAAGAAAATTAAATTAGGAATTAAAAGGGAGGGAGGGGGGGGGGGGGGTAAAAATGAAATGGAATGAGTTAAACCCTAAAACGTGTCTATAGTTATAGTTTTGTTCTCATTTTAGCGCTGCCCTGGTAGGAAAAATAATTGTGTTAGCCCTCATCTTAACTTTTATGCATGAAAGATAATTATGCTTTCCATAATTACTATTGTCCCTAGGTTAGCATCTGATGATGGGATCTTGGGGAAATCGAGGGAACTCATGCATTTGTTAATGTAGATGAAGTTTGATGCAGTTTATTTTAAATTTTCTATCAATTATTAGTTCTGAGATAGAATTTGGTGACAATCCTGCTACTAATTCTTAACAAAGTTGATAAGTTTGTAGTTAAGCGTCAATAATTGCATAGTTTGCTCAAGGTAAACATCCTCGTGTTTGAAACTCTGATGCCCCGTTGACACCCGCCTTAACATTCAAGTTGGCATACTGGGACAGTATAGTGCGCACTCGGTCGTCTACCTTATTTGTTGAAATATTTTTATAATTAAGTTCACAACAAATGAATTAACTCGATATATTTACTTATTGAGTTTATTTTTCCGAATTATTTCCTAAACTTATACAGATCTATAACCTTGAAAATAATTAATAATTTTAAATATTTTATGTACGACTTCATCCATATTCACGAAATCACAATAAAAATAAATTAACAAAAAAATAATAACATAACATAAACTTCTAAATCTGTAGAAAATAACAAATAAATAAAACAGAAGAGGAGGTACTGAGGCGGTATATAAAATAAATATATTACACGTAGCACTGCTACTACAGCAATAAACTTACAATAAATAATGATTAATACTAATGACAAGTTATTTTAAATTATTCTCTAGCGGTTCACCTAAATGCTGATACACCACGTTTGTATTTTCCGTTGCCCCTAAGCCAAATAATCACATTTGTAGAGAGGTAACAGAAGATTGTACTTATTTTATGTAATACTACATTTGTGTTATAAAAAAATATATTCATCCTATATAAGTAAAATAAGTAGTTTTCGTCACGATAGTTTCAGACATCAAATAGCAGAAATAATGAAATGAAAACGAATTTATAATTTTGTATATAGGAAACAATCGAAGACGTTACTGAAGCTTGTCTGCGATAAATGGGCTAAATATGGGCAAACATTAAAAAACAGCACAAAACAAATTATTATTCTCAATATGATCAATGTTACTACTTAGTAATACGAATTTGTTCATAAATACATTGAGCACACTATTAAACACAATATTTAATGTGGTTAATGATATTGGAACTGTCTACATACTTCAGTCTCATCACACTAATATGTACAAATTTAATTATTTAAATGAATGTTACGAATAAAACCGAGCCGTTGGTGGGTGCGGTCGGGCTATCGTCGCGATGGCAGCTGTCTTCTTCTTTAAAGTCGTGATAGGTCGTAGTTTTAAAAATAGCACCGCTGATACGGCGCACGAACATACTAATGTGGCAAGAAGAGCTCCGAGGGTTGCTGCGAACCCTGGTGTAGTCATGCAAACTAGACCAGGCGTGGGCATAATTCTAGGGGCAGTAGTTTCTTCTGCGCTATCTAAATTCAGGTCCCCAGCAGAAACAACACGAATCACCCGGTTCACGCCCACTTCTTTCTCAGGGGAGGTTGTACGACGTTGCCGCCGCACTCTTCTCTCATCTCTCCTAGCTTCAGCACCCACTGGAAAAGCGTCTAACTGAGGAGGTCCGTATTCCGCGTGAGGAGCAATTACATTGTGACCGCCATCAGAACATTGGTCAGGACAGTGGTACCTGCAGATTTGTATAGTACACTGGAAGTGCACTTCCATGGAATCAGGGAACTTAAAGGCTTGGAAGTGGGCATATGAAAGGACAGAAGCACTGGCTCCGAAGTTTTTGATCTTTGTAAATCTCGACATTAGTTTCGGTCGTGTTACACAGCCTCGCCTATCGACTAATTGTATAGGAGCGCGTTGACCGTCGTGAGCTACACAGTCTCGTACAAGCATATCAAACTTCGCATCGTCATCCTTGATGGCTAATACCATGGTCATAGTTTGGCCAATCTTTACGAGTCCTGATACTTCCGAGGCCCATGGTCCTTTACCCACTTGGATTTGCATCCAGCACCCAACGTTATCACCAGCGAAGTCGGCACGGACAACATCTAACATGTCTACAGGGAAAGGTCTGAATGTGACTGCCTTTTCATACTGGTCGTGCCAAGTGCAACGTAATTTTCGTGCTTGATCCCAAACCTCCTGAACCTGTGGGTCATACTGGATTACAATTACGTTTTCAAAGTATGTACCAGCGGCGGTCACGTCTCCCCTATATCTTGGATCTCCACTTCCGGCTGTTCCGCAAGCATGGGCTCCAATTTCAAATGATGCTGACGTTCTGCCTAAGTTCGGTGGGAGATGAACGCATTGATGATTTGAATAATGTCCTTTAGAGAATACTATGCCGAAAAATGGCTTGTCAAAGCTCAAGAAGACCCGCATGGCATTCTTTTCACATTTCACATCCAAAGAAACAATTTTAGGCATATCAGGAGCTGGAGCCGGCCACACGTCTCCGGCACCACTAAATACTTTGTCACTTGCTGAGGTTTGGGCATCAGCAGGCGCTGGAGACTGAGGCGGTGGACCTCTAAAACCAGGTCCTATATCGTTTTTGTGGTGACTGACTGGCGGTCCCAGAGCGAATGGTTTTGAGTGGATAGGATGATGATTCGTGATCCTCGGCATACCTGAAAACGCAAAGTAAATATTTAATTTAAAACTTAATCCAGTCCCTTAGCATCTAATTCGAAGGAGAAGTAAAATAAGTTTATGTGATAAGTAGAGATGGGCCAACTACGGATTTTTCCGGCAAGCTAGTCGGCCGACTAATCTGTTCGCAATTTGCCGAATATTCGGCCGACTAGTCGGCATTGCTGATCATAGTTATTAGCTATGTTCGGGTGAAATCGGAAACGCTCGGTTCGCGAATCTCCCCGCCATTTGTTGTCACGCGTTCGTGTTTTGATCAGTTTTTAATTAAGTTGATTATTTTTTTTGTATTTGAGTAAAGTACGTAAAGATATAAAATAATGAAGAAAATTATGGTTTAATTTCTTCTATGTCCTATATTCTCCGCTAGGCAATAGTGCCGAATATTCGGCATTTTTGCCGACTAGTCGCCGACTAATTGGCTGACTACAAATGATGCCGAATAGTCGGCGTTCCCGACTAGTCGGCGACTAGTCAGCCCATCTTTAGTGATAAGCTCTTGTTATTTACCTAATGCATGGTGCTGCTGATGATGTGGTGGATTCTGTCTTCTGTTGTGAGGTGGTGGCGCTGGTGGCGGAGGTCCGCTGTACGCGTGGCTCGGCGTCTCTCGTTCCGAGGACTCCATGGCCAGCTGGTCTGCGGACGGCTCCACAGCGTTGCTGGAGTCTGCGCCTGCGCCGCCGCCGCCTCCGCCGCTCTCATTTGATGATTGGTCGCTAAGGGCGCCACTCTGAAATTTGAAAAAAGTACATGGTTTAACACAACTTTTATCTTTGAAACAACCTTTGAAGAAGCACTGGACATTTCTAACAAACATAAATCTATGAAATTAAAGTTATTCGAGTTAGTTCTACGCCATCAATTATGTTTGAAATGTGTTTTATTTTATAGCTTGATACATTTTAACTGTGAGAAATGACATGAGAAGTCTCAAAAACCTGAATGAATGTGCAATTGGCCTTTTAAGGCCAACGCCATATATAAGCATTATTTTTTTTTTTTTTTTTAGGGGGCAAACGAGCAGACGGGTCGCCTGATGGTAAGCAATCACCGTCGCCCATAGACACCTGCAACACCAAAAGAGTCACAGGTGCGTTGCCGGCCTTTCAGGTGGGAGTACGCTCTTTTCTTGAAGGTTTGAAGGTCGAATCGGTCCGGAAACACTGCAGGCGACAATTTATTCCACAGTTCAGTCGTGCGAGGCAGGAAGTTTCTAGCAAAACGCACAGTTGTGGACTGCCAACCATCTAAGTGGTGAGGATGGTAATATTGTCACGTAGAACTATGGCGGAAAGATGCGGCAGGGATTAATCCGAACAATTCCTCGGAGCATTCCCCGTTATATAGACGATAGAAGATGCAGAGCGAGGCTACATCTCTACGCAGTGCCAAGGAGTCGAGCCGATCTGAAATAACTTGGCAGCCGACGATACGAGTCGCTCTCCGTTGAATGCGGTCTAGAGGGAGAAGCTGGTACTGGGGGGCCCCAGCCCACAGATGAGAACAGTATTCCATATGTGGACGGACCTGCGCCTTATACAGCTGAATTATGTAATCATTTTTGCTAAAAACTTTTTTTTTTCTTTTTGGTATTGAGACTTGTAATGTCTTTTAGTGTAGACAAATTGTGTTAATGTATAAAATAAAACACATTTCTAACATAATTGATGGCGTTAAAGCAAATGATGACCCTCATTTTGTTTGTATGGAAAACCGACCGACTCGAATCAACTTAAAAGTGCTTCATGAAAGCAACTGAACAACCAATTAAAAAAAGCGTCTGTTGAAGAATGTCACTTATTGGTATATGTCTGCAATTTTCAATGATAAACATGCACGGTTCTCAAATCTTAAAACAAGTGCGGCGCCACACAATTTACACTACAGTTATGTTGAACTTCAAGGTACTCCTCCAAAAAACAATATTATTTTGACACCAAAATAACCACATTTTCCCCCGTAGTATTTAAGCCACGGTCAGCTTTCACTGACTCGTGGGCGATATTTTAAGTGTTATTTAATACGACACACTGACCGTTTTTAAAACATCTCCGGAGACACACCTGTATCAAAAGTTATGTGACATAGCACATTGTAAATGTAACTTATTCGAGGTCACTAATACTAATGCAGCCAGTCAGTCGCCGGGTCGCTCCTAGGGGCATGAATGGAATGATCTCGAGAAAGTTGTTCGTGATTCTGGTTCCGAATAACTTAAGTCATTGCTCATTGGACTGCTCTGGTTTCCAATTTTTTCCAACACACTGGTTTAATTAAGACAAGTTTATAGCTAATCTAGTGACTGATTTATAATGTTTTGCCTGTCGCCGTATTTTTCTACTGTAAAAAAACTGGCCCCAGTAAAATTGATAACTTCGTCCAGCCTGGGTGGTCACACTATAAATAAAATATGAACAATTTCCACTAAAACGAAATTGTCGGCGGCACTCTACAATTTGGAGTCATTGTGGGTGTTGACGGCCATTTCCGAACCTAGTATTAACGAATCGTCAGGTCTTTTATAACTCTCATTTGTTTCGCCTCGAGGAGCAACATTAGAAAGTATTGGCTGTAAGAAGCGTGTAGAGCTTTTTATATTCCTTCGATCAAGATTTACGAGTGGTCTTATAAAAGCACCTCTGTCCCGTCCGAAAACGGAATCCAGGAATTATTTTAGAATGGAGCCCGAATGGATCACAAGGGATACCGATGTACAAAATGATGTAATAAAAGTAGAGGAGAAAGTTTAATGGAACAGAGGTTAATCTTCGATGCTTATCTAAATGATAGTGGAGATGGCGTTACATGTTTCATTTGCCGTGTTGTATTCAGTGAATTGAGTAATTTAACTCGTTTTAGTATCCATCTGTTAGGGACAGCAAACTACGTCGACTGCCCGGAGGTTTAGAAGTATAATCCTCTCAAAATAGATAATTCTTGTATTTACTTACTAGCGATCATAACTGGAGATCCTAGTAACTTGTGACTGATTTGGGTGGATTTTCGCCATACAAATTTGTATGCCATACATTTCGTTTGGCGCACAAATGTCGCGGACGAAAATCCACCCATTTCTAATTACCTCAATAATTTAGATCACATGTTATTCCACTAATAACTTAATACTAACATTTTTTTATTTATAAATTTACCTAGGTTAGTTACAGACTATGACGTAAAGATGAATTATTAGCCTTATTTAAGGTTGAAAACACTAGATTTAAAATACATTTGGTAACCATCAAGACCGCCAAAAAATTTACATTAAATTTATAAAGACCGGCAGGTGCTTCAATTATAAAACAAAGAACTCGACAACGACCACAGTCACCAATCGGTAACAGATACCTGAATTCAGTCAGTCAGTTCCGCGTACTCATTACACTACTGGTACAAGTATTTACTCGGGGAGTGGTACTCGTACTCAAGAGCAGTGTGTCAGCGCGCGGTCGTTGATCTTAGCGGGTGAATTTCACTTTCATTCAATTACACGGGATGTAGTACTCTGCCGGTGCACTGAATTATGAGCTACACTTCATGAGTGGAACAGGATTTTTTTTAAACTCCGCGAGTATCGTTTCATCGCTACTTGGTATCTGCCAGTCACCGCCTCTGTGGTTTACGCTGGCGATTAAGTTTTATGGTGAAAATGTAGTTTTACACATTATAATTCGAGAAAGTGCCAGTGATTGTCATTAATAGGCATTCATTCCGCTTGGTGGAGTGACTACGTATTTTTCAAAATGAGTTTGCAAACTCGCCCATAGGTACTCCACGGGGTGACTTCGCATATGCTTTCTATTTTATTGTACGATTCATCGACCTATGGGGTTGGCCAACAGTAAACATAACGACTGTCAAACAAATATTATCATTCAATTTAAGGAAAACCAATAAATATAAATAGGATATGGAGTAAATAGCACACTTAACGACATTCAATCTCAGTAATTAAAACACAATAAATAATTATATTTACCAAGCAGTGCAAAAGATACTTCTGATTGCGACTTATGTCATAATTGTTTATTTGACTTTAGCTCACTTGTGTCATGAAATAATAACATTCAGGTACATCATATTGGGTTTGACATCAGCACTGGGCTGCCAGCGGCATTTATCGCAGGCTACGTGAAGAGAAAAACTCATTTCCTTGCCTGGGAAAGTTGTAAAATTATGTACACACCATTCGGGCATATAACCACTGGCGATTTGAGTCTATTTTGCCGCCCTAGGCGTGTAACTTCCGATTAGAAATATATATGAGGTTCGGCTGCTTACTAATTTCTTACACTAGCAATAATTTTATGATTTTTCTGTCAATTCAGTTTATTCAATTTTGCTCAGTTGTACTAACTTAGCACATTTAGAGATAAATTAAATACATTTTGTTTAATAAAACGATGAGTCCTGCTCCTAAATGACAATTATTTAAATATCCATAAACATGAAGGAATATCCCCTTGTTCTTCGTACATAACTGAGTTACAAATACAAAACCGGGTAATGTACCAAGAAACCTACCTTCTTTGCACATTACCAGATACAATGATAGTTATGTACGAGGAAGTATAAATTCTTCCCACATAGCCGGTTTTGTACAAAAAAATTGCTGTCCCTTTTACAAACCCAAGGAGTTCTCCGAGTAAGCAATAAATATAAACCTGCTGAGCGACTGCTGCGGTTCAGGAGCATTCACAACTCTTAACTAAAATCTGAGACTTCGAACGTACATTGACTAAGAGCTCTTGTGGACTAATATACAATGTAATACCTACTTATAGTTCGTGTCAAGTATTCGAAAAATGTCCAACAAGATGATACCTACACTGGTCGAAGAACCTCCTTGGTTTTGTAGTAGGAACAGCAATCTCTTCGTACAAAAGCAGGTCATGTAGGAAGAATTTATAACTGTCATTAAATCTAGTAACGCACAAAGAAGGTAACTTGCTTAGTACATTACCCGGTTTTGTACGAAGAATATATTTTCTTTGTACATAGCTAGTTATGTAATTCAGTTATGTACGAAGAACAAGGGGAAATATCCTTTACTCCTATTTCTTGCGTAACTATTTAAACTATTATTTACTTTGTTTTGCACAATTATAGCCTTAAAATAAATCTACTAGAGTCGGCAACATCGAGGAAAATTCATATTAACTTCGAAAACAGCGCTCTCTAGGCGAACCTTAAATATTTCTGATCAGCTTTAATATGTTCGTACGATTCCATCTCCTAGGTTAACCTCAGACCTTTACTAATCAAGTGAAAATAATTGACGACCCCGAACAGCTGATGATAGGCGCCGGCGACCCCTCGCTTTTGCTCTATTGAGCGCTTTAATATGGCGCGATGCCAAATATAGCCGTATAGGACTCGCTTGTACAAGACAGCTTCGTTTATCAGAAAATCTTAAAATTTCCGGCAGGAAAACTTTTTGATCAAATAATGGAAACGCAAACTATCTAGTACAGTGGTTCCGAATCTGGGGGTAATTACCCCTCCAGGGGTAAAACGAAGTTTTTTCAGGGGTAATACGCATGAATGTTAAGCCGTTTTACTTTGAGCAGTTTCTTATAAGCCCTAAGACCTATTTTTTGGAGGGGTAATAATACAAATCTTGATTAGAATGTGGGTGATATGATAATAAAGGTTAGGAATCACTGATCTAGTAGTATTAGGTTACTGCAATACGAAACACACGCTAGTTTTCGCAAGCGCACCGGCGGTTTCTCTTACATTGTAAAGTTCCATTAATATAAATAAATAATAAATAAATATTAGGGGACAATCTTACACAAATCGAACTAGCCCCATAGTAAGCTCAATAAGACTTGTGTTATGGATACTAGACGACGATATATTTAATAGATACAAATACTTAAATACACAAATAAATGTCCTTACCGGGATTCGAACCCAGGACCTCTTGCTTCGTAGGCAGGGTCACTACCAACTAAGCTAAAGCGGTCGTCTGAGAAAGTGTTTTAATTTTCAAATATATGGGGTAAATGGCCCATTTGTCGGCCGCTACAATGCTGAACAGGATCTCAAGTTCAATGTATGTCGTCGTTGTAGTGTAGGTCGCGCGGTGACCGACCGCCGGGAAAGCCGGCTTTTACTCTTCACGACTATTGTCGTAAATCGACTGAGGTATTTGCTGAGAGCATCTCTAAGTGTTTGTAACATTTTTCATACACCAATTGCACTCGTAACGCATTACTATTTCAGTGAGTTGATAATCGAGTATTATTATGAGTAATTCAAATTATTTTTTAACAGTTTTAAATAATTACTAGTGGCTCTGTAAGCTGTAGACTTCGCGAGTCTGTCAAACCCCACAGCTCCGCCATTTTAAAAAAAATCCAGAAAAAGAATACACAAAATAATTGTATAAAATTATCAAAACTACTCATATAACTTCACGAGAATCGGTTGAGAAATGCGACATGTAGTATAGCCGGAAATACTGAACATTTTTGCCCAAGCTGAAAAGGAGATGCTTCCCTCGTACGTTCAAAAAAATACATTATTTTAACGGAAGATCCACAAAACTTGTTAACAAAACAAGAAGTTACCTCTCTTAATTGTTTCCTATTTCATTTTGACAATACTCTGGTGTGTATGTCTGCCGTGCTAAGTGTCATCCTTATTTTATTGGAGTATGCATAACATGTAGACTCCTACTAGACTGTAGTTACAGAGCATATTGCTAACACGGCAGAGTAGGTACTTATGTACCGCCTACGAAGCTAGAGGTCCCGGGTTCAAATATTGGTAAGAGCAGATATTTGTGTGATGAGCACGAGTATCTGTTCCTGAGTCATGGATGGTTTCTATCTATTCAAGTATGTACTAATTATACAGGGTGGGCCCATTTCGATCGGTCAGTATGGAAAAGTACTTAAGTACTTTTTTGGGGTTAAAATACTTTAACCGGGAATCTAACCCGGTCGTTTTGGAAAATAAAACTTAATTGAATTAAAGATATAAAAACAATGGATTTTATTCGTTTTAGATATAGTGTTTCCTAGTAACATTTACTGCTTATGTCCTACATAATCGATATCCAAACAGTAATAATGTAAGTTATTTATCAAAACGACCTGGTTCGATTCCCGGTTGAAATACAAGTTTTCATAAAATCTTTGTATGGAGTTTTTCTTGTCCCTAAAATCGATGACATGGTTCCTAAGTACAGTTCTTCGTATCTCTTATAGTTTCAGAGCTTACCATACTGACCGATCGAAATGGGCCACTCTGAATAAGTATGTATATCGTCGTCTAGTAGTCAAGCATTTCTGAGTTTGGGACTAGTTCGATTTGTATAAGATTGTACCCTGATATTTATTTATATAGGTTCTATATTTATTTAGTAAGTAAAAAACCTAATCAAATTTTGTTAAGGTCATATTTTTCAAAAGCCAGTTTAAGATTTTTTTTTAGTCTGTCATTTAGATTATCGAAAAACGTTCGACATTTAGGTACTTGTTTGTTGCTTTATATAATTTGACAAACATAAAGAGCATCAAACTTCCGGAGTGGGGGTTTGTGATGTGACGTCACTCCTAGGTAAAAGTTGAATTATGGGTTGACGTCACGCGAAACTTCAAAGCACTGAATCGTCGTAATTTTTTTTGTTAGTCAAAATAATACGCATACATTTGTTATAAATAATCTGACTGACTGACCAAATGGTTTTTTTATAATTTAATTACATATATGGGACCAACAGCACAAAATTATCGATATCATTTCAGATAAAACACTGTCTAACGTCCAATAACAAAGTTCCCAATAACTCGACAAGCATTGCATTTCTGTTCCAAAACGCGAAGTTTCTGATATTCATTATTCATCATCCCCAAACTAAGATTTTCTCCTAACTCAAATTTCAACAAAGCTGTACTTATCTTTGCGCTCATCGGTTGCTCCAGTTTTCATGTGCAGCAATTTTGAGAATATAATTTAAAGGTTGCGTACAGTAAATAGGAACAGTTCAATCGCCTTCTTACTTTCCACAGGGTAAGCGGGTAGTGGACACAGACGGAACTGGTCGCCACGTCCGTCAGTGCAGTGGGTCGCTCGTGCCCATATTTGGCTTGTTTACCCGGTCACCGTATTAGATTCTATGAGTCTGCTTCTTCGAGACTCCACCCTACGGTTGTTTATGTTTTTTGTTAGCCTAGTTGGAAATCAAGTGCGCAATTAATTTAAACTCGTTTAGGGTTTAGTTGCTAAATTTGAGTGGCCTTGGCAACTACAACATACGGAAGGGGAAGCCTAAAAAAGGGGTGTCCCTTATTAGGCATAATTTAAAAATCCTATTATGAAAACACATAATATTTATACCCGTTGTTCACAGAATCCCAACCTTTTGGGTTTTTCTTACTACTAGGTAGTAAATGCTGGCTGAACCGAAATGCTACCAGAAAAGTAGGTTAGGTTAGGTTTAAACTACGGCCCCAGCAGAAACGAACTGCTACCAGAAATGAAGGTTAGGTTAAGTTTGAACTGCAATCCCAACAAAAACAAGCTGCTACTAGAAATGTAGGTTAGGTTAGGTTTGAACTGCAACCCCAACAGAAAAGGAAATTCCATCATCCGATTAGGCATTTTAAAATATACTTTTTAATATATATAAAAAATAATGTTATACTTAGCTATTGTTATGCGTATTAATGGTATGCAAATTAAAATATGCATTTTAATATTATGCGAATATACAATTAAGCGTAACAACGGTATGCATTGTCAAAATAGGGAGATTTGCTGTATGCGTTTTAATACAGACCTCTAAAAAAGGCTTAGGTAATTTATAAAAATTAGGAAATACTCGGTTAACTACGCATTTTTATTATACTCCAAGCTCTAGCACATTGTTTAAAGTAAAACAATCACATACAATTATACAAATCGTATTCGATTCAAATTATGTCGTGTGATAACAACGGGAAAGTCTAAATACGTAGGTATTTAGTTAGACTTTGTACACTTAAAAATACCACCACCATCACCGGAAGACCAGCGCTAGCTTTAAGGTCGGAATTTTGCTGTGGTGGGACCGTTTTGTGGCGTTCTACTTGTTATATTTTGTTTTTTTTTTTTTTCATTTTGTGCTGTCATTAATAAAAGTATTTTCTTTCTTTCTTTCTTCGTTAAATAAAGAGATTGGTATGCAAAGTAAATAGACAGACAGAGTCGCACCATAAAGGTTCCTTTTTTACCATTTTGGTACGGAACCCTAAAAACAAAGGAGTGAAGAAGTCGGTACACTACAAAGTAAGATGCTGTCACAAACAGGTCGTCTAGATAAAATTATCTGCGAAACTGGAGCGCCACCACCAAGCGCAGGTTTTAATCAAATTATTCCAAGGAAAGCGCTCATTACGACGTCCTAAAAATACACTTATAAAGGCAAAAGATCTCTTGAAATAATTCAGGCACATTCGCAGTGAAAAGACTCCTGAAAATTTGCATTTCTTTGTCCTTTGCTTATGTTACGGAGTAATTGAAAAATGTAAAGGACGATTAATGAGAAAGCGCGCAGTTTATATAGGAATAAGTATACTGTATATTTTTTGAGAATATTATAGCATTACGAGTATGAGATCCTCTGTCATTCACACTGTCTGTTATATTAGACTGACATAAGTTTTTTTTAATTTAATTACCTATCCTATCAAAATAAAGGCTCAAGAAAGTAAGTTATTACTGAATTTGTTTTATTTTATAACTGAGACCTGCCACTATAGTTATACATTTTTAAATTTGATTGAAATCTACATAATTTATGTAGTTAACATGCTATAGCACGCATGTATATCTATTTAATCATTCAGAAACAAGGATACACGAAGAAAACAAACTTCCAGTCACTATAGAGAAACCCAAGAAAACTCAGCTAATACATGCGTTTTATAGAAAACGGCGTCCAATAAAATTGATGTTAATCGTTATTGCATTTTGTGAAAATAGTCGGCACAAACGACGTGGACAGCAGTGCACCATAAGCGGTAAGAGTCTCGATTAAAAATCATTAACTTTCATGCGGCGAGTACGCTCTACTTGCGTGTTGCGTCCGAGTGGCCATTTGGTATCGAGATTCGACAGAAACACAAAAAAAACGCTTTTAAAAAACAATATGTTTTCAATGGGTGCAACTAATAAATACTTACTGTGTGCAGTAAAGTAACTGTACTCGTCAATGCGATGTATCAAATCGTTTGCCTGTTAAAATAATCTTGTACTCATAAGATACTTTTTGTAGATATTATTTAATTTAAGCTTAGAACTATTATATCATTTCATCATCATGGGTAGAATTAAAATCTCAATATCAGCATTAAGTCTGCCATTTGTACTTTCTTGGATTGTGCAATAAAATTTAAATAAATATAGCTTTGCGAAGAGAGCAGTATTGTGCCTAGTGTGGAACAAAATAGTAGTTTTTCTACTCCTGTACTGTTATCTGTCTTTTACTTGTTCACGAACACTAATATAAGAACATACATAATATGAGTTCAGAGAAGTCTATACTCTATTCCCCATAACAGCACTAGTGTCGTTATAGTCACTTTACGTTATTGCTAGCATCCACAGACTTCTAAATCTAGGTTAAACTTAGGTCAAGGATTAAGCGCTCAATTCTAACTTCACGATAAAAATTCACAACTACCAACTTAACAAACAATTAAATTCCTACGATTCATAAGAAAAACAAAACTTTCCGAATTAAATTAATTGATGCCAACATAAAAAAAAAGTATTTTAATTATCGTCACATCGTGTCACCAGCCATATCAAAAAAAAGTTTACCATAGACACAACTGTCATGCCGGCTGTACACACTCGGAGAGACCGGACGAGACACGCGTGACGTCTATGAATTTTATATTTTAACCTAGTCGTAGAAAAAGTATTGTATGCAACGTTGTATAATTAAGTCAAAAAACGCTCATTGCGTCTCTATTTGCGATACTCGCCGCATTCGCGGCTCGTATCGCAACTCACGCAATTCGCATTTTTTGAACCTACTTATACAACTGTTGCATAAAATACTATTATGCAACTGATACATAATGGGAGCTCTTAAAACACGAGTGTGGATTTATGAAACGAGCTGAAGGCGAGTTATATAATATGATCACGACGAGTGTTTTAAGGCTTAAATTATGTACAGTTGCATACATTACTTTATCTACACACATTTAATAAAACCTCAATGATGTGTTTGGAAACCTGGATGAATATCCGCCATTGCACCACCACGGCCGACTAGATTTCAAATCATAAACAACTTGATTCTTATAATAGCATCGTTTTCGATATTATTATGGCTTTCATATTATTATGCTGACACTGGCACAGATAACACACTGATGTTACATTACTGGTTGCAATAATAGTGGTCATTGTATACGGTTTCCGAAGGCATAATAGAGGATTTATGAATGGGGGTAGATAAAACATTATTACATTTGTAAATCAAGAGCTGAAGAGAACGCTTCCAGCATAAATCTAATATAGAAATTGGTTTGTTTCTACTACTGTGATAAGTTTACATTAAAATAACTTTATTGAGTTTCGCTTGGCAAAAGAAATACTTATAAATAACACTTTAAAAAGAAGAACTGTATTCAGCCAATTATTATTTTAAATAGCGTTTCTTATATTCAAAATGATTGAATGTTCATATGCCAATATATCTGCTTATTTAGCTAAATTGACTAAGGCCTTTAGACGCTACATTTAAAGCATGACAACTGTAAATTGATTAAAGTATACATACGATTTCCATATAATAACAGAACATACAAACTGTGAGTCTCGCTGGAACGCGGGTTCCAGGCACAAAATAATTGCGCAGGTCTTATAACTAAACTTACGAAAGCGTAATGTTCGTAGATAAAGCCTGCTCCCTTGTAATAGTCGTAACACGTTATATTTAGCGCGACCAAAATTAGGTTAGAGATTGCCAGCGGACCGTGGCTTTCCAGGTCAGGTTTACAGGGGTGCAAATATTATGAAATTTACCCAAGCGTTGTCGCTTTTGAAGTACTCTAAGGAGCTAGTGCCCGACAAATTCTTATGTACCGTAGAATGGGGTGAGTAGGCTTCGCGGGGGGAGTTGGCTTGCGAATCCAGAATTTCATTTTTGACTAGTTACTTTAATTTTTGGGCTTAAGTTGCTCTCAAAGTAATTTGATTATATTTTTAGACATATTTTTTCTTCTTTTCGCAACATTAAGCTGCCAAATCATACAATTTTGAAACACAAATTCACTGTTAAAGTTGATGCTCGAAATCGGCGGATTTTTAGTTGAAAAAACTTTGTTTTTAAGTGATGTTTACCAAAGTAAGTGTTCATCCACCTTTCGGATATCGTTTATATACTTACATGGCTTATTGGAAACAGAAAAACTTAAGTTATATTTTCTTTATTTATAATGGTTTTAACATAGAAAACGAAGCTATATTGTCAAAATATAAAATTGCTAGGCCTTCTCACCCCAACTACGGGGTGAGCTGGCTTTGCCTACTATTATGAATTTTTCGTTGAAACTATGCAATGAAGCAACAAACTATCATTGACAAACTGAAATTCTTACCTCCGGAACACTTTTTTTGTATATAAATCAATGTGCCACATATAAAAATAAACTTTTATCCAGGTTTGAACTTCGATTTCCAGCCAACTCACCCCGTTTTACGGTACGCGTAAAAATTGTGGCTTCAAGAAATAAGGGTACAATAAAACCGGCCAAGTGCGAGTCGGATTCGCACACGAAGTGATCCGTACCTCCGACGAGCAAAAAGGCACCGAAAAACACGTTTCTTGTATGGGGACCCTTTTTTATTTTTAAGTTTATTATGTTTTTATTATTCTTTGTAATAGAAGCATAAAAAATATACATTATGTAATATATCAAGCACCTACCTATTACAATTAGGTACTAATTCTTAATTAGGTACTAAACTCAAGCAAAAAACGCCAAAAAACCGTTTTTTGTATGAGGACCCTATAATTCTTAATTTAGTTTTATATTCATTATTTGATTTTATAGTGGAAATAGAAATGCATGCTCTCATTTTGTATTTTGACGTTTGGAGATCCTTTACACCTCCAAAACATAATATTTTGACAACGGAGACTCTTTACATCTCCATTAATTAAACGGTTTTATTTTAGTATCAATTTATTTTCCATTCTTTATTTGTCTTGTTTGGACGCATAGAGAGACCCTTTACATCTCTATAAATGTAGTTTTTAAGTTAATGTAATGTATTAATGAAATCTCATGTATGAAAAGAGAAACTGGTGAGTCTCTTCCGGCGCTTCTTCTCACCAGAAGGTCATTACCCAAAGCGCCAAAAGAAAAGGAAAAAAGAAGATAATGTAAGAAAGAAAAAAAGAAGATAATGAAAGAAAAAAAAGTAGGAAAAAAGAAGATAATGGAAGAAGAAGAGAATGTAAGAAAGACATTTAAAAGAGCCCTTGAGGGCCTACTTACAGAAATAAATTATTTTATTTTATTTTTATTTTCATGCTTTGTGAAAATTTCAAGTCTCTATTCATTACAGTTCAAAAGATAGAGCCCTCTGATACACCTACAGAAACACGTTTCTTGTATGGGGACCCCCTTTTCTATTTAATTTTATTTTGTTTTTATTATTTGTTGATGTAGCGGCAATAGAAATGCATATTCTGTGGATCAGAAATTTCATGTCTCTGCCTATTACGGTTTAAAAGATAGAGCCCCGTGACAGACGGACAGACAGCGGAGGGTACGGAACCCTAAAAAAGGCAAAGTACCGAAATAAAAATAAAATTGCACAGGAAAAATTCTAATTTCAATGTTGACTTAAGTAGGTAACTAATGTTCATTTTTGACTAACTAGGTAACTTATTTTATAATCTTTATTTATTGACAATGATACCTAACTTATCAGAATAACAAGATTTTTGATTCAGAATTTTAAGTAACAAGGTTATGATTATTATAATCAATAACATTTATATGGAAGCGAAAACAAATAGTACACTTTGTATGAAATTGACATACCTACAAATTATATACCTACATAGATATAGCCGTTATAGGTTGACGCAGGCTAGTTTTTTGCAACTTGACGTCTGATATGTGCCTATTTCGCTATTGCTATATACAAAGTATTACATTTTATTTGTTCTTGACTCAATTTGCAAAGAACGGACCACATTTTATTCTTTTAAAGCCATATGCCACCTACTATTGTCGTTTGGATAAGCACAAGGAAACGTGACCGGACTAAATTCATAATGAACTCTATTGATTGGCGGTTATTGTGTGGGTATACTTCACCGAGCTGCGACCCGCCAATCATTGTTTATAATTAATAATACTAACTGGGCACCTCTTTGAATTTCAATAGCTGTATTTTACCATTTATTTCTGCACAGGATTAATGAAGTTGAAGAGTTGCGTGCACTGTTATTTGTTTTTTTTTTGTTTTGCTTTTGCATAATTATTTTCGACATTTTTAGACAGCATATCCTAATTTCAGCATTTCGTACAAGAAATATGTCGTTCGTCACGTATTTCTTGTACGAAATGCTGAAATTAGAAAGACATCGAAGTAACAGAAATATGTTTATGCCACACCTGGCCATAAAGTGACTTTTTCCGCACGCTGCGCGTACGGAAAAAGCCGCTTTGTGGCCAAATTTAGTCATAAAATGATGTACACAACACGGGAGGTAATAAAGAAAGCCCTCGATCGCATATTTACGTCCCTCGCTTTCAGCTCGGGCCGCAAACTTCTGTGATCTCGGCCTTTCTTTGCATTACAACCCTAGTTGTATAATGTACTATTTCGTGATGATAACGATTGCGGATAACTTATTCGTCACGTACCTACATCATATTGACATTTATTTGTTACCAACTAGAACCAAGTGATGATCAAAGACCATAAATAAAACTAGTCTTTTTTTATAATAATCATAACTATCTTTCACTTTGAAACTGCGCGACGAAATTATAATTATTTTCAACCGCGTTTGTACATTCTGTATACAAAGCGATGAAACGTGACTATCTAGTAAGAATCCTCTAAACAAGTGAAAGGCTTTGATGAGGTTTTATTAAAACCATATCGAAGACGTGACTGTCTGCCTCAAGATTACAGATTAGTCTTTAGCTGTCTACAGACAGTTTTATCTGAATATGCCTGTCAAAGCAGAGGAAACGACAGGAGAAATTATAATGAGGCAATAATGATACGCATGTCAATAATACAATGTCAATCATCATCATTTGAGCTAATGTCTAAAAAAAGAAGGTTAATTTCCAGATATTCTCGTTTTCATTTTCTTATTCAAAAAAATCTGAAATGTATTTGTTGCTATCTAATGCGTCGCAATTTGTGTCCTCGTTACAATGCAATGATAGCAAAAATATTCAGCTTACCAGATTTTAACTGATTAGACTGGGCTTATACTATAATCTGTATACCTACTACTTACCTAGCGATTTTCTTACCACGAACGTCGAGGGGTTAATATTAAACATAATAATATCTCTAACATTTTACAAGATATACGATTCAGGTACTAAGTATCAAAATTAAGTCCTTAGCTTTGCTTCGTTCGTACCAGGAAAATTATCTGTGACTTTAATTCCTATGTCAATAGCATTTATTCGCGTAATAATATGTGAACCAGATAATTATAATGAGGGCCAATGTGTGCCATGGACCAATGTTCAATCCTAGAACAACTTATGACTGCAACCCAAAGTCCTTTAAACATCTTTTTTTTCGAAGCGTGTTGTTTATTTGGCCAAAATATACTTACACTTTTATTTCGAATACAAGAAATACAATCTAACTAAAGAATAAAGAAAAAGAAAGGAAAAGTTAAAAACGAACTATTATTTAGCCCGGATTTAAGTTTAAAATTGAAGTCCTTTCCTATCACCTATATCTTAGTACAAGAACCAAAACCACAAGTATCAACCAGTAACCAGGTATTCTAATGTTTGGGATCAAGCAAGCCTTTCGCCGGTACCTAGTACGTGTATAAATATTTTCTCACCATATGTAATATGAGGAGGACGCCTATAGCCAGTCCGCGTCTCAGCCGCATCTTTAGCTGCAAACAAAAAACATAAAAACATGAGTTGTTGCCTTTTGCCATCCGGCTTGGGTTACAACGAAAGTTGTAGGGAAAGTACATACAATGTGAATTCTTCGCCGGGTCAATGCTAGCTTGTCCTTCCGAGTGACACGCATTGTGTTCAAGTAACACACTTTACTTGGTTGACGTACATAAAAATAAATGTTTTACCTATTTGTAGTCCAGTAATTTTTTTCCTATAGTTACAATTTTCTCTAGAAAAAGGTATACTAGTAAGTTACAATGCCCGTAATATACTAGTAATTTTGAGACATTAATACGATCAAGAAATGACGATTAGAAATTATCTCAGAGGAGGAAACTAATTAACCCAAAGTCTGTAATCTAAAGCTTAATTTAATTACCCACTCGTCTTCAAAATGCAGCAGTCACAGAATCAGTGTTCCTATTGAATTCGTAATTAAGTGATTGCATAGGATTATCTCGCAAGTATCCCGCACCCGCACCACAGTTTATTAAGTACTTTCCTCGCCCTGAATTATGGATTTACATTATTGCTAATATTAGAACCACCTGGGTGCCTGGAATCTAAAAAAGAATCTAATTTCTACGTATTTTTATTTCGTTGTCATTTTAGTCCCGAGCCTCAAAAGGAAAAAACGGAACCCTTATAAGATCAATTGTTGTCCGTCTGTCTGTCCATCTGTCCGTCTGTCTATCAAGACCCTTTATTACGGGAACGCGTGAACGTATTGAGTTCAAAATAAAGCAAAATACTCATGTCTACAGTCCCTTGAAGCTGTAAAAAATCAAACTTCTAAACGAACGTAAAAAAAGATATGGCTCTTTATGTCGCAAAAAACGTAAATTTTTCCCACTCTCAAGGAAACCAAAATTTATAGGGTACTTTCCGTTGACCTAGAAGTATGAAATTTGGCAAGTCATACCGTCTCATACTACAAGTATAGGGAAAAATCTGAAAACTATAGATTTGCAATTAAATCATAAAAAATATAGTCTTTATTTAAATACTATATTTTTTAATTTAAGTATTTGTACGGAACCCTCGGTGGGCGCGTCCGACTCGCACTTGTCTGTCCGGGTTTTTCTCCGAGACCTTCCAGTTTTCATAATTTTTGGAAGTACCCTATAGAAACTATTAGGTTAAGTTTGTTTGAGAATAATCCCAAAAGTTGATTGTTTGGGAAGAATTTATTCCTTCCATAATAATTATGTACTCGTCGTATCTATATAAAATCAAACATTCGATGAAACGTTAGTTTGTCAGAGATGAGAGAGAATATGTAGATACTTGGTCCATATCGGGTTGCATAAAATGTTAAGTCATAATTATATTTCATAGGCATAACTAGTTTCGTCATAATCATCATTACGCATAACTGTTAATAGTTCACTGGTAACATTTGTTCCCATAATGTTTTTAACCATAAAGATTAAGACCATACATTATAATAGTCATAAATTTGTTGCGCATACCAACTAAAGTATGAATCGCTATAATAATTTTGCGCATAACGTTTTCAAAGCATATTAGACAACCATTTTTAAAATCCTATATTTTTGTCAGCAGTAAATTGCCTAACCTAGCCTCACCTACTTTTTGATAGCAGGTCGGTTTTGTTGAGGGGCGCAGTTCAAACCTAACCTAACTCACTTTTTGATAGCAGTTCGGTATTGTTGGAACACGTAGTTCTAACCTAACCTACTTTTCGAAGTAGTACGGTATTAGAGGACGCAGTTCAAACGTAACTTGACCTACTTTTTTATAGCAGTTCTACCGAACTGAGGACGCAGTTCTAACCTAACCTACCCACTTTTTGATGGCAGTTCGTCTTTACGTATTGGGGGGCGTAGTTCAAACCTAACCTACTTTATGCATTACAATGGGGACGACTGGGTTAAAACTATATAATTCTATTTAGTCCATCAGTTAGATTATGGAAAAATATGGGACACGTATTTTTTGGTTTATCAAAATTATTAAAAATCGACAAAGTTATAGGTCATCAAACTTCTGGAGTGGGGGCTTGTGACGTCACTCCTAGGTGAAAATTGTACCTAATAGTGACGTCACTCGAAACTTCTTAGCACTGTACCCTCTAAATTTTTTGTTTGTCAAACAAAAGAAAAAATACGTGTACAATATTTTTTAATAATCTAACTGACGGACTAAACAGTTTTTTTAGTCGTCTAGCCCATTGTTATGAATAAAATAAATTATAATCAATAATTATTAATTATAATGACTAAACATTGAATGACATTCGACATTATGGTGAAAACAATTATGACAAAGTGCAATTATGACAGGGAACAATTATGCCATAGACCAATTAATGTCAAAAGACATTTATGAGCAACAATTTTATGCGTAAAGAGTTATGACAATCGATATTATTATAATAGTCGTTATGCGAATAGAGGGACACCCGTAGATACTACATAATATTCACCTTCCGTGGGGTCTCGTATTTTATTTTGTGGGTACAAGTGGTATAGAATAGAAGGAATCTAGATAGCTACGCTTCGTCGTAAAATTTAATTTAATGTTTTTAATAGGTACTTCAATATAGGTGCTATTATCATATTTTTTTATGTTTGCACTGACAATGACTATGGACTATCGTTACACAATGAATCACTTTTTTAATCACAATGATACCACACACATGTTTGAAAAAAAAAATAAAACAATTGGCAGTAATTTTATGCAGCTCTCATGGCCAAGGCATTATAAAGTGAATCAGAGCCATACATAATGCACCTACTTAGTACAATTCTCATACAATTGGAACACGTAATGTCGATTTTACAAATAATAGCTGGCGGTATTTCGGTTTATGCCCATAGAAAAACGAGATACGCATTAAATATCCGGCACTGAATAGAGGGTTGTCAGATATTTTTGCATGCCTGAATTCATGATATATATCATTCTGTAACCTATCGGCGACCGTACACTATTATTTGGAACAAATGTGAAACGTAATTAGACGTAATTAATTTCGTAAATGCACCTTTTACTATTGGTAAAGTAATGCTGAAGATAATAATTGTAAATAATAGAAAAAATATATACTCAGTGATTTACATACTATATCAATCAAGGACGATTTCATATTAGTGATACTGGGATCTTTATACCGGACTCAATAAAATCATAGCAATCAAATTGTAAATTATCATTATCATTTGTAAATTATCGCATACTTGAAAGTAACTAGGCGTTCCTAAGCACTTTGCATTCGCGCGGTAATAAATTCTTCCCGGCAATAGAAATGAAAGTTGCAGTGCGAATAGGTCATGTTGCAAGGTTTAGATATAATCTTAAATTTATAACTACCGAAGAAGTCACGAATGATGTACGTTTGCCTATGACCTATATGAATCCATTCATTTAAAAGATAATTATTGCCGAAGTATTTCCGAGTAGGTATGTATATATATATATATATATGTCGCAGTGTCGGAGTCGCCCCACGAAGGAATGTTAAGTTTGTTTATGCTTGAGTTTGTGCTTGAGTGTCTTTGGTTGCGGTACAATGACGTTTATTCAAAACTGACGGAGTTCGGTCACGTTCTGTTATTGTCTTGCATGTCAGAAAATGGTGAATTGTGCTGAACAAGGAATTGGAGTCAGTGATGGTTGATCAGAGCATTTCGGGCGAAGGAACACGTCCCGCAACCAACCTCACTGCATTAGTTAGTGATACTATCGAGCTCCAACCGATGGGAACCGACACTCGACTGCGGATTATTGGCGCCTATATATATATATATATATAAGCTTTTAGCAAGGCGTTTGAAATGATTGTTGTATTCAAACTTTGAATACAACAATCACATAATTATTATACTTAACATCTTCTACTTCACCGGAAAATATTTATTTATTCTATAACTGGCCTGCGATTGACTTCGGTAGCACCTGGCGATAAGCGACTACCAGGGCGATGATGTAGCTCACCAGTTCAGTAATAACAGCCTATTCACTCGTCTCTTGAAGATTTCTAAGTTATATTTGTCTGGCAATATACACGACGGGAGCGAATTTCATTTCTTGCGAATTAATGGAATATCGACTACATAAGGACGAGGTCGTTCCCCAGGGCCCAGGACTGGATGTTCGTTGATAACACAGATATGGTGAAATCAAGTAGTATAATTCCTGTGCACACTCTCCAAAACGTATCCGATAGAACACAGACAAGCTAGCGACTTTGCAACGATGTTCGAGGCTCTGGAAGTTAACCTGAATTGACGGAGCACCCCCAATGAGTCTACGGGCTCGGACGGAACTCTATTGGGACTTGAGTGGCTGCGGCTGACTCAACGGTGACAGCAGTATTTCAGGTCATGTCACGAACGAACTTACCACTTACTTAAAATACCACCTCACCTTAAATTAAATACCAAGTTTCTTACCAGCAGTCTACACTTTAGCCCAAATTTAAACTAGATTTTAATTTGAACTTGAAACCAATAAAAGTACTATATTAGTACTAATAATAAATGAGAATAAATGGGTGTATTTTCGCTGGCGTAATTTCTCTGGCCACCAATATTTAAAAGATTCCTCCTCACTGGACTGGCATTCGTTGGGTACTTGTTAGAACTTGACTGATTCTACATTGTAACCAAAAGTCCAATTCTAATAAGGCAGAATCTTCTCAGTATTCGCCAATATGTCATGACAGCGAAATTACGTTTTTGAAAATACACCCAAATAAATTACAACAGGTGCAGCAACTGATTCAATTCAATTCAATTCATTTATTGCATATCACATTACAAACATATATGGGTGGGTATATATGGGTTACATATAAAACATTTTTTTTCATAACTTGGAATTTTTCGTCTCATGAACAAGGCAAATGCATGTTATGAACTTGTGAGCTAATTGGTCGTTCAAAAAATATGAAGCTTAAAAGTGAACACAAATGTGTCAAACTACAAAAATGGACAGCTACAAAAAAAAAATGCCATTCAGCTTGTTAAAGGCTCCCGCCGTCCGCACCCCTGCAAGCTTAATTGGCCGCGAAAGTAAAGCCTGTGCATGCTTCAATCACCGAATAGTGGGCGTTCCTGCCCAACGGGTTGGCTGCAATTTGGGGCGACCGGGCCGTGGGACTATCGGGAGAAAGTGGACACCTACCGGAAAGTGACGAGCTCTTTGTGGCAGTTTGCCGTATTTCGGTAAGATATGCGGACGAGTAGTAATTGCAGGGTGCGGTCACAGCAAACTTTATTATTACTAACCGCTCGCCCACGGAGATAACAGTTGAAACGTAGTAAAAATATTAACACTTTAAAATGACTTATGGTTTTAATGTCGGATTACGTTGGTTTTAAATACGGTATCAGTCTTCTGATGACGTATTAAGCCGAGCGAAATGGTTGGATTATGTCTAAGCGAAGCCACCTTTATTTACTTAGTGTTACTGAACATAAATCCGCTTTTAAAACTGACCGGTGTGTCAAACAAAACTTTCATTCGCTCCAGTCTTAAGCTGCTTATAAACCTCTAACTTCCTGGATTTCAATTCTGAACCCTGTTCCAATTGCAGTAGGTCAATAACAACTTGACGTCGGTCATACATCACGATGAAATTCATGGGCGATTTGATTTGAATAATGGACCGACGTCACAGTGATTGATTGTGCTTGTAAATGTTAAGATGCAAACTTAATAGAGTTATTATATTAGAAGAATACATTAGCGTTTTAGATGACTGTCAAAATAATTATTTTGATAGAAGATTATAATGATCACATATAAGTACAAGTAGTTAATAAGTCTTAAATTAAACTTGCTATTGGTACCTTAACCTACCCTTACTGGGTCAAGCCTGTCTTAAACCAAAATTATGTATTCGCTTTTTAGTACCGGCAAATCATTGAATCAAAATAGTAGACCTTTTAACGAAATAATAGTAGGCAATTAAGGCAATTTATACAGGTAATTGACTTTAAACCTAGTTATAGTTTATTTACCTCCGAGTGTATGAAAAAGTCATTACTTTAAATTCAACCTCAAAAACATTGTTACTAGGTTCATTATCATCTAATGGTAGAACACTGAGTCTGACTCGAATCGTAACAATTCTTTAGAAAAAGAACTCGTTGCCCAGCGCAGCGTGAACGTTTTTGTGGAATTGTTTACAAATTTCTATTTAGTATTTAGTCGTAGAGGTTGATTTTCCTATATTTCAGTTTTGTACTGCCACGTAATGCTATTCATGTCATGTCGATTCGTTTAACTAACAATACAAGCGGATAATTTACAGTGTATTATCGTAAGCTTTTAGCCGTTAATAGGTCGAGGTCGAGACTTAACGTTTCATTACGTTACACATTATTGATATAAAACACAAATCTTTTCCAGATTTCTTAGTTTAGTATCCAGCTGATGGTGTATTATCCGATGTAGCAAACCATGATGTGGTAATATTGTCTTCGGTTTCCGCGATTATCGCTCATAGTAATAAAACAACTTAAACGGATTAAATCGCGTATATCGATAGCTTTAGACTCAAAGGGCGTAAACGCCATTAGAACCTACGGCGTTTACGCCCTTTGAGTCTAAAGGTATCGATATTACTACATTTTAAGTCCCGACGTTTCGTAACCCTTTTCAGCGTTCGTGGTCGCGGGTAGACTGAGAAAATCATAAATTTCCTCTGTCAAAATGACTGTTGTGCAAACCTACCCACTTTAAAAAATACAAATTCAATATTAGTGTTGCCAGATGGGCCTAATGTGTAAAGATGTTCACACACATGCCAGAAGGGCTTAAAAACCTAACTTTAGAAAAACTAGCGGCGCTTCCAAAAGGCATACTTGAAAGAAGGCCAAGGAAACTTATCAGCCACGCCTTATGCAAAAAAGAAAATAATTTAAGCAAAAGACTCTAGGTGTGCTATTTTTGGTAAAACAAATCAGAAAAAAGTTTAGTGTTGCCAGACGGGCCTAATGTGTAAAGACGTTCACACACATGCCAGAAGGGCTTACTATCCTAACCTTAGAAACTAGCGGCGCTTCCAAAAGGCATACTGGATAAGAAAGAAGACGCCAAGGAAAACTTATCAGCCTTGTCTTATGCAAAAAAGAACATATATTTTAAACAAAAAGACTCTAGGTATGCTATTTTTAGAAGAAACGCGATTTAATCCGTTTAAGCTGTTTTATTACTATGCATGACGTGGTAGTTTTTTCAATGTTTTTTTAAGAATAAATAAATTACAGCTTGTAATGATTATATTTCCTAACTATGTATAAATTAAATATAACTTATTTTCGTGGGTGGCATAATGCCTATTGTGTTTAATTATAATAATATTCATGTCAATAATACTACTTTCTACATACTACACAGTCCAACCAAATTACAAACGCATGCCGGTAACAAATGGACAATCATTTCTATTTCGTCACATTAGCATAACACCTAATAGGCTGAACGAATGAATAGGTCTAGACACAATGATCTATTGAATGGCGAACTGGTTTCGTTAGGTAAAAGGTTTATATCGAGAGCGTTGAACGCCGGTTCAACGCACGGTGCGCTTGAAAATGAAAGTCGACAATGCGTAAGAGGGTTGAACTTGTTTGCATAATTTTGACGAATCAATTTGGTATTTTCGATACATGAATAGATATAAGAATACATTTAGTAACACGATATGCACAACATAATAAACAGTCTAATTATGTATTGTCGGTTTTTACAAGATCAATTATGTGGATTTTTATTCTTAAAAATGCACCTCACATTCCAAATTTTAACCATAATCACAATATTTAAATGGAAAATATACTTAATATAATAGTATTTTTTCTACTCCTGTATTGTTATCTGTCTTTTACTTGGTCACGAACACTAATATAAGAACATACATAATGTGAGTTCAGAGAAGTCTATACTCTATTCCCCATAACAGCACTAGTGTCGTTATAGTCACTTTACGTTATTGCTAGCATCCACAGACTTCTAAATCTAGGTTAAACTTAGGTCAAGGATTAAGCGCTCAATTCTAACTTCACGATAAAAATTCACAACTACCAACTTAACAAACAATTAAATTCCTACGATTCATAAGAAAAACAAAACTTTCCGAATTAAATTAATTGATGCCAACATAAAAAAAAGTATTTTAATTATCGTCACATCGTGTCACCAGCCATATCAAAAAAAAGTTTACCATAGACACAACTGTCATGCCGGCTGTACACACTCGGAGAGACCGGACGAGACACGCGTGACGTCCATGTATTTTATATTTTAACATAGTCGTAGAAAAAGTATTGTATGCAACGTTGTATAATTAAGTCAAAAAACGCTCATTGCGTCTCTATTTGCGATACTCGCCGCATTCGCGGCTCGTATCGCAACTCACGCAATTCGCATTTTTTGAACCTTCTTATACAACTGTTGCATAAAATACTATTATGCAACAGTTGTATAAGTAGGCTCTAAAAATGCGAATTGCGTGAGTTGCGATACGAGCCGCGAATGCGGCGAGTATCGCAAATAGAGACGCAATGAGCGTTTTCTGACTTAATTATACAACGTTGCATACAATACTTTTTCTACGACTAGCTTTTAAAATATAAAATACAAACAAGGCATAACCTACAAAGAAGGCAAATATGACGTATGACTGACAGTATGTGTCTATGGTAAACTTTTTTTTTTAAATGAAATTGACACGCAGTGAATATATTACAAATACTTTTGTTTTTATGTCGGCATCAATGAATTAAGTTCAGAAAATTATGTTTTTCTTAAAAACCGTAATAGGTATTTAATTGTTTGTTAAGTTGGTAGTTGTGCATTTTTATCGTTAAGTTAGAATTGAGCGCTTAATCCTTGACCTAAGTTTAACCTAGATTTAGAAGTCTGTGGCTATAACGACACTAGTGCTGTTATGGGGAATAGAGTAGTATTTCTAAGACCAAGCAAGAAACAAATTATTACAAAACTAAAAACCTATCTATTTCCATTTACAATCTCAACATATTTTAATAATACAACAGAACTAAAAGCACAAACACGGATAAGTGCATGTAAGTAGGTAAACACAGTCAAAAACCGTGCGTGACATGTCTTTGTTTACACTTTCACCGATCGATTGACACTGCGTCAATTACTGTTACTGGTGTTACGGTGCGCCCACGCAGATGCCAGATCATGTGTTTCCGGATGCGGATTTTGTAATACATATTAAGCTTTGGCTCTTGGACTACATACATACTAATAGCACTCGCTTTTTTCGGACGTGTGATTAAGACGTGGAGGGTCCTTAAGTAAATAGATGTTTCTGGCAAACGGAACTGAGTTTTTATTTATCATCGTAATTTTGTATTAGATAATATATTTTTTTTTAGATGTTGCAATGATAACCATACAATGCAAGTGTATCGCACACCTCGAAATACAGAACATAAAAACAATTACCTATGAGCAGATATTAGAGGTAGGTAAACAAAACAACAAAGTACGGGGTACAACTTAAGATAACAATGTGTTTATAATGTTTTACAATATTACACATGTGTTTGTGTGTGTGCGCGTATTAGCGCCGTAGTGCAGAAGGTGACGGCGGGATAATCGGGCGTATATCTTAACGATTAGCCACAGGATTGGATCGGGATAGCTGGAAGTCTAGAGGAAGGCTTATGGCCCAGCACAGCAATGGGATATTCAACCGGCTTTAGAAATGGAAGTCACAATACAACCATAGTTATACTCGTACATCACACCGTGATGCTGTTTTAAACATACATATAATGCATCAGTTGCATAAACTACTATAAAGGTTAGTTAGGATCACACTCTAATAATTACTCTTCTCGAATTCCCGAGCCCAATCCGGTCTAGATGATGTCTTTCCTTAAGCACATTAAATCGATACAGAGACTTTTCAGAGATAAATCTCTTGTTCACACAAAATATTAATTTTACCACGCATGACCTTAATATGTTTGCGGTAGCATTATATTAATATTTACTGTGCTCAAACTGACCACAAACAATTTTACAAAATTTCACTTTACTATACGAGTACTCTCACACGTCCGTTGTACAGAAATCCATAAAAAACAACAATTTACACTAAGTATGGCGCAGTATTGAGTCAATGTCAAGTTGTTGGCGGTCAAAAGTTGGGAACGTGTCAGACCGCGGGCGGTCAATGACATTTTAGGTGTTACTCTTGCTTTCGCTGAAACTTTTACTCCTTCGTTCCATTTTTAGTGATTTATGCTATTACCGCATTTAGCAGTTGTTATTGGTGCTAAATAAACGTTTGGTGTAGTCCACTTTCACCGGTTTTCGTGCTGTTGCTATTGACTTGTTCACGACCGTACCAGCACCTAGGAACGACTTACTAAGTACCTAGTTGAATATATTTTGAATTTTAATTTAATAGTTGATCTGTTTCAATTTGATTTCAACATTTAGGTTGATTTATTAAGGAGGGTACATATGAATACGTAATTGACTTCTCAAAAATGGCTCTAACGATATGGAAGAAGGTTTGTGACTAATGTTTTTCTTCATACTCACCGAATAACTGTCATTCAGATCCGTCAGTCTAAAGTTAAGTAATTTAAAGAGGTTCACTATAATATGGTACATATATAATACAAATTATTCTATATAATCTGGCAGCGAGTTCCTGAGGAGTTCCAGCTACTTCCGACGTGTATAACGGGCCGCGGATGCAGGCCCCGCAGGGGCTCCATCACAGGTGTGGTTTTAATGGGTATGCCATCTCCTGCTGAGGGGGAGGGGCTGGGAGGTATACGTAATGCGTAATATTTCCACACCGTTAACAAACAAACTATTCTATTCTATGCCTGCAGTAAATGATTTTCCAATTTTGTTATAGTAGTCATGAAAGTCAAAAATAATGTTATGCGTAAAATAATGTTGTCACTCACATGCATTCCCTAACACAACCTTCTTTTTTACTTTTTATATTATTGAACTCTGGATGAGTTTACCAATTTTTAGGGTTCCGTACCAAAATGGTAAAAAAGGAACCCTTATGGTGCGACTCTGTCTGTCTGTCTGTCTGTCTGTCTGTCTGTCTGTCTGTCTGTCTGTCTGTCTGTCTGTCCGTCTGTCACAGCCAGATATCTCAGGAACTACTGCTGCTATCGGTTTGAAATTTGGAATAGTGTTAAAAGTAGCGAACCCGAGCTTATTGGACATAAAAAAATCTTGTAACTTTTTACTTTTTTTTTAAAGGGCTCCGTAATGGGATTTTGAAAATTGAAAGTAGGGCTAATATATCGAGTGGGGTATCAAATGAAAGAGCTTAATTTGTAGATTAAAATACCGTTTTAATTTTTTTTCTTGAATAAATAGTTTTTGATTTATGGCGAAAAAAGTTTAAAAAAATACCATTCCCCCCCTATTATCTCCGAAGTTACTGATCAGAAAAATGTGTCATAATTACCAATTATTAATGTCGTCCTAAATATTACAGGAAAAATATAACGGTTTTCCTCATTTGCACCGTTTTTGAGAAATTTGCAAAAATCATAACACACATACTTATTTGCTCCTACTAAACTAATCGCCATACAGTTTTTCTTGAACTATTCATGTATCTACTTATTAGGATTATTATTATTATTAGGAAGACCGTTATATTTTATCTTCCTAACTGGAATACATTTTTAAAAATTTACAAAAATCTTAACATATTACTTGTACCCTCCCTACGAGAGCCATCTAGCGGAAAGTAGCAAAACTAAGCGATAGTTTATATCAGATTACATAAAAAATGTCTATTAAATACAATTATCACTCATCAGGAATCGGGAAAAAAACGTAAAGTAACAATAATTATTAAAAACTCTATAATAGGAGTATGTTAGGAAATTTGACACTAGTAAATAACATAAAAATGAAATACCACTAGCGCCATTTAAGGACACAAATCTAAAATAAAGTGTCCTTCAAAACATGATTCCTTCATGAAAAATGATACATGAGAACTAACTTAGTTGACAAACAATTATTTCAATCAGCCAATAACAAAAAGTAACGTTTAAATTTAAATTACAAGTAAAATTTACGCGCTATTTAGTATCAATAGATGTCGCTGTAGCATACGCTGCATCGCGCTGTTAAGATTTTTCCTGGTTTAATAGGGCTAAAGTGGGTTTAAGGCAGTGTTGCTGTTAGTCGTAAGGTTGGTCGACTTATGAGTTTCTACGGAACCCTCGGTGCGCGAGTCCAACTCGCACTTGACCGGTTTTTGTTTAAAAATTCTACCTCACAATGATTTGATTAGGTATCAATGTTAAGTAGTTCCAGAGTCATAAATTATCATTTGTAAGTTATAATTGCACTAAAAACAATCCCTCAACATTCATTCACACGAAATCCTAGGAAAATCGTACAGTTATGGCGTTAATTGCTTGCAGACAATAGTGCGGCACCCACGTCGCTGGGAAGAGCCGTAAACCCACATACCCAGACCTGTTGGCACACATTAAACGACCTCGTCGCAAACTCCAACTTTTAATTGGGTAAATTGGAGGGTGACAGAGCACGCACCGACGCACCTCTTCCTATAACGTTGGTTTCATAATTATTAAAATAAATTCACGTGTATATCATTAAACTAGGTAACTATATAATAATAAGTGTTTAACTATCCCAGTTACGCTAATGAACTGCACTCGGCGGAATACTGATAAATTCACCAGAGTCATTTTCAAAAAAATTGTACACAATTAAGGGATTTAATTAAAACAAAACTTAATTTATTCCTTTGCATATAGTTTGTATGCCTATCTTTCGTAACACAGAGGAAGCGATCGTGATTTTGTTTTTATTAGGCCCTTAACTAGGTACAATTTTTTTTGAAAATGACTTCGTTCACAACTTTTATGAACATTTAAATATATACTTTACATTCATGAAAACGCGATTGAATTACAAAGCCAACATGCATAAGTACGTGTGTATTTTCCTTTGTGTAACTATCTAAGTAATCTTTATTGCCGCTTGTAGCTGTTAGTCTAACTAATGAAGTTTTGTGGGATTACAACAATTGTCACTAAGATCGGAAATATTGTAGAACGTACGTGATTATGCGTAGGTTAGGGTACTAAATCAGAACCACGACTAATGTTAATTACTTAATGTTTCCTTGATATTTAAAAACCCTGATACCGTTTAAAAAACATTTTTTTATACTTTTAAAATTCCAGAAACCATTATAAAACATCATATTAATCTGATGGGTTTTAAATTACTATCCCCTATTACTAATCCTAACAAACGAACCTAAACAAAATTCTCGTTGCCTAGGTATTGTAAAAATCTCCATATTTAAGAATATATATCTGGAAAACACGACGACACGATTAGCTTGGTGGGAGTAACACCGCCTACGAAGCTAGAGGTCCCGGGTTCAAATCCTGGTAAGGGCAAATATTTGTGTGATGAGCACGAGTATTTGTTCCTGAGTCATGGATGTTTTCTATCTATTTAAGTATGTATTTATCTATATAAGTATCTATATCGTCGTCGGGTACTAACCCATAGTACAAGCAATGCTTAGTTTGGGATTAGGTCGATTAGTGTAAGATTGTCCCCCGATATTTATTTTATTTATTTTTTAACCTAAATTCGAACAACATTAGGTTTACCTATGACAATATACATCTTAGGTCTTCGTTCCTTAAATCTTAGTCATAATCACGAGTACAGTTTTAAGTTAGTAGACATTATGTACATTAGGTAGATCTATGTATAGAAGAGCCTTATAAATAAAATGAAAAAGAACAACCTGGAACATATAAACATCAAGAGTAACATAAGAGAAACCCGGGTGGAAAAGTATCATTGTATTTTTATTACTGGACATTATGGACAACAGAAACAATTAATAATACCCGTGAAAAAGATGTTCACGCACATTTGGTTATGAAAGTGAATGTTTCCCACGAGTCCGTTTAAAAGGCAAGGCGGGCGTTTACTTTGAAGCTTCGCTCACAAGTTTTTTAAGATGTGAGCCTCTGTCAATAAAAACATTTTTTTTTACTGTTCCGCACAGAACAGACAGACTACGTGATTTGACGTGAACGCATCTAAATAGACATCGTTCATCAAACTTAAATCGCTCCAATCTCAACCCAGCATGCTTAGTCATACTCAAATTCACTATCCAATATTCAATACATCGTAGTCAAGATGCAAATGACTTACGTAAAATAAATCAATGTTTCAACAGTGAGTGGTAAGTAAGAGTAGTCAAAAACGAAAGTAGAATCGATCTAAAATCGACACCGCCGAAACATCGGCTGTGATTGTGGTCAGTCGGTCGGTAACTTTCTCCGGAGACTAATTAGCGATCAACTTGATGTTTACACGACCACCGCATCGATATCGAGATATCGATGTATATCGTATCGACACATCGATGTATATTAGCCATCTATAACCAGATAAGAGAGGAATGCCGGATTAGATTTGATGAGTAATTACGACGACCGGTCCAAGATTGGGTAAGTGTAGCTCGTTATTTTAATTATGATTAAATTGAGTGAAAACTGTATCCGCGTAGGTAGGTGAGAAGGAATTAATCGAATTTATCACATTAATCAAATACGATAAAGCTACCAAATAAGTATAAAACTAATTATAATTGTGTTTTGATTCAATTAGGTAACAGGTGACCGAAAGCTCCCGTTAAGGCTGGTAACCATTAAGTAACAATTTAACTCCCCACCAACACGCAACTTAGTTTGTGAAAAATGACAGCACACACAGTCAACATGGGCCGGGGTGATTAAAGCTTTAATAATTTTGTATAGTGCGTAACGATACCTATACCAAAATCTCTCAATCCACTCGCTATGCACCTGGAAAACCATTATATAACTATTATATACGTATATGTGTGCAAGTCAAAACAATCAATGAAATGAATTTGCATAAAAGAACAGCTACAGTACTAACTTACATTTACATCGTTCTGTTTTACCAGTTCGTTCATCATTTATATCATATGATAAAGATCGATTATGATCATTTGAGATCGATACAGTTCACGTAAAAATCCTTTCAATAACAAATTAAACAAAATGTTTGAATAATATATCGATAAATGCCATCGGGCGGCCCTACGAAAGCTCCCTACTAACGACACTCGTAGTCGCCAGCGCACATGAACGGGATCGATAAATCTATCGGCTGCCGACTGACGTGTTTATGTGGAGTAAGTGCAAGATAATTACCATGACATGATTAATGTATGCAATCCAGTACAATAATGAATCATAAATTATACCATCATGAAATAAATACACTTAAATCTTTGCATAAGGAATTGACGGAAAACCATTTACCTACAGAAATATTTAGAGGACTGTATGGTACAGTTACCGCAAAAACATAAGTTTCTACAATTCCTTTGAATGTACTAATAAAATGAAACAAAATATTGTAGTCGAAGATACTTGTACCAAACATCGTAGATGCTTCCAAATCATCAACCAACTGCACATCGCGCATCCTATCGAAAATGAAATAAAATGAAACATCAGAATGGCGCAGTCATATAAAATTGAGTTACAAAGTTGATAGTGATGTTGCGTGTTTCCTAAGTTCCTTTATGGGAAAAAAGTATTTAAATGGTATTTCGCATCTAAAATCTTCTCTATACCACAAAACACCAATTATCATATTCAAACATTTGCCCCACGTGGGCCACGTGTGAACAGATCAAACAAAAGACCATTTGTATATGTCAATTAGACGGCGTACTTGGAAGTCGCTTTCCTTTTGGCTATGTGATCGGCATTTGATTGTGATAAGCGAAATTTAATTGAATTACTCAGAAAACAGAAAGTGTTCAGGTGAGAATAATGAATTTATCCATGTTATACACATTTTTGCAAAGTTTATTAAAATAACTGTAGCTATTCGAAGTTATTCCTAATATTCTCTGATTAGCGAAGGCAGATAAAAAAAATTACACTATATTATTTTCAAAACTTATCGATTATACAGATTTATTTTGCAATTTTTTTATTATTTTGTAAACGTGTTTGAGATTTTAAGAAAAATAAAAACATTCCATAAATGAACCTATCCCATGAAGCTGTGGATTAGGTTAGGTAAGGTTTGTTTAACACAAACCCTGACAGAAAAAACCGGTTACAGGTCAACGACAATTTGGTGAACGAAGCGGCATGAAAATAAGTGTACTTTTACTTGGCACTTTAATGACTACGGGGTTACTTATTAGACATTGTTATATACGAAATAAGGTGTACGGTTAAAATTCTGGACCGGGTTTTCAGAGCCATCAACGATAGTGTTGACCTAAAAACAACTACATAATTAGTTAGTAACATTTTGCGAAATTATCTGTATGGTCAATTGTTTTTATAATTTTGAATGAAACTGGAGACTGTTAAAGTGTAGGAAGTCTGTCAAACAAAATAATAATTATAACCGCAACTGTAATCAGCATAATTACACTTAGCGCAGACGTTATTATTCTCTTGGAATCATACGCATACTCAATATGCAAATATGATAAACCGTACAAAGATATCGCCGAAATACTTCTCTTTGGTAGGTTTATTTTACGCATGAAAGATTTTAAGTCCTTCGTCATCTTAAATGTAGCTTCGTAGATACATTGTTTGTTAAACACGCCACGAATGTCCAATGATGTCGCAACGTGCTAAAATATCTGTCACAGCACTTTTGCGACGTGTTTAACAGCGAAAATTTAACGTCTAAAATAATCGCCGCATTCCAATTTCGTACTTCAAAAGCCCCGCCAACATATCGTGTGCAAAATTAAAAACACTTTCGCTCAACGTCGGCGAACCTGTTTCGTAAGTCCATAACGGTTTTGGACTACGATAAATTACAAAAATATACGTTGCATTGCAATCATTACTAATTGCTAAAATAAACGATTGCCTTCTTCGTGTTTTTTATTTTTATTTTGGCAGAGGTATATACCCAAATCTACTTATCAATCCACCACCCAATGTTAATAATTCAATCCCTATAACTCACGTAAACATATTGTTTTCAATGTGTGAAATGAATGTATTTTTGCCTGTACAGTCTCGGCCTCAAAAGTAGCTGGACACTTTAGTACTACTCCACGATACAAATATATTGAGCTACTTTTCAGGCCGATCGTACGCTTCTTATTTCATTTAAATAGCAACAATACCCCCTGATTGCTTTATCACCTACTTAATATCAATCAATTTAACATTGGCAATATGCCATTAAATTTGCAGAGTTCGGTCTAATTTTATTGGGCCTGGGATTATATTGATAACTGACGATGGTTTTTGGTTGTTGAAATATGAGGTACATTAGAAGTTATAGTTCATTTTGTTAGCAGCTGTTTTTGACCGACCGAGCAAAGTGAGTGAGGTCTATGAGTCGACAGGGGGCACGCATAGGCGTTTGTATGTTCATTTTTCCAACGCTATCTCTATTACCGTTTGTCCGGTCATTGATATTTGGGAGGGAGATAGTTAGAAACATAGAAACACTCCTTTGACAGAGACAGAGTTATAGTGGAAGTCCTTTATACAGTGGAACCTCGATACGTCGAACCTCGATAAGACGAAATCCTCTATACCACGAAATAAAATCCCGTCCCCTTCCCTTCAAGCCCCAAAACCTCTATAACTCGAAATATTAGACCTCCATAAGTCGAAGTTACCGATGACCCCCTGACGTTTCAGTACATTTTTTACCTCTATACCTCGAAATAGATGAACTTTACCTCTATACCTCGAAGGAACCGTTCCATTGTTTTATAACCTCTGTCTCTCAAAGTTTGTGAATTATACCTCTGTAACTCAAAAAAAAATTAATGGCACGTATCTCGTCTATATTAAATTTACCTCTATACCTCGAATAAGTCGAACATGGGCTCATGAAAACATCTGTAAGTCGGAAGACCTCGATAAGTCGAAACCTTATTAACACGATTTTTTTAGCGTTTCCCTTGAGTTTCGACTTATAGAGGTTCCACTGTATTTATAAGTCCGCTACACTGAAACTTACAAATGCAATATTAAGAATATTGCCAATGTTTGTATGCACCACAAATTGTATTTCACTTCACGCAAACGAATTCGTGGCTAAAAGCTAGTTTCTAATAAAACTACTAGTTTACCTATTTTTTATAAATTGACTTTGGAAATATGTAATTCCGCCATATAGTAAATTCGTTGTTTTACTAGTAAGTCGCGAGGTCACATTGCTCGGGTGAACTAATGTAAAGATACACTGGTAGGTATTTATTGAATCTGTGACGCACATTTACGTATTATTTCTACGTGTTCCATTTCAAATCATGTGAGTATGCTCGGTGTATGTACGCTTAATTTACTATTACCTATGTGAAACAAAGTTATCAATTCTCCCTTAATCCTTTCAGTTTCATGTGGAGGATAGAAGCGAAAGGTCGTTCAGGTAATGCTACTTAGTAAATAATTAAACGCACGGACGGACTAAGTAGTCAAAACTAAATTATTAAATATTTGAATTTTAATTAACTACAAATTTGAATGTGATTGATTGACATGCGTATTCCACTCCAATAAACATGATTGACAATAAAAGCTATTGCCATCGATGTATCTCTGTGTGACGGCGACAACTTTTCATTAATTTTTTTTTTCTTGTCATCCAGTTTTTTTCAATGCCTCTCTAAGTAATCAATTGCCTAGAGGGATAAGAAAGGAATCGGACTCTCGTCTCTCAGTACCAATTCACATCTTTGTAATCACATCACTACATTTAAATGTGTGTGTATTCACCGTGTGAACGGATGTGTAAGTGTACTCGTAATCCGACGGTGTTATTAAATTTAGAGGTTTAATAATTTACTTTTACTTTTCACTTTAGGATAGTCGTTGGTGGAGATTAGAATTGGTTAATCAGTTACTCGATGGGAATCATAATAGGACCAATCAATTTCAATATCGCCGATAGACGATGTGCGTTGGCTTTTGACGTTAAGTACTGAAAATATTAAATTTTTTATGTGAAATGATAATAAAGGAAAAGAAATAAAATTTAGTCATACAATTTGAGATATCGAAAGTTTGTACCCAAGTCTTAAGGAAGTTGGAAGCATAATTGGCTACCGACACATTATGGCCTAAATACTACGAGAATACGATTGAACAACTCCATAAATAATAATAATAGAGCTTTCCTCTCGTGATTCATAGCTTACATAATTTTCCTTACATACTTATTTACAATATAAAAACAAAAAAGTACTGAGAAGTAAAGAAGTAGGTATAAATGCAAAAGAAAATTCGTATTCCTGGAATTGTCATTTGTGGAATATTGAAACTTTGGGATGCATTAAACTTATTTCCACTTTTTACTTTAACTTCGATGGTTGTGAGCTTAAAGCACTTACACTAACTTACCTACGAACATTTTATAACACCAAAAAGAAAACTTACGGAAGCCTCATATATTTTGTAAAGTTAACAATGAAGTAGTAAAGGAGTTTCAACTCTGTTCTTGTTTCTACCTAGATAGAAACAAGAACAGAGTTGAAACAGCCATGATTTCGCGAACTAAAAACTTATCGAGCTGGAAATATCACAATCCAGCCGCTTTTCGCTGTAACAGTTCGCGCGCAGCAAAATCAATGTTGTTTTGATTCATCTTTGGTTCAAATCACCTTGGTCTTCGGAATTCAAACACAAACACTTTTATGAAAATCTTAACTCATTACTACATCCATGTTAGTTCCTGTACATATTTAGTGAACATATTTCTTCATTCCTTGACATAGAAACCTCTTTCATTAACTTTTTACAATAACCACCAGAGAGACTATTTTAATTACACAAAACAAAAAGCGCACTGTATCGCGACTACAGAAGTGACCTGGCTTTTGTAGTCCAGTTGATAGATCGTCCAACTGTCTTCTAATATGTATATTAATAACAATATGCGCTGGGCATTCACCTATAAACGTGAATCTATTAACACCGATATATACTGGCTTATGTATCTGGCCATTTGACCTGAGACCTGAACTTTCTCCATACCGTGCTATACTGGTTTGCCATATATCGAAGTTATGCTTATGTCCGAGTATGTTGGAATGCGATGTGGTATATTTAGTTTTCATAAAGGAGATGGCTTAAATATAAGCCATACAAAAATTAAGAACCAAAAAAAATATGTCATGCAATACTTGAGCTGAAAAAAATGCATGAAACGATCAGAAAGAGGTAAGGTACAGAAAAAGAGGTAAGATACAGAATAAAAATATCAAATTACTGGCTAACATTCTGTACCCTCTACAACAGGCAGTTTAGCGTACGTTTAAACTTGACGTCCCGAGCAAGTGCCACGGTTTCCCCTCTAGGTCCGACTATGAACAGATTCAATTGCAACAACTATTGTGAAATAAGCCAAGTTCTTTATTCTTCAATTAAGGCATATTAAAATGCATTTATGAATGTCAAAATTTACCACCATGACGATTTACCAAATGACGGTTATGACTTAGGCGTTACCGCTATAGCGGTTACCTTACTCGAGACATTTTTTACAAAACACTATTTTCCTTCAAAGCATTCCACAATAATAGCACAGTCTAAGGATAATACATCGGCCGACGGAGCGGTTTTGATAGAGCAGTTGTGCGGGGGCTGCGGGGTGAGACGCGGGTGTGTCGGTACCGAGCTGCATACAACACGCCGCACTTAGCTAGTCGGTACCTAACTTTCAGGGCTGCCACGCGTTTGTTTAATGAACACCGTTGTTAAGTTGCACTTAAGTGTGTCTGTACGTTAATGAATGACTTTAATATAAAAATGACAATTGGAACCAAAAGTTCAAAATTATCGGATGTTTATACACAGATTTATGCTTTCCTTATCGTATCACGTGAAATTTTTTTTTAGATTTATGTATCCAAAAGTTATAGGATATTTTTTACCCGACTATGGAAAAGCGACAGGGTTAGGATTTTCGCGTAAATGTAACAGCAGTGTGTCTTATTTATTTGGATGATTAGTGTTAATGTTTTCATGTAAAAGCTTTATTTATTTCACAGAGAATAATTGATTGTGACAGAAATGTATTTCGTCGAGCTGTCATGTTCATAAAATCCCTCTCACAGTCGTTATTTTCATTCCATAATTCCGTTTTCATATTTATCAGTAAATTATGTGTTTAGGGTAATAATATTAATAAATATACTTGTACATATTTAAACTACTTCGTTGTTTTTGATGTTGCGACAACCCTGGCATGACAGCGCAGTAACTGCAGAGCAGGAACGTTCCTGTCATAGTCGGCTGTGCCTGTCAAATGTATGAGCGTTGGACAACTGTTAGCCCTTAAACTGTGATAATAGTCTAGTTATTAGTTATTCGATGTAGATTATACCAATGTAGATAATAATTATTGATGCCGAGAGCAAGTACATTGAAAAATCAAAAGCCGGGCTCGAACCAGCGTCTCTGTTTTACTGTTCCGGTAATATAGAGACGCTGGTGTTTGACGCTGCCTGTATTGGATCGCATTTTATTTCAATGAGTTTGCTCTCTGTATCAATAATTTTAATTAATTACTATGATGCTACATTAAACAGCAAAGAATAAAATTTTTCAGTAAATGCAGCGTGTAAATCCAATACGGGCTAATCTTTAAACGGTGGTTAACTTAAAATAAAAAGCCTAAGAAGGATAAGAAACATAAGAAGAAAATATAGATAAATTTTGCTTAAAATTACTATAATAAATATTCACCATACAAAATAATTCAGCCCGCAATATACTAACACAATGTAATGTCAACGCTTATTGACAGTTATTTTAAAAAAGCTCATATATATTATCTTGATGTCATAACACGCATGTATGCAGTACATTGCTGCCCAATAAATTTTCAAAAATTAATAACGGGGGCACAATTCAGTGAAACTTTACAAATCCTTTTAATTAATGGTTACACTACTATACCCTAAGTGTAAAGGTGGTTTTCCACCGGCAGGGCGAGACGAGACGAGACGAGGATTGAATTAAAATTTGAATGAAGTTTTCAATCCTCTCCTCGCGCATCGCCGCTCGCGCATCGCGCAACTTGATACAAATTTCAATTCAATCCTCGTCTCGTCTCGTCTCCCCCTGCCGGTGGAAAACTACCTTTAGGCCTGAGTGGCGAGCGTCCAGCGTCGCTTCCGGCGGGGCGGGCAGCGTGGCGGGCAGCGACAAAGCGTTTTATGCAGCGTGCACTAAGGACGCTCACATACTCACATATACTCGTATTTGTTTATGTTTAACATGGACGCCGCACGCCCCGCCGCTCTGCACGCCCCACTCGAGCGTCCACCCAGGTCGTACTAGTAATCTGGTTTAAGGGTAATTCTCAAAAAAATGATGTCCGTAGTTAGGGCTTTATAAAACAACCTCTTGATCTTGTTCCTTTGTGTAACGAAACTTACCATAGTTAACTTTCGTTACACGGAGGAACAAGATTAAGAGGTTGTTTTATAAAGCCCTAACTACGGACATGACATCATTTTTTGAGAACGACCCTTAATTGTTGCTCGTATTGGACTTAAAGACTGCAATTATCGTCACTACTTTGAAAAAAACTCGTATCTAAAAACATCGTAGAGAAAAACGTCAAAAGTTGGATACAAACTTCATATACACTTACTGCGTTTTTACCTGGAGTCATTAGCAGATACGTGTTTTTTTTAAGTAATGACGATATTGATTTGATTGCAATGTATGTAGGTACGTAAATAGGTGTATATTATTTTTGCTACTTCGTAATTAAAACTATTTTCACCCATTTTATAATTATGTACTTACTATAAAATAAAATCGCACTCACTAAGAAAGTTAAGTTGCTTATTTTGCTTCTATATTATGTAAACAATATACATACATGCATGCTTACATTTCTTTCATAACCATGTGTGTTCACTTAGCAGGAAGGTACAGTAAAAAAGTTAATTTTATCTCTTGGAGCATCTGCACAAAAACGCGCAAATCTTCTTGCTGACTGGCCAGTATGAAAACTTTTCTTGTTTATATGCAAATTATGGCTAACTTTCCAGCATAGCCCGCCCGTAATTTAGGGAGTAGATAAGTAATGGTTTCAACGTTGGTTTTGTAACCTACCACAAGAAATCAAACAGTTTAGACAATCGCCATAAAAATACCGATCAAACTATGCAGCCACCGTCAAGCCAGCCACATTCTCACATACTGCTTTCCATTTTTATGACGATTGCTGAACAAAGGTGAGATCCCTAGATTAAGAAATTAATTAGACACCTACTTATAGCATTTTCTCACGGCGGGTCAAAAACTTATGTCTATGCATAATGGGCTATTCGGATGAGACTTTTACTCCATAATCACAGTCAGCAAGAAGTTGTAGCCTTGGGAGAACAATGTTTCATGTGACTTTGGTGTCTATAGTCAAATACGACATTGTTATATCGAGCGTAAGAAGTTGGGAACTTAACTCATAAAGGGCGGTACTGACAAGACCATCATTAACTTGCTCTGAAATTTTAATACTTATTCGCGCTTTGATATCTCTGCGACTTAGTAAAATATATTCTGGAGGAAGTTTCAAACACATTTTAAATTCAAATCAGGAGAATATCGTAGTGTCTAATCTAAGTCTGATGTTCATACCTACACAACGAATTTTTACACAGCTTAATAAGGTGAAAAACAATTTTTATCTACACACATTATATCTAAACCGTTCAAAAACCGCAAATTACAACCAACATAAAGATAAACTGTTTTACTAGAACAAATGTGTTGTGTGAAAATTTTATTATTCGAAAATCGAATCCTATTCGATATTATTATAACATTTAACCTAAGATAAGATTGCAGTGGCAATCTGACATTTTTAATTTGCGGTTTTTGAACACATCATAGAGAGCTTATTATATGTGTGTAGCAGTGGCGTGGGGTGAAAGATATCCTTTATAAGGTGCCCAAATGCCTGATATTAGGCAAGCCGGTAGGAATCGAGTTCTGTGGACGCCACGCTACTGGCAGATAAAGCAGTGTGTGCAACTGTACATAATTAAGCCCTCGTGTGATCTTATTATGAAACTCACCTTCGGCTCGTTTTATTAAACCACACTCGTATTTTAAGGCCTCTCATTATGTATCAGTTACACTATTCAAGGAGATCAAATTTGTTACTTAATGAAGTGTTAATTATTAATTGCGTCATACAGATTTCGAAAAAATGTCTTTAACTGTGGACAAAACAATGATAGTTAACGACCGGAATACAGATACACATTACTGTTTTTATTATATACGCCTAGAAGTAGAAGAATAGGGTTATGTGCCTAAGGTCCAGCTAGAAAATGAGGCTTTTAGAACCCCTAATTTTGTGATGTCCACAGGAAAGACGCGAACACTTAACTCATACTACAAAATCTGTATGACCGATTTATTAACTCAAATCATGACACTAGACAGTGAAAAAAACCGGTAAAAGGAGTTATATTAATATCCATAGGTCAAAAGTATAGAAGTTTTGGACCGAGTCAAAATATTTCATAATCGTTATCAAAACAACTTATAAACGATCTTCAGTCACGTTGCCTTAATTAAGGTAAACCAAATCATAATTAAAACTTCATAATAAAAACACAGTAATGAGTTTACTAACAGCTACTTCTCTTAATGGATAATTGAGATAAAATATTAAGTAGTAAACACAACTTCTTAATCTGTCGCCTAATAAAAGTTCGTATAATTGGTACCATCGATCTTTCCCAACTAGAGAAAGTGTACAAAAAATAAGGTACAATCCTTGATATTGAAGCCGGCCGGAGACGAGTTTCACCTATTAAACTAACGATTAAATGGCGATTAAATAAATGCCACCGAGACAACCGTAGACGCGCGGACGTTTCCTGTTTACCGCTTGTTTGTAGGGAGCCGTGTGAATGTAGTCCATCTGCTTACAATGACCTCCTTGCCACTGGTGCTAGGTTTCCGGATATTGTTACGAGTCTTCTCCGATGCACGGATCAATCAAGTGGTGAGTAGAGATTTGTATTTTAATCTTGCCTAATCAAGTCTGAATAAACTTTCTAACAATGCTGTTTAGAATTACCAGTGAACACCAATATATCGTAGCCTTGGTCAAATAACGACGTATCTGCAAAATGACAAGTTTTCAGGATCTGTGTTTATCATGTAGTTCGTATGATTTGTATGAATTTTGAGCAATAAAAATAAAAAAAACTTTGGACGTAAAGTCACATGCGTCGTTATTTGACCAAGGGTACGATATTTTATAAGAAATTCATCAATTCAAACAACTTCATTTTGTAAGTAGGGCACACTGGCATGGGTAGAAAAAAAGACCTATGCTGAGAAAAAATGCCGAATGAAATTCAAAATACGAGTTTACTTAAACTAAACCATTATTATAATATATTTTAAGAGATTACATTTGATATGAGTTGGTATTACCTTACACAATAGTAATCTACGGATTTGTATTTCATACTGCATGCCTGTAAATCTGCCCTTTACATGCTGCTCTCGGCACAAAGCTGCATTAATGATTCATAGTGGAGCTGACTTTGACCCCGTGACCAGTCGGGGATCGCTAGGTAGTTTCACTCTCTGTTTACTACCTTTATACACATAGCACCCATATGTAAATATTAGATTCAAATAACTTAATAATATTTTACACTAACAATAACATTAAATGTAAGGTATAGAAGTAAAATGTTTGAGTTTGACAAAAACTAATATCGACTGTGTGTGAATAAGATTTGTGACTTTATAACTTAAAATTTCCGAATAATCTCACATGATTTTATTTATTTTGTTAGTAAAAGAACACCATGATATTTCGAGATCAACTTTTATTTTGATACTAAAATGTTAGAACGCCATTTCGCCACTTACTATTTACATTTTAATTTCTGTGTTAGCGCTCAACGCGGAATAATAAATTTTAATCTAATCCAACCTCAATGACGTTTTAGATATATAGCAGTTGATACGTATTTAAAATCCAATTTACGTTGTACATTACTTTTTAAAAGACCAAAAGAACTCCGCAATATCTGTAGTGTTTTCTTCTTCTGTATACTACAGATATTACGGACTTCTTTATGTAAAGAAATTTCCATATTTTATTTATACCAAGTATTAGGTAACTTGACATAGTATAATCCATTGAATTGCCTTACGTGGTGAGATTATACATATTAGGTAGGCAGGCAGTTATTATATTAGTCTGAAAATAAATGGCTAATATTAAACTGTTACTCCGAAAGTAATTTGAAAGTTCCAGCGCGATGTTCCTGATATTTTATTGATGTGTTATTTGTGATGGTTTTCTCTCTTTTGACCTTTAAAACTATATTCAAAACGAAACAATACCTCCGCGGTAACCTTTCCCACGGTCATGTCACAGTATCGCATTCAATTACCCATTCTGAGTCAAAATCTCTCCTAACATACTTTCCATATGAACAAAATTTTAAAACTGGTAACCCTTTCATAATTTTTTAATTCTATAATTATCCACAACCAATCGATAATTCCTCTAATTAAAGACCCCTATATTGTTAAATCCATTATACCATAACCCTTAACAAATAACCGTTTCAAACTAAGTAAAATGAACGAGACCTAATACTGTCCTTTATCAAAGCAACAAGTAAGAGTGGGATAGAAGTATTAAATCGGATGGTAATTCTGAATGGCGTGAAACCGCGGGTTAAGTGGTAAGCGGAGTAGAAAATTTTAATGTAAACGCTTAAACGATCCGAATGATACCTGTAAAATTCAGCGTGTAATTCGATCGAGTCGATTGACTTAATAATATAGTAGTTAGTAAATATAACAAGTAAACGAAAACTTACCTCAACATACAAGTTATACGATTGAATATTGTGAAAATGGAGAATTCAAACAAACCAACACTACCTACAACAAAAAACCAATGCAGTCAGAGATACGATAAAGTTTATTTTGTAACATGTATCGTTACTTATTGCCGTTACAGTTATTTTGCATTTCATTTTGAAGTCTTTAAGATTATTTATTATTTTCTTGAGAATGTGAAACTTAGTGAGGAAACTAGTGTGTCACAGTTTACTGCTTAAAAAACCAAAGCTTTGGTTTTTCTAAAGCTGAGAAAACTATTCTGAAACGAAACCTGTGGCCCGATCCAGATCGATATAATGGCTGTTCGAAATTCTGTACCTACAAGTGATGTTGACTAAATAGTCGACATATTCTGAAGATAGGTACATGCATCGGGACCGTACCGAAAATTAGGCCACTGAGCGCACCTATCTCTTCTACATAATTTCCGTCAGAGACACGAAATTTCTACATGCACAGGATCTTCCACACAAAACTTACTTTGGTTACAGGTGCACCAACGTAGGGCAACAATGTGAAGATAAAGTGGCACTCAGGGTACAAATAATTAACAACACGTTATTCTACTTTCTTCATTTTACGTTTTGTTAGGCGTACAGTGAAATTGTTTGTTAAATAAACTGCCCTGGCCACAAAAATTGAAGTATTCCCTGTCCTCAGAGTAATGAATATTTTTGGTAATATATATAGAACACGTGCCAGGGGAATCAATTAAAAAAACGCAATTTTTTAAAATAATCTAACGTTTGAGGAATGGCAATCAGTGTCATCGCGTATACATAAACTTTGTTAAGTAGTTTCCGGTGTTGTGTCATTATCGACATTAAAGCACTCGGCCATTCGGCCAATGCCAAGGTTGCGTGTTCACACCGCAGTTTATTTACCCACGTAAAGCGGAGCGGATATGCACTCATGCGCAAAAGGCGCTCATTCAATACTGTATATTGTCATTTTCGCTACTATTCTTAATCGCCATCATGCAAGATAAATATATATGGCCGGATCATTAGATTTATTGGTTTTACAAGTTCACAAGGATAATTTTACTCGTCCTTATTAACTTGATAATATAATGTACCTACAAGCTTTTCCTACGGAAATGGTTAGACACACAAACAAATAAGAAAAAGCCTGCCAGATACTGACAGGTCGGGTAAAATTTAAATTGTGTTTCTTAGGTTGTGGAATCCCTCCTCCTGATTACTATTCAGTTTTGCTCAAATCTTTATAATCCGATGTTTGCTCCTATGTGAATGAAGTCTCTGTCTTTATATATAGTTAGTTCGTCAGTAGGGCGTAGACGGGTTGGCCAATAGCGACCCCGTTATAAACTTTCATTTTAATTTATTCACGATTTACCGGCATGAGTGTGTTTATCAATTAAGCGTCACTCGTGCGCACAACGCAAGGGCGGGCGGCGCGCGCGGCGACCCGCTCTGAAAACTACTCCATTTCACTTTTCCTCACATCGTCAATAATTAAGTGCTTCTAAAGTCACGGATGTTGTAAATCGTGAATGGTAAAATCACGTCGTGGCCTCATTTTATGTCAATTACATGTAAATATGCAGATTTGTTTCCCTCGCGTGTTTTGTTTATTTTCAGCAATTTCGTACAGTTTCATCGTTTATATTGTGTGGTATTTCATTGTTAACTTATTCCTAATCAATTAAAAAATAATACATACGTTTTAAGCTTCCAAAATTTAAACGGCAACCACCACACAGTCCAACACACACAGTCACAAAAAATCCCACTGAAAAAAAAATCGTGCGAGCACGTGCGTGTTTACGCGTTAGTATGTCTGACGCGGCGGCTGAGCGCGGCGGGCCAGTAACAAGTGTAAACTCCGGCGCAGGTGCCAGCCAGCCTCCCTCTAACAAGGTCGCCCCCACTCCGTTTCACCCGGAGAAAGTCTACCTACATACATACCAAATTTCCGAACTGATTGAGTTGAATTTAATGGTGATGAATGAAGTAACCTTATCCAATCGGTTCTTTGGCCCTTCCGTTTGTTACTGTAGTATTAACTGTCGCGATCCTCCGAAACATGATCATTGGGTTTATTCTCATCTCCTATTATTTTCTTCGTTTACTTGCATAATGTTTCATTTTGGTCTAGTACAAAATGGAAACTGGTTTCGGGAGCTTAATAACTATTTTAATTCTAATCTCTTTTATACATATAATATACGATATACTTTTGTATATAAAATAATGATTTTCATTTTAATGTATCTAGTGTTGAATATTAAATATAATATATTACTTAGGTATCTTTTGTTAAAGTTATTTTAGTGATCCATTAAAAATACTACACGAGACACCAATTCATATCATTTACCACATAAAAATTACACTACCAAAAACATAAACAGCTCGCGTTTCTACAATAGAAGTACTCATATATTCTGTGAACCCACTCAGCGGAGATGTAAATGAACTCTGTGGTACTATAATTTCGGGTTACAACAGCATTTTCGTCAAAACTCTTCTTATTATCCAATCATTACAACATCTTACAACGTAGGTACTCCAACAATATGTAAGCGGCATATTTCTTTCGTTTCGAAATAGGTCACTCTCTACACTGGACAGCTTAATGATAGGTTCCTCTACAATATGATATACGATTTCGGACTTTATAACTTCTATTATATTTATTTGACTATTCAGCGTGCATATAATATGTACGCAAGACGTCGGTACATCCACAAATCTATCGACGATTGCTCCGGCTAAGCTTTGGAAACTCTTAAAGTCAATTGGGATAGGTAAAGCTGAACAATGTTCTCCTGGTGGTCTAGATTTAGATGCCGTTAATCTCCACTTCAGTTCGTCTCCTGTTACTTTAAGCACCTCTGTTAAGCAACTTACTCTGTCTTTTTTTGCTAGTTCCCCACCTAGTCTAGATTCATCTACTTTTGAGCTTGGTACATCTCTCCGTATGATTTTATTGCCATCTTTAAAACTATTAAGACGAAAGCTGTTGGTGAGGATAACCTTAGCTCCGACATGCTTATGCTCGTGGTGGACTTCATACCTCTATCCTTTGCAACATTATAAATTACTCATTTAACTCCGGCTCCTTTTGCTCAATCTGGAAATATGCTAAGGTAATTCCTCTTCCCAAAAACGCCAATCCTGTAACCTTTTCTGAGTATCGTCCAATCTCCATCCTCTATGTCCTGTCCAAAGTTATTGAACATTTTGTAAATCGTCACCTTTTATCGCATCTCAAATAGGCACAAAATGTTGAATTCCTTTCAATCTGGTTTCCGCCCCGGGCATAACACAGTCACGGCCTTGGTTAAAGTCACTGATGACTTTCGTTTTAATATTGAAAACAAGAAGCTCACACGTCTCGTCCTGTTGGATTTCAGTAGTGCCTTCAACACTCTAGACTTCAATATCCTTCTAGGGATCCTCAGCACTTTAAATCTTTCTCACACTGCCTTAATCATGGTTTCGAAGATCCTCAGCACTTTAAATCTTTCTCACACCGCTTTAATCATGGTTTCGAAGCTACCTCTTTGGACGGCAACAGCGTGTTAGAGTTGACGACAAGGTATCCGAGTGGTATGACCTATCCGCTGGTGTCCCCCAAGGAGGCGTGCTCTCTCCTCTTCGTTTTTTAATTTTCATCAACGGTATTACTAAATCCTTGCATTCTTGTTACCATCTTTAAGCAGATGATTTGTAGATATACGCAGCGGCTGCTATTGCCGACTTTCCTCTGCTAGTCGATACAATCAATGCTGACCTTGAATCCATACGTGTTTGGGCCTCTAATTTTGGTTTAAAGGTTAATGCTAAAAAATCGCAGGCAATTGTCATTGGTAGTCCTCACTTCATGTCAAAACTGTCGGACATAGTGGTGCCTAATATTATTTTTATGGGACCGCGATCTCTCTTTCCTCTACGCTTAAAAATTTAGGCATCACCATTGACCAAACACTTTCCTGGTCGCCTCACTTAGCCGAGGTCAGCAGGAAATTGTTTGCGTCACTTCACTCTCTGAGGCGTAGGCGTCTGTAAAATTTCCTTCCGATAGACACCAAAATTTCTCTTGCCCAATATCTTCTTCTCCCTCTTCTTGACTTTGGCGATATTGCGTTCCTGGACCTTACAGAAGAGCTACTTGACAAGTTAGAGCGATTGCAAAATGTTTGCATAAGATACATATTTGGTCTGCGGAAATTTGACCATGTTCAGATCTATGGTCCCTTGAAGCTGTTAAAAAATCGAACTTCTAAGTTAAGTAGCATTGTAATTTTTATTTTGGTGTGCAATAAAGTAGGTATGATTGATTGATTGATAAACGTAAAAGAAAGATACGGCCGTTTATGTCGCAAAAAATGTATATTTTTTTCACTCGCTAAGAAACCAAAATTTATACTTAAGGTACTTTCCGTTGACCTAGAACTATGAAATTTGGCAAGTAATACCTACAAGTATAGGGAAAAATGACAAAACTATACTTTTGTAATAAAATCATAAAAAATATAGTATTTACTTAAAATATTGGTCGGAACCCTCGGTGGGCGAATTTGACTCGCACTTGTGGTTTTTTTTTATAGTGGCCGTCTGGCGGTGAATTTTATTAACCGTATATTTGTCAAAACCCTGACGATGCTGTCAATGTGGCCTGTCATTTTGAATTTGTGTTGTTTCGCCTTTCAATCTAGTTTCTTGTGCGCCGTCAACTTCAAATGTAATCCGTGACGGCGCATATAGACCTATCAGACGTTGTTATCGAAGCTTAGACTCCTGTGAGGATAAACATGATTAATAAAGCTATCTAACAAGCTTTCGTGTTTGTACTAGTACTAGACCTCTTAGTTCAGTGCAGCTACTTAACAATTGCTCAACAAAATGTGTTTGCAACTTAAAAATAAATTAAAATAGTTTTTAAAGTTCTGAAACCAAATAGTTTCAGACCCTATGATAAAGACTCTCTGCCTGAGTATACTTGGAAGTATCCTGAATTGTGTCTGCTATAATCAACTTATATTTTTTTGAGAATGTATGATGCTATGGAATCCATTATGCGCGAGTCCGACTTGTACCTGGGCGATTTTTTGCATGTGATAAACCTAATCCTAGCCGTATTACGTATCGTAGTCGTATTGGAATTTTCTTCTTGTAGAAAAGAAACAAAATATAGACTAAAATCTTACATAGGCAGTTTATGTCCTGGAAAAGGGCAGAGTAGATATTCTAAGGATAAGCAAAATATTTTTACTGGGAAAAATCTTGCGATGTCCTTACACTTATTACAATTTTATCGACTTCAGAAATCAGAAATCATTTATTGTAAAATTGTGCATGTACAAAGGTGTTCAAATAAAAAAATAAGTTTTGTGTCAAAAAAAGTTTTTCGATGCAAGCTTCAAAAAAAAAAACTTCAAAACTAATTAAATGAACCCAAACACGGTGAATTAAACTTTTGTAATTTAAATAATGCTATGGTTACCACCGGGCTAAATCTTCACATCAGTTTCATATCATAATAATATAACATTGTCATTTGATTCACATTTCCTTGCAAAATTTCAGCTCAATCGGAAACCAGAAAGTGGGTCAAATTTAACTTACAAGATTTCATTACCTACAGCCAGACACAAAGACACTGGGATAGGTGAAACTAAATAAAAGCTTGTAATATAAAGCGGGTGTCACAACAAACCGTTACTAACAATAATTAAACTAACTAAGCACATATAGAAAAACATTCCTTTTGGCCTTTTGAACGAACGAGCTCAGGTTAATCATTTATGTGATTTAGTTTAATAACGATTCACATACATTTATACCTAAAATGGATTTAATTTGCATTTTGTGCTAATTTCTCTGTGATAGTAGCCAGAAGAAAGCGTGTAAAACGTAACAATTGGTACTAAACAACTATTCTTTAGCTAAGAAAGCTTCTAAAACGGTATTAGTTACGACTTTTGGAGGAACAAATACGAGCTATTCTCACGAATAGGCAGAGGTAACTTAATTTTTTTTTTATTTACAGATTTTTTTATGCACTGTTAAAAAATTGTATATTATATAAACTAAGAATTCAAAACATTCGGAAAGTAGTAGTTATACGTATATAATTTTCTATGCCAAAATAGTGTAATCTAGGCACAGCTGACAATAGTCCAGTGGACATATCTTTTGTATTTTACATTTTCCATTATACCACAGGTACCTATAAGTGTAACCCGTTTAGTTTAATGAAAGTAATATGCATATTTTTACGTTTAACTTTCCGTTTCTAATAGCTTCGCGTACACAAATAGTTGTCCTTGTTTGCCTGATAGAAGAAAGTACATTTTTGCTCCCATTGAATATGCATGAGATTACTCTTACAATGCAATTGAATGACATCAGAGACCCGAAAATCAAAATAAGTCATTATTTTTGATTGGTCCTAGTTCTAACTCCCAGAGTATATGTCATGTATTCAAGTTTTTATCAACAACAGTAGAATCCGTTTATTATGGCCCCGCCTATATTGACCCATCGCTTAATATGAAGTAATTACATAGCTTAGTTTGGTTTTCATACAAAATTCTTTATAACAAAGTTGGATACCTCGCTTATAGTGACACGTCGCTGATTATGACCTATTTTTAAAAAATTCTGTCCAGTTACAGTGACCGATATGATTCCCAACACCTTTCATTGGTTTTCGTGATCCCCTTTCGTTTTGTGTGGCTCATTTTTGTTATGACTCTTAGTACCTAATGGTAACTAGTTGATAGTTGAAGATTCGCATTGTTAGTGATTTGTATACAAAATGACATCATGACACTGTAAAGCATTTACCATACATATTAAGGTGCAATTATAAATGCAGACTAGAAAATGAAGAATCAAACTCTTCTCTTGCAAAGGAATTGGGGGTCGGCCATTCAGCAATTGTTTATCTTCTAAGAATACATGATATGCTGTGTTTGTCACTTCCCTTCGATGTCATTATAAACGGATTCTACTGTATTGTCAAGTATTAATTAAAAATAAAACACCTACGCAGTAAATAGTGCAAATCAACTATCTTTATATGAAAATACAACAAAAACAGCGACTATGCATATAAGTACTAATAGTTATACAAATATTGTATCAAACTATACTTGTCGCTGTTTTTCCATAATAAGTGTGTATATCTATCTTCGCGGCAAACAGGTATAATCCGTAGTACGTAGGAGGTAATTGGTTCAGCTAATAGCATGATAATCAATCAATAAATATACTAACTTTCACGTTTAAAATATCAATAAATGAAACATGACTTTCGACAAGTTTCGGCAGATAACATCTTCCGAAGATGATTCATATTTGTACTATGAAGGAAAAGAAATTTTGTTAAACAATGTATCCGGTGAAACTCGTCCTCGTGAGGAGGACGTGGGAAAAGGCTTTGAGTAGACAAATGTAACCTTTGCCAGCAAATAAGTTTAACTGACCGTTATAATAAAATTACCTATAGATTTGTTCCTGATGTAGCGTAGCGGTTAGAGTTTGTAGGTGTATTCTACATATTAAGTGCGAGCATCTAATATTGTTTGTACTGATCTCCTAATGTACTCATAATCTCACACACGCACGCACGCCCGCCCGCACGCACGCACGCACGCACGCACGCACACACACACAACAACAACAATAACAACAACAACTATAATAATTATAATCATAGGATTGGCTTTTGTGCTTATGCCAATATTATTACCATCCAAGAACGGGAAGATGAATACACTCTTATTATTTTAATTCAACTCTTAATGACAATCATTTTACTTCTCAACTCTCATAATTCTGTTGAATGACTATTTTAGTTTCCGTGACCTTATTATCCATTAATGCCGACCCTTCGCAACCCCTCTATTCACAACCCCTCTGTATTCACAACAAAACCATCTAAGTATATCTTCATAGGGTAGCTATAGTCGGACTATGCTAAGTTTGCAGAGGTCGAAAAAAGGTTTTATTAAAAAATATATATGGCAACATGAAGAAACTACAGCAAGAGGATTATTTAATCTTAATACTTGGTAATATTTTTTTCCCTTTATTACAAAATGAGTCTACATACCTACTGAAATAGATATCTGGGTCAGTCTTGCACACATCCATCTAGTTCCAACCAAACTAAGCGATTTGTTCCAGGGTTTTGGATAGTTTCTATGTATTTAAGTATCATATTTAAATATGTACATGTATAAAAGCATTGTTTAGTTACGTTGGAACTAGATCGATTTGTGCAAGACTGTCCTGAATATTTATTTCAGTAGGTTTGTTGATACATATTAAACGGAAAGATATTTGCCAAGTATCAAGACTAATCAATCCACTTTCTTGTGATGTTGCCATACCTATGCATTTTTTTTAATAAAGCTTTTTTTTACCTCTGCAAATTTAGCGTAGTCGCACTCTATCACGCTTCTGATTAAAACTTGAAGGAAAATACAGTATGTAAGTGAAATACGGACGGAAGAATATTTAACCAAAATATGCACAGCGGTGCAAATGATAAGATCATGTTTTTTCTGTTGTAGCATATGCTGTTTCACCAGCTCGGTTTGACTTGACAATAAACTTAATAGCAGAAGATTATCTCTTCAAGCAAAAGCAAAATAAATACATATTTCAGACACTGACCTGGCAGTATGAACCACACGCATCACGGGATTCCTCTTCAAAACCTATAGCTCTATCCATACTGCACCATAGAACATTAAGTCGGCTCTTTGCAGTTTAGTGTGCAAAATAAATAAGAGTTGACGCAATTAAGGCTAAATAAAAGGTACAAAGAGACGATAGACGAAAGGATATAGACGTTGAATGGTTATGAAACTAAATACATCAAGAAAACACGGGCTTTCCTTTCGCTCCTATTATATGCCTCCTGTATAAGCCGCTTTCGCAATATCAGCAATCCAATAGCGACTGTTAATTGTGATTAAACACCAGCTATTTGAATACCTAGTTGAAGCTGAACGTTGTTTGCGAATGGCGGTAACGGTTTGATTCTATATAGCTCGATGCAGAATCAAAGAAAGAATTCGCATACCAAAAAAAATAACTAACCTAACCAGTATGGCATTTTTTTTGGCTAGTTTGGAGAGAGCTCTATTACAGGATATGAAATGTCCTATCCTATTTTTGTATTTCTTTAAACGAGTAATTCGTGTAAATATAAAATATATATGTCGGATTTAGGACCATTTAAAACGGGTGAAGCTAAGCCGTCATCGTCGGGTTCGTCCTGACCCTCCATGATTAAAACGAAATGTCGATTCGCGATATGTTTTACTTTTTAATTTACGTAACGCAACACAATCAAACACACAATACACAAAATAAATCAAAACAATCGGAATAAAGTGATTCAGGTGTGATACAGCTCACCGTTAGGACTCGTGCTCGGGGCGACGGCTGGATCGAAAGTAAACAATCGCCATACCCGCCAAACCGGCGCCACGTCACTCGTCACCTGATTCACGGAGTGCATGGTTGCCACTAGATGGCGTTGCATCGCTATTAGCGAGCTACTTCAGTTAAAAAATCAACCATAGATCATCGTTTGGAATAATATCCACAGAGGGCGTTGATTTACATCGCCGATACTCCCAATTGCTCAAATAGAGGGCGCTAACGACAGCGCGCCGACACGACCATCCTGCTGCAAGTCGCGCTCGACGAGCTCTAAAACAAACATTTAGGGTCGATCAAGCATCAACATCTAGCCACTCGGCCAGTCCTCCATTATAAAATATTTTGGGAGGCCCCTGTCCTCACCACGTCCACATGTTTCAAAGTGTGAGGCCCCTGTCCTCAACAAGTTAATATAATGCCGTTCATAGAAGGAGGCCCCTGTCCTCAACAGCTATAAATCAGCAAAACACCAAATCACAAAGAAGGAGGCCCCTGTCCTCAACAACTCGGCAACAGCAACAAATCTCAAAGAAGGAGGCCCCTGTCCTCGACAACTTCAAGCATTCGTGCTCATAGTTGGAAGCCCCTGTCCTCAACAACTATGCCATGCTAACAGTTATTACAGTAGGAGGCCCCTGTCCTCAACAACTGTGTAACAATTTCTATATAATGAGGCCCCTGTCCTCTAAAACTATGTAAACAGTAGCGGGTTTGCAAGCAAAAGATAAGTAGGTATGCATATTCTATAATAAAATGGTTTTATAGAGAAAGTTTAACGCATTGCATGATAAATACCATTTAGCTCAAATACGTGTTAAACTAAAAGCTAAACTTTAAAAGGAATGCAATTGAATTATTCGACGTTCAACATGTTTATTTTATTTTACTTTTTATCATTTTGTTTAGTTAATTAACATTGCACGGTACAGTACATCCTTTGCAGCTATTGAAATGTAGTGATAATAAGGAAAGGTCTAACTGGTTATTATTGTCAATGATAACAATAAATAAATAGCCTTTAGTGTAATCTGATAGCTAGTCAAAAGAACTTGCAAAACTTGAATCTTTACATTGACGGAAAACATTGTTTTACTCACATTGTTGTAGTGTGATCCGAAAGATTATCGCTCTTCTATAGGTGTAACGTCAGTAGTACTGTCAATCGCCGACACGGTTTCTTGAGTACTGTCGCCATTTTCAGGAAATCCAGGTTTAGGTGCAAGACGAAGTTGATCATGGGCGACTTTCTTTGGTCGTCCTTTGCCAGTCACTCTTTTAATTTTGTAACGATCATTAGGCAACAATTTCCAAATTTCGTATGCATCTGGATATTTTAAGTCAAGACCAATTTGCGTCCTTGGATTCGTTTTGAAAAGTACAATTTCGCCTTTTTGAAATCTGTTTACACGAGCTTTTCCTTTGTCAAATCTTTGTTTGTCGTCTAAACCACGTTTCTCGATTCTTTTAGACATATAATGTTCAAGTTGATTACGATCGACTATACCTTCTGCTTCGTCAATTAAGCACACCAGTTCGGCCGGTACAGCACAAGACCTCCCTGTGAGAGCTTTTAAGGGACACATATTAGTAGTCTTATTCTTTGTGCAATTGATAGCCAACTGAAGAGCATCGAGGCCTTTCTTCCAGTCATTGGTTTCGTAGTTGCGGATGATCGTCAATCCGTTTTTCACAACAGCCATCATTCGCTCAACTTGGCCATTGGATCGACTTACTCCTGGTGCTATAAAATGTTGATGAATATTGTGTTCCTTGCAATATGCCTCGAATTCAGCTTTGAAGGCTGTGTCTTGGTCGCTGATAATCTGATGGGGTGCACCAAACAGAGAAACAAGCTTTTTGAGGGCATTGAGCATAGATATAGCGGTTTTGTTCGTCGCATAAGTTAACATCGTGTATTTGGTATACGCGTCAACAATTACAACAACATATTCATGTTTGTCGTTGCGTTTGGTCAACCTACCAGTCATGTCAATGTGGACCGTTTGGAATGGGGTTGGCATTTTCTCGATTGGGTACATTTGCACCTGTTTTGCGCCTGATGATCCTTTACTGGTTTTACATATTACGCAGTTTTCTACGAATTGCCTCACGGTATTGGACATTGCTGGAAACCAGTAAACTTCACGCAGTTTTGCGAGGGTTTTCTCCCAACCAAAGTGTTTCAGGGCAGTGTGATATGCATTTATAATGCTCCACTGATAACTTCTAGGGATCACCTTTTTCCATTCCTTTTGCCCAGGTTCGTCGTCGGGATTCTGCCGTTGTAGAATATTATCATGTAAGCGGTACTTGGTCACCTCTGTACCACGCTCTATATCCTTTATTATTGAGGCCAAATCAGGGTCACGTCTTTGTTCCACAACTAGCCACGAATCTACGTTGCTGGCTAAGTTTATGCACGCTGTTGGATTACGACTGAAGAAGTCTGCGTGCTTCATGCGACTCCCTTGACGGTATTCAATTTTGAAGTCATAGTGTTGGAGATAGGCCAACCACCTATGAATTCTCGGAAGAAGTTCATGCTTTTGTAAGGATGACTTAATCGCATTACAATCTGTGACAATGGTGAAACTCCTGCCATAAAGATATTGTCTGTAATGTTTCACGGCGCGAACTATTGCCAAAGTCTCTAGTTCGTATGAGTGATAGTGACTTTCTGGTTCCGTCGTTCTCATACTCATGTATGCTACTACATGCTGGCGTCCGTCCTTTATTTGAATCAAAACTGCTCCTAAACCTGAACTGCTGGCGTCCGTGTGCAGTTCAGTGGGCAAATCTTCTCTAAATATGGTGAGCACAGGAGCAGTAGTCAAGCGACGGATTATATCGAGGCGAACATTCTCACATTCAGCAGTCCAAAGGAATTTTGCGTTTTTCTTAGTCAGGTTATATAGTGGGATCATGCGTTCTGAGAAAGATGGTATGAATCGTCTAAAATAGCCAGCAAGTCCACAAAACTGTCGGACTTGCTTCACAGAGCTCGGCACAGGTGACTTTTCTAGTGCCTCTACTTTTCTCGGACTTGGTTTTACGGTGCCTTCAGAGATAAGGTTCCCCAGATATTCTACGGATGTTTTAAAGAATACGCATTTCTTGGGGTTCACGGAGAAGCCAGTCTCATGAAGGGCAGTCAACACCTGGTCTAACTTCTTGAGGCCCTCTTGAAACGTTTTACATTTAATGAGGACGTCATCCATGTAAATCAGTATGTCATCGAGGAATGGACGTAGAGCCGCCATTATCGCACGCTGATATACAGCCGGTGCATTCATTAAGCCAAATGGCATCATGACGTATTCGAAGATGCCATCCGGGGTTATAAAGGCAGTTTTCGCAATAGACTCTTCTTTGATGGGGATTTGATAAAAACCTTGGGCCATATCAAGGCATATGAAATACGAGGCATCTGACAGTCTATCAATTTGGTCAGAGATTATAGGCAAAGGGAATTTTATCGGAACAGTATTCTTGTTTAGTTCCCTGTAATCTGTACACATACGATCGTCACCATTTTTCTTTTTGACGAGTAAAACTGGACTCGCGAACTCGGATGTGCTCTCTCGAACTATTCCATTAGCAATAAGATCATCTACTATGGCTTTAACTTTTTGTCTTTCAATAGGCGCCATTCGATATGGTCTTCGGGACACTACCATGGTCGGGTCCTTCAATTGAATTTCCATGTGCCCGGTGGTAACTTTAGTTTTCGGCATTCCGGTAGCAAACACGTGTTTCTTATTTTCTAACAAAGCTTTCAACTCTTGAATTTCGTTTTGGTCCGTCAAATCAGTATCCAGGTTCTCGATAAAATCATTACCCGTTGTTACGGTCAGTATTTGTGAAGTTCGCATTAAGGTGGCGCCGTTACTTGCAATATTTACTGACAGCCCAGGCATTCTCACTAAATCTGATCCTATCAAAAGTTCGCAAGGTATCTCGTGATCTTCTACGATGTGGAAGTTGACTTCAACGAAGATGCCGTTAATCTCGCACAAGACCGTAGTTCGTTGACTAGAAAGTATTGGTGTTCCCGTTCCTAATCCCTGAAGCATTAGTGGGTAGTCTTCTCGTTTTCCGGGCAAGCATAGACTTAATGATCTTCTAACTAGAGAACGATCTGCGCCGCTATCGAATAACGCAATCATTTTCTTTTTGTTTATTAGAACTTCCATTGGAGTAGAAATGTTAGGTTGTGACGTAGCCAAAGCTATCTTGTCACCCTCATCTCTCAATTTCTTGAAACATACAGAGTCTGTATGACCCAATTTCCCGCAATAATTACATTTGGGTTTTGGTTTTTCTATGGGTTTTGCGTCCGAGTTGGAATCACTAGTTGTAAGTAGAGGTTTAGGTTCACTTGCCTTGTTAGTAGGGCAATTCGGCTGGATGTGACCTAATTTGCCACATTTAAAACACGTTAGAAGCGATTCGTCACGATTGTTTCGAAGTCTTGGTCGCTTAGCAGGTGGTTCTCCACTTCTAGCCTCTCGAGATTTTGTAGTTGCTGCTACAGAGATCAATTCGGGTACAGTTGTACACTTACTTGATATCAGACGTAATCGCAAGTATTCATTATCAATGCAGCCTATAATTGCTTCTACGGCATCCTTTTCTCTGTCACCGCTTATTATTCGTTTCCAAATGTTCCAGGCTCTAGTAATTGATTCGGCAGGATTCGACGCGTCAAACTTAAAGTTCCTCAATTTTAAAATATCATTAGAATATCGCGCTTCAGGTTCGAACGTTTGCACTAACGCCTCACGCATATCACTCCATAATGGAGATTTTACTAGCCATGTGTCTCCTAAAGTCTTGGCTCGACCTTGTAATAAGCTCGCAATTTTAGTACAAATCTCATAGTCGGTGAGATTCCAATGTTCTTTTGCTCGATCTACGTGCTCACACCAATCTCGTACGGGAACTTCACCATCGGGATTGAACGGCGCAATATAAATATCGCTTAGTCTCGGCCGTTTTGTTGAAGACACTGCCTTTGATAATATTCCCGCCAAAAGTTCATTATTTGTGTTCATATTCGTCTGTTGTTGATAAGTTAATTTCTCTAATATAGATGCTAACGACGATAAGATTTGACCCGATTCATTGTTATTTATCGCGGCAGGAAATTGCAAGTCATTGTTGTTTTCCGCGGCAGGAAGTCGCAAGTTATTGTTGTTTTCCGTGGCAGGAAATCGCAAGTTACTGTTGTTTTCCGCGGCAGGAAATCGCGAGTTATTGTTGTTTTCCGCGCCAGGAATGTGCTGAGGGACGGGCGCGCTTCGTTTTCTATTCCGATTCCCTCTTCCGATGTCGGATTTAGGACCATTTAAAACGGGTGAAGCTAAGCCGTCATCGTCGGGTTCGTCCTGACCCTCCATGATTAAAACGAAATGTCGATTCGCGATATGTTTTACTTTTTAATTTACGTAACGCAACACAATCAAACACACAATACACAAAATAAATCAAAACAATCGGAATAAAGTGATTCAGGTGTGATACAGCTCACCGTTAGGACTCGTGCTCGGGGCGACGGCTGGATCGAAAGTAAACAATCGCCATACCCGCCAAACCGGCGCCACGTCACTCGTCACCTGATTCACGGAGTGCATGGTTGCCACTAGATGGCGTTGCATCGCTATTAGCGAGCTACTTCAGTTAAAAAATCAACCATAGATCATCGTTTGGAATAATATCCACAGAGGGCGTTGATTTACATCGCCGATACTCCCAATTGCTCAAATAGAGGGCGCTAACGACAGCGCGCCGACATATATATATATATTCCATGATAAAATTTAATTTACTAAGTAAACAGAAAAAAGTATTTAAAATAAATAACCGACGTCAAACATTGAATATATTACACTTGCAAATTCTATTAAAGTAGGTATAGAATTGGGTAGGTAAATTTTTTTAAAGATGTGTAAGTAAATTATATTTTTTTTTATAGTTCTCGTCGTAAAGATCCAGAAAATACTGCTTTTTCATTTTTATTTCCTGTAATTTTTTCAAATTATTTTTGTAAATCCTCGAATTAAGAACGCCAGAATGGGTGTTACGTACGTCAGTATTCAAAAATAGGTATCTGTATCAGGTCTGTGGTGTTTCGACTGACAAGTGTAATTTCCGACAAAACCAAAACAATCAATGATTCTGTTTATTTATGCGTTCTTAGTCATTAGATCTTTGTGCTGGCCTTTGGATTGAAGAAAAAAGCAGAAAGAATTGCAAGAGTTCTAGAGCTTCACACTTTATGTCAAAATAAATACATTAAAACGAGTTCGTGAGCGGAGACTAGAATTTGCAAGATAGCCATGGATCCTTGAATATTTTCAGACGCGCGATAAGCACAATATTGCTGAAATTAGAGGTGTTAAAGCATTGATGTACGTACTCACCATTTTGCATAAAGTTTGCGATAAGTGTATACCTGAATACCTACCTATCAAACTTCTCCCATAATGATTTTCATAATATTTGTTTACATTTTGTTTTGTCACAATTGACAGTCGACACAGACCTCGCATCATAGACGATTGTTTTGTTTTTATTACGAACTAGGCACTAATTTTGTCAGCCTGGCGTTTTAAAAAATTAACCTACCCAAAAATCCTCCTCTTTTCTGTAAAGTTGGTAAAACAACTAAAAATCTTTCCCCACTGAGCAAGTTCGGTTGTCCAAGTTGTATAATTTTTAAGATCTAATCTACCCAATATGGTTTAGTAAATAACTCTCGGTACCACCACATTTTTCAGTAGAATACAGTAAATTTCAATGAAATGCCAAAGAGAACTAGACTAGGAATCAGTCCGCATAACTAAAACAGCTATGAACTACTGATCCGCAATTAACCGACTCAAGCAAGTGTCCACAAGAAATATAAAAGCAACAGATAAACTTATCTGACAGCGACCGAGTTGTATCACATACCGAATTACGATTTGCTCTAACCTCAAAGCTACCGACATCCGTATCAAAATCTACGTCGTGTTTAAACTATTTTTTTCTCCAAGAGGAAGTGAAAACTTGGGGCGATGTCGGTCGGCAAGGTCGCGAGTAGGATGCGCACAAGTGGGCTGTTGTCACTGCGCACGCGTCGTGTGCGCGTTCACTTGATCTCAGTGCGCGGTTTTCGGAATATATTTCAATAAATTTTCAACTAGCATATGTGAGGCTTGTCTCCGTTGCCTTTTGTTTCAATGTACAGAAACTAATAAGGAAAAAGATTATGCGACAGGAGCGAATAGTTGAATTAAGAAGCGTTGAGCTTTATCAGACTTCGCTATTACATTTATCCATCTATACATATGAACAGAAAGACTTTGAACAGGGGCACTTTTACAAGTCTGAATCTACTACTAAAAAAGAAACGCCGCAAGAAACTCCTGAATTAGTCTTATTTTTCAAAATAAGTACATTTACATAATTTACAATAAAATAACTTATAGTAATGCAAAAAATTTGCTATTCACATAATATAACTTAAGTCGTAAAATTTAAATGAAATCAACTTTTCTGACAGATGTACATAATGGTCTCTCTCTAAGTGACAAAACAATTTGCAAGAACAAATAACACATAGTTATTTAACCTAAGTTTACAAGAGATATATATTTTGACTATTTATTTATTAACATTAACATTGTGGTCTCAGAAAGTCATAACTAGAGAGCGGATTTGAAGTAGCGACCTCAATATTAATATGGATATGACTGGTATAATTTATTATTTTTTCTACTCACAAAAACAATACAACTTATCGGAAGAAAAAAGTAAAAACCTTTTTGGAAGCTTTCGTAAATATTGGGCAAAAATAGACTATTTCAAAAATTAACAAACAATGTTTTTATTTATTATCATCATAATTTGAAATCGCGCGCAAGTGCACTACTTTTATGAATAAGATCATCGTTATCTTGTTCTACCAAATAAGCATTATGACTGCATGACACGCCAAGGCTACTTTTCTGAACAGTTTTCATAGACTATTATCAGTTGAGTTGTCTAAGGGCCAATGTCACTGTTTCGTATTCAAATCATATATATATATATATATATATATAGTCTTATTTTTACAGGATACTAATATCTGAGCTGCGAAAGGATTTGGACGTAATAAACCGATTGACACCTAACTATGCACGTCCTAAATTTTGTCAGTTACTGGTTTTACTCGATAAGCGGCTAACGTTTTTGCGTTCTTGCATAAAAGTTTTTTCATCATGCAACATATATCTATCTGCTCTAATACAATCACGCATACTTGAGTGTTTTCGTCTGGAATCTGGAATGTCTAAAATCTGTTGTCAGACATTGCATGAATGTGTGGACCACCATAAGGCCCTCCGCGCACTAGGCAGCCTGGCTGCGCAAAATGAAAATGTTTGGCTGCCTAGTGCGCGGGCTCCCATACAACGTCATATATTTTACTGGCTGCCGCAGCCTGGCTGCCGCAGCCAGGCTACCTAGTGCGCGGGGGGCCTAAGTGCTTCTAATCGGAGGAGATGGTGAGACGTTGTAAGGCGGGCAACAATAGGCTTCCTCATGACGACCATGACGCTCTATCAAGAGTGCAACGAAGAAGAATAGTTTTTGCGATGGTCAATCTATAGATCCTCTAGCACTATCTTTTAGGGAAGCCTTTCCGCGCGTGCGCGTCGCGTGCTGCCGCCCCGGATGCGTTTCTAGGAGATTCCACTATTTATCCTGGCTCTATTGATGCCTAGTTTCCGAACACCATAAGATATTGTTCTTGAAGATAAAAGTCATTGGTTGATGAAATTAACTAATAATAAAGATAAAACAAAATTATCACTTAATAACACCGCACGAACAGCAAATGTACCTATGTTCCCGGTCCAAATGAAACTATAAGGGATCCTAGTTTTTTTTTAAATCTTAAATAAGCTAAGTTGCACTTCGCCTAATTGGTAATGTTGCAACTTTAGCGATATTTATAATAATTGTTTCTTATTTTGATACTTATTATAGTGAATTCAATAACGCTATCGAGGATGACTTTCTTAAGCAACACATCCCTAAACTTAATCTCTGAAGATCTATAGTGAAAAAGACTAATATTCCAAAGGCGATGCTTGTATATTTTACTTTGCAGCTATGGTGATTATACTGCACTCGCTTTCGCATAATGGTTTATTGGCAACCAATATTATTTTACCTACTTTAATGAAGAAGTTCTCGTGTCTAAGCAGCTTCAGTAGTTAGTTAGGCGAGCGGCGGCGGCGATCGAACAAATTGGACAAGCAACCGCTTTGCAACGGGCCAATTTAAGTTGACTTAGCGCTAGCTAGACAGATAGATGCCGGTGTATCTACAAAGTTAATGTAAAACATTACCAATTTCAAATCAACATTGCCATCTCACTGATTAAAAACTGGCAAAATGCGCGTCAAATTTTCGCACCGATTTTTTACAAATTTCTAGGTATGTGTAGTCGAAAAGCATAAACAGTAAAAATAACTAAAAAAATCGGATGGGGCTATGTCGGAACACACGGCTGCCGATGGTTATAATTATAACGTGAAAAACGTCTATGTTAGGCAGTCGGCGCTGTTTGCTAAGTGTGCCTTGAGAGCTTCGAAACGGAATACTTACCGTCGTTTTCCATAGTTTAATTTTTACTAATTTCAGTTGCCATAGCGGTCATAATTTCGTATTTCATATCATAAATATTGCATCCTATAAAAATGTTAAGCCATAACTTTTGATTTTCAGAAAATGAATATGTAATAATATAATTTACCATAAATTTCACATGCCATAACTTTTGTAATTCATAATTATCATTATCCATCCACCCGACAGACAATTTTATGTATTAGACGTAAAAAAATCTATAAAATAACAATAATCTAAGACACGTGGCAGTCATATAAAACGATTCTAGAAACTATTTCGATCTTACCCCGCTACCTTTTCATCTTCCCCCCGTTCATTTTTGCGACACAAATTATATTTGTTGCACATTATACCAGCTGCAACAAAGTGTCATTGGCAAATTAAAAAAACATATTATTTGTTCTCTCCTCCCAAAATATTTTTTTTCTAATAAGAGTAATTATATATTACTTTATAAGGGTTTCTACATAAGTCTGCTCATCTTATCAAAAAAATGCTTTCAATATACCTGCCCCGATTCTATAGATAGTGCATCAGGGACAAGAGTAGATTGCTTCTAGTCTACAATGAGGAAACGCTGCACATTCCTGGTGCGCAGGGTCCGGGCTAGCTCCAATAGTATCCTGAGGGCATTCGAGTAGAGGTTTGATTACCAGTACTTCAATCATTGTCACATGGTTCATGTGCCCACTGGCTGCCAAACCGTAGTGGGTGTTGTTTTTAAGCTAATTTTATTTTTATTAATTTATTTGACATTGTTTTAATTTAATCTAATTCAGTTTATTCTAATTTATCCCAAGTGTTTGTAATCTAGTATAATTGTAATTGTTATTGTAAATTTTAATAATGTTCAATGTTGGTCGAATGAGCCTTTCGATGTTCCCCCCACTCACCTTACAAAATATAACCATTCGCTGTGTATTAAATTCCGTATGAAATTATCTTTTAAAGCAGTATCAATAAGTCTAGTCTTCGATACAATGAATTTGTATTGTACCCACACATCGACAATTACCTGCGCCTTCATTGTTACTTGTGTCCCTCCTTCCCATTTCAAAATTCATCCCCCCGGTTGTTAGTCTTTCAGTTTACTGCTGAGACTTGGCTAGAAGTTGGAACGGAAACTTTGTTTGTATGCCAGCCGGCATGGAACCACTCTTCAGGCAGATTGCGATGAAGTTTAGTAGTTTAGTTGCTAACTAGCTCGTTAGTTGTCAAATCCAGTTTAAACAGGAACTGCTCCATTGCACTAATAATTTTTTTACTACAATCATCCAATGTATAAATAAGCCTCTTCTATTCCAGTACCTACTTAAAAGATTTGGTAGGATATGATATGTTTAAATGATATAAATCTGTTACTAACCTCTCATAGTAGTGTATAATTATAAATAATAAGCATAAAACCATTAAAATCTTATGAGCTATATCAGCGTCATTAATATGTATACCGCGGTTTAACAATATACGTTAAAATGCATCTTTGAATAATAGTATATTAAACGAACGAAGTAATTTCATTTGTATATATTGAAGCTAATTTTGTTATTTTTGTTACACAATTTATTGGTCTACTTTTTCCGATTTTATTCTAATTTATGTAAGAGTCACTGAAGTTTAAGAAAAGATCCCAAACCAAAGCGTCGGAGGATCCTGAATAAAACACTCAAGCGCGACAAATTGATTTTAAAAATTCACACCCAGTGAACAGTTTTCCTGACAAACTTGCCTTTCTTCTCGTAAAGTACTGTGACACTACAGACTATTGCCGACGCTTTGTCGCACTGAACTTCTCACCTTTCAACTCACTCGAAACTCACCTTATAACTGTAAGTACCCACGCTATGCAGGTACCTTATTTTAGGACCACGTCAGGACTGTCTCACTCCGCCATTCCGTTGCGCGGTTAATTATTATTATTAAATTACGCCACCCACATTTTGTTATTTTTTCGATTTCGGTGGTACATAATAGCCAGTGACCAAATAGAGCACGCGTTAATATATATATAGTACGTGTTATGCGATAGAGGAGAGACGGTCGGATGCGGGTGAGCTCCGTACGGTCGTCGGACCCGAACGACCGTTTTGTTAGAGAGAGAGAAGCTTCTGCACGTAGTACTAAGAGCCTTATCACACTGGGGATTTGCGAGCGAGCTGCGGGCGAGCCGCGGGCGAGTTTCCATACAAAATGTCACTCGCGGCGAACTCGCTGCGCCGGAAGAAACTCACCAGTTTCTCTTTTCAAACATATTACAACAATATGACGTTAATACATGAGATAACCAACTAATTTCAACTGTGTTATTTTGTTTAAGTATACCTACCAAGCGGTTTCTATTAGATAAAATAAACAGACTGGTGATGCTCGCTTTCAAAATAAATAAAAATTATGTATGTATGTATGTAAACACTTTATTGCACAAAATAAGACAAATTACAGGGTTACAAAATTAAGGTATATGTACAAAGGCGAACTTATCCCTTTGAGGGATCTCTTCCAGTTAACCTTTGAGCAGTTGAGTGATGAGACAAGAGAGATGGTAGACAAACTGAGAAACATGTACAAGAGATTATAGAGGTATTTATATGTAAATAAATAAAATAAATACATATACTGTATACATATATAAATAAATAAATACATATATAATACTAAATAAAAATATAGAAATACATAAAAATATACAGAACCTGAAAAAATCATAAAATGTGTCAAGTATTCAGTCAGAGGGCAACCACAACTTTTTTAATTTCCTCTTAAGCGAAGCTACAGACCGACACTGTCTGAAAGACGGTGGCAATTTGTTCCATAATTTTACAGAGTGTACCGTGAAGGATTTGCCGTAAGAGCGATGATTATGAAGAGGTATTGAGAGAGACAAATCTGCGCTAGAGCGCAGCCGGTGGCCACTATCCTCCGCCATAAATTTAAACCTCTCGGAAAGGTAGAATGGAGAAGAGGGGACAAACAGAACATTAATAACCACATTTTTACAAAAAAAAACCCGACCGCGGTGCACTTTGAAACTGCATAAAATCCGCCATTTTGTTTATTTTAACAAATTATACCCAGTGACACGCGCACCATCAAGACGAATCTAATGATGTATCATTTATCAAAATCGGATGTGCCGTTGAGTAGTTACGAGCGGACACAGGAACGGACATACATACATACAGGTCAAACACATAACCCTCCTTTGGGCTTCGCCGCAGTCGGGTAAAAAGGAGAGACAAGGTGTGTACGTCTCTACGGCGACGGATTGGTAACCACTTGAGCTGCGAGCGGAAGGAGGATACGTGGCCGAATTTGCGGAGACCGAAAATGTACCGAATGCAAACATTTTGCAAACGCTCAAGCTTGTCAAGCAGTTCCTCCTTTATATCAAGGAATGCTTATATTCTTATTAATATACAAACTATTGTGTAGTTAGACGTAGTTTAGGGAAAAGGATCTAACCCACAAAAAGTCATCAGTAAAATGACAACATTTTGTTTAAGCATTTAAATTCTATAATTGGTTCTTGTGGGTTGGATCCTTTTCCCTAAATTACGTCTAACAAAATCAATTATGTTACAGGTTTTAACTAAGGATTTTATTTGTAAAACTATAATATTCCTGGCCTAAATATGATTTTAAAGTTTATCTTAACAACACCCCAGTAGCATTTGTGCAGAGTTTATAATGATCCTATCTCTTCACACAACACCCTAAAACCCGTACTGCAAGTGTATACAGGAGAAATGAGAGGTCAATCTAGGATGGTCCTAAACTCGGCTTAGGAAAACTGTCAATGAATGCCCGTCTCTCTATGTTTAGGATCCGGTTTGTTAAACGATGCCGCCTCGACCAACTTTTGTTTCAGTACGAACCTCGTGGCCGATATAAAATGATCACACCTATCTTAAATGAAACAAGAGCCAGGAAATAAGGAAACATTTTCAACCTTATTGTAATGAATACAAAGTTAACATTTGATTAGAAAATACTATCAATGGGTCAGGGAAAGAAAGACGTAAATGAAATGGTTGTATCAAGTTATATTCTTCGAAAGATCTTCTATGTTAAGGATGAAATTACAACGATTATTCAAAACATGGTTTGCTATTTGAGGCTACTACGAAAGGAAACAAGATAGTAAACCTTATTATGCCGGTTTATGGATGAGCAGAGGTTATTGTCCATCTCCGTATTGGTTATTCATAGAACGCGTTTGTAATACTCGAAGCATAGGGACTAATCGGAAAATTAAGGAAATGTTCTCTCTACACCAAGTTTGCAAAACAAATCATGGTATGTATTGAAGTAAGTATGTAGCTAATGAGCACTGGAAAAGTAATATGGGTCATTAGTATTATAATGAGTAGACAGTGAGGTGCATGCCAGATTACTTAATGTCATCAACATTTCCAAAATCAGAAATATGGAGGCTTAGTTAGTAATTGGCATGATATGATATATCCCTCTGTGAATGCACTAAAGTATCCGGACAGGTGGTGGTAACATGCATCAGACAGCGCGGTGGTAGTTGCATTTATTAGCAATATTAAAATGTGTAGGTCTGTCCAGTATTGAACACTCTCAAATTCAAAATAAGGATCACAATTCTCTAAAAGTAATACTATTATTACTAGTAAAAACTTTGAACGCATTCGCAGACGAGATTTTCCCAAGAATGTTACTGATTGGTCACTCAACCCAAATACGTCGAATAGGCGATAAGGTCCGCCTACGTTCTGATGCTTGGCTACCAATACCCGATTACAACCGGGCCGTCTTTAATAACTCCGGCGTAGCGGTCAAAGTCTTGTTTTCGAGACGTTTATAAAAAAAATGTACTTAAGGTCTTACTCTTACGGCTACTTTCCAACGTGTCAATAAGAGCTTTCGCTCTCTGTGACCGACGCTCGCTTTGTTTGTTTTAGTTATTTGAACATTCATTTTTGAGCCCCTATTGATACGAGAATACGAGATGGGTGATGTGAGACCGATATGTCATATACCGTATGAATGTTTTATTGTGACGAACCAACGAAACTATGGAATGGATGAAATGGATCGTAAATCAATAAAGTTATTGTATTTGTAAAAATATGTCGGTGTTAGGGGGTAGGGGTCGTCAGGATGGCCATCAGATTGCCGATAATTCGCATTGGAGCGTAAGTTTCCCTCGGTTGGAGCTCGATAGTATCAATCAACTAGCTAAGCTAGTCCTAATAAACGAGGGAATGTAGTAAGGTTGTCTGCGATACTAAGTGGACCAGCTCAACCATCGTTAGCTCCAATTCCTTGTCCAGCACTATTCACCATTTTTTTGACATGCAAAAGATCGACAAACTAACAACAGAACAAAGTCAATTTTGGATAAACGTCATTGTAACGCAACCAAAGACACTTAAGCATAGACAAACCTGGCATTCCTTGGGGGGGCAGAAATATAATAAAGTATTTTTGTAAGTTAGGTAATGATTGCTTTGATGAATTTGTAAGAGTCAAAACTGTTAATTTATCGTTTGTATCTAGACTTTTGGCGCTAGTTACATTAAGAGCGAATAAATTACCAAAGCAGTTTAATTTTGCCAATTAGTTTAAATGTGGAAGAATATATTCAATAGCTATACATATAACAATGCTGGTAAGGTAATAAACTTAAACAAGATACCTACACCAAGTGATAAATAAATCATTAACAACAAAAAAGGCTCACTTGTATCTCTTTCAATATTATGATGTCGCTTTCTAAAAACATAATTTTACCTAAAATACTCTGGCATGTGTCTTAATTTGTATTCACATTTTAAAATAACTTCTATAAGCGTATTAGTCACCTACTTACTCGGGAAAATGCGCTTTTACTATAGAATTCGTCAGAAGATACGCCATTTTAACATATAACAGTTTTTGCTCTATAACGAGTGGGATTAAGAACACAAAACGTGTAATAATCGTAAACAACACTTGTAAAAACTATTTTTTTCTAACTCTTTGACTTATTAATTAGTGTGCACCCAAATTTTGGTTATCACCTATTTTCTAAAAGAAAGCTATGATTTGATAACCGTTTTTTTTCACCGTACTCGATCTTTTTGATTTTGAACTACCTAGCTATATCTATGCTAAAATGTAGTTCTTTAATTTATATCAAAACAACACAAATTCTTTGGAAGACCCACAGCCAATGCCGACGGCTGTACGCTAATGTCTTGCGCAGCATGGCTCTTTGGGTTGACGCACTCACAGTGCGGAATAAAGCCGCCCTTAAGAATATCTCAGAGGGCGAGAGGGAGAGCGGTCTGGGGACCCTGCACAGTAAAACGTCCACCAGATGACCAGACTAAGGGCACCCGAGCGCGCTAAAATTAGTTCAAAACTGTTCTACCGTTTTGACGTGATGAAGTAAAAACTTCAATAAGTAGAATAGGTACTCTACAGTAGATTACTGAAAATATATCATAACAGTTCCCTGCGTAGGTGCTCAGATTCTTAAAATATCAAATATACATAACTTTTATTGATATCAAACTTTAAAGAAAACCCACATTTTAACACGTTTTTGGATGTTAACCTCGATTGTAAATTTTACTACCATTAAATGGCTAAAGCGAGAATTCAAAAGGGCCTAAAGTTTACTTAACCTTTCTTTTAAAACAAGTTTAACGATTTTTCCGTCCCTATCGACAAGCTAAACGACATCAACACACTGACATACATTTGCATGCAGTTTTATTTATTTATCCGCGTTACGCATGCGCGCCTCGTCGTCTCGTCGATTAGCAGTCTGTCTGCAGTCGTGGGTTCAATCCCGACCTTACTTTTTAGAGCCGTCTTTTACGTCAAATCTGGCGACCGCTCAGAATGTATCAACGTGCTTATCCTACTTCAATCCGTATAGGGAAAGCGGATTTAGTACTTACTAAAGTGTTATCAAGGGATTACTCAGTGTAAGCGACACCTAAGTCTGTCCATCTGTCTGTCTATTTGTCAAGACCCTTTATCTCGGGAACGCGTGGAGATATCGTGTTGAAAACCATATACTTAGGTTTACCGTCCCTCCCAAAAATCAAACTTTTAAGTTAAGGTCAAGGACCTTCAAATAAATAGCCGGACCGAGCATCACTAACAAAGAACTGAAGCATGTCTAATCGGCCGGCTACCTATCTGAGTGTGCTGCTCGCAATAGGAAAAAACTAGTTGATGTGTGCGTGCGGCTCGTATGTACAAGCAGCCGGCGCATTAGAAATGGCTTCAGTTCTCTGTTGGCGAGCCTCCGTCCGGCTATTTATTTTAAGGTCCTTGGTTAAGGTTAAAAAACTGGCCAATAGCATGTCGGGTTAAATCAATGTAAGAACTATGGTTACGTTACCTCCCGTTATAAAGGCAGTATTAACTTTACAAAGTGACAGACATTAAACAGAAAAACACTTGAGATGTTTCCACACCGCGTTTATTTTACACTGCGTTGCGTCTCGTACGGCGCTCCTCCGTGCGTTGGCTTCGTCTTGCTGGACCCAAGCACCTGCACTTGGTCCTTCGCCGGCGCGGCGGGGGCATGCGCAGGCGCCGCAGGAGCAGGGATCGCCGCGGCCTCGGAGGCTCCTTCAGGCGGGGCGGCAACAGCCGACGGGGGGACCGACACTTGCACAGAGGTTGTTGCGGACGTGGACAACGGTGCAGTTCTATGCCCCGATGGCTGGACTGGGGCATATTTGGAAGTCAATGTGAGGAGCTGGTCTGAAGTTGTGAGACGCTCGACCACTTGACAGCTTGATATGAATATTCCCATCAAGAGACCAAACATTCCAAAGCTTCCGTGCTGCAAGAAATACCGTTTGCCTCTGCCGCGTCAAGAACTCTGACACAACTTTACTGCGGAGGAGCCCTAAGTTATAGCTGATGGTGACTGTACACAGTTATGAGGGTATGCAGTACCCGTACAGTTTTGGAGAGCCGGGATTTTCGGTACTGGCCGACAGTAGAACCGGGATTTCCCGGGATTTTCGGTACTTTCGGGACAAGTCTACAAAAACTCTGTCGATGCTTCATTCCGGTCAGATTTCGTTGGAATCTGCTAGTTTTTTAATGAAAACACTTTGCAGTAAAACCGCTTCCATTAATTTTTATCATTAAGTTTTAAAGTTAAATAATCACAATTTTACAAACGAGCGGGGCAGGCGGGGGTGAGTCACCGCACCAGCGCACCACACAAGTCAAAAGTAACGATTTAAGTGGACAAAAATATATAACTAATGATATTGATTTTTACAAACTTTTTACATGGTTTTACTTAGTTTCACTTGTCCCGGTGTCTGTCTGTCTGTCTGTAGGTAATCAAAATGTCTTGCAAATTAAATTTAACCCACTTCCCGGTTTCGGACCGAGCTGAAATTTTGCATTGATATAATATTTAAATCGGATGACAATGTAATATTACTATCCATGACATGGAGCTGATGTGATGATGGAGCTGTAAGGTGGCCATAGCATCATCCAAATTGCTTGATAAATCCGCCTTTCCGTAACTTCTAAAGTGCAATCATTTTACAGGAAGTCCGTTCAAACATTTAGATATCCTTTGATATCTAAATGTTTGAACGGACTTCCTGTAAAATTCGAACAACAATATAATTTATGAACAGTAAATATGGGTACTATGAGGTACTTTTTGGGTTCCGTAAAAAAGGAACCCTTATGGTGCGACTCTGTCTGTCTGTCTGTCCGTCTGTCTGTCACACAGCCAGATATCTCAGGAACTACTGCAGCTATCGATATGAAATTTGGCATAGTTTTAAAAGTCGCTAACCCGATCCTATTTGACATAAAAAAAATCTTGTACCTTTTTTACATTTCTTTAAAGGAGGCCGTAATGGGAGATCTAAAATTCAAAGTTGTGCTATTGTATCAAGTGGGGTATCAAATGAAAGAACTTAATTTGTAGATTCGAAAACCATTTTTATTTTTTTTCTTAATCATGTACTTCTTGATTTATGACCAAAAACGTTAAAAAAAGTACCAATCTCCCCTATTATCTTCGAAGTTACTGAACAGAAAAATCTTTAATAATTACCAATTATTAATATCATGCTAAATATAACAGGAAAATTTAACAGTTCTCCTAACTTGCACCGTTTTTGAGAAATTTGCAAAAATCGTAACACATACTTATGTGCTCCTACTAAGCTAACCGCCATACAGTTTTTCTTTAACTATTCACGTATCTACTTGCGAGTTTGTACGGAACCCTCGGTGCGCGAGTCCGGCTCTCACTTGACCGATTTTTACTATCATCTACGCAATCACCGTTTTCGAGTTAATTCAATCGATTTTTTTTTATTAATTAAAGTTAGACCGGGAGAGTTATTTTATTTTTAAGGTTTATTTAGGGTATACTTTATTACTTTAATTTTAGATGTTATAAGTAAATAAATCAAACAAACAAAAAGTTATAATTATAATGTTACACGTACAACAGTAAAAAAAATCAAAACTTACTTGTTTAACATTATAATATATAGCGCTAAACTGCCTGTCTAACTGAGGTGCGTACGCAGCCGATAAGCAATTGGAGAGTTTTAGGTAATCTTGTAAAAGGATGGACAATACTACTGCGTTACTATTACTGTAATTTAGGCCAACCCTCAAGGACGTTGGTACATACGAGTATTATTTATCGTACAAATTGAAGAACATTGGCTTGGCATAATCGATTTTTGTTTACCTAAATCGTTACTTTTGACTTACGTGCGCCAATCATTATTATATAGGTATCACGGCCGGCTTACTGATTGGTCAAAATATTAACTACGCGCTTGTTCGTTTAGAGTATCTATACTGTCTTTTGTTTGATTATGATACTCAGAACTCAATAATATACCAGAAAACATAAATTAATGCTGCTCAATATATTTCCCGAAAATCCCGAAAGTACCGGGATTTTTATTTTGACGTCCCGGATCATTGCTCGGCTCAAAATACCGGGAAATCCCGGTACTTTCGGTTCCGGTATTTCCCGGGAGCAAACCCTGATAGAGCTATTAAATATTGTTCTAATACATACTCTGGAGCTACCTGTAATATATTTAAATTGCCACATAATTCAATACGAGTACGACTTGATGGCTTTTATTTGATAATTTAGTCCTTTATTTTTTTGGGGATCACGGTCCCTAACTTAATTTTAGTTCCAGTCAGTTGGAACTACAGCCTACAAGCTGCGTTCAATCAAGACAAATCTAACGATACCCGACACGTTTGTATCGGTTATGAGGGAACAGACGAACATACATTTATGTATACATACGGCACTAGCATTATAATCCTTCTTTTTGCTTTGCCATAGTCGGGTAAAAAATACGATGTAAAAAAAGTACACCAACAAAAGAGCGTATCTTCATAGCAATTATGTCCTTCTGTTGCAGTTTATCGGCAATAACTCAAAAACTCGGTGGGAAAGTTCGACTCGCACTTGTCCTTTTTTTTAAATGTAGAGCTGAGCGAATACCACTGTTTGGAATTTGTTGTAATTGGAGTAAATCGATAAAAATGGAAATCGTATCTCCAATTTAATAACTTAGTAGTGAGAGTCTGTCAATCAACTTCATTTTCTGTTTCACATTATTCCCCTTTCTATATTCCCTCTCGAGTTTCATAATCAGTAGCTATTATGAATTTAATGCATTAAAGACACTTTAAACTGTCAATGGACATGAAATTAATCCTGTCATAACATACCACTTAAGTGTAGGTAATCTACATGATTATAGCCTTCACTCTCCATTAATTTCTCACGTCATCACCATAAACGTGGCAGACAAAATCTACTTCGTGCCAAATGATAGTGATCGATAAATCATTAAATGTTGCTGCTATAAAAATTGCGAACCCATTATATTAGATAGAACCAGTTTATTACTGGTATTTGCAATAAAATAATTTACTTTCTTTTAGAAAATCTCACCTAAATTTCGTCCGTACATGTTACTTTAAAACTGGGCGCATGCTTATTTAAATTTATTGAACGCACATATTTCTATTTTAAACATTTTCTCAAAACTAAACTTAACGGGTTACATTTTGGATAAAATATTGAAAAGCATACTTAGAATCTTATCATTTTTAAATTTGCCTTCATGATATAGTACTCTTCGTATCGTTTAGTCAAGCCTTCTACCCATCAAAAACATTACATGTAAAAAGATGCAAGTCTCGCAACGCAGTTCTCCTACAACAAAAAAGTTATGAGATGTAAAGTTAAACCAAGTCAGTACCGGGGGGTATCAACAGAACTCGATTTCCACCGACTTGCCTATTATGAGATCTATAAAATGTGTTCCTCCACGGTTAAATAATAGGCAAGTCGGTGGAAATCGAGTTCTGTTGATACCCCCCCGGTACTGACTTGATTTAACTTTACATCTCATAACTTTTTTGTTGTAGGAGAACTGCGTTGCGAGACTTGCATCTTTTTACATGTAATGTTTTTTATGGGATCTCATTTCTTTTTATAAGTGGTCTTCCTTTAATTTTTAAATTTCAATCCATTCTTTTATTTGAACAGCAAAACTAACTTTGTAATGTCATTTATTTGTATAGGATTACAAACTTATGTGTGCAGTTGTGACTGAAATTACAACATATTTAGGTTTTTAAGGACTTGATAGGTTAAAAACTAACTATGTTTAAAGTTTGGAGCTTGTAGGTCTGCTAGAAGTACCTTAGAATTATGATGATCAGTGAGTCAGTGAGTGAGTCAGTGACAAAACTAAAGAACTTTGACACGCAATAGTTCTTAAACTACACGTTCAAATTGAATGATATTGAGAATATATATAAGTCTTATTGAGCCCTATATATCCCTGAAATTTCAGGGTTCTAGCTTTAGCCAGTACAAAATTACGGGAGGCTGAAAATGGCCTGAATGGCTTCGAGAAAAGGATGGTACGGCCGTGCCTTTGTTTTGCTCGACTTGGCGGGGGCACTGCCGTGCCCCCTGATTAATTTGCTGATAATATGGAGCCTGCTCAGTATAGAACTATAGATGTAGAGGCCTAATGGCCTATTAATTTTTTATTTTACATTAACTATGCTAAATATAAATCTAATATTTGATATGTTTCATACTAATTACATAGCCAGGTATTGTCAATGTTAAATAGCTGCCGAATTCTGATGGATCCGTCTCCTTTGCCTGTAATTAAAAATTTACAAAACAAACACTTTCTACGAGTCCACCAGTTTCACGTTTATCTTAATTTCTAACAACAAACACTAAAGACAATCAGTGGGCTGGCACTCTCCAAAACAAAGTTTGCTTAGAAAACAAACGTACGTGAATGAAACTTTAGCCAAGGAATTCTAAGTCTTATTGGTATTAGAGAAAAGTGCATTGCAATCAGTCCAGATGTTAAGAATTTCTATACAGAGTAATGGGCCAAGTGTAGCTCGAAACAATACCATCAAGTAGATTAAGAGTTGAAAAACGTAACGCATTATTGCAACCTTATAATTATTATTTACTAGCGACCCGCCCCGGCTTCGCACGGTGTTTCTCTATTATATTATGCATGTATTATACATATAAACCTTCCTCTTCAATCACTCTATCTATTAAAAAAATCGCATTAAAATCCGTTGCGTAGTTTTAAAGATTTAAGCATACATAGGGACATAGGGACAGAGAAAGCGACTTTGTTTTATACTATATTATAATTATAATTGCTTATTATATGAACTTGATATAACGATGAATATATCTGATAATATTCTTAAATAACGACAAGCATACAATACAGCATTACCAAAAGTCCATACTAGCTACCGCTAGCTTTTTAATTTGACGCGAGTATACTAAATCCCCTTGCAGTGTTGTTTGTACGTATACTCATCGGATCCCGACAATCCCCGTCATGTAAAAAAGGCCGAGAACTGCAGCGCTGATTTCAACAAATGATTCCACGAACCATCATCGGAGATTAAAAATTAATCGAAAGAGGTCAAAACATGTCCACAAAGATGAAGGGCCCGCCCACTCTCACGCAGACGGTTAATTAGATACAGACTTGAAGATCGAACGCGCAAGCCGCCTGGTATGGAGTGTCACGCGGACTTATTTATTACGATTACACTGCGGGACAGCCAAATTGAAAATACAAAAGGGGATGTTGCCAAACCAAATGGAAATTGTTTTCACCGATGGTTTAACATTTATTGCTAGATGTAAAACCAGTGTTTTTAAAACCTTGAGCTTTTTCCAGAACTTATAGAATTTAGAGCTAAACTAATGTTTTACTTTATTGTTAGTTGATTGGGGCTTAAAGTTACGTATTTTTAAACTCTTTTGACGTACTTATTTGTTATGAAAAATAGGTACCTTATCCTTATACGTATCTAGTGACGGAAATGCAATAACATAACCTGCCAGGAAGCCTGTAATCTCTCTAAAATCTTTATATTTTTGATGAAAAAACTAGGTATAATTTTTTAAGGAAAAATGTTTTTAGGGTTCCGCACTAAATGGTGAAAACGCATCGAAATATAATAAGTATGGAAGCGTAACGGACGCTCAAAATCGGCCCCACGAAATACGTACCAAAGGGGCGGAGCTATAGCTTGGCAAATTCATTGGTGACACTCTCATGGTCCGCGGACGACGGGGGACGAAGTACAGCGGGGTGGTATTACAGGTCGCGTCACGTAAAAAGAACGCTGGAAGAAAGTGGAGGGGGTATGTTTGCGCATTGGTACACTCGCGCACGAAAGTACTATGTTTATTGTTTTATTTTTAAACTAGCCTTTCGCTCGCGGCGCGGTTCGATTAAAAAGTATATGTATTATTATCTATTATTTATTAATTAATAGGGTGAATCAACTTTTTAACCCACACAAAGCTGTCCGCAACTTCTAATCTTCGTTGAAATATAACGCCCTTAAAAAATGGTTTGTCTATATTTAAATTTATATTGTATGTTAAAACGTTGAAAGTCCCGTCTCATGAACCTATTTTTTTTTTTGGAATGACGCTTAACAGTAAAACATCGTCCCCCATAACTGTTTACACAGTTTGACTGTGGGATCCTTGAGTATTATTAGTTGATATATTATTAAATGGAATTAAAAACATGTTTCTGTGTAGAATGGAAAAAACAAACAATATACATCATAAATCATTTTTCTATGTAAAACCATTTTGTAATAAACAAGACACTTTTGTGCGCGACAGTATTTTGAGAACGAACGTGACGTGAACACAGTGCGGAAAGCAAAGGTCGACTGACGAACCAATAGCGCCCCGGCAATGACGCGGCGCGGCACCCGCCCTCCCCGCGCCGCACCTCATACCACCAAATAGACCGATAAATTGTCTACTGCGCAGCCCCACCACCAGCGTTCTTTTTACGTGACTCGACCTGTAACTGTGCGCACGGCCGAGGCCGTGTGACAAGAGCGTGAAGAGCGTTCAGTCGGCCGCCGGTCGTCTTGGCGGTAACTTACGTATATAATCACGGCTGCACATAACAAAACGCACACGAGATAACTACGCAAAGATGAGTCCTACCGATCGGAACAGTTATTGGATGTGGAGCCAAACACATTGTACATAATGTATATACATATTTATTTTAAACTTCCTTTCTGGCTGCATAAATGCAGTTCTTTCCCAGGTAAAATAACTCCATCAAAATTGAAAACCAACTGCACAATCTGCTTGCAGTCAACGTGTAGTAATTTAATTGCAAAAAATTTGCATTCAAACTGCATTTGCAGCTAGAAATCATCGAAAGACTGCTTCGGCGTTTAGGGATATCGGCAGACATATCCGTAGGTACGCAATTCGCATCGTGTATAGCGGTGCTCAATACGTCATCGTCACCCGCCCCCCGCGCGGACCATAGAAGTGTCACCAACGAAGTTGCCAAGCTATAATACTTAGTCTTGAAGAAAAAACTATAGCATTAAAAATGAATTTCTCACGTCAGTAGGTTTGTAACCAATCACAAGTTTTTGTCTTTTAAACGATATGCAATCTTTTTTAAATTGCGCCTTCTCAAATTTCATATCTGGGAGCACCGGGGCACCCCTCAAGTCGAGTTTAATATTTGTCATAAATGACTTTAGACTTAAACATAGTAAACATTAAGTTGGTTATCACTGATATATAAGACATATTGATTTTAAAAAGTGGGCGTTATGGGACAAATTTCAATGTCATTTTTGTTCGGCGATATCGTTCCATATATTATATTTCGATGTGAAGACGGAACCCTTATGGTGTTTATCACTTAAATGCAAATAAAAAGTGTAATCAAATCTTAAGCTGGCATCCGGCTTGAAAATGGATTTTATACTACAATAAATAGAGCTCAAGTTATATTTATGGACTAATTATAGCTATAGCATTACTTATGTACCTGTAGGTACGTATTAAAAATATCTACTTCGTTTAGCATTTATTAAATCAAAAATTCAATATTGAGGTTCGCTAATTAATTTTGCCAATTAAGTAACATTTATCTACAGCCATTTCTGTTTTCATCATTAGTGCGTAACTTTCCATGGCTACATGTGTACGAAGCAACGCATTTCATATAATGTTCATTTGTGCGTTCCATTGACATGGTTAATTAAATAAAAAGACTCACGCGCATAGCACGAGTATTTTATCATGAAAACGTAAGCCAATGTTAGTCTACTTCCGTATTTATTTGTTTGACACGAATTAAGTCGGGTATTAGAAGTAAATTGGGCGATAATGTTAGAAAGTGAACGGACGGGTAAATAATTTCTCCGTTAGCTGTAAGTATTTATTGAGGAAGCCTAATCAAGATTTACGTTGAGCGTCATAAAAATTCCGAACTTAAGAAGAGCACTTGTTTTCCTATACTTTCATCACCAAGCCTTATGAATTTTTAAAATCAAACGTACATTTCCTTACTTTTTTGTTACAGATATTGAATACTAGCTTTTACCAGCAGCGTCTTCGCCCTCGTTATTCCCATTAATGTCCCAAAGGAACTCTTTATAACGTATCCTATGTTTCAATCCAGGAACGGGTCTATTTGCATGCCAAAATTACATGATTAAATTATTTCGGTGGCCAACAATCCTTTGCCCAACAATCTTGTGTCTAACAAAGTAGACATCGTTTATACTTCTTGAACATTAATAAAGTGGCAATAATGTAATTCTGTTCGTCTGACAGCCATCTACCTAGTTTCTGAACTTCGCACTTTTACGAATACAATACAGCTACTTTTGAAGGCACAAAATGTTGCAACTATAGCTTATTTTTACATTTATATTATATTTTTTATAGAACTAACTATAAGAAACTGTATTATGTATCACCTACCGCGCGCGGTAACTATAATAGATAATATGTATATAAATAAATTAACAACCGAATGAATATTTGTACGTTAAGATTTTACGTGAAACATTGGGATCCTGTCTTGGATACGGATTTAGAATAAAAATACTGCAGTTTAGGCACAGAGGTAACATCTGTGAACTATTACGAATAACAATTACGATCCTGTAAAATGACTTTTAAAAACTTAAGAAGTTTTTAAAGGTGATGGAATATGGAAGAAGAATGTTATGCTCTGCAAAGTGTTTTTACTTTTATCGGTAAACGGCGAGTTTCACCGATTTGTTAGTGGTTATCTCGGGGCCGCGTTTTGTTATGCACGCTTGCACCTCGCTATGCACATTTGGTACTTTGCACTGGACGGAACTGAAGAGACAAGGAAGATTATAGAAGTGGTAATTGCTGTGTGCGTGATTCGATGACATGGGTGGGATGTTAGTTCTCTTAGTAATTTTATGTCTTCGCAATTGTTAAGGTGTCCGTAGAACCCAATTTATGTTACTTGTTTAAAGGCATTTCAGCATTCTATTCTTTGAAAAAAAAAGTAGATAATGTTTGCTTTAGCTCCAGTAGACGCTAGATAATATTTGTAATCGCGCCTTTGGTGTTTATTTTACTTATTAACCTAAAAACATAATATAATACAACAAGAAAATATAATTAGAACCTATAATAAAAATCTAGGCCAGGTCGGCAGGGAGCGTTCCTGCTTTGAATAGATATGTCAAGCCATTTTATTTATTTTATTTTTAGTTATTTTATTGGTATTTCGGATAACAACTAACTGCCGTAAATATACTTAAGACTATTTCTGATACATAATATGAGGCCAATAATAGCTATCCATTAGTTACTTATAAACTAAACATAGTTAAGACGCGCAAACAAAATAAGTGCTCGTTAACAATAATGGACACAAATCAAATGGGTCGAGTTCGTGAAACATATGGTGTATAGTAGTATATGTAAACACTACTGCACCGTAAAAATATACAATAACAGTACGTAGGTAGCAGTGGCGTGGCGTCCAAAGAACTCGATTCCTACCGGCTTGCCTAATATCAGGCATTTGAGCACCTTATTCTACAGCTCTTATGGAAAATGTATGCCAAATCTGCACCGGCTTGCCCAAGGATATATCTTTACGCCACGCCACTGGTAGGTAGGTGCAAACGTCAAAGATTATGTACAAAGGTGAACCCATCCCTGCAAGGCGTCCAGCCAACAGCCCTTGAGCAGATGAGAAAAAATAGCTAACGTCTAAGAAGATAGATAAACTGATAAAATTAGTTCATTTACACATTGGGCGAGAATGCCGCCTGTTCCCTGCCTCAGGCGCCTGCTACGCGGCTGGTCCCTGCGGGACGAGTGTCTCGAAGTCAAAAATTATATTTTGTTTCTAACTATAAAGTATATCAGGATTTTGTTCCAGGTTTTGTCATCAATTATTGAAAATTCAACACATTAACCAACTTCGTAAACATTTATTGTCGAATAGACATTAAATATACGCAAATGCTCCTAAATAACTGAACAAAATGATTAGTCCAAAATTCCAGTATTACATAATACTGAGAATACCTACCTTAATATCTAATTTATGTAATAGTGCATATACATACCGAGACATTATAGGTATGCGAATAATGTGGGTTTCACAGTAAGTGTACCCGAAACGGCTTTAACCTCCGTTATAAATGTATAACCATGATAAAAGGGCTTGAAATTGTCTGAATTTCTGCTTGCGGCTCACAAAAGTGACTTGCAGTAAATAAAACAAATACGTGTATATGAAGCCCGACGTAGCTCTGCGGATTTATTTGCGAAAGAGTGAATGAAGTTTCCTATTTGTATTACAGTAGTACCTCTACCTACACTACGGACACACAGAGCCCCCCCCCCCCCCCCCCCACCCCGGACGAAAACAGATCAGAACTCCAAGTCGACCATGTCATGTGGCCCGCGCGACATTTTAAAAGGTGCTGTTTGGCCCTCTGTGAAAAAAGTTTGGAGACCCCTCCTCTAAGCGGTTTAAGATCCTTTCTAATATTATAATTATATTGTAGATCTAGCTATTTTCGCTTTGCCTATCAGATTTGTAATGAAGATTTTATTCAGTGCCTGCTTAGCTAGCTGTATAATGTATTTCAGTAAATTAGTGAAAGCGCCCTTTTTATTATAAGCTAAAGATTAATAGTATTGGCTAAAATAATAACTTGGTGAATTGTGACTAAAAGTGTTCACTTGCGTATATCCTTAATACGATAAGTGGTTCGCGTATTTAGCATGTCTATCCATTCTTTAGTCAAGTGTACCACTAGCCCGCAACATCTCCGACGAATCTAAATTAGTTTGCGCGCAAGGAATCACAATGGCTGCGTTTTTGTGGGCAGCCCCGTAAACGGAGCACGTCTCGCGCTTTCCTAGCATTCCTTCATTAAAATGCAGAATTAACAGTTAGAGCTAGACTAAAGAAAGTTTATCTTCCTTTAAACCCGAATTTTAGATATCACTTCCCAAACTTCACCTTTATCTTTTCTTAATTCCTTCATAATTCGTACATAAGGTTGTTCTTTATATGTGGCATTCCATCAGAAAAGGGTCCTTACGTCACCGCCATAAGCACCCTTTTCTGATGGACAGCCACATATAAAAGATGTGTGTCAGCTTTACTAGATGCCAATAATCAAAAAGGAGTAAGATAGAGAAAATATGATCTAGTGTGCAATAATATTTCTGTATAGCGGTCATTTATTTCCCTAAAACACATGTATAGGAAGATAATTCGGCATTATTAGATAGATCTAATTAAGTTAATTTCTCCAAGAAACTAATGTTGTAACTCATACCCTTTTTAAAATATTCATAACCTTCATTTAAAAAAAATAGGTTAAAAAAACTTTTTAAGTTAAACGGTTTTATCTTATGTTAAAAAAAGTACCAAAAAGTAGAAAATAAATTTAGGATACAAAACTGGATCTTTTCGAGATTTTGACATCTGTTAGGTGGAAAATCGTCCAATAAGCGGAATAACTAATAATCTGGGACTTAACATACTAAATAAAAACGTGGGGCGCAATTTTTAAATAATATTCCTTTGGACGGGCTTTCAGATACATGATGAGTTTTCCTACTTACATAATTAATAACACCCGCATCATGCCTTACCTGGATTATAACACACAGATAATATACACAGTAAGCAAAGTACCTATGTTCTAAAACCATCTCAACTCAAAGTATCAAGCAGTTAGTGCAAATCGCATCAACGTAGTCCAGCAGTTTTCATGTTTATACGGACAGACAAACAAATGCGGGCAGATATATTGTTTCATAATATGTTAATAGATATGTAGATAGATGCAAATAAAATGCGCCCCACGTTTTTATTTAGTATGTTAAGTCCCAGATTATTAGTTATTCCGCTTATTGGACGATTTTCCACCTAACAGATGTCAAAATCTCGAAAAGATCCAGTTTTGTATCCTAAATTTATTTTCTACTTTTTGGTACATTTTTTAACATAAGATAAAACCGTTTAACTTAAAAAGTTTTTTTAACCTATTTTTATTTTCTAGTTTTTAGTTTAATAAGTATTCAACTTTTGACTAAAAACCATTGCGCAAACTATTCCTTATTTTGAACTATCCTCATTTCATTTTTGTGAGCCCAAAGAAAGTCAGGAGCTGGACAGGAGAATTTTTCAAACATTAGGTACTAGTAACCCTCTCTAGTTTGGTTGGACTCATTTGGTTGGCATTGATGAGCTGATTATAGATAGAACTGATGATTGACTTAGAAAGCGAAAGCAACTAATCAATTTTAAAGGTAAAGTCTCATCTCATTTTTGCGAGTACCAATGACGAGTTTCAGGGTGCAAAACCGATGATTGCACGTTCAATACTGCAGAGCTGAAGAGTAACTTTCTGCGTATCACCAACTACGCATATTATCCCAATGTAGCTCGCACCTACGCAAGTATATGGACCGAGTTAAAGGCATTTGGGTGTTTATAAATAACTGAATGGGCTCGCCTTGCCACACTGTGACGGTGTACGCCTACGGTTTGGGGTTACTAGTAACAATATTTTTAATTTCCGTTTTCTCACACCATCATCAGGCCCTTGGCACTAAGTATAACTTACCAGACTTGTCAATACAAACCGAATTACACAAAACTCGTTGGGATTAAGTAACGTCAAAATACTTCCATTTTCTACCTCCAAACTCCCTCATAAAACCTTCATCGCCAAACCGCCGCGCCGCCTCGCTGTTCAATGTAAAGGAATCATCAATACCAACCAAATGATTCCAAACACGAGGGAGGAGGGAACGATTGCAAATACATGAACATTGCTACACCCTATCTGGCTACCTATATCTAGGGAAGAGCCACAATCATCGAGCCCTTGTTAGCAAGCATAACGTGTTGGGCTCGTCAGTAGCAAACAAAGAGCTCAAACTCGAATGCGTTGTTAGTAACAGTTGAAGATTTCCACATTTTACCCCCTGATTCCATCAGCCGACCGTCAATATCAACCAAAAAACCTAAACTCGAAAGGGTTAATAGTAACGGTTGAGAATTTCGACTTTCCACCTCGTGACTCATCATCATTGCCTTCGTTAGCAAGCGTAATTTGGACTCGATGAGGCTGAATTCGAAGGGGTTACTAAAAACGGTTGACGAGTTAAACTCCTGACTCTATCATCAGACCCTCGTCACCATGTATAACGTATTGGGCCCGTCAATACCAAACGACCAACCGTTTGGTTGAAGAGATTAGGTACTTTAATCGGTTGAAGATTATCTTCTCTTCATATCCTGACTCCATCTTCAGACCCTCGGCACCAACATTAACGTATAGGGCTCGTGAATACTAATTAAATGAGACCAAACTTTAAGGGCTTGTTAGCAACGATTGAAGAGTTCAACTCTCTACCTCCTGACTCCAGCATCAGACCGTCGCCATCAAATATACCGCATTGAGCTCAACAGTACCAAGCGAATGAGCCCACACTTGGAGGAGTAGCTAGTAATGGTTGAAGAGTTCCACTCTCTACCTCCTGACTCCATCATCAGACCCTCGCCATCAAATTTAACGTAACGGGCTTGTCAATACGAAAAAAATGAGTCCACACTCGAAGAAGTTACTAATAACGGTGAAAGAGATGCATTATCCAGCTCCTGGCTCCATAATCAGACCGTTGTCATTAAGTATAACGTATTGAGCTCAATAGTACCAATCGAATGAGCCCACACTAAAAGGAATTACCAGTAACGGTTGAAGAGTTCCACTCTCTACCTCCTGACTCCATCATGAGATCCTAGCCATTAAGTTTAACGTAACGCGCTCGTCAATATCAACCAATTAAGACCAAAGTCGAAGGGGTAACGGGAAGAACGGATAGCTGGTAACAGTTAAAGAGTTCCACTCTGTACATCCTAACTCCATCATCAGACCCTTGTCACCAGGATTAATGAATCGGGCTCGTCAATACCAAGCGAATGAGCTCACGCTCGATGGAGTTAGTAGTAACGGTTGAAGAGTTCCACTCTCTACCTCCTGACTCCATCATCAGACCCTTGTCACCAGGATTAATGAGTCGGGCTCGTCAATACCAAGCGATTGAGCTCACGCTCGATGGAGTTAGTAGTAACGGTTGAAGAGTTCCACTCTCTACCTCCTGACTCCATCATCAGACCCTCGTCACCAGGTTTAACGAATCGTGCTCGTCAATACCAAGCGAATAAGCCCACGCTCGATGGAGTTAGTAGTAACAGTTGAAGAGTTCCACTCTCTACCTCCTGACTCCATCATAAGACTCTCGTCACCAGGCTTAACGAATCGTGCTTGTCAATACCAAGGGAATGAGCCCACGCTCGATGGAGTTAGTAGTAACGGTTGAAGAGTTCCACTCTCTACCTCCTGACTCCATCATCAGACCCTCGTCACCAGGTTTAACGAATCGGGCTCGTCAATACCAAGCGAATGAGCCCACGCTCGATAGAGTTAGTAGTAACGGGTGAAGAGTTCCACTCTCTACCTCCTGACTCCATCATCAGACCCTCGTCACCAGGTTTAACGAATCGAGCTCGTCATTACCAAGCGAATGAGCCCACGCTCGATGGAGTTAGTAGTAACGGTTGAAGAGTTCCACTCTCCAGGTCCTGACTCCATCATCAGACCACCTTGAATTTATCATAATGTTGTATTGTCACGGAAACAAAATCTGTGTGCAAAGTTTCATAAAAATCGGTTTAGTAGAAGTAGTTGAAAAAGCTGTTGCAAGATTTGACCCAAACAAACCTGATACAAACACGGTAAGCTAAATAAAACCGTTTAAAAAAATCAACAACCACTATAAATGAGCTGTCATCCTTCCAACACTGTCATAGTTGACTCCAACTTTTGACTAACTCAAAAGTGTCTTAAAATGGTCGTCAACTCAATATTAATTAATTTTCTATGAAAAGAAAAAAAAATGTTTCGAATTATACAAAAAGCAATATACCAGGTAGCTTCTGTTGATGTACGATACGAAGCAACGTGTCGAATTTAAAGGAAATAAAAAGAAACACGGTGTATATGAAACGCAAAGTCCTAACTGACTGACTCATCACCGCACAGTTGAAACTACTGAAGCTAGGAACTTGATTTTTTTTACAATAGATTTGTTATATAACGTAGTCGCAACGCAAGCTAAGAATGGATTTTTCGAAATTCTTCCTTTAAGTACATAGATAAGGACATAAGTTATTCTTAATGTCGCTGAACAAATGTTGTCCAGTTTGAGGAGTAGGTACAACTACACTTTAATTATTTGCTCCTATTATAGGGCCCATCATGTATACCTACAGAAAGATACACTTATAATAGGTTCATTTGAGAGGTTTTAAGAGGGTTTGTATATTTGACGAAACAATATCCTATGTGCAAATTAATAGGGTTGAACCAGAAACGTGGCACCCATAAAATCCGCTTATTTAATGACATTTTAAACTCCTTGTCCTGCCAATCTTGAAAAAAAGTATCTACTTAAACTACTTAGCTTCGGGTTACTCTCGCCCTCGCCTCGACGCAGTTTGGCCTCACACAATTGTAGGGGACCTAGCTGCAAGCCATGTAGGTATCGGACGGAATAAAATTTCAGCTTATTCCTTTTTTATCTCCCAGAAAACGCAGTGTAAAATTTCTCATCGCTTCAGACCGTGCGTTTTTCGTTTAGTCTGTCAAGAGGATATAGATTTAGGATAGCTTTTCCGAATAACGCGAGAACAGAGACCTTTTAAGTTTTGGATAAACTAGCTGTAGCCGTATTCTAAAATGTAGCCATAGCCTTATTGAATAAGTAAATACCCTTACGGGAGAAGCATCACATTCAAGTAACGACGAAAAGTAGGTTATCAAACTAGTTGTAAAGTAACGGCCCGAATTTTGCTAATACCTACAATCTCAAACCTGTCCACAGTCACACCTGTGGAGTATGTGGTTTAAATAAATAATTAAAACATGTTTTATTGAGTCTTATATTTCATTTTCGACTTATTAATATGAAGACAAGCAATTTGAGTAACGTGCAGAGGAGTAAAATGTGTTAGTATGTTTCTGTAGCAATGGTAAGGTAATTTTTAACTGGGCAACTAAATTTCCTTCATGTGAGAATTGATAATTGGGATTTCCTTGAATATTTAATTTAGCATCGACTAAAACATCAGTGTACATATTACTTCGTCGTAGATATGTTGTTAGTAAAATTATACATTAAAAATAGTTATTTTAAAAACTTTACTTTTAGCTTTGACTTTAAATAAATCGCGGATTTCATATACTCATACCTAGCTTAAACGTTTAATAACTTCTTATAAACGAAACTACCGACGGAGCTTATTAGCCCCCCCCCCCCCCACCCCTTTTTTTCCTGTACTTGACTCAATCAATGATCGGTGCGCCCATAATTCAACTTTTGCTTTTATTACTGACCTCGGAAGATATATCTTCCTAATCCTTATTAGAAAGTGTTTCGCTTCTACATCCAATATACGAGGGATTAATCTTTGACCTCTCAGATATTCGATAATGGTCGGTCTACACTACACAGACTGTGGTAATACATATTGGTATCATTCAGTTCTTGTGAGCAAATTGGTGTTTCATCATCATCAACCTATTCTGATGAACTGCTGGACATCGGCCTCTTTTATGGCACGTCATTAATCGCAGTATTTGGCGTTTTATGCAGCACTTCTTATATACCTACCCGATATTACAACGTAAGTGAGGAGTGAAAACATGCTCTATTCTGATTTGAGCTATATCTAATTGAATGTATGCCACATCTGGCACGCTATGCGTACGGAAAAAGCCGCTTTCTGGCCAAGCGTAGACATAAAATGGTGTACACAACACGGGAGGTAATAAAGAAAGCCCTCGATCGCATGCAGCTCGGGACGCAAACATCTGCTCGGCCTTTCTTTGTTTTACCACCCTAGTTGTGAAATGTACTATTATCTCCTAGGAACAGAGAGCAAAATAATAATACGCAGTTATATGCTAACTAGGGTAACTTATCGCAAACACTAAAATCCATTCACCAAATTTCATTTGGCCAAAAACGATTCGAATTATTAAGCGAATACTACTATAAACACTACTTACATATTTTAATACATATTATAAGTAAGCTACGTTTGTTACACCGGCAGAGAAAAGTTAAACACGTCCCCGGCTTCACGACATGTGGGTCTGAAATGTTTCCCTACTTTTATGCCCCCATTCGACAGCATACGGCCTCAAAGTTTTCCTCCGTATCACAACCTGAGCCTACACACATATTGTACCTGAATAAGCACATATTGTGTTGTATTAGGTATTTACCTGTAGAAGATACAAACGCGAAACTCCGCTGCGCTCATTAATATGTTGCGGACTATATAGCTCGTAATAGTACAGTATGATACGAGTGGGCGAAGTTGGTCATTGCAGTCGAGGCTGTGTTGCATAGTCCGAGCCGTCAGGCGAGGGCTGTATAGCCGAGTCTGTAATGACCAATGCCCACGAGTGTCATACGACGTTTTTCAACACACTTGCGAATAAATAAATAATATTTATCATTTAGAATTTCTGTTTTGTACATATTTATTTAGTGGTTTATCTTTGCCCGTCTATCGTCACCTCGTCGTGTGGTGTCGGGGTAGTTCAGGCGCACGCTCATGAACACGCTGGCGGGGATAATATCCGCGCGCCGAGTCCCACCCACGGCGTGCTCTCATTGGTCAATTGGCGGTAATTACAGCACTTGTGCGGATATGTAAAGTAAAAAGCACTTGTGTGTAATAAGCTGCGTTAAGAACCACCAAATAAGGGCGACTTTATGAGCAAGTGTGTTGAAAATAGTTTTTTTTAAGGTTTGCCTCGCTGTATGTCCCTGGCAACGACGCGTCGCAGCAACCGCGCTACTTACATTCCCATGTTACCTCCCAAATGATGTAAAACGCGCCTTTGTGCGATTATGACACATTTCGGATACCTGTATGGAGATGGTTTCGAGTTGGGCTTTAAGTGCTTGTTGTTATAGTTGTTAAATTGGCCTAAAATTTTGTAGAGCTGAAAGATTAACCTATAAATTTGCCAAATTGGACATTTTTTTTAATACAACATAGAAACATTTATTCTACCTATTCGCAACGTTAATGTAGGTAATGGTTATTCTATTTTATGATAAGAATAATCCCTAAGTATTGACTCATCGCATCGGCGCGCAGGTTAAAATTAATTCAACCTAGAAAAGGTGAAATTTAGCATAGCTGGTGTCGTCACGTGAAGTCAGACGTACCGTACCCCGGGGCCATATCGGTATTTTATCAGTTTTATCACAGTCGAATACATTGACTGGTTACTTCAAGCTCGGATTGTACAAAGTCATATTATTCTTATGACAATTTTACATTGCGCGAAATAAATATCAAAATCTAACAACATGTGCGCTTTAGCTACGATTTAGATCCCACCAGATCCTTACGTTAAAATACAAATGAATGATGAATATTGATAGAAAAGCAATAAATATTTCATTAGTTAACTCACTTTAGTAGATCCACACAAAGAAATATATCTGAGATGATCACAGCGTGCCCTTTCATTTAAGACGTCACACCATATAGTTTGCTAACTTTTTTATTTATTTTCTACTTTGCCCCCCAAAAGTGTTCTTTCGGAGCCAATTAGCTGTGACAGACAGACAGACACACGAGTGATCCTATAATGGTTCCGTTTTTTTTCCTTTTGAGGTACGGAACTCTAAAAATGAAATTCTAGACGAGCGTATTTTAGAAACTGTAAGCGCCTTGGGTTCCCGGCCTCAAAAAGCCAACTCAAAATGTTACTAGGGTAGTATTCTAGTACCTATGTATATTTCGTAACTACTTTGCACGTAATTTAAAAGGAAGGCATCAAATTGGCTCTTCAAGTGGTTGGAAATGATGAAACATCTCTTATTTTTCTCTTTCTTTTTTATTCCTATGACCCACATAATAATTATCACTCAATTTAAGCAAATTTAATTCAATGTTGTCGGTCTTTTCGGTGCCAAACTTTTACTAAACCTTTCTTCATTTAGTTTCGTGTTACCTATACGTGGACAAACTTAACACAACTTACAAGGAACTTCATAAGGATTCCAACGATGTCATCGATTTGAGCAGAGCGGCTTATTTATCATTCAAGTCGCATGCGATATGTGCTCGATACATCACATCTCCACAAATCGAATGAAAGTATCTAGTGAATCACCGAAATGCTACTCGTACTAAGTCGCAAGGAAAGTAACTAACTGTTTACTGATTTTTATGTCATCCCGTAAGTGGTTTTTTTTTTTTACAGATAAAATCACACTTCCTAGCCAGTAGATACCGTAAAAATGTGTGTAAACACTTTAAACCCCTACCGATACCTGTTGTACTCAAAGTCAAAAGCAATGGCATCAAGCGACTATGTAATGTTTACTCGCTTAAAGTTTAAACAAACGAGAAAAAGCCATACGTATATAATGTCATCTTCAATTTCATATTCAATATCTACTCATACTTTTATGACTGCGCTGTGCCATCCAGTTTTTTCAAAGCTTTATTATAGGTCAAGAGATCAAACCACTTGATCACAACTCAAAAGAATTAAACCTATAAAAGAGTCCCTGGGACGTGCAAAAAATAACTGGATTCAATTGAATCAACTATAGATAATGTACTCGTAGTTTGTATAATGTAAAGGCAACAATAATTATTATTACACTACCGAAAGGGGATTAAAGTTCACGTCCAAAGATTATTGAATACAATTATGAATACTAAGAATTATTAAGAAGATAAAATACTTTAAAAAATGAGAGGAAGGGTGATAAAATCACGCATTAAAATGAAGACCGGAATGTGTCGAGTTTTATTATGTGTTGACACGATATTGACATAATTAAGATAAGCGAAGGATTTATTAATAAACAGAGCGCTCATGACGCGGTTATATTGATGATGATGACAGAGTAAAGTAAATACACATTATATTTTGGAAGACGGAAAACTATTGTTTACTATACTTACACTATACCTTTAGCGAGTCCTGCCCCAGTCTGTCTAATTTAGTTAAATTACATTTCTACAAAAAGAAGTGAAATCCCACCAAAAACATTCTGTAAAAAACTAGCCAAGTCTCGATGGAGCTGCTTGTTTATCTCTAAAAAGTATTGAAATCTAGACAAAGCCGTGCCAAGTCTAAGGTTCCTTACTGCGATTTCTTTATTATTATAGTTAATGTTGTGTGACTTGGCCGTTCCGAAATGGTTCCAGTAAAGGATGGTACGGCAGTGTTTGCTCGCGCTCGACTTGGCGGGGGCACTGCCGTGCCCCCAGATCATGACCATTTCAACCTGAAGACATCCACTACTAAACATAGATGGGAGAACAACGACTTCCACAACTATAGCGACCCACGCTTTTTGTCTCCATCGGTCAATAAGTCCAAAATAATGCTAATATAACACACAATAAACATTCAACCGAATAACAAAACCCAACCGAACCACTGTTTTCGAGTCTACCCTAATCAGTAATCACTTAACTAATAAGAATACATACTTACCCCAGGAGCGATTATCGCGTATAAAAATCCCTACCTACAAAATGACTCACTTTGTCAGATAATGCCATTCTACCAGCGTCCGACCACATTAACAAATGTCCCATACAAAATGATAACAATTCCCTTTTGTTAGTTCAACTTTAACCGTCTACTAACTGATACGTTTTAAGGACCGTTCTTAATTAAAAATTAAAAATAACTGAACAATTTTATATTATTTATTTTTAACGGTGATTTCTGTAGCCAACTATGGCAAAAGGATTGTTTCTAGTAGCCATAGTGTTGATGAGTGGTGTTACAGCCAGAATTGTGAATAAATTTAAATGTCCTGAAGTCAGGGCTGTGCCTCACTTCGAACTGGAACAGGTAAGTGTTATTTTACAAAAAACGCAATGTTGTACATGTACATACTAAATCAATTTTACGTAGATATTCCAAAACAATTATGTAAATGAATTCAGTCGTATTAATTGATAAGATTTGTTTTTGGTCATAAATTACGTTTAACTGCCCGAAGCGGGCCTGTAGGTGGTCTTTTGTTTTCAACCCATTAAAATCTGGCCCGCTAAATAGGGCATATACGCACAAGTGTGCTTACGATACATAGAGCATTCTTCCGAAGGTCGATAAAAACGTGTAGACCGAGATGCGACCGCAAATAACCTACCTGGTGGAGTATCAGGCAGGATAAGCATGCGGCCTCAAATTGATGTGGGTAAACCGGGGCGACTTTGGCTTATATTTTCATCAAAAACCCGCCACTAATCAGGTTATATGGGCACCAGCTATTGGAAGCTGGTTGAAACCTTGCTCGCAACTGGGGCCCAAGTGCTTAAAAAAATTGAAGCGTGGCAGACTCTGGACATTTTGAAACATAAATCAGAGTTGTTAGGTTTAAATAACCAATGTATTATCACGCTTTCTACAACTCAGTTATTGAATGAATTTGATTATGAATGGATTAATGATCGCATTTGGAAATAAATATTAATGTTCATTTGTATTAGTTGACTTTGGTGTCGCCGTTTTTACTGGCGTAACCACTATAGGTGTGGCTGTCGATCAGTGACGTGGCGTAAAAGATATCCTTGGGCAAGCCGGTGCAGATTTGGCGTACATTTTCCTTTAGAGCTGTAGAATAAGGTGTTCAAATGCCTGATATTAGGCAAGCCGGTAGGAATCGAGTTCTTTGGACGCCACGCTACTGCTGTCGATAAACATACCTAATCTAGTACGAGGATAAAACCTACACTACGTTAAAAATTATAAAAAAGTTGTGCGAAAAAGTATATGAGGGTCTTGGTAACAGGGGCCAAAAAGTATACCTAAGACGAAATAAGTGTTTAAAAAAACGAACAGGTTAAAACCTGGCAGGCCAAATGTCTATTCGTAATAAATACTCGTACTCGTCAGTTGCAAAGCTTGTTAGAGAAAAAAAAATACAAAGTACTATATACAAATTGCGAGTTGGGCTCCGCGGTCAGTGTAGAGTTAATTGTTTTCTTATCTTTGATCTTTATATGGCATTGACGTATCCAAAGGACAGGGCTAAGCGAGCGCGCAGACGGTTCCAACGCTTTGGCGGTAAAAAGACTGCCAAATCAGTACCAGCCGGCATCGGCAGTGTGACACGCGGCGCGTGCACTGCGCACCTGGTCTTTATAGCTGCATTTTTTTATACGGGGAAAATAGTTCCGAACTGTTCGGATGGGCCTACCCTTACTTTTGAAATCATTGCTATATGGTCGTTATTTCACATTCCTTTGTTACCATAGCCAAAAATCCAAGCTCGAGGCAAACGACAATTTGAAGGAGTGTTATTGCACCTAAATAATTATTCTGGCCAGTGTGTCCCTCACTTACACTGCCTTTCGCGCTACTTATCCTAGTCTATGCTATGCTTAGGCTAGACTTCTTTACAAACAGTCGTTTCTTTTTCAAACGATTTTGACGAAGAATATCAGTATAAACATGTGTTGCAGACCGCAGCCAATGCGTTGGCGCCGGACGCATCATTGATAAACATGCGGACGTCGACAATTGAAATGTACCTACATTCAAGTTATATTAGAAATTGTTACCTAATATACGTTTTATCAATACTAACTAAATGAATAATAATGTATTTTGGAAAGTCATTCAATATCATTTTATATTAATTAGTAACAATACACTTTACAATCTATGTTATGTTACTATACACAAAAACAAACAATATCTAACTTAATCTAGCTTATAAAGTTTGATGAATGCGCCATCTACCAGGTGAGCCATGCCTGCAGCCGCAAAATTTATTAGTTGATTAATGTTAATAAATTAATTATATTTTGTTTCTGAAGGACTCAATCGAATTGCAAGTGCGTACGCGTTCTAAATATTGTACATTACTGAAGTGATCGCGCTACAAAATAATTAATACAATACATATTTTAAAATAAAATAACCTACTTCAAACGTACAAACGTATAAGAAATGCATGAATTATTATAAAAATATTTACAAAAGATTCCAACGAGCTGAAAACCTCTTCTTTTATGAAGTCTGTTAAAAACCGTGTCGTGCCCGAACAAGAATGCGTTTGGTATGGAAATATTGTATGGAAAATACCTAACTAACAAACATCAACCGAACCCTGCATAGAATTAGTATAATTAGGCAAAGATGCAAACAAACGCTTCGAGATATACCTATATGTCTTTCGTGCCTTCCTGTAGCATTTGTGCGTTTTACTGAAATTTAAACTCTATTTCGAAAACAGCTAAGTCGATATTATCAGCAGAGAATTGAGGTAGATACGAGTTTGTAACAGTTACTTTATGTCATCCATTATTCAAAAAACTCCGCAACCTAACGGTGCATTTGTCATTTCATTACCGTAATTTATTTGTTTTCGAAATTTATTTTGGTAATTCTGTATTTATTAGGTTAATACAAGATGGCATTAATGACTCGATACCGATTACACCTAAAGCTACCTATTTCTGAAATTAGTGCGGTTAAATTTCCTGAAATTGGTTGCATTTAGGCCACAGACAACCTCCAAATGTGTTTTAACTTGGTATCAAAGACTTTACATCTTTCCTGAATAAGAAACATGTATTGCAAATGAGCACCTACATAGTACATACAAGCACTGCCACTTAAAAAATATAAGACACTCTACATTCACCCTTTTTCGAATGAAATTTGGAATCAATGTTAAGTTACTTTCCACTTAGATACGAGTATAAGAACAAGTGTATTATAATATTTATAATTAAGTGTATTAGCGCCGCAGATGGTATCACTTCAAATCCGACATCTTAATCGCTATGTTGGCATTTACATGTTAACTCGTAATTAATCATACTATGTATCGGGCACTTAGACGTGTAGTAAAAGATGCCTGGAACTTCATCAGCAAAGGTTAAAAAAGTAAAAAAAAACATACAAATACGTTCCACTGTTTTTCTGTAAAACGGCTACAAAACAAACACAAACCACACACAAAAATTAAAAACCAAAATATAATATGTTTCGATTCAGGGTCCTTCAATTAGCCTATATCAGTTATTATTATGTACATAGTATGTAAAGACTTTATTGCACATTAAATCATACAGAAATAGCACAAAGATGAATGGTTATCTACAAAGGTGAACTTATTCCTGTAAGAGATCTCTTGCAGCTAACCTTGGAGGCAGTAGGTTGAGTCAAGGCATGCATCCGCACCTAAGTGGACCCGAAAATTCACAAGTATAAAATACTATGTATGTAGAAACACTAACTTATTAGGCTTGAAATTAAAACTGCGTATCTCTGCGTCTCTGCGCCTGCATATCGTCGGGGATAGTGCAATACCGCATAATTAGCATATATAGATAAGGTTCAGTTTCAAGCAAATTTGTTAGAAATTGAAACCTTATCTACATAAGTATGCTAATTACGCGGTATTGCACTATTCCCGACGATATGGCCTTTTCGGCCGGGCACGGAGTCCGCGGTCTCCGCCACAAGTCATCCATGCCATCTCTGCCATTAGTCGTTTCAAAGTTGGTCTTAAACATACATTTTTCAAAAACCTTTGAGCAAATGAGAAAGAATAACGAGCTGAAGCTCATGAAGAAAGACTAACTAATAAATTTAATTAATTTACTTTCACGAAGAAAATAGGGTAGTTAGTCTTAGGCCTTAGAGTAGCCTTTGTCAAGATTAGTCTACGGTCTCCCTGGCTTGTCATAAAAGACTTAAAGTGGGTAGGCCAAACATTCGGCTACCCCCAGGGGATGCGGCGAACAACGGCCAACAACCTAGTCCACGGCAGTGCTCGATTTGTTTGAAATTCTAGATTATTCCGTTTAAGATGAACTAGTGTGTAGAATAGTAACTACAAGGTACTCAATTTATGGCAAGGGCAAGGTACAACTGTTTATTAGCATAAAATTAAAAATGCACATGTACCCACCGACTTAAAATAACTAACAAATCGGTTCAAAGTATGCATACTCATAAATTTTATCCCTTGTTTCCCTTATAGAGTGTTATAATTTATTCGAAAAAAAATACTTAATAAAAACTTTCAAATTTGTGGGAAAAAAATAACGTAGATATACCTTTTTGAAATCGGTTAAAATTGTACTAAACAGAAAATTACTGAATAAAATAACATTGTCCATTTCAAGCTCTAGAAATGGAGAACGTTATTGAGTCATTTTCAAAATAGGTGTACGTAACACAAAATAAACACAAAAGAAATTTGGTATTTCATAACACAGCAGAAATTTGTCACACAAAGGATTGGTAAGGGTCAGTTCATGGTTGAGATTTCTCAGCCAGTGATAAATGTATAGGCAAAGTATTTAATGTCATATTATTTAATAAAACCCGATAGGTAATCAACAACATTACGGAACATTAAAACAAAGAACTTTGTACCTAAATAAAATTAAGAGGTAATTATTTTCTTGAGGCATAATTCTGGCTCTAGAACATAATAATAGTACCTAATTTAATAATAACATAATTCCTCAAATGTTACTTCCTGAATGCAAATGCTCGACTTATTGATTAGAATATCAAAATCGCTACATGGATGCCCGTAATATTTGAGGAGTTCCCACAATCCTTCATGGACTCCATCATCAGAACTGAATTTCGAAAAGTATGGGACCAATTTGGAAGTATACTCTTTCGATTAAAAAAATAATTTCCCGGATCGGATCATAAATTACATTTACCGCCTTCCGCCAAATATTTCCGATCGAAGAGTGTGACCTTTGCTGGTCTTCATCAGTTCCAATTCCTGAAATGTTACTTTCTGATTGCTAATGCTCGATTTATTACAGAGAATACAAAAATCGCTATATGTATACCTATAATATTTGAGGAGTTCCCTCAATTCCATATTCAAAATTGAATTTAGAAAAAAACATGACCAATCTGGAAGTATACTATTTCGAATTTTCAAATCGGTTCATAAATGACGGAGTTATGAGTTAACAAACATAAAAAAAAATCAGCCTACTAGAGAACCTCCTGTTTTTGGGAAGTCGGTTAAAAATAAAACGCATTGCTGTGCATTATATATATGGCCTTATATTTTTGTGTGACGCCACACAGCGTAACACATATCTTTTGTGTTACAAACAATGTAACACAAAAGAACGGTTATTTTGTGGCGACAACATGTTCTCCGGGAAGTATCAGAAACATCTAACTAGATAGCCGTATAACTTCACTAATAATACGTTATAACTATAGAAGCCTACAATATCCAATGACGCAGCTTTGCTTTAAATTTTCCGTACTAGTGAAATCCACGTTACACAAAAGAAAAAATAAGTCAACAAAACACGAGCACAACACGTTTCGACCATAATCACCAAAAAGAATATGGCTAAACTGTAATTTGTTATTTTAGTAGTTACTTAGAGTGTTGGCCACATTAGAAAATGACATGGATGCGCTCGAAATAGATAGAATTTACTTGTTATCGTCGTCACACATAAGAATAACACAAAAGAATAAAAAAGGGGACACGTAATATAATCAAGTTTTGAGCGTTATTTTTAAAGTTACGTGAATAATACTTTATACTTTAAATAAAGCACTATTTCCAGTAACGAGTTATATACTAATTATATGTATATCTGCCAAAAAAAGAGGCATTAACAGTATCCGAACTTGCGGGAGTAGTAGTGGGACAACGATATTTTGTATGAACCGCCTTAAATAGAGTTTGCTTTTGTGTTCGATATTTCATTAAATTATTATAATTTAAACCAGAAAATGATTGAAATTATTAGTTTTAAGTATAAGTAACATTATTAACTGACTAAATCTATTTCAGGGGCTTGGTATTATTTATAACATATTTTTTATTAAAGGGGACACACATAGTTGATCAAATGTACAAGTTTTTTGAAAACTGCTCTATTTTAGGTTGTTATCAACTTGGCTGGGTTCAAAGAATCACTTTTCCTCTCTTAAACCTCAAATAATACCATACGGGTTTGTATAAAAATTAAAAAAGTAAAAATGCTGCAAACATTCAACCGATGTAATTAACTTTAACGAGGTTGCATATAAAATCGAACGCCTGAGAAAATAGCACAGCAATGTACTACGAATTAAAAAAGGTGCGAATTTATTTGCAGGCGCGGCAACCAATAGGGACTTTGTCACGTGTTAACACCATCACATCACCACAAAGGGAAAATTACTTTACTGAAAGAGTACTACTATCTTTCTTAAAAATGTTACCTGTTTTCGTTATGTTTAACATGGTTGAACACTGGCTACTAGTATAGTTACGAGTACTTGCAACTTTCTGGCAGACATGTTCGTTCACGTTGTTAGCCCGCTCGTTCCGCTGTGAACTTCCTTTAAAGTTTCTGGAATTCACTTGCTAATATACAACCGAGAAACGGCTCCTTAATTTATGCACACTTGTAATTGAAGTGCATGAAGCATGAATAACTAAGACTGCTATGTACCGTAAAACGGGGTGAGTTGGCTGGAAATCGAAGTTCAAACCTGGATAAAAGTTTATTTTTATATGTGGCACATTGATTTATATACAAAAAAAGTGTTCTGGAGGTAAGAATTTCAGTTTGTCAATGATAGTTTGTTGCTTCATTGCATAGTTTCAACGAAAAATTCATAATAGTAGGCAAAGCCAGCTCACCCCGTAGTTGGGGTGAGAAGGCCTAGCAATGGGGTGAGATGGAAAAATTGCTAGGGTTGATACTTTCGGATCAAGACAATAGCTCGACTTGTCAAGAGATTTTTTTATTAACGTAAAATAAAAAACTCACGTGTTGAATAAAAGTCGATTAACCACTCAGTAGGTAATAAATAGCCTGTATTACTGTATGAAATAAATAAAATGCAAATTTTAATATAACATGTTTATTTAATTTGCAATTTATAGAATTCCTCCGCTACTTCAATTTTTTTTAATATTTACCATTTTATCATAATGTAAGACACTTGACTACTTATGTAAATCGACAACCCTGAACTACGAACACCAACTCCCCCCTCTATCAAACCAGCACACCCCGTTCGTAACACCAACTCTCCCCATTCATGAGCCAACTGTCCCCGTTGTCGAGCCAACTCACCCCTCAGTACAAGCCTGCTCACCCCATAAAAATCGTCAAATGTGGTTGGATCGTTTTCTATGCTAAAACCATTATAAATAAAGAAAATATAACTTAAGTTTTTCTGTTTCCAATAAGCCATGTAAGTACATAAACGATATCCGAAAGGTGGATGAACACTTACTTTGGTAAACATCACTTAAAAACAAAGTTAAATTCAACTAAAAATCCGCCGATTTCGAGCATCAACTTTGACAGTGAATTTGTGTTTCAAAATTGTATGATTTGGCAGCTTAATGTTGCGAAAAGAAGAAAAAATATGTCTAAAAATATAATCAAATTACTTTGAGAGCAACCTAAGCCCAAAAATTAAAGTAACTACTCAAAAATGAAATTCTGGATTCGCAAGCCAACTCCCCCCGCGAATCCTACTCACCCCATTCTACGGTACTTCATTTTTAAATTTGCATTAGTTACACCATAGTTTTGTAAGGCGCATTTTATCATGACTACACTTTACTTATATCTACATCAATAATTATTCTACAAAACAATTATTGTTGTTTCACTTATAATATATTATTCGTTTGCGTTAACTGCGAGCCTCTTGCTTCCCAATTTTGGATCATACCTTAACTGGCAATAAATTAATCATGCGCTTTGGCTAAAAGACCCAGCGTGAAAAAACAAAACCCTTATAGGATTACTCGTCTGTCTGTCACAGCCAATTTGCTCCGAAAGTACAAAACCGATTGAGTTGAAATTTGGTACATATATTAAGGTAAATGACCCAAACACGGACGTGTCACGGAAATATATGAATTTTAATCATGGGGGCCACTTTTGGGGACTCAACTAGAAAATTAAAAAAAAGAGTTTCGTGTCAAACTATATTGTGTGACATATTAAATGCAAGGGCTCACTGTGAGAATCTCAAATATATTTTTTTTATAAATTTTATGTCAATAGTTTTGAAGTTATTTAAGAAAATAGGCAAAAATTTACCATTCCCCCCTTATCTCCGAAACTATTGGACCTAGAATTTTGAAGAATATATGGAAAATAGTCCTGCACCTATAGATTACAGGAAAACCAATAAAAAATCTGTGCAGTAAAATATAATTGTGTTATATTGTTTTGAACGTACGGAACCCTCTTCACGCGAGTTTAAGTCGCACTTCCGGTTTTTTTAAGATGCTGGGCGACTGGTTCGTGGTGGAATACTACGCGAGCGCAGAGGAAGCCCTGTCCTACAGCTGCATGAAATCAGTCTTCGCACAGGACGACCATGTACCGGCCGCTGGTAAAGCCTTAAAAAAATTACTGGACTCAATTCCACAGCTTCTTTCTTGATCTATTTTAGTTGCAGTTTTCTAAACTTCAAGCCTTTCCCTTGTTAGATAACAACTGTTTTGCTAAAAGTATCTGGATGATTTTCCTCGTCTAGCATTTAGTTAACGATGGTATCCTATCACTTTATCAAAGATTATTTGATAAACCATTACCTACAGCTACATATTACAGTGTATACCTACCAGTGGCGTGGCGTAAAAGATATCCTAGGGCAAGGCGGTGCAGACTTGGCTTACATTTTCCTTAAGAGCTCTAGAATAAGGTGGTCAAAAGTCTGATATTAGGCAAGCCGGTAGGAATCGAGTTGTTTGGACGCCACGCCACTGATACCTACCTAGTGTTTTAAACACAACTATTGCAAACTTAACTGTTTAACTAAAACTAAAGCAGATTATAGTAGTGTCTAATTCTCTTCCTTCTTCGGAAATATCGTGTTTTCTCGTGAATAAAGTAAATCTCGTGAAAAAAAAGGCAATTATGTTCAAACTGCTGTATTGAGTTGCTTTGTTTATGACGAAATACCATTTTCAACAAAAAGGGTGCATCTTGACTGTTGAGCTAGTAATGCACAGGCATAGAAAATTATCTTTATCTACTCACATTTTTTATATAATGATATCCAGGCGGTGGATGGACGCCAGGCGTGACCATGAACTTCACGTACCGGTTCGCCGACGACCCTCTTGGGGAGAACCTCTTTGGCAACATTACTTGGCGAGTGGACCTCAACCAGCCAGCGCATTGGACACACGCCGAGAGTACTTGTAAGCGTCATTTTCACATGCTTTAGTTCTTGCCTGTCTGCTTCCATCCGTGGATTCGCCCTTATTCCGGTTGTATATCATCTCGACCACTTCACTAGGACCTAAATTATCTTATGTTTCGACCCAGGACTTTGCATACGCCAAATTCATCTCGATCAATTCAACTGTTACCAGCAGTGCAGTAGTGTCATGCATTAGTTTGAAATTATTGAATCGCTCTATATAAATGTCGTATTTTCTAGATGACGGCGTATATAACACATACGTGTTAGATACAGAGTATAAGACATGGTCGCTGCTGCTGCACTGCGCGGAGCCGAAGGACAAGGCGCGGTACCTGAGCGCCTTCATCCTGTCCCGCAAGACCACGCTTCCCAAGAACGTGATGGCGTACCTTAGGGACAAACTACCGAGGTATAAAGGCTTGAGGTGATACGAGTCGGTCGGTTTTCCATACAAACATAAAGAGGTCCGTGATTTGCTCCACGGCATCGATGATGTCTGAATTATATTTTATTTCATAGCTTGATACATTTCAAATGAAATTTAAATGGTACGAGAACTCTCAAAGATGGCGTTAACTTTAAATGCCCGATTGCACGTTAATTCTGATTTTTTGAGACTTCTCATGTCATTTCGCGCTCAAGCATAATAGATGCCATGGAAGCGAAAGATGACCCTCCTTGTATTTCTATGGAGAACCGTTCGACCCGAATCACCTTAAAGCGAAAAATACGCCTAGACAATTTCTTTATTGGTCACCGGGGTGACAATGATCCGAGAGTCAGGTTATTTCCGTGGAGTGACTGCCATCTAAACTCCGTACCTTTGCATGTTTTGACTCGCCGTACCTATGCGTTGATGTCCATTTAAATTCTTAAAATGAGTCATACATATTTCAAATAAAAGTATTTCCTGTGGACAATACAATGCTCGATATCATAAAGATCTAACAGAAGTACGTGCCTACAAGATTCCAATAACATTAGGCTATTAAAGCCCTGCACTTTTTGATGTCCAAATAATGATGTTAATAACTTTTAATCCTGTAATTTATGTACATAAGGTGCAAACCCGCATGGATCCAATTTTTGAATATTTTGCATACTTCCTCCAGGTACGACATCGACATGAAATACGTGTTCCCGATTCCGCACAACGACTGCAAGGACAAGCCGGCGCGCGCGGACTACTCGCCCGTGCTCGTGCCCGTCGACACCAAGACGCCGCAGAAACCTGGCGTTAGCTACAATGTAGCTATTGATAACTAAACACTGCAAAATTATTAGCTTCCAATACAAAACTATTAGCTTCCAGACCGCGCGCGATCTTCCAGAATTCGAAAACAGATTTGAGGCCACACTACTATACCTGGTGTGAAGTAGTAGGTACAATGCACGCCTCCAGTGGACAATGCACCACCTTAGTTACAGATGTCCCACCTCGAGAATAAAATATCCCCCAATATTCCCTATACAACATGGGAATATTCCTTAATAGCTCACAAGGAATTCACATATATCTCGTGGTTGGAAAAGTATTTTTTAAGAATGTAGGTATTTCTTTGAAAATTCAGCGTAGGCATAACCACCAGTGCTCCAACGTGAACTAGCGGAGTAGGGCTTAGTATAATTATAATCAGTGTATATTTTCAATCTTATCGGTATCACAGTTATGTTTTCATAACCATTGTTGTATTGTCTAGTAATACTAAACATAATTCAATATTATTAAATCTCATTATGATGAGGAATGAATAAAGATCTTAGTTTATTTTGTTTTTCAAGTTTTTGTTATTTCGTATTCTGCTTTTACTCTCCTCTGTATTTTTTTATTACATTTCTTGTTAAACTAGACAACGTGTCTTTGATCTAAGACAACGGATAACGAGTTCAAAATTGAACCCACTTTCAAAATATTGTAACATCAATGGCCGAAATCCAACTTGTTAGACGTTTTATATCATTAAAACTCGATATTACTTTGAGATCAAATTCTAATTATCTTAAAGTAATTTGCGCATAACCTACTCTGTAATGTTAGTTGCGTCCTTAGACCCAGAAAACTCGCACGAAATGATTTTAGTATGAGAGTTCTTGCATTAAAGTTTACTGTAGCCCGCACGGGATGTTCGTTGCGCCCATATAAAACCGCGCTCGCTGTAAAGTTAGAATTATACCTTTACACGTTAACTGCTTTCGAAGAATCGATAGGGCACGAACATTGTTCCAAGTATATTAGTATGCCATACAGGATTCGTTTGCAAACACAATCAACATAGGCACGTTCTGTGGTACACATGCGATTGTTATGATATTCAAACTTGACCGTGTCCAAACTACTCAAGCTACAATAAGCGAACAAAATTGAATAGTCGCTTCTATGGAATATCTTGGCATTGCGTCAATAAATTTACAATTTTCACAATTTACCTGAAGGCGACGGCAAAGAGTAAGAATACTAGATGCTTCTCTTATGAGGCTACGTTAATTTCCTTAATTTACCTCTAATTTTTTTTGGAAATGGTTTGGAGAGTGACAAAGTTCTTTTCTTTTACCATGAGTTTATTAGTCTTTTAAATTAGCCTCATTTGTGACCAGACTAGGAATTTTAAGTTCTCGTCAACATTTCTTATGCTAAACTCCAAGTTTATGATGGTAATGTTCGCCTTAGAGTCAAAATTGCTTGAAAGTTCCGAAAAGAAGCTGAATCAAATTGAGATCCGATTATTGCAATAATTGCTGGCCGAGCCATATGAACAAGACGTGGAGGTTTATCGGAATAATTCATTAGAAAAAAAATCAGCGCTAAAAAAACGTATAACCAATAACCACATTTTTACTAAAAATAACTGGCCAAGAGCATGTCGGACCATGCTCAGTGTAGGGTTCCATAGCCGTAACTATAAGGTAAAAAATACGATGTAAAAAAAAGTACAACTACAAAAGAGCGTATCTTTATAGCAATTACGTCCTTTTGTTGAGAAGCGCAGTTTATCGGCAATAACTCAAAAACGGTTAATCCGATCTTGTTGAAAATAATTTTCGTTGAAAGTATTAATTGAGCGTTATCTTTGTAATTTTTTTTATATTTTTCGGACACACGGTTTAGAAGATAGAGGGGGGGGGGACACAATTTTCACAACTTTCGGAGCGATTATTTCCAAAGGTATTCACTTAATCAAAAATATTACTTAAGAACCTTAAAATGTTTTCAAAAGAGCTGTCGAACTATGTACCACACGTTGACATTTTGTGAAAAAAATTTTTTTTAGCTTCGGCTACATGTATGGAGTGCCCCCCCTAGATTTTTTTATTTTTCTTATTTAACTACCAAACTTAGTTGCGGCATCTACAAGACATCTATATTCCAAATTTCATCAGTATAGGTCTTGTAGTTTTTGAGTAAAATACCTGTGACATACGGACGGACGGACGGACGGACGGACGGACGGACGGACGGACATGACGAAACTATAAGGGTTCCTTTTTAGCCATTTTGGCTACGGAACCCTAAAAAAACCGACCGCGGTGCACTTTAAAACTGCATAAAATCCGCCATTTTGTTTATTTTAACGAACTTCATACCCAGTGACACTCGCACCATCAAGACGAATCTAATGATGTATCATTTATCAAAATCGGATGTGCCGTTGAGTAGTTACGAGCGGACACAGGAACGGACATACATACATACATACATACATACAGGTCAAACACATAACCCTCCTTTGGGCTTCGCCGCAGTCGGGTAAAAAGTCAGCAGATCTACGTATGTTTCGTGCATGGATAGGATGAGTCTATATAGACTCATCCTATCCATGCACACCATGCACCATGCCTAGGTATATACCTATTAGCAAACGGGGTATTTACGGTTAGCTCTAATTTCTCCAGTGAAACAGACTGTGTAAAAAGTGCCAATGTAAAGATTTAAATTATATATAGGCATATTTACAACTTAGTAACTTTTACTTATACTCTTTGGCGCGCGTCAATAATTCAGGCATCTTGCGTAATGTCTCGGCTATAAGTATGGCGGCAACGCGGTGAGGTGTTTTTCATGACAACTTAAACATGGGTGCGTCGCGTCTGTGTGTATTCCTGGCAGTTTTAGTGAGCGCGAAAATGGTGGCGGCACAGGTTTGTTATAGTGGTTACGTTTTTTATTATTGCATAATTATAAGGTTGAATAAATTGGTACAGAGTTTTCTAAGACAATAATCTAGGGGGAGTTTCCTTCGCTGTAAGTACTATAAAAGCCATTAATCGAGCTTACCAACTTAAGCTTACTTTGTTCAATCTCCTAATTCTAAATTAAAGTAGAAATTAAACATGCCTACTTATACACTTACCTACTATCCATTTTAATATTAGAGCATAGGTATACAGCTGCAGATAAAAAGAGATAGCGGAACATCGTCCGATCATCGTATTCTAAAGAAATGACCATGACCACAGTATAATACAGTAATTTTTCTTTCTACAAAAGTTGCATCGCGTGCTTGAATGTGTGCGCGCTGTGTACTAACACAGTATAAGCAAAGAAATAAGGATGCGTAAGAATGCTCCAGTACGGGTCGCACTTATACAGACGAGCTGTCGCGCGCTCCTAAATGGCCAAAGTTGGATTGTTCGTCTTTATGCTTTGCCACGACCCTCAGTAATGAGAAAACGTAAAGTAAGTGAGGAAGCGTAAATTTTTGCGAGATGGAAAGCTGAGCTTCTACAGAGCGACAAACGTGCGGAAAATCCCAACTCCACTTTACGCGAGCCCATGGGATATACAGGGTGGAACGGAACGAGGGACTTTCCTGCAAATGTGGCATTGTTTAGCTTTAGTACATTATTTCCTCCGAATAAACTAAGTTAATACCTATCACCGTTTTCAAGTTACAGCTTGTTAAACTTTCATGCAAAAAACTGCGCGTATCAACCCTATTTACAGGCCATACGCGGACGCGGGCGGCGGCGTGTAGTGTAGCGATAGCGGGCGGCGAAGTAGTAGGGTTGTACAAATATCAAAAAGTACTATTTTTATAGTTTTGTTTTTCTTTATTATTACAATTCTACATCAAATATATGACACTATATTTTCAGGAAAGTCCCTCGTTACATCCTACCCGGTATAAGCATACACTTATCCCCCAACTCGCATTTTTCACGTTTTACGCGATTTGCATAACGCAAATCGCGTAAAACGTGAAAAATGCGAGTCGATTGTATTGATTCGAACCTGTTATTTTTGAGGTCGGTGCCAGCTAAGGAGCTCAGCATAGCCAGCTTTGCGTGGCAGTGGCAATCACCGACTTCAAAAATAACAGGTTAGAAACTATAAATATCTGTATATGTATATATGAATCGTTGATTATCCATTTCTTTGGGGTAATTAGCATATTATTTTCTGGTTTTTAGTTTAAGTTTTTGGAAGTCGGTTTTTATTTTTTGTTTTAAAAATTTACTTTATCTTTATTAATCCCGACGCAAAAAGAGGGGTGTTATAAGTTTGACCGTTATGTGTGTGTTTGCCGATGGCGCCGTCACTCTTATACGGGTAACCAATTTGGATGCAGCTTTTTTACATGAAAGTAGGTTTCTAGTAATAGGGTATTTGACAACAATCAAAATAAATTCATTAACTCTAACCAGCAAATTACGCTTCCAAAACAGCCCGGATAAAATCATTCAAACTTATTTTTGTGCCATCAACAATTTTACAATGACGAAAACTAAAAATAAGGCTCCATGTTGAGCATGACGTCACAAGATAGTATTTCATACTAAACTGCATACTTTCGGAGCGTTTTGACACTTCATAAAAAGAAGCTGATTTGAACTGTCATCAAGTAGTCTATGGTTCTTAGATATGTTTCATCAAAATTGGTTCAGCCGTTCATGTGATATACTAACGTGAAATGAAGACGTCTGGGGCTTTTTAAATTTTAATTTATGCTTTATACGAATATTGAATACCTACATACACACAAAAGGATACTGTTCACCAGTACAATGTCGTTCTCAATGCCTTTATACACAATTTACTGGAACTAATCAACGGAAGATGGCGACATAATAGGTGTCTGTGCTTATACATATTAGATCGCGACCTCGTTATTTTTCAAATTAAGTAATTTAAGTTTATTTGTGTATGAACCCTTATAACGTGATCTACTTTGTTGCTTAAAAGTGATTTACTTTGTTGCTCGTCCGCTCGTCTGTCCGTTAGCAATCAATAAGGTAGCTGCATTAGTTTACGAGATATTATGCCTATTTTATGTTAGTGAACCGGAATATTTGCTCTCTTGCTAAGGTCGTAAATTCAATATATAAAGTCTATTATTTTTTAGAACAGTTATTTAACTGTATCTATAGTATAATAGACTTATAATACATACTTATGTGTACTTACTTGTTTATAATAAAAAAAAACAGTTTTCACTCCTTTTTTTGGACTTAAAAACAATATAGGTATATACCTGCTGAGAATCATGAGCACCGACTATTGATTCTAATATGATAAAAAGTGTCTTAATATTTTGACCTATCCCAATTTATTAATAATCCGCAATCAAATGAATTCAAACCGCTTTTTTGAGAACGCCCACTTATCACTTTATTAACTTGCATTATTTCCAGCCAAACATTTTTAATCAACTCTTCTGCGACTTGCTGTGTGACGACGATGATGATTACGATTCCGACGAATCGTGGATCTTCGGTATCGATTGTTCGGACTGCTCGGATAGCAAACCATCGAAGAGTAAAACAACCACACCGGCGCCAAAGGGAACGCAGCAGCCGATTAACCTCATGATACGTGAGTTTTAGTATTTTGTAATTTATCTTTTCTTCACCGTTTCCTCATTCCTTCTTGGCTTGATCAAGTCTTTGAGCAACGCGGAGTTCGCCTTAAGGCTCACCTCACACACACCTAATGTTATCAATGAAATTTTCATTTTCACTTCGTCAGCGGCCATGCCGCCATCAAGCCCGTTGGCATGCCCGCCCGGCCGTTGGCATTTGTGCCGCCAGGCTTTCCGCACAAACATGTCGCCGGCAGGCCCCCGGGTATTATCAGTGGCATTATCAAGCCACGGGTCATACTAGTAGCGTACCGGCGGTGGCACACCCGCGCGCGGCAAAAAGCCAACCAGGCCGCCGGCATAATGTGTAAAAGTTTTTAACGAGACATAATCACTACTTTGAAAAAAACTCGTATTTTAAAACGTCGTAGAGCAGTGGTTCCGAACCTGGGGGTAATTAAAAAAAACGAAGTTTTCTCAGCGGTAATACGCTTGAATGTTAAGACGTTTTACTTTGAGCAGTTTCTTATAAGCTTATAATACCAATTTTTTTGGAGGAGTAATAATACAAATCTCGATATGAATGTGGGTGATATGGTAATAAAGGTTAGGAACCACTGTCGTAGAGAAAAACGTCAAATGTTAGATACGAACTTCATATACACTTAATGCGTTTTTTACCTGGATCAGTATCAGATACGTGTCATTTTTAAAGTAGTAACGACATTCCCCTTTGCCAAGCACACGTCAAACAATAAGGATTTGTAGTTTGTCAAGAAACAAAATTTAAATTTGCAGTCGTGAAATAGTACATTGTGCACAGAGAGTACTAAGAAGGGAACTACTAACGAGAGTCTATTTGGAGCCCGACGCCGTAGGCGGAGGGTTTTTTAATGACTCGAGTTTGTAATCCCCTTACTGCCCGTGATACACACAAGGTTTTTCATCACATTTGCGAGGAAAAAATAAAAAAAACCTAAAAATTAAATAAACTAAACGCACCCGCTAAGAGACAACTTCAACTATCAACTTTTTCAATATAGTCTTCCACAGATAACGCTAAGAACTGCGTTTAGTTTTAAAACTTGACAGGCTATGTCGCCAGATTGTACCGATTTTCAAAAAAAAATTGTAAACGAAATTAATTTAATTGCATTAAAATAATTGCAAAAACTACTGAAATAATAGTAAAATATACCATATAAGTTGTATATACACTAAAATTGGTTTTGTAGCCAAGTTTTGAAGATGTGAAATAAGCCTTGGCTGATTTGAAACCTCCTTAGTCTGAAATGACGTACTATATTTTAAAACTAAACTCATAACTCCCTCGGGAGTTATAGATTTTCATACAGCTTTTCCTCCCGTGGGAGTTATAGATTTTTATAACCCACGGGAGGTAAATCGGCTCGAGCTGGTCTATAAGCCCGCGTGTTATAACACCCTTTACGAGCAAGTGTGATGAAAATGTATGTGTGTAAGTATATGTAGGTATTTTTTGTATAATATGTCTCCTGCAAAACGGCAATGGTAATCTGTTTTGTATCGGTAAAATGGGCTATGTACAGTGCCGGATTAGCCATATAGCAAGAGTAGCAAATGCTACGGGCCCCGCGCCCACTCGCAAAAGGGGGTCCCCGCGCGAAAATCATAATAAAAAGGTATTGTTTCCTCACTTTTGAGCACAAAAACAATAGGTATATCTCTAGTAAGTACAATTATTGATTCGAACACTTAATTTTGCAGCGCCTTCCAGCGGCATGAACCTGACCCTAATTAACACGGGCAGTTCTTGGTGGATGAACCTAATGCCCTGGCTGGCCGGGCCGGCCGCGGCGAACACCCCCGCGGCCACTACGGCGGCGCCTGCGACCACCGCAGCGGGCACCACGGCAGCAGGCGGCACCACTGCCGAGCCAACTACGACCGCCAAAGCGTAGTTCGCTCAAATATAGCCGTCACAGCCAAACTACATAGATTACTTTAATAATCATTAATTTTCCTATAAGTATCATTATTAAACAATTATTAATGTTAATTTATTTGCAGCAACTGGTAGGTACAAATCGTTCGAAATACTCATAAAAATCTTACAATTTTGAAAAGATATTGTACCTACACTTTCGCCGCCTCCCACAGGCATGGCATTATCGGACTTCTATTTATGATCATACAAAGAACCGGTAAAAAAGTAGAATACCTAGTACAAATCGTTAAGTAAAACCAAACAAAATTACTGCTTTGTGTGGCGCTTATATGGCGGCCATTTGGCCCCGTCAGAAAAGTATGGCATGGTGATTTTCGTGAATCGACGATTATTAGCTGAGCAAAAATTAGCCTGGTACAATAGTACATTACACAACTAGGGTGGTAAAACAAACAAAGGCCGAGATCGCAGATGTTTGCGGCGCGAGCTGCAAGCAAGGGTACGTTGTTGTGTACATCATTTTATGTCTACACTACACACGTGCGGAAAAAGCCACTTTATGGCCAGGTGTGGCATAAATGTAATTTTTTTTATTAACATGTTTGCGTCAGTATGGGCGGGCGGCTGTAGCCCACTCGGGAGAAGGGCATTACGCTATCGTCTACTTCGTTTTTCATCGACTATCGGAAAATACAAGAATTTTTGTGGTACAAAGCGTTCAATTCTCGTAATTTTTCCGACACGCTCTGCAGACCTGTATCTCAATATAGCGAAGAAGTCAGAGAATTCTCATTATAAAAAAGGTTCTCGCAACTTCGTTCGCGAATCGTCCGAGATCAAGATGGTTCTGTTCTACCATAGAAATAAGAGGTTTTTTTTAGAATCACGACTTCAAGTTCATCGCTAGCTAGGTATAGCAATATGCCCATCCCGTTGCCACTTCAACTTGCTACTCGTAATTCTGAAAGCTAACATATATCGGTAACACTCGTTAACTTGGTACTGGTGTATGTAGGTAACATAGCAGGAAAATTAAGGAAAACTTAAAGTTGCTGATGTCACCGTGTCTTTTGGCGAATTGTACTATAAACATATAGGTTATCTTTATACATATAGCTGTATTATCTATTAAAGTTTAAATTATTATACTATCGGTGTTTGAATAAGTTGTTAAGATAAACTGCTAAAAAAATTGTGTTGTTTGTTTACTATGATCACAATTATTCACCCTGGTATTGATTGGACCCAAGGTTTTTGAATTCTATATGGCCATTATTTTCTTTTATAACTAACTCTCTATGCTCTTGCATTTGCTTAAAGGAAACTTTGAGACCCAACGGATTACTAATATTTGGGCAAAAATCTTTTCCCAAATTATCATATCGCAAACTATTTTTCTCAAATTATCATTTAGCAAAAAATCATTACTCAAAACGACTTTTCGCAATTTTACAATTAGCATTTTTTTTTGTCAAATTATTGTTTGACAAATAATTACTTTATACTTCGTGTATTTCGTTAAGTGGGTAGTTTGTTACTACGTGCCTGTGATATGTGGATATTTAATATTTATTCATTTGTATGTAGTATTCATTTATGCATTGATTAGTTAGTAGCGTAATAGTTGCTACTGTTGGTATACTAATATTTGGTATATACCAGTTCGTTTCTGCAGAGGTCGCAGGTTTAACCTTATACCAACTTTTCTAGTAACTAACGAAGCTACCCGGACAGAAATGGGGGTTTGATTAAGGTTTTCTTTTAAAATAACTATGACCCACCAGCAAGTCGACGAATCCCCGCTTCGCGCGGCTTTTATTTCCGCTCTAAGGAACGCAAGGTACCTACCTAACGAATCTAAACTGGTTAATCTAAAGGTTTTTTGAAAAGTTTTCTTTACTGCCCTTTCCGGGGGTCTTCGCCAACCCGTCCCCCTGTTTGTATTGTGGCAGTTCATATGAAATTTATTTAGATTGTATAAAAAAATTGTATTTTGCTTAATGATGTGATAATTTGACGAAGTAATTTTTTGGTATATAATATTAGTCAAAATAAAACGTTTGCTTAATAAACGTTTGTCTTAATAAAACTTGACGGAGTAAAATGATCCCAAATGATAATTTGGCCAAATTAATAAAATACGAAATGTAAATTTGCTAAAGGTTCGTTTGGGAAATGAAACTGCCTACTGCCATAAGTTTTTTGGGAAGTGATATTTGGCGAAAGATATTTTAGTAATTTACCCAAAGGGCGGTACACCACACCCACCACTAGTGTCTTTTGCTCGAGAGACATTGTTGGCGTAGGTAGCGGCGGCGGCGACGTTGCGCTAACATTGCGTCGACGCTGTGCGGGCGCTGACAAGGCTACGACAAACGCACGAAAGACACTGGTGTGGGGTGTACCTTTGATGGAATATGGAGCAGCACAGTTATAGTAGCGTTGTATGTGAAATACGATAACTTCGACACGGTCCGTGAAAGGCGAACCGGTAGGTCGATCTAGTTATGTTTAACCTAAGACGTAAAATTCGTAGCCTAGCCTTGGCAGAGGACCCAATCGTTCATTAAAAGTGTTAAGCTATGTTATCAAACATAAGTCACATATTACTCGCGTAATACTATAAAAATCAGACATACTTACGTATAAATATATAAAATCTACCCTAATATCTACACTTGAAATAATAATAATTATAATGATAATAAACGAACACTATTCCAAAAATTAAACAAATTATAATACATATTAGACTCTTAACATTTCCTTTTTAAATTGTGTCTACTCCTACCACTTTAATTAAAGCATTTAATCAATTATAATTATTATTTTGACGACACGTTTGGCTTAGTGGGACTGACACCGCCTACGAAGCTAGAGGTCCCGGGTTCAAATCCTGCTTGAGGCAAATATTTGTGTGATGAGCACAAGTATTTGTTCGTAAGTCATGGATATTTTCTATCTATTACAAGCATTGCTTAGTTTGGAATTCGGTCGATTTGTGTAAGATTGTCCCCCGATATTTATTATTTTACTTTTATTTAATTATTTTATATCTCATTAGGTAACTATTTTAGTGCTCGACCATTAACCGGGTGGGGCCCACACATCGAGCCGGCCGAGATAGAACCTAATCTAAGACAACTGAATTCCCAGATTTGTATGGACTCCGAATTACCTAAGACAGAAAACTATATTTTTAACTATAAAGCTTTTACTATAATGGAGGTGGGTACTTGTTTTGTCACAAAGTTGACAGGTTAGACAATTTAAAATATTGTCCGTTCTATTAAGTTAAGTTAAGTTTAACCGTACGTTTAAATAAAGAGTCCCAGGTACGCCATAGGTACAAGAATTGTGCAAAAACGTCAAATTCCTTCCTAAACCTAATTCGATTATGAGTCTCCTTTAAAATATACGCTCTCAACAAGAGTTGATAAATGATAAATAATGAGATTTGATGAAGAATTGATGAAGCATATCTACTTAAACTTGAAATTTGACGACGGTGTTTTCATAACATTTCAAGAGAAAAATCTCAATAATGTTGTACTCGTATTGTTCTCGTAGGTACGCTATTGCGTAAATATTGTATTTGTTGTTAATTCAGAAAAGATATGTCGATGCATTTTTAAAAATAATGCGGTATATTTTGTACCTAAATGTATGACGAGGAAGGCCTAAAACCTAAAACTATTACCTTTGGGTTCCGGATCACCTTTGGTCACCTTAGTGGTATGGTCCAATAATTATCCAATAATCCAGTATCCGCACCAGTTTGAGTACCTACTGGTGTATTGCTCTTCATGTCTAAATGTCTAAATGTCGCGTTGATAATAAACGAAGTTACACGATAAATTCTCATAGATGAGCACAATCGCTTACATTTTCCAAAGAAGACTGACAATCCATCCGTCAACGTCGTATTTCCTCCTTTTAATCTAAACTGCCTGCATTACTTAAAAAAGGATCTAATACTAGAAGGTCAGTCATAACATAACTAGCGCCCTCTCTGCGACTTTATCCAAGCCAATAATCAGATATTTCTGGCTAATGTAAAGTTGTTATTTTATCACGATACGACATGTATATTTATTGTGTATCGGATATCTCTGAAAAATCTGAAATTAGTTCAGACTGCAGCAGTTAAAAATAGTTCCTAGAGTAAAATAAATAATATAAGTAAATCGATAAATCGCATCGCATGTTGTGATTTTTTTAAATCCCGTGCTTATTTCCACGTATCACTTTATAAAAGTAAATTATACTGAATTAGTACCTAATGTATGAACAACCATAACAAAACAAAGTCTTCCTCGCGATCGGTTAGTCCCGTTCTCCGAATCGCGATAAATTAAATCGACTAATTAAATGTTTTTTCTCGTCTAAAAATAAAACAAGATGGACTGCATCGTCACAAAGAAGAGGAACGACCGCTTGATTGCTCTTGAAGCGTGGACCGGATGCCCTTCTGCAGCTTAATTAGTGTTTTTAAATGATGCGCTCTGAAATACTATACATTTAACAGTCATATATAACCATAAACCTTATTAATAAGGACCTAAAGTCCATTTTACTCTTTTGAATCTCACATTCATCTATCTATAATCAAAAATGATCAGAGATCAATTGAGACTGCTCCGTTTACTAGTGCTGGTCTTTGTGTCTTAATGCTCTCTGTACTTTGTTAACGTCAAATCAGGAAAAGTTAAAGATTCCTAAAGTTCCTTACATATGGAAAATTACACTTAATTATGAAATGAAGGGATGTTTAGGTACTCAAACAACATCATTGACTAGAATAGATGGCACCTAATACCAACTAGCAAAAAAATTCAAGATAAAACACGGGAAGACCACCAACTCGATGGTCAGACGACATCTCCTGCACGGCAACTAAGCAGTGGACGAGGCTGGCACAGGATCGAAGAGTGGCGGTATACTACCCAGCAGTGGGTGTAGGTATACAGACTCAATAGACAGAACAGACGGAATGTCAACTAAATGTTTTTAAATGTCAATCTGCAATGTTTTTTCGACGGCTTACACAATATAAGGTAAACGTCCCAATGCTCGACAGTTCCACACGCTAATGCCCAATTAAATAGTCGACACTCTGCCGTTACCTCTATTCCTAAGTTGCTGTTTGACTTAACGTTCAAAATGGCGATTACTGGCACAGTGTCGAGCACTCGGACGTTTACCTTACTAGATGCCATCGGACACATGACTAGACTAGATACGGGTTCAGCGTAAAAAATCGAACAACATAGAGAAGTTTTGTGTAACTGACACCGAGTTTAGTTTGTTACATAGGTACAAAGTCAGCTAATATAAAACTTGTTAAAAATTACTTCAACAAGCATATTTATTCAATTTCATAGCCCTGTCATTCTTAATTGTACCCTATTATATTTATATTGGTCATATTCGTAGAAATGTTTATTATTCGATGCGGGCCCCACTTACACAAACAGTACCGTGCTTGTTTAATTATGATCCGTGCATACTGCAGGACAGCGTCAAGACAGTCGTTCAAATGACGCCAGGAAGACATTGTTCATTTTCAGGGTTCCGTCAAAGTTGCTTAAGTCAATAATATTTGCAAAGACATAGTATTATAGATAAAACATTCCAAAAATCAAGTGAGGTAGTGAAGTGCATGTACTTTTACTAACTAAGCTCAAACAAAAATGTGAGTTATGTTATGAGGGTGTGTCTTTTTTACGGACAGATATTCAAGTGTTGTGTGAAAATACAAACATCCAGTAGTCATTTCCTTATTTAGTTCGCACGCAAGATGGGTTCTATTTTTAGAACTTGCGAAATGATAATTGTAATCAACGGAACTTTATTATTTGATTGGGTATCAGCGTAAAAATAGAGTTTAACAGGATATCGGCCATAGTAAAGAAGCGTCATCACACACACAGCCTGGTTCTTATTGAAGTAACCTGTATGTATGGAATGAAAAAAAGAAAGAAAATACATTTTTTCATGACAGCACCAAATGAGAATACAGCAAAAAAAAGAAAAAATACTTAAAGTAAAAGTTGAACGCTGCCACAAAATGGTACCACCACAGCAAAATGCCGTCCTAAGAGCCAATCACATGACGGGTCCAGGATAGACAGACAGGATGATTATGTAAGATATACTTTGGCTTGGCTTAGTCGGCTCGGACCACATACAGTGAACGCGACCATTAATGGCAGCGCCAACCAATTGTGCTGTTGTATGTATGGAACCTACTGATTCCTTAATAATTATAACTATCTTAGTAATCAATTATATGCTAGGAAAAGGGAAAATGGCAGGCGAGGCCACTGGCATCATCCTATTCTAGTCTTTCTTTGGTTCCTCTTTTATTGAAGATTAGTAGTACCTACTACTAGATCATTATAAATCATCTTGGCGAATTTCAAATTGTTTTCTGGACAACTTTTGGATAGAGGAGTCGATGCATAAATTAACAAAATAAATGAGTAGGTGGCGAGGAATACATAATACACTTGTGCTACAGTTGAAACAGTTACCAAGAATGTTGTCTAAATTACAATTGCAATTACAATTGTTGTAATTTCTTACATACCTACTTCAGGAGCGATAGGAAATAACTAATTTTGTCTGGAACCCTCGACACTGCTATAGATTCAAACGCTGCCATTATTTTTTAATTAGGAAGCCGGGCCGGTAAAAGCCTTCCGCCATAGCGGCAGGAAAGCATCATCGATGTGTATTAATGAAGTTGGTGCACGCATTAAACGTTGGCTGCGCGGACGCATGTTAGTCGTGCGTCGTTGGCGCAGCAGACCACTCGTCAACTGTCAAAAGTTCAGTGACATACAATTTATATAATCGCGGGTTTAGGTGTGTGAGTTCGTACACGGAATTTTTGTCTTGGATTTTTGGTTGGTATTTTTCAATATTATACTATTTGGAAAAAATTGCGCTCATGGAAATACCTACACTATAAACAACTGGAAAGTATATTTTTTATTAAAATATTTAGTCTCCCCTATTATTCATTATCATTTATATAAATAACTTATGTAAAACACATCATAACGATACCTAACATACTACTTACGTTACCGACGTTACCGTGACTTACGTTAGAACTTAGAATAAAGTTTCGAAAATTAATAATTTGAGATATAGAACTATTATTTAAAAATGTAACAAAACTATACACTATACAACAGTGGCGTGGCGTTGAAGAAATCCTTGGGCAAACCGGAGCAGCATTGGCTTCAATTTTCTTTAAGAGCACTAGAATTAAGTGCTGAACTGCCTAATATTAGGCAAGCCGATGGGAATCGAGTTCTATGGACGCCACGCTACTGCTATACAATGATGTAACTGTAAACAAACAATGCACTAACGTGCGTTCGTCTTATCTGTCACTGATAAAAAGTTCGCGTAACACATTAAACAAATGTATTCAACTACGTTCTCTTTATCTGTCTTAGTAAACAATGCTTACCTAAAAGCCGTTTTCTGTCTCATTGTAGATCTTGCTTTCTTCTAAATCATCAACACCCTAGCGCCTTTTCCCGTTTCCTTTCGAGTTATGCTTTGACCGTGACCTCAGAGTTGGCAGCTCCCGAGCTAGTAGTAAGTAGCTAATAGTTTAATACAATGTATAGGCGAGGTGAAATATGACCACCGTAGCACCTGCGATAAGGATTGATTTTTCTTAATACTAAAAAAATATATATTACTACATGTCTGTAATGTTAAAGTTTTAAAGATAAGGTAAGGGTGATGTCGGATTATGTAGATCAACGCGGGAAACATACAATCAGATTATTTTTACGCAATAAGTTATTTAGAGCCAAATCATCGCTCTTCTTAAATGTGTAAATTATTTGTCAATACTTAGTTATAATCTGTAGATGTAGATGTACATAATGCGTGACAAAAAGTTTGCAGAAACTAAGGAAATGTTTATTGAGTACTCCACGCGAACTCGCAGACATTCCATTCCATGTTTTGCAGGAAATTGGTAATTATGTTTAGGTAGCTAATAATTAGACGCAGGTGTGGCAGTGTTGACGCGTTAAGCACAGATCTGTTAACTAATATTTATTACTAGGTGTATTTATTAAATAAATAAGAATTTACTACGATTTTTTAAACGAATGTTCCTTTTACATTCAAACCGCCCCTGACTGGCTCCACAAACAAACGAGCGCCGTTTCGCAGAGCTATACCTAGCCCGAAAGAAGGACAGTTCTCAATTCGCCTGTACGTTTTTAGGGTTCTGTACCCAAAGGATGCCAACGGAACCCTATTACTAAGCCTAAGGGCTCTAACTTTGATCCATAACAGGTAGAGACTTGAAAATTTCACAAAATATGTATTTTTACTGCCTCCGTAACAACAAATAATAAAAATAAAAACAAAAACAAAAAGATAAAAACAAAAGGGAAAAAAAAACTCGCTATACAATTAACGTGTTTATTAGGATTTCTTACCTCAAAAGGAAAAAACGGAACCCTTATAAGATCACTCTGTTGTCCGTCTGTCTGTCCGTCTGTCAAGACCCCTTATTTCGGGAACGCGTGGAGGTATATCGAGTTGAAAATAAAACCATATTCAGGTCTATAATCCCTTGAAGCTGTGAAAATCCAACTTCTAAGTTAACAAGAAAAAAAGATACGGCCGTTTAATGCCGCAAAAAACGTAAATTTTGACACTCTCAAGGAAACCGAACAGGGTACTTTCCGTTGACCTATGAAATGTGGCAAGTAATAGTACTTAGTATAAGACGGCTTACACTACCAGTATAGGACAAAATCTAAAAACTATACATTTTTAATAAAATAATAAAAAAGTAAACTTTACTAAGGGAATGAAAATTTCCCTACAAATTTGTACGGAAACCTCGGTGGGCAAGTCTGACTCGCTCCGTGGTTTTTCGGAGTCCTTTTGCTTGATTTTAATAATGATAATAGGTATACCTAACCTAACGAGTATGGCAAATACGGTAGAAAAGCATTACAGCGCCCCCAAATCTAAATCCTATTCTATTTCCTATTCTTACGGAAAAAGCCGCTTTCTGGCCAAGTGTAGACATAAAATTATGTACACAACACGGGATGCAATAAAGCCCTCGATCGCATATTTACGTCCCTCGCCTGCAGCTCGGGCCGCAAACATCTGCGATCTCGGCCTTTCTTTATATTACCACCCTAGTTATGTAATGTAAATGTACTATAACGATATTGAAAAATAAACATGTACTTAGTAAAAATCATCTCAGTAGCCGGTTCAGTCCAATAGCTCCAAATTATATTAAAGTTAATGCTTACCAAGACTGAAGCAGTTGCGAAAACGGTGCTTCCTGCCCTGACTAAAATCTTGTCACATCGAAGTTGCATTACCTAATTATGCAAAGCATATTTCATATTCATTAATGCATTTTATGTCTTTTTCTCAAGGAAATGGAACTCACACGCGTATGTCAATTAAATTTGCACGCCAGGTGAACCACTGCACGCACATTAACGATAATTAGTTGAATTAATTTATACTATCCATATACATATTACTACACCCTCAACTTTAACATCAGGCCTAGGTTAGTACATTACATAACAAGGGTGGTAATACAAAGAAAGGCCGAGATCGCAGAAGTTTGCGGCCCGAGCTGCAAGCGAGGGACGTAAATATGCGATCGAGGGCTTTCTTTATTACCGCCCGTGTTGTGTAACATCATGTTATGTCTACACTTGGGCAGAAAGCGGCTTTTTCCGTACGCGCAGCGTGCGGAAAAAGTCACTTTATGGCCAGGTGTGGCATAAATAATATTCTATCGAGCGTCTATTGAGGAAAATTGGTAAATTTGAACCAAAACAAGATATTTTCTCATATTAAAGTATGCCTATCTATTCATAATTCGCATACTTACTACGAGGCATTAATTCTAAAACTATCTCGATAGTTAAATTTGAATAAAGATACGTTATTTTCATCATTTCTATGTATATCCAACCGACCAATCAATGACTCCTAACGCTGAACATGTTTTTTTATAACCAATCCTATTAAATGTATGCCTACTACATTTAATAGTACAAGCACAGACTGTAATTACTTCATAAAATTTTATTGATCAATAAATTTTTAGTACTGGAATAAGACGAAAATTATTTTTTACAGATAGCTATGATATATATCAGATTTTGAATATTTAAATGAAGTCCGAATTCACGATGCAACCCAAGATTTTTGGACTATTAGTTCTGATGTTCTTAGCGCCTAATGTGCTTACAAAATCAAGAAGATTCTCTAAACTACAATCAGACCCACTATCCAAGACGAGGTGTGATTTAATGTGTTTTGACGCCGTTAAGGAGAATAGAACACAAGTAAGTATAATATTAATCGTTGTTATTTTTAACCGACTTCCAAAAGAAGGACGGTTCTCAATTCGTCTGTATGTTTTTTATTTTTTTTATTTTTTTTTTTTTGTGTGTTTGTTCACCGATTACTTGAAGACGGCTGGATCGATTTGGAAAATTCCTTTTTTGTTTGAAAGGGTAGACTTTCGAGGTGGTCCCATTGCAACCAAATCAGGATCTGATGATGGAATCTTGGAGAAATCGAGGGAACTCTTCAAATATTATGGGCACACATATAGCGATTTCGGTATTTTTTGTAATTTCTCGTCCATTTCTTATTAGCAACAAGTTTTTAGTGTTAACCGACTTCAAAACAAAGAGTAAATTTGTATCTAGGTTTCTTCACCGATTACTTGAAGACGGCTGGACCGATTTGGAAAATTCCTTTTTTGTTTGAAAGGGTAGACTTTCGAGGTGGTCCCATTGCAACCAAGTCAGGATCTGATGATGGAATCTTGGAGAAATCGAAGGAACTCTTCAAATATTATAGGCACACATATAGCGATTTCGGTATTTTTCGTAATTTCTCGTCCATTTCTTATTAGCAACAAGTTTTTAGTGTTAACCGACTTCAAAACAAAGAGTAAATTTGTATCTAGGTTTCTTCACCGATTACTTGAAGACGGCTGAACCTATTTGGAAAATTCTTTTTTGTTTAAAAGGGTATACCTCCGAGGTGGACTCATTGCAACCAAATCAGGATCTGATGATGGGATCTTGGAGAAATCGAGGGAACTCTTCAAATATGCGATGCACACATATGCGATTTTGGTATTTTTCTTACTTTCTCGTGCATTTCTTATTAGAAATAAGTTCCCAGTCTTAACCGACTTCAAAACAAAGAGCAATTTTTATGTAGGCTTGTTCCTCGGTTACTTGAAAACGTCTAGGCCAATTTGGAATTTATCCAGCCAATATTTTTCCAGCGCCACTAAAAATTTAAAAATAAAGTAAATTTTTAAAACAAAAAATAAAAACCGACTTCCTAAAACTTAAACTAAAAACCAAAAAATAATATGTTAATTACCCCAAAGAAATGGATAATCAACGATTCATATACAGATATTTATACTTTTTAACCTGTTATTTTTGAAGTCGGTGCCAGCTAAGGAGCTCAACACAGCCAGCATTACGTGGCAGGCACCAACTTCAAAAATAACAGGTTAAAAAGTATAAATATCTGTATATGAATCGTTGATTATCCATTTCTTTGGGGTAATTAACATATTATTTTTTGGTTTTTAGTTTAAGTTTTAGGAAGTCGGTTTTTATTTTTTGTTTTAAAAATTTATTAAGATCTAACTTTATAGCAAGTCATAGAATCTATTTTCTTTATCAAACCTGGTAGTTGAGTACCAGCAGGTAAATAAACGTTTGCGCTGTAGTAATTAGGGTTCCGTACCAAAATGGTAAAAAAGGAACCCTTATGGTGCGACTCTGTCTGTCTGTCTATCCGTCTGTCACAGCAAGATATCTCAGGATCTACTGATGCTATCGACTTGAAATTTGGAATAGTGTTAAAAATCCCTACTAACTCGAGCCTAGTGGATAGAATTTTTTTTTTACTTTTTTTTAAAGAGGTCCGAAATGGGATGTGGGAAAACAAAAGTAGACCTATTATATCGAGTGGGATATCAAATGAAAGGGCTTAATGTGTAGATTCCAAAACGTTTTTGTTTTTTTTTTCTTAGACATGCAGTTTTTGATTTAAGACAAAAAACTTTAAAAAATTAACTGCCCCCCCCCCCTCCTATTATCTCCGAAGTTACTGAACAGAAAAATCTGATATAATTACCGATTATTATATAAAGATAAGTTTGTCTCACCATACAGTTTTTCCTGAAATATTCACGTATCTACTGACGAGTTTGTACGGATCCCTCGACCGACTCGGACTTGACCGGTTTTTTTTTAATGTAAATAATACCACACTGAAAAATTTTGCAATTCCCGTGGTGTATATTCTCCGTATACATATTATATTATATACGGTCAGCTGCAGAAAAAAAGCATAATCATAATATTTCTTACTTATTGGTCATTAGTGCCGTTCGCAATGCCGTCTGCAAGAGCAAAAGCCCGGAAAGTGTCCCAGTGACGATCTCCCGCAGTGGGAGGCAGCTTGCGTCCAGGCTTGCAACCTGGACTCGCAGTGCGATGGGACCCAGCGGTGTTGCCACCACAGATGCGGCTCCACGTGCAGCGAACCCGTGGATTTACTGACGTTGTCGGGTAATAAATGAAAAACTGTTTTACTGGCGTGTAACCTGGACTCCCAATGTGATAAGACCCAGCGGAGTTCGCTGGAGAACTTATGGAAAGGCGTGTAAACTGGAATCTTTGTGGGGTGGTACCCAGCGGTGTTGTCGACATGGATACGGCTTTACTTGCAGCGAACCCGTTGACTAACTGACATCATTATCAGCCATGGAACTCCACTGCGTGATATAGGCCTCCTTCATAGTGCAGACAGCATCCACTGACGCCCCGCTAGGTACTCTCACGAGGCCTAACGTCCACCGAGTATTGGGCCGTCCCACTGACATCATTACCAGGTAATCAATGAGGAACTTGCCATGGCACTTAGCGATTATTGTCACCATGGATGCGGTTTCACTTACAGCGAAACTGTGAACTTATGATCCTTACCAGGTAAGTCATTGAACTCACTAGTTACACTAGTATCTTGTTTGCTGGCGTGTAATCTGGACTTCCAACACAAAATTTTATTATATGGCGGCAGCTAATAGATTTTGTGTAGCTACTTTACACAACCTAAGTAGATTATTTGTAGAGGCACGAGTCTACGACAAACCACGTACACGTATGTCGTACGGTGCTGACCGTGTAGCAACCAATATACCAGCCAGACGTAGGCACAGTCAGCATCAAAAAGTCATGTTTATTCTTATAAAGGATGGTGGATGTATATTTATTTTCTTTCGGTTGCTGTCAGCAATTTACAATACTTTCCTACATTTGATACACGTAGTCAGAATACGATGTCATTGATCTCAATGGAAAGCTAAAGACAATGACTATAGCATCTGACAATGGTAGAGATGTTTTATAAATGAGATAAAAAAAACCTTATAGATAGATCTACCACAAACAACGTATTGAAAAGTGAATTGAATGATTTTTTTTTAAAAACATTAAAAACTAGAATTGTGTCATACTTCAACAAAGTTCATGACTGGGTAAAGAAATGGCGAATCAAGTTAAACGAGTCTTAATATATTTATATCAGCTTTACAAATAAACATGATCAGTACTGCCAAGTTTAAATAAACCACCAACGCATACCATACGAAAATACAGTTAGGGTGCGTTGTCCAACAGTGAACCACCTTTTTTTTGAAGTCGCAGAACTTGCTAGAAAATAAAGCTAGAAATTTGGTTTTGATGTCATTGTTTAGGTAATTTCATAAGTTATCTTATGTATAGGTTACAAAATGCTTTTTGGACTAACTAACATCCATTAAGTAGGTTTTAAAAAAAAATGATATTTGGTTCACTGTATACTATGGGTCGTTTACATTAAACCACCCTTATTTCAACAGTGAACCATAATGCCATTATCAGTAAAAAATGCTGAAATGTGAAAGAAAACTAACACAATATTTGGTAATCATCTGTATTTTTAATATACATGAATATAAAGAAATAAAAACGTATTCTTCTACTTAAAAAAAAGGAAAGATATTTGGTTCACTGTATACTATGGGTAGTTTACATTGAACCACCCTTATTTCAACAGTGAACCATAATCCCATTACCAGTAAAAAAAAAGCTGAAATATGAAAGAAAACTAACACACTACTTGGTAATCATCTGTATTTTTAAAATACATGAATGTAAAGAAATAAAAAACGTATTCTTCATACAAAAACTAAAAGTTATTATATATTATATATCGTGCGGTACACAGTGAGCCGGCTCAGTGAGTACTATGTGAACCAGGTTCACTGTTCAACAACCACACCATTCAACTTAAAATACGAAAAAAGATAGGTTATAAACGGAATTGTCACAACGCAATGTACTCATAAAATGACTAAGACTTCATCAAATTTAACACCATACAGCGTTTGGTCATATGTTAAATAACAAAATATACAAAAATCCAGACACTTACTTGTGAAAAGTATCTTTTTTCGACGAAATTTAAACAAAGTGCTATCACACGTCCGGCCTAAGCCGCTGCCGCTGGCTCACTACGGGAGGGGGGAAGGGTTCTTAGACGGCATGTTTTAGCACGATCGGTCAAACTGGCAACGTCGCAGTTTCTTCAATATGGCGGTGGTTCAGTGTATCTTGATGGTTCACTGTTGGACAACCGACCCTAAGTACTTAGGTATGATGCTTGACGCGAAGTTTCGCTGGAAAGCTAACTTTAAAAAGAAAAGAGAATAACTTGAAATACCTACGGTTCAACGAGATGTACTAGCTACTGGGAAGACCCTATGGACTTATGGAATATAGCTGTGGTGGGACTATATTAAACAAATCAACATGCACATTATACAAACAAATACGGTAATTGTGAATGGACCCTGGTGTATAAGAAATGACGACCTACAAAGGTCCCGGGGCCTTTAACATAAGTTTTAAAAAAATACGTCGAAACCGACGAAAAAGGCTGCTTTATCATGTAAACGTTCGACGCAATCCAGCTCCTCGATCACGCGGATATTGTGCGACGACGGCTCAAGAGAACGAAACCTTTTGAGTTATTGTAAAGTGAGTGATAAATATGAAGTGCTGTGAATGTGTTAACTATAGACACATGAACAAAGTGTCTTCCCCTTAAGTAGAGACAATAAGAAAAAAATGCCGATCGACACAATCTTATATCTTTATAAAACTACTTAGGTCAAATTTATACTACTCATTCATTACCTAGTATTTTACTTAGGCTAGCTTATTATTTTATACGCTAAATAAATAAAGTTAACTTTTTTAACTGTATAAAATATTGAAATTCGAGTTCCATAATAATCTACTTTCCGTTTAAATTACCGGCTTCAAACATTAAATCACTACTACACAAACACGAGAGACACTATAAAAAATATTAAAATTGCTCTAGGTGAGCATATAATAATTTTTCAAATCCCATTATCAGAACCGGATTTTAAAAAAATGGAATCAATTTGGACGTGTTCTGTTGTTTTTTTGTACGTGTATTTTTGAATTTTGAAAGAAAACAATACGTATAAGTCGTAAAACTGACTAGAAAACCTCCTTTTTTGTGAAAAAGGTTAAAAACCAAACAAAGAATTGACGTTGATGACTTGTCGTCAATGTCCATAATATTGAAAGCTTGGCGGTACATGTCCAGTATAGTGCCAAAGTACAAAACGATATTTTTACTTAACCATATGATTTCATACATGCATTACATTTTAGATCGATATACCATATCATATTAATAGGCATGATCTTCCTCAGGGCTTCCAGCGCTGCCCGTTATCGAGGAAATAAAGGAGAAGCGGAAATCTGTCCACATCCGATGGTCTGATGGGGTCGGAGACTTTGCTCGAGCAGTTCCTGGGAGGATCCTCTACCTACTCGAGGAACAACACCATCTTGGGCCGAAGTACGAGGAGACTAGGCTTGGCGGATGGAGTATTCTATTACGGACCAATAAGTAAGTTTCTAGGCACCAGACATAGGAAGACCTCCCACAAGTTATACTGAAGCCGTCAAGGAGTCGTCTTTTAAGAAGATTGATTCTAGCAGTGAACGTAAAAACGTCGCGCAGCGTGCGGAAAAAGCCACTTTATGGCCAGGTGTGGCATAATAGTATTTTATGCAACAGTTGTATAAGTAGGCTCAAAAAATGCGAATGGCGCGAGTTGCGATATGAGCCGCCGCGGCGGCGAATATTGCAAATAGAGACGCCATGAGCGTTTTTTGACTTAATTATACAACGTTGCATACAATACTTTTTCTACGACTAGGTTTTAAAATATAAAATACAAAATTAAACATAGCTCGCAAACAAGGCGAATATGACATAGGTATGACTGACAGTATGCGTCTATGGTAAACCTTTTTTTTAATTTGACGTATACTCGCTAGTGACATGCAGTGAGTGACGATATTAAAAATACTTTTTTTTATGTTGGCATCAATGAATTTAGTTCGGAAAGTTTTGTTTTTCTTAAAAACCGTAGGATTTTAATTGTTTGTTAAGTTGGTAGTTGTGCATTTTATATCGTAAAGTTAGAATTGAGCGCTTAATCCTTGACCTAAGTTTAACCTAGGTTTAGAAGTCTGTGGGTGCTACTAGTATCGTATTGCGAGTATTGCGACTATAACGACACTAGTGCTGTTATGGGGAATAGAGTATAGACTTCTCTGAACTCATATATGTATGTTCTTATATTAGTGTTCGTGACCAAGTAAAAGACAGATAAAAGTACAGGAGTAGAAAAAGATTCTTTATAGTGCCGGTTTTAGGCTGATATATAAGTGACATTTCCAAAGTAAGTTCCCAAAAATTAAATATTGATGATGTCAGTAGATACTTTCGTCTAATTTATTCACTAATACTTTCTGCTACTTTTTACATCAGAATTTGTAAATAGGTAATAAAAAAACTGTCCTAGTTAGCTCCAAATAAGCTACACTCAAGAATTGGAACGTAATAGCGCTACTCAATGACTAGAGCTGTCTATGTATTGTACTATCAAATAACTATGTCGATGTTGCTTTACTTGAATAGGTACTGTTTCTGTTATAGTTTGTTATTCTTAAGTAATTGGTGAATAGTTATTTGCAAAGTTCAATATGAGTGATTTTGTGGGGCAACGGAAGAGGCGTTTGTCCTGGCGTGCTTCCTGACACGATCATCGCGAAGAAGAAGTGAAAGTCCATTACACGGTTTACAAACTATGTTATAATTTTACATCAAATGAATATTATTACAAGTATTACAATTTTACAGAAAATGTTTAAAATCGCTGCTTCTGTTTCCCTCTCTCTGAGTCTATTATTACTGGATACGAACTGTAGGCAACTTAATTATATGATATGACTCTATCATGCTCTCATGTCGTGACGTGACATCCAAAACCAAGAGTGTGAATAGGATCCGAATATATATAAATAAACACATATAGGGATATAAACAACAAAAACAGCTGTTAAAGACCCCTGACTACTCACATTTTAGTACATAGACAAAAAGTATTACCGATAAATCTCCAGTCAAGTGCGAATTGTGCTCGCATGATGAGAGTTCTTATAATACAAGTTTATATAATGAATTCATATAATAATGTTTCATAAAAGTCTACTGCGGTTCAGGTTATGTAACAAGCACACAGTAGAAAATACTAGGGATAGCATGCTATCCCTCTTGTTTTCACTCTTGTCTTTCTTATACTTATCTCATAGCCTCAGTACATGGGCTGGGTTAAGAAAATATTCTCTTCTTAGTCGTGCACTCTTGGCAGAGTGGTCGTGGTCATGTGTGGTCGTGTCAAGAAAATATTAGGTATTCATTTTATTTAGTCCGTCAGTTAGATTATCAAAAAAAATTGGGCATGTATTTTTTCCAAAGACCATTAAAATTCCGGAGTGGGAGCTTGTGACGTCACGCCTAGGTGAAAATTGTACCACGGCGTGACGTCACGCGAAACTTCAAAGAACTGTACTCATTTTTAGGGTTTTTTTTGTAGAAAACGAAAACAATACGTGTTCAATATTTTTGAATAATCTAATTAAAGGACTAAACAGATTTTTCAGTAATCATGCCTACTTTACCTGTTGCACCCTGGGCCTTCACCATATAGCATTTAACGCTCGCTACGCAGAAAGAAAATTCCACTTTGGTTAGGAGAAAACGTAAAATTAAGTATCAATCACGGTTAGGCATGGGTCACAAGCACCTGCAATCTGAGTCATTCTTTTTTTTACTGTCAGGGCGTAAGTAGTATACTAAAGTTTAAAAGTTATTTTATATTTAAAAAAAAAACTAGTTTGTTTTAATGTTTTTTTTTTTATAATTATAGTACATTACTGCGGAGGCCGGGAAGTGAGGGGTTGCCGGCCGAGTACATATAGTTACGAGGCTGGCAACCCCATTTCCCGCCGAGGTATGTATAGTGCTTTTCTCAAATATGCAATGAAATAAATAAACTTACTATAATAACCTTACTTTATATTTTATAACACAAACTTTCTGTCAAAAAGTGACATATTATATCCATAGACAATGCAAAAGCTGTTTCAGTTCACATTTTTATCGCGAATATTTAGATGAAATATTTTAAATGTGTATTCGTGTAGTTAAAATTGGAATTTAAAATTGTTTATAATGTGTTATTTGTTATGTTCATGTCAATTTGAAATAAATAAAACTGCAAAATATAGCAAACATCGTTTTTTGTTTTATTAATGGCTGAATGCCGTGATGCTGTGGCAAAAATAAATGTGGAATGGAAATTAAAAAAAAATACGTTGCCGGCCTAGGCCGGCAATGTAAGTATGAAATTCCATTATGTGCCAAGTGTCAAGCCGCACCGGAAACGAGGTACTTTGCGGCCTTTTATTAGGCACGTAATGTCAACATTTCATGCCATGTTTGAGAAAAGTTAGTTTTTTTATATTTTAGTACGTAGTTTGACATTGTATTTTTTTTTTGTTTAATAATAAGTAGATAGGTGTGATAATTTTATTAGTTGTGATTGTGTATTGTAATTTTGTGCTTTATCATTATAATACCTATGATTGAATAATCTAGTAAATATTTTTGAGCTATGCTTGTTGAAAAAAAAACTATTAAGTAATCCCCCTATATTTTTAAAGCACAAAATATTACATTACATAACTAGGGTGGTAATACAAAGAAAGGCCGAGATCGCAGAAGTTTGCGGCCCGAGCTGAAAGCGAGGGCTTTCTTTATTACCTCCCGTGTTGTGTATGTTGTGTCATCATTTTATGTCTACACTTGGCCAGAAATCGGCTTTTTCCGTACGCGCATAAAATAAGTTTCCGTTGTAGATATTCGTTCATTTAAATACTTATTTACAAAGTTTCATAATCATCTAGCATGTCGTTTTAAAATAACAACTACGCTACATTTCGAATGTACTGGTGAGCGTACCCTCTTAAGATTTGATTTTTAATTGGTTCTGTTTGAACCCTAGAAAGCATTCCGTAATCGATGCACATTACGTGTATTGTTCCGTGAGCGGCTAACGTTGAACCGATACACGCCATTATCGTAATGATGTTGCTGTTGTCTTAACAGAATAACAATGTTCCTATTTTTTCCTAGCTTAGCTTGTTCGCAAGCTTTCATTTAGATATTTAATTCACTTCTTTTTTAACCAGTTTTATTTAGCTTGACCCCGTCTATGGACGGGGTATATTTGGTTGGTTTATTTATTTGATTCAAATATTGCGACAGCTTTTTCGGCTACTTCTACTAAAACGATCATTACGAAACTTTGCACACACATTGAGTTTCTGTGCCAATGCAAGATTATGATAATTTCGACTTGGTTAAGAGCCTGACGATCGAGTAAGAAGGTATAGGTATCGATCGGCACCAGAGCGTTAATTAAGATCACGCACACAACGCCATGTCATGTAATCATAATGACCAGAGCTCGGAATAGGTAGTGCCTATTTACCTAAACTTCGCGGGAGGACGTATCTAAGAGTGGTCACAACCACCAAAAATAATTATTTTTATTGAACCCGGGATTTCCCTGGTTTAATAATAATACATTGTCCATATAAATTCACGCTTATGGTTAGATTATTAATAAATTACAATTGTCTAATGCAAAAATTTTGTATGAAGTCGATTTTTCAGTTCTCAATATATCTTGTATTTCATTAATAATTTAACCCCGAGTGTGAATTTAAGTACATTATGTATTCTTATTAATCCCAAATAATTATTTTTGGTGGTTGTTGTAACCACTCTTAGCTACGTCCTGCCGCGAAGTTTAGGTAAATAGGCATTACCTATTGCGAGCTCTGATAATGACAGCGGGATTTCGAAATTAGAGTTCTTTTTACGTACCGATAGCAAGCTCAACAGTAAACCGCAAGAATGTCTAAAAGTTTCTTCTAGGTTTCAAATATTTCTTAGACAACATATATGATTGAAATAAAACAAATTATAATGTTATATAATTACATCGCGATAATAAGTAGGTATGTGCAACGTTATTCATTTAAAAAAGTTTTATTTACATGTATATAGGTATCTAAATGAATGAAGGATACTTAGATATGTAGGTAGATGTATGATAGATTATAATATGATTTCAAAAATATAATGCAATAATGCTTAAATTACATTCACTACCTTTTTTGCAATTACTACTCTAAGTAGCTGTGTGTGTCATCATAATCATTAATCTCATCCCTCCTGCCACTATACCATTTTTTTGTAAAATATGCATTTGTTTTAATAAGTAGACTGACAATTTAAACTTTGCTATAATATTTTGAAGATGTGTTATGCAATATGCAATCCTTAAAACCATCGGATTTTAGATGCACTTAGGTTATCAAACTCATCAATTAGATATACAATTAAAGCATTCTAGATCTTTAATTATCACTAGCATATATTTACCTGCGTCTGCGCCTGCGTTATTACCGTTATTATTCCAAGGAAACTGTACCGGGATATAAAGAGATCATATGTTTCAATCCAGGACTTGATCTCCGTGGTACGCCAAATTTTATCGCAATACATTCAATTGTTACCGTTCGATTTCACGTACCTATTTTTTTTTTCAGGACGAAAATATCTCTCCGAAATCTACTAAAACCGGGTCGCTGGTACCGGTTCAGGGTCGCAGCCGTCAGCTCAGCGGGTAGTAGAGGATTCTCGTCGCCTAGCGCTCCATTCACTCCCAGGAAGGGGCCCAGAGCGCCCCCACCGCCCAAGAGGTTAAGGGTGCGCCCGGTTCGAACAGAAAACGGTAAGATCTACAACTAGGGAATAAACAATTTGTAAGAACGGAGTTCAGACATTACGTTTTTATCTAGTTGTCTGGGGTGACCACAGTTGTTTGGGGTCAATTTTCTAAACCTGAATCGGACCTTCCATAAAAGTACCAGATCAATCCATGATATCGACGAATAAGTAAGTACATCGCGTAAAAACATGTACAATACAGTTTCGTTGAAAACCTTTGTCTCAAAGTCGATCAAAAAGTAATTTGCACCTCACGTGTATTACGACGAGTATGATTATGAGCCCCAATTCTTTCCTTCCAAATTCGCAATAATAATAAATACGTACACAGTGTTTCGGCGCGTAAGTAGGCAGACTACGAATATATGATATGCCAAAAATTATAAAAATACCCGTAGGTACCTAAATACGAGTACAACCTCTAACGGTTTGTTTTCGGTGTGATAAGTATGTGTTGCTACTCGCTTATTCCCCTCAATAGTTAAGGTTGCTTGTGCAATAACGATTACCAGTGCCTATTACATGAAATGAGGAGGAAAAAGTATATTTATGTGTGTGTGTTTTTTACCTACCTATCTGTTCATAATCTCTTTGTAATCATTCTTATGTTCTGTATTCTCAGATGTGCAATATAGAGTAAATTATTGTATATTTATAAATAGACCAATATTGTTCGATGTATATAGGATTAGTTAGGTAACTTTTATAGTTGTGGTGCCCTAATGAAACCAGTTGTGCCTTGCAAGAGTTCTAATATTTAAAAAGTATTGTCTTTTTAGGGTTCCATACCAAAATAGTAAAAAGGGAACCCTTATGGTGTGACTCTGTCTGTCTGTCCGTCTGTCACAGTCAGATATCTCAGGAACTACTGCTGCTATCGGTTTGAAATTTGGAATAGTTTTAAAAGTCGCTAAACTGATCCTACTAGATATAAAAAAAAAAATTTAAAGGGGGCCGAAATGGGAGGTCGAAAATTTTAAGTTGTGCTATTATATCAAGTAGGAAATCAAATGAAAGGGCGTAATTTGTAGATTCCAAAACAATTTTTATTGTTTTTCTTGATCATGTACTTTTTGATTAAGGATGAAAAACGTTCTAAAAAATACCATTCCTCCCTATTATCTTCGTAGTTACTGAACTGAAAAATCTGTAATAATTACTAATTATAAAAAATATAACGGTTTTCCTGACTGTTTTTTAGAAATTTGCAAAAATCGTAAAACATACTTATTTGCTCCTACTAAACTAACCGGTATACAGTTTTTTCTTGAACTATTCACGTATCTACTTACGAGTTTGTACGGAACCCTCGGTGCGCGAGTCCGACTCGCACTTGACCGGTTTTTATTTTTAAGCCTAACGCTCGACCACGGGTTCTTGAGCACAGCTTAAAACCGTTGACTCTCGTCGAATGTCATCATCTTTATCTTAACGTAACATTTTCTTTTAATAAATTTACTGTGATGGATATTTAACTGTTTGTGTTTACACTTATACTTAAAGCAGATCATATGCTTTACTTTAAAACTAGAATATAAGTGCTATTTGTTTTAATTCCACTACTCGTAGGTATTATAAAAGAAAACTGTTTCAACGCGGCTGCGCCCGTGTAGTCGAGATAACGAAACAAAAGATAATGAAAATCCTATTTCTTTAACCAAAAAATTAACCTAATTGGGAAGTTGACTGTAACCGATTTTTTTAAATTATGTGAGTTCCGGTTAGAATAAATAATACCGGGTGTTTCCTGTAACAGGAGCAAATAATTAAGACGTAGATTCTACTCATCAAACAATAAAACTTTCGTTCAACACCTTTCAAAAATTATGTAATCTTTAGATTTCATATTTTTCATACAAATTAAGTAGTATTTTCAATGTACGTTAACATCAGTCTAATTGACGTCGCTTGTCACGCTACAGAATATTATAAAACATCGCAATACATTGCGGCTTCAAATAAACTTTAAAGTGTTCTAAAAATTAAAACATAAGTTATTTTTAAATGTCGCTGAACAAATGTTGTTCAGTTTGAGGAGTACTATCTACGTTTTAATTTATTGCTCCTAGTACAGGCAACACCTAGTATAAGGAAATATGTTAAGGTTTTGAGTTCGATACCTAACGTGTAACTTTTTTTATTAGCCGAAATAGCTGGGTGGGACAGTCCATTTTAAAGGTACGGGAATATTAAAAACCATGAATACCATTGAATAACCCATAAAATGTATTGTAACTATTGTTATGAAACCGTGACGATAAACGCTAGTTTTAACGTGTCCGTCAAGATAGCGTACACCGTAAAGATATTCAGAATCTGATGCAGCCAATAAATAATACCCAAATAGTACCGACGAAATACCTAGGTGAAAAAAATAGTACCCTTAAACTTTTCGAAATATAAGGCCTGTTCACGGTGTACGCTACCGGCGTCAAGCTGGCGTACACCGTTTGTATCTCTGGAACGGCTTTGTTTTTGGAAACGCTTTATATCTCAAAAAATAGTACCCAAATAGTACCCTAGGGCCCTAAAATTTTATTTCTCTAGCTATCGTAGAAGCCGAGATATAGTGAGCTCTTTCTATAAGGAATTCCCGGGTACGCCAGCTTGACGGTGTGAAATTTTGTACACCGTTAAGTTATGGAATATCTCGGCTTCTACGATAGCTAGAGAAATAAAATTTTAGGGCCCTAGGGTACTATTTGGGTACTATTTTTTGAGATATAAATCGTTTCCAAAAACAAAGCCGTTCCAGAGATACAAACGGTGTACGCCAGCTTGACGCCCGGTAGCGTACACCGTGAACAGGCCTTATATTTCGAAAAGTTTAAGGGTACTATTTTTTTCACCTAGGTATTTCGTCGGTACTATTTGGGTACTATTTATTGGCTGCATCAGATTCTGAATATCTTTACGGTGTACGCTATCTTGACGGACACGTTTTAACATAGCTACAGAACAAAGTTCTTGATTTCCCCATACAAAGAATGTATAGTGACGTCACGTTACAGTTGTCAAATAGCCAATCAAATAAAATGAATTTTCAAATAAATAAATTGATTTGAATTAGAAAACAAGTAATGTGGACTGGGGTACGGGGTTAAACCCTAAAAAACCTTTTTTTATTAAGGTTATTCTGAGGCTGTTCTGAACGCATTCAACCCCAACTTTTCATGGTCGAAAAGTCTATGATAAATGTTAAACGCCGTGACTTCGGTGGGAGTGGGAGCGATATTGTCGAAGTGCTGCGAGATTTGGACAGCATTTTCAGTTATGTCGTAGAAAGTCTCGACGTCTACAACATAACTGAAAATGCTGCACAACAGCGTTTGAAACGCTCTGAGAAATGCCCAGTTTATGGCTTTCAATATCAATGACTTTATGGCAATACCTACCACTGGGATATGGGATACCATTAGTAGAAGGAATGCTTCTAGAGATCAGTGGCGTGGCGTAAAAGATATCCTTGGGCAAGCCGATGCAGATTTGGCGTACATTTTCCTTAAGAGCTATAGAATAAGTGCTCAAATGCCTCATAATAGGCAAGCCGGTAGGAATCGAGTTCTTTGGACGCCACGCCACTGCTAGAGATTCCCATCACATGACACAGATACGATACTGCAACGCATGGTCATGAAAATACATAATAAACAGGTACTTACTGTTTTTGCCTTCCAGGAACAGTAACAGTCCGGCTAGAGTGGAAAGAACCTAATTCTGACTTGCCGGTGAATAGATATAAAGTGTTCTGGAGCCGTCGTGTGCGAGGGGTGGCTGGCGATCTGGATTCAGTTCTGGTCAACCATCAGACAGTCCCGAAGGTAATTAATATTAGTAGAATAAGACATGAAGCAGATTGACAGTCAGTAGTGGTGAAACGTATTTCTAGTGATGTAGTGATAGATGCTATGAGTTATGACCTACACCCCCCTATTCTAACAGGGCATTTCTCCAGAAATAGGTCTGCGACTCATTCATCTGTCTCCATACATTTAGTATGAAAAAGGGCCGGATGAATGAGGTGACCGCAGACACATTTCTGGAGAAATGCCCAACAAGCTTTTGTTATATTATATTTAACTATGTTTATTCGGGTGGAATCTTGCAACTCAATTTTGAAGCAGATATCTTCAACCGATTGAGCTGAAATTTTGCAAGAATGTAGATCAGATGACAATGCAATAATATTATGAATGAAGCCAATCTGAGTGATGATTTATCCGGATAGTAGGATCATCTAAATTACGTAAGATAAATTCACCGTGTTTGGGTTCATTAGTTGTGACATGCAGTTTGCGATTATACAAAAAAAATATAGTCGGCAATAAAAGTTTGTCCTACAAAACCTTTTTTGACAGAGTTTTTTCCGCTAAAAATGTTGTTGCCATAGATCAAAACTCTAATCACTGATCGAGATAACCGAGCCTTTCGTCACATGATTCTCTCCTACCGATATCGATACCGATAAGCCATCGCTGACACCTCCCTTTCCCCATAGCGATAGAGAGAAAGGGGTAGAGTCTGTGCAAAAAGAGAATAGGATTAATTTTGGGGGGCGTAATGCTTTTGTACCGTATGTGCCGTATTTTCTGTACTGTGGCCATACTGGTTAGGTTAGTTCCGATTTTCGCCACGCCTATTCTCTTTCCGCACAGACTGAGTCTCTTCAAAGGGGTGATGATGAGGGGCAGGGGGATGTCTTCGACGACATATCGGTACCGGTATCATTAGTTAGGTGAGAAATCGCCCATTAGCCCAACCCGAGGCGAAACTGAGATACATCGTCGTTTTTAGGGTTCCGTACCAAAATGGTAAAAAAGGAACCCTTATGGTGCGACTCTGTCTGTCTGTCCGTCTGTCCGTCTGTCACAGCAAGATATCTCAGGATCTACTGATGCTATCGACTTGAAATTTGGAATAGTGTTAAAAACCGCTAACCTTTTTTAACATTTTTTACTTTTTTTTAAAGGGGTCCGGAACGGGACTTTGAAAATTGAAAGTAGGGCTATTATATCGAGTGGGGTATCTAATGAAAGGGCTTAATTTGTAGATTAAAATGTCATTTTTATTTTTTTTTCTTAAATAAGTAGTTTTTGATTTATTACGAAAAACGTCAAAAAAAATACCATTCTTCGCCTATTATCTTCGAAGTTACTGAACAGAAAAAACTGTAATAATTACCAATTTTGCACCGTTTTAGAGAAATTTGCAAAAATCGTAATACATACTTATTTGCTCCTACTAAACTAATCGCCATAGAGTTTTTCTTGAACTATTCATGCATCTACTTATGAGTTTGTACGGAACCCTCGATGCGCGAGTTCGACTCGCACTTGACCGGTTTTCTAGACTCTTGTGGTTTATCTTGTATTTACAGATGGCGATGTATCTTGGCCTTAATTTGACTCAGTAATGCTGACCATGAATTGCGCTCGAAGCGACGAAAAAGATGTGAATAGTCGTCTGATAAAAGTTCGTTCAGAACTTAGGTGAAAGTTCAATGGTATACGGTACATAATATAGATTATCTACCTAAATATTTAGCGGAACATTACTCTAATATAGACAACTTTTCAAAAAGGTTGTTTATAATTACGTAATTTAGCGGAACATTTACTCTATTATACACAACTTTTCAAAAAGGTTGTTTATAATTACGTACTTGTTCAGTTCAGTGACTCCTTATTCCGTGGGCGTCTCATTTCCTCTATGACTTCGAGCTACTAAGACATTGGTTAGCGAACTTTAGGTGCTCAACATGACGCTAATTGAAACATTATTAATTAATCAATTAGGCTGAATGTTCAATGAATTTCCGCCCGACGTCTTGGGAATTGACAATACCTAAGTATGTACCCAAAGCGGTGGTTTTGTCGCTAGGCGGTAAAATTACCGTCAAACCCTCCAACTTTGCCCACCGCCCAATCTTTGCCCATGGGCTATTTCCTTCCTGCAGGAAGGAAATAGTATATTTTCATCCTGGGTAAAGATTGGACGGTGGGCAAAGTTGGAGGGTTTGACGGTATATATTTAAAGCAAAAACACGATCTTGATCTTGATCATAGCGAGGGGATTAAGGAAAACAATAATACCATCAAAAACATTAAGTACACGTAAAAAGATGCAAGTCTCGCAACGCAGTACTTCTACAACAAAAAAGTTTTGAACAATTTATTTTTTATAGTTTTTTTAAGGTAGAGGCATTGACGTATACAAAGGATAGGTCTAAGCGAGCGTGCAGACGGTTCCAACGCTTTGGCGGTAAAAATACTGCCAAATCAGTACCAGCCGGCAGTGCAACACGCGGCGCGTGCACTGCGCAGCTTGTCTTTATAGCTGCATTTTTTGTTACGAGGAAAATAGTTCCGAACTGTTCGGATGGGCCTATCCTTACTTTTGAAATCATTGGGTCGAGGACATTTCATCGTTACACAATGTACACTTTTTCTGTAATTCACCCTTATATTACAATATTGTCTTTTCACAGGACAGAACCTATGCTGAAATACGGGAGCTGAAGCCGAATTCAATGTATTTCCTACAAGTACAAACAATCAGTCAATTTGGCAGTGGGAAGCTTCGGAGCGATAAAGCGGCTGTATTTTACAACACCACGAGCAGCTATGGTAAACTAGACGCCACGTGAATATTAAAATGGAACTCTCATTTTAAGGCCGTGTTGCCAGCCAGTTAAACACAAAAATAGCCGCAACCTTGTTGAACAGTATCAATAAGTAAAATGTGTATTTAATTTATGAGTTGTGATATATTGCTTTTAAACAGACTTTAAAAGGAGAAGTTCTCAGTTCGTCGGTTATTTTTTTAAATCTATTTTATGTATGTTCCCCGTTAGGTACTTGAAGACAACTGCACCGATTTGGAAAAATATTTTTTTATTTAAAAGGTACACTTTACAATTATTGGTCTCATAGCAACTACTTATCTAATGGTGGTATCATGGAGAAATCAAGAGAACTCAGCGGTTTGGGTAATTTTGTAGTAACTATTGGATCTATGAATTGAATAACATCTTGAAGTCGGTTATTTTAAATGTATTATTAATACAATTAAAAAAAAGCATGTCTTTATCTTTGTTTATTTTGTATCTATAGATCGTCAATTGTAGGTCTGTATCTGAACTGTACTAAGAGTTTACCACGAGCTGAACTCACTTTCGTGTCTTCACTCTTCTGTTGTCGAGACGCATATACATCAATGATATTTTATAAGTAGATAGGTTACAAGCACTCCAAAAGTGAAGCACTGAAACCACGATAAATGTATTGGTGCCCTTTTTGTAGTGGGTAGTCACTCGCGGGTCGGTCAACGAAACGCACGACGATGTCAAGGGTGAATATTTACAAGATTCACAAAAAAAATGCCGTCGTGTGTGATCAGAAAGTGCACCAATCATAGCAAAAAGTGCAACAAAGCGCAAGGGATCACATATCACCTGTAAGTACGCTGAAATAATTTAATTTTATCATTTTTATTATTTTATTTTTCAAATACGACGCCATCTTACTACCATAGAGGTCATTTGAATGAAAGAGACAAACTTACGTCTTTGACAATGAGAGTGACAAGGATAGCCGAGCAGGCTCCGAGTCAATCCGAATCTAGCCGATGGGTTCACTCGGTTACGTTTAAAAATTAATCGCGCAAGTAACAAAAAGCTAGCTGTCTCTTTTTTTTGCATTATTGTAACTATGCCATCTCTTTTATGCAATCTGTTAATATGTGTGAGTATGTACACCGTACAGTGAGGTACCAATGTGTGCTGCTGCTTTCTTGGAAGCATATTTCTCAGCTGGCGAGTATGCGTATAACGTATCTTCTTATAAAATATCATTGATATACATTCACATCTACCTACCTTGTAAAAAGTTTGGCTCTCTGTAAGGTGGAAACGCACTAAGCGGCGCGACGTGACGCGTTAGTGGGCATTTCCACAGGCATTTCTCCGCATTGAATTCTTCGGTGGCATCATTAATGTCCAACTTGTAGGAGATTTGCACGAAACTTTTGAGTATTTGGCAGAAAACCTCCACGTCTACCAGATGTCTGAAAATATCGTGTAAATTTCACACGACTTGGACAATAATTATACTAAAACCACTGGAGAAATGTCATAAGTGCGTTTTACCTCATACATTCAAATAATATAAAGTGTCGTGCCGCCTCGCGCCGTGTCTGTCAAGCTGGCGTACACCGTTTGTATCTCTGGACAGGGCCGCGCCGACCCCCGGCAGCGCCTGTGTGCGAAACCTATGAAGCACCTCTTTATTGTCGTCGTGTTTCGACTTCCGGCGCCCCTATCGCCTTGGCGCCTGTGTGCGCAGCACACTTCGCACACACGGACGGCGCGGCCCTGTCTCTGGAACGGCTTTGTGTTTGGAAATGCTTTATATCTCAAAAAATAGTACCCAAATAGTACCCTAGGATCCTAAAATTTCATTTCTCTAGCTATCGTAGAAGCCGAGATATTCCATGACTTAACGGTGTACAAAATTTCACACCTTCAAGCTGGCGTACCCGGGAATTGCTTATAGAAAGAGCTCACTATATCTCGGCTTCTACGATAGCTAGAGAAATGAAATTGTAGGGTCCTAGGGTACTATTTGGGTACTATTTTTTGAGATATAAAGCGATTCCAAAAACAAAGCCGTTCCAGAGATACAAACGGTGTACGCCAGCTTGACGCCCGGTAGCGTACACCGTGAACAGGCTTTATATTTCAGAAAGTTTAAGGGTATTATTTTTTTCACCTAGGTATTTCGTCGGTACTATTTGGGTACTATTTATTGGCTGCATCAGATTCTGAATATCTTTACGGTGTACGCTATCTTGACGGACACCTCGCGCCGCTTAGGGCGTTTGAGTGTGTCACCACGACATAGCTGTCGTGGTGACTAGCGTATCCAGTTGAGGAATGGTCAATAGTGGCACTTTACATGACCGTATTGACCGTATGTGTTAAATATTCTTGTCATGTTGCATCTCTTTTCTGCGGCATACTAAAGGAAAGTAAAGAAACACATACATAAATAATTATGCACCAATCACCGCTAAGTCAAGTGCCACCATAAGGAAAGAATTGCTGATTGAATTCATTACTTTGTCTTTAATTTCAGATCCTTCACCACAGTCCCTTCAAAGACACGACAAAAAAGTTGTTAAGGGTTTGAAGTTACACAAAGTTGTTTGGCAAAACGGAAAATTAAAGGCTCGAGTATCTTGGACCCCACTCTCCGCTAGTCAGATTACAAGGCAAGTGTTTACCGATTAAAAAGCTTATCCTGGTGAGGTGAAATAGGGTAAAACAAACCGACAAATAGGCAAATATTCCAAAAACGACGTTATGTTTTAAGACTTATTTCTCGCCCTCCCCAGTTATTGTTTTGGAAAAATCTTTCATGTACAAACACAGTCTTTCAACGATTTTATTACCTATATTTAAATATATGTATATATTAAGCGATTATTCAAGTGTTCAAGAGCAATTTTATTGTTATGACCCTGCCAAAAGCATTAATATTACTTAGGTACCCATACTTTATATGGGTATAATTTTTAAGGTATTATAGGGAGGTATTATTAAAATAGTCTCACATTTTACTTGCATTTTTATTTTACAGATACTTTGTACAGTGGAGAACGGACCAATGTAAAGACCCTCAACATGAAAATAAAATTCTTTCAGCAACAACTGAGGTAAATGAGTTCCTAATAGGAACCTACATATTGAAACAATCGAACAAAACATGTTCTTTACATTTTTGCAGTGCAGAAAATTAATATTTTATTTTGAAGAAGACTTCCTTTTTTGTATGAATGGCGACCATAATATTGTGCACGTGTCACTTTAAATAATCTATACTTCAATCAGAGCATCTACAGCGTCTAGATTGTCATAATCATAATATCGAGGGTTTCAGGCCAAAGGGGCGTATACGCAATAGTAGGACTATTGCGCTTTGGCCTGAAACCCTCGATATGTAGAGACAAACCCCGCGAAAACTCGTCCTCGACTTTCGATTTTTAAATATGATATTGAAGTTAGTTGCGGGTCAAGACTTGTCCATTTTATTTTTTCTATTGTTGACTGAGGCCCGGACTCTATGACATTCTGCCTGCCGTAATGTTACCAGCCTAAATTTTGAAATCCCACATTTATGCCAAAATAATACTGTGTTTTTATTATCTTTACAGCAAACAACTTTTGAAATCTATGAACTGGATTATAATTGCACCTACATAGTAAATGTAAATAAGTCACGGAAAAATCAATCTCCTGACTCAGAAATAACTGTCGTTGTTCCTGGATGCGATTATTTTCAAAGAAGAATGAATGGCACTAAATTAAATTGTGATACTTGAAACTCAGTTTAAATATAAAGTATGTAATTTGATTAAAACTGCAAAAACTTTTGCCACAGTTGTAACTATCCTATTTTAATTTTAATACATGTTACTTATAATAAATAATGAATACAGTATTTTCAAACATTTAGTTTATTAATGTAATTTGTTCTTAGTTCAAATGTAATTTTGAAAAGTGTACCAATATTTCCCAAGGAAACTTTTTCGCGTACGTTAACTAGTTATTTTTAAACTATTTATTTATTTTTAGATGTCTGATTAAAATATTAAGAAGTAAAATTGTACGTTTCATTTATTTCTTGAAAATATTTTTTGATCTACTAACATGATGACAGATTATTTAGACTTGCACGAAAATTCGTGTCATCGTTTTTAATGCCTACCGCCAAGAAATGGAATTCAGTTAAAACGTCTGTGAACTGTATGTGTATATCACGTTGCTTGACAAATATGACTTAGAACTCTTTAAGACAAAAGTGAATAGGCCTTTAATGAACCGGCGAGCTACTCTATCCTCTATTTTCAGCCTCGTAATAGCTTAAAATCACTGTGCTACTAGTGTCTAGTGTAACTGGGGTCAATCCCTACAAAAGAGTATTTTGAAATGCATAATATAATATCAGGTTACAGGCCATCTAAGCTAAGTGTGCAGAAGTTGAAAAAAGGTTTATAAATACATAAATATATGGCAACTGGAAAACCACAGGAAGAGGGTTAATTAGTACTGATACTTAGTAATAATTCATCCGTTATTATAATATGTGTCTACACCTTCTAGGATAAATTTCCGGGTCAGTATTGCACAAATAAATCTAGTCTCAACCAAACTAAGCCATTGGTTCCAGGGTCTTGGATAATTTGTATATATTAAAGTTTTATATTTATATATGTACTTACAAGCATTGTTTATATTGGTTGGGAGTAGATCGATCTGTGCAAGACTGTCCCGGATATTTATTTCAGTGTGTAGACACATCATATACTTATTAAACAAAAAGATGATTGCTAAGTAAAATCAAAACTAATAAATTATCTTGCTTTGATGTTTCCATTGCATACTTTTTAACAAAACTTCCTCATTAAGGTGGAAAAAGGGAAGGGAGATGAGATGATGATGAGAATCTATGTAAAAAATACCTATAAATGCAAAACTATTGATAGAGAAGATGATATTGAATAAATTGGCGCTAGCATTTAAAAACTAGCGAACTAAACAACTTGAGGTAAATTAGGACTCAAAATGGATGGTAGCTATCTGTCGGTTGATTTCAGGTTTGAATTTTTTATTTATTTAAGGTTCGCCAACAGTTGTTACGCCATAAGATTCATAGCATAGATCATAAGTTTAGTTTGTCATATGTTGAATCCAAACGACCCGATTTCGGCTGCCAACCGATAGTAACTTATATACCTAATACTCAATCAAAGAATAGTACATTACACAACTAGGGTCCGAGCTGCAAGCGAGGACAATTTTTATTGTTACTGAATAAATTACTTATGATCAATTAAAAAAAAAATATATGCGATCGAGGGCTTTCTTCATTACCTCCCGTGTTGCGTACATCATTTTATGTCTACACTTGGCCAGAAAGCGGCTTATTCCGCACTTGTAGCATGCGATAAAAGCCACTTTATGGCTGGGTGTGGCATAAAACTCATTAAGCCCATCGGCCAATAAAAAGCTTAAGTATTCAGTGAAATTAAAATTGCAAGCCTTGTAAGTCCCAAATATTTGGGAAGACGACTGTCAAAAATAATCAACACACCTCTTTAAACAACTTACTATAGGTACCCAGATAGTAATTTTTTTTTTTGGTTGTGGTAAAGGCAAACGAGCACACAGGTCACATGATCGTAAGTGACTTCTGAGGCCCATGGACATTTGCAATCTTAGTATATAACAAATGAGTTGCCAACCCTGAGGACTAACGAGTAAAAAAAAATTAAATTAATTAATTGTTTATAGTTAAGTCCATTCCATTTTAGGTCATGAAATGACTAATACATAAAGATCTCTAAAACCCGTATGGCTAAAAAATTAATAACATGGACAGCTTTAGTTTAGTGTTTATTTGGATTGCCTTGTAAGAGCTCGCAATAAAGTTACTAGCTTTCGATGAGGTGGGCCTAATGTCTTTATCCATTTACCCTATACACAGTGTTTCACATACATAAGACATTGGTCTTTCTAACGCATATGTACGTATTTGCTTGCTAGAAAAACTTCCTACTCGTATCTACGACTTCATAGTCAATACTTATTCATTTTCACCATTGGTGGCGCACACACATTGTTGTACATTACATTTTTACTTTGACAAAAAAGAACTGACTATAATTATTTGTCACGTACTGTGAAAATTGAACACGATTAAATGCATATAAATGCAGTTCCGTACTCTCCAATAATATTCAGTGGTAAAATTTGAGCTGGTGCCAATTTAATTTTAAATAGCACTCGTTGCATACAAAATCTGCATCAACTCTGTTGCGCGATAAATAAATATAAAAGATAAAAGCATCCATCACGTTCTAACAAATAGTGTGTAAGAGTGACGGATGCTTTATCACGTATTTATCGCATGACGTAACAAAGCGTAGCATCATAAGCCTACAGAACTACCAAAACAAATAAAAATATTTGTTATCCAAACATTTAAATGATGAATTAAATAATTGACTCCCAAAACTAAAGCAAATTTATCCTGGCAACACTAGTTACGTAGCTAACTTCATACCAATAATCTCCAACCCTCGGAATTGTCAAAATCGCGATAAGAAAATATTGCAGAATGTTTTATTTTATTTTATTATAATCGATGTTATCCTAAAACACTGAACCCGGCACATATTTTGATAATATTCACGTTTTGTCTTCTTGGTCATCACAGTGAAACAGTACTGTTGTGTTACGAATGACCCTAGAAAAATGCGCGAATATTCACGTCTTTACTTAAATTTTACAGTTTAAAAATGCACAATATTGGCTTAAATGTACTTTTTCGTGTTTCGTATGTAATAGATGTTCGACACCTATTAAAATATCAAATTGTGTTCATTTAATATTTAGTGTCCTTGTAAACTGCAACTCCTCTCAGGGCGTAACCTGTCGGTCCACGGGTTGAAGGCTGTGCAAAAATGATATTTTTTAACCTTTTCTGAAACGTAGTGGATCTTGTTTTTGTGAAAAATGGCTGAAGACGAGGTACTTTTCGACGAAGTGTATGAACTTTGTGAAATTATCGGCAAGTAAGTAATTGAAATCCAATTAGAAATTTAGATTGATATTTTTACGAAATTTTAAACGTCCAAAAACCATTGACAAACATTTCCATACCTTGAATATTTGTTGTAATTGAAGAAAGTCCGTACCTAAACTACCTTCACTCTTCAGAAACTGAGGTCAGTTACTAACACTTGTAGGAAGAGTATTAGCACCTACTCAAGAAATTTTTGAAAGTGACTTCCAAAAGTTTTGTTTATATATTTTAAGTATTTAGTTTTCCAAGAACTTGTGATGGGAGGACTTGGTTGTCATTCGCAGTGGCATATTGTGGTTATACCAGGCTTGTGGCAAAGTTATCAGGGATGGGGCCCACCAAAATTTCATGATAAGTGTTAGGGTTCCTCCTGTCCTCTCAGTTTCTCAGGCCGGGGGCCCCCTCAAGCCACGCCAGTATTACGGCACTGTCATTTATTAAATAATGTAACCTACCCGCTGTTCAGTACTATAAATTAATTTAATCAAACTTTTCTTCATTTGTTCATATCAGATTTTCAACTAAAATTTTCTCTGCCAAACTTATTCAACTTTGTACTTATACAGTGTGTTACCGGTATGCGGGCTTTTATTAAAATTGATAATAATATGCTTCATTAGCAATCGTTTGCAAGTATTAGCAAATCCTAATTATGCGAATTAACTGCACAATTCAATTTCCTAAATCCGCACTTTAAATGTAGTAGGTGTACTACGTAATTATCGTTATTCATATCGCTGATGCACTTGGTACAAGGCATGTCGTGGTACGGAGGTGAAAAGTTGAGAAAAACAATCCCACAATTAATGCCGTCCTTATCATTACGTTTATGTATGGAGTTTTTTACACAGCTTAAAGAGTTTTTTCTAAAATTTGACATGACAATTACAAAAGTATTGACATTGGCTTGTCAAATTACAAAACAAACATTTATTTGCAAAACTGATATTTTTTTGCGTTAAAATGGCTAAAGACACATGTGAATTATCTGACATGATTTGTGCGACACGTGGAAATGTTCCTCAAGCCTTGAGACTTTATCGAGAGTGGTTTCGAAATCAGCGGCATCCACATAATCTTCGTTTGATAACAATGGCTGTCCAGCGAGGTCCGGAGAATGCATGGTCCTATCTGGTTAGTCTGAAAGGCCTATAAACGGAATTGTGCACGTACAACTTGAAGAAAGGATTCTCGATCACTTCAAACAGGTCCAAATGTCTAGTACTCGTATTGCTTTTTAAGTTTTATTTTATTAGTGTTGTTTTTCCGTAGTTTTCTTAAGTGTAGCAATCCTGGTATCTCTAATTGTTGAAATAGGTAGATGCAGGCATTTATCTTGATGTCTTCGTTATAAACATAGAATGAAGGGCTGGCATTTACATCTAATTGTCAATTTAGTACTTTGCTGTACATTGCTTGCAATTAAAATTTTGTTAGAAAATTTATGAAATCGGAATTTTTGTATATGAATTAAATGAAGGTCATGGTTAGGTTAAGAAACAACGTTACTTTACCCTACTTTAAAAAAAGCCTGCTTGCTGGTAACGCACTGTATACTTATTGTTGACCATAGGTTCAATCGGCATAAGAGACATTACCTTGCCTGTCCCTTATGCCAATTGAACCTGTGGTTGACAATATTATAAAGGACTACTAACATAACTAGCTTGTAACTAAGAACAAATATTTCTGTTTTTGTTTACATGTTGATACCGAAACACACATCACTAAGTCGACACTGTATCCAATTCATTAACTTATCTAATAGAACAAGACAAAAAAATCCACCACTGTATTTACTAGTACCTATTCTTTTTGCCACAATATACTTCAACCTGCTCTTTGCTTAATTGGCAAAGAGTGAAAAGCATTAAATATATATATATATATAATTCAACAATTATCAGACAAATGAGTGTATACTCACGGACAATGAATTTGGGTCATTTTCTATGAACGATTACATAGAAAATGACTTCGGAATGCTTAAATAACACTGAAAAAATAAATGTATGACAACTATGTGCTTAAACGCACTTTTTCGTGCTCAAAATGGCAAAATGCATTTTTTTTTTCAAACAACTTAGTACAGCGATAGAAGCGATGATGTCACCTATGACTCCCATTTTGTATAGAGCATTTTCAATGCTCAGTGCGTTCTGCTACTTTTGATTACAATTTGTGGCTGTTATACTTATACTAATGTATTAGGTGTTATATATATATTTGTTCCTCACAAATAGTAGAATCGATTTACGACCGAAAAAAGTAAGACCTTTTGATGCAGCCAAGAGACATTTCACAAGGCCTTCTGATGGCGCATGAAGATGGTTTTGTTATGGCTTGCCATCTTCGCCTTATTACATAAATTGATGCCCAAGAACACCATACTTTTTGGCCTTTTGCAAGTTCTCATGTCATTTCGCATTGATAAAAAGTATCGAGCTAGAAAATAAAACATAATTTAAACATAATTGATTCCATTGAAGTGAACAATGTTTGTATGGAAAAGCGACCAACTTGAATCACCTTAAGGGCACTAACTTCCCCATTGCCTTATAGTTAAAGTTTTATTTCTTGAGAATACCAATTGACATGGGTTGCATTAAATGTGATCACATCCTAACTATTAGTTTTATATAGTAATCGGGAGGTTCAGCACTGAATGAGCAACAGAGGACATATTTATATCAGAGCAGGTGTCTTCATTCAAACCGTTAACGTTACTGTGGCATAACCTGATCGAAGTAAGATTCATTTATTTTAATGTTACATATCTCTTGTTATATATCTCTGAAACACAATAGAAAAAATAGTCAACTATTACTCATAATGGTCATGGATTGGGAAATTGGGATCTATTACCATTATAGATAGTTTGACTTTAGTTCTAGATACATTGTTACCTTTGATGTTGGATACCCTTAGCATCCTTAAGTGGCTAGTGCCATTCCTCGGATGAATCATGAATTCTTATATTTGTTTCCACATCTCCATGCAAATATTTTTTCATACAGAGCTGGATATCAAATATTGGTTAGGGAATGGTTTATGATCTCTTCACCTTCACAGGCAAGTAGTAGTCTCTAGTAAATAAGATTATATTATTTATTTCATTTTTTTAGGGGCCCTTTTAGTTTGGTCCGCCGCTGCGTGCATCGTCAAACGGGGCAGCAGTTTGCCGTGAAGATAGTGGATGTCGCCCGATTCACTGCCAGCCCTGGACTCAGCACTGCTGGTAAGTCATTTAAAAACACACAGAACTTAAACTTCACCAGTAGGTCACCTTAGAATAGTGGCAAGACCGAAAATCATTCAGACAGGAAGTCATTAGGCTGAGCCAGGATATCGTGAGAGCAATGTCATGCCACCGCCACCGGTAACATACGTACGCGTTAGGTGGGAACATATTTTATACGAAGTCCGTGTGTAAAACCGGGTTCCCGTCAGTCAAAGTACAAATCCTTGCGGTCCTTATGAATGAGCGATAAGACAGTGCTATAGTTGCGTAGCGTCTATTAAAAACCGATTCGTGTCAGCTTCCTTATTTTAGAACATAAGAGCACCTAATCTTACCTTCCTATTTGAAAAAGTAAGCCAACTACGGTTTTACTCACACACAAATTTGATGCACAACTAGTGTTTTACCACAATGTGTCTTTGTGTCCCTCTGGTACACCAGCGAAAAGTGAGGTTTCGATTCGAGCCATAAGATCCAATACCCATGAAAATGAATTGAAAATACATTGCCGTAGCTCGCATATCGAGCGTTTAAAATGCATTTCGCGGTCTATCACGATCGGAAGGACAATATTTCGGCGCACACAGGAACACTCACGTAAACATGTTTACCACTGTTTTTATATAAGTTTGCCATGTAATTTTGTTTTGGTGTGCAATAAAGTATGATTGTATTGTATTGTTAATGCGCCGGTTTCGTATTCAAGTTGTATTTTATGCAACATTGTTTTCTTAGCTTGTCATGCGAATAGGGATGATGACTGGGTTAAAAATATGTAATTCTATTTAGTCCGTCAGTTAGATTATGGAAAAATATGGGACACGTATTTTTTGGTTTATCAAAATATTAAAAATCGACAAAGTTATAGATCATCAAACTTCTGGAGTGGGGGCTTGTGACGTCACTCTTGAGTACAATTTGTACTCAAGAGTGACGTCACTCGAAACTTCTGAGCACTCTATCCTCGTCAGTTTTTGTTTGTCAAACAAACCAAAAAATACGTGTACAATATTTTTTCATAATGTAACAGACGGACTAAACAGTTTTTTTTAGTCATCTAGCCTATTGCCTATTGTTTTCAGATCTGAAGCGCGAGGCGACAATATGCCACATGCTCAAGCACCCACACATTGTGGAACTCCTCGAAACTTACAGCTCCGAGGGTATGCTGTATATGGTCTTTGAATAGTAAGTCACTTTTGAAGTTCCTTGCAAAAAAATACTGAATATTATATTTTTGATTTTGAATTCTGGGGAGTTTTCAAAAAACACACAAATATGCGTAGGGTATGTAAGTCGTCGATGTTCTTCATTCCTTAGGCATTCGACCAGTCATGTTAAAACCAGCAAAACCATGTTCGAACTTGATATTTTAACGTAAAGATATAGATGAACCGGCGATGGTCAGACGAAATTGCAAAAGTTGCTGGCACAAATTGGATACAAGAGGCCCAGAATAGAGACAACTGGATCACTCTGGAGGAGGCCTTCACCTAAGAGGGAGTTCTTGCTTTGAAAAGACAGTTTTTTTTTAAATTATGTAGTTAGTAAATACAGATGGCATGATGAATATTATATTAAAAAAATCTAATAACAATGAATTGACATGAATAAGAAAAAAATTATAAATATAAAATGCAACTGTTACATAATTATAATCAGATAAAAATTTATTGACATTGTACTTTATCAGCAAGAAATATAAGGCTTTTTTATTTTTTTTTTTTTTTATAGATGAACCGGGGTAATTACGTCTATGGGAGCAAATGCGTATTTTAAAGATTCCAAAGTTCAGCGTATACTACAGGCAGGTAGGGTAGGGGTAGTTTTAAAAAGTTCAGATTTAATGAAAACTTCAAATGACGCATTTGCCGCCATAGACGTAACGTAATTACCCCGGTTGATCTTACAGGGTAAATACTGGAAAACAATTATACTGTACAAAATAAACATGTAAATGTACAGTTCTTTCCTTTTTATCACTTTAGTCATACTGAGAACAGGCCTCTGTAATTTTTTATTTGGGTTTGAAGGCACATTTAAAATCCGTCATTTGGTTCCTTAATTGAGAACCCCTAAACGATTTATTTTATCGATATTGCTGTCAATATTGCGGAAAATAAAACGTCTAGCGTTTTATTTTCCGCCTGAATTTTCACTAGAAAGCAATGTTAGACTTCTTAGCTAAGGAAATAAGCATGTGTATGATAATAACGAGACCATTAATAGCAATGTTTATAGAACTCAACTCCGGGAAGACAAATGAAACAAAGACATCGTATCGCATCACATTAAAATGCCGACACGGCATCGTCATGAATTCATTGTCTTTACCTGTTGCATTCGTTTTTCTTGCCAAGATATAGTGGCATGAATAATTGTTTTTTATATGATTTTTTTAAGCTATATTGTCAAGTTGTTTAATTGTGCTGTGCAAAAAACGTGATTGGGATGTATTTATTTGGATTAGTACGTGTATAGGTACGTATGTGTGTTAAGATGTGTTCAAAAATTTCTGGGACAATGATATTTTCTAGCACTTAATCTTATCGAATAGGTACTAACCAGAAAGTTAACTGCCGATAAATCTATAGAAAGAAAATCTCACAAAGATCTAGACAAAATCACAAATTAAGATATTCCTACCATTACAACCTACATTGGACATCAAAGTCACCCATCATAGATGACTTTGATGTGTAGATTGTCGATAATAGGGATGACGACTGGGTTAAAACTATGTAATTCTATATAGTCCGTCAGTTAGATTATGGAAATATATGATACACGTATTATAAAATAAATAAAATAGTTTATTTCTGTAAGTTGTAGTAATTTCTGTAAGAAGTTGAGGGCCCTCAAGGGCTCTTTTACAAGTCTTGATTCTAAATATGTATTATTTCTTTTGGCGCTTCGGGTACTGACCTTCTGGTGAGAAGAAGCGCTGGAAGAAACTCACCAGTTTCTCTTTTAAATTTTTTGGTTTATCAAAATATTAAAAATCGACAAAGTTATAGATCATCAAACTTCTGAAGTGGGGGCTTGTGACGTCACTCCTAGGTGAAAATTGTACCTAGGAGTGACGTCAGTCGAAACTTCTAAGCACTCTATCCTCGTCATTTTTTGTTTGTCAAACAAAAGAAAAAATACGCGTACAATATTTTTTAATAATCTAACTGACGGACTAAACAGTTTTTTTAGTCGTCTAGCCCATTGTATGCACTTGTTTCATCTACACATATTTCCTGCTAACCGTACGATGTTTTTAGATCTGTTGCCAATGAAATGTATTTATTTTTTCAGCATGGACGGATCTGACCTCTGCTTTGAAGTTGTCCGCAGAGCCAGTGCCGGTTTCGTTTACAGTGAGGCCGTTGCTTGGTTAGTACTTAGGATAAACGAATACAATACTTACTTTAAATATAATATAGAAATCATACTGAAATAAAAACGGATCTCTCACGTTATACAAAAAACGAGACATCCACGCCTACAACAGCCACGCCATTTTTAATGGCACTGGTTAAGTTATAATCAATCAGTCTGTGCATAAGCCATTGTTGTCGGGCAGGTGCTCCACATAATCCAAATGGCATAACTTGAAATTTAAATAAACCACGACCAGGTACCGTAAAACTAGTTTTCTCCTGCGAGCTCTTATGCGAAGGAATCTGCCAAAAAGAAGAACTGAGATCAATAGACGTCAGGTATAGCTAGTTTCACGAGAGTTGAGGATACACACACAGCCACATGAAGTATCCATTGCAAAAAAAGTGTAATTTCAAAATCAAGCTGTCATTACATGACAGTTTGACAGTGTTGTTGTGTGCGTGGCCTCAACTCTCAACCTATACTTCGCTTCCTTTCAGCTATCCAAAATTTGTGGTGTATACGGAATGGAATACGAATCACCCTTCGTCACCGCGTTTACTAAGGAAAATATAGAAATAATTTCTCTCTCATATAATGGTTGTTAGAATCTATAGTTAAAGTTATTCGGGTTATTCGGGCTCACGGTGTATAGGTTAACGCTAGGTGCAAGCTATGTAGCCTCACGTAAACATTTCTCCAATGTCCGCAGTCACTACATGCGGCAGATCCTTGAGGCGCTTCGCTACTGCCACGAGAACGATATCGTGCACCGTGACGTCAGGCCGCACTGCGTGCTGTTGGCTGGCCGTGATAACTGCGCCCCGGTCAAGCTCGGCGGGTTCGGGGTAGCGGCGCAATTGCCCGCGCCCACCTCGCACCGGGCACCTCCCGGTGAGAATATCTTTTTTTCATCACACTTGCTCGTAAAGGGTTTTACACGCGGGCTTATAGACCAGCTCGTGCCGATTTACCTCCCGTGGGTTATAAAAATCTATAACTCCCACGGGAGGAAAATATACCTACTCGTACGTCATTTCGGACTAAGGAGGTTTCAAATCAGCCAAGGCTTATTTCCCATCTTCAAAACTTGGCTACAAAAGCAATTTTACTGTATATAAAATGTATCTAGCATATTTTACTATTATTTCAGTGATTTTTGCAATTAATTTTATGTAATTAAATTGATTTAATCTTGAAAATCGGTACAATCTGGCAGTATTGTCTGTCAAGTTTGAAAACTAAACGCAATTCTTAGCATTTTCTGTAGAAGACTAAATTGAAAAAGTTGGCAATAAATAATTTGATTTCATTGTCTTATATATTTTCCTCGCAAATGTGATGAAAAACACTGTGTGTATCCCGGGCAGTATGGGGATTATAATCACCTTCTTGCTACCCTCGGTGCACAATGTACTATTTCTCTCATCTTTAATACTGAGGATAGTGACCAGCTGTAATGTCACATGTCAAACGGGGAATAAAGACTATTATTACTATACAATATAAATTCACATTCATTGAACATTTTAAGTCTACTCATTATGGTTCAAAAGATACATCCCTGTGACAGACGGACGGACGGACAGCGGAGGCTTAGTAATTGGTCCCCGTTAGCCCTTAAGGTACGGGACCCTAAAAAGGAATAGATGACTAGAATTAATACTACCTTTATACTATTTCCGTCACATTAGGGATCGTGCATGCGATTCCAAGAAAAAAAATACGAATTTGTTTTACTTTAAAACGAATTAATGACCGATACAATCGAAATCAGTACGATATCCCTCTAATTTTGTGAATATGTAAAAACCCGTAATATAACGTAATAATTATCCTGGTACGTCTCACACCAAATGGTGGACGTACATGGTTATTTGTTATCACTTAATTACGAACTTTTAAAGTATAACCTGTAGATCTAAAAGCAGGTTGTATTGTACAGAACTGGTGAGGGACACTCGACCGCTAATGGGTCCCATGGGCCAAGCGTATCTCAAATCAGACGAGTATGGTAAGACTCCGTGCGAAGCAAATTGTGCCGTAATTGCATGGGCATATTGTGCATTTTCCATCAGCACACCGTGCCTTCACCCATATCACTGATACACCATGAGTCTTTTGCGGCAGACATCAGAGTTTAGAATCGCTTGATCGAAATGTACCCAATTGGCACTTTCTCACATTTAACACGGCCCCTGTATCCTGCGTGATAAATGTATTTTTAACCATATTTCTATACTCAAAATTTCATTTTCCTCTCATTATTGGGCTTTAAATTGTTACTATGTTGTAGAGTTATTTAATTTAAATGTCGGAGTCAAATTAACTCGATTCTAAATATGTTTTTATCGAATCAACGTTTTAAGAGGGTAGGAACTTAGACAAAATTTACTTTTTTGACTAACTGGATAAGGTATTTAACCTACCGACTTACCATGAATATAATTCTAAAAAAATACAGTTCTAAAACTAGATTGCTACATTCACCATATCGAAAACACTCGCGATGCTCGAGTTCGTATTGTATGTCATTTTGACCTGATTATACATTGAGACGAATAACAGTCGTAAATTTGATTTTACCGTCTATTTAACATAACGAACTCTTTAGGTCGTATCGGAACACCGCATTACATGGCACCAGAGGTGGTGTCCAGCCAACTGTATGGCAAGCCAGTGGATGTGTGGGCGGCTGGCATTTTGCTGCACGTTCTGCTGGTTGGATACTTGCCATTCACTGGCACGAGGGAGAGACTGTTCGAAGCTATATGTAGAGGAAGATTGCGGGTGAGTTACTTGGAATTTACTGAAAGAAGGTTATTATTATTGTCGATTCGCAAGTACTGAGTACTTTCAACCGGAAGACGCAACGTGGGTAGGCCCCTCACAATGTGGATTGATGGCTTGGCGAGGCCACTAAGGTTTGCTATCATGCTTTGGGCGGGGCTATCTCCAGCGGTGGGCGTCTTTCGGTTGATGATGATAAGGAGTACAATTTTTACTAATATCTACTGGAAATGTGGTAAACAGTACTATTCCTTGCATTCCTCCATTACTGACACTAAAATTTCTTTAAAAATAGTTGCGGTGATAACCTCGAAAACGCCAATATTTGTACTCGGGCAGTTTATTTTTGGATAGTATATCCTAATAATAGGAATTAACCTCTTCTAATTCTATTGGCGTGCAATAAAGAGTGTTCTAATAATAACATAATTTTGTTAACAGTTCGACGCTCCTCTTTGGGACGACGTCAGCGACGCGGCTAAAGATTTGGTCCAACGCATGCTGACTGTGGATCATACGCAGAGAATAACCATTCAGGACGTGCTCAATCACAGATGGATAAGAGTAAGTGAAAGCTCATTCCGACATTTCCAACGTACGTTAATCAGGCGAGTTGATCCCATGATGCATTCCGCGAAGGATCGCCCATATGTACAGGAGAGATATAAGTTCATCCAAACCAAAGAAGCATAACACCGTATGTTTATTGTCTTTACTTAAACGATTCAATCTTTGGTAACGAGAGGCAAGGATATTCTGAAGAATATTTATTGTCATCGTATTTTCAATTCGGCGCATACAAATTCACCGCCCACTCTGTTACTAACCTTCTTCCAACGTTTCGTCTTGTCAATGCAGTCTAAGAATCTTAAACTTAGATGTCACTTTACTTGAAGGGACTGCATGCATATTGTCTATAATCTCTAATCTGTGCCTCGGTGCACAATGTACTATTTCATCACACTTGCTCGTAAAGGGTGTTATAACACGCGCGCTTATAGACCAACTCGAGCCGATTTACCCCCCGTGGGTTACAAATATCTATAACTCCCACGGGAGGAAAAACTGTATGAAAATCTATAACTCCCTCGGGAGTTATGAGTTTAGTTTTAAAAGTCGTACGTCATTTCAGACTAAGGAGGTTTCGAATCAGCCAAGGCTATTTCACATCTTCAAAACTTGGCTACAAAACCAATTTTAGTGTAAATAAAACTTATATGGTATATTTTACTATTATTTCCGTAGTTTTTGCGATTATTTTAATGCAATTAAATTAATCTAGTTTAAAATTTTATTTTGAAAATCGGTACAATCTGGCGACATTGCCTGTCAAGTTTAAAAACTAAACGCAGTTCTTAGCATTATCTGTGGAAGACTATATTGAAAAAGTTGACAGTTGAAGTTGTCTCTTAGCGGGTGCGTTTAGTGTATTTCATTTTTATGTTTTATTTTTTTTTCCTCGCAAATGTGATGAAAAACATTGTGTGTATCACGGGCAGTAAGAAGATTACAAACTCGAGTCATTAAAAGCCCTCCGCCTACGGCGTCGGGCTTCTAATAGACTCTCGTTAGTAATCCCCTTCTTACTACCCTCGGTGCACAATGTACTATTACTTATTTGTACTAGGACCGCGACAAGCAAAACCGCATCCACCTGGCGGGCACGGTGGACGAATTGAAGAAGTTTAACAGCCGCCGTCGCCTCCGTGCCGCGACGCTCGCCGCGGCCGCGGCAGACGACGAGGAAGACGAGGAACAGACTGCGAGGAAGCAGGCCATGCTGGAAGAGGCCAATGCTGCTGGTGAGGCCAGTATTTTATTCTATTGAAGGTCGACCGGGGTAGTTGCGTGTATGGGGGATAATGCGTCTTTTAAAGATTCCATGGAATCCAAACTCTTTAAAACTACCCCGACCCTACCCCTTCGGCCGTCTACAGAACCGGTTTCGGAACTGGTTCCGTACAAGGCTTTTAATGTACTTGTATGGAACTGGTTCCGATTGCGGCTTTTAATTAACTTGTATGGAACTGGTTCCGATAAAGTAATTATCGTATTCCATCAGCCGTGAACGGGACTGAAGTAAGGGGTCATCCACGAAGTACGTCACACGATTTTTCAGACTTTTAGACCCCCCCCCCCCCATGTCACACTTTTTCCTAATATATTTGACCTTGTTAGTATAGGCTGTCACATTTGGCTAGACCCCCCCACCGAAACCGAAGACACCTCCTAAGGTCAACCAGGGTAATTGCGTGTATGGGGGCAAATGCGTCTTTTAAAGATTCCATTAAAACCCAACTCTTTAAAACTACCCCTACCCTACCTGCAGTAAGTACAGCGTATACTACAGGCAAGTAGGGTAGGGGTAGTTTTAAAGAGTTCGGATTTAATGGAATATTTAAAAGACGCATTTGCCCCCATAGACGTATTTACCCCGGTCGACCTTAAAATCATAAATCGTTTAAAATCGTAGCAAGGCCATGTGTGACCAGGCCAATGCTGCTGGTGAGTCCAGTATTTTTAAAGTTCCGTATTCAAATGTTGCTCGACGGTGGTACGGAACCCTTCATGTGCGAATCCGACTCGTACTTGGTCGGTTTTTTTCTACTTATACATACATATAATAAAATCGTAGCAAGGCCATGTGTGGAAGCAGGCTATGCTAGATCAGGCCAATCCTGCTGGTGAGTCCAGAAACGAAACGACAAAGGAAAGAAGTTCTTTTTATAAAAATCATCTACCGAACTGAGAAAATAGACTGCTAGACGACCTTGAACTCAGATGAATTAATAAGTTTCTATCAAAAAATATATTTTTTGACAAGCTTTTATTGCCGACTGTACTTTTTTTGTATATTCGCAATGTGCAACGTGTAAACAAATAAGCCCAATCACGGCGGATTTATTTTTTGTAATTTAGATAACCCTATGGCCACTTTTGAGCTCCATCATCAGATCAGCTCGATGGTACTATTATCAACGAGCTTACAAATATATATATATAGTATTCCAAATTTCAGCTCAATCGGATACCAGGAAGTGGTCGAAAAATAGTTCGCAAATTTATTATATTTAAACCACAACTTACATATTTACATACTGACGTTGATAGATAAATAAAAGCTTGTAAAACAGCCCTGTACAAAAATCGCAAAAGAGTTGGCCCCAAGTGTCATTGATATATTATCTGTATTCAAATATACGCGTTAATAAAACAATGCTTAGTCCTAACATGATGAATAACAAATATTACACTCATTATTCTATTTATTTTTATTTACGGATTTCGTCATTGTTGACATCTGGTATTGTCTATATTCTAAAGAAAACTAACAATGGATAGGAAAACTCCTGTTCGAGCGTTTATGTGTTAAACGTTTTCATAACATCCGCAAAAAGGGCACAGATAAATAGTAAACCGTTTCATAGAAACAAGCCAACTATGGAATTTGTCCATTAACTATACTTTTAGGTATTTAAAAAAAGGTAAACAAAAAAATCACGAAAAATCACTCGGGTCGTTCAGCCAATCAAAGTAACGTTTTGTATCTGTGGCACAATACCACTGGCTGAACGACCCGTGTTACGTGGTTTTTTTGTTTAACTTTTTTTAAATACCTACCTAAAAGTACGGAGTAGTGTAGACCAGCGGTCGGCAACCTTTTAGCTGCCAAGGGCCACATAGTAGCTAACGAATTTGACGCGGGCCGCACTTTGTTAATAATTTGTGATTTTATAAAATTCTGAATATAGCGACCTTTACATAAAAAATGGCCAGGGAGGCTCGCGGGCCGCTGGTTGCCGACCGCTGGTGTAGACGAATCTGCTAGACACAAGTCTAGACTTGTGATGAAAATAAAGTGATATTTAATCGGACCGTCACACGGAAATATATCGAGACAGAAGGAAAAAGTTCCTGGATCTGTATCAGAACGTTGCGTGTCAGATTTTTGCGTTTGACAGTTTGAACGGCCCGAGTGCAACTGAGAGATAATTTGCGCAAAGCGCAAAAGTCATGGCACGCGAAATATAAGCATTTGTTGGGTCTACTTTAATACATGGTTTGTGGACCGTCACCTATCATTGTATTGTCCACAGGAAATTTTATTTGAAATCTGTATGACTTTATAAATGAGACCAGATAGCCGGCACGTGTCTTGTTTTGGCTTTTGGTTGAACAGTAACAAGATACCCATGTTTCAGCTGTCAACCTCGTGGTAGAATCACTCGACGACGTGGCGGTCCTGCAGGACGGGCCCATGTTCATGGATCCGGACTTGTTCCACAGTATGCTCGACGACCTGCAGCTCAGGGCTTTGCTGGAGGTAATGCTATTTCATATGCTCTAAATATACTATGGGAGGATTATGACTCAGGGGATTTACTTAGGAAGATTTTAAAGTGGGATAAACGTGTGATTCCCGAAAGTTCGCAAACTGTTCTCCGTTTAATTTTATCTGAATAGATTTGGTTCAGTTCGTATATGAAAATAACCAAAATCCGGGCTAATTTGCTTTTCGAGATTGTATTCTGTTCGTTCGACATTTTTCGTCCATGGTAGGTAAATTTACTACGAACAGAACAAGTATTGCAGTGCCATAATGTGCTTGACTATGTATTTCAGTCAGGGATGTTGGGGTTATTCGCGTCCGCATCTACAATAAAACAATGCAGAGCTTATGCGGGTATAGATTTGTGTCAGTCGCTGCAAGAACGATGCCCAACAGGGGCGTGTGCTGTGCAATGGATGTGTGCATGTTAGTTTAGTTCTTTCGTCGATTAGTCAATTAGAGCCTCTGTGACTCGCCGCACTCGTGACAATAACTGACTCTAATTGACTAACAGTATGTTTCATTTATTTATTTATTTTCCCCCTTATCTCCTTAAAAAGCTTCATTCCGCTATCTAAATACCGCAAAGAGAAAAATTTATCCGTATCAGCATTTGTATCCGAGGATGTTTAAAACACAGCATCCGCAACATCTCTGGTATAGGTAGTTTCACGAGAGTTGAGGCCACGCATACAACAACACTGTCATGTACCTAATGACAGTGAGGTTTTTAAATTGGCCTGTTAACTCGATTTTTTTCTGTCGTAAATCGATTCTACTATTTGTAAGGAACAAATATCTATATGACACCTAATACATTTGTATAAGTATAACAGCCACAAATTGTAATCAAAAGTAGCAGATCGCACTGAGTATTGAAAACGCTCTATACAAAACGGATCCTTCTAATTGTTCTTTAAACGATAAAAAAAAATCGTTTTTTTTTAAACTTTGTGGTCTCATAACTTTATATTTTTTATACATTTTTGGTTTATTTCTTTTGTGTTATGATAATTTAGTATTTTCCAATCCATGTGACTACATTATGTTGTAAAATTCAACATTAGTCAACATCCGAATTACTGTTCTTTTTTGCAACAGTGAATTGCAAGATCGACCAAAAAGTTTCTTTAAACTATAGCCTTGTGTTATTTACTCACTCATTCATTTCATTCATTCATTCACTTTTTTTGCAATGAGTACTTCATGTAGCTGTGTGTGTAATCATTCACCTCAACTCCCGTGGTTCTACCTGTAATATAGGTCGTTTTTCAAAGTGTGGGTCGCGACCCCCTGGGGGGTCGCAGAGCGTCTAGAAGGGGTCGCGAGCGACGAGAAACCTCAGACAATAAGGACAAAAAAAACAAAAAGGCTCAAAAGTGTAACGGAATAAAATTCAGATTTCGCATGTAAAGGGGGTCGTGGTATGAAATAGTTTGAAAAACACTGACCTATATATAAACATGGAAGCGTGTCGCTAGGTGTACGATCGCATCGCCTGCACGGTGGTGGTGACGAGTGGCCGCGCGCCGGCAGCAGAGGGCAGGCAACGCTGCCGCCAGGCGCTAGAAGCGGCCACGAGACTGCGCCACGCCCCTTCCGGCCCCGCCGCCGCTTCACCCGCCACGGCCACGCTCATACACGACCTGCGGCGGGCGCTGGCGCTGCCACATATCAAGGTAAGTCACTGGCTGTTTTAGATGTTGGACGCGGCAACATGGCTATGCCACGTCCGCCTAGACCTGTCGCCGCCTCGCCCACCACACGGGCTGTGAGCGCTGGCGCTGCCACATACAATACAATATTCATTATGCCACACCTGGCCATAAAGTGGCGCTACGCGTACGGAAAAAGCCGCTTTCTGGCCAGGTGTAGACATAAGTCGATCGCATATTTACGTCCCTCGCTTGCAGCTCGGGCCGCAAACATCTGTGATCTCAGCCTTTCTTTGTTTTGCCACCCTCGTTGTGTAATGTACTATTTTCAAAAACATTGTGTGTATCACGGGCAGTAAGCGGGTTACAAACTGGAGTTATTGAAAGCGCTCCACCTTCGGTGTCGGACTTCTAATAAACTCTCGTTAGTAATCCCCTTCTTACTTCCCTTAACACACAATGTACTATTATTGTGCGCCAAGACAAAAGATTACCCACACAGACATACTACCCGCTGGAGATTGATCCTCGGGCCCTCTGTGTCACGCTTCGTCCATGTCCTTAGTCACTTATTTTATTGCATACGATACCTACGTTGCTACATGGCGAAATATTTCTTCCACACTCAATACCGGCTAATCAATTTGCGATGCCATGGCATCACATATTTCATTGTAAAGCTGGAGTAAAATGAAGTGACATCGACTACTCACAATCAGCATTGTGTCACAAAGTTGGCCATTTCTATTTTTCGTTGTACCCAATTAAGACATTGTTAGCGTTGACAATAGGACAAACTTTAACTCCACGCGAACAGTTTAATTGGGTACAAAGAAAAATAGAAATGCCCAGTTACTAAATTCTCCTTTTTTTATGCTTGTACACTGCTAACCTTTAAGGCTGTAACAATAGTCGGACTGCATGGAGGTAGGTGGCCGCAGCTGAACCTCAGCTCCATGGGCTGAATTCTCCATTACAAAAACAAATGGTACGATTGCTCATACAAAGATGGCGCTGCATGCGGAATAATGTAAATTTTGACTCAAATCTTACAAATAAACCCTGTTTGTTTATTTGTATTATTTTACTGAAATATGTTCGATATATTATTAATTTACTTTCATTTTCCTTCAGACGTATTTTTTTCTCAGTTGTTAGCAGTTACAAAGTTCTGTATTTCTTACAAAGATGGCGTTTTACGATCCTAACGTGTGGTTTCCATGGAAACTAACAGCAGTATTGATCGTAAACCCTCGCGACATCTAGTGCTGTCCTTTGTAACTCGTAACCTATACGCATACTTATATGTATAACTTACTTACATGTGTTTACGGTCAACTTCGTCTCGAATGCTGGTAGGTTAGAATTTGAAAGGTTAGTAAAGCTTCTTTAAAAGGCTCCTTCTGGTTCAAATATAGCTTTAAGATCTATTTGATGAACTATGCAGGAATTTAATGTGGCTACTGTTAATTCAAGTAATTTAGACACTTAACAAAACTTGTGGTTTGATGAATTACATTGCGTACGATAGTGAAAGGTCGCTGTTACTTATCTCAACGCCATTATAATGTGTTGTATATGGATTGTACGGCACAGTCGTTATTAGGGCTGAAAACCGAGATCGGTGTTTTTTTTAAGGAAAACCGTCAGTAAATATCGTATATGAGCAACAGCCTTTTTGTTTTCAGGATATATCACGTCATTAAATAAATAAAAAATCTTTATTTTCAGACAACTTTTGTGGTCGGTAGACAACGGTTTGCAACGGTTCCATAGAGAACATAGGTAACAGTTTAAACAAAGGTTTCGACTTGAAACATTCACACTAATAACGGCTTATACTTCCTTATAAGACAATAAACTAGTGTGCTAACATTACTTGCTAAGATTTGGTACAGAAATTATAAAGGTCTGTTTGTGATTCAATTTAACATTTTATAGGTGACAAACGTCCAATGGGACGTTAAAAGTAATTAACATTCGTGCAGTTGATTTAGTAGAAAATGCTGCAAAAATCCCATTTGAACAGCGTTAACCAGATCTACGAAGAATCCGTGCCGTTCCATTCCATTCCATATGAAAATTTTGAGTAACACAATTTGTCACTCATTGGCAGTAGACTGACCAGTCGTATTTGTTTAATGCCGTAAGTATTTATCTCACGCTGGGATCCAATTTTGGTTTTGCGTTACTCTAGAGACAAATCCTTTTAAAAAGTTAACGCGTGTGGGACGTGTTATTGGATCGTACACCGTCCGTTTCAGCGTAGTTGTATAATGCTTGAACGACAAAATGTGTATCTATATTACACACGCAAAGGGCAGACGGGTCGATTTCAGGCGTTTTTCCAGCGTTTTTTTTATTTCATTAGTGTCACTCGATTTTTCCCGCAAAGGACTATCGATTGACGACAACTTTTGATTAAGTCATGTGTAGCCTCGATACCGTCTATCGTTTATGATAAAAGTTAACTGTGATCACCACTGCTTACTGCTATATTTGCTGGAACACGAATGAAAAAAACCGCCGCGGCCGAAACGCTCTGAAATCGACCCACACAGCGATCTTATTAGGTTCGTTTTGATCTTGCACATTTAAGGAGAAAGTAAGGAACTTTGTCTACACCCATACCACAAGTCCTCTAAAATGCGTTCAGAAATTGTAGACAATGGCCCAGCATTACAGCAACCTATTTTATGTATCAGTCTCTACTTAGTCTTTCAGTATGTATTGGTTGCCTTACATTAACTACTATTAACGTACCATTGTAATCGCTATTGCGTTTAAACCAACACAGCACGTTTTTGAATTCAAACTATTGTCATACAGGTCTACTCTTAATGTTCGTCTAAATATTGTAATATTTTTAGGCGACATAAAAACGAGAGTTCTCTAAGAGCCACGGTGAATACAGATATAAATGAAAAAAAGAAAAAAAAAACTCCATGAGCAAATCCTTTTAAACGTGCCACATATATCATTTGATCGCATACCTTTTGTTTTTCCGTGCATTCTCGGCCTCAGTAAAGTTTTATTAGAACATTCGAGCAAAGAATACGAGATGAGTTGCCCGTGTAAACAAACTGAGACGTATGTACGTGATGGTCTGCGGGTCGGAAATGATGGAGTGATCGAGCTCTTGAGAGGTGTTTAAGTACTTATCTGCGGCTAGGAGAGCAAAACGTGGGTGAACTGCGAAAGTAGGCCATTATTTCATCTTTCTTATACATACTTGTTGCAATTTAGGACAACGCGTATTCATTACCGTATTACAGGTTAGAGACGTATGACGATGGTTTGTGTTGGTCTCCGGATCAGAAATGATGGAGTGATCGATCACTTAAGTTGTGTTAAAGTACTTATCTGTGTATAGGAGAGCAAAGCATGGGTGAACTACGAAAGTAGGCGCTAATTTTATCCTTTCTTATTTATACTTGTTAATAATTAAGTTACCTTTCTGAAGGATCTGTCAGAATCGCGAAAATGGCTTTTCTTCTAATAAGTATCTCTAACATCGCCCTGAGTTTAACGCATCACCTTGGTCGCTAAAAAAGTATTATCTGCCCTCATTCAGAAAAGCACGTATCAATTAGGCGAAGAACACACTGAAATCGCCCGTCGCCGCGATTTTTTCCGTGTAGCTGCGCATAGTAGTTGCGAGTCGCCGCGATTTACGCGCCAGTGTGCGCCACCCCGCGATTTTTCTATACAAATCGATGATTCTACATACAAAGTTGAAAATCGCTGGGTCGCGTGTCGCCGCGATTTTCGCTGCAGTGTGAGATCCGCCTTATCGAATAACAGAGAATAATGACATATACTTCGGTACGCTACTGAAACGCATTAAAACAAAACCATATTGAAGTATATTTACAGTCGCGGAATGAAAAGGTTCGGCATTTTTCGACTCTATGACATATGTGTGACGAACCTTTTCATTCCGCGGCTATACCACCTAGTATTTGTTCACCTTACAAAAGCATCCTAATGAATTCACATGCATGCTTTCAGGGTTCACAAACGTGATTCATTTTGTTGAAGCGAATAACGCTTTTAGGAGTAAGCTACCTTGAATATTCATTTGGCACTGTACCCAAATTCGAGTTAAATCGCTTTTAGCACAGTATTTTGCAATCTTGTTAAATGATGTTGATCTCGACTGTTATCAAGAAACAAATGCTAACATTAGTATCTATCTGTCATTCGATATTATAGAATCCTATTCGCTGTCAGCCCTGCTTGCAGCGTTGCACAATTTTTTCAATTGTCAAGTGTTTCCTACGTTATTCTACACCAGTGGCGTGGCGTAAAAGATATCCTAGGGCGAGCCGGTGCAGATTTGGCGTACATTTTCCTTAAGAGCTCTAGAATAAGGTGGTCAAAAGCCTGATATTAGGCAAGCCGGTAGGAATCGAGTTGTTCGGACGTCACGCCACTGTTCTACACTAAAATAACTTTGTTCCGTTTATTGCTGAACATCCTTATGTCCATAACTCCATCTTACGACCAAGTGAGATTTCTGAACACACATAGGTACTACGACCGCAAGCGGTAACTTATATTGCGGAAGTTACGAATGCGGTTTCTAAACGTATTCTATTTACGTGGCATGTGTTGCTCTTATAAAAGTTTTATATTATGCGCTCGTATTTCTTCATTTACATCGACGGGTAACGAGGAAATCACTGTTGGTGCTTTGAAAAGGGATACAACCTGAATAGACTATTTTGTTTGAATTCACGACCTTTACCAGTAATAATTCAGAGCCTTACGTAATATTTTGTTTCTCAGATAAACTGAACAATGGCAAATACAATAGGCTATTTCACAACTTTTTTCTGTAGTATGTTATCAATAATAGAAATATTAGTGATAAAAAGACTTAAATACCATAAAAACTCACCGAGATACAATGTTAAAATTACATTTGCAGGCTTTCTCAAAAATCGCTTCATACTAAACCATACCTACTGGCGTTGTGACGTCACACGGTTATACTTTGTATGGGAAAATCAAAAATTTGTTATGCAGCTGTGTTAAAATGTGCGGTTATCTTAACGTTTCCATAACAAAATTACCATTAAATTTATGGGCTATTCGATGATATTCATAGTTTTTAATATTTTCATACTTTTCAAATGGACTTTCCCACCCAACTTTGAAGGCTCATAAAACAAGTTACACTTTAAGTATCGAACTCAAAACTTCAACATACTTCCTTATTTTGCTTACTTTAACAGGATCTCGTAGAATTTTAGCAAATTTCAGGTACAGTAAAATAGCCTATTGTGGTGCTTTCCTACTAATGCAATAAATACGGGTATGGCCGCCAAAAATTGTACATTTGAAAAAAAAACAATATCCCTCTCACTTAAATATGTATAACTTTTACGTCATTTTATTTTATAATAACTTGTAAAGGTATGTCTGATTAGTAGAATTTCGTAATTATATATATGTCGGATTCACGTGACTGACTGTCAGGTCAGGATGGGTTAGCTGCGGAATCCTGGCCATTGAGGTATGTTGGTTAAAGAAGTGGATTCATGTCAGATCAAATCATTTATTCGTCTGAAGAAACTCACCAGTTTCTCTTTTAAAATCATCAGGCATTACAATAGTTGTTACAATATTATGGCGTAGGTACTTGAGTGAGCAAATCTAGACAATTACGTTACACAGTATGATTCATTTCACTATTAATCGACAGAATTACAATTATCAAGTAGCAACTTTAACTACTGGCAGACGAACTGACAGAATCGTAAGACGAGTGTTGTCGCCACGACAGTCAGAAAGAGAATCGACACTCTTGCCCAACGAGCCCGTCCACGTGTGCCGCAACCGGACGTTACGTCACACGGCGTTCGCCGCCATTTCAAATCTACTTAGTACTACAGTAGTCAATTTACGATCTAGGATTTCTTGAAAGAAGAAGTTTTGTTCAAACTTGTTTTCTATTTTGAGTATCCCAAATCATACTAATGAAAATAATAAAAAAAAATCCCTTATGGGCTTTACGAATTTCACGTGTGTTACATTAATTCTCGTATGTTACCGTTATTGTAAAATTTTTGGCGGCCATACCCACCAATGAAAATAATAAAAAAAATCCCTTATGTGCTCTAGTCTTTACGAATTTCACGTGTGTTACTTTCATTCACGAATGTTACCGTGCGTTACCAGTTCACGACTGTTACTGTAAAATTTTTGGTGGCCATACCCATAAGTTGTATTTTACAGTTTCGTCAAATAAAAAGTTCGTACTAAAACTTCATAAAAGTCTTTGTAAAGATTTTCAAATATTGATCCAGTAAATGTAAAATACGACTCATAAATATTGTAATTTACGGTACTAAAATATGGCCAACCGACCGTCTGATATCCAAGATAAAGGCAAAGCCTAGCTCTCGAATCTGAATATTATATTTTGTTCGTTATGCCCCTCTTGCGTATACATTATACGTACTTCTTTGTTCGATAAGGGTCGTGTGCGAAGTACGCAATGTTCAAAGGGTTGTTAACGTCGTGTTACCATTTGTTTACGGTTAAAGAATAACATAATAATAAGAGTACAGTCTGCTGTAGAGTTAAGTAGTTACTATCTTTTTGTGTGTTTCAAGGAGGTCATAAGCCATTAATAACCATAGCAAAAACAAAGTTGGAAAAACTAATCTACCTGGTACAATATCCAAACTTACGTTGTTGTCAAAATACTTTTGATCGCTACTGTACTAAATAGTACAATTTTTTCTCAAAAATAAAATATGGTCCGTACGCAACGTATCACATCTTGTAACTAGTGCAGGTCGAAAGAGTTGTGAAATTCAGTAGTCCTCAGACCTTCAAAGTTTTGGGCCCGACCGATGTCGCCTACTAGGGCTGACTCTAGAGTACTCTAAGTACACTATAACTAGGCAACTTCGTTGGTGACACTCACATGTGTGTTATGTGCAGCCGTAACTATTCACACAAGTTACCGCCAACACGAACGGGGGCCTCCGGAGGCTGCTTCCGTCGGTCGTCGTTCGTGTTGGCGGTAATTTGTGAGAGTAGTTTAGGCTGCACATAACAAAAAGCACACGTGAGTGTCACCAACGAACTTCCCAAGCTAAAGTGATGTATTAAATAGAGTGTTTTAAGATAGGTTGGTTCAATCAAACATTTTTCCTATATGTGGGTCATGCTTCAGCGTATGTGCCGCAGTATAGACTGGTCAAAGGGCTTCCCTCTTTTGTATATAGTGTGTAAATATAAAACCGATACTATTAAATACGCTGACAAACTTCAATTGTTGCAAATAGAAAGTTGTCAGTTCTTAGATAAATTCTTTCAAATTTCTGTGGACGCTTTATGTACAAGCATTATTATTAACTTGCGACCAATAGTCAGTTGTTCGTTTAAAACTTTGCAAACCACTAGCTGATGTCTGATTCAATTGAATTAGGGACTGGAACTCCCTGATCTAAAATGCTATTTTTGTCGAATTTGGGCTTATCCTGATTACTTTGTATAAAAAAAATTAAGTTCAATATTTTATGAGTTCTTAGCATCGTAATATAATAAGTATATAAGCGTAACTGAAGATCAAAATCGGCCCCACGGATTACGCACTAACGGGGCGGAGCTTGTACTTAGTACTTGTAACTGGTCGGAACTGGCGCGATGATTAAAACGAGGAGATAGACTTCAAGATGAGGTTTAATTCCAAAATCGAGACAGTGGTACAATGGTAGTCGCGCGGTGCGGCTCGCGATTGGTAGCGGACTGACTCGCTACCGTTGAGAAACAATGTAGGTAATCTTATTAAACTTAATTCTACCTTAAACTTAATTAATAACAAATAGTGCTGCCCCTTTTGGACAGAAAGTCGTAAGTGACTTACATTTCCTAAGAACATAAGCCTTTTTACAAAAAATGTTACATAAGATGCGCTGCATGCATATACAATTAGTGTAAGAAAATGACGGGCTTAAAACACACGGCTCCGTCCACCAGTTAACATTTGATGTGAGCGAAAGAGAAACTTAACAAATATGGGAATCATGTACAAAACCATGAGCGCGTCGCTAACATTCCCCACCCTAGTGCTGACTCAGCACTCATCAACCAAAGAGATAGGTGCGACGCGTGCTGCAGACCTCCGCCACGTCCCGGTCCGAGTCTTTACCCCCCACCCGTAGCAGGCCATGTTCGTCCAAATATGGAGACAGAGTTAGCAGTCTGCTACTGCGGTGTAATGGCTTACCATTTCTAATTGTGGTGAGATCGTCACCAAAGGATTCGGCTTGCGCGTGTTGCAGCAATAGGCGCTCGGCGCGTTCCATCGTGCCGCAGTCAACGTGACCCGCGAGACCCTTACACTTGTCGATGAACTTCAGCACCGTGGCCGCGGCCCGCAGCAAGCGAAGCCAAGAAGAAAATCGTAGCGGGTCTGGCACTGCTAACCCGACCGAAGCTTCCTGTACGACAACGACACATTCCGCCATCTCCGTGTCCAATTGTGGACAAATAATGTCTTTCGGCCATAAAGACTCGTTTTCATATAAAAAGTTCGGGCCCGCAAACCATTCCCCTTGTTGAGTTCGATCGAAAGTTTCCCGCGTGGCTAAATCGGCAATATTCAATTTAGTAGGTATATACCTCCACTCGTCCACGCGGGCCAACTCGTCGATCTCACCCAGTCGGTTCGCCTCGAACGTTTTATATGTGCGCGTATTGTTGCGAATCCAATGTAAAACAACAGTGGAGTCGCACCAAAAATATCGGCGCGCTGGAATCATTTTATGTTCCTTACCAATAGTGTTAGCGAGCCTAGCTGCTAACAGAGCTGCTTGTAATTCAGCCCGAGGTATAGTTAATGGTTTTACTGGCATAACTTTACACTTGCTGACAACAAAGGCAACTTTAATAAAACCATTAACTTCCCATCGCCAATAAGCCACTGTACACATACCGCGAGAGCTAGCATCGCTAAATACGTGTGTACATAAATTGCTATAACTTGCCTCGTTCGTAGCACTTGTAGCTGCCGCTACGGTTTCGTAGCACTTCGTAGACCCCGGCGTAGACGCATCGTTGCCAGGCGCGGGCGCCGGGCAGAGCGGGAGAGGTGGCAACGTCGCGCTCGTGGAGTGCGGGAACTCACCGATCGCTTGATTTTGCGTCTCGCTCGATCGCGCGGGCGTTGACGCTCCATCTCTGTCATGACTACGAACAGCTGATTGATAGCACCTAGGTATGCGTATATCTTTAATTACCAAAAGTAGGTCAATCCATTTTCGCCACTTGTGATAAATATCGTCGGGAATGTAATCATCCCAGCCGATATTTAATCGCCAGGTGTCTTGTAGCATGATTCGCCCTTGAATTGTGAAAGGTGCTAAGAAACCTAGTACATCGAAAATGGACATAATTACTTTTAGCATTATACGTTTAGTCGGTCTTTGCTTACCTTTTATAATGTCGTCTGGTATGCGTTTTAACGACAAATCGAACCCTAACGTGTCGTCGACAGCGTGCCAGAGGACACCCAAAGTACGTTCGCTCTCGTGTTGCTGACCGACTTTAAACCTTACAGCGGCGGTACCTAAGGTCTCCTTTGGAACGCTATCTAGAACCGCCATACTGTTACTCGCCCAGTTTCTTATCTGAAAGCCGCCCGCCCTGTGGATATCACTGACATTCCTTACCATTTCGATGGCAGTCACTTCGTCAGGCAGGCTCTGAATGTAGTCGTCCATATAGTGCGAGTTGCATATGGCATCACCGGCAGCAGGAAACGATGACTCATACCTCTCCGCGTTCCTATTTTTAATGAACTGCGCGATAAACGGCGAACAGTTCGCACCAAAAATAAGTGACGTCATCGCGTACGTCTTCATGTTTTCTGTGGGGCTGTCCCTCCACAGAAACCTTAGTGCGTGCTGATCCTCCTCTCGGATCTTGACTCTCAAAAACATATCCTTGAGATCACCAATGACTCCGACTCTGTGTTCCCTAAAGCGCAGCATTATACCTAAAAGTAAAGCCAGCATGTTTGGCCCCGTAAGCAAATAATCATTAAGACAATAATTATTCACTTTGCTCGCACAATCGAAAACGAGACGGAGAGACTTTTTATTCGGGTTATCCACGCCAAAATGGGGTAGGTACCAGGTTTTCGGAGTGACCGTGACGTCAGTTAGTTCCCTCGCGTAATCATTTTTAAACAAATGATTGACTCGTTCACGGTACCTTTCGGCGAAACCTGGATCCTTTCCCATTTTGCGCTCGATACCTTTTATCCGGGTAAGCGCGTTTGGGCGGGCGTCGGGCGTAGCGCGCTCGTCCCGCCACGGCAGCCCGACGTGCCAGCGGCCGTCGCGCAGCTCCGCGGAGCGCTCCAGCAGCGCGGCGGCGCGGACGTCCTCCGCGTTCTGCCGCGGCGCACACGCCACCCCCATCGTGTCCACCAGGAACGAACGTCGTACGTCCTCGTGGATCTGCCGCAACAGGTTCCCGTCCTCCGAAATACCCATTGACTCCTCGGGTTCTGCAATAAAGAGGTTAGACTCGGCCTCCGCGGGCGAGCGGACGCCTCGCGGCACATACGCCCTTCCGTTTACGCACCATCCCAGGGGAGTAAGGCTAGCGATCGGCTCATTATATTTACCTAACTTAATTTGTAAAGGCAACAGCAGGTGATAATTATCTTGGCCGATTAACATTTCGGGCTTCGAATCGGAAGTACATAACTTATCTTTTATATCCATTAAGTATGAAGAGTTAATACAATTCAAAATAGATAAGCTTTGCATAGGTAAATTTAGTTCATCTACACAACGCATCCTTAAACTATGCACCTTATCGTCTATACCCGTAAGGTTCACATTCATAACGGTAGATTCGCACACTACTTCATTATCGGCGAACGCGCCACGCACGCGCAGCGTGCCGGCGTGGCCGCGCAGCCCGGCGCGCCGCGCCAGGGCCCCGGACAATAGCGAAACTGAAGATCCGTCATCAAGCAAAGCCGTGCTCGGAAACACACCGTTAGGTCCGTGTACGCGGATAGGCACTACTTTTAGCAACACTTTACTATCACTCGCGTTGATGTGCGTTAATGTTTCCGACATCGGTTTATAAACGGATTCTCGCGGCACTTGTTCGTTCACAACTGAGATACTATTCGGTGCACTTGCACTCGACGAAGGCACGGGCGGCGTGACGTCACTCGCGCTGCTGTTGTTTACCGGATAATGTAGCAGGCGGTGATGCGGGGCTCCGCATCCGTCCTTGTCGCACGCAGGGGCTTTGCACGTATCTCTCTCGTGCTTGGAGATAATGCATTGATAACAAAGACCGTTTTTCTTAACATGTTGCCATCTGACCTTGCGCAGGGCCTTTTTGAACTGTTTGCATTCTGTTAATTTATGAACAGCTGTACGGCAAAATAAACATTTCGCTGCGCTTTCTTCGGCTTGCAGTAAAACGGTCTGTGTGCGTGAAGATGAGTGGTCAGAATGTTTAGTTTTATACTGATCGATGCGTGTAGTAGTCAGAAAGTTAGCAGTTGTAGAAATCTTAATCGCTTCGTCATTAAGGAAATCCGATAGAATGACTAACCTTGATTTCTGTGCGTCCTTAATTAACTTGTAGCTATAGTCTGACCATTTGGAGATGAGCACAGTGGGCAGCTTCGATAGGACGACGGAGACGATGTTCATGCCCTGCAGGTACTCCTCGCGTCCAACTGCTCGCACTGCTTCCACAAAATTTTGCACTTTCACTGAGAACGTGACGATATCTCTGTGATAATCATTTTGTAACGGCTGTAGTTTTTTGATGTCTTGTAGAATGCGGGATATGATGCCATCGGGGTTTCCAAAACGTAGCTCCAGTGTCGACATTATCTTGTCGGGTGACGTGGCGCTGATAAACAATGCAGTGACGGCCTCCTTCGCAGCTCCACGAAGACATTTACGCAGCCTCCATAAATTCTCCTTATCGCTAAATTTACAGACCTCAGTGGACTCCTCGTACGCCTGTTTGAACTGAAGCCATTCCAGCTGATCGCCAGCGAATTCTGGCAGGTCCTTGGGAGTGCTGATGCGGCTGAGTAAGCTGACGTTAGGCACCTGAGTGTTGGCAGTAGTGGTGAGGTCCTTTAGAGCACCAGCCAGTAGTTGCACCGTGTGGTTGAGCGCCGTGATGGTGCCGTCGGGCCCGTGCGGAGCGGACGGCGCGGAGCCGGCGCCGCGCGGTGCTGTGTCGGGCACAGCGTGCACGGCGGGTACGGCGGGTACGGCGGGCAAGGGTGTAGGTGCAGGAACCGGAATGTGCAGCTGGCCCGATAGAATTCCATTATCGGGGGCCTGTTGCTCCTCGGGCGGTTCCTTATGGTTGATCTGATGCTCGACCCAATCTGCAACTTCACTACGAGAAGGCTCATGACCATCGATTTGTGAACTGTATTCCTCTTGGTCCTCCTCGTCGCTGAGTGCTGCCAGTTGTGCGTCTAAGGTCTTGTCGATAAGGTCCATTTTTATCGCAGCCTTTTGTTTCGCGGCTTCTAAAAGTAACTGCTTTCGTTTCGCTTCTTTAGATGCCGACGATCTTCGTGAGCCCTTACTGCTAGAAGCTGAGCCGACGCAAGAAGTGGTACATTTTTTGTCACCGTCGTGTGCACGTGGCGGAATAGGTTCGGATTTAACACTTCCGGCCTCATATTCCGTATTTGATAAAAACGTAGGCACTTTCTTTACCATTGAAGCGTCGATTTTGGAGCTGGTAGCTTGTTCAACTGCAGAAACGGTGGCTTGAGTATGCAGTGACTTAACCTCACTTTGCGGAATCCTTTGTTCTCGCTCGTGCGCCTCGTGTTCCGACTGCACCCGACGCGCTTTCGCACTGCGTGTTTCCATTTTTTGAGGCGTGTGGAACATTATCTGGTTCGAAGACCACTTTGTAACTGGTCGGAACTGGCGCGATGATTAAAACGAGGAGATAGACTTCAAGATGAGGTTTAATTCCAAAATCGAGACAGTGGTACAATGGTAGTCGCGCGGTGCGGCTCGCGATTGGTAGCGGACTGACTCGCTACCGTTGAGAAACAATGTAGGTAATCTTATTAAACTTAATTCTACCTTAAACTTAATTAATAACAAATAGTGCTGCCCCTTTTGGACAGAAAGTCGTAAGTGACTTACATTTCCTAAGAACATAAGCCTTTTTACAAAAAATGTTACATAAGATGCGCTGCATGCATATACAATTAGTGTAAGAAAATGACGGGCTTAAAACACACGGCTCCGTCCACCAGTTAACATTTGATGTGAGCGAAAGAGAAACTTAACAAATATGGGAATCATGTACAAAACCATGAGCGCGTCGCTAACAGTACTGAAGAATAAACTGCAACGACAAATGAAATTCTCACATGCTTTGTAACCAATCACAGATTTTTGTTTTTTGAACGATATTTGCAACCTATCCAAAAATGAATTCTTCTCAAACTTAATACTAATGTTTGTCATAAATGACTTTAGACTCGCACATAGTAAACATTAAGTTGGTAATCAAAACCACTTGAAACATAAGACGTATTGTTTTTAAAAATTGGGTGTCGTGGGCCAAATTTAAACCTCAATTTTGTTAGACGTTATCGTTCGATGTTTTTAGACATTATTAATATAATGTAATGCTTAACGGCTATTGTATAATCAAATAATTATTGTGTGGTTGGGTTGACTATAATTAAAACATACGAGGAGATATCGTATATACGTTTTTCCTGAAACTGCATTTAACTAACAAACTATTTTTATCTATGTCACACGCATTCGATTCAACGAGTCCAAATATATAGCGTAGCATTTTGTACGGCAAAACTGCCAAAGTTGCGTAATATCACAACATAATATGATACATGACCGTCATAGCTTATTAGAAGTACGATCTATTACGAGTGTTGCAATGTACTCTCCGAGCGACTGTTTTGAACTTGTTTAATACATCCCCGATGCATAAAAGTTCGTCTAGCACGAAGCAACTATCACACTTTTAAATACTCATTACCTGTTTAGATCAACGTAAGAACTGAGTGATAAAACTAATGATAGGTATATTTAATGTGGTTAATTTTGAATCTATGATAGTTTTCATAAGATATAAAAATTATATCCAGTATATTTTTATTTGCTTAGGCTAGGGTTTTTACAATATATATATAAAAAGTAAAATACAAAATGAATTACAAAATATAAACACATTATAAAAAACCTAACCTAGGGTGCCGCCGGCAGCGGGGCGGGGCCCAAGCTACCGGTGGTTAGGGCCGCAGAGAGAGGAACCTCCTGACGATGCGCGCCGTGTCCAGAAGTACCGCCTTCTGTATCTGACCCTTGATCCAGCCATCTAGCGAGAGTCTCTTGAGATGGTGATCGAGACTCTTCGCTATAAGCCCGTTCGCCGAAACGACTATCGGAACAATGATCGTCGAATCAACATCCCACATGGCGGTAACCTCGTGAGCCAAGTCAAGGTACTTGCTGAGCTTGTCCTTCTCGGCCTTCACGAGGTTCTCGTCATGGGGGATGGTGATGTCGATGAGCACTGCACGGCGCTCGGATCGATCTATCAGCACGATATCAGGCTTATTGGCTACAATAGTCCTGTCCGTGATGATAGATCGATCCCAATAGAGCGTGGCACGACCATTTTCGAGAACCGGCGTTGGTGCGTACTTACAGTACGGCACCTCAGACCCCACAAGACCATATCGAACAGCAAGTTGCTGGTGAATGATCCTGGCTACTTGATTATGTCTGTGCAAGTACTCGCCGTTAGCTAGATGGGAACAACCGGAGATAATATGCCTGATAGACTCTCCGGGACGGCGGCATGCCCGACAGATGTCGACCGTACCATCCTTCAGGATATATCTCCGGTAGTTGTTCGTCATCATAACTTCGTCCGCAATTGCACAGACAAAACCTTCAGTTTCCCCGAAGAGATCACCGAAGCGTAGCCAGTTCACCGACGCGAGCAGGTCTACATCGGGCCCCGTGAGGGCCTTGTAGAACCGCCCGTGTAGCTCCTTACTCTTCCATATGTCCTTGCGGTCGTCAGTGCTAAGCACCTTAGGTCTACGCCAGTTCTCGTTTGCCAAGGAAAGAGGGGTAAGGGTTCTGTCTACTGCTACTACATCGCGATGTATCCCACACTCGTTGTTTAGGAAGTACTCCCTGAGGCTGCACACCTCGCGGTTATGGAGGTCCTTGGCGTTTAAAAAGCCACGGCCACCACACTTACGCGGGATGTACAGTCTCATAACTGACGAGCGTGGGTGTAGCATGCGGTGTGTAGTGAGCAGCACACGGACCCGTCTATCCAGGGCGTCCAGCTCAGTCTGAGTCCACCTTAGTATGCCAAAGGAGTAAGTGAGCAGGGGCATCACCCAAGCGTTGAAGGCCCGCACCTTGTTGCCGCCAGACAAAAGACTGTTAAGTACTTTTGTCAAGCGACAGAAGAAGCGCTCCTTCACCGCCTGTATAGTGTCCCTGTCCGCAATACTCAAGGCCTGTGACATACCAAGGTACTTGTAGGTTTCAGCCTCGGAGATAGACCTGAGAGTCATTGTCTCGGAAAGTTGCAAATTCGGGGAATTTACGACTTTCCCTCGTTGTACATGCATGACCGCACACTTATCTACACCAAACTCCATTTTGATGGCGCTACTAAAGGTTTCTGTGACCTTCAGTAGCTCCAGCAAGTCTGGGCGTTTGGGTGCAAATAGCTTGAGGTCGTCCATGTACAGCAGATGAGAAATGACCTCACCCTCTCTCCGAAGCCGACAGCCCAGTCCTGAATCCTTCAGCAGAGTGCTGAGTGGGTTCAGGGCCAGGCAGAACCACAGGGGACTCAGACTGTCACCCTGGAAAATACCTCTCTCAATCCTTATAAAGTCATGCGGACCAGGGGGGCCATCCCCGCCGCCTGGTTGACGAAGGACTGTGGTCCACTGCCTCATACATGCGCCTAAGAAGGATTTTAAAGCTGTATTGATTTTATACAGCTCCAAGATCCTCTCCAGCCATGAGTGAGGCACCGAATCATAGGCCTTCTTGTAGTCAATCCAAGCAGTTGAGAGAGACCCCCTGTCCCGCCGAACTTGTTGGCAAATGGCCGTGTCGATGAGGAGGAGCTCTTTAGTACCACGTGACCCAACCCTACATCCATTTTGAGAGAAGGCCATAACGTTGTTCGCAACAATGTGCGTGTTGATTTTTGATCTCAAAATGGATGTAAGGAGCTTGTATAGCGTGGGCAAGCACGTGATGGGTCGGTAGTTTTTCGCCTCCGTGGTACTACCGGACTTGTAGAGCAGGAAGGTAACACCTGTTGTTAGGAAAGATGGCAGGGAGCCGAGCTCAAGGGCTTGTTGGAATTGTGTTGCCAAGCGTTCATGTGAGCATCGAAACCACTTGATCCAGAAGTTGTGCAACCCGTCCGGCCCAGGACTTTTCCAGTTCTGGGTCGCGCGGGCCGCACAACTCACGTCATCGGGGCTGATGGTAATAGCCCCCATGGTTTCGATGGGCTCACATTCTCGCTCAACACCAGTCATCCACTCGCCCTCGGTGTGTACGACTGGCTCCGACCAGATACCACGCCAGAAATTAATCATGGCGGTAGAAAATTATATTATTATTATGATTTGGTTTATTGTTGATTTTTTTTCTTAAAAAAAATAATGTCTAAATCATATTGTGCTGTCCTACAACACTTCTGCATCTGCACATTTGGGCTCAAAGCAACATTGTCGGTATATCGCTGTGCCGTGTTGTTTTCCTTAGTAATGGCCCTTCTTACTTCTTTCGAGCTCGTGGCAAAAATAATTTGAATTAGAAAATTGAATAATTTTTACTCATCATAAAATTGGCATTTCCTATCTTTTAATATTGTTACGGTAAAATATTATTACTTTAAAAACACCTTTATTAGAGCACCTGTATGAAACAGTAGGAACGTATAATTTTTTTTATCTCAAACAATTTTTTCTAATAAATTGTGGAGTCTAAGAAAAGGCTCTTACTAGACGAGATCTTTTGCATCGGGGCTCGTATTGTAGATTACTGCCGCCACTGACAGATAAGTATAATAGGGTGCACGGTGCACGACGAAGGTGCTGCCAACTGGTGACGCCAATCTAAAGGTTCTGCCCTATATTTGACATTGACAGTGCTGCCACCTAGTTCATGCACGGTCCCTATAGGCATGTGGGCTGAATTTTATTTCTCATGTAAATCGATTATACTATTTGTGAGAAACGAAAATATCTACATATAACTACTACACTTGGAAGACTATTATAGCCATAAATTGCGATCTAACGTAGCCGACCGTACCGAGCGTTGAAAACGCCCCATACAAAATGGTAGCATTCCATAATGTCATTTTGAGCATAAAAAAGTGGATATAAGCAACGTACAAACAAAACAACAACAAGCACAAGCAACGTACTAAATTGGATCAATAGTCAATATTAACTTTGCCTTCGTTTTTGCATCTTCCTCTGGCTTAATTTCAAAACCTGCCGGTGGCTTGATGGAACTGTCCATTCCATCCCGAATCAGTAAGTTTTCAGCTGCAAAACACCACTCGTCATAATTCTGCCTGCCTTTTAACTTTGGCACGTTGGCAATATAGTTCGTAGTCATGTTTCCGCTAATCGCCGTGCACAATTTATCTACTTTAAAATTTTAAAATAACTGACAATCTGACACACATCGGATATTCGCAACAGACTAACGAATTCGATTTCCACCGACTTGCCTATTATTTACCCGTGGAGGATTCTTTATATTTTAACACACTTTTGGACACTTAATCTGCCTAACCATGTATTTTTCATATAAAAGTCTAACATTTTCTCGAGATTTTCTGTTTCTCTACTAAGAACTTGAAAACTTTTTAAAGAGCTTTTTATTTTGTTCTTCTTTTTTCTTGTCGTTCCCTCCTTAAGGTGGTTTTCCACCGGCAGGGCGAGACGAGGCGCGACGCGGATTGAATTGAAATTTGTATAATTTACTCCATCAAAAACATTACATGTAAAGATGCAAGTCTCGCAACGCAGTTCTTCAACAACAAAAAAGTTTTGAGATGTAATGTTAAACCAAGTCAATACGGGAGGGGGGAGGGGGGGGGGTTCCACAGAATTCGATTTCCACCGACTTGCCTATTATTTACCCGTGGAGGATTCTTTATATTTTAACACACTTTTGGACACTTAATCTGCCTAACCATGTATTTTTCATATAAAAGTCTAACATTTTCTCGAGATTTTCTGTTTCTCTACTAAGAACTTGAAAACTTTTTAAAGAGCTTTTTATTTTGTTCTTCTTTTTTCTTGTCGTTCCCTCCTTAAGGTGGTTTTCCACCGGCAGGGCGAGACGAGGCGCGACGCGGATTGAATTGAAATTTGTATGAAATTTTCAATCCAATCCAATCCGGCCGGGATTCGCCTCGTCTCGCCCTGCCGGTGGAAAACCACCGTGACTGAGGATCCTGACCAACTATAATTTCCGTGCACATAACGCAACGCGGTCAAGGGCCACATGGGCTTCCCTCTGCATGGTACCACAAGCATTTCTTATGGTGTCAAACCAACAAAAGAAAAAAGATTTCCGGCAAGGGCTCTTTTACATGTCTCATTCTATTCTTTTCTTTGCGCTTCGGATAATGACCTTCTGGTGAGAAGCCGCTAAACCGATTCAGAGGCTGTTGAGGAAATTCAAGTCATGAGCGGAATTTTATCCATCATCAATTTTCTTACCCGGTTAACGAAAACCTTACTACCCGCAGTTTTTAGGGTTTCGTACCAAAATGGTAAAAAAGGAACCCTTATGGTGCGACTCTGTCTGTCCGTCTGTAACAGCAAGATATCTCAGGATCTACTGAAGCTATCGACTTGAAATTTGGAATAATATTAAAAACTGCTAATCCGAGCCTATGGGACAGAAAAAAAATCCTATACCTTTTGTACTTTTTTTTAAAGGGGACCGAAATGGGATGTCGAAAATCAAAACTTAAGCTAATATATCGAGCGGGATATCAAATGAAAGGGCTTGATATGTAGATTCCAAAACCATTTTTATTTTTTTTCTTAGACATGTAGTTTTTGATTTAAGACAAAAAACGTTGAAAAAAATACCATTCCCCCCCTTTTATCTCCGAAGTTACTGAGCAGAAAAAATTGTAATAATTACCGATTATTCATATCAACCTAAATATTACAGGAAAAATAAAACGGTGTTCCTAACTTGCAGCGTTTTTTAGAAATTCGCATAAATCGTAAGACAACCTTATTTGCTCCTACTAAACTAACCGCGGCATATGTCGATGTATGGGGACAACAGTTTTACAAGAGCAAAGTTAAGTTTGTCCCACCATACAGTTTTTCTTGAATTATTCACGTATCTACTGACGAGATTATACGGAACCTTCGGTGCGCGAGTCCGACTCGCACTTGACCAGTTTTATTTTTACTAGAACCGAGAACACGAATCGTATGGTATGGGCACCCTTACTCGGAATTAAATAGGGTTGACAGTCGATAAAGTTCGTAGGCAGCTATCGCGACGGGTGCAGCGCTCATTAATAACAAGTCAGCCCTTAAACTGACAGCCGTTAGCTTACATTTGAATGTGTTAAGGGAATGTTTTGACTCTAACGATGACGTATTTTGGGCAAGATGTTGCGTCGTCGAGCTTTCTATGAGTGATATATCATTCAACTTTTTGACCTTGAATCGAAATTAACAAAACTAACAGGTAGGTATACATTGCAGTGGCGTGGCGTAAAAGATATCCTTGGGCAAGCTCATGCAGATTTAGCGTACATTTTCCTTTAAGAGCTGTAGAATAAGGTGCTCGAATGACTAATGTTAGGCAAGCCGGTAGGAATCGAGTTCTTTGGACGCCACGCTACTGATACATTGCTCATAGTCAGTCTAAAAGTATAAAATATTGAACTGGAGATCCCTATACATTATCTAGGTTATGAAGGATTTACACAAAAAAAAATTTAATGCTTTACGAACTTGCTTATGAGCTTGTACAAACTCATGACGTTTGCATTTGGTATACCTTCAGTTATCCATCGTATTGAAATGAAAACCGTCCATTTGATCATTCAGTATCGTGATATCAGGCTCGTTAGTTTAAGGCCTACAGAAACGAATTCCAATTTCGCCTTTAGCACCAGATTGTCAGATTTATAAGAAAAGTTTTGACTTCGCCCTAGATTCTTTTTACGCTCCCCTTCCTCACTCGCTTTAAAGTTTCATGAAGTTATTGCGTTATTAACTTTAAGTGAATTCGACTTGAAATAGTGCCATTTAGAAACTGTTGGCTTTCAGAAAAGGGTTGGTAGGGGCATACCCAACGTGGCTAATCTCTTATGTAATTTTACAATTAAGTACTTTACTTACCTCTTAAGTGGCGTATATGGCGCTAAATCAGAAATAGACATCGTGTAAAATACCTATCTTGGATACCTAATATTAAGTTCGTCTGTGGTTCCTTGAATCCTTCATATCTTATACATAACTAGCATTTGGGTCAACTTTTTTACCCACACGACGCTGTCCGCAACTTTTAATTTTCGTTGTAAAATAAAGCCTTTAAATAATGATTTGTGTCTATGTTTAAATTTATGATGTATGTTAAAACTTAAAATGCCCCGTCTCATAAACCTAATAAATAGAAAAATATCCTATTAGAAGTTCGATTTCTTGGTAACTCCAGAGACATTTTCGGTAACGCCAGAGACGTCAAAAAGTCTAAAAGTTAATTCACCCATTTACCCGCCGCTTCGCCCGCGTTATTCCCGTTAATGTCCTTTACCGGGATATAAAGTCATGCCAAATTGTTCATATCATCTCAATCTATCTAGTTGTTACCTCGTTATTTAGTAACAAACATCAAAACATCTTCACAAACACATTTATAACATTAGGAGGATGTCCGCACAATATTGCTTGTCCTATATATAAGTACTTTTATAGTATTTTATGCAACAGTTGTATAAGTGGGTTCAAAAAATGCGAATTGCGTGAGTTGCGATACGAGCCGCGAATGCGGCGAGTATCGCAAATAGAGACGCAATGAGCGTTTTTTGACTTAATTATACAACGTTGCATACAATACTTTTTCTACGACTACTTAGGTTTTAAATAAAATACAAAATTTAACAAAGAAAAATTTTATTTATGAAAATGTAAATGCAAATGTTGGATACTATTATGCGATATGGTGATATTCGGAATATTGGCTGAGGTTGAGGTATTGATATGTACGTCTGCATTTTGTTTGATTATTTGTGATATAGATGGATCTGTTGAAGGGATGCTGCAATGTAGTTCAGATTGAGGAGTAAATGTTGGCGAGCACTGTGTTTGATGGTCAGGTATAAATGTTGATGGAATATTATCCTGTGGAACTGATGTTGATGTTGATGGAATATTATCCTGTGGAACTGATTGTTCTATGGACGTCATGAGTAGATTGGAGACTATTTTTCGGCTGTTGATAGAGTTGTCTATATAGGTTTCGGCCACCGTTGTGGACTTCCAACCACCATGCCTTTTCAAAGCTGTTATATCTCCACCGGCATCTACTAATATAGTCGCTGATGTTCGCCTGAAGCAGTGCCCTGTATATAACTCCGGGTTTGGAAGATTAAGATAGGATGCCACAATTTTTCCCATTTGGCCGAAGGTGTTTATGCCAATATTTTGTGCTATGCATTTCCCTTTCGTGTATTTCAAGAAAAAATTGGAACTGGGGCACTGATTTGGACGAAGGGCCAGATATTTTTGGCATATTGTGTAGTATTTTCCAGTAACAGTAAATGTGCGATCAATTCTATTTTTGGTATTCATGACATGTACCACCAGTGTCTCATGGGCATCAATTATATCATCAATTTTCAAATTATGTAGCTCCTGTCTGCGACAAGCACCCATAATACCAAATATAACAGCAACCTGTAACAAAAAAATTGGAAATTGGTGATTAATCAAATTAAATATAAACTTTGCATACACAGAAATAACTGTATACAGGCCGCTGTATAACTTTAACGAAATACACTAGTGAATACACTTCTCCCACAAAAACATTTTTAAAACAATTTGACCCCAACCTTGTTAAAAAGATAGATATGATCCGGTGCTTCTTCAAGGAATTTTTTTAAGTCATCTGGTGAAAAAGTTCTAGCTTTCTTTGCCTTAAAACCTTCAGACTTTCTTTTCAATAATGCTAGCAACTTAGCGTATCTTGAGATGTCGATCTGGTGGTATATATTTAGCGTTGACTTTAATTTTGAATATTCCACCCACAATGATGACGGCTTAAATTTTTCTATTAAGCTTTGGAAATAAGCTGTTATGGGGAATAGAGTATAGACTTCTCTGAACTCATATTATGTATGTTCTTATATAAGTGTTCGTGACCAAGTAAAAGACAGATAACAGTACAGGAGTAGAAAAAATGTTTTAAAAAAGACAAATATTTGTCTTTGGAAAGTGTTAAGGGTCACCCGCCCCTCGTGATACAAGGATACCTCAGTTAAACGAAAATCCCGCTTGCGTTTTTGAAGTCATAAATTAAATTGGATTCTGTAGGTTGGTTTACATGGGCCGTTTATTATTATGATAAACTGCTATTCTAAGGGATTCTGATAAAAAATAAGTGACTTATTAAAATGAAGCAGATTCGAAATGTAAATTATTTAATTCGCCGAATGTTTTACTTACATATAATATAAATAAAATAGGACTGACTAAAGGGGAAACAAAGTAACATAAAACCGAGTGCATTTATCACGTTTGTATATTTTCCGTTGTTTGCATTTCAAGTGCTGTAAAGATCACCAGTTAAACGACTCGTATATCTTCGGAGACATTACACACAGGCCGAGAGTAAATAGAAACTTTGAAATTCCTCCATTCAGTTGAAACTATGACGTTGTCTCGAGCACGAAAATTATACGGAGGCAAAATTCCAAGTCTAACATTTTTCTGGCTGTCTCAAAAATGTTCTGAGTATGTACTCTCTTGTCTCTGAAGAATGTAGGCACTCGTATGGGATTGTGGAGTGCACGAGTGCATCTTACTTATTGAAAAGTTAGTAGAATATTAGTGTGAAATAATGAGGTGCTTTATATGCGTTGTGGATTATTTAAGATTAATTTTAAAATATTTTTTTAATACCTACGCGTATACATCATTGGCATCTGTTTTGCTTGAACTAATTATGAAAATCGCTATTTACCGCGAAACTTCGGAAGTAGGCGGGCGCACACATAAATTAACCCGAGCCAAAATTCCATCCCAACTATTTAAAATTTAATCAACACTTCGTCTAAATTAAACAAAATTTAGAAGTTCTAGTATTAAATCAAAAAGTTGAGAAAAATGCGCTTTAACATAGCTGACGTAGTTTTTTTGAACCCGTGGTCGGTTTTTGCTGAATTAGCGTTTAAAATCCCTACTGTGTTACACATTAATCAAATGCTAATGACTTGAAGGCGCTTTAACGTGAATGGAGATACCCGTTATCGGGTTAATGCAGCTATTTTTTCTTCATCTGAATTCAACCTTTATTATGACTAACGTAGGTACCTACTTCGAAGTTTCTTAGTATAACGTTTAACGTCAAAAAATGGTAAGATATGAACATACACCGGTTCCGCGGGGGCAAAAATGTACCAGTGCTAGTGATAAATTAAAAATCGACTAAGTTTATCGACATCTATAAAAAGCTATTTTTAACCATCGTTATCATAACTAAACTAATGGCTAATTTGAATACTTACGTTTAACTATGTGCAAACCTCTATCATTTGTACTCACAGAACTGAGTCGTACAGATGAAATTCATCAATACTTTAAATTAAACTGTTTGAATTTGCTCCAATTACTATAGTTGACCTAGAAAGGTCATTTAGCTGGCTAAAATGGATATTGTCGCCCAGGCGAAGAAGATTAAAGTCTGAAAATGTGAAAACAATGTTGATGTTGAACAATGTACTATGAAAATTATATTAAATATTAAAGAAGTTAATTCCTCAAAAAAAATTTTTTTGTGTATGTTGTTTTCTTCTTCATTCAAATTCTTGAAATTACACGACGGTTGTACGTCATTTTTATCGATATCAACTAATAAAATTATGTAGTTGAATGTGTTCTCGCACTATTAAACGTTAGTACAGATTTGCCCCCGCGAAACCGGTGTTTGGATATGAAAATACTACGCCTTCATTTGTAATTCTTGACTGATTTTCCTGTCAATTATTATTTTTCTCCGGGCTACAAAAAAAACCGTAACTGAACCACATTTTTTGCCTCTGTAATTATTATTTATTTCAGAGATGATTTTTTATTGTAGCATTAACGACTGCTAACGAATTCTAAGTACATTACTACTAGGGCATGCAATAGCGGTATTACTTGTTTGGGCTAATACCGAAAAACCGGTATTATCCATACAAATAAAACCGGTATTGCATGCCCTTAATTACTACAGAGGCCGGGAAGTAAGGGGTTGCCGGCCGAGTACATATAGATCAGATAGGCAATGAAATAAATTAAAAACACTCCAAAAAATCAAACTTTATTTTCTAGTGACACTAAAAGTAAAGTAGACAAAAAATAGAATTACAGAAAGAATAATTTTCAATTTCCTTTCCACAAACTGTTTCAGTATACATTTTTACCGCGAATATTTAGATGAAATATTTGAAATGTGTATTCTTGTAGTTATGTTTGCAATCTAAAATTATTGGAAATTGTTTATAATGTGTTATTTGTTATGTTCATGATTTTATATAAGTAAATAAAACTGCAAAATATAGCAAACATCGTTTATTGTTTTTTTAATGGCTGAACGCCGTGATGCTGTGTCACAAATAAATGTGGAATGGAAAAAAAAGCACATTGCAGGCCTAGGCTGGCAATGTATGAAATTCCATTAAATGCCAAGCGCGAAGCCGCACCGGAGCGGAGACGAGGTACTCTGCGGCCTATTATATTATAAGGCACGTAATGTCAACATTTCATTGCATGTTTTTCAACCAGTCTCCTCCTTTGTCATCCTGGGTGACGGCCACTTTATGGCCAGGTGTGGCATAAAAATATTTATTTCAGAGATGTAAATAAGCAACTTTTAGAAAAAAATCAACTTAGTTCTTAGTTGGTTGCAATAGTACATTACACAACTAGGGTGGTAATACAAAGAAAGGCCGAGATCGCAGAAGTTTGCGGCCCGAGCTGCAAGCGAGGGATGCAAATATGCGATCGAGGGCTTTCTTTATTTACCTCTCGTGTTGTGTACAGCATTTTATGTCTACATTTGGCCAGAAAGCGGCTTTTTCCGTACGCGTAGCGTGCGGAAAAATCCACTTTATGGACAGGTGTGGCATAAAATGTATTTTCACTATAAAGAGCGCTTCTCCCTGATAAAATAACCACTAATAAACATTTACGCGTGCTTCCGTATTAGGTATGTGTTGGTTATGTGCTAGTTAAAGTTCTGCGTTTTTGTAAAAACCATAAATAGGTATGTTATTCATTATATATTTTATAATGATAATAAATAATGTGGACTCTACGTTACTGTGGTTAGATTCTGTCAGTCGTGGTGCTTCCTTTACTTTAGCCGAGAGCACACGATAGAACGCACTAATACTTGCTCTACCTTATTGATCTAAAGGGTTAGCGACATTCAATTAATGCGTATCTACCTTTGAAATCGTGGCTTTAGTCTTACAGCGGAGTGTCATATCCCATTTAATTGTTCCGAGGAACTAGAATCCAATTTAATTGGATGGTAACAATTCGGCATTGTTCAGTGCGCCAATGAATTGAAACTTTAATGGGTCATTGCTGTAGTTTAGAGGCATTGTATAACTTAATTTATTATTGAAGTAGGCAACGAAAATTACATTTATTTTATTGTCAATTGGTGGGTGTACAGGGTGTTAGGTAAAGAATGGATAACCTGTGAACTGGTGATAGAGGGAACTTAGGTCTATCAAATAAAGCTAATATAGGTTTAGTAAAAGTGTCACCATTTTTGAAATATTTAGACTTGTGTAATTTTTCTCAAAATTTATACCCTTGCCGAGTTGTTCTGTACCGCGCTATTTTTTAATTTTTAATTTATTATTATAATTTTATGTCAAAATAATCTTGAAATGTGCTATACAATTGTATACTATGTGTGTACAACAGCACTTCAGCGTAGCTATTGTATTTTTTTATAATTTTATTCAAACTTGAGAATGGAGTACTTTTTGAAACTTTGGTCGAACTTTGACCGCGTGTGGTGTAAAAAAATACCTACATGGAAACTGGTGTGCCCATTATCTTAAAAACATGTCCATTTAACGCATATTTTAAAACAGTACTTAAACATGAGGTAATTAATTTCATAACAAGAAAAAATACTGAATTACAAGTGTGCCGGACCGCACATTCCGTGGCCACAGTACAGTACAGCCGACGTCTCGTTGTATAGGGTAGACCGTTTTACCTACTCTTATTTTGTAAACATGTTGTTATTGAATTCTAACATGCCTATACTATAATTTAGTATAACAACTGTTTGATTGTACGGTTTACTGATTAAAGTACTTGGTACGAAACGCCGATATTGAAATCATCGAATATTCGAAATGTTGGCTTTGATGTAGCAACAAACATCCAATCCAAACCTCCGAACATCCAAACATCTTCACAAACTTTCACATTTATAATATTAGTGTGATAGCGTGATGTGATGTGATTATCATCAATGAGTTAGTCCTATTTTATAACCAGAGATCGGACAAATTTGCGTCATCGCTAGTAAATACTGATTATTTTCTTTAATAAATGTACATTGTAACAAACCTGTGAATATTTTCAGTATCAAAATTAAATCTCAGGTAAGAAATTAATTAAATGATTAATTATTTGATTATATTTTTGAGTCGTGTCCACATTTTTTAGGAGCGATGACGCAAATTTGTCCGATCTCTGTTTATAACGCAAAACTATATGCAAAACATCGTTCTGATCTCCGAGTAAAATGAAACGTGTGGGCACAAACCGCACGTGCACAGCTAAAACTTCTCACTGTTGCCAAAAGTTAAGGAAACTGGAGAGTTTTTTTATTCCAGTGTAGTTATATTCGCATACCTACATATAGCACCACCTGCGTGATTTTTGTTACCCGTGTAATAGTTTTCTTTGCATGTGCGCTCTAGCTATCAGGAACACCAAAGATGAATTAGAATTCTGCGTTGCGTACCAAACCAGGCATTTCGAAAACTGTGTTTTTCTCAGGCGTAATACGTAACATGCGGTGAATAAAGTACAATACAAGCATGCATTGACAGCCGGATAGGAAATCAAATAGTGGACTCGGTTTCTCTAAAATCGATTGTTTTGCTCCACAAAAGTGTATCTGGTGGAATCTTACTAACAACCTTGCTACATCCGAATAAATCATATGGTACCAGGCAACATACCATACCGTAGCTATACGGTATTACGAATGTTTTTTACTTGTCAATTCCTTTATAAATCGAACGTCTTTGTTACTAATCGCCATACCTACGCTTTTATAATCTGATTGATTGACGCACAAAAAAACCCTATTAGGTACATTCCTCATCTTCATCTGTACATAATATAAACTCGTAACAAGATTATACTATATCATGATTTATGATTGCAATGGAATAAATGATTATGATTAATTGTGCGCGCATCACGCAAAAAGTACCTGACCGATTTTCATAAAATTTGGTAGACAGATAGATTATGACCCCGGTTAACACATAGGATACTTTTTACACGAGTAAGCTGAAGCAAAAAAGAGACTTAACTTATTTCACCTCCGCGAACGAAGTCGCGAGTGGATCCACTAGGATAACATAAACTTACACATTTTATTGAAACCATAAATAAAAGATTTAGAACCTTTTGAACTACACAAGTGCCTAAACCAGTAGGTATAAAACATATAAGTACTCTGATTTTAATGCCGATTAAAAGGAATTGATTTTTTAGGGTTTCGTACCCAAAGGGTGCCAACGGGGAACCCTATTAAGTACTAAGCCTCCGCTGTGTGTCCGTACGTCTTAGGGCTCTATCTCTTGAACAGTAATAAGTAGAGACTTGAAAATTTCACGAGATGTGTATTTCTATTGCCACTATAACTACAAATAATAAAAACAAAATAAAATGAAAAAGAAAAGTGGGTCCCCATATAAGAAACCTGCTTCTGAACCGTAATAGATAGAGACTCAACATTTTCATTGGGTATGTACTAAGTATCTTTATTTTCACTATAAGATCAAATAATGAAAACAAAATAAAATCCAGAACTAAAGGCGGTCCCCATACAACAAAGGTTTTTTTATGACGTTTTTAGGGTTCCGTACCTGAAAAGGAAAAAACAGAACCCTTATAGGATCACTCGTGTGTGTCTGGCTGTCTGTCTGTCACAGCCAATTTGCTCCGAAAGTAATGAACCGATTGAATTGAAATTTGGTACATATATTAAGGTTAATGACCCAAACACGGTCGTGTTACGGAAATATATGAATTTTAATCATGGGGGCCACTTTTGGGGGGGGGGGGGGGGCAACTAGAAAATTAAATATGAGTAAGAAAAATAATTATTATCTCCGAAACAATTGGACCTAGAATTTTGAAAAAATATGGAAAATAGCCCTGCACCTATAGATTACAGGAAAACCTGTAAGAAGTCTGTGCAGTAAAGTATAATTGTGTTATATTGTTTTGAACTTACGGAACCCTCTCCACGCGAGTCTAACTCGCACTTGTCCGGTTCGTTTTTTGTTTGGTAAATTAGTAAGTAATGGTAACAGGCAGCTGCTTGATATATTCACAGAATGTGTATTTCTATTCCCGCTATGACAATAAATAATAAAAATAAAATAAAGTTCAAAATAAAAAATAAAAGGGGGTCCCCATACAAGAAATGTGATTTGATTGGCTTTTTTTTCAAATGAGTCGTGTTTATTGCTGGTATGTCACCGACGAATTTGCCAAGCTGTAGATTTTATTTGAACTATGAAATTTGATTTCCAAAAACTATTTTAAGAATTTCCTCGAAAAATACTTTGACGTTGGTCCTAGAGGATTATTATTTATTATTAGAGGATTGTAAGCATTAGCCTTACGCAGGGGCGTATTTTGAAATTTGGCGCCCCGGGCCAATGTACGTTTCGGCGCCCCAGAAGTCAAGGAAAAAAATTATTGAAATAAAAAATACAATATTTTTAATAAATTCTGATCGCATGCACGCAGGCGAGCTATCGCGCGTCTGTGTGAATACGTGTCGCGCGCTCCTAAGCGGCCGAAATTGGACTACTTGTTCGTCTTTATACTTTGCCTCGAGAGCGGAACTTAACTTTGTCAGAAATCAAAAAAACCGTAAAAATTTGGGGAGGTCTAGTTTTTGGTAGTACCTTCTCAGGACGTTTTTAAAGTAGACTAAATTTGCTACAGTACCCATGAGACTAGAATTGTCTCTGTAGATCCAATAGTTTCCGAGATGAAGCCTTTCAAAGTTTACCATTTTTCCGAACATCGCCATTTTTTGCAATATTCTGTCGTTCTGAATGAATTTAGACCCTGATTCTTCGTAACCCCTGTTATACTATCGAAGCCTTGTACGTTATGTTATGGGATGTTAAAAATGAAAATGAGAATTGTGAATGATGATGTTTAATGATAAGCTAATAAAAAAGGCAAGGACAAGAAAAGTTGATAGGTTTATTAGTTAGTAAATTGAGTTATTCAAAATCAATAAATTAAGTTATTTTAGCCCTCTTGGAAGGGCGGCGCCGATCGCAGTGAGGATGATCAGCAAATCAATGTCCTCACCAAAATAGCGCAGTTCAAAAAATTATGAATTTTGAAAAGCATAATCTCGAAAACTATTGTGTCTACAGAGATAATTTTATTATTTCATATTGTAGAAAATGTTGTGTACTTTTAAAACGTCCTGAGAAGGTACTATCAGAAACTAGTCCTTTAGGGTCATAATCTCCAAAATCTGAAAACCGAAATTTTCGCGGTTTTTTTTTTCGATTTTTGACAAAGTTGCATAGGCGCTCGAGGTCACAAACTTAGATTATTCATTCAACATCATAAACAAGTCTGCAAAAAATCAGAACTACTGGATTGGCGCAAAGTACCCCGTACTTTCAGGCGACAAGGTTACTGGATTATTCAATGTTTTGCAAAATAGGTTTCAATATTGAAGAACGCCCCCTCTTCCCTCTGCGCCCCGCCCGGGCCCTTATTCAGAGCATGTACTTATTGTACTTACCACGCCGTATGTTTTTAATAACAGACGCGCTCCATAGAGATGGCTGATAAATAACGTCACGATGATAAAAATCACAGTGATCAGCCGCTTATAGATATCGCCGTGACTGACCGCGCCGAAACGACGTTCCAAAATCACATAGGTTGTTACTTCATCCTCGTAACTATCTCAGTCACGTCACGAAAACGTTCAAAAACCGAGCGCGATCTTCGTTCCGTTGGCAGCGCTGTGACGGCGTCAGTCGCGCTTATTCGGCAACGCATAGATCTGCGTCTATTACGTCACTTACATAACCGAACCATAGATATTGTGATGTGAGTGATAGGCGTGACAAAATCACGGCGATTTTTCACAGTGATTTTCTTGGAATCGGAACGACAGTCACGGCGATACAAATATCACGCTTTTCCCCATCTCTAGCGCTCCATAGGTATTGACGAAAATTAACTTACGACCGTATTTTCGATAAAATAAAAAAAGGTGAGAAGTAAAAGTCAGTTGAATGGCGCCCCTGGCCGATTGGCGCCCCGGGCCATGGCCCGGATGGCCCTAGGGTAAATACGCCCCTGGCCTTACGTGATTGTTCCATTACTATAGCTATAAATTTGTATTTGTTAAATTCGTTAAAATAATTTTGCGGCCTCAAATGGACAGCAACTTTTAGCTGGTTATTGATAACGTGTTTTGTTCAATTAATTTTGACCACAAATTAATATTGCTTTGCGGCCGCTTTGCCAGCACCTCAATGCGCTTTACTCTTTATCAAGATCACCGATGTGGGTACGAAATAAGCGCATGATAATGGTATTTTAATGCATTCAACGAAGCCCTTAACCTTGTCTCATCTTTCTTTTCGGGCAGAACACAGCGGGTCGACATTTACGGAACTGAATCGGCCGGCTCAACAGTGGTTATTGGAGTACCTCAAGGTTTAATTCTGGGCCCCTTCCTGTTTCTAGTATACATAAATGATTTACAAAATCTTGTTCTAGATAAACATGATATAGTTTTATATGCAGATGAGACTTCCCTACTCTTCAAGGTGGACAGAAAAAATATAACTACGATGTTATTAACGATGCTCTGTCCACTATTGTAGACAGGTTTACTGCAAATAACCTGTTCCTCAATGCTAAGAAAACTAAGTGTATCAGATTCACACTACCCAACGCGAAACAGATCAACAGTCCTAAAGTAAAACTAAAGGGCTAAGAACTACGTTACTGAGAGAAAATTTCAAGGAGATAAATATTCTTACTGTAGCATCTCAATACATTCTCGAGAACATTATGTATGTAAGAAAAAATCTCCATGAATTCAAGCTTAATAGTGATGTCCACAACTTCAACACAAGAAATAAAAACAAGCTGATTGTGCAAGCTCATCGTCTCCGTAACGTTAGTACTCGTACGTCGTTCGTGGGGAACTGTATACGCTTTTATAATGAAATGCCCTCCGATGTCGTGGATTTACCTTTCAGCAAATTTAAATCGCATATTAAGCGGCACTTGCTGAGTAAAGCTTATTACACTGTTAATTACTTTCCAGATGACAATAATGCCTTTAAGTAAGTAGGTAATTCAAATCCTGTAGAAAATGTTAATTTTAACTTTGTTTCATTCTTAATGGCCCTATCTTCCATGTAATATGAGAGCACATTTTTTCGTTTCTCGCCGGACAATCGGATAACCCTTAGGGTTACCTGTCACCTTTCCGACCCGGAGTACATGAGTACTGACCAAACTCGGAAATCACAGACAAAAAAAACTACATCTTGTAAAACCACATACAAAAATGTTTAAATTTAAGCTTTTGAGTTATATTATGTGAGTCGCAGATTTTTTTACATTTCTGTTAGTTTTTTGTAAAGCATGTAAATTTAATGATAGTTAGTCTATTTCTCGTTTGCCATTTTATATTTTGACGTTTGGAGATTTTTCACCTCCAAAACATTTTTTGACAACGAAGACCCCTTACATCTCCATCAATATTAGTATATGGGCAAGGCCGCGGATTTTGACCAATGCGACATAGAAGTAACATAGAAAAATATACGTGATTTATCATAAAACGATACATAAGTTGTCGTAAAGCTTCGATTATACTGGTAAATATTCTCATTAGTAGATAATGTAGCTAAAAAAATAGATGTTATTAAATATCCCATTAAAACTCGTCACGCCAAAAGAATTGCACAAAAAAATTCAAAATCTACAGTACAAAAAAGCACCAGGATTTGATCTCATTACGGGTTAGGTACTAAAGCATTTACCGAGAAAACCAATTAGTGTTCCTGACTATGCTGTTTAATGCAATATTCTTCAGGAATACAAAATAATTGTTTTATGTACGTACGTACGTACGTAGGCCTACTTGCAGAAATAAATTATTTCATTTCATTCGATATACTTAAATCGATTTTTGAGGCATGATAAAATGTATGTAATTACTTTTTTAAACGCAGCTATAAGTATACCAGCAATAACTGTCGTATAAGGGAATAATAAATCCACCGCCATGTGATTTTAAATTCCGTAGCCAATGACATGTTATTTAGCAACTTCTCTATCTAATATGATTAAATATCAAGCTTAAAACATGACATCATAGTTCCTATCAAATTCTCACCCCGGAAAAGATGTTATCTGCATACAGTATTGTTCCCAGACGTGAAACTAACTGGATCCACATGATAAATGTGCTCGAGACACGTCTGCAAACTTGATTAGCGTAGATTAACCGAACAATATGAACTGGGTCGCGGTAAATTCAATTTTTGAACTAACCATCTATGTGAAGTTTGCTAATGGAGTCGGGGATGGTTGGTTAGACGGCTGCAAGCTGAATTTATTGCCAGGTGTGACATAAATCGATTCGTGCTGCCTTAAAAGTAGGCCTATAACGTTTGGAGCCTTCAACTGTATATGTAAAATTCGTATTGGTGAACTCATCTGGATAATCCTCTTACTGTAGATACATTCCAGTGTTGGGCGTATTGCATTACATTTGTAATTGAAATACAATTTGAATTACATTTATTTCAATTACTTGTAATTAATAACCAAGTAATTCATAGTTAAAATTACATTAATTTGTAATTCAATTACTCAATTACTTTATGTTAGCCTTTAGGCTTCGAGCCTTTATCATATGAGATAGTATAGTTGGTAGGTGGATAGATGGGTAGGTGGGTAAAATGGTAAGTGGGTAGATGGGTAGGTGGGTAGAAGGGTAGGTGAATGGGTGGGCTTTTTGGTTCGTAATGGCGATGATCATGAATGAGACTAAAAATGATGATGATGATCTTACCCGCTTACCCGTAGACCCGCTTACCCTTATACCCGGATATCACTATACCTGGACACCCGGATATCCGTATACCCGGTTACGTTTATACCCGGATACCCTTTATGCCCGGATACCCTTATACCCGGATGCCCTTATACTCGAATACCCTTATACTCGGATATCCATATATCCGGACACTCGGATATCCGGATACCCTTCATCCGGATACCCTGATACCCTTATACCCGGATACCCCTATATCCGGATACCCTTGTACCCGGATACCCTTATATCCGGATACCCTTATATCCGGATACCCTTGTACCCGGATATCCTTATATCTGGATACCCTTGTACCCGGATACCCTTATACTCGGATATCCGTATACCCGGAAATCCATAAACCCGGATATCTATATACCCTTCATCCGGATACCCTTATACCCGGATACCCTTATATCACTTTATATCAAGTACTAAGCATAAATAAACATTCGTTTTTAGTAAGATCCAGATTGGGAATCGAACCTAATAGATACCCGTTATCCTCTTGGGACGAACCAACGGACAAAATCACCATTCACCGAGAATATAATATAACGAATAAAGCTTGATCGTGGGTTTTTTGATTAATTGTATAATTTTATATTTTAAACTTAATTTACTAGTAAATATATGTTTTGGTAAATATTTTAAGATGTAGTAGTTGTACGAGTCAATAAAACTCTTGCTGCTATAGGTACTAGTCGAATTTATATGAAACGGTTTAAAGTGTACTTGTTACAGAATTGTTCAATTGGTGAACCTAGAGGAAGCATCGAGCTTTAACTCGGCTAGAGTTCAATTTGACGCAGAAACGTCCTATACACGAGTCCTATCTATGGAGAGCATTATGTGTCGTGTGTGCACGTGGAAGTTAGGCTTGTTAGTAAAATCCACTTGTTACGGCCACTTGCAGTTATAGGACCTACAACTCGGATGAAATTTAATTTTAACATTATCCATTTCGGTTCACAGAGTTGTTGATAATTTTGCAGAAATCTTTTTAAAAATATTGAACGTAATGATTATAAACGAACAATTATGTGACTGGTGCATAAAGAGAGGCATTAATATACGAGTGTGGTTTTATGAAACGAAGGCGAGTTTCATAATAAGATCACACTAGTATTTTAAAACGTCTAATTATGTACAGTGGCATAGGTACATAACTATCTACTAGTTTCCTATAATAATGTACAGATATTATGACCTGCATTTTCAAGTTAGTGGTACTATTAACTTATTTGTAAGTATAAATAAATAAATAAAATAAATAATAAGAAGTTAAAACTTTATTTATAATTATTATTATTAACTACATTTTTATATCCTTAATGTTTACAATAAGGTTATATATAGATCCCTTAATGTAAACATTAAGATACATTATAGATTATGGATACTTTAATGTGTTCGTTAAGATGCCACCACAGGTACAGGTTTCTTAATATAGGCCATTGCCATTAATACCCATTAGCTTATCGTTTCTGAATATATTGTAGGGCAGTTCTGTTATGTATTTGTCAATCTTTTTTCATGTCAGAAAAATTGTAAACTGTACTGGATAAGGAATTGGAGTCAGTTATGGTTAAACTGAGCTTTCTGGGCGAAGGGACATGTCCTTTGTATTGCAGCCAACCTCACTGCATGCCCTCGTTTATTATGGCTAGCTAGTTGATACTACCGTGCTCCGACCGATGGAAACCTACGCTCGACCGTGAATTATCAGCAATCTGGTGGACACCATGACGAACCCTACCCCCTAACGCCGACGTATAGATAATAGTACATTACACAACTAGGGTGGTAATACAAAGAAAGGCCGAGATCGCAGATGTTTGCGGCCCGAGCTGCAAGCGAGGACATGTCCCTTCGCCCTGAAAGCTCAGTTTAACCATCACTGACTCCAATTCCTTATCCAGTACAGTTTACAATTTTTCTGACATGAAAAAAGATTGACAAATACATAACAGAATTAAGTCCGTTTTTGAATAAACGTCATTGTATCGCAGCCAAAGACACTCAAGCATTGACAAACTTGACATTTCTTCGTGGGCAGAACTCCGACACTGGGACGTGGACGAATTGATCAGGTAATTAATAACACACGTTTCTATTGAGGCCTGCTTGATCTTTAAAGTCGCCGTCAACGGACTTTACTAATCCCTTCGGCCGTGTACGAAACCGGAGGTTCGTAACCAGTTGCGAAACACTACTTTTTTCTCTTTGTACGAAACCAGTTACCAAATAATAGGTTTTTTTCCTCACACGATACTGGTTTCGAAATAAAAAGAATTGTGATAAAGTAATGAATTGAAGTAATGAAACAAAGCGGTACTTTTTTCATACTTAACCTTAAAGGATTCCCATAAGGATAACTAATGGGCGACTTATGAATGTAATCGTTATTATTATTTTAAACGATATCCGTAATATTGATAAACTACAATTGAATTAAAAATAAGAACATCAATAATTACCTACAAAAAAGTTGTACAAGTCTATTGTATTGTTTCATCTTTTCTTTCATATCCCTAAAATTATTTGAATGAATTGCAAATAAACAGCCGTTATGGATAATTTGAGATATTTTATTTAATAAACAATATAAAATATTAAAATGCAGGTACCTATCAAAAATAAAATAACTTTACCGCAGACTTGCCAAAGTTGTTTGAGAACATTTACATATACTTTAACGTGAAACATATAAGGGATATTGCTATACAAAATATAATTCCTCGTTTTCAACTAGTATCGTACAAGTCCTAAAAATCTTGGCTCGTAACCAATTACGAAAGGATAGACGCAGTTTCGTAAGAAAACAAAAAACTCTTTAATCTCTACTGGTTTCGTATAAAGAGAAAAAAGTAGTGTTTCGCAACTGGTTACGAACCTCCGGTTTCGTACGCGGCCGAAGGGTTACTAACTATGTTAAGAAAAAGCGTAACTTTGTTTTGTCACTGTTTCTCCTTGAATTTTCACACCACCTCATCGTAAAATACAAAACCATAAAATAAATAACTGAATCTTGGATATTTCATTAAAAGTTTAAAATGGTTTTATAGATAGGTTATTATGACATAATGGAATGACGTCTTTGTTTCTTTTAAATTCTACAATTGTCCATGATGATAGTGTTGTGACTGAAGTTGGGTGATATTGTAAAGCTGCTACACACTACCCAACTCACCCTCTGTACCTGCTATCATCATTGTGTACACTACGCTGTAGTTGATCAGTGGACAAAGGATCGTAGCGTATGGCGTATTTTCAAGTACCGGTTTTTCTTCTGACTAAACAAATTAAAAATACCTGTTTTTGGCGTTCGATACTTTAATAGTCGATATTTTTTGACATACAAGAGTACAGTAAGTTTCCCATCACTAGTAAATTCATCATTCAAAGACAATTTCAATATGGCGGTTCATTTACAAAGTTAGCAAAGTCCATCGACGGCGACGCTACGCCTCAAACCTCTCGAACCTAATGGAGGCGGCGGAGGTGAAATAAGTGAAATGTCTCTTTTTTGCTTCCTTGTAGTCGGGTGAAAAGTATCCTACGTGAAATGGGTTGAATCCCCAATCAGACTGCGATATTTTGTTACCCCGCCAACTTGACATATTAATGAGAATTATGCTTTTTTAAGCTCGTAAAAAAACTGTTATGCCCAGTTCCTATACACCTATTGCACCAAATTTCATGGAAATTGGTCCGGTAGTTTTTACAACAAATTAGTCACCGTTGCTCTCTCCCCTGCGTCTCTCAATTACTTCTAGTTCGTTCGTCTAACAATTAATGTCACAGAGTGTTTGCAAATAGGTCGTAGGCAGAAGCGGCCTGCTCGCAGCAGCAGTAAAAGATTTACCATACCGGCCAAGTGCGAATCAAATTCGCACCACAACCCTACATAAACATATCTGTTAGATTATTAAAAAAAAATTAGTAATTTTTTCATTGTGTGATTCTCTGCCAATTTTATGATATTCCTGCATAGAAATAAAATTAAAGGCTTTTACAATCCCATTGGGATAAAAATATTGCCGCAATGTTTTTTCGTAGCGTGATTTATCCATATACTTTTTATAATAAGGAATTTAATTAATTGAAATTTTGTGACACTTTTTTTTCTATTAGGATGGAAAGAGGTCGTGATTCTAAGAAGAAATAACAGAAAATTGACAGAAAACTTCACAGTGAAGAATTTTTTTTACCGACTTTCAAAAAAAGAGAAAGGCCGTTCTCAATTTCTCTATATGTTTTTTTTTGTATGTTACGCGATTACTTGAGGATGGCCGAAACCGATTTGGAAAATTCTTTTTTGTTTGAAAGAGGTATACCTACCTACCTACCTACCTACCTCCGAGGTGGTCCCATTGTACTTAACCAAATCAGGATCTGATGATGCGATCTTGGAAACGAGGGAACTATTCAAATATTATAGGTACACATATGGGTGGCTCGTGTACTTCTTATCGAACAGATTCATTTGATGTCCGTTATTAACCGACTTCCACAAAATCAGGACACTTATATAGCGCTTTTGTATTGCTCATAGTCACTCGTGCATTTCTTATCAAAATATCTAATAGATCATTGAAAGTCGGTAATTAAAAAAAAATGTGTTTATTGAGAAATCTTCATTTTGTATTAACGCCTAATTGTTACTATAATATAATTCAAGAGTAGTGTAAACTTAAAAGTCAAGCCCATTATTACAATAATTACATATGAAAATGTTTTGATGACAAAGCGTTGAGTTATCAAAGGCATCTTGACTTGACCATTATTACAATAATTACGTAGATGCAGGTATTCCTATTAATTAAGTCTGGTAATTGATTAATGCAATAGAGACCTGGGATTTTAATCGAAATGAACACTTTGACAAAGGAAAATAATTGAATCCTGAAGAAGCCGATGGCGGATAAGTCATTGGATTATTTTGTAATATCGGTGTAGTTTTTTAATTTCTTAAAGGAATGGTTGCTTTAAAGTCTAAATTAATGTTTCTATATTAATTAGCTTTACAGCCCAGACATTTGAACGTCAAATTAAGTTAGGGAGGTTCCGGATGCAGTTTTTTGACATCCGGATGCAGGGTTTCATGATTTTGGTATAATTCTTATTGAAAACATACAGTTTGGGATATAGCATAAATAAATGAACAAGTTCAATAATCACTTTTACCTTCACAATATGTATCGGCAGAATTTTGTCTAAGATTACCCTCTTTTTATGTTCTCGCTCATTACAAACATTTATGTCTAATTTTAAGTTCTCATAATAAGTGAATTGTAAATTCTTAATGAGAATAAATGATCTTTAAACCTAAACCTACTTGTAAAAATATTATAATCCGTTAAAAGGAGACAGTTCTTGTCACACGTACGGCGAATCACATTAATGAAGCAAAGGCGCCTTGGCTAATATATAAAAGTACTTACCTAATATAGGTAATTAGTGCTCCCGCTGAGCCTTGTTTTGCAGCAGCAAATTTTATAGATCCGCATCTGCATAAAATCCGCAACGTCTTATTGGAGATGCGTACTCTCAAATTCTCTCTTCTTCTCTGTGGTTTCGCTCTTAGCAGAGTGGCTTGGTGACTCTCAAATTAATGCAGACATACCTGATTTGAGCCATACCTTCTAGAAGCAATGTTTTGAAAATAGCTCGGTATAACATAACAAAAATAATAACATACATAGGAACCTGTTATAAATAATTAACCAACCACGATCTTTCAATATTAAAGTGACCTGCAGTTTTCTAGATAACTATTTATGCTATCCTGATATGAGAGAGCCAGCTAATATTGAAAATGAAACATTCTTCGCAGCGCTATAGTCTAATAGAAGCGGGACACGAGGGAAATTTAATATGAAAATGTTTTGACGGTAAAGCTGATCTTCAACCGTAAAAAGGGTAGTAGGCTTGCGAGAAAACCAGGTATGTAATGAAAGTGTTTATCTACTAAAACTCTAAAGCACACATAGTAGTTTAGTTACATAATTTTTGCTAATTAAAATGTACTTCAGACCATGAAACTACTAAGTGTACCTACTTACCACTCATAATCAAAAAATACATAGCAGGTCCCCACGCACAGTGTATTATAAACCCCATTTTTTGTCTCACCCCATTTCTTTTTCATAATCCTACAGTTCGTGTGATTTTAAACAGCAGACTAAAACTCCCACGTCGATACGGCTTGTAGTTTTTTTTGTAAAAAACATCAAAGATTGCTTATACCCGGGTCATGAAATTCACAAAAGATAAAAATGCTATTGAACTAATTTACTTAATGAAATATTTATCATATCAATTGAATTGGCATATAATTATATTACTTTTTGTGCATTTTTTATTCGCTTTTTCAATTTTTATTTTATTATTCTGGAGGCACGCCGTAGTAGCAAAAAAATTCAAATTATTTTTATTTGAATATAAAATAACATTTAATAGTAAATTAAATACCTCTGATGTTGTGCAGCGAAAATATGGCTGATTAGGATCTCTTAGCTTCCATACGAGCTACCCGAGAAGGTTTAAACAGTTGTTCGCAAACCCGGATCATAACTATTAGTGGCATCCGGATGTACAATGAGACAACCCCGATTACAAATTAAAATTGGTAATATCTTCGGACTCCCGCGGTATTAGCTCTTGATTTAATTACTGCTGACAAAGGCAGATATAAGCTATCGTTTGGTATTGAATTTTTTTGCTACTACGGCGTGCCTCCAGAATAATAAAATGAAAATTAAAAACTGGCCAAGAGCATGTCGGACCATGCTCAATGTAGGGTTCCATAGCCATAACTACAAGGAAATGTGCTACAGATAAAAATAAAGCTAAAAATAAACAACTGGCAAAAGGTCTTAAATGCCGTGTAAATCAATGGCACTTAAGACCTTTTGGTTGAAAAGTTTTTCGGCAATAACTTCAAAACGGTTTATTCGTTACTATTCAAAATAATTTTCGTTGAATGTATTTATTAAGCGTTACCTTCCTGATTTTTTTCATATTTTTTGGATTTACGGTTCAAAAGTTAAAGGGGGGGGGACACAATTTATGCAACTTTCGGAGCGATTATTTCCGAAAGTATTCACTTAATCGAAAAAAAGTACATAAAAGCTTTATAATATTTTTAAAAGAACTATCGAATTATGTACCTCACGTTGACGTTTTCTGAAAAAAATTTTTTTTAGCTTCAGTTACATGTATGGAGTGCCCCCCCTAGATTTTTTTATTTTTACTATTTAACTAGCAAACTTAGTAGCGGCATCTACAAGACATCTATATTCCAAATTTCATCAGTATACGTCTTGTAGTTTTTGAGTAAAATGCCTGTGACATACGGACGGACGGACGGACGGACGGACATGACGAAACTATAAGGGTTCCTTTTTAGCCATTTTGGCTACGGAACCCTAAAAAGCGAATAAAATCATTTTGTCCTTATCTAGCTGCAGAAAATGCACAAAAAAGTAATAGAAGATGTAGAATTATATGCCTATTCAATTGGTATGATAAATATTTCGTTAAGTAAATTAGTTCAATAGCATTTTTAACTTTTGTGAACATGACCCGAGTGTAAGCAATCTTTGATATTTTTTTTACAAAAAACTACAAGCCGTATCGACGTGGGAGTTTTAGACTGCTTTTTAAAATCACGCGAACTGTAGGATTATGAAAAAAAAATGGGGTTGGGGTAATAATACACTGTGCCAGGCTAGTACTTTATAGTTAATAATGTTGCTTATACATCATTAGGTACCTAGAACCTATGTTGTCACAACTGTCACAAGACACGAGGCACAATATAGATATCACGGAAAACCCATCTACAAACATGATTAGGCGAACCCGTGCTTATTGCTAGGTAACCAGCAAGACGTGCCTTCCTTTTTTAACCTGTTACGCAAGATAAGGATAGCTTGGCGTCTTTGATATCCTACATCCTCGCAGTCTAGGAAGTGTCACGACTCAATATTGCGCTCATATTTGCTTTACGCGCGTCTAATCCCTTATCAAAGGAAAGTTAATATCGTATGAGCACATACATTACACGCCTTACTGAACAATTTTTATTTTATTACATTTTTCACAGTAACTTTACAAGTTGCACGGCAGGAAATTCCTATTACCTAATGTGCAGTAAAAGTATAATACTTAATGTATGTTGCTGGCGCCAAGAATTTTAACATCATTTTATTTATAGGTACCTACAGATGTTGTTTTATCATTGTAAATTTTTTTGCAGGTAAACTTGTCCCTGCCAAAATTTATTATGTATAGTGTCTAATGTATGATGTGTAGTGTTAAACATTTTTAACCAACTTTCAAAAGAAGGACGCTTCTGAATTCGTGTGTATATATTTTTTGTGTTTGATACGCGATTACTCGAAGACGGCTAAACCGATTAGGAATTTAATTCTTTTTTTTTACCCGAATGCGGCAAAGCCCAAATGGAGGGTTATTTATTTGACCTGTAGTATGTATGTCTGTCTGTATGTATGTATGTAATGTATGTCCGTTCCTATGTCCGCTCGTAACTATATACTCAACGGCACAACCGATTTTGATAAATGATACATCATTAGATTCGTCTTGATGGCGCACTATGGATCGAAAATCGGGTCCCATAGACATAGAAATCGAAGTCTTCAAATTTAGGTTTTTTTTTATTGAAATGGGTTTTGCTAATAGTTATAATGCTAAAATATTAATAAGGTACGATTTGGTTTAGAAATTGATGAGTAATACATTTTTTTCGTAAAAAATGTATGGAGCTGCGTTGAAAAACTCAAATATCTCAAAAACCGCAAAACAACCATTATATCCTCGTAGGGCCGTTGGCTATTATAAAAATAATTATTTCTGATTTTTGGGCATGGTACATATTACAGTCACAGCTGCGGTTTTTTTTTTAAATCGATGTTTGGGGGATTACAAACTCGAGTCATTAAAAGCCCTCCGCCTACGGCGTCGGGCTCCTAATAGACTCTCGTTAGTAATCCCCTTCTTACTACCCTCGATGCACAATGCACTATTGATGTCAAGGCGACACGTTATCTTTGAACTCTTTGAAGGATAGTCATGTATTCAATATTCGTAGCGTCCTCGGCCTGTATTATATGACTGCGAGATATTAATATAGGCCAATCCCCCATACTAACACGGTTATACCCTTTCCATACAAAATGAACCCGAAAGTCGGGTTTTTGGCACTGAATGTCTTAAACTACGTAAAATTCACAGATTTTTCATGTTGATATATTTCTCCAGACTTAGACACGTTCTTAGGTAAAAGGTTGTAGCGGTCCGTGGTGGTAGGTAGGTTCAGCTAGTAATTGGAAGAAAACAGGTATTCCAGAACAGGGTTAATTTTAATATATAAAACATAGTCGGGTTAGTTACACCATTTATAACTCGAGAACGGTTGGACCGATTTTTATGATCTTAAATTTTTTGGGTTTGTCTTTGTCTGGAATAACTACTAAAACATCTAAAAATTCAAAATTCTGAGGCGGTACGAAGTTCGCCGGGACAGCTAGTTGTAAATGTATGTTCGGATCCCAACAATACATATATTTATCTTAGACTTTCGGAAATAATTTCATTAGCTTATGGGAAAGTAAAATAGCCCGCTTCGTGATTTATGATTTCGATGCGGTTTGTTTGTCCGAAAGGAGACTTAACTTTAAGAGTGTTCTTAGCTAGATTTCACCAAAATTTGTTCAACCGTTTATGAGATATGGAGTAGTTTCGAGTCGGGGGTTTTAAAATGTTCAATATAGATTATTCTTCAAGAGTAGTAGAGTTGGTCAAATCCTTAAAGTAGGCTAACCGATCACAATTATGTTTTAGGGATGTGTCGCCTCGCTTAGAATCATACTTACTTTTCCTAGTAGATTATTCTGGAGTAACTTATTAATCTTCACTAATTGAATACCTCACAGTGGCGTGGCGTCTAAACTCGATTCCTACCGGCTTGCCTAATATCAGGCTTTTGACCACCTTATTCTAGAGCTCTTAAGGAAAATGTACCCCAAATCTGCACCGGCTTGCCCTAGAATATCTTTTACGACACGCCACTGATACCTCATACGTATAATAGATAGCTGTATAAAAAGCAGAGATTGGACAAATTTGCGTCATCGCTCCTAAAAAATTGGACATGACTCAAAAATATTATCAAATAATTAATCATTTAATTAATTTCCTACCTGACATTTAATTTTGATACTCAAAAAATACACAGGTTTGTTACAATGTACATTTATTAAAGAAAATAATCAGTATTTACCAGCGATGACGCAAATTTGTCCGATCTCTGATAAAAAGTAAACCCATTAGTTCACAACTTCTCGTCTTCTTCGTCGTCAAAAAACGTAGAAGTAAAGTATGTTAGACGCAGATAACGTGAATGCGTTTTCTTTTGCAGGTAAGCTTGTTTGAGTTTCGCCGGGTAAAGCAGTAACAAGGTGAGTGATAATATTTGGGTTTGTTGAATGGTATTATGATAAGACGAAGTCAACTTAAAGACTTTGGGAAAGAATAGCAACTTGCTTGAAGACGTAAAATCCACAAAAAAGTTACTTAACGATGCGCATAATCATTGTTCTCAAACTGGATATGCTACGAGTAGAGTAAATTGATGTGTGGATATTTTGGCGCTTATTTTGTCCTTTCTCATGTAATGCTCAGTCTGTAGTCAGGAGTACATACAAGACTCAGAGTTAATTGTCAAAGCATATTCGTGTTATCTTGCTAGCTTGGTTGTACTAGTATATTCGCTGTCTGATCACGACTGTACACTGTCCAGACCTAAGATCCGCCAATCCTTAAAATCGGTATTTTTATAAGTTGGGCCAAACTGACAGTTACCAACAATGATGAATATCACTATGAAAAATACGCAAATCACTATACCTATGTGTGCCTATAATACATGTATAGAAATTAGAAAATATTTATTTCCACAAAAAATATGTTACAACAAAAATAATATAATAATAAAAAACATGAATGAACTAAAAACTACAAACAAAGAAAAAAAATGAACTTAAATATTTTTTGGCAATAGGTACCAATCTCAGCGAATGCTGGGCGGGGAGGCCCAGCGCTGGTTTTCAGATTGGTCCCTAGAGAGTGGGTCGGTCGCAGACGAAACCAACCAACCAACCTACGCGTGCGTGCGTGCGTGCGTGCGTGCGTGCGTGCGTGCGTGCGTGCGTGCGTGCGTGCGTGCGTGCGTGCATAGGTGCATAGGTTCCCGGAGTGGTGGTGGCAGGTCGTTCCAGACCTTAGCAGCAGCAAATTTAAAACTTTGTAAAATGCTGTTTTGTGCAGGGGAAATGATAACTTGGTGCATCTTCTCAGTGGCTTTACTCGATAGTCCTGTACCCATTTTAGTTTTTCAAAAAGGTATTTGGGCTTCTAAAAATCTAGAACTTTCCGTACTGTGTACGCCAGATGCAATATTCTTCTGTTCTCCATATTTAATAGTTTCCTATCATTTAAAAACGGAGTAATATGCGCTCGTCTTGGGACGTGATAGCAAAAACGTACACATGCATTCTGTACTCTCTGTATTGAAGTCTTAAAGGCCACATTAATGTCGTTAGATCTAGATTTTCTAAATTTTATCCGATAACTTGCCGACGTTCGTTTTGCTCGCCTTATGTTTTTTAATGAGAACAGAAAGTTGTGTAGCATACAACATATTGTTACGTCCGTGGGGTAAGTAACGTGATAGAAAAATACACTAATTAACCATTAATTAAAAACGCAACTTTATCCCAAAATGACTAATTAACAAGAGTTACTTACTTAATAAAACACTACTAAATCACTTCACTATAACGCACTTATTCACTTGTCCGAACTGTTTCGCTGTGTCGTTGACACTGCCTCCGGTTTTTTTGTAAACTGACAAACTCGCAATCCTTATGGGCATAGCAATTGTCGGACCGGTGCCTCTGGTGGCTTGCTGCGCAGCTTATATATCCGGAGACCTTTGCTCTAGAATAATCCAGAGAAATCCTACCGGCCTCTCGAATAATCGATGATTCCAGGAAAATCGACGCACCCGGACCCGCGAAGGACGTAGGTGACGTATCGCGAGTGTTCTAGATCGTCTAGATTGTCTGATGCACGACTCGACAGGAACGTTCTCGACTATTGCTTTCCCTTTCTAGCAATTCTCGAACATTCTCCGTATAGCTGTCTCTTTCTAATAGTGCTGTCTCTTTCACTACTTCGAGAATTTTCGCCATATACTGAAGTGTAGTTCAAAGGCCCATAAGGGGTCCTGAAAACGCCTGAAAACGGATTTCAGGTTATTGCGCCATTTGATAGAGGGTGTCCTGAAACCGACTGAAAACATGTTACTGGCACCTGAAAACAGCGGCAACTAGGGTGAATTTACGATCTTCTAGTACCTATGTGAAAGAGCCACCTCTGAAACGGCCTGAAATCACTTTTCAGCCTGCTGAAAACGCTTCTAAAGCACGGAAAATCACATTTGAAGTTTATGCCTATACCACCGGCGCAACAATATTGTTGACCATACTGTGGTGCTTCTTTCTTACGATACCATCCAACACAGACTTATCGTAGCCATTTAAAACCGCTAAACTAAATGATAAATATTATTCAATTCAGACGATAATGCTCATCAGAAAGAAGCACGGTCAACAATCTGTGTACAGAACAATGAAAAGCAGCTAACTTATGCTGCCACGGATGTGTAGAAGAAGCCGGAATGACTGTCAGTGTGTGTGGGCTTGCGGTAAATCTGAAACTGATGCCTATTATTTACTTTAATAATTGTTAAATCCAGGAAACTGAGTTGTGTTGTGTTGCTCCAATTCCTTTTTAAACTTGATTTTTGGATCTCACTCACACTTGCACAGTGTGGCTTGTCTACAAATATGGCCGACCAAGATGGCGCCCGCCTTATTCCATCAACGGACGCCGGACTGTCAACATTTCCAGCTTCTCCTGAGGATGCCTCGTAGAGAGGCGAAACAGGTGTCGAGTTTTGTATTTTTGGTGGTGGATTGTTATATATTTAGTTGCATGTTTTTTCATTTGGCATGTGATTGCATGAAAAAATACGCAAGTAATTATAACGGGTTACCACTAATTGACTAACACGTATCATATCATGGATTAGCAAAGCATTATCTTTTGTTTAAATTAAATCGGTTCAGCCGTCTTCGAGTAATAGGGAATATGCATGATTTTTTTTAACAGATTTCTGAACAAAATATGAAAATACCGTAAAAAAGATGACATACAGTTAAAATAAAATTGAAATCGACCGAGAAACACGGAAGATATAAACATTTTAAAGCACTAATCAGACAGCGATTAGAGAGAGAGATCCGATATGGACTATGACGTCATAGTACACGGCCGCCATACAATCTCCATACTATATTCTGTTTTGCGAGAAAGAGATAGAGATAAATCTTTGTTGTGTTATTATATCTCGGTTATTTTTATAGTTATTCGAAAAATATTTTTTTCCTACTGTTTTTTATATGAATGAGCATTTATTAAAGTAAATTAAAAATATCATGCATATTCCCTATAGCGTAACAAACACACATAAAAAAAAAACAAAAAACATACAGACGAATTGAGAACTTCGTTCTTTTGAAAGTCGGTTAAAATTAAAAAAAAACCTCCTTTTCATTTCAAATTTGACTATCTCATGAACGGCTTAACCGATTTTGATAAAACATGTCTAAGAACCATCGCCAGAATACCTACTATTAAATAAAAAAATGCATCCAAGAGTTTAAGAGCCACGTTGCGACAGACAGACGCACACACTTAGCCGTCAAACTTATAACACTCCTCTTTTGCGTGGGTGGTTAAAAAGTAGGAATACGTATTCCGATGGTGAAATTTCAATTTTATTCCAAACTAGTTCCGAATTTACGCTACCTCATTTTTTTCTGAGAATCTTTTTCCAATCTTTGCCTTTTTGGTCGTTGACAGTCTCATTAATAATCGCTGACTTGTCCCAGTAAGCGTCCCATTAGTACGTTCGAGTCGATATCGAAAATTGATTCAGAGCCACTTATTGTATTTTAATGAACAATTTTGCCGTTCGATTCGGTTCGTCACTTGAACTTTGTCTGCGCTTAATAACGGTTTGTAAAAAAAATATATAAGCAGTTCATTGTTTTATAGTAGTTTATACAACTGATACATGAGAGGCCTTAAAACAATAGTGTGGTATTTTTCTTATCTATGGTAGCAGTTGTATAATGTATAACGATATCGTATAGATGTGTTAACGTTATGACAGTCAAATTTTGACCGTCTTCCATATTGGTTGTAAAAGGTGTTCCAAATTTAAAACTTGTGTAACTTTTTTTAAGTTTAATGTTGTAACTTGTAATGCTGCCCATTGAATACGGTTTTTGACCGTGTTTTAGAGAATTAATGATATGTGTAGGTTTAGATAAAATTTATTTGGTTAATGAAAGGCGAATATACTGTTACTAAAAAAAATAACAGAGTTCAAATATTCATTTGAACTCTATTTCTATTCGAGGAGAAATGCATGAGAATCACTATGGAAAATACCCACATCGCTATTAACGTTGTTTCTGACATAAGTATTCAAATTTTGATACAAGATACCTAGTTCGTGAATTTTTTTTTTTGAGATATAACTACAAAGTTGTCTTTAAAAATTAATAGTTTATGGCTAATAGTCTGCGCCCAGCACCGCGCCACCCAACAAGCGTAGTACAGTCGCCATCAGATATATCTGAGCTGTCAGGGTAGGTACTCATAAATATCTGAACACGGCTCTAATGCTATGAAAATAGAGCCGTGTTCAGATATTTATGAGTACACTGACAGCTCAGATATATCTGATGGCGACTGTACGTTGCATTGCAAGTAGTAAATTATAAAAATATCTACAGACCAAGCAAAATTAACTCTTATCTCAATGTTACTAAGTCTTAAATAGGGCAAAAATTCATCACTTTACCAATTTGACACACTAACCTAACCTAACCTAAACCCGTTCAAAGTATGAAGGAATAATTTGCGACTTTAAATATGTGTGAAAGTTTCAGTGAATAACTTTCACACATATTTAAAGTCGCAAATTATTCCTTCATACTTTGAACGGGTTTAGGACCGTCAAAACGCGAAAAACAGGAGAGAAAAGACAAGAAAAAAAGGACTTGCGTTTAATCTCATGTTGCGAAGGCGAGGAACAGTATCTGCTTCGTACGTTATCCGGGCTCCGCGTAAATCAGAAACAAAACACGTAACATCGCACCATCTCGTAATATTCGCGGTTAGAAAACATTGTGAACGTAGCGTATGCGAGCGCGCGTACTGTTACCGTTCGACTAACTGTTACTGAGCGTATTGATAGCCGGTTGTGTTCGTAAACTACCCTCATTGACAGTATTAATGGATAATGTTTGTTTACTATCTAACTTGGTGACCAGACTTCATGGATAATAATTCACCAAAATTCATTTTACATTTCCAAAAATACCTACGTATTTTTTTCAAAAACAGAGTTGTACCTAGTGCCTAGTAAAAATTTGGATACTTGTAAGAAAAAATGCCCTGTATGTGTGCCTATAATATCCGAAGAGATCCCTCGATTCCTCCAAGATCATATCATCAGATCCGTCTTCGGTTGCAATGGGACCTCCTCGGTGCATTTCAAACAAAAAAAAACATTTTCCTAAACGTAACAAACATACAAAAACATGGTACCAATGAATTGAGAACTGTTATTCTTTTGAAAGTCGGTTGAAAACAGCTTTCGATTACACACATTAAAGGTATATATGTCTTACGGGAAAACCTGGTAAAGCAGATGGAAATAAAAACGAAGCAAAGTTGTAAAGAGGACATTTTGACCGTGTTTGACGATCTTATTCATTCTTGACTATAGCTCGTAGAAATTTCAACGTGTCACGTTTACGCGAGTGATACAATTTTCTTCAGTATGTTGGGATCTCTCGGTAGTTTTCTAAGTAATAGTGCTGAATTAGGTCTACATGAAACGATGGGTGGATATAATTTATTAACATATATTTTGGTTTAGTTTAATAAGAGGAACGCGAAATTGTATGTGATACATTTTACGTACGAGTATCTATTTTAGAACTTCTAATTTCTTTCAGTATTCTAATGAAACTTGCCTTTCACAAACACGTAAAGTATGCGACCCGCAGCCGGCGGCGGGCTGTCGCAATTCAGGCCCCGCAAACACTGCATTCACTACATAGACTAGAAATATATCGATACAGTGCTCCTCGAGAAATGACTCCTTTGTTCTAGCGCCACAATACGGCCGCCATGTTTAAAAATGTCCTGCGTTGTTCACTTGTTTTAAAAAGTTGCGATTAGACACGAGGATATTAAAACTAGAATTCTCATCATACGTCTATATAGAAATCCTAGCAAATCTGTTAAGATGAAAACCGAGTTTTGAAATATTTCCATTTTCGGAACTATCGCAATGCGCAGAAGTTCTTAACTTTGTAAATTATAATTTGATTTAATGTATGATGATGATGTAATAATGCAACAATAACATATCACAAGCATTGTCATTTAATTCGTACTGCTTTTAGTGAAAATTTCTCTACAGGTTAAGTCTGGTCTCTATTCAGAATTGAAAAATTGAATTTTCCATCTAAGACTGTACGTTTCCTCGTTATCACAAATCACCCCTTCGGCCGCGTACGAAACCGGCGGTTCGTAACCAGTTGCGAAATACTTTTTTTTCTCTTTGTACGAAACCAGTTACCAAATAATAGGTTTTTTACCTCACACGATACTGGTTTCGAAATAAAAAGAATCGTGATAACAGAACCTCTTTAGATATTGATACTGTAGCATTAAAATCTCTTCAGATAGCTGGCCGCTGATTAACAGTGTCAGTGGAGTCATTGTTTCCTGATCGATGTCATTCGTCTTGCGTGCAATTTATGAATTGCAAATAAACAGCCGTTATGGATAATTTGAGGTATTTTATTTAATAAACAATATAAAATATTAAAATGCAGGTACCTATCAAAAATAAAATAACTTTACCGCAGACGTTGCAAAAGTTGTTTGAGAACATTTACATATACTTTAACGTGAAACATATAAGGGGATATTGCTATACAAAATATAATTCCTCGTTTTCAACTAGTATCGTACAAGTCTTAAAAAATCTTACCTCGTAACCAATACTTAAGGATAGACGCAGTTTCGTAAGAAAACAAAAAACTCTTTAATCTCTACTGGTTTCGTATAAAGAGAAAAAAGTAGTGTTTCGCAACTCGTTACGAACCTCCGGTTTCGTACACGGCCGAAGGGCAACTTCGAGCGACTTCATCTAACGCCTAACTTTCTCTGTTTTTCATCATAATAACACTGACCATCGAAAATCCTGGATATTTTAAATGTTTGCGTAAACAAATTATAAACTTTTCAATTAGCTACTTTTCACAATTTCTGATTTCGCTTTTTAATTTTCTGTCTTTCCGACTGGTATTTTACGCCGAAAGTTTGTGAACGAGATTGGTATCTTTCGCCTCTTTCGGTGATCCGAGTCGGTTAGTTCTCCGTAGAAACAAAAATAGGGTCATTATTCGCTTCGACGACGTTAATCATGGTTGGAATGTGTTTCATTTTATAGTTTGATACATTTTGTCTCCGCAAAATATATTTCTATAATCCTTATTTTTGTCTGCTACATTGTTTCCTATCCAATTCTGGTAGCATGGCCGAAGTATACTCCGAAAGAAAAGGGGAAATGGCGCTAAGGAATTGGGTTATCCAAATAATGGGATAACCCAATTCCTTAGCGCCATTTCCCCTTTTCTTTCTGTAATGTTTGATGTAATATATGAAAGCGCGTGGCAACCAACTGAGTTTTGTGCCGCCAGCGGCTTATTTTTCTTTTTTGAAAGTTGACTAACTCGCGACCCTTATTGGGCATAGCGATCGTTTGGCGTGTGGCATTCCCTGGGGTCGAACCAGGTCGCTAGCTGGCCCACCCTGAGTGGATCGGACTAGGTGGTGGCCGGGGGCGCCTGGGGTCGAACCAGGTCGCTTGTCCCGGTCCACCTCGATTTGGTCGGCCTAGGTGGGCCACCCGCGGCACGCGACGTCACTCAAGGTCGCGCTCGGCGAAAAACTAGTGTTGGCCCTCTAATAGTACTACATACTACTTACTTTACTGTATTTTTTTTATATCTGTTTTGTTTTAACACTTATTAAAATTTACTCAAATTATAAATTGTTTTAAAACATGACATGTGAGATCTTTAAAAAATGGATTGATTATGCTACAAGTCCGTTTTGGACCCATCCCTTTTAGGCTAGTCTATCTATGCTATGGTTGAAATTGTCAATGTCAACGTTATTTTATTTGACATAAAACGATGTGTTGCCAAGCAAAAAACACAATCAATGACATTTTACAGAAACGCTCAAACAAACCGATTATGTAGCGACGTCATAATGAAAATTTCTTTAAAAATTAAAATAAATTAATTTACTTCGTTAGTTGCAAAAACAACGAAATTAGTTTCTTAAATTAGCCTTCTTTATCGAATAAAAATCTAAAAACTAGACCTTATTTTTATTTTCGAATTGATGAATATGTTACACTTTCATTACCTACTTAGTTATAATAACGAAGCCTTGCTTATGCAGGTGTGATGCAGGTAAATTTTGCTAAACAAAAATTCAAATCAATTTCCAATATAACATGTTACTCCGAAACCAATTACGCGTGAAACCGCTGCCGTTTTGTCGTGACGTTACAAATCGCACGTCACGTGCCCGCATGGCATGCTTCACGTGCAGTGACGGCTGTGGCATATCCAGCTTGCTCAACACAGCCTTTTCACTTCACTTGTAGTTCAGATTCCAATTTCCATAACCCAAAATAAGTACGTGCTTGAAATTTTACTGCTTTTGTATGCATATTTGTGATTTTTTGCTAATGAAATAGGAACTTGAAAACAAGCTACCTACTAATAAACTTTGTTCATTTCATGCTGCCTCGTCTTTAAAACTTGATTATTGATATCACATCAGTGGCGTGGCGTCCATAGAACTCGATTCCTATCGGCTTGCCTAATATTAGGCAGTTCCGCACTTAATTCTAGTGCTTTAAAAGAGAATCGAAGCCAAAATTTCTTTCAATGCCACGCCACTGTATCACATTATTCGTTTTTATGGAATTCAATGAAAATTCGAGTTACATCTACTCTGGAGCGGACTAATTATAGCAACCTGAAACACTATCAGATATAGCATAATAAGAGTAGCAAATAAAGAATGTTTTCAAATACCTAATCAATTAGATTAAAAACTAAAAATTCCTGACATCAGATGTCGCCACGGTTTGTTGTACCAAATTGTTACCATTTGTAAGTAACCGCAACTTTCTTGTTGGTAACTCGCAATATAGGCTGTAAAATATGTAGGATCTCATAATATACAGAAAATGATCATAATTTACAGACTGCAAGAGTTACTGTCGTTAAATCTAGTAATGTACAAAGAAGGTAAGTTTCTTAGTACATTACCCTGTTTTTGTACGAAGAATATTTTTTCTTTGTACATTGCTAGTTATGTAACTCAGTTATGTACGAAGAACAAGGGGTCTGATTAGAAACGTCGACATTGGCAAATACACCCCACACCAAGGGCGTGTGCGCCATTTAAAAAAATAGCGCACTTCAATCATACAGACGAATAGAGTAGAGAATCGTCCCGTCACCGTTGTCTGATTAGAATACCTAGTCACCTCGTCACCTCGTCACATCATAATCTCGTTATAATTTCTATTTAATTAAGTTTTACTAGGTATCTATCGGTGTATTTTCGATATTATTTTATATTTAACACTAGCAGTCCTGGCGAACTTCGTCCCGCCTCATGAAAACGCGGTCACCACGCCATCTACCGTGTACTCTCTCTCTTCCTAGCTATTATCCCACACGGTGGTGGGGTCAGCTTTCCGTACTTGTCTCCTCCACTTCACTCTGTCTCCGACATCGCCCTCGGATACCTGACATTCAGTCATATCCTTTAGCACAACATCTTTCCACCTTTTTTTGGGTCTGCCCCTGGATCTTCGACCGGGAATGGAGAGTTGTAGTGCCAAGTTTCCTACGTAGTTGGTTGGCTACCGGGTCCAATGGTGACAAACGCACGTACAAAATAATTATATATTATAAAGATGGCAATAATTACATGAACTGACAGAGCAGAACAGTGCCGTATATTTACAAATAGCAACATTTAAGTACACTGAACCGCGGTGACATCTGTAATTTAAGGCTCGTCATCGAAAATTTAAGCTATTTTTTAGTGAGATTTTTGTAAAATCTACATTATGAAATGGGCTGCTTTTCAGATATATGTTTTTTGACTATATAACCTATTCAGTGATTACGGTGGAAACATGTTTGCTTAATATTTCTTCGATAGATAAGAGATCCGAAAATGCGTCTTCAAATTCCGTTTTTTGTGTAGTATGAACAAACAATCGATTAATAAACGGTAAAATTATGTAAAAATGTCATTCATGCCTTTATCTTTTAAGTGATTAAAAAAAATGTTAATAAAACATAATAATATCTTTGATTTAATCGTATTTTTATATCTGGCGCTTACGCCAAAAAACCCAGGCACGTACTGTTTATGGCGTTCTCTTTCTGTGATGCGCGTGAACTATAAATGCGTCCCTTATTACAAGTAACGCCCATTCGCCGGTGAGGCTTTACAGAGGTCGGACCTGTGTTCGTTTGTCCCAGCGGCCGCGTCGCGACTAGTGGGCCATTCTGAAGGTGTAGAAAGAACTTCCTATTTTCGAGCGCGGGCACACTGTTTTTATAGCCGAACGGCTCAACGAGCGGGCGCGTAATGCACCTCGGCCAAAGTATTAGTCTATAGTTCGAATCCTCGAGATGGTCACTTTTTTTTACTTATTAATAATATGAAAACATGTTTATTATTTATGTTTTGGCATTTTTGCATTCCCTCGCTTGCAGTTCGGGCCGCAAACATCTGCGATCTCGGCCTTTCTTTGTATTACCACCCTAGTTGTGTAATGTACTATTATTTATCCATATACCTAAATATTAAAATTATAATATGTAGGTACCTACCAAACTACGTGGCGCATAACTTCGTGCGTTGCGATAAATACCTACCTACCCACAGCCAGCGGTGTACGAAAAGAATGGTCGCGTGACCTTGGTTAGAGATACCTACTGATTTTCCATCAGCGCATAATATGCTTATTTCTTTATGCTTCGAATTGATCTTCTCAATTATTAGGACATATTTTGTACCTACTTATTTTCTTAGATTGCTACAAGTACCTACTTAGTAAATGATCGCCGAAAACTAAACCTAAAACGTAATTCCATAATCTAATCAAAAGTCATATGCTGATACTGATGCTCTAATTCAACAGCATCTTCAATACTCGAAATAGCGTAGTCGGCAGTGACGAGATTTATACCCGGTGCGGCGCGTTATTGAATCGAGTTCGAGACTAGGTCATGTCACAATTTTATTAGATTTATTTCAGCAATATTTTTTTTTATTTATTTTTATTATTTTTAGTTACGTTTATTAAAATTATTTTCTAAAGAAAAAAATTAACACTTCACCCCGCACCTCAGTAGATCGGCAAACTTGGGAGATGATACATATCGCGAGATTCGAGTAGTAAGCTTTTCATTTTGATTCTCCAAAGTTTGTCATCATTATCGTCTTTCACATTTTTCACCGTATCTTCATAATTTTATTTACAGTGGAGTATTATTGTATAACCATATCAAAGTACACATGGGACTAACACTATTTAGTGCATTCTTGTCTTGTTAATATACCTAATTGTTTTGTAAAGCCGCATTTTCTAGAATTTGTCATTATTGGCAACATCATTTTCGGCAAGATTATCAGAGACACCAATGACGCGTGTTACTAAAATGACAATGTGTTAGGAGTATAATGACGATTGTTACTAATAATGATTTTAGTATATGAATTCCTAGATAATAGACGTGTATTTTATAGTTTCGAACATGTGAGTGAGTGACTGAGAGTGATTGCATGTATGAGTGAAAGTTAGTGAGAGTGTTTGAGCGTGTGTGGGTGAGTGAGTGTGTGTGAATGTGAGTGAGTGATTGTGCGGGAGTGAGTGTGTAAGTGACCGGGTGTGTGTGAATGTGAGTCAGTAACCTAGTGTGAGAGTAATTGAATGGGTGAGTATATGAACGTGAGTGAGTGTGTGAGAGTGCGTTAATGAATGTGAGTGAGTGAGAGAGTGAGTGACAGTGAGTTAGTGTGTGTGTGTGAGAGTAAATGAATGTTTGTGAGTGAATGAATGTGTGTGAGTGAGAGTGAGTGAGTGTGAGTGAGAGTAAAGAGCAACTGATGTTTCACTGAATTTGATGCACACTCGACAAATTTCACCTTCGTCCTCTAAAAAGAAAATCAAACATGTTTTTATAAACGACACAGATTTCATCGCGTATCTTTCGATTTTTATTTATAAAGGCTAGGTATTACCTTAATTATTCACGCAATGATAAATATTTAAGCCCTCGTTTCTGCATATTTCAATTTAATTTAAACCATCGTTTCAGCATTCATCATTTATCAATTACCTAAACATCCGGACTATAGAAAAAACAAACTAAAACTTGAGGTAATTTAAGCACAATTACCACGTGCTAAATTCGTGGGTAGGCTAAAAATTAGTAAACAAAACGGAAATTTATCTGCAATAAATTCCGTGTCGGAAAGAAAAAAATTATGTCGTCTCAGTTACAGAGGTACCTATAAAATTCAAAGAAATCCCAATTATAGAGGTAAATAAGACGATAAAATCGAAAGAACTAGGTAATCCCAGATATAGAGGTCTGTTGTGTCCCACTAACAGAGGTCATTTTTATGTCGTCTCACTTACGGAGGCAAATAAGATGATAAAATCGAAAGAACTAATCACAGACATAGAGGTCTGTTGTGTCCCACTAACAGAGGTACCTAATTCAGTGCTTTAAGTGCAGAGACCTCAGCATGAGTTCCAGCTATGAAGGTTTCTCATTTACCCAGCTCCTAGTTATCCTGATTTCACTGTAATACATTTAGAACGTATTTCTTGGTAAATGCTGTGTGTGTGTGTTTTATAAAAAAATATTATAGTCGACAGTATTTGACAAATCTCTCATTATACAATTCTGACCGAACGTAATTATTTACATTACAACGTACATACTTAACACTATTTAGCACACTAATCGTCTATGTTATTTTCTTTGTGCCAGGTGATGATACAGATAGCACTGAAGACGATAATGTTATGAGGGAATAATTTTCGAAGTTCAATTATTACATTATTTTATTTAAGTAGGTGATCTAATTAATGATTTTTTCCCAAGTAGAACTTTTTTGTACTGAAATAAGTATTTTCATTTATATGTACACCACCATTGACAATGTCAAATTCAAATTCAAAATAATTTATTTGTCCAACATAGATAATAAAGATGTTACTAGTACATTGTGTATCTAGGGCGGTAAGTAAGGAATTACAAACGAGTGTTTGTTATAAGCCCGAGGTGAAAACGAGGGCTTTAATAACACGAGTTTGTAATTCCTTTACCGCCCGTGGCACACACAATGTTCTTCATCACACTTGTGAGGAAATCTTAATAAAATAACCTTACTTTTCGATCCAGTATGACAAGAAAATATTAAAACAGACAGTGACATTTGTCACATATGTCCATAGACAATTCGAACGTTAAGTCACGTTCGGAAACCATAGCAGTACCTAACGGCCATTTTAGTTGATTTTATATTTGCAAAATAAAGAAATACATTATTTAAACATTTAATTAATGTTACCGAAATATGTGTTTATATGTATTTGCAATTACAGTTATCTTTAAATAAATATTTCAGTGATAAAAGTTAAAAAAGTAAGTTGGCGTTTCCTTTGAACATGACAAATAAGAGTAAAACAGAACCAGCGTTTCAAATTTAAAAAGAAAACCATTACGCCCTAGGGCGTAATAGGACATTTACGGCCCGCAGAACCTACGTGTAATGACACCATTTTCGAGCAAGTGTAATGAAAAAATAATTACTTAGTATCACTATGTGGTACCTTGCGGCATACAAATTTAGTCGATGACATACATGCTGTTCATTTCAAACATAGAATATAGAATACAATTACTTTATTTACAATACAATTATTTTATTACGTTAGTTACAAGGTATGTCATTGTGTGGTGTTAGTTACTAAACTATTCTATATACTATCACTTAAGTATTCTTGCACAGTATAATATGCCTTTTGCGCGAGAAAGTCATGTAAGGTATTCTTGAAATCAGTTACATTGTCATGTCATTTCAAGTATTATTTCAAAAACGACATATGTGCTCAATCGTATTATAAGCGCGGTTTAATAATAGTAAACAATTAGCTTTGTCTTTTATTTTTTGACCGAAACAGGTATGTAAAGTTTCCTGGGGCTATTTGGAATACCGAAGCCTAGTTAGGTGTAATATATTCAAAACTCGGCTACTTGCACATAATAGTATATTACACAACTAGGATGGTAATACAAAGAAAGGCCGATATCGCAGAAGTTTGCGGCCCGAGCTGCAAGCGAGGGACGTAAATCTGCAATCGAGGGCTTTTTTTACTACCTCCCGTGTTATGTACGTCATTTTATGTCTACACTTGGCCAGAAAGCGGCTTTTTCCGTACGCTACGCTTACAGAAAAAGCCACTTTATGGCCAGGTGTGGCATAAAAATTATAATTCTTAGAGTTCCAAATAACCATACCTAATCAGTATTGTCGTAACTGTTTAAGAAAAGAATAAGTTTATAATATTGTCTTCGCTTTCCGCGATAATCACTCATTGTAATAAAACAACTTAAACGGATTACAACGCGTATATTACTACATTGCAGTGGCGTGGCGTCAAATATATTCTTAGAAAAGCCGAAGCAGATTTGGATTACTTTTTCTTCGGGAGTAGTAGATACTCCGGTCATATGCTTTGTTAAATAGGCAAGCCGATGGGAATCGGGTTCTATGGCAGCCACACCACTGCTACATTGTTAAAATCCCCTTTAGGACTTAAAAATGTAGCACATAAGTGATTAACCATAAAATGTATGAAAATATAAATTCGTATGCTAAATTGACCCCTTTAACAAAGTGACCGTATGGGCACTATGTTGTATGATACAACTTTAAATTTTAGGAAGTTACGACAAATTTTTATCATCTCATAATTTTTTTATTTGAAGTGTTATCAAAATTTCAATAGAACAGATAGAAAAGAAATACCTACTGATTCCAATGGTGTATTTAGTGTGCTTATGATAAACTGTCCCTTACGAAATTTGAAATTTCCAGTGTCGATGTATTCGAATTTTATTTTTGTGGTCCATATCATAAACCATAACAAAAAAAAACACTTAAATCAATATACATCAGACCTGATTCTCAGGTGAAAATCATTGTTGGCAACGAGCCGTCATTATTTTCTACAAAAACGTCATTATTATCATAAGGAGTCATTATCAGAAACACCATTTTAAACAAAAAAGTAAATATAATGAAAATTAATGGGTTTTGTTCCGTGCCTTTATGATAAAACGTTATGTTTTTCATGTAGGTATGTATACATCTGGCTTAATAAAGATGCTCTGTCGCGGGGTTTGTAAAATAGACATTTTTTTGGTCAAGAATAATGTTTTGAGGAGAACCGCCCACACGTTGATTTCAAATTATACATATAACTTATAATCATTATGAGCAAAATATTTATATGTAATAGCTTTATTAATTAAGTAATTCTTGGCAATAACATTATAGGTAAGTACATATAACATCTAAGTAATAACATTACGTGTACAAAAATTCGATTTTTTTATTATTATAGGCAATGTAGGTAGTAGTACTAATAAATATTCAAAAAAATTATGAGCAAAATTTTTCGGAGAAATACAAATCGTTATTTGTATAAAAAATCGAAATACCAATTTTATATGAGCCCATATGGACCCCTACTCAGAGCATGGTTCGAAAAGTTCATAGTAAACACAAGTGGTTAAAAGATATTCTACTAGGTGGCGCTACGCTGTTCAACGATTTAAAAGTTCATAATATTATAAACAGATGGCGACATTGGCGAATCCCCTTAAGGGGAGCAGCCCCGGTAGCGGGGTAATGGGAGGTGCTTAAATGAGAAATTTCTTTCAATGCCGGCCCTTAATTACAGTTTCGCGTTTTTAACTTACTACATACAAATACGAAATATATACTATAACCTATAAATGAACAAATTTTAAAATTTTGAATCTATTTTATTTTTAGCCCATGAAAGTGAAAAAAATAAATGGACGCTTTCAGCGCTTGCTAATAGTTTATGCACTATTAGGCAACATCTTAAACTGGGGTAAGAGTACGGAAATGGGTGAGCTCCGAAGCGGAAGATTAGTGCTTAATATAAGATGAAAATAAAATAACTTGACGAGGGACGGGGTAAAACGTTTACTGTCAGTGACTTTCAGTTTCGATGGTGCGACGCATCGGGCCAGAGAAGGTTATCTTTGGAAAGATAGACTCTTCAAAACGCATTTTACGCTCGAACTGGTAATGCCAAGGGTTTCTTTCAGAATCTATGAAATAGCAACACGAATATTTATTGTAGCATGAACATTTAAGTCGGTGTTAGCAGTTAAGGGTCGTTCCTCTTTTTTGTTACTAAAACTACAGAAGTTTTTTTTTACATTCTTACTGTAAAACTTATGAACCTGATTTCTCACCTGCTTTCGTTGTTAGTCGAATTATCAGATATATAGGGTGAAAGCTCCTAAGCCCTATATATATAAGGTGTTAATTTATTAGTTGCAGATATTTTACTTTAAGACAATTAACTTTAAATAGAAATTAAGAAATTTCATATATTTTTTTTGTTTTCATTTACCGAACAAAAATTTTATTTTAATTTCATGTAAAAATAATCACCATGTGCATTTAACTGACAAGACGTTCAACACTATCAGAGTCAGAGTGTCAAACTGATAGGTGCTGTCATATGAAAAGTCTTAAGCCGTTCGGAAACGGGGCGGACTTAACAATATATACGGTACTGAGCAGATTTGAACTAATTAAATACCCCAATATTGTTGAAATTTATTTAAATATTAAGTCAAAACCTAACCTATGATAAACAGCAGGGCGTCTACCAAAAGTTTGCAACACATACACCCACAAGTATGGCGTCCGGGCCTGCAGCCATATTTCATACTGAGCATTGAAATGTTGCTCAGTCTCCTTTGTGTGCTACAACTATTTGTCTCCTAGATTTTCCGTGTACCTTGTAATTTAAGTTCACATACCTTGCTTTAATCTTAAGTAAAAAAGACAAATCACGCCTAACTTGGCTCACGGAAAACGTTTCTTTTAGAAAATAAGTATAAATAAATATTGATGAACCGACAGTAACCGAATATACGAAGGCAACAAAGATTGTATCGTTTATTATAAATACAACTTTACCTATAGCTTGACAACTTCGTTCGTGACACTAACATGTGTGCTTTTTGTTATATGCAGCCGTAACTACTCACACAAGTTACCGCCAACACGAACGGGGGCCTCCGGAGGCTGCCTCCGTCGGTCGTCAGTCGTGTTGGCGGTAACTTGTGTGAGTAGTTACGGCTGCACATAACAAAAAGCACACATGTGAGTGTCACCAACGAAGTTGCAAAGCTATAGCCCTACTTCTTTCTTATTATAGTTTTAGATTAAAATTACACATGTGTTTAATAAGGTGCCTTAGTGCCTTGGTAAGGTACACTTTTCGTCCTGGGAGCTCGACGTAAAGCTCGGTTTAGACAAAATTTATCAAATTCTTCTGAGTAACAGTAACGAATCCAGACAAATACTACAAGAAAATGTACTGTTTGCGAACAAGACGATATTACACAAGCAAAAAACATACTACGCAAACCGCAATAACACGTGGTTCGTAAAAGTTAAACATCTAGCCATAGTCTAATAATTTCTTTTGGTTTGAAAAAATGTTATGGATCCGTCCGTGTATAGTGGCCATTTTCAGAATATGGCGTGTAGTAACATGCCATATTCTGAATTGCAACTCCGACTTTGATGTCCAATATAAATATCATGGAGCGTTTCACTAGACCTGTTCTAGTGATGATTCAACGCCATGAATGTCCGCTGTGCTTTGGTCTCTGGCTGATTCCTTTATGCCGTTGCCGATTTCACACGAGGGCAGAACAGTCGGGCACAATAGTAGGACAGAACAGTTTGGAAGGGCAGTGGCGTTCAAATGTACAGTCCGAGTGAAATCGTCGAAAAAAAAAAACAAGTCGGGACGTGCGCGCGCCCGCTGTCCTGCCTTTTGCACTGCACTGCCCTCTCGTTCACACAAGTCCAGCCACAAGACAGACGAGCGAGAAAGGTGGTGGGGGAAGCAAACTGCCCCGAAAAAATATACCGGCGAGCTATTAACTCTTCTGCCTAGGATACTGTCAAGACAGTGCTGTTCTGTCTCGGCGTGTGCGTTCAGATTGTAGCAGTACTGTGCTGCCTACTGTCCTGCCCGACTGTTCTGCCCTCGCGTGAAATCGGCATTAGCTGTGTCCCTAATCCCGCTTGCAACAGAAATTTATGGGAATCCAAAACGTTACGTAAAATGTAGATATTTTATGTAAAAATGTAAATTCACTAAATTTATTCTGCGGATTCTCAACTAGGCAATCATGAAGAGGATACTTAGATAATATGTTTAGCCTGGTTTGAGACCACTTAAGTTAATTGTGTTATATTTTAAAATGTTATTTGAAAGAAAAAAAAACTCGTCATAGTAAATTAAATATTGAATTTGCTAGGGCTGTATACCGGGTGTCCCAAAACTATGCGACATGAAGGGAAAGTACCTCAAATATTGGAGATAGGATATTTTGCTGAAAGGAGACTTCATTTTATTTTTAAAGGTAAATAATACTGCATTCAAAGTTTTTTTTATTTTTTTTATGGGAAATAATTTTCTTAACAACGAAATCAAATATTTTACGGTATTCCTTTCGTTTGAGGTACTATGTTACTGAAGAGAAATTATTTGCTTTTGTCCACTCTTTCGATTGTCATCATAAAAATACGGGGTTTTATTTTTTTGCATTTGAGTCGGTTCGATTCCCAGACGAAGCAAGTAATTCTTAGAAAATCTTTAAATGCAGAATTATTAACTTTTAAAAATAACATAATATCTTCCTTCAGCAAAATATCCTATCTACGATATTTAAGGTACTTTACCTTGATGTACCATAGTCTTGCGACGACCTGTATATATACCGTGTTTTTATTGATTTCCGTTAACTTCGAGGGCACATTCTCCAGATCTAATTAAGTTAATTTCTCTTGAAACTAATGTTGTAAACTAATACCGTTTTTAAAATATTCATAATCTTAATCTAATCACCAACCAGTATAAATGAGCTGTCATAATCCCAACACAATCATAGTTGACGTTAATTTTTGACTAACTCTGTCAGAAACGTCTTTTAAAATGGTTATCAACTCAATATTAATTTATTTTGCATTAAAAGTAAAAAAAAGAAAGTTTTCGCATTTAACAAAAAGCGATATACCAGGTAGCTTCTGTTGACGTACGAAGCAACCTGTTGAATTTAATGGAAATCAAAAAAAACACGGATATATTCGACAATTGTATCAAATTATGTAAATAATACGTCGCGTTGTAACGTACTTCAAATAAGTGCCTAATAAGACTATGAAGTGTGTTATAAAACCATGAAGAGAAAGTAACGATTTATTTGCCATTAATGCACGCAAACATTTTTACGTGTTGTGTCAAAAACTACAGAAACAAATCACTTTAACATAGTACAGCAGATGGCTAGCGAAACAGCTAACTTATGAAATTGGTATCGTATTTATTGTAGTAGAAAAACCGAGATACAGGGATGCCATCTATCTTCTGATCTGTCACGGGCTGCTTACTCCGAAAATACTCAAATACTTAAGGAATAAAACCTGAACAAAGTTAAGTGAAGAAGGATGTTTGTTGATATACTTTATAAACTGATTAACGTGTACACTTCGAGAGCCGTCTCCTTTTTTTATTTAAAACATTGCTGTTTCAAATACTTAACGTTTGGTACTAAATGTATTAATTTAATTTAAAAAAAAACAACTATCCTTAAAAAATTTCTTCCTACACGGTTATTTTCAATCTAGCTGCTGAAATTTACTGACTGGTAAGAACAAGATAGGGATCAGATATAAACATCCATAAAGGTTAGGGAAACGACTAAATGACCTTAGGTGCGTTAAGCCTGAATAATTAATGTAAATTAAGGGTTTCCTGGTGATTAAGAGGCGTATTAACGCTTTAACTCAATCGATGGATAAATGGTGTCAATTTATCCGATGTTACCTAGTACTTAGTCATTCTTCCATGGCGGCAAGAACTCTAACAAATCAATACGAGTTTAGGCAAATATGTAGGATCATAAAAATGCATTTATTTGGTGCGCAATAAAGTTTAATTGTATTGTATTATTTTTACTGTTTTCAGTATATTATATGATATGCGTATAATAGTAGTTTATGCGACTGATACATAACGAGAGGCCTTAAAACGCTAAATCTGCACCGGCTTGCCCAAGGATATCTTTTACGGCACGCTACTGGTAGGTACCTGCCATATAAACACGCTGGTTTGTACCTCGATTTTCTTATTATGAGGATAAAATCACATTTTTAGGGTTCCGTACCAAAATGGTAAAAAAGGAACCCTTATGGTGCGACTCTGTCTGTCTGTCTGTCTGTCCGTCTGTCACAGCAAGATATCTCTGGATCTACTGATGCTATCGACTTGAAATTTGGAATAATGTTAAAAACCGCTAATCCGAGCCTAGGGGACAGAAAAAAAAATGTATACCTGTTTGACTTTTTTTTTTAATGGGGACCGAAATGGGATGTCGAAAATCAAAAATTGAGGTAATATATCGAGTAGGATATCAAATGAAAGGGCTTAACATGTAGATTCCAAAACCGTTTTTATTTTTTTTCTTAGATATGTAGTTTTTGATTTAAGACAAAAAACGTTGAAAAAAATACCATTCCCCCCTTATTATCTCCGAAGTTACTGAACAGAAAAATCTGTAATAATTACCGATTATGAATATTATCCTAAATATTACAGGAAAAATAAAACGGTGTTCCTAACTTGCAGCGTTTTTTAGAAATTCGCAAAAATCGTAAGACAACCTTATTTGCTCCTACTAAACTAACCGCGGCATATGTCGATATATGGGGACAACAGTTTTACAAGAGCAAAGTTAAGTTTGTGCCACCATACAGTTTTTCTTGAATTATTCACGTATCTACTGACGAGTTTGTATGGAACCCTCGGTGCGCGAGTCCGACTCGCACTTGACCGGTTTTATTTTACTGTACTTTATTTATGATTAAAAAAACTAAAGACCCGCAACGCCTCGCTGCAAATCAGCTTCGTTCTTTCGTACACTCACGGACTTTAATTGTTGAGCCATTTAGGGTTCATCTTAAAGTCGTGTCATAGATTGTGTATTAGGTACACGATAAAATTAGACTGAGCCCTAAATAAATGGCTTAACAATTACTAGTTAAGTCCGTGACCGTACGTATTTAGGTTCACGTTTGGTCTGAACTATTAAGTGGGCTGTTCTAGACTGACCTTTCTATTTACATCGTTAATGCGCTTCGGTTCGACCCATTTGGATGCGCGAAAGCTATTTCGACAGAAACGTTAGGCAACCAACAGTTTTCGATGGTTCAGCAATTTATCATCATCATTTCAGCCATAGGACGGTGACACTGCTGGGCACAGGCCTCCTCAATAGATTTCCACATGGGCCGGATAGAAGCGACCCGCATCCAGCGAGTCCAACCCTAACCAGCAATCTATACATATAAATAAAACCGGCCAAATGCGGGTCGGATTCGCACACGAAGGGTTCCGTACCACCGTCGAGCATAAAGACACCAAAAACACGATTATTGTGTGGGGGGGGACCCCTTTTTATTTTTAACTTTATTTTGTTTTTATTATTTTTTGTTATAGTGGCAATATACATTCTAGGTACCTATCAAGTATGTAGATACTTGATATGTTCCTAGAATGTGTACTATTACCATTATAAAAATCCTCATCCCTATTCCTAAAAATAAACGTGTTCCTCTTGCTTACGCTGCTGCAGACGTTTAAAAGACTAATGTAGTCACATTTCCAGAATTGTTTATTCTTATTACAGTATCTAGTAGCCATACCAGCAATTTTCTTTGAATTATTGCCCGGGTCCGACCTGGATTAGACAGATAACTACCCGTGGAAGTAAAAGCGTTATTTCATTGTCAGCCACCTGGTCGAACTGTTATATACTAACCTGATATTGAATAATAGCTTGCCGCAGTACTTTAGGCAGAGACACCTGTGATAGATTTTCTGGCTTAATATGCCTTAACAATTATTTAATGCTCTCAATTAAAATTATGAATCTATATAGCAAAAATGTTGATAATTTATGCCTAAGTTGAATAGTATGAAGTACGTAAGTTAGTTTATTCTTATTTTGGGAATTCAACGAGCGGAAGCCTTGCATTAGGAATGCGATCGGGTGTGTAGCAAATAATGTGAACAGCTTGCGCTAAATAATCCTTTATGCCACACCTGGCCATAAAGTGGCTTTGTCCGCACGCTGCGCGTACGGAAAAAGCCGCTTTCTGGCGAAGTGTAGACATAAAATGATGTACACCACACGGGAGGTAATAAAGAAATCCCTCGATCGCATATTTACGTCCCTTGCTTGCAGCTCGGGCCGCAAACTCCTGCGATGTCGGCTTTTATTTGTATTACCACCCTAGTTGTGTAATTTACTATTCCTCACTAGCCCCCCCCCCCCTATCAAAAAACTACTGAAGTGCTATTTATACGGTTTTTCCTTTTATTCAATTATAGGAACTCCATGAAAGATCGTCTTTTTCTTTTTTATCAAGAAAGTCTCAGTAGATCCACGTTTGCTAATGCCATGCAATTTAGTTCGAACTTAAAAAAACCATCGAGAAATAGGAAATCATGAATTTCTTCTAAGTTGGCTCTCCAAATAAGACCGATGAGATCCGCAATCAGATCTAATGTCGGTAATGGCAGGCGATTATAGGAAGTGGTCGTTATACATCTAAGATTGGGGAAGAAGTTTTACAATTTTTTCTTACTTCACCTATGCCTCCTATATATGGTGTTTTTGTATTTTAGGTATACTCGTAGGTACTCGTACACATCAATTATTTGAACGTTGTCTTTTTTTGTCTCGGTACTTCATAGTCTTATTGAAGTTTTCTTCACTTCTTTACTATTATAAAAGAGTTTAAAAAAAACTGTGACTTTAAATTGAAGAGATATATTAAAATAACCTCCTTAGTGTAAAATGTAACAATAAATGTGTAACCTTGTGGAAACTCACTGCGAGTTAATACGGAGCTGGTCAATTTTGGTTTAGTTTGGTAACTTTAAAGGACGTCGCCTAGAAGGGGATGATCTAATTACCTAGTCCAGTTAGTTTAAGCTGAAGCGGTGAAAGTGTTGATAAAATAACCGTATAAATTTACCTTCAAACGGTGAAAGCTTCAATAAATAATCGAATTTCTGGTTTCACCAGATTTTATGTTTAGGTTTCTTTTACGAGAGTGCACAGAAGCAGCAAGGGCTATGCATGTAATAGTACATTACGCAACTAGGGTGGTAATACAAAGAAAGGCCGAGATTGCAGAAGTTTGCGGCCCGAGCTGCAAGCGAGGGACGTAAATATGCGATCGAAGGCTTTCTTTATTACCTCCCGTGTTGTGTACATCATTTTACGTCTTCACTTGGCCTGAAAGCGGCTTTTTAAAGGCCCCTTTATGGGCAGGTGTGGCATAAATACTTTATTGTACAGAATTCACATAATAGATAGTTTACACAGGAAAATGATTAAGTCTTGTCTCGCGGATGAAGTAGCCAGAATATCGCTTTTGCCTCGAAATTTATAACTTAACAAGATTGCTACAGTCGATTGATCACACTTTGAACATTTATATAGGTAGGGAATACAGTGAAACAATTTATGACATAGAAAAAGTACAACTTCGTAACACATTATTTAATTTTATCCTTTTCGTTGCACTATTCATATATGCTCTATTCAAATAAAGAAAATAATTGATCAGCATATTAATATTAAACTTTAGTACTTCACATCACGTTGACTTGTGCGTCCAATGGCACCGGTTATTACTTGTATTATCGGTGGAGAGCTCTTGACGTTTCCCGTTATATCTGACGAGGGTCCCGCAGCCACAATGCCACGAATATAATGTGTTGCGAGTAATACTTTGTCTGCCACGCCTACGAGCACATACCATGTTTTATTTATACAAAACTCATTCGCTCGTGCTCAAAATACTGCAATTCCTAAAATACCAGATTTTTCAAAATACCAGATTCTCGATTTATCAGATTCCTGTCTTACCACATTCCCGTTACACTACATTAGAAAATCGTAAGTTACTCAAGGATCTAAATAATTTTGTTGGATGTATTATTTTGGGAATCCGGTATACGGAGAATCTGGTGTATCAAGAATCTGGTATTTTAGGAATGCGGTATTTTGGGAATGATCGAACTCATTATGTGGCGAATACTCAGTAAAGTTCTAAACTAAATAAACCAGTAGGTATGCACTGGAGTAATATGATGACAAATTTCGACGAACTACTAGATGTCCTCCGGTTAGCTTAGTTGGTTAAAGCGCACCTATTTTCCCTCGGCATGGTTTAAGTCCAATCCAGTCGGAATCTTTCATTTTGTTTAATCATTCTATCAATAATTTCACACGCATGGAGTGTTCATAATTATGACAGCTATCTACTTACTTGTTTTTTCTTTGCCTTAAACCTGTTGTTTTGGAAGTTTTTGTGTGCAAAGTACATACTTCCAGTGAAAACTGAACTTGGTACAGTTTTATATCAGCCCAGTTCTTCTCGATTGGACGATACTATGGAAAATCTGCAAGAACTTTTGTTTCAAAGGTCATATTTCTTTTCGGGCCAGGTTTCGTCATGTATTAAAATTAAATACTCATCTGGTGATTCTATTTTTACTATTTAAGTACCTTTATAATCTTGACAAGTAAAAGAAAGATAGAGACGAATTGAGAACCGTCCTTTTTTGGAAGCCGGTTAAAGACTGAGTGCGAAAGATAGCTACGAGAGATAGCCACTGGCAGCTAGAAACAATAAGTACTTGTATTGTACCCCAAACATAAATAATGACTAGCATGTTGTTTACTTTGCTCTGCCATGTCTGGTTTTAACATAGAAAATTGCATCTGTCCGAAGCTTTTACATCCGACTTCGCGAGTTCTGATAAAATTGTAAATGTAAGTGCTTGCAAAAATTCTGTACGGGTCGGGTCAGTTCGTATTTTTCTCGTCTTACTGAGCAGAAAATTCGCTAAATAGACGCTGTATGGACTAAGTTTAGTAAACGTTGATCCAGACTTAAGTGTACAAATTCCTACTTCCTTTTTTAGTAACTTGACCACAATGATACAGTTTGCCAAATTATTGATTTCGTGTTAAAGCTTGACTGAAAACTTAAGACATTATGTAAATATGGTTTAATATATAGTTTTCTACTTCTATACGTCTTATTCGTCATATATTCATATTATAGAGGCAGGCACACTTAACAGCGATTGTTTAGGCCCGTGATACTCGTATCTCGTATCTAAGGATTTAATATTACGAAGAACTTGCTGACCTCTGCGCTCTTCAACTACGAGCGCGCCTCCTTTTGACAAAAAAACGATGGTCACTAGTGTAATTAAAAATATTTTTCTTCTTGCCGCTAATACAATAATTTTCGCTACAAGTTTTTTTTATTTTTTTTATTTATGTTATAAGTGGTAAACGAGCAGACGAGCTGCCTGATGGAAAGCAGTCAACGTCGCCCATGGATATCTGCAACACCAGACGTGTTACCTATACGTAGCCGATCTTTGAGAGCCCTGTTTACTCGTTTCTTGAAGTACCTCATGTCATAGCGCGCTGGGAACACCTCAGGTTTACCCATAATAATTGCAAAAATCCCTCGATTTCCCCAAGATCCCATCATCAAAGCCTGGGGACAATGGGTTCTCCTGGGAGGTGTTTGGTTTAGCTGTCTTTGACTAATCGGGGAACATACATAAAAAATAAAATAAATCAGATTCCAAGGAACTGAAAACCTTCTAATTTTTCAGAGACGATAAAAATCTGGGGGCGCGGCAGTGCCCCCGCCAAGTCGAGCAAAACAAGGCACGGCGATGCCATCCTTTTCTCGAAGGCATTCAGGCCATTTTCAGCCTCCCGTAATTTTGTACTGGCTAAAGCTATAACCCTGAAATTTCAGGAATATATAGGGCACAATAAGACTTATATATATATTCTCAATATCATTCAATTTGAACGTGTAGTTTAATAACTATTGCATGTCAAAGTTCCTTAGTTTTGTCACTGACTCACTGACTCACTGATCATCATAATTCTAAGGTACTCTAGCAGACCTACAAGCTCCAAATTTTAAACATAGTTAGTTTTTAGCCTATCAAGTCCTTAAAAACCTAAATATGTTGTAATTTCAGTCACAACTGCACACATAAGTTTGTAATCATATACATATACATTCGATTACAAAGTTAGCTTTGCAGTTCAAATTGAAAAGAATGGATTGGAATGTTATAATTAAAGGAAGACCACTTACAAAAAGAAATGAGATCCCATCAAAAACATTACATGTAAAAAGATGCAAGTCTCGCAACGCAGTTCTCCTTCAACAAAAAAGTTTTGAGATGTAAAGTTAAACCAAGTCAGTACCGGGGGGTATCAACAGAACTCGATTTTCACCGACTTGCCTATTATTTAACCGTGGAGGAACACATTTTATTGATCTAATAATAGGCAAGTCGGTGGAAATCGAGTTCTGTTGATACCCCCCCGGTACTGACTTGGTTTAACTTTACATCTCAAAACTTTTTTGTTGTAGGAGAACTGCGTTGCGAGACTTGCATCTTTTTACATGTAATGTTTTTGATGGGATATTGTTTAATTGAATTGAAAGTAAAATAATTTAAACCCGTATAAGTATTATTTTATTCAAGTCGGTTAGGTAAATTGTATTGATTATGGAAACTTATTTTATCACTCCTACTTTTCGACCCCACTGAACAGCGTTACATTACAATATTTTCTGCCCTCCGGCCGGAAAGCGTCACCTTGCCGGCCGCTGCGCTAAACTTGGCTAAACGAAGATGCCGCTTTATGGCTCCGTAGAACAGAAAAATAGTATACAAACCTTGGCCAGGAAATAAGAAAGCTTCAGATCACATTTAATTGTCGGCCGAGGCGAAGCCGAGACATTTTTACTTTACTGGCCTCGGTATGTAATGTACTTTTATTTACTAATGTCATTTTGCCATAATATTTTCAACTTTGTTATTTTCTCTATTCACCTAACTGAAATCCAAGTAAAACTCGAAACTAAGTTTGCGTTTTTCAAAACCTCTTGTATCCTTGAATCTGTTTCTCGTTGTATATATCCATCACATGGTTACACAATAAAGATGATAATTCAACTGTTTTGCCTCGGAAATGCGCTTAAGCGACGAAAATGGAGGCGAAGACGAATTGATATGGGGTTTTTATTCCGCATCTGCAACAGTCGTTGCTGAAATAACAATCATGCTACCCTGTGATACATCTTGTGGAAGGCTTTTGGCTTACAGATATTGTGTATTTTTTGTGCATAGTAAAAGCTGCAGACCTACAATGCTTGCCTATATCGCACAATAAATGTGACCATCATATTACATGATTCATATCCGTGCTGATATATTTTTCAAGTTGATTAATAGGCGGTGCGACACCACCAATTTTGTTTTTTGTATGTACAATTCGTTTTAATCGAGAGTTGTTTTTTCGACTATATTTTTTGCCAATCTGTGAGTTTCACGACAAAATGTGAATGAACTGCAGTCCTGACCGCAATAAACCCGAGAGCGGAAAGAAATTTTCATTTGATATTCCATTTTTATGGAGCTACTTGGACGGGCGTCCCGCAAATGTTGCTCTAACGGTGTCGGTCCCGTGTTATAAAGATTGCGCAAAGGTTGCCGTATTTTTGCCATACATGCGTTACGTGCACAGCACCCGTTGAGTCTGACGACAAACGCCGCTTAGATCAATTGCTTGTACATGTTACTACCAAGCGGTATAAGGTTGCGAATTTGGCTTGATGTTGCTTCCTTTAAGGTGATTCGAGTCGGTCGGTTCTGCATACAAACAAAAAGTGTGTCATCATTTGCTTCCACGGCATTAATCGTGGTTGAAATGTAGGTATGTCGTTTTATGGATAGATACAAATTCTGTCTACGCGCAACGATATAAGTCCCAAAAACAGAATTAACGTGTTATCTGCTGTTTTAGGTCAGCGCCATCTACCCATGGACCCAAAAGTATGTATAAAGCTAATAAATAAAACACAATTCCAACATAATTAATGCCATGGAAACAAACAATGAAGAGAGTCATTATTGAATGTAGGTATGGAAAACCGACCGACTACTCCAATCACCTTAAAGTGAGATTATCTTTGCAAAAATTAGACAGCCATGTAAATACAAGTACTTATGTTTGTACGTGCTTTATGGTTCATTGGATACTTTTCATTATGCAGATCCATTTCAGTTTATATTTGCAATTAGCTGATGAAATTATTTAAATCTTTTATGGAAAATTTCAATTTCAAATTTTTTTTCGTACATTTCGCACTTTCACTATATTTTCTGAAACTTCACCACAACAAAGCAGTCTACTGAAGTTATTTTTATGGGGCAACTTCGCGTGTGCGAACTTGCAATAGCCGCTCGTTTTGTTTCAAACTAATTCATATATCGTTTTTATAGGTATAAGTTTTAATAGGTTAACACCTTCTAGTATTGTTTCAACTTATGGTTTCTAGAAGAATATCGTGACATTGTATATGCTATTGCAGGGATTACCAATTAGTTTCTTTATGGGTCCGGTATTTTAAATAAAATGACAATCGCGGTCCGATTCTGCTTAAGTTTATAAAAGTACTAGCATTTACCCGCAGCTTCGTCCGCGTTGTTCCCGTTACTGTTCCAAGGGAACTCTACCGGGATATAAAGTTTCAATCCAGGACTTGGTCTACTTGCATGCTGAATTTCAGCTCAATCCATTCAGTTGTTACTCCGTTATTTAGTAACAAACATCCAAACATCTTCACAAACTTTCACATTTATAATATTAGTGTGATTTACCTAATTACATACTCAGTAATACAAGTTACTGTTTACTTAAGGTCGGACAGTGGCCCACCATTTGCTGACCCTTGTTCTATTGTATTAACCCTAGTTTAGTTTGGTTAGGTTAAATTGTAAAGTAACGTCTTCGTTATTCAAATTTGTCATATGTGACAAAAATGTTGCTTTCCGTAAACGTGACCTACGAGTTGGTATTCAAGTATGTATGAATTATATCGTATAACATCGTATTACCCAACTAGCACGTTAGCGTTAAGATAAGCTGTATATCGCTGGTATATCGGTTCCATTCGAGTATTAAAGTGTTAAGACTAGCCTGTACAGTGGAGTTATAGCATGCTCTAACTCACATACATATAACCAAGAAAGAGGCCCTTGGTTTTACAGGTAAAGATTATACAAAGCCTGCAGAGCAGTGGTATAAAGGAGTTAAGGCCTGTACAAGAGAGTTAATTCACCCTTAGCCTTCACTTTTACCGATATTACTGTGTTATAAGGGAGATGGTTGACGCTATGGCTCTTACAAAAACGTCGGCTAAGAGTGATTTATCACTTAAAACTTTATTAGACCTATTGAAAAGTCTCGAATGAAAAACTTTGCTTTTTGTGAGTATTTTTTGCGTACTATTCGTTTCAATAATCCCTATACGGTTACAATAAACTTGTATCACAATACAGCTCACCTAATGGCGAAGACTTTTATTTTATTGATATATATTACAATGTTACTTACAGTTAAATATACAGTGTTTTAGTACAGGAAACGGTGTAATAATACACTTAAAAATATACACTTACTACACTCTTGGCAAACTCTATTTTACAACCCCTGCCTGTACCTTAAAGTCAATATAATACCTAAAGATTTATAAGACACTCTACGGCAACAACTAAACAACAATAAGAGTTAACGAGAGTCAGCGAGCACTCTTGTATGTAAGGGTTTAAGTGCAACAAACAGGTTAAAGCTATACTTCCGCCCTAGCCCTAGCCCTTAACTATACTTGCTTTGATTAACACTAGTCTAACTGCAAAGACTGATTAACATCGTTCATTAAAGTTCTAATACCCTTTTAGGAGCAAATTTGTTTTATCAACTCCTTTATATCACTATTAGTTACAACTGCGATAATTGTGACTCAGTTAAACAGGTTAAAGTTTTACTAAAACCTGTAACTGACACCAAAATGTTGGTTGGGTAACAACGTATTACAAATGCTAACTAAGGCTTAAATTTTGAAACTAGCCTTCTTAAGAACGTTTAAGACCTTAATATGATAACTATCTAATACTCGTACCTTATCGCTATTCTCAACATACAACCTCGGATTGCATTGCATTCGATTTTTTTATTTTGATGGATATCCGGTATTAACCTACATAGGTTAATACCGGATATCACCACCACCGGAGTCTACATAGACTTGCCTGTATATTTGCTTCGTGAAGTGACTGAATTATATGAATAAAAGGCGGCAATCAAAAGGCGTCACGGCCGTGCCCCTCTCTGTGACCTACTGATCGAATCTCCCACCCCACATTTGATTGCGACGTTGCCCGTGAAACCTCATAAGGGCCAGCGGTCTTCGAGTTGTTTTATGAATAAATTAGATTAAGGATCGGTTAGAGGCTGCCTGTCTAAATGATCAGCGGTGAAATTGAATTATTGCCGTTTCGTCTCTCCCTATTCGTCTATTTGGGCGTACACACTGATGCCGACGTTGGCTATTTGCATATATATATCGACATGTAACACAACAAATTGATTTGTTGATTCGGGAACGCGTGAACACTCCAAGTATTGGCTCATTTTGCTCTGTTACATTCGAAACTCTTCAAATGACAGAAAAGGATTAAGTCGCAGTGATTACTTTCGTGACTCCCTTCAAAGGAAGTAGGTACAGCTGTCACCTTTGTGTATAACACTCACGGATGGTCGCTCGAGTAAATAAAGATGTACCATCACCATTCTCAGAAACATTCTCCGTGTTGTATGGAACGAGAACGTTCTCGAGAACATTTCCCATACAAAACTGAGATCGTTTCCGTGAATTCCCGAGAACGGCACAACTCTACGCTCGAGCATATATATTTAATAGTTGAAGTTTGAATCTCTCATTGCTAAGAAATATAATACAACTGCCGTGATGCTGATGTCGTAATAACTCCTGCCCTTTTTTGTTGAACATCAATTTTCAATTCTCGACTGATAAGATCTTTGACATTGAGGAAGTCACGACTACCACAATGTTGAAAGATGTTCAGAGTAAGATATATCGTCAGCAAGTTTTAAACTTTAATTACTGAACGAGAAAAAAATGTCTAGATACTGCATCTTATCTAACAGGCATATTTACAATACAAAACAATAATATTTGTCGCATACCTAAAGAACATTACAATTCAAACTTATGAAAAAACAATGGCATAGCATACTGTAGATTCCACAGCATCAAGTCAAAATCTCAGAACACTCTTACATTCCAAGGTCAACAATGAATGCAAAAATATATTCAAATCATAACAATGAGTACATAATCTAAATGATTTTTACAATTTCCCGCCATATTGTTTGTCTTTTTTGTCACAGGCACCTCCACCTACCACGTTCCTGAACCACGTGTCGCGTTTAATTTGTATGCGAGACGTTTGACCTAGCAAGCCGACACGCGCTAACATAACATTGTTCCCATCACATTATTCTAATACATATTATGTGCTACCTACCCCCAAATTGTGATTCTCGGAGAGAGTAGCGTCAACGTTTATACTTCTAATTTTATTGTAAAATCTCTATATGCAAAATGCAATGTTTCCATCTTAAACATATTTCCGACGATTGAATATATCATATACATGGTGTTAGGTAATGAACGGATTTAACCTGCAAACTGGTGATAGAGGGCACATAGGTCTATCATATAAAGTAATATAGGTTTAGTAAAAGAGTCACCGTTTTTGAGATATTTTGACTGATGTAAGTTTTCTAAAAATTGATATTCTCGCCTATTTTTTTGCTGTACCGCGCTATTTTTTTAATTATTCATTAATTATTTTATGTCAAAATAATCTTGAATAAATGTGCTATTCGTTGTACAATAGAAGTAAACTACAGGTATTGTAATTTTTTAAATAATTTTATTCTAACTTGGGTATGGAGTATTTTTTGAAACTTAGGTCTTAGGTTATTTTTTCAAACGGACCCAAGTTAGAATAAAATTATTTAAAAAATTACAATAGCTACAGTTTACTGCTATTGTACAACGGCACATTTATTCAGGATTATTTTCACATGAAATAATAAATGAATAATTAAAAAAAAGCGCGGTACAGCAAAAAAACGAGGCGAGGGTATAAATTTTGAGAAAAATTACATAAGTCAAAAGATTTCAAAAACGGTGACTCTTTTACTAAACCTATATTAACTTTATATGATACCTAGACCTAAGTGCCCTCTATCACCAGTTCACACCGTATCCATTCATTACCTAACACCCTGTATATGTTACGAGCAACTTGATTAACCGGGAATTATTAATATGACCTTGTCATTTGTTTTTTTTTTTACTTATTCCTCAACCTATAGGTGGGGGTAAATGTTTATTGAGCCATAATATTGATAATTATTACAATCGTATTGCACTAAACCTAAGAAAATAAACCTATATAACCAAGAGCGTCAGTCTAATTGATAAATTTATTACTTTGGCTGACCCGTATTAATAAAATATAAAAAAAATCAATGCTTGAAATAGCTTAAATGTATCACTTGGACCGGGCACTATGAATACTTTCCTACATCTAGCCGCGCAATGTCATAAATTTGGTCGTGACGTGCGACATGTACGGGCGTGCAGGGGGAGGGACGCGATCTTGATAAAATTTAAAGATGCTGAGGTACCGTAAAACGGGGTGAGTAGGGACAAAATTGACATTCAAACCTCGAAAACATTTTATATTTACACGTGCAAACTGAATTGTATATATAATAAATGTTCCGGTCGTTAATTTTTTTTATGATTTTGGGTAGTTCCATTTCATAACTTTAACGATAAACACAAAATCCCTCCTCACCCCGTAGTCCCTCGTAGTTGGGGTGAGATGAGATTTCATACTAAGGTGAGTTGGGCAAATTGTTGGATCGACACTTTTGGATATTACTATAGCGCCATTTGTAATAAGAATATATTATTTAGGTAGCAGTAGCCTTAAAAAACCACCACACCCCTCTATCATCCCTACTCTCCCTATTCATAACCCAACTGCCCTCGCAATCCCTATTACTCACCCCATTTTACGATATAAATATTTTAGTTGATTTTCTTGGTGTTACTTACTAATTTTTAAAATATTATTCATAAGCAGGGGTCGAACTTTTGGTGCCGAAGACGTAAAAATGACGTCAAGATGCACACAGCATGGTCCACTCCAGGTTTTAAATTGTTTTATTGGTACCAGAATTTACCGGTATCGTAAAAAAAATAATTTACATGTATATATTATCATCTGCCAAACTGTATAACAAAGTTGGCAGAAACACTTTAAAGTAATGAATTACTTAATTCTAGGTGTGTTCCACCACTGAGAGCAACCAATGAAAGAAGTGACCGAATTAATTGATAACTTTTACGAAACCGATAATTTACGGTAACAGTAAATCAATGTAATACCGAAACTGAATCTTGACTGAAAAAGCTTGAAGCTTCATCAGCACCTAAACTTCGACCCCTGTTCATAACGTAATATTTTTACTAAAATAGAAGTATGAAAATTTATTATAGCATTAACGCCTGCCAACGCATTCTAAATATTTTATTAGAAAAGAAAAAATATATGCGCCTCGGGCAAAATTCGAACCAACTTCTCCAATAGTGCAGTCATTGAAGCATTATGGCTCCGAATTTTTTTACTGTGAACCGAATTGCATACAATTTTGGAATTAGGTTCATCTTACCCTTAACTTCAAAAGTGAAAATGATTTGAACTCCGCAACCACCCTGGGGGTGGTTGCCACCCCTTCTCGGGGGTGAATTATTTTTTTTTCAAAATCGTCTCGGAAATCGATAGAAGGCCTAATTTTAAGCAAAAACTCTTCTATAAAGTTTTTCAAAAAATCCAATACATTTCAAGTTATGGCAATTGAAAATTCGCATTTTTGTCACGTTTTTCATCGGTTTTTTGCAAATATCTCCAAAAATATACGTTTTATCGAAAATTTTATACGGAACAAAATTGTAGCAGGTAAAACAATGAACAATTTGGTTTTTTATAAAGTATTCTAAGTGCAATATTAAGCTAGATATTAAAGATCAAAGCCGTTTTTTATTTTGTCTGAAATTTAATCGATGTGGTCAATGCCATCTAGCGGCGAGCAGATGCATTTTATGCATTTTAATACAAAAGGGTTCTGTAGTGCTTGAAATAAGCTTTAAAATGAGCACTATTAAAAGTCTTTTGCACGTAAAATAAGTGAGCTGTATTGCAAATAAGGGGAGCATCTAATGTTTTTTCTTTTAAATCAATGGGTTTCATAAGTGCCATTTCCACCAAAATTAAAATTAATCGTATTCCGCTTAGAATTAACTTCATTATGAAGAGTTTGATAGATAGTATCAGTTTGGCTGCTTCAGGACACATATTTTTCAAAAAAGTCACGATTAAAAAAAAAAACATAATTTCAAATTTTTAAAACACCCACTTATTTTTCATAATATCTCAAAAATTACGACAGATACGTATAAAAGTGTACGCATTAAAATTTTAGGTATTTTTCTGACAAACAATTTAGTTTTTTTGTTTTCTCTGTCAAACAAAAATTGACGGAGATATGATTGTTTAAAGAGCGCGTGGCAGCGCAATCACAGCCTCTCTTAAGCCCTTTAACCCTTCACCGTTTTAGAAAAAGGTTTTTTACTATATATTGCAATGAAGGATGTTGTAGCTCTCTTAATTACCTTTACAATGGTTTTTTATAAATTGTGATAGCATGAAAATTGAAGGAGTTATGGTCCAAAAACTTATCATATTTTTTTCTACTTAGTAACTGAAAATTTCGAAGTGTGAATATTTGGAGCGATGTGAAAGTACGCAGTATAATCGAGACCCACAACTATTGTAATGTGTATATATATACATAATATGGCATGAATACATACCAACGTTCTTATATGTATATATAACACATTTGAGTGAAGGGGCCAACGAAAATACTATTATGCAACAGTTGTATAAGAAGGCTCAAAAAATGCGAATTGCGTGAGTTGCGATACGAGCCGCGACAGCGGCGAGTATCGCAAATAGAGACGCAATGCGCGTTTTTTGATTTAATTATACAACGTTGCATACAATACTTTTTCTACGACTAGGTTTTAAAATCTAAAAAATACAATAATGCATAACCTCAAACAAGGCAAATATGACGTATGACTGACAGTATGTGTCTATGGTAAACTTTTTTTTTAATTTAAAATATACTTGCAGTGACTATAATAAAAATATTTTTTTTATGTTGGCATCAATGAATTTAGTTCACGCTCTAGTGAAAAGAAATGTCAGTGCGACAAGATAACGGGGTCTAGTAATCATATATATTTACTGTTTTAATTTAGGGGTAGTCGGTCATCTGTATTTGTAATGGGGGTCACACGTGACCCCCATGGCGCCCAATGTGTTAAGGGTAGAAAAGCTTAAGAATATGATAATCATTTTCGAGAGTGTGGAATAATATTTAAATCCTTTTCATTTTATCAAAAAAAAAATTTAACAATTTTTTATCAAGGGGTAGTTTTCAAGGGTTGAAAGGGGGTTAAAAATTTGATAATTATTATAGAGAATATAAAATATTACTTACTCTATACTTACATCTTTTTATGTCATACCAACGTATTTTTTTGTGATTTTTTCAATTTAGGGGTTGTTTGCAATTTCAAGGGGTTGAAAATTATTTTAATATGAGGTAATTATGTTAGAAAATACTTTACAATTTCACCACTTACTAGATTATTAGAATTAGACATGTTTTCTAGCGATAAAATGGCTCAATGTCAATTTTTCCATTAAGGGGTTGTTTACACCCCTAAAAAATAATAGGCGGAGTTCAGATCATTTTCACTTTTGAAGTTAAGGGTAAGATGAGCCTAATTCCAAAATTTCATGCAAATCGGTTCACAGTAAAAAAATTCGGAGGTAAGACCGTATTTTTCGCTTCAATGACTGCCCTACAACGACTCTCTGGGCCAACACAGGCACACTACCAATTGTGCCACCGAAGCGATACCCAAGTCATCCAATCTAATTCAATATTTTACGTCACACCTGGCCATAAAGTGGCAATAACCGCTCGTTACGCCTGCGGAAAATCTCACTTCATGGCCTGGGGAAGACGTAAAACTTTGTACTTACCAGGGGCGCTAATAAAGAAAGCCTCTGATCGCATATTTATCCCCCTTGCCTTCGGCTCGGGCGCCAAATACCTGCGATAGCTGAGACATTTTTTGCTTTACCTCCCTACTTTGATCTTCTAAAATCGTAAATGAGTAATTTATAAATAAATGTCTTTTTTATGTCTAACATCTTTATACTAATAATTGTGTCTATATAATAAATTGATCTACGGATATAAATTATAAATCCCCTATGAACTCAATTTAGCTAACATGATAAAATGATAATTATGTTTGGTATACAAAAAAAATATTCGATCCTCTTTTTTAATTATTGGTGTTTTTTTGTTAATTGATGGTTTTTATATGAAGTGTGCTATTTAATATTGTATTGATCTAATATAAAAGAAGATGATCTGACTGACTGACTGACTGGCTCATCAACGCACCGCCGAAACTACTGAAGCTAGGAACTTGAAAATTTCACAGTAGGGTGGTTGTATAACGTAAGTAAGGGATAAGAAGGGATTTTTCGAAATTCATCCCCAAAGGGGGTCAAATGGGGGTTGAGAGTTTATATGGCGACCTCACGATTTTTAAAGTAGGAGATCTGAGACTTCGCACATAGACTCATCAATATAAGTAGGTAGAGAAAAGTAATTTCAACGTTTTTTGAAATTCACCCCCAAAAGGGTTTAAATGGGGGTTGAAAGTTTATATAGGAACCAAACAATTTTTGAAGTGAGAGATTTAAGACTCCGTACATAGACTTTTCAATAAGAGTAAAGAAAGCTAATTTCAGGACCATACGATTTTTGAACTAGGAAATCTAAAACTGATTGAACTGAATAGAACTGAAATGATTGCAACATTTAGTAAAGTTTATGTCCAAAACGAGTTGAGTAGGGGTTGAAAGTTTGTTAAGTAAATTGCCTAATTATAATTTACATCGCAGACGAAGTCGCGGGCATAAGCTAGTCTTCTAATAAATACACTTCGATCCATATTATAAATATATAAAGATTAATTGGTATCTGGGGGCACGGCAGTGTCCCCGCCAAGTCGAGCAAGACAAAGGCACGGCCGTATCATCCTTTTCTCGAAGCCATTGTAACGTAAATCGTTACATAACCTTCGCTATAGAAGCTAAATCTAAAGACGTAACGATTTCTTTTTAACATACACTATAATAAGTTAATTATACACTTCGTCGAGTGCTACGTTTAGGGTCGGGAGTAAATAAATTAAACAAAAGAAATCCGTTAATATAGATTTATTACTCCCGAACGCCGCGAGCACGTGAAAAAGTCAGGGGGGGGTAGGTTCGTGTAGGCCGGTCTGATTTCACTCCTCAGTTCCACAGGATGGTAACTGCCACCACGCTAGTACTTCCCTGGATCTCGGGAACGCCGTGGAGATGGAATGGGCTGAGGGACGTCAGCCGGCAGTACCAGGAATGGTGGTGATGAAGCCGGAAGTACGCTAACCGTACGGTAGCACCCCAATATAGGGGTTTACACTGTATTTATATAAATGAGTACATTACTCGGGAATAAAATTGAATGAGACAGATTTGGCTACCGGCGCGGGCGCACGTTCGCTCATCTTAGCGACTTCACGCGTCGCGTCCGCGCTGGTTGCATGCCAATCTGTCTAATTCAATTTTATTCCCGAGTAATGTACTCATTTATATAAATACAGTGTAAACCCCTATATTGGGGTGCTCCGTACGGTTAGCGTACTTCCGGCTTCATCACCACCATTCCTGGTACTGCCGGCTGACGTCCCTCAGCCCATTCCATCTCCACGGCGTTCCCGAGATCCAGGGAAGTACTAGCGTGGTGGCAGTTACCATCCTGTGGAACTGAGGAGTGAAATCAGACCGGCCTACACGAACCTACCCCCCAGTGACTTTTTCACGTGCTCGCGGCGTTCGGGAGTAATAAATCTATATTAACGGATTTCTTTTGTTTAATTTATTTACTCCCGACCCTAAACGTAGCACCATTCAGGCCATTTTCAACCTCCTGTAATATACTTATAATGAAAAAATATCTTTAAAACGCGATAGGTACTAGCCTGCGGCATAGCTGATGTAAAAATAGTGCCCTGACTGCTCGCCAAACAAAACTTCACTTGTAATTGATTTAATTGTAATTAAATTATAAAAAGTAATTAATTACGCCCAACAACTGCTACATATATATATTATATAGCGTATTTTAACTGGAAAACTTTTATTAATATTGTATAATGGTAGTTATTTTGAAAGCATGTGTAAATTGTTATCACAAGGTATTCCAATTGAATTTTAAGTAATTAATTAATTAATTTTGGAGTCATGTCCACATTATTTCAAACACTGACGCTAATATGTCCGATCCCTGCATTATATGCAGGAATCGGCAGATTAGATAAAAACATTTCTTTTGAAAATAGTGTCTGACATTGTGCTTAGACTTTTATAGAATATCGATAAAAAAAGCTCATGCATAAATGATGCCACGATGCAACCATGCACTGTCAATTGTGACTATTTAATTTAATCAATTTTCTCATTCTGGCGTTCAGTTCAGCTTCGTCAATGGAAGTCGATGTTTTCTTCTTTTACATGTCACTTCTGTACAATGTCTTTATATCCTCATTAAGTAGTGTCCGTCAAGATAGCGTACACCGTAAAGATATTCAGAATCTGATGCAGCCAATAAATAGTACCCAAATAGTACCGACGAAATACCTAGGTGAAAAAAATAGTACCCTTAAACTTTTCGAAATATAAGGCCTGTTCACGGTGTACGCTACCGGGCGTCAAGCTGGCGTACACCGTTTGTATCTCTGGAACGGCTTTGTTTTTGGAAACGATTTATATCTCAAAAAATAGTACCCAAATAGTACCCTAGGGCCCTAAAATTTTATTTCTCTAGCTATCATAGAAGCCGAGATATTCCATAACTTAACGGTGTACAAAATTTCACACCGTCAAGCTGGCGTACCCGGGAATTCCTTATAGAAAGAGCTCACTATATCTCGGCTTCTACGATAGCTAGAGAAATAAAATTTTAGGACCCTAGGGTACTATTTGGGTACTATTTTTTGAGATATAAAGCGTTTCCAAAAACAAAGCCGTTCCAGAGATACAAACGGTGTACGCCAGCTTGACGCCGGTAGCGTACACCGTGAACACTTGAACTGGCCTTATATTTCGAAAAGTTTAAGGGTACTATTTTTTTCACCTAGGTATTTCGTCGGTACTATTTGGGTACTATTTATTGGCTGCATCAGATTCTGAATATCTTTACGGTGTACGTTATCTTGACGGACACATTAAGTATGCGTTTACTTTGCAAAAACGTCACTAATTGGTTAATCCTGGATAGTTTTCATAGGAATATATTTCGTTTGTTGAAAAAAATACTGGGATCTGGATCTGTGGGTGAAGTGCTGATGTTGAATAATGCTCTGACAAAAAAACAGACATTCGTGAATGTGCTATTGGAAAACCCGAGTGCATTGAAACATTAGAAACCGGTTAACACTTTAGCACTGGTCATTAGTTGTAAGCTTTTGACGTTTATTTTTAAATTATTAATTTATTTCATTTGTTTTTTGTTACTTCATTGTCTAAGGAAGAAATTGGAAATAATGTAGTTCGTAGAATCACTTTGAATTTTTTGGTTTCTCTCCTTGAAGTAGGTGACCTGCGGTATAGAAAACACGTGGTCTTGGCAAGTTTCTGAATTAGGTTGAGGTCAGTGCAGAGCAAATTGCTCCGTATCCGATGCATTTATTTAGGTAGTGAAAAATATAGAATCGTAGTGTTGCATAAATGATACTAAACTAAGGGGAACGGGCGACATGACATTTTAAGTATACGTCTGACAACTGTCACATTACCAGCTCCTTAAGCTACCAGTGAGTGATGTCAGAGTGAAAAGTACTTTGGCCTGTATAGTGCAGGACTAAGATTTGACGGATGTAGCTTGTAAGGAAAATTTAGAACATTTCCCTCTGCACTTTGTTACTTTATGTTATACTACCACAACGTCTCCTTTTTCTGTACGCAAATAAACAGATAAATATTACTGTCGGGCAGACAGCTTCCCGACATGTGGAATCCTTTGATCCTAAGTTGATCCTGTTTCTCTTTCAGCGATATCTAATTTATCCATTTTTTATCTCATTACGAACAAGACACTGCAAATTTGTTGATACGTCAAGCCACCGGTTGTTAGATGTGTCTTACTGTAAATTACCTATTAATCTTTTATGATTTAATTTACATGATATAGACATTGATGTAAATCCCTTTCGGACTAATCTTGAATCATTAATGATCTATTAATGAGTGTGAAGTCCTTTCTGTTACTCGCACATGCTGTAAAAGTCCGGCTGTTCGGGCTAGGCCTGCCTGGTGGTGAGTGGGTGAATGAAGGCGGGGGCGCCGGGTCCGCGCAGCCTCCGTCGCGCCCGCCCTCGACTGACTGCCAGTTGACACCGCGTCGAGCGAGAACCCTCACGCCGCGATCGCTCGAAACACGTTCCAACTAACCAAATAGTGACAATTAACCTGTGGAAACTTATTTGTCATCGTAAGTAACCAGACGTGTGATTTGAAATAATACTCCGTGTTAATCGACGACCTTTTCGAAAACGTCAATCAGTGAGACTTTAACGCTATGAGTGAGCCCCTGCTTCGTTTTTGCGCCATTTGAGGGCAATTACAAATGTGTTGGGGGGCGTCGAGATGTGCGTTCTCGGGGTATCGTTAAGTCACCTGAGTTGTTTGGAGGTCGCCGCGTCTAGCTAGCTAGCGTGGCTGTTCGCCCCTCGCGTCAATCACGTGGCCATTATGAAAAGCTCTATGACAACTTGTTACTGTTCTGCTAAGTAATTTCCAACTGGGGAACTTTGACCATTGATTTTCTTGCCGTTGTTAACATCTATTTACCTATATTGATTCAATTTGTTAAGTGGTTTAGTAACTAGGTATATGCAATCTTCCACAACCAAATACCTTAAATATTTGGCCTTAATTGTTATAGTATATAAGTAGAATTGAATAAAGTGAATCATATTTTTTATCCCCCGACAACTTTTGCGCTTCTAGAAATAAATAGGATCGCTGCATCGAATCCAAGCCAAAATTTATTCCGCACCACTGCGATAAGTTTGCCAGTTGGCAAGCTCCTGATATTTGGAACTCTCTTTGTACAGGCTAGTCTAGATCGAGTGGAATCGCCACTAGAGTCAGTGTGAACGATCGTAATCCGCATAAGCCCTAGGGCTAGGACGGCTTGGAGAGACCAGGCTAGACTCGTTTGAGATATGCTTCTATTTCGATTTTGGACGAGCAAGTAGATGGATAGGTATTCATTTCCCTTAAACAAGATTGATGATGTAGGTTGAGCAATGTTCGATGATTTTGGGCAAAATCCTTGATTGAAAGAAGACTGAAGTTTTGATTAAAAACGAGCCTTTTACCCGAATTAATATTTTCCACTCCGCCTAATTCGACTCTCAAATGTAGCTAATAACCTTACCTTTTTCATAGAGGCTTTGGCTGTAACGTTTCCGAGGCATAATCTTAATCCTGACCCTTGGAGGTCGCCATCCCTTATCAATATAATTTGGGTAGGTTTATATATGGCGAGCTCTATCTTGTACAGTCGAGTTCATTTACATCTACACACTTACGGGAACAAAAATATCTGAACACGACCCTATTGTAAGGAGCATAAAATGCGTGTTCGACTGTATTAATGCATCCTCAGAATACATATTCATTATGAATTAAGTCTTTTTAAAGATTATTGTACCGAGTGTATAGTTTACTAATGTAACCTACCCTCAACATAAATCCTTGACGATTGAAACATTATATTCTTATCAAAGTATTTTGATGTAAATCGACTTTTTATATTCAAGCATTAGCAGTAACCGAATGTGGATTTAAATAATGATTGAAATCTTTATTCAACATTGCAGCTCCGATCATGCCAGTTGCCACAAACAACTAAGCGCCAAGCCGCAGTGATAAGCGTCGTCCAATAAATTGAAATGGACTTGGATTGAGGATGCCCGTTTACTGGATTAAATTAACTTAGTTTACGATCTAAGGATTGCCCTCTAAAAGGAGACTAAATAGCCTAAGCGATATCTTTTTTCATGATGATGAAATAAAAAATACGGTGTATAGCGGTTTTTACTTACTTAACTAGCTTAGCTTAGCTGTAGTTATGATATATTGAGATATTATTTTTATTCGACTTCTAAATAAAGGACTGGAATTGAAGGAATGTCTTTGCAACTAAAGTATGCGAGACGTAAATCTGTAGTTTTTTATTCTATAGGTAGTTGTAGCGAATACGAAGCCGAAGATGTAGCTCGCCGGTTTAGTAAAAGCCTTTTCTCTCTTGTCCTAAAGAGTCCTAAGTTATACTTGTTAGGAAATACAGACGCTCGCTGGGAACGAATTCTGTTCCTTGGCGGTACGCATTAAAAACTATATGTGCCAGTGAATGAAATATCGACTATAACGATGATGTCGCTCCCCACGCCTCGATGTGCGATTATGAAACGGGGATGATATTCCTGCGCACACTCTTCAAATGTATCCCATAGAAGACATACAGTCGAGTTCATTTACATCTACACATATAAGAGAACAAACATATCTGAACACGCTTTTATGCTCCTGAGGTCGTGTTCAGATATTTTTGTTCCCGTAAGTGTGTACATGTAAATGAACTTGACTGTACAAGTTCAAACCGTGTAATTGTAAGTTGATTTTATCCTGCTACCTGCATTTGTTTGTGCCATGCATTGTCTGTCAATCGCTAAGTCAATTACAGAACTGTTATGAATAGTAATGACGACGATTGATCTTTAAACCAGGGCGATTTCACTCTTTCTTTTAGGATTCCCGTAAATTCTAATACTCGCTCGTATAGTTACAAATTACACTTAACATCTTTTCAGGCTTACAAAAAATATAATGTTCTTGTTATTTTAGAACAAAGGAAATTTTAAATTCAATATCGTCCGTCTTAGGGAGTAAAATATCTGGTTATATTTTTTATAATCTATGGCCATACTGCTTGGATCATGCATGAATATCACGATTCACTCCGTTTCTCGTCCGTGGAGGAAAAGTGTGGACTTTTACCTAACATGACCCTGACCCATATTCGAGCTCCCGAGTTGTCATTCGTTCCAATATAGGTTCAGCTAAACTGCTTTTATTCCTTGCCTTATAAAAAAATAGTGTCATATTTGCCGCAAAAGGAAAATCTTCTCTGTTTGTCTGGTTTTTGTCTTTACTCTCATAGGTATAATGTACCTACAACGTTTTTTTCCTACTTGGTGACCATATGTAATCGATTTAAAAAAAAGGAGCAGGTTCTCAGGTTTGAGTTCAGTAAAGTTCGTAATTTAAATTTAGTTCTTTCTCACATTTAGAATCGTGACTAGGTAGGTACTATTTTATAAAAGTGAAGAATAATATGGAAAAAATCGGAGGAGTACTTTGCAAGGATGATCAGTGCTATATTATATGGCACTTTTGACATGTTCATAATATTGGAAGTAGGTTTGTACATATATTATTTGATAAAGTATCTTGGCCGAACGAATGGCATTCCCACACCGGCGTTGAACCAAACATCGACCCTTATCTGAAATACTTATCACCTTTTCAAAGTTATAAATAGGTAGAGGATAAACAAAAACCCTCGGCATTGTTTTCTGTCGTGACCCAGAAACAGATTTCCCTCATCCTCAGCGGAGTATTATGTTTCCATTAGAGCTTGTTGACTTAACCCTTGAAGAGAGCACAGTGACTGCGGTTTTGCCCGACTTCGCGAGCGGCGAGAGCACGTATCAAGGTTTTACGATGCAGAGGCACGCAGCGCTCCGCTGATTTATTTTCATTATCGTGTACAGCTGTGCCGCTGGCGATATTTTTCAGCGCCCCAGATTGGAAAGGGGCCCGTGCCTAAAATTAATAAAGTGATGTCGTGGCCGTCGCGTAAAAATATGCCCGAGAGAAAATACCTCCATATTTATCAACGCGGCCAGTTGAGAGCTTTTTATTCTTGCCGATGAGTTCGGGGAATTTGGTGCGGATGTTGATGCAAAACCCGTTGAGCCCTGCAGAGATATCTCATTGTATGACAAAAGCTGATGACCCACTGACCCAATTTTAGACTGCAGTCAGTTTGTACCTTATTTGTTTCGTATTCTGGCACTGATTCCTAGCCAGCTTTTCCACATTCATACAGAGCAGTGGCAATTTAGATGACTGATTATATTATTCCATTATTTTGTTATGTTGTACTGACACTTATGACGACGTATATCGATTAACTGTTTATTAAATAATAAAGTTTTCATAGTCGAAGTTCAGTCTAATGTATACATACTGTATTCAATTAAGAAACAATAAAAACACAGCATAGGTAAATCGGCCGTTCACTTTTACATTAGCTAAACTTCAATACTCGTTCGACAAAGTTCTTTCTTTGTGTCATACCTTACGCAAGCGTTTTTATCTGACCCGCCGTTACAGCCTTGGCTGAAGCGTTATGATGTAAAGATATGGGCTCTTCGACTGACGTATCGGGTCAAGTTATATGAATATTACTTCACCATCAGGGAAGTTTAATAGCTCTATTCCCTGTAATATCTTCTCTGTATCTGAAATATACCGATTGCGCACTGAATGAATTTTGTCTATATCATTTTCCTTGTCATATTTCCTATGTGCACAGGAAAGTGAGCTAGCAAAAACGTATTTTGTTTCGTTATCCTAAAGTATCTATGTTTAACATCGGTCTACTGGGAAATCAGTATAACGTAGGTTTCCGAAATTAAATTCAGTATTACATACGATTTGGGGTATCTACTTAGTTATATTGAATTTAAACCTTATTTACTCGGCTTCAATAGATTGGTGTAGATATTTCTGTTCAATCCAATTATTTTTGCTTCCTGTTTCTTAATTGACGAAAATAAATGTATGTGATATAATTAAATATAATAAAAAGGATTTTATTACATGCGAATTGTAATTAATTTAGGTATGTTGGGGTAAGATCGGGTTCAGGAAAAGACCGGATATGTAATTCAATCTTCTACTTAAGTAGTCAACAATTGTGATAACTCGCAACCTAAAATAATTCATTTCGTTGTGCCTTACAGCTGAGTTAACGTTTTAGATTGACGCAGAGAGCGCTAAAATATGATGACTATTTTTTTGTTGTTGTTGAAGGAGGTGAAGAAAACGTTTTAAATTTTATTTATAACAATACCTTGTAGGTACTCATTTATTCATCATATAATTAATACATATAACATGTCACAGTTTATGCGTTACATTTTACTTAGCGATACTTATTTTGAACATGCTACGCTTTAACTCCCGCTAATATCAAAGTAAACTTTGACATTTACCAGTATTAAAATAGAAACCGGCTAGGCGCTTCTTAATTTGTCGAAAAATCCTCTGACCTTCTTCCAACATAGTCTAAAATTTGTTGTATAGTACCGTTATTTGATTTATTCTTTAGTAATTAGTGCAGATTTACTTATTTAGTATTTAGTGCAGATTTAGCGTACATTTTCCTTAAGAGCAGTAGAATAAGGTGTTCAAATGCCTGATAATAGGCAAGGCAGTAGGAATCGAGTTCTTTGGACGCCACGCTACTGGTAGGTAACGAGCAATTGAATTGATTAATTAGTTTATGTTCGCATTTAAAACGCCTCATAAAAGAGACGAGATAATAAAAAATGCTTCCATGTTCCCATTCTACCCAAAGTTCTCTTTATTTGTCGTTCAGCGATCGGCATAAGCGAGGCAGTGAAATTTAATGAGCCACTCATTCAGGTCAAGGCTTTTTAACTCCTAACTGACTGGATGTTGCTGCAAAATTCTCCAAATATCACCAACATTTATATGGGAACGGTACATAATCCTTAATCCCAAGAGGATTTCAGGGAGAAAATGACGGTATTTCATGAAAACCGTTCATGATTAAGAAGCGAAGCATGCACTCAGTCAATTATAGTATGGGTTCGCATCTAAAATTATCTCAGATGATACTCTAAAATACAGCGCTTTGAACTTTCTTTTACCAATTAAAAACGTACCCCGTTAGTGAATTCTTTGCCAGTGCACGACCTGAATATTTTATGCTTGCAGTGACTCGGGAAATTAATGTTGGGTGCAGTAGTGTAGTAACTGTATTTTAGGATGTAGTTCGAAGACATCCCGTAATTTTTTTTAATGAATTGACCTAGTTTTGTAGCCATCAGGAGCGTGACGTCCAAACAACTCGATTCCGACCGGCTTGCCTATTATCAGGCATTTGAACACCTTATTCTACAGCTCTTAAGGAAAATGTACGCTATATCTGCACCGGCTTGCCTAAGGATATCTTTTACGCCACGCCACTGGTAGCCATACATACAATTACAAAGAGCGGGTATTGTTTAAATGCTTAAATATATAAAGTAATTTAAAAATCTTTTGATAGCCTTCTTTAAACTTTGTACCGGCGGTAATTACTACCCGCATTGGACCTGCGCAATATAGAAAGACATCTCTTTTGAAATTCAAAGCCGCTTTTATGAAGCAAAGGACAATGTTAAAAAAGATTTCAGAGTTTCTGTTTGCCTAGTAATATCGGTCAGACTTAATTAAATCACGGTTGTGGGACGTTGACTGACATACGTTATTACTAGATACATCAATACATAGAATTGAATTCCTCTGACCTAACCGCTTAGACCCCCAAACTGCGGCTTGCCACAGACTAGACCAGTGCCGCTGGGACTGCCGTAACTTCGTACCCTATTATTCCACTATCCCTGTGTCCACGTACGTGAGAGTCTTATTTATTGACTATGCCTTATGTACGTTTTTCCCTCTTTGTTTAGGCTTTCCCTGACGGTGCTGAATTTTTAAACTCGACCTTATTCTGTATTAATCTTTTAGTATTCTCTTATTGTGAACGTGATAGAACTAGATATTCTGACCTGTACAGATTTGTTCGATTTACATACAGTTCTTCTTGGTCTTGTTTTGGTAATTTTGCCTTTATGTAACGACATCTGTTGTCGGCTGTCTATTCTTCTCTTCCTTTTCCATCCGTGTTCACAAGAATTTACATAATATCTTTGTATTCGAATCTCTGTCACACAGTATTATCTTATATACAGGGTGAAATTTAATTCACTGGCCAAATTGAAACACCCGAAAGTACTCGAAAAAATATTAAACACGTGTTTTTTGTTTTAATACCGCTCAGTACATTTTTTTTGAAAAACATCATCATCAAGTTGTCCTTAAAATCTCGTACGTTATGGTGAACCGTCAAACTACCCACTACACCCGCTTTCCTTATCAGTTAAGGTCATTGACAACCCGCCCCTCCCACAGCTTGCAATCATGCCACCATATTATGAACCCTATTGCAGCGAGATAAGACGCTTACCTACATAAGTTGCTAATTTTTCCTTCATACTTTAACGGGCTTAGGACCGTCAAAATGCAAAGGCATTTTTTAAATCTAAAAGGATAAATCTGACTAATAGATAATTAACAAAAGGTCCGTGGTTTAAAACAATGAGTAAATTTTAAGTCGGGAATCTTTGCATTCAGGCGTATTTAAAAAATTGAATCAACTTATGTACATTTGATTAAAAATCGACACAATTAAACTATTTACATAATCACCCTCGGTACTTACTGAAGCAAGTATTAGTTATACTGTAATAGATGTTCAAACTGTAACCACGCACCTCCAAACAAAGTTGGGCACGCTTATGCACATTGTTTTTTAATTTGCGAAGCACTACAACGTTGTTACGCACTTCGTCAAAGGCACGCACAATTTTACGCTTTAAATCGTCCAGACTTTCGGCTTCGTTCACGTAGACGCGTCTTTTTATTTCACCCCACAGAAAAAAGTCTAAAGGCGTCCAACTGGTATAATCTTTGTGCACCACGTAAACATTCACCACTTAATAAATAACACCGCACCATTTCGTAATATTCCCGGTTCGATTCGAATACATTTTTTAAATCTTAGTACGCGCGCGACTATTATTTTACGGTTGGCGAGTGACGAGTGACTAATCATTTGCTATGTTTACCTCTAGCATGGTTTAAGACTACCCTCGTTTATAAGATTGATAAAATTGCCTACCATAGCAATAGTGTTGTGCTATAGTGGACCCTATTGCTACGATATAAGGTTTAGTGTAGGTTAGATAAGGGTTTTGTTGATGTTGTTATTAAAACATACTACTAGGTATGCTTACATTTGTAGTAATAGGGTGACCACGACTCGTGGAAAATATAAAAAAATTGAAAAATGAAAATTGAAAAATAAAAATTCTTTTTTTTTCGCTAAATAGATTCCTTAAGTGTAACCTAGTGTCAGGAAAAAATTTGGCCAGTGATTTTAATTTCACCCTGTATTATTTACATACAGCGAAGCTTTATTTAAATAAAGTGAATTTGAAACGGGTTTAAAAGGGCTTAGTGCTTGTTCCACGATATGTCATGTCCTTTTTGCTCACTAATTTCTAAATAAAGTTAATATTTGCACCATCACATGGAGCCGCGCCGTCTCACATCTAGGACTAGCTTTTGTAATGTGTATACGTCATGCCCAATTATTTGACAAGTGATGAGTGAGAGGTAAATACAATTTGTAGTGGATTTGAGGTTTAGTTATTAACAAATGACCAGGTTACCGTAATATGGAACTTCACTTTATTAGCAAATTTGTTAACCGCAGTCCTAATTCTCAGGCAAGGCCAATAATAGTATACACAGCGTCACGTCGGAACTTCTATTCTGTTGTACAATCATACATGTTCATGCGACGGTCGTGTGACCTCTCCCGGCCGCATTACTGTGCTAAGTTGGCTGGATTCGTTTTTATTACTGTATTGTTTATCAGTAAGACTGGATTTTCGCTTGTCTTGATTCAGTATGCAACTAACATGATTACAGCAAATAATTATATTTAAAGCATCATCAGCGCTTTTAAATGGTTGTCAAGATGTTTTAATCACCTGCTAATGTTTAATAATTTACAACAGATTTTGAAGGTCTAACTAGTTCTCATAACTTGTACCATTTGTGTAGAACTTACAGAAGTCAAATAGTCTGGAATCGAATACGAATGCAATCGGCGCTCGGAGACCCAGTCGCTGCAATTGTTATTTGTTCAACTGTAACTGGTCTCGTGGTTACTTCACAAAGAGCAAACTTGCCTCTATTGTGAAAGTTCCCTATTTATCATGGACCTACCAATATTATTTCATACTATTGCTACGTTACCCAACAATACCAACTACGTCGATTAAATAATGTATAATATATATTGGATTCATTCCAACGAAAGATACGCTTTCGAAAAGGTCGTAACGCTAATTCATAATAAAAATTAATAATTAGGCGAAGTGATGGAGTCTTACGAGTGTTATTGTCAGTGTTTTGGTTCCATTAAATGTGCGCGTAGAACTACTTATTAACATTGTAATAACTGTTGTGTTAACAAAGCGTAGGCAGTGTAAATATTATACAAGGGCGATAAATAAAACGCAAAGTGTATTTGTGTAAGCGTTTCGGATGAGAGGATGCGCGGCTGGCGTTTATCCGCGCGGCGGAGACGCTAGCGGAAGCGGTTGCAGCGAGCGGAAAGGGTGTCGGGCCGCGAGCGCGACGACTGGTGCCCGCACGAGGCGCGGCGGCATGCGCTGACGTGCCCGAGGCGCTGCGCGTGCTGCGGCGCGGCGCGATGCCCCCCTGGGCCTGGGCTTGGGCCTGACATGGAGGAAGGCGGTTATTGGCGGCCATCTTGCTCGACGCTGTCGCTCGCCGAGCACCATGGCAGCGCGACACACCTGTGCGCTCGCCACGCCCCGCAGCCGGCGCGACTGGCTCATCGCCATCCCCCGCACGCCCACCACCCGCACGCGCATCAGCACGCGCATGCGCACACGCACCATCTACCGCAACACACCCACGCGGCGCATACGTCGCATGCCTCCACTTCGTGCCCCGTGCACAGCCCGTTCAGACAACCCACGCCTGAATATTGCGCGGCTCACTCACAGGTTAGAATAGTCTGCAAATCTGGTTTTTCCCCTCAAAGTTATTGTAATGTTTTTCAAAGGGTCATGTACCTACGGCAGAAAAGGTGACCCTGAATTGGAGAAACATGGTTGGTGACTTCCCTGATTTTCCATTTCTGGATCTCCTATACTGCTTGGAATATCTTACGCTTCAGTGGTTATTCAAGACGACCGAACAACGTGGGACGCACCCGTGAACCATTTTCGAAGCCAAGTCACGCGGTTACGGCATCTGCTCCTAATTTATTATAGAGTAACAGCCCCAACAAATGGGAGAAACATTTTCAATAGCAACGATTTGCATCTTATGCTGTTATTACTGGCGAAAGTAAAGTTAATGTGGTTGAAAGGAAGCTGGAAGAGATGGCGCACAATTTATGCGACATCGGTATTCTATGTGGCCGTTAAAAGTCCATTATTGAAAGATACGTTGAGTCTAGATGGAGTGTGTCCCAGAAGACAGTTCTAATTTCTAATAATTTGGTGTAAATTGTTTATTATTTCAATGCTTTACAAACTGACTTTCTGACATTTAAGTACACTTGTCTCTGTCTTAAATTAAGCTTAATCAACTTAATCATTGTCTCTGAATAAACCAGTATCACATTATTCGTGGATTGGTAGGGCATAATTGCATGAGTAAGTTGGTCAAGCTGATATACCCTGTATTATTATTAAGATAAATAATGGTAATATCGCGTCATAATATTGCAGCTGCTCTTGATGGATGGTGTCTTCGTCGTAATACACATAATGGACGGGATCGATTCGCGAAGCCTGTACCTGCAAAGGCTGCCCCTCCAAGTTTCTTTATTACATCAATATTATTCTTACAGTAGGTGTTACTATATCTCACGTCATTCACTTTTTCCACCGGACGATAAAAAGTCGTGGCCATTTTAATTTTCCTGCAGGAGTATATGATAAAGAAAACTTTGGATACTACTAGCATTTGCCCACGGCTTCGCCCGCGTTATACCCGTTTTTGTCCCAAGGGAACTCCTTACCGGCATATAAAGTATCCTATGTTTCAATCCGGTAGGCTTATGATGCTACGCTTTGTCACGCGATAAATAAATGATAAGGCATCCGTCACGTTCTGACAACATGTGTGTGAGAGTGACGGATGCTTTATCATTTATCTACTTGGTCTACTGGCGTGGCAAATTTTAGCTCAATCCATCCAGTTGATACCCCGTTATTTAGTCACAAACATCTAAACATCCAAACATCTTCACAAATTTTCACATTTGTAATAGGATAGTAGGATTTTCTTGATATCTTCACCTTAGCCCTAAATGTTATCCTTTTTCATTCCATACTTTCGTATTTATTTAAATCTAAAACGGTTGCTTGAATTACAGACAGATGTCATTCAATCGGTATTTGACAACTCGCAGTTCCATTGCGACAACGAAATTTGGACCGCACCCTAAGATAATGCGCTAGTAGAAAACGCCAGGGAACGCCCTTCAAAATCAATTGAAAAAAATATCTAAAAAAAAGCCATTTATTTGGCTGAATTACTTTGGTTTAGCATTTTCATGAGTTTCTTCTATACATACGACAACGTCAATTGTGACACCGAAATTGCTTTTTAGGAAAGGGGAGGGCAAAGCAAGGGCTTAAAACGTCTGCCACAACTCACGTTGATGGGATAATAAAACAACAAGTATAATAATTTAGGAATGCCATTAATTAACCTGTGTAGAATGTTAGCAAATTAAAATGAATGGGAATCGCTTTTAGGTGGTAAAGTAACGAGGACAATATTAATAACACGTTATGAATACTTTTTATTGACTTGCAATATTTGTTAGTATGTTTAGAGTAGTGATGTGCCGTTCTCGAGGCGGGAATATTCCCGAGAATATTCATCGTAAGGGGAATATAGGGGAATTTGTATGTACACACCATTTATTTTATGTCGTTTCCTACATATCCATGTCTTTATTTTGCTACTACTTAAACAATACCAAATAATCGACTACTAACGTAAATTCCCTTTGTTCCCGGGAAAATTCCCATTGTTAAAGTTTTATAGAAATAGCTTCCCGATCATCATGAGAACCCCCCCTTGCACCGCCACTGTTCTACCTAAGTAAGTGATTTCTGAATATTAAAGCGGCCATATTTATATCTTCCCAAGGAATTTATTTTTGGTATACCCCTTGAATCATTAATACGACCAGGCAAATTACCAGAGCTAAATTACATTATGACCCACTGGGCTTGTTAACAACAAATTACGGAGTTATATTTTATGGAATCTTTTACACAATGTTTTAATCCACTCCAAAATCTTAGTAGATAAAGAAAATTGAAATTTCATAAAGCTCAAACGTAATCAACTTAATTTGATTAGCTGGTAGGATAATACTTATTCGAGAGTTTGTTTTTTGGAATCTGCCGGCCGTGTGATGGCTGAGATTATTTACATCTGTCCTATTCTCAAGCTAGTCAATGCTAGGGAGACACAGAGACTATAGCTAACGCGATATACGCAGTCACCGTTGACCCTCTCGACATTAAAATAAATTACTTTTCGCATTATTAATCACTTTTAGTATTATGATAGTAATAATAATGATAACAATGCGTGCTGATAGATCGATCCAAGGGCCGTGCAGTGCTCGTCGACATCACCATCCCCCATGACGAGAACCTCGTAAAGGCCGAGAAGGACAAGCTCAGCAAGTACCTTGACTTGGCTCACGAGGTTACCGCCGTGTGGGATGTTGATTCGACGATCATTGTTCCGATAGTCGTTTCGGCGAACGGACTTATAGCGAAGAGTCTCGATCACCATCTCAAGAGACTCTCGCTAGAGAGGGTCAGATACAGAAAGCGGTTCTTCTGGACACGGCGCGCATCGTCAGGAGGTTCCTCTCTCTGCGGCCCTAACCACCGCAGGATGTAGTGTATAGCTTGTAGTTATAGACTGTCTCAGGCGCATACGTCAAGCCCTGGAGAGTGGGGGCGGCACTTGCTGTTGGACCGCCGGACGGACTGTGAGGTTTGATGGTGCGTTGCTGAGCCAGTTACAGTGATTATAGTGAGAAGCTGAAGGGCCCCGCCCCGCTGCCGGCGGCACCCTAGGTTAGGTTTTTTATAATGTGTTTATATTTTGTAATCTCATTTTGTATTTTACTTTTTATATATATATTGTAAAAAACCTAAGCTGAGAAAATAAAGACATACCGAAATGATAACAATAACAAAATTTTAAATTCTTGGCAGTCAGTTCATATACTGCTATAACTTACGAAGATAAGAGAGAAGAAGCCAGATATCATAAAAATCTTTTTGTGGAAATGTGCCAAATCTTTACTCTCCTTTTACTTATTGCGATAGACATTGTCGGTTCTAATAATCGTCGGTACACATATTTTAATCAGGGACAGAAACTATTAACTGCAGACGCACATTATTGTTTTTATGCCACACCTGGCCATAAAGTGACTTTTTCCGCACGCTGCGCGTACGGAAAAAGCCGCTTTCTGGCCAAGTGTAGACATAAAATGATGTACACAACACGGAAGGTAATAAAGAAAGCCCTCGATCGCATATTTACGTCCCTCGCTTGCAGCTCGGGCCGCAAACTTCTGTTAAAAAAGCGTTATTTCATTGTCAGCCAACTGGCCGAACTGTTATATACTAACCTGATATTGAATAATAGCTTGTCGCAGTACTTTAGGCAGAGACACCTGTGATAGATTTTCTGGCTTAATATGCCTTAACAATTATTTAATGCTCTCAATTAAAATTATGAATCTATATAGCAAAAATGTTGATAATTTATGCCTAAGTTGAATAGTATCGTACTATCTTCACGATTATATTTAGCTAAAATTTATATTTACTAATGGGTAAAAAAAAGAAAAGTAATTTTTTGGTCAGCCGTTATTAAAATTGATCCGCAAAAAAAAATAAGCAGTTAAATCATTTGGGCAGCATACAAAGCTTTGGCTGGCAATAAATAAAAATCGGGCGGCAACTCTTGTTCAGCAAACAATTTAAAAACGGTTAACATTTTAACCAATATTAATCTGCTTTTTTTATCATTTGGCTGCCTAATAACCAGTCGAGCTGCAAAATAATAACTTGGGCAGCAAGATTTTACAATTGGTCAGCAGAGAGTTTAATTAAGATATACAGGGTGTCACTGGGTTATTTATATACAGGGTGTCACTGTAATGTATACAGGATGTCACTGTGATATATACAGAATGTCATTGTGATATATAAAGGGTGCCATTGTGTTATATACAGGGTGTCACTGTGATAGATACAGGATGTCACTGTCAGCAGAGAAAACATGTCTGTAAGCAATTTAATTGAGATATACAGGGTGTCACTGTGATATATACTGGGTGTCACTATGATATCACTATACAGGGTGTCACTGTGTTATATACAGGGTGTCACTGTGATAGATTCAAGATGTCACTGTGATATATACAGAGTGTCACTGTGTTATACAGGGTGTCCAGTAATTAATAGCGAATCTTATAACCACTGAGAGGGCACCTTAGGCTGGTTCAGAAAATCGACTTTTAGGTTTTGTAAAAGTCCCTTGGTTTTCGAGATTTTCACACTTTTCTTAATTTTCAGTTTTTGGTCTCGTGTTTCACTGTAATGATCGTCTAGTTCACAAATGAAAATATTTTTACTGGCTATTAATTACTGGACACCCTGTATACAGGGTGTCACTGTGTTATACAGGGTGTCCCTAAAACCAACTTTTATACGATCAGGGCTGATAGACCAGCTCATAAGAACCTAGATTAAGCAAATTTGACCTCAGTAAAAATCTCTTAGTTTTCGAGATATTGACGTTTTTGTAAGACTCGTGCTAAGTGATACCCTGACTCGGTGTTTTGAGTGTCATTGCTAAAATATCAAGTATTTTACAAATCTGTTTTTTGCTATGTGTGGCCAAATAACTATGCTATTGAACGTATTTTCTATTTTTGCTAATTTATTCATGCTGTGGACACAGTACAATAACAAAAAAAAATTATTCGATTTTTTTCAAATTTCACCTCTGACTTCGACTAGCGTGGTGAAAAAAAAATGTACCAACATAACCAGGCACTCAACGTAAAAAAATTGCGCATTTATTGTAGTTTCTAAAATGGTATAAAATTTACTAAACACTGTAATAATTTTTGAAATAATGATATTTTGTTACAAAATTAACTGTCTGCCGCCTTCATCTCATACGATCCGGTTGAACTAAGTTTGCACCTGGCGTGCTTGACATCACATACAAATTAGGTGCAAACTTCACGTAATCGTCAATATCTCGAAAACTAAGAAATTTTTATGAGGTCAATTTTACTCAGTCTCGTTTTTTATGAGCTGGTTCCTGTTCGCCATTTTGTAAAAGTCACCAATTTTGATAGCCTGGATCAGTCTTTCGAAAGTCATGACTTCAAATTTCAGTATTTTCTTAATCTGCTTTTTGTTTTAAACATTACTTAAGAAAGAGATGAAGGCGGCAGACAGTTAATTTTGTAATAAAATATCATTATTTCAAAAATTATTACAGTGTTTAGTAAATTTTATACCATTTTAGAAACTACAATAAATGCGCAATTTTTTTACGTTGAGTGCCTGGTTATGTTGGTACATTTTTTTTTCACCACGCTAGTTCGAAGTCAGAGGTGAAATTTGAAAAAAATCGAATAATTTTTTTTTGTTATTGTACTGTGTCCACAGCATGAATAAATTAGCAAAAATAAAAAATACGTTCAATAGCATAGTTATTTGGCCACACATAGCAAAATACAGATTTGTAAAATACTTGATATTTTAGCAATGACACTCAAAATACCGAGTCAGGGTATCACTTAGCACGAGTTTTACAAAAACGTCAATATCTCGAAAACTAAGAGATTTTTACTGAGGTCAAATTTGCTTAATCTAGGTTCTTATGAGCTGGTCTATCAGCCCTGATCGTATAAAAGTTGGTTTTAGGGACACCCTGTATACAGAGTGTCGCTGTGATAGATACAGGATATCACTGTGATATATACAGAGTGTCACTCCCAAAAATGGGTAGGTTAGGGTTATTTTTTTAATGGCCCTAAAAACGAAACGGCTCCTAAAAATAGGTAGGTTAGGGTTATTTTTTTTTGATGACCCTAAAAACGAAACGGTTCCCAAAAATAGGTAGGTTAGGGTTATTTTTTTTGATGACCCTAAAAACGAAACGGCTCAAAAAAATAGGTAGGTTAGGGTTATTTTTTTTTGATGACCCTAAAAACAAAACGGCTCTCAAAAATAGGTAGGTTAGGGTTATATTTTTTGATTATATATCACAGTGACACCCTGTATTTATCTCAGTGACATCCTGTATCTATCACAGTGACACCCTGTATATAACACAGTGACACCCTGTATATATCACAGTGACACCCTGTATATATCACAGTGACACCCAGTATATATTACAGTGACACCCTATATATTACAGTGACACCCTGTATATATCACAGTGACATCCTGTATCTATCACAGTGACACCCTGTATATAACACAGTGACACCCTGTATCTATCACAGTGACACCCTGTATATATCACAGTGACATCCTGTATCTATCACAGTTACACCCTGTATATAACACAGTGACACCCTGTATATATCACAGTGACACCCAGTATATATCACAGTGACATCCTGTATATATTACAGTGACACCCTGTATATATCACAGTGACATTCTGTATCTATCACAGTTACACCCTGTATATAACACAGTGACACCCTGTATATATCACAGTGACACCCAGTATATATCACAGTGACACCCTGTATATATTACAGTGACACCTGCTACTTGACAGCTGACAATTACCGTATGACAAAATACGCACACGATTGGCGACAGAATAGTTGCGCCCATTTTGTGAATGACCAGTTAGGTTTTATTGCCCCCTTTTTTTTGATGAACAAAATGAAATATTTTGCTTACCTACTGATTGCTTACCAAAATTTGATTAACCGTAGATCGCTTAATGCAGCTCAAATATTTAATTTGCTGACCAAAATAATTTAGAGCAGTTCAGTATATCATTAATTGCAGCCTGATTTATAAATGTTTGCTAACCATAAGTTGCTTACCAACTAGCTATTTTGGCTGACCAAATACAAATTTCTGCTGACCAAAATATGAATATTTTGCTGATCGATTAAATGATACCCATAAAAAAATGCCATCTGCATAAGCATATGCATAATTTCATTAAATAATAAGTATAATAACATCAAATTATCTTTTTTATTTTTACTAATCTTACCTGCTGTTCTCACCTTTGAGTATTAAACCTATTTATCTAAGGTTCCCACTTATTTGTCCTAATTAATTTTAAATAATCGTACCTTATGGTAACAAGTTTCGTGAAATTTATTTTATTCACTACATCACCCTACCACCTGTATTATTAATTCCATTGATTTATTTACGATTATTTTGTTACTTCATTAATACTACTTCGTTATTACATGTCACACGGAAGTTTAAACAAACATCACACACATGCACACAGGGTGCAAGATTAGGTACGTCATTTTTACGTCATCCGCTTTTTTTGTCCGACCCCTGTTGATAACCAAAAAGTTCACTAAGTTAGTTTGTGTTTGTGCTTTCCTGTCCATTACTTTCGAACGTGTTTTTAGATTTCCGTCTCTAACCGGTAAAAAGAAACCTTTATATGAACTCTTTGTTGTCTTTGACAAAATAACTCGTTTTTCCCATGGGTAGAATTTTTCTGCGTAGAATCGCCCATGTACCTAATACATTTTACGTGGGGATTACTTACGCAGGGTCATTCTAATTTTGTGCTCCATTGTGGAGCACACAGTACATGGCACTTATTAACAGGCCTAGGAAATCACCTTTGAAAATTGGTCAACGAGCGCGGTAAGCCGTAGAGGAGGCACGTTCATACGCTTGATCTACAGCTATATAGTAAGGCGTTTGTCAGCATAAATCCATACATCAGTAGCTTTCCCGGGCGCACTAGTTTCGCCTCGTCTTTGTCTTGTCACACTGGACAGTATCATTTCCCTCTGTGGATTTACTAGGTTCTGTTACGCGTCGATAGATTTTTTTCTAAAAAATAAAGAATTTTTGATGGTTTTTGATATGGTACTATTAGTAAGTATCAGTGGCGCGGCGTAAATAGTATCTTTGGGCAAGCCGGTGCAGATTTGGCGTACATTTTCCTTAAATGCTGTAGAATAAGGTGCTCAGTTGCCTGATATTAAGCAAGCCGGTAGGAATCGAGTTCTTTAGACGCCACGCTACTGGTAAGTATATACAACTATTCTTAACTTCTATTTTGTGGTTGTTCGGCTTACTACGTATACCTATGATTTATGTACGTGTTCAACCTTAAAAATGCTTACTGACTATACCTATGTATAACAAGCTTCATATGCTAATTTAGATCAGTATCGGTTTAACGTGCTTCTGGGGAATAAGTCGTAAAATTAGTAATTTTACTGAAACTTAATCAGGTTTTAACGGGGCGGATATTTTACTGTTAATGCTCACAAAAGATAAATTTGGCATTTTGGGAATTGGGGAGCCTCACAAGAAAAAGAAAGCATCGTTAGTGCGTTATTAAGTTTTATTTGGTAACCCCTGTCAAATGTTATATTAGTGGATATAACATACTTTATTCTCATTCTAATGCCACATTTTTATCTTGCAAAATACCGAAAAGGCTTGACGCTCATATGTATTTACGAGTATTTTAGCTACTATTATTCTGTATGTTTATGTATTCTGTATTTTCGGATTATCTCGTAAATAATCATGATAAAATTAAGCCGCATACATTATAAGTTATCACTATAAGGTAGTAAGGTAGGTTATCATTATAAGGTGTCACTAGACAACAAAAACCTTCATCCCAACTTCTGTATTGATTGCAGTTAACTTTAATCGATATTGGGTTAATAACATTTACTCAACTATTGTTAGTTTCATCCCATCTGTTCGGTTTCCTTTAATTTACATTGTACCGAATTTCTGTTTGAGTAAATACGCCATCCCCGCGCTTCAAAGACGTATGGGGGTGAAATACCTTTGTAATTATTGCGACGGCAGCACTCAAAGCCGTCTCTTACCGTGAGTAAATTGGAAGAAGACTTATATTCTTTAATTAATGTTTGTTCATAATTTGACTTTTATTTATACTGCTTTGTACTCTATAGTTACCAAACTGAAAGATATTATGAAGGAACCACTTTCAGATGTTGTCATTTTGAAAAAAAAAAAATAACAAACAGCTATTAACCGAAAGCGCGACCAGTTGTTTCATCAGTACTAAAACATCCGAGATCTGCTTATCGTCGTTTTCTCCCTCTTAGCTTTGACATAATGAAAATATGGAGTTAAATTTATTTGACTTCAGGATTAGTGGAATTCCGTATCCGTACTTCAAGAGAAAACATCGGATCTCAATTTATTCTTATGTTTACCTCCTCTCACAATAAATTTTAGACTTTTTTACCAGTGTCCAGTAATGTCAACAGTTTAGCTTGTGCAGGTTACTCTAACGAAAATTGCCACTTTAAAGCTTAATATTTCGCAAACGGACCCCTGAATCGAACAATTGTTTTAAACATTTAACACACCCATAATATTTTTGAATAACCTATCCAACCATCACCACAAAAAAACCATGCGCACCAGTCAAATAAGAAATAATAAACTAGGTGAATAGACTAAGAACTGTGAAATATGAGCGCAATCTCGCCACCAACCTGTCTTCTTAGCAGTTTGGCGAGTTAGTAAACTAGAGAATGCAAACCGGTTAAACGGTTAACCGAAAAACCGGTTAACCGCCTGTATTTAGCAACGGTTGATAACCGGTTATCGTGTCCAGAAACCGGTTTTTAACCGAAATGTAAAATAACTATAGTAAATCGACTAAAATCCTGTAATTCTACCTTATTCCTTTCCGATTATTCATTTGTTTTTCTCTGCGAGTTCATAAACCTTTAAAACTCAATCACATTGGTACCTTTACTATGTTCCTTTAAGTTTTTCTGCAGATTGAGGCGATTTGAACATTACACACTAATAAAAGTGCTTTTATAAATTAACAAGCTCATCTCACTTTCTTTATGTTTTCTTCTTGCCTGTAGTTTTTTTTATTAGTAAGTGGAGTTTTCTATAGTCAACAGTCAAGTCAGCCTGATTCATTCAATTATAGTTAACAGTCTACATCTTCCCCCCCCCCTCCTCTTTTGTCCCCTTTAGGTCTTAACGTCTGAGTTGTAACGGATTTGCCAAATTCAGAGTATTTTTTATTGTTTCTTAACGTACTTTATTTTTAAACACCACCATACGAGTAGCAATCACCAGAGTCACAAAAGTTTTATACCAAAGACAATTTTTTTCAACAAATTTTCAGATAATCGAAAAAATTAACTAAAGCTAACGCCGAAAATCACTGCCAAATTGATGTCAAAAACTTGATACTTTGTGGCGAAACCTGCGTAAAACTGATTCCCAATATTACTTATGCCATTGCTGAAAGAACGTTTCTTCACTTTATCTATAAAATTATGGCTCCGGTGGTGGTCGAAGGGTAAAGAAAGACGCTGGACCGGAAATCCAGAGCCACTGGGTTCGATTCCTGGTCTGGACCGCCATTTAATGTTTCTATGTACTTGATTTCCTAGATTTTATGTGACACTAAAATGTGGTGTAATTTACCCGCATTAAAAAACTAATAAAGAAACATATTCATTTCATATAGTAAATCTAGGTAGTGAATCCGTTTCAAAACAGGCCTTACCTTTTATTTTCCGTCTGGCCAAATTATTACGATTTACTGTCAGTAATGATTCCATTATTATTGTTTATGTTTTAAGTTGATTTTGTTTAATAATCGACTAAGCAATATTTTAAAGCAGTTTTTATTGTCATACACTCACAACAACGACAAAAATGGACGAAAATAAATTAACCTGTTTTTTTCGGCATCACTTCGGTTAATAACCGGTTTTAAAATTTGACCGGTTATTGCATTCCCTATTGTAAACGTTTAGTTATGTACACTTTTTTGAAAAAAAAAAACGCACCATACCAAAAATATTCTTGGACAATGGGCAGAAACGTCTCCACCCACCAACAGAGATGAGACATGTGTCTGTTAATAGAGCTTGGCAACACGATGGATTTTTATTATGGTGACGAACACCCCAAGAATGGGGTTTTCTTGGAAAATAGTATTTTGTTTGCTATAGGAAGGGTCCCTAAACAGGCCCCTGTGGAACACCGCACTGCATTCCTCGCGGTCTCCGTGCGCCCCTCCTTTTGTAGAGCACTAACGATGTCTACACCCACTCACTGCGCCCTTCCCTCTTCTGGTCGCGTAGTCCCTAACCGTCCTGGTGACTTCCCCAGGGAGTTTATGACGTCCATGATGGACCTAATCCGAACTGTCACTAATGTGGGCCCTCGGGGTGCTGGATGATGTGGAACGCTAGCATTCTCTCGAAGAGCTTCCCGACCTCATCCAGCAGGACGTTCGGACGATACCCTGAGGAGTATGCAGGACTCAACACCTTTCTGAGCCTACCCTGTTTCCAGAATTCCGGAAAGATCCCCTCCTTTAGGCAGTAACAGGCCAGGTAATGGGGCCATCCCTATGGATGACCTTACAAGTTAGTGGATATGTTGTATAGCCAGAAACTTCTCTCGCGTTGCGTCTTTTCTCCCCCATCCAACCGCTGATAGACAGACAAGCACAAATGTTTTTCTTAAAACCAGGCACTTGAAAACTCCAGACATAATAATAATATTTCCAAGATATTTACCTTAAAAATTACAAACTGGATAGAGGTAATACCTATTTTCTAATGTTATGTTATCTACCTACATACTGGGTATGCGCGCTCGCAAAATGCGTTATTTAGCTAAGATGATATGATAATGACCTGGTATCCTTGTCATGCTCGGTGCCTATGCCTTTTTCTCAGAGCTGGTCCTTCCCTAAAATCCACCTCGTTGTCTCGGTAATGTGTGTTTTAGTTAAACGAAAAACGTTTGAAATTATGTATGCTTCGGTTTGTTATCAGGTTGTCTTCTTTCTTGTTTCTGAAAAACTAAGACGATCAGAACGTAATTTACTACTAAATATATTTAGCTATTTTGAAAGTTCTGGTTGATGCAATTGTTATTTCCATAAATTCCTTCCTCACGGACAATGAATTCGGGTCATTGCCTATATAATTTTTCATAGAAAATGACCCGAATTCATTATCCGTGATTGTATTATATCTACATTTTTCCAGAAAACTACGACAGACACGATTGATCATGTCTTTTGTACGAATCAAACGTAATGTGAGTGAGATTGGTTTTCTCAATATTCACAGCTTCTGGCAATCACACATCAAACACAATTTCATCTTCAGTACGACATGAGGACATGACCTCTAGAATAATGAAGCTTTGTCGACAGGTAAATCTTGTCATATTGATTTTGTTAGACGCAGCCCCCTCACAATGCCCTTATCGTGTTGTCGCCTTTATTAAAACGCTCTAATATCGTAACATCAATACAATCATTCATTCAATTGTTCTTTGTTTTGGCAGTGTCAAGAAAATTAAATAATTCCTCTAATTACTTTGAAGAAATGTTTCGCCTAGCGAGAGTGACACCGCCTACGAAACTATAGGTCCCGGGCTCAAATCCTGGTAAGGGCAAATATTTGTGTGATGAGACGAGTATTTGTTCCTGAGTCTTGGACCTATTTAAGTATTTATAGTACATACTAATATATATATGGGGCGTGGCGTAATATATATCCTTGGGCAAGCCGGTGCAGAGCTGTAGAATAAGGTGCTCAAATGCCTGATATTAGGCAACACGGTAGGAATCGAGTTCTTTGGACGCCACGCTACTGATATACAAGGTGTTACACGACCAACTGAAAACCTGAAAACTGTTTATTCAGAATCAAGAGTAGAGCATTATTAATATTATTTATTATTATAACTTGCCTCGTCTAAGAGACGTTTTTGAGGAAAATGAACGAACGAAAGACGTTTTATCAAACATACGAGATACATGGTTGACTGTTAGTAGTTCGTAAAGTCGCTATTAACATCATTATGTTAACCTCGGTGTGTTAATGACGCCTAAGTGGTCGCAATTTTCAAGTTAGACGGCTCCAACCCCGACGACTGTTGCGTAAAGCCCATAACTTAAATTCGTTTTTATGCCTACTGAGCTGATTACTCTCAAGCCGCCGAAAGATTCTTAACCATCAGCACTTTGCTTGATTAAAACGACCTTTCTATACTTTAAATCATTATGTCTTCATTGACTTTAAAGATGAAATGCTCTATATCGAAAACACATGAAAGCCTCGAGCTTCATAATGATCTAAATGGAAATAAATTTTCCTTTAGACAAACAAAGTATAACATCTTATTTCATGGTTAGAAAAGTTTAAGTAGGTATTGTTTTCCTTTGTGCTTTCAAACTTCGTTACAGAAACATAGCTGTTAATAAAACAAGAAAGATACGTAAGTACGATGTTTCTCGTATTTATCTAACAAGCAGTTCTAAATTAAGGTAGTCATTTGATTACTTTAGGTATTTAATGTTAGTTGTAGATATTTAATGTGTAATAACGATAATTATGATATCTGGGTCATTCTGAAAAAAATGTCCGTTGTTAAGGGAATACATTAAAAAAATGTTAATCTTGTTCCTTTAAATTAAATCCCATCAAAAACATTACATGTAAAAAGACGAAACTCTCGCATCGCAGTTCTTCTACAACAAAGTTTTGAGATGTAATATTAAACCAATATAGTACAGTACTGAATAAAAATTACAGTACAGAACTCGATTTCCACCGACTTTTCTATTATTTAACCGTGGAGGAACACATTTTTTAGTTCTCAATTAAAGAATCCTCCACGGTTAAATAATAGGCCTTTTCTGTGGATACCACCCGGTACTGACTTGGTTTAACATTACATCTCAAAACTTTTTTGCTGTAGAAGAACTGCGTTGTGAGACTTGCATCTTTTTACACGTAATGTTTTTGATGGGATCGCATTCCTTTTCGTTAGTATTCTTCCTCTATATATTACATTCCAATACATTCTATTCTATTTTCCATTTGAACTACAAAAGTAACTTTGTAATCGCATGTATTTGTATAGGATTACAAGCTTACGTAGGTTATGTATAACTTGATAGGCTAAAAACGAATTATGTTTAAAATTTGGAGCTTGTGGGTCTGCTAAGAAGTACCTTAGAATTATGATGATCAGTGCGTGAGTCAGTCAGTGACAAAACTAAGGAACTTTGACGTGCAATAGTTCTTAAAGTACTGGTTGAAATGAAATGTTATTGAGAATATATTTAAGTCTTATTATACCCTATATACACCTGAAAATGCACGGTTCTAGCTTTAGCCAGCACACAATTACAGGAGGTTGAAAATGGCCTGATCAGTATGTTTTTTTCTTATTTCCTTTTAGTATGGACTCGATACGGCAACCTGTTTACGTCATCTTATGCCGTTTATTTATTGAAATTTTGTCGATTTTCACTGTAACTAATCGAGACTTGTCTTAAAGGGACCCACCTCCCTTCCCTTGTCCAATAGACGTTGCGACACGTTCGAACGATCGAAGTAAATATGATATATCCTTTTTAGATTAATTACGAAATTTTAAAAAAATATTTTGATGTATGGATAAAAATCCGGCTAAGCTGTACAGAAGTTAGCCAGGCAGTCATAGGACGGCAGCTTATTGAACCTATAGCTAACTTAGGGGCTCTGTCAGCTATAGACCTCACCAGTCGGTCAAACTCCATGGCTCCGCCATTAACAACAATTTCCAAAGACTGAATCGTAAAAAAAATCTAAGCATAATTATCGAACCTACTTACAAAATTTCACGATAGTCGCTTGAGAAATTCGACATGTAGAGAAGACCAGTCGGACAGACAAGACATACAAAAGCAATTTGGCCCAAGCTGAAACATAGTCGCTTCGCTTGCGCTTCGCCCTCGCTCGTTCAAAAACGTTTATTTCTGTAAAACTTTGTAGGGATATATTCGCTGCCGTTTTAGCTGATTCTTCGGTCACTATGGCAACGCCACAGGGTTCCAATCCCCTGTCTTATTGATTAATTGCTGAACACGTTATCCTGATATAAACGGTTTTAGGGGAAAATTTTATATATCATCTCCTAGGTAGTCCCTGCTTCTGCTTAAAAATCGGTTTATCGGCGAAACGTACCTTACGTACTCAAAAAATATCTGTATTAGCAGTGAGCGCTTCTGACAATAAGCTTGATGGTGAGTTTTTTGTAGTCATTGGCAGTCTACATACTTGTATAGCAGCGTATAGCATCACTATCAATACCGTTTTGAATTAATCGATGCACCGTGACTGCGTCATTACAGTCCCGCGATTAATCAATATACATACCTCTTTTAATGCCTACGTTTTCATTTTTCGACTTTAGTTTGTATAATATTTGTTATTTTTAGGGTTTCGTACCTCAAAAGGAAAAAACGGAACCCTTATAGTAACACTCGTGTGTCTATCTGTCCGTCTGTCACAGCCAATTTGCTCCGAAAGTACTAGATTGATTGCGTTGAAATTTGATACATATATTAAGGCCGATGACCCGAAGACGGACGTGTAACGGAAATATAAGAATTTTAATTATGAGGGACTTTTGGAAATTTGAAAAAAAAGTTAGCTAACTATATCTTGCGACATATTAAATGAAAGAGCTTTCTGTGAGAATCTCAAATTAAATTTTTTTATATAAATGTTTTTAAATTTATTAAAGAAAAAAGCGAAAATAGACCCCCTCTCCTATCTCCGAAACTATTGGACCTAAAATTTAGGAAATTATACGTAAAATAGTCCTTTACTTGTAGATTACAGGAAAACATATAGTAAGGGTATGGAATTTAAAGTAACATGTTGTGTTGTATTGTTTTGAACTTACGGAACCTTCTCCACGCGAGTCTAACTCGCACTTGTCTGTTTTTAGAGCATTATTAAAAGCAAAAAACGAAAATGTATGCAACATTCATTTAATTTTTATAGGTCTCTAGGTTTCCGTTCTGCCTAATCCTCTTGGAAATCGACAATTTTATGGCAAGCCTCAAAACACGATAGTTACAACGCTTTAAAAAGACGATGCTACCCCCTTGAAAGTTCAAAACATTATCACACTACAGTCTTGCTCAAAGTTATTGAGCATGTTTCTGTGAAATAACTTCTAAATTAAATATAATTTTAGGGCCGAAGCAGTCTTTCGATGCTTTCTGGCTGCAAGTACAGTTTGAAGGTAGATTTTTTGCAGATAAAATAACTGCACACAAATATGTACACAAGTTATCGCCAACACGACTGGCGGCCGACTGACACTCTTTTGTCACACGGCCCTCGCCGCGCGCACACGTCATGCCGCCCGCGGACCATGGGTGTTCTCAGGGTGGATTTCAGAGCGTTTCAACCGCCGTCATACCAATCCCGAAATTTCGACGATTCTCTTTAAGAATGTGTTCCAAGATTTTGATAAAATCCGAAAATTGTACTTGCTTTTTTTCATGTTTTGATCAAAAATTTTGTAAATTTTAAAAAGATATCATCATTAATATCGGGATTGGTGGTGACGGCGGTTGAAACGCTGTGAAATCCACCCGTCACCAGCGATTTGCCAAGCTATACTTAGATGTCGCACACATTTCTATTAATTCATAAGAAACTTTATTAAAACACGAGTTTCAATTTCCTAGCTATCTAAAATGAGAATAGTTAGATTTGGTACCTTCTAGTCATAAAACTCGTGGCTGCAAGTAATAATGCATTTAATTGATTTTGACGCAATTGGCCGGCGACATTAAATGAGTGAGCATTCTTGTTTGCTGCTATGTCTATATTTTATTTTTGTTTATGTATTTCCTCAGTAGTGATTTTAGCAGATGCCTACGCGCATGATTATGTTAAAGACGGACGTAAGTAATACGAAGGAGTTAATACAAATTATTCCTTTAAATCTGCATTTGTTTTTTTTTTTTCAATAACTTATCTTACACCTGTTTAGCCATTTTAAAAAAATTGAAAAGTCCAAAAATAAAAAATAATGACATTATTTTACCCATATACCGACGTCATATTACTTACTCTTTTACATAGAAACTTCATACCACCTGAGCGTTTTAACATTTCATAATAAAAAATGATTGATTTTGTCTCTCAAAAACGTACCCTATTATGTATATCAAAATTTGTACGGTTTGTACCGTACCTTTGCCTTAAATAAGAATTTCGAATATTTCTTGATATTACTGTCTAAAATATGTTATTCCAAATATACGGATCAAGATGAATTGATTTCTTCATTAGTACTAATAGAAAATCTCAGCTTACCAAACGAAAAAAAAACTGCCAAATAGGGGAAATAATTCGTGTGAAGTTAGCTTCAGCCCTTTCCATCATCATCAGTACTTTCAGTATGTTGTTTAACATATCATTCATTCCCTACAAAAAATCCAAAATTCGCTTACTTATACACGGATTATTTCCCTTCTTTTTTCTTCCTTGGGTAAGCTAGAAATTTGAGATTACATACATTTCACGGTTTTGAATCCAAAATGGCATGATAAAAAACGATTTACCAATTTTGCATTAATTTATTCCTATTTTAATCAAATTTCAGGGAATGTTGACGGTCCCTTCCCAAACCTAAGGAATGTACCGTACTATTGCTACCAAGCGCCTTCAAAGGGACCATGTCGCCTAATGTTGAATGCATGGTTCTACGATGTCGTCACCAGGAAATGTATGCCGATGTACTACTCGGGTTGCGGGGGCAACGAAAACAGATTTGAGACACAAGCCGAATGTAGCACGAACTGTGAACGCAATAAACCGTTGTAGATTTTAAATCGCGTTGGTCAAAAAACCAAATCTTATTTAGCCAACGAAAGTAGGATGCTTCATCGTACCTAGTTTACATCTAATGCGGCGCTCCAGTACAACACCTAAAATTTAACTCGTTTCCTATCATTCGAAAAATAAAAATAATAAAATAAAACGTGTGATTTAACTTCTAAATCATTTAAATGTATTTGCATTATCATAAGTTGTAATTATTCTAAAAATGTGTCGGTAAGTAATGTAAAAAAGTAAATAGTGTAAAAAAGTTTTTCATTGAATATAACGAATCGTGTGGTGTTTCAATAATTTAGTTTCTGGACTAAATAATATTACCACTGACGAGGTATACGATAATAATTATGTCACTGACTCAGTTGCCTTCATGAAATATCTGTAGTTCTTTCAAATGTTTGATTTGACACAATAGTTTGCGGATTATCGAGAAAAAATATATAAATATATATTTATCTAAGTGCAACCTCACCAGCGACTTCATTTTACCTCCTTGTTTGCTAACCAGCAAGAGATTGATAAATTACTCCCAATCAACGCTCATTGATGTTACGAAAACAAGAATGGATTGAATCTCGAAATTTCTCCTGATACCGCTCTTTCGAACAAAACAAACTCAATGGAAAGAAAATAATACCTGTGAGTAATGGGGCGGTGCGAATAATTATCAAGCCTTTGTGTCGATGAAGACTGGTGAAAGGGTGAAATGGATGTCCATTACATTGTTTTCAACCAATAATTGAATTTGTTGAAAGCTTTATAAATTTTTGGGGCTCCGTACCCAAAGGGTGCCAACGGAACCCTATAACTAAGCCTAACTTCTTGCTGGAGTATCCAACCCACGTTTGCCTAAGCAGGTTTCTTACCCAGATGAGGTAAATAAAAATATTTTGGCTGAAATTTAACTTCATAGATTTTTTATGTCCTTACATGGTGAACTAGTACGAGTATTGAATGGAAGAGCATATAGAAACGTAAGCGGTAATAATATTGAAGCGAAGAATGTATAACAAATCGGAACAGACAAGAAACTGGTGGCTTATTTTCCCTAATTAGAAGACCTTCGTATGAATTCACCTCTTGGTCAAACATTTCTCCAAACTCCAGCTCTACGATTAAAAATCACGGACAAAGTTAAGTAATCTAAAAATCCCTCTGGCCTGGCCGCGTGGTCCGACTGGTTTTTCCGACTAATCGTACGACGTGGATTTTTTTTCCAGATAACTCAACGGACTGCATGGAATCCCAATTCCACTTCGTCCGAGTAATCGGTCTACAACTGTGGTCTATTTTAATCCTTTTAGACCGATCGGTCGTACTACAAGGAATCTTAATTCCGCTTCATCCGAGTGATCGGTCTACAGTTCTACACGGACTTTCTTATTCCTATTAGATAGATTAGTTGGACTATGAATTATTATCACCATAACAACGAAATAATTAAAACCAACAAGGGCGTTTTTCAATTTTATTCAATAATAGCATTTACCCGCGGTTCCGCCAGCGTTATTCTCGTTCCAAGAGAACTCTTTAACAGGATATCAAGTATCCTATGTTTCAATCCAGGATTTGGTCTCTTTGCATGCCAAATTTCATATCAATCCATCGAGTTGCTATCCCGTTATTTAGTAACAGACATCCAAACATCTTCACAAACTTTCACATTTATAATATTATTTGGATTTTTTATTTTCCATATTTCGTATCAAACTAAAAAAGTAATAACATAACAAACCGGACGAATCGAACCATCTGGAAAAAAAAATCCACGTCGTCCGATTAGTCGGACCACGGGGCCAGAGGGCTAAATATCGGAGACCAAAACTGCCGATATGAATCAGTTGCTATAATGTGCCCAATATTCCTGAAAAGTTATTTGGTTTAGATATTTTATTTTATTCCTTCTCCTCGCGCGTCGTTTTCCTCATTGAAGGTTCGTGAAGTCCCCGTGGAATCAGTTTCTCTCTGACGGTATCCCACCATCTGTGCATGTTCTTGTGATCGTGTAGTGCGAAGTGCGGCTGGGTATCCAGAGTGGTGGGAATATGATCTGCCCATCTTGTTGGGCTGCGGCCTCTAGACTGTTTGCCAATTTATTTTATCAAAGCTACATATTTTATAGCGTTAAATCTTATCAACTGTCCGAAGTTTGCCTCCATTACTGTTTAAAACACCGATGACACCGAACTACGTCCGAACAGCCTACCGAGCAGACTAAGAAGAAGACTGTTTAAAAATATATGTAAGTATTTCTTTAAGATCCTATTTATACTATTACCAACACTTGAAACTAAAAATGTATAATGTTATTTTGACCAGCAATATTGTAAAGGCCGTAAAGCAAGCAATAGATGGACCTGTGATCCTCCTTTCGGGTCGGCCAGCCCTCGAAGAATAGGAGTCCATCTATTGCACTTTTGGTCGAGACTTAACATAGTGCTTTTCATGCTTATTGCGAGGAAATAAAATAAATGTGGCTTATCTAATAACACGTCTCAAGTTCTCTAATAGTATTTTATGCAACAGTTGTATAAGAAGGTTCAAAAAATGCGAATTGCGTGAGTTGCGATACGAGCCGCGAATGCGGCGAGTATCGCAAATAGAAACGCAATGAGCGACTTTTGACTTAATTATACAACGTTGCATACAATACTTTTTCTACGACAGGTTTTAAAATTATAAAATACAAACAAGGCATAACCTGCAAAGAAGGCAAATATGACGTATGACTGTCAGTATGTGTCTATGGTAAACTTTTTATTTTTTAAATGAAGTTGACACGCAGTGAATATATTAAAAATACTTTTGTTTTTATGTTGGCATCAATGAATTTAGTTCAGAAAGTTTTGTTTTTCTTAAAAGCCGTAGGATTTTAATTGTTTGTTAAGTTGGTAGTTGTGCATTTTTACCGTAAAGTTAAAATTGAGCGCTTAATCCTTGACCTCAGTTTAACCTAGATTTAGAAGTCTGTGGTTGTTAGCAATAACGTAAAGTGGCTATAACGACACTAGTGCTGTTATGGGGAATAGAGTATAGACTTCTCTGAACTCATATTATATATGTTCTTATATTAGTGTTCGTGACCAAGTAAAAGACAGATAACAGTACAGGAGTAGAAAAAATAGATTATGATTATGATTATGTGTAGAACACGTGACGGCGAGGAGCAGCGAGCTCGGTGAACCACGTGCGGGCGCGCGCCTCCGTCATAATATCGCCGAGGCACACGATGTGCTTTGATTGATTAATTGTTGTACAATACGACATTATTATTGTTGGCTTGTTTGATGACATTGTTTTCCCTCGCTCGCTGTTTCGCTGTCTAAAAACTCGCCGTTTAACGTTCCCAATATAGGCGATCTATTGCCACTTTTCCAAGCAGTCGCGTGAAAAATTCAAAGCAATCGTTCAATCATTTTTGTTATTGCGAGTAATTCATTTTCTAATGGTTAATATGACTTTATGATTGATCAAAACGTTTTTAAATTTCTAATGCATGCCCAAGCATTAGGTAGGTACCTACTAATTTTGAAACGTTTTAATCAATCATATTAACCATTAGAAATCGCATTCATACACTCCACATCGGTGTTCATTTTACACTTTGCTCTAATTTTACGTTCGGTGCAACGTCTACAAACTGCATAGTTCTTCGAGTCCTTAATTAAACAGAATGTAATAAAACAATGTAAAGACGCGAGGCGCCAGAGATGCTTGATGTACCAATTTAAAAAGCTAAAATCGCAAAGCATGATGTACTTAATTTTGATTTTTTGGTATGTTCTTTGGACCAGTTAGGGTAGTGTGAATCTGAATTTGCTCGCTCTAAAAAATTGTGCTAGCTGAGCAACACGCGCTTTTGCGCCGTTTTTTAAGTTTTTTTGGTTCCTGCTATAACTATGCATTTTTTGACAGTAACATCTTTGGCACACATTAACAAGATGTAGAGGGTTAGTGGCAAAAATAAATTTGCTATGTCTTAGTGGTTCGCCAATGTCCTTATACGATTTTCGCTGGCGTGCATAGTTTTGGAGTAAAATACCTTGAAAAAAAAAAGTGTTGAAACCGAACTTGTAACCTCTCAGAGTTTCATCGATTTCAATAAATCTTGACTACTAATAAATATAACGATTTAATTTCAAATGAAAATACGTCTGGGCTTCAAATCTCGTTCCTGGCACGGAGTTTTATAAAATGTTTCTGTCTAAGTTCTTAAAATAAAACGTGCTCTATGAATTCAGTTAAAATATTCAGTCAACTTAATTGCGCGAGCAAAAATGTTGACTTGAAATTTCATCAAGTTGAACGTAACCCTTTACTTTTATGAGTGGAAGGATTTCGTGGACAATGCACTCTTCTATTTAAAGTGTGACATTATGTGTATACTAGCTGATGCCCGCGACTTCGTCTGCGGTGTAAATTATAATTAGGCAATTAATCTTAATAGGCAATTAATAGTTTCTGATATTTGTTCATAAACTTTGTTGTAATTAAACAAAACCCTCAAATATTGGGCCCAAAACTGCACAATGCACATTTACCGTGAAAATCAATTCTTAAGTCCATTTAAGGATTATTACCAAAAAATTAAATGCACTTAATAAACCGCTTGTTACTTACACAAAAAAACAATCTACTAATTGCTATATGCTATGCATGGAGTTAAAAACCTTTTACTTTAAAAATTGTACGGGTCCCTAAAAAAACTTTCAACCCCTACTTACTCAACCCGTCTTCGAGATAAATTTTAATGAACCGTGAAATCATTTGAGTTCTATTCAGTTTAATCAGTTTTAGATACCCTACTTTAAAAATCATTTGGTCCCTTTATAAAGTTTTGGTCCCCATTTATAACCCTTGGAGATGAATTTCAAAAAATGGTTTAACATTTTTTCTGTACCCTTATTGAAGGATCTATGTACGAAGTGTCAGATTTCCTACTTCAAAAATCCTTTGGACCCTATACAGAGTTTCAACCCCCATTTAAACCCCTTTGGGGATAAATTTCAAAAAACTGCAATCACTTTTCTTTTCTTTTTTAGATGAGTTCAAGATCTACTACAAAAATCGTTTGGTCCCTTTACAAAGTTTCAACCCCCTTTTGATCCCTTTTTAGGGATGAAAAAACGGTAAAACCACATTTCTTTTTTCTTATTAAGGAGTCTATGTACGATGTCCCAGATCGCCAACTTCAAAAATCTTTTGGTCCGTATACAAAGTTTCGACCCTCATTTAAACCCCTTTGGGGATGAATTTCAAAAAAACAGCAATCACTTTTCTTTACTCTCATGGATGAGTTTATGTAAGAAGTTTAAGATCTACTATAAATACCGTTTGGTCTCCATACAAAGTTTTCACCCCCGTTTGACCCCTTCTTAGGGATGAATTTAGAAAAACGAAAAATCACTTTTTCTACTCTTATTGAGGAGTTTATATACGATGTCTTAGAGCTCCAACTTCAAAAATCGTTTGTACCCTACACAAAGTTTCAACCCCCATTTTAACCCCCTTGGGGATGAATTCCAAAAAACAGCAATCACTTTTCTTTACTCTTATGGATGAGTCTATGAACGAAGTTCAAGATTTACTACAAAAATCGTTTGGTCCCCATACAAAGTTTCAACCCCCGTTTGACCCCTTTTTAGGAATGAATTTCGAAAAATGGTAAAACTACTTTTCTTTATTCTTATTGAGGAGTTTATGTACGATTTCTCAGAGCTCTAACTTCAAAGTTCAAATTTTCAACCCCCATCTAACCCCTTTTGGGGATGAATTTCAAAAAACCGTGAAATGACTTTCCTGTACTCATATTGTGGAGACTATGTACGATATCTCAGAGCTCCAACTTCAAAAATCGTTTCAAGCCCCATTTAACCCCCGTTGGGGATGAATTTTGAAAAACGGTGAAATTACTTTTTGCAACTAATCTCCTAGTTTAAAAATCGTGTGGTCCCCATTTAAACTTTCAACCCCCGTTTTACCCCTTTTAGGGATGAATTTCGAAAAAGGGTGAAATTACTTTTCTCTACTTATATTGAAGGATCTATGTGCGAACTCTGAGATCTCTAACTTCAAAAATCGTTGGTGCCTATACAAAATTTCAACCCCCGTTTAACCCCTTTTGGGGATGAATTTCGAAAAACCGTGAAATTACTTTCCTACACTCATATTGTGGAGCCTATGTACAATGTCTCAGAGCTCCAACTTCAAAAATCGTTTTAACCCCCATTTAACCCCTGTTGGGGATGAATTTTGAAAAAAGGTAAAACTACTTTCTTAGACCTTTATCGAGGAGTCTATATACGAAGTCTCAGATCTGTAACTTAAAAATAATTTGGTCCCTAAACAATATTTCAACCCCCGTTTTACCCCTTTTAGGGATGAATTTCGAAAAAGGGTTAAATTACTTTTCTTATCTCATATTGAAGGATCTATGTGCGAACTCTCAGATCTCTAACTTTAAAAATCGTTTGATGCCTATACAAAGTTTCAAACCCCCATTTAACCCCTTTTGGGGATGAATTTAGAAAAACCGTGAAATTACATTCCTGTACTCATATTGATGGGTCTATGTGCAAAGTCTCAGATCTCCGTCTTTAAAAATCGTTTGGTCCCCATTTAAACTTTCAACCCCCGTTTAAGCCCTTATAGGGATGAATTTCGAAAAACCGTGAAATTATTTTTCTGTACTCATATTGAGGAGACTATGTACGATGTCTCAGAGCTGCAACTTCAAAAATCGTTTCAACCCCCATTTAGGATGTTCCCCATTGGGGATGAATTTTGAAAAACGGTAAAATTACTTTCTTCGACCTTTATTGAGGAGTCTATATACGAATTCTCAGATCTGTAACTTCAAAATAATTTGGTCCCTATACAACATTTCAACCCCCGTTTAACCCCTTTTAGGGATGAATCTCAAAAAAGGGTGGAATTACTTTTCTCATGTCATATTGAAGGATCTATGTGCAAACTCTCAGATCTCTAACGTCAAAAACCGTTTGGTGCCTATACAAAGTTTCAACCCCCATTTAACCCCTTTTGGGGATGAATTTCAAAAAACCGTGAAATTACTTTCCTGTACTCATCTTGATGGGTCTATATGCGAAGTCTCAGATCTCCTACTTTAAAAATCGTGTGGTCTTCATATAAACTTTCAACCCCCATTTAACCCTCTTTGGGGATGAATTTCCAAAAACGGTGAAATCACTTTTTTTAAATTGTATTAAAGAGTCTATGTTCGAAGTCTCAGATCTCCTACTTTAAAAATCGTATGGTCCCCATATAAACTTTCAACCCCCATTTAACCCCCTTTGGGGATGAATTTCAAAAAATCCCTTCTTATCCCTTACTTACGTTATATAACCACCCTACTGTGAAAATTTCAAGTTCCTAACTTCAGTAGTTTCGGCTGTGCGTTGATCAGTAAGTCAGTCAGTCAGTCAGGACTTCTTCTTTTATATATTTAGATGATTTAATGACTGAAACTCAAACAAACACAATAGAGCAAATTCAGCTCGTGTTGTACATCGGTGCAAGCACGCTGAGTATTATAGGCATCTTTTTTACTACGCTATTCTCCCCGGTCCTGAGCCAGTCATCATCTACTTCTTGGTTGCTAGATGGAAGATGTCATCTGACCATTGAACCGGCGGTCTTCCTGCATTTCTTTTCGATAACCTTGGATACTATTCTTACCTTCATCCTTACCAAGAGTCCCGCTCACGTCCACTTCAGCTGTATAATTTTTTTCCGACGTCACATTCAACAACAGATTAGTAAAGTATTTTCAAATTGAAATTTTATCGGTTTTTTTGCTATCTAAACTTATTAACGCAACTAATAAATAGAGTTGCGGAATACAAACCTTTCTTTATTTTATTTCCAAAAAAAAAAAATTATAACATGAGCCACTATTTGAAACGTTTTTGAAAGTGGTTATCTAACTGCAAGGGCCTTAATATAAATAGCCGTACGAAGCCTCGCCAGATAACTGAAGCATTTGTAGTGGGCCGGTTGCTTTGTACTTACGAGCCGCACGCATTCGACAACAAGTTTTTTTCCACTACCCGCAGCACGCACACATTGACCTGATCAACCAGCGTTAAAGAAACCGGCGGATTAGAGGTGCTTCAGTTATTTGTTACCGAGGATACGTCCGGGTATTTATTTTAAGGTCCTTGTCTAACTGTAATTATTTTTTGTAAACATACATTCAGTAAATATTCCGAATATTCCGATATAATTATAACTTTTAAACAAAAATAAAGATTGAATAATGTTGCTAAGAATCATGAATTGAGATCTTCGCGTTCTTGGCCTGGCAAAAGATGGCGAAGGTCGGCTAATAAGCCGGCTATGGTGTCTTTGCACACGCTTTGAGCCCTGATTTGAATGAATCCTTTGCGCCTCAGGAAAAATCCACGAGTGTTAACTTATACTGAATATTTCTATAGACTGTTGAGCTGATGACATTGAGAAAATGTCTTACGCGTCTCTCATTATAATCAAAACTTTTTGTTAGCGCTGTATGCTGTATGTTTATGTCACGTACTCGTATGACTACGTTCCGTATTTCTCGTACAGTACCTGCTCTGCTCTTCGCTGACGCTGTGACCCACTTCGATGCTCATTAACGTGTGGCCACGACGCGTCGGACACCACAATACGATGGTTTACTTATTCAATGCTACACGGTTTTTTGGTTTGCGGGGAAATGACGGAATCAACGAAATTTTTCGGAACTTCGCTAGAATGTTTACAACCGTTTTGTTTTTAAGACTGGTTGGGTGGTTAAAGTTAGTTCATTACAAGGTTGTTAAGGCAAAAACGACACGGGTGACTAGGTACATATGTTTTAAGCTTTTCATTATTTTGTTTCAATAGTAGTAATAGTACTCAAGTCAGTAGACACAATTTTAAAAGTTAGCCTATGCTTTACCATATTTTAATTAACTGGATACAATCGATTTAATCGGAATTGTTTTCGTATTTCTGAAATCATAATTTTACTAGAAGTAAGAAATTGAAATACATATATATATAAATATGAAAACTTGAAAAAAGGCAAAATTTTCTAATCTGTTTCACGGTATTCCGATCTAAAAAAAAGTTGGAAACACGACACCTTGTCGTTTTATTTATATCTTTTTACAAAAAACTATCGTAACTGTCAAATAACCACTTGAAGTATTTCATTTTCAAATAAATATAGGCTAGCCAGTATATAGGTGGCAACTCTAGCGGATTGGGCCTTTTACCTCTTATTGTAATTATGTATACAAAAATTGTTTCGTTAGGAAAAAGGATGAGGCGTAGTCAATGGTACGCTGTATGTAGGGTTTGTTAGGGTTAGGTTAGGTAAGGGTTAGGGTCTTTCTCTAACTCGAGAAAACTCGAGAAAATTGTCGACATTTGAGACGAGAAAAAAATTATCGGAACTAGAGAATTCTCGAGTCTCAAGTCAGTAGAATATTTAATTACTATTTCGCGTAATTTTCTTTGATAAATGTTTTTTTGATTTATTTTAGTGTTCAGTTATTGTATAGGGTGGACCAAAAGTCTTTTCACATTTCAAACGAAAATAAAATAAAAACTAATTATATCACATAAAAACTGTTTATTAATTATGAAAATACATAAATGGGGATTTTATGACATTTGTAGACATGAATTTAACATTTTGTTTTTCTCACAAAATATCTTATAATCAGAATTATCTGATCGCAAAATGTGTAAAATTTTTCGCCTGGCATTCTCTGCGTTTATTTATTTCAAACCGAACACAAAATTTACTTTTTCTTTACTTTAGGCATTTTGAAACAGAGAAATTATGAACCAGAAGTATTTCTTTAAAGTCATATCATTCTAAATTTCAGTATTATCGGTACATGGAAATTTTAGGAATCAGGCGTTTTGGATTAAGTAATTATAAAATTAAGTGACAAGGGAAGGTGGTTTTTGGAATAAGAAAATTCGAAATTTAGGAATTTTAGTACTAATTTTATACGGAATGAATTAAATTAATAAGTAAGACATTATGCAGTTACGTCGTAACGAACCGGTAACGAAAAATAATGCTTAATTGTATTATTTGAACAAACCTAGCCCTATTTATAAAAAGACTCGAGAAATTGACTTCGAGAATTCTCGAAACTCGAGAAAAAAATAGGGGTCGAGAAATCAGAAACTCTAACTATATATTAAACTTAATGATAAAAGCACTTACTGACTTAGTCGTATGGTTTCATATGGAATATATTCCAAATGTAATAAAAATTAAAATGGTGCTATAGGTATTTTGGAAACAATTTAACAGCATTTATTCTCTTTTTTAATGAGTAAACATTATTCTGAAAATTCAGATCCAATACAAAATCTTACGAAAGTCTGGGATTACTCTTATTTTGTACATTTCGTGTAGGTATACAGAACCAAGTTTGTAGAAACTTTTAAGTAACAGCAAAACCTTGTTAGCTACAGGAGTTATCATCGTAACTCGTCTGGTATTATGTTATGTAAGCCATAATTTAAATCGGGAATTCAAATGCTATATTTATCTTGTCATAAACTCATTACCATTAACCTAAAAAGAATGGCATCTTTATAGAAAAATCATGAGGATAGATCTTACTTTTGCATCCACTATTTTAATAATTTCAGCGCATGCATGAGCTAAAAGAAGTGTTTCAAACAGTATTCGCCACCACTGGCAGTTTTAGGGTTCCGTACCAAAATGGTAAACAAGGAACCCTTATGGTGCGACTCTGTCTGTGTGTCCGTCTGTCACAGCCTGATGTCTCAGAAACTACTGCTGCTATCGATTTGAAATTTGGAATAGTATTAAAAGTAGCTAACCCGAGCCTCTTGGATGTAAAAAAAATCTTGTAACTTTTTTACTTTTTTTTAAAGGGGTCCGTAATGGGACTATTATATCGAGTGGGGTATGAAATGAAAGGGCTTGATTTGTAGATTAAAACACCGTGTTTTTTTTTCTTAAATAAGTAATGTTTTATTTATGACGAAAAACGTTAAAAAAATACCATACCCCTCTATTATCTCCGAAGTTACTGACCAGAAAAAACTGTAATGATTACCAATTATTAATGTCATCCTAAATATTACAGGAAAAATAATTTTTTTTGTAACTTGCAACGTTTTTCAGAAATTTGCAAAAATCGTAAAACATACTTATTTTTGCTCCTACTAAACTACAGTCTGTTCCGTATAGGAATAGACAGAAGATAAAAAAAGGTTCTTTATAGTGCCGGTTTTAGGTTGGCATTCAATAAATGACATTTCTAAAGTAGATGCTCAAAAATAAAATATTGATGATATCCATACTTTTTGGTTGGCTGAAAATAAAAAAGTATCCTTATAAAATACCCAAAGAGCCAGAGATAAGCAACACTCAATATAAATGAGACAGCTCAGAGCTGTCATTATTATATTGTACTATCAAATAATTATATCGAATTTGTATGTTTTTAAAATTTAATTGTTTCTGTTATAGTTTGTCATTCCAAAGTATTATTGGTGAATAGTTATTTGTAACATTCAATATGAGTGATTCTGCGGGGCAGTGGAAGAGGCGTTTGCTCTAGGGTGTGTTGTCATTGTCACTCGACCATCGCGAAGTAGAAGTGAAACTTTACAGAAAATGTTTGGAATCTCTTCTTCTGTGTCCCTCTAGAGTCTATTGTTATCCGGTATGAACTATAAACTAATCGCCATACAGTTTTTCTTGAACTAGTCATGTTTTTTTTAGAGATAAGTATACTAACTATAGTACATATATTTCGAGTATTTACTACAAGTGAGCGAGCGAGATCGACCGTTGAGTGTAATATAACCCTTAAAAAAGGCAGAGGCAGATGTAGTTAGACAGTCGATGTCCTAAGATCGCACAGTTTGCGAAATACGAAAACCTTTTCTGAGTAAATTGGGGTAGGAAATAACATTGCTACAATAATCAGAAATGGTGCCTCTGGGATCGCGCACGGCTGTATGCAAATACATGCTAATTCAAAGGAAACCCGGTGATATTTTTATTGCTGTTTAAGTAGTTTTAGCTTTTAAATATATAAAGGTTTATATAAAGCCTATATAACGGGTTATAAAAATCCAAATTGTAATTAGAAAGTACAAAAAGAGTTCTTGAATCTGTGGGACAGTCAAGAATTTGCAATGTACAAATTGATTGAAAAACGCCCATTTCACGCTCTCAGTGAGTTCCATTCCAACTGCGCGTTCAGAGTCACGAATATGCCTGGATACTATAATACAAATAATGTTTTATACTTGTATGTTTATCTGTTGGTTTTCGCACGCGTCACGCTAAAATTATCTTCACCGACCGATCGACCGATTTCCATGAATATTCGTGTACAGGTAGGTACCCATAAAATACTTTTTACCCGACTACGACGAAGCAAGAAAGAAACAATATTATTATTGATTTTACTTCGCGAACGAAGTTGCGGACATCCTCTTGATCTATATAATACAAACTGTTAGCTCATACTGTAATAAGGATTTTTTTACATTGGGCCATATCAATTCTGCCGCCATAACGCAAAAGGGCACATCTAACATTTATTTCGACACTGAGTTCTATACTTATTCGGGATCAGTAAATTTCACTGATTTCAAATATGTATACAACTCAGTGTCGAAAAAAATGTTAGTTGTGCCCTTTTGCGTTTTACACAAAGGTTTGCACGTTATGTTTATGTTACGTTTCAATCATGACATTAAATTGTTACAAAAACTTCTTAGATAGTTATTATATGAGGTTTGCTAAAATTAGTGATTATCCAATTCGTTTTTTCGTGTCGTATGGAATGTTTTCATGTACATATTATGTACTTTATGCTACACCTGGCCATAAAGTCACTTTCTGGCCAAGTGTAGACATACAATGATGTACACAACACGGGAGGTAATAAAGAAAGACCGAGATCGCAGAAGTTTGCGGCCCGATCTGCAAGCGAGGGACGTAAATATGCGATCGAGGGCCACCCTAGTTGTGTAATGTACTATTATTGTTTAAAGCTTGATGTATGTTTGAAAAAATGCTTGTCTATTATATTATGATTGTACCTTTTGTAAAATGTACGTTGCTGATAATAATTGAAAAAAATGTGTTTTACCATTATCTAATACATGACGTGTTATTTACCGTTTAACATTTCAACGTAAATTTATCGTTTTGTTACAGGTAATGGCGCGTAAAATTTCTTACTGGCGTGAATGAAATACGGTGATGTATAGAATTGTTTACGTCTCTAGAAACTTTAGTAAGACCTCTTTTTTTTTTAGTTACAACACGTATTTTAATTATTCCGAGAAACCTTTTGGAATTAGGGGTTCACCATTTTATATAAAAGGTAAATTAGTTATTATACCGAAGTGGATTTTTTATTAGACCTCCATAGGTTGTGGCCACAACTGGGATGTTGAATAATGTTGAATGTTACAACATAATATAGTCACATGGATTGCAAAATACTAAATTATCATAACACAAAAGAAATAAACAAAAAATGTATAAAAAATATAAAGTTATGAGACCACAAAGTTTAAAAAAAAACGATATTTTTTTTATCGTCTTTAAGAAAAATTAAAGTTAATTTCGGAATGCTTAAATAACACTGAAAAAATAAATGTAAGACAACTATGTGCTTAAACGCACTTCTTCGTGCTCAAAATGGCAAAATGCTATTTTTTTTCATACAGACTTAGTACAGCGATGCAACGGATGACGTCATAAATTCCTACCGTTTTGTATAGAGCGTTTTCAATGCTCAGTCCGATCTGCTACTTTTGATTACAATTTGTGGCTGTTATACTTATACCAATGTATTAGGTGTCGTATAGATATTTGTTCCTCAGAAATAGTAGAATCGATTTAGGACAGAAAAAAAATCGAGTCAACAGGCTAACTGTCACACGGCTCTTTGTAGCGCGATAAAATATCTAACCATGCCTTGCCAATACAGTGCGAAAGTGATAGCCTGATAGATCATGCTTTGTCGCGCTACCAGCGAAGTCGCGGCCAGTTATTATGCTAACCCTGCTGATGTTAAATAGGCCTACCAATTCAAATAACCGACCGTTTTGAGCAATATGTCATGCACCGTAGAAATATTTACGAGTGGAGGGGGAGTCATATCATATCTGGCAGGGTTATGAACTTCTCGTCAGATTACGCGTTGTTATTCGAAACCGCATTTGGTGTATTATGGCAAGTTTGAATTTGCAAGCGATTAATGTGGTGTGCCAAATCCTATTGTGTAGAGGGATAATGGAGCTCACTACTACATAATATGGAGTAATCCGATTTCATGTACCTACTACGTTATGAAATTTATTGGAAGACGTATGTTGGTATAAAATCATACGTTAGATCAACCGCTTATTGTTATCTATTAATTCAGAGATAAGTATTGATTTTGCGAGTACGTGATATAGTTTTCAATTGCTTTCAGTTGTTGTGGAGAACTTTTGAAAACTTTGTCAACTAAAATGAATTAAAAACTACCTATCTTAACAATAAATAGAGTTTATAGTTATAGTGTGAACGGTGTTTTATGGATGGATAGATTGGTAGTTACGTAATCTTAATAGGCCTTTGAATATTTGATATGTTTACAATCGAGGCTATGACAAAACTAATTGAAGTATATATGATAGTTGTGTTTGAGTTTTAAACTGTGGGGCCGCTAATGTACGATTTTATTGTTTGTTATTGACTACAAGAGCAAAAAGTTTTGGTTTGAATTTTGGCATGAATGGAAATTTTGGAATGAAAAATGTTTTGTGATAAAACCAATATTTCTTGATGAAAAACAAAATACATGCCAACTGGATGTTATTAAACAACAGGGGCATTCCACGAAAACGCCTACTTTGTCGGTGACGTGACGGCTATAGCAGCTACCTTAAAAACAAATAGAAAGTCCTAAATGACTTTATCAATTCAGAAACCAAGTTATAAAATATTGACATACCAAGAATGTACTTCCTAAGTTTGTTGGAAGTATGAAAAAAATGGCGTCACGTAGCCGACATTATTTTGGAATGCCCCAACATGATTTGTCTTGAATCATTATCATCAGTCATTCTATTCCAAAACTTCTCATTTACAACATCCAGTTGTTTTTTGAATAACTGAGATGGATGTTTGAAAAACTAGCTGCTGACTTTAATGTGCATTCGTGTTAAGCCCCTATTTGTCGTTCGCCGTTCGGTGCATCGCAGGCATTAATAATTCCTAGGGCTCCACGTGCATTATCAAAAGACTGCGCTAGTTCCGTATGTTGACGGTATTTTAGGTCGAGTTGAAATGCTGCTTTCAAACCAGCTGTGTGATATTGTACCTATTGCAATACGGGTAATTAGACCAAAATGTGATCGCTATTTGTGAGTAATCAATATTTTCAACTGACAAGCAAACATAAAATAGGAACAGCCTTTGTCAGGTTTGGAGGACTCAACCATTTATTAGCGTAGATAGTAACTGAAAATAACGCATCCATTTTCTGCCATAATGGTTGAAATCCGTTCAACCTCAACGGTTTTATCGAGATGAGGTAACAACTACACATTCAAACATATAAAAATTCAAAATATATAATAACAATTACCTAGAATGAAATAAAACGTCAAAGAAAAGTGCATCAAATATTATTATTATTTATGAACTTTACTTTTTACTTAATACATTGTACAATTAGATTTTACTTTTATATCCATTGATAATTCCACTGATTCATTCCTTTTGGATGTATATTCGCTTCGATTTAAATAGATGTGAAACAACAGAAAACTGGAATCAATTCAAAAATTATACCTTCACCATTCTGCCTGAATAAACGGACGAACGTAGCAAAATTCAATTTTAAAGACATGCGCGGTGTTCAATAAGGTGTATTTGCATCTTATTGGAAAGATATATAGGTTGGTACGATGTTGCTCTGATTTTCTGCTATTTTACTCTAATGGAGTAACTTTTAACACCTCTCTTATCTTTAACACTTCAATGGTCATAATACCGCCTACTGCAATACGGCCAAATCTCAAAAAAAAGTTTTTTTTTTTTCATTTTTTTTGTCACGTACCTAGTACGTGACAGTAATTAACAATATCTCGTCTAGTAAGACCATTTTGTTAGGCTCTACATTTCTTAGAAAAAAAATTTTGAGATAAAAAGTGTATACTTTTTAATACAGGTGCTCTAATATTTTTATCTAGAATAAAAATATTTTATCCTAACAATTTTAAAATGCAGGAAATACCTACCACTTATATGATGACTATTTTTTTTTCATTTTCTAATTCAAATTATTTTTAAAATAAACGGACGAACGTAGCAAAATTCAATTTTAAAGACATGCGCGGTGTTCAATAAGGTGTATTTGCATCTTATTGGAAAGATATATAGGTTGGTACGATGTTGCTCTGATTTTCTGCTATTTTACTCTAATGGAGTAACTTTTAACACCTCTCTTATCTTTAACACTTCAATGGTCATAATACCGCCTACTGCAATACGGCCAAATCTCAAAAAAAAGTTTTTTTTTTTTCATTTTTTTTGTCACGTACCTAGTACGTGACAGTAATTAACAATATCTCGTCTAGTAAGACCATTTTGTTAGGCTCTACATTTCTTAGAAAAAAAATTTTGAGATAAAAAGTGTATACTTTTTAATACAGGTGCTCTAATATTTTTATCTAGAATAAAAATATTTTATCCTAACAATTTTAAAATGCAGGAAATACCTACCACTTATATGATGACTATTTTTTTTTCATTTTCTAATTCAAATTATTTTTTTCACGAGCTCGAAAGGTGTAATAAGGACCATTACTAAGGAAAGCACCACGACGCACTATGGACCGAATCGAGGAAAAAGAGGACATTCGTACTTTTTTTCGAAAAACGTATTTTAAAAAATACTATTCGATGGAAAATGTTACGGAGAATAATAAATGTGGTATATATTTTTTCAAAATAAATAGATTGAAAATATTTTTGTTTAGGTATATTTCTCTACACTTTTCGACTAGAAATCGCACGTTCAGAATTTGTTCCCGAGTCCCCTTGCCAGGGACAAATACGGCCTGTTCATTCGGTATCTGACTGTCTATAAAGTGGCCACGCCTGTTTTTAATTATTCGTATCGTATAACAAACGTCGCTGATTCACAAGCGTGATTTTTACATAAAATTTCTGCAACTGACCATAAATAGTGTATAATAAGTAGGTTAGGATAGGATATAGAGAAAAGTCCTGCGGCCAAAATGTTAATACAGTTTTGCAGGAAACTGTCTTAGAATTAAGGTACAGTATGTGTTTACTAAATAAAAAATGTATAAGTATATTTTTTCGGAGTCTATGCATTGAATCACTGATGCCAGATGGGTAAACCCCCCAAAACTGGAGGTTTTTTTGGACTCTGGAGGGAAAAATGGGGGGACAAAATATTTGGGGGGAACGGCGGAGGGAAAAAATATGTTTGGGGGAAGAAGGATGTTTTTAGAATGCCTAATTTGGCGTTATTTTGGTAAGTACTAATCAGAGTAATCAGGAAAAAATGAGGCTAACGGACTCTCACTTTAGAATCTATCAATTAAATCTAATACAATTCTAGAACAAATCAAATATTTATTATTTTATAATAAATATAATGATTCGCGTTTTTTGAAGTAGTCACACAGAGTGTGACAGAGACCGAGATACTAATTTTGGATCGTTCGATTTTCACTCCGAAAAAAAAAGGGAGACATATAAATTAAAAAAAAAAAACTACTGTCAGATTTGGGTTGTCGGACTATAGTAAAGCCAGCTCTTTAGGGACTTTAGGGGCTACCCGACCAAGAAATGTCGACTTACATTGAAATTTCCTAAGTTGTTTATAATGTAGATAGGAAATATAATTTAAATACTGAAATAAATGAGCAAGTAGGTAAATATTTGGGGGATTTTTTAATTAAAACCTTATATTTGGAGGGGTCACAACAAGGTTTGGGGGTAAAGTGACTGGGGCATCAAGCAACACTGCATTGAATATAATTTAGTAGTAGTTCCTTTAAACTTTTAATTGAGTTGAAAACATCGTCGCAGAAGAAATAAACTTTACCTGTACTATCTAATTAAGAACTCTCAACGGAATTAGAACACCAATAGCTTTAATCGTCGAATCTCCATGGACGCGAAGCAATTTGTACCGTTTCAATTGGATCAATTTGTAGGCATTAAAAATTAAGCGACCACGAAGACCACGCCCAGACAATCAAGTGTCGCAAATACGCTTTCTTATCGAGTGACTACGTATTTGTGACACTTGCAGTAGAAACCTCGGGGCCATAGTCATCTGACACAAAAAAATTTCTTCGCGACATGTCAGAAAAGCTGGTGGGACCGTGGGAGTCTCTGGCGATCTTAGGGCTGGGTCTTCGCACAAAGACTGAGCCTGGCGACTCAACGAGGCAAAGCCGCGAATTGCAGGGGTTTAATATGTTTTAGTTTTTAAAGATTAGTATTAGATTTGTTTTAGTTTTTAAGAATTAGTAGCAATGTGTTGAGTTAAGGAGCAGTCTCTTAAACTTCTAAATGTGAGAATGAGATATAATGTTAAAAATAAGAGGATTCTGTTTTTGGGCATGAACTCTTCATATTATTAGACTATTTATATTTGGTACTAGTATTACAAATGGCAATGAGTTGATATTAATGTATTACAGATTGTGATATTACTACCTATGAGGTACGGCATGGATCCTCCTTGCTGCTAGGAGGGCCCATGCTTAACTACTCAAGTTATTTAGGCACTAAATTCATTCATTATAATAAAACTTAAATTGAAATGAATAAATAAAACCCGCATAAGTTGTAATATTTGGTTTTCAGTCGGGAGACCTTCTTTTTTGGTATTACATTAGGGGCCATTCATTTATTACGTGTGACGATTTAGAGGGGGGGGGGGGGGTGAACCATGTCTTATTTTTCTTACAGGGGGGTGGGAGGGTTTTGATCGTTCTTACGTAAGATCATAAAAATGTGAAAATAATCTTAACTTTTGAAAAAGCACGCAAATCCGCGCGAGAGCGTAGGCGCGTGCTCGGTTGCGTGGTTGGTTGTGGTTGGTTTACCAAAAAATTAAAAACTATTAGTATATATAGCAAATAAACGTCCCTACAAAAATGATTCTTTGAAAAATAAAAATTAAAACAGCCCAAACGTAAAATAATTTTTTCTTTATACTCCGTTTTTTTTAGATGTGAAAATTTATTATTAATTATTAATTATGTAAATTGCAAACGTACATAAAAATCAAGTATTCACTATCAAATGAAATTAATTGCACAATGTCGCCACACAATGTACCTGATAAAAAACCTCAAGTTGACAGATGTCAACATTGTTTACCAAATTTTCACATCTAAAAAAAACGGAGTATAGATTCTTACGCAATAAATATTAAATAGGAGGGGAGCGGGTCAGTCGATTCTTATTTCAGACAAAATTAGCAAAAATCGTCTTACGTAATAAATAGGCCTCACAAAAACGAACTACTTCAGTCTACCCGCGACCATGAACGCTGAAAAGGGATACGAAACGTCGAGACTTAAAATGTAGTAATATACGCGATTTAATCCGTTTAAGTTGTTTTATTACTATGAGTGATAATCGCGGAAACCGAAGACAATATTAAAATATTCCAACTTATATTATAAACATAAAGGGCCGAAATATTACTTTTTAGGGTATTTTTAGTCGTTTTTAGGGTTCCGTACCAAAATGGTAAAAAAGGAACCCTTATGGTGCGACTCTGTCTGTCTGTCTGTCTGTCTGTCTGTCTGTCTGTCTGTCTGTCTGTCTGTCTGTCCGTCTGTCACAGCAAGATATCTCAGGATCTACTGATGCTATCGACTTGAAATTTGGAATAGTGTTAAAAACCGCTAACCCGAGCTTATAGGATGTAAAAAAATTCTTGTAACTTTTTTACTTTTTTTTAAAGGGGTCCGTAATGAGACTTTGCAAATTGAAAGTAGGGCTATTATATCGAGTGAGGTATCAAATGAAAGGGCTTAATTTGTAGATTAAAACAGTATTTTTGTATTTTTTTTTAAATAAGTAGTTTTTGATTTATGGCGAAAAACGTTAAAAAAAATACCGTTCCCCCCCTATTATCTTCGAAGTTACTGAACAGAAAAATCTGTAATAATTACCAATTATTAATGTCATCCTATATATTACAGGAAAAATATAACGGTTTTCCTAACTTTCACCGTTTTTGAGAAATTTGCAAAAATCTTAACACATACTTATTTGCTCCTACTAAACTAATCGCCATATAGTTTTTCTTGAACTATTCATGTATCTACTTATGAGTTTGTACGGAACCCTCGGTGCGCGAGTCCGACTCGCACTTGGCCGGTTTTTTTTTTATTTAAGTTCTATTTCATGCTTTTCAATTGTTCATTTATGTGGTGTCTAGAGATAATTTGAAACACTGCAGAATCTAGAGAAATTAATATATTATATGCCACACCTGGCCATACAGTGGCTTTTTCCACACGCTGCGCGTACGGAAAAAGCCGCTTTCTGGCCAAGTGTAGACATAAAATGATGTACACAACACGTGAGGTAATAAAGAAAGCCCTCGATCGCATATTTACGTCCCTTGCTTGCAGCTCGGGCCGCAGACTTCTGCGATCTCGGCCTTTCTTTGTATTACCACCCTAGTTGTGCAATGTACTATATTACTTTCAAGCAGAACTACATAATATTACATCATTGACGGACAATTTACAATGTAGGTTCATAGGGACAGACAAAAGAGAAAGCGTGACACTTATCACAAAAATAAACGAGGAACATAATATTTAAAAATTCACTGCCAGTGCAATTAACTAAAACGTTTAAATTACGTTCCAACAATTTTGTACTAAATGCCGTACGTACTATGTTATTTATTATGCACATAAAAAACCGACGTTTTTATTTCATATTAGAATATCTCGTGAACGGCTTGACCGATTTTGATGAAAAACGTCTAAGAACCATTGCTATTTGAAAACCTGTTTTCAAATAAAAAAACCCATCCAACTCGGTTCACCCGAAGCTACGGTGCCTGCCACAGACAGATCCTATACACATAGCTGTCAAACTTATAACACCCCTCGTTTTGCGTCGGGGGTTAAAAAAAGAAATCGTTTCTAACTTAAATAGTATTGAACTGTAACAAACTGGTGATTGTTTGTGTTACCCATATTTAGGTTTGTGTATTCTAAATGTTGTTTCTCCTGAATACACGCCTGAAGCTAAATATTCTGAATGTAATCGCAATCCCAAATTGTTTCATTACTAGACAGAAATTTGAAGTAGCGTAAACAAACACACAAACGCGGTAATAAACGGAAACGCCTGATTAATGATCGTGTTGCGAACGTCAAAATAATTGCTTGCACCTTGAGAGTTCATGGCGAGTGAAATGGATTACAGGCATATTTAATTAATGAATTTAATTCTTTTGAGTAACACATATATTCTGAACAGCGCGGCGTCAAATCCATCAATCTTAAATAGAATCTTCACTCTTCAATATCGGTGGAAATAATTTTCATGTATTCATGATCGTCGTCCCGGAAGTCCGTCCGTCTATTCTAAAAAGGTAAATAATTTATTTTAACATCAAATTTAGCGGCTTTTTTACGTATCATTCCAGTCGTTTCACCTTTAAATATCGCATTTTTATTTCGTTCCCTGTGCAGAGGTGTAGAGAATGATTTCTTTAATTTGAAATACAAACAAAGTCTTTAAATCACCTCCGTTCATTCTGGTGTTTTTATTTTGATGTAAAGATTCCCATAACAATTTATGTACGTGGAAGTGAATAAATTAGGCAATCCACCCCAAACTAGGTGCTTACCAACAAAACCTCGTACCATCTGCCCCGCAGCTATGTAAGCAGTTAATCTGCACTTAACTCCGCCACATGGTGCAGCGTGATCCATGCAACTTACTAAACCTGTATTCAAATCGAAATGCGCCTTGCCTTGCCAACTCTGAAACCAGATTAAATTTGTTGATGTCTTTACCTTACTAATATTTTAGTTTAAATAATTAGGTGAGTTTGATTACGCTTATCATTATCATAGAGGGTTCCGTTGACAATTTTAAAGATACCTTACCTGAGATAAAAAAAACTATTGCTTTTGGAAATCTTTCATTACCTACTTATCTCAAAATCATTGACCTTGCTTTCGTATTGTAATAAAACGGTATACCTATTAATTTGAATATATAATTAAGAATCAAACGAACTTACCTTACGTGATGTTTGATTCCAATTATGTGAGTATCCCAACCGAAGACGATTACTATAGTTTACATGCAGCAGTACATGATATGGTGCTGTCCTTGCCACACATTTAGAGCTATAAATCTTAAAAAGCAAAACCATACTTCCATCTCTCTCCCGCCGGCATCGGCATACCCTCGCCTGCGCTTACCTGACCTCATTTTTTCAGAGTTAGATATTTTGTGTTGTAGACAAGTTTTTTATTTTTTATTTTATCCCTTGGGCTAGGGTGGGATGGGACGATGTAATCGTCTTCGGTTGGGATACTCACATAATTGGAATCAAACATCACGTAAGGTAAGTTCGTTTGATTCTTAATTATATTTCGTATCCCAACCGAAGACGATTACTATAGTTTACATGCAGATGTTCAGAGCATTGTTATGTTCAATATGTGAAAAATGAAAAGTAAAAAACTGGTAATTCCAATCATTATAATGCTGATTAGCTACGAAATTGAGAACAATATTCTGATGACTTAATTTAAAGTTCAATTTACATTTATCAGATTCTTAACTGTTTAATTTTAATGGCATAAATGCAATTAATCCTATTTAGCGAATGTCAGATATAGCATACGTAAAATTATTTTCATTTGATTCCAGGGTGTCTCTATAATATTACTTATTAAGATAGACATTGGAACGATCACTGCAACCTGCAGCCTTGCAAACAGTCTCCAGATTAAACCCGGCACGGTGCGCGGCAGATTTTCATGCTACCCGTGTACTGTGAGCGCTGAAAATGCTTATGTCAATGGCATTGTCTCGTGATACCTTTTTAACCCAGTGTGCTAAGGTCTGAGATCCAAAGTTTTTATAAGGCCTTCGTACAAAGAGGTATCCTTTAGTATGATGGCGTCTCAATTCATTTGTCCTACTAACATACGTTTGAACTGCGAGTGCTGGGCAAATAAGGACTTTCGCGGATATAGGGTAATCTATTGATTGGTTAACAAGCTCCAGGCCTCGAAGTATTAATTAAATTTGTAACCTTGATTATATTTAACATTTAGATGACTCCTACTGGAGGAGTATCATCTCATTAGCTATACTGTCCAGTACCAGTGCTAATGAAGGTGAAGCCATAATTACATCATTACTTATTGGCATATTATCTAATTTTATCAGTAGCCTGATCGTGTGCATCCATTGTGCCGAAGCGATGGCGATAAAAGTACAAGTTTTATATGATAAATCAGTTCATGAGACATCTTCATTTCGATAAATATTTAAGAAATGATTTAGAACTATATTTGTACGTGGATTTATATTTTGGGTTCGGAGGTTTAAGTTTGTAAACCTTTAAGAAATCGATTAACCCAATCATTTGACGTAACATTCGTATTGCGATAAGGCTGATCTGTGTATGATCAAACAGCTATAGCTTAAAATTTTATGGTCAAAAAGACATCATCAAAAAGACAAGACGGTGATGTGTTAAAACACATCGCCGTCATTAGCGTCATAAACATCAAGATTTCTCGTTTTTTACAGAGAAGCTCCCAGGATTTGAATTAATAAAGTTTTAAATTATTGCTTTAAAAGTATTTTTGCTAAAGAGGCCATCACTATATTTAGTGATTCATGTGGTAGGCCACGCTTTATTATCATATCCCTGATAATTTAGCTGCCACCAGGATAAGGCTAGCATGAAGCGGGAGGCGCGTTCTGAACGGAGAGACTAATAAAGATCCGTCGGAATCAATAAACGTTTTTTCAGGTACGACAAGACTAGACCACAAGGAGTACCATGCTTGTGATGGCCAGTGGGGTACTACAACGATACCTTTAGCTTTATCTGAAATGATTTTTCTAATACTTTGCTCACTAGGCTGAATGGGGGAAAGACATAAAAATAATATTTTCCCAACTAAAAGTAAAGGCATCGACTATTTCTGAATAAGGATCTAATTTCGAAGACGCATATCTACTGCAGTAGGCTGTAGTTCTGAGGGCTGTCAAAAAGGTCAAATGCCGGTGTACAGCTAACATATGAACAATCTGTGAAAATATATGACCAGAAATTTCCCATTCAGTGTCTATATTCATTTGGCTGGAGTCCTAGACTCCCGATCTGCTACTACATTATCGCAAGACTGTATGTATGATGTAAATACATAGATATTTTTTGACTCGCACAACTGCCAAATGTTTCTTGCATACTTATTTAAATGGGGATATTGTACTTCCCCATTCTGTTAATATAACATGGCAGGTGTGTTGTCTATTCTCAGTAAAACGTTGCAATCTTTTAGATTTGCTGTAAATATCTTCAGTCCATAAAATGCGGCTATAAGTTCCAGCGTGTTTATATGAATGAAGTGTCAGTTCACTGACTGTCCAGTTGCCACTAGCGTTTGGGCACCACAGGTCGCGCCCCAACCAGTTATAGATGCATTACTATACATTTCTAACAAGTAGTTATTCTTGCGGATCGGGGAGAATGTATCATTATTTATTAATCCGCCATGAAAAATGTGGACTTAAATATTTTTCTAGTTTCATTTGTTTGTTGTAATTTTCCGAATGATCCAGAGCTAAAATATTTCTCGTTCGAAGAATTTAGTATACCTACATCCTTCCGTAGTTGACGGCTGGACATACGGAGGGCAAAAATCTGATGAATTCAGCTAAATATCAAATTGTAACATTTGTGCGGTTCATCTAGTATCGCCTCCACCACGTGGTCGCGTAATGCCGCGTGTAGCCGGTCGGGCGGTGGCCGCGCGGCGCGTCTGTGCGACGGTCCCACGGCGGCCGGTGAGGTGCAGGGGGCGGCCGCGGCTCGGCCGCTGCTGCTACTCGTGGCGGCATCCCCCTCGAGTTAAAAGCACTCCGTTGTTGCTGTGCTTCTTTCTACTGATGGTTTGTAAGCAGGATTCACAACTGTCGATTTCATTTCTGAACCGGTTTCAATGATCGCCTTTGAAAACTTGATATGCTCTGTTAAGGCTGAATGGAAGAGATGTTCATCCATTTTTGGTATTTTTGACGGTATCTCTAATATTTTAATTAAGAGTGTTTAGGGCTGCGAACCGACGAGACTAAGGCGTGCAGAACCGGGAAAATTTTGTATGGCAGTACCGGGAATTCCCGGTTCTCTAATACTGAAATTTCCCGGTTCTGCACGTCGTAGACGAGACTGAGATTCTCTATAATAGCTGTTGTACTTATATGAGCTTGCCGGCGTCACTCAGTGTTTATTATGTCTTGAGATGCTGTATTCTTAGATGACAGTGCCTAATTTAACACTTGTCCTATTGCACTGAGACTACCGAACAGCTGGCTCTGCTTACTTTGGCCGTAGAAGTCCTTTTACACATTGATTTCCAAAAGGGCTGCTTTGATCTCAAGATTTAGCATCGGAAACCTCATATTGGGGCAATTTTCAGGAGGCAAGTAACGTCTGATTAGTTCCAGGTGAAAGTTCTTAGCTAATCCATTTGCCAAAATGGGTGCCGACTTGGGTGCAATATCTTTATGTAGGTTTTTGCCGTATTTTTTGTTATTAGTTGGGTCCTCGCCCAGTAGTTCTAATATTTTCGGTTCCAATGACGGTATAGTCTCGCCACGCTATCAAGGGGTCCCGCTGTGGGGGTGGACACGGCAAGTGCCGCCAGGCGGCATGGGCGCTTCGATCGTTACGGGCTCGGCCGGCGCGATCGGCGCGGGCGACATACTCGGCAGTAGTAGGTAGTTGTTGCTTCGCCCGGCTCGACCAACTCAGGGTCCGAGGCCTCCGTGTCCCCGTAAATATGAAAGGCATGAAGAATGTTATTATGGTTTTTTTTTTTTTTTTTTTATATATTTATATATAAAATGGAGCACATGTTGAATAGAACGTGTGTATCCTCTACACGGTTCATGTGGAGAATGAAGTCCTCGACACCGTTAAAATGGAACTGATGTTCTTGTATCCTCTACACGATTTACGTGGAGTATGAAATCCTCGACACTGTTAAAGTGGAGCAGATGTTCTGAATAGAACGTGTGTATCCTTTACGCGATTTACGTGGAGTATGAATTCCTCGACACTGTTAAAGTGGAGCAGATGTTCTGAATAGAACGTGTGTATCCTCTACACGATTTACGTGGAGTATGAAATCCTCGACACTGTTAAAGTGGAGCAGATGTTCTGAATAGAACGTGTGTATCCTCTACACGATTTACGTGGAGTATGAAATCCTCGACACTATTAAAGTGGAGCAGATGTTCTGAATGAAACGTATGTATTCTCTACACGATTTACGTGGAGTATAAAATCCTCGACACTATTAAAGTGGAGCAGATGTTCTGAATGAAACTTATGTATTCTCTACACGATTTACGTGGAGTATGAAATCCTCGACACTGTTAAAATGGAGTAGGTAGACGTAAACATTCGTATATAATAGTCCTCTACACGGCTCGCGTGGAGTATACAAATGTCAACATTTTGTAACGTGGATGATCAATATGATCACACTTGAAATCTTCGACACGATTTTCGTGGAGCTATACACGTGTAAATACATCTACATGTTTGTTTCTTTTTGCCAGGCAAGGTGATAGTCATTACACGAACCCTAAAATTTGCCAATTTTACTTGGCGTCATAACACTTTTATCACTATTGATGACGAACCCGAACGACTTAAAAAAGTCTTGTAGTTTTTACGTTTGTTAAGTAATTAATTGTATGATCTTACTAATAAAAAATCGTTTGCGATCATTTTCATCAACATATATCAGAAAATAGGCATCTTGTAGATCTATAGTTGCCATAACACACCTTGCAATACCTTACATAAAATGTACCTACATGTAAGCAATTAATAAATGAAATGAAATAAAGTAATCGGTACGTTACGGTAGTGCTACCGCAGTCATCCGACTTAAAGTGATGAACCGTAGTGAATTTGTTTAATTATTTTAAACTTACAATTAGTATGAAACGATGAGTTCCGTTAGGTTTAGGTACTGTGAAAATAGGTGAGACAAATTGTCCTTCACATGGCATACACAGTGATATGAAGTTAGTTAGATAAAAACTCAGCAAATCCGTTATACATCTTTCCTAATTATATAACTTTATACCTACACGTATCTTTACTTTTTATTCGTAAATATGTAAGTAACCAGGTTTAATGATTTTGTAGGTAAGATGCGTAAAGGAAATTTGAAAGTACCGTTATTGGCAGTGCCGTATTATCTAAAAACACTTTATAGTAACTAGTACTTTTGTTAAAATGATTACAAATTTACCTTCATAATCCTGGTTGTATTTTCGATCCCTTGATCGCTTTCGTTTTCACTTCACTACACTATTTTTTAACGTTATATTTAAATTTCGTGCGACTCGGACAACACCAAAAAATGTAATGAGGTCAGGTAAGCGCAGGCGAGGGTATGCCGATGCCGGCGGGAGAGAGATGGAAGTATGGTTTTGCTTTTTAAGATTTATAGCTCTAAATGTGTGGCAAGGACAGCACCATATCATGTACTGCTGCATGTAAACTATAGTAATCGTCTTCGGTTGGGATACGAAATATAATATAGGGTTATAGGTAAGTGGTGTTATGATACTATTAATTTAATATTACTGAGTTACAATATTAATATCGTAAAATTTTAATCAATTAAATTGGGGTATCTTCCTTTGAGTGGAATAGATGTGATGGCAGATTATAATACAGGGGAAACTCGATACGTCGAACCTCAATGAGACGAAATCCTCTATAACACGTAATAAAATCCCGTTCCCTTCCCTTCAAGCCCCAAAACCTCCATAAGATGTCTATAACTCGATTTTTTATTTATTGTACCTCTGTAACTCGAAGTTAAAAAGTACAAAAGCCCTAACCATAATTGGAACATGGGCTTATGAAAACCTCTATATGTCGAAACCTCGTTAACACTTTTTTTTGCGCTTCCCTTGTGTTTCAAGTTATCGAGGTTCCCCTGTACATCTATAAAGCTTTGTTGTAAAATGTTGCTTCTTTATAAACTTTAATTGATTATAATTAAATTGGCCTTTATTTAGTCGTGGGCCATTGTGAGTTTACGTATCCCGAAAAACCAGGACTTTCAAGTCATATCAAGAGCACGTGGTATTTCTCGTTAACTTGAGGAAAGTGTTTTTTTCCTGGACAAGATCCGTACAGAAAGTGTGTAAAATCGCTCAGCTTGATTTTGAAGAATTTTATTTTTTAACGATACCGAGGTTTTTAACCGGATGAATATTAAATTGTATTATCTTAACTTTTAATATCGATTAAAAAGTCTAAACTACGACGCAACATTCATATTTCCTCTTTTTTTTCTAATGAAACTATTCATTTTTATTGATAAGTAGAGGGAACAGCGCATTGTGTTTATTTTTATTTGTTTATGGCATACAAAACTAGTCTCATCAAAAAAAACATGTGGGAACGTTGTCGTTAGGTGGTATCTTCTAATAAAGTAGATAATTAAATGTCTCAAAGTAGGGATTAACGATACCGATACCGATATATCGGTATCGCCGATTATATACAACCGATATTTGAAGAGTGCGAAAATAATTTGTTGTACTTATGAAAAAAAATCTCCAAAAAGTAATTTCAATTACTGACTTAATTTATATATTGGTCTATTACCTTGTGCAATAATAATTTCTATGTTAGTTACCTATATATTTGGTTCATTTAAAAAAAAATTGTGTTGACAATTTATTTATAAGTATTTACTTTAAACCTTCAAGGTTGACTCTCTGTTAAATATAGCCAAGTTTTAGGTATACTGGACATACAAATAATAAATCTGAAGTTCATACTTTATTAGCTAAGATATCGGTATCGGTATCGCCGATAATTTACTAAAAATATCGGTATCGGTATCGTATCGGCAAAATTATGTATTGTTACATACCTATCTCTAAGCATATTATTCTACTAAGAAGTACCTAGTATAATTTTACATTTTAGTCTTATCTTAACTATACCCCGAATTCTAATTCAAGACCAAGGTGGGTTGCCACTACAAAAACATAATTTTACAATAGTATTTATCTAATTATGATAAAACTACACTGATATAATTCATTTATTAATAGTTTTAAACTTAAGATTTAAATAAACAAGTCTCTGTTACTTATTTACGTAAATATAAGATGCCCGAATTAATATATGACGAAGTAAACAAGTAGCTTAGCCGACCGGTCTCCGTCATTGTTAATATTTGGGCGCGTAGATCAAGAAAACACTCGGAAATGGATACACTTCGTTATTTCAACTATTCACTTAGGTTTATGTGAACACACTTGCCACTAAATTACTGTGATTTAAAACAAGTTTAAGAGCCAATGGGTTAGTTCGCGAACACCACAGCTTTCATCCAAACGTACCGCGCCAAGCACGCGCTTTTTTTTTAGCTGTCAACAACTGTCAAACCTCTCCAGCTGCCATTGTCACTGAGTGCTCGAACTAACTCCATTCGGGATACTGAATTTCCCGCTCTCACGTCATTAAAACATATTTCAATTATTCATTTCCATTTTAAGTTGGATTTTGACTACTAATTAAGTCCACGCTTCGTCATATACATACACGGGTGATGGGTTTTGGTAGAAAAACTGTTATTGTATTGGTAACACTTCAGATGTTAGTAACATTTGGTACGGTTTATTAAAATGAAAATGCATGAGCTTCATATGCATTTAGAGAATTTTTAACACTTCCTCTCCCTGCTTTAGTCAGTTTTTAAATTAAAAAGATTAGGTTATTGGACATGTATCTAGTTGACTTGAGAATAACATTTGTGTAATAAACGAAACTATTATTATAGATTCTACATAATCCCGTAATCTTTTAAATTAAAACAAAAAACTTACTAAGCATTTCAATTTTGAAGACCTAATTTTATGTTTGAATTGTCAACCTGACTGCTATAAATAGTCTTAAAAGTTTTAACTTTGTCTCACTACTCCTTAAAGTTATATTTTTTTTATTAAAAATGTTAGTCACAATCAGAAATATATTAATAATAATTCAATTATTGATATAAAATAGTTGGCTGCATCTGGCAGGGTCACTTGATAATTAATAAGTAACTTAGACACATTTGACGTAGTTTAGATATGTCGTAGGTTTTTGGTTTTAAATTAGAATTTGGAGTTAAGTTATAGTGGTGATACTTTTACATCCGCAGCTCAGAGCTCCGAGGATTACATCTTACTGTCCTCTACAGTAAAATAAAACATTAAACACACAGCACATCACTGTGACTACTCTAATTCGTTCCTAAAATTCTTGAAGATAAATAAAGAACAAATTTATAAGACCACTTTTAATTGAGTAAATTTTTGATGCATACAGTTTTGAGAAATGAAATCGTTTGTACATGCACGACGAAAATTGATCTTGAGTAGGTATATTCTTTAGTTAGTCTTCCCCTCGTTTATGTTTTTCTTTAAGTATGTGTTTTTGTGAAGCACAGTTACTACATATACCTAGCTGTATTTATTGACAAGCGTCAAAGTGGTACCGTTTAATGGAAACATCTAAACATATTCTGTTACTAAATTATGTAACTTCTGATACACCGGAGTATTATCATTTACACTCGAACTTTGAAACTCACATAATCTAGGTAGTTGGTTCAGTTGTAACGCAGAAACTCCTTTCAACGTTAACAAACGCACAATTCGTTATCGTCAATCCTTCCAATTTAAATTGCCGAGTTGATGCTATAAAAGCCTTGTAGACAGTTGAAATAGCCTTCTAAATTATTCATTTTTTATTCAAGATAGGGAAACTGGGTCAAGGTGGGACAAGTTATTTTACGGGGCACTCCCTTGTACAAATAACACGACTTTTCCCTTCTGAGGCACTTTGCTCTGGAGTACCCGACTGTAATAGTACGAATACGTTACTGCTAAGTTTCAAGCCTCGCTGATTCCATTTACTGTGCTGGCGTTGGCAACGTCAGTGGGTAAAAACAACGCCCATCTAACCGCCAAGCTTGAGAAAACAGCATCTGCATATGCTACTGTTCTTAGATCGAGGCCGTATTAAAGAACTGAATATTTGCCTTATACATACACTTATAACTGTGATGCATAACACAGGCACAGTATAATAGCAGTAATTTGTCTTCCTACAAAAGGTATATTGCGCGCTTGAATGTGTGCGCGCCGTTTAAGAACGCACTATAAGCAAAGAAATAAGAATGCGTAAGATTCTATAGATCGCACTCACATGATCGTGCTATCTCTTGCGAAGACGTCTGTGTGAAAACGGATCGCGCGTTCTTAAACGGCCGAAGTTGGACTACTTGTACGTCTTTATACTTTAACATAGGGGAACAAAAAACATCATTTTGGTGCAAAAAAGATCTGATTCAAATTAAATATATCTATTATGGTGAACTCAAAACCGACGCTATTGCTACTATTAGATCAGCTCTTGTTTAGGAAATAAAAACCACAAAAAAAAACAGATTTATTTTAGGTGTCTAAACAAACGCTTGGGCAATCATGGTTATGTCCCCAGCTTGTTTATCATATGAGAATCCTGGCTCTTTTAGTACCTATTTTCCGTTGTTTTTGTCTTGATGGAAGCGCTTTCCTTAGGCATCGTCCAGATCGTCCTATCGAATAGCGAATACGCGATTATCGCGCGAACACGCGATTGCGACCATCAAGTAAGTATGATCGCAATCGCGTGTTCGCGCGATAATCGCGTATTCGCTATTCGATAGGACGATGCCTTACTCTTCACTAACATAGATCTCTCAAGTCAGTTGTCAACTGGGCATAGCGTATCATATTCTTTATTGCATTTTACCTACATTATTAATTTAAAAACGATGGAAACTTGTACCAGGTATCCAATATTTGTTGTACCGCTTTGTAACATATTGATGGTACGAAATACTGACGATTTATACACAAATTAAGGGAATATCCGTTCCCTCTCATCGAATCAAGAATTTTGAGGCTATATCTTTGCCAAAACAATACTGGATTTCGCTCTATCTTCACCACAGTTTCCGCCACTTACTTTCCATTTCCCTGTTCGAATTCAACACATTCCCGACCCCAAATCCGCCGCTTAGGCGGAACGCTGCCGCAATCGTTGGCTGTAATTGTCGCAATTTTCGAACAGTTCTGAAACATTAGCGCGACAATGTTGGTTCAATTCTCCCGATAACACACGGTGCAGTTGTTTGCCCTTAATTCTTAATGAAATTTTATCACATCGAATTTAATTTAGTAAAAAGCCCTAAAGTTAATTCGAAGTATCCATGTACGAATTATTTTTTTATTATTTTATGAAGTTTTAATTTTTCTTGACAAATAAATGGTTATCATCGAATTCATCATTGAAATTATCTTAAAGAATTATATCTATACTGCTAAGCCTTTCTGCTTTATTTCAAGTAAACCTGTACGATGTAGGTACATATGTTGAAGTATACGGGATAGTAGGGAAATACCGATAGTTCTTAGACCGATTTATTTCACAGCAACAGTATACAGTACAAGTATTTACTTATCTATTTAGAGAGGACTGCTCTGGTCTACTGCCATGAATCGAATGCCCCGCAGTCTCTACCTCGATCATGCCCGTCAACCTCGTATTGGCGCGAAGCGAGTGTAGAGGGGCGCAGCAGTGGCGCCAGCGGAAGGAGTCAAATTCACAATCATGTTTATTTAAAATTGATAAGTACTCTAAATTGCAAAAATGTATTCAGAATTATAGAGAATAATTAATAAACTATTTATTACTCCTTACAGCTCGGCCATCCTGTTCAAGGCGGGACCTCACGCCTTAAATCAACATTACACACTAGGAAACTAATTTTATTACATATTATTATTATAACCTTACCTATTTGATTATTTACACCGATCACACAAGGGAAATACTTTTATTTTTATTTTGTTATAGCTTTGTTTACAATTTCATTATTCACACAGATCAAACTAGGAAAATACTTTTATAACATGACATTATAACATTATCTACGACTTGATTATTTACTCTCATTACATATACATCTTAAACAATTCTTGCATTCAATGTAATATCTACGTATACTTTCAAGAATTAATAATTTGTAAACATGGTATTGATTATGTTATACATTATATAAATAGTCTGGCATTAGATTAGATACAACAATCACATACAACTTATTTAGATTTCTTTGTCACTTGTTACCAGTATCGTCATCGCTAGATTCGAAATCCCGTTGAAAATTTAGTCACGGCTGAATCTTATCAACGGCTACACTATTTTCGTAGCGTCTAAATACCTTGTTTCTTAGTCAGGAAAGTATAGGAACCTATCGTTAGGGGGCATTTTTACTACTCAGTAAGGACCCGATACTTATTTAAGAGTTTTTGAGATTTACCGTCATGGGGAAATTGACGTTGTACAGATGTACTTTATCACCCGAAATCCTCTGAAATATTAATTCAGATGGAGTTTTAGTGATCATTATGTCTGGTTTTTCGGTAAATGAGTGACCTATTAACACGGGCTGTTTAATAACGTAATCATCGATAACATACAGATTCACGGTTTCCACGATACCTTGAATATCCACCGTGCCTATTGCTGTACCTAAGGGTGCAACTAAGTTAGCGCCTATACCTCTCAAAACGGGTAGTTCTTCCGAGCGATTGATGCTAAGTTTCAGTTCATTCGCAACACTAGATTTTATTAAGCAACATTGACTGCCTAGATCGACGCGACATCTGACTGGCGTCTGATTAATTTTAATGTCAAAAACATATTTGTCATTTGTGTCGTCGATTGTCAGCATCGCTACCTGTTTCTCATTTGCGACTTTACCCTGATCACCACTATGAGTTTTACTTTTATCTTGCTCCTTATTAAATTTATTTCGGAAGCAATGAGTAGATTGGTGCCCTGTATTTGAGCAAATAGAGCAGGTCACCGCAGGCTTGCTGCATTTTGTACTACGGTGACCGACTTCACTGCAGTTGTAACATGTAATGCTACTGTCCTTTGAAGTACCTGGCTCAGTACCTGCCAGGAGTTTTGGTTCGACGCGATTCCTGGAAGACGTATTCGACTCTCTATCTCTAATTGGCCCTGATTTTACGGTCCGAAAATACTTTAAGATTTGTTCTGGTTCAGTGAACTGCGCGGCTTGCGCACCTACTCTTGCTGCCCTATCTTCTACTCCGTGTAATATGCAATCTACAGCTTGCCTACCAAATATCTTGCACCTATTTAAGAGGTTGACTTTCGCGTAGTAATAGTGCTCCAGCGACTCTCCGTAACGTGCCTTTTTGCCTAACATCTCTGTCAAGAGCTCGGCATAATCCTCGCGACACGGGAATGATTCAATTAATTTTCTCTTCCACTCTGGCCACGTAAATAACAGAGAAGGTAACCCTTGATACCATGACTTAGCAACTCCTGTCAATTTTAATAGAGCGTAATGGGTGGTTTCTCTATCGTCCCACTGGTAAATTCCGGCACACTCTTCAACTTTAGTAAGCCAAGTTAGGACAGTTTGTTCCTTAGCCATGGGATCAAATTCGGGGATGACATTCGCGATAGAGGCAAGCTTAGGTTTATGAGAGCTCGTGACTTTGTCTAATATTGACGCAAGCTTATTTAATACATTTGTATCATGCCCTCTACTCCTAGATCTATTGTATCTAGCTCTCTTTGCTCGAGAATAGTGGCGCTCACCAGATTCGTCTGATGATGATGAACTACGATGCCTCCTGCACGTCCTCGTAGTCAGATGTGGACGACTCGCCTGCCTCCCACGGCGAGGTTGTATTGTAGGTGATCGCCGTTGTGGTAAGTTGAGTACCCCTTGACCCAGACCTTGACTAGGTACTCCTGGGTGATGATTATGATGAGACTCCAAATCCTGACCCTTTAGCCCGGGCTCACGTGGATTGTAGTCATTATAAGAGTTCTCACGACCCCGGTCCCCTGATCGGAACGCTCCTGGGTCAGAGTTCTCACGACCCCGGTCCCCTGATCGGGACACTCCTGGGTCAGAGTTCTCACGACCCCGGTCCCCTGATCGGGACGCTCCTGGGTCAGAGTTTTCACGACCCCGGTCCCCTGATCGGAACGCTCCTGGGTCTTCGTCCATGTCTGAAACTTGAAGCATTTGGCCTTAGAAAACGATAATAGTTTTAAACGTGTTCCTACATATTGACTCTACATATTGACTCTACATATTGACTCTACATATTGACTCTACATATTGACTCTACATATTGACTCTACATATTGACTCTACATATTGACTCTACATATTGACTCTACATATTGACTCTACATATTGACTCTACATATTGACTCTACATATTGACTCTACATATTGACTCTACATATTGACTCTACATATTGACTCTACATATTGACTCTACATATTGACTCTACATATTGACTCTACATATTGACTCTACATATTGACTCTACATATTGACTCTACATATTGACTCTACATATTGACTCTACATATTGACTCTACATATTGACTCTACATATTGACTCTACATATTGGCTCTACATATTGGCTCTACATATTGGCTCTACATATTGACTCTACATATTGACTCCACATATTGACTCTACATATTGACTACATATTGACTCTACATATATATTGACTACATATTGATGATTATAATATTTGTAAATTTATTATAATATTTATAATCTGAATTATCGAACATGTTCATCTCTAGGGAGTACCCTAGCAAGATGTACATGAAAGACTAACCGAACAAATCTCCGGAATATCTCCGTAACGACTAGTCCAGTTTAATTCGTCAAGCGATACAAATATTACAATAACCAATATTTGTTTATCGAACATGTCCATCTCTAGGGAGTACCCTAGCAAGATAACCATGTAAGACTAACCGTATAAATCTCCGAAATATCTCCGTAACGATAAATACAGTTCATTATTATTATTATTTTTGTATTGTAGCAATAATTTGCATATCGAACATGTCCATCTCTAGAGAGTACCCTAGCAAGATAAACATGTAAGATTTAACCGTATAAATCTCCGGAATGTCTCCGTAACGATAAATACAGTTTGAACCTACGGTTATATTCAACATACACAAAAAGAAGAAAAAAAAAAGAGAATGACCACGTACCTGCTGATTTTAGTGTGGCGTGGAAAAATCCTGTCGATTTTTTTTTTCGATCCCCGCTTCTGACTTGTTGAAGTATACGGGATAGTAGGGAAATACCGATAGTTCTTAGACCGATTTATTTCACAGCAACAGTATACAGTACAAGTATTTACTTATCTATTTAGAGAGGACTGCTCTGGTCTACTGCCATGAATCGAATGCCCCGCAGTCTCTACCTCGATCATGCCCGTCAACCTCGTATTGGCGCGAAGCGAGTGTAGAGGGGCGCAGCAGTGGCGCCAGCGGAAGGAGTCAAATTCACAATCATGTTTATTTAAAATTGATAAGTACTCTAAATTGCAAAAATGTATTCAGAATTATAGAGAATAATTAATAAACTATTTATTACTCCTTACACATATTAACTTGAAATACAATCCTCGATCGTTTGGCATTGCAGCTTCGTTATTTCCTGTCCTCGATTGGCACTTAGCTTAGCTTCACAATTAAGCTTGCATCCTGCTTGGACAGCAGGATGTCAAGTCAATGTAAACTTCTGGAACACAGAGCAGCATAATTGACAGATGATACCTACCTAGTATTGTTGAATATTTTGCTGAACAAACAAACGAAACTAATCGATAATGTTTTAGGCCGGATTTACACCTGGAACTTTTACTTACGTAAGTAAGGACGCAGCTATACGTTAGACTGAGATAGTCAGTCGTAACGTATCGTGTCTAACGTACCTATAGCTGCGTCCGCGTCGCGTAGGCGTATTTACATCTGTAAATTTAACGTAAATAAAATTAACAGGTGTAAATCCGGTCTTAGTTAATGTATTGAAGAGAAAAAAAATTCTACCATAGAACTAAAAATGATCTCTGTGAGGACGAATTGTTATTCATTTATATTATAAAAGGCGTCCGACTGTTCATTTCGGAAGTCTTTGGGGGCGATCTATGTTCCACAGTCGAAGTGGACGTCTCTGGATTAATCCAACATAAGTATCTAAATTTTGATACAAGTGATAAATAAAAAAAAATTCCTTTACTCCCAATTAGTACATTTTTTTTTGAGAAATGGCACTACAAAGTTGTCTCAAAAAAATCAGAGTTTATGCCTACAGCACGCGTAAGTGAGTAGGCAGCAGGTAATAAATAAAAAAAGTTAGACGTAGATAGACCAGTCAAAATAACTCTTATCTCAATGTTACAAAGCCTTAAACAGGGTAAAAAATTCATCACTATACTGGTTACGTACACATTTAAAGTTGTATTGTTGGTGTAAGAAAAAAGGAGATTGTGATACTCCAAACTGAATTATAAGTATGTTAGAACTTTAAAATACAACACATAATAAATTGAAAAAAAAAAAAGATCACCCCATAAGATTAAATCCGCAGCTCAGGCTTCGTCAGGTGGGTACAAATTCAAATCGGCAACAGGCTTCGTCACACTTACCAACAAAAGTAATCCGCAACAGGCTTCGTCACCAAAACGGATTAAATTGGACCGTAATTTCTTTCGCATTTAAACCTTGCTATGAAAAAAAAAAATTCACTAAGTCAATTTACGTGTGTAATCAACAAATGTTCGAAGTGGAAACCATCTCGCTCTAAACAGAGGTCAGTAGGCTTATGATCAGATATCGGATTCTAGGGGGCAAACGCCTGACAGGTACTAGAGATAGACGATTTTTTTTATCCACATTTATGAATATCGAATCGATATTTTTGACATTAAGATATTTAAGTTTTTTGTGCAAAAATGGAATCATTAAATTATACCTATTGCCTAGTAATAATTTGGATACTTGTAAAAAAATCGCACTGTATATCTACAAAGTTAAGCACATCTTATTGTTCTCGTTCTCAGTTTAAATCAGGCAGGTACAGTCAAGGGCAAAGATAAATATATATACACAAACTTCCAAAATATGTATACATAAACCTTACTGCAATAATAATAAGACCTGTATTCATATTTTTGACCCTTTGTGGTTTAGGTATACATATTGGTGCACTTGACTGTATACAGCGTGAGAGGGACTATACCGACAAACTTTAACTATAGATTCTAACAACTATTAGGAGTAAAAAATGTTTTGTTATGTATAGTCGAAAAACGCTTACTTTCCGAGATATTCATTATTTTGTAAATGAAAAATCCCAAGTGTGTAACAAGCCCTAATGAATGTGACTAAGATACCTTTACTATTTTTTTAAAATCCTTTAACTAAACAGGAATTAACCTTCGCAGTATTTGATGGTAAGCGACTACGAGGCCAAAAAATTGACCTTTCGTTTCCATTTCAGCTTTTTTTTTTCTTTATGATAACTTTTCAGCCAGTAAGGACATGTTTATAACGAGGGGCTTAATTTACTGATTTATTTTGTTCCATAAGACTATTAATGTAAAATGACAATATTCGACCCATGTTGATATAACATTTTTTACTCGTCACACCACCAGAAATTCATGGCTAAAGTATGTCGGTATAGTCCCTCCCACCCTGTATAAAATTAAACCATTGACTTAGAAAGGCGGTCCCGCCATAAAAATAATGTGAGGATTTGTGATATTTATTTACGATGCCTGGGTTTGAACGATTGTGAGCTAAGCTCTGAGTGATACTAAAGTACCTATACTATCAACACTCGTATAAATGGAAAGAAATAAAATAACATCGGCAATTCATCGGAAGTCGGGCGAGTCCTTGAGGCAGTAATTTCTGATATTATGTGAATTTAAAAATCTCAATAGTAGATTGTGTCACAAGGGAGCAAAATGATGTATTTACGGCGAGGGCGTATATTGAATCCTGAACGAAGCGAAGGATTCTAAAGTATAATCCGGAGCGTAGTGAGGGATTCAAGTGTTAACGCCCGAGGTGAAAATAATTTTGCTACCGTATGACACATACTGCTTTTCACACCGACTATGAGGAAAATTCAAATACAAACGCTACCTACCAAAATAACGAAATATATAGTCAATCAAAGAGCATCACACATTATTATTAAAAATTAAATGTTAAACCACTTCCATATTATATTTATGGCCCTCGCCTGCGGCTCGGACCGTAAACATCTGTGAAGCATTCCTTATTATACCGCCCTCGGTGTGTAATATATTAATAAAACTGTCTATGGTATGGCATATTCTAAGTGGGTTCAAACTAAAAATACACTGTTGTCCTTGAACAGAAAAGTGCTACGTTGATCCCTCTTATGAGGGAGCAAAATACTTTTTTCTGAATAGGAGGTGTGAAAACAGTTATTAAATACCTTGACTAATAAGCGCATCTTACTGAACTGTACGAGTACGACGAGCTGTAGAGTTGGGCTATAATAGTATTTTATGCAACAGTTGTATAAGTGGGTTCAAAAAATGCGAATTGCGTGAGTTGCGATACGAGCCGCGAACGCGGCGAGTATCGCAAATAGAGACGCAATGAGCGTTTTTTGACTTAATTATACAACGTTGCATACAATACTTTTTCTACGACGAGGTTTTAAATTATAAAATACAAAATTAATCATAACCTGGAAACAAGGCAAATATGACGTTTGACTGACAGGATGTGTCTATGGTAAACTTTTTTTTTAATTTAAAATATACTTAAATTAAAAATACTTTTTTTATGTTGGCATCAATGAATTTCGTTCGGAAAGTTTTGTTTTTCTTAAAAACCGTAGGAATTTAATTGTTTGTTAAGTTGGTAGTTGTGCATTTTTACCGTAAAGTTAAAATTGAGCGCTTAATCCTTGACCTAAGTTTAACCTAGATTTAGAAGTCTGTGGCTGCTAGCAATAACGTAAAGTGACTATAACGACACTAGTGCTGTTATGGGGAATAGAGTATAGACTTCTCTGAACTCATATTATGTATGTTCTTATATTAGTGTTCGTGACCAAGTAAAAGACAGATAACAGTACAGGAGTAGAAAAATATAAGAAAAGTAATTTTTTGGTCAGCCGTTATTAAAATTGATCCGCAAAAAAAAATAAGCAGTTAAATCATTTGGGCAGCATACAAAGCTTTGGCTGGCAATAAATAAAAATCGGGCGGCAACTCTTGTTCAGCAAACAATTTAAAAACGGTTAACATTTTAACCAATATTAATCTGCTTTTTTTATCATTTGGCTGCCTAATAACCAGTCGAGCTGCAAAATAATAACTTGGGCAGCAAGATTTTACAATTGGTCAGCAGAGAGTTTAATTGAGATATACAGGGTGTCACTGTGATATATACTAGGTGTCACTGTGTTATTTATATACAGGGTGTCACTGTAATGTATACAGGATGTCACTGTGATATATACAGAGTGTCACTGTGTAGGAATAGAGGTGGCGAAATACTGGCAAAGAAAAATTTAGATTAATATTTTTGATCCCTTCACACGAAGAAGAAGAAGAAGTCACTGTGTTATATGTATATATTTTTTTTGATGACCCTAAAAACGAAACGGCTCCCAAAAATAGGTAGGTTAGGGTTATTTTTTTAATGGCCCTAAAAACGAAACGGCTCCTAAAAATAGGTAGGTTAGGGTTATTTTTTTTTGATGACCCTAAAAACGAAACGGCACCCAAAAATAGGTAGGTTAGGGTTATTTTTTTTTGATGACCCTAAAAACGAAACGGTGCCCAAAAATAGGTAGGTTAGGGTTATTTTTTTAATGGCCCTAAAAACGAAACGGCTCCTAAAAATAGGTAGGTTAGGGTTATTTTTTTTTGATGACCCTAAAAACGAAACGGCACCCAAAAATAGGTAGGTTAGGGTTATTTTTTTTTGATGACCCTAAAAACGAAACGGTTCCCAAAAATAGGTAGGTTAGGGTAATTTTTTTTGATGACTCTAAAAACGAAACGGCTCCCAAAAATAGGTAGGTTAGGGTTATTTTTTTTAATGACCCTAAAAACGACAAGCTCCCAAAAATAGGTAGGTTAGGGTTATATTATTTGATTATATATCACGTGGCACCCTGTATATATCACAGTGACATCCTGTATCTATCACAGTGACACCCTGTATATAACACAGTGACACCCTGTATCTATCACAGTGACACCCTGTATATATCACAGTGACATCCTGTATCTATCACAGTTACACCCTGTATATAACACAGTGACACCCTGTATATATCACAGTGACACCCAGTATATATCACAGTGACACCCTGTATATATTACAGTGACACCTGCTACTTGACAGCTGACAATTACCTTATGACAAAATATGCACACGATTGGCGACAGAATAGTTGCGCCCAGTTAGGTTTTATTGCCCCCTTTTTTTTGATGAACAAAATGAAATATTTTGCTTACCTACTGATTGCTTACCAAAATTTGATTAACCGTAGATCGCTTAATGCAGCTCAAATATTTAATTTGCTGACCAAAATAATTTAGAGCAGTTCAGTATATCATTAATTGCAGCCTGATTTATAAATGTTTGCTAACCATAAGTTGCTTACCAACTAGCTATTTTGGCTGACCAAATACAAATTTCTGCTGACCAAAATATGAATATTTTGCTGATCGATTAAATGATACCCAAAATATAATAATAAACGTCATTTATTGTTTTTAAGAACAACATTTTATGTTATATCATCAACTTTTTAGGATTGCTTAAAAAATCTTACCCAATCTGTAGATTCTACTAGTGATCCTCTAAGCGATAGTTAAAAACCATTGGTTAAAAAACGTGATTTTCTGATTTATGATTATCTAGGTTTTTAGATATCTGGGATACGAGTTGAAATTAAATACAATATAGATAGTCCTTACAAACTCTGGATTTTAAAGATACTTAGCTGGATATTGTTATGATGCTTTTACTTGGTATATAAATTAAGTTCGTTATGAGCTTAACTAAGCGATTAACACGCACGACGTGCTTTTTATTATGAACTAAATGTTTTAGTCTCAGTACATATTCATAACCAAACTAAAAAGATTCTTGTATCGCATAAGTGCAGTAAATTCATGTAATACACACGATTTAAAAGAATACATATCCACTCGCGTTCCTTTTGATGTCGTATTTAAAAAACTGTTCATTAAAAATGAGAATTTTAATGGAGCGGAATGCGAAATGGAGAGGATATTATGGAATACACTAGACAATTTTAAGTTTATTTGAAAGGTTGGAGTTTAGCTTGATGCTGCTGCAAGTAAATTATGCCAAAGCACGAGATGGAGGTACATTTTCCGTTAGTTGAAATATGGTTATTTCACTGAACATGTTTAGTACCTAATACCCCTAAGTGTATGAAAACATTAACGCTTTTTCAGTTTTTTTCCAAATTATGTATTGAGTATTTATAAATTTTAATTTCTTTTTAAAACATCCGGCGAAGTTTACATTATTTATTACATATTGGAAGTCAAGACGTAAAGTTTATACTCCGAAATGAAACATTACAAAACACTGCAGGCTCGGTACCTACATTCGACAATGATGTTGCATATAATTTTCCTTGTTGTTTATTTGTAAAAACTTGGAAAATTTAAACGATTTATGATAAGATACACGTGTGTCGTCAAGAGAATGAGGAATTGCATATAAGGAGACATGTATGTAAACACTTTCTTGCACAAAATAAGATAAAGTACAGTACAAGGTAGAGTCACCGACGACAGTCGTTTGGTCTGGTCAGGAAGGCGTGGTACCTATGATCTCTTTTGTAGCAGCAGGCTTGGATTCACTCTATCTTTAGGAGGACTCAAAGTTTGCTTTTAACCCGCTTGTACTCGTAGGTATATGAAATTCAACCTGGATTACGTCGTTCATCAGTGGCTGCAATTCATAAAATGAGTTCCTACTCGCAATATTTTGTGCTCTCTCCGTTCACGGAGTGTCCCCAAACCATTCCCACTTTCGCTGAGCAATTTCTTGCCCAATTGGTAGTTGTCCGTATTACGCTCAAAGTGCTTCGTTGCTAATCGTTTTCGGCCAAAATACCCGTAGGGTGGTCCTCAGAGATTTATTCACAAAGACTTGGATTTTGTTCTTAAGGCCCTTTGTCAGTTTCCACGTGTCATAGCTAACAAGTGAAACGTTTTTATGTTTCAAATTGTTAACTGTTCCACTGGCTACCTCCTTGCCTTGTCATAATGTTGTATTGACATGGAGACTGAATGTGGGCGTGAAAGGTTTCATAAGAATCAGATTAGTAGAATTAGTTGATTAAGCTTTTACGAGGTTGGAAATGAATAAGTATACAGGATCAAGCTAAATAATACCGTTTAAAAAAGTAGACGAACTTGAAAATAGGTTCTACCGAAAATGCTCCTCCCCATTAATAATCCTCATTAATATTAAAAACATATCGTAACTTGTCACAAATCAATCAATATTGATGATTAACAGTTTAAACATAAAATTAGCTATATGATTAGCGACGAAACAACTCTCATCTGTTCGCATATAGTTCCCGAAAATAGCAGTCGTTTCATTATACTCTCGCAACAAGAGTGCCTGCACACCCCTCTGTTTAATCACATACCGTGTGTAAGTATCTCCCAGCTCACATTGCGTAACCTAACTGGCAAAGTCTGTTTCCACAGGCCTGACCGAGTTCTAGGTACATTTCTACGAATGTACCTACTAATTGACCTATGAAAGAAAATGGTGGCATTATTACGTGTACTTAGACGGAAGCAGAAGTACCTAAGAGAACAGGTTTAGTCATTATGATTTTAACATCGGTGTATCTCGGTGAGTTTCTATGATATTGTTACGTCCGTGGGGTAGGTAACGTAAAAAAGTTGTAAAATAGCCTATTAACTTCGGTCACTTGTACAAATTGCTATTCCTTTATATAGGTTATTTACTAATCAAATTTTTATTATAGAAATATAATATACCTATGCTATATTTGTGTTAGGGCTTCTAAATACCATAGAAAAAAGAAGAATTAGACCAAATTTTTCAAAATTGGTTCCTTAAGATCGACAAGTGGAATACGCGGCCGTGAGCTCCTATGAGCTACGGCGATATACGATGTGCAGCAACGGGCGGCTATTGCAGGCCCTAACAAACAACTAGCATTTACCCGCGTTGTTCCCGTTACTGTCCCAACGGATCACTTTACTTACAGGGATATAAAGTATCCTATGTTTCAATCCAGGACTTGGTCTACATGCATGCTGAATTTCAGCTCAATCCATTTACTTGTTATCCCGTTATTTAGTAACAAACATCTTCACAAACTTTCTCATTTAAAATATTACTAGCAACCCGCCCCGGCTTCGCACGGTGTTTCTCTATTATATTATGCATGTATTATACATATAAACCTTCCTCTTCAATCACTCTATCTATTAAAAAAAACCGCATCAAAATCCGTTGCGAAGTTTTAAAGATTTAAGCATACATAGGGACATAGGGACAGAGAAAGCGACTTTGTTTTATACTATGTAGTGATAGTGTGAAGTGTGATATATAGGGTGTTAAAATCATAATCATCAGTCAGGGAAAGGCGCACGTGAAAGCGTGCGTGAAAGTGTGCGCAGGCGAAAGGAGTACGTTCAAATAAGAGGATCTGTAATTGGTTATAATGTTCATTATTTTTTTTAATTCACAAAAGAAAAAATACGTGTCCAATATTTTTACCCGACTGCGGCGAAGCCCAAAGGAGGGTAATGTGTTTGACCTGTATGTATGTATGTATGTCCGTTCCTGTGTCCACTCGTAACTACTCAACGGCACAACCGATTTTGATAAATGATACATCATTGGATTCGTCTTGATGGCGCGAGTGTCACTGGGTATGAAGTTCGTTAAAATAAACAAAATGGAGGATTTTATGCACTTTTAAAGTGCACCGCGGTCGGGTTTTTTTTTAGTAAAAATATTTTTTGATAATCTAACTGGCGGACTATGTAACAAAAATCAGGACACACGCGTATTAAAGTAATTGCGGAGTAAGCCACTCCTGACAAGATGATATGTTTTAAATAATATACTACAGATACATCATGGCTCCTGTTAGGGCTTAAGAATATTAAATTGAACTTATAATCTAAGTCAGTAAATATTGGTAGGTATACAAATTTATCATTAAACTTAAGAGCTACGCTGTTGTCGATGGAGTAATCGCCACTTTATACTTCGCCATCCTTTCGGTCTCCTGGTATGCAAATTAACAGTTGTAAAAAATAAATAGGTAGGTTTATCAGTTAGTAAATATCATTATCATATCATTGTAATGAATTAATTGATTTCAAGCAAACCTATATTTCTATTAATATTCTGCCCGACATTGAAACTCTAAACAATACATGGTAAAACTACAATAGATGTGCTTTCTCCCTGTTCGTTGCAACCGAGCTTGTTTCAGTTTCTGATTGCATTTTGATTGCACTACTGCAATTTATCGTTATGGCCGGTTTCCTTTGTTTAAAGGTAAGTTTTTAATATTTGCATTTCTCACAGTAAACATTGCTACTGGATAGTAAAAAGATTACCCACCTACATACATAACACGAATAATACGTCAGATATTAATATTATTATTTTAAATGCAATAATTAACACTTTCAGGTGCACAATGTCGTCGCAAGACGTCGAATATGTAGGCCTTTTCCCACACACGATACTGGTTTCGAACGAAGAAATGGGTTGTTCTCAGTTCTGCAGATGTCTAAGGGTGAGACTCTAGGGTGCTCCTTATTTTGTCGATTTTTTTATTTCTTGCGGGGCACCCCTTTATTTTATTTTAGGACATGAAAAGACATGACTGTTTTTTTAGATTTTTTCTTCAAGTTTTAGAGGTCGCTGATGACAATGCAATATTGTTATGAAATATGATAATAAATAAATAAATAATATAAATATTAGGGGACAATCTTACACAAATCGAACTAGCCCCATAGTAAGCTCAATAAGGCTTGTGTTATGGATACTAGACGACGATATATTTAATAGATACAAATACTTAAATACATAGAAAACATCCATGACTCAGGAACAAATATTCGTGCTCATCACACAAATAAATGCCCTTACCGGGATTCGAACCCAGGACCTCTTGCTTCGTAGGCAGGGTCACTACCAACTAAGCTAAAGCGGTCGTCAAATGATCTGATGATGAAGCCAGAAGGACATAAGATAAATACCGTGTTTGGGCTCATTAGATTAGTTTTGACATGCAGTTTCCGATTATACAAAAAAGGTACAGTCGGCAATAGAAACATGTCTCAAAAATACATTTTTGACGGAAACTTCCATACATTTACTTTTTTGGTGGGATTATATTTACTTAGTGCTTCATATCACTAATATTTGAGAAGTTTACACACCGTGCGTGGGGCACTACTTCTGGCAGGGCCAAATTTACATTCCTACCGCTTTTTGCGTAGTCGGGCGGCCAGCTTGGATAAAGAGCTGAATAATGAATGATTAATTTAGAAGTGAGTTAATATTCCATTTTACATATACAAACGGCTAGAGCGCAAGTAGTTTAGTGCAGTGAAAACACATTACTGCGGCGCCACCATCCGTGCAAAATTGTGGCGTTTACTTGTTGTTTGGTGGACATCGCTCCCAGGATTGCACGTTTGAAGTGGCATTGGGCAGATCTTATAGCCCGAAGAACGAATAACCGTTTGGGCAGTAAATACCTGGAGTGGCGACCACGCATAGCTAAGCGCAGCATGGGATGGCCATGGGGCGGTGAATAGGCTGACCAGATCTGATTTCCGGGGACGGCCATGGGGCGGTGAATAGGCAGACCAGATCTGATTTCCGGTTTTACGGGACAACTGCATTAAAAATTTGGCAATTTCTTAATGAAAGACTTTCGAAAACAACTTTAAATATTTAAATACACAACAATTTTTGGAAATTTGAAATAATCAACTAAACATAATCTGGGGGCACAGCAGTGCCCCCGCCAAGTGGAGCAAAACAAACGCACGGCCGTACCATCCTTTTCTCGAAGCCATTAAGGCAATTTTCAGCTTCGTGTAATTTTGCACTAGCTAAAGCTAGAACTCTGAATTTTCTGTAACTTTTAGGGCATAATATGACTGAGATAATAACATTCAATTTGAACTAGTAGTTAAAGAACTATTGCCCGTCAAAGTAACTTAGTTATTTAAAAGTGTCATACCTTCAAAATGCAGCAACATAGACAATGAGAGATCTACCTATAGCTCGCAAGAGTATTTAGTATTATTTTGACTATAATTCCTTAAAAAAGATGTAATTGGGTGAATAAAGTTTTTTTTTGCTTTGCCCTTTCTCCTTATTTGTCCACCTTTTGCATGTTTTAACATGATTTTAATGGAACAAGATCTTACATCTAGAGGTAGATTAGGTAAAAATAAAAATAAAACTCGTTTTTAATAAATAAATTAGGTGACCCAGAGGATAAACCCTTATTTTTATACAAAAGTGGGGGACAGCTATGTCCGCTGGGTCACTGCATATAAACAAGATATAATAAAAAATATTTGCATTACGTAGCTTTATTATCTGTCTTTTAAATGAGCATACACTTCATTAAAAAATATCCGAATAAAGATTTCCTTTCAATTTTAGTTGGAGAAGCTGAAATTTTGTGGACAAAGAAAAGTTGATTCACCCAATTGCTACCATTTAATAACCAATGACAGGAACCTACGTATCTGCCTAATTTTGCCAGTGTTAAAATAACTGCAAAACTATGCGCTTTGTGCCAATCAAAGCGGAGCTGCCTTTTTACCGTTACTTATATTAGCTGCGACAGCTGTAACGGCCGTTGAAGTGTGCCCTTATCTGACGCCCAGCCGCTTCGGGTTTTAAATCCCGAGTGTGCGCTAAGAATGTGTGATCAGTATACCTGTATGGTTGAATAGCGGATCCCGACGTTTATAAATCACATGTATGCAATGACATAACAAAATACTTTTTACCTAGTTCTGTAACATATATATTTATACTGTCTGTCCAAATAACATGTCTTAAGTGAACACTGTGTTTGATAGATTGTCAAACTTTGCCAACTAATCTAATAAGCACGAGAGGAAAGAAACGAACACCCAAATAACTCTTTGTACTCTTTAGAACCACTTAAAAAGCTTCCGATAAAGAAAGCCAGGTAAACTTAGGCGAAGGGTTTGCAACTCCGAGAACTAAAGCTTATTATAGTTGCAAATTTCGCCAATAGTGATCGAGCTTCGAGGTAAGTTTTATCTTAGTTCCACTTCTGTTTAGCTTGCCTAGTGACAGTTCTGTTGTGGAGATAATGTCCGAAGTTTAGTTGTGTCTGTAATTAAACGGCTTAGCTTCTCCCGGTAACACTTGTCCTTTAACATGTTAACCTATGTTTCCTTTATTCATATCTATCGTTTGTAATCTACGAGTAATTACTGTTAAATAGAAACTGCGTATTTGTTATAACATGATTGTTTACGTATGACTCCTGTTGATGTAGATATGTATTTAGATATTGCTTATGTCACTTACCGTTCTCTATGCACAAAGGTTAAGGCCGACAATCTTTTGCTCCTATAACCAAAGCAACCCACAAATACTCTTTCGCATGTGTAATACCAGCGAGCAAATATGTTTTTGCTTATTTCTTTTTGTTCCATACAACAGCGATTTTTTTGACTTCTTTTTCAGTATTTTATAAAAAGTTTACGAAATGATACAATCGGCGTTAAGGAAATGTAACCCTTGTATCGAAAACGAAAATACTTATTTATACAAGGTGTTTGTTACACCATTTTGCATTCATTTGCATTCAAAATGACGGATAGGATTGGATCATATGCCACCTTCTCAACCTCCCAAAAAATCGTGGTCCCACGGATTTTTAATGTAAGTATTCTTTTTTTTTTAATCCTATAGGCTTACCCGTTTAAACATGAATTAAAAAAAGAGTATGTAGTAAAACATCCAATTTTTAATGCAAGTTGTAATGTTGTACAAGTCTATCGACATAAAAGGACGTGCAAGTAAGGTCTAATTTTGTTATATTTACTCTCAAAGTTTTTTCAAGCTGTGAAATTTCAATTAAAGGTCAACTTTAATTGGCAATAAAAAACGTTAACGTTATTAATTACGTTATTTTTTTTTTAAATAGTGTCATAAAAAGCTTTCATTACCATAATCAATTTGACAACTCTGTGTAATAGGGACGAATTAGTCTGTACTTATACAGGTTCATGGGTATACGCTAAGTTAACAGAAATCTTAATCAAAATTTAATCATACTCTCAATCATTTATGGGTACTAATCACAATGTTTGAAATCATTCTTCTTCCTTGTCTTTACACTTTTGGCAGAGTGGTCGTGGCTATCATGTCTTAAGACTATTGAGTGGCAAGCTTAACCTCACGGCACCATTCTTCCTTGACGGCTGTCATGCAAATTATAATATATATTTTTTTATTACAAGTCTGGCTCAAAATACCGCTTGTATGCGTTGGGATAAATTTACTCTGGATTCGAATTCCGTTGCGTGCCTAGATATAAGTTTTTTGCCCACCCCTAGATATAAAGATATGGGGAAGGGCAACTCCATGAAAATGTAACGGAAGAAATTTAATCGCGTGTTTATTTATGGCGTAAATTTAAGTATTAATTTTAATCTAGTTAAGTACAACTTTAATCCCTAGATATATTGACAACTTAATTTGCACCATCAATGAAGAAACACGCGAGAAATTGGTACTTACTTTACTCTTTGTCTTGGACGTGGAATTACCCGGAACGTGAACGCCATGGAATACGACCACCTTGCCCAATCCACGAATTTGGGAAAACATTATCTAGGTGCATACTCATTTCACTTTTCAGAACCGCTTACTTTTATAGCCCTCAAACATGACTAGAGGTGTATGATCATAACCTCAAAGCTGTTAACTGTGTTTCTCTGTCATTTATTCTTGTCATTTGAGTAGAAAATCAGAATTACAAAGGTAATTGTGGAGCGTAGCGTAGTGCGGTCTCGTCGCATTTCACTTATGCTGATTGCAAATGAATCTGACTTCATGTTTAGTGTTGTGTGTGAGTTGACTAAACATGGTACAGGTTTATTCAGAGCAATGACGCGTAGTTTCAGTGTCCAAGAGGCAACCGGATGGCCCGCGGTATTTGAGCGCCCGAAGTCTTGTGGAACCGCCCTGTGCAAACCGAACTGCGCCAACTTAACCTTGGGATTTGGGTTGACCAGGGAAGTAGGGGGAGGGGGTAAGAGAGGGGGAGGAAGAAACATTCCAACTCTGACGTATCAATAACGATCGTTTGCCTCGCGATAAATTTTTTTCACCGCCACCCTTCCCTCGTCAACTCAAATTCCAAGGTCAAGTTGACGCAGTTCGGGTTTCACAGGGCCGTTCCACAACACTTCGGGAGGTCAAATACCGCGAACCATCCGGCTGCCTCTTGGACAATGCAACTACGCGTCATTGTTTTAACCAGTTTGCATGAAGGAACCTTTTTGTAGAAATTTACGCGCTAACTATCTGAGCCAACGGAGACCTAGATAAGATTTCCTATAGTTCGTACGTACAAATACTACTCTCAAACACTATTAAACAGGAATGAAAATGACGCAATTCCCAAAAATAACTAAAAATTAACATGAGCTAATGCACTTAGGCGCCCGATAGTACAAATGAAATCATTTATTACTGCAAGTAGGCCTCAGGGGCTCTTTTACACGTCTGATTCTATTTGTGCTTCGGTAAATGACCTTCTGGTGAGAAGAAGCGCCGGAAGCAACTCACCAGTTTCTCTTCGCAAAAATCCATAGCGGTATTATCGGTTTTATATCATGATGGACGTTTCAGGCAAGAGTACCTAAATGCATTTTATGGGTGAGCATGCTCCATTTTAGACCACGTCTACATTTTATATCAGTTAAAATACAAACATCATGCAAATAAACTAAAAATATTACGGACACGTAAAAAACTAGTGTCTACAATTATACTTATGAAGGGTAATTGTTCAGTTTGACGTGCATCTCAATGAAATATAATCATATTCTCTGCCGCTCCACCGGTCTGCGTGACTCTGGAGATATTGATTGCACGCAATTGACAAACATTGGACAGTATTATTCTAGTTCAACGGGCGATGCATTTCAATATCGCAGCTCCAAAAGCCGACTTATAACAATGAAATAGATGATCATCTTGATCGGTATTGTTTTCCTCTAATTGATTTATTATACTTATTTGAAACTAGTTAAATGTCTCTTTTGCTTCGCCGTAGTCGGTTAAAAAGTTATTTTAATCAGGATAAAAATTAAATGTGATCGAAATAAAAGTCATGTTGGGAAGAAATACAAAACAAGGGCGGCTTACCTACGTATTAAAAACGCGTTCACGGTTAGGAGGATTGGAGCTTTCTAAAGTTATTATAAAAATGCAAAGGATTACTTGATAACTTTTCTTCCCCTTCTTGTTATAAAAGATTACTTTACCAATTCGAAATTGTGTCATAAAACGGCAACGAAAGGATTCCCGCTTGTGTGCCCTGAAACTAATACCAGCTTCAGGGCACACACTCGGAATCCTTTCGCCAACCACAACACTCACTCGCGTCCACTCTTTCTCTTCCACTCCAATGCGATTTTACCTCGCAAACCTACTTCTCCATGTTCGGGTCTTTTACTTAAAATGCCCTATAAGTATGTTTACACTAACACCTAAGATTGGAATAATTATGGTGAATCGTGTCATTTCGCTTTCCATCCAAGAATGTTTCTTAATTTTGGCGCTTCTGCACTGTATTAATTGCCATTGTTATGCTATAAGTATTCGCTTTTATCGTTTTTTTGGCAACTACATGCAAGCATTACTTCCGAATTTCTTAACTTAGATTGTTGCATGGCATCTGTTAAGTTCCGTAAAAAACATGTGTATTTCTCTGTATAAAACTAACGCCATGAAATATAAATCCTATACCGCACTATAAAAGTATCACTCCATAACTTATGACGTAGTTAAGCAACAAAGCGTTGGCGTTGCTGTCGTAACTTCGTCATGTTAAAAATCTTTTAAGAGTTTTAAAACTCTCCCCACTCACCCTGAGCACGTTTACTTTACTTGCATAGAAAAGCGAGTTGAGTGCTGAGGTCATTTGGCGGAGTAACTTATGAAATAATATATAAAGTTTGCCTCAAAACAGGAAAAGCGATGAGGTCATTTACATAGTCTCATTTTAATGGTAATAGTTTTCATTTATGACGTTCATGTCTAATTTGGCTCCATGGGAACACTACCAACCGTCTATCTTCTATAACGCTGTGTGTAAAGGACCAGGAAATTCGCTTTATGCTCATTTCCCTTTTAACTTACGTAACTGTATAAGTCGTTTTAATTCAAACTTTATTTTCGACCCTAATAACGCTTTTTTCAATCTTAAAGTAGAAAAATAAATTAAAAATAGTCGAAACCTAATTGCACACCTGTGGGTCTAGTGAAAATGGGTACAAGTCAGATATAACCTGAGTGAGAAGGAGATTAAGAGGAAACAGGAGGGCAGTTTTTCCATACAAACGTAGTCCCCTGTTTCCTCCCTGGATAATGCCAGTAGAGCAATAATTTTTTGTCCAAAAATCTATGGCTACTATTGATATGTTCCTATGTTTTCCTTTTTACGATAAATTGATTGTCAAAAGAGATATTAACCTTCAAAAACCTAAAAAAAATGCCAGATTTTCCGCTGTGTTCACACATCCAGAAAACAAATTTGACTAGATTATTAAAAAAAAGGAAAACAAACACGGCCAAAGCCTTTTTTTAATGTTTAATGAAAAAATTAGTTAAATAGGTTAAGTTTTGGGGAAGAAATCAGGGGACTACGAAACGTTGTTTTCATGAAATTTTAAAAGGTATTTTCGGTCCAAGCTGCAGTTGTCTCTATCGCGATCTGCGCGGGAGAGGCGGGCAGTGCGGGACAGCGACACATTTTACAAATACCTAATTTTCAATTCTCTCCACCTTACTGTTTCCTCTTAAGTCTTACAATAGAGTTGTGACCTTTTGTACGTAGTTTATATGTGACTTGTACCCCTTTTCATTAGTTAGACTCACAGACATCTAAAACACTCTTTTTAAGCGCAATTAGTGAATTGATTGAGAACTTTGTGGAGCTTGTTCACCCACACCACAAAGTTGACGCCAAAACGATTGATTCGACTCACCTTTGTTTTTAAACAAGTGTACTCGGGTTATAGGATACCTTTTATTTGACCACGGTGAACTGAAAAGGGGTGCGGGTGCGACGTGAATTTGTGGGCATCTCTTAGTAATATGTATATTTCTTGGAGATTTATATTTCACTTTTGCTATTAATTGTAGTTAATTGAAATTGTAAATTTTATGGAAATTAGGTACCAGTATACCTTAATTTTAGATGCCTTCCGTTATATCCAAGATGGTACATATTTTGCTACACAGACGTCACAGTATGTAATATAGAGTATCGAGTTCTATGAGACTCCACAGTAGCGGCAACGGTATAGAATATTCAAGTGCTTTTTTGCTGGGCATATCTCTCTACTCTTTCCACTAGCTGATTTTAATAATTAAATTTCCCCGAAACTTTCCTAGCGTTACATCCTGACGGCAACAAAGGAGCGTGTGCTATTATTATGCAAATACAAGGATTGAGCGGTTTGTCTTTCTTTGCCATTCTTTGTAACTTGCGGGATCTAATTTCGGGCAAAGGTCAGACCTCGTCAGGATTGTTCATATTGAAATAAGATTATCTGCTGAAATTTTAATACTTCTTATCATACGTATGATATCAAGGAACAATATTCTGCAAATATATAAGAGATATGTGATAATCTGAGGATGTTATTAGATCATTAACCTTTTCGATGCTGTGTCAACCATAGCACTTGCAAGTCACACGCCATGTAGCCATAATAGCGGAGCAGGGGGCTAGTTTTAACAGGGGTAGGTATTAACAGGCATTTAGCTCCTAAAGTAGGCACTACAAAGAATCCAAGGTTATAATTTCGGGCCACAACGACGAACATGGCACGACACACCGATTGCCCGCCGAGCGCCGCCTTGTGTGTTGTGGCACATGGGTGCAAAAATACAGATGAACGGATTTTTTATTTGTACTTTAATTAGTTGGTTTGGGATTGTGGGATATATCCAAGGTTTATTTAGTTAACCATTGCATTTGCGTGTCTTTTTTATTCAATGTGTGCACAGTTCTTCTTCCGTGCTTTATCCCTTTTATTTGGGGTGGGCCCGCCTCGTTTTTAGGCGGCTAAATAGTCGATCTTGGGTTGTCTTTCCATCGACCTGCGCCCGTTCCATGTCTTTGGCAGTACCTCTGGGGTTAGTTTCAACAAAATGAGCGAAGCAAATATTAACCATATTTATTATAAAAGGAGGAGGTTCCCAATTCGTGCTAATAATATTTTATGTATGTTCCCCGATGACTCGAACATGGCTGGACCAATTCGGATGATTCTTTTTTTGTTTGCAAAGGTAGGGTAAAAAGGGATGATGGGGACCACTTAAGCGAGAATTTAAATTATAAAAAGAATTGAAACAAAATCTTAATTGCAACCGTCTCATAACAAAATCTACTTAGTTGGCTATCATTTGAGATCAATAACCATCACAATAATTATCAAATTAGGCAAATATACGAGTTTGAAAAAAAATCAGTTTTGACTCCCATTGCACCGAGGTAAGGGTAATCGTGGTCAAGTCACTAGCAGGCAAGCATAACTGGCCGCGACTTTGTTTCTCGCGCGACAAAGCCTCAGCTGTCACTGTCACACTTTATCGAGTGGATAGAGATAGGTAGCATTTGTCGCGTGTCACAGTGCGCTAGAGGTACTGTAGGGTTATGATGCAACGTTTTGTCACGCGATAAATAAATGATAAAGCATCCGTCACTCTTACACACTATTTGTCAGAACGTGACGGATGCTTTATCATTTATTTATCACGTGACAAAACGTTGTATCATAAGCCTACTGATCCTCATTACCCAAAAGCAGTCTAGCAAGAAAAAAAAATCAAATAAAATATATCGATACCTTTAGGCTCAAAGGGCGTAAGCTCCATTAGAATATTACGTCCTTTGAGTCTAAAGGTATCGATATATATTAGCAACACACGTGATTTATGTTTGAAATCATTTATATTGAATATACGAATAAAGGTCTACAAACGTCACATTACAAATAAATTAATTAATGAGATGGTACTTATCGCTTATTGAGTGAAAATTTACATCGGTTAGCCGCAAAAACAAAAAAGATCTTTGGTTCCCGATTCCGTAGCCATGCTGGCACGGCCACGGCCAGCTCGCAACAATAGCAAGGGGCACAGAACGGGGTGGGGGGGAAGCCATTTACGTGTCTCTAGTGGTTGTAGTTTTGTAGAGTTGGGGGTGACCAACATTGCCCGCTGATTCCTATTACCCGGATCTTCCCTACACCTTCTAAGGAACTCTGCAAATATTACAGGTACAGCGATTTTGCTATTCTTTTATAGTGACTCGTGCATTTATTTGCTGTAGAATTGACACGTTTAAAGTCAGTTATTTTTATTCTAACTGAATAAGATCCGAACGTAACGTAAATCCTTACGGGGCGCCACGCGCCACTTCCAAAAATGGTTTACGAGTTAGCAGTACAGGACCATTTAACATGTCAATAAAAAAAAAACATACATATTGACATAATTATATTGCTTTATTTTTCGTTACAGTCCTAAATCTAAATAACAAATCTTACGTTAATTCTTACCCCTTAATTTACCCCAAAAATGGGGCAAGTATTAATTGCTGACTTTAAAAAGAATGCTTCTATCTCCGAAATTAAACAATCTAAACAAAAAATTGTTTACAGTATGAAAAATGAATAAATAGTTGTCATGTAGCTAAACAAAGAAAACTATAAAATTGTTAAATTTAGAAACATACATGCATTAAGTAGTTTGAAAACGGTTAATACATGCCCCCCGCTCCCCTAGTGTCAAAACCGAAACAGAACTTTATGATGGTGCATGTAGGTCTATATCGCTCTACGCTCTGTGACGGATTAATCCGTCTTTGGCGTTGAACCTACGAGCTACGGTGTGGATATATCCGTCGTTGGCGTCGAATAGGTTAAGCCTGTTGCTATTCTATTGAGTATCTATCATTGTTAAAATCCAAAGTTTACCTACCTTTGCCAATTTCTGATTTATTGTTTGATTTTCAATATTGACCGTTATCCCATCAAAACTTATTAATAATTCCAAAATCATCTGCATTCTATTGAATCATACGGTAGCGGCGCGGAACAAGTGCACAAAAATTGTTCGACGTTCCATCAATCCCGAGCCAACCCGGAATCCAATCAATTTATTCTAGCAATAAATTGAATTTAGAGTGTTGAGCGTAGAATTATTTTTATCCTATTTATACCGTGCCCGACTTTAGCTTGATGATTTTATACGTATTGTGAAGATTAAACAGACTTACACAAATTACTTTGTTTATCTCTTTTGTCGCCATTTTATCGATAACATTAGGTACGAATGTTTGGAAATATGTATTATAAATTATAATCTTTAGCTAACTGTATATTAAAATAAAAAGTTTACCAGCTCGTAATTCACTCAAATTATTTAGAAGTCCCATTAAATTCAAAAATTAAATTTCAAGTTCATAATTCAAAAGGTGCACATTCATTTTAGATACATTTATTTAGAGTCCACTGTCCAACTATTCTTATTTTCTGTCTTCCTTTAACTTGGATTGGAATCAATTATAATGGTACCTATTTTACTGTAGAAAAACCTTTTAGTGACATTAGAGCAAATCAAAAAATAAGCATTATGGGTGTAACCATCGAAGGCTACTTATTTTGCGAAAATATGCTGAAACATATTACCTTTCCACTTAATACGTATCATCATATGGAGCATGTTAACCTATAGCGAACCACGAACAACTGACTTTGTGTCGGAAAAGCTTTTAAGGAACAATCGTGCCGGATTAGCCTTTCTGCTTCGCCCGCCTGAAGAATGCAAATGGTTCGCTATTTACGTTATCTGCTGGAGGACTCAAATCTTGTTGTAGTGATGTTTGTGGCGTACTACAGATGAGTTTTGTCTACTTTTTCACATTCTTGATTAATTACTCTACTTTGGTTTTTATAGACATCTAAACGCTTTCTCTCATTTAGACGACCTACATCGACTACAATTCTGTTTATAAAAAAAGGATACTAACGAGCTAGGGCACTTAAAGCACAAAATAAGAATAAGTACTACGTATAGAAGCCTTTCTCCCTAACAAAACTGCCGTTCGCGTCGGATGACCGGACGGAGCTGACCCGCATCCGACCGTCTCTCTGTGTCGCATAACGCGTATATAACACGTGCTATTTTTTCCACCCTAGGTAATAATGACCGCACAACGGAATCGCGGAGTGAGTCAGTCCTGCTTAAAGTTAGCATAAAATTAAGGCCCTTGAGAGAAACTCATTCGCGAGTTTAAAAACGTGTTGCCTTAATATTACCTTAGTTAATTACCTGAGCATTGTGCCGTTAAATTTTCCCTTTGTTGAAATTTACAATCCTTCCAAGGGAATATTTCCCTCGCGGAGGACATTTAAAATTTTTGTTATGCCCTCTTTTTAAGGAAGGACTTTAATTGGTTGGTTGTTCCCACTACAGAATAAGGAATGTCTGTTGGCTCAATTAGTGTTCCTTTGATTAAATAATATGTTCAGTGTTACACTGTTCTTTTCTCATTTTATTATTGACCAGCTTTTGTCCGTGCCTTCGCCTACGTTATACACATAGTATTTAGGCAAGACCGCGGATTTTGACCAATGTGACATAGACGTAACATAAAAAAAATTACGTGACGTTATCATAAAACGTTACATACAATAACTTGTCGTAAAGCTTTGATCATACTGGCAAATATTCTCATTAGATAATGTAACTATAAAAATACATATTATAAAATACGAGTATAATTAAGTTTTTAGTGGCTAAAAACATAAAATACTTTCGTTACGTTTATGTTCAATTTTGTAAGAATGTAACGTAAACGTAACGTAAGTTTGAAAATACTATTATTTTCATGGTGAAATAACGACATTTTGAATATGCCTTAAAAACATTACCCTATCGTATTTAGAAAAAAAAAACCGTTCCAAAATAACCACTACTTACCGTTCAAATCACACATGCACTTAAGACGTTATTTTGCAAAATTATGACTGAGTCTGAGTCAACTTTGACTGCCATTTGTGACGAAACTGACAAGATTTCTTTAATTCTTTGGTATTATTCTACAAGAATATGAGTTCCTATTGTATAAAACCACATTTATAACAAAATTGGCTTTATAACTAGCTCTATAACGCGTCACCAAAGTATTCGTAACATAAACGTGGAATTCAGGTCAATGAAAAGGGAAGATAAAAAAATTAAATTATTTGATAATCATGATTCCGCAATCGGTAGGACCGTCGTTAATATCATTAAATTTTGTTTCAAACAAAAACATGATCATGACGAGTTAAATATCATTAAAATAACAGGGGTATAAGTACTAGTGCTCGAAAAAAATTGTTGACTTTCGTTATGTTTTGGACGGTTTTTTTTAATTTTTATAATTTATTTAAAGGGTTTAATTATTGCGTTTGCGACCTTGGAAAATTTTATTGCGTAATATAATAAAATTGTTTTTAAAGCTCTAGGTGTTAGCAATTTTTTGTAATCATCATGGGAAATTTGAAACGTCCAAATTAGTCAAAATCCGCGGCTCTGCCTATATCTCAAGGGGATTTCTTAATAGTGTATAAACTAATAGGTTTCTTCTTCAATTCAGGACTTGGTTTAATCCATTTTATTGTTACCGCGGTATTAAGTAACTAACTTGCAAATCTTTAAACACCTTCACAAACTTTCACATTTATAATATAAGGAGGATAGATATATTATCATACGTTGGAAGTGATATTTAGGACTGATATTTAGCAGAAAAAAAAGAACTATGAGGGTTCTTTTTTTTCTGCTTGAGGTGTGGACCAACATTTTTAACCTCCGACGCAAGAAAAAGAGTATTATAAGTTTGACGCCAATGTCTGTCTGACTGTATGTGGCATCGTAGTTCTCGAACTGATAGACCGATTTCGATGCGTTTTTTTTAGTGAAAGCAGGTTTCCTTGCAAAGTCGATCCCGCAATTTGAAGGGTATCAGCTCTTTTCCAAAATGATGTAAGGCTTTTTCGGTATAAAATGGAATTTAGGACAAAAATAACATTTAAAAAAACCGGTCAAGTGCAAGTCGGACTCGCGCACCGAGGGTTCCGTACAAACTTGTAAGTAGATAGGTACGTGAATAGTTCAAGAAAAATTGTATGGCGGTTAGCTTAGTAGGAGCAAATAAGTATGTGTACGATTTTTGAAAATTTCTAAAAAACGATGCAATTTAGGAAAACCGTTTTATTTTTCCTGTAATATTTCGGACGATATTAATAATTGGTAATTATTACAGATTTTTCTGTTCAGTAACTTCCAAGATAATAGGGGGGAATGGTATTTTTTTGAACGTTTTTGGTCATAAATCAAAAGGTACAAAATTAAGAAAAAAAATAAAAATGGCTTTGGAATCTACAAATTAAGCCCTTTCATTTGATATCCCACTCGATATAATAGCTCTACTTTTGTTTTTCCACATCCCATTTCGGACCCCTAAAAAAAAACTTTTTCACTATTCCAAATTTCAAGTCGATAGCATCAGTAGATCCTGAGATATCTTGCTGTGACAGACGGACAGACAGACAGACAGACAGGGTCGCACCATAAGGGTTCCTTTTTTACCATTCTGGTACAAACTGATGGAAATAAAACTTAAATAAAAACAAAACCCTAAAAAGTATACTACTCTTAGTCGGGGTTTTTTTTAATGTTAGCCTCTACGCTACATAACACACTTCCTACAGTTATCAAATACAATTTTTATTATCATTCACTAGCTGTTGCCCGCGACTTCGTCCGCGTGAAATTCGAATACCCATGTGGGTGGTTAAATTGTAGTACCGCTTTTACATAACTTCATAGGAAAAGGAGTGTGTCCTCCGTCTTCCGAAAATCGATTTTTCCGAAAGGAGATTAATACCAGTCCCATATTTTACCACTTTTTTTTTTCTCAATAGCTTTATTTCCAAAGGCATTTCTAACCATTCCCATAAATTTCTACTATATTTATTTATCAATAGGTTTTATTCCTGATGGGTTTTCTAACCAGTCTCATAATTTACCACTTTTTATTTTTTCCGGAATCGATTTTTATGAGGTGCGGATCTTCTTTGTCGCATATTTTGCTAATCAGCTTAATTTGTCATTATTTTGGGTCAAATGGATTTATAAGAGAAGCGGACGAAGCACCTCGACTTGGTTCGTCCCCAGCCGCCCCCCGGCCCCCTCAAGCTGATTCTCCCGATTTTTCGTATGTTCTCCCGACTCCCGACAAAGAAGAAAATCTCCCGACAAACGACTTCATTTTAAAAGTTAGTCCGATCCACTCAAGGTGGTCCGGCCAGCGAAAATTTCTGCTGTTTCAGGCTAAAAAAAAGCTCGCGCGTCGAAGCTCCTGACCAAAGTCTCAAAATCCCGACATATTGTTTCCTGCTCCCGATAGTACGGTAATTCCAACCTTGCACGGCCCCCACCTGGTACGACTTTTGCCGCGCCCAATAAGGGTTGCGAGTTTGTCATGTCTCAAAAAAATCACCTCGTTCTATTTGCCAACGGTCGCCGGACCATAGGAAACGTGCACGAAGGTGGCAGCACTAAACGACAAAAGAGACACGGGCGAACAATAAAGGAAACTACTACCTCTGTCAAATTAAGCTGTCAATGTCAATATCTAAGTGTCAATGTCAAATATAGTAAGTCGTAGCTACACTGACGTTAATCGTCCGTCATCACGATAAATTAACAGCGTTTTCGTCAATGTGACCTCAGCATGAGATGATTTAGATAGGCGGCACCAGTTGGCAGCACCTTCGTCGTGCACGTTCCCTATACACACGCGTCCGCTATTATTTCGACTTTTTAAAAAAGTAATTTATTTCTTTCTTTTTAAAGTCAGTTTAATTTCGTAAATATTTCTTAAATTTCTTCTTTATTTGCGTTAATCCTTTGATCTTGAATTTGTCAGAGTCAGAAACAATATACAGTAAAAACAAGTCATTTGCGAATATTTATTTTAATTCGAATTTTTATTCCGAAGAAACTCAGATAGTGCCCAATTGCCCATCTCTGGTCCTATATTATTAACTATTTAAAATAAAACTAAGAAACGTAATGATACATTTTGTATTTGATATAGCTTAAGTAAATAAAATAAATTTTACCCCTATACATAAACTTACTGATAGTGACTACTTTGTCAAACATACTAAACGATTACTCGTTATTCAATTGCTAGAGAAATGTACTCAATAATAACATGATAATTAGCGTGAGGAAATTATACCTACACACCTATTATGTCAATCAGACCAAATAATTCGTGTAAGGTAAGTGCGGGTAATAAGGCTTAAGGAAGAATAAATAAGTTTTTAAATAAACCAAATATTATACTATACAATATAAAAAATATATATTACTTCCATCATAAACAAAAACCAAAATCAAAATTTTTGTTAGGCCTTACCTACTTATTACCTGCACCTACTGCGTTGCGAGACTTGCATCTTTTTACATGTAATGTTTTTGATGGGATCTTATTTCTTTTTGTAAGTGATCTTCCTTTATTTATTACATTCCAATCCATTCTTTTCAATTTGAACCGCAAATAACTTTGTAATCGCATGTATTTGTAAAGGATTACAAACTTATGTGTGCAGTTGTGATTGAAATAGCAATATTTTTAGGTTTTTTAGGACTTGATAGGCTAAAAACTAGCTATGTTTAAAATTTGGAGCTTGTAGGTCTGCTAGAAGTACCTTAGAATTATGATGATCATCAATCAGTGAATCCGTGATCGTTCTTAAACTACACGTTCAAATTGAATGATATTACGAATATACTATATAAGTCTTATTGTGCCCTATATATATCCCTGGAATTTCAGGGTTCTAGCTTTAGCCAGTACAAAATTACGGGAGGCTGAAAATGGCCTGAATGGCTTCGAGAAAAGGATGGTACGGCCGTGCCTTTGTTCTGCTCGACCTGGCGGAGGCACTGCCGTGCCGTGCATTTCAAATAGTTTTAACTCAATTCGGATGTTGACTAATGTTGAACTTTACAACATAATAATAGTCACATGGATTGGAAAATACTAAATTATCATAACACAAAAGAAGTAAACAAAAAAGGCACATACATCAGGACATGTGAAACAAAATAAATGCTTGGCTTCTTTATGCTGTCAACATAAAGGCACGATAAATCCCTGGATCTGCTGCTGGAAAAGCATGGAAATGATTGGCATAGGTAGCTGTTTGGTTGATACTAAGTATACTTAAGGGTGGGTACTGCCGTTCATCTGTGCTCTATTACCCAATAAAAATCGAGACACGTATGAAAAAAAAAACGAATTATTTAAAGAAAACTTACCCTCACCTATCTTAGTTATGCGTACAAGGCACAAGGTATGCTTTCTAGATACCTCGCGCGGGCAGTGGTGGGGCAGGTGACAAATCTACACGAATTATTCGATTTTATTTAATTTTCCTAGTCTCAATTTAAAATGTTAGTTATACTTTAAGTACGACAAAAGTGAAATTGTTTTTTTTAGATCGTATACACCTTGTAAGAAATTGTTGACAATATTTTCTATTTTTGTGTCCATTGCAATATATTTCTGGTGCCTTTTGCGGAAGGTATCGGGACGAACTTCATTTTGCATGACACTAAAATCAACTGCTTGTGCCTCATCTTTAAGTTCAGATAAAACTAACAATATATTAGAATTCTTTCTAATAATATTGTTAATTTTTTTGTGCCAGCTTTCGGTGACATTGTTTGTGCGGTGACGGTGCTGAAAGCAAGATACGATGCTTATCATTTCAGTAGTTATCCATTGCGACGACATGTACCGATTAAATCTTTCAATCGCTGGAATATTTGGTGCCTCCGCCGAAATTTGAAACCAACCCTCATGTATTTTTAAGGCCGGTAAATGTGCCAGGGCAACACATTTTGCTGCGTAGCTGCAACCTTCGCGACTGGTTAGAATATCCCATTTTTCGGCATTTTTATAAACTGCTTGCGAAAAATGAAAGTAGCACCCTTTGATTTGTGCCAACGGATACGACTTGCGAAATGCGATTATTGCCGCTTTCTCAAAATCAATTTTTAATTGATCTGGTTGAAAACTAGGAATGTTTTCTTTAAATAATTCGAACATTTTTTCATACGTCTCCCGGTTTTTATTGGGTAATAGAGCATAAATACATGGCATTACTTTTGTATATTCAGCATCAGAGCCGATATCTGCGTGAAAGGTGTACAATTGTACGAATGGTTTCGGAACCACTCTAAAAGTACCGTCTGCAAAATATATTCTGCAATTACCAATCCATTCCTTAGCCTTTGTAGTTATAAACACAAGAATGTCATGTTCCTTGATACAAAGCCAGCCCTTAGCTAGTCTCTCGTGCAATGTCACATTTTCACAGCATTCAAAAGATTCTGCATCGTTGCGGGCTCTATATAGCAAACTTTTCTTGCTACGTAGTCCTGGAAGTTTGTCCACGTATTCTTCGGTCTTATATTGCTTCATTTCTTCATTAAATAAGAAAGGAATAGGCTTGTACGAAGTTGCCACCGTCTTCTTTGAATTAACTATACTCCGTTCTATATCTATACTTTGATAATCAGGTACGCAGCAATGTTCACGCTCCTTAATGATTTCAGTTTCTTCATTATTTAGCTTGATAGAGCCATTACACGTAAATGTCTTATCACAAATCCACACGGAAGTGCCAGATTTACAATTTTCTCGTTTGAGATAATGTCTGCGCCCTGCCTTGACCAAAATTCTTCCTTGGCGGCTGCTTTCAATGAAGCTAAATGATGCTTTTGAAGAATGAGACGCCAAAGAACGTTCATTGTCTTCATTGGATTCCATTTGAATTGCTTTTATAAAAAAATTATTCAAATTATTTTATTTCGAGGAAATAATTATGCTCGCAATACGACTTTGAATTATGTGACAATGTCACATTGAAGTACAGGCATGATGGTTATTAAAGGCAGTCATAGCTGCGCGACACGTACCTACTCGACCGAAAAAATAACGTGAAAGATGCAAAAAAATATTGCATTGCGGAAGGTTGCCACAGTACGGACCTAAATTCGGATCACAAATTTTTCTGGCTTCCGCATTAACTATCTGTGTGTGTAATGTTACCGGCAATCTGTACGATCCGGCATTCTATATGTATAATACCTAGGCAATGTATAGAATACCTAAAACGTTTAGATAAGTCATAAAATATTATTCTTTTATAAATACTTTACCTAGGTACTCGTATTCTATACAATATCGATAGCGCGGTCGGCAATGTCGACCTATTATGTAGGTATACGATATGGAAAAATCTTCTTATTACTAACTTATATGTACTGTTTACTTGTTTATTACAAAATAGTGATAAAGCAAATTAGCAAAATATGCGACAAAGAAGATCCGCACCTCATAAAAATCGATTCCAGAAAAAATAAAAAGTGGTAAATTATGAGACTGGTTAGAAAACCCATCAGGAATAAAACCTATTGATAAATAAATATAGTAGAAATTTATGGGAATGGTTAGAAATGCCTTTGGAAATAAAGCTATTGAGAAAAAAAAAAGTGGTAAAATATGGGACTGGTATTAATCTCCTTTCGGAAAAATCGATTTTCGGAAGACGGAGGACACACTCGGAAAAGAACTTCCATCGAATCATAAAAAGATTTATAGGTACATGTAAAGGTTATCTCCTCTGTGTCCGCCTCAGAACCTTCCTTTCAGTGTAGATTCTCTATATACACTTCAATTTTAACGGCAATAACTTGACAATGGATAGTTTTGGTTTGAAAAGGTTGGATCCTAAAACTTTTACAGACTCGTGAGATTTTACAAACATATAACCTAGACAACTTATCAGTGAATATGACTGTGAGTGTTAAATTGTATATCACTACGAGGTTGGTCATAAATCATGACCGTGTCTTCAGTTAATAAGTCGCACCGTTAGAATGAAAGCGACCTAATTCAAAACTATCAAAAATTTTGAATTAAGTCGCTTTCATTCTAACGGTGCGAAGTATTCTTTTCAATAACCATCTTAAATTCGGAAGCACGAATCGGAAACGTTCGTCTAAGTATACTTTTCAAGCAACATACATAAATTAGTCCCTAAATGATTAAAGTACCGTCATTGAATTTACTCAGTAAGAACTGTTTGTAAATGATAAAACCTACCTTGTTTTTTTGTCGTCATGTGTCTGCGAACGGAGTGTAAGCAATATTTACTAGTCAATTTCGAAACGAAGCTGTCATTACACGTATACACACCATAAGAACCCAGTTTACATTCTGGTATTATTACTTAACATAACCAAGAAATTACACTTAAACGTTTTAATAACGTAAGAAACTGGTATGAGACGTAATAAAGATCCTTTCTTGTAGCCGGGTGACAAGTAAAATTAACATTCACCGCCAAATTACTTAGCAACAAAACAGATTCTATCTACAATCTTTGCGATATAAGCCGCCATCTTGTACAAGTTTTATCGCCAACATTTAGCCCCTGACCCGGTTTGTAAGTACTTTGTATCAAAACAGTGCCGTGTTTTCTCTTAAAACACGCGGAATTGCTTTAACTCGGCAATATTGTTAAGAATTCATATTTGTCTCAATATCAAGGTTGCGTTTTGTCTTGGTATACTTATTGTACGTATTTTCTGTGAAACCTTTCCACGAATCTGAAGTACCTAAACGATGGGAAGAATGTCAAATTTGTTTTCTGTCTACGAATAACGTCTTATGTATAGTGTCTTTAGTAATTTATTTATTTATTTATTTTTTATTTATTTAAAAACATCACACAACTATCATTACAGGCTTATCCTAATGCGACAGTGTGGAATACTTACATCTACGGACTTATAATAATACAAAATTTATACACATATCACATATTACAACACATTATAACACAAAACATAAAGCGTGACTTTGTGAATTCGTTCAGAGAGCAAGAGAAGATGTCTACCTCATCTGCCACTCTATTTAATGCCCGTATTGCTCTGGTGACGGGGGCCTGACGAAGCAGCTGCGTGCGCGCGCGAGGCTCGGCCAATAGACTCGGCCGAATGCGCCGCCACACGTACCGCTCCGGAACGTTCAGTTGCACTTCGGCCAGCACTCCAGGGTTGAACAACTTGCCCCGCAACAACTTAAATATATATGAGGCGAGCGCCAACTCCCTTCGTACTTCCAGCTTATTGTATCCTACCATCCCTAAGACGAACAAAGTCGGATACATTAGCGGATAGAATGGATAAACACCATACAATTTTAAATATAAAAATCTAACGAATTTATTTTGTATACGCTCCAACATGAACCTATATTAAGTCTCATGCGGGCTCCAGACGACTGCATTACATTCTAAATGGCACTTAACTATCGCCTCGTACAGCGCACGAATCGCGTTAATATTGGTAAATGCACGCGATTGTCGCATAACGAAACCAAGATTCCGGAAAGCTTTTTTCGATACCTTAATAATATGATCCCGAAAGCTAAGATCCGATTTAAATAGCACTCCTAAATCCTTGATTTCGTTGACACGCTGCATCTGGGTGCCGTCTAACATGTACTGGTAGCAACGCGGGTTCCGTGATCTGCTAAACGAAATTACTGTACATTTAGACGCGTTAAACCGTAATTTATACGCTTGACTCCAGCCTACTACTCGATCGATGTCCTCCTGTAGTTTTAGACAGTCTGAGCTGTCGTTTATTCTCCGAACTAGCTTTAGGTCATCAGCAAAGAGTAAACAAACCGAGTCTCGAACGACTTCGGGAAGGTCATTGACCATTAAAATAAATTCTAATGGCCCTAAGTTACTCCCCTGGCTTACCCCAGACCTCGTAAAATATGGCTGCGATAGATGACCAGCATAGTCCACATACTGCCGCCGGTTACTCATATAGTTGGCAAAGAATGTAAGAGTATGTGGACTAAAACCTACATTTGCCAACTTACCTAAAAGGACATCATTGTCGACGGTGTCGAACGCCTTCCAGAAGTCGAAATATGCCACATCAACCTGGTCTCCGGCATCTACAGCTGGAACTATGTTGACCATGAGATGCAGTAGGTTTCCCGTAGTACTACGTGCATTCCTGAAGCCATACTGGGCGTCCGATAATTGGCAGCTCACTTGCGCCTGTACCGATTTATGCATCGCCGATTCGAATACCTTAGCAGGTGTACACAGTACTGCCACCGGCCGATAATCACCAGTACTAGGTCCACCCTTTCCCTTTGGTACCGGGACTACTCTCAGTTTCCACTTTTCAGGAAAGACCGCAAATTTGAGACAAGTGTTAAAGATATGACACAGCGGCTCGGCTAAAACACTGCGGCAATCCTTAAAAATGTAAGGGGGAATCCCGTCCGGGCCCGCGGAGCGCTTCGACTTGAGCGCTCGGAGCGCGCGCCGCACCTCCGCCGGCTCAAGGCGCGCCATTGCCTTTAGTTATCCATAACAATATCTGAAACCCAAAATTTTAGAGTTAATCGATTTGGAGACAGTGCATGATTTTGCTTTCTTAATTGGTACGCGTAGTCTGCATTAACGTAAACATTTCATAATTTCGTATAAAACAACTTTATCTATATCCATATTATAATTTCCCTACAATATGTTCAGGAATGATAAGCAAATGGCCTATATTAAGAAACCCGTACCTGTAGTCGCATCTTAATGTTTACATTAAAGCACACTGTATTTTAATGTTTACATTAAGTATCGATAATAACAAACAATACCGCGCGGGGGTCATTTATTCCGGAAAAATCTTAACGCCGCGATGGGTATCAGCGTAATTAGTCCCATTACTTTTTCGTTGAATTCGTATTTCTTCTCATTCTATATTCGTCACACATTATTTATTTGTCTTGTTCGCTATATGTCTCTATCTTCCTAAGTCTAATACTATATAAACTTGTCGTATTTCGTCACGGTCTTTCTAGGACTATATCTTTGTTTATATCTCTCGTTTTTAGTATCATTCGCACTTTATCTTTAGACACATTCGTTATTGGTCTCTCTCTGTTTTTGTCGTTATTGGCAACTCGTCTCGTTCTTTTTTGGGCACGTTCGCTACTCGTCCTGTACGACGTACGTCTTAGTCGCTTTATTCATATCTTTTTTGCCGGATCGTTTAATCATAGTTTAATGAACAAATTAAAATTTAGTAATTTACGGTTTTTCATTACTTTGAAATTTGCCTATATATGAAGCGACGTTTCGTTGTGCAACTCCGGGGACATATACAGGATGGAAAAAAATTGGGGCCCTGAAGGGTAACCACAAAGTACCTTTATATACCGGGTGATCAATCTAAATGGGTCTGGGTCAGTAGGGAGAAGTCACAAACTAAAAGAGATAGAGAAATCTGTTCCTGGGAACCATGTCGTCGATTTTAGATTTAATAAAAACTGCATTATTATTTTTTTTGATAAATCTCGTACATGTGTTTGGCCGCCAAAAAATGCACAGTAACGGTCGTGAAATGGTAACGCACGGTAACATACGAGAATGAAGGTAACACACGTGAAATTTGTAAAGATATGCATAATAAATAAAACATATATTTGTCACAGAAACATCAAATATTTTTAGTCAATACCACGTCCAAGACGCAAAACGAATTATATCAACTTAGAATTGGACTGAAAACGAATGAGACTAATTAAGAATGTGATCAACATCGAACGTATGCAAAAAATTTAGGCGAATAATTGAATAATGAAGAATGAGTCCTAAGAAGACCGTAAATACGATTAAGACTGAGACAAGTTACAGAATTAGACTTAGGAAGATAGAGACATATAGCGAACACGACGAATAAAGAATGTGTGTCGAATATAGAATGACACAAATACGAATTGAACGAAAAACGAATGGGACTAATTACGCTGATACCCCGCGATGCAGCCTGTAGTATGGAGATTTTACAGATGTAACAGCGCCATCTACCGGGGTATTGTTACACTAAAGTTTATATAGAAAACTAAACAACTAAATGTTATACACAGTTAAACATAAAGTTTTAACTTCTTATTATTTGTGTTTTATTCAAACTTAGGTTTCATACCTACAAATAAGTTAATAGTACCACTTGAAAATGCAGGCCATATTTGCACGGGTTCGGTTCAGGAGGTCCGAGTTGTATTTAGCCATAGTAAGCGAAACGCCTTAGTTGTATATTGTCCAGGTAGAGAGATGTCTCAATGTGTAAAAGGTCCTCATTGCAATATTCCATAGTAGGCGAAAGGACTTGGTTGTAAAACGTCGTAATATTATAAAGTTTTTATAGGCAAATGGGCCAGATGATCATAACGACAATATATAATTTCATTATTACCTCACCAGTATTTCAAAATGCTTATCCTTACTTTATGCTTCCAACGACAGGTCATTTGGCAAATTACATAGTTAACGAGTCCATCTTTCTTAAATCCATCTATTCAGGATAGATTGAATACATTATTCATTATCCATACAACTTAGGCGTTTTGCAACTGTGACGTTTTACATATTTGGACATTTTGTAACTATGACATTTTGACGAGCTTGACCTTTTGCTAAGATAGTCCTTATACAATTGAGACCTTATGCAATTAAGTCGTTCTGCCTACTTATGCATGTCACGACCTAGACGTTTTGCTAAGTAAGTCTTTGTAAAACTAAGACTTTTGCATGCCATGCCCAAATACAACTTTGACCTCCTGAACCGAATCCATTTATACATATTGTAGAAAACTTAAGATATGCATGTAGATAAAAGTATGTAAGCGACTGTACATAATTAAGCATTATGCACCAGTCACATAAATAACTTTTAGGTAACGATACCGCGAAATAACAATTAAGACATCAGAATTTAGATTGTTAAGAACCTAGAAAAATACTTTTGTGGAAATTCAAACCGTCAACCGAGCTGCATAAATACGAATAGAAATATCGTTGGACCGAATCGTTTTGCCCACCAGAGCGGATATTTAATCGTTTCGGATTTTATTCCTTTTCATCTCTGTCCATAAAGTACGTTATATCTATGAAGCTTTATCAATTTGCCTTGTATATAAAATGTTTGAAAACAATGCAATATATATACCTACTTGCTATTTTCAACACTTATTGCGGCCGCCAACAACCCATAAAACAGAAATGACAATAACATTTTTACTTAAAAAAACCCAACTGCGATGCAAAAAATACCGCGCATTAAAGTGCATAAATCCGCCATTTTGATTTGGTTTTACGAATTTTATGTACCCAGTGACACTCGCGCCATCAAGACTATTTTTCTTCTATTGATGTATTTTATCGAAATCGGGTGTGTCATTCTAATGATGTATTTTATCGAAATCGGGTGTGTCATTGAGTAGTTACAAGCGGACATAGGAACGAACATACATACATACAGGTCAAACACACTTTAGGGCTTCGCCGCAGTCGGGTAAAAAATATTCCGTAAACAATTTAGCTTAGGTAACTACCTACTGTTGAAGTATACGGGATAGTAGGGAAATACCGATAGTTCTTAGACCGATTTATTTCACAGCAACAGTATACAGTACAAGTATTTACTTATCTATTTAGAGAGGACTGCTCTGGTCTACTGCCATGAATCGAATGCCCCGCAGTCTCTACCTCGATCATGCCCGTCAACCTCGTATTGGCGCGAAGCGAGTGTAGAGGGGCGCAGCAGTGGCGCCAGCGGAAGGAGTCAAATTCACAATCATGTTTATTTAAAATTGATAAGTACTCTAAATTGCAAAAATGTATTCAGAATTATAGAGAATAATTAATAAACTATTTATTACTCCTTACAGCTCGGCCATCCTGTTCAAGGCGGGACCTCACGCCTTAAATCAACATTACACACTAGGAAACTAATTTTATTACATATTATTATTATAACCTTACCTATTTGATTATTTACACCGATCACACAAGGGAAATACTTTTATTTTTATTTTGTTATAGCTTTGTTTACAATTTCATTATTCACACAGATCAAACTAGGAAAATACTTTTATAACATGACATTATAACATTATCTACGACTTGATTATTTACTCTCATTACATATACATCTTAAACAATTCTTGCATTCAATGTAATATCTACGTATACTTTCAAGAATTAATAATTTGTAAACATGGTATTGATTATGTTATACATTATATAAATAGTCTGGCATTAGATTAGATACAACAATCACATACAACTTATTTAGATTTCTTTGTCACTTGTTACCAGTATCGTCATCGCTAGATTCGAAATCCCGTTGAAAATTTAGTCACGGCTGAATCTTATCAACGGCTACACTATTTTCGTAGCGTCTAAATACCTTGTTTCTTAGTCAGGAAAGTATAGGAACCTATCGTTAGGGGGCATTTTTACTACTCAGTAAGGACCCGAAACTTATTTAAGAGTTTTTGAGATTTACCGTCATGGGGAAATTGACGTTGTACAGATGTACTTTATCACCCGAAATCCTCTGAAATATTAATTCAGATGGAGTTTTAGTGATCATTATGTCTGGTTTTTCGGTAAATGAGTGACCTATTAACACGGGCTGTTTAATAACGTAATCATCGATAACATACAGATTCACGGTTTCCACGATACCTTGAATATCCACCGTGCCTATTGCTGTACCTAAGGGTGCAACTAAGTTAGCGCCTATACCTCTCAAAACGGGTAGTTCTTCCGAGCGATTGATGCTAAGTTTCAGTTCATTCGCAACACTAGATTTTATTAAGCAACATTGACTGCCTAGATCGACGCGACATCTGACTGGCGTCTGATTAATTTTAATGTCAAAAACATATTTGTCATTTGTGTCGTCGATTGTCAGCATCGCTACCTGTTTCTCATTTGCGACTTTACCCTGATCACCACTATGAGTTTTACTTTTATCTTGCTCCTTATTAAATTTATTTCGGAAGCAATGAGTAGATTGGTGCCCTGTATTTGAGCAAATAGAGCAGGTCACCGCAGGCTTGCTGCATTTTGTACTACGGTGACCGACTTCACTGCAGTTGTAACATGTAATGCTACTGTCCTTTGAAGTACCTGGCTCAGTACCTGCCAGGAGTTTTGGTTCGACGCGATTCCTGGAAGACGTATTCGACTCTCTATCTCTAATTGGCCCTGATTTTACGGTCCGAAAATACTTTAAGATTTGTTCTGGTTCAGTGAACTGCGCGGCTTGCGCACCTACTCTTGCTGCCCTATCTTCTACTCCGTGTAATATGCAATCTACAGCTTGCCTACCAAATATCTTGCACCTATTTAAGAGGTTGACTTTCGCGTAGTAATAGTGCTCCAGCGACTCTCCGTAACGTGCCTTTTTGCCTAACATCTCTGTCAAGAGCTCGGCATAATCCTCGCGACACGGGAATGATTCAATTAATTTTCTCTTCCACTCTGGCCACGTAAATAACAGAGAAGGTAACCCTTGATACCATGACTTAGCAACTCCTGTCAATTTTAATAGAGCGTAATGGGTGGTTTCTCTATCGTCCCACTGGTAAATTCCGGCACACTCTTCAACTTTAGTAAGCCAAGTTAGGACAGTTTGTTCCTTAGCCATGGGATCAAATTCGGGGATGACATTCGCGATAGAGGCAAGCTTAGGTTTATGAGAGCTCGTGACTTTGTCTAATATTGACGCAAGCTTATTTAATACATTTGTATCATGCCCTCTACTCCTAGATCTATTGTATCTAGCTCTCTTTGCTCGAGAATAGTGGCGCTCACCAGATTCGTCTGATGATGATGAACTACGATGCCTCCTGCACGTCCTCGTAGTCAGATGTGGACGACTCGCCTGCCTCCCACGGCGAGGTTGTATTGTAGGTGATCGCCGTTGTGGTAAGTTGAGTACCCCTTGACCCAGACCTTGACTAGGTACTCCTGGGTGATGATTATGATGAGACTCCAAATCCTGACCCTTTAGCCCGGGCTCACGTGGATTGTAGTCATTATAAGAGTTCTCACGACCCCGGTCCCCTGATCGGAACGCTCCTGGGTCAGAGTTCTCACGACCCCGGTCCCCTGATCGGGACACTCCTGGGTCAGAGTTCTCACGACCCCGGTCCCCTGATCGGGACGCTCCTGGGTCAGAGTTTTCACGACCCCGGTCCCCTGATCGGAACGCTCCTGGGTCTTCGTCCATGTCTGAAACTTGAAGCATTTGGCCTTAGAAAACGATAATAGTTTTAAACGTGTTCCTACATATTGACTCTACATATTGACTCTACATATTGACTCTACATATTGACTCTACATATTGACTCTACATATTGACTCTACATATTGACTCTACATATTGACTCTACATATTGACTCTACATATTGACTCTACATATTGACTCTACATATTGACTCTACATATTGACTCTACATATTGACTCTACATATTGACTCTACATATTGACTCTACATATTGACTCTACATATTGACTCTACATATTGACTCTACATATTGACTCTACATATTGACTCTACATATTGACTCTACATATTGACTCTACATATTGACTCTACATATTGACTCTACATATTGACTCTACATATTGACTCTACATATTGACTCTACATATTGACTCTACATATTGGCTCTACATATTGGCTCTACATATTGGCTCTACATATTGACTCTACATATTGACTCCACATATTGACTCTACATATTGACTACATATTGACTCTACATATATATTGACTACATATTGATGATTATAATATTTGTAAATTTATTATAATATTTATAATCTGAATTATCGAACATGTTCATCTCTAGGGAGTACCCTAGCAAGATGTACATGAAAGACTAACCGAACAAATCTCCGGAATATCTCCGTAACGACTAGTCCAGTTTAATTCGTCAAGCGATACAAATATTACAATAACCAATATTTGTTTATCGAACATGTCCATCTCTAGGGAGTACCCTAGCAAGATAACCATGTAAGACTAACCGTATAAATCTCCGAAATATCTCCGTAACGATAAATACAGTTCATTATTATTATTATTTTTGTATTGTAGCAATAATTTGCATATCGAACATGTCCATCTCTAGAGAGTACCCTAGCAAGATAAACATGTAAGATTTAACCGTATAAATCTCCGGAATGTCTCCGTAACGATAAATACAGTTTGAACCTACGGTTATATTCAACATACACAAAAAGAAGAAAAAAAAAAGAGAATGACCACGTACCTGCTGATTTTAGTGTGGCGTGGAAAAATCCTGTCGATTTTTTTTTTCGATCCCCGCTTCTGACTTGTTGAAGTATACGGGATAGTAGGGAAATACCGATAGTTCTTAGACCGATTTATTTCACAGCAACAGTATACAGTACAAGTATTTACTTATCTATTTAGAGAGGACTGCTCTGGTCTACTGCCATGAATCGAATGCCCCGCAGTCTCTACCTCGATCATGCCCGTCAACCTCGTATTGGCGCGAAGCGAGTGTAGAGGGGCGCAGCAGTGGCGCCAGCGGAAGGAGTCAAATTCACAATCATGTTTATTTAAAATTGATAAGTACTCTAAATTGCAAAAATGTATTCAGAATTATAGAGAATAATTAATAAACTATTTATTACTCCTTACACTACCTACCCTACCTACTTACCCTACCTACCTACATAACTAGGTAGGTATATCCTACAATCATCACTATCATCACTACATAGTATAAAACAAAGTCCCTTTCCTATGTATGCTTAAATCTTTAAAACTACGCAACGGATTTTGATGCGGTTTTTTATAATAGATAGAGTGATTGAAGAGGAAGGTTTATATGTATAATACATGCATAATATAATAAAGAAACACCGTGCGAAGCCGGGGCGGGTCGCTAGTAATATATAATGCGTTTGGTGTTTATTTGTTATTATTCTTTACTTACTTTCTTCATGGTTTGTTATTAAGTAGTTGGGTATTAATAAATTCATTATTCGGTTGTTCACTTCCGTTCCATGCAAGGCACTATCGTTTAGTCACGCCATAAAATTTGCAGAAAGTTCGCTGCGTAACGCCCCGTCATTGAATTGAATCTTTTGTTCCATTGTTGGTTTTGGCTCTCACATTTCGCGAAACTTAATTTGGAAACTGCGAACACTGAATGAGTTTCTTTTTCTCTTCCTCAACAAGTTAAATTAAGGAGACCGCTATTATTATGAAGTTTGTGGACGCGGAAGTCGTGCCTATTGGTTTGATTCGTGTGCGTTGTAAGTAAATTGTGAACGTGTTACTCTTACTAAAAATTGCATTACGTCACGGGGTCACAATTGCTTTAAGGTGGATTTAGACCAAACGAATTCTAACATATTCTAACCCCACTCTACCAAATTCTTTGTGTGTACACCTTTAGTTAGTAACTAAGAACGAACGCACGCTTGGAAAAGAATCGCTATCCGGATCAGTCGAGTTCGCTGACTCGCGTGCACTTGCATAACTCGCATTCGTTATCCGTTCGCTTGTCCGGTCCGTATTAATTCTAGCTAGAGTTAGGAATGCGAGTTGATTCCAGTTGCGAATGAACTCGATTCGAATCAATTCGTTTAGACTCTGATTCGAGTTATTCGAATCAGACAACTCGACTCGCCCATCGCTACGAGCGCGCGCCACTCCCGCAGCTTGTGGCCTGCACGCGGCCACTCAAACGCCCGGTGTTCGGTGTGTGCCATACAAAGTGTATGAAAACCGGCCAAGTGCGAGTCGGATTCGCACGCAAAGGGTACCGTACCACCGTCGAATAAAAAGACGCCAGCAAATACATTTATTGTATGTACCTTATTATTTTTAACTTTATTTTGTTTTTATTATGTATAGCAACAATAGAAATACATATCCTGTAAAAAAATTAAGTCTATCTATTCTACGTTTATAAGATACAGTCCTGTGACTGAGCTACACAAACACATTTCTTGTATGGGGACCCCATAATGCGGTCCCCATACAACCTTTTCTTTTTTATTTTAATTTTATTATTTGTTATTATAGCGGCAGTAGAAATACAATACACATTCTGTGTACATTTCAAGTCTCTACCTATTAGGGTTCAAAAGCTAGAGCCCTGTGACGCACGGACTAACAGACAGACAGCGGAGGCTTAGTAATAGAGCTCCATTGGCACCCTTTGTGTACGGAACCCTAAAATTTTACCCTTTGCAAATTCTAGGGGGACAACATTATTTTTATGCCACACCTGGCCATAAAGTGGCTTTTTCCGCACGCTGCGCGGACGGAAAAAGCCGCTTTCTAGCCAAGTGTATACATAAAATGATCTACACAACACGGGAGGTAATAAAGAAAGCCCTCGATCGCATATTTACGTCCCTCGCTTGCAGCTCGGGCCGCAAACTTCTGCGATGTCGGCCTTTCCTTGTATTACCACCTTAGTTGTGTAATGTACTATTTCATCACACTTGCTCGAAAATGGTGTCATTACACGTAGGTTCTGCGGGCCGTAAATGACCTATTACGCCCTAGGGCGTAATGGTTTTCTTTTTAAATTTGAAACGCTGGTTCTGTTTTACTCTTATTTGTCATGTTCAAAGGAAACGCTAACCTACTTTTTAAACTTTTATCACTAAAATATTTATTTAAAGATAACAGTTATTGCAAATACATGTAAACACATATTTCGGTAACATTAATTAAATGTTTAGTGTATTTCAGTATTTTGCAAATATAAAATCAACTAAAATGGCCGTTTTAGGTCTTTACCGCTATAGTTTCCGAACGTGACTTGACATTCGCATTGTCTATGGGCATATGTCACTAATGTCACTTTCTGTTTTAATATTTTCTTGTCATATTAGTAAGGTTATATTATTAAGATTTCCTCACAAGTGTGATGAAAAGCATTGTGTGTGCCACGGGCGGTAAAGGAATTACAAACTCGTGTCATTAAAGCCCTTGGATTCACCTCGGGCTTACAACAAACACTCGTTTGTAATTCCTTACTTACCGCCCTAGATACACAATGTAAAGGAAAAGTAAAAAAAATGAAAATCATACCCGGATATATCCCGATACACTAACAAAAACATAGGCCAAAAAAAACATAAATCAAAATCAGAGCTTAAAGTTGAGTTTTCAAGAAATATCGTATTTATCAAGTTTATTATTTTTTCTTTAAACATATTTTAAAGCCTTTTAACTGCTTCATAAGAATCCGTCACTTTCAAATTAGAATACAAACATCAGTGGCGTGGCGTCCAAAGAACTCCTTTCCTACCGGCTTGCCTAATATCAGCATTTGACCACTTTTTTCAAGGCTCTTAAGGAAAATGAACGCCAAATCTGCACCGGCTTGCCCGAAGATAACTTTTACGCCACGCCACTGATAAACATATAGGCAGTAAAAAAAATCTTCAAAATTGATGATTTTTAAGGACGCCGAGAACAGACAGATACGCACGACGTGTGAAGGGGACTATCCCAATGCTGACTGACGTTGCGCACGCGGGGTACAGAGAGGAAGGGTAAGTGCACTTGGGCATTGTTTATCGGATTGTTTTATCTAGCTGGAACATGTTTTTAGGGTAACTTTTGCTATTTCGATTTTATGACTTTTGTCCGCCTAGATTTCGCAAATACCAGTACGCGCAGTGGTCGGGCTGTGGCCGCAACTACTTAAATAGTGGCCCAATGTGCGGAGGCTCGTATTGCTAATGGCTTAATATTCAGGATGTCAACTACTGGGATAGCGTCAAGCCCTCGAACGTCTACCTTATGTAGGTTTAAATTAAAAAGAGTGTTTTTCTTCTCAGCTATATGCAGTGCAGGGTTTCGCATAATTGGCTAAGGAAACTATAATACGAATATGAATGTAAAATTTACTTTTTAACTCCCTCGATCCTGCTATTTTTTACTGTGCCAAATTTAGTAATTCCGTCCTAGACAAAATTGTGAGCGTTTTTATAGTTCCATATCCGTTTGAGTTATGTTGTCATGGACAATTTTACTCTAATACAAAAAAAAACAAGAGTATTGCGGTTAGTTTAGTTTCTAAAAAACGGTGCAAGTTAGGAAAACCGTTATATTTTTCCTGTAATATTAAGGATGATATTAATAATTGGTAATTATTACAGATTTTTCTGTTCAGTAACTTAGAAGTAAATAGGGGGAATAAAAAATTTAATATGGGGAATGGTATTTTTTAAACTTTTTTCGTCCTAAATCAAAAAGTAAGATTGAGAAAAAAATGGTTTTGGAATCTACAAATTAAGCCCTTTCGTTTGATACCCCACTTGATACAATAGCACAACTTAAAATTTTCCACGACCCATTTCGGCCTCCTTTGAAAAAAAAAGGAAAAAAGGTATAAGATTTTTTTTATATTTAGTACGCTCGGATTTAGTGCTTTTTAAAACTATTCTTAATTTCAAATCGATAGCAGCAGTAGTTCCTGAGATATCTGACTGTGACAGACTGACAGAGTCGCACCATAAGGGTTCCTTTTTTACCATTTTAGTACGGAACCCTAAAAACCGTAGAAGTTTGAAAGATGATCTTAGTAGAATAAAGTCGCCAAGTTTCCATACAAAGTTTCTGCTTCTATCAGAATTTTAAGTAGAACTTTCCGAACTGTTTATTTACCCTAAAATTTACCCTATAAATTAACCCTAAAAACCGTAGAAGTTTGAAAGATGATCTTAGTAGAATAAAGTCGCCAAGTTTCCATACAAAGTTTCTGCTTCTATCAGAATTTTAAGTAGAACTTTCCGAACTGTTTATGTTTATTTCCAGGCTGAAATAATACAGAAATAAGGCAAACATAATAGGTAGTATTGTGATATTTGTTCAGATGTTTAGTTTCTTGCCACGTTCTCCGGTTTTTGCGAGGTTACAAACGCCAAAATTGACGTTGACTAATGTCACTGTCGCAGTGTCTACTCCCGAAATTGGAATAAGTCTCATAAATGAAGTGCTATTTTTAGGATTCCGTACCACAAAAGGAAATAAACGAAACCCTTATAGGATCACTTGGTTGTCCGTCTGTTTGTCAAGACCCTTTATCTCGGGAACGTGTGGAGGTATCGAGTTGAAAATACAACCATTTACTCAGGTCTACAGTCCCTTGAAGCTGTGAATAAATCAAACTCCTAAGTTAATGTAAAAAAACGGTCAAGTGCGAGTCGTACTCGCGCACCGAAGGTTCCGTAAAACTCGTAAGTAGATACGTGAATAGTTCAAGACAAACTGTATAAACTTACGGAATAAACTTAACTTTGCTGCTGAAAAACTGTTGTCCCCGTACATCGACATAGGTCGCGATTAGTTTAGTAGCAGCAAATAATTTTGTGTTACGAACCGTTATATTTTCCCTGTAATATTTAGGATGATATTAATAATTGGCAATTATTACAGATTTTTCTCTTTAGTAACTTCGAAGATAATAGGGGGAAATGGTACTTTTTTTAACGTTTTTTCGTTCTAAAGCGAAATCGTTTTGAAATCTAAAATTAAGCCCTTTCATTTGATACCTCACTTGATACAATAGTACAACTTAAAATTTCCGACGTCCCGTTTTGGTCTCCTTTAAAAAAAAGTAAAAAAGGTATAAGATTTTTATTACGTCTATTAGGCTCGGGTTAGCCACTTTCAAAACTATGTTAAAGTTCAAATCTATAGCAGCAGTAGTTCCTGAGATATCTGGCTGGGACAGACGGACAGACAGACAGGCAGAGTCGCACCATAAGGGTTCCTTTTGTACCATTTTGGTACGGAACCCTAAAAAGATACGGCCGTTTATGCCGCAAAAAACGTATATTTCGACAGTCTCAAGCTCAAGGAAATGAAAATCTATAGGGTAGGTACTTTCAGTTGACCTAGAGCTATGAAATTTGGCAAGTAATACCATCTTTTACTACAAGTATAGGGATAAATCTGAAACTATACATATGCAATTAAATCATAAAAAATATAGTCTTCATTTTAAAGTACGGAACCCTCGGTGGACGAGTCGCACTTGTCCGAATTTTTTTTCTTATAGATTGTGTTCGGAGTATGTCAATAAAAAGCGCAAGTTCTTAAATGGAGCATTCCATGAAAATATTTCGTAAGGGACACCACCGTTTTAATACTTCCGAGAAATAAATTCAGGAAGCTAATTATCAGCATTGTAATATCATAACTCGACTTTAAGATTGGTAGTGTTTCTTAGCAGCTAATACGTTTTATTAGGGTAGCTGCCATAGCGTTGTAAGGGACAAAAAGTTGATGTTTTCATGGGATTCTTCAAATACGGTGAAAGCCTGAAATTTACAACTTCTAAATGTGTGCTTAAATTTGCCTGTTGACTGGATTTTTGTCTGTTGTAAATCGGTTCTTCTATTTGTGAGGAACAAATATCTATATGACACCTAATACATTTGTATAAGTATAACAGCCACAAATCGTAATCAAAAGTAGCAGATCGCACTGAGCATTGAAAACGCTCTATACAAAAAGGTAGGAACTTATGACGTCATCCGTTCCATCGCTGTACTAAGTCTGTATGAAAAATATAGCATTTTGCATTTTGAGCACAAAAAAGTGCGTTTAAGCACATAGTTACTATACTTCTCGTTGCGTTGTTTTTTGTTTTTAATTTTTCATGATGAATACCAAAGATTCTATATTTCATAAATGATTCAAGGAATTCAAATTGTAATATTCCATATTCCGTACATGGGTCGCAATCTTCCGGCACCATAGTTGAGTACGCACGACTACACATTGCGACGGTATCAAGTTCAATATTTTTGACAGCATTGTAATGCAGATATTGAACAGTAGACTACATTAAAAGTTCATAACGCTTATTTTTGCTTTGTCGCAGCTTTATATTGGCTTAAGTCTATAGGTGGCCGTAACCACTTTCCATTAGGTGGGCCGTCTACCTGTTTGACAGTCTAAGGCCAGAAACTAGAGTGCAGTTGGTTGGGCCTTTAAGGTCAGCGCCATCTTTCAGCATAATTTGAAACTGAACGTTTTTTGTTAATTTTTTTTTGGCTTTATGGGAGTTCTAATGTCATTTCGCGCAAATTAAGTGTATCGAGCTATAAAATAAAACACATTTCAAACATAATTGACGCCGTAGAAGCAAGCAATGACCCTCTTTAGGTTTGTATGGAAAGCCGACCGACTCGAAACACCATAAGGAAAATTAATTTGAAAATTCCATAAGCTGATTTTGGCATCAAATCACTAATCGTTACCATTTATCCTTTGTGTCGCATATTTTCTGTGGTTTAAATAAATAAATATTAGAGGACAATCTTACACAAATCGAACTAGTCCCATAGTAAGCTCAATAAAAGGCTTGTGTTACGGATACTAGACGACGATATATGTAATAAATACAAATACTTAAATATATAGAAAACATCCAAGACTCGGAAACAAATATATCAAATATCATCATACAAATAATAAAGCTCTTACCTGGATTCGAACCCAGGACCGTCAGCTTCATAGGCAGACTCACTACCCACTAGGCTAAACCGGTCGTCAAAAAATTCGGTTTAAATTGATAGTCATTCTTATTTAATTGTTTTCAGTTGTATTATGGTTATTTGATATTATTCTTCCGTGTGCCTACCTACCCCTCTACTGAAACCCATATTTGATTCATAACATGAGTACAAAAATATTCTGGAATGTTTTCGATGACATGTAAAATTGTCGTTTCCTGATCCCTTAGACCCTTTGAACACATTTAAGCTCGTGTCAATCAAACCCTTCCCGTTGCATAAAAGCTTTCCTATTCGATTTCTTTTGCCGATTTCAGTCTCTAAAATTTTAGAATAATTTTGCTTCAACTGCAAGTTAAAAATATAAATAACATGAGCCGTGTCAAAGTATAAAGACCGAAAAGTAATCCAACTTCGGCCGTGGAGCGCGCGATACGTATTGTATCGCGCGCGTGTGTGTGTGAGTGCGATCCGTATGGAGCATTCTTACGCATCCTTAAAACTTTGCTTGTAGTACGTTCGTTCACGGCGCGCACACATACCAGCACGCGACGTTCCTTTTGTAGAAAGAAAAATTACTGCCACGAGTATTATACCGTGGCCGTGTTCACCCGTCTCTCGACCTATACTTTTGTAAATTGATAAGTAATTTAGAAAATTTTACTTTACCATAGAAATCAATTGCAATTAAGAGTTTAAACATAAAATAAAAGACAGTTAACCGTCATGCTAAAATAAAAGATAAACAAATCCAACTTATTGGTGGTCTGTGGTTATTAATGACCGAAGACACTTATGACGTTTTTACATTTTCTCTACCCAGCCCTTTCATATTGTTTGGCTTGTCTCCAACTATTGACCAGGACTTAGTTTTGTTGGAAGAGGTATGTAGACGACCGAACAGTGGCCTATTGTTGTCTAATATGTAACCGGCATTAATCAATAGCAGACGTGTGACTACATAGCCCAAATCGTAATTAAGTCAATTTGAACCTATTAAATCAATCACGGCAGATTTGATTCATATGTATATACGTATTACTTAATTATCATATTAAGAGTGGAAAGAGTTTCGATTTGGTAATATCACAAAATTGCAATTAAAATTGTTAGTATACAATCAGAATTGGATTTGATCAAACACTGTTTGTTCCCGAGGCACGTTTATTTCAACACAATTTGTATCCCATTACAACGAACTAAACCCTACCGTATCTGTTTATAATGCAGCCTGTTTCGAACTACTAACAAGTTTATAAAATAACTTTGCACTTCCTCTTTTCTAATATCCCGACTATGGTTTGTATTCCACACACGTTGCTCGGGTCGGAGTAAGGGAACGCTGGAACTGTTGGAAGTTGATACTTGTACGTTAGCTATGTAAGCAGATTCGGCGTGGGCTTGGCAACGTAAAATTACATTATTTATTTAGCCTCACATTGTATAATATGAATGAACGTTGAGGATAGTTTCAGATTTTTGCAAGCTTCACTTACTTGTTTGAATCTTATTGTGCAACTCGAATTAGATCAATAATCAGAAGTACTTTGAATTGTGTGTATTCAATTTTTGGCATCGGTAGTATGGCATAATAGCAGTATAAATTTGCAGTACAAAGTTACAAGCAATCACGTCATGATCGTCAAAAGTATTAAAGTAAAAAAATCATACTTTCAAAATATAAAAAAAAACAGAAGTAGCAATCAATAATCAAAACATGTCTCCCAATAAGGACCGTCATAACAATTTGCAATAATATGACAAAAATAACAAGCCAACAACAAAAATCGTAGCAAATCAATACTATTAATGTGATATGACATGTATGTGTGATATACATATAATACCTAGTGTAAGAAGAAGTGTAGGTACGATTCAAAATCAATTTCTCTAATTCTTCCTATGATAAAGAACCGAAGCAAGTAAGTAGCTATACGTATCTGAAACATATAATTGTTTGAATTACAGCCCAAATGCTCCCTAATAGCCGAGTAACGTCTTCTCGAACAGTAATTACACCGCGGTCAACCGCCTTATAAAGCTCCCGTAACTCAATTTCACCAAGATACAATAAATTCGATGTCATTTTCCATTTTGTTGGAGTAACCTGCAGTAATTTATGTTATCAGATTTTTTTATTTATTGAAAAGGATGAACGGAATAAATAACAATTAGAGTGATATAATAGGTATTCATATAAAGTATTATCCTTATCATAGTCAGTATCAGTCAGTGTTATCATAGGAAATGATAGGTAGTGTTCTTCTGCATAAAACTTAATTAACACAGTTTGCGCTATAAAGTGCCTTAAAAGCAACAGCGTTGCGGAGAATTAACATTAAGTTTAGATAAGACACCTCTATAAACCACCCTTGAAAATGCTAAAATCATGAGAACCGCAGGACCGCAGTATCTCGGTGACAAATAGAAACACGCGGCTCCTTTTCATCCGGCACGTGACAGCTGACTCCAAGCCGCTTTGACTATAAAATATTTCTTATTGTGCTTAGGTTTCGCCCCAGTAAAACCCTGAAGTTGTCGGCCTTTGTGATTTCTCCGCTTCAACGCTAGAGTCAAGCTGTGAAGGGTGGAGGGAGAATAATAGAAATATCTAGCAATCGTTTTTAGTACAATCTGTATCTTTTTACGTATTCCTAAGCTGCGGCCATTTTAGTTTCTTTGGCTACGATTTAAGACTCTGTCGCCAACATCTTAAAACTCTAGCTTACGAAAGTAACTAATCTACACTTAGTTTCTAGCTTTGAACCACCGAAAGACACGTGGAGTATACCTACCACCCAATTTTATGTTTTAATGTGTTTGTTAGACGAAATTTACAAAATCGCGAAGTTATCGTGATTTTTAAACTAAATAAAATCTTAGAAATATGCTTAGATAATTCCTTCGTGTAGTTCTCTTTACCTGTCAACTTCTGCTTGACATACCTTAATGTATGTATCCTGCTAATATCACACTAATATTATAAATGTGAAAATTTGTGAAGATGTTTAGATGCTTGTTACTAAATAACCGGTTAACAACTGAATGAACTGACTGAAATTTGGTATGCAAGTAGGCCAAGTCCAGTATCGAAACATAGGGCAATTACTTTAAATCTTGATTAAGAGTTCCATTGGGATAATATCAGGATCAACGTGGCCGAAACTGCGGGTAAATGCTATCCTACTAATATTCACTAGAGCAAGTCCTGGATTGAAACCTACTTTATGCCACACCTGGCCATAAAGTGGCTTGCCGCTTTCTGGCCAAGTGTAGACATAAAATTATGTACACAACACGGGAGGTAATAAAGAAAGCCCTCGATCGCATATTTACGTCCTTCGCTTGCAGCTCGGGCCGCAAACATCTGCGATCTCGGCCTTTCTTTATATTACGACTCTAGTTGTGTAATGTACTATTTCATCCCGGTAGGAAACTCCGAATAACGAGAATGACGCACGCGAAGCTGCCCGCATCTAAACGCTATCCCACTTATATTAAGATGAGAAAGTTTGTGAAGATGTTTGGATATTTGGATGTTTAGTGTTTAGTTAGATGTTTGGATGTTTGTTACTAAATAAAGGGGTAACGACTGGATGGATTGAGCTGAAATTTGACATGCAAGTAGACCAAGTCCTTATATCCCGGTAAAGAGCCTTATCCCTTAGGCCATCAACGGGAATAATGCGGGCGAAGCCGCGGGTAAATGCTAGTTAAATATAAATGTGAAAGTTTGTGAAGATGCTTGGATGTTTATTACTAAATAACAAGTTAACAAATGAATAGATTGAGATGAAATTTCGTATACAAGTAGACCACGGTTCTGGACTGAAAGATAGGGTACTTCATATCGTAGTAAAGAGTTCCCTTGGGATATTAACGGGAATAACGCGGGTGAAGCCGCGAGTAAATGCTATTCGAAAGAAATATTATTCAAATTGGGATTTCATCGTACACTATACCGTAGCCTGTATCTCTAAGTTGATTTCTGTACCTATATACTTCTTGAATCACCTCGTAGATTCTGTAATAAAATATTAATTTAACGAACGCTGGAACCAGGTGGATTTGAAATCTAGGTTAAACTACTGAAGAGGAAATAAATCTTAAAATTACTATCATAAGTCTGGGAGACGGATCATGTTTTAATAACCCGCCATTTTCCCTCACTATGTTGGAGATATAAACGGTGACTGCGCTAGTTGAGCCTTCTTTCTATAAATTACCTGAGAAAGTTTAAGCGCTGAACATTTGATATTATCCTATCGATATACAGATAGATTTGGCGATCGGATCAAATAGTCCGATGATAGTTATTGACTGTTCAGACGAACGTTTATTGCTTCCTGCGCGCTTTTTGTAATAACCAGGATCGTTATTAAGTTTTTGACGAACTATTTTCTCGCTCTCACTGGAATTAAAATGTCGTATGACCACGTTAATATATTCTTTTGATGCCATGAGTTACGTTGCGCTGCGCATTTAGACAAGATATTACCGATATTGAGCTGAGAAAGAAATACTAGACCTTTCCGGACTTGGATTGCGGGAGTTGAAAAATTATTATTAGGTACCCCCCACCCCCAGTTTTTCGATTTGCCGCACTTGAAAATAAAATTACTTACCTATTTCCTTTTCATACCTACGTTACAACTTCCTGCCTGAATTTCCGGATAAACGAAAATGATTTTAATCCTTTGTTATTCAGTCAAAATAATTGCATGCTATAGTTATTACGAAATGTCTAGGAATGTTTTAGTTTTCCAATTTATTTCCAAGTCTAGACACAGTTGCATAGTTCGTTTGAATTGAAATACCCTTCTGCAACAGGAATCTCGTATCGAATACTAAATGTTGAAATCTCCACGGAAATGTCACGAATCTTCGTCTTGAGTTGTTAAAAAGGGGTTTGTTTTCATGAGCGTCATTCTTAAAAAAAGATATCCGTAGCTAAGGGATTAATTTAATGGAAAAATATGATTAACTTCCGTTACACAAAGGAACAAGATTAACATTTTGTTCAATTAACCTTTAACTTCGTACGTACATATTTTTTTGAAAACGACCCATAAACTAGTGCACCGCTTTCCTCTTTAATCAATCTTAATGATGTTTCAGCTGCGACCGGAATACGGAGCAGGCTATCAAATAATGAGGGAGTTTTTACAACTTTTTTACGATCTTGATACGCACGGCCAAGTTGTAATATAAAAGTGCGATTTGTCATAGTCATAGTAAGTATCCTCGTTATGTTTGTAAAAATCATTAAAAACTCTAAACGTGGTATATTAAGGTGTTTCTAACTTATACGAAACGTACTTACCTTTTAGGATTCTGTAACAAAAATGGCTAAAGCGGAGCCCTTATAGTTTCGTCACGTCCGTCACAACAGTCACAAGTATTTTACTCAAAAACTTCAAGATGTATTTTGATGAAATTAGTGTAGGTTTCTGGTGGACATAAGCCCTACTTAATTTGCTAGTTAAATAACAAAAAATCATACTTCTAGGTGGCACTTCGTACATTTCGCTGTTATTAGGGTTCCGTACCAAAATGGTAAAAAAAGGAACCCTTATGGTGCGACTCTGTCTGTCTGTCCATCTATCACAGCCAGATATCTCAGCAACTAGTGCTACTATCGATTTGAAATAGTTTTAAACATTGCTGTCCCGAGCCTAGGTACTGGACATAAAAAAAAGATAATATGTTTATATTATACCTTGCCGAAATGGGAGGTTGAAATTTTAAAGTTGGGTTATTATATCAAATGGGGTATGAAATTAAAGGGCTTCATTTTGTGCATTCCAAAACCATTTTAATTTTTTTATCTTAACCATGTACTTTTTGATTTAGGACGAAAAACGATAAAAAAAATACAACCCCCTCCCCCCCTATTATCTTCGAAGTTACTGAATAGAAAAATCTGTAATAATTACCAATTATGAATATCATCGTATATATTACAGGAAAAATACTTATAACGGTTTTCCTAGCTTGCATCGTTTTTTAGAAATTCGCAAAAATCGTAACGCAAATTTATTTGCTGCTACTATTCACAATTTTGTAAGGAACCCTCTGTGCGCGAGACCGACTCGCACGTGACCGGTTTTTTTTTCAGCAAATAACAACATGTGATACGTATTTCAATATTTCTTTTAACACACATTGAGGATTTTATGCAACTATGTTGATTAACTGAATATTTTCGGATATAATCGCTCCAAAAGTATTTAGAGCTAAGGCTCTAAAACACAAGATAATGATGTAATGATGTGATATAAGTATCACACTTGCGATTTGCGAGCGAGCTGCGCGCGAGTTAGGAGCGAAGTTCCATACAAATGTCGCTCTGGTTTTGTACGGAAACTCGCCCGCAAATCGCAAGTGTCATAAGGCCCTTAGCATTCATTCTGTCCAGCCCTCCCCATCTTTTAAACCGTATGTCCAAATTATATGAATTAATGACAAATGTAAAGCGTAATAAATACTTACAACGAAAATTATTTTCAACGTGATGGAATGTTGGTACACTATTTTTGCATTATTGCCGTAAAGCTGCGCTTTCAAAAAAAGGACGCTAGTGCCATAATGGAGATACGCCCTTTTGCACATCGTAGTTTTCCATCTGTAGTACATTTATTTGTTGTAACGGCTGCGGAACCCTACAGTGAGCATGGTCCCGACCCGACACGCTCTTGGTAGGTTTTATTATTACTAGGCATCACATGAAAATCGAAAACAACAACAAATTGGAGAATTAGAATCTCAGGCACACATCCATTACGGTTGACATAAGGAAAATATTGTTTGCATAACACCTTTCATAAAATTGGCTTATTTACCTAGTATAATGTTGCATAATTTCAGTTATAAAAAGAAAGTTATTATATATTATGCATAATGTAATATGTTGCGGTTTCTTTGATATTTACTGCTAGATTATATTTCAGGTTGATAAAAAGTTTATGGAACATCCTCATAAACAAACATAATATGTCGAACAAACATGTACAGGATCGAATAATTTATTAATATTTGTTTTTGTTCTTTAATCCAGTTTAATCCACTTGGTACCAAGATTCGAAGAGATTCACAGATAAACGTAAAAGCAACATTTCTCTTCATGAACTTTTTTATTTTTAAGTCTCGGCTATCTTGTTTATGATCGTGGATGAAGACATAATCGATGTCCTTTCTTTTATCTTTCCACTTTTCGTATAAAAATGTCCCTTCGCATTCAGTTAAGGACACTTGTGCCAGTAATTAGTCTTTAACGCTCCCGTTTAAACTTTTCACTGTAATTTATTTTCATGGAAAGCCTTTCCGAGGCGCACGGTAAGGATATTGTGTTACGCCAAATACATTTATTAAAAACTTAAACACTTTCACTGTAATGTCCTGTTGCGATGATTAATTGTATTTATTTACGTCATTTGTTCTGAAGCATTGTAATGAAAGGTATTAATAATATTTATTGTCTTTTCAGGTAATTGTTCTACCGCAGAACTGGCGTCTGTAAATGTAGTGAGTAAATACCATCTCCGTTGCCATTATAGCTTAAAAAGGGAAGCAATAAATGATATGTATATAAGTTGACTTTATTTGTTGACCATAATTAGAGACTATATTATGTAAAACTTTTGTTGTTTATTTTCATATACAGATTGTACTTAAATAAAACAATCATATCATAAGTGTGCAGCATAAAAAGCTGCGAGCGTAGCTGCGTTACCAAGTCTTACTGTCATAACTTCACGTCGTAGTCATTACATTGAATATTTTATGCGTCTTTTAAAAAATGGTATCTCCGTATATTCGCGGTATAACAAGGAAGGTATTAGCGGTGATTAATGTCATTCAGATGCTTCGGAGCGCAGCGTAAATCAATTTGAGCGCACTACGAACTCTCTTTGTGCATCAATTCATTTCGAGCAATACACACTTTTGCACACGCCCAATTTCGGTACAGTAATTCAATGGTCATTATTTGCAATTGTGTACTTATTGCATACAAAAGAACATCATTACAATGCAAACTTTTATAAGAATCACGTTAAAAATAGCATCGAAAATCCCCTTCCAGACAACCTAGAGTTAGCGGAGAGGGTGCAAACTATATGGAATAAAATCAGAGAGGCAAAGAATCCGCTTTTGACTTTAATTAAACCACTTTAATTTTATTTTATATTTTAAAACACATGAATAATTGTAGTAACCTCTGTATTTTAGAAAAAGTTTTGTTTGTCTGCATTTTTTGAATAAAAATAAAAAATAATCCCGGGAATGCGTCCATAATCAATTCCGCGTCGTTCAAACAAGAAGAAAAACAACATCACAAGCGTCAATCATTACAAGCGAATGCTGCTGCATTTTCATGCAGTTGGGTGTAGACCAACGGTACTATCGATTTATCAGTACGAGTTGAGACGACAGTGCCCTATAGGTATATACCTAAAACAAAATGAAGATAAATATTAAACCCCCCCCCAACTGTCATTTTATCTGGAATTCTTAAAAATACTATAATGTTCTAAGGAGCAAAAGTGTAGCCAACTCATAAGACATAGCATGCAATCGAGTAGTTCATGGTGAATCAAAAAAATGAAGAATAATCATTCTTCCAATTTTTATATTCAACATTTTCGCAACGAGAATTATGGCATTATTTAAAGTGAAAGAAACCATAGAAAAAACGGTAAGGACCCCTAAGGCGTACAGTCAAATTACATTGTTGCCTTTTAGAAGCTCTTACGAGAGGTTTTTCTATTGCCTACTTGTGGCGCCAAGAAATTGTCGCTTATAAGTTGAGCGGAGTTCAAAAGGCAGATTTTCTCGTTCCTTGAAACTTTTAAGACAAGGAAAGTATCCTCATTTAAAACAAAAAAAATGGATCTCTTACCTACATGCATGTAAAATAGTGTAATACACACCTAGGGCGATATAATGAGGATTGAGGAATGGCCCAGATCGCAGGCGAGGGCCATAAATATGCGATCAGGGCCTTTACTAATACCACCCGTGGTGTGTCCATAATTTTACGTCATTCCTTGGCCAGGAAGTGGTATTCTTTTTCCGCGCAGCGATTTCACCATATTGTCGAAAGGAGAAAATATACAAATATTTGATTTCGACGATACAATACAACTAAAATGTATTTATTAAATTTTTTTGGTGTCAGTTAACAAGTAAACAGTTAATAAACTTATTACTTCATAGTTACGCGATGTTAAGTGAAATTGCTGAACTATCATAATTTATTTCCACCGAAATTAATTAACTGAGAAAGTAATAACTTCAGATGTAATTTGCGTCCTTTGACCTAGTATATCATCATCATCATCATCATTTCAGCCATAGGACGTCCACTGCTGGACATAGGCCTCCCTCATAGATTTCCACTTAATTCGGTTGGAAGCAACCTGCATCCACCGTGAGCCAGCAGCCTTAACCAGACCTGGAATATGATTAGATTCAATTAAAACTAGTACCTACTTACTACGTTGGCTTAGCGACCCAAAAAGGATTTTGGCCTCCGACACAAGAAATCGCCAGTCTTCCCTATTCCGTGCCACCTCACGCCAGTAGGGTATTTTGGGGGCACGTAGTATTAACAGTGCTCTCAATTGGACATAGTTTAGTGAAAAGGATCCGACCCACACGAACCAATTTTAGAATTATATATAGATTTTAAATGATTAAACAAAAGGTTGACATTTCACTAATGACTTTTTGTGGATTGGATCCTTTTCGCTTAAACTCCGTCCAATCAAACCTAAGCAGATATTATATTTCACTTGCAATTCGGGGTCAACGTGGTATATAGCCGCTAGTCACATTCCCTTTAAAACGTAAGCAATGTTTTTTCTCTAGCGATAAAAGAGTTAATCTGTTAATAATACACTGCAGGTAACGGTTGCGTTCTTGTAATATTTATCAATTTATTTATGAATGACGTGTTCCATAATTCAATTTATTCACTGTAGAAAAATTATAAATAATTTAGACCATGATTGATTATTCCTCTCGCCTTATTCGCGGAAGCGCTGTGTGCCTACCGAAGCTGCAACAATTCCGGGCTAACTCGACAAGATTCGTTTAGGTAGACTAAAGTTGTGAGATAATTCCATTAACTTGGCCATGTTGCGTGCGGCTCCAAACGCTAGGAGTCGTTGTTGAAGCACTGTAGCCTTAATAAAAATCTTACCTATAACTTTCTAGAGGTTTGAAAAAAAATGTTTGATTGATTAGGCTAGCTACTAGAACATGCGTCTTATTATTCCCAACTCATTATTCTACTCGCTTAACCGTCGCTAAGATTTTGTTTTATTATATTTAGTGAAGTGAGAGCACATTTTCGAGATGTTTGGGGGACTGGCAGATAACCAGTTTGGGTATGTTGCCTACACATGTTATAGTAAAATGCAACCTAGAGTTATCACTATAATTTATTAATTTATTTTAACTTTATTACACAATAATAATAAAGAGCACAAAATGCGGACTTAATGCATTAAGGCGTTCTCTATCAGTCAACCATTGGTTAAAAGAGAGACTTTAGTTGGTGCAGTATTTCAGGATTGACACAAATCAATGTACTATGTATAACAATAAGATCTTAATAGACCGCATACACATATGATCAAGGGGAATATTTCTTGTTTTTTTGCCACTTTCTTAACTAATTTTTTCTGCCAGTGGTATGTAGTTACTTAGAATTGGCTATTTGACAACTTTTTTTTGTTTATGATACAGTAACGTCTCTCAATAATAAAAATATTAGTGAAAAAACCAATATCATAAAAACTCACCGAGGTACTACAATGTTATTTTAATCGAATTTTTAGACTTTCCCAAAAACGTGCCGACACGCTTCCTACTGACGTCCATTATAACGTGACGTCTGGAAACATACGTTGTTTAGGGAAATTAAGAACTTTGTTCTGCAACTATGTTCAAACTGGCGTTTATCGTAACGGTTTCATAACAAAAGTTGCCATTAATTTTATGGGTTTTAATGGTATTTACAGTTTTTAATATTTTTATACTTTTAAAATTGACTTTACCACCCAACTTTGCAGGCTCATAAAAAAAGTTACAACCTAACGTGTAACTAAAACTCAAAACGTATTTCCTTATTTTAACAGGATCTTATATAATTTTACAAATTTCGGTTACAGTCAAGTACCCAATTACGAGCTCTTTCAATCCCATTCGGACAACAAAATGTCCCAACACTTTCACAACAAAGGAAAGTTTCATTAATGTATACGGAAATTTTAGGACACTTTTTTTCTCCCATGGGGATGGAAAGATAAATTCTAAGTAGAAATAGCAAAATAGTTACAATTGGCGAAAAAATCATAATTAAGAAAATATCATTTTTTTATTAATGCTCAGAAAATTAATTAGAACCCTTGCCGTGATATATCACTAACAATTAAGCTTTACGTGTTTGTCTAATAAGTACTCAATACGGTAATAATATTGAGATCAAATCCTGCTATTACATTTACATACACTAAATCAGCCAATAATTAATTGGCAGTCGATAAATTGTTATTTAATTATTAAACTCTACGAGTACGATAATATAAGACGTCCGCTGATTCTTTCTTTACTATTATTGTAATATGTAGTACCTACTTGCATCTTTAAAACAGTTAGTATCTATAATAGCTTCTATTTCGACAAGGATGAAAAAAAACGAGGCATAAAACTTGGTTAACTGAAATAAACTACTCCCAACAGTCCAAACAAGATCTTCCGCCATAAAACCGTCAATCTTACTTCTCCGCAGCCCCAATAAATCGATTGCGTGAAGATATTCACAAGGTAATTCCATCAAAAAGTTTTCTTCCAAAGATTTCTAAATCAATCTGTATAGCTATACCCTCATCTTCCTCGGGCCTGTAGATGTCTACTTTTCCAGCTGTCTAAAGACAGATATCTAATGTAGGTACGTTGTGTAAGTCTTATAATGTGTCTAAAGACCAATTTTTACATCTCGCACATTATAATTTAAAACAATTCACAATACCGTGTCATGAACCATTCAACATCTTTTGGTGCGATTTATTTCATGGTTCCGATAGCGTTTGACGTCTTTCGCTCCATTGTGCCACACGTCAAAGAGGGCCCATGTGGGGCGAACAATAATTCAGGATCGTTCTATTGAACGGCTCTTTACATTGTCTGAAATGAAAATATATCTTGTTCCAATATTCCCTTACATCACAGGTACGTATAAGTGGTTACCTGTCTCTTATCATTATTGTTATTTTGGCAGGGGTCACAGTTTCGTCAAACCATGTCGCCCTTTGTGTATTTACACGTCCTAATTAGATTTTCCCTCGGTCAAATTTCCTGCCAAATTATTAAGCTTAACAAAATTTTCTAATTTAAATCTTGACCCAGAATAAAAATATTTCTCCAAACCTTCCTGACCTAATTTTTATGTCAGGAATATGGATACCTTGGTCTCGAGGGCAAACACCAAATTATAAGTAAACATATTCAAAATACTTAATGTCAATCGTTCCATTGCAATGTCACACGCGTAGTAGTGTTTTCTGTATTATAATTATAAAGCTTAATCCAGTCCTGCAATCATTCCATCCATATTTATTTTTTCTTATTATTTACTGAATTATTTTGGTTACAATAATGGAAATTTAAAATTCAATTAAGACTTCAGAATGTTTTAAAAATCTTGTATCTTTGAAATCTTTCTTGAACGTCCCTCCAAGGCATTTACATTTTACAAAGGACGGGAGGACACGTAATTGATAGCCTCCGAGTCAACGATTAAATGGCTAACGCTTAAATTCATTTCGGGTCATAAAAAGTATATTGGGTCATGAATGGACCCATCTGATGTTTAAGGAAGTTTCGCTCTTCATTATACGACCTTTAAGTGTAGCTTATTCTTTCAATACGAAGGGTCTTAAAATCATCTAAGGTATGATAATATCGTATACGCAATGTTCGTAACTGGATACTTGAAAACCACGAGGGGAGCCGTGAGTAAAACATTAGTCACTCGTAATTTGACAAATGGCATGCATACGTAGATATACCTACACAATTGAATTGTTTTTGAACAATGCGTAAGTGGATAAACTTAAAGTTTGCTTCTATGTGCAGGGGGGTCCTAAATCTTAGGTTGGGTTAATGTAAATTATGTAACATCGCTTTATTGTATCCGGGTCGAACTTCTTATAACGACTAGTGAATGCTTTGCGGTTTATGTGTAGAAAGATTACATCAACTATACAATTACCATGTCTATCATATGCTTCGATAGCCATTATTCTATTGTTAGATAATCCAATAACTAGGACGAACAATCCTAATAATCCGAACAAACAACCTCATATATTAATATAGATGTTCACAAAGCCATTTATGGTCGCGATTAGTCATCCGACATTTGGCGCCGACACTGGTCTGCTGCTTACATCGGTGCTTTGAGCTGATACAAAAACTTTATTGGCTATGTTGTTCTTTCTATAATAAATTAATGTGATCTTGCCTTAGGATATGTTAAGATTGGACTCTCATATTCCATTGTTTGCAATCAAATATGATAAGTATTTGGAATAAAAAAAAATACAATGGGTATCTAGAACCAATTACAAAAATTATAATCTGTAGACGACTGCCTTACATTTAAATATCTTTACTAAAATAAGTAGTAACGACTAAAATAATTTCTTTCATTACTCGTATTAGGTAACAATCTTATGACATGAAAACGCAATACTCAGAACTTTGAAATCGATTTTTAAACCCCGTAGCAAAACGAGGGGTCTTTATAAGTATGACCGCTATGTGTATGATTCTGCCTGTGGCACCTTAGCTCTTCTCTTAGACGGGCAAACCGATTTGGATGAGGTTTTTTTTATTTCGGTTATTGATGAAATTTCTTATAGAGATAGTATGACACCCTGGGAAAACATAGGATATTTTTATCCCGAAAATCATCTTTTAAGGTGAGGTGAGGTGAAAAGTGGGGCGTAGAAGTTTTTATGGGGATTCAATAATTTCTCAAGTAAGGAGTATAAAACTAACTATGCAGACGAAGTCACGGGCAAAAGCTAGTTTTTTGTTATAAACTAAACTCTAAAAACTAAACTCATGCTGTAGCCCTCTACCGAACCTCGAAATATCATGGATAAATAAGGTAAGAGGTTATACGCAACGCAATATCTACTGGATTTGGATTGGATTCAACCATATAAAATGACATGAACTGACCAAGGCCCGAAAACCTGCAGAAGGTTATATATGTTTTCTTATTACGTTTATTGGCAACATAATTTCCAGATAGAGTACTTTTCCCACCCACGCACCATGTTCGAATCGTCGTGTGTGAGGTAAGGTGTTTAGTACAAGTTAAAAGATATTTTATTGTACAAAAAGCTGTGTTGGTTTTCGTATGTCAGTAGGCGTATGATGCTACGCTTTGTCGCGCGATAAATAAATGATAAAACATCTGTCACGTTCTGACAAATGGTGTGTGAGAGTAACGGAGGCTTTATCATTTATTTTATCGCTCGATAAAGACTAGCATCATAAACCTGCAGATGTCCGGATGTTCTTCTCACATGTCGCATTTCACAAGATATTTTGTGAGCAGGTTCAGTAATTTCATAGAATTTTCTTGTCGATTCAGTTTTTGTTTTTTTTTCCAAAATGGCGTAGCCATGGTGTTTGGCAGACCCGCGAAGTCAAGCTCTCAGAGCCACTAGTTCAATAGTACCTATTAATTAAGTAAGTTCAATAGTATTAGCTCAAAGTATTCTTATAGAATTAGAATTACAGTGACATGCTTACTAAATTTGGAAGATCTTACATGGCTAGGGCCTGATATTTGGAGTAAGAAAAGGCGATTTATAGTATTAGCAAGTAAAAGTAAAAAATCAACTTGTATAGATTAATGGTTTATAGTCAAATTAGTCTACCCGCAACCACGAACACTGTAAAGGGTTACGAAAGATCAGGATGTAAAATTAAGTAATATACGCAATCCGTAAATTGTTTTATTTATCGAGTGACCATCGCAAAAACGAAAAACAATATTATTCAATTTAATTGATTTAATGTTATGAAATATTTGCTGTTTCGCTTGCCTTTCCGCTTATCGCTTGCAGTGAACACGAAAGCCGTTTGCGGATTGCCAGTTTCTTTATTTCTGTCAACGATAACCTTCCGTTGGCTTCACGTCGTCCCCTTATTCTATTTGTCGGTAATTTATCAGGGGACGTTTCGCCGGTGATACGAGCTGTTTCCTCTGCTCTTATGATTGCATTATGGGGTTTCTCTTTCTTGACTTTGCTATTTAAGAACAAGCAATAAAGATAAGCTTTACAGACAGTTAATGGGTCAGTAGAATTTGTACGCTTGTCTTCGTTGATACGTTATCTATACAAGTTGTTATAAAAGTTCCGAAATTACTAGGTATGTAAATGTTATCTTTATTTCGCAACAGCATTCAGACGTGATAAAAATCATTCATATGTGGTAAAAAGCTCGGGAAAGGGAACGAAACTAGTAATTTTTACCATGCCTATGTAAAGATTACTTCCTCGCGGATGGTGGATCAATTACATACAATCATATCGCAAATGTTAAGGTCACGTTTATAATGATACTTGTGCAACGCGGGAACTAATTTTCTACTAAAACCAGCATTTACACCTATCTCATAAACCTCAGGTATTCGAAACCTTTTACGTGGCGAAGAAGGAATGCGTGTTCTAGATCGAATTCGAGTGAAACGTCTAGAAAGTACTAAATCGAAGACGATGGCCAGAAATTGCAGCTACGTGACCAAGGGTTAGGTCTCAATCGAATTGACTGTGAATTTACTGCGATTTTTGCTTACATTTCTGTCTTGCATTCGCCGTACTTTGTGACTTGATTAAAATATGTTTACTTGTATACTGTGAAACAAAATATATTGTTTTTTGCTTACAATGCCTTGTAAAGTGAGACTCTCACGAGTAACGTTTCGAACATTTAAAAAGTCAACGCTATACATTGATTTATAACATCGCTGTCCTGCCTGTTGGCATATTGAAACGTCAAAAATTCTCGACAATACGATAAAAAGTCAACACCATTTCGTTTTGTTTGGTTTGTGTTAACATTTCCCCTCCGCTAAATGGTACACGTTTGATACATGACAATGGCGGCATCATCCATCATCGTGTCGAAACCGGCTTTGTTTAGCATAGCATGTCCAAGGGGCCTTATTTCTAGCGGAATAGCGAATAAGATGGCTGAGGATAAAACAGTCATTTATCTCTTTTCTTTTGTGAAAACCGGTGTCGAGAGGTTTCCGTATTACTTTAACGCGTTATTTTTCAGTTTGCCTTTTTTGCCGGAAAACCATTATGTGCTAGTTGCTGTGTTGGAATTTATTTGCTAGTTGCTGTGTTGGAATTTTCGGTGTCAAAATGTTTAGGTTGAAAGTCTGCTTTTGAGTATCACTACATAGTATAAAACAAAGTCGCTTTCTCTGTCCCTATGTATGCTTAAATCTTTAAAACTACGCAACGGATTTTGATGCGGTTTTTTTTAATAGATAGAGTGATTGAAGAGGAAGGTTTATGTATAATACATGCATAATATAATAGAGAAACACCGTGCGAAGCCGGGGCGGGTCGCTAGTAGTATATACATGTGACTAACAGTACAAAAATACTATGTTACTTCTAGTTGAATGTAACAAAGTAGTAGTTTTATTTTTGATATGCACAAATATTTCCAAAATCCGCAAAGTAGCATTCCCGTCCTAAGGTATATCCAAAGTCTGTTCATCGCAATGTCGAATGGACAGAAGCACTTCACATATTAGACAAGCCCATTGTGGTCCTACGTATTATGTTCGTTTGCGGCTTCGAGCACGAAGAGAACAAATGATGAAAGCTGCATTGTGCTGGCCCATCCGCAATAAACAGTAGGAATTATGGAACTGAGACCAACTGTCGCTAACAGTGCTAGATTTTATAGCGATAGCGATATTACTTTCCTCAAAAACGCGTGTGATTTCCATATTAACTTATCCTCTAGTTAGGGCAGGGGTATGACACGTTGCGTACCGACTATATTATATGTTTGAGAATAAATCATCACATATTCGTTCTCAAATTGTACTATTTAGTACCTAGCAGAGAATAATTATACTTCTTTACAGTTACCTTATATACCTACGAAGTTGTAACTGGTCCGTACAGAACGTACTCATACCGACTTTTTTTTATGTAGCCTCATACCGACTAGCAGCCAAAAATGTAAATTGGAGTAACAGATGCAGATGTAATTGTACTCAAAATGTACCTTCAGGTTTTAATACTAAAGTTTTAATATTTTTCATGTTTGGTAAAAAAATAGTGCAAAAAAGGTGCAAAAACTTGTCATAGCCCAAATACCAAAAAAATCTCTCTTAGTCCATGGTCCGTAGAGAGCCTACTCGCTACGTACCGCCCAATCTAACATTCAATCGGCTGTACTGCTCGATCCATTGAGGCTTTTTTTTTAAATGAGTACTAATGTAGTACTAATTGACTACAATTATTTGATACCGAGAATAATTAAAAAATACACTTTTAAGCTCCATGGTTCGTATGGTACGTTACGTACTGGCTCTGTACCGACCAAATTTTAATGAGAATCAACAACGACTGGATCTTTTTTTTAAGTGTTGTATTAAAACATGGAGGTACATTTTGAGTACAATTTTTACATCGGCATCTGTTAGGTACTCGAATTTGCATTTTTCGCTGCTGGTCGGTACGGAACGAGCATGTTCTGTACGGACCAGTTTTAACTTCGTATATTAGGTAACTGCGAAGAAGTACAATTATTCTATGCTAGGTACTAAACAGTACAATTTGAGTACTATTATTTGTGTTTGTCGCGGACGTTAAGTTGTTCTTTACTTACCTATATTATGGTCCACGATATTTTAATTTAAACCTGAGTACCCCGTCCAGTACATATTTTACGCAATAGTTATCGATGCCATGATGTCCCATTTCATTAACAAATGTAAAACTTGTACCAAAGTAGGTAATGTTCGCGTGTTTAAATTATTTTATCAGTAGTATGCGTTCCAGTGCTTCGCTATCTCTGTCGTTAAAGCAGACACGACGACAACCTCAACCAATACGACCATACCTATATTCGTTTTAGGTCGATTCCTAAGAACTGGCGCGTATTTATTATGAAATAACTACTCGTTGCAAATCTGCGCCAGCTCTTATGTAGTATCGACCTTTAACAGTCAGTACATTGGTACGGTCTTTGGTATTGTACAAAAGAACGATTCTATCTAGGAACCTTATAATTAAATCTAGTTGAGTCTGTCAATCTTAAATAGATTCCGATCTTTACCAGTCCCGACTCTGTGCCGAGGGTGCAATTAATTATCCCCCGCGCATTTAACGGATCATTTTGAGGTCTCGCAAAGTTTCTAGTTGAGCAGTTATTCTCACCTATTTGTACTAAGGTTATTCTCACCTATTTGTTGTTTGCCACAGATATAAGCATATTTGAAAGAGAGGACCTGATTTTTTTAGTGTTTCAGTACAAGTAACTATGACATGAGTTTTTTTATAATTAATACTGAATTATTTAAGGAGGAAACGGAATTGCGTAAAATGAACAAAACTCGCACTCTACTATTCGGTATAACGCAGTGATTTTTGCATATACTTATAGTTTACTTGAAATAATCGATTCCTATAAAAAATAATGTACCTAATGTGGACAATGTCTATGGTTAAAAACAAGCAAAAATTATAGAAAGTAATAGGAAAGTTCAGTGTCGGCCTCAGTTCATGCATAAGCCAGTACCAAATATAAGTCACGGGTATCATTGGAAAGAGGTTATAGGCCATACGTGGTACTCTAATGTCCGGCACCGAGCGAACGGGGCGGTTTCGGGATCGTTTCAAAGCTGTGGAGGGGCGCTTCGGAAACGGTGACTTCGACTCTCTAACGTCACGTTGTCAGTCGTCAGGTATTCTGTTTATTGACTGTTGTGTAACAGTCAATAAACAGAATACCTGTGCGTAAATTGAGTAAATATCAAGCAGTATACTGCGTTTATTTAAAATTTCCTTATTTCACGCTAAAAAGGTACAGAACGTATTAAAATTTTAAAAGCTGCCTTTACGTACATTTTACCTGTGGGAGGTGCTTTACATAGGATTATCAAATCTGCCTTAGACGTGGGAGGTCGGACCAGGCTGTTGAAATACTTTCTCCGAATAAGGTGATGTTGGTAAGACACTGAGGATCTATCCGTAAACCTAGGACGCATTAGAATAATCAGATCACAAAGAACGCATGTCAAAGGTGTTTGGAGCCGGTCGATTTTCCATACAAACATAATCGTCCTAGACATCAGTCGTGGTGATGTATTTTATCTTATAGCTTGATACATTTTGTCTGCGCAAAATGAAATCTTGCAATAAGCCAAAACAATATTTATTTTCGCAAACATTTGGTTTCAAATGATGATAGTAGATGGCGCTGACCTGAACCGGGACGTTCCACGTTAATTCTAGTCTATTGCAATTTCTCGTGCCAAAGCGCGCAAACAAATTTCCATCACGATTGATGTACTTACTTACTACGCTGGTTCAGCGACCCGAAGTGTATCTTGGCCTCCGACACTATACTCCGTTTTTTAGAGTTCCGTAGCCAAAATGGCAAAAACGGAACCCTTATAGTTTCGTCATGTCCGTCCGTCCGTCTGTCCGTATGTCACAGGCATTTTACTCAAAAACTACATGATGGATATTGATGAAATTTGGAATATATAGGTGTTTTGTATGTGCCGCTACTTAGTTTGGTAGTTAAACAACTAAAATAAATATTTTGGGGGGGGGGCACTCTATGCATGTTACAGAAGCTATAATTTTTTTTTTCAGCAAATATCAACGTGGGTTACATAGTTCGACAGTTCTTTAAAAAACACTATAATGTTTCAAAGTAATGTTTTTGATTAAGTGAATATATTTGGAAATAATGGCTCCAAAACTTGTGTAAATTGTGCCCCTCTATCTTCTAAACCGTGTGTCCGAAAAATATGAAAAAAATCACGAAGGTAACGCTTAATTAATACTTGGAACGAACATTATTTTCAAGAAGATGAAGAGTATTCACTATCAAATGAAACTATTTAATTACACAATGTTGACACACAATGTACCTGTTAAAAAACCTCAAGTTGACAGATGTCGACTTTGTTTACCAAATTTCTACATTAAAAACACGGAGTATAAGACTCGCCGCCGTTCTCTGTCATGGGCAGCTTGTCGCCAACCGCAGATGGCTGTTTGAAGCTGACAAAACAAAGGTCTTTTTGGATTTCATCTACCCAGCGATACCTAGGTCGGCCGACCGGACTTTGACCATTTGGACGCCTCAGATCAGGTTTTTTGGCGGCTCGATCCTCCCCCATTACCTCTACGTGGCCGAGCCAGCACATTCGAGCAGACTTGCTCACGGTTGATGTCACGGAAGCAAATGATAACCCTCTTTATATTCATATGGAGAACCGACTACCTTATTGTAGTTCAGGTTATGAGTAATCTGAACGCCTTTATGTTTCTAGCTTTTCCTGTTAAAAAGGTAGCGTATCTAAGTATACATACTTATAGAACCAAGCCTACAACTGATACCTAACACAAACTTTACAAACTGCGTTACAGATGTGGGCTTGGTTTTGTAGCGAGTCTGCTAACTTTTTAATAGGGCTTTAAAGATGCTCAATCATATTATGTTCTTGTTACTTGTTTGGTCGCCTCGCAGATCTTTCATAAAAAAGGTAATTCTTTTCCATGTGTCAATTCACACCGTCCGTAGAGGAAACGAAAGCGGATATCCGGTCCAGTGCAAGGGTCCTACATACGTCTGAAAATATACTGATACAATTTGGTCATTGGCAGATAAAATAAAATGTGAGTCTTAGCGATATTTTTTGAAGCGAAAGGTTGTCTGATAAATATACAGGTCTAATAATGGGTTTTTCTTTTAAGGCGAGGTGAGACCAGAATCGGGCACGGAAGCCTAGTTTCCAAATCATTTTTAGAGCACTTATTTGACTCTTAGGTCACTGTAAAACATATATAATAATATTCAGAACTGTATCTAGGGCTTCCTCTCACTTAGAACACGATAGCGAACACTTCGCTCGATAGAAAAGTAGCGCGAAAACACTATAAAATAAAGTATTTTTTTCATTTTTTTTCATTTTGTTCATAACCAGTTACCTTTTCTGACAAAATTAATACCTGACAATCATGATTTCACAGTCATGCAGGGCATCCTCTCATGTTTGGGTTGATAACGTATACTTTTATGTTAGAAATCGAAGATAATCTGCAATAATCTGCATTCCGCCCGACCCTAGTTTGTATGTGAAATGCGAGCCAGGTCCTACCGCGCCTTAATTTAAACAATGGACACTACATAAGCACATACCATTGAGAGGAAGGTACCTAAGAAAGATAAAATACAACGTTTTTGATCTTAAAGTAATTCGAGTCTGTTGTTTATCCATAGAAACACAGAGAGGGTCATCATTTACTTCCACTCCGTCAATAATGTTTGAAATGTGTTTTATGTTATCCATTTTCTCTACGCGAAATGACAAAATTGCTAAAATATACTTTTTTTTAGCTTTTTAAGTGTTCTCGTATCGTTACGCGCAGACAAAATGTATCAAGCTATAATAGTACATTACACAACTAGGGTGGTAATATAAAGAAAGGCCGAGATCGCAGATGTTTGCAGCCCGAGCTGCAAGCGAGGGACGTAAATATGCGATCGAGGGCTTTCTTTATTACCTCCCGTGTTGTGTACATCATTTTATGTCTACATTTGGCCAGAAAGCGGCTTTTTCCGTACGCGCAGCGTGCGGAAAAAGCCACTTTATGGCCAGGTGTGGCATAAAATAAATAAATTGATGGCGTGGAAGCAAATGATGATCCTCCCTTTGTTTGTACGGAAAACTGAACGACTCGAATCACCTTAAGTATAAATATCTATAAATCAAAACTGAAATCTGTATCGTATTTCCATGTTACTGGAATCCCATAATACTAATTTCGATATTATCAGCAAAATGCTGCCGCATATAAATGGCTTTGTGTTAAACGTTTATGAAATCATTAAATGTAACGATTTACCACGACAATATTTTTCGTTCGCAGGTAATATACAGAGTGGTATCGGCGTTTACTGCGAATCGTTAAAGACCGTGAGTACCCGTTTTAATTAAAGAAAATAAATATCAGTTGGTACGACGCGTTTTGAGTGCTCACGAAAAAGTCTACGTAAAAGATATAGTTTAGGTAATGCATTCGAAGACGAAAATCATAATATATATAATTCGACGGTGGAAAGGAGAAACCATTTAAGCGACATTTTGTACACTTTACAGGGGGGCGTTTAAAAAGTACAATTTTTTGGAAAAAAATCGTAGTTTTTTTTTCTAGCCAATTTAGAAAGTTGATCTCTATGCACGTATAATGTAAAATTGCAAGCTGTTTTAAACAATGTTATTATTGTTATATATATAATTCCCAAAAACTTGCGAATTTCAGAAATAAGTATCGCTTAAGTGAAATGGTACGTGTAATGTTACCGGAAGAAACATTTAAGCGACACCCTCGATAATCTAGAATTATAAATCCATACAAGAAGAACGCCTTAAACGACATTTTATATAAGTAGACGATGGAAAGAAACACCCCTTAAGCCACATTTTTTTTAAATATGAGTGTTTTTAAAAACAGTTTAAGCGCCTACGTTTATGAATATTTGTAAAGTTAAGTGACACCGATTATTTTTAACTCAAATTTTGTGTCGCATAAAGTAATGTTTTTGAACTGCTTAACTATTTTTAGGACTCTTTAAGCGACATCAAGGTCATCAGATCGCCATGTAGTCCAACTCAAACGACGCAGAAATAAAAGCTGATTTCAACGATATATATATAACTCAATTCCGCCCAAAATGTCGCTTAAAGGGCTTATCCGTGTTTGTCTGTTTGCGGAATTGTACGGCATTAAAAAAGTAGCTATAATTACCTACTAGGTATATACCCGTTTCAATACTAAATATTACATTAATTAAATACTTGATTAGGAAGTTTTTTTAAACCCGATAAACTTAAGGTGGATTTAGACCAAATTGCAAAAATCGGACCAGGTGGTGTAGCCGTGGCGTTCCGTGGGATCGAACCAGATCGCTTAGCCGGACCACCTTGAGAGGGTCGGACAAGGTGGGGGCCGGGGGTGCCTGGGATCGAACCAGGTCGCTAGTCCTGAACCATCTTGAGAGGGTCGGACTAGGTGGAGGCCGAGCCGCCTACCGCCTAGCACCGAACCAGGACGCTAGGCCAGGGCCACCTTGAAGTTACGCTGATTGCTCAAAGTGATATAAAATATCATCATCATAACCAACCAGGCTTTATTGTTCCAAAAAAACGATCAGAGATCGATCAGATCATTTATGCCATATCGTTTGTGCTCATGGTACTCATGTGTAGTTAGGATTAGAAGGTGACGTCAATTTCAAAATATATGATAATGATCTTCTTTTTTTTTTCAATGGCTCCGTTCTTTGGGGTCAGTGTCCTCATTTTGCCGCAACAGATTAGGTACTTTATCCTAGGTATCCTGGGTTTTGGCACTTAGGTGTTTTTGCGAGCTCGTCTGACTTGGCTATCTGCACGGCTACTACGGCTAGCACGAAACAGCCGCGATATTTATCGCGCACGACGCGACAAGTAGGAGGCGCATTCCCATTGACTGTTACATGTTGCGTTGCGTGCAAGAAATGTCGCGACCGTCTTGTGCTAGTCGTGCAGATTTTTAGCGGTCGGCCTCATCCTCTTTACAGTCATAGTTGGATGTTACCAAAATTTATCATGGACGGTGAACTCATATTCCAACAGTATAAACTGTTTGCTCTGCATCTAAACTATGTTTTACGAAGTATTCATTAATACTCATTTATTTTAATTTAAGAATATACTGTTATTGGCCTAATCATCAAGTATTGTTCATCAACGGCAGAACAAGGCCTACACAAGTCTTGTTACATGTTTAATACGATTTCTTTTACGAAAACCTTTCTTGTATACTTATTACGGAAAAGCTTGCCTACGTTACACTTTAGTTACACCCACACACTATTCTCCATTAACCTTACGTTGTAACTTATTAAAACAGTTTAAAAGTCTTGCAATAAAAGTCTCAGCTATGCCGAGGTTGAAATTAAATTTGAGGAGAGTTATATGAGCCGCTTTTCGGCTGGAATCCACTAATTTTATTGCCTTAATTAAAATGCTCGGAGTAATCTTTTCACAGTTTTTGTTACTGATACTTGTAATTTCAGCTGCTTGAATGTTATATATTATGTAATGCAGAATTGCAGATTGGTTTTTGAATATTTCTTTGGGTGAAATATCAATAAGACAATTTGCTTTCATCCCCTTTACCTTACTAAATTTTGTTCAAATGTATTAAATATTAATTCATTACGTTTTAGACTGATTGAAATAATGTTTTGGGTGCTAGACCAATAATAATGATGCTAACAGTAAAGTTGCCCGCCTCCGCAAATTATGTTTATAAAAGTTCGCACTAACTACAGGAAATCACGTTGACAATATGTATCTTAAAATCCTTTTAATAGGTTTAGATTTAACTTGCAGTGTTCGTCTATATTTTATCATCTTTAAAACAAAAGTGGAACACTCGACTCTAAATTACCGAGCGTCTTAACAAAAGCTTCAAAAATCCTACTCCTGCCCATACAAATCAAATCTTATCTAGCGTTTGATAAGACAGCGTATTGCTCTGTGGAAAAACAATCGAACCCAATAATCATAAAAATAACGGGCGTAATAACATTTTGATGTACGCCTTTTTATCGGCTAACCTTTTCATATATCTCTCGAGATTTAGGAGTCATTGTATCTGATTGAATAAAATCCTGACATTTTCCATGCTAGTATTATTTACACCACAAATTGAAAAGAAAGTATATTTAATACTTATTTATAAATTTAGGGGTACCAGCCTTGTTATTTGTATTATTGGGTGGATGAGGTTTAAAACTAAATAGACAACCCCGTAAAGCTAATTCGTTAAGAAAAAATGAATGCTATAAACAGATCAAAGAGACCTATGTTTTCCAAGAGCCTGTGTAGTGTAAGTCTGTAACTTATAGCAACTTCAAAGGACATTTGTTTCGAATAACGATCGCTTTATGTTCGAGTTTCAACCCTTATTTTATTACTCGTACCAAAAGGCACACTCATGTGACCTATCGCCATTAAATTGGAGGCAACCCACCCTTTACAATATTTCTTTATACTTCAACTTTTTTACATATCTGGGCGCCATCTAGTAATTTTACTCGGAATCTACGAACTGCGATACGTAAGCGACCTCTATTGGGGGTTGTTCAAATGTTCGTGGATAGCCAGTGGCGCCATCTGATCTCATCGATGCTAACACTGGAAAACTACACCTCTCGGGCAACGTTGAGATGAGGCTTTCCCAACGCTTCTAGAGGTCCTCAGTAGAGGGAGCTAATAGTCATGCACAACCATAATTAATAGGTTATGAAAAAAAACGGGTTTTAACCGAAACCGAGCTTTTTTCTATACAAAAATTAACAGAGTTGCATTCTATTAAAGGTTGCAATATTTTATTTAGTTGTAAACTAAAATTATATCAATCATAACACTCCTCTTTTGCCTCAGGGGTTAAGGCGCGGTAGGACCTGGCTCGCATTTCACATACAAACTAGGGTCGGGCGGAATGCACATTATTGCAGATTATCTTCGATTTCTAACATAAAAGTATACGTTATCAACCCAAACATGAGAGGATGCCCTGCATGACTGTGAAATCATGATTGTCAGGTATTAATTTTGTCTGAAAAGGTAACTGGTGATGAACAAAATGAAAAAAAATGAAAAAAATACTTTATTTTATAGTGTTTTCGCGCTACTTTTCTATCGAGCGAAGTGTTCGCTATCGTGTTCTAAGTGAGAGGAAGCCCTAGATACAGTTCTGAATATTATTATATATGTTTTACAGTGACCTAAGAGTCAAATAAGTGCTCTAAAAATGATTTGGAAACTAGGCTTCCGTGCCCGATTCTGGTCTCACCTCGCCTTAAAACAGGTATGGACCAACAAAATTCCTTTTTTTTTAATTCTTATTTTGCGTACATCTTAATAGCTAAAGCATTTCAATCAGCTGTCCACATTAAGTGTGTATGTAACAATTGACCGTAGATATGCAGAAACCGACTAATGCTGAAAAACTGTAGGCATAAAACTAAACTATGCTTAACTGCGTAAGGTATTTGTGACATTCCGCGGCTAAAGGTACCTTATGGCGGTTTTTTGTTTTGGAGAAATTAGGTACTTACACATTTTGTAAAAATATGTAAAAGTTTAGATTCCTTTTTAACTGCTATATCGCATCCCGTGCGATGAAACATTTGTTAACCTTTTATTTATTTACATGATTATAAACCCATTAAAATGGTCTTAAAGTAAATATATTATCTATTTGATGAAATTTTTCGATTTCCTATAAAGTCTCGAAAAATTATATTTCTGTAACTATACATCGTGGGAAGTTGAACTTTTTTACTATCTACAGCTTATCAATTGTAGATTATTCATATATGGATAACTGAATACCGACCATAAGGTACCTTTGCCCGCGGACTATCACATTTAATCCAAGTATACGAAACTTGCCTCTGGTCTGTTTCCGCCAAACTGTGGTCAATTGTTTAGACAAGTTACGAGAACAAAATTCTCTCTACGAGGAATCCATGTCGCATTGCTGGTGGCGAACCTCTTGAATAAAACAGAAGCTTTGAACGGAGCTTTGAGCTGTGTTTTAGAACAGAATACAGGATAGTTCTACGTGCTTAATTCTAAAACATCCACTAGTTTTGAAGGATTTTGACACAGTTTAGTATATTTAGCCTATCCTATCCGTAAACTTATATATCTAACCTAAATCTTATGTCGCCTTTCCGCGGATCTTACGCTGGTGGTGGTGGTAGGTAGTATAAATACATGGGTAATATGTCAATATTGATTTTGTAGGTACATATTATTATTTAGTGAAATATTATAAGTCGATCCCATAAAATTGAACTACATAATTAAACCCCGTACCCCCCCTCCCCCCCATACTTAATGGTCAACCCAGTTATTTAAAACTGGTAGCGGGTTTTAAAGAAATAATAAAAGTAAATCCTATAAAAATATTATTACCAGTGTTTTTCATTTAATTCGCCGTCATTATCAAAAAAGATCCCAGAAATCCAAAACAAAGTAAGATCCAAAGCATCACGGAAAGAAACATTTTTCCCAAAAACTATTTCGAAACGAAAGCCTGAACCCGAAACTTGTCCCAAACAACTAATTTAGCACTTGTCAGCCGTCCAAATACCCCCAGTTGCCTCCGATTGCCGATATTGTCAGTCCCAACCGATCACACGTCCCGACGACCGAATGTTTTAATAGCAATAAAACTTTTCCGATTGTCCGGTTCGAATTGTAGTAAATTCTCCCCGTACGGTTTATTGCTACATCTTTTATGTATGATGCCTAAGATTCCTGGCTTGTAAAATGTTATGGGTAGGGTTATACCAATGAGTAAGTATTACAGAGAGCAGGCTTTACGTCTGCTGCTTAGCCCACACTCTTAGGGTGTACCATCTTCATAGGTATAGCGTCGCTATACTTACTCAACCACGTATCTACTCGAATAGTTTGATAGAAAACGCACCTGTGTTACGAGTAGAAAAGTGCGATTTTCCTATGAAACTATTGGAGTAGATACGTGGTTGAGTAAGTATAGCGGCGAATCTATTAGGTTGTATTTATTTACTTGAAACATTTATCGGTATTCATCAAAATTTAGTTAGTTAATGCCCTATTTATTCCAATTAGCGACGTTGAAATTTTATTTTTTTCGATGGGTAATTTGTTATAATTTGTTTTTTTTTTTTACTTATTGTGTTTTCGAGACATTTAGCCACAGCTACAGTTTTCTGAGAATTTTAAATAGTTACATCAGTCGGGTTTTAAGTTTTTTTTTAGAGATACTGCACTGTATATATTTATTCATCAATATCATTTAAAACAAATGAGTATTTATTTTTAGTAAGGTCAATGCTTACCTATCCACGTCATACTCGTATATCTTTCAATTAAGTTAACCAGGGTAAGGCGACACGAGCTTTGAATTAACAATATAAATGTGCACCTCTTGTCATTTAACAGCAGCGTATAAAAGTACAGTAAATAGGTAATTTATTGTTAACGTAATGCTTTTGCAATACGGGTGAGGGCAGCACGGAGGCTAATCTCCCCTTAGAGATTACTCAGGATCAAAGCCAAAGGGAGGAGCTGTCAGAACACGATTAGTCTTCCTGTACAAGTCAAAGAATTTCTCCTAAGCATACATATTTATGATTGCGACTGTACGTTTTGGGACAGCAATTAATGGAATACGTGGGATCAGATGTAAAACGTGATTAATCTTACTCAAGTCCGTATTTATGTTTGCGTATCTTTATACATATATAAGGTTATATTGAAATGTTAAGTAACTGTCTAATGTTTAGATGTGTTGAGCCATTCCTATTTGATCTGGTTCAGAAATAGAACGCGTTAATTTAATTCCGTTATTAACATCTTTGATTCCGAGACATGAGTAATTATTGAGGTGCTTACATGATTAAAGGATTATTTAAAGTTTTATAAAAAATACCTATGCAGTATCAATTACTCAAATTTACGAGATCAAAATTCAGGATTTCTTTTTTAAGTGGTACCTAACTATGAAAAGAGTTCTTTTTCGCAACATTTTGTTGATCGATCCAAATAATAGTCTAAAACATATACATACGAATATTTCATGTATGGAACATTCATAGCGCTCAGGAGTCAGGACTGAATAGGCACCTAAAGGAGTTTATAGCTGTTTGCTAAAGCCATCTAAAATCAATGCCCTTGAAGAGAGTATAAAAATAACATATCGGGGGGCACAATCCTTTACTGGAACCATTTCGCCGCATTTTCAGGCCCCTATTCGAGAACCTCTGGATAAGACCAGAACGCAGAAATTTTACTATAATAATAATATAAAATAAACTATAATCACATACTTTAAATCCATAATTTCAAGTCTGTAGGTCATTCAGTTCCGAAGTTAAGCGAAAGCAAAGTTTCGCATTTATGACACTCACTCACTCACTCATGATCATCAGAATAGAACTAGTACTTCCCATAAACTCAGAGAGCTGAAATTTGGTACAAAGTTAGGGTTTAATGGCCACATGAAGGGAAAACTATAAATACTAGGATAATCGAAGATCTGGAGTACCTGGTGACCCTGATTATAAAAAAACTACTCCTAAAAAGAAAAAAACTGTGTCAAATAAGAAAATCTAATAAAATAAATCAATATGCCCACGTTTCTACAAAAAGAAGTGAAATCCCACCAAAAACATTCTGTAAAAAATTAGCCATGTCTCGATGGAGCTGCTTGTTTATCTCTAAAAAGTAATGAAATCGAGACAAAGTCGTCCCAAGTCTAAGGTTCCTTACTGCGATTTCTTTATTATTATAGTTAATGTTGTGTGACTTGGCGGGTACACAAGGATATGTACAAAACAAAATTGACTTTTACCCACTAACGTATAAAGAATGGTCAACGGCCAAGTCACACAACATTAACTATAATAATAAAGAAATCGCAGTAAGGAACCTTAGACTTGGCACGACTTTGTCTAGATTTCATTACTTTTTAGAGATAAACAAGCAGCTCCATCGAGACTTGGCTAGTTTTTTACGGAATGTTTTTGGTGGGATCTTCTTTATGTCATCCACGTCACGCAACCATGTCGTAAGAAAGTCGTGAAAAAGCAATGAAAATTCCTATCTGTGTGTAACCTTTTATCAAGTGAGAAGTAATTTCCGAAACCAATCCTTTTTCTAAATATTATTTCTTGCATGCACCTGCAGTCATTACCGATTAACAACATAAATAAGTGGGTATATTATTATTTGCTAAGCAAGTAATGTTGAGGTTCGTTAAGCCACAGTATAATAGCAGTTAATTTTCTTCCTACAAAAGGTACATCGCGCGGCTCGTATTTGTGCGCGCCGTGTACGAACGCACTACAAGCAAGGACCATTAAAACGAGAGGACTGTCATTCTCCATACTTTGGTGCCCCGACCGCAAGGGGATATACAGGCAAAAACTAGATGGCACTAAAAAACAAAACATTTAACGATGTTATAATTGAACAAAGAAACATAGTATAGTAACAATTAGTCCGTAAACAGCTAATAATAAATTCTAACATTTAAATACTGTGTCACGCTTGCAAAGTTGAATAATTGTAAATAATATAATTCTTATACCAAGCTTATACATAGATGGCGTTGTAAATATGGTAACAGCTTTTTGTATGGAGAATGACAGTCGTCTTGTTTTAATGGTCCTTGCTACAAGCAAAGTTTTGCGATTGAATGCTCCAGTACGGATCGCACCGTTTGCGCCTCGACCTTGAGTAGGTATCGCGCGCACCTAAAGGGCCGGAGTGTGACTACTTTTCAGTCTTTATACTTTGGTTTAACTATTCTGCCCTGAGAAAGTTCACAATAGCATCCAGCTAGCATGTACGATTTCAAAATGTATTTGTATGAGGGTACAATACAAGTACTATTTAACAACTAGCGGGCTTATCGTCAAAGAACCGGTATCAGCGTAATTCGTCCCATTTTAGTTAAATTCGTATTTCGTCTCATTCTATATTCGTCACACATTCTTTATGTATAAAGAATAAAGAATAGTCATTAATAAAGAGTTTGTGACGAATATAGAATGAGACGTAATACGAATTGAGCGAAAAACGAATGGGACGAATTACGCTGATACCAAAGAGCCCTTAAGAGGCCTTAAGAAGAGAAATAATACGAATTAATTATACTGTTCTCAATTAACCAATCTGTTTTGAGCATCTAATGTACAACTGCTTATATTTTTAACTAATTATGACAGTTTGGTATTTTGCGTTACCAGACGTAAAAGTAGCATGAATGTAAAAATTGATTTACCCAACAGTCAAATTAATCGAACCCTTTCATTAATCTTGCCATTAATCACAGCGACCTTTACTTTACCTTGGCATAATTTTAGGAGCAACCTATTTATTCTTCCCGGGTAGGCTTTCAAAGTGTTTGCTCTGTTGTCCCCTAAGAATTGCCTAAATTAATTAATTAAAGTAAATTTGGCCGGTCTATGAATTAGTAAACAGAGCCCGTTTTGCTTAAACACCTCCAAGCCGTGTCTCAAAATAATATTTTTGCCTTTTTTTCTATTCCTTTACTTTTATCTGTCTTTTACTTGGTCACGAACACTAATATAAGAACATACATAATACGAGCTCAAAGAAGTCTATACTCTATTCCCCATAACAGCACTAGTGTCGTTATAGTCGCAAAACGACACTGCTAGCAGCCACATACTTCTAAATCTAGGTTAAACTTAGGTCAAGGATTAAGCGCTCAATTCTAACTTTACGATAAAAATGCACAACTACCAACTTAACAAACAATTAAATTCCTACGGTTTTTAAGAAAAACAAAACTTTCCGAACTAAATTCATTGATGCCAACATAAAAAAAAGTATTTTTAATATCGTCACTGCGTGTCACTAGCGAGTATACGTCAAATTAAAAAAAAGTTTACCATAGACGCATACTGTCAGTCATATGTCATATATGCCCTGTTTGCGTGCTATGTTTAATTTTGTATTTTATATTTTAAAAAGTAGTCGTAGAAAAAGTATTGTATGCAACGTTGTATAATTAAGTCAAAAAACGCTCATGGCGTCTCGCGCCATTCGCATTTTTTGAGCAACTGTTGCATAAAATACTAAGGTATTTTCGCAATATAAGGGCTTTAACGTGAGACCCCGCCCCCCAATGCCAAATATTGTACCTGTTGTTTAAGAACAAACGTACCCCATTATTCTTACCGTGACTAGCGACCTGGTTCGACCCCAGTCGCCCCTGGCCCCCAGTTAGTCCGATCCACTCAAGGTGGTCCGGCCAGTGACCTGGTTCGACCCCAGGGTACGCGATGGCCCCCACCTGGTTCGATTTTTGCTACATCCAGTAAGGATTGCAAGTTAGGCTTCAAAAAAAGTATTGTTCTGCAATGCAATGTCTCCTGCCTGATCTACAAATTTGTAGCGATATTGTGAAAGTCCCCTGATTGTGCAATATACAATATTTTTGTACGGGAAGGCCGTTTAATGTGATCGTTGGCAAAGTTAATTCTATCAAAATGCATAGGTTTTGGTGATTTAGTTTTTATGTTGTCGAATTTCATTAACGCATTGTACCTGTATCTGTCTGTACAAGATATTAGTAATGGTTTCAGCATTTATTTATACTGCGTTTTAAGTTCTTCATTGTCGTGTCAGGAAAAATATGTTCAAAAAGACGATGTTAACTTATTATGAAACCGAAATAGAGTTCCGGTGCTAAATTGAGTTTGATTAATTGTCGTGATTTGTCCTTCCGTCGGGGTAAATAATCGTGGGTCAGAGTCAAAAATGATTTTGGAATCACCCAAATATGATTACTCCTGTTGTTTGGTGTTCTGCTTTTTTCAATTACTACATTATTTTTTGCTTATTAGACTTTGTAGTACCGGTAGTGCTGCTGTAATTCTTGATTCCTCAAATTGATGTAAAGACAAATTTTCTTTCGTAATATTTTTTTCTAAATTGTTTATTTTATAATGTATTCAATTATAAAGAAAACAATTTCGTTAAAAGCTAGTACACTTATTCTTCTTTAATGCTTGCAACTTTTATGCGACCTCTTCCCCTGTTCACGATATTAGCTGACTGGCTTCACACTTAACTCGTTGCTCTGCCTCTGCTTGAGACTTGAGCACGATTCCGATAGCTAAGAACACTCTGCACACAATCGATACCCTTAACGTTGTCGATGTCTCCCGAAACGCTTACATCGAAAATGATAATTTCATCATTAAGAGGGAGGGAATGTTATCTGAAGTTTTTTTGTCCGTTATTATTAACATTTAAAGAATTTGTGATCCCTATATGTATTAGTCTAGCACAGCGGTCGACAACCTTTTAGCAGCCAAGGGCCACATAGTAGCTAATGAAATTGACGCGGGCCGCACTTTGTTAATAATTTGTGATTTTATACAATGCTGAATATAGCGACCTTTACATACAAAATAGCCAGGGAGGCTCGCGGGCCGCAAATGAGCTGTTCGCGGGGGTATCCCCTTATTTGGTATAAAATCAATCCGTATAAAATCACTTCGTCGAAATTCATTTCGGATAATGATTCATTTCGTATAAATTCAGATGGCATAAAAATTAAAGTGTATAATTACATTTCGTATAAAATTCAAATGCTCTAAAGTCATCTTGTATAATTTCGTATGATATAACATTCATTTGATCGAAACGTTATTTGTTATAAGTATTATAAGGTATAACATTCACGGGGTATAACTGTTAAAAACTCTAATTTTTGTAAACCCTTAATATTATTGAAATATGAGGAAAGATTCAGGAGTTTTTTGACAAAATTTGATATTTCTTTTTATAGTTTTGCCGAAAAAAATACACTAAAAACGTTCAAATAATAATAATGGCTGAGATAATATTGTATTTTATATGCATTGGAGAATACATAGGTAACAAAACCCGAATCGGAGCACCCCACTATCCACGTGGTCTTGTCTGCCCTATCCCTAGAGTGTATATAGAAAGCCGGAGGCGCGGAGGGGGAGCAGCCCTCGCCCGCTGTAGCAAAGCACAGGCACAATGTGAGCCGTAGCGGCTGAGGCTGGTCGCCGAAGGCGACCAACAAACCGAAGCTGCGAAGGCGAGCATTAGTGCCTGTTCTTTGATACGCAAGGGCGAAGGGGCTGCTCTTCCCGCAGCGCCGGAGCAGTTGCGGAGTCCGACCGACTGATTTTTTAAGTCCTTTATTATAAATGACTTAATAACATTCAAGGTGACAACTACTGGAACAGTGACAAGGACCGCATTAAGAATGGTACTTTTATATTTCAACCACAGTATTTAACGAGTTTGACTGTTTTGTATACATTGTGATGATTAGACATTTTGAATGTTCTACGTTTTAAATATGCGATCAAGTAATTGTTATACAAAATGAATATTATGCGTACTAATTTTATACATCTTAAATGTTATGCATAATGATTTTATACATTTTGAATGTTAGACATATTGAAGAATAGAGATTTCGTATTTAGAGCTTTTAAATGTTATACAAAATGAATTTTAACCGAAATGAATGATTATACGAAGTGATTTTGTACGTTTTGAATTTATACGTTTTGAGTTTATACCATTTAATTTTATACGAAATAAGGTAGACCCGTTCGCGGGCCGCATGTGGCCCGCGGGCCGCGGGTTGCCGACCGCTGGTCTAGCACATGGAGGTACATAATATTTACAATTGCTCCTTATTTTTATTGATTGCACTGGCGTCTCTTTGAAATTCTTTAAATATATATTTCAACAGTAACCGGTTACTTTTCTAATATTTATTTTCATGTTTTAAGATTATACTCGTACATTCGTGTTACTAATTACTAGTACATTATGCGTACTTTGGCTGGAACCAAGTTTTCGCATTCAGAGTTATTAATTAGGGAACTTAATGTCGACTGCACTAGAACATTATCAGATATTACCAGATAGTCTTGTTTGGTTAACTTTTGGCTATTCCGAGAAGTTTAATGAGTTTGCTTTAGTAAGTCTTAATTTAATGCAATAAAACTCAGAAAACCTATCTTCTATACGTATATTATATGTACACCATAGTTTTGTCGACTGGTACACTGAATTTGCTTTCCTTTTCTCTTTTAACTTTTTTAGCAAAAAGGCTTTTGATTATCCGTCAAGGTCAGCGAGTCCAGAAAAAGTGGAGTCCAAATTTAAAATATGTACTTACAATCGATTCCAACGCGAATTATAATTTTAACTACAAACCATCGTTGTTCTCCTCTCAGCATAATATCAGTCTATTGTGGGTGTGGGGAATCAAGCGAGATTACGTATGTATTCGGCTATTGCGCCAATGTGAACACCGTGCAATGACAAATGATATTGCTTTGTTCCCGCAACACTTGGGAATGCAATAAAGTTCCTATGCTGAGAGTTCCTCACATCTCTGTGTTATGGAAATGTATGATTTACATAAATACTTGTAGCCTACTACACTTGTCCAGACTCGGTCCGGCGGCGCCGTAACGTTTAGAAACCATCGCGCTTGGGTGATGGAAAATAAAATAGGTTTAGCCTACGTCCAGTAATATAAAGTCAAATAAAATGTCCATCAAGAGTTAAAGCGATGAAGAAGAAGGAAGATGTGGGATAAAACCAGGTGATCACATCTGGTACCGGTTAAGAAATAAAGAGTACAGTTCTGTCCATTCAACTTGTAGCCCCCACTTCGAAGCCATTTTAGCCCATCTGTGTGGATACATTACCGCTGACTGGCTGACGTGACCGGCCCAGACTTACAAATAATATTATTTGTGTAATAGAACGTCGTTTTTTTCCTCGCATTCAAAGTGAAAAGTAGAGTGTTTAACGCGGGACTAAACAACCATAATGACACTCGATCTATAGTCACCCTCGCTACGCCCGGGTGGCTAAACACCTCGTGTCATTATGGCTTGTTTTAGTCCCTAGTTGAACAATCTACTATTTTTTGTTTTTCAGTTATGTTAATAACTTATTACGATTTCAAAATAGCACGATTTTACTCATCGAAAAAACGGTTTTCTTACTCAGGCCGAATGTGTTCAGCCGCAGTTAAAGTCGCATGCTATGTGCCGCTACAGTAAACTATGACAGTTTCTGAACGCACCCAAATTGACGTAAAGAAACATGACTGTTTTTGGCGTAATTTAAGTTATTTTACGTCTTCCATTATACGAATTTTGCGGATATACTCGTAAGTTGTCGATTCGAAAGTGTTATTTTTACGCTTTATTTTTAGAGACGTTTTTCGTTCAAGACTACCGGCTAGAAATTATTAATATAGATAATTATAATACATTTTAGTTAACTTGCGTTACTTATACTTACAGATTATTAGACCAACCCACCCTGCGCCCTCTTTCTTAAACTAACTCTCGGGTTCCTCTGCGGAACTAAAAAAAGGACAGATATCGTTAGAAAAATTATCAATTCGTATTTTCTGTTTCCTGCTGAACTGCGGTGATGCTAACCGACTGCAGAAGATTAAACACTCTTCCCAGACGGATAGTGTTGCTGTTATCGATGACGTATCGACATCGATGAAGATATTTGACAGAGTGAGCGAAACGTCTCCGCTTCAGCTTAGGCAAAACTATGCTTTCGTATGCCCGGCGTCTGTTCTCCTGTACAGGTCGCATTTCTCAACCGATTTTCGTGAAATTTTGTGAATAGGTGTCGATAATAATAATATATATTTTTTGTGAACTTAGTTTTTGGAAGTTTTTCGAAATGATGGAGCCATAGGGGTTATCACACTCACGAGGCCTACAGCCCACAGAGCCACTAGTATTATTAGAATTTGGTCATATTCTCCACAACTACCACCAGATTGTTATAATGCTGTAAACCTTAAAATTGAAGTCTTATGAATCTGAAATGCGCAATTTAAAATACTTATTATATTCTTCAACTATAAGTCGATTAATAAGAGCTGGTGTGGATTTAGTATGAAATAAGCACTCGTTGCATATATACTAAATCCGCGCCAGCTCTTATGAATCGACCTGTACCTACATACCGTTACAGGTTACACTTTTATGAGAAACTTTATTTTGAAGATTTTCCTACCCAAATTGCGCTGGGCGAACATTTACGAACTACAATGAGAACTAAAAAAAGTAAGGGAAGGACGTTCATCGCAGTAACATTATTATAGTACTTTTTGATATGAGTGCGGAAAATACGTCATTTCTCACGAGTCCCGCGGGACAAGTGGAAATGACACTTCCGCACGTGTATCAAATGATGTTTTTTAATACATTTGTGAAAAAATGTCTACTGCATCACTACTGAATCGCTGCAAAAAGTCGCCGTGTAGTAAAATGCACTAGTGCAAAAATAGAACTTCTGCACTTATAGCTACAAAAAGTACCGCCTTTTGAGCAACCGATTAAAAATGTTTTTTTTTTTAATGGAACTTTCATAACTATTAACGGTACTTCCATGAAAATAACTAAAATATACGTAAACCCTAGAAGTGGCATTAAACTCTCATTCAGTTCAACGTTGTCCAATGTATCGACAAGTTGAAATTCAAGTGAAAAATGAATCGGCTTTATTCTTTTTTGTGTGCTACATTAGTGTATATAAAAGGCTGTTTTGTTCACACATGGCATATTTCAGATTATTTTCTATAGTTTCAAATGCTGGTGTGAATTAAAAATAATCATTTTCATGATTAGCAAATCAGAATTCTATACGAATTCTTTTACATTCCAGGCCGTACGATTATGGAACTCTTTACCTCTTAAGTTAAGATGTGCTGAATCCCTTCCCATTTTTAAAGCCAAAATTAAAGAGGTTTTATTAAACCAACCAAACTAATCGATTTGTTCCATAGTCTTGGATAATTTCTATGTATTTACAGTATTATATTTGAACATGTACATGTTTACAAGCACTGCTTAGTTTGGTTGGAACTAGTTCGATTTGTGCAAGACTGTCCTGAATATTTATTTCAGTAGGTGTATAGTCACATTATATACTTATTAAACGGAAAGATATTTCCCAACTATCAAGACTGAATAATCAATCCTCTTTCTTGTGATGTTGCCATATGCACCTTTTTTTAATAAAACCTTTTTTTGGTCTCTGCAAACTTAGCGTAGTCGCACTCTATTGTTCGATTGATTATTACACACTCAAATGATGGTACTCACAATGTCTCAAACTGGTTTAAATAAATTCACGAACCATCAGATGAAGCCTGCGAAGTTTTATTCATAGATGTACCTACTACATTCGTAAAGGGCTACTACAGTAGCGAACTCGCCGCGAGTTCATCGCGACTGGCTTTGTATGGAAACTCGCCCGCAGCTGACCCGCAAATTGCAATGTCCAGCAATGGACACATACAAAATGATAACAGTAGAGTAAGTTTTACTTATCAATGATGAGTCATAATTTAGTGATACAGCCCGGGGTTACATAGGGGTAGATGTCGGTGGCTCCTTTTTAGAAGCCTCACAAACTTGCAACGCTTATTGGGCGTGGCAAAAGTCGTACCAGGTGGGGGCCGTGGTGTTCCCTGGGGTCGAACCAGGTCGCTGGCCGGGCCACCTTGGGGGAGCCGGGGGCGCCTGGGGTCGAACCAGGTCACCAGTCGACTCAGTATGTGAGTCGGTGGCACTATAGATACTATGAGTGTGATAGTGCTCTCTGGATCCTGTACTTGGAAAGCACTAACTGCCAGTTGACGAAATAAATAAGTTACTGTAAATAAAATACACAAGCTTTTATTGCTGGCTGCACTTTTTGTATACTGCATGTGAAAACTAATCAGATGATTTAAACACATTGGATTTATCTCATTTTAGGTGATCATATGGCTACCATCCGGCTCCATCATCAGATCAGCAGCTCCATATCTTAATAATATTGCATTGTCATCAGTGCAAGATTTGACACACAGACAGACACCGGGACAGGAGAAAGTAAATAAAAGCTTGTAAAATAAATACCTACCATTATCCGCTTATGTTGACTTAGATAAGAAAATAATTATTTAGGTACTTGATTTTGGCATGATATCAAGTGGACCAAATTTATAGTAAAATAAAATTTTTATCTATGCCACACCTGGCCATAAAGTGGCTTTTTCCGCACGCTACGCGTTCGGAAAAAGTCGCTTTCTGGCCAAGTGTAGATATAAAATGACGTACACAACACTGATGTAAAAGAAAGCCCTCGATCGCATATTTACGTCGTAAGATACTATTTCGCACCTTCAAATGAGGATCAATTTTCTGAACCCAATTTTCCGTACAAATTTGAGGTAAATCGAATAACGTAAGGTAATTCTCATTTCCGGTGTAATAATGTAGGATTATGTTTGGAATTTTCTTGTTAAGAGAGAAAATCTTGTGATCCTCTCGGCGTTACGTAACATGGATTCATTTGAACTATAAACCAAAATTAACTGCAAATAAGTTAAGTAAACTATAAGGTTAGATAATCGATATTTGTCTCATTTATCTGTTTTTAGTAATGTGATTCCTCGCGCGTACATTGTGTATGGTTATTAAATTAATAGCAATGTTTATAACGCGTAACCAAACTGGTCGAACTATAAACGATTTACGAAAAACGGTAAAAACATCCTATCGATTTGAATTTGAACTAAATTTCATGGTGTTAAAGTCGATTCTTAACGCGCTTTTCGCTTGTATGGAGAACCGAATAACCTTTAACCAGCTGGTTTATCGTCTGCTATAGCGTAGCGTATCATCTCATTAATGAGATAATGAGAGAGAATGGTTTGTTACCGTTAAATCTGGCTAAACAGTTCTATTTACACTTCTGATCTGTGCATTTCATAATAATCAAACGGCAATAGCACACATTCACAAAGCTATCCACTACATTATGGATGGGCGAACGCTCTTTGTAATCCCGACGCCGACGGTCATACTGTAGATTCTGTAGAATCTCTGGCGAGAACGAGAATTCAGGGAAACGAGCGAAACGAGATCGGCAATTCAGTCAACGACTCGCCACGCGCCGGGTGGCCGTGCGTGCCCGCGTCATCTAGCAACTTTTCGAATACAGAAATACGCAATATTACTGTAAACGTTGTGTTTAACTAATTAATGCTACACTGCTCTTATTTGAGAACACTTAATTTATTACAAACGGGATTCATGCTGTTTGTTCAAGTATCGGGAAGATTTTTAAAATATTGATATGATGCCGAATGATGGATATTTTTTGAAAAAATAAATGCCGATATGCTTTGTTATGTAAGTATTTTAAGTAATTGAGGTTTTGTATTATCCATATAACTTTATATTTTATAGCGATGTGGCCGAATAGATTTACCACACATCATTTCAACACCTTTTTAACCCTTTCAAGAGATATGAGGATAAGTAAATTTCGTATACGAGTAATTACTTTCTAAGGGCTCACCTAAGTTGTCGTAGTCATTGTTGAAAAGTTTGAATGATCTCGTAATTATTTATTCCTTTTGTATAATTAAAGATATAAATATTTTATTAGAAGAGAAAAATTTTAAGATTATATGTCTCGGGTAGGGTTCGAACCCCTGCATCTCCTATGGCTATCCGGGCCAACACAGGTGCGCTACCAACTACGCCACCGAAACCAAGCCTAAGTCATCCAATTTTTCAACTAATCGCCCCTCTTTTGTGACGTCATCCTGGGTGACGTATGTAGCATCATCTACCATTGATCTAATATTTAGAAATCGTTGGCAGTCGTTAATGCTACAATACAAAATTAATTAAAGATATAGCTTTAATTTACTTTTTAGTATTAACTTGTACAGTCGAGTTCATCATTATCTGAGCAAATATTGCATCAAAAATATCTGAACAAGACCCTATTGCCAGAAGCATAAGAACTAGATCAGATATTTTTGATCCGTTCTTTGCTCAGATAATGATGAACTCGACTGTAACTTCTAGTGCGTTTATAATGTTATTAATAATATTATCCTTATCATATCCGTAATCTCTTTACAGGTGTTTGGTAAACCCTATACTAAATAGTTTATTCCACATCCTGAACTCATGCATTCCAATAAATGTCAGTGCTCCTCAGCGTGAAAATGTGTTTCATTTATTCATTGAAATCTTGGAATTATTCATGAATAATTCAATCTTAACCGGTAAGTGTCAGGGAATCGTTCGCAACAGATTATTAGCGTTCCTTATAAAAAGACGGAAGCCATAAAAACTTGAGATATAAAACTGAACTTTTACAATCACCAAGTTATCTTTCTCGTAATTTCCCGCCAAATTTTCCGGAAAAGTTTTATTTAATTTGATGATCAATGAAGTAAAGCTAAATGTCACGATTAATTTACTACTTATTCGCCGATTAACTACAGGTCCAGTTTTCTTTAATGTGAAATATATACATATTTGCTCGCATTTCTGACACTCCGACCATACCCAAAACAAGTAGCAAAATATTCCAATTACTTAACGTCAATAAAAGGACATACTACTGAAACGGTGAATGCTACTGTTCTTTGCCATGTTCCAATGACATTTCCTAACTTATTACACATTTGTACTGCCTATAGTAACCGAACGCTCGTTCAGTGAGAATACTTAAACATCATGATACCAATAGCATTTTGTTCGTCGATATTTCCTGGAATTTTCATCGAGCACTTTGTCATTCAGTCGTGATTAGTAAATATTTAAAAAGTCACAACCCTCCTTTTTGCTTCGCGTAGTCAGGTAAAAAGGTAAGCATCATCAACCTTAGTCGGTCTGATCTAAAACTTCACGAAAGTTCATTAGGACAAGACGAGCCAAGCAAGGATGGGAAACACCTACCTTTTCTTTTTATTCGCATATTTTGAAACCTTCTTAACTTTGCTCAAGTCACACTTGTTGGCTAACATGCAGGGTTTTTAGCGTAAGGGTAAGCTCTATATCTGAATGTGATAGATAACTGTTTAACATCACAGGCATTATGAACAGATAAGTCTTTCCAATTCATAAAATGTTTTAGGAGGGATACACATAGCAACTTTTTTATGTTATACGCGCAGACGAACTTGATTGAAATGTGTAGATTATACGCGAGCATGTCGTTACCAAAGCTTGTTATTGCTGAAAGAAAATTATTTGTATTACGGTGCAGGCGGTAGGAATTATAGCACTTACGAAATAATTTGGCTTAATTTTATTACACAAGAATATCCTCGGACTTAAATATTAATAATTTAACTGGGAATTTGCTAATCCCGCGTTGAGTAATCAACAGTTAATTATTATTTATTGTAATGAGAGGCCAATTATTAGAGTTGTAGAATTATGACCTAGCGTTATAATAGTCTGAGTGATTTTTTTTATTGTTAAAGTCAAGCCTACGTGTACTACGACAATTACAGTCACGTTACTAACCTTACTGGGCAAAAGAGAAATAAATAACATTAGGTCAAGCAAATTAATCTTAAATTAAACACCGTAAATTGCAAAAGTACATGCAAGAAGTAAAAAGCTCTTTTTTATATCATTTCCTTACTTTATTGCCCTACCCTTTGTTCGACTCGGGCCAAAATATTATGGCAATTGCATTGTTAACAAAGTTCTATTCTCGGTTTTTGAATAAGTTATCAAAGAAAGTTCATTCCAGTGAGTCCTTCATTTCAGTGAGTTTACATACTATCATTTGAGGTTTTATGGAAAAGATTATAAATTATAAAATATTTATTATTATTAACAACTATCAAAACGCTGTCAGATTAGTGTATCTAATTTAGAATACGAGTAGAGATACTTCACTGATTGTATAAAGGTTTAAAGGCCTAAATACCAGTAGTATAGTAATAAATAGTCAGGATTTTATGTAGATTGTGAGAATGCCGTTAAGAGGGCGGATGATTATATTCTTTCATTTTCATGAATGCCTGAATGAATAAGTATCACCAAATGTGCATAGGTCAAATGGTGCCATAAATGTTACTTGAAATTCAACTAAAAACATCAATACACACTTATAACGTTCAACAAACCTTAATCTGATATCCCTAAACTGAATCACATGACTTGATAAATGCCATTGGTAAACCGTTGTTCGGATCACGGCAAGACTCTAGATTTATTACTGTCGCTGTTTCGGATACTTCTCTGATACAGTAGCCTAAACCGGCACTGGATTTGCTTTCGTCTCCAAATGACAAATGGCTCTCTCGCAATGAAGTTCCGGTAAAGTTTCGCACTGCTTAATTCCATTGATTTAAAGCGTACCATCTCTGAAGATGCTAAACAGTTGTCGAGTTTGCCGCTTCCCCTTATTGGGTCGGAAATTCTGATCTCGGCAGTATTGACGGCATTTGGGAGTAGTCTTAATTAAACATGGTCTCTTGGTTTCCTACTAATTCTAGAGATCCGTACAGAACTTTTGGGTTTAGCCTTGGAGCCAAAGTTGGATCAGGGCGCTTAGGGTTATTTATTACAGTGCACAGTGCAGTCGTATAATATATTAAAAATCGATGAATATAAGACAATGTAAGTACAGCATAATTTGATTCACTTTAAAATAGTCGTCCTGTTTACATTCACTTCATAGCAATATTTTATTTCTTATGGTTTAAATTCGAATGTCGTTTAACATTTATATTGACTTGGACGTTATATTTATCACTTAGAAAACTACCGAATTTGATAATAACTGAAACAGTTTTTAGGTATTATCAAATTTGGTAGGCTTCTAGAGCAATTTTAAGATATGCTTACACTGAATATTGCTTAAGAATTCGCCTGTTGACTCGATTTTTTTTTCTGTCGTAAATCGATTCTACTATTTGTGAGGAACAAATATCTATATGACACCTAATACATTTGTATAAGTATAACGGCCACAAATTGTAATCAAAAGTAGCAGATCGCACTGAGCATTGAAAACGCTCTCTATACAAAACGGTAGGAACTTAAGACGTCATCCGTTCCGTCGGTGTACTAAGTCTGTATATGAAAAAAATAACATTTTGCCATTTTGAGCACGAAAAAGTGCGTTTAAGCACATAGTTGTTTTACATTTATTTTTTCAGTGTTATTTAAGCATTCCGAAATTGACTTTAATTTTTCTTTAAGACGATAAAAAATATCGGTTTTTTTTTAACTTTGTGGTCTCATATCTTTATATTTTTTATACATTTTTTGTTTGTTTCTTTTGTGTTATGACAATTTAGTATTTTCCAATCCATGTGACTATATTATGTTGTAAAATTCAACATTAGTCAACATCCCTATTCTTATGCGACGATGTTATCAAGTTCTAGCTCGGCTTTTACGTACCTTCACGCCGTGCGGCATTCGGGCTAAATTAGTTCCAGTATCTGCCCTTCGACATTTATGAAATCAATTTTCTTGACACATTTTTACAACGAGAGTGTTTTCTTATTTTTTGTTACTTATACAGCGAAATACGTTTCGTAATTCTTAAAATGCTATAAGGTTTTTATAACAATGTACATAAAATGAAAAATTGCCATCAAATAGGTAACCATTACAAGAAATGCATCATGAATGGAACAAGAAAGCAATTTGTAGTAATAAAATAAAACAACCTTGCGTAAAGGATATTTTGAATAATTATCATCCCATCAAACGAAATAATCCATTTCTATTGAAATGGATTATTTCATTCACTAAGAGGATTTCCGTGTTGTACGCGGAATGTTTGTGAAAACATTCCGCGCCGGCTTTAATTTTTCGAAAGTACAATAATTTACCGAAAATTTTTCGAAAGTACATTAATTTATTTTAAAAAAAAACCTTTTTTCAATTATTTAATGCTCCAAATAAAAAACATCGTTTAGTGTAACGATTGAATTGTAGAGTAACTAATTACTGAAGCTTATATTTATTAAGCCTAATGGGTCAAAATCAGGGAGGTTGAGCATTTTACGATTAAAAAGTTTTGAAAAATAAAGATGTATCCTTATTCATTAATTACAATTTACAATTATAGAAATATACTTATATAATCATAATATAGTAAAGTGCACGCTAAATTTTTATTTAATTTTTTCATCCAAAAACGCGGTTGCTTTCATTAGCTTTTTCACGTTGTTTTTAAATATTTCGCAGTATTTCGTTTCATCTGTTGTTATATTTATCCTTTCAGACTTCTGATTCTCTTCTGATTATCTGATTCAGATATTGAATTCGTTCTGTAGCCAAAAACAAACAGCCATTCCCGAACTGACGATATGTCACTTATAAATGTTTACAAAATGAATGCGCCACCTTGTATGCCAGTTGTTGAGGTTATTTGGTTGTGAATCATGTTGTCGAATTGCAAAACGTTACAATTAATATCATTCTTGACTCAAGTGAATTTAAGAAAAAATTTGATACTCTGTATAATAATGTATAAATGCTTTTGCCTATTAATTAATGAAAACATTTGTCAGAAGCCAATTCTTCACCTCTCTGATTTTGACCCATATAATACCTATGTAAATACATTGGCCGAAAATTATAGGTAGCCCCCTCTAATGCCTTTTAGGCATCATCCATCAAAGTAATATGATATCGTTTATAAATAAATAACCAGTAGAAGGACGTCTTTACACACACATTCCGATTTGCATGAAATCTGAATTCTTGAAGAAATCGTGATGTTTTCATACGTTATGAATTGCTTGAACCAATTTTTCATTGGCTAATGTGCAAAATGGTGATTCGACACCAATTTAAATGAGTTTTAGTGGCTGGAGTTGCTACCCAAATACAAAAGTGTCCTAAACAAACATGCAGCCTTACTCTGAGCGTGGCTAACCGCATCATTTTGAATGTCTAAACCTTTTTCTCTCCTGTTTACCTAGGTATAAATGGTTTGATAAAACCGATTACCTATAGTTGCTTGGCTATAAGATTCAAATTGAACAAAACTTATAATAATTATACCAATTATCATCCAAATAACAACTATGAATTCTATGTTTTAGTGAAAATCTTAACGAACACTATATTTCAGATGTAACACTTTGGAAGTGCTAACGGTTTAGTTATCATCTTGCTTTAACTACTCCCATTTAGTCGAGTAAGAAGTAATATTGTTTCCCAAAGGGTTTTTTAGAACTTTTAGCAGATCATCTTATAGAAGTCAGTAGGTAGTTAAAGTTTGGTTTAGTTAAATAAATTGATGTAAATAAAAACGAAATGAAAATATTCAACGTATATCGTAAGTAAATCATTCTCTATCCTATGTGAAACATAATATATAACGAAATAGTGTGACTTCGAGTGTTATAGACTCCTCATAGAGCGATAGTCTAAGTAAGTCTTGTCCACGTAGTTAGTGCTTATGGTCGGTCCGTACCCATTCATCATGGCTTGATGACAGCCCCGCCCTCGGCCTGTTTGTCCGGCGCCACTGCAACGTCGGTGACAAGTTTCGCTGTTATCCATTACAACGTGCCTTGAGTCTTAGATGTTTTATCTTTGATAGATCACGTTCTTTACTTTTTTAACGCCTCCCACTTTACAAGGGTCCTTTTAACTTTTTGTCCAATAAATAAACAAATTCGAGCGCTAAACCTTTTTTTGTTACTACTATAAAAAAAAATAAGCCATCATCCTTTCGCCCAGCGCTTTTCTTCTTTTTCCTTGGGCTAGAGCAGCTTGAGGCATCAGTGGAAGCCGATGCCCTCCGATTTGTCTATTTTGTTTCATTCGGTTGAAAACTTTATTTTATTTAACATAATAGAGATTTTCTGCCATGACACTTAAAACGTGAATGGTCCGTTTTTAATTCAATAAGAACATACCTAAGCCAAACAAAACCGATACGCTGAGGGTCAAACTCTGTACCGTGCGATTTCGAGTCAATCCTTTGACAACTATATAAAAAAAATGTGATTAGGTACTACAGATCTCACCGGCGCGAATCGTTGTGATGCGTGAAGCTGCGATTTTCATGTTTGTACGTAGAATCATGATTTGTATAGAAAAAAAGCGTCTGGGTGCGTAGTTCGCGACGATATAATCGCACCTACACGCGAAGACGTGGCGCGATTCGTAGGTTCTGGCACACTGAGCTTCGCAGTGCGAATTTTGTGTAGAAAAGAAGGTTGTATTATAGGAGTAGGATGGATCTGGACATCAATAATCTTAATCTTTGAATTAAAACAGAGATATCAAATGATGCGGAATGATATAAATAGGTGGATGCACACAGTCTCTTCTTTGAACACTGCATTTTATGACATTATTGTACAAAAACCAAACTGAAAATATCACCGCACAGCGTTCTGTATAAGACCTGTCTCTATCTTACCAACTAACTAGGTACTATAAGGCCTCACCTCGATGTTCGAAAGTTAAATGAACATAGGACGGGAATAAACGTGAATCGCCTTGCATCGCAGCTACAGACGAAATCGAATCACCTTAAGTAACAATAAGTTTTGATTTTTATAAGCAATAACAATATCAGCCGCCAGGGAAGGATAAAGAAGTCTAAAGTGAACCAGATACTTCATAGACGACGGCGTGCCGTCAGATCTGATAACGACATAAGATTATCTCAAACGCACTACTCCTCTCTTGCAACATTACGGGCGTGTCTTTGCAAGGAAGTGCGCGGAAACTAGTTACAATTTTGGCCCAAACCCAAAATTAGGAATGTGGACGCACAGAAACTGAGTACGAAGTGGAGCCAGAATGAGTTTTTAAGCGATCAAGATGGATGCAATCTATGTACATATTTTAGGTCAAGCACTAAGAGCGCGTTATGTTTTGATTTATTTTCAGGGCTTCAATTATGTTGCCTGCCTAGTCGCTCGGTTCTCGTTACAAACGACAATTTGCTTTACTAACTGTAATTTATTTCATAGCTTTAAACATTTTGTCAGCACAAACTAACATGAAAAGTTTCAAAATCTCAAAAAAATATACATTTTCAGTAATTAAATAAATTTGCTTCAAAAAATGTTTTTTGAGACAAGCTTTTATTGCTGACTGTATTTTGACTACCTTCCGGCTCCGTCATCAGATCAGCTCCATGTCATAATAATATGGCAGTGTCACCTCACTTACATATCCTCACAAAATTTGAGCTCAATCGGAAACCGGGAAATGGGTCAAATTTAACTTGCAAGATTTGATTACGGACACACAGGCACCGGGAGAGGTGAAACTAAGTAAAATCTTGTAAAAAATAGTTTGGGATGGTACCAATAGATGGCGCTGATGCATTTGATTGCATATTTTTGTCCTTTTTTAGAAACTCCTTATGTTTTTATACGAAGGCAAACTGCAAATACTTTTCAATCTGATGTCAAAGTGATTTGTTAACCCGCTCTTCGTCTGGAGAATAGGGCGCCTTAATATAATACCGCTAAAAGTTTGCGAGTCTGTGCCCCCTATGTAGATGCCAGATAAATACTATCTTTTATTCGAATATCGAGAGCCAAACGAGTTATAAAAAAAAATGTAAAAAGTGAAGTCCTTTTTTTACGTACTTATAAGTGTATAAAATGCTTACCTGTTGGTCTTCCATTATAGTACATTACATAACTAGGGTGGTAATACAAAGAAAGGCTGAGATCGCAGAAGTTTACGGCCCGAGCTGCAAGCGAGGGACGTAAATATACGATCGAGGGCTTTCTTTATTACCTCCCGTGTTGTGTACATCATTTTATGTCTACACTTGGCCAGAAAGCGGCTTTTTCCGCACGAGTCACTTTATGGCCAGGCTTTATGGCACGTTATTTATTTTCATAAAGAAAACAAAAGCGTTTTCATTTTGATGTTGCGGCAAAAGTAATCTTACTTCGTCTAATTTTAAATAGAAAACTGTGGGCCACTGCCTCGAATGTAATTGATGGAAATTAAGGTACTTAGTTGTTTCGCGTTTCTTTGATTATAATTTAAATTATAAATTAGTATTACATAAAGCTTTTACGATGTTCATAATTTGTACATGAAAAATGATAATAACGAATTTTTGTTACGAATTTGATATCACAATTGTTTTTAAAAACCTAAAAAAGAAATATATATTTATTTTTAATTCTCGTTTTTTACACTGTCGAAGGTTAGCACTATTATTCATCATCAACATCGACCGAAAGACTTCCTCTGCTGAATACAGGCCTAGACTCCTTCAAAGAACGCCACCATGATCAGTTCTCCACCCGTTAGTTTATCAGAATCATCTACCTTTCGTAAAATAATCACTTTTTATTTAATACTTAATCTCACATTTGTCAAGTGAGTTATCACCTAAGAGCGCACTGTCATTTGAATTTCGTAATCCAACCCCTGTGACAGTAAATCACGGCACACTCAATGACCTCAATATTTTATGCAGTGTCCTCATAGTGTTTTGCTTCGCCATATGGGCATTGGCTACTACAGAAGTACTATAAGTAGGTACTTAGATAAGTGTACTGTAATTAGATAAGTGTACATTGAGCAACATACGTATAAGAAATGAAATAGAGCTTTCGCTTTCCTTTTTCATCCTCTGTCCGTGATACCTACTCAACAAAATGTATCGGCTCCGAATAAGCCCTTCAATACTTTACGGTATTATCTATTCCCTGGTGTGTCGTGAGCATCGTCGCCCTTACCGCTCGGGTTATTTTAATTTCGTCCTCCAGTAACCCGCCTATCTAAGCGTCAAACCGGGTGCGCGAAAACTTACGAAACCTTCCTAATTTAACTTTTTTTTAATCAATAGCTTGTTAAAGTTATTTGTACGCGTAATTTTTTTCACCATATTTACCTAAAATACCTACTTGTAATCTCCCAGTGTACGTAATATTTGCCTCCTAAATTCCCGAAACTGATGCCACTCGCGTATTAGGCCCGATTTATACAAGCATTACATACAATACTATTAATTAACCAACAAGGAACATTTTTATAAAAGAAAAACGAGAGGGTCAATAGGGCTTTGGGGCATTTCTCCAGAAATATGTCTGCGGCTCATTCATCTGTCTACATACATTTAGTATGAAAAAGGGCCAGATGAATGAGGTGACCGCAGAAATATTTCTGGAGAAATGCCCTTTGGGTCATTATAATTGAATCTATTCGAATGAATTTGGTGTGATTTATCTGGATTTGATATTTAAATAACATGAAATAGATTGATTTGGAGCAAATATGTAATTTTCTACTTAAACGTAACAAATCTTAAACAATACACAAGTCTTTCTTTAATAAACAGTTTTAAGTACCTCGGTACAAAAAAAAAACACATATTTGAATGATTATTTTAGAAAACAGCGAGTAAACAAGAGTTTATTTGGGGAAACTTTATTTTCTATTACGATCAGTACGATTTCGAAACACTTATATTACATTGTGTATCTAGGCGGTAAGGAAGGAATTACAAACAAACGAGTGTTTGTTAGAAGCCCGAGACGAAGCCAAGGGCTTTAATAACACGAGTTTGTAATTCCTTTACCGCCCGTGGCACACACAATGTTTTTCATCACACTTGTGAGGAAATCTAAATAAATAAGCTTACTAAACCACTCAGTATGAAAAGAAAATTTTTAAACTGAAAGTGACATAATTATATCCATAGATACCGAATGCGAATGTCCAGTCACGTTCGGAAACCATAGTGGTAAAGACCTAAAACGGCCATTTTAGTTGATTTTATATTTGCAAAATACTGAAATACTCTATTGAAACATTTAATTAATGTTGCCGAAATATGTGTTTACAAGTAATTGCAATAACATTTCTCTTATAAAATTTTCAGCGATAAAAGTTAAAAAAGTAAGTTGGCGTTTCCTTTGAACATGACAAATAAGAGTAGAACAGAACCAGCGTATTCAAATAAAAAAAAAACCATTACGCCCTAGGGCGTAATAGGTCATTTACGGCCCGCAGAACCTATGTGTAACAACACCATTTTCGAGCAAGAGTGATGAAAAAACTATTTTATACATGACAATGGCGCTTCGTGTGGGATTTCAACACTCACTATTTGTCCCAACATTTATATCATTGTGGATAAACAACAAAGTACTTTTGCTGCGAGCAAGCATTAGCAAACTTTCGCGTCCTAATTACCAGTGGTCTCAAGTCAGCAGGGGTCACTTACCTTTTTACGGGACATGACATTAGAAGTCACATTTGTCTTCTATACGATCTAGATATGCATATACCTTAAGAAACGTTATATACGATATGTATAGGCATCAATGTGACATCTGGAATGGTGAAGAAAATATGAGTTTGAACTTTTCCCCTTTCGCAGATTAAGCTGTGGGTAAATTCTAAGGGAAAGTAATTAAATGGTCAGCCGTTATTAGAATTGAGTCGCAAAAAAGGAAATTAAATCGTTTAGGCAGCATACAAAGATTTGGCTGGCAATAAATTAAAATCGGGCTACAACTCTTGTTCAGCAAACAATTTAAAAACTCTTAACATTTTAATCAATATCAATCTGCTTTTTTTATCATTTGTCTGCCTAATAAACAGTCGAGCTGCAAAATAATTACTTGGGCAGCAACATTTTACAATTGGTCAGCAGAGAAAACATGTCTGTAAGCAGTTTAATTGAGAGGTGTGCATATTAAAAGAATGGTTATCTATATAAATAAGTGAATTGCGTTTAGTTTTAGTGGTTTAGTTTGAAAAATCAGCAAAAGTAAAATGGATTATAAGAGTAATGATCAAAGAATATTTTACAAAAAAGAGAGTATATTTAAATGGACTTTGTAATAGTTGCGCCCATTTTGTGAACGACCAGTAAGGTTTTATTGCCGTCTTTTTTTTATGGACAAAATGAAATATTTTGATTTCCTACTGTCGGTACCTACGGTCGCTCAATGCGGCTCAAATATTTAATTTGCTGACCAAAATAATTTAGAGTAGTTCAGTATAACATTAATTGCAGACAGATTTATAAATGTTTGCTAACCATAAGTTGCTTACCAACTAGCTAGTTTGGCTGACCAAATACATATTTCTGTTTACCAAAGTAAGAATATTTTGCTGATCGATTAAATGATACCCAATTCTAAGTAGGAACCTACCTATAAAATACCTATAAAAGCCTAATCTTCAGTTTCCTTTAATGTCTTCCCTGGTTTGCTTATCTTGCTCGATAATTAACAACTTTATGAAACTGTTTGCGGCACTAACAATTCGACATTCTGAAACTACATCCCGGCGTTAATTTAGCTACCATTGTACGTGCCTTTCCAAACTTTGATTTAAACTCTTGTAAGAAGTTGCGAAGTTGAAATGGTTGAAGTCTGACATGAAGCTCACAAGTTTCTACAATACGTGTTATTATTTCGTCTCCATGGGGAATATTGTTGTTGCTCAAAACCACGCCACATGAAAATAATTGCCACGTTTGGTACCTAATGGTGTTTTATTTATAAGTACTCTTTGGAACGTTGAGTGATAAAGAAAGCCTCAGATCGCATATTTATCGCCCTTGCCTTCGGCTCGGGCATCAAATACCGGCGATCTGAGACATTCTTTGTTTTACCGCCCTTGGTAAGTAAGTAATGTACTATTCTTGTAAAGTTAACGCACGCCACTTACTCTGCAACAGAATACTGATATTAAACCTTACAAATCACTATTCAACGATTACTTAAAGATAACAAATTATAAGATGAACTGGAAAGAATAAAAGGAACGAACGAATTTAACACGTCTGACTTTACTTTTTAGGAGACTATCTTTATTTTCAGCAAAATATAACTATAAAGCTTTTCATTCTTTCCAAATTCGGATATAAAAATAAATTAGGCCGGTCATATATTGATTCCAAATTCGTTTCCTGATTCATAAATATATCTTAGTATGTCTTGGATGCGTTCTACATATATGTCTATTGTCATTTAGTACCCATAGTTCAAACCTAGACCCTACCTTGGGACGAGATCGCTTTCTGTATCTTATTTAGATTAAAGAAACTATATTTCAAACCAGACTAATAATCTGTATTTTAGCTCTCACTTACTAATTAGTGTTATAGCTGCGTTATGTTTATTCATAACTGGGATTTGAATATTACTGAATCTTATTAAAGCTTCAGTATCTATGTGTACAATATTTCCATTTACAACGTCCTTGGAATTTTATGTCAAATAAGAAACGTGTTTTAAGTAAAATCCATCCCACCAAAAACATTCTGTAAAAAACTAGCCAAGTCTCGATGGAGCTGCTTGTTTATCTCTAAAAAGTAATGAAATCTAGACAAAGTCGTGCCAAGTCTAAGGTTCCTTACTGCGATTTCTTTATTATTATAGTTAATGTTGTGTGACTTGGCCGTTGAACATTCTTTATACGTTAGTGGGTACAAGTCAATTTGCGTTTACGTAATTAATTTATTCGTTAGTGGGCACAATCAACAACAGCCTTATTAAAAGACAAATGGCTTATTAAAAGCGATTCAACTTAAAGGAAGTTGAATTGGTGAACTTTGATGTCAAATAAATTAAATACGGGAATTTAACAATAGTTATATGTAACAAGGTCGTAGTGCCACAGCTGGTTTATACTGTAAGTGTTACGACTGAATGCATACGTTATTTTCTAAATTCGCGTCATAGTTATGATTTCACGGGAAAAAAATATTTGTTTTTGTCTGTCCGCATATCTATGAGTAAAACTAGCGCTCGAAAAAAACAAAATCCCCTGAAGGAGTATTAGTCGGATTCAATAACTGAAAGAAATGAATATACTGCATGTAAAAAAATTGTTTTGTATTGACCGAAAGTATCTCTTTATGCAAATTTAGTACCGTGTACGTTTTCGAAATTCGTTTCGCTTACGTCCCACTTTCTGTTTTTTTCTTAACAGAATAGAGTCCTACTTTATCAGTGTATTGAGAAACTATTATTGAAACCTTAGCAGTTATGACAATTATTACCCATATGTATTCGCCGCCAATGTGTCCGTGTTACCAAACAAACTGGTTGTTTGTATTCGCAGCATGTAAGCGCTGCGGTATCATATTTATGTGAGAAAGAGTTCAGAAAATACTTCATGTATAAAAGACGGTTAACGTTTGTTTCTGTTCAAGAGTTTTCATTAATAAGAAACAATTATTCTATGAAAGTAAATTCCGGGTTCCGGGGACCCGTTCTGAAAGGGTGATAAACATAATCATAATTTATAAAGCCAAACCATGTACTTTGCGTCTATGGTCTTCTATTTTACTCCAATGAGCAGTTTTATAGTTCGTATACCTACCTACCGATTCTCTGGAATGAAACTCACTTAAGGTAATGACTAACAAGGCGACGGTGATATACGTGTTACGTTAGACTCGAATATGTTTAGCTAAATCTAAGCCACTCGAGTATCGCTTCCTTCGTGAAGTAGGTATGTATGTATGTTTAGCGAATTTTGAATAATAGGCAATAAACGTAATGGAATTCCATAATCTTATCCCCTCTTTGTTCATTTTAAGTAAGTAACGGGTATTAATGACGCTGCTGGTTTTCTTTTTATGATATTAAAACATATTTTAACACTTAAATCGCAAGCTTCGAAGCTCGAGACTTCGATAGTTATATAAGCTCAAGACTTCGATATAATGCCATATGAGTGGTTCATCAATATCAATTCTATGATCCCGTGCCGTAATTTGCCGTCAAAAACATGGATTACTTATAACTTTCGTATTTGGGCACCTTAAATTCGATATCTTTTTATATTGAAAACGTAATAAGTAGTACTTACTGTAATACTGTAACAAAACAACTTACATAAGATGTTTTTATTATATGAGCCTAATTGAATCTAACAAAACGAATGATTTGTTCTCTCTATGTCCAAATATTCCAAAATTGTTCCTACTGATGAATTTTTCTTGAATGTTTAAAGCTTCATAACAATCAAAACACTCTTTTGCTGAAGGCGTTGATTAATGGAGTGACCCTTTTTTTACGTTTTTAACTCTTTGTTTGTTTTTGGTAAGTCAAAAAGCAACTTTTGCATTGTTTTTAAAGCGTAGTGTCGTAGCACTTTGTTGTTTATCACAAGTACGGCTAGGTCCCGTTTGTTCAGCCCACTTAAACGCTTAGCCACTTTTCTGGGTTTGACTCGACTCAAATTTATTGGTCCAAAAATAACGACCATTGTTGCATTTTATTTGATGTACAGTTGCAATCACCGGGATCTTAGCAGTATTTATGAGAGGACGTTTCACGCTCATTTGTTTAGTTTTTGGTTGTGTTTTCATAAAGAAACAAATAGTAGAACAAATTTGACAGCCAGCAATGAAGATGATCGTGTTAAAATCAATTTCGCTTTTAATTAATACTTCAATTCAACTTTGACATTAACCTCGCTGAAGTTGAAATCTGCTATTGTGTCATGGCAACTTCTAAATAGCTCTCAAAACGTCAGTCACCTGTTGCCGGTCTCTCTATTATCATTATTATCAAATTCGCTTTTGTTCTAGTTATGAATATTTCATACGTTCGTATTCGTATTCGTTGAAGCCCTTGTTCATCTCAAACCTAATGTTAAAAGTCTTACACATGGAATTATTATTAACAATAGAAAATCTCACTTAATATTCTTAACAATATCTACTTTAGCTTTTCTCCCTGTAGTTTCAATGTTCCCGAAAGTGTGCATCATTTTCATAAAAAATTGTGTGTGGTTATATATTAATGTAATAAAAAGAAAACTGCTTAAGTAGGATTTTCGTATTTTTACTTATACAAGGTGAAATTTTAGTAGCTGTTTTTCGTTTAAGGGCATGTTCAGTATCGAGTTCTGATTAGGAAAAAGAAGAAAAAAAATTTTTTGACGTAAAAAAAATTGTCTTGTATGGAGGATCGGCTTATTTTGAACTACCTGCTCCATAGAAAATATTTTTTTTTTGCGTAAAAAAAAATTTCTTCCACTTGTTCCTAATCAGAACACTATACTGAACATGCCCTTAAACGGAAAACAACCACTAAAATGCCATTATGCTTCCGCGAACACTGTTTTCCTTACCATTTTACTCATCTCATCAAAACCAAGCAAACTTTTCCTTCATTTAAACTCAAACAATTATCTTTGTAATAAGTAAACTTGAAGACATAATTATTACAATCTCAACTCCTTACAATTTCACGTCTTTGAATGGCACTAAATCTTGACTTGTTTGTGTGGGGACAGCGAGAATTCTTAACTTAATTTTCTCAAGTTCTCTGGACTCGGTGAAACAAAAACAAACCTGAATATTTTAATATGTTACCATTCTCATGCAGCCTTGAGCCCCTTGGCCACGTCAGAATTAAATTATATCTACTTCCAAATTGCCGTACCTATTTTTTTTCTAGCTTCCGTGCATATTTTAGTAGCTATTCTCTCGTAATAGGTACAGTCAAGGAATTTAATTTCCTACCCGTTTCATTGAAATGTTGTTAAGCATTCACGATGCATTCAGGTCGAAATTTCTATTTCAGTAATAGTATTTAAATGTCAATACGTATTATTTGTCACTGCACATTACACAATAACCTCTTTGCGAAGTCATTTGCTCATCTAATTACGAATACGTGTCAGTTGGTGTCAGTGTCAATCGAGAAAATTTTAAAATAATTCCGAGTCCAGACGCCGGAAAGTCTACCGCAAACGTCGATAATCTAAATTTCGTTATCTGCGTTCCTTTCATTCGAATATTGCAAGAGCGAGAAAGATGGACGTTCTTCGAATTTCGATTCCGCGGTTGTCGTCCTTTTTTGGTAGTGCCTTGACGTTCCAAATTTCAGTTCACTATGTCAACGTTGTTGTGATATGTCAAAGTAACGTACTCTAGCTAGCTCTTATGATGACATTATGCTATACGACATTGGACCTTAGGTGGGTTGGAAATTAAATTCCTTGACTGTACTTCATTTTGTATGGACTTAGTGATTTATCAAATGTTTTATCGTTTCAGATAAAAAAATGAATGAATACAATTTAATATCCTAATAAATCGAGTCGTTTTCACAATTTATTATTTTCCATAATTCAACTTTGTGATGATAAGAGAACGGACGTCCATTCGGAACGGAAAAGGCATTTACGAACTGTCGTTCCATTTTGCACACCTTTTTTCTATAAAATGACCTATTTCCCCCCTTAATATCTACATCGGGACATAACTCTGTCCGTGTTTGAACTTGTTGGCCACTATCCAAGCAAAACGTTGTCTAATCCAGGCTAAGTTTGCACAAACACGCATATGGTGATGTCTCGCACACTTGTCAATGGACTAACTTTCTTTTTTTTTTTAACATATCTGACAATGAAAAGATGATCGTAATATTTTACATAAGAATTACGTAGCATAGCTGATATGTGACATGATATTATGCATTAATTAAAACAATTTCCAACAAGTAAATCAATTAATTTATGAACTGCTACTGTCCTGCCATCCCTCTTTAGAGGATTCCCTATTTGTTAGTACGTGTATACTCATTTACTTCTTATTATTAATATTTAATATACTTAATTTTATTTAGTGACAGATAATTTGTTTTGGGCGTTAAAAACAAGTAACGGAAGATAGTCTTGTCATATTACTTCTTTCCAAGCTATCCTTATACTTAAGCTTAGATTAAAAGTATAATATCAGTCGCGGTTGGTGTAATAACGGTTTACAGAATATGTCAACGAAAATATTCAAAATGTAATTTCGCCATAGTGCCTGTAAGGACCGCTGTCGAAGCCAATATCAAAACATTAAGCAGTGTGCAATGTGTTACAACTGAAACAATGTTAGTAAAACACGCACAATGAACACTTTCTGGGTTGTATTAACAATACCTTTGGCGGAAATCATCATTAGGAGTATCGACGGCCGTAAGAAAATTGAGTTATGTCAGCCCAAAAGTCGTCGTGTCAATAAGTCGTGCCCGCCGTACTGAAATCCAAAATCTGTAATTATCATTATCTAGATACTGTTTGGAAATATGAGAAAGATTAAATTGAATCAAATAACAACAATTTCAAGGATATTTAAATAGGTACATATCCATTCTTGCGATATATTGTCATAGTTCAGCAGATGTGATTAAGCACAGACCCCTGAACCTAGATTAAGTAACGTAGAATTATAAAAAACACTCTATACCTATTCAGTAGGGTGTCCCAGAAAGCAAATCTCCATACAAACTTTGAAGCCAAGTCGGCACGCGTTTTGTGAAATTTTATGTACCAGTATATTTGAGTAGTTAAGAGGAAACAGTAAGGTCGAAAGAATTGAAAATTAGGTATTTGTAAAATGTGTCGCTATCCCGCACTGCCCGCCTCTCACCCGCAGAGCGCGATAGAGACAACTGCAGCTTGGACCGAAAATACCTTTTAAAATTTCATAAAAACAACGTTTCGTAGTCCCCTGATTTCTTCCCCAAAACTTAACCTATTTAACTAATTTTTTCATTAAACATTAAAGAAAGGCTTTAGCCGTGTTCCTATGTTTTCCTTTTTTTTAATAATCAATTTTTTTTAATAATTTATTTGTTTTCTGGATGTGTGAACACAGCGGAAAATCTGGCATTTTTTTTTAGGTTTTTGAAGGTTAATATCTCTTTTGAGAATCAATTTATCGTAAAAAGGAAAACATAGGAACATATCAATAGTAGCCATAGATTTTTGGACAAAAAATGATTGCCCTACTGGCATTATCCAGGGAGGAAACAGGGGACTACGTTTGTATGGAAAAACTGCCCTCCTGTTTCCTCTTAAAATAGTACATTACACAACTAGGGTGGTAATACAAAGAAAGGCCGAGATCACAGAAGCTGGCGGCCCGAGCTGCAAGCGAGGGACGTAAATATGCGATCGAGGGCTTTCTTTATTACCTCCCGTGTTGTGTACATCATTTTATGTCTACACTTGGCCAAAAAGCGGCTTTTTGGGTACGCTCAGCGTGCGGAAAAAGCCATTTTATGGCCAGGTGTGGCATAAAATATTTGACGCGCATTACAAAATAAGTACAAGAAATATTTTTGTTGTATGGGCAAGATTTTTTTTATCTTTTTTTGTAATGCATGCCCGCTAAAAAAGTTGTAACTACTAAAATATTATGGTATATAAAACTTAAGTTCTCTGTGATGATGGGAACCCGTGCCGACTTGTCTTCAAAGTTTGTATGAAGATTTCCTTTCTGGGACACCCTACTATTCAGTGTCATATTTCGATCAGATCATTGGGTTACGTTCATAGGTTCCGTCATAGGTTACGTTCCAATCAGATATTTTGCATGTTGTGATTCATAATATATTATTTGTTGGTATAACTGTACCTACCTTTGTTGTTACATCTGCAATGTGAATGTCTGTTATGTAATTGTATGAATAGCTTACAGTAACATCATTATTTTTAGGGTTCCGCACTTCAAAAAGTAAAATTAGAACCCTTATGGGATCACTCGCGTGTATCTATGTCTGTCTAACCATCTACCGCAGCGAATTTGCTCTGAAACTACTGGACCGATCGAGTTGAAATATGGTACCTACACAGATGTAAGTCGGTGACCCAAACACGGCCATCTATATCTTGTTATATATGAAATGAAAGAGCTTGTTTTGGGAAGGATATTTTTTATAAGTTTTGAAGTTACTGGGCCTAAAATAAAAAAAAAACGAAATTATTCTTTACTTACAGATTATGCGAAAATCTATAAAAAGTCTATGGTATTTAAAGTAACTTACGAAATATCTTAACGTGCGGAACACTTCTTCACTTGAGTTTAACTCGCACTTATCCAGTTTTTACTTTTAAATAAATATTTCATGTTACATTTTCATTGATAAATAACCTTCATTAGGGGTGCCAAGTCTAGTAGTTCAACACTCTTGCTAATTGGAAACCAAACTTCGTTGATTGCAGAGATTTAACCGTTCCTCTGCTGGCCTCCTTGCCTCAGTTTCACTTAAGTGCCCATATGCGGGCCTCAAACAATCTCGAGCTTACGCTTTTGGGCCACGTTAAGCGGGACTCTGAAGTGTTCCCATTGTGCTTGGAACCTTTGTAAGAGGGAGAAGTGGAAAAACAAATGTGTGTATAACCAGACGTGTGAAAATATGTTTTCGTCGTAGGATATGAAGCGTAAAGAAACGATTAATTTTACGATGTCGCCAAGGTCTTAATCGAATTATCGATAGCTATTAAACTTACGGGATTTATGTCAGGTCCGATAGAGATATTGCGTTAAAGATTTAACGTGTTCATCGGAATGTAAACGCCGAGCAACTCTTACATCGAGTAAATTGTGAAAATGAAGTTGAAAATATGAATACATATTGCGGTGTGCAGATAGGTTATTGTTAATATGTGGTTTATTTTACATGTTTAATTAAATTCCTTCTACTGTAAATCATGTTAACCAGAAACCACCACAACACAATAAAAAGGTAACAATATTGTTAAATAGTTATTTGTAACGTATCAAGTATACTCAGTGTGCAAATTATCGTTAAGTGTCGTTTGCTATATTGCAAGAATCAGTTTATCAGTTAAGAGCAAAATAGCCGAATACATAAATACCTACGTTATACTTACACAATTCTGTGGCGCCTCTGAATACTCTTGACTTCTAACTTTTCTCCTAACTTTAACAAACAAATGTATTCAGTGTAAGTTAATTCTTGAAAAGTATTTCATCATGACGGCGCCCTGTAATAATTTCAAACTCTTGTCATTTATAACACTCAAAAACGTCGAGAGAAAAGTCTTTGAACTATCTGACGTCTAACAGAGTGGTTCGTCAAATGTATGCTTATCTTTTTATATCTATCATGAACTTAGACAACAACCTTTTAATATTAGAGTAGCTCCCACAAATTTCTGGGGCAGTAAATACTGTTTAGTGATTACTTTTGAAAAAGCCGTAATTAATGTAAGACATATATAGGTACATAGGTGTATAGCGACTTAATTTTTTTTTGCCCTCTCGAATAATTTGCTGACCCTTCAGTAAACGAAAAAACTTTTTCAGGAAACCTGCAATTAAGACGTATACATACAACCTGCACTATTAAATTTTCATTATTAAATTTGTGGGGTTCGGTGAGGTGATGTGATTTTAACGGATTGTATATATTAATTAAAACACTATTTAATTTCCATAGTAAGTGCCCCCCAACTTGGCACTCTTTGGAGTAGAGAGAGATGACTGCTCTCACTGGTTGCTGAGATGAATTCTGCCCAAGGGGGCGGGCGGTTTACTCTTACTCCAAATTATGCTTATTATCAAATACAATATAATGCTCTTTTAATACAATGCAATTTCTTATTATTTTTAAAGGTAAAATGATACTAAAGTATTTTCCAAATATAATTCAAAAAGACAATAAAGGTAAAAAAATATAACACACACATATAAACATAATCAAAATAGTAAAAAAGGTACTTACTTATAACTAATCGATTCTTACAATATTCTAATTGGATGCTCTCCTGTGTGATCTATTTATTTACAATAATAAGAGCAAATTAATTATTAGAGTGTAATTGACATATTTAATCAACTAGAGATAATCATATGTATAGAGCTATTTCCGACAAAATTGTTACATAGTAAATTACCGATCACAACGTGTACGTTTAACTCGAATCGTAGTAAAGGTGCACAAGAAAAACTTTGAAAACGTCCAGTGAAGACACAGAAAGTTTGTCGGTCCCCACAGCTCTGTTCTAAACATTAACAACACACTTGTTCAAAATAAAAGAATCGCGGTCCCACTCCAAACTTACAATATTGAAGCAACTTTATTTTCCTCCAACAGAAGTTATAACTTCACGTATTGTTTTAAAATGTGTCTACTTTGATTTCTGTTTGATGAAATTTTATTTGAATGGGAATATTTCAGTTTGTTCTCCAATATTAAACATCCTAAATAGAACTGGACGGTAAAAACAACTTAAATCTCAAAAGGTATAAAGATTGTATCAAACACAATGTACACTTTGTAATAATATCAGTAGGTGCCTCTAGCACAACTGTGACACGCGACTCTTTGGCGCACGATAAATACTACCTACCTATCTCTTTCCACTAAATATAGTGTGACAGTGACAGTCGCGGCCAGTTATGCTAGACAACCAGGACCTTTAACCAACAGACCACCGGCTCAAGCGATCAAACGCTTAGCTTACCATACCAAAAGTAATGATAAAGGATATGTTCCTGTGTCCTATAGTACATTGTGCATTAAGAGTAGTAAAAAGGGGATTACTAACGCGAGCCTATTAGAAGCCCGACGCTGAAAGCGGATGGCTTTTAATGACTCGAGTTGTTGTTTTTCATTACATTTGCGAGGAAAAGAAAATATGATAAAAATCAAATAAACTAATCGCACCCTCTAAAAGGCAACTTCAACTGTAAATTTTTTCAATAAAGTCTTCCACAGACAGATAATCCTAAGTTTAGTTTTTAAACTTGACTGGCCATACTTCCAGATTATCCGAATGATTTTCAAAATGAAATTTACTAAAATAATTGCAAAACTCTCTGAAATAATGGTAAAATATAGCGTTTAAGTTTTATATAGATAGCGTAAAATTGGTTTTGTAGTTATAGTCAAGTTTTGAAGATAAGAAAGCCTTGGCTAATTTGATACCTCCTTAGTCTGAAATGACGTACGAGTAGGGTTCTATATTTTAAAACTAAACTCATAACTCCCTCGGGAGTTATAGATTTTCATACCAATTAACCTCCCGTGAGAATATTAATATAATATACAATGTTTTTTTTATATCGTTCAGTCGTTCCGGTTGTCCAGCGCGGAGCCGCGGTATCGGTGCTCGATTCTATTTCCTATCTGTTATTGTCACACGGAACTTTTAACGAACTGTTTATCCTGGTATAGGAGGACTAACGCAGGCAAAGCCGCGGGTAAATGCTTGTTTTTATATAAATTAACTTGGTTTTAATAAATATTCGTTTTAATATTACATATAGTAGTTTATGAAACTAATACCATAATCAGCAGGCATCGGAAATTCAGATGCTTTTATACCTAAAGTTGGCAAAATCTCGGAAAAAGTTAAGCAAATATGGAATCCGCTTCTTAAAATTTTGATTTTAATAATGTCGATTCCGGGATTCCGCGATTATACAAAACGTCACGATAATGTAGTACCTACCTCGCAAATATGTTTAGGCTTTGGGTACTTTTACCCAACTTCAAAAAACGAGTACATGAAAAATAACTGCAAATAGTTCATTTAAATACTGAAATGCGATCATTACAGTTTAATAAGTTAGTCGGCCGGCAACCAATTACTTCCCGGCCTCTGCAGTAGTATATACTATTGTTGCATACCAAGAATAGTATACAAAGAACAAAGTAATATAGTAGTGGTAAACCACTGGAGGTCTTATCGCGTCTCGTCTAAATATCATGTCTATTTAGCGTAATAACTATAAGCCTGTTACAAAAGTACCTCTTAGTTCTTCTTCACCCACCAAATAGAAAACCTTGTGACATTACGTTGACTTGAGGAAATTCTCCGGGCACCGCCTAATGTCCTACTTAGAGCTTATTAGGTTCTACCGAATAACTTGAACTCGGCACGGTTCGTTAAGGGTAATGGTATCTCGTAGTATCTTAAGGACGTATTTGTACCACTCAAGTGTACGCCACGAGTCTTCCCTTAAGTAAGCTACTTTACAAAGGAGAGTTGCATTTATTTAAAAATAGTATTACTAGACTCGGAAAATACAAGGATTTTTGTGGTACAAATCGTTCGACTTTCGTAATTTTTCCGAACCGTTCTATTACCACTCACGCGTTTGGGCCGCCGGTGCCAGCGCTATGACCATCATTTTCCTTTTCGTCATTACGTAATTAAACCCCTGTAGGTTCGCCATACTGGTACAAATGACCGAAAATTTTGTGTCACTATCTACCGGTCTATTACTTCACTTTCATAAAAAAAAACACTAGTAACAGTAACAACATCTTTGCTCTTAAAATCTGAAATCTTTACTCTTCAAAACTAGGCGTAATACATTCTTGATTCTAAATTTATCAATATTCCTACAGCTGTAAAGGACAGAATACGGGGATGTAAATGATATACGTAATTTAATCCATTTAAATGGTGTTATTAGAATGAGTCAAGACGATATCTTTACATATAACTGATTTAAAGGATCTTCTGTCTAATTTTACTTCGAAAGGTCAGCACATGAGTGGTAGTAGAGATAAACCTACAAATAAAGGCAGGAGCTACTAAGCGTCGTGCGACTCCGAGCTTCCTCGTGACTCTATGTAATTTTATAGCATTACACCAACTTTACCCTTATGCGGTAAGTAGATTTTTTATCAGGACCTCTATTCGAGACGTACGAAAGCCATATGATTATACATATTGCTAAACTCGTTCAGTTACATTACACTTGAAAGTGAACTCTAACGTGGCTGGTTAAAAATTACACTCCTTACGCTTTCTTAAGTGATTGTTGATCAATGCAATGTAGTGAAATAATATTGCAATAAAACCAATTCTTAAACTGAATCGTTCAACTTTTTGTTGACACTTTTAAAAAAACGTTATTTTTCCTAGATATTTATTTATTTTTTGTATCTAACAAAGTAAAAGTATCGTTTCGGCTTTATCAAGGCTCACAAACACATTACTAAATCTCCGGAATTGGCTCGGTTGGATCCGTAATAGCCTCGGAAAGTACGAACAAGTTGTTTTTGTTCGCTTGTACTGAAAAAAATGCTTACTTCGGAATGTCAATACTATCGTATAACTACAATATTATGAATCTTAAATGTATATTTTATTATTATGTTATGCCTTGTTTCCAGAGCGTCATAACAAATAAGAAATTTTCATAAAGCACCTGCGACCTAACTGATGTAAAAAAATGTTGCAACGTGTACTTGTAGGTACATAGGTATTTATTGATTTGAAGGAACTGAAACTAATAAGGGTTAACGATAATTAATAGCTGTTTAATGTTAGTTTCAAAATACAATTGGACCCGGTAGATGTCATTGTGATGGGGTTTTCATGACAAAACTAGGGCTTCCAATCCCGGTATTCCGAGATCTTGGTATTCCGGGATCCCGCGCCTTTTTTCAGTCCCGCTCATAGCGGGATTACGAGCGCGGGATCCCGCGGGATTTGCGGGATTGCGGGACAAACATTTTCAACAAAATATTGATACAAGTAAATAAGAAATACTAATAAATATTAATAAAACTTGGCCTTATCTTTGTGTAAGTAAGTTAGCATGATAGTTAGTCTATCTATCTTCTTTGATGTTAGTTATTCTTTTTCGTTTGCTCAACTCAAAGGTTAACTGGAAGAGATCCCTTATAGGGATAAGGTCGCCTTTTTTTTTCAATTCAATAATTTATTGATAAATAAAATGTACACGTCATAATATTTCGATTTACATTAATATTGGAATTTACATTAGTATGAGATTACATTAATTTACATTAATATAAAAATATAAATACATACACACATTTCAGATGTCATCCACAAAGTAAAGTGGCATGCCAGCTAATAGCTGCTTTAGTTTTGCGACAAAAGAATGCGTGCTTGGCGCAGCTTTTATTTCCTCTGGAATCGCGTTATATATTTTTGGACCCATGACTCTCAAGGATTTTTTTGATTTGGTTAGTCTCCTGGCGGCAATATAGAGGTTGTGGCGGTTCCTGGTGCGGGAGTCGTAGTAGTCTTTGTACAGATCTATTATTTTTTGTATTGTTTCTATTTGATTTTATGTGCAATATAGTGTTTACATACATAAATTATTATTTTAATAATTTGTCTTAAATATTGCGATTGTTATAATTATCAATATTATGTCTTAAATTATAATTGAGTTCCTTAGAATTTGTTTAACATAGGTTGATTATAACTTTGGTCTCAATAGAACTAATAGAAATTCAATGTTATTATTTATGTGTAATAATATTTATTGTTTAAAAGGTAAACTCTAATAAAAGTTTAAATACGTTGATTATTTCACCTTACAATTGATATCATTAATTTCTATGCAGGATCCCGCAAATACCGGGATCCAGCGGGATCGAAAATGTGCAATCCCGCAGATACCGAGATTAAAGATAGGCTGCGGGATTGGAAGCCCTAGACAAAACGGATTTGCTTCCGTTTATAATTGGAACAGTATGAGACGGAACGAAGTTAACTTCATATTTTGATTATTAGTTCATCTTTATATAAAACCGGAACGCCGTAATATAAAATCCCAGTGAACATTTCTGCACCACCATGTTATTTTTATGAAAACTGACTTGAACGAAAAGTTGATTAGCTAAAAAATACATTGGTATTGTGTTGCCAGTCAATGTTTGGCCGCAAAAACCCTAAAATGGGAATGTTTCGACCTTTTTTTTTGGAGAAAAATACATTCGTCTGTTAAAGCGAAGCAACAAATTCGACACGTAGCGAGCGACCTCGAAAACTCAAAAAAACGGGGATGCCCTACCCTAGGCAAACCCGGCCTAAAGGGGCCATTTAAAAAAATGCATTTATCTGTTATCTTGATCATTTCATTTACTAAATAGAAGTTATTGTCTTCCTAAACAAGATGGTATGTTGCAGCGTAAAGATGACTGTAAGTGGAGATTTTCAGCATTGAATGCAATGCAGTAGTGTGAAAGAAATGTAACAACTGGCACTCTTACCCTCTTTCTATGAAATTTTCATATAGATTATAGAGATAGTTCCAAATTGAATAAGACTTAAAGAAAATCTTTTATTCCTCACTGCTGCCTTCCAATACTAGCAACTTTGTCGCCACTTTTCCGCTGGCAACCCTACTCATTTTTACTTTCTATGCAGGCACAATTTCTCAGTGGCACATTTTTTTTCTCAATTATCATCCAAAAATATGTTGCGCCATTAAACAAACCGCTGTGAAATTAGATTAGGTACCTACATTCATACAATTTACCCCTCCACATGGCTTTTATCTCACACAAACAGAAAATTTATAGCACCTTTCCACTAGCTCCGCGCATAATATTAGCAGCATGGTAAAATTTACAACGGGATTGTTAAAGGGAACGTTGAATTCAAGTACGTGAGCAAAAGTCCAACTAAATTTCTAGAAATTTATTCGTTATGCCAGAGCTGCATCCGGCCGTGGAAAATTGCCTTCATGAGTGACAATTAGGTACAAAATTATTTCATTTAGTGGTATAAGTGAAAGGCGGTTATATTACCAGTATCATTTGCAATTTGAAACGAAAGATTAACTTTTTAAACGAATATTTCAAAAATATGATGTGTTATGGCCCTCAGCGAGACTTAAATATTTTGGGTGACAATTGTTACAAGTACATTTTTAATATACTGGGCATTATACGTATATCTTATTTTACATCGGCGATAAGAGCATAGATTCTGAGTTTACCATGATGATTTTATTTTAAAATAGCTAATATAAGGATCAGTTAAGTCCCTACAAAAAGGAATATTGATAAGGACATACACATTCCTCTCCAACCTTATTATCCCCGTAAGGTTAAAACTCGAAGCCATCCCAAAAATTAAAAGGCCTCTCCTCTTTGCCCGCAAACAAGTTTCGAATTTCACAAATGCTTTAAGTAAAACACAAGGGATGGAGTTCGAGTTCCAAAGAATGTTTTCCTATATGATTTTTTTAAAATCCTTCTTGTTTTATCTACCTCTCATTTTAGACATGCATATTTTAGTACATTAAACAAAAGGCTTTCTTTATTACCTCCCGTGTTATGTACAGCATTTTATGTCTACACTTGGCCAGAAAGCGGCTTTTTCCCTACGTACAGCGTGCGGAAAAAGCCACTTTATGGCCAAATGTGGCGAAAAAGTTAAATAGTACACAATAACTATTATAAGTGATTATATTATAAGTGAAACTATGCATAAATATTGACTATACCGGGTGGAATGAAACGACTTTCCTGAAAATATAATATCATATATAATCGACCTTCAAAAGAAAAACAAAACGTATCATTTTTTTACATTTGTACAACCCTATTTCTTCTACGCTATTGTTTACATTTATTATGTTTTATTTGCTAGTTGGGACCTCTTTTTTCATAACGATAATCTCTGAGGTTGTCACTGCATCACATTAATTTACCTACGACCTTTGCGAAAAGTTCGTTAGCAAAATGAGTATTAATCGTTTCTTGTTGTTTCTAAATAGGTTGAAACACGTGGTTTTTGGCATGAAAGTTTAAAAAGTTATAACTTGAAATCGGTAACAAATATTATCATAGTTTATTTGGAGAAAATAATTTACTAAGGTTAAACAATGCCACAAGTAGTTATCTATTGGGGATTCTGCCCCACTCCACCGCGCTACGGGTCGCTCTGCTCCCCTCCGCGCTCGTGGGTCAGAATCTCCCAATAGATAACCGATCGTCTGACCCAGAAGCAAAATTTTCGTGACGGAACCTAACACGTTCGTAAGTGAAAGACGATGGTTTATACGTTAGCATCCCGTTGCAATCGAAGTCTAGTCAGTCGTTCCCAATAAATTATTCCGATCGTCTGACCCAGAAGCAAAATTTTCGTGACGGAACCTAACACGTTCGTAAGTGAAAGACGATGGTTTATACGTTAGCATCCCGTTGCAATCGAAGTTTAGCCAGTCGTTCCCAATAAATTATTCCGATCATCTGACCCAGAAGCAAAATTTTCGTGACGGAACCTAACACGTTCGTAAGTGAAAGACGATGGTTTATACGTTAGCATCCCGTTGCAATCGAAGTCTAGCCAGTCGTTCCCAATAAATTATTCCGATCGTCTGTAAACCTATAAATCGCATACATGAAAAATGCCATCGATAAGGTTGTTTCTGATGAATTTTATCCTGACAGTCCACTGATCTGACCTTAAAAGTAAAGATCGAATTATTAAATATATACCCTAAAGCTTATAAAATTATATTATTTACTGAAAGCCTTTCAAGTTTGTCGCACGTACCTAGTTGTAGCATGAGGTTTATTAAACAACCTCAGAGATTGCAGTTAGATATAGTTTGCTCTTCACACAATAAACGCTATTTTCGACATGGCTTACTTTTACCTGATACTATTCGCTGTATAATATGTGGACCGTCTAACTGTGGAAAAACGAATTTAATAGTTGGCTTGCTGCTACATGAACAAGGTCTACGCTTTGAAAATGTTTATGTTTACTCTAAAACTTTATTTCAACCTATGTATAAATTTCTAGAACAAGTTTTAAACTTGGTTCCCACAGTTTCATTTCAAAAATATAGTGAAAACGATGAAATATTAAGTCCTCATGCAGCTAACATTAATTCAATCATGATATTTGATGATGTTGCATGTGAAAATCAAAATAATATGCGGGATTACTTTGCAATGGGAAGACATAAAAATATAGATAGCTTTTATCTGAATCAAACATATAGTAAAATACCTAAACAACTAATAAGAGACAATGCCAATTTAATCATTCTTTTTAAACAAGATGATGTTAATTTACGTCATGTTTATGACGAACACGTAGGAAGCGATATGTCGTGGCCTCAGTTTCGTGAAATGTGTGGACAAGTATGGAGCATGCCTTACAATTACTTAGTTATAAATAAAGATTGTAATAGAAATTCTGGATGCTATAGGAAAGGTTTTGATACATTTATTGTGCTAGATTAAATGAATACATAAAGAATAGTATTTGCACATGAAACTTAATACATAAAAAGAAACCGCCTAGATCGGACATGAACCCAAACATGAACGAGGAGAAATTGTTTAAGCAAAAAGTGCTTCGATCTGCAGAAGCCGTAAGAAAAAAAGTTAAGCTCATTCGTGATGTTAAATCTAGCAATAATATGATGTTGGAAACAATGTTAAAACCGATCACAGATCCTCTTAATGAAATGGCGAAACATAATTGTAACAATGTGAATGTCAGTGACACAGATTTCGATAACGATGGATTTAAATGGAATAAATCGGTAAAAACATTGAAATATAGTCCTTCTGAAAATGGAAAGAGGGAAAGTTTTATAAATAAAACATTACTGAAAAATTTAAGCTCTGAAAATGAAAATAAAGGAAGTCTAAAGAGAAAGTCGCCGGAACCCGATTTAAGTAACAGTGAAGATGAATTAAATGACAGCAATTCTAGTCGAGATGATGTCTCGTCAGACGAAAGTGTTAACCAAAATGATTCTGATACATCAAATAATGCTTCATTCAAAACGTCAGACTCGTATGCTTCTCCCCGCGATGATCCTGCTTGGCAAAAACAATATTTAAACATGAACATTCCTTTTGGTATTCGAATGGATCGCGGCAAACTAATGCTTGGATCTTATCCTATTTCTGTGAGTAATGGAGAACTCATAATAGGGAGAGGAAAGTATTGTTTAACACCAGGTTTGAACGATTTATTGTTTAAAAAAGTACCTGATTTAGATGTCGTAACTGAAGACGATAAACGATTATATAAAGCCTTATTATTAAAAACGAATGCACATAGACGTGATTTCGATTCCAATAAGCCAATAAAAAGCCATAAGGGCATGAAATATTTATACATCATAAAACCTCTTTTCAAATTATCCAAACAACGCACAGAAAGTGAAGAAATATATGTATCCGGTGATGGTTTGCCATCAATGAAAAAAGTAAAAAGAGACATCTCTTATGTGTATTGGGATGATCCAAACGAATTAGTAGAGAGATTAAAATTGCTTATAGCATCACGAGATGCCGGTAACACAGGGTTAGATAACGAAATTATATCTATAATTGAAGAATTACGTGAAGCAGGCTTCATAAATAAATAATATATAAAGGAATACACTTTTTATTTTCTAACAGTTAAGGTTTGACTTCCAAGTACAAATAAAATGAATATAGACAAATTTGGACACCATGTTCATAAACGTTTGAGAGCTACTGATATGTCTGAATTCAAGTACAAAGCCTTGTTTCGTACAGAAGCAGGTCACTTTGATTTACAATCTTCACAATTAAAAGGAGTCGCGAAGCCTTTATCACCTGACGATGCAGTAAATAAACAGTACGTTGACAATTATATTAAGAACATGTACGAGAAGAAGTATTTGGACTCTTTGTTTAAAACTATAAATGATCAGATTGAACAAATAGTATTTCAGTTACATCTAAACTTTTATACAAAGAAGGAGATAGATCAGATTTTGAAAAAAATTAAACATGACGAAACAACAAGTAGTAAACGAGATCCATCGATCAGCGCGAAGGAATTTTAAACGACGATCTGTTGTACTAAAAGGAATCGATGATTTATGGCAAGCTGATTTGATCGATTTACAGAAATTACACACTATTAACAAAGGATATAAATATGTATTAACGGTAATTGATACCTTTTCAAAGTATGCTTGGTGTACACCTATAAAATCTAAAACTAAAAAAGACGTAAAAAATGCATTTAGCTTCATTATAAAATCAACTATTCGAAGACCTAGAAACTTACAAACAGACCTTGGGAAAGAATTCTACAATAATGAATTCGATGGTTATTTAAAATTATTGAAGATAAATCATTACTCAACGTATTCAATTAAGAAGGCTTCTATTGTTGAAAGGTTGATAAAGACGCTTAAGCTCAAACTCTACAAATACTTTAGTTTCGTTGGCAACTATAAATGGCTTGGTAAACCCTTAGATGACATAGTCAGATCTTATAACCAAACTATACATCGCACAACAAAATTTAAACCTATTGATGTAACTTTCGCAAATGAAATCGAAGTAAAAAATAACATCGATAAATCGCAATCTAATATAAATTATAAATTTAATAAATTTAATATTGGAGATTGTGTACGTATAAGCAAGTATAAAAGTGTATTTTCTAAGGGTTATACACCTAATTGGTCTACAGAACTTTTTACAATCAAACGTGTGAATAATACTAGACCTGTAACGTATCACATTGAAGATCAACGGAATAACATTATACTTGGTACATTTTACGAAGAAGAACTTCAAAAAACGAAGTACCCACATGTCTATCTTATAGAGAAAATAATTAAAAAAAGGGGTAGAAAGCTGTATGTTAAGTGGTTAGGGCTAAATGATAGCGAAAACTGTTGGATTGATAGAAACGCTATTGTATAACTATATTAATATTTCTCTGGATAAAATTTCTCATTATCTTAAGGGATATGAAAGGGAGAGGACTTTTAAATAGTGCTATTAATAATTTACCATTTGAATTACATTTACCTGGCTATAACTATTGCGGGCCGGGTACGAAATTGCGCAAAAGGTTGCAAAGAGGTGATAAAGGAATTAATGCGTTAGATAATGCATGTATGAAACACGACATAGCTTATGATAAATATCCTAATTTAGCTGATAGACACCGTGCTGATTTAGAACTTTATAAAATGGCTAAGCAAAGAACAAAGTCAAAAGATGTAGGAAGAGGAGAAAAAATAGCTTCATGGTTGGTTAGTAAAGTAATGAAATCAAAAATGAAAAGCGGTGCAGGAATAAAACCATTTAAACGGTTTGTGTCTAAAATACGCAGTGAAATAAAAAAGAAACCTAAGGCAAAAGGTTCAATAGTTGACCGAGCACTTACAGCGGCAAAAAAAATTTTTGCTAATAACAATAAGGTACAGATACCGCGCTTAATACCGATTCCGAAAACTGGGGGTTTATTACCGCTAATACCTATCTTTGCCGGTCTTTCCGCGTTAGGATCGTTAGCTGGAGGAGCTGCTGGGATCGCTAAAGCTGTAGGTGATTACAAAGCCGCTCAAAAAAATTTGGCTGAATCGGAACGCCATAACAAGATGATGGAATCTATTGCTTTAGGGAAAGGTTTACATATTAAACCATATAAAAATGGTAAAGGTTTATGTATAAAAACTTCAAAAAACTAAATGAGAGGTTACCCAGACGCGCTCTTTCAAATATTGACATTTTAAAACACTCATCAGATATTCCCCATTTTCGCGGAGTTTATATGAGAGACAGTTTACCAAAGCGTCCTAAAAAAGTAGAATGTGGAATTGTTAACTTGGACAGTTCTATAAACAATGGAACTCACTGGGTAGCCTATGTCAAAGATAACAGTTACTGTGAATATTTTAATAGTTATGGTGACCTTCAGCCTCCGTTAGAATTAAAGAAGTATTTAAATGGTTATGATATTTACTATAACTATAACACGTATCAAAAGTTTAATACCGTAAATTGTGGTCATTTATGTCTAAAATACTTAAAAAAATATTGGTGTAATCGTTAAATACCTTTGTACAATAAACATCTTATCATTCACACGATGTCTTTCACTTTGTCTATAACTGGAACATCATCAACACTGATAGCAAACCATTCACCAGCTCTCCAACTGGATGGTGAATATGAGTGTGGACTGTTGTATATATCGACTTTTAATTCAATACCCAATATAGACTACAGAAATAATAAATTCTACTATGGTGAAAACAAAGTAATTGTAATTCCTGAAGGTTCATATGAACTTCAAGATATCGAAGATTACCTTAAAGAACATCTTCAAAATTGTACACTTTCATTAACGTGCAATAATAATACCTTAAAAACATCAATTCAGTGCACTAAAAACATTTATTTTAATAAAGAAAATTCTATCGGCAGTTTACTTGGTTTCGGAACAGAATCTATTCAAGCAAATATATTAACAGAGTCCCCTTATCCTGTCTCCATTTTGTCTACAACTATAGTCCGCATTGAATGTGACATAGTGAGCGGATCATTTGTTAACGGAAAACCTAGCCATATTATTCACGAATTTGTGCCTAATGTGCCACCTGGTTATCGGATTATAGAAACACCAAAAAACGTAATTTATTTTCCTGTTACTCAAAATAGTTTAAATTCAATTACGATAAGAATTTTAGACGTTAACAATAATTTAGTAAATTTACGGGGTGAAGAGATACAGATATATTTGCACCTTAGGAAAAAATGATAGACTTTAATAAAACTTCACCCACACTTAAAATAAACACTAGTAGTCATCAAGCAATCAAGAAAAGAAGACCTAAAGTACGTCTTACAAAACAAAATAAACAATTTCTGCAAAGCTTAGGTCTATTAAAATGAGTATATTGAACTTAACTGAACCTTTTACCTTTGACAACTCGATCGAGAGCTTTGAATACCATTCGTATAAGCCGTACGTAACAAGTTTTAATTTCAACGATGAAATACGTATACCTATTAACCAGCAAGATCTTTACGTGCTACCATCAGCAAGCACTTTATACATAGAAGGTACTATAACCGCATTTAATAGAGAAACGAAAGCAAAGGTTAATAGTGTTCTTTTTACAAATAACCCCATACTTCATCTATATCAAGATATTCGTTACGAACTCAATGGAATCGAAATAGATAAAATTAAAAATGCAGGGGTTACAACAACTATGAAATCTCTTGTATCTATGAATGAATTTGAGGCTTCGATGTCTAAATTATGGGGATGGGATGTTAATGGTACAAAAAATACACATGGAACCTTTTCTGTGTCTGTGCCTTTAAACAAAATTCTCGGGTTTGCTGAGGATTACACAAAAATTATCATTAATTGCAAACATGAACTTGTTCTTTTAAGATCAAATACAAATTTAAATAGCGTTAAACTAAATGCAAATGAATACATAGACAATATCACGATATCTAAAATAGTATGGCGTATGCCTCATATTAAAGTATCTGATCGAGAAAGATTAAGCTTACTTAAATACTTGGAAAAAGATCGTGCTATTCAGATAGCGTTTAGGAACTGGGATCTGTATGAATATCCGCTCTTGCCCGAAACATCAAAACATTCGTGGGCTATTAAAACCTCATCTCAAATTGAAAAGCCACGTTACATTATAATTGGATTGAAAACAGAGCGAAAAAATGTAGCTAATAAAGACATAACATGTTTTGATCACTGTAATTTGCGAGATGTTAAAGTTTTTTTAAATTCAAGTTACTTTCCGTATGAGAGTTTTGATGTTAGTTTTTCATCTGAGAGGTATGCTATATTATACGAACAGTATGCAAAATTTCAACAGTCTTATTATAACCGTGTTCAAGCACCCTTGCTTGGCCCGTTAGATTTTAAAAATATAGCTCCTCTATTTGTTATTGACTGTTCTCGTCAAAACGAAACCTTAAAAACCGGTTCAGTGGATGTGCGAGTTGAATTAGAGTGTGAAGCGGATATACCAAAGCAAACCTCCGCTTATTGTTTGATTTTAAATGATAGTATTGTGGAATATAAACCTTTAAGTAATATTACAAAAAAAAATTCATAATGCAGAATTATGTATTCGTAGATCTTCAAGGGTTTAAATCAAACAAAAATAAATTTATAGTTAAAGAATTTGCATACTGTACGCCAGAGTACACACAAGTTTTTTTAATAAAACCACCATTTTCGTTTTCTAAATTAGAGGAAAATGAAAAGAGACAGACACGATGGATAGAAAATAATTTTGGTATTATGTGGCATGAGGGTTATGTCGATTACAGAGAATTTAAAAGACTTATTGTCAACCACATAAAAGATAAGACTGTCTTTGTAAAGGGTATGGAAAAGATTGAATGGGTTAAAAATTTGTGTTTAGACTGTAATATTATAGATTTGGGTGAGAAAGGTGCACCAAATTTAAAAGAGCTGTTTAAAAAATATTGTCTTCCCGAGTGTATTTATAATTGTGTTTATCATAAGAAAAATTGTGCATTAAAAAATGTTTTATGCATCAAAAAATGGTACTTAGACAATAATTTACGATTTTAATCTCAAAATTGTATTAAAATGTGTTTGGTAAAATAAATGTTTTTATAATTTTAATTGATTTTTCTTTTATTACCTTCTATATAAATAGGATTAAGTAATCAGTAACTATAAATTTTAGGAAATTAATGAAACACAAAAGTACTTAAATAAAGTTTATTAGATCGATATAAATACAAAAATAAGTAAAAATATAAAACTATTAGCTCATGCTGTACCCACACAGTTTCTTCGAAATTTTATTTATTACACCTTCAGTGCAGTCAACGATCTCATCGTAGCCATCATTGGCCACGTACTGCGCGCTCAGAAGCACCTTCTCATCTTGGTCGTTTGTATCCGGAACGCCATCTTGGATATCTATAATTTGGATCCTTACAAGCTTGTTGCCTTTTCCTGCTTCGTTCTTTATCACAAAACATGGTGGATGTCCAATGGTTCGTTTAATGACTTTGTTATTGACTTTGGTTGTCCGTTTCTTAACTTTTGGATTCTGAATAGAATTTTTAATTTTTTTATATAAATCACTGTCATCGATTTCTTGTGGAAGTGGAAACTCAAACTCTTGTGCGTATTGTGAAAAAGGGATGTGGATGTCTTCGGTATCTCCCATTTCTTGAAAATCTATAACAAAACGGAGATTTCTTTTTGTTTATACATTTATTTGTAAGTTTAGGTTAAATTACTAGTTTCTAATTTTTAGGTAGTTTTATTTAAAAATTGTATTATTAGTATATTCTTGAATAAATTAATCCATATACTTACATCAATCATTATAATATATAACTTAAAACATATAAACTAACTTTATAAACTTTGCAATAAAAAGGACAAAAATTGATATGATAAATATAGTTTAAAATTATATGAATATTCATAAAATACGTCATAAATAATAAATCTTGACGTTTATTTATTTCATTTAAAAAAAAAAGTATATTTTTATTCTTGCTTAGGTTACTAGTAAAACTTAAACAACTTACCAGGTCAGCTCACGAAAAGAGGTGTGAGGTGTAAACGTTGCTATGCGCTTATAAAGGTTAGGTACTGTTTGTTCAGCAAAACTTAAATGCGCAATAGTATTATATGATACCCTAAGCTGTACACGTGGATACTCGTTTGCCTAAAACAAGTCACAACTTGTTTCTGTTTCATCACATCACGTGGTGTCATACGGAAACGTTTATAACTAAACTTTTTATAAAAAGGGTTTAGGTGAAATGTAAGTAAAACAACAAAATAATAAGATAAAACATTTATTAATAATAAGACATCATATTAGTAAATTACACATAATAACCTCGTAATGGTTGATACTTGTTTATATTAATCTCTAAATGTGAGTTACTAACAAAAGCCCAGCCACTATCACGGTCTTGAAACTCCTCAAATTTTTTCTTTAGACAGTTAACTATCTCGCAAAATAATGCTTCAAAATCATAACTTAGGTATAATATTTTATTTTTAGTACCAAATGATTTCATTGCCTGACTATTATTTTTAAACATTAGGAACATTCCAAAGAGTTCAAAATTTACTTTTACGCACGTATGTTTCGTAAGAGAATCATCTAAAAGTCGTTTTATTTTGTTTCGGATAGAGTTCATAAATGCATCGATAGATCCCAGACTTTGATCGGTGCTTGCTGATATACGATAAGTGGCAATGCGCATCCGAAATGCCGACTCAACTATTTCAACGCCATCATTGAGTATATTGTTTGAATTCACAATTGTTTTATGCGCAGTGCTTCGAAGATGTCCTATCCATTTATTTTTATCTACAGTTGTACTACACGGAACACAAAAAGGCATTATGAATAATCAATGTTGTATATATGATAAGTACTAAACGTATGTCGTAATTAAGCTAGAACTACTAATTCTTATCTAGAACTTTCAATACATACCTACTAATTAGTAGTTCCAATACTATACTACTAAGTATCATATTACATCAGAGACATGTTTATTAATAACCTACGGTGTATTAATCAAAACGGCTAACTCGGCTGACTCCACATAAAAATACAGTTGATTGTGAACACTATGCAAAGTATGGATACGTCTATAAATGTATATCAAGAGAGATTTATTAATAAGCGTATCCACCCTATTCTGACACAACTTGATTTAATAAACAACGTACATTATGCAAATGTATTGATATAATGAAACTAATAACTTTTCAATAAAAAAATTTAGTAAAATAATTCTGTTATTATAAAAAATTTAAACATTTTGAACTAATTTTTTTTATAATTATTAAAGTAAACAGGGTCACAATCTCTGAAAATATTAAAGGCTTCACCTAAAAACTTTTGCATCTGGTCCCACTCAGTGGAATCTTCCTTGCACTGCAATTTTACTGACGCTAGCGCTTTTTTATAACGCTCTTCAGGCTGAGTCTTTTGGAAATCGTCAATGTTATACACTTTTAAATCAATTAAAAAATTACCGTCCGTAATTGTAGTACGCCGAGTAAAACCCGTTGCTACGCGACTGGTGAACGATGAAGTTGTCTTGACGGCTTTCAGATTTTGGTCTTCGGTGATCTTCTCTTCGTCTCTTATAATTTTGAAGATGTCGGCTTCAGGTGCTTTTTTGGAAGAACTAGAAAAAAGAAAAACTTTTTAAAACATCTACAAAATTTTATGATATATCTAGTTGCATAAAGATTTAAACTAATATCGGTTTAAAAACAACAAGTAAAATAAGTACCTAGAGCCCGGATTCTTGTTTTTACTGGTTGATGCACGAACTTTGCTGGTTGCTTTTTTCTTTTGCGCTGGTGGTGATGGCGTGCGTGGTCGCTGATTTGCTGTTTCAAATTCAGATCTATAAAAAAAATAAGAAAACATTAATAAGTAAAAAATCAAATTATACGGCACACAAATATATGCCAATCTCGGTAAAATTTCCGGTACCTCTAGCTTAGTACCTAGGCAGCGTCAATACGTGTTATGAAATTTATAAAGATTATTTTGTTTTAATTTAAAATAAATGAAATACCTTGATACTGAGGACGATTTTCTTTTCTTGATATCCTTTGTAGATTTCTTCGGCTCAGGTGAGGGCGTGCGCTCGTAAGTTGAATATTCGGAGTCAGACCTTCAAAAATGACAACAAAAGTAAGGTCAATATTACTTTTAACACGTTTAAATAAAATAAACAATAATTAGATCACTTACTGACATTTTGAATGAAGGTCTCGGCGGTTTCACTTAGCAAACAAAGAACAGCTTCAAGGCACTAAGTACAAGATTAGTATAGAAATAAAATGCAAAGGAACGTCGGGTTTTATAATAAAATATTTGATGAGTTGGTATTTAACCGAAATAAAAATATATGGCTAAAGGACCAAACTCGAACATTTAACTTTAGACCTTAATGTCAGCATTGTAGAAAAAATATCTATCGCTTTTATAACTGTATTTAAAACATGTTTATTCCTGTTAAACACAAAGTGCCGCCAAGGTAGGGATCGAATTATCAAATAAAACCCGCGAATGCAAACCTTGGAACACGTGTAAATATGACTATAGCCTAGTATGGGAAAAAAAAATATATAATTCACAAGTCCTATTTTATTTTGTCATCTTTTAGTTTTTATATGCTTTAAGTTAAAAATATTTCTAACAATTTTTGACGTTGCCCTTGGTGCTATTTAAATATTTGTATCGAATTATCAAATGAAACCGCTTATTACAAATATTGCAAGTTGTAACAAGTTACATACGCATACCTATTTATTTAGTACAAAGAACATGCGAATAATCATCATCATAACCTGTCCCATAAATTCTTCTTATGTCTGTTGTCTACTTTTGTTAATGAAAATAATTAAATTTTCTCACAAAACAAATAAACATTGTTTTCTTACACCCTGATCTAGTTGTAACTTACCTTCCATCTTTATATATACATTTATTTATTCAAACTTTATATGGGATTGAAATAATGTAAGGAAAATGTCTAGATTTATTAAACAATAAAACAGCTGTGTAATTAATGTAGTATCGCTTTGTACAGTTAAGTACATGTAAGTAGAAACAGACTAATTAGAATCGTTATATTTACAAATATTTTTAACTCAATAGTTAAAATCTCAAAACATAACCCTCCTTTGAGATAGTCGGGTAATTATCGTTTAGTATCTTGGTAAGGGTCGAAAACAACGTGCGTTAGCATAATCGCTAGCTCGCGTCGCAACGATAAGTTAATTCTGCATTTGTTCAATTACATGTAATGTAATCCGACCTGAGATACTTTGTACAGACTAACACAGAAACAGATGCATCTCAAAAAATATTTATATTCCAATATTAGTGTATTTTTTTTTTTTTTAATTAGAGCTATTGTCTATCAGTCGCGTAGCGTTCATATAACCCGATCCCCACCGGCTTGCCCAGTTCTGTACGGCTGGGTACCATTTTGTATTACTACTATAGAAAAAAGTGTGTTAAAAAGTACCCTAAAATATGCTCCGAGTTGTCTAGAGATTTTTTTTTTTATGCAACGCTACTGTTGTCTATTGAGATAATTATCAAATATATTAGTGAAGCTTTTGATAAAAATTCTAACGCTTATCTAATATATGAATACATACTTGTTTTATGATATTAATACACCATATCTGAGATTGTATTAAACAAGAAAACATATTTAAAATTATAAAAATATCTCGGAGGTTACTCCAATATAATGTCTCTGTTTTACTTGTACTCTGTGTTGTACCATCATGTGAATTCTTTATCGACGAAGCATTGCATTGTAAGTCGTTCCATATCTGAGAAACAAAATGTTGGAAGTGCTATGTTAAGTACATACACTTACAGCGTTGTATGTTTCAGTCACGAAAGTATTGTGGATATGTTCAACTATGCATTTTCTGTTACTTTTTGATTCGTATTATGTTCCTGAAGTGAGAAGAGGATAAGGCGTATTCAATTGTTTACGTTTCGCTTATGTTGAGTATGTTATTTATTTACGAACCCATTTAGTACTTTGTCATAGTGACAATCAATATGACGTAGGTATGAATCTCAAATGAATGTTACTGCGACACAGTTCGAAATCGGTAGGGAATTAAATTCCTCGACTGTACGATGTTTTAACTTGCATACCAATGAAACTTAAGACTAAAAGTAATCTTTATTTCATAATCAGCAAGACTGGTTTTGCAACCGTCTAACATAAACAAAATACAATGCATAATTAATCCTTTACTTTAGTACGTCAGTCATACGTCATATGAATTAGCCAATCAAATTGCTAGGCCTGCATCGCGCTATCAAAGTTTTTATGTTCGCTTCATATAAATACATTTTATTGTGATATAGTTGTCGGAGAAGTTGTGGCTATAACAACCAGTAGATCACAACGACTCTTACCACTTCATTATCAAAGAGCTTGGGCCCAGCTCTGCGATGGTGACTTTGGTAACGCGGTAGCGTGTACTGGTGCAGAGTAGCCTATATTGCGAACACCAGTATGATACACAAATCACGTGGCGACGTATTACCGGTTGTAGAGTAGCCTATATTGCGAACTCCGGTATGACGCACACTACAATGGTTGGTAGTAACATGAAATACCGAATTTGAAAATCAAAAACTGAAAATCAAAAACTGAATATGAACACTGAATATGAAATTAAATATGAACAACAGACCTTTAGTCTAGTCAAACCGACTATCTAGTACAGAACTGGCCATTCTGGAAAAATAGTTGGAATGATGGGACATTGGTCTACAAGTTGATTACGGGTCTGGCCAGCCCGGAACATCTTGTTTGCTACTTTAGACGCACACGGGTGCCAGGATGTGGAAAAATTATTAGAATTAAAACCTGGCACCCGTGGGCCTTTTGCTGTTTTTATCATCGTGTCAGTTCGACTGCAAATCAAGTTAGTATTTATCTTAGATAGCAGACTTCGATTGCAACGGGATGCTAACGTATAAACCATCGTCTTTCACTTACGAACGTGTTAGGTTCCGTCACGAAAATTTTGCTTCTGGGTCAGACGATCGGTTATTTATTGGGAGATTCTGACCCATGAGCGCGGAGGGGAGCAGAGCGACCCGTAGCGCGGTGGAATGGGGCAGAATCCCCAATAAATAACTACTGCCACATTTGCAGGAAAGTCCCTAGTTCCATTCTACCCTACCTATCATTCTACTTAATAATTATGTAACGCCATGCCAAAAATCGGATTTGATTAGAATTTAGAATCCAGGGGCTGATATGCTACAGATTACTGAAAGTACAATAATTACGTCCTCAGTGTCACTGTCATATTATTGAGACTTATAAATAGTGAATAAGGATCACAACGAAACGTTTACATGATTCGTAATTTCGGGGCAATGCATGCATACACAGAGAACGTAAAAATACACGACACGCCTTTACAAACGTGGTTTATTGATGCGAACCCGGCTTAGCGGTGACAAAATTTAGTGTTTCATCGTAACCCTAAAATACGTAATGGCTGGCGCTTCACTTTGATATATTATGACAAAACGGCGCGCTGAAACATTTTACTTGTTAAAATATTTACATTTCGTGAAACTGAAGGGGAGGGGAGAGGGTACATTTTTATTAACCCAGAGTTATTTATTTTTATTTTCAGCCAATAAATAAGTGGCATGTTACATATATAAGTAGATACAAGAAATCAAAGTACATTGAAAAATTAAATGGGACTTACCTACCCACAGAAATATATCGAGATACTCTTAGAAGGAAAAAGTTCCTCGATTTGTATGAAAACGTTGCGTGTCAGATTTTTGCCTTTGACAGTTTGAACGGCCCGAGTGCAACTATGAGGTAATTTGCGCAACGGGCAAAAGTCATGGCACGCGAAGTATAAGCATTTGTTGGGTCTACTTTAATACATGGTTTGTGGACTTACCTATAGTCCAGACCGGGAATCAAACCCGGTACCTCTGGATTTCCGGCCCAGCGTCTCAAACCACTCGATCACCGAAGCACCCAGCAAGTGCCTTCAGTCTTCCCATACACTTTGACTTTTGCATTACTCAGGTTTAATACCATTTAATTTTTGTATGTACTTTCTTCTTTCTTTCTTTTCTTTTTTTGATTTCTTGTATCTATATATTATGTAACATAAAATGGACGTAGCGTCGCGAACAGATAAGTGAAGCACTCATGATGCGCCGGCAATGCGCCGGCGCTTTGTACGCACGCACGCACACATCAACCAGCATAATGGGCCGGTCGGCTGCCATTGGGCCGTCAACGCACACATGCTCACTTCGGCGGCCATTGCTTGGCTTCACCCGCGTCTTAGACCGCGCGGTATCCTTCTATTTTATACATCCATGGTAAAAATCTTAAAAAACTCATGTGTCTAGGGTACTTTGACAACAATAGGCTATTTTACAACTTTTTTCTGTGATGTGTTATGGAAAGACCTCTTAATAATAGAAATATTGGTGATAAAACTACTTCAATATCATAAAAACTCTCCGAGATAGAACTATCTAGACTTTCCCAAAAAACGCTCCATACTAAATCATAGTAGCGGAGTGACGTCACACGCATTAAGCGTGTGAGACGTCCCATACGAAGTATAAACTTTGTATGGGAAAATCAAAAATTTGCCTTACAGCTATGTTAAAACTTTTATCCTAACAGTTTGATAACAAAGGAAAGTTACCATAAATGTTATGGGTTAATGAATGGTATTAATAGTTTTCATATTTTTAAAATGGACTTTCCCACGCAACTTTGAAGGCTCATAAAACAAGTTACACTTTAGGTTTTAAACTGAAAACTTCAACATATTTCCTTATTTTACTTATTTTAACAGGATCTTTTATAATTCTCGGTTACAGTAAAATAGCCTATTGTTGCGCGTTTTAAGAGATAAATAAAAAAATATCAAGGGACATCTTATACAAATCGACCTAGTTCCACACCAAGCCATTCTTATACTATTGGCAGTAGACGACAATACACATAATTATATTATACTTAGGTAAAATTATAGAATAATACTAATTAATACTATAGAAAACATTCATGGCTCAAGAACAAAATACATTCAACCCAGGCATATCCTATAGAATTTTATTATTGATAATGATAATTTGCTGTTTTCGCAGTGACATGGTAGGTAGGTATTTATCAGTCAAGTACATGTTGAGATTATTCTCGAAAGGTTGTTTAAATCATGAAATTACTAGATTCGTCATGCTTATTTACGTGTTTCTTGATTTGTGTAAGATTATCCCCTGATATTTATTGATATTATATATATGCAAGTAATAATGCATAGAAATCCTTTAAAGTATCGAGCTTACTAACAATTCCTATTACTTTACTCACATTCATTCATAAAAACACAATAATCGTGACACTTTCGCGCGGGCGCTGCAAATGTGTGGCATTTATACATGTCAAGAGACAACAGTATCTTCATTTCCTACAAAGTGCCCATCATATTTTTGGCATCTAAACAAAATTGTCGCGGCTGGTATGTTATAGGATGAGAAAACTGCTTATTAGCAGCGAACAGTTAAAATAAAATGTAAACTGCGAAATATGTCCTGACGTTGGACTCCTTATTGATCTGGAAAATAACTGGTACTAATATTCTTTGATGTAAATGTGTTTTACACCGAAATACAGAAGCATATTCCTTCTGGAGTTAAACAAAATTGTGAAAAATCTTACTTTACAGCCGCAGTCATGTCTTTAGGGAGTGCTCGAAATCTCGCCATAAACACAGCGTGTCCAGGAGCATTATTTATTAAAGTATGTCCTGTCCCCGTTTTGTTTCTCAGTCGTTTCTCAACTGCACTGGTCTTATTGTGAATTCAAGTTTATTGCTTTAGGAAGTTTGTTGACTTTCTCCCTCAATATTAAAATGCAAGGGAACTTTGACCATAACAAAGAAGTGAGAGAGTTGAATAGCACCTCTATTCACGTCTTAGTACGCTTGGTTTCCGTATATGTCCTTTATTTAAATCTTGGTCAATGACTGCTGATCAAATTTGAACTTGTCATTCAACCCGAAGTCGGTGAATCGATTTCTTTTACAGTAGGATTACTAACGGTTGTTCCACTATATTAAATTTTGCCTCTATTTGTGTCATACTCTTTTAGATTTGTGACTTGTCACAGCCATGTGCAGAAAATGAACATTGCTAATACTTAATTTTTCCTTTTTTTATATACGAACCGAAAGCTTGACAACAGGGCTAATTTAAGTATAAGTATTAGAATATTTAACTTCCTGGAAACCCTTTACGTACCCTTTCCACATATCGATACCTTTAGACTCAAAGGGCGTAAAGGCCATTAGAACCTACGGCGTTTACGCCCTTTGAGTCTAAAGGTATCGATATGTCAAACTACATATATGAGAATGACCCATTTCCTGGAAAAAAAAAATCCAATTTGTTTATTGTCCTGATGTGGTTCGCGTTCGGTTTATAATAGGCTAACAGCAAATATAATTTTATTCCTGTCAGCTGGAGTCTGTTTTCTGTATATATATGCTGGCGCCAATTAATTTCATCGCCGTAGTAACGCATCGTTACGAGAAGGTAAATGAATACTTTTCGTTTCCACGAGTCTGTAAGAATTCACATGTCGTTATTTTAGTTAAATATTAATTTTCATCCTCAACTAAATCAGTAGGTACTTGACTTAAAATATGAGTAGGTATTTCTCAAATAAGTGTGTTTTCATCAAATTACATTCTCCCTTCATTATCTACAAGAGTTAAACAAGTTAAGAGATTATGCAATCATGTGACATTGTTTAAAGCTTTTGTCAGGCCCTCTCAGTGCTTTATTTAATTTGAGTAAGTTACGTGATGAGCGAGATGTATGCAGTGAAGATACATGTATTTTCGTTACGCAATGTTCTAAGTATTTTCTACCTGTAATCAGTATATCGTCATTACTTTGAAAAAAAAAAATCTTATTTAAAAACGTCGCAGAGAAAAATGTTAAAATTTACATACGAACGTCATATACACTTACTGCGTTTTTACCTGGAGACAGTGTCATAGCACCCTTAAATGCTCGAAATGTATACCTTTTTTGAAAAACACCCCAATGCCTATAATGATAGAAGAGTTATTTGTAGTACATTGATTTCTCCTAGATTCCATCATCAGATTCTGGCCTTAGACAATGGGAATGGGAGTAATTAAATAACTAAATATTTTTATTAAAAAAAAACCGGACCGCGGTGCACTTTAAAAGTACATAAAATCCGCCATTTTGTTTATTTTAACGAACTTCATACCCAGTATCATTTATCAAAATCGGTTGTGTCGTTAAGTAGTTACGAGCGGACATAGGAACGGACATACATACCTACATACATACATACAGGTCAAACACATAACCCTGCTTTGGGCTTCGCTGCAGTCGGGTAAAAAGCATAGGGACCATATAAAAAATATATTATCATTCTAGCCATCTTCGAAAACCTAATCGGGGAACGTACATTTAAAAAAGTATTCCGGCAAATCTTGAAGTCTGCTAAAAATAGCTTGCGTCACAATAAAAAGAAGACTATTTTCAAAACAAAGTGTGAACATAAAAGAACAAAGTCGTCCCAGAAGAGATAAGTACCCCTGAAACCGCATTGTCTCCCATCTCACGTTATTTATCACTAGTGGTTTGGATGCGAATGTTCGGAAAGTGTCCTTTGTATCGCAAGGCAGATAAACTGTGCCTACCTTTAAAAGGCCTATATGCTTAATATGTATCTAAACGTGGCAGGAATATAAAGAGTGTACCGTGGTATTTGTAGGTAGATGGATATTGGTGCTAAACTTATGGATGGGTTTTTTATTGCCTTATATTTAACGGATCACCAAATAAAGACCAAACCAACCGCAAGTAAAATATTTTTACTGCCATAATTAGTGAATGATCAGCAAAATTTCGACAGTAGTTTAATTCAAAATGACATTATTTTTTGGATTACGAGAAAGATTCAAAATATTTTTTTCCAATAAAAATATTAGTATCAAAATATAATTTTCATTTGCGGATCGAAATTATTTGACACATTTTTTATTTACTTAGTTACATACCTTAATTATGTGTCAAATTACTTTTATTTGTAAGGGGTTTATACTAATACGGCTTCATACATGTTACTGATTTTATCATAGAACAAACATCTCGTAAAAACGGCATTAATAGTAACCTAAGCTAAATTGAGCAGAGACGACTAGGTGGCTGTTATGCGGCAATAAACATATAGGGTTATATGTGATGAGTACATATAAACCTTGACCTGGTCTAATGGGCCATAAAAACGTGGTCATTTTAATCCTTTGCCCTTGTCGACTATAGTCGCTTGGAGACGCTGGCAAGAGTTTGTGTTCTATTGAGTCTGATCTATGCTTTTTTTTTTCATTATTAGAGGATACGAATAATTGGTGAATGTGGTTAATATATGTTTATCTTTGAATATTATCATTAATTACATTCTAGCGATTTTGTTAGTCTATAATTATTTTATTATATTTGGGCGATTCCATTATCGCGGGTGCAACATTTTGACTCATTCAAGGCCTCCTCCTAATAACACGAAAATCATTTATTATAAAAATATTGTTTTAAGGATTACTTTTTAACCTCTTTTCTACAGATTTGTGTATAAGAATTTAATATAAATGTTTAAATAGACACAAGAGAGGGTAAAAGTGCTATCGCGGGTGCAACCAAATCGGCCCACCTCTCCGGATCATACTATAAAAACAGAAATATCTTTTAATTGTCAAATATTTAAAATGTTTTGCCTATTTATATTGAAAGTCAATAAACAATCAACTATAGAAACATAAAAAAAGTATTAAAAACTGAAACACACTATGTACAATGCCTTGGAACCAGTGTACGATTTCGTGCCAGTTGCGGTGGAGACAGCAGGACCTTGGGGTGCGGAGGCCAAGGCGTTTATTAGGGAAGTGGGTCGCCGTCTGAGGGATAGAGGTGGTGATCCACGCTCTGGATCGTATCTGGTGCAGCAAATTTCGTTGGCGATACAGCGTAGCAACGCCGCCAGCGTCATGGGCACTTTTGAGCCAGCTACTATTCGGGGCGATCCTTTTTAACGTAAGCTAAAGTGACGAAGCCTGTTGCGGATTACTTTTGTTGGTAAGTGTGACGAAGCCTGTTGCCGACTTGAATTTGTACCCACCTGACGAAGCCTGCGTTGCGGATTTAATCTTGTGTGGTGATCTTTTATATGTTCAATTTTTTATGTGTTGATTAAATGATTTTACTTCTTGAAAAAAAAAACTGAAACTATCAATAAATTATTCTGTTAAAACGATCGCGGGTGCAACATCGTATGATTCGCAGTTGGTCCTAAATCTTAGAATGCTAAGGTTTTCAAGCGCTTTAACATCCTGAATATGAAGTTAAGTCCATAACAATTAATTTAAGACCTCACCCTACACGATGGTTTCAAAAAAAGTAATAAATTTTGGGACTTGAAAATTGATGTCAAGGTTCGTCTCTAGCGGAATCGCCCATTTATAGTTATTTTATTTATTTCATATGAAAAGAAAAAGCGATCGTTTCCTTTTTAGTCCCATATACAATGCAGTGAGTTGTGATATCTAAGTATAGGTAAATAATAATAATAAAAACATTTTTGTCGGGCACCACGGAAAACAATACCTAAATCTACTCGAAATAAGTACTAAGTACTTATATTATTTCGACTACGTATAAAATCAGATGCCATTATTAACGCCATAACTACCTGTAATTTGCCATTAAAACTCAAGAATTTTATTTTAGTCGGCAACCCTAGGGGTGGGTTTGGCCGCCAGAAAGAGCGCGCTTTATGCGTTAGAGCGAGACGGTAGGGTTCGGCGTATTTTTGTAACCCGAGCATAGGTTTTGTTAGAAAAATGTGCTTCCGTACGTTAGTACTAATACTTATTCTGTCGCACCCTTAGTAATAAACTGGCCTAACTCAAAAAAATCGACAGTTTATTTTCAATCTTAAAATGTATTCAAATTGTTTTAACTCAATTGTAGAATCAATTTGAATTAGGCCAGTTTATTACTAATGGTGCGCTGTGTCTGAACGTCGATAATTAACCTGCACATATAAAACAGTTCCATGAATGATAATGTACGTAGTGCAAAACCTAAATAAAGTCCTTTACTCACCATTTTGTAAATTGAAAAAATACTCTGGAAAACTCCTGAAGTCTTTGACATTTTTCAGATCGAGTTTCTGAGATAGTGGAGTGGATTTCAAAAAATGTCTTGTAATATCCGAAACTCTATAATCTGAAATTGATCTACGCGAATCGTTACACCGTCACAGTTCTTGAAATTTATGTTTTGCTTTGAAGATTCTTCGAATTTCACGGATTATCAATCTTAGCAATTTTTGATGTCATATTCAGAATGCTTGGTTTTGTTTGTTCATTTTCTTTTTCGAGTATTATTATGAATTTTTCTCTTATAATGTAAAAATGTGTTTTTTTTATTAAAATAATTTTTATTACAATTCGATAAAAGTGGTCAATTTATACATAGAAAAATACTATACCATCTTATTCTACTAAATTAAGGAGATATTATATTAACTCAAAATAAGACTTAAAAACTAAAAGTTTTTGTAAAGATTTAACTATCTCAAAATCGTCATCAAATAAAATTTAAAATCTTATTCAAAGTAGGTGAAATGGCTCAGAAAGTTAATTTACTATTGTTCAGCTGCATTTCTGAATAAAATTAGTTGCACAACATGAATCCGCGCTGTCATGCCGTCGGCAGAACTGTCTACTGCTAGCTTTATTGCGAACTATCGCTGAGCGAGTTTAGTTATATGGATTTAGTTCCTTACGCTGTTATTACTTAAGTTTAAATACATATTTAAGAAAAGATACAAAACTATTTTCTGAACCACTTATAAATGTTATTTTGAGTTCTGATTGACATAGTAAGGTCAATCAGAACTCAAAAAATGTGCTATCCAGCAGTTTTTAAAGAGTACCTTGTTTTTTTGTATTTTGTGTCATATTATGTGTGTATTTTGTTTAATCAATTAACAAAAAATCATTCCATACATATTTTTACTTAATAGTACTTATACACGGTAAATTAAAGCGTTCTTCTGGACAACTTTAAACCTAAGGTGTTCACCATATACTGCGGATTGTCCTGTAGTCATAGTATCTGGATCGCCTTTGCACGTTACAATTTTTGTACTGTTTCTGTATGCTTTTATGTGCAATAAAGTGTTTACACACATACATTCATACATACAGTATTAGTCAAGAAAATAAAGTTTCATATCCGTCCAAAACTGAAAACAGTTTATACAGGGTCACACCAACTATTAGATAATCTATGGTCACACTTAAGACGTGATACCAAACACCCTTCTAGGCCTTGTATTATTAAAGTAATGTTTGAATATGTCCATTTATTTTCGGCTCATCATGGCTATTTTGTCAAGAGCAAAAAAATTAAGCTAGTTTTGTAGTAAACACTCACCCTTTTGCTTACTTAGACCGATAGTTTTTGAATAAAATGCTTTTCTGACGCATCATAACAAGTAAATTGGAATAATCGATCACTGTTGCGAATTTGCCACTGATTAAAAAAAACGAAAGATTATTGCTGCCTCCTGCTTATCCATTTAGGAACATTCAGCGATTAGTCATGGTCGAATGTTATTTTACATCCCAGGGCACGGTGCGGACGCACAAGCAGTGTTTCGCAAACGTTCCAAATTCCAATCCAATCCCTTCGTATACGGCAATTAATCAACTCCTGTGTACAAAATTTAAGTAACTATAGATAATACATAGTCGCAGTTCATACTTAAGGAAGAGGCTATCGTCCAAGGTATTCTTGTCTACCTATTGTTTGAATATTAGAAATTATTATTTGCAAATGATTACAGACACACTGATCAAACTTGACAGATGGGCAAGACATGACGTCATGGCGAATGAGATAGCTATTTTAGTCTATTACCAAACTAGCAAAAGATTTTTTTGCTAGCCTATCGTAGTGTCCCACTGCTGGGCAAAGGCCCTCCTCCCTTGATTTCCAATCGTCCCGGCTCCGAGCGAATTCTGGCCAGCCGTTAAGAAATACGTCCAGGTCGTCCCGCCATCTTCGCCGCGGCCTACCACGTCTTCGCCACCCGTCTCGTGGCACCCACTCCACTCCGTGGCTAGTTTCGCCCACCTCTGTGGATACATGCGGCAGGGCAGACGTGGACGGCCCAGTCCCACTTAAATCTGGCGGTCTTGGCACCAACATCACATAACACCAGCAAAAGTTAATACCGACGAATTTTAATAATAACTGCATTAGATTCGCCGTCATTAAACAGAGCCGGAATTACTTATTACGTCTTATGTATCATCCGGTATAAAAAAGGGTATATGTAAATGATATATTTTTAGGGACTTGCACGATACACTTAACGGACCATGACAAGGATCCTTGATGTCCAGTCTGCATTCAAAAACGTACTGCGACCCGACCCTACCGTACTCAAAAATTAAACTCATATTTATAGTTATACTTCTATCGGTGTATAAACTCAAACACTCTTCATTTAAACTTGGGTAAATCAATTTCAATACCTAAGTACAATAAAAAGGTTCTAGCGCGGTAAGGTTGTAACTGAAGATATCTTTAGACATACGTAAACTATTCTGAGATTAGTAGTAGTGCAGTTTTGTCTCCAATTAAATATTGTATTCTTAATTACAATATTTTCGCGTGATAATTTTTCGTCATAATTACAATACCTCTTCTAGTAGGTTCTCGAATGGAGACCGGATGACGGATGACGATCAACAGTGGACGTCTCCGGGTTGAAAATATATATTATAACGAATATGGAGGTTAAAAGACGCAAGGAAGAGATTATAACGGGCAGTGTGAATCACCAAATCGATCACTGTTATTTATTCAATTTAAGTAACATAGTAAAATTTACAATACAATACAATAATGTTTTATTGACCTTCAAACAATAAAAAAACAAAGAATAACTAAACTTACTTTTATTTATTTAGTTGGTGCTCTACAAAAGAGTATTTTGTTGGTACTCTTTAATCGCCGACATCTCTTAATATTGATTTTGAGTTACGCTACGTCGAATCCAAAGATATCGACATTTTGTACCAATTAACGAAACCCAATCGCCTTACGTAAACGTTCGTTGTGAAAAATCAACATCTGCTGTCTCAACATGCTCGGAGCGAATCTTGTCGGAGCCTGGGATATTGCATTCCTGATAGGGATTACTACTTGCCGTTGTTTCATCGCGGCTTTTCGAGAGTTTCGTTTTATTATAGTGGATTAATGTCGTGTTAGTAAAGAGCATTGTTAATACATACAACAATAAATAGGTACTTCTTGTGTAAGCCTAGAATATAACATGTGTATTTGCACCTATGTCCAAGAGCATTCTCCAAAGTTTTATAAAGCTAAACATGGTGCCAAAACTTAAACGACTTGAAAAACAGTCTCGGACAAAAGTGCAATATTGGTAGTAGTAGATTGATGACATACCCTGGTATAAGCCATTTAGGATCACTTCGTCCACATTCCCATTTCCTTCACTTTCCCGATTCATTTTCGTTCCTAGTTTAGACACATTGCCGATTGGTCCAAATTCCTAGTTCGTTCAGATAAAAACAAAATTAAGTCCTTGTTCCATGCAAAACCATCGCCGTCGAAATTTATTTAAGTCCTACGCTTTATACATATATAATACCTCAATATTTTTACCTGGACGAACTGGAAACGTAGTCAAATGGGGAACATGGACGAAGTAAACCCAAACGGTATAACCAGTTAAAGTCCTATTAAAATAGAATGGTGCGGAAGTCAAAGTAGATGGCAATATTGAGGGTGTTTACTGGGTGTTACGGTGGACGAGTGGTCGAGTCGCTGAGCCGGAAATCCAGGGGTACCGGGTTCGATTCCCGGTCTGTTCACAGGTGAGCGCCATTTAATTTTTCTACGTACTTGTATCTATATATGTAACATAAAAATGTGGTGTAATTTACCCGCATTAAAAAACCAATGAAGAAACAACATGTTTCTTTCATATAAAGTACTAAAATTATTTGTGAATACAGTCATGTTCCGTAGGTATCATCCACTGGGATGAATCGCTTTGAGGCATACCGGTTAATTTAATTCCATCACATGAGTTGTGTTTGCAAAGGCTGGAGTGCCTTTGACGGTTCATTACATGATTGTGGCACATACCATTACACCTGGGTTAATCCGGTTTTTTTACACTATATTTCTGTTTATTTGAAACTTAACTAATGATATGATGCTATTAAGGCTACAGTATGGAGTTCTTCTAGAGATGAGTGAATAGGTTTTTTCATCACACTTGCTCGAAAATGGTGTTGTTACACGTAGGTTTTGCGGGCCGTAAATGACCTATTACGCCCTAGGGCGTAGTGGTTTTTTTTTTTATTTGAATACGTTGGTTCTGTTTTACTCTTATTTGTCATCTACAAAGGAAACGCCCACTTATTTTTTTAACTTTTATCACTGAAATAGTTATATATAGAGAATTGTTATTGCAAATGCATACTGTAAACACATATTTCTGTAACATTAATTAAATGTTTAAATAGTGTATTTCAGTATTTTGCAAATATAAAATCAACCGTTTTAGGTCTTTACCGCTATGGTTTCCGAACGTGACTTGACATTCTCATTGTCTATTGATGGATATATGTCACTAATGTCACTGTCTGTTTTACAATTTTATTTAGGTTAAGTAAGGTCACTAATGTCACTGTCTATATGTCACTGTCTGTTTTACAATTTTATTTAGGTTAAGTAAGGTTATTTTTAATTAGATTTCCTCACAAGTGTGATGAAAAAACATTGTGTGTGCCACTTGTACTTACCGCCCTTGTTACACAATGTACTATTAAAGGGTTGGCACGCGCACGTATTGCCCCTGGTGTTGCAAGCGTCCATAGCCTGCGGTGCTACTTACCATCAGGCAGGCCGTAAGTTTATTTTCACACCTCTTATTCAGAAAAAGTATTTTTCATCACACTTGCTTGAAAATGGTGTCATTACACGTAGGTTCTGCGGGCCGTAAATGGCCTATTACGCCCTAGGGCGTAATGGTTTTCTTTTTAAATTTGAAATGCTGGTTCTGTTTTAATCTTATTTGTCATGTTCAAAGGAAACGCCAACTTACTTTTTTAATTGGATTCAATTGTACAATCCTTCGCTTCGTTCAGGATTCAATGTACGCCCTCGCCGTAAATATATCATTTTGCTCCCTTGTGACACAATCTACCATTGCAGCCTAGTATAAAAAAATGTATCCCCAAAAACTAACCGACTCCATAAATAACCTACAATAACAAACAATTACATACTGACCAAAAATTTTGATAGGTAATGTTATGCGTACCTATAATATTTATAGTCACTGCTTAAGTACTATAAAACTATCGTTTTGCACGTTTTCACTGGACCTCATTATCATATCTGAATGAGTTTTAAACTTATCTTTTCCTACATTCATTTTCTTACAAAGTACTTTGCACAATAGAATAGTAAAGTACTGTAAAAGCGGCTAAAATATACCGTCAAACCGTAGGTAATTTTTGGCATAAAACAAAGAATGTCTCAGATCGCAGGTATTTGACGCCCGAGCCGAAGGCAAGGGTGATAAATATGCGATCTGAGGCTTTCTTTATTACCGCCTGTGGTAAGTACTAAATTTTACGTCTTCCCCAAGCCATTAAGTTGTATTTTCCGCACGCGTTGCGGGCGGTTATTGCCACTTTATGGCCAGGTGTGACGTAAAGATTTTCCTAAGAAAGTCCGCGAAGATGAAATAACATAATACTTCTTTTTACCTGACTACGGCGATGCAAAACGGAGGAGGTTATGATTTTAGCACCGTATGTATTGTATATACAGTATGTAAACTAACGAGGGGCACATATTTAAACCCGTGAAAGTTTAGGTGAGAAATAAGGTTGTGGTAGATAACTTATTGAAATACAAACACTTTGTTAAAGTTTGGTTAAAATTCATGATAAATCAATTATAATTGTGTAACAGCCTGTATTCATTATTTACAATCTTATCATCTGAGTAAATGAATTAAGTTTGTTAGTTTGTCTATCTTCTGTGGTATTAGTTATTCTTTTTCATTTGCTCAAGGGTTAGCTGGAAGAGATCCCTTACAGGGATAAGTTCGCCTTTGTACATAACCTTTGTTTTTTGTACTGCTTCTGTATGATTTTATGTGCAATAAAGTGTTTACATACATACATAGGTACATCTTACAAGTCAAGGTCAACATCACAACATCAAGAATTCGTTCAAATAAAAATTTCCGTGTACACTTACGGTTACGTTACGGTACGACGTAGCTTTTCCACCGCTATTCAAGATTTGACGCAAGCAACGATGGCTATTTTGATGAACGATTCGCATCAAATTTGGTTTTCGCTGAGCACGCCTTTACAAAATAACACATGCATTTTTAGGCTGTCTTCGTTGCGGGAATCTTTCGCGTAGTCGAAAAGCTGCCCAACCATTATTACTGCATTCACCGGAGATGAGAATCATGTCTACAATCTCCTGAGCACTAAAATTTAACGGCATTGCACGAAAATGCACAAAATACTTATTGTTTATTTATGTTCATGACTAAAAAATTTCATTTTGAAAATGCTTTGTCATTACATTTCTAGCAACATTATTTCTTAAAATTATTAAGAAAATATAAATTGATATTGAAGTTCAAGTGACATCAATGAAAGTCTACGTATGGATTTAATAATTTGCTAATCATCTAGTTTCAAGAGAAACGTGTTTTTTTTAAATAGCTTGCACTTACTGAAGTGCATTAAGAGTGAAAAATCAAGTTATATGTTTACAATTGTGGGATGGTCAATTTTTGTTATGACATTAACAAAATATTCCACAGGTACACAGGAAATAGTAATAACCTTGACTTGGCCATCAACGGGTTTAATTTTGCCTCTCGTAGGTTTACGTACTGTATGTATGTTTGAAAGTTTGTATGTCCGTCTGTTCCCTTATAACTCGAAAACTGCTGAACCGATTTAAACATGCGGGGTATCGTTAGATTCGTCTTGATTCTGCGCGGGTAAAGAGCTGTTTAAAGGCGAATCCAAAAATATATCACATATGTAGCAATCCGTTTGCAATGGGGCTAGCATACTGTCATTGCTGTCAGTATGCTAGCCCCATTGCAAACGGATTGTTTCAGTCTTTTTTCCTCGCGGCCTGATGTCATGCTTGGAAACTGGGTCCTAACTAAAATGACGTAAATAAAATAAAGTTAAAATTAAAACCCAACTACGAAAAAATGGCTAAAACAAGATCCTTGTGTTAGATGTCACCGAACTCACATAAATTGCTATGTACTTCTTTTTTGGAAAATGCTTGGAGTCAATCAGGTCCATGAAAAAAGACAAACAATAAAAGTGTGCGTGTGGATTGAGTGAGCACCCTTCTGAAATAAAATAAAAACATCCTGTTCATTTAGTAAAAGTTCTAAAACAATTGTAAAACTAAATCTCTGTATTTGTAAAAAGATAAATCAAAAGATATAACCTTTAACGTGTGCTCACTCAGTTCTCACAAACTACCAACGAAATCAGGGAATGTATTCATTTAACATATAATATTTATATACGAATTTTTAGTAAAACCTGTGCTAACTTACCTTTATAATTTGTAGATCACCTAGTAACGTATTTAAGATTTTACAAATAATTTCTTATGCTTACTCAATCCGCACACTTTCGAAAACCCGATTTCTGATGAAAAAACTGAAGATTTAAACTGCTATATATGTGTATAGTTTAGTAAAACTAATCTGGGAATTTGTAAAATACAAAACGAGCGACTAACGTGGCAGGTTTTTGGATAATAAATGTTTGTTAATCACTCAGTCCACACGTTACAAGTAAGTTATTATTTCTTAAAATTATTAAGAAAATATAAATTGATATTGAAGTTCAAGTGACATCAATGAAAGTCTACGTATGGATTTAATAATTTGCTAATCATCTAGTTTCAAGAGAAACGTGTTTTTTTTAAATAGCTTGCACTTACTGAAGTGCATTAATAGTGAAAAATCAAGTTATATGTTTACAATTGTGGGATGGTCAATTTTTGTTATGACATTAACAAAATATTCCACAGGTACACAGGAAATAGTATTAACCTTGACTTGGCCATCAACGGGTTTAATTTTGCCTCTCGTAGGTTTACGTACTGTATGTATGTTTGAAAGTTTGTATGTCCGTCTGTTCCCTTATAACTCGAAAACTGCTGAACCGATTTAAACATGCGGGGTATCGTTAGATTCGTCTTGATTCTGCGCGGGTAAAGAGCTGTTTAAAGGCGAATCCAAAAATATATCACATATTTAGCAATCCGTTTGCAATGGGGCTAGCATACTGTCATTGCTGTCAGTATGCTAGCCCCATTGCAAACGGATTGTTTCAGTCTTTTTTCCTCGCGGCCTGATGTCATGCTTGGAAACTGGGTCCTAACTAAAATGACGTAAATAAAATAAAGTTAAAATTAAAACCCAACTACGAAAAAATGGCTAAAACAAGATCCTTGTGTTAGATGTCACCGAACTCACATAAATTGCTATGTACTTCTTTTTTGGAAAATGCTTGGAGTCAATCAGGTCCATGAAAAAAGACAAACAATAAAAGTGTGCGTGTGGATTGAGTGAGCACCCTTCTGAAATAAAATAAAAACATCCTGTTCATTTAGTAAAAGTTCTAAAACAATTGTAAAACTAAATCTCTGTATTTGTAAAAAGATAAATCAAAAGATATAACCTTTAACGTGTGCTCACTCAGTTCTCACAAACTACCAACGAAATCAGGGAATGTATTCATTTAACATATAATATTTATATACGAATTTTTAGTAAAACCTGTGCTAACTTACCTTTATAATTTGTAGATCACCTAGTAACGTATTTAAGATTTTACAAATAATTTCTTATGCTTACTCAATCCGCACACTTTCGAAAACCCGATTTCTGATGAAAAAACTGAAGATTTAAACTGCTATATATGTGTATAGTTTAGTAAAACTAATCTGGGAATTTGTAAAATACAAAACGAGCGACTAACGTGGCAGGTTTTTGGATAATAAATGTTTGTTAATCACTCAGTCCACACGTTACAAGTAAGTTATTATTTCTTAAAATTATTAAGAAAATATAAATTGATATTGAAGTTCAAGTGACATCAATGAAAGTCTACGTATGGATTTAATAATTTGCTAATCATCTAGTTTCAAGAGAAACGTGTTTTTTTTAAATAGCTTGCACTTACTGAAGTGCATTAATAGTGAAAAATCAAGTTATATGTTTACAATTGTGGGATGGTCAATTTTTGTTATGACATTAACAAAATATTCCACAGGTACACAGGAAATAGTATTAACCTTGACTTGGCCATCAACGGGTTTAATTTTGCCTCTCGTAGGTTTACGTACTGTATGTATGTTTGAAAGTTTGTATGTCCGTCTGTTCCCTTATAACTCGAAAACTGCTGAACCGATTTAAACATGCGGGGTATCGTTAGATTCGTCTTGATTCTGCGCGGGTAAAGAGCTGTTTAAAGGCGAATCCAAAAATATATCACATATGTAGCAATCCGTTTGCAATGGGGCTAGCATACTGTCATTGCTGTCAGTATGCTAGCCCCATTGCAAACGGATTGTTTCAGTCTTTTTTCCTCGCGGCCTGATGTCATGCTTGGAAACTGGGTCCTAACTAAAATGACGTAAATAAAATAAAGTTAAAATTAAAACCCAACTACGAAAAAATGGCTAAAACAAGATCCTTGTGTTAGATGTCACCGAACTCACATAAATTGCTATGTACTTCTTTTTTGGAAAATGCTTGGAGTCAATCAGGTCCATGAAAAAAGACAAACAATAAAAGTGTGCGTGTGGATTGAGTGAGCACCCTTCTGAAATAAAATAAAAACATCCTGTTCATTTAGTAAAAGTTCTAAAACAATTGTAAAACTAAATCTCTGTATTTGTAAAAAGATAAATCAAAAGATATAACCTTTAACGTGTGCTCACTCAGTTCTCACAAACTACCAACGAAATCAGGGAATGTATTCATTTAACATATAATATTTATATACGAATTTTTAGTAAAACCTGTGCTAACTTACCTTTATAATTTGTAGATCACCTAGTAACGTATTTAAGATTTTACAAATAATTTCTTATGCTTACTCAATCCGCACACTTTCGAAAACCCGATTTCTGATGAAAAAACTGAAGATTTAAACTGCTATATATGTGTATAGTTTAGTAAAACTAATCTGGGAATTTGTAAAATACAAAACGAGCGACTAACGTGGCAGGTTTTTGGATAATAAATGTTTGTTAATCACTCAGTCCACACGTTACAAGTAAGTTAAAAATGTAAATATCTCAATATTTGTAGTATTACATAAACTATAAATTACTTCAGCTTTTAGTAAAAATTTTTACTAAATATCCACCATCCAATATTTTATATTCGTTGTCTGTTTTAAAGATATTCAATTGCAATTTTTCTAATGTAAGTAGATCGATTAGGTTGACCACACTTTATTATATTATGGTCATATCCATGAATTAAATTTTAAAGTAAACAATTGTTTTGATTAGGTTAGTACATACTTATTACAATTAAGAGTTATCTGATCCATAATTATTACCTTTCATTTACTGTAAAAGATTTAATCCGAGATCAAAAAATAAAAATAAAACATCTTTCAACGTCAAAGTGACGTACCAGGGATAGTAACCTTTTTGATCTCATATATTTTTTAAATGAACTGTATTTTGAGAATGAACTGTATATGACCATAATATAATGAAGTGTGGTCAATCTAATCGATCTACTTACATCAGAAAAATTGCAATTGAATATCTTTAAAAACAGACAACGAATATAAAATATTAGATGGTGGATATTTAGTAAAAATTTTTACTAAAAGTTGAAGTAATTTATAGTTATATTTACATTTTTAACTTACTTGAAACGTGTGGACTGAGTGAGCATTCACAAACATTTATTATCCAAAAACCTGCCACGTTAGTGGTTCTTTTTGTATTTTACAAATTCCCACATTAATTTTACTAAACTATACACATATATAGCAGTTTAAATCTTCAGTTTTTTCATCAGAAATCGGGTTTTCGAAAGTGTGCGGATTGAGTGAGCATAAGAAATTATTTGTAAAATCTTAAATACGTTACTAGGTGATCTACAAATTATAAAGGTAAGTTAGCATAGGTTTTACTAAAGATTCGTATATAAATATTATATGTTAAATGAATACATTCCCTGATTTCGTTGGTAGTTTGTGAGAACTGAGTGAGAACACGTTAAAGCTTATATCTTTTGATTTATCTTTTTACAAATACAGAGATTTAGTTTTACAATTGTTTTAGAACTTTTACTAAATGAACAGGATGTTTTTTTTTTATTTCAGAAGGGTGCTCACTCAATCCACACGCACACACAATAAAAGGGCTACGAGATTTTTGTTAAATCTAACACAAGGATCTTGATTTCATTTTGTCTTTCTTCTTTCTTTTTCGTAGTCGGGTTTTAGTTTTTTTTATGTATTTATGTATTTTTTCCTTGGGTTCCTAGTGCTCGTTGATTAAGCTGTCTACCATGTTCAACAGTTCGAAACTCATCTTCGTCAAAAATCTCCATTCCGCCGTTTCCAGAAAAAAATCCCAATGGCATACGAGTACCACTGGTCAGTATCAAATATCCCTGCCATGCCATCAAACTCGCATTTCAGATTTCAACATAAAGAACGAAAACGTAATATGACGCTGTAATAACTATACCAAACATTCATACAGTTTCAAATAACCTCGTCGTACAATATGACTTAAGCTAAAATTGACCAAGCATGTTGCTACTCGTACATAGAGGCTTTTGAATGAAAAATATCCGGTCATCGATTCGATCAGATGCCATCCGCCGGCCCGTGCTATCGGAATTTCGGTTTCAGTGATGTCGGTATTCTTAACTCGATATTACGTTTTAGGACAGTAGCTGATATAGCTATATCCTCAGGCGATCTGTGGTTCAGTTCGCTAGCAGTAAGTTCATATCTTCAAAATAATTGTATGTCTAGTGATAAGTTCGCATCAAAGTGATTCCATAGCTACATCTTGACTGGTTTGAAACATATTGTTTTGTTTCGTAAATATTTATATACATATGTATTTTTATCCTCGATATTTTGTAACAAATTAATTTTTACTAAAGAAATGTAATTGTAAGCGTTTAAAAAATACATAAATTCTCGTAAAAATAAATTATTTCAAGTATAATCTTTCGTACGCGGCTTGCCCATCTACAATATTATTATAAGTAATATGTTTACCCATCACCATCACATTGTGTTGCATGTATTCAAAATGAGTATGTCGACACATATACAATATTATCATCACTACATACTATAAAACAAAGTCGCTTTCTCTGTCCCTATGTATGCTTAAATCTTTAAAACTACGCAACGGATTTTGATGCGGTTTTTTTTAATAGATAAGAGTAATTAAAGAGGAAGGTTTATATGTATAATACATGCATAATATAATAGAGAAACACCGTGCGAAGCCGGGGCGGGTCGCTAGTTAATAATATTGTAGGTGAGGAAGGCCGGCCGCCCTAAGCTGCGCCGGTTTTTCACTTTAATCGTAATTATGATTAGGTATGATAAATACATACAAATATTGGGGTATCTCGAATTTACGCATGCCTATTAACAATTCTGTGAAGACATCATAATGCGTAGGTAAGTCTGTGAATTCAACATGTTGAAACAAAGCCCAGATTTAACTTACTCCGTCTTAATAATCTGTTGTTTTTAGAATGCAACACTCACATTATCATATGAATACACTTGGTGCGAAGCATTAACCATAATGTAATTAATTTCCCCGGAGCTGAGAATGTATTATGTTGCTTGTGTGGTTTATGCACAACGTGTCTAAGCGAGATTTGATTAACTAGATACGTATTTTACATTAGGTTTGACTTTCGATGGTTTTTAAGAATTTTTGATACCTAAATACCTTACTTCATTCTCTTCCTGTCCTTTTTAGTTGCTTTGGATAAGTTTTATCCAACCTTGCCAGTCAGTTTCATCCTTTTTAACTTAAAATGTAGCTCCGGTGACGATGCAATTTAGGCCTTCTACAGAAAGTTTTATACAAATAGGAAGATGTTTGTATGTTTGGAGGTTTGTTACTAAATAACGAGTTAACAACTGAATGGATTGAGCTGAAATTTAGCATACAAGTAGACCAAGTCCTGGATTGAAACATAGGACACTTTATATCCCGGTAAAGAGTTCCCTTGGGACAGTAACGGGTACAACGCGGGCGAAGCCGCGGATTAATGCTAGTTAGTAGTTTGAAATAAAATAAAACAATGAAGACAAGTAATATTTTAGTGTCTTGTTTATTTAAGGATCTCTGTAGGTATTTTCTTACGGTGTGCAATAAAGAGTATTGTAATGTATTTATAGAAATAGGTATTTATTGTTTAAGAGGTCATTTGTATAACTATGACCTGTCTTGTTGCCCTAGTAGTTTACGAGCTAACGCACTAGTGCATATTAGACCTAATGAAGCCAGGTACGCGGACTGTCAGTCAGCGAACCTGGTTTTACGGTAAACCTCAACGCCTATGATGTGGTTTACTCAAAGAGATATATGAGCATTGCGGCTAGCACTTAAATCTAGACTAGCTTAGTCTGCTGAGATTTCGGAATATTTTGCATTGGGATTTTCCCTGTTATCTCGGAGCTTGCCTTGGACATCCTAAGTGGTTTTACTTAAATAAGATAGGAGTCTATTTAGTTTAATTCGTAAATATCGTCAATATTTCACTGAACATTATTCAACTAGTCGTGAAAGGATTTATGAAATTGAGAGGCCAGAGATGTTTGAAAAGCTCATTGCTATAGGCTATTTTCTCTATAAGTTCAAACTATTTAGTCTTGATGTTTTTTCGACATTACTGTTGAGTTCAGGTCTGTTGTGGCTTAATAACTTGCACTTGACATGTACCTACATTCGAGACCAAATATTCTGGGCCACTAGCTTACGAGATATTACATTTTATGTTAGTGATCCGGAATTTTTGATGCCGAGTGTATTTTATGTTTAGGATGAAAAAGCGACACCAGCAGCGTCGATGGCGCGTTTAGAATACGAAGAAAGATACGAGATTACACAAGAGAATGACAATCTTGACGTGAGCTCAACGATTATTTGGCATTACCGTGTCGATGCGAATGCACTATGAACGAATTTCACAATTGTGAAAAATTGAATGTACATTAAAATGTAAAAAACTGGCCAAGAGCATGTCGGACCATGCTCAGTGTAGGGTTCCATAGCCGTAACTATAAGGGAAATAACTATAAGGTAAAAAATACGATGTAAAAAATTACAATAACAAAAGAGCGTATCTTCATAGCAATTACGTCCTTTTGTTGAGAAGCGCAGTTTATCGGCAATAACTCAAAAACGGTTAATCCGATCTTATTGAAAATAATTTTCGTTGAAAGTATTAATTAAGCGTTATCTTTGCTATTTTTTTTGTATTTTTCGGACACATGGTTTAGAAGATAGAGGGGGGGGGGACACAATTTTCACAACTTTCGGAGCGATTATTTCCAAAGGTATTCACTTAATCAAAAACATTACTTAAGAACCTTAAAATGTTTTTGAAAGAGCTGTCGAACTATGTAGCACACGTTGATATTTTCTGAAAAAAAAAATTTTTTAGGTTTTGTAACATGTATGGAGTGCCCCCCCCTAAAAAAAATTATTTTAGTTATTTAACTACCAAACTAAGTAGCGGCTCATACAAGACACCTATATTCCAAATTTCATCAATATCCATCGTGTAGTTTTTGAGTAAAATGCCTGTGACATACGGACGGACGGACGGACGGACATGACGAAACTATAAGGGTTCCGTTTTTGCCATTTTGGCTACGGAACCCTAAAAAACAATACCTTTTTGTTTTTCAGGTAGGGGAGAGGTGGCATGAAAGAGCCAGTTTTTCAAATGGGGTCAAAAATATACTTCTAATTAAATAAATACAAAGATTTGTGTTTCTAATTATTATTTGTTTAACTAACTATGTATTTGCATACAAGAAAACTTAATAATCAATCAACAACTTGCAGAAATTTCCATTTAAAAAAAAGTTGTCTTCTGGCTCCTTCATAACCATTAGGTATTGAAAGAGCTAGTAACATTTATGAAAGAGCCAGTCTTTAATTGTTCGACTTTATGTGTAAAATATGCAAAAAATCAGCTTTTGCACATTATAAAAAAAAAATAAAAAAACACTTACAAATTCTTATTAAGTAATTCTTAATTTTAACAGTCATTTTGAGTCATTTATCGCAAACTAAAAATATTTTTTTTTTTTTTATGAAAGAGCCAGTCTTTAATTGTTCGACTTTATGTGTAAAATATGCAAAAAATCAGCTTTTGCACATTATAAAAAAAAATAAAAAAACACTTACAAATTCTTATTAAGTAATTCTTAATTTTAACAGTCATTTTGAGTCATTTATCGCAAACTAAAAATATTTATTTTTTTATTAATAACATTTAATATATCTAATGTTGAAAAGTTAAATATCAAATTATAAGTAACATCTATATGATAAAATAATAGTATTTTTTTACTTGAATGAAATAATATTGTTCATTTTAACCTCCATTAAAAATCTAAATGACCTATTTGCTTAAACAAGATAATACAGTTTCAGCCTTTTTAAGAACTTTAGGATACCAGTAAGTAATTATAATACCTAATTATTTCCTTAGAATCTAAAAAAAATGCCTTCCAAAAGAAATTCAGCTGTCCTTTAATACCACAGGATTCATATGCCCAATCAGAACAAATTTTGCATTGAAACCAGTGATTACTTTTTCCATAACTTTTCTTGCAGACTATGCAATCATCACCATTTGGTTTCTAATCGGTTTTTCTTGTAATAATTTTATTTCTTACTTCAGCCCGTATGGATCAGAATCACTGTTCAGTACAAAGTTGTCTTCATATTTTTTGTTTTTTGCTAAGGGTTTTTATGGACTCTTTTGTAGACATTTTTTTCTCTTTAATTTTTGGCTTCTTTGCCTTTCTCTCTTTTTCTTCCAATTTTTCCTTCTTAGTTACGATATTATATGAGAATTCACCGGAAACCTTCACGTTTTTATCAATTTTAGCTAGGTACCCTTGATACATTTAAGGCAAAAGCAGTTTTTTTATAGATTGCCCATTCTCCAAAACTTCAGATACTGTTACTGCAATGGTCGATTTTTCGGGCTATTTTCTTTTTTTGGGGTCCAGGCTTCTCCAATTTCTAAAAACGATTCGTATAATAAATGTGAAATATGAATTATTATTCGTTAAGTGTATATTTTTAGCTGTTTAAGGACAAGGTCATGAAAGAGCCGGCCATGTAAGAGCCAGCTCTTTCAACGCCTGGCCACCTGGCTCTTTCGCAACTTGTCCTCAAAATAAATAAAACCATCAGAACAACGACCATATCAAAACTTCTGCAACTACGTTTCCGTCTATTTTACAAGCTAAATATATGCACAAACCCATTGCACAATGTATTTAACTGTAGTTATTAGTAATAAAATATCAAAAATCGAAGTAATCGATAAAAAAAACTTACTTTTTGGTCCCGAAAACTTTGACTTGATCCACCGGCGTCCGTTGATTTCGACGAACTGCCAAAAGTTTGTGGGTGACAGGAGATCAGTGTTGCTACTTAAAACTAATAATTCGTGCAAAGTTCATTCAGAAACTACCAAAATATTGCAAGTGGCTCTTTCAATGCCTGGCTCTTTCATGCCACCTTTCCCGGAGTTTTGACGATTTTGTATTCTGTTAACTCTATATACTTCGCGATAGCTTAAAAACATTTACGCTTTTGCATTTAATTAAAAGCGGCTTGTTTTTTTATTGTTTTGATTTAATTATTAAAAACTCGTCCTCTGTTAATGACCTTAAGGAACGTTTGCTATTAGATTCCCTTAGGAGTAATGTTAATTATTTAATTCCCATAGAAACTTCCACACCCATTTCACATTCTTTAGAGATAAAATTTGTTCGGCCGTTCCGAATCTCAAACTATCTGCGTATAACTAATATCGGTCTAGCGGTTTAGATAATCGAGAAAAGACATTGAGAATGACAGCCAGACAGACAGAGTTACTTTCGCATTTATAATATTACCTACTTTGGAGTATGAATGAAATGGAATAGGTTAATTAGCTAGCTAACGCAACCAATCCAGATCATTCGAGTTCAACTACAATGATCGAGTTAAAGTGAAAACCGGTCAAGTACGATTTGGACTAGTCCACAGAGGGCCACCGTACAATTTTCATTTTAAGTGTGAATCAACTTTTCTTTGTCAACAAAATTTCACCTTCTCCAACTAAAATTGAAAGGAAATCTTTATTCGGATATTTTTTTAAAAAGTGTATGCTCATTTAAAAGACATATAATAAAGCTACGTAATGCAAATATTTTTTATTATAATTGGTTTATTATAACTTGTTTATAAGCAGTGGCCCAGCGGACATAGCTGTCCCCCACATTTGTATGAAAATAAGGGTTCGTCCGCTGGGTCACACTATTTATTTGTTAAAAACGAGAATTATTTTTATTTTTACCTAATCCATCTCTAGATGTTCCATTTAAATCATGTTAAAACACGCAAAAGGTGAACAAATAAGGAGAATGAGCAATCTTTGCATAAAGCAAAAAAAAAGTTGATTCAACCATGACATTATAATTTGTTGATATAGCGACTATATGTGACATTCCGCAGGTAAAGGTAGGTACCTTATGGGCGTTGTCGCTTGCGTCCTTCTATCTTGGTGTCCTATAGTGACGCAGTCGGTGACGACGCAAGCGACAACGTCCATACGGTACCTTTGCCCGCGGAATGTCACATATGCATATGTGCAATATACACCCTATAAAAATATCTACAGCTACGTGTCAAAATTCCTTATTACCTATTATAAAAACAGTATCGCAGTTGTCAAATACAACAACTACCACGATAAACCAACAGTAGTGGATACAAGTAAACCTACACACAGTTATTATCGCATTAGGTACAGGTAAAAGTTAACACCGGCTAGTTTTCCGCAAATCGTCATCGTAATACCTAGTAATAAACTTAGACTTAAGTATTATGAAGTGTACATGACTGCAATAAATAAATGCACTACTATTAGCCAACCTAACTTGACGACTTCTGGATGAAGAATGACCTCACAGTCCCGATTTATCAACGCGTAAGGGTTTGTAATCCGTTTGTTGCAGGCCCTACTCCAGGCACACGATGTGGTGGCGCGCGAGGTGTACGGCGAAGAGTCGCTGCGCGCGTCCCCGCCGCCGGTCAACGGGCGCACCACGGCACCGCCCCCCGAGGAGGACGACGACACTGAGCCCGAGTTCGAGAACGTGACTAGGGTGCGCCTCGTGCAGTTCCAGAAGAACACTGATGAGCCTATGGTACGTTCCACAAAGAATGTTGATACAAGACTCTGTGACACACACATTTATGCCCGCGTCAGGCTTCTACTAGGTCTTCTCTCGGTGCCATCTCATACCCGATGTTAACGAGCATTCTGGTGCTTTTGCAAGAGCCACTCTGAATATTGGTCGTCTGTACATCTCGTCATCGCTAACTACTCTCAAAGGCTTTTAAGCCAAAATACGCTTAATATCTGCTTTGTCGCACTATCCCATTTATACCCATTCCGTCTAGTAACTTGTCCCCAGCATTAGCTTCCCGTGTATGGTGAACCAATTACACCCGAAAATGTCTGCTACGTACAATGCGTACAAGGGTCGATTTCAGGCGTTTTTCCAGCGTTTTTTGTAACTTCATTAGTGTCACTGGAGTTTTACCGTGAAGGACTATCGAGTGACGACAACTTTTGATGAAATCATGTGTAGCCTCGATACCGTCTATCGTTTATAGTAAAAGTCAACTGTGATCACCACCGCTTGCTGGTATATTTGCTGAAACACAAATGAAAAAAACCGCCGCGGTCGAAACGCTCTGAAATCGACCCACAAATGTCTAAATCAAATTGCACGTCATATCGTTACATAAATAAATACCTATTAAAAAAATACCTACTCGAGTAAACAAAAGTTTGCTATCCCTAACATAGGTATTAATATTTTTGGTGTAAAGGAACTTGCCACGTGTGACGTTTTTATTTTTGTTTATCTTAATTTGATACTTTGATACTATCGCTGAGTGAAGCCGGGGCGGCTCACTAGTGCGTACATGATTCATTTTCCGTTTATTTATCCGTACGTCCAAAGGTGTAACATATCTGAAGGGATTTTCTGCGCTAGGACGATCAAACCCATTTCAATATAACCCGTTATAGCTTTACCTATGTATACCTTAAGCAACATTTTAAAAGGTTGAAACAAAACCGTTCCAAAGCGAGAGCCTGGCTACTAGTGGATTGGTTATTCCTTTTTGTTGGCAGCTATCTGAGAATGTTCAACCCTTTTACAGATGTTCAATTTAAATAGAAATGACAGATGAAAGTGTAAGTCGTACAAATTTATTTGACGAGCTGTGGTGCGATGTTACCGATTAAATATCATATCATATTTTAGCATTGAAACATTTCAATGATAACCTAAACAATTGTGAACTAGTTTGTATAGAATCTTTCATTTGAAGCCAATTCAATAAAATAAAAAAAATACAGAACTCCAAAACAGCATGAAATCGGTCCATAATCAGCCAACTCGCACGAGTCGCACGGCATACGGTTCTATAGCAATTCTCAGTTGCTAAATTACTTTCTGCCATTTGGCATCATTCCGTTCACGTTTATATTTTAACGAATTAAACTGCTTTTGACTTCGACCGTGTTTATTTATAGACGTAATAATGCGAGGGCAAACAGATGGTTAATCACTGAGATCTCCACCTATTACACATTACAACTAATTATTGAGGGAGTACCCGGGAGGACCACAGTATACCTATGTATAGGTTTCGTTTTGGTGACGAACATTTGCTAATGACGCAAAATTTTGCATCATCATGATTATACCTCTATTTACATCACGGGACCAATTTATTTCCTAGAACGACTGAAATAAAGGTCCCGATGTGGGTAATGATGACTATGTCTTTTGTTACAGTCGTGACTTGTTTTCAAATATGTTTTCTGGGGATTTGGCATGAAAAAGCCTAACGAGAACTTTAATATTACAGTTACGTTTACGAGGCAGGCAATGAGCCTATCTAATGAGAGCATGAGTATTCTCTGAATTATTCCATCTATATTCACTAGTTAACTATCTCAAGAAGTTGTCTCTAACCTTAAAGGCAACTTTTACTTCTAATTAATGTTAACTTTGTTCTAAATAATCGTGTTATTTACATCACCCAAGTCTGGTCGTTTTTCCAAAGTTGATTGATGAAGCTGTTACATTTTAAGCTGACATTTTGTTCATTTTGTTTTTATGATAATGCTAAACGTGGTCGAGACTCTACCGGTACCGACGAACGAACACTGAGAAGGGTTACGAAGCGTCGGGACGTGAAAATAACGTAATATACGCGTTTTAACCCGTTAAAGTCGTTTTTATAGGTACAATAAGCGATAATAATTAGGGAAAAATAATAAAAAAATCTAGGTTTATAGTTTTAGCCCTCTACCAGCAGTCAAAGAATTAAAATAGGAGTAATTCAAAATATATAGTTATATGACAATTATCATCATATACGTCCCACTGCAGGGCACAGGCCTACTCTCATAGACGAGATTGAATAAGCTCTAGTCCACTACCACTAGCCCACTGTTGATTGGGGACTTCACATACACCTTTGAATTTTAACGCGGGTGTATGCAGGTGCGGCTCACAATGTTTTTCCTTCACCGAAAAGCTAATGAATATATTTACATATCTAATCATATTTCGTCCATAAGTTTCGAAAAACTCATTGGTAGGTACGTATTGGTAGGAACTCAGTGGATTCGACCCACGACCTCTGCTTGAAGGCGTATGTCCGAACCACTCGGCTACCAATAGCTTGATGACAATTGTATTACTAATGTATTGTGTCAACATGTTAGTACACATTTTTTTACAATTTTTCCCGACAAAACCGAAATAATAGTTTCCTAGAGTTTCATGTTCCAAGACATTAGAACGTGCATTGCCAAGTTGAACTTATTAAATAAACTTGTACTACATAATTTGTCGTGTGAGCCCATCAGAATTTCGTTGCAAAACATACCTAAGTTATTTGTATATTTTAAGGGACACTCAAAAGTCGTAAATTTGCGGTTGTAGGCCTCCTTTCGCCTTAATTTTCTCTTTATTATTGTTTTTTATGTTGTTTACATACCGTTTCGTCTTTGTTCAGGACAGACACCCTTAAATCTCGCCACTCTAGAATGAAAAAAAGAGCACGCGTTGTGCGATAGAGAGAGACGGTCGGATGCGGGTCAGCTCCGTCCGGCCATTCGACACGAACGGCAGTTTTGTTAGGGAAAGCGGCTTCTGTACGTAGTACTCGTACTAAATCTTATTCTGAGCTTTGGTTGACCTGTCGCTGCTCTGTTAATGATTAATAAGAGCAATTTTGCTGCGTGACAATCGTGACATAGGTAAAAGGGTATTTTCCAAAAAACTTGTTTATAGGGTTAACAAGGGTATCTAATGGTTAAAAGTAATCAAGTGTTAATAATAATAAAAATTGAGCATGACTGTAACGCAAAGATCTCATTTAATGAATAAAATAGTTTTGGAGCACATACAGTTTTTTTTAATGCGTTTATGGACAGTGGCGGAGTTAGGGTATGGCGCGGTGGGGCGACCGCCCAGTTATATCCTTTCGCTCATTGAGCGATGCCTACTAACCCGCAAATTCCCAAACCACAGTTTATGAAGATATTGGACTATTCCCAAAAACTTCGATTTGGTCCGGAAAATTTTTGATCAAAAAATACCATTTTTTATATGGAAATGCTCGATATAATTCTTATTGTAATATTTTTTTGTTATCAAGTTTGATCGCTTCGTGATCACTGACCGCAAATGCGCCAGAGATGACTGCCAGGTTAACGTAAATTTGCAATTCATAGGACTGATAGGTCCAAAGATATTAGCGAGGTCCGTTTTACCCACAGGGTCCGTTTTGCCTTCCTTTCCCCTACGGCTAGGCGAAACTTAAGTTATGTTCAAATACCGTCTAACCTGTCAGTTGATGATTGACGAAATGTATGGAGTTTGACACTAACGACCTGTTAACTGCTAGTTAAGAGGATATTATAAATTAAAAAAAAAACCTTAACCTTCTTTATTCAACTGCTGGTAGATGGCTAAAAGTATATAGCTAAAATTTATTTATGCCACACCTGGCCATAAAGTGACTTTTTCCGCACGCTGCGCGTACGGAAAAAGCCGCTTTTTGGCCAAGTGTATTCATAAAATTATGTTTTCCCTGTAAAGCACCAAACGTTATTATGCGCGGATACTTACCCCTATTTTCGCACCATATCATACCTCTAAGGACATTTCTGTTTCTATGACTGTTAATAGGGTTTATTCATCCTTCTAGGGTATAACCCTGAAGCTAGCTGACGACGGGCGATGCATCGTAGCGCGGATCATGCACGGAGGCATGATCCACAGACAGGCGACGCTTCACGTCGGAGACGAAATCAGGGAAATCAACGGCACGCCTGTAGCCAATCAATCTGTCGCCCAACTTCAAAGGATGCTGGTAAGATTTACTTATTTAATTAAGGATTCTGTCAGGGATGTTTATGCGGTTAACCTCCTTCTCCAGCGCATCTCCAAGCAGGAGATGAGCTGCGCATCCCTTTTGGCAGCAATAAAGGTCATTGGGCATTTTGTTCGGACATATGACCCACGGCGTACACAAACGAAATAGGGCTAGGTATGTAGGTAAATGTATCTGCTACTCAGTGGTATGAGTCGCATTCTTGTAAACCATGGGAAAATTGAGAAAAAAATAAAAATCATTTCTTATCATTATAGCATTATTGCAATGAATTAGGTACCTAAGTATAGGGACAGTTATGCATTGTAAGCAATCCTTGTGCGCCAACGGAAAGCTCACTGTGTAGCCGACTCGCTAGTTGTCCCCCGACCGTGTGCTTGAATACACGATTTAATTAAGTACATACTGAAGTATCATTCCAACTCCCAGATTACATTAACATAGGCAAAAGGTCCTATAACTGGTGACCCCGACTGAACATTTAGTGGAGACATTTTGTGAAATAATAATAAATAAAAAAATAATAAAGTAATCTGGTTGAGTGAGTGCATTTACGGTTTCGGTTCGAAAGTGACGTTATTAACTATAGTGTGTGGTTATCATTGTGATTGACATTATCGGAAGACAACTCCCCGCGCTCCAGGGTCATCGGAAGCATAAGGCTGCAATATGAGCCCGCAACCACCTGCACCGCCAACACCACCTTCTTCGCAAGGGGCTGCGACAACAATAGAGTTGTCGACTATATCACTGGCCGCGCGGATTCCAGACTTCTGGCAGGACCAACCGAGGCTATGGTTTCTTCAGGTTGAGGCGATACTGTCACAACAAAAGGCAGGGGATCAAGCAAATTATAATATAGTGATCGCAAAGCTGGGGAAACATGCAATACAGCAAGTGGCGGATGTCCTTGAAAAGCCGCCCGCCGAAAATAAATTTGAGACACTTAAGAGCAGATTACTTAGTGTTTACGAGAAAACTGAAGGTGATAGGTTGCAACAGTTAATGTCCGACATGGAGTTAGGAGATCAACGGCCGTCGCAATTAATGCGAAAGATGCGCGACCTTGCACGAGACAAATTTCCGGACGAGACCTTGGTTTATTTCTGGCAAGGTCATCTACCACCATCGGTGAGGGCCGTCGTAGCTTCAGCGGATTCGAAAAATTTGGAAACTTTGGCAAAGATCGCAGACAAGGTAATGGAGACATTCAAGCCCAATGAGGTAGCGGCGATTCAAAGAGAAACTGCGATGCAAAGGACTTCACGACAGAGCCCGCCAAAAGATAATATAATGGCGGAGATAGCAAAGATTAACGACCGAATAACGGAATTATGCAGTTCACGTGGTAGCAGACCAAGTAGGAGCCAAGGACGAACAGGGGCACGTAGTCGCTCTCGCGCCAACAGCCGTAGCCGTCCTGGAACTTCTGGAAGAGATAAGAATAACCCTGACTGGCTATGTTTTTATCATTACCGTTATAAGACGAAGGCTAACAAGTGTGTGCAACCGTGCAGCTGGAAAGGAAAATCGCCGACGGGAAACTAGAAGAGGTGCAGACGTTTACGGCGGAACCCTGCACAGTGGTAAATAATTATCGCCTTAATGTTATTGATAGAAATTCGGGTTTTCGATTTTTGGTTGACACAGGTGCGAATGTCAGTGTCGTTCCTAAGAACTTCAAGTTTTCAAAGGATTCTTTACAACCAATTGAAAATTGTAAATTATATGCCGCAAATAATACAGAAATTAAGGCGTACGGTTATGTAAATTTAACGTTAAATTTGAATTTAAGACGTTCTTTTAAATGGTCATTTATTGTATGTGACGTAAAAAAACCTATTATAGGTGCGGATTTTTTACTTAAGTACAAATTACTTGTAGATTTACATGGTAAAAGATTGATTGATGATTCGACTAATATTTCTGTGATTGGAACAATTGTAAACCATGACAGCTTATCAATCAGTACAATTAACAAGGATAATAAGGCATATCACTTATTGTGCAAGTACCCAGATATATTAAAGCCGTTGTCATTTATTGAGGCACCCAAACATAATACGTATCATCACATAGAGACGACGGGGCCTCCGATTCATCAAAGAACTAGACCACTGCCTCCTGGTAGGTATGACATAGTTAAAAAGGAATTTCAAAAAATGCAGGAGATGGGTATTTGCAGACCATCAAAGAGTCCGTGGTCTAGTCCTTTGCATGTTGTTCTTAAAAAGGATGGAGACATCCGGCCGTGTGGTGATTACAGAGCTCTGAACGCGGTTACGAAGCCGGATCGTTATCCTATTGCTAGAGTGCACGACTTCACCTATTTGCTACCAGGTAAGTCCATATTTTCTTGTGTAGACATTCGTAGAGCTTATCATAACATCATGGTATATCCTGAGGACGTGGAGAAGACAGCAATAACAACACCTTTCGGTTTATGGGAATATACCAGAATGAATTTTGGAATGAGGAACTGTTGCCAGACATTTCAGCGATTTATGAACAATACCGTTTTAAAAGACCTTGATTTTGTATATTGTTACTTAGATGACATACTTGTGGCTTCTCTCTCAGAGGAAGAACATGACGGTCATCTCGATCAATTGTTTAAGAGACTTAGCGAATTTGGCATTACCATTAATTTGGAGAAATGTAAATTTAAGGAAACTAAATTAGAGTTCCTAGGTTACGAGATTTCGACGGAAGGTTTTAAACCGCTGGAAAGTAAGGTTGAAGCTATTAAAAACTATCCAAAACCGCAAAATGTTAGTCAATTACGAACATTTTTAGGAATGGTAAACTTCTATAGACCGCACATATCCCACGCTGTACAGTACCAGGAATTATTGCTTAGGTATATTCATAAAGCGAAGCGTAACGACAAAACACCTATAGAGTGGACGAAGGAAGCTGACGAAGCGTTCGAGCAATGTAAGTGGAGCTTACAGAACGCGGCAGCGTTAGCGTATCCGCTTCCCACAGTACCTATTTCACTGTATGCTGACGCTAGCGACACATGTGTAGGTGCTGTGTTACAACAGTATAGCGAAGGTAAGTGGAAACCGTTAGCTTATTTTTCTAAGAAGCTAACTACAGCTCAAACTAAATATAGCACTTATGACAAGGAGCTATTGGCTATTTATTTGGCTGTGCAACATTTTAGGTATCTGCATGAAGGTAGAGAACTAATTATTTACACAGACCATAAGAGTTTGACGTATGCGTTCCGTAAATTAAACAAAGACAATAATAAAGAGCTACCCAGAAGAACGAGGCAATTACTTTTTATCAGCGAGTTTACTACTGATATTAGGCACGTACAGGGTAAGGATAACATAGTGGCGGACGCATTGTCTAGAATTGAGACTGTCAACTTTCAAAATATTGCAATAGACTTTTCTTTGATAGCAAAGGCACAGAATAAGGATGCCGAGCTAAAAACGTTGTTACAAAATGATAGATTGCAATTTAAAAAAATAATGTTGCCTAACTGTACTTATGACATGTATTGCGAGATATCTACAGGTAATGCGAGGCCATACATTCCTGAGCAATTTCGTCGTGACATTTTTAGACATATACATGAATTAAGTCATCCAGGTGTACGAGCATCGCGTAAGATGGTTGCTGATAGGTATTTTTGGAGGAACATGAACAAAGATGTAGGCCTTTGGGCCAAAACCTGCGTTCAATGCCAAAAAGCCAAGGTCATGCGACATACTAAATCGGAACCAGGTAAGTTTCCAGTAGTAGACAGATTCCAGCATGTCCATACCGATTTAGTCGGACCTCTTCCGACCACGGTTGAAGGTTACAGGTATTGTCTTACTATCATAGATCGAGCTACCGGCTGGCCAGAAGCGTTTCCATTGCAGAACATCTCGGCAGAAACGGTAGCACAGACAATTTACGATGGTTGGATAGTGCGATTTGGCTGTCCAATTGCATTAACTAGTGACCAAGGTAAACAGTTCGAGAGTAGTCTGTTTCAACAGCTAATGAGGTACGTAGGAACACAGAAATTTAGAACTACACCGTATCATCCGCAGAGTAATTCTGTAATTGAACGCTGGCATCGTTCATTGAAAGCAGCGTTAGTAGCACGTTTGAATAATACTTCTTGGGTAACCGAATTAAGCACAGTTTTATTAGGTCTTCGTACGGTACCTAGATTAGATACTGGTGTTAGTGCCGCTCAATTGGCTTATGGTTGTTCCATACGTTTACCAGCTGAATTTTATTGTGATGTTGATAATAAGGTAACAGATTCACATGTTATGTTGGATAAAATTAAAGATACAATACGTAAAATGAAACCTAGACAATTTGCTCATCATAGAGATGACAAATTTTTTGTAAGTCCAGACCTTAAGACTTGTAATTTCGTATTTGTACGTCGAATTGGGAAAACTTCATTACAAACGCCTTATGAAGGGCCGTATAAAGTTATTAAAAGAAATAATAAAGTTTTCCGAATTCAATTAGAAGACCGTGAAGTAAACATGTCTATTGACAGGTTAAAACCTGCATATTTACTTGAGGACAGACTGTACTCACCACAAAACATAATTTCACCAAGTACGGCACAAGCGGATAGCGGAAACGCTTCGCCTGTGCATAGCGCCGCACCATATGTAACACGTTACGGGCGGACGGTTAAGAGGTCAGTGAGATTTTGTGATGAGTAAACTTAAAGATTTAGTAGGCTAATATTTTTATGCAATTAATGATTGTAATAATATGTAATGTAGGTTACATGTGTATTCGTTTTGTAAAATAAAAAAACAATTCGCACTACATTTTAAAGAGCGGAGCAGTTAACACGTAATTATGGGAAATTACGGAAGCAAAACGGATTCTGATAATACAGACAAATCTAATACGTTGATGGCAGAAGCATCTATTAACGTTTCCGGAATAGCTAATCAGTTGAACACATTCAGTATAATTTTATTGGTGGTCATTATACTTTTAATAACATTTTTACTGTACTACTTCTGTAGTAGTTGTAAAAGGAGAATGAACAAGTGGTTCACAAAGAGAGTTCGAAATTTGACAATGGATCAGCAGATGACTCCGGGGTTGCAGGCTTCTCCAAACCAGCCGCAACAAATTTTTGTGAAAGTTTAAAAGCAGTGCGAATCGTTTTATTGTGTTAGAATAAGTAATCCTTTAACTATTAGTAAGTAAGTTTTATTTTACACCGTATTGTGTTGTGTAATTTGATTACTAACTCTGATGTATTCTAAATTCAACTTTATTACTAGTATGTTACACTGTAGTGACATCGTGTTCTCTTATCACTGGCGGATTCCAAGTAATACAGTAACACTGCGACATTGTTCGCGTGGGCGCAAGTTATTCTGTTGGGACTTAAGATTGATTAAAATAAAACAATAGTGATAATTGACACAGTAAATTTATTTTTAAGTTTTCAAATATTGATTAAAAAAGACATAAAACATGTAAAGCATAACATTTTTCATCGTTAATATTAATAATATCATGTTTATAAAAATTTTTCTTGTGTAAAATTTTTATTTTTTTTAGGAGAGGCGACTATAGGGACAGTTATGCATTGTAAGCAATCCTTGTGCGCCAACGGAAAGCTCACTGTGTAGCCGACTCGCTAGTTGTCCCCCGACCGTGTGCTTGAATACACGATTTAATTAAGTACATACTGAAGTATCATTCCAACTCCCAGATTACATTAACATAGGCAAAAGGTCCTATACTAAGTCAGAACTCGCCTAGTGATTGCAATTTTTTTATAGATGTGGCCGTCTCAAAATTTTTTTGTTGGGATTATTGTTGATTACTCTCACGTACTTAATACGTGACAGTAATCAACAATAATCTCAAAAAAAATTTTTTTTTGAGATGTGGCCGTATTGCATGCAGTCCCTAGGCGAACTATCACTACAGCGTACACATAATGTTGAATAACTTTTTTCTGCCGGTTGACACATAAAAAAAAAAAAATTATGTGAGATTAAATTCTCTATTTTAAAACTAATTTGGTCTCTGTACGCGAAATTTCGGAAAGCGGGTCAAAAACGCCCAATGATCTTTGATAAACATTTTGTTTGTGCAACTACTTATAGGCAAATTATACTTATACAAACAATACATTATTGTTTATCGCAGAATTCCTGAACCTTTCATATTTTCTTATACGAAATGTTTCGAGGATTCAGAAGTTAATGCTATGTGATCGCGCGGATTTCTACCTCTACTTTCAGACGTTTGACGCGCCAGCGACAGAGGCTTATCCGACGGGCTTACGCCACTGAAATGTTAGTCGTGACGTCGCAAACTCCATTGCGGTAGTAGTATTCTGCATAGTTTGAGTGGATCGATGGCCAAATTAAACTTCAATTTTAATTAGTAATTTCCGCTTCAGCCATGTAACAATTCACTCAATTGGAGTGAAAAGCTTTGACATACTTAACAATAATGATAAAACGGCGCCCTTTCACTCAACTTGTTACAAAAGTATTTTATACTAGTAAAGATGTTAAGTGTCAATTAAATTAATGCTGGTGAGCATTAAAAGTTATTTAAATTTAATTACGCGGTACTACGCCATTGTGACGGACGTTCTTCGTTAACTCATAATTTACCGGGAATTTCACAAAGTTATATACGAAACTATTTTATTGATGACTGGTGTTGATGGATTTTACATTGACTTTATGATCCCAATATAGAATTATTTTTGACGACATTAAATAATATACAGCGAAGATTCTAAATTGCTATACTAGTAGTTTTACGAGTACTAGTCTCCTAGTTTGCTTTATCTGTAGCCTTTTGTAGCCTAAGATACATGAACTGACCAAAAACCAAAGAATGATGGGCAAGTTGGCCTTCATACCCAATACAAATCTCATGCATATCACGTGAAAGCTAGTTACATAAGCTGAATTGTCTAATAAACCAACAAGGTTTAAGCTGAAAATCAGCGCTTACACCTTTTTGCCTATACACACAATATATATCACTCATGTTTACTGTTTTATAACCATTGTGTGTGTTTCTGCAAATAAATTATCGTTCTATTCTATTCTAATTATGAGGACAAACTCCAAATGCCCCGGAGAAGAGAGTTATCAGCCTTCAAATAACTGGGTGTTAAGAGTTAATTGAGACTTAATTGATAGTTAAGAATCAATTAACTCTTAATTAGGAGATTTTTTAGTGGCTAGTGGTCTTAATAACAATTATAGAAATTGCTGTTGTTAATAAATCTACATCCGTTATAATTGTATTGGTGATGAGGCTGGGTGCCGTGCATTTCTGTCCATCATTCAATCTTCGATTGTTTTATAAAATAGATGAAATCGAGAAATCTATTTACGCCACTCTAGGCCGTAAACTGTGGCATTTTCCACTGGCTGCGCGGAAAGAAAATACCACTTCCTTGCCAAGGGAACATGTAAAATTGTGTAGACACCACGGGCGGTATTAATACCTACTGAGCTAGTGACGCATACATTAAGTTGAGCATAAAAATGCCCATCCTATGTACATTTGATATCACATGTGCTCCGTGTGATCTCGTTCCGTTCCGACGGCATTACATAAAGCCGCTGCATCCACTCTAAGCCCTGTAAGACCAGTTGACGCGACTAATGCGACTCAATAGTATTGGCCACTGGTGAAAGGATCAACGTATTGTATCCACTGCAGTTTGAATACTCTATAACTATACACATTGGTTCGTTTGAGAAATACAATGCTCTTTATTGGCTGATCAATAGTTAAATAAGTTATACTAGCTTATGCCCGCGAGTGTCTTCGTCTACGGTGTAAATTATAATTGGGCAATTAGTCTTCATAAATAGTTTCTGACATTTGTTGATAAATTTGGTTGTAATTAAACAAAATCCACAAATATTGGGCCTAAAACTGAGCATTTACCGCGAAAATCAATTCTTTTGTGCATTTAAGAATTTTTTTCCAAAATAATAAATTTCTTGATAAAACCACCTGTTACTTACACAATCTACTAATTGAAGAGTACATAGTTTCGAATCATTGACATTACTCTTCTAATATATTATATGCTATGAATGTAGTTCCAACCTTCTTACTTTAAAATTGTACGGTCCCTAAACAAACTTTCAAACCCTACTCGACCCGTTTTATAGACATACAATTTAATAAATGTTGAAATCATTTCAGTTCTATTCAGTTCAATCAGTTTTAGATCTCCTACTTCAAAAATCGTATGGTCCATATACACAATTTCAACCGCCGTTATACCCCCTTTTAGGAATGAATTTCGAAAAACGGTGAAATTACTTCTCTCAACTTTCATTAAAGGGTCATGTACGAAGTCTCAGATCTCCAACTTCAAAAACCCTTTGGCTCCTATATAAAGTTTTAAACCCTTTTGGGGATGAGTTTCGAAAAACGGTAAAATCAATTTTCATAACTTATATTGAAGAAATGCTTGAAGATGTTCTATGTTCGTAGTCTCAGATCTCCTACTTCAAAAATCGTTTGGTCCCTGTATAAAGTTTCAACCCCCATTTAAATCCTTTTGGGGGTGAATTGCAAAAAAAGGTGAAATCACTTTTGTCAACTTATATTGAAGAGTCTATGTTCGAAGTCCCTACTTAAAAAATCGTGTGGTATAAAAAATATAAACTTTCAACCCCTTTTTGTTGATGAATTTCGAAAAATCCCTTGTTATCCCTTACTTGCGTTTTATAATCACCCTACTATGAAAATTGCAAGTTCTTAGCTTCAGTAGTGTCGGATGTGCGTTGCTGTGTCAGTCAGTCAGGACTTAGATTATTTTATATACAGGGTGTCACTAAAACCGTCGATAAGAAAAGGGCTGATAGACCAGCTCATAAGACATCAGAACATCAGATTAAGTAAATTTGACCTCAGTAAAAATGTTAATTTACTGCCTTTGAATATATGAAACCAAATGCTTCGGGTTTGCCTATTTACCTAAAGATATTTCACGCCACTCCAATGGTACAGACAGTTAATGTTGAGCTAATACTAATTTGTAAAATTAATTAACTCCAGAGAACTTGCTGTCGTAACCAGCAAATTATCATAATTCTAAGTAACAAAAATAAAAATAGCAACAGTTTAACAGCTGAATATAGTACCTACTAGTCTGTCGTGTCATTATATTATATCGTGTTATTATATTTTCAGCGCGAGGCTCGTGGGTCAGTGACGTTCAAAATAGTGCCGTCGTACCGCTCGGCACCGCCGCCGTGTGAGGTAATACAAATCCCGCTACTATCACCTGGGTTTCTATTCTTCTCTTACTAGTATTAAGGTTGGCTTACTAACGTATATAGATCCCTCTATAGCCGTTTTGCGTGTGATAACTGATAACTCTTGTAGGTAATATCGATACCTTTAGACTCAAAGGGCGCAAACGCCATTAGCACCTACGGCGTTTACGCCCTTTGAGTCTAAAGGTATCGATATAATTACGAGAGTGCGGTAAACAGATGGATGGACCTCGCAGATTGCCGGCCAAATCTCAGAGCGCGCAAAGATTTACGGAGATTGTTCTAAGTAAATAGAAAGAAAAACTGTGATTTACTCCGGAGTAAAAGTAATATTTAAAGTGGTAAATATTTTTTAACGAAATTAAACATTAAACTCGTCCAATTTGCGAAATGTAATCTCTCGAGATTCTTTCGATCCGCGGTGTTTGTCCGTCTAACCTTTTGTTTAGAATTTAGTTACCTACAATTACGTAGAAGTTAATTATAACAATCCAAATAAAGTCACCTAATTAAACATTTACTTTTACATACAAATAAAACTTTAACATCAATCCTTGTATAAAATAGAATGTGTGATATTAACGCTTGTTTTGCTAAAACTGTAACGTAAAATAAATCGTAACCAGAGTCGGCAAGCGCACATAAATCTGTCACACTCGATGCTTGTTTAAAGGCCATAAAATTGGAATAAAAATATCAAAATTAAAACAGGTACTTTTTTTTCTAACTAGCTTTTCCGGATTAAGCCTTCGCCCGTACTAGTAAGTAGCGAAGTCAGACCCTGCTACGTTATGTTCATAATGTTGATTGTCTTGTTTATGTAATGTTATGTTGTCTATCACCCGGGCATGGCTGCGTCCCCGCGATCTCCTTCGTTTCTGTGCGCTTGTTGTTCTTTGTCATGGCTTTACACTTTTACTGTCACCTCATCTTATCTTACACCTACTTGTATGTCATTGTATTCTTTTTATTTCATTTAACCGTACATCATAAAAAATGGCCTCAACTGCATTCACAACAACGCTACTCGTCATTACGCATCTCATAACACACTTCATTTGTTACCAATGTCCTCACTATCATGCATTTCTGATAAGCGCCTATCATGTTTTAATATTTTATTATTTTTCAGATATTTGTTAGAGCTCAGTTTGACTATGATCCCTTGGAAGACGAATTGATTCCATGTGCTCAAGCTGGAATTGCTTTTACCACGGGCGATATACTACAGGTAAATTTGATATTAAAAATATTGCACATAAAACTATCATATCCGATATGAAACCTTCCCACGCATTTTTATTTAATCTGCAATAACTGCAATTTCTAAACTCCTCTCAAGAGGTCTAGTTATTATTAAATTACAAACTCGCAGCATATTTTATGTATTGTCATACAATATCTAGGTATTTCATTTGATGATGACTTGAAAATTTAAAACGATTCTGAATTAGAGAGTACAATTGTACCTACAGGTTATTCTGAAATATGTGTACTATTCTGAATCTTATTCCACAGATATAAGTTCCGAAGTTTATATATCGCAGATGGATTGCGTAATTATTATCTGTTTTATAAAATAGTTTCGTTTTATTAAGCAGCTGCATGACGTTTAGCAGCTTTCGATAATCACTGAATTTTAACACGCAGGATTGTGTAGGCGTTCTGCATTTATCAATGTAGCGGTTAGAGGTTATTATGAAACTTAGACTGTAGATTTTAGGTCTAAATTGTTTCGTTAGTGACCCTGTGTGTCATAACAATAATAATGGCAAATTCAAAAATAGTCGAAATCAATAAATAAACAAAAATATTTGAGTGAAAAATGGTTATACCTGAAAAATTAGCTTGAGCAATTAAGTGACAACAGAGGTTTTAAAAGTAATATTATTCTTAAGTTATCAGAGTTTTATGAAATTCAGTGCAGGAACTTAATTTAGTGCAACGAGTATAGGAGGTTATAATACAAATTAGAAGCGGTAAGGTGGTTATGAGTGTTTAAAGTATGCGCCACCTGCGAATACTACTGGATTTCTAAATACGATACGAATACGATGCAAGATTACGATGAAAATTACTTATTGTGACTGCGGATAATCCAAACTGCATTACGTCTAAACGTGCGTGGCGGTTTTAAACGTATGACAATGACAATCGGGTACTTGACTGTAGCCGACGCAAATCATTTCACGCTACTTGTTATATGCATGCGGTTTTCGAAAATTTGCAATTATAAGCTATACTTCATCGCTTATATTGTGCTTCCGTCGATTTTAAATGCTAAAAAACTATAAATTAGGAAACTATCTGACCACTGGAAACAATGACGTCATAACACTATGTTCCATTCATCCACTACATACTATCTGAGCACTTTAACACTTCATAAAAAGTAACTGATTTGATCTGTCAAAAAAGTACCCAATTCTGCTTATTTAAGAAAATCCACCTGCGACATATATACCTACCTACCTACCTGTGAAGTGTAAATTGTGTGTGTGCTACTTTTACTAGCTAGCTAGTCTCTTATATCTGAAAATCTTCGTTGAGACACTATGCACATACAATATTGGATCATTTTAGAATTAAGTGTAATTTACGGCGCGCTGTATATTTCAAGTATTATCTAAATAATATGTTATGTGGTATACAATAAGTACTGAAATAGTTTATATAGGATTTATGGGTAACCGTTGTCCTACGAGTACGCAGACCATATAATTTTGGGGCACAATGCAGGTAATACCGCGATAACAATTATGTGAATCCCCTGGACAATTCAACAATGCGAATAGCATACTTAAATAGACTATTTCGGTAAATGGAGCTATTATCGTTGCAAGGTATACCTACTACTACTCGTATATGTGGTTTGATAATATGTATGTATAGGTACTTATTAAGTTATTACCTACCTAATTCCCCATAGATAGCTGCTAATTAAATATAACTAAAATATTTTATTTATGTTTATTGTTCATTTATTTATTTATTTTTACCCGACTGCGGCGAAGCCCAAAAGGAGGGTTATGTGTTTGTCCTGTATCAGTATGTATGTTTGTATGTATGTATGTCCGTTCCTATGTCCGCTCGTAACTACTCAACGGCACAACCGATTTTGATAAATGAATGAGACACCAATTCGTCTTGATAGCGCGAGTGTCACTGAGTGTGATGTATTTCATTATAATAATAAAATGGCAGATTTTGTACACATTTAAAGTGCACCGCGGGCGGGTTTTTTTAAAGTAATTTAACTACATTCCATAATAATAAAATTTACAATAGGCGGACGTAATGCCTTAAGGCAATCACTACTAGTCAATCATTAGGTAAAACAGAGACATTCGTTGGTGCAGGATTATTTGAAGTCGAAATGTCATTTTTGTGATTTGTAACACTTTGTGTTGTATATTGGATATACCTACCGGGTGGAACATTACCATGAATTTTCCTGAAAATATAGTCTCATCTATTTAATATAGAATCGAACTACAATGCCTGTGCCCGCGTATGGCCTCTAAATAGGCAGTTTATTGCATGAAACTTTAAGAAGCTATAACTTAAAAACGGTGATAGATATTAACATAGTTTATTTGGAGAAAATTATGTGTTAAGGTTAAATAATTCCACATTTTCAGGAAAGTCCCACGTTCCATTCCATCCTGTATAAATCCGTATCTCAGTATAGAAACGCATGCTCCTCAATTTCGAAACCGATATTTTATTGATTTAAACTTTATTGCACAAAAGAAAACTTATCGTACAAAAGGCGAACTTAATGCCATAGGGCATTCTCTACCAGTTAACCTTAGGGCAAAGCAGATAGCTTGTGGGCGGTGTGCAACTAACGTCATTGTATTTTTAGGTAATAAAATTCCTATTTAATCGCAATAAAAGTTTCAAAGATATATTTTTTATTATTGCAATAATCGTCATAATGATTGTGGTACTTCCACATTAAAAATTCTAAAGAATCAAAATATTGCCAGTAAATGCCTATATTAGTTCGAACACATTGATATTTTTTATTCATTTACGCTAAATAGGTACCATCTACTTTGTTCCTAGTAAATTTCCCTAATACATGGCTTCGGATATCCGTGTTACACGCCGATCCGTGTATCCGTGTAACTAACCCCGGTTGTACTAAGGTCCCGAATTATACGTACCCGCTAAAATCCGTTTACGGGTCTGCGGTTGGGTCCGGGCCCACGTGTCTCGGCTCTGGTCGGGTATTGAATACACGTCGAATCGACCCGCCCGGGCCGTTTTGAATTGAAACAGATCGTATAGCTCTTAAAGACAACGCATCGGATCGCCATCGCCACTATCCGTCAAGGACGGGTGGGACTCGCGTGTAATTAAGACCCGGTGGACACGTTAGGTATACGTGCCAAACAGGCCAGAAAACTGGTGCTGTGTAACACGTAAACAGGGGCACAGTGACGGGTACACGACACCCGGACGGAAACACGAGCACTAGTAAATATTGTAGTCCCTTGTGTTTATATTAGTATAAGTATGATGATATTTTTACAGATTATTAGCAAAGATGATACCCACTGGTGGCAAGCCCGCAAAGACGCATCGGGTGGTTCAGCCGGCCTTATACCAAGCCCTGAATTACAAGAATGGAGAGCCGCCTGCGCCGCCGCCGAACGATCTAACACCGACCAAGGTAATACTTACAGCATATTTTTTTTATTTTAAATTTGTTTTTAGTTACAATTTTGTTTTAAAGTCTAATGATCGTTTACTTAGACAGTGTTGTTGCTAAATGCCTGATCTGTTTTTGTTTTCGAGTTTTTAGGAGTGAAAGTTGAATTCAGTGGCAATCAGCTGGTTGAGTTATTGTTATTGTCATCCTTATATTGATGTTGTTTCTAGGATATACGTTTGTTATCGTCGTTAGATAGCGTTTGGTTTTCAGTTTTGTGTTCTCAAGAAAAGTTAATATTCGCCCAGGTCCTTGTTTAGTTCTGCTTGTTTGGATTTTATTTTGATAACAAACGGAGCCGTTATTTTGTACTATTGTTTGGTCCTATTTCGGTGTCAAGATTTCAAAATTGCCATTTTTTATTAGATGGAATCCTGATATATATTATTTTGTAAAATACATTTGATGGAATTAATTGACATTTTGTGTTTTGCTTCCAAACGTAAACATCATTGGACGAACCTGCAGTTGGTATGTAAAATGCTTATCTGTCGTTGTACTGAGTAATACAAGCTCCCCTATAAAAAATAAATACATATCTTACATAAAATTATTTTCGGAACTACAGTTCTTCCAAAATCTTTGCATGGTGTACGCAACCACTATTGTTACCCTCCAGTATATATTTTACCTTTTGATCTGTCATATTTATTCAAAATCGGATAATAATCTATATGTAGTAAATTGCCACTACCTTGAACTAAATTGAATGCATTACATTGATATAATGGGAGTTTGTGTAACCCCGAATGATATTTGTCTTATTGTGAAGTGTAACATAAAGTAATATTTATTATAAAAATAGTCAATTATCAGGCGACTGCAACGAACGCCTTTAGCGAAAAACGCCTTAGCTTCCTGTTAAATCATAACATGGATCATAACAAGGATTAATTATAATGTATGGCAATTTATTTCAAATCCAAATTATAATTGCTATTCGAAACATTTCACAATAATACATTTGAATGTAACCCTGACTGTCAAGTAGTGGCCCGTACCATTCCATTGGCAAGTTGCATTTGCATGACCCATGTTGTAATGTTGTGCTGCTAGGAGCCGAGGGTTGCGTGTCTCACACCGAAGGCTGCGATAATACAGGTATTCAGTCATTATATTATCAAATTTGGATAACTTAAGCAAATCTACGCGTTTTTCTTTTCTCTAGGGTATTCTTTAACAGAATACGCGTAATCTTAGCCAATGGGTTTTAGAGGTATGAAATTTAGTGCACATAATATTTGCATAATTTACGTGGTGAACTACGGATGAAGTGAAAAAAAATGGAACAGGACCTATTTTAATCTTCCAAAAAATAGATTTGTTATTCTATAAACTAGACTACGCGTGCCTGTAACATGGTCGTTTGCTCCACTCTTTAATCGCCTGACAAATATCATGTCGCCTATGTTTTCCATTCTGCGAGATAGTTGAGTGATGATGAGCCACGCGACCAGCGAAGTCGCATCCGATTCCGCTAGCCTAACTGAAAAGGCCTAGTATAATGCACCGCTTGAATCTGTCACGCGACAAATACTCGTATAGTAGATTACGGATATAGCGACCTTTCAAGGCACCAGTGATGTTTGGTCGTAGCAGCCAAACGTCGTACTATACGGATATCATTTCTTAGATTTTTTTTTTGAAGCCCGACAAACTTGCAAGCCTTACTAGCTGTTGCAAAAATCGGACCTGGTTCCCTGGGGTCGAACCAGGTCGCTGGCCGGACCACCTTGAGTGGACCGGACTAGGTGGGGCGAGTGGGAAGTTTCTTAGAACAATGTCTACACAAAACCAAACATAAGTTCTCATTTACGCGGCTAAACCGGTTTCCTTGCTGTAAACTTGTTTTACTGTATTGCTTATTTTTTTACCCGACTGCGGCGAAGCCCAAAGGAGGGTTATGTGTTTGACCTGTATGTATGTATGTATGTCCGTTCCTGTGTCCGCTCGTAACTACTCAACGGCACATCCGATTTTGATAAATGATACATCATTAGATTCGTCTTGATGGTGCGAGTGTCACTGGGTATGAAGTTCATTAAAATAAACAAAATGGCGGATTTTATGCAGATTCAAAGTGCACCGCGGTCGGGTTTTTTTTAGTAAAAATGTGGTTATATCATTTAGTATTAAGGGAGGAAAATGCGGGTGATTATTTATTGCGACAAGCGATGTCAATTCAAGGTAGCCAAACAATAGTCTAATTAAAAGCACTAGGTATATTAACTTAGTATTTACCTTTGGCTACAACGACAGTTTCACTCCGTACCTATTGTTCCGAAATAATACCTGTAAGTATTGTTTTTAAGTGCATGTCGTTCAATCCTTGAATTCCAAGTCATAATGTGTACAATGTTTGTTTCAGTAAATTGTTCCATATTCGGACGCAAAAAGAAGCAGTCCAAAGACAAGTACCTCGCCAAGCACAACGCCGTGTTTGACCAACTCGATGTGGTCACCTACGAGGAAGTCGTTAAGTTACCATGTTCGTATTCCTTCTTTTTTACAAGGTTTTATTTAACTTGCAACGTTTTTTATGTAAGTGTAGGTAAGTATGTATGTAAGTAAGTAAGTTTGTAAATTTATAAGTTGTGGTTTCAAAATATGCAAAGCATTTTTCAACCACTTCCTGGTATCCGATTGAGCTGAAATTTGGCATACTTATGTAAGTTTGGTGACAATGCAAGATTATAGTACCATCGAGCTGATCTGATGATGGAGTCGGAAGTTGGCCAAAGGAGCCTCTACCGGGTGTGGCCTGTAATACGAGCAAAAAATTAAACCGTAGGTTCTACTCCTCAAACTAGACAACTTTTATTCAGAGACTTTTAAAAATAACTTGTGGTTTGATTTTTAGCACACTTTAAAGTTTATCCGAACACGCAATGTATTGCGAAATTGGTTACGTCTGTAGGGTGACAAGATTGACAAGCAATGTCAATTAGACGGATTTTGATGTACATTGAAAATACTAATTACTTTGTATGAAAAAGAGACAATCTAAGGACTACATATTTTTAAAAAGTGGTTGAACAAAAGTTTTGTTATTTGAGGAATAGAATCTACGGTTTAATTTTTTGCTCGTATTACAGGCCACACCCGGTATATTACAAAGTATAAATCCACTGCGTTTGGGCTCATTTGATTAGTCTTAACATGCAGTCTGCAATTATACAAAAAAAGTGCAGTCAGCAATAAACGCTTGTCTTAAAAATATTATTTTTGACTGATACTTATTTTACCTTATCGCAATACTTAATCCTATAAGGCGGCCTACCCGCATGTAAGACTTATTAATATTATCAACCTGTCTCACTATTAACACACCTTTTATCAGAATGCGATGGGTAGACGAAATTGTTCTTTAATGATTTGGTGGTTATTGGAGTTTTTTCCTGACTAAAGGCGTGTCCGTCAAGATAGCGTACACCGTAAAGATATTCAGAATCTCATGCAGCCAATAAATAGTACCCAAATAGTACCGACGAAATACCAAGGTGAAAAAAATAGCACCCTTAAACATTCTGAAATATAAGGCCAGTTCACGGTGTCGCTACCGGGCGTCAAGCTGGCGTACACCGTTTGAATCTCTGGAACGGATTTGTTTTTGGAAACGCTTAATATTCCAAAAAATAGTACCTAAATAGTACCCTAGAATATCTTTACAGTGTACGCTATCTTGACGGACACGTAAAGGCTTATTACTTTTTTTGGTATCCGCGTGCGAATTCGCAGGCAGGTATTCCAAATCCCAATATAGTAATGCATGGTTACAGCAATTCATAATAATGCTTTTACAAGGTTATCGTTATGGTGGAATGTTCTTAAGACAAATTTAATAATGTATACTAAAAGCCAGAACCGTCTGGCGGTTTCAAGTGCCCATTACGTAAATGGTAAGAATAAAGGATGCTTTATTTTACTTTAGGAAAATTCCAAACCAGCCTTTCTAGCCTTGTATCAAACAGGTTAATAGGTTTTCAGGTTCGTTGCTCTCCTTCTCTAGAACTTAACGTCTTCAAATGACGTTCTTAATATGCTACGTGGAACCAAAATAGCTATAAGTTTTTATTTGAAGTAAAATACGTTTATTATACTATCGTCTGCTGCATGCGTTTACTGTCCTGGTTGGTCCTCTGACATTGGTTTTTTTCATTTAATTCCAGCTTTTCAAAGAAAAACCATTGTCCTGTTGGGCGCGCACGGCGTGGGCCGACGTCACATCAAGAACACACTGATAGCGCGTCACCCGGACCAATACGCGTATCCTATACCACGTTAGTATTGTTATTAAGTTATATTGCTTAGTATGCTTACCTGAAACGTGCTCAGAAGTTTACTTTTCCTTTGAAAAATACAACGATACATTCCTAGCCACCTCACAAAAAAGATTTGTATGAAATTGTGCACGAATACAAAAACATGAAGAGCCACAAAAAGCTACCTAACGAGAACACTTGTAACTCGTTTCGCTTAAGATTTTCAATGAATAGCGTTGAAAGTGATACGATCAAATTAATTAATTATGAAAGATACGTGACGATGGCATGGCACATTTTAAACAATCGGTATTAGAAAACTAGCTCCGTACAAAATAAAATAAGACTTCTTCCCCCTTGCAAGGGCCTTGCTTATCTTGCCAAGCCAAGCATGGCCCCTTGTTCCTTGTATGTGCATGTAACGTGATTTATTTTAAACTATCTCCAACAAGTAAATAAGTTTAGTACAATTTTGTCACTTGTCTGTTTGCAGATACTACCCGGCCGGCAAGAGCCGATGAAGAGAATGGGAGACACTACTATTTCGTTACACACGAAGAAATGATGGCTGATATCGGAGCTAACGAATACTTGGAATATGGTATACATTGCAAACATAATTTTATTTCATGTTATTTTATACCCATTTTTACGGTTCCGTACCTCAAAAGGAAAAACGGAACCCTTATAGAATCACTTTGTTGTCCGTCTGTCCGTCCGTCCGTCCGTCTGTCTGTCCGTCTGTCAAGACCCGTTATCGCTGGAACGCGTGGAGGTATCGAGTTGAAAATAAAACCATATACCCGACCGCCCGTCCTTCTAATACGGTCCCTTGAAGCTGTGACAAAATCAAACCCTAGAAGTTAACGTGTACCGATAGCAAGTTCAACAGTGAATTGCAAGATAGACCAAAAAGTTTCGTTAAATTATAGCCTTGTGTTTATTTACTCACTCATTCATTTCATTCATTCAAGTTTTTTGCAATGAGTATTTCATGTAAAGTAAAGTCGCCGTCAATAGACTTTGCTAACTATGTAAACAAAAGGCGTAACTTTGTTTTGTCGCTGTTTCTCCTTGAATTTTCACACCACTGAAACCATACACTATTTAAACGGTCGTTGCCGTAAAATACAAAACCATACAATAAATAATTGAATCTTGGATATTTCATTAAAAGTTTAAAATGGTTTTATACATAGGTTATTATGACATAATGGAAGGACGTTTTTGTTTCTTTTAAATTCTACAATTGTCTATGATGATATATATAGCGTTGTGACTAAAGTTGGTGATATTGTAAAGCTGCTAAACACTACCTAACTCACGCTCTGTACCTAAGAAAATAAAATGAAACATTTAGACAGCATCATCGATAGAGCTACGGATGAAATAACGGCACCTTTTGTGATAAATACTGGTGGATACATAATCTTCAAGTAACGATTCGTCTTCTGATTAAGCAAATTAAAAATACCCGTTTCTTGCGTTCGATACTTTAATAGTCAATATGTTTTGACATAAAAGAGTAAAGTAAGAGTCTTCCCCATCACTTTACTAGTGATTCATCATTCAGAGACAATTTCAATATGGCGGTTTATTTACAAAGTTAGCAAAGTCTATTGACGGCGACTTTAGCTGTGTGTGTAATCATTCACCTCAACTCTCGTGAAACTATCTATACTATGCTTACAGGCACACATGAGGACGCGATGTACGGCACGAAGATAGAAACGATCCGGCGCATCCACTCAGAGCGTAGAATAGCCATTCTGGACGTGGAACCGCAGGCGTTGAAGATCCTGCGCACGGCCGAGTTCGCGCCCTACGTCGTGTTCATCGCCGCGCCGCCACTAAACAATGTTGCTGATGTGAGTGCCTATGTCGCCGCCAACTGGTTTAGTTAGCTGCCTAGCCTTTTCATTAAACACACTCCTTATTACCCGACTGCGGCGAAGCCCAAAGGAGGGTTATGTGTTTAACCTGTATGTATGTATATATGTATGTATGTCCGTTCCTATGTCCGCTCGTAACTACTCAACGGTACAACCGATTTTTATAAATGATACATCATTAGATTCGTATTGATGGCGCGCGTGTCATGTCTATGGTAAACTTTTTTTTAATTTGACGTATACTCGCTAGTTACACGCAGTGACGGTATTAACATTTTTGTTTTATGTTGGCATCAAAGAATTTAGTTCGGAAAGTTATGTTTTTCTTAAAAACCGCAGGAATTTATTTGTCTAAGTTGGTAGTTGTGCATTTTTATTGTAAAGTTAGTATTGAACGCGTAATCCTTGACCTAAGTTTAACCTAGATTTAAAATCTGTGGCTGCTGGCAGTATCTTTTTGCGGCTATAAAGACACAAGTGCTTTTATGGGGAATAGAGTATAGACTTCTCTGAACTCATATTGTGTATGTTCTTATATTAGTGTTCGTGACCAAGTAAAAGACAGATAAAAGTACAGGAGTAGAAATAATACTATATTATTGTATTTTTATTTCAGTACGATGGTTCTTTGGAAGTGTTGGTTCGCGAGTCGGAGCAGCTGCGGCGCACGTACGGGCACTACTTCGACATGACCATCGTCAACAACGATATCGACGATACTCTCGCGCAGCTCGAGGCGGCGCTCGCGCGCCTGCGCTCCACCCCGCAGTGGGTGCCCGTCTCCTGGGTCTACTGACACGGCGACTCCTACTACCTCTAAACCCCGTGTAACGGGGCGAGGGGTATAACAGCTATGCGAGGGTAATGACGGTACTCGGTATAATAGACGAACTCATTCGGGGACCGTCTCGACCTACGTCTGCGTCTGAACAGCTAGCAATTTTGGAGATGTGGCTGGTAAAGTAAAATTTCTCAGTCTATTCGAGAATATCACTTTCAAAGCGAAAATTTAAAAGGCCGAATCCATGCAGCATGGTGGGAAAGGTTAGGAACCAATCTTAATGTAACTACTCCACTTTGGCTGCCGGAAACCCACTGTGCCGGCTACTTTTATATGGCAGTTGAAGCTTGGCTTTGAAAGGTTTGCTGGCTTTGAGTTTAACACGAAGTGTGCGGAGATATCACGTGAATTTTAATAGGCCCCGAGAAAATAATTAAATCATCAATTAGATACGCGTTTTCAGCATGTGCACCAAATATTGATTGAAACATTCATGAATTTCATTCATTATTATAACAAGACGGGACTTAATCGCGTAAAACATAGCTCGCGGGTGTATGTGACTATTTTTAGTGTGATCTTCATATAGGTATTTTAAAATATTCTCAGTTATTGCACTAAAAATACGGGGGTCAGCCTAAAAACATCACGTGATTAATGGACGACCCCTTGCGGAATATTTCGTGTTGGACACAAATCCTTTTTAGAGTAATACACATCACTGATTTGTTCACGTCTCCACCTATAGGTACATGTAAGACAAATTGACGCAATTAACTGAGAGAGTGATTTGACATTATACACTGCTCTTACAGTAATTTTGAAAACCACACGTACTGCACATACCTACACTGCGCTCATTCTTCTCATATTATTTGTCACTTTTGCAGCTCAATTTAACATTTATTGCTGTGAGTACGGACGGTGGCAAAACGGACATGTTACTGCTCGATTTCTTTATTTTGTTATTAGATAGACAAATCACCTTCTTTAACTGAATTTATATAATTGTAACAATTTTTTAATGTACTTATATAGACTTTTCTTATTAATATTTCTTAAATAGGTACGCGTCTCCCGTGCATTCGCGCTAATCCATTCGAAAATAATGTTCAGTTATGTGGACCTCGGCTCTAATGTTACTAAACATATTATACGAATGTCGATTTAATAAGTGGAGACGTTATATGAAAGAAACATTTTTGTCTCTTCATTGGTCTTTTTTAATGCGGGTATTACACCACATTTTTATGTTACATATATAGATACAAGAAATCAAAGTAGGTACATTGAAAAATTAAATGGCACTCACCTGTGTCCAGACCGGGAATCGAACCCGGTACCTCTAGATTTCCGGCCCAGCGACTCAACTACTCGTCCACCGGAGCACCCAGTAAGCGCCCTCAATTTTGCCATCTACTTTGATTTCCGTATCATTCTGGTTTAATAGGATTTTTAACCTAAACGACTACTTTGATTTCTTGTATCTATATATGTAAGTGGAGACGTGTTTTATAACTATGTACCTTTTTAAACATTTTATTAAACAGTACTTCACTGTACCTATCTACACGTTTAAGAAACTACGGTTATACGAAAATAAAAACATTCCCTGATCCCTATTTTGGACGAACCCACAGTGAAGGTTCCAAAAGTGTTTAAAAATAACACTATGTTTTCATGACAGTACTTACGTACCTAGGTACTTAAAAGAATAATCTATAAACATGGTTCCTTTATCACTTTAATCCGTGACAAATTAATTAAGTTCACAACTACAAGGATCTTGAATCTACTAAAGCTTGCATGGTATTTGGTGCATGAACGCTCAATTTCACAATTATGTGCCAAATGTGTGACTGCATACCAAATCTCACGAGAATAACGATTTTAGACACTTGCACATTACATGAATTTTGGATCAAATGTACATATATATACATTAGTGTGTAATTTAAAAGGAACTAATCGTCTAGAAAAATAACGTAGCTCAACAAATGCATACTTCAAAAAATATCTTTAAGATCTATTCTATATTAGATACCTACTATGTACGAGCCACTTTTCTGCTAAGTACACAATATAGGTACAAGCATCCTTTTCATGCATTTGAAAATTAAAGCTACCTGCTACTTAAAGTATTTAAAACTATTAAATCTAAGTTGCTGTACTTTTATGGTGTACTTTAGCAGATAAGCGACCAATCTCATCACAGAATTAGATTTCACAGGGTTCCATGTATATTTAAGTGTCGAAATTGTGTTCTTATACTTTAGGATATCTCACTAACTATGCTTTTGTTAGTGACATGAGTCTTGAGTATATTTAAATAGGTATCCTAAATGCTTTCATCTCATTGCGTTCTTATTACTTACTAGTCAAAACTCATAGTGTCGGCGCCTTTCGGCCGCCATCGCAACTGTATTTCACAACCAGTTCTCTACGAGGATCTTTTAGTACTTCATGGCAACCAGTTGCGATGGAAGAATATTTATTCTGCTTACTCAACCAGTTGCCGATAAAAAAAAATCGCCACCATCGCAACTGTGTTTCACAACCAGTTGTCTACCAGTAGCGTGGCGTCCATAGAACTCGATTCCTACCGGCTTGCCTAATATTAGGCATTAGAACACTTTATTCTTCAGCTCTTAAGCAAATTGTACGCTAAATCTGCACCGGCTTGCCCAAGGATATCATTTGCGCCACGCCACTGTTGTCTACAAGGATCTTTTAATCTTTCATGGCAACCAGTTGCGATAGAAAAATCCACTGCACCCAGCTTTGTTAATTTTCTGTTTGGCCCTATGGTTGACTGGTCGAGAATACCATTAGGGGTCGTTTAAGTATTACGTAAGGGTCTTTCCTTTGCTCATTTTTGAAGACATGGGGCACCCCCCATACTACATAATCACTACTACGTAATCACCATCTACGTAATCATTGTAATAAATCAGCTTACGTAATACTTGAACGGTCCCTTGACATAACATGACACATGTAGCACTTCACCACCGGTGGTCAACTCATAAAAGCCGGCCAAGTGCGTAGTTCGTATATCACAGGTATCAAGGTGTCGAAGTAATTATCTTAGTGTTGGGAGCATCGTAATCTTCGTTTTTGGTCTATAGCAGTCCAAGTATAAATATAGATTACAAAACTTTAAAATATCTACTATGGTTGTGAACAGAGAAATTAACTCTTCTATAGCAACTAGGCTTTTTAGGATTGGTCCTTGTTGGCAACTGGTTGCGTAAGAAGAATAAAGATTCTTCCATAGGAACTGGTTGCCATGAAGTACTAAAAGATCCTCGTAGACAACTGGTTGTTAAACACAGTTGCGATGGCGGCTGATAGGTGTCGGTGCATACCAAATTTGCCTAAGTCCATACAAATAAGTGTTGCAATTTGGGGTACTGGTTTTGTTTTAAAAAATAGGAATAGTTACCATTCTTAACTACCTATACCTAGAGATGTGCCGTTCTCGAGAATACTCCGAAACGTTCTCAGTTTTGTATGGGAAATGTTCTCGAGAACGTTCTCTCTCCATACTAAACGGAGAACGTTTCCGAGAATGGCACATCTCGACCTATACCCATAGTAAAGTGCACACCTGGAACTTAATTTGGGATAAGGTAGGTCTCTTTATATCAGATTGCCCCCAGATTAAGCACTCGTTTAATTACTGACCAAGTAATAAAATATTGCACCAAATAAATTGAATACACTATCTGTTACTTTTTTAATTATTTTAAAGTTAGTTTCGACGTGCATATTAAGTAACATGAAAATGCACGATATTCATTTGTATGGACATACGTAGGTAACTGTGGCGTGCATCGACTTATATAATTATTTATTTCGAACCTATGAATGTCAAGATGAATAAACGATATTTTGACATCAGTGGTCAGAAGATATGATTAAAAACCTTTTTTTTTAAGTTGAATATTTGTGTCGTTCTTAATACTTTATTATGGATTCAGAAATAATTAGTAAATGTTTTGATGAAGCTACTTACAAAATAATTATGTATATATTGGTTCCGGTAAAATACGATGCAATAACCAGAAATCGACTTACATTCTGCCTCATCAAAACTATTAGTGTTTTTGTTTACCTAAAGTAATTTTATTTTTCGCACATTCCAATACTGTACGTAATAATTAATATACAAGTAGCAAAATTTTACGATTATGACTCTCACTGTTTCACTATATTTACTTTTTATGACTAATTAAGCTAAATAAGTGTCATTAACAGGGAACTGAACTCTTCTAGCAGATATCGAGAGGCAATAAGGATTGCCCATTATGGTATTTTATTGCCTATCGAGTAATTACCTACTCGCGAAGACGGATATATTTAGTCTTATTTCTATCCTCAGTAAAATTATTTGCTAAACGTATCATATGATTATGTAGTAAAATAAGTGAATAATACTAAATATTTTAAATGAATTGAAAAAAATTACTGGCATTTTTACACAATCTTGAAAGCCAAAGAAGTGAACTTATCGTTCAATGGCATATTATGGGGACAATCTTTATACCTAAGGATTTTCAAAATTATACGATGTTACTAATCGAAAAAATGTAAGTGTGAGGGTCTGAGGGCTCCTTATTACATTTAGATGTTTGCTTCAAGAGTTCTCCCTGGTCATTCATAATACTATTTATAAGAAATTCTCATTATTGTTTTTTGAATAATAAGTACAAATTCTTATGAATGCTCAGTTTCTAATAAATACTTTTTTATGCCACACTTAGCCAGCCATAAAGTGGCTTTAACCACACGCTACATGGACGGAAAAAGCCGCTTTCTGGCCAAGTGTAGACATAAAATGATATACATAACACGGGAGGTAATAAAGAAAGCCCTCGATCGCATATTTAGGTCCCTTGATTTCAGCTCGGGCCTCAAACATCGGCGATCTCGGCCTTTCTTTGTTTTACCACACTAGTTGTGTAATGTACTATTTCAGTTTATTTATGAAAATGAGAACTCTTTCTTGAGATTTACATGAGCATTGTGATCCTTTGCAAAATATTAACAACGAGGACATTTGTTTTATAATTTGCGTCCACATAGAATAATAGTTTTCACTTTTTACGGCAATAATCTGATTTCTTTAATAATGTAATTTTCAATAAGCTTTGTTATTATTATTATGTTTGTCTATGAAACGTTTTGGTGTTGGGTTGATCCTTACTTGAAAACCTTATATTTAGGATGATAGTGAATGAATGTAGCTAAATAAGTTAATCATACCTACAATACTGAATTTAAATAAGTTAGGTAATAATAAGATGTGTATTGAAGAGCGAGTAGCACTATTGTCTTTGTTTCGTAAAACTTCTATTAATGTTGCTATTAGAAAATCATAATTTTATTGCACTACAAATTCTATATTTTATTGATAATCTGTTCTACTATTTTGAAATAGTCTATTTATATGCAATTTGATTGATGGCAGAATAGGTAAATTAAATTACATATAATATGTATGAAAGTTGCTTGTAAATGTGAAAGTTTTATATTATGCTAAAAATTGTTTTCCAGCAATTATTTATCTAATGTATATGTGCGATGGGCCGTTACAGGAGTTAAGTTTTGCCATTTAAATTTAAACCGTTACCGTTTTTTCCATTAATAAAAAACAATTTCTTCTGCTACAATGAACTTTTCCTTGTTGTAGACATGATTTAATGTAACATAAGAATTCAATTTTCTTTGACCAATGATTATTTTACAAGCTAATCCTTATCATTATCACCTAAAACCTCTCGAGCACATAGGGTTCTTGTATGCATAAATAATTTACATCTTTATCGGGTATAACTCATGTTATTTTCATCTGTATGAGAATCGGTCATAAAATATAATTTATCGGGGTATTGCAGCTAAGCTAGCAATAACCACCGAAGTATTAAAAGTATGCGTATCATTATTGTTTTTAATTTTAATTGGATTGTTGATTTAACAGAAGTCTTAGACTAGCGTTAGTGTTTTGATATTTATGACTGTGTTTACTGGGATCTGTTGCATAATAACATTAATAATGGCTCTATCTATAACCTAAAAGTAGGAATTATGTATTAAATACCAGCCGTAAATAGGGTATTTGACAACAATCAAAATAAATTCATTAACTCTAACCAGCAAATTACGCTTCCAAAACAGCCCGGATAAAATCATTCAAACTTATTTTCGTGCCATCAACGATTTTACAATGACGAAAACTAAAAATAAGGCACCATGTTGAGCATGACGTCACAAGCACGTCACAAGATAGTATTTCATACTAAACTGCATACTTTCGGAGCGTTTTGACACTTCATAAAAAGAAGCTGATTTGAACTGTCATCAAGTAGCCTATTATGTCACAGCATTTTGAGCACCGGTTTGGAGGGCTCACGTCAAAAACGTGACGCGTGAGTCACGACACTGCGTTTACGGTGCGACAACGTCTTTTGAGCAGCGGTGTGGACAGCCAAAGCTAAAAACGTCATGCATCACTCACGTCACTCCGTCTACTGTGCCTCAACGTCTATTGAGCAGCGGTTTGAAACCTTAAATCTTCAGAAAAAATAACGTGACAAGAAACAAACATATATGGGCAGTCACGATACTTATTGTAATTTTTATTTTTGTTGACTGCTGTTGCTTTTATTAAAATTCCGTATTCATTTTATTATGCAATTAGTACTTGGTTGAGTCACTCGTGGTAAATTTTGACGTTTCTCAAAACGTATGTTATCTCCTTAGATACAATGAAATGACATTTGTATGTAGTAGTGTTTTAGTAACATACTAGCAGGAAACAAGTTTTAATTCTGATAGTTTATTTATAAATTTAATTTAATTTCACTAGGTGTAAATCAATCCACATGCGAGTTATTTCTGACAATTTATTTATTAATTTAATATCACTAGATACTGTAAATCAATGCATATGCGAGTTCCATGATTTTAATTATCTTTGAGTACATATTTAGTGCTGCTCCTTTATGGGAAGTGGTTGAGAGAGTCTTCGTTATAACTAGGAATGTAATTATTTATTAATATGTAAGGGAAAGTATTTTTAATGTTATATGCATCACAAACAACAATGCCTGTTCCAAAACATTCCATTATTACCAATTTGTTTTCTTTTATCTTAATTATTCTTATTTATCTCATTATTGTTATGAAGTCATTAGGATATAGTGGTCTTTTTATAATGTGATGTTAGTTAATTTCATGTACTGTTTAGGTACTTACTTATTAAGTTTTGCAATAACAATTGTGTATTGTTATTAATTTTATTGTTCTTATAATTTTGTGATTTTCTTGTGATTTCATGTTCAAGCTCATTTCTCGTTGTAAGCAATGTACGTCAAATACAAGGAAATAACAGTAGAATCACATGCATAAAGTTTAAATATAAAATCACATGAAATTGGACAATCTTAACTGGTATAAAATTAAAGCTCTTAATGACTACTTACTAATTTAACGTTTAAACTATTATTAATATCCAGTGCAAGTTGAAAAGACTCTTAAAGCATTTGTGAACCAGACATTTTGGCGTGTATTTAAACTGAACTGTATCAGAGTGAAACGTTAGCAAAATCCGACGAGCAATGGACATTATCGACAACTAATGATGACTGAAGTAAAATCTATTATAATAACTGTTAAAATTGAATAAACCGCACAAAATAATAACGTGTTTTATTTATTCCTATGATGTACTAGCATTTGCCCCCGGCCCCACCTGCTTTATTCCCGTTAAGTACTAGCCCAAGAGATGACTTAACCGTGATATAAAGTCTCCTATGTTTAATTCCAGGACTTGGTCTACTTGCATGACAATTAAGTAGGTAGTACATTGTGTATTAAGAGCGGTATAGAAGGAATTACAATTTCGACGATTCATCGAAAGTTAAAAGTTGCAAATCATACGCCATGTCATAACACTGTCAAAACTGAAATTGAATCGCTCATTCCCAAAATACCGCATTCCTAAAATACCAGACTCTCGATAAATTAGATTCTCTGTATACCAGATTCCCAAAATAATACATCCAACAAAATCATTTAAATCCTTGAGTAACCCACGATTTTATAATCTAGTGTAACAGGAATGTGGTTAGTGATGGGCCGTTCCCGGGAATATTCTCCAGGCGGGAATATTCCCCGTGAGGGGAATATAGGGGAACTTAAAATTTGTATGAACAAAACATTTATTTTATGTCGTTCCCTACGTCGCCATGTGTTTATATTGCTACTAGTTAAACAAGTATACCAAATTTTCTATTATTAACGTAAATTCCCTTTGTGCCCGGGAATATTCCCATCGGCTGGGGAATATTCCCCATGTATATATGTATGTTGATTGATTGATTGATATAGGAAATTTACTAGCAACTTTTGCTTATTTCTTTTTTATACCACGACGGTGGCAAACAAGCATGCGGCCTGCATAATGGTAAGCAAAATTTTCAAAATGATCCTAGAAAGTTAAAAATTTGGAAGGAAAGGGATTGGGGGCCACAGATTCCGAAATAAAAAAAAAATAAAAATAAATACATTTCTGTGACTTTTTTTTTTACTTTTGTAGATTTTTTTTTAATACAGATAAAAACGTGTTTTTGGCGAATCGTATAATTTTTTGACCATTTTAGAAAAACCCTGTTTTTTTTTTAATTTGACAAATACAAAAATAAACACTTTATGGTGAATGCCTATCATTTTTGACCATTAAAGAAAAGGTTTTTTTTTAATTTTTATTCCAAATAGATATTTTTTTTGGCGGTTTATATAATTTTAGACCACTTTGTCATTGTTTAAAAACTTTTTTAGAAACAGGTTTATAAATATTTTTTTTAAACAGATAAAATCGTATAACTTTTTTTCCATTTTAGAAAAACCTTATATTTTTTCAAAAATTTGACAAAAATAATGGGAATGCGGTATTTTTGCCATGGGCGAATTGAACTATATACTCGTGCGTGTAGGATTTATATCGCTCCGCGGTCTGTGACGCCTTTACGTGTTGTTGGTGTGATAGGCAATAGACGCAATAGTACTTTATGCCACACCTGGCCATAAAGTGGCTTTTTCCGCACGCTGCGCGTACGGAAAAAGCCGCTTTCTGGCCAAGTGTAGACATAAAATGATGTATACACAACACGGGTGGTAATAAAGAAAGCCCTCGATCGCATATTTACGTCCCTCGCTTGCGCACGCTGCGCGTACGGAAAAAGCCGCTTTCTGGCCAAGTGTAGACATAAAATGATGTACACGACACGGGAGGTAATAAAGAAAGCCGTCGATCGCATATTTACGTCCCTCGCTTGCAGCTCGGGCCGCAGACTTCTGCGATCTCGGCCTTTCTTTGTATTACCACCCTAGTTGTTGACGTTTTTTAATACATTTGCGAAAAAATGTCGATGAAACAAAAACATGGCACCGGCTGTCACCATTCAGCCTAATCAAACAAAATTATTTTGAAAAGAAACTTATAGAATTTGATTAAATTAAAACATTAAAACAAAAGCAATATATTCATTATTACTTTGTACTTATTTGCAAATAAATGTGTTATTTAGTGTTCAAAAATTTGCTGGAAAGTAAAAAGCACTAACGCGCAAAGTTGTATTTTTTTTTCGTATAAAATTGGCGGATGATTATTCTTATTCGAATCTGGGGGGACGGCAGTGCCCCCGGCATGCTTACAAATCAAACAGTGGTTGATTTTTAAGCATGCTCGAATTAAGCATGTTTATTAGTGGCAAATGCAAAATACTGAAACAATATTTAAACATTTAATTAATATTACCGAATTATGTGTTTACATGAATTTGCAAGAACAGTTCTCTTTAAATAAATATTTCAGTGATAAAAGTTGAAACAGTAAGTTGGCGTTTCCTTTGAGGCTTTGAACACATTGAGGTATAAAGTACTGTACTTTATACCTCAATGTTTGAACATGACAAATAAGAGTAAAACAGAACCAGCGTATTCAAATTAAAAAAAAAAACTTAATAGGTAATTTACGGCCCGAAGAACCTACGTGTAACAATACCAGTTTCGAGCAAGTTTGATGAAAATAATGATAATTATGTACATATCAAAATAGTGTAAGTATTGGAACGTCTTTTTTCTTCATCAACCATTTTGACATTTGTAATGATAATGACATTGACAGTCAGTCAGTTGACATGACAGTTCGGACAGTTGCACGACTTGCACGGCGTTGGTGTTTGTTGTACTTGTAGGGCAAGATTTGTTAAAAATAATAGTTTTAACCTAAATTATCCAAATTTTATTCTAGTTCCTCTTTTTCATTTGCCGCCATGGCCCAACGGGAAAAACGTGCGAATGCTGGTAATCGAATGGCAAAGTTACTTGACGAAGAAGAGGAAGATGATTTCTATAAAACAACCTATGGAGGATTTCAGGAAGTAGAAGAAGACAGAGATTATGTGTGAGTAGGGCACTATATTCCTTAGTAAATGTGTTTTAAATTCCTATAGTCGACTTTCGTTTTATTGGGTTTTATGAATTTCTTTTATATTTTATTTTAAAACGTCTTTTATTATAATTCCAGGGAAGAAAAAGAAGCAGACGACGTTGTAGATTCTGATTTTGATATCGATGAAAATGACGACCCTGTTTCTGATCAAGAAGTTGAAGAAAAACGGAAAAGAGCTGTTGGGACCAAGGCATACAAGGTTGTACTTAACATATACCTGTAAACCTGACTTACGACAGTTAATTATGATTTTTATTATTCCTTCTTGTAGCAATATTTTATGTATGAGGCATTAAGCCATAAATTAAAATCATGACTGTACTTAATATATTTTAACTAGCTGAAAACCCGGCTTCGCCCGGGTAAAATGTAAAAAATTACAAACCCCATTTAACCCTTTCACCTCGTCAGAAATAGCATTACCAAGAATCTCTTTAGTTAGGTACATTTTGTTATTTATCTTTCGAAGCCTTTTATTTTTAACCGACATCTAAGAAATGTGGGTTCTATATGTAGTTATGTTTTGTTGAAATTCAGGGAACTTCACAAACATTTAATATATTAGGTATGTAATTTACATATCAAAATTTACTTTCAAATATCTGAAATAATAGATTCCGATACAAAATTTTACCCCTTTTGGAGCCAAATCCCATTTTTTTAGTCTAATTATTAATGTCCCACTGAAGGGTAAATCTATCCCGCTTGCAATGGTTCTGGTCCAAAGGACCACCCAGACCAGCCGTTAAAAAATACGTCTAGGTTCTAGGTTGTCCTGCCATTTTCACCGTGGCATGCTACGTCCTCGCCACCCAGCCTGTACCTCGGGCTCACCCCACCCCAACATGGTCTAAATTTTTAATTTAAGCCCTCGTCCTTGAATTACAAAATATGACAGCCGTCCCGATTCCGAGCTAACTTTGGACAGCCGTTAAGAAATGTATTCAGGTCGTCTCACCATCTTCGCCGCGGCCTGTTCTAGCGTCGTCGGACTGGCCATATAGTTAAGTTGGTGTTTTCCTAGCCGCCGCGGAGCCCCCACGGGCCTGGCCCCCGGCTTGTGGTTGTTGTTATTGGGCCCCGTACTCGTGGGAAGTCAGGGAGCCCAGTCCGGTCCTGTCCATTCAGCATGTCGCGCCTACTTCGAAGCCAGTTTAGCCCGCCTATTTGGATACATACTACAGACGTGGCCGGCCTAGTCTTACTTCAACCTAAGGGGTTAGCATCTACATCATCAATGCAGATTGCGGTGCGCAGCGTGGTGTTCCGAACTCTGTCGGTTTTTTTTTTCACTCCCAGCTTACTACGTTGGGTTTGATTGCTGCGTGCGTGATTTGACAAACCTTAAATTTTGTTTTATTAATTTTACCATGTTCTTCAAAAACTACGGACTCATCTTATGGAGGTAAAATTAACCGGCATCCTCAATGTTGCTTCCCGTAGGTAGAAAAAAAAATTCGAAAGCCTTATTTCAACGTTCCTATTCCTACCTCAAACATGAAAAGAATACCGGTCAAGTGCGAGTCGGACTTGCGCACCGAGGGTTCCGTACAAACTCGTAAGTAGATGCGTGAACAACTTAAGAAAAACTGTATGGCGGTTAGTTTAGTCGGAGCAAATAAGTATTTGTTATGATTTATTCTAAATTTCTAAAAAATATCACTTAATACAATAGCACAACTTGAAATTTTCAACCTCCCATTTCGGCCCCCTAAAAAAAGTAAAAAAGGTATTAGAATTTTTTTACGCCCAGTAGCTCAGGTTAGCGACTTTTAAAACTATTCCAATTTTCTAATCGATTGCATCAATAGTTTAGGATATCTGACTGTGAGAGACGGACAGACAGACAGAGCCGCACCATAAGGGTTTCTTTTTTACCATTATGATACGGAACCCTAAAAACATTGAGACCTGCATCCTCAAGTTTGTCTGTATTATGGTCGAATATTTCCAACGCCTGGTTAATTTTGTGTTTTCACCTAAATCATAAACATTTATTTTCACTTTTCTGTCTTTGTACTAAAAACGGGTATAATTTAATGTGTTTTTTTTAAGTCAGAATAAATTTAAGAAAACTTAAAAAGCTACCTACAGTTTCGCCCCTAACTTACCACTTCACCTTTAGAGATTAAAAAAAATGTGCCTATTCCTTTTTTTTCGTTTAGAAATTTATCTGACACCTTCGCCCACGTTTGTTACTTTTTCTTGGGTTATGTTTCAATAATATTGTACAATATTATTGCCAATATTATTACATTATTTTTCAATTATGTCAGTAAATATTAATTATATTCCCGTTTAAAGATTGTTTTCTTTGAAATAAAATTATGGAAACGTATAATTTTTCTAGTTAAAATAAATAATGGTTTTCTTACCCATGCCAAGTTTGTACAGCCGCGCCCGCAGTTATAGTCGCATGCTACGTGCCCCTGCACTAAACTGTGACAATTTCAGAACGAACTCGAATTGCCGCAAGCAAACATGGCCGACTGTTTTTGGTATTATTCGAATTATTTTACATCTTTATACGCTTATTTCTCCGTTATACGAATTTTGCGAATATAAGTTGTCGATTCGAAAGTGTTATTTTTTTACGCTTTAATTTTTGAGGCGCTTTTCGTTCAGGTCTACCGTAGGCCCCGGCTAAATTATTAATATAGATAATTACTCAAAAAAAATCTGCAAAATTTCTCATAAGGAAAATGGAACTCACTCTTATGATCTGGTGTTTTGGAAATGTTCTTTGTTCTTTGTAGTAATTTTTTTTAACTACTTATAAAGTACTAAGGCTGAATGCAACACGGTCTATGGCTCATTCAAATTAAGAACACTAAGGTGGTTTTCACGGAATGGAAATGTAAAACAAATAAATTGCAGGCTTCTTATTACATCTTTCTTATTACATACAAATTACTTACTATATGATTTTATTTTCAATTTCTTTAATTATTTTTTTTTTTATTGTTGATTGCTTCTTTTTATTAAATCATATCCGTTTTAGGAAAAGTGTTTGATTATGTTTGCTTATGTTGATTAAAACCACAGTTTTTGTTCCATTTGCACAGCATAATAGTCATTTTTAGCCTTTTATTTAGACGATTCCTTAAAATTTGTTGGTTATTTTAACGGATAGAATACGTTATTGCATTCCCTACTTTGTAGGTTCCGTGGGCTATATACAAAATGAAATCTTGACATTATTGTGTTTTAATGTAAATGCCAGCGTGAAACCAATAAGAAGGGAGATTGTCATCCCAGTTCTTTGTAGTTAAAAGAATAGACGACTCATTCATATTATATTACATTACTGGATAATTTGATATGAGTTTATTTTGCTCCTTAGTAATTTACTTTTCATGTCAATTGCAAGGTTACAATAAGGTTGTACCAAGTCAACAATAACTATAACAATAATTCACTTCGACTGCGACATGCTACATGTTGGACACGGCGCGCACTGGCACCGCTTGGCGCTTTGTCCGCTTGCACTAGACATAAACAAGAAATTTATGGGTTTGAGTAGAGTTGCCACCTCTAAAATTTGACAACCAGGACAAAAAGCGTAAAATTCCCGGATTTTACAAAAGGAAGGAAGAGGAGACATTATCCGGGATGTCAGCATTTTTTTTATTTAATTAGTTGAATAGAAAATAGTGTCTGCCAGATCTGGAACTGCCCGGAATACAAATGAAACCCCGCCTTGGACGCTCTCTAAACTAGGACAAATCCATCGAAATCCATCTGAGCAGCCCTAGCATATGAGAGATGAGAAGTGAAAAAATTAATTAAAATTTGTATTATGCCCAGGACCCTAAGAAAAGGAAAGCAGCAGATAAACCAAAGAAAGAGGTTTTGAAGAGGTTGAAAGAAGATAAACCAGAGAAAACCATAGCGGAGAAAAAAGATGATAGTGATTTTGAACAATCATTAAATGACTCAATTGGTAGGTAGAACGTGAATTTGCATCACTGACTCAGTAACTGTTATTACTTTTCTGTAAGAGGCTCTTAAATTGCATAAGAGTTACTGTAAGGGCCGATACAGATGGACTGCAACCCAACTGTAACTCCCTACGATTTGTATGGGAACTGTATCACAACTGCGCAGACGGCTTGCAGTTGTGATGCAGTTCCCATACAAATCGTAGGGAGTTGCAGTTGGGTTGCAGTCCGTTTGTATCGGCCCTAAGTATTATTTTGACCATCAACTTTTACTTGAAAACTCTGAATGAAGTTCTGATATTACAAAAGATTTCACATGGTTTCACGTGATATGTTCTTGGCAAAGAGTTATTGCATTGCAGTAAGGTTGTTGGTGAAACAATTGATAAATATCGCCTTTGCGATATGGCAGAGTATAAATAAAATAAAATAAAATAAATAAATATGCAATCTTCCACAAATCGAGCTAGTCCCAAACTAAGCAATGCTTGTACAATGGGTACTAGACGACGATATACATACTTATATAGATAAATACATAAATAGATAGAACACATCCATGACTCAGGAACTTGTGCTCATCCTCATCACACAAATATTTGCCCTTACCAGGATTTGAACCCGGGATCTCTAGCTTCGTAGGCGGTGGCACTCCCATTGAACTAAACGTGTCGTATGAGCAGTACTACCCAAATAAATTGGCAGAGTTTTGTTTCTGTAGTTTTTAAGAAAACTCGTCTAAAGAGAGGGAAAATTGGCCTTGTTTCTGTATAGAAACAAGGCTTAACTGTAGCGGTATCGGTATAGTTAAGCATAATAATTATGTAGGATATGTTACCTATATAATATGCTACACATCATTATGAAGCTCTCATATTTCTATTCTATATGACCATGAAAATGCAGCAGATTATGGTTACCGTAAGGTCGGGGTACTTTGGCCAAATATAGGGTAACTTTGCCCACCTTACAACTTACATATCTCAGATCTATAACGTCTGATAATAAACATAAAAACATGAACGGTCAGCTAAAACCAACCACATGGCAATGTGCCGTAATTTAAATGCAATAATAAAACCGGTATTGAGTTAATCCCTATTGGTCAAAGTTACCCCCCAGGGCGAAAGTACCCCGACCTTACGGTACTTTATTAGGATTTTCTCCAATTCAGTGTTTCCCACTTTCAGGTCGCAAATCAATTAGAAAAAGTACAGCAGTAAAATCATTAGAAACGCAGCAACGGATAAAAATCAGATCCGAATTGAAAAAGAAGAAACCAAAAAGAATGGAAGAAAAAATGCCATCTCAGGAGGAATTATTGGAGGAGGCACTTATTACTGAACAGGAAAATTTGAAGAGTTTAGGTATGATTGTTTGTTAATCAATTTGACCTTTTGACTTGAGATAGACGGTGGGTTCTCTATACAAACAAAAATAGGCTAATCAACTCAACACTCGCTTCCACGACATCAGACATGGTTGAAATATGTTTCATTTTGTAGCTTGATACATTTTGTTTGCGCGGAACAACATGAGAAGTCTCAAAAAACAGAATTAACCCTCAAATGCTTAATTATGTATATCTGCATCGTATATTGTATGGCCAGTGCTTTTTTTGATGTTTTTTTTTTATTTTTCCCTGTATACAACAAGACACATATATTTCAGTTCATTAAAAAGTTATACAAAAAATCATGCATTTAAGGATTAACGTGCAATCGGCCATTTAAGGTCAGCACCATCTATTAGCATAATATAAAACTAAATGTTTTTTGCTAAAAAAAAGTATGTTATTCTTTTTGAGAGTTCTCGTGTCGTGCCGCACAGACAAAATTAATGAAGCTATAAAATAAAATACAATTCAATCATAATTGATGTCGTTAAAGCGAATGATTACCCTATTTTGAGTTGTATGGACAACCAACACCAACACCTCAAATCACCCTTAGTCCAAAGAACACTGCAATATTTTAAAATTAGATGCAGTTTTTTTTTGTGACGAATTCTTATTTTTTTACATTTATAAATAAAGTAAAATTGAGTTGTTTATTCATGTGTTCCTTGCAGAGCGATTTGAGCAAATTGAACTTGAAAGGAAAAAGGTGAGACCTACTAAAAAGGCTATTACCGGTCCAGTAATAAGGTAATTATTAGATTATAGGACACACATTGATCATTATTATGTAAAACGTAGTTTGGGTTCTATTATTTATTTAGTTTGTATTTATTTATTGCACAAACCAATACATTATTAGTAGGACTTAAACCTAGGTACATGTACCTTTTTATGAATTACTTATACTAAAATGTATTCTATATGTGGCATTCCATCAGAAAAGGGTCCTTATGACGTTGACGTAAGGTCCCTTTTCTGATGGACAGCCACATATAATGCAAGTTTTATACATTATTAGTGGCTATAGTTATTGAATAGTATTACAGAAATAATTATTTTACGAAAATAGGCAATATCAGAGATGGATAAATATACTAAATAATTATTGTACCTACCCTACATGATGAATATAGTAAATTACTCACATTCAAAAAACAAATTACATAATTAGATCATTTCTTACCTACTGGGTAATTAGACATTATCTTCCATAAACTGGCGCACCTAGTGACTCGAATCACCTTAATACGAACGTCTCTGATAATAGGCTAGACGACTAAAAAAACTGTTTAGTCCGTTAGTCCGTCAGTTACACTGTTAAAGATAATTGTACACGTATTTTTTCTTTTCTTTCACAAACGTGTTTTTTTTTTCTTTGAATCTGACTAACTCGCAACCCCAGGAACCAGAACTTCCCAGCCCGACCTGCGTGTCGACTGGCACGCAGGTCGGGCTGGGAATTTTTTTTTTTGACTGCGGCGAAGCCCAAAGCAGGGTTATGTGTTTGACCTGTATGTATGTATGTCCGTTCCTATGTCCGCTCGTAACTACTCAACGGCACATCCGATTTTGATAAATGATACATCATTAGATTCGTCTTGATGGTGCGAATGTCACTGGTTATGAAGTTTGTTAAAATAAACAAAATGGCGGATTTTACAGTTTCTAAGTGCGCCGCGGTCGGGTTTTTTCTTATAAAAATGTGGTTATTCATATTTTGATAAACCGAAAAATACCGGTCCCATATTTTTCCATAATCTAACTGACGGACTAAATAGAATGATGTATTTTTAACCCAGTCGTCATCCCTATTTGATAGTAACCCTTATTTATTTTTTCAGGTATCACTCGTTTGCAGTGCCAGTTGCATCTGAAGAACCTGAGAACCTAATGCCAGATGCCACTCTAAGTGATATTATTAAGAGTGAAGGAGGTAATTCAACCACTCTATTTGGGCATTTCTCCAGAAATATGTCTGCGACTCATTCATCTGTCTCCATACATTTAGTATGAAAAAGGGCCAGATGAATGATGTGACCGCAGACATATTTCTGGAGAAATGCCCATTTACATACATAGAATTTATTTCTAAGTTTGTTTTAAAATATCTAATCAGGATTGTGTGATATAAGTTTGGTATAGTTTTACCATTTTTACGCCACACCTAGCCATACATTTTTTCCGCACGCTACGCGTACAGAAAAAGCCGCTTTCTGCCCAAGTGTAGATATAAAATGACGTACACGACACGGTAATAAAGAAAGCCCTCGATCGCATATTTACGTCTCTAGCTTGCAGCTCGGGCCGCAAACTTTGCTATCTGGGCCTTTATTTGTATTACCACCCTAGTTGTGTAATGTACTATTACCTCGTATGGGTATGTTTTGTTCGTATTTAACCCTTACTTAATTCCTTCAGTCAGAGTAGTTTCAAATGTACTGTATATAGAATTTAGTTCAGGAAGATATTATGATATGAATAAAGTTATATTTTACATTTTTAATATACGAGTATAACTGCCCATAAAATTTATCTTAAGGTGATTCGAGCCGGTTGGTTCTCCATACAAACACAAAGAGGGTCATTATTTGCTCCTACTAGATCAATCGCGGTTGGAATATGTTTTATTTTGTAGCTTAACGCATTTTGATGCCGCAAAATGAAAGTATGAGAAGTTTACAAAAACAGAATTATCGTACAATCTGCCGGTTAAGTTTAGCGCCATCTATTATCATCGTTTGAAACCAAACGTACATTTTTTTAGCTATTTGCGAGTTCTCACTCTCTCTCGTTTGTCATTTCGCGCAGATGCACAAAATTGCAATAAGTTATTAAATTAATATTGAAATAATTAAATGTATCTATAAAATAAAACACAATTCAAACATAATTGATGCCGTGGAAGCAAACAATGACCCTCTTTATGTTTGTATGGAAAACCGACCTACTCGAATCACTTAAACGGTAAACAAAATTTATTTAAATGTTGTTTACCTTCTTTTTTACAAGTCACCTCCAACTGGAAACATTTCGTTTCGTTACTATCAATCACTTTTGTCAATATGCCTTCTGCCTCGAACCGACCACCTGGGCCCCGTTTCACGAAGCTACAAGTTACAATTTTACAAGTCTTAACTAGTAACATTGGTCAAATCAACCAATGGCGTTGCTGTATGTATTTGATCAATGTTGCAAGTGTAGACTTGTAAAATTGTAAATTATAGTAATAAAACAAATTAAACTGATTAAATCGCGTATATTAATTACTACATTTTACCCGCGCGGTCTACCCCCGGCCACGAACGCTGAAAAGGATTACGAAACGTCGGGACTTAAAATGTAGTAGTAATATACGCGATTAAATCCGTTTAAGTTGTTTTATCACTGAGTGATAATCACGGAAACCGAAGACAATATTAAATTGTAACTTGTAGTTTCGTGAAACGAGGCCCTGGATTCTTTTTCATGTTTAAAAAAGTTTTTCATTAATAGTTTCAGATTTAATAACTCCAAGCGACATAGGCATAGATGACGCGCCGATGACGGAAGAGCCCAAGTCAGAAGAGCCCATGGCAGTAGAAAAAGACAATACAGACAGTCTTCCTAGCCTGAATCCCACCAAGATAGAGATCGATGTTATCGGACCAGACGACGAGTTTCATATCGACGATGTTGTGTACGTATCTCATCAACTATCTACTTGTTTTATTGGCATGAGGCTTGGAACCCCTGATTAATAGGACGCTTTAGCTTTATGCGATTGTATTATGAAAAAACAGATTAGGTTAGGGAGGTATATAATATATTTTATGTTACGTTAGTCATTCTTTCTCATTGGCTCAAAGATTAGCTGGAAGAGATCACTAACAGGGCGTTCGCCTTTGTACATGTCCATATGTTTTTTTAAATATTTTGTTCTCTTTCATTTTATGTGCAATATAGTGTTTACCTACATATTATTCTCGTGGCATTTCTTCAAAGCATTATTGTCATAATATTCAAAGCGTTGGTAGAGACCTAGTTGCGAAATATAAAAAAAATGGCATAGCTTCCCAAACTTTTTTGATTTGCGACCACTTAGGCATGATAAAAAACTTTCACGTTATGAAAAACATTGTTGTGAAAAATAATTCGACGGGGTGCAATCGGGCTGGCGCAGCTTGGAGAGGGCTGTAAAACGATGCGTGATTTGGGGATAGTACCATCGATCGCCAGGAATAGCTATTTTCAAAAGCGTACCGTCTCCCTGGGAATCCTCAACGCCCACTGGGGGGGGGGGGGGACCACTTTGGGAACCTATGGTCTATTGTCTACTATTACATCTCTCGATCACTCATTTAATTGTTTACGTTACAGTAAAGAAGAGAAGCCGAAAAAAGCGAAGAGTTATGTCAAGCCAAAACTGTGTCACGAGAGGACGCTGCTAACGTTCACGAACGACCTTAAAAATAAGGCTTTCAACAAGTGTTACCGGTTGAACAAGCCTAAGAGACGACAGGATATGCTCTGTGCCGTTACTAAGTATGTATACATCTACAGTTAATACCTTTTTTTCTAAGAATAAAAGGCTTTTTTGATCAAAATCAAGTAAAAGAATAATCAACGTTGCTACGATGTAAAGAAACGAAAGAGAGTTTCAGTGCCAACCTCCCAAATGTCCATACATAATGAAAGCGCTTCTGGATCGACTAACTAGTTGGTGATTATCGTCGTCGCGAATTTTATATTAGAAAAATCATTGACTCAATAGCTATTATTGGTATCTAAAGCTGATATCTGATTTGTACAATTAGACGGGCGTTTCACCACTAAAATGCGAATACTTTTTTTTTTACAGGAAACCCGCGCGTTACATAGACCCAATCACGAACCTGCCATACAGGAGTGTAGATGCTTTCCGTATAATTCGAGAGGCATACTACCAGCAGCTAGAGGCCAGAGGAGATCGCTCGGACCCGCAGATGAAGGCTTGGCTTCAGTGGCGACGTGCAGACTCCGCCTCTACGTATGTGCAGATACATATCAAGTAAAAATCGACCCTATTTTATTAGTGAAAAAGTTTACATTCAATCATGTCATGAGAATAAATTTGCATTGAATTGAAAGTAACACTGTTTAGACATGGGCTTTTGCTTTTGACGAATAAAAGCTAAGGATTAAGGATATGTAATGCAAAAATGTAAATTGTTTATGGGCACTTTTATTTTAAAATGTACGGCTAGGCGAAACTTAAGCTATGTTTAAATACCGTCTAACCTGTCAGTCGATGACGAGAGAAATGCAGTTTGACACTAATCGTTAGTTTTGTGACGACCTGTTAAATGCTGTTTTAGAGGACATTTTAAATGAAAATGCCCTTATTGCTTTATTTACATTTAAATATCTTAATCAGCGCAATAACTGATAATTCAGCGCCGAAGCCACTAAAAATCGAGATTGTTACTGTCATTGACAATATTTATCTAGCAGAGACCTCCCTCCGTTGTCAATTCGAATCAAACTGGACGTAGTTACACAAAAACTTTCCAATCCACACAAAGTCATCAACGAAATAATATCAACCATTCTGTATAAGATACCGTAATTCCATAATCTAACATTTATTGTGTGAATTGGAATGTTTTGGTGGAACTACGTCCAACTAAATGTTATAACCCATATCGTATAACCATGAGTTACTTTTTCCTGAGGTAATTATTTTTAAGTGCCCTAAATTCTGTGTACAAGTGCGTCTACAGCAAGCTGATGGAATCGGGTTCTAAGGGCGCTAATTTACTGTGTGTCCGTTAACAGTCACTGCTAATTTTTTAAATAAATCACCGCCATAGCTCCGCTTATAAAGCGGCACACATTTGCCTGTCTCTTTAATATTTACCACATATAGAGGAAAAAAGTAATAAACACGGTTGGTTGACTTAGGTTATCACCTTGGATTAGGAAATCAAAATATTAACAGTTCTATACCAGAGAAGCATAACACTGTCAGAAAGTATGGTTAACATAGGACTTACAGTGTTATGCTGTTCAGATATGGATGTATTCCAGTGTTGGCAAAAATGTAATCCCAATAGTAAAAATATTTTTATTAGTATTCACTTTTGTTCTAAGTACCAATATTTAATTTTCACACACTTAAATAATAATATTTACAAAGCTATAGTAAGGTTAATATAAGGATAAAAAATAAACTATAAATAATGCACGGGCTCCAGGTCGGTGCCACGAGGGAGGGTGCCCAGGAGGCTGGCCGCATTACCTCGTTGGATAGCTAACGCTATCCTTTGACATAAGTATGAGCCAGCCTTCTGGTCACCCGTCGCCTCAATAAGCCGCTTTGCAATGCCCCTAAAAGTATTAAGGGCACTTTCTCCCCAAGGCCCGAGCGTTTCCACCCCAAACGGCTCAAACATGTAGCCGGTGTCGATGGCTGCATATTTGCGCCGCTTGAGGTGTTCGGCCGCGTCCGCAGCGGCCCCGGCTTTAGAGGAGGTCAATGGAAGGTGGGACGGTGCTAATGTGTCCACGCATGTGGCATCCCAGACTAGCGGCCGTCCCAGCTTCCAGGGGACGAGGGTCATGCCGTCCGGCCTCTTTCCGTCGTCCCTCGCCAGGCCTGTCGGCTCTAAAATGGCTGGTGTTCCCGCACTGGCGAGCGCTCGGCGCAGGATTTCGTTTAAGCTCGCATGCCGCGCGATGCGCCCGGCGCTCCTTGTGCAGGATAGGCCATGGAGACCGGTTTGGGCGACGTTCGTGCCACATTGGCATCGATGCGGGGCAACACAAGCCGCTCCCAGGCGCAGCGATACCGCAAGCCTGAAAGTATCGTTGCTGAGAAGCGTGCCTAGATTTTTAGAGGGTAGAGCCTGCAGCCAGGCGCCTGACTCCCATCTACAACTAGCAAGGAGACGAGCTCGCTCCGCGGGGCTGGTAGACGTTTCGTACAGATTATCCCGTACCAGCACGCAGAGCGGCTCGTCCCATTGCCGCTGTGAATGGGGGATCGGAGGCAAATCGCTGTTAGGGCAGTTTGCCCTCCAAGAATTTACGGCGTCTGTCAAAAAAGGGATTTCCAAATTAGCAGGGTTATCTTTCAGAATTTTAAGGATTAAATTTTGAGTACTGTTAATAGAAGAAAGGAATGCAGGTAGAGAGATGCTGGATACTTTGCGGATGCCAATACCGCCATGCCTGATAGGCAAGGTGGCTTGGGTCCACTGGTCGTTGTCCAGGTGGATGTTGATTACAGATGAAATTGTAGATTTGATCATTTCGTCGAGGGGTCCTAAAAGACTGGGATATTTCCAAAAGTGACTGCATCTCAGTGCGTAGGTAAATTTAGGTACAAAGAGACAATATTTAATGATTGTATAGGCCATGTGAGCATTAATTTTGAGCAAGCGGTCCGAAAATGTGCTGAAGATTTTATATTTTTCATCGATGAAGCCCGGGAAGGATTCGTCGAGGATCGGTGACCCTAGGAGGTGGAGAGAAGTGTTATCTACCTCTTTGATGGTTGGCGCTAATTGACGGAATCTAGACAAGGCGTGGGTTTTTTGACTGTAAGTATCCGGAAAGAAAATTTCACATTTGGAAAAATTTAGTTCGAGCCCTACCTCTGCGAATTTTTCAGTCAGGATTTGTAGATCTTCGATCACCGTGTCGACGTCGCCCCCCAAGGTGCCATCATCCAGGTACCAGACATTAAATTTAGAATTAAGGTTTTTAATTATGGGGTGAATAGCTAAGCCAAAGAGGGCCGGTCCTAAGGGATCACCTTGTTGACAGCCCACCGCGGAAAGTAGTGGGTTATTTTTGAATAGTAATTTTGATGGGGTACTATAACATTGCCAAACAAAATTAAAAAGTTCCGGTACCTTTTCTTTAACTTGTGCCAATAAGGTATCTCGGTTGACGGAGTTAAACGCATTTTTTACGTCCACTTTCAGTAGTACCTCGCATTCCTTTCTTGTTATAAAAGTACGTAGAGCGTGTACCGCTGCTTCACTGCCACCTTTAGAGCCAAAGCCTAATTGGACAGGTTGAAAGTATTTGGTGAGTTCGCTTGAGACAGCGTTGCAGCCGCATTTAGCAGCCAGACGGCGGTAGGTAGTTCCTACCGCTATTGGCCTAATCCCGCCGTCTTTTTTTGTTAGCGCACAAAGGTTGGCACTAGGGAATGCAACCGAATAGTGAAAAAACCGAGTATCGGTTTTAACCGTCCGGTTTTAACCGATTTGAAACTCGAATATTACTCGGTTAATAACCGAGTATTTTTTACAGTAAGCAAAGTATTGAATAATGATAGGTTAACGTGGTTTTTATGATTTTTCATCACACTTGCTCGAAAATGGTGAAATGACCTATGGCGCCCTAGGGCGTAATGGTTTTTTTCTTTAAATTTGAAACGCTGGTTCTGTTTTACTCTTATTTGTCATGTTCAAAGGAAACGCCAACTTACTTTTTTAACTTTTATCACTGAAATATTTATTTTAAGATAGCTGTTATTGCAAATACATGTAAACACATATTTCGGTAATATTAATTAAATGTTTAAATAGTGTATTTCAGTATTTTGCAAATATAAAATCGTTTTAGGTCTTTACCGCTATGGTTTCCGAACGTGACTTGACATTCGCATTGTCTATGGACTTATGTCACTAATGTCAATTTCTCTTTTAATATTTTCTGGTCATACTGGGTCGATTAGTAAGGTTGTTTAATTAAGATTTCCTCACAAGTGTGATGTAATAGTACATTGTGTATCTAGGGCGGTAAGTAAGGAATTACAAACGAGTGTTTGTTATAAGCCCGAGGTGAAACCGAGTGCTTTAATAACACGAGTTTGTAATTCCCTTACCGCCCGTGGCACACACAATGTTTTTCATCACACTTGTGAGGAAATCTGATTAATATAACCTTACTAATCGTCCCAGTATGACAAGAAAATATTAAAATAGAAAGTGACATTAGTGATATATGTCCATAGACAATGCGAAATGTCAAGTCTCGTTCGGAAACCATAGCAGTAAAGACCTAAAACGGCCATTTTAGTTGATTTTATATTTGCAAAATACTGAAATACACTATTTAAACATTTAATTAATGTTACCGAAATATGTGTCTACATGTATTTGCAATAACAGCTATCTTAAAATAAATATTTCAGTGATAAAAGTTAAAAAAGTACGTTGGCGTTTCCTTTGAACATGACAAATAAGAGTAAAACAGAACCAGCGTTTCAAATTTAAAAAAAAACCATTACGCCCTAGGGCGCCATAGGTCATTTATGGCCCGCAGAACCTACGTGTAATGACACCATTTTCGAGCAAGTGTGATGAAAAACATTGTGTGTGCCACGGGCGGTAAAGGAATTAAAAATTCGTGTTATTAAAGCCTTCGGCTTCACCTCGGGCTTATAACAAACACTCGTTTGTAATTCCGTACTTAACGCCCTAGAAATACAATGTACTATTAATGTTAATACTAAATAAGTAATTTAATGAGTATGTCCTTATCTAGAAAAGGTCACAAAACCAAAAGAGACCGCGAGATAACTCTTATCTTGCCAATACAGCTCATCCCTTTACCTACCCTAATCCAGGTACGTCAGGTACTCAGGTAACTCGATGTTATTTTTCATCGCACTTGCTCGAAAATGGTGTTATTACACGCAAGCTCTGCGGGCCGTAAATGACCTATTACGCCCGAGGGTGTAATTTTTTTTAATTTCAATACGCTGGTTCTGTTTTACTCTTATTTGTCATGTTCAAAGGAAACGCCGACTTACTTTTTTAACTTTAATCTCTGTAATGTTTATTTAAAGAGAACTGTTAATGCAAATAAGTCCATGTAAACACATATTTCTGTAACATTAAATAAATGTTTAAATAGTGTATTTGAGTGTCATTTTCAAAATACTGAAACTTATTCAAATTAAAAAAAAAACATTACGCCCTAGGGCGTAATAGGTCATATACGGCCAGCAAAACCTACGTGTAACAACACCATTTTCGAGCAAGTGTGATGAAAAATCATAAAAACCACGTTAACCTATCATTATTCAATACTTTGCTTACTGTAAAAAATACTCGGTTATTATTCGAGTATTCGATTCGAATTCGAGTTTAACCGTGGAAAAACCGATACTCGGTATTCGGTTATGGCTGCATTCCCTAGTTGGCACCGTATAAAATATTCGTTATCTCCGGGTTGACTTTGCCTGAGAGCATAAGGTTAGCTAGTGCCGTAAGCTCTCTTAGGAGAGAATCACCGGCTTCGCCGCATATGTGGCTCAAAAGGTCTTTTAAATGCTGGGGAGAGAGGCCATCAAGGCCACCAGCCGAGCCATTTGGGAAGGAGGATACCGCCTTAAGAATTTGCTCGGAGCGTATGTGGATATAGGGATCAGAAGGATTAGGAGGATCAGGGAGAGATAAGTTAACGTTGGGAGTGGGGTGTTTACTTCGTAAGGCTGCAAGGGTGTCAGCTGTGTCAGGTGCAGTGGTGTCGCTGGAGAATAAGAGCCGGGCAGCCCCCTTAATGTTACCTTCCCCTAGTTTTGTTTCTACACGACGCGCTAAGGAAAAATCTTGTCTTAATGTGGCACTTGGCAGATCAGTGATGTTGTGAGGATTGAGGCAATTATGTTTGATTCGCGATGTCAAGGAGTCATGTCTGTTTATGCTTTGTTTCACATGTAGGACGCGATAGGGGAAGGTAAGGAGGTGCTCCCAGGATTCCTGTGTATTTTCGTTTATTGCAGATTTTATATCGTCTGTAAGTTTTTGAGCAACCTGAATTCGTGCGCTGCGAGGAATTCGTTTAATGACCGGGGTTGAATGTTTGAGCTCACTCAGTTTTTCAAAAAAGGGCCTGGAGCCGGAAGGTGGCCATAGGAACTTCGTAATAAAACGTCGGAACGCCATCGTGTTGGGCTAAGTTGTTTCGTCTTGACCAGTACTCTGACCAACTCGTCAAGACGAAACAAATAAGCCCACACACGATGGGGTTCCGACGTTTTATTACGGAGTTCCAATGGCCACCTTCCGGCTCCATCATCAGACCCTGGATATCATTTCGGTTCAGAGTACTCGTCAAGACAAAACAAATGAGCCCAAACACGATGGGGTTCCGACGTTTTATTACGGAGTTCCCATGGCCACCTTCCGGCTCCATCATCAGACCCTGGATATCGTTTCGGTACAGAGTACTCGTCAAGACAAAACAAATGAGCCCAAACACGATGGGGTTCCGACGTTTTATTACGGAGTTCCCATGGCCACCTTCCGGCTCCATCATCAAACCCTGGATATTATTTCGGTTCAGAGTACTCGTCAAGACAAAACAAATGAGCCCAAACACGATGGGGTTCCGACGTTTTATTACGGAGTTCCCCTGGCCACCTTCCGGCTCCATCATCAGACCCTGGATATCATTTCGGTTCGGAGTACTCGTCAAGACAAAACAAATGAGCCCAAATACGATAGGGTTCCGACGTTTTATTACGGAGTTCCCATGGCCACCTTCCGGCTCCATCATCAGACCCTGGATATCATTTCGGTTCAGAGTACTCGTCAAGACAAAACAAATGAGCCCAAACACGATGGGGTTCCGACGTTTTATTACGGAGTTCCCATGGCCACCTTCCCGCTCCATCATCAGACCCTGGATATCATTTCGGTTCAGAGTATTCGTCAAGACAAAACAAATAAGCCCAAACACGATGGGGTTCCGACGTTTTATTACGGAGTTCCCATGGCCACCTTCCGGCTCCATCATCAGACCCTGAATATCATTTCGGTTCAGAGTACTCGTCAAGACAAAACAAATGAGCCCAAACACGATGGGGTTGCGACGTTTTATTATGAAGTTCCCATGGCCACATTCCGGCTCCATCATCAGACCCTGGATATCATTTCGGTTCAGAGTACTCGTCAAGACAAAACAAATGAGCCCAAACACGATGGGGTTCCGACGTTTTATTACGGAGTTCCCATGGCCACCTTCCGGCTCCATCATCAGACCCTGGATATCATTTCGGTTCAGAGTACTCGTCAAGACAAAACAAATGAGCCTAAACACGATGGGGTTCCGACGTTTTATTACGGAGTTCCCATGGCCACCGTCCGGCTCCATCATCAGACCCTGGATATCATTTCGGTTCAGAGTACTCGTCAAGACGAAACAAATGAGCCCAAACACGATGGGGTTCCAACGTTTTATTACGGAGTTCCCATGGCCACCTTCCGGCTCCATCATCAGACCCTGGATATCATTTTGGTTCAGAGTAGTCATCAAGACAAAACAAATGAGCCCAAACACGATGGGGTTCCAACGTTTTATTACGGAGTTCCCATGGCCAACTTCCGGCTCCATCATCTGACCCTGGATATCATTTCGGTTCAGAGTACTCGTCAATACAAAACTAATGAGCCCAAACACGATGGGGTTCCGAAGTTTTATTACGAAGTTTCCATGGCCACCTTCCGGCTCCATCATCAGACCCTGGATATCATTTTGGTTCAGAGTAGTCATCAAGACAAAACAAATGAGCCCAAACACGATGGGGTTCCAACGTTTTATTACGGAGTTCCCATGGCCAACTTCCGGCTCCATCATCAGACCCTGAATATCATCTCGGTTCAGAGTACTCGTCAAGACAAAACAAATGAGCCCAAACACGATGGGATTCCGACGTTTTATTACGGAGTTCCCATGGCCACCTTCCGGCTCCATCATCAGACCCTGGATAACATCTCGGTTCAGAGTACTCGTCAATTCAAAACAAATGAGCCCAAACACGATGGGGTTCTGACGTTTTATTACAGAGTTCCCATGGCCACCTTCCGGCTCCGTCATCAGACCCTGGAGACCTTTTATGAAAACATTGAAAGGCACCCTCGATATAACCGTCATACCAAAGTAATTGAAGCTATGGTTAATTGGGATTAACAATTACAGTAATTGCAATTAACAATTAACTCGTTAATCCCAATTAAAGTAATTGGAATTAACGAGTTAATGGAATACAAATGTATTCATTACAAATGTAATGGGATTGATAATCCAATTACATTTGTATTGGATTAATGCCAACACTGATGTATTCCTAGGAGTTAATTGACAAGTAGGTATATTGAGGAATAATAAATACAAATGAGGTCCTTTTCGCCGGTCAGTTCGAACTGTCGTGCCCATATATTATTATTATATTGTAAATCTAGTGTACAGTACATGGCCATAAAGAATGCACATCGATCTTTTGGAAAGAGGCAATCGGCTAATTTCGACTTCGTATAGCGATATCTGTGTCGCACACACCATGACGTTTGTTTTGTCAGTCGTGGTTCAAATGCGAGAGAGTGCAGTCGCATATCCAAGTCAATATATATATAGAGTTGCTAAAACTTTTACAATATTAAATTTGTACTTTGGCATCTATAGGAAAAAAAGGTAAGCCGTTACTTTGCCAGTCACGCGAAATTATCTACAATGTTTATAAATATTTTGTAACTGAAGCCGACCAATTTAAAAAACATGAGGATGTTAATGTAAGTAATTATTTTAAGAAGGTTCAACAGAGAGTTGCAGGTGCCACTGGAATTTCAGGCTCAGTCAACCCCTTTTAGGAATATGGGCGTGAATATATATATATGTATGTATATTATTTTTCCCCAACAAGCAATAATTAAATATAATTACATCGTGTTTTACAGCTCTAAATATTCCACGTGAAATCATAACAAAACAACAATAAAGTACTTAGTTCTAAATTCAAATTCTGATGAACGATTAATCTAATAATGGATGTACATGGAAATTAGCATTCGTTTGTATTCGGAAATGCGATGATTGCCGATGAGCATTCTTTATGGCCGTTTACTGTATCTAATAATGTGCTGATGTTTCATTTTTTATAGAGTTTCTGTTGACAGATATTCCAACTTTGAAATTGGATTTTTCTTAATTTAATCAGCGTTGTTTATTTGGATTATATGATCGACAGAATCTTAAATGAAAATGTATACCGTGTTCGTTTTAAAAAGATGGTGTTTGGTTATACAGTCAGCGTCGAATAGTCTGTAGCATCCAAAACGCCATATATATCGTAACATGTCTCTATTAGGTAACCTATCGAAAACACTAAAAAAAATTCACCAAATTTCGTTTGTCCAAAAACTTTTCGAATTATTTTCGTTTGTCCGATTTCGGGTTTCGTAAATTTTTCTGTTTACCGTTTCACGTTTAATAAAATTATCGTTTGCCCGAAAAACGTTTCCCATCTCATTCACTTGCTCTATGAATTGATACGTATTTTGTTTCGTAGCCCATTTTTCATTTACCCAATGATACTTTTGGCACTGCATACGTTTCGACAAAGTTGCTGTTTACCTTTTAACGATATCCCAAGCTATTTTTCGACAGAGGTACTTTTCCTTATAATATTATTTGTCTGGCTCTCGCTGATTAGGACGTAGGTATAGCAACTATTAATGCGCTATTTTTTTACGTCATGTGCCAGGTTGTGTCGGTACATATTTTTCACCACCCTCGTTAGAAACCAACTTGGAAAAATATGAAAAATATTTTTTGTTATTGTACATACTGTGGCCATGAAACACTAAAAATGTTAGTTCGAATTTCGTTTCGGCAAAAACTATTCGACAAATATCGTTTAATTTTTTTTTCGTTTGTTCGAATATTCATTTCGTATTATTACGATTCGGCATTTATTGGTTCGGTTTTTTGATCATTCGACAAATTATGGTTTGCCCTAAATCTCATTTCATCATAATATCAGTTATCCGAAGTAACGTTTCGGTTTATTAACCATTCGACTTTTTTCGATTGACTTTGATGTCATTTGTCCGATGTAACGATTCGATTTTTAAGTATTCAACTTTTGTCTAATTGTTGGGGACGCAGTTCAAACCTCACCAAACCTACTTTTTTCGTAGCAGTTCGTTTTTGTTGGGGGACGTAGTTCAAACCTAACCTAACCTAATTTTCTGGTAGCAGTTCGTTTTTGTTGGGGGACATTGTTCAAACCTAACCTAACCTACTTTTTTACCTAATAATTTTTACCTTTGTTTTGAGTTTGTCCTTTTGCCATGTAAGTTTTCTGTTAAAGTCACTTCCCCAAACGGCCACTTTTTTATGAACCAACCTAACCTACTGACCTTTTCCAACTAATTCTCTAAAAAACTAATAATACCTAGCTAATTTTCTTTTCTAAAATAACATTTATTTTAGATTTAGGGAAGCGTACCTCTGCCAAAAAATAACTTGGGATATCGTTAAAAGGTAAACTGAAAATATGTCTAAACGTTTCCAGTGCGACAAGTATCATTGGGTAAATGAAAAATGGGCAACGAAACAAAATTCATAACAATTCATAGGGCAAGTGAATGTGATGGGAAATGTTTTTCGGACAAACGAAACTTTTACTAAACGTGAAATGGTGAACAGAAAAAATACGAAACCTGTCATCGGACAAACGATAATAATTCGAATAGTTTTTGGCCAAATTAAATTCGGTGAATGGTTTTTGTGTTTGCGATAGGTTACCACGTTGGTTTTAGGGACACCCTGTGGCGCTTTGGATGCTACAAATTATTTGACGCTGACTGTACCTGTATCAAATTCGATCTATTGTATTAATCAAATCAGTAAGTGTAAGTAGATCTCAACCTAACTATGTGTAAATATATTTAAGTAATAAATTAAATTTGAGTACTTGTAATAAATACTGTTTATTTTTCTAATACTTTAAATCTGCTACATCTCATTTTTAAAGCTAACGATGCCGACAAAATTCAATGAAAGAAATTGAAGGTGAGAAAAAAAAATGCTTAATAACTTAACTTTATTGTCAAATATAATAAATAATTACAATATATGCTTAATGTTAATAATATAGATTCAATGTCTGTACAATTGTACAATCAATTTTCTTACAATTAAAGAAAAAAATCCGCACTGTTAGGTACTTTTAGTCATGATTGCGGAGGATTAATACTTTTTGTTACTTAGTTCCATTTTATAATTATCTAAAAAGTAAATTGCTCGTTAATTATTATTAAGAGTATTGTCTACGCTATAAGGTACTAGTAAATACTGTCATCATGTTTAAAATCTAGCTTTCTACTACACTTGTAATTAATTATAGGTCCACAGTGAAAGTAGGATTTAATCTTATGTCTGGCACGCTGTTTCTTCTTGGCTTCTTATTTAGTAGTTCCTTCATAGAAATGAGACCAGAGGCTTTCGTATCGAACCGAGAGTGATATTTCGACGGGTCTGTCGTGGGCAGGTACGGGTACTCCGTTAGGTAAGTCTGTGCATTTTTAATTTTGTTTTCCTTCGCAAACTGACTCAATTGTGATATTGCGATTTCATATGAGCTCAATTTGTTAACTGACACATTTTCCATTGATCTGAAAGTCTCTAATACAGCTTTCTTGTGTGGGATCCCCCTCAAGCTACCCTGGCGACTGAGCCTTCCTTCCATCACGTCATTGAATAAGTCATCCACATTGAATTTTTCTGATATCTTTACAAGTTTACTGTTATTCGACGTAGCGTCTTGGCTGTTTTGCATCTCTTTCCATGTTTTGGAGATTTCAGAAGATGGCATTGAATGGGCTTTTATATTCTTCTTGACTCTTCGCTGTGGTCTGCCTGTGTCACTATCAAGAGATTCGTTTGAACTTTTGTAAAGCATTACCTCGCACTCGTTTAACTTTGGTGGTTTATTGGTCTCTCGAAGTTCTTCTAAGGATTGGAAGTAGTTCTTTGCCATGGTGAAACGAGCTTTGTAATCTTTCAATTCAGGTTGTATTTGTCTATCCGGTGACGATTCAGGGGACACTTCTGGATTACTCTCAACTATTTCTAACTCAATGTCAGACAGACTTAGATGTGAACTTCGTTTGCATGTATCAGACATAGATATAATTTCAATGTCTATGGAATCCATGCTTGTTCCACTTTCCAGGCTTTTGTGTGTACTTTCTATATCATGACTCTTAATCCAAGATGATCCTCTTTGTTTCAGGCGGGGTTGAATTGGTTTAGCTTCGCTGTTTTGAGACATAATAGAATTTGGTCTGGTGCGCACGTTTGATGGTGAAGTAGAAATCCCCGACGAAGATGAACTTATTGGCGAACAAGAACTTGACGTTGAAGTCAAAGATGTGCAGGCAGGGTTTGTAGTAACAACTGCAAATAAAAATATGATATGTTAGTGTATTGCAGTACATAATATTAAGGTTGTACACCTATTCTCGTAATAGTTGCCTGTTTGAGAATGATACACTTTCAGCACCGCCGTGGGACATGATTTTCCTGCACCGGGATCTTACGTAATTTCATTCTCAGCACGCCATGTTGGCGGCGGCGTACCACGTAAACATAACATGAGGGTGTGAAACTTGTAAAGGGCGATGTTCATAAAATACTATCGAAAATTATGTAAGGTAAACTACCCAATCGTTGGCACTCTTCCAGTTATTGGCACTTTAGAGTTTAATTTGAAAATATAAGGAAACCATGGATTATTCAAGTTTGGTTTGCAGGGTTCGGTTCGGGTTTACTAACCAAACTTGAATAATCCATGGTTTCCTTATATTTTCAAATTAAACTCTAAAGTGCCAATAATTGGAAGAGTGCCAACGACTGGGTAGTTTACCCTATATACTAAGTCATCTCCGGCATAGATATTAGGGTAAATAGATTTACGGAAAGATAATTTCAATCCGTAATACATGCACAATAGGGTAGAAAAATGAACTAAACATCACCTATTTATCGTTATAAACGATTTTAAAAAGATCAAATCAAAACCTATACATAAGAAGATGAATCTGATGTTTGAGTAAAATGACGTCATTTCACTTTTATTCCATACGAACTTCACACTAAGTATCTGAGCATTTTGACACTTCATAAAAAGTAACTGATTTGATCTGTCAGGAAAGTAGCCTATTGCACATACACAAAGCCGCTGGGCCTCGTTCTTGCACCGAATCCTATCCGCATCTGCATCCGCACCCGTAAATTTTATTGCAGATGTGGATTCTCAAAAATAATGCGGAAGTTCCCCGAATGCTGATGCGGATGCGAAAATCCGCAACATCACTGATAAGAACCAAGCGACGTTTTGTATGATGTCTATAAAGATAATTTCAGTTAAAAGAATTAAGCATGTGCAGATTATACTGCAAATAATTCTTTTAACTTCAATTATCTTTTAATTTCTTATACATAAATATATCCTTACCTGAATTTTGTCTGACTACGTGCAGTGGATTCGCTTCTGTGTTCCTCATGGATGCTCTTCGCACTATTTTCTGTTCTGTAGCTGATTTTGACACTGTCTCATAAAGAGATATGACATTTTTTACATTAATTTTAGGCAATTCTTCACATGATTTGTATTTGTCAAAATCATCGTCTGGTAATTTGGAAACCGTCTTATTGAATATGTCCATTTCAGATTTACTTATCGTATTTTTAGAAAGAACAGTAGCTTTGTTCATACTATGACTTTGTGTATCAAAAGATCTTAGGGCCTTTTTAAAATTATTTTCGGGCTTATTTTCTATGACGGGCTTCTGACAAATAGTCTCATCAAAAGTTTTGTGATATATTTTGTGTGTCATACGACCTCGCTTTTCTTTTAATGAAGGCGTATCTTCAGATTCCTTTTTATTGTGTAGTGTGTCAAAGCTTTTGTTCATGTCGCTTATATTTTGTTTTGGATATTCGCGCTGATAGTGTCCTGTATCTGTCAACTCCTCATCTGCAGAAGCTACACTTTTCTCACTATCTTTGCGATGGTAAATATTATGCATTGATCTACTCTTTTTATATTTCCAAGGTACAAGTTCCTCTTTCTGAGATATGTTATGGAAAAGAGATATTCGACTAGATACCAAACCACTTTCATATTTCGCACCGCAGCCATCTTCCGACAATTGATCTACGGCGCTTGGCTTTCCAAAAAAAGCGTCTATTTTATTCAATATCTGTTTTCTAGACGTCCCGAAAAACCGTTTGGGACTTGTTTCGAATGCCTTAAAGACTTCTTCTGGCAGGTCTTGCTTTGCTGGCAGGGACTGTGTTTTAATTTCATTATTGTCTGCTTCTGAGACATCTTTCCTAGTAGGTAGTTGTAGTGATGATTCAAAGTTTTTGGGCGATCTGCTCCTAGAACGAACCGAATCTGTGTCCTCTTTCTCTATTTCTAGTTTTTCGTCCCAATATTTCTTCCACTTTTCTACAAGTTTGACATCACTCTGAATTTCTTCTTCGATTGAAGCTTGTGGAGTAAGGTATTTTTGTCGGATGACTTCTGTTACATTCTGCGTCACGTCATCACCTGCATTCAGAATCTTTTTAGCCAATTCCTTGCCTCTTCGCTTCGTTAATGAATCGTTTTGCCTCAAGTTCTTAGTAGAAAGCCGTCTTTTCTTTTGGTTTGCTTTAAGTTCATCCGATTTAGCTTCAATTTGCCGTATTTTGTCGTCCCAATATTTCTTTCTTTCAAGAACTATGTTATTTAGATTATTACTTCCGAATAGTATTTCATCTTTAATTTGTTCGGCGGACTCGTATGACAGTTTTTTTTCGTATAAGGGAAGGGTCTGACTTACTGAAACAGATTCAGTGACATTTGACTGAACCTCAGAAATCTCTCCTTCTAATTGCTTTGCACGTCTTTTCACATCTGAGACTTCTTCAGACGCCGAATTGACATAAATATCATTCTTTTCAACTGTATATTGTATCTCGTTGTTTTGTTTGATATTGTCTTCATTTATAGTTGTTATTGAACTATTATCTGAATTCGGGAAATATTCATGGTACATGTCGTTTAGTTCAGCAAATGCCACTGTAATTGTTTCAAGTCCACCATGCTTGGTTATTGAGTCACCCTTAGATAATTCCTTCATGCCCGACGAAATACTTCTATCACTTTCTTCGATGATTGGTGTAAACATCATTCGTTTAATTTCTGGCTTGTGTGGACGAAGTTCCTCGATTTTGGAGCTATCAGTAATATTCAATTCACCGCATGTCAACCACAATTCTCTTTCTGCTGGACCCATTTTGCTTATATCTTCAGATCGAAGGCCAGCAGGCTCGTTGTAACCCCTTTTTTGTTTTGGCATGTCATACAACAAGTTGTTCTCGTTATTGTTTGTATCAGGTGAGCTATTGCTGTCGTCAATACTTACATACGCCGAATCCCACATATCTTTTTTAGGAGTCAAACTTTTGTTTATATTTTGCGGTTCGTTTGTGTTTGAATTCATGCTCTTCCGTCTTGTCGTTATGTTAATAATTTCAACATTTTCTGTAGAATTTGAGTCCAAACTATGAAAAGTTAAGGACTCGGTAGAATTACGATCGGACTTATAATATTCACTTTCTTTCATATGATTGGTCTTTAAAGGGGTTGAATAATTTTCATTCGCACATTCCCGAATGTCTTTTTCGTTGTTTTCTAAGGAAGTGATATTTTCATTACTTGTTATCATTAAAGACTCCAACGTTGGTTCTGGGGTAGGTGCCCTTAAAATGGGAGGTAAAGATACTGGAGCACCAATAATAAAATCGGTGACATTACATGGAATATCATTGTCATCCGTGGAATGATGATGCTGATGCATGAAGAAAGGGTTAATAAACTCATTAGCGTGAAACTCGTCCATCACAAGTCCAGTTTTAGGATTAACATAAATAGAGTCATCGCGGTCATGAACATTACCAGTCAAAATTTTTAAAACTGGCGTTTTTGGCCTTTCTAGAATATCTGGTTCTATAAACGGATTCGTATTTATTGGCGACGTGTCAGAACTGGTCTCTTCCACGTATATATTTATTTCAGTAGCAGCAGTTTCTTCGTTTTGAGACCTGTTTGTCTCGTATTCTGTATTTACAAAAGGCCCTAAAGCTTTTTCTGTTACATAATTTTGTTCATATATGTCATGTAAGAAAGGATTGCTTGATGATGAAACAATAGAAATGTTATCTTCGTGGATTGTTCTATCTGTGGTTGTTTTATCTTCTTCATCGTTGATGGCTATTGTCATTTTTTTCTGTGGAAAATCGTCCCCATCATCTTTAGAGACAGCTTTAGGTTTTTCAGTCAATAGTGACACTGAAATGTTTTCGGGTATAATAAATGTATCACGTTTATCAGTTATGACGTATCGATTCGTATTTGTTTCACTAAACGTTGAATTCACAATATCGGGAACATCTTGTTGGGGTCTCGGTTTATTAAATGTACCTTTCCTACTTTCTAACAGTTCTTGTTTTTCAGCCATTATACTATTAAACATCTTACAAACTTTATTCATCTTTAATATCTTTCGGGCAGTCGTGTTAAACCTATGTGGTTTTAATGGCTCATCAAGACTTGCAAACAAGCTGCTATCCGATGGAGAGTCTTGTCTGCTGCTCTCCACACTTAAAGTTTCATCTGTGTTTAATTCGTCAGCTGCCATTAAAATGTTTGCTTCGTCATCACTTATTTTTTCCAGTAATCCGTTTTCCTTGAGTAACATCTTTTCAGTGACAAAGTCCACAATCCGTAAAACAACTTTCCTGTCAGATTTGACATCTACTATGTCTATTTCTTCTCCATCCTCTAAGCAAAAACTCTTTTGTTGCAGAATATCGACGATATTATGTGAAGCTGTTGTTATAAATGGTGATCCTACAATATGTTGTCCTCTACTTGTTATAGAGATTTCATAACGCCCTTCGTAGTTAACAGTATAACCAATTTTTGAATATTCTGGCTTCGAATCTACTTCAATTTCTATGTCATAATGCTCTTTGGGAATGAAATAGGTTTTGTTCATGTCGTTTTTTCCATACGATCGTAAGTAAGTTGCGCCTTGTGTTATCGGTAGAACATTTTCCGTAAAAGTGGGTTTTGTTTGAAGTCCCAGCAACTTTTGTCGTATCAATTGTGCTTTACCAAAGATAGGGGGAAGGACTGACATGCCATAAGTGTCTCTTGGACCTCTAATGAGTACTGTAATTTCTCCAGGATCCAGACATTGCTGAGCAGTTGGATATACCTTGAAGTAGCCTCTGTTCCGAACTTGGGTCGCTATTAGACCAGAACCTCTTGCTACATAATCGAGGGTGAATTGGCACGTTTCAGGAGAGGTTCGTTGAGAAGGCGGCTTGGAGACGGGGGGCGACACCTTGGCGAGTGCTTGGCGTACACGATCCAAGAATGTAGCGAGTTTCCATTCTTGGTGCTTGCTAAGTGAGTCGTTCGATTCCAGCTCCTGGCGGGAGAAGACCTGAAACATTTGTATTGGCAATTGTTTGATTCAACTCATTTACAAATACGATTTGAGTACACCATGACTAACAGAAAGCTGAGATCACAGACATAAAGTAACAAAGGTGCGATAAGCGTATAATAGGTAAAGTATTCGCTTATCTTGTGTACATAGTCCACAACGCCTATCGTCTTAAACTAATTTCATGTATTTTTTCTCTGTTTTCCGACTGTTGTTTATCAGTTTATACATGACTATGGGCATGGGAGAAATAATCAACTAGTGTAAGTACCGGTGTTACGGCGTCAAATTTATACATGGGCAAACTGTAGTCTGTGACAATTGAGTTCGATAGACCCCACACCACTGGTACTAGGGAATGCAATAACCGGCCAATTTTTTTAACCGGTTATTAACCGAAGTGATGCCGAAAAAACCGGTTAACCGGTTAAAAACCGGTTAATTTATATTCGTCCATTTTTGTCGTTTTTGTGAGTGTATGATAATAAGAACTACTTTAAAATATTGCTTAGTCGATTATTAAACAAAATCAACTTAAAAAACAAACAATAATAATGGGAATTTTACTGACAGTATATCGTGATAATTTGGCCAGACGGAAAATAAAGAGTAAGGTAAGGCCTGTATTGAAACGGATTCACTACCTAGATTTACAATATGAAATGAACATGATGTTTTTTTATTAGTTTTTTAATGCGGGTAAATTACACCACATTTTTGTGTTACATAAAATCCAAGAAATCAAAATACATAGACAAATTAAATGGCGCTCTCCTATGGTCCAGACCAGGAATCTAACCCAGTGCCTCTGGTCTTCGGCCACCAGGGCACCCAGCAAGTGCAAGCAATTTTGCCATCTACTTTGACTTTTGTATCATTCTGGTTTAATAGGTTTTTTTTTTAACTTAAAACCGTATATTCTCGCTCGATCGTCAAAGCTGTAAAGTATTTGCATCGAGATGGGTACATGTGTAACACGTGTTCTCATAGATGGCGACTCCCTTGGCCACAGAACCCAATACTGTTCAATATGCCAATACTGCTAGACTTCGTTGGATCAAGTCTTTAAGTTCAATTTTCTCTTGCTCTTTATCATCGTGGCTCAACCCCAACTACGGTCAAATCAATGCTGGAAAAGCGTATTATTTAACTAAAACTGTGAGCCATTTTTTGTTAGCTTTTCCCGTAGCTTCACCTGCGTTATTCCCGTTTTTATATCAAGAGAAATCCTTACCAGGATATAAAGTATCCTTATCCAGGACTTAGTCTACTTCCATGCCTTTCATCTCAATCCATTCAGTTGATACTGCGTTATTAAGTAACATCCGAACATCTAAACCTCCAAACATTTTCACACACATCAATAATATTAGTGGTAGGTATGGTATTATTGACGTAATATTGCTTTATCGAATGGTAACCAACACTCGGTTGCGAACATCACTTTGCTAAAGTACCTGCTAGATATTTGCAGACACTTCTACATTCCCATCATATTATAGAGAAAGTGAAGAAATTTTCTTTCAGAAATGGTATAAGTAGTAATATAGGTTAACAAGTTGCGTAGGGAATCAGTTTTACGCAGGTTTTGCCACAAAGTATCAAGTTTTTGACATCAATTTGGCAGTAATTTCCGGCGTTAGCTTTAATTGATTTTTACGATTAACTGAAAATTTGTTGAAAAAAATTGTCTTTGGTATAAAACTTTTGTGACTCTCGTGTTTCCTATGGTGGAGTTTATAAATAAAGTACGTTTGGAAATATATAAAAAAACTCTTAATTTGGCGAACCCGTTACGAATCAGACGTTAAGACCTTAAAGGGACACAAGGAAAAGATGTAGACTGGTAACTATAATTGATTGAATCAGGCTGACTTGACTGTTGACTATAGAAAACTCCACTTACTAAATAAAAAGAAACTACAGGCAAGAAGAAAAAACATAAAGGAAAAAAGTGAGATGATGAGAGTTTGCTAATTAATACAAGTAATGTGTGTAAATTAGTGTGTAATGTTCAAATCGCTTCAATCTGCAGAAAAACTTAAAGGAACATAGTAAAAGTACCAATGTGATTGATTTTTAAAGGTTTCTGAACTCACAGAGTAAAACAAATGAGTAATCGGAAAGGAATACGGTAAAATTACAGATTTTTTGTCAATTTACTACAGTTTTTTACATTTCGGTTAAAAACCGGTTTCTGGGCTGGATAACCGGTTATTAACCGTTGCCAAATACAGGCGGTTAACCGGTTTTTCGGTTAACCGGTTAACCGGTTTGCATTCCCTAACTGGTACGTAGGGGGAATTGTTGTACCTATGGACGATTTTACCTGTGGATAACTTAAAAATTTAAAACCAACGAATTGAAACAAAATGACATCAAGTTATTATGTTTCGATTCGTTGTTATTTTTTAAGTTATGGTGTCCTCAGGTAAAACCGTTCATAATTACAACACTTTCCCTACCTACTTTCTTATTTGTACTCTCAACTGTAGTTTTAAGTTCTTACCGGCTCAACGCCAAGGTAGTGATCAGCAATAGACTGCGCGTGCTTGAGGGACAGCCGTGTGGGCGGATGGCCCGCGCAGGCGCCGGGCAGTGCCGCGTCCAGCACGCCGCACAGGATCCAGCCGTGCCGCCACACCGTGTCTAGGTGCTCCACTCGGACCGGGCCTGCTTCTGCCAGCCATTTCAGAATGTCTTGTTTCTGCTCTTCGCTTGAGAATACAACTGGAATTGAACAGTTTTCGGTGAGACGCGACTACTATTTACAGGTTATCAGGAGCGTATTACGTTAGCGTAGACTATCAGGCCAAGTCAATCCGATTTAGAAGTAGATACTTCCTGAATTCTGAAGTGTGTCATACGTTTTTAATTCACTAAGTTGAAATTGTCCTTTGAAATGTGTGCTAAATTAGGAAGATAAGGAGATACCTATTTAATTCGGTGAATCAAAGCGACGAGCAAGTTCTTAACATGAGTCACAACATTTAAGTTTGTCTTAAATTTAATTTATTAAGGCAGATGAGAATGTGATGTGGACTTTTGTTTCCACATATTAGGTATGTTATGGGTTATGGCACATCATTGGTTAGTTAATTTTGCATATAGGTACATATTTGTTTTGTAGGCACGTCGACAAAAAAGAGACTACAGCAAGTAACACATGCGTAAGAACCAAGTTATCTGCTGGTTCCTGAGGTTAACCGGTAGAGAATCGTGGCATCAAGTTCGCCTTTTGTACGATAAGTTTTATTGTATGCAATTAAGTTTAAGTACCTTGATATTATAATATGATCATTAAAAACTAAATTCACATGTATGTTTTGCCGATCCCAACATTTTCATTTTCAACCCTATCAATGTTGAATGATGATAATGCACGAACAATTAAACCGTTTATTACTCCAAAATTCATAAAAGAGCTGTAAATGCTTGTACATACTCGCTCTGAAGACGTTGTCAATGCTCTTAAGTAGTTTGAAGAGGAAGCTCTCCTGGCCCCAGAAAAGTGTGAGCAGCGTCGCCGGCGCGAGGTACCGCAAGGTCGTGAGGATAGCTTCGAGAGTCGCAGACCACATGCCTCGACTCGCCTCCAATTCAGGGTACTCCGGTATCGTGAACAATCCTGGAACAAAGACGAATGATTTTTATTTTAATAGTAGTTAACCTTAATACTGTTAAGAACTTATCAGTCGCAGTATCTACATATCACTAAGGTTAAGAGAAAAGACTCATATGGAACTTAAATATCTTGCCAACATAGAACTTAAATAGCGTTATATATTTTTCGGTGTAACTGGGGTATATGTAGCTGGCGTTCCCGATGATGCGAAGATGTGCGACAGCTTGTAATAAAACTCCGATATTCTGGACTGTATTGTATTTTCAGACATTGGTTCTGGTTAGGTACAGAGATTGTATTGCCTGTTTTGACCGTTAACAGTGGTAGCCGTTGAAGAAGTGTAAGACCAAGGAAATCTTGTAAGCAACGGTTAAGAAAGGTTAGGTATGGGTCGCGACGCTATTGGTCGGTTTTAAGAAGCGCGTTAACCGTGCGTTTTGCTACTGCTTAGGGCAGTGGTTATAAATTTATATAAAAGTACGAGTTGCGTTCGCAACACTATATTTGGAGGTAGGTTTACATAGTTAAGAACACTTCAGTTTTCTTTTCTCATGCTATAACTATTTATCTGATAGAGTCTGATAGATGACAACCCTAATTTAATTTGTTGTGACAACTCTGCTCATTAACAGAAGTTTACGGTTACCAGAATTAGTTATATTGTAGGTCCATTGTCACTGCCAAAACCGGCTGGCTAGACTAGTGTGTCTATATGAACTTGACTGTTAATGTTGATGTTTGCATGGTGTATCAATATCACTACCTACTGGTGATCGATTGTTCTGTAACCTGACACTTGGGAAACTAAGAACTGACGGAGAACGCCACGCTTCATCAATCACAACTAAAACGCGCCATATATATCGTAACACGTCTTTATTACGATAGGTACAAAGACGTGTTAAGATATATATGACGCTTTGGATGCTACAGACTATTTGACGCTGACTGTACACCACATGTTAGGAATTCAGTCTTGTAGTTTTTGCGTGATGCGCAAACACAAATTTCTATGATTTTATTGTATGTATGTATAAATGTATATTAGCTAGATGTTATACATGTACGAAACTAGAATAAAGATAACATTATACAAACCAATGCTTCGGGGATGTTCCTTGGCGAGTACATTTTCGTAGGCTTTAGTAAGTTCAGTAATTGAGTCAGACATTTTCTTAATTTCTAATTAAGGTTCCATGGCGAGTAGGTATTCCTAACTGGGTAGTAAATTACTTTTTATTCGGGTCTGGTCATCTGAGATATATACCTATTTGACGTTTTGTGACTACAGGTTAGAGTGTACCTATTTAATAGTAGGTACATTATGATACGGATGGGCTATGTTGGTCATTTGAGCCTTATCACACTTGTGATTTGGGGTCATCCACAAAGTACGTCACACGATTTAATGGCGAGGAGAAAAAAAAACATGAAATTATTTGAACAATGACTGAAATAAATGTGAAATACTTTGAACAGGGAATAAATGCACCATAGCGAGCTCGGCTTAAGTATGTTAATTGGTACCTAAACTCATTGAAGTACCTACGCCAAAAATAAGTTTTATAAGAACGGCTGGGGTTTTTTGTTGTGTCTCTATTGAATGAAATTTCCACAGGCTTACGCACTTTTCTTTTCATTTCGATGGCAACAAACTGCGTTCATGGCAGTAACGGTTCAGACCAAAAAAAAAATCAGTACTTTCTAAAAATTTAATGTTTTATCATTTTTTTCCTCGCCAGTGTGTTGAAAAGCGTCGTATGATAGATAATGTACTATTATTACACGGCGGTAGAAGGAGTGGCTCACTCCGTAACTTCGCCGCGCGGCCTTGAGGCCTCTGGGAGGGCCCTTAGCCATTGACTAGAAGAGCACGCGTTATGCGATAGAGAGAGAGACGGTCGTTCCGTCCGGTGTTCGGGCCGAACGACAGTTTTGTTAGAGAGAGTCTCCTGTACGTAGTAGTACCTACTACGTATTCTGGTCGTGGTATTACTTATTCTGTGACGGTAGTCATGCTGAGAGGTAGGCAAAACTCAAACTAGTGATATTGCGCTTTAGACTGTCTGAGACCAGCCCATCTATTGAACGTAAGTGCACAAATCTGTAAGATTTAGAACTTTTTTTCTTTTGTAAATGATTCTTTAAGGTGCTTCGATGCGCTAAGTTCTCCTTACAAACGAAATGGGGGTTAAGTTAACAATCCAGTTTATGTAACAAATCAAATTTGGTTGAAATTTGTACTCGTATTAGGTATGCTAATTTTTCTCTGCGCAAAACCAGTTTTATATTTTGAATTTTTTCTGTGCCATAAATTAGTTTCTAATGATGCTAATAGATGGTGCTGATGCATCAATGACCGATTGCATGTTATTGTGGGTTTTTGGGGTTTCTTGTTGTTCAATAATGTTGTGGTTATGTTGCCTTAGGTACTCTTATACTTTCTTTATCTAAACTGGTTGCCGCTGAAACACAGCTACTTACTTGACTTGCTATGAGATTTTACTGAAATAACAATACAGCTCACTAGTTATTTCTCACACCGCACTTCCAAATAACGTACAACATTGTCTAGGCAATGAGGTGACTGAAATGAGATCACCGAACTGTAACATTTTTTTCATCACACTTGCTCGAAAATGGTGTCATTACACGTAGGTTCTGCGGGCCGTAAATTACCTATTACGCCCTAGGGCGTCATGGTTTTCTTTTTAAATTTGAAACGATGGTTTTGTTTTACTCTTATTTGTCGTGTTCAAAGGAAATGCCAATTTACTTTTTTAACTTTTATCACTGAAATATTTATTTAAAGAGAACTGTTATTGCAAATACATATAAACACATATTTCTGTTACATTACTTTAATGTTTAAATAGTGTATTTCAGTATTTTGCAAATATAAAACCAACCGTTTTAGGTCTTTACCGTTATGGTTTCCGAACGTGACTTGATAAGTATTCGCATTGTCTATGGATGTCACTAATGTCACTGTCAGTTTTACAATTTTATTTAGGTTAAGTAAGGTCATTTTAATTAGATTTCCTCACAAGTGTGATGAAAAACATTGTGTGTGCCACGGGCGGTAAAGGAATTACAAACTCGTGTTATTGAAGCCCTCGGCTTCGCCTCGGCCTTGTAACAAACACTCGTTTGTAATTCCTTACTTACCGCCCTTGATACACAATGTACTATATTAGTCACCTCGGCAAATAGTCTATCTTATCAGTATCTCCCTGTATAAGTATAACGTACAGGTATATACTAGATAGCAGTAAAGTCGTCTACAGGAAATTCATAAATGTGCGTTATCAGTGGAAGGTAAACACAATAATTGTTAAATGTAATCAAATTGTTTTATATTTGTTATTGTTATGATTCCTAAAGACTAATTGTAAACATTCAATAAACACTTCGAGAAAATGTAGGGAGTGTCCGCCTGTTATTGGTTTGTTTTGTCGGGCGAGGACGCTGCCATACCTCCAGATAACTTTTTCATTATTCGTAGTTGATCCCTATTGCCGTTGTTTTAAATAAACGATGATTTGGGGTATGAGAAGAACTCTCTAAAAGTAACTGCAATACCTAGGTAGGTACAATGTCGATTCTTAATTTCTGACACTTGTAATATAATAATATATCGATAAACTAAGTATCGGGAGGGAGTCACTAGCGTTGCATCGTTCTTGCGAGGAAAATCTCTGTACATATTATATGATACATCAAAGGTCGACTCTAATACAGCAAAATGTATACCTTAACTGTTAACTGTGATTTGTTTACAGGTTAATTACTAAACCACCTTATTGCATTATGATTGTTCAAAGAAAATTTCTGGGACAGGGGTCACAAATTAATGATCGTGACTGTACCTACTGGGAGCTTATTTTCGGGTTCGATCGATATGTTACGATAATTCCTGAAAAATGAACTAGGTGTTGAAATAAATCAGATTACATTTTATTGCTTATATTTTAATGGGCTGAGCAAATTCCATTATACAGGGCGACTTCAAATTGATAATACAAAACACTTGATTATGGCTCAGTTAATGCCATGTATGTAACACATTAACCCCTATGTTAAAATTTGCTGTATTTAATTATTGCTAATTTTCTAACAAAACAAATAATTACAGTCCTAAAGTGTGGTTACACTCCATTAAATACCTAAGTGTCATACCTGTCACTCGTATTTTCTTTGACAACTGACAATTACTAATCAAAACACGTTTTCTTCATAAATATTGCGGCATGTGACGGATAACCAAAGAGGAAAGTGTTCATTTGAAAATCTTTAAACCTCTTTGTTTATTATTATGGTAGGATAACCATGTTAAGCCAACAAAAATGGGATAAATTAATATTAAAAAAAAACATACTTCTGATTATTTTAAAAGTATGTGACTTAATTGAGGGGCTAAGTTTAGGGGATATGTATGTAAAACATTCATTTTGTATTACCAATTCGAAGTCATCCTGTATACGTATACGTAGTAATAGTATGCGACATTATTAAGTAGTATTTGTTATATTTAAACTGAGCATCATTTTAAATAAATGATTGCTCTCAAAATAAAAATTATCGTCGAATATTATAAAAGTCACTGGCCATAAGTATTATAAGTTAGGTACACCTTAAGCAGTTATTACAAAATATATAAAACATTTAGATATTAAATATACGGTAATCCAAGATTTTTCCCTTTTTAGCCATGGCTCTCTATTATGAAACGGTTAACAGCTCTGGTGGCAATCGCAGGGAGACAGCGTGGTATATCGTGTTTTTAGGACATTCCTATCTAATACTATTCAATCTATCTTGTTACCTAAGTTAGAGTAGATGATGGACGCCGGCAGCAGGGTGCCCTCCTTTCAAGAAGAAAGTACTCGAAAAATATATTATTACTCAATAGCGTAATGTAGGTATACTTACACGTGCACCTCCCTAAAAATTATCCTAATCATCCTGCCAACACCCATGGTATAGGTAACTCCAGGAATGATTTCAAAAGAAAAATGCCATAGTTTATTTTTTAATTCCGATCATAATCCGGTTCCGGGCCTACCGAGTACCAAACTGTCGTTACGCGACGAGTGACATTTAACAGGTCACGAGGACAGACAACGAATCCTATCAATCCTATGTAGGCAGTAGGCATCTAAAATATACAAACGTAATGTAATACAATTAATAACGGTCCAATTATTACTCTAACAACCTTCCAGAAAATGTGGGTTAGGGTGATATCTTCAGAATCGCATTGTGAGAGACTAAATCACAATAGCACAAACAATAACGGACAGTTCGGGATTTTCTCAGAATTCTCGCTTTATTATAATAGTTGTGTGAAATATATCAAGGCTTGGATCAAGGGCAGACGTTATGACATTGGGACAAACAACGGTGTTTGTAACGCTTTTTTTTGTATCGTACTTAGGTAGGTACATTTAAGATTTGTAGAGTTTTGTAAGTATACAAGAGTTTTTTTTATTATTTGTTTTATTAACAGTTCTTTGATTTATTGGGAAATTGTGTAAGTATTTACGATCGAAATTTTAGATCTTAAAGCAAAACTGATAGTTTTGGAATTTACTTAATTCGACCGTCAACGAGTTGAGATATAAATCAATAGGTATGAAACGTGTTGATCTCTTGAGTCCCAAAGCAAATCTTTAAATAGAAGAAAAATGAGACACTTTGAACTCTATTACTTAAAGAAACGGTACTTGTTTTGTATCAGCTACATACTGAAGTTTGTAATAATTTGACGAGTGATAAAAACATCAGATACCGACAGAAAATGATTGATTATCTGGGAATGTTGTAAATCACATGTTTCCTTTTGCTTTGTTAAATAACAAGAGTTATGTTTTTCGGTTAGTATAATATATTTTTTTATTATACTCGTATGAATATAACGTTTTAATATATTATTTCTAGAATTATGGAGATAGGGCAGTTATTACTGATAGTTACAGTCTTACAGTAGCGAAGGTTAAATTTTTAGACTGCCAATTAAGACATAAAACTTGATACTTTGTTATTCAAATTGGTCAAACATGTTAGTGTATTTTACCCACATTTTTTCTAGACAGCATTATTTAATTAATTCACTTATTTCACTAAAACATTCAATTACGTGTCATTGTAAATGATTTAATTTAACTAACCAAGTACCTACCAAGTAATGTGACCAATAACTAGAAGAAGATAAATATGAACTACCTACTAGGTACTTGAAAAACCTGTACGATACATATCATTACAGGCGTTTTTGTTGTAAGTAAACTACAGAAGTAATTAATCCATTGTAGTACTCCCTAAAATGAATGCTTAATACATACATAAAGCTTTACAATGGAATCTCATTGGAAGCCGTCATCCTCACCGTTCTTTATTTGTGTAGTAGTAATATCAACATTTATGATGATAGCCTTAGTTCGGTAGCAACCGTTAGGTACTTATAGGTTATTCGAGCAGTGGAAGCAAATGATGATCTTCTTTTTGATGGTATGGAGAACCGACCGATTCGTATAGGTACTTAACCTTAAGTCACAGGTAATTGTTTCATTTTCTGACGTTTTTATTTTACTAACTTGCCTACTCTATGTGCCAGTAATCGGTATATTATTGTGGTAGTACCTAAGTTATATAACATCACGTATTTCATGTTTATTTATAACCAGCAAATGGCCAGACTTAAATACCTACGCAGCTACTTTACTTATCTTTGAAGATTAAAATATCTAGGTCGTATCGTTCGTTGTGCTCGTAAAAAAGAAAATTTCCATGAAACGAGCATAAGTATCCAACACTAGGTATACCTCGATTTGTAGGTATACGCCACATGAGTTATGCGTTATTCCATGATTTCGTGAAAAATGGGAATCATACGAAACTTTTAGGCATCACGTGAACTTAAGGCCTTTTTGATTCTTAACCTCTCATAATAAATCAATGCACATTCGAATACCCAAATTCCTAAATCTTTTAATTTATCCAAATGAATGAAACTGTTTCGTGCGATTAAATATTAAATTCAATATTTTCCACGATCAAATTCAATATTTTCGAAGCAATACGATTCTATGTTTCTATCTCGTTCGATTTTTCTAAATTTACGACACGATCATCTCATCTCAGGGCATTTCTCCAGAAATATGTCTGCGACTCATTCAGCTGTCTCCATACATTTAGTATGAAAAAGGGCCAGAGGAATGAGGTGACCGCAGACATATTTCTGGAGAAATGCCCCTCAGCCTTTATAAACTGATATTTAACTTCACTATTATGTATGCTACAAACGCATTATTTTAATTAAGAATTGAAGGTAAAATTATATTTCAGACATTGAAATGTCAATATAACAACACAAAAAACATGTAAGATCTGTGTGACGGTGTTTTTATAGATTTTCTTTTACTTTTTCACTGCACTTTTTACACGCAAGCCCGACGCCGGCGCAAGGAACACTGGCCGCTGTTCTAAGGTGAGATTATCAATTGTTTTATATCAGGCAGTCGAGCATGATATCACTGGTGCAAAGATAACCACAGAGATTCCAAAAGAGCACCAGTGAAGATTATTTTAGGGTTAGGTATTTGAATAGGCGCACTTAAAAAATACTTTTTATAAATTCACATTTTTACAATAAATTTATTAAATCGGGGACTAAAAGACGAGAATACTTAATGCAAATAGGTACAGATGTAGTGCAAAATGATTTTCCTTCGTACTTTATCGGAAAAGTTAGTATTTATCGTGCTCTCTCAATTAGCTTCAGTAACCTACCCATCTTACAGCCGTAGGAGTAAGTCGCGTCAGCGGACCAATATATATATATATATATATATATAGAGTGACTAATACGCAATTCAAATATTCGCTATAGTTTTGATTATATTTCCAGTTTACTTATAAAAAGGCTGTATTACCATGCCGAAACCTCGAAAACGGTTAAACAATCCAGTCCAAGGAATTATATTTAATATACAGGGTGACTGGAAATTCGCCGTATTCCTTGATAGGGGTTTTTCTACAGCTCATTTGCAATGATTTAGGCCCAGTCAACTAGGGGTCAAAACTCCTTGGTTTTCGAGATATTCAAGTTTTTTGGTTTTCTTTTTAAATACCCGCCTTTATTTCTTGACATAAAACTGGTGACTGTGCAATTGTTGTAATGTTTTGGCACTTTTTACTATTGTAATGTAATCAGTAGTTTATTAGCTATTCAAAACATGTTTTTTTTTATTTCAAAATTGCGTAGTTTCTACACAATCATATACCTGTACTTCATATCAGAAAATAGCAAATTCAAAAATAGCAATAACTCAGAGTATTTTGGCAAAGTTCAACAGCGAATTTCGGACGCAACGGGCATATCGCATATAAAGTCCAAATTAATAGAAACGATAAATTTCAAAGGCTGTGATTTTACACTAAGAAAGATACTTCGCCAAATGGGTATTCTATTCAAGAAAATTACTAACAATAGAAAAATGCTGATGGAAAAAGATGACGTTAGACTTAAAAGAGTAAAGTACCTGGACCTTATAAGGAAGTACAGATCTGAAGGCAGAGATATTGTGTATACGGACGAAACTTATGTTCATACATCTCATTTAACAGGGAAGTGCTGGATCGATTCTACGGATAAAGGAGTGAAACAGTTAATCTCAAAAGGTCAACGTCTTAGTACATGCAGGTAGTGCCAAAGGATTTTTACCGGGTGCTCTACTTATGTATAAGTCTACTGATAAGAGCGAGCGGTGATTATCACGATGCCACAAATAATGCTAATTATGAAAAATGGTTACAGAATCAACTTATTCCCAACTTGTGTCCTAATTCTGTATTAGTAGTAAGTAGACAATGCTGCTTATCACAATAAACATGTGGAACGCCCGCCACACGCTCGCACGCCCGTTGGTAACAAAAGAGTGCTGGCTGAGGCGATTGTGAATGAACTCTTCGCCTGCTACGTATTTTTCCCTACACCTAGTAATACTTTCTATGATAAAACACTGTTTTGGATATGAAGGGATTATACTTTAATAGTGTTTTTCTTACACACTAATCGGAAACAACTCCTCAGAAATGCATATATTTGAAGAATGCATTAAACTGGAAATGGTATTATGACACCTCATGTAGCACCGTAAAAATGTCATTTGCGTTGATATTAACCTCAAAATAAAGTAACGTTACGCTACTCGCGAGTAACGTGCGGCTGCACTACTGACACGATTTGTACAGTCAGCAGAAAATAAATCTCCACGGGCTAGGTGTAGAACGGTATTTGAATATTTGACAAATATAGGCAAGTGTTCTTCGATAGTACATATTTGAAATGTAATAATTTGACTGATTGATACGAAGTCACTAATATAGATTATGCCGGCATGGCAACCCGGAGATGTGCACTACTGAACATAGATCTCCTCCACGACTGAAATTACGAACGGTAGCTTTTTGTCTACATCGACTTTCCATACCAGCATAGAATACTTCAATATTATTCAAATGTTATCTCAATATTACCTCTAAAACCCTAATGAAACCAACTTATACCTAAGTATATATTTTCTTCCCAAGTGGCTTCTCGTGGATATAACGATTAATCTTTGAATCGATCGATATGTCGCAGCCAACTGGTTTAATCAGCCGTTTGGTTAAATGCCTAGCATTTTCACTAAATTATGACCCGCCAGCAGGTCGACGAAGCCCCGCTACGTGGGGCTTCTTTTTCTGCTCTGAGAGACACAAGCTAACTAACAAACCTAACCTAAAATTTAAATGACAAGGCTAGGCAGTTAACTAAATGGCTAATTAAGGTAGTTGGCGGCGACAGATATAACATAATAGTGGCTCGCGTAGGTATAGTACGCATCATTGATTAAGTTTCTAACCCTTATCAAATTATCAGTGCTATTAATAAATCAAATACATTTCAAAGATTGCCTTATAGTACATTACTTACCTAGGGTGGTAATAGTATTTTATGCAACAGTTGTATAAGAAGGTTCAAAAAATGCGAATTGCGTGAGTTGCGATACGAGCCGCGAATGCGGCGAGTATCGCAAATAGAGACGCAATGAGCGTTTTTTGACTTAATTATACAACGTTGCATACAATACTTTTTCTACGACAGGTTTTAAAATTATAAAATACAAACAAGGCATAACCTGCAAAGAAGGCAAATATGACGTATGACTGTCAGTATGTGTCTATGGTAAACTTTTTATTTTTTAAATGAAGTTGACACGCAGTGAATATATTAAAAATACTTTTGTTTTTATGTTGGCATCAATGAATTTAGTTCAGAAAGTTTTGTTTTTCTTAAAACCCGTAGGATTTTAATTGTTTGTTAAGTTGGTAGTTGTGCATTTTTACCGTAAAGTTAAAATTGAGCGCTTAATCCTTGTTGCGAAACGTTTAAAAATTATCACAATTTTTAACCCTTGTTCTTAGTAAAACTAACATTGTCATTTTAATTCATTCTGTTTTATTAATTCATTCAGAAATCAAATTATCTTTTTATTGTCAATTATTCTATTGCATATTTTTTAAATAAAATATTCAACAAATGTATTAAATCGTAAATGTCGAGTCACAGTATGTAATTTCAGCTTTGGCAACATTATGTATTCAAAACGGTCGGTTTCAAAAATACCTATCAATTGTCATTCTTACCTATTATTCACGGCAACGGCTCGAACTTACTTTTTCTGTTAAACTTTCTATTTTGGATTACACCAGTTTAAAATTACAGTCCACTTTTTCAATTCCACCACCATCGAAGATCCAGTTCCTGTATTACTCAAGGGAGTAGCGGATTTATTCAATCCTTGACCTCAGTTTAACCTAGATTTAGAAGTCTGTGGTTGCTAGCAATAACGTAAAGTGGCTATAACAACACTAGTGCTGTTATGGGGAATAGAGTATAGACTTCTCTGAACTCATATTATATATGTTCTTATATTAGTGTTCGTGACCAAGTAAAAGACAGATAACAGTACAGGAGTAGAAAAAACAAAGAATGTCTCAGATCGTAGGTATTACGAGGTATACGAGCCGAAGGCAAGGGCGATAAATATGCGATCTGAAGCTTTCTTTATTAACGCCCGTGGTAAGTAGGTACACAATTTTATGTGTCCCCCAGGCCATGAAGTGGGATTTTCCGCACGTGTAGCAGCCGATTAATTCCACTTTATGGCCAGGTGTGACGTAAATTAAATTTCTTAATATTGATGCAAAGCCAGTTTTTGGATACATGTCATCGCAGTTAAAAAATTCGAACAGGTTTGTGCATTGTTAAAATAATACAGTTATTTTACCGGAAAGTACCGGTAAGAATAACCTATGTAGTTATTCTTCCCACTGTCAAACTTAGAAAGAATTTGGTATCGTGGCACGGTAAAGTTGTCAAATATGTATTTTTGCGGACGCTGTGGAGTTGTTAACCCATTGAACGCTATGGACGCCTGGAGTGGTCTTAGGTGGTATGGAGTTAGGTAAGCTCTGTTATCGTGCTTACAGTGTCAACTTAAACATTTTCATTCAGTTCAAGGTCAAAAGAACCTAACTTATATTATTTAAACCAATGGGTAAGTTAAGTAGTAAACCAATTGACGTAACACGCGGTGTTAATGATTAACGAATGGCGTTCAAATAGTTAAGAGTAGACACATACCAGCTTCGTAGATGCTTGTAAAACGTTATGCATTCAACGTATTACTTACTGTACAAAGACTTTTAATTATAAACGCAATAGTGGCCAACCTCAATTAAATTTCTTAATTAAAAACATGTTCTCATGATCATAAAGTGAGTTCATTAAACAACTAGGTACATTGATTAAGGCTGAACATGCCAAGCGATTTTACCGCTGAGTGCGTTTACTTTAAGCCACATTTCAACATAATATTAATATAATAATTATATTGTAGGAACATACTTGTGATATCATAAAAAATATCAGAGTAGAAAACGTAATGAATTTTTATCTCACTTTTATCGATGGTTTATTTGTATTAACTTTCACAACCTGATAAACGATTGTTTTCCTATATATACCAATTGCTTTAAACAATGACTGGGTATACGGTATATTTATTTAGTGACACACCTCTGGTAGGTACTAGATAGATAAGTATTTATTTGACGTTGTCGGCAAAGATTAATCAATTTCCGCCGTCTTTAGTGACGTGTAGTCGTTAAAACTTCGCTGAATTCATTATCAGTGAAGTTGTTGCATGATATGATGTGAACCTATTTTGTTGTACTCTTTAGACAAAATGCTAGATTTATACCTGTTACCTACGTATATCACAAAATAGGCGCGTTATTATATGTAGAGTTGCGGAAAATGTGGTTGCGCTAACCCGTAGTGCCTTATGTATTTAGCGAAATATTTAATAATTTTCACGACGTCCAATTTGTTGTTACAAAGTGTAGTAACATCTGCATACAAAACATTCAGTTTGGGCAAATGTTTGTTAACAAGAGTGGCATTATTCGCTTTTTACTTCGCGGTTACCTGGTTATCAAAGATTGAAGAAATAACTGGCCAAGAGCATGTCGGACCATGCTCAGTGTAGGGTTCCATAGCCGTAACTATAAGGTAAAAAATACGGTGTAAAAAAAGTACAACAACAAAAGAGCGTATCTTCATAGCAGTTACGTCCTTTTGTTGAGAAGCGCAGTTTATCGGCAATAACTCAAAAACGGTACATTCGATCTTGTTGAAAATAATTTTCGTTGAAAGTATTAATTAAGCGTTACCTTCGTGATTTTTTTCATATTTTTCGGACGCACGGTTTAGAAAATAGAGGGGGGGGGACACAATTTACACAACTTTCGGAGCGATTATTTCCAAATACATTCACTTAATCAAAAACATTACTTAGGAACCTTATAGTGTTTTTTAAAGAGCTGTCGAACTATGTACCACACGTTGATATTTGCTGAAAATATTTTTTTTACTGTCTTTAACATGTATGGAGTGCCCCCCCTAAAAATATTTATTTTAATTATTTATATACTAAACTAAGTAGCGGCTCATAAAAGACACCTATATTCCAAATTTCATCAATATCCATCATGTAGTTTTTGAGTAAAATGCCTGTGACATACGGACAGACAGACAGACAGACGGACGGACTTGACGAAACTATAAGGGTTCCGTTTTGCCATTTTGGCTACGGAACCCTAAAAACGGCTACCTACACGTTGTGTAGAAATACCGACCATGATGTGTGAAAATAACGCAAATGAATAATTATAAGTATCCACATTTGTCTGGGCCACGCAAATTAGTAATTTATGCACAAAAATGGCGAAACCAACCAAACCTACAGTTCCGTTCTGCTGACATTATGGGTGTCTTATACAACTGACCTATTGCAACAATTCCACACCATTCTAGTTTAATATTAGTAAACTGACAAAAGTATAATTTCGTTTATGTAAGTGCTATTACGTTAAGTACATAATTATAGGGCCTTGTCGGTGTAATCACGTAAGCTTGGGTGTCTTATTAAGAACAATTTGGAGGCGTTACTATTATCTCCATTACCTTCAACTAGCTGAGAACTGTTCTGTAACTTCTTGTTCAAGTTAAGCGTTACATTCTCATAGCGTAATAATAACTTGGATGTATATCAGGTCACAGAATATAGCTATCATTTACTCGCGGCTTCGCCCGTATTATTCCTGTTATTATTCCAAGGGAACTCTTTGCCGGGGTATAATAGTACATTACACAACTAGGGTGGCAATACAGAGAAAGGCCGAGATCGCAGAAGTTTGCGGCCCGAGCTGCAAGCGAGGGACGTAAATATGCGATCGAGGGCTTTCTTTATTACCTCCCGTGTTGTGTACATCATTTTATGTCTACACTTGGCCAGAAAGCGGCTTTTTCCGTACGCGCAGCGTGCGGGAAAAGCCACTTTATGGCCAGGTGTGGCATAAAGTAAATTTCAATCCAGGACTTGCATGCCAAATTTCAGCTCAATTCATTCAGTTATTATCGCGTTATTTAGTAACAAACATCCTAATATCCAAACATTTTCACAAAGTTTCACATTTAGGTATAATATTTGATGGGAGCAGTTGTGGAGTAGGTAAATGAGAATAGTCGAGGTAGCATAACAAGAGCTTGTATGTGGTCATTCATGACAGTTTTTTTTTGATTTAACGACATGTTTTGTAATGGCAGATAACATTAATAATTAGACCTAATCTGGACCTGGGGCCCAATTCTTGGGCTAACGAGATGATCTCAGGTTCCAGGTTTCATCGAAGATACGTGAAGATGCTTAAATTCTTAGAATACGAGTATCACTAAAGAGATGCATTTCCAACGAATGGAGAATTAAAACTCCTTAGACGGTAGAAACGCTTCAATTTAGGTTATTTTCTTCATTATTCAAGACGTGTCTTGATGTTTTTGAAGTTACCGTTGAGTTCATGACTGTTGCGATTTAATAGTATCCCGTTGATATGTATTTTATTTATTTTTCATGAAGAAATATTTTGTCAAATCACCTCTACATAGCCAAAATTACAGTTTACATAGTTTTTTTACTCTTAATCCATTATAGGCAATAAAACCATAGTACATTACTTACCCAGGGAGGTAAAACAAATAATGAGTCAGATCGCAGGTATTTCACGCCCGAGCCGAAGGCAAGAGCGATCAATATGCGAGCTGAGGCTTTCTTTATTACCTCCCGTAGTAACTACAAAATTTGACATCTCCCCCAGGTGTGACGTAAAATATTATACCCAATCGTGCACCGTTTAAAACTCATACATAACTAAGTATTAATAGGTTAATCAGTTCGTGGAAATTCTAAGTATTATATCCTACTACATAATATTATAAATGTATTATAGTATTTTATGCAACAGTTGTATAAGAAGGTTCAAAAAATGCGAATTGCGTGAGTTGCGATACGAGCCGCGAACGCGGCGAGTATCGCAAATAGAGACGCAATGAGCGTTTTTTGACTTAATTATACAACGTTGCATACAATACTTTTCCTACGACTAGGTTAAAATATAAAATACATGGACGTCACGCGTGTCTCGTCCGGTCTCTCCGAGTGTGTACAGCCGGCATGACAGTTGTGTCTATGGTAAACTTTTTTTTGATATGGCTGGTGACACGATGTGACGATAATTAAAATACTTTTTTTTTATGTTGGCATCAATTAATTTACTTCGGAAAGTTTTGTTTTTCTTATGAATCGTAGGAATTTAATTGTTTGTTAAGTTGGTAGTTGTGAATTTTTATCGTGAAGTTAGAATTGAGCGCTTAATCCTTGACCTAAGTTTAACCTAGATTTAGAAGTCTGTGGATGCTAGCAATAACGTAAAGTGACTATAACGACACTAGTGCTGTTATGGGGAATAGAGTATAGACTTCTCTGAACTCATATTATGTATGTTCTTATATTAGTGTTCGTGACCAAGTAAAAGACAGATAACAGTACAGGAGTAGAAAATAGTATTTTATGCAACAGTTGTATAAGTGGGTTCAAAAAATGCGAATTGCGTGAGTTGCGATACGAGCCGCGAATGCGGCGAGTATCGCAAATAGAGACGCAATGAGCGTTTTTTGACTTAATTATACAACGTTGCATACAATACTTTTTCTACGACGAGGTTTTAAATTATAAAATACAAAATTAATCATAACCTGGAAACAAGGCAAATATGACCTTTGATTGACAGTATGTGTCTATGGTAAACTTTTTTATTTTTTATTTAAAATATACTTAAATTAAAAATACTTTTTTTATGTTGGCATCAATGAATTTAGTTCGGAAAGTTATGTTTTTCTTAAAAACCGTATGAATTTAATTGTTTGTTAAGTTGGTAGTTGTGCATTTTTACCGTAAAGTTAAAATTGAGCGCTTAATCCTTGACCTAAGTTTAACCTAGATTTAGAAGTCTGTGGCTGCTAGCAATAACGTAAAGTGACTATAACGACACTAGTGCTGTTATGGGGAATAGAGTATAGACTTCTCTGAACTCATATTATGTATGTTCTTATATTAGTGTTCGTGACCAAGTAAAAGACAGATAACAGTACAGGAGTAGAAAAATAATATTAAGATGTTTGGATGTTTTTTTTTACTAAATAACGCAGTAGCGATTGAATAGATTGATATAAAATTTGGCATACAAGTTAATAAAGTCCTGGATTGAGGCATAGGATAATTTATATTCCGTTAAAGAGTACTTTAGGGTTCATGTGAACAATGTTGGCAAAGCTCCGGGTTAATAATACTAGTTGTTATCAATGGTCTTGTCATAGTCTCGATAGAAAAAAATCTCGATATTTGTCTAAGGCCTCTAAAGCCATTCATGGAAGATTCGCCTCTGGCTTGGGTTCTGTGAGCTAAATGTGCTACTAAACCAATCGGTCGTTACGTCGAGTAAGCCCTCGTTCCAGTGACATTAAGTTCGACTTGCTTTTACCGTACGGTAAAATGTTCCTCGTAAGTGTCTTTTTAGCTTTATTTCGATTCGGTACCTAACTATTTTTAAGAAACTACTACGAGACATACCTGCATTACCGAAAATAATATATGGTGAAAAGGAAACACTCAAAAAGTATTGGTTTTGATAGATGATATAGTTGTGGCGTAATATATTTTTCAAAGATCTATCTGATTAATATACTTCTCGTATTGTATGACACAATTTAATTGTATGTAGGTAGGCAAAAAAAAAATACAAATCCCTTTAATTGTCGGTTCATTTAATGAAAATGAGAAAGGGTTAGTGGTGTAGTCATATACTCGATAAAACAACGATGAATAATGTGACGTTAATAAAATTGCTCCATAGGAAATGGTAATTTTTATGGGGGAAATGTATATAAATATGCCCTCGTTGTCCGGAGGGGAGATTAATTGAGTATGCAGGTAACTGGCCGACTGAATTAACCAACTGAATGTGGGGCGAGGTAGGGTCAGCATACAGCTCAATTTTATTGCCGTACACAGCTTGTGACTGTCGGGTTGTCATTGTAAACGCAAGGATATCAGAAACAAATATAAATAGTAGGTACATGTGCACTGCATCTTCTCTGCACACTATGCAAAGAAGATCGACAAATCAAAATATTGTTTTTTTTAAATACTTGATTGAATCAGGCGTTGCTTTGAGGAAATCCATGTTAATTAAAACAATAATATTGCTTTGCTAATCCGCGATATGATAACGTGTTAGTCAATTTGTGCTAGTCCAGTAGACTTGTGTATTTTAGAGAGATTAAGAAATATAATAAACCACTACCTAACATACAAAAATCGAGACGTGTTTCGCCTCTCTACGAGGCATCCTCAGGAGAAGCTGGAGCTATGTTGACAGTCCGGCGTCCGTTGCTGGATGAGGGATGATTGCTCATTCCAGCAACGGACGCCGGCATTACATAGTTAAGTGGACAATATTTATTTACATGAAACCGTGGCAACATCTGAAATGTGCAATTGTTAGTTCTTAACCTCATTCTCACTTATTTCTTTTGATACCCATATTGGAAAATTACCTAAGTACCTACCTTTTTGGTTTAATTCACAAAAGAAAAAATACGAGTCCAATATTTTTTGATAAAGTAACTGACGGACTATGTAACAAAATACCGGACAAGTGCGAGTCGGACTCGCCAACCGAGGGTTCCGTACAAATTCGTAGGTATATATTAAAGTACTCTATAATTCCTATAAATGTTGATACCCTCAGTAAAGTCTATTTTTTATGATTTCATTATAAATGTATAGATTTCAGATTTTTCCCTATACTTGAACAATATAAGACGGTATTACTTGCCAAATTTCATAGTTCTAAGTCAACGGTAGGTAAGTATCTTTTGAATTTAGATTTCCTTGAGAGTGTCTAAATTTACGTTTTTTGCGGCATAAACTGCCGTTTCTTTTTTCACGTTAACGTAGAAGTTTGATTTTTTCACAGTTTCAAGGGACCGTAGACCTGTATATGTATATGGTTTAAATTTCAACTCGATAACTCTACGCGTTCCCGAGATAAAGGGTCTTCTTGACAGACGGACAGACAGAGGTTCCGTTTTTTCCTTTTGTAAGTTATTACTTAGTTCGCGCGCCACAACCAGTTATGTCACACCACGTCACTAGCGCAAGTAGCGCTCCTTAGTGCTGCACTTAATTGTATTGGTTATTATCGGATAGTACTAGGTTACGTAGGGGATAGTTACTATTAGGTGTTGTTGCTGACTGTCCACGGCGCTTGTACCACAACCAGTATCGTGGCTGACAAATCGTTATCAGTAGTGTAATTCAGACATTCGCTTTGCGTTCCTAATATCACTAGTAGTACTCACTAGTAATAACAGTGCGTGGCACAGAGGCCTTACTTCTCACCGTCTAATCTTTCCTGCTGCGCACACACACACACACACACACACACACACACACACACACACACACACACACACACACACACACACACACACACACTTCGTGACGCATGCGCTGGTTCATTATTTCTTTTTTGTATTCACTCAATCTTGTTTGTTTTTATTATTAGTCAAGTGTTTCACATATAACACTCCAGGGCCCCAAGATACAGGCTCAGCCTAGTTTGAGGTCCGCCGGGTATCAACTTTTATGTACATTTCTTGTGTTGAGAAGCAAATAAACTATTTTGTATTTTGTCATCGCGGGTCAAACTATGTCAGTTTGCTCGTCGGTTCGACTTTAACGGACCACAGCATGCCCTTTGATTACCAACTTTTATTACTAGCTCTCCGGGCAAATTATAATAGCAACGATTTTGACAATGCAGCTCTGAATTGCACTACTGGCTACACGGAGTTAATCTAGATTTATATAACTTCACCTGTATCTAGTTGATACCATGACTGCCGTATACCGATGTAACGAACTAGCTACATTGTACCAGTATCGATTAGTTGGCTCATTATCTTCAGTTACTATCCTTACGTCATCGTCGGCAATTATTATTATTATACAATGTTGCCCGAACTAAGACTTGACTCTACTACTAACTAGGTAGGTACCTGCTACTGCTGCTAACTGAACTGAGTTCTAGTTTGCCTTAAATTTCGTCTACGGAAGTGGAAAAGTAATAGCTCTGTTTTTCTTCGCCGTACTTGGGTAAAAAGTATGTTAACCCTAGGATTCTAGGATTTACTCGGTATGGTAGGTGGTATTGGGCAATTTTATAACAAATTACATGTCAGGTAAGTTGGCTAAAACAGGAATCGTCTGTCTAATCTGTGTCACATTATCATCAGCCGACGAGTCCACTGCTGAATCTAGGCACCCAACCGATTTATTAATGAGGATAGGTACAGGCCGTAATAATGCATGCTAATATTCTTTTTTTTAAGGCTACAAAGCAATCTTAAGCGCGGCATCTAACGTAGTTACGTTGTTACGTATAAAAATGCGACATAAATCCTCTTAACATATCGGCATAAGGCGTCTTAACGTGCGCCGGGTTAATATTTTGTCATGAACATTGAACAGCACATAAGGCTTCGTTGTACAATAAGCTTAGATCAATAGAGCAGAAATGCATCATTAATGAATAGTATTCACAATTGTTTTGTAAAAAGTTTGAGGTTAACTTACGAAGTTATTTACGAAGCCTCCTTCGCCGTTGTACTGGTTGTACGTTCTTTGTACTGTTTCTGTATGATTTTACGTGCAATAAAGTGTTTACATACATACATCCGAAAGGTGCAGTTCACGCAACACTAAATTAATGATGATCAAGTATCTGATACATTTATGTACTCGTAGGTAGGTATGCTAAGTCGTATCAGGCATGCATTTTACCTTAATTTACACGTAGGCTTTTCATGACCTGTGGTCCGTTTATACGACCTACAAATAACAATATTACAGGTCTAAACAAGTAATATTGGTTAAAAAAACAACAATATTGGTTGGTTTGACCATCTTGCTAGTTTGGATTTTTAAACAGTGAATTAGTAACAGAGTTAGAAACAACCCCCAAAATAGACCAAATATGTGTTGTAGCGAGTCATAATGTGTACCGCTAATTTGTCGAGAGTTCCGTGTCCCATCTATCTCGATGACGGAACATTTCATTAGCCCGCCATCTAGCCCACTGGTTGCGGTATTGGTTTGCGTTTGGGTTTAGATGAGCTTGATCATTTCAATTTAGTCGATTAAATTTCTATTGTTTGTATCGATGCGATTTAGGTATTAGGAGCTTCTCATTTAGTTAAAGTTGTGGTGCTTTCTTTTATGTATCTACAATTCTACATTAAAAAAACAAGCACTGTTCCCATCTTAAAAATTTAACTTAGTACCATTGGTCACTTAATATTAAGGCAAGCTAACCTCTGGCAACGATACAGTCAGTCTGAAATAAACCGGGATCTAGTAGGCCCGGCCCATTCGTTTTTACATTTTCTAGTTTAGGTATCGTGGTGTAGTTGAAGTCCTGGTATTAGATGCAAGATCTGGACCTTTCCCTCCTCCTCGCCTACATTTAGCCTATGCATTTTGCAGCTTACTGTAGAGGAGGCGGCCTAAGCTGGAGGACCAGCTCAGAGTTCTTCCTATAGCAGCTATAGCCGTAGGTCGCAGTAGGCCGCATTACAGAGTCCTTATGTACTTATACCGCATACTTATTTTCGAACACGATTTGCATACACGGCAAAGTGAAGAGCCATAAGCAAAATACCTACTTGGAATAATATTATGAGTTCTTTCATTTTAAAACAAAGGATTCTACTTTCTCCGAAATTATTCAGGTCTTGTGGTTTTGGACGATGATAGAAAACAGCGTAAATGGACAGGTACTTAAGAGTGGATAATGATGATGGTTTTTGTTGGTTAGTCTGTATGAAGCTAAGTTGTTGCTCAAATTACTAAACTGGGTCAATGAACACAAAAAAGGTCACCGAAAGCCTACAGTTTTCTTCTATGAGTGTCGGAACGAATCTTGAAGAGTAATTTGCTATCAATAGATAATCACTTTCGCAAATAGGGTAGAGAAGAGAAACAGGATAGAGTTGGTAAACATTAATAATCATATTTTCAGTAAATGTTTATGGAGATGTTTTAAAACGAATTGTCATAATATGAAATATATAAAAAAAATGAAGCAAATATGAGATCAGTTTAATAAAATCCCTCCAGAGTGTTACGTCAAAGTCGTAAAATGTCCAGTCTCGAAATTGCGTCCAGATCGTAAGAAGTCCATATCTTACAGCGTCTAAGTCGTATCAGATCTAAGTCTCCGACGGTCCAAATCGTGAAATGTCTAAGTCGTAAAATGTCAAGTCTTTACTTATGTCGAAGTCTCGGGCGGTCCAAATCGTGAAATGTCCAAGTTGTAAATATAGATATCGCCGCCAACTAGCTTAATTAGCCATTTGGTTTACTGCCTAGCCTTTTCATTAAGCGGCGCGATTTATTTAAGTGCCTGGATGAGCATCGGGCCGTCTTGGCCTTTCTATCAAACGGCTAGGCAAACTACTCTCGTTCGACAACATTAAAAAACCCGCCTAGCCGAGTACGTCAAATTTTAGTTATATAAATCTATTCTGTCCTATAACCTGATCTCACATGGGGATTCGTCACATTCGTCAGGCAAACATGCGAAGCGACTATAGACAACGTATCCAAGTTACTAGAATTGGTATACTATGACTTGATCCCTTACAGGGATAAGTTCGCCTTTGTACATAACCATTGATTTTTGTACTGCTTATGTACAAACAGCAACACAGTTAACTATACACTTCAAAAATGGGAAATACTGCAAGAAAGAGAATCACACTTGAAGGCGTCGTGTTATGCATGTGTGCGTGTGTTTATGAGTATAAATTAGTTTATTTCATCCCAACGTTCGTCTGAAAGCTAAATCATAATTTTGACAAATTCACCTGTCTTGTTGAAATAAAACCTTTATTTACAGTATGGAAAAAAAAAACTTTGCCCAAACAACTACAATGACAAAGCTCAAAGGCACATTACACATACGTAAACGTTATTTGATTTGAAGTTGACATAATACAAATATATATATCTCTTTCAATCGTTATCATTTTCTCTCTGCTCTGTCTTTAATGGGCAGTTAAGTGTGTTGCTGTTTGTACCTATGATTTCATGTGCAATAAAGTGTTTACATACATACATACTTGGAGTATGATGATTTTACGATCTTGACATTCTGCTACCTGGTTATTTTACGATCTTGACATTTTGCTACCTGGTTATTTTACGATCTTGACATTCTACTACCTGGTTATTTTACCATCTTGACATTTTCCTACTTGGTTATTTTACGACCTGGACACCTGGACATTTTACGACTTTGACGTAACACTCCGGAGGGTTTAATTTAAATGTTTTTCTTATTATTTTAATTTCTATTCAATGAGCACTGACTGTTTGAAACAAAAGAGACTAAAACTTAGTACACACACATTTATGAACATTTATACACTCGAAACTGCTAGAGGATGAAAATGTTTTACAATATTTATATATGCATTTTTATTACAAGTAATTACGATACATTCCACTTACTAACGTATAATTAATCTGTCACTTGCAAGATGTGCATCCTGCCTGCCCCGTGTGTGCACTGAACGGTAGCGTAAATCGATACAACTTTAATAAAGGACCAGAGATGTCAAAGTACTGTTAACTTGTATTGTGTATTAGGGAGTTTTAAACTGCAATCTAGTAAGTAGCGGAGTGGCGTACGTAATGTAATACAAGCCAATTAGGTGCATCACAAAATAAAATACGGCACAAAGGTGGCTTCAGTTATTAAATGCACTCGACGAGACTCTTTTCATCTCTTACAATACAATACCATTAGCAATTATCAAGTTCCAAAAAGTAAAAAACCGTAAGTCTACTGTACTTATAATACAAAACATGCCTAGGGCAAAGTGAATATTAAAAAAGAACATTGGTTTTACGAAATTGTTATAAAGCAGAAAAATTACTTATTTGTATTTAATATACGCTATACTGTTGAAATTATGAGGCAGACACGGGAATGGATTTATTTTTTCATGAATCTTTTTTACGATGAAGACATCATTTTATTAGACCGCATTTTTAGGGTTCCGTAGCCATAATGGCAAAAACGGAACCCTTATAGTTTCGTCATGTCCGTCCGTCTGTCTGTCTGTCTGTCCGTATGTCACAGGCATTTTACTCAGAAACTACATGACGGATATTGATGAAATTTGGAATATAGGTGTGTTTTATGAGCCGCTACTTAGTTTGGTATATAATTAATTAAAATAAATATTTTTAGGGGGGGCACTCCATACATGTTAAAGACAGTAAAAAAATTTTTTTTCAGCAAATATCAACGTGTGGTACATAGTTCGACAGCTCTTTAAAAAAAACTATAAGGTTCCTAAGTAATGGTTTTGATTAAGTGAATGTATTTAGAAATAATCGCTCCGAAAGTTGTGTAAATTGTGTCCCCCTCCCTCTATTTTCTAAACCGTGCGGCCGAAAAATATGAAAAAAATCACGCAGGTAACGCTTAATTAATACTTTCAACGAAAATTATTTTCAACAAGATGGAATTAACCGTTTTTGAGTTATTGCCGATAAACTGCGCTTCTCAACAAAAGGACGTAATTGCTATATGAAGATACGCTCTTTTGTTGTTGTACTTTTTTTAAATCGTATTTTTTACCTTATAGTTACGGCTATGGAACCCTACACTGAGCATGGTCCGACATGCTCTTGGCCAGTTTTATTTTATTTTAAATAGTGTCCGACCGAAACTAGTTTTAGCGGCCGAAACCGAAACTCCCATATAATCTTATATGGAACTTTCGGTTTTCGACCGTAGTTTCGTTCGGCTGGATGGTAGCCGAAACCAAAACCAAAAGTTTGGTCGGACTTTAATCGTTATTTCATTAGTTAGTACTTGTGTGATTTATGATATCAATTTGTCAATAGATTTTTCATGAGAATTAAAACTCTTTGTATGTGCGGGACCTTAGCTCAAAATACTGCCCCATTGACTGGAAGCAAATAATTTAAGACTCACATTTGAAGGACACCTTGGACACCTAGAACACCTTGAAACGACCTGAGCGACGCTGAGCTTCGCTCGGGTAGAAGATATTATTTTTTTCATTGGTACGATACAAGGATGGATTATCTAAATACGTATCTCTAGTTAGTAACATTTTCTGATCTATTTCTGAGAAGGGTAAGTCTTGTAAATGTACAAGAATCAGTATTGATTACTTAAAGTAATAGAATAATGTAAACGGATTATGCGGAAAGTCGTGAGCATGCCTTGTGAAATCGTTGCAATCGTTGCACCTAGTGATTGGTGGGCATTTTGACTACATCACATCTAATAAAGCACTCTTAATCATTCAACTACCTATTTCTCTGTTTCTTAACCTATGTACGTGAACATTCTCCGACTTCTATACATCAGGGTTATTATACATAGATTATCACTTAATGCGTCTGAATCAACACAAATGAAGGTGTGTTCTCTATTCTTGGTTGCGATCATCAATTATTCTATTCATTCACTATAATTACTTGTTACCACATCATTTCTAAGAAGCTATCACGCCTTATTTTAAGTTAGTATTGCTAAGCTAGGGATACATTATTTTAGAACAATATAGTTGGCATTGGAAACACATTAACATTATTTAGTGAAATAAATTCAAATGGTTTAATATTGGCCATATTTTCAAACCGGTTTTTAAATAGTGCAACGATGAGAACAGAAGATGTTTTCTCCATTTGCTAACCCAAATATTATCTGGAATAGATTATTTAGCGATACAATTGTCGGCTATCTACCTCTAACTGCTCATAATCTCCTTGTATTTTTTTTATGTTCAACTTATACCTAGTCTGAGGTCTGAATAAAGATAATTTCACAAAAAAATTCACAAATGATCATTTAACCACTAACGATTCACAAACTATTCATTTCACAAGCATACCATTTCTCAAAATGCTCATTTTATAAATGATTATTTGACAAATGTACATTCAGCAAATGTAACACTTTGCAAATATATTGAATTTTAAATAATCATTTAACAAAATGTTCAATTCACAAATAAATCTTTATTAGCAGTTATTTTGCAAAACTCCGACGGATTGATAAATTATTCTTCGATTAATACTGTATGTCTGCAATTTTTATTAGGGACAAATAAAAAATAGGCAAGTAATTATTTCATACAAATACACAGTGTACATGTACAATGTACTCGTAAATAATTTTTCTACTCCTGGTACTTTAATCTGTCTTTTACTTGGTCACGAACACTAATATAAGAACATACATAATATGAGTTCAGAGAAGTCTATACTAACAGCACTAGTGTCGTTATAGTCACATTACGATACTGCTAGCAGCCACAGACTTCTAAATCTAGGTTAAACTTAGGTCAAGGATTAAGCGCTGAATTCTAACTTTACGATAAAAATGCACAACTAACAACTTAACAAACAATTAAATTCCTACGATTTTTAAGAAAAACAATACTTTCCGAATTAAATTCATTGATGCCAACATGAAAAAAGTATTTTTTATTATAGTCACTTCGTGTCACTGACGAGTGACTTCTAATTAAAAAAAAGTTTACCATAGACACAAGTGTCAGTCAATATGTAATTTTTTACTTAAATTAATTGTAAAAAAGGCACTCCATTCCAACCCCCCCACCCCCCCCCCCCCCCGCTCCCGTTCTTTCAAGTCCCGCCAAGATAGTCACCATCGAGATAAGTTTATAAGATAAAGGTTTCTTACGTACTTATTGCTATATTTTTGTCACGTTGAAGTAACCGTCTGCTATCTTATTTGTCTGCTTAAAATACCTAGCCCGCGTTTTATCGCGATTCGTGTTTTCATACATTTAGTCGTCTCGTGTGTTCGTGAGTGTACCCGCAGCTTTAACTTTCAGTTTCAATCATCGCGTGTCAGTATGAACCTATTAAGGATTCAACAAATTATGTGTAAATGGAATGCGATATGTTGCGATTGTTATTTGCACAATGGTATCATGAAATTGTTCCCTTTATTCATCAGAAGATTTATTTTATTTCAAAGTCTTTTTGAAATACCTATTAGGGTGGATTTTCGTCCGCGACATTTGTATGCCAAACTAAATGTATGGCATACCAATTTGTATGGCAAAAATCCACCCATTAAATAAATAGACTCGTATAAAATTGTGATTTTAAAATCAGGTCAGAGAACCTGAGTTTTGTTTTCTGTTTTATAAAGGGAGGGCCAAAAAATTTTGCACATTTGAAACATTGATAAAAATAAAACTATATGCGTTACTCAATATTTAATTTATTTTACCTAACAAAAATCTAATACAATTATATTTTTATAAATTACATCATCCAGATGGCCTCCGTCTCGTCGCTGGCACTCCTGCAACTGACTTTGCATACTTTGGAAAATCGCTGACACATGGTGCGGAGGATCGCGGCTATAGGGAACGTGCACGAACTATAGGTGGCAGCACTAAACGACAAAAGAGACACGGGCGGACAGTAAAGAAAACTATCGCCCCTGTCAAATCAAGCTGTCAATGTCAATGATAATATGTAAGTGTCAATGTCAAATATAGTAAGTCGTAGCTACACTGACGTTAATCGTCCTTCAACGTTATTAACGGCCTTTTCGTCAATGTGGCCCCAGCATGACATGACAGGGTATATGATTTAGATTGGCGGCACCAGTTGGCAGCACCTTCGTCGTGCACGTTCCCTATCTCATCGAGTTTTTTTTTAATTTGGGTATTGTCATCGGTTTGTTAAGGTACACTCGACTCTTTAGATAAGCCTTCAGAAAAAATCCCAAGCTGTAAGGTCAATTTCTAAACAGGCGTCGTACAGTCCCATATAAATCGTTGTTTTTGTAAAATTGTTTCAAACTAAAACCACGTTGTTTTCCTGCAAAACACTCAATTTAAAATAAAATTGCACGAAGTGACTACTGTGTCCAGTGTTGCTATTAGCAAAAATGTTGGCCCACCCTGTATAAGGCTGAGTTCTGCGATATATGGACGAGTTCTTAAATATATTCCAGGAGACGGCAGTGGGTAATTAATGATACTTGATAATAAAGAGAGGACAGCTGTAACAGAGGCAGAGGAAAAACTTTTAAATACACAATCGAGATTGTTAGCCGTCGAAGAATATCCAGTTAAAAGTTATCCACTGGATATTGGAATTTGCAAACTACACGGGAAGCTATAATGTTCCTAAGGAGTTTGACTTCAACATGCTACGTACAAACTTGTTCTATAAGTTTTATCCCGGTAGCACAGTATAAGCAGTAGTTTTTAGCGCATGTGTGCGCGCCGTGTACAAACACACCACAGGCAAGCATTTCCCCATGCGCGCCCATGCCACAGTATGGAGTGCACTCACACAGACGCGCGATCGTGCGTCTGTGAAAATACGTGTCACGCGCTCCTAAATGGCTGAAGTCGTACTACTTGGTTGTCTTTATACTTTGCCGGTAGCTTCACGCATGCCCTTCTTTAAGCGCTTTTTACAAACTTTTATTTAGTTTCACCTGTCCCGGTGTGTGTCTGTCTTTAATCAAATCTTGCACGTTAAATTTGACCCACTTCCCGGTTTCCGATTGAGCTAAAATTTTGTAAGCATATGTAAATTTAATATTATTATGACATGAAGCTGATCTGATGATGGAGCCGGATATTAGCCATAGGATGATCTTCACTACATAAAATAAATTCACCGTGTTTGAGCTCATTTGGTTAGTTTTGATGTGCAGTTTGTGATTATACCAACAAATACAGTCGACATTAAAAGCTTGTCTAAAAAAACACATTTTTTAGATAATTAATTTCGAATTGAAATCCTTTGATGGACGAACACTGTTGCAAATGTCAGTTAACATTCACCTATGGAAACTATTATAATTTGTATAAATGGCGACTTTAGGTAAGATGAAGGTTGAAATGTGTTTAATTTTATAGCCTAATACATTTTATCTGGGTGAAACAATATAAAGAGCTCTTCTTCACTTATTTTTTACTCGACTGCTGCGAAGCCACAAAGGCGGGTTCGACCGTAAGTAAGTATGTATGTCCGTTCCTACGTCCGCTCCTAACTAGGTACTCAACGTCGCACACGATTTTGATAAATGATTCGTTTTGATGGCGCGTCTTAATGGATCGTAAAACAACAAAGTGGCGGATTTATGCACTTTAATGCGCGGTATTATTTGCACCGTAGTCAGATTTTTAGAGTTCCGTACCAAAATGGTAAGAAAGTAACCCTTATGGTGCGACTCTGTTTGTCTGTCTGTCCGTCTGTCACAGCCAGATATCTCAGGAACTACTATTCCTATCGATTTGAAATTTGGAATAATTTTAAAAGTCACTAACCCGGACTACTGGACAAAAGAAATCTTTTATACCTTTTTACTTTATTTTAGAGGGGGTCGAAATGGCAGGTAAAATTTTTAAAGTTGGGCTATTATATGAAATGGGGTATCAAATGAAAGGACTTAATTTGTAGATTTCAAAATTATTTTTAGTTTTTTTCTTAATCATAAACTTTTTGAATTAGGACGAAAAACGTTCAAAAAAATACCATTCCCCCCCTATTATCTTCGAAGTTACTGTACAGAAAAATCTGTAATAATTACCAATGATTAATATTATCCTCAATATTACAGGAATAATATAACGGTTTTCCTAACATGCACTGTTTTTTAGAAATTTGCAAAAATCATAACACATACCTATTAAACTCTGCTCCTACTAAACAAACCGACATACAGATTTTCTTGAACTATTCACGTATCTACTTATGAGTTTGTATGGAACCCTCTGTGGGTGAGTCCGACTCGCACTTGTAAATAATAATGCGGTTATTTCATCCTTAGCCTCGTAAGCCCTGTGTTTTTTTAACAGCGGTAGTCATATCTGCCGGCTGTACTTTACCAAGTACAAACCAAGAAAAGTGCTTCAGACCGACGCAAATGTTGTCCATTTACAAGTATTTTTTTAAGTGTGATCTTGATTTCTGTATTTTTTTCGGTATGTTTATCATGTATGACACTCGTCTAATAAGGAAATTATTGAAAATATTTTGTACTTCTGTGAGTACATTAGGTGTTCATACAGTAAAATTAAAAGAATTAGAAAAAAATTAAAGGTTCTATTTATTATAAAAACATCACTTTTTTTCCTCTTAACATTACTTAAAATAATATTTGTCTTAATTATGACATAAACAGTCTTCTTCTAAAAAAAAACAATCATAAATCATACTCAACTGTATAATATATCAATTCACTTATCAAAATACAAATTTATCCTGCCATGCTGCATCTTGGGAAGTTGGGTTTTGCTGTTCAAAACCTGGACTTGATCTCTCAGTTCTACCTCTTGCACTTTGACCACGTCGCGTCCTCGTACTTGGACTTCTACCACGGCCACGCGCACCTCGTCAGCCACGAGCACTTTGAACTCGACGACTAAATACACGCACACGCAGTATTGCAACTTCTATTTCTCGGTCTTCAGATTCGGAAAACGAAGTAGAGTCACTATTTGAGACTTGATCGGGTCCAGGTATACACACATCTTCATCATTAGAGTCCTCAAAGTCAGAATTATTAAGAAGTTGTGATATTTGATCTTCCTCGAATGCGAAAATAACAAAAAAATATATATTGGTAATATAGACCGAACATACTACCACAAGTACAAATTACAATCAGGTTTTATATAACAAATGCCTAACGTACTACGTGAAGTACAAATTATTTTATCCTAACAGAAGTCTGTTTAAAAATACAGTTTTCATTAAACTTTTGATTATTTTACAATATTCATAATTTATATTTACTAATTGATACATAAAACAAAAGAAAAAACAAATGATTACTTGGATAAAAATAGATTAACTTACCTCGTACCAGCCGGCGACCCGACCGTGTGGCCATTTTGCGAAAAAGTGACACTGACATTGACAGTTGACATTACCTGCCAAACATGGCGGAATTGATCATAGACTCAAGAATGAGAATGAACGTGTCAGTGTTGCCGATGTAAAAAAAAATACCTAGTATATGGGGAGTGAATAATTTGTACTTAGGTAAGTTCATTAGGCAGTTACTCCATCTATGTAGTTGATAAATCAGGTCTGAACTGGTTACCGTATTTGTACTTGTACAAGTACGCGGGGGCTTACGAGGTTAACATTCACCTTTTCCATTGATAAAATACAGAAGTAATTTTTTCAAGTCAGGCAAGTCAGGAATTTTTTGAATATTTTTATAATACAGTATTTACAGTACCTACTTAGTCTCTCCTCCCTACTCCCAAAATAAAAAAAAATGTTTCCGTACAACAAAATATCCCATCTATTAATATTTAAGGTGCATGCCCTCCATGTCGCCTACTCGTTTGGCGCCTGTACCAAAAAAAGAAATATGAGAAAAACACTGGAAGAGGTGGAGTAAAAGCACCATACGACCTTAATGAGCGCTCGTGCGCTTAATTATTAGAAACCCATCCAACACAATCGTTTACTTTTTTCAGTTTTGGATTTCGAACGGTATTCGATTTCGATCTGTGGTGCCCTGTCGACTTAGTAGGAATTAGGACGCAAATAAAAGTAATACAATCAGTGAGTAGAAAGTGAGGTACTAGTCTCTAGGTAGCAGGCTTATGTGGGTGTTTTTAATGCGAAATCATTGCGCTTCGATTGCGATACCGAAATTTTGAATGATTATCTTTTCTTTACTTTCCATTTGATTCAATAATGATGTGTTTACCTATGTTTGGTAACAGGCCTTTCGATGTCCTATGATTCGAATGACTTGCTGTATTATATTATGAATGTAACGATGTTAGATAATTAATGTGCTGTTATTACATTCTTTTTTAAAATCATTAGTTATATTATGTATGTACATACAGTATACATGTATAATTGATAGTCAATTTGATAATTTCCAATTAGATAAATAAGAAAGCGTGTGTAATAGTACATTACATAACTAGGGTGGTAATACAAAGAAAGGCCGAGATCGCAGAAGTTTGCGGCCCGAGCTGCAAGCGAGGGACGTAAATATGTGATCGAGGGCTTTCTTTATTACCTCCCGTGTTGTGTACATCATTTTATGTCTACGCTTGGCCAGAAAGCGGCTTTTTCCGTACGCGCAGCGTGCGGAAAAAGTCACTTTATGGCCAGGTGTGGCATAAAGTTATATTTCGATGGCCAATTTTCTGTGTAATGTATGTTGGCAAAGAAAACTGTTTGATGCCACAATATGAATATTGTTTAAATTTCTGTGACTTAATTATTGTTTAAACTACGTTGTACCAACATAAAAATAAACATTACGAGAAACCGCAGATAAACTTAGCGTCAATTGTCGTGATAAAGTCGAAGGTAACAAAATTTCAGCACAATAAAATTTTTCTAACGACTTCGTGAGTTTACGATTAATTGCCGAAAGAATTGTGACTTACAATAGATCTGTTAAAATGCTGTGACTTTGTGACCAAGGCTACAAGATTAAATTATACAGTCAGTTAATACATAAAGTTTTTGTAAAAAAAAGATGCCCTCTAACACGTAGGTAATGTTACCTACGTGTTAAAGGGCAAAAAAGGGTTATACATAAGTCCTATTATTTTAATGATAGTGTTTTTAACCGCTGTAGGTTCATCTAACTGCTTTTCAACTATTGGATGCCCTTTGCTCAATCATTTCAATCTTGAGATGTCCATAGGTTTCCCCTAAAGACTTCCACAACGAACGGTCGCTAACTTTTGGCCTCCACCGACTTCCGGCAACGTTTTTGCCATTTTTGCCGACCCACAGCATATTAATTGGTAAAACATAAACGCATGCGCTCTTGTGTAGCTAGCCCCAAAAAATGCGATACTGCAGCTGCAGTAGCATATGACTCCAAATCCTTTTGACAATCATTGTGCACCCTAAACGTATTCATCGCAAAACGGAGTTAGCTTATCTTGTCATTATTTTCTTCTTCTTTTTACAAAATCAATAGAATTTACAAAATTTCCTTATAAAGTGTTTCTTAAACAGCTACAGAATTCATTCCCGTTTCAGCTTATGCGTTGACTTTCCTTGTAACGGGGACCTCGACCTTCTTTGCTGTATAATACTCATGAGAAAAGACAATGGTTCTGCAATTAATATGAGATACCTTCTGAGTAAAGTAAGCAACATGATCATGATTGTTAAAGAGAGTACATAAACGACCTTCGTTAGAGTTCAGTTCTTTATTACGTACGTACCTAATTAATCATCACCGTAGTTGGGTGAATCAATTTTTCTTTGTCAACAAAATTTCACCTTTTCGGACTAAAATTGAAACGAAATCTTTACTCGGATATTTTTTTAATAAAGTGTATGCTCATTTAAAAGACAGGTAATAAAACTATGTAATGCAAATATTTTTTATTATAATTCGTTTATTATAACTTGTTTATAAGCAGTGACCCAGCGGACATAGCTGTCCCCCACTTTTGTATGAAAATAAGGGTTCCTCCGCTGGGGCACACTATTTATTTATTAAAAAAGAGTTTTATTTTTATTTTTACCTAGTCTACATCTAGATGTTAGATCTTGTTCCATTTAAATTATGTTAAAACATGCAAAAGGTGAACAAATAAGGAGAAAGGGTCATCTTTGCGTAAAGCAAAAAAAAGGTTGATTCACCCGGTTTCAAACCGAAATCTCAAGTCTTGTAGTACGGTAGTAATGAGTACCTACGCATTTGATTTAAAATTACGGACTTTAACTAATTTGGTCTCTAATCGTCAGTGTTTCAGCTCCCCTACTCACACGAGTACCATAAGCTAAAATGCTAATAACACTGAGGAATATAACGCGGATAGGAAGGAATATTATGAATATACCGAGCAATACGGCTAAAATAGTCGGAAAGGAAAATAGGAACACGTTAACGATATTAGCATGGCCCTATTGGCCCTCGTTACTATTCATTAGTCCAGCGGTAATGGCTTAATCTATTTACTACATCCTCTTCTGAAGTTGAATTCCTTTAATAATCATATTTTATAAGAGTTGTTAGTAGTATTTTCCAGTTTTTAATTTATGAAGAAATTATTAAGAATAAACAAAAGTGAAATATATTTTAAAGGCTGCATCAGCTTGTTATTCGAAGAAGTCCTAAGTTACCGGGTAAAAATAGTTGGGTAGCTAGAGCTAGAGGTCCCGGGTTCAAATCCTGGTAAGGGCTAATATTTTTGTGACGAGCACGAGTATTTGTTCCTGAGTCATGGATGTTTTCTATCTATTTAGTATGTATTTATCTATATAAGTATGTATATCGTCGTCTAGTACCCATAGTAAAAGCATTGCTTAGTTTGGGACTAGCTCAATATGTGTAAGATTGTCCCCCGATATTAATTTTTTTTATTTTTAAAAATAATCTACGTTTTTTTTGTATATTTATCATGAATTGTCTTTCAAATATAGGTAATATTATTGCTAACCCTAGGTAAAATTAGTTGCTTTTGAGCCAGACTGAATATTTTAAAGGAGCACCAAGGCAGCAGTAGAGATAGACCAAGAAGGCGATAGCCGAATGACTGATGCCTACTCAATTCAAGTCAGGTGGCAGGAACACACATTAAACAGGAACAAATGGTGGTAAAAAGGGAGAGGTCCTTGCCTAGGGACACACAAATAGGTTAAAAAACAAAATGTATAATTACTTACGATGGTTGCTTGTGATAAAGTTTTAAATTAGCATTCCTGGGCAAAAATGTTGCTACATCGCCACATGTATTTCAAACCCTGGTTTGAAATACATGTGGCGTCATTCTGAGTCTCACTCATATGTGAATGTGGCACTTTGCTTATTTGTAGGACTGAAATGTTCCTATATGGATAAGGTTCGGCATTGGGTTGCATATATGTGGGACCGGGGTAATCGAACCGTTTGTTTACCGGTCGGATTCTAAGGCCTATTAAAATAGGCAACCAACTTAGAATTAACTAAACTTGTATTGTGTTTAGACGCATGGGAGACGTGACAGGGCACTGATGAGCTATATTATCCTCTTTTATCTACGTTCCCATTCTATTCATGATTGCGGACAATAATTCGTGACTTTACAGGTGTAGAGTTGTTTATATAGTCCTAGAGGTCACGTGTGCTACTATTAACTGCAAACAAGACCAACTGTATTGTATGTACGTCACTATTCACGAGTAAATATTTGGGATCCGACCGAGTGTTATTTATTGTTATATAAAAAGTTGTAATGTATTTTATATACAGTGTCACATGGGTTACGGAGGTCAGACGTAGGATTGTCAAGTATTTCTTAGCTTAAAGATAAAAGACATAGTACAATGAAAGAAAATATAGGACTTGGAAGAAAAAACCCATTAAAAGAGTGAAATGTACTATTATCTGTATATAGATATATGTAATAAAATCACAGCACGCATGTATCACGCAAAAACTACCTGACCGATTTTCATGAAACATGGTGTACAGGATGTTTATTTTACTTATTTATCTATTAGCCACGGACGTCCACTGCTGGAGGCCTCCGCCATAGATTGCCACAAAGTGCGGTTCTGAGCAGATCGCATCCACCGGCTCCCCGTTACTTTAACTAGGTCGTCTGTTCACCGAATCTGGGGCTGTCCTGCGCTGCGCTTAGCTAAGGTCGCTACTCCAGAGAACTTTACTGCCCCAACAGTACGGAACGGGAAACAAGGCTATTACTAACTAAACGCCTAAACATTTAGTAAAATTGAAAACAAGCATAGTAAAATTAGCCAAACATTACCTACATGCCCACGTGTTACATCCACGTGTTGGAAAAAGTAGTAATGATCTATCGAACAACAAATGGTATAAAGTTCACAGTATAGAACAACATATCACATAATTTAAATGTGTAGAATCGATCAAGAAATATAATAAACTTTTGATAGAATGAATGAATGTATATTTAGTATACTCATCATTTGCTATAACATTAATTTGTTCGAAAGTTGCCTGTTAAAACAAATTAGCAATTGATAAAATGTGCATGTTTTTTTCCTCAAATGACCATAAAAATCAACCTCAGCCTTTTATAAGAGAAAATAGAAATACCTTGTGTTGAGGCCTGTAAGCAAGTCGACGAAGCCCCGCTACGCGCGGCTTCTATTTCCGCTCTGAGGTGACTAACGAACCTATCCATATTAAAGTAGTGGTGGTTTGGGGGTTTTTCATTATTGCGGAGGGCTTCGCCCCCCCTAGCCCCCCTCCTGGGGGACTTCGCCCCCGTCCCACCTTTTTTCGATTTGCAGCAGTTCGTTACTGCTAAACGTTATTAGTTTATCGTTATACTTAATTAATATTATGTCCAAAGGCTATAATATTCTTCTATTATATAATTTGATTATATCTATAGTCCATTATGTCAAATGTCTGTTATAGCAAATTATATTCTACTAAAGGTGTTTCTAATAAATAAATAAAATCTCAAATGTCGATTCTATGAAAAGTTGTTATATAATTTGAGTAGTTTATAATTTGATAGTTATATGGGTTAAAAATATATTAAATGTTGTTTTATAGAGTGAAACGCACCCATTTCTTCTACTAGTATATGCTACATACTGCATATGCAAATCAACTGAATGCCCACACTAAATTCAATATGAAATTTAGATAACTTTACTAATTGTGTAAAGATTTTCATCTCTGCAATGCAAAGATTTATTTCCTTGTTTATTATACTTTCTCCTGTAAATCGGGTAAATATGAAAGCATACAATTACTATGTTATGGCATAACGAAGATGTAAGATAAAAATAACGTAAACATTAAGGCCGGAGCTAACGGGCTGTGAAACTATGTGTTTGAAAAACACAAGTTTATCACTCATTTTTTCACATAATACATTCGTTAATATTCCTAGCTGCACGGCGTGGCGTAAAACATAATTGTCCTTGGGCAAGCCGGCGCGGATTTGGCGTACATTTTCCTTAGGAGCTGTAGAATAAGGTGCTCAAAGGCCTGATATTAGGCAAGTCGGTAAGAATCGAGTTATTTGGGCGCCACGCTACTGATACCTATGTGTGTGCAGACCAGTCCAGAGATCCAACGGGATTGTTGCAACCGTGGCATAAATGTAACAAATTATAGGTAATACTTTTATGAGTCAATTTCAAAAAAATTGTACACAATTAAGGGATTTAATTAATTAAAACAAAACTTAATTTATTCCTCTGTGTTACGAAAGTTACCCATATAGTTTGTATGCCTAACTTTCGTAACACAGAGGAAGCGATCGTGATTTTATTTTTATTAGGCCCTTAACTATGTAATTTTTTTTTGAAAATGACTCTTATGCCACACCTGGCCATAAAGGTGCTTTTCCGCACGCTGCGCGTACGGAAAAAGCTGCTTTCTGGCCAAGTGTAAACATAAAATGATATACACAACACGGGAGGTAATAAAAAAGCCTTCGATCGCACATTTGCGTCCCTCGCTTGCAGCTCGGGCCGCAAACATCTGCAATCTCGGCCTTTCTTTATATTACCACCCTAGTTGTGTAATATACTATTTTTCTCGCTACATCCGTTTACTATCTACAACTCTTTCTTTCTCTTTATTACAAAATAGTAAATGCCACGGAATGTAGATTAATGGATTATGAGAGTAACAACCTCAATAGATTAGGTAGTCACGTGTAATAATATGTATCCATGTCGGAACTCGTGTCTGGGGCATAAGGTGGAAAATTGTACGACACATTTTTTAACTTGCGCGTATCTTCACCGTAGTTGCAAAAAACTTTTTTCACTTCTCATGCTTTTAAAATGTTAATTTAGTCTCTGTATATCGGGACTAAAGTTCCTTATTAATCTCTAGGGATTAAAGTATTTTTTTTTTTAATTGACTTTGAAAACCCCAAAACAGCCAATCGGGGTGTTTGTGGTTGGAATATTGTCGCCATTTTTAGTGATTGTGTATAGACAATTTTTGGGTGTGAAAATAACCTAAAAAGACAACTGTGCAAAAATATTAAAAAAATAACGATTTAATATAGTAATAATGATTAATTATTACGAATATAAATCAATTTAACTAGATTAGGGGTAACCTAATTTTATTTTGCATGATCCAATTAGTTTTAAAATAGGTAGTTTTCACGTTTGAACCTGTTGGCTAAAAATGCCAGCATTTAAAGCCTGAGTGACTTCACTAAGTAAAAAAAAAATAAAGAACCACGGAAAAAAATTTCTTTGCTTTTTGAATGTTCATTAATCGTATTGAGTACAATATTTTAACAATTAATGTGTATAGTGCAACTTTATACCGAAAGTACGGAACAATAAATATTGTCATTTTGTGTTATAGAACGTCGTTTGTTTTCCTCGCATTCAAAGTGAAAAGTAGAGTGTTTAACGCGGGACTAAACAACCATAATGACACTCGATCTATATAGTCACCCTCGCTACGCTCGGGTGGCTAAACACCTCGTGTCATTATGGCTTGTTTTAGTCCCTAGTTGAACAATCTACTATTATTCCTTCCCTCCTTTTTTTACACTGCTTTAAATAATATCAGGTCATATTTTCATTGTAACCGTGTCTTAATTCTATTTACCTGTGTACTTTACTATACCGGCTTATCTTTCCGGTAAAACTGATTGTTTACAGTTTACACTAAGCCATTGATGATTATAGTTTCCTATTATAAGAGTATAAGGCTGATTTTACTACATTATAATTTTCAAATAAGTAGTAGATTTGTAACAAGTGTACCTAACTCCTTGCAGTTGGAAGTTTTGACAAATTAGGTTGATTTGTCATAGCTAGAGTTTGAGTAGCAGTCATATATGTTTAATAATAAGGGTAAAGAATAATGAATAATAAAATATTGGGGATATAACAAAGAAGGATGTAACTTTACTAACCATTTTCTATACAAATAGCTCACTGTTACGTAGATGCTGTAGTAGTTATTCCAACCTTTACAACAAATGAAATGAGATAGAAATATTTTAGGATAGTTTATAAAATATTGAACAGATATATCCCGTTTATTACGAAGCACCTCACCTCACCTATGAGTAACTTCGTTAAAATAGGTACCTACGTTATATCGACTGATAAGGATACAATGCAAAACACCATTTAATAATAACTAGCGATACAATACTCTTTGAAAAGAAAAATGTTAGCGATGTAACTGAGGTTACAGGTTTTAGAAACAGTTTTAATATTCAATAACCGTTAAAAAAAGATGTTCTCTGGAAATTTTTAGTAAAAAAATAAATAGGTACAAACAAAAGGAGCAGTATTTGTTAAAGGATCCGCAAATGCTCGTACAAACAAACTGGAGATCTTTTACCTTAATGGAATGGTTCAGAGCAAAAAGAAAATAAACAAAGTAAGAACTAAGCTCACCTTGCTATTTAATGACCGCACATTTTTCTCAATACGTCACACTTTTCCCCTGGAGCACAACAATAACAAACGTTTATCAGTTTTCACGTTCCAAACTGTCGTGTTACCGCTTTACGGCGATGTGTTATTAAAAACGCCGAGATCAAAACGCACTATTTACTAACGGTATACGCGGCCGTCGCGTACTCATGTTAGAGCGCAAATGACCGGTGCTGCAAGAAGCAATACAATCGCCGTGACGTCACACGAAATGAAATTAAAAATGGAAAGAAATCCGAAGAAGCTCTAGTACCGCAAGAACCCATAGATGCGTTATAGGCAGCTAACATGTCATTCGTAAAACCGGAGAAAGTCCAAGACGTGCCTAGTCATCCACGCCGATTTGAAAGTGTAAGTTGTTCCGTATTTACGAAACTCGATAATGAATAGGACTTGACGCCGACAATAACGGTCCAATATGGTCCAGTTAATCTTGAATACGTCTAGTTTCGGTTAACAACTACCTAAATTTTGCGTAACCTGTCATAGTATTTACCACTTGTATTGTAAGCATTTACGCAATCATAACATCGAGAGAATGCCTTTTGTTAGTTACGTCATATATCTAATTGTCCAAATGAGGCAGATATATATAAACAGAAGTGTTTTTTCTGACTCAATTATCCCATTTTAGATAGCTCATAAAAATATTACCCTCACTTAACTTATATTGGCCTCATAAAACAAAATTGTGTCGGACGGATATGCAAAGTAAGCGGTATTTCATAGCGCCTTCGGTAAAAATGCTCAAATAGGCGCCGCAAATATATTGTGCAAAAGAGGTGCTTATATCCAACTTTTATTGTAATAATAATTCTTACAAAGCATTTCTGTAAGCGTACAAGTTTTGAAGGAAGTCGTTCTTTACGTATATTTATTTTAACAAGGAGTAAGTGAAAACTTAGATGAAAACTGTGATGTTAAGCAAAATAACTGCTCAGCACAATCACGCTGTTAGCGTAGGTACTGAAAAATTCAATACTCTTTGACTGGTAAATTTAGTACCATGTCATTTTCACAAGATTTTATATATCGTACGAGTTGTTTTGAAAATTAGTCCCCTAAGTAATTGAAAGAAGGAATGAATATATATTTTTAAATCCTACAGAAGATTGCACTACGGTGTAATTGCTTATAGGCAGGAAAAAATGGTTTAAGCTAAGCTCACAAGAAAACTGAAGTTTATTTTAATTTTCGTCTCTTTATTCTTAGATTAAGTAAAACGTTAAGATAGTCGTTTGATAATTTAATAACAATCCACATTTTTTTTATGATATTATACAACACTTCCATGCAAAACTCCGTAGGTACCGCAGCACTCCATGCATAGTTATAATGTATTAAAAAAGGTGACTACGACATGATATTTGGTCATAATAAGTAAGACACATTTTATGGAGCACTGCGCTACCTGTGGAGTTTTGTATTGAACTGTTAAGTATACCACAATAGTCGAGTACTCCGTAAATATAATATTAAATCTGTATTAAGACAAAAACACTTCAAATAATATTTCTACGTCGACTATATTTCAAAAATAAAAAGAAAATCGTGAGGGGCTCAAACAGTTGACTATGTAATAAATATTAAATTCCAACTTTTGCTGCTTCAAAATTAACAAACACCAATTAAAACAAAGTACGATAAACAATTTTATTAAACTAAGACTAGCATCAAATTGTTCAGGTAGATAGAAGTACGACGGTAACGTGCGCTATCATTTTAAACCTGAGATGTACTGTATCCTGCAATTATTGTAAATTGCTTCTGTTATGTCAAAGGTCCCCTATTGCTACGTGTTCTGTGATCCCGTCGTGGACTGAGATATTGCTTTAGGGACATGTTATGCAATTTACTTGCATACTCCAATTAGTTACTACACAACTCTAAAAGTAACTTACAGACAGATAACGCACCAGTTTAAACCAATTGGTCTCAAAGTGAGAATTTGTTATCGGAAATTCCCTTAACAACAGAAAATGAGCCTCAAAAGTAGCTGAACAATTTAGTACCGGGGCACAGTACTGTAATGTCCCGCTAATTTTGAGACAGACTTTATATGCAGCTAGAAAAAGAATGAAATAAAAAAATGTGCACTATTTAAAGAGTCGGAATGATTTTTAAAAAACGTTTCGCTCTTTTGGAATTACGTCTTACTTCTAAAATGTAATCTCCATTGACAATCTTGATTTTAGACAGCAAGTGAGGTAATAATTGCATTTCAGTAAGTATATGCAAATTAGTGAAGATGATTTACTTAATTATGGCTCGTCAAACGATTAATTCAGAAACGCTCGTCGAGCGCAGTGGGGAACTTTTTTTAATGTAATAAGTGGCAAAGAACTACTCGAACGTTGACCTACCGTACCATTGTGGTGCCCATGCCCATGAATATCTGCAACACCAATAAATTGCCGTGTAATTGAACAACTAAAATGTCGAAGGAATTAATTTGGAAGTGTACTTCACTCCATAGATTTAGTTTATTTTTAATTCTTAGGCCCTTTTAATAGTTACAATGTCTATTGTTTTGTTAGTATTCTCTACTTATATAAATAAATAAATAAATATTAGGGGACACTACGTGTTGACTGTGAGTAGTTAGCACGAATTTTATTAAGCAATATGTATTTATGTGTACAACAATATATTTCAATGGTATTCAAAAATTTCGAGACCTTTAGAGTTCATTAACGTAATGTACCACACATACCTACGGAGCCTTATTTGCAAAAGTGCCGCATAACAACTGTGAAATTACGTGAAAATGCTCTTTTCACACAAAAACCTTTACAAAGTTGCCCCGACCGGGTTACCATTTGTCATCAGAGCGAGTGGAGTGTTAATAATTCGTATCCATCAAACCGCATGTTTTGCATACCGGATCGCGTGCCCGCTGTTCCGTCACGATCGATTAGTTGCAATTATCGAGTGTACCTAATTGCGACTCGACGGGAAAAGTTGAGAACAATGCGGATTTTTTCATCTTAAAACTGTCGTTGTATTATACTCATGGTATGTACTACGTAAATGTTTTGATTTGTTTCTGTTTTAATCTTCCCACCTAGGCCATTGAAATCCATTATAGTTAAAGCATACACATAGCTAACAGTTTACTATCCAGTTCAATTTCTTGGTAATAACCTTGCCAAATTTTGACATCAAAGGGGATATACTTTAAGCTCTACGTTGGACGGATTCAAGCAACCAATTAAATCATTTATTATGTATCACGGCCAGGTAAATTAATACTTAATTGCATTGAATTTAGTACAAGTTTAATCTAATATATTGGTAAAACTTATCCGAATATCACTCGACGACATTACTCGAGTTAGAAACGAGAACGTACAGTATTTATTTTCTCACTGACATATTACTGCGTAAAGGTGATCAACACGTGTAGTCAGCCGCGTAACGCGGGTATTAACATACGAAATTATATGTCTCGAATACTGATCATATCTCGCATCCTTTGGAAATAGTCGCGAAAGTAAGATCTAATAATATCCATAATGCGGGCAATTATGAGCTAGCGGCGATAATGACTCCATTATCCAGAATACTATGCCTGATTTCATAAGAATACTGTAATTAAAATCAGAATGTATCGAATTATTTTGGGACACAAAGTTGCAGGAGACTGAGAACTGATCGTACAAAAAGATAGATTAGACAAAAAGTATGAAGAATTGTATTAGTTTGTTATCAAGGGGGTATTTATTCATTCATAAAAGCAGTATTTGAAAAAAAACAATGCGAGCCCTTAGAATTAGGAATCTCAAAACGCAGTGGGTCATATGTGCCGAAGATAACCGTTCGGATAGGCGGGTTTTTGAGTGGAGACCGCGTCTCGGCAAAAAAAGCCTAGAAAGGTGGAGCGATGATATTAGCAGGTTGGCTGCCAGCTGGCGGCAGCTGAAAGAGAGTGGCTGATGATCCTAAGTAGCACACAAGCTGTATAAAAGCTTATAAAGCCATTATACCTCCAGTTTGGGCGCTATAAAAGCTATAGAGCTCTTTTACAGCCTGTGATCTTGGGATGACCTAAGTCCAATAGCGATCTGCGACAGGTTGATGATGATAAATAAAACCCTTGTTAACGATTTCGTTTTCTTTACATATAAAATTAAAATGTTAAAAAGAATTACATTATCCATTTTATCAGTTAATCGCGAAGTAAGAGGCTTTAATTATTTCCAACCGGCCCGGCGCGGGCGCAGCGCACGGCGGCGGAATCAAACCATAACAAAACGCTGGAATGATACCAGATTGCAGATGATAAATTGTGCGACTGCATTTATAATATGAATATATTATGTAAATGAGAATAATATGACATGTAATATGGGAGGTATAGTTTTGATAAATAGTGTAGGAATATTTTCACTTTTTTGCAGACCGTTCAGGGGCATAAAACTGAGTTTTGATTTCATGTTTCCTTTTTTGTTGTGGAACGAGTAGGTGTATATTCTCAGAGTGAGCGGGTCACTTCGTTGGGATATAATTACTTCTTTCTTTATATGAGAAAAAATATCCAAGCTAAATGCGTTTCTTAATTTCTTTTCTTCTAAAAAAAGCAAGCTTATTAGATCGTTAAGCAAGCTTATTAGTTCAATTACTGGTGTATAGCTCTTGACGTGTGTCGTTACACAATCTAAATATCGGGTTGATAATAAACTATGAGCGTTATATTATAAGTTCGCGGAGACACAGTTCCTTAAATAAAATAAAATAATTTATTTCTACACGTAGGCCCTCAAGGGCTCTTTTACATGTCTGATTCTATTCTTTTCTTTTGGCGCTTCGGGTAATGACCTTCTGGTGAGAAGAAGCGTCGGAAGGAACTCACCAGTTTCTCTTTTGCACCATTTTACAAGTATTACAACAATATGACGATAATACAAGAGATTTCATTACATTCAACTTAAAACTACATTTATAGGGATGTAAAGGGTCTCTTTATGCGTCCAAACAATACAAATAAACTAATAGAAAATAAATAGATACTAAAAGTAATGGAGATGTAAAGAGTCTCCGTTGTCAAAATATTAAGTTTTGGAGGTGTAAAGGAAGGAAGTGAAATTAATTTTAATCGATATACAATTTAACTACCTAAAGCTTTACTTTGATTTGTAGTCTGATTAAATTACTCATTGTTTTTAATTCGTAATAAAATGGTTTAATATTAAATCTCGAACTCTGGGTAATATAAATAAATAAATATTAGGGGACAATCTTACACAAATCGAACTAGTCCTATAGTAAGCTCAATAAGGCTTGTGTTATGGATACTAGACGACGATATATTTAACAGATACAAATACTTAAATACATAGAAAACATCCATGACTCAGGAACAAATATTCGTGCTCATCACACAAATAAATGCCCTTGCCGGGATTCGAACCCAGGACCTCTTGCTACGTAGGCAGGGTCACTACTAACTAAGCTAAAGCGGTCGTCAAAAAAATAAAAATATAAAATCAAACATTGCCCTTAAGGTTAATCAAGCAACTTAGCATAATTTTGATTCAGAATGCCATCCTAAGGAGGCAGAAAGTTTGGCCATAAATTTTCTTTTTTACACTTTCCCCTTGGTCATAATTGAATTTAAAGAAGGAAGTGAAAATGTTACAACAAGGATTAAGTAACTGTTGTTAAATTGGTTGTTATTTAATTTGATCCTAAATCTTGTAATAGTATTGGATTATAAATAGGTTTCTAATACTATTTGCAATTTGTTATTATACGAATAAGTAGAAGTTAATATGAGGGGAAAATTTAGGTTAGTACCAACAATATTCTACGATCAAAGTTAAGTTGCCATTGAGAACATTAGAAACGTATTCACATATTATTATATTAAGAAATTATAGTATACAAGCATTTCTCCGCGGCTTCGCCTGCGTCATTCTCGGTAGTATCCCAAAAGAGCTTTCTATTTCTACCGGCATATAAAGTATCTTATACCTAGTCAATCCAGGCTCTGGTGTAGTTGTCCAAATTTAATATCAGTCCATTTCCTTGTTACTGCGTTATTTAGTAACAAAACATCCAAACATCTTCACAAACATTCACAATTATAATATTAGTAGGATAGGATATTCATCAGGAAGCTTTTTAACGCTAAATAGGTGAGTATATGACATAAGTCTTGTTTCAGTTACTGCACTACTTACAATCAACCATGTGTAAACTCTGAATAAATCTTATAGATAACAAACCTTATATTATACATAACAAACCTTCGAAATTGAAACAACGAAATGCTGCAGTAATATTATATTTCCACATTTGAAACAGCCTACATACCTACTATATAGACGTGTGTATTATGAGGCGCGGTAAACATCGTGCCGTGTTTACAATCTCAAGCAACCAAGTAGCACTACTTTACATATCTTTCCGCTTAACTGGCTGATGGCTCAACAATGGACAAACTTCCTCCGGCTGCTGTGGCTCCAAACATTTATCTCTTCTATCTTTGAATATTATTTAGTTTCACAGAGGAGGAGGAGGACGAAGGAGTATTTAGGATGACGTTTCTTATTTGACTTTGATTCATAAAGTTATTAATAGGTTTTTAACTATAATTTCAGCGGCATCCAGGCGGTGTAACCTCTTGTTAAACTTTTTACTAAACAGACTCGCACTCCCCCTCACCCTCTTAGGAATTGAATTTCGGAAAATCATGTCTTAGTGTCATGTTGGAGAGTCCGAAGGAATGCGAAAATTGAGGAGCTGGTGTCCGAGCCAAATATCATAAGCGAGAGTACCTAAATCTGCTCGACTTCGCTGGTTCGTCTATGTGGATTGTAGAGAGAATGGGAGAAGATAGCCGCCAAAAATGTGCATCTGAGACGCCCTTGTGGGCGACGTCTGGTGGGGCGACCTATATAGGTATCAATGGATCGATGAAGTCCAAAAAGATCTGTACCAGCTTCGAGGAGCCGATTTCGACTGGAGTAGATTGGTGTCGGAGGCCAAGATCCACTTTGGGTCGCTGAGTCAGCGTAGGAAGTAAGTATGTCTCAGTGCACCTCTGCTTACGTCCCCTAATTTATTTGATTTGCCTCAATTTAGACTTAAAGAGTGCTTTATGGTGATAACTTCATCATTTGTCAACCTGGATGTTAGCCTACAGGTTCTTACGATTTATTAGTAACTACCTTTTATATTACCATTAAATTCTGGTAGCTACTAATTTTCCCATCAACAATATATTTCTGTTGTGCTGTATAATAAAAGAAAGTAAGAAAAACAAGAAAACGGCAAAGTTTAATTACCATCAGCTTACTTACAGAATCGTAAACAACAAAATTACAACGCAAATCTTATCTCCATCCAACATAACATACACATTGTATTATTCATAGGAGAGTGAAATTGTTATTTGCAATTCAAAGATGGTCGCATTCCATATAATTGTAACCTTTTTGTTGCAATTATAAACCAGTTTGGGTCGCTTCATTAGATGTGACATGGATTAAGTAAGTGTAATAAACAGCCAATGTTGCGTTGCAGGCAGTTTCGAGTTGACTTTTTGTCCATTGTTTTCTTTTGCTCAAGAGTCCAGTTACCAGACGGTTTTGAAATTACAGTGAGCGTTATGTGGTTAATCATTCTCAAATATGATGCAAATTGCTTTTAATTTTACCTAACATTCTTTTGGATTAGCGTAATACTATAATTATTTCTAAATCCTTATGTTCTGATACCCCTTTTTTATACATTCATCCAGTTTGCGCTCATTAATTACATATAATTTACGATAGTAACTATAAGTATCTACATTAGATGTGTCGAACATTCTGTTTACAATATCAAGCAGTTACCTACCTCCTGTCGCTTTACATAATATCATTCCGCTCTATTGGCTAATACCATGATATATTTGATGTATAACTAAAGCTAAACAAAGTGTTACACGCAAATTTTGGCAGTGTAATCATGTAAATTCACTAAAATACTCTTCATTGCACACCAATAAATTACAGGGATCCTTAAGGTGATTCGAGTCGGTCGATTCGTGTTTTCCATACAAACATAAAGAACGGTCATCGTATATGCTTCCACGGCATCAATTATGTTTAAAATGTGTTTTATTTTATAGTTTGGTACATTTTATTTGTGCGAAATCACATGACAAGTCGCAAATAACAGAATTTACTACGTGCAATGAGGCCTTTAAGGTTATATTTTAAAACCTAAATCTTTTATACAGCAAAAAATGTCAGTTCGATGCGAGTTAAGAGCAATTATACCAATTTATACTTATAGTCAGTTATTGGCGGGGAGTCGGTGGTTGCAGTCTGTACAGGACCGCACTCTGTGGCGATCTAAGGGGGAGGCCTATGTCTAGCAGTTGACGTCCATGGCTGATAGATAGTTAACCCTATAGGACACAAGGATATATATATACACAGGGATCGTCCAGGGATGAACTACATATTTAAACTGTGCGCTCTTACATCGGTTTTTTAAACAGTTTTGTTGACCCCGTATATTTTTATTTTTTTTTCAAATCTTTCGTCAGCGTTTGAATAACTTCTACTAAGCCTTCTCCCCTTCCATTCTAATAAAACTTAACACAAAAATTGAGTTCCCGTGATAATATAACATTATAATAATTTCGACTTGGTTGAGGGCCTGATGGAGTTAAAAAGTGGCCAATAGTAAATGATAATTAAATTTAACTTAGAAGTAATTTTAACATAACTTAGAAGACTATTTAACTTAGAAGAAATCTTTCAAGTTATTCACTTGTTTGCGCTGCTATTAACATATTTTGCAGAACAACTGAATCACTATCGCATGAAATAACGGGACAGAATTATTCCCTACAGACGTGACGAGAGATTTTATGTTATGTTTTAACAATGAAATTATCTGTGTTATTTCAAACAGAAATCATGAAAGGTATCCTAAATACGCAGACCCTAGACAAACACCCTAATAATTGTTTCAAAGCGATAATTGGGACCCTTGGTTATTTGAATTTAGAGCGATAGATTAACTTAATACTCGCTGCTCATTTGAAATTACTTACTATGTTTATAAGTTAGGTACTAAAACTAATAAAACAGTAGTGAATATTTAAAATACCAATGACAGTTTAACTATGCTAGATGTAATGGATGGTGTATCGATAACATTCAATAATCAATCATATTACCTGTAATCTGTACATTAAATATTAATTATCATTTTAACCTCGAGACGTTAACTGCTGAACATAGGTCTCTCCCAAATACTTACACAGCGAACGATCGCACGTTTTCCGTTTTCACCGATTTGGGACGTCGTCAAGCTATGTTGTGGGGAGCTTACCCCCTCTCCCGCTGCGTCGTCCGGTTCGTAGTCTTCCTTCACCTTTACACCTCATCGGCCATATCGGTTCTTCGAGCTATTCGCCCAGCTATTGCTATTGCTCATAATTATAACAAAACGGGACTTAATCGCGTAAAAACATGCTAAGTATTACCTCGACGTTTCGGACGTGCCGTGACGTCCATGGTCGCGAAGGGACACATGAGTGAAAATCATGAAAGTTTAAATCAATATATTGCTATTGCTATTTATTTTGCTTACTCTGACAGCTATATCGATCACCTTAGTTCATCTACGGATGTTCTCATTTCTGATTCGATAACGTAATTTTAGTAATGAATTATACATTAAACGTCACTAATAATACATTCAAAAATGTATTGCAAAGGCATAGATTGAAACAATGCAGACTGAAGATTACGCATCTCATAAAAGAGGTGTCCAAGCGTGAATACGTTCGTAGAAATGTGATTTATCGGCATATGTAGATAACCGTAATTGAATTATGCTAATTAAAATTAATCATGCATCCCTGTCGATTGAACAAAAGCGTTAGGCTAGCAACGCCAATTTAAAAAGACTGCCGTAACCAGTGATCGGCACCGACAGTGCAACAGGGGTCAATGACCTTGATTATTATACTTTTATGGATATGCCCCGGGATACCGGGATTCGAGTTGTTGAAGACCAATGTTTATGATTTTAGTGAGGATATGAAACAAATTTAATTTATAGTGAATACTAGTAATATTTTTTAACATTAAGAGAAAACAACATGAAATTCGAAATAAGTATCATAAACGTAAACAATGGAGCATTCTAAAGTGTCCTTGGGCATGCCATTATGGGTGCAAAAAATACGACTTAAGATTTTATACTAATATAAAAATATTTATTCATTCAAAATGTACCAATATTTCTTTAATAAATAATATGATATTGGATTCGTGATGAGTCCGTAGGATCATCTAAATTATATAAGATAAACCCAGTGTTCTTGTTCATTTAATTGGTTTTGACATGCAGTTCGCGACTAAAAAAGGTAAATAAAAAGTTTGTATAAAATTTCTTTTTTGACAGAAACTTTTGGTAATAAACGAGTAGGTATGTTGAACTTAGGAATGTGGGTATAATTAATATTTTATTTTATTAGGTTTATCTTACATTATTAAGGAAAAAAAACTTCAAAAGTACATACATATTTTTAAATATAAATTGTTTGTGCTTTGTGTTACAAACAACAAATAAGGTGTAAAATTGGTAGTAAACAAGTCATAAGACTCTCAGCCCCTGCAGTTCTTAATGCAATTAAGGAATCACTGGCACTGCAGCAGCTGAAACCATATAAATGAGGATAAAGATCTATATATATAACAAGTGATGTTATTATGCCTTCCACGAAGAATATACAAATAGAAGTGATACTGAATAAAATAGTATTTTATGCAACAGTTGTATAAGAAGGTTCAAAAAATGCGAATTGCGTGAGTTGCGATACGAGCCGCGAATGCGGCGAGTATCGCAAATAGAGACGCAATGAGCGTTTTTTGACTTAATTATACAACGTTGTATACAATACTTTTTCTACGACTAGGTTAAAATATAAAATACATGGACGTCACGCGTGTCTCGCCCGGTCTCTCCGAGTGTGTACAGCCGGCATGACAGTTGTGTCAATGGTAAACTTTTTTTTGATATGGCTGGTGACACGATGTGACGATAATTAAAATACTTTTTTTTATGTTGGCATCAATTAATTTAATTCGGAAAGTTTTGTTTTTCTTATGAATCGTAGGAGTTTAATTGTTTGTTAAGTTGGTAGTTGTGAATTTTTATCGTGAAGTTAGAATTGAGCGCTTAATCCTTGACCTAAGTTTAACCTAGATTTAGAAGTCTGTGGATGCTAGCAATAACGTAAAGTGACTATAACGACACTAGTGCTGTTATGGGGAATAGAGTATAGACTTCTCTGAACTCATATTATGTATGTTCTTATATTAGTGTTCGTGACCAAGTAAAAGACAGATAACAGTACAGGAGTAGAAAAAGTAATTAATTAGTATCAGACACGATTTTTTGCAAATAAAAATCTAAAAAAGCTTATCATTCTAAAGCACAAGTCAAATGAAATGATGCTTTATCATTTATTTATCACGCGACAAAGCGTAGCATCCTAAGCCTTTCAGTAGGCTTATGATGCTACGCTTTGTCGCGTGGAATGGTCTAAAGAAATTTCGCACATTAGGTATTTTAAACTTAGGTCAACTGAACATAATATGAAAAACTTTAAATTTTTCATGTATTAGCAGTTTTGTACATAAGACATTTCAAAAGTAGGTTGTAAAACATGTTTTTAGAAATTTCGTACATTAGAAATTTGATTTTCGTATTTTCGTCTAAGTATAGAAATTTCGTAAGTAGGAATTTTGACTCTCGGAATTTGGTTACGTACCCACGAGATTACATTTCACTTGTGAGAACCAAATACTTTCATTGCTATAGGTATATTTAAGTGTGTAGCGGCATTGCAGTTTTGACACAGTTACGCTGTGGAATCGATAACGTTGTATTTTAAGAATAGATATTTGTTCTATCGCAAAATGTACGTACTTCCGAAGTAAAAATTGCTTTGATTGGATTAGTCGTGCATGCCACTATAAAGCACACGATTCTTAAAGTTAACATTGCTTCTGTCGGTAATCAGAAATAAATATCAATCACGAGCTCAGATAGGTATCAATAAATTTTATTATTTATTCATATAACACAGGTAACAGGGACCGTAACCAACTATCTCATACTACACCGCATTGGAATTGACGTGTTTCAGAGAATCGGTGCCACACAGAGATGGGCATTATTCGAATAAATTTTTATCTAAATAATCATTCGAATAAACAATAATTCACAACTTTTTTATTCGCGGATGATTTATTCGCGAATAAATTGTTCGCGGATGATTTATTCGCGGATAATTTATCCGCGAATAAATCATTTGAGCGCTGCTCAAATGACGAATGAATTATTCGTTATCTTAAATAATCGGATAAATCGACGAAAAATATTTAATGTTTTTTTTTATTCCATCTAAATAAGTTCATAATGGCATCGGATATTCTTGCGCCTATTTACCTAAAGTTGGCGAATTCCCGGAAAAAACTAAGCAAGTATGGAGTCGGCTTCTTAAAAATATATTTTTAAATAATATAAGTTCCGGGATTCCGGGATTGCATAAAACGTTACGAGAATGTAATATACCGCAAAAATGTTATCCAGGGTCTGATGATGGAGCCGGAAGGTGGCCATTGGAACTCCGTAATAAAACGTCGGAACCCCATCGTGTTTGGGCTCATTTGTTTTGTATTGACGAGTACTCTGAACCGAAATGATATCCAGGGTCTGATGATGGAGCCGGAAGGTGGCCATAGGAACTCCGTAATAAAACCTCGGAACCCCATCGTGTTTGGGCTCATTTGTTTAGTCTTGACGAGTACTCTGAACCAAGATGATATCCAGGGTCTGATGATGGAGCAGGAAGGTGGCCATAGGTACTTCGTAACAAAAGGTCGAAACCCCATCGTGTTTGGGCTCATTTGTTTCGTCTTGACGAGTGAGTACTCTGAACCGAAATGATATCCAGGGTCTGATGATGGAGCCGGAAGGTGGCCATGGGAACTCCGTGATAAAACGTCAGAACCCCATCGTGTTCGGGCCCATTTGTTTCGTCTTGACGAGTACTCTGAACCGAAATGATATCCAGGGTCTGATGATGGAGCCGGAAGGTGGCCATGGGAACTCCGTAATAAAACGTCGGAACCCCATCGTGCTTGAGCTCATTTGTTTTGCCTTGACGAGTAATCTGAACCGAAATGATATCCAGGGTCTAATTTATTCGCCAATAAATCATTCGAGCGCTGCTCAAATGACGAATGATTTATTCGTTATTTTTTATTCAGATAAATCCACGAAAAATATTTGAGGTTTTTTATTTTTCCATTCAAATATACCACACGAATTTATACCTCGTGTGTTCATAAGTTTTGAGACGATTTTTTAAAGGCCCAAAAAAATAAATGTTGAACTGCCGGCTCGATAAAAACTTTTTAAATATTTTTAAACGTTGTCAATGAGAAGAAAATTGATTCGGGTGTAATTTTTCGGTAAACCGGATATTGAAATATAATCTAAAGGTAATACCTATATTTAGGTATGATCTAAAGGGCTTACAGTCGAAGAAAAATCTACTACTTAAACGATCGTTAAAGAAAATTAAGACTCACATGATGTCAACAGTTGCTATGGACACGATACTAAGAAAGGCTGAGATCGCAGAAGTTTGCGGCCCGAGCTGCAAGCGAGGGACGTAAATATGCGATTGAGGGCTTTCTTTATTACCTCCCGTGTTGTCTACACAAGCCACTTTATGGCCAGGTGTGGCATAAACGTTATTAATTGCTCTTTTCAAACGAAGGCATGATATCTGTTTTATTAGTAAAAAAATTTAAAAAAAGCTATGTTGATTTAAAAAAACATTTTTGTGTTTTTTTTTTATTTAATGTTATTGTTATTGTCCTTTTAATACGAATTTATTAGCATGATATCTGATTTATATAAGTTTAATAAGCCAATGTTGATTTTAAAAGTGTTGTGTTATTTACTGTCCTTATAATTGATACGACTAAAGCAACCCAAAGCTATTATTCTAACCGGATGGGTGAAATGTATGAAGCTATAAAAAAAAACTTATTTTAAACATAATTGATGCCATGAAAGCAAATAATTTTAAAACCGACCAACTCCAATCACCTTATAGTACTTACATTACACAACTAGGGTGGTAATACAAAGAAAGGCCGAGATCGCAGAAGTTTGCGGCCCGAGCTGCAAGCGACATTCGAATAAATTTTGCCCATCTCTGGTTGTATATTATCGGTGATACCGATATATCGGCGATACCGATATATCGGTATCGGTATCGTTACATCCCTAGTTCAGAGTACTCATCAAGACGAAACAAATGAGCCCAAACACGATGGGGTTCCGACGTTTTATTACGGAGTTCCCATGGCTACCTGTCTGCTCCATCATCAGACCCTGGTTATCATTTTGGTTCATAGTACTCGTCAAGACAAAACAAATGAGCTCAAGCACGATGGGGTTCCGACGTTTTATTACGGAGTTCCCATGGCCACCTTCCGGCTCCATCATCAGACCCTGGATATCATTTCGGTTCAGAGCACTTGTCAAGACGAAACAAATGAGCTCAAACGCGATGAGGTTCCGACCTTTTATTACGAAGTTCCCATGGCCACCTTCCGGCTCCATCATCAGACCCTGGATATCATTTTGGTTCAGAGTACTCGTCAAGACGAAATAAATGAGCCCGAACACGATGGGGTTCTGACGTTTTATCACGGAGTTCCCATGGCCACCTTCCGGCTCCATCATCAGACCCTGGATATCATTTCGGTACAGAGTACTCGTCAAGACGAAACAAATGAGCTCAAACACGATGGGGTTTCGACCTTTTGTTACGAAGTTCCTATGGCCACCTTCCGGCTCCATCATCAGACCCTGGATATCATCTTGGTTCAGAGTACTCGTCAAGACGATACAAATGAGCCCAAACACGATGGGGTTCTGACGTTTTATCACGGAGTTCCCATGGTCACCTTCCGGCTCCATCATCAGACCCTGGACTGGAACTCCAATCACCTTATAGAACATTACACAACTAGGGTGGTACTACAAAGAAAGGCCGAGATCGCAGAAGTTTGCGACCTGAGCTGCAAGCGAGGGACGTAAATATGCGATCGAGGGCTTTCTTTATTACCTCCCGTGTTGTGTACATCATTTTATGTCTACACTTCGCCAGAAAGCGACTTTTTCCGTACGCGCAGTTTGCGGAAAAAGCCACTTTATGGCCATGTGTAGCATAAACAAAATTATTTGCCTTAGTCAGATCAGTAAAAAAAAGATAGAGGACGTTTTATATAAGGCAAAATAGTCCGTTCCGTTAGAACAAACAACAGTCTTTCAGCTATTGTTAGTAATATTATTAAGAGAAAAGTTAATAAGGTATTCCCATAAAAAGTTATTCGTGGCCATTTATTCGACGAATAAATTATTCGCGAATAAATTATTCGTCGAATAATTCATTTAAATAAAGATAATCATCCGAAATTTTTATTCGTCATCCGCGAATAATTTGGTTATCTTTATTCGTTATCCGTCATTCGAATAAATTTTGCCCATCTCTGTGCCACAGACAAACCCACATCTGCTTTAAATAACTTCAAGAATTAAACAAATCATCAGAGGTGTAAAACAAATAGTTCACCATCACGAAACACAACATTTCCACATAACACAAGCCTTATTGAGCTTACTATGGGGCTAGTTCGATTTGTGTAAGATTGTCCCCTAATATTTATTTATTTATTTATTTATTTATTTATTTCCTTCAAAAATGTGCGTTGATTACGGCTGTATTTGGTAAAATTTACTCTGCATATAGTCTGTTGAGGATAAGTTATAATTAGTCAATCTATTAGTGCTTTAGTATTGTGTGTTGTATACATACATATGTTGTATATATATTACAGGCGTTATATAATGTAAATGAATCGGCCCATTGTTGAACTATCGATTACGGGTAAACGACCTCTTTCCCATTTAATTGTCATTTCACAATCCGTTTCATACAGGTAGCATTAATGGGGTCACAATTAATGTTTATTACGCCGAACCTGACTAAAAGCATCTTTATTTAGTATTTAATGGATCATAAAGTACAAAATGTGAAATGCGTTTACAGGGCGGGATCGAGGTCAACGAACGCTCATTAAAAGTTGAGGGTGGAGTGATTTTGGTGGTCTACTTTGAAAACGTTAAGTGTTTAGCAATCTAATACACCTAATACATTACACGGACACGTTGGTAATGCCTTATAACTATGCAAAGATGGGTTGTTGAAAAAGATTTCAAAAACTTCAGGGTACTCGTAAGTACGTACGACTTACCTGTCGATTTCATTTAGCTTCAGTCGTTCAGAGTATAATAATCTTATCACGAATCTACGCTCTTAATAGAAATTAATCGATGTACATACACGTATAGACGTGTAATATGTATAAGTAAATACATAAGTGTGTATGTACCGATGTGTAATTGCGTATATTACAGTAAATATATCATCAAGCTTAACAAAATAAGTAAATTAATAATAAATAATACTATGCTAAGATGACGAAGACTATAAATAATTAATTTCGGACTTTGGATATTGTTTAATGTACAGTCATTATCAAAAGTTTCCTAATTGAAAGTTTCAAGATTTAAACATTGCAACTTCTGTACATTCAGTTTTTTTTATTAAAAAGTTGCTCCACGATTTACTACTAAAGTTTTTCGAGTGCCACCCGCCGACTTTTAAGCTCATGTCGTTATTCTGATGAAGTTTTTTTTTATTTCATGACATGGTATAACATTTTTAGAATTTAATTCAAATGCAGTGTATAAGCTAAAATAACTATTAAAAAACACAACAAACAAAACAGAGACATTTGCAAGGCGGGAATCAAGAGTCTTGATTCGATGGTAAAATTAAATATAGTGGTTGTCTAATTAAGCTGAAAGTTGGTAAGTGGCGATGTATCTGTGTTTTCCTTTACCATACATATACGCATTAGATTGCTATACAAGGAGTAAAACGAGCCAATTCGATTGAGTGTGAGTGAAATGAGCACGGATAAATACAATTTAAGTGTCAAAATTAGTACCAAAAGAAAGAATCAGACATGTGAAAGAGCCCTTGAGGCCTACTTACAGAAATAAATTATTTCATTTCATTTCATTTCATTTCATTTCATTTCATTTCATTTCATTTCATTTCATTTCATTTCATTTCATTTCATTTCATTTCATTTCATTTCATTTCATTTAGGCCCATGTTAAATACCCCAAAATTGTATCACATCATCAATTACAATTGTCCATTGCTTTGTCCGCGGTAGTTTCACGTCGGAACGACGCGATCTATCATTAGATCTACGTTTTATTTTATAGTTCCTTTAGGTATTTAAAAACAGGTAAACAAAAAACTACGTGACACGGGTTGTTCAGCCAATCAAAGTAATGTTTTGTATCTGTGGCACAATACCAATGGCTGAACGACCTGAGTCACGTAGCTGTTTTGTTTACCCTTTTTTAAATAACTAAAAGAACAGAGTATAGTAAGGGAACAACTTTTATTCCGTTAAGTGCATAAAAAGTTATTGCCACACTTGGCCACAAAGTGGCTTTTACCGCACGTTACCTGTACGGAATAAGCCGCTTTCTGGCCAAGTGTAGACATAAAATGATGTACACAACACGGGAGGTAATAAAGAAAGCCCTCGATCGCATATTTACGTCCCCCAGCTCGGGCCGCAAACAACTCCGATCTTTGTTTTGTTTTACCACCTTAGTCATGTAATGTAACTACACCAGCCGGACCATAACAAGCACTTTACGCGTTGTGGGTATAGCAAATCCCTTACGGCCTGTTGGTTCCACTGCTAGGTTCCACTAGTGGGTCCAGCAGGATTTTCAAGTACTCGTAGACCCATTTACGTAGTGGAACCAACAGTATTCGTTTTAGGCAGTATTATTTTGGACGAGTGGCCCCACTGGCCACATTTGACGTAAACCCAAGGACCTTAAAATAAATAGCTGGACGGAGCCTCGCCAACTGATAACTGAAGTATTTCTAGTAAGCCGGTTGCTTTGCACCTACTTATGAGCCGCACGCACACTTTAACAATTTTTTTCCTACTACCCGCAGCACGCACACATTGATCTAATCCAACCGGCATTAAAAACCGGCGGACTAGAAGTGCTTCAGTTCTTTGCTAGCGAGGCTACGTCCGGCTATTTATCCGATCCTTGGTTATTGGAATGGAATTTAATTCCTAGGCCAGGCCTTTTATAACAGAAGTGGAGATATAAATATTTGGAAATCCTAATAGCGCCACTATAATTATGGTGTGGTTCCACGAGTACTTGAAAATCCTGCTGGACCCACTAGTGGAACCTAGCAGTGGAACCAACAGTCCGTAAGGAGCAAATCTGTGTTTTAGGTATTTTCATTTTCTTTCCAAGTAATGATTCTTTACGCATGAGAAGTAAAAATACTATTTTATGTCATCCCAGGCTGTAAGTGGCTTTTTTTCTGCCCGTTCCGCGGAAAAAGGAAGACGTAATAGTAGATTGTGTCACAAGGGAGCAAAATTATGTATTTACGGCGAGGGCGTACATTGAATCCTGAACGAAGCGAAGGATTCTACAATTGAATCCCGAGCGTAGCGAGGGATTCTAAAGTAGAATCCGGAGCGTAGTGAGGGATTTAAGTGTTAACGCCCGTGGTGAAAATAATTTTGCTACCTTGTGACACATACTGCTTTTCACACCGACTATGAGGAAAATTTAAATACAAACGCTACCTACCAAAATAACGAAAACGAAATATATAGTTAGTCAAAGAGCATCACACATTTTTAATAAAATAAAATGTGAAATTGTTAAATTTACAGTTCCTTATTATTTTATAAAACGTTTATTACTTTTTACGGACGGGACGAATTTACCACTTCCATATTATATTTATGGCCCTCGCCTGCGGCTCGGACCCCAAACACCTGTGGTCTGGGCCATTCCTTATTATCGACTTTATGTAGAGTCGATATGTAGAGTCAATGTAGAGTCGATATGGAGAGTCGATATGTAGAGTCGATATGTAGAGTTGATATGTAGAGTCGATATGTAGAGCAATAATGTAGAGTCGATAATGTAGAGTCGATATGGAGAGTCGATATGTCGAGTCGATATGTAGAGTGGATATGTAGAGTCGATATGTAGAATCGATATGTAGAGTCGATATGTAGAGTCAATAATGTAGAGTCGATAATGTAGAGTCGATATGGAGAGTCGATATGTAGAGTCGATATGTAGAGTTGATATTTAGAGTCGATATGTAGAGTCAATAATGTAGAGTCGATAATGTAGAGTCGATATGGAGAGTCGATATGTAGAGTCGATATGTAGAGTTGATATGTAGAGTCGATATGTAGAATCGATATGTAGAGTCAATAATGTAGAGTCGATATGTAGAGTTGATATGTAGAGTCAATATGTAGAGTCTATAATGTATGGTATGGCAATGGCATATTCTAAGCAGGTTCAAACTAAAAATACCCTGTAGGTAGTCCTTGAACAGAAAAGTATCACTTTGATCCCTCTTATGAGGGATCAAAATACTTTTTTCTGAATAGGAGGTGTGAAAATTTATATACAATCCCCATACAAGAAACGTGTTTTTTGGCATATTTTGCTCAATGGTGGTACGGAACCCTACGTGTGCGAATCCGACTTGTACTTGGCCGGTTTTTTATGTATTACAAGTAAATAATGACTTAATGTTGAAATAAGTTTAAGTGGAGAGTATAGTGCCTATTCTGAATAATGCGAGAGGCATCAGAGACATAAATAATTATCATTCAGAATATGGACGCGTCTGATATTATGAACTTGGCGCTACCAAGTACTTTCTAAAAGTAGTAAATCTCATGGTGTTCATTAACATAATTAGAAATTCCAATTTTTAATTTAAATAATCATAGTTTTATCTCTTTGAGTTTCTTTATTTTTACTGGACTTTATAATGTAAACCAATAACTTTGAAACAGTCTAGACTTGCCTTGCCTGATATGTAAATGATATGAGACAATGAAATCTCATTTAATTTTGTCTAGTTAAATGATAAGAATGGATTAGTTAATTCCCACGCTTAACTTATCTCCCAAGCGCTCCCCCTACTTCACAGGGATTAATCTGAACGTGTGCACCGGGCTCTGATTAAACGTGCAAAGACTAAATATAAAATATAAAAAATAGCCGCCTCATTTGGGATTCCTCTCGGCTGCAAAATAAACTAGAGCATTTTAAAGCACCGTCTCTGTCTAGGGAAATATATTTTGTTGAAATTAAATGCTTCGTAGTGGACAACTTTATGTAATGGACGACCAGGTTCTTAATGCGAGACATTTTGAGGGATGGTTTTCACAAACAGCTTTTGTATGTTGGGCTTACGTGAAATGAAAATTTTAGTAGAATGATTTGTGGAAAATTATATTTTGTCCTAAATGCACTGGAATGAAGCGTCGTCGAAATGTTCTTCGAATTAAGAAGCGTTCGTCATAGTTTAACATTGGCTTTAAGCGTCCATCTTCAAATAATAATAAGTAATTAAGTATTGTCATTTATTATTCACAGAAACTTAGTATTTTTTTGTAAAAACCAGCTTAAGTATATTAATTTCTAAAAGCATTACTTAAGTCGCTTTTACTAATGAATTTGTAAATGACCATTTCAAGCCGAGCAATTAAATAGTCTGACAGGATGTTGCTTGGTTTTGAACTTATTTAATCTTCTAAAACCGCAGCACTTCACGACTTAAGCTTAAGCGAGTCAAGCTACATACATTTTCGGAGTAGCTTAGGTTTGCGGTATGGTAAATGCGACTGAGGGACTTCACGGAGGTTGGAGTCAAGTGCCTTCTAATAGTACATTGTGTATCTAGGGCGGTAAGTAAGGAATTACAAACGAGTGTTTGTTATAAGCCCGAGGTGAAACCGAGGGCTTTAATAACACGAGTTTGTAATTCCTTTACCGCCCGTGGCACACACAATGTTTTTCATCACACTTGTGAGGAAATCTTAATAATATAACCTTACTAATCGTCCCAGTATTACAAGAAAATATTAAAACATCAAAGTGACATTAGTGACATGTGTCATAGACAATGCGAAAGTCAAGTCACGTTCGGAAACCATAAATACTGAAATACACTATTTAAACATTGAATTAATGTTACCGACATATGTGTTTACATGTATTTGCAATAACAGTTATCTTTAAATAAATATTTCAGTGATAAAAGTTAAAAAAATAAGTTGGCGTTTCCTTTGGCCATGACAAATAAGAATAAAACAGAACCAGCGTTTCAAATTTAAAAAGAAAACCATTACGCCCTAGGGCGTAATAGGTCATTTATGGCCCGCAAAACCTACGTGTAATGCACCATTTTCGAGCAAGTGTGATGAAAAATAGCCTTACGGTAGGGTAGACGAGGTAGTAAAAATTAACTTCTGTTTGTGTTTGTATGTTTGTTTAAAGTATGGTCATTTATGAGGTCTGCATTCAATAGAAAAGTCCCAAAAATACAGTAAAATCACAGTCTCAGGGACCTACACAGTACAGACGTTTAGATAGAGCAATCGTGTGAGGGTTGCAGGGGGAGACGCGGATGGGGCGAGTCCGAATTGCATGCATAGATACATCGCCGTTCTGTGCAATTCGGGAAACATTTTAGACAACGAAATAAAAACAACAGGAAGTAACACTATATGAAAGAAACATGATGTTTCTCTATTGAATGGGGGTAAATTACACCACAGTATTATGTCACATATATACAGGTTGTTACATTGAACGTAATACAACTCATGTTTTTAACTTATCTCCCTGATGCTAAGCCCCTCCCCCCCTCCCTCTGCTAGGTATCGTGTTGTTAAAGTCATGTTAATTAATTAATAGTAATTAAAACAGTGATAGCACTGTTTTAATTATTCATGTTCTTTAGACCTCATCGTGGTTACCCCACTTACAGAGTTAAGATAAATAAGTATGAATCTAATTTTGTAGTGAACACTTACCTTTTTCCTTATGTAGGGCGATAATTTATGGATAAAATGCATTCTCACACATTATTGAAGTTATTTGTTATAACAAACAAACCAGGTCAGGTAAGCGTGACGTCATGATGGGTGAGCACACTAAAAGATTTTGATTTCATTATTTTGTTAGCAAAGTAGCAAAAGTTAGTTACGACGTATTTTAATAACTCAATTCGTGCATTTTGTTCTCTGTCGCTAACTGAGCCGGAATTGCTTCATTTGTATTACGTTCAATGTAACACGCTGTAGATACAAGAAATCCAAGTACATAGAAAAATTAAATGGCGCTCACCCATGGTCCAGACCAGGAATCGAATTCTGGATTTCCGGCCCTGTGTCTCAATCACTCGATTACCGGAGCATCCAGCAAGTGCCTTAAATTTTGCCATCTACTGTGACGAAATCGACGACATCTACTTGTACGAATCCGACTCGTACTTGGCCGATTTACTAACTTGCAATGTTTGTAAGTTAGTATGTGAGTATGTGTGTTTAGAGCAAACTGAATTAGAACTACTTCCTGATGTTAGACAGGGCTCAAATTTGACGAACTAGCGTATCTTCGGTGACAATGTCATAATATGGTACCATGAAGCCGATCTGATGATGGACCCGGAAGGTGGCTATAGGATCATCTAAAATACATACCTAAGATAAAACCACAGTGTTTGGGCTCATTCGATTGGTTTGATATGCAGTTTGCGACTGTAAAAAAAATTACAGTCGACAAAATAAAAAAATTGTCCTAAAAATTATTATTGATTCAGATTCATTTATTTCATAATAGAACATTAGGTACACGATAAATTATACATGCCAACTTACATGAATCCGTATTATGATCGTTAAAACAAATATAATAATTAATAACAATCAAATAGAATAGAATGCAATATTCACAAATAAATTAAGCATAACACAATAAATTACTATTTTACTCCCAATAATGAATCGTCAGTCTATGCTACGAATTTAAATACAATACAATGTCCACAAATTATTTAATAACTAGATTGTCCCCAATAATGGATCGTCAGAAGAGAATACATATATATATATATATATATATATATATGTATTATTATATATTTAAATCTTATACTTAACCTTAACCATTTGACTGTATGAATGACTTGCTAACTCTTGATTATTTTTGTATTGTAACGTATTTAAGTAAAAGTACCTAGATTCAGTATTATGAATAATAATATGTATAACACACAAACATCATCCTTATTGTATATTTAGTGCAAAAAGTAAATGGTTGCATTAATTTCATCGATTTTTTATTCTTTAACTGACTTGCGATTCACTACGGTTGGATCCACGCCTGATGGAAACCAACTGCGTCATTGTCAGTTCAAAAAACAAAAGTAGTTCCTCCGGTGGTTAAAAGTTAACAGCATGACTGTATGGATCTGGGGTTTTATGCTATTATGTAGGTACATCGAACTATACAGCATGTAAACTAACGAAAACCATATATTTAAACCCGTGAAAGTTTAGGTAGGTAACTTATTGAAATACAGACACTTTTTATAATTAGGTTAAAAATAATGATAGATCAATTAAAATTGTGTTACATCCTGTAGTCATTGTTTACAATCTACGTCTGACAAGTCAAGGTCAACATCAAAACATCAAGAATCCGTTCAAGTAAAAATTTCCGTGTACTTACGGTTAAATACGACGTAGCTCTTCCACCGCTACTTATGACGGATGGTTATTTTGATGAACAACTCGCATCAAATTTGGTTTTCACCGAGCATGCCTTTACAATTAATGCGTGCACTTTTAGGCTGTATCCGTGGCCGGAATCTTTCGCGTACAGTAAAAGCTGCCCTACCATTATTACTGCATTCACCGTAGATGAAAATCATGTCTACGACCTCCTGAGCAATGAAATTCAACGGCATTGTAGTTACGGAAATACACATAATACTTATTGTTTATTCATGTCCATGACTAAAAAATGACATTTTGAAAATGCTTTGTCAATTCATTGCTAGGAACCTTATTTCTTAAACTTATTAAGAAAAAAATAATTTGACATTGTAGTTGAAGTAACATCATGACAATGACAACAATGAAAGTCTTTACGTATGGATACTGATTTTCTAATAATTTTTACATAATTCGGCTGCTACATCTGCTAATGTATTTAGTCTCAAGAGGGAAGTGTTTTTTTAAATAGCTTACACTTACTGAAGTGCATTAATAGTAAAAAATTAAGTGACGTGTTTACAATGATTGTTGTCCGTTTTTGTTTTGACATTAACATAACATTCCACAGGATGATATGAGAAGTGTTAACCGACTTAGTAAAAGGTACAACTTGTCCATTTTAATAAAATTATAAATCTAAAGATAATCGATAAACACTAACAAAAAGTGCGCAATAGTATTAAGCTCGACATGGCCATCAACTGGCTTAAAGAGATGGTTTTAGTAAGTTTACATAGTGTAGAAGAGGGAACCTTCTTTATTCTCATATGAGTTTTATAAGAAAATCAGGCCCTGGAATCCTTAATTTCGCATTTGTCCACCGGAAAAACGCGACCCTAAATCTGGAAATGACCCAACTACGATGTCGGAGATGCAGCTTGCTGATTCAGTACGGCGCCTGACACTCTTGTCTTGCTTGACGAACAAGTTATTTTGACAGGAAATACCATTAATAGGTGAATTTTATTAGTTTTAGACTTATTTCAGAAAACAAAATCTAAATTTATCCGACAAATGCAATTCCCTTGTTGCAAGTTGCAACACCTAATTTTACGAGAAGAGTTATTATACAGTACACACACATGGTTCCAAAGATAACATTCAGTATGGGAAAACAAAAGCCTCACCCACCGCTAATGAAACCCAGTTTATTAGCGAATGTGTGATTTTGTCGCTAACATAATTAAATTCTTAGTCAAATTTTGTTCAGTTGATAAATGTAATAAACCAATGCTTTCATTCACAGTAACGTTTTGATACAATAATTATATTTCGCAGCTTCATTCTTAGCGATTTATAAGTAACATATTGTAGATGTATGCCCCACGCATCAGCCCTTGCACGGATTTTAGAGAAATAAATAAATAAAAGAAAGAAACCATATTGACTTCCGCCGATATTGTAGTAACTACTTCTCTCGGCGTCCGCTCGGTGTCGCTCTGGTCATTATGTATTTCCGTGCGTTAGCCTTTGCACGTTCCGCTCAATTTTAATTTCAAAAACCAATAAAGGGATTTGAGTTTATCAAAAGCATTTAGGATGGGCAGAAAACGGAAGGATCGGAATACAGACAGTGAAATACGGGAGAAAATCCAAAAGTTAGAAGACAAATTGAACAAGAAAACGTGTCGTCGACTTCGTATACTAAGTTCATCAAGTGATGAGGATGAAACAAATGGTAAGCTTTATTACACTTCTTGGTGATTACTTTAAACATTTAACGTAATGCGAAGAACTAGCGAAAAATTTTTTCTTTGTTCTCGAACTATATACGTTCCGACAAATCTACCCTCAAGTTGATGCGAATCATGCTGCGGGCGTGTTTCTGTTGACTTGTGGTAGAAAAATACACTAGGTGATGCGAAATAACCATCAGGGTTATTTTTGTCACTTATGATGTGTCACACTCGGAAATTTGCAAACTGCACACATATATTTGGGATACGAATTATCTACCAGGGATAATTTTGTCTCAACGATAAATAGCCGTTTAAGGTACCTATGTATGTACTGTACCTATACAACATACTTAAGTGATGCGAAATAACTACAAGGGTTATTTTCGTCACATTTTCCATAAAAAGTAAACATACTGTCGATGCGATTTAACCAACAGGGTTACTTCTGTCTATATGTATGTATATGATATCGTTGTAGATTCTCCAACTACGAATGCCGGTACGTCGTCCACATCCGCATCGTCTCCGCAGCCGCCGCAGCCGCCGCCGCCGCCGCCGCCCCCGCCGCCAGCCACCGAGCCGCCAGCAGAAATTGACTTGGATGAAGAAACGTTGCTCATCCTGGGTGATGCTCCTAAAGAAGACAACACACTGGGGCCTAATATACATAAGGATGTTGCTTTGAGATGGCAAGAGATTTTGGTCAAGGGTCTCTCCAAAGATAGTAAAGAAAAATTGTTAAAAGAATATAACATACCCGCTAACTGCGGCTTTCTAGTCCCTCCTTTGATCAACCCGGAGGTTAAAGCCGCATTGCCAGAATCTCTCGTAAAACGGGACGCCTCACTGTCCGATAAGCAGAAGCAAATCGGCATCGGCCTCGCAGCATTAGCGCAGGCGACGCAAATGCTCATATCGAAAGACGAACACACAAAGATTTTAAAAGCCGTCAGTGACGCATGTCGCATGTTGTGTGACGCACATTTTCTACAGACAAAAATTCGAAGGGATTTCGTAATTTCTGCAACCAATTCAAGCATGAAGGAAACTTTACAGGACGCTCAGCGAGATAAATATCTTTTCGGAGACTGCATGGGCGACAAGTTGAAATCTGCAAAAATGATTCAAAAGTCCGGATCAGACCTGAAACCGACTGTCAAGAATCCGAAATTTAATAAAAACAATTTTATTAAAAATAAGAACACTTTAAACATAAGGGCCCTGCACCGGAAGGTGGGATACAGGCCGGCCGCAGGGACAGCGCGGACGGCGCCGCCGACGACGCGCACCGTGCCCGAGCGCGCGCCGCCCGCCGCCCCGCGCACTCGCGCGCGGTCGCCGCCGCCGCGCCGCAGCGCGCGGCAGAGCCGCCGCCAGTACTAGACCAGGTATACGCCGGCCGCTTACAATTTTTTCATGATAAGTGGTTGGAAATCACTGAGGACGCCAGAGTCTTATCGTGGATAAGAGGATATACGATTCCGTTCATATCTAAGCCGTTTCGTAACGATTGTCCCGACACGGTACCGAAATCCGATTCCGAACTGTTTTACTTCAATAAATCGATTGATACGCTATTACAAATAGGAGCTATATCTCGATGTGAACATGAGGTAGACGAATTCGTGTCTAATGTGTTTTTAGTTCAAAAACCCAATGGCGATTTCAGATTCATTTTGAATTTGAAGGTTTTAAATAAGTTTGTAAATACGTGCCATTTTAAAATGGAGGACTACCGCACTGCTATTAAATTAGTAACAAAGGATTGCTACATGGCGACTATCGATATGAAAGATGCCTATTTTTTAGTTCCTGTCGATCGAGATTCCAGAAAGTACCTTAAATTCAAATTTAACGGAAAATTATATAGATTTAATTGCTTGCCTTTTGGATTATCCTCGGCACCTTATGTTTTTACAAAGATTTTAAAACCTGTAATGGAATTTTTAAGATCCAAAGATTTGTTATCGGTTATATATCTAGATGACATATTCTGTATCGGTCGCGACTATCAAGAATGTATAAGGAATGTTACATTTACAAAGAAATTGCTGGAGAAATTAGGGTTTATTATAAACCATGACAAAAGTAGTCTAACACCTCACAGAAATTGTAAATTTTTAGGATTTATTTTCGATTCAAATAACATGCGACTTGAGTTACCAATCGATAAGAGACAAAAGATAAAGACTGATTTACACAAGTTCTATTCTTTAAAAAATTGTACATTACGAGAGTTCGCAAAATTTTTAGGTCTTTTGTCTTCCGCTTGTCCTGCAATAGAATATGCCAGATTGTATACAAAAACATTTGAACGCATAAAATTCTTATGCTTACTGAGCGATGACTCTTATGATCAAGTTATTGATTTACCAGGTTCGATTAGAAATGATATTCTTTGGTGGTTACAGAATATAGACGAAGGTTGTAACCCATTTCGCTTCAATCATTATAAATTAGAGATTTTTTCTGACGCCTCAAACACAGGTTGGGGTGCTTTTTGCAACGATGAAAAAGCTAATGGGTTTTGGAAGGAAGACGAAAAATATTTACACATTAACATATTAGAGTTAAAAGCAGCTCTGTTCGCATTGAAAACATTTGCTAAGGAGATGTTTGATTGCGAGATTTTGTTGCGAATTGATAATGTAACGGCAATATCTTGTATTAATAAGATGGGTAGTGTGCAATACCCTCATCTCAATGATATTGCGAATACTATCTGGAAATGGTGTGAGAGACGTAAGATTATAATTTTTGCATCGTACATAAAGTCAAAAGAAAATGTGGAGGCAGATACTCTGTCTCGAATAAAAAATGTCGATACAGAGTGGGAATTAAGTGACTTAGCTTTTCAAGAAATTTCCCTTGTTTTCGGAGATCCAACAATAGACTTGTTTGCTACTAGGCGTAATACAAAATGCGATGTTTATATATCCTGGAAAAACGATCCCGAGGCTCTAACGATTGACGCATTTACCGTATGTTGGACGAATTTAAATTTTTATGCTTTTCCACCATTTGCTGTTATATTAAAGACGTTACAAAAAATTATATTCGACAGGGCTGAGGGTATAGTTGTTGTGCCATATTGGCCTACTCAGGCTTGGTATCCCATTTTTCGCAGATTGTTAGTTAATAACCCTTTGTATTTTGAGCCAAATACAAATTCATTGCTGTCTCCTTTCAGATCATCATCACAGATGTTGCACAACAAGCTTACCCTGGTTGCCGGCAAATTATCCGGCAAACTCTATTAAGAAGATGTATATCACACGATGCGATAAAAATAATAGTGTCGTCACTTTCTGATAATACTTATAAGCAGTACGATAGCTCATTCAGGCAATGGTATGATTTCTGTAAAGATCATGAGTATGATTATTTATCACCTACTATTCCTCTTACTATTGATTTTTTAGCACACAAGTTTAATAAAGGTGCCAAATATGGCACAATAAATTCACACAAGTCAGCTTTAATGCTAATAATGGGCTCAGATGTTGACAAAGATAACGTATTAAAACGATTTATGAATGGGGTATTCCGTTTAAGACCACCACATCCCAAATATAACTTGACTTGGGATCCAAATATTGTTCTCAATTACTTAGCAAAATTCTGGCCTAACAATGATCTCAGTCTAGAATGTTTAACGAAAAAGGCAGTTACTCTCCTGGCGCTTGTGACCGCACATCGAGTGCAAACTTTATCCTTAATTAAATTGAATAACATTAAAATACACAGATCCACTGAAATAATTATAAAAATTGTAGACCTGATTAAAACATCTAGAGTTAATAGTACACAACCTATTCTTAAGCTACCTTTTTTCAGTATCCGACCGGAAATATGTCCTGCTCAAACTTGAATAACCTATTTAGAAAAAACGAAATGTTTACGTAAACCCGGGGATCAGAATTTATTCATTAGTTTCAGAAAACCATTTAAGAAAGTTTCATCTCAAACTTTAAGTAATTGGATAAAAGACATCTTAAAGAAAAGTGGTTTAGACGTTTCTGTATTCACAGCGCATAGCACTCGACATGCAGCCACATCAGCCGCCAATAGATTAGGTGTTAACCTAGACATAATTAGAAAAACTGCTGGTTGGTCAGAATCATCAAAAACGTTCGCAATGTTTTATAATAGAGATATTGTCGATGATAATAGACAATTCGCCAATGCCATTCTTTCTTTAAATGTACCTACCTCAGTATAATTCACGAAAAATATAGTAAATTTTCATTTTGATTCAACCTAATTTTTTATTTATTTATTTTTTTCCTCTACTCTCTTAACATCCTACAATATGTTACTTATAAATCGCTAAGAATGAAGCTGCGAAATATAATTGATGATCAAACGAACTTAGCTGTACGTGAAGTTCGATCACAATTATATGAGCAGCTTCATTCTTAGCGATTTAGTTACCCACCCTGTACTTGTGTATTACAAACAATACTATTATCCCTAACCAAAAAAAAAAAAAAAAAAAAAGTACACAGAAAATATAGTGGACTATGAACATAATGACCAGAGCGACACCGAGCGGACGCCGAGAGAAGTAGTTACTACAATATCGGCGGAAGTCAATATGGTTTCTTTCTTTTATTTATTTATTTCTCTAAAATCCGTGCAAGGGCTGATGCGTGGGGCATACATCTACAATATGTTACTTATAAATCGCTAAGAATGAAGCTGCTCATATAATTGTGATCGAACTTCACGTACAGCTAAGTTCGTTTGATCATCAATTATAAACGAATACATTTTGTTTTATTCATTCTAGTCTGCTTAACTTTTATCCATTTACGAAACTTACGTAAATTTTGTGTAAAATATAAATTTTCATTCATCTCGGAACAAAATCATTTACGGTTATCCACGGATGACAGTCAAAGGTTCGAAATACGCAATAATACCAATGAAAATACAGCTCTACGTTTGAAATATCAACTGTAGCCCACTTGAAATAAGTACGGGTAGAAATGTTGCATTGCAATTAAAAGCTTGTGGAATGTATATTTCGACTTTAGCCTTAAGTGTATGGTAAATTCGCTCTTATTTGGAAGAGATTAGGTGTTGAGCAGTAGCATTAAAGGACAATTGAATTGTTCCGACAGATCTCTAACCACTGACCGCGAGCACCTGCTCTGGGCTTGACACCTCAGTTATACGAATTCGAGAAATAGTTTTACCATTTTCAATGCTTTCTCCTGTTAGAATTGTAGCAAGTTATTTCGATTGGCTCCAAGTGATGAACATTCTCTACGCTATGTGCGTGTCTATGGATTATAATATGAATAAGTAATAAAAGTTTATTAAAAGTGCTAACTGGAGACCGAAAAGTAGAGGTGCGGAGTAGTCTTAAAGTGGAACATATTTAAGTGCAAAATTCATGTTGTTTGCCCGAAAATGTAACATAACCACCATACCTATTATTACCTTAACTTTGGAAACGTATACGTACGTATGTACGTACTTAAAATAATAAAATAAAATAATTTATTTCTGCAAGTAGGCCCCCCCCCAGGGCTCTTTTACATGTCTGATTGTATTCTTTTCTCTTTTTAGGGTTCCGTACCAAAATGGTAAAAAAGGAACCCTTATGGTGCGACTCTGTCTGTCTGTCTGTCCGTCTGTCACAGCAAGATATCTCAGGATCTACTGATGCTATCGACTTGAAATTAAACGGTTTTCCTAAATTGCATCGTTTTTTAGAAATTTTCAAAAATCGTAACACATACTTATTTGCTTCTACTAAGCTAACCGCCATACACTTTTTCTTGAACTATTCACGTATCTACTTACGAGTTTGTACGGAACCCTCGGTGCGCGAGTCCGACTCGCACTTGACCGGTTTTTCTTCTGGCGCTTCGGGTAATGATGACCTTCTATAGCTTGGCAACTTCGTTGGTGACACCCACATGTGTGCGTTTTGTTATGTGCAGCCGTAACTATACTTAAACAAGTTACCGCCAACACGAACGGCGACCGACGGAGGCAGCCTCCGCAGGCAGCCGCTTCAGTGTTATCATTGCAATATGAAAGTGTGTGCCACAAAATAGTTATAATTAATTATTTATTCATCCGACTTGTATGACTGAGTACGTGTTTATTTGGACAGTACAATTAAATTTTATCTGTAAAATAATGAACAAATAAATTAATTACACGCACCTTTACTCCAGATGCAAATTTACTTTTAATAAAATGTTTCATTTTAATGGTAACACAGATGATATAGTGACAGATGACGCCACTGAACACAGTAGTAGATTTGATGGAATTTAATTATGATTCGTACTATAGAATGATCTTTGATCAAGGATTCTGTTCTATTTTTATTGTACCAAAAATGTTTTTCTAAACATTTTATAGGTAAGGTAGGGCTCTCCGGACCAACACAGGCGCACTAAGTACCATTCTCTAAATAGCCAGGATGGTGTAAAAAAATTAAATGACTGGTTGAGAAATTCGATGACTTAGGTATGTTGCGCCTGTGTTGGCCCGGAGAGTCGTTGGAGACGCAGGTTCTCTTGTTAAAATATGTAGGTAGCATGTTCTGAGGCGTATCTGTGCTGTGTCTCTTAAAATCTGACGTTATCATCTTAGGTCAAATCAAAAACATAACAGTCCAAGGAACATACAGACGGCTGACAGACACGTTTAGTTAGACAGAGAAACCGTGCAGGGGCCACGTGTTGAAACTGGGCTCGATAAGTCGAGCCCGAATTGAACCTTCCTCGTGCTTAGCAATTTGGGACATACTGCTACAGAAAGCTGTAACGGCCCTCTTACTGTCATAGGTGGCTGTGCCACCGGACTGTCCCGATTGTATGGTCGTTGGCCAACTGAAGGTGTTTAAACTGTGACATAACCACGCATGCAGCATTCTCGAGCGCGCGCGTGAGGCCGCGATGCAGCGGTCGGCACAGATGCCGTATCACCGTTATACCGCGCAACAGCATTTTGTGCAAGGCCTGTGATTAGAGTGACTCGCTGCGATCATAACCGCCAATGACCTTGATGGGAAAAGCCTTTAAATAAATGTATCAGACCACTGAACGAAATATTAGCAGGTTTTACAATAAAACAATGAAATCAGTTAAGGATGGACCACACCAATGCATGTTTAAAATGTGATGACGGTGAGATTACGCTGCGTATATGTCGAATCGTGTTATATTTTGCCGCGATAACGCAATGCCAGCGTATTTTGAGCGACGGTGAGATCGACCATTATTCGTCTTTAATCATTCTTTAATCTTAAAACTAAGGTCGTTCCTTTCTTTCAGGTCAACCGAAAACAATTTGTTATTTCTGTTACAACGGTATTATTAATAACATTCTTCAGGAATGCGAGGTTGTTAGCAAATGTTTAAAAAAATGTTAACATGCATATATAATTAACGGCTGTCGTGTTTTTGTAATAAAAATAATAACGCGAATAACTGTTATTATGCAATTAAAACGAAAGAAGCAATTAGCCCAATACGGTTGAATTGTCCAATTTAATTGTTATACTACAAGGTTTTGTTAATTTGACGTTAAAAAGACCACCTGACAAGTTTCAATTTGAGCAATTATTGTAGGTAGTACCTACAGTCAGCATTAAATATACCTATCGGTCGATAGACCTAATAGGTCTATCGTCACACATCTTTGTGCCTATAACAATAAATGTTGTGTGCTTCAATTTTCACTAGGTCAGAATCTGATGATGAGATGGTAGAGAAATGGAAAGAAGTCTTCTTCACATATTATAGGGAAAGGTAGCCTATAGCGATTTAAGAATTTTTATAGTGTTTCTTGTATGTTTTCTATTTATAGATTAGTTTTAAATTAAGTCAGTAATTAAAAAAAATTGCGGCCCGAGCTGCAAGCCAGGGACGTAAATATGCGATCGAGGGCTTTTTTTATTACCTCCCGTGTTGTGTATATCATTTTATGTCTACATTTGGCCAGAAAGCGGCTCTTTCCGTACGCGCAGCGCAGCCCAGGTGTGGCATAAATTACATTAATATTCTGATTGTGAAGAAATCTTCAGTAGAAATAAAATGATTAGCCACTAGAAATTTCATGCAAACTTGCATGATTCCTACAATATTCTTATAGGAAAGGATAGGTATCTGAATTTGTGTCTCGTCGCTTCAACCGGACTAATATTCAATTTCTATGGCCGGTGTCAGTACAAACTAACCTGTTTCCGAGCAATCTACTCCGTCGAAGATGCATTTTGGGTGAACGATTAATACGCATCGCTTATAGCTAACAGGCCCAGGAAGCTCTAGTTCTTGTGGAGATGACTTATGGTGTTTAATCGATATTGGAGCTCCCAATACCGATAGTCATGCGTAGAATCTGTCACTTAAAGAAAATATTGTTGAAAAGTATTATCATCTTATAATATGTGTGTAGATAACAGTGGCGTGGCGTAAAATATATCTTTGCGCAAGCCGGTGCAGATTTGGCGTACATTTTCCTTAAGAGCTGTTGAATAAGGTGCTCAAATGCCTGATATTAGGCAAGCCGGTAGGAATCGAGTTCTTTGGACGCCACGCTACTGGTAGATAATCTTATAATATGTGTGTAGATAAGGCTGTGTATGCAACTGTACATAATGTATGAAGCCTTAAAGCACTCATGTGATCTTATTATGAAACTCGCCCATGTTTTAAGGCCTCTCATTATGTAGGTATCAGTTGTGAAACTACTGTTTATATCTAAGTCGATTCGGATCTCTTAAAATCATTGTTCGGTTTTTTCGATATTGAATGCGCATAAAAAGCTTTTAATATGAAAATATTTTAGGAAAAATTGCGTTACCTACATAATAATCTAAAAATACGAAATGTAGTTTTAATGGTCAAAATAGTGTGAAAAATAGCCTCGTTACCAAAACATTGGGAGTAAGGGCGTGTCGATGGTTCATCGGGATTTATGTCAAATTGCCTAGCAATGGCCTGCCATAGCCCATTGACCTCGATCGCTGGCGCAGCGCAAGTCATGGAAACAGGAAAGTCATATTTTATTTCACGATTTACTCGCAAATGAAGGGGGCCCTTTTGTCTGTACTCGTTTGTTCTTTGTCGTGTTCCCGTTGGCGGCCTAGTAATTTTTCTTTATTAAGAACTATTTACTGTTAATCTTCTATTTTAAATGCTACTGCAATATTCTTTTATCTCTATTGGCTTTAAGCTTTGTTGATTGAACATCAACATTATATCATATACTCACGGACAATGAATTCGGGTTTTCTATGAACAATTATATAAAAAAATGACCCGATTCATTGTCCGTGAGTGTAGTTATCGCTATTGATCTGTAAAAGGATCGGGTGTAAATTTCTAATAGACTATTGCAATTGCATTCTGAGTTTGACCGCTTCGGGAATTGTAACGCTAAACAAGCAAAGGATGTATAAATAAGGGTGTGGCTACAATGACATTCAGTAGGTATTGGATAAGTTTAACGCTTATGCCTTGTCCCGTTAAATATGCCAAATTCCCTTTTTTTCATTTATTACGAAAGGACGATGATTTATGTAATACGCCTTAGGCTTTATTGCCCCAAGTCCGAGGGAATTTCTTTTGAACAACTCAAACTTTTTTCACTTTTATCATTCTTGTTGCCGATCGCGCATAATAAAACCGACCGAGTTAGTAACGGTTGCTAGTTATGAGTCGGAAAAAAATATATTTGGCTAAACTTTTTCCTTTGCGCAAGGATATTTTAGTCTACTAAACCTCGAGTAGGTATTTAAATTTGATATTAATTCTAGTTTTAAAAATGCACAAATTTAATTATTTCTAATTAGTTTGGCCTAAGGCGATTTTGGTCGACTATTATCACAATCATTTAAGTGATTGTGATTAGGACACAAATCTATGGTTGCATAGGTAATAAAATCCGTTATATCAGGTCGATAAAGTAACCGGGCGACTTGGCACATTATCCCTAACTCGTGGGAACAGCTGCATGGGTCAACCGCAGTGGGCGGGCAATATTTCGTGGGCATAATTTGCCCTGTTTTATTGTGAAGATGGTTAATCTTAATTAAATATGCTTTTGTTGAATGTTGTTCATAATGTAGAAAAGGTGCGAATGACTAGGGAGGGATTTTTAGGGATTAGGACCGTAATTAACTAAATATTATACGGAAACCATTAATAATACTTGCAACAATTTGTCACCATCTCCGAAACATAGATTATTGTTCTCTGCCTTGCTCTTTTGTGGAAGTTCATATTGATACAGCTTTGACCAGCATGCAACGAACTCAATCTTAAGTATTTAAAGCAATATTTACAAACACAAACATAACTGTAATTTTTGGGAAAATTGTGTGCTTATTATTCTGTTTGTCTTCCAAGGGGTTAAAGTTCGTGAAAAGACATTTTCCTACGATATCATATTTGTCAAAAATTCATAAGAACTCTTAACTATGATGAAGTCAAGGCAACTCATGCAATATGTACCATTTTTTTAAGAAAAACAGCAGGTGACAAAGCAATAGGCTTGTGCACTTAATTTTGTTCCTGATATAAATCGATTGTGCTATTTGTGAGGAACAAATATATTACTTGGATTACTATAACAGCCACCAATTGTAATCAAAAGTAACCGACCGCACCGAGCGTTGAAAACGCCCCATACAAAACGGACGCCAACGGTGACGTCATTGTTGAGTCCTCTAAGTGTGTATGAAAAAATTGCATTTTCATTAATTTTTTGATTTGAGCACGAAAAAGTGCGTTTAAGCATGCTATACATTTATTTTTTCAGTGTTACTTAAGCATTCCGAAATTAACTTAAATTTTTCTTTAAGACGATAAAAAAATATCTAAAAAATTTGATACTTTGTTGTCTCATAACTTTTATATATTTTTTGTTTAATTATTCTGTGTTATGATCATTTAGTATTTTCCAATCCATGTGACTATATTACATTGTAAAATTCAACATTAGTCACCATCCCCATTATACAGGGTGTCCCTAAAACCAACTTTTATACGATCAGGGCTGATAGACCAGCTCATAAGAACCTAAATTAAGCAAATTTGACTTCAGTAAAAATCTCTTAGTTTTCGAGATATTGACGTTTTTGTAAAACTCGTGCTAAGTGATACCCTGACTCGGTGTTTTGAGTGTCATTGCTAAAATATCAAGTATTTTACAAATCTGTTTTTTGCTATGTGTGGCCAAATAACTATGCTATTGAACGTATTTTCTATTTTTGCTAATTTATTCATGCTGTGGACACAGTACAATAACAAAAAAAAATATTCGATTTTTTTCAAATTTCACCTCTGACTTCGAACTAGCGTGGTGAAAAAAAAATGTACCAACATAACCAGGCACGCAACGTAACAAAATTGCGCATTTATTGTAGTTTCTAAAATGGTATAAAATTTACTAAACACTGTAATAATTTTTGAAATAATGATATTTTGTTACAAAATTAACTGTCTGCCGCCTTCATCTCATACGATCCGGTTGAACTAAGTTTGCACCTGGCGTGCTTGACATCACATACAAATTAGGTGCAAACTTCACGTAATCGTCAATATCTCGAAAACTAAGAAATTTTTATGAGGTCGATTTTACTCAGTCTCGTTTTTTATGAGCTGGTTTATCAGCCCTGTTCGCCATTTTGTAAAAGTCGCGAATTTTGATAGCCTGGATCAGTCTATCGAAAGTCATGACTTCAAATTTCAGTATTTTCTTAATCTGCTTTTTGTTTTAAACATTACTTAATAATTATGCTATCATACCTTATCAAAATAAATTAGATTTTACGTGATTCAAAATATGACCTCGGATTTGAATCGCGTAATACTTAAAACAAATTTACCATGCTAAAATAAAAAAATATAATGTAGTTTAAAATAGTAAGATTTTACACACTAGACACCGTAGTTTTTAAGATAATAGCATTTTAATTCAAAAGGAGGTTATACTACAATATTCCATTGGTTAAATTTCGTACCAGAATTTGAATTTCGAACAGAAAAGGTATGATAGCATAATTATTAAGTAATGTTTAACAAAAAGCAGATTAAGAAAATACTGAAATTTGAAGTCATGACATTCGAAAGACTGATCCAGGCTATCAAAATTCGCGACTTTTACAAAATGGCGAACAGGGCTGATAAACCAGCTCATAAAAAACGAGACTGAGTAAAATCGACCTCATAAAAATTTCTTACTTTTCGAGATATTGACGATTACGTGAAGTTTGCACCTAATTTGTATGTGATGTCAAGCACGCCAGGTGCAAACTTAGTTCAACCGGATCGTATGAGATGAAGGCGGCAGACAGTTAATTTTGTAACAAAATATCATTATTTCAAAAATTATTACAGTGTTTAGTAAATTTTATACCATTTTAGAAACTACAATAAATGCGCAATTTTTTTACGTTGAGTGCCTGGTTATGTTGGTACATTTTTTTTTCACCACGCTAGTTCGGAGTCAGAGGTGAAATTTGAAAAAAATCGAATATTTTTTTTTGTTATTGTACTGTGTCCACAGCATGAATAAATTAGCAAAAATAGAAAATACGTTCAATAGCATAGTTATTTGGCCACACATAGCAAAAAACAGATTTGTAAAATACTTGATATTTTAGCAATGACACTCAAAACACCGAGTCAGGGTATCACTTAGCACGAGTTTTACAAAAACGTCAATATCTCGAAAACTAAGAGATTTTTACTGAGGTCAAATTTGCTTAATCTAGGTTCTTATGAGCTGGTCTATCAGCCCTGATCGTATAAAAGTTGGTTTTAGGGACACCCTGTATGTAACATAAACCTATTTCTTATTTCGTATATCTATATAATATCCAGCTCAACTAAATTCCTCGTAAAATATTCGTTACTTCATTTTGAATTTTATCGATATCGGTTAAAAACATGTCCGATGCAGTTATAATAGTGTTTTCGTTAATATTCCTTTATTTGTAGGTAATGACTTTTACCTGGTTAATGTGTTTTTGTAGAATGTTATCTACGTTAAGTTACAAGTCCGAACATAATCAATAAATATTATTTTTAATCGCAGAAGTTACGAGAAGAATCTTCTAATAAAAACAACAGCTTATTTCCCGAGGCTTCCTTTGCAGGATTATTTTGCGTACCTATAATAACATAAGGCACATTATATGCTAACGATGAGTGGCGCATCGCAAACTACTGGCTGCTTGGAACACGGCTGGCTGGGACGTAAATTTAAATGTACTGCGTGGAATGTACCTGAAAATATACGGATTTATGTCGAGTCATTCATCAAGCATACACTGCATATGCTTTATACCGATGGGACAGGAATGTACTAAAGTGTATATACCTACTAGCCGTCGTTATTTTATACAGCAAAAGCAGTTATAGCAACGGTTGCTATTTTATTATGCCAGGCTCTTTCAATATCAAATAATTAAACTGCTCGGAAACCAGGGTTTCTTATTTTCAACTTATTTCATTCACTTTAAGTTTTCCTTATAAATTCCCGGGAATCCCCAAATATTTCAGAAGTTATAATTATAACGTTATGGAAAGATGCTAAATTGAGGATCAAATAATAATTTTCCACTCCAATTCGGTTTAATTCAACCTACACATAAATGAATGGACAAGTTGAAAGGACCGGGGGCACCTGTTTTCATTTTAGTACCATAGAATTTGTGAGGCGCATCTAAGATTCAGTCAATTCGTATTCTGATTTTGCTTACCTTAAACTGTGCACGGCTACTAGACACAGTCTCTTAGTAATCACAAAATACTAAATTTAAGGTTTGTGGTCATCGTTGATGTTAATGGAGAGCAGTAAGAGTAAGCCAGGAGTGAAATGGCCAACCGGCACCAATGTTAGGTAAATTCAGACGTGGGAAGCTGATTGATGGTATTATACGAATGGATCCTATTAATCATGTGAAACATTTATCTTTAGCATTTTTTGTACTTTAGAAACATAAATCGACGACGGTTTCTGGACCTTTTTTTTCTTGTTTTGACTAGGGTCGGATTTCGCTTCGGGGATTCTCGACCAGAAACGCCAAATCGTTTGGCCGTATTGCAATTTAATTGTAACTAGTTTCTTACACTGGCAACAATCTTCTGATTGTCAATGTCATGTTGCTCAGGGGTGCCAACTTAGCACATTTAGTGCTAAATTAAACACATTTTTTACGACTTATTAGTCGATAAATAACGCAATATTACTTATATGTAGTTATATTTTATGGCCGCTATTCATACATTTTAGTACTTTTTCTAGCGCAACCTCATGCATTTGTTAGTGGTTAGGCTTTAACTAGGTACAAATTATATTACTAAGAAAAGTAAGTAGTTAAAATAATGTGTGTCACTGCTAAAAATATCCTTTATTTCAGTGAAAATATAGTTAATATAGCCATAAAGTATAAAGACGAACAAGTAGTCCAACTTCGACCGTTTATGAGCGCACGACACGTTTTCACACAGATGCGCAATAGCTCGTCTGTGTGAGTGCGATCTATACTGGAGCATTCTTACGCATTCTTAAAACTTTGTACACGGCACGCACACATTCGAGCGCGCGATGTACCCTTTGTAGGAAGAAAAATTACTGCTATTATGTGCTGTACTACTGTAGCGGTCGCAATCATTAAGGTCTCTGCCCACTACACCGTAGCATAATACCAAGACCGTACTATGAACGTATCAGACACGGTACCTATGACAAATGCCGGTCGGTGACGGAATGTGCTAGTTGGCATAGTCTTATACATTTAAATATAAAAAATATTTATTTTGCCTGAAACGTTTCATCATGGTAGGTATGGCTTAAAAGGAACAATTTAAGTAACCCATTTCCTGCTATGTTACTAAGAAAGATTTTCATTTCCTTACAAATTTCCATTTCCTGCTATTTAACTGTGAAATATTTTCAAAATGTTTTGTGTGTTTTACTTCTTACCTGTATACCTAATATACATATTATATTATTTACGAAAGAGTTCTGTACAAAAGAAGACTTCTGATTCCACCTGTTTTGGCTAGGATGTGCTTTGTCTGTCAGACATTCTTAAACTGTTTTATGAAGTAGATAATTTACAAAGCAAAAATTAATTGAAGCATTGGCTTCTTTATAACAGACTTCCAAAAAAGGGACGGTTCTCAATTCGTTTGTATATTTTTTTTAATATTTGTTACGCATTGACGTGTATAGAAAGGACAGGGTTAACGAGCGCGCAGACGGTTCCAACGCGCTGGTCCTAAAAATCAGTTTTAGGACCAACGCGGCAGTGGGACGTGCAGCGCACAGCGCAGCCGGACGTTATAAAAATGCCTAATTGCATGGTAAAAGGCTCCATTTACTGTTACGGGGAATATATACCCGGGTGGATTTTCGTCCGTGACATTTGTATGCCATACATTTAGTTTAGCATACAAATGTCGCGGCCGAAAATCGACCCACCCGAACTGTACGGATCGCCCTATTCTTACTTTTGAAATCATTGTTGTTACGCCATTACTCGGCTGGATCGCATTAGAAAATTCATTCTTTGTTTGAACCTCCGAGTTGGACCGATTGCAACTAAATCAGGATCTGATTGATGATGGGATCTTCGAGAAATCGAGGGGACTCTTCAAATATAGTAGACAGTGTCTACCATATTTAAAGAGTATCTACTAGACACACTGGCGATATTTTTCATAGTAACTCATGCATTTCTTATCGAACAGGTTCATTCGAAGTCGGCTTTTTTTAAATTTTGCTGTTATCTCTACTCAATTCAGCCTTTTAAATTCCAGTGTAATCAAACTTGTAATTAATTTAAATACACTTGTCTATGTAAAAACATTCTACGTGGGAAGTTCTCTAAACAAAGGTAAAACTCGGTAGGCTCGACACGCGGCGGAGTCTCGAAAATTAGTTTAGTTCTAATTGCTTTCGAAAAGTTCATTCGTTTACTTTAGAAGGCTCAAGAAAAGCCATTGTTTGTCTAATCGCGCTGGTATGTTGGAGTAGGGGTAATTCATTTAACCCTTAATTGTATAGCCGTTGGTAAAAACCAACAATGGTAAAAAATATCAACGTATAATAATCGTTAATTGAAATAGTTATTCTTTAAGTTCAGATTGGACTCTAAGTACTAGTAATAATCATTTTGTTTTAAAGACTACGCTGCTAAAATGAATTTAATACTTTAATGTGCAAAATAAACTTAAATAGGGACTTACTCTAGGGAGGTACCTATGTAAAGTCGCTGTCAATAGAATTTGCTAACTTTGTAAATAAACCGCCATATTGAAATTGTCTCTGAATGATGAATTTACTAGTGATGGGGAAGACTCTTACTTTACTCTTTTATGTCAAAACATATGGACTATTAAAGTACCGAACGCAAGAAACAGGTATTTTTAATTTGCTTAATCAGAAGACGAATCGTTACTTGAAGATTATGTATCCACCAGTATTTTTCACAGGTGCCGTTATTTCATCCGTAGTTCTATCGATGATGCCGTCTAAATATTTCATTTTATTTTCTTCGGTACAGAGCGAAAGTTAGGTAGTGTGTAGCAGCTTTACAATATCACCAACTTTAGTCACAACGCTATCATCATAGACAATTGTAGAATTTAAAAGAAACAAAAACGTCATTCCATTATGTCATAATAACCTATGTATAATTAAATTTTAAACTTTTAATGAAATATCCAAGATTCAATTATTTATTGTATGGTTTTGTATTTTACGGCAACGACCGTTTAAATAGTGTATGGTTTCAGTGGTGTTTGATGAGGTGGTGTGAAAATTCAAGGAGAAACAGTGACAAAACAAAGTTACTCCTTTTGTTTACATAGTTAGCAAATTCTATTGACGGCGACTTTAAAACTATCAAGCTCGTACAATCCCAGCACCGTGATTGTGCCGTGCCTCCTAAGCCTAAACACGCTTGAGAATTTAGAATGGACAAATAACCCCAAACAATGGGAATACATAAGTGCTTTGGGTCGTCCCTTTCCCCGGTAAAGTGTCCAGACAGCAAACAGATCCGTGTTTCTCGTAGATATTATCGCCTTTTCTATCAATTTCCCTGGTATCCTGTGTAAAAATAGCTCTGCTGTCTTTAAGTAAGTCGAGTAGCTAAATTTTGTTTTTTTTTTTCATACTACGACTTAAACTTTTAACCTTTTTTTTCAAGGGAGTTGCATTAGCTGCAATGATCAATTATAATTAAATATCTACACTTATATTTTTATCACGAATGTTTCTATATATGCATTTACCTGCGATTTTGCCTGTGTTGTTTTCGTTATTATCCCAAGGGACTTTTTTCTGTTTATAATCCAGAACTGGTTTACTTGTATTCCAAATCTCATCTCAATCCATTAAATTTTTAACGCATTATCATAAACTCCAAACAATCACATTTAGAATATTAGTAGGATAATAACTACGGCTATAGGTAGTTTCACGAGAGTTGAGGCCATGCACACAACAACACTGTCATGTAATGACAGTGGGTTTTTGAAATGACTGTTCTTTTTTCGTACCGATAGCAGGTTCAACAGTGAATTGCAAAATAGACCAAAAAGTATGTTTAAACTATAGCCTTGTGTTTATTTACTCAATCATTCATTTCATTCATTCACTTTTTTTTACAATGAGTACTTCATGTAGCTGTGTGTGTAATCATTCACCTCAACTCTCGTGAAACTACCTATACGTGCATTTCGTTGTAGATAAGCTATTTGTTATCTACAGGAGCATATAATTTTAACTCTAGGATTGATAAGTTATCAATAAGTTGAAATCATCTTTTTTGTGGTTTAAGTTCTTCGGGTGGTTTTTGATTTCTTTCACTTACACTTCTTATACAAACCGCGCATAATAGCCTAGACCAGTGTAAGACGACTTTTGGTATTTGGTACTTCAATCCAGTATCTAATTTAACCATGCAATGCGATCTAGATATTACTGTATTTATATTATTTCGATTTGCTGTGGTTAATGAGATACTGATTCAGAATTAATTTAAGCGTAAAAATTTAATTACCTGATCATTCAGCTAAATACCGTGACTCATTAAATATTATGTATATCATGTATTCAAATAAGTAATTCCTCATTGTGATAGTAAACAGCGGTCAATAATTGGAAACAGGTTGAATATTGAAATTAAGAGACCTTAGACGATTAAAGAGTTCATGGATGTCAGCATTTTTTTTATTAGTCAAGACGAGTCTTGATATTTTTTCTAACTAGTCGTAACGTTCAGAGCTGTTGTGATTTAATAGCATCCAGTTGACATACCATTTTTATTTATTTATCATTAAGAGTGTCCAGTACCTAAAATTTAAATCGCGTTTCTTGCTCATGTATTCCACTATATGTAATAAAAGCAAATATTACTCCCACCCCCCACCGTTAAACACTCATACAAACTTAACTTGACTTAAAATTTGTCAGGAGAAATGAAAATGGTTAGGCTTTTACTTCCTAAACATTACAGAAAAAGTGATCCTGTTTTTATTATTATTTATTGTATTAGATAAGTACTTTTAATATTCGATTTTTTTATATTCGATTTCTTGTCTATAAATTGTACCTACATAGGACATTTTTGATGCTCACGTCACGTATACTTAGTTAGGTGTTGCACACAAGCTGCCTTACGCACTTGCCCTATGTAAATGGAGCATCATCGATAACATCACAAAACATATCCTGCCCGCTGATGAGTATAACAAAATGTAGAATGTAAAGCATTTTGATGATCCATTGGTGGCTTAGTGCCAGCTGTGGAAGAGCCCCGCCTGTTCGCGGATCAATGTAATGTACACGTTATAGTAGAGTTTGTTGGAAAAATTGGGAGGCGATTACTCGGTACTAGGCAAAGGTGTAAGATAAAAGCTTAGGGTGCATATTTGATAGCTTCTGATGAAAGTGATTTCGTTGGCTGTAACATCTAAATCCATACAACACAATCGGAAATCCTGTTTAGAAACCTCACCGGTTTTCAAATAGGACATCAGTGGGTTCAGATGCCTAAATGGATTTTGTGTGGATAGCTTTAAATCTGTTTTTTGTCCCTCTAGTAGGTATGTTTCTTATTAAGCTTGGTTAACGGGAGTATAATCGACTTCGCTAATGAAATAATTATATCTAATACAAACATAAGCAATGCAGTTTAATTAAAGGAAGTACTCGCTAAACAAATCTCTTTACTGATATACCAAGACAAAAGGTGAAGGTAGTCTGACTGTAAGGAGAACTATATTACATAACACCCTTGAACTATTGAGCTTTTACTATTTCAGCAGACTCTTGTATTTACTGTGTCTGGAGTTTACGTTTGTAGCATTTATCAACAATTCTGTCCTGTTTTCGGTGTTTAAATATTCACACGGAAATGAGAAACGCAGTCATTAAGTTAATTTATGATGTACCGGGATGTTAATATCGGAGCTGCAATAAATATTCCTATGACTTATGTGTGACATTTTCGTCGTAATTCCATGTGGTGTGACATAAAAGAAACAAGGGCATTGCCTACTCCGTCGACCTCATGCCTCCCTCGAACGCCCGATGTGTAGTGTAATTACATATTATGGCACGAGTGTAGTAAATACGATAATTGCTGCAGGATATCCAGGTACGATCGGGCATTAAAACTTGCATAAACTAAACTAAGTAACTTTAATTTAAAACACATTTTTTAAGTGTACAACGTAACTTTGACTTGATGTACTGTGACGGTGAAAAATTATGTTTTTTTAAAGCTACCACAACTAAGGCGCTGTAAGGGGTATTTGAAACACGAAAAAATATATGCGACTAAAAGATGAGGTTCGACTTTTTCATAAACAAATAAAAATAAAATAATTTATTTCTGCAAGTAGGCCCTCAAGGGCTCTTTTACATGTCTTATATTATTTTCTTTTCTTTTGGCGCTTCGGGTAATGTCCTTTTTAGGGTTCCGTACCCAAGGGGTGTCAACGGAACCCTATTATTAAGCCCGTCTGTCCGTCGGTCACAGGGCTCTATCGTTTGAACCGTACTAGGTACAAACTTGAAATTTTCACATAAAATAATAAAAACAAAATAAAATTAACAATAAAAGGGGGTCCCCGTACAAGAAACGTGTTTTTTACTTTTTTTTCCTATTTTAATAACGTGTGCGAATCCAACTCGCACTTGGCCGGTTTTTATTTAGTGCACCTTTGCTCTACGTCCTTTAAAGAATATGTAAGTATTTCAAATTTAATCTCGCTGTCTGCACTTAGGCTGCGCGTTGTCTGTCAGTACTAAATAATTCGTTGAAATTGTTTTATTTAAATTATAAAAGTGAACACTCATGTTGAAGACGCTTAGGTACTATGACTGACGCGTAACTGAGGTAGTTAGAGGAGTCTTGTCGAAGTTCTGGCTCCCAACAACCCAACTTTACGGTACTTAAGTACTCAATCTTAGGCACTTAATCTCCTTTTCATCTATAAGTTTTCGTCAAGTGAATGACAAAACCTGGCCAAGTGTGAGTTGGATTTGCATACGAGGGGTTCCGTACCACCGTCGAGCTAAAAAACTCCAAAGAACAAGTTTCTTGTATGTGGACCCCTTTTTATTTTTAACTTTATTTTGTTTCTGTAAGCTTATGATGCTACGTTTTGTCACGCGATAAATAAATGATAAAGCATCCGTCACCCTCACACACTATTTGTCAGAACGTGACGGATGTTTTATCATTTATTTAACGCGTGACAAAACGTAATATCATAAGCCTACTGGTATTTGTTGTTATAGCGGTAAAAGAAATAAATATTCTGTGAATATATCAAGCATCTAACTATTGTCATTTTAAAATAAGAAAAATAAAGAAAAACACGTTTCTTGTCCATACCCCTGGGACCCCCTTTTATTTTGAATTTTATTTTGTTTTATTATTTGTTGTTAAAGAGGCAATAGAAAAACACATTCTGTGATTTTTTTTAGTCTCTACCTATTACGGTTTAAACTATAGAGCTCTATGACAGACAGACAGACTGGCAGCGGAGGCTTAGTGATAGGTTTCCGTTGGTACCCTTTGCGTAAGGAATAAACAATAAGGAAAAATGGTACCTTTCTGAAATTTAATCGAAGCACAATGCAAGTCTATAAAAAAATTGACTAGGGGAGACCGGATATGGTTGTCTCACGGGTTGGTTGTCACAGCAGCCATTAAATAATACGAAACGAAGGAATAATTGCATCGCTCGGTGTTAAAAGATCGCAAGAGCTTCACCTCCTTCCCTACTTCACCAATCGATGCACTTATTCCTTCGTTTCGTATTATTTAATGGCTGCTGTGACAACCAACCCGTGAGACAACCATACCCGGTCTCCCCTAGATAATTCTTATTGTCAGGACAGGTCATCTCTGGAGTGTTATTATGATTTTCTCTTGTTTTTGTCATACGACTAAAGGCAAAGTTAAGGTAAGCTAGGCCCTTCACTCAATTCCATTGTTAATATTACCCAATCTTGGCAGGCCCTCTCCTTCTCAAATAGTGTCATAAAGCGGGTAAGGTCAATACATTCGGGGTCAATTACTTACACAGCGCGTTAGTTACAACGAGCGCGGCGAATAAACAGGACCTTTTAGTGCCGTTACACTTGGACTGCGGTGGTAAAGAGGCACTTCCGCCCTAGTGCAAGCGGTGCCGCCCAGTATATACTATTTAGTATCCCTTAAGCCCTGTGAGCTGTAGACCTCGCGAATCTGTCAACCCCCATGAATCCGCCATTTTGAATTATTTTCAAAATCTGAGTCGACAATAAAGCGACCCGTAGAGGAGAACAGACAGACATCCAGCGAACATACGAAAGCAATTTCGGCACTTGTCACACCGATGTCGAGTAAACGAGTAAAATTGGGTGAGTAGCATCACATTGCGGATCTGGAAAGGTCGATCGATTATACTGTACTTCGTCAGCTCGCAATGAAATGTTACTAGCCCAATTTTAAGTGTACACAAAGCTGCGACAAAGACACTTTGTTCGCTTCCTCACTCGATCAATAAATTGGACGTTGTTAATCAAAAAATAATCCAATCCATACGTATGTCTGTCTGTCCGTCTGTTAAGACCCTTTATCTAAATTAAAACCATATACTCAGGACCATAGATGGTCCCTTGAAGCTGTGAAAAAATCAAACTTCTAAGTGAACGTAAAAAAAAGATATGGCCGGGTACCTATGCCGCAAAAATCGTACATTGCGATTCTCTCAGGAAGACCGCAACTATGAAATTTGGCAAGTAATGCCGTCTTATACTACAAGTATAGGGAAAAATCCGAAAACTATACGTTTGTTATTAAATCATAAAAAATATAGTCTTTATTTAAAGACCCCTCGGAACCCTCGGTGGGCGAGTCCTACGTCCAATTGCTGATACCTAGCTTTGAATGTCATGGTGGGAGGTCAGCAGCGTTGCCAGATTTTTTTTCCCAAGTTCGGATTGTGAAAATTTTGGAGTAAAAAAAGCGGGATTCTATCGTCGAAAGCAGAAGTTTTTAAATATTTTATTTGAGTTTTAAATTGTCTATGCCACCCGCTCGCACTACCTCAGCACGCACGGTCGAGTTATCCCCGAAAAGCGGGACTGAGCCTGTCCCGCGCGGGACATTTCATTTTGATTTAAAGATCGAGACGTCCCGTCAAAATCGGGACGTCTGGCAACGCTGGTGGACAGTGACGTATAAAATTTACATGTTTGGTACAACTAGAGTCGGACTATGCTAAGTCTGCACAGGTTGAAAAAAGGTTTTATTTCAAAAAACACACATAGCAACATCACAAGCAAGATGATTAATTAGTCTTGATACTTGGCAATTACAGGTCGCGTCACGTAAAAAGAACGCTGGAAGAAAGTGGAGGGGGTATGTTTGCGCATTGGTACACTCGCGCACGAAAGTACTATGTTTATTGTTTTATTTTTGAACTAGCTTTTCGCTCGCGGCGCGGTTCGATTAAAAAGTATATGTATTACTATCTATTATTTATTTATTAATAGGGTGAATCAACTTTTTAACCCACACAAAGCTGTCCGCAACTTTTAATCTTCGTTGAAATATAACGCCCTTAAAAAATGGTTTGTCTATATTTAAATTTATATTGTATGTTAAAACGTTGTAAGTCCCGTCTCATGAACCTAATTTTATTTTTGGTATGACGCTTAATAGTAAAACATCGTCCCCCATAACTGTTTACACAGTTTGACTGTGGGATCCTTAAGTATTATTAGTTGATATATTATTAAATGGAATTAAAAACATGTTTCTGTGTAGAATGGAATAAAAAAAACAATATACATCATAAATCATTTTTCTATGTAAAACCATTTTGTAATAAACAAGACATTTTTGTGCGCGACAGTATTTTGAGAACGAACGTGACGTGAACACAGTGCGGAAAGCAAAGGTCGACTGACGAACCAATAGCGCCCCGGCAATGATGCGGCGCGGCACCCGCCCTCCCCGCGCCGCACCTCATACCACCAAATAGACCGATAAATTGCCTACTGCGCAGCCCCACCACCAGCGTTCTTTTTACGTGACGCGACCTGTATCTTTCCGTTTAATTAGTATATAATGTATCTATGGAAATAAATATTTAGGACAGTCTTGCACAGTCGATCTACTTAAAACCAAACTAAGCAATGCCTGTATACATGTACATATATAAATATAATACTGAAATACATAGAAATTATCCAAACCCCTGGACCAAATCTCTTATTTTGGTTAGAAGTTGATCGATTTGTGCAACACTGACCGGCATATTTATTTTAGTAACCGGATAAATTATTTCCAAATATCAAGATGAATTAATCTTCTTGCGGTGGTTTGCCCATGTTGCCATATTTATATTTTTGAATAAAACCTTTTTCGACCTCTGCAAACTTAGCGTAGTCACACTATATGCCGCTCGACTCTTTGTCGCGCAACTGATCGGTACTAAATATCATTTCTTAACCCCCGACGGAAAAAGAGGGGTGTTATAAACTTGACGTGTATATCTGTGTGTCGGTCTGTGGCATCGTAGCTCCTAAACGGATGAACCGATTTTGATTACGTTGTTTTGTTTGAACACCTTTCATACAAAAAAAAAATATCGACAGTGTTCTAAAATAAGTTTTATTCAAATCGATTTAACCGTTTATGAAATATTCTAATTTGAAATCAAAAGGTTGGTGATTTTTACGTAGGTAATAATATTGTACAAACGCCATTTAGTACAAAATTAACGTTCAAAAAGCATTAAATAAAACTTAAATTAAAGTATTTAAAACACAATCTTATAACTAGGTGTTAGTATGTGATACTTTGTGAATCTATAAAAGAAATACACATCACTAAAAAATACTCCTAAAAGTTAAACACTAAAACAGAAGAATGTTTACGTCACCCCAAGCCAAATTACTGCCCACTACGCGGAGAGAAAATCCCACTTCCTGGCAGTGAAAGCGTTAGATAGATCACTCACACATTTACAGCATATAGGGAACGTGCACGAACTATAGATGGCAGCACTAAACGACAAAAGAGACACGGGCGGACAATAAAGGAAGCTATCGCCCCTGTTAAATCGAGGTATCAATGTCAATGATAATATGTAAGTGTCAATGTCAAATATAGTAAGTCGTAGCTACACTGACGTTAATCGTACTTCAACGCGATAAATTAACGTTATTAACGGCGTTTTCGTCAATGTGGCTCCAGCATGAGAGGGTATATGATTTAGATTGGCGGCACCAGTTGGCAGCACCTTCGTCGTGCGCGTTCCCTATAACACGTGCGATTTGGGCCGTCATCTTACCATACTAGGTGCTTCGAGGTTACTGTGCGCGGTGTAATTCCGGGGGAGATATCCAATGGAAAAAAAATTCTAATAAAAAAGGTAATGGGTGTACCTTTCATCAAATTGTCGAAAGGGCCTCTCTCTACGCGTTGGCTTCGGCTCCACGCACGCCATCCAAAGGCCCGGGACACCATTGCCCCGTGAACGGTAAAAGAAATTCAATGTATATCTGTTGTCAATGTGTTTACTTCGTTTAAACATTTTTATCATATCTTTGTTTAAACTAAGCAAACTAAATTGAAAGTAGCGCCATTTGTTTATTATCAGTTAAGCTTTTTTACATTGCCCATCTCTCCCGTATGACTCATCTCCCAAGGAATGACCCTAACAGACGCAGTTTTGCTGCCCGCTAACACTGGCAACCGAAAACGCTATGGCAGTGGCAAAGAGAGAAAACCCTAGTAATTTACGATGTAGTTTGTTGCGCCTAAGGAAACACTTTATTACGAGGGGTTCGAGGAAAACTGAACGTTATACAACTCACATTTTAAGGAATATGAGTGCGGAGTGTGAATGTAAAATTGCATATAACCTGCTCGTAGATAAGTTAGGTGCAGTTAAAGATTATATTTTACAAAGTAACCGGTTAGGAATCTGTTTTTGCTTTACGAACTTGGCTGACACACTGCTGGGTATCTAGATAATTAAGATGGAATGGGTAAGCATCTAACTATCACCTAACTGTTTAATTATATCTATCAGCCATGGACGTCCACTGCTCGACATAGGCCTCCCACATAGATCGCCACGGAGTGCGGACCTGTGCAGATCGTATCCAGCGATTCCTCGCTATTACCACGAGGACGTCTGTCCACCGAGGCTAACCACCACTAGTCCAAGTATAAATAGTCGAATAATATTCATGAACTATTCCTATACCTTTTTATTTTACTACACGGAGATGAAATAAAATCGGTCAAGTGCGAGTCGAACTCGCGCACCGAGGGCTCCGTACCAACTCATAAGTAGATACATGTGCCTATAGTTCAAGAAAAACTCTATGGCGATTAGTTTAGTAGGAGCAAATAAGTATGTATTACGATTTTTGCAAATTTCTCAAAAACGGTGCAAGTTAGGAAAGCCGTTATATTTTTCCTGTAATATTTAGGATGACATTAATAATTGGTAATTATTACAGATTTTTCTGTTCAGTAACTTCGAAGATAATAGAGGGGAATGGTATTTTTTTGATGTTTTTCGTCATAAACCAAAAACTGCTTATTTAAGAAAAAAAATAAAAGCGACATTTTAATCTACAAATCAAGCCCTTTCATTTGATATCCCACTCGATATAATAGCCCTACTTTCAATTTTCAGAGTCCCATTAATGCTATTCTTTCGCCGTTAGCATCTTATTCGTAAATATGGTGGTCTAATAGCATGCAGTTGATATGTAGGTCAAATCATATTCTCAAAATGTAAGCTGCAGTCTCTTTTACCTATCACGTATATTGTCCCGTAAATATATGCATTTGTTCCACGCAATAAAACCTAACATTAGCTCTGTCATAACCTGTACATAACTATCATATAAATAGCTATAGTACATTACACAACTAGGGTGGTAATATAAAGAAAGGCCGAGATCGCAGATGTTTGCGGCCCGAGCTGCAAGCGAGGGACGCAAATGTGCGATCGAGGGCTTTCTTTATTACCTCCCGTGTTGTGTACAGCATTTTATGTCTACACTTGGCCAGAAAGCGGCTTTTTGTTATGAATACTAGTGGCGTAGCATCGAATATATTGTTAGTACCTAAAGCCGAAGCAGATTTGTATTACCTTTTCTTCAGGAGTAGTAGATACTCCGATCATATGCTTTAAAAAAATAGGCAAGCCGGTGGAAATCGGGTTCTATGGACGCCATGCCACTGATGAATACTTTTGTTATCAGCTCGATTTAAGATAAGTAATTAGGATTTTCTAAGGCCTCTAAATTGTCTAAAGATAAAATTAAAAAAAAACTTTGGCGCGAACACAAAGCCGTATAATAGGCTAGATGACTAAAAAAAACTGTTTAGTCCGTCTGTTACATTATAAAAAAATATTGTACACGTATTTTTTGTTTTATTTGACAAACAAAAACTGACGAGGATAGAGTGCTTAGAAGTTTCGAGTGACGTCACTCTTGAGTACAAATTGTACTCCCCCACTCCAGAAGTTTGTTGATCTATAACTTTGTCGATTTTTAATATTTTGATAAATCAAAAAATACGTGTCCCATATTTTTCCATAATCTAACTGACGGACTAAATAGAATTACACATTATTAACCCAGTCATCACCCCTATTTTCACTTTTTCCAAACATTTTGTTATATACGTTTATCATTGGTAGGTACAATGAATTGGTATTATTATCCATACCATTATCATACCTAGCCGCCGTACCAGTGCTTAATACATTTAACCTCGGCTTTATCAACTTATTTCTGTCCACGTTATCGAGAGTAATGACTACAATTTTCAATTATTGATCAACAGTTATGTCATTATCAACGAATAACATCCGTCACGCAATGTTTTAATAATGATGCACATTCACCATACGCCAGTCACTGCGAATCGTGAAACTACCTATACCGCACGTTATGCGATAGAAAGAAACGGTCGGATGCGGGTCAGCTCCGTCCGGTCATCTGACGCGAACGGCAGTTTTGTTAGGGAGAGAGGCGTAGTACTAATTCATATTTTGTGCCGCGACCCGCGACCAAAAAAATGGCCGTGAGCGGTCTTAAATCGCTCATCAAATACAGTTGTCTTGGCGTCCAGTATCAATTTGTAGTATTTAGTAGCCGTGAGGCCAGTCCTTCGTAGGGCACTTGTGGGAGGCGCCTGAGGAAGGCCATGGTACAAGAATGCCATTGATCTTCAATAATTTAAGAAAATGTATCACCTATCAATTTTGAAAAACATTATCGGTCCACGAAATTAACTGGGGGCACGGCAGTGCCCCCGCCAATTCGAGCAAAATAAAGGCCGTACCATCCTTTTCTCGAAGGCATTCAGGCCATTTTCGGCTTGAACGTGTAGTTTAAGAACGTTCGATACGTCAAAGTTCTTTAATTTTGTCCCTGACTGACTGATGATCATCATAATTCTAAGGAACTTCTAGCAGACCCACAAGCTCCGAATTTTAAACATAATTAGCCTATCGTGTCATGCAAAACCTAAAAATATTGCCATTTTAATACAAACCGCATAAGTAATATATAAGTATTTGCACAAAATGGTCATCATTAGCAATCTCGGGAAAAACATACTTACCTGGTTTTTTTGCAGGTACTATGAGAGAGGTAACAGACGACCCTCGCGCAGGCATGCATTTTTTTTTTTTTTTTTTTTTTTTATGACATGATAGCCTGTAGGGCTCCGGCTTTATGGGCCCCCTAACAGGAGTGGTCCTAATGACGTGCGGGGGGCTAATCCCTCGCCGCGCGTTGATACTACTTGTGTTTAAAAATTTACCTAATGAAAATTATATGTAAGTGTAATTGTATGATTTTAGCCTAACTGTATAGCAAAGTGGTGTAATATGAATGTATAGTGTGGTACTAATCTCGAATGGTAGTGTCAGGTCTGGGTGGTCGGCCCCGTCGCCGCGAGCACCTCTGTGTGAGGGTCGTGTCGTCAAGTAGTAATGTTTCGTCGAAGTCGGACGGCGCGGTCACTTCGTTCCATTTTTTAATGGTCGCCGTGATCGCGTCGTCCGGGTCAGTCAGAACGTGTCGGGGTCGTCGTACAAATTTGGGGTTGCGTAGTCTGGCCCGCGGCGGCGGGGGGGTCGGGGTGGTAGTAGGGTTTACGTCAGGGGGGGGGTATGTCCTCGGGTGGGTCATCCAGAAATTCTGGAACTGTGACATCGTAATTAATGCAGTTGATCAGGGGGTTGGGATGGTGGGGGATGTTATCAAAAAATGCCCTGGTGCAGGAAACGAAGTGTGTTTTGACTGTAGGCATGTGTGTGTCATAGTGTACTGAGAGGTTCGATTGGAACCATGGTGCGTCCGTGATGCGTCTGAGGAGTTTGTTTTGGAAGGATTGTAAGGGTTTAAGGGCAGAGGGCGGGGCATGTGAGAATACGGGACAGGCATAGGATAGAATGGGACGGATACAGGTTTTGTAGAGGAGTAGCTTACATTTGAATGACATCTTGCTATTTTTGTTCAGCATCGTTCCCAGCCGACTCTGAACAAAAGTGGCTTTTTGCCTAGCTTTTTTGAGGTGGGCTCTAAAGTTTAGTCTTGCGTCCAAAGTGACGCCAAGATATTTGACGGTTGTCGTCCAAGGGATGGGGGTTCCCGACAGGGAAACTTGCTTTGTTTTATTGTATAGGGAGGAGTTGTTTTTGTTGAATAGTATGGCTGCACTTTTGTCTGCATTTACCTCGATCCTCCAGAGGACGAACCAACGATCGAGATCGTTGAGAGCCCTCTGGAGGTCGCGTGTGATTATGTCGAGTCTGTTATGTGTGAGTGCGGTGTCGTCAGCGAACAAAGCAAGCTGCACGGTCGGGATTTCGTTTGGTATGTCGTTCGTGTAAATTGAGAATAGGAGGGGGGATAGCGTGGAGCCCTGTGGGACTCCCGCGCGGACGGGGTGGGGGGCTGATAGGGTGGAGTCCACCCTATAGCGGAAGGTCCTGTTAGTGAGAAAATCACGGACTAAGCGAACGAGTCGGTCGGGCATGCCGGCCTGATATAACTTGTATATCAAGCCGGAATGCCAGACTTTGTCGAATGCTTTTGCGACGTCTAAGAATATGGCACCAGTAGTGAGCCCCCCTAAGCGAGAGAAGCCGTCTAGGGCATGTTCCGTGATTCGTAGGACTTGGTGCACGCACGAGTGTCTAGCTCGAAAGCCAAACTGCTCGTTGATGGTAAATGCGGCACCATCCACAAAATCACGTAACCGCCCGAGGACTACCCTCTCGTATAATTTCCCGAGGGAACTTAGGAGGCTAATGGGCCTATAACTAGACGCCTGTGTCCGTGGTTTTCCGGGCTTGGGAATCCCAATGACTATTGCTTCCTTCCAGAGGGGAGGGAAGTAGGAGAGGCTGAGGGCTGAATTAAAAATACGTACTAAAAGTACGGCAATCTCCTGCGTACAAAGTTTCAGTAGTTTATTTGGGATTCCGTCGCCCCCCGGGGCTTTTCTGGGGCGCAAGTGTCGAATGAGCAGAATGAGCTCTTCGATCGTAACGGGGTCAATGGGGGCGGGGTCTTGGAGTTGTCCCAGCCTTGTGTTTATGTCATTTTCAACGTGGGTGATGTGGTCTAAGTTAGTCTGTGTAAGGCTGGGCGAGCATTGTTGCTCGAGGCTGTCGGCCAGACATTCGGCTTTTTCATCGTCATCGAAGGCTGGCGGAAGGCCGCCTGGACGCTCAAGGGGCGGGGAGGTATAAGTCACCTCTGTTTTCAGAGTTCTAGCCAGCCGCCAGTAGGCCTGGTGGCCGGGTTTGAGCTCTTCCAACATGGTGCTAAACTCGTCCCTCCGATACTCGGTCAGTCGCCGTTTGGTCTCGCTTTGCAAGGCCTTCAGGCGACGTCGGTTATCGGGGGAGGGGAAGCGGGCTACGTCTTTCATGGCGTCATTTTTCCTTCTAAATAACCCCTTTAGCTCGGGCGTTAGCGGCCTTCGCATAGTGGTATCGTTGGGTACCTCCTTTGAGGCAGCACCAACGGTCTCACGTAAGAAGTTAATAAGGAGAGAAATGGCCATGTCAATGTCGTCGGTGTTTGTCATATGTTCGGGGATTTGGTCGAATAGGGAGGATGCCTTGGAGAGGCCTTTTTTAACCTTTTCCCAGTCCACAATGGTCCTGGTGGTAGGTTCACTAGTAGGGTCCGGGCCCAGTCGCAAGATGACTGGCCTATGGTCTGAGTCTAGCTCGTGTACGACTTCTATAGAACGCATCCTTAAGGATACGTTCTTTAAAAGTGCAATGTCGAGTATGTCTGGTCTGTGGTCATCGATTTTAGGGTAATGGGTGGGTTCTAGGGGGACAATAAGGTCGAATGTGAGGCCGCCCGTCATAAGGTGGTATAGACGGTTGCCGTTTGGATTTGTAGTGAGGCAACTCCAGGACGTATGTTTGGAATTGAAGTCGCCAGCGAGAATGACAGATGGTCCTAGGCTGGCGAGCGTATCAAGGTCTTCTTTGAGAAGATCCTTGGTCGGGGATAGATAGGCACTAACAATATGGATAGGAAGGTGACCTATTACCGTTAAGCGGCAAACGGACACCTCTAGGTTGGTAAGGGTGGGGGAAGCCACGCCCATGCAGTGTATGCGCGAGCGGTGGAAAATCAAAGTACCACCTTTGGGGCGATCGGGTCTGTCGTTACGCACCATGGTGTATCCGGGCAGCCTGTAGACTTTTGAGTGTGGTTTGTAGAAAGTTTCCTGCACCAGGAGTAGGTCTATGTCGTAGTTGACTAGAAAGGGTAAAACTTGGTCTTTCGACCCCGCCAGGCCGTCGGCGTTGTAAGTCGCTAAGTGGATGTGGGCAGGTTTAATCTTAGGGCCTACTGGCATTATTAAGGTTAGTGGGAAGCGGGCCCCTAAGGGTGGCCACAGCGTCGTCGTACTCGCACAACAGCCTTTGTGTTAGGTTGCTGTCGGCACCGACAAGCCTCCGCTCGATATCAGCAATGCGTTCGCGCCATGCGATCGCACGCCTAAGCATCGGCGGAAGCTCCTCGGCTCCGACAACAGGCCCGTAACCTGAGGGGTAGGGGCGGGGGCCGCTGGTAGCGGTCGCGTAAGTCCATGCGGAACTGGGAGCCTGTTGAGGCCCGGCGACCCGGTGGGCGGGGCCGGGGGGGACCGCGCGGGGCGCGGGCGGCGGCTGTCGTGTTACCTGACGACGCTGTGACGTGTAGGTTGGAGGGGAGGGGGGGGAACAGGGTAGTGAGAGGGCGAGAGCCCTGGGAAGGCAGAGGGGTCTGAGAGTGGATGGAAACCTGTGTTTGTGGCCTGGCGGGAGCGGTTGGGACCGGCCGACGGGCGTCCGTGTCGAGAGTCCGATTTACGCTTGGGGGCACGTGGGCAGCCCCTGTAACTTGCAGTATGGTTCCCACCACACAGGGCGCAGACCACGGGTTCCGTGCTGTCCTTAGGACGCGGGCATTCCCGCGATTGGTGGAAGCCCGCACATTTGACGCACCTGGGTGGTGCGAAACATCCGCGCTGCCCATGGCCATATAGTTAGCAATTAAAGCATTGCAGGATTAGGTCCTTGCGCCTCGGCTCCTCGACACGGAAGCCCGTCAGCATGCAGATTTCTCTGATTGAGAAGATGTTACCTCTTGTGTCCAGATCCGGGTCCATTTTTACCATGACGAGGTCTAATTTGCCTGCCCATTTGTTGTGCATCCGATGCACTTCGCGGACCTTAATACCTTTTGATAGTAGGTCGTTTTTTACGCTTTCTCGCGGCTCGACATAGTGCTCCAGCGCGGGAGCGATGCAGTGTTACTGGCTGCCCTGCTTAAGGGGCGTAGCCGAACTTTTTAATTTTAGTTCAATTAAATGGGTATATATGTATGTGTATTGTGTATGTACTTTTATGCCACACCTGGCCATAAAGTGGCTTTTACCGCACGCCGCGCGTACGGAAAAAGCCGCTTTCTGGCCAAGTGTAGACATAAAATGATGTGCACAACACGGGAGGTAATAAAGAAAGCCCTCGATCACATATTTACGTCCCTCGCTTGATCACCCTAGTTGAGTAATGTACTAGTAATGTACCGTAAATCACGTTATCGTAATATCGTAAACCTATAGGTTCGAATCACGTTATAAAAAAAAATTACTACAAACGGAGTCACAATTAGTTCTATGTAGAAATGGCCCTTATTCTATGTCTATCCGAATCTATAATAAGTTACCCAACTACATAAAGAATGAAAAGAAAATAAACAAATTCATATACGCATTAAAAACATACCTATTAGAAAAGGTTTACTACACCATCAATGACTATTTAAATGAATAATAAAGTAATTTAGATTGGGTGTCTGTCCGTCTTCCTCTGTCTTTCCCACGTAGTTATTAAGTAATAAATATCACCCGTAATAATAATATATATAGGTAAGTCTTAATAATACCTGCAAACCGAGTTGCAATTGAAAATTGTAGGTACCTTCCAAATTGCTATGCCCTTACAGGGCCGTACTTTTTACTTTAAATTTTACTCCTAAGTAGAATTAAGGAAAACTGTACTAGCAAGGAATAAATGAATATGAATATGAATATAAACTCAGGTTTCTATGGTCCAATTTTGGAGAAGCTCCTTGTGTACATGCCGCGCTAATTTTGGCATTTGCATCATATAACTATGGCTGAAAATGATGTGCAATTGTCTACACGAGAGTGCATACTAGTTTGGACCGTTGCAGTTGTGTGCACAGAATGTTTTACCTATATTCTAAGTAGATTATTCTCTTGAGCAGAATATCGACTTAAGTACTTTTCTAAAATATATACGACAGTTATTTAGCTTTATTTTAAACACAAACGGGACCCTGAACGGCCAATAGTTCACTTGTTATTGTTACTCGTATCAGGAAGAAACGAAATAATTAAGCAAGATTGTTTCTAAAGTAAATTATTTGTTTAAATGTGCCAACTGATACAAACAGGGTAGATTAAATCGCTAAATTATAACTGTCTCATCATGGACATCAGGTGCAAACTAGCTAGGGTGTAATCCTGAGATACGAGACCCATAAACTGTATTGCAGTCAGAATTACCCATTTTAGATGACATTACAAGAGCTTACCCTTATTTGTATTATAAATGTAAAAGTGCGTTTGTTGGTTTGTTATTTTTCACGCGAATATAATAACAGATCGATGTGATTGATTATACATAGTACATTACACAACTAGGGTGGTACAAAGAAAGATCGAGATCGCAGATGTTTGCGGCCCGAGCTGCAAGTGAAAGACGTAAATATGCAATCGAGGGCTTTATTTATTACCTCCCGTGTTGTGTACATCATTTTATGTTTACACTTGGCCAGAAAGCGGCTTTTTCCTTACGCGTAGCGTTGCGGTAAAAGCCACTTTATGGCCAGGTGTGGCATAAAATGTATAAAAAACCAGATAAGCGCGAGTCGGTCTTGCCTAGGGAATGCAACCGAATAGTGAAAAAACCGAGTATCGGTTTTAACCGTCCGGTTTTAACCGATTTGAAACTCGAATATTACTCGGTTAATAACCGAGTATTTTTTACAGTAAGCAAAGTATTGAATAATGATAGGTTAACGTGGTTTTTATGATTTTTCATCACACTTGCTCGAAAATGGTGAAATGACCTATGGCGCCCTAGGGCGTAATGGTTTTTTTCTTTAAATTTGAAACGCTGGTTCTGTTTTACTCTTATTTGTCATGTTCAAAGGAAACGCCAACTTACTTTTTTAACTTTTATCACTGAAATATTTATTTTAAGATAGCTGTTATTGCAAATACATGTAAACACATATTTCGGTAATATTAATTAAATGTTTAAATAGTGTATTTCAGTATTTTGCAAATATAAAATCGTTTTAGGTCTTTACCGCTATGGTTTCCGAACGTGACTTGACATTCGCATTGTCTATGGACTTATGTCACTAATGTCAATTTCTCTTTTAATATTTTCTGGTCATACTGGGTCGATTAGTAAGGTTGTTTAATTAAGATTTCCTCACAAGTGTGATGTAATAGTACATTGTGTATCTAGGGCGGTAAGTAAGGAATTACAAACGAGTGTTTGTTATAAGCCCGAGGTGAAACCGAGTGCTTTAATAACACGAGTTTGTAATTCCCTTACCGCCCGTGGCACACACAATGTTTTTCATCACACTTGTGAGGAAATCTGATTAATATAACCTTACTAATCGTCCCAGTATGACAAGAAAATATTAAAATAGAAAGTGACATTAGTGATATATGTCCATAGACAATGCGAAATGTCAAGTCTCGTTCGGAAACCATAGCAGTAAAGACCTAAAACGGCCATTTTAGTTGATTTTATATTTGCAAAATACTGAAATACACTATTTAAACATTTAATTAATGTTACCGAAATATGTGTTTACATGTATTTGCAATAACAGCTATCTTAAAATAAATATTTCAGTGATAAAAGTTAAAAAAGTACGTTGGCGTTTCCTTTGAACATGACAAATAAGAGTAAAACAGAACCAGCGTTTCAAATTTAAAAAAAAAACCATTACGCCCTAGGGCGCCATAGGTCATTTATGGCCCGCAGAACCTACGTGTAATGACACCATTTTCGAGCAAGTGTGATGAAAAACATTGTGTGTGCCACGGGCGGTAAAGGAATTAAAAATTCGTGTTATTAAAGCCTTCGGCTTCACCTCGGGCTTATAACAAACACTCGTTTGTAATTCCGTACTTAACGCCCTAGAAACACAATGTACTATTAATGTTAATACTAAATAAGTAATTTAATGAGTATGTCCTTATCTAGAAAAGGTCACAAAACCAAAAGAGACCGCGAGATAACTCTTATCTTGCCAATACAGCTCATCCCTTTACCTACCCTAATCCAGGTACGTCAGGTACTCAGGTAACTCGATGTTATTTTTCATCGCACTTGCTCGAAAATGGTGTTATTACACGCAAGCTCTGCGGGCCGTAAATGACCTATTACGCCCGAGGGTGTAATTTTTTTTAATTTCAATACGCTGGTTCTGTTTTACTCTTATTTGTCATGTTCAAAGGAAACGCCAACTTACTTTTTTAACTTTAATCTCTGTAATGTTTATTTAAAGAGATTTCTGTAACATTAAATAAATGTTTAAATAGTGTATTTGAGTGTCATTTTCAAAATACTGAAACTTATTCAAATTAAAAAAAAAAACATTACGCCCTAGGGCGTAATAGGTCATATACGGCCAGCAAAACCTACGTGTAACAACACCATTTTCGAGCAAGTGTGATGAAAAATCATAAAAACCACGTTAACCTATCATTATTCAATACTTTGCTTACTGTAAAAAATACTCGGTTATTATTCGAGTATTCGATTCGAATTCGAGTTTAACCGTGGAAAAACCGATACTCGGTTTTCGGTTATGGCTGCATTCCCTAGTCTTGCCCATCGAGGGTTCTGTACAAATACTTTAAATAATGACTATAGTTTTTAAGATTTAATTACAAATATAGTTTTCAGATTTTTCCACATACTTGTAGTATAAGAAGGTATTACGTACTTGCTAAATTTTATAGTTCTAGGTCAACGGAAAGTACCCTGTAAAATTTCATTCTCTCGGGAGTGTCAAAATATACGTTTTTTGCGGCACAAATGGCCGTATTGGTTATTTACGGTAACTTAAAAGTTTGATTTTTTCACACCTTCAAGGAACTGTAGATCTGAGTATAAGGTTTTATTTTCAACTCGATAACTCAACGCATTCCCGAGATAAAGGGTCTTGACAGACAGACGGATGGACAACAAAGTGATCCTATAAGGGTTCTCTTTTTTTATTTTGAGGTACAGAACACTAAAAAATTGTTCAAGGTCTGAAAAGTGAAATTATTATTCCGGAAAAAATCATCAAGGAGAAGCACTAAAATCAATATTATAAAGTGATCAATGGTAAATTCCATTCAATGGGTAATTGTGGTGAAATACTTATTTCTCATTTAGATAACTATGGAACTTATCTCACTCAAGTGACCTGTCCATGACCCTGACCTTTACCATGATGATTTAATGTATTATCATGAGTTAGCAAACAAAAAAATGTATTTACAATTAATGGAATTACACAGTGGCAGTCTAAAAGTACTTATGAGACTAAAGTTAACTACAAATTAAATTAAACCTAAAAAGCTGAAAATAATAGTACTTTTTGATATAAGGTCAACTGAGGTAACTGCGTCTATGGGGGCAAATGCGAAATAAGGATTTCATTAATCCAAACTCTTTAAAATTCTTTCTACCGTACCTGCCTGTAGTATACACTGTACTTTACAGGCAGGTAGCAATAATTTAAAAGAGTTCAGATTAATTGGAATCTTTAAAAGACGCATTTGCCCCCATATACGCAATTACCTCAGTTGACCATAAGTGCGGCAGCATAAAGTATGTCATTTCTCACGAGTCCCGAGGTGACTTGGCCCGAGCCGCCAAGCGAGGGACAATACTCGGGACGAGTGGAAATGATACTTCGGCACGTGTACCAAACGACGTGTTTAATACATTTGCGAAATAAAAAACTGGCCAAGAGCATGTCGGACCATGCTCAGTGTAGTTTTCCATAGCCGTAACTATAAGGGAAATAACTATAAGGTAAAAAATACGATGTAAAAAATTACGACAACGAAAGAGCGTATCTTCATAGCAATTATGTCCTTTTGTTGAGAAGCGCAGTTTATCGGCAATAACTCAAAAACGGTTAATTCGATCTTGTTGAAAATAATTTTCGTTGAAAGTATTAATTAAGCGTTATCTTTGCAATTTTTTTTATATTTTTCGGACACACGGTTTAGAAGATAGAGGGGGGGGGGGGGACACAATTTTCACAACTTTCGGAGCGATTATTTCCAAAGGTATTCACTTAATCAAGAACATTACTTTTCATTTCCAAGAACCTTAAAATGTTTTTGAAAGATCTGTCGAACTATGTAGCACACGTTGATATTTTCTGAAAAAAATTTTTTTTAGGTTCTGTAACATGTATGGAGTGCCCCCCCTTAAAATATTTATTTTAGTTATTTAACTACTAAACCAAGTAGCGGCTCATACAAGACACCTATATTCCAAATTTCATCAATATCCATCGTGTAGTTTTTGAGTAAAATGCCTGTGACATACGGACGGACGGACGGACGGACGGACATGACGAAACTATAAGGGTTCCGTTTTTGCCATTTTGGCTACGGAACCCTAAAAACGTCGATTAAACAAAAACATGCACCGGCTGTCACCATTTAGCCGAATCAAAAGAAATTATTTTGGAAAGAAACATACGGAATTCAATTTAATTTAAACATGAAAAAGCAAGAAATACATGTATTATTACTTTGTAGTAAAAATCAATGTGATATTTAGTGTTCAAAAATTAGCTGAAAATTAAAAAGCACTAGTGCGCAAAATACAACTTTCCGTATGATTTATACAGCTACGAAAAGTACCACTTTTCAAGCAAGTGTATTAAAATTATTTTGAATAATATCTAAAAAAATTGGGCCCCCTTGGCATGCTTATTCACTCTTATGTACCGTAAAATGGGGTGAGTAGGGACAAAAATGACACTCAAACCTGGATAACATTTTATTTTTAACCGGCTTTCAAAAGAAGGACGGTTCTCTATTCGTCTGTATGTTTTTTTTGTGTGTTTGTTCACCGATTACTCGAAGACGGCTGAACCGATTTTCAAATTTCTTTTTTTGTTTGAAAGAGTATTTCAGAGGTGATCCCATTGCAACCAATTCAGGATCTGATGATGCGAACTTAGAGAAATCGAGGGAACTCTTCAAATATTATAGGCATATAGCGATTTTGGTATTTTTCAGAGTTTCTCGAGCATTTATTATTACAAATGAGTTCCTAGTGTTAACCGACTTCAAAACAAAGAGAAAATTTTATGTAGGTCTGTTTCCCGATTACTTGAAGACGACTAAACCGATTTGGAAAATTAGTTTTTTATTTGAAATGGTATGCCTCCGAGGTAGTCCTTTTGCAACCAAATCAGGAGCTGATGATGGAATTAGAGAAATCGAGGGAACTTTTCAAATATTATAGGCACACATAGGGCGATTTGGTTATTTTTTATAGGGTCTCATGCATTACTTATCGAATAGCTTAATGTGACGTGACCGACGTGTTAACCGACTTCCGCAAAGAAAAACGGTATTCAATTTATACATTTGTTACGCGATTATTTGGCTGGCTAAGATGGCTGAAAATTATTTTTTATTTGGAAGGGTACACCTCTGAGGTTGTCCCATTGCAACCAAATCACGATCTCATGATGGGATCTTATAGTTAATGAGCGAACTTTTCAAATATTATAGGCACACATACGGCGATTTGGTTATTTTACATAGAGTCTCGGCATTTATTATCGAAATTAGTTTATTGAAAGCCAATTGTTTGAAATTTTTTAATTTTGTGATTATTACATATGCAAACTGAATTGTATTTATAATAAATGTTCTGGTCGTTTGTATTTTAGTATTTTTTATGATTTTGGGGAGGTCTATTTCATAACTTTAACGATAAACACAAAATCCTTCTTCACCCCGTAGTCCCTCGTAGTTGGGGTGAGATGGGATTTCATACTAAGGTGAGTTGGGCAAATTGTTGGATCGACTCTTTTGGATTATGAATATTACTATAGCTCCATTTGTAATAAGAATATATTATTTAGGTAGCAGTAGCTTTTAAAAACCACCTCGCGCGTATCACTCATCGAAATGGAATCCATTAAAGTTAGTTGGAAAATCCATTTTGCAATCACTCGTTGAAGGATCTTTTAAAGTAAGACTGAGATGTGGAGTCCCTGCCGGCATCTCTCTTTTCGAATTTCCGTTGAATAACTTATTTGTAAGTTGAAATTACTGTAGGTACAGATTATTCAAACAACAGCCCAATGGCTACGGCCGTTTTTATCTTTGTTTACCTATTTGAACTTTTATCATCGTAAACCGACCTTATCATCTCCATGGATGTTATAAAACGGAGCGCGTCGACTCTGCTCATCATTCTCAGGGGCTGAGCGGATCAAAATGGCCAAGAAACTACACTACTTTAACTTTCACGGCATTGCCGAATCCATCAGATACATCCTCCACTACGGTGGACACAAGTTCGAGGATGTCAGGATCGAATATTCGGAGTGGCCTATTAAGAGTGTGAAAGATTGTGAGTATTCTAACAATTAATCTTGTGTTTATTTTCAGCCACTTAGAAATTGTTTTTATTTTTATTAATATTAGGTACGTACCTACTTTAGAAGTGCCACCCCCCCCCCCCCCCTAAAGCACTATAGAAGAACCTTTTTTTTCTGTCAAGTCCTATATACGGAACAGACTGTAGATAAAGTATCTAATCCTTTTAAGAGATCACTTCACTCGTTTCATAAGACCACACTCGTGTTTTATAAGACCACTCATTATGTATCATTTGCATATACTACATTTTTTTCCAGTTGATACAGACGGGCTAGCACACCTAACCGCGACTTTGCTTGTGAAGCGAATTAGCTGACCTGTCACTTTATTTATTTAAAACTAGCTGTCCCGCCCAATTTCGTCCCGTTTCAGATTTTTTTATACTTTTTAATGTTTTAATAGTTATTCGGGGTAGAAACAAACCCAATAAATCAAACATAATAGAAATCAGTCCACCCGTTGTCGGGTTATAAATGGTGTAATATGTGTATAGATATAGGTTTATTGCACAATAATAAAAAAAAACCGGTCAAGTGCGAGTCGGACTCGCGCACCGAGGGTTCCGTACAAAATCGTCAGTAGATACGTGAATAATTCAAGAAAAATTGTATGGTGGGACAAACTTAACTTTGCTCTTGTAAAACTGTTGTCCCCATACATCGACATATGCCGCGGTTAGTTTAGTAGGAGCAAATAAGGTTGTCTTACGATTTTTGCGAATTTCTGAAAAACGCTGCAAGTTAGAAAAACCGTTTTATTTTTCCTGTAATATTTAGGATAATATTAATAATCGGTAATTATTTCAGATTTTTCTGTTCAGTAAATTCGGAGATAATAGGGGGGGAATGGTATTATTTTAAACGTTTTTGGTCTTAAATAAAAAACTACACGTTTACTGAAAAAAATAAAAACAGTTTTGAAATCTTCATATTAAGCCCTTTCATTTGATATCCCACTCGATATATTAGCTCAACTTTTGATTTTAGACATCCCATTTCGGTCCCCTTTAAAAAAAAAGTAAAAAGGTATAGGTTTTTTTCTGTTCCATAGGCTCAAATTAGCGGTTTTTAACACTATTCCAAATTTCAAGTCGATAGCATCAGTAGATCCTGAGATATCTTGCTATGACAGACGGACAGACAGACAGACAGACAGACAGACAGAGTCGCACCATAAGGGTTCCTTTTTTACCATTTTGGTACGGAACCCTAAAAAGTATAATAGGCTGACTTATGCCTTAAGGCATTCCCTACCAGTCAACCATTGGGTAAAAGAGAGACTAGTTGGCGCGGGGTTGTTTAAAGCCGAAACGACATATGAGACACAAAACAATCACTTTCGGACTATATTTAACGGAAAGGGATGGGTAGAATTGGTCGATCCACATAGAGTCACGCGTTACAATTGTGCTAGGGGTGAAAACATTGGTGCTCCATAATTGTGCTTGAAGAAGGTACTGCTCGAATGCAAATTTGAATATACACCGGGTTTGTCCACAAAGTGATATTTTTTACGTTGCTAGGCAAGAAACACAATCATCATATAGTAAAACCATGCACAACATGCAACAGTCTATGAGGTGTCTTTTTATCTTGCCCAGTCTAAAAGTTACGAGTGCAACATTTGCGACTGTGTATAGTATTCACAGATGGAGTTGTCACGTGTTGTCAAAGTGTTTGTGTCTCGGTGGGATTACCTACGTCACTCAAACGTAATCAACAAATGTAGAGTTACTAATCGACTAGAATAAAACAAAAAGGAACACACTAATATCTTTGGCACGGATTTTACACGGATTTAAAAACAGATGCTGTAGACTAATTCAGAATAATATAAATCAGTTGGGGTGTCTGAGGTTTTCAATAGATGGTGTAACACGTTGTACAAGCATTTATTTTAAATTTATGTTTTTAGCACTCCCATACGGCCAGTTGCCTCTATACGAGGAGGGCAACAAGACTCTGAACCAGTCTCTGGCAATCGCGCGCTACCTGGCCAGCCAGACTAAGCTCCTACCCACCGACCCCTGGGAACAGGCAGTGCTGGACGCCATTGTCTTCAACATCTACGACTTCTGGGGCAGTAAGTATGAGATCGCTTCATCGTCGTTCCTTCATGACTGAGGATTGTAGTAAGTAACTAAATAAATTTTGGAGGAAAACGAGTCCATCGATTGGTGTGAGATCAGTGCTGAAGTATGTACCTATATTCTGCAGTTGGTGTGTCTGGCTTCAAATGATGATGTTGGGTAAGAGTCGCACATCGCAGAGTGTGAATGCAGATGGCAATAGATCACCAGGAAGAAAAATAAATAGGAGGAACCCTTATATTTTCATCTAAGATTCTCGTTCATTAGCATACAAGAAAAGCTCATATTATAATAACATTTTTCCGCTTGCAGAGGTCGTGAGTTTTATCAAAGAGACCGACGCAACCAAGAAGGAAGCCGTAAAGAAGGAAATCCTCACCGAGACCGTGGAATACTTCTTCTCCCGCTTCGAGAAAGAACTGAAGGCCAACAAGGGCTTCTTCAATGGAAAGGTAAGTTTTTCTGTTCGTCCATCCTTCATTTTATTGATTAGTACTTAGTACTACAACATTTGTTTTATAACTAAACTTAATGCATTCAGGCATGGTATAATATTTATAATAAGAAAAACAAATGAAAGTTCGATTCATGAATAACAACACTTCATAGATTAACCGTTAGTGGTTACATGATAATTATTAACATTATATAAATTTAACTTTGGATTCTATTCACTGGGTATCTGATTTGTAAGATTTCCTATTAACAATCAATTTACTTTGTTACACTTACGGACAATGAATTCGGGTAATTTTCTATATAATTGTTCATAGAAAGTGAGCCGAATTCATTGTCCGAGAGTGTATTTCTTCACGGTTGACGGTTCGCTCTAGTTACGAACGCTAGGTGGCTCTGCAGTCGCGCACACATCTAATATCATTCAGCAGTTAACATAAAAGTGTAATCAACATGATCGTGTTTCCAGTTGAGCTGGGCTGACTTCGTTCTGGTAAACATCGTCGAGAGTGCCAACTACTTCTTGGGCGCGGAGATTGAAAAGAAGTACCCCGCTGTAATCGCGCTGGTGCAGAAGATCCGCACGCTCCCCGGCGTCAAGGAGTACATCGCGTCCAGGAAGTACTAATTTACATAGACAGATTACTTATTACGTAAATAAATATATGTGAATTATATCCTTCAGCTTACTTTACCCGCTTTTATTGTCAAACCCCTTGATCATGACAGGAAACGGTGGGAGGGGTTGAGGGGCTTAAGTCCAGCATTTGATGTTAATGTTTGAAAAATATCCTCTTTTGTTTATAATGGGTGATTACTCTCACTCTAGTTTCTTTCGGGGAACGTTTCGATTATAATCCAAGATTTAGCAGTTCTAGTTATTACCGTGGTGCGACTGCTACGTGATCTCCGTAACCCTCGTGAAAGGGAAACTAGACCGACGGGATCACAGCCACTGCTTGCAACAACAGTATTCAAGTAATGGATATAAGTTAGAAAAACTCGTAGGTGACCGCTGGATTCAAACGTGCTGCTCGCGTCCACTGTTCAGCTCGGCTGCCCCATATCAAAACCTAGTAAGTGCTCTAGATCAAATTTTAAAAAGGGCGTAAAAACTTAAATCCCTTTTTAGCACTTGCTAGGTTTTGATATGGGGCAGCCGAGCTCCCAAGCCGTTATTTAGGCCACCAGCACTTTAATAGGGATGATGACTGGGTTAAAAATATGTAATTCTATTTAGTCCGTCAGTTAGATTATGGAAAAATATGGGACACGTATTTTTTGGTTTATCAAAATATTAAAAATCGACAAAGTTATAGATCATCAAACTTCTGGAGTGGGGGCTTGTGACGTCACTCTTGAGTACAATTTGTACTCAAGAGTGACGTCACTCGAAACTTCTAAGCACTCTATCCTCGTCAGTTTTTGTTTGTCAAACAAAACAAAAAATACGTGTACAATATTTGTTCATAATGTAACAGACGGACTATAGTCATCTAGCCTATTAGGCCATGTTTTAAATATAATAGTGTGTAATAGAAATTCATAAATGTCCTAATAAAAACAATTATCTGTAATAAGATGGTTTTAGGCTTTTTCGAAAGCAGTAGATTTACTTTGTAGCATTTATTTAGCACCAGCTTAAACGCTTATGAAACACAGTTACCGGGGAGATGAGACTCGCTTAATAAGCTACCTTGTTAAGGGGAAAATACACTTCTAGCTTACACCTAGATGTAGTTTTAACAAAATCAAAATGTACCCATGTTGTTATCCAATAACAGAATGCACAATTTATACGCTAATATAGAAGCTTTTAACAATATTAAAATAAAGGATTAGTACGGGGATCAAACAAATGGGTTATAGAATACGATCATCTGATACTCCATTAGTCAAGTGCGTGAGACAACGCTCACTCAAGGTCGCAGTCGTAGTTCTTTGTTCTCTACACAGTTTTTTTTTTTTAATTTAATTAACTGACGACCGCTTTAGCTTGGTTGGTAGTGACCCTGCCTACAAAGCAGGAGGTCCTGGGTTCGAATCCCGGTAAGGGCATTTATTTGTGTGATGAGCACGAATATTTGTTCCTGAGTCATGGATTTTTTCTATGTATTTAAGTATTTGTATCTATTAAATATATCGTCGTCTAGCACGGAAGAATTCCGTGTCGTCTAGTATCCAAAACACAAGACTTATTGAGCTTACTATGGGGCTAGTTCGATTTGTGTAAGATTGTCCCCTAATATTAATATTTATTTAAGGTCAGCATAGAAATGTCCATAAGTACTGAATGAGCTTTACGAAGTTTAATGTTCCAAATGCCCAATAATTAATCTGGTCAGTATTCGCTCAGCGAATCAGCATTCCCAACCAGTGTGGCAATGCGGTCAGCATTCTGGACACACTTCCTATAGGCAGCGATATGGAACATTTTTTTTCTTTAGTTCGTATAAAATTTATAGTTTTAGTTATTGATTTATTCAAATTTTACTAAAAAAAAAACAGATATCACAAAGTATTTTTACATATGTACCTACGTGATAAATAAATAAATAAATAAATATTAGAGGACAATCATACACAAATCGAACTAGCCCCATAGTAAGCTCAATAAGGCTTGTGTTATGGATACTAGACGACGATATATTTAATAGATACATACATACAAATACTTAAATACATAGAAAACATCCATGACTCAGGAACAAATATTCGTGCTCATCACACAAATAAATGCCCTTACCGGGATTCGAACCCAGGACCTCTTGCTTCATAGGCAGGGTCACTACCAACTAAGCTAAAGCGGTCGTCATCATTTACTTTATGGTATGCTCGATAATAGAGCTTATGTTATATCAACAAATTTTAACTTTATATCCGTAAGCTGAGTAACAGTTTATGAAATTTTATACAAATTTCAAATAATGCCACTAAAATGTTGCTTTAAAGCTTGCCAATGTTTCTGGTAACCTTTGCCTTAACTTCGTAACAAACATTATTATTTCTAAGATATAGGTATAGTAAATGTTTGTTAAGAAGAATGTACACAATTTCCAACAAATATTGATAAGGCGGGTAATAAATAGGTAGGTATAAGCTTGATCCCCAATGTGGACTACGAGAGACGTAATTTATTTTTTATGTGACTGGTGCATAATGACAGATTAATAGACGAGTATGATTTTTCATACTAAGATCACACGAGTGTTTTAATGCCTAATTATGTACAGTCGCATACATAACTTTATCAACATGCATATCATAACTTTCGTTCAATAATATATGTACCTACCAATATGGCCTGCATTTTCAAGTTAGTGGTACCTACTATTAACTTATTTGTAGGTATAAAACCTAAGTTTGAATAAAACTCACATAATAAGATTAACTTCACTTTGTACGGTGCAATGAGAAAATAAAAGTATCGTTTATCGATACATTAATGTAAGCATTAAGATACAGTGTACTTTAATGTAAACATTGATATGCTACCATAGGTACAGGTTTCTTAACATAAGCCATTAGCTTATCGTTTCTGAACATATTGTAGGGAAGTTACGATATGGATGTAGATAAAAGTAATAACACAACCAGTCTCCATTAAGTCATGCGCTTTGATCAGTTTCCTCCTCTATGCGAACATTTTGCATGTCACTTCACGTCCTTGCAGCGCGCGAAGAACAAAGCCACAAGCCAAAGGTAGTAGAAACTTGGAAACAGTCGGCCACAGTACATAGTTATAGTTTGTTTAATTTGAGTTGGTTCATTTTGCTCAAGCTTCTGATGCAGGTTGTGACTCCACATAGTCGAGGTCATAACTATGTACAAGCCTTAAACAGATACTAGATCGTCTTCCTTCGAGGTTAAATAGTCTCGTGTTTACTTTAACGTTCCTTTTAATGCACCGAGAGATGGCACTGTTCAGTAACTAAGAAAATTATATATCGGACTTTTAAGGTTTTTATTGGAATCATTTAAATAATAGATACTCAGCTTTAATTAAACCGTTAGGTGAACGCCAGTATTTTGTAGCTTGATCTTAACAAAGTCTTTTATTAATAAAAGTGAATGCCTGCGTAAGGCATTCAATATTACAACCCCCCGCCGAGATTATCAACAGGTGCGCCTTCCAAGCAGTCCAGTATCACGCAAGGGTCTGGGGCCATTTCAGTGGAGATTGAAAATATTTGTGAGAGTTAAATGTACGTCATATGATGTAGTATTTAGATAATTCAATGTTCTGACAGATGAAATAAATTCATACATATTATTAATCAACCAATAATAATAAATATTATAGTGTAGCGGTTCCTGAGTGGTGACCACTAACCGGAATAACGCAGTGTGGGCAGGTTCCCTACGATTTGGACTGATAAGCTGATGAAGGGCTCTAAAGTCCGCTGGATGCGGGTGGCGACAGGGCAGGACCAGTCATGGTGGCGTTAGTTATAGGGGACCTATGTCCTACAGTAGACGTCGACGATCGGCTGATGATGATGCTTTATATCGGGCACATTATCTATTCCTGATTTTGTTAGTAGGTAGTAGCTAATTAATTGATTGTTTTAGTTATGATTTCAGTTCGAGGCTGCGTAAATTTACAACGACCGTGTCATTTCGTACAATTTCATGATATACATTCATGTTAGGTACTTATATGTGTGGCCCTCTCGTCCGACCCCAGAACAGGGCCGCGTATAGGGTTGGTACCATCACTTTGCGCGTCTTCGTGACAAGTGGCGTGTATTTCGCCTTTGGCCCTAAGAAATTGATGAACTTTGAATAAAGACGTCATGCGTAATAGTACATTACTGCAGCGGTCGGGAATTTCTTTCTTATCTTTGTAGTGCTTTTCTCAAATATGCAATGAAATAAATTTCAAAAACTCCAAGAAATCGAGCTTTATTTTCTAGAGAAACTAAAAGTAAACTAGACAAACTCAAACTCATTTATTTCTGCAAGTAGGACTCATGGGCTCTTTTACATGCCAAGAAAATAGAAAAGAATCCCCTCAAAAACATTACATATTATAAAAATATGCAAGTCTCGCAACGCAGTTCTCCACAGCAGGTGTCCACAGAACTCGATTTCCACCGACTTGCCTATTATTTACCCGTGGAGGATACCTTATTTGAGAAATGTAAAATGTGTTCCTCCAATACTCGAAATCGAAGTATCGCGGCCTTATTATAAGGGATGTAGCGTCAATATTTCATTGCATCTTTGAGAAAATCATATTGGTGCTCGTAGCTGAGTATTTCTACCAGTGTTTCAACCGTTTTCAGTTATTTGGAAGAATACCAGTATCTCTAGAAAATGGTAATCCAAACCTGCAGGGAAATATTAAAAACTACGACGAGGAAAGCGAAAGCAGTTGAAACGCAAGTAAACTATCCGGCTACGGATGCGAAAGATTATTATGTTATCCACTACATGACATTGTCACATTATAAGTAATATCAGTAATTTTCCTTTCTACAAAAGGTACATCGTGCGCTTGAGTGTGTGCGCGCCGTGTACGACCGCACTACAGCAAAGAAATAAGAATGCGTAAGAATGCTCCAGTATGGATCGCACTCACGTACTATTGCGCGTCTGTGTGAATACGAGTCGCGCGCTCCTAAACGGCCGAATTTGGACTACTTGTTCCTCTTTATACTTTGACATTGTGCTTAAAATTATGGTTTTATTTTCAAATACTTTTATACAGTAAGTTGAACGATGACGAAAATATTGAGTATAAAATACAGCGTGTAAGTCTAATACGGGCGATAAATTAAATCGGACATAGTATTCATTAGTGTAATCATGAAGTAAAAGGTTTTTTGAAGTTGCAGTTCATTACGACCCCATAATTATTTTTTTTTAAATTTCTCAGCAGCAATGTACTGTAAACATGGTTGCGGTACGGCGGCACCGAAATGTCAACGTAACTGTCAACGAGCGTTTAACGTGAGTGTGTTTGCATTACATTGCGGGCTGAACTATTTTGTATGGACAAAATTATTGTTGCAACTTTAAGTAAATGTTATCTAATTACCTTCACTTTGTCCTATACTAACCACCGTTAAGAGATTCGCCCGAATTAGACTTAGGGTAGACCGGGGACAACTGAAACAATTTATGTTTAATCGCCTGCAACATTTTTATTTTTATATTTAGAAAGGTGTGTAACTAATTTTTATCAAGGAAATTTATGTAGTTTTTAAATAAGATTAGTTTTAAAGGTCTATTGCCCATGGTTATCTTGTAATAGGGAATTAAAGAGGAAGTGGGAGAGTGGTTCAATTGACCCCACATGAGTGTCAATTGAAACACTATGCGGGGTCATTTGAAACACCTTAATAAGTTTGGGAAAAATAAATAAAATTTATTATTTTTATCTTTATTATTGACTGTCATGTTAAACAAAGAGATCACCAAAAGATCACTATCGTAGTACCAAAATTACAAAATTTATCATTGTTTGAAGATCGCGATTAAATTAAAGAAACGGATTTAAAAAAAAAGATACACGACTTCTAGTATTCTTTGTTGCGGTTAACTCTTACATGTAGCATTATCATAATAGTTTTAATACAACAATAAGACTTGCTTATATGGAATAGTGGTAAAAAAACATAAATGTGTCTCATACAAAATGGTTGTTTCAATTATAACCATGTTTCAATCATAACGAGTCTATAGGCCAACAAGATAGACGTACCTACGCCATATAAAATATAAAAACAAAACTTTAACCATAGCCGCATAAAATATATTTTCAAAATAACTATCATAATAATGAACATGTTGCAGAATTAAAAAAAAACATTATTTTACGTTTAACGAACGTAGAAACTTAGGTAATTTACAGATAAAATATATTAACAATAGGTAATTGCGCGTAACTTATACAATAATGAGATATTGATGTCAACGATTCGCAGGGTCAAAGGCAAAACCACCTATCTGCCAATCATTAATTGTAGGAGATAGTTGGTTTTAGAGGTGTGCGCCGCGCCGGCGCGCCGCCGCCGCCGGCTTTTTTGGCCACGCCGCCGCCGCCGATTTCTGATCGGCGTGAAATCGGCGTGGATAAAAATTTATTGCAAAAGCAGATTTTCGTACCAAATATCAAATCTAACCTTATTTAACACTTTGTTCTAGCAGTTCATGGCATATACTCTGTTGATTTCAAGGTTCATCCCATTTTTGGATAACGTTTTTTCTTATTATCCTCTCGTAGGATTTCAAAAGACGGCAGAGGCTAGTTAAAATGGGCTAGATCATCATTAACATCTCAATCAGGAGACATTCATTGATGAACATAGGTCTGCCCTAAACAATTCCGAACGAACAGTCGCAACGCACACGTTTTCTCTTGATCGAATGCCGACGAACTTAAACATGTCCTCAGATCATTTTGTGGAGGCCAACCCACGCTCCATCTTCCTTCAGATTCGTGGTCTCCCTTTGGGAACCTTTCCATCCCATCGGTCATTGTTGCTCGAGCTATATGCCCAGTCCATTACCACCTCATCGTACTAGAGTTATGTCACCTAAGTAGGTTCTTTGGAAACGGAACGAAACGGATTTACTAATTTGGTAACGTAAACTCCAAGCATAGCTCTCTCTATGGAACGTTGAGCGACTCGACCCTATTTATGAAGGTGAAAGACTATACGTCTACTGGATATCTCGTCACTAGACAAAAACTATTCTTGAGACATTGAGACATGGTGAGAGAGAAGAACTGGAGTGTATGTTTCAGCTACATATGTGTATTCGTAGTTCTCGACCTAGACAACTTCAAGGTTAACTGCCCCAAGAGCGACTGGGGTATCAGGGAGTTCGACATAACTTTCGTCTTATAAACACAGGGGTCGTTGAGCATATTTTTTATTATTTTTAGTTCGGCCCATTTCTAAGCCTTTGGCAATATTTGAGTCCAGGAAGATATAGCTCGAATAAATAATGTCTGATAAGGCCTAAAACCTCTCGAATAGGCCGAAGATGTGCCATGTAGAACCAAGATGAAGCATGGGTCACCTTCCCTCAGTAGATGGCTTTGGCATCGTAACGTTATGTATGATCACTAGTGCCAAAAAGGCAAAAAACGCAAATTTTAACCATTTTATTTAATTATTTTTTTGTAAAAATATAGGTTTATAACATTAAATCAGAGTTTAAGGTGATGTACGGCGATATTTTAAATAACCGTGTCCCTGAATTACGGTTTTTCGCTGTGTGAAATCATGTTTCAATCACGCCGATTTCACGCCGAAAATACGCCGCCGCCGCCGATTTTTGGCCAAACGCCGCCGCCGACAATTTTTTGATCGGCGCACATGTCTAGTTGGTTTTTCCTTTGACCCGGTGAATTATTGGTAAACCATAAATAACAGAAATAAAAACATTATCAGAGAAAGCCACCTATAATGTTAAAAGAAATATTTTCTCAAAATCAGAACCTCATTTTATTTATTGTCGGTTACTTGTGGAGACGGTTAAAACATGGGGACGTTTGAAACGTTTCAATCGTCCACAAGCTCGTTGTTTCTATTGTCCCCAAAGCACATATTTAACTTCAAGGTCAAATATTAACCTATTAATAACACTGCATCACTGTTTAATGGCACTTAGAATATTCTATAATTCACACTCAAACCACTTAATAAGTTCAATTTGTCAAACTACACAAGAACACAAAATTATATGAAAATATATGAGAGCACAGATACTTACTTTTATGGTCAAAATTTTTCAACTTCTCCCTGACATGGCCTCGCCAGTCGGGCGCTCGAGCGTTACTGGTTCAAACTTGTAAAATGGCCGCCCGCGTGGCGTGAGTATTGCCTCATCGGCGTAGGTATTGTGGTTTTCGAGAAATTTAACTTGTTTCATTCATAACGTGTTTCAATTGTCCCCGGTCTACCCTACACACTGTATAAATATTACCTATGTCCACATATGTCTAAAATTTGCGGATGTAAAAATGTTCACTTTAAGTTAGCGGGAAAGTACATTTATCCTACAGTTTCATGCAGTACGTGCATAAGATCCAATTAGTAACTATGTTGCAGCTGCAATGCGGCATTATAAATTTAACACTTGAGTTTATTCTTTGGTCATTTATTTGTTGGGATAATCCTTATAATATTGTCGCTTGTATATTTTAGGAACACTTGCACCTTTTGTAAATAAAATAATAAAGTACTTATAACAAATAAATATTTTTTTTTATATATTAAATAAGTGCCGTTATCTTCAGTTCCATTAATTTTTCCTTTATGTACACGTACAGCTTTCATTTACAATTTTATTATTGAGATATACATACGTTTGTCCAATCAAATTATTAGTCACACCTGGGGACATGCCTGTGCCGGTATGGCAATATGGACATAACGATAATAAAATCTGAAACGTATAGCCATCGGAAAATAATCTAATGTACTGAAAAAAAAAACAATTACTTTACTTCTTTGAGCATTAACGCTAAAGCTTTTGTGACAGCTATAAAAAAGTTTTTAAGACGCAAACTTCCTGGAACTCGAACCCAAGCTATTTCGAAAAAATATTCGAAGAATGTTAATGCTGAACTCCAGTGAACTAGTTGGAAAACTTCTGGAACAGTTTACAAGGAGAGTTCATTAAGAACGTCGTTGGTTTTGTTATTGGTGCAATGTGCGGAGGAAAGCGGCTAAAGTGACGGTTTATTCAATAATGAATTATACATTACGACAAAGAATTTAGTGTTACGTACTGCCTTTTGACAGATCTATGGTAGTTCAAGATACCACGAGTTACGATTCCGTAGCTTTTTTAATTTGATTGCTTTCAATTTGGTTATTTTTAGGGTTCCGTACATCAAAAGGAAAAAACGGAACCCTTAAAGGATCACTTTGTTGTCCGTTTGTCCGTCCGTTTGTCTGTCTGTCAAGACCTTTTATCTCGGAAATGCGTGGAGGTATCAAGTTAGAAATAAAAACCATAATATACTCAGGTCTACGGTCCCTTAAAGCTGTGAAAAAATCAAACTTCTAAGTTAACGTGAAAAAAAGGTACGGGCGTATAAACGACCGTTGTAAGTTTCGGTACTCTCAAGGAAACCAAAATTCATTACTTTCCGTTGACCTAGAACTATGAAATTTGGCAAGTAATACCGTCTTATACTACAAGTATAGGGAAACGTCTGAAAATTATACATTTTTAATTAAATCATAAAAGAAATAGACTTTCCTAAGGAAATCGAAATTTATAGGGTACTTTAATATATGTACCTACAGTACAGAACCCTTGGTGGGCGAGTCCAACTCGCAGTTGTCCGGTTTTTTTTAGGGATGGACTGGCGGTTGTCCCTGACAGTTTGATAATACTGATCGTAGCGTCTCACTTTAAAAAGACAAAGATAGAAAATATATACTTATCGTAGGTGAAGCACTTGCAGTTCAATTGAGCAACCTACATAATGTTCTAAGCAGAATTCTCAGTTATGCCTGAGATTTAAAAAAAAATCACATACTTAAAATGTGCTCTAATTTCTCGTGAAAGTAAATAGAATGTTTTGAGAATATTCGCAAGTTTTTAAGAGTTCCTGTAACTTGCTCTGAGCATCTAAATAGAAAGATAAGGCACTTCTGAATTTAAGACATCAATGTAAATAATAGTGGCAATGTTGCTTGCTTAACAGCGTATATTTAATTAACGGGCGTCTTCTGAGTAAGCGAGCTTCACTTTGGAAGCAGTTTTTAATAAGCGAGATTTAAGGTCAAGAGTAAACACAACATTCATTAAATAATAGGTAGTACCTAGTATTTATGCAAGTTTTAAAATAAGGCTAGAGATGTGCCATTCTCTGAAACTTTATCGGTTTTGTATGGAGCGAGAAAGTTCTCGATAACATTTCCCATACGAAACTGAAAACGTTTCCGAGAATCCCCAAAATAAGGCAGCCAACCTGAATATCAAAGATCAAACTTCTACATGTGCCTAATACCTAATTGTTTGACCTTCTACGCCCGCTTACCGCTTATTACCACGCCAATCTACAGAAGAAATACTCCACTTTCTATAAAGTAAGGAAATGAAGTTTTACCCACTTGGGACTCGTTTAGACTCTGCTGTAATTGGACTTGACTTGGCATTGTTTGACGTCAGTTTTGAAGCGCCCTGCGATTGGGACAGTTTTGTTTGCGACTTCATTTGAACTTCTGATTGGATGAAATATTAAATTGATTTTCATTTGTTAAATGGAGATGGAACGGGTTGAACTTTCATTTGCTTAATGTTTTAGAAAGGTTAATTATACAGGGTGTTTCATTGAACGTAATACAAATTAAGCAATCCCGGCTCAGTTAACGACCGAGAAGAAAATGCACAAATTGCTTTGTTAAAATACGTCATAATTAACTTTTCCTAGTTTGCTAACAGAATTAAGAAATTACAATCTCGTAGTGTGGGCACCCCTCATGACGTCACGCTTACGTGACCTGTTTGTTTGTTATGACCAATAACTTCAATAATGTGTCAGAATGCATGCATTTTATTCATAAATTATCGACCTAGATAAGCAAACAGGTAAGTTTTCACTACAAAATTAGATTCAAACTTGAGACGATGAGACCAAAAAAATATGAATTTAAAACAGTGATATTAATTAATTAAGATGACTTCAACAACATGAGACCTAGCACAGGGTTTTAGCACCTGAAAAAGGGGTAATCATGAGTTGTATTACGTTCAATGAAACACCTTGTTATATAATGTATTCAGCTGTGGCTTTGTGGATCTGTATTTAACGCCGTTTCTGTAAAATTACGACGACCAATTGCGCTTTTGTTGTCAATAAACTTAGCTATTAGATCTTTTGCAAATTTGTAATTCACAGTCTGAAGGTTACGGAAATACCGAATACCTGAAATCACGGAATAAAAAAAAACAGTGGAAGTGGCATACGCTTCAATAACTGCGAGAACCGTTGTCGTCAGTCTCATACATTGACAAAAACACATACAATGAAATCTTGAATTTGATTGGTCTTAGTATTTTATTTTATACAAGACTATGCACCTTGATACGTTAGCATAAAACTTTATAACAATGCCGCATTGTCGAAATTACACTACACATTTTACGACTTACGACGTATTGATACCAAATATCTATTTGTCATACTATTTGCTGCCATCTAGCGTTGAATAGCTAAACAACACTGTATGAATTAATCGAAGTAGTTTGGCCACTCGATGCCAGAGAGCGACACTTTGTTAATGGTATTTTGTAGTGTTGTACGCAACGCTTTGTAATCATAATATCGATAAAATTATGGTAATAAAATATATAGCGAGTATTTTTTATATTTATGTTTTATAAATTTTGTTTGCATAAAAGACGGAAATTAAACATAAAGCGAGTAAATAATAAAGGATCAGAATCAAGGATCATTTATCATTAGGTAGCTACGTACCTGTTGTGTACGAGAACTTTAAGAGATAATCTCATAGCCATTAAAGTATAGCGCGTAGCCTGACCATATTGTAGGTAAACAAAAACTCGAATACGTTTCTATCAAAGTATAGATAGGCAAATAGCAGCAGTAAGTACCCATTTTACTAATTCTACTTATTTATTCAAACTTAGTTGGATAATACATGAAGGTACAAACGGCGAACTTAATGCCATAAGGCGTTCTCGACCTACGACACTTTTCGACCTTATTCCAATGAAACAAGGTCAAAAGGTGTAAACATATTTGTGCCGTCGATTGTACCACTTTTTTCTAATACTTTTAGGGGCTTTTCTAGATGCTGATACACCCTAGTTGTGTGATGTACTAGCTTACGTCATACCTGGCCATAAAGTGGCAATTATCACACGCTGCGTGAGCGGAAAATCTCACTTCCTAGCCTGGGGGAGACGTAAAATTTTTTTTCATCACACTTGCTGGAAAATGGTGTCATTACACGTAGGTTCTGCGGGCCGTAAATGGCCTATTACGCCGTAGGGCGTAATGGGTTTCTTTTTAAATTTGAAAGGCTGGTTCTGTTTTACTGTTATTTCTCATGTTCAAAGGAAACGCCAACTTACTTTTTTAATATTTATCACTAAAATATTTATTTAATGATAACTGTTATTGCAAATACATGTAAACACATATTTTGGCAACATTAATTAAATGTTTAAATAGTGTATTTCAGTATTTTGCAAATATAAAATCAACTAAAATGGCCGTTTTAGGTCTTTAGCGCTATGGTTTCCCAACGTGACTTGAAATCCCGTTGTCTATGGACATAAATATGCGATCGAGGGCTTTCTTTATTACCTCCCGTGTTGTGTACATCATTTCATGTCTACACTTGGCCAGAAAGCGCCACTTTATGACCAGGTGTGGCATAAAGTAACTGTATATAATTACACCTAAAACACTCGTGTCATCTTATTTTGAAACGAGCCAAATACATCATTGTTACGTGTCCTTATGGCAAGTGACCAAGAACTATTAGATTTATCGATAATTATATCGACAACACCCTCTCTCTACTACAGTGAGGTCAATGTACTATCCAGTAGCGGGCTTTTTGCGAGTAGCGTAGAACATTCTAGATTGTTGTTTAATTCTATTCTGAGTAAAAATAGACTTTATTCCATTGACATTAAGTTTATTTTTGTACAGCAAAATCCATAAAAATGTCTTGAAGGACGTAAAATGAGAAATTTATTTAAATAAAATAGAATTAAGGCTTATCGATGATATAAAACACCACCATGGGAGATGTTTTTGGTGCGGCTATCATTTTTACACTCCAAAATGGAACAATAAGGCCTACTTCTTGACTTATTTGCGTATTTTCGGCACAACTATCTCGCACGAGCGATCGCGGCGATCTGGGCTTGGTGCGCACACCTTTGCGTAACTATGGCACGCGTAACACGCCCACTTTACACTTCTACTGTTTTTTCTGTTCTGTGCCTGAAATATATTCTCATCCTCTTCAAAACAATAAATTTATTGTTTTGAAGAGGGTGAGAATATATTTCATTTGTAACAACTATAAAGTTGAAAATAATAATAACTACGAAAATTTACTATGAAAATTAAAAGAATTTCCGTTGAATCGGTTCCTGTGCAAAAAAGCGTGTAATTATTTAATTAATAGCCCGTATATTAAAACAAACGTTTTTTTATATTGTTGTTCCTAGAAATGGAATCATCGATAGCAATTATCTTGATAAATATCACATGGATGTTACTACTCGTGTCGAATATTTTTAAATGAATACAGAAACTTACAATCTAATCGGTAATAATCGATTGAGTGTGTGTAATTTGTCGGACTCGTGAATTTGCTAAATTCGATTACGACTAAGTAAGTGTCTTTAGCCTCATAGTGAGTACAACGTAGTGTTTTCGACTGCTAACGTCATTATTATAACAAGGAAGTGAGCCAATTAAAAAGGTAACTCTAGATATCTTCTCGTTATTTTCATTGTTAAGTTTTCTCCACAGTATCTTAGTTTTTAGAAGAATACTAGAGCACTAGAGCCCACTGCAGTAACATCTCATTATTTGTGAAATAACATACCCTCGGTTTTGATATTCCGGAGGGAAGTTTACGTTATAGTTTGTTATTGTTGTCTCTTTTACTCAGCTTTATACGTAAGTAAATAAACCTACAAACGCAAAGTTTAGATTATGTTTCATTTTAATGAAAGAAGCATGTGAATAATCAATTAAAACTTAATTTCACAGTTATTATTAGATAACGTTTTGCGTTCTGTTTCTGTGTGAGCGAGCATCGAGCAACACAATGCGTGGAAACAAAGTGTATATATTATTCTTCTGCTGCTTTAGTTTTATGGGTGCGACGAAATCAAGTAGGTTAACATCTGAATTAGCGTTACATAAAATACTTAGGTTAGTACCTTGTCTTCTGAAATTCTTAACAGTAATATTGAAATTATTCCCAGTCGATTTGGACTATTATATGAGCTCCCTTCGTAACAACAACTGCAGCACTAAATACGGTCTCCAAAACTGCAAGCGCCTCTGCCGGGAGTTACCTGTACTATGTCATGAAGAGGAGTGCTACTGTCATCAAACTATTATAAGTGTTTTAAAATCACCAAAAAAATTAGACGGTAAAGTCAATATTTCGAACTAAAAACACGTTGTATTAAATTTAAAACTGACCGTGTCAATTACATTTATGAATACCGTAACATGGGGCTAATTAACACCTGCGAGGCTATTTAACTGCGACATATATTTTAAAACAATGTTTAATTAATTGTGTTTTTTTTCTGTTTTTGTACTTGCCAATTGTTTTGACACTTGGAGACCATTTACATCTCTAAGGAAAATTGTTTTTAATTTTTTCTACTCCTGTACTGTTATCTGGCTTTTACTTGGTCACGAACACTAATATAAGAACATACATAATATGAGTTCAGAGAAGTCTATACTCTATTCCCCATAACAGCACTAGTGTCGTTATAGTCACTTTACGTTATTGCTAGCATCCACAGACTTCTAAATCTAGGTTAAACTTAGGTCAAGGATTAAGCGCTCAATTCTAACTTCACGATAAAAATTCACAACTACCAACTTAACAAACAATTAAATTCCTACGATTCATAAGAAAAACAAAACTTTCCGAATTAAATTAATTGATGCCAACATAAAAAAAAGTATTTTAACTATCGTCACATCGTGTCACCAGCCATATCAAAAAAAAGTTTACCATAGACACAACTGTCATGCCGGCTGTACACACTCGGAGAGACCGGACGAGACACGCGTGACGTCCATGTATTTTATATTTTAACCTAGTCGTAGAAAAAGTATTGTATGCAACGTTGTATAATTAAGTCAAAAAATGCTCATTGCGTCTCTATTTGCGATACTCGCCGCATTCGCGGCTCGTATCGCAACTCACGCAATTCGCATTTTTTGAACCTTCTTATACAACTGTTGCATAAAATACTATTAATTTAGTTTTAAGTTATATCGTGAGTCACAGATTTTTTTATATTTCTGTAAGATATTAAGTAAATATTCTCAGTTTGTATTTTGACGTTTGGAGATCCTTTACACCTCCAAAACATAATATTTTGACAACGGAGACTCTTTACATCTCCATTAATTTTACTATCAATTTATTTTCTATAATTTTATTTGTCTTGTTGGACGCATAGAGAGACCCTTTACATCTCTATAAATGTAGTTTTAAGTTTAATGTAATGTATTAATGAAATCTTATATTAACGACATATTGTTGTAATACTCGTTGGTCGAAAAGAGAAACTGGTTAGTTTCTTCCGGCGCTTCTTCTCACCAGAAGGTCAATTACCCGAAGCGCCAAAAGCAAAGAATTAGAGATGAGACATGTAAAAGAGCCCTTGAGGGCCTACTTACAGAAATAAATTAATTTATTTTATTTTATATTTATTTGGCGCTAAGAAAAATAGGTAAGTTAAAAGTCCATTTATTTTTTTCAATGGCAATGGTAGAAACATAGGTCGTTATCTATCAGAGCCTAAGTCTAATGTGAAGTTGGTTAGTTGTCTATTAATAAGGTTTTTATTAGACATTTTTCCAAACAGCTTCGCGGGTCTTAAATATCCCCGTTTTACGGTACCAAAATGTCTTAATCTAGTACAGCGGTCGGCAACCTGCGGCCCGCGAGCCTCCCTGGCTATTTTGTATGTGTATTCAGAATTGTATAAAATCACCAATTATTAACATAGTGCGGCCCGCGTCAAGTTCGTTAGCCACTATGTGGCCCTTGGGTGCTAAAAGGTTGCCGACCGCTGCTCTAGTACATAATAGAAGTAAAGCTAGACTATTATAAAAGTAACCTTTATGCACAAACCATGACAATTGAAATTGTTACATTAATTTTCTTTTAGGTCCGAAACCTGACATCGAAGTTAAAATTATTCCTGATACTGTTATTGTTCCAAAGGAGAACGAAGAAGACGTACCGGGTAGTGACGGTATAGTTTGAATGCGAGCTATTTCTCTACAGAATTTGCGTACTCGTTTATTTAAATTAGGTTTACATGAAATTATCTTCTTGGAAGTCAATAAAAAAATGCCGTAGGTATATTGAGGCTTATCAAATATAGGTACAGGGCTATTCAATTCCTTTATTTCGGAAAAGTATTTCTATAATTTGTTAGAAACAATTGTACTTAAAAAACATGTTAGTGATACACTGCATCCATTAAACGGTGCTATAGGGACATAAGAATTGTAGGAAATTTTGTTTTCTTTAATGGTGTATTTAATTGACGACTTGTCCATAAAGTGTATTTTTAGGTAGTACCTACAAGACAAAAGCTGGAAAATTACCTAAATATGTAGGTTTTTTGAGTAGTTAGTAAGAACAGGTTTCTGGAAACTCCAAACTTGAGGTTACACTACTGGAATCTATCCACACAACATCCCCAAAACCAGTGCAATTTATTGCGACGATCGCGATGTTTGTGTTCGTCACGACTAAAACTCATCTTTTTCTGAGCAGAAATCATGCTGACTGTTGAAACTTATCACCCTAATCGAAGACACCACATAGCCCACTTCTGCCCAGATCTTGAAGTGGCCAGGAAATGCATCAGAACGTGCATGAAGACAGGCAAACCTGCCTTTTGTGGGAAGGATCACAAGTGCTATTGCGGTCACCGGTCTGGACCAATCGACCCTAAATATGAGAAGGATGCAATAAAAACATATAAAGAATTCGCAGATATGTACCAAAAATACTTTGGTATTTACAATCCGGATGACTCGACTCAAGAAGAAAAAGAAAATTCTGATGAATGATTATGAAGAAGATAATTTTTTATAAAAAAATAGCAAAACGACACGACGACGCTGCAGATACTAAAAATCATAATATAACTTAAATAAAACGTGTTTCTGGTACTTTGTCCTCAATACATTAAATAAACTTTTTTTTATCGTTTAATAGTGAGGTTCTAAGTTCGCGGACGATGTTTAGGTACTTATTTGCTCCGGCAGTGTAGGTCAGATTCCGATTTCGTCAGGTGACATGTAGGTGAGATTTAGATTTCGTTAGGTGCCATCTCCGTAGAAGAACCAAAGTAGACATAGCTCGCAGAATTGCAGGGTTGAAGTGGCAGTGGGCAGGCCATATAGCTCGGAGAACGGATAACCGTTGGGGCAGTAAAGTCAAAAGGATTGGCGACCACGCATAGGAAAGCACAGCATACGAGTCGGACAGCCCCAAACTCGGTGGACAAACTACCTCGTGGGGGTAGCTGGGAGTCGATGGATGCGATCTGTACAGGACCCCACTCTGTGGCAATCTATGGGGGAGGCCTATGTCCAGCATTGGATGTCCGTGGCTGATAGATATTACTTTACTTAGTAAATAGCTTATATACTGATAATATTTATTCAACAAAAATACATGTTAATAGAAATAATAAAATACCTACTACCACATAAGATTAAATCCGCAACGTAGGCTTCGTCAGGAGGGTACAACTTTAAATCGGCAACTGCAGGCTTCGTCACACTTACCAACAAAAGTAATCCGCAACAGGCTTCGTCACTTGTCTCTAAGCTTACGTTAAAAAGGATCGCCCCGAATCGTAGCTGGCTCAAAAGTGCCCATGACGCTGGCGGCGTTGCTACGCTGTATCGCCAATGAAATTTGCTGCACCAGGTACGATCGAGAGAGTGGATCACCACCTCCCTCAGACGGCGTCCCACTTCCCTAACAGACGCCTGGGCCTCCGCGCCCCAAGGTCCTGCTGTCTAACAACTAATTGAATAAGTGATTATAATGTCAGTTATCTATATAATACGTTAACACCTGTTTCGGTTGTATTTCCTATGTAATAATATGGTATGTACCTATCTGCAGGAACAGAAAAAAAGTGAGTAAGGCATGTGCGTCTTTCAGTTACTTACGTCCAAAATCCTATTCTTCAAACAACGTACGTTTGATTCAATTTGGAAAATTCTGTTATCCGACTAAAGCGACAGAAATTGCTTACGCACGTAATCCTGGTATCGATTCGTCGAGACTGCCGCGTTGTCTTGTCTCTGATTTATATGCCGCGAACAGAGTCCGACCCCGCTTGAATTTTAATTATCACAACCCTTTTGGAGTCCACCAAGGATATAAACAGCGAGCGAAGTTTCTCCGTTTCAGCTTGAGCAACAATGCTTTCGTATGTCTGTCCATCGGAGAATGTCCGGTTGTTCTCCTCTACAGGATTTTTTTCCTTAACCGATTCTTGTGAAACTTTATGTGCAGGTTTGATAGGTATACCGATAAATTTTATTTATTTAGGTTTTGGATTTATTTTTCAAAATGGCAGAGTTGTGGCTTGACGGACTCATGAGGTTTACAGCTCACAGAGCCACTAGTAAAGATACACATATCAAAACAATAAGGAACATTCAATTGCACCCGGCTATGGTATAATCAGCCTGAAGGAAGCTGGACAATTTACGAGTAGTACCAGGTACTGAGGCCTGTCAATATTGGCTGTACAACCCGGCCCAGCATCTTTAGTAGTCTGAAAAGTCCCCACTGGGTTTGATTCCCGGATACACCATGAGTGAGTAATTTATTTGTTGTTTTGTTTTGATTGTTATACCTATGTACAGATATAGTGAATAATGTTTTGCAATCATATCTGATCGGAAAAGTCCGTAAGTTAAACTACCGCTACCCTACCTGTCTGTTAAGTACAGCGCGGCGTATACTACAGGCAGGTAGGTTAGGGGTAGTTTTAAAGAGTTCGGATTTAATGGAATCTTTAAAATACAATTACCCCGGTTGACTATACCTATAAATCATGCTCTCTCATTTTGCGTTAGTTTTTATTTGTATGGACATTACGCTGTACCCGTTACTTTGACTTTATCTTCTATAGGCAGCTATTTCTTGCGAAGTTTAGTTTCTTCCCATGTTCAATATTATTTACGTATTTACTATTCCAAAATCGATATCCATTCTGTAGTAAAAAGCCGTTTAGTAAATTAAGTAAAATACTTTATGACACACCTGGCCATAAAGTAGCTTTTTCCGCACGCTGCGCGTACGGAAAAAGCCGCTTTCTGGCCAAGTGTAGACAAAATGATGTACACAACACGGGAGGTAATAAAGAAAGCCCTCGATCGCATATTTACGTCCCTCGCTTGCAGCTCGGGCCGCAAACTTCTGCAATCTCGGCCTTTCTTTGTATTACCACCCTAGTTGTGTAATGTACTATAAACAATAGCTGCCAGGCCAAAAAAATACTAAATGGTATTTCCAGTTCTATTATAGCTTCGAAAATTTCCTAAAATGCCTTTATAGAAGTTTGAAATTATGTTTATAGTGAAAAGTAAATTCAAATTAACTTTATTAAGCAGTCAAAAACTTTCAAAGTTCCTCGAAATGTTTATGACTTTCTTGTTTTGGTTTTCGAATTATCGTACTTGTAAAGAAATATAAATGTTAAAAGGTATTTAACAGATAAAATTAAGGACGACAAAATAAGATACGATTTTTCTGGAATATTATGTGTCATTTTATAAACATTTAATACCTTTTATAAGACTCAAAATACCTAATAAATAAACCCAGGGCGGTAATATAAAGAGTGACACGGGTCGCAGGTATCTGTGAGTCATAAATATGGGAACAGGGACTTTATTACCAACCGTGGTGTGTATATGTAAGTTTACGTCTTGCCCTGGTCATTAAGTGTGTTTTTTTCACCGCATAGCAACTGAGTATTGTGGCAATGACCCAGGTGATGTAAACGCTATTTCACCCGGTCACTGTCGAGTAAGTATTTAATTTAAACATACCTTGGAAAATAAACAGATGGACTCTCCGTGTATTTGTGACACGAGCAGAATTAGTACCAAAATAATTTACAGATAAGGCACAAACTAATCCCGCCGAACTAGAATTATGACATTTTCAATGAAATTGCGCTTTTTTTTAGCACCGTTGGTCGTTGTAGCACGAAAAGAAAGAAAATTACAATCTGCATTAAAATGCAAAACTCATTAGACACAATATTCGCAACATGTTAAACATATAACAGTGTCATTACATTAAACAAGTTTGTTTTTTTTATATATATATTAAAGCAGGGGTTCTCAATCTTTTTCAGCCCGTGGCGCACTTACAAGTTTAGTACTTCGTTACGGCGCCCTAGCCTAGTTCGCTTAAAATAGGTAGGTATTGTTACTTTACAGGTACCCGCGAATATTTGTGGTTTTACATAATGATACAGGATCGACTCACAACGCCCTTCGTTACTTTCTACGGCGCACACTTTGGGAACCCCTGCATTAAAGAAATACCTGCACTTTAGAGAACAAAGTTAAAAACCACTTGTGTAGTTGCTTTCCCATACATGTTGTCTAATAATTGACATATTTAAGTAGACTAAAAGCTTTGTACTACATATCTGGATTAATTAACTCCATAATTGTGGGCTGAGGGTTGAAAGCATAATATTTCTATTATAGTGACCAACAGTGTTTATTCTCGCATGTGATTCAAAACTCCCGTGGCTCCACGGCGCATTGTATGATACGATGCGCCATGGAGCCACGGGCGTGCAGTACCGGGAAATTTTACTATAGCAGTACCGGGAATTACCGGTACTGCCATACTAAAACTTTCCGGTGCTGCATGCCCTAATATTAATAGGAACTCCGGGCACTCAGTAGTTATCAACGGCAGCGATTTTTAAAGCCACAGCCTCATCTAATCGTCGAGCGGCAGATGTGCTCGTGAGAAATGACGTGGGATAAGTTTAATTTATAAACGGCGATGAATAATTTCGTGCTATCTGTTTAATGTGGCTGAAACTGAAACCGCAGCAGTACTCGGGTACAGTCAGCGTCAAATAGTCTGTAGCATTCAAAATGTCATAAATATCGTTATATAACTTTGTGCTTTGTGTTAGTTATATAGATGTGTTGCGATATATATATGGCGCTTTGGACGTTACTGACTGTACAGCAGGCTTATAGGGAACGTGCACGACGAAGGTGCTGCCAACTGGTGCCACCAATCTAAAACCCTCTCATCCTGGGGCCTATGTTTGACATTGACACTTACATATTGACATTGACAGCTTAATTTGACAGGAGTGATACTTTCCTTTATTGTCCACCCGTGTCTCTTTTGTCGTTTAGTGCTGCCACCTATAGTTCGTGTACAATCCATATGATGCTAGGCATTGTTGAGCGATAAATAAATGATAAAGCATCCGCCACTCTCATACATACATATTTTTCAGAGTGTGATGGCTGGTTTATTATTTATTTAATCTACACACATATCATGCATTCTCTAAAACGCCCCCAAAGACCCTAGACAATGAGCAGCATCACAACGTTATCAATCATAATATGACATCGTTATGGTTATGGCCATAACACAACTGCTATCATACATAAGAATAGTACATTACTTACGTAGGGCGGTACAGGATCCACTTATTCGTCTTGGTCGTAAAATTTTGTAATATTTTCCAGATACAAAATTACTTTACGAAGAAATATTTTTTATTCAATAACTAAACAATAAATGAATATAGTGAGACTAACTACTTCAATTAAATGTAATATACCATATCGGTCGAAGAACCGCTGGCCGATGGGGGGGTAAAGGTTCTCGGTCCCCCCCCCCACAAGACGTTGATAGAAGCAGGAGGTGCGACCGTTTGTTGTGGAAGTCTTTGGGGGATACCTATGTTTAGCAGTGTACGTATCAAGGTTAAAATGATGATGATGGTTTATCAACGACGGAGTTCCTGACAAACATTTAAAAAATACAACCGAGTATAGAACCTCTTTTTGTGAAGTCGGTTTAAAAGTTATAATACGAGGCTGCAAAAAATGGTAAATGTATCGTCGGTTTACGTTGTGTATGATCTACTTAAAGAAAGCAATACTATTTTGTGGTTTTGTCCCTCATTATCATCCGTCATAAAAGAGAAGCGTACTTTGCGTACTTCGTAGATAAACACTTCGTGCATTGACATTTCAGTGGATTATCAACTCTAGGGCTAGGGCCTTTGCCGAGAGTAAAAATTGCTTTAATAGAAATGTTACTTTAGACATATTATGGATTCACACCTCTGACGTTTACCTGACTACCAAACAAATGCGAAGGCAGTTCGAACGGCAGTCGCCACGCACGCATGCACGCGTAACCTATGTTTCATAGAGATAGAGTTGATAATCAATTGAACTTTCAAGGTGGTTGTAACAACTTTTTACAATATGGTCATTTTGCTGTGTTTGGGGTTTACAAACAATCGCTTTGTTTACTTTAAGTAGATCGCACACTACGTAAACTGAAGGATTATGCAAAAACTAACGTATCCCTCTGTGGGCTTTTAGATAAATATATTAAATATTATTTCTATTTTAAGACTGAGCTTTACTCAGTAAAGCAACAGTAGGTACGTATTAACAACGCTTGAATACTCCATAATAACACCTAGACCGTAAGTAAATCTTCTACAAAAACTTACTGGAAATACATGACTGAATTTGGAATCCGATTCGACGATATATGTTCAGATAGCTAAATCGGTCATCCCGGCTTGGGAGCAGTTACTGGAGCAGATCCAGGTAAACTGTATTAAATATATAAATAAATATCTCAACGAGATGTCGTACACAAGTCGACTTAGTAAATATTCAGCTCTGTTTGACAAATCTCGCAACTCTTGATATCGAACGATACGAGTATGTTAGCAGAGACTCTAGTACTACAGAATAAGTATTAGTACTACGTAGAGAAGCCTCTCTCCCTAACAAAACTGTCGTTCGCGTCCGACGACCGGACGGAGCTGACCCGCAGCCGACAGTCTCTTTCTGTCGCATAACGCGTACTCTTTATTACCATCCATCGGTGGCGATATTTAATAACAATAGCCGCGCAACGGAATCGCGGTATGAGTCAGTCATGCTAGTACATACGTCTCTGAAGTATGTCTCTGAATAAAAAATAAAATTGCGTGACATACGTGAAAAAAGTATTCATTTACCGCCATTTGACATATTTAATTTGTGGTTTTTAGGGTTCCGTACCAAAATGGTAAAAAAGGAACCCTTATGGTGCGACTCTGTCTGTCTGTCTGTCTGTCTGTCTGTCTGTCTGTCCGTCTGTCACAGCAAGATATCTCAGGATCTACTGATGCTATCGACTTGAAATTTGGAATAGTGTTAAGAACCGCTAACCCGAGCTTATAGGATGTAAAAAAAATCTTGTAACTTTTTTACTTTTTTTTTAAAGGGGTCCGTAATGAGACTTTGCAAATTGAAAGTAGGGCTATTATATCGAGTGAGATATCAAATGAAAGGGCTTAATTTGTAGATTAAAACAGTATTTTTGTATTTTTTTTTAAATAAGTAGTTTTAGATTTATGGCGAAAAACGTAAAAAAAAATACCGTTCCCCCCCTATTATCTTCGAAGTTACTGATCAGAAAAATGTGTCATAATTACCAATTATTAATGTCATCCTATATATTACAGGAAAAATATAACGGTTTTCCTAACTTGCACTGTTTTTGAGAAATTTGCAAAAATCTTAACACATACTTATTTGCTCCTACTTAACTAATCGCCATATAGTTTTTCTTGATTTATTCATGTATCTACTTATGAGTTTGTACGGAACCCTCGGTGCGCGAGTCCGACTCGCACTTGGCCGGTTTTTTAAATACTTCATAGGAACTTATGTGTGTAGATAAAAGCAACACTGCTTTATCTACACACATAAGTTCCTATGAAGTACTGCACACACTGCAACTGTATATAATTAGGCCTTAAAACACTTGTCATATCAAAACCATACTCGTGTTTTAAGGCCTCGCATTATGAATTAGTAGAATAAAGGACAAATGAGTTACATAACTATTTCATAATCAACCAAAAGAAACCCAATGTTGGACATAGGCTGCTTATTTGTGTAAACTGAAACACACCAGTGAAATATTTCCATAAAAACTCCATGAAAACAACGATTTCCCAAACAATAAAAAAAAACTGAATAACGGAGGCCTAAATCCTAGTCAGAAAATTCCAGGGCAAGGGTTAACTGATTTTAATCCACCAACTTCCTGGACAATGACGGTTGAAATTGCCCGAGAAGACATTCACAAGTCGCGATTTAAGATTAGATGGTCGGAGGGACGATTTGGGCTTCATTTAGATCCTTGGTATCAATTTGTCTCCTTCAATCCGGCGGAATGTAAGCGAGATGGAAAAGCGATTGAAATGTTGGGTGTTATGGATGGGAGGCATGTCTGCGTAGGTAAGGTGTTACGGATGTTTTAATGTATGGTTTGAGCTTAACCGTCGTTCGCAGTTTTCGACAGAAAACTAATCCTCCTGGAACATTTTTCCATCCAAATTGTCAGTTTTCGGTTTTAATCTTTTTCTAAGTCATTGCGATATGTCCTTTAAGTTCGGACTCCTCAGATTTGGAAGTCTTAACGCCAGGTCATTTCATCATCGGTCAACCTCTAGTAGCTCTGCCAGAATACCCGTTTGAGCAAAGCAATATAAATCGTTTATCGTGGTTCCAACAAATTAAAAAAAACCGGTCAAGTGCGAGTCGGACTCGCGCACCGAGGGTTCCGTATAAAATCGTCAGTAGATACGTGAATAATTCAAGAAAAATTGTATGGTGGGACAAACTTAACTTTGCTCTTGTAAAACTGTTGTCCCCATACATCGACATATGCCGCGGTTAGTTTAGTAGGAGCAAATAAGGTTGTCTTACGATTTTTGCGAATTTCTGAAAAACGCTGCAAGTTAGAAAAACCGTTTTATTTTTCCTGTAATATTTAGGATAATATTAATAATCGGTAATTATTTCAGATTTTTCTTTTCAGTAAATTCGGAGATAATAGGGGGGGAATGGTATTATTTTAAACGTTTTTGGTCTTAAATCAAAAACTACACGTTTACTGAAAAAAATAAAAACAGTTTTGAAATCTTCATATTAAGCCCTTTCATTTGATATCCCACTCGATATATTAGCTCAACTTTTGATTTTAGACATCCCATTTCGGTCCCCTTTAAAAAAAAAGTAAAAAAGGTATAGGTTTTTTTTTCTGTTCCATAGGCTCAAATTAGCGGTTTTTAACACTATTCCAAATTTCAAGTCGATAGCATCAGTAGATCCTGAGATATCTTGCTGTGACAGACGGACAGACAGACAGACAGACAGACAGACAGACAGAGTCGCACCATAAGGGTTCCTTTTTTACCATTTTGGTACGGAACCCTAAAAACTCACACAACATTTTTGGTCTCGTTGGCGGAACGAGTATCTTCACACTTTGCAACAACGTCCTAAATGGACTGTACATACGAAATCGCCTGTAATTGATGACTTAGTGTTAATAAAGGAGGATAACTATCCTCCCTTGCAATGGAGGCGCGGTCATGTTATCCGTTTATTACCGGGAAAAGACGTAATCAATCGGGTAGCGGAACTAAAAACTCAAAACGGTACTTTACTTCGGCCGGTATCAAAACTTTGTAGATTGCCTTTGGTGGATGAGTGGAAGACGTGGCTTGGTTCGGGCGGAGAATATGTGCAAGCGTTTCACAGCATAACCGACCTCTATGGTTTGGCTGCCCTTCGTGGATTAGCACCACACATCGCCATGCGCGCGAATGCTGGCTGGAATTGGCGACGCCCGATTTTGAGCGTCAATTGTTTTCGGCGGATTTCTTTTACGGCGGCTTTGTATGAACGTTCTCGGTAATTAAATAAAAAATAATTGTAAATATATGTGTTTTGTGCATATAATTTTGTAAATATAACTTCAAAAACTCACACAACATATCTATACTATTTATCTGTGACTATTTGTGCGGATATAAGGACAATCGGGTCCCGGTCGGTGACGGTATTTGTGTGGTGAGACTGGTGAGCAAACGGACAAACACACGTCTCGAGCAAGCGACTTGGAGTACACATTTTTAAAGGTAAGTCATCCATATTGTTGGGGCGCTGTTTGTTGGTAATGCTGCGCAGGGGGTCAAGCCAACCAGTCTATGGTTTACATCCACAAGCTATCGAAGGTTAAAGTACTGTACATAAATTTGCGATAATGTATTTATTTATTTAAACTTTATCGCACAAAGGGGGACTTAATACCATAAGGCATTCTCTACCAGGTAACCTTAGGGCAAAGCAGATAACTTGTGGGTGGTGAAACGAACGTTAACGTTGCATTCCTATGAGTGATTAATTTTAAATCAACAACAAAAAACCTTTTTTTATCCTACATTCCATATGAAACACTGCATCCTATGAAAGCCACACAACTGTTAATTTGGCATCTGGGGGTTAATCGTAAAAAACCAGGAGTACAAGGATATCCGGAACCCTCCCAGCCCTCAATATTAGCATTTACACGGCTCCCATACTGGAGTGGGCTATTGTTTCATCATATAGTTAACGTAGACTAATACAAACAGACGACCATTGTAGTCCTTGTGACCGCCGCCTAAGATTTCATTTGTTTTGTCGCCGTTACAAAAAGTACGCTGGCACGAATAGAAATAGAGTGGGAGGCGATGTTTAAAAAAAACACATGATTGAATTATAAAAAGGTTGCCTGTTAGAGTTTGCTTTCTAGCGATAATATCTCCTATTGTCGAAATTTGAAACTTGTTTTAAATATGTTATGGGTTGCAATAAAGTGAATTCGTAACTGAAATTTTAAAATTGTGTTAAATCTATTGCCCGAATACTACTAAACACGACTTGTAATTTTGCACTATATTGAATACAACGAGACGGTACTTGTTGCGCGATATATGTAGACACGCGCGACATCAGTTGTTAGAAGAACTGTAAAACATAAAGTTAAAGGTGTTTATTAACATTGCATCGATTATTTTATATGATGCTTTACACTCACCAAGTATTATTCTACTTATATTTGACATAGGTACTGACGTTTTTTTTATCCAAGTTTTAATTAAAGATTGGATGATTAGATATTTATAACATCTGTATGTCAGCCCAACTGCTGCCTCTAACCAGATGTTAAAGGAAGGAACAAGACTGCATTAAATAATGGAGTATCATAAACCTATGTTAAAATTCCGCGTGTCTTTTTCTTCACTACCTCCTAGGCTAGAGCGGACGGAAACGTCAAAGCAAGTTGATTTGATTATGCATTCCTTTCTCTATTCGCCGGCCTTTTGTTCTTTTTGTACATTGTATTAAATTGTTTGAAACACGGCCTCACTCTCAGTTAAGACAGTGTGATAGCGTTGCAACAGGATTTGCTGATTAAGTTTTTGTAAAAAAATATATTTGCGACAAGCTTTTATTGCGCGACTGTACTTTTTTGTATATTTACAAACGGCATATCAAAACTAGTCAAGAGAATCCAAAAACTGTGAATTTATCTTATGTAATTTAGATCATCCTATTGCCATCTTCTGGCTCCATCAACAGATCAACTTGATGGTACCATAATCTTGCATTGTCACCAAACTTACAAAAGTATGCCAAATTTCAACTCGGTCAGATACCAGGGCGACGTAGAAATAATTTCAACTACAAAGATTTCAGTAGCTAAGTAGAAAATAACTGCTTAAGCCATTGATACCTAATTTGACAAAAATCAAACCTAAAACTCGGATAGCGTCATCATGAAGCTCGATATTAAAAACGCCTTTAATTCAGTTGAGCGCGATGTTTTACTGAGCCAGGTCAAGGATAAGGTGCCTTCCCTCTTTCCCTTCCTTTTCCAAGTTTACTCATCCGCTTTCAACCTCGTCTATAACGACTCTCTTATTCTTTCCCAGTTTGGCACACAGCAGGGGGACCAGCTCGGCCCCCTTGCCTTCATTCTTGCAGTTCATAAAGTTATTTCAGAGCTAAAGTCTCCTTTGAATGTCTGGTACGGTCATCTGACGGTATCTTTGGGGGGAAGCCTGAAATAGTTGCGCAAGATTTGCTGTCTCTTCTTCGACGCTTAAAACAACTGGGACTGGACGTTAATGCGGCCAAATACGATTTTTTCCCCTGAAGCTCCAAATCATCCTTTTCTTTCCCCTCTTTTAGCGCTTTACTTCTCGGTCTAGAGCAGATATCAGTTCGATATTTTAATCTCTTGGAAGCGCTTATCTTCCCCGCAGCTATTCCTGAAGCCTTTGAAGTACGTAGGCAGCTTCTTTTGACCACTAGGGATAGGCTAAGGGATCTTCCAGCACACGTTGCACTGGTCCTGTTGCGGGTTTGTTTCGCAGTCCTGAAACTAACCTACTTTTTGCGCACTGTGCCTACTTGGCTGTGCCCCGAGTATATTGATACTCCTTTGATTCTGTTTTCAAGGAGTCAGTGGAGTGTCTGCTCAATGTGTCTCTCAGCGCGGGCCAGTGGGACCAAGCTTCTGTCCCTATCCGGAACGGTGGACTGGGCATACGGCGGTGGCAGCTTGTAGAAAGCGGGATTAGTACTCGGTACTTACGAGTTATGTTTGTCCCGTTCGAGGGAGACGACCGGTGGTTGGGGGTCTGAGGCTATGGCCTTCGTCACAGAGATTGGGCGGCGTTTACGAGAGAGGGGTCTCGACCCTTGTTCTGGGTCCTTGGTGCAAAAGATGTCGTCGCGATTCAACGCGGTAATGCGGCAAGTGTGTTGAGTACCTTTGCGTCACGAATGACGCGGGGCGGGTTGTTTGACTAGTCAGGTACTATAATTGTACTTAGATGTAGATGTAGAATAAATATCGAATAGATTGCACTTGAATATAATTATAAATTAATCAGAACCTTACACATTATTAATAGGAATTTACCCGCTCTATCAGATGACATCTACCGAGCTATGCCTGCTAGGTGGTGGATGAGGCTGGTATAAAACAGAGGAGAATTGTTTTATTTATATAGAAAAGGCCTGTATTTATCCAGCTGAGGGTACCTACATTAGTGAGGGAATACAGAATTTAATCAGATTTTTTACAAATTTTTACAAAGGATAAATGCAATGAAAATTAAACGTGAGCTACTGTAGTCAAGGCCGGATTGGGCCTAATGTCTTTATTTTGCAGAGAAGACTGTGACTTGTGTGTTAAGCAGTAATCTTACAAATAGATCACCTCAGTTTCATTGTTGTATTAAAATTCAATGATCAAATTTATGAGATACTTTAACCAGCGTTAATACTTATGTAAGTACATTATGTCTGCACTACTTACGTGGCTAGTAAAAACAACTGAGCATCGACAAGGCTGGTCGGTAATTCCATCTCGGGCCCCCGCGTATTAGCAGCTGTCTATTGCAGATGTTTTGTGATGTATTCGAGTTCTGTTATGTAGGGCTGCCGCTTGCTTTTGTTTAAGGGGATACACGGATATGCTAACGGAATGACGGTATTATTTTCAGAGAAATCCTGATTTTTCATGTCTAGAAATAAATCTAATTAAGCGTTGAAGTAATGTGTGCCTATTGATTATGTTACCACGTTTTTATTTTAGCAAAAATATTATTAAATGTCTCGGGTTGGCCTTAAGCTTATCAATTGAAAATAATTGCGTCGTCGACTCATCGAATATTCGTTGAGGTATTAAATTCCGATTCTAATGAATGTATTTTTAATTTACGCTTTAGATAACAAGTTCCACGCCTATTTTTTGACTCATTTTTGACATAAAATATACATTAGAATACCAAGACCGAGTTTGTAAATAAAACCCTCCTAAAAAATAATCCCTTATTAGTAAACGGGATTTGAGTTTCAGCCAACTCGACGATAGATAGGTAAAATCTATATATATGAACTTAACGAGGTAAAAATAATAAAGAAATCAGAAATCCTTAGAAGAATCTCATTTAAAAGTTTCGAAGAAACTTAAATCTTCATGGCTCATTCTGAACGTATAGGTACCCTTGAAGAAGAAGGTCATTGTTTGTTTCTCGGCATCAATTATATGCTTGAAATGTAAAAATTCTATGTAATAGTTTGATACACTTTATTGGTGCGAAATGACATTAGAAGTCTCAAAAAGCCAAAATATAATATAATTTTAGCAAAAAATGTTTAGTTTCAAATTATGCTGATGAATTGCAGGTTAGTTCTGGTCTTTAGATACTTCTAATCTAAGCTAATAAGGTCATTTAGCGCAGATAAAATGTATCAAGCTATGTATATCAAACATAACTGATGCCGTGGAAGCAAACGATGACCCTCTTTATAATTGTATGGAAAACCGACCGACTCGAATCACCTTAACCGACTCCAAAAAAGGACGTTTTCAATCCGACCAGTACGTGGACATTTCTCCAGAAATATGTCTGCGACTCATTCATCTGTCTCCCATACATTTAGTATGAAAAAGGGCCAGATGAATGAGGTGACCGCAGACATATTTCTGGAGAAATGCCCACGTAGGGAGATAATATTGTCAGAATTGCACAGTAGGTATTTGTATTATTTTGTGTTTTAAACATGCTTCGAAACACGTGTGCAAATTTCATAAATGTATGTATGTCTGTATGTTGGTACATTTGTCTGTGATATCTCAAAAACTATAAGCCGGTTTGCAAAATTTTTGTTGGAATAGGTGTAGTATAGCTTAGGTAACTGTGTAAGTTTCATCAAGATTGGTTCAGTAATTTTTGAGATAGAGTTAATGTGTATTAGTAGCCACTACGAAAACGTGACGTTGGTTTAACAGCGTAAATGATCAAGTAAAGCGTTTCAATTACACTTCAAATGAAAAAAAAATTATAATATAATAAAATAATACAAAAGTAGGCAAGTAAAAAAATTAAACCGACATCAAAAACGAAAAAAAAGAGAAATTAAATGTAAAAAATATGCCAACTAGTTTCTCGAGATCGGTGCCCCACTCATGTAAATACTTCTTTTTATTAAACTAGGGCTGGCACTGACCTCAAACAAATAGTTGGCAGATTTGTTGTGGAGTCGGATATACATTTGTATGCAGTAATTACAGATTCGATCACCAACCCGTAAAAACTTATTCAATTTCTCTTGCACAGGTAATTAATGTGTCTGAAATTTTCGAATGTAAATTAATTATCAGATAGAATAAAATAGGACTTACATTCGAAGTCAATTAACAGAATAAAACATTATTCATTTCAATAATTCACAGAAGAAACTTTGCCCTTATCGTCTATCCCGCTCTGAAGTATGGTCGTGTCACAGCGAAGGAACGAGCTAATTGTGTTGTCTCGCTCTAACACGTGCGGCGGATTGCCCAACTTTGCTTGTTATCTCATTTCTGTACGTCTCTTTTCGTTTAGTGCAGAATGTGGCTCTACTTAAAAATATAGTTGTGTTTAATAAAAACGTGGTGACATGAGTCTGAATATTCATCAATTCATTAATTGCTTCGTACTTACTGCTATAGGAAAAATACTTATAATATGTGCACTTCTAAATAATATTAATAAATAACTGCAGAAAAATTGCGGTGAATGAAGCGTGAGAATGTCTTAGATTTTTGGAAGTGTAATTATGTAATATTTTTAAAAGTATGGTACGGAATATTGTTAAGAGTTTCAGCTCACTTATTTAAGGAAACGGTAGTGACCCCTAACGTACGAAATCAAAAAGTTCTTAGAACAAAGGTCTTTTAACAAAAGAAAATCATTTTGTTAATTTTCTACATAATTTCCGTTTTGTTTGATACATTATAGGTTTTTTAATTTTTTTTATTCCACCCGCCGTCGGTAAAATAAGATGTTTTTTATTTAATTGGTGGTGAAGATGGGCGTTTCCAGGTCATGCTTTGTTTTTTTACCCGACTGCGGCGAAGCCCAAAGGAGGGTTATGTGTTTGACCTGTATGTATGTATGTATGTCCGTTCCTGTGTCCGCTCGTAACTACTCAACGGCACATCCGATTTTGATAAATGATACATCATTAGATTCGTCTTGATGGTGCGAGTGTCACTGGGTATGAAGTTTGTTAAAATAAACAAAATGGCGGATTTTATGCAGTTTCAAAGTGCACCGCGGTCGGGTTTTTTTAGTAAAAATGTGGTTATTTTTGTTTCGTGATCAAATTGGTGCACCCATGTTTCAACCATCGTGAAGAAACAGCGATAAAAAAGTGTCCGGGTCGCGCTCGATAATTGCGAGATGCCGTAATGAAATATGTTAATCGATACCAAAAGGGGAGTTATTTTATATTTTAAATGGTCAATGTTATTTTTTCGAAGATTAAAGTAGAGCATATATCCATACAGCGCAGCCTCACTTCGATTGGCCACGGATCTCCCCGCGTAGCTCGTAGCAACGTGAGCCTCTCGTACGGGAGACGGGCTACGGAGTGGACGTCTACGGCGTAGCGCGGTCTCGTAGCAACCTTGACACGTTTCAGTCTCTGACACCCTGCCAGAGTCTCCCGCGAATTCCAAAAACTCGCATTCTACGAACCTTATTTACTGTTTAACTAGACTGTGACTTTTACGTTTGTACTGGTGTGTTTGTGTTGTGGAAATTGCCTGAAGCCCACGTGGATAAAGTGGTAAGTTAGCTTAAAGCTTACTTAAGTATAAATTAATTTCTCGACGATGATTTCCTATTATGTTATTTTAAATCCATTTTAAGTAATTAATTTAAGTTATGATGTATCCGAGTGCAATATTACGACTCTTATTTCGATAAAAATATTTTGGTTAACTTCATTGCTACTGCACTGCAGTGTTTATATCTTTAAGCTAAGGATTTCCTTACTTTCGTTTATTTAGTGTGTATTCACTTCATTTGTTTTATTTTTAGATTGTAAGGGGATATGTACTTTTAATCTTTTGTTGCGTTTAGTTCCAATATTTCTGTTTCTTTATCAGCAGGCAACCTGTTTATCCTTCGATTGTCTTTTGGGGGGGGGGGGGGGGGGGGGATTGCGTTTTGCATACAAAAAGGCCAAATTTAGGACAACGTGTTGGTAATCCAAGAAAATAACAAACAATAGCGTAATCAGGGTCTCAAACAGACATAATAACCACGTAAGTCTTATTTAGGCTGCTAATGTTAGCATGAGAATAGTACATTACACAACTAGGGTGATAATGCAAAGAAAGGCCGAGATCGCAGATGTTTGCGGCCCGAGCTGCAAGCGAGGGACGTAAATATCCGATCGAGGGCTTTCTTCATTACCTCCCGTGTTGTGTACATCATTTTATGTCTACACTTGGCCAGAAAGCGGCTTTTTCCGTACGCGCAGCGTGCGGAAAAAGTCACTTTATGGCCAGGTGTGCCATAAATTAATGTTGTTTATCATGTGAATTAATCTTCTTTCTTGCAAGGAAGTGTTTTTCAATCCATGACATCTATTCATTTGGATGGCCATAAAAGTCTACCGCGCATTAAAAAAACTCCATACACAATGCTGCTAAGCCGTGACTTCAGGCTTTAGTACCGTTGTATTGAATGCATTTGCAAAATAAGTAAATTGTAATTTTGAACATGGAGCCGTGTTGTCTTACAATTTATTATTCACGGCAGTTTTTTTATGAATGTTATCATCTCAATGCTGGCCAATATAATTTTTTATGCTCTACTAAAAAGGACGCTTCTTAGATAATTCTTAAAAAAATATTGACAGTTTCGAAAGATAATTTTGTAAAAGTAGTTTCAAACTCAAAATAATTTAATAACAAAACAAAATATAGTCATATTTTACACGACGGAAGATAATTATTTTAATTTCTTAAAATTAAGTAGTAGGTAATGAGTACCAGCTACCCAAAGGTTGTCTTTAAGATATCGCTTTTTAGCGATAAGACTGCCTATTGTCTACCTTAAATTGTCTGTAATTATGCACTTCTTGTAATGTGTTTTTCTGGTGTGCAATAATAGTACATTGTGTATCAAGGGCGGTAAGTAAGGAATTACAAACGAGTGTTTGTTACAAGGCCGAGGCGAAGCCGAGGGCTTTAATAACACGAGTTTGTAATTCCTTTACCGCCCGTGGCACACACAATGTTTTTCATCACACTTATGAGGAAATCTAATTAAAATAACCTTACTTAACCTAAATAAAATTGTAAAACTAACAGTGACATTAGTGACATCCATAGACAATGCGAATACTTATCAAGTCACGTTCGGAAACCATAACGGTAAAGACCTAAAACGGTTGGTTTTATATTTGCAAAATACTGAAATACACTATTTAATTAAACATTAAATTAATGTAACAGAAATATGTGTTTATATGTATTTGCAATAACAGTTCTCTTTAAATAAATATTTCAGTGATAAAAGTAAAAAAAGTAAATTGGCATTTCCTTTGAACACGACAAATAAGAGTAAAACAAAACCATCGTTTCAAATTTAAAAAGAAAACCATTACGCCCTAGGGCGTAATAGGTCATTTACGGCCCGCAGAACCTACGTGTAATGACACCATTTTCGAGCAAGTGTGATGAAAAGTATATTTATATTGTATTGTATTGTACCAGCATGTTCTAGGCATGAAGCTAGGCACGCAGCGATTTTCATGATGGACTGTCCTGACGTTTGGTCAGTTTTATCGGTTGACTGACGAAATTGGCTCGCTTGGAACAAATTTAAATCATAGACAAGATAGACTGTTCTATGTTAGCCCTCAATGCACATGGGAATTAAATCTACTCTTGCTGTGGGGTTTCCTAGTGCAGCCCGAAACAGGAGACAAACGCTCCGTAGCATTTTTGTTTCTACGGTTGCTGACGCTTTTCAACAACTGCAAACTAGGCCACGTGACTTCTCGTAAGCTAATGTCGTTCCTATTTCTATTCCATTTGCATTAACGCTAACAGACTTGTGCTGATGATCTCGCGGTCTTGCAATCTCTCGATGTACGTTGATATTGCTGTTGATGATAGCTTGTGAGTTATTGCGTAGAAAATAATATTTACGTACTTACCTTAACACGCAGCTTTGGCTTTTTGTTAAACGCAGTCTACTAATTTCTTGGTAACTAGACATTTCTTCACAATACTATTCGCTTTCGCTCCTTTTTGGAGTTTCACGTGAACACATCTTTTGCAACCATTATCACACCGCATCTATCCATTTAGATATTATGTATGTCACAGATTTTTTAAAAAATTCATCTTTGGCGTGAAAGAATCTATGATTTACAGCCAAATTACGCGAATATTTTTTTATTTCTATCTATGTTTATGGGTCATTATTTGAGCGTTTAACCCGCCTCACTTTCGTGGACACATTACTGTCGAGATTCCGGCAGATTTCAATGTAATTTTAAGTTATTTGTTAATAGTCCCAGATATGTACCAAATAGCTCGATATGAGACTAAAATGTGATCTTATAAACGGCGTAACCTCAACGAAATTGAAAATGACATGACACCATAATATACGTTCCAGTTCCGTTTATATTAATCGTGATAAAACTGCTTATATAGTGCGACCACATGCATTATGCAGTCACACCAGGGCGACAAGGTGTGTGACTAGGAGTTTTAACAGCTTGATTCTGTTTTACGAGGCCACTAACTCCCAAATAAAGCTTTTTATCACGACAGATACAATTGTTTCAGCATTAAATGTAAGAATGTCTTAAATAAGAAAGGGCCGGCAAAAAGAAATCTTGCTTAGGTTTTGTAGAAAATAGGCTTCATGACAAAGTTTGGCCGTAATCTAACGACATTACTTGGAGCGGACGGTGTTTTTCTGTCTATTTGCAGGATAATGGAATATTTTCTTCGTGATTTATTGGAAGAAGGTTGGATTTTATCCTCATGCATTTCAAACAATGAGATAAAGAATGCATTAAAATAACTAAATTGAGTTAGGTGTTTTAAAATTTAGGCGAAAAAACTTTACCTAACTTGATAAGTAACATTATCAAATCAGAATGTGATGTTTCGGCAGAAAATCAAAGTTACCGGCATACTGTGATAATTGAATCTGAACTTGTCATACAATGAATTGATCATTGAAAATTAAACCCATCAAAAACATTGCTTGTAAAAAGACGCAAGTCTCGCAACGCAGTTATTCAACAACAAATTCAGTACCGGGGGGTTTTCCATAGAACTCGGTTTCCACCGAATTGCCTATTACTTAACCACATATTTTTTTCCATTTTTTTAATCGGGTTTATCTAAGTTTGCAAGTTTAAGTCCAATATTTCAGTTACGTTCTTCTTGTTGTGTCTCGGCGTTACCACAATTACTTGGCTCAATTATTCAGCTACTGAACTCTACAAACAGACTACAAGTATATTTCTTTGTGCAATCAGCCTTTTCATTTTAGTAAAGGAGCGGCCAGTTAAAAATTCAAAAGACTACGCAAAGGGGGCGCTGTTGTAGTTACAGTTTATGGTTTACATAGGGGAGGCTCTCGAATTTTATAGCCCGTACACCACAGTCTATGAAGGAAGATGTTTTGAATACTATTTTCAAAAACTGGCATACGTTTGGGAATACATATAGTATTATGATGTAGTATTATTTTACGCAGTTTTAATAATAAAAATGTTTGTGTTGCTGTTACTTATGATAGGTTCGTATATGCACGGAGCATATAATAATTGATATCTGGGGGCACGGCAGTGCCCCGGCCAAATCGAGCAAAACAAAGGCACGGCCATACCATCCTTAAAACCCCGTGGAGGAATCTTTATTTGAGAACTATAAAACGTGTTCCTACACGGTTAAATAATAGTCAAGTCGGTGAAACCCCCCGGCACTGACTAAAATAACCGACTTGGATTATCATTAAGTAGATCTCAAAACTTTTCTGTTGTAGAAGAACTACGTTGCTTGCATCTTTTTAAGTTTTTGCCTTGCAAAAGGAGAAGGTCAGGCTTAGAAAGGGGGCTCCAAAATATAAGTAGGTACCATCAATTTTTAAGATGTTAAGTTTCAACAAAGTCATGGATAAATTATTAGAAATGTATATTTTATAGATTACCACATAATCCTCTTTTTTATTATTATTAAGGTACGTTTCTCTACACTGACTCAAAAAGCCTATTCAAAATGACCAAATACTAGGACAAAAAAAGACAATTAGATAGATGCGATGCATTTAATTCAAAGAATGCTTTAGCGCCTTTGCCTCAGCGATAGCGCTGAGAGGTAAAATATCAGCACACTCCTTAAGTTTTCGGGAACTCTGAAATCTTTAAATTTGCACAGCCTCACTTTCCATGGACGACCGCATTGGGTCGACTCGCCGTTAAAAAATTCAAAAGGTACCATGAATATAAACTTCCACAGAGGACTATAAAACTGGGTTGGTTTCGCTCGAAGCCGCTAGCTTCCGATATCGGTGCAAGTGATAAACTTTGAAACCATTACAGTTTATGGAAATCTTTAGTGACGTCGAGGTTGGCTTAAATCAGTAAACGGTCATATTAGGAATGCGTAAATTATATTTTGATAATAACAAAAACGATCAAGTTTTAAGTAAAGAGTAAACCGAGGATAGACAATGCTGAAGGATTTTATAATGTTTCTAATTTCATAAGAAACATTGGACTGATGCTGGGATCTTAACGCAAATATAAAAATCTGCTCATTCCCTGAACATTCATCTTCATTTCCAGCTGTCTCTGACCAATTAATAAACGTGCTAAACTAGTTTTACCTATGTTCGCAAGAGGTAAGAAAAAAAACAATATTTCTCTATCATTTATCAAAATATACGGGCAATTATGTTTGGCCAAGAAACCATAGATAATTGTTTGGTACGACCGTACCTTTCGTATGTTATGTAAAAATTTGCTTATCAAATTGAAACGTAAATAATTTTTCAAACGTAAAGTAAGTTTCAAAGGCTCCGCACTGATCAGTGCCCCTAAGCATACGAAGGGCTAAGTCGCAATCTCTGTTCAGAGTTTTTGTTGAAACATTGAAAATATGTTTGACAACCTCCGGTAGAAAATGGCACCAAAAGAGGATCAATGATATTACAAGCATTTTTATTTTATTGGTACAAAGTTTTGGGTCAAAAACAATATCAATAAATGTCTTCAGTAAACGCTGTCGCTGCCCCTTATAACTTATTAACGTGTCAGAGCGCTCCCTCGGGTCCAAGCAGCCGTGCTCATAAGATTTCAGAATGCCCGGCGGCGTAAGGGTTATCGGTCTGCCCGAGGCGTGATTATCACCAGAAGTGTGCCCTTTTTTAGGGTTTCATAATGAAAAGGTTGACGGAAACCCTCGCGTGGGTAGATTGTTTGCTACTCGTGATCTGTCTTAAGGCGTAAACGATATTTATTGAGTAAATAGTCCTAATACAAATTCTTTTATTTTGCGTATTTACCATTAAATATGTAATTTTAGGTAAGTACTATATTAGTGTTTATAAAAGGAACGATTAAAAACCCCAAAGTCTCATATAAAAGAGGGTTAAAGTCATCAAAGAAGCATGTAACTTGCTTAACAATTAGTAATTAGGGGTGTAACACAAAAGAAGGGTACACGCAAAGAACATGTCTAGTCACCTTTTTTGAAATAACCACATTTTTACTAAAAAAAACCCGACCGCGGTGCACTTTGAAACTGCATAAAATCCGCCATTTTGTTTATTTTAACGAACTTCATACCCAGTGACTAGGGAATGCAATTACCGGTAATTTACCGAAGTTTAGTATGAAAAGACGGTCAATTAACCGGTAATTTACCGGTAATTGCATTCCCTACCAGTGACACTCGCACCATCAAGACGAATCTAATGATGTATCATTTATCAAAATCGGATGTGCCGTTGAGTAGTTACGAGCGGACACAGGAACGGACATACATACATACATACATACATACAGGTCAAACACATAACCCTCCTTTGGGCTTCGCCCTTCCCGGTAAAAATAAGATTTTAATCTCAAAATGTAGATCTCACAAAGTCCCATTGGAGTAAATATGGATATCTGAAAGTAATATACCTATATCGTTTCACTTTTAAAGAAATGGTTACTATAGTAATTGTTCGTGATGACTAACTTTCAAACCGCTATAATTCAAAAAGATGCTTGACTAGTCATGTTCTTTCCGTGTACCCTTCAATAGTACATTACATAACTAGGGTGGTAATACAAAGAAAGGCCAAGATCGCAGAAGTTTGCGGCCCGAGCTGAAAGCGAGGGACGTAAATGTGCTATCGAGGGCTTTCTTTATTACCTCCCGTGTTGTGTACATCATTTTATGTCTACACTTGGCGAGAAAGCGGTTTTTTCCGTACGCGCAGCGTGCGGAAAAAGCCACTTTATGGCCAGGTGTGGCATAAATATTATTATCGTTAGTTGACGAGTGAAAAAAACTTTGAAAACTCACTTGGTAGAAAGATATACTCGTAAAGTGAAACAGCTCTTGACCATTAATTACATCTATCAGTATAAGGATAAACTCCCGGCCGATGAATGATTCGGCTTTTGGGATCTCAATGACCTTCTGAATTTCAAGAACGCAACGTATCCCATTCTTTTGATTTTATCCCATCCATTAGGTTTGTTTCAATAATGATGTTATTATTTAATGGTTATGGAATATGGTGCCTTGTGAGTACATATCACATTAACGTGAATCGAGTTACTTCATAGAAGCAGAGCAGCTTCATATAAACATAAAGAGGGTTAATAATCCATTTAAACAACATAAATGTTGGTTGGATTGTGTATTAATTTATAACTTTATATGTTTTGTTTGTGAGTAACAACATGAGAAATCCCAAAAAACAGAAAAACGTATTCTGTCGTTTATGGTCTGCGGATTTTTTGGGTCTCCTCATGTTGTGACTCTCCTCATGTTGTGACTCCTCATGTCAAAAACTCGTATCTAAAAATGTCGTAGAGAATTTAGATACGAGTTTTTTTTTCAAAGTAGTGATGATATGTTCCATTTCATAGGTTGATAAAATGTTGTTTATGCAAAACAACATGAGGAGACCCAAAAAATCCGCAGACCATAAACGACAGAATACGTTTTTCCGTTTTTTGGGATTTCTTCTCAAACTTCATAAACACTTACTGCGTTTTTATCTGGAGTCAGTATCAGATACGAGTTTTTTTTAATGTAGTGACGATATTTCATCCGAATTTAATATTGTTTATGCCACACTTGGCCATAAAGTGGCTTTTACCGCACGCTACGTGTACAGAAAAAGCCGCTTTCTGGCTAAGTGTCGACATAAAATGATCTACACAACACTGGAGGTAATAAACAAAGCCCTCGATCGCATATTTACGTTCCCCGTTTGATCTGCGATCTCGGTCTTTCTTTATTTTACCACCCTAGTTGTGTAATGTACTATAATGTCCTTAGGCTTGTTTTTGTTTGTACGTGAATCGAGCGACTCGAATCGTTTTTATATACACGACTTATAGTTATGTACTTTATGCCACACCTGGCCATAAAGTGACTTGTTCCGCACGTTGAGCTTACGGAAAAAGCCACTTTCTGGCCAAGTGTAGACATAAAATGATGTACACAACACGGGAGGTAATAAAGAAAGCCCTCGATCGCTTATTTACGTCTCTCGCTTGCAGCTCGGGCCGCAAGCTTCTGCGATCTCGGCCTTTCTTTGTATTACCACCCTAGTTATGTAATGTACTATTACAAGCTGGTGATCCTTTTTATAACAACGTTTTAGTTACATGTTGTGTTGGTACTTGGTACGTATTTATCAAAGTGTCGTTATACTAGTACTATCTCAACGGTTTGCCACCACGGAACTCTGTACAGATTCCGTTTTCTAAAGGGTTCCCGTAAAAGCTATCGGCCGTATTCAGCCCGCACCGTTATTTTAGTTCCCACTAAAGTGAGTCCCGCTCTTATTTTTTATGCCAAGTACTTGACTTACATAGCATGTTGCTAGGCTGGATTGCGTCGTTAAAAATAAAAGTGCTTTGAAAACGTTCTGCAATATCTATTAAGGGCATTAGAAGGCCAAGTCGGGGTTCATTTAAATAGTGAATTCAAATTCAAATTCAAATTACTTTATTTGTGAAACATAGGTGTTAAGACTAAGGTGTACATGGGTACACTACATAAATACGAAAAACTTAATTCCGATATTCACAATCACGAATATCAAAATACCGATTTTTAAAATTCCGAATGGATTAAAATTCCTATTATTAAAATCCCGATTTTTCATAACTCCGACTTTTAAAATTCCGAAATTACAAAACGTCTAACTGTAAGAATTACGATTTTCAAAAGTCCGAGATTCCATACACCGAACAATGAAAAGTCCGAATCTATAATAATCCGATACATCAAAAGTACGAATTCCGATTATCAAAACTCCGAATTCCAAAATATCGAAAAATAAAAATTTTGACTAAATAATGATAAACGTAGATACAGGACTTAAAAACAGTCGGTCGGACTCCGCAACTGCTCCGCCGCTGCGGGAAGAGCAGCCCCTTCGCCCTTGCGTAGCAAAGCACAGGCACAATGTGAGCCGTAGCGGCTGAGGCTGGTCGCCGAAGGCGACCAACAAGCCGAGGGCTGCTCCCCCTCCGCGCCTTCGGCTTTCTATATACACTCTAGGGGTAGAGCAGACAAGACCACGTGGATAGTGGGGTGCTCCGATTCGGGTTTTGTTACATATTCTCCAATGCATATAAAATACAATATTATCTCAGCCATTATTATTATTTGAACGTAGCGTATTTTTTAAGGCAAAACTATAAAAATAATTATCAAATTTTGTCAAAAAAGTCCTGACTTTCTTCAGACTTTAAAACCTGCGCCTCATATTTCAATAATATTAAGAGTTTACAAAATTTCAAAACTCCGAATGACAAAATTCCGAATTAGTAACGAAATTTCGGACAAATGAAAATCGGAATTCCGTTTTACGGACAAAGGGTACATCGAGCTTTTAATTTTTCGGAGAAATAAATGTCGGAATATAGAAATATCTGATTTTTGAAATTCGGTATAATAAATATCGTGTTTTTCAATAATCGGAATTTTATTTTTTAGGATTTAGGAAATTCGGAGTTTTGAAATTCGGAATAAGTAAATTCGGAATAAAATAATTCGGAGTATTTGGGTGTTCCCGTATAGAAGCATTGCTTAGTTTGGTTGGGACTAGATCGATTTGTACAAGACTGTCCTGAATATTTATTTCAGTAGGTCTGCAGACACATTATATACTTATTAAACGGAAAGATATTTGCCAAGTATCAAGACGAATCAATCCTCTTTCTTGTGATTTTGCCATATGCATTTTTTTAATAAAACCTTTTTTTGATCTCTGCAAACTTAGCGTAGTCGCACTCTATCCATGATGCCAAAATTAATATAAAAATACGAAAGAAAAATAATTTTCTCTTAATTAATTAGGTAGAAAAGGTTATGGTTATTTCATACGGTGTTTATTCAGCAACACATGTTTATTCTCCCACCGAAAATGGGGAAACGTGGCCAAATTGGAGCATGCAGAGCGACAGTGGGGAAAAATGCCGCCTCATCCAATCATGCCGCGACGCGTGACGCGCGCGGAATTTAGGTTAGTGAGCGTACGCTTAAATAATAAATTCCCGGATAAACAAAATAAAAAATAGAGTGCGGATACAGGAATTATGGATGAAAGTTTGGTAAAATGCGCTATAAACATATGTGATATGCGCAGAATGACTGCTAAAATAATATGATTATTTTTGTTATATACGTAATACTCAAGTTTTACCGTTTGACTAAGAATAATTAAAAATAAAAATAATAGCTTTTATAAAATTACCTTGTACGCTAAAATATGGGACACCCTGAGCGGTGCCTGTTATGTGACTGAGGCCAATTGCGTTATAGATTCGAGTATCGATACCCTTAACCTTAGAAAAATTAAAAATATTTCCCAGAGAGACTTTAATAAAACTTTTGGGAATAATAACCAATTCATAGTTGTACTCGTACGAGTATATATGAGTTTTAAACGGGTGGGGGTTAGCTAACATTTGGTTATTATTGCGTGCTCTGGAATACAAGAGCAAACAACGAAATTTTAAATTGAATTTTGGCAAATTGTGTGTGACGTTTGACGCCATATGCCTGGTAAAAATAAATAAAAAAATATATGTTCACTGGATACTATTTTCAATAGTATAATTAAAACAAGATGTTTTGTGCAAGTATAGGTACTAGTTTTTAGGGTTCCGTACCCAAAGGGTAAAAACGGGACCCTATTACTACGACTTCGCTGTCCGTCCGTCTGTCACCAGGCGGTCTCTCAAGAACCGTAATAGCTAGACAGTTGAAATTTTCACAGATTGTGTATTTCTGTTGCCGCTATAACAAAAAATACTAAAAACAAAATAATAATAATAATTATGGGGGGCTCCCATACAAAAAACGTGATATTTTGCTCGTTTACCTTGAAAACCTCGTATCTTGGGTATCTCATGAACCGAGAAATTTTCACAGATGATGTATTTCTGTTGCCGCTATAACAACGAATACTAAAAACAGAATAAAATACATGTTTAATAATATTTTTTTAATTTATTGTATTAACATCTAGCGCCTTTCGAAGATTTACGAGCAAAAGCCTCCTTTCGAGAATTAATAGCAATTTTACTATAGATAATGGTACGGAACCCTTCGTGCACGAGTCCGACTCGCACTTGGCCGGTTTTTTATTTATTGCGTAAACATGAACACGAAATTGTTTGAAAACATTCAGTGGAATAAATAATAATAATACATCTGTAATAAGTAGGCTATGTGATGGATGACAGATCAAATCAGCTTGCTTTTATGAAACTATGCAGTTTAGTATGAAATGCTGACTTGTGACGTCATGTTCAACATGGTACCTTATTTTTAGTTTTTGTCATTTTAAAATCGTTGGCAGTACAAAAATTAGGGTACTTGATTTTATCCGAGCCGTTTAGGAAAAATAATTTCATGGTTTGCATTAGTTAATTTATTTTGGTTGTTGTTTAATACCCTATTTCCTATCTAAATAAAACACTGAGTACTGTCTAAATAAAATATCACTCTGTAGGCAAATAAAGTAACCGAATAAGTATTGACAGTGATACCAATATGAAACCATTAAGTGGATTACATTAATAAAGGCCGCTTTGGTTAAGCCAACTTCAAACAAGTAGATCTAGTGATGAAGAAGAAAATAATTATAGCCGACAAAAATAACAACTAATCCTCGTTTAGAAACAGACCTCTCTCAACAAAGGAAAAAAACAAAAAAACCTCACACAGATGCGTACAAAACGGCACTCAAAGAGAACAATAGCACTTAATTAATTTTCTTTTAGGATAACATAAAGACGCACGAAAGAAAGGGACAGTGTACTGAATACAAACATGAGAAAAGCAGATAAAGTTTTACAAAACTGTCCCGTTAACGAACAAAAGAAATTATCCCTTATCTTGATCTAGATAAGGTTGATGTCACTTGCATGACTGTGTTGGTGAATCTCTTAAGGCAAATGGTAAGCTTAGACCACTACATTGAGGATAAATGTCACAAATACCCCTAGGGACGTGGTGCGGTGTAATTATGGAGGTGGATAGGATAACTTGTAGATTTGACGGGCTGTCTTATTGAGGTGATTATTAAAAAGAAGATAAAATTAGGCGCTACATGAAATTAATGAGACGAGAAAAGCTTATGGCTTCATACTGTACGGCTTTTAGGGTGTGGTCTTTATAATAGATGATTTAGTAGAATGGTCGTCAAGCTTTATCTGTTTTGTGAATTATCTTTTGCGGTTTCTAAAATGTGAACATTTCTATGAGATTTTAGTCTGATGTTTATTTTTAAAACTAAGTCATTTGAGACTATGAAATTTGTACCTAAGTATGAACTTTTAGAATATTAGTGAATAACTAGTAATTTGAAAGTTGTATTGAGGTTAGTTATTATTTTCTACTAGCTTTTGCCCGTGGCTTTGCTCTCGTTAAAAGAGAAATAACATTCAAGTTAAATTGAAAGTGAGTGTACACTTTTATTATCTTTAGCTATTGGCAAGTGTACACGGTACATAATTGCGAGATTGAAAGTGAAATTAACTGTTTGACTCTTAATATTAAATGTTTTGGTCGATTTGTGTAAGATTGTCCCACAATATTTATAAGTATTTATACTTTTATAGGTTAACGGCATTTCTCCGTGACCAAGGACTCTATAAAACAAAGACAGTTATTCAAGCTGGTGTTTCCTCCTAGAAGTTTTAAATCTCGATTGCGAGTAACAAATGTTGGGAGTTCGCCACAAACGGCACAGTTTTGTTACGAGTAAGTAGGGCTGGAGTTTGCTTTGGTTCAAGCTTTCAGTACAGGAGCAAGTTATGTTAAGGACTATTTTGACTCTTTTTAACTTCCGGAAATGTAATTCTATGGAATAAACTGAAGGTGAGTACAAATAGGCAAACTTCGAGTATGTATAAGCAAGGTGCTGTCAAAAAGTGGTGCTTTTTAAAATATGGTCGACAAGAATCCGTTAATTTCAGACAAACAATGGCTCTAATGCATCGTGTTTGCATTAAAAATACTCTCTCTCTATCTGGTGAATTACACCATATCGCAATGCCATATTGGATTGTGGAGTCTATATAACCATGATAGGCAGTTAAAGCTACCTGAAGAGAGATTACCTGACTGAGTCTTCTTAACGCATAAACGAAAACATACAGTTTCTACGTGATCTTTCCATTTACAGTTACAATCAATATAAATGCCTAAAAAATTCATAACAGTTACTTCTTGAACAATTTCTCCCTGGTAATTAACATTTAATTTGTCAACATTGCTCTGAATACTGCGGAATTAGATATATTTAGTTTTTTATATTAGCCTTTAAGTTATTATCTGTGAGCCAATCAATTGTTTGCCCTAGAGCTGCATTTACTTCTTCTTGATGACTTGACGTTCCTTTCCCTTCAATGAGAACAGTTGTATCATCAGCAAATAGTATACATCCCTGACGCAAACTACTTGGCAAATCGTTTATGTATAACAAAAAGAATAAAGGGCGCTATATGCTCCCTTGTGGGACTCCATATTTAGTTTCTTTATACGAGGATCGGTAAGTCATCATAGTTTTATTTTCACAACAGTAACCGCAAGTTTCTACACATTGTGTTCTGTTGCTTAGCTATTTCCTTCTATCTCGATATATTTCTGTGGGCGTAACTCTAATTAACATTTCTGCTTCATATTCCGCGGTATGCCAACCGAAACGCGGATCACTGGACATATCATACTTACAAATAAGTATTTGAGGAGTATTTTATTTCTGAACCTTGAATGTTTACGTGCGTTTATCCCTTTAAGCGCCCAAGTAAGACGCCTGTTCATATATTATTTATGGGAAAATAAACTACCTATGTATACTTATAGGATTGAGTTTATGTGTACCTAACTATATAAAATGTTCATTTTCATGAATGTTTTTAATTCATCCACTGACTGGGCCTTGAATTATGTACTAGTGACAACAATGAAACTATAACGTGGCACACATTTCACCTGAACACTTTGTAGCGAAAGCTTTGTACGTGCAACGTTGTTACTCAGCAGTTTATTCCGAGCAGTTGCAATGTTGCCCGCATCAAAATATACGATGACAAAGGAAAACTTCTAAAGTGGCGACACTGGAAGATTGAGAAGATTGGGTGGTTTTTACGCAGTGGCAACAAGGTTTACAAGTCGATGTGTGAAACTTTTCTTACAACTTACATCAAGCGGGTATTTTTGTTTCCCTAGATATTAATTTTAAGCTGCGCTACCTACTTCAATTGTATCTTGCATTTTAGTAGTAACGAACTACATAACGAAAATAAAATGGTATAATATGTTGAGCAAAAAAACTCGTAGTGAGATAAACGAAAATGAATTTGAAACGAGAAGAGTATTAATTACTATAGGATGCTTTGGTTAGAAATTACCGTTTTTTTTACCCGACTGCAACGAAGCCCAAAGGATGTGTTTGACCTGTATGTATGTCCGTTCCTATGTCCGCTCGTAACTACTCAACGGCACAACCGATTTCGATAAATGATACATCATTAGATTCGTCTTGATGGCGCGAGTGTCAATGGGTATGAAGTTCATTAAAATAAACAAAATGGCGGATTTTATGCACTTTTAAAGTGCACCGCGGTCGGGTTTTTTTTAGTAAAAATATTTTTTATATTAAAACAAAGCCAAATCTGTGACTATGTTGAGATTTAGCGCCAAAAGATCGACTAAAAATAATTGAAATCATTAGGGTTGTGATTCTTTATACGAGTAAACTAGTTTTATCGTTTAAAATGAGTGCTCCTTCTGTGTTGAATACTAAACAGGCATTGTTAATAACTTTTTGTTGCAAAACCCAATGGAAAACGAAATATTGAACTATAAACCTTGACGAAGCTTATCAGTTCATTATCATCATCATCATTTCAGCCATAGGACGTCCACAGCTGGACATAGGCCTCCCTCATAGATTTCCCATTAGTTCGGTTGGAGCAACCTGCATCCACCGTGAATTCATGATAAAATACGCAAGTCAGTATAACAGGCTAGCACTAATTTACTAACGCGTTATCATATCGCGGATTAGCAAAGCAATATTTTTGTTTCAATTAACTACCTTGGATTTCCACAAAGTAACGCCTGATTCGATATTTTTTTTCAAAGCTTATCAATTTTGAATGTGTTTGGATAAGTAGTTAGCTATTATTTAACTGAAATATATAACTAACTTTTCTATCTCGATCGATGGATTACATTGATCTGCTTTTAGTTTCTAACTATCCCTACATTTCACCCAAATTCTGCATATTAATTTGACAAGGACGAGGTACCTACCTCTTTCTATTATTTCTTTTGCAGTTAATTTTTCATCCCTTTGTACAAGTACATGTTTAACCACCGTTGTCACTGAAACGCGAAAGTGTTAATAAATATGTGCAATATTATTTAAGGTTGGCAGTACTTGTTTCTGTCACGTTGTTACTAATGGTCTTCTTGTCTTTGATTTTTTGTTTTTGTCTGCTCGTAACTATAAAATTAAACTCAGTGTAAATAAAACAGCTTGTTCCTGAAAACTCTGCATTTTATTGAAAATAAAGTCAGAAAGCAATGTATCTACTCATTAATATCATGATTATAACATTTTAGGTACATGATGCATCATCGACAACCTACTTTTTTAGCAAAAAAATTGTTCACGCTCACTCACCACAATTCGGCGTTTAAAATATTCAAAACTCTATCAAAAATCCAATAGCCAATACCAATATCCCGGCTCATTGTCCCGGATTTTAATATTTCCTTTTTCTTCTCGGGATTGCCTCTCCCGTGACGGCCCGCGAAATGTTATGGAAGAATTCTGATTGGGCAACCGTTTTCCTTTGTGGAATATTTCGATTGTGGATAATCTTTTCTTTATTTTTTGCGGCTGTGAGATAATGGATACCTTGTTATTGTGCAGGGAATATAATTAAAGTACTTTTTTTAGCATTGAAGCTGCGGTCTCTATAATACACTCACGTGCAGTGAATTCGGGTCGTTTTCTATGAACAATTATATAGAAAGTGACCCGAATTCATTCTCCGTGAGTGTAGTACTATAAAACAAGCAAAAATTATAGAACGAGTTTTGAATTGTGCGTTGCAAAAATTGCAATGTCTATTTGAAACCTTTCAAACGTTGCTTGATTGTGTTTAAACGCACAAAAGGTTTAAAAAAATGTAAATTAAAATCAATTACCAAATGAATGATTAACCATCACTTAAGAACAGTGATTAGGCTGATTTTTTTCGTGTTCGTTAGGATTTTGTTTGATAAATGATAAACAAAAAAATAATTTGCACTTATGTGAACGCGGGCCGCAAATCACAATACTCTTCTCATTTCTTCATCCTTTTAATTAATGTTCTACCTACGAACACATAATTTCGGCAAACTGCATCCAATCACGGCCTTCGGGCTATCTAATGTCATCCTCTTGGTGTTTTATGTGTGACTTCAACCAGTTCTCTAGCCTCGTCCATACCTTTATTTAAAGTTTACTGCAGAAGCTCGTTGCGTCTAGCACCATTTTTTTAGGGTTCCGTACCCAAAGTGTGCTAATGGGACGCTATTAGCCCCAGCCGTCCGTCTGTCATAGGGCTGTATAATGAAAAGAAAAGGAAATTAAAGGGGGTCCCCATACAAGTACCGAGATTTTTGGCGTTTTTTGCTCGACGGTGGTACGGAGCCCTTTGTGTGCGAACCGACTCGCACTTAGCGGGTTTTTCGTAAACATGTTTTTGATTGTAACATTTGGTCCAATGATATTTATTTTCAATACCTATTTAACACAACAAATAAATAATAAGTTTCTGCAAAAAAAACCGGCCAAGTGCGAGTCGGTCTCGCGCACCAAGGGTTTCGTACAAACCCGTTAGTAGAACGTGAATAGTTCAAGATAAACTGTATGGTGGGACAAACTTAACTGTGCTGTTGTGAAACTGGTCGACATCGATCACGTAGGTCGTGGTTAGTTTAGTAGCAGCAAATAAGGTTGTGTTACGAATTTCGCGATAGCAACAGTAGTTCCTGAAATATCTGACTGTGACAGACGGACAGACAGAGTCGCATAAGTGTTTCTTTTTTACCAGTTTGGTATGGACCCTAAAAATTGAGGCACGCTTTTTTTACCGACTGTGCCTTTTTAGGGTTCCGTAGCCAAAATGGCTAAAAAGGAACCCTTATAGTTTCGTCATGTCCGTCCGTCCGTCCGTCCGTCCGTCCGTATGTCACAGGCATTTTACTCAAAAACTACAAGACGTATACTGATGAAATTTGGAATATAGATGTCTTGTAGATGCCGCTACTAAGTTTGGTAGTTAAATAATAAAAATAAAGACATCTAGGGGGGGCACTCCATACATGTAACAGAAGCTAAAAAAATTTTTTTTCAGCAATTATCAACGTGAGGTACATAATTCGATAGTTCTTTTAAAAACATTATAAGGCTTTTATGTACTTTTTTTGATTAAGTGAATACTTTCGGAAATAATCGCTCCGAAAGTTGCATAAATTGTGTCCCCCCCCTTTAACTTTTAAACCGTAAGTCCAAAAAATATGAAAAAAATCAGGAAGGTAACGCTTAATAAATACATTCAACGAAAATCATTTTGAATAGTAAGGAATAAACCGTTTTGAAGTTATTGCTGAAAAACTTCTCAACCAAAAGGTTTTAAGTGCCATTGATTTACACGGCATTTAAGACTTTTTGTCAGTTGGTTATTTTTAGCTTTATTTTTATCTGTAGCACATTTCCTTATAGATACGGCTATGGAACCCTACACTGAGCATGATCCGACATGCTCTTGACCAGTTTTTTTGTATAATCGCAAACTTCATCAAAAGTCAAGACTAATCAAATGAGCCCAAACACGGTGGATTTATCTTTTGTAGTTTAAATGGTCCTATGGCCATCTTCCGGGTTCATAATGAGAACAGCTCCATGACATCATAATGTTGCATTGTCGTCTGACTGAACTATATGTATGTATTCAGATTAGAAGTAGTTTAAAACTGAATTCCAGGATTTTGATTACATTGTACAAAAAAAAAATGCGAACGTCGAATGTAAGTTGCTCATCATGAATCTTCAATAAAAATTTCAAAGCGATATAATTTTGCCCGTACGTTTAACATCAAAAGCAACCCCGACGAAGCATTTAGCCCTCACTTCCTTTGGGCATGTTTTTTGTGTTATAAACAGGCTTGTGCCCCACCTGTCGCAAACTAATTGGATTATTTACATGAAAACGTTGTCCCTGTAGGTACCGGTAGCAACCAGTGTAATTTGGCCCTTCCTCCTTCCGCGATTTGATCGTGTAAACAACATAAAAAGGAAATCAAATTGGGCGTTGAGTGTCATTCTAATCTGGTGGCGAGCGCGCAGGTTGACCCTTTTGCTTACCTTGATTAACGTACTAGCCTTTGTGCACATCCTTAACAAGGATAAATGATTTAAAGGAAGTTTTATAATAAGAATTTACCTGGATTGCTCGGAGGTCTCGAGTTCGAATCCTGGCTCGTATCAATGAGTTTGCGGTACTTATGTTTGAAATATGATTTGATATTTACCATTATTTTACGGTGAAGGAAAATACATAGTTAGGAAACCTACATACATCGGCAAAGAAATTCAAATGGTGTATGTGAAATCCCCAACCCGCATCATGGGGACTACAGCCGATTTACATTCATCATCCAGAATAGGTTTATGCCTAGCGTATAAAGGTTGGTTAAATGAAAATGTAATGCAGAACCTTTTCAGGGTTCTGTACCCGAAGGGTGCCAACGGAACCCTATTACTAAGCCTCTGCTGTCTGTTTATCCGTACGACCAAGACATAGAAACAATACATACAAGAAACGTGTCTAAGCAACTAGTGCTAATTGTTAACTATTAGGCTGAAGAATGAGATTCCGCGTAGCACTAAAGACGTTGAGCATCCCAACCCAGTTCCTACTTAACGCGAGCCTCAGAGTCGCAGACTAACAGGACAACCCCCATCCAAAAACAATGGACCTTCCAGTGTCTTCCGTTACCATAGCAAATTTTGGTTAGTTTGCCCTTGATACGATTTTGTGACTGATTTTTAGAAAGACAATGGATTACTAAAGTAATACTAGCGATTAGTCAGGATAAAATGCAATGGCAACAAAACATTTTAATGTTGCATACTCTATGAGCATGACACTAAACTTGTTAGTAAGTACCTACCTAAAAGTTACTAAGTAACTTATTTAGAATACTGTTTTTTGTAGCAAATGTGCCGTATCCAAAGTTTCGTAGCGTGTTAGTATCGGAGCCACGCCGCTCAATACTGCGGTAGAATGTTTTCTTCTCTTATATTGTTTTCGTTTGTTCCTGGCCACTGTTCTTGGCTCAACTTTCAGCTTCGGAAACTAATTTTGACTGGATTCAGGGGGATCGCAAAATTTGTTGTTTTTCAAGTCAGGTGTTTATGCACGAATAGTGATGTTCATATTTATATTGGTTTTCGATGGTATTTTAAGATATAATGATTGAATATACATTCTGATGGTAGAGATCTCAATGCTACTTAAAGCTCGGGCTTTGAACGATAAGAAATGGGAGGTAAACAAACTGTCGTGTAAAATATCCCCTTCTGATTGGGTTATTTCCAAAAATGCTTGATCGCCCGACCGGCTCGGCGGAATTAGGGATGACTTTAAGCCCAGCCGAAATTGAAAAGTGCGACAGTAATCCGTTATTTTTAATCCTGCCACATACGTGGAATGCTAATGGAAAACTCAAATCCCCGGATTTATTTTCAATCAGATTTCATTCCATTTTGACTTTGAGCTAATTGGGAGATAAAATTTTATTAATTCGGAAGTACAAATGCTTTGGAAAAATTCCCTCAATTTTAACAAAAAGACACAATTGCAATGTCAATAAATTGAAAATGATTGTTATCTAATATTTGGGGTGCCGGCTAAAATCAGCCACAATATTTTGCTTAAATTTTGTATTAAAATAAAATGTTAAATGAGGAAATTTGAAATATCTGGAATGAAGTATTACAATAAAATGCTCTAACACAGTGGTTTCCAATCTTTTTCAGCCCGTGGCGCACTTACAAGTTTAGTACTTCGGCACGGCGCCCTACCCTAGTTCGCTCAAAATAGGTATTGTAGCTTTATAGGTACCCGCGGATATTTGTGGTTTTAGATAATGATAGAGGATCGACTCACGGTGCCCCTCTTTACTTTCTACGGCGCACCAGGGCGCCGCGGCGCACACTTTGGGAACCCCTGCTCTAACAATATTGTGGCATGCATTTAATGCAAACTCAAAGGTTTAAAAGTTCATGAAAAAAAAAACTCGCAGAAATGAGAGTAATCAAATAAAATAACCAAAGTGCTACAAACAAATAGTACCTAATATTAGCTCAACTCCAGGCTTGTTACAGTTTGCAATGTAGTGTAAAAAAGAAATATGTTGGTAACATTTCTCCACTAGCGAAATAATATTGTGAAAACTGTTATTTATGCACAGCGCCGAAAAGTTCAGCACTGCGTCCCACTTTAACGAAACGAAATATATCGTTTCAGTCCGGGCGTGAAGTGCGAGCACATTTTTAGTCCATATCATATATATACATATAGCTGATAAATAGATGGGTACAAGGAAAACAGAGTCACACATGTTTTTTTAGGCTATAGTAATAAATGTGTGTTGCGATATAACTATATGGTGCTTTGGATGCTACCAACTCTTAAGACGTAGTTTATATTCCTAAAATAAAACAACTGCTGCTATCGATTTGAAATTTGGAATAGTGTAAAAAATCGCAAACCCAAGCCTATTGGACATAAACAAAATCTTATATATTTTTTACTTTTTTTAAAGAGGGCCGAAATGGGATGTTGGAAATTAAAAGCAGGGTTTTTATACCGAATAGGGTATCAAATGAAAATGCTTAATTTGTACATTCCAAATACGTTTCAATTTTTTCTTAAACATACAGTTTGTCATTTAAAACGAAAAACGTTAAAAAATACCATTCCCTCTATTATTTCCGAAGTTACTGAACAGAAAAATTATATAGAAACAACACAAAGATCAATGGTTATGTACAATGACGAATGAAGAGATCTCTTCCAGCTAACCTTTGAGCAAATGAGAAAGAATGACTAACATCAAAGAAGTTAAACAAACTTTAATAAACTACTAATAAACTAACCCGAAAAACTTTAACTATAAATTCTAACAACTATTAGGAGTAAAAAAAGTTATACATGTGATGTGTATGATGTATAGTCGAAAAACGATTACTTTCCGAGGTATTAATTATTTTTTAAATGAAAACTCCCAAGTGTGTTAAATGCCCTTATAAATGTGACTACTTTTACTATTTTTCTTTTAAATCTTTTAACTAAGCAGCAATTAACCTTTTTCAGCCATAGGCATATCCTTCGCAGTATTTGATGGTAAGCGACTACGAGTCCAAAAAATGGACCTTTTGTTTCGATTTTACCTTTTTTTTCCTTTTTGATATCTTTTCCTCAAGTAAGGATATGTTTATAAGGAGGGGCTGAATTTACTGATTTATTTTGTTCCATAAGACTATTAATGTAAAATGACAAAATTCGACCTATGTTGATATAACGTTATTTACTTGTAATACCATCAGGAATACATTGTTAAAATTGTTCAGATTATTCGGGCCCACAGTGTATATATTGTATACATATCATAACAAATAAATAATTACATGTATATATGTTTATATTCACACAAATAAGGTAGGTGAGGCATATAAGGCCCAGCTGGTAACAAGGCCCAGTATTAAAAAATAACAGTTGTAATGGTACTATTCGTTCAACACATCACGCACACATAGAAGTGGCCGATACAACGAGCTGGCAACAACGCTTTGGTTCGCACACAACGCCATTTTGTCAGTAGCGATCATACAGTCAGAACGCAGAGTCGCGTCGGTGCTCCATGTATTTTTTTACTTAAATAAGGTTTGTTTTTATTAAGTTTCGTGATTCCTTTCGTGTTTTAATGCATATGGGTGCAAGTAGAAGTTATCTAGCTATATGAGGATGGGTAAGTATACAATTTTAAGTCTATTTTATACTAAATATTCTCCGTTATTATAGAATTTGTAATAGAGCTTAGAAGGCCCACTGCTTCCATTGGTAACAAGGCCCATACCCCGGGCCTTATTGAAATCATGAGATAAAGTAGTAACTTTGGAGTGCGAAATAAGATTTAAACTTACACGATTTTCACACATTATTATGGCAAAACGGGACTTAATCGCGTATAAAACTGGGGTGTTCTCCCGTGTTGCGTACATAATTTTATGTCTACACTTGGCCAGAAAGCGTAGCGTAGTGTGCGGAAAAAGCCACTTTATGGCCAGGTGTTGCATAAAATATATTTTATTTGTATTAGATATTTTTTTGCAGGTTAAAATGTCGTCACCATCACTGACAGTTAAGAAAAAATGGGCCCTGTGATCAGAGAACAGTTTGGCTTGATTCTATATAAGGCTTTTATTTTAATAAGGCCCAAAGAAATTTTGGTTAAGTGAAAAATAATTGGCGATTTTTTTTGTTTTTTGTTAAAAGTTTATGTTAAAAGCGCTGTAATTAATTAAGATTTTATTTTAGTTTTAGCTTACTATTTTCGAGAAAAATAGATAATTTCCTATACCTTTAGCATAATAAGGCCCAACGCCAAATATTTCCACTATTTAGCACTATCCCCCTGTTGTTAAGATACCAAATATCGTTTTATGTATAAGTTTAAAATTAAAAACTCTTAAAACCTGTTATTATTGCCAAAATGTTTATTTTTTTGCGGGCCGTATTATCCTGCTAGTCTTTAATAAGGCCCAAAATAGTACTTTTAAAAAACGTGGCCTTCTCAAGAATGCCGTTATATTTTTGTAACTATTTTGCTATAAGTAGAAACTTAAATAAATTTAAAACCTATAATGCATGAGTTTTATATATTATCCTGCTTATTTCTAAAAATATATCATTTTAAATAAAGGTGGGCCTTACATGCCTCACCTACCTTATATATAAATATATACTAAGTGTTCAATCATATTGACAAAAAAAGAAAGAACCCTTTTTTTTTGAATTAGTAGTTTTTTTGTATAATTATTACCGATTATTAATATCATCCTGAATATTACAGGAAAAATATTATGGTCTTCCTAACTTGCATTGTTTTCCATAAATTCACAAAAATCGTAATACAAACTTATTTTCTCCGTTACTAAACTAACCGCGACCTATGTCGATGTATGAGAACAAAAGTATTCCAACAGCAAAGTTAAGTTTGTCTCTCAATAAAACAGTTTATCTTGAACTACAATTTTGTACGGAACCTTCGGCGGGCGAGTCAGATTCGCATTTGACCGGATTTTTTTTGTCTTCTTTTCTAACAGTTGGTAGCGGTTGGAAATATTTTTATGACTTATCCGATACTGGTACCAACGGCCTACTTCAGCCATATTTTTTTGCTTGCTATGGCAGATTCAATACAAAGTAGGCTGTTATTTCAAAAGTCCATGTCGGGGTTGGGATCATAAAGACTACATTGTTAAAACGACCAAATCATCATAAGGTCCAGATCTCTAAAGGACCACCTCTTTAGAAAGCCCATATCTCCGAATGACTAGGTAGCAAAACGACTACTTCTTGAGAAGACCACATCGTTAATAGTCCACATATCACAAAGAGAAGGAAGCAAAACGACTAGTTTGTGAAAAGACTATTTCGTTAATAGACAACATCTCAATAAGACGAGGTAGCAATTCGACTTACTGAAATTGTGTCAGTGCAAGTACAGTTTATTGCATATTTTTTATTCATAACATAGAAACGCAGAAAACAGTAAAATTTATTTTTTCATTAATATAAACTTACAGGTAAATTAAATTATATGTATATATTCTTAATTTAACGTAAATGGGTAACCGTTATAACCCAAATAATAACTAATATGCAAACAAAACTAAAAATCAACATAAAGTTTTATGTTGGTTTATCATTTAGATTTTTAAATCATATTTTATAGAGGAAATGTTATCTAAAAACTCGAATCTGTTAGTTAAAAGTATATTATTAAACTATTAAAAATAATTAAATTGTTAGGTACATTACAATATGTAATGTAATAGGCATGATGTAATTCAACAATGCCTAAAATGACCACAATTAAATGAAATAAGAAAATCTAAATACATAAAATGGGAATGATTATACCAACATTTTGCTATCTAGTCGTTTTGCTACCTCGTCTTATTGAGATGTTGTCTATTAACGAAATAGTCTTTTCACGAACTAGTCGTTTTGCTCCCTGGTCTTTGTGATATGTGAACTATTAACGATGTGGTCTTCTCAAGAAGTAGTCGTTTTGCTACCTAGACATTCGGAGATTTGGGCTTTCTAAAGAGGTGGTCCTTTAGAGATCTGGACCTTATGATGATTTGGTCGTTTTGACAATGTAGCCGTTATGATCCCAACGCAAAATAACAATATTTTCCTCATTTGTAAAATGTCTTTTAGCTTTGCTTGCTAAGATTTGTTCTATGCTTTCGACTAAATTCAGTTTCATAAACATATATAATTGGTATTGGCATAGCTTCATGTTGACACACGGTTTCAAAAATCCACACAGCTTGAACGAATCGAGCTTCCTCATCACTTTATTCGCGTATATCTTTACTGCGGCTAAAAGCCAGCTTCAAATGGAAAACGCAAATTTATTTAGTCAAATGCTACTCAGACCATTTCGGTTTTTGCCTCTGTAATTTGCTGGATGATGATTTTATTCACGTAATTGGTTAGGGCGAGCGTTTTGTGTGGCAATGCTTCTTTAGATTATTCAAAATGAGAAGTTAATTTACATTCGTAAATGTAAATGTTTATGTACATGATGCCTTCTTGTGGTAGTATGACTTGATCTGATGGTGTAATAATTTGCCCAGCAATAAAGATGTTGCAAGAAAAAAGAAATGTAAAAATAACTGGCCAAGAGCATGTCGGACCATGCTCAGTGTAGGGTTCCATAGCCGTAACTATAAGGTAAAAAATACGATGTAAAAAAAGTACAACAACAAAAGAGCGTATCTTCATAGTAATTACGTCCTTTTGTTGAGAAGCGCAGTTTATTGGCAATAACTCAAAAACGGTTAATTCGATCTTGTTGAAAATAATTTTCGTCGAAAGTATTAATTAAGCGTTACCTGCGTGATTTTTTTCATATTTTTCGGACACACGTTTTAGAAGATAGAGGGACACAATTTACACAACTTTCGGAGCGATTACTTCCAAAAATATTCACTTAATCAAAAACATTACTTTGAAACCTTATAGTGTTTTTTAAAGAGCTGTTGAACTATGTACCACACGTTGATATTTGCGGAAAAAATGATTTTTAGCTTCTGTAACATGTATGGCGGGCACAAAAAATATTTATTTCAGTTGTTTAACTATCAAACTAAGTAGCGGCTCATACAAGACACCTATATTCCAAATTTCATCAATAACCATCATGTAGTTTTTGAGTAAAATGCCTGTGGCATACGGACAGACGGACGGACAGACGGACAGACAGACGGACGGACATGACGAAACTATAAGGGTTCCGTTTTTGCCATTTTGGCTACGAAACCCTAAAAATGGCAAGTATTAAAATTATATCGAAACGGGCGTTCAATATCTAAACAGGTGCTTATAACTCCCGATTAGCATTTCCCCTCGGCTTCGCCTGCGCTATTCGTCTAATTTCATCTCAATACACTCAAATGTTAGCGCGTTATTTATTAACAAACATCCAAACCTAGACACATCCAAACATCTTCACAAATTTTCACATTAATAATAATATTAGTAGGATATGATAGGAAGGATGTTTGCAATTAATGCTTGCTTTTATTCATTCTTGGATTGGTTCAGTAACAGTTCCCAACGAATAAAATTTATTGACATTTAGGCTCAATTTTGCCGTGCTCTGTTAGTTATTAACGGCTGTCAGTATAACAATTTGACAGGAGCGTAGGTTAGGGAGTCCCAGAAAGCAAATCTCCATACCAACTTTGAAGCCAAGTCGGCACGGGTTCCCATCATCACAGAGAGCTGAAATTTTATATACTAGTATATTTGTAGTTGTTAAAATATATTTTAGCGGTATGCATTACAAAATAATTAAAAAAAAATGTTTGTTGTATGGGCACGATTTTTTTTTATTTTTTTTTGTAACGCATACCCCCTATAAATGTTGGAACTACTAAAATATTAGGGTGTATAAATTGTCAGATCTCTGTGATAATGGGAACCCGTGCCGACTTGGCTTCAAAGTTAGTATGGAGATTTGCTTTCTGGGACACCCTAGCGTAGGTATAATCAACTTTTATGCCACACCTGGCCATAAAGTGGGTTTTTCCGCACGCTGCGCGTACGGAAAAAGCCGCTTTCTGGCCAAGTGTAGACATAAAATGATGTACACAACACGGGAGGTAATAGAGAAAGCCCTCGATCGCATATTTACGTCCCTCGCTTACAGCTCGGGCCGCAAACTTCTGCGATTTCGGCCTTTCTTTGTATTACCACCCTAAACCCTGAACATTAGTCTATTAGTCGACAATGGGCGCTGATCAGCGGTCTGTGTTTATACGTTTAACTTCGTAACCCCTGAACCGATTCAACTCATCATGGATCTTAAAAAAAAAAACTGTTGTTCTTAACTACCCTCCAGCTCGGCACTCGGCTTATCAGAGTCGTAATACCGCTGTTCGCTTTGAACTACTAGTTCAAGACAGTTATTTCCTGCCAAATACCTATGCAAAGTTAAAACCGTGCTGACAAATTATGACAAGCCTAATCTACCAGCGGAATTCGCTCCTAAGGCACCTTAAAAAGTTAATCCAAAGACTTAGGCGATTAAAGTCGTTCAGTCCCGCTTGTCGGATTGAAAAATGGGTATGAACCTCGCTCGTCGGGCGTCTGCATAATATTATTGCGCCGACATTGCCTTCATTTACAGAGAGGTACGAGTATTAGGATATTATTGACATAATGTTAGGTTAGTGCTGGTGCGATAATTTATTTGATTGTGGTGTCCAGTTTAAAATGTAAGTTTTAAATATACGAAAGCTATAATCTTAAAAAACATTTATAAAATGATCAATGATGACAGAAAATGTCAGAATAGAATTTATAGTATTGATAAATTTCTGCTATACGAGTCAGTTCTATGAGTATAAATGAAAGAGGTTTGCACATAGTTAAACGTATTCAAACTTAGCCACTAGTTTAGTTATGATAATGATGGTTAAAATTGCTTTTTTTCGATGTCGATAAACTTAGTCAATTTTTAATTGGTCACTAGCACTGGTACCTACATTTTTGCCCCCGCGGATCCGGTGTATGCTAATGAACCAAGGCTAATATCAGCCTTGGTTCATTAGTTCACGCTGATAATATGAATTTTATTTTGTCCAAACAAAAATTAAACATTACTTACGTATTTTACCTATGTGTTATAAAATAAACCAACTTCGGTTTGTATCATATTATCACTAACAATAGTCCATTTTAATTGGTTATGTGATTACCGTTAACGATCACATTGATAATGACAGGCAGTGGATGTTTATCTGTCAACAAAGATATGTATACAATCACACGGACAATCGAATAAGCGTTTCAATTTTTACCATTATTTGATGCGGTTATGGTTAAATTAAGCATTAATTTTTAGTTTCACTTGTCCCAGTCTGTCTGTATGTCTCTGTGTCTGTAACCAAATATTACAAGTAAAATTTGACCCACTTCCCGGTTTCCGATTGATCCGAAATTTCGCAAGACTGTAAGTAAATTAGATGACAATGCAATATTATTATGACGTGGAGCTGATTTGATGATGGAGCCGGTTGTCATAGGATCATCTAATTTACGTGAGATAAACTCACCGTGTTTGGGCTTATTTGATTGGTTTTGACATGCAATTTGCGATCATACAAAAAGGTACAGTCGGCATTTTTGATGGAAACTTATATTTTATGCTATAAGTGGCAAACTAATAGTCGACCCATCTGATGAGAAGTAGTCGTAGACGCCCATGGATATATGCAACACCAGAGACACTTCGTTAGTGAGTACCTACCTATATTTATAAGGAACTTTTCATCAAAATGTAATTAATGTTTGTGCTACGCGTTCTCTGCGATCACTACTAATATTTTTATAAAATTGATATTTTGGTTAGTCGGAACGGGTACCATAGACGCAAAAATGTAATTTGGGGCACCCTTTCCACGGCCGGCAAACAACGGGTATCCTTTTCTCGCAACAATTCAGGGCATTTTTGTACTCCTTGAAACTTTGTTTTGGAAAAGCTTGCAATTTTATTATTTTTAGCACTAACTGGAACAACCACAATTTATACAACAAATATAATTACAAATAGGAAATGGAACGTAAATGGACCACGGAAATTCATTTCTTCCGAGTGGATATGGAAATTTCAACTTCTTCTCGGGTAGAATTTGATGCACTTTTTTAACTTATGTTAGAGAAGTGTACCTATACAATTTTTTATACTTACCTAATAGGTAATTATTATTATGTATGTCTTTCCCGTACCTACACGAGACAATGGTGTCCCGGACCTTTGGGAGGCGTGCGCGGAGCCGAAGCCAACGCGTAGAGGCCCTTTCGACAATTTAATGAGAGGCAAAGTGTACACCCAGCGGATGCTATCCCGGCCCGTGTCATGGGACGCACGCAGAGATAGCCCCCGCCAGATGCAAGGACTATTGTTGATTGATGGAATCTACTGGGCTATGGTGGTGGAAATATGAACTAAATACTGGGATATGGATTGACACATGGCGGTGCCTGTCAGGAAAAGCGTTATGGCTTTCGCGGCACTGACAGACCGTGACTTGCCCTCCGCTGATGAGCCCCTGTTTAGCGACATTATGAGCAATGGCCTAGGGGCAACACCGGTGCCGAGGGCTGCAGGGTGTCGAGAGGTGTGCTGCGCTTTCTCCGAGGGTACTCGCGGCGTTATGCCCTTTAACACTTCCACACCTGGAGCATATAGCTCTCGCGACTCCACTCTGGACGGCCGGTTAAGGCAAGCCACAGGCGGGGGTCCTTTCACTATTACCCAACCCTCCCTAAGGTACGTACTTAGGTACACTCGGGTACGTGGGGTCGCTACTCCCCAACAGCTCGCCACAAGCTGCCCTGCGTTATAATTTTTGTTATTATTATTTATCTTTTCCTATTGATCTCATGTAACCGTCTCACCGTAATTGTCGTGTATATCAGATCTCAATACCGGTAGCATGTAGTCCTATGTCAATGATGTAATATATACGATGTGGTTGTACTTGAATAAACAAATAATAGGTACAGTAGGTAAAGTACAAGTAGGTACGTGCCTTTTTGTCTACTTAGCGGAAAATCTGACTGCTCATCGGGATTTAAATCCTATATAAATATAGGTATGTATGTATCTCTAGTTTCTAGTTTCGCCAAAACGGCTCTTAATTTGAGACATATTTTATTTGTAAAAACAATGTTTTGTTTTCCAAAGTAGGTACATAATATAGCTGCTTTTCTGAAATATATGCAATGTTTTAAATGCATATGTTTAATAGTATATGCATTTGCGTTTCTTTTTATATCCAACGAAGATAGATTACTAGTTAGTTTAACACCACTAACTAGTAGCTAACTTCAAACTAAACTCAATGTTAAGTCGAAAAAGCCGAACTTAGCAACCAGGTGTTAAAGCAAAGAGTAGCCCTGGCTGAGCTCCTTCGTCAATAGACCGATAACGCTGAAAGATTTATTCATAGCAACAGTGAGACCGCAATATATTTGCTCGTTCAGCTGAATCCGGTCACTCGCATCGCATTAGCATAACTAAGGGTACGATACAAAAATTCACCCCCTTACGATTGCACGTGCATGGTCCAAATCAAGAGCGTCGACTCATTTTACAGCTTAATACAATTTTGCACCAAACAATATGAGAGGTGTCGAAAAATTTAAAATATTTTTTAGTAGTCATAACATTTATTTCGAATGATGCTTATAGAACAATAATGGCTCTGACCATAAACAGCCGATGGCCTGCTTTTTTTTTACCTTTTGGGACTTGCGCAGAAAAAATGTAGGTAGGTATCAGGCCGTAGCCTGCTTGAAATGTGCTTCATGGCATACAATGAAATATATTTCAACCAAATTTTAAATTGTAGATTTTTAATTTAACCTACTTTTCTTTGTATGGAGAACCGAATCAAATCACCTTCTTGTAGCCTTTTTCATCGATACAAATACCTAAATACTAGATTTGAATCGCTGCATTGCTTCGTTCGCTTAACCGCAGTTTGTGACTCACTCAGGCCCGTGGTCTCTTTATATATATCTATGCAAAAATCACGTCGATACGTTAAATTTTGGTGCTGATAGTCAAGTGCACTGTCTACTCCACTACGAGTAAGTTGAAAAAACAAAATACGGCCTAGTTTCATTAGTTCGGTGATTTTACTCCGGTTCATATATATTTGTTTGAACCAGACTAAAATCACCGAACTACTGAAAGTAGGCCCAAAATACCCAATATTCCATCTTCCCTTTCAACATAAAGTAGTTTGTGATATATATTTTAGAGCGGCTTTGCACATTGGGCCATTAGTGGCGGCCACTAAACGCGAACACACGTGGCCCAGAGCGGCAGCATATTCTGCCGTCCTAGTCTAAAAGGCGACTTTTTGCTATGGAAGTTCATAGTAAAAAGTCGCCTTTTAGACTAGGACGGCAGTATTGGGCCACTATACGCGGCTACAAGTAGCGAGCACGCGCCACTCTCGCAGCTTGTGTCGGCCGGTGCCAAACAAAATGTTTGAAACAACTCGCCCACAGCTTGAGGTGGCCACCAGTGGCCGGGCTGTGGTCGCCACTAGTGGCTCAATGTGCGGAGGCTCTTAAATTATAATCTTAAATTATTTTTAGATCCTAACCTAACCAACAATTTATAAAAAAAATAGGTGAGTTCTGCATAAATACTCTAACATCGCTTGCTCCCGTGGCTTGTTTTAACGTTTTGTGGCTTAGTTGACCTCCGACAGGATCGAATGGGAGATTTATAGGGGTCACCATCCAGCCTTTACTTTACACAAAGGGCAGGGTAAAGTAAGCCGATCGGAAATGCGTAGGTAGGTATTTATTATATTTACACCCTTTTATTGTTTATATGTATGTATATCGAACATGCCTACAAACATATTAAGTTGTATTCAAGTATCGAAATCGCGGTAGGCAATAATAGAGTTTCAAATGTTGTGGTAAAACGTTAACGGTCGCTGACTGAATGAGCGTGCTGTCCATTTTGCGAATGAATTGAATTCCCAATCAAATGTCAGCGCTGTTAACGCAATACCGATTAAAGTGTTACATTTGTTTAAAATTTATTCTGTGTTTTGTTAATGAATGACCACTCCAATAAATGGCTGGCTGATTGCATAATTTTCCAAACATGGACAACTGCTATTGACCTTAATTGACAGTTATTGTAATATGTTAAGCGTTACATTCGCTGAAAATACTTGTGTATTATGTTTAATCTGAAAGATTCGGTGATGTCCCATTTTTGTCTTTTTTTATTTGCGTAATTTTAATGAAACTTAAAAATGTTCTATACAAATTAGTATCTAAATAAACTTAGTACCAAATGTTATTACTTGCGAATTTTGTGATGAAAGATTAAATCGTTGATAAACGTGTATAAGCTTTTTTTCAGGAAGAAAAAACAACAAGAATTATTTATTGCATTAAAAACAGGTATGTAGAATAAATATTAAAATGAAGTATTTGTATAGAGCACATGTTTAAGTATTAATCAAATTTCGTAAAATAATTAAGAAAAATTACAAAAAATTCAACGGTGTCACTATGTTAGAATTTAGAATAAACGCTCTTCAGACTTATACCTCAATCATGTAGGCATTTGATAAAAAAAAAAAAAACAATCTGAATTGGATACCTATGATATATTGATAATGTCACATCTCTATATACAGCGTGTAAGTCTAATACGGGCGATAAATTAAATCGGACATAGTATTCATTAGTGTTATCAAGTAAAAGGTTTTTTTAAGTTGCAGTTCATTACGACCCCATAATTATTTTTTTTTAAATTTCTCAGCAGCAATGTACTGTAAACATAGTAGCGGTACGGCGGTACCGAAATGTCAACGTAACTGTCAACGAGCGTTTAACGTGAGTGTGTTTGCATTACATTGCGGGCTGAATTATTTTGTATGGACAAAATTATTGTTGCAACTTTAAGTAAATGTTATCTAAACACCTTCACTTTGTCCTATACTAACCACCATTAAGAGATTCGCCCGTATTAGACTTACACACTGTATTATATAGGCTCAATTATAATACTCCTGGATCACAAGTGCATACTGCTTACTTATTAGATTAATATTTACTTCATGTAATTGAGTGACTCTCGGTGCTAAAGGCAATGTTCCGCTGGCATTAGACAAATAGGAAATGGACGAGTAGGTACGAACGTATGTTTCCGCTTGTATAACCACGGCGGAGTTTTGCTCCCAGTGGTTATTAACGTTTCACTCGTACCATTTTGAGTGTTATATATACGTGGATTGACACGCTTTCGAATATTGAATTGATGATGTCTGCCAATATCGTTACAAGATGACATTAAATTACAAATTTTAAACAACAATGAAAGAAAAATTTACTACTAAACTAACACATAGTCACAGTCATATTTAGTGTTTAACTAAAGGGTACCAACCAGTTCGCGAAGTGACCAGCGCCCTGCGCACTAGCGCTTGCGCTGGCGTGATTGGCGTGTAAGCCGTGCGTGCGCGCCTCCAGGAATAGGTATGTCCGACGCACTACAGTAGCGCGGCAGCTCCGACATAATCCTACATAACTACATTGTTATATTGAACTTTGGTAGCGTTGAGACATACATTAAAACCTGAAATGTGGTGAAAATGAGTAAACTACACCTTGAGTACCTACGGCGAAGAAAATCATTCTAAAACAAACTTGCCAGCACCAATTAATTAAGTGAGCTCCATTATATAAAATTGCCATGAAATTCCTTGTAAACCCTATGAATACCTACTGACTTACTCAAATGAGTTCCCGAACACCGGAATAATTCATATTTCCATTAAGAGTCCGATGAATATTAGTCTAGACCGAACGCAAGAGGATGGTCGGGGTGTTTTAATACATTATTGCAGGTAATAAAAGAGCTTTTGTGTCCAACGCCAACCAATCTGTGGAAAACTCAAGTAAATTGTTCAAATAAAATGGCGGTATTCATTTCCGACATTTGTTACAACAGAAATTGTTTTTAGTATGGTTTAAGACATTAGATTGATAGACTACATTTAAATAAAATGCTACTGTACTACTTTAGTTTGATAAACATTTGTATGTATAGTATAGCTTGGAATCATTCTTATATTGATTTAAACTGTCACGATTACAACAAAAAGTGTAAAAACTTACTTATTATACATGGCAATTACATGACAAATAAAAAATGTTTCCCTTCGCCACCATGGACGTCAGGGCACGTCCGAAACGTTGAGGTAATAGCATGTTTTTACGCGCTTAAGTCCCGTTTTGTTATAATAACTAAACGCATTTGTTCCAACCACATAGAAAAATACACAAGTTGCAATTTGTTACCAATATCGCCGAACATATATTACACAGTTAATATTTGTAAACCAAATATTAACTTCGCAAGTTGAGCTTCATTCGCAATCTCATATTTTGCTTTCTGCTTCCATTTATTCACTTTATTTGCATAATGTAGTTTGGACGCACAAAAGGGATATACTCGTTTATTAAAATTTTAATTAAAATATCCCCAGGGTATACAACAATACGCAACAATTTTCCGGGCTAACGATCGTATTCCGTAAAGACATGAATTTCCACTGTACCCCAATTATGTGACCCCAAAATGGATTATTACCCCACATGAGCGCTCAAGCGTATTTTCAAGTAAAAGTACATTTACATTTTTCGTGCGACTGATGTATTTTTAGGGCGGTAATGTCAAAGATGTGGGAATCTTGGAGATTCAGAGGAAGAACGAGGCTGGTGAGGTAAAAGTAACATTACGTACGAGTAGCTTAATGAATGTACTGGGCGTGCCTCGTTGGTTAAGGTCAAAACAGCCTTTTGTATTTGCTTGACAATACTTTAAGTTATTGTCTTCATTAAAGACTAACAACAAGTGCTAAAGTATATAGTCAGTAATATACATTTCCGAGTCAGTTCTTAGGTTCAATTCTCTTACTTAAATATCACACATTAGATTAATTTAGACAAATAATCGACATTCAACAGACGTTATTATTATAAAAGTATTACTGTCTGTATGTAGCATTAGCATAACAGAACGACTGACAAACGAGCGATTTAATGACGTGGGTTTGGAAGTGCTAGTATCTAGAGGTATCTTAGATCAAGCCAAAGAACCCAGAAAATGTATCACAAGTCGCGGCTCAAGCCATTTGGAAATAGGTGAATGAGACGCTACGAAATTTGTATTCAAGTTTCTTCTTTTACCTAAGATATCAGATAGAGAGAGAGAGAGAGAGAGAGAGAGCCAGAGACAGAGAGAGAGAGAGAGAGCCTTACCAAAACACGTCGTGATAGAATAGCATAACTGCCACGACACCAATTTTGAGTTGTAATTTTTGGATTTGCTACAACATGTAATGAGCGTTTTTATAAGAGCCACAATATCACGTTCTAAAGTCTTGCAAAAACCAGAACGGGTTGTGGGCGATTTCTCTCAATGAGCGTTTTCGTTCTTTGAATCTATCAGATACGCATCAATAGCAATATTTATTGTTTATATTTATCAAAAGCTAAAGGAAAATGTTAAACGCAATTGGCATACTCGTGTGTCGCGTGTTCACAGCATATGGGCTTGTAGAGAGAATTCTTGCACGGATATATTACATAGAGATGGGACATTAGGCTGGCTGCAGATGCGCTGCGGGGTTCAAATGGGCCGTGAGGAGTTCTCGTTAGGTACAATGTCTGGTGAAGTGGTGACTGGCTACAGCTCAGTTGAAATTTTATTTCTTTTAAAAATATTATATAAACAGTTTTAACATTTATAAGCATTATTGACTAGGTACACTTTTTTCCTCTGAATAGAGGAGAATTTAAGAAGTTAGTGGATTATCATTGGTACAAAAAATTTCAAGAAATAACGGAAAATAGGCTAGCGATTATATTTTATACTACTTAAGGAAGGCTCTTAATTTAAAAGTAATCAGAAAGAGACGTATTAAACAAAATTGCCACGCAGACCATCATACATTTAAGAAAACCTTAAAGTGATTGTAACCAGCTATTTAAATTTATATTTACTATGAGTAACCTGCTCTGTGTCTGGTAAGCTATATATGTAAAATATAAAATAAAATAAAAAATAAAATAATTTATTTCTGTAAGTAGGCCCTCAAGGGCTCTTTTACATGTCTCATCTCTAATTCTTTTCTTTTGGCGCTTCGGGTAATTGACCTTCTGGTGAGAAGAAGCGCCGGAAGAAACTCACCAGTTTCTCTTTTTGACCAACGAGTATTACAACAATATGTCGTTAATATAAGATTTCATTAATACATTACATTAAACTTAAAACTACATTTATAGAGATGTAAAGGGTCTCTCTATGCGTCCAACAATACAAATAAAATTATAGAAAATAAATTGATAGTAAAATTAATGGAGATGTAAAGAGTCTCCGTTGTCAAAATATTATGTTTTGGAGGTGTAAAGGATCTCCAAACGTCAAAATACAAACTGAGAATATTTACTTAATATCTTACAGAAATATAAAAAAATCTGTGACTCACGATATAACTTAAAACTAAATTAAAATTAAAAACAATTTTCCTTAGAGATGTAAATGGTCTCCAAGTGTCAAAACAATTGGCAAGTACAAAAACAGAAAAAAACACAATTAATTAAACATTGTTTTAAAATATATGTCGCAGTTAATCCCACGGTGTTTCATCATTCATGTAGTCTTGTGTGCTGTAATAAGCTTTGGACATGAGTTTACGCTTTACACAATTCTTAAATTTGTTAATAGATAATTCAGTTATGTTTTGTGGCAGTTTATTATAAAACCTTACACAATTACCCATGAATGATGTTTTTATTTTATGGAGCCGAGTGGTGGGCACTGCGAGCTTATGTTTATTTCTAGTATTAATATTATGTATGTCACAGTTCTTCTTAAAATTCATGATATTCTTATGTACATACATAATATTCTCATAGATGTATTGACAATGCAATGTCATTACATTAATGTCCTTAAACTTATCTCTAAGTGAGTCTCGATAGTTCATCTTATATATCGCTCGAATAGCCCTCTTCTGCAGAACAAATATAGTATTAAGCTCTGAAGCACTAGCACTGCCCCACAGTAGAATACCATACGACATAATACTGTGGAAGTAACTAAAATATACTAATCGAGCTGTTTTGATGTCTGTTAATTGTCGGATCTTGTTGACTGCAAAAGCTGCAGAACTAAGTCTATTCGAGAGATTAGCAATATGGGGACCCCACTGGAGTTTATGATCCAATGTTATACCTAGAAAAACTGTACTATCAACTAGTTCCAATTCCTCATCCTTAACAGTGACACTTGCTTGCTCGCGATTTACGTTACGCGTGATAAAGTTAATACATTTAGTCTTTCTTTCATTTAAGAGTAAATTGTTAACATTGAACCAATTTACTACTTTAGAGATAGCATTGTTTACATCGTTGTAAGCTTGCTGCTGTCGCTTAACTTTGAAGATAAGTGAGGTGTCGTCTGCAAACAATACTATATCATGGTGGGTCTTTACGAGGTATGGCAAGTCATTTATGTAAATAAGGAACAGGAATGGTCCCAATATTGAACCCTGCGGTACACCCATCGAGACCAGTGACCCCGGTGAGTGCTGTCCATTCACGTCAACCCTTTGTATTCTACCTTGTAAGTACGACTTAAACAAATTCAGTGCCGATTCTCTAACTCCATAGTAGTGCAGCTTCCCGATCAATGTTTCATGACAAACGCAATCAAATGCCTTGGATAAATCACAGAATATACTATACATAAGTCCTAAGCCACACCACACCCGTACCCGCCCGACCACACTTTTATATCAAAACTAGCGACCCGCCCCGGCTTCGCACGGTGTTTCTCTATTATATTATGCATGTATTATACATATAAACCTTCCTCTTCAATCACTCTATCTATTAAAAAACAGCATCAAAATCCGTTGCGTAGTTTTAAAGATTTAAGCATACATAGGGATATAGGGACAGAGAAAGCGACTTTGTTTTATACTATGTAGTGATTGGCATAATGGCATTGGCCAAGCTTATTATTTAACTTGTAGATTATTATTATATTTTACTTTTATAACATTTCAATGTTTGCAAACTTTGCCTAATAATTTTAATTGTAAACTTAATACAACGAGGTCCATAACCGTAGATATCGTTTCAACCTGTTCTCGAGGAAAAGGGTCTTCACAGATGGTCGGGTTCGGAGGGTCAGGTTCATCGTATAAAGGTTCTGTTTTCTTTGAGGTTCGCAAAGAAGGCCGCTAACTTTATTGCTCATTAAGTATAATATATAAGATCAGGGTTAGCTTTTACGGATCCATCGACAATGGTTATATTATTAATTATTTCAAAAACTTTAACCTTATTTCTTTGAAAACAATTATGTCATACCCATATTTTTGGTAGTGAAAATAAACTACATTATGATTTTATCCTTGTCGCATACCGCTTTTGAAAGGGGATTGAACGTTAACTTTTACAGGGTGTATTTTATAAAAAAAAGATTTTACGTACACGAATGCATTTTCACCCGCAAAATACGAAAAATAAATAATGCATTTTGCGCACGCAGTTCACAGGGACGATAACGCGATTACTTTGTAAAATACCTTTATTTTTATAGTGGCTGTCTCACTCCTATCAATCTTAGTAAAGCGTACCAATAAAACCTTAGATTTTCCACTTCCATTTTCAGGGCAGCCGAGACCCAGCCTTATTTCATATGCTTTTAAATTAGACCAATTTATATTCTCTTGGCGGACGTAAACATTCCGCAAAGCCACAACTCCGGGCCACTTTTATTATTTACACTGTGGAACGCCCCCTTTTGAATTTCGAATGGATTTCACACAAAGACGTACTCGACTGGTGCCAGAACGAAGGGAATGCGAAGATTAGATTATTTATTCGCTAAGTGTATCGACGGACTGTTCTTGGAGCCATTTAGATAACGCGTTTTTGCATTCTAATAACACATTTTTGGGCTATGGGCTTATTATTTTAACCAACCGTTTATTTTATAGGATGTCCTTCATCTTATTGTTTTATTTCTGGGAATTGTACTTAAATCCTACTAATATTAGGTATAAATGTGAAAGTTCGTTAAGATGTTTTGATGTTCGGAGTTTTGGATGCCTGGGTGTTTGTTACTATATAACGCGGTAACAATATTATTACCTGGTAAAGAGGGACAACAACTGGAAATAACGCAGGCAAAGCCGTAGGTAAATGCAAGTAGGAAATAAAACAGCTTTCTCCACCTATATATATAATTTAGATGACATCGCACTCCTAGATCTAAACCGTAGCAACTCAAAAAACTCCTTTTTTCAGAAATCGCAAAAAAACTAATTTTGGTGTTCTATAAGTCGTAGGAATTAACTTTATTTCTTATTAAAACATCGTTCCTACCCGGAGGCGATTAGATTTAAGACTATTCTAGTATTTGTAGTTAAATAATGCTGTAAGTCGCAAAGCGCATTTTTTTAGTAAATTCAGTTTAGTATGCTAGTTTTTGTAATATTGTCTGAATTAATTCGAGTATTTTGTTTTGCTGGAAATATTTTAAGTTATTACACTTTAATACTGTAATTTAGTATTTATACAGTATGTAAACTTACGAAAACCATTTGTGTGAAAAAAAAGTGTTAGTATTTCAATAATTTATATACCACAATCATATTTATCGCCTAGACATGCCCAGATTTAATAAATGGTTTTCGTAAGTTTACATGTATATTGATTAAAAAATAAATATTTTGGCACTAAAAAATGAAACGATTAGGCAATAGCTTTTTTTTATTTGTTAAAAATTGTATAAGGTCTGTACTTTTGCAAAGTATTACTTTAGTATGTTGCTTTTCTGCTTCAAACTGAATGTATTTTACTGTCGTCAAACATAATTACAAAAATATAATGACTTGGTCCAAAAATATTTCTTCTTAGGCTAAATGACACTTATATAACCCTCCTTTGGGCTTCATAGGTTTCGCACACAGGCGCTACCGGGTGTCGGCGCAGCCCTGAGCTTGCCTAATGCATTAGGCAAGGAATAATAATAATTACCGCGAAACAAAATCGCGGAGTGAGACATGCCTGCCTAGGGAACCAAAAGTTTTCTTGGTCGCTCTCTTTCTGATGGTACTTAATTTCTCGCCCTAACAGATAAGTGCATTTTTGTCAAAACAAAGCTCCAAAAATTCCCAATTTATGGATACCTGCGGCCAAATTTTGACTAGCAACATAGTGCCATGCTGCCGTTACATGACGAAACTCTGTAATTATTTTACAATCTTTCATGTAAGACACATTTCATCAAAAAAGGCATGTAGGAAACTTGCAGTGAGTTCTGAGGTTATTAAAGGTAGATTTAGAACATTTATGATAACTAACCTACCGATGATATCCCAACGGAGTAAGGTCTTCCAAGTACATAGGGAACAGTATCAAATATAGACACAGGTGTTCACAAACTTCTCAAAAGCAGGAGCTTACTCCAAGTTTAAATCCTGGAGGAGCGTTATGGTAATTGATCGTGCCTATATCGCAGTGTTTGTTTAAGGTCATTAGTGCTAGACGTTTAGAACCCTGATAAATTACTGACCGCATCTCCGATAGAATTTTAGTGTTCATTATCAACTAACCCCTTCAGGGAACAATTTTTCAAAATAAATTCTTTTCTATGATTTAATGTTAAAAAAATTAAATTCGTGGGATTTTTTTATTTTGGGAATGACAAAAAAAGTTAAGAATTACCTACTTATTTTTGATCCTTGACTTGGCCGCCTTACGCCGAATCCTTATATGACAGTTTTTTCTCCATATTATTGTAATGGAGACGCTATCACTTTTTAATGTTTGTAGACATTTATTTGGAATATAGCATGTAAAATTGCATCAACGTAATAATATTATGAAACTAATAAGTATTTATTTTCGGATTTATGATTTAGGTGTACGAATCATACAAGTGGAGGAAATGAGATGTCATAGCGATCATCATTCGCCGTGAGGCGTATAAGTAATAGGCGTTTAAAACCCTCATCCATTTAGATTATTTTCTCTATGATTGACGAGTCTTGATGATTTTTCCACGTTATTGTTGAGTTCGGCGTCCACATGAAGCTCAGGCTATCAAGCCTAAGCATCATGAGGACGTGTAGGTACATCACTTATGTTTCATTATGGAAAATGTGTGTGAATGATTTCTTTATAGTGCTAATTCAGAGAAATTGCGTTTTTTTATCTTGTATTCCACTACATGTAATAAAACGGGTTGGGATCATAACGACTACATTGTCAAAACGACCAGGTCATAAAGGACCATCTCTTTAGAAAATTTGACTGGTTTTGGTTTTATTTACTTTCTGGCTTTGGTTTTATTTAGTTTTATTACTCTCAAAAACAATCCGAAAGGTGAAAGTTAAATTTTAATTAGTAGGTACTGTGTCTTATTAAAACCTAATAGGTACATTTCTGAAAACTTTAGATTAAATCATAGCTGTTGTAAATAAGCTTGCGTTTTGCATGAAGTTGGCTAGTTTGCCAATTTACGCTATAGGGGAATTTGGTCTAGTCGACGCGGCCTTTTGTCCCAATTAAAACTGAAGCAATAGCAGTGTTTAATTTGATACAGTGTCGCTCTGATTATAAGCATATGCAAAATTAATTTGAGGCTTAATTTATTAATTTGAACTTACCTTATGCACTATTTTTAGGTTCATAGATCAAGAAATCCTCCCCGCCTACGCACGTTAATGAAATAATAAAATTGTTGAGCAAATTATGAATAAAATGAAGGCAAATAGAAAAACTTAAAACTAAATTATGACTTTCTAATAAATACTAGACATTTCTAATGCTGGTAAGGGTTCAACGAATTCTGAATTCTCACCTTTCCACGACACCCTTAGAGGTTACAACAATCTAATTATCTCGAGCCCGGTTACTTAGTTTGACATCTAGTAATTGATGTTGAACGATTGATTGTTGTATCATGTTTCGTGCATTAACCGAATGGTTAGAATTTCGATATTGCTAAGAGGTATCAGCCGAGCATGATGAAAGTAAATTAAGCCTATAACTTTAATTATGTAGTGGATGATAGTGGATGCTTTAATTATAATATAGTAGATGCCTCCATTTAAACCAGTAATTTAGTAAAACAATAAATTTTGCGAATTTTATGAAGCCATAACATTTATTTGTTACGTTCTGTGTAGCTGCTGTAGACAATAATACTAAAATTCAAAGTCCTTGAAAATTGCAACGTCATTAATGGAAATACAACGATGCCTGAATTAAGTGCCTATTTGAACTAGAATATCCAAAAATAGTTTTCCAAGTACCTATGTATATCTGTTTTATGGATTTTGAAGAAATATTTACAAACTATAATAAGATGATACTTACAGCTTCGGTTATTACTTACACTAAAAGACGGAGGCGTTTTTCGACTACCTATGTGGAATATTTATCCTCTGTAAATTTTGTGAAAAATTCGGCATCATTAATTTCATAAATTACATAAATGACAGTCATGATAGCACAAAGTCCATCAGGATTCTTCCCCCTCATAAACCGTTCAATTGAGGCGTAGCAAGCAAATCTCTCGGAAGAAATCCCCATGTAGGTGCATGAGTTGACCCAAGTTCTCCTATTGTGAAGCTTTTCAGTGGTGCAAGTCATGGAATACTAGGGATAGTGATAATTTCTGACATTTATTTCACACGTTATACGTATTTTAAAATGTTTATTTAATAGTTCGAGTCCGAAATAAACCGCTTTTTGAGGCTTTACCTCCACTAGTGTTATCATGAAGAAGACACTTATCAGTTTGATACCTAATACCTGCTGTTTCGAATAGAACCTTTATTTTTTTTCTTATCATGGATTGTCCCGCAGTCACGGCATGACAGCGGATGAAACGCGGGCAAATTCTCCCCAAAACGTTTCTTCGCTGGCAGCGTCCCGCTGAATCAGCTTAGCGCCAGTATTGTTTGGTGCGGGACAAATCCCTGGGGCTTAGAGCGTTGCATATGCCGAGACGCTGTATGGAGCGTGGCGAGTAAATCTATTGGAACTAAATGCATTCATGTAACGCTGCTGTGCTTATCCAAACTACTTATACCGGTAAATCGGCATCGTGATAATGAAGGACTGAAGGTGTATCGTTTTGCTTCACTTTGCATAGTTTAATCGTTTTCGCTTGCTTAGTAATTTATAAGGTAACAATATAACGTATTTAATGCACTAAATCAAAAAGTTACTGTGGTTTGCCACATATTTACATAATTACTTGAAATTGCAATTCGAAAAGATTTCTAACAACGCAAATAGTTTTCAATCCAGTTGACCTTTTTTTAAAGCATGTTTTGCTATTATGAATTACATTTACGGATATCGCAAAGGGACAAGAAAAAGTAAACGGTACGATAAATATAAATAATATCGCAAAATTAGTAGCCAATATATTCTAAAGAGGACAAAAGGGCTCAAAGAAGGGTCCTTTCCATATTTTTATATTAGCCCTTGAATATTGGTCGAACGAAATTGGGACTCCCGAACTGGAGTCCTCGTAAAAGAAAAATATCAACGAAAATTGGGGGAAAAGATTGAAAATTTACAGATGTCGCTTTGGGAAAGGTCCTTTTACGTCGTTACTCAACCATGCCTTTGTGTAAGTTTCTGGATTGTTTACAACGATTTTCTAGCAAAACTATCATTAAAATTTCTAGAATATACCCGTTAGCTAAGTATTACAAATGTACTTACCAAGTACAACATTAATTTAACGTTATGAGAACTCAAGGTTTTTCAAGTCGCCTGGTTTACTATACAAACGACAGGAGGGTTAAGAATCGACTTAAACGATATCAAATTTTGTTGAAATGTGTTTCATTTTATAACCTGATATATTTTATGTGCACGTAACAACATAAGAAGCTCTAGAAAGTCAGAAAAAAACATGTAATCGGCCGTTTACGGTCAGAGACATCAATTAGCATCGTTTGAATCTAATAGATGCTCTATTGGCTTTAGGGACATGTTATTTGGCGCAGGCAAATGTATCAAGTTATAAATAAAAAATATTTCAACAAAAATGATGCCGTTTATAAATTCTTAACCCTCTTTATGTTATATGGAGAATCGAGCTTAAAGTGAATAGAGTTACTCGATAATCTTCGATGACTCTGATGACACACACTCAAACTCACACTCTGATGTTTGTTTGTTAAAATTTAAAATTTAGCCTCTGTTTACGCGTTTGGTTGTCATTCTTTATAAGCTATTCGGTACGAAATTTCCACTTAACTGCGTTAATTTCATCGCAACAACCCACGCACTCTTTCCTCCCATTGAAGTTCTAAAACCGCGGGCAAAATAACTTCTAAATTGCTCTCATAATAAAATAAAAACAATTTAAGAGAAACTTCCAAGTCATGAATCTTTTCTGAAAGATCTTCAAGTGAAAAACTTGTAGCAACTTAATAGATAGCTTGTTTAATTAAAAAGTCAGGATGTAAGTAGTCGGTATACCTTAATTAAACAGAAATAAACATCAGTGTAAGTATGTATAAGTAGAAACATCTACAAATTATTGCATGACAAAAAAAATATAGTTTTTAGAATATTGTCGGACAAATAAATCTGTAATGAACTACTAAGTTTTAATTAATTTTCGGAACTCACTCTCATAAGCGCAAAACCCTCTCGTTATTTGTTGTCAGAACGCCATATTATCTTCACAATCTCTATAAAATAACTTCTATGTCTAAGAAACTTATAACCATCGTAACTTAAGCTTTGTTCCTTCGTGATAAGGGTCTACACTACACAATAAAACCAGTTGTTTTGTTGGCAAATTTATGTTCGCTAACGTGAGGGACGGCGATAGAAAAAAATTTAGAAGAGTATTCTTTAAAATTATAAACCAGTAGTTAGAATGAGCGAACAGATAATATTAAAATAAAAACAATTATTAGGGACCTACCTCGACCGCAACATATATTTTTCATCTCTGAGTATCCTTTAAATTTTTTGCCTTTTGTAAACCTAGGGCATTAAAGTAGTATAATTCAACGCACGATAAATAAACTATAAAACATCCCTCACTCGCACACTTACATGATTGTCGAATCATGACAAGTGCTTCATAATTTATTTATCATTCGATAAACGCTATCATCACAGGCCAGTTGAATTGAAGAATGTTCAACAATACCTGCAATATCTTACGCTTTATAGGTCTGGCATAAATGGGCGATAGCAGCACGGGCTCCTGGGATGAATTATTCAGATTGTCCTCGAGAGAACTCTAGGAGACCGTTGTTACGTATATTTTTTTAAACCCCCTTACTTAATAATTTAATTCTTTTTATTTTATTCACTTGTCAAAATACCGTAATTTCAGGTACATCCCTACTATTGAAGTCGTGTTTGCACCTCACTAACGCTGTATTTAAAAAGTTAACCGGCAGTGTTGCCGTTGCAAATTAACTTGTTTATTTTGTCTTTGAAGGTAAGAATTGTATTTAAAATTAATTCCTTTTGCTAGCTGAGATGGTAGCTGATATTTTTCTACTTCGTTTCGTAGTAAGAATTTAATTTTCAGGTTTGTTCGTCTGTCGAAGAGGATATATCTTGATTGGTATAAATCTCGTTTCATATGGCAAGGTTGTTGAGGCTGTCAGTTGTCATTTCCTCTTCGCATTCTTTCCGATCTGCGTAGCAGCCGACCTTTTTGGTCTAATCGTAGTTTATTTTATACAAACCGTAAGTAATTGTGGCCTAAAACAAGTGATTCTTGTTTTTGAGATTCCGTTCGTGATGTGGTATATTTATTTCCAGTATTCTGACGAGGAGGGTCCCGTTTGGGATCATTTGTTCTGGAACCCCGTGGAGTCGACATTGTACGAATGTAGCCGCCGGTGTCGTCATTTTCCTCCGCGGGTAAGCATTTTATGAGAATTTAAATCTCATCCCTCGTAATTAGATAAAAAGGTTATCGTTTCCTTACATCTGGTGTTTATTTTTCAGGGTTCCAAGTTCCAACCTTACCCCCTTTTTCTTACGCTTGATGTAACGGTTCGTCCTGGTGAACCATGGTTGGAGGAGGTCGTTCTCAAGGTGCCCGCGCAAGGACGACGTTGTCGGCGGTGCTGATGGCCGAGGTGGAGACGACCTCGTGCTGAAGTGAATGTAGTGAAGTGACCTGCCTCGTGTTTTTTTTCTCTGTGCCGGACTTTTGGTGACGTACCTACCCCTTTTTACTTTACTTTTCAACTAGCCAGATCGACTGCTTCTACTTAAAATTCGCCTCAGGCGTGGCGCCCATTACCTTAATTAATTAAAATCTACCTATGACTGCCTAGCGCATAGAACCACCTTTTTTTATTAGTATTAAAGAAAGCGACCACTCTAATACATCCAGAAACCCACTTTAGACCCCTAGTGCTCATACCATACTAGCTTTAAGCCGGATTCTTACCCTTACGGTCAGACAAATGTACCTTGTCGGTCCTCCAGCCGTTTTAACTTAAAAATACACCTGTTTATAAACGTTTTCTATTGTTATTATAGCTTTTGCAAGTGTTAATATACCTTTGTTATATCAAATTTAGTGACTTTTCCTTCAAACATCCCTCCCCGCACCCTAGCGGGCAAGAAACCTCTGCAAAGCCCCTTACCCCTCCGTAGTAAGGTAACAGTGGCGCCCAACGTGGGGCCAAATTTCTTGGAAACTTGTAACTACTAAATATCATTACATTTATTAATTGTGTAGTTCAGGCAGGAGTGGATCGCTTAATTATTTAAAAACTTATTGTAACTTAAAATAAAAATTACTTTTAATTCCTTGTTGTTCTATGGGCTGGTCATCTTAGTATTATATTTAATTCCTTAACACAGTGTTTAAGTATCTTTGTTACAATACAATATATCTATACAATAATTTACAACATTGAAATCAAGGTTAATTAAATTATACCTTAAGTATTTTGTTAGTACAGTCGACTTGGACAATTCTAAGGAAACACAGCTAGTTTCTTTTCCTTAATAATCATATTCTGGTGAATTGTTATTTAACTTTTAAAATTAACTTTTCAGTGGTGTTATTTATAAATAACTTAGGGTACAGTTAACGTGAATTAAGTGTGCAACTTGTATTTTCTGCTTAAAAATAATTATAATATCTTTTCTTTTCGGGTCACTCTCACTTATTATACTTAGACATTTTTTTTGGAAGTACAGTCACCTACAATTAGTTTTTTTTGTGTGTGTTACACTTGAAGTAGGTTCTGTAAACTTAATTTTTTTTACTTCAAAGGTGTACAGGATTGGTTTAACTTGACTTTGTTGAAAAGTACAGTCAGCAAAATTTTTTTTTTTTGGATTAATTAAATTTAATTTCTTGTTGGTTGGTCCAACATTTCTACTTGCTTTGGCTTACTCTTAAAGTACAGTCAGCTGCACATAATTAGTTTTTCTTAATTTTTCTCAAGTAATTAATTATCAGTAACTCTAAGCAGTAGAACTGAACTGTTGTGTTAACTATTGTAGTATACTGTGACATACTTACAAGTACAGTCGGCTACAAGTTTTTTTTCCTTACTTAACTTTTAACAACGCTGAATTTCGTTGTTACTTTAACGTTCGTATTATACCCCGACCTACTTATAGGTACAGTCGGCTACAATTTTTTCCTGTTGTTGGTGTAGCAACATTACCTTATTTTTTTTAAGTGCTCGATAAGTTCTTACAATAATGGAGGAACGGCCAATTGCTTTTAACTTGTTACACAAGGACGAATTGATATATGAGGTCTCCATCAGAGACGCCGAACCTACCGAGGATGTTAAGTCATTACGTGAGCAAATCCGTAAACTAGCTAAGGAGATGCCCTCCGATGAAATTTTAGATTTTGATGGTGAAGTTGAAGTGGAACTTAACCTAGTAACTTGTAAGCTGGATGAATTAGAGGCGCTAACCATTGCCCCAAAAACGACTTTAACTTTAAAATCTTTGAATCGCGTGCAAGCTTTAGGCAATCATTTGTTTCATCGTTTATCTCGAATTGCACCCGGTCCGGAGCCCGAGGTATCATTACATGCTGCGCTCACCAATCGTCTCATGCGTATTCTTGGAAAATTAGATAAATTGTTTTCCGTTTTCAAAACCAGTGCCTCTTTTCATGATGTTGTGGATTCCGGAGTCGCTGAGGCTAGTGTTCCTGAAGTTAACCCCGTGCCTGCAGTTTGCGTTAATAAACATCAGTCAGTTAGTTCACTTAACTTGAAATACAGTGGGAAAACTTGTGTAAAGGCGTTTTTGCAGCGTTTGGATGAACTGCGTGTGTCACGTCAAATATCTGAGGATAGATTGTTCTCCTCTGCGGTTGAATTGTTTGAGGGAGATGCACTTTTATGGTATCGTGGTTTCAAATCTGAGGTGACGTCCTGGGCGCAATTAACTACCGCTCTTTTGGAAGAGTTTTTGCCTTTTGATTATGACAGGCGCCTGCTTAAAGAAATTCGTAATAGAACTCAGGGTTCGAATGAAAACATTTCCACTTATATAAGCGTCATGCAAAATTATTTTAGTAGATTGTCACATCCTCTGTCGGATAAAGAGAAGTTTGATATTGTGTCGATCAATGTGAGACCAGAGTATTCTGTGCCTTTGGCCATTAATGCCGTTTCGTCCTTGAAGGAACTTAAGAGTGTTTGCCGCGTTTTGGAAGATAGTTGGCAGCGGGCCAATTCGTTTGTGGAGCCGCCTAGGGCTTCTTCTTCCTCTTTAGCTGCCGACTTATGTTATAAATCTTCGGTTCGACCTAAAGTCGAGTCGAATACTATTAAAAGATTCTGCCCGCGTTGCAGGATTGATTCTCATGATTTGAGGAGCTGTCCCTCAAAGGAAGTTGTTTGTTTTAAGTGCGGGAAGGCAGACGTAACCTTTCCCCACTGTCCTAATTGTTCGCCGCGTGCTTCGGGTCCCTCTAAAGCTACCTCTAAACTAGCTGGTCCGAGACACCGGAATGAAAATATTTCGAGTTCTGTAGATAACGTACCTGCGAACTCTACCTTGTCGAAGGTGAACACTTTTGTTTCGCCAAGTGTTTCCGTGGTTCGGGACATTTTGAATTATGAGGATGATAGACCTCATATCGCTGTTGAGATCTTTGGTTCTCAATTCGTGGGTCTGTTAGACTCAGGTTCTTCTATTTGTATCTTAGGATCTGATTTGTATAAGTTGTTTTTGTCTTGGGGTCTTACGTTAGACGGTCGTGCTGATTTTGATTACATCGCAACCGCTAATGATTCCCAAGCAAAGGTTCGTGGTTGTTTGAATTTACCGGTCAAAGTTCGCGACTTGATTCGGATAATTAAATTCTATGTTATACCGGATGTGACTACACCCATGATTTTAGGGGTTGATTTTTGGAAAGCATTTGATATTGCTCCAAAATTGTTTCAAGATTTTACTACGACGGCAGAGGTTGTCGGAGATTTAGTTTCTGAGGTTCGTTTACCTTTGTTGGATGCATCGACATCGGAGCAGCGTTTAACCGCTGGAGATCCCGTTCATTGTAAAAGTAAAGAACCTGTTGTGCCTGATGCGTTAGCTCGTGTGGCTCCCGTCTTAGAGATACATACTTGCTCTTGGTACAACAAGCTCGTTGAAAAATGTAAACGGTTTCCTACTTCGTGTCCGAATTATGCTATTAAAGATGGTAAGTTACTGCGTTATTCTAAAACTAAATTTTGTCTTGCTAAGGAGTTTGGTTGGAAGGAGGTTCTCGCTTCTGAAAAACGATTAGCAGTGCTAAAATCGTGTCATTACGAAGGAGTCTCTCATCTCGGAGTTTTCAAAACTTATAGGAGGTTAGTCTTACATTACTTTTGGCCTTCGATGTATCAAGATGTTGTCAATTTTGTACAGACTTGTGATGTTTGCTCTGCTCATAAACGTTCGCAGCAGTCCTCACAGTTTGATTTGTCAGTAGCCTCTACTGATGATCGTGTTGATGCCTCAGTAAATTTGTGTGTCATCTATGACCGAGTACTGTCTCCTTTGAGTAAAGCACCTGATAAGGGAGCTCGTTCTTACAATAAAGGTCGACAGATGGAAGAATTTCAAATTGGTGATATTGTTTGGAAGGAAATCTTTTTCTTAGAAGCATCACTTTCTAAGTTTTATATGGCTAAGTCAGCACCCAAGTATTTAAAGTGTAGAATAGTTGCTAAATATTCTCCACTGGTTTATGAGTTGGAAGATTTTGTTAGTGGTAAGAATTTAGGATCTTGGCATGTCCAAAATCTTAAAAGATCTAGTTTGTAAGTCAATTTAACCTGGCCAGTGGCTGTCTTTTCCATTGTAGTGGCTGGACGTGCACCCCGTAACCTAGTGTTACTCGCTGCACCGCCAGCAACTCAATGAAGTAGTGCTTGGTGAGTAGTACAGCGTTGTAGCTCTACTCACCCGCGCTATATTTCTTTAAGCTTTGTTGAGTAGTTGCGTACGGACTATCTACCTATCTATAGATAGCCTGGTAAGTCGCGTGGGTTCGATTAGTCTTATTCCTTTTCTCTACCGCTCGTAGTCTGTTACGGTATAGTACCAGCCTGACGTAGTTGTGTTGAAGTAGTAGTTTTTTTTTAGTATTACCGGATCTCTATCCCGGAGCCCTTAGTTCTTAGTAATGTTGGTTAGTTGTGTTTTGAAGTCATAGAAGCTGGAGGACCAGCTTAAAATTTTGCTGTGCTCAAAATTTTACGTGAGTGGGGAGGTACTGTTACGTATATTTTTTTAAACCCCCTTACTTAATAATTTAATTCTTTTTATTTTATTCACTTGTCAAAATACCGTAATTTCAGGTACATCCCTACTATTGAAGTCGTGTTTGCACCTCACTAACGCTGTATTTAAAAAGTTAACCGGCAGTGTTGCCGTTGCAAATTAACTTGTTTATTTTGTCTTTGAAGGTAAGAATTGTATTTAAAATTAATTCCTTTTGCTAGCTGAGATGGTAGCTGATATTTTTCTACTTCGTTTCGTAGTAAGAATTTAATTTTCAGGTTTGTTCGTCTGTCGAAGAGGATATATCTTGATTGGTATAAATCTCGTTTCATATGGCAAGGTTGTTGAGGCTGTCAGTTGTCATTTCCTCTTCGCATTCTTTCCGATCTGCGTAGCAGCCGACCTTTTTGGTCTAATCGTAGTTTATTTTATACAAACCGTAAGTAATTGTGGCCTAAAACAAGTGATTCTTGTTTTTGAGATTCCGTTCGTGATGTGGTATATTTATTTCCAGTATTCTGACGAGGAGGGTCCCGTTTGGGATCATTTGTTCTGGAACCCCGTGGAGTCGACATTGTACGAATGTAGCCGCCGGTGTCGTCATTTTCCTCCGCGGGTAAGCATTTTATGAGAATTTAAATCTCATCCCTCGTAATTAGATAAAAAGGTTATCGTTTCCTTACATCTGGTGTTTATTTTTCAGGGTTCCAAGTTCCAACCTTACCCCCTTTTTCTTACGCTTGATGTAACGGTTCGTCCTGGTGAACCATGGTTGGAGGAGGTCGTTCTCAAGGTGCCCGCGCAAGGACGACGTTGTCGGCGGTGCTGATGGCCGAGGTGGAGACGACCTCGTGCTGAAGTGAATGTAGTGAAGTGACCTGCCTCGTGTTTTTTTTCTCTGTGCCGGACTTTTGGTGACGTACCTACCCCTTTTTACTTTACTTTTCAACTAGCCAGATCGACTGCTTCTACTTAAAATTCGCCTCAGGCGTGGCGCCCATTACCTTAATTAATTAAAATCTACCTATGACTGCCTAGCGCATAGAACCACCTTTTTTTATTAGTATTAAAGAAAGCGACCACTCTAATACATCCAGAAACCCACTTTAGACCCCTAGTGCTCATACCATACTAGCTTTAAGCCGGATTCTTACCCTTACGGTCAGACAAATGTACCTTGTCGGTCCTCCAGCCGTTTTAACTTAAAAATACACCTGTTTATAAACGTTTTCTATTGTTATTATAGCTTTTGCAAGTGTTAATATACCTTTGTTATATCAAATTTAGTGACTTTTCCTTCAAACATCCCTCCCCGCACCCTAGCGGGCAAGAAACCTCTGCAAAGCCCCTTACCCCTCCGTAGTAAGGTAACACCGTGTTTACTCGTTATACGATGTTTAGAAAAAAATTAAATATACAGCTAATAATGCACAATCAGAAAGAGAGTCAGTAGGTATAATATACCCGACAGATTCAGAAATTTATAATAATGAATCAACTATGACATAGTTCTAGTAAATCGCTAAATATACCTTACGGTAACCGGGATTAACTAGTAGGGTAAAGAAACATAAGTACTTATCAATTACTTCCGCGGTTCCATGAGAGTTATTAAATCGTTCGGGCGCAATCGTGTTAATTACTAATGAATTACCAAACCTTTTGTCTCGTAACTATATATAGTACACATTTGTTTTGGTGAGATGAAGTATTTTTTAGTATGAAGTATTTGCCTGTAAGTAATGCTACAGTTAGTTTTTAGTACGAGTTTCCTTTTTTCCACTAAAAGCTATTTTTACGATCTGAACTCTTCATTGCACGTAACAACACATGCGAGTTGCTTGCCAGAATCAATATCGTGGCAAGTGCAAACTCCCTGTTCTTGCATTATGGATTAGTTCATTTTACGAATAAACTTGAATATCAATTGCAGTCTCCGGCAGTGAAACGTTTTCTTTGGAATCAAATAACTGGGAATATTTTGAAATTATTCCTTTTAAAATACAAACACAAAATATAGGAAAGAAAGTCGAAACAAAATGACACATTTCTCGAACATAAAAGCTGAAGATTAAGATTGATATTCTGCTGGATCATTAATTTAAGAGACTGTAAGAGCATTAGCGATAGACGTCAATTTAAAAGTAGTTTTGTTAGTTACTGCTGGAAAACAAAAATTGTACCTAATTGAAATGGCCAGTAATAGCAGAGTATGGAATTAAGGTTCAAATTCACCACTGCGTATACGCAATATTTTGAAATTATTCCTTTTAAAATTTCTCTAACTTAAAAGCTGAAGAATAAGATTGATATTCTGCTGGATCATTAATTTTATTTAAATTAAGAGACTGTAAGAGCATTAGCGATAGACGTCAATTTAAAAGTAGTTTTGTTAGTCTGTGATGTGTCATTGGCGGTACGTTTTCTATATACATCCATATGTATTGTATGTAGAAAAATAAGCTGACGAGTAATGAGCTGACAGTGTGTTTACGAAAATGGTCGCGTAAGTAAGCTTATTTCGGGCTGCGGTGTGGTCACTCCTTTGTTAATTATATTTATTGATTATAAACAGGCTTAGAAAATGGCATGCCTTAATATAGTTTCGCAATAGTTGTCTATTATGAATTGAGTGATATCGCAGCCTAAATCATGCTTAACTCACAATCCTCGCCTTATTAGGAAATTCATATTAGTAAATAAAATAGTTAAATGTTGTTAAAGATATGCAAACCTAGATGAAACTCACTGCATGGAAGAAATTATCATCTTAACAATAAATTATGAAAGCAGATAGATTTCTATAGCAAACCTGTAATGATGGGTGCATAGAAACAGTATTGTAACTGCAGGCATACGTTTTTACTGTCTGCTTATCAACTTTGTCTTACTTCCACACGTTTCCGATATAAATTAAAATATATGGTAATCCTATTAGTATAATAATTATAAAATCTGTAATTGTATGCATGTTAATATATAAGGCTCCTACAAACGCGAAGTAATTTTAATATTCAAACATGGTGTTAACAAAGCATTACATTTATTCCCTAATTTATTCCCGAGCGAATTATGTGATGACTTTGGAATTGGAATTAGTTTAATTTTTTACACGTCTTCATACAGCGACCACCTGTTGTCTGTTTTTTTACTTGCAATGCTTGTATGTTTGTATGTTTAGAGCAAATCTTGCAAGCTGAATTAGGATCATTTCCTGACTTTCGTTTGGGGTCAAATTTGATCACTTGCGTATCTTTGGTGACAGACAATGCAAGAATATGGTACCATGGAACTGATCTGATGATGGAGCCAGAGGGTGGCCTTAGGATAATCTAAATTACGTAAGATACCTAAACTTACAGAATTTGGGCTAATTTGATTGGCTTTGACATACAGTTTGTGACTATACTAAAAAGTTACAGTCGGCAAAATAAAAAGCATGTCCAAAAAATGTTATTGCTTATTTTGTTTATTTTAACGAACTTGATACCCAGTGACACTCGCACCATCAAGACGAATCTAATGATGTATCATTTATCAAAATCGGATGTGCCGTTGAGTAGTTACGAGCGGACACAGGAACGGACATACATACATACTACAGGTCAAACACATAACCCTCCTTTGGGCTTCGCCGCAGTCGGGTAAAAATATACACGAAAATATTTTTTATTTGCCTTAAGGTTTAGGTACACTTTATTGACAAAACTTTTTTCCATTTTCACAACCAAAACCCATGTATGGTCTCCTGGTACTTTTTCTGAATAATGAGAGTTTACTCAAACATGCAATTGGGTATGAGATTCAGTTAAACTGAAAAAGTAAAATGGAGTCTAGAAATATAAAGATAACAGTAAAAAAACACTTATATGAACATGAAAATTGTTATTTTGTCATCTTTAGTCGGATAACAAAACTAGTTATGTCTTTATAGTTCGATTGAATATTTTAGTCCGATCAATCGGTCATACAGGAAAAAAACCGACCTAATGGCCCGACTGATTGGTCTACAAGGAAATGTAATCGTCCTAGTAGTTCGACACTCGGGCTACGAGAACTTTAAAGTTCGATCAATCGAACCAACAGTAAAAAAAAAAAAATTCGACGTCCGATCAATCGGACAAGCCGATCGGACCAAGTGGCCGAAGGGCATTTTTCATTCCATGTTTATTATTTCTAAGTAAAAAATAAAGCCCAAAATTAATCGGTTTTTAAACTCAATTAAGACTCGTATGCAGGATAGTTTCTTATCAATTTGTTACCTTTAAATTTAAAGGCCAGCAAAGTTACGTTTAATTAGAAACAAGATTTATTCCTATCACTGTTATTTTCATTCAAGCATTATGCTTCGAGCCTTTTCCGCTACTGAGCATTGAATTATTTATTCATTAGCATTTGTTCAATCTCCAGAACGCTTTAGCTAAAATCTTTGGTGTTAAAAGGAAATAATGGAAAAGAATGTCGAAGGGAATAAAATGTTGAAACGCATTAGGATAATGTTTTGACTCATTTAAGAGAAAATCCAACTAAGAGAGGCCATAAAAGCGGGCGTAAAAAGCTGCATAATGTTAGGATTTCCTTATCCGGTGGTTTTGATTTGGCGGGGGAAGTGAATAAAACTAAAGTAACGTGAGATTCTGGGTAATTAATCGTAGTATTCTTGTATGCGATGAAGGACAAGAGAAACTAAGGTTTAAAATGAGATACGTTTATGTATAGAAAACGTATTGTACAAAGTAAGTAATATAATGTTAACGCGGTATGTGTGCGTTTGGGTCGCTGCCGCCAGAGCAAGTGGTAATAGTAGGGAGCCGTCCCCCGCCGCGCCCGCGCAGTCCCCGCGCGGACCTCTCGCGTTGTCGTAGACATGTTGGGGGCCCGTTGGGGGAAGCTGAAGGGGCAGTGCTTTCTGGCACTGAAGCTGCTCCCATCTCCTCTTCGTCGTCATCAGGGAGGGGGATCCTGGCAGGGTCGCCAATTCTTGTATGCGATGAAGGACAAGAGAAACTAAGGTTTAAAATGAGATACGTTTATGTATAGAAAACGTATTGTACAAGTAATTAATAGAATGTTAACGCGGTATGTGTGCGTTTGGGTCGCTGCCGCCAGAGCAAGTGCTAATAGTAGGGAGCCGTCGCCCGCCGCGCCCGCGCAGTCCCCGCGCGGACCTCTCGCGTTGTCGTAGACAACTCGTATCTAAATACTAACAGAAAAAAACCTGTTATAGTTTATCCGGCAGCGTTAGAGTAAAAAGCCATAAAACTTGTTACAATAGCATAATTACTTCGAAAGGTGACAAGTCGTAATACGAAGTAGTGAATTTCGACTTAACACTTTCTATTAAAGTTCAAAATGCTTTTTATGTTTCAAATACAAAAGATATCTTCACACCTGCATAGGGTCGTCAAAACTGTAATAAGTGGGTAAAATATTAAAACAGACATAAATCACTAAACCAGATTCAACGGAATAGGTACTAGTTGGAAATTCCCGATTGTTGCAACCCTACCCTCAATTTTTTTTTTATTGCATTTCCAATTTTTGTGCTGTCATTTGACATTGTACCTTAGTACTAACTATTACGTTAGCTTTTTGTATACGTAAGAAATCACTTACACTCATTCTATAATAGATAACCAATTAGCTCATTTTTATGACTCTTTACTCTTAAGCCGCCGGACAAACTATAGCTAAATCTCGTTACCTTTGAAATCTTCGATCTCTATCCAATTCTACCATAAAATGCACTGCTTTTGAAAATACATCCCTCGACATAAATACTCACTTTCCTCATTTGTGGCTCAATATTATATATGTAACTATTTTATAGAGTTCACTACTTAAGATGACATTTGGTAAGCATCTATACCCAAAGTATTTAAGTAAGTTGTTTTTACAAGGGCCCGTGTTTTGAACAAGGTAGAAGACAAATGTTTCCTCATGTTTGTTTACCTGTAAAAGTTTATCTATAAAACTACGACGGCAAGAGGTAAGAGGGGTTACTTTTGCCTTGTTTTATTGCCTTCTTCTTGATCAACGAGTCGCAACGAGTGTCATAAAATACCGACGGTTTTTGTGCTTTATTTTTGCTTACCTACTTACATACCTATTACTGAATGTATTTACTCAGTAGTATAGTTTTGTCTAAATTACCCTGAATTCTTTTACAGCAGGATAATTTTTTATAAAAACCTTAGATGATTATCAATCTTACTAGTAGCATTTTGAGTTACGGTGCATTTACAACTTCGTGTTTAGTAACGTTATGCTTTTTCCAGACATTTATAAGGAATAACCTTTTTGAATTTTAAAACAGACTAAATAAATACTCGTAAGAAGTTAGACATTTTTTTTCCTATTTCTTGTTATTAGGGTTCCGTACCTAAAAAGGAAAAAACGGAACCCTTATAAGATCAGTTTGTTGTCCGGCTATCCGTCCGTGCGTCCGTCTGTCTGTCCGTTTGTCAAGACCCTTTATCTCGGGAACGCGTAGAGGTTTCGAGTTGAATTTAAAACCAACTCAAGTTTATGGTCCCTTGAAGCTGTGAAAAACTCAAACTTCTAAGTTCACGTAAAAAAAGGTTATGGCCGTTTATGCCGCAAAAAATGTAGGTACATTTCGACATTTTCGATTCTCTCAAGGAAACCAAAATTTATAGGGTACTTTTCGTTGACTTAGAACTTTGAAATTTGGCAAGTAATACCGCCTTATACTACAAGTATAGGGGAAAATTTGTTTAGCGAGCTCAGTTATTGAAAGAGGAATTGAATAAACTGCAGTAGTTATGGGATTATCCGGTATCGTAGTCGTAGTGATTTCTGCACCGGCTACAATCAATTTCACTCGATTCCATCGTCTGACTCGATACTATCGAACTGACACTGATACTATTGGTTCCGACTCGGATCCGTTTAGGCTTACTCCCCAAGCTAGGGTAAAACCAAACTGAATTTAAATTTTTCACTCGATGACTAAATCTTTATCGGCTTAGTTTAAGCCGATATCGATGTTTTTTAGCGCTTGTTTGTTTCCTTAACCGCCTACACAAAAGCTCTAGCGGATCAGTGATCGATTGGTTTTAAAATGTAGTTTAGATACGTTTTTCTTGTTTACTGCTTTATATCACAAATTCATCAACAAAGGCATCGCAAGCAATGTTTCTATTACTAATTGCACTAATTACTTACGTGAAAAACTGTTAAAGCATGAGCTTTTATTTAATAGAAATTTTACTATAATATTATAAATGGAGGTTTAGTTTATTATTAACTAAATAATGGGACTAGTTTCAGTAGTTCGGTGATTTTAGTCCGGTTCATATATATTTGTTTGAACCAGACTAAAATCACCGAACTACTGAAACTAGGCCAAATAATGCGGTAACAAGTGAATGGATTAAGATGAAATTTGGCATACTACAAGACAGACTTAGATTGAAACATAGGATATTTTATATCCCGGTAAGCTCCCTTGGGATAATAACGGGAATAACGCTGGCTAGGCCGCGGGTTAATGCTACTATTGAATAATTCAATGAAATTTTTTATTGGTAAATAAAATTTACACGTCATAATATAAAGCTAGGTAGGTACCTATTTAGAGAACATTAATATCAGAAATCTTAAGAATACAATAGATCAATATTAGTAATCATCCACAGACTAAAGTGGCGTGGTGGCTTTAGTTTTGCGACAAAAGCATTAGTGAGCAAAATCTTTTCTTAATAAAATTTCTAAATACATTTAATTCATAATATAAATCACGCAAAAATTTGTACCCGTGTACCATTAAAACATGCCTCATAAATTATATCTACAATTCTACAGTGTAACAACTAAAATAAAGGTTCAGCAAGTACAATAGTTTGCATGTGTAAAGTTTAGAGCTTCAATGTTTTAAGTCTTAGGAGAACCCTTTCTTGAGATTGAATAACATTTCAATAGCTGCTTAGAGCCTCATGAATAATCAACATGGATCTAATAAAACAGCACAAGTCTCGATTCGCTTTTTATTTTACATCTCAAATGTCTTGTGTTGTTCCGCAACAATTATCAGCAAATTCCACGCTGAAAAATAATCAAACAGTTTTCCATCGATATCGAAAACTCGTTTCAAAATTAACAGTCTGGGGTGCATAATAAAACGAGTGGGGGATAATCGTGCCTTTAATCAAGCGGGCTGATTACATCATAAAACAGATATCGACTCGTTCTATTCGGTAGCGCCGTCCCTTACTGGTCCCTAACGTTAAAGCAGGAGGAATGTCGCACGATAAAAATGTCGAATAGCTTCATGGGAGGGGGTTAGGGAGGTATGCATAATTCATAATAGGCTCTGTAGAATCACCGTTCACTTACGCTTCAAGTAATGATGTGGATGGTAATTTATAAGTTTTTATGACGCGAGATAAACAAGTTTCCGGAAAGCCTCTTAGTGATATCTAAAAAGCACTTAGGTCGGATCTGTCTTAAAAAGACACTTTGAGTGGCAACAGTGTGAATAAGTATGTTATTTTGCTTTTAGTAGAAATCTTTGCGGCTTAAAGAGCCAAGGCCTGTTTGGGTTGTGTGGGTGTATACAACTGAATTGATTTTTTTTGAGGTGGCTCCGGGTGTCATGCCGTTTTATTTTTCAAAGAATAGAGATGTTAGCATCCAGATCATATTCATGTAAGTATAAATTATAATTGGGCAATTTTATTTCAAAATGTAAGGTTAGGCGAAACTTAGTTCTTAATTTAGTTTGACACTAATCGTCAGTTTTGTGGCGACCTGTTAACTGCTAGTTAACAAGACATTTTAAATAATAATGCTCAATTATGAAATCTATCAGGTAGGGCAATGAACAAAAGTACCTACATCACCGACTGTACATTAACAGGCAGAAGACACCAGCACATTTAAGCTTTGACTGTCTAGTTTCTGGTAGACATTAAAATTTAACTAGTGTCATTAGACTTACGTTAGCTACTACAGTCTATTCTATCATATAGGAATAGATAGAAGAAAAAAAAAGTTCTGTATAGTTCCAGTTTTAGGCTGACGTTCAATAAATGACATCTCTAAAGTATATGCTCAAAAATAAAATATTGATGATATTTCGTCTAATTTATTAACCAATGCTTTTTACTACTTTTTAACTCAGAATTTATAAATAATAAAAAACTAGTCCTATTTGCCTTAAAATAAGGAAAGTGCTCTTATAAAGCGGCAGTCCACTGCTGGACGTAGGCCTCTCCCAAGACGCGCCACTTTGCTCGATCATCAGCTATACTCATCCAGTTGCTGCCAGCCGCCCTGCGCAGCTATAGTTCATTATTCTTAAGGCGCGGTAGGACCTGGCTCGCATTTCACATACAAACTAGGGTCGGGCGGAATGCAGATTATTGCAGATTATCTTCGATTTCTAACATAAAAGTATACGTTATCAACCCAAACATGAGAGGATGCCCTGCATGACTGTGAAATCATGATTGTCAGGTATTAATTTTGTCAGAAAAGGTAACTGGTGATGAACAAAATGAAAAAAAATTAAAAAAATACTTTATTTTATAGTGTTTTCGCGCTACTTTTCTATCGAGCGAAGTGTTCGCTATCGTGTTCTAAGTGAGAGGAAGCCCTAGATACAGTTCTGAATATTATTATATATGTTTTACAGTGACCTAAGAGTCAAATAAGTGCTCTAAAAATGATTTGGAAACTAGGCTTCCGTGCCCGATTCTGGTCTCACCTCGCCTAAGTAATTGGTGAATAGTTACTTGAAACGCTCATAACGTTCAGTAACGTTCACGTGATTCTGTGGGGATGTGTAAGAGGCGATTGCTCTGGCGTATGTCGTTACACGACCATTACGTAAAACAAGACGTTACAGTCTATTTACATGGTTTAACAAAACAAATTGTGTTAAAATTTTACATTAAATAAATAGCAAGTATTATAACTTTACAGAAAATGTTTACAATCCCTGCTTCTGTGTCTCTCTAGAGTCTATTGTTATCCGGTATGAACTATAAGTTTCTATAATAATTTCAAAAGTAGGTAAATTGATTGACGATCAATTAACCGCTATCTGTTTTGGATAAAACGTCTATCTAACTTTAACTATGTACGTTTACCTAATACGCATTAGACAATCGTGCAAATGTAGTAAACAACTCGTTTTAGTGATTAGTTCCCGATTCGTTGCTTTCTTATTTCGTCGGATTTTTGTTTCGACGGATTTTTGTGTCACCGGATTCTTATTTGTTTCGTATTCCGTAGTTTTGTTTAATTTTGTGTAACTAAAATAAATGAAACAAGAATCCGACGAAGAAAAAATCAGGCGAATCGATAATCTGTCGCATCGGGAACTTAGTTTTAGTGATTATCGTTTCCTTTAGTTTTATGGTAATGGGTGGTCATGGCGTTACTTTTCTCTATAACAAGAACCTGATAGCCTCCGATTACATCAAAATCATCTCGACAACATACTTATTTTATAATTAAAAGCAAAAAAAGTAAAAAGTATTTATTAGTATGTTAGTATCTTCAGAGCAAATCTTGCAAGCTGAATTTGGACCACTTCCTAACGTTCGATTGGGCTCAAATTTGCTATGCTTGAGTATCTTTGGTGAAATTGCTTTAAAATTATACCACAGAGCTGATCTGATGATGGAGCCGGGACGTGGCTATAAGATCATCTAAATTGCATTAGATAAACCCAGAGTCTTTGGGCTGATTTGGTTGGATTTGACATGTAGTTTGCGGCTATACAAAAAAGGTACAGCCAGTCAAATAAAAAGCGTGTCTAAATTATCGTATGTGTGTGTGTATTAATGACGACACGTTTAGCCTAGTTAGAGTGACACCGCCTACGAAGCTAGAGGTCCCGGGTTCAAATCCTGGTAAGGGCAAATATCTGTGTGATGAGCACAAGTATTTGTTCCTGAGTCATGGATGTTTTTATTTATTATAAAGTATTTATTTATCTATGTATGTATATTGTCATCTAGTACCCATAGTACTATGGGGTGGGTGAGCATTGCTTAGTTTGTAGTAGATTTGTGTAAGATTGTCCCGCGATATTTACTTATTTATTTATTATTATTTTTTGACTGAAACTTATTATGCTAGAGTTCGATTCTATGTAATAAGATGTTACATCGAGTTACCTAGTTTAGCTTCTTATTGCGTATGAACTTATAATAAACTGATGCTTTCTTTTTCAGGTAAGGACCAGAGTAATTCAGGGTGATCTAACCGTAAAATATTTAGGTACGAGCCAACTTCAGTAAGTAACGTTTTAGCAGATATTAAACTGCGAATATTTGTGTATCTCTTGACTGTTCATTGATATTACTATAGCATAAAACTCGTTGCTACTTTCAGTAAGTGCTGGCTATTTGGAACATGGAGTGTACTAGAATTTAGAATTTCGAAATGTCCGCAAATGTAACATAAACTTTCAAGCACGTGCTATTAAATGTTAACTGAAATATTTGAAATGTAGTTACTTAAAACTATTTTTCTATTGCGACATCTTTGCGGTATTATACTGGTTTACTAGATTTTTATCTTACTCATCAATGGCGTAGTACTTTCCTATTTTCACAATAAATACACACCAGATTTCGTATCAGATTGAGAATTATAAATTGATAGTGCAATGTAGGCGTTGATATTTGTTTCGAATTTGTTCCCAAGAAGAAAATAATACGGCGCCATGTTAACCACCGATTTTAGGAGCCCGACTCGAAGTAGCCCGGATGTCTTCGTTGGTACCTATCTAAAAAAACTTTATGATAAAACTGCTAGTCCGACCCTCTCAAGGTGGACCGGGACTAGCGACCTGGTTCGACCTCAGAGAACGCCACGGCCCCCACCTAGTTCGAACATTGCTACATCCAGTAAGGAACGCAAGTTAGTCAGGGCCTCAGGCTTCAAAAAAAATCATAAAACAATCTTCGACCTCTCTATTCTATTCTCTATTTTGCTGGCTTTGTGCACTGCAGTCATACTCAGTTTTGCTTTTATTCTGCGGCAACTCTACTACCCCTAGGTTGTATGGAAGAGATCGCTTATTAGCAATAACACCGCCTGTTGTTTACCATTTAATATGCTGTCCTAGATGTAAGTGCTTTGTTGCACAATGAACAATATTGTATTGTATTCAATTGTAATCCTGGGATAAACTGAAAAATTCTGAGAATAGTTTGAGCATCGATATTTCAAAAAGTATGGTAGGGAACGTTTACTAAAGGCTGAGATTATTATGAATGAATTGATGTTCTTGAGGTCTTAACACGTTCCCTGTCCCGTGATCCCACATAATTATGGGTCACGGCAAGCCTTAATACAAAGCCGTAAGCCCGTAAGGTTTACAGTTTAAATTGGGACTGTGAACGTATTAAACAAAAAGCTACTTTCGCCTAGAACCTTATTAACTTCAGATTTTAATAATCAATTATCCAACATGCAGTGTTCTTGTGACAAAGTAGAGTAATTTAGTGGACTCCAGTATTGACTAACATAAGCCTTACATCCTAAACTTGCCGACTGCAGGCAATACGCCAAATAAATAGAAGTTAGTAATTGCTTGGGAACCCACTTAACGGATATGTAGCATGACATCAGCCATGTTTATGGCTTGGCAGTATAATTTTAATAGCAGTGTCGTAGCTATTTGCAGATTTAATGGAATAAAGTGATATTAAGAGGAAACGTGAGCCCGTGTTTTGGACGATTTCCCATACAGAGCATACAATCGTTGACATTTGTTTTATTTCTGGTTTATAAAACTGAATTATTATATAAAAGCAACCTTCTAAGCCAAAGGACCTCAGGAATGTTAAAGTCACGTTTTTCTATGACTAACAAAATGTCTAAGATCATCAACTAAGACAGAGAGATCGAATTAATTTACTTTTTATGGTTCCGTATCCTAAGGGTGCCATCAGAACCCTATTATTAGGGTTCCGGACCTTAAGGTTGCGAAAGGAACCCTATTACTAAGCCTCCGCTGTCTGTCCGTCTGTCACAGGGCTCTATCTCTTGAACCGGAATAGGTAGCGACTTGAAATTTTCACAGAATGTGTATTTTTATTGCGGCTATAACGAAAAATAATAAAAACAAAATAAAATGAAAAAAGGGGGTCCCTATACAAGAAACGTTTTTCTGTCGGTAGGTCAGGCTCTATCTTTTGAACTGTAATGATAGAGACTTGCGATTTTTACAGGGTATGCATTTCTATTTCCACTATAAGATCAAATAATTAAAACAAAATAAAAGCAAGAGTTAAAGGGGGTCCCCATACAAAAAACGTGTTTTATCTGGCATTTTTTGCTTAATTTTAGTAAAGGTAAGAGAGATGCTTGTTATGTTCACAGAATGTGTACTTCTATTGCCGCTATTGCAACAAATAATAAAAACAAAATTAAGTTAAAAATAAAAGGGGTCCCCATACCAGAAACGTGTTTTTTTTTATACCTTTTTGCTCGTCGGTGATATAGAACCCTTCGTGTGCGAATCCGACTCGCACTTGGCCGTTTTCTTCTTTTTTTATAGCCTCCGACCCGCCTCGGCTTCGCACAGTGTTTCTCTATTATATTATGCATGTATTATACATATAAACCTTCCTCTTCAATCACTCTATATTCTATCTATTAAAAAAACCGCATCAAAATCCGTTGCGTAGTTTTAAAGATTTAAGCATACATAGGGACAGAGAAAGCGACTTTGTTTTATACTATGTAGTGATTCACGTGTCCCACTACTGGGCAAAAGCCTCCGCTCTTCTTGCAGTTCATCGTAGCGCTACTCCTTGTGAAATGTGACCAAGTTTTCCAACCGTCTCCTTTTCGTTCTGCCTCGGTTTCGGTAGCAACCGGAATCGGGTTAAGGTAGTTACCGAGTGGACTCCATTAGTCAACCTTGTTTGTTCCATATAACAGCCATAGCTCATAGTTCCGGCGTTTATAGTGTTAGCGTTCATAAAAAAGAAGTCTGTAGTGAGCTGGTTTGGTCTCTTGGTTTTGTTTTGAACGGAAACGAAATACAATTAATTATAGCACTACAAGTGTTAAATGTGATCAGCGTCAGAAATAATTATGACAAAATTAGAAGGTAAATGTGTACCAGTGGCGTGGCGTAAAAGATATCCTAGGGCAAGCCGGTGCAGATTTGGCTTACATTTTCCTTAAGAGCTCTAGAATAAGGTGGTCAAAAGCCTGATATTAGGCAAGCCGGTAGGAATCGTGTTGTTTGGATGCCACGCCACTGATGTGTACATTATAGTCAATCTAACTGATAATTGTATTCTATCTCGTAGGTAATCTGTCCTTTTTGATCCACATTTTATTAAATCCATAACGCGTCCCAAACATCTCTCAAATACAATTATTATAACGTTATATAGCCTATTTTGTGTCCCACCGCCGGGCATAGGCCTCCCCTCTCCTTTTCCTCTCATCTCTATCTTGAGCATTGCTCTCGCCAATAGGCTACTTGATGACAGTTCAAATCAGCTTCTTTTTATGAAGTGTCAAAACGCTCCGTAAGTATATGCAGTTTAGTATGAAATACTATCATGTGGCGTCATGCTCAACATGGTGCCTTATTTTTAGTTTTCATCATTGTAAAATCGTTGATGGCACGAAAATAAGTCTGAATGATTTTATCCGGGCTATTTTGGAAGCGTAATTTGCTGGTTAGAGTTAATGAATTTATTTTGATTGTTGTCAAATACCCTATTGCGGTGGAATGCATCCAGTAGGCTTATGATGCTACGTTTTGTCGCGCGATAAACAAATGATAAAGCATCCGTCACTCTCACACACATATTGTCAGAACGTGACGGATGATATATTATTTATTTATCGCGCGACAAAGCGTAGCATCATAAGCCTACAGGGTATCGACATCTTCTCGGTGTACCTCTTCTAGAATGACCCCAATACCAATTATATAATTGTAAAATGAGTAAGGACTGGGGACTTTATCTATGATTTTCATAATATAAATATTTTTTTTAGATTTCTACGATGTTTTTTTTAGAAACATTTCGAAGAATACAATCAAGGCAAAGGAAGATTGCTTAATATGTAAAACGCGTTGTGATTCGAAGGCGCCTCGAATTTGTTACACGAACGTGTTAACGGTTTTAAGTAAATTGTGAAAAGGAATTCTCGCCTTTCACGGGAAAAACATGGTTTACAGTCGAGGAAAATTTGAATCGCCCGTGACCAATGTTTTTTGATCATAGAGGAGCTTTCAATAAGTAGTAAGTACTTTGAGAATTAAGGTAAATGTGCTTGACACGTTAATGCCCAATAGCCCCTCCATACCCCTTGTTGTCACCTTTATTACTAATTACTTAACATTCAACATGGCAACTGAGACGGTGTCAAGCACTCGGACGTCTTCCTTACGCAATATGAATTAACAATAAAAATACGATAGAAATTTCTAATAATACATATATTTAAGTTATGTAGATTTCTTTTTGTGCCAATAAAAACAAAGTGTTTTGGTATTTGTGTGTCGATGATCAGCAAAAGTGAAAGTAGTAAATGAAAAAAATATTCAATATTTTTTCTACTTCTGTACTTTTATCTGTGTTTTACTTGGTCACGAACACTAATATAAGAACATACATAATATGAGTTCAGAGAATTCTATATTCTATTCCTATTCCCCATAACAGCACTAGTGTCGTTATAGTCACTTTACGTTATTGCTAGCAGCCACAGACTTCTAAATCTAGGTTGACCTTAGGTCAAGGATTAAGCGCTCAATTCTAACTTTACGATAAAAATGCACAACTACCAACTTAACAAACAATTAAATTCCTACGGCTTTTAAGAAAAACAAAACTTTCCGAACTAAATTCATTGATGCCAACATAAAAAAAAGTATTTTTAATATATTCACTGCGTGTCAATTAAAAATAAAAAAAAAGTTTACCATAGACACATACTGTCCAGTCATACGTCATATTTGCCTTGTTTGCAGGTTATGCCTTGTTTGTATTTTATATTTTAAAAAACCTAGTCGTAGAAAAAGTATTGTATGCAAAGTTGTATAATTAAGTCAAAAAACGCTCATTGCGTCTCTATTTGCGATACTCGCCGCGTTCGCGGCTCGTATCGCAACTCACGCAATTCGCATTTTTTGAACCTTCTTATACAACTGTTGCATAGAATACTATTTACTGCACCAACTGACCGTCGTCAAACGAAACGTCTCGAGGCTATCCAGCCATTCCAGCTTGATTGCTCAAAGGGATAAAAAAAGCTGAAAGAACTTTTTGGTACTTTATACCATGTTCAATATCAAAAAGAGAAGAAATTTATCTAATTCACAAAATAGGACTGGTCAAACTATAATAGCTAAATTAGAGACAGGAATTATACTCGACAATACAATGTTACGTAAAAATAGTATTTGAAGGCATTCGTGTCGAGTTTCGTGTATCTTGTCGAATAAATAATAACAGTTAACAGCGATTTTTTAATTGAGCTAATGATTAAATACGTTTTTATTTATAATCTAATATAATGTAGGTTTTTTCCAATAGACACACTATATTACGAAAGATGTAATTTTCTTCATTCCTTAGATCTTCTATTTTGCCATTTAAACCTTTAAACTGAATCAAAGGGCAAAGTTTTCGAATGAAACAAAAAAAGCTCTATATAACCAAAACACAAAAAAGTATTGTTATCAGAAATTTAAGCAGGAAACAAATAATTAATTTACTCACAAAAACGTTTCTTTCGACATCACAATGATTTTGGCAACCCTTCGATCGCCTGGAAGATATTTTATTATACAGCCAAATTTACCAGGAAACCACTTTCCAATTTAATTTGATATACAGTAGGCGTAGGGAATCTTAAAGGGATTCCGTCTTTATTGTTCATCAAAAGCTTCCCCCATCATTCCGCCATAACGGTATTAGCTTCGAAACTGGAAATAAATAAGTATAATTATCTTTTTATGGTGACCCCTAGTTCATCAAAGAGATCGATTTTATTTGCTTTTAGCACGGAATGTTTAGTAGCTGATAAAAGAGCACTCGAACTTCAGCCGTTTTTAGTATAGTTTTATGTATAAAATACAGGCTGTTACATAATTGCGTAAAATTGACGTTTGATGCAAAAAAAATATGACTTTAGTGTAGTACAATCCATTCAGTATTTTTATCTCAACTATGCGAAAATTATACTTACACGCGAGTTGTATTTGGTGCTATTTGTTGGTTTATTTTTTGCCAACAGAATAATGTGAGTTTTGGTGATAACACGGTTCTATATTTTTAACGGTTCTATATTTTTTCTTGGAAAAATATAGCTGACAGAACTTTTTTATACTTGGACGATACTTTTCTACACGGACGAAGCCGGAAATGTAAATATTAGTGGGCCTAATATATCAAAAGATTTATAAATAAATGTCTCTAAATGTCTGAGATCAGTAGGCTTATGATGCTACGCTTTATCACGAGATAAATAAATGATAAAGCATCCGTCACTCTCACATACATATTGTCAGAGCGTGACAGATGTTTTATCATTTATTTATCGCGTGACAAAGCGTAGCATCATAATTCATATAAGCCTACAAGTGGTTTTACAGGATGTTCTTATTACTTTATTTTTCGTGAAGCACGTTTTCATTTTGTTGTGTTCCATAATTATGTCTTGTTTTATTAGTTTAATCAGTGCGTTGTCTGTCAGTCACTGCTAAAAATATATTTACATAGATTTGCATCCTTACAGCTATTCATTAAGCCGGCTGTAAAAATCCTTTGACAAACAATCAATTTGAGTAGCCCACAAAAACATGACATGTATAAATTTAACAAGGGATTAAAATCCCCCGCGTTAATGCCAGTCCTATCGGACTTCAAAGGGCTTTGTTTACGCATTCAACCCAAGTATCGATATCGATATGCGTAAAATATAACTGGCAAAAACAGGGTTGCCACGTACGTTAATAATACTTTTCATCACACTTGCTCGAAAATGGTGTTGTTAAACGTAGGTTTTGCGGGCCGTAAATGACCTATTACGCCCTAGGGCGTAATGGTTTTCTTTTTAAATTTGAAACGCTGGTTCTGTTTTACTCTTATTTGTCATGTTCAAAGGAAACGCCAACTTACTTTTTTAACTTTTATTACTGAAATATTTATTTAAAGAGAACTGTTATTGCAAATACATGTAAACACATATTTCTGTAACATTAATGAAATGTTTAAATAGTGCATTTCAGTATTTTGCAAATATAAAATCAACCATTTTAAGTCTTTACCGCTATGGTTTCCGAACGTGACTTGACATTCGCATTGTCTATGGATATATGTCACTAATGTCACTGTCAGTGTTACAATTTTATTTAGGTTAAGTAAGGTTATTTTAATCAGATTTCCTCACAAGTGTGATGAAAAACATTGTGTGTGCCACGGGCGGTTAAGGAATTACAAACTCGTGTTGTTAAAGCCCTCGGCTTCGTCTCGGCCTTGTAGCAAACACTCGTTTGTAATTCCTTACTTACCGCCCTTGATAAATAATTTACTACTACTATTTAGCATTTACCTTTTTTTCTATCCATTACTATGGGACAGTGTCTAACTCTCTCATTGTAACTGTCTGTAGACGGAAAAAGTCTGTACTTTGAAGATAATTAGAAAAAATAGGCCTTATAATCTATAATTCGATTTTTTGCGTTTTTAGAAGTAAATTTAGAAACAGCTGTATGGAGTTTGATGTAACCTTCAGTAAAATGTTAACCGAGTCCTCCTTCATAGGCAATAAAAATCATGAACTTGGTTTAAAGGAAATAATAAATTTTTGTATTTTGTATTCTTCATTATTGGATTTAAGGGATTGAAAATTGGCGGTCACATTATTGCAGAGATATCAAGAAAACTAAATTTAAAATTAAGTCTACCCACTATATTTTCCCCCTCTATTGCGCCATCGCACAAGTTGTCTTCCTCCATTCGACGCTCGTGGAAGCTACTAAGCTTTCGGTATCGTAATATGATAATAGTTTACGCTTCCCAGGACCTACAAATAGTTAAGGGGGTTGTAAGTGTATGAGTGGGCGTTTAGTTCTATCTATAATTTTATTATTTATTAACGCGAGCGAAGCTACGGGCAAAAACGTGTATAGTATAAAATATAAATTTTCTTTTTGATCAATAAGTGCCAGCTTTGATTGATTTGTTGTTATGAGTACGCTGTTACCATCAAACAAGACGGTTATAGAGTTTAATAATTTCGCAATAAACAGGAAACTCGTGAACAAAAGCCTCAACTAGTAGTAACGAGCGGATGTCCCGGCCATTGACTGGCAACCCTGCCCGTCCTTTGGGAGAAATGTCGATAAATATGTATGTATTGGGTCGACAGCCCTGTGTCACCTGGGATATCGTAATTGCATTCTGGTCCCAAATTGTACATAAAATTTACTCATAGTTAGACTAGTTGAACAAGTCGTTAATGGACGCGGTGTCATGGTGGGAAGTTTATTAATATTACGTATGAAAGGAACTTTGTGTTTGACATGTGGTATTTGAGTCACTTTAACAGCTTTGCTACGTATGACAGAGATAGCGTTTGTGGTTAGAGTCCGCCAAAGTCAACACTTTAGAAGTAGTCTCATCTATCCACTTCAACATCAACGTAACACAAACATTTATCTAATTCTGACTTTACTTAAGTTATGTATGTATTACTGAATTGACAACATTTCATATTTTCAAAAGATCTTAATTCGAAAACCATTTGGGTAAAACTGTATTTTATGCTCAAAAAAAATATTTTTGGATTTTTTTTCCCATTCATTTTGGAAAAAATCGTCAATTCGTGTGAACCGGAAGTGTGACGTCATTTTCCCTGCATTATCGAGAGAGACCTTAGTGCTGAAACGATTAAAAAGTGTATGGTATCCGGTTGTCATTTTCTGACATACTTGCCGTCTGACGTTTATTTGTTTTGAAAATTGTTACAACTGCTTAGCGGCTTTAGAAGTTTAATTTTCTTACCGTTGGTTCATTTGCACGTTTTCGAAGACCTTAAAAGACTTGGCACTTTCCCACTGGACTCCGATAACGCATTCAAACATTATTAACTTGGCATTCTTTTACCGGACACCGATTTTTTTCATATAATGAAGACATCAGAAGGTTTTTCTCAGGCTGATAGCACGAATCTGCCGCGTGTTGAAATTATGATGATGGAGTACACATCGGCAAGTGATAAATATAATCCAGCCCAAATAAGAGGAGCAAAAGCATCGTTGTCTTCCCGAACTTCCTATGTTGACAACGCTGTAACGCCTGACAGTTATTTTTTAATCGTAATTGTCGCTCTGGATTCTAGTTTTTTTAAATCGTAATTGTCGCTCTGGATTCTAGTTGGGAAAGTGACGTCATTTTCTACATACGCCCTTTTAGAATGAGCTACTTTTCAAACTGCTATTTTTAATTGAAAAATTGAGTTAAAACGAAAAAGAAAAAATACGGGTAGCTTAAAATTCCACCTATTTTCTATCCAGCTCATAAAATGAAGGAGTAGAAAATTTGAAATATTGTCAATTAACATAACTTGATGTAAAATAGAACCTGTGTGTTTTAGACTTCCGTATCCTCTCAATGTTTAACTCATTCAATTTCTTTCTACCGGAAATGTTTATAAAAATTGACGGGAACACTAAAACACCATGTTTTAGGTGTGGAAACCCCGCAACAGTATGTATGTATGTATGTATGTTTATTTATTGCTGTAGCTTTAAGATTACATTGAATCATAATAAATATAGTAAATAACACGCTTCATATTATACTATAGCTTGGCAACTTCGTTGCTGACACTCACATGTGTGCTTTTTGTTATGTGCAGCTGTAAGTACTTACACAAGTTACCGTCGGTCACCGTTCGTGTTGGCGGTAACTTGTGTAAGTAGTTACGGCTGCACGTAACAAAAAGCACACGTGTGAGTGTCACCAACGAAGTTGCCAAGCTATAACTGAAAATGATTTTAATCGGAATAGGTGACAACGGTTTCATCATAATTATTATAATCACTTAAGTCAATTATAACTTAATATTACAAAATTTAACTCTGTACCACGTAATTTTATCTCTTTAGAACATAAATTAGCATCGTACGAGGTAATCTTACTCGTGAAACAGGGCAAGGCTCGTGATTTTATTACGGCGTGTATGAAATTTATGATTTAATTCACCTGTGTGTTCCACTTTATAATAATTTCGCTCATAAACGGGCAATTAGGACATCCGAATCGCAATCAAATCGCAATAACATTTATGGTGACTTTTTAGATGAAACATTGAACTCATTGAACTGTCTTCCATTTTGTTCTTGTGATGTTCATAAACAGTAAGAAAGTCGTATACATCAGTCACATATTAGTATTTATTGCAAATATTAGGTTGATTATAGCACTAATAAAAAATCAAGTGATTGTTTTTTACGTGATACCATCATTCAGGCAATCGCAAGTTTTACCACTTTTTACTCGTAAACTTCAATAAAAGCAAAGTAAAAAAAGTCATTATTATAATGATAAGATTATTAGACATTTATTCGCAATCAAGAGTTCCGCTGTTAATACATAGCATAGAAATAAAAAATACTATTTAAATATGAAATATGATATAATGTCATTACAATATGAAAAGCTTCGAAGCAGACAAAAGCCACTATATTTCGCATCAGCATTTTCATTTCAGTCCGCGCTAGTTATTCGACATACGATCAAAAAGTTCCGAAACGACCAACGGAAGTCGACTAAGCAGAAATTCAGTCCAATTTCCTGGTATGTCATATTTATTGGCCCTTCGCCGGTTCGTTCGGAAATGCTGAGTGTAGGCATCCCGAACGATCGACGTCCATATTCTGATTATTGTTATGTTATCGTAATGTTATAATACTAAAATAAGTATGGTCTTATTTTCATGTGTTAGAAAAATAGCAACGTAGGTAGTTACTTTAAACTGATTGTATTATTTTACGAAAATTCTAATTATACACATTTGAATTACAAAAATGCGGCGTTTATCTAATTTGTTACATTCAACAACAATAACTTAACGTAAAGGGTAATTAATTTCTAGTTCTTTTTAAATTTTATAAGCGGTATGATAAAAGTATTATGATGCCAATGCAAATAAATAATTGTCACAGAATCCAATGCTCTGTGGCTATATGTAGATAACAACATGAAGTTTTGTTCCCACCCTGTATCAGAATCGGATGTCAGTGCCGAGTTAACGAACTGACAACCTTGCGGAGTTTATGTTCAGTAGAAATATGCTTTTGGAATTACGAACGATCTTTTCACGTGGCAGGTGAATATAGATTTTGACAAGAGGTTTATTGGGTGTAAAATTGGAGGTATGCTTATGGCGACTATGATATAATTTTAATACGTACCTTTTTTATAATCCATAAAAATATTTTGTAAGGGTGGAATCACATCTATCAGTATCGAATCGCATTTTATATAATGGAAAACTGTTATTCTGTATGAAGTTGCGTCCGCATCAATTCACCTTTCCGCATCGATTCAGCTTCAACATTAAATGCGTATATGTGTAGCAATCCATTTAACACGCTGAAGGATGTTTATTCGAGTTAACGCAAGAGAACGGTTGCTTACGCGTGAGACGGGATGCTTGCGAATGAGAAAGGCCCTAGCAACTCCAACTGCGGCGTAGCACAAACACAAAATAGGTACTTAGCTTGCAATATCCTTTAGCAGTTGAAAGCATGCGATGATATGACATCCTTTAGTACAGGTCGATTCACACGAGCTGGCACGAATGGATTGATTGAATGAATGATAATGTTTATGTGTGCATCACAAATTGATTAAATACAGGTTGATCCAATAAGCGATAATCATGGTTTTAGACTATCTCGTCTCATAACTTCTTAAAATCAGTCTGCATTATGTATTTTATGAGCAACAAAAAAGCCCTACCTATTTTACAATACAATCGCAACCTTGTTTGCACACTGTCGCCGTGAAGCGCAGAAATTGCATGGAAACATCTCTAAATTTCGTAAGAGTTTCGCATATTTTCGCCAAGATTTCGTAGATTGCGGTATCAGTGTGAAAACAGGGTATAAATAAAAATCCATGATAGTAAAATATTTGTAGCGAACCGTCGAATTTATCTTTCTGCCTTATGTTTTATCTGCTTAGTCTTACTAATGTGCAGATTTTATGTATTTTTTATTTTTTTCTTGAATAATGAAAAAGTTTGGATCCTCCCGTATAAGAACTTCACTCGATAGTGACAAGTGACATTACTTTCGTTCAATTAATTCGTGCCAGCTCTTGTGAATCGACCTGTAGTTGAAAGCATGCGATGGCATTATTTTGTTTTTATTTATGTTTTATTTTTATAGCAACAATAGAAATATACATTCTGTGAAAATTTCACGTTTCTACTTATTACGGTTCAAAAGATGCAGCCCTGTAACAGACGGACATCGGAGGCTTAGGGTTCCGTTTGCACCTTTTGGGTACGGAACCCTAAAAAACGCGATTGCTGTGGACATTGCAACTCGCTTTTATTCACGACAGTCGTGTTTTTTTTATAGCGAAGTATCTATGCAATAAAGTTAATATAATGTGTAGGTATGTCATAATCAAAAATCGAGAGGAATGTATTTGCAAACGACGCCTGAATTTTTTACAAAATATTGAGGACATAGTATATACCGGCAATTCATTTAAGAAATATGGCTCATATTTTATTAGTCGAGGAAATTATTAAGAACAGATCTTAAATCTTCTTCGTGTTTGAATTCCAGGTGAATAATGAATATCGTAACGAGCATGATCCCATGGGATTCACAGAAACCTCATACTACGCGTTTAAGCTATTCATAATTCCTTATCCGAAGCATCTTTTATAACTTGAGCCACAAGTTTATAACAGCAAAGATTCCGCCTGGAGCTATTGGCAATTATGGCGGCCTATCGCACCTCAAAGTGAGAGCGGCTAGATGAGACGCTTTTCACGCGCCCGTGACGTCACTGGCTCGCTAAATGACGCCGCTGCAAGGGTTTACTCTCAAAGACGCTTTCCCACTGCTTTTATAGGATTACGAAATCTATGTTTCTGTTTTCAGGATTTTGAGTTGATTTTCTATGCACATTCATTACGGATTCCGGTGTTTGAAGAATTTGCTGCTCAATTAGTTTTATTTCTTACTGATTAGTAGAAGTGAAATTTTACCGTCGCAACATACCGACCTACTAAGGCATTTGAAAAAATAGCCTATTTAATGTCCTTTTCTTCTATATTCAGGCGTTTTTAACTTTCTTTTACTTAGGTTAAGGTGCCTACCAAATAAGAATTTAGTCATCAATATTATACATTTATCAAGTTGTTATGATTATACTCTGTCCTGTTAGATATTTAAATAAAGGTAAACAAAAAAACCACGTGACTCGGCTCGTTCAGCCAGTAGTATTGCGCCACAGATACAAAACGTTACTTTGATTGGCTGAACGAAGCGAGTCACGTGGTTTTTAGGGTTCCGTAGCCAAAATGGCTAAAAAGGAACCCTTATAGTTTCGTCATGTCCGTCCGTCCGTCCGTCCGTCCGTCCGTATGTCACAGGCATTTTACTCAAAAACTACAAGACCTATACTGATGAAATTTGGAATATAGATGTCTTGTAGATGCCGCAACTAAGTTTGGTAGTTAAATAATAAAAATAAAAAAATCTAGGGGGGGCACTCCATACATGTAACAGAAGCTAAAAAAAATTTTTTTCACAAAATGTCAACGTGTGGTACATAGTTCGACAGCTCTTTTGAAAACATTTTAAGGTTCTTAGGTAATGTTTGTGATTAAGTGAATACCTTTGGAAATAATCGCTCCGAAAGTTGTGAAAATTGTGTTCTCCCCCCTCTATCTTCTAAACCGTGTGTCCGAAAAATATAAAAAAAATTACAAAGATAACGCTCATATAATACTTTCAACGAAAATTATTTTCAACAAGATCGGATTAACCGTTTTTGAGTTATTGCCGATAAACTGCGCTTCTCAACAAAAGGACGTAATTGCTATGAAGATACGCTCTTTTGTTGTTGTACTTTTTTTACATAAAAGTTTTAAGATATTCCGACGACTGAGAATGAAAATTTTCATCCAAATTTCTACATACGCTAATAGATTCAGCTAAACAAAGTCTCAAAAAAATAACAGCAAATTTAACATTTTTATGCTTTCAATTAGGCATCTAATGAACTTACTCACTTCGCTTACTGCTCACAAATTAAGGTTTTACTTTTGTTTAAATGCTAACAAAACCAATGGTCCAAAGGTATTATCTGCGAGCAAAATGTCAGACATAGGTCGTAGACGGGCACCTTTAAGCTTATCTTGCTGCCAGTAAGTACACGCTGTAAAGTTCTTTTGTTTTCGAGATCACATCTAGTTTCATTTGATAAGACAATCGTTGTTTTAAAATCTTAGTAGTCCTCAGTGGCATTGTGGTGGGCCGTTTTGCGCGATTTTCTGAATATCGCAATGCAATACTGCCGTCCTAGTCTAAAAGGCGACTTTTACTATGAACTTCCATAGCAAAAAGTCGCCTTTTAGACTAGGATGGCAGAATAGCACTATAAAGGTGCGTAATTAAGGAAAATAATTTAAAAAATGTAGGTTTATACTTTTAGCCCTCTTCCAGCAGCGAAACAATGAAAATAGGAGTAATTTTCGGTGATTAAAAAAAATATCATATTACAATTATATTACTGATTTATAATGTCAACTTATAAGTACATATATAAAAGTTGCGTCTTTGAGCTAATTCAACATGTAACTAAGTATGGTCAGACCGATGTGGGTTTGGTTTTCTTATTACTGAGGTTGTATTGAGGTCGAATAGTAGTCGCTTTGAATGTAATCTTAATAACCTAACCTGCTAAATCAGGGACAATTAGTTAAACCTAAAAGCCACATAACTAGTGCTCGTGAATGACTTTTCAATCAAACTTCAAATCAAAAGAAAATTCAAATCAAACTCCTCCAAGCTTTGTCAAAGGTCCCATCGTTTAATGAACCTAGCCAGCGTTTAACTGCATAGATAAACTACTAACTGTGATAGTCCTCAGACTGCGCGTCTCTGGGGAGCTAATCAAATGTCTGGGCCAAGTTTGCTGTTCGTAGCTGCGAGCCGAGCTCTTTACGGATTTAATAATAAGCTTATTAACGGCACTTTCCTGCAAAAAAATAAACGTACAGATTGTACGTCGATTTCAACACAAAACATTAGTTAACTATTAAAGTTATTCTTATTATTTGTAGAATTACGCTTACGTATAAATAAAATACGCTTAAATATAACAAAAAAAGCTCGGTCGTAGCGAATTAAAGAATGAGATATCATTGTTTTTATGTAAGGTAACTTTACCTACATGAGGACCCTTAAATAGTACATTACTTACCTAGGGCAGTAAAACAAAGAATGTCTCAGATCGCAGGTCTTTGATAAATATGCGATCTGAGGCTTTCTTTATTACCGCCCGTGGTAAGTACAACATTTTACGTCTCTCCCAGGCCAGGAAGTGGGATTTTCTGCACGCCTAGCGTGCGGTAATTGCCACTTTATGGCCAAATGTGAAGTAAAATATAATATTTTAAAATGGTACCTACCTGTACATACATGCACAGAGCACTTGAAGAACGTCTTCACACTACATCCACATGAAGATCCGTTAGAGGATCAAAAAGAAATAACTGACTATTTAGACACCACAAAAGATATCGAGGAACCACCCTCTAAATTCACAAAAAATTAAGTCATCAAAGTTATACGCAACTCAAACTCCAAAAAATCACTAGGATACGATCTGATAACAAATTGTCTACTGCAGAAATTACCGGGTTCCGGAATAAATTATCTTACGTCACTATTCAATGCCATGACAAGGTTTCAATTTTTCCCTCCACAATGGAAGGTAGCGCAAATTATAATGCTGTTGAAACCAGACAAACAACCCGAAAAAGCAAAATCATAGAGGCCCATAAGTTTACTTCCCATCCCATCAAAAGTATATGAATCCCTATTACAACAACGCTTACTACCAATACTTACTCACAGAAAACGAATCGAATTAATCCCCGATCACCAGTTTGGATTTTGAAGCAGGCATGCTAACATAGACCAGATACATAGACACACATAAAAGGTCATGGAGTCCCTTGAGTTACAAAACCTACTACACTAGTGTAGTACAAAGGATTACTTTATAAAGCTAAAACTGCATTGGCTACTTGTATGAAATTCTAAAATCCTTTCTGCAAAATAGGCATTTTATCGTTCAAAATGGAAAAGCACTATCAGAAGTGTGCTCAATAAAAGCAGGAGTTCCGCAGGGCAGTGTGCTGGGACCAATAATCACCTACTCTTTACCACTAACTTACCTACCTACATCTACAAAATACAAAATTCGCTGATGATCTACTATCCTAGCTACGCATAGCGATCCGAGGATAGCCTCACAGATATTGCAAAACGGCCTAAACAACATATCCAACTGGCTCAAGAAGTGGCGCATAAAATCGAATGAAACCAAATCAGTAAACTTCACATTTACATTAAGACGGGGATCTTGTCTCACAGTCACATTAAACAACATAGAAGTTCCCCAAGCCGACCATGTGAGATTATCTTGAAATGCATTTAGACAAAAGACTCACATGGCAAAAGCACATATTCACTAAAATAAAGCAACTTGGCCTGCAAACTAGAAAGTTCTATTGGCTCATTGGCCCTAAATCCCTACTGACTGTCTCTCGAGAACAAAATACTAAAACCTATCTGGACTTACGGGATCAAACATTGAAATATTACAAAGGTTCCAAAATAAAATACTGCGAATGATAATTAACTCTCCTTGGTATCTGCCCAATGAGCTACTACACCACGACCTAAGATACGAGTAAAACATGAAGTTCCAAGACACACAAAATCGTATAAGGAACTCATAGCACACCATCCAAACATTCTCGCCCGCTCACTAATGGACGATGTAAAACAAGCGCGTCGGCTAAAGCGAAAAATACCACAAGATTTAGTCTAGAGTTTGGACTAAGTCTTGTGGTATTTTTCGCTTTGGACTCCAGACACAGTGAACCAGCTGTTTAAAAGAACAGGATGTGGCACAGGTCACATGCCGAACACACCAATATAGCAACAACCAACATACTGCTTAATGTCCCAATGAAAAATGAGACAGATTGTAGTAAAACAAAGGGGAGAAAAATACATGCACAATATCCAGTCTTGTTGTTAGAAGCCAGAATACATGTAATCTGGGGGCACGGCAGTGCCCCCGCCAAGTCGAGCAAAACAAAGGCACTTTTCTCGAAGCCATTCAGGCCATTTTCAGCCTCCCGTAATTTTGTACTGGCTAAAGCTAGAACCCTGAAATTTCAGGGATATATAGGGCTCAATAATACTTATTTATATTCTCAATATCATTTAATTTGAACGTGTAGTTTAAGAACTATTGCATGTCAAAGTTCCTTAGTTTTGTCACTGACTCACTCACTCACTGATCATCATAATTGTAAGGTACTTCTAGCAGACCTACAAGCTCCAAATTTTAAACATAGTTAGTTTTTAGCCTATAAAGTTCTTAAAAACCTAAATATGTTGTAATTTCAGTCACAACGGCACACATAAGTTTGTAATCCTATACAAACACATGCGATTACAAAGTTAGTTTTGCAGTTAACATTGAAAAGAATGGATTGGAATGTAATAATTAAAGGAAGACCACTTACAAAAAGAAATGAGATCCCATCAAAAACATTACATGTAATAACCGCATTTTTATAAAAAAAACCCGACCGCGGGGCACTTTGAAACTACATAAAATCCGCCATTTTGTTTATTTTAACGAACTTCATACCCAGTGACACTCGCACTATCAAGACGAATCTAATGATGTATCATTTATCAAAATCGGATGTGCCGTTGAGTAGTTTCGAGCGGACATCGGAACGGACATACATACATACATATAGGCCAAACACATAAACCTCCTTTGGGCTTCGCCGCAGTCGGGTAAAAAGATGCAAGTCTCGCAGCGCAGTTCTCCGACAGCAAAAAAGTTTTGAGATGTAAAGTTAAACCAAGTCAGTACCGGGGGGTATCAACAGAACTCGATTTCCATCGACTTGCCTATTATTTAACCGTGGAGGAACACATTTTATAGATCTAATAATAGGCAAGTCGGTGGAAATCAAGTTCTGTTGATATTCGCCCGGTACTGACTAGGTTTAACTTTACATCTCAAAACTTTTTTGTTGCAGGAGAACTGCGCTGCGAGACTTGCATCTTTTTACATGTAGTGTTTTTGATGGGATCAATTTTATCCGGTTTCCTCATTCATGGTAGGTAAACGTTCGTTTCATGTATCACCACATTGAAACTCGTATCTTCTAATTGCTCCAAATATCCGTATCGGGGTAGAAGACCACCGCTGCAATTAAATGTAGGTATTCGTCTCAAATCTACGTTCAAATGTGTTTACATTTCCCGAGCGTTGGCGTGACGGGCGGAGCAAACAATCGGCGGCTAACGAACCCCAATTAGAACCCGACGAGTGTATCTAAATATATAAAAGAAGAAACTGACTGACTGACTGACTGACTGACTGACTGACTGACATATCAACGCACAGCCCAAACCGCTGGTCCTAGGAATTCCAAATTTAGCATGTAGGTTCCTTATAAGGTCTAGAGGTGCACTAAGAAAGGATTTTTCAAAATTCACCCCCTAAAGGGTTCAAATAGCGGTTCAAAGTTTGTATGGAGAGTCTACGATTTTAGAAGTAAGAGGTTTGAAACTTCATGTTTAGACTCTTTATTAGATAACAAAAAAAGTAATTTCACTGTTTTTCGAAATTCATCCCCTAAGGGGTTAAAATGGGGTTTGAAAGTTTGTTTATCAACGCACAGCCCAAACCGCTGGTCCTGGGTATTCCAAATTTAGCAAGTAGGTTCCTTATAAGGTCTAGGGGTGCACTAAGAAAGGATTTTTCAAAATTCATCCCCTAAGGGGTTTAAATGGGGGTTGAAAGTTTGTATATCAACGTACCGCCCAAACCGCTGGTCCTAGGAATTCCAAATTTAGCACGTAGATTCCTTATAAGATCTAGGGGTGCACTAAGAAAGGATTTTTCAAAATTCGTCCCCTAAGGGGTTTAAATGAGGGTTGAAAGTTTGTATATCAACGTACCGCCCAAACCGCTGGTCCTAGGAATTCCAAATTTAGCACGTAGATTCCTTATAAGGTCTAGGGGTGCATTAAGAAAGGATTTTTCAAAATTCGTCCCCAAAGGGGTTTAAATGGGGGTTGAAAGTTTGTTTATCAACGCACAGCCCAAACCCCTGGTCCCAGGAATTCCAAATTTAGCATGTAGGTTCCTTATAAGGTCTAAGGGTGCACTTAGAAAGGATTTTTCAAAATTTACCCCCTAAGGGGTTCAAATAGGGGTTCAAAGTTTGTATGGAGAGTCTACGATTTTAGAAGTAAGAGGTTTGAAACTTTATGTTTAGACTCTTTATTAGATAACAAGAAAAATTATTTCACCGTTTTTCGAAATTCATCCCCTAAGGGGTTTAAATGGGGGTTGAAAGTTTGTTTATGAACGCACAGCCCAAACCGCTGGTCCTAGGAATTCCAAATTTAGCTCGTAGGTTCCTTATAGGGTCTAAAGGTACACTAAGAAAGGATTTTTCAAAATTCATCGCCTAAGGGGTTTAAATGGGGGTTGAAAGTTTGTATATCAACGTACCGCCCAAACCGCTGGTCCTAGGAATTCCAAATTTAGCACGTAGATTCCTTATAAGGTCTAGAGGTGCACTAAGAAAGGATTTTTCAAAATTTACCCCCTAAGGGGTTCAAATAGGGGTTCAAAATTTTTATGGAGTACGATTTTTAGAAGTAAGAGGTTTGAAATCTCATGTTTAGATTTTTATTAGATTACAAGAAAAGTAATTTCACCGTATTTCGAAATTCATCCTCTGAGGGGTTTAAATGGGGGTTGAAAGTTGGTATATCAGCGCACCGCCCAAACCGCTGGTCCTAGGAATTCCAAATTCAGCACGTAGGTTCCTTATAAGGTTTAGGGGTGCACTAAGAAAGGATTTTTCAAAATTCATCCCCTAAGGGGTTTAAATGGTGGTTGAAAGTTTGTATATCAACGCACAGCCCAAACCGCTGGTCCTAGGAATTCCAAATTTAGCACGTAGGATCCTTATAAGGTCTAAATGTGCACTAAGAAAGGATTTTTCAAAATTCATCCCCTAAGGGGTTCAAATACGGTTTCGAAATTTGTATGGAGAGTCTAAGATTTTAGAAGTAAGAGGTTTGAAACGTCATGTTTAGACTTATTATTAGATTACAAGAAAAGTGGTATCACCGTTTTTCGAAATTCATCCTCTAAGGGGTTTAAATAGGGGTTGAAAGTTTATATAGAGAGATCGGAATAGGTAGAGTATATTTACCTAAACTTCGAAGAACAAAGTCGAAAAGTGGAGACTCCCTTACAACTAAATTTTTTTCCGGGACTTAAGCCCCGGAATCTTACTAAAAAAATATTATTGGTATTCTTTCGCACATTTCTCGAGCATTTTCAGTATTGCTGTCTGTTTCTAATAGTGCTGTCTCTTTCACTCCTTCGAAAATTTCGCCATAACTATACTGAAGTGTAGTTCAAAGGCCCATAAGGGGTCCTGAAAACGCCTGAAAACGGGTTTTCAGGTTATTACGCCATCTTATAGAGGGTGTTCTGAAACGGACTGAAAACATGTTTCAGGCCCCTGAAAACAACGTTAATGTAGGTGAATTTTCGATCTTCTACTATGTGAAAGAGCCACCGGCGCAAAAGTAATGTGTGTATGTGTGTTGCGCCGATGGTATAGGTTAAAACTTCAAACGTGATTTTCCGTGCTTTAGAAGCGTTTTCTGCAGGCTGAAAGGTGATTTCAGGCCGTTTCAGAGGTGGCTCTTTCACATAGTAGAAGATTGAAAATTAACCCAAGTTGCCGTTGTTTTCAGGCGCCTGAAACATGTTTTCAGTCTGTTCCAGGACACCCTATATCAGATGGCGCAATAACCTGAAAATCCGTTTTCAGGACCCCTTATGGGCCTTTGAACTACACTTCAGTATATGGCGAAATTTCTCGAAGGAGTGAAAGAGACAGCACTATTAGAAAGAGACAGCTATACCTACCGAGAATGTTCGAGAAATGTGCTAAAGTATACCAATAATATATTTTTTTAGTAAGATTCCGAGACTTAAGTCCCGGATAAAAAAATTGTTGTAAGGGACTCTTCACTTTTCGACTATGTTCTTCGAAGTTTAGGTAAATATACTCTACCTATTCCGATCTCTGGTTATATTAAATTGTATATTTAAACTTTTAACATTCGAAAATCTTCACACTAATATTATACTTAAATGTGAAAGTTTGTGAAGAAGATGTTTGTTACTAAATAACGGGGTAACAACTGGATGGATCAAGCAGAAATTTGGCATGTAAGTAGACCAAGTCCTGGATTGAAACAAAGGATACTTTATATCCCGGTAAAGAGTTTCTTTGGGACAATAACGGGAACAACGCGGGCGAAGCCGCGGGAAATAGCTAGTAGAGCTATAAAATTGTAAGACAAGCGGCTTGTTAAGAAACACGGCTTCCTTGGATAAATTAGTCAATAATGTGACAAAATTATGACTAGGGCCGACTACCTGAATAAATATGTACGTAGTGTGTTTGCAAAACAAACAAACCTGTGTTTACCTTATTGCCAGGATAGCTGAGTGAAGAAAATGGTCCCGATGCGGACGAAGTGTGGTTTGGAAATTTATTATGCATTAGGTTTATAGGAATATTGTGAGGATAAAATATTATACTTTTTTAAATAAGAAAATACTAAAATCTTTTCGTTTTGATAACAATCAGCAACACCCTGAATAATTTAAAAAACAATTAGGTTGTTTCACGAGTGAGTAAAGTGATCTATTTTCTATAATAGAATCTTGAGCGTAACGCCCAAGTTGAAAATGATTTTATTATCGTGTGACAAACACTTTTCACACCAACTATGTATTAAGTAAATATATAAATACGCACAAAGGAATTGTGCTATGTGTGAGCTGTCGGCGAAATCATGATGAAAATTGTCTGTGAACATTAAAAACTCCGCAGTAATATCCTTGAACAGAACAGTACCTCTTTTAGACGTCATGCGAGGTAAGAAAGGGTTTTTTTTCTGAATAGGAGACGAAAATAGTATATTACTCACCAAGGGCGGTAAAATAAAGAATATCCCAAGTCGCAGGTGTTTCCCCGTAAATATGCGATCTGGGACTTTCTAGAATACCGCACGAGGTGTGTACATAGTTTACGTCTTCCCCTGGTCAGGAAGTGGGATATTTTTCTCCGAGTAGTGGTAAAATAAAGGGCACTTGTGAGCTGGGAGACGTCTCTACGCTCTATTTTATCGTAGACTAGCGACCCGCCCCGGCTTCGCACGGTGTTTCTCTATTATATTATGCATGTTTTATACATATGAACCTTCCTCTTTAGTCACTCTATCTATTAAAAAAAAACCGCATCAAAATCCGTTGCGTAGTTTTAAAGATTTAAGCATACATAGGGACAGAGAAAGCGACTTTGTTTTATACTATGTAGTGATGAAGCTCTCTTCACTTCTCACTGGGCTCAATTTTCACCCTGGTCGTATATAATTTGCTCTCTTGTGATCCAGTATGTAAAGCAAGAATCAATATGGCCCATATTTTAAGGAATTTGAGCTAAAACTTTCGAATTCGTTAAATGAGAAAGTTTGTGAACATGTTTGGAGGTTTGTTACTAAATAACGGGGTAACAACTGGATGGATTGAGCTGAAATTTGGCATGCCAGTAGACCAAGTCTGGAAATAAAACATAGGATACTTCATATCCCGCCAAACAGTTCTCTTGGGACAGTTACGGGATCTACGCGGGCGAAGCCACGGGTAAGTAAATTCAGATTCAGATTCAGATCATTTATTGGTAAATGTACATCTCATTTACAAGTCAGTGTGCTTAACATATCTTTACAATAGTATAGAGTAGTTATTTCATGCATCATACATTTATATTTAACTTTTATATATTATTTTATATAAATTTATTATACCTAGTAGGCAATTTAATGTTAATTAAATGCTAGTTTAAGATGACGAATCGGAAATTTTGGTGGCAGGGATTTCGATTTTTCTCAGGAATCATAAAACATATGAAAGTAACATTTGATAACCTGATTATTGGGATCATCTACTCCATTTTTTGAGACGCAGAAACACGATTTGCTAACTTTTGTAACAGACTTTTGTATGTCAAAGATACCTCTTTCAAAAGCGGAATTTGCACTGTACAGGCAAACCAGACCTATTTAAGCCCCTAAATTCTCTGAGTAACATAGTTTTAACCTATACTTTAATATCTGAGACCAGATTCTTGAAAATTAATTGTAGTTTGTAATTGAAACGAAAAAAACCGTTTCTACGTATACGACCTTTTCATATAAGCTAGCACAAGCGCGTATTTGTATGAAATCAGTCTCCCCTCAGTCCGCCGACGGCCGTTGCCAACGACAGGTCTGTGACAGTTGACTGGCCGCGCCGTAAACAAAACCTGTGAGAAATCTTATTTAATAATGGGAAAAAAGCGTGTTGGTTTTTCCAAAAGGAAAAGGAAAGCACTATTACTTGAAAAATGTAACTATATGACTAAGAGAAAGTAAGTAATCGTCATATTTATACCACAAATAAGTCTAGTTTGCGCTGCGGGAAAATGACAACAAATGTTGACATTGGAACAGCGGCGTCGTCGAGACTTTCAATTGTACAATTAAATATTATTTTGGTGTACGTAAATAGAAACATTTGTAATATACCCATTGTATTAAATTAAAATAAGGAAAACTATAATAGTGTAAATATACAGGATGGCTCATAAGTCGGTTTTTCTTGAATGCATTAGTGAGTAGCCAATACTTAGTAGGTAATGTATAATACATATCACTCTCTAGTATATTAAATCAATGTTTGCCTCATAAAACCTCAACAGTTTAACCACGTCTGTGATGGATTCGTAAAACAATATGAGAACTACAGGTCGTGTCACGTAAAAAGAACGCTGGTGGTGGGTCTGCGCAGTAGGCAATTTATCGGTCTATTTGGTGGTATGAGGTGCGGCGCGGGGAGGGCGGGTGCCGCGCCGCATCATTGCCGGGGCGCTATTGGTTCGTCAGTCGACCTTTGCTTTCCGCACTGTGTTCACGTCACGTTCGTTCTCAAAATACTGTCGCGCACAAAAGTGTCTTGTTTATTACAAAATGGTTTTACATAGAAAAATTATTTATGTTGTATATTGTTTTTTTTATTCCATTCTACACAGAAACATGTTTTTAATTCCATTTAATAATATATCAACTAATAATACTCAAGGATCCCACAGTCAAACTGTGTAAACAGTTATGGGGGACGATGTTTTACTATTAAGCGTCATACTAAAAAGAAAATTAGGTTCATGAGACGGGACTTTCAACGTTTTAACATACAATATAAATTTAAATATAGACAAACCATTTTTTAAGGGCGTTATATTTCAACGAAGATTAAAAGTTGCGGACAGCTTTGTGTGGGTTAAAAAGTTGATTCACCCTATTAATAAATAAATAATAGATAATAATACATATACTTTTTAATCGAACCGCGTCGCGAGCGAAAGGCTAGTTCAAAAATAAAACAATAAACATAGTACTTTCGTGCGCGAGTGTACCAATGCGCAAACATACCCCCTCCACTTTCTTCCAGCGTTCTTTTTACGTGACGCGACCTGTATCCGCTTACAAAATGTAAATATGTAAGAAGGGTATACTACTGATACATAGCGAGAGGTCTTAAAACACGATAGCAACATAACCATTATAAGATCACACGAGTATTTAAGGCTTAATTATGTAAAGTTGTATACATCTACTATCTACACATGTTATTATAAACACTCAAAGGCCAACTAGATTGTCATTATATCTAGTATCGATAAAGATGTTTTAATAACTTTTTAAACATTTTTTAACACTGGCACAGACAACGCACTGACCTTAGGTACATATATGGCTAATGGTGGTCATTTTATACTGTTTCCAAACGCATGACAGAGGTTTTTTGACATGGACGTAGATTGAAATATAAATACTCGTATGTCGCAATTTCATTCTGCAAGTCCGATATTTCGTCATCTGTGGGCATTTTGATGGGTAAATCGCCAGTGGGTTCCCCGAGATGATAAAAACAGTCAAATTAGTCCAATACACGATTTAATTAGGTTAGACAATATTACAGGTCGATTGTCCTTAATAAATCTCTAACACTAGGTAATTAATCCAATTATCAAATCAATCACTCGTCAACACGCATGTGCGTCCGCGCACGACAAGGGCTCGCCCAATCTCTGCCTCCCGGTCTTTCCTCCCGCAACCCGCGCCCCGAAGTACTTGAGAGTGCTTCTACGAATTCCCGACAAATATGTAAAAATGTAAATATATTGTAAATTTAAAATGTAAAAATTGTTCAATATATTGCCCGTAAAAACACCATGCTCGAATTAATTTTTGTTTGTGCTATAATTTGCAGTAGTACCTATCTATACATTACCAGTTCTTAACCAAAGATTAGCATTATTGGAATAATCTTTTGTCCTAATAATTATCCGAGTACAAAAGATTATTCGGATAATTATCAGGACTTATAATTATTCGACTAAACAATAACACGATATTTTTATTGCTGAATTATTTATTCGTGAATAGCATATCCGCGAATGAATCATTCGACCACTTTTCAAATGATTAATTATTTATTCTTTACTAGCATTTACCCGCGTTGTTCCCGTTATAGTGCCAAGGGAACTAATTACCGGCATAGATCCTATGTTTCAATCCAGTACTTGATCTACTTACATGCCAAATTTCAGATCAATCCATTCAGTTGTTACCCCGTATTTAGTAACAGACATCCAAACATCTTCACAAATTTTCACATTTATAATATTAGTAGGATTGTATTCGGAAAATCCACGAAAATTATTTAAAGTTTTTTGATTATTCCATTCAAATAAATAACACAAATAATATTTAGAATTACTCGTTTTTACGGTACATATATTTATCAATTTCACTTTACTTTTTCCCATACAAACAGTACAGAAAACAAGGTAGTGTTTTATTGATTTGAGTAGATCTGTAGAATACATTATCATTACTAAGTTTTGTGTATCGATTTAACAAATAAAAAATTTAAAAATATAGGAAGCGACTCCATTTATTTTTTGTTCACTTTTGACATAAACAATGTAGGCACTTTTCGATAGGTAATATTAATGTAAAGTTTTCAATGTGCGTTTTCAAATTTGACATATAGGGTTATGGAATTGAGTTCTTTTTAGAATGACAGTTTTTATAGACACAGGTTATAAGTGAGCGTTATTAGCATCGATTATAATGTAACTTGAAATGTCATTTTTGCGACTGATTGTGTTTGATATACGGTATACCGCGTAAAAATATAGGGGGGTGAGCGGGTTGCGGGGCGCAAATGCTCCGAAAACGGATTCATTGTTTAGCGATGCGTCACCTTAATATAAACTGCATAAACTAATTACACGTAGCCAATCTGCTAGTGCAACTATGTCTCATGTCAAGCTATCTTGCGTAACGTGGTCTTAGCAAACAACTCAAGACAATCAAACACGGTAAGGGTTCCCTATTGACCCTTAACGGTTAACCGACCCTCAATACCACCCTTTGTGTAGATTCGGTAAATGACTGTTTGGAATGACGTGCAATATACAGCCAAATAGGGTCAATCGAGGAAAATTCAATGACCATCGTTTTGATTAAGCTCAATCTGGGTAAATTATCTTTTTCGATAAGGAAAATACACTATAAACACATTAGGACGCGTTATACCCTGTAAACTTGTACATCGAAAATGAAACAGAATCTTTTTAGTTTTCTTTTTTATGATCAGTTTACACAGGCTCTTTAGTAAGCTAGGTAAGCTTACACGTTTAGATAGTTTTAAATTATATCGTGATCAATAACAATAAGAAACAATGATAATTCGCAAGAAAACACGACTAAATTATGAATGTATGCGACCGAAAAACCGGTTCTTTAATAGGTAGTGCGAAACTCAGCAAAGAGTAGAGCTTCTGATGTAACACGAGCTGTTGATTACGCATAGCACCCTCTCCAACTGCGCCTCACACGGGAATAACGCTTAATTGATGCCATGTTCGCTGCCACACGAGCTAGTTCAAACAAGACAACCCGCGTCCACGCACGCTAAAAAGGGTTACGAATTGTCACGACGTAAAAATGAAGTAATACTTACATATATGCGATTTAATTAATTTAAGTTGTTTTATTATAGTGAGTTATAATCACGGAAACTGAACACAATATTTCAAACAAAACAACTTTATTCTTTCATTCATATCTCTAATCTGTCATATCTATACTACACAAAAATTGTGGAAACTTTTATTAAATGTTACGGTTAAGGTTAGCAAGTCTGTGAGCCATAGTCGCTAAGAGTCGGAAATACTATCTTCAAATAAACCTATTCGATAAGAAATGCACAAATTGCTGTGCCCAATGACCTTAAAATATACAGCCGGACGGAGCCTTGCTAACAAAGAACGGAATCATGTCTAATAAGCCCGCTATCTATGTGTGCGTGCTGCTCCCAATAGGAAAAAAACTAGTTGATGTGTGCCTGCGGCGCGTAAGTACAAGCAGCCCGCTTATTAAAAATGGCTTCAGTTCTCTGTTGGCGAGGCTCCGTCCGGTTATTTATTTTAAGGTCCTTGTGTGCGTGCCTATAAATATCTTAAGAGTTCCCTCGATTTCTCCAAGTTCCCATCATCAGAACCCGATTTGGTTACGATGGGACCACTTTGAGGTTATACATCGCAGACAGCGATAATATATCAGATATTATAAAATTCCCATTTTTAGGGTTCCGTAGCCAAAATGGCAAAAACGGAACCCTTATAGTTTCGTCGTGTCCGTCCGTCTGTCTGTCCGTATGTCACAGGCATTTTACTCAAAAACTACATGATGGATATTAATGAAATTTGGAATATAAGTGTCTTGTATGAGCCGCTACTTAGTTTGGTAGTTAAACAACTAAAATAAATATTTTTAGGGGGGGCACTCCATACATGTTACAGAAGCTAAAAAAAATTTTTTTCAGCAAATATCAACGTGTGGTATATAGTTCGACAGCTCTTTAAAAAACACTATAAGGTTTCAAAGTAATGTTTTTGATTAAATGAATATATTTGGAAATAATCGCTCCGAAAGTTGCGTAAATTGTGTCCCCCCCTCTCTATCTTCTAAACCGTGTGTCCGAAAAATATGAAAAAAATCACGAAGGTAACGCTTAATTAATACTTTCCACGAAAATGATTTTCAACAAGATGGAATTAACCGTTTTTGAGTTATTGCCGATAAACTGCGATTCTCAACAAAAGGACGTAATTGCTATGAAGATACGCTCTTTTGTTGTTATACTTTTTTAACGTCGTATTTTTTACCTTATAGTTACGGCTATGGAACCCTACACTGAGCATGGTCTTACATGCTCTTGGCCAGTTATTAAGTACCTACTGTTAACGATAGCTATATATCCAAAGATACTTTTTTAATGGTTAAAAATACAGAGATGAGAAACAAAGTTATCACTTTTTCACCTTGGTTGCGTGTAACTTGTTTCACTCATAAAAAGGTACGATACTTATCAATCAATTAAAATATGATTACAACGTAAAACCTTTTCGTGAAATGAATTCCACGGCGCACCCAAACCTTCGAGTTACCTAACTCATCTATCATTCAGTTTATTTAAACATAAAATTGTGAGCATGGATCGAGGTGGCAGGGTGGGCTAAATATACTCGTGTTTGGACCTTAAGTTGGGTAATTGGATCATGTTATGTACCTGCTATCAATTTGATTTTGGCTTGAATTGGGACAGATTATAATGAAAGTAAAATTAATTTGTTTAATAAACAATATACAATGTAGTTGAAATTAAATATACTTAAAACTAAATTAAAATTAACTAAGCTAAAACTAAAATAGATCTAAAAACGGCCCCGGCGGCATGGTGCCGAAGATGCTGGCAGCATTTCTTCGCTGTATTGTAAGGCTGATGCGTTGAGAGAGCGATTATAATTATGTTCCACTATAATATACAGATACAGTTCATAACATTTGAAGGAAGCTTGATTCGAGTCAGTCGGTTTTTCATACAAACATAAAGAGGGTCATTGTTTGCTTTCAAGGCATCAGTTATGTTTGAAATGAGTTCTATTTTATAGCTTCTTGCTGTTTTATTTACGTTATATGACATAGAAACTATCAAAAAGTCAAAAATATATATAATTTTAGCAAAAAAAAAACTTTTTCAAATGATGCTGAGTTGCTGACATATGGCTCTGACCCTCAATGCCCAATTGCACATTAATTCTAGTTTTTTAAGACTTCTTATGTTATTTCGCGCAGACAAAATGTATCAAGCATGCAAAGCAAATGATGAACCTCATTATCACCTTATGTAAATTCCGACATTTATGCAGTTTAAACAGAGTCACGGTAATTGATAAATGATATTTGGTGAGTCGGTTACCCGATGGAATTTCTACAAACTTTCGTCTTTTAGGTGGTGATTTGATGAATTTTCTAAAAGGCTTACTTAAGTTCTTCAATCATTGTTAAGAATTTTGTCAAATAGGTATCAAACCGTACTAGCACACCTATAGTCTTTTGTTTAGTTCAAATTATGTTCTTTTTGCATAAGGCAACGCTGAAAGTTTTCTTCCCGCTTCTTTCTTATCAGTATGTCTTTTTTTGAAGCGCTGCTAGTTTCTAAGGTCAGGGTATTAAGCCCTTCTGTCATGTGTGTAACACATTAGACCCACCTGGTATCACCTTCATTTTAATTTGGATTTATTAAAGTGGGTAATGTTCAGCGGTAATTTTGACACAAAAAGTATGTTGTTCTCAGCCTACCCGCGGCTACGAACGCTGAAAATGGTTAAGAAACGCCGGGACGTAAAAATAAAGAAATATATGCGATTTCATTTGTTAAAGTTGTTTTATTACAATGAGTGATAATCCCGGAAATCGAAGACAATATTACGTACTATCTAGCTTAAATAAATGCTGGACCAGCAGATAAACATATAGGTGCTTATTTGGAAAGTGCAAAGTGGAGGCAATATAATTTTAACATAACATTTTGTAATCGCTTTACTTGAGCAGGACTGCCTCACTCCGTGATTTCGTTGCGCGGCTATTATTATTAAATTCGCCACCCATGGGTGGTAATAGCCAGCGACCAGAAAGAGTACGAGTTAGTAAGCGTTATGCGATAGAGAGAGATGGTCGGATTCGGTCCTCGAACTCGAACGACAGTTTTGTCAGAGAGAGAAGCTTCTGTAAGTAGCACTAATTAAGAGGAAACAGTAAGGTGGAGAGAATTGAAAATGAGGTATTTGTAAAATGTGTCGCTGTCCCGCACTGCCCGCCTCTCGCGCGCAGAGCGCGATAGAGACAACTGCAGCTTGGACCGAAAATACCTCTTAAAATTTCATGAAAACAACGTTTCGTAGTCCCCTGATTTCTTCCCCAAAACTTAACCTATTTAACTAATTTTTTCATTAAAGATTAAAGAAAGGCTTTGGCCGTGTTCCTATGTTTTCCTTTTTTTTAATAATCTAGTCAAATTTGTTTTCTGGATGCGTGAACACAGCGGAAAATCTGGCATTTTTTTTAGGTTTTTGATGGTTAATATCTCTTTTGAGAATCAATTTATCGTAAAAAGGAAAACATAGGAACATATCAATAGTAGCCATAGATTTTTGGACAAAAAATTATTGCTCTACTGGCATTATCCAGGGAGGAAACAGGGGACTACGTTTGTATGGAAAAACTGCCCTCCTGTTTCCTCTTACTACTTATTCTGCGCTAGAGGTACCTACATCAATGCATGCCCCTGACGTGCCCTATTAAACTTAGTGCATTGGTCCACTGATATATTAATATTCATCCGTCGTATACACACACACTAAATTAATAAATGATGATTTATCAACAACACTAATATCAGCGTAAAGCTAAAATTCTATCCCGAACACATCAATACGTTATCCTTTTGACGTGAAACAGATAGTAACGAAATTTATGACTTGATAAGGGAAGCTATTCTCTTAATGGATTGCCGCGTTATACCAGAACGGCGCCGAAATAAAATAGGGGGACGGAAATAACTTTTTTTAGTGACAGGAAGTCGGGTTATTAATTTTTCCCAATACCCTTTTGATGTAGTCTTTTCGGTTATTTAGACGTTGACTGATGAATAATGAATTTAGTGAATGTCTAGAGATAATGGATCTATAGATGGAAAAATGTATTGGACACTTGACAGCTTTCTTTTTAGGGCTTTATAAATTTTAAGGCAACTGTAAACAAAATTGTTGGGAAAGCAGAAAAGAACGTACATAATCTATATACAAGAATATAACATTCGTTCCATTCTAATTGCATTTCAGATAAAACATTCCTTAATAAATGACGCAGGCTATACAATAAAATACTACAATAGAAACTCACAAAAAACATTTCTATCCTATCCTGTCTTACTCATATTATAAATGTGAAAGTTTGCAAATATATTTGGAGATCCTATTCGCGATTCTGCACAAAATAAATTCCAAACAACTGAATTTCACATGCTTTATATTTCACGATAGGTACTATCTTTATCTTTTATTCTATCTATCTTAATTACTATCTTGTTTTTTCCTAGTCGAAATCTTCAAAAAAAATTTTCTCCGCCCCAATTGCGACCGGGTTCGATTCCCGGTTATGTATGAGATTTAAAAAAAAAAATTACAGAATCGTGAAGCATAACGCATGTGAATTCAGTTGTGTGAAATCATAATGTGCAGAATCACTACTAGGAAGAAACAAGATTGCGTAGAAATAACGACTGTGAAGCATTACGCATGTGATTAAATTAATGTTTTCTAAAACACGACGTCGCAACGTGGAACTTTGCCGTGTCGTAGCACGTTGCGATATCGTGTTGTGAATTTTTACGTTGCTCATCGTAGATTTCCACGTCACGACGTCGCAACGTGAAACATTGCCGTGTCGTAGCACGATACGATATCGTAACATGTTTATGTGTAAGAGCTGAAATGAAATTTAGCACGCAAGTAGACCCAGTCCTGCAGTTATAAATAAACGATAAAGCATCCCTCACATTCTGACACGTACGTAAGCGTGAGAGTGACGGATCGATCGACAAAGCCTAGCATCATAAGGTTGGATTGAAACGATCTACTTGCGTACCAAATTTAAAAATAAATATCTCTAAATTTATATTTTATTTTATACTTAAACTTCTTTATTGAAATATTAGAATACCTTATATCCCTTGGCCCTTTCCAACTGTAATAAGGCAGGGGAAGTCGTGGTTATATGGTAGGTAGTGCAACAATAACAATATACGGTTTTTTCGCTTATTCACTTATGTATTTAGTAGTTTCTTTGTTATTTCTCAATGTAAATACATATTTAATGCCAGCATTTACCTGCAGCTTCGGCCTACCGGCCGGCTAATCCTATGTTTCAATCCAGGACGCGGTATAGTTGTATGCCAAATTTCTTCTTGATTAATTGCTACCGCATTATTGGGTATTGGTTTGGTAACAAATATCCAAACCTCTAAACATCCGAACATCTTTACAAGCTTTTACATTTATAAATTACTGAGAATACTATAGGATAATTGAATTATGATTATTATTTTGCGCACGAGACATTTCAGAGCTGTGCTAATCAAGGGTGAATTGGAATGAGAGGGCGCACGCGGCGGAGCGGCGAGGCGCGTACTTACGCAGTTAATCGTATTAGAGACGCGCCCGCTTTGTTCCACGCGCGTTATAGTGACGCATCTATAGTATCGATACTTTTATACATCTTGCATATTAGGCAGTTATAAAATGTTATATATTCTGCAGTAGAATTTAGTAAGCCAATGGCAGTATAGGTGCTAGTGTATTTTCCATATACACCGTTTGACCAGACTATTACTGCACTCAAAGTTGCGAAGTGAATCCATTTCTCTCACTAACTTATATGTATTGTATTTCGCCTACAACGCTTACATTACACAACTAGGGTGGTAAAACAAAGAAAGGCCGAGATCGCAGATGTTTGCGGCCCGAGCTGCAAGCGAGGGACGTAAATATGCGATCGAGGATTTCTTTATTAGCTCCCGTGTTGTGTACCTACATCATTTTATGTCTAGGTACACTTGGCCAGAAAGTGACTTTTTCCATACGCGTAGGGTACGGTAAAAGCCACTTTATGGCCAGGTGTGGCATAAGTAATAAATCTTTTATTATTTGCAGCACAATCTACTCGGTAGAATCGTGAAACCTCCCAGGGCATAACGATTCTGCGTAAACGAGTTTTACGAGTTAGTTATAAGCCATAAATAGTTAATAATAACGTTTCATTGTCTAATTTATCGATATTTCTACGTCCTCATACGCCCGCCTCACATTTCGTTGCAGGTGAGTGGTTGTAAACATGCCCCCGATAAGTGATATTAGCCCGCGGTGTGACGCTGCCTATTGCAAGCTATTTCAGAACTTCATCGTCTATCTCGACCTTAACCTGCAGTGTATGAATTTTTTTGCGGTAAAAAAATTATAAGGGCTTGGATATGACGTGAAAATAATAATAATAATAACGACGTCGACATCACCATCCCCCATGACGAGAACCTCGTGAAGGCCGAGAAGGACAAGCTCAGCAAGTACCTTGACTTGGCTCACGAGGTTACCGCCATGTGGGATGTTGATTCGACGATCATTGTTCCGATAGTCGTTTCGGCGAACGGACTTATAGCGAAGAGTCTCGATCACCATCTCAAGAGACTCTCGCTAGATGGCTGGATCAAGGGTCAGATACAGAAAGCGGTTCTTCTGTACACGGCGCGCATCGTCAGGAGGTTCCTCTCTCTGCGGCCCTAACCGCCGGTAGCCTGGGCCCCGCCCCGCTGCCGGCGGCACCCTAGGTTAGGTTTTTTATAATGTGTTTATATTTTGTAATTTCATTTTGTATTTTACTTTTTATATATATATTGTAAAAAGCCTAATCTAAGAAAATAAAGATATACCAAAGTATAATAATAATTTTAATGGCTGTGCTGTGACTCAACCCGTAAACTAGTACAGTCTGTTATTTTAGGTATTTAAAATAAAAACCGGTCAAGTGCGAGTCGAACTCGCTCACCGAGGGTTCCGTACAAACTCATAAGTAGATACATGAATAGTTCAAGAAAAACTCTATGGCGATTAGTTTAGTAGGAGCAAATAAGTATGTATTACGATTTTTGCAAATTTCTCAAAAACGGTGCAAGTTAGGAAAACCGTTATATTTTTCCTGTAATATTTAGGATGTCATTAATAACTTGTAATTATTACAGATTTTTAACTTCGATGATAATATTATTCGATGATGATGGAATGGTATTTTTTTTTACGTTTTACGTCATAAATCAAAAACTACTAATTTAAGAAAAAAATAAAAACGGCATTTTAATCTACAAATTAAGCTCTTTCATTTGATACCCAACTCTATTTAATAGCCCTACTTTCAATTTTCAGAGTCCCATTACGGACCCCTTTAAAAAAAAAGTAAAAAAGGCATAAGATTTTTTTTGCGTCCAATGGGGCACGGGTTAGCGGTTTTTAACACTATTCCAAATTCAAGTCGATAGCATCAGTAGATCCTGAGATATCTTGCTGTGACAGACGGACAGACAGACAGACAGAGTAGCACCATAAGAGTTCCTTTTTTACCATTTTGGTACCGAACCCTAAAAAGTGAACAAAAGACCACGTGACTCGGGTCGTTCAGCCAGTGGTATTGTGCCACAGATACAAAATATTACTTTGATTGGCTGAACGACCCGAGTCACGTGGTTTTTTGTACAAGTTTTTTAAAATACCTAAAAGAACAGCCTATGGTAATAACAGTTCGTAATCGGAGGTCATGCTGCTACTGTCCGTCAAGGTCGAAGTAACGAACGTACTGAGATTTATTTTGACTCCTGTTATTTTGTTTCCAGGTCGAATTATTTATACAATGTGTGGCCTGTAACCGGGGCGAATAATTAAAACGAAGATTGTACTCCTCAAACTGAACAACATTTGTTCAGCCAGATTTAAAAATAACTTATGTTTTAATTTTTAGTACACTTTAAAGTTTATTTGAAGCCGCAATGTATTGCGATGTTTTTGATGTTTGTAGCGTGACAAGCGACGTCAATTAGACTGATGTTAACGTACATTGAAAATACTATTTAATTTGTATGAAAAAGATAAAATCTTAAGATTAAATAATTTTTAAAAGTTGTTGAACAAAAGTTTTATTGTTTGGTGAGTAGAATCTTTGTTTTAATTATTCGCCCCGGTTACAGGCCACACATTGTATATGTGTCATTCCGCGGGTAAAGGTTATGGACGTTATTGCTTAAGTCGTTCGTCGTTTCGTCGCCCCGATACTATAGGATATCAAGACAGAAGGGCAAGCACAACAACAACAAGCGACAACGTCCGCAAGGTACCTTTAGCCGCAGAACGTCACGTATTAGGGACAAGGACGGCGAAGTAAAGAATAGCGGGTCGCTTGGAATGAACTCCATGTGCAGGTTCTTCCTTTGCTTCCTTGCTTAATCTGAATTTGTTCTAAAAAATGTACAATATAATATTGTAACGTAAGTAACTAATTTAGCCATCCGAAGACTGCTCGACAGGTTCCTGTCCACAAGAGAGTTTTTAATTCGCAAAATGATAATGCAATAGAATTTATAGAATTTACGGTAGGCATGTTTATTAGTTACGTTACGACCTTATGACATAATTTTGAAATTTGAACTGTCAACGACGCGAAGGTTTTATAGTATGTAGGTATATGAAAGACTGTGATCAGACTCTAGTAAGTATTAAATAAAAATGGAAATGAAACAAACAGCTGAAATCCTATTATTTCGCTTTGCACATTCATCAAGCTTATCCCGCCTGTTATTTATCTGCAAACTAGCTAAAATTGGTATTTTAGCGCAGTAAAATTTATTTAAATGTTATTTTGAGTCATAGCCGACTAAAACCAGCTAGAAATCTTCTTTTTATGCGTTGAATTTCAACCGAGAAAAATTCAATTCTGTAAGCAAACACTGCGACGTGGACTGCCAAATCTAACAGTGGGCGGGTTCGATTCAGACTAGTTGGCAAACAACTGCACTCCAATATCGAGTGAGTAACAATAGAAGACATTGAAGTTTAAGTGAAATTGTTTTCAGTATTTTTGGTTGTTACTCATTCGGTCGTCGACAGCAGACTTGCCTATAATTCTGATTATTCTTACCTATGTAAATCGATGCATAGGTATCTATTTTAACAGTTTAGAGTTGATTTGATGTACCTACTCGTTCTGTGCAGCTTGTTTTTTTTATACAAATCAACTAGGGATGTAACGATACCGATACCGATACCGATATATCGGCCGATATATCGGTATCGCCGATATAGTTAATGAAATGGCTGGTTTTCTTTCTAAACAACTATGACCCGAAAGTGCATCTAAGAACCTCCTCATATTTATTATAATGTTAAAATATACTTAGTGAACTAGCAGCCGAGGCCAGTTGCACAAACAAAGCAATTTAACTCGACGGGACCAAACACAACCTTTGCTCACCTCTAATGAAACTTCTGGAACACCGCATGTTACACACATTGCTGCCATTAAATCAGACGTCGACAAAAGTTAGCAGTACTCATAACAATAATATCGTCGGGTACCGCATAAAGCTCTTGGGTTTATGTGCGTATAACTTCTGCTGACAGCGGTGCAATTGTTGAGCGGAAGAGTGGCGGTGTTCCATTAACTGAGTCGTTAAATCAGTGTTAGATTGACTGTACCCGTATACCTTATCGAGACTGTGATGTTCTGGCTGAATTCACTGTAAATATTCTTCTTGTAGGTATTTGGCCAGAAGTTTAAACTTACGACACCTATTTTAGGAACGATATAAGTCGTATAAAATATGTGTGTTGCCATGGGAACTCATACAATTTTCTGCTGATATTGTAAATCTCGTAAATTTCGTGAAGCGAGCACCCGAAATAACCATTTTGTACATGCTATTGAGGCGCTGGAAATCTTTTCTTATAAAGTAAGATGAATACCGATACCTAAATGAAATTGACTATCACGATTGTATTGCGACATGAATGAGTACTAAGTAATAGTTAAACAACTTATTCTATCTATTAAGTATTAAGTAAGGCAAAACGGAAAAGGAATAAAGATAATCAGTTCTTTGTGCCTGACGTCAGACCGTTTATGACCTTGAATTTAAAAAATACGTAACGACTGGTGGTTAGCTATAGTTTCAAACAAATATTGAAATAAACATAATATCAAATTTCTATATTTTAATATCACCCAAAAACCCTGATTAATTTTTTTTTTAATCTTACAGTTAATTTGCGCAGGCTGACCATATAAATGTTGAAAAATATAGTATACCGCTGATTTTCTAATTCTCCATTGAATTTCACACGTATAATAAACTGCCTGATACCTCACTAATTGAAACTAAGTACTAGGTTTATTGGCGTAGAAGCATACTGGGTTTCATCACTTCAGTGATAGGTGGGTATCTAATTTTCCCTTAGCATACATAAACAGTATTTATTCTATTTGCGCCATACCGCAAGGCTTTTCAGTAATTGGGCACATTCTGATACCCTTGCAAAAAATGTAGACAGAACTCCAAATGGGCCCACTGAAAAATTTATGCGGCCACGCTTGACGCGGGCCATGTCTCGCGACTCCCATTTTTCCCTCCTAAATTAATGGCGGGGTATGCAATAAAAATCTTTCATCCATTTTACAATGGAATTGGACTTTTGATAACACGGAAAAGGAGTGAAGTCTGCTGTGATGTATGAGCTCGTTCCTTCAATGGAATGTTCTGGATTGCTTGTTACAATGGGAGTTGGTATGCGATTTTTAAGTAGACACTCTGCCAAGCACTTTTTTATGTAAACATTTTAGGTAAGTATTTGGTTTATTAAATGATTTACAAATACCGGTCGATATATGTTATTACGGTCACGACCCAAATCTATAGTTTCTTAGTGAAAATATTGGCATTAATTTTAGCGGCGTAAATAAAAACCATGGTTAATTCTACATAAAAGTAAGATTTTAGAAAGAAATGCCCGGGATGCTTGGATGGCTCTTAATCCGAATGCGTGCGCACCAGATAAGCCCGATCGCCAGCGAATGTGGGATGACGCAGGGGTGAGGCGGGTATCGGCCTCTTTGGTGGAGTGTGCGGGGGGTGTGGATAAGGCTAGACTGCTGGCGGTTTCGAAGCCAGAGTCCGGGGCATGGTTACAGGCACTTCCCTCTCCACATCTGGGCACTCTGTTGGACAATGAGTCGATGCGGGTGGCTGTTGCTTTCCGCCTGGGCTGCGATGTTCGTGAACCTCATGTAGGCATCTGCGGTACCATGGTGGAGAGCATCGGGCATCACGCATTGAGTTGCACTCGTTGTGCGGGGAGATTCTCTCGGCACCACGCGCTCAATGACATTGTCCGGAGGGCGTTGGTGTCAGCCAATATTCCTTGCGTGTTAGAGCCCTCGGGTCTAAGCCGGTCAGACGGTAAAAGGCCAGATGGTTTGACTTTGGTACCGTGGCAGAAGGGTAAGTGCCTGTTGTGGGACGCAACATGCGTTAGCACTTTCGCAGCTTCTCACATTGGACGCACCATCAGGGCGGCAGGAGCTGCAGCCGAGGCGGCTGCGCTCAGGAAGCGGGACAAGTACTCCGCTTTAACTAATTATTTATTTGTCCCGCTGGCGGTAGAGACGACCGGTTGCTGGTGTTCGGAGGCCAGAACCTTTTTGGCGGAAGTTGGGCGCCGTTTGCGAGAGAGAGGTCATGACGCCCGTTCCGGGTCATTCCTGGTGCAAAGGTTGTCAGTCGCGGTTCAACGCGGTAATGCGGCGAGCGTGATGGGCACCTCTGCTCCCGGAGTGACGCGGGGCGGGCTATTTGACTAAATTACTTATTTAGTATGTGCCTAGTTGTTAAGTGACATATTTTTAGACACTATTTATTTATGTTTTAGAAAGTGTTTTCGAATATCATCCTGGCTGCATAAACTTGTTGAAACGCAACGCGATTTGGTCTTGTACAAATATTGAACATCGACGTTTCCATGAAACTGTAACTGGAATTTCTAAATGGATTTCCTTTAAAGTAAATACAACGTTAGACCCGGAACACCAGTAAAAACAATATATGTCCCTAAACGATCCCGAATCTTTTGTCAGAAAACCCCAGCTTGGATTTAATCATGCGTCAACCTATACGGGTCATAGGTCCCTCATACCTAATCGGGGTAATCCATTTGGTAGACAAGTTTCACATCATGACCGTTTTATCGTGAGCCATCTGATGCGGGCAACACAGTATACCGCAATGGCTCAACTATGTGTGGTGATGTTTTATCAGGTCGTAAATTGTACGGGTATCTGGCGAACCGTCAAACCGTCCGACTGACTTAGTAGAAAATTTTAGTAGAAAAACCTTTTGCAGCTTCGTGACTAGTAATATTTCTATTCGTGTCCAATTTGTCTTCGAAATGAATATTCATGTATGCGGGAACGATGAGCGTACGGGTATGAAACAGATTGAGTCCAGGCTCTTAAAATTTTTAACAGACTAGTCTGTTTATGCAGTAGGTAAATGCATTTCAGAAATTATTTTAAAAGTCATGTGGTACCTAAATTAATGTTGTCACTCATTTCCTAATTCTATTGTTGCGCCGGTGGTGTAGGTCAAACTTCAAACGTGATTTTCAGGAGGCTGATTTCAGATCGTCTCAGACGTGGCTCTTTCACATACTAGAAGATTAAAAATTCACCCCAGTTACAGTTGTTTTCAGCCGCCTGAAAAATGTTTTCAGTCCGTTTCAGGACACCCTCTATCAGATGGCGCAATGACCTGAAAACCCGTTTTAAGGCGTTTTCAGGACCCCTTGTGGACCTTTGAAGTACACTTCAGTATATGGCGAAATTTCTGGAAGGATTGAAAGAGATAGCACTATCGAGAAGTGTATGAAAGAGACAGAATATTCCTAGAAAGGGACAGCAATAGTCGGGAATGTTCCAGTCGAGACGAGCATCGAACAATCTGCATAGATTGTCTAGAACACTCGCGATGCGTCACGTACCAAGGAGTCGAGTTTCCTAGAATCGGGCCGATGATTCGAGATAGGATTTCTCTGGAATAATCTAGAGCAAAGGTATCCGGATGTATAAGCCGCGCGCCGACGACGCCAGGCTGTCAGTTTGGAATTAAAGCGCGAACAGTGAAGATCTCGAAGCGAACCTAAGTGAATAAATGCGTTATAGTGAAGTGATTTTGTACAGTGTTTTATTAAGCAAGTCTTGTTAATTTGTATTTTGTAATAAAGTTTCCGTTTTTAATTAGCGGTTAATTAGTGTATTTTTCTATCACGTTACCTACTCCACGAACGTAACACTATTATGCGTTTTTTTACAGGAGCTCTCTGCGGATTAACTAAGAATGCAGATAATAGCATTGTTTGGCAGGTACACTTGGTCTTCAAAAATGATTCCGACTGTAACTTCAGATTCTAAATAAACCTCATCCTGCAAAGTCGCTGCGCCAAAGTGTTTAGTCGCCAGCTCGAACTCACTTTGGCGTTTCAAATAGAGAGTGCATCCCTATTATAAACCGTATTTTACGTTTGCTCCTAGTTTTATACAGGAACGTGTGATTAAAACTAAAATATACAACAGATTATATTACATTTATGGGTCCCGAGATACATACGGCCTAGTTTGGTTCTCACTAGTTAAGTATGTGTATTATATTTTATAACTGCTTGATTTGATTTGATTTGAGAGAGTAACGTCAGTTACTGTTTATTGACGGTGCAAATTTAAGTATCAATATATCTGGGAATTAAAGTTATACTAATGTAATATAAAGTTAACGCTTAAATTTGCATCATAAATAAATAAACACGCGATGAAATGGTAACTTGCGTTACATTTTGGAATCACCCTACTGCTCTAGTGACAATATTTATTTCTAAGTGAAATTATAAATTCACAAATACGAGGTACTAATATATTGTAGCAGAAGTGTAACGGCAACATGATTGATTTGTAGAATATTGTTCTACCGACGTAGCGAAGCTACGGTAATCGTGGAAGCGTAGCACGTAGTACACGTCATCAAATTATTGTTCAGCTTACTAAACACACACATGCTCACACAATCAGTCTTTATTTTCGTACGTCTCCCCTAGACCTATTGTTTTAGTTTATTGTAATATTTTTGCACCAATACACTACAGCACAGCATACACAGCAAACGTGATGGCAATGTCACCTTAGTTAGTTTTATATTTAGAACTAGCATTTTCCCGCGGCTTCGCCCGCGTTGTTCCCGTTATTGTCCCAAAGGAGCTCTTTACCGGGATATAAAGTATCCTATGTTTCAATCCAGGACTTGGTCTACTTGTATGCCAAATTTCAGCTTGATCCATCTAGTTGCTACCCCGTTATTAGGTAACAAACATCCAAATATCCAAACATCCAAACATCTTCACAAACTTTCGCATTTATAATATTAGTGGGATTTCTTTCACGCTCCTATTACTCAAGATTAAGCAATCAATAGCTTATAAAGTCCCGCTGCCAGAGAGTTTAGTTCCCAGCTCAAACTCGCATCACTGCCCTCAGCCGTTCCGTTCCAAGAATGCTTCCGAACATAAATTTAACAACAACAATTTCCGCGGCTGTATTTTATATTTGACGGATGACTAGAATTTATAGCAAGATAGACGCCTTTCGCAATAATTGCGTACCTAGTAATGCTTGTTTTATATTGTTTTCCACTGACTGAATGCGTTCAAATGAATTTTCATTTAGGTAGGCCGAGTGAGTATAGCAGTTTATAGGGTCTATATTAAAATGCATACAGTATATCTTCATATTTTGGCAACGCATACGGTTGTTACGCATAATTGTATATTCGCATAGTATTCAAATGTATATATTAAATTTTAATTCGCATACCATTAATACACATAAGTATGACTAATTGTAAGTATAACATTATTTTTCATAAATATTAAAAAAGTATAATTCTAATACGCCTAATCGGACGTTGGAATTTCCTTTTCTGTTGGGGTTGCAGTTCAAACGTAACACAAACTATATTTCTGGTGCTCGTTTCTGTTGGGGTCGCAGTTCAAACCTAACCTAACCTACTTTTCTGGAAGTGATTCGTTTCTGTAAGGGTCGCAGTTCTAACCTAGCCTAACCTACTTTTCTGGTAGCAGTTCGGTTTAGCCAGCATTTACTACCTAGTACCCGTATTTTAACGGGTAAAATCTTGAAATCATTTTTCTAGAACGCTCATTTTATACCGAACGCATAAAATTATGCGTTCGGTAAACCAATAAATATTATACGAATTTCAGGTATGCCAAATCAATCGGCATGCCAATTAACTTATATGCGTTTTTATTATTATGCCATTTAAGCGGTATGCCCATTCATCGTATGCCTAGACTTTTATACGTTTTCATAATAGGACTTTTAAATTATGCCTAATAAGGGACACCCCAGTTTATAGCATCAAAATTCCCCAGCAAAAGTCAAATTCATTACCTACTTAGAAATAATTAATAGAAAATTAATATTTTTTAAATAACTGATTTCAAACGAACATATTGAATAACATATGCACGAGTTACTATAAAAAAATACCCGAATCGCTAAATGTGTACTAATAAACTCATATATCAATATTTTTTTCTCAATTTCTCTCAATCAGATCCCAATTTGGTTGCAATGGGACCAACTGAAAGGTGTACCCTTCCTAACAAAAAAAAAGCCAACTAACTGAAAACTTTTTACTTTTAGTGAAATCGGTTAAAATGCATGCGCATTAGAAGGTGAAGTATGAATCTCAAAATATCCTGCCAAATAACTATAAATATCAATCAAAAATCTAAATCACTATAAATAACAGCGACGCCATGCATTCTGTTACTCATAAATTAAATTCATAATATTCATAATGAAGTTCCGCAATGTTTTAATTACCGGCCTCTCGAGGCTCATTCCGGCTCTTGTCCGCCGCGACCCGGAGGATGCTTTTCAGGTATTTCATCCTTCAAAAGGGTGTGAAAATTAGTGTGTTTCGCCGTACTAGACAGAGTCTAAAGTGGTACTTATTTTCAGAAGAGTATGCTAGGGACAAAGTGGTTTTTGAATTATACGGGATCACATTACGGGCTGGTCGGTTATGGCCGTAATCTAAGATATTTTATATGTATTAATTAATTGAGATAATAGATTTAATGCCGACATATTAAATATGAAAACCTATGATTCTGAAGTAATAAATAGAAAGTGATTAAGTTTAATTTAATGTTCGTAGACTTACCTTCCTAGTGCATTAGTGTTTTTTTGACTTCGCATCAAAACTATGTTTTTTTTAGAAGCCAACGTAAGAAAATAAATATAAGTTTTTTTATTACTACGCATAATGAAACCTAGCCTCAAACTCTATCTCAAATATGATTACATTTTCATATTCTTATTGAAACATGAGGCATATAAATATTATAATGAATTAAATATGAAAATGACCTGTATATTAATAATCAATTATTTTAAAACTTAAAAAATAACCGAATTCAAACCTTAAAAACTCTTAGTACCTACTAGAAAATTCACAAGGTACTATTAAAATATTTCAAATGGAAAGGAGTTTCTTCAACTGCTTCTAAATAGATTTTGAAATCGGTTAATAAACGACGGTGTTTTGAGATAATAAACATTAAATAAATAAATGCTGCCAGCATCTTCGGTAGCATGCATTTATAGATTTATTTTAGTTTTAGTTTATATAATTTTAATCTAGTATTACTTTGCAGTATATTTCATTTTAATGTAGCTTTAGTTACTTTGTACAGTTTTTATTTTTGTCAATAATAAACAAATAAATAAATTAAAAATGCAACCGACTAGAAAACCGCCTTTTTATGAAGTCAATCCAAAATAATCGTGTACCTGTGAAATGCAACCAACAAGATCTTTTAAATCGTACAACAAAATAAATCTTGCACCGTCATTGACTTCACAATTGTACAGATGAAATTTTATTGTGATGGCAAAGATCAACAGATACGTATTATTTGAAACTCAATGACTGTTACCAACGTCTTGACGCAAAGTTATAAACGCGGAGGCACTAAAACAACTTTCAAAAGCTGTATCGTGCAGGTTGTCGTCAGAAAAGCTTTCCGTATATCCCCAGCATAAGTGTAAAACTTCGAGCGCACCGTGTCAGGGGCGTATTAGCACCGGATCCCGTGTGCCCTACTTTTTACACCCTGTATTTTGCATCGCGCAACTGAGTTTTTTTAATATACCTATGAAGAACTCGTAGATTTTAAATATTTATTTAAACTTTCATCATACATCATGCATTACCAACAACAGTAGTAGGGTCAATTGCAGAAAAAAATGTACCTTTTACTTTTTTTGTCTGATCATGGTGTCTTATACCATTTTACTCAGAATCACGAGCACTTTTCATTTATCAAATAAATAAAGTGGTCCAAAATGTCCCAACTTTTCCATACAAATTTTGATTCTCAGTTTCTTTTATTTGATAAATGAAAGTGCTCGTGATTCTGAGTAAAATGGTATTTTCCGTATTGCACAGTAAACGAAATCGTCCAGATTCAGCCGGTATTTCATGTTTGGTTTTTCTTGAGTCTTGGTATTCTCTTTATCGCAGGGAGTGTCATTTTCCCGCAATACATTCCATACGGTTGTTTTACAAAATCCTGTTGCATCACTGAATCTCCGGAGTATCCCTTGGAAATAATTGACTTCAGATTTTTCAAATTTGTTGGCTTCTTTACAAAAATATCTATACATTATTTATAACTTCGTGAGATTGATTATGAAGCTTGTTACCTTGTTTAATATATAAAGCCGGCGGCAAAATTATATCCTACATAAAAGAATATATAAATTACAGATAATTTTATTCACAGCAAATTTCTTTGATTTGTAAGCTAACCCGTCGCATAAAAAGTTGATATTTGAATATTAAGAATATTAATAAAGAACCAAAGCACTGTATTGAGCTTCATAACCCCACCCAAGATCCTTTCTAGGGAACGTACGAGTAGTTATTATATGTAGTTGTTCGTGAAGCAGTTGAAATCAATAAACACGGCGCTTTCAACCGGGAGGGCGGTTTTAAGCTTTCTTCTTCGTGCAATCCAGTCATCAGCAATGGGCTAGACGACAAAAAAACTGTTTAGTCCGTCAGTTAGATTATTAAAAAATATTGTACACGTATTTTTTCTTTTTTTTGACAATCAAAAAATGACGAAGATACAGTGCTTAGAAGTTTCGAGTGACGTCACTCCTAGGTACAATTTCACCTAGGAGTGACGTCACAAGCCTCCACTCTAGAAGTTTGATGATCTATAACTTTGTCGATTTTTAATATTTTGATAAAACAAAAAATACGTGTCCCATATTTTTCCATAATCTAACTGACGGACTAAATAGAATTATATAGTTTTAACCCAGTCGTCATCCCCATTGTATAATCATCTTCAAATACCTTTCAACAAATTGCCTTGTATTGTGAGTATTGTATGTCGGTCGAGTCGAATGACAACACTCATTTTCGAAGTGATAATAAGCTGTTTAATTTGTTTTACCAGTTATCAAAAGTATTACCTAATTTTTTTTTCATTCAATATTTTGATTACTAGGGCATTTCTCCAGAAATATGTCTGCGGTCACCTCATTCATCTGGCCCTTTTTCATACTAAATGTATGGAGACAGATGAATGAGTCGCAGACATATTTCTGGAGAAATAGAAGTCAAATTAGAAAAATACGTGTTTGTGTTTTACGTTTAACGGCATTTATTTTATGTAGATAAAACTATTCTTATTGATACAAAGGAAATACTTAATACAATATTTTTAGAACTGACGATGTGTTTTTCATTTATTATGTTATGTTTTAAAACAATAAATAATCAAACGAATTATTCTATGATTTTCAAATAGTAGTTTATGCAACTGATATGTCATGAAGGACCTTAAAGGCCCGGTAGGACCTGGCTCGCATTTCACATACAACTAGGGTCGGGCGGAATGCAGATTATTGCAGATTATCTTCGATTTCTAACATAAAAGTATACGTTATCAACCCAAACATGAGAGGATGCCCTGCATGACTGTGAAATCATGATTGTCAGGTATTAATTTTGTCAGAAAAGGTAACTGGTAATGAACAAAATGAAAAAAAATGAAAAAAATACTTTATTTTATAGTGTTTTCGCGCTACTTTTCTATCGAGCGAAGTGTTCGCTATCGTGTTCTAAGTGAGAGGAAGCCCTAGATACAGTTCTGAATATTATTATATATGTTTTACAGTGACCTACGAGTCAAATAAGTGCTCTAAAAATGATTTGGAAACTAGGCTTCCGTGCCCGATTCTGGTCTAGCCTCGCCTTAAAACACGAGTGTAGTTTTATGAAACAAGACCAAAACGAGTTTCATAAAAATATCACACGAGTGATTTAAGGCCTAACTACAGCACAGTTGCATACCATTATTATATCTATATCTACACACATATAAATCCTCAATTATGTGCTCGGGAACCGTAAGAACGCTGGCACAGATAACACACTGATGTTACAATAATGATGGTCATTATATACAGTTTCCGAACACATAATAGAGGATTTATGATATGGGTGTAGATAAAAATCATTTTTTAAATCATGCAATGAAATATTGACAGCACGAGCCATATAATAGGCCGCAAAGTACTTCGTTTCCGATGCGGCTAGACGAGAGGCCTTTAATGGAATTACATACAACATTGCCGACCTAGGTCTGCAATATGTTTTTTTTATTTCCATTCCACATTTATTTGTAATAAAGCATCAAGGCGTTCAGCCATTAAAAAAACAATAAAAAGATGTTTGCTATATTTTGCAGTTTTATTTATATAAACCGACAGGAACATGAATGTGTTATTTGTACATTATAAAAAAATTGCAATAATTTTAAATTGCAAATTAAACTACACGAATACACATTTAAAATATTCGCGGTAAAAATGTGTACTGAAACAGTTTTTGGAAAGGAAATTAAAAAAAATCATTCGGGTCATTCCACGGTAAGACGTAACGTGAGTCACAATTTTCATTAAGTTTTAAATCACAATGATGCAAATTAAAGTGTTAATATATCTTTAAAGAAGTGTTACTTATCATCCCTAAATATATTAACACTAAAATCTTTAATGAAAAACACTATTCATGCGGTCCATTCTATATCCAAATGCGTTTCTGATTTATTTTCCAAATTCTCGTTTCAATAAAAAAGATAACACAGGCAGATACATCTTGATTTATAAAATGGCTTCTACCATTGACACCAACTAATGAAAGTAGTGATAATATTAATTCGTAGCTTTTACGATACCGGTAATTTCCGTTAACGACAAATCCATCTAAAACCTAAAGTGAATCATGCTGTATGTAGCTTGACGTCATTTTTAGGTCATTGGCACGAAAAGTACGGTCCCTGATGATCAGATAAAAAAAGTAAAAGGTACAGTTTTTCTGCGGTCAACCCTTAAACAACTTCATCAACCCTGTCCACCTACTTCGTTAATCCTTAGCCACCACTTTTGTAATTTGTGTTTCAAAAGGGTACCCAGAAATTTATGTTTCACCTGTCTCCTGCAGCTGAGGGAGGACCCTAATTCAAGCCCATATGGCGCTGAGAGCCAACCCTAACTGTTTAGCACCTTTGTGTGCTAAGGTTTATATAAGGGCCCTCGAGTGAAGGGGGCCTTGTAGACGGGAAATTCGGTGTTCAAGTGTTTGATGGAAATTTAGGTTTGCGGGAAGAAAAGTACGGTTCTAGGAATTTAGTTGGCTTTTGTTACTTACGAATTACAAATAATGCCATCTACAGGCGTTTTGATTTATTTAATAGTGGACCTGCTAGCAACATCGTTCGCGGAGGTAATTAAAAATAAGTAATGGAAAGTAAATAAACAGTTTTGGATTTTTTTTTCCGTTTTCGGTTTGCTGTTTGTTTGTGCAGCACAGAAACACTGATCCCATTTCTATAAAATTTGGTATGCAGGTAGATAATGGCCCCGGTTAATACAATTACATTTATGCCACACCTGGCCACAGCGACTACAGCGAAGCAAAAAAGAGCCATATAATTTTTTCAACTCCGGGAACGAAATCGGTGCCATTCTCTAGAACTGAAAAAAATCACGGTTTCTATAAGACAGATCCGGACAAGCTAAATTCCATCAAACACATTAAGTACATGTAAAAAGATGCAAGTCTCGTAACGCAGTTCTTCTACAACAAGAAAGTTTTGATATGTAATGTTAAACCAAGTCAGTTACCTGAGGGGTGTTCACAGAACTCGATTTCCACCGACTTGCCTATTATTTATCCGAAATAAAATAAAAATAAAATAAAATTTATTTTGAACGAACTTAGAGACTAGCTACTTACATTCTTAGGTGTTACAGGTATTGATGGTACTAAGTACTTAATATGAGTGTATCTTCAGTTCCCCGTACTAGTATAAAATCGTATCACGGTGGAACTGGATTCACTATCCTCGTTATTATATTTCAAACTACAAAGTTTTTTGATGTAGAAGAACTGCGTTGCGTTGCGAGACTTGCATCTTTTTACATGTAATGTTTTTGATGGGTTCTAATTTCTTTTTATAAGTGATTTTCCTTTATTTATTACAATCCAATCCATTCTAATTCCTATTTGAACTACAAAAGTAACTAACCTCGTAATTGCATGTATTTGTATTTACAAACTTACTTATGCAGTTCGTACTAAAATTACAATATTTTTAGGTTTTGCATGACTTGATAGGCTAAAAACTAATTATGTTTGAAATTTGGAGCCTTAGAATTATGATGATCAATCAGCAGTGAGTGAGTCAGTGACAAAACAAAGGAAATTTGACGTGCAGTAGTTCTTAAACTACAAGTTTAAATTGAATGTTATTACGAATATATCTAAGTCATATTATGCCCTATATATCCCTGAAAATGCAGGGTTCTAGTTTTAGCCAGCACACAATTACAGGAGGTTGAAAATGTCCTGAATGGCTTCAAGAAAAGGATGGTACGGCCGTGTCTTTGTTTTGCTCGACTTGGCGGGGGCACTACCGTGTCCCCAGATATATTACGATTTGCTGTATGAGCAAAGCCTTGGGACAAAACTATTCTGCTATATGAGAATACAGCACAATAGGTTTGTCTCGGGATTCAACTATATTCTCAAGTGACACGGAATCCTAGAAGCGATTCTAATACTTGGCAATAGACATGAACAGTACAGTTAGCTTGTAACATTGTTACAGTACAATAGTATTGTGGACCCATTGTTATTCTGCTAATTGAACCGGGCTGAGTATCAAAGCCCTGATGAATACACTCAAGCCCCTTGTGCAGGATTCAATGATATGTTTGCTAGATGAATAGCGATTAGTATCTAAACATAATAGAGAGTAGTTTACAGTTGGTGCCTAAACTTTAAAGAATAATGCGATTAACGTCATGAAACTACTGAAAACGAGAAATAATGATTGCTGTAAGTTTGTTTAGTAACGATATTTCTCATTTTAAATTTTCGATTGCCTAAAGTGGCCAATTTTTTGACCAAACGGGACACAGACAAATCAAAAAAATAATAATTAAAGAATCATGTAGGTGGTACGCAGGGGCTCTCCCCTAGACTTGTGCAGCTCGCGAGTGAGTGATTCAAAAGAGCTACTTATATCAGTTGATCTAGCTCACTCCGGCTGGGCCAGGGACATATTTGGGACATAAAATAGACGAAACAATTTTGTATATTTCGCCTATTATATTAAACTATCTTTTTTCCCTGCCATATCCATACCAAATTTTATGTAAATAGGTTCAGCGGTTTAAGCGTGAAACGGTAACGATCATTTATAATCTTAGTTTGGAAGCTTGGATAATTTTTAGATTCTTATATAAACTAATTACTTTGCAAAAAATGTGAAATTTAATAAAATGGTGACTTACAATATGTGACTAAATCACATCGTTAGTTCTAGAATTGTTCTTAGGATAATTGTTCCTTCGAGTATCCCGAAGTCGATTCAAATAATAAAGCTTTTACGTAATATAGACAAAGAAAATATCGCCCTATGTTGCATATCACATAACCTAATCTATTTTAAGAAAATATGCAATTACAACTCTCGCTCAGTTGCGTAGATATCTGATATCAATCTTATACGTCAGCCGCATTCTCTAGCAGGCACTAAAATGTCAAAGGTCATAAAAACGTTATCTCCTACAGCTACAATTCGCGGACCTTATTATTATTTCGCTACGAGACGTACTACGTGACGAGTATAATAACGACACATAGACTCTTAAAGTACGAGAGCAATTTGTAAGAGATCTTTGGGACCTTCTAACATTTAACAGGGAAAGTTTGGGAGATACTGAGTGCTAGAGTAATTATTATGTCGTTTTATTGACGTGTTTAGATTACGTCAATGTTTCTAAACACTTACGGGCTGTCAGTGAGGGCGTCTGTTACATATGTAATAGACATGCTTCTAGATTTCCTGATATGTCACAACAGTTACCACACCACCACATACCACATTATTAGGCTAATTGGTACCTATTATAGGTACCTATACTATGTAATGTACCAATTTAAATAAAGATACGTTTACCTTGTTTTGGAACGGCATGATTTACTAAAGCAAAAACAAAACTTCAATGGAAATAAAATAATAATCAATTAAAGAGCAGAGCGAGAATTCAAACCACTGATCATGTCTCCCACCACCGGAGGGTCAAGTCTCCCGCTACCCCCTTGCTTTACAAAAGTGACGATCTCTTTAAACAATTGCAACGGACGATTCCACCCACATGAACTCAACAATACGACATTAAACGATAAATACAATTTGATAATAAAACAGATACTTATCTCCAAAACTGTTGAGATTGTATTAGAGTGCTAATAATTTTTTTTCACGCTTGACACGTAAGAACATTTTTCCCTCGCTCAATGCCAAATCGCACTAATGGCAGCCAATATGGCACCGTCGCAACCACCGCCTTTTGCAAGCGTCCTTCGAGTTGGCCAGGGTGCCGATGGCGCGAAATTTGTATGAAATATTTGACATGGTTTAAGTCTTCTACCTTTTTTTTTTTTTTTTTGACCCCGGGAAATGCATAAAACTGCATACCACTACGTAACCTAAGGCCATCGGGGGTGACAGCCAGATGTTACGTATTGGTTATGTGGGGCTCTCCGCTCCTGAAGGGATTGGCCTACCCACTAAAACCCAGGGATGCTTCCGACCTGTGCCTTCACGGTGATGGCATGGGAATCTACTAACGCCACGCCATCACCAGCACCTCCGCCCTAGGGCGGACCCTCTCCGAAAAAGGCACACTGTAGCGTGGCCAGTGTGCCTTCCCTCACCAGCTCCCCCCCGACCGAATGGCCCTCCCCCGGGGAAGCAGGGACCGGCACCAGACACACGGTGTCCCGGTCCCTCCCTCGCCGCCACGGGAGGACAATACGCCCCTACCCCGTGACCACGTGTAGTGGGGATGGTATCCGGGAAAACGTCCCTTCAACCAAACCACCACTACACCCCCATCCCTTGTCAGCAGTGAACTCTGCTATTGCAGAGGACACGCCGAGGGACCGTCAGGGTGGAAGGGTTAGCCTCCGGGACCGGATCATAGGCCCTCTGCCTACCGCATCCCTGGCCAACCGAAAGTAAGGCCAAGGGCTAGCAAAGTCAACGCAACGCGTCGACAGTTCTAACCCTTGCCCAGCCCAGATGCTGCCCATTAGCAGCCAATGTCTTGGTCTAGACGAGAGGGGTACCCATTACACAAGACATCGGGAGCAATCGGCAACACCTAGGTTACTCAACCACCCACCCTCGCTGGCCGAGAAGTAGCGATGGGTTGGAAAAGTCTACACAGGACGATTCCAACCCATTGCCGACGGCCGAGTGCTTGCCCTTTTCCGTGGGTTCCAGATCCATGTCCTCCCCCCCCTGCCCGTAGGCCCCCGAGGCCCCTCTCCCACACCAACTCCCCGGATCCTCGGGAAAACTGCAAGCGGTTTGTCAGGTATTAGCCACCAACAAGCAATGGCCATTGCTTGTTGTTGTTTCCAGGGTGCACCGGCCCAAGCAGTACCCTTCCATGCGGATCAAACCGTGATCAAGATGGATTGGTAAAGCTCGAGCACGCGTGGAGGAACCTGACTTGCACCCCAAATTAAGTCTTCTACCTGATCAGGTCTCCCAATTTTCCCCTACAATAGGGTGGTACCGTAAAACTCTCCAACTATAATCCGGTACACTGGAACTGCTGTGGTCCAAATTAACACACGTTAATAAATCTAAGTATAAGAAGAACAATCTAATTAAACGAATTTGAATAGGACTGTATTATATATTATTATACAGCTGATAGAAAATGGATATTGATAGAAATTAATGAGTGTTGTTTGGGACGATGGTTGTTTAATGGAACTACTCTGTGTCTACCATTTTTGTGTCTATATTGGTGGATATAGATTTTAATAATGCGGTATGGATAAAAAGTTTTGATGAAAATACTCTCCCCTAAAGACGCAATAGTGGTAAAACTTGATGGGCTCTCAGCGGAACTAGTTGTAACGTACCTATTTCGCCCTTATGTAAGGGCACGATAAATCGCCCTTCGGTCATCGGGTTTCAGAAGTTGTAAAACGGCTTTATACGTCATAAATACAACTTTAACAAGTTAGGTAAAGGGGCTTGAAGGTCTGCGTACCTCAATTTATTTTGAACAAGTCCTACACGAGTGGCTACCTACGGCTTATACTATCTACCATAATATGAATAGCTTCTGGTTTTGTGACAAACGAACTTCTATCATAATATTATGTGTGTCACAAAAATGGGATCGTGATCCCTTCGGGGATCATGTATCAGGACTATAAAAAAAATAAAGTCAAAGTCTGCCGTTCCTACTTGGTAGACGTGGAAAACGACAGAAATACATCAAGTGGCCGCGTTTCAGTGAATGGGTAGATATGTAATTACTAATTATATTGATTAAGTGTAAATTAAAAAAAAAAAAAAACAATATTTTTCTTCGTTGGATCTTGACAATTCTGAATTTTTATGTAGATGTTAAGAAATGTGAATTTGTTAAACTTTGAAAACACTATTAGATATTTTTTAATGTCCACAGGAAAGACGTATAACCTTAACTCATACTAAAAATATTTTTGACCCTAGTATCTAGTATCGCTAGGTGATAATTACCTGCCAAAAATAATGTTACTTAATTAAAATGTTTGCTTTTGTTTCAGATTGTGCTGATATGCGCTGACGTCACGGCTGGCCGCAAGATGGCTGCCGCTGCGCTGCTGTTTGCGCTGCAGCTAGCGGTTGCCAGCGCTGGCAAGTGCACCACGTAAGTTTACACTTTAATTAACCTAAACTTTGAGTGAAATCTAATAATAATTAGAAGTCTCTCAAAGGAGATTGCCGACTTTTGCTACCAATATCGTTATTAAATTGCGTCACAACCAAAACAATGCCAAAAACTTAGTTTTATTTTTTAACCAGGTGGATTTTTTTATTATTGAACTTGAAATGGGTAATTTAAGATCAATTAAGAAAGAATTTTGCTATACGATTTCCACCGCCACCATGAAAAATGTATGATTTCCTTAAAACTGTATTTGATAGACAAAATCGGTCAAAATCTAAAAGGCCTCTATGACGGTGGCACCACCGTCTACGTAAATGAATAAAAAAAAAAAATGAATTCCAGCAAACTCCGCGGTTCTTTCTTATACGAATTGCATTGTAACTCAGATATATTACATTCAGCTGTTCGGTACCCAGGAAAGTAACATGTTTGTATTGTATCGTTATTTCTTAGACTACTTCTCACATGAGTGTAAAAGATAAAGCTATCGTCACAGATACCTACGTTTTAATACAATCCATATTAATGTAGTTCCTTGATATTAGCAAGAAAATTGACAGCTTGACATTCTGACTTACTCTAAGTTTAAAAATAAAATACTGTATAAGACACGACTTTTCACAATTTTTCTGTCGAGGAACGTAAATATTTTTTTCTACTCCTGTACTTTTATCTGTCTTTTACTTGGTCACGAAGACTAATATATGAACATACATAATATGAGTTCAGAGAAGGTCTATACTCTATTCCCCATAACAGCTCTAGTGTCGTTATAGTCGCACAACGATACTGCTAGCAGCCACAGACTTCTGAATCTAGGTTAAGCTTAGGTCAAGGATTAAGCGCTCAATTTTAACTTTACGATAAAAATGCACAACTACCAACTTAACCAACAATTAAATTCCTACGGTTTTTAAGAAAAACAATACTTTCCGAACTAAATTCATTGATGCCAACATAAAAAAATGTATTTTTAATATCGTCATTGCGTGTCACTAGCGAGTATACGGCAAATTAAAAAAAGTTTACCATAGACACATGGGCATTTTTATTTTAAAATCTACGGTTAGGCGAAACTTAAGCTATATTCAAATACCGTCTAACCTGTCAGTCAGTGACGAAATGTATGGAGTTTGACACTAATCGTCAGTTCTGTGACGACCTGCTAACTGTCAGTTAAGAACGCACTTTAAATAAAAACACCCACATACTGTCAGTCATATGTCATATTTGCCTTGTTTGCGTGCTATGTTTAATTTTTTATTTTATATTTAAAAACCTAGTCGTAGAAAAAGTATTGTATGCAACGTTGTATAATTAAGTCAAAAAACGCTCAAGGCGTCTCTATTTGCGATACTCGCCGCCGCGGCGGCTCGTATCGCAACTCGCGCCATTCGCATTTTTTGAGCCTACTTATAGAACTATTGCATAAAATACTATTAAATTCTTTATTTGGTACAAATAACTTGTGATATTTCGCGGATACTTCACTATAAATTATTGTCAAATGACATTTACGCTCAATGTCTCCTACATTGAGCGTAAATGTCATGTGTTTAAAAATCTGGATAGGTACAATAAAAAACCTAAAACCGGTATCCAAAATTACATGTCATACGACTAAGTTAAGTGAAGTCTCGTCAACGTCAGGAATTACAGATATTAGGTGATTTTGTATTTGGCCGGTTGACATATAGTTAGACGATTTGCTACCCAAAAACTAAATCTACTATATATAAACTACCCAAAAAAAATCTGGAAATCAATCTCAATTTCCTATGGATCCCCGAATACAATTTTAATGAGATTTAGTGATTAGGAAAGGCAGTTTCTTGTTCTCTAAGACACAGTTGGTTTCGTGTTGACGCAATGACTTGGTACGAGGCCCCATAGACGCTTCGGCAATGTCCTTTGAAGGTTGACATTATTCACTTCAGGTTTTACATTGTTTTATCGTTACCGGAATTCACCGGTAGGTATCGTAAAAGTTATGAACAAGGCTCAACTTTTGGTGCCGATGACGTCAAGCTACTTACAGAATGATCCAGTTTAGGTTTTACATTGATTTACTGTTACCGTAAATTACCGGTACTTATCGTAAAAGTTATGATTTAATTCAGTCACTAGGTACTTTCATTGGTTGATGTCAATGGTAGACCACACACACACACACTAGAATTAATTATTGGCCACAGACGTCCACTGCTGGACAAAGGGCTCTCCCATAGATCGCCATGAAGTGCGACTATAACTAGGTACTTTGAAGAGATATTGAATTAAAAACGGATCACTCACGTTGTTCAAAAGACGAGACATCCACTCAACTCACGGTACTTTCAAGAGGTCATCACAAAACACGCATTTAACTGCCTTTCCATTCATTAAATACTAATTTTTTGTTCATCGCCGTCGCATTTTGTCGGTAGAAGAAGTCCCACCGAAAAACATACACAAACAAAACAAAAGGTCATGTTAATAGGTACAAAAAAAAACAGATAACTTTCCGACTCGAACTAAAGTGATATTTTAAGTATGTACCTGGAGTACAATTGGTTGTTTGGACTACCGTTATCAATAAAACACGGGACTGACATGTGATGATAAATGAACTAAAATATGTTGAACAGATCTCTTCACTTTGAATAAGTATTTTTATTGGTTTCAATAGGTGTACTGATTAATACGTGTCATAAAAAGTTATTTGGTTGAGTGTCTCTCTTTTCAACTCTCTTTTTTTGTTACCGGTGTGAAAATCCATTACGCATACCTACCAGGCCCTTACCAGTGCCTTTTCCCAGTACGTTCGGGAAGGTTATGTGAGACTCACCCCTCAGAAGGAGGAGGCATACCTACTAAAACCACACCGATGATGGGGCCAAATCCGCGGCCCATTGCTGCACGTCGGAAGTGGCCGGAACTCCTCAGGAGCTAGCTCTTTATTAACTCTTTGTTGACTCTATACTGACTGCTTTAACATTTAAAATTTTGAAAATAAATATTTTATAACATTTTCAAAAGAAATTATTTTTCGTCAGGTTGTATTCTTATTTACATATATAGATACAAGAAATCAAAGTACATAGAAAAATTAAATGGCGCTCACCTGTGAATAGACCGGTGTAAAAACCAATGAAGAAACAACATGTTTCTTTCATATATAGTGTATTTTTATTTGTTAAACGTTTCTCTGCACCTACGAGTAGGTATGTAGTATTTATTAAAAGGACTGGCACAATGGCGACGGTGTAAGCTTACTAACTGACATCGGTCGTGGTAATTAAAATTTACCAAGGGGCAACAAGTAAAAACATTTTTTTTCCTTGTCAACGTTAAAATGAAACTATTCAAAATCAAGATATTCATATTAAAATCGAAAGAAAACCTATCACGCCTACCACTTTACGTAACAGGTCAACATTTCCACGTCACGTAACTCAAAAGTCACAGAGCTACAGCACTAACTTGGAGAATTTACGTACACAAAAACGAAACCCGACGATTGACCTTCTCAAAGCAAAAGCGTACTGCAAAAAATGAAAGCGGAGTTCCACTCATGTGTGGCAAAGGCGCGGTTTTCCTCGTATACTGGGGCACTGCCACTGAGACGAAAGTGAAAACGTGTCAAGCATCGCGAATGCTAAATGCTGTACCTATTAGTAATATCATATTATTATAAAAACGTTGGATTAAATAAGAAAGAGAAAAAAAACAACACTGTTTATTAGAAAAGTTATAAGCGTTGATTCTAATTGAACTGAAATTTGGAAAACTTGCGTTAAAATAGGTCCAGAAGCCAAAAAGTAATGACAGCAGCCTTACGCCAATAAATGTTCTTATCTGTGGTGGCAGTCATGTGATGGTCATAACGATATCTTATATGTATGATAACATTATGACACTCAAATTTCGGACGTCTTTCATATTACGGAAGACTTTTTTTAAAGTTACGACTTTCAACACCTTCCAATGAAGGTGCTGAAAGTCGTAACTTTTTTAAATTGCTTGTTGTAATGCTGCTCATTGTCTTCGGTTTTTGAACGCATTTTAGAGAATTTATGGTATGTATGTAGATAAAGTAATACCCAAAGTTTATCTGGAAGAGATCGCTCTTTAGCGATAAGACTGCCTATTGTTTACCTCTGCAATTATATAAGTTTGTTTTGTAATTTTCCTTTTCGTGTGCAATGAAGTATTATTATATTGTACTGTAATGTAATATTTTTTTCATCACACTTGCTCGAAAATGGTGCATTACACGTAGGTTTTGCGGGCCGTAAATGAGCTATTACGCCCTAGGGCGTAATGGTTTTCTTTTTAAATTTGAAACGCTGGTTCTGTTTTACTCTTATTTGTCATGTTCAAAGGAAACGCCAACTTACTTTTTTAACTTTTATCACTGAAATATTTATTTAAAGAGAAATGGTATTGCAAATACATGTAAACACATATTTCTGTAACATTAATTAAATGTTTCAATAGTGTATTTCAGTATTTTGCAATTATAAAATCAACCGTTTTAGGTCTGTACCGCTATGGTTTCCGAACGTTGCGCATTGTCTATGGATATGTCACTAATGTCACTGTCAGTTTTACAATTTTATTTAGGTTAAGTAAGGTTAATTTTAATTAGATTTCCTCACAAGTGTGATGAAAAACATTGTGTGTGCCACGGGCGGTAAAGGAATTACAAACTCGTGTTATTAAAGCCCTCGGCTTCGCCTCGGCCTTGTAACAAACACTCGTTTGTAATTCCTTACCTACCGCCCTTGATACACAATGTACTATTATGCCACACCTGGCCATAAAGTGACTTTTTCCGCACGCTGCGCGTACGGATAAAGCCGCTTTCTGGCCAAGTGTAGACATAAAATGGTGTACACAACACGGGAGGTAATAAAGAAAGCCCTCTATCGCATATTTACGCCCCTCGCTTGCAGCTCGGGCCGCAAACTTCTGCGATCTCGGCCTTTCTTTATATTACCACCCTAGTTGTGTAATGTACGATTTCATCACACTTGTTCGAAAATGGTGTCATTACACGTAGGTTCTGCGGGCCGTAAATGACCTATTACGCCCTAGGGTGTAATAGATTTCTTTTTAAATTTGAAACGCTGGTTCTGTTTTACTCTTATTTGTCATGTTCAAAGGAAACGCCATCTTACTTTTTTAAGTTTTATCTCTGAAATATTTATTTAAAGAGAACTGTTATTGCAGATACATGTAAACACAAATTTGAGTAACATTCATTAAATGATTAAGTAGTGTATTTCAGTATTTTGCAAACATAAAATCAACTAAAATGGCCGTTTTAGGTCTTTACCGCTATGGTTTCCGAACGTGCCTTGACATTTGCATTGTCTATATGTCACACATGTCACTTTCTGTTTTAATATTTTCTTGTCATACTGGGTCGATTAGTAAGGTTATACTATTAAAATTTCCTCACAAGTGAGATAAAAACATTGTGTGTGCCTCGGGCGGTAAAGGAATTACAAACTCGTGTTATTAAATCCCTCGGTTTCACCTCGGGCTTATAACAAATACTCGTTTGTAATTACTTACTTACCGCCCTAGATACACAATGTACTAATCTTATTTATTTAGGTTCTCTTTTTCACAGATTAAGTCATAACTCTTAAGAGAAGTTAACGAATATAATTACTTTACCATCGGACTTTATACAACAGATACAATACACGATTATAGACCATAGTGTGATTAATACAAGAGTAAAGGTGTTAGTATCACAAAATAACTAGAACTTTATGCAACGTCGTGTGGCATCTTGGACAGTTTCGTTTAAACTTTAACATAAGCAATTTAAGTAAATAATAACTTTACGCTTAAAGTTCAGAAGTAAGTCTGCCCTGGACATCATTCATTTCGGAAATTGGTAAAGAATATCCTAGCTAAAATAAAGTGTATAATTATGATCCTTACGAAGCGAAAACGTTAAATAGACTTATCATAACGAGGGTGGAGTCATTGAGTTCTTGTCTCGCAATCATTAGGGAAACGGTCGTCACGGGAAGCGCTGACTAAGGACGTAACAAAAAGTCAAGCGTGCTCCGGAATACGAGACTTTTTTAATTCAGTTTACAGGGGAGTAACATTTTAAATTGTGCAATGGAGTTTTATTTTATGTAGGTACTTAGCTGTACATAATTTGGTCGTACCTTCGTCTGAACGGTCATATGACTTGTAAAAGGGCTTTGGTTTTATCGTAGTCGGGAATAAAGTAGCCGAAAAACTAATTTCTTGACTATGGTCGGATATGGCTGGAAAACGCTAAATTTTTTAAATAAATAAAACAAAATTGTAAGTATTAGTACATTACACAACTATTGGTAGTACAAATAAAGCCCGAGATCGCAGATGTTTGCGGCCCAAGCTGCGAGTGAGGGACGTAAATATGCGGTCGAGGGCTTTCTTTATTACCTCCCGTGTTGTGTACATCATTTTATGTCTACACTTGGCCAGAAAGCGGCTTTTTCCGTACGCGCAGCGTGCGGAAAACGCCACTTTATGGCCAGGTGTGGCATAAATGTATTTTATATAGGCAGATAAAATCATTTTAATAAAACAACTTAATTTGTACATCCTGACGTTTCATATCCCTTTAGACTGGCTGCTTAATCATTGACACTTTGTTGACACTATGGGAATTTTAACTATTAACCTCTACAAACGCCTATCGCCTGTTTGCCTAATTGTTGTTCGGTAGGTAGTAGTAACTTAACAAATTGCGGTACGTTAACTACCTAGTTAACTGATAAAAAAAGTCGACCTAATGCTGCGAGTTAAGTGAAATTTGAGATTCTCTATATACTTCTAAATTTGTATAGGATACGTTGTTTGTCATCCGCCCCACGTTACCCCTCGACACCAAAAATCAATTAATCATTTTCCCCTGGTAATAAAATTTACTACTCGACATCACTTCAGCAGGGCTTAGAAAACTCGATTTATTTTCGAAAGTCATCTATTTAATTGAAACAAGTTCGCGAGTTTGCTTACAAAAGGGACTTAGGGCTGAGAGGGATTTTCACGAGTTTCAGGGTTCCGCCGTAGTTCGCTCAACTTAAGAAAGTGTACGTTGATGTTATGTTGTTACAGCTTCTTAGTAATGTAATGACTACATTAATTTACAGGTTATTTTACAAATTCTTGGAATTAAGAGTAGGTTAAAAAATTAGGGTACTTTTTGTGAAATATGGCATGGCAATACTTTTTATATCATACCGTCTAGTGTAATATTAATATGCAGCAAAGGCTTTTTTTCTTGAATGAATTGCTTTATACGCTTCAACATATCTGGTGGCAAGGAATCAGACCGGCCCCCTGCCAACACCAGCCCACTGAGTAGCTACGGACCTACCGACTAGCTTAAGGGTAAGTAGTAGGTTAAAAATTAATAGGGTAGGTTAGTGTGTTACGATAGCTAATAGTAGGGTCTACCCTACTATTATCTACCCTTCTACCTTAGGAGGGAAGAAATTAGAGGGTAGAAAGTGTTGTCTTTATGGAGTGCACGCCACTGATAAGCAAATGCATAAATGTAAATAACATTATTTAATATTATAAAAAAAATCACATTTGAGTATAAAATAATTTCAAACAGATAAACAGACAAAAAATGCGGAATAAAACTGACCAGTCTTTAGCTTAAAATTAGTAAAATGCAAGAGCATGCACGCATATAGCTTATTAGAATAGACGTTTGAATTTGAATTTAATTTTGAATTTTAAATGGGACCCTGTTGTAATTTAACTTTTAAAACCTCAACAGAACCGTCTGACCGTACATCCCTCGCGTTTTTGTTGGAAGGGTTGGCTGTGACTTTGACTGGGTTAATGATGGCCAAACTTTGCGCTGTAAAAGTTTTTTCATAGCACTCCTCACACACATTGTGTGTGGTAAAACATTGTGCAAGATGCGTGAAGGGGAAACAAAGAGAATCGAATTATTTACAAATGTTAAATAACTAGTGAACTGGATCGCAACCTAGTTCGCGAAAGTAAAATAATTCAAATGTCTTTTTTTGCTCCGGGTTAGTTGGCAGTATTCTATGTCATACTGTTAACCGAGGTAATAATCCACATGTACACGAAATTTCATGGAAATCCGACTTTAAGTGATGCGCGCACAAATAAACAGACGAAATTTCGATATTCGATATATTCCTATTAAGGCCGGAGCAGATTTGGATAACTTGTTCTTCAGGGTTAGTAGATACTCCGGTTTTATACTTTAAAATAGGCAAGCCGATGGGAATCGGGTTATATGGACGTCACGTCACTGGTAGGTACTTACTTAAATTACAATGTAGTTTTCAAAGCGTAATATAATGAGGCTTACTCTACCATAATGTAATTGCCTGAAGATACTGCTTTGATATTAAAGTCCAAAATTATTAATAGTATTGGAAGCAGTCGAAACAAAGTCGATTACAGATTTAATACCAATGTTGACAAGAAATAATTGTCTTCCCGCTCCGTTCGCAAGCAATTCTGTTAGCACAATGAACGGCCCTAACCCATTTCAATTTTGACCTTTGCTTTGTGAATATATATCACTGAAATGTACCTGTTTCTAGTTACTAAATGGCACTCAGATAACTATGAATGTGTGTAGGAGGTAAGGAAGGAGACTTCATATTAAGTAACTTCTTATGATCTATCTCTTTATGATTCTGCTTATGATTGAAGTGACTCTTTATGAGTATTATTATGATCGCCTTGATTACTGACTCCGGGTGAGTTATTTTTCCCTGATATTCAGCAACGTTATGTAAAAGTACTGCAAAATTTTAGAGTTTTGTCCTTAAGGCTCAATTTGTTAAATTTGATTTTTTTATAACTATTTAAAAATTAATTTATGCAGTGACATTTGTTTAACACCAACTCTACCTGTTAAATAGTGAACATAGCAAGTATTGCGCAAAAAACACGTAATTACCTAGATACTATTTATTAAATAGGTAACATTAAACAACAGTGTTAGAGTTTATAAACGGGTATGTTTCTTCGGCTAGTGGTTTCAGCTAAGTATTGAGAATTTCATTTCCAATTTAGGACGGTGAAGGGAAAATGTATGAGGACTTTCTAATCTGGGTAACGAAGGGTTGAAGCTGACTTCCTTGAATTTATAAACAACACACACAATGTAATATAAACTGAATTATTAAATTTGTATGTCATTTTCATAATCAGTTCATTTTTATTTGACTTATATATGGTTAAAATCAATCTTAACAAAAATGGGCAAAGTTGTGTTCTGTTTTTTATTTGTGATATACGGGTGTTATCTGTTACAGGAGCAAATAATTAAAAAATAGATTTTACTCATCACAATAAAACTTTTGTTCAACAACTTTTAAAAATTATATCATCTTTAGATTTTACATTTTTCATACAAATTAAATAGTATTTTCAATGTACGTTAACATCAGTCTAATTGACGTCGCTTGACACGCTACAAACATAAAAAACATCGCAATACATTGCGGCTTTAAATAAACTTTAAAGAGTATTAAAAATTAAAATATAAGTTATTTTTAAATGTCGCTGAACAAATGTTGTACAGTTTGAGGAGTACAATCTACGTTTTAATTATTTGCTCCTACTACAGGCAACACATTGTATAGGTAGTTGTTGTAAAAAAAGGTGTGTCTTGAGGACACCAATTTGTTTACCAAACAACATAAGTGGGGCTCAAACTTTGGGTGCAGCATGATGCACTCTAGTTTTGAATTGATTTATCTTTACCGAAATTTACCGGTATCGTAAAAGTTATGAATTAATTCTAGTATACGTATTCTACCATTAACACCAAGTCACCAACCAATTAAAGAAGTGACAGAATTATTTTTGATTTACCGTTACCGTACCGGTACCAGTTTAGGTCTTAATCTAAACTGAATCAACCTGTTTGTAGCTTGACGTAATCAGCACCAAAAGTTAGCCCCTGAACATAAGTAAGGGAAAATCTACTTAAAAATCATGACAGACTGTAGTAGGAAATGCTATGACAAATAACCTACATAATGTGTCAAAAGCCGGTCAAGTGCGAGTCGGACTCGCCCACCGAGGGTTCTGTACAAGCTTGTAGTACGTATTTAGCGCACATTTCATATCCCTGTAGTTATTCGTTTACACTTTTTTACCCTGTTTAATAAAATAAAAAGTAAATAGTTCAAGATTGAGAGGCAAACATAACTTTGCTGTTGGAAAACTGTTATCCTCATACATCGACATAGGTCGCGGTTAGTTTAGTAACTGACAAAATAAGTGTGTATTGCGATTTTTGTAAATTTCTAAAAAAAAACTATGCAAGTTAAGAGTTATAATTATTTCACATTTTTCTGTTCAGTAACTTCGGAGATAATAGAGGGGAATGGTATTTTTTTAAACGTTTTCGTCTTAAATCAAACACCATTATGTTTGAGAAAAAAATAAAAACAGTTTTGGAATGTACAAGTTAAGTTCTTTCATATGATACCCCATTTGAAATAATAGCCCTACATTTAATTTTCGACATCCCATTTCGACCATTTTTAAAAAAAGCAAAAAAGGTACAAGATTTTTTAGTGATATTTAACACTATTCTAAATTTCAAATCGATAGCACCAGTAGTTCCTGAGATATCTGGCTGTGACAGACGGACAGACAGACGGATAGAGTCGCACCATAAGGGTTCATTTTTAACCATTTTGGTACGGAACCCTAAAAATTTGGGATGTTTACTACTTACGCTTGGGTTGCCTCAAAGTAGGAAGAATTATATGAACAGAAGCCCAGTTTGTTATTCTGTAAGACACAACATTAGCTTAGACTCTATGTTTATGATTATACCTAAAACTAGGTGGAAGGCAATTAAGATATTAACTACCAAGGAATTTACTAACTAATTAACTCACCATCGTGGAAATGACGTAAAGGTCTGGTACAATATAAAGTAACTAGTGAAAAGCGTGATATCGATGAGGATGAATAATAGTACATTACATAACCAGGGTGGTAATACAAAGAAAGGCCGAGATCGCAGAAGTTTTCGGCCCGAGCTGCAAGCGATGGACGTAAATATGCGATCGAAGGCTTTCTTTATTACCTCCCGTGTTGTGTACATCATTTTATGTCTACACTTGGCCAGAAAGCGGCTTTTTCCGTACGCGCAGCGTTATGCCACATAAAGTATTTTTAGAGTTAATATGTGGCATAAAAGTGCTGTTGAAGGGGACTGCAATATAATAATTTTTGTGTAATGATATAATTTTTTATAATTTTCAGAGTTTTATTCAAAGTACTTTGTTCGATTATGTCGTTAAAATTTGTCTTTAATTAGGTAAAAATAAAAACAAAAATATTGCTTTGCTAATCCGCGATATGATAACTTGTTAGATAATGAGTGCTAGCCCGTTATAAATACTTGCATATTTCTTCATGCACTTACATGCAAAACGAAAAAAACATGCAAATAAATATAACAAACCACCACCAAAAATACAAAACTCGACACGTGTTTCGCCTCTCTACGAGGCATCCTCAGGAGCTGCTGGAGATGTTGACCGACCGGCGACCAGTGATGAAAAGTCAGTAGAAGACCGAAGAGTCGAAGTTTTTTGCGAAAGTAACCCCTGATTTAATCGATTATTTAATTAGCTATCAAGCATTGTTTCGTGCGTAGTGATGGACTCCTATTATTGAATAAATAAAATTAGTATTTTTACCTTCTAGATATGAACATAGATGACGAGAATAAACGACAGATTATTGGTTTATAGTAAATTGAAGGGTACATGTAAAAGAACATGTCTAGTTGGTTAGGGCGCATAAGGTCCCACTCGCAAAATGTCCCTCCACCAAAATTACGTGCCATGCGCAAAACGTCTTCTTTGCAAATGGCCCCTTGTGCAAAATACCCCATTCGCAAAACGTCCCTTTCTCAAAACGTCCCATCCCTTTCGCAAAATGCCCTTTCTGTAAAAGCCCCTTTCGCTGAATGCCCCGACTGCATAATGGCCCTTTCGCAAAACGTCCCGTTTGTGAAATGCGCCTTTCGCAAAACATCCCGTCTGCCAAATGTCGCATTCGCAAAATGTCCCGCCTGCAAAATCACTATATAGTATAAAACAAAGTCGCTTTCTCTGTCCCTATGTCCCTATGTCCCTATGTATGCTTAAATCTTTAAAACTGCGCAACGGATTTTGATGCGGTTTTTTTAATAGATAGAGTGATTGAAGAGAAAGGTTTATATGTATAATACATGTATAATATAATAGAGAAACACCGTGTGAAGCCGGGGCGGGTCGTTAGTGCTTGTATAAATAGAGTCTTCTTGCGTGTTCAAGTGAGAGAGAGGGAGATAGGCCATATGTTTGTTACTAAATACAAATAACAAAGGGTAACAACCGGATGGATTGAGCTAAATTTTGCATGCAACATAGGATACTTTACATCCCGGTAAATAGTTCTCTTGGGACAGTAACGGGAACAACGCGGGCAAAGTCGCGGGTAAATGCTAGTAATACTTACATACATGTCTGAGGAGGTACGCAATTCCATGGTCTTGCTTTTCGCTGATGATGTGAAGCTGGTTAAAGACTATCCAAAGCCAGAAAGACTGTGAGGAGTTGCAATGGGACATAGATGCGGTATACCGTTGGAGTATCGCTAATAAACTCCATTTCAATGCAGGCAAGTACGAAATGTTGACATTCACGCGGTCTAACACACCTTACGAGTTCCAGTATACTATTGGTGGTACTACTATAGCGCGTTCCGAGCAGGTGCGCGATCTGGGTGTCCTTTTTGATCCGGGACTCGCGTTCCATGTCCACATCCAAGGGGTGACCAAAGCCGCATCTGGGAGGCTCGGCTTCGTCTTGCGTAATTCTGCACCTCTGACCGTACTCGCCACCCGCGTACTGTATGCGGCGCTAGTACGCAGTATACTCGAGACGAACGCAGTAGTCTGGAGTCCACATGAGAGTAAATACTCTCTCATGTTGAAAGAAATCTAAAAGATGTTCCTACGGGCACTCTATAAGAGGTTGTACTCGTACTATCCGTATATGTACCCCACCTTATTTCTACAGGGGCAATTAGGCTACGACTCTTTGCAATTGCGTAGACTACTTTCTTTGGCTAAATTTACTATCAATATAGTCAGAAATAAGATCGACTGTGTAGGTCTCGTTGAAGCTTTCGTGCGTCTTTTTGCTCCATGTTCATATCTTCGCGCGCGGAGACACCCGCTACTGGCGGTGCCGGGGGCGCGCACGCGAGCGCACGCGCACACGCCGAACACTCGCGCGCTCGCGTTTCTCAACTCCGTGCTCGCAGCACAACCTCAGTGTGATCTGTTCACAAGTTCGATTGGACGACTGATGATTGAGTGCAAGAAAGTAGCGGAACGTGAGATGCCTGCAAGTATGATTCAATGAGTGTAGTAGTTTTAGATTATCTAGATATATTTAAGTTTGTACCGCTTTGACTATGCTGTAAAGGTATAAATGTTATGTGTAATAAAGAACACGGGTCGAACTGATAACCTCCTTTTTTGAAGTCGTTTAAAAACTAAGCGATTAACAGCAAATTTTGCTAAAGGTACGTTTTGCGAACGGGACATTTTGCGAAAGGAACGTTTTGTGAACAGGACATTTTTGCGAAAGGAATGTATTGAGAACGGAACATTTTGCGAAAGGGACGTTCTGCGCAAGGGACCTGTTTTATGTCAAGGGACATTTTGAGAACGGGATATTATGCGGAAGGGCCGTTTTAGGAACGGGACATTTATAAAAGGGACGTTCTGCTAAAGGGACCAAGGGACATTTTGCGTGTGGGACCTTATGTGCCCTAACTAGTTATAGTCACTTAATTCACTTTTTGAGTTATAGCGGTCAGAAACAATTACTATGTTAACCATCTGTTTAAAACTGAAAATACATCAGATTATTTTAATATTTTCACCTGTGATCAAGTCATTGCGAGCTCTACGTTTTGTGATTGAAATCTCATTTTCAATAAAAGGTGACTAGACAATTTCTTTCTGTATACTTACCCTTGAATTGGTATAAATGCCCATTCAAATTTAATATTACGAATAGCAATACTATAAATAAATGCGAAAGTGCGTTGGTTTCACGTAACAACGAACAGAGCGACAGATCTACGAAAGTTTAGCATACACTCTGAAATTGTAAAGACAAAGTATATTCTTCCGCAGAGTGACATGCGCTACTTATTTCTGTGTGGGAAAAGCACAATTTGCGAGGAATTAGCAAAATAATTCTGCGATATTTTGCTAATGCTTATTTTGCGAATCTAGACTCTATAAAACTATCTGAAGATGACCTTTAGATGATTAATTTTGAGACATGTCAATAGCACTCTTGATCTGACACCTTCAGATCACTGGGATTACTACAAAAGTGGGTGGTGGGGGGACAGCGGGAGAAAACTTCAGTATGCCAGTTCGTGGTGTGATTTAATCGATTTTTCGGTGTTAATACGCTGAAGTCAGCTGCTAAAATAGCACCAGAACTTGAAAGGTTTAAGTAAAAAAAAACAACTAAATGCCACCTTAAATACAAGGATGAAGCTAAAATAGCAACAATTTATTTTAGTATATCCAAGCGACATATGAGTACTGCAAAACGATTTTGCAAAGTCGACCTGCTATAAGTACTTCTCTCCAAGAAGAGGCGGGTTGCCAGAGCTGGCAGCACATGAATAATTCAATACGGCGTAATGAGCCGCGGGCACGTCTTCAGTCATACTGTGAAGGAAATCTATGGAAGCGGCTGAGCATGGCTCAGCCCTAATGATTTTAACAAAAAAGTGTCCGCGCAAAATGGAACGTTAACGGTTGGTTAAGTTGGGTTTGCTCGGCTGGCTTTTTGCTTTTGGTTTGTGGAATTTTTTTGCGGAATGTACGTTGTCGTATTTTCATTCTTGTTGTCATCCTCAATTCTGTGAAATAGTGCCTTACTCGACAGGAAAGTCATATTGAACGAGGTTATGAATTAATTAGGTATCTGAAATACTGACAAATACATTTCAATGGTTAGTAATTAATTACCTCTTCGAAATCAATATGTAAATAGACACGACAAATCTACTAACTACCTAGCCTATGAACTGTTTTATACCAAATGGAATGATACTTATTCAAACTGCTATTCTCATATATAAAAACTAAAATACAAAAAAAATATTTATTTAAACTTAACCTAAGTAGAGTGCCACCGGGGCAGGACCTAAGCTACCGGTGATTAGGGCCGCAGAGAAGTCCAGGACCGCCTTCTGTAGCGGACCTTAACATATTATACAGTTTAATTACATGTTTTAAGGTTCCGTACCAAAGTGGCAAAAAAGGAACCCTTATGGTGCGACTCTGTCTGTCTGTCTGTCCGTCTGTCTAGTCCGTCTGTCTAGTCCGTCTGTCACAGCAAGATATTTCAGGATCTACTGATGCTATCGGCTTGAAATTTGGAATAGTGTTAAAAACCGCTAACCCGAGCCTATCAGATAGAAAAAATCTTATACCTTTTTCACTTTTTATTAGAGATGGGCCGACTACGGATTTTGCCGACTAGCTAGTCGGCCAACTAATTGGTTCTTAATATTATTAGATCATAGTTATTAGCTATGTTCCGGTACAATCGGAAATGTAACTCTGTTTTCCAAGTGTGATGTGCCACAAAATTTTAATTATTAAAATTAAATTATTACATGTTACTTAATTGTTAGATTGTTACATCTTTAAAAAGCTTAATAAGTTGATTATTATTTTTTTGTATTTGAGTAAAGTACGTAAAAATATAAAATAGTTAAAAAAAATATGGTTGAACTTTTTCGGTGTTCTATATTCTCCGCTAGGCAATAGTGCCGAATATTCAGCATTTTTTGCCGACTAGTCGCCAACTAATCGGCCGACTACAAATGATGCCGAATAGTCGGCGTTCCCGACTAGTCGGCCCATCTCTACTTTTTTTTAAAGGGGACCGAAATGGGATGTCGAAAATCAAAAGTAGAGCTATTATCACCAACATCAAATGAAAGGGCTTAGTATGTAGATTCAAAACCGTTTTTATTTTTTTTCTTAGTCGTGTAGTTTTTGATTTAAGACAAAAAACGTTAAAAAAAATACCATTCCCCCTATTATCTTCGAAGTTACTGAACAGAAAAATCTGTAATAATTACCGATTATTAATGTCATCCTTTATATAGTGCCCCGAGTTACGGAAAAAAAGTTCACATCCGGATACCAGCACCAAATTTTAGTATGTTGTTAGGCATGGTCTCTGGACTCCAAAACTGCCGGGAAACAGTCTCTGAAAGGTCAAGGTCACCGAATATGACGTCATTCATCTAGCCGCTCCCGCGTTCTTATGAATGTTTAATTGTGACAAAACTACACATCTCACATCCACATAAGAGGTATCAAATGAAAGGTAATTGAAATGTACTATAAATGACTTTTACATTTGAATTTCATAAATGTTATACTTTAGGAATTATTCACGCAATAATTTCAATGTCAAAAAAAAATATACGGAAATTTAGGTTTTACAGCAAAACTAAAAACACTAAGTTATGCAAATGTACTACAAAAACAAAAACAATTTATTAAGCTTCATAACATAGTTTAAATCTTGAAAATCTGTCAATAAATATAGAAGCTATAGCTCAAAAACCTTGAGCGCGCGAAAAAACTCCCGTAGTGCGCCGAGTTATGGAAAAAAAGATTACTTCCGGATACCAGCACCAAATTTTAGTATGTTATTAGGCATGGTCTCTGGACCCCAAAAATGCCGAGAAACAGTCACTGAAAGGTCAAGGTCACCGAATATGACGTCATTCATCTAGCCGCTCCCGTGTTTCATTGTGACAAAACTACACATCTCACATCCACTTAAGAGATATCAAATTAAAGGTAATTAAATGTACTATAAATGACCTTCACATTTGATTTTAATAAATGTTATACTTTAGGAATTATTCACACAATAATTTCAATGTCAAAAGAAAAATACGGAAATTTAAGTTTTACAGCAAAACTAAAAACATTAAGTTATGCAAATGTACTACAAAAATATAAACAATTTACTAAGCTTTATAATGTAGTTTAAATCTTGAAAATCTGTCAATAAATATAGAAGCTATAGCTCAAAAACCTTGAGCGCGCGAAATACTCCCATAGTACCCCGAGTTAAGGAAAAAAAAATTCTTCTGGATACCAGCACCAAATTTTAGTATGATATTAGGCATGTACTCTGAACTCCAAAACTGCCGGGACACAGTCTCTGAAAGGTCAAGGTCACCGAATATGACGTCATTCATTTAGCCGCTCCCGTATCTTAAGAATGTTTAATTGTGACAAAACTACACATCTCACATCCACATAAGAGATATTGAATGAAAGGTAATTAGATGTACTATAAATAACTTTTATAAATACTTTTTTGGCACACCCAATGGATTCCTCTAACTAGGGCTGGGGAAACAGGCCGAAGGACTCGGCTACCCCAATATGGAAAACTCTTTCTTCCTGAGACAAGCACAATCTGCCAAGAACTTGTATTTGGCAAATGCAAGGATAGATGCTCACGATGCCAATGGGTCCAAAATTATTTGATTTACACTCTTCTTCGCACGTGTGAAGGTGCATGCTCGTATTTATTTTAATTTCCGTATTTTTCATTTGATTTTGAAATTATTGTGTGAATAATTCCTAAAGTATAACATTTATTAAAATCAAATGTAAAAGTCATTTATAGTACATCTAATTACCTTTCATTCGATATCTCTTATGTGGATGTGAGATGTGTAGTTTTGTCACTTAATGTTTTTAGTTTTGCTGTAAAACCTAAATTTCCGTATTTTTCTTTTGACATTGAAATTATTGTGTGAATAATTCCTAAAGTATAACATTTATTAAAGTCAAATGTGAAGGTCATTTATAGTACATCTAATTACCTTTCATTTGATATCTCTTAAGTGGATGTGAGATGTGTAGTTTTGTCACAATGAAACACGGGAGCGGCTAGATGAATGACGTCATATTCGGTGACCTTGACCTTTCAGAGACTGTTTCTCGGCAGTTTTGGGGTCCAGAGACCATGCCTAATAACATACTAAAATTTGGTGCTGGTATCCGGAAGTAATCTTTTTTTCCATAACTCGGCGCACTACGGGAGTTTTTTCGCGCGCTCAAGGTTTTTGAGCTATAGCTTCTATATTTATTGACAGATTTTCAAGATTTAAACTATGTTATGAAGCTTAATAAATTGCTTTTGTTTTTGTAGTACATTTGCATAACTTAGTGTTTTTAGTTTTGCTGTAAAACCTAAATTTCCGTATATTTTTTTTTGACATTGAAATTATTGCGTGAATTATTCCTAAAGTATAACATTTATGAAATTCAAATATAAAAGTCATTTATAGTACATTTAATTACCTTTCATTTGATACCTCTTATGTGGATGTGAGATGTGTAGTTTTGTCACAATTAAACATTCATAAGAACGCGGGAGCGGCTAGATGAATGACGTCATATTCGGTGACCTTGACCTTTCAGAGACTGTTTCCCGGCAGTTTTGGGGTCCAGAGACCATGCCTAACAACATACTAAAATTTGGTGCTGGTATCCGAATGTGAACTTTTCCCATAGAAGCATGTCCGTAACTCGGGGCACTAATATTACAAGATCAAAGTTAAGTTTGTCCCACCATATAATTTATTTTGAATTATTCACGTACTTCACTGACTTGACTTATTGAACCCTCGGTGGGCGAGTCCGACTCGCACTTGACCGGTTTTTTTTTAGGTTATTTGATTTATACTTGAACAGGGCCTCAACAAAAATAAAGTTAAGTAATATTATTTTTCGCAATAATCGTACAAAAACAGCTAAACAGTCCAGAGGAACAGTTTAATGCAAAAAATGAATGTCAAATAATCTATGTTAAGTAGAAGATATCGGAAATAAGAACGGAGAAAACCCTGCCCAATCCTAATCACTTGACCTAACAATTCTATATAACTATTACCTTTCAATCCTTATAACATTCCGCCCCAATGGGCATAGGGCTTAATGAATTCCGCACTAAATTGTCGACATCGGAGTGTCATTTGATCCGCAAAAACCCTGGAAACAAACCAGATGTTGCCGAAACAATTTCCCGTTTGTATTCCAGCACCGCCATAGTTTCTGTTGCGTGTTCGTTACATTGTTTTGTATTGTTTTTCATTCCATTTCCTATTCCGCTTCTTTCATTTTTATTTTATTAAATAAAGTAGCATTAATAAAGCTTTTCATATTAATGGTTGTATTATTTTTTGAGCTAGAAGAATATTGGGATTCTGGTTTTTATTGTCACTTTTAATGTTTTTAGTTTAGGTATTGTTTTTTCTTAATACATCCTCCATAGGATATATGGTTATGAAGTTAGCTTTCTTTGTATTAGTAAACATAGCAGGTATTCTTCATATTCTTCATAACAGACAGTAATTGTATTGTACTGTGTATCACAAACAGTCTAACCATAGGTTCTTTGGCATTCTGATGAATATAATTTTTTGTTTATCTTTTTCATTTCTATTTACCTACTCTGAAGTCATTTAGGTCGTCATATTTATATTAATCAAACCATTTCCCCAAGTCGGGTCGCGCTCGTGCACGGCACGTTTTAGAAGGCACGGCGCATTAACGGCACGTTTTGGATCGACGCATAAACAGCCAGCGATACTGCATAAAACTCAGCTGACAGAAGCCAATCCCGGTTTCGGTTCGCACGTATCGGCCATTACCATTTTCTATTTATTTGTTGCTTGGCCCACCCAGCCCAACGCCGCCGGGACAATGAAGTCACGCGTCTACACCACTTTACTGCCACTCGACCGCTGGAAATATAAGGTAGCGCCTTAAAATGTATTGGACAAATACATTTAGACGTTTTTCAAATGTTTATTCATAGACGTATTCCTCATCCGACTTATTTGTTAATGAAGGACAAAATACGGGAAAACGTGTATGACTAGATGAAATACCTGTTCATAATACAAGTTTAGATTGAAACCTATGAAAGTTCACTTATCATATTATGGAAGCTGTGATTAAAAGTAGTAGTGATCAGCAGCTAGTATCAGCAAAAGTATTGTTTATACCTTTCATAATTTCTGTTAAATTTCGCATCTTCGAAAACCAATCACCAGAAACTCTGTTTACCACTTGGTGGAGTTCTTAGGTATAAATTAAAGCCGCAGAAACGCAATCACATCTCGAGAGTTTATCGATCAGCGGACGCCGCGAGAGTCCACTCGTAAGCTTTTGTCGCCTGAATTTGTTCCAACGTACAATAATGTCAGCCGCATCCCCGAGTGGAATGGATGTGGACGACCTCATTATAAAGTCGAGCGTTTTAATATTATTTTGGGAGCTTTTAGCTCGTACTGTTTAAGACTAAATCTCCAGCGACTCAATTTTTAATATAAATAAAAAGTGCATTTTTTCGCCTTAGCACAAGCTGAAAAGGAATTAAAATATGATAATGACATATAGATACCTTTAGACTCAAAGGGCGTAAACGCCGTAGGTGCTAATGGCGTTTACGCCCTTTGAGTCTAAAGGTATCGATATGCTAATACAATGTCACGTTGTATGTAAGCCAGATTTTAAAGACGTTTACGATTATAGAAATAGAAACACTATGGCCCGTGTGTAATACAATAGATTTGCAGATATTGTTTTAATAATTACGTGAGTTTTAACATCGTGTAGGTATGTTGATAGTATAATAATTATGTTGTCTTTTGATCATCAAATTAGCAAGCAAATGTGCATAATTTTAAGTTTAATGCATAATCTATTATGAAAAATATCTATCAGTATATGTGGCTTTCCATGGCTAAAGGGACCTTATAGCAGGTATTGAGTTAAGCACGGATCCTAAATCTGCGTTAAATAAGCTATCTAATACAAAAAAAAACCATGACCCTAAGTCCCATACTTTTTTTTTTAAAAAACATCAAACCCGCACATGCTAAAATTGCACTTTTGAGAAATCGTCAAAAGAAGTTTGAAACTAATTTTAAGTATGTTCCCGTTGGAAGTTATGGAGATGATGATTGATTATGTATCTCAAGGTGTTTTTCTTTGGAAATCAGTAATGGTTTTTTTAATGTGACTTCCAGGTCGTGAAAAATCAGCCTTTGATTAGAGCAAGTCGCTTATGAGAAAAAAATTAAAAAAAAAAAAAATCGGCCTGTTTTTTTAATTTATTGTAATCTAAACCATTGTATATAGTTAGAGATATTTGACTGTACATTTTGGGATAGAAATAAAATCACATTGTCAACGAAATATTTTTATTTTTATTAAAATGTCATTTTTATTATATTTTTCATCATTCCTATAATATTTACAATTTTCGTATAATGAGTTCTAAATTATATTTAATCAGTCTACACAAGTATCTCAAAAGTGTCATTATTATTCTACAAGTCGTATTTTTTGATTTATAAACGATTGAAGTTACGTAAAAATCACAAAGGCCGTAGCAGGATAAGGGAAGAAAAAATGCCCTTGAATGATTAAGAGCTGTTTATTTTTTCTATAGTTGCTTTCATTTAGTTGTATAGTTGTGCAAAGTTTGGTTGAAAAATTCCCAGTGGTTCAGCCGGGAAGAAATAAAAACAAAATTTATGAAATTTCACGTATCTCTAAAACTATAAATCTTTATCATAATATCTTTAATTCATTTTGGTAAATTGATAGGTATGTATGCCTTAAAAGAAAATTGAGTCTCTATCTTTGCAATTTCTGTAAAAAACACGTAAGTCAAAATTTCAAAAAAAAGTTTTTTTGATACCTGAAGGAGTGACCACTCTAAGTGACATTTCTAAAAAAGCCTTATTTAACGATCTGTCAGTCATATAAGTTTGACGGTTAAAATCGAAAAGCAACAGTGTCAAAATTAAAAAACTATGTTGGTCGGATTCTGTTACATTTTATTCTTATACTATTCTAATCTAATACAGCCAAAGAACTTAAAAATAAATCTTCTTTGTAAAAAATTAAAAATAAATCAATTATTGACATTCCCATTAATATTGGCTTGAAAATATACAGGGTGGTTTTCGATAATCTGTACATATGAAAAGGGGTGAAATTTCGGCCAATTTTATCGGTAAAACTGATTTTAATTTTTGTTTGTGGTCATTCGTTTTTTTTTTACAGATTTTTAAACTTTCAGTGAAATTTTCGGCAGTACATCTGTTTGCCACGGTATAACTTTTGAACTAATTGCTTAAAATTGTAAGAAAAAATTGCAGGGTCATGGCAATAGACACGTTATTTAGTAGCAATAACAATAAACCACCGACTTGAAGAAAAACTCGTCAAAAAAAAATATAATTGTGAAAAACGGCTGCAAAACTTCAGTTTTTTTTACGGAAAACACCGTTTTTCTCGAAAGTTTGCGAATATTGTGACCATTTTTTCATGCTTATCTTCGTTTAGCACTTAATTGTGATCTTACAAACATTTTTTTCTTACAGCTTTGAACAATAAGATCAAAAGTAATACTGCGTCAAACAGACGTACTGCCCAAAATTTCATAGCAAACTGTAAAAATCTGTAAAAAATTTTTTTTTGCCCAGAAACAAAAATTAGTCATTTTTACCGATAAAATTAAATGGAATTTCACCCCTTTTAATATGTACAGATTATCGAAAACCAGCCTGTATTTGTATTAATTGTCGCCTTTTAACTTATAAAACCTTTTTTTTTCAAATAGGTAATCATCATTATTTCTAATTAAGCCTTACTTATCGTTTCACCAGATATATTCATTCGTAGGTAGGGTGTTGTTCACACATTGCCGCAATTGTGTACTACCTATCGCACGCAAGATATTTATCAAAAATTATTCAGCCTGCCGAAATTCTTAGTGGACCTTTTTTGAGAAACGGTATTAGTGTTACCGTTAATGAAGATAGCGATAGTGATTAAAATAAGAAGTAAAAGACATTTTTAAGTTGATACATATACGAGTAAATGCCATAAATTTATTTTATTTTTAGTTCTTAACAAAGAATATTTATGTTTAAGTTCTTTGGCTGTATTAGAATTGTATAAGAATAAAATGTAACAGAATCCGACCAACATAGTTTTTTAATTTTGACACTGTTGCTTTTCGATTTTAACCGTCAAACTTATATGACTGACAGATCGTTAAATAAGGCTTTTTTAGAAATGTCACTTAGAGTGGTCACTCCTTCAGGTATCAAAAAAACTTTTTTTTGAAATTTTGACTTACGTGTTTTTTACAGAAATTGCAAAGATAGAGACTCAATTTTCTTTTAAGGCATACATACTATTTAATTAACCAAAATTAATTAAAGATATTATGATAAAGATTTATAGTTTTAGAGATACGACAAATTTCATAAATTTTGTTTTTATTTTTTCCCGGCTGAACCACTGGGAATTTTTCAACCAAACTTTGCACAATTATACAACTAAATGAAAGCAACTATAGAAAAAATAAACAGCTCTTAATCATTAAAGGGCATTTTTTCCTCCCTTATCCTGCTACGGCCTTTATTCCCATACATTTGAGAAAAGGGACCTTATGAGCAGCCATAAGCAAAAATTATTGATATTTACAGTATGGCACGATATTTACATTATTTATTGACTAATCTTGTATTAAAACAGAAAACTGAAGAAAAAAGGTTATTAGACATTTACTTCAAATCTTGATCAATTAAGAGTAATTATCAAATAATGTTGCGTTGAATTTAAGTGTTTAGTCATAAGGTCCCTTTTCCCAAATGTATGGGATATTATGGCCTTATGACCAATGACAGGCAAAACTTGTTGATAATTACAGTATGGCACGATATTAAGGTTATTTATTTACTAAACTTGTATTAAAACAGAATACCGAAGAAAAAAATTTTTAGAAAATTACTTCAAATCTTGATCAATTAAGAGTTATTCTCATAATTATAACGTTAATGGTGAATAATTCACTCCATGGTGTTATGATAATGTGTTTTGTATAGACTACTTTTCTATAAAACCAAAAATTACCGAGTTTTATAAAAAAAAATCATAATGGTAGGATAGGATTCGCCAAAAAAAACTTTTTTGTTTCTGTCGATCTTTTGAAAAAAAATTAAAAAGATTCTTATTCTTAAGTGGTCAAAAATTATAGAGACCGCCAAAAAATGTCTTTTTTCGTAAGTTTTTCAAAAAAAAATTAAAAAAACTTTTTCTAAAATGGTCAAAAATGATAGGCATTCGCCAAAACGTGTTTTTTTTTATTCTTGAAAAAAAACAAGGTTTTTCTAAAATGCTCAAAAAGTTTTGCGATTCGCCTAAAACACGTTTTCATGTTTTAAAAAAAAGGTTTAAAGAGAAACATGACAAAATGGTAAAAAATTCTGGGGTCTGATGGTGGAGCCGGAAGGTGGCAATGGGAACTCCGTAATAAAACGTTGGAACCCCATCGTGTTTGGGCTCATTTGTATTGTCTTGACAAGTACTCTGAACCGAAATGATATCCAGGGTCTGATGATGGAGCCGGAAGGTAGCCATGGGAACTCCGTAATAAAACGTCGGAATCCCATCGTGTTTGGGCTCATTTGTTTCGTCTTGACGAGTACTTTGAACCGAAATGATATCCAAGGTCTGATGGTGTAGCCGGAAGGTGGCAATGGGAACTCCGTAATAAAACGTCGGAACCCCATCGTGTTTGGGCTCATTTGTTTTGTCTTGACAAGTACTCTGAACCGAATTGATATCCAGGGTCTGATGATGGAGCCGGAAGGTGGCCATGGGAACTCCGTAATAAAACGTCGGAACCCCATCGTGTTTGGGCTCATTTGTTTTGTCTTGACAAGTACTCTGAACCGAAATGATATCCAGGGTCTGATGATGGAGCCGGAAGGTGGCCATGGGAACTCCGTAATAAAACGTCGGAACCCCATCGTGTTTGGGCTCATTTGTTTTGTCTTGACAAGTACTCTGAACCAAAATGATATCCAGGGTCTGATGATGGAGCCGGAAGGTGGCCATGGGAACTCCGTAATAAAACGTCGGTACCCCATCGTGTTTGGGCTTATTTGTTTTGTCTTGCCGAGTACTCTGAGACTAAACACGATATGGTTCCGACATTTTATTACGAAGTTCCTATGGCCACCTTCTGGCTTCATCATCAGACTGGATATCATCTCGGTTCAGAGTACTCGTCAAGTCGAAACAAATGAGCCCAAACACGATGGGGTTCCGACGTTTTATTATGAAGTTCCTATGGCCACCTACTAGCTCCATCATCAGACCCTAGATATAATCTCGGTTCAGAGTACTCGTCAAGGCGAAACAAATGAGCCCAAACACGATGGGGTTGCGTCGTTTTTTTACGTAGTTCCCATAGATACCTTTTGACTCCATCATCAGACCCTGGACATCATTTCCACTCAGAGTACTCGTCAAGACGAAACAACTGAGCCCAAACACGATGGCGTTCCGACGTTTTATTACGAAGTTCCTATGGCCACCTTGCGGCTTCATCATCAGACCCTGGATATCATCTCAGTTCAGAGTACTCGTCAAGACGAAACAACTGAGCCCAAACACAATCGCGTTCCGACGTTTTATTACGAAGTTCGCATTGCCACCTGCTGGCTCCATCATCAGACCCTGGATATCATCTCGGTTCGAGTACTCGTCAAGTCGAAACAAATGAGCCCAAACACGATGGGGTTGCGTCGTTTTTTTACGTAGTTCCCATAGATACCTTTCGGCTTCATCATCAGACCCTGGATATCATCTCGGTTCAGAGTACTCGTCAAGGTGAAACAAATGAGCCCAAACACGATGGGGTTGCGTCGTTTTTTTCCGTTGTTCCCATAGATACCTTTTGACTCCATCATCAGACCCTGGACATCATTTCCGCTCAGAGTACTTGTCAAGACGAAACAACTGAGCCCAAACACGATGGCGTTCCGACGTTTTATTACGAAGTTCCTATGGCCACCTTCCGGCTTCATCATCAGACCCTGGATATCATCTCAGTTCAGAGTACTCGTCAAGACGAAACAACTGAGCCCAAACACAATCACGTTCCGACGTTTTATTACGAAGTTCACATGGCCACCTGCTGGCTCCATCATCAGACCCTGGATATCATCTCAGTTCAAAGTACTCGACGAGACGAAACAAATGAGCCCAAACACCACCGTCGTGTCGTGGTATAAAAAAGAAATAAGTTTTATCAACAGATTTATTATTTTTGTATGTGATCTGCCATAAGGTCCCTTTTCTACTAAACTTTGAACCCAATTTTTATATAGAAAAAATTAACGTACAGCAGTGAAACCAAGCTACAAATACACGTCTATTCCTATATTTTACAATTTTGCATAAAAGAAAAAAATGATTATTTTGAAGGATTTCACTAAAACGTCCATATCTCCGTAACTAGAAACCGTCATAAGGTCCCTTTTCTTATGGAAAGCCACATATAGTCCTCCCCCATAGATCGCCACAGAGTGACTGTAGTCCTATGCAGATCGCATCCACCGCTTCTCTTACAAGGTCGTCCGTCCAACCGAGTCTGGCCTAAAATAGTTGTTCTTAATAAACTTGTTTAGGCTGAGGCTGGTGTCTGAAGTATTGCACATTCAAGTTCAGTTCAGGGTTGGGCAGTATTTCAATTACATGTATTTGAAATACGTATTTGAAATACAAATTAGTATTTTGTATTTGTATTTCAAATACTACTTGGAAAAGTATTTTGTATTTGGTATTTCAAATACTGCACTCGCATGTATTTAGAATTTTGTATTTCAAATACTTCAAGCTTCAAAATACATTTCCACAAAATACTTACATTTCATTAAATTTATATGAACGTCATGGTAAGTTGGTAACCTTAGACCGTCGAAACATTTCCAACCGTGTGGCCCGTGTGATACTTTAGAACACAGTGACATTGACAGCAGCAACACTGAGTGTAAGTGTCAACTTCAAGTGTCTGGAACATGTCAAGAAAACCAAAGTCTGCGGAAATAATCAAGGAACATCTTGGGCATCAGTTATTATACCCATGTCCAACAAGGTGGAATTCCCTCTATGATGCTATTCTCCATCTCATGAAAAGCAAAACTAAACTGAATAGTTTATTTGAACAGTTAGGCAAGGCAAACACATTTTCAGCAGTAGAACTCGAATATTTAGAAGACTTTTTGGAGGTTTTGAAACCTATCGCGTCAGCTCTTGACTACCGTCAGGGTGATAATTGCTATTATGGTAAACTGTTACCCACGTTGATAACTATTAAAACCAAACTGGAAAGACTACAAAGCAGTAATCTGCGCCATTTCTCTCGAGTTGTACCAAAACTACTAGAAAGTTTAGAAAAGAGGTTTGACAAATTTCTCCAATTGAGACCTGAAGCCAATGAAGCTATTTTGGCAGCTTGTTTCCATCCAGCGTATAAAATGCGATGGCTACCAGAAACCTGTTCAAACGAGGAGCAAATGTTACAAAATCTTGCGATCACAACGTTGGAATCAGTTCCAGTGCTTCCAAGAAGTGGTAGTGGTAGTTCTAGCATTAGCAAGAATGATGACGATGATTTCATCATCTTCTCTGATTATACACGTGATAGGCCAGTCACATGTATGGAAATAGACTTAGTGAGTTTTTTAAATGAGAAGGGGAAAGATCTCGGTACCCTTGAACGCTACCCAAACATAAAAAAAATGTTTATTAAATTTAATACCAGCCTATGCTCTTCCGGTCCAGTTGAGAGACTGTTTTCATTGGCTGGATACATCCATTCGCCACCTAGACGGAACTTATCTGATAATGTGATAATACGTTTAGGATTTAGTTTTTATGAAAGGCAATTCCTTCTTCAATTCATAATCATAAAAACATGAATGTTATGTTAAAAGTGTCGAAGTATTTTGTATTTCAAATACATCATTTTGAATACTGTATTTTGTATTTTGTATTTCAAATACCTGTCACCAAAGTATTTTGTATGTTGTAATTCAAATACATTTTTAAATGTATTTTATATTTCGTATTTGAAATACAATGAAGCCAGTATTTTGCCCAACCTTGGTTCAGTTCTACTTAAACGGTTATGCGGGACGAATAGTGGGACGCTAAAGTTCCGGAATGGAAAATGCACTGTGCGATTGAAGTCAGTCTACTACCTTGATGGCTAGGTGGCTTTCGTTTAAACTGAGTGGATCTGCGATTGACAGGAGCTCTGGCTACAAAAATACAAGTCGATATATACCCATGTCGATTCATATATAAATTCACAAAGGCGAGCCTCACAACTTGTAGTTATAAACAATTTTATGCGTTTTAGTCCGGAAACTTAATAGATTAATTTACTTATAATAAGGCCTCGTGGGTTTGATATTATAATTTAAAAAAATAACTATATAATGGCGTAACTCTATTCCATTTTTTTTATTTGACATTGGACTGAATATTTGGCGGTATGATACCTACGTACAGGCTAAGTTTAAATCAAAATAGGCTACTTGATGACAGTTCAAATCAGCTTCTTTTTATGAAGTGTCAAAACGCTCCGAAAGTATGCAGTTTAGTATGAAATACTATCTTGTGACGTGCTTGTGACGTCATGCTCAACATGGTGCCTTATTTTTAGTTTTCGTCATTGTAAAATCGTTGATGGCACGAAAATAAGTTTGAATGATTTTAACCGGGCTGTTTTGGAAGCGTAAATTGCTGGTTAGAGTTAATGAATTTATTTTGATTGTTGTCAAATACCCTATTGTATATGCTTACGAAGACACAAGTGCGGGACTTTTTGTGAGCTTGAAATAATGATGGTATCATTTGTCAACTGTCTAACGCATCGCTAGCAATAAGAAACTGTCACAAGAAAACAACGTTCTCACTACACAAGTATCCAATTTCATATACATTTCGATGTATATTTGGCAAATAAATATAAAGCTTGTCTCAAAGGAAGAATTCTCTGCTGGATATGTGTTCGACATATCGACTTGCAACCCTTATCAAATAGAGACATTATGGGGCCATTCGCTTTAGATTTTTTTTCTTAAGCAAAAACTTCGTCGGCCTTTTCTAAGGATTTGTTATAAATGCACTATGCAGAAGTAAATAATATGTTTTCAACACACTTGATCATAAAGTGGCTCTTATTGCATTGTTCTTACGCGCGGAACGCAGTTTATTACACACAAGTGCTTTTTTACTTTACATTACCGCACTAGTGTTGTAATTATCGCAAATTTATCAATTGATGAAAGCACGCCGTGGGGCTCGGCCGGCGGATATCTTTCCCGTGCCGCCGCTTACCGCCGAGGTCTCGTACATGGCGCGTACCCCGCATTTCACCATCCGACGAGGTGTTGTTAGATAACCCACAAAGTAAATACAAAAATACGAGTTTTAAATGATAAGTTTTACGTCGTATGGCACTTGTGGACATTGGTCATTACAGCCGAGGCTATTACAGCCCTCGCCTATGAAAATTATTGTAGCGCGGATTTTAATCCAACAAATTTCACTTGTATTGCTAATGTTCTATCAAAAGTATTAACTTCTTCCCTTTTTAGATACCCTTGCTTTCTCTTAGATGAAGCTTGTTACGGTACTTAGAATTCAGTATTGCTATACGAGTATAAGCTCGATAGTTAAATCTCTTATTAAATCATCATGCCACATAAGCTTCAAGATTTCGAGTTAAATCTCCAAGATTTTCCTGCATTATTAGCTCCCACCGTCTCATTATTATCATAAGCCCCACCTCAAACTAAACGCAAATAGCGCTCCAGCCACAAAGCACACTTTACAAATGGTTCTTGAGCTCTTTCAGCACTAAAGAGGCAACCGGTGACACTTTCAAACAAAACAAAGCGATAGTTTCAAATAGGAATTCTAATGAAGATCCCGCTTCAATCCACTGTTTATAACTAACAAAACAGTATCAGGAAACGCAAACCCGCGCTGTTTCGCGAGGAGTCACGTTCAAACAGGAAGGAGCACGAGTGGTTCCGCCCAACTATGTTCGTTCTTCTGTAAACATAAAGGGAAATATAGTAACACCCGAACGTGTTCACGCATTTTGTTCGCGGGGTTTTGGTCAGATTTTTCTACGGTTTAGTTATTTTAGTATCCATCGCTCAGCTGCGTTTAGTTTTTATTGGTTCTGAGATAGGATTTTGCACGGCCGATACATGATTTATTTTACCTACAATCATTATTAAATTATATGCTTATGCAATGCAGCCAAATAAATTCAAAATAGATATTGCTTTAAACCGCGTAAAATTGTATCTTTTTCGGGAAGAAAGAGCATTGTTTTACTTTGCGTTCAAACAACGAGTTCAGGATTCTCATTATAACAGTTTATTCAATTCACAATCACATGTGCTTCAATATGTGATGTCTTAATGATGTTCTATAGTCTTTCAATGCGATTCTTATTTATTTTTATGGCACAGATGAGCCACATATTGGTACAGTCAAGGAATTTAATTTCCAACCCACCTAAGGTCCAATATCGTATAGCATACTGTCATCATAAGAGCTAGCTAGACTACGACGTTACTTTGACATATCACACGCATTGTTTTGTGTCAGTAACTAGGTAACAGATTAACAACGTTGACATGGTGAACTGAAATTTGGAACGTCAATGCACTATCAAAAAAGGTCGACAACCGCGGAATCGAAATTCGAAGAAAGTCCATCTTTCTCGCTCTTGCAATATTCGAATGAAAGGAACGCAGATAACGAAATTTAGATTATCGACGTTTGTGGTAGACTTTCCGGAGTCTGGATTCGGAATTATTTTAAAATGTTCTCGATTGACACTGACACCAACTGACACGTATTCGTAATTAGATGAGCAAATGACTTCGCAAAGAGGTTATCTTTAATATGCAGTGACAAATAATACGTATTGACATTTAAATACTATTACTGAAATAGAAATTTCGACCTTAATGCATTGTGAATGCTTAACAACATTTCAATGAAAAGGGTAGGAAATTAAATTCCTTGACTGTACCTACGCTGTTATATATAACTCAATTATTATTTTTTTCTCAGTGGTTTCTCGGTGGTCGCTCCAGAGGTAGCAGTGCCGGGCAAGACCACAGCTATCTTGGTCACGTTGCACGGAAGAGCTGGTGACGAGCTCGAACCCCTCAACGTTACTGTGAGGCTTGAGACCCAGGATGATGACAACGAGGTCAAACTCCTTACAACGGCCAGCCAAATGATTACAGGTAAGAATTCCAAAAATATATACGTGATTGTAGTCAATACAAATTATTTCAAGCTAATCATTAAATGCTGTATCGTATTCTAGTCATGATTACGGAAGCTTTAGTCATTAGTCCATACTCATGACTCGCCGGAAGTGCAACAGGTAGCTCTGTGCGGAGTCTAGAAATACCTGTGTGAGCTGAAGCCAAGTGGATTCTACTGCCGAAGCTCGTAGTGTGCGCTAGGGTTCTAAGAACTGTACCGCGTTTCTGTTCAACTTAATTATTCTTCTGTTCTGTGTGTGTTGTGTAGAGATCAAACATTTTTACTTAAATTCTTGTTTGTATCGCTGGCTTATGGAGATTGTCTGCAATATAACCTAAATTAAACATCGAATAAAGAAATTTAATATGCACCATCCGACTATCCTGACAGTGATCAACCTAACCCATGCCGGGTGCGTAACGATGGCTATAAAAATTTTTGGTATAATATTAGTCGCAATAACGCTCATTTGATATAATTATTAAATCATATAACAACACTTAATATATTTACATATGACATAATTATTATTTCTTATAATGATCATTTGATAGAATAACATTTAATATAGCATTCTTTAAGTATAATGCTTATTTCCTATAATGAACTTATGGTATAACGTTATTTTCATATAAAATACAATTGGCATAACCATTATTGATATAATGTATCAAAAAGTAGGTTAGGTTAGGTTTGAACTGCGTCTCCCAACAAAAACGAACTGCTATCAAAAAGTAGGTTAGGTTAGAACTGCGTCCCCTACCAAAACGAATGGCTATCAAAAAGTAAGTTAGGTTAGGTTTGAACTGCGTCCCCCAACAAAAACGAACTGCTATCAAAAAGTAGGTTAGGTTAGTAAATTATAAGGGCACAGAAGAAAAAGGGGGGACGGGGGGGCGAAGCCCCCCACAAGGGGGGCTCGGGGGGCGAAGCCCCCCGCATTAAAAAAAACTCAAACCATAAGTTCAATTAGGTTAGGTTAGGTTAGGTTAGGGTTCGAACTGCGTCCCCCAACAAAAACGAACTGCTATCAAAAAGTAGGTTAGGTTAGGTTTGAACTGCGTCCCCCAACAAAAACGAACTGCTATCAAAAAGTAGGTTAGGTTAGTAAATTATAAGGGCACAGAAGAAAAAGGGGGGACGGGGGGGCGAAGCCCCCCGCATTAAAAAAAACTCAAACCATAAGTTCAATTAAGTTAGGTTAGGTTAGGGTTCGAACTGCGTCCCCCAACAAAAACGAACTGCTATCAAAAAGTAGGTTAGGTTAGGTTTAGGTCACAGGCGTTACAATTTCAAATATATAAATGGTAATAAAGATTTATATACCTATTATACCTCTTGATTGTTATATATTATGATTTGTATATAAAATGAGCGTTATACCATATAATCGTTATAAGAAATAAGCGTTATACCGAACGTTAAATATACGAAATAAATGTATATATTTTAAAATTATACCAAACGTTTATTATACACAATGAGTGATTATACCCTTTGAAATTATATCAAATGTTGATATATCGATAGAAAATATATTAAATATTTTTATATCGATCATTACACACCCACCCATGCCTGGTTTCGACGTGATGTTTTTGAAATTTTCTAAAAATAAGCTTTTTATAGCGGTTCATACGATTTTTACATAATTAAAAACAAAAAATAAGGTGACTATTTGACCGTTATGAAAAATGACGGCATTATATTTTTTCTTCATTCAAGTTTCAAGAAGTTAAGTGGCTCGGTGCAGTTTTTGAGACTCAGAAGAGGAAATCCAATGAAAACTGTAGATAAATTTAGGTAGCTATTGTCAATTCAGATGGTATACTTACGCAATCTTATAGGTACACCGTTTACCAGTAATCCATACTTTGTATTTTTCTTCACATTCTGTTGGACTTAAAATATGCTACATCTTTGATTTAATTATCACTCGGTGCGTAACGGTTACTATAACAACATAAGATATATTTTCGGTCGATATAACGATTAATTGATATAATTTATTATTGATATAACAATATTTGGTATATTCTTATATGCCCTAACTATCATCCGGTATAATACACTTTTGATACAATAACTTTTAACCTAATACTAATATGGTATAATGTACATTTTCTATAACTATTTTAGATACCTATAACGCTCATTGGGTATAATGTATTACTGATATAATCTGATATTATAATTAGACCAGTCCTGTCGTATCTTTTAGTTACGATTATTAGTGAAGAGCGATCACAACATACCCCACTTACTGTCCAAGATAAAAAACTGTGACAGAGTCACAGTTAGGAACGATGACGGGCGAAGCGAGGAGTGTTAGGTATCTTGCAATCACAACATACTCCACTTATTGTCGCTTCAACGCACGAGCTCTTGTAGATATAGTATTTTTATACCTTTTAACAAATGCGTCATATGCTTTTAACACTGCGTCGCTCCCCGGGGCTCCGCGAGTACAGCGGGGTTGGGACAATGTGGGGGCTAGGGACGCTCTTGCACAGCTTATGAGTGTAGCGACGGGGGTGAATTTGGCCAGACTAAAGTCGGTGTCTAGGGTCGAAGCGGGAGCGTGGTTGCAGGCTTTGCCTGCTCCTTATCTGGGAACACTCCTGGACAACAACTCATTGCGGGTGGCAGTAGCGCTCCGCCTGGGCTGCGATGTATGTGTGCCACATAAATGCATTTGCGGTTCCACGGTGGAGGCGAATGGCCATCACGCGTTGAGTTGCTGTCGTTGTTCAGGGAGATTCCCACGCCACCACGCTCTGAATGACATCGTAAGGAGGGCTTTAATATCCGCCAACATCCCCTGTGTTCTGGAGCTTCCGGGCCTCTGCCGCACTGATGGGAAAAGGCCTGACGGCTTAACCCTAGTACCGTGGCAGAGGGGAAAGTGTTTGCTATGGGACGCCACGTGCGTTAGTACTTTCGCCGCCTCGCACCTTGGCCGAACAATGCAGACAGCTGGTGCGGCTGCGGATTTTGCCGCACTCAAAAAGCGGGACAAGTATTCAGCCCTCGCCGGTAATTATTATTTCGTACCCCTTGCCTTTGAAACCACTGGGTGCTGGGGGTCGGAGGCTATTGCCTTCATTAGGGAAGTGGGCCATAGAATTAGGGAGAGAGGGTCTGACGCCCGCGTAGGCTCGTACCTGGTGCAAAGGTTGTCCATCGCCATTCAGCGTGGTAACGCGGCTAGTGTGATGGGTACCTTTGCGCCGGGGACAGCACGAGGGGGTCTTTTTGACTAGATTTAAGTGTATTAAATCTAATATTGTTTTTATATGACCATTTTGCATTTGTGAAAAATAAATTATGGATTAAAATATTATATCAGTAATACTTAAATTGTATCTTCATTATAATTACATAAACGTTATAGCAAATGTCTTTTATACTTCTAGAACATTCTATTCAATAAAGTTATATTATTTGTTGTTATATTAAACGTTAATGATTGACCCCTTGAGTGATTATATTCTTAGAAATTATGCCAAATGTACATACAGTGAAAATATATCTAAAGTTGTTATATCAATCATTACACACCTATTATCACTTAACATCAGTTGAGATCGAGGTGAAAATGTTTGGTTATAAACAAAAATAAAAAAACCTGCTCAGTCAATTTTTTAGGTATTATGGCCCTCGGATTTTCTTTGGAGTATTAGACGTTTAATAATTATTATAAATTAAAAATGTTAAAATAACCGACTTCAAACATTGCATCTCTCACAGGATACTATAAAAATACTGAAAATGCTATACCTGTGCCTATAATAATTGAGGAGTTCCCGCAGTTCCTCATGGATCTCGTCATCAAAACTAAATAAAAAAAATACTTTCAGTCAAAAAGTATTTTTCAAATCCGTTTTACAAACAACAGAGTTCTGAGATAACAAACATTAAAAATAATACAATCCTCAGAACCCAAATCGCTATAGGTAGGTATAATATTTGAAGAGTTCCCTCGATTTCTCCAAGATCCCATCATCACATCCCGTTTTAATGACAATGGAATCACCTAGAAGATACCCTTTCAAATACAATAAGAATTTTCCAAATCGTTCCAACCGTTTCCGAGTAACCAGGAAATATTCATAGTAAAACTCTCGAAAAGTTTCTAACGTACAGAGAACCTCCTCCTTTTTTTTGAGTCGCATAAGTATTTACGACATAGCATAATAAGGTCTTGGCAGTTTATTCGTTTCCTGAAAATAACAATGAAGGAAAGTATCCTTTATTACCTAATCGTTATTTATTTGACTCCAGACCAGAAGTATTTTTTTGGTCGCTTCATTGTTAAAAATTACTGGTTTGCTAAGCAGAAAGTTTCTTCACGATCGCCAGCCGATTGATTTATTGGCAGACGGTCTAAGGGGCTGAAGTCTCTCGCATACATATTTCCGTTGACGACGTGCCAAGTTCTTAATGGATTGCGAAATATATGATAATGTCTACCATGTATCACGTTGGAAATCTCGATATGATTAACTGAATAACATTTTTCTATCGTAGATACTATTCGTAATCAAATATTCTGTTAAAGAAATTCAATAAAGTATTAAACATGATTCAAGCTTCCATTAATGTATGTAGGTTGGAATGAACATCTATTTTGTTTCATATACATAGAGTATTCAAACTAATATAATGACATTGTTAAATATTTGATCCGATTCAAAATCCGTAGCCATAGGTCCATTCAATAAATACTCTTACTATATGTATTATAACATTTTGTAATTCAGACCAATATGTAATGAATTATTCCTACCTTAATTAATACTACTTACTTAGGTGAATACGCATGGAAGTAATAATAACAGTTATTTCGAATTTTACGTTTATTCATATCTTTATGATTTACACGGTTTAATCTCTATTTGTTAAAGCAGTAAATTTGGGAACGGATGTAGACAATGTGCCGTGCCGTGTACGGTCTGAATGCAAAACAGCGGGAACAAATAGCAGAAACTAATCGCAGACCTGTCGACCACTGGGAGTTAGTTCAGATACTTCTACTTTTGTAAACAGTGATTTATCCCACCGTATGTGACGTAACTGAAACAAAGAGCTGTCAGCTGTAATTAAAGTCTGTGACACTTTTAAAAAATGCATTTGAAAATGTGTCAGCTCCAAAAGGTCGTAAACGTAAACTTCTCTTATGATACACTATAAAAGCATACAAAACCGAATGAAGCACTAAAACTAAACTTAAACTTTGAATTGTACGAATAAATTCTGAATAAATATTAATTTAGAGTTCTCTATGCCATAAAGACTATTCACGCCGCCAAAGTTCCATCGTTAAAGTATTAAAACCCTAAAGTGCTAGTAGATATGTCCTAAAACTTTGTAATCTAAAAGAAGATTAGATAGATATTCAAACTAGAGGTATTTCTTGCGTTTTTTGATGTAAGAAAATTAAATGACTTTACATGAACTAAAAATACATTGTCTTACGTAATATGGTGGTAGTGATTCATTAAAAGAAAATCACCTTAATTTTTAATTTTCTATGCAAAATTAACTTTAAGCGGTAACAATTTGTCGATCAAAAAGCTCGTTGTGAGTAAACTATTAAAGCGGTCTGACAAAGAGCAGGAATTTCCAAATCTAACCCATAATTGCCTTCAGCGATCTCCAAATCTCAAACAATCTGATGAGTAGCCGGCGAAGCAGACCGAAACTCCGGTGTTAATATGTCAAAGCATTTCCCTTCTGCGACCCTAATGAATCATGATGGGCTATAGGTAACTAGTGAACCAGACTGCTAAGCTGCTACGATATCGTTAAACGAAATCTGTATTTGCCAACGGAATGTTTATTTTGACAACGTTCGACTAATTAACGCTGTATCCCATTAATTGATGTTTATTCTCCGAAATGAGGAATGTTGGCTGTTTTATTGAACTCAGTTGTTTGAGTTAAGGAAAGGATCGCCGGTATTGTATAATCTAATTTGATGAATAGGTATTTGATTTAGAATATTTTTTTAATATTTAGAAGATTGATGACATTATGACATAAGACGCCTGCTATGATGGGCTTAGGCAAGACCCAAATGCTCCGCTTGCTATTTCTACAATTACTAACGATTTTAAACTAAAGTAAACTCACTTGTAAGCTACGAGTACATTTGTAATCACAATGACATTGCATTAACATGCTTTTATATTTTAATTAATGGCGTTAACGCGAATCGAAAGGCACTTGACTAAGATCTGTAATTCTGAAACTATGAAATCGTTCTAGTCAGAGACTTCTACGTCCAGTTCTTTAGAATTTGGGCTAGGTCGTTGGTCGAATCGGCATTAAACTAGATAATACAAATTATTACTAAACTAGGCAATAATGATTATTGGTAGCGGTTAGCTTCGTAATTTTGTTGCACTGCCACATCTCAGCTGTTGGTGTCTGTTTAAAGCGTGTCATCGATCGCGGTTTGTGCAAAAATTTCACATCTTAAGAAACCACTTTAAAGCAATTTGAGCATGACCAGGAATCGCATGTAAGTGAAGACTAAATCTAATAAAAAAATCTCACGCACGCTCACGAATACTCCTTTCCAACATCTTCCGATTCGCCATTTCAATATTCAGCATCAGGTGTTAACGAGTCAAAGCGATTGCTAATTCCGTCTCAAAGAAATCGGATTTGCTGCAGCGACTAACGAACCGGTGTCAGCTGCGCGTCGTTTGATGAAACGGAAAAATTAGATCTTGCCAGGCCTTCCTTTAGTGCGATGGATATTTAACTAGGCAAGGAAGTGTCGGGCAGGTTGGCAATCGTTTTTGCTAAGATGGTTTTAAGCATCGTTAATGTGTACAGAAACATAATTGCATTGCTTACATCTTTATATATTTAGTCACTCACAATTGAAAGTTTACTGCTGCTAAACCTTTTAAATGTAACTTTTGTTAAGTTTACTATTTAAAAAAATACATTTGCAAAAATTAGACAGCTAACTACGTTAATTATAATTAGTGAATACACGAGAATGATTTTTGTAACATGGAACGTGCTGCTAATAAAATGCTCACGTAGTTTCGATTTTATTGTTGGTGATTAATTGATCTTCGGGAATTTCTATTCTAATATAAAACTAGTTGTAAACATGTTTTTTTTCGTAAGATTGAAATTTTCAGGAAAGCAACGTCTATAGACTTAGCATATATTAACAACGTTTAATTTAATGTACCATGCACGAAAGTGTTAATACGCTCATTCAATTAAGGTTTTGTGTGAATTTTGATCAATTCTTAACGTTGTAGGTTATCATATCGAGTAGTTGATTTGGGTAACAAATACGGAAAGTTTACAATACGGAAAGTTCACCTTCGTGAAACTAAAAACTCGAAATTTCCAGTTCCAAACTGTGAAATTTAAAGCTTCGGCCGATTGCAAAATCCAATGCTCCTGAATACAAACTCTGAGTATTTGTTTGTCCACACAAAGGCAATATCCGAAAATTCCCATGCAAATGACTCCTCGTGAACAAAATATTATATTGTACTCGTATAATAATATCGCGCTTTGTGCTTATGGAAATTTTACGTCGCTCGCCACCGAAGAAGGAATACTAAGCAGTCAATTTAGAAATTTGTTGTCTTTTAAAAAGTGACTTGGTGCGAAGTTTTATGTAATCTTCACTGTGACGAATTATTTAGGAAGTATATCGACACTGGAACTTTCAAATGTCGTAAGAGACATTTTGTCGTAAGTACACTAAATATACCATTGGAATCAGCATTTTTTTTATATCGATCTGTTCTATTGAAATTTTGATAACCCTTCAAATAAAAAAGTTACGAGGCGATTAAAATTTGTCGTAACTTCCTATAATTTAAAGTTGAACCATACAACATAGTGCCCACACGGTCACTTCACTATGTCTTATGGGTAAATTTAGTATACAAATTTATATTTTCGAAATATATATTTTATGGATACTTATATATACTTATAGATATTGACCTGGAAACCATAAATATGACTTACAACAGAAATTCGCAATGTACAAAAATACACTTTTGATAGTTACGACAATATGAAAATATTTTTAATTGACTTTACTACACAAAAGTTCGCAATCAAATGTGCAATAATATTTTGGTAGTTACGACAAAATGTATTTTTTTTTTCAAGGGCGTAAAGGATTTTTCCAAAAAAAAGAGTTTTTTCAGAGTCGTAACGGACATTTTCTTCACTGCGTAAGCCCTGATGAAGTTATTTGAAAAGTATAAATCTGAGAATCATTCTAATCGGTTAAGAAATTACAGAGATATGTTTTTTTTTGTAATTGAATTTTGTTTTTTGGCTCTCCTGAAAAGTAGACCTTTGTCCCTTACGACATTTGAAATTTCCAGTGTCGATATGTTAAAAGTACCTTATTTTACTGTAACATACACAACACTATTTTATTATATGACCACAATACCTCCGAACACGAGGTCGCTCACGGAAGTCGGTAACATCAAAGGTCTGCTAGAGACTTCTGAACATCAAAGGTCTGGCTTTCTGGTAGAGTCAGGATGGCAAGAGTAATGAATTCAACCCATCACGCAAAATACGCATATCAGACGTCGAATTGCGGTAGACTACCCCGCGTATACCTATAACCTTTATAATTTGACAATGCCTCTTAAAATACGCGGAACTTAACTTGAAACAGCCGTATTTACTACAATTTCTCAGATTCTAAAAGATAGGTACTATTTATGACTTTACCTTCCATGCATGTCCCTGTTATTAAATAATGCAGTTCCACACTTGTATACAATTAATTATATGCCAAACATACTTGGAGTTGTAAATCGAACATGCTAAATGAAATACTCTGCAAAAGGATTCAATTTTCCAGGCATAGACAGATTTGCGTTGCATTCGCAGACTTGGCAAGTTGGCAAGCATCAAAGACTAGCATATTTTTCATTTTCAAGAAATGGCGTTTCTCTAATGTCAATTCTATTACGAAAAGCACTCATTGCAGAAAATGCAGTTTCAAATTTACTCGCGCAGATGACAAATTTGCTTATTTTACACACCCATTACGGCACTTACCTACCCGTGATAACACGGTACAGTCAGCATGTACATCAAACGCCTGTAACATTCAATGCGCCAGATATATCGTCACACATATTTGTGCCCATAGTAATAAAGATGTGTTATGATATATGTGGAGGTTTGCATGTTACTGACTACTTGAGACTGAACATCGTATTTTTTTTACTACTAATATTTTGTTTAGGTTTAGGACTTAGGTAGTTTGAGGTTGGAGTTTGCAAATGAAGTAGGTAATTTTCTAAATTATATATTTCAAATATCCTATCAAAATCGATGCGACCACGATTTTTTTTAAAGCTTTTAGCCATTAAGTTTGCCAATGTTTTGCAAATAATCATAATAATAGGGCCCCGCCCCGCTGCCGGCGGCACCCTAGGTTAGGTTTTTTATAATGTGTTTATATTTTGTAATTTCATTTTGTATTTTACTTTTTATATATATATTGTAAAAAACCTAAGCTGAGAAAATAAAGATATACGAAAAATAGAAAGTTTTAAAATCTGTGAGTTTTGTTTAGGTAATAATGTGTATTCTATTTTCCCAGATCCCTTTGCAAGGAGATAAATATTTTATTTTACAATTTTATGTAGTTACTTATTGCTTTAAAAACAAAAAACTATGTAGATATTACGAAAAAGTGGAAATTGAGATTATTAAAAAACATGATTTCTTATTATAAAGACAGCTATTGGAATCATTAACATTTTTATCTTAATTCTTAAAAATAATATCACAAATCCTCTATTATGCGTTCGGAAACCGTATATAATGAGCATCATTATTGCAACCATCAATATTTATACTGTGTGTTGTATTAATGTGTTATCTATGCCAGTGTCATTATTTTGTATAAAAAATCATAATGACATCAAAATCAATACTATTATGAAAATCTTGCCTGTCATGATTTGAAATATAGTCAGCCATGGCAATCATTCTTATAGTTTCCGAACACACCAATGAGCATTTATAATAATTTCGGCTTATTTCATAAAATCACACACGTGTTTTAAGGCCTCTTATTATGCAACAGTTGCATAAACGAGATGAAATTGCTTAAAAATATGAAACTCACGTAAAAATGTTATCGATTCACGAATCATTAAATAAAAACAAGTAAAATGCGTAAATAATTATTTCAGGGCTAGCTACGTATAAACAAGGACCATTAAAACAAGAGGACTGTCATTCTCCATACAAAAAGCTGTTCCCCATTGACAACGTCATCTATGTATAAGCTTGGTAAAAGAATTATTTTATTTACAATTATTCAACTTTGCAAACGTGACACAGTATTTAAATGTTAGAATTTATTTATTATTAGCTGTTTACGAACTAATTGTTACTATACTATGTTTTTTTGTTCAATTATAACATCGTTAAATGTTTAGTTTTTTTAACGCCATCTAGTTTTTGCCCGAAAATCCCCTAGCGGTCGGGTTACAATCCAAAGTATGGAGAATGACAGTCCTCTTGTTTTAATGGTCCTTGGTATAAAAAAGCTGTTTCAGTAAGAACTGCGGCTACGCTTACTTACTAGGTAGCACAGACAGTAAAGTAGAAAAGTAGCCAACAAGATTGTTGACAGCAAATTTACGAACCACGAGTAAGAGAAGACAGCTTCAAGATGAAAATTATTATAAAACAAACGAAGAAAGAATTCCGATACAAGTATGTTATATGAAATTCCAAGGCAGATTTGTATATATAATAAGTTTCAGATGGATTAAAGACGTTTTTTTTCTTAGAATATTTACTTTTTGGGTTTTCTTGCTCAGAATCGTTTGTGCTTTCGGACCTAATACATGAAAAATTGTGTCCCATTTTCCAGTGTGTCACATCCGTAGAAAAAAAACTTTTATACAAAACCCACTGGAATGGAAATTTCGGGACACAATTTTTCTTGTATTATGTTCGAAAGTACAAACAATTCTGGGTAAGAAATCCCAAAAAGTTAATATTCTAAGAAAAAACATTCGTTTTTTCTCAGAATAAATATAGACTTTTTTAACCTTTTTTGATAAACACCCAACAAAATAATCCTACTTCCCTTTATGTAAAAGGAAAGTGTGTTTCCTACTTGAATCAAATTTTCAGATTTTATGGATAACCATTTGGTTATTTTTGTACTCACCAATGCATGTATTTGGGTAGTTAAATGGCAATCCGAGAGTTATTCCAAAAACCGGCGAAGTGAGAGTCGAATTCGCACATGAAGGGTTCCGTACCACCGGAGCAAAAGCGCCAAAAAACACGTTTCTTGTATGGTGACATTTATTATTTTATTTTTATTATTTGTTGTTATAGCGGCATTCTGTGTAAAATTCAAGTCTCTATCTATAACGATTCAAAAGATACAGCCCTGTGACAGACGGACAGACCGACAGATAGAGGGACAGCGGAGTCTTAGTAATAGGGTTCCGTTGGCACCCTTTGGGTACGGAACCCTAAAAATCACTCTTGGGCTTTCACAAAGCTGAGTCCAGTACAATTTTCTGTTCTCGTTATCGAGTTGCGTTTTTTGAATGTTCCTTTTTGTGCAATAAAAACTTTTAAACCAGATTCCTCTTTGGCTTGCAAGCGGTCTGCTCGTTTTACTCTGTAGTTTTTTCTCGATTCAAGTACAATCTTGAAAACCTTAATGGTTTTCTTATGCCAGTTTTCCAAGGCCCTTACCTGTTCACTCCTTGTTGTAATTGACGTTCGAGTCGTTGAGCAACGAATTAAGTGAACTTATATGAGTCATTTTCAAAAAAATTGTACACAATTAAGGGATTTAATTAAAACAAAACTTAATTTATTCCTCTGTGTTACGAAAGTTACCCATATAGTTTGTATGCCTAACTTTCGTAACACAGAGGAAGCGATCGTGATTTTGTTTTTATTAGGCCCTTAACTAAGTACAATTTTTTTGAAAATGACTCATATGTGTTTGTGAATGTAGAATAAAACATAGTGCTATACCTACTTAGTATTGAATTAGATATCGTCTGATTACCTCCTCGTAAATACTTAGGCCATTTTGCGCACTGGATTTTTAGACAGACATAATATGTAGTTATATCCTAAAGATATTTTGTATAAGTACAAGCACTTAATTAAAGACAGGATCTTGCATATTTATCGATCACGTAGTTTATATGTTTAAAATATGTATCTTAGATTACAAGTCTATCATTTATATTTTAGGAAAGCTGAATTCAGTGGAATGCTCCATGACTACAAACAAACAGACGTCTGAAATCACCAAATGCAAAATTTGAACATATTTCCACAATCCTACGTTTATTCTATTTGCACATTCACGGGCGGCGCGCGCTAACCAAAGCGGACACCGCAGTTTTATCCATTTAACAAACCGGGCGACGGAAACAAGTCGCTCTGTGTTGATCAATCGTGAAGTTTTTTCTAGATGTGTGGGCCCACTGCAGTTACTGTTCAGCTTTACTGCTCCTGTTTGTTCAGTATGTAAATTAATGAATACAAACTAGATACCTATGTCGTGGTCAAATACATGGCTTGCCTATATCGTGGACACTGCCATAGACTTAAGTTGTAATCGCTATTATTTTGTGATGTTGTGCTATGCTATAATTCCATTAAACAAACTATCCTTTAACCAAGATTAAGAGTTTATTAAGCTAAGGGCTTGGCTCTGCATTGAGATGTGAAATCTTCATTTTATTTCGTAACAACTAGTTTAGCCTAGTGGGAGTGAAACCGCTTATGAAGCTAGAGGTGCCGAGTTCAAATCCTGATAAGGGCAAATATTTACTGTATTTGTATTTGAGTCATGGATTTGTCTATCTATTCAAGTATGTATTTTTCTTTATGAGTATGTATACCGTCGCCTAGTACCTACATATAACACAAGTATTGTTTAGTTTGGAACTATGTTGATTTGTGTACGATTTTCCCACAATACTCATCAACACTCTCTAATATGTTTTAACAATAATTTAACATGTTGTTACATCAAAGTTTCCACTGTTCATAACTTTCGACAATAAGTAGAACTTAATAAATGGTTTTGAAACCTTACCCAATCTTTGATCCACTGAAAATCTCTTATAACAATTGTACCAGAATCTCAAACGCAAAGATGTGTCCAATTTTGTTTATTGTTAGCTGAGTAATGAGAACAAAGTCAGTGAATGTCTTTAAATAGTCATTAGACTAGCAAGACGATACCCTCCGCGGAAGTTTAAATTGAATTTACCTGAAACGGAGCTTTGGATACTTTTCTAATTATTTCGAGGGCGAAACGGATTTTCACGTGCCGTGAGAGTAGTCGAGAGAAATTGGCAGGGTAGTTTGGAAAATGGGGTATTGGAACAAATTATAAGAAATTCGAACCCAAAAAACAATACCGACAACCGAAAACAAATTATAACCGCTGGGGCAGTAAAGTTCAGGAGTGGTGACCACGACCACATACAGGTAAGCGCAGCGTGGGACGGCCCCAGACTTGGTAGACACTGGACAGATGACCTCGTGAAGGTAGCGGGGAGCCGGTGGATGCGGTCAGTTCAGAACCAAAGTCCGTAGCTGATAGATAGATAAAAAAATCACAGGCAGAATTGCCTAATTTTAAATGTTTACTAACAAAAATTCTCAGTGCAATCACCTACCTGTTTTTGACATATTTTGATAGGACTAGAAATCTCGCTATAATATCGTCCACGTATATTTAAAAAAACACACACTTAATATTGCATCTCTGGAACCACCAAAACAACGTATGTATATATGTATGCGTTCCAAATTTTCTCTTCTTGTTAAAAAAATGCATATCGCAAAAATACTAGTTCTGGAAATCTGCGAATAAAGTAATTCTTAACCGAAAAAAATCCCGAAGTGGACGTTTCGAGTATATTTTCCTACGTTTTATACAATTTCTACCTTTTCCTCGCTGACGCATTTAGACTAACCAATCCTGCACGCTAAATTATATTATTTTTATAGTACGTAACAAACCATTGGGCTTTTAGGCCGCGACATTTACAGATTTTGTGATTAATTTGTCATTAAACAGATTTGGAAATAAAATATCGCCGTTTGTGATTCAATAATATATTTAGTTTTCACGACTTTAGTACCTTTACTTAGAAAACTACCGTGAGACTCAAACATATTTAAATAAAGACGGATCACTCACGTTGTACAAAAGACGAGACATCCGAGTCAACGTCTCAAGTCAAATGCTCCCGAAAAATGTCGAGTGACTCTAGTACTATATATATATAGTACAGTAGTATTTTATATCATGCGGACTCCAACTTGATAGGTTGCTTTCCTCTCATATTAATCAATCTGCTAATGTATCGAATAATAATGCATGTTTTCATTATTCTATTGATTCATACCTTAGCGTTGTCAATTAAAACAACGTAGAATTTTAACGTTCTAAATAAGTCAGAGGAATTTAATCTACTTGCAATTTAAAACATTTAGCTGGTGAAGTATTTTCACAGTGCTGAAACAGCTTGCTTCATTTATTCAAGCCGACATATTTCAAACGACTATAATTAAGTTTCAGGTTAAATATTAAAAATACGTAAAAATAAGGTTGTTTAAAATTCTCTTTGTTAGATATTGTGTGCGCCGTGCTGTGCCGTTAGTAATTTACCGTTACCAGTATTTTCCAATTTGAGAACATTCCCAGTATTAAATTGCCATTGTTCCTTGTAATCTTTCTTGCCATTGTTCCCTGTAATATTCCCAAAAACAGGTAATATACAAGAAAAAGTGGTTTAATTATTGTTGTTACGTTATATCTAGTTAATTAAATTTGGTATTAGCAGAAATGGCTGAATTATATTTGTCTCTTTCACGTAGTAGCTCACATATTTGGAAATTATAGCTTGGCAACTTCGTTGGTGATACTCACCTGTGTGCTTTTTGTTATGTGCAGCCGTAACTACTTACACAAGTTACCCGCCAACCCGCCAACATGAAGTAGGGCCTCCGGAGGCTGCCTCCCTCGGTCGCCGTTCGTGTTGGCGGTGACTTGTGTAAGTAGTTACGGCTACACAGATCAAAAAGCACACAGGTGAGTGTCACCAACGAAGTTGCCAAGCTATAGTTAGTAAATCAGCACAAACGATCAATTGCCAACAATAATGGATTTCATCTTCAGAAATTTTCGATTCTGAAGTTATTTTCTGGGTTTCGTACCTAAAATGTACCAACGAGACCCAAAGATTACTAAGATTCCGCTGTCAGTCCGTTTATCACAAGGCTGTATTTTTGGAACCGTAATAGGTAGAGACTTGAAATTTTAACAGAATATGTTCCTATTATAAAATCGAAGACGGAGGTGATGTCCTTGGATACTCATGGCCGAGAAACACTGACAATAGAACTTGGCGGAACCGTGTTGAAGTAGGTCGACAGGTTCCGTTATCTGGGGAGCACGGTAACAGCCTCGTGTGACCTTGAAGTCGAGATTAACAGCAGAATCGGAGCTGCCGCTACAGCGTTTGGTAAGCTGGATGCCAAGGTCTTCCGTACCCATGATCTGAAGCTGGCCACAAAGATTTATGGCAGTTGTGTTGTCCAATATATTATATTGATCTACGTGGACCATACATATACCGTCGCCATATCCGCGCGCTAGACTGATTCCACCTAAGATGCCTAAATATTAAAGATCAGTTGGTTCGATCGCGTGAGAAACACCGAAGTTTTGCGGAGAGCCAGCATGGGTGGAATCGAAGTTTATCCTATGCGGCGACAACTTCGGTGGGGCGGCCACGTTTCAAGAATGGCTGAGGGTCCAATGGCGAAACGCATCTTTTATTCTGAACTTGAAGAGGGCAAGCGGACAACTCCTCAGGTACAAAGATGTGCTTAAGCGTTATATAAAAAGCGCTGACATGGTGGGAGAGACGGGCGGCCAACCGCCCAAAATGGAGATCTTTTATAAAAGAGAAGCTCTCAAAATTTAAATCCCGGCGAAAGGTAAAACTGGACGTAAAACGCGATGAGCTGAAAGCCCGACCACCTGCGGCGATCGGTTACAACTATATCCATAGCGTTCTTACGTGCCCGGTCTGCACAAGAGTCTTCGGTAACAAGATCGGGTACGTAAGCCACACAAGAGCACACGAGCGCCACCAACACTGAAGTTGAAGTAGTCGCTACGGTCGAAAACGACTAGGAGAGAGAAAGATGAAACCAAAATAAAATAGAAAATTAAAGAGGTTACCATACAAGAACAGTGGTTCAAGTACAATAAACTGCAACTCATATGAAAATGTCAAGCCTAAATGCAGTCTTAGTGCTGTAACTTGAATTAGTCCTTGATCTATCTGCTACAATACATGTTGATTCGACAAAATAAGATCCAAAATTTAACGAATATGATTTGATATTAACGCCAAAATACAATTTCAGATTCATCAACATTTTGCTCTGAATATTTCGTTTAAAAGATATTGGTAACTATATTTTCTGTCACCTAAATGTAGATTTATCACTAAACTGCAATAACCAGATATTCAGAAACTGCTACAAACTCCAAAAAAAAATTATACTTATTTCAGATTTCAGTAAGAATTACCGTAATATGAGCAAGGGTATTTTTGCAATATAACGGGTTTTTCTATTTTGTTAATTTAACAATCTAATTTTAGCTCGGTGCTGTTGGCACTTTCCCGAACAAAGAACGAGCAGGATTAAATCAAGTCTTCAAATTACATATTCATCACGTTCTAAAATACAGTTCAATGAAATCTTATTTTCATCCTAGAGCTGTCATTTGGCCTGCTTTCACTAATCCTAAAATGCTTATTTTATAATGACTTACAATTTAATAAATTCAATGAAACACGAATTTCTTCCACATACGTATAACGAAGATACCGCGTGGGACGTGAAAATTCAAATTATGAAGTCATTTGAAAACCGCCCTTTATCAATTGCTACATATGTTTCTTGCAAGGAGCTATCTAATTTATGCGTACATAACAGATCAGACAAAACATTATTCACACGTAGGTAACTTACATATAGGCTTCGCTGAAATTGTTGACTTTATAGCTTGGCAAATTCGTTGGTGACACTGCCATCCCATGGTCCGCGGGCGATGAGGGACGAAATACAGCGGGGCGGTATAAGAAATTATCCGTTCAAGAGAGCTAATGCTGTTAAAGAATACAATGCCATTGAGCGAACAATGCCATTGATAGAATACAATACCACCAAAAAAAAATAACAATGCGTAACACGAGTAAACCCGGGCGGTCTACCTGGCTCCCCGTTAAATCTGTAAAAGCAAAATGCATTATTATTTTTTGTTTGAAAGTATTTGCCGCCTTATCATTACGGTCATAGAACCGATAATCCGTTGAAAGCTCATAGTATCTCTAAGTCTTTTCTCTACGGAATACGCACTTGCAGACCGTCGGGCGAATGTGAAATGCAAAACAAATTAAGATCGCAGTTATCTATAACTGCATTTACACTTTACTGTCTAGTAAATAGAATCTAAAATCTAATGATCTTTCAAGGCAGTTATACTTTTTTGACACTATATTCTCGTTATCCTAATTTGTGGTTTACCTCTCAATGGCATTGTATTCGTTAACAACATTAGCCCAGTTGATCGGATACTTATATATTACCTAATGCCCGTTTCACACGAGGGCAGAACAGTCGGGCAGGACAGTAGGCAGCACAGTACTGCTACAATCTGAACGCACACGCCGAGACAGAACAGTACTGTCTTGACAGTATCCTAGGCAGAAGAGTTAATAGCTCGCCGGTATATTTTTTCGGGGCAGTTTGCTTCCCCCACCACCTTTCTCACTCGTCTGTCTTGTGGCTGGACTTGTGTGAACGCGAGGGCAGTGCAGTGCAAAAGGCAGAACAACAACGTGTGAAATGGGCATGGGCGCGGGGGCCGTGTGACAAGAGCATTCAGTCGGCCGCCGGTCGTTTTGGCGGTAACTTGTGTATATAATCACGGCTGCACATAACAAAAAGCACACGAAATAACTACACAAAGATGAATCTGCCGATAATAAAAGTTGGATGATGTGAAGCCAAAAAAAATGTAAATAATGTATATATACATTATTATACGTACCAATTTTAAAAATTACTTTCTGGCAACAAAAGTGCAGTAGGAAGGCAGTCTTTTTCCAGGTGAAATAACTGCATCAAAATTGTAAACCAACTGCACAGTCCGCTTGCAATCGGCGTGCAGTTCTTTTAACTGCAAAAATCTGCCTTCAAACTGCATTTGCAGCCAGAAAGCATCAAAAGACTGCTCCGGCCTTTAGGGATATCGGCAGACATATCCGTACGTAATTCGCATCGTGTGTAGCAGTGCTCAATACGTCATCGTCCCCCGCCCCCCGCGCGGACCATGGGAGTGTCACCAACGAATATGCCAAGTTATAGTAATATCTTACGGGGCCCTGAAACCCAATTATGCATTTCTGCTCTGACATTAACCGATTAAAGCGGAATAGAGCGAGTTGGTACAGTAATCCAATTACCCGTGCAACTCGAATTAAGCTCAGCTTCCTCTGTGATGCGACTTAGTGCGAATATGAGCGCAAATTGATTTTTCCCACAAATTGCTATTGCCTTGCGAGGTATTCATGAGTAGCGACACTCTTTAAAACATGTCGGAATTTGTGGGAAAACATAAACATTCGTAGGTATCGAAGGCGAAATAGTATTTTATGCAACAGTTGTATAAGTGGGTTCAAAAAATGCGAATTGCGTGAGTTGCGATACGAGCCGCGAATGCGGCGAGTATCGCAAATACAGACGCAATGAGCGTTTTTTGACTTAATTATACAACGTTGCATACAATACTTTTTCTACGACTAGGTTTTAAGTTATAAAATACAAAATTAATCATAACCTGGAAACAAGGCAAATGACGTTTGACTGTCGTATGTGTCTATGGTAAACTTTTTTTTTAATTTAAAATATACTTAAATTAAAAATACTTTTTTTATGTTGGCATCAATGAATTTAGTTCGGAAAGTTTTGTTTTTCTTAAAAACCGTAGGAATTTAATTGTTTGTTAAGTTGGTAGTTGTGCATTTTTACCGTAAAGTTAAAATTGAGCGCTTAATCCTTGACCTAAGTTTAACCTAGATTTAGAAGTCTGTGGCTGCTAGCAATAACGTAAAGTGACTATAACGACACTAGTGCTGTTATGGGGAATAGAGTATAGACTTCTCTGAACTCATATTATGTATGTTCTTATATTAGTGTTCGTGACCAAGTAAAAGACAGATAGCAGTACAGGAGTAGAAAAATTGATAAATAGCATGCCTCGGGCAGGATTAGAACCTGCGTATCTAACGCCACTCCGCCGTTTTTATATTTAAAATTTTAGCAGCCATTATACGTGTTTCGAAATATTATTGCAAATTAGCATATTTTATGAAACCTGACTATAATGTTTGTGCTTTTTAATTTGACAAATGTTAACTAATAATACGGGTTTCTATAGTAATTCCGCAACCCCGCAGAGCAAACAGGAAGATAATTGCCTCCAGTTTCGCGTCGCAAGAGTATCAATTCAAGCTTCGGTGATTTTGAGGAAGCGCGTGGAATTGGTTCATCTTGCCACAAACAATTGCATACAGTAATGTTACGTTTGAATTTTAGTTTTTGTGTTTTAATACCGTGGGTATTTTTTAAAGCCTCTAATTAAAAATTATGTGGATATAAATGTAATCAATACATAGTACTTACAATAAAACAAGGTACTTACGCCCATCTCGAGACCTCTGATGATTTTTGAGTGATATTAACGTCACAAGCTCGATAAGTCGCGCCTCGATGAGACGAAATCCTCTATACAGGGCGTCCCAAAGTTATGGGACATGAAGGGGAAGTACCTTAAATATCGTAGATAGTGAATTTTGCTCAAAGAAGACTTTATGTTATTTTTAAAAGTTAGTAATTCTGCATTCATAGATTTTCTAAAAATTACTTGCTTCGGCTGGGAATCGAACCGACTTAAATGTGAAAAAAAAAATCACCCTACTTTTATGATGCCAATCGAAAGAATAGCTAAAAAATAATAACTCTGCTTAAGTAACATAGTATTTTAAAAGAAAGGAACAACATAAAATGATTGAGTCAAATTTCAAGAAAGTTATTTATTGCCGACGACGTTCGAAAAGTAGCGATATTATCATTCCAAAGATAGCATTGATTATTCGTAAATAAGTACCCACTTCATAAAATAGGTACTAACATAGTTTTCCTTATTATAAGTGCACGTGTAGATGAAATGATAAAACTTGTATTTCAATACGTCCTCTGTAAGCTAGACAGAAGGCAAATTAAAAACAAAAATAAATAATTTATAATTTGAAAATGGAACAGTTTATGACAGCGTTTGTTTGAATGCATACTTTTTAAGATATTTTAAAAAGAAGTGATATTTTTAAATACCTACTTAATTGACTACGGCAGTTTCATGTATGTTTTTTATTTGATTAAAATGATTAATTTCACGTTGTTCCTTTCTTTTAAAATACTATGTTACTTAAGCAGAGTTATTATTTTTTAGCTATTCTTTCGATTGGCATCATGATTGGCATGATTTTTTTTTTTCACATTTAAGTCGGTTCGATTCCCAGCCGAAGCAAGTAATTTTTAGAAAATCTATGAATGCAGAATTACTAACTTTTAAAAATAACATAAAGTCTTCTTTGAGCAAAATTCACTATCTACGATATTTAAGGTACTTCCCCTTCATGTCCCATAACTTTGGGACGCCCTGTATACCTTGAAATAAAATCTCGTTTCCTTCCCTTCAAGCGCCAACACTTCCATAAGTCAAACCATATAGTCAAATACCATTTTTAGGGTTCCGTACCAAAATGGTAAAAAAGGAACCCTTATGGTGCGACTCTGTCTGTCTGTCTGTCTGTCTGTCTGTCTGTCTGTCTGTCTGTCTGTCTGTCCGTCTGTCACAGGAAGATATCTCAGGATCTACTGATGCTATCGACTTGAAACTTGGAATAGTGTTAAAAGTCGCTGACCCGAGCCTATTGGATAGAAAAAAAATCTTATACCTTTTTTACTTTTTTTTTAAAGGGGTCCGAAATGGGATGTGGAAAAAGAAAAGTAGAGCTATTATATCGAGTGGGATATCAAATGAAAGGGCTTAATTTGTAGATTCCAAAACCATTTTTTTTTTTTCTTAATTTTGTACTTTTTGATTTATGACCAAAAACGTTCAAAAAAATACCATTCCCCCCATTACTTCGAATTTACTGAACAGAAAAATCTGTAATAATTACCAATTATTAATATCATCCTAAATATTACAGGAAAAATAAAACGGTTTTGCTAAATTGCATCGTTTTTTTAGAAATTTTCAAAAATCGTACTCATACTTATTTGCTCCTACTAAGCTAACGGCCATACAGTTTTTGTTGAACTATTCACGTATCTACTTACGAGTTTGTACGGAACCCTCGGTGAGCGAGTCCGACTCGCACTTGACCGGGTTTTTTATAAACTAAATGCACCCAATAAAACGTAACTTCAACTGTCAACCTTTTCAATGTAATCTGCCAGGTTGTACCGTTCTACATGAAGTTTACTGTTCAAAATGAAGTTTACTAAAATAAAATAAATAAATAAATATCGGGGGACAATCTTACACAAATCGAGCTAGTCCCAAACTAAGCAATGCTTGTATTATGGGTACTAAACAACGATATACATACTTATATAGACAAATACATACTTAAATTATAGATAGAAAACATCCATGACTCTAAAGATGTCGAAGTCGAAGAGTACTGACATCTTTATTATTAACCTGCATCAAGACTCGAAATTTAAAATAAAACGGTCATTATTGATATACTGTCACTTTAGCAGTCTTAGCACAAAATATAACATAAAAATTGCCAGAGGACAAGTGTCATTAAAGCGAAAATTACACTATTGCTTTAGATTGAGTCTTGATATTGATACTACATTATGTTCGAACTGACGTATTACGAATAGATACTGTATTCCATTGAAAAATTGTAGTACTTTCCGCTTAATCTCACAGAACACCATCATTAAGCAAAAAATGACAACGTTCTTCACAAAATCCACAGAACTTCGCTGTATTTCTAACGATAGTGACATTGTTCCAAAAAGTCACGCGTTAATTTCCACTATTCGCCGTAATGACCCTAGCGGCCTCGGTCGTTTTAAATAGAGGTAGAGCAATAGGTGTCTTTGTATTGCGTTCCTTACAATCACGTGAGTTAGATGGCGTTGTTAACTCTAAAACGTCATTTTTTGCATAGTGACGTTATGATTTTCAAGTAGCGATATACTTAGAATAAATTTTATACATGGTACATTTCCTTCTTGTATCGAAATTCTTAATGAACGACAACATTATGATGATGTAGCTTTGTCTCTTCTTAGGACTTGTTTTCATATACCATAAATCAATCAACTTTGAAAAATGTAGGTATCGTAGCCACTAGGCAAGGCCAGGGTCTAACTCAAATCCGTTATCATAAAAAGGGTTCGATATAATTTTACTTGCTCCTATTTTCTTTACTTACTTTAATAATGTTTTTTGTTGCTCAGAATGTTACTATTACTCAGACATGAAAATAAACCAACCTTTCTTAGCTGTTGGCGCCTTCAAGATTCAGGTAATTTACGTCCTAATGACTGGCTTCCGTAGTAATACTTTTGTCACTACGGAGCCGCGTTTAATTTAGTGGGGATTTAGTTTGATTTTAATTACATTTAAGGGTTCCATGGGCTTTTGGGGGGCCGGCGTTGGTTTGATTTTATGACCAATAAGGTTTGGTAAGCTATATTACTTAATTTATTAAGTGTAACTGTATGCTGATTGTTTCCCATTACAATAAAATAAAAAATAACTGTACTGTAGGTATAAATACATAACTAAAAAAGGTACCTATTTGTTTTTATGGTTTTCGTTAAAAAAATAACAGTTTCAAAATATAAATAAACTACTAATAATGATGAAGAAACATAAAACCTAGAGGCTGTAGGGATCGTTGTGTAGTCTTCGGGTGAAGTAATATAAACGTCCACTTTACTCCAATGTATATAATGTCTATAATCGTACAACACAGAAGGATAGCCAAAGTCTGAAGATAGTCACAATGAATAGAACAGCACGGAAAGAAGATAGAAGTTAGAAATACAATATAACGATAGAAATAAGCGAAAGCGATGCGAAATCGTAATTAGCGATGCGGTCAAGAGCGACATGCATTTAGCGTCAGAATCACAGTTCGACTGGCGAGCGCGGCGCGGCGCGGGCGCAGTCAGGCCGCGCGCATGCGCAGTCGACGCCGCGCTAACGGAACGGGTTTGCATTGCGCGGCTTCACTGCACTCGACCAGTTGGCACGTCAATATTTATTGACGGATGAAATGTAAACAATGTGTACATGTGTGAAATTATGTTTTGTTTTTATTATTGTATATGTGTAATCAGTTTATAATAAATATGTGTAAATATAAATAACTGTGTAAATATAATAATTGTATATAAATAAATATAAGTGTAAATATTTAGTGTTAGGTATTTATTATAAGTGTAAATATTATTATATATTATATTTAAGTGTGAGTAGCCCACATCACTCCCCCCCAGAGACCTGGTTAGGGGCGATAATAATCCGGGAAACGTACATGCCTTCCAGATCGAGTAATTCGAGGTACGTTTGAAGGAGTGGGATCAGGATGCGATTGTGCGTTTTGCGATGCACGCGCCGTATCTGTTGGTTTGACAGGTGAAGTAGTATCCTGATCTTTGGGTGGAACTAACTCTTCGGCTAAATAGTATGCCGGCTTAAGACGGTCTATGGTCACGGAAACTGGTTTACCCTTAAAGAGAAGCCTGAAAACTTTATCGTTTCTCTCCAAAACCTTGTGTGGACCTGAATAGGCAGATGTTAGAGGAGCACGTGAGGCATCTTCGCGAAGGAAGACATATTCAGCCGTCGCTAGCTCTTTGAACACAAAGATCTTGTCCCGATTATGGCGTGAAGCTGGAACCGGCTTCAACTTCGAGGCGAATGAGCGTAACCGCGCGGTAAAATCGGTAATGTCCGTGGTACCGGGTACACTGGGATCAAAAAATTCGCCAGGGAGTCGGAGCGGCTCGCCGTAAAGTAATTCAGCAGAGGAAGATTGTAAATCCTCTTTGAATGCGCTTCGTATACCGAGAAGGACTTGGGGCAATATCTCGCACCAATTGGCGTCAGCTTGGCATGTAATGGCTGCTTTGAGCTGTCTGTGAAAACGCTCCACCATCCCATTACATGCCGGATGATACGCCGTTGTCCGCTTGTGTTGGAATCCGATGGCCTTAGCTAGGTACTGAAACAGTGTGGACTCAAATTGTCGACCACGATCTGTCACAATATCCACAGGACAGCCAAATCTGGATATCCAGCCGGCGAGTAAGGCTTTGGCCACTGTTTCCGCAGTGATGTCCGCTATTGGTATGACTTCCGGCCACCGAGTAAAGCGGTCTATGGCAGTCAGGCAATAGCGGTTACCTTGCGAAACAGGTAAAGGGCCAATCAGGTCAATATGCACCTGCTGGAAACGAGCGCGAGGTAGCTCGAATGTGCCTAAAGGGGCAGACACGTGACGGGTTACCTTTGCTCGCTGGCATGGCACGCAACTTCGTGCCCAGTCTCTGCAATCCTTCCTGATGCCTGGCCACACAAAACGCTGGGCTACGATCTTAGCAGTTGCGTTGGGGCCTGGGTGACTTAGGGAGTGGAGACTGTTGAAGACAGTTCTGCGATGTGGCTTGGTAACGTATGGCCGGGGCGTCGATGTACTGACGTCGCAGTACAGGGGTTGACGACTTCCCGGGACTGACATTCTTACCAAGCGTAAAGAAGACGATGCCAGGTACTCGGCGAGTTCAGGATCGGACTCTTGGGACTTAGCTAGGTCGGCGAGATCGAGAGATATCTCCAGTTCCTCAACTCGGGATAAGGTGTCGGCTACTACATTATCTTTGCCAGAAATATGCCTTATGTCGGTTGTGAACTGGGATATGTAATCCAAGTGTCTATACTGCCTAGGTGAACAGTTATGCTTTCTCTCGTGGAAAGCAAAACTGATGGGCTTATGGTCAGTATAGACAATGAAGTGTCTCGCCTCCAGCATGTGTCGGAAATACTTGATCGCTTCATAGATCGCAAGTAGTTCGCGATCATATGGCGAGTACTTGGTCTGGGATGGACTTAGCTTCCGGGAAAAGAAAGCTAACGGCTGCCATACGTTACCTTCTAGCTGCTGCTGAAGGACCGCGCCAAGTGCCACATCTGATGCGTCTGTCACCAACGCCAGCTTTGCTCGAGAATCTGGATGAGCAAGCAACGCTGCGTTGGATAAGCTTTCCTTTGTTGCTTGGAAAGCCTTCAGAGCATCGCCAGTGAGGTTAATGGGCGTGGAACCCTTCGCTGCTCCACCCAGTAGTGCATTTAAAGGCGCTTGAATTTGGGCGGCCTGCGGCAGGAATCGCCTGTAAAAGTTGGCCATGCCCAAAAATCTCCTCAGCTGCCTAACGTCCTTGGGCGGTGGAAAGTCACGTATGGCTTCGATCTTGGTGTCTAGTGGCTTGGTACCGCTCTCCGAGATCAGGTAACCTAGAAAAGTTACCTGGGGAGCACCGAAGACGCACTTCGACACGTTTATCACCATGCCGTAGTCCCGGAGTCTGGTAAAAACTTCACGCAGATGTTGTTTGTGCTGGTTTTCATCTGCGGAAAAGATTAAAAAGTCGTCGAGGTAACAGTAGACGAAGTCCAGGCCTCGCGTAAGCTCGTCCACGAACCGCTGGAAACTCTGTCCAGCGTTACGTAAGCCAAACGTCATAAATGGGAACTCGAACATTCCGAAAGGGGTCGTTATGGCCGTTTTCGGAATGTCCTCTGGACACACAGGTATCTGGTTGTAAGCCTTTACGAGATCAATAGTACTAAAGATCTTACAACCAGATATGCTATGAGTGAAATCGTGCAAGTGCCGTATTGGGTATTTGTCCGGTATGGTACGAGCGTTGAGTTGGCGATAATCGCCGCAGGGGCGCCATCCGTTATCTTTTTTCGGCGCTAGGTGCAGCGGTGAAGACCAGGGACTATCAGATGGTCTAGCCGTACCGTTAGCCAACATACCTTCAAATTCTTGCCTCGCCACCTTCAGCTTGTCCGGAGCAAGACGTCTCGGAGCGCAGGATACTGGAGGACCTGGAGTGGTGCGAATGTGGTGTTGTGTGTTGTGCGGTATTGTGCGTTGCGTGCCAGCTGGTCGCGTGATTTCAGGAAATTCCTGTGATAATATGCGGTGATAGCAAGACTCGCCAGTCAGAACCTTCACAGAAAATATATTATCGCAAATAGCAGAGATAGCAGAAGAAGATAAGCTAGTTGTGTTATCTACTAGTTTTTGGTTCCTACAGTCTACTATCAAATTATAGTACGATAAAAAATCTACACCTATAATGGGTTTAGTAACATTAGCTACGACAAAACGCCATGGATATTCGCGTCGAAGTCCAAAGTCCAGGTTAAGATGCGCGTAACCGAAGGTGTCAATGGTCGTCCCGTTGGCTGCGGTTAGTTTGTAGTCCGTTGGTGCTCGACGTTCGCGCAGCAATGCCTTGGGGAAGACGCAGAGATCGCTACCAGTGTCGACCAAGAACTGCGCCTTCGACTTTCTGTCGGTAACAAACAGGCGACCGGAAGAAACGGGGCTATCAGCTGTCGCCATTACCGACTGCCCGCGGCGTTTCCCGACTTCCCGTAGTCACAGGGCTGTACACACTTGTTGGCGTTGTGGCCGTGCTTAGAGTGGTACCAGCAAATGGGATACTTCCGGTAACTGGATTGCGATCTGGTGTTGGATCGGCTCTGATTGCCGGACTTGCCGCGACCCCTAGATCGGGATCTCCCCCTGCCATGCTCCTGTGTCCTCAAGGCCTGCACCTGCTTCCTCAGCTCAGCAATCTCCCTCGCCTTGGCGTCTGTGTTGGAGCCAGGCTGACCACATCCGGGATTGTAACCCATGGAAGCAACGTGTGATGAGCATACACAACGTGGGCCGATGTCATGGACTCTGTCCGCCAGGTCGGCGAGGATGTCCAAAGATGCTGTAGGGTGCCCTGCGAGTACTGTCTGGATGCTCCGGGGTAACCTGTCGGTCCACATCATACGTAGAACGTCGTCCGTGATGCGGTTGGCTGCTAGATCCTGCAAGTGCCGCAGGAACTGGGAAGGCTTGCGTTCTCCAAGTTCCTCATGATGAAGAAGCTGCTGGATCTGCCGTTCCTTGGTATCGCTGAGTCGTCTGATTAGCTCGCTTTTTAGCTTGGGGTACTTGTCAACGGCCGGCGGGTTGGTAATAATATCTTTGACCTCCTTAGAAAACTGACGGTCCAATTGACTGATGACGTAGTGAAATTTGGTCAAATCGTTAGTTATGCCGGCGATGGCAAATTGACCCTCAATCTGCGAGAACCATATCTCCGGTTCCTCTGGCCAAAAAGGTGGTACGCGTACTCCCACTTTAAAAATGTCGGATGACGGTGCAGTGGAAACGCGCAATCCGCTCGACGGGTTTGCGCCCGGTGCGGCGTGGCCGCCATTGTCTTGACCGTTATCGTTAGGCATATTTCTGGACACTGCTACGTACGGTTTGTGCATAAATCCTCAGCTTGGTAATATGTTCTTGAGGGGTCACCACTGTAGGGATCGTTGTGTAGTCTTCGGGTGAAGTAATATAAACGTCCACTTTACTCCAATGTATATAATGTCTATAATCGTACAACACAGAAGGATAGCCAAAGTCTGAAGATAGTCACAATGAATAGAACAGCACGGAAAGAAGATAGAAGTTAGAAATACAATATAACGATAGAAATAAGCGAAAGCGATGCGAAATCGTAATTAGCGATGCGGTCAAGAGCGACATGCATTTAGCGTCAGAATCACAGTTCGACTGGCGAGCGCGGCGCGGCGCGGGCGCAGTCAGGCCGCGCGCATGCGCAGTCGACGCCGCGCTAACGGAACGGGTTTGCATTGCGCGGCTTCACTGCACTCGACCAGTTGGCACGTCAATATTTATTGACGGATGAAATGTAAACAATGTGTACATGTGTGAAATTATGTTTTGTTTTTATTATTGTATATGTGTAATCAGTTTATAATAAATATGTGTAAATATAAATAACTGTGTAAATATAATAATTGTATATAAATAAATATAAGTGTAAATATTTAGTGTTAGGTATTTATTATAAGTGTAAATATTATTATATATTATATTTAAGTGTGAGTAGCCCACAAGGCTTTTTGAATAATAAAAAATGGCGATATATTGTCACTTTTTTTATTATTTATGTGATTATGTGCATATCCAACGCAACAAATACACTAAAACTAAAACTCTTAACCTCCTAAAATATGCAAATGACATAGAAACAGTTTTTTTTGGTAAAAACAAAACACAAAAAAAAACAATTGAGAGTTGGGTACAACTTACCCCATTGTCGTCAGGCCTAGCAATATGCTATTGTTATACTGGGTATCCCCTTATTTGGTATTAAAATCAATGCGTATAAAATCACTTCGTCGAAATTAATTTAGGATAATGATTCATTTCGTATAAATTCAGATGGCATAAATTAAAGTGTATAATTACATTTCGTATAAAATTCAAATGCTCTTAAGGGGTACGTATCAAAATATATAAAGTCAAAATATATACGGTTCAAATGAATAAAGTCGAAATGTAGAAATTCAAAATATATAATGGGTCTAAATGTATAAAGTTGTTTGATATAAGTTCGAAACTCATAAGTTCTAAATTCATAATGGTCATAATATATAATGGTCAAAATATATACCGGTTGAATTTCACAATGGTCACAACTCCTAAGCTTGAAATGCATAATGGTCAAAATATATAATGGGCTTTGGAACAAAAGCAACACAGGTATACTACTATTTGTAATGTAGTTGAATTTTAATTAAAATTTAATCACGTTAGTTGCACCGCCCACAAGCTATCTGCTTTGCCCTAAGGTTAACTGGTAGAGAATGCCCTATGGCATTAAGTTCGCATTTTGTACGATAAGTTTTCTCTTGTACAATAAAGTTTAAATAAATAAAGACCTACCTTGTTTGTATTTGTATGTAGTATGAAATTAAAACAAAAAATCAACATTTTTCTTAATTCATGTCATCGGCAAGGACAGTTTTCATAATGAATAATCAAATTTACATGGAGCCCACATATAATGTAATTTAACTGTGGCGTGTGTTGGTCACAAGTGATCCTAACATACTCCTCCTCGCTTCGCTCGTCGTCACACCTAACTTTTGGGTTCAAATGACTCAAAAACTCAAATATTTTAAACTTTCAAAAAACTCAGAATCTTGAAATTTTTAAAATGTAGTATGAACACCCGGTTAGGTGCGACGACGAGCGAAGCGAGGAGGAGCGTGTTAGGATCACTTGCAACCATAAAACGTCGCAACTTAATTGAAATGAACAAGTATTTAAGGAATAAATACTTAATTTTTCTAGTACACGGCTATTTATAGTCAAAATTTGTACAATTGTAAAAGTTCTGGATTTCGACCATTATTCCTTATAAACATTATATCATTAGACTTTATATATTTTGAACTTATGAGTTGTAAACATATGCATTTCGTCAGTATATATTTCGACCATTATGGACAACGTACATTATGGATTTTACCTGTTATGATTTTCAAACATTATTCATTTTGATTTTATATATTTTGAACATATGTGTTTTGAACTTATATATAATGACTGTATATATTATGATACGTACCCTTTCGTATGATATGATTCATTTGCTTGAAACGTTATTTGTATAAGTATTATAAGGTATAACATTGACGGGGTATAACTGTTAAAAGCTCTAATATTTTGTAAACCCTTAATATTATTGAAATATGAGGCCCAGGTTTTAAAGTTTGAAGGAAGTCAGGACTTTTTTGACAACATTTGATAATTATTTTTATAGTTTTGCCGTAAAAAATACGCTAAAATACGTTCAAATAATAATAATGGCTGAGATAATATTGTATTTTATATGCATTGGAGAATACATAGGTAACAAAACCCGAATCGGAGCACCCCACATCCACGTGGTCTTGTCTGTCCTACCCCTAGAGTGTATATAGAAAGCCGGAGGCGTGGAGGGGGAGCAGGCCAAGGGGCTGCTCTTCCCGCAGCGGCGGAGCAGTTGCGGAGTCCGACCGACTGTTTTGTATACATTGTGATGATTAGACATTTTGAATGTTCTACGTTTTAAATATGCGATCAAGTAATTGTTATACAAAATGAATATTATGCATAATAATTTTATACATCTTAAATGTTATGCATAATGATTTTATACATTTTGAATGTTAGACATATTGAAGAATAGAGATTTCGTATTTAGAGCTTTTAAATGTTATACAAAATGAGTTTTAACCGAAATGAATGATTATACGAAGTGATTTTATACGTTTTGAATTTTTACTTTTGAGTTTATACCATTTAATTTTATACGAAATAAGATAGACCCGTTATACTGGTTAAACTGCAATTAAAAAGGTCGTTATTGACAAGCGGAAAAGTGGCACCTTTTGTCTGAAACCATCACATTTCTACAACTGGGCTGATACTTTTTAACATTGAAAGTCGTTGGAAATGAAGTTCGTTTGAATAGTGACTGCGGCTATTCAATAGGAATAATAAAACCACTTGGTGCATCTGCAACTGGAAAAGATGTTGAAAATGTCTGCTAGATCCTGCAGCACTTAAGTGAACTAGATGCCATTAGACGCAAGACTTATTATTTTGTAAAAAGAAGCGCGGTTTCTTTTGTAAAATCATTAAGCCATTAGTCTTAAAGAGGTTGTGTAGGTAGTCTATTTAAGAATCACATCTAAGATATTGTTTGACTTTAATGTAACAGGTAATCGTTTAGTTTAACATTTGTTATTTGTGTTCTGATTCAAAGTTATTCATACAATGGTTGAATGACTTTTCTTTTAATGAGTTTTGACTATTATGTATCTGTGTATCACTACCCTACTAGTCTAAACTACCTAATATCACGTTCATCATGTACATCATAATCATGGCTATCCAGATTATTATAACAATCACCAACACAAAATAGTTTCGGTCCGAGCATAAAGCACATCATAAATTAAAAATTATTCAGATTGTTGATCAGTTAGATTAGGGTAATTAATAGCATTGCCTTATTTAATATGATTGGTCGCTGATGGCGGAAGTAGAAATTAGGTAAATGATGAATAAATTCAGATCGTTTTAAACTTATAATTCTTATAAACGTGATTTATTTGGAAGATGAAAAGCAAGAATATTAATTTCTAAACCAAGAACTATGTTCGGAGACTTGGAAAAGAATATTTTCTTGATTCGCAAATAAACAAATAAGTAAGTAACAAGAAATAACTCGTTATAAAGCTCCACTCAGACATTAAAAATTATACTAATGACTTTGTAGGTATATAACTAAGAAACTATGCTTTAGGGTACGTATCAAAATATATAAAGTCAAAATATATACGGTTCAAATGAATAAAGTCGAAATGTAGAAATTCAAAATATATAATGGGTCTAAATGTATAAAGTTGTTTGACATAAGTTCGAAACTATAAGTTCTGAATTCATAATGGTCATAATATATAATGGTCAAAATATATACCGGTTGAATTTCACAATGGTCACAACTCCTAAGCTTGAAATGCATAATGGTCAAAATATATAATGGGCTTTGGAATAAAAGCAAAACAGGTATACAAGTTAATTATAGCGTCACTTCCGAGCCTTTAAGTTGTAACAGCGAAATAAATCTTACTTACTACTATTTGTAATGTAGTTGAATTTTAATTAAAATTTAATCACGTTAGTTGCATCGCCCACAAGCTATCTGCTTTGCCCTAAGGTTAACTGGTAGAGAATGCCCTATAGCATTAAGTTCGCATTTTGTACGATAAGTTTTCTCTTGTACAATAAAGTTTAAATAAATAAATAAAATAAATACCTACCTTGTTTGTATTTGTATGTACAGTATGAAATTAAAACAAAAAATCAACATTTTTCTTAATTTATGTCATCTGTAAGGACAGTTTTCATAATGAATAATCAAATTTACATGGAGCCCACATATAATGTAATTTAACTGTGGCGTGTGTTGGTAACAAGTGATCCTAACATACTCCTCCTCGCTTCGCTCGTCGTCACACCTAACTTTTGGGTTCAAATGACTCAAAAACTCAAATATTTTAAACTTTCACATAACTCAGAATCTTGAAATTTTTAAAATGTAGTCTGAGCACCCGGTTAGGTGCGACGACGAGCGAAGCGAGGAGGAGCGTGTTAGGATCACTTGCAACCATAAAACGTCGCAACTTAATTGAAAATAACAAGTATTTAAAGAATAAATACTTAATTTTTCTAGTACACGGCTATTTATATTCAAAATTTGTACAATTGTAAAAGTTCTGGATTTCGACCATTATTCCTTATAAACATTATATCATTAGACTTTATATATTTTGAACTTATGAGTTGTAAACATATGCATTTCGTCAGTATATATTTCGACCATTATGGACAACGTACATTATGGATTTTACCTGTTATGATTTTCAAACATTATTCATTTTGATTTTATATATTTTGAACATATGTGTTTTGAACTTATATATAATGACTGTATATATTATGATACGTACCCATGCTTTACCTTATTATTAAATTAAAGCTCATGTTTTCCAATAAATGTGTCTGTTTGATGTCATATTCATTAATTATTGTAAGCCTGAAGAATAATTTTAGTTAATGATAAGTTTTCGGTATTACGTTACGGTGTGAAGTGTCATTATTGAAATTGTCATATGGTTATTTCATTTTCACATGCATTGCAATAATTACTTTAGAAAATAGTTATTTCACCATGATGAATGGGAATAATATACAAGAATTCAAATGAAATTTCGTACTTAGAAGACGAAATCAAGTATTCAAGAATACCTACATTTTACGTCACCCTAGGTCGTAAGTGGCATTTTTCACTCGCTGCGCGGGAAGAAAATGCCACTTCCTGGCCAATGAAACTAGGTACGTGAAATTGTGGATACACCACGGCCAGTAATTAGTAAAGCCCCAGATCGCATATACATATACAACCACCTGCGACCGGTGCCTTACCTAATTATTCTGTCAGATGTGTAATGTATCAACGACTCGCACAATGCGATTTGTTTCTCAGCTAAGGAGTGAGAACTCTCTTCCAGCAAATCCTTTCTCAAAAAAATGTAACTTGGATCTCTTCAAGTCGAGTGCGAACATGAACTATCTAATTACGCATGCTATATCATAGACTTCATTGTCTCATACTAACGGGTGAGATCGAGGTTAAATTGCGAACAAAAAACTGTAAACATAGACAATCTACGGTAACATCAATTAATTAGCCCCCACTTCTCATTGTCTTTTTGAAATAAGGAGAGGGTGTTATGAACAGAAACCAAGCTGAACATTAGAATTGTAATATTTTGTACGGGCAAGTTACAAATAGAAAGTAGGTAGATGTCGGCGGCATCTCACTGCTCGCCTGGTTGGTAAATCGATCAAGTGGCAACCTATTGCCAGATTAATCACCACCCATATCAAGGTGACAGTAAGCACGTGGCGAATTTAAATAAAATAAAAAGGTATAAAAACCAAGTAGTTTTATTCGTTATTAATCAAAAATACAACAATTTGCATATAACAATTCACCATTGTTGAGTTCAAACAAGAAATGGCGCTAGAAATGGAATGCGGTTGTTTAAATACCTCTTTGCAGTCCCACTCCATCGCGTCACATTTAATAGTGGCGCTTCACCTGATAGTGGTGCGACCACCTGATAGTGGCGCGACTACCCGATAGTGGCGCGACTACCCGATAGTGGCGCAAATCAGTTTGCTAACAATACATTTCTCTATTAATTAAATAATTGCCCTTAAATCCTATAAATATTACAATAATTATTTATTACATTTATATATTTTATTTTTAGAACTTATTTTAGTTTAAATTACAATAGGTCGCTATATAATATGGTTAACCATTTACTTCGCAATGTTCAATCGATCTCTGACATAACATCTGTCAAAACACCAACCGAGAATGAATACCTACCATTCCGCACTCGAAAAGATCTTTTAACCCTTTTAACACATCACTGAAATGTGACTTGCTTTAGTACCCAGTTTTCGCGAAAAATGTTCGTAATATTTTACTTCGTGACATATTTTTGACTTACGACTGTTTTTCAGTAAAATAAATGGCGAAGGTTTGATGTAAGAAGTTTTTTATTTATTAAAACAATGTGGTTTTCGTTTGCTATATTATGATTCGTTTCCGCAATTAAACACTTAGTTCATTGTGGATAGCTACATGATGATATACGTACAACATCCAAATTAGGATATGATTTACAAGCTCTATACATAAATGTGTGAGAATCGTCAATTCGTTCATCCCATCACATATTCCAAAGATATGCCTAATGCCTATTAATTTTCATACTGTGTAGTAATAACATTGTAGAAAACATTTTTCGTGCTAGGGTCACTGGGTTATAATTCCGTAAAAAAATATTAATAGAGTGATGTGTAGGATTTCCGTGACAAGTCAACAGCGCTATATATCTCAAACAATTTATGCGTTTCTACATTTAACTCGCTGTAGAGAAGTTACTAGAGCACTGTTAGACCGCGGACGACTGGATGCCGGCGTGCAACGGGGCGGCAAGGGATCTATAGAGACTATAGATAATAAATACTTTTCAGTCCATTTTTTTTTGAGACAAGCTTTTATTGCCGACTGTTCTTTTTTATATAATGGCAAACTGTACGTCATAACTAATCAAATAAGCCCATACACGGTGGATTTATCTTATGTTATTTTTAGATGTTTCTATGGCTGGCTACGATCCGACTCCATCATCAAATCAGCTTCATGTCATAATAATATTGCATTGTCACCTGATTTACATATTCTTGGAAAATTTCAGCTCAATCAGAAATCGGGAAGTGGGTCAAATTAATCTTGCCAGATTTGATTGATTATAGATAAACAGACATGTATGACTCGGGACTGGTGAAACTAAATAAAAGCTTGTAATATACGCGGACTATATTATGGCGAGATTTCCAGCCGCGGCCTTATAGGCACACTGCAGGCTATTTTTAGTCCCAGTCTATTAAAGTACTTGCTTGTTTCAGGTTACGGCATCATCCCTTTGAAGATCCCGTCTTCGCCCGCTACACAGTGCACCCTGCACACCACAGTGGGGTGCGTGGGCAGCGATGAGTGCACCGCCAAGAGCCACAGCGTCATCAGACTACTGGGGCCAGTCAGGGACGTCATCGTGAGGCCAGCCAGGCATCATTACAGGCCTGGAGAGACAAGTGAGTCCTTCACTTTAACTAGTGGCTCTGCTGCAGACCTCGCGTGTCCATCAACCCCCATGGCTCAGTCAATTTAAAAAAAATCCAAAACTAAATAGACAAAAAAAAATCTATAATTATCGAACGTACTCCAAAAAAATCGGTTGAGAAATGCGACCTGTCAAAGAAAACTGCTGGACATCTGGACAGACTCTTCGTTCACGCTTCGCACTCGCTCGGTCAATAATTGTGGGCATAGATCTAAATCATAACTTTAATAGTATTTTATGCAACAGTTGTATAAGAAGGTTCAAAAAATGCGAATTGCGTGAGTTGCGATACGAGCCGCGAATGCGGCGAGTATCGCAAATAGAGACGCAATGAGCGTTTTTTGACTTAATTATACAACGTTGCATACAATACTTTTTCTACGACAGGTTTTAAAATATAAAATACAAACAAGGCATAACCTGCAAAGAAGGCAAATATGACGTATGACTGTCAGTATGTGTCTATGGTAAACTTTTTATTTTTTAAATGAAGTTGACACGCAGTGAATATATTAAAAATACTTTTGTTTTTATGTTGGCATCAATGAATTTAGTTCAGAAAGTTTCGTTTTTCTTAAAAGCCGTAGGATTTTAATTGTTTGTTAAGTTGGTAGTTGTGCATTTTTACCGTAAAGTTAAAATTGAGCGCTTAATCCTTGACCTAAGTTTAACCTAGATTTAGAAGTCTGTGGTTGCTAGCAATAACGTAAAGTGGCTATAACGACACTAGTGCTGTTATGGGGAATAGAGTATAGACTTCTCTGAACTCATATTATGTATGTTCTTATATTAGTGTTCGTGACCAAGTAAAAGACAGATAACAGTACAGGAGTAGAAAAAAAATATAATATAACCTACTTCCAACATTGAATATATTTCTATATTGAGGGGCTCCCTCAATTTACCGTGAATAGTCCATCATCAAAATGGGATTATGAAAAAAACTAACCAATCTGGAGGTATCTTTCAATAAAAAAAAGATTTTTCAAATAAGTTCATAAACGGCGGAATCTTAGGTAACAAACATTTAAAAAAATAGGGAACCTCCTGCTTTTTGTAAATTCAGTTAAAAAGACTAAGTAAAGTGTAAAAACTTCATTGAGCTAGCGTAAAAGTTACGCAAGCTCAATGAAAATTACATGCAACTGTACCTGCTTCAAAATAAGAGTAGAAGCTGGCTGAGTTTGCGTTGAACTTTTCAGTAGCGGTCATGGGTACTTTTTCATTGTGTAAACAAGAACGGACATTATTTTGAACGAATTTCAAACAAACCAATTTAGCCCGAACCCGGGTAAATTTTCGCAGTGGACCACCGTTCGTCTTACTGAATACCTCGTTAACTCGCATGCAAAAACGTTATCGCGCTGAAATTCCCATAATCGTTACGTAGAAACTTGGACCTTGGGAACTTTGTATTTATTGTCCAACTTGGGCACTGGTAACTCTGTATAATTAATTACACCCGTACATTACGGGAACTGCTTTTGTACCGTTTAGTTATGAATTGTCGACGATCCGAATGCGGTATTGTTTTTGAGGTGCGTTAAGTTACGTTAGTGGTGGAAATATTTTCATTTTAAGATTGAAACTTATGAGTTTTATTATATATTAATATCCTGTTTTATTTACACTTGTACTGGTAAGTTATAGTATAGCTCCATTTTATTTACTGATATTGCATAACCAATGGAAGTGAAATACAAACGAGCTCACAAAAGAAGTTTATGACAACATAAAACCTTACTTTATTGGCGAAAGATAAAAAAAATCCGACGGAATGAGATGCTCCTTTTTTTTAAACTTGGTTAAAATATTGTAAAGAGAAAATATCCAGCTTATGTTAATGTTTGAATAATGAATTTGTAGGTACACTATGTATTAAAAACCGGTCAAGTGCAAGTCGGACTTGCACACCGAGGGTTCCGTGCAAACTCATAAGTAGATACATGAATAGTTCAAGAGAAACTGTATGGCGATTAGTTTAGTAGGAGCAAATAAGTATGTGTAACGATTTTTGCAAATTTCTCAAAAACAGTGCAAGTTAGGAAAACCGTTATATTTTTCCTATAATATTTAGGATGACATTAATAATTGGTAATTATTACAGATTTTTCTGTTCAGTAACTTCGAAGATAATAGGGGAAATGGTATTTTTTTAACGTTTTTTGTCATAAATCAAAAACTACTTATTAAGGAAAAAAATATAAACGGTGTTTTAATTTACAAATCAAGCCCTTTTATTTGATACCCTACTCGATATAATAGCCCTACTTTCAATTTTCAAAGTCCCATTACAGACCCCTTAAAAAAAAGCAAAACAGTTACAAGATTTTTTTTATATTTAATAGGCTCGGATTAGCTACTCGTACTTTTAATACTATTCTAAATTTCAAATCGATAGCAGCAGTAGTTTCTGAGATATCTAGCTGTGACAGAAGGACAGGTGGACAGACGGACAGACAGACAGAGTCGCACCATAAGGGCCCAGGGGGTTTCCTTGTTTACCATTTTGGTACGGAACCCTAAAAATGACCTCGGGCAGCTTTTTACGCTGTCCGACTCATTAATTTTTGTTCTATTTTATGTTGTTTTTACGATCACTTTTATGTGCGATGCAGCTTAGTTTGTTTATGAGAATTCTCAAATTAAGGTGAAAATGAAGCTTTTTGTTGGTCAAAAATATTGTTGAATCCCTGTGATAAATATAACTGGGAGGAATCCGAATATCATTGCTATTATATACATATACTTGGAAAAAAATATTTTCAAAGCAGCCTCCTGCTTTCACAAGCACGATGTAGAACGGGTTCAACCACTTTTGGTATAGAAGAAGTTGGCTGGTCATGCAAAGGTTATAGGATACTTTTCATCTGACTGCGGTAACGCAACATAGACTGTTTATGACGATTACCGGGAGCGTACTTTTAGTGCAGATGACGTAAAAATTACGTCAAGCTACATAGAGCATCATTCACTTTAGGTTTTACATTGATTTTTACATTGATCACTACCTTTCAATAGTAGAAGCCATTTTATAAATCAAGTTGTGTCTCTCACCTTTGTTATTTTATTTATTCAAATGGGAAATTATTAATTTTTACATAATAAAATCCCTAATACAGAAAATCTGACTTGGTTTTATAACCTTCTTTGAATTCACATTCAGACTATTTCATTTTATGATACACCATTTACAATGACAACAGAATTGCCAGTCATTGTCAATGTTGGACACTTGTAGAACATGAGCGAGGCATGTGGTACTTGTCTTCTTTACATCATCACACTCATCTTACTTCATACACATCTTCGATTTCACTCTGTATGACTAAGTTTATAATGAGTTTTATAATTATTGTTATTTTTAACAGTAACCTTCTGGATTCTGGCCCTCGACCACGATCTGCGACTGGTTCACGGAGAGCTGGCATACGTGGCGCTACGAGACTCTGCTGGCACTAAAGTGGCCATTTGGGACCAGCTATCAATGGATGAAGGTGAGTTAACGCTACTTTGTAGTATTTACCTTTTTAGTAGCTCATTATTAGCCGGGTTACCATAACGTAACATCACAGAGAAAAGTTGTCAAATAGACAATTGTACCTAACATTTTATGCAATTGGCATACGATTATGCGTTTTTAAATGATTATCAATTGAGATAAGATCAAATTAATACAGATTTTAAAAGATCGATTTCAATAAGGCTTACGATACAGCAAAAGTCTGCAAAAATAAATATTAGGTCCTTACATATGAAATTGGCGTTTTACATGGCAAAAATGAAAACGATTTTTTATGAAACTATATTTTTATTTAATCAAAGTACCTATGTACCATGGCTCTCTATGCACTCTTGCTATCTCGAAGGTAGTTCATTGATTCCTTTACTTAAAAAAATGTGTGAGCGAGAATCAATAAAATCTTTGAAGGCCGTTTGGACAGCCTCGCGGGAATTGAATTTTCTTCCTTGAGTTTTCCAAATTCCGAAAAAAATGGTAATCAGTTGGAGGTCCGAGGAGTACGGTGGGTGTCGAAGACATTCCAGTCGCAGCTGCCTTAGTTTTGCAGCCGTCAGGCGTGCCGTGTGTGGTCTAGCGTTGTCCTGAAGCAGCAGTGGGCTAGATCGATTGACCAGTCTGGGTTGTTTAATGGCTAGCTTTTACATCATCGTTTGCAATTGTTGACAATACACATTAGCCGTGATTGTTTGCCCAGATCTTAGGAAGCTGTAATGGATGACACCGGCACTAGTCCACCAGACACTTACCGCCACCAGGCTTGTTCTGTAGGTCAAAATTTCCAGAACGGAAACGTTGGAACCAATAACGTACCGTTATACTTTTGCAGTAGCTTCCCCATATGCATTGTTAATCCTACGAGCTGTTTCTGCAGCACGGGTGCTAGGTGGAACTCATATTCGTAAATATAGCGATATTTCAAGTTCTCCATATTGTGAACAGAACAATGACAAAGAAAAACAAATGACGCGATAACAAATAAATTTTGAAATTCGAACACACAAATACATGGTTTTAAATTTGAATTTGGAATTCCTAGCCGAACGCCAGATATTTTGAACCAAAGTTGCCAGTTCGCCAAACGCCAATTTCATATGTAAAGACCTAATATTTATATTTAAATGACAATCCTGACATTGGCTCTCTTGGGAGTTTTAATAGGATCATGTTAGCTTAAGGATGTCCTGTGCCTGGTCTCCTGATCCGACACGGCGCTGACTTTCTCCATCACTTGATTGAATTATGTTAACCTTGGTCTACCTCTGTCTCTTTCCTGCTATCAATTTTACTCAGAATGTTCACAAAGGAAGCGTCATGTCATCGTTCCTATCTGGCTCTGAATTGTTTTCAACGAACTTCTTCCGTTCACCATACTCAGAACCTCTTTATTGGTATTCCTTTCCGTCCAGTTATCAATCCTTTCCATCCACCTCCAACACCACATTTCAAAAGTTTCCAACCTTACTCAATCCGTCTGTGTCCGTGTCCCGTCTCACTGCCATTTAAATTCTGCCACTGATATATATATCACTGGCAGAATTTTTACATTTCTGTAAGATATTTAGTAAACATTCCCATTTTATATTTTGACGTTTGGAGATCTTTTACACCTCCAAAACATAATATTTTGACAATGGCGACTCCATTAATTTTACTACTCTATTTATTTTCTATTATTTTAATTATCTCGGTTTGACGCCTAGAGACCTTTTACATCTCTAAAACGTAGTTTTAAGCTTAATGTATCGTATTAATGAAATCACATGTAATATATAATGTCATACTTCTTGTTATATTTAAACATTTTAAAAAGAGAAACTGGTGAGTTTCTTCCGGCGCTTCTTCTCACCAGAAGGTCACTACCCGAAGCGCCAAAAGAAAGAATATAATCAGACTTGTAAAAGAGCCCTTGAGGGCCTACTTGCAGAAATAAATTATTTTATTTTTATTTTTTCATTTAAATTTTAGAACAATTCATTATTTACATTACAACTCTTAGAACACGTAACATGCTCCTCACGTTTCGTAAACAATACCTAAAGTGATCTTTCTCGCACTAAAAGCGTTCCCTTGTTATACCCCCGACAGCTCTAAGGTCTTTCGACTTTGACAGATTCGATTTCCAAACGTAAAGTTGGCGGAGGCCAGTCTACCATGTCCGTGATATGTTAGGAAATTTAAATTGAATTTAAATTTAAAAATGTAGTTGAACGACGAAAGGTATGTGAATAAGTGAAATACATATTTGTAACTAGGAACATAGTCGTACTGGTAGTAGATAAAGTTATATTTACATTTGTGTTTGTAAAATAAAAACAATAGCCATTTTCACTTACTCGTAGGTACCTACTTTTGTATATTATTAAGGGTAAAGATCCACGTGACTTTAAAGAATCCCGATTAAGAACAGAAAACTTCTTTAGCCACTCTACAGACAGACCACTTTTGGGCGATTCTTATTAGCAACTTAATTAACTTTGCACCACAAATGAGTTAACGAAGTCCCAAGTAACTATTCAAAGTAAATAGTTTTGTGTCATGTTTCAAACAAACTTTAGTGAATGGGTCTTCTGTGGATAAGGTTGGCGGCTCTCCTAGTTATATCAAATTCCACGAATACTTTTATTACAAGAGGTTGCTACCTTGGGTTGTATATAAGTAACCCTTACAGAATAGACTGATCCCGTCAATACATTACATGTAAAAAGATGCAAGTCTCACATCGCAACGCAGTTCTTCTATAACAAAAAGTTTTGAGATGTAATGTTACACCAAGTCAGTACAGGGGGTTGTCCACAGAACTCGATGTCTGCCGACTTGCCTATTATTTATCCGTAGAGGATTCTTTATTTGAGAACTATAAAACGTGTTCCTCCACGGTTACAAGGTAATTTTATAATATCGAACTGTCTGTGAAATCAATATAATGATCTAAAATCGAAAAATACGTAAGTACTGATTTAACAGGAAAGTACCGCTTTGATCCCTCGTACGTGGGAAAAGTCTTTTTTTAAATAGAAAGTGTGAAAACTTATATTCACATTGATGATGTAATTAATTTTTCAAGGTATATAATTTAGGTCACTTTTTAAAGAATCCAAGGATTGTTCACCTTGTTTTGGCATAATTTTATTTGGTGGAATGTTCTATTTGACCAAATACTATTTACGCATAATTGTTATATTATAGATAATATTGACTTTTCAAAATAATTATAAAAGAAACCTAACCTAACCATTAGGTTACACATACACATAACATATTAATACAGATTATTAGAACATATTAATGTTCTAAGTCGCTAATGTAAAAGATTTTGCAAATTATTTTTCGTTAAAGCTAGAGAAAAATTATGCGAAATAAAATTTGGGCTAACGATACATTCGAACAAATAAAACGTATGCCAAATAAAGAGAACCATCCAAGGTTAGGTGACGTGATTTGTAAAATGTGTTCATTGTAACTAACATGCAGCGCGTAGGTATTGGAAAACACAATGTAGCGAACAAGGGTTGTCGGGTCATTTGATTGGAAGCGTCATTTCAGAGAGCATGCAACGGTATTTTGGAACTTGATTAAACTAGACAGGCATAGGTCTTTAATGCAACGTACACACACAAAGGCTTTTTGCGACAAGGTTAAAAGAACACGTTGGATATTGTATTGCTGACAATGAATCATCCATGACAATTTAATTTTCACGTACCCTGCAATATCCAAAACGCCCCGTAATCCAACGTAGGTACTCCATTTTAACTCGAGCTGTATATTATATTAATCGTAGGTACAGATCAAACGGCGGCGGTTCAATTTATACCAGTTTAGCTTTGGTACAATTCTTTCTAATTGCTCGGCAACTTTTGTTATTTGTTGCAGATTTCGAACACGATTGAAGTTATTTGGAGATCGCAAATTGTGCTTGTTTTTTACATGTAAAACCTGCAGCAAAAGTTAGATTAAATTTTTGTTCGGATTTTATGAAACGTAGTGTGCTGTGCAATGTAAATTAGAATCCAAGGTAAGCACTTATATTTATAAAAAAAAACAATTTATGGTTTAAAAAAATATCAAATGCCTTTTTAATTTAAAACGTAAAGGTGAGCTAGGTTTGTAATTAGGTTTCCGTACCAAAATGGTAAAAAAGGAACCCTTATTGTGCGACTCTGTATGTCTGTCCGTCTGTCACAGCCAGATATCTCTGGAACTACTGCTGTTATCGGTTTGAAATTAAGAATAGTTTTAAAAATAACATAAAAAAATCTTGTACATTTTTCACTTTTTTTATAAGGGGCTGAAATGGCAGGCCGAAAATTTTAAGTTATGCTATTATATCAAGTGGGGTATCAAATAAAAGGGCTTAATTTGTAGATTCCAAAATCATTTTTAATTTTTTCTTAAACATGTAGGTTTTTATTTAAGACAAAAAACGTTAAAAACTCTGATTATTAATATATCATCTTGAATATTACAGGATAAATATAAATAATGGTTTTCCTAACATGTATGGGGACAACAGTTTTCCAGCAGCAAAGTTAAGTTTGTCTATCAATGCAGTTTACCTTGAACTATTTATTATTGTTTTTTTTATGAGGCCAGGTAACATGTAAATTAATATTTACAAAGATATGAAATGTGTGCTAAATACATACTATAATTTTGTACGGAAAGGTCATCAATTGTGTTAAAAATGTGATTTATTCTATAGCCTATGTCTGCGTGAAACGACATAAGAACTCTCAAAAAGCAAAAAATAAAATATTCTGACAAAAAACTCGAATCAACTTACTCATGGTTTATAAGATTATATTTTAATAATTGCCGCCCTTTACTAACGTTTCATTTATGCAATGCAAACTAATCCATATTACGAATGCGAATATAACTTTGTCTGTCTATTTGTCTGTTACCTTTTTACGGTTGAACCGCTGGTATTAAGATAGTCGGAAACCCTGAAAAGGACGTGGGATAGTTTTTATCTCGCTTAAAGGGTTGAAAAGGGGGCTGGAAGTTTGTATGGGAAATTAATCTGGATATTTCTCAAGTAAAGGTTACAAATCGGTTATTGTACGCAGACATAGTCGCGAGCATAATTACGGGCTTTATTTTGTACAACGTAGAGAGGAGCCAACCTATCGAAGAGTTTTTGCAAAACAATCGTTATAGAAAGTATCAACAAAAAACATTAATTTAATCGATGTTCATAAATTACTAGATACAACTTAATAAGTTAAAGTCTCAGTAAATATCAGTTTGATCCTGCAGCTGTCTGTATAATTAATAAATATATGAAAAGGCGTAAGGTATGCCATATATATAATTTTTATTAATTTATACATTACAAGAACATAAATAATTGTTTCTTTACGAATATAAATATTTATACTCGGAAAACTACCGTGAGACGAGACTACCACTCGACATGTTTTGGGAGCCTTCGGCATTCCCCTAATGTTCCCGAAAGTTATATTAATTATAAAGTGAGTGATCCGTTTTTAATTCAATAAATATTTATGTTTATTTAGGTGTCAAATGGATTGCATTCTAAACGTTTTTAAGAATTGAATGAAAAGACTTGCAGTGGTTTAACAAATTATTATCTGTATTATTATCAATAACTAATAAACCTACCGTAGAGAGTGCACTATGGCATTAAATTTACAATAATTAAGTTTTCTTTGTGAAGTAAAAAGGTTAAAAAAAATATCATCTTAATATTAGACATTTTTATTTACCCGCGGCTTGCCTTGCTTTATTTGCGTTATTCCCGTTATCATCTCAAGGAAACTCTTAACCAGGATACAAAATATCATATGTTTCGATCCAGGACTTGGTCTATTTGCATACCAAATTTCATCACCATCCATTTAGTTGCTACCCAACGTTACCGCGTTATTTAGTAACAAACTTCCAAAGTTCTTCACTAACTTTCACATTTATAATATTAATAAAATAATAATGCGGTAGTGATTTGATCCCAATTTCATTTACCTTTGCACGGGTAAACGACCATAATATATTGGTTCATTGCTATGACTGCATCGTTTCTCACTCAACAAGACCGCCTTGTGTAAAAGCCTTTCGCTGTCACCCGTACCCCTGTCAAATTTTGATAGATTGGATTAAACCTTGACATGCGATTGACTTGTTATTCGCAAAATCGGACGTGTAAACAAATTTTCTTCACAGAAATAAATTTAGTAGTAGATATGTTTTTAAACTATAAAATCTGAAGTTCAAATTTTTAATCACAAATTTTGGGACTCAAACATACTATTTGCTATTATTGCCAAGCACGTGGTTGAAAAAGATATATGCCTGGCCAAGTTTTCACCGTCCATTATTACAGCCTCTGGCTTTTGAGAGGGTTTTCGAAAGTAATTAATCAAACCTTGCGCGACGGGGGGCCATCTCACTTGGTGACAGGCTGCCATGAAACTTCTTGCTATACGTGTTTGGCGTCATAATTTTGAGTAAATCTTTCCATGGATCGGGAGGTTGAATTACATGTTTATGATTATACATAACCACTACGTAGGTTTTTTATCGCTTAAAAGGCAATACGCGAATGCCGCGATTCTTTATAATTTTAGTAAGTCATTTAGGTAATCCGTAATCAAATTATTGAAAAGAAAATATTTTAAGCCACAACATAAGTATACCAAATTCTAAAAAGGTGGAAGGAAAAGAAAAGTGTCCGCTTAAATAGGTATTGCTTATTTTATGTATGTCTGATAGTAAAACGTTAATTAGGTGTACATGTTCTGTTTCCTTTTCTTAGCAAGACGCTACCGCCGCGTTTCCAAGAGCCACATGAGAATACGTAATTTACGTAGCCGAAAATATGATGGGCATAGATGTTACTGAGCTTTTTTCTAATAATCGTGATTTCCTATATCATCTAGACATTTCATGAAACTAGATATTATTGTATTAGGGCTAGAAATGATATTAAATCTCATATCATTTTGACAATTGAGAGCTAACATTTACCTCGACTAGTACGAGACCCAAATCAAAACAAAGTAAGTATACAATTGATTTTGATAACAATCTCTATAGATATAATGCCGATAAGTCTATTGGTTACATTATGACAATAAAGGAAATTGAATAGTAAAAGAAAATCCGAAAAGGGTCAGCCCCGACAGATAACAGGGGTTGTATATTTTATTCGGATAAATTTAACGACACTACAATAGAAAATATTGTACGGTGAGTTTCAGTCGTTCTCGAGTGGCACTTGGGCTAGCTTGATACTTGTGTTATTGTTGGCTATGAACTAAAGTGCTGAATGTTGACCTATTTTTATACAAACTTTTATGCAGTGTCACGAGATGGTTAGGTACTCTTGTTAAAATGTTTATTTATTTGAAACTGAAATTTCTTTGCGACTAAGATAGAGATAATTAAAAAGTAATTTATTGTTCTTTTGTTTTTTAAATAAAAATTACCTCATTTTCGTACGTCGCGGAACAGTTTATCCGAATCAGTGATTGGGGGTACCCAATGAACTTCCTCAAAAATACAGTAAAATAGACACACACACTACAGAGGCCGGGAAGTGAGGGGTTGCCGGCCGAATACATATAGATGGCCGAGCGAAAGCGAGGCCAGATAGTTACGAGGCTGGCAACCCCATTTCACGCCGAGGTATGTTTAGTGCTTTTCTCAAATATGCAATAAAATAAATTAAAACACTCCAAAAAATTATTTAGTTGGAATATTTTAAATGTGTATTCTTGTTAGTTAAGTTTGCAATTTAAAATGATTGAAAATTGTTTATAATGTGTTATTTGTTATGTTAATGTTGATTTTATATAATTAAAACTGCAAAATATAGCAAACATCGTTTATTGTTTTTTTTAATGGCTGAACGCCGTGATTCCGTGTCCCAAATAAATGTGGAATAGAAATAAAAAAAAAGACACATTGCAGGCCTAGGCCGGCAATGTTGTATAAAATTCCATTAAAGCCAAGTGTCAAGCGGCACCGGAAAAGAGGTACTTTGCGGCCTATTACAAGGCACGTAATGTCAACATTTCATTACGTTTGAGAAAAGTAATTAATTATGTTTCAACCGGGGTCATAATCTATCTATATACCAAATTTATGAAATTCGGTCCGGTAACATTTGCGTGATACGCATACAAACAAGCAGACACACTGACTAATAGGCAAAAAATTCAAGAACTATCGGCTTGCGTTATATCACTTATTTTTGACACATCCCAGTTAAGGTTTTGGAAAAATCTTTAAAAAAATTAATATTAATAAATAAATAAAATATTTAATGCCACACGAAACAAGAAACAATTACATAATATTAAAGCTAACTTCAATCTAATTAAATTTTTAATAATGTGGCAACAGGCTCAAACTCAGCGTATGCTGTGAGCGTGTTCGGCTGTGTGTTATCAGCCTGCACCTTACTCGTGATATTTGCTCTGATTTTTAGGAGGCAGTACTTGTCTTTTATATTATAAATAAAAAATATATAAATCTAATCTGATTATAGTGATGATGGAGCCGTAAGGTGAACATAAGGTTTTCTATATGTATAGATCATCTTTTAAACAGCAGATGATTATATATTGTGATGCTTAACAAGCATTATCGAAAAATATTTTTTAGTTGTTGTTAATAACCCTCTATCATAATTGTAACTAACATTTACGATCATATCAACCCGGGTGTAAAGGGGTTTCAATTCTAGTGTGTGGTTTTGATTGTTTCAGCCTCTAATTTCCTCTTTTCTCCAGGCGTTCGCAAGCTAAGCGCAGCGCTGGCAAGCGGCGCACGCGCTGGCACGTGGCGCATCGAGGCGCGTTGCGGCGGCAGCTCCGCGCGCGTCGACCTGACCGTCGGTGCGGGAGTCGGCAGCACGGCGCCGGCCGCGCCGGCCGCGGAACAGCATTACGTGGAGCTGCGGTTTGCTGATAGCATGAGGAGGAGATACAAGCCTGGCCTGCCATTTGTTGGACGGGTGAGAGACTTAACTTCCAAAATCCATTATCTGTACGTAATCATCAAAACTTTGTTTGAAGCCGGAGACATCTACTGCTGAACATACGTCTTCCCGAATACTTCCACAACGAATGGTTGCCTGTTCTTTGCCTTTCTTTACTTCTGGTGACCTTAACCAAGTCATTAAACCATCTTGTGGGGGGGGACCAAACCGTAACCAAAATGTAATTGTTTAAAACGGTTTTAATTCTATGCAAGATTGAAACAAAAAACCGGACAAGTGCAAGTTAGACTCGCGTGGAGAGGGTTCCGTACGTGGAAAACAATATAAAACAATTATACTTTATTGCACAGACTTCTTATAGGTTTTCCTGTAATCTATAGGTGTAGGACTATTATCTATTTTTCTCAAAATTCTACGTCCAATAGTTTCGGAGATAAGGGGCGGGAGGGGGGCTGGGATGGTCAATTTTTGCCTATTTTCTTAAATAACTTCAAAACTATTGATATAAAAATTATAAAAAATATATATTTGACATTCTAACAGTGACCCCTTTCATTTAATATGTGACACGATATAGTTCGTTAATTCAAATTCATATATTTTCGTGACATGTCCGTGTCTGGGTCATTAACCTTAATATATGTACCAAATTTCGTCATGATCGGACCAGTAATTGGGTGATCCTATAAGGGTTTTGTTTTTCCTTTTGAGGCACGGAACCCTAAAAAGCTAAATATAAGAATTTGATTAAAAAGAGAAATATTTCTTTAACTAATAAAAACATACTGGAAACACCACCCACCCAGCAAGGGCTACCATTAAAAATATGTCCAAAGTTTCCGTGAGTTTAGAATACATAGTTATTTGAAGAGTACCCTCAATTCTCCAAGATCTCATTAAGCGATCCTGACCTGGTTATAATAAGAATAAAAATAAGAATCAAGTAGGATTCATAAGAACCACTTTTGCATCGTCATAGGCTACATTTTAGTACAAAAACAGTAGGTACATTTAAAATTTAAATTAAAAACACTTAATGAAGACCATTTGGGAGGTAAATCCTTGCAATCAAAATATAAACAAAAAAATATGTCCCGCTATCTTCGAGAAATCGGCAAACATACATAAAAAAATCTGATGAACTGAAACCTCCTTTTTTAATTAGATTAAACCACTAGGAAAAGCAAAGTTTCTGCATTGTTTCTCTTCGCAAAAACGCAGGTTTCACTACACCACTTGACCCAAACCCAATAACAGTAGGTACTGCAGCTTGCCGCAGTATCAGTCTACATTAGATCAGCGTATTTTGTCACGTTTAATGTACTTGACAATCGCCGAATGATGCCATTGTTGAGGTTACACAGGCGTATCTTATTGAATGAGCAATTTCGCAAACGGCACTTCTATATAGGTTATATATTCAGACATGTGGCCTTTTTCAAAATTGCTCATTCAATTATTCTTATAACATGTCTGCCAAAAATGTTGTAAATACTGGCTTCCTGATCCCTTAAAATATAATATTATATATGACGAGGAAGGCCTACAACCATACCTTTGGGTTCCGGATCACCTTTGGCCACCCTAGTGGTATGGTCCAATAATCATCCAATAATCCAGTATCCGCACCAGTTTGAGTACTGGTGTATTGCTCTTCATGTCTTTCTTTACACAATCTAAATGTCGCAGTGATAATAAACGAAGTTACACGATAAATTCCCAAAGAGCCACGTAATTCCGTACATTCTCTAAAGATGACTGACAATTCATCCATCAACGTCATATTTCCTCCTTTTAATCTAAACTGCCTGCATTACTCAAAAAGGATCTAATACTAAATGGTGAGTCATAACTAGCGCCCTCTCTGCGACTTTATCCAAGCCAATAATCAGATATTTTTGGCTAATGTAACGTTGTTTTTTATCACGATACGACACGGCCGTCCTGACCAGTCACACGTCCTCGTGTGACAGTGTGACTCTTCTGTAACATGAGACAGCGAAAGGACAGAACCTCTATTCACCGACTCGGCCATTTCCTGACCACAATTTGTACTTCACTACTTAATTAAACTTTAGCAACAATAACTACTGTCATTATAACAAAAGAAAACTGAATCGGATACGGTTTGGCATGTGTTGTGTCTACTGAGTGTGATATGAACGTCGTCCTCTGGAATAAGCAGAGGGTTGTGGCACCGAAGTGCTCCAATTGTCGTCCTCTGAATAGAGGGATATGGCACCGAGGTGCTCCAACCGTCATCCTCTGAAATAGAGGGATATGGCACCGAGGTGCTCCAACTGTCATCCTCCGAAATAGAGGGATATGGCACCGAGGTGCTCCAATCGTCGTCCTCTGAAATAGAGGGATATGGCACCGAGGTGCTCCAACCGTCGTCCTCTGAAATAGAGGGATATGGCACCGAGGTGCTCCAATCGTCGTCCTCTGAAATAGAGGGATATGGCACCGAGGTGCTCCAATCGTCGTCCTCTGAAATAGAGGGATATGGCACCGAGGTGCTCCAATCGTCGTCCTCTGAAATAGAGGGATATGGCACCGAGGTGCTCCAACCGTCGTCCTCTCAAATAGAGGGATATGGCACCGAGGTGCTCCAATCGTCGTCCTCTGAAATAGAGGGATATGGCACCGAGGTGCTCCAACCGTCATCCTCTGAAATAGAGGGATATGGCACCGAGGTGCTCCAATCGTCGTCCTCTGAAATAGAGGGATATGGCACCGAGGTGCTCCAATCGTCGTCCTCTGAAATAGAGGGATATGGCACCGAGGTGCTCCAATCGTCGTCCTCTGAAATAGAGGGATATGGCACCGAAGTGCTCCAACTGTCATCCTCTGGAGAGAGGGATATGGCACTAAGGTGCTCCAAACGCGTGTCTATGTTTTTTTCTTATTTAAGTACAAACTGTATACGTTTCCGATACACAAAGAAACGGACATTACTCGTTGAATTACAACATGACTCCCATAGGTGCGTTTACTCTACATTTGCTACGTTGCTGGGTTAGTTTGACATGCTACCCTTGCCTGCGTTCTCCGTGCTCGTAAACTGTGTTCTCCGTGCTCGTAAACTATGACACGTAGTGTCTTTTCCTAGACCGTCGCATTTAAGATTATGAAAATTATGACATACCAAATCTTCAAATTTATGTGGGGCAAGTAGCTCCGTATCCCACTTCTGATGACGAGGAAGGCCTACAACCATACCTTTGGGTTCCGGATCACCTTTGGCCACCCTAGTGGTATGGTCCAATAATCATCCAATAATCCAGTATCCGCACCAGTTTGAGTACTGGTGTATTGCTCTTCATGTCTTTCTTTACACAATCTAAATGTCGCAGTGATAATAAACGAAGTTACACGATAAATTCCCAAAGAGCCACGTAATTCCGTACATTCTCTAAAGATGACTGACAATTCATCCATCAACGTCATATTTCCTCCTTTTAATCTAAACTGCCTGCATTACTCAAAAAGGATCTAATACTAAATGGTCAGTCATAACTAGCGCCCTCTCTGCGACTTTATCCAAGCCAATAATCAGATATTTTTGGCTAATGTAACGTTGTTTTTTATCACGATACGACATATACATTTGTTGTCATCAATTGGTTAATTGAAGAAAACACAAAGTGAAGCAGAACTTGAGAAAATTTATTTTTTTCTTAAAAGAATTTGTTAATTAACTTTTCAGTTGTCTGACACCGTTTCCACAAAATTTTGCGACTGTCAGAGTGACGAGACTGGAGAATCGATGCTACCCTCTTGAGAGGTGAAGGAGCAAATATTGGATGGCACCAAAGCCATAATTGGTGCCTAATTTGACGTCTATAAATATAAGTAGCCAACTGTTGTAATTTATATGATAGGTTCAAATATCTCAATCATATTATTCACGGACGGTATTAGACACGAAACATTTACTACTAAGTATTTTGCACCTTAAATTGGCCGCTCTGATTCCCCAAGGGATAGGACATTATTTACGAAACTATTTTTACAGGATGTTATTTCCTCTAGTTATTACCACCTAAATATGTTTCCACGGTGTATACTATATTTTTAATACCTGCATTAATTATTAACGGCAAAAACTTTTTTTTTATTCATTCGAATCTAAAGATAAGCGACGTCCTCGACAAAATCCCGGCGACCCTTCGCAAACTCCCATTTGAATTACAAATGTTCTGTGCTGATGAATTAATCTTTTCAATAACAACAAACGGTATATTGAGATGTTTACGTCGGCGCGTCGAAGCAATATATTTTTATGTGTTGTTTTTGCGAATGCTTTCATGGCGAAATTCAATTTGAATATTATCGATTATATTGTACTATAATTGATATCATGTTCTCCTCAACACATCTTCTTGTTGGAAATATGTTTTTAATAATCCATGTTTTTAAAAGTAAAATGTTGCTGTTGTATTTTACTAATTTAACTTTATTGAAACTTTTGCTTGAGCTCGTGAATTTTCAGCCGTTTATTATGCTACATCCTTTCTATATGCCCCCCAAGGCACCAATTCCATGGCAACATTCCATTTTGAAATGGCTCTAAACTCGTTAAGTCTCGTCGCGGCTTAATGTCAGACTTTTTTAAAGATTACCTTCCGTGTAGCGTTATTCGGGAACAACTCTGATAGGGTTGTCACTGATATTGATCAGCATTTGTAACTGCGGCTTTGTGTTTGTAATGCCAAGTTTTCTTTATATTTCTATTTGTTTTAGTTTAATGTAAATGAATTAGAATTTTCGTAAATAAATTGATACTCAATTTTAAACCGTAATAGTTCGCACGAAGATGTTTTCAAAGTGAACCCGAGAATGAAGAAGTTTGTTAATTTATAAATTAGGAAATAACATTTATGTATAATCTCTGAACACCGTAATAGTACAGCATGAAATGTATGCCATAATGTTGGAGGTCAATCAAATAAGAATTACTTATCAGGAGTTTTGGGCGCTATCATACCGAAAGTGATGTTCACTATTCCAAATTCTGATCACTTTACTTAAGCGTTATCTTCAACTTCAAACTCTCTTTTTTTAACACCCCTAGTACCAATATATAGAACAAATGATAACAAATGTCGACTCGTTAGCCCCGGCTCCGCTCAGTGGAACTTTTGAGGGTAGCTCTTTAGCCGAGGTTGGGACAATACCCCGTCGATGTTAGCGTTGATGCGCTTTAGATTTCTTTTTTATTTTGACTAGAGAGATATCAGTGTTGATCATGAGATAATAACAATATATCTTGGTCTGTTTTTTATTCTTGTACTAGTGTTTGTTTGTCTACTTTATGCAACGGCTTGGTTTAATGACGCTCGTGATAAATTTCACAATTTTACAACCTATCGCGTTTAAGACTTCATACCTGCACAAACTGCAAGAATATGATTTGTATTTTTGACAACAAAAAGGATTTAGTAACAAGAGCGTTTATTTCTAGCTTTTTGCAATTCCATCCATGACCATTCTAGAAGAACACGTACTAAAACAATTTAATTTCTGTAAGTGTAATCTATATTCCTCTGGCTCGTTCCACATCATTCTTTCCCACGTCTTGGCAGCCGCACAATGTAATAAATTACTAAGGTCTAACGAAGAGCTTTTATATCGACGTGATTTTCTCTGCGCCCCGCGTTATATCGTCCTACCATTTTTGAATTAGTGTTACTGCGGTACTTGTGAATAGTCTTTTGATTGTACTTTGGCGTCGTATATTTGTAGAATAAATATACGCAGTTAGGACATCGGAGACGAGCCAATATCAACATTATGGAATATGATGAGTATCCTATTCACAAATCAAGGGAATATAATATCTTAATTTTTTTTTGTCGATTGTTAGTGCGTGAGCGTAAACAAAACTGCATTCAAAGATTTTCTAATATTGGCTTGTCTTTTGTATGAGAATTGATGACAAAATAGAAAGAATATGAGAGATTTCACGATATTTTTTATTTCTAAGACCAAATGCTTATTAGAGAGGTTTTACCCTGAGCAATAATGCTATATAGATATATAAATTAGTGGAATAAAATAGAGAAGAGTATTTATTTTTATTTTTAGCTGGTTTGATCCCCGGGTCAAAAAAGCGAATTCAAGTTTCTTTTTAAAAATAACAGAATGCTTCCTTTAAGTAAATGAACTAACTTAAGGATTTAAGGCAGTTTCCCTCCAGGGCCCATTAAATTTTACCACTCTGTATAATATGGTATTTGTATTTCCATTTTTAGCTTAAAAAGGATTAATAAATCTTTAATTCATAATTATTTCTATGAGAAAAGCTAATTTACGGTGTATGTGTCGCCGCCAACTAGCTTATTTAGCCATTTGGTTAACTGCCTAGGCTTTTCACTAAACGGCGCCATTTAGTTAACTGCCTGGATGAAATTTAGCCAATGCGTTAATGTATCAATGAATGCTTACGCCGTTCGTTTAGTAGGGCAACTATGAAGTTAATGAAATGGCTGACCAATGCTTCTAGATAAATATGACCCGCCAGCAGGTCGACGAAGCACCGCTGCGCGGGGCTTCTATTTCGGTTCTGAGGGACACAAGCTGACTGACAAACCTAACCTAAAAAAAGGAGTTTGTTTTGTTCACTTTTTCCGTGCGGGGCTTAGCCCCCCGACCCCCATGTGAGATCAGGTTCTAGGACAGAATGGATTTAGTATATACAACTAAAATTTGACGGACTCAGCTAGGCGGGTTATTTAATGTTGTCGAACGAAAGTAGTTTGCCTAGCCGTTTAATAGAAGGACTAGACGGCCCGATGTTCATCCAGGCACTTAATTAACAAGTAGGTATTAAGTAAATTTCGTACCCAATTGCCATTTTCCAAGATAACTTAGTTACCGCTGTATTTTATATTGGAATCTGTCGCCGCTGGTTTTGGGTGAGAGCCAGGCGGGTTGACTGAACCTAATGACTTAATTAAGGTCTGACTTGCCGACACAGTTTCACAGGGGCCTTACGGTTTGCATAAGATTGGAATTTGCTTAGCTTAAGAGGACGATAGCAGATTTATTATAGTATGAATGTAAACACTTTATTGCAAATAAAATCCTACAGAAACAGTACAATGATCAATGGTTAGGTACGTATGTACAAAGGCGAACTTATCTCTGCTCGCCTGCTTATATGCTCGTAGGTTTGCCTTTTGTTCGGGTAATTTGATGAAAAAATTATAGAAAACTGATTCAAGTAGCGTATTTTCCTAGAACGTGACAAATATTACATTTTCACTCCTCCTATTCAGAAAAAAGTATTTTGCTCCCTTATAAAAGGAATCAAAGTGATACTTTTCTGTTCAAGGACAACAGGGTATTTTTAGTTTGAACCTGCTTAGAATATGCCATACCATAAACAGCTTTATTAGTATATTACACACATCACACAGAGGGCGGTATAATAAGGAATGGCTCAGATCACAGGTGTTTGCGGTCCGAGCCGCAGACGACGGCCATAAATGTAATATGGAAGTGGTAAATTCGTCCCGTCCGTAAAAAATAATAAACGTTTTATAAAATAATAACAGACTATAAATTTAACATGTCATTTTATTAAAAATGTGTGATGCTATTTGATCAACTATATTTCGTTATTTTGGTAGGTAGCGTTTGCATTTGAATTTTCCTCATAGTCGGTGTGAAAAGCAGTATCTGTCACAATCACAAGGTAGCAAAATTATTTTCACCACGGGCGTTAACACTTGAGTCCCTCACTACGCTCCGGATTCTACTTTAGAATCCCTCGCTACGCTCGGGATTCAATTGTAGAATCCTTCGCTTCGTTCAGGATTCAATGTACGCCCTCGCCGTAAATACATTATTTTGCTCCCTTGTGAGACAATCTACTATTTATTGTCAAAACTATTCTATGTATCATAACTGTAAAGAAACTATTATTAACAAATTAGTTCAACCTTAGATAATTTAAGACTTTGTTTAAAGAATGAGCATCCAATTCTTCGATTTCTCTAAAAAAATAAGTAAATGTACTAGAATTTAAAATAATATTGGTTACAGGTCGAAGCGATGAGTACAGAGAAGCGGGTCCGTGTCCGAGTGAAGTTGTATGATGACAAAACTGACATCTACAGCCAAGACATCGACATGTCAACGGGTGAAGGAGGCTTCATTGTACCGACTGTCTTGGCAGACGCTCCTTACGTCAATTTACAGGTAAGTAAAAAGATACACTGTTTTATTTTATCGAATTATTAAGAGTGACTAACAGACAAGTTGTCTAAGACAACGTACACCCGTAGCCATAAAACCGTCATCCTATTTCTAAAGCGCAACTTTACAAATGCTTTGTTTCTCCATGAATTAAGATGGTATACCTACCTAAGTCTAACACAAAAATTGGTCGAAGATTAATTCCTTTGTAAAATCCCAATACTGAACATCATTCTATATGCTTTTATAAGAACTGCTATTAAATAAATAAAAAACCGGTCAAGTGCGAGTCGGACTCGCGCACCGAGGTTTCCGTACAAATTTATAAGTAAATATGTAAATAATTATAGTGCTAAATAAACTGTATTGAAGGGCAAACTGAACTTTGCCGTTGGAAAACTATTGGCCCCATACATCGACATAGGCCGCGACTAAGTTAGTAACTGCAAATAAGTTTGTGTTGCGATTTTTGTGAATATCTAAAAAAACAATGTAAATTTGGAAAATCATTATATTATTCCTATAATATTTAGGATAATAGTAATAATCGGTAATTGTTACACATTTTTCGTTCAGTAACTTCGACGTTAATACTGCCGTCCTAATTTAAAAGGACGCATCTCAGTTTTGTAGGTTTTGAGAAAAGTGCCATATTAGTTTTTAGCTTACCGCACGATTTTTTTAAAATGAATCAAACTGTAAATTTTTGTCAAATATGGTAAAACATTTAAAAAGGAAAGAAATACTTAAATTTATTATTATTCTTTTTATTTTCCAAAACTTTATGTGCGTTTTTTTTTATTTTACATTTTGAAGTAAAGTAATACTACGCATATAGGACGCTTGTCCAACTTACTACAGCTATGTGGCGTAGTAATTTGTAATTGCATTTTAATATTTTAGGAATACTTAATATTTAAACTGAAATAAAACTTAACAGCATACCTGCAATGGATATTGGATGATTTCTCTGTCTGGGATGGTCCTTCATGTCTGAGGATCGTGAACTGCATTAATTTTGCATCTGGAGCGGATGATCTGCTTCTGCCGGTTTCTGTCCAGCTAGTCTCTTGCAACCGTGTAGAATTTGGAGGACAGCGAGTCTTTTACTTGATCGGTCCATTGTTATTACTATACCACAGACAGACACACAGATAGAGTACACGTCAAATTTACAACAAGCCCCCTTTTTACGTCGGGGGTATAGACGAAATATTTCAAGGGTTCGCGCCCAAGTTTCTATGAGATCATATTATTTGATAGGGGAGAGTGGAATTTTTTTGAACGTTTTTGACCTTAAGTCATAAACTACATAAGTAATTAAGGAAATCAGTTTTAGAACCTACAAATTAAGCCCTTTCATTTGATACCCCATTTGATGTAAAAGCCCTACTTAAAATGATCAGTAGGCTTGGGTTAACGATTTTTAGTACCATTTCAACTTTTAAATCGATAGCAGCAGTACCTAGTTCCTGAGATAGGGCTGTGACAGACAGATAGAGTCGCACCATAAGGGTTCTTTTTCCATTTTGGTACGGAACCCTAATTAATAAAGTCATTTTTATTCCATTCCCTTAATGACAATTGAAGCCCGCAACAAAACGCTAAATTACATTTTCATAAAACAAAACTTGTTATGTTTGCAACGATTGCAAACAATGCCTGTAATTGTATACGAAAACATTAATTCATGGTTGTACAAACTGAATAATTTAATTTTGTACTGTTTCATAATTCACGAGCTTCATACGTTCAACTTAAATTTATATAACGGCGGGGTAACAGGAATCCTGGCCGGGCAGTCTTGGTCATTGTCGCTATTTTGAGCGAGAAGATGGCGGATAACTCGGAATCTATACACTTCGCCACGTAAACTAATCATTTGGGTTTAGTTGAATACAATTGAAACTCAATGAATGAAATATAAGGGCGGGAGAGGGGGATTTCCCAAATCAATGTCCGGGAAAATCAAAATTAAGTAACGAAATATTCATATTTTTGGATCGTAACAATATATATATATATATTATGGTTCAATCGTGCTTCTGTGTCGCAGTGCGGTTCAAAACACGCTACTTACGACTTTGCTCGATCAAAAAACATCACGAAAACAGGTCATTTTTGAACAGTTTTTCCAGTTTTACATGAGTTCTACCACACTTATACCACCAAAAAACATGTCATTCATTCATTCATTTTACAGGAATTTATGCGGTTAACATTGTTTAAATAACATATTTTTAGTAGCTCAGTAGTATATAACAATGTAGCCCAAGCGTTTAGCTTCAGATGCCCGCCGGGCCTACGTCGCTCCCGCAGCCGGGGTGAGTTTCCACGCTCAACGAACGAAATACCTGAACGTTACGCTAGAATCAGAGCGTATACACTCTAACAGTAGGTAATCGCGTCGTTGATATCGCGTGATACGCTGACGTAACTTGAAAATGATAGGCTATTCAACTTATCATTATTTAAATTATTATCAGTCATTGCGCATATTTGTTATTTTTACCTTTTGGATTTGACCATTTGTACAAAGCAATAAACTCGCGTAATTTATATTTAACTGACCAAAGAAGTCGGAATCTTACATTTTTTTATGTTCCCCGAATAAGCACTCGAAGATGGCTAGACTGATTCGGAAAATATTTTATGGTTTGTAATGCTATACCTTCCGGGTGGTTTCGTTGGCACCAGATCAGGATCTAATAATGGAATCTTAGAGAAATCAGGGGAGCTTTAAGTGTTTCAAACCGGTAAGTGTGCAAGTCGGACTCGCGCATCGGGGATTCCATACAAACTTCTAGGTAGGTAAGTAAATGGTTTGAGGTGCAAATTTAACTTTGCCGTTGGAAAACCGTTATTCCCATACATTGACATAGGTCGCGATTACATCGGTTTTGGATTTCAAGGCGATTGATGTCACTTTTAACAGAAAAAGCATCATGGATGTGAATTTATAGGTTTCCGGGGGTGCAAATTTTAAAAAACCGATCCGTTCTGGATTTTAAGATGACAGATGTCACTTTTTATGAAAAAAAAAACGTCATGGGTGTGAATTTACAGGTTTTCGGGGTGTAGATTTCGTTAATTGCATCGTTCTTGGGTTTCAAGGTGACAAATGTAAATTTTTACAAAAAAACGTCATGGGTGTGAATTTATATGTTTTCGGGAGTGTAGATTTCGTAAATTGCATCGGTTTTGGGTTTCAATGTGACAGATGTCACTTTTTACGGAAAAAGCCTCATGGGTGTGAATTGATAGGTTTTCGGGGATGTAAATTTTTAAAACGCATCCAATTTGAATTTTAAGGTGACAGATGTCATTTTAGACGAAAATACCATGATGGATGTGGATTTCAAGGTCTCGGGGGCACAGATTACAAATATTGCATTCATTTTGAATTCTAAGATGACAGATGTCACTTTTGACGGAAAAAGCGTCATAGGTATGGATTATGGGTTTGGGGGGTGCAGATTTCATCTTCTTGGTTCAGAGTACTAGTACATAACACGATGGGGTTGCGTCGTTTTATTACTTCCCATGGACACCCTCTGGCTCCATTACCAGACCCTGGATATTACCTGAGAATAGAGTACTCGTCAAGATAGTTCAATCAAACCCAATGAGGTTGTGTCGAGAGTTCTCGTAGCCCCCTTTCGACTTCATCATCAGACCCCGAACTTCATTTAAAACATATCTAATTGGAAATGTCTTACCTATTTATACGTAGCTAAATCAATTGAGAATACGTTAATGTTAATTAATAATTCACAACTACTTAATAGTTAATTGTTAATTGACAATTGAAATTAACAGGTTAGTCGTAAATTGTTAATTGGGATTACATTTTTGCCAACACTGCCCTAAGTGTACTCTTCGTTTATCATTCGACGTCACAGATACCAGATACAAACTTAATCAGGCCGTATGTTGTAGTAGAATTACTGTTACACTAGTGCTACGGCACATTTGTCATTTGTCAAGTCAATTCAGTTCAAAGATTTACGCGTTCGCGGGGCTTGTTGTCTATGGGCGGGGAGTAACTCGAAATGCCTCTCGTCATCGAACAAGTAAAAGCTAATAGATTTGTTCGCGAGCACTAAAACGCCGTTTTGCGATCACTTAGCTATAAACTGTCAAAACCACCCCAGTCCGCTCTTAATTTGTTTAAACATGTATTGTCATTTACCATCTGAAGTTGAATTTTAGAATAGAATAGAATAGAATCATTTACCGTAAGGTCGGGGTACTTTGGCCAAATGTAGGATAACTTTGCCCGCCTTGTAAATCATATATCTCAAATGTATAAGGTCTGATAATAATCATAAAAACATGAACGGTCAGCTAAAACCAACCACACGGCAATGTGTCGTAATTCAAATGCAATAATAAAACCTGAATCGAGTTAATCCCTATGGCTAAAGTTACCCCCCCAGGGCTAAAGTACCCCGACCTTACGGTATTGTCAGAAAGTGAGTAGTTATAAATAGATGTTAACAATAAATAGTATTTTAGTTCGTCACTATCAGCCAGAATATGGCGTACAATATTTCCTATTTTCATTGCATGTCATTGAAGAAAGTATTGTTATTTGGAATTAATTAAAGTAAAATGATAGAAAAATATAATAAGTAATGAAAAAGTCAAAAGTAAATAATTATCAATGTCATTATTTACTTTTGACTTTTTTAATAACCAAAGTTATACTGACATTAAGGTATTGGAATTAACAATTTATATTGGGAATCGCCCCGTTATATACATTTATGCGCATTTCATTTTTGTGCTAACTAATGTGTTTCACTTCTGCTTCACAGACTTCACTTTAGTAGTTGGAATAATAGTTTACCTAACCTGTGTACGTATTATTTTGTTTTTATGGCCAGGTTCCAAGTTTAGCTTTCAACTTGGCACATTCCTTCACGTAACAATATCTTGTACGGCAGCCAAAATAGGACCTGTAAAATAAATGTAACTTTATGTTGTACCCGACCGTTACATTTCGGGCATAGGCAATATAGACCTTCGATTTTATTTCTCCATAATAATTTTCTTATGAGTCATACCAAATTTTATTTGAAGTTTGTACAAGGCATTTTGTACCTTATCCGGAAAAATGTCATAAATGTAGAACAAAGGAAATCTGGTTAAATTTTAAATGGATTCAGTGCACGAGTTAAATGCTTTTATGGCAAGATTTAGACAAAGCCTCCATAAATGTGAGCATAAAGTGCGTTAAAATAAACGAATGGGATGCTAATCTCAAGCCGGTGGTGTGTTCGCGTTATATGAACCAATTACTGTTTGTTCTCATTTGACTAAAAAAAGGTATGAACATTTTGTAAGATTCAGGCACATTGCTTGTACTTTATTGTCATACCTGTAAACTTCTATGTTTAAAAGAAATTGAGATGTAATAAGTAGGTATAAAGATGAAATAAACTAAACTTAAGTGTATTACGTTCATAAAGGTGGGTTTAGATAGCAACGACGTGCATACCACAGGCGTATGAAATGAAGAGACGATGGGATGACCTGGACATACATCTCGACAACTGATTAGATGTCGTCTTAAATCAAAGTAACTTGCTAAGAACTAGTGGCAAACTTGTAATAAGAAGTAGGAAAATTAGATTATTAAATAAAAAAGTACACATTATTACTTATTTGTAATCTAGGCCTTTCTCCTCTGCACAGTAAGTAAGTGATTTGTAAGATTTAGCTTAAATACTTAAGCCGGGCGCAACCATTCTTTCCCGGTTGGAACTACGGCATCAAATACAACCCTCAACCCAACAATATGTCAACAGAGCGCACGACTAATACGGCTCAGCCGTCCAAACGGGCCGTTCGCGCCTCAAACCTAATTTAGTTTAATCGGCTCATTAATTGGCCCTCTAGAAACTTGTGAAACTTCAATACCCCCGGGATACTCGGAACACAGAATACAAATGGGCAGATTTAGAGCTCGCTTTGGCTCGTAGACCCTGTGTTAATCCGTACCAAAGTACCAAAGATTCGGGCAGCCGATGATAAGATTCGCCTTTATCAAATGAAGGGCAAATACACACTGGGATGTTACTGAATAAACCATTTAGGTGGTTAAAGTTACTGAAAATATCCCATTACTGTTGAATCCTATCTTACTAATATCTTATACTCGTATAGATAAAACAAAGTCGGGTTAGTTAGACCATTTAAAACTCGTGAACGGGTATATTTATTAATGAAATTATAAACGAAAAATGTGAAGCCAGTGAAAATTATGGTAAGTTTTATTCATTATAAACTACTTTATTTACATAATAGCGCAGTAATCACACGAAGAATGCGCCCGTTAACGTCAATTTCTGTTTACTTCATCTAATTAAAAATCCGACTTTAAAGCTATTGAATCGTGTCTTCCTGGCAATCCGAATTCTCATTACGATTAATTGATTTGAATAATGCAATAGTCGTTCCATAACCAATTTCAGTAATAGAATAATAAATCAGATCTATATTTTAATATGCACTATCCTAACATTGTGTAGGAATCTCGTAGAGTTGAAAATGGTTATGACGTCATCATGCAAATACATCACGATGTTGAACGGGATTGGCAATCCAGCTAAAGTGCTTTTAGGCTCTGATAACTATCTTATGAATTATTATGCGAACACACGTGTCAGATGGCACAGGCACACTTCCGAGCAGAGTAGTAAACAATTATATATGTGTGGTTTTGTAATTTCCCGAATCTTGGGTTACAATTTCATATTAAAGGTGGGGAACATCTCAGTCTAGTCTCGAATTATAATATTTATGTACTTATAACATGTAATACCTTAGAGTTTCTAAATAATTATTTTTCATGACATGAAACTGTACCAGCCAACAAACAAGTTTAACCTAATCTTTATAATTTAAGTAAAATAAAATGTCTTAATTTGACCTAACTAAAAAAAAAACACAAACTGTTAATTGGACCTAATTATAAAAACAAACTGTTGTATTTGTTTTACTTTGATTGAGATGGTAAGAGTTGAAATATATTAGTAACTCCGCACATTGCGTCGTCCAGCCCAATAAAAAACAAATCCTCAAAAAATAAAAAAATACTTGCAAGTCTAGTAACAGTGAAGGAATTGCAGTAAACCATTTTCTATTCTATAGTAATTTGTTATGTATAAAAATCCAAGATACACTGAATAATATTTTATTATTCAGTATTTTTGTGAAGTAGCTACTTTAACGTGTAAGTATATCAAGTTACTGCTGCCTGTGGATAATATGATATATGAACTAAGCATTTAAGTTATAGTTTTTATGCCACACCTGGCCATAAAGTGGCTTTTACCGCACGCTACGCGTCCGGAAAAAGCCGCTTTCCGGCCATGTGTAGGCATAATAGTACATTGTGTATCAAGGGCGGTAGGTAAGGAATTACAAACGAGTGTTTGTTACAAGGCCGAGGCGAAGCCGAGGGCTTTAATAACACGAGTTTGTAATTCCTTTACCGCCCGTGGCACACACAATGTTTTTCATCACACTTGTGAGGAAATCTAATTAAAATTAACCTTACTTAACCTAAATAAAATTGTAAAACTGACAGTGACATTAGTGACATATCCATAGACAATGCGCAACGTTCGGAAACCATAGCGGTACAGACCTAAAACGGTTGATTTTATAATTGCAAAATACTGAAATACACTATTGAAACATTTAATTAATGTTACAGAAATATGTGTTTACATGTATTTGCAATACCAGTTCTCTTTAAATAAATATTTCAGTGATAAAAGTTAAAAAAGTAAGTTGGCGTTTCCTTTGAACATGACAAATAAGAGTAAAACAGAACCAGCGTTTCAAATTTAAAAAGAAAACCATTACGCCCTAGGGCGTAATAGCTCATTTACGGCCCGCAAAACCTACGTGTAATGCACCATTTTCGAGCAAGTGTGATGAAAAATAATGTACACATCACGAGAAGTAGTAAAGAAAGCCCTCGATCGCATATTTACGTCCCTTGCTTGCAGCTCGGGCCGCAAACATCTGCGATCTCGGCCTTTCTTTGATTTACCACCCTAGTTGTGTAATGTACTATTTTTTTACTAGCGGTGTTCGTTTTTCACTCGGTCACAATTCGTATTATATGTGCCTAATCGTACAATAATGGACAATTGAATTGTATAAGAACAGAGCCTTTTTTATTCGTTAAGTCTATATCGTGAGGCTATAGGGTCATTTTATAAACGAAAAAGTATCTATATCTATCTGGCTATTTAGCCTGTGTCCACCCACTGCTGCTGGGCATAGGCTTGTTCTTTATTACGGCAACTAAAAAATATGCTACAAAGTGTTTTCCAAAGTAGCACAAAAAGTACAGCCAAGAGTTATAATGACCGTATAAGTTTATTTTATTTTTATTTATTAAGGATTACCAACAGATAGAGCATACAAATAACAGCATCTTAGATTACTACATAGGTTACACAGCCTATGCAATTATAGGTAACCACGGCTCACATAGGTGTAAATAAGCGATCGAACAACTGTAACCTAGCAAGAACAATTGTTACTTAAGTGCTAAAAAAAATATAAGTAGAACGAAGTTCTTATACATCTTTGCAGGTTTATGGGATATTCGACGCATGTGACGCCGCTGTGTCGCGCACTCGTACTTTGCAGCTAATGGCTTTACTCATATCAAATTAGTCGGGTTATTGTTGACCGAACACGAGCATGTGGCAGGTTTTAGTTGAGATTCAATTATAGTTTCAGTTTAAAGGGATCAGCTGGAATAATTCGATAAATTACAGAAACTTCATACGCGAGTCAAACGCGGGAAACGTGTCGCTAATGGGATGTAATTCGATTGCAAGTTATCGAGTGATTTAGTTTCTAGGGTCTAAGCCGGGCGGGGACGGCTACGATTTGGTTTCCCACGCCGTTGACCCCGGACTGATTCCAGATATATTATTATTTCACTATGTGAATAATTTTCACTCAGCTGAACCTGTCATTATAATCATGTTATCTACATATAAAAGGCAATGTCCTGACTGACTGACTCATCAACGCACAGCCGAAACTACTGAATCGAGGAACTTGAAATTTTCACGGGAGGTTAGTGATATAACGTAGGCGAGGGATAAGAAGGGATTTTTCGAAATTCATCCCCTAAAGGGTTCAAATAGGGGTTCAAAATGTGTACGGAGAGACATTCTTTTTAAGTAAGAGGTCTGAAACTTCGTGCTTAGATTCTTCATTAGAATAAAGTAAAAATCATTTCACTATTTTTCGAAATTCATCCCCTAAGGGGTTTAAATGGGGGTTGAAAGGTTGTATGGAGAGTCTACGATTTTTAAAGTAAGAGGTTTGAAACATAATGTTTAGACTCTTTATTAGAATATAAGAAAAGTTATTTCACCATTTTTCGAAATTCATCCTTGAAGGAGTTTAAATAGGGGTTGAAAAATTGTATCGGGAGTTTACGATGTTTTAAAGTAAGAGGTATGCAACTTCATGTTTAAATTCTTCATTATTTTAAAAGAAGAGTGTTTTCACCGTCTATTGAAACTCATCCCCGAAAAGCTTAAATAGGGTTTGAGAGTTTGTATCGGGAATATATGATTTTTATAAATATTAGGAGACCTAAGACATCATAGATAGACTTTTTATAATGAGCGAAAAAAAGCTATATTACCGTATTCCGGAATCCATCCCATATAGGAATTAAATAGAGGTTGAAAGTTTGAAAGTCAGAACAAAATATAAATCTAGAAACTTTACTTGTGCAGAGGTCCTTATTCCCCTTGAGGGGTTTAAACGGGTTGAATATTTGCATGGGAAGGTTTGAAATATTATACATGTATAGACTTTTTATTAACTTTAAAGAAAAGTGATTCCACAGTTTTTTTGAAATTCATTTCCTAAGGGACTGAAGTCGGGGTTGACATTGTATACTTGGGACATGATTTTTAAAGTAGGGGATCTGCGACTTGATATGTAAATTCTTCATTATATGTCAAGAAAAGTAACTTTGCCGGTTTTCGAAATTCATACCCAATTAAATGGAGTTAAATGGGGGTTGAAAATTTCAATTTGGATAGAGTCATAAACCTAGAAACTTGAAATATGCTGAGTGTAAACATTACTTATATGTATACCACCTAACAAGAATAAAAAAGTTTTATCGGAAATTCGTCTTTAAAGGTATTACACTTTGTATAGAGAGTTGTTTTGGTAGAAATGCATCAAGCAAAAACTTCGTCGAATACTTACATTCATCCACCTCGGAAAGTCGTAGAAGATTTATGTCCTATTTAAATAATGCAATAGGAATAAGAATAACTATGTATTATCCATTTAAAAAATGGTGATAAATGTGCAGTTCTTGAAAAAGTTTCAAGCGCTATATAATCTTTTTTATTAATTTCACAGCATTTTAAAATTGACAACACACTGTTTATTTATTTTATTTGTTTGTTCAATGGCCACGTGAGTGCGCCTGCACAAATAAAATAGCAAACATTTACAACTTCAACTTTACGTTACTTCAGGCGATATTTTAGGTGTAGATAAAAATCCCGATGTATCCGTACATTCTTTAACAAAAATTAGTTTATTTCGTCCAACACCTCATAAGCTTTACGTAATTTCGATATCATTGATTTAACAAAATATTCATTTTTTTATACAGAAAATGTATTATCGTTTATATTTTAAGCTATAAACCACAATGACAATAGTTTTTTTAAATGTCCGTGAAAATATTATACCAAAAATACTAAGCGTCAAAACGCATGTCCGGCAGTTTCTATGGAGCGCGTCCTCTGTGCCCCAGGGGGACTAAGAGGGGTTGCTTCTTAGGGGGTACTGCTTTGTGCACGGCCAGTTTTACGTGGTTTTGGTAATGTAGAAAGCGGTCTATATGTTCAGTTACTATTTAAGTATTTGTTATTTATAAATCATTGTTTTTTAGATTTTTTGTCATCAGATTCACCGGATTGATTCTATAAACCGGCGTCTTAAGATTGATGTATCATTTTATAAGTTGAATTTCGTCTGAGATTCCACACTCAATTCGTCTAGATAAATTATGCCAAGATAGAGACAAATAATCCACCACTCCATTAAATCTGTAAAAAGCGAATGCTTTTAAGAAATTAGCTAACTAATCTTTGTCTTGAGTTAAAAGGGGATTATATTGAGGAAAAATGTTGGGGCCTTTTGTACTCTCCTCCTACTTTCTACGACTACATCGTTTAGAAATTTAAATAACGCTAAGGAAAATTCTATAACAATTTTAAAGATTGTTTATGAAAACATAGTTAATGCTTCTATAATTAGTGATTTGATAAACTTTTATCGGAACGTGTAAAACTTGTGTAATATTTACGAAAATTTGACATTTAATTACTAACTTTAATGTATTATATATTGTTAGAGTAAAATTATAATATGCCTATTTACTTCTTGAAAATGAAATTTTGCATTTTTATTTATTTATTGTATTAGCGGACCTTTAACTTTTGGATATAAAGGCTCATATTGTGTATAATAGTTGAAGAAATATTATTTGCACCGATGAATGCTATCGCCCGGAACGGCTTAACTTTTCTTTTTCAATTGGGTAATAAATCCATTAACACCTGTTTTACAAAAACCGTTCTTGAACTAAACGATCTTGATCAGTGTTAATATGTATCTGCACCCGTCGACCGTAAGCCAAGAAAGATAGTCCGAAAACAAAAAAAAAATATTGAAAAAAAAAATGTTTCTACATTAAATTTTTCAACTGTTTATAGTGTGACAATTATTGTTTTTAATGAAAATTTTGTGGGTAGGTACTTATTTTATACTGATTCAGTTTCGATAAGTCAGTTTCGTATATTTTGTTACGGGATCCTAATTGGGCTTAGAAGGGAAACACGAAATGTAATTTATAATTAAAACACAACGTTTTCAAGGGCACAGAACTGTGACAGTCCCATACACACACACATGTCGCCGATGACTGGGCGGCCGCGCCGTCGCAGAAGCACTCTTAAGTGACACCTTGACAGTACTAATAAGTGAGAGTTTTGGAAAACTCTTCGAGACTTCAAGCTCGGCTTACAAACTTAAGAGTGCATTTAAAGTGTTTAGATAAAAAAAAAGAACGTAAGAGTGTAGAAATACTTAGGTATTTATATCTTTTAACTCGTGATTTAATTTTTTCTGCGTTTCTATAGGGAACGTGCACGACGAAGATGCTGCCAACTGGTTCCAATCTAAATCATATACCCTCTCGCTCTGGGGCCACATTGACGAAAACGCCGTTAATTATGTTATTTTATCGCGTTGAAGGACGATTAACGTCAGTGTAGCTACGACTTACCATATTTGACATTGACACTTACATATTATCATTGACATTGACAGCTTGATTTGACAGGGGCGATAGTTTCCTTTCTTGTCCGCCCGTGTCTCTTTTGTCGCTTAGTGCTGCCACCTATAGTTCGTGCACGTTCCCTATAGTGTTCTAGGAACACAAAGTATCATAACGAGTTGTTTGCACTATACTCGTACGAATGGCACGTGCGTTACCGAGATGGGTTGTTTGTCCCATTGTACCTATATACTTGGCGTTAAACCGAATCGGTACAATTTTTTTTTCGTCAACTATACCAATTGAAAAAAAAAACCGGTCAAGTGCGAGTCGGACTCGCGCACCGAGGGTTCCGTATAAACTCATAAGTAGACCAACCTTACGACTAACAGCAACCCTGCCTTAAACCCACTTTAGCCCTATTAAACCAGGAAAAATCTTAACAGCGCGATGCAGCGTATGCTGCAGCGACATCTATTGATAATAAATAGCGCGTAAATTTTACTTGTAATTTAAATTTAAACGTTACTTTTTGTTACTGACTGATTGAAATAATTGTTTGTCAACTAAGTTAGTCCTCATGTATCATTTTTCATGAAGGAATCATGTTTTGAAGCACACTTTTGTGTATTAAATTAATATTGCTGCCACAAGCTACCTTATTTTAGATTTGTGTCCCTAGATGGCGCTAGTGGTATTTAATTTTTATGGTATTTACTAGTGTCAAATTTCCTAACATACTCCTATTATAGAGTTTTTAATAATTATTGTTACTTTATGTTTTTTTCCCGATTCCTGATGAGTGATCATTGTATTTAATAGACATTTTTTATGTAATCTGAAATAAACCGTCGCTTAGTTTTGCTACTCTCCGCTAGATGGCTCTCGTAGGGAGGGTAGAAGTAATATGTTAAGATTTTTGTAAATTTTTAAAAAAGTATTCAAGTTAGGAAGAGAAAATATAACGGTCTTCCTAATAATAATAATAATCCTAATAAGTAGATACATGAATAGTTCAAGAAAAACTGTATGGCGATTAGTTTAGTAGGAGCAAATAAGTATGTGTAATGATAATGATTTTTGCAAATTTCTCAAAAACGGTGCAAGTGAGGAAAACCGTTATATTTTTCCTGTAATATTTAGGACGACATTAATAATTGGTAATTATGACACATTTTTCTGATCAGTAACTTCAGAGATAATAGGGGGGGAATGGTATTTTTGTAAACTTTTTTCGCCATTAATCAAAAACTGTTTATTTAAGAAAAAAAATAAAAACGGTTATTTAATCTACAAATTAAGCTCTTTCATTTGATACCCCACTCGATATATTAGCCCTACTTTCAATTTTCAAAATCCCATTACGGAGCCCTTTAAAAAAAAAGTAAAAAAGGTACAAGATTTTTTTTATGTCCAATAAGCTCGGGTTAGCTATTTTTAACACTATTCCAAATTTCAAACCGATAGCAGCAGTAGTTCCTGAGATATCTGGCTGTGACAGACGGACAGACAGACAAACAGAGTCGCACCATAAGGGTTCCTTTTTTACCATTTTGGTACGGAACCCTAAAAATATTGCTAAAAACAACTAAACACTTGTTCGTAATATTCTCAAAGTGATCTTTTAAACCATACCTACTTATTTTACTATACTTGCAATAAATGTACATACAAAACTTTGTATATTAGTAGCTGTTGCAGTAACACTAATTTCAAACTCCTGCTCAATTAAGTTTAATATATATTCCACTAATTTCAAACTGCGCAATTAGCTTAAAGGTACTAAAACAGACAAGCTTAGTGCAAACAAGCAGGTTCGAGTCCATATAGTTATCACGTTAAGTTCTACCGTTAGTAGCGAGCAACCGCCTGAAGCTAAGTACCTTACTAATTATGTCAATCAGTCTAGTTACCATACAGTCTCTCTACTAACGAAATTACACTCTCATCAATTAGTGATCGCTGGATCAACAATAAATAAAGTACCATGGTTATAGTAATAAAGGACAATGGTAACACGTAAGTCTGCCGTGTTACCATGACATTAATTGAGTACTTTTATAGGATTCCGTACCTCAAAAGGAAAAAAGAGAACTCTGGTAAGATCGCTTTGTTGCCCGTCTGTCTGTCTGTCCGTTTGGCAAGCGTGGATGTATCGAGTTGAAATTTATACCATATACTCAAGTCTACGGTCCCTTGAAACTGTAAAAAAATCTAACTTCTAAGTTAACGTGAAAAAAAGATACGGCCGTTTATGCCGCTAAAAACGTAAATTTCGACACTCTCAAGGAAACCAAAATTCAAAGGGTACTTTCCATTGACCTAGAACAATAAAATTTGGCAAGTAATACCGTCTGTGAACATCTAATTAAAGTTGTTATTTAAAATAATTATTTAGAACCAACGTGACCTTTTTAGTACAAATAATTTTTCTCCACTTTATTAGATAGATTTTGTAGCAAATCATGAATGAATCCAATTAGAACATTCACACATTTGAGAATCGATATCTACCTGATTGAATTGGATAAGTTCACAACTCCCGACTGTCAATAAGTCCCTTAAGAGTTAGCGTGGCCGAAATTGACTTCAGAATCAATTCATTTGCCAGATCTGCAAGCTGCGGTCCGACCTAAAGATCATTAATTGGAGTTGAAATCTCAATCTATAAACCCCAAGCGCTTAATACTGGGATTTGGTGTTTGATTTTTGAAACATATATTGAGATATTCTGCCCTAATATTATGATAATAGGTTACACAGATTTTTCTTAATTTGTTTTACTTTAATTCGGTTTTATAGATTGACGAATGACAGACGAAGCAAAGTGAAAATTGACGTAACTTATTTGTATTATTTTTAAATGAGAAAGGCTCAACATATCCTTCACAAGAACCAAAATTTATTTTCTACCGAACACTCTCCTATCGTGTGAAATGTCTACACGTCGACATTAGCAAAATATCCCTTGCTAAACTAGCAATGAGTGAAAGCCAGAAAGATTTTTTTTTGATAAATTCTTAAACACGAAATACTTAATGAGAAATTAAAAATTACGATAAAACTTACTTTATGCCATAAAGCATACGCATAGCTGCGCGTACGGAAAAAGCCGCTTTCCGGCCAAGTGTAGACATAAAATGATGTACACAACACGGGAGGTAATAAAGAAAGCCCTTGATCGCATATTTACGTCCCTCGCTTGCAGCTCGGGTCGCAAACTCCTGCGATCTCGACCTTTCTTTGTATTACCACCCTAGTTGTGTAATGTACTATTGTGTTACGATGATTACAGTCAGCAGTTTATAAAATTATTTATATCGCAGGATGGTACCCTTTTGTCATTTTGTACAGTCAACATAAGCATTTATTTTAAATTAGCTACACTAAACTCGTTAATTTAGAACTAAGTGGTGACTAATTCGTTAGCAGAAGACGTAATCCGTCTGGGCTAGGTAAACTCAGTAAAATTCCGCGTACGTGGATATGGAGATAAATGTTGGAAACGGGATTTACTGCATTACAGAGAATCTAATCAGAATTTGCGATGCATTAACTCTTTAGCTTGTATATCAGTCCGTTTAACTGGCGAGTTATTATTTTAAACGTTTTCCATCATAACTCAAAAACTACATGTTTAATAATAAAATGGAATCTACAATTTAAGCCCTTTCATTTGATACCCCATTTGATACAATAGCTTTACTTTTAATTTTCGATATCCCATTTTGCCTCCCTTAAAAAAGTAAAAAAGTTATAAGTTTTTTTATGTCCAATAGGCTCGGATTAGCGATTTGTAACACTAATCCAAATTTCATATCGATAGCAGTCCCTTCGATCGATCCCTGAGATATCTGGCTGTGACAGATAGACAGACTGACGGACAGGCAGACAGCAGCAGTAGCACCATAAGGGTTCCTTTTTTGTCATTTTGGTACGGAACCCTAAAAATACTTTTTTTTTACCCTAAAAATTATTTTATATAGTTGCCGCTGTACACACATAATACGTATATATGTCGCTGCCAACTAGCTTAATTAGCTATTTGGTAAGCTGCCTAGCCTTTTCATTAAACACACTCCTTATTTTAGGTTAGGTTTGTTAGTCAGCTTGTGTCCCTCAGAGCAGAAATAGAAGCCCCGCGCAGTGGGGCTTCGTCGACCTGCTGGCGGGTCACAGTTTAGTGAAAATTCTAGGCAGTTAACCAACTGGCTAATTAAAGCAGTTGGTTGTGACACATACATGATGGTTCACTGATGACTATATTCCACGAAGTTGGCGCTAAGTAGTCTTATTACCCTAACCTAGAGAAAATATTTTATGTTCTTACTCTAGTGCTAGACTAAAAATACCTAGTTGAATCCTATAAATATACAATGAGTCTACATTGAAACCAATGTTTTATTTTTTTACATTGTTAACGTGTAAATTTTAATATTTCTTCAAAAAAAGTGTTGAAAACAATCTATAATTTCCGTATAAAATTTCCCATTGAATATACGAAAACATTGTCAAGTGCAAATTATAATTAATGAAGTAATAACATTATTTGTGTTATAATTGTAACTATGTTGTAATTATAAACTCATTAAAATTATGTTCGTATTAGCTGTTATGCAATAATGTGTCAAGTGATTTCATAGCACATAACACATTATAGCGTAAACACTGTCCAGATATGCAATATGCATTCCAGATAACATTTCTCGTAATAAAGGATAATTACAGGAAGACTGTTTACGTGTAAGCGAGCGTTTTACCTATGAGGACTGTAGCTAGTAAATCGTTAGATGTTTAGCAGAGTCGAAAATGTAGCTTGCTTTTTATTCATTACCCTCTTAAAGCGAGAGCAAAGTTTAACGCAAAGCCAACATGGCTACGCTCTAGCTCAGCAAATCCAATCAATGATAGGATTAATGAAATTAGTCTAGGGGCTGACTGAGCTCCGCTGCCTGCGGCTCATCTAAACTAACAGCACGTATTAGACGTGATTACATGTTGCATTACGTTTATTTACATACTGCATTTTTTAAATAAAAACTGAAGTATTAGTCATTTTAGAATAATTATGCCTACTGATATTATTTGTTACCTACATCTTTTGCAGCTTGCGAGTGCCATTACTATATCGGAATCACAAATAATAATATGTCAAGGTTAAAGAAGTCACTGAAAAGTGTAGCGATATTTGCTTACATTATATTTTTTATGAGTTACGCTAACGTCGTATTAATTATTGCACCTAAATTTTAAAATGTATTCTGTTAGTTTACATCTACAAAACACTTTCAATATGGGGAACCCGTTCCGTGGGCACTATGCTCTTAGCAAATAACAGAACTACACTACAAACGTAGCGCTACGAACATTTGGTTGCGAAAGTGTTTTAAAGCTTGTATTTAAAGGGTTATTAGTAATAGTAAAGTTACAACAGTTTATATAAAAGTGTTGGCTGTTCGCCCAATGAACATGTTTTACATACTCGTATTTCGATCCTTGTTATTTTGCGATTGACGTTCTCACTTGCTAAGTTTTTCTTTTGACCAAATTGTTCAAAGCAAAAAAAATAAAAATTTATCGAGTGGAATAGTAGATTGTGTCACAAGGGAGCAAAATGATATATTTACGGCGAGGGCGTACATTGAATCCTGAACGAAGCGACGGATTCTACAATTGAATCCCGAGCGTAGCGAGGGATTCTAAAGTAGAATCCGGAGCGTAGTGAGGGATTCAAGTGTTAACGCCCGTGGTGAAAATAATTTTGCTACCTTGTGACACATACTGCTTTTCACACCGACTATGAGGAAAATTTAAATACAAACGCTACCTACCAAAATAACGAAAACGAAATATATAGTTAGTCAAAGAGCATCACACATTTTTAATAAAATGAAATGTGAAATTGTTAAATTTACAGTTCCTTATTATTTTATAAAACGTTTATTACTTTTTCATCACACTTGCTCGTAAAGGGTGTTATAACACGCGCGCTTATAGACCAACTCGAGCCGATTTACCCCCCGTGGGTTACAAATATCTATAACTCCCACGGGAGGAAAAACTGTATGAAAATCTATAACTCCCTCGGGAGTTATGAGTTTAGTTTTAAAAGTCGTACGTCATTTCACACTAAGGAGGTTTCGAATCAGCCAAGGCTATTTCACATCTTCAAAACTTGGCTACAAAATCAATTTTAGTGTAAAATAAAACTTATATGGTATATTTTACTATTATTTCCGTAGTTTTTGCGATTATTTTAATGCAATTAAATTAATTTAGTTTAAAATTTTATTTTGAACATCGGTACAATCTGGCGACATTGCCTGTCAAGTTTAAAAACTAAACGCAGTTCTTAGCATTATCTGTGGAAGACTTTATTGAAAAAGTTGACAGTTGAAGTTGTCTCTTAGCGGGTGCGTTTAGTTTATTTCATTATTATGTTTTATTTTTTTTTTCCTCGCAAATGTGATGAAAAACATTGTGTGTATCACGGGCAGTAAGAAGATTACAAACTCGAGTCATTAAAAGCCCTCCGCCTACGGCGTCGGGCTTCTAATAGACTCTCGTTAGTAATCCCCTTCTTACTACCCTCGGTGCACAATGTACTATTTACGGACGGGACGAATTTACCACTTCCATATTATATTTATGGCCCTCGCCTGCGGCTCGGACCCCAAACACCTGTGGTCTGGGCCATTCCTTATTATCGACTTTATGTAGAGTCGATATGTAGAGTCGATATGTAGAGTCAATGTAGAGTCGATATGGAGAGTCGATATGTAGAGTCGATATGTAGAGTTGATATGTAGAGTCGATATGTAGAGCAATAATGTAGAGTCGATAATGTAGAGTCGATATGGAGAGTCGATATGTCGAGTCGATATGTAGAGTGGATATGTAGAGTCGATATGTAGAATCGATATGTAGAGTCGATATGTATAGTCAATAATGTAGAGTCGATAATGTAGAGTCGATATGGAGAGTCGATATGTAGAGTCGATATGTAGAGTTGATATTTAGAGTCGATATGTAGAGTCAATAATGTAGAGTCGATAATGTAGAGTCGATATGGAGAGTCGATATGTAGAGTCGATATGTAGAGTTGATATGTAGAGTCGATATGTAGAATCGATATGTAGAGTCAATAATGTAGAGTCGATATGTAGAGTTGATATGTAGAGTCAATATGTAGAGTCTATAATGTATGGTATGGCAATGGCATATTCTAAGCAGGTTCAAACTAAAAATACCCTGTAGGTAGTCCTTGAACAGAAAAGTATCACTTTGATCCCTCTTATGAGGGATCAAAATACTTTTTTCTGAATAGGAGGTGTGAAATGAATATTGAGTGCGCAGAAGTTTAACTTTGAGGCGGGTGCCGTATCAATCAACGGCGACGCGGGGCCGATCAGCGCTACAGTTTACTCTTTCTCTTTGTCATCAATCTTACATTTCTATTGATTTTGTTGTGACGCATTAGAAAATTGCTGTCCTGTGTGTTCATGAAATAATAACGGTTTTACGCCACTGCTAAGAATCATGGCAATAGAACTCGCCGTTTTGAAACAGCGAGTTCCGTAGCAGGGAATCAGCGAGCCAACAATGTAATCAAACTGGCCAACAACAAAATTGTTGTATTGTTATTGAAATTGATCAACGAGAGAACGCCGTGTCCTTCGGCGATATTATATCTTAAGTCGTAAGTCTTGGCTGATAGTGCAATGTATGGACTCGTATATTCTTTGAGGGCCTCCCTTTCGGATTGACCCTCGAAAGTTCTCACTCGACCGTGTATTGCTTACTTTACAGGTACAATATAGTTTTACAACAATATAACAATTTGCTTTTCTGTGATTTTTTTGGCACCTAAAGTCTAAACATTCAAAATTGTTACATCTAATTGAGCTTAGAACCACAAAATTTTACACAAAATGTGCTTTATTAATTCTTGAATATGGCATTTTTGATAGTTAGGCATAGTCGCTTAAGTGTCAAAGCTCGTTAAATAAAGAGAAAAAAAAAGCTGACCTGTGGCAACGCGCGAGGGGCAGCACTAACACTCTCCAGAGGGTGGTCGCGGAGAGGATGGACAGTCCTATTGTCACGTATTGGATGTCTATGCATGTGAGGTCCAATTTATTTTCCTAATTTATTTTTTCCCGTACACGAGACAATAGTGTCCCGGCCCTTTGGGAGGCGTGCGCGGAGCCGAAGCCAACGCGTAGAGACCCTTTCGACAATTCTGCCGTCCTAGTGTAAAAGGCGACTTTTTGCTATGGAAGTTCATAGTAAAAAGCCGCCTTTTAGACTAGGACGGCAGAATTTAATGAAAGACAACGTGTACACCCAGCGGATGCTGCCCCTGCCCGTGTCACGGGACGCACGCAGAGACAGCCCCCGCCAGATGCAAGGACTATTGTTGATTGATGGAATCTAAATTTACTGGGTTATGGTGGTGGAATTATGGACTAGATACTGGGCTATGGATTGAAACATCATGGCTTTCGCGGCACTGACAGATTTTTTTTTTATTATTATGAATTATGGACAAAATGTCTGAAATAGACAGTTTCAATTAAGGACAAAAATATCAAGCAAACGGGTTGTAACAGTTTGGAATCTTAAAATTGATAGTAACCTTTTAGGTATTTTCAAGTTGATTTATTTATATTTTTGTACTATGTGTCAAGGTCAAAATGGTTTAAAGGAAAATCTTATTTTAAAACGCTTGGTACCTATTTATATTATCATTTAGACGCTCGTTGGAACGAGTATCAAGAAGACCGCAAGCATAGTTTGTTATTATAAAGTTTACGGTCCGAACTTCCATGCGGTTAGTGTACAAGGACACCTGCTCTTGACTTACTTAATTTCAACATGTTAACGCAATTAATTACGGCTTGAAATAGCTTGTTGTTAGCGCTTTTGCAGCGCTATTGTGGGGCGCTCTCGCCAGCCGCATGTGGGTCTAGACTGGAAGATTGAGATTTATAGGCAAGTGGAAATTGCTACGTTGCTCCTTTACGAACGAGTTTAGCTTAGCCTTTCTGCTTCACTAATTTGAAAATAGGTACCTCGTTTAAGGTAAAATTGTAATATAACTGGGTGGATTTTTGCCATACAAATAAAATAAATAAATAAATAAAAATAAATAAAAGAAAATTTATTTGTATATCATACATTTAGTTTGGCATACAAATGTCGCGGACGAAAATCCACCCAACTACTATTTTCGAATCTAAGAGCATTATTCATTATACTTCACCTCAAGACAATTAATAACAATGAAACTCGTTTCGCCAAAGAGTTACACAGAATTTTTGAGTTAGTGTAAATTTCTATTTGCACGTGTCCCGGAGTGTCGAGTCCCGGAATCCCAAGTCTTATCCATGTTATGTTCAATGTTTAAGGTCATTCACCCGAAATGGCACTACTTAATCCGAACACTCCTAATTGTAGAGGGGAGGGACCATGAATGCCGTAAATATTTGAAAACTTTTTGTTTTCAACACCAAAAAAATTAACGTTAATCTCACTAATACTGGCACAAAATAGTAGCTAATAATTTATTGAATACGTAGGGTTGATCCTGCAGCTCACGTCTCCCGAAGAACCCTGTGTATCTGGGTTTACTTATTTAGGACTTCAGTTAAAAAAATAACAAAAACAATCAAAACTAATATTATACATGTCCCTAAAACCAACGTACACACGAAAAGGGCTGGCCCTTTTCGTGTGTATACGTTGGTTTATTCGAAAGTAACTCTTCTGTTTGTCACCTTTTCACGCTTATACCGCTTAATCAATTAAGATGAAATTTAATATGGAGATATTTTGAGACCCTGGAAAGGGCACAGGACAGATTTTATCCCGAAAATCATTCCCGAAGAGATGAAAAGGGAAGTGGAAGTTTGTATTGGGAGTTTGTCAAGTAATAACTAATTACAGGCAAAGGAGTTTTAACAATGACATTAAAATATAGTAAAAAAACACCATTTGAAAAATGTTTTTGTTTGTCTACATATACCATTTTACCGTAAAGTAGAAATGTAGGCTTTTTCTGGCTCTCTTGCCAACTACCCGCAGACTGGTTTACGTCTGAACGTAAGTTAAAAACTTTTATATGAGAGGTCGTAATAAAACACAGTTATTGTAGTTTTACGAGGGGAATCTGCGTTTTATACCATCCGCTGTGCTATAGCGAATGCTTGCAATACGGGTTTATCTACCTACGCTTGTTAAACCTAACAAAGTAAAAACATTTATCAGAATCACCGCTTTTATCCCGAAGAATAAATAGTAGGTACAAATATATTTTATTTCTAATAATCCACAAATAGAGATGTAGGTAACAGATAAAAAAACAGACACACACACACACACACGTCAATTTGTTTGTTTTGTGAAATTTGGTATACAGGTAGATTATGACCCCGATTAACATAGGATACTTTTTATCCGCCTAAGTCGAAGCACAGAATAGTAGATTGTGTCACAAGGGAGCAATAGTACATTGTGTATCTAGGGCGGTAAGTAAGGAATTGCAAACGAGTGTTTGTTATAAGCCCGAGGTGAAACCGAGGGCTTTAATAACACAAGTTTGTAATTCCTTTACCGCCCGTGGCACACACAATGTTTTTCATCACACTTGTGAGGAAATCTTAATAATATAACCTTACTAATCGCCCCAGTATGACAAGAAAATATTAAAACAGACAGTGACATTAGTGACATTTAAGTCCATAGACAATGCGAAGTCAAGTCACGTTCGGAAACCATTGCGGTAAGCGGCATTTTATATTTGCAAAATAAAGAAATACATTATTTATACATTTAATTAATGTTACCGAAATATGTGTTTACATGTATTTGCAATAACAGTTATCTTTAAATAAATATTTCAGTGATAAAAGTTAAAAAAGTAAGTTGGCGTTTCCTTTGAACATGACAAATAAGAGTGAAACAAAACCAGCGTTTCAAATTTAAAAAGAAAACCATTACGCCCTAGGGCGTAATAGGCCATTTACGGCCCGCAGAACCTACGTGTAATGACACCATTTTCGAGCAAGTGTGATGAAAAATGATATATTTACGGCGAGGGCGTACATTGAATCCTGAACGAAGCGAAGGATTCTACAATTGAATTTTTTCTAAAGTAGAATCCGGGGCGTAGTGAGGGATCAAGTGTTAACGCCCGTGGTGAAAATAATTTTGCTACCTTGTGACACATACTGCTTTTCACACCAACTATGAAAAAACTTCAAATTCAAATACAAACGCTACCTACCAAAATAGCGTAATATATATAACTATACAAAGACCATCACATATTTTTAATAAAATGAAATGTTAAATTGTTAAATTAATAGTCTCCTATTATTTTATGAAACGTTTATTATTTATACGGACGGGACGAATTTAACACTTCCATATTATATTTATGGCCCTCTCCTGCGGCTCGCACCACAAACACCTGTGATCTGGGCCATTCCTCCCGCCCTCTGTGTGTAATGTTAATATACTAATAAAGCTGTCTATGGTATGGCATATTCTAAGTAGGTTCAAACTAAAAATACCCTGTTGTCCTTGAACAAAAAAGTATCACTTTGATCCCTCTTATGAGGGAGCAAAATACTTTTTTCTGAATAGGAGGTGTGAAAAATAAAATATTTAACTTATTTTACCTCCACGAAAGAAGTCGCGAGCAGGTCCACTAGTCAAGAACAAAATTCCAGCGTTAAACTAAATTAATCGGAACCGCGAAAAGCATTTTCAATTTTCTGTACCATCTCCGTCATTTCATTGGTTGAACTCCGACTGCAGACAGCTTTTAGATCTCGTTTTAAATTTAATATCCATCTGCGCTTGAAGTCTCATAAAGAGCTCGCTTTATAAATAGGTAAGATATATCAACATGTTAGTAACACATACACATACACTTTTAATAAATATTGTTATGTAATGTTGTGCCAGCGCACACAAATGTCTGAGCAGTTTCCTATGTTTTTTTAAACCGATTAGTCTTACAAAAACTATTGTATATTACCCTGCACACAATTTTTTTACGTTTTCAAAAAGACAAATCTTATTCCATTACAATTACAAATCATAATAATGTGTATCAATCGAATGATATAAAGTGATACCTATGCCGTCTTAATAAAATAACTGTAGTAATAAAAAGGTGTGGTTCACAGTAGCAAAGGGACCAGAAACCCGATTTTGCCAGATGCTCTGATTAAGAACAAACAGACACGCCAGAGGAATTTTATTTCACATCTTTTCCAATATTGAGTATAATAAATAAAGAATCAGCGTAAAAAGTTTCCCCGCGCCGCGACGAAACTGAACATGAATACTTTAAGAAAATTCGTGAATTTGGATCAATCTCATTAGACCTGACGACACTTTGCGAACTTGGCAACTTTTTTGATATATTTTCCAGTCGTCCTACCAGTGTAAATTTATAGAAAATTCAAAGCGTGAATAGATTTTTTTCTAAATTAGAAGAACCTCTAAAACCTATCGCTAGTTTTTATCCGCGCTGGCGTTATTGAGTATGCCTCGCCTCTACCTTAGGTTGTTTCATTTATCCAAACTTTTGATTTTCATTTCATTTCGCTCGATTTATAAGTCTTACTCATATGTAAAAGCCTCATTTTCAAAATTCATTAAAATCGGTGTATATTTAGAGGTTGCGCACTTTTGAATTTTTAACTCAAACAACTATTTTTCGATGCTCTTAAGATAATAAATGATATTGTAAACAATTTTTACTAAGAGTCGTCGAGCGCGACATGAAATGCGTTACATGCGAACCACAGATGAGGTTTTATAGCATTTAGTCGTTTCTGTTGATAATTAGAACACACAAATAACTAACGTTGTTATATTCTGAATGTGATTAGGTTTAGTTAAATTACTGTAGGTAATATCCAAGTTCAACTATTTTGAAATATATAAAATATGCGTTTCAGTACATTTACTCTCTTACTGACCATATTGCGCGACCGCTAAATAAGTTTCTACCACCTTGAAATTTTAGATATACAATTTTGGAATAAGAGAAACCCAAGAGAAACCCTAGTTTATGCAAGCAAAAATAAATATGAGCAAAAGTTAAGATCGGTTATAAAGCAGATTAGGATTTTCTTCTACAAGTAAAATAAATACTTATACATCAGTAAATATTACGATTGGGTAAAAAACAGATTTGCATTTTTTCCGTCTAGGAAAACATTATAGACTAGTAAAATTTCGATTAGAAAAAAGTCGAACTGATATTTTTCTACAAGAAAATAAAAATATCGGGAAGTCCATCTAACAAATCTATTTATGATTGATGGTTAATAGAGTTGTCATGGATGTTTAAATAAACTTATTTTAGTCGGGATTTACTTTTTTTCTATATAAAAGGGACCCTCGTGCACGACGGGCGCTCGGTCATCAAATAAATTGCCTTTGAAGTATTTTGTAGTCAATTTGACACGAGGCCGTTCATTGTTCATAGGTGGCCTAAGTTTCTTCTAACAGCATGCATTTATTGATATCTTGACAGAAGTTATAGTAAAACAATTGAAGGGATGTTTACAAAACCAACATAACCGACTAGACTGGTTGATACTATAGAGATTTTTTTAATGACAATAGGTATGAATCCGTTCAATTAGAGTCTGGCCAGCCACATTTTCGTTTGTTCACTCTGATTCTGGTAACCCTAACTAAACTAAAATAAAAAGTTTATGACTGGCAATGTACATCAAATCAAGTTTACATTTATTTATATAATTCCAAGTTTGAGACTGAAGATTTTTCAACAGTGTTTTAGGTCCAGTGTCTAAGTGTTGATGCTAAAGCGATGAATGTATTTTCTAGCTTCGGTATTTGAAGATTAGGCAGTATTCAGGGTCTGTATCCAGCAGTGGCGTGGCGTAAAATATATCCTTGGGCAAGTCGGTGCAGATTTGGCGTAGGTACATTTTCCTTAAGAGCTGTAGAATAAGGTGCTCAAATGACTGATATTAGGCAAGCCGGTAGGAATTGGCTTCTTTGGACGCCACGCCACTGGTATCCAGTATAAACGTCATTGTGACTACAACTTGTATCGTCTACGACTTGTAGTGTCAAAAGAGAGGGTTGCCAGGTAAACATGTATTATTTTGAATTTGCCGCCTTTTTCCACTACTGAATACAGCCGCTGGCCACACTAACTCCAAAAGTGCTGGGCACCTGTGAATTTTTGTAGCTTTTTCATCCTTAACACTGGCTAAATTTTCCCGCTGGAAAGTGGCCATTAAACCCAAAAACTGAACTGAAAAAAGTGCCCTTAGCGGTATAATCTGACAGGTGAATACTGGTCTAGTAAAACTTTAGTTGTATGGCGTGTAAAATTATAATCACAAATGATCAAAAATAGTATGTCAATCATGTTATATTAATTGCCTATCAGTATACCTAAACGCTTACCGCATTATACTTTGACCTCATATATGTCTGCTTACTTGTTTTTTAAAAAGGGCATTTTTCTGCGCAGTAATTACAGTCAGTCTGGTCGAAATTCTTGGAAGGAATATGTTTCTTTGATGTGTATTGGAAATCTTTAAGTAGTGGCTTCAAAAAAATTAAGCTCACCGTAACTAGGTAATGAGTAACAATTCGATTTTATTTACGTTTAAAATATTTACTTTTTTGTGACTGGTTTCTAAACTCTATAAAATAATTAATTTCATTTTATTTCGCTGACCTGGATGACTTAGTCTATATCCCTCGCGTGTGAAGCTTCCCACAATGTAAATCTGTCTGCATATATTTGTTTATATTTTGCTCACAAATAAATAATAAAACAATTCAAATCTATTCCCCTTTAAGTGAAGGAAATCCAATACCTATGTCATGAACAATTTCCTTATGGGTACTGCACTGGTAGAAAACCTGAAATTCAATAAACATAAAAATAAAATGTAATAAAGCCGCGTATCAGTCAGAAGCAGGCGAGGCAATATTCTTTTCGGCGCTGGGAAAAACGTCATAAACGACATAAAAATGTATTTTTATTTTTACACATGTTCATAATTTTACAAGCCGCCTAGCCTAAGCCCCTCAGGAATAAGAGTTTTTGTCGTTTTGGGCCTTTCGATTTTTCTAAAATTATGGGGACTCTAGGGGTTCGATGATAGAAACTGGGGGCGAATGATGTATATCGAGTGTTGGACGTTTTATTTAAGTGATTCTCGAGAGAAATATTGTCTTGGAGATATACGAGGGGGGGTAGGTATTTCTCGTATGAATACTTAGTTATTGAATCCTTGAGGGCGAAATATAAACAGAAGTATTGTGAAATGTCAAATATAATATTTTCTCTTTTACGTTGATAATAGGATTTGTATCCTACACTCGAATTAAATAAGGTGCTATTAAATATAAATCTCGTAAAGGTGAAATTCTATTGTTAACATCGAATGTAATCAGACCAATAGTTTAACTAAAATTATAGTTTAGTGGACTAAAGTCATGTAGCCGATAAAATTTCCATTTAATCTCTAATTTCAATTGTGCAATGCAGGATTTCCTGTGCATTATTTCCAGAACTATTGCTTTAGGCTGCGTGCTGCCTGTCAGTCACATTTCAGAATTAGATTAAATAGATATGACCCAGGCTCCAAGGTATCGCATAATACAAATAAATTAGGGTTGAGAATTAAAGAATTAAAGTATGATTATATATAATTTTATTTGTTTTAGGCTGAACTAGTGGCAGTGGAAGGTAAAGAGATTGAAACACACTACGTCTTGGCTCGAGAGAGGATTCGGCGATGGAATTCCACTTCCAAGTGCTATCTTCTAGTGGAAAATCTGCCGACACCTCTGCAGGTTAGTGAAAAGAAGAAAAATATAGGTACATTTATTTTCAGACCTCAAATAATGGTGACCTAAAGTTACTTATTTTGTTAAAGTAATGCTGAAGTCAGTAAAGTTGGGGTATTAAGTAAATAGGGTTGGACTATTCGGGAGAATAGTTCGGGCAATATTGTAGGAACAATATTGCTTGACTTTCTTTATGTCCGCTGTTTCTATAGACAGTTCAATGTATGACCGTGAGGTTTACCTACTACATACAGCCTATGATAAAATGATATAATAAAAATTACTCTTTAATTATAAAGTATAGGCGGAGTAAGCCTTTATGAATTTGACTATTTTTACTTATTGTCTTGAATGAATATACAGAAAATATTTGATTCTTTTCCGAAAATAAATGCAAATAACATAAAATATAAAAATAAATCGGTCGAATTTCGAAAGAAAATCGTTGAACCAAATTCGTCGTTCTGAATTTCTAGCCTTTGTTCGATTATTCAGTTATTCTTGCTCCTCCCTACTTCCTACTTATTTACATTCTAGTTAGTTTCATACATAGTAACACACACACGTTGCTGTAACGTAAACAATAATGTCACCCGTCCAAACGCAAATTATCCTAAACGTGCCTTAAACATGTTAAACAGGCCGGCGGGGTGGTGAGCGCGAGCGTGTGGTCGTCGTGCGGTTGCCAACAGCGGCTGCTGGCGGCGGTGACGACCGGTGGCCGCGCCGTGCACTGGGCGGCCGTGCCGGCGCGCGACGCGGCCGATAACACCGACCTATGCCGATTCAACTACACGTGAGTCTTTTCTACATACACTAGTACATATTCTAATAAAATTGTAGAAACTGTATTTGTTCAATAATAGTACATTACTGCAGAGGCCGGGAAATAAGGGGTTGCCGGCCGAGTACATATAGCTGGCCGAGCGAAGCGAGGCCAGATAGTTACGAGGCCGGCAACCCCATTTCCCGCCGAGGTATGTATAGTGCTTTTCTCAAATATGCAATGAAATAAATAAACTTACTAATATCCTTACTTACCCTAAATATTATTTTAATCAGAAACTTTCTATCAGAAAGTGACGTTAGTGACACTGACATTATTATATCCATAGACAATGCAAATTAAATAAATAAAACTGCAAAATATAGCAAAAATCGTTTTTTGTTTTTTTAATGGCTGAATGCCGTGATGCCGGCCTAGGCCGGCAATGTAAGTATGAAATCCCATTACGTGCCAAGTGTCAAGCCGCACCGGAAACGAGGTACTTTGCGGCCTATTTTTAGGCACGTAATGTCAACATTTCATGCCATGTTCGAGAAAAGTTTTTTTCTTAAATTAACTAGGGGGTGTTAAAAATAAGTACCTAATAATAATAAAGCCTTTTTATTTCCCATAAACTTACACAATATTTTTCTTATTGCTATTTCCTAATGTTAGTAAATGACTCTAGTATTAGTACAATATTGCAATTTGATCCTTAATTTATTTAGTTTTTATTTAAGATTATTTACAGGAGTCCCTTATTTAGGGTATGGGCCTCCCCCAATTTCTTCAATTTTTTCCGATCTTACGCTGTCCTCATCCAATTCTTTCCTGCACTCGTTACTATATCATCCACCTATCGTTTTTGTGGCCTTCTAGCTTTCCTTTTTCCATTTGGACTGGTCCATTTCGTACTCTTGAGAGTCCATCTCTGGTCTGTAGGTATATATATTGCTACATGGCCGGCCCAATTCCATTTCAGTAAAGCATCTGTTAGTTTGGTCTTAGCATCGTTAGTTTGGTATTTTTTAAATAAGTCATTTTAATGAATTTCGGTACACTGGTAGTTTAGGACCCAGGTTAACACATAGGATACTATTTATACGTCTAAGCCGAAGTAAAAACGAGACATTTAACTTATTCCATCTCCTCGAACGACATCGCGAGCGGGTCCACTCGTTACTAATAGTAAGATCTGACTATTGAAAGATTTGGAAGGAATTGCTGTCGAAAAAACTTATTAGCACAAAGTGATCTTTGAAATTTCAACGTGCTTGGTAAGTGACCAGGTGTTGCAGTGGTTAGCACATTATCCCGACAATACAGAGGCGCTGGTTTGATCCGGCCTTGACTACAGTAGTTGGTGATAGATATTAATTTTTTCTGTTCATTTAATCTTTGTATCAATAAATAATCGTTGTAAAGATTGTTATGTTTCCACATTTATAAAATCTGCACACATTTTTAGACTAAAAGTGTAAATATTAAAAATACAATTTATAGAATTATGGAAGTTTCGTACAAGTTTGTACTGATATTTTTTTATTCATAGCCGCAAGTTATCTAGGCCGACATTTCAATAATTGCGTAACTTTCTTCAGTTGAAGAACATAAACGTCTAAAACACGTTAAACAAGTTTTATCTCTTAGGACACGTGAATTAATAATCTAATAATTTATAAACTAAAAAGTCATTAGAAACTTTCACCCGCCTAGCTGATAATAATTAGCTTTTAAAAATAATTACCCGCATTCATTCTCATTAAAACCAGATAATGTACTAGGTTAATTTAAATTAAATTACCTTCGAAAGGTACCTATAACACTAAAGCCTAACAGCTATGAAACAAGACAGATGTTCGTTAAAAAAAAAAAACAATTTTGATATATCATTTTTCTAGGTACTTTTATGGGTGGCTATATAAAACCACCCTTGATCAAATCAATTGGCGAGGATATCGCGTAACATAAATAAAACTACAAAAAAAACATTTGACAACCTCCGACTTTCCTGAAGTTGATGTTAAAGCGAAAATTGGCACGTAACATACTTACAATAATGGTATGATAGTCGTGTGTTTTGGACCATATAGCTGAGACCTTTTAAGCGTATGATGAGCTGCAGCACATATACCTAGCTAAGTATATAATTTCTTAGGATAAAAACTAAACTTTCCTTGTTATACTTGAAAGGGCTTCCAGGAAGCTTCAGCCAATATGGGGTTTACAAACTTTTACTTCCCGCGGGATGAGAAAGGGGTACAAACTTTGTAAATTCACTTACCGAATCTAATGTAATTTGAATAAGATGCAGTTTTAATAGTACATTGTGTATCAAGGGCGGTAAGTAAGGAATTACCAACGAGTGTTTGTTACAAGGCCGAGGCGAAGCCGAGGGCTTTAATAACACGAGTTTGTAATTCCTTTACCGCCCGTGGCACACACAATGTTTTTCATCACACTTGTGAGGAAATCTGATTAAAATAACCTTACTTAACCTAAATAAAATTGTAAAACTGACAGTGACATTAGTGACACTATCCATAGACAATGCGAATTCACGTCACGTTCGGAAACCATAGCGGTAAAGACTTAAAATGGTTGATTTTATTTTTGCAAAATACTGAAATGCACTATTTAAACATTTAATTAATGTTACAGAAATATGTGTTTACATGTATTTGCAATAACAGTTCTCTTTAAATAAATATTTCAGTAATAAAAGTTAAAAAAGTACGTTGGCGTTTCCTTTGAACATGACAAATAAGAGTAAAACAGAACCAGCGTTTCAAATTTAAAAAGAAAACCATTACGCCCTGGGCGTAATAGGTCATTTACGGCCCGCAAAACCTACGTGTAATGACATCATTTTCGAGCAAGTGTGTTGAAAAAGTTTTTTACCGAAGCCTGAATGTTTTGTCAAGTTTTTAGTGTCCAGTAAAAAAACGGTATAAGTTCGAAGGAGAAATCGCAGGTGATGAAAATTTTTGGAACAAGATTTATTACATCTAATATCCAGGAGCCCGTTTATATCCAATTTACAATACGAGTATCACCATTAAAAGCTACTAACTTTATTTACTCTTTAAACTAATACCTAATAAATTTTGCATTTGTGTCTCATATTTAATAGTTCCTATGTTTACCAGGTTCATAAAAAAATAAGACTCGTCCAAATCTCTTCATTCAAGGGTCATTAACTTTTTAAAATGTTCGTCACTTTACTGCGCAAAAATCTTTGTTAAGATTACGCTGTTGTGTTTTTTTCTAATTTCCTTTAAAAGTCGTTTTAATGTCCGCGGAAGAAACTCCGAGAAAATATGGCGTTTCCAACAACGTACAGGGTAACTTTTCGTGTCAGTAAGAGTTAGAATTTCAGGAGAGTTTAGACACGATGGTACACGGAAAGTTGTGTGCTTAGAAGTTGGAACAGTGACTGTAAAAACTTCCTGGGAGACTGCGCGGGGCTTAGTCTGTGTGATTTATATGTATTTCGAGGATCGCCGGGGCGGAGTATTTAAATGTTGACCTATTTATTCTTTCGCGGGGATTGTACAGTTCAAGGGCCTCGGGAGAAACCATCTTCAAAATATTGCTGAACGTTTTGCTAGAGAACAATTTTTACAAGAATTTACTCCTTTGAGATCGTTTGACCAAAACACATATTTTTTTCACATGATTCAAAAATTAGCCGAATACTTATTCGAATTGCAAGCCCTTATTTAATTATACTCTTTACTTTCTTTGCTTCGTTTTGCGACTTACTACATACTATCCATTCAAGGGAACTACTCACCATAGTAAGTAGCAATTGTCCACAAGCTTTTTCGCCTTTATTCTATACAAGGCTTTTTATTGAAGAGTAAAACAATATTAACAAAAAACCGTCAGGTAAATTAAAAAAAAGTAACAAACTGACAAAAAGTGTAGCCACGCTGAAAAGCAAACAAGACGTGTTTTTGATGAATGGGCCCCGCGGGCCGCACTAACGCTGTACCAATTTACGCTCTTTCTATGAATGCCTCGTAAACAGAACCCTATTAACGGTATCTTTGAGAACGTACAATCCTGATACAATGTACGGATTTGAAAAAGGTTGTCTTTTTATTATGCTTCTAAGTTTTCAGAATTGTGGCTTTGAAAAGAAAATTTACAAAGCAATAATTAAAAAAGCGTTTAAGAGCGAGTTTAAGGTTTTGAAAAAATGATACGGTGATTGGTAAGACTACTCTTTCTTTTAAAAATTCTTTAATGTATTTAGAATATTTCATAGAAAGAGTAGTTTTTTTGTTTATTTTAATTAGATTTATTCGTTTTAGACTGAGATTCCGAAAAAAAATATTGGATAAAATTTAAATATCTATAACACCCTATAAGGTATATATATATTATATACGTTTTAATTGCTCTTTAATAGGTACTTATTCTGTGACATGACATTAAAATATGAAGGTAAAAATGAACGGAACCGTTAATTGTTTATATCAATATTTATAACTACCTAGTATGCAACTTTTATCTAACGTTTTTCTTTTTCGATAACTATCTGTAACAAACTCTTTTTTTCATGCGTCAGTATTACTCTCAACACCGAACATTTTAGATCGAACGCAGGGTTTAAACGTCAATTTACCGATGCGAGCTAAAAGCACCGCAATTGCTTTACACGGCGCTAAAAGTGCTGTGTGTAAAAGGCTCCTTTACCGGGTACTTAATATAAATACAGCAAAGTAGGTAATGAAAGGTTGCAATGACACATAAATGCATTCAAGTTTTGAAGACGACCGAAATTTCACTCGTTTATATGCTTTATATTTCTTCTCGATTTTCTTTATGTTTCGAAATGTATACCTGAACATTAAAATGTTGAATGAATACGATGTAAAATATGTTTTTAACCGTATTTTTCTATAAGTATCTGATTTGGTGAACTGTGTTACGATTAATATAATATTATTCGAAACTGATCAGTTTCGTTACTTTCTCTATCTGCTCACAGCACATAGCCAAGCAACTTTAAAGGATAAACATGAAAAGCTTTTTAAAGAAAACGTAACAAAACCCTCGCAACTTCTTTTACAAACCAACCTTTTTTGCTTGACTTCAAACTACAGGTGTTTCCTCAATTGAAACCTCTAAAACTAGGCCAGCGGTTTCAAAAGCGGAAAAAAGAATTATTTAGGCCGCAACACATTTTCCATTAGTTCACCGATCTGAAAGCGTTTGAAAGCAACTTCCTATCGGTGGACCGGAAACTCGTTTGTCACCTGTATTTCCGGGAAAACATTTGTATAAAAAAGGTAAAATGGTATTTATTTTCGGTATTTTATTATCTATAAAAGGACAGCACTAATGTTTGATGTCATACAAGTGTGCACAGTTGCACACGTACTTGAAATAGCCAAATTTAGGCAAAGGAAACAATCTTTTATTTTTACAACAAATAATTGGAATTTTGAAAATTATTCTGTCTTATTGGGGAATAGAACTAGTCAAATTTGATTAAAAATTAAAAGAAGACTTGTTTTACAACACAGATTGAAAAGGTGATAGGTACTAGTAGCGTGGCGTCTAAAGAACTCGATTCCTACCGGCTTGCATTTGAGCACGTTATTCTACAGCTCTTAAGAAAAATGTACGACAAATCTGCACCGGCTTGCCCAAGGATATCTGTTACGCCAAGCCACTGATAGGTACTGATCATTTTTATTACTGATAAGCTTTAATTTAAACCAAATAAACACCGTACATGGTATATTATGGTATATATATCGGTATATTATGTCTTCAAGTTCAACCACTTAACTAAACCACTAAACAAATCAGCCAGTTACACCAGCGGTCGGCAACCTGCGGCCCGCGAGCCTCCCTGGCTATTTTGTATGTAAAGGTTGTTATAATATTTAGAATCGTATAAAGTCACAAATTATTAACAAAGTGCGGACCGCGTCAATTTCGTTTGCTACTATTTGGCCCCTGGCTGCTAAAATGTTGCCGACCGCTAAGTTACACTATCATGCGAGTATAGCTGCCAGAGCTGTCGTGAGTAGTAAACATTCGCGTGGCTTTAGTTTTTTCCATCCTGTATATAAATACTCTCAACTCCACAACCCAGATATGACTCGAAACAAGCCTACCGCTACAAATCCCATGGGTATAGAACCGGCCTAATACAGACATAATTCATAAGAAGTATAAAACCGAATACCCACAGGTGCCATACATCACCACCGTTGTCAGAGAGCTCCACCCGAAATAATATTTGCTCCCGATCAGAATTCGGGTCATAAGCAACTTATAAGTTAAGGGAATATATATAAGCGGGCTCGGGGACTCTAATAATAGTACATTACTGCAGAGGCCGGGAAGTAAGGGGATAGTAACAAGGCTGGCAACCCCTTTTCACACCGAGGTACAGCCTGGCAAAAAAGAGTAGTGATTAATAGGGGCGCCACTATCGCCAATATGGCAACACGAATAGCACGACATAAAGATATTTGATACTTCGGTCATGCACGGATTTAATCTTCTCGTTTGTATTCTCTGTTTCTTTTCCCAAAATTTAAGAGTATTAGTTATTTCAATGCCCACACGACACACACCCAGAATCTGACTACCTACGTCGGGGCCCATTTTCGTTAATATAATATAAGTCAAAACAAGAAAGTCCACGCACCGGAAACGAGGTACTTTGCGGCCTATTATAAGGCACGTAATGTCAATATTTCATCGCATGTTCGAGAAAATATATTTCGCAACTATATTTATCTTGCCAAGTCTGCTGAAGTTTAATTTTTTAACGTTCATCTAAGCTAAGCAATCCTCCATTTACCAAACACTCGATTTACACAGAATGAAAAAGGTATTTTTAAATATGGTTTAACGCTGATCAGCTTGGCAAAGGTTATGAAGCTGCAGTAAAATAAAATTCGAGACGACCAAGTTGCTCTCACAGCTGCCTAGTTGTTTTAGAGCTAAGGTAGTTACGTATTTGGGTGAATCAACTTTTCTTTGTCAACAAAATTTCACCTTCTCCGACTAAAATTTAAAGGAAATCTTTATTCGGATATTTTTTGAATATACTCATACACATATACCACATACATACATACATATATACTTATATATATACTCATATACATATATATATATACTCATTTAAAAGACAGATAATAAAGCTGCGTAATGTAAATATTTTTTATTATAACTTGTTTATAAGCAGTGACCCAGCGGACACAGCTGTCCCCCACTTTTGTATGAAAATAAGGGTTCGTCCGCTGGGTCACACTATTTATTTGTTAAAAACGAGTTTTATTTTTATTTTTACCTAATCTATCTCTAGATGTAAGATCTTGTTCCATTTAAATCATGTTACAACATGCAAAAAGTGAACAAATGAGGAGAAAGGGCAATCTTTGCATAAAGCAAAAAAAAGTTGTTTCACCCATTCACGTTGGTATTAGACGGAGCTCGTAACTTATAATAATAATAATAAAAAAAATATTTATCTGCTCACAAAGGTTATACAATTACTTACCTTAATAAAAAAATACATATATTTTAATAAAAAAAAATTATTTCTATTTTCTTTATAGTTCACATTTTTAACTTGAATAAAGATGACTAAACAAAAACTCGAAATTTTATGAATTTGCGAAACCGTTGGAATTTTGGCAGTTTCGCAAATTCATCACTCAAAGATTGTCAAATACTTTAACATTTACATATTACTTAACGAAAGTGCCTTCAACTATTTCCAATTTAAACCTTGTCCATACTCTGGCATTCATCTTAGAGCCTGAACTTTAAAAGTAATTTAAGTTTAACGGACTTTAAACGCCACGATCCCGCAAATGACCTGAACTTCGCAAACGATGGATCATTGAATGTCGCCTATGTCAGCGGAGGTTTGTTTATAGTGGGGCTACAAAGTTATGCAATTTCTTAGCAGAGTTATTTCTGATGAAACTGTCCATTCTTTTTCCTTTTTGTATGGATAATGTTTTCATATGACTTGATTTGCCACGATAACGACTAGAATTTAATGCTTTTACAACTAAACTTGCAGTTTTTTTGTAAATAATTAATTTCATTTAATATTTATAAATAAATGTCTTATTTTGTTAGGTTTACTCTTTCCTTGCGAATTTTGTTTGCAGAAAATATGCACGTACATAATAATTGACGAGAAATGCTACATAATGGGAGTTTGAACTAACTGATTGGGTCCATTGCGCTCGCATATTTGATGTATAAACGATAAAAGCCCGACGTTTATTTCACATGGACTGAACCTAATTTACCTAGCAATGGATCGATTACTCGTTAACGTAAAACTCAATTTATACCATCTGATTGCATAGACAAGGTTCATATTATAACAGCCGGTTCATCCTATCACGAAAACAAATTCATTTATATCACATTGGAAACAGAATTCGAGAGCGAGTAATTAAATAAATATGTTCGCAGACATTGTCAGTCTAAAAGGTCGTAAAGATACTTGGCTCGCAATGTGAAAAAATACATTCTTTAATGAACCCATGTACAGCGTCATTAATTTCAGCACCCAATACATCAGTGTCCGTTTCATTTCGAACCGATCAGTCAAAAATTATTATAGCTGTTTTATAGCAGTGTGTGTAACTGTTACATAATGAAAGGCATTAAAATACGAGTGTGGGTTTTTGTGTGTGGTCGAGTGTGGTTTTTGAACGCATTATAGAGGGTTTAAGATATGCGTGTAGATTAAGATCGCACTGGTTTTATTACAGGTGTCGTATTTTTAACAATAACGGGAGTGGTGAAATGTGAAATTATCACTAAGTAGATTAAATTTCCGTCTCTGATGCATACAAGTGAAATTTGTACATGGAGAGCTCAATTTATATAGTAAAAACAAAACCAGGGAAAGTACTGAGAAATAAAAATGATATAACCAACTAACAAAATAGCACTAACAGCTTTTATTTTTATGTATGTGTATGTGGACGTTAATATTATCTTCACAAATATACTAGTTAACAAATACCGGGCATCGACTGACAATCCCACTGGTCCGTATTCTTACGTATTTTTCAAGAAACGTTCACAATAAATATTTACCTATTGCCATTTTATGCATGGATGCATTGATACACCTCGAAGATGCAGCATCGGAAACTCGCCGGGAAAATAATATTCACCGAAAAGGCGTTTGGCACGGGTCAACTTGTTAGGAGCTTCCTTCCGCGTCGCTTCTGAAATTCACGTACAGAAAACCGTGAATTAAACTTGGCTGCGTGTTCACTTGTAAGTATTTCGCACGTTTCTAGGTAATAAGTTAGCCTTCTAATGTTGTTGTCTTTGCATGGCGTCACATCTAAATCACTACATCACTTAAAAATACACCTTATTAACTGCAATGCCGATGAGCTGATGAGATGATTTACTTAGGCTAAAAATATTTTTACTAAAAATAAACCCGACCGCGGTGCACTTTAAAAGTGCATAAAATCTGCCTTTTTGTTTATTTTAACGAACTTCATACCCAGTGACACTCGCGCCATCAAGACGTATCTAATGATGTACCATTTATCAAAATCGGTTGTGCCGTTGAGTAGTTACGAGCGGACATAGGAACGGACATACATACATTCATACATACAGGTCAAACACATAACCCTCCTTTGGGCTTCGCCACAGTTGGGTAAAAAAAGTACTGGTTATAAATTGGGTTCATCATCGTTTTTTAGCGCATCAGGTGCTTGTGGATGCACGTACTGATTGCCTTGTATATGTTAATAATATCTAATTTAGATATAACTAACATAGGATAAACCAACGTGTACCCTATTAATACTATGGATATGGTCTGACATAAATAATTTAAATTTGAATCATAATTAGCCGATAGACGTCCACTGTTGGACAAAGCCCTCCCGTCGACATGACCAATCCGGCGCCGCCCATGTGCAACAGACTCCGACAATCTTCACCAGGTTGTCAGTCCACTTTTTGTGGGGTCTACCCTCGCTGTAACTTCTGGTGAGTGATCACCACTCAAGAACTTACCAGCGTCAGCGGCCGTTAGTTCTACGAGCAATTTGCTCTTCCCATTGCCACTTAGTGATGGCGGTTAATCTGTATTGGTATTAGTAACCCGTAATATGCCAACTTTGCCATAGGCAACCTTATGCCATCATAGTTACTGTAAAATTACGTACCTTTCCATATTGTATATTGAGTTAGGAAAAAAGTGTAGAAAAAAAAACGGGACAATCGTATTTTGTATGCCAGTTAACCCACCCTTTCCAAGACAAAGGAAGGCAACCCTATTTCTACCTCTTATTGCTGACAAATTTGTTTCATCAATAAAAATAATGTGGGAAGGCCGTTGTTAGGCCGTCACTTCTACTATATAAATAAATATTAACAATTTGATGACAATTTTAAGAGTTTGTTTTTTAGGCAGAGTGATCAAAATAGATTTTTACGTGAAGATTCATATCGTGAAATTTCCTATGCAGGTTCCCAGTGACAGCAGACATGGCGCCAGTAAGCTCGCTCCTCGTCTATTACGTGACAGGAGAGGGTGAACCAGTCAGCGACGTCGCTAGTTTCCATGTGCGACTGCTACATAAGGAGGTATTTTATTCCATACAAGCGCTAATGACAACATGAACTGTTAAAAATTTGCAAGAACATTTAAGTTTTGCCAAGGCAGTTTTATATATCTATTTATTATACTTAACGTTTCAGATATAACCGCTGAATAAATAATTCATGAAATGTGCAATGTGGTGCCTACATATGATACTTATTTATTTACTGTTTTAAATCTGCAATGCGTTGTATTATGAATTTGATTGTAAGAGCCAACGTTATAGATGATTTTATTTTATATCGATGGTCTAGTTCACACTCTTACTAATATTTTTTTTTTGGCAAATGAAATTGCAACTTTAAGATTTGTGTACTAACGTGCTAATTACGAAACTTTTTTTCTCGTAATTAGTACGAGTGTGAACTAGACCATCGATATTAACTTTTGAGCGGAAAGGTGTTATAGAGGTTGCAGTTTCTACTTAGCTTCAGGAAAGCTCATACGTGTTAAGCCTTTTATGTAAAATTGAATATTATATACTTACCTATTGACTATTTTCATTTACTTGTGTTAGAGAAGAATTACGAATAAAATACTTTAATACGGTAAAAATCTGATAGGTGATACCTATGAGATTCCCATAAAATCCTTTAGAACCACATTGACTATCTAATAAGTATTTAATATAATCCTCGATCCAGTAGTCTAAAAATAAGACCTACTACACAGTCTATTCTGTATTAAATACCCATACGAAATTGATATGGCAACACAAAACTTACCACTTTATTAACGTAATAATTAAAGCAGCCGACTATATCTAATTCCATTCCATCGATTTCATTAATTGAACACTTAATTGAAATACGGCTTGCTGTCATTTTAGATGACGTATTACATAATTGACTCTACAGGCGACAGGTAGCTGAAATAGCCTGGATGAATATACCGCACAGTATAAATAAGCACTGTCAGCAAAATTAATTGATGGGATAACAAGAACCGAAAGTGTTTCAGCTATTATTTTTATTTTATTAATTTTATGATACATAAAACTCAAGGTGATGAAATATTTTTTTGGGTTTAGAAAAAAAAATAACGCAAAATCAGGCTGGATTTAAACGGTAGGCTGAAATATTTAATCTATGTGGCGACATTTATCCTTTTGGATCCTGGAGGGCGATACGTGCGAGTGACAGGGTTTTATCAGGCTCAAAGCATATTTTGACGTTTAGCGCTTTACCCATCATGGGATAGTTACGAGGCTGGCAACCTCATTTCCCGCCGAGGTATCGATAGTGCTTTTCTCAAATATGCAATGAAATAAATTAAAAAAACCTCCAAGTAATCAAACTTTAATTTCAAGAAAAACTAAATAAACTAAATATACGTAACAGGATGGATTTTTAAATACACACGCACGTTTCTGAACGAAACGTTAGGATTTATATCTATTCTTGACGATTGTGACTATCAAATCACAATGAAATTTCCTTTCCAAAAGCTGTTTCAGTTCACATTTTTCCTGCGAATATTTAGATGAAATATTTTAAATGTGTATTCGTGTAGTTGAAATTACAATTTAAAATTGTTTATAATGTGTTATTTGTTATGATCATGTCAATTTTAAATAAATACAACTGCAAACAATGTTTATTGTTTTTTTAATGGCTGAATGCCGTGATGCTGTACTGAAATAAATGTGTAATGGAAATTTAACGACTCCTAAATGTATGTCCGAACTTTACATTTTATACTGTCTAAATTTAATTTGTAATTAGAGAACCAATCGTGGAACAGGCGTTCTCAATGAAGAACAACCTAGCCAAGGTTTTTCAGCGTTAAACATTTAAACTATATACTTACTCTCAAAGTATCAGAAGAATTTTAAATAAAGATATGAGCCGGCCTCACCAAAACTAAATTAAACTTCTCAACATCAAATCTACATTAAACGATCCCCCAGTAATTCATAATTATTGAGCAAGAAGCCTCGAAAGCTTTTCAAGTGCCTTATTAGGTACCTCCACGGGCGGGACACTGATAACTAGGAATTATTAATAAAATGTCCGAGATGAAAAGCCGTAACTACCCCATTTTAATTAGTCCTAATTGCCCCCTTCCTTGATGACGCCATTTCCTGTGACAAATTTTATAATCGTCGGCATACTACGCGGCAGTTAGCCTTATTGGGCTTTCAAATGGACGATGATGGTGTAAACAGCTAATTTGCTCGGAAAGGTCCGATATGTCTGTAATGTACTTTTCTTAGATTACATTATAAAATGAGTGGTTATTTATGATATGATATTGCTAGTAATGATGTTTGTTTTGGTTATGATATCTATGGTTTTGGTGTTACACATGGAATTAAATCAAATGTTGGAATAACTACATTTAAAAACAAAAATCATGCCAACATCAAAGATATTTTCTACAACATTAATTATATTGTTCTAAAAAGCATTGGTATCTAGTTGACAATGAAGACCTACCAAAATAGGCTTCTACCATGAAGATATAATTGGAAATCGTCCTTATTCCTCTGAGATGCGGCCAAGTGGTACCTTTTGCCTGGAATCAGCACAATTCTGTTCAACCATCTGTAACAGTCGGTGAAAATGTACGTTCACGTTACATACTCGTACATACAAGCTACCAATATAACAGTAACCCAGCTTAATCGCCCGGGATACTAATGAAAGGCAATTTATCGTCCGCTAAAGGCTACAATTAAGATCGCCTGTAATTCCGGCGGTCCGCTGAAATCAGTACGATTGGTTCTCTTCATTCGAACTTTCCCATTTATATTCGTGAAATTGTATTTTACATGTACAATACGAAAGAACTAAGATAAAAGTCCTAGTGTTTGACACATTAATGCCTAATAGTTGACACCCTGCTATCACCTCTATTGCTAATGACTTAAAATTCAAGACATGACTGGGATAGTGGCAAGTATTTTGACGTCTACCTTACATAATTATTGAAATTAATATTTTTCCCATAGCTACAAATACGTGTAACAGGGGGAAAAGTGATTTTGTCAGGAAATTACAAAATATGTTTTAACTAAGAAAAACGTACACAATTTAATATACTTTACAATAAACTTCAAACGTACAAATTAAATTAAAAACTAAATACAAAATTAACATAAGAAAAACTGCATTAAAATAGAATACTCTTAAAATCGCAATCCATCACGAAAATCACTGAAAATTTTCTACGGTTGTTAACTTTTGGGAATAACGCGAGCTTATGCCATGTATAAAAACGTGTGCTTGAAAAAAATTCAGATTTAATTTTGTAATAATATTGACATGGGTATTCATTAATAAATTAGTAATTAGCATGAGAAAATTACCACCAATTAAGGCAATCAGACCAAATAAGTCGTTGTATAGTTTTGAAAATGGGCACAGGGCTTCCTTGGGCTGTCCAGATAAAGGTACTACAATCTCTGAATCTGGGGGGTGAGCTAACGGTTTGATACTCAGCTCTGGATCTAAACGGGCAAGGTAACCTACAAAGCTTGAAAGAGTACCCTTACTAATATTGTCTTCGGTTTCCGCGATTATCACGGGTCTCTGCCGTTTCGCCAAAATATTTTTGGTCAAATGTTTCATTTGCCAAATTTTTCGTTTCCCAAATAATAATTTTCTCCGAAACCATATTTTTTTCAGAGCTTTCATAAAACAAACCTAACCTAACCTACTGTATTCTATAAAACCATAACAAAATACACTGAGATTTTTTTTGGTTTTGGAGGTTTGGGAAATGAAACATTTGGCAAATGAAACATTTGACCAAAAATATTTTGGCGAAACGGCAGGATCCCGATTATCACTCATAGTAATAAAACAACTTAAACGGATTAAATCGCGTATATTACTACATTTTAAGTCCCGACGTTTCGTAACACTTTTCAGCGTTCCACCCGCGACCACGAACGCTGAAAAGGTTTACGAAAAACGAAGGGTCGGGACTTAAAATGTAGTAGTATACGCGGTTTAATCCGTTTAAGTTGTTTTATTACTATGAGTACCCTTACTGTTTGGAGTTTCATCAAATTCAAAACCTTAATTCTTTATAACTATCATACCTACGTAAAAATGAATAGAACCATATCAAATTTCATGTTGTTAATTTGTGCTGAAGCATTCATGTTATTAATTTGTGCTGAAGCAACTAATCCAATATTTCCATACGTTTCCGAGATAAAAGCAAAAGTCTGCAAAAAATTATATTTAAATGACAATCCTGGTGTTAGCTCACCCCTAGACCCAGGAATTTTTGTTGCCTGTATCTTGACTGTCTAAGGAAGCGCTGTGCCCATTTTCAAAACTACACGAATTATTCGTATTATCCTCAATATTCTTAAAATAAATAGTTGATCAATGCTTGATATGTTAAGAAATACGTACCTGTGTAATAATGAGGGCATATAAATTTACTATTTTTTTATTTCTATGGCTAAATCCCGACAAATATATTTATTTATTTATAATATTACAAGTATATTGCACAAAATGTGAAAATAATGCCAGAAAGCATTCGTGACCAGTTTAATCACTGTGGGCGCTGAAACGTCCGTAACAAGTTTCTGTCAAAAAACTCTATGGTACCGTAATAAATATCATATTGTTTTCGGGTTCTACGGAAACATATAAACCTTGTAAAGTTATTTATTAACTTATTGCATATCTCATCGTAACAGGTATAGTAAATATCTAGTTTTCCTCAGGTTGCTGTGGCCGTCGAAGAAAGACGCTGGTGGTATCCGCGGGCGGCGCTTCAGCTACGCGTGCTCGCTCCACCTGACTCGACCATGTGCCTCATCGGCGCCCGCGCACCGCCTGATGCTAAATTTGATCCACACCAGACGTAAGTGCAAGTGTCTCGGCGAGGGCACCTATCTTATAACTCCTGGTAGTTTGGGGTAGGGCTGAGGCACGAGGCCACGCGGCAGGTTCCACGTGAGCTAGACTGACCATACTGCCGTCCGTTAACTAAAAAGTCGCTAAGCCACAAATGTAATTTTGTAGATATGAGCAAAATACGCGGGAAATATTTGAAAAATATGCTACTTGAAAACCTAATGTTTTACAAAAAAAAGGTAAATGTCCAGAGTTAGAATATCAAATTTACTATCAATTCACGATAATCTTGATAACAAATACCTAGTCCTAAGTTTAAAAAAACATCTTATTCCCTTTTAGCTGCGCATAATTTTAGTAAATTAAAAGAAATACATGACTAAAAGGTCACTAAGTACACCTTAGCGACCTTTTAGTTTATGATACCAACAAAAAAAAGCACATATTTTTTTCTTACACAATTTTATTCGATATTACTTAACTAAAATGGCGTTAAGGTACTAAGTGGCTTTATAGCTATGTATTGCAGGTTTACATTTAATTGAAATCTTAGCTATATCAACATCATAGTACTTTAATGTCTTTTTAGGTAAACTATTTGAATGTACCGTCTTATTGCGTTTTTGTAAAGGGAAATTTTATGTAACCTTTACTACACTTAAAGGCCGTTAAACGTTAAACTTTTGAGCATAATGGTGTTTTAGTTATGTATTATAGATGGAATATTTTTAAAGGAAACACAAATTGCATAAAAGTCGTTTATTAAAACTGCACCTTAAGAATAAAAATTTAATATTTTTTGGTATCTCTTAGTACCTACTCAATTCACAACTAGTTAACATTTAAATGTTTACAAAATTTATGACATAGGTCCTACTCTTAACCCTTAATTCGACAACGGGTAAAATACTAGACGTCCTAAAAACAAAAATCTACAAAAAATACTAATATATTTAGGTCTTTTTTTAAAGTTGTAAGTGAATGGAATATTATTATTTTTTGCCACAAAAAATACGCCAAGGCCACAGGAACGCTTTTTTGTGCGCAGTGGCCGCCAAGATGCTGAGAGGGAAAATCCCGTCTCGCGGAGCTTCGGGAAGTAAATATTTTTACATAATTTTGTATGACAACACCGAAATCAATTTGCATATGTTTTTGATTAACCATTGAAAAATGCGTTTCTCTTTAATTGATATTCAAAAGTTGTTCTATTGATGTGTTGGCATATTATAACGTCCAGTATTTTTAGTATAGTATAGTTTTTTATAACATCCAGTATGCGGCGTTTTAACTCGTTATTTCTATGTCCAACATTTTTCCCGTTGCCAATATTGCTGTGTTTCAATAAACTTATATCATGTGAAGTAAAATACACATTGCCAATTATGCATATAATAATATAAATAGCATAACTTCCTTATCTATTGATATTATTTTGAAATAACTGAATTGGTCGTAGCTTTTCGGGCTCCGTACATAATAGATATCAATGAGAACCAGTTGTACTGAGGGTCTGCTTGTAATTTCGTCTGTCTGCCTGTCTATCCACCGGTCTGCCTGTCTGTTCCAGGATCTATTGAACCATAACAGATTGACACTTGAAATATTCAAGAAGTGTATGCTTTATTTGACCCGGTTAGCAACAAATTATAACAATAAAATAAAGAAAAAAAATTAAGAGTGTCGCCATACATGAAACATGGTTCTTTTTGGAGTTTTTTGCACACGGTGGTGCGGAACTCTTTGTACGACGTCCCCATTTAGCCAACTGTTTGGTGGTATCATTCTGATAAGCACAATCTAATCAGAATTATACCACCAAACAGTCGGCTCTCAGGTGCTGCAAAAGTATTTGAGAGGCCGAAAACTTGTTGAATTGGTTCCACAATGCAATTCACTATCAGATATAGAAAGCTCGAGTTCGTCACTGGAACGACTCAATTTACTTGGAGCTTAAAGAAGATTCAGACGATGGATGAAATATTTATAAATGAAGATGAAGAAAATCTTCTATCTCCTATAATAAAAGCGGTCATAACGGTGAAGTTAATTATAAAACTATACCTAGTCTGTCGTCTATTCCATCATTGGACTCTTCATCTCACCGACTTAATCCTGCCATAACTTCGGGTGTAGTGTCATATAGCGTATACATCTGCCGTGCATTCACCTGTCGACACTCTTTTTTAGGCTGGGAAAATGCATTGCAGCATCTCGCCCGGACAGGTACGTGGGGCTCCCGGTCAGTCCCGTATACCCACTACAAACCCACCAATTCGCCTTCTGCCTCGTGTTTTATATCTGTCGGCCACAATATCGTTTGTCTATGGGTTTTCATGGGTGGCAGGTGGGACCTCATCCCTGCCACTCGACCCGTTACGATGGAGGGAGCAGATGAGCGAATCGCCAGCGTGCACGCCCTACCCTCCGTTTGTTGGGAATAGTAAGAGAATTGTCCTCCCGTTTTCGTTACGCTGCCGCCTTCTGCATCATAACAGATGTATGTGCAGAAGGCGACCATTGCTTTCCAGCACCTCTCGTTGTCGAGCATCTTAGTAACGATAGTCAACAGCGAGAGATCTGAACCCACTGCTGCGGTAAGCTCGTGCAGTTGAGGCTCCCATGCCTCGCATTCCTCTACTGTCTGACGCACAATATCAGCGGGCGCAATGCATTCGTTGCATGAGGATGTCTCTTCTCTGCACGCAACTCAGCCATTGTAATCATTTGGCGGGAATTCTTCCGCTCAGGTACGTGCGCGCGGTCTTCCGCCATAATAGCCTAGGCGTCACTGCCATGGTGTGTCAACTTGACACACCATGGCAGTGACGCCTAGGCTATTAGTAAGAATTCCTAAGAATTCTCCTATATAGTAAGAATTCCCGCCAAATGATTACAATGGCTGAGTTGCGTGCAGAGAAGAGACATCCTCATGCCACGAATGCATTGCGCCCGCTGATTGTCAACCAAAAACCGTTGAACACGCAGCGCGGGATGGGGGGGCGAGAGCCGATTGCGTCTTTTTAGCTAAATATTGTGGCTTAACGTACTTTTAGGGAATGATTATTTGAATTCAGTCTTATGAATCCAACGTTAATAAGACGTTAACAGATTTTAAAGTCGTTTTAGTGTAGTTTTTTCACGAAACGCCTTTTTAGTCTAGGATATTAATGTAAAAATACCCAATAAATTTTGGCTTGAAAGTGACTAAAGTCCCTTCACGACTTTCTTGTGTAGTAGTGTCGAATTGCGTCTTTTTGGCTAACTAAAGATGCTAAACAATTTCAAAACATTATAGCGTTAAGGGCTAATTGTGATCTTTTAGTTAAATATTGATGGTTAACGTACTTTTAGTGGTGTAAAGTATTAACAATATAGTGATTAACGACCTTTATGCAAAAACTATTTCAAAAACTATAAACCTTACAAATATGATTCCTATACAGATCGATAGAGTATTTTTTTTTAAATACGATGGCGCTAAAAAATCAAAATTGACCCCCTGAGGGTTAGCGACCTTTTAGTTAACGGACGGCAGCATATATCAAGGCCACAATTAACCAATGAATAGCACTACAGCACCTGACGCTCACACTTAAGGGACGAATAGCGTCGGTTGGTAAATCCAGGACATGGTGGCCAAGACCACTTTAGTAAGAGTCGACAAAGAAGCAAACATAAGCACATCTTTTCCCATTCGACTGAACGTAAGCCGGAGAAGCAATAACACATGAAAATGGCGCATTTTCCACTGGACGGCACGACGATGGCACCCACCGGTATCATAATGCTCATTGTCCAGTAATAACGTACATGTGACACTTAATAAAGTAAACTGGAGTATATTTGCAGTTTAGTTTGAGAACAACCGATTGAAAAGCAATGAAGTGGTTTCGTAAAAAATGAGTACCTTAACAATATACTATGTAATCGTATTATAATAGTCAAAATGACAGAAATACATACTGAATAGTTTGCTTTAGTAATGAATCTTGCGATACTTAACAGCAAATTAGGATGAAAACGTAATAAAACTGTCACTTTTCCGATAGCGAATAATGCCGCTGCCACTAATTCTACTATGACTGATGAATTTTTAGGTATAATAAACTTTTCTTTATATTTCTGTTCGCTATCGTCATTTCGCGCCATTAATCACGAGCTCGAAGATAGCACGTCGATGATATGATAGTTTCTTTTTATGCCAAACTCTCGAGACGAAAAATGACCTTGTTTGTGTCACTTTTTATTCACCATGAAAGAAAACCCAGTGATAAATGGGAGATATTGCTTCGGAAAGTCGTTTTGCGTTGTTGTTTTGGTATTAACTATTTATAGCGAGTACTTTATTTTTGCGTTTGCATGGGGTAACAAAATAAATGGCTTGTACTACTACAACGGACATCTTAGTTAATATCAGATTGTCAACAGAAATAGAAATTAAAACTAGAATTTGATTTAAAGGGTGAGCAAAGTAAATGGAATTATTTCTTAGGTTCAACGGTTTCATCAGAATAATAATAATTTGAAATACTTACAGTAAATTTCCAGAACAGGCTTACTCTTATAGTGTTTCCAGTTCTTTTAATAGATTAGAATAACTGATAGGACGCTATAAACGGGCAGAGAATTCCCGAAAGATTGATGATGAATAAAAGAGGATAAAGAAATGGAGACAACAATTTTCTGAAATACCGCTAAGTACCCAATTTAAACCAAAGATAAGCGCTCATTACTCGCGCATTAAGTCTCGGCTTTCAATCAAACACAACGACAATAACAATACTCAGCGACATTCAAAGCGAAATATATCATCTCATTTCGCTGTCTCAAACGAGCTGAGCCACGTATCTGTCACACGATTCATCTTCGGTGAAAACATGCGGGAGATCGTTGCGGATGGAAAGCGCCCGTAAACACTTTCGCAACCAAGAATTTCGTAGCGCTACGCTCGTAGTCGATACCATGGGGAAATAGGCATGTAGCGAAAATTCGCTACGAGCAAAGTGCCCACGGACCGGGTTCCCGGTGTTGAAAGTGTTAATATCTGTGGCAAAAATTACTATCGTGTTCTTTCCATTTATCCATAATAGTAGGTATACGTACATAGGCGACCTTTCCCTCTAAGAGATTCAGTTAACCTTTAAGTAACTTATTGACACATTTTTACTTTAAAAAAACCCGACTGCGGTGTAAAAAATACCGCGCATTAAAGTTCATAAATCCGCCATTTTTTTGCAAATTTTATATAAGTACCCAGCAGTGGCGTGGCGTCCAAAGAACTCGATTCCTACCGGCTTGCCTAATATCACGCATTTGACCACCTTATTCTACAGCTCTTAAGGAAAATGTACGCCAAATCTGCACCGGCTTGCCCAAGGGTATCTTTTACGCCACGCCACTGGTACCCTCGCGTGACCCTCGCGTTATCAAGACGAATCTAATGATGTATCATTTAAATCAAAATCGGGTGTATCGTTGAGGAGTTATGAGCGGACATAGGAACGAACTTATACGTACATTCAGGTCATACACATAAACCTCCTTTAGGGCTTCGCCGCAGTTGGGTAATAAAATAGGGATCAAAATTAGTACCTATATTAGTTCAGTGTTAGACGACTAGAAAATTTATTCCATCGCAACTAGATTACTCGTATTCAAAAATCATCCAAAGGTACAATAGTAGATTGTGTCACAAGGGAGCAAAATGATATATTTACGGCGAGGGCGTACATTAAATCCTGAACGAAGCGAAGGATTCTACAATTGAATCCCGAGCGTAGCGAGGGATTCTAAAGTAGAATCCGGAGCGTAGTGAGGGATTCAAGTGTTAACGCCCGTGGTGAAAATAATTTTGCTACCTTGTGACACATACTGCTTTTCACACCGACTATGAGGAAAATTCAAATACAAACGCTACCTACCAAAATAACGAAATATATAGTTAATCAAAGAGCATCACACATTTTTAATAAAATGAAATGTTAAATTGTTAAATTTATAGTCTCTTATTATTTTATAAAACGTTTATTATTTTTTACGGACGGGACGAATTTACCACTTCCATATTATATTTATGGCCCTCGCCTGCGGCTCGGACCGCAAACACCTGTGATCTGCGCCATTCCTTATTATACCGCCCTCTGTGTGTAATATACTAATAAAGCTTTCTATGGTATGGCATATTCTAAGTAGGTTCAAACTAAAAATACCCTGTTGTCCTTGAACAGAAAAGTATCACTTTGATCCCTCTTATGAGGGAGCAAAATACTTTTTTTCTGAATAGGAGGTGTGAAAAATGTACTTATGACTTAATCGTGAGCTCGAATGGAATACAATCCCAAATGTTTTCACCAACACTGTCTCAAAGCAAGTCGCATTTGAAACATGTCACTCGATTCATCTTCCAGTAGGCTTGTCGAAGGAAATTCGGTGGAAATATTGGCTCGCATCCCGCGTCTGTATGTAGGACACGTATGCATATGCATAGTCGCCTCTCGGGCCAATGCTGCCAAATTTTATTGTTACCAAGACAATTTTATTTTTCTCGTATTTCACTAAAAGGAAAATCCGTTTTTTAACTTGCGAGAATAACGAAGCTTGAACCTTTGTTTTAATAAATAAATGTGCACTTTTAATACTCGTGCACGTATATTGCTTCAATCCCTTTGATTTCGTAATTTGTAGATTAAATGAGAAAATGTTTATATTTAGTACGCTGTAAGATTTCCATAAAAAGTAGGCATATAAGTACTTAATGTAGATATGACAGAGTGTATTCCCCCTTGTACTGAGGGAATTTGAAGAGAAATTTTGGAAAAAAGGGATTTTCAATGCATTTGTCCTTATAAAAACCTATAAGATACTTTTACGCGCGGCCGCACCCACACTGCAGTATTGCGCCCCAATTCCGGATAATATTTTGTATAATATGTTAGGAAAAAGAATAATTGCATATTATTAAACTATAAATTAACTTCACAGGTCACCAGAACACGACGATCAACCGGGTCCTGAGTTCGTATCGGCCGGGGTGTCCCTATTCGTGGGCGGCGGCGCGTGCGGCGGAGGCGTGTTGTACAGGCAGAGATCCGCGCCCGCGTCGCGACCCCCGGCGCACCTCGTACCACCAGCTTCACATGACCGGCTTTGGATGTGGAAGTGCTTTAACTACACGTAAGTGACTACATACCTCTCATTGCCACTGCTACTCGAAGGAGTTTAAAAGAAATGGCCTTCCTTCATTTATATCTCAAAATCCTTAGATAAATTTTATTTTGGTGTGCAATAAACAATTGGTTCTTATCTATTCTAAAATGGAAAAGGCTGACGATAATATTCCAAAAAAACTAAAATCGTCCCCCCTACGGGCATACAGAACTTGCTTAGCCAGGTACTGGCTGTGTCTTAATACAAATATGAGTACCTAACACTTTTCGCCGACAACGATATGGTTAGTCAGTAGTTTATGAGTTTTTTTTGTGGAGACTATCAGTATAGCTTTTATCAGAAAGCCGTGTTCATATATCAAAATATTCACCGGTGCGCTCTCAATTATAAGTATATTCAAGCAGACATGGACTGAAAAACCATAAAAAAATCTACTTTGAATTTTACCGTTATTGTTTATTACAAGTAATTTTACAAAATGCGTTACTTTATGAAATATTTTTCCTTCAGATTTGACAAGAAGGCAAAACCCGTAAACTTTTGGGGAAAAATCTTTAATTAAATTATAACGCTCAGACGTCTACGAAACTCTTTTAAATCGCCGTGGGTTTGGAGATTAAATAATTAACTTTGAAATAAGCATCCAAAACTTTCCGGCTTTGAGATTTTCAGAATAAAAGGATTATGTTTTGTTGTTCACAACTTTAAAAACATGCCTTCTGTCTGGCAGGATTGTTTCCTGCGTAGTGGTATCACCATAACGGGTCCCTTTAGTAACTGTCCATCGTAATTTTGAAAATATATCTATATTTACCCGACTGCGGCGAAGCCCAAAGGAGGGTTATGTGTTTGACCTGTATGTATGTATGTCCGTTCCTGTGTCCGCTCGTAACTCGTACTCAACGGCACATCCGATTTTGATAAATGATACATCATTAGATTCGTCTTGATGGTGCGTCACTGGTTATCAAGTTCGTTAAAATAAACAAAATGGCGGATTTTATGCAGTTTCAAAGTGCACCGCGGTCGGGTTTTTTTTAGTAAAAATTCGGTTATTTTCAATATTAAATCGACTTGCAACTAGTTGCATGGTTACATTATTTTTATTTAGGCTTGTTTAAGTTAAAGTTAAATTTATGAGCTAAAAATATAAGTCGCACAGCAGTGTGCGACTTGACAGTAGTGACATATCGTCATTACTTAAAAAAAACACGTATCTGACACTTAACTCCAGGTAAAAACGCAGTAGGTGTATATGACGTTCGCATGTAACTTTTAATGTTTTTCTCTAGGACGTTTTTAGATACGAGTTTCTTTTCAAAGTACCTAGTGACGATCAGGGCATGCAATACCGGTTTTACTTGTATGAGCCAATACCGAAAAACCGGTTTAAGTAAAACCGGTATTGCATGCCCTAGTGACGATATTTCATGGTAGCTAAGAAGTGGCTTGCCAGATATAGACGTCTAAACTTTACGTGACTGTGGTTAGTATTGTCAGAAATAACATAAATTAGAAGAGTGAAATACCTCAAAATCTAAATTCTTATGTCAAGAAGCATAAATTAGGTATGTTGTTAATGACAGCCAGTGATAACCGCGCGTGTTGTCATCCGCTACACTCCGTTTGAAAGCTGAAAATGTTTTCCAGTAATTAAGTAAAACTTACTGATTGAAGTGGCATTTCAATAAATAAGTTTTCTCCCTTCCAAATAATTAAATAACCAACGATATATAAGAACAGTGAGCTCACTGTTGTTTTATAGTAATTATTACACCCTGTTATCTTGATAGGTACCTACCTAAAAATTTTATGGTAAAAAGTATGTAACTTGAATACCCTTACGAAAACATATAATTTAACTTCAAGGCCTAGATAATTAAGTTGAACCGTTTCCTTAATTCTTTACTTGGCCTCACGGAATCGTAGCCTCGAGAAATAGTCAGTTAATCTATTTTGTTTCTTTTACCTGATAGTATTACGGGACTTAGAAATTATGTCAACATGATATTCTATGAATTGGAACAACGTGTGAGAAATAACTTAATAAGTAATAAAATGCTATTTAGAATTATGTAAACTTATGAGATTGATTACGAACCGTAACATTGGTGTAATAATTCGTGGAAGCATATCAGTGTATAATTTATAACCGGACGGCATGACAAACTACTCCAGGACACCGTCCATTCCAAACGACAGAGACAAAGCGATCTTGCAGTCATATTTTAGCTTTATGCTCTATGCTTCGAGTCGATTAAGGTCTTTTGTTGAAATTTAGGACGGCGAATGAAAAATATCACCGTGAATGGATATGAAAAATGTCATTACGTTGTACGCGGGCGAGGACGGGATTCAAATTAAGTGATAAATGGCACATTGTTACTGCTACAATAGTATGATTTTATAATAAGATCTGGACATGACCGTGTATTTTAAATTTTTAGAGTACCTTCTTTCAAAAGTGTAATATCCTATTATTCTTAGCTGGGTCATTCCACGTAAAAGTAACGCGAGTCACTATTTCATTGTGAGTGTTATTTTATTAAAGATACAATTTTAAGTGACAGTATATCTAGGGATGATAAGTAAAACTTCTTTGGAGATAAATTAAGTATTAAATTTGCATTATGATGATTCAGCACGCAATAAGATCATGACTCGCGTTACCTCTTACCGTGGAATGACCCAGCTACGTTTGCTTCCGACCCTGTTTTCGCTTAAGCCTTAATTCCAGTGCTCTAATTGCACGCTGCATTAGATGATGGTCGTTACACAGAACATAATTTTAGCTAGGCCGTAGGGAGTAGGTAATTACTCAGTTAAGTGGTGTTCCCGTCTATCAGTGGCTTCTGGAATGATATATCGTAACGTCTACGGCAATACGACGGTCAACTCGTTCAAAGGCTATGGCGTAGTATCTTCTTTTTAGGAACTGGACCGCATCGTATGTACTGTAGTGTAACTGACGTAATGTACTTTAGTTGCAAACATCACTTAAGGCTCATTGACTAGTATTAATCAAAGTCGACCTCGCACGCCTTTGTGAGTACTTTCAGGTACCTACTTACCTACTCGGATACACTTACAGCAAACGCTTGCTTTAAATCAGCAGTCCATTTGATGAAAAGTGTTTATCATCGAAATATAATAAGTATGGAAGCGTAACTGAAGCTCAAAATCAGCCCAAGGAATAAGTACTAACGGGGCGGAGCTAGTACTTAGTACTGAAGAAAAAACTGTAGCGGCAAATTAAATTCTCACGTCAGTAGCTTTGTAACCAATCACAGATTTTTGTTTTTTAAACGATATACAACCTATCCAAAAATGAAGACTTCTCAAACTTAATACTAATATTTCTCATAAATGATTTTAGATTCACACATAGTAAACATTAAGTTGATTATCAATACCACTTGATACATAAGATGTATTGATTTTAAAAAGTGGGCGTTGTGGGGCAAGTTTCAATGTCAATTTTGTTAGACGTTATCGTTCCATTATATTTCGATGGTACTTACAGCTTTTCTGAATCAAACTCAAACTCAAACTCATTTATTTCTGTAAGTAGGCCTCAAGGGCTCTTTTACATCTCTGATTCTTTTATTTTCTTTTGGCGCTTTGGTAGATGACCTTCTGGTGAGAAGAAGCGCCTGAAGAAACTCACCAGTTTCTCTTTTAAAAACAACATTACAACAATTGTGACATTATTACATAAGATGACATCTGTAAAATGGAACAAGCATATAACTGGGCACAGTTTTTTTTTACCTTTTACACACAAAACTTAAAACTACATTTTTAGAGATGTGAAGGGTCTCTAGACGTCAAAACACTATAAAAAAATATAGAAAATAGGCAAACATAGACTAAAATTAATGGAGATGTAAGAAGTCTCCGTTGTCAAAACATTATGTTTTGGAGGTGTAAAGGACCTCCAAACGTCGAAATACAAAATGGGAAACGTATGTTTCACGTCGAGAAATAGACTATTAAGCTAACAGTCATTACAACTAGCTACAGTATACATAACAGATATGTATTCAGTATGTCAAAATGCAAATAATGAAATAAAATTACATTAAAATTAAAATAAATGGAACGATACAGCCCGTAGCAGCGACGCCATCTGTAGGCATCATGTACCTAAACCTCTCCGGGACACTGCCCTATTTCGACGACTGCAGCGACTGATGCTTTGGCCATGGTTCTTTGTCATCCAAGTAATCTTGGACTTTATAATAAGCTCTCTTCAAAAGCACAGATTTTATGTAATTTTTAAACGAACTATAAGGCAGTTCCCATGCATCTAGGGGTACCTGGTAATCGACTGGAAAGACAAAAATAACTATTACTTTCCCAACTTTTTAAAAGTGTACCGTGAGATATCTAATTCTATACCAACGGAGTATGTTATCTCGATAAAATAATTGTTATTTTAATTCCTGTCTAGGCCCGTCTCGAAGTTGATTAAATTACTGAAAACCCTTCAGAAATCTAAATTACGTGTTCTCAATTTCTTGTTTACGTTATGTTGAGCTTGCCTGCGAGATATGTGTGCTCAGCGAAATTATCTCGTGACCTCCCACACCGCCGCCACGAGGAGTTGGAGTGAAGTTAGAGCACGGGTCATGTTTGGGCATATACGGTCTAGTAAATTATTTTAGACTAGCTGTACAGGCAGGTTTGTTAGTGGCTTTGAGTTATTCAGACCAGTGCTTTAGGTACAGTACAGGTAGGTAAGGATTAATATACCATTGAAAAGCCAATAAAATGTTGTAACTCTATTTATGACACAGTTACGATAAACACAAGCTGAACATGGCTGCAGGACACATTCCTGATCTCCCCATAGAAAGTATGACCGCGTGACGTGACATCGCGACTATGCTACAGTATGAAGCGTTCCGACGCTTTTTTGTAGGAAAGTCTAAAAATGTGATTTCAACATTGTTGTATCTCGGTGAGTGTCTATGATATTGAAGTAGTTTTTTCACTAATATTTCTATTATTGAGAGGTCTTTCTAAAAAATAACACAGAAAAAAGTTGTAAAATAGCCTATTGTGCTTGACTTCGTCGGCATTTTTGTTGTTTGCGCTTCTTAGGAAAGATGGGCCGCTCTGCCGCTTACCACGCGTTACAGTGTTATGGAGCCAAAGACAGTCAGACACAGGCTTCAAATATACAGAACCTTCCTTTTACATCAGATACTACAACAATGTGTAATACATTATATAAAAAGAGTGTAAAACCCGATACACTTTATTGGAAAGCTCAAAAGAATAATATGCAAACGCGGAAAGAAGATAAACAACAGGCGATGAGCAAACTCTTCCAGATGACTTTCGAAAGTCTGAGTTTTTAAAATAATCAACTAAGATGTAGTGTTGTAGTTACCTACATCCAATACAACAATGATCGTGATTAGTGAATGAAATAAAAATTACAAACATTAGGGTATTCGCATAATGTGGTACTAACAATTCGTTTAAAGTTTCTCTTAATAATAAAATCACCAATAATTGATATTACCTTACTATAAAGCAAAACTTACTTTAGCTCAAATCAATATTACTATACTGCTATATTTACTTCTGCTCGCATTAAACGTGCTTTTATTAGTACATTACTGCAGAGGCCGGGAAGTAAGGAGTTGCGAAGTATGTATAGTGCTTTTCTAATTTATGTAATGAAATAAATTATAAACACTCCAAAAATCAAACTTTATTTTCTAGAGAAATTAAAAGCAAAGTAGTAGGCCCCTCGTATAGCCGCACCGGAAACGAAGTACTTTGTGGCCTATTATAAGGCACGAAATGTTAATATTTCACTGTAGTACGAGTTCACTTAAGTTACAGTTTGGAATGCAATATCGTGCACTCGCGTGCCATCAACCAACGCATGTGTTAAGCGAGCATTATTAATTGACACTACTGGGAATTGGACACTTGAACAGCTCAATATCACCCGATACCTTGGCTTTACGTAATGTTATACGGGTCCTGTTTCAATTATTAAGGGCCATTTTCTTTGTTACCCGTGTGCATATGCAATACATTACGCATACCTCCCAGGCCCTTACCACTGTCCTTTCCCAGGCCCATAAAAGGGTCCTTCGGGGACCCTATGTGGGACTCACCCCCTCAGATGGAGAAGGCATACCCACTAAAACCACAATGGTGGCTAGCTAGCTTCTGCAGCGGAGCCTGCATCGACGGCCCGTTGCAGCTACACGTCGAAAGTGGCCAAAACTCCTCAGGAGCTCGCGACCGAGGTTGTGGGGGGCCTGACGTCTAGGAGGCCAAGGCCGGACTGTACCTGCTGCTTTTCTGCTGGATCTGCAAAGCTAACGGAAGATGAGGTGGGAGAGTAGCTTAGACTCATACGGATTTGACTTTGTTGGGATTCAGTAAGTCGAATAAGGGGGTTGAATGTGTGGCGACTAGTTTTATTGTAAACGTTGACACTATTTTAGAATATTAATTTATTAATTTATCATAATTTGTTTTAAATATGAATCAGCGACGCGCGCGCAGGTTCAACGACCGGTGATGCATTCACCTCGGTTCGGGTTCCCCCGCCGCGCCGTGTGCACATCGTGTGCGCTCGGAAATCCCAGTTAGTCGGCATTTAATCTTTCTCGAGGCTGGACGCTGCCCGCGCGCCGCCTGAGCTAACGGTTCTTTCTTACGCGCCGAGACGCGAGTCGATTTATTGATTTGCGCAAGGCGCGATTTACTCTTTAACTTTTATATTCGCTTTCTTATATGTGCTTTCTATCCTCTGTGCTTTTTCTGCCTTTCTTCCGAACTTATTGTGCTGTGCTTAAAACTGTTATTTCTTTCTTTTGTGCTTGTGACTCTTGTGTGATTCTGTGTTTCTCTATCGCTACAATATAGAACGTTTAATGTGGAACTAGCTTGTTTAATTAATCTCGTTAGGCTAGTCACCCACATAATTGGTGACCCCAGTTGAAAAGGACGGTTGTGTAACGGACATTTTATATTTGAATTTTTAACGGACATTTTATATTTGAATTTTTAACGGACACTTTTTGAATTTTATCTTTTAACGGACGTTTATTTTAATGTTTTGAGCACATATTTTAGCGAATTGACGTTTTATTCGAAGTTTTAATGGACAATTGTTTTAAAAGATTAGAAATCGTGTTTTAGCGGGCAATTTAGAATTTTAATCATGGGATTAGACGATGCAGCATCTACCACTCCGGTTGCTCCAGCCGCTGGACCGAGCACTCGTGACTCAGCTGTTAGTCATATTAGTGTCAAGGTGCCGCCGTTTTGGCCAGATAAACCAACTTTATGGTTCGCTCAGCTGGATGGACAGTTTATGCTGGGAAAGGTTACGAGTGACTCCACTAAGTTTTATCACGCCATATCAGTTTTGGACTATAAGTATGCGGCAGAAGTTGAGGATATTATCACTTCACCACCGGAGGTTGATAAATATGGGACTCTGAAAAGGGAGCTTATTTCTCGTTTATCAGCTTCCAAGCAGGAGCGTCTTAAGCAGTTGACATTGAAAGAAGAGCTCGGGGACCGGAAGCCGAGCCAGTTCTTGCGCCACATTCGGAGTTTAGCTGGTGCAGATTACCCGGATGAATTTATTCGCCATTTGTGGTCGAGCCGATTACCTCCCATGTTGCAGAGCATAGTGGCGTTCCAGGACGATTTGTCTCTGGAGGCCGTGGCGAAGATGGCGGATAAGGTTCATGAGGTAGCGCCACCAGTACCGGGTTATCAGGTAGCTGCAGCTTCTTCGGCCAGTGTCCCAACTTCGGTGCTAGACCAGTTACACCGGAAGATCGACGCGTTGACGCAGAGGCTTGACGCGATGTCCACCTCCCGGGGTCGCCAGGATAAGCCCCGGTCGAGGTCCCGCGGCAAGCCACGAAACCGGTCGAAGAGTCATTCGCGGGCGAGCAAGCCAAGCGGCGACGGCCAGCGGCTGTGCTGGTATCACTTCAAGTTTGCGGATAAGGCAGATAAGTGCATTTCCCCTTGTGCGTACCCAAAAAACTAGTAGAACGGTCGCACGTTGCGACCAGTGAAAGTGCATCAGTGTCTAACCGTTTATTTGTTACGGATGTAAAAACAAAGGTACAATTTTTAGTGGACACTGGATCGGACTTATGCGTTTACCCGGTCAGTTTTTTGCGTGCGCAACGACGTCATAAAACTACTTATGAACTTTATGCCGCAAATAATACTACTATTAGTACCTATGGTTGGCTAAGCTTGTCGCTAGATTTTAATTTACGCCGTATGTTTTCTTGGCGCTTTGTTATTGCTGATGTGAGCAAACCCATCATAGGGGTGGATTTACTCTCATTTTATAATTTGCTTGTCGATGTTCGAAACGCTCGCTTAATTGATAACACTACCACGCTTTCATCAGCTGCTCTAGTTGCTTCAGCTTGCGTATGCCCACAAATTAAAGTGATTTCAGGGGACACGCCATACCATGTTTTACTAGAAGAGTACCCTGATATTGTGAGACCTTCTGGTAATCCTGTAGAGCGAAAATGCAAACACCAGACACAGCATTTTATTAAAACTACTCCTGGGCCGCCTGTGTGTGCAAGGCCGCGACGTTTGGCGCCAGATCGTCTTAAAATTGCAAAACAGGAATTTGAGGATATGGTGCGCACGGGTGTTGCGAGACGATCGGAGAGTCCTTGGTCGTCCCCGTTGCATTTGGTACCTAAAAAGGATAATAGCTGGCGTCCTTGTGGCGATTATCGCGCTCTTAATTCCCGCACTATTCCTGATAGGTACCCAGTGCGGCACATTGCTGATTTCTCGCATAACCTTTTTAATTGTAAGGTGTTTAGCAAGTTAGACTTGGTGCGCGCATATAACCAAATTCCTGTGGCGCCTGAGGACGTACCGAAAACGGCAATTACCACTCCTTTTGGACTTTTTGAGTTCCCGTATATGAGTTTTGGATTACGTAATTCAGCATCCAGTTTTCAGCGGTTTATGGATGAAGTCCTCAGGGGTCTGGATTTTTGTTTTACGTTCATCGATGACGTTTTAGTAGCCTCCGCCAGTGACTCAGAACATAACGCGCATTTACGAGCGGTGTTGGAACGGTTTAATGATTACGGCATATTACTTAACGCTAGTAAATGCGTGTTTGCTGTTCCTGAAATAGAGTTTTTAGGTTACTTGGTTTCCTCCGAGGGTACAAGGCCGTTAAACGACAGGGTAAAGGCAATTCAAGATTTTTCGAGACCTAAAACAATTAAGGATCTGAGGCGTTTCTTAGGGGCTCTTAATTTTTATAGGCGGTTTATTACAGGCGCTGCAAAACTACAGGCTCCTCTCCATGCACTACTAAGTGGTCCAAAGGTGAAGAGCAGCAGCCCCGTAATCTGGACTCCAGCTTTGGAGGAGGTTTTCAATGCTTGCAAGTCAAGTATTGCAAACGCCACTCTCTTAGCGCATCCAGATTCTGCCGCTCCTTTAGCAATTGTCACAGACGCTTCAGATTTCGCGATCGGTTCAGTAATACAGCAGGAGGTCAAGGGCCATTGGCAACCCTTGGGATTTTTTTCTCGGAAGTTGACCCCTGCACAAGTAAAATATAGTGCTTACGATCGCGAACTCTTGGCAATTTACGAATCAGTGAAGTACTTTAGACATATGATAGAGTTAAAACCATTTTTTATACTCACTGATCACAAACCAATTATCTCAGCTCTGAAAAAGTCCCTTGATTCATGCTCTCCGCGACAGTTCCGATATCTCGATTTTATTAGCCAGTTTACTACGGATATACGGTATATACCCGGCGAGGAGAATGTGGTCGCGGACTCACTATCGAGGACAGACGCTATTACCGACGGACTTGACTTACACGCGTTAGCATTGTCTCAGGATACGGACACCGAGCTGCGAAATTTGCTGAAAATCGGTTCATCGCTTGTTTTGCAAAAAGTCCCTTTTGGAGCCGTTAAGCTATTTTGCGATGTGTCCGGTCCAGTCCAACGTCCCTTTGTAACATCCGAATTTCGGAAAAATGTTTTTAACTCCCTTCATGGACTTAGCCACCCTAGCGCTAGGAACACTATAAAGTTAGTGACTGAGCGTTACGTGTGGCCGGGAATAAAAAAAGATTGTAGGGAATGGGCGCGTGCGTGTATTCCTTGCCAGCGGTCTAAAGTTTCACGACATGTACACGCACCCATTCATGATTTTAAAACGCCTTCAGGTAGGTTCTCGCATGTGCACATCGACCTAATCGGCCCAATGCCCATGTCTAATGGATATAGATACTGTCTTACGGCTGTGGATAGATTTACGCGTTGGCCGGAGGCAGTACCTTTACAGGACATCACGGCGGAAAGTGTAGGCAAATCTTTTATCTCGATGTGGATTGCGCGTTTTGGTTGCCCTCAAAATATTACTACAGATCGAGGCAAACAATTTGACTCGAACCTATTTCGTCAAATTGCGACGATTACTGGTTCACGTCACTTACAAACTACTGCGTATCATCCGGCAGCTAACGGATTAGTGGAACGGTTTCACCGTCAGCTTAAGGCTGCCATAATGTGTCACGCAGATGAATGCTGGACTGAAACCCTTCCACTAGTACTTTTGGGTATACGTAGTGCATGGAAGGAGGACCTGTCTGCTTCGACTGCCGAGTTAGTCTACGGCGAGCCGTTAAGACTCCCCAGTGATTTATTCCTCCCCACTGCTAACCAACTGACAGACTACACTGACTTCTTGTCACGTTTGCGTTTGCATATGAGGAACTTGCAACCAGCGGCGGTAACTCGACATGGTTCTGCCAAAATTTTCGTTTATAAGGATTTGGCTACAGTTTCGCACGTTTTTATACGGCAGGATTTTGTCCGTAGGTCGCTACAGCCACCTTATGCTGGCCCCTATAGGATTGTTGAAAGGTCGGATAAATATTTTAAAATTGATGTCGCCGGTAAAGAAGTTTCAATCTCAATCGATAGATTGAAACCGGCCTACATTTTATCAGAGACACCTGGTACTTCTAAAACGTCATTGACTGTCCCTCCTAGTACTGTAAGCGTTCCTTCAGAACAACCAAAAACAGTTAAAGTGTCGCGTTTTGGTCGCCGTATACGTTTCCCCGATTATTATCGACCCTAAAGGTCTCCGGGGGGGCTGATGTGGCGACTAGTTTTATTGTAAACGTTGACACTATTTTAGAATATTAATTTATTAATTTATCATAATTTGTTTTAAATATGAATCAGCGACGCGCGCGCAGGTTCAACGACCGGTGATGCATTCACCTCGGTTCGGGTTCCCCCGCCGCGCCGTGTGCACATCGTGTGCGCTCGGAAATCCCAGTTAGTCGGCATTTAATCTTTCTCGAGGCTGGACGCTGCCCGCGCGCCGCCTGAGCTAACGGTTCTTTCTTACGCGCCGAGACGCGAGTCGATTTATTGATTTGCGCAAGGCGCGATTTACTCTTTAACTTTTATATTCGCTTTCTTATATGTGCTTTCTATCCTCTGTGCTTTTTCTGACTTTCTTCCGAACTTATTGTGCTGTGCTTAAAACTGTTATTTCTTTCTTTTGTGCTTGTGACTCTTGTGTGATTCTGTGTTTCTCTATCGCTACAATATAGAACGTTTAATGTGGAACTAGCTTGTTTAATTAATCTCGTTAGGCTAGTCACCCACAAATGTACTGGCTATGTTGTACCGGTCAGTCTCAGCTTCTGGCTGTCGGTTATACAATACAATCATACCTTATTGCACACCAAAAGAAAAAAATACAATGCAAACGTATATAAAAATAGTGGTAAATTATAGGCGGTCTTATCGCTAAAGAGCGATCTCTTCTAGACAACCTTTGTGTAGCAGAGTCGATGCAAGTTTAACAAAAATAAATCAGTAGGTGATGAGAAATAAACGATGCAAAAGACAAAGAATGCACACAAATAACTAAATATAAGGGAATTGATAAACATACATACATATACACGATGATTTTTAATCGGTGACCGGGAGTAGAATAATATTAATATCTAGCTAAAATTAAACATAATAGGCGAGGTCTCACGTAATTACCCCACTGTTCAATAAATTAAAAGTTAAAACACAATTTAAACTAATAATTACTGGTTACATGGTCACCCTACATTCATTATTGAAGCAAAGTCACATGATCACGATATGTTAAGTCGTGCCATCACTTTGGCGGAAAAATTGATAGATCTTAAGTCAATGGAGTTGATGACAATGACAAGTTATTGCTCATAAATTATGATTGCCATTAATTTTTTAAAGAGGTTGTAAGCTTACTGATACAGATGAGTTGGGTGACAAGGAATTTAGGATAAAATGGATTTCAAAGTAAAAATTATCATAAATCCTCAAATTTACCATCTACTTTCGTATTAATCTAGTTTAATAGGTTTTTAAGGTTTTTGTAATTTTACTCGTTTAAATAAAGCCATTTAAATGGATTAAAGTCTCCGATATTTCGTTCTTATTTCATCATCGGAACAGGATTGCTGCAAGCACCCAGCCCGAAGGGCTTATAACTTATAATTCATATTCGCTGTATTATATAAATGAGTAGGTATATGCAATTATCTGTGAAGTCAAGGTTAAACAAGACACGTTCGTCGAAGTTACCTACCTAACCTAGTTTCCACTTTTGCAAATAGTAAAAAAAGTAAGGAAAATAAAAAAATATTGTTTGCTATTGTTACGATTCTACATAAAATAATTATTATTTAAAACATTTTAAGCATTCTGACCTGTGGCTCTGTTCTTAAAACTAAAATTATAAACGTATTTCAGGAACCAGCTATCAACGGATGGAGTCACGATAACAGCTCCATCGGAAGCCGGTCGTTGGTCTCTTTGGGCTTTATCCCTCTCCAACAGAGGCCTGCGGTTCTCTGCACCTCGCACCATCAATGTCTTCAGACCCATCCAGCTGGACTTTGCCCTGCCACCGGCCTTGAAGGTTGGAGAAACGGTGGAGATCGATGTCAAGATTACCAATAACATCAACAACTGTATGGATGTAAGTACGACCCCTCTACAATGTCTATTTTAATTTTTCAGCAGGTAACTAAGTAGTACTAACATCAATAATTTTCATTCTAGTCTACAAATACATAATATAATAAAATCGTAGAAATTTCATGTTTGTTCGCACTTCATGCAGAAACTAGGTACCTACTGGACCGATTTCTATGAAATTTGGTATACCTACCAGTGGCGTGGCGTCAAAGATGTCCTTGGGCAAGCCGGTGCAGATTTGGCGTATATTTTCCTTAAGAGCTGTAGAATAAGTGCTCAATTGCCTGATATTAGGCAAGCCGGTAGGAATCGAGTTCTTTGGACACCACGCTACTGATACCTACAAATAGATTATGACCTCGGTTAACAAATAGAATATTTAAAATTAATATAGAATATTTTTTATCCGACTTATTCCATCCCCGCGAACGAAGTTGCGGGCGAGTCCACTAGTCTACAAATAATACAATTGTGATGTCTTGTGAAAAATTAAAAGAAACAGTTCTAAACCAAAATACGGGTAAGCATAATATACCTTATCAAAGTCAGCTGCCACAAAAATCAAAGAAAAACTCATATCGAGGCAAAAATCCAAGACCAACAAGACGAGAAAGCTTCGTAAATAATAAATGGATACCATCTGCTTACAACAGAAAACAATTTTACTTTGTAAAAAATATTCATCAGAATTCTAGTACTTATACAGCATTATGAGATAAAATGTCAGAATAAACAAACACGGCCTAACCAACGTTTGTGTGAAATCCTGCGGTGCAATAACATAAGAGAATAAATTGTGTTTGGTTAGGACGGAAACCTTCATAAATATTATCACTCTTATTTGTTTAACTTGTAATCGTACGGACTCACGAATTAATTACATTATTTACGGCCCCATTCAAATAATGTGAAGGTATTTCTTTTGCACCTGGCATGCTATGGTTAAGACTGCATAGGTAGGCAATCTATTTAATTTAAGAGTGTTTTGGTTTTACGATTAGTTTACCGCCCTTAATTTTATTTTTACAAAAATACTTTATACTAACTTCATTCTAAAAATTTTTAATCGGTTTCTTTTTATTAAAATAAACTTAGTTTTAAACCTTAATCTGTAATCAAGTTTTGCGTCTATTCAATTTTAATTTTAAAATCAAAAGTCGTTGAATTTTAAATTCGCCACCCAGTAAAATAAATAATTAGAAAGTTTTGTAATGTTACCTTTCTAGTAAAAATGATGGTAAGTATTACTCTACACATTAAGGTATATATAATCTATCATTCATAATGGTAACGCTCAAACTTTACAATTTCACTTCTGTACTCCAACTCGGTATATTCTCGTAAACAAAGTTAATATGATTTGTTTTATCTATAACTATAACAGCCCAAGCGTGATAATCGACAAGGCTAGTATGTAAAACCTGTAATAGATCTTCGCAAACTTTACTTTTAAGTGTTCAATATACACGTAGCGTTTGAAGTGGGATTTGCCCGCATCCCGCGCGGCGTGGTCCACACATCGTGATTTGTTTGCGTTTGGCGTCGCTCATCGAATCTAGATTAGGGATTTCCGCAAAGCCGGGATATTCGGGCTCGGTAAACGGGAACGATTAGGATATCCATCAAGTTAGCGCTCGTAGTTACGGTATATATTGGACTTTGTGATTTAATTTAATTGGTCGACATTTATTTAACTAATATGATGATTAGTCAGGTTATAGCTAGACAGAAAAGGGCCGACTGATGCCGTATTTTACAATTTTCTCTTTGTGCGAAAATTGATTAATTTATGGCATCCTTATATGGTGTCCCACAAATATATAAGAGATACCATTAAATTAAAGCATATTAAATAAACGTTATTTATATGGACATGATAAATATATACATAATATATAGGTAAGTATAAAAAGCTATGGAATCCTGGCTCTTACCTATACGTTTTTCGGTACTTATGTACGAAATATGATTTGAATATGATTATAAGTTTAAAGGTCTGCTTAGATTAAAAAAAAATACATCGAAGGGGATTTCAATAAATCGCTTTTACGCCGCCACAAGCGAACATCTATAAAATGTTTCAGTATCAATGTAATATCAGAACGTACATTTAGTATTGAGTTATATTCTTTGAAGTGATAAACAGAATATCTTACAGCTATATAAATATGGTGAACTTGAATAGGAATAATATGGGCAAACAACCAATTACGAAGATCTTCCACGCGGGTGCCCTGGGCAAGGTTCCCGGCAACACCCCGGCCCCTTCCCCACGTTTCTATTGGCCTAAATATCGGACAAATCAACAATACGAATCTCACCTCCAGAAACAGGTATTAATTGGGAAACCCCTCATTAAGAGCAGATTTTCGGGAGTACATGGGATTATATTTTCAGATTAAAGCTTTAACGTCTCATAAAATTTCTTGCATGCTGAACTGAATGCACGTGAATTATGCTGGTTGAAATGACAAATTTTCCTTTTTTATATATTTACCTCAAGTAAGGACATATTTATAAGGAGGGGCTGAATTTACTGATTTATTTTGTTCCATAAGACTATTAATGTAAAATGACAATATTAGAACTATATTAATATAACCTATATTAATGTAAATAAATACCATCAGGAATACGTGGTTAAAATTTTTCGGGTTTTTCGGGCCCACGCTGTATAAATCGGTAATTTGGGTATTTTAATGTGTCGTAAGAATATTGTTAGTTGTCTCATCATTCTTAATTTATACTTAACGTACAGAAGCTTCTTCTTCACTACTAACTTTTTTTGACCAATGTTGAAACCCGTAAATATAAATTAATGACGTAAAATATGCAACCTAGCTCACAAAACAAAGGCGGCCAACAAGTTGAGGCCCTCCTGTGGCTTTTTCCTCATACTTTCCATAAGATATATGTTCCTATTTACTACTTTATGGAAATAAACGACACAGGTAGATCAAATTGTTAGGGTACGGCAAAATATTGTGAGTTTTATCTTTATATACAACGGCACAGAGTAGCTTTCTTTTCTGAAAAATCTTTTAAAACTTTCCGCTAAACTCTCGATTTTGCATGAGTTTCATGAATTACTTAAATTTTAATATAACATTACAGGTGATTTGTAACACTATACATTTATGTTTTGAAGATATTATATTTCCGTGAAGAGCCTATAATGTTTTTTTGTAATGTAACCGCAGGTAATGTGACGAAGTGGAATCTTGGTGAGGTTTAAACTAAAAGATGTTCAAAACGTTTGATTATACCAAGCTGCAATTTTAAATATTTTTTTTCTACTCCTGTACTTTGATCTGTCTTTTACTTGGTCACGAACACTAATATAAGAACATACTTACATAATATGAGTTCAGAGAAGTCTATACTCTATTCCCCATAACAGCACTAGTGTCGTTATAGTCGCAAAACGATACTGAGCCACAGACTTCTAAATCTAGGTTAAACTTAGGTCAAGGATTACGTGTTCAATACAATAATTATGTTTTATATTTATATTTACAATAAAAATACACAACTACCAACTTAACAGACAAATAAATTCCTGCTGTTTTTAAGAAAAACAAAACGTTCCGAATTAAATTCATTGATGCCAACATAAAAAAAAAATATTTTTCATCACACTTGCTCGAAAATGGTGCATTACACGTAAGATTTGCGGGCCGTAAATGACCTATTACGCCCTAGGGCGTAGTGGTTTTCTTTTTAAATTTGAAACGCTGGTTATGTTTTACTCTTATATGTCATGGTCAAAGGAAACGCCAACTTACTTTTTTAACTTTTATCACTGAAATATTTATTTCAAGATAACTGTTATTGCAAATACATGTAAATACATATTTCGGTAACATTAATTAAATGTTTAAATAGTGTATTTCAGTATTTTGCAAATATAAAATCAACCATTTTAGGTCTTTACCGCTATGGTTTCCGAACGTGACTTGACTTTCGCATTGTCTATGACATATGTCACTAATGTCACTTTGATGTTTTAATATTTTCTTGTCATACTGGGACGATTAGTAAGGTTATATTATTAAGATTTCCTTACAAGTGTGATGAAAAACATTGTGTGTGCCACGGGCGGTAAAGGAATTACAAACTCGTGTTATTAAAGCCCTCGGTTTCACCTCGGGCTTATAACAAACACTCGTTTGTAATTCGTTACTTACCGCCCTAGATACACAATGTACTATTTAATATCGTCACTGCGTGTCACTAGCGAGTATACGTTAAATTTACCATAGACACATACTGTCAGTCGTATGTCATATTTGCCTTGTTTGCACGCTATGTTTTATTTTATATTTTAAAACCTAGTCGTAGAAAAAGTATTGTAAGCAACGTTGTATAATACAGTCAAAAAACGCTCATGGCGTCTCTATTTGCGATACTCGCCGCCGCGGCGGCTCGTATCGCAACTCGCACCATTCGCATTTTTTGAGCCTACTTATACAACTGTTGCATAAAATACTATTATATTATCTAGTCGAATAAAAACTTATCTAAAAGCAGTCTCTGATAAATTAGATTCTGTTTGATACCATTTGGTCTGTTCTTAAGAAGTCCCTAACATTTAGTAGCACAATTAACGCTACGGCGTGTTATTGACATAACGCGTTAGGGATACTCCCTATTGCCCACACGCTACCCTCACATAGACAGGAATTAATATTTGATCGCACAACAAAAGCTACTATGATTGAGTAACAAACAATGAGATTTGTCGTTGGGTACTGTCAATACGAAATAATGGACCTTCCGGGGTTTGTTACATTGATATTTTGCGGTTTCTTACAAGGCGTATTTTTTATCTTCCACTGATGGATTCGTTTCGATCAATGTTTGTTAAATTATATAATTACATTTTTAACCAAAGTGAGAAAAAATTGATTTTCATACATGAGTGATTGAGGATAGATTATCTGAAAAAATCCACATTCAAAGCAATACAAATATTATTTTTTAATGTGTGTAAGCGATCAGGAAAGCGGCGATAAGCGTGCTTTAACTATCAGGTGGTCCAAAAGGTTAAAATTCGAACTGGGAGGCAATTGCGTTCGCTCACGATCGTCAGCCTTGAGGGGCCGACTAAGGAGATATACAAGTTATGATTTTATGATTGTTTCTTATTGTTCCAGGTGACAGCCCTATTGGCTCTAAGCGCGGGGGCAGCATTTGCGAGCACTGGAGCTCTGTACGTCACTGAGCGGCTGAGACTGGGACCACGTGGAGGCACCCAGCTCGTGGTCAGGGTCGCCGTCAATACTCCAGGCAGGAAAAATATTACTGGTATGCGAAAGACAATTTAATTACATACTTATTATGCGCAACCATAAACTAATGCACAATTTTGGTGTATTAGTAAAGTCCCAATAGTTCATTACACAACTAGGGTGGTAAAACAAAGAACGGCCGAGATCGCAGATGTTTGGGGCCCGAGCTGCAAGCGAGGGACGTAAATATGCGATCGAGGGCTTTCTTTACTACCTCCCGTGCTGTGTACATCATTTTTTGTCTACACTTGGCCAGAAAGCAGTTTTTTCCGTACGCATAGCGTGCGGGAAAAGCCACATTATGGCCAGGTGTGGCATAAAATATGTTATATGATTCTTATAGTCTTGATAAAACGTGATTATATTATTTTGAGCAAAACAAAATCTACATACTTAGACATGGTGAAGCTACCATAGAATTTGAACAAAAAAAAAACACCTAGTCTTCACTAAAATCAATCAAAAGTGTAACTTAACTTTTACAGAAACTAAAAAAGTATTAATTATCATCACTTGACCTCCAAAGCGGTTAAAAATTAGGCCAAGGGGACAAAGTTGTAAGATATTCGAGACATTCAACCAGGGAGGTAATCTGCGAAGCAAAATATTTTAATGAACTTGCCAAGTCGAATTCCTGAACTGAGTCTCAGACATAATTGTGAAATTAAAATCTTGGCGAAGTCGGTGGCTCTTGGCGTAACAAGTGTGATCGTCCCCGGGGCGTAAGAGTCTCTAGAATTGTCAGAGCAATTTCCGAATCGACTTACGAAGTTTTTGAGGGATTATAGGATTTACATTTTAGGAGGAATACAAATTATACACATCGTATTACTTGAACTAATTTATAATCATAAAAATAAGGTATTATAGCAACATGAATCGTAAGCATATTACATATCGTATCATCATGCATGAGCAACGGTTGCGTAAAGGCCACATACACTGCGAGAGACGTGATTATTGCTATTATAAAAATATTTTGATCAAACCGTTTCGTAATATTTTCGGAGTTGTTCGCTTCAAGCGATTCTATTCCTTAAAGCATTGACTATTCCGGATGCTAGTGGAACGTATTTCAGTGATAAAATATTGTTGGTGGAAAATTTCATCTTGGTGCGCTTCAGTTTGCCTTGTCAACAATCTCGACGTAGACTCGATCCTATCTTTGTACGAAGTTGCTGGATGTTCTGTTATTACAAGTCTGTAACTCATTTTATGGTAATAGAGCACAAAAAAATCAAATTATGCGCATTATGTGTCTGAATGGAATTTATGAGGATTCAAATTCTAAGGGCATTTGCGGTGGCTTGGTGTAAGAAATTGATATTAATTATAATTCATTTACTTAACTAATGGCTCCTTGGCATGTCTTTTTAGTCAATGATAGTTTGTGGAACGTTTCTAATAATCATACGTGTTGCTAGTTTAGTTTCTTTAGAACGTCATGTAAGTTGACGTTGGTGTACACATGTAGTATTGTGCAGCGTTAGGGAATTTGGCTCTAAGAGATAGTTTTTAATGGCATCTGCATTCGTTGATGCGTCGGCATCATCATTAGTGACTGTATGTATAGCCCCGAAATTATCTAATTTCCACACAAACATTGGAAAGAAGAACGTTATTTTTTCAAAAGAAGAACATTATAAGGCACAATAAGTATGAAATAATTGGGCTAACTCTAAAAACATTAAATTGAAGGAAATTTGCATAAAATATACAATAAAGAACCTCGACCCGCCACGATGGTCCCATGTGAGTTGTCTGGCTTATTCGTTGCATATTTTATATCAGAAATATTATCTTCTCTAATACCTCTAAGGGTAGCGATTAATTAAGTTGTCCGTGGTCAATCGTCAGCGTGGCATCAATTAGCATTTAGATTGAAACCAGTACGCAGATCATCAGATGCAAATTTGTGAATTATGCATATAGAATTTGCAGTATTGTGATAACTTGTTGACGTATTCGAGCACGGATTCGATATCGGCCGTGTGGTGTGATTTAACGGGCAATTTAAGCAAATAATTGCTCAAGCTTCGCCAGCAAAATTAAATCACTATACGAATCTGGTCAATGTGTATACAATTTTGTTGCAAATAATATAAATTTCCAACATAAAATATTGCTTTATAAAATATGTGATTATACTTTCATCATTTGTACGAATCGTGACAGTTAAATTCAATTAAACGCGATATTTCTCGTTTATTTGTTGCTCTGGTAAAATACGGTCACACCTCTTGTTTTCCAAAAACTGCATCAGTTTGTATGTATAACAAGGACGGACATTAATATAAAAATCTACGTGGAATCGGTTTCTATATCGTACGGGTGTGTGCCGGCCATAAACCTGCTAGATTCTATTACCTCAGCAATACGACCGTATCCTGGAGAGCCCATTTGCGACCCCGGGCTGTAGGGCAAATGAGAAACAGATAGCGGGAACGGCTACCAACTGCTATTTGATTTCCGTCGGAACTTGCTAGCTTCGATACGTATCTACGAATGTGTTTATGTATTCATCGGAATTTTATACTGATATAAGAAATTTATTAAATTAAGTTTATAATGGAGGAGTTATACCTACTTAAACTTATAGTATTACTTATACTTATATCTGTTAAAATTATACGAGTCCTAATTAGACAGTTCTGAGTGAGACAGTGAAGTTATTGTCGAAAATAAACCGTCGTAACCTTAGCTTAATAAGAAGAAGCCTAACCTAAGCGTGAAGAAAAAAAATGACGTGCTAAGCTTTGTTTAATTTCGGAATTTTTACAGTGTTTTTTTTTCCTTTCCGCTTTCGCTCCCAACTCACGCTTAGAAGAAACTGGTACTCCCATAAAATATAGTGATAAAAATCCTCCACAGAGAACGAGCACAAAGAGAGCATGCATGGAAGGAAATAAAATAGTTTTATGCTAGCTTAGGAATAAAATTGCGATTGTGTCGTGAATTTGGGTATTTTATTGTTGATTAATCATATACCTACTTGGTGCAAAACTCAAGATAAAATTGAATGACATAGAGCCTAGTCATTCGAAGTGACCACCAAAAATGATTAAACTCCTATACTTTTATTTCAATAACTACCTACATTGTGAAACACGCTGGTCTTTTCACGCTGGGCTTTTGAAACCAAAATGGTTTTAAATGGATCACAAAATGAAAAACATACCCCTATTTCCGAAAATTAGGGGTACTGGAGCTTAAGAATTTGCTTTGGAGCTTACATAATACTTACCTATTGCGTGGTAGTGCTCCCGCTGTACCAAAATTGCGGTCCAATGTATTGAACGCACTTTGCTTATGGCTTTACGGTTCAAATCTTACATTTGGATTGAAACCCAGTTTTTCCCCCTTTTTTGTTCTGCTTGACTTATCAGTTTTTAGCAACGATTGCAAAAAATACCGATTGGATAGGTAGTTAAAAATGCGAATACCTAGACAGTCATACGTTTTATATCACTTATCATATTAGTAGCGGTCAACCGGCAACCAATAGGTACGTACCGTAGGACCTGCTCGACGTAGGCGGGTCAATTTCAGAGCGTTTCGACCGCGGCGGTTTTTCTCATTCGTTTTCAAACAAATATAGCAACAATGGGTGGTGACCATAGTTAACTTTTATTATAAATGATAGACTGTATCGAGGATACACATGATTTAATCAAAAGTTGTCGTCACTCGATAGTCCTTTGCGGTAAAAATCGAGTGACACTAATGAATTAAAAAAAAAACGGTGGAAAAACGCCTGAAATCGACCCAGGCCGTGGCAGGCCGTAATGGCTTTCGCTTGGCGGACGTGCAGTAAACCACAGCAAAGAAAACTAAACAACTATTCGACATAAAATTATTATTTTGGAAACTTATTGTTTTCCAAGACAAACTTACCTATATCGATCTCAGTTTAGGTAAGTCTGATGATTCAACACTACCTAATACTAAATTCACAATAGCACGTATTATTTTTCCAGTGGAAGTGACGGGATATAGCGCCGACAACTGCTCCGTGTCGTACTCATCCTTCAACAACGAGACTCTAGTGGGCTCGGTGATCCGGTCAGCGAGCGTACTGGTGCTGCCTGAAGGACTGCATCGCAGCGACACGCAGAGCGCGTACTTCTGTGCTAACGGTGAGTGAACAAGCTATTATAGCGTCGACAACTGCTCCAGGTTGTACTATTTGTTCAACAAAGAGACAGCTAAGCTCGGTGACCCATTCCGCGAGTATCCTAATTTTAGCCGCACGCAGGGACACGCAAAGCGCCTTCTTCTGCGGCAACACTATGATAGCATGCTAGGCATGCAAGGATTCTTTGGTGAAAGCTATGTCCAGCAGTGGGCGACTCTGGCTTGATGATAATCATGAAAAAGCCCTTTGGCTAACAGTCTTCTATACTTATTCCAGAACATCTAGCGGTATCAAGCCGAGGTTCGTGGGAGTGGCAGTGGGTGGCAGCGCCACGGAACCGTGCCGGTCTTGTACTGGAGTTGCGCGCTCAGGGAGCCGCGCACGTCGCATTATCCGCTGTGCGAGAACCCTCTGATGCTATGTACCGAGTCGTGTTCGAAAGAAGCCGAGTGTGGATTGCTAGAGGGAAACATGGTGAGCGGTTTACTCTTTTGTCTCTTTATTTGTTCTGACAAAAAAAATAGCTATACCTATTACAAAAAAGATACGCTGCAATCTGTGGCTGCAACATAATTTTGCTACATTCGTGGCGACAATTCCTTTTTTGTCAACACACACTTAACTAGATGCTTTTCGAATTCCAGGCTACGATGTTCATCTCGCCAGTGCGGAGCAAACGGAAAGCGATGAAGAGTGCTCAGGGGCGGAGTCATGGTGCGCTTGGTGGGTCTGGTGGGAAGGAGCGCGGCTGTCTGTGGGTCGCGGCGCGGCGCCCTCTGAACGCAGGCTGCTGGTGTGGCCGCTCGCTTCCGATATGAGGATCAAATACGTCGGCTTTAGTGCTCTATGGGGAGACAAGGCCGATTTTAGGTTAGTTATATCCACTAATACATTGTTTTTAGATACTGAAGCGTTATTGAGATTTCTGGAAGAGAGATTGCTTGGACGCAGTGTGGCGGGTGTGGTAGAAGGCGGCTGTTGGTTGCATTCTTGCACCATCTGAATGCAATAGTCATAATGCAGCCGTTCGCCCTCAACCAGGGTAGGTATAAAATAAAAAATAAAATAGTTTATTTCTGCAAGTAGGCCTCAAGGGCTCTTTTACAAGTCTGATTCTAAATATGTAGGTATTATTTCTTTTGGCGCTTCGGGTAGTGACCTTCTGGTGAGAGATATAAATTATTATTCGTACTGTGGGGAAAGAACGCCGATTATAGTTTTCTTAGAATAAGATTGTTGGGAGAGAGACTCATAAGACTGATAGAATTTGTTACAACTGAGCAATCTTATAGAAATGAGGCTGTCATTGTGTGCCTTCTCACGATAGAGAGTAGGTATGTCTAATATGCCTTTGGCTGGTTCAATACCTACATGGACGTAGGTCTTTTAGTTTTATCGACATATGTTATTTGTTTTGTCACTGAACATCTTATTTTTCATAACTAGGTAGTCATGGCATTTTGCTGCTCCCAAGTTTTTTTTATGTAGGTATTCATACATTTCTTTATACTGTCCGTACCGTGTCTTTTAGTATCTCCGTATCTATAATTGATGGCGTTCTGTTGTGCCACATAGCCACAAGCGAATACATATAAATCAGATATATTGCGGATACTCGCATCCGCATCCACTTAACTTGCGCATTAATTTGTGAATACGCATTTGTATCCGCAACGGCAATAAAACGATGTGAAACTTATGCAAATACATATATGCAATTTCCTGAAAGAACGAGCGGGAGCGCTTGCTACGCATTTGTGCACGTTGGTTTGGTACTTTATCTTTGTTTAAGTGATTCACCGCACACATGACCAAAACTAAAGTCGCCGTCAATAGAATTTGCTAACTTTGTAAATAAACCGCCATATTGAAATTGTCTCTGAATGATGAATTTACTAGTGATGGGGAAGACTCTTACTTTACTCTTTTATGTCAAAACATATGGACTATTAAAGTACCGAACGCAAGAAACAGGTATTTTTAATTTGCTTAATCAGAAGACGAATCGTTACTTGAAGATTATGTATCCACCAGTATTTATCACAGGTGCCGTTATTTCATCCGTAGTTCTATCGATGATGCCGTCTAAATATTTCATTTTATTTTCTTCGGTACAGAGCGAAAGTTAGGTAGTGTGTAGCAGCTTTACAATATCACCAACTTTAGTCACAACGCTATCATCATAGACAATTGTAGAATTTAAAAGAAACAAAAACGTCATTCCATTATGTCATAATAACCTATGTATAATTAAATTTTAAACTTTTAATGAAATATCCAAGATTCAATTATTTATTGTATGGTTTTGTATTTTACGGCAACGACCGTTTAAATAGTGTATGGTTTCAGTGGTGTTTGATGAGGTGGTGTGAAAATTCAAGGAGAAACAGTGACAAAACAAAGTTACGCCTTTTGTTTACATAGTTAGCAAATTCTATTGACGGCGACTTTAACTCCAGTTGACTGACTACGATATTTTTATTTATTTATGTACTTTTCCTAAATTATCTAATTTATAAGATTTTTTCATGTAGGTACCGTAAACTCGGGTTACATTGACCATTATCAATAAGGTGACATTGACCATTAACTTGTAATTAACCTCCATAAAAATACATTATGTATGCGTTCAAAAATAAGATTTTTCAAGTTTTAGAATCGATGATCAATGTTGCCCCATGAATAATAGTACTACCCCAGTTTACGGTAGGTTACAAAATGACCGCTTCCGCGGATGTCAAACAAACCCCGACCACACCATTACTGATATAAATATATAGCAGGTAACTTAGCAGTTTACAGCGTTCACATTTTGATTACCAGGGGAAACAACAACTCATTAATAGTTTACGATATGTGCGTACCGCATTTAGCTTGTAGATTGGGTGTCTTATTTTCTCTGCTGGCACGAGAATATATCCGCCACCTTACCATTTTTCAGAATATGGAACTTCAATGAGGAAGCCGGGTTTTCCCAAGTTCTGGAGCTGGGTCTGCCTCACGGCGTGGTCCCTGGCTCTGCAAGCGGCACTCTCCTGGTCTCCGGCGGCCTGCACTTGCCCCTGTATAGTCTCCTGACGGACCCGGCCGACCAATGGTCTGAGGTGTGGCGGGACTCGCAGCTCTCTGCAGCCGCTGCCAGTTTGGCTCCGCTGTTGGCGCTGGAACATATTCCGCACTTGGTTGACGATGCTGAGAGGGACAGGATATTGAAAAAGTTGCCGGAACAGGTATGTGTTGTTGTAAAAATAGATTCTGAGAGAGCAATGAAATTATTTTAAAGTCATTCGAGTCGGTTGGTTTTACACACAAACATAAAGAGGGTCAACGTTTGCTTCCACGGCATCAATTATGTTTGAATTGTTTTTTATTTTATATTTTGATACATTTTGTCTACGCAAAATTATATCAGAACTGGCAAAAAACCAAAAAAAAAATAGCTTTTGGATACTAGACGGAGCTGACTTTAAACGGCACATTGCACATTAATTCTGGTTGTTTAAGTCGTATCATGTCATTCCACGCTGATAAAATGTATCTAGCTATAAAATGAAACACATTTCAACCACGATTGACGTCCTGGAAGCAAATGATAACCCTCTTTTTGCTTGTATGAAGAACCGACCGAATAGAATCACCTTAACATGCAAAGAGCAATCCTATTTTGTTCTTGAAGATATTTGCTACTTATATAGGCAGACGTATAATGTCACAAAATAGTCGATACTTATCTATGACATTTTCATTAAAAATGAGAATAATAATTCTAGAAAGGTGTATTTCAAAATACAATGTTTTGTATTTTTATAGGTTCAGATACTTCTGTCGTTCCGCAAAAACGACAATTCATTCAGCGACCACCCAGCAATGAGCAGTCACTTGTCAACGATCAAAATTCTGGAAATCCTTTCAAAAATACAATCCTACTACCCGATCGACCCCGATCTATTGCAGTCTATCAAGAAGTGGATTCAGAAGAGACAAAATCCCGACGGCTCATTCACCCCCATGGCTGCAGATAAAGAAGTAGATTACTATCCAGTAGAAATTACTAAAACAAATGGCACTAATAAAAATGTTGATGTCAATGAATACTACTATTATGATAAGGATGGCAATATGACCGAGGAGGAAATTGAATGGGAAAGAACAGTTGAAGTCACTGCGGAGACCTTGGTTGCTTTGCTTGAAGTTGGAGTTGAGAATCAGGTATATTTATGATAAATTAACCACATAACTCTATAACTCATACTGATCAACACCATATTTGAAGTTGGAAGTAACTCAATACAGCAGCAAAAATTAATGTTTATCAAATTATACATATATGTCATCTCTTCTAAGACACTTTCTCGAATTTGCAATTTTCTTGACTTTGAACTAGTACAGGTAACAAACAAATTACAAACCTAACGAAATAGTAAATTTGCATGTGCGTATCTAAATTGGTAATTATCCATGGATGTATGGATGTATCTGATGATGTAAGTAGGCTGAGCACCGATGCAAATAACATTTTAGTAACTAACATCAACATCATTGCTTTCAGATGGATGCAGATATCGCAAAGCGATCCCAAACATACTTAGAAAAAAATCTGTACAATCTAACATCACCTGCCGCTCTTGCTGCAACGGTACTGGGACTTGTTCTAGCGAGGTAAATGTTTTCGGCTATGATATTTTCTTCCTTCACGATATCGAATTTATGTTTATTCAGCTTATCCTCAACGGGATAAAATCTAACAAAAAATATTTTTATTAAGAACGTCGTCGTCACGAACTTAAAATGCGAAGTGAGGCAGATTTAAGCACGAGCAAAGTAAAAAAGTTAAATTGTTCTGCTTGCATTTCACAGGAGTCCAGTTGTTCCAGAGGCATTGTTAATCCTGAAGAACGCTTCAACAACAGAGGAAGGAGAGTTTGGTTGGCCGACGCCCAGAAAAGATGCTGCGGATTGGCTGCTGGAAGAAACTTCCAGAAACATTAAGACTACGTCATACGGTAACAAGAATTATGTTATTATATTATTAATTATATTTATAAGCCAGAATTTATTGATACAAAATACACTTAGACATTTTATTTAAATTACTTTTCGTAATGGTTTGTTTTTCCCGTGTTTTTTCCCTACATCTAATATTCACATGTACAGGGTGGATTTTCGTCCGCGACATTTGTATGCCAAACTAAATGTATGGCATACCAATTTGTATGGCGAAAATCCACCCTACACCAATACCACATTTGTGCCATTTTATCATAATAGTTACCTACAAGAACAAGAATAAACGGGACTAGATTAGACAAAAGTGACTTCAAAAACATACGTGCACGAAGCTATTATAGAATATCCATTCCATAATTTTGCAGAGGCAGTGACAATGGAGCAATATGTAGCCGGTGTGCGCGTATTGCTAGCTGCTTGCGCCCGCGGTGCGTTGGCCGAGGGCGAAGCGGCTGCGCGTTTTCTGTACTACCGCGCGTCGACCCTGCAGCGCCATCCCAGCCTCGCATACCACGCCACGAAGGCTGCGGCGCAGTATGCCGCGCTGGCTCACGATAGGTACGCGAAGCTACATTTAACAGGGTGGCCCATTTCGATCGGCCAGTATGGGAAAGTCTGAAACTATAAGACATACGAAGATCTGTTCTTAGGAACCATGTCATAGATTTTAGGGACCAGAAAAACTGCATACATAGATTTGAAAAAAAATTGTACTTTAACAGGGAATCGAACCCGGTCGTTTTGAAAAATGAAACTTACATTATTTCCATTTGGATATCGATTGTGTAGGTCATGTAGCAGTAAATGTTACTAGGAAACACGATATCTAAAACGAATAAAATACATTGTATTTAATATTTTCCAAAACGACCGGGTTCGATTCCCGGTTGAAATAAAAGTTTTTTTTTCAAATCTATGTATGCAGTTTTTCTTATCCCTAAAATCGATGACATGGTTCCAAGAAGTGAATGAAGAACAGATCTTCGTATGTCTTATAGTTTTAAACATTCCCATACTGACCGACCTAAATGTATATGTCTACTAGGGTAGGCTGATTGATGTCATGGATGTTACCAGACGTTCGCTATATTTAAAACGACTCATATTAATGTAAGTAGGTATTAATAATAAATTATATTCTTTACAGGCACCGTGCACTAACAGTTTCGCTGGCTACAGCGGGAATGGAGCTGACAGATACGTTGGAGCTGCGAGCTCGGTCTACCCCGCGCCCACTGCAGCTCCCAGGATTGCCTACAAAAGTGTTCGTGTACGCCACCGGAGCCGGCTGCGCAACTGTACAGGTATTACTGGTCTTACCTCTACGTACCACTGGTCCTGGTCTGGTCTGGTACTGGTCTTGCCATCACGTAGCGTACATTTGTAATTTCACCAAAGATTGTAGTTGCCACCTTGAGAAGTTGCAATACGCCAATTTACTTTTACTCGTACTAGCCCCTATGCATAAAAGTTCGTCTAGTACGAAGCAACTATCACACTTTTTTAAATACTCATTACCTGTTTAGATCAAAAAACAGAGTGATAAGACCAATGATAGCTATCTAATGTAGTTTATTTTGATTCTATGATAAAGTTTCCACTATCTTGTCTAAATCATATTGTGCTATTATTGTACTTCCTGTTTTTAAAATTCTTAGGGCAAAATTGCATTTTACCATTTTGAGCATGAAAAAGAGCGTTTAAGCACATTGTTGTCATAGGGGATCCTCTCTGATGGCATAACAACTATTGTCATATTTTCGTTTGTCATAACTCATTTCGCATTATGTTCGTACTCATATGTAGTATTTGTCATTAATGATTATTTGCATAACAGATTGTTTGTCATAATTGCGTTTGCTCATAATTTTGATGGGCATAAACAGAATTCGCATAATATTTTAAGTAATATTGTTGCATATAATTCAACTCATTTCGCATAATGTTCTTACTCATATGTAGTATTTGTCATTAATGACTATTTGCATAACAGATTGTTTGTCATAATTGCGTTTGCTCATAATTTTGATGAGAATGAACAGAATGCGCATAATATTTTAGGTAATCCATCATTTTACAGAAAATCATTTCACCGATTATCGTTTCCTATAACACTATTCGCAGAATTTTATTATCACATAAGAATCATTCATCGAACTCTGTTAAATCGCTCATACATTTGCTCGAATTACCTTTTACGGAAGAATCTATTTATCGAATTTTACTTCATTATTTTATTTGTTGATCGACATAGTAGTTCATCGAACCGCTTTTACTATAATTTTGGTCTAACTTAAGTTTCAGTACCCAAAAGTCTTATTACATAGAAAATCGTTTCACCTGTGTTACTATATTTGATAATACGTTTCAATAACAGTACATTTTAACGCCCTATTTGAAACGAACTGCTACCAGAAAAGTAGGTTAGGTTAGGTTTGAACTGCGACCCCAAACAAACCGAAATGCTGCCAAAAAGGTAGGTTAGGTTAGGTTAGGTTCTTATAGTAGGTTTAGGTCGACCCGGGTCAGTAGGTTAGGTTGGTTCATTAAAAAAAGGGGCCGTTTGGGGAAATAACTTCAATCAAAAACATACAGGGCCTGAGCGACAAAGGGGGGACGGGGGGGCGGAGCCCCCCACAAGGGGGGCTCGGGGGGCGAAGCCCCCCGCATTAAGAAAAACTCAAACCATAAGTTCAATTAGGTTAGGTTAGGTTAGGGTTCGAACTGCGTCCCCCAACAAAACCGAACTGCTGTCATAAAAGTAGCTTAGGTTAAGTAGGAACTGCGACCCCAAACAAACCGAAATGCTGCCAGAAAGGTAGGTTAGGTTAGAGTAGGTTTAGGTTAGGTTTGAACTGCGACCCCAAAGAAACCGCGTCAGCGGGGCGTCGTCGACACGCTGGCGGGTCAAGAGACTGTCAAACAGTTAGGTACAAAAAAGAAAAATCCAGATTACAAATTAATAAACTAATATATGGAACGTACCATCTGTGAATCATGTTTCGATAAATTAATACTACGACTAACTAATTATTCTATGAATGGTAAATTCGATGAACAGTTAAGCTACGATTTGAGACAAATTCGAAACGATTTACGATGAATAGTTGATCGATTATTCGAAAAGAAATGAATTGATGATTATGTGATTAGAAAAAAATATGAAATGACATTCGTGGAATAGTTTTCGGTGATATGAAATTCGATGCCAGGAAATTCGATACAATGATAGACACCCAATATTTTAAGTAATATTGTTGCATATAATAGTAATTGTTGGCCATAAAAAGACAATGCATTAAATGTGCAAAATGAGTCGGCAATTAAGAGGTTAATGTTTCTTCTAGTGGTACAGACAAGGGTACCAATATGTATAAACATAGAGCCACACATGGGGGGACGGGGGGGGTGGAGCCCCCCTCAAGGGGGGCTCGGGGAGCGAAGCCCCCCGCATGAAAAAAAATGGACAGAAAAAGTAGGTTATGTTACGTTAGGTTTAGGTTAGGTTTGAACTGCGTCCCCCAACAAAAACGAACTGCTGGCAGAAAAAGTAGGTTAGGTTAAGTTAGGTTTAGGTTAGGTTTGAACTGCATCCCCTATCAAAAACAAACTGCTGGCAGAAAAAGTAGGTTAGGTTAAGTTAGGTTTAGGTTAGGTTTGAACTGCATCCCCTATCAAAAACAAACTGCTGGCAGAAAAAGTAGGTTAGGTTAAGTTAGGTTTAGGTTAGGTTTGAACTGCATCCCTTATCAAAAACGAACTGCTGGAAGAAACAGTAGGTTACGTTAAGTTAGGTTTAGGTTAGGTTTGAACTGCGTTTCCTAACAAAAACGAACTGCTGGCAGAAAAACTTCACTTATAGACTGAGAATTTTATGAAGGAAACCATTCTGAAAAACAACATACATACACACATAACATACAGGTTTAATGGCATTTGATAATTATAATTTACGTTGATATGCGTAAAAACTATATGATAATAGTGATTAATGCGCACAAATATAATGATCATAATTTTTATGCCACCCGATAGAGAACCGTATAAAAATAATGCGGTACATTTTTAATGCATACAATTTTAATGCCATTTGATCATTATAAATTACGTTGATATGCGTCAAAACTATATGATAATAGTGATTAATGCGCACAAATATAATGACAATAATTTTTATGCCAATCACTGAATGACTAATACTATTTATGCGCAACGATTGTAATGACAAAAGTAGTAATGCTCTTCGAAAAAATGACTTTCACATTTATGCCCCCCGATAGAGAACCTTGTCATAGATTATTTTTTTTAGTTTTATTTAAGCATTTCGAAATTAACTTTAATTTTTCTTTAAGACGATAAAAAAATATCGTTTTTTTTAAACTTTGTGGTCTCATAGCTTTATATTTTTTTTATGGATTTCTTCTGTGTTATGATAATTTAGTATTTTCCAATCCATGTGACTATTATTATGTTGTAAAATTCAACATTAGGCAACATCCCCATTTGCTCTTACTAGACGAGATCTTTTGCATTGGTACATAAATAAATAATTACTCTCCAACGGTGACATGAGAATACAGGTAGATTCTCTTCACTCTGTCGGGGATTACGTCAGTTCCATTACAATTAAGACATCCAATACATTCATTAAATAATATACTATTTAAATTCAACTAGGTACTACTTTAGATTTGTAGATAGTACAGTTTGATTAAGACACTCACACACAGTTTGACTCGATTGAGGTATATTTATAAGTAGATGAGACACGGTAAAAAGTAATACACCTTCAATTTCAGGGCACTATAGCATATTCCACGTATACGCCGAAACCAGAAAACGCTTTGCTTAATATACAATCCGCTATTATCGAAGAGATCCGACCAGAAAGAAGCAGCATAGAAGATTTACAAGGGAATTTACCGACTTTGATCGTTAAGACATGCTTCAGGTAAAAACTTTATAAATCAAACTTCTATCGTAAAAAAATGAGGAATATGTATAAGTATCATATTCCATTTTAATACTTTCAGGTGGAAAAGTAAAGAGCGTTCCGGTATTCTACGTCTAGAAGCGTCGCTATTCTCAGGATATGAACTACATTCTGTCAACCCAGTTGTACTCGATGGAGCAACTTTCGCAGATTTACACTACGGATCAAGAGGAGAATCCGTGTGGTTCGTGTTTGCAAATGTAAGTTAATGACAATTTTATATCATTCCGTAAAATGAACTGAATTTTATTTCGATTTCACTGAGCCAACTTACTGTATCTTGTTCAATGCATTTTTCAGATCAGTTCTACTTGCCCAGTCTGCGTAACGTATGAAGCAAGATCAAAGTTTGTGATCACCAGTCTACGCCCAGCATTCGCTAAAATTTATCCGTCAACTAGACCTGATCTGGCGGTTGAAACATTCTTTCACGCAAGACCTGGTAGCCCTTTACTACGAGGAATTACTGATGATGATTTCATAACCTGGTTTGATAAAACAGAACTAGCAAGCCTCAAGACGAATGCCAATATTGATAATATTTGTGAATGTGGTCGTATTTGCAGTAGAGACTATGAATTTAGAAGAACTAATGAAAGTGTCCATTATGAAACTACGACAAAGAAGCTAAACGTAAAGGACCACGGAGTTTTTACTACCACAGAAACTACTACTACCACTGAACAGCAAACTAGCTCTGAAAATGAAACAAATCCCGAACAACCCACTACAATTGGACCGAAAACTATTAACGAACATCAAATGAGTGCTGAGCTACTAATTTCCGAACAAAAAGCTACTGTCACACAAAAAACTACTACCGAACAACACCTTAACACTGAAAAACAAACGACTACTGTCCAACAAATTGCCAACGAACTTAAAGAGAAGAAAACTACTACTGAACTACAAACGACTACTGAATTAGCAGCAGCTAGTACAAAAACTCGGTTGACGACTGTAAAGGAAGTGTTATTGGGAGAAGTAACTATGTCGCAGTATGTTTTGAATACTAAATTACGCGAAAAGAATATTAAACAACCAGACAGTCCTATAATAATTCCAACCACAACCTATAAGCATACATCACGCGATGAAAAGATTGAAAACAATATATTGCCGCTTATACCAAAAATGAATGGTGAGCTAATTGTTCAAAAGCAGCCTATGACTAAATTGAATTTCAAAAAAGATGATATCAAAAAGAAACCACTTCCAAGGCGAAAAGGTACTTTAAAAGCAACTTATGGAGACAAACAGGACAAATTCTTTGCTAAAATAAAAACTTCTAGTAATATTCACTCCGTAGTCAATGAAAAAAGTTCTTCAATACCAATGGCAAATAAATCTGAAATCCCAGTAAGTAAAACTAGAGACGAGTTTAGCGTAAAACCGAATTTAGACAACACAGAGAGTTCTTTAGTAGGTGAAAATGCTATCACGAAATCAAATTCAATAAAATATTTAAATGAGCAACAACACAAAACTTTAGGAAATGTTTCATTATCTTCTGCCCATATTATATCCGAAACATTAGCTATGCCACATACCATTACTGCCATAACCAACAAGAATATAAAGACAATGCACGACCGAACAATGAAACCTAAACCTAAAACACAAATAAAAAAGCCGACATTAAAATTATATAACAATATCACCAAAAATAATGAAAAGGATGAGACCACTAATCAGATGAACAATACAAAAAATAAAAATATTTATTCAGTAAAATACGTCACGAAGACATTGAAATCGATTAATAAAGAAATTCATAAAATACCACCCACGCCAATATCAGAAACCTCAAAAACTTTAGCTGGCGTACCTAAAGCTGACATAGCTCCGGAAAATCGAGGTGGATTTGAAATCATGGATAAAAATAGTTTGTGGGAATTACTCAAAGAAGGACCCGACACAGAAGTTTCTAAGCTTGGTGATAAATTACAAGTGTACGACAGACTTAACTCCCTCGCACAAAACGTGTCAGCACATGTATCAAAAGAAGAACGGGGCGTGTCACATGACAATCGATCTTTATAAACTTTATTGTTGTATAATGTGTAAGGCATAAAGATGTCAGCAAAGTATTTTTGTAACACACTGATGCCACGTAGCTTATTGAGACCCTGTACTGAATTAAAATTGTTAAAACTTGATGTTCCGGTCGATTTGCTCTCAGATCTCCTGACGCACTCAATCTTATTGTTGATTGTTAGAACGACGTATTTTGCACTCATTGTTTATATATTTTAGGAGGTGAATGTGTGTACTGTAAATACTAGGATGTAAGGTATTTAATTGTAATATTAAGAAGCGCGCTGTGTGACTAAAATAAAGTAATCTGTGAATACTTTGTTTTGTACCCATTGCTCAAAGCCCTAGGTAAGCACTTATTTTGTTTTGTCATAGTCTTTTAGAGATAGCCTTGCCAAATTAAAATTAACCATGGCTTTGTAGATTTCCAAGAATGTCTAGAATACGAGTAAAAGCTGAAATGAATAGAGAGCTAGGATCGCCACGCGTAGAGCAACAGGTCGACGTTTTCCCAGTCACTTGTTATTTCTAGTATAATATAAATCTATTAACCCGGTTGTAACCTTAGTCCTTAAAATAAACATTTGATGTACCTAACTATTTTGTAAATATCAAAAGCCAAAATGGAAATTAATGTGACTGTAGTCTGAAATAGGACTTATTCCCAATATTTTTTCTTAGACGTACCGTTTAGTATAAATAGTACTTAAACATAGTGTCCTAGAGAATGTAATTTAATGCTAATGCCCCAGAATTTCCATCCGTCTAAACTATCGTCTTCTGTATCTATTGTATGTAAATTGTAGGTGCATACCCTAGCTATTTAGATCTTAAAATTACTTTGAAACTTTGAAATTGTAATTGAATTCAAGACATAGTTATATAAATCTTCAATAATAACGCAATAAAAATAACGAGTCCTTTGCTTCCCGGGTTTCATATCTCTGCGATTATTCGCAATGCAAAATAATCAGAAGAAAAATATATAGAGGTAAATCAATGTCAATTGCTGATGAAAAATAGCCCCTTGCTGGCGTCATTATTTTCAATTTAAAGAACTTTATGAGGTGCGAAAGGCTCCGCCTTTTTATTAAATACTAGATTCTTAAGGTATCGTATTTCTTAATCCCTATCATTCCTAAATTCTGCTTTAATCTAGGCTTTCATTTGCAATTTTGTTCTCAGTAGTTATGTGCATTTGTTATAAATTAATATCGTAATATTTTACCTAAAGTATAATTTAAAATGTTTGAACATATTAGTGTCATTTATACATTAATCGTTTTTATATCTATGTGTAAATGTATGGTTGTATAAAACTAGGTGCTTGAGCGAAGGATTCTCGTCAATTTAAAACTTGTAAAAATTCGATTCATCAACGTAAGGCATAGTTTTAATGAAAAAATGGATTAGTATTTGTGCTAACTGAATAAGCTAGTCATTCAATAAGTAAACTCGATGTACTGACACAGATTTAAAAATAGGAACGATTAAAATAATTACACCCAGTGTCTTTAATGTTTTATTTTGATCTACTTATTAACTACCTGTATGTGTCATTTAAGTACACATATTATCCACTTTCATTCATTAGGGGCAGGTCGGCTAAAGTGAACACCCCAGGCAAAGCGAATTCTGCCTTCATCTGCAGACTTATTCATGCTAGGTAGTCGCACCACGCGCCTATACGACGTTCGGGATCCTTCACTGAGTAAGCGGCAGGCGTTGTAGGGAACGGTCGCTGCGCAAACGTCGGTGATGAGTCAAAACGTGTTTTTGGTGAAAAAAGATCGATGCTTATAGGTAAGTATATTGTCTGTTATCTTGCCATAGTATTTTGCTCGAATCTTAATTGTCAATGTTTCTGTTCTCTATTAAAATATCTTCAGTTTACAGTGCATTTCTTTCAGAACGCAGCAACGGTTATCTTTTTAACGTGATTAATTTCGACCGACAGGGCAAAGTGGATCGGGCAAAGCGGATCTCGTGTTCACTTTGCCCGAGGGTATATATTTATGAAGCTCTATTTTCTAATTACAATATTTTTATTAGGTACTGATGGTATAGAAATATCAAAAATGACCAATCAGGGCTCTGGTCAACAGAAGTTATGTATATGCCAATCAGCGTGTGCATTTTCACTTTGCCCGGCACTCTGGGCAAAGCGAATAAAATATATATTTTTTTAATTTTGTTCAAAATCACAAAAATTGTTAAACATTATAGGCTTATGTTGTTTGTTTTTTAATGGTTATTAATTAAAGATTGATTACAGACATTTTTTTCATTTCTTCTTTGTAAAACTTTTCTATTATGTCCAGCCAGTCAAAGGTAAAGGTGTTCACTATGCCCGGAATCCCCTACATTTTTGTCAATAACGTCCTAGCAATAGGCAATTGCTAAGGAAATAAAAGAGATTCAACTAAAAAAATGTGAACACATCTTTTGATATTATATTTATTTGTTCTTTTATAAAAATATCAAACTGCCTTGGTCAATTCGCCTATTTGGTGTTTCTTTATTGGCCGACACAATACCGGCCCTGCATCTTCTATCCCTTTCTCTCTATCAGCGCACAGTGAAAGGGAGTGACATCGACGATATAAAAATCTAATTAAAAAAAACAGTGCTTTGGGTCACTATAATTCTAAGGGTGCGATATCGGTGCCGCTATTAATATGTGAGGAAGTTCTTATTGTCAGCATAGGATCACCTCATAGGTTTAAAAAATGCCCTACTCGTATTCTCCATAAAGAGATGTTTAACCATGAAGCCAGCAGCCGATATATTATAGGTATACCTACCTATCTAGACGAATGAAGAATTGACAAAGTAAGTAATATGTTAAATTGAAAGTTAGCTAAAATTATTTAAAATGAACTACCTACTTACTTATTTGGACGGATGAGATGCAGAAAAAAATTATCAAGTTATAAAATACAACAAATTTCAACCAAATTCGATGTCGTTAAAGTCCGTCATTTCTTCGTAGGTACCTATTGAGAGCGAAGCGACTCGAATTACCTCAAGTCATTACAATAAGTCAATCAAAAAGGATGTAAATGAACTAGCAAGACTTAACCTGAACTCACGTATGGAGCTAAAAGTGCTTAGAATAGTAAATTGTTTTAGAGGCCGGAAAGTAAGCAATATACAGAAGAGTGGGTTCGAGGACCGACCCGCTGGGTAGGCCCTCGAAGTATACGAGTCGGAACGGGTATTAAATAAGGTAGGTAATTAATTACACATTTTTTGTTCAGTAACTTTGCAGATAATAAGGGTAGGGATGCTATTTTTTGAACGTTTTTCTTCTTAAAACTGCATAGTTACGAAAAACGAATAAAAGGGTTATTCTTCAGAAATATGTCTACGGTCACCTTAGTCCTCTGGCCATTTTTCATACTAAATATATGGCGACAGAGGAATAAGTCACAGACATATTTCTGAAGAATAACCCAAAAATAGCTTTGGAATAAACAAATTAAGCCCTTTTATTTCGTATCCCATTTAGTGCCCCTTAAAAAAAGGTATGAGATTTTTTTTCTGTCCAGTAGCTTGGGGTTGGGGTTAGCATTTTTGAACACTATTCCACATTGAAGTCGAGGGAGCTCTGCCGTCCTTAAACAAAAAAGGCCGCTACTTTGTATGAATTTTCATACAAATTAGCGGCCTTTTAGTTTGAGGACGGCAGAGTTGAGTTCCTGAAATATCTGGCTGTGACAAACGGATTATTATTATTGTTGTAGGTTTGGGCCTTATATATGCCGCTTCGACCATAGCTGATCTATTGTGGCAGCCCTTTTGTTATATCTCACTGCAGAGGCCCATTGAGTCTAGAGAGTTCCAGATTCTTTGGGCAGTGAGTAGTTGTATCTCATCCGGAAACAGATTGTGTCGCCCTAGATGGATACTGCGTTTGCGCATGAGTGGTCCGCATGAGCAAAGGATGTGCATGGCAGTCTCCTCTGACTCTTGGCAGAACCTGCACGCTGGATCTTGTTTCATACCCATTTGAAACAGATGTTTGTTCAGTTTGCAGTGGCCAGTGAGGATTCTGGTCACTGAGCAAATTTTAAGTCTTTTGAGTGATAATAACTCTGTAGACTTTTTGCTGTTGAACCCTTCAATAAGGGTTTTCGAGTGCTGTTGTCCTTTTACGGACTTCCAGTGCTCGACTGCTCTACCTTTGTAAGGGTTGTGTAGCAGAGAGTAGGCTTTTTGCTTGGTGGTACCACAAAACGGTTCCGGGCCGACGTGGGGTTTGTCGGCTCCTTTCCTTGCAAGTTCGTCTGCTTGTTCGTTTCCGTGTATATCGGAGTGTCCTGGTACCCATCTAAGTATAACTTTGTTGGATATGGCCAGGGTGTTCAGGTTATCCTTGCAGTTTTGGACAAGTTTGGAATTTGACTCAAGTGAATCTATAGCCATCAGAGCAGCTTGGCTGTCCGAGTTGATGTAGATGCAGCGGTGTCTAAGGTTCTTTTCAAGGATGAGTTCCGCGCATTTGTTGATGACAAACGGACATCCGACAAACGGATGGAGTCGCACCATAAGGGTTCCTTTCAGCACGGTACCCTAAAATTGATCACTAAATGTGTTGCTGAGCACAAACTCGAGAACGGCTGGCCCAATTTAACTATTTTTATAAAGAGCAAAAATTTAAATATTGCCCTGGAAAACGTAAAAATCGCACTTTCATTTTTTCTATACAAGTGTTTTTAGCTGCCAATTTAAACAAATACCTAATATCAGCCAAAAATATTGGCATCAAATATTATGCGTGCCAGATAAGGAGTTACTAACTGATTTTGTATTAAAATGTCAGAAATTCGCTCGGATGAAGTCGCAGAACGACATCTAGTTGTGAATAAAAGCATTATAAACTTATAGGAGGCAACATATTTTACTAGAAATATTTTGGTGGCTTGTCGTGTTCTAAAGTTTTCTGGTACAGATATTTATAATGTAAGTATTACATAGGACAGACATTGTAAAAATCAACGACTCAGTAAAACATTCACGCCGGAGAGTTACTTTAATCGTATTTTTTTCTTTTCGTAAACAATCAAATATGACAAAGGCTTATTCAAACGACTGAACATTGTCCTGATTTGCTTCGAGTGAGTTTATTTCCTTCCTGTTTCCAGTCGGTTGCACCTGGGGGTATATTTCTTTGATTTATGATTGCTTTAAACAGATTGTATCTTAAATGTATCTCTTAGATCTTTTTTATTTTATTTGTAGATAACACTCTTTCGATGACGCGATTAGTTTAATGGGTAGTTCCTCCATTTGAAAAGCTGGTGACCCCAGGTTAAATTCTTGATAGGTAAGTAAAAATATAGGTATTCAAATGTATGCATTAAGGTATCATTCGAAACGATTTTATTAAATTGTTTGCAGTGGATGTTTCTTTTATAGCACAAACCAGTTATCCGATAGATTCGATTCATCTAACAATCTTTTCCACAATTTTCTTATATTAATTAGCATATTTTTTACTCCAGGTTAAACAAAACACTAAATACAGGAAAATCTTTAAGAATACAAAGAATACATAATACAAAAAGTTACTGAAGTCCCTTAGACTAGGTTAGGTTGAAATTAGACACAAGTCAAGGGAATACCGGTTTCAATCAGGCATGACACTGTTTTTGTACGAAATCAAAGCGTGAAATCAACGCCTCACGGTGTTTCCAAACATATTTCAGACCTTACGTAGCTTATTCAAATCAGGAACCGTATGTTCTGCCATCAGTGTAACAACAACTTCTTCCAGCAAAGGGGAACAACAACTTCTTCAAAAAGCCACATCGTCGCATCGAATCAATGTACCTACACAGTAGGTATTGGTATTAAACATGATGTACCCCGTTTGCCCAAAAATTAAATAAAAACAAAACCTTTTTCTAAATGTTGAAGATCGTTCACTTATCTTAGTACTCACTTGCTATAAGATTGAGGCGTACTACATCTGAACTGAATAGGTACTTAATTGCATTGAATTTTATTATACATAACTAAATATGTAGTGTACGCATTTTACTTACGTTTTGGTTTCATTTTGCATATAAAAACCAGTTTCTTATAGGTTATCTCAAAAATAGACGTTAGTTCGAATTTAAGATTTTTTTTTTCTTAATTAGATTGTATTGTGTTATTTTATTAGATATTTTTTAACACAACTGCATTTTAGTAGAAACGCTTCTACTCTACTCCAACTCCACCTCCGGTACTAATAAGTTCGCAATCGGCTCCGGCTCCGGTTCCTACTTCGCCTCCGACTCCGGACCCGGCTCCAGTAAATTAAAATTTAAAACTCCGGCTCCGTTAAACCCACCTCCGTAACATCCCTAATTCTTATAGGAATTTACAAAGACGCCTGACCTATTTAGAGACACAATACTGAGACATAAAATTGTTTTCTTGATTTGTTAATAAGTTTTGTGACTAGAAACTCCAGCATCAGAAATGAATTTTCGAGTTTGAAACGACACAAACGATTAAAACCTAAAATGAACTTATATAATAAGACCAAAACTTTCATGGACATAAAGACATTGATAAAAGTAACCAAGTTAAGGATATCCTTAACTTTGTTTCATTATCGTGTAACCCTGTTAATTATTCTTAACTCCTCTTATATTTTCCCTGCGGGCCCATAAGTCCGCGCTCTTTAGTTGATAGAAATGCAACATATCGTACAAGTTATTATTGTTAATAACACTACCTAGTTTACTTTGATCTCTTTTTACTACCCACGAAAGAAATGTATATAAATGTGTTGACCTACCTTCCTTGAATGAAAGTGTTAGCAGAATTTTCACACATGTTTTTCCTACAGCCAAGTATTTTCTTCAAGCCCTATGTGGGGGTAGTATAATACTTTAACAGATACTCCCATGAATCTACAAGTAACGGGAAAGTAATAATTATTATTCTTCGAATGAAGCGACTCGCACATAAGTGATCGAACGTGAAGTTTCAGATAAGTAAGTTGATTTTATTATCTGTTCTTGTCGTTTCTGCTACGTTTGTGAGCAGTTTATATCTTCAAACCAGAGAACATTAGAGTCGTCAAAATGTAAACTAAATAAAACCTTTGTAAATTAAAGTGAAAATATTGGTGCCTCGTGTGTTTTGTAAAAGCCCACTCACTAACTACACTCCATTACACTCCTTTTACTTCGGTAGTCGTCAGGATATAACCTACACTTTCATTTATATTTAGTCAGTACCGGGGGATTCCACTGACTTGCCTATTACGAGTTCCTTTTCCATATTTTCAGGAGCCCTAAAATCATTTGCCAGAATATTCAAGCGCCATAATAATTATTCAATCTAAAACTTAACCTGGGCTTCTATTTCCGCTCTGAGGGACGCAAGCTGACTAACGAACCTACCTGCGTTCAATTAGGGGCCCTTAATTTATTTTTTGATTATGGCAAATTAAATTAGACTTTATGAAATTATGGCAAACGAAGGTATACCGGTTTAACATTGCATCTCAAAACTTTTTTGTTGTAGAAGAACTGCTTTGCGAGACTTGCATCTTTTTACATGTAATGTTTTTAATAGGATAAGTTATCCAAATAATTCTTCATTAAAATTTTCTAACATCTCTGAAAGTCAAAATGTGTGTAGATAAATCAGGTGTATGCAACTGTACATAATTAAGCCTTAAAACACCCGTGTGTACTTATTATGATGATATATAGATACAATCACACTCGTGTTTTAAGGTTTCTCATTATGTATCAGTTACAGCTACTACTACTATATCTAGATAGCTTTCACCCAAATCTTCTAACATTAAACAAAATCGGGTTAGTCTTCCGGCCATTTATAACTCGAGAACGGGTGCACTGATTTTTAATATTTTGGGTTTGTCTCTGCCCTGCAATAGTACATTACACGACTAGGGTGATAAAACAAAGAAAGGCCGAGATGATGTTTGCGGCCCGAACTGCAAACGAGGGACGTAAATATGCGATCGAGGACTTTCTTTATTACCCCCCGTGTTGTATAGGTACATAATTTTATTTTACCAGAAAGCGGCCATTTTATGGCCAGGTGTGGCATAAAATAAGTTTTAAAACATCTAATTTTTTTTTGGGGCGGAACGAATTTGGCCTGGATAGCTAGTAAACAATAAATTAACAACTTTCAGGTCAGGTAGCACCATGTACCTACGCTAGTTTATTTTTAAAGGTTTATATTTAATACTCGTAGTTTCGATGAGTTGAAATAAAACAAAACAATTTAGTATTTCGTTTTCTCAATTGCTTGTATTTTATAACATTACACTGAATATCCTGTGAAGTAGCAGGCTCAATTGTTACATTTCTCAAATGTTATTAATTAATTAACCTTAAATTACATGATCATTCTGAGAATGACATCGGAATAGGAAACAAACTAAATATTTATACATTAAACATTTTACTACTGTGTAAAATTCACTATTTTATTAGCTAGTCATATCAAGAGCGGAAGCGAAAGATATCTGCAAGTAAAAAGAAACGAAGGAAAGATGTAAAAGATTAAGGAATATCTAAGGGAAGTACCTATATGGAAAATGGGAGGTTTGATAGACATATACATATAGATGAGAAGTAATTGATTCCGGTATTATAATTATCTCATTAAATGTTATTAGCAGTATGCATGAACGACTCTAGCGAAGGACCCGACTTCGGTTGCACCCCTCATCTCCTTCTGGCGTACTGCAGCCAAGCGGGTATGTCCGGCTTCTGGAAAAATAATACAAATATTTATGTATTTTATAAAACTGATTGACTTGCGGCTCCGTGTGTTGTAGACCTCGGAAGTCATTTTAAATCAAATTCAAAAGCTCAAAAAAGAATAACATTTTAAAAATTTCACGGGAAGTGGTTGAGAAATGCGACCTGTAGAGGAAAAAATCTAGGCATTGTACAGACAGACATACGAAAGCATTTTTGCCCAAGCTGACACGGAGAGGCTCCGCTCGCACTTCACGCTCGCTCGGTCAGTACAGCTAATTAAATGTAAATACCGAATTTTGCTGATATCCGGCAAGATATTCCACATTATTCATGAAGTGAGGTGAATTCAATTAATTATAACTATTGACATCGCAAACGTTATGCATTAAGAATCGGTCTTTCAGTCCCTTGATTTAAATTTCAGTGGATTAATCGAGGTTTAATACGTAGGTAAGGGTGCTTGCATAATATTACATCAAATGCCAGTTTCCGTTAGCATCTATATAATCCTCACCAACCACGTAGCGCTACGCGCTATTTTCGTAGTCGATAACATGACAAAACCCATAATGTAACACGTAGCCGCTACGAGCCTAGCGCCCGCGGAGCAGGTTCTTGGTGTTAAAAGTGTTAACATATTCAGTGCCAGTCATCGCTGTGAGTGCTACGCCGTAGTCCGTAGCACGCTAATCGCCGCATGTAGTGTAAATGAAAATACTCCGGAGCCGCTGGACCCGACTCGTTCGCACAGAATGCCGTGCGTGCGGTCGTTGGCACAGAATGTGATAGTTAGCCGCTAAATAAACTTAATGGTAAGTTGCGATAAGAATGTATATTCAGCAAAATTAAGAAAAATCTACGGACGAAATAAACGAAACAAGAAAACAAAGGGATCGTAAATCTAAGGTCCACCAACAAGATGTACAGATGATTTGGTTAAGGCTGCTAGCTCACGGTGGATGCAGGTTGCTTCCAACCGAATTAAGTGGAAATCTATGAGGGAGGCCCATGTCCAGCAGTGGACGTCCTATGGCTGAAATGGTGATGATGATGATGAAATCTAATTTATTTCGCAAATCATTCACTGGTTGTATATGCAGTTTGTTAATTTGATTTTTATTGAATAGGTAAGAAAGGTCGCTATTAATGATATTAGTTACCTTATTATGAGCAAAATAACTTGTTATGAAACAAGCTAATGAAACAGGAAGACCCGAAATCGCTGATTCTCGATATACAACCATCCCGATGTTTATTTACCTCGATTACTGGCTTAGTGTATAGATTCCCAATATTATTGGCTAGTGTCCTAAATACCACTTGCCATATTATGAAATCTACCGTTTATTTGTAATTAGAGATGTAACGATACACAGTTTTGCCGATACGATACCGATACCGATATATGGTAGTTAATATCGGCGATACCGATCCCGATACCGATATCTTAGCTAAATAATGAAGTATGAAATTCAGATATTTGTATGTCCTTATTATAACTAATGGCAATGACTACTGGCTATCACTCCGACCTCGCTCGGGCTCAGCTAAGTTTCTTGCCGGAGTCTTCTTAGCTGGGCTAGGTTTTTAGCAAACCGGCACCAAAAACTCCCATTAGTTCGATACACAAGTTCACATAAGGACAGGATGACCCGAGTCATCCTTCCCGCTGGTCCGCTGCTCACTCTGAGCAATCAGCGAAAAGTCAAGGTGGCCCTGGCCAACGACCTGGTTCGACCCCAGGCGTTCAGGCCCCCACCTAGTCCGATACTATCGTGGTAGGCCGGGCAAGGTGACCTGTGTGACACACACAGTCGAACACCCAAGGGTGGTCTGGCTAGCGACCTGGTTCGACCCCAGGGAACGCCACGGCCAACCACCCGGTCCGGCAAATCGCTACACCCGGGAATGGGTTGCGAGTTTGTCAGTTTAAAAAAAAAAAAAAGACTAAGGTAGGTGAGGCATATAAGGCCCAGCTGGTAACAAGGCCCAGTATTAAAAAATAACAGTTGTAATGGTGCTATCCGTTCAACACATCACGCACACATAGAAGTGGCCGATACAACGAGCTGGCAACAACGCTTTGGTTCGCACACAACGCCATTTTGTCAGTAGCGATCATACAGTCAGAACGCAAAGTCGCGTCGGTGCTCCATGTATTTTTTTACTTAAATAAGGTTTGTTTTTATTAAGTTTCGTGATTCCTTTCGTGTTTTAATGCATATGGGTGCAAGTAGAAGTTATCTAGCTATATGAGGATGGGTAAGTAATAATTTTAAGTCTATTTTTATACTAAATATTCTCCGTTATTCTAGAATTTGTAATAGAGCTTAGAAGGCCCACTGCTTCCATTGGTAACAAGGCCCATACCCCGGGCCTTATTGAAAGCATGAGATAAAGTAGTAACTTTGGAGTGCGAAATAAGATTTAAACTTACACGATTTTCACACATTATTATGGCAAAACGGGACTTAATCGCGTATAAAACTGGGGTGTTCTCCCGTGTTGCGTACATAATTTTATGTCTACACTTGGCCAGAAAGCGTAGCGTAGCGTGCGGAAAAAGCCACTTTATGGCCAGGTGTTGCATAAAATATTTTATTTGTATTAGATATTTTCTTTGCAGGTTAAAATGTCGTCACCATCACTGACAGTTAAGAAAAAATGGGCCCTGTGATCAGAGAACAGTTTGGCTTGATTCTATATAAGGCTTTTATTTTAATAAGGCCCAAAGAAATGTTGGTTAAGTGAAAAATAATTGGCGATTTTTTTTGTTTTTTGTTAAAAGTTTATGTTAAAAGCGCTGTAATTAATTAAGATTTTATTTTAGTTTTAGCTTACTATTTTCGAGAAAAATAGATAATTTCCTATACCTTTAGCATAATAAGGCCCAACGCCAAATATTTCCACTAATTAGCAATATCCCCCTGTTGTTAAGATACCAAATATCGTTTTATGTATAAGTTTAAATTTAAAAACTCTTAAAACCTGTTATTATTGCCAAAATGTTTATTTTTTTTGCGGGCCTTATTATCCTGCTAGTCTTTAATAAGGCCCAAAATAGTACTTTTAAAAAACGTGGCCTTCTCAAGAATGCCGTTATATTTTTGTAACTATTTTGCTATAAGTAGAAACTTAAATAAATTTGAAACCTATAATGCATGAGTTTTATATATTATCCTGCTTATTTCTAAAAATATATCATTTTAAATAAAGGTGGGCCTTATATGCCTCACCTACCTTACTGGCTATATTAACCAGAGAGTCAACCTTGAAAGTGTAAAGTAAAAATAAATACATTGTCAACTCAATTTTTTTTTTTTATTAAGAACATAACACATAAATTAAGTCAGAAATTTAAATTACTTTTTGCAGATTTTTTTTCATACAGCAAATTCTTTTCGCGCTCTTCAAATATCGCTTGTATAATATCGGCGATACCGATATATCGGTTTCGGTATCGTTACATCCCTATTTGTAATTAAATGAAATATATAAGTGTCCAGGAAATGGAGTATTACGAATTTTGTAACATAAAAATGTAACAAATGAGGTGTTTATTTTAGAATTGCTGTGCTATTGGAATAAACGCCCAAAATACACATACTGTAATGAATAAATAAATATCGGGGGACAATCTTACACTAATCGATCTAGTCCCAAACTAAGCAAATGCTTGTACCTTCTATGGGTACTAGACTACGATATACATACTTATATAGATAAATACATACTTAAATAGACAGAAAACATCCATGACTCAGAAACAAATACTCGTGCTCATCACACAAATATTTGCCCTTACCAGGATTTGAACCCGGGACCTCTAGCTTCGTAGCGGTGGCACTCCCACTGAGCTAAATGTGTCGTCAATGTAAGTAACTAATAATTAGCTACTTACATTGGTAATATAAGTGTAATGTAATGTAACATAGCAATTATTGCTAATGTAAGTTATAGTACGAAGCGGAATTCTCCTTAATATTTCAAATGATAAATTTTTATAACCGCTCGGTACGCGAATAAACTGACGTGGGTAAATCCTGAGATGTACCAATGTCCCTACACGGCGATATTGGCACAATATCAACCGCCCCATATTGCGCCTTCAAGACATAAATCGTGAATAAAAGATATGGCAAGCCCGACTTTAATGGAATACTTCAGTATAAAAATTGCTATTGAAATTGTACTTTGAAATTGTAAAGTGGCAGACGTTTAAAGTAGGGAATGCAACCGAATAGTGAAAAAACCGAGTATCGGTTTTAACCGTCCGGTTTTAACCGATTTGAAACTCGAATATTACTCGGTTAATAACCGAGTATTTTTTACAGTAAGCAAAGTATTGAATAATGATAGGTTAACGTGGTTTTTATGATTTTTCATCACACTTGCTCGAAAATGGTGAAATGACCTATGGCGCCCTAGGGCGTAATGGTTTTTTTCTTTAAATTTGAAACGCTGGTTCGGTTTTACTCTTATTTGTCATGTTCAAAGGAAACGCCAACTTACTTTTTTAACTTTTATCACTGAAATATTTATTTTAAGATAGCTGTAATTGCAAATACATGTAAACACATATTTCGGTAATATTAATTAAATGTTTAAATAGTGTATTTCAGTATTTTGCAAATATAAAATCGTTTTAGGTCTTTACCGCTATGGTTTCCGAACGTGACTTGACATTCGCATTGTCTATGGACTTATGTCACTAATGTCAATTTCTCTTTTAATATTTTCTGGTCATACTGGGTCGATTAGTAAGGTTGTTTAATTAAGATTTCCTCACAAGTGTGATGTAATAGTACATTGTGTATCTAGGGCGGTAAGTAAGGAATTACAAACGAGTGTTTGTTATAAGCCTGAGGTGAAACCGAGTGCTTTAATAACACGAGTTTGTAATTCCCTTACCGCCCGTGGCACACACAATGTTTTTCATCACACTTGTGAGGAAATCTGATTAATATAACCTTACTAATCGTCCCAGTATGACAAGAAAATATTAAAATAGAAAGTGACATTAGTGATATATGTCCATAGACAATGCGAAATGTCAAGTCTCGTTCGGAAACCATAGCAGTAAAGACCTAAAACGGCCATTTTAGTTGATTTTATATTTGCAAAATACTGAAATACACTATTTAAACATTTAATTAATGTTACCGAAATATGTGTTTACATGTATTTGCAATAACAGCTATCTTAAAATAAATATTTCAGTGATAAAAGTTAAAAAAGTACGTTGGCGTTTCCTTTGAACATGACAAATAAGAGTAAAACAGAACCAGCGTTTCAAATTTAAAAAAAAAACCATTACGCCCTAGGGCGCCATAGGTCATTTATGGCCCGCAGAACCTACGTGTAATGACACCATTTTCGAGCAAGTGTGATGAAAAACATTGTGTGTGCCACGGGCGGTAAAGGAATTAAAAATTCGTGTTATTAAAGCCTTCGGCTTCACCTCGGGCTTATAACAAACACTCGTTTGTAATTCCGTACTTACCGCCCTAGAAACACAATGTACTATTAATGTTAATACTAAATAAGTAATTTAATGAGTATGTCCTTATCTAGAAAAGGTCACAAAACCAAAAGAGACCGCGAGATAACTCTTATCTTGCCAATACAGCTCATCCCTTTACCTACCCTAATCCAGGTACGTCAGGTACTCAGGTAACTCGATGTTATTTTTCATCGCACTTGCTCGAAAATGGTGTTATTACACGCAAGCTCTGCGGGCCGTAAATGACCTATTACGCCCGAGGGTGTAATTTTTTTTAATTTCAATACGCTGGTTCTGTTTTACTCTTATTTGTCATGTTCAAAGGAAACGCCAACTTACTTTTTTAACTTTAATCTCTGTAATGTTTATTTAAAGAGAACTGTTAATGCAAATAAGTCCATGTAAACACATATTTCTGTAACATTAAATAAATGTTTAAATAGTGTATTTGAGTGTCATTTTCAAAATACTGAAACTTATTCAAATTAAAAAAAAACATTACGCCCTAGGGCGTAATAGGTCATATACGGCCAGCAAAACCTACGTGTAACAACACCATTTTCGAGCAAGTGTGATGAAAAATCATAAAAACCACGTTAACCTATCATTATTCAATACTTTGCTTACTGTAAAAAATACTCGGTTATTATTCGAGTATTCGATTCGAATTCGAGTTTAACCGTGGAAAAACCGATACTCGGTTTTCGGTTATGGCTGCATTCCCTAGTTTAAAGCTCTTCAATCCGTAATACACCCAATGGGTATAGATTTCTGCAGATTTTCAAGTTTCCTTTTATTTGTTTTGTTGCCAGGTATCGCTGAGGATCAAAACTAGAAACCAAAAAGGAGAAAGTAGGGCGAGTAGCAGTTCATTACGGGCTGACCAGTACCTCTAGCACAACTGTGTCACGGGACTCTTTGTCGCGCGACAAATGCTACATATCTCTATCCACTCAATATCGTGTGGCAGTGACAGGTGATGCTCTGTCGCGCGAGAAACAAAGTCGCGCCCAGTTATGCTAGACCAGCAGGCACAGTGTAATCAATCGACCTTTCCCGATCCGCAATGTAATGCTACTCGGCCAAATTTACCTACTCGCTTACTCGCTGGCGGTGGGCCCATTGCCTTATAAATAAAGATGTATCTCCGAAATTTATGTACGCGCATAAATTCCGAACGACCAAATTAGATAGATATTTTCGTTGTATTCAGCATTGTCAAGTCGGGTTAGTTACACCATTTATAACTCGAGAACGGGTGGGACCGATTTTTATGATCTTTGATTTTTTGGCTTTGTCTCGGCCCCGAATAACAGAATGACTATTTCTACTATCTATTTGACTAAAACATTTCTAAAAATCCGAGGTGGAACGAGGTTCGCCGGGACAGCTGGTTGTCAATAAAAATGAAAACAAAGCATCAATCTGCTAGATGCGTGATAAATGGTGCAACCATTAATCAGCAGTCAGTGTACACTCTAAAAAAAAATTGGTTGCTCCTAACAAGATTGTGATAGTTAACCAAGCATCTTGATTCCATACGAGCCTAACAAGACATTAGATGCACCAAATAAGATGATATTGATTGTTTATCATAGTTCAATTAACCATGTTCTGATTTGATTCAACAAACATTGATGTATAAGGTAACTAATCAAACATGATCGAATCATACAAAGAAGAAAATAATGATAGAATCAAGGAATATAAATATTTGTTAAAATTATCAAGATTCTAGATTGTTGTTTTAATCACTAATGAACTTGCTGTTTTAATTGATCAGCTTTCGTTGATATGTTTAATATCTTGTTTGTTTTAAGTTAATGCCAACAAAGAGAAAATCTCTCTTAGTTGGCTCAGATTTTTTAGAGTGTAGTGTCATTTCCGGAATAGAACTAGCATCCGTAGATTTTTTGGTTGATAGAAGTAATAATTTAAGATAAATAAATAAATAAATATTAGGGGACAATCTTACACAAATCGAACTAGCCCCACAGTAAGCTCAATAAGGCTTGTGTTATGGATACTAGACGACGATATATTTAATAGATACAAATAATTAAATACATAGAAAACATCCATGACTCAGGAACAAATATTCGTGCTCACCCCAGATAACCCAGTTTTTTACGTCACGACAGGCTTACTGGATCAAAAAAGAAATATAGAGATGGCACCTTTTTGAGTTTCCCTAGCGCAATAATTATAAATTTCAAATATTATTATATAATCTATATTGTATAGATTTTCACGTTCGCCCCTTGTACCAAAAAATATTTTATTTTATTTATTCGGATAACAAACAGAGATAGATGTACATACAAACAATTTGTGGTATAAATTTAAAAGTTAACATGCATCTAACTCCACAACAGTTTCCACTAAGACACATATTGCTTTATATACTATAAATTGTTAAACCAAAACTAGTAACATAAAGAAGAAATAAATAATTCAATACATTATTTTTTCTTAAAAATAGGCATGTAAGTCATTAGTAACAACTTCAACTCGATACCTCCACGCGTTCCCGGGATAAAGGGTCTTGACAGACAGACGGACGGATGGACTTACAGACGGATAACACAGTGATCCTATAAGGTTTTTTCCTTCTGAGGTACGGAACCCTGAAAATAGTCCAATCACTGATATTTGAATTACTATAAATGAACTTATTTATTAAATTATTACTTAGGTACTATAAAGCTAGTTCATTCATTGGTTACGAGTACAATAGGGATAACGACTGGGTTAAAAATATTTAATTTCATTTAGTCCGTCAGTTAAATTATGAAAAAATATGGGACACGTATTTTTTGGTTAATCAAAATATTAAAAATCGACAAAGTTCCACTCCAGAAGTTTGATGATCTATAGCTTGTGACGTCACTCCTAGGTGAAATTTGTACCAAGGAGTGACGTCACTCGAAACTTCTAAGCACTATCCTCGTCATTTTTTGTTTGCCAAACAAAAGAAAAACAGCGGACTAAACAGTTTTTTCACACCTCCTATTCAGAAAAAAGTATTTTGATCCCTCATAAGAGGGATCAAAGTGATACTTTTCTGTTCAAGGACTACCTACAGGGTATTTTTAGTTTGAACCTGCTTAGAATATGCCATTGCCATACCATACATTATAGACTCTACATATTGACTCTACATATCAACTCTACATATCGACTCTACATTATTGACTCTACATATCGATTCTACATATCGACTCTACATATCAACTCTACATATCGACTCTACATATCGACTCTCCATATCGACTCTACATTATCGACTCTACATTATTGACTCTACATATCGACTCTAAATATCAACTCTACATATCGATTCTACATATCGACTCTCCATATCGACTCTACATTATAGACTCTACATTATTGACTCTACATATCGACTCTACATATCGATTCTACATATCGACTCTACATATCCACTCTACATATCGACTCGACATATCGACTCTCCATATCGACTCTACATTATCGACTCTACATTATTGCTCTACATATCGACTCTACATATCAACTCTACATATCGACTCTACATATCGACTCTCCATATCGACTCTACATTGACTCTACATATCGACTCTACATAAAGTCGATAATAAGGAATGGCCCAGACCACAGGTGTTTGGGGTCCGAGCCGCAGGCGAGGGCCATAAATATAATATGGAAGTAGTAAATTCGTCCCGTCCGTAAAAAGTAATAAACGTTTTATAAAATAATAAGGAACTGTAAATTTAACAATTTCACATTTCATTTTATTAAAAATGTGTGATGCTCTTTGACTAACTATATATTTCGTTTTCGTTATTTTGGTAGGTAGCGTTTGTATTTAAATTTTCCTCATAGTCGGTGTGAAAAGCAGTATGTGTCACAAGGTAGCAAAATTATTTTCACCACGGGCGTTAACACTTGAATCCCTCACTACGCTCCGGATTCTACTTTAGAATCCCTCGCTACGCTCGGGATTCAATTGTAGAATCCGTCGCTTCGTTCAGGATTCAATGTACGCCCTCGCCGTAAATATATCATTTTGCTCCCTTGTGACACAATCTACTATTATTAGTCGTCTAGCCTATTGCAAAACTAATTAACAAACATTATTAGAATTATTTTACACATACCTATGCACAAAAGTTTCCTTATCTTTCTGGCACACGTACTCTAAAATATAGCTATTTTATATGTACTTACTCTAGCACGTTTCTCTTTCGAGGAAAAAAATTAATCTTTGCACATCTGTAAGTGGGCATTAGGTTTGTATAGCATATTCATTAGCAAATAACTATTCGTATTGGTTTCCTTTCAGAAAAAAACTAATGGAAACGTGACATGAAAACAGAACCCGAAAAATTATTGCCCGCGGCCATTGCAAGGGTGAGCTTTGCTGGAGATGATGAACTCCCGGGAGTATCCGGGTATAATGCCACCATGACACAGATAAACTCCGAAAGAATAGTCCTTTCCAATCGAAAATTTGACCGAAGGCATGGCGCCTATTTTAACATCTCCGAGCTGTTTTAATATTTCACTACACAAGTCTAGTGATTTGCTCTAAACACTGATTCGATCGCGCAGATCGGATATGGCTATTATTTCGGAGTTTATCTCTGTCATAGTGGCGTTATTACCGGGTACTCCCGGGAGTTCATCATCTCCCTGAGGAATCTAATAAAATCCCCGTTTTTATCATATCCCTGCGACACATATAAAAATCAAAACTTAAGTGCGTTTAACTTATTTTTAAATTATTCCAATTCACCGAGCAAGTAAAGCGAGCGTTTTATTTTAAGCAAAAATGCTTTAGTATGTCTGTCTGTCCGGTGGATGTCCGGCTGTTCTCCTCCACATGTCGTATTTCTCAATAATTTTGGTGAAACTTTGTGAGCAGGTTCGATAATGATGTAAATAACTGGTCAAGAGCATGTCGGATCATGCTCAGTGTAGGGTTCCATAGCCGTATCTATAAGGAAATGTGCTACAGATAAAAATAAAGCTAAAAATAAACAACTGGCAAAAAGTCTTAAATGCCGTGTAAATCAATGGCACTTAAAACCTTTTGGTTGGGAAGTTTTTCACCAATAACTTCAAAACGGTTTATTCGTTACTATTCAAAATAATTTTCGTTGAATGTATTTATTAAGCGTTACCTTCCTGATTTTTTTCCTATTTTTTGGATTTACGGTTTAAAAGTTAAAGGGGGGGGACACAATTTATTCAACTTTCAGAGCGATTATTTCCGAAAGTATTCACTTAATCGAAAAAAGGTACATAAAAGCCTTATAATGTTTTTAAAAGAACTGTCGAATTATGTACCTCACGTTGATGTCTGCTGAAAAAAAATTTTTTTAGCTTCTGTATGGAGTGCCCCCCCTAGATTTTTTTATTTAACTACCAAACTTAGTAGCGGCATCTACAAGACATCTATATTCCAAATTTCATTGGTATAGTTTGTCCGGCGGCTTAAGAGTAAAGAGTCATAAAAATGAGCTAATTGGTTATCTATTATAGAAAGAGTGTAAGTGATTTCTTACGTATACAAAAAGCTAACGTAATAGTTAGTACTAAGGTACAATGTCAAATGACAGCACAAAAATTGCAAATGCAATAAAAAAACATTTGAGGGTAGGGTTGCAACAATCGGGAATTTCCAACTAGTACCTATTCCGTTGAATCTGGTTTAGTGATTTATGTCTGTGTTAATATTTTACCCACTTATTACAGTTTTGACGACCCTATGCAGGTGTGAAGATATCTTTTGTATTTGAAACATAAAAAGCATTTTGAACTTTAATAGAAAGTGTTTAGGTCGAAATTCACTACTTCGTATTACGACTTGTCACCTTTCGAAGTAATTATGCTATTGTAACAAGTTTTATGGCTTTTTACTCTAACGCTGCCGGATAAACTATATACGTCTTGTAGTTTTCGAGTAAAATGCCTGTGATATACGGACGGACGGACGGACGGACGGACGGACGGACGGACATGACGAAACTATAAGGGTTCCTTTGTAGCCATTTTGGCTACGGAACCCTAAAAACATTGTCGTTTCAGTTTTTCAGGAAATATTTTAAAATATCGGGAGGCCTACAGCTCACAGAATAGTCTAATCTGATAAGTAGTTGAAAGGGTTATAATAAATTCAAAGAAAGAAACTTTTGTTCATTCCAAATCGTTCATTCTCATTTCAAGGTGTCAGTGATTATAATCCTGCAACAACTGGGCACTTTACTGATTCTGTTTGGTACTTAACTTCAAATACCAATAAACCGGTTGTTTGCCCTATGTCAAGCGTATACGCGATCAAAAACAATCAAGGCTTTGAACTTGGCACTTTGACTGATCTTGGGTTATACAATTATTAAGTGAATCTGAATTATTTGTGATCCACGCATCTACCTACACTTAAGGTAAACCACCCCGTGTTTAACTCGCTAATGCCCAGTTGATTTGTTCCGTCAGCTCTATTTCTAACGACTTAACATTTAAAATGAGAACTGGGACAGTGTTAAGCACTCGGTCGTCTACCGTGCCAAGGCATATTTGATGAAAGATTTAACATTAAATTACAAAATATTAAGTCGGAATTATTTCCGGTATATCTTTATTTTCTTAGTTTAGGCTTTTTACAATATATATATATATAAAAAGTAAAATACAAACTGAAATTACAAAATATAAACACATTATAAAAAACCTAACCTAGGGTGCCGCCGGCAGCGGGGCGGGGCCCAGGCTACCAGTGGTTAGGGCCGCAGAGAGAGGAACCTCCTGACGATGCGCGCCGTGTCCAGAAGAACCGCTTTCTGTATCTGACCCTTGATCCAGCCATCTAGCGAGAGTCTCTTGAGATGGTGATCGAGACTCTTCGCTATAAGTCCGTTCGCCGAAACGACTATCGGAACAATGATCGTCGAATCAACATCCCACATGGCGGTAACCTCGTGAGCCAAGTCAAGGTACTTGCTGAGCTTGTCCTTCTCGGCCTTCACGAGGTTCTCGTCATGGGGGATGGTGATGTCGACGAGCACTGCACGGCGCTTGGATCGATCTATCAGCACGATATCAGGCTTATTGGCTACAATAGTCCTGTCCGTGATGATAGATCGATCCCAATAGAGCGTGGCGCGACCATTTTCGAGAACCGGCGTTGGTGCGTACTTATAGTACGGCACCTCAGACCCCACAAGACCATATCGAACAGCAAGTTGCTGGTGAATGATCCTGGCTACTTGATTATGTCTGTGCAAGTACTCGCCGTTAGCTAGATGGGAACAACCGGAGATAATATGCCTGATAGACTCTCCGGGACGGCGGCATGCCCGACAGATGTCGACCGTACCGTCCTTCAGGATATATCTCCGGTAGTTGTTCGTCATCATAACTTCGTCAGTCGGAATTCGGAAGTCGGAATTATTATTATTATAACCACCGCATAAACATGACCATAATGTCTTCACACATTCACACCTTGATTACAATTTTAGTAACCTAATCCATTATTATAGGTACAATTTTGACTTCTAGTCAAAAATAGACGTTGAATGCCGACCTTTAACGTATATATTCAATGTTTACCAAATGCTAAGAGTGCGATATGGGGAATCAGACATAGGTACCAAACTACAGTATCATTTGTGACGAAGAATGTAAGAAGCAGAGCCTGGAATATCGACTGTGAAGCATTATGCATGTGATTAAATTCAGTTGTGTGGAATTTATTTTGTGCAGAATCGCGAATGGGAAGAAACAATAATGGCATAAACCTAGTATAATCCCTATGTCTCTGTAAATTAAAAGCACAAATTAATTATTGTTTTCCGACTAAGTAGGTAACAAGACCTTGACTGGAACAAGGAAGTTAAAACAACATTATGTTTGAGAATATTTCAAATCAAACCTTAGATAATGGTTACTCGTTTATAATAATGGAAAGAAAATACTTACTTCAAGGTCCTTGGCCCAGTTTGTGAAAGCATCCGAGCGTTTGCCGAACCTGTTGACAAATATTTATTGTTAAATATTTTTAACAAAAATGTGTTTTTGACGAAATACTAGTACTACTGATTCTGAGTATAAAAAAACCAAAAACATACGTATTTCACAAAGTATATACGGTGTGAACAAAGTATATTTTATACTAGCATTTTCCCGCGGCTTCGCCCGCGTTGTTCCCGTTATCGTCCCAAAGGAACTCTTTACCGGGATATAATGTATCCTTTGTTTCAATCCAGGACTTGGTCTACTTGCATGCCAAATTTCAGCTTGATCCATCCATTTGTTACCCCGTTATAAGGTAACAAACATCCAAACATCCAAACATCTTCACAAACTTTCGCATTTATAATATTAGTGGGATTCTGCAAAGGTACAGTACTTTCGGAAATGTAACATAATAGTTGTGTTTGTTCATAATGTAACTTAATAGTTGTGTTGTGTGTAGTCACGGAAGGAAAAGGTGGGTCACTTTTAAACGTGAGTCGAAAAGTGACCAATCTTTTCATTCCGCGACTGTATATATACGATTTGTTTTTCTATACGATTGTGCAGTAAATTAATACTGCACCTCATTAAAGTATTAAATAAAATTTCTGATAAATTTTCTTGCATCTGGGAACCCTTTCTGATTAATATACTTATACTGGGTGGACTAAAACGAGGAACTTTCCTGAAAATATAGTGTCATATATTTGATGTAGAATCGACCTGCAATAGTTTAATGCTTGTAATAATAAATGAAAACAAAACTATGCAAATAATATTTTTTAAGATTTGGACCCCAAATGCTTAGGTATGCTAGGTATATTGTTTACATTGAAATATTATGTTTAATTACCTAGTTGGAACCTCTGTTTATATTATAACGATAATCTCCGTGGTTGTCAATGTGTCTTATTACGGTATAAATTACCTACGACGTTTAAGAAAAGTTCATTTTCAATAAAAGTATTAAAGGGTTTCATTGCAGACGGTTTCTCCTTGTCTCTAAATAGGGTTGAAACATGCGGTTTTTGCATAAAAATTTAATAAGCTATAATTAAAAAACGGTGACAGATATTAATATAGTATATTTGGAAAAAATAATGTACTAAGGTTAAAATAATCTCACATTTGCCGGAAAGTTCCTCATTTCGTTTCACCCTGTATATTCATATACGCTGTGTGGGATTCTTTTTAAGCAGCGTCCCGATAAATTACTTATAATTCACTTGATTTGCAGCTTTTTTACACAACTTTCCTATTCACGTAAACACGAAATTGATCCGCACACAGACCTTTTTTTAATCAATTTAATAAATCTTAAACGATGATTTGATTACACGGAGCCTGATTTTTTCAACCTAATAAGTTAATGATATATTACGCTTTTAACGTTTCAATATAATGAACATAATTTAACTAAGGGGCATAATAAACAGTGTTTAGAACGTCATAAAGTGGGTCAGGACGAATTTAGAGACGGATATTGGTACGAGTATGTAACCTCAGCTATTTTGTTTATTTCATCTATTAATCCATTATATTTTTGTTGTCTAAGCAATGCACAGCGCGTTATAAATGTTAAGACCGACCCTCATAAGGGGTCAAAGTGAAATTAGCGCTGTAGGTACTTACGGCAAGCACATGCTGAGTTTGGTGCCTCTGACCCACATGCTCCTACTTTTTGTTTTTTGTTAACTTACAATATTAAGCTATTTAGTCATAATCTTCTAGTTTTATATTGTCACTAAATTTATATTGAATTTTGTTTTTTTTAGGGTTCCGTACCTCAGAAGGAAAAAAAACGGAACCCTTATAGGATCACTCGTGTGTCTATTTGTCTGTCTGTCTGTCACTGCCAATTTGCTCCGAAAGTACTGGTCCGATTGAGTTGAAATTTGGTACATAAATTAAGGTTAATGACCCAAACAAGGACATGTCACGAAAATATGTGAATTTTAATCATGGGGGCCACTTTTGGGGGGTTAATTTAAACTATATATCCATGTGCTTCTAACTCGTTCATTATGTAATATATTTAGTAATTAACTGAAACTTGACGCCGTAATTTATCCAGCATCAAATGTTTTAAGGGAAATGTTAAGAGCAATGCCTAGCTGAGCAACTTTTCAAATCTCGAATTTTTGACGCAATTTTTCTGTCGCGCTGCTGTGGGCGGCGCCTCCAATTCGTGCGTAAGGACAACTGCAGCTCGGACTAAAAATCCCACGCAAAAAACTCAAAAATCGAGGTTTCGAGGGAGTCGAGACCGACTGTTTTCTCCTCCAAAACCCAACCAATAATTATAAAATTTTGGGAACTGCAAGAAGAAGAAATAATCTACGTCGCTATGTTTTGATTTTTTTGATATTTGTTGTCATATTTGTATACTGCGCCTTTTTTGGCAGCCAATTCAATCAAGCCGTTTTTGCGATTTTCAAGGCGCTATAAGTTTCTTTAAAATAAAAATATTCAAAAAAGCAAAACATAGCGGCATAGATATTGATGATATTGATCTTATTTGAAAAATTCATTGCTCTATGTTTAAAAACCAGAGAGGAAACAGTCGAGAGCGTTTGTATGGGAAAATCGCAGGTAGGCATTCCTCTAAAGACGCGAGCATCGTGCTACAATACATTTTACAACTACTTACAGTGGCGTAGCGTCTTGAAGAAAAAGTACGACTAATTTACCCCGGTTAGATTTCGAAAAAACTAGCCGCCCGGACAGGTGATTTTTTTTTGGGTTAGGCTCATAAGGACCAGGTTTCGGAATGACTATGCAAGTAAAAGGCCTAATTTGCATCAGGTCTTAGTTGTAAAATGCCAAAGCATATAAAACGTCCTATTATTAAAACGACTCTGTATAATAGGGACTTAGTTGCACTACGTCTTGTTTTCATAACGGCGAAATATACAAAATACCCTAATAGCAAATTAATAAAGTAGCAGAATACATGGATAGTAAAATGACAGGGTAACATAAGGCCGACTGTTTACAAAGTCTTAGTTGAAAAACGTCTAAAATTATCGAATGACAAGCATTTTGCAGCCTAGACGTTTTAAATTCAAGACGTAGTCGCTATTTAGGCAAAATGCATAATGTGTCATTTTACAACCAAGTCATGATAAAATCTGGTCTTAAATCAATTAGTAATTGTGCAACTACCGCATTTTGTTATAATGACATTCGTGCAACTAAGACATATTGCTCACCAGGTCATTGTTAAAAACATTAATTTTGTTTATTGATGCATGATGCAATCAGGACGTTTTGTTAACTTAGTCTATATGCTATGTAGTCCTTGTGAGCCTAACCCAATTTTTTATTTCATGCGTACACAAACAGCAATTGATTTTTATTTTATAAAGGGGTACATAATAACCTTATCAGCAAAAGTGATTTTCATGACTGCGTTATTTATTCTATACGTTCAATTTGATATATATACATAATTTAGGTAGGTACCTACCATGTTTTAATATTTTTGCTCAGTAGATACTTGACAAAACTAAGCTAATTATTTCCTTAAAGGAAACAATAATACTGAAAGTGTTATTACAATCGCAAAGTACGTCCTAGCAGTGACGCTTTCCATTAACACCATTCGATAAACCCAAAGGGACTGCTTCTAGAGTTTCTGACAGTTTTCCTTAGCCCTAAATTAATCTTAACAGGTAAACTGAGTTTATCAACACCGCACAAACGTTAATTGTATTTGGAATTAGATATTCGTGAAGTGGTCTTCGTGTTATCGTTTTTGACGCTGATAATGAAAAAATAATAGCTCGACTTAATTTTTACTTAAAATACAATTTTAAATAACTTTTATACATAAACAAAGTAAATATATAAGGTACCCTTACTACGTATTAGAAGAACTCGTACCTAGTGCTATTGTAAACGCATTACGCTCTATTGACTTCGTGAAACAAGGCTTCTAAAATGATGCTAAATATTACGTTTTTCCTGCAAACAGAAAAGTACGTGAGGGCAGGTTAAAATAAAGTGGTGGGGGGCTTAGTAACCATAGCTTGCAGCCAGTCACCGTGAAGCGAAAGGGTATACGCATCAGCTGGTGGTTTCGTACCCGGCTGTCCCGAGGCGGACGCTCCAAGCGGGCTGCGCTGCTTGCGATGCCCGTTTGTGATGCGTAAGAGAGAGGTACGTTAGGAGAGATGTACGGCGATGTGGCGAAAGCCTATGGGGTTTTAGTTGGTGCAAGTCCGACATAATCCATTCTCGCCCACGAGAGGACGGGTATACGTAAAGCATTTCCCCCGGGAAAAAAAAGAACTGCAACCTCAATATATCTCTATTGTGCCCGAAAAAAGAAAATATGAGAAATATAATCCTGCTAAGAGACATTTCTGCCAAATATGCAGTACAGTAATATGACGAAAACTTTTCTGTGAAACATTAGTAAACCTTTGCAATCAATTTTCAACAAAGAGCAGTATAAATAGTGAAGAGGAAAGCTACAAGCTACACCAAAATAAAGTACTAGTTACGACCCATGACGGCGAGGAAATATCATAGCATTTCGATGTTGCGTTGATATTTAAATAGTTCAGTTCCTTGCAACTGGAATGGAAGATCACGTGTAAGAATGTCGCTTAGAAAAGAGACAAAAGGCAACATTTATGGGAAAAGTAAGTATACGCGAAAAGTTCTACCGAGAAGAAAGCATAGAACACAATCGGATAGAGTCGACAAGACGTTTTTATCGACAGTGTGGACATCGATCGTACCTTGGTCGCGTGTGGTAGGAGTAAATGCGGTCTAGGGTCTGAAGTTGGAGTAGCCTCAGCGCACGGTCTATCATGTGTGGGTCGACGCGGTCTTCGCCGACGTCGCGGCGGTCGATCCTGCCAATTATCGATATCGATATAGCAAACTACAAGCAACACTAAACTCGGGGGTGATTAGCGTAATCTGTTTAGCGCAGACCGACATTTATTTTTCTTTGAAATATATAATTTCATTGACTTTCGTAATTTTCACACAGATTCAATGTTATAAGGAAGTCGGACTTCAGCATTAACAAGCTTGCTTTGTTTTTCCTTCACGAATAAGTCGCACTTAAAAACATTTGAACGTTATGTTTGTCAAGTATTTACTCTACAAATAAACGTTTACCTTTGCCGTTTTGTTCATGGACGGTTTAATGGAAAGCTCGCAATTAGGGTACATAAGTATGTCAAAATTATTGAGAAGAGAATAATAGGTATATCAACTTAAGATTGCGGCGAGGGTCAAGGCTGTTATTTACATTGTACATTTACGGAGACCTCGATTTCGATTGTTACCAAGAAAATCCACACGATACCTTCCTACTAACACATTAAAATATTATGTTTAGGGAAACCTGACTGCATGGTGTACGGTATCTGGACAAGGATAATGCGTCAAGCAAGTTTGGAAACAGAAAAATAAGGTTTACCGTCATTTCACAAAAAACATTTCACAAATGATCATTTAACAAATAACGATTCACAAACTATTCATTTCACAAACATACCATTTCTCTAAATCCTCATTTTATAAATGATTATTTGACAAACGTAACACTTTGCAAATATATTGAATGTTAATTAGTCATTTAACAAAATGTTCAATTCACAAATTAATCTGTTTTCAAAGAAGTTATTTTGCAAAAATCCGCCGGATTACTAAATTATTGTTTGATTAAAATTGCAGACATTCAATATTAACTGTGTGTCTGCAATTTTTATACATTATTTTAAACCCTCTCTGAGGATTCTGCGGTGACTTCGGCGCAGAAAAATACTCATAAATATAGTGTTTCTGAGGTCGTCATACTTTAAGAAGTATGGTTGTATTATGGTCGCAAGTAGGGATGTAACGATACATAATTTTGCCGATACGATACCGATACCGATATTTGTAGTAAATTATCGGCGATACCGATACCGATATCTTAGCTAAATAATAAAGTATGAACTTCAGATATTTGTATTGTTTGTTGTGTGTCCTATTAGACCTAAATCTTGGCTGTATTTAACGGAGAGTCAACCTTGAAAGTGTAAAGTAAAAATAAATAAATTGTCAACTCAAAATTAAAAATAATCGGTAATAGATCGGTATCGGTATCGGTATCGTTACATCCCTAGTCGCAAGATATACACTCCTCCTCGCTTCGCTCGTCGTCGTACCTAAAGCCGGGTTCCCACCGTGAGCGGAGCGGGTTCGTTAATGACTCCGTTTAACTTTCATCGCTGGTGGCACTCGCAACAGTAAACCGCATACAAGCACTTTGCCAGCGATGAAGGTTAAACGGAGTCATTACGGAGTCCGCTCCGCTCGCAGTGGAAACCCGGCTTAAGGGTGACTCTGGAAATATTCTCGCCGCGGCGGCTCGTATCGTCACCCACGCCACTCGCGTGTTATGACTCTACTTATACAACTGTTGCATGATAGTATTTTATGCAACAGTTGTATAAGTAGGCTCAAAAAATGCGAATGGCGTGAGTTGCGATACGAGCCGCCGCGGCGGCTAGTATTGCAAATAGAGACGCCATGAGCGTTTTTTGACTTCATTATACAATGTTGCATACAATACTTTTTCTACGACTAGGTTTTAAAATATAAAATACAAAATTAAATTAAACAAGGCAAATAATATGACATATGACTGACAGTATGTGTCTATGGTAAACTTTTTTTTAATTTGTCGTATACTCGCTAGTGACACGCAGTGACGATATTAAAAATACTTTTTTTTTTAGTTCGGAAAGTATTTATTTTCCTTAAAAACCGTAGGAATTTAATAGTTTGTTAAGTTGGTAGTTGTACATTTTTATCGTAAAGTTAGAATTGAGCGCTTAATCCTTGACCTAAGTTTAACCTAGATTTAGAAGTCTGTGGCTGCTAGCAGTATCGTTTTGCGACTTTAACGACACAAGTGCTGTTATGGGGAATAAAGTGTAGACTTCTCTGAACTCATATTATGTATGTTCTTATATTAGTGTTCGTGACCAAGTAAAAGACAGATAAAAGTAGGTACAGAAGTAGAAAAAATACTTTAACGTCCGATATAATTTAACAAAGCTTTTTGTGTCCGTGTTTTTGTGTACGTACGAGTAATTGGCCGAGTGAGTCGTAGAGTCTCCATTTCTGCTTGGCCAGAAATGCTTTCGTATGTCTGTCCGGTTGAAAAATGCGACCTGTAGAGGAGACTGCACTTCTGCAGGTCGCATTTTTCAACCGATTCTCGTAAAATTTTGTGAGCCGTTTCAATATATTTATCGAACCTGCAATTTTTTTCGTCGATTCACTTTTTGGATTTTTTTCAAAATGGCGCTGGCTTTGACAGACTCGCGAGGTCTAGGTACAGCTCACAGAGCCACTAGTTTAATGTCTCTGTCTTACAACATAATATAAGTACAAACGACGTAGTTAATGCTTAGTAGGTTACCTGCCATGGGATTCCAGTAATTACGTTCAATCCAATTTCAATAAAACAGCTCCAGGGAAAAGTTAAAAGAAAGAAAGAAAACAGTTGGCAAAATAAAATTGACTCCAACACTGGCAATGTTAATGAATGTTGTAAAACACGAATCTAAAAATGTATTACTTCATTTCAAATTTAGATATACCTATTCATGGCTATCGACGCCATGGAACGATAACACCTAACAAAACTGACGTTGAAATTTGACCAGAGCTAGCTCCGCCCCTTAAGCTCATACTTGGGTGAATCAACTTTTTTTTTCTTTATGCAAAGATTGCCCTTTCTCCTTATTTGTTTACCTTTTGCATGTCTTAACATGATTTAAATGGAACAAGATCTTACATTTAGAGTTAAATTAGGTAAAAATAAAACTCGTTTTTAATAAATAAATAGTGTGACCCAGCGGACGACCCCTTATTTTCATACAAAAGTGGGGGACAGCTATGTCCGCGCTGGGTCACTGCTTATAAACAAGTTTTAATAAAAAATATTTGCATTAGTACGTAGCTTTATTATCTATCTTTTGAATGAGCATACATTTTATTAAAAAAATATTAAAATATAAATATAAAAAAATATATTAAAAGAATAAAGGTTTCCTTTCAATTTTAGTCGGAGAAGGTGAAATTTTGTTGACAAAGAAAAGTTGATTCACCCATTTACAGCGTGAGTATGGAAGCGTAACTTATTATATTGCGATGTATAAATGCAAATCCTGGATGACAAAGTTTTTCGTTGCTGTGTGCAAGTAAAAAAGTAAATTGTTTATGATATGTAATATGTATACCCACACAACTAACTAACTAACTATGATTAGTATCCATAACAAAAGCCTTATTGAGCTTACTATGGGGCTAGTTCGATTTGTGTAAGATTGTCCCCTAATATTTATTTATTATTATTTATTTTACACATTGACTCGACCAACGAACTACATCTTCGGCGTTGTACACTGTGAACACTTTGAATCTCTGTTAAGTTGTAAATAAAATGAAAATAAATATTGTTTTTGTATATCGTTGAAGCGTAACTTATTAGCCAGACATAATTAACCCAACTCTGAGTGGGTGCTGACTGCTGATAGATTCAGCATTTTGTTACAAACTTTAATTACTTATTTTAAACTTTATTACACAACACAAGAAATAGCAATTGAAGTTCAATTAAAACCAGGCGAGAAACTTCTGTATAATTAACGGATAAATTTAGAGGCTAGACGAGAAACTTCTCTATAATTAAGGAAAAACAAGTTTTCCAGATGAACCATAAAAAAATATATTGAAAAATATTATCGCTTCAAATGAGTTGATTTGAAACCGGTGGAGCGATCAGAGTGATTCTTTCCAATAGGCAGTATTCACAGCCAATACATATTCAAACACCCGGAAAAAGGGTTAACTCATTTTTATTATAAATATCCCGCTAACCATAAAGTTAGCTCACGAAATTGGGAAACAAATTCTGATCTTCAGCCCTTTGAAATAAGACCGCGGTCAAAGTGGGATTATGCTAACTCCGGGATACTAGACCAATTTTACGCACACGTAAACAGTTACGCAGACACATACTACAATAGACACGCAATGGGAGAGCTCAGTTTATTAGGGTTCCGTACCCAAAGGGTGCCAACGGAACCCTATCATTAAGCTTCCGCTGTCCGTCTGTCCGTCTGTTCGTAAGTAACAGGGCTGTGTCTTTTGAACCGTAATATTGTAGAGACTTGAAATTTTCTCAAAATGTTATTGTTTGTTGCCACTATAACAACCAATAATAAATTACTTTATATATTTACTAGCTTATGCCCGCGACTTCGTCTGCGGTGTAAATTATAATTAGGCAATTACTCTTTATAAATTGTTTCTGATATTTGTTCGTAAGCTTGGTTGTAATTGAAGAAAACCCTCAAATATTGGGCACAAAACTGCACATTTACCGCGAAAATCAATTCTTTAGATAGTCCATTTAAGGATTATTTCTAAAAAAATAAATTCACTTCATAGACCACCTGTTACTTACACAAAAAAACAATCTACTAATTGCTATATACTGCGCATGGAGTTTCAAACATTTTACTTTAAAAACAAACACAAACAAACCCCCCTAAACAAACTTTCAACCCCTACCTACTCAATAAATTTTAATGAATGATGAAATCAATCAGTTTTCTACTTTAAAAATCGTTTGGTGCCTATATAAAGTTTCAACCCCCATTTAACCCCTTTCGGGGATGAATAAAAAAAACTAGGGATGTAACGATACCGATACCGATACCGATATATCGGCCGATATATCGGTATCGCCGATATATCGGTATCGCCGATATTATACAACCGATATTTGAAGAATTTGCTGTATGAAAAAAAATCTGCAAAAAGTAATTTCAATTTCTGACTTAATTTATGTATTGGTCTATTCTATTACCTTGTGCAATGATAATTACTATGTTAATTAAATCTTTGGTTCTTAATAAAAAAAAAGAATTTTGAGTTGACAATTTATTATTTTTACTTTACACTTTCAAGGTTGACTCTCTGGTAAATATAACCAGTAGTCATTGCCATTAGTTATAATAACGACATAAAAATATCTGAAATTCATACTTCATTATTAAGCTAAGATATCGGTATCGGTATCGGTATCGCCGATATTAACTACTATATATCGGTATCGGTATCGTATCGGCAAAACTGTGTATCGTTACATCCCTAAAAAAAACTTTTTTTTTACTCTTATTAAGGAGTCCATGTACGATGTCTTAGAGCTCCAACTTCAAAAATTGTTTGGACCCTGTACAAAGTTTCAACCCTCATTTAAATCCATTTGGGGATGAAGTTCAAAAAACAGCAATCACTTTTCTTTACTCTTATGGATAAGTCTATGTACGAAGTTCAAGATCTACTACAAAAATCGTATGGTCTCCATACAAAGTTTCAACCCCCGTTTGACCCCTTTTTAAGGCAGAATTTCGAAAAACGCTAAAACTACTTTTGTTTATTCTTATTGAGGAGTCTATATACGATGTCTCCGAGCTCCAATTTAAAAAATCATTTGGTCCCTGTACAAAGATTCAACCCCTATTTAAGCCCTTTTGGGGGTGAATTTCGAAAAACCGTGGAATTACTTTCCTGTACTCATATTAAGGAGACTATGTACGATGTCTCAGAGCTCCAGCTTCAAAAATCGTTTCAACCCCCATTTAACCCCCGTTGGGGATGAATTTTGAAAAACGGTAAAACCACTTTCTTCGATCTTTATTGAAGAGTCTATATACGAAGTCTCACATCTGTCACTTAAAAATAATTTGGTCCCTATACAATATTTCAACCTCCGTTTTACCCCTTTTTAAGGAAGAATTTCGAAAAACGCTACAACTACTTTTGTTTATTCTTATTGAGGAGTCTATATACGATGTCTCCGAGCTCCAATTTAAAAAATCATTTAGTCCCTGTACAAAGATTCAACCCCTATTTAAGCCCTTTTGGGGGTGAATTTCGAAAAACCGTGGAATTACTTTCCTGTACTCATATTAAGGAGACTATGTACGATGTCTCAGAGCTCCAGCTTCAAAAATCGTTTCAACCCCCATTTAACCCCCGTTGGGGATGCATTTTGAAAAACGGTAAAACCACTTTCTTCGATCTTTATTGAAGAGTCTATATACGAAGTCTCAGATCTGTCACTTAAAAATAATTTGGTCCCTTTACAATATTTCAACCTCCGTTTTACCCCTTTTAGGGATGAATTTCGAAAAAGGGTTAAATTACTTTTATCTACTAATATTGAAGGATCTATGCGCGAACTCTCAGATCTCTAACTTCAAAAATCGTTTGGTGCCTATACAAAGTTTCAACCCCCATTTAACTCCTTTTGGGGATGAATTTCGAAAAACCGTGAAATTACTTTCCTGTACTCATATTAAGGAGACTATGTACGATGTCTCAGAGCTCCAACTTCAAAAATCATTTCAACCCCCATTTAACCCCCGTTGGGGATGAATTTTGAAAAACGGTAAAATCACTTTTTTCGACCTTTATTGAAGAGTCTATATACGAAGTCTCAGATCTGTCACTTAAAAATAATTTGGTCCCTATACAATATTTCAACCCCCGTTTTACCCCTTTTAGGGATAAATTCCGAAAAAGGGTTAAATTACTTTTCTCTACTAATATTGAAGGATCTATGTGCGAACTCTCAGATCTCTAACTTCAAAAATCGTTTGGTGCCTATACAAAGTTTCAACCCCCATTTAACTCCTTTTGGGGATGAATTTCGAAAAACCGTGGAATTACTTTCCTGTACTCATATTAAGGAGACTATGTACGATGTCTCAGAGCTCCAATTTCAAAAATCATTTCAACCCCCATTTAACCCCCGTTGGGGATGAATTTTGAAAAACGGTAAAACCACTTTTTTCGACCTTTATTGAAGAGTCTATATACGAAGTGTCAGATCTGTCACTTAAAAATAATTTGGTCCCTATACAATATTTCAACCCCCGTTTTACCCCTTTTAGGGATGAATTTCGAAAAAGGGTTAAATTACTTTTCTCTACTAATATTGAAGGATCTATGTGCGAACTCTCAGATCTCTAACTTCAAAAATCGTTTGGTGCCTATACAAAGTTTCAACCCCCATTTAACTCCTTTTGGGGATGAATTTCGAAAAACTGTGGAATTACTTTCCTGTACTCATATTAAGGAGACTATGTACGATGTCTCAGAGCTCCAACTTCAAAAATCATTTCAACCCCCATTTAACCCCCGTTGAGGATGAATTTTGAAAAACGGTAAAACCACTTTCTTCGACCTTTATTGAAGAGTCTATATACGAAGTCTCAGATCTGTCACTTAAAAACAATTTGGTCCCTATACAATATTTCAACTCCCGCTTAACTCCTTTTAGGGATGAATTTTGGAAAAAGGGTGAAATAACATTTTGCAACTTATATTGAAGAGTCTATTTTCGAAGTCTCAGATCTCCTACTTTAAAAATCGTGTGGTCTCCATTTAAACTTTCAACCCCTGTTTTACCCCTTTTAGGGATGAATTTCAAAAAAGGGTGAAATTACTTTTCTCTACTCATATTGAAGGATCTATGTGTGAACTCTCAGATCTCTATGTTCAAAAATCGTTTGGTGCCTATACAAAGTTTCAACCCCCATTTAACCCCTTTTGGGGATGAATTTCAAAAAACCGTGAAATTACTTTCTTGTACTCATATTGAAGGGTCTATGTCCGAAGTCTCAGATCTCCAACTTTAAAAATCGATTGGTCCCTATACAAAGTTTCAACCCCCGTTTAACCCCTTTTAGGGATGAATTTCGAAAAACGGTGAAATTACTTTTTTCAACTTATAATGAAGAGTCTATGTTCGAAGTCTCAGATCCCCTACTTTAAAAATCGTGTGGTCCCCATATAAACTTTCAACCCCCATTTAACCCCCTTTGGGGATGAATTTCGAAAAATGCCTTCTTATCCCTTACTTACGTTATATAACCACCCTACTGTGAAAATTTCAAGTCCCTAGCTTTAGTAGTTTCGGCTGTGCGTTGATGAGCCAGTAAGTCAGTCAGTCAGTCAGTCAGTCAGTCAGTCAGTCAGGACATCTTCTTTTATATATATAGAAGATGAAGGAAACATTTTGTCTCTTCATTGGTTTTAATGTGGGCAATTTACACCACACTTATGTATCTATATATGTAACCAATAATAAAATTACAAATAAAAGGGGGTCCATACAACAAACGTGTTTAATTTGCGTTTCTTGCTTGATTATATTTTAAATAGTTTAATAGCCTACGGTACGGAACCGACCGCACGACTCGCACTTGACCGATTTTTTGGATAAATCTATGATTATTTTCAATTTCTTTATTTAGATAGGTAAAAATAAAATCAAAGGGAAATATAGATTTCAATCCACGTTTGGTCCACTATATTGTTTTTCTGTTGTCGTGAGCCATTGGCTTTACGAAAGCGATAAATGCGCCGTTTTTTAACGATTTTTGAAAATATAAGGTTCCAAATTTCAAGTGTTATGTCTAATTTAATCTAAAGAGATGAGATAGGCAACATGCATTTGTGTCACATTAATAGCCTTAAAAGCTCCTAATCTAATCTTAAAATTTAAATGCACACTCCACCGTTCAATTATCGAGATAACATTACCGTTAACGCCATATCTCCACCAATCAATATTGTAATTAGATCGACACTTGAACAACTCATTAGTGAGTGTAGGGGAGCGTGGATATCTAGTCTAATGTTAGAAGTCCCGTTCGTTACGTTGAACGCATATTATGCTTATTTACCGAATCGTATTTAGTTTCTCCCGTTCGTTCCGAAGCTAATCTACATTTGATCAGAAATATCAGATGTTTAAATTATTTTCTATGTATTAAATATAATTATATTACACTAGAGTCATTTTCAAAAAAATTGTACATAGTTAAGGGCCTAATAAAAACAAAATCACGATCGCTTCCTCTGTGTTACGAAAGTTAGGCATACAAACTATATGGGTTACTTTCGTAACACAGAGGAATAAATTAAGTTTTGTTTTAATTAAATCCCTTAATTGTGTACAATTATTTTGAAAATGACTCACTAAGTAGTCCCTAGAGATGAGTTTACTTTTAGATAACGATTTGCCGTGTGTTATGACATAGGTAATAATTATGTGCTATTTTAGCCTTCAATATCAGCGTTGAGTGATATTATGTCATAACATTAACTTATAAAATAGACCTAGTCTTCTTTTCATGAACGTTTACTTGCAATCTAATTAAACACACCTTAAAAATATTGAATACTTATTTTCAAAAATTACCCCTCTATCGAAATTACCCCAATGCACCTTATATATAAGTAAATAAAAATGATAAAATAAGAACCAAAATTATACTTATACATAGACTGCGTAATAAATGGAATTTACAATTATTCTTTTTTCTATTCTAAAAATCCATCGTATGGTCGCGTGTAAAAATACGGAACAGGGCGTATTACTAAATGGATAAGAGTAATTCCACGGTAAGAGGTAACGCGAGTCACAGTTTTATTTCGTGTTGAATCATCATAATGCAAATTTAAGTCTTAATTTATCTCCAAAGAAGTGTTACTTATCAATATCATCCCTAGATACAGTGTGAAAGTCTATTACGGGCGAATCTCTTAACGGTGGTTAGTATAGGACAAAGTAAAGGTAATTAGATAACATTTACTTAAAGTTGCAACAATAATTTTGTCCATACAAAATAATTCAGCCCGCAATGTAATGCAAACACACTCACGTTAAGCGCTCGTTGACAGTTACGTTGACATTTCGGTACCGCAATCATGTTTACAGTACATTGCTGCTGAGAAATTAAAAAAAAAATAATTATGGGGTTGTAATGAACTGCGACTTAAAAAAAACCTTTTACTTCATGATTACACTAATGAATACTATGTCCGATTTAATTTATCGCCCGTATTAGACTTACACGCTGTATATTGACACTTAATTTTGAATCTTTAATAAAAAAAACACAATGAAATCGTAACTCGCGTTACTTTTACGTGGAATGAAATGACCCACAATAGTTTGACGTTTGCAAGTAGTGTAATGTAAGTGTGTACAATGTTCTAGTACCTATATAAATATAAATTGGTCAGTAATTCGTTTGGTTTTAAGTTTATTTGGTTGATATTAGATAAAATCAGTATTAGCGTGATAACGTAGTTTGTTATGAAATGTTTTGGTTTAGAAAAACGGCGACCCTTTGTTATCATATCGTTATTTCCATTATTATAACAATGAATCACTTAGGTAGACAAAATATTCTAAAAGGTTATTAAATGAAGAAAGTTGCGCTGTAATGGAGAATAGAAAAGATAAACGAATGGTTCGGATGGATTATTTGAATTAGGAGTGGCTGGCCCTTGGAGCAAAATGTGCATTTGTTTTTAACATGACATTTTAAAACGTAATTAATAAGGAACCAACATTTTTCCATAAATATGTATTACAATATTCATGCTGATGTTCACGACTTTTTTTTATTATTGACAAATAAATAAAATAATAAATTAAATTGTCGAAAGGGCCTCTACGCGTTGCTTTCGGCTCCGCGCACGCCTCCCAAAGGTCAAGGATGACATTGTCCTGTGACCGGGTAAAATAATAACAATAATACGCTCTAGTTATTAGGATCGATCTAACCTAGCGACTATTGTAGCAAATAAGCCTGATATCATGTTAGTAGACCGATTCAAGCGTCATCACTATTATTTATTTATTTATTTTATTTTTTATTCATTAAATTTCACAGCATAACAGTATAACCAAAGCACTGTGAAACTAAGGTAGGTACAACTTAAACATAATAAAATTAAATAATGAACAAAGAATGGAAAATTACACAGAAGAAGGCCTTACATCCATCTTCTCACAGAACCTCAAACACTCGTCACACATGATAAACCATCCACTCGCAAACACATCACAGCTTGGGGCCGATTCGGGGAGCGAGTTTATAAGGTGCACAGCGCGTACCAGTGGGGATTTTCTGCGGGACACAGTTCGCCCTGCAGGCGCCTCCAGTAAGTGGCGACAACGCGGACGAAAAAGAAATCTAGTTGGTGAGGGAACATACAAGCGCACCAACTGAGCTGTTAATTCGGGACAATCGTTTTCACCTCGCAGAATACTAGCCGCTAAGGTGAGGAGTCTATAATTTCGCCTAACCTCCAGGGAGTTAAAACCCAAAACGCCTAGCAGGAATTTTGTGGGGTATAAAGCACACACTATCCACTCCAGAGGGGCGCCTCGTGCTTTAAATTGAGCGTGGGGCTGGCTGGCGGCCCCGTGGTCCGCGCCGGCCGCCCCTCGTGGCCTGCCGCCCCGGGCCATGAACCCCTTGGCCTAGGTTAAATACGCTCCTGGGTTGATATATATATATATACCTAGCCTAATAAAATAAACAATAATAATAATTCATTTCAGTTCCTTATTATGTTCCGATAATTTAAATAAAATACTGAACAAACATACAAACATACATACATAAATGCATACGGTGCTAAAATCATAACCCTCCTTTTTGCTTCGCCGTAGTCGGGTAAAAAATATCGGTAGCTAATATGTTAGCACCTTGTTGACACGTATAATTGAACGCCAAATTGTAGTTTAGGTAATGTAATGGAAAAATTTGCTATGCAAAAGTGTCAATCGTAACACTAAATAACATTGAATTAACGAATTAATTTAATCAATTGTATCCCCACAATTCATCAAACGAGTTCGTTTATTCACACAATACAGTATTTAAATTAACGCAACTGATGCTCCCTCGTTATAAAAGACCAATCTGCAGGCTAATTACGTACTACGTAATGGTTATGTTCTGACAAATAAGTTAGACGTCCGAGTACCTACGCGACACTGTCTCAGTAGTCGCCATCTTGAATGTTAAGTCATTATATTAGCAGGCTATTCGACTATTGGCCATTAGCGTCTAAGACGTTTACTGGCTTGGTCAAGTTTGATCCATTTCCAACTGTCAGAGCTTGTAACCGGTTAATCGTATTAAATAATTATACTTTAGCGTAACCACACACACAATCAAATATACCAATTCAAATCTTGTGACCGGTTTTTTTATTTCCCGTACCCATAGGCTATCAACGGGACCTTATTACCCACCTGTCCATCTCTCCGTCTGTCACAGGCTTGTATCTTTTGAACCGTAATAGGTAGAGACTTGAAATTTTCATTGAGTATGTATTTCTATTGCCGCCATAATAACAAATAATAAAAGCAAAATTAAATTAAAAATACAAATAACGTGTAACGTGTGTAACGTGTTTTTTTGGGGTTTCTTGCTTGACGGTGGTACGGAACCCTTCGTGTGTGAATCCGACTGACACTTGGCAGGATTTTCAGGAGCGACTCTTAACAGACTTGCGCAAATTGATTTACCGTGACAATACAACATTATGATCTGGGGGCACGGCAGTGCCCCCGCCAAGTCAAGCGCGAAGCAAACACTGCCGTACCATCCTTTACTCAGTAAAGGATGGTACGGTACGGTACTGAAAATTCGGCGAAATGGTTCCAGTAAAGTTTACTGGAACCATTTCGCCGAATTTTCAGGCCCTATTTGAGAACCTCTGGATAAAACCAGAACGCAGAAATTTTCGTCATCCAGTAAGCTATAATCACATACTTAAAATCCAAAATTTCAAGTCTGTAGGTAATTTAGTTCCGAAGTTAAGCGAAAGCAAAGTTTTTCATTTAACTCACTCACTCACTCATCATCATCAAAATAGAACTAGTACTTCCCATAAACTCAGAGAGCTGAAATTTGGTACAGAGTTAGGGTTTAATGGCCACATAAAGGAAAAACTATAAAAACTAGGATAATCGAAGATCTGGAGTACCTGGTGACCCTGATTAGAAAACACAAGAGCCCAACCAAAAATATAAAGAAAAAAACTGTGTCAAATAAGAAAATCTAATAAAATAAATCAATATGCCCACGTTTCTACAAAAAGAATTGAAATCCCACAAAAAACATTCTGTAAAAAACTAGCCAAGTCTCGATGGAGCTGCTTGTTTATCTCTAAAAAGTAATGAAATCTAGACAAAGTCGTGCCAAGACTAAGGTTCCTTACTGCGATTTCTTTATTATTATAGTTAATGTTGTGTGACTTGGCCGTTGAACATTCTTTATACGTTAGTGGGTACAAGTTAATTTGCGTTTACGTAATTAAATTATACGTTAGTGGGCACAATCAACAACAGCCTAAAATTTGACACTAGCGTCCAATTACCAATACCAGAATGGGCTATTATCTCGCTTAAGGCGAGGTGAGACCAGAATCGGGCACGGAAGCCTAGTTTCCAAATCATTTTTAGAGCACTTATTTGACTCTTAGGTCACTGTAAAACATATATAATAATATTCAGAACTGTATCTAGGGCTTCCTCTCACTTAGAACACGATAGCGAACACTTCGCTCGATAGAAAAGTAGCGCGAAAACACTATAAAATAAAGTATTTTTTTCATTTTTTTTTCATTTTGTTCATCACCAGTTACCTTTTCTGACAAAATTAATACCTGACAATCATGATTTCACAGTCATGCAGGGCATCCTCTCATGTTTGGGTTGATAACGTATACTTTTATGTTAGAAATCGAAGATAATCTGCAATAATCTGCATTCCGCCCGACCCTAGTTTGTATGTGAAATGCGAGCCAGGTCCTACCGCGCCTTAACAAACATAGGTAGTTACAGCACAACAGATATAACATTACGTGTAAACAAAATTGACTTGTACCCACTAAGTAATCTATCCGTAAATTATCATATTCCGCAGAACGCACGTAGGTACACGTTTTGTGTAAAATTTAGTAAGAAATAACAGGAAATGAGAAATGTTCCAAAGACTTGGTGTGATTGTTGGATGATAAGTACTTACAGGGTGAAAATAACGAGCGGAATGTTAAGGAAAATGCATTATTTATTTCGGATTTGTTTTTTGTTTGTATTGGAGATATTGTATCCTTATCGTCAGTCCAATTGTTTATTACATAACATAGATACACAATACATTTTCATAAGTATTTATTTTTTGCTTATTTATTTCAATTCATGATCATTATCATCATTTCAATCTGGAGGTGTGTTCTCCAAATACTTCTATAACGAACGGATGCACGGTTTTGCCTCCATTGACATCCGACGACTCTAAGCAGGTTGTCATCTGACAACCTGGTGCATTCAAGAACCTTAACATTCCTTCGGCCATCGGTTCCTCGAGTTATATGTCCAGCCCATGACACTTCAACTTGCTAACTCTGACGCCGCTATTCATGCTTCAATAAAATGAAAATCCTTTCAATCGTCCACTTTTTTGAGTTTATTATCTTCAATGTTTAACTTTTTCGTTATTTGTGTTTATATTCTTTCATAAAATGTCCCGCTCATTTTTACTAACGTATTACTTAGCTGTACACCAAAAATTCATTAAATACATAAAACATATAAATCACGTGCCAGTCACGGTCTTCCTTTGCTAACAAATATTCTCAGAATGTTCTGTAACCCGTGTTTTCTGGCATCTCATTTAGAAGAGTTATTTATCAAAAGCAGCAGTCAAAGTTGCGAGAAATATTTATCATTTTCTGAACACCGTGCACTAATTTATTGTAATACGTGTACTAAATTGTAGTCTGCTAAGCATTTTATCTTAAGGTAAGGCGTATTAGACTAAATATTTCGTAGACAGTTTACAATTTAAGTTCAAATTACCATAATTATTATAAATCGTCAACTTGTATTTCGTGAAGTCAGAGTTGACCAGACTAAATATAAGAGTAAGTTATAACGTCTGATTGCTAACACAAAATATTTTTTCAGAGGTTGTATGAATTTATGCAAGTCGATGGAATAAAGCAAGTCGATGTTGTAATAGGGTTTTAAAACTTGCAAAAACTGCGTTTGTGCCACGAAGTTGTGTAGCACAGAGTTCTAGACTTGTAAAGTTGTGAACAAGGGACCTTAAAGAATTTGTCACGTACAAAACATTGTGAAATACTGCGTTCCGCCATTAGTTCAGCCAAACGCCAGGAATTTCAATTTGTTATCAACAACTTGAATTGAATTGAAACTTCGCAATAAGACTTTATATTATGAAGATTGTTTTGTAGATTTTTTTCGTACTTTCTGTAATAACATTTTTAACTGCATTTTTTTCTTTCCTCAGACTAACTACTATTTTCTTGAAATTTGCCGTATTATTTACCTATGACAGATTTAAAGTAAAGTGAGTTTAAATACAGGATAGAATATGTTGAACCAAAATCCGTGCTATACACAACAGTAAAATGCTTTTTAATTAAGGTACTCATTAAATGTTAGCTAATGAATAATAAATTTCTAACAAATTAATTACGATACCTTAACATCCAACTAACAGCCCCGCACTAAAATCTGTAGACGTAATGAAACGTAATTAACAGGCCTGTCTTGAGTAAACTCGCCAAGTTGTCATTATTCAGATTGCATAACGACCGTCTGTTAATGAAACAGACAATAATACATTGTTGTAGATGCCGGAAAGTAAGCAATACGAGTCTCTATCTATTGCACTTTCGGCCGAGATCAAACATTGTGCTATTCACGCCTATTATGAGGAAGCATAAAAAAACCGGACAAGTGCGAGTTAGACTCGCGTGGAGAGGGTTCCGTACGTTCAAAACAATATATAACAATTATACTTTACTGAACAGACTTCTTATAGATTTTCCTGTAATGTAAAGGTGAAGGACTATATTCCATATTTTTTCAAAATTCTAGGTCCAATAGTTTCGGAGATAAGGGGGGGAGGGGGAATGGTCAATGTCTACCTATTTTCTTAAATAACTTCAAAACTATTGATAATAAAAATTACAAAAAAAATATATTTGAGATTCTCACAGAAAACCCTTTCATTTAATATGTCACACGATATAGTTCGCTAACTTTTTTTAATTTTCTATTTAACCCCCGAAAAGTGGCCTTCATGATTAAAATTCATATATTTTCGTGACATGTCCGTGTTTGGGTCTTTAACCTTAACATATGTACCAAATTTGAACTCAATCGGACCAGTACTTTCGGAGCAAATTGGCTGTGACAGACAGACACACGAGTGATCCTATAAGTGTTCCGTTTTTTCCTTTTGAGGTACAGAACCTTAAAACAAGCTTAAAAAACTAACAACATCTCTCATGTCGTCTAAAACAGTTGACGTGTATGAATCGGACGCGCGGCGCCGACGGGGACGCTTACCGCCGAGGCAAACGGCGTGCTCTGATTGGTCCATTGCTATTTTGAACCCTACAACAATGTTATTTCTGTCGTGTTTGATTACATTGTTGGCTCGCTGGTGCGCCGTTCATCACACGCGCCGTTTTGCGCTCCCGATACCGTCCATCTATTGCCATTTTTCCGAGCAGTAGCGTGATAATATTTGAAATTGATACGCGGTCCATATCTCATGCTCCTGTTTTAAAACAATAGTTTCCTGTAGTAAAAATAAATTATGAAACAATAGTTATCAAATGCAGTTATAAACTGATCCCAAATAAATCCAGATTCACTTATTTTCATGCCTTTACCGATTTTAAAATTACATGTCTAATGTATATTAGAACGCAATGAAATTATTTGTTAAAAACATAGATATATCTTTAAGATTTGTCCTGCATAGAATTAGATTCAAGTGATTCAACCACATCACGCCGTGACGAATCAAAACACATTTTGTATAGCCATCTTGTGAGTCTTGTGAGTGCTATTTACATACGAAATTAGGCACAATCGTGAGTTGGTCAAATAATAATTATACTCCTATAACTACCTATTGTAAGTAGATCACGTGGAAATATGTAAAACACATGACTATTTAAAATTAAATTATGTGCTATTATTACAATTACATAGGTAGGTAAAAATGACGCCACTTATGGATCAAGAATTTAAAAGAACTCACGGTAACATTATTTAAAATTTATTTTATAAAAAAGTTGAGGCAGGATCACTGCAAAATAAAGGATATTATTATGATGCGAGCATTTGGGAAATCATTAAAAGAATGTTAAAAGCCCGTTTTGATATCATAAATTCTGAAGATTTTGGCGTGGGTGAGAGATTATCGTCCAAGAATAAATGATTAGGAGACTTATTGATAAATTCTCAATTATATTAAATTTCCTTTGTCGGCATTAATTGATTTTACAGTATCTATTTTTAAGAAAGTAAAAAATACTTACGATTCATCAATCCAAAACGTACAAAGTTTATTTTGCAATAAATAAATGGATAAATAAAATGGAATTACAGGATATAATTCCAATCGATCGAATGGGTAAGGTATCAATAAAAACACTGCGCCTAAACAATTTGATAGCAGCACTTTTATAACAAGCCGAATCCAAGTAGGTAAGTAACTTTCTATGAACAATAAAAATGACCCGAATTTATTGTCCGTGAGTGTACAAGTATATCGTAGAATCGTAGTTAAACCACATCTAAGTTTTTAAATTTAATATTACATTATTATATTGGGTTCATTCCCTTATAAGAAGATTATGCCTTTGATATTAACTGGACCGAAATTATCAGTAAACAATGGTATATGGACAGTAAGTACAATTTGAAATGTCAGAGGTCAGAGAACCCAATTTATTAATAGACATTTATGTTTATTAATAAGTACTAGCATGAGAAACAAAAAAAAATTGATATATTGTATTGCGAATTTGAAAACAGAAACGTCTCAGGAGTCAGGAGATATAAATACCAGTTTTCAATAGGTATAGGTATGGGGTATCAAGTCACATTTACAGGTGACAGAAAAGTAAGGTTCCTAATCATAGGGAGATATAAAAACCGGCCAAGTGCCAATTGGATTCGCACAGGAAGGGTTCCGTACCACAATTAACCAAAAAACGCTACAAAAACGTTTCTTGTATATAAGGACCAATTTAATTCTTAATTTTATTTTATTTTGTATTTTTTTTTGTTATAGTGGCCATAGAAGCGCACATTCTATGAAAATTTCAAGTCTCTACCTATTATGATTCTAAAGTTACAGCCCTGTGATAGATGGACAGACAGACAGACGGAAACCCGGACAGCGGAGGCTTAGTAATAGGGTTCCGTTGGCACCCTTCGCGTAAGGAACCCTAAAAAGAAGAAAATAATTGCGTTGGCTCTTGCACCAAATTCTTATTGAAGTATGTATAAGTACTGAGCGATTATTTTTGAGTTCACCACTCAAATACAATTTCGAATGTAATAATTTAGTACTTACGTACATTTTCCTCATAATATTGCGTCTCACATAAAATTGCTTTAAGTACCGAAAAATCGTACAGAAACGTAGATATTTTCCGTGTGAATTGTATATTATTTTTACAACAGTATTTCCTTTATGTAAATGATTGCGCGCGTGTTCTTCTCGAATTAATTAAATAAGAATTTTATAAAAAAATATTGATGACGGATTTGTAGGAATATTTTACTTAAAACCAAATATGTTAAATATATTAAAACCGCGAGGAAAACAGGTACAGATCTATTAAAACAATGAAGTAAGGATAAGGACACCAATTATCGTAAGAACTGTACATCCTAATGTCCTGTGCTTCATCCATCACACGAGCAATTCTTACTCGTATTGCACAATGTTCCCACTCAAAGCATTAAGCTGGCCACATTTCCTGCTGACTGATTGTGTTCTGCACTGTAATTTGCCTCTGGACACATGGCTTTACCCTGCCCCTGGCGACGCGGCCCACACTGTTGCACTGGAGCGCCGTATTTTAAACTGACTAGTGCATCAATGAATTCAAGCGTAAATTGGTTGCTTTTTGTTTTATTGTTAGTTTATACAGGTTGCCTCTGCGGGGCTTTAAATTAAAGGTGTCGTTTCTACTCCTTAATCTGAACTGCTATCTCTAAGCAGCTTTTCAAAAACACGCCAATTCTATTTTTTTTTTTAATTTTAATTAAATGTAATTTTCAATGTATGCAGTCAATGCAATATATTTACACGAGATATTTATAGTCTGAGTGCTCGGGCTCCATTTCCTTGTGTCTCCTCGTACCACAATACCATTTTTGCAAATTTTGCGGCTGTGAACACTTGATCAGGCATTTTATTTCGTATCAATCGATAAACAGAATAAAATTCTTTTGAAACTAAACTATTTTTTTTTGACAAATGTCACACAAAAAGAAGAATGTGGGCGGAATTGAACACTATTATTTGAAATACATGTTGCCCTCTTACCACGCCACGAGGTGGCGATAATATTGCAAAGTGAGAAATATTACACTAGTTTCATAATTGAACTTTGAAGATTCTTTTTCAGACAGAAGTTTTTGTGGCACCAATAAAATTGTCGTAGGGACTTCTCAATGATATTAATTTATCGATAAATTGTACTTTCTTGTGACAGTTATGACTGAGATAATGAATATGCAACTTGCTTACCTATACAGTATAAAGTACTATTATGCTACACAATGTCATACAACTTACCTAAATTGGCATTTGTTGCAAAGCACTCTTGGTTTCAGTTTACTATGCATGTAAATCGATTGAATATCATTAAAATAAGTTTTTGTGTAAGAAACATGTTAATAATAAAAATATTTAGTTGTTAAAGTTGATTTTTATTTGCATTTTTAAATTCCTAAAAAGTGTATAGGTAACATTGATGGATAGTAATCAGCATATTTTAGTTGATTTATGATTTATCCGAAGAACTTAATAGCTAATATGAAATGTAATTTTAAAATAAGTATTCAGTTATCGATAAATTTCATATCGGAAGGAAGTCCCTAATTAAATGACGTTATTGCCACCAAAACTTCTATGTCTATTCATTAATTATCTTAATTCAAATTATGTATGTATGTAAACTCTTTATTGCACATAAAATTATACAAAAGCAATACAGAAATCAATGGTATTAAATAAATCTTTTGACAACTTAAGTTCATAAAAAATATTAGTTCAACGATATCAGTAGATAGTTGTTTAGGCGATCATTACACATTTATACGAGATAGAGATACCTATTTAAATTGTGTTTAGTTTTGAGCGTATACTTTGGGTTATCGCGTTAAAACTGTTCTTGTTTTGGCGAAACAGGAGCGTAAACTTTTTGATAAGGCAGAATAAAGTTTTAATATGGTTTTATAGTACATTGTGTATCAAGGGCGGTAAGTAAGGAATTACAAACGAGTGTTTGTTACAAGGCCGAGGCGAAGCCGAGGGCTTTAATAACACGAGTTTGTAATTCCCTTACCGCCCGTGGCACACACAATGTTTTTCATCACACTTGTGAGGAAATCTAATTAAAATAACCTTACTTAAGCTAAATAAAATTGTAAAACTGACAGTGACATTAGTGACATATATCAAGACGACAAGTCACGTTCGGAAACCATAGCGGTAAAGACTTAAAATGGTTGATTTTATATTTGCAAAATAAAGAAATACATTATTCAAACATTTAATTAATGTTACAGAAATATGTGTTTACATGTATTTGCAATAACAGTTCTCATTAAATAAATATTTCAGTGATAAAAGTTAAAAAAGTAAGTTGGCGTTTCCTTTGAACATGACAAATAAGAGTAAAATAGAACTAGCGTTTCAAATTTAAAAAGAAAACCATTACGCCCTAGGGCGTAATAGGTCATTTACGGCCCGCAAAACCTACGTGTAATGACACCATTTTCGAGCAAGTGTGATGAAAAAGTATTTTTCTACTCCTGTACTGTTATCTGTCTTTTACTTGGTCACGAACACTAATATAAGAACATACATAATATGAGTTCAGAGAAGTCTATACTCTATTCCCCATAACAGCACTAGTGTCGTTATAGTCACTTTACGTTATTGCTAGCATCCACAGACTTCTAAATCTAGGTTAAACTTAGGTCAAGGATTAAGCGCTCAATTCTAACTTCACGATAAAAATTCACAACTACCAACTTAACAAACAATTAAATTCCTACGATTCATAAGAAAAACAAAACTTTCCGAATTAAATTAATTGATGCCAACATAAAAAAAAGTATTTTAATTATCGTCACATCGTGTCACCAGCCATATCAAAAAAAAGTTTACCATAGACAACTGTCATGCCGGCTGTACACACTCGGAGAGACCGGACGAGATACGCGTGACGTCCATGTATTTTATATTTTAACCTAGTCGTAGAAAAAGTATTGTATGCAACGTTGTATAATTAAGTCAAAAAACGCTCATTGCGTCTCTGTTTGCGATACTCGCCGCATTCGCGGCTCGTATCGCAACTCACGCAATTCGCATTTTTTGAACCTTCTTATACAACTGTTGCATAAAATACTATTATATACAAAGATAATCTCATATAATATAGTGGTAAAGAAAGTTTCCAAAAAATTGCATCACTTACACTTTTTAGGAAGATAATCTTGTTTGGCATCCACAGTTTACCTATCAATGATATATTTTTAGAATATATTACACATAACTCCATTCCGACCAGAAGGTACCTTTACCCGTGGAACATCACATAATGTTCTCCGTGCACCTCAACATACACCGTTGCCTTGTAAGGTCAATCTATCTATCTGCTAATTATATAATACTAATCTAAATATCTATCAACAGTCTGCATACTCACATTGATCTCGTATCAATTCCACCCTTTGTGTGCAAAAGCCCTTATCATCCAAGCGTCATTGTTGCACACAACTCCTTCTAAGAAATTTTCGTCCGTATTTCAAAGCCTACGTTTTTCCCTCTTTATAAATAAAAATCCACTTTGTTTTATTAGATTATTAAGGAAGGGTAGGTATGTGAGATGTAATGAATAAGTAAAGATGTTATTACGAGAGATGTACGGCATTATGCAGAAACGGCGTAAGACGTGGGCGATGTGAACAACCGCCTAAGGCAAAGTATAAAGACGAACAAGTAAGTAGTCCAACTTCAACCGTTTAGGAGCGCGCGACACGTATTCACACAGACGCACGATAGCACGTTTGTGTGAGTGTGATCCATACGCATTCTTAAAACTTTGCTTGTAGTGCGTTCGTGTTCGTACACGGCGCGCACACATTGAAGCGCGCGATGTACCTTATGTAGAAAGAAAAAACCGGTCAAGTGCGAGTCGGACTCGCGCACTGAGGGTTCCGTACAAAATCGTCATTAGATAAGTGAATAATTCAAGAAAAATTGTATGGTGGGACAAACTTAACTTTGCTCTTGTAAAACTGTTGTCCCCATACATCGACATACTCGTATGCCGCGGTTAGTTTAGTAGGAGCAAATAAGGTTGTCTTACGATTTTTGCGAATTTCCAAAAAACGCTGCAAGTTAGGAAAACCGTTTTATTTTTCCTGTAATATTTAAGATAATATTAATAATCGGTAATTATTACAGATTTTTCTGTTCAGTAACTTCGGAGATAATAGGGGGGGAATGGTATTTTTTTAAACTTTTTTGGTCTTAAATCAAAAACTACACGTCTAAGAAAAAAAATAAAAACGGTTTTGAAATCTTCATATTAAGCCCTTTCATTTGATATCCCACTCGATATATTAGCTCAAATTTTGATTTTCGACATCCCATTTCGGTCCCTTTTCAAAAAAAAGTAAAAAAGGTATAGGATTTTTTTTCTGTTCCATATGCTCAAATTAACAGTTTTTAACACTATTCCAAATTTCAAGGCGATAGCATCAGTAGATCCTGAGATATCTTGCTGTGACAGACGGACAGACAGACAGAGTCGCACCATAAGGGTTCCTTTTTTACCATTTTGGTACGGAACCCTAAAAATACTGTATTATACCTACTGTGCCTAAGGCCTCGCGTCTTAAAAACGCTGCAAAAAAAACTTCATACAAACAAACTTCGAACATAATAAAAAAAAATGATAGATCTTCTTCATGCGTCATTAGAGGGCCTCGCAAAACGTTTCTGATTCTGGATTTATACGAGTACCTACCCTACTATACTTAAGTGTTAGCAAAGGTACAGGCACCAGAGTTGAGGCTACAGACACAACATGTCGACAGTGGAAATTTTTCAAATGTCGTAAGGGACATTTTGTCGTAACTACACTAAATATACTATTGGAATCAGTTTTTTTTTTCTAACGATCTGTTCTATTCAAATGTTGGTAACCCTTCAAAATTAAAAAGTTATGGGATGATTAAAATTTGTCGTAACTTCCTAAAATTTAAAGTTGACCCATACAATACAGTGCCCTCTGTTCACTATGTTGTGTGGGTCAATTCAGTATACAAATTTATATTTTCATATTATATTTAGAGATAAGATAAGATAAAGATAATATAAATGTATTTATACCAAATGGTACAGTTACATAAACACATGTAGTACCTATCCGGTGAGGACCAAACTAGGCTGAGCCTACCATATGGCATACCAACGTCGCGGACGAAAATCCACCCGGGTCTATATTCCCCGTAACAGTAAATGGAGCCTTTTACCACGCAATTAGGCATTTTTATAACGTCCGGCTGCGCTGTGCGCTGCGCGTCCCACTGCCGCGTTGGTCCTAAAATCTGATTTTTAGGACCAACGCGTTGGAACCGTCTGCGCGCTCGCTAGCCCTGTCCTTTATATACGTCAATGGTGACATTGAGTGTATTCAGAGGAACGTGAGGTATCGACGGTCTATTCTGGAATCCCTAAAGCTAGCACAGAAGCTGTTCAACACCGTTTATGAACTTATACAGCCTTTATAATGTTTAAATTAGGTACTGTAATGGTCAAGGACCTGAAAAATAAATTGCCGGACGTAGCCTCGCTAGCAAATAACTGAAGTCCCACTAGTAAGCCGGCTGCTTTAACGCTGGTTGGCCAGGTCAATGTGTCCGTGCTGTTCGTAGTAGGAAAAAACTTCTTGATGTGTGCGTGCGGCTCGTAAATACAAAGCGACCAGCCCACTAGAAGTGCTTCAGTTATCTGTTAGCGCGGCTACGTCCATCTATTAATTATAGGGTCCTTGGTAATGGCTGTATAAGACGTTATACACCTTGAGTGCTACCTGCACAGCTAGCACAAGACCGCCGCAACATATTTCGCACGTGACGCCGCATGTAACATCCAATAGTTGGTTGTTACAAGCTGTGTCGCGCTCGAGGTCTCTCGCAGCCAACTTTTGCTAGCAGGGCTGGATATCGCGTGTTCCGTATACTTTAAAAGCTTACCTTGGTCTAGCAGCCTGTGTGTAGTAGCGATCCAACTCCTGCAGCATACGCAGCGCGTCCGCCATATCGTGGGGGCTCTCTTCGCGCGCCTCGGCCAGGCACACGCACGCTAACACCACGGCCACCACGACGGCGAAGTTTCTGTTCAGCATCTTGCTCCTGACCATTAAAAAATAGCACAGTTTAAAAATGGACGAGCTACTGCATATTACATGCCAATGTACTTTAACAACAACTAAAATAAACGACTTTTGTATGAAAAATACACCGGTGGGCAACGCATTTGGCCGAGGCTGTAAGGGCGCATTAACGAAGGCTTTGAAAGCTATATCTCGATTAGGTATAGTTCCTGAATGAACGATTCAAATGAACTATACCAATCTCTTCAGTTCTGATAATATACTTTTCGTTACCTTAGCTACTTATGTACTTTAAATTGGAAATATTGCAACGGGCGCAAGAATATTTTTGTCTCTTGTTTTTAATTGTAACATAAAATTGACTGCATTGGCTCAATGGTTCTGTGCAAGAATACGCACGACTGATACAGTATATCATATCCTATATCAATTGAAGTAGATACACCTGGTGAGCTACTGAACTAAATTGAATTATTGAACTAAAAGAGTGATATACTTCTCAATGAACGAAAGATGCATATCATATTGAAATAAAAACGGATCACGCACGTCGCAGTGTACCTTTGTAATGTGTTTTTCTGGCGTGCAATAAAGAATATTTGTATTGCGATTTCAAAGTTAGTTTTGCAATTCAAATTGAAAATAATGGATTGGAATGTAATAAATAAAGGAAGACCACTTACAAAAAGAAATGAGATCCCATCAAAAACATTACATGTAAAAAGAAGCAAGTCTCGCAACGCAGTTCTGCAACAAAAAAGTTTTGAGATGTAAAGTTAAACCAAGTCAGTACCGGGGGGGTATCAACAGAACTCGATTTCCACCGACTTGCCTATTATTTAACCATGGAGAAACACATTTTATAGATCTAATAATAGGCAAGTCGGTGGAAATCGTGTTCTGTGGATAGCCCCCCGGTACTGACTTGGTTTAACTTTACATCTCAAAACTTTTTTGTTGTAGGAAAACTGCGTTGCGAGACTTGCATCTTTTTACATGTAATGTTTTTGATGGTTACTTTTTCTATATCTGATTTTCTCTTGTTTTTGCCATACGATTAAATAAAATTACTTTGATATAAATTATCATGTCGGTCCATTTTTTGACTCCCGCTCTTAAAGGCCATTAAGTTATGTTGTGGTATTAGTTGTGTTAAATATTTACTCAACCAAATCGCACTTAAACTAATGGAGTTATCGTGAATATTTTATTAAGTTACCGCGTAGGCTTCATGTCGTCGCTACATTGAATTTGCTCTCCGACCACTTAACTTATCGCATATAAGCCTCGCGATTTACCAAGGGTTCGACTATCTTCAATGTGATAATAGAAATACTTAAGAAGAGCAGATTGTAAGACTTGAAAACCCCGAATCCTAACAGGTTGTGGGTGGGATCCAGGATTATCTGTTTTCACCATATCGGCAGTCATCAATTCGGACCTAATAAAATACCTACTACCTACCAGTCCTACCTACCTAATCATTATTAGTTAAGTATCTCAGAGATCCCAAAATAAAATTAGAAAAGTATACTCGGTTGTACTCGGTCCTTTAATGCTTATGTTATACATATATCTAAACAAGATTATCCGCCATATTGACTTTCAAACAAAGCGGTGGTGGAAATACCTAACAGCTAGCTGTTAGGTAGGACGTAAATATACTTACATGAGTAGGTTATAAACGACTGTGCCGATTGGCAGCTAATTGGTGTCGATAACGGAAGATATTTTTGTAATAATACTTGTAGTCCACAAGAACTTGCACGGAATTAATTGGATCGCAAATTGACTTGCGGCTTATGGGAGTTTGCTGAAGGGCTCAATATTTTATTGTACGATAAAATACTTACTGCCCATGGTCTCCTCAAATTGTTTGAGTTGCACCAGCTCTGGCTTGTTAGACTTAAGGCTTAAAGCGTTCATAGGATAAAAAAGTTTCATGGTTAAAGTGACATTAAACGAGAACTACACGGCAGCGGCTTAAAAAGTTGTGCAATTGGTTAAACATAGGCAGTTACGTAATTAATTATGTGCTCTGTACCTATGTGGGCATAGGTCATACTGTCTCTGTTTACATTGTTTACAACGAGAATATCGAAATTGTAAGTCCTTACGTTTATATTCTTTTAGGGCCTAATTTAGAACCCTCACGTAGGTAATTAAAACGTTGACATAAAATTCAACAAATGTCGTCTTTGCTAGAATTCGTAACATTGGAGTTCTTCAAAAGGGAAGTGAATAGGTTTATAAAGGGTTTGTTACACGCGGTTACGGCGACTACTTTCAACCATCAGGCAGGCCATATGCTTGTTTGCTGCCAGTAGTAGGTACTTTACTGTTTCTGCGGCACTTGGAACGGCCCGAAGGGCCGAGATTTTTTTTTATTTTTTTTTGCTCTACTCGTAGTTATACTGACATACGGTTTCTGCGGCATTTTTTGCGTGTGTGTGTTTTTTCTTATGAATATGAAATGCGGTCATGTGACTTGCGACCGCCCGCTGTTTTTTGTTTATGACAGGTGCGTCCATTGTTTTTTTTTTAGAAAAGATTGCTCTGATATGAGGCGATATTACGTATTTCTTTAAAACGATTTATTTTATTAAGATCGAACGCCTGTTTTTGCTCTTTTTATTTAATGCGAAGCAGGTTTAAACACGTTGCATGACATTGATACCGCGGTAAAAACAGATTTATTGTCTTATCTGCGACATGTGTATGTATTATACTAGGGAAAAAAAAAACCATAAAATATCATTGATTATCACAAAATGTCATGGTTTTCGTATTTTATTGACCATTAAACTGCCTAAAGGACATTTACAGAAAAACAGGTGCATACACGTTCCATTTCTATGCATAATATAGTAAAAATCTTGTTGGAACGTGTTGTTTCATGAAACGCGCAGGTGTCTGTTTTATTAATAGATTTTTTGTCTTATCCACTACATGTGTGAGCGTGTGTGTTGGTGTATAAAAGCAGAGCTCAAATCGATAGAACCACCATTCTTCCAAATTCGTTTGTCTGAAACTGTGTCAAGTGTTAAAAGTGTATTAAAGTAGTTGAACGTATCACAATACGAGTAGTTATTATTTTGTTTTAATTTAGAAATTCTGTGTCTACGTCTTGCTACAAGTTAAAATGGAGGTAAGCCCAACATTAACTGACTGTGTATAAGGGTGGGTCAACTTTTTCTTGTTGTTATTCTGTCCTGTAAGTCAGGAGACAATAGAGACAGCGTTACTTAGAAAAATGCTAATATTCTAGACTATTAACATATTGACTAGAAAAAAATATTTTGTTGTCTTTATATCATTTAAAATCATAGTTTTAAAGAGTGACACAGAGGGTGTAACCTTGGCAACGAGGTACAGAAAAAAGTTGATTGACCCATAAAAATTAGGTACATATTTCTATTTGTATCAAGCACCTTACATGTTTTTTTGTTTGTTTTAGATATCAAACGAAAATTCTCTTGAGTACAACATGAAAAACTATTATTATGGTAATTTGAGTGATGATGAAACCCAAGGCTCGAAGCCACTTAAAATTCAAGCCCAGAAACGAACCAACAACATTGATGTATTTTTCGATAAGCCTAAAAAGAAACAGACTACGGAATATTCATCAACTGTCGCTCAGTCTACAAATGGAGGCACCAATTACATATCTTCTCGCGTAGGTGATGTTACAAAGATCACCCATCTGGTTAAAATTGACGTCTACGACATAAAAAAGTTGCATGGTATTCCAAAAGATCAGCACTGGAAATTCGCGGATACTAGAATCAAATACTACACGCAGACTGAAGACGATAACTATTATTCGAACACAAAAGAATTGATTTACAAGATCACGAAAAACATTGCAACAGAAAACGATTGCAAGAAATATTTCATCAACGCGAAGCCATAATTTATTTATCTTACTCCGCCTCCAAAAAAAACACACCCCCGACCAACGAAGAAATGATGTTACAAAGATCACCCATCTCGTTAAAATTGACGTCTACGACATGATTTTATTGCAACAAAAAACGATTGCAAGAAATATTTTATCAACGCGAAGCCATCGTTTTTTATCTTACTCTACCCCCGAAAAAAACTCGCCCCCACCAACGAACAAATGAGTTTTGGGGCTATATATAGTCAGATAACGTAAAAGAAACCATACCGTATCTCTTTTAACACCAGTGAAATAACCTGCAAAATGGATCTACAAAACTCACTCTACGATGAAGACCTTTATGAACGTTGTGAAGACGTCTCAGATCTTAATAAGTCCCTTTTTGATGATGAACTCTATCAACATTGTTTGGAAATCGAAAATCAACTGCCAAACCTGTAAGTATTTATATTTGAAAACATGTTTTAACCAGTTTTACTTTGATCTTTGACTAGCAGTGGGGGAAGGTGAATCCAATATAAGTAAACATTCTCAACGAAATGTATCATATTTTTCACACCGTTATGATAGCGGTTACAGGTGAAGATATTAAAATGTTTAGCAAGGCTGTGTTATTAAGTTGTTTTCATAAATATTTAAGACTGTGGTTTATCAGTGGAAAACTTGATCCAACTATAGCTTGCGATCCTGATATTAAACCATATATTACCCCTTGCAGTGGGCACGTAACCGTTTTACAATCGGCAATGTCACATTACGATGAGATAGATGGTGTATTACCCATGGAAGCGTATTGTTCTCTTTGTCAATCAAATAAATCAGGTATTACGGTGTTTCAAGTGACTACTTGTAGTTGAGTATTTATTGACCACATTTTTTGTATAATTTAATTTTTTTCTCCTTTTTAGGTCTGTAACACGTGGAATTAAAAGAAAACGAGTATCTGATGATGCCTTGCAACCTTGTGATTCGCACACTCCAGCAGTCACCATGGAGCCACAACCATCAACTTCCCGGGCCACAGCTGAACCATCAACTTCTCGAGCCACAGCTGAACCATCAACTTCTCGAGCCACAGCTGAACCATCAACTTCTCGCGCCGCAGCTGAACCATCATCCACTCCTGATGTTCACGATACCGTCGAGTGTAAGGCCTGCAAACGGAACGTTTCCAGAAGGTACTACGCCCAGCATTTAAGAAGTAATATCCATAAAAATAACTGTTTAAAATTTCAACATTCCTATCCCAATGTTGAGCTTATTGAAGCTGCATTTGGAAACAGGTTGTTAACTTATAGAATAGTATCAACACAGGAAACAACTAACCTTGACTTTGAAACACCTGAACTTTTTTATGAGAGAATAAAAACATCTCTAAATAAACTATTAGATGACACAATTAATCAGCTAACAATTTTCAAGGTTAGTTTTATCTTACACGCGGAATTCATACAAGAATCTAAAGGAATCAACAATTTTTTCGATTTTAATGTCTTGAGTTGGACCATTTGTAAAGGTGATGATAGGGAAACATTTTTAGAAAGTCTAAAAAACTCATTGTTAAATAAAATTTCAAACTTCGAAAAAAAAGACAGTGGGTGGAGTCTTAAAGACATAAAATACTTAGATATGAATATCAATCAATTTAATCCCTTGCGAGGTTCTTCATATATTGATTTACCACATGATATTAAAACAAAAAAAGCAATTATCAACGTGCAAAATCTTGACCACGAATGTTTGAAATGGGCTATACTTTCAGCATTGTATCCAGTTAAGGATAGTTCACAGAGAGTATCGTCCTATATGACCCATCAAAACAAATTAAAATTTGCAGATATACCATTCCCAGTAAAATTAACAGATATTCATAAAGTTGAAAAATTAAATGAGATAAGCATCAATGTTTTTGGATTACATTATAATAAAACTTCAAAATCACATGAAGTAATCGGCCCACTCTACTTTACCAAATGTCGTAAATCAATACACATAAATTTACTTTACATTACCAGAGGTAACCAAGGGCATTACTGCTATATAAAAAATCTTTCTCGATTAGTGAGCCGACAAATATCAACAACCAATTATAGCTTTCACATTTGCGATGGTTGTTTATTGGCATTCTATTCAAATGAACAGTTGACGAATCATCAAAAAAATGATTGCGGTCACGTTATTGTTGAACTTCCAAACCATGATAAGACAAGAAAAGATTGGTTTGGTGATGACATTTCCAGTGATAAGATTTTTTTTGATAAATATCAACGAAAGCTTAAATTACCGTTTGTTGTGTATGCAGATTTCGAGGCATATTTAAACCCAATATCATCTTGCGATCCAGACCCATCAAAATCTTACACAAAAAACATTCAACAACATGAAATGTACAGTTTTGGCTATTTTATCAAGTGTTCATTTGATGACAGTCTTTCACGGTATTGTTCATATACGGGCTCAGATTGCGCTAAAGTATTTATGGATACCCTTTATAATGATTTAGCACAATTAAATAAATACATTCACTTTCGGAAAAATCCAATCCCATTAAATCAGAGTGACTTAAATAAAATCGAGGGTGCTAATAATAAGTGTTTTATATGTGATAATTTTTTAAAATCCCAAAGCGTTTTCAGTTATGATTGGACTACAGGAAAATTTCAGGGAGTGGCACATAAGTCATGTGATCATAAATTCATACCTCCCTCATACGTACCAGTATTTTTTCACAATCTTAGTAATTATGACGCACATTTTATTGTTAAAGCTTTGAATTTCCGTGACGGACCTATCGATATTATCCCGCAAAATAAAGAAAAATATATTTCGTTTAGCAAACAACTGAAATTTGATAAGAAATGCCTATCACTGCGATTTGTTGATTCCTTTAGGTTCATGTCGAGTAGTTTAGATAGTTTAGCTAAAAATCTTCAAGAACATCAGTTTCATGAATTAAGGAACCAATACCCCAGAGATGGAGATTTTAAACTTCTGAAGCAAAAGGGTATATTCCCATATGAATTTATAAAATCGAGTAAATCTCTAGAAGCACCATCGCTGCCTGAAATAAGTGATTTTTACAGTTCCTTAACAGATAGCTGTATAACAAGTGAGGCTTATCAACACGCACAAAATGTTTGGACTCATTTCAATTGTAAAACAATGTTGGATTATTCTAACTTGTATTTAAAAACAGACGTACTTTTATTAACAGACATCTTTGAGAATTTTCGCTCCGTGTGCCTTGAAACATATAGCTTGGATCCAGCTCATTATTTTACGGCACCTGGCCTAAGTTGGGATGCTATGCTAAAAATGACTAGGATTCAACTTGAACTTTTGACTGATTTTGATAAAGTTGCGTTTATTAAAAAAGGACTTCGAGGTGGTATATCGCAATGCAGCAATCGATATGCTAAATCAAATAATCACTACATGGCAGAATTTAATCCTGATGAACCTTCATCTTATCTCATTTACCTCGATGCTAATAACTTATATGGTTGGGCGATGTCGCAATATCTTCCTGTAGGTGAATTTGAATGGGTCGACCCTGCTACTGATTTTAAAATTTCTAACGATGCTGATATTGGATACATTTTAGAGGTAGATCTAGAATACCCTGATTCATTACATAATTCCCATTCGGACCTACCATTTTGTGCTGAGCACATAATGGATGAAAGTAGACAAAAAAAATTGGTTCCAAATTTGAAAAATAAACAAAAATACATTATACACTATAGAAATCTTATACAGTGTTTAGAAAATGGATTAAATTTGACTAAAGTTCATAGAATCTTAAAATTTAAACAAACTAACTGGCTTAAAAAATATATCGATCTGAACACTTCATTAAGAATAGCTGCAAAATCTGACTTCGAAAAAGACTTTTACAAACTTATGAATAACGCAGTTTTCGGAAAAACAATGGAAAATATTGAGAAAAGGGTTAATATTAAATTATTAACGCATTGGGCAAATCAGGGTCACATCAAAGGAATTGAAAGTTATGTAGCTCGACCTGAATTCCACAGCATTTCAATTTTTTCTAATAGTTTAGCTGCAGTACAGTTAAAAAAAACTAAACTAATTTACAACAAGCCTATCTACTTAGGATTCTGCATATTAGATTTATCCAAAACTCTAATGTACCAATTCCATTATGGGTATATGCAACAAAAATTTGAAAAAAAGCTTAAATTATTATATACTGATACAGATAGTTTCATATATCAAATTTTTACGGAGGATTTTTACGATGACATAAAAAATGACTTAAATAAACATTTTGATACATCTGATTATGCGTCTAATAATATTTATGGTTTTCCATGTATAAATAAAAAAAAAATAGGATATTTTAAAGACGAAAATAAAGGTAAAATTTTAAAAGAATTTGTAGGCTTAAGATCTAAAATGTACGCTTTAAATGTTGAGGACTGTGTAGTGGCTAAGGCTAAAGGTGTAAATAAATGTGTGACTAAAAAGTTTCAGATTCAGGATTACAAACGTTGTCTCAATGAGAAAAAAAATGTTTTATCGGAAATGTGTCGATTTCGTTCCATTAAACATGTAATTTTTACTCAGAAGATAAATAAAATCTCACTATCATATTGTGACACAAAAAGATATCTTTGTAACGATTCATTTGACACAATGGCTTGGGGTCATTATAAATTAAGGTAGATCTAGCTAGTGTAATAAATATTCAAGTATTTTAATTATAATTCTTAAAAAGTTGGCATTTTCACTGTGTTTAGAATAAAATATGAAAATTGATACTTAAAATTGTTCGTTGCATGTTTAGAATTTAAGTTTTTATCTTTAATAAGTGTAAATTATGAATATTTTTAGCAGTTTATTTTTTAAATAATAAATAATTATATCATGAAAAAGTAGTTTTTTTCCGTCTCCTACATTATAAACAGTATTATACCAATGACGTACGTATGTGTTTATATTAGATTATGGATGCATATATATATATACATAATCTCATAAATACGTTTTATTTTCTAGACAACCTTTCAAGAGGAAAGACAGTTTTGTTTTTATAATGTACCATTTCATTCACCCATTTACAGCCATTATTGCTGGTCCAAGTGGTTGTGGAAAATCAAATTTTGTTACTAACTTTTTGAAAAATGTAGGACAAATGTGTAATATAGATTTTAGTCAAGTACTGTGGTGCTATGATGAAATGCAGCCACTTTATAATTTGAATGGCATTGATTATGTTCAAGGTATTCCCGATTTAAGTATGTTTGATGGGAAGCAACCTAAACTACTTATAATCGATGATTTAATGAGAGAGTCAGATGGACGTATTGTAGATATTTTTACTAAAGGTAGCCATCACAGAAATTTGAGCGTTTTTTATATAACCCAAAATTTATTTCATCAAGGAAGAGGACAACGCGATATATCTTTAAACACAACCTACATTGTTTATTTTAAAAATCCCAGAGACAAAACTCAAATACGCTACTTATCCCGCCAAGTTTATCCAGAGAATACAAAATTTGTTGAAGAAGCATACAAAGATGCCACTATGTCGGCACATGGATACCTGATGATTGATTTGAAACAAAGCACTGATGATATATGCCGTTTTAAAACTAAGGTTTTTCCATTTGATAAATGTTGTACAGTATACATTCCAAAAAAAGGGTTTAAATATGTTAGTAGTCATTCTGTTTTGGTCAGTTCTAAATGATGCCTGACAGAGTAGTCACATATCAACATTTACTTAATGCTTTGCATACTCTTAAACCAAAATATCGGAAAGCCTTACTTAAAGCGTGTGATGAAGATGAAATAAATATAATTTGTGAGTGCATTTACAATGTTTTAAAAGGAAAAGTTCCATTGGACAATTTAGATAAAACCAAGTTAAATAAACATAAGAATATATTACGTAAATTAGTTTCTAAGGGGAAACAAAAATTAAGGAAGACTATTATAATTCAAAAAGGTGGTGCGTTTTTACCAATTATACTGGGGGCTGTTTTAAGTAGTTTGTTAAGCTCATTAACATAGTTAAAATGGAGAACACGAAGAAAATGATTTTAGTAGAACCAGATTTTATCGAGAAGCTCAAACACAATGAAAATGCACCTTTGAATTCCCTATCTCGCTTAGACGAGGACATGCAAAAAATACTGAAAAGTAAAATAGAAGATCGTGAAAAATGGGCATTATATTCTCAAGCACTACAACGTTTTTTGCATTTTACTGAAACAGATCGAAAACCGTTCAAGGTACCAATAATAATTGATGGTATAGATAACGTCCACGAAGAATATGAGAAATTTATGGTTAATAAAAAGGAGGAAACTGAACATAGCGCTACATTACCAAATCCAAAACCATTCGAAAGTGACGCTACTAGTACTCCTTCAAATCATAATTACCCTGAGAAGTTTACTCCATCTCATATTATAAAAAAAATTCCAAAAAGCTACAATAAAAAAGGACAGTCTTTGATGGACAATATTTTAAAAAATAAACCGAAGATTTGGTGGAAGGAAGGAGGGGAAATCGTAGTGAATAATCAAGTTATCCCAGACAGTAATATAACTGATTTGATAAGTGACACGCTGAGACCCCTCAAACGTCCCAAACCCATTGGCTGGAAACAATTTGCTTCAGTTTTAAAAGATATTGAAGTTCCTACATCTTGTATAGGTAACCCAACTAATCTGGAATATATAAATGGTCTTCGGATCGATGAGGTCCAGGAATCTCCAATATATAAGAACACCAGATCAACGTCGATTCAACCAAAAGGACAATCAACACCAATTTCATACAAGACTCCTGAATCATCAAAAAAGAAAATAGATTGGGAGAGATGGACCCCCTATTAGATATCAATAGTATTTACTATGATGTTTCTAATCCAGCTGGTTACAGTAGTATTGATAAGTTAGTTAAAGCAATGCATGGTCGAATGAACAAAGATGAAGTAACAAACTGGTTACGGTCTCAGGAAACGTATACATTACATAAACCAGTTCAAAGACGTTTTACACGAAACAAGTACATTCTATCCAACTATAACGAACTTTGGCAAGTAGATTTAAGTGATATGCGTACATATAGTAAATACAATGATGGCTTTAAATACATAATATGTGTTATTGATGTCTTTAGTAAGTATGCTTTTGCTAGGTCAATGAAAAAAAAGGATTCGGAAACAGTTAAACAATGCTTTGAAGATATATTTATAGAAGCAAGAGCAACTCCACGTCATATTCAATCCGATAAAGGAACTGAATTCGTTTCTAAAGAAGTAAGAAATTATTTTAAGAGTAAAAACATAAACTACTATACGACGAATAATCCTGACATTAAGGCGAGTATTGTAGAAAGATTTCAAAGAACACTAAAAATGAAAATGTGGCGCTATTTTACGCATAAAAATACTTATAAATACATTGACATTTTAGAAGACCTCCTTTATTCATATAATCACAGTTACCATTCAAGTATTAAAATGCGTCCGATAGACGTTAATTTTAACAATATTATGACTGTTTGGACTAATTTATACGATACACCTAGAAATGGAATAAAAAAAAATTGTAATAGCATTTTGAATGTTGGTGATCATGTTAGAATAACAAAATATAAACATATATTTCAAAAAGGTTACGAAACCAATTGGAGTGATGAAATCTTTGTAATCGAATCAATAATTAATAGATCACCTCATCTTGTTTACACTTTAAAGGACTTACAAGGTGAACCAATCATAGGCACTTTCTATTCTAAAGAATTACAGAAAGTTACTTATAACCCCACCATTACATATAAAATAGATAAAATAATACGTTCTAGACGCGTTGGTAACAGAAAGGAGGTGTTTGTGAAGTGGAGAGGTTATCCGAATAAATTTAATAGTTGGATACCTGCATCTAGCTTAGAAGAAACATGAGCGATGACAGTTTTTATTTAACTTTGTTGAGTAACAGCTCAATGCAATATTACCCCGAAAATACAACAGCAAACTTTCTCACAAAACTCCCAAAGACATTAAAATTAGAAGGAGAATGGGTTGTTGGCTTAGTGGAGTTTCATTACCCATGTTCACTGTACAACGTTCAAGAACATGAAAACGTAGTCTATGTTAAAAAGAAGATATCATTAGAAACTGAAGATTTGCCTGCCACCGTTGAATATAAGTCACATATTCCAGCAACGACCTATGACGATATGGATCACTTTTTATCCGCTTTTAATGAAAATTCATTATTAAAAAACAAAGTGAAATTTAGCTACGACAGAATATCGAAAGTTATCAAGGTCGTTTCTTCCCATAAAGAGATAATTTCCGTACGTGCAACACCAATACTAAACCTTCAGCTGGGTTTTAAACCGAATACGAACCTTATTCAATGTCAACTTGGAAAATTTCCAGCTAATTTATATTTGGGTCTACCATCACAATTATTTATATATTCGGATATCGTTCAACCTCAAATAGTGGGGGATGTTATGACATCTTTAGTAAGAATAATACCACTCGATCCAACAAAATACATATATGGAGCGTATAAAATGCATGGCTTTTCTCCTGCACATTACATACCAGTTTTGCGTAGAGAGTTTGATACTATTGAAATTGATATAAGAATGCATACGGGTGGAAAGGTTCCATTCCAGTTTGGAACTTCATGCGTGAAGCTACATTTTCAGCGAATAAAATGAATCATAGACGTGAAAATATTCCCTGTCCATATCAACATTATTATGCTCATCAAGCTGGTTCAGGAATAGGCATTGTTTATAAAGGTGTTCCTCACCAGCGAGGGCATGGCATAGGAAGTTTCTTAGGGGGACTGTTTAGATCGGTTTTTCCTCTGTTATCCAGCGGTTTTAGAACGGTTGGGAAAGAAGCATTAAATGCTGGTGTTGGTATTTTATCTGACATGATGAATTCGCACCCTATCGACGAATCATTTAAGTCTCGTTTTAAGAATGCAAGCAGTAATTTAAAACGAAAAGCTGATGAAAAAATTGATTCTCTAATGTCAGGATCTGGGTATAAAATGATACGAAAAAGACGAGACCGCACCATTGCGTCCAAAGCATTGCGGGGGAGAGGTACAAAAAAAAATAAAAATAAAAATATAAACGATATCTTTTCTAATTAAACTATGTCATTTTTACATAATCATTCATGCGAATGCGCTAAGTCAGAGTTAGATTTGTTTGCTCTTCCATCAACGCAAACAAGCATAGAAAATGGGCAGTGGATACATTATAAACCTATTTCGTCTCTTAGTGATGATGGTCCTATTGAATTTCAAGTTCCAGGATCAGGCGATGACTATATTGACCTGTCTCACACTTTACTACATATCAAAGCCAAGGTATTGAATCAAGATGGTACTAATATCAAATCGACAGATACACATGTAGCTCCAGTGAATAATTGGCTACATTCGCTTTTTAACCAGTTGGATGTATATTTAAATCAAAAACTAGTATCACCGCCTAATAATACATATGCATATCGTGCATATATGGAAACTCTACTAAATTATGGACCTGCAGCAAAACAGTCCCATCTTACATGTGGGCTATGGTATGAAGACACTTCGAGACATATGGATGGAACAGATACGGCTAACAAAGGGTGGACTAAAAGACAAGAATTTATTAAAGATAGCAAGGAAGTTGAAATGATAGGGCACTTACATGGAGATATTTTTAATCAGGAAAAGTTTTTGATAAATGGTGTTGAAGTCCGTGTGAAATTAGTACGATCAAAAGAGTCGTTTAATCTCATGTGCATTCAAGAGAAAAAACTTAAAGTACGTATAATGGATGCTAGTTTAATAATAAGAAGGACAAAAATTAACCCTAGTGTTTTGCTTGCACATCAAAAGGTTTTAGCTTCAACGACTGCAAAATACCCCATCACAAGAGCGGAAGTTAAAGTACTTACAATACCATCGGGGGTACAAGGGAAATCACTTGATAATATATTCCTTGGTCAAGTTCCTAAAAGGTGTATTGTAGGTTTTGTTGATAATACAGCATTTAATGGCAGTTTAAAACATAATCCTTTTAACTTTCACCACCACGATATAAACTTATTTAGTTTGTATGTAGACGGTCATCAAATTCCTTCTAAAACTTTACAACCATCTTTCAGTACCGGTTTAATGGTATCAACATATCACACTTTGTTTTCTGGAACGGGTATTCATTTTCTCAATGAAGGGAACTCGATAAGTAGAGAAGATTATGGCGACGGTTATTGTTTGATGTGTTTTGATTTAACACCTGATTTATCCGCGAGCTCTACCTCACATTGGAATCTTGTTAGACATGGTAGTGTACGGCTCGAAGTTCGATTTGAAAAAGCCCTTACCACAACCGTTAATTGTATCGTTTATGCAGAGTTTGATAATGTTATCGAAATAAACAAACATCGAGATGTAAGTGTAGATTATAACAGTTAATTAGAATAAGTACATATATAATAATAGATTTACGAGACGTTGCACCACTTGTTACTAAACCTCAGTAAATACAATACTTTGTAATGGACACCAAGGAATTGCAATTATGTATGAAGAAAATTTGTCCTACAATTGAATCGCATGTATTTCCGGCAAACAGAATCCCTGTTTTTATGGATCTGCCGGTTTATATCATAAGCAATTTAGACCCTGACACAAAACCTGGCTCTCACTGGGTAGCAATTCATATTGATATTAATGGCAATGGTGAATATTTTGATTCATTTGGTAGAAAACCCTCTGGTTATCATAAGTTGTTTTTAAAAAGGAATGCAAAGAAATGGTTTTGTAACCATATGACAATTCAAAACCATTTTACATCAGTTTGTGGTAAATACTGTTTAGTTTATATATATTTTAAGTTCAAAGGTAAAACAATGTTTGATTTTTTAAACTTATTTTTAGAAAATACCATGTATAATGATTTTATTATAGAAAATATGTACAAATCTATTTTTTATACGAAATAAATGAATATATTAATACATTTTGTCTTTACTTTCCTTCAATAATTCTTAGTACACAGGACACACAAGATAGAACATAAGTAAAAAGGCAAGAGAATCATTGAAAACATTTATTGAACATTTTTGAACACATATATTTGAAAATGAAAACATCTATAACTAGTAAAAGTCTTACACATCAAATTATTTTTCACACTCTATTAACCATTCGTCACTTTCTAGACTAGACGAACACCATGTTTCATAAGGTATGGGTTCATATGCATCTTCACTAAGATAAAACGTCTCCATATCGTTCATTTCTGTGTCTTCTTCGTCTTCCCACTCTATCAGAAGTAGGTTTCCGGTATACCCCCAACAAAGAGGTTGCGATGCTGGTGAATAGCCGTTTGATGCCTGATTTTCGATTTCCAAACAATGTTGATAGAGTTCATCATCAAAAAGGGACTTATTAAGATCTGAGACGTCTTCACAACGTTCATAAAGGTCTTCATCGTAGAGTGAGTTTTGTAGATCCATTTTGCAGGTTATTTCACTGGTGTTAAAAGAGATACGGTATGGTTTCTTTTACGTTATCTGACTATATATAGCCCCAAAACTCATTTGTTCGTTGGTGGGGGCGAGTTTTTTTCGGGGGTAGAGTAAGATAAAAAACGATGGCTTCGCGTTGATAAAATATTTCTTGCAATCGTTTTTTGTTGCAATAAAATCATGTCGTAGACGTCAATTTTAACGAGATGGGTGATCTTTGTAACATCATTTCTTCGTTGGTCGGGGGTGTGTTTTTTTTGGAGGCGGAGTAAGATAAATAAATTATGGCTTCGCGTTGATGAAATATTTCTTGCAATCGTTTTCTGTTGCAATGTTTTTCGTGATCTTGTAAATCAATTCTTTTGTGTTCGAATAATAGTTATCGTCTTCAGTCTGCGTGTAGTATTTGATTCTAGTATCCGCGAATTTCCAGTGCTGATCTTTTGGAATACCATGCAACTTTTTTATGTCGTAGACGTCAATTTTAACCAGATGGGTGATCTTTGTAACATCACCTACGCGAGAAGATATGTAATTGGTGCCTCCATTTGTAGACTGAGCGACAGTTGATGAATATTCCGTAGTCTGTTTCTTTTTAGGCTTATCGAAAAATACATCAATGTTGTTGGTTCGTTTCTGGGCTTGAATTTTAAGTGGCTTCGAGCCTTGGGTTTCATCATCACTCAAATTACCATAATAATAGTTTTTCATGTTGTACTCAAGAGAATTTTCGTTTGATATCTAAAACAAACAAAAAAACATGTAAGGTGCTTGATACAAATAGAAATATGTACCTAATTTTTATGGGTCAATCAACTTTTTTCTGTACCTCGTTGCCAAGGTTACACCCTCTGTGTCACTCTTTAAAACTATGATTTTAAATGATATAAAGACAACAAAATATTTTTTTCTAGTCAATATGTTAATAGTCTAGAATATTAGCATTTTTCTAAGTAACGCTGTCTCTATTGTCTCCTGACTTACAGGACAGAATAACAACAAGAAAAAGTTGACCCACCCTTATACACAGTCAGTTAATGTTGGGCTTACCTCCATTTTAACTTGTAGCAAGACGTAGACACAGAATTTCTAAATTAAAACAAAATAATAACTACTCGTATTGTGATACGTTCAACTACTTTAATACACTTTTAACACTTGACACAGTTTCAGACAAACGAATTTGGAAGAATGGTGGTTCTATCGATTTGAGCTCTGCTTTTATACACCAACACACACGCTCACACATGTAGTGGATAAGACAAAAAATCTATTAATAAAACAGACACCTGCGCGTTTCATGAAACAACACGTTCCAACAAGATTTTTACTATATTATGCATAGAAATGGAACGTGTATGCACCTGTTTTTCTGTAAATGTCCTTTAGGCAGTTTAATGGTCAATAAAATACGAAAACCATGACATTTTGTGATAATCAATGATATTTTATGGTTTTTTTTTTCCCTAGTATAATACATACACATGTCGCAGATAAGACAATAAATCTGTTTTTACCGCGGTATCAATGTCATGCAACGTGTTTAAACCTGCTTCGCATTAAATAAAAAGAGCAAAAACAGGCGTTCGATCTTAATAAAATAAATCGTTTTAAAGAAATACGTAATATCGCCTCATATCAGAGCAATCTTTTCTAAAAAAAAAACAATGGACGCACCTGTCATAAACAAAAAACAGCGGGCGGTCGCAAGTCACATGACCGCATTTCATATTCATAAGAAAAAACACACACACGCAAAAAATGCCGCAGAAACCGTATGTCAGTATAACTACGAGTAGAGCAAAAAAAAATAAAAAAAAATCTCGGCCCTTCGGGCCGTTCCAAGTGCCGCAGAAACAGTAAAGTACCTACTACTGCTGCCTTAGTAGTATAAAAATCATCGATTTGTCGGCACTTTATGTGTTATGGGAAAATCTTTACGAATCAAATTTCATCAGTATAGGTCTTGTAGTTTTTGAGTAAAATGCCTGTGACATACGGACAGACGGACGGACGGACGGACATGACGAAACTATAAGGGTTCCTTTTTAGCCATTTTGGCTACGGAACCCTAAAAAGGGCATGCTAAAAGAAACATGAAGTGTAATTTTCCCTATTACAACACGAGTGCTTTTAGGTGTAAAAAGGTGTATTTAAAAATACATATTTGTACGTCTTGAATTTTCAGCTTTGTTTACGTTCGTTCTTTCATAATACTGTCCTTACTAGATATGTGAAAAAAATTACGGTGGTATGACGACATTAAAGGAAAAACTATCACTTATAAGTAGCTAGGCTTGTTGAATAATACTCGTAGTATATTATGTTTATGAGTAATAACTAATAATCGACATGTAAGATGGGTGCGTAACGATGGCTATAAAAATTTTTGGTATAATATTAGTCGCAATAACGCTCATTTGATATAATTATTAAATCATATAACAACACTTAATATATTTACATATGACATAATTATTATTTCTTATAATGATCATTTGATAGAATAACATTTAATATAGCATTCTTTAAGTATAATGCTTATTTCCTATAATGAACTTATGGTATAACGTTATTTTCATATAAAATACAATTGGCATAACCATTATTGATATAATGTATCAAAAAGTAGGTTAGGTTAGGTTTGAACTGCGTCTCCCAACAAAAACGAACTGCTATCAAAAAGTAGGTTAGGTTAGAACTGCGTCCCCCTACCAAAACGAATGGCTATCAAAAAGTAGGTTAGGTTAGGTTTGAACTGCGTCCCCCAACAAAAACGAACTGCTATCAAAAAGTAGGTTAGGTTAGTAAATTATAAGGGCACAGAAGAAAAAGGGGGGACGGGGGGGCGAAGCCCCCCACAAGGGGGGCTCGGGGGGCGAAGCCCCCCGCATTAAAAAAAACTCAAACCATAAGTTCAATTAGGTTAGGTTAGGTTAGGTTAGGGTTCGAACTGCGTCCCCCAACAAAAACGAACTGCTATCAAAAAGTAGGTTAGGTTAGGTTTGAACTGCGTCCCCCTACATATTTGATGGGTATCAAAAAGTAGGTTAGGTTAGGTTTGAACTTCGTCCCCCTACCAAAACGAACTGCTATCAAAAAGTAGGTTAGGTTAGAACTGCGTCCCCCTACCAAACCGAATGGCTATCAAAAAGTAGGTTAGGTTAGGTTTGAACTGCGTCCCCCAACAAAAACGAACTGCTATCAAAAAGTAGGTTAGGTTAGTAAATTATAAGGGCACAGAAGAAAAAGGGGGGCTCGGGGGGCGAAGCCCCCCGCATTAAAAAAAACTCAAACCATAAGTTCAATTAGGTTAGGTTTGGTTAGGGTTCGAACTGCGTCCCCCAACAAAAACGAACTGCTATAAAAAAGTAGGTTAGGTTAGGTTTAGGTCACAGGCGTTACAATTTCAAATATATAAATGGTAATAAAGATTTATATACCTATTATACCTCTTGATTCTTATATATTATGATTTGTATATAAAATGAGCGTTATACCATATAATCGTTATAAGAAATAAGCGTTATACCGAACGTTAAATATACGAAATAAATGTATATATTTTAAAATTATACCAAACGTTTATTATACACAATGAGTGATTATACCCTTTGAAATTATATCAAATGTTGATATATCGATAGAAAATATATTAAATATTTTTATATCGATCATTACACACCCATGTAAGATGTACTTGGTGAAGTACAGCTTTCGTATAACTTCTATTGAAATGACTTCAATAAAATTGCTAGTGGTGTAAAACAAGTACATATCTAATATAAGTTTATAAATCATGTATAATTATGGAATACTAAAATAACATCCGAAAATATGGTAATTCCTAAGCTAATGACAATGTTTACGTTCAAATAAGAATTAGGTTGCTCGGCGCTTGGCGGTACGACGTAATACGGAGGATTAATCTTATTGGTACTGAACCCTTCGTGTGCGAGTTCGAGTCGCTCTTGGCTGGATTTATAATTCTGCCTACTCCAATATATTCACCCATTGCTATAACATTGTAATGTATCTGTATTTTAATTAACGCCAATTTAGCGTCATTTTGTGGTCAATGTAGTAGAAATACCATCCTCTATTTAAATTATAATAAATACCCTTTTTCATTATATGACTAGATGCCGCCCCAGATGGCTTCGTGCAAACTGGACATTTTTAAACTTTCATCCCTCGTTTCGAAATAGTACTTTTTGATACAAGTGCGGAAAGTATGTCATTTTTCACGAGTCCCGAGGTGTCTTGGCCCGAGCCGCAAGGCGAGGGACAAGACTCGGGACGAGTGGAAATGACACTTCCGCACGTGTATCAAACGACGTTTTTTAATACATTTGCGAAAAATGACAACGAAAATGAAATTATTTACTGATTAAGAGACAAATTTGTTTATTTTTTGGCCTCATAAAAATGGAGGAATTGGAACACTGTTGAGTATCTTGACCACATTGTAGATGCCTGATATTTCTTAGATAATTCAAGAAAGTAGGCCATAAGTACATTTTCTGAAAATGACGCCGTTCGATTTTCTCGTTTCCAGTCAATGAATTGCTCATAGACGGCCAGATATTTCTCCTTCGACTTCTCAGGTAAAATACTATTCGTTGCCGTTGACGCCTTCTGGTGGTGTTGAATTTATTTCAAAATCGTCTGAACCGCTCATTTTTCACAAAAGTGTTACCAAACTAATGCGTGATAATTAATAATTACAAAATTACAATCATGAATGAAAATGGCGGGAATAAAACAAAATGTGTTACTTTTAATTGACGAACTTTTCCAACGTGGCAGCGGTTGTCACCATTCAGCCAAATAAAAATAAACTAATTTGGGAACAGGCAAACGTTCTAAGTTAGTTTAACTGCATTTAAAAATGGAAAAAAGCAATAAATATTTAAATACTTAATAGCTCATTAATTTCCAAGTAAAATGTAATCTTTAGTGCACGAAAGCTAGTTGTCATTTATAAAACTCGAACAGCCTGCACCATATTATCTTATCTGTGACAATTTTTATTTTTTGGGTCTCGCATAATAGGTACTAGTATTGTGCGAGACCACTGACGCTGATTAAACTACTCATTGGTAATACTCAAGAAGCATACTTTTTAAATATTTTAATATTAGATAACAGTTTAATTGTTTATAATAAAAACAATCAAACGGTTATATATGTGGATTTAATATTTTAAACGTATCAAATGTATACTTTCAATGTCCACTGACGTAATAAAAAACAAAGAACGTATTTGACCATTAGTTGGATGTATGTTTTTGAACAACAGTAAATTAAAAAAAATGGGAAATAAAAAGCACTAGTTCGCAAAATCGAACTTTGCGCACGATATACAGCTACAAAAAGTGCCACTTTTTGAGCAAGTGTATTAAAAAATCTTTTTATGCCACACCTGGCCAAAAAGTGGCTTTTACCGCACGCTACGCGTACGGAAAAAGCCGCTTTCTGGCCAAGTGTAGACATAAAATTATATACATACACAACACGGGAGGTAATAAAGAAAGCCCTCGATCGCATATTTACGTCCCTCGCTTGCAGCTCCCTACCACCCTACCACACTTTACCACCTTAGTTGTAAAGATCATATGTTTCAAATATCATCCCTCTATTTGCAATGATTTCGGCTGCAGATAGTGTCATCCGGGGAAAATGTCATGAAAAATGGGTAAAAAAAGAGGGTGGAAATTAAAGAAACTGGCTATGTCGTGGTGTTTACAAGAACCACTCCTTTAACATCGCAAGACAATTAGCTTGTTTATTATTTAAACAGACTCTTTCAAAGCTTCCTAAATACGGTAATTCAAAAGGGACTGTGGGTCATTAAGATAAGAGAGCACGTTATCAAATAAACACTGCAAGAAATGATGAAAAGGCCACTGGAGAATAATGATGGCAACATTGGGGTAACTCCATGAAATTGTAACACAAGTTACCATTTCATCGTGACTTTATTTATTTCTTTTGCAAATGTAAGTGTTAATTTTATTGTAGATAACTATTAGTTTAATGCCTTGATATATTGACACCTTAATTTGCACCATCAATAAAATGACACGCAAAAAATTGGTAACTGACGTTACTCTCTGCCATGGCATTACTCATTGGCGTTAAAATAAAACGAAACTGTTAGCATAGCTAGTAGAGGAGGGCATTAAGTCCGCACATTTTTCTTTACAGTGCGTTTCTTTTGTTCTAAGTCGGTTGAAAAACATTGAAAGCCTATCGCGTATTATTAGACTCACCTGGAAGTTGTCTAAAGACATTTTCCTTAATAATGATATTTATAATGGATCTAAAGTGCAGATTTTTGCATGGAATCCCACATCTTGGCTGTTTCATAGATGCATAGCGGTTTGTGTGATCACATGGTATTTATAACTACTATAAGCAATGCCACAAACAGACTTTGAGCCGATTTTAGGGTACCTATCTACACATCATACATTAAACCTTATAATTGTAGTCAGTTAGGGGCCATTAAAGTATTAAGTATTTAAGTAAAGGAGACAGCCCATGATATGAAATGTTTCTGCAGCCAATTATATGACATGTTTTCTGTTAAACTAAGCTTTTATTGATGACCTTATCGCTAATCAAATTTACCGCCACACCGCCTTCCACGACATGTACCTAATAATACTTGAACGACCCGCTAATCCTGTCTGCCTGTTTCTATTCAATAAACTTATAAATCTTATCGATAAAGTTAATTAGAATAAATCGTAGAGAAAAAGTTTCAAGCACAGTCAAAACAGGAATTCTCTTTGTAGGTACTCTCTTCCAACTGATGGTAAAGTGCAAAGGATTATTTAGTGTTCCACGCTTCTAAAAAGATATTTCGGAAATAAACTTGTCCAAACAGTTGAAAGTGACAAAAGAATTTTGTCGCAATTAAATACCTAGTTCAATAAATCAATGTTATTTTTTTCTGTAATAATGTTCTCAATTAAGTACAACAGTATCGTGCCCCACTGTGGAACGAAAATCGGCTCCCATAGACATAGAAATCCTCAAATTTAGGTTTTTTTTTATTGAAATGGGTTTTACTAGTACCTATGCCAAAATATTTATTATAATTATTATTTATTGATTTGGTTTGGAAATTGATGAGTAATAATTTTTTTTCGTAAAAAATGTATGGAGCTGGTTTAAAAAACTCAAATATCTCAAAAACCGCAAGAAAAACCGTTATATCCTCGCAGACCGTTATTACAAAGCAAACCACTAACCCAAATGTATTGCAATGTTAATCTTGAGATATGCTTTTTCATATGCGTAAAAATCTCTTTTCTTCGCAGCGACCGACCATAAACGTTTACTTTCAGAATCACGGTTATATGACGATTATCTTTAGACCCCTGTGGCGTATGAGACTTCGTAGAAGTTTAAGACACAATCTTTCTGGGCAGAATGCAGTGAACGCACATTTACTTTTGTATTTAATTTGGTAATTATATGTAATGTGGTGATGGCTCACAAACGTAGGTACCTATTGGAAGACGCGTTTACATTACACCTGCCTGGATTTAAGGATAATAAGGTACCTACACAACAAATCTAGGTACTTGTGTGTTGATTAGCCCACCTAGAGATTTTTTTGGCACATACGTCGTGTGGTTAGTGTTTGACATAGTAATAACATCGATAATCTGTTTGTTTGTTTTCAAACGTGATACTTATAAGAAATCGATCAACTGAGTATGAGAAGGAAGTCACTAGCTTTGCCTCGTTTATGCCAGGAAAATCGCTAGGTATTATAGGTTTTAGTTTAATATTTGTAATATTTTTTTATTCTTTAAAGAGTCATTTTCAAAAAAATTGTACATAGTTAAAGGCCTAATAAAAACAAAATCACGATCGCTTCCTCTGTGTTACGAAAGTTAGGCATACAAACTATATGGGTAACTTTCGTAACACAGAGGAATAAATAAAGTTTTGTTTTAATTAAATCCCTTAATTGTGTACAATTTTTTTGAAAATGACTCTAAAACTGTTTACACCTTAACACGTTCACGGACAGTACGGCGACAGACCTAAATAAAAACCCTCGTGATATGACACTCCGGCTGTGGACGGTCATCTTTACTGTGACAAAAGTGGCGTTCCGTCTAGAGCCGTGAATTTCTCATAGCAGTTATATGGAGGCAGGTACCTTGTGCCGTTTTTGGCAAGTCGCTAAGTTCCCTAGTGCCACAACAAAAGCTTCAAGGTAACCCCCAACCTTATGTGTCATACATATAAGGCCGTGACGTGTGTTGTGGCACAACACGGCTGTGGACGTTACGGCTGTAGCCGTGCTGCCACAATGGGAGGTATTTGTTTTAAGGCAATTACATACATCTAGATCCGACGCTATGGTGTCACCTTCAGTCAACTAACACGTGGCAGTTCGTCTGTGGCCATTAAATATTTTGTATGAGCTTTATTAATGCCATATCACGCAATTTTCAAAACGGTGCTGAAAAAAGTAAAATTTTACTTATTATTTTAATGGTTTCCCAACTTTTTTGGAAAAGTAACTAGCTAATCTAGCTCAAGGAATCACGGGGAAAGTACGCTTGTATGACAGAAATTGCATACAGTTTTAAATATTTACGTAAACAATGCCCTATCGTGCTGAATTGAATTTCACTTTGAAGTAATGTAACAAACATATTGTTTTCTCCGACCAAACCACCACTATGTTATTTCGGGATTTTATTGACATGAAGGGAATCAATTTCAATAATTTATTGTGATACAGTTGTATGATTTAGAGCCACCCACCACGTATTATTTTATCAAATTAACAATATTCCGATGTAGGGGCTCGTGATGTCACTCCTAGGTGAAGATTATACCGTGGCATGGCGGATTACACTGTATCATTGTAATTTAGGGTTCCGTACCAAAATGGTAAAAAAGTAACCCTTATGGTGCGACTCTGTCTGTCACAGCCAGATATCTCAGGAACTACTGCTGCTATCGATTTGAAATTTCGAATAGTGTTAAAAATCATTAACCTGAGCCTAACTACTGGATGTAAAACAAAATTATATCTTTTATACTTTTTTTTAAAGGGGCCGAAATGGGATATCGAATATTAAAAGGCTCATCTGTTAAGTTGAGGTTTTTTATCAGGTACATTAAGTGGTAACATTGAGAAATCCATTTTTTGCCTGTTATTGTTATCATTGGTAGAAAACATTTCACAATAAAATACCCAAAGAATTAAAATTATTATTATAAAAAAAATATAAATTCATTATTGTGTGGTGAACCATTTGCGGTACCTACACGTTTTGTGGTGATTGCAATTGTTTCTGAATCTGAAGATTCATGAAAATTCAGGCTTTAGAAGTGGGGACTCCATAATATTTTGTGTGCGCCTCCATTATGATGAAACTAGTTAAATATATACTACTATAGTAAGAATTATCTAAGGTGTCCGAATGTTTGTTGTTCATTATCTTTACGAACATTCGGACACCTTAGATAATTTTTATTATACTACTCTACTACTACTCTCGAACGTTACAAAATAATACTACTTATAGGTAAAATAATACTAAAGATTCAATTATACGGCCAAAATTTATCTTTCCCGACAAGCTACTTCAATTCGTTTCAACTTAAATCAATCAATCCAAGCAATGGGAATGCCAATTTTAAGTCAACTGAATAGGATTTTAATTGATATTTAGTATTTATTGCATCCATTTTTATTGTATATCTGATAATGGTAAAATTTTTATTAATACAAGCATCGATAACCTAATACAATATAAAACCCTTAAAGAACATTAAAATAGAAGCATAGTTAAAATTAAATGTACTAAAAACTAAATAATAATTAAATCTGATAGTTTCGATCTATTAAGTACAAAGATTATATTTATGCCAAACACTAAAAATAAAATCGATTATCTCCATCATTAATGTATCACTATTTTATAATTGGGTTGGGTATTATCATACGTCTTTAAAGTGTAACAGAGCTTGTAAAATGATATACATATAAAGTCTAATACACATAATATGGTAAATACAGACACCTTACGCATTTCCTTCTGGCACGATATTTTATTGTGTTTAAAGAAGATAATAAAAATTTAATTTACCATGTTATGGGAAAATGCCATTATGCTCAATTATAATAGAAGCAATAAAAACCTATGCTGATAAATTACGTAAATCGGTCGAATAATACCGATATCGGATAAGATAATCATATCACCGATAACCTGCCAAAAACCAAGCCAATCAATGGTTTAGCCGCAAAAGTAAATAAAAGGGAATAAATTGTCGCCTGCAGTGTTTCCGGACCGATTCGACCTTCAAACCTTCAAGAAAAGAGCGTACTCCCACCTGAAAGGCCGGCAACGCACCTGTGACTCTTTTGGTGTTGCAGGTGTCTATGGGCGACGGTGATTGCTTACCATCAGGCGACCCGTCTGCTCGTTTGCCCCCTATTTCATAAAAAAAAAAAGTAATCTGAGAAAGTTCCAAATAATATGTTTTAGCCGCGACTGTAGATTGTACAATGTGGTTGTGGTAGTAGACGTTTATTGCGGTAGACCTCGTGGCAAACGTTATTCAACGTTTGCCACGAGGTCTACCGCCACTGTAATTGGGTGCCGTCTTACTTATACCCCTGAAAATATCAGCAAATATGCGAATGGGATGCTAATAACGCCTTAGTCTATTTAATAGTATTTTATGCAACAGTTGTATAAGAAGGTTCAAAAAATGCGAATTGCGTGAGTTGCGATACGAGCCGCGAATGCGGCGAGTATCGCAAATAGAGACGCAATGAGCGTTTTTTGACTTAATTATACAACGTTGCATACAATACTTTTTCTACGACAGGTTTTAAAATTATAAAATACAAACAAGGCATAACCTGCAAAGAAGGCAAATATGACGTATGACTGTCAGTATGTGTCTATGGTAAACTTTTTATTTTTTAAATGAAGTTGACACGCAGTGAATATATTAAAAATACTTTTGTTTTTATGTTGGCATCAATGAATTTAGTTCAGAAAGTTTTGTTTTTCTTAAAAGCCGTAGGATTTTAATTGTTTGTTAAGTTGGTAGTTGTGCATTTTTACCGTAAAGTTAAAATTGAGCGCTTAATCCTTGACCTCAGTTTAACCTAGATTTAGAAGTCTGTGGTTGTTAGCAATAACGTAAAGTGGCTATAACGACACTAGTGCTGTTATGGGGAATAGAGTATAGACTTCTCTGAACTCATATTATATATGTTCTTATATTAGTGTTCGTGACCAAGTAAAAGACAGATAACAGTACAGGAGTAGAAAAATACCTTTATATCACATACGTCCAGTCAACGTAGGAGATTTAGTAGCCCCCCTGCTATAAAAACATGTTATATATCTGTGTAGCTGATTGTACCAACATAGAACCATCAAAATTTATCGTTTTCGAAGCTATCATTTTTATCTGACGATTACCACTATAAATATTATGTTTATACCCAAACATCAGACTTTTAATACGTACGCGCGATACCGTGGCCAGGCGGTCACGAACGACATCGCGCGACCAGCGGCAGGGCATTTCTCCAGAAATATGTCTGCGGTCACCTCATTCATCTGGCCATTTTTCATACTAAATGTATGGAGACAGATGAATGAGTCGCAGACATATTTCTGGAGAAATGCCCGGCAGCGGCAGCGGCGGCCATAGGTGGGAGCGGGAGGTTGGAGTGCGGTCTCCCGCTCTTACCTATGGCCACTGCTGCCGCTGCCGCTGGTCGTGCAATGACGTGGCCAGGAGGGTAGGGAGTTCCTATATAAACTCACTTAGGGCCTGTTCACACTAGCGATTCTTTTCGGCGATTTGCCAGCGATTTCTATACAAAACTCGAACGCGGCGATCTCGCGGCGTGATCGCTGCGATCGAATTTGTATAGAAATCGCTGGCAAATCGCCGAAAAGAATCGCTAGTGTGAACAGGCCCTTAATGATGCTCTTCCCCTATTTGGAAACTCGAAAACTAGTATGTTTTTTGGTTTTAGGATTCCGTACCAAAATGGTAAAAAAGGAACCCATATGGTGCGACTCTGTCTATCTGTCCGTCTTAGTGATGGGCAATCGGAAAGTTTCCAAATATGGAAACTGTCGGAAACGAAATTTTCTAAGAATATTTCCGTAACATTTCCATAACACGAAAAATATGGAAATTTATATTTTCTACTACTAAAACTAAAATGAATTTAATCTGTATAATTTTCTAATTGCATTTTAAATAATAAACATAAAAGGCAGACCATTTCTACAATGCATTGAGAAGTAAGGAGTAAATTTCAATAAATTTCCGTAAATTCTCTTAAGTTTCCGAGAAACTTACCTTGAAAATTTCAATAAGATCAGAAAAATAAATAAAATATAAGGGAATTTACATAATTTTATCTTTAGTATTTGTTGATAATAAAGCCGTTGAGTGTTGTTTGCAAGTTTCGGATCATTCAGCCGGTCAGAGAGGTAGATCAAAAATTCCATGCGAACGATACTCGTAGAAAGATAGTGAGATAAAACAAAAGGGGTTAAGCTTAATTTTATATCAGTACTGCTTTAACAGTTGTCGTAAAAGCATTTAACCTAATAGTTAGTTCGTGATTTAGTCTACGAGTGACGCCGAATGGTTTATAAAGAAACCAACGTCAATCATTCATCAATATTTCGAAAAAAAATAACAGGCAAAGATCTCTTCAGAGTCTCACTTTTGTAACAACATAGAAATCCACTTGTTAGGAAAGCGGCCGACCATGTTCCCTTTCTTCCAGGTCCCGAGGACGAGCTCAGCCGGTCCAGCTTCATCAGAGGCTGCTTCACCCGACGCCCTAGGAGCTTCCTCACTGACCCTGACGACGATATCTCAGCAGGATTCGAAAGAGTCATCGCTGCGGCACACAGCGTTATCCCCGCCGGCGGGGTCGACCTCCTCGCGACAACAGTACACAAGGGCCGCGTCCTGACTTGCCCCAGGATCCGAATGTCCTGGATTTACTTTACTCCGACCTTGCTCGTGCTCAGCTAACTTTCTTGCCGGAGTCTTCTTAGCTGGGCTAGGTCGTGGAAGGCGGCCTCCTTCTGCGAGGATGTGATGGCGCAGAAGGAGGAGACGGAGCGCGGAAGGAAGGAAGATCCTGCCTCCCAGCCAATGCGCCGCAAACGCGTGGGGCGACGGCGATTGGCCTACGACCGCCGACTCCCCCCATAAGGGACCGTGGGTGACAGGCACGGGGATGTCTGTCGCCTACACGCAGGTTACCGAGTGGCCAACTGCTGACCATCGGTACGCCCCTAAAGAGGAAGGGGGAGAGAGTCTCCCCAGAGACAAGTCCGGAGTTCGGTCGGCCGCTGGCGAGGCTACTAGCACGGAGACGGCACTTAGAGGAGTTTTTAGTGGGTAAACTTTGGCCTCATCAGACAACAAGGGAGTCCCACATAACCATCAGGGTCCGTCCCCGCACCCTGGTGGTAAGCGTAACGCATTTTCCCCCCTTAAAAAAAAGTTTTGCGAACCGGCAACTGAAACTTCCATTCGTTCGATTCACACACTCACATAAGGACAAATTGATCCGCTTCAACCTTCCCGCTGGTCCGCTGCTGACTTTGAGCAATCAGCGTAACTTCAAGGTCGCCCTGGCCTAGTGACCTAGTTCGATCCCAGGCGCTTTGGCCCCCACCTAGTCCGACCCTATCGAGGTGGACCAGGGCAAGGTGACCTGGTTCGACCCGAGGCGCCCCCGGCACCCACCCAGTCCGATTCACTTGGGGTGGTCCGGCTAGCGATCTGGTTCGACCCCAGGGAACGCCACGGCCGACCACCCAATCATATAATTGCTACGCCCACTAGGGTTGCAAGTCAGGCTTTAAAAAAAAAGGGAATAAGTGCGTTATAGTGAAGTGATTTAGTATAGTGATTTATTAAGTAAAGTAAGCCTTTTTTTTTTAATTAGTAATTTTGTAATACAGTTTGCATTTTTAATTATTTAATGGTTAATTACTGTATTTTCTATCACGTTACCTACCCCGTGGACGTAAATATATTATATTTCTTAAGGTGATTAATGAGTTGGACTAATTTGCTGGCAAAAGTTAAGTGGTTTTAAACGTAACCGAGCCGATGTAAATTACAGGCACCTGTAGAATTACACCTTAGTCCACGGGGCGGAGTTACAACCCACTTGCAACCCTTTACTTGAGAGATTGTATGGATGTAGGTACGACAGTTTCCGCTGTCCATTAATTTGGGCTACATTCTTGTTTGGCACGTAGTAGTATAATAAACGAAACACTCAAGCATACACTCAATACTCATGTAAGTTAGTGAACTGTTTGCCTCTTTTTAGCCGACTTTCTTTTTTGTATGTGTTTTTTAGGGTTCCGTAGCCAAAATGGCAAAAACGGAACCCTTATAGTTTCGTCGTGTCCGTCCGTCCGTCTGTCTGTCCATATGTAACAGGCATTTTACTCAAAAACTACATGATGAAATTTGGAATATAGGTGTCTTGTATGAGCCGCTACTTAGTTTGGTATAGAGGTGTGCGCCGCGCCGGCGCGCCGCCGCCGCCGGCTTTTTTGGCCACGCCGCCGCCGCCGATTTCTGATCGGCGTGAAATCGGCGTGAATAAAAAACTTATTGCAAAAGCAGATTTTCGTACCATATATTAAAACTAACCTTACTTAACACTTTGTTCTAGCAGTTCATAGCATATACTCTGTTGAAATCAAGGTTCATCCCATTTTTGGATAACGTTTTTTCTTATTATCCTCTCGTAGGATTTCAAAAGACGGCAGAGGCTAGTTAAAATGGTCTAGATCATCATTATCATCTCAATCCGGAGACATTCATTGATGAACATAGGTCTGCCCTAAACAATTCCGAACGAACAGTCGCAATGCACACGTTTTCTCTTAATCGAATGCCGACGAACTTAAACATGTCCTCAGATCATTTTGTGGAGGCCAACCCACGCTCCATCTTCCTTCAGATTCGTGGTCTTCATTTCATCCCATCGGTCTTTGTTGCTCGAGCTATATGCCCAGCCCATTACCACCTCATCTTGCTAGAGTTATGTCACCTAAGTAGGTTCTTTGGAAACGGAACGAAACGGATTTACTAATTACTAATTTGGTCTAGCTCTCTCTATGGAACGTTGAGCGACTCGACCCTATTTATGAAGGTGAAAGACTATACGTCTACTGGATATCTCGTCACTAGTCAAAAACTATTCTTGAGACATTGAGACACGGTGACAGAGAAGAACTGGAGTGTATGTTTCAGCTACATATGTGTATTCGTAGTTCTCGTCCTAGACAACTTCAAGGTTAACTGCCCCAAGAGCGACTGGGGTATCAGGGAGTTCGACATAACTTTCGTCTTATAAACACAGCGGTCGTTGAGCATATTTTTCGCGCCCTGTAGGGACTATACCATCACGACGATGTCATTAGCTAATCGAAGGTAGTCGTTAGCGACGTTGATTCTAAATCAGTTCTAGTTCAAAAGCTTCAAGACATCCTCCAAAGCTGTGCTCCTGTAACCCTCTCCTTCCTTCGGAGAGGGGCACAACTCCAGATCAACCAAAAGTGGTCAATATTGACCATAAGGGACACAAACCAACCAAAAAAAAAAACCAAAGCTGTGGTAATCAGTTTCTAAGAAAAGACGTCTTACAGGTTCTTGGAGTAGAATTTATCTCATACTTTGGTTCATGTTCTTTCTCTGTAAACTCATAATCTTTTAAATTAGAGAATACAGATGATGATGAGATGAATACAGATTGCGGTATCTCAATTAAACTCCTATAATTAATTAATTAGGATTTATTTGAACCAGAGCTGAACACATGTGACAATGGCTAATATAAAAGAGAGAGATCATCAAGGCGGGAAAGAGAGAGGTGAACGCCTAAGCTGCGTTCAATATACCACAGCTGTGTAGGTTTCATGAGCATTTAACCCCTGAGCATTGACTCTGGCTCCACCATATCAAGAAACGAAGTTTTGATATTGAAATCTTCAACACAATATATGACAATGAATGCACATTGTTTTTTGATAAAGATGTATCTGTGGTTTCATTTAATATCATAGAAACGTAGTTTTTTTCTTTTTTAGGGTTCCGTAGCCAAAATAGCAAAAACGGAACCCTTATAGTTTTTAATAAATCTATCAGTTCTGCCAAACATTCTGGACCAAATACTTGAGTTATAACAGCAGTAGCCTTAGTTCGGCCCATTTCTAAGCCTTTGGGAATATTTGAGTCCAGGAAGATATTGGGCATCAGAGGAACTAAAGTGTCCATCAAAGTGAATGGCAAGTTATTTGTAGCTGGTAAGTAGTCCAGCCAGTTTGAACTCTGCCCTTTTTAATCATTTTGTTCGCTGGTTTATTAACCAGGTTTACTATACTTTTGTGACAGCGGTGGTTTGCTTATGTCTGCTGCTACCTATATATGTTTTTCCAGTACAGAACCGTATTAGAGATTCGGCCTTGAGGTACCTTGACCACGCGCTCTTATGGAATTACATGGAAGCTTCCGAAAGATGACAGTTAAGTCCCAGAGATCGAAAAAACAAGCCTTTTTGTGGTACCTAATCTAATTTTGGTCTATTGCGTAGTCTAACACGTTTGGGTAACGTTGGAAAAACTTAAGTTCATCCTCGCGACGCTTTAGATCCTGCAACTATAGGCGTTTGGCCAGTGAACTTCTCTCATACAGGCAGTGATGACCTGTGTGAACCTAAGTATCTCCATAGAAATGAGGAAATCCGTAGAAGCACTATTTAATTGATGTAGCTCCGAATAACCAAGTGGCCATACCATATAGCTCGAATAAATAATGTCTGATAAGGCCTAAAACCTCTCGAATAGACCGAAGATGTACCATGTAGAACCAAGATGTAGCATGGGTCACCTTCCCTCAGTGGATGGCTTTGGCATCGTAACGTTATGATCGCTAGTGCCAAAAAGGCAAAAAACGCAAATTTTAACCATTTTATTTCGATTTTTTTGTAAAAATATATGTTTATGGCATTAAATCAGAGTTTAAGGTGATGTACGGCGATATTTTAAATAACTGTGTCCTTGAATTACGGTTTTTTGATGTGTGAAATCATGTTTCAATCACGCCGAAAATACGCCGCCGCCGCCGATTTTTTGTCAAACGCCGCCGCCGACAATTTTTTGATCGGCGCACATGTCTAGTTTGGTAATTAAACAACTAAAATAAATATTTTTAGGGGGGCACTCCATACATGTTACAGAAGCTAAAAAATCACGAAGGTAACGCTTAATTAATACTTTCCACGAAAATTATTTTAAACCGTTTTTGAGTTATTGCCGATAAACTGCGCTTCTCAACAAAAGGACGTAATTGCTATGAAGATACGCTCTTTTGTGGTTATACTTTTTTAACATCGTATTTTTTACCTTGTAGTTACGGCTATGGAACCCTACACTGAGCATGGTCCGACATGCTCTTGGCCAGTTATTGTATGTTTGTTATTCGTTTTCGAGTAATCAGAAAACGGCTGATCCGATTTGGAAAATGATTTTTTGTTTGAAAGGGTATACATCCGAGGTGGTCCCATTGCAACCAAATGAGGATCTGATATTGGGATCTTGGAGGAATCGAACTCTTCAAATATTATAGGCACACATATGGTAGCGACTTGGGTATTGTCCATAGTTACTCGTGCATGTCTTATCGAAAGGGGTTCATTGGAAGTCTTTATTAAAAAAAAATATTCTTAATCTGATCACAAAGAAAATCTTAAGACAATAAAGTTACGTTTCAAAAGTTCGTATCATACATATCCATTCCCTATTGTTTCTGCTAGCCTAACGGTGCACGTTGCTACCTAATTTAAGAAGTTTTACAAGGAACTATTGAAGTTAGAGAATGCCGTACTGTATTTACAAACTAGATTAGGATAACAACATTACAGACGTTAATTCACATACCTACATTTTACTCGAAAGTTTTGTTTCAGAGCAGAGTTCTTAGAACTTCCGGAAGTTTAATTTGTGAAAACCAAGCTATTACAATCGCCTGTACGTTTTATACCGGTTAGAACACGTACACCGTACAGGCAGGAGCCGTCTCAAACTGGGTAAACTACACTTGAATGTTTTTTACAGGTACGTAAGAGTATGGACTTCAATAAAGTCGTTTCATATACTCTAACGATTACAAATTTTAAAGGCACACTGATTTATTTCTGCAATAATTAGTAGGTAAAGCGTCTTCAGAAGTTGTTAGAAGAAAATCAGTAGGCCAAATAGAATTGTTATATAACGCGATAGGATATATTGATTGTATGAAACTTGCTTTGAATGCGCTCCTTAAGACTAATTGCGTGGTTTTTCGATACCTACGTATTATCAGAAATGTCATTTTGAATGTAATAGATTCAAAATATGACTGTAGATCAATAGTGCATTAGGTTTGATCAGTCATTGCTTAGAAGTTTTAGAAATTTCAGGCAGTTTATACAAGATAAGGAATAATATACCTACTCGCAGTAAATTGCCAAATAAAGCGTTTACTAAGTGAAAGCAATTACTTGGAAATAAATAATGAATTCAGAAGATAGTCCGCAAATTGTTCCTTTTCCGAGGTACCTACGTAATGAATTAAGTAGGATCGAGGAAATCTAATTGGGCTGAGTTTTAGATGCGTCGCTGGATAAAAGAAAGCAATTTATCAGGTTAAACTTTTTAAGACGGTAAAGTTAATTTCTTTTGTACACAATCAATGTGTTCCTATGAAATCAAATTTTAATGTTTTAACGAATTAAATTTTCTCTGTTGTAATATAAATTTGAAACTCAGTGGACTTGTATTTTTAAAGAAAGCAGGCTGTTTATGGTTCAGATTATCGGAAATAGATGGAGGTAAAAAACGTGCGACGGGTTCTTGTGGAAGTCTTTGGGGGTGATTAAAGAGTATAATAAGTATATGGGGTGATTTATGATTAGCAGTGGACGTCTCAAGGTTGAAATGATGACACTCGTCGTTTTTATCACATTTCGAAATGGATTTATGATTCTCGTTCGGCTATGTTTTTCGAATACAACGTGTATTTTTTTTAAATTACCGGTTGAGTGCCGAAATAGTGAAAAAATCTAAGCCATGCTGCGACTTACCCAATAATAGTGTTTGACGAGCCTAGTTTTTAATAATATTTATTATTCAGTTTTATTTAATCTTTTTATTACTATTTTTTGCATTATATTTTTCGCGGACTAACTTTTTGCATTTTTTGCATTACCTAGGTACATGTAGGTACAGTCGCAAATAAGTATTCCACCAAAAATACTTCAAGGTTAAAAATATAAAGTATTTACATAGATATAATAAAATTACAGTTAACTTTTACATTATACTTATTAATCAAAACTCTCTGTAAAACTTCGGTAAGATTCTTTATCAATATGTAGGTAACTCAAATCACACCGTTATCCCCTACACGGACAAGGTCTGAGAAATACCTCAAAAACAACCTACAAGGTGTTTACTACCAACTGATTGGATCAAATAATTTTTAGTTTGGAATTCCAATTGATTTTATGCGATAAGATACTTTTACCATACATAACGAAGGTTCTATACACGATAGGGTGCTAAAGTGCTTGTCTGTAAACTCTAATAAATAAGCTACTATTTACTATACAATGGTCAGAAAAGAAACGGTATTTTTATGTCTTGTATGGTATATCATCGTCAAATTCTAAACCGATTTGAATAACAAATATTTAACCAAAAGTCTAAATATTACATAATTGAATAATGAAGTACTAATAAATACTAGTATAACTATTTTACCAAGAAAAACTTGCCGTCCTAAAAGATTTTGTCTGTTTTTAGGGTTCCGTACCAAAATGATAAAAAAAGGAACTCTTATGGTGCGACTCTGTCTGTCTGTCTGTCACAGTCAGATCACTGCTATCCATTTGAAATTTGGAATTGTTTTAAATGTCGCTAACCCGAGCCGTTAAAAAAACTTTTACTTTTTTTACTTTTCTCTCAGTGTTTTCAGAAATTTTCATCGTTAGTTTGACATAATTTATCTTGGCTACAGACAAGCTCTGTACTAGCTTCACTTTGACAATATCCACTTACCTCAGAGAGTTGCGACGGTGGTTCGAGATCGGAAACTTTTCGACGTTGGAACGCAGCAGGGCGCGGAAGTGCGACAAATTCAAGTGGCTGCCAGGACGAGGCGCCACCATTTATAGGCACGGGGCGGTAGGCGGGGCCTCGCAACGCAGGCGTGGGCAATGCCACCCAGTGCTGCCTGAAGAAGTGGGTGCAAAAAGATGCGTGGGTGATGAAAGTAATTTTTATTATGTTAATACTCTTAATTATGAACTATGCCCGAAAAACGAAAAATCAGCACTCCATCGAGCAGTTGGTAAAAAAACCGGACAAGTGCGAGTTAAACTCGCGTGGAGAGGGTTCCGTACGTTCAAACCAATATAACACAATTATACTTTACTGCACAGACTTCTTAAAGGTTTTCCTGTAATCAGTGCAGAACTATTTTCCATATTTTTTTTTCAAAATTCTAGGTCCGATAGTTTTGGAGATGAGGGGGTATGGTCAATTTTCGCCTATTTTCTTTAATAACTTCAAACCTGTTTTCTGTTTGGTGTCTTGGTTTCTGATTTTCATAGTGAGCCCTTTCATTTAATATGCCATGTGTGTGTCATGACATGACACGATATATCGACACTACTTTAAAAAAAACTCGTATGTAAAAACGTCGTAGAGAAAAACGTCAAAAGTTACATACGAACGTCAAATACACTTACTGCGTTCTTACCTGGAGCCAGTGTCAGATAAGTGTTTTTTTTTTAAGTAATGACGATATGTAGTTTGCCAACTTTTTTTTTTATTTTCTACGAAAAAGACTACGACAAGATTTCTGCTTGCGTGAGATGTTTCATGACTTTTGCCTATTACTTCAGAACACAAGTTCTTGCAAAGGAGCTCAATCTTCGGCTTTGAAGCCTGAAGTTCGTGCTTCGGGCTGATTTATAAGAAAGTCGAAAACTCGACTGCTACATTACATAGTGAAATAGCGCCCGCCAGAAAGTATTCTTCCTAGTGATGACAGATTAATCGTTGTTTTCTCGTAAGTGCGTGTAGTACAGTTTTCTTTAATTAGCGTACAATTTAGTACATTTCTCGCACATTTTTACTGCTTCAAGAAACTCACAAACTCGACGGCAACATAGTAAAATAGATATCGAACGCCAGAGAGTATCCTTCCTAGCGGTGACAGATTAATCGTTGTTTTCTCGTCAGTATGTGTAGTACAATTTTTTTTAAGTAACGTACAATTTAGTACATTTTATTTATGCTATTTTGAATTCGGTACGATCATTTTCTAGTAATCGGGGAAATACAAAAAAACATAAACCAACCAACCACCAACCATAAACCTCCATCGATAACCTAATACAAAATAAAACCCTTAAAGAACATTAAAATAGAAGCATAGTTAAAATTAAATGTACTAAAAACTAAATAATAATTAAATAAGCTAAAACTAAAATAGATCTAAAAATGGCCCCTGCGGCATGGTGCCGAAGATGCTGGCAGCATTTCCTCGCTGGATTGTAATGCTGATGTGTTGAGCGAGGAAGCTGCCAGCTCTTCGGTCCCTCGTCGTTTCCCTGAGTCTCTTCGATAACTCCTTGAAGAGACTCAGGGCGCCAGGGCCCCACGGACCAAGGGTCTCGACGCCAAAAGGAACGAAATCGTATTCTGCGCCGAGACCACTGTACTTTCCGACCTAACCTTGGCGTTCGGTACGATACCATGTCTCCGCCAGGAACACACGGACACGTTTCATTACTATGAAACATTGTTTTTGATAAAATAAAAAAAAATTGTGTCGAATACGACCAATCTCATATAACTTACCTAAGCAATCAATAATGTCTCATCATATTTATTTTAGTTCACGGCTAGTTAACAAGACGTTACCGCTACACACAAGAAAGTTAACCAATTAATATTCCGAACTTGCAAATTAAACCCGAGTCCAAACAATTGATTAGTTCTGTCGTACTACCTGAAAGTTACGAGATTATTAGCAATATTATGGCTCTGTTTTACTTAGCTAAGATCAGAACCGAGGCTGCCTGCATTTACATCACCTATGGATATAATAAACTGAAATAAATTATCCGCATACATTACATGATAATTGCCTTCGTCATTAGTTATTGTGTTGTCCACAAAAAACACTTAACAGTGTGTTCGATTGCACGTCTTTTGCAATTTAATGTATTCATTAAAGGTGTTTCTAATAAAGTCACATAAAGGTTAAAAAAACATGAATTAAATTTTTGATTTGTATTCACAACGTGCAATAACTGCTGGCCAAATATCATATCTGTATATGATATTTGGTGGAGGTACAGGTAGATTATGATCCTGATCAATATAATGTAAAGGCTGATCAAATACATTTGAGATATTATGTTGCAGAATTTCACCAGAACCGTACTGGAACTAATTTCATACACTGACAACGGTTTTATGGTTGTTTGTCAGTTATGTCAGTGTTATTGCGGTGGTTTATTTACGTTTAACTTGAAAAACAAATATTAATTAGTAGAGGATGCCCGTAACTTTGTTCGAGGAGGTGAAGTTATTGTTAAATGCCTCATTTTTCGTTTGCCATAATAAACTCATGGAAATCGGTTCGTCAGTTTGATACGCGCACAAACAAACAGAAAACCCGACAAACAAGCATCCCTAAAACTGCGTATTTACGTTTTATTGCTTATTTTTAACACGCCCCAGTTATTTATGTGAAATATGTTTAATGTTCCATTACGGACTGACTGGTTAAAAACTATGATGATCAGACCTAAGAATGTAAGGGGCAAACGCCTAACAGGTACTAGAGGTAGACGAAAATTTTTATCGACATTTATGGATATCGATATTTTTGTTTTCGACTTTTCTTGTCATATGAAGTTCTTGACAAATAATACTAAGTAAAGAAGTCCTTTAAGACGAAGACTATTAAGTTAATAATTTCCATATACTTAAATAAAACACAAAGCTGGGTATGATTATTACTAGTTTAGGCGGAAAGCATCGAAGGCATCGCGCATCGCGGAGAGTATCGATACGCGAACTTTCTACTTGCCTTTCCATTCTGCACCAAAAACTTAAATATCGATACCTTTGGGTTCAATTGGCGTAAAGGACATTTTGGCGAAAATGAGTTATATATACAGTTTTGTTCAGAATTTCAAGCCCTACCGTTCTGTGTAGTTAAAATTTCGATATCTTTAAAAAAAGTGCCTTTACGACCCAGTTTTTATTCATCGTATTCGCAAAACTAGCTCAGGTTAAGGGACGTAAGTGTCAAGTTATAAAATACGAATTAAAAGGTGTATCGTAAAGTACGCCGGTAAATATGAATATTGTCGTATATGACCTATTTTTTTCTTGTTGTCCTTTAAGCCCTTCATTTCTCATGATTACTTTCCATAAGCGCATAGTCGAGGTGGGCGTTAAGGACATGTTTTCTTTTACTTGTCCTTTACGACCTGCCTTTAAATTATAATACCGTAATTTGATAAACCGAATAAGGTTGTAAGGGCCAGGTATTATTTTACACGTCCTTTACGACCTGCTTAAAAACTGATTACACCATTATTTGATAGAATTAAGGAGGTTGTAAAGGGCATGTATTCTTTTACACGTCCTTTACGACCTGCCTTCAAATTATTATACTTGTTTACATACCGTAATTTGATAAATTGAACAGGGCTGTAAAGGGCAAGTAGTCTTTTATTTGTCCTTTAAGACCTGCCTTAAATCTAATTATAGCACATTTTTTAAAGAAGAGCAGGGTTGTATAGGGATTAGCTTTTATTTTTGGCATTTATTGCCACAAATGTGTGTCTAAATTCTGAAATAAAAGCAATTTACGTAATCGTAAAGGTCTAAACTACAGATACCTTTAATTGGGTTCAATTAGCGTAAAGGACAAAACGCTGGTTTTGAGGAAAAGCAAAAAACAGTTTTATTTTACAAAAAATGGCTACAGTATTTTGGTTTCTCGACCTATACTTTCGACATGTACATGAAAAATATTTGAAATGCCCGTATCTTTAATCTGTGATGGCAGATCTAGCTGTAAACAATGTATTAGGGAAGTTAGATGTCCTTTACAACTGGTAAAAATGCTATCAATGTCATTTACACCCGTGACTTTTTTAGACATTTGGAAATGATGGGGTTGTACATGACGGTCCCAGATGACTTTGTTCCAATTTCGGGGCGTAAAGTTAAGAGCTATGTAATAAAAATTTACAGTGTTCAACTTAATTTACCTTAAAGAGACTTGAAAAATGTAGAAAAAGATGATGAATTCATTATTTTTCATACTATTATACTTATTGTTTACATTAACAGTGTTTTACTCACTACGTACTCGTCCTTATGATTGACATCCTAATGTCGATAATCATTAGCCACTATGTCACTTCCATTATTATGATTTAGTGCTATTAGAAGAGAGTAAAACACTAGTAGGACATTATTAAGTTGTTAAGTTTATTTTGTAATGTGATATGTATGTTAGTTTGTAAGGTATTTATCTATGGGCCTTTGATGCCGGAAATAAATAAATTATTATTTGTATGTCTTTCCCGTACACGAGACAATGGTGTCCCGGCCCTTTGGGAGGCGTGCGCGGAGCCGGAGCCAACGCGTAGAGGCCTTTTCGACAATTTAATGAAAGGCAAAGTATACACCCAGCGGATGCTGTCCCTGCCCGTGTCATGGGACGCATGCAGAGACAGCCCCCGCCAGATGCAAGGACTATTGTTGATTGATGGAATCTAACTCTACTGGGCTATGGCGGTGGAAATATGGACTAAATAGTGGGTTATGGATTGAGACATGACGGCGCCTGTCAGGAAAAGTGTCTCGTGGCTTTCGTGGCACTGACAGACCGTGACTTGTCCTCCGCTGATGGGCCCCTGTTAAATAAATAGCGACATATGAGCAATGGCCTAGCTAGGGGCAACACCGGTGCCGAGGACTGCAGGGTGTCGAGAGGTGTGCTGCGCTTTCTCCGAGGGTACTCGCGGCGTTATGCCCTTTAACACTTCCACGCCTGGAGCATATAGCTCTCGCGACTCCACTCTGGACGGCCGGTTAAGGCAAGCCAGAGGCGGAGGTCCTTACACTCTTACCCATGATCCCTCCTTAAGGACCCCCAGGAGCACTCGGGTACGTGGGGTCGCTACTCCCCAACAGCTCGCCACAAGCTGCCCTGCGTTAAAATGTCAATTCACTACCCAAATGATCCCACCACCCTCGCCAACTGTACTCTGTAGTAGCGTCACTTACTGACCGCGCATACAATTTATGTGACGAGGATCATTTGGGTAGTGAATTGACACATTTAAAGAACGTTCTACAGAGAAATGGTTATAATGGGCGGATTATACCACCGAGACGCACCGTTTTGCCTAAGCACCTGGACTATAAAGTTGAACGACAACCGGCGTACCTACCATAAATGTAAAGGGAGTGACAGATAAAGTTGCCAATATTTTAAAGAAGTTCTTGGTGAAGACTGTCTTCACTCCCCACAGAAAACTGGCACAATATCTACGTACGCCAAGGGACCGTTTTCCGCTTGAATGCCCAGGTATTTACAAAATTGACTGCAGCTGTGGTAGCTCTTACATAGGTCAGAATAAGCGCACTATCTCATGCCGTATAAAGGAGCACATCCGAACGTTTAAAAACAACGAACCTCGGAAATCGGCAATCGTTGAACATCTTCTGAACGCGGAAACGATTGGATTGAGTTGCACAACCAATAGATCCTCTCGCTCGACAGAAAAACACTATATACCCAGAATGGTTAAGGAAGCTATTGAAATCCTCAAGTATAAAAATTTCAACCGGGAAGACGGGTTTCAACTGTCGAGCATCTGGTATCCAGTGATCCGTAAGTTCTACAAGGGAAAAAAGACATGTTCAGGAGTAAATACGCGAAGTGATACTGTAAGTGTTGTGTGTCGTGAACGTGATCGAGTTCCAAGTGAGAATGCGGACGGTAGTAGTATGAATAACGCGAAGCGAACCCGAAAGAGGGTAGATCGCTATGGTGTGTGGGTAGACTACAACTAAAAACTCGCTGCATGTCAGTTACTCCGTGATAATGGCGCTTGCAACAGTGCTGAAATATCGGGAACTCACAAAAACAAACATACATGGTAAATATCCCGTCGTTAATAGTAGTTATTATGCCTAGCTGAATTCATCATCTTTTTATACATTTTTCAAGTCTCTTTAAGGTAAACTAAGTTGAAAACTGTCAATTTTTATTACATTGCTGTTAACTTTACGCCCCAAAATTGGAACAAAGTCATCTGAGATTGTCATTTACAACCCCATCATTTCCAAATGCCCAAAAAAGTCGCGGGTGTAAATGACATTGATAACATTTTTACCAGTTGTAAAGGACATCTAACTTCCATAATACATTGTTTACAGCTAGAACTACCATCACAGGTTAAAGATACGGGCATTTCAAATATTTTTCATTTACATGTCGAAAGTATAGGTCGAGAAACAAAAAAACTATAGCCATTTTTTGTAAAATAAAATGGTTTTTTGCTTCTCCTCAAAACCAGCGTTTTGTCCTTTACGCCAATTGAACCCAAAGGTATCGATATGTTAATGCCAAAAATATCGATATCCATAAATGTCGATAAAAAATTTCGTCTACCTCTAGTACCTGTCAGGCGTTTGCCCCTTACATTCCTAGGTCTGATGATGATGTAGAATTGTAGACGCATTCTTTTAGAGCTCTATGATTGGATTCACCCAAAACACACACATAGACAATTAGACATTCACAATTGCACATATGTACGCGCATTCGCGTACTCCATAGTTAGTCACAAGAAGTGCTTAACACGTTCACTGCGGTATCCCTATATCTAAGTGCCCGATACATAATATGGTTAATTACGAGTTAATGAGGGCATCATTTCGACCCGTATGTATGTAATCTTGTCAGAATTGCACAGTTTTATATATGTTAGTCTACTAGTATAGAAGTTTCTATGTACTTAGTATGTTTGTACTAATGTTTGTCCGCACATATCTCAAAAACTATAAGTCGGATTACAATGTTTTTTTATTAGTTGGACTAGGTTAAGCTGCTGGTCTGGCCGGCAGTGAGGAGGTCTGGGCGGCAGTCACGGCCTTCAGCGAGGACGTTATGTCGCGAAAGGAGGTGGCGGATCGGGAGCGTGAAGGTGACTCTGCGGCCCCTCCACAACGTCGAAGAAGGCTGGGCAGGCGGCGATTGGCCTTTGCAGGCCGCAAGCTGCCGCCTTAACGAGGACCTACGGGTGATGGGTCGGGAGCACCACCACCAGCGCCAAGAGGTCCTGAGCTGAAAGGCCCCCAGTGTTCCGGGGCGCCTGAAGCGGAGAACAACTTGTAGTCGGGCCCGAAAGGGCAACGCTGACGAGGAACTGGTGGAGAGCAACAGCGTTCCCGGAACCCCGTCCAATAGCGAGCGGCGGAACGCCCCAGGAGTTTTAGTCCGTGGAAGTCGGACATAACCTCCCAGCTTCTCCCGAGCTGGGTGGAATCCGTTACGGATTTCTCCTGGGAAAACAAAAAAAAAAACGTTAAGCTGCTGGTTAACCTATAGTTCAATTTAGAGAACTGTGCAAGTTTCGTCAAAATCGGTTCAGTAGTTACAAATAAAAATACTTTATTTGTGAAACATAGGTGTTAAGACTTAGGTTTACATGGTTTGTCAGATAGCATACAAAAAGCATCACGCACACGTGCTTAATTTTTTTTAATTACTTTTTTATTGTGAAATAATAAGTTAACAATATTCTCATTAGATATTGTAGCTAAAAAAATACATGTTATAAAATATAATTAAGTTATTAGTGCCTAAAAATATAAAATACTTTCGTTACGTTTACGTTACATTTTGTAAAAACGTAACGTAAACGTAATATAAGTTTGAAAATACTATTATTTTCATGGTGAACTAACGACATTTTGAATATGTTAATACATTTCACCTGCCTAAAAACATTACCCTATCGTATAAAAAAACCGTTTCAAAAAAACCACTACTTAGTACCGTTCAAATCACACTTGCACTTTAGACATTATTTTGCAAAATTATGACTAAGTCAACTTTGACTACCATTTGTAACAAAACAAACGAGATTTCTTTTTCTCTTAGTTAAGTGTTAAAATGTTAATTTTTTTCTTTAAAGAATTAGTTTTTAAGTTTAAAACAGTGCTTTCTGATGAATGTTGTGCTAAGTAGTTATCTATATTAATAATTTAGCCGGGCTCTACGGTAGACCTGAACGAAAAGCATCTCAAAAATTAAAGCGTAAAAAAATAACACTTTCGAATCGACAACTTATATCCGCAAAATTCGTATAACGGAGAAATAAGCGTATAAAGATGTAAAATAATACGAATAACGCCAAACAGTCGGCCATGTTTCTTTGCTGCGTTCGGAAACTGATATAGTTTAAGGAAGCGCGCGTAACGTGTGACTTTGACCGCGACGTAAGTTTACGGTGTTTTTTAATTAGAAAAATCGTGCGATATCCTTACGAATATTATTTCAAAGAAAACGATCTTTTAACAGGAAAATATTATGCATCTTGCTTTATTTTTTAAAACGTACCTAATAAATTACTGACATAAGTGAAAATTGCTCAATATTATTGTCTCATTGCTCAATGAAAACGAACCAACGTCAGGCGAAAATGACAGTTAAAATTCTAAGCTTAAAAAACAAGGAATAGGCAGTTTTGATGCACTTTTGTATTTAATCCTTCTGAAGTGGTGACTTGAGCGAAACTCGGTATTGTAGCTTTTTAAGTTTAATTTTTTAACTTTTATCTCACCTGTTGGTAAGACATGGACTATGATGTTATAGTACGTTTTTTGATTTTTTGAATCTTTGATGGTATCTTGGTTATTTTTATACTTATTCGAAAAATACTTTTTGCCTCCTGTTTCTTATATGAAAGAGCTTTCGTTAAAGTAAACAAGAAATATTATGCATATTCCCTAATGTTTTTTTATTTTGTCTTGGAGGTGGGAATGTTCAAATATATACTAATTCTTTCGAAAATTCCTTTTCTATTGAGGGCAAAATAGTGGATGGAAGTTAATTTTACCCCCATAATATAGAGGATAGAGGTAAAGATAACTATCTTATACGGGGAATCAGTTAAGTATGTAGGTCACATGTTTTTTTATTAAATTAACAATTTTCACTAATGAATTAACAAAAGTCAAATAATTTTTGGCGCTTTGCTGCAACATTTACCCACCTGTGATAGTAGCGCCATCTTAATTTTTACCTCTCGCGGGCACTTCTACATACACAGGAACCGTTCCATAAAATAAACTAAACATAAACTCCATAAGATGATTCTATACTTTTTGAAGAAGGTCTAAATTGAAAGAGGAGTGACACGAACTGACCGGGTCTGGAACACCACACTGCGCATACAAAACCGCGTTGCTGATGCAGGGTCCAAACCCGCCAGGTTGAAGATGGACTGTGCCCGGGCTAGCCACATCTGCCACACACATAGGTTGACTAAACTGACGCTAAGTGGCTGCCACAAATTGGATGACGAGGATGGGGCCGGCCGCGGCGAAGATAGTGGGATGATTTAGATGTATTTCTTCCGCCGGGTCCCGGCCAGAGTTTGCCCGGGACCGGGACAGTGGCGCAGCAAGACCTAAATTTGCTGTGGACAAAAGATATTTCGCGAGGCCCTTTGCTGTTCCATGAAGACGGTTAATGGTATTATTAACTGGTGACGAAGCTCTTTTTGCTGTGCTGCCGTCGAGGCGCGAGGGCCCTTGGACCGCGTGGCGTTGGCGGTGGCCCACGTCGCCTACGTCTAACGCCGCCTCTGGACCGGGGCGATTCTAATTTAAAGGGGAGAGCTGTGCTCACTAACGGGAAATATAGTGTAACAACAATAATTTAATTTGGATAATTTAAACCAAAAACGACTTCAACATTATTTTAATGTTTGGAACTCAGCCATCAGTTCAACATCCTCCTTTTTGTAATGTCTGTTAAAAATAAGAAAATATTTCTAAGGAAGTAAAACGGGGGTTTGTGATTTTTTACATTTTTCCCGGGCGAAGCCGGGTTCACAGCTAGTAGAAGTGTAAATTTAGTCATAGTCTTAGAACGCATTTCATGTATTTGTAATTATTACTTTACACTTTGTTACCTGGCCTAATAAAATAAAATAAAATTACTCTACAAGAATATCTAAATAGTGTATAAAACCACATTTATAACAAATTTGGCCTTAAAACTAGCTCTATTCTATAATGCGTCACCAAAGAAAAGGAGGGAATATAAAAAAAATTGATAATCAGGATTCCGTAATCGGTAAGACCATCGTTATATCATTAAATTTTGTCGCTCGTGTCCAAAATACCGCATTCTCGAAATACCAGATTTTTTAAAAAACTAGATTTTCGATTTATGAGATTGTTGTCTTACCTACCTCATTCCAGTTACACTAGATTATAAAATCGTAAGTTACTCAAGGATCTAAATCACTTCGTTGGGTGTGTTATTTTGGGAATCTTGTATACGGAGAATCTGGTGTATCGAGAATCCAGTATTTTAAAAATCTGGTATTTTAGGAATGTGGTATCTTGGGAATGAGCGCATTTTGTTTTGTAACAAAAACATGATCATGAAGCGTTAAATATCATAAAAATAACAGGGTTTAAGTACTCGTGGTCGAAAAAAATTGTCGACTTACGTAACGTTTTGGACGGTTTTTTTTAATTTTCATCATTTATTAAAAGGGTTTAAATTAATTATTGCATATGCGACCTTGGAAAATTTTATTGCGTAATATAATAAAATTGTTTTTAAACCTCTAGGTGCTACCATTTTTTTGTAATCAGCATGGGAAATATGAAACGTCCAAATTGGTCAAAATTCGCGGCCTTGCCCGCATAATTATAACTATTTTGGCCAATTCAGAAACACTAGAATTTAGTTATATTATTTTATTTAACAATTTCTTTTCTTATGGACTACATTGACTTGATGCGATTTGCTAAAGGGTGCCGATGTTTCTTCAAACAGTATCTGTTTCTCTATGTACTCTAGCAAATCCTACTTCTAAGGTATATAAATGAAAAACCGTTTACGTAATTAGACGGGCAAATTAACGAAGCTGAAATTCTGTCGTTTAATAAAAACACGTAATTTCTTTGACGGTATGTTTATTTAGTACATGACTGATACCCAATTAACGACACGAATTTTTTTATGTTAGATATAGTATTATATTATGGTACGTACCTATTCGTTTTCAAGGTTCTGTACCCAAAGAGTGCTAACGGGACCATATTACTAAACCTCCGCTGGTCGTCTGGCCGTCCATCCATCTGGCACAGGGCTATCTTTTGTACCGTAATAGAGGTAGAGTTGCAAGTTCCAAGTTGTTAGTATTCCAACGTGCAATGGCGAAAGTACCGCACTATTCGTTGTAAGCAGGTAGTAGATGAACACTGTGTCTTCTCAATCTTTGGTTGTGTTATAATAGAGTTATTTGTGCGGTCTCTGTCCTGGGTATCTGCAGCATACCGTGCTAGCACCACATTTTAAAAGCATCGATTCTCTGCCTATCGGCAGCACTGAAAGTCCACATTTCTGCGCCATATAGAGCGATGTAAAAGGCAAGGTTGCGGACCAGGTGTATTTTGGTCTGGTTAGTTATTTTACGATGCCTTCATATTTTGTTGAGCTGGGTCATTGCTGTCTTTGCCATACCAATTCCTCGGCGTATTTCAGGTTCGAAAAAAAACACGATGCCTTCATATTTTGTTGAGCTGGGTCATTGCTGTCTTTGCCATACCAATTCCTCGGCGTATTTCAGGTTCGAAAAAAAACAGGAAGTCCCAAACGGTGGTGAGATCAGATATTCAAAGGAGCTGGAAATATCTGACGGTGCTGCACCCCAACAAGCAACGGAGCGTAACCGATGGAGACAGTTTGGTTGAAAATATCAGGAGGAGTCAAGATCCTCAGCAGAGAAGGAAGGATTGAGGAGAGGAAGCGACTTGAAATTTTCATAGAATGTGTATTTCTATTGTCGCTATAACAACAAATAATAGAATATAACCATACAAGAAACAAAGTGTGGTAGGTTGCGTTACGGGATGAGTTTCTTCGCCCAAAAGGCTCAGGTCAACCATCATTGACTCCAATTCCTTGTCCAGCACAATTCACAATTTTTTTGACATGCAAAAGACCGACAACCCAGTATAACAGAACTAAGTCAATATTGAATAAACGTCATTGTATAGCAACCAAACACACTCAAGCATAGACAAACTTGACATTCCTTCGTGGGGAAATCTCCGCCACTGCGACATATTACATGTGGCCTTCCGTAAGAAAAGGGCAGTTTCTAGTTACCTACGGAGATATTGATGTTTTTGTGAAATCCTTCAAAATCATCATTTTTTTCTTTTATGCAAAATTGTAAAATATAGGAATAGACGTGAATTTGTAGCGTGGTTTCACTGCTGTACGTAATTTTTCTTCCATAGGTAGGTAGATATAAAAATTGGGTTCAAAGTTTAGTAGAAGAGGGTCCTTACGGCAGACCACATACAAAAAACGGTCAAGTGCGAGTCGGACTCGCGCACCGAGGGTTCCGTACAAACTCATAAGTCGATACGCAAATAGTACCTACAAGAAAAACTGTATGTCGATTAGTTTAGTAGGAGCAAATAAGTATATGTTATGATTTTTGCAAATTTGTAAAAAACAGTGCAAGTTAGGAAAACAATTATATTTTTCCTGTAATGCTTAGAACCTGACGAGTAATGATTCTATTTAATAGCAAGGACCATTAAATCAAGAGGACTGTCATTCTCCGTTCCCCGAATTCACAACGCCATCTATGTATAAGCTTGGTAAAATAATTATTTACAATTATTCAACTTTGCAAACGTGACACAGTATTTAAATGTTAGAATTTATTTATTATTAGCTGTTTACGAACTAATTGTTACTATACTATGTTTCTATGTTCAATTATATCATCGTCAAATGTTTAGTGTTTCAGCGCCATCTAGTTTTTGCCTGGAAATCCCCTAGCGTGAAACAGGGCATCGCTTAGTTTTGCTACTCGCCGCTAGGGATTTTAAGTTTTTGTAAATTTCTAAAAAAGTATTAAAGTTAGCGAGACCGTTCTATTTTTCCTGTAATATTCAGGTTGATATTTATAATTAGTAATTATGACCAATTTTTCTGATCAGTAACTTCGGAGATAATAGGGGGGGAATGGTACATAAAAATGTATAAATCAAAAACTACTTATTTAAGAAAAAAAATTAAAATGCTGTTTTAATCTACAAATTAAGCCCTTTCATTTGATACCCCACTCAATATAATAGCCCTACTTTCAATTTTCAAAGTCCCATTACGGAGACTTTTAAAAAAAAAGTAAAAAAGGTACAAGATATTTTTTATGTCCAATAGGCTCGGGTTAGCTACTTTTAACACTATTCCAAATTTCAAATCGATAGCAGCAGTAGTTCCTGAGATATCTGGCTGTGACAGACGGACAGACAGACAGAGTCGCACCATAAAGGGTTCCTTTTTTACCATTTTGGTACGGAACCCTAAAAATGATAAATCTGTTGATAAAATTGTTCAATGAAATTTACTTGCATTTCTTTTTCATACCACGACGGTGGCAAACAAGCATGCGGCCTGCTTAATGATAAGCAACATACTTTATATACCTTTTCCCAAATGTAAGAAACACTTTGTCTCTTCATTGGTTTTTTAATGCGGGTATATTACAATTACAATGGACCCTTTTCCCAAATGTATGGGAGTAAATTTGTGATTTTTATGTAAATTAAATCGTTTATAAATAAATAAATAAGACTTGTAGAATAATAATGACGCTTTTGTGATACTTATTTTGACTGATTATAGTACATTACATGGAGTGGTAATACAAACAAAGGCCGAGATCGCAGAAGTTTGCGGCCCGAGCTGCAAGCGAGGGACGTAAATATGCGATTGAGGGCTTTCTTTATTACCTCCTGTGTTGAGTACATCATTTTATGTCTACACTTGGCCAGAAAGCGGCTTTTTCCATACGCGTAGCGTGCGGGAAAAGTCACTTTATGGCCAGGAGTGGCATAAAATATAATTTAGCACTCACTGTACGAAAATTGTCAAGTAATAGGGGAAGATGAAAAATATAATAAAAATGACTAATTAATAAAAATAAAAATATTTCGTTAACTATGTGATTTTATTTCTATCCTAAAATCTAAATTCAAATATCTCCAACTATATACAATAGTTTAGATCAGCGGTCGGCAACCTGCGGCCCGCGGGCCGCATGTGGCCCGTGAACCACTCACTTGTGGCCCGCGAGCCTCCCTGGCTATCGTATATGTAAAGGTTCCTATATTCCGAATTGTTAACAAATTTTTAGCAAAGTGCGGCCCGCGGCAATTTTGTTAGCTACTAAGTGGCCCTTGGCTGCTAAAAGGTTGCCGACCGCTGGTTTAGATTACAATATATTAAAGAACAGGCCGAATTTTTTAATTTTTATATTTCGTTCTTATATGCGGCTTGCTCTAATCAAAGGCTGATTTTTCACGACCTGGAAGTCAGATTAAAAAAACCGGTCAAGTGCGAGTCGGCCTCGCGCACCGAGAGGGTCCCGTACAAACTCTTCAGTAGATACGTGGATAATTCAAGATAAACTGTATGGTGGGACAAACTTAACTCTGCTCTTGAAAAACTGTTGTCCCCATACATCGACAACCGTTAGAATGAAAGCGACCTAATTCAAAAATTTTAACAATCGAATTAAAACCATTTTGAATCGTATTAAGATTAAAACTAAACTAGCAAAAATTTTGAATTAGGTCGCTTTCATTCTTACGGTGCGATATGTCACGGTTAGTTTAGTATGAGCAAATAAGCTTGTCCTACAATTTTTGCGAATTTCTAAAAAACGCTGCAAGTTAGGAAAACCGGTTTATTTTTCCTGTAATATTTAGGATAATATTATAATCGGTAATTATTACAGAATTTTCTGTTCGGTAACTTCGGAGATAATAGAGGGAGAATGGTATTTTTTTTAACGTTTTTTGTCTTAAATCAAAAACTACATGTCTAAGAAAAAAAATTAAAATGGTTTTGGAATTTATGCATTAAGCCCTTTCATTTGATATCCCATTCGATATAATAGCTCTACTTTTGATTTTCGACATCCCATTTCGGTCCCTTTAAAAAAAAGTAAAAAAGGTAGGTAGATTTTTTTTTCAGTTCAATAGGTTTGGGTTAGCGATTTTTAACACTATTCCAATTTTCAAGTCGATAGCATCAGTAGATCCTGAGATATCTTGCTGTGACAGACGGACAGACAGACAGAATCGCACCATAAGGGTTCCTGTTTTTACCATTTTGGAACAGAACCCTAAAAACTATTACTGAGTTCCAAAGAAAAACACCTTGAGAACTTGAGATACATAATTAATCATCACTTAAAATTAGTTTCAAACTTCTTTTGACGATTTCTCAAAAGTGCAATTTTAGCATGTGCAGGTTTGATGTTTTTTTTAAAGTATGTGATTTAGGGTCATGATTCTTTTTGTATTAGATAGCTTATTTAACGCAAACTTAGGATCTGTGCTTAGCTAAATACCTGCTCTATAGGCATGGAAGGCCACATAATTATAATACCTACCGGCGTGCAGTGGCTGGCCAGGCCCAAATTCTAAGGGTCTGGCCAAATGTCCTCAGCATGGCGCCGTCAATGTGAAACGTCGAGCGAGTTTTCTATAGGTAGGTTCTCCAAAGCTGAACCTTAAAGACTTGAACTAGTCAGTCCATTGCAACCCAAATCTAGTACCTTAGAGCTGTAGTTTTACAACTAAAAGAGTTAACTTACAACACTTAACTATAATCTTTCTAATTAGCTTCATTAGTTATAAGGATAGGTGCAAGCTACCATTTAGTCTATGACGGCATGTTTACGTAATTCAATTCCGCTGAAAAAACTATCTAATGGTTAATGGATCGTAGAACCGCCCGCCCACCAAAAACATATCCAACCGTCCTATATATCAGTGCCTTGCATCCGTTGCTGATTTTATAGGTAAACCTTATTTTAGGTTACGTAAAAGAAAAGCAGGGTACGTTAAAGTAGATCTGCTTTTCCTAATGCTTCGTTTTGTTGTAAGATTAATATCACTTTACTAGTAGGCAGCGATTTCAAAACCTTATTGTAGCGTGACTATCATGGATTTAAAAGTTATACTTTAATATTTTATATTAAATCGTGCTATCTTTAGAATTGGACTAATTCGAGTTATCTTTTATATTAGATGTAAATGTTAAACGTTTTTGTAAAATCCTTTATGTGCTCTCTCGTTGTTTGATGCTTATACAATAACTTAACCTTGTTCGAATTTATTCAACAATTGTGCTTTCTTGAATGGTAGATGACAGGCAAATTCATTGTATATGAATTATCAAAATTATTTACATTCTGCATAAACGCTTTATGCTTTCTATCACAGTTACCTAAGTCCAGTCCAACTCCTTTAGGCTTTGTCTTTGAATAACAATTTTACCATGTGAAAGGTACACGGAAAGAACAAATGTCTAGTCTAGTCACCTTTTTTGAAAATGAGATTTTAATATCAAGAAGCTCGTAATTAACTATAACTTACCACTTGATTACAGGTGAATATCTTAAATTAATACATAAGTATATTTTTCACTTTTGAAGAGATGATTACCATAGTAAATGTTGCCGATAGTTAACTTTCAAACCGATATAACTATTGTAGTGTTCAGCACTGGGAATATTATAAAATAAAACTAGTTGTCGCATGGTGCGCGGGGCGCAAGCGCCCCGCGTGCAGTAAGAGGAGTTGAACTTTATCATATAGGGGGTACCGGTAGGGGAATGCGTGGGAGGGGGAGAGCGAGTTTGTAGTTCAAGTTGTAAAATTTGCTATGAGAAGGGAAAGCGAGGGAGAGTTGTTGAATAATCTGCATGCAAAGAAATTAGCTTGCGAAGGAAAGCGAGAGTGATTGTCTGGGTGGGCTCGCCGTGCGGTCCTGCGGCCCAGGGGCCGCAGGCCCGCAGGCTCGCGTGGGTGGCCTGCGGCCCTCGGGTGAGCTGAAAGACACTTAGGGGGTAGTAAGGATCTGAGCGGGCTCGCCCTTCGGGCCTGCGGCCCTCGGGCTCGCGTAGGTGGGAGCGGCACTGTGACGCTCCGCACCTTCGGTGCTACGCGGAAGCTCGGCCTTCGGCCTCGCGTCGCTGACGCTCCCCCGAGGGCCTGCGGCCCTCGGGTGAGCTAAAAGACACTTAGGGGGTAGTAAGGATCTGGGCAGGCTCGCCCTTCGGGCCTGCGGCCCTCGGGCTCGCGTAGGTGGGAGCGGCACTGTGACGCTCCGCACCTTCGGTGCTACGCCAATGCGATTCAAAAAAAAACGCCATACAAATATTTTTTTTTGAATTTCAAAAAAAATTTTTGACATTCCGAATCAGGGGCCCGAAATCTACCCCGATACCAAATTTCAACTCTCTACGACCAATTTGAAAATTTTCCGCCATTTTGATGACGCCATTTTGAAAAAAAATGATGACCCTCTTTCGTCGCCCAAGGTCCTCTATGACATTTGGTCGAACACCCTACACCTAACTATTATAGTTTAGGCGGGCCGTTGATCGAATCCGAAACTTTACTCGGTGGACTTCAAAGTCAGATTTTTCTGGGGGTCACAGTCGGACCCTCTACACGCCCGTAGGCGACACTTGCACGATTTCCACCTCCTTCCCGGAGATCAATTCTATACATGAGAAATCAGTGGGGTTGCGGCTTTATATTAGAGTAAAATACAATTAGTATCCAGGTACAGGAGCGGTTGATTGATAACGACAGTCCGCCCTTACGGGTAGTTTGACACTGACTGCCGCTTCCCGCCAACCGACCGTATACATTTATTTATATATATATATTTAACCAATCTGTAACTACACATATTCCGTAGACACTACATCTCTTCCTTTTTTTCAAGTGTTTATTTTACAGGCAGGTATTTATAATCAGGTTTATTATCACATTAATAAATTTTGTTTTATTGTGTTATCAACTATACATATTGATGAATACAATACCGATTCGAGCTAATTTACTACGTGTAGTTTATGTCGAGCTAATGGGAGTTTTAGTTGTCGGTTCGCTACCTCTAGCCCAGCTAAGAAGACTCCGACAAGAAACTTAGCTGAGCCCGACCATGGTCGGAGTGAATTTAATCCAGGATATTCTGGTCCTGGGGAAAATCGCGGTCCTTATGTGATGGTGTCACGAGGTCGAGGTCGAGGTCGCCCTCACCGGCGGGGTCTTGTATCCTGTAGACTTCATATTGTTACGACACGTGGTAATCTGGCTCTGATCCATGCGTATTGTAAGTCTTATATTTAGTAAATGTTCACGTATTAACATTTTTGTACCATCTGATACTTTGTATTTCCAATTTACATCCATGTATTTCAGGCGAAATAAAATATTTTCTGAAATTAAATTGCAGTTGAATTGTTTTTATAAAATGTTAATATTCTTCCTGATTACCCTCAATATTATTCTCGTGCTTTCCTTCCTTCCTTTCCTTTAATTTTACTTTTCCAATTTGTGTGTCTTCATCTGGGTCATGTGGTCCATATTCATTACCTAATCTAGGTGATTTTACCTGTAATTTGCCCCGGTGGGACAATCTATTTTGGACCGACAATTAACTCCTTGGAAAAAAAGTTTCCTAATAAATTAATCACAATTACAACCATTATTCATTGAAAATCTTCCATTCTGAACCATAAGATTATAGTGCTATAACGATATTATAAGTGCGCCATTTGAATTGACGGCTTGTAACGGCCATAAAATAAAAACATCATTCATGAGCAATTGTATAAGGTTTTATAATAAACTGCCAAGAACCGCAACTGAATTTTCTATTAACAAATTCAAGAATTTTGTAAAGCGTAAACTCATTTCTAAAGCTTATTATAGCACACAAGAAAACTACATGAATGATGAAACACCGTGGGATTAATTACAACTGGAAATAACTATATTTTAAAATAATGTATAATTACCTAGTTGTTTTTCTGTTATTGTACTTGCCAATTGTTTTGACACTTAGAGATATATACATACATAATATCTCATATCTCATATACATCTCTAAGAAAAAACGGTATTAATTTTATTTTAATGTGATAGCACAAATGTGCCTGATTTAATCTTAATACAAAAGAGATGTATAAGGATTTTAAGTAGCATACGTAATTGTGAATCGTGTAGACCTCATTTTGTTAAATTAAAAATCCTAACACTAACAAACATCCTTGTATATTCTCGAGACGTGTAAATTCGTGCGGAAGCACCCTAGTCTATACACTCACTCTAAAGATATTCTCTATAAAGGTACTCATAGTTTACGACCAAGAAACAAACTGGTACAAGCTGCAGTCGCCAAACTCAAAATGAACTCTAACGGACCGAAATGAATTCCATGTCGATAAAAATATAAGTATAATAATTTACCGAGTACGATTTCAGCCGAAGATAAGTACACAACTTTTGTTGAAAAGCTGAAAAAACTATCTATTGTCTCAAGTTTTTTTTTTTTACACCCTTAAAGAATATATAGATAGGTACGTAAAATAATATAAAATTATGATGTTTTAAAGTAAATAGTTTAAAGAAAATATGTATTAGGTATTTGTGAAGATTTTTAACTTTTTTTTTTTTGTGTAAAGGTATATTTAAATAAGTAGATTAAGTTAATCTTTAGTATATGCTACACCCTACCAGCAGGGTCCATGTTGAACTTTATAAGTACTTGTAACATCTTGTAATACCATGTTGTGCATAAAATAAATGAAATGAAATAATTTACTTTTAAGTTATATCATGTGAGTCGCAGAATGTTTACATTTCTGTAAGATATTTTAGTAAACAGTCCCATTTTATATTTCGACGTTTGGAGGTCCTTTACACCTCCAAAACATAATATTTTGACAACAGAGACTCTTTACATCTCCATTAATATGTGACGTTCCACGGGAAAAGGTACCTTATGGTTGGTATTGAGTTAAGCACAGATCCTAAATCTGTGTTAAATAAGCTATCTAATACAAAAAGAATCACGACCCTAAGTTCCATACTTTTTTTTAAAAAAAACATCAAACCTGCACAGGCTAAAATTGCACTTTTGAGAAATCGTCAAAAGAAGTTTAAAACTAATTTTAAGTATGTTCCCGTTGGAAGTTATGGAGATGATCATTGATTATGTATCTCAAGGTATTTTTCTTTGGAAATCAGTAATGGTTTTTTTAATGTGACTTCCAGGTCGTGAAAAATCAGCCTTTGATTAGAGCAAGTCGCTTATGAGAACGAAATTTAAAAAAAAATAATTTCGGCCTGTTCTTTAACATATTGTAATCTGAACCATTGTATATAGTTAGAGATATTAAACTGCAAATTTTGGGATAGAAATAAAATCACAATGTTAACGAAATATTTTTATTTTAATTAAAATGTCATTTTTATTATATGTTTCATCATTCCTATAATATTCACAATTTTCGTATAATGAGTTCTAAATTATATTTAATCAGTCTACACAAGTATCTCAAAAGTGTCATTATTATTCTACAAGTCGTATTTTTTTATTTATAAACGATTGAAGTTACGTAAAAATCACAAATTATTCCCATACATTTGAGAAAAGGTACCTTATGGCGGGCCATAAGCAAAAAATATTGATAATTACAGTATGGCACGATATTTACATTATTTATTGACAAATCTTGTATTAAGACAGAAAACTGAAGAAAAAAGGTTATTAGAAATTTACTTCAAATCTTAACCAATTAAGAGTAATTCTCAAATGTGACGTCTTACGTGAAAAGGTACCTTATGAGGGTTTCTAGTTACGGAGATATTCAATGTTGTGTAAAAATTGTGTTTTTTTTATTATGTATTTCCATTTAGTATTTGCCTATCTTTATTTTTGTTATAGGCGAATTAAAGGCTGAATAATATGCTTCTACAGTTTAGTACAAAAGGTACTTTATGGCGGTGTAATTTAAAAATGTTAGAAATACTTGTCATAACTTGCTCAGTTTTTGTCCTTCATACCGCCGTGCCGTGGTATTATTTTGGCTACACCGCCAGTACCGCCACGCATCTGTCCTACTCTCACCAACACTTTACGTATCGTTCTCTCTCGGTCTTGCTGGCCGCTCGGAGTCTCAGCCGGCCGGCATGAGCAGTATTTGCTTACCTTTTCGTTCGAATAGTTGTGAGAAGTGTTCGTCGTGGATTTTAGCGTGTTTTAAATTAAAAAGATTCTTTTTCTTAAGTGGTCAAAAATTATAGAAACCGCCAAAAAATGTCTTTTTTCGTAATTTTTTCGAAAAAATAAATAAAAACCTTTTTCTAAAATGGTGAAAATGATAGGCATTCGCCAAAAAGTGTTTTTTTATTTTTGTAATTTTTTTGAAAAATCAAGGTTTTTCTAAAATGGTCAAAAAGTTTCACGATTCGCCAAAAACACGTTTTTATGTTTAAAAAAAAATGTTTTTAAGACTTTTTCTAAAAAGGTTGAAAGGGAAACATGACAAAGTGGTAAAAAATTATAGAAACCGCAAAAAAAGTCTATTTTTGTAAGTTTTTTGAAAAAAAAATTAAAAAACTTTTTCTAAAATGGTCAAAAATGATGGGCATTCGCCAGTGTTTTTTTTTTATTTTTGTCAATTTTTAAAAAAAAAACAAGGTCTTTCTAAAAATGGTCAAAAAGTTATACGATTCGTCAAAAACACTTTTTTATCTGTTTTAAAAAAATGTTTAATAATCAAAAATTAAAAAAAACGACATCATACAAATGTATTTATTTTTATTTTTATTTTTTTTTCAATTCCGAATCTGTGGCACCCAGTGGCCCTTTCCTTCCAAATTTTCAGCTTTCTAGGATCATTTCGAAAATTTTTGCTTACCATTATGCAGGCCGCATGCTTGTTTGCCACCGTCGTGGTATAAAAAAGAGATAAGCAAAAGTTGCTAGTTAATTTTATTAATGAATTTTATCAACAGCTTTATCATTTTTGTATGTGATCCGCCATAAGGTACCTTTTCTACTAAACTTTGAACCCAATTTTTATATAGAAAAAATTAACGTACAGCAGTGAAACCAAGCTACAAATACACGTCTATTCCTATATTTTACAATTTTGCATAAAAGAAAAAAATTATGATTTTGAAGGATTTCACAAAACCGTTCATATCTCCGTAACTAGAAACCCTCATAAGGTACCTTTTCACGTAGGACGTCACATATTACTATCAATATAATTTCTATTATTTTAATTGCCTTGTTTTGAGGCCAGGAGGCCTTTTACATCTCTAAAAATTTAGTTTTAAGTTTATTGTAACGTATTCATGAAATCGGATATAATAATATCATACTTGTTGTTATATTTAAACATTTTTTAAAAAGTGGCGAGTTTCTTCTGGCGCTTCTTCTGACCTGAAGGTCACTACCCGAAGCAAGCGCCAAAAGAAAGAATAGAATCAGACTTCTTCTAGAATCAGATTTCTTTTTTCAAGATTAGGTTTGGTGAACCATTTGCATGACCCTTAAATAAGAGTAGGTAAGTTGTACCTTGTTGCATGTTCTTTTGTTAAGAAAAGGTATGATGTACCTTTTTGTATGCATTTAGGTAAGTTGTACCTTATAGCATGCATGCTCTTTTTTTCAAGATTAGGTTTGGTGAACCATTTGCATGACCCTTAAATATGAGTAGGTAAGTTGTACCTCGTTGCATGTTCTTTTGTTAAGAATAGGTATGATGTACCTTTTTGCATGCATTCCTCTTTTTTTTTTTTTTTTAGTAGGTTTGGTGTACCATTTTGCTCGAGCCTTTAGAGAGAGTAGGTTAGGTGTATTGTCTGACCGCCGACTCAAGATTAAAGAGTTATCTATTATAGAAAGAGTGTAAGTGATTTCTTACGTATACAAAAGCTAACGTAATAGTTAGTACTAAGGTACAATATCAAATGACAGCGCAAAAATTGCAAATGCAATAAAAACATTGGAGGGTAGGGTTGCAACAATCGGGAATTTTCACTAGTACCAGTTCCGTTGAATCTGGTTTAGTGTTTTATGGTTGTGTTTTAATATTTTACTCACTTATTACAGTTTTGACAACCCTATGCAGGTGTGAAGATAGCTTTTGTATTTAGAACATAAAAAGCATTTTGAACTTTACTAGAAAGTGTTTAGGTCGAAATTCACTACTTCGTATTACGACTTGTCACCTTTCGAAGTAATAATGCTATTGTAACAAGTTTTATGGCTTTTTACTCCAACGGCGCCGGACAGACTACACCTTGTTACATATCTCAGACTTAGACATGATATACCTTTCATTCACCCTTTTGTATGTGTAAACATACGCAGCAACCATTTCTATGAAACTGGTAGTTAGTATTTTTTATGCATATCCCCCTTTTACTGCTACAGTAAGCTCGCAACATGTAACTGTGCGTGAGTGAGTAGAAATAAACAAAGAAAATATACGTATTATTAATAATTTTCATCACGAGTTTATTTAGACATGTTTGAAATTCTAAATGAACTAGATAGTTAATAAAGTTCTAAGGTAATAGGAAATGTACTTTTTAAGTGTGACACTCTTTTACACGTAATAACAAACAATATTCATATTTTTAAGAAATCAACAATGAATACTCTTTCCCTTATGCTATATAAATAATGTCGGCGGTACCTAGGTTTTTATCCGTAGATACATTAAACCGATTACATATTAATATAATAACATCGTCATTACAACCGTTATACCGGATGGGCAACGCGCATGCGACACTTCCAGTAAATGAAAGCATCCATAGATTACGTGCGCTAACCATCAGGAGGGTTTTATGCATATTTGCCACCGACGCGTACATAATAGTACAATGTATTAATTAGCGTATCAACAGCGACACCCCCAGCTGGCCATTGGTACATAATTTCCTGTTATAGCATGACCTTAGCTCTTTATAACTTTTTAATACACTTGCTCAAAAAGTGGTACTTTTCGTAGCTGTAAATCGTGCGCAAAGTTGTATTTTGCGCACTAGTGCTTTTTACTTTCCAGCTGATTTTTTGAACACTAAATAACACATTTATTTGCAAAAAGTAAAGTACAAAGTAATAATTAATATATATCTTGCTTTTTCATGTTTAAATTTAATTAAATTCTGTATGTTTCTTTTAAAAATAATTTCTTTTGATTAGGCTGAATGGTGACAGCTGGTGCCATGATTTTGTTTCACCGATATTTTTTCGCAAATGTATTAAAAACGTCGTTTGATACACGTGCGGAAGCGTCATTTCCACTCGTCCCAAGTATTTACCCTCGCCTAGCGGCTCGGGCCAATACACCTCGGAACTCGTGAAAAATGACATACTTTCCGCACTTGTATCAAAAAGTACTAAACCAGTTTCGTAGATAGAAGGAGGTACAATAGTTATAATCGGGGCGAAACATTCTCATTGAGTTGATTTGTTCTGTAAACATTCCTGCCCAGATACTATTTAACCATAATTTTTAGTCAGAATTTATCAGACAGGATTAAGTGAAAATGAGTCGAAGAGATTTGTGGAGTCACGCTCCTTTTTAGGGTTCCGTAGCCAAAATGGCAAAAAAAAACCCTTATAGTTTTTTTTCCAACTCGGCTCTTACTCACAGGCATTTGTCATTGTTGTGCAAAATGTAGCAATGTTTATGCAAATCATTTCTGTTTTCCTCGCTGTTGTTGACTGCACTCGATAATGACCGTCATACTAAAACTTTTGAAATGTAGGTAAATAAATATTCATGCTTAATTAACGAAAGTTACAACAGTACAATGTTACTCGGTCTATATAGGTGAACCCTTTGACCTTGAACTTATCATTTGTTTACGTTTTAAGTAGCTACTTCAAACATTTCCTACTTTTTCGTTTTTGATGCAATTATGAATGTCATGATTTGTGGTTAGATTTTGAGAAATACCGTATCAACCATTGAATATCGTCAACAACAGTAGACTTCACAACAATAACATTTATTTCTGTGGTTAGCTTTAGTATCCATGGATAAAAATTGTACTTTTATTTGTGCAACCAATCAGTAACCCATAGGCCTTACCTTTTGTAACATGAAATTATCGTTTATTTACTCTCAAAATCTAAAATTCGAATTAATTAATGCATTAGAAAACAACTATAGTGTCAATTTATAATAGATGAACATTCGCCTGCGGCTTCGCCGGCGTTATTTCGTTGTTATCCTAAGGGAACTCCTTACAGGGATATAAAGTATCCTGGGTTTCACTCCAGGACTTGGTCTACTTGCATGCCGAATTTTAGCTCGAATTCATGCACTTGACACAGCGATATTTACTAACAACCTCCAAACACCTAAACATCTAACAAACATTTCCACAAACTTTACTTTACGTCTTCACCGTGAAAATAGAACGGCAAAATTGAACATAGTCTCGTATCCCTAGGAATAGGGTGATTTGATCTAATAAAAATAAATTATTCTAAAGTCGGGTTCTGCTCCCCAAAGTTGCTAGCAAATAAATCTATAATATTTATTTCCGTGTCTTTAAATATCTTTAAATGTCGAAATCAATCATAATCTTCATTTGTTTACAATAAGGAAATACGAGTACACACGCACGGACGACGAATTCGGGTCATTGAAATACCGCCATATTTCCTAAAATACTTCAAGAAAAGGTTGTGAGATTATTGAAGCCTGTTTTGATCTTTAATTAATGTTAGATATTATCTGCCATAATAACACTGAGAATAGTAGCAATTTCAGGTTTAGATCGATAAAAACCTATTAAAAATAATGACGTTAACGGAGTGAAATATCGCAAAAATCACCATTCTTGGATAATAATATTTTTATGATGGGTAAGCAGATATTGCTAATACAGCTAAGGTATTAAAGAGTAATAGTATGTTATGTAAATGAAACAAGTGTCAAATATTGAAAAACACCTGTTTCTATTATTTAAATTACGGTGACCCGAATTCTTTGACCGCGAGTGTATTTTAGCACTTGTTGTGACACTATAAAACTAGTTGCATTATCTATCATTTACTCTTTTGTTCTTTTTTTTCCAACGATTGCTTGTGATTTCACTACAAACATTTTATCTAAAGTAGCACATACCTACGCGTCGAGGTTTGTCGAGCAGTTTCCTTACTAAATACGAATGCATAAATCTTCTATGTAGGTACTTATCTTGAACGAATCATTAAAATGTTCGTTGTTGGAGTACGATGGTCTCCTTTACTATTATTAACCTATTGGTCACTGATTTGTTTGCCATAATTTTGTGCACGCAATTTACTCACAAATTCATCCTAGTCGCCAATGTAGTGTTCACTGGGAATATTATAAAATAAAATACAATTAGTATCCAGGTACAGGAGCGGTTGATTGATAACGACAGTCCGCCCTTACGGGTAGTTTGACACTGACTGCCGCTTCCCGCCAACCGACCGTATACATTTATTTATATATATATTTAACCAATCTGTAACTACACATATTCCGTAGACACTACAACTATAAAAGTAACTTAGGTGACTAGCTACTAGCTAGAGAATAGATAGATAGATAGATAAAAACTTTATTCATCCACAAACATGACATAGACATATTCTTTCCGTGTACCCTTCATGTAGTTATTAGCTACCGCGCGCCAAAAATGTTTCCGATAAGTACAAAACGAACGCTTTTAAAACAACAAATTTCAATAGTACTTATCATCTAATAATGTAGGTACCTACCCTCCTGACAAACCACATATATTATTCAACCATTTGGCACATTATGGAAAACAACACACCGCCAATGAATTTAACCTCAAAACAACGTAAGGCACTCAACGTTGTTTAACAACATTGAAAAGGGAAAGATAAAAACAAAGGCGAGGAATTTTATAGGGGTGAGAGAGGGATCCATTTAGTTGATTGGAAATATCCCGTCAGATTTTATGTGATCGCGGGCCGTTAATGAAGGTGGGTGTTGGGTAACGAAGCAAATGCGTTGCCATGATTATTTTAATTTGGGAAAAAATCTAATTTAGAGTTCCGTAAGCCAAAGCTTCACTCCATCTGACACAACTGAATTGAAGATTGTAACTTAAGTACTAGTATATTTCCCCGCAGTTTCCCCTGCGTTATTTCCGTTATTATCCCAAAGGAACTCTTTACCAAGATATAAAGTATCCTATATTTTAATCCAGGATTTCGTCTACTCGTCTTGTCAAATTTCAGCTCAATCCATTCAGTTGTTAAATCGTTTAACAAACAGCCGAAGATCTTAACAGCCAAATATCGTCACAATCTTTCACATTTATAACATAGTAGAACAAGATAGGATAGGATTTCAAAATTACTCGACTTCAAACATTCAATTTACGACACTAGGAAAAACTAGGAAAAAAAATAAAATAAATGCACAAGTTACAATAGTAAATTATTAAAGGTACCTAAGTACTCAAATTGCTACACAAATGCAGGAGGATTCTTCGAAGACTATCCTCTATTAAATACTTATTCACGGATCTCATCATCAGAGCTTGTTTAAAATAATGGGACAAGTCTCGAAATATAGGTAAGTATTATTGCAATAAAAAATGTTTTTCAAAACGGTTTATTAATGTCGAAGCTCAGAGGTAACAATCATTAAAAAAAAAAATACAACCCACTAGATAACCTCCTCCTTTATATAAAGTAAACATTTGACTTTGATCTAACCTGCTGCAAGGTAAGCGATAACGAAAATGACGAAATCGCCAATGGAAGATGCTTATCTATCGATTTATTTTTTCTCAACTCGAAGGATACCTAGCTATCCGATAAAAAAACAGCACTGAAATCGCTCCACCCGTTTGAATGCTATTGTTACACACATAGACCCACAGACAGACAATAGTACATTGTGTATCAAGGGCGGTAAGTAAGGAATTACAAACGAGTGTTTGTTACAAGGCCGAGGCGAAGCCGAGGGCTTTAACAACACGAGTTTGTAATTCCTTTACCGCCCGTGGCACACACAATGTTTTTCATCACACTTGTGAGGAAATCTGATTAAAATAACCTTACATAACCTAAATAAAATTGTAAAACTGACAGTGACATTTATGACATATATCAAGACGACAAGTCACGTTCGGAAACCATAGCGGTAAAGACTTAAAATGGTTGATTTTATATTTGCAAAATACTGGAATACATTATTTAAACATTTAACAAATGTAACAGAAATATGTGTTTACATGTATTTGCAATAACAGTTCTCTTTAAATAAATATTTCAGTAATAAAAGTTAAAAAAGTAAGTTGGCGTTTCCTTTGATCATGACAAATAAGAGTAAAACAGAACCAGCGTTTCAAATTTAAAAAGGAAACCATTACGCCCTCGGGCGTAATAGGTCATTTACGGCCCGCAAAACCTACGTGTAATGACACCATTTTCGAGCAAGTGTGATGAAAACATAAATAAATAACCTTCAAACTTAGGTATATAACAACCGTCATATTTGCCTTACAAGTTATAAGGCAATTTGCCAGAGTCCATAACATGAAAATTGAGTTTAAACTTATACCCCTATTACACGTCAAAGTTTTATAAACATGACATGGACATGTCGCGTTGGGTATATATCACAACTTTATACGATCGTGTGGCCAAATTAGGAACTAATTTTACACACAATAGTTTTACGAATACAATCGATACTAGCGCCACATGAGGCTGATTTTATTTTTGTACACCCCTTGTGTAAATATGTCACATTATTCGAGAAGTTAAACAATGATTAGAGGCTCAAAGGACCTTTGTGAATCACAGTGTAGGATATAATTTAGGCCCATACATACATTATTTTCCACTGAATTAAATAGGTATACGTCGAGAGAGATTCACGATCACGATACGTGTGTAGGTATATAGGTAGTGAAATGTATACAATTAACACGTTCATTGCGGCAGCCTATTTAGTTGAGCTTTGATATTTTAGACTTGCTTCATAACTTTACAATACATCGTCATAGGGTCGATCAGATCTGTTTGACATGCCTCTGTTTATTTGCAATTTACTAGCTCAAGGTAACAATTTCTGTTTATAGTAATAAAACAACTTAAACGGATTAAATCGCGTATATTACTACATTTTACGTCCCGACGTTTCGTAACCCTTTTCAGCGTTCGTGGTCGCGGGTAGACCACGAACGCTGAAAAGGGTTACGAAACGTCGGGACTTAAAATGTAGTAATATACGCGATTTAATCCGTTTAAGTTGTTTTATTACTATGAGTGATAATCGCGGAAACCGAAGACAATATAATTTCTGTTTATTTTTTTTATTTTAACGTACTTTCGATTAACATATTATTATACTACCGCGGCCGTTTGTAAATCGGATAATTGGAAGAACTTCAAATAAAATAAATATTATGACAGACCTTTAGACCCTACGTCCGCATTGAATGGAAAACTTATTTTCCCTGAATTTGATATCTTGAAGTGAACCTTGAAAACTTCACAAAACCACATACAACACCTATAAAATATTGTTTACTGCAACTGCATTCGAGCTCTATACCAATATTTTCGAATAAAACGCTACAATTACTAATAAAAGCCCTATAATTATAGAGTATTGTTTATTTCAACTGCACTCGACCTCCGCACTAGACAAACTGTCCTAAAATCTAGTGCGGTGCGGTTATCGGGTCATCGGGTGTCAGGTCGAAAGGACCTGATAGCCGCACTAGGTGACAAAAAATTACTTTCTGTCCGAATCAGATCTAATCAACCTGATTACTTTTTACTATACCATCGTATTTGAAGAGACCAATCAAAAACAATATTCGTCTCTTTTCTATTCCTTCGCAAAGTGAAGATATCTGTCCGCACCAGCGGTAGTAACAGTATTTGTAGTGCCGCTACGTAGGAAAGTTCATCGTCGGGTCTATTAGACCTGATACCGCAATGAACGTGCTAAAATTAAGAAGACGCTAATAATTAAAGAAAAATATTGAGTTTATCTTCTAAAATCGTACTTGAGCATTTTTAAAAATAAATGTATTTTTTAATGTATAAAATAATAATAAGGGGAGTAGCGACCCCACGTACCCGAGTGCTCCTGGGGGTCCTTAGGGAGGGTGAAAGGACCTCCGCCTCTGGCTTGCCCCGGTCGTCCAGAGTGGAGTCGCGAGAGCTAATATGCTCCAGGCGTGGGAGTGTTAAAGGGCATAACGCCGCGAGTACCCTCGAAAAAAGCGCAGCACACCTCTCGACACTCTGCAGCCCCCCGCACCGGTGGTGCCCCTAGGCCATTTTATTATATCGCTATTTAACAGGGGCCTATCTAGCGGAGGGCAAGTCACGGTCTGTCAGTGCCACAAAAGCCATGAGACACTTTTCCTGACAGGCGCCGTCATGTCTCAATCCATCCCAGTATTTAGCCCATATTTCCACCACCATAGCCCAGTACAGTTAGATTCCCTCGATCAACAATAGTCCTTGCATTTGGCGGGGGCTGTCTCTGTGTGCGTCCCATGACCCGGACAGAGACAGCATCCGCTGGGTGTACACTTTGCCTTTCATTAGATTGTCGAAAGGGCATCTACGCGTTGGCTTCGGCTCCTCGCACGCCTTCCAAAGGTCAGGAACACCATTGTCCCGTGAATGGGAAAGACATACAAATAATAATAACAATAAACTTTGTTTGCTATAGACCTAATTACAGTACAATACATTAAAATGTATTGTACTGTAATTAGGTCTATGAGTTATATTTTGACTTGTTCACTACAACGCGCAAACCGCCGAACCAACATGTTAGGGTTATTCCCACCTGTTACCACCAATTTGTTACCAGTGGTAACAGATGGGAATTTTTTTCCCATCTTTCACCACTGGTAACAGATGGGAATTTAAATTCCCATCTGTTACCACTAAAATAAATGGTGGTAACAAATGGGAATTTTATTCCCAGTAGTTACCACCAATTTTTTTAGCTTATTTAATGCTATTGATGAAGTCTGGAGATATATGTACATACATACTTACACCTGTATCCCATTTGGGCAGGCAGAGACGACAGACTACGATTCCTACACAACTCGTCGTTTTTGCCTTTAAAAAATGTTTAATTCATAACTATGGGTTTATTCACATTTTTTACTTTATAACTTTAAAAGAATATTTCATTCGAAAACATTTGAGCTCACTAATAGCTCTGTAAAATTAATCGTTTTTGAGATAGGTATGAGGCTTCAAAGCCAGATATTTGAGCTAACAAAACTCATCTAAATGAAACGTGATTCTGTCACAAATATTGGCATTGGCAGCGGCCGTAGCCTACATACAATTCTTAACGAATGTTGGAAATAATGTCCTTTAGCTGTCGCTGGTGCCACGAAAAAAAAGTGATAGTACCTATAATATAAGTTAACCTGCGCAGCAGGTGGCTTGTATGGAAGTTTCTTTGGAGTGGGCTTCTGCGCAGCTTTAGAATGGTGAAATCAGCAGCCGAGAAAAAAATATCATCCACTCTAGGTACTTCTTATGATACTGAGGAAATATCCGTCATTTCCACCTGATCATTTCTTGCGAAATATCAATTCAGTCATTCCTAATTCTTTAACACTTTCACTGTCAAGAACGCCCCTAGCGAGTTCTCAGTAACTTTGCTCACATGTCACCCGACTCCCGAGGGGAGTTCGTACTATACAATTATAGATGGCCAAAGGCAATGTCATCCGACTCCTCTAGCGAGTTCTTACGAAACGGCCGATTTTTCAGGGTTGTCACTATATCTCGTTTTTTGAGGATTAGTTATTAATCTTCTATTCTGTTTATATCAGTAACATATAAAAATGCATTAATAAGGTTTTTAGGAACGTCGTTACTTTAAAACTTTGATAAACCACAGGCCGGCTAGCGCGAAGATCGCGCATTTCGATTTTTTCAAAAAAAGTTTCTTGTTTTATTTTATTGATATAATATAAAAGGGCTTGTTCGGACTGATCATCAAATCCAAGCCGAAACAGCTGCCTGTAGAAAGATTTTCGTTTTTTTTACAGTATTTTACTCATATGACGAAGGCGCGCACTAAAAAAGGATTACAGTCATGAAAAGTAATTTTACTGATTTCAACATTCATCCCCAAAAGGGGTAAAATTGGGGTACCTAGCAAGTTAGTATTGGGAGCATATTTTTAGGGTTCCGTAGTCATTAGGAACCCTTATAGTTTCGTCTGTCCGTCCGTCCGCGGTTTATCTCAGTGATTGTTAAGAGTAGAAAGCTGCAATTTGGTACAAGTATGTGTATTTGTCATGCCGAGAGAACCCATACACATGAAGTGGGGGTGAATTTTTTTTTCGCTTCAATCCTGTTGTGTGGGGTGTCGGATAGGTCTTTAAAAAACAATAGGGGTCTTCAAACATCATTTTGTGATAGCAGTAACATTTTCGTAAATAATTACTCCGAAAGTTAAAAAATGAGCGTCCCCCCCCCCCCTTTAACTTTTGAACCGCTGATCAAAAAATTATGAAAAAATCACAATAGTGAGGCTTAAAAAACACTTTCAATGAAAACTATATTGAACAAATTTGGTTCAGCCGTTTTTGAGATATAGCTGAAAAACTTCTCGTCAAGAACGACGTAAGTGCCCGTGAAAAAGACGTAAGTGCTCACGCTCTTTGCTATTTAATTAAACGTAGAGCACTTTTTTGAATGAATAGCTACGGAACCCTACACTGAGCATGGCCCGACATGCTCTTGGCCGGTTTTAAAAAGCTAAGGACTTTGCAAATACATTACACCTATTAAAAAATGAAAAAGGTGATTTCACCATTTTTCATAATTAATCCTCTTAGAGGGTGTAATTGGAGTTAAGATATAGCATACTTTTTAAATTTGCATAATATATATTATTATAGACTACTCACTACAAACCAGAAATGGTCTCCTTCTGAAATCTACATATAGGTACTTTTTATCCTTCTGCGCGGACGAAGTCGTGAGCATAAGCCAGTAAAATATATTATTGTTACCACTAAAGATTTTTTTCCCACTAGTTACCACCAATTGTTTTAGTGGTAACAGATGGGAAAAAAATTCCCACTTGTTACCACTAAACCGCTTAGTGGTAACTAGTGGTATTTTTTTCCCATCTGTTACCACTGGTAACAACTTGGTGGTAAAAGGTGGGAATAACCCACATGTTACACCTGACCGCCATCGCCCTCCGTTCCCTTTCGAAGTCCATTTGGTCTCTAAGGTCATCGGTTACAATGTGTCCGAAATATTTAAATTGATAAACTCGGTTGAGCTCAATGCCATTTAATTTTATAGCAGGCAAGGCACTGAATCCGGACACTTACCACCGATTGCCTTAAAAACCATATTCGATACCTTTAGACTCAAGGGGCGTGAACGCCGTAGGTTCTAATGGCGTTTACGCCCTTTGAGTCTAAAAGTATCGATATTATTTTTGTCAATGAATTAAAATTCTCGATCGCACTGCCATCTAGGGATAATCAAAGACACCAACGAAGTAGGTTGTTCGAGTCGATGTTTTTTAATACCTATTTATTACTTGGACAACTAATAGATAAATAGATAGATTTTAAATGCCACACATAGAACATTTATTGTTTATTTATATCATATATGCATAAAACTTTAACGTTTAAAACGATAATCTTGAAGTTATGCTGAAATATCACGAATCCAAAGCTAATGTTTAGTTTGCTACTGTCACTTCCTAAAAAAATAAATCATTCTTAATTCAAAATTTAATTTAACGTTACCAGAGAGTTTGACTAATTTATTCGTTTTGATATTATTTTCCGACCTTTCCGACTTTAAACTTTAATACAATAGTTAAAAATTTAAATAAAATGAATAACTTCCTCCAGCCAGTTTTAGATTTATACCCAAAATATTCTATAGAAAGACAAAAATGTCCAAGTTACGTTGAAATGTACACAAAGAGTACGGAAGACGTTATTATGGTGTACTTGAAGGTAAATTGCTGATACAATTACATAAACATAATTGAAGTACTTTTCTAAAATTTAACTATAATTTTTCACAGGCTAAGCAAAATTTAATTACTGGTGAAACTATCGGAAAACCCAGCCAAAATCCGGAAGGTAAGAGATCAATTCGATCATCTCTTTGTGCCGTAACTGGTAAATTAACAATAAGTATTTTTTAACGGTTACATTCCTTTGCTGATAGAAACCATCATATTCATGCGTCCCAGAATGGAAAAAAAAATATAATGTTGAAATATATACATCCATCCATAATTTTATTAAAACTACTGCATTAATGCATTATCAAATTATCATTGAATTTTTTTTTTATATCATATTCAAGTCGTGAAAGTGGACTTTGACCTAAAATGAAAGATTTAGTTACCTACTAATACTGCAACAGTAAGTATAAATTAATTATTGCTTATTGTAACTATTTCAGAGGAATTAGATCTAACTGGGTCTCCACTCAAGCTGGACTTGAGTTTGCACACTATTTTAGATGACACACTTATATCCGAAGAACCGCAACTGTGGAACAAGGAGGAAGGCACTCACATACCAATTAGTATTGATAAAGCCAGGTCAGTTGTTTCATTTTTAAAATGCCTGTAGGGGCATTCCACAAGAATGTTGGGTATGTGACGCCATTATTTTTATACTACTAACAAACTTTTTTTTGGTATATTAATATTTTATAACTTGGCTTAAGGAAGCTGCCATAGCTGTTACGTCCCCAACAAAGTTGACATTCTCATGGAATGCCCCTGTGTAGATAAAACTCTTGAATTTATGCTATAGTTTGTTTTTGTTAATTCAGGGAAATTGCGAATCTCTACAATTCGAGTATAACAAAACTTAATTCGGAGGACAGTATTCCTATGTGGATCCTTTGCAACCCAGCGTCAGAGGGTAAACCATTGTTGCTGACTATACAGTCTACTGATGAACGCTTTGCTAGAGGGATTGTGACTTATGATGGGGCTTTTTGTTTGGAAGAAGTGGATGTTGATGAGATCATGGAGAAATATGCTAAGCAGGAGGGGCTAAGTGAAGATATGGTAAGCATTACTGTTCTTGTTATATCTCCTAGTCTCCTGGTAGTATACCAGGAGATGTAACAAAAACAAATGAATGTACAGTTTCTGCCTGAAATACTTTAATATATTTCAAGGCAGCCTTTATACCTCAGACCAGACTGCATTTAACTTGAACATTTACATTTTATTTCTTTAATTTTCTGAATTGACATGTGTGTTTTTTTTTGTTAATGTAGGTTCTCACATACAATGTGAGAATTTATACAATTTCATAAATTCACTAAACTGCGATGTAGTAGTTCAGCAATGGATACACTTGATACTTAATATACTTTTATCAATAAATTGCAGGTAAACATATTAGTGGATTGCAAATATGTGTTGGCCGGCATGTCATATAGCTCTCGCAACACTGAAGAATTACTGAATGCACCGCACGGGGGAGTCACTGAGCTCCACTGTGAATGGACGGGAAATACACTAATCACTCCCTTCATCAGCTGCAAAGTTAATTTTGTAAGCTTACTGAATATTATATTTCCTTCCTAATTCCTTGTTTCCTCATGACTGAGGGTTGCAACTACATGAGGTTGTTGCTCTATGCATCAAAGCTCTCCACCCACACGATTTTCTGCCTTCCAGATAGCCGCCTGTAGAGTTCCCTGACATGCTTCCTTTACGGCATCGGCCCATCAGGCCACTCGATTTATCTGCTCGAAATTTAACCAATATTCGTGATGATTATTCTAATTTTCCCTAACAAGAAGGTTGTGTATGTGCAATACAAAATTTATAAAGGAATACGTACAGTGGACAGTGGGACATGATACTATTCTATAAAAAAAAGATATTAGATGTTCTTATGGTTTGGTATATAATTATGCTCAATCTCCCAGAATTTAATTATGATTGATGATAGCTACATGAATGATTTGTTTAAAATTATATCTGGGGGTATGGTGTGCCCCTGCCAAGTCGAGCAACACAATGGCACAACTCTGCCATCCTTTTCTCGAAGCCATTCATCATCAACCAACCGCCATCATCATTTTCAACCTGTAATTTTGTGCTGGTCATTTTTGTTTGTGTCCATATACTAATAGTGATTTAAATATTTTAGGAGCAAGAAGTAATTGTAGGGCACTTGGCTAGTCCTTGCAATGCTATTTGGAAGTCAGTGTATGCATTACACAACATTAATCAAATTTTAGTGGACATGACTGCCGCTGGTAGCTCGTCTGTCAACTTGGAGACAGCTCAGATCAGGTAAAACGCCTAAATAAAACTTATACAATACATATTTGTAGTAAATTTCTAATTAATGTAATAGGACTCTTTAAGATGAGAGTGAATAGGCTGGTGCTGAACCAAGGAGCTTCGTCTTTGGCCTCATAATCGCTTACCATCTTGTGCTATCACCGAATAAGTAATAGTGCTTTATCTTTCTAACAAAACCGACGTTCGGGCCCGACCACCGGACGGAACGCACCGGATCCGACCGTCTATCGCATTACGGGTGTTTATTCTGGTCGCCTCCCGAAGGGCAAAATTTGGTACTAGTAGCCGCGCGGCGAAATAGCGGAGTGAGTCACTCCGGGTGCTACTGAGGTCAATCACTAGACAGTTGATGAATTAGATTAGATAAATGCATAGGTATAATATCAGTTTCATTGCGAGAGCTGACATTTAAGTATTCTTAAAAAAAGGATATACTCGTATTTGACGGGATGTTGTTGACCACCCATTTCACTAAACTATATGCGGATATTTTTGTGTCACAGTACAGTCAGCAAAAAATTATAAATTTTTTGTTTGTATGCTATTGCAAAGATATGTATAGGTAGACATATTTGTTTGTGACTGTTAAAGCTCAGGGGGTGCGTACTTAGCGTAACTAAAATAGATCAAATAATTAAATGTACAGGCATTACATATACATACTCGTATTCATGAAGATTGCTAAAATGGACTGCTCAAGTTGACAGTCCCTGAATCCTAAAGAAATATTTCCTGTATTTTATTGGATATTTGGTATAGCTGTGCATCCATCATAGTATTATAGGACATTTTTCTTTCATATGTTGAAGCGAAAAGAGTACTATATGTTATCACTTTAGCAGGCATCAGTATTTTAAGAAAACACTGCGTATTTCAGACAATCCAACCCCAGCCAGAAGCAACCCAACAACTCGAAGCGTTTGAACCAGCTCCTAAATGAGACAGAGGCCTATGCATACACAGCACAGTACCCCGAGGGTGGCTGTGTGTGCGTGACAGAAAACACCACTACATTGAAACAGTGCTTATCAGCCATGAATACGGATGGATCCAGCAATGACTTTATTTACAAGCTCTGGGACATATTGAGAGGTAACCCTATAATAGTATTTTTTGGCACCGGTTGTCACCATTCAGCCGATTTCAGCCAAATCAAAAGAAACTATTTTGGGAAAAAAGATTTTATGTCACACCTGGCCATAAAGTGACTTTTTGAAGCCGCTTTCGGGCCAAGTGCAGACATAAAATAATGTACACAACACGGGAGGTAATAAAGAAAGCCCTAGATCGCACGTTTACGTCCCTCGCTTGCAGCTCGGGCCGCAAACATCTGCAATCTCGGCCTTCCCGACCACCCTAGTTGTGTAATGTACTATTAATTTAATTTGAACATGAAAAAGCAAGAAATATATTTATTATTACTTTGTAGTTCACTTATTTGCAAATTAATGTGTTATTTAGTGTTCAAAAATTAGCTGAAAAGAAAAAAATACAACTTTGCGCACGATTTACAGTTACGAAAAGTACCACTTTTAAACAAGTGTATTAAAAATAAATAAGTTGCTAGTTGCTTATACTAGACGGTCGAGCTAACTTTGCACCTAGTGTCGATGATGCGGCACACAAACGAGTTATAAACTTGGCTTAAAGTGATTCGAGTCGGTGGGTTCTCCATACAAACACAAAGAGGGTCATAATTTGCTTCCACACCATCAATTATGTTATTCAATCATGAATTATTTTATAGCCTGATACATTTTATCTCCGCGAAACAACACGAAGTCTCAAAAAACTAGAATTACTTAACGCTCAATTGGCCTTTTAAAATCAGCATCATCTATTAGCATCATTTGAAACTAAACGTTTTTTGCTAAAAATATATTATTTTTCTGGATTTTTGACAGTTCTTACAGAAAGCCAAAGTGTCGTTTAGCGCAGATAAATTGTATCAAGCTATAAAATAAAACAAATTCCGAGCATAATTTATGTTGTGGAAGCAAATGATGACCCTCCTTTTGTTTGTATGGAAAACTGACCGAATCGAATCACCTTAACGAATAATGCGTACGCCGCGTAAATAATGTCTGTTTTACTTTTACAGACTGTGAAACTGCTGAAGAACTTGTGACGCTACTGACACATGCCCTCAAATTCATATCATCAGGGAAGATAAGACCATTTGTGAGTATTAGACGTATTTAAATTGTGATTCGTTTTGTATACCTTTTATATTGGACGCTAAACTGTGGGTAGTTCAATCCACCAGGGTGGCCACTCCTTCCATACAAGTAGCATCTCTGATTGTATAAAAGTTCCAGAAACGTTATATGGCCATTCTAGACGCATAAGTTACGAGGGAAATATCTTAGTGCAGGGTTTCCCAAACTGTGCGTCGCGACGCCCTAGGGAGTCGCGACACTGTCCCAGGGGCGTCACGACACGGGAGTTTCAAGTCGCCGTAAGTTAAACCTATAACGACCCGCACGTGTCTTAGTTTACAAGGGCGTCGCAAAAAGTTTACAACCTGCCAAAGGAGTCGAAGTGTAAATAAGTTTGGGAACCCCTGTCTTAGTGCATGATCTTTAACACGCAGAAGCGATACGAACTGCGTACCCCTCCTGTGTGAATTGAACTCGTATCCCTAAGGGCCGATACAGACGGACTGCAACCCAGCTGCGATTTGTATGGGAACTGCTTCCCGGCTGCACGCCGACTGCATAGTTTCTATACAAGTTGCAGCTGGGTTGCAGTCCGTCTGTGTTGGCCCTTAATCATAGTGAAACCTCAAAGTTAACGTAATATTTTCAGATAGACGCAAACAACAAGACCTATCTCTCAAAGCTGGTATTGAAGCTGTCGAGAGGTCACTCTCAAGCGTCGAAGGTGCTCAAGAATCTTCAGTCCAGCCCGCCTCAGGCACTGTCGCTTGTAGCGCAAGTGGGCACTGAGAAGACAATGTGGGAGTACACTCGGGTGATGAGCCTTTTAGAACATTCTTTCTTCATAGCTGGCATCTGGACGAGTGATAACAGGTAGAATATTAAATATTCAGTATTTTTCCCACTGAACCCATTATTATCGGTTATCTCTAAGAGAAAACCGTTGTAAATACCAGGGGCGTGGCGTTTTTTTTTTTCGTTCTATTGCTGGTTTTTGAAAAAACCTGAAAAGTTAACCTTTTGATCGCCACAGTCGGCAATTACACGACAGCGAAATTTCGTGCCCACGACGGCAGATTGGCAAATGCCGACACACATTACCCGGTTCAAAAGTACCTACTTTAAATAATTATATACCTTCATAATGAACTTTTTCTTTTTAAATTAGGTCTTTCGGTCCTGGCGTCAGGATGGCAGCGATTTGTTTCACGGTATGGGGGTCAAAAGGGGGCATTCCACGAAAACGTCTACTTTGTCGGGCACGTGACGGCTATGGCAGCTACCTTAAAAACAAATAGAAAGTCCTAAATGACAGTATCAATTCAGAAACCAAGTTAAAAAATATTAACATACCAAAAATGTACTTCCTAACTTTGTTAGAAGTATGAAAAAAATGGCTTCACGTGTCCGACATTCTGGTGGAATGCCCCAAAGGTGGTTTTAGGTTAAAGTGCCTTTCTCGCTTTATCTATCCAGATTTTAAGGAGGTTTAGTAACATGATAAATGATATGACCAACCATTAAAAAGTTTCATAAGATATGTAACATATTTATTACGCCTTTAAGGGCGTTTTCCAAAATAAATACCGGGGTAGCTACTTTCTCAAAATATGGACTTTTGAGGTTTTTCTGGCTCAGAATCGTTAGTATACTTTCGAACCTTATACGTGAAAAAATGTGTCCGGGGTAGCCCCCGGGATTTTTTTTGGAAAATGCCCATCAGTTAATAGGGATGACGACTGGGTTAAAACTATAATCATAAATTCTATTCAGTCCGTCAGTTAGATTATGGTAAAATATGGGACACGTATTTTTTGGTTTATCACAATATTAAAAATCGACAAAGGTATAGATCATCAAACTTCCGGAGTGGGGGCTTGTGACGTCACTCCTTGGTGAGAATTGTACCAAGGAGTGACGTCACTCGAAACTTCTAAGCACTCTATCCTCGTCATTTTTTTATTTGTTAAACAAAAGTCAAAATACGTGTACAATATATTTTAATAATCTAACTGACGCACTAAACAGTCTTTTTTTAGTCGTCTAGCCCATTGTTGCATTGTTTTCAGAAGCCACGAGTCAATAGAGCAAATAAACCAAACCATCCAAGACATGACGATGGGCGGTGAGTTCTCCCTCAACCCGTTCGAGAGTGTCTCCTCCGGCGACCACTCCATCAGACTAGACTGCGAGTCGTTCTACGAGGAGGACCCTCACGAGCTCACTGTAGATGACTTCGCGTCGCTCAAGAAACACGGTCTTGTAGCTGATAAGAAAGATGTTAACGAGGTAAAGTAACGGGGTTGCTCACTAATAGGGCATGCAATACCGGTTTTACTTGTATGGGCCAATACCAAAAAATCGGTTTTTTGGTAGGTATTGGCCTACTCACTCACTACAGATGTCGCCATGGTTCGAACAGTCTTCTATACTTATTGTCTTTGTAAATGGACGGAGCTGTTATGTTGTCAACTTGTACAACAGGGTACTTTCCTACTTTTCAAAAATAAGGTTTGAATGCGAGGCGGTCGAATGGAAGAATGACCCTCAGGACCTCAGTGATCACGATTTTCGGTTCCTACTTATTGGATAATCAAAGTGACTTCTGCGAGTTAACGCTCAATATGACACTTAGTGGGCATATCTTGTAATATAGCGTCAATAGGGAATATGCATGAATTTTTTGTAACAGATTTCTTATCAAAATTCGAAAATACCGTCAAAAAGGTGACATACAATACAGTGAACATAAAATTAAAATCGACCGAGAGATATAAACATTTTAAAGCACTAATCAGACAGCGATTAGAGAGAGAGAGATCCGATATGGACTATGACGTCATAGTACACGGCCGCCATACAATCTTCATACTATATTCTGTTTTGCGAGAAAGAGATAGAGATAAATCTTTGTTGTGTTATATCTTGGTTATTTTTATAGTTATTCGAAAAATATTTTTTTCTTAATGTTTTTTATATGAATGAGGTTTTATTAAAGTAAATAAAAAATATCATGCATATTCCCTGTATGTGATAACTTACCTACAAAGGGTAAACACTACATAACGTCACCCAGCTAATCCATTTAGTATGCTGGTATTTTGTGGCTTGGACTAGACATTTTTAGAATATTTCAACTTTGAATTTTCGTGGTTTCAGTTTACATACTTACCTTCGTTATAGCATGTGGTGCAATACTATATGTTCGCATCTTAGATACGGATAAACATTCTCGTTTGTTTCAGATACCTTTAATAACAGATGAAATCGACATAAGTCCTTGGAAAAACCTGTTGATGAAATTTGCCCAGGTGCATGTTTGCTTGGAGCATTTGTATCGAGCGGAAGTTTGCTTGCGGGCCGATTTCAGTAAGTGGAACGAATATTGCTTATCTTTGAATAATCGTTGGTTAAGTTGATTCAAGTCGGTCAGTTCCCCATACAAACCAAAAGTGGGTCATCATTTGCTTCCACGACATCAGTCGCGGTTGAAATGTGTTTTATTGTATAGTTTAATACGTTTTCTCTAGGAGAAAAACACGAGAAGGCCCAATAAACCAGAATTAACGTGCAATCTGCCGTTTAAAGTCAGCGCCATCTATTGTCATCATTTGAAACCAAACGTTATTTCCTAAAAATGTATTTTTTTGGCTTTTTGCGACTTCTCATGTCATTTCGCGCAGGTAAAACGTATTAAACTATAAAATAAAACAATTCAAATATAATTTGATGCCGTGCGTGGAAGCAAACGATGGCCCTATGATGGATGTTTGTACGGAAAACTGACCGACTATTTGCCGCAAGCGCGACTACGCACATACTGTTTTGTACCATTTAGAGGTGTCAGTACAATCTTAAACAGCCTTTAATTTAAAGTGCTTGCATTGTTGTGTTAAGTCACAATAACTATTAGTACTGCGTACAGAAGCCTCTTTCTCTAACAAAACGGTTGTTCGCGTCCGACGCCCTAACGGAGCTGACCGGCATCCGACCATCTCTTTCTATCGCATAACGCGTGCTCTTTATTTCCACCCATGGGTGGCGATATTTAATAATAACACCCAACGCAACGGAATCACGGAGTGAGACCTAGTTAAGTGGAGGATTATGCGATCTTTCTGCATGTTAACTTCGGTCCAAACTTTTTATTCCAACGTGCAACAGTTTTCGATTATTGTATAACCTATTTTGTTACAGCTAACTTAAAGCCTATAGCAGCCCGTTTGTTAGAAAACTACGTATCAGAGCGATCCCCTGTCAAGACCGTGGGGCAACTGATTAGTGATCCGGTGCAGAAAACCTCAATGCCTATCGCCAATAACGTTGTTCAGGATCATTTGAAGTACGTTTATATTATAAAGTTAATAAGTATAGATTAATGGAGAGGTCACAAGAGGTCATATTATGTGTCTTTTCTAGACAAACGGCACTTACGACATTGCCATTTGTAAATAAAAACCAGTGTAAGGCGTGAATATTTCACCATAATAAACCCATTTTTTTTTCTTTGACCTGATGTTGAACGGTTTTTCTTTCCCTAACTACGCCAAAAACGCATACCTTTAAGTTCAATATGGTTTCAAAAAGATGGCGCGACCAGTGTTATGGCAACATTTCGTGAGAAATTCGGAGACAAACTCATTTCGAGAAATGCTACACACCGATGGCCTCCTAGTTCACCAGACCTTACCGTTCCTAACTTTCTTTATGGGGATATTGCAAACAAGAAGTTTACAAAACCCGCGCCAAAGGATGAGAAGTCGCAAAAAGCCAAAAAAAGAAGGATGAGTTGAAAGCAACAATAGGGTAGTTTCCTGTAGTAAAAATAAATTATTTTACACTTATTTATTAATTACCAAATTACCAAAAACAATGACAGCACTCTAAACGCTTAGAACACTTAGATACAGAATTTATTAATATTTTAATTACAATTTAGTTAGGTAGTAGAATCGACACTAACACAACATACACTTACGTGGCATTTTGGTCGCAGGAAGTCAGCATTCTGGTACCGTATGGTGCTGCAAAGGAAGGAGAAGGCAGCAGACATGGGAGTGAAAAGAGATTCTAAACTGGTATACGCCTTTACTCAGCTACCGGTGTTTCCCCCTTCTGTGTGGCAAAATTTGGGTAAGTGACATAAAACTACTTTTTCTAAGAAAAAAATGCAAGAGGTCGTTCGGTAGCAGCAAGTGTCCGTCAAGATAGCGTACACCGTAAAGATATTCAGAATCTGATGCAGCCAATAAATAGTACCCAAATAGTACCGACGAAATACCTAGGTGAAAAAAATAGTACCTTTCAACTTTTCGAAATATAAGGCTTCTACGATAACTAGAGAAATGAAATTGTAGGGCCCTAGGGTACTATTTGGGTACTATTTTTTGAGATATAAAGCGTTTCCAAAAACAAAGCCGTTCCAGAGATACAAACGGTGTACGCCAGCTTGACGCCCGGTAGCGTACACCGTGAACAGGCCTTATATTTCGAAAAGTTGAAAGGTACTATTTTTTTCACCTAGGTATTTCGTCGGTACTATTTGGGTACTATTTATTGGCTGCATCAGATTTTGAATATCTTTACGCTGTACGCTATCTTGACGGACACAGCAGCAGTATTTAGGTACCTACTTTTAGGCGAAATAAAACATGGTCATAGTTTCGAATAGTCTAACTAGATGGCGCTTTAATACCATGGTTAACTGATGTAGCGTTAATATCCCGAATCAACAGATGGCTCGCCAAGTTCCTGTTTGTTTATTAGTTTCATTACGTTATAACAGACGTCATGACCTGATCTGTTTGTAATATTGGTTCTAGATGTGCTTAGAAAGGATCTCTTATTTTTTTTTCTTATGAACATTATGAATATGTACTAATATTATAATGGAATAAAAAACTTTAACGGATTAAATCGCGTATATTACTAAATTTTTGCGTTCCGACGTTTATCTTTACCGTTTTGTCACTTCCACCTGCCTGGGATCCCGTATTACATTTCATCAAGGGAGAGGCAAGACACAGCAGCAGACCTTTAACATTATACAGTGTTTGGTTTTCCTTTTTCTAAAAAGAGCATACCTTTTAAAATTACGTTCTTTCTTGCATAAAGCAAGGCTGAAAGTTTTCTTGGCGCTTCTTCAGTATGTGCCTTTTTAGAAACGCCGCTTGTTTCTGAGGTTAGAGTGCTAACCCCTTGTGGCATGTATGCAACCGTCTTTACACGAAAGGTCTATCTGGTAACATTTATTTCAATTTGAATTTTTTAAAGTGGATAGTTTGCGGTAATTTTGACAGAGAAAATTTATGTTTTTCTCAGTCTACCCGCGACCACGGACGCTGAAAAGGGTTACGAAACGTCGGGACGTACAAATGTACTAATAGGTATACACGATTTAATCCGTTAAAGTTATTTTATTACAATGACAATGAGTGATATAATTACGAAAAAAGGAGACAATATTAATATTACACCGGTAATAATATTATACAAATTATTATAGTGTGCAGTGTGATTAATCGTTTGAACTTTACCTAATACTTTTACACAGATCCAAAGATTACCTAGTTTCATATTTCAGAACCTCCAGTTGATGAAGTTGGTGAAGCAACTACTATCGGGATGGAAGAGCTTAGGTATCACAGCACGAAATACACCTACATTAGTAATAAGATCAAGAACAAACTGCCGTTTTAATAGTTTAATAGTTAGCGTAGTTATAAATCATGTGCCTTATAAAAATGAGAATAAAAAGGAATAAGCTGTAAATACCGCAAAATGAAACAGGAATAAAAGTGACAAATGTATGTAGGTATACATATCAGATTTGTGTTTTTTTAAGCTTTGCCAAAATAACGTAGATACCCTTTATGCATACATCTTCAACACCTGGGAATCGGCATTGGGGTAGTATTTTTGTTTGTTGATAACCCTATAGGAAATTTACTGAAGAGTTTTTATAAGAATAGGTACCCTTACCCTTTCTTTTTCAATTCCATCATAAGCAGGATCGGTCTAGATCACAGAAATATATCGAGATAGAAGGAAATAGTTCGGCGATTTGTATGGCATAGAAGCGTGTAACGTTTTTCGCTTGGCGTTTGACGCCAAAAGTGCAATTTAGGGCATTTCTCCAGAAATATGTCTGCGACTCATTCATCTGTCTCCATACATTTAGTATGAAATAGGGCCAGATGAATGAGGTGACCGCAGACATTTCTGGAGAAATGCCCTTTAGTGATGGAAAACAAATTTTCCATTTCATTTGGTGGTATTTGAACAATTAATTATACCATTATTATCAGATCTTCAAATCTGCTAATAATATTGACGGAAACTGAAGTTAACGGTATTCAAATTAGGTGGCCGCCACTTCTTTTTAGCACGCGAGGTACATACACTTTTTCCTTCTACCTCGATATATTTCTGTGGTCTAGATCAGCGGTCGGCAACCAGCGGCCCGCGGGCCGCATGCGGCCCGTGAACCGCTCACTTGCGGCCCGCGAGCCTCCCTGGCTATTTTGTATGTAAAGGTCGATATATTCAGAATTGTATAGAATCACAAATTATTAACATAGTGCGGCCCGCGTCAATTTCGTAAGCTACTATGTGGCCCTTGGCTGCTAAAAGGTTGCCGACCGCTGGTATAGATGGACGGAATGTATATGAATACCTATCCGGTATGTTGCTGGGAAATCGCGATATGTGTATTACGACTAAAATACAAGTATGATTTGAGACTAAGAGTTCGTCTGGGTATTTTATAGGTATCTTACCTATAACAATTTAATAAAGCCTATGCTTTATTGCTATCAACAACGTATAGATTGCCAGGGAATGTTAGAATAGTTCATTAAAATACACAAGACCACTTCGTACTTCAAAAGAAACTATATAAAAATCGTTCATCGTATCGCCCCAGACCTAGAACACCACAATTAAAGTCTCAATCAATACCGCAGAAATAAACCGACACAATGTTCGTGTAACGGGAGATCAAAGAGTTACGGGTTTATTCCTTCGTTTGTTTATGGTCCCGATTCGTTACGCTGAAATGTATTTAACTTGGGCTTTATGTTTTAAGGTACCTAAAGAATCAATTTGTTGATATTAACGATGCGAAATAAGGAAGTTCGTATGGTTTGCTTTAGCCCCTTGTGTTCATGTATGTGGAAGGTATAAATTAGCTGTTTCCTACTATTTGACTTGAGGGAGGAAGACACTTTACATATTAGTTATTGTTAGGTCATACTTGTTTGTGATTTATGAGCATGCCTCCCACTAGTTAATCAGGCTGGATGGGGTTACTTTCCGCTGTCTGTGTCTTGGCTGCCGGTACAACGAGTTTACTGTTGTGTGTCCAATTGGTCGTCTGTGGCATTTTAAATTGCAGTCCCGTCAAATTACGTCTGTGGCATTCTAAATTGCAGTCCCGTCAAATGAGGGTTCGGCAATTAGGTAAGTACCTGCCAGTAGGTGTCGTCCATAAAACGCGGTTCCCATAGGCTTGTCTATTGCCTACAGGGCAGATTTTAGCACTACCAGCGCCCTGGATGAGATTTCAAAATGTTGGCAATTCACGAGTAAGCAGGTCGCTCAACGAGCGAAAGGATGTGAAGAGGCAACATCATCAACATCTTAGCACCTTTACGTAACACTACTCATAAGCTAAGCCAAAACTGATCCGATTTACCCAATTATATTTTTGAGCCCACGCCACTGTGATCTAAATAAGTAAAAAATACTAGGGCAGTTCTACACAATACTTGTACCTACTAGCATAATACTGGTACCTATAATTATGTTATGACACGGTAGATAAACACCGATTCACTTCATACATGCACTTACAAAAATTCTCGAAAACTCTTAAAATAAGCATGCTCGGAAACTGTATCAGTAGGTACACTCGACTGTTTATAACTGACGTTGCTTCCTGTGCCCTCTTATTCCCAATATCTGTTATGATCGATCATTGACTTGACGATGTACACTTTCTGCGAATTGTACAGATGCACGCGAAAGTGCTACACACGTGCAAACATTTTGGCAGGAAAACTAAGTTACGTAGGTACCTATGTTACCTTACTTATGATGAAAATAATCAGAGACGGAAATGGTTAACGGTAGAGTACCGTAGACTTTGATCAATTTTAAAGTATGACACCATTTTTTGACAATCTTAATACACGTAAAAATGAAATTTTTTAATTAACCGAAACCGATTATAACATTTTTGTTATAATCGGTTTCTTCTCTAGATTCAACCTGCCAAATACCAAAAAATATAGATATGAAATCACAAAAAAATAAAAACAAGGCTATCATAATTATATTGAGAATGGGGTTACTTTGAAACCCCTACTTTTTTATTGACAATTTAAAGTAAACCCGCTAAATACCGTAAGTAAAAAATAAAAATCAGTCAAGTACTTTTTTAGTTATATTTGTTTTAAATGTGTGTTAAAAGGGGTTACTTTGTTAACGTACCAAGGGATACAAATCAATAACTTTAGACGCTGTATTAGATTTTTTATATTGTCAGTGTAGAGTAGATATGTCATACATACTTGCCTTGTTTGCGCGCTATGTTTAATTTTGTATTTTATTTTTTAAAACCAAGCCGTAGAAAAAGTATTGTATGCAACGTTGTACTCGTATAATTAAGTCAAAAATGCTCATGGCGTCTCTATTTACGATACTCGCCGCCACGGCGGCTCGTATCGCAACCCACGCCATTCGAATTTTTTGACCCTACTTATACAACTGTTGCATAAAATACTATAATTTTAATTAATATTTAATGCACTTAACATTCCAATCCAAGCCACGCCCGTTTATACCACTTAGTTAAGCCATGAAGCATTATGCTGCAATAAAATATATACATTGTGCTTTTCTATCATCAGCAATACTTTGCGCACGAATTAAGTACCTATAACCTGTAACCTATAGGTAGGTGTCCCTTTTTTACTGGGTCGTCAAAAAACACAATGATTTTATGTTTGAATTATAATTAAATGCATGATCAAACCACATCTTCTCGTCGAGAAGATCAGGTCGATCGATGCAGTCTAGCTCACACGGTGCATTATGACACAAAAATACTACTTTGAGGCATCTTTGCGACGCTACAATTCGAGATTTCATTACCGAGTGACACTAAAAAGAAAAAAAATACGGGGCATTACTTTCTTTGAAGACCATCATCTTTTATTTTTGGTAAGTAAATAAGTAGTTATTGAAAAAACACCTTGTATATATTAGAATGAACGATACTGAAACTGTAAACTAATATAAAAAATACTGTTTGGTTAAAGAGTTTTCTCGCCGCATGCGCTGATGCGCTCAGTTTACAATCGCGCTGTTTACGTTGTGGGCCACGTGCGCTAATTATCCCTTGTTACTCAATCATATTGTGCGGCTATTTCGGCTTCTCGGATCCAGCGCTCGTTAACTAATTTTTATACATTTGCTCAAAGAGCCGTACTTTTCATAGCTGTATATCGTGCGAAAAGTTGTATTTTTTATTTTTCAGCTAGCTTTCGTACACTATAAGAGTATATTTATTTGCAAATATATGTTTTTTTTGCTTTTTCATGTTTAAATTTAATTAAATTGTCATATCGTTGGCTTAAATCGGAAGCCTCGTAACGTTGTATGGGACCCATACAAAACATTGTTGTACGTACGTTGGAACTCAACCAATTTAATTGTAAATCCTGCCAATTCATAAAAACAACTCATTCAAGCTAACAACATCGTTAACAAATAAAATATGGGATTATTAATTAATATTTTATTGGCTTACAAAATCGTAAATAGTTGTGAAGCGCCATGACACTCCCAAAACGAAAACGGACGAATACGTTAACTCTTGTTTATGTACCTACATTGTACCTACCTACACTCAATAAATACCGGTCAAATGCGAGTCGGACTCGCGCACCGAGGGTTCCGTAAAAACTCGTAAGTAGATACGTGAATAGTTCATGAAAAACTGTATGGCGATTAGTTCAGTAGGAGCAAATAAGTATTTATGTGTTGTGATTTTTGCAAATTTCTAAAAAAACGGTGCAAGTTAGGAAAACCGTTATATTTTTCCTGCAATATTCAGGATGATATTAATAATTGGGAATTATTACAGATTTTTCTGCTCAGTCACTTCGATTATAATAGGGGGAATTGTGCTTTTTGACCTTTTTTCGTTCTAAATCAAAAAGTGCATGGTTAAGAAAAAAAATAAAAATGGTTTTGGGATCTACAAATTAAGTCCTTTCGTTTGATACCCCATTTGATACAGTAGGTAAAGCAAGTTAAAATTTTCGACCCCCCATTTCGGCCCCCTTTAATTTTTTTTTTTTATATTTTGTACGCTCGGATTAGTGACCTTTAAAACTATTCCAAATCGATAGCAGCAGTAGTTCCTGAGATATCTGACTGTGACAGACGGACAGACAGACAGAGTCGCACCAAGTGTCGTTCTCAGGCAAACACTACAATTTTAGTTTAATATTTGGATTTATTGCGTTGCGTATACTGAGAAGAAGAAAAACCGCGATTTCTGCTTGAATTGACAGTTTAAGTGATGTTTGACACAAAATTACTACTAATACCTTACCTTTTTGTGGCAGCAAGTTTTTTTTGTGTTTTCTTGTGTATATATATTTTTTTCTAATTTTTGTAACTTTTTGCTGTCATAAATAAATGCATTTTCTTTCTTTCTTTCTAATAGATACGGTACAAGGCCCAATACCTTTCGGGGCCGGGGCTTTTATTTTTTGGATGGCTTCGCGGACCACTTCGGGTGCCAGGGACCACCAGTGGTCCGTGGACCACCGGTTAAGAACCACTGCCATAGAAGGTGGTCGCGTGGGTCGAGAAACCTAAGGCAAAAAGGAAAAATTACAAAAAAGCTCAATACGTAACGGAATAAAATGCAGGTTAGAAATCGTGCAGGATAGGGAGTCGCGAAATATTTTAGCATACAAAAGGGGTCGTGCCATGAAATAGGTTGAAAAACACTGCCTTAAACGATAGGTATTACATTCGGTAAATTACATATTTCATTAAATAAAAAAATAATTATATTTACGTATCTACCTATACGTAGGTAGATACCTAAGTACACAGACCACTAAACCGGTCTGTGAGTAAGTACAACTTTTCTCAACGAATAGTGAGTAATAAGTACATAAACATAACGCACATCTAGATTCTATTCCTAAAAGTTGCCTTGCTAGGTAAGACTATTGTATTACGCATGGAAAAGCGAAATGCAGAAATAGTTTAATTAACAAGCGAGTTGAATGCATCTCGACGTTGCGCGACCTCGTTGCAGACTTCAGTTTGTGCAAGTTTGCATTTCGCAAATACAAACTACCTATTTACGTTCGTATCAAAATATATACCTACATATTTAAAAGGGGGTTCCGTCGGTAAATGATTCATTATTTTATATTAATTATATGTGCATAAATCTAACCCTAATGATAGGTAAATAAAGCGATATTAGGTATATAGGTAAGTACCGAACTTGAAATGTACAATTTTTGTGTTTTGCTTCATACATAGACAAAGATACGAATAAGTGCAGTTTTTTACTGCAGGAGAAATCGTTCCTGACTATTGGGTTCCGACTCATGGTTCTGGTCTGGGGCAACCTATCGGAATGTTATTGAATGGTGTCAGAGCAGAGGGCATTAAATTAAGTAAGACACAAGTTATCGCAAAGTTTAAGGTAACTTTATTCCGGAATAATGTGAGCACTTCGTTCTTGCAAATGAAATTCGCCTTTAATATGTAATAACAATTTACCTACTCTGTTATAATAAGTCAACAACTAGAGGAAAAGCTAATGTCAAAACAAAAATATTTCGTTTTACAAAAATAAGCTTTCAACGTAACCCTAAACGGTAAATCTCAGCCTAGCTTAATTATACAGGACCGTGGAACTTGCCCGTCTAGAGGGACTCATAAAGGTGAGATTTTCATACAAATCTCCCGGATTGTTACAAAACTCCCTTTATAAGTTGCAAATTGGACGAGGAAATGTTTTCAAAACATCAACAATAATAAACTGTAACTTAATTTGTGTCCACTTTGGCATCATGGGATTCATGGGGTCATATTAGTCAGTTAAGTTGATACGTACCTACTACCTAATTGTTTTATGAAACGATTTAAGTACCTACAATCTACACTAAAGTTTTTTTTTTGTGGACAAATTGCTGTCCTCCCAAATTAAGATCAGTCACAAATAAAGAATAAGAAACAAACTTATTACTTAACTTAAAAACAAACTTCTATGACACCTTTTAAAGCAAAATAATTTAAAAGGCGGGCGACTATCAACATTTTTTGAACTACTACCTATTCATTTTATAATAATGATAACGTTGAAACGAGACTTTCGGCGGCATTGCGGGATGCCATTATAAAACTTGGAAAGTAGTACAAGTCTTTTTACGAGCACTTTAGCATTTCAGACGACATAAATTACTGGTACTAAATCTGTGATTTAAAGCAAAGCCGAAATAATTTTAATAGGGATGCCATTATTCCACGTCTTTTGTTTTAATGATGGCATGAGAGATTTGTATAATTTTGAAAATAGGTACCTAGTGGTTGTACAAAATACAGGGATTAATTCCGGAGTGGTTGGAGATAGATGAATGAATATGTTATATCTATAAAATACTGTTTTTTTACAAGTTTTTACTGAAAATCTTGTGCCTTTTGAACACCCCCCCCCCCCCCCCCCGGTACTGACTTGGTTTAACATTACATCTGAAAACTTGCATGTTTTTGATGGGATAGGATATTTTTTACCCGACTAAGCCAACACAATAATAACAGACAATTAGGTCCACGAAAGAAGTCGCGTCCACTAGTAAAGAATAGGTATAATAATGTCCGTATCCCGCCCGCAACTACGGGCTACGGGAGGTTGCGTAATTAGCTGAAGAGGTCGTCATCTTGCAACTAATGCTGTGACTTCATTGACTGTGAACATTTAACAAAAAGAAACAAAAATAATTAAGTTACTGAATAGGTACCATATATTTAGTGTATATTTGGATATGGACCATGTGGGGATCGTTGAAGTGTTGGGGTGATTTTAGAGGACTGTATATATTAAAACACTATTTAATCTTCCATAGTTGAGTGCTTCCCACAGGCACCATTCTGGTTGAGAGGTGTCCGTTCTTGCTGACTGTTGTATATTTTGTGATCAAAGGCGACGAGGGCGCTTTTTTATATCCGCTTAGGGCGGGCGGAGTAAGAGCGAGATAGGACTGCTTACTCCAAATCGTGCGAATGAGAGAACATCATATCATTTATTTTTATTATCAAGCAAATACAGGGGTAAATGATATTTAGGTATTTTAAGAATGTATTTCAAAAAGGTAAACAATCATAACAATAGGTAAAAAGTACTTATAACTAGGTAATTCTTATTCTGTTCTTATAGGATTCCTATACTTATTCTACTAGATTCATACATGAAATAATCGTTGATTATAAAGACAGATTGATTGATATAGATTGATTGACGTACATAATTAGCTAAGTATGCAGTTATTTCCGACAGACTACCTACTCACATAACATACATAAACTCGTAAGCGGATATTTTTGACATCAAACCCCATGAATGTTGTTATATTGACAAATGCTTAAAACTTAATTAAGTTCTGCGAAAGAACAATACGAAGCCTTTTAACCGCTTCTTCGAGCAGGAAGGAGGGCAAACCGGATTTAGCATGAATTGTCCGCTTACTGAACTGGGTAATTGTGTAACTTGTATACCTAGAAATCTTTGTATGTGTACATAATTAAAGACAGGCTGTAAAATGGACGAGAAAATCCGACTTTACTGTCGCAAATATATCGCGCTTAAATCTAGTTAATTAAACGTAGTTATTCACTAGATTGCCCTGCAGAGTTGTTGCATTAACGATATTATAGGTACATTTTCTAAAGGCCTTAGTTCAATAGTGTACCTACCTACGCCTAGTTTATTAGAGTTTCGTACCAAAACGGTAAAAAAGGAACCCTTAATGCCGGCTCTGTCCATATGTATGTCTATTACAGCCAGTAAGTCAGGAACGAAAGTATGTAATTTTTACTGATTATCAATATCAACCTGAATATTACATATATAAATGAAATTTCCTAACTCACATATTTTTTTTAGAAATTCACAAATATCGTAACATAAACTTATTTGCAGTAGTTAAACTAGCCCCGACATATATCGATGTATGGGGACAACAATTTTCCAACGCATTTAATTGAAATTCTTGACAAGTAGCTTATACACATTTCCAGTCCCTATAAGATAAAAAAAACGCGTGAAATGTCTGTGCCACTCACGTTTTTTCCGAGACGCTCAGTCGAACTACCAATTGACCAATATGCAATTTATACAAGTTCCAACCGCAAATATCTGCGAAAATCATTCTTCTATCTACAAAGGAAACAGACTTACTAAACTGATATTTGTAAGAAATTCAGCAAGCAGTAGGTCGCAAGCAGGTACCGTGGACTAGATATTTATACACCGTGGGCCTGAGTAACCCGACAAACTTTAACTATAGATTCTAACAACTATTAGGAGTAAAAAAAAGTTATATGATGTATAGTCAAAAAACGCTTACTTTCCGAGATATTCATTATTTTTTAAATGAAAACTCCCAAGTGTCTAACAAGCCCTAATAAAATGTGACTAAGATATTTTTAATTTTTTTTTTAAATCCTTTAAATAAACAGCAATTAATCTTTGCAGTATTTAATGGTAAACTTAAGCGACTACGAGGCTGTATATAAGAAAATGTAGTTTTAACGTAAAACAGGCATTGTATAACGTGTATAAAAAGTACTAAAATAAGAGCCAAGTTTATAATAAATCAAACTCGTTAGTTGTTTTCGCAAAAAGCAACAGCATTACTGAAACCGGCGCAATGTCGTGGTTGTTTATGCAAAGAGCACGCCTGAGTACTGTTCCCGTTTCAAAATTACCTATTTGGCAGGGTTTCTTAAAAAATACGCCGTATTTTGCTTGGCCAAGACAACAAGGGGTGCACGGTCGGATTTGTAATTGGGCTTTGCATAATAGTACATGCATGTCGCCATAACAGTCAAATTTTAGATACCCTGACTCCTCTATTTACTCGTAAATGATGCAGTATTCAACTGGGTGAAAGAAATAAACGGGATGTGGAGAACCACCTGGTATTATGAATATAAAAAACCGGGCAAGTGCGAGTCAGACTCGCGCACCGAGGGTTCTGTACAAACTCGTCAGTAGATACGTGGATAATTCAAGATAAACTGTATGGTGAGACAAACTTAACTTTGCTCTTGAAAAACTGTTGTCCCTATACATCGGCATATGTCGCGGTTAGTTTAGTAGGAGCAAATAAATTTGTCTTAAATTTTTTGCGAATTTCTAATAACCTCTGCAAGTTAGGAAAACCGTTTTATTTTTCCTGTAATATTTAGGATGAACACATATTTGCATGAACAGATTTTTCTTTTCAGTAACTTCGGAGATAATAGAGGGGAATGGTATTTTTTTTAACGTTTTTTGTATTCAATCAAAAACTACATGTCTAAGAAAAAAACTAAAATAGTTTTGGAATTTACACATTAAGCCCTGTCATTTGATCTACCACTCGATATAATAGCTTTACTTTTGATTTACGACATCCCATTTCGGTCCCTTTAAAAAAAAACTAAAAAAGGTATAAGATTTTTTTTCTGTCCAATAGGTTTGCGTTACCGATTTTTAACACTATTCCAAATTTCAAGTCTATAGCAACAGTAGATCCTGAGATTCCAAATTTCAAGTCGATAACAACAGTAGATCCTGAGATATCTTGCTGTGACAGACGAACAGACAGACAGAGTCGCACCATAAGGGTTCCTTTTTTACCGTTTTGGTACGGAACCCTAAAAGTGAGAATAACTGTTACATTATAACATTTAACCTTCCTCCTTACTTTATTTATCAGATTTCTAATGAGGTAAAAACCTGGAAGCTACTTGACACACAACACTGGCGACATCTGAACTGAGCAAATAGCAGTTTTAAACCGCATTTGCATCTTCTCCGTAGATTTACACAAATTAAACAGAGTGGTCGTGCTGCCCTCTTAAGACAAAACGGCAGGCACCCTGTTTAATGCCTCTGCCTTCCTAATTTGCCTGAAATTCACACACGAGTGGTGGCAGTAGAACAGGCTATAAATATAAACCTGTATAGGCTAATCCGCTCGCCAGAAACAAGTTGTTCAACTGTTCTCTGGGGATTGCTCAATTTCAGTGTTAGCAAAATTTCATGTACGCTGTTTGCCCTGTGAAAGCGGAATAAACTTTTTTTGCGTCTATAGCATAGGTTAGGTTAGGATTAAGTGAATTTCACTTAATTCGACAACGGGTAAAATACTAGACGTCCTAAAAACAAAAATAAGATCATTTTTATTCTTTAGCTATAAATTCACACTAATTTGTACTAATAATACAGTCAGATTAATCACCTGGATTATTAAAACATTGACACTAACATGTTAGTACATGTTAGTGTCATCCCATCAAAAACATTACATGTAAAAATATAAAAAGATGCAAGTCTCGCAACGCAGTTTTTCTACAACAAAAAAGTTTTGAGATGTAATGTTAAACCAAGTCAGTACCCGGTTGTCCACAGAACTCGATTTCCACCGACTTGCCTGTTATTTACCCGTGGAGGATTCTTTATTTGAGAACTACAAAGTGTGTCCCTGACTCCATACTGACTTGAGTGCTCACCGAAACCGTACATTTTGCAATATCGGGTTTAAGCATCCTCAGTTGACGTATAACTTAAACCACCCCTACTCCCGGGAAACATGTATTTATTTAAAAAATTATCAATTTAATCAGAACATTCAATTAAAACCAGCATTCTCCCGAGCACTGTTCTCGACCACAGATCACAGAATTATCTCATACGGGTGCTTGTCCCTACGTTCGGCAGTTTTTGACGACTTCAGTACTACTGAAAGAAAGTTGTACCTATTCATATTCAAATCGCACAAAAAACATACTTAGCTTTCTATATAATTGATGCAGCCACGGGATTGGTTCTAATTATGTGCAAATTGGCTTCCACTTAAAAAAAAATACTGAAGGGAATCGATCCGTAGCGCTTATGTTGTCATGAGGCACTGTTAACAGAATCCTTACAATGCGAATGTCACGTAAGTGAGCGGAAACCCTGGTCGGTCGGTCGCATGAGTCAGACAGACACACTGGTGACCTCTCTTCCTAGGGCCGCAAGGGGTAATGGGTTAATTTTCTACCGTGTATTTATTCAATAAATGATCAAGATCATACAGACATGTCAATAGCGATGTTAATCCATGTATACCACTACTATGACTATCTTTTATGGTTTAAATATTTAGTAAAACTTTAAAAAACTTACATTCTATTTACAACATCTGTAAATAGGTAGTATAATATATTAAATAAGTACAAAATTTGGTGTTCGTCCTAAACAATTACATGTTTTTCTTCCATCCGAAAGGTTAAAGGGTAGTTAAAGCTAACAGAATTCTTTTAGAACATGAGTAAAATTGTTTAAGTATTAGGCCACCTCCATAACCCCGCTACCAACTTTCAGGATAAACGACGGGAGTTGATAGTAATCGTCGGAGAAATAAACACAAATATAGAACGCCGACGCGTGCCCCTTGTCAAACCATATAAATCACTCGCTTCGCTCACTCTGTCAATAAGTATTTCTCATTTATCCAGGGCAAGTTGGTAACAGGTAAATTTGGTACAAATGTCTGAATGTGCAATGGTCTAGAATGAGTCTTTGTCAAAATGTACTATGGTCAAAATGTACGTAAATGAAATCATGGCATAATGAACATAGGACAAAATAATCAGATGTCACAAAAACCTAAGAGCCAAAATGTATGAGAGAAAAAACAGACCGTCATGTTATTGTATAAGTGCTACATTGTAAAAGTGTCAGAATGTTCAATAGGTTAAAATGTACAACGGTAATTAATAAATTATAAACATTTTTAATTTTTTTATCATTTAGGTAAATATTGTAACAAAATGTCACTTCAACCATAATTAATTGTACCTTAAAAGCATATTAAGAAGGGAAATCGCATTTTGTACATTTTGGCGAAGGAGCATTTTGTCCTTAAAACTTTAAGACAAAATGACATTTGGACCATAACTCATTCTGTCATTTAACCATTTCGATAGCAGCACATTTAGACAGTCGCAGTTTGTACATTTTGGCAATAGAGTATTCTGTCCTGAAAACGTTCAGACCATAATGCATTCTGTCTAAGAAACATTCTGACTAAAATGGTTTTTGGCTATAGTATATTTTGTTCTTAAAACATTCAGACGATATGACCTGATGACACAAACATTTTGTACATTTTGACAATATTACATTTTAAACGTTTATGCATTTTAACAATTGTATCAACATTAGGTACCTGTTACCGGAAAGTTAATCAACACTTACATTGCTTCTAATCCTTGCCTTGACATGTTAAACTATGTTATACCCTGTGAAAATCGTACAAAATCCAACTAATCAGGCCAGCGAAACAACAAATTAAATTATTGTTAGAAATTAAAACAAGTCCCCAATTAGGCAGGAACCGGGCGTCGCCACTTGAGGCGGTCACCTACGACCCTTGTAATTGGCGGCCGAGTGGATAATGGCGGCACTAACGAATGACAGGAAGATGCGTTGGCACAGATTAGGTGGACAGAGTATTCGTTTGTGCACTAAAATGCATTTTCATATGCAATATTATTACTGGGGGCTGGCAGCTTCCTTGCACAGGGAACAGGTATCGCTATACAGCGAGGAAACGCTGCCAGCATATTCGGCACCATCTCTTAGCGACAATAAAAGTACACATTTCATGAATGTTTTAAGTCCCTATCTATAACGAATCAAAAGATAAACAGTCCTGTGGCTGACCGACACAAACACGTTTCTTGTATGGGGACCCCCTTTTCTTTTTCATTTTATTTTGTTTTTATTATTTGTTATAGCGGCAATAGCAATAAACACATTCTGTGAAAATTTCAAGTCTCTACCTATTATGGCTCAAAAGCTAGAGCCCTGTGACAGACGGACAGACAGCGGAGGCTTAGTAATAGGGTTCCAGATTCTCGGGTAGCTTTGGCGCCCTTTGGGTTTCTCCTATCAGAATCGATACGTACCACTAACCTACTCAAGATTTGAAGTAAAAATAGGGAATATGCATGAATTTGTTTTAACACATTGCTTAACAAAATATGAAAATTCCGTAAAAAAGATGACATAAAGTCAAAATAAAATTAAAATCGAACGAGAAATACGGAAGATATAAACATTTTAAAGCACTAATCAAACAGCGATTAGACAGAGAGATCCGATATGGACTATGAAGTCATAGTACACGGCCGTCATACAATCTCCATACTATATTCTGTTTTGTTAGAAAGAGATAGAGATAAATCTTTGTTGTCTTATATCTTGATTATTTTTACAGTTATTTGAAAATGTTTTTTTTTTCTACTGTTTCTTGTATGAATGAGCTTTTATTAAAGTAAATAAAAAATATCATGCATATTCCCTATTATGTAAAATTTCAAAAAAGTTTTTTTATAACTTTGTATAAAACGGCTCATTCGCGATATTATGACTAGATAGTGTCGGAAAATGGGTGACAAAAATACTTCGGCGAATTTTGAATAGTATTTATTACTTGCTAAACCCACCCTTTTTATTGTTTTTTTTTTTAAACCTGACTACCTAATTTGCAATCCTTACTGGATGTAGCAAAAATCGAACTAGGTAAATGTATTTTCCTTTGCTTCGCTGTAGTGGGGTAAAAAGTAACCTATGTGTTAACCGCGGTCATAATTTATCCTCTAAACCAAATTGAAAATCTATCCGGTAGTTTTTACGTGATGCGCGAACAAATAGTCTTGATTTTATTTTATTATATTTTTGTATAGAATAGATAGATCGTCGTGACTAATGCTTCTTATTAATTGTTTGAGCAATTCCGGTATTGCCCATATTAAAAAATTACCGGTATTGGAAGCCCTAGTGGCGACAAAGCTGTTATACGCTACGATGCGTCAAGTAATTTCCTTCTTGACTGCACATCTGCAACTATTAAACACTTACCAGATCATTTAATTGTTTTCTTAAAAGAGCATAAACCAGGCAGCTACATACATCGACATAGGTCGCGGTTAGTTTAGTGGATTACTAATGTTTCGGCAAAAATGTTTTCCCATCGCAAACTATTTTTTCTCAAATTATCATTTGGCAAAAAATCATTAGTCAAAACGACTTTTTGCAATTTTACAGGTACCATATATTTTTTTTGAAAATTATTGTTTGAAAAATAATTACTTGGTCATGTTTCATTTTACCAAGTGTCATTTAATCAAATGCACCGTTTGGCATAACATACTCTTCCCAAAATACTGCATGGCATACGATTTATATCCCAATTGTGTACTGCATAAGATACAGATTAGAGTATGATTATACTTCGTTGTGTTTCTTTAAGTGGCTAGTTTGTTACTACGTATCTGTGATATAGAGATATTCATTATTTATTAATTTGCATGTAGTATTCCTTTACGCATTGATTAGTTTGTAGCGTAATAATTGCTACTGTTGGTATACTAATATTTGGTAGCAGTTCGTTTCTGTAGAGGTCGCAGGCTTAACCTAACCAACGTTTCTAGTAACTAACGAACCTACCCGGACAGAAAAGGGGGTTTGATTAAGGTTTAAAATAAAAAATATAATAAAATATATAACTATAAATCAATTACTTAAGCCCTTCGCTTTGATACCCCATTTGATATATTAGCCCAAGTTTAAATTTACGACCTCCCATTTTGACCCCCTTTAAAAAAACAGGCAGACAGATGGACGGACGGACGGACGGTCGGACAGACGGACAGACAGACAGGCTACCCGCGGCTTCGCTAGCGTCATTCCCGTTATTATTCAAGGGAACTCTGTACCGGGAAATAAAGTATGCTTTGTTTCAATCAAGGACTAGGTCTACTTACATACCAAATTTCTGCTCAATCCATTCAGTTGTTACTGCGTTATTTAGTAACATCTAAAGATTCAAAAATCTTTACAAAATTTCATACTTATAATTATATCACTACTGGAGTGTTGTAGTTTTCCAGTAAGTAAATTAAATAAGTAAATCATTCACTTAGCCTAAGCTTGTAAAGTTATTCAATGTGCTATGTAACTTACTTCGCAGTTAACTGACAATGTTTCCACAGTACTATCAGGCAAAGGCAAGCTAGCTACTTGTAAAACATCCTTATATTGTTTGTAAATAAAGTTATATTTTGTATAACGCAATGTTGCGTTCGATAGCAGGTTGCGGTTGTTTTCTGTATGTCTAGCACAATGCACCGCGTAATCTGACGATTCTCTTAGATTGTACGTATTCCATATCACACCCTTACTGTCGGTTAAAGCGATTATCTCTCTAAAAATCGAAGTTATGCTCTATATCTGAAGCAGTAAGGTTGATTTCTAAAGTATCGGGGGTGATACATACTTCGCTTTAGTAACGAAGACATGCGTTGCATAAGTTCTGCAAGTAACATGTTAGCAATATCAGAATGCGGAAATGTGCCTAGATGAGTCTTGTTATTTTGTGCATTTTATTTAAAAACGTTTACAGATACTACGGCATGGATTTTAAGGCCTACCAAATCACAACGCAAAATTCTCAGCAACTCGTTTCAAAATCACCCCAATTGACTCTTATTTGTTGTGAATTACTAGTAATTCTCAGTCAGAAATGTTTATTTTTTTTATTTTACTCATGCAAAAGAGGATAGAAAGCTTAGTTGAGCGACATAACTTGTCTAATCTTTTATCGCAACGCGACTGATATTATTTCAAAACGCTTCAGAGAATATAAAACCACAAATTTTCGCACTCAATCTCAATCAATATATCGAGGCACTCAATATATTTTTTCCAATATATTTCACCTCCGTTCCACGCGTCTCTAATTCCTTGCGAGCCGTTGACTTCCGCTACCAGTGTGGCTTCTGCTAACTCGATTTGCGAGCTATATCCTAACACAAATTGGTATGGTTTCAGCCCTGCGTTTACGGTGGGGCAGGTCACGTTACATAACCTATCTGGTCTGTATTTATATATTTGTATTTCCTTAATACATATCCTTTTAATTTTATATATGTTTCGACGCATGTACGGTTTGTTCTACAATAACGAGGAAATCGATGCAAGAAGAAGCAGGACGGATATCTTTATCGGTGGAATAGCCAACAGCCACAGAACCTGATCCCCATCGGTTTACCTATTTTAAGGCTTTCGAGCAAATCGTCTACCTAGTCTCGAAGAAAATGTAAATCAACTTTGTTTCACTACACATTATACGTACACGACATAGTAGACGGCACGTCATTGGCGTGTATGTATTATTTCATATAATTGTAACCAACTTCCGTCAAAACTGTTAGCTTCATTGGAAGTTTAATCAATGCTTACCAGCAAGCATTGTCGGCGACAACATATTAATATTATTAATGTAAATAAATAATAAAAAGAAATATTGCGTTTCAATGAATAGTACCCAAATAGTACCGACGAAATACCTAGGTGAAAAAAATAGTATCCTTGAACTTTCTGAAATATAAGGCCTGTTCACGGTGTACGCTACCGGGCGTCAAGTTGGCGTACACCGTTTGTATCTCTGGAACGGCTTTGTTTTTAGAAACGCTTTATACCTCATAAAATAGTACCCAAATAGTACCCTAGGGCCCTAAAAATTCATTTCTCTAGCTATCGTAGAAGCCAGCTGTTCAGCGGTGGGGGTGGGAGTAGTTTGGCAACGAAGGGGTTGTGAAAGCAATTTGTTAAAGGTGTGAAAAAAACGGTTGAGCTAAGCTTGCACCTGGTTTCCTTGGCATCACATACCAACCAGGTGCAAACTTAACTTAACTTCCATCAGGTGGCTCGTCTGCTCGTTTGCCACTTATAACATTAAAAATATAAAACTGCATTTTTGAAATAAAGACTACTAGTAACTCATAATTTTTCAAGTATTTTTTCAATGTCTTGGATTTTGATATAACCTCATCGATAAATTGTCATATTCATAATTCATATCCCATCATTACGAATAGGTTCGATTTTTAGACAATCTTATATTACTTTACTCTTTGGACAATCTAGCTCTAGATATTGTAATGTCAGACGTTTTTGTCACATAATTTGTTCGTTACTTCGATTATTCAAGAAAATATTATTAGAAATGCTATTTTTCAATGATAATTTGGTTGATTTTAATACTTTGTGAGTTTCTTCAAGTATACAACAATATTTTAAGTCATGATTACTGTGTGTGTAATTCAGGAGTAAATTGTGATATTGTCTTCAAGAAATGTTTGTTTACATAATTGGACACATTAGCCTAAACGCACTTCAGCTTGCATATACAGTACATATACTTAGTTGCTGTTATTATAATAAGTTATCACCGGGGGCGAGCGTGAGTTTCGGTCATAATCTCCTTACTGTACGAGTATAACGAGTCCGCACGAGATATCGGGAAACTGTCAAAGGTAACTTATGCCTTTATTCGACGTTCTATTAAGACCAAAAACTTGAATAGACTTAATCTGAACTGTAGAGAAACTGCTCTCGATTTGAAATGCTCGATTTATAGCAGCAAATAATTCACAGTGGAGAAGGTGAGTTCTATTAAGTTGAGACAGTATTCTTGCTTACCATAATTGCCAAAGTATGCTTGTTGGGTTGTTTGTTAATCCTTCTGTCAAGTAAAAACGTAGCAACGAGGCGATTTTATTTTACATAAAGATAGGATTCGCATTAAAAAAACTGGACAAGAACGAGTCGGACTCGCCCACCGAGGGTTCCGTACAGATTTGTAGGTACATATATTAAAGTACCCTATACATTTTGATTCCCTTAGTAAAGTCTATTTTTTATGACTTAATTAAAAATTTACAATTTTCAGATTTTTCCCTATAGGTACTTGTAGTATAAGACGGTACTTGCCAAATTTCATAGTTCTAGGTCAACAAAAAGTACACTATAAATTTTAAATTCCTTGAGAGCATTGACGTATACCTACAGAGGACAGGGCTAAGCGAGCGCGCAGACGGTTCTAACGCTTTGGCGGTAAAAATACCGCCAAATCAGTACCAGCCGGCAGTGCGACACGCAACGCGTGCACTGCGCATCTGGTTTATAGCTGCATTTTTTGTTACGGGGAAAATAGTTCCGAACTGTTCCTATCCTTTGGGCCTATCCTTACTTTTGAAATCATTGAACAAAAAAACTTTACTAAAATAAGACCAATAATCGTAAAAGATAGGTAGGGTAGGGCTGTGACCGAAATATACGTTTTTTGCGGCATAAACGGTCGTATCTTTTTTCACATTAACTTAGAAGTCTAATTTTTTCACAGCTTCAAGGGACCGTAGACCTGCATTGAGTACTTATATGGTTTTATTTTTAACTCGATACCTCCACGCGTTCCCGAGATAAAGGGTCTTTACAGACGGACAGACAGACGGACGGACGGACAATAAAGTGATCCTATAAGGGTTCCGTTTGTTTTCTTTTGAGGTACGGAGCCCTAAAAATTAATTCTCTACCTATTACGGATTAGCCCTATGGCAGACAGACAGCGGAGGCTTTGTAATAGGGTCTCGTTGGCACCTTTCGGGTACGGAACTCTAAAAATTTAGACTCTTTCGTGAAATTTGTAAATGTTAGTTCAATGTTTTCATTCATTTGAATCCCGCCAAAACATGAAATATTGGAAAAAATACGAAATGACACCAAAACCCGAATCAAATTCCGGGTAAAGCCGTCAATAGTTCAAAACATAACAAAAAAATCCTTGAATTTGAGTCACACATCTGGAATGTAGAGATTACATTCATGTAGAGATTTTTTTCTATCTTAGTCCTGTTGGCAACGCATTTGTAATATTAAGATTGCAAATGTCCATGGGCCTCAGAAGTCTTACCATCAAGTGCCCTGTGTGCTCGTTTGCCTTACACATGACATACAAAAAAACAGTGCGGCAGGTAACGAATAGCATTTACACATCTGCAATAGGTGTTTCAAATGAAATACAAAGGTAAGTACACTGGCACCGACAGCTACGAATTCGAAAACTACGAGGCAACAACTATGAACTATCGATTCCAAGTTTAAATATCCAGTAACTTGGAAATAATGGAGGAGCGTTTCGCAGAAATTCGTAGGTAACGAGCTCCAGGTACTTGAGAACAGAAAGTTTAATAATTTAATTATTTACTTGCAAAGTGTACAATTGGGAGTAGAGATGTGCCGTTCCCGGGAATATTCCCCGATTGTATGGGGAATATTCCCACCGCGGGAATATTCCCCATACAAGTATATTCCCGGGAATGGCACATCTCTAATTGGGAACATTAAAATAAGGAGCGAAATTAATAAAAGTAGGAAAAAATAACTCCCAATGAGCAGCAACAAGGCATATTTGTACTAATATTTCCTTTTATAAATATAAGGTTTCCTTATGTAACGAAACAACCATTTTATGTATGTTTCTGCTCATCATCATCATCACTTCAACCTTGTTACGTTTATTGCTGAACATAGTCTTGGTATGCTTATATTATACTGGTTTGTGGAATATTCGTTACAAATACTATCACTATCTATTGACGAAGCAAATCATACTAAGAAAAAATGTCTTCAAATTTGCTGTATCGCTTCAAGAGACCAATGGCACTTACGCATCCCACCCTGAACTCGGTACATCACCTGATCTCTCTTTGTTATTAGTTGACATGAGCTTTGAATTTCAATTTACCTGAGACTAACCCATACGAGTACCAATAGCCACAAATTACATTATGTAATTAAGGCTAATATTTTCGGAATCGTACCGGTCCCAAACTGTAACCATCTTAAATGTCAAATGATTCTATTCTTCAGTAAACGAAGACAACATAGTGTGCTTCTATCTAAGTTCCCATGGTAAAGTCAGGGGGTGGGAACTGGATCTCACTTTCTGGCAACACAACTTTCCTCTGTTGTCTTTTATTCTGTCTCACAGTTCACTTTGACGTAAAACCAACGATGCGTATCCCGTCTTTGACGATGGCATCGTGTTGTAACAATAAGATAGGTAAAGTAAAATACATGCATTATTCTCTCTCTTCCTGCAGATTACTTGCGTGATCGCTAGATTGTAGATAACCTGTCAGTGACGTGGCGTAAAATATATCCTTGGGCAAGCCGGTGCAGATTTGGCGTACATTTTCCTTACGAGCTGTAGAATAAGGTGCTCAAATGCCTGATATTTGGCAAGCCGGTAGGAATCGAGGTCTTTGGACGCCACGCTACTGCAACCTGTAACATACAATTTCGCATATTGCATTAAACTATGACATTTCATACTGTCGTCGTTCAGTAGATGGGTCATTTTCAAAAGAATTGTACACAATAAGGGGTTTAATTAAAACAAAACTTAATTTATTCCTCTGTGTTACGAAAGTTACCCATATAGTTTGTATGCCTAACTTTCGTAACACAAAGGAAGCGATCGTGATTTTGTTTTTATTAGGCCCTTAACTATGTATAATTTTTTTGAAAATGACTCAGATATGTGTAGAATGTGAACTCCAACTGTTCCAATCCCTACCTAAGTTCAAATTTTGGGGTGATTTTTTTTTTTAAAGTTTCGTATAATAACACTAAGAGAAGAGATTTCTTAAATTGGTAGTCAAGAACGTCGGTAACTATTCGGCATTACTTATAGTGATGTACTATTTATTACTGAGGTATAACTAGTTACTTATGAGCTGTTCAAAAAACTTGTATACCTACTCGTATCTTCTGCGAAACGTAAAACATATTTTAATTAGGTACTTACTACTCATATGGAGAAATATTTTTTGTGTATGTTATGAGTGACAAACGAGCATATGAGCCACCTGATTGAAAGTGCTTATCGCCTGCCATTGGTATATGCGATACTATGTATAAGTATACATTTTCCATACACTTTTTTATTTACCTAGGAGATACCTACTTATGTTGAAAGTTCCTCTCGAAAAAGGTGTACAAAAATATAGAGAAACCAATTATCGATAATTTACTACTGTCAAGCAATAGTACTTTTTGATACAAGTGCGGAAAGTATGTCATTTTTCACGAGTCCCGAGGTGTCTTGGCTTGGCCCGAGCCGCAAGGCGAGGGACAAGATTTGGGACGAGTGGAAATGACACTTCCGCACGTGTATCAAACGACGTTTTTTAATACATTTGCGAAAAATGACAACGAAAATGAAATAATTGAATGATTACGAGACAAATTTGTTTATTTTTTGGCCTCATAAAAATGGAGAGTACTATTGGAACACTTATTAAGAGTCACGTTGAGTATCTTGACCACATTGTAGATGCCTGATATTTCTTAGATAATTCAAGAAAGTAGGCCATAAGTACATTTTCTGAGAATGACGCCGTTCGATTTTGTCGTTTCCAGTCAATGAATTGCTCATAGACGGCCAGATATTTCTCTTTCGACTTCTCTGGTAATAGTACTTTTTGATACAAGTGCGGAAAGTATGTCATTTTTCACGAGTCCCGAGGTGTCTTGGCCCGAGCCGCAAGGCGAGGGACAAGACTCGGGACGAGTGGAAATGACACTTCCGCACGTGTATCAAACGACGTTTTTTAATACATTTGCGAAAAATTACAACGAAAATGAAATGATTGAATGATTAAGAGACAAATTTGTTTATTTTTTGGCCTCATAAAAATGGAGGAATTGGAACACTTATTGAGAGTCACGTTGAGTATCTTGACCACATTGTAGATGCCTGATATTTCTTAGATAATTAATTCAAGAAAGTAGGCCATAAGTACATTTTCTGAGAATGACGCCGTTCGATTTTCTCGTTTCCAGTCAATGAATTGCTCATAGACGGCCAGATATTTCTCCTTCGACTTCTCAGGTAAAATACTATTCGTTGCCGTTGACGCCTTTGCTAGTATATCTGGTGGTGTTGAATTTATTTCAAAATCGTCTGAATCGCTCATTTTTCACAAAAGTGTTATCAAACTAATGCGTGATAATTAATAATTACAATCATGAATGAAAATGGCGGGAATAAAACAAAATGTGTTACTTTTAATTGACGAACTTTTCCAACGTGGCAGCGGTTGTCACCATTCAGCCAAATAAAAATAAACTATTTTGGGAACAGGCAAACGTTCTAAGTTAGTTTAACTGCATTTAAAAATGGAAAAAAGCAATAAATATTTAAATACTTAATAGCTCATTAATTTCCAAGTAAAATGTAATCTTTAGTGCACGAAAGCTAGTTGTCATTTATAAAACTCGAACAGCCTGCACCATATTATCTTATCTGTGACAATTTTTATTTTTTGGGTCTCGCATAATACTAGTATTGTGCGAGACCGGATTAAACTACTCATTGGTAATACTCAAGAAGCATACTTTTTAAATATTTTAATATTAGATAACAGTTTAATTGTTTATAATAAAAACAATCAAACGGTTATATATGTGGATTTAATATTTTAAACGTATCAAATGTATACTTTCAATGTCCACTGACGTAATAAAAAACAAAGAACCTATTTGACCATAAGTTGGATGTATGTTTTTGAACAACAGTAAATTAAAAAAAATGGGAAATAAAAAGCACTAGTTCGCAAAATCGAACTTTGCGCACGATATACAGCTACAAAAAGTGCCACTTTTTGAGCAAGTGTATTAAAAAATACTATTCGTTGCCGTTGACGTATATCTGCTCGTGTTGAATTTATTTCAAAATCGTCTGAATCGCTCATTTTTCACAAAAGTATTATCAAACCAATGCGTGATAATTAATAATTACAAAATTACAATCATGAATGAAAATGGCGGGAATAAAACAAAATGTGTTACTTTTAATTGACGAACTTTTTCCAACGTGGCAGCGGTTGTCACCATTCAGCCAAATAAAAATAAACTATTTTGGGAACAAACAAACTTTCTAAGGTAATTTAACTGCATTTAAAAATGGAAAAAAGCAATAAATTTTTAAATACTTAATAGCTCATTAATTTCCAAGTAAAATGTAATCTTTAGTGCACGAAAGCTAGTTGTCATTTATAAAACTCGAACAGCCTGCACCATATTATCTTATCTGTGACAATTTTTATTTTTTGGGTCTCGCATAATACTAGTATTATGCGAGACCGCTGACTAAAATACTCATTAGTAATACTCAAGAAGCATACTTTTTAAACTATTTTAATATTAGATAACAGTTTAATTGTTTATAATAAAAACAATCAAACGGTTATATATGTGGATTTAATATTTTAAACGTATCAAATGTATACTTTCAATGTCCACTGACGTAATAAAAAATAAAGAACGTATTTGACCATTAGTTGGATGTATGTATTTGAACAACAGTAAATTAAAAAAAATGGGAAATAAAAAGCACTAGTTCGCAAAATCGAACTTTGCGCACGATATACAGCTACAAAAAGTACCACATTTTGAGCAAGTGTATTAAAAATAATTATTCCAATGAGTAGCTATAAATAGCCTTTGAAATATAATTTGCCTGCCGAGTGGTTTTCAGTGATTACCTACTTCTGCCTCGGTCTCGACGCGTCTCGGTATCTTAAGAACACGAGGGGAAGGATACGATGAACGGATTTACATTTTAATCACACTGTTTATTTTTGCATTAAAATGTCTCAAGACTCGTACTAGACTCACGGACAATGAATTCAGGTAATTTTCTATATAATTATAGCAAATGACTCGAATTGTCCGTGAGTATATTTATTAATGCTTTTCCTGTTTTCTTCAGTCTCAAAAAAATTGATATCGTGTGAGGCTCACATATCGCATAACAGAATTGTATGGATCTACTGCTACTTTATACGTTTTCAATACACTTGCTCATAAAGTGGCTCTTATTTCATCGTTCTTACGCGCGGAACGCGGCTTTTTACACACAACTGCTTATTACTTTACATTACCGCACTAGTGTTGTAATTACCGCCAATTGACCAATGAGAGCACGCCGTGCAGCTCGGCCGGCAGATAATTATTATTCCCGCGCCACTCAGCGCCATGTTCGCGTACATGGCCCGCGCCCCGCTCTAACACCACCCATGCCTAGAGGTGTTGTTAATCCACAAAATAAATACAAAAATAGAAGTTTTAAATGATAAGTATTATTATTTTATTCGCAAGTGTGTTAAAAAACGTCGTATGACACTCGTGGGCATTGGTCATTACCAGTGACCGGCAGGTATCAGCGTAATTCGTCCCATTCGTTTTTCGTTCAATTCGTATTTCGTCTCATTGTATATTCGTCACACATTCTTATATATAAAGAATAGTCTTAAGGCCCGGTAGGACCTGGCTCGCATTTCACATACAACTAGGGTCGGGCGGAATGCAGATTATTGCAGATTATCTTCGATTTCTAACATAAAAGTATACGTTATCAACCCAAACATGAGAGGATGCCCTGCATGACTGTGAAATCATCACTGCCAGGTATTAATTTTGTCAGAAAAGGTAACTGGTAATGAACAAAATGAAAAAAATTAAAAAAATACTTTATTTTATAGTGTTTTCTCCGTGCCCGATTCTGGTCTAGCCTCGCCTTAATAAAGAATGTGTGACGCAAAACGACGAACGAACGAAGGGGACGAATTACGCTGATACCGACCGGTACTATCGGCGCAAAACATAAACAAAACTTGTAAAGCTGACATAAAGGAGAACTTACAACCAAGGAAATAAGAATGTTATTGGCAGATCAGTGTTAAATTTAACTCTATATCGAAATCTCGGATTTCCAATACTCGAGTATAATAGTATTTTATGCAACAGTTGTATAAGTGGGTTCAAAAAATGCGAATTGCGTGAGTTGCGATAAGAGCCGCGAATGCGGCGAGTATCGCAAATAGAGACGCAATGAGCGTTTTTTGACTTAATTATACAACGTTGCGTACAATACTTTTTCTACGACTAGGTTTTAAAGGGGGCCCGTCTGGTTGCATAACAACTATTGTCATATTATTAATTGTCATAACAGTTTAAGCATAAAGTTGATGCTCATATATTTTTTTTGGCATAAATTGTCCTATGGCATAATTCTTCCGTGTCATAATTATACGGAGTCATAATTGGTTTAACCATAATGTTAATTGTCATACATTTATTTAGTAATAATATTGATGATTATAAGTCGTTTTTGCAATAATTGTAAATTTCATACATTTATTAAGCCATAACATTGATGATTATAAGTGGTTTTAGTAATAATTGTAAATTAAATACATTTATCAAGCCATAATATTGATGATTATAACAATCGTATTGCATAAATTTTGATAATGGACTTGCGATGGTTCTTTAAAAAAGAAACGATTTATATTATTGAAGTATTTTTAATTTCTACTCGTTACACAATATTAGTGACCTCACACAGAACCAAATCGCTGCCAGAAAAGTAGGTTAGGTTAGGTTAGAACTGTTATCTCACACATAACCGAATCGCTGCCAGAAAAGTAGGTTAGGTTAGAACTGTTATCTCACACATAACCGAATCGCTACCAGTAAAGTAGGTAAGGTTAGGTTAGAACTGTTATCTCACACATAACCGAATCGCTGCCAGAAATGTAGGTTAGGTTAGGTTAGAACTGTTATCTCACACATAACCGAATCGCTGCCAGAAAAGTAGGTTAGGTTAGAACTGTTATCTCACACATAACCGAATCGCTACCAGTAAAGTAGGTTAGGTTAGGTTAGAACTGTTATCTCACACATAACCGAATCGCTGCCAGAAAAGTAGGTTAGGTTAGGTTAGAACTGTGACCTCACACAAAACCAAATCGCTGCCAGAAAAGTAGGTTAGGTTAGGTTAGAACTGTGACCTCACACAGAACCAAATCGCTGCCAGAAAAGTAGGTTAGGTTAGGTTAGAACTGTGACCTCACACAGAACCAAATCGCTGCCAGAAAAGTAGGTTAGGTTAGGTTAGAACTGTTATCTCACACATAACCGAATCGCTGCCAGAAAAGTATATTAGGTTAGAACTGTGACGCAACATAAAAGAGAACTTTAAAAAAAACGTTTAAAATTAGGCTTATGCGTTTAGCAATTTATGCTTTTACTTAGTATGGTTAAAGTGTTGTATGAGCAAACTATTTATGCGTTTAGCATTTTATGCATTTACTTAGTATGGTTAAAGTGTTATATGAGCAATACATGTATGCCCATTATAAAGTATGCTTGAATAAATGTATGCATATCAACTATATGCCCATTACACAGTATGTGCATAAACATTATGATTAAAATCGTTATGCGCATAAATGTATGACTATTTACAGTTATGCGTAATGATGAGTATGACGAATCCTCGTATGCGTATCAAAAATATGACCTTAAACTTTATGCAACCCGACCCCTACCCGGTTTTAAATTATAAAATACAAAATTAATCATAACCTGGAAACAAGGCAAATATGACGTTTGACTGACAGTATGTGTCTATGGTAAACTTTTTTTTTTAATTTAAAATATACACTTTTTTTATGTTGGCATCAATGAATAATTTAGTTCGGAAAGTTTTGATTTTCTTAAAATTTAATTTTTTGTTAAGTTGGTAGTTGTGCATTTTTACCGTAAAGTTAAAATTGAACGCTTAATCCTTGACCTAAGTTTAACCTAGATTTAGAAGTCTGTGGCTGCTAGCAATAACGTAAAGTGACTATAACGACACTAGTGCTGTTATGGGGAATAGAGTATAGACTTCTCTGAACTTATATTATGTATGTTCTTATATTAGTGTTCGTGACCAAGTAAAAGACAGATAACAGTACAGGAGTAGAAAAAGATATTTATATTTTCATGGCTGTAGCACTCTAAGTACCTATTATGTCCGCTCGGCAAGTTTTGATGAAGTTTCGCTCCGATAGTGCCGACCACTGGTCATTACAGTCTCGGGTAAGTATTACAGCCCTCGCCTATAACAACTTGGGCTGTGCAACACCGCCTCGACTGTATAATGACCAACATAGCCCACTCATATCCTAATGTATTAGTTTCGGTATTTTTACGTACTGGCCGCAACGTGCGTTTTAAGCCCTAGCCACACCGGCTGCGTACACGTCTGCGTGCGCGTAGCGTACGCGTTGTATAGTATGAATGTTTTTCAAAATGGCGGCTAGTCACGCTCTAAGTCAAGGAGCTGCAGCGTACAGTGCGTGCACACGCAGCCGGTGTGGCTCGGCCTTTATGCTCCATCAAACAAAATAAAAATAAGTGGTCACTCAAAGGTTAAGTACAAATGTGATACAGGTACCTGTAACAATACCGTGTATGTATAGCACGAGTAATTTAGCCGAAACATTACTTTTTACTGACTTCAGCCCCTTGTTTTTATCCGGGGCCTTTAATTATTGCTGTTCCCCTCTTTTATATGTTGCCGTCGGATTAGTACAAAATAGTTAATTAAATTAAAACGTTGTATTACTTTCTCACGGGCAGTAATAGTACATTACACAACTAGGGTGGTAAAACAAAGAAAGGCCGAGATTGCAGATGTTTGCGGCCCGAGCTGCAAGCGAGGGACGTAAATACGTGATCGAGGGCTTTCTTTATTACTTCCCGTGTTGTGTACATCATTTTATGTCTACACTTGGCTAGAAAGCGGCTTTTTCCGTACGCGTAGCGTGCTGTAGAAGCCACTATGGCCAGGTGTGGCATAAATTAATTATCTGAAAATACTCATTATTAGATATCAATCGTCGAATTAGGAAGAGGGGGGTCTGACGCCCGCGCGGGTTCGTACCTGGTGCAAAGGTTGTCCATCGCCATTCAACGTGGCAACACGGCCAGTGTAATGGGTACCTTTGCGCCAGGGACGACTCGAGGGGGCCTATTTGACTAGACTTAAGGGTAGTCTTAAGTGTTTTTGTGTTGACCTTTTGTTACCTTGTTAAATATGTCGTATCATAACATCGTTAATGTATGAATATTATCATTAATTAGATTCTAGTGATTTCGATATAGAGGTGTGCGCCGCGCCGGCGCGCCGCCGCCGCCGGCTTTTTTGGCCACGCCGCCGCCGCCGATTTTTGATCGGCGTGAAATCGGCGTGGATAAAAATTTATTGCAAAAGCAGATTTTCGTACCAAATATCAAATCTAACCTTATTTAACACTTTGTTCTAGCAGTTCATAGCATATACTCTGTTGAAATCAAGGTTCATCCCATTTTTGGATAACGTTTTTTCTTATTATCCTTTCGTAGGATTTCAAAAGACGGCAAAGGCTAGTTAAAATGGTCTAGATCATCATTATCGTCTCAATCCGGAGACATTCATTGATGAACATAGGTCTACCCTAAACAACTCCGAACGAATAGTCGCAACGCACATGTTTCCTTAATCGAATGCCGACGAACTTAAACATATCCTCAGATCATTTGTGGAGGCCCACCCACGCTCCATCTTCCTTCAGATTCGTGGTCTTCCTTTGGGAACCTTTCCATCCCATCGGTCATTATTGCTGGAGCTATATGCCCAGCCCATTACCACCTTATCTTGCTAGAGTTATGTCACCTAAGTAGGTTCTTTGGAAACGGAACGAAACGGATTTGCTAATTACTACTTAATTTGGTAACATAAACTCCAAGCATAGCTCTCTCTATGGAACGTTGAGCGACTAAACCCTATTTATGAAGGTGAAAGACTATACGTCTACTAGATATCTCGTCACTAGTCAAAAACTATTCTTGAGACATTGAGACATGGTGAGAGAGAAGAACTGGAGTGTATGTTTCAGCTACATATGTGTATTCGTAGTTCTCGTCCTAGACAACTTCAAGGTTAACTGCCCCAAGAGCGACTGGGGTATCAGGGAGTTCGACATAACTTTCGTCTTATAAATACAGCGGTCGTTGAACATATTTTTAAGACATCTTACAGATTCTTGGAGTAAGATTTATCTCATACTTTGGTTCCTGTTCTTTCTCTGTAAACTCATAATCTTAGATTAGAGAATACAGATGGCTGTGTAGGTTTCATGAGTTTTTACCCCTGAGCATTGACTCTGGCTCCACCATATCAAGAAACGAAGTTTTGATATTGAAATCTTCAACACAGTATATGACAGCCCTTTTTAATAATTTTGTTGGCTGGGTTATTAACCAGGTTTTCTATACTTTTGTTAGAGCTACTGAGAGCTGTGGTTTGCTTATGTGTGCTGCTACCTATATGTTTTTCCAGTACAGAACCGTATTAGAGATTCGGCCTTGAGGTACCTTGGTCACTCGCTCTTATGGAGAATATGGAATTACATGGAAGCTTCCGAAAGATGACAATAAAGTCCCAGAGATCAAAAAAACAAGCCTTTTTGTGGTACCTAATCTAATTTTGGTCTATTGCGTAGTCTAACACGTTTGGGTAACGTTGGAAAAACTTAAGTTCATCTCATCCTCGCGACGCTTTAGATCCTGTAATTATAGGCGTTTGGCCAGTGAATTTCTCTCATACAGGCAGTGATGACCCGTGTGAACCTTAGTATCTGCATAGAAATGAGGAAATCCTTAGAAGCACTATTTAATTGATGTAGCTCCGAATAACCATAATGTGTAATGCCATATCATATAGCTCGAATAAATAATGTCTGATAAGGCCTAAAACCTCTCGAATAGACCGAAGATGTACCATGTAGAACCAAGATGAAGCATGGGTCACATTCCCTCAGTGGGCGGCTTTGGCATCGTAACGTTATGATCACTAGTGCCAAAAAGGCAAAAAACGCAAATTTTAACCATTTTATTTCGATTTTTTTGTAAAAATATAGGTTTATAGCATTAAATCAGAGTTTAAGGTGATGTACGGCGATATTTTAAATAACTGTGTCCTTGAATTATGGTTTTCTGCTGTGTGAAATCATGTTTCAATCACGCCGAAAATACGCCGCCGCCGCCGATTTTTTGCCAAACGCCGCCGCCGACAATTTTTTGATCGGCGCACATGTCTATTTCGATATCAATTAGCTCAATTTATAACATACCTCTACCTCAAGGACCTCAACCCAGTAGTTGCACCCAGACCACATTCAGCAAAACTAACGATAGTTATTTAGCTAAAACAAAAGTGATTACCAAAATAGATATTTGGTAATAAACATCGATATTAATTATAATAATAGGTATCCACCGTACGCTCTTTATGATATGGAAATCATGAAGAGAAGGATGAACATATTTAGAAAACCTGCTAATTTATAAAGCCCATGCCAGACGTATAATAAGGAGAGCAGGTTATACATTGCACCATAAAACCTAAATAAATATTGTAGGGCAATGTCCATGATGAATGGACATGATGATTTGATGATGATGTGTGTGGGGACGACTAAGCAATGCTTGCATTAGAGGTACTAGACGACGGTTTACATACTTAATTACTTATGTAAGTATGTATGTATATAGGTATTATAGAAAAAAATTGAAACTCAAATACTCGTGTTCACAAACATAAACGTGACGTGGTATCACATAAATAATGTTAAAATAATATTAAAAATAACTTCTATGCATGATTAATCATCCTGCTGTTACAAATATCGAGTGACATAATATATTTAACCATAAAAACACAAATTCAATCCCATTAAATTGAAATGATGCTATAATTAGCCAAACAAATCGTACGCTCCAAAAATAAAGTGAGTATACATTGACACCCAATATAATAAAAAATACCAGTCCAAATTGATAAACAAATTACGTACTTAATGAGTTTTATTTCCGCAGACAATGAGGTCTAAATTCCCGTAACCCAGTTCGAGTGCCCAGACCTGGACCGGGAGTTGCCCTGGGTTTTCCAACAAATACACTGTGTACAAATTTCCTTCATACATTTCACGCGATTTGTGAATACGTCAGCACTACCAACGCAGCCTTTTAACTGCATTATACTTATTTGGGTCTGAATTTTACGCTCAATAGGCGAAATAACAGCTTTTTGCTTCGAATTCTCAAACCCTCAAGATACGATCTACGTTTAAAAAAAAACTTTAGTTTCCTCACTAGCCGAACGATAACGCGCCCGCTTACGTTTCGCAAAAGTTGGCGTGTTCGTGCCGTGCTGAAGTTAGAAATGGCCGGGCTAGGGGTGTGCGTAGCGGGGAGCGCAGGCTCCAGGGCCGTCCGTAGCTTACATAACGCGGGGAAAGCGGATGTACAACCCCGGTTATTTGCCTTCTCGCTCGCACTGAGTAAGGGCATGTGTTGATTGGCAAGGATTTCCCTCTAAGCCGATTTAGTCAGACAATGCAATGCTTAATACTTTGATGTGTTTTATAATTCGTATTTATTTATATTTACATGTTTGTTATTAGTAGCAATACTAGTTGAGTCAAATGCTGTAAATACATTTTGACTCAACGGATTGAAGTAGGACTTATAGTTCGTGCAAAAGAACATTTTTTATAGTTTATAAGCTACACTTTAGGTTTAAGTTTCAAGTTACTTTTTTAATGTCATTAGATATTACATTTAAAATATTATTTTTGACATTCAATTGCATTATTTGCACAAGTTGACAACACAACAGTTCCGTTTACTTACAAATACCAACAATTAAGTGCATCGAGCCGTGGCGACATCTGGAGTGTGCAATTAGTAACTTTCAACTTCATTTTTCAATTAAATTATAAAAAAACGCTACCTCGAGAACCAATAAGCACGCGGCCTTACGTTCGCTCGCACATGTGCCGATCGTGCTGACATTTACGTAGTGCGCCCCGTACCGTCGCGTAGCGCGTACCGAGCGCTCTCGAGGGAAACTAAGCGATAAAAAAACGTTCTAACTTCGAATGTTCCAAAAAATCAATCCGAAATAAGGTGCCTATTTTATTTTCGAATTTAGTGATTTTTTTTTCAGTTTTAATTGTGTGTTCGGTTCGGCCAGGGTCGAAAGCGAGCGCCCTGGGGATATTGCTATAGCAACGAATGACGTCAAGTTCAGGGGCGGTTGGTGCATTTTCGTTCAATACAAGTTTTTGAGATTTTCATCTGTCGCATCAAGGACTTGAGGTAAATAAAGGATCATAAAATAATTATAATTATATTATTATTATTATATTATATTTTATTAATTTAGCGTTGATAAGGTTATTTGGAAAGTATAATAAAAATTTGTAAAATTGTACTTTATAGGAACACGAAACGTCTTGTAAGGAATTTAATATCACATTTATTAAGGGTTGCGTGGCCCATTTCGCTTGGAAATTTATTAGGTCTAAACATTCGGGTCGCGGCATATTGATGAGATGGAACAGATTTTCAGCAGAATTTGTATTCGTAGAGAAAACTCAAGTAACGTGATTTAAGAGATGATTTTAAATAAACGTTTTCATATGAAAACGATTCAACTTAAATATCTTCTGATGAACAGGAAAATGATTGCACGGTCTGTCCGTGAAAACTAGATTTGAAAAATACGTTTAATTTGTTGTTATACAGTCAGATATGTAATTCTCTGATGAAACATTATAAGGTAATTCGATCCTATTATATTATGCATAAGCCTATTCGATAAAAGAATAATCGTTAAATGCGAACGGCGTAGATACCTCGCTCGTACCTAACACAGCCAAAGAAAGAGCCGAATTAAAGATCGATTTCGAAGTCAACATTACTTAAAACTGTAACTGTGTAAGAATTATTAACTATTACAACATGTTACGAGTATAATAGATACTAGTACTACATACACTGCGAGCACTTGGTTATAGATAAACAATTAAGGCTTTTCAATAAAATGCTTTACATATTCCTCTCTTCCTATCTGCTTTGATATCGACGTTGTAGGTAGTCATTTTATATTGTTCCCAGAGCTCTTTATGTAGGTACGACAAAATATTTTAAATGGGATGTTATCTTTGTTTATATGACCTGACAGACACTGGTAATCATTTTTACCAAAATACAATTTCGTATCTTTACATGAACTAAGTTTAGTCATTGGACTGTGCTCTGCTCATTCAGAACACTGCCTTGCTTCTTTGGACTGTGTTCTGCTCATTCAGAACACTGCCTTGCTTATTTGGACTGTGCTCTGCTCATTCAGAACACTGCCTTGCTTCTTTGGACCGTGCTCTGCTCATTCAGAACACTGTCTTGCTTATTTGGACTGTGCTCTGCTCATTCAGAACACTACCTTGCTTCTTTGGACTGTGCTCTGCTCATTCCGAACACTCTTGGGCATTTCTCCAGAAATATGTCTGCGAATCATTCATCTGTCTCCATACATTTAGTATGAAAAAGGGCCAGATGAATGAGGTGACCGCAGACATATTTCTGGAGAAATGCCCTCTTGTGTCTTGCTTCTTTGGCTCATATACCCAAAATGGTCATATTCAGTGTTCGGATCTTGGGTGCTATCAGAAACATGGATATTCCTCAGGATTCCAGCAATGGGTTATCACTATAGACGCATATAACAAACAAAAAATGCATCTACAATAATATTGATCCCCAGAATTCCGAGAAATATCCATTTTTCTGTATAACGTTTGAAGTCACATGCCCCAAATAGCACCCAAGATCCGAACACTGGTCATATTTGCTAACCAAACATGGCACAGACTAATTTAAAAATAACTTGTCTTTGGGCCATCACCACCACCATCAATACCATCTCAAACTTAGGTACTATTAAAAGTTTAAAAACTACTTCGACATCATAAGATTTAACTAATACGATTAAAGGTTAATTTTTGGCGTCCATTATGTTTGCCCTTGACTGTATTATTGAGTATACTCGACCAGAACTACCAAAAGGAACAAAGCAAGCCAAAAAGCCATTATTAGTACAAAAAAATAGCGTTATTTTGCGTGTTGAAATCCTGTCAATACCAGTTTTAAAAGTTAATAGGTTCGGTAAAAATGATTGAAAACCGCCCTTCGTTAGCATTTGTGTCGATATTCATCCAAATCGCTTATATCTTCGAAAGGTGTTACGACATTTCAGTATACTTATTCCTTTTTTGAAAACAAACACATTCTTCTAAGTACTTAACTAATTTGCATGGAAATTATACATACATTGAAAAATCAAATGCGACCCACTACATACAGCTAAAGCCGGATTTGATTTTTCAATGTATTTGCTCAATGTATCTACAATTATAATAAAATTATGGTGTTTCCAAATTAAGCTATAAGGAATCGAAATATTTCCAGTATATAAATGATGATTCCTAAAAGTGAATTAATTTGCATGGACTTACGCAGTTTTCATTTGTCTCATTTTCGATTTTACTTACATATTTTATGGTATAGTATACCTATGTACTTAGATTTATAGAACTGGTACTTCAATGAAGTAGATGAATAAGGTGTGATTCATACCTGTTTAACAACTAGTTTTCATGTTGACGTGTCAATTTACATGGGCCATTATTTTCCCTGTGCGATCTATGATGTCAGTGACTCACAAATATTGGTAAATAATTAGTCATCCAAAAAACAGCATATTTAAGAGTTGATTTGACAAGATTTCAACTAACTCAACTTTTCGAAATAAACATTATAGCTTCTTCGTGATCAGAAATACCTATCAAAGTTGCAAACTGCTAAAAGTTTATAATTATGGTCCGTGATGAAATAAATGGAACATCTTTTGCTCAACTAACATTAGTATCTTGAGTATCAACCGTGCATAGTGCACATCAGAGGTCTCTAATCATTTACCTGCCCATTGGATACAACAGCCATTAGAAAACGTTACGATAAAAGTCAGTTTTAAAACCTCTAGTCTAGTTAAAGCAAAACCATTAGTTGTACGAGTAGCACTACTAGTTTAGAAGCGAGCTGAAAACATTAACTTGACGGCCCACTTGGCAAATCGCTTGTTTCGATACTGCCAAGTGGAGGACGCGGATTTAAACTAGGACAAGTACTTTATTTTGTTGAAAACCAATGCAGTTCAAGTACATGTTATGTTCTTCAGCAATAACTGGATATTTAGCATGCATCTTATGTCAATTTAGCTCTACCTACGTATAAGGATAGATGATGAGTCAGGTCAGGAGTCTATCGATTAAATTAAATTGTAATGACTTACGCAACCGATGCATTAGTACGTAAAGTATCAAACGATTTTATAAATACAACCTTTATTACAGCTATTTTGATAGGTTTAATTTCAGTTAAAAATATACATCGACTTATAATAATCTCAACAATGCTGACGCACACAATCCAGTATACTTAAGTCATATTGAAAAGTGTGAAAATAATCATGCATTTTTTTTAATCTTAGGTCACCACTAAGAAAGAAATGTTGAATGTTCATCCTGGAGCAGGGCAAAATAGGGAATTAAACTATTGATGGAAATCACATTGGATATCCGGCAGTTGTAGGAAAAATAACAAAATTTCTAATCACGTATTTTGTTTAACTTCCTCTAAAATATGGCTAAGCAGCAATGGAAAAGAGTGGAAAATTTGATTGGTATGCCGGCCATGCCTTCACCATTGTTATCGTTCGGGGTACGCCGCTCGCTTTGCAATACGGTCACGCCATCCAGTACCAGTATACCATCAAATTTATCCAAGTGCGTTTTCATTTCACAACTCTATTGTTTTAAGCCCTTATTACAGGTGAGCCTTATGGGCATGTGCGGTTTGGTATTTCGGCACAAATATAACCTTTTTACTCACTAAAACTAACCAATATTTATTGGCTTTCTAATTATAAATAAAACGTCATAATCATAAAAGTACGTATTTACTAACAGGGTTTTTTATTCATAGAATGAATTGATAAAATCATGCCAAAATAAACCCTTTATGACTATGTAGGTGCTAAGAGGCTTAATCGGCTAATACTTTTAAGATAATTATAAGAAGGGCCAACGTTTATAACTCGAATGGTAGGTACGACTGCTTTAGATTATATTATGTGCTTTAGCTTAAAATTATTTAACTGTGGAGGAACACATTTTATAGTTCTCAAATAAAGAATCCTCCGCGGGTAAATAATAGTCAAGTCGGTGGAAATCGAGTTCTGTTGACAGTGACTACTGATTGTAGTTGGTAGTGAAATCTATCCGAGAAAGATATCGCTAAGAAACACTACGGAATTTTACACGCCATACCAATTCAATAGTAAGCTCAAACAGCTTCCCATACAAGTTACCACAATGTTGTAATAACATTAGCACAGCCTCCAAAGGGCCAAAAGTGCATGCTCTATTGCCAAGCTAGATTAGACTTTATGCAATTGTAATAAAGATGTTATCGTGGCTCAAGTGGGACTGGTCTAATACTAGAGATTTTTCTTCGCGAGGTCTTGTTGCGTAAGCTGCGTTGACACAGTTTCGATGGTGAGGTGGGGCCTACCATAACACGTAGTAACTTTTAGGTTTGAATGGAATACTATTCCATTTCGTTTACGACTATTGTAGGTACCTACTATTTAAAATAAGTAGCGGTCTCTATGAGATAGATATGCAGTGAAAATAAAAGTCACATTGTCAGTTAGCACAATAGGTAATTAAATTATTCGATAAGATAGCAGATTTGGCTTTTTTATGTAATAAGTGGCAAACGAGCAGACGATCTGCCTGGGGCCCGTTTCACGAAGCTTCAAGTTACAATTTTACAAGTCTACACTAGTGCTAGGAACACAACACCATTGACGATTGAAATCGATGTTTGACCAATGTTGACATTGGTCAAACCAACCAATGGTGTTGTGGTATTTAGCCAATGTTACTAGGTTAACTTGTAGCTTCGTCAAACGGGCCACTGATGGAAAGCAGTCATCATCGCCCATGAATATCTGCAACTGCAACACCAGGGGTTACCTATACGTTGCCGACCTTTTTACTTGTTTCTTGAAGTAGGTACCCTTTTATGACTGTAATCTGGATTCTGGTGGCGCCGAGGTATAAAATAAAACTAAGTAACAGCATGACACTCAAGGTGAGATTAAACTTTTTGTAAAAGTCTGCAACTGACAATTATCATAATATTAATAGGCATTATTATTATTTAAACAAAGAACGATATAATAGCTAACCATGGACACATCAATGTTAATGATACTTTATTTTTAAGACTCCTTACGCATCACAAAAAGTGAGTTATAATTAGTTTGAAATCTTTGTAGGTACAATCATGTCCAACAAGGGTCATGTAAAACGAGTAGGTCAGATTTCTCTTTTATAGCTTTGCGTGGCGTGGAAGCAGAAAGACCTTATCTCTAAAACACTTAAAACTTATTAGATATTTTGGAGCGCCGCTTTACATTATATGCCATTGGAAGTGAAGTAATTCTAGATTACCAAATTGAGTGACCTACCTACCTGATTTAGCTCTATCGTTAAAAACAAAAAAAAAATAAACAGATTTCATGTTTCCATGCTATTTGAGTAGACCTAAGAAAAGATTCTTTCTAATGTTTTAGAATTTGTTTTCTTTTGTTACATAAGTATTAAGTAATACAATTTTCTCTAATACAGAGTCCCCCTTAGGTAGATTAGTGGCAAAATATGTGGAAAACGGAAAACTTTCGCAAAACTACATTCCAAACCCGTTAAGGCAGGTGGCTTTGCCAATCTTAACTACCTTGTCTAAATAACGACCTTAGCGCGCATGTTATACACAGAAATACGTAACAGAGAAAACTTCGAAAACAGCGTTTTAAGCAACAATAAATATATATATATCTGTATGTGTTATTAATAATGTTAATAGTTAATTTGATCGAAAGAAATTTAACAAAGGTAAATTTAATTGGAACCACCAATGTTCACAAATTAGACATTGAAAAAATACAATGGCATTTTTGTGACTCACTGTCGTACTGTTAGTAATTCCATGAAATAGCCACGCGAATATATTGTACCTATTCGAAAAATTGGCAGCCGAGGTTTATTGATTTATTACAAGGACATGTATACCTATCCTATGGGGCTGTATTTGAAGAGAGAAAAAAACTTGAAGTAATATTAAGTACGTTCTATTCGTTTTTTAATAAAACGATAAAGATATACTTACCTTAATTAATATTGTAGTAGGTACCTATATTTACAATAAACTATAGTTTTAATAACATAAATTATTCTTGATCCCGCAATTAAACTGCAATTATACATTATAATTTCATTAGACATTTTTTTTGTGTTGTTAGGTGCTTATTAGGTACATTAAAATAATAACTTGCTAAATTTTAACACAAATAATCCGGTATAATGATATCATTCATTCTTGTTTACGTCTCATGGCTAAGCCCAAGCTTCTCCAAGTCGAAAAAAGCAAGTAAAAGTGAAATCATTCCGATAGCGGTTATTCAATCAAATGCGATCCAAGCACCACGCGGACCGCTGACCCAGAAAGCAGTTCGTCTTGAATGCAAATGCCGAAGGTGTGTCATAACAGTACGCGTTGGGTAATATTGACAATGGGAGTCCCTGGGCGCCAATATTAGCATTGAGAGCTTGCTACAATTGATCTGAGTTGATTAAACACGTTGCAGAGTCGACTCACAAAGTAATCGGTAGGTAGGTACAAATAGTACCTTGCAACTTGACCAGCCACACTGTCTTGTGTCTTCAGATTTAGATACAGATATTTATTCAAAAAATCTATATTTTACATGTGCATTTAATACCAAAGATATTTACGTCATTTTAGGGGTATTATTTTACGGTGATACCTAAATAACTGATAATCGTACTACCGAGTAAATAACAAATAAACATTTAATCCACAAACGACGAACAGATAGAGAGTGCCTCATTGTCCATGCATGGGCCTATATAAATAACGCAGCGTTCTCCAGACGGCAATATAAGAACAATATTGGATGCCAATCCAATCACGCCTGAAGGTCAAGGGAAAGCCTTGTGATCTTGCCCGGGTTGAAACTAGATTAGTCGTGTGCCCAAGTATTCTAGCCGAGCTTAAGAGCACTCGATAAACAGGGTAAGGGCTGAAAAGCAGCAAACAAGTAATGTTGTAAAAAAAGGTTGAAAATAAACTCGTCATAAATTCAAAGAGAATTGAATAATGCTTTCTTGGACTTATTCTCTCTTTAACCGTGGAGGAACACATTTTATAGTTCTCAAATAACGAATCCTCCATGGGTAAATAATAGGCAAGTCGGTGGAAATCGAGTTCTGTGGACGCTCCCGATATGGACTTGGTTTAACATTACATTTCAAAACTTTTTTTATTGTAGAAGAACTGCGTTGCGAAACTTGCATCTTTTTACATGTATTTTTGATAGGATTTGTTTGTTATTATCCAAATATAACGCAAAGTTAAGTTAGAAATAAGAATATTTAAGTAAGGTGGCTGAATTGAATTTAGGTAAAACTTCCTCATCCACTGTAATAATTATTTAAATTTAAAGATTCAATTGATTATCATGCAGGATCCATAAATAATGTGATTCTACGTTTACCGGCTGCTATTCAACTCAACGCGTCTGTTGAAATAAAATAAAATGAAATAAAATAAATCTGTTGAAATAATAATATGAAATAATTGCCACTTCTGTTCGCCGCAGGATTAATCTCATTTTTCATATAAAGCCCCACCTTGGCTAAATTGGCTTAACATAGGTACCTAATATAGAAAAAACTTCATCACGATAGTCTTGTATTCATCATCTAAGCAGGCAGGCAGATTCCTAAGTTTAAAACAGGTGACAAAAGGGGTCATGGCTTTCTTTTCCACTCGTAGGTATCTATGGTATATCCAGACAATCCGCAGAGACGAGATTCGGTCTAAAGTTACCTTCTGATAATAACGGGAATAACGCAGGCGAAACCGCAGGTAAATACTAGTAAGGTAATATTTAAACTAGGAAAAGAGAACTACACGCCTACTTAGCTAATATTTACATGTATGTGTCGTTCCCAGGCCAGGCAACAAGTAGGGCATTTTTGCTTGTCAATCACAACCCTGTTAAAAAGTTACTGGTAACTATAAAATGCACAAAAAGATCGCTTTATCACCAAAAAGCATTTGGTACCTATGTAAGGAATGAACTTATGACTCAATGAAGTTGGGCCATATTATGTTCGTTAAGGCTTCAGTATATTTTATTCTATTTTCAAATTCTTTTCGCCAGTAAAAGTCCCGACCGTTATGTAACTTACAACCAGCCAGCCACAAACCAAATAAAATGTGTTTGGACTTTTCGATTGCGATTTGACTCTGCTTGAATTTTATTAGATTGTCTCTGCCTCTCAGTTCATTTGGTTCGTGTCTTTTTCAATCCCCTTTGTTTCATTTACCCACATCTATATCTATCAGCCTGAAATATTGTGTTACATTTCTATTTGGAAATATATATTTTAGGTAAAGGTATTCCTAACTACCAGAGGTTGTATTTTTTTTATTAAGATATTTTATGGTATCATAAATAGGCATGTGTTCAACGGTAGGTATTTATTGTACATCCTTTCTGATCGGTTTAGGTTACTTAAATGTATGTATTTACAAACAAGGTATTATTTACTTAACATAACACTCTTGAATCAATTAATTATTACACGAACAGATAAATATAATATAAGAAGCACAAAAAAACACAATAAGTACAAAAAAGTGGACCTCTAGTCGAACCAGACCGTTCTCCCAAGGCCGCCATCGTAACGGCTTTGTTGTTACGGTTTTAAGCAGCACGACGCTAATGACGTCACAAGGTAGGTGACGTAGCGGAGAGTTACTGGGCCATAATGTCATACGGCTCTGTAGCGTTACGTAGTGGCCACGCATCTTAATTAGACCGTTGAAACATTGACACCCTCCCTTCGCGCCCCCCCATACGGTCTGCAGCTCCCATCCCATAGCAATAGTATTAGGCTAAGGCATAGTATTAGATTAAGCTCGAGTATACTATTGTGCTGGAAAATTCAAATGACTAGAGTGCGACATGGCAACACCTCCATTTAAAAGTCACATTTTCATAGAAAATGTGACTTTTAAATGGAGGTGTTGCCATGTAGGTACCCCGCTGCAGAGCTATCGTAGTCGCACTTTAATAGGGGTTCCTAAATCGATGAACTCTTTTATAGATTGTGTCTCCTAAAGTGCAATGGTAGGCTTGCGGTCATTTGAAGTATGTAGTGTATGTACTTTATAATCGATACCAAAGTAATATACTTATAATAAAATACATTTTTAAAAACAAAGCTGAAAGCGATCACTAGTATAGCAGAATTAAAAGCATCGATAAATGAATTTATCGATACGAATTCTCTATCTATTTTGATGTTGCCCCAAAAAGCCCGACGTCTAACTATCAGGCTAGACGATACAGCTAACAGTAATACATAACCCCTAGCATTCCAAGTACTTTCGGTATTCTTGATCTTACAACGTTTGAAGCCAGTGAGTAACTTAATTGCTGGTTGATGGATGATTACTCTTAACATATTTGAGGCTACGTCTCCATTGAGGCGGAGACGAGCGGAGCGGAGAGGACACGTGTAGGATCGACCAATAGTTGAAATTCACATCTCACACTAATGTGATTGGTCGATCCCTACACATCTCCCCTCCGCTCCGCTCGTTTCCGCCTCAGTGGAGCCGCAGCCTAAACGAGTATGTGCATACAATCTCGCTGCACCTTAAGGGACTTAAGTACTTAGTTGGGAATTAAGTCGATTCGTGTGAGATTAGATAAACTAATTATTTAGTAAAATATACAGGGTGATTGGAAATTCGACCTATTCCTTGAAAGGGGTTATTCTAGAGCTTATTTGCAATGATTTAAGTCCAATCAACCGGGGGTCAAAACTCAATGGTTATCAAGTTATTTGACTTGTAACTTATTTTTTTTAAAACCCGCCTTTCGGTCTAAAACTGCTTATTGTGAAAAAACTACTTAAATTAGTAATGAAAAAGAGCCATCATCTAATAGCCAATAAATGGTTGATTACGAAAAATCCAAAAAACATGCCAAAACCTTTGAAAATGTTACCAATAAAAGAATTTAAAGTCAAAAGTTTTTGGATTTTGTTCAAAATTTTGTAATTCTTTGAGGTATTACTTAAAAAAAAATTACGACACTTCGCGTAAAAATTACTAAAATTAGTTCCTCAGTTCATAAGCTTTCTAAAAAGGTAGAATTGTTGACATTATTTGCATAACTTTTTAAAATAACATTAATAATAAGAGAGGGGGTAGGGAATATCACCTAGCGTACCGGACCCTTAATCAGTTTGTTTGTGTCACTTTAGTTTATCCGTGGGTTTTGTTTGTCTTCGGTTTTTTATTTTATTTCATCTTCTTAGGATTGGAATCACTAAAAGTTGCCTTCGGTGATATTTCAATAAGTAATTTATCAATCAGTTCCCGGTTGCGTTAAGTTTGCACCTAATTTGTAAGTTACACCAAGGAAACCAGGTGCAAACTTAAGGCAACCGGGAACTTACAGATAAATTACTGACCGAAATATCACGGAAGGTTACTTTTAGTGACTTCTAACCTAAGAAGATGAGATAAAATAAGAAACCGAAGACAAACAAAGCCCACGGAGAAACTAAAGTGACACAAACAAACTGATTAAGGGTCCGGTACGCTAGGCGAAATTCTCTACCACCTCTCTTATTATTAATGTTATTTTAAAAAGTTATGCAAAAAATGTCAACAATTCTACCTTTTTAGAAAGCTTATGAACTGAGGAACTAATTTTAGTAATTTTTACGCGAAGTGTGGTAATTTTTTTTTAAGTAATGCCTCAAAGAATTACAAAATTTTGAACAAAATCCAAAAACTTTTGACTTTAAATTCTTTTATTGGTAACATTTTCAAAGGTTTTGGCATGTTTTTTGGATTTTTCGTAATCAACCATTTATTGGCTATTAGATGATGGCTCTTTTTCATTACTAATTTAAGTAGCTTTTTCACAATAAGCAGTTTTAGATCGAAAGGCGGGTTTTAAAAAAAATAAGTTAAAAGTCAAATAACTTGATAACCATTGAGTTTTGACCCCCGGTTGATTGGACTTAAACCATTGCAAATAAGCTCTAGAATAACCCCTTTCAAGGGATAGGTCGAATTTCCAATCACCCTGTATAACTTTCCGTGTGCAGCGTTTAATTTTCTTTTTGTGACTGTACTAAATCAAGTAAATGGCAAAGTTCGTAACCGTTTTGAACTATCGTCCTAGTTTTCAGTATCGAGGGGAGACAAGTAGGACATTAGGTGTCGTCACCACATAGGTACCCCATTATACTTATAGCCTCGGTATAACCGGCCATTAACTCTGACCAGTCGTTAATAAGGAGGCTAATTATAATTACTGTAATACTATAATTATAATAATTATTTAAATAGGTATTAGTTTCGTGTTAAATAACCGTTTTTAAGGTAGGTGCTGGTTTATGTTATTTCATTTCCATGACTATGATTTGCTCAGTTTTCACTGGATTAACGGTAATAGTACCTACTACCGTTCGCCAACTCGCCTGTCAAACGTGGCGATTACCGGTTTATTCACGCAATCGGTTTTTCGACTGATAATGATGATGCACTAATGATTCTTAGAAGGACTAGCCTAAAATTATTTGTATTACCCCTATACCGTTTTTATCGTAGAGAAAACCTGCAGATATGGACCCAGTCTTAAAACTCCACAGTGACCGCCATATTGTGCGGAGGACTCCAGAATCTCAGAATGAACGCACTAGCGTCCTCCTCGCGCCATGCTCATGACGGCATCGTACGGGGGCACGGGCAACATGTCTTCACACTTTCCGTAGGGTCTTCAACCCCTATCTCCCCCTTTCGCAACAGCAGGGGAAGCCGTAGAACTATGTTAAGCCGGATCTACACGGTTACTGCATCTATACCTACATGACTACACAGTATGATATAACTACCCACTATGTATTTATACAATATACAGCGTGACCTTAGCCTTCGGACATAGTCTGAAATCCCCCGTAGAATGACTTCGCAGGAATGCTCTGATAAGCATTTATTTTTTAAATTAGGAGCTTAGATGAAATATTTAAGGTTTCTAACAAAATTTAAGGGTTAAAAAATTTACAAAAAGTAACATACCGTATCACACATACGTAATGACATTAATTGGACTGACGTCTCCTGTTTTCTCCATATCGCTCTCTGCAAGTCCTGAACGCACCCTGAACACAAGGTTGGCATTCTGGTGACGCTCCGTAAATTAAGATCATGTTTACGTAATCCTCAGCAGAATAATCGTTTTCCATTTTGAAAAATATGAACAAATTATTTTTGCGGAACATTCATCATAGGACACATGTTAATGTCACACTAAAAGTGTCAATATTCTAAAAGATTATCATACAATAGAAAAAGTTATCATGCAATTCTATGAGGTTGCATTTGCTGAAGGAGTTTCGATTGTCATTGCCTTCATACAGAATATTCAAAAGCAAAAATAGTAATTAATTAATTTCTCCGTAATTTCTGCTTTAATTGTTATAATACTTTGTATATTAGTTAGAAATACCCTAATCAACATGTACCTTTCAGGTTTGTCCAGAGGCTAGGGGCACCCTGTATACCTATACCTGTATCATAAATGCCAGGGACACACTGTATACCTGTATCATATGCCACCATTGTATGACCTTTGGCCGGAAATGAACCGAGTGAATAAGTAATGGAAAGGTTAACATCTAATTTGACACACAAATTGTTGGCGATGATAAATAATGTGGCTCTATACCTCAGCACGTCCGGAAAATTGGTTAGTCTGTGATACGAATGTTATAATTTTCAAGGTTATGTTGGCATCAATGAATTTAGTTCGGAAAGTTTTGTTTTTCTTAAAAACCGTTGGAATTTAATTGTTTGTTAAGTTGGTAGTTGTGCATTTTTACCGTAAAGTTAAAATTGAGCGCTTAATCCTTGACCTAAGTTTAACCTAGATTTAGAAGTCTGTGGCTGCTAGCAATAACGTAAAGTGACTATAACGACACTAGTGCTGTTATGGGGAATAGAGTATAGACTTCTCAGAACTCATATTATGTATGTTCTTTTATTAGTGTTCGTGACCAAGTAAAAGACAGATAACATTACAGGAGTAGAAAAACGGTTTAAATACGTCTATAGTTAAAGAAATCTATAATAAAACCTAGCAGGTGAGAGTCGGGTTTAAGTTAAGGGACGTTGAGTACTTATATGGAATGAATAACGTTTTATAATGTGTGATGCTGATGTTCTAGTACTTTCTCGAACTTAACTTTTTTATTTGTTATCTTTATGTTGCTCCCTAACTCACTTCTCCTTTTATTTTAGTTAAATAAATTAATAAGCTCTCTGAGATTATTTTCACAGTTTAACGTCATATTGGCTTATGGGATAATATTGACTTGGGTCTAACGCGATTAAATATGCCCAAGAAGAGTGCCTAAAGGGTCCCATTCACCAAGAAGGGTTAGCTTTGTCAATATTCCTCCTCTCTTGACCCGTGTCAATTTGGGAATAGGCCTGAAGAACTTCGATCAACTAATGAAAGAAACTGGGGCCATGCCGCGTCGCAAGATCAATCATTAAAAGGGAATGCAATGAAAACCTTCTTCCTACGAAATATGTATGTATGTATCTAAACACTTTATTGCACATAAAATCATACAGAAACAGTACAAAGATCAATAGTTATGTACAGAGGCTAACTTATTCCTGTAAGAGATCTCTTCGAGCTAACCTTTAGCAAATGAGAAAGAATAACTAACATCAAAGGAGATATACAAACTGACAAATTTAATTAATTTACTTGCACAAATAGGGCAATTTATGATTATCTTAAGTATATACTGCTTAGAAATCATCATTTTTATTTGGATTACAAAAACATGAAAACAATTTCTAGAAAACAGTATTTTATGCGCCCGGCAAACTTACTCGACCTTTCCGCGTCATTCTAGTCGAGTAAAAGGACTAAATACATTAATATTGATGAGAATCCTGACAGTAAGAGAGTACGTACTAGAAATCAAAGTGATACTCCGGCCAATCTATCTCTCACGTTCCGTTAGATAATATTTGTGTTATCCAATACTTTAACGTGACAAATAATTAATAGGCTATCATTTTATTAAAGTATATCGAGTTTAATGTGAATCATTATTTAAAGTATCTTGAGATTTATATGAACCGAACAACTTGCGGGGTAGCAAAGTTAAGCATTTTGTTAATTAATGAAGTTATATAATTGTTATTTAATTAATATGGTAATAGGACAATGATGCCCCATTGTCTATTGAAGTATCTACTGTTTGGTTGGCCAATGAGATGAAGCTTGGTCTTTTATTTAGACGTAGTTTCACTTTAGGGAATGCAATCTCGAACCGAGATTGGCGATTCGAGATCTCATCCAAAAAATCTAATTCGAGATTGGTTGTTTCGAGATCTCAATCGTCTGACTATCGAGATCTAGATTTGACAAAGTAATTAAAAATTAGTTATTTTGATCAAAATGCCTAAGATTTCAGTATTATACTATTTTTGACAAGGACTCAACCAAAATACAAAAAAAAATAGGGTTAGCGAACAAAAATTATACTAATAATTTTGAGTATGCTACATACGCCCGATTTTTTCGCACAGATCGCGCCACTGCGCTCATATCGTCGGTGAAAACCGGCCGCGCACTGTAGCACCATGTAGCACTGCCCGAATAACACGAATCTAGGCTCAAAAACATTAATCTAAACAAATCGTTCAAACGCATCGATCTCTCAATCTCGTTCGTGATCTCGAAAATAATAACCGAGATCTCGATCGAGATTGCATTCCCTATTTCACTTACATCCCTCATGATCTATCCCGCTGAATTGTATAGTGACTGGCCTCATGTGAACGCCAGGGCCCTACAATATACACTATGGCCAGGCAGGACATTCTGCTGAACTGAACGCTGTGGTATTTTTTTTACTGTCAAGTTCCTCTCCAAAAGTTAACCTTCCTTTTTAACTGCCCTCAACTGTTGGCATTGGATAGTTTATCCTGTGCTGTGTGCAGCACTAAGTGTAGTAAGTGGCGTAAATATTGGCGATGTGCTCATCGACGCTCTACCGTTATGGAGGGTAAAAATGTTGACCTGATCATCGTTGGCATCGCTGGCACAAATAACAGCAACTAAGTATCTATTTACCTGAAGTATTAGGTATCTAGTGCTCTTAGTGACCTATCTCGTCTTGGAAGGGGCTGCCGTACCCCCAGATTCCCTGTTAGGAAGTTTCTTAATATCATGCTTTTGTTAAAAAAAAATTACTCGTCATCCATTCGGCGTAAACGCATTATTTTCGACTTTAGGTACTGCACGTGCACAGCGTGCACTAGATTGTTTCAAAATAATTACTTAACGCAATTACATATTTTATAATTTGGCGTTCAATACTTGTTTTGCACACGGCAAGCCATTAAAAACACCAAGAGTGGCCAGTTAGAAGCTAATTTCGGCATCACCACAATAAACCACGTTTCAACGCGAATCTGGGTTGCGTGTAAACTGATTAAGCGCTAATTTCTATCGCCATTGTTCCCGATACCCGGTAACAAGGTTTATTTCACACCTCTCGGCTAAAACTGGACGGTATTCCACAAACTTGCCGGCAATGTTATAAGGTAGGGATGGCGAACCCATCGCATGCGACATCACAATTTAAGCACACGATTGTTTACGTTTTTAGTAGGTGCAACATGCAAGGTTCACTATTATCTGGCAGAAACTTTTTTGACATATATTTGGTTCGCATAATAATACTTAGCAGAAGTATTGTTTGGCAGAAACACCTTACGCAGAATTTTTTTTAGCAGAAATCGTTTCACAGAATTTTATAATCCCGAATCATATGTTGGCATAATGTTGATGGTCATAACAGTCTTCTAAAGGAATAGTCATTTCGTAGATTATTTTTCTGCATAATATTTAGGTGGCATAAAATTTGCTTAGCAGAATAACATTTGATGTCAAGGTGAACTTAATTTACTACTCTAACTGTACTAGACATATGCAGGATAGGATAAATTGCTCATAAGAATCGCGAGGCGCTGTACCAATAGTATTTGTGTAGGTAGTTCGTTTTTTTGGGGGCCGCAGTTCTAACCTAACCTAACCTACTTTTCTGACAGCAGTCCGTTTTTGTTAGGGGACGCAGTTCAAACCTAACCTAACGTACTTTTCTGACAGCAGTTCGGTTTTGTTGGGGGACGCAGTTCGAACCCTAACCTAACCTAACCTAATTGAACTTATGGTTTGAGTTTTTTTTTAATGCGGGGGGCTTCGCCCCCCGAGCCCCCCTTGTAGGGGGCTCCGCCTCCCGTCCCCCCTTTTCGTTCTACGCCCTAATAATTTACCCAAGCAGAGAGGCTTTATGGGCTGCTGTAAATTTGCTGCATTTGTGTTTATTTTTATGCGCGGGGCTTCGCCAACAACACCACTACTGCCATTAACGACGCCCTAGACATCGTATATACCGCGAAGCAATCCAAAGAGCAGGTTATAGCGGTGTCTCTAGACATAAAGGCAGCGTTCGACATGGCGTGGTGGCGGTGGTGGCAGTTCTAACCTAACCAACCTACTTTTCTAACAGCCGTTCGTTTTTGTAAGAGGTCGCAGTTCTAACCTAACCTAACCTACTTTTCTGCAAGCAGAAAAATCATTATGCCATAATAGAAGTATGCTACAGGACTATTATGCTACATAAAATTATGCTAAAAAAAAATCTGCGAAAGTCATTAACTGCAAAATGATATGCTACAAAATGTATTGTATGCCTAGAAATAATAATGCCAAATAAAGTTTATGCAAAACTACTTATGATTCGACTAAATGTGTTTCTGCGAAACATGTTCTGCGGAGTGTATTTCTGACCAATATTATTCTGCCAGATGAGGGTAACCCAACATGCAAATATGAATATCAAATGGCACGATGGCCAAACAAGGTCGATCATCCCTATTAGACAAATTTCTGTGAAATAGGAACGTATTTTTCATATGAAAAGTACGTTCACCTGAAAGTAGGTCATCGCTCATCTAAATGAGGGTTATCAAAGTGACGCTCTCAATCCTTAAGGAAAACAAAATAATCGAATCCCTTCTATGCAATATTTATATAAATTATAGACAGGTCTTTGTTCATCACTTCTGTATTTTTAAAGCTTTCAATACAATTAAATTTTTATGCATTCTGATTGGTCACAATCACGATGTCTGCATTATGATTGAACAGAAGACGACGGTGACTTTATTCTTAACGAACTTTAGCCATTAAATCGGTTAGTACGAGGCACCTGCTGGGGCCGCCCACGGCCCTCATTACGAGTGGGGCCTCAATTAGAGGCGCAGCGACAATGCATCAGCTGAATGTGACTAAGTGTCACTGACATTGCTTAGTTTACGCCGGATGCTCAGCAAACGGTGAGAGAAACGAGCGTGAAATGAACTCGTTTATATAGAGGATATTTTGTACGCAATTACAAATTTGCACAAACGTTTATTAATGCTAATATTTCATTAGAGTACCTACTTAGTGACAAAAGCAAATTAGGGGTTCAACAAGAAATTGTTGTATGGAACTCCCACCGATCCAATGCTTGTTGTGGACTAGTTTCTTATAATTAGCAGCCCACACACATTTAATATGTAGTAACAATAAAGTTCCATATAAAACACCGTTATAAAGATAATTCTAACCTAGCGTATCGTTCACTCCAAACATGATTTCTTTCCATATACCACTAAGGATCATTTACAAGTGCATCAGGTAGGTAAATCGTATAAACTCTTTGACCACAAGCATTGCGGTCAAAGTGACTTGACCGCCGTTGCTTTATCATTCGTCGGCTCATTAATTAAGTTGACTCATGGGTTAACCGCTTCCAATGATGTATCACAGCCATCATAGGTGCACCTAGTAAATAATAATAATTGTATTTCCTTAGGAAAACTTCCTTGTTGTATTTTTTTAAATTTCATTCAACATTTTCAAGTAAAGGAATCGGTAGAGAAAAAAAAATCAGTTCAATAGTTTTGGTTGTGAATTATTAGAATATTTGAAATGACCACTACAAAATAAATTTTGGTCAAATATTAGTGAATGTTTACAGCTAAGCGTGTGAGTCTCTAAAGAAATTATTTTGGTTCTGGGTGGGTAGGCAAAAATAGGCACTCCATACGTAGAGGTGTGCGCCGCGCCGCCGCGCCGCGCCGCCGCCGCCGACAATTTTTCCACGCCGCCGCCGCCGATGAAATTGACCGGCGTGAAATCGGCGTGATATTTTTTATGGCCATTTATATAGTACCAATGAATTCAAGTGATATATTTAATTATATCCGTATTAATTATAACAATAAATAAAGAAAATATTTTTTTCCTATATCATGTTGAGACCCCCTTTCTTCCAGCCGCGATCCCGGCTTTGACGGGGCTTATGCCGGGCACACTTGCCGTAGAGGTGCCGTCCACTTTAATTTTTTTATTTATCGTATGGCAAATCATATTACACTGAATTTATAGTTAGTGAAGCAGTTAATATCTTTGCTCGCGACGTTTTTAAAATCCTGGATTGGGCCACTGTATTTCGGTAATGGGCATTCCATAACAATGTGTCGTATGGTTTGCTCAGGACTCAGGGCATCCGAATTAGCAACGTTCGTCATCGCACCAACCCCATTTTTTCTGGAGGTAGTTACAGTGACCAATCCCTGTACTCAGCCGGTTAAGCATACACTAGACCCGGCATGATTCGTCGAATCCAGGTGGGTGGATACGTGGGTTCAGTTCGAACAGCTCGAGTGAGATGCCTCTGTCAGACCAATCTTTGGACCAGGCCTCGTTCAAATTCCAGTGAGACAGTGGTCGATAGGCTTGCAGTGCCGGTGGGTTTCGGGACTTCAGTCTGGATGTTTTGAACGTAGGCAAGTCGTTATTGATGGGCAGCTCAGGCCGTCTGAGCGCCTTATCCACTTCCGTTTGTAGATGATGAGTGCGACGGAGGTGGGGCGGGGCTTTGCTGCTTAGGGCTGGAAGCCAGTATGAAGGAGTTAGTATCATGCAACCGTGATTAGACGCATGGTATGATTTAGCTGCGAATCGACTACAGTAGTATGGGCACTGTTTACCAAGGTCGAGCCACAGTATTTTGCCGTTGTATAGACTAGTGCTAGGGTAGATGTTCTTAAGCAGCTGGCTGAGGCTCCCCACGTTGTCCCTGTTAGCTTTTACAAGATGTTGTTCCTGGCCCTCAGTCTTGCTGCGATGTTATTGACGTGAGCGCTATATGTGAGGCTTCGGTCCAGGGTGATGCCTAAGTACTCCAAGAGATTAATTAGAAGTTAGTCACTGAAACTTGCTGCATACGAACTCTGGGTAGCGATAGCTACCTCAGCTATAGATGGCTTCGTGCTCCGCAGGAGCGCAGTTTGCTCCTTCCTTCCCGTACTGAGCGCTGCGAGACAGCCGCTGCAAGCGTACCCATGCAGACTATGCAGAGCCTCTGCGAGCCTGCACTTCCGCGCGCGTCAGCCACCCGCGCCCGCGGCCGGGTTCAGCGCGTGAAGTGAGCTCACCGCCTCTGCGAACAATGGTTCCTACACTGTTGTCGCATCTCACTCCCAGAGAGCACGCTAATTTTACCAGCTCCACAAACGAGCATCGCTACGCAGGACGCACACGTATTGATCACGCAAATTTTCGTTTAAAGTTTATGCCAAAATTGCAGTTACCTACGAATCGAGTTAATCCTTTCTAATTTAGGTATGTAGGTACAAGGCAGTATCTTCCTTCGCTCTTTGACGCTTTTGACAAAGGGTACCTCTCGGCTGAAGCGGCCGGCGTCGGTTGTAGATGTTGTCGCATTAGCTCAACCGCTGCCGAGTAAGCCAACTCAGACGGTTTGTTTGGGTTGGCTAAATTCACGACCACTTCTGTGCGGGACGGGACTGTAAGCGACCACACACCTTCGATAGCAGGGTACCTAATGGGTGGTAGGAAATGAGAAGAAACACTGATTTTACAATACTGGCTAAATGGAGAGGAAGGCGACCTTTGGCGTCGACGGCTGGATACAAAACGGCGGCTAGCCGATTGCGTGGGTGTAAATCGGCTGTCGCGGTAGTCCACAGTTAGTGTGGTTGGAGAAACGGGAGGCCTACTATTGGTCGTGCCTGTGATTGGCCGACGTTTCTGATTGGTCGGTTTTCCCTCCATTTTTGCCATAGTTTATTTATTAAAAGCGGGAAAACTTATCTAGGTTACATGAATGCACTTTGTGCATGTGTGTGCAGTATGCACTTGGCTGATGGCCCATATTGTTGCACATTGTGTGCTAGTGGGTGTACATTGTGTACTTGGCTTAGGGCCTGGGTATGTACTATGCACTTGCTGGTGCATCATGTACTTGCTGGTGTGCATGTGCATTGTTGCACATGCATCTGAGGCTTAGGGCCTGTTGTAGCTTTGTACATGATGCACTCAGCTTTATGTGTGCAGTATGCACTTGTAGGCTTAGGGCCTATTAGTGTTTGTGCATAGTGCATTTAGTGCAGTATGCACTTTGAGTGCAATATGCACTTTTGGCTGAAGGCCTGATTCCTACCTATAGTAAAGGGTTAAAGACACGTTATTAAATGATTGGACAAACCTAAGCTAGCTGATACAATTATTTTACCTAAACCTAATAGAAATAGAAAATGATTATTATTTATTTGCTTATAACTAAACTTATTTATATTTACATGTCATTAAGTATCCGGTACATTTCTCCCGCCGCTATGTCATTGGACATAGATAGACTCGCTGGTGCCGGATGACGCGATGCTCTGGCTCGGTGTCTCGTTGCTCAGGCCGTTGCTCGGGGGCTCGATGCTCAGGAACTCGGTGCTCAGGCCGGCGCTCGGTGTCTCGATGCTCTGGTTGGCGGGCTGGTTCTTCCTCGTTCGGTCAACAGTCTGTGTTTTGCTCGTGTCGGCGGGTGGTGAGGTTGCCGCGCCGACGGCATGGCAGGCGAGCTGTGTGTTGCTCGGGCCGGCGGGCGTTGTGGGTGCCGCGCCGGTGATGGTGCCAGTGAGCTGTGAGTTGCTCGAGCCAGCGAGCTGTGTGTTGCTCGTGCCAGCGGGCTGTGTGGGTGCCGCGCTGGGTGGTGCTGGCTCGGCGCTGGGGCCGGCGGGCTGGTTGGCGCCCGCGGCGGTGGTTGGCGTGTCCGGCTTGCTCGGCAGGATGACGAGTCGTTTTGTTGCTCGTCGTAGCACGCCGCCCTTGGTCTTGATGTCGACGACCCGAGTGGTGTTGTCAGGGCCCGGGTAGGTGGCGATGACGCGTCCCCGCGGCCATGTGTTGCGGGGAAGCGTGTTGTCGACGACCAGCACGATGTCATCTACGGCGATGGCGGGGCCCTTGTGTGTGGGCTCCCGCCGGTCTTGTAAGTGTGGCAGGTACTCGCGCAGCCATCTCGCCCAGAACATGTCAGCCAGGCGCTGAGCTGTGCGCCAGGTAGAGCGCCCCACGGTGTCCTTTTCGTTGAAGGTGCCCGGGGCCGGGTTCCAGGCGGAGCCCCCGAGCAAGAAGTGGTTTGGTGTGAGTGCCTCGGGGTCGTCGGGGTCCGTTGAGACGTGGGTGAGCGGCCGGCTGTTGACGGTGAACTCGGCCTCTGCCAAGAAGGTGGCGAGGACTTCCTCGCTGGGGTGCCGCTCGTGCATGACGGCCAGGAGGGCTTTTTTCGTTAAGCCTACGATCCGCTCCCAGGCGCCTCCCATGAATGGTGCTGCCGGCGGCACGAAGCGCCAGCTGATGCCACGGGTCGTGGCCTCTGCATTGAGGCCCGGGTCGACGGCGCGGCGCAGCTCCTTGTCGGCGCCCCGCAGGTTTGTCCCATTGTCGGACCAAATTTCGGCCGGACATCCTCGGCGCGCGATTAGGCGCCTGAGCGCCATGATGGCGGAGTCTGTCGTCAGTGAACCTGCAATTTCTAAATGAACGGCACGAGTTGTTAGGCATGTAAAGAGGGCTACGTATCTCTTTTGTGTGGAACGACCCACCGTCACAGTGAGGGGGCCCATGAGATCGTAACCCACGTAGCTGAAGGGCCTCTGGTGGTGAGCTAGACGGGTATATGGGTGATTACCAGTAGGCGGTCTTGATGGCGTCGCTCTCCTTATGATACACGGCCGGCATTTATGTAGCACGTGACGTGTTGATTGACGCAAATGTATTACCCATATTCGTTGTTTTATTTCGTTGACTACTAGCTCCACTCGCCCGTGATTGAGTCGTCTGTGCACGTAGTCGATGTAGAGGCGTGTAGCTGCGTGGCGGCCGTCTACGATGGGCGGGTCCCTCACGCAGGTTACTCCCGTCGCTGCGTCGATGCGGCTTCGTAGTATGATGAGGTCATCTTTCATTTCTACGGCGAGCTTACTTAGTTTGCTACTGCGGTGTGGGTTCTCGTTTCGTTCGAGAGCTGCGAGGTCCTCTGGGAAATCGTCTCGCTGGGCGGCCCTCCATATGAGTTGCTCGGCGCGTCGTAGAAGGTCTACGCTGACTGGGGCGTAGCACTCTACGTGTCGTAGCGGTCGGGCGGGCGGGCGTTTCGCAGCTTTTCGAGACGCAGAAGTGGTCCTCCAATCAGGGTCCTTGCTGGCGTTGGCACGGGTTCGTTTATAGTTAACTGATTCATGCTTACGTTTGCATTGTTGAACGAACTGTAGTACTCGTGCGGTCGCCCTCAGGTACTTTTCCCAGCGTGAAAACCTCGTAGCATCTGGTAGCGCGTGCCTTACGTCCATTTTCTGTCCGCTTGTAGCGTAGCACGTGCGTTCTTCACCGGTGGGCGTGGCTTCGCTCTCATTGGCTGGAGACTCCTGTGGCCACATGGACGGATCTTTGTATAGAAAATCGGGCCCTTTATACCACCGATGATTCGAATTGAAGTCTTCAGGAACGTCTCGTGTGGCGTCATCTGCTACGTTGAGCTTGGTCGGGACGTAGCGCCAGTCGTTGGGTTTCGAGTGTTCCTGGATGGCGGCTACTCTGTGTGCGACGAACGGCTTGTATGAGCGAGCTCCGTTACGTACCCATTGTAAGACGACTTTACTGTCTGTCCAGAACGTAACTGCATCGGGTTTTCTTTCGTGCTCGCTTTTCACGACGTCGGCCATCCGTGCCGCCACGACCGCAGCCATTAACTCGAGGCGCGGTACACTGGTTACTTTCAGCGGGCAGACTTTGGCTTTCGCCATGATGAGAGATACTTTTACCTCGTTAGATGGGGTCGTAGCGCGCCAGTAGAGGACGGCCGCGAACGCTGTTTCAGATGAGTCGGCAAATACGTGTAGCTCGAGTCTCGTTGCGTCGCTGTAGCCGAGGTAGGCGCGGGGTATCGTGACACGATGTAGGTTCCTCAGATGACCCATCCAGCGCCTCCATTGTTCTGCCAAGTCCTCAGGCAGACGCTCGTCCCACGCCGTGCCGCGCCTCCACACTTCCTGTAATATCGACTTTGCTCTTACCGTTACCGGTGCGGCGTAACCCATAGGGTCGTAGAGCGACATCGTGATTTTCAGGGCTTCTCTCTTCGTAGGCTGTCCGTTGTGTAGCACGTCGGCAGGCACGCGGGCGAGGTCCAGGTTGAACGTCATCTCGTCCGTCGTCGGCTTCCAGATGAGCCCGAGGACGCGCTCGACGGGGGCGGCGCCGCCGTCGCTGAGCGCGACTGCAGTGTTGGCGGCATTTTCTTCGACTCCCAGGGCGGCGAGGAGGTCGGGCGAGTTTGATGTCCATCCGCGTAGCTCGAAATTGCCCTCCGCGTGGATGTCGCGCACCTTTGATGCTATTTCAATCGCCTCGTCTGAAGTCCTGAAAGAGTCGAGATAATCATCAACAGAAGGCGACCTTTGGCGTCGACGGCTGGATACAAAACGGCGGCTAGCCGATTGCGTGGGTGTAAATCGGCTGTCGCGGTAGTCCACAGTTAGTGTGGTTGGAGAAACGGGAGGCCTACTATTGGTCGTGCCTGTGATTGGCCGACGTTTCTGATTGGTCGGTTTTCCCTCCATTTTTGCCATAGTTTATTTATTAAAAGCGGGAAAACTTATCTAGGTTACATGAATGCACTTTGTGCATGTGTGTGCAGTATGCACTTGGCTGATGGCCCATATTGTTGCACATTGTGTGCTAGTGGGTGTACATTGTGTACTTGGCTTAGGGCCTGGGTATGTACTATGCACTTGCTGGTGCATCATGTACTTGCTGGTGTGCATGTGCATTGTTGCACATGCATCTGAGGCTTAGGGCCTGTTGTAGCTTTGTACATGATGCACTCAGCTTTATGTGTGCAGTATGCACTTGTAGGCTTAGGGCCTATTAGTGTTTGTGCATAGTGCATTTAGTGCAGTATGCACTTTGAGTGCAATATGCACTTTTGGCTGAAGGCCTGATTCCTACCTATAGTAAAGGGTTAAAGACACGTTATTAAATGATTGGACAAACCTAAGCTAGCTGATACAATTATTTTACCTAAACCTAATAGAAATAGAAAATGATTATTATTTATTTGCTTATAACTAAACTTATTTATATTTACATGTCATTAAGTATCCGGTACAACTTCATAGTTTTCATCTTCTATGATGGCGATTAAGGTGGTAACCACATCTCTGCCGCGATTGTATTGACTTTAAAATGCATTTCTTCTCTGGCAACGTATGAAACCCATTGTTAGTTTCTTACGTCGAATTCCCACAACTTCCCGACTGACATAATGTTGGCCGATTTTTCGCGTAGTTTCCACACAAAATTTTACGCTGTGCTAGTTCTTCACCCAAATCCTAACTATCTCCAAAGTGTCATTCAGCAAAGCGAGACCAAAGGCCAAGCTTCCTTATAGCACCGAAGGTGCCGAACGTCACAGTGCAACTCCCACGTGTTACAACGCCCCCAGTATCTTTAGCCTACCGAGGGCTGCAGGCCCTCGGGTGAGCATCAGCGATGCGAGGCCGAAGTCCGAGTTTCCGCGTAGCGCCGAAGGCGCTAAGCGTCACAGTGTCGCTCCCACTTACGCGAGCCTGTCCACCTAGACAATCACTCTCGCTTTCCTTCGCAAGCAAAATTCTTCCATGCAGATTTTTTACGCACGTGAAAGTAAAATGTATCATATTTTTCGGTTTCGAGTCGATATTTCATGTTATTCTAAGAAAATAGACTGAGCCTCACGAAAAAAATGTACCACGCCGATTTCACGCCGATCACGCCGCCGCCGCCGATCAAAAAACCATCGGACGCCGCCGCCGATGATTTCGCGATCGGCGCACACCTCTACTCCATAGTATTTGTATCATAAACTTATCTATTTATCCCTTCCAAATCTTGAATCTTTTGGTGACACTTCCAATTAAATCAGAGGCGAGATTATCTCTGAATTCCTGTATTTATGTACATCCCCCAAACAACTTAACATGATCGATGAGGGCTTCCCTGTCGCCTTAGATAAATCACATTTCAGAACATTTACAGCATTTTTGTAAAGATTCTGCCCCGGTAGTTGAAAGGGCACAACTATAAAGGAACTCTGAATGAGATGTGCCCTTTTAAGTAACGGTGGCAGGATTGGCAAAATGACGAATCACCAGCAACAACCAGCGGCAAGGCCGATAGATCACGTTTTAGTATGTAGGTCATTTATTCGCTTGCAGTGTTTTTATGACTAAGCTATGCGGCACCAGTGCATGCACGTAGTAATTGTAACCTCTAAGAATCCATGACTCACATAAACAACCACTACCGTGACAGTATATAATGTGTTGGAATGTAAGCCGTAAGATTATGAACATAAGAATCACGTCAAAATTACGATTTCTACAAACAAAGAGGCACCGGTCGACCTTAGCCGTTGTTACGTAACACAGAGTCAGCAACTATCGTGAAAACGTTTGACAATAACTGCATTTGATGTTAGACCTTCACTGATAGGGGATTAGGTGTAAAATGCAACTGCTGGTAGGAGTGCCAGGAGTCGTGGTGACCGGCGGTATGCGTTTGCGACGTGACCGGTTGTCATTCCATTCTTGATAAATATTCAATCAATTCGCGTTAATAACTTTTAACAGGATAAACAAAGCCTATTTTGTAGAGCAAATGGAAAAATAATACACCTAAATATTACTATTGTGATACTGCACCAGTTACGTGTCACGCTTTTGGTAGTGATAATCCTGTAAAAAATATTTCTTTAACCCCTGGTTTCCTACTTAGTTTCAGATAACATAATTAATACAAAATTAAAATAACAGATTTCAAAGTAAGTAATCTATTCAATTAAAAATATTAGAATTACTGTATGATACCTAAGTATAATATTTGAAGAGTTCCCTCGATTTGTGCAACGTGCCATCATCAGACTGGTGACAATGAGACCACTTCGAAGGCAGTGCTTTCCTTTGAAAGTCGTTTCAAAATAAAGTTATATCGGTACATTTTATTTACACTGCATAACAGAAGGCTTATTTTACATTTTATAGACTAATAGCACCGGGCAATATTTATGTGGGACAAAAACCTTTACAAAATTTATGGCAAAATTAACATCAATAAAGCAGATGTAAGGCACTAAGGGAGTAACAGTATAAAATCGACCCCAAAACCATGTTTCAGCATTATGATACGGTGTTTAACTATCTGGTTATGACCGAATAAAATAAAGGTTCCGGAAGGGACAGTTTTCATGCCTCTATAGTCTCTGACGAATATTATGGCTCTTCTCAATACACTTAAGTATATCTAGTAAGTAGAACATTATGTCCTGTCTCATATCATTTATCTAAAAATAGAGTTTACTCTACTACTAATCTACGTAATTGAAAGAATTCAAGGAATATTCAGTAAGATTGATGTGATGACTTTGTATTTCAATGATCAGTTGGTCAACTCGCTCATTCTAGGTCTGCTCTCAAATTTTACAAAAGCCATGAAATTTTTATTGTATGTAATATCAGTAGTCTACAAACCACTAAAATGCGTTGATATATAAATAAATATATTCAATGTACTGACTTTTTCCTTCTACACTTCTACAGCTTTCTTATGTAATATGTATAGACCGATGCAGAGATCAAAAGAACTGAAAAATTGAATTGCTCTAATGGTTCACAAGTGGAGTCGACTCATTACCTCGGGATTACCGGTGCAGAGGTCCAACTTCTCGACCACTGGGGCATCTGGTGAACCCAACCAATTTCCTAGCCAATTAGCCTAGTTTGTCTGTCTGCCCTACGATCCGGTCCTCATTATGTGCCGCATTCATCATGTTTCTATTCCAGTCCGTCATATTAGTATCCGTAATTTACATGGGTCGATTTCAGGCGTATTTCTAGCTGTTTTTTTCATTAGTGTCCTTCGATTTTTGCCGCGAAAGAGTGATACCAAAGTTTGCTGCTATATTTGCTGGAACGCGAATGAAAAAAACCCCCGCGCTCGATACGCTCTGAAATCGACAATAAATACTCCATGTAGTATTGTGTAAATTTGAATTGTTTTCAGTTATATCAGGATAACATTCAGTCTATATACCTAGATTTTATCAATATACGTGCACATTGTTATTTTTTTTATGGTCACAATAAAGTGTCATGTCCATGGACTAGGAATAGAATAGGAAGGATAATGTACCTTATTGTTTAGTTTAGTATGTTTATTGTTCAAAGCAAACAATGAGGTTAATAATTTTTGCCTAAAGGTTGACGTTTCTTGGTGTTTATTTATCATAATTTTCGTTAGCATCAGCGTAAACAAAAGTTACTCTACTTAGGCCCTATTTAGACGGGACGAGAACTCGTATGCGAGTTTCATTACATTGCGGGCTTCCTAGGTACAATGAGTTCATTCGATCAATTAAGAGGAAACAGGAGGGCAGTTTTTCCATACAAACGTAGTCCCCTGTTTCCTCCCTGGATTATGCCAGTAGAGCAATCATTTTTTGTCCAAAAATCTATGGCTACTATTGATATGTTCCTATGTTTTCCTTTTTACGATAAATTGATTCTCAAAAGAGATATTAAAATTCAAAAACCTAAAAAAAATGACAGATTAATGAAAAAATTAGTTAAATAGGTTAAGTTTTGGGGAAGAAATCAGGGGACTACGAAACGTTGTTTTCATGAAATTTCAAAAGGTATTTTCGGTCCAAGCTGCAGTTGTCTCTATCGCGCTCTGCGGGGGAGAGGCGGGCACGGGCAGTGCGGAATAGCGACACATTTTACAAATACCTAATTTTCAATTCTCTCGACCTTACTGTTTCCTCTTAAACGCCGCAATGAAATGAAACTCGCATACGAGTTCTCGCCTCGTCTAAAAGGGTCCTTCTCGTATCCATCATAACAACTAATTAGTAATTACTATTATTATAGTTGAAATGAAAACAGTTGGCAAATAGTTAATGGGCTATGAAAACAGATTTTAGCTGTTTTTATATAATCCTCTGTAAATGAATCACATTGTAATTTTTTATTCCGAACCGTATAAGTGTAATTAAAGTGACAAAGTACCCGAATGCAGTTCAGGTTGAATGGTTGAACAAAAAGCGCATGATAATGGACATTGTATTGAAGCTGCACCTACTTATTATACATGGACGTCTAAAGGATGCAGTGAATGCTCGTGGGACCGTACTAATGGAGTCGCACCTACTGCAGCGTTGTTTATGCAAATATGAGCTACCTAGTTACAAAATGAGTTGAAGGCCTATAGCATAAAGCAATTTACGCATAAATAAGGTTCTTAGCCAAAAATAACTATGGAACAAAGTATTATGTTATGATGCAATGTGTAGGGGGACAAACGTGCATCGGCCCTTTTATCCAGCCCCTTAATAGGTATTTTACCGAGTATACGTACAGTAGTCTTGATACAATAAATGGGGAATATGCGTGATATTTTTAGTTTACTGTAATAAAGCTCATTCATATAAGAAACAGTAGGTTTTTTTTTCGAATATCTATAAAAATAACCAAGATATAAGCCATCAAAGATTTATCTGTATCTCTTTCTAGCAAAACAATATTTTATAGTATGGAGTTTGTAGGGCGGCAGTGTACTATGACGTTATAGTCCATATCGGATCTCTCCTTCTAATCACTGTCTAATTAGTGCTTTCAAATATTTATTATCTTCCGTATTTCTCGGTCGATTTTAATTTAATTATCACTTTATGTCATTTTTTTAAATTAAGTATGCATATTCCCTATTCAGCCCACATGCGCCCACTCTAATCTAAAGGAAGCGTTTTCACTTCCGTTGTCTACTCGTTCTCACTCTCGTTGTCACTAACATTGTCAGTTTGGCCAGTGCTGTGTTAGTATCACTCAAAAACCCAGCTAACTGCCCCATAATGACCGATGAACGAGATGGTGACCCCTTAAACCTCATTTTTACCACCACTCTGTGATTGACTTTGACCAACCTGCCATTCTTTCGTCTTCTCTAATGTCTTCTTCTGTCATCTTTAATCTGTTTAGGTTATTTTAAAATCCACATCCATAATTTTGATCATATTACGAGCTGTTTATGCTATAGAAATTTGACACAGCATGGTCTTGCAACTTTTTATGTGATGTATGCTTTTGCGAGCGTCCAGTTTCCAGTGTATAACAATATCGCATATTGCTAAAAACTCCTTTTTTTTAAATTATTTTAGATATTTCATTCCTCGTTTGTTTGCTTTATTAAAACCGGGTCGGGCGGCTCGTGGCTTTTTTGTTAAAACTAGGAGCTTTTTAGGATATTAAAAGATCACATATAGGGTACAGTCAGCTGCAGAGATAAAGTAGCCCCTCTGTCATACATTCGTAGTATGACATAGGTACTTATTCAATTAACATCTGCTAGAATTCTAATATGCCAAAAATACTGCCGCTTTTTGATGGAATAAAGACTAGATATATAATACTTTAATACCATTATTTCCTAACAAAAATTTGCGTGATACAAAAGATTCAAGGTGTGGCGTAGGTATGTTACCGCCACAAATTCGTCATTTGTCACATGAGAACGAGTAATTCAGTCTCTAAGAGCAGTCATTTTTCCATTTTCCCTTATTACTGAAATAACATAACCGGTGGGATCGACCGAAAAGATTGATATACATACTCACGCACAAAAATATCATAATCTATATAACGACTTATTTAACTGCTCTCAGCCGAATTAAGGCCAATTTAGAGGGGTCGTAAAAGTTACGGCTATGGCAGAAAGGTAAAGGTTAAACTGTCATATTAGGTAATCTTGTCTGGGACGAACGATTTTGTGAAATATGGCTTATTTAGGGCCCTGATTACGGGATCCCCGGTGTTAGGTGGAATTGTGTTTTGATTTAATATGAGATACTTAGAATTTTTTTACTATTCAATGTACCCCCACTTCCCTCGTCCATGTTGTATAAAAATATATACGAATTAGATAACAACCGTCTAGATATAACTAGATGTATCTATCTAGATAAACATATTGAACCATTTGAACCAGTGAAAATTAGAATATATATCCGGTGAGTTTTCGTAGAGAGGCAATACGTGAGTTCTATGTAACGGGCATTCTCACGAAGTATGACTGCGTCTAATTACCGCGTCTCCATACATTTAGTATGAAAACAGCGTCGCGGTAATTAGGTGACCGCAGACATACTTCGTGAGAATGGCCGGTAAACGTCCTAGTGCTCGACAAAATAATGCCCAATATTTGCCACCCCGCTGTCACCTCTATTGCTGATGACTTAAAATTCAAGATGAGCCTTACTAATTAGCCCTATCGAATGGCCGATGGAATTTCCATACAATATTTTGGCCATTCTACCGTAATATTTATTTTGGGCGAAATTATATTTATAACATACTGTTTATCAGGTAGGCACTGCTGTGTCCACACGTCATAAATATCTTAATTCAAACTAACTTTAAATTGAGCATCTCCGAGAAGTTTGATACGTATTGATACAGTTATATCTTTGATTATTTAATTGGAATTTCCACAAAACATGATCCCCAAAATATCCATGACATGGAGCCGAATATGTTGGCAGCGTTTCCCTGCTGTATAGCGATGCCTATTCGCTGTGCGAGGAAGCTGCCAGCGTTTCAGTTACCACAGTGCCCTGTAAGGAATGCAACCTGGGTACCCGGGTAACCGACTTTATTTAGAGTCTGGTAAAACCCGGGTATTTTGACTCAGAATCCGGGTTAAAAATCCAAATATCCATAAAATGTCAGTACCCGGTATGTTCTTGGATACAAAGGCTGCATTATCGAAACAACGCCCACATTTCTCCTGCCAACAAAGTATCGACAGCCGTCGAACAGCGTCGCAAACTGTTAAACGAGTATCTTTAAAGTTCGCGTCAAACTGTACCTTCTTAATTACCTAAGCATAAATCATTATTATCTTCCTCGTTAAGTCATTAGGAAAACTCTTTCGAACTTTGTAACTGCTGACAACCTTGTGCTATCGGCTGAAGGCTTATTTTCCAATATTTTTTCATGATAACCTATCTTAATTAACAAAATTTGATTCTTATTAAACGCAGTCAGTTGTTGGTTGTTTTGCTTTTTTTCCTGCTTCCTGCAGACTTCAAGATTTACATTTATTAGAGACAATTACATTAATCACAAGCATTCAAAGCCTGTTGTGAATTTTGAATTTTTTTATCGTTTTAAAATAATTAATTCACTGGTCTCTAATAGAGCAAATTAAGTGTTTTTATAAGAGATACCTAGACAGGATTATTTTGAATTAGATTAAAAATATAATTTTGATACTTGAGTCATTTTAAAAAAAATTTACATAGTTAAGGGCCTAATAAAAACAAAATCACGATCGTTTCCTCTGTGTTACGAAAGTTAGGCATACAAACTATATGGGTAACTGTCATAACACAGAGGAATAAATTAAGTTTTGTTTTAATTAAATCCCTTGATTGTGTACAATTTTTTTGAAAATTACTCACTTAGCAATTTTTTACTTACGCGTTGAACTCTCATACTACTTGATACTGGTATTCTCATAATATACGCATAAATATAATTTAGCCATAGCCATACATGCTAAGGCTACACAGCTAGTCCATCAACAAGTCCATTCTAATCTCAACCCTGACCCGTATTCTGTGAAGTTTATGTACAACCGAACCAACTGTTTTACTGGACGCCTGCTTATTTGTACAAGCGACGTGTACTTAATAAGGGGACGAAAGTCCGTGTAAACTGAAACTAATCTGTTTAAATGAAACCCTTGAGTTTGGTAACACAACGCGTACGGCGAAGGACGAGTATACTGCCACCATATAAGGCAACCATTTGCTGTTGCAAAACAAGTGCTTAGCACACTTAGAAAGTGAATACATAGTATCATTAGTTCTCACACTAGGCTCAGCCTGCGTCATGCATGAGTCATGAGAAGCATATTTCCTTAATTGTGTAATTGTAAGTTAATTGATCTAGGGTGGGCACTTCTCCAGAAATATGTCTGCGGTCACCTCATTCATCTGGCCCTTTTTCATACTAAATGTATGGAGACAGATGAATGAGTCGCAGACATATTTCTGGAGAATGCCCGGGTATGTTATTCATCATCATTATCATCATCAGCCTATCCGTCCCACTGCTGGGCACAGGCCTACTATCCTAGACGAGCGTGAATAGGCTGTAGTTACGTTTTTGATACAAAAATATTAGCTGTTCATCATTGATTTACGTTCTCTACAAAATCTCAAATCAAAATCTTGTGAAATTCTTTTATTTTCAATTAGGAGTGTAATAAATAACGTAGCAACCGTCACTCTTCTATTGCATTGTTGTCGTAATAACCTAATATCACTTTTTCCATTCGCATTTCAATGAATCAAATGAATCGTGATGTAAAGTGGATTAGAAACCCTAAAGAAAATGTTCAATCTTAGCAAAATTCAATAACTCTGTGCAACACAGATAGGTAATTTCCTTTCAGAATCCAATCGCAACTTGGTGGGTCACGGTCAGGCTACAAGTTTCCAATACACGTTCGGATCCCTTGAATCAATAAAATCTAAGATCTAGCTTTTATCAATCTCATTCTCATATAAAACGGCAGAGAAAAACTTGTGATTGAAATAAATGTCGAATTTCTTTTAGATAAGGTGTTGACGAGTAGCTATAGCTACCATAAGCAAGTGAGTGGTGGAGTATAATATAGTACATTACACAACTAGGGTGGTAATACAAAAAAAAAGGCCGAGATCGCAGAAGTTTGCGGCCCGAGCTGCAAGCGAGGGACGTAAATATGCGATCGAGAGCTTTCTTTATTACCGTGTACCGTGTTGTGTACATAATTTTATGTCTACACTTGGCGAGGAAGCGGCTTTTTTCGTACGCGACGCGTGTGGAAAAAGCCACTTTGTGGCGAGGTGTGGCATAAAAATACAAAAATAATTTAATATTATGGCAAGATAGGAATGGCAAGCAATGTGTATTTTTGTATTTTACTTGAAAATAAAGAAATATGTCACCAGGCTTTGCAAAGTTGCAGTTGTTTTCATTTGAGCTAAGTATAATTATTTGTCATTGGATACGTGTGCCGTGTTATATCAGGAAACATATTAAATTTTCATAATAATTATTAATTTATCTTAGAAACAGTGACATGTGGGATGGTGAGATATCTACTGCATTTTGAATTGAGAAAATCTTAATATGTAACTTTAGGCTAAGCACGGGATTTGGAAATGACGTCACAGATTTATGTTACTGCTTGGTAACTCTTAATAATTACGACGTTGGAACATTATTTCCGGGTCAGGCCGCAAAAGAGAGCGATTCCGGTGAGTAACGACCCGGTCTAAATTGGCTTGGTTATTACAAAGATGGCTGTGAGATGGAAACAACCACTGACATTCAATAAAACCTAGTGGTATTCTCTTGCTCATCATATGATTATTCTGTGTTTACTTGAAGTTCAGGGAAAACTTACTTCTGTATAATCACAACTGAGTAACACACCCTTAGGCAGCAGCCGTTTGAAGTATATCCGCATTTTTTTGCGATATTAGGTTACAATGTCATTTGTGGTGAAACATTCACTTAGTTTTTAGCTTTGGGTTGTGTAAGAGGACAGAAAAGTATTGGCATGTATTGATGCTACGTGTTATGTTTTCTAACCCAGCTTCGATACCCGGAAACTGCCAAAGTAAAAAAAGAAAACAAGTACACGAATTAACCGATACAATGCAACCTAAATGTGTCTGGAGCGCAGTAGTTTTTCTTCCCACAAAAGGTACATCGCGCGCTTGAATGTGTGCGCGCCGTGTACGAACGCACTATGAGCAAATATTTACCAATGCGTAACAATGCTCCAGTATGAATTGCACTCACACAGACGTTCTATCACGCGTCTGTGTAAACATGTGTCGCGCGCTCCTAAACGGCCGAAGTTGGACTACTTGTTCGTCTTTATACTTTATCTGGACTTATCACGGAAAATATCAGATTTTTTATTAAGGTTCCTGCGACCACATACAAATGGATACATTATCACTCTCCTAGTCGTTTTCGACTACAGCGACTACTTCAACTCCGGTGTTGGTGGCGCTCGTGCGCTTTTGTGTGGCTTACGTACCCCGTACCCGATCTTGTTACCGAAGACTCTTGTGCAGATCGGGCACGTAAGAACGCCATGGATATAGTTATAGCTGATCACCGCAGGTGGCAGATGTGGCATGAAGCCACTCATCAAATGAAATCCCACAATATAAGCTTATACCTACTGACTGAATTTTACAATGATATATCCACAAGCAAATCGCACACTTAATAATAAACCGGGCTTACTCAAAAAAAAATCGACAATTTATTTTCAACCTCAAAAAGAATTCAAATGGTTTCAACTCAATTGCAGAATCATTTTGAGTTAGCCCGGTTTATTATTAAGGGTGCGAAATGTATTAATTTAAACACACAACGACTGTACATTGTCATCACGTTTATTAGTGGCCTGGTGGGCAAAATAAGCGTATATTTAATTATGTGGAAACTAATTGGTAATTAAGTACATTATTTTACGCTTAATTACAACACCGTGAGTGGTTAACGTAATTAGCACAAAATGTTGATCGATTTTTGACCGAGGCTAATATTAACAGAATGGCACGACTTCGCAAATATTGTATGGTTTTGTAGAGGGTTTTTTAGGTATATTGCTACTGATTGGGTACAGCTGAAAGAAACTCAAGATGAAGGCAGATGCATCTCACTAAGTTAAATATATATTGCATTGGAAACCCACAAGCGTCTGCCGCGTTAAGATCTCAGGCTTTTCAGTTGAAAATAAATCACTTTCTCTATTGAAGCCTAGTACCTAACGCACGTTACCTAATTCTGCCAAGGCCTCGATTCTTTCAAGCTCTTTTGTCAAGAAGCCCTCGAACTGCCGAAAGTTTAATTTCCTAACCCGATATTTTTTTCAAACTAGATAGTTTAATAACTAAGCTTAACCTATTCGTTGCGGATGGCACGACAGGCGTGTCATGAAGGTTGGTGTGTGGCGTCATTGCGCACTGAAAGGGTTAATACTACAGGCTGGGCACTTCAGATACCTATTTACATCTTATTGGACATGTTGTTGTTGACAAATGTTTAATATGTAATACGCTCCTGATAGCCCGTCCCTACTGAGCTTGGTACAAACAAGAGCCCAAGATAGACATAATTACATAACTAAGGTAACTTAATTGTTATCAAAGGTAACATTTGAAATAAAACTATTTACATGGAGGTAAGTCCGTTTTTAATTTTATTTAATTTTACATTCAATAGTGAAGAAAATTATTATATTCCCATTAGGAGTTGATTGGAACTTCCGGCTTATCAGGACAACGTTGTATCTATTAAAGAACCTAGCTACCTACTTAAAGAATATCATCAAGTGAGAGCCAAAACAAACCGTGCCAACAAACCCATCTCCATGTACCTGCTATAGTGATAATAAATAGATAGGTACCCAATTAACTGTATAACCCTACAAACATTTTAGTTAGGTAAGTAATGTTCCTTCAAAATATAAATATATTAGTGCGATTTGCCGTGTCGCTTGATGACATACTTTGTTCCTGTGGGGGCCGAAATTTCTTGGAAATAACCACGGTTTAAACCTTGACCCGCTGTGTCGCTAATTGCCAATATGGGGCGGCAATATACTACAATGTCATTTGTACCACGGGCAAAAGTTCTTTAAATTAAATTCATCGTCAGGAAAACTCAAAGGTTAGACATTTTTTATCGTAACGGCCACAAATCAAGTATCCGATGCGATTAGTCGTACTACAAAAACCTGGATTGGAAGATAATTATAAGTATAAGGGCAGGTGGGCACTGTGGGCGGGCAGTCGGTATGGAGTATGGGGGCGTCGTTTGCTTGGGAATGCTGTTTTAATTTAGGAACCTTAAAGATTTTTTTGAAATTAAACAAAAGTATGTTCAATTTTACTAACTGAAAACATTGATTGTATTTAGGGTAGGCAGTAAGACATAGATGTGTATACTATTAAAGAAACTGATACATTTTTAAGTAATTTGGAACGAAATTCACAAAATAAAAAATAAATAGGATAAAATATGTGCCGCAAAAATATGCTTCCGATTCACGTTGGCGGTCTTCTTAATAGAGTGACATACCTAATATACGTTACAAACTACTACTTAGTGACAGTTACCGCGTTAAATTATTACAATTCTTAACAGACTACAATCCAACAGTTGAGGAGCTTGAGGATGTTGTGAACACCTTTATTCAAATTAGTCATACAACTCGTGTTAGAAAAATTGAAATCACAAGGCACCTAAGAAACTGGTTTGATTTTTCCTTAAACATTGTATTGTATCCTTATAATACTAAGCCTGCTACATTCGAAACTGGATCTTAAAACTTTAGGTTAAAGCCTTTTCTGTCATTGAACATGGTATTTTGCTGCAAATAAAATTGCTTAGGAATGAATGGAAGCGCATTGCTTTGTAATTGTAGGTAGGTGTGCCTAGTCCTACGTTAGAGCAACATCCATTCCAACGCTGCATTTTAGAACAGCATAAGATAGCTAATACAGGCGCTTTGATAATACAACAAAGTATATTTATTGATTTATTTATACATCTAAAAATCCATATGGTAACAATACAATTAATACGCGAACGCGAATACTAATTAATATTGTAGAATCGTTACATACATTTTTATACTATACCCTCGCAAATAAAAGCAAGAGGGCATATGTAAGGAAATATTGGCGAATGAAACTAATTCGTTATCCTGTGAAGCTGTGACATTCCACGCCTTAGACGTCATGGCCCATTTAGTAAATTATTAAGATATTACAGTGTGCACAAATCGTGCCACATTTGCTGACGCTGCGGGTCGATACGGTCAACAGGCTCACGGCACACGCGAAATGTGAATCACGGCTGCGGCTGACGAGGTTATACACGCCTCAAAAGTTACCGCAGCCAATCGCTCTAGTTTGGTAATATAGTAGTTTGGTAGTCAATATTATTTTATTCTCCATAACCATCTTTCATTTTAAAAGCCAAGGACATTTATAGAAATTGAGATCGGAGCCCATTAAATTGAAGAAAACTTGTAGGTATTGCACACACTCACTGGTCTCTAAAAACAGACTAGGTAGGTACTTAAATTATAATATGCGTCATTAGACCTACCAATCTTAACTTTTCCAATTTACTTAATAATCGCTGAATTATTTGTTTATTGGCCTAGGTCATAGGTAAATTTTCTGTATCTGAGAGATTGCGAAAGTAAAAAATTTACTACGTCTTCAAATTAGGATTTCCACTTTATGTCTACGACAGATGTCCTATAAAATATGTGCACGTAGAATAACGTTACGCAAACCAGCCGCGGCTCGAAATGATAGTCAGCCTGATGAACCCCATTCGTATTAACTTAAACAAGATATCACCTTATTCTTAACTTAAGTCTTTTTTATTTAATTAATGATATAAAACATGTTAGATACTGTAAACGCAGTGTTTACAGTACCTTATTAAAAAAAAGTATTTTATAAATAGCTAATATTATAAAAGTCTTTCGTAATAATATAACTCAAACGTATAAAAAATTGTCGCGCTTGGTCTAGTCCAAGTGTTCGCAGAACAAATAATAAATTAACTAATTTATGACCATGACTGAGATTCTCAAACCTTGCTTACTACATCCCTTAATTCGTAGTGATAGTGACAATTATAATTACAATAAGGCTCAATTAAATTTAGTTTTTATGAGGGTTTATTTTAAGAATGGATTAATTAAATAAGGTAAATGCTAGTACAGGTGATGTAAAGTTTTTACTATCAACATTTATTCCAGAAATCATGTTTTATTCGGTAATTTGAGAACAGCTGCTTTGCACATGCAAGGTGTAAGAAATGTGAATTGTTTTGGCGACACATCTTTAATTTCAAAATTACATAAGTACATTGGATTTGTACAGAAGTTACGTTTTTTCGTTATTTTGAAACATTGTCCTTTTAAAGACAATAAGACGGATATTGTTAAAGTTAATGCTGTTATGTCTTTTATCCTGTTCATAATTGCGTGAGAAAGAAATGCACCAAAAACCATCAGGTCATAGAGTACTGGCGAGTTTAGTTAGAAGAGCGGTTTAGAGCACAGGCGGAACGAACCACAAAAATTAATTACGTAATATTCGGCCAAATATATTATGTCAATAATCGAATATAATTCTAATGTAAATCAAATATACTTACTAGAATTTACAGTTAATTTTGTGATAATTAAACTATATAAGTGTTAGTGTATGTAGTGTTAACTGAACTATTTGTAGACTTTAGTGCTTGTGAATTTGTACCTATAAGTGTGTGTGTGTGTGTTCAGGGAGTATTATGTTTATTGTTTAAGTTTAAATTGAATGTATAGGTTAAAGAATGAATTGAATGTGTAGGTTAAAGACGGTGTTCGAGTTTGGGTCATTTAATTTCTTAATGTTTATGTTGATATTAAAGTAGCGTGATTGTTATTTCAATTCTGCGATTCTTCGGTATGTACCTACGAGAGTTCGAGCGTTGCTATGCTATGAAGGAGTGTTCCAGTGAAAATCTAGGGTACTACATTATTCATTTTAAATCTTATTGTTTAGTATGGCAGAAAGGGAATGAGTGTGACACATGTTTATTTTTTTGTATGATCTAATTCAAAGCTACCCTAAACTAAAGTAGATTGTTAGGTATTAAGGGAATCTGCGCTCTAGTCATCACTTTGATGACTTATTAGTTAAATTCACTCCAATCTTATGTGGGAGCTACCGGGAGTCTTATCGAAATATTAGATTAGAATTCAACTTATAAACACGTAGGTAGGTAAAACTGGAAATGAGGCTAGTGAACTTACCCCGTAGTGCATTGAGACTGCTTCAGATCTAGTTATTTAGAAGAGCTGGATGTAGAGCTAGTGAACGTACCTCTTAGTGCATTGAGACTGCTTGAGATCTAGTTGTTTGTTAGGTAGGAACTAGTAAAGAGTCAGTGAACGTACCTTATAGTATATTGAGACTGATTCAGATCTAGTTATCATAGGTCATAGGAGAAGCCAGTGAAGGGTAGTGAACGTACCTAGTAGTGCACTGAGACTCCCAGATCTGGCTGTTAACTAGCAACGAATTAGTGAACGTACCCTGGAGTGCACTGAGACTTGTGGCTAGTTATGTGCTGATTAATGAAGGTAGGTAGTGAACGTGTCTTGTAACGCATTGAGACTCTTTTATTAGTTATGTATGCACGAACTTCCCCGTAGTCAGCCAATCTGGCTTCCTCTTATTAGGAAATCAAGGTGAGATGATTGAGTGAATCTTGTCGATTAGAATGTTAAGAGAGGGTTTGTTTGGAAAGGGTTTGTAGTTGCGTCAAAGGTCGAAGGGCGGGCAGAGTCGAGACCGCTGTGGTGTCTGTAACGACTTGTCCGTTTGGCCAGGTTTTAAGGTAGTGTGGAGACCCGGATTCTTAAAATTTTAAATAGATCTAGGTTTCCTATTTAGACCTAAAGGTCTGTTTTCCTTACGTTAATTGGAAAGTAGCCAGGTTGCGCATTTGCTTAGAGAGCAGAGTTATCTGAAAAGTCTGTTAATGTTATTACTTTTTATCTGTACAATTCTATTCGATGACAATGCGGTGTCCTTTGAACAACCTATTTATATGTTTATGTTTAAGAAAAACTGCAAAAAGAAAGATGAGTTGTAATCAGATATCGAGTGAATACTGTATTTTAATATTGTTATGACGTTTTCAGGGATATCGTAAATTACAACCCTTTTTTTATTAGAAGAACTGTTTCAGTCACCAGGGGTAGATTTGCCCCAGTTTAAAACACCTCAGGGCAGATGCGATAACTGAGGAAGTCATTTCACAGATATATAAGAAATGGGTCATTTGGATTTAAAAAAAAAGTTCTCTACGAGATTTTGCCGAAAATCACAGCTTTGAAATTTAAAAATGTATTGATCTTCATTAATCGAAGTGTAATAATCATCAGCTTAAAATCATTTTTACCAGAACAACATAAATAATGATAAAATTTTACAAACAAATAAACTTGACTATTTTTCGAATATATATTATCATGGGGATATATTACTAGTAGAAGGTGATATTAATTGCGGTGTTTTGTGTTCTTTACCGGTTGCCGAGCGTATGTTTAGTTAGACCGAAATCACGTATGCTTGTATTTAAATACGAAAGTACTCGTCCCAATGTAATCAAGCAGTGGATATGATTATAAAAAATCACAATAAGAAGACAACATAATTCATAATGAAACCAAGTCACGTAACCAGCTCTGCCAGAACGCGCTTAGGTGTGATTGCAGATTTTTATACCCCTGCATACAATCTGGAATCGCGAAACCAATCAGGTATCATTCGAGAAATGTCCGAGTAAATCCAGCAGCGCTGACCTAATAATATTTCTCAAGCCCCATAAGTCCCCAGTGATTTGGTTTGGTACCTACGAAGTCTGCGCAGTCGGAAATCGACCTAATTTCCTGAACGCGACGGACTACACCCAATCAAGTCCGCGCCGCTATTGGCTTCAGTCGTGTTTAATTTAATTACGTTAAGTTAGGCGATACGTTACGGCTTAGCCGTGACTAAGAACATCTTGTGTATAGAGTGTGTACGGATGGAGCACATTTGCATGTTCGCGATGCAACTGAGACCACCGGCTATGAGTTTAGAACAGAGTATCTAAAGATTATTTTCTATTTAAAGATTAGGTTTAAGAGATCCCTTAAAGGGATAAGTTCGTCTTTGTACATATACCTTTATTTTGTAACCCTGTACTTAGTCTTATTTTGTGCAATAAAGTGTTTACATACTTATTATTGTAGCAACAGACAAATACTGGAATATTTTGTAAAATCTTATTACGAAACATCAATCTTCGCATAATTCTTGTTTGTTTTTCTAAATATAAAATGTTTATGAAAATTTTACTCTATTATTTTAGAAGGATTTCGAATTTACTCAAAAGTATTTAACAAAATGAATGATCACTTGATATTTTTGAATGATAAAATACAGTATTGTTGGTAAGTAATAGAGATGCTTCCTATGTACATATAATTTTCTGCAGCGACCTGAATCGACCTATAAAGACAAATTTTGAGAGACTGTACTCATAAAGCGTGAAGCATTCTCTTCTAATAAATTCTAAACAATACACTCCCGAGAAATTCATTCTTCTAACGTCACGGTGACAGCCGCACAAATGAGTCTCATTTAGGAGAAATTACAAGTGGAAATTATATTCGAATTCAGGACGTAGCGTCCAATATTTTCCTAATTGTTGAGTTAGCAAACAAAAAAGTACATGGAAAGTACAAAGAACAACGTTTATATTTTGTGTGTGTTGATATGGATCAATCAAACAACAAGCATGTTAGTAATTACGAGATTAGATAAGAGTTTTTGAACTTTTTTAATAGACATCAACTGCCCCAATTCAATTTTCATTGCTTAGTTTATCATTTAAAAATCGGCCAAGTGCGAGTCGGGTTCGCACGTGAAGCATCCGTACCACCGCCGTTGAGCAAATAGACGCCAAATACACGTTTATTGTATGGGGATTTTTAAAGGTTTATGAACTCTCAAAGTAAAACAAATAAATGACCGGAAAGAAATAAGGTAAAAATTATTGTATTTTAGTAAATTTACTATCGTTATTTACCACTCGGTTAAAAACCGGTTTCTGGACTTGATAACCGGTTTTTAACCCTTGCTGTTAACGGGTTTATCGGTTAACTGGTTTGCATTCCCTACTAGGTAACAAAATATGTATACCTATCTCTTGCATAAAACTCTCTCATCCGTATCCAGTCGAGAATAATGGAATAGAAGGTTTACCTCGTCATTTACGGAACTAAGAATTACCTACCCCATAAGCTTTTATATAGAGGATACACCACGGCCCATTTTACCCTGCTCAGCGGGACGCGGAAAAATAACCCCGCGATGACATTGCTGTCAACCTTTCCAAACCTGTCCGAGTACCCATTTAATTTGCTGAAATATATTGCCCGGACAGCAGACAAATACGTACCTACGCTCTATATATAGCGTATTTCTATTAATGTGTAAGAGCATGTGGAGACTGAAATATCACGTTATATTTAATTGTCTAATCTGTTGGTTCAACTAATCGGAAAGGTAATACCTAGGTGCAATGGAATACATAATATTTATTTTTAATTAGAGAGCGTTCTAGTTTTCTTATCTTATAAGTAATAAAATATAGTTCTCCTTGTCCACAGAACTGGGCAGTCAGTGAGGCATTGAAGAGATTGGCCCGAATGTAGCAGTTTATGGAGGAGTGCACTTACATCGGGAATCATGGTGAGTGCTATGTTAATGTAACGATGAAAGAAATATTACATCTTATTGCAGCCGTTTGTGGCTTTAGCATAAATGAGTCAGTGAGCTGAATTTACTAGTAACGCCGGAATGTAGGTAACAGTGAAGGTTCCGTGGAAGGTAGGTATATAAGCAGACCTAAGATTTTTTATTCGTTAGTTAGTTATTTGGTCCGTTGATATCAATACAGGAATGAGTATGATACTATTAGTAGCAATAATAATAAAAAAAACCTAACTTGAGAAAATAATGATACATACATTAATAAATATGTAAACTAACGAGAGCCCAACCCTTGAAAGTTTAGGTGAAAAATAAGGCTGTGGTAGATAACTTATTGAAATACTTACACCTTTAAAATTCGGTTTAAAATAATAATTAATCACTTGGCAAACGAGAACTGGCGCAGACCTGCGAGAACTGGTGCACCGAAGCACCGATGACTGCAAGAACATTATGGAAGAGTAAGGAGCTACAAGGGTGGTTGTACAAGGCCCTTACGGGGCCCGATGTAGACCTGCTCGCGTTGGTGAACTGGCTACGCTTCGGTGATCTCTTCAGGGAAACCGAAGGTTTTATCTGTGCAATTGCCGACAACACAACAAAACAACTACCGGAGGCATATCCTGAAGAATGGTACGGTCGACATCTGTCGGGCATGAGAGTCTATCAGGCTCCGGTTGTTCCCATCTAGCTAACGGCGAGTACTTGCACAAATACAAGCAGAATCAAGTAGCCAGGATCGTTCACCATCAACTTGCTCTTCGATATGGTCTTGTGCAGTCTGAGGTGCCGTTACTAAGTATAAGTATTTTGTAAAAACCTTACCTAAGTATCAAATAAATAAAGATAATTAATAATATATCAAGACAACTAGTGCCTAGGTATGTAGGAATAAATAGTAATTAACTAGTTCACGGAGTTTTTATGATTATCATTTACTTAAGTACAATAAATACACTTATCTTTTTTTCTTTTCAAAGACAAGACAAATAAATATTTATTTCAACATGCCACCCACTTACTTGCAACGTACCACTTGTAATGCTGCTTTAGGAGAAAAAAAGTTAAAAAAAAGTTTTAAATAATTTTAAGAGTTTTTAGACAAACAACGAATTTGAGAATATACTTACATTAATTCAATCACAAAAATATTCTAAAGATTCACAATACAAAATTATATTATATTATTTAAGTGCTTGATAAGTTTTTATAACCTGAGTATTTTCTAGTTACGACTTGAGACGCAAATTTATATGTAGATGTGAATTTGCATACAAATCTTTTGTTACGAGCCGTTTTTGTTTAGAGTCGCTTTACTTTACATTTCAAAACACAAAGTAAATCTATATTATCTATATAAAAGCCCGCATAGTCCTGCCTGACTGACTCATCAACGCACAGCCAAAACTACTGAAGCTAGGAACTTCAAATGTTCACAGTAGATTGCCCATATGACGTAGGTGAGAGATAAGAACGGATTTTTCGAAATTCATCCCCGAAAGGGTTCTAATAGGGGTTCATAGTTTGTATGGGGGCTGTACATTTTTTTGAGAAACAAATTTAGAATTTCATGTATAGACTTAACTTAAGCATTACATAAAAGTGATTTCGCCGTTTTTCGAAATTCATCCTCTAAGGGGTTTAAATCGGGGTTGAAAGTTTGTATGGAAGGTCTACTATTTTTAAAGTAAGAGGTTTGAAACATCATGTTTAGACTCTTCATAAAAGGAAAGTGATTTCACTGGTTTTTTTTAACTCATTCCCGAAAAGCTTAAATAGGGGTTGAGAATTTGTATCGGGTAAGGTTGCCAGGTCGCCAAACCTAATAGCCGGACAGACAAGCCAGTTTGGCCGGACATTTGGGTAAAAAAGCAGTTTGTTTGGAGCTCAATATTACTTTGTATGTTTATATTTTGAAAAATATCGTGATGGATCTTGATAAATTACCTATTACATACATATATTCCCTCATTATTACGTATTTCATACTTTAATTGCTCATCAGCCAACGAAACATTTTGAATACGCAATCAACGTACTCGTACACGCGTGCCATGTGTCGTGTGATGGGAATTGTCTCTTGTTAATTATGTTGCCATTTAAACTCAGCTGAGTCAAATTATTATTTATTTTCTGGTTTATTAGACCGTTTATAATTTAATTTTAACAGTTAAAAACCGAAAACCTACTGCTTGGATGGATTAAAATGGCCGCCGGATAGCCAAATAATTACGTATTATTTACGGCGCAAAAATACCGCACATTAAACCGTGCATAAAATCTGGCATTTTGTTTTTTTTTTACTTTTCCTCTTGACAGTCTTACCATCATGACGAATCTAATGACGTATCATTTATCAAAATCGTTGAATAAGAGCGGACACATAGGAATGGACATAATACATATATACAGGTCAAACACATAACTCTCCTTTTGGGTTTCGCCGTAGCCGGGTAAAAAAATACAATTCATATGTGACATTCCGCGGGTAAAGTACCTTATGGATATTGTCGCTTGCGTCCTTCTATCTTAATGGCCTATAGTAATGGAGTCCTTTACCCGCGAAATGTCACATGATATGAACTTTACTAAAAATAAGGTACCTGCACGTTAGTGAAATTTGCATTCGATTCGGCCGGCAAGCACTTTCGGTTCTTTCAAAATTTATGGGAGATAGCCAACGCTGCAGGTTTTCCTTATAATATAAATAATAATGTACGTTTATTGCACTTTGAAACCATAGTTAGCTAAATAACCTGTTTCAATAAAAAATTACGCAAACAACGCATATACTTTCTTGAGTAGTCCAAGCAAAATACGTAATTGCCTTTCCCTAATGTTCTAAGAGAATCATACGCATACGATACAGTGTAGAATAACACGAGAAGCTAAACAAACTGAGCAGCGGATATTTTCTCGGCCGCAGACTAGATAATGCAATAAATGATGGCGGTCGAGAAAATAAATAACATCTAATGATTCTTCTTAATAATGTTACACTACACCCCGAAGCTGTTTTTCTATAGCTTCGCTACTTATATTTAGGCATTGTCTTTGTGTTGGTACTGCGAATCTTATTGATAGAACATTCTTATTTTCTATTTAATTGTAAGGTGAAATTTGATAAGGTTTAATGATTGAATTCTCTTATGAATAAGTGTTTACTTTCATACCGCATCCTTAAAAGGTCTATTGATCTAACAAAAAATGTGCGTACGTCACGTACGTATTGCGTTACCACTTACCATGCGAGACGATATTTTTCCGAACTATTTTTCATAATTACAAATTAAATTGAAATAGTACATTACACAACTAGGGTGGTAATACAAAGAAAGGCCGAGATCGCAGAAGTTTGTGGCCCGAGCTGCAAGCGAGGAACGTAAATGTGCGATCGAGGGCTTTCTTTATTACCTCCCGTGTTGTGTACATCACGTTATGTCTACACTTGGCCAGAAAGCGGCTTTTTCCGTACGCACAGCAGCGCACTTTATGGCCAGGTATGGCATAAATGTATTTTCCATTCCGTACCGAATAAATTTAATATGGTTGGTATTTCTCATATTTTGTAATCGAAGGCGGAAAATACCCACTTAACCGCAATGTACTCGAATTAAACAATATCGAATGCTTTCACATCACATCGAAGAGTTAATTTATACTTACAGGCTTCATTCCATTTTGAACGATTGGTCATGTACGTAGAGTCGGTAATACAATGTAATTTTAAGTTAATGCAAATTTTGGTGAATTTTCCAGCTAGTTGAAACCAAACATCTGTGTATTTGGGCTCATTTTCGGTAATGGAATGATTATAAAACTGTTTTTAGTTTCACCTTTTAATATAGGTCCGAGTAGTTATAAAAAACCGGTCAAGTGCGAGTCGAACTCGCGCACCGAGGGTTCCGTATGAATAGTTCAAGAAAAACTAATGCTTTCACATCACATCGAAGAGTTAATTTATACTTACAGGCTTCATTCCATTTTGAACGATTGGTCATGTACGTAGAGTCGGTAATACAATGTAATTTTAAGTTAATGCAAATTTTGGTGAATTTTCCAGCTAGTTGAAACCAAACATCTGTGTATTTGGGCTCATTTTCGGTAATGGAATGATTATAAAACTGTTTTTAGTTTCACCTTTTAATATAGGTCCGAGTAGTTATAAAAAACCGGTCAAGTGCGAGTCGAACTCGCGCACCGAGGGTTCCGTATGAATAGTTCAAGAAAAACTCTATGGCGATTAGTTTAGTAGGAGCAAAAAGTATGTATTACGAATTTTGCAAATTTCTCAAGAACTGTGCAAGTTAGGAAAACCATTATATTCTTCCTGTAATATTTAGGATGACATTAATCATTGGTAATTATTACAGATTTTTCTGTTCAGTAACTTAGAAGATAATAGGGGGGAATGGTATTTTTTTTGACGTTTTTCGTCATAAATCAAACACTACTTACTTAAGAAAAAAAATAAAAACGCCATTTTAATTTACAAATCAAGCCCTTTCATTTGACACCCCACTCGATATAATAGCCCTATTTTCAATTTTCAAAGTCCCATTACGGACCCCTTTAAAAGAAAGTAAGAAAGGCATAAGATTTTTTTTCCGTCCAATAGGCTCGGGTTGGCAGTTTTTAACACTATCCTAAATTTCAAGTCGATACCATCCGTAGATCCTGAGATATCTTGCTGTGACAGACGGACAGACGGACAGAGTCGCACCATAAGGGTTCCTTTTTTCCATTTTGGTACGGAACCCTAAAAATGTCATCCCTTTTGGCAAAAAAATAAAGAGGAAGAGGTAAGTGCGACAAATTAAAGCAATTTAGCATAGTGATGTGCTCGAGCTCACGTGAGAGAACTTCACTTGAGTGATAGTGGTTATTACGAAATTAAGTAATTATTTTACTAGAATAGGTGACTTCAGGCTTATTCTGAATTACGTAACCAATACCACTCAATACTTATATACTTCAATATGGTATTTCAGTTGAAATTGACCATTTTATTAAGACTGTCTCTTGTAGGAAATAATCACTGATAAATGGCTTCAAAAACATCAATCCTCCGAATACCTAGCTACTGAATTAAATGAAACTACTTAACACTTGGCGCTGCTCCTGTCATGTGGGTTTCAAATTGAAACCCACATGACAGAAACTTTCAATCATGATTGAAACTTTCAATCACAGAAATAATATATCGAGGTAGAAGGAAAAAAATTATGTACCTCGCGTGCTAAATAGAAGTGGCGGCGACCTACTTTGCACGCCGTTAACTTCGGTTACCGTCAATATTATTAATCCCACTAATATTATAAATGCGAAAGTTTGTGAAGATGTTTGGATGTTTGTTACCTTATAACGGGGTAACAACTGGATGGATCAAGCTGAAATTTGGCATGCAAGTAGACCACGTCCTGGATAGAAACATAGGATACTTTATATCCCGGCAAAGAGTTCCTTTGGGACAATAACGGGAACAACGCGGGCGAAGCCGCGGGAAAATGCTAGTGTGATATAAGTTTGATAATAATGGTATAATTAATTGTTCAAATACCACCAAATGAAATGGAAAATGTATTTTTCCACCACTAAATTACACTTTTGGCGTCAAACGCCAAGCGAAAAACGTCACACGCTTAGTTCCCATACAAATCGACGAACTATTTCCTTCTCGATATATTTCTGTGGTTTATCCCTATATATCCCTCTTATAAGTGGGATAATGCTGCAACATAACTACAATAATAAGGTTCATAATGTTACAGTAATATTTTCAAACAATCACACGTAAACAGTAAACACATATATGTTACAAAATATATACGATATATAAACGAACTTAGAATATTCTGCTTGGCATGCATATTTGAAAATTAAAACGAATGCCTCCAGACTGGACGAGTCGGCCGAGAACAGCTGCGGTCTAGATAGGCTGAAATATTAATAAGGCCCCTGTTAGGGCCTTTTCAGAACAGAACCCACACTTATTCCAAAGGAAACGAAACCCAGATGCACAAAGAGGGTAGTTCTCTGCGACTAAACAGTCGCAACAATCACATCATTACCATCGCCACATTATGATGAGCTCCCTATAAACTATGGAGTCGTTTTCGGTTATCTTGTAGAAGTCGCGGGCCTCTGCTATTTTTATCATAATGATCCTGATTGCTTTTGTAAAACGGCAAATAATAGTGGCGATGGTAATGAAGCAAGCAAAACGGTATAAAATCGCAGAGAACTACCCAGGAACGCTTTGGAATTTGCAAATACCTCTTCTATTAGATGACAACGTAAGTTATATCCGCGAATACTCGTTTCGGCTTTAAACATTCACTAGCCCACTTCATAATAACTTCAAAGCAAATACGGGTAAATTGTTACCGTGAATGTTCGAAAACGTAGTCCTAAAGATCGCTTCGGAGTTTTCGCGTCCATAAGTTAAAGGTTCATCGTGAGAGCGGGAAGTTCTGCGCATTTTCTTTTCTCCTCCACAAGTCCACATCCTATAACATTCGCTTTAAGGTGATTCAAGTCGGTCGGTTTTCCATATACACCAAAAGAGGGTCATTGTTTGCTTCTGCGGCATCAATTATATTTGAAATGTGTTTAATTGTATAGCTTGATACATTTTATTTGCGCGAAATGACATGAGAACTCTCAAAAAGTCGAAATGGTACATTACACAACTAGGGTGGTAATAAAAAGAAAGGCCGAGATCGCAGAAGTTTGCGGCCCGAGCTGCAAGTGAGGGACGTAAATATGCGATCGAGGGCTTTCTTTATTACCTCCCGTGTTGTGTACATCATTTTATTTCTACACTTGGCCAGAAAGCGGCTTTTTCCGTACGCGCAGCGTGCGGAAAAAGCTACTTTATGGCCAAGTGTGGCATAAAAGTATATAATTTTAGCAAAAAACGTTTAGTTTCAAATGATGCCGATAGATGACGCTGATCTCAAAGGCCCAGTGTCACGTTAATTCTGCTTTTTTGGGACTTCTCATGCCATTTCGCGCAGACAACATGTATCAAGCTATAAAATAAAACACATTTCAAACATACGAGTAATTGTTGCTGTAGAAGCAAACAATGACTCTCTTTTGGTTTGTATGGAAAACCGACCGACTCAAATTACCTTAAAAAATATTATATTTATTTTCAGATTACACAGATCCATAGATTGTTAGTTACAAAACACTTATAAAACTACATTAGTGAACTAATACTAATGAGATTACATACACACACACAGAAAACCTAAACTACTTATTTTTTTTTTTTTTTTTAGGTTGTACGACATGAAGGTCGGTGTATCGACGGAGAATATCCGAGTCCCACCTCTCGGCTATCATTTTCAGGATGCTATTAGAGTTCCCTCTCATCTGCAGCACCACAGATGCCGTCTTTTTCCGTACTAAGGCATAAAAATCCTCAACGCTTAAATCAGTTTTAACTACTCAGCAAAAAAATACGTCCCTAAACTTCAGTGCCCACTTAGCAAGTAAACATGAAATGTTTGATATTTTGACTCACCCCTTAATGACCCAGACTAATAAATAATGTAAAGTCTAAGTAAGAAATAGTTCTAAAGGAAGGTACGGTTGAGGTCACTGAAGTATTTGGTCTTATACTTATCAGTAACCGAAAGGAAGAGGTACATCTCCGTATTCCTTATTTTAATATTAAGCAATAATTAATTAGCAGTTGTGTAAAAAAAATTTGGTACATAATACATAAGTATGTATCACACACAAAACGTTCACTTTTTTATTTTCAAATACTTATCATGTTTATGAAAGTGTAGTTGTTCATAATGCCACCCAGTTTTCTAAAAACAACTCCATCAACGACTTTTAAAATTAAGCAAATAATCGCAAGAATTAAGAATTTTAATTTAAATTCTTTTCTGACATTCCCGCAGAAATCTGCCGCCTAATAAAACGCGGGACGCGTGGACGAGTATCCATTCATTTCGCTAGCTTTCGAGTTCCTTTCCTAATTAATTCTCTTCATGAGTTCATGACTTACATTACAGGTGGAGGTGAGCGTAGACGGAGAATGTAACTACCCACATACTTTTATATTTCAATTCTTTACTAAATTAATTCTTTAGTTTTTCTCTAGTAGGTAAGTTCTACGATAATAACTAGGCCCAGGAGCCTTGCTTGCAAAAATGTTATTATGTAGCATTAAAAATGTGACTTCCCGCACTGTCCTAGCCACGGCTCTTACCTTTATAATAATTGAATAGGATAGTACAGTGTTTTTCAAACTATTTCATGGCAGTTTTCGCTTGAGGTTTCTTGATCCCCGCGAGCCCCTTCTAGAGGCGCAGGGACCCCCTGAGCCTCTAGTCTAGAAGGGTTTTTTTTTAAAGCCTGACAAACTTGCACTTGCTTACTGATTGTTGCAAAAATCGGACCCGGTGGGGGCCGTGGCGTTCCCTGGGGTCAAACCAGGTCGCTTGGCCGGACCACTTTGAGAGGGTCGAGCTAGGTGGGGGCCGGGGGTGCCTTGGATCGAACCAGGTCGCTAGATAATTATGTATTTCTGCATGTCAGTACCCGTCAGTGGCGTGGTGTAAAAGATATCCTTGGGCAAGCCGGTGCAGATTTGATGTACATTTTCCTCAAGAGCTGTAGAATAAGGTGCTCAAATGCCTGATATTAGGCAAGCTGGTAGGAATCGAGTTCTTTGGACGCTACGCTACTGGTACCCGTTCATTCATCGGCATGTGAAATCGTGTACCTACTCATTAAAGCCAACGATGTCAAACCCCAACATTGACGCTGTACGGATTTAAATCGACCTCGCTCGTGAAATTGGGCCATTGAGAGACTTCCATTATAATGAGCGGTAGAGTATAATAAAATATTAATTTTCTTTGCATATTAGTTTTTTTAATAGAAGATGTTTGCGTTATCTCGAATACTTTCAACGTATTTCAGGTGGCTTTAATGTTAAACCTGCGAAAGATTAATAAGTACAGTATGTCGTTCTCAAGCAGAAGATAACACTTACTTAGATGACGTCGTTATAAAGAGAAGGCTTTGAAGATGCAATTAAAAAACGTTCGGTAAAGTGGTATCTTATGCCTGCAAATGTGATACATTTTAGGTGCCTACTCTTATACCATTTATATCAAATTATAAAACTCTACCGCACATGCCCACGTTCTTATTTTATCGCATAACACGATATTCACGAATAGAGAAAGTAATAAGTATTATATTTCATCCTTGTAATTAAATCGTAAATTATATTATGTGCTATAAAATGAACTTTTGAAACTTTGATTTGAAATATGCGCAATCTGTAGGTAGGTACATGTGCGCTCTGGATTTGAAAGAATAAGGTGTTCGGTTTATTAGGATTTGGGTCTGCATTATAAGTTCTTGGCCGTTAGTAAATATCTACGTGTAACCGGTCTGAAATTACCGATTAATTTTGCAGTCAGTCATTTATTAAGGAGGAACGTTTCAGAGAATTTTCATACAACTTTCTCACCTGTCACATGCACTTTCTGTATTTGAAGCCTTATTATGTAGTTCGATAGCACTCTTCCTTCTAATCACGCCAATAAGGAAAAATACCGACAAAATAAGATATATTCCAAATAACTCCATTCGAAAAATAATAAAATTTGGCTTTGTATTCTGCCAAAGTCTATGAGTAATATTCTACCAAACCCGTGAATCAAACTTTCTTACAGCGCAAAAATAACAGAACTTAAAGTAAGTAACCGTATGACAGAGTAGATAAGTACAGCTATATTAGCATAATAAAAAGTTTTAATAAATTAATACGATATAAAATATGTTTTTGTTCTTTCTTGGTTTGGCTAATAAGGAAGTATACCATAAAATTATACCAACTTATTTAGGTCAGTAAGTCTAAGCATACGATTTACATGTAAGTTACATGCACAACTGACTTTTGATATAAGGCAGGTCAAATTACAAAAAAGAAGTAACCAACAAATCGGTAATATAACAATATATTGGATAGGCTAACAATATATTGCGAAACTCCATCTACCGAAACTAAGTCAAAAACTTATCAAATAGATTAAAATGGTGCCAAAATATGTAACGCAACATGACCTGTCACACTGTCATAATAATAATGAATTATTGACAGGCACTGATTACCGCTCGTGCCCAAAATACGGCATTCCCGAAATACCACATTTTTGATTTATCAGATTCCTGTCTTACCACATTCCCGTTACATTAGATTATAAAATCGTAAGTTACTCGGCGGTCTAAATGACTTTGTCGGATGTATTATTTTGAGAATCTGGTTTACGGAGAATTTGATGATCGAGAATCAGGTATTTTAAAAATCTGGTATTTTAGGAATGTGATATTTTGGGAATGGGCGCTAATTACGAGTACTGACAACGGGTACGCGTGTGTGAGAGAATGTGGAAAATTGCGATTTCTTTAAATACAAGCTTGTGATTATGCAAAAGCAAGACTGTTCAGTTAAAATTAATTACATGTAAAAAGATGCAAGTCTCGCAACGCAGTCCTTTTACAACAAAAAAGTTTTGAGATGTAATATTAAACCAAGTCAGTACCGGGGGTATGACCACAGAACTCTATTCCCACCGACTTGCCTATTATTTACCCGTGAAGGATGGTACGGCCGTGCCTTTGTTTTACTCGACTTAGCGGGGGCACTACCTTGCCCCCAGATTGCGATTTAAGCTTATCATTTTTTACCGGTCATGCCACTGCTTACAGATCATAATATATAAACATTCGCTTGGGTTAGCCAGTAAACAATAAAATACCTATGCAAGAGAGTTTCAAAGCCATCTGAGTGGATAATATTGGTCACTTGTTCTATGCCTTACTTTCCCCCCTTAAATGTAGGTAGTTTCCTTTCCTTCCATAAAAACGTATTTAGACTGCAATAACCTTGGCCACACAAGCGCGCTCACTGTGACCTTATGCATAGGGATGTGCAAAATTTACATCATGAATACTTTATTTTGACATGTGTGCAAGTTTCATAGAGCACTTGTTTTCCTTAGAGAGTAAAAAAGAATTTAAAAATTAACAGATCTAAGCATTGTTTATCAAACTCCCTATAACAACGATTAGCGTTATACTTAGAAACTGCGTGATTTTTCACTGTGATATTTTTCAAAAGTCGTTTTTAGGCTGCCAATAAATATGTCTTTAGCATTGACGTATGCTTGAACACTCTTGTGTCCGTGTTATATATGATATTTAGATATTTACGCAGGTATTTAATTGTTTCAGAGTTTGATGACAGTCATCAAGTTCGGGTACACCCTAGTGGTGGTGACACTGCTTTTGATGATATGGGCCTCACTATCCAGAGCGTTAGAGGTAAGTCATTAAACTGATGTAAGTTTTACCTTAGCTTTTAGCTTTAGCTACGGTCTTAGAGTGGTTCTCCGAAATGGAATCTCATTTGTAATCTACTCATCGTTTGCGTAAAATGTATATTTGTAGTATTTTGGGACTACCTACCATAAAATTCCACTTTATTAAACGCACGTAAAAAACCTTGCTGGACCAGAAAACTAAAAGACATCTACTGGACTGAACATATTTTGTTATGCAATCAAATTGAGGGTCGATTTATTATTTTCCTTTGAACAATGAGCAGAAAATATTACCTTACGCTTCACTAATATGGTGCTCACGTCGTGCGAAGTAAAACTATTTCTGCTGCATGATTTTAATATGCAACCAAACTTTTCGCACGTATAATGAGTCGACCTTGCGCCCTGGAGTACGTATACCTACCTACACCCACATTAATATTCAACTATTACGTACGAAGATGAACTATAGTAGGTGGCTGTAAGTAAGAACCATATTATTTATTATGATTGGAAAGTTTATCATTTGTTCATCCATTCATCGTTTTCTAATGCTAAGCTTAACGGGCTGTCACTATGTCCGTAAGCTACGCTATTCTATAGGTACATAATTTTCAATATCAAACATAGATTCATAGATAATCTTGATGTTAGTGTTAAAATTTTACATTATTATGATTCTAGAAATTTAAAGGTGTATGTGAAGTCCCCAACCCGCATTAGGTCAGCGTGGGAACTACGAGCCCCGATGCATAAAAGTTCGTCTAGAACGAAGCACCTATCACACTTTTTTAGGGTTCCGTACCAAAATGGTAAAAAAGGAACCCTTATGGTGCGACTCTGTCTGTCTGTCCGTCTGTCACAGCCAGATATCTCAGGAACTACTGCTGCTATCGGTTTGAAATTTGGAATAGTGTTAAAAGTAGCTAACCCGAGCTTATTGGACATAAAAAAAATCTTGTACCTTTTTACTTTTTTTTTAAAGGGCTCCGTAATGGGATTTTGAAAATTGAAAGTAGGGCTTATATATCGAGTGGGGTATCAAATAAAAGAGCTTAATTTGTAAATTAAAATCCCGTTTTTATTTTTTTTTCTTAAATAAACAGTTTTTGATTTATGGCGAAAAAAGTTTAAAAAAATACCATTCCCCCCCTATTATCTTCGAAGTTACTGATCAGAAAAATGTGTCATAATTACCAATTATTAATGTCCTCCTAAATAGGGTACTTGCCTGTAGTCAATATAAATTACTTCACGCTAGCCTTGAAATCTGCTTTCGAAAATTTGCAAAAATCAACTAAAATTCACCTATTTAACGTTTTTAAACGATTTTTAAAAGACCAAAAGCTATAAATGAGGAGATGATTTGATGTTTGAGCACAATGACGTCATTATGCTTTTTTTCATAGAAACTTCATACTATCCGAGCGTTTTGACAATTCATAAAAAGTAACTGATTTGATCTGTCAGGAAAGTACCCTATTACAGGAAAAATATAACGGTTTTCCTCACTTGCACCGTTTTTGAGAAATTTGCAAAAATCATAACACATACTTATTTGCTCCTACTAAACTAATCGCCATACAGTTTTTCTTGAACTATTCATGTATCTACTTATTAGGATTATTATTATTATTAGGAAGACCGTTATATTTTGTCTTCCTAACTGGAATACTTTTTTAAAAATTTACAAAAATCTTAACATATTACCCTCCCTACGAGAGCCATCTAGCGGAGAGTAGCAAAACTAAGCGATGGTTTATATCAGATTACATAAAAAATGTCTATTAAATACAATGATCACTCATCAGGAATCGGGAAAAAAACATAAAGTAACAATAATTATTAAAAACTCTATAATAGGAGTATGTTAGGAAATTTGACACTAGTAAATACCATAAAAATGAAATACCACTAGCGCCATCTAGGGACACAAATCTAAAATAAAGTGTGCTTCAAAACATGATTCCTTCATGAAAAATGATACATGAGAACTAACTTAGTTGACAAACAATTATTTCAATCAGCCAATAACAAAAAGTAACGTTTAAATTTAAATTAGAAGTAAAATTTACGCGCTATTAAGTATCAATAGATGTCGCTGTAGCATACGCATTTTTCCTGGTTTAATAGAGCTAAAGTGGGTTAAAGGCAGGGTTGCTGTTAGTCGTAAGGTTGGTCTACTTATGAGTTTATACGGAACCCTCGGTGCGCGAGTCCGACTCGCACTTGACCGGTTTTTTTAAATACTCATTACCTGTTTAGATCTAACAACTGAGTGATAGGACCAATATGATAGCTATCTTTAATGTATTTTGATTTAATGATAAAGTTTCCATGAGACCGTTATTGTTGAATTTTTTTTCTTGAAAAATTATTGTCCGAATTATATTGTGCTCTCGTACAGCTGTTCTGCACACTTGGGCTCAAAGCAACATTGTCGGTATATCGCTGTGCTGTGTTGTTTTCCTTAGTACGGCCCTTCTCACACCTTTCGAGCTCGTGACAAAAAATTATTTGAATTAGAAAATTGAATAATTTTTACTCATCATAAAATACGTATTTCCTGTCTTTTAAAATTGTTAGGGTAAAATATTTTTATTTTAAATAAAAATATTAGAGCACCTGTATTAAACAGTATACATTTTTTATCTCAAACATTTTTTCCTAAAAACTTGTAGAGCCTAAGAAAATGCTTTTACTAGAAGAGAACTTTTGCATCGGGGATCGTACAGCCCATTCACTCATATCTGAGAGTAGGCCTGTGCCCAGCGGCGTATACATATAGGCTGAAGATGATGATTTGGTCACCTTTTCACGGATAACAAACAATATTTCCAGCTGCACGTGGACACAGGGCACCCGCCATGCCTGTTCCAAGCCCTGTGCACGTGCTCAAAGCCCGCCGGAGACCTGGGCATTGTGACGTGCAAGCACGTGCCTATCCTGCGGGTGCCGGCTGCCGTCAATAGCTCCAAAGTTTTCACGCTGCAGCTCACTGGCAACAGGATTAGAGACCTGGAACCGCATTTCTTCCAAGCAACAAGTATGTACTAAATTCTGGTTTCTATAGTATTCACACACGAGTGTTTTAAGGCATAATTGCGTACAGTTGATGCATACATTGTTTTATCTACACACATAATATCATAAACCCTCTACTATAATACGTTCAAAAATCCTAAATTACAACCAGCATAAAGATAAACTGTTTTGTTAGAACAAATTTCTTATCTGTGAAAATGTTATTATCGCTTCATAATAACATCGTCGTCAGCTGATATGACGTTTTATTCGAAATTAAATGTCAATTGCAATCAATTTCGTCAAATCTTGTACGTTTCGTGTCGAACGATGATAGTTGAGCCCGAATCTAATTTGTCTCTGATTAAAAATAAACTACGGTTGCGTGACCTGCGCCATTTGACATTTTGAATTTGCGGTTTTTGAACACATTATAGAGAACGTATAATATGTGTGCAGATAAAGCAGTGTATGCAACTGTACATAATTAAGCCTTAAAACACTCGTGAGTGTGATCTTATAATGAACTCGCCTGACCCACACTCGTGTTTTAAGGTTTCTCATTATGTATCAGTTGCATAAACTACTATTAATATAAATCCTCCATTATGTATTCGGGAACCAGGAAGATTGTCCGCCATTGCACCACCATGGCCGACTAGATTTCAAATCATGACCAACTAGATTTTCATACATTATAATACACTAGCACAAATAACATACTGATGTTACCTTAATAGTTGCAATAATAGTGGTCATTATATGCAGTTTCTGAACGCATAATAGAGCATTTATGATGTAGATATGATGTGTGTATATAAAACGATATAATATCACTCATATGTTCTGATTCGAAATTATCACGTTCCAGGTCTCTACAGACTGGCGATAAATCAGAACCCTCTGGAGACGATCCACGAGGAGGCGTTCTATGGGCTGGACAACACGCTGTGGGAACTAGAACTGAAGCAAGACAAGCTGACCAGTGTCCCGAGCCGCTCCTTGCGCTATCTACAGAAGCTGAGACTGCTAGACCTTACTGGTAAGCATATGATCACTTTATACTAAATCTGAGTTATGTGGTAAATCTATTCTAGTTACACAATACGAGTAGTTTCACAACTTTTTAGGTATTTGGATTATTATTTTCTAGCATTTACCCGCAGCTTCGCCTGCGTTAACCCCGTTAACTGTTTACCGGAATATAAAGTGTATGTTTCAGTACAGGGCTTTTTTTTTTTATTTTTTTTTCACGATAGGTAAGCATTTGACTTTGATCTCACCTGTTGGTAAGTGAAGATAAATGTAAAATTTAATGGTCTACTTGTGTGTCAAGTTCCATAACAATCCATTCAATTGCTACCGCGTTATACAGAGTGAATTTTAAATCGTGAATCGTAACCACGTTTACCGGTAAAGCTACTTAAGACTAATACAGAGCACTAGTGTTAATTACAATTAAAGACCCGCTTAATTAATTATGAACAAAATGGTGGAGGCGTTTATACCATTAATCGTAACAAAACTGAATTATTTTATGAGTAAATACGATTTAAATAGGTACTTATGTTTACAATGTCGACGATGTTGACATTATTGACAATACGTGCCAAAATTCTATCCAGCCAACTTCAATATTAGGAGGTTGGATATCTAATGTTGAAATTTTCATGACAAGTACGAAACATGAATGTAGGGTGACCACGAGATTTTAAAAATAAGGATTAATCAAAAAAAGTGGACAAAATAAAAACATACTTAATTTAGGCTTAAAAGCATTGTAAGTTATTGTTAACTATGTATAGACTACAAAAAATTTATTACGATTCACGATTTAAAATTCACCCTGTATAGTAACGAATATCCAAATCCCTAAACATGCAAACAATGACATATATACCTAATATTAGTAGCATTTATAACATTAAACTTACCTATTGTAAAGAAGTATATCCTTGTTATTTCAGGCAATGAGATCACAGATGTATCAGGGGATAACTGGCGAGGCTTAGAGAACACTCTGCAGACCCTCGTATTAGCCGACAATTCCATCGCCAGCCTTCCAGTGGACGCGTTCGCTGGGCTGCCTATGCTGGAGACTCTGGACCTGCGGGGGAACCACCTCGCCATTATCGAGGCCGGAGTGTTTAGAGATGGCATGAGCAGGCTCAATAAGGTAAATAACCAGTAGAACTGGCGACACTCTTAGAATACACTACTGACCCTTTTATTGGCTGACAACTGCATTAGTAGCCTGTATTACATAATATGCCGGACACGTAATTTGGGGAGAACCAACTCGCTACGCACCTCCACTAACGTTTCTATTATTTAAAACAAAAATGAAACACAATAGATCTAATATAGACCTCAAATGCATTCAGACATTATTTCATAGTTTTTACTACACAAATAAATTAATCAAATTTAAAGGTTTATGATTATGATAACGTACTTCTCATTACAGCTTTTGCTCGGAGACAACCAACTGACATATATCCCGTACGAAGAATTATCACCCCTGCGCCAGCTGAGAGTATTGGACCTCTCCAATAACGTCATCAAGCAAGTGCCGCCTCTGCACGACATTAATGGCGTCAGACTATCTCTGGACGTGCTAAAGTAAGTGATGTAACTGTAAACATGTTGTGTTCAACTATTTACTTTTTAAAGGCATATTACGTTTAGAGAAAGCTATGCCATATGATACGACACAAAGTTGACGTACAGATATTTGACGGCTTTCATTGAAATGTTTCTGTTTCGTTTCTTGCGACATTATTTATATCTTTTTGGTAGGCATTGGTGTGTGATTTAGTAAGCTTCTGTCTCCAGACAGTCGGGGTACTATGTTGTAGCTGACGGTGTAAATGTATAAAGTTAATTTTCTGAAGTAAATGGGTGGATTTTCGGCCGCGACATTTGTATGCCAAACTAAATGTATGGCAAACAAATGTCGTGAACAAAAATCCACCCAAATACAGTAATCCTTGCTTTATAACTTTCCCAAACAAGTGACCGATTTAAAATGTATTTTTTAACATATCTTCGGGTGACAAAAAAAATTGGTATATAAACCGTGCTGTTAGTCTAACAAAGTTGCTTGTAACTTAAATTTTTTGAACGTAAGTAGTGAGTTTTGGTTGTCACCCGTCGATAATTATATTCGTTAGAAGTATTTTTTAAATATGTCGTCTTTAATATTTCAGATTGGACAACAACGTCATCAAGATGCTCTATCCCGGATCATTCAAGAATTTCTACGTGCTGAACCAGACATCTCTTGATGGAAATCCAATCTATACTCTAAGGGTAAGAAAATCAACAAAAATAAATTGAATGACAGAAATACACCGTTGTGAGATAACTGATATAACATACGAGATTAAATTTCGATTTTACTTAACATGAAATTTCTATAACTTAGAAAAAACAACTAATTACAGGAAGACGCCTTCCGCAACGCGAAGATACGGACACTGTCGCTTCGCGATTGCGGCATCACCGACCTCTCCCCGGCCGCCTTCGCTGGGCTCGAGAACAGTCTCCAGACTCTCGACTTGTCGGAGAACAACCTCACCATGATCTCCAAGTTCATGCTTAATAAACTGGATTCACTGCGTTTTTTAAACCTAAAAGAAAATAAGGTATGTGGAATATATAACACTATAAAAATAAATGCTATATCGTTGGGGTTAGGTAAGGGATAGGCAAATTAATGTCCCCTGGCGCCATTTAAAGCTATTATGTGCTTAATACAGAGCATGTACCTATTAAACGATCTTTTTAGTCTTTAAATGATCGTTTTAATTTTGCAAGAACAGTAAGAAAACAAATATAAACGATCATCTTTTTAATGATGATATCCGTAGGTCAACTTATATAGACGCAATAATTTATATAAAGATTTTATACATAAAAATAACATTTATTTTTAAAAGTGCTTATTTACGATTTTAGAAGATCAAATAAATATTTCCCATTGTTGTCGAAGGAAATGGGTAATCGTAATTTATTAATATTATTTTATGCCACACCTGGCAATAAAGTGGCTTTTACCGCACGCTACGCGTACGGATAAAGCCGCTTTCTGGCCAAGTGTAGACATAAAATGATGTACACAACACGGGAGGTAAAAAAGAAAGCCCTCGATCGCATATTAACGTCCCTCGCTTGCAGCTCGGGCCGCAAACATCTGCAATCTCGGCCTTTCTTTGTTTTACCGCCCCAGTTGTGTAATGTACTATTTTCAAATTTGCAGGTGGACATCAACTTGATAGCAACGAACACGCCCTCAGAGTTTTCGCAGAGTAACTTCAATAATTTCCAGTACAAGCTATTCTTCTTAGACGTCAGCGGTGCCTCTTCTATTGAGATGAGCTTGCAAGACGTGAGGAGGTGTGTTTAATTAGTTTCTATTTATTACTTCAGACTCCTTCATGTTTTTTCCACGATCATGTTTTTTTTCATAGACCTATTTCAACTATAAAGACAACTTTACATTAACAATTATGGTGTTGGTTTGGTATTTAGCTATAGTTTTAGTTATATCAATAACAGTACTTACCAATGATTTCAGAATGAGATCCCTACGATACCTATCCGTAGGAAAACTTATCAGGCGCAGCATCAGATCAGAAGATTTTTTGGAATATGGAGTGGAATTGGAAGATCTCAAGATTTACGGAAGCACAATAAACAGAATAGAATCGAGCGCTTTTGAGCACGTTCGGTCTATCAAAACGTTGGACCTTTCTGAAAACGATATCGATTTTATTGATCCCTTCGCTTTTGCTGAGGTATACGACATTTATAATGAAGTATCTTTAAAGATGAGCATCCCTTTCTGAAATACGTTGCTAAGTACTTGTAAACTTATTTTCCAGTTGCACAGTTTGACGACGTTGAAAATTCCAAACGGCTTGGCGGACACCGTCAAAGTTCTACCTTTCGAACCTCTTAAAGCCCTTATCGAGCTGCAGTACCTGGATCTGAGCAATAACAAACTCAAGAATGTTCCTGACACGTCCTTTCACTTCTTGTACAAACTGAGGTCGTTGAATTTACAAGATAATGCTATTGATTATTTTTCGAAAGGAACTCTCCAGGTAAATAATTAAATATTTTATCTACACACATATCTTAAACCCTCTTAATACGTTCACAAACCGAAAATCATGGCCAGCATATCTTTATGCTGGCTATAATTTTCGATTTTTGAAGCTGTTTTGTTAGTGGGTGCAATTTTTTGACGTGATAACGTCTTATAATTCGATGAAGCCGGCTGCACGCACGAAAAAGTGTGACGTCATTTGCCGTTACCTTGCGGGGCCGTTACCTTGCAGGGCCGTTACCTGTCAAATAGGTACTTTATATTATTCCAGCACTAAAGTCGTTAAGACGATAGTTTCTTACAAATTGTTAATAAATTAGCCCTTATTCCCTAAGATACGGCTGTCAAAATCTCTATTGAATGACAAGAGACACTGCTGAGTTTGGCAAAAATCTTTAAATTTAAATAGTGGATGCTGCTTTGGCAGTTCCGTTTTACGCCTGCTTTAATCGTAGTTTAAAAATTATTAAAACAAATCTTTGACATTATATTCGTGGAACGGCAGATATTTACACTGGCCACTTAGCCATCATTTTAGCGTGTCAGTGTCATTGTAGCAGCTTATTGGGAAAAAAGTCGAAGTCCAAGTCCAAGTCCAAGTCCAAGTCAAAGTCAAAGTCAAAGTCAAAGTCAAAGTCAAAGTCAAAGTCAAAGTCAAAGTCAAAGTCAAAGTCAAAGTCACAGTCAAAGTCAAAGTCAAAGACAAAGTCAAAGTCAGTCAAAGTCAAAGTCAGTCAAAGTCAAAGTCAGTCAAAGTCAGAATCAGAATCAGAAAATTTTTATTTGTCAGAATACAGTTTAAAAGGTTTTACAGTATAAAATGTTCTTGTATTCAACATGCAAGCACGTGTACAAAGTCAAAGTCAAAGTCAATGTCAATTTCAGTCAAAGTCAAAGTCAGGGTCAACGTTATCACGTTCGACTATCGTCAGTAAACCGACTTTACAGACAACCGATTTTTTATGTGTGAAAATGTTATTATTCATAACCACATCGAATTCGGTGACATTTAAAATTCAAACATCTTTGAAAAACAAAGGAATTGGATTTAACCTGATTTCTAAAATTAGTCGAAATGACGCTTTAATTGCAATGAAATGTCAATTGCAAACAATTTTGTCAAATCTCGCACGTTACTTCATATCGAACGATATTATATTTGAGGCCAGTTCTAGTTTGTTCTGAATAAAAAAAACTATGGCTGCGTGAGATGCGTGAAAAAGTTTTCATTTACCGTCATTTGACATTTTTAATTTGCGGTTTTCGAGCAGAACATAGAGGGTTTATAATAGTGAGTAGATAAATAAGTATATGTAAATGTACATAATTCGGCACTTTGTCACATAAACTACGATTACACTAATCATGACGATGGATATCCATCACACGGAGCAAAAATCGTGTTTATATTTTGATGTATGTTTTGTAGGGTGATATTCACAAACAACTGGAATCCATTTACCTGTCTCACAATCAAATGAGACAAATAGTACAGCATACGTTTGTAGATCTCAGAGAGCTCCAAGAAATTTTAATTGAAGACAATTTGATAGAATTAATCCAGAGGAGAGCATTTACTAGTCTGGATAATTTGAAAGTTATTAGACTCAAGGGGAATAGAATTAACGAAATCACGGAGGAAGCATTCCAGAATTTGCCTGCACTTGCTGAGTAAGTTACTCTTTACCTATTTATGAGTTTAAGCAAGGAAATCGACTAAATTAAGTAATAATTTTCTTCTTTTATAGGTTAGACATATCATTCAACTGTTTGAATACATTTAAGTTCTCGATATTTGACCAAGTGGGCTCCGCGACGGCGTTAAAAGTGAACGTGTCGTATAATGAAATATTTTCACTGACGGATTCGAATGCGCCTAGTTTCTTCACGTCCAACTTCTATGCGCCTCCTAAAGCGCAAAGTAAGTCATGTGGTCATATTTTGTCTAACACTGAAACTGACTTTCACTCAAGCATTCCAATCTTGAATGTTTTATTTATATTATTATTATTTCTATTTTCCATTTATTTACTATTTCGATTAATATTCTTCAGTCGTGTAAAAAATTGACTAATATTCATCATCATGCTTACTTATTTACTTATACCGCTTATAATTTTACACTTGCGCTTTATTTGCACGTTTTTCTTTTCTGTTTCGCAAACAGGACTTACTCGTATTTCAGATGAAGAATTTCCCGACGACCAAGGTGATATTTAAATTACAATTCACGTTTAATATGTGGTGCTATCCCTGCAAGTAATTTGTAATAGTTGACATATCCTCAGTCTGCTGCCTGCGTAGATCTCTCTCTACTACTAGTTATCGAAATCTAAAACCCGATATCACATCCTTAGAAATATAGCGCCTAACTGAATATTTGGAAAACATTGTATTTTCTTTCTTTCTTTTTCGTCATTTTAGATCTTTTTTTGACTAAAAGCCGAAATTATAAGATTTAAGTTCGCAATAATTCTAAAGGTGCGATTCCGAGATCATTCTCTGGTAAAATATATCGTTTACCTAATTGATTCAAATTAAACATCGACTTTGTTGACAAGTGACTGAGTGGTACCAATTGATTGCCTTGAAACGACGCATTTGTAATCCATCGAATAATTGCAATATTTGTGGTGCTCATCTGATATCATGGGTGGATTACATATTTTTGTATTTAGTTGCTAAATCTATGTTAAGTTATGGATGTAGGTATAGTATAGTAATTATCCGATCAACTGGGCTAATGTTGTTAACGAATACAATGCCATTGAGAGGTAAACCACAAATTAGGATAACGAGAATATAATGTCAAAAAAGTATAACTGCCTTGAAAGATCATTAGATTTTAGATTCTATTTACTAGACAGTAAAGTGTAAATGCAGTTATAGATAACTGCGATCTTAATTTGTTTTGCATTTCACATTCGCCCGACGGTCTGCAAGTGCGTATTCCGTAGAGAAAAGACTTAGAGATACTATGAGCTTTCAACGGATTATCGGTTCTATGACCGTAATGATAAGGCGGCAAATACTTTCAAACAAAAAATAATAATGCATTTTACTTTTACAGATTTAACGGGGAGCCAGGTAGACCGCCCGGGTTTACTCGTGTTACGCATTGTTATTTTTTTTTGGTGGTATTGTATTCTATCAATGGCATTGTTCGCTCAATGGCATTGTATTCTTTAACAGCATTAGCTCTCTTGAACGGATAATTTCTATAGCTCATATCATAAAATATGTGTTTGAAAGGGTACATGATAATGATTTTTTTCTTTTTTCAGGTCTTGGAATGGTTTCAGTGAATATAAGAGTTTTAGATTTCTCTCACAATAATATTACGTATATTGCTCCATATTACTTCAGGTGAGCATAATTATTTAATTATTCGGAAAATTAAAGTCTTTTCGGAACTGTTTCACACAAGTATTAGGTTTTTATGCCCAGCACGCTTCTCCTGATTTAGCTACTTGGAGTCTAGTTGAAGGTGATTGTCAAATGGATTGCTGCGTGAGGTTATGAGGTACGACATAAATACGGAAAACCTGGGGAAACTGCTTTGTCTTGTCGAATTTGCTTTAACAGTTACTAGCTTAGGCTTTTTTTATTTTAGCGTTTTTTTAGTAAACTCGAATGCAGTTTTTAATGCTGCCTCTACACGATGGCCCATCGTGATGGCCCACTATGATGGGCCAGCGTGTAGAGGGCATAGTGGTGTCGGATGGCTTATGGCGCGTGCGATGGCCGTGGAATGGCGACGGTGTCGGTTTTTCGGCCGCACATCAAAGGGAGTGGGCCAGCGATGGCGGTACGCATCTACACGATGGCCCATTCCATAGTGTGGACGTCAAATATCGCATGGCCATCTCGCTGGGCCAGCGATGGTCCATCGTGTAGTTGCGTATCAACCATCGCATGGCCACGGTATGGCCATATCGCTGGGCCAGCGATGGCCCATCGTGTAGAGGAGCTATAACAACTTTCTCCCTGTCACTATACAAAAAGTACCTACTTACAATGTATTTACAATTGTTAACAGGCATGCAGACTTAACATTATCGGAACTCCGGTTGTCACATAACAAAATAAGAAATGTTACGCGTGACGTTTTTGGATCTATGAATATGCTACAATATTTGGACCTGTCTCATAACGAAATATACGATTTGGAATATGACTGCTTCAAGAAAGTGAAGAACTTACAGGTTACCGATTTCTTTATATTATTTTTTATACATTTCTACCTATATAAATAATTTACAATATGGTAATTATTATCTACTGTTCAATACTTCCATTGATACATTTCATAAAATGCTGTAATTTTTTATTTTCAGATATTGGACCTGTCTCACAACCACCTGATAGAGATTCCGATAGAGATATTCCATGACATGCTGTATTTGACGTCTATCAATCTGTCCCACAATCGCCTGAGAAACTTACCCGACAATTTGATTATTTCACCTGCATTGGAAAGGTACATTCTTAATCTCCCCGTTATTAAACTAGTACTTGCGTATTTTTTACGCGTTTTATTTCTTTTAAGTACCTATTCACTAGGTTTTTGTCAGGTACTTACGTACTTTCGTAAAATGAATTTAACATATTACTGGTATATGATATTGTATACCATTCAATATAGAATATTTATAACGACAATCACATGTACGAATTTTGTCATACGCTGAATACTTATGCTTTAAGGTTTGACCTCTCCGAAAATCAGCTGTCGAGGGTACCGACGTCTAGCCTGTCGTCAGCGGCTGCAGCCAACTTGGTAGAATACGACCTGAGCAGTAACACCATTCCTTCAGTTGCCATGTCTGACTTCGTTCAGAGATTTAAGGTATGTCTTTAATGTTTTTAATTTCGCATTGTAGTTTAGTAAAACGAATTGAAGTAGGTAATTGAAAAACTAACAGCTCGATCGATTATGATCAGGCATCGGATATTCCTGCGCCTATTTACCTAAAAATTGGCGAATTCCCGGAAAAAACTAAGCAAGCATGGAGTCGGCTTCTAAAAAATAAATTTTTAAATAATATAAGTTCCGGGATTCCGGGATTGCATAAAACGTTACGAGAATGTAATATATCGCAAAAATGTTTAGGTTTTCCTTTTTTTAGGTTAGTTTTGTAAGTACTCAAGTTGATGTATGCGCTTGCCACATGAAGAAGCTGTAGCAGTATCAATGAATTTAGTAATTTATTCGGTTTACTAAATACATTTAACTCTAAGGACAAGTTTAAGATATTTGTAAATAATTTCCGAAATCCCGGTAAATTTACTAACAAAAGTAAAAAAATAAATTGAGTCCGCCTCCATACCATTCAAATACCTACGCCGACGCCGAAGTTTAGGTAAATAGGCGCAGGAATATCCGATGCCTAATTATGATATTCCTAATTCTAAATTATCTTTTGAATGATATAAAATTTTAAGCATTTATTTCGTTAAAAACAAACAGTCTATGATAAGTGGAATAACAGATTATAAGGGATTGAAAAATTTGCGTTTGTAAATTGCGCTTATAGAACCAGCAGTTGCTTGAATATTAATTAAGTTCTATGCTCTTTAAACTTATGTGCTGTCACTTTTTGTTTTGATGAATCGAAAAGAGATAGCATGTTTTTTTATTGGGATTTGATTTGGACAGGGTTAATGAAAATTTATGCAACTGGATGAATAGCCTTATTCGTAAAAAAATATCAATGGCAATATAGGCTCACGATAAGGGTGTGCCAAAAAAAATCATTCATAATTTCATGAATAAGTACATCATTCATAATGTTATCAATAACGCTCGAGTGCTAAAATGTCCTTATAAATAATATAAGACTCAAAAATGTAATATGCACAAAGGTCAATTCTTTAAATATATTTTCCTTAATTATAGTGGCAATGGCCGCCGCAAATGGAACAGGTGATTTAAGTTTGTAACATTTTTACGTAACGGTAAGGATAATTGGCTCCCTCTTCATAGTATTTTTCTGATCATCAACTGGTTTTATATTCTTCAACTCAATTTGAAATTGGATTGAACCACTATTTTTTTTTTAAAACATTTAAAGCTAATAATGCACAGGCTAGCTATAAAAAGTTGTACAGACATATTATGAATGATATTTTTTAACTGACGCAAACACAACATACTTCTTTATTTTTATGAATAAGGCTGTAATTTCTTAGTTGGTGTTTGACTAACAAGTTTGATTTGTTTGACATAACCGCAACCCCGTGTGATTGGCGACTAACGAGCTCCGTAGTTACTGCCAGTGTGTGCGTAGTTGCTAATGTGTTGTCCTATCCCTGCATGTGCCGCCAGAACCCCGATCAAGTGGGCGAGTACTGGCCCGACGAACAGGACTACAGCGATGAATATATGTACCACACAGCTAGACGAGATCACCAGAGAGTGTACCATCAAAAAAAACAATATCCGCAGAATATTTTGTATAAGGTAGAGCGTTTAGAAATTCAAAATTAAATTTCGTATGTGGTAGACGAATTAGACGACTGTTCCTCTTCCTGTCAGTACTTCTAAAATCACTATTTTACAGCGAATGCCCTCTTACTGTAGTTCAATATTATTACATTCGTACTTAATTAAAATGGTGTCCGCCCTCTTTACACATTTCTGAATTTTCTCTTTACCACACTCGAATCCACAGTCTACCACATTCGAATTCATCTCATCTCACCACAATCACATTCATCATTCGTAATTCAATCGCATTCTATTAATTAGGTCATTTCACTATTATTTATTCTTGTGCAGAAATGCGTCATAACTTTGAAAAGTTATTCAATCCGAAATTCCCATTTTCAGTCTCTGGCCTGGCTCGATTTGTCTGACAACCATTTGGTTCGTATCGAAGGAGGCACATTTACAGCGCTGCCTAGACTACGATGGTTGGACCTTAGCAATAACTCTCCATTTAATTCTGGCGACCGTGAGAACAATATGTTCAAAGGATTAGAAAGAAAATTGTCTCATTTAGGCCTGAGGAATGTCAGCTTGTTACACGTACGTATATATGTATATGTGTATTAATACTTTCTATTAATTTTTAATATAGCGAGATATTTATCAAATTATGTAATGTCGTTTTAGGTGCCACCGATGGAACTGCCAAAATTAAAGAGTTTAGATCTCTCATACAACAATCTCCCCTCCATACCTCCGGACACGACAGCGAAGTTAACTCATTTGAGAGAGCTGGATCTTTCCTATAACGATCTCAGCACTGTGCCAGTGGTAAGTTATTATAACATTTTGGTCTTAAAGCCAGGTAATGCTTAATATTTTATTTCGTTAGCATAAACATAATGCCTTGCTAAATTTAGCACTAGAGTCTGTGCGGAAAGAGAATAGGATTAATTTTGGGGGTCGCTGTAATGCTTTTGTACCGTATGTGCCGTATTTACTGTTCTGTGGCCATACTGGTTAGGTTAGTTCCATTTTTCGCCACGCCTATTCTCTTTCCGCACAGACTCTACCTATGTTGTTTTATACTTCTCATTGTGAGCATTAATTAAACACTGAAATCAAACATTGAAATTATTGTACGTGTTATTTTAGGCGACGCATTCTTTAAACGAACTTCGTTGGCTTTCTTTGTCCGGAAACCCGATAACGGCTCTGATGAATACAAGCCTTTACGGTTTATCTCCTCGACTGGAATATCTTGATATTACGCATCTTCGACTAAGAATTCTAGAGGTAATGATTCCAACGAAACCAATCATAAACTTAATTTTGTATCTAAGTTTTAAAATGATTATAATTGTGTCTTTTTTCTTGCAGCATGGAGTCTTCAGCAAAATGTATGGATTGAGAACGTTAAAAATAACCGTATACGATAGTGTGCGAGACTTTAGCGTCCCAAAAATGCTAACACAAAACGCTGCTTTAGAGAACCTTTTACTAGAAGTTGAAAATCCAGCTATTGAGCTTGGTAAAGAATTAAGTGGACAGCTGCCTTGCAAACTCAGCAATATTACCATAACCGGAAGAGGAATGAAATACCTTTCTCCATATTTGTTAAGTGTACGTGGAATTTCCTTTCCTTTTTTTGCTATCACGTTATATTTCTTTTTATTGATAACATTTTTTTATTATTGATGAGCTTTACTTTTAGGGCGTACACTCGAAAGTGCTGAAACTCACAATTTTCAATACAAGCATAGAAGAAATAGCCCCGGAAGTGTTTTGGAAGCCTGGCCGCATCAAAAATATAACCCTCGATTTGAGATCAAATTACCTAATGAGAGCTCCCAACCCGGGTCAAAGAGAATGGCCAGGAGTTCCAAACAGCGTGTTCCTTCACGACATATTAGTGGCTGACAATCCGATTTACTGTGATTGTGGAATCGGGTAAGCTGTACATTTATACTCTTTTTACTATAAAGTCATATTTTCAATGTAGGTATGGAATCCAACACTGCGTGGTTGTATTTATTAACCTTGACTTGGAGTTTAACATTTCTAACTCAGTATTTTTCCCTGAAGGTGGATTGAAGCATGGGACCGTAAGAGAAGACAATACCTCTGCGAGAGCCCCTCTAAGTGTGTAGCAACGCGAGATGACGTCAGATTTGCGAGGTGTTCATACTATGACAACAGAACCTTTAGCGATGTAAGTTAACTGTCTTTCCTTATTCTCTGATAACAGATACTGTAAGTATAATTAGAATAAGTCGTGCCCTCGGTAAAATAACGACGAAGTATACATGGTGGACGTGTCGTCATTCTACCAAGGGTTGCGACGTATTAGTGGAAGGCCTGAATGGCGAACGTCCAGCATCGCGTCCGGCGGGGCGGGCAGCGTCAAAGAGTTTTGTGCAGCGTGCACTCAGGACGCTCACATACATTTCTTTATGTTTAACATGAATGCCGCACGCCCCGCCCCGCTGCATGCCCTCTCAAGCGTCCACTCAGGTCGTCAGAGCGTACACTTAGCGCCATCTGCACACGCATATTAATTTACTTGCTAGAGCGGGCCCGTTAGTTGTATTTTTTTAACTGACAAACTTGCAAGTCCTACTGACTGTTGCAAAAATCGGACCGTGAAATGGGGCCGCCATGGCGTTCCCTGAGATCGAACCAGGTCGCTTGGCCCGAACCACCTTGAGAGGATCGAACTAGGTGGAGGCCGTTAGTTGCAATATAAGGAATTAGTCTTGAATATAAAAATATTCATTCAAATAATTTGTATCAGTATTTTTATTCAGAACACGTACGGATTTTTCTTGCAACTTTATAATTACTTTCGTTTATATTCGGAATTTACTCAAATAAAGTTTTTTTTCAGGTTCTGGCTAGAGATTTAGACTGTGGTTGGAGTAGTGCATTCCGAAGCATGCCCAACTTTTTCATAGTAATAGGCATGTTGCTTTTGACTTGTCTTTACGTATGAGGACTATATTGGCTCCTTGGGGTTTATGAAGAGTTCCACCTTATCCTGGCACGAATATATGGTGTTTGATAACGTGCCGTACTATTTGGGTAATTATTTTAATTGCTCAACTTGAATAAAAAAAATAGATTAGGACGTTAGAAATGGTCCGGTCTTATAACCAGAAGAGTGAGATGGTATAGTAGATTTTGAAATCGACTTTCTAAGTGAATGTACCTGTATGCGTGGCCTACCATTACTATACTACCCACTGAATCTCCCAAGATGTGATCCCAAATAGCCAAATCTAGATAGTCTTAGTGATATAGACACTTAACACGAGATCATATGGAACAAAGTGAAGCTGTGTGAGAGACGTGATTTGTTAATGTAATGATATAATTGAATTTTGTAATTGAGTGACGTAAAACTCTGGTGTTGTTTACCGTGTGTGGTTAATTATCGTTTTAAAAGAAGTGACGGCAGATGTGATCTCAAGGGATTCATTGAATCTAAGCAACTGCATATATTCTTGTTTCTCTAAAAACTCGTAATAAAAGTATGTAACTTTAAAACCTGGTTTTGAGTGTGTTGAATTTATGATTTTTTTTGAGATTTCACTCATTTCGTGCACTGCCTTACTAATGATTCTCTGCGATATTTGTCCAGAGAAATGTCCAACATAAAGGTGCGCTTGTAATAATCTTGAAATGAAATGATTAACATTTTAATCGTCTATGTGTGGAAGTGCACTTAATGTGTTTAGGAGTTGCATTTATGTCGGTTTAAGATATGTTCCCAGGAAAGCAATGACTTAATATTGATGGTATAAGTAGACTGCAATTGCTGAAATGAGATGTGTTCGTCCATTAATAAGGTTTACAATATTATTTAAGGTATATGGTTTGTGTAATAGTAACCGTTAGTCGTAGGTTGAACAACTTCATTATGTACCTTCTGATTGTCAATCAGATGGTTATCTTCTGTATCATCTGAATGTAGGTTAGCTGTTTTAGTAACTACATACATATTGGATATTGACTGTGTTCTTAAATGTTTGTACAAAATAAATTTCGTCATATTATAAAATATTTCAGAGTCCCTATCTCTCCTAAAAATTGAATTAGTTAAGTCTGTATTTATTACAAGCACATTTGTTATAGAGCTTTTTATGATTTAGGTACTATTTTTAAGGACCAGGATGAATTATTTACTTGTAATGAATACAGGATTAATGCGATTTTCACCTTTACGCTGTTCGTCATCATTGTTTAGCCATCTACAAAGTCTATCAGGTTAACTGTTAAATAAACATATTTTATTACATATTTAAATGTCAGTAGCTATTACTATATCTATGAAGCATGCTCTAAGTTAGTCAAGTAATAAGGTGCGATTTGATCGACTGATTTAAATACATTAGAACGGCTGGCCGAATTTGTACCTACTATTGCGTTACTATCGTTGTATTTGTTCCGGAACGTAATACAAATACAGATAGCAAAAAGTGATCAAGTAAAGTTTCTATGAGTCGTGATGCATATTATTATAATTATTGCTGTTTTCGAGAATCCTGGGTAATTTGTTGTGTATTAAATGGTATTTAAGTATAAAATCGTGCTCGCCGTTCTAATAGTGTACACTATTGGCTATGGTAAAACAGAGTTCTTCGTATTTTAGATCTTATCGGCTTAGCGGTCTATGTGTATTTTTTTTGTTTTTATAGATAGTATCTTGTAAATCTATTTTGTATTTCCTTGACTACCAAAGTGATTCTTGTTAAAAGTTGATATTTTAGAAATGCATGCTAGGCTTATTTGTGAATTAGTTTTGATTCAAAGCATGCGAAGTTTGAAGCTTATTGTTAAGTACCTACACTAAACTACACCAAATTACGCCGAAATGAATTGCAAGGAATCACTGATTGTACCTACTTGGTTAAGATATTCGTTTTTTTACTAAAAGCAAACATTTTTACCCCGAAGAAAAAACACAAGGGAAGGAATATTTGCTCAAGGGTCAGCTGGAAGAGATTCCTTACACGGATATGTTCGTCTTTGTTCATAACCATTGATTTTTGTATGATTTTATGCGCAAATAAAGTGTTTACATAAATACATACAATATTTTTGCCAAGTTTTGTGTTTTAAATAAATAAGTTATGATTGTTCAATTTAGTACCAATAATTGTATTTTTGGTTTGGCATACTTTCTTGTCAGCAAAAACGTGTTATATTATCGTACGTTAGAATTACGAATTCTTCATAAGAATTATTTGATTGATGAGAGATTTCTTGCAATTCTTACATTAAGTCAACGTGAGTGATTTTAATCGTATACCTCTTCTTCAGTGGTCCAGTGGAACGCGGTGTCAGGCCTACATGTTGACTTTTGTTTTCAATGCCATCTCATACAATTATATTTAATCTTATTTTGAAAAGAAAGAAATTCAAAAACTATGTCAACTAATTTGAAATTTATATATTTTTAAATATAATCGGGCCTCATTATTGATCAATTAAGGGTACTTTACCATTACTGTTAATTTACTTTATTATAAATTTCTTACGATTTTGATTACGTTATCCATCTTTTATTATTAAATCCTTCGTTTTGGTATTGAAAACAAATGGTAATCGTTGTAACAATGAATATATTTTGTGATATATATTACTCTAATTCTATTTTTGATAATGCCTAAGACGGATATTGCTTAACTAATTGGGAATAGTAGCTGGATTTAAATACCTAGCGTCATTAATATAACGCTTCTTTAATGTTAATGTAGCTTTCTGGATGTCAATTGAAGTTCTTTAATCAAGTGTTACCTACATAATAAGAAATGTCGTAATCTTATTGCTAATTGGAGTAGCGTTGTTCTCTACATACCACAAGACAGACTATAGCAAACGTTAATTTTATGCAAAAATGCATCTCAACAAATATTTGCTGATATTGTCTGTCCATACAAAGATCAATTTTGTATTGTGTACTCAGTAAAAACAACGTTATGCACATTGTTTATCACTACTTTAAAGTTTTTCATTTTCTAAATTTACAATTATCGCTTATTTTTATTTCTTAACTCTTAAACCATCGAATGTATTTCTTAACTGTATTTACGCTCAGCTAATATTTATTTTATATTTTCCTTAAACAACAATATAAACGCTATATTAAATGGCTTTAAAAGTATTTTGCGTCATTGAAATTATCTATATTTATTTGATCACTTTGCAAGGTCCCAATGTGATAGACATAGCTAGTGCCAATCGATTATAGAATAAAATTAAAGAGCAATTTTAGGTCATCGTAGATATTATTTAAGTTCAGTTTTACTTTCTGCGATTGGAATAAATATTTAACTAAAACATTATATGTTTAAGATTGTAATTTAAGAATCGCGTTGTAAGATCACTTACTATGTCATAATTTAGTTTTTATAAGTTGAGAATATATTATTCCAATCACAAGAAGGATTTCGGGATGCCTCGTTTTGTCGAACGAATATTACTGTAAACATAAATAAAATGCTGTAAATAGAATTCTTAAAACTAATTACATACACGATACTACTATAATTTCTTGTTTTAGATACTTACATTTTATAAAATGTATTTATTTAACGTGAAAACTATTTAGGACAAGGGAAAGTTACTGTCTTCACTATTTACGAGTCTTAATAAAAATAGCGTGGAATAAACAAATTATTGAATTATTAGAGTATCAATAAATTATTGCAAGAAATCTTTGTGTTATTCCTTCAGCTTTCCTATTATTACAAAATAGCATTTGGGCAAATTACTCGGTGGCTGCAAATAGGTGATACGCCCGAAGTAATCGGGACTCGTCCGAGTCTGCAGTCATAATAATAATATATTGTTGTCAAATGCAAGGCATTTGAGGCACCCCGTGGCGACACCAATTGGATCATCTAGTCAACAAGACAGTATACAGACCAATCAGCAAAGCAGTTGGCTCCAACAGTAATTCTGAGTCATGATGTAGCAGGATAAACACGGTAACGAGATCGTAGTTAAATAATTCAAAAGATATTGTCTTACTTATGCTTTATTTCATATGTTTTACTTGTTAACGGTAAATTATTGCGATAAAACTCAATTCTAAGCCTATTATTACTTTAACAAGTGCATACGGGTTGATCGCCTATAATAATTATATCTCGCGTGTATCAATATGTGAGTCATTTTCAAAAAAATTGTACACAATTAAGGGATTTAATTAAAACAAAGTTACGAAAGTTACCCATATAGTTTGTATGCCTAACTTTCGTAACACAGAGAAATCGATCGTGATTTTGTTTTTATTAGGCCCTTAACTACTTATGTACATTTTTTTTGAAAATGACTCATGTATGTGTAAAGTGTATAAAAATATACCTTATGGAGAAGTTGATATTTTTCAGAATCATCCGAATATATTCTAAAATCCAGATACTTAGACATGTAATATAAGGATATAATAATCGGAAATTATTCAGGTTAATCAACTTTTCTTGATCTACTGACGTAAAGCACGAAATCGACCGCGGCTTTGCCGCCTTCATAAAATAAGTTACACTCCACCGCCAAAGCTAATCCCTTCGTGAAGTTGGAGAACTGAACTGCTATCAAATCCATGCTAGAGTCATTTCCTGGGGCATATAATCCCGGAGTAAAACCTGGAGGGTCAGGGTAGTACTTTATCGTACCGATATGATCTGAGTCATAAAGATTGTCGCCGGTACAATGCAACCAGAGCTTGGAGTCCATATTCGTCCATTTCGTAACTGCAGCTGGAATATCGCTAGAATTGGAACCTCGGGGTTTTAAGGCTATCCCTTCCGAACCGTAATGTCTATTTATTCTTACTATAACACATGGTTTGTCTCCGTATCCGAACGGTGCTTTGCCACACGGCCCTAACTGTTCATTGATGTCCGAATCCCTCTTCCTGACGAGATTATCAAGAGCTGTCACATATTTCTCATAATCAAGTAATTCACCATCCTCGTACCATATAAGCGACATTTTATTCACAGAAGTCGGTGTGGCGGTTAAGCCTATTAGTTCATGTTCGCTGAAGAGGATGAGATTCTCAGGGTTCATATTATAAATTTCTTTACTTTTTACATAGCATAGGGAAGCGTACAATAAGATCAGTGTATACGTGCACAAAAAGATTATGTATAAAATGGAGTATGTTACGATATGGAACCAACTCGAGCAGGATCTCTCGCAAAACGTTTTCTGCTCTCTGTCGTAGAAGAATTTCCACCATGGTTTTTGAACTTGCTCTTCCTGTACAAGAGGGTCCGTGGTTCTGTGACCCTCGCGGTACGACGAAATTCTCACATCACTCAACGGTCGTGATGGATCCCTTCTCAATTCATTTAATTGCATATTATTAATATACGCATATACATGCTAAACTTTACTTAATAATACGGCTTAGTTCTTACGTTACTGAAACCAATAACATTGACATAAATGATACTTAGAGATTGTTTTTTCAAATTGGCCATGGTTTTGACATAAGTATCTAAGGCCAATTTACATAGATCACGATAGCTCTGCTTGTTAAAGGTGTACACATACAATGTAAAAAATAAACGATTATTATGCAGGAAGAGGAAGCCTATACATTGGTTTCTGTATACATTATGGTCGCGTCGGTTATATCTGCAAAGTGGTAATATTTGCGAAAGTCTGTGTAGATTGCGACATCCGAATGGGTCCGTCCGCTGAGACCAATGAAGATAAACGTAACGGAGGAATTCGTTTTACAGAGGTTTGTCCCAGAATTGGTATTAGATTTTTAGAGCTCAGCGAGAATTCCTATTTAATAAAAGAGTTCAACTTTCTATTGTATATTAAATTTTACATAGCTACTTTTCGCCAGACAACAGTATATAGATGGTAAAGGTAAGGATAACCGTCTCTGTGTATCGAAAAGTATCCGTCGGAATGTGCTAAATACCATTTCAATATTGTAATTGATCCAAATAAATATTTCTTTCTTTCTAAATAGGCGCTAGTGTTGCATTTCTGTAAAAAGAGGTTATATTTACAAAATTACTTCGGACTACGTAAATAGTTGAGGATTAATATACTTGGTATATTGCCGCTTTACTGAATACAGTGTTGCCAATTTAGCAGTTTCAGTGCTAAATTTAGCATAATTTGGACTCGTTTAGCAGAAAAAGTTTACATTTAGCAGTTAGCATAATTTTTGGCATAATTTTGTAAATAATAGAAATGTTACCTGTTGGTGACAAACACACAGCTAAATGGTAAATTTAGAAACATTCAAGTTGGTGACGACATAAGTTTGTAAAATAACCTTCGATTGCATGGTTGACAATAATATAACTTTAACTATCTAAGTCGTAATAAACATGTAATGAAAGCTTAAATTTTTTGCCACTTTCATTTTTAACATATTTTACTATGATTGTTTTTATGCTGTAGTAAAAAAGTTAATTTGATTGTACTATAAAAAAAATGTCGTTTAACACATTGACATTCTTAATTTTACTACTTATCTTTAGCAATTTTTTCCTGAAAGTTTAGCGTGGGCCACAAAAAGGATTATTGTAACGATGTAATAATCACAATCCGTTAAATTTCAAAGAATAATGCTTTTTTTAGTTAGCACATTTTTGAACAGAATTTATCAAGTTTTAGCATAATTTTAGCAGATTTTCAACAAAATTTTAGCATTGAATGAAATTCGGAGTTGGCAACACTGACTGAATACCTACTTTAACCAACACACATACACAAGCACGCACACACGTGTATACTGGTCACACATACACACACCCACACACGTATACATAGGTTTGCTGCCGTATTACGTAGTTTTACAAGACTGCTCTAATAAAGAAGTGGTATAGAAATGTTTTCTTACATATTTTGCTAGTCACAGTTTCAATGTAATTAATAGCAGATATAAGAAGTAAAAGAAAAAAATGGGTAAAAGCATTTATTTACATCAATTCTCCAACTGCTGGCTCTTAATTAACATAATATAGGTGCAAGATTTAAATCATTTGCATACTATTACCTACCCAGTACAATAGAAAGTTAAGTACACTTAACTGTATGCTGTTGTTAGCAATAGAAGACTCAAATCAAATAATTTATTCTACAAATAGGCCACAGGGGGCACTTTTACAACTCTAGGTAGTGTATCTATTAGCGCCTCGTATTTTTTTTTCCTCGTAAAGTCTTCTACGATAGCTCGAGAAATTTAATTTTAGGGCCACTATTGTTAGGGTACTATTTTTTGAGATATAAAATAAAGCGAAAAGTTTCGGCCGAATTCGCACCGGTGTCGTTCCCACAGAACACATTTTTTTTTATTCCGTGGTCGTTCCTTTCCATATATTTAATTGACAGAGGGTCTCGGTACGAAAGTTTCCGACCCCTGATATACCTACTGTCGAATGGAGACCTTATAAAATATCATTGATGGAGACTAGATATACGTAAGTATAACAAAGAGTAATAAGTATATAGGTAAAGCTTTTTTAAAGCAACTGTCAAAGCGTTAACTTGAAATTGTTCCGTTACATTGCGGGCCGAATTATTTAGTATGGTTAATATTTTCATTGTAATTTCAAGCAAAAGTTATCTCATTATACTTCATAGGCAGGAAGCGTACTTTGGTGCCGATGAAACGCAAATGACGTCAACTTACATACAGGCTGATTAAGTTTAGGTATAACTTTGATTTACCGTAACCATAAATTACCGTTATCGTTTAAGTTAGGAATTATATATATGTATATATATATATATATATATATATATATATATATATATAAATTATTAAAATGCATATTCGATCATTTTTTCCAATTTCCCGTTTAAATAAATAAGATAACACAGGTGAGACATTTCTCTTAATTTATAAAATGGCTCTACTATTGAAAGTAGTGATAAGAGTTAATTTATAACTTTTTTCTACTCCTGTACTGTTATCTGTCTTTTACTTGGTCACGAACACTAATATAAGAACATACATAATATGAATTCAGAGAAGTCTATACTCTATTCCCCATAACAGCACTAGTGTCGTTATAGTCACTTTACGTTATTGCTAGCAGCCACAGACTTCTAAATCTAGGTTAAACTTAGGTCAAGGATTAAGCGCTCAATTTTAACTTTACGGTAAAAATGCACAACTACCAACTTAACAAACAATTAAATTCCTACGGTTTTTAAGAAAAACAAAACTTTCCGAACTAAATTCATTGATGCCAACATAAAAAAAGTATTTTTAATTTAAGTATATTTTAAATTAAAAAAAAGTTTAGTATTCTATAATTTAAAACCTAGTCGTAGAAAAAGTATTGTATGCAACGTTGTATAATTAAGTCAAAAAACGCTCATTGCCTCTCTATTTGCGATACTCGCCGCATTCGCGGCTCGTATCGCAACTCACGCAATTCGCATTTTTTGAACCCACTTATACAACTGTTGCATAAAATACTATTACGATAAATTGCCGGTAACAATCAAGTATATCATGCTCTATGTAGCTTGACGTATTTTTTACATCATCGGCACCAAAAGCACGCTGCCCGTTCATAGGCTAAGCACCGTTTAAAGATTCGCAAGAAAGGTGAAATTGACTACCTACACATTAAATAAATAAATATTAGGAGGCAATCTTACACCAATCGAATTAGTCCCATAGTAAGCTCAATAAGGCTTGTGTTATGGATACTAGACGACGAACTAATGCCCAATTGTCGACACCATTCTGTCCCCCAAAATGGCAACTACTAGGTCAGTGTCCAGCACTCGGACGTTTACCTTACACCTTATGTGGATAACTATAGATACATCGTACCGTGCTTTCGATTCTATTATTTACAGCTTTTATTTTTTGGTAACTGAATCGTTTCGTTCACTTGGTCCACAGTTCGGTACATCTCTTGGCGTGAGCGTTGGTAACCGCTTGGTGACCGCAACATAGATTGCAGAAATAACTAATAGGTATGGCGTCCTCACTCAATATGTCAGCTGTGAAGAAGCGAGCAAAATCTAATTTTTATACCAGTAAAATGACTTATCGATCATTGATAACCCGTATTTCTAGTAGCATTAGATGTTCCTGCATTAAAAACTTGTCTGCTTATCAAAGGACGATTTTTATTGCATCGTCCTAACAAAAGTGGCCTATAAACTCCTAGAGTTGAAAATGAAAATGCAAGCCTATTACCTACTGCTAGATCTTTATTGACAACTAGTAAAGTAATATCTATGCTGAAATAGTACATTACACAACTAGGATGGTTATAGAAAGAAAGGCCGAGATCGCAGATGTTTGACAGACAAACATCTGCGATCTCGGCCTTTCTTTCTATAACCAAGTTATTAATTCATATATTTTTTCTCTAGTATAAACTAAAATCATATTAGGTACGCAAGTTACTTAGAATAGGTTTGTTTTTATTTATTCTGAAAAGTCACTGTATCTGTAAACTAACTGTTATGCGAAAAGAGCCTTCGGACGAACAATGCATTCGCGCTAATTAAATTCTGCCAAAACAAAAAAACAAGTTAAACCTTCAGGCATAAACTCACCGATCAGTCTAGGTTTCTACTCACACAAACAAAACGCAGAATTTCACCCCAGAACACGTATAAACGACGTCACTCTAAAATAACGTCACCGTTTATTTCCAGTTCAGCCGTTCATCAGTTAAACATTTCTAACAGCATTAACTGCTTCCGAAATAGAATGGCAATAAATAAATCATTGCGAGCAACGATGCGAATATATAGAGCATTTCTCTTTGAAATCGTTGCTTTGGTTATACCCCCGAAACTCTTGCCGTAGGTACCTACTCTATATATTCTAAAAATTAATTTTTGAATAATTCAAAAATAATTAGGTACAAGAAGCCCAAGTCCTGAATTGCAACATAGGATACTTTATTTTATATAACGTATTATACTGCAAATAAATGAATTGAATTGAATTATATCGGTAAAGAGTTATTTTGGAATAATAATGGGAATAACGCAGGCGTAGACGCGGGTAAATACTAGTTTGATTCCTATGTCAGGTAGAACGTTTATGAGTAAAATTAATACATATTAACGTAACGCAAGTTTAGATATGTTGGTGTGCAAGAGTTCTACTGGGACCTAGTATTTGGTTGGCCGTACAATGCAATACATTTAATAGCAGACCTCAAAAATATAATAAACTATGATCAATTTAGAGATAGACAGACAATGTTCAATGTTATCGCTAAAGAGCGAACCTATTGTGTAGCGGGCTTATAACATTTAATCAACTGACCCTACTTAAAGTTAAGGGCATTTTGTATATACTACTAGGGTGGCAGACAAGCGTACGGCCTGCCAAATGGTAAGTAGTCACCGTAGACTATGGACGCTTGCAACGCCAGAGGCATTACGTAAAACATATTCTCTCCCCAATTTGCGTTAAATAAAAGCATAATTATTTAAATTGACTATATAAAAACTAAAGCAACCTTTTTTTCCAAAAGAAATAAACGGGTGATTCGGTAATGTACCTACGTAACAGGATCCACCTATGAGACAATTTTTTATCGAAGATTTTACTAGGATCAAGCCTCGAGGGATGTTCTTACGTGAAAGCGAGTAAATGTCAGGCGAAAGAGCTCACTAAAAATAGTATCCTCGTTTTATCTGTAAAGATTGTTTTTAAAATAATACAAGGCTAAGAAAAAAATAAGCACTCCTACTCATATATTAATAATAGGGTATTTGCCTGTAGTCAATATAAATTACTACACGCTAGCCATTAAATCAGCTTTCGAAACTTTGCAAAAATGAACTAAACATCACCTATTTGGCGTTTTAAACTATTTTTAAAAGATCAAAACCTATAAATAAGAAGACGATTTGATATTTGAGTAAAATGACGTCATTTCACTTTTATTCCATACAAACTTCATACTATCTGAGCGTTTTGACACTTCATAAAAAGTAACTGATTTGATCTGTCAGGAAAGTACCTAGCCTATTACCTATGTGTCCTTACCAGACTCGCATGTAGCTTCGTTAGTATAATCACTAGGTACCTACCAACTAGGTTACTAGGCTAAGCACTGGCTAAGGGTATTTTTAAATCAACTAATATCTTAATGTGTTTTCACTGTTTCATACGGAAACTTTCTTAGAAAAGAAAACTGCTTACAAGCTTCAGACTTCAGTTACCCTCCGGCCGTAAAGCGGGGCGGACGGACGCTCCTCCGACTCTCCCTGCCGAACAACTTTTCGATATTCGAAGTATTTCAAAATTCCGTATTACCTATATTTATGAACAACAGAGCTGATCATTTGATAAATATCCTCGGAATAAATGCGATAATTTTGAACGTTCAGAAAAATGGTATCAGTGTGATGTAAACTTCAATTTCGGACTTCAAATGCCTGGTAAGCCAACTGCACCTCACTCTTTTGTCAGCCGTAGCCTTTTTCACCGTATTCATACGCTCACATTTTCCATTGCATTTTTAACTGTCATCTTAACATAAGCCAGTGCTGAATAAAGGTCTATTCTCCGAAGTGACACAATGTGGTTGGTCTGGTTGGGTGTTACGTGGTTTAAGTATCTACGAAACCTACAAAACTTGCAATCGAAGGAAAGAAAACGTACTGGAAGGTATCAGCTACATCTACTTGCTGGTTATATGGGCTAATTATCGTCGAACAAGAAAATAAGCATTTGCATTTACCTACCTAAAAACAGCTAAGACGTGGATTTCCCTCGCTGCATTTCGAACCAACTTGTTGCCATACTTATATTTTCTTCGTTGCTGGCTGTATAATAGTATATTACACAACTAGGGTGGTAATACAAAGAAAGGCCGAGATGATCGAGGGCTTTCTTTATTACCTCCCGTGTTGTGTACAACATTTTATGACTACATTTGGCCAGAAAGCGGCTTTTTCCGTACGCGTAGCGGCACTTTATGACCAAGTGTAGCATAAAGATTATATATTTAAATTAGATATTACAACATGTATCTATGTAAGTATATCTGCGATCGTCAATTCTCTCGAAACGTTTTTATGTGCCAAAGTGTTGTTTTAATTCAGTACCTAATAACAAACAGGTTTCGTAACAACAAAATAAGCTCGAGATCTAGGGAAATTCAATGACGTCATATGGGCGATTCTCAGTAAACTTGAAAACGGAAATCGAAAAAGTATTAATTCCAATGTTAGAATTAACATATATAATAGCTTTAAGGGTTGGGACTTAAGAAAATAAGTGCCTGTACAGTATTAGTAGGTAATTCCCGTGTGTGTGTGTGTGTATGAGTGTTGTGTATGTACCTGCTTCCTTTATTTTTAAGGCAGGCTTCGGAATTTAGTTTAATAGCTTCTGTGTTTCATTATACCTCCAAATCTGTAACTATTTCATCAGGGCATTTTTGCAGTTAGAGATGTGCCAATCTCGGAAACGTACTCCGTTTTGTATGGAGCGAGAACGTTCTCGAGAACATTTCCCATACAAAACTGATAACGTTTCCGAGAATTCCCGAGAATGGCACAACTCTATTTGCAGTCGTAAATTTGTAAGGGGTTAATATATTATTTATGTGTTTATTACGCCGTGTGCTCTTGGTATTGACCTTTAGCAGCAAATGATTGTCCGGACCTAGTATTTTTTCTAATATTGAAATTTAATAATATCTCTTCATAGTCGTCGGATAGATGCTCTATGAGTACTCTGCTTTTAATTTCATTTAATTAAAAGCTAAAATAAAACCAAACACTGCTGTGTTTACAAACGTTGTTTGGTATCAAGTGATACGCAATCAGTATGAAGTTGGTAACATTGTCGAAAACGACAGCGGGAGGCTACTTTGTTTCGTACCCGAGTGTTATCTGTAGTGGGAGTGGTCGAATTGGCCGCTAGTGCCGTTACGATGCCGACCAACAGCCCCCTGGTACGTCCCTTGTTGCACCTAACAGTCCCCCGGCATTTTTTCAGAAAAACATAAATTAACTTGCAAAAAACGTATCAATTAAATTCGCCCTCTTATGTACCTACAACAAGTAATAGTTACTTTCATAGGCAATGTGTTTTTACGAAAATGCTTAAAGACGCGCGGTCAGCATTTTGTCAGGAGTCATGACGAGCTTACAGAGAATCGCCCATATTAGTGATCGATTATATACAACCTAAAACTTATATTATATGATACCTGCCTATGTATATGCTACAGTGTCCACTACATTTTCAGTACCTTCAGTTGCCGCCAGATACATCGTAGCAACAAGTCGCTCACAAACATCTGAACGCGAGTCTATTGTCAAGACGTTGGAGTGCATTTTCAGATATTTTTGAGTACCGTGAATTGTATAGATGTATCTGATGGCAACTGTACCAACAATACTCCCAGTACACACACTACATGAAAAGAGCTTAATACGCTCGGCGAACTCGAATTACTTTCTGGTGTAAATTTGTACCTACCTATGGTTCGCGTCTGCATGCTTTGCTTGTCACGGGATCCCAATATTCCGAATAGCATCACTGGGTCACAAGTCTAAGCTTGCATAGATAGGTAGTGGTCCAGACTGGAATTCGATCCCGATCCTTTAAACTCGTAATATTGGTCAAAATCGACCTCTTGTTTTACTCACAGCGGCCTAACTGTTTTTCACTTAAATCATTTTGACACAGATGTTTTTGAAATTGAATTATGCTAACTATCTTTGAATGATATACCTTAGTCCAGTAAGTAACGTATTTCTTTTGCAAGCAACATTAGATGGACGTGAAAAAAGGTAAGTGTTACAAACCTCTCATACCATTTCTAACTCCGTTATACATCCGTTATAAAATTGCGTAGATTTTACACGAACTTTGAACTTTGAAACGCAAATTCAGCTGTAGATTCATTTTTGGGTGTATTTTCGCTGGCGATATTTTATGGGGATATTTAAAAGATTCCTCCTCACTAGACTGGCATTCGTTGGTTACTTGTTAGAACTTGACTCATTCTACATTGTAACCAAAAGTGCCAATTCTAATAAGGCAGAATCTTCTCAGTATTCGCCAATATATCATGACAGCGAAATTACGTTTTTGAAAATACACCCTTTTATTTTTGTTATTTTCTGTTACAAAATTGAATTACCGGGCGTCGGCTATCAAAAGAATGTAACTAAAAGTATATCATCTGTATATATTTACTTAATACATGTAATAAGCAATGTGAATAAGAGGAAACTAAGATTTTATTGGCCACCCGTCAGTTATTAATCATCAGCATTTTCATATGAAAGAAGAATTCTATACAAATTTACCACCCCTTTTTAACCTTTTTTTTTTTTTTGACCCCGGGAAATGCATAAAACTGCATACCACTACGTAACCTAAGGCCATCGGGGGTGACAGCCAGATGTTACGTATTGGTTATGTGGGGCTCTCCGCTCCTGAAGGGATTGGCCTACCCACTAAAACCCAGGTATGCTACCAACCTGTGCCTTCACGGTAATGCCGTGGGATCGCTATCAAGCCACCACGACATCACCAGCACCTCCGCCCTAGGGCGGACCCTCTCCGTAAAAGGCACACTGTAGCATGGCCAGTGTGCCTTCCCCACCTGCTTCCCTCCGACCAACCGGGCCGTCCCCCAGGAAAGCCAGGAACTAACACCAGACACACAGGGTCCGCATGTGTATCCGGTGTCAGTCCCTCCCTCACCGCCACGGGAGGACAAACGCCCCTGCCCCGCAGCCGTCTACGGGAGGACAAACGCGCCTACCCCGCAGACACTCCCGCCTGTCCTTACGGACCGCGGTGGGCCAGTCCTCCGCCTCCCGCCCCCAGCACATGAGGTAGCGGCAGCCTGCAAGGCTGAGCTCTCGGGACGCAGAGGACTAGTCCACTGCCACCACGCAGCGGCACAGGTCACCAGTCTGGTGCCTGCCCGCAGTGCCCCCCAAAAGGAGACGTCGGAGGGATGCTGCCCGTGCCCGACGCTCCGCCCTCGCGTGCCGCACCTGGAGAGTCCTCTAACAGAGGAAACCCGGTGCGGGACCCCCCAACCCCCCTGACAGGCTCATTCGCAGCATCGGCAAGTGATCAATTAGGGGCCCCTAAGAAATCACTTGCCGTTGCTCCCGGGGTGCACCGGCCAAGACGCTTCCCTTTCCTGCGGATCAACCGGATCAAGAGGAATGAGAAGAATCCAGACACTCTGGGAGGTTTCCTGTCTAGCACCCCACCCCTTCATTACTTACTATGTTACTAAACTCGTTTTTTAGTTTACAATTCAAGCAAGTAAACGACTAGTGGCCAGTAATAGGTAATGCCAGGATCCCGGTATTGGCTTCTAGCAGTAACTAACTGGTGGTCATTAATACCTCGGTTTACCAAGTGATATTATTAGCAGAGTTCGGATTGATTGGCCTCATTACTCGCAATAATGTGGACATGACTCCAAAACTAATAATCAATTAACTTCTTAGCTGAAATTTATTTTGATTCCTAGCAAAATTGGCCATATTTTTATTATTAGACACGCAAACACGCTGACGACGGCCCACTTGATGGAAAGTAAGTAGTTAACGCAGCCGATAGACATTTGCAACAATGCATTATGCATTATCAACGCGTTGCCGGTCTCAAAGAAAGTTGATGACACTCTTTTACAAAAATCCCATATTGTAGCGCAGTTTTATTTATTACTGTAATAAGTTTTTGGCAAATATATTACTGAAATAATATCACCATGGTAAAGTCAATGACAAAATATTTTTGAAGAAAGACTGACCCGACCCGACGACGTCGGGTTTTAGGTTATTTCATCACCGCAAACGAGGTCGCTGGCATCTTCTAGTTTATAAGAAAGTACTTTTTTGTACGTAAATACTAACGTACAAAAAAGAAACAATTAATGGAATAAAATAACAATGGAACAGAAAATAACATAAAAACTGTATAATATTTTATTGAGTTATTTATTATCTCTGTTTTCATAATCGTTAACCATAGTACATAGGGTGATAAAACAAAGAAAGGCTGAGATCGCAGATGTTTGCGGCCCAAGCTGCAAGCGAGGGACGTAACTATGCGATCGAGGACTTTCTTTATTATCTCCCGTGTTATGTACATCATTTTATGTCTACACTTGGCCAGAAAGCGGCTTTTTCCGTACACGTAGCGTGCGGAAAATGCCACTTTATGGCCAGGTGTGGCGTAACTAGAACGAAATTACCCGATGAATTCCAACTCTGTACACATTATTAAAAAGCACCAGTGAAAATATAACAACAATAAAATAAAATATGCGTGGCAGGCAGTTAGAGCCGGTGCTTACCTACATGAAGTAATAATGGAAACCCCACATCAAAGTCAACCAGCATGAAAATGAATTGGGATACCTTTATGAAAAGGAACAGGACTAGGGATGTAACGACACCGATACCGATATATCGGTATCGCCGATTATATACAACCGATATTTGAAGAGCGCGAAAAGAATTTGCTGTATGAAAAATTAAAGAAAACTATGTATCGTTACATCCCTAAACAGGACTTTTGAGGTAGAAAATAGTATTTTATACAATCGTAACATAATGAAGGCTCTTAAAGTCGAGTACCGTGTTTAGGCCACGAGGCTTGCCGAGTGGCCTATGTAAGGTACGAGAACTTTAAGAGCTAATTATGTAACTATTGTATACAATACTTTTTCTATGAGTCAACTAAACAGATTGTAAGTCAAATAAACTATCACAATCACCGTACTTCCACTAAAACTATTCATTCAAAGTTTTATTTAAAGGCCGAAAACAATTGAGCGGCAGCATTGGTTGTAAAGCGGTGTGTAATTGGCTCATTACAGGACTAATTGCACCAATCGCGTGGCAGGAGCGTGTTTAAGTAGAGGCAAATTTGACAGGTGTTACGTTCTGAAACGCATTTAATCATCGAATTTGCATTAAAAGGAGGTTTTTACACAAGGATACACTTTTTTAAATTTGAAAGTTCTATTTTCAAAATTATTATAGTTGTCTAAAAAGCATATTATAATAAATATTATAGTTGAGTAGAGAGTGTCATAGACTAAATAACATTGAAAAGTTAGCATTTATAGTTTAGTCTATGGGATCCTAATGGAAAGATTAAAGTCGACGAGTAGAAAAAATAAAATTTCCAAACCGTGCTGAACAGTATTTGTGCGAGTAACGAATTAACGTGTATAAAGTGATAAAATAATCACGTTACATCCCAGACTAAATCAAAGTATCACACTTGGCTATATGACGCAAGGATTAATATTTATAATATTAAATACCATATCTACCCATTCTACATTTTATATGAATGTCAAAGAAGAACTAAGAACTAAGTATTTAGCTACCTACACAAGTTACTCGTTACAAAATTTGACTTAGGCCAGAACAAAAACGTCATAAATTTTATACCTGTAACAGAATTATTTAATAATTGATAGTTTTTTAATGTAAGGAAAGCATTTCATTGAAGCTCCCTTCCCAAGAATGTCATTTCAAAAGATCACATGGAATTTCTAGCAAAGAGCTTTGAGCTTTGAGCTTTGCTTTTGATTCATGGTGAACGTTATATCATGCTCCGTTACGATAATTTCCGGTTTTTCTTATCAGCGGATCTCCGTAATTGCCTTCAGCTGGATAAATCACAGTATCATGACAACTGAGCCATGAGCAATTAAGCTCTTGTCTTGGTAACGCCTTGAGGTTTAAAAACAATTTTATTATAATATTACCCAGTAAAATTTTCCAATGTCGCAAATGAAATAATTAATAAACCCTTTAAATAAATCAATAAAAATATAAATCCGACAAACAAAAACTTAACGAAAGTTGACAATTTTTTTCGACCACGACTACTTGCGGAATCATGATTATATTTTTTTATCTTCCTTTCTTTTCATTGACCTAAATTGCGCGTTTATGCGAATACTTTGGTGACGCATTAAGGCTCGTCATCGAAAATTTAAGCTATTTTTTAGTGAGATTTTTGTAAAATCTACATTATGAAATGGGCTGCTTTTCAGATATATGTTTTTTGACTATATAACCTATTCAGTGATTACGGTGGAAACATGTTTGCTTAAAATTTCTTCGATAGATAAGAGATCCGAAAATGCGTCTTCAAATTCCGTTTTTTGTGTAGTATGAACAAACAATCGATTAATAAACGGTAAAATTATGTAAAAATGTCATTCATGCCTTTATCTTTTAAGTGATTAAAAAAAATGTTAATAAAACATAATAATATCTTTGATTTAATCGTATTTTTATATCTGGCGCTTACGCCAAAAAACCCAGGCACGTACTGTTTATGGCGTTCTCTTTCTGTGATGCGCGTGAACTATAAATGCGTCCCTTATTACAAGTAACGCCCATTCGCCCATAGAGTAAATTATATATACTGAGATAGAGTCATCAGCTATCATTCTGTTCTAGCGCCATCTGTTGAGTAATGTTCGAGTTATCTGAACAATGTATATATGCATAGCTATCGCTATATACAATGATCGTACAGGTAATGCCGCCTTTTATTTGAAACCCGAATATTAAATTTAACTTTTTATCAAGTGTGCGGTCATACATTTTCTATTTGCGCGAGTAGAATATGTATGAACTCACACTTAATAAAATGCAAGTTTTTGAAGACAGGTTAAATAAAGAATATATTGTTTCAATCATTTATTTCTCCTCCTTTTAATGCAGTACTGCATCGCTTGTTTTTGTACTGCGTCACATGCGTCACAATCGGTGCTCAGCCCAATGTTTAAATGTTTGTTCTAGCTTGTTTAGATGTAACAGTGTTGGTAATGTCACCAAGCAATGATTTTCTCTTAAAGGGTCCTGTAAATAAATATTACATTATCATTTAATCAAATTTAATGATGCACTTTAAACATATTTCTTCTAATATTCAGCTAAAGACCAAAATAATTTATTTTATGACCATGAAAGAATAACTATGTAGCTATTTGAGAAAATGTTCAGAAAGTTACCTGGCAAATTCAGGGTAGGTTATTCGCACTCAGCATTTTGCTTCTGGTACGAAAAGAAGTTTCAAAATGCACATGGCATACTCTGCAATACTTGTAAATGTAGTCATTGCCAAGTGCCAAAATATCACCTCCAATATTATAAATCCATGTACGGAAGCGATCAGGGTCTTTACACGGGTTGGGAAATTTATGCAGAATTTCATCCACCATACCTAGAAACAATTGTACATATTTCTAATTTCAGTTTCCTACAAAAAGTACTGTATCTAAATATAGCAATCCATTTAAAAATAAATGTAATTGTAATGCCACGAACTGGAAGCCAGCGTGCAGCTGGGTGGCGAAAACCTACTAAAACACATAAAAAGGGCCTTATTTATGTATTTTTTCGGCCTGTGTCATGTTTTTTTTTTGTATTCGCTCGCCGCCTAGCTGTACGCTGGCGTCCAGTCTGCAGCCTAAGAACCTGATATATAAGTAATAGGCCGCATGAATAACATACAGAATATAGTATTCGTAGAAATGCTTACCACAATTTGGCACGCAACATGTCTTTTCTGCTGCCATGATTTTAAATCGAGGTCCAATTGACGAAGCCGGGGTCAAAACACAAGAAACTCGATCGTCGAAATCCAATTTAGCGCAAGGGTCAACAACGTATAGCAGATCCACCAGTATCCATAAAACACAGCCAGGTCGTAGGAGAAGATCACAAATCTTTAAAAACGCCATGAACAGTTCTCAAACACTATATACAAAATTACCGCAATGGCAATATGCATGAAATTGAAAAACAAACCAAATGCGCACAAAAACATTCCTCTGCACGCAATTATATTGCGTTCTTAATGCGAACACCTTCATGTTTTTAAATGAAAAGAAACACAATTTCATTTCTTCTTAAATATTTTGTTACCGAAAAACTACAAATATTATTGCATGAATATTATTATGTAAATGTTTAAAATAAATGCAACTTACTTAATATAAACAAATGAGTGGAATGGAATGGAGTACATCACTCAGTAAGGCCCAATGTTGCCTGTAGTAATTAATTACATTATTATTTGATTAGAATTCTCAATGATTTATTATTATTTTTCCTGTATGACAAAAATATCTTTATTTCCAAAAAATAAATAATTTATATGCAAAAATATTTTTTCCAATATAATGATAAAATTAATAACAGCTCCATCTGTCGAGCTGAGTTGTTAATATAAGTAACATTCCATTCTTCCGTACTGAACTATCTAGTACTGAGTGAAATGCCCCTGCATTCGCCGGTGAGGCTTTACAGAGGTCGGACCTGTGTTCGTTTCTCCCAGCGGCCGCGTCGCGACTAGTGGGCCATTCTGAAGGTGTAGAAAGAACTTCCTATTTTCGAGCGCGGGCACACTGTTTTTATAGCCGAACGGCTCAATGAGCGGGCGCGTAATGCACCTCGGCCAAAGTATTAGTCTATAGTTCGAATCCTCGAGATGGTCACTTTTTTTTACTTATTAATAATATGAAAACATGTTTATTATTTATGTTTTGGCATTTTTGCATTCCCTCGCTTGCAGTTCGGGCCGCAAACATCTGCGATCTCGGCCTTTCTTTGTATTACCACCCTAGTTGTGTAATGTACTATTATTTATCCATATACCTAAATATTAAAATTATAATATGTAGGTACCTACCAAACTACGTGCGTGGCGCATAACTTCGTGCGTTGCGATAAATACCTACCTACCCACAGCCGGCGGTGTACGAAAAGAATGGTCGCGTGACCTTGGTTAGAGATACCTACTGATTTTCTATCAGCGCATAATATGCTTATTTCTTTATGCTTCGAATTGATCTTCTCAATTATTAGGACATATTTTGTACCTACTTATTTTCTTAGATTGCTACAAGTACCTACTTAGTAAATGATCGCCGAAAACTAAACCTAAAACGTAATTCCATAATCTAATCAAAAGTCATATGCTGATACTGATGCTCTAATTCAACAGCATGTTCAATACTAGAGATAGCGTAGTCGGCAGTAACGAGATTTATACCCGGTGCGGCGCGTTATTGAATCGAGTTCGAGACTAGGTCATGTCACAATTTTATTAGATTTATTTCAGCAATATTTTTTTTTATTTATTTTTATTATTTTTAGTTACGTTTATTAAAATTATTTTCTAAAGAAAAAAATTAACACTTCACCCCGCACCTCAGTAGATCGGCAAACTTCGGAGATGATACATATCACGAGATTCAAGTAGTAAGCTTTTCATTTTGATTCTCCAAAGTTTGTCATCATTATCGTCTTTCACATTTTTCACCGTATCTTCATAATTTTATTTACAGTGGAGTATTATTGTATAACCATATCAAAGTACACATGGGACTAACACTATTTAGTGCATTCTTGTCTTGTTAATATACCTAATTGTTTTGTAAAGCCGCATTTTCTAGAATTTGTCATTATTGGCAACATCATTTTCGGCAAGATTGTCAGAGACACCAATGACGCGTGTTGCTAAAATGACAATGTGTTAGGAGTATAATGACGATTGTTACTAATAATGATTTTAGTATATGAATTCCTAGATAATAGACGTGTATTTTATAGTTTCGAACATGTGAGTGAGTGACTGAGAGTGATTGCATGTATGAGTGAAAGTTAGTGAGAGTGTTTGAGTGTGTGTGGGTGAGTGAGTGTGTGTGAATGTGAGTGAGTGATTGTGCGGGAGTGAGTGTGTAAGTGACCGGGTGTGTGTGAATGTGAGTCAGTAACCTATAGTGTGAGAGTAATTGAATGGGTGAGTATATGAACGTGAGTGAGTGTGTGAGAGTGCGTTAATGAATGTGAGTGAGTGAGAGAGTGAGTGACAGTGAGTTAGTGTGTGTGTGAGAGTAAATGAATGTTTGTGAGTGAATGAATGTGTGTGAGTGAGAGTGAGTGAGTGTGAGTGAGAGTAAAGAGCAACTGATGTTTCACTGAATTTGATGCACACTCGACAATTGTGCAATTTTCGAGCAAGTGTGATGAAAAAATAATTACTTAGTATCACTATGTGGTACCTTACGGCCACAGACCACTAAACCTAAAGACGTCGCATAGTCAGGCGACCCCCGCTGCCACTCATACGGTAAATTTACTACAAGATTGAGACACGCCCCCGTTACTAACTTCAGTCTGTTCTCGGAAGTTGCGTAAGTAACATGATTAAAAATGCATTATTGTTGCGTGAAATTGTGTGGCAAAAACACTAAAACATCTAGCGTGCAAAAGGATGGAATTTCATTTTACAGGTAAGCAAATTTCAATAAAATTACTAATTAAATATGCGTATTATCAAATAAAGTTTTCTAGACTGCCGTAGTCACTCGTTGATGTCTTTTAACAAAGTCTCTTTCTATCACGCTATGCGAATAATCGCACCTTCCTTGTCTACCATTACGTGGCATTACTAAGTGCGAACTAGTGATGTCCATAGTATGTGTTAGTTTACTTTCGATATCTGATAACATGAAATATGCAATACATCGCAAGTAATTTAAAAATATCGAAATATTATCCATCATATGGGCAAAGTATTTGCGCGCAGCCGCGTCTAATTATTAGTTATATATTTAAAGTGGTAAATTGTCTTTTAAGACTGCAGTGTTACATTATAAATCATTCAAAGCATGTCAACTAAAATGTGTTCAATTTCTTTAAGGTTTACGAAGTGTCCTAATATAAAGGAAATGTGGATTGATGCTACAAAACAAAGTATCGTATGTTCTCGCCATTTTAAATCAGAATATTTTAGATAGACAAAATCTGGGAACAGGCGACTTTTAAGTCCTAATGCCATTCCTACGCTTCACTTACCAACTGTGATGAGTATATTGATTCTTCGTTATCAGCTGAGTTGTGTAAAGGCAATGTTTACCATTATAGTATTTCGTTGATACTCAGACTTACAAGAACAATTGCTGCCTCAAGTGCTCGCCTAGTCTGGCCTCAAGTGCTCACATAACAAACAATAAATTAGCTAATTTATTGCCGTGACTACGATGCTAAAACTTATTATACAGCAGCACTTAAATCATAGTGGCATTAATTATTACAATTAAGCTCAAATTAATACCAATTTTTAATAAAGTTTTATTTTTAAGAATTAACAATATATTTCATGATAATGAATGCCAGTAACAATCCATTGCTGTCAGTATTTAAAAATCATGTCCTACTCAATAGTTTGAAAACAGTGAAGTGTAATAGAGTAGGTATGTTAAGTCGGGGGGGGGGGGGGGGGGGGATATGTCTGAATGAATGGGGTTGTTTTATTAATTTAGCTCTAATCATCGATCATCGTCACATCACTAGCGGCCCCCAGACATTTTGTTTATATTTCTGTGTGACGCCCACTTGACCTTCAATCGGCAAATCACAGTGCGGTAAGCGCTCGTCGCGTCTCCCGCGCCCCTTTAGTTTTGGCAGAATCGGTTTCAATGAAACAATCCTACGAAGCGACGTCTTTAGGTTTAGTGGTCTGTGCTTGCGGCATACAAATTTAGTCGATGACATACATGCTGTTCATTTCAAACATAGAATATAGAATACAATTACTTTATTTATAATACAATTATTTTATTACGTTAGTTACAAGGTATGTCATTGTGTGGTGTTAGTTACTAAACTATTCTATATACTATCACTTAAGTATTCTTGCACAGTATAATATGCCTTTTGCGCGAGAAAGTCATGTAAGGTATTCTTGAAATCAGTTACATTGTCATGTCATTTCAAGTATTATTTCAAAAACGACATATGTGCTCAATCGTATTATAAGCGCGGTTTAATAATAGTAAACAATTAGCTTTGTCTTTTATTTTTTGACTGAAACAGGTATGTAAAGTTTCCTGGGGCTATTTGGAATACCGAAGCCTAGTTGTGGTGTAATATATTCAAAACTCGGCTACTTGCACATAATAGTATATTACACAACTAGGATGGTAATACAAAGAAAGGCCGATATCGCAGAAGTTTGCGGCCCGAGCTGCAAGCGAGGGACGTAAATCTGCAATCGAGGGCTTTTTTTACTACCTCCCGTGTTATGTACGTCATTTTATGTCTACACTTGGCCAGAAAGCGGCTTTTTCCGTACGCTACGCTTACAGAAAAAGCCACTTTATGGCCAGGTGTGGCATACAAATTATAATTCTTAGAGTTCCAAATAACCATACCTAATCAGTATTGTCGTAACTGTTTAAGAAAAGAATAAGTTTATAATATTGTCTTCGCTTTCCGCGATAATCACTTATTGTAATAAAACAACTTAAACGGATTACAACGCGTATATTACTACATTGCAGTGGCGTGGCGTCAAATATATTCTTAGAAAAGCCGAAGCAGATTTGGATTACTTTTTCTTCGGGAGTAGTAGATACTCCGGTCATATGCTTTGCAAAAATAGGCAAGCCGATGGGAATCGGGTTCTATGGAAGCCACACCACTGCTACATTTTTAAAATCCCCTTTAGGACTTAAAAATGTAGCACATAAGTGATTAACCATGAAATGTATTAAAATATAAATTCGTATGCTAAATTGACCCCTTTAACAAAGTGACCCACATGGGCACTATGTTGTATGATACAACTTTAAATTTTAGGAAGTTACGACAAATTTTTATCATCTCATAATTTTTTTATTTGAAGTGTTATCAAAATTTCAATAGAACAGATAGAAAAGAAATACCTACTGATTCCAATGGTGTATTTAGTGTGCTTACGATAAACTGTCCCTTACGAAATTTGAAATTTCCAGTGTCGATGTATTCGAATTTTATTTTTGTCGTCCATATCATAAACCATAACAAAAAAAACACTTAAATCAATATACATCAGACCTGATTCTCAGGTGAAAATCATTGTTGGCAACGAGCCGTCATTATTTTCTACAAAAACGTCATTATTATCATAAGGAGTCATTATCAGAAACACCATTTTAAACAAAAAAGTAAATATAATGAAAATTAATGGGTTTTGTTCCGTGCCTTTATGATAAAACGTTATGTTTTTCATGTATGTATACATCTGGCTTAATAAAGATGCTCTGTCGCGGGGTTTGTAAAATAGACATTTTTTTGAGGAGAACCGCCCACACGTTGATTTCAAATTATACATATAACTTATAATCATTATGAGCAAAATATTTATATGTAATAGCTTTATTAATTAAGTAATTCTTGGCAATAACATTATAGGTACATATAACATCTAAGTAATAACATTACGTGTACAAAAATTCAATTTTTTTATTATTATAGGCAATGTAGGTAGTAGTACTAATAAATATTCAAAAAAATTATGAGCAAAATTTTTCGGAGAAAAATCGAAATACCAATTTTATATGAGCCCATATGGACCCCTACTCAGAGCATGGTTCGAAAAGTTCATAGTAAACACAAGTGGTTAAAAGATATTCTACTAGGTGGCGCTACGCTGTTCAACGATTTAAAAGTTCATAATATTATAAACAGATGGCGACATTGGCGAATCCCCTTAAGGGGAGCAGCCCCGGTAGCGGGGTAATGGGAGGTGCTTAAATGAGAAATTTCTTTCAATGCCGGCCCTTAATAATATTTCTTAATTCTATTGATCAGAATGTTCCGTGATATACTTTATTTTATATCTGTAGCCACTAAAAATCAGGTAATTATATTTTAAAACATGTATTTTTTTAGCAACATTATCTAATAAGAATATTTACCAGTATGATTTAAGCTTTACGACAACTTATGTAACGTTTTATGATAACGTCACGTATATTTTATTATGTTACTTCTATGTCACATTGGTCAAAATCCGCGGCCTTGCCCAAATACGGTAGGCAACAAAGTTTGCTCTAAGCTAAAGCATACTTACCTGCTGTTTTAAAACCGAATAGGCGTTTAGTTGCAGAAACGTTTATATTTTATTACATTTTGGAAAAAACTAACTATAGGTACTTAATGTTATAAATGTAGGCGCCGTCGAATAGAGAAAACCAGTAGTCTGATTTGCGACTGATATTGACACAGTCATAAGAAGATATAAGTAGATACCCTGCTGGATAACAGTACGGCGACAGAATGCGAAGTGGCTACTAAATAATCCTTGATCCTTGTATTACTGGTAGCCTATTTTTCGTCAACGGGTTTTCGCATGCTCGTCGAGCGAATCTTTTATGTAGTTATTTGCTAGGCTAATTGAACGAATGATATAAACATTATTGATAACTTTCTTCAACCTATTATAGATAAGATTAAGTATACCTAAATTGTGCTTTTTGATTTTCTGATCCTTACCAAATAAATACTTGGGTATAGCTTTCAGAGAAGATTAATTGCGGAATACATCAGGCTAATATAACTTGGATAAATCATAAACATGTAAATTGCTACACGGTACCAGGGTAGGGTACCTATACCTAGGTTTAAGTCCTAATGTATTGGTTTATGCAATAAATAAATGCTAAATTAATAAAACAACTTAAACGGATTAAATCGCGTATATTACTACATTTTAAGTCCCGACGTTTCGTAACCCTTTTCAGCTTTCGTGGTCGCGGGTAGACTGAGAAAATCATAAATTTCCTCTGTCAAAATTACTGTTGTGCTGTTGTGTTGTGTGTGTGGTGTGTTGTTGTGTTGTGTTGTGTGTGTGTGTGTTGTGTTGTGAGTGATAATCGCGGAAACCGAAGACAATATTAAATGCTAAATTGTCAAAGCAAGCGAAGATAAGTGAGAAAAGGCAAATTCACAATTCATGAATTAACGCCCAAAATGTGTTTTCTGTATTTTCTTGATGTTTATACTTATTTATTGTAACAAAACAAAACGTCTCATATTTCATATCAATTAACTCATGATTACCTATCTGTGCCGACCTGTCGCCAGTACGTCTAAATAGCATAACCGGCCGCGACTTCGTTTCTCGCGCGCCAGAGCATCACCTGTCACTGTCACACGATATTTAGTGGAAAGAGATAGGTAGCATTTGTCGCGCGACAAAGAGTCGCGTGTCACTGGTGTACAGGAGTGGCTTACTCCGCAATTTCGCCGCGCAGCTACTGTACCTATCAAGTTTTACCCCTCCGGAGGGACTCAGCCACCGACCAGAAAGAGCACGCGTTATAAATGCGATAGAGTGACGGTCGGATGCGGTGCGTTCCGTCCGATGGTCGGGCTCCAACGTCAGTTTTGCTAGAAAGAGCATGGTACAAGAAAACCAGGTATGTTTTTCCCGAAATCTGACATTCTGATGACACGCTAATGTTCCCATTGATTAAGAACTTCCATAATTTAAGAAAATGCATCAATTATGAAATAAATTATCGACCCGCGAAATTATTTGTTTTTACACATTATTTGTTTATTCAGGTGAAATAAAAAACTATCTATTGTTACTAGCTCAACATTTCTTTTCTTTAGGTAAGTAGTCCTATTAGTAGGTACTAAATATTGATTCTGTGCCCGTGCGTGTACAGCGGGCGGTAATGATTTGATTTCAAAGACTGATATTTGAGTTGAGGATCACACTTTGGAAGTCTCAGGCAAGGAAGGGAAGGAAAGAGGGGGGGGAGGGCCAGGTTTAGGCATTGGTATTAACATGCGTAGCATGACGCAAGTAAATAAAGTGGCGTTAAATAAATGTTCTATCCTCCGGTGGGAAAGGCCGCTACCCGAAACGAAGATGCCGCTTTCGGGGTCCGTCGAACAGAAAAATGGTATACAAACCTTGGCCAGTAAATAAGAAAGCCTAAGATCACATATTTGATCTGAGACATTTCTTACATTACAGGCCTCGGTATGTAATGTACTATAGTTGCAATAAAGAACTGGCTTGAGAACCTCTTTAAAAAGACTCAGATGAAATACTTTGCACTGACTACATATAAAACGGAAAAACTTAGAATATACTTAGCCAACGAGTTTCTACTCATGTCGTGTAATTTGATACCATTTCATTCCCATCCCTCTCAACCAAAGACTATCCCTCCTGACCTAACCTTTTTTTTTGTTGACTCAGGGGAAATCCGTAACGGATCCCACCCAGCTCGGGAGTAGCTGGGAGGGTATGTCCGACTTCCACGGACTAAAACTCCTGGGGTGTTCCGCCGCTCGCTGTTGGACGGGGTTCTGGGAACGCTTTCGGGTAGTTCTCTGCGATTTTTTACTATGTTGCTTGCTTCATTACCATCGCCACTATTATTGGCCGTTTTATAAAAGCAATCAGGATCATTATGATAATAATAGCAGAAGCACGCGACTTCTACAAGATAACCGAAAACGACTGCATAGTTTATAGGGAGTTCATCCATGATGTGGCGACTGTTTAGTCGCAGAGAACTACCCTTTCGCTCTCCTAACCTAACCTAACCTAAGCAAAATGTACTGATGTAATTAATACCACCTTCTATAAATTCCCTGCTCCCTTCCCGTTCCAGTGACCCATCACCCAACATTGAGGTTCGCGGCAGTAAATTTGATTTCGCCTTGAGCTCTTTTAATCTTACCTTTTTCATTAAGCGTACCTACATTTTCAAGGTTTTACTTTAGGGCTTTGATTATTCCGAGTCAGTAGGCACTACATAAATTCAGAAAACGAGCGTCAGAAAGAAAGCCAATATTTTCAGAAAATTGCTTGTGAAGTAAAACGTCTAGTAGAAATTTCATTACCAACACATACATACGATTCCGCGGGCGATGCTACAAACATCCTGACTTAGATTCAATCACCTCTGCTTCGAACGGAAATTTTATCATATCAGCGTAATTCGTTTCCTTTTTAGGCATTTGATCCTGCCGGTACGGTAAAAATTTAATTTTGTTCACCTTCTGCTACAGTCAATATCCGCTGCATACTAACCAAATAAACAGAATGTTTCCAGAATGCCACTAACAAAATATAAATGGAGAAACAGCTGAGGCAGGGGCTAGCACTGGATCGAACGATCCACCACTCTGCAAAAGAGTGCCACAGGTTTTTTAGACCACCAAACCTGCTCATAAAACAGCAAACCAATCACCAATAACACCTTCTTCTGTCATTATCGAGCAGCGGCTTCATAGTACAGTCGCCATCAGATATATCTGAGCTATCAGTGTACTCATAAATATCTGAACACGGCTCTAATGCTATGAAAATAGAGCCGTGTTCAGATATTTATGAGTACACTAACAGCTCAGATATATCTGATGGCGACTGTACCTAGAATGCCGCTTAGGTTTCACGGTAACTACGTAAAAAAATAAAATTAAGTCGTAATGACTCAAGTGTACCCAGTATATATGTAGGTATTTTACGGTGTCATAAAGCGACTTTAGCGTATGTGCTACAAAGTTATAATAAGGTTTCATATAAGATGAAACTACTAACTCCTATTAATTCTCCCTAATAACCATCTAACAGTATTATTACTCACAAAGTATCAACGATAATGTGTTACCGCGCGCGGCCCAACGCGTATAACGTAACAAGACAAAGTTCCTATCATTTAGAAGTACCTATATAAAGCTGCTAAATCCATTTTTACGTAACAAGTTGTATATAAGTTAAATTGCTGTTTTTGTTTGCTGATGATGCCATATCCCAGTTCGAAAGTTTTAATTTTCTTCAGCGCGATCGGCTGAATTCAGAAAGTTCCTGATCTTACAAATCTCGCAAAATATGTCAAGTTTCTTGGCTTGTATATATTATTTATACATTAAAGTAAAATATAACAACCAAGCCATCCATTTTTTCAACCAGCCTCCCCATTTGTGACGTGACGCGCGTCTGTGTTGGCCCGGAAAGCCGTTGGAGACGCAGGTTCGAATCCTGCCCGAGGCAGCATAGATAATTTTTAAAATTTTCTAACTTTAATGCTATAATAAAAAAACCGGACTAGGGCGAGTCGGACTCGCTCACCGAGGATTCCGTACAAATTTAGTAGGTACATGTATTAAAGCACACTATACATTTTAATTCCCCTAGTTAAGTCAATTTTTTTTATGTGATGGATGATGTATGTATAGTATACCTCCACGCGTTCCCGAGATAAAGAAAGGGTCTTGACAGACGGACAGACAGACAGACGAACGAATAGACAGGCGGACAGCAAAGTGATCCTATAAGGGTTCCGTTATTTTCCTTTTGAGGTACGGAACCCTAAAAATCATATAAAATATAATAAATTAGCACTAGGTGAATATAGTAGTTGAGACAAGGGTGAAATGGATCAAGTTTGAATAAGATTTTAGGTCATTGTAGCCAGTTCCTATTTACTCTACCTACTCATATGAAAAAATATCAAATCGTGTATCAAGTTCGCCGGATTCAAGGGGTTAGATTTATAGAGCACACTCCACAAATAGGTGCTGAAACTGCTAAATCAAGATGTAGATTTAGGTAAAATGTATTCACCATATATCCAAAGCACTACTTTATTTCATCCACCGTTAATGCCGGCTCCGCTCTCTGAACCAGGGCCTATATTCCGAATGTCTTCTTTCAAAGTTCGTATCCTACCGTACCGTCTTAAGCTGATTCCGCTTGCACTGCGCTGCTATGTGGGGAGATCCTAAGACTATACGAACTTCAAACAAAAACTTTCGGAGTAGTTAGATATTGCTAGCAGCCCTTACTCAGGTCTCAAAACTCCACCTGAATAGAATCCGTGGTTGGGGCGTAAGATTCTAGACCGCATTTTCGAGTTACCGAGCGACACTAAAACTGCGATAGCAATGAACGCGGATAATAAATGATTGAACTTTTTTGAGATGGTTGCCGTTTTAAATGTAATTAGCAGACCGCAATGTCGCAAACGAATTTACAATTTTGCAATGGGGATTATCCTTTTTGGGGATTATTATTTTTTCTTGCCTCAAATCAAATGCATGAATGGTTAAAAAACCGAACATACTTATGAGATGAAAAACAAATTTTGGCTTATCGAATCCTAAGCATTCGACAGTGTTAAATCCGTAGGAATTAATTTCTTGTGAGAAATAATGTATTACTCTTCAATATAACTCATAGGTACCTATGGTTTAACTACCTTTTATTCGAAAAACTCTAACATGTGCGCTGTCGCTGACGGACGGCTCCGCTAGCCTGCCACTACCGGTGTCACCGACGCCAGATGAATTGAATTTTAAAAAATAGATAGATTGCAATTCGTGTTGTCGTAGCGTCGAAAGTTTTAATTCAACCCGTCTCGCTGCGAAATTGACTGTAATCCAGGGGCTTTATGCTTGTCACGTATAGACAAGCGACAGTGTTAGACAGGTGTTTGGTTACACGACAACACCTGAAACTTGGAAATAATCCCGAGTACAGTCCCAATCAAATATATTTATGCCACATCTGGCAATAAAGTGGCTTTTACCGCACGCTACACGTACGGAAAAAGCCGGTTTCTGGCCAAGTGTAGACACAAAATTATGTACACAACACGGGAGGTAATAAAGAAAGCCCTCGATCGCACATTTACGTTCCTCGCTTGCAGTTCGGGCCGCAAACATCTGCGATCTCGGCCTTTCTTTGTTTTACCACTCTAGTTGTGTAATGTACTATTACCTGTGTTCTCCTTATTCTGATGACGAAAGTTTTCTGACGTAGGTATTGTAGAAAGAAGTCTAGAAGATATAATTCCGAGAACTTTTCCTTCAACTCTTTTCATTGTACGTACCTACATTAGACCGCACCGCAAATATCTATACATTTTATTCGCGAACCCCAAAAAATAATCGGCCTCTTTCTCTGTTTGCAATTTGTATAACTGAAAATATATACAGCGTGGGAGGGACTATACCGACAAACTTTAACTATAGATTCTAACAACTATTAGGAGTAAAAAATGTTATGTGATGTATAGTCGAAAAACGCTTACTTTCCGAGATATTCATTATTTTGTAAATGAAAAATCCCAAGTGTGTAACAGGCCCTAATAAATGTGACTAAGATACCTAATACTATTTTTTTAAAATGCTTTGATGATAAGCGACTACGAGGCCAAAAAATTGACCTTTCGTTTCCATTTTAGCTTTTTTTTTCTTTTTGATAACTTTTCAGCCAGTATGGACATGTTTATAACGAGGGGCTTAATTTACTGATTTATTTTGTTCCATAAGACTATTAATGTAAAATGACAATATTCGACCCATGTTGATATAACATTTTTTACTCGTCACACCACCAGGAATTCATGGCTAAAGTATGTCGGTATAGTCCCTCCCACCCTGTATATACACAGACAATTATAGGTAAAGGTGGCAAAAACACCATTAGATATTGGACACGCTGAAGTAAATTTTGCTTCGATGACCTGAAGAAGTCTAGGTAATCTAAGGACATCACGCCTCTGCAACCTATAGACTTGGAAAATCTTTAGATAAATCCGCCGCTGTGGGAATTATAGACATTTCAGATTTCCCCCTATAACAAAGTAACTCCACTGTTACGGCTGGGAAAAACTTTATCTCTCAGTACTTTATTTCCAACATGCAACATTATTGTGTTAACCCTACCGTTCCCTGTCATTTTCGCTAAAAGTAAATCTTTATCCCTTTTAGCTCGCTAAAATATACACAACGCGTTTCCACTTGATGCTTATCGCTTCTGATTGTAATATCGGCAACTGAACGCGGCTTTATCTAATGGATTGAGAGTTGAACATTTTGGAAAACTACCTATTCGCTGATTGAAAATGTGTTTTAACGGCTGTTCCACGAAGCTTTAAGTAACAATTTTACATTTTAAACTTGCAACGTTGGATGCTAGTTTAGACTTGTAAAAATTATATGTAGGAAATACGGCCGAAGTGGATGGCTCTGAGCCTGGTTCGTTACCAATAACCATCTTGATAATCGTTAGTTATCAAAAATAAACACGCAATGTGATAGATACATATCTATCACACAGTAGTTCTTTAGTCAATTTTCACAAATAGAAGAAATAATCTAGCACTCGCGGGAACGAATAACGAAACGCATAGAGTTCTGTGCTTGCGTCCACCATTGCGGTCCAATCCCCCAAACCTGAATGTCCCTGTTACTGGGCTGCTCGCGTATTTATTTTCAACATGTCGTTTATGAGACTCCGGTCATACTTGACTTGACATTTAATAACTACCCGCCAGATACCAAGCACAGACCACTTCCAGGCGATTTTTTGACAGATGACACCGCTTGACATTTCGTTCGATCCCCGACGTATACATACAGGGTGTCCCTAAAACCAACTTTTATACGATCAGGGCTGATAGACCAGCTCATAAGAACCTAGATTAAGCAAATTTGACCTCAGTAAAAATCTCTTAGTTTTCGAGATATTGACGTTTTTGTAAAACTCGTGCTAAGTGATACCCTGACTCGGTGTTTTGAGTGTCATTGCTAAAATATCAAGTATTTTACAAATCTGTTTTTTGCTATGTGTGGCCAAATAACTATGCTATTGAACGTATTTTCTATTTTTGCTAATTTATTCATGCTGTGGACACAGTACAATAACAAAAAAAAATTATTCGATTTTTTTCAAATTTCACCTCTGACTTCGAACTAGCGTGGTGAAAAAAAAATGTACCAACATAACCAGGCACTCAACGTAAAAAAATTGCGCATTTATTGTAGTTTCTAAAATGGTATAAAATTTACTAAACACTGTAATAATTTTTGAAATAATGATATTTTGTTACAAAATTAACTGTCTGCCGCCTTCATCTCATACGATCCGGTTGAACTAAGTTTGCACCTGGCGTGCTTCACATCACATACAAATTAGGTGCAAACTTCACGTAATCGTCAATATCTCGAAAACTAAGAAATTTTTATGAGGTCGATTTTTCTCAGTCTCGTTTTTTATGAGCTGGTTTATCAGCCCTGTTCGCCATTTTGTAAAAGTCGCGAATTTTGATAGCCTGGATCAGTCTTTCGAATGTCATGACTTCAAATTTCAGTATTTTCTTAATCTGCTTTTTGTTAAACATTACTTAATAATTATGCTATCATACCTTTTCTGTTCGAAATTCAAATTCTGGTACGAAATTTAACCAATGGAATATTGTAGTATAACCTCCTTTTGAATTAAAATGCTATTATCTTAAAAACTACGGTGTCTAGTGTGTAAAATCTTACTATTTTAAACTACATTATTTTTTTTAATATTAGCATGGTAAATTTGTTTTAAGTATTACGCGATTCAAATCCGAGGTCATATTTTGAATCACGTAAAATCTAATTTATTTTGATAAGGTATGATAGCATAATTATTAAGTAATGTTTAAAACAAAAAGCAGATTAAGAAAATACTGAAATTTGAAGTCATGACTTTCGAAAGACTGATCCAGGCTATCAACATTCGCGACTTTTACAAAATGGCGAACAGGGCTGATAAACCAGCTCATAAAAAACGAGACTGAGTAAAATTGACCTCATAAAAATTTCTTAGTTTTCGAGATATTGACGATTACGTGAAGTTTGCACCTAATTTGTATGTGATGTGAAGCACGCCAGGTGCAAACTTAGTTCAACCGGATCGTATGAGATGAAGGCGGCAGACAGTTAATTTTGTAACAAAATATCATTATTTCAAAAATTATTACAGTGTTTAGTAAATTTTATACCATTTTAGAAACTACAATAAATGCGCAATTTTTTTACGTTGAGTGCCTGGTTATGTTGGTACATTTTTTTTTCACCACGCTAGTTCGAAGTCAGAGGTGAAATTTGAAAAAAATCGAATAATTTTTTTTTGTTATTGTACTGTGTCCACAGCATGAATAAATTAGCAAAAATAGAAAATACGTTCAATAGCATAGTTATTTGGCCACACATAGCAAAAAACAGATTTGTAAAATACTTGATATTTTAGCAATGACACTCAAAACACCGAGTCAGGGTATCACTTAGCACGAGTTTTACAAAAACGTCAATATCTCGAAAACTAAGAGATTTTTACTGAGGTCAAATTTGCTTAATCTAGGTTCTTATGAGCTGGTCTATCAGCCCTGATCGTATAAAAGTTGGTTTTAGGGACACCCTGTATATAGTTTTAATTACCACAGACCACAGCTCTCCTGCAAGCTACTTGGTATGTAATATACTATCCTGCTTTAATACTGTACAATAATTTACACGTGTTGATGGCATAAGTAAGTACCTCAAAGACTGAATTTGAAAAATATAGGGAATAATACAACCTTTCATTGAGTGCAAATGGAATTTGTTTGTAACGAGCAAACTGGCTGCCGTCAGTCCGTGTAGCGATGAAATATAATTAGATATCATTAATTATTTTTGCTAGTGGGGATATTAGTTAGAGTAGACATTTTGCATAGAATATTTACTTATTTTAGTGATGGTCCAACCTTATACACCTACGATGTAATCAAATATATTAAATCTGATATACCTGCAAGAAATCCAGCACTACTAGGTCGCTAACAGCAATTTTATAGTTTTAAAATTCAAACCCAGAAATCCATATTTTGCTTAGTGACGAAAACATCACACATCCACAACAAGTCCTCTCCGTTTGGCGAATACGATTGTGATTCCGAGGTTAGGTTGGAGCTAAAAGCTTTTTCCTATATTTTATGGACGTGTGCGTGAAACCAAGAGGATTAAGTGATTTACAGAAGCCGAACCGGCCCGATTACGGCACGAGATAATGGCAAGGTTGAATGCTCACCCAATCGTGTTTATGACGTCCGGTCGGATTGAAATGTTCGGGTTACAATACTAGCGGGATTCGTTACGTTAGTAATCGCAAAGAAATAAAATGTTGATTATTTTCACTCTTTTATTCACATAAATTCAAAAGGGCAGGGTTAATCATAGGTTGATATGTTTTTGTAAGCGTTTTCACATTTCGCACCAAAACACCAAACATTTGCTTAACACACATGTTACCTTGAATTAAATAACGCTATTAAGCAATACAACAATAAAATACTGTAAAGTGTAAGAGATTAAGATTGTTAGTAATAGGTTTTGGACCAACACTGTTGGTCTGATTGTCTTAATTACAAAAACAACTAGGACGAAATTGGGGTAAAAAAACCGGACAAATACGAGTCGGACTCGCCCACCGAGGATTCCATACAAATGTGTAGGTACATACATATATATTAAAGTACCCTAAGCATTTTTATTCTCTTAGTAAAGACTATATTTTTATATGATTTACTTACAAATGTAAAGTTTTTAGATTTTTCCCTATTCTTGTAGTATAAGACGGTATTACTTGCCAAATTTCATAGTTCTAGGTCAACGGAAAGTACTTAGGTACCCTATAAATTTTGAATTCCTCAAGATTGTCGAAATACACGTTTTTGCGGCATAAACGGTCGTATCTTATTTTTACGTTAACTTAGAAGTTTGATTTTTTCGGTGTTTTGCCTTTTCGCCGAACTTTGTTTGGCCGAATTTCATTTATAAAATAAATAAATAAATATTAGGGGACAATCTTACACAAATCGAACTAGCCCCATAGTAAGCTCAATAAGGCTTGTGTTATGGATACTAGACGACGATATATTTAATAGATACAAATACTTAAATACATAGAAAACATCCATGACTCAGGAACAAATATTCGTGCTCATCGCACAAAATAAATGCCCTTCGAATCCCGATTCGAACCCAGGACCTCTTGCTTCGTAGGCAGGTCACTACCAACTAAGCTAAAGCGGTCGTCAAAATTTGCCAACCAACATTTCGCCGACGTTTCACTTTGACAACTAACGATTACCAATTTTTTGTATGACAACGTTTCATTTGGCAGAATTATTGTAAAGCAGATTATTATAATGCCTCAAAACTTTTGGGATATTGATCATTTGTCATGTTTCACTATGCCAAACAACTATTAGACGAATCACGTTTCGTCAGTGCAACAGTTCTCTTTTCATACATTAGCTAAGTTTTTACAAAAACGAAGTAAAATATACATACTTTTTTTTTCAGTTGGCAATATTAAATTTATAAACATGTGTATATGCTAATAATGAGTTGTGACTCTAGTCACCACTGATAGTGGTACTTTTTTCCCTGAAAAACACAACTGGGAATGATGATAAAAAATAAACTATTTTTTACAGGCATTTATTATTCAAGCATTTTTTTCATATGTGTAGCAACACAAATCTCATATGTGACAGAGAGCCCAGTTAGGTGCGACGACGAGCGAAGCGAGGACGAGCGTGTTAGGGTTAACCGTGAGCAAACCAGAATCGACGTTTTTTTTAATAAAAACATTTTACATTTGGTAAACAATAAACAACAAAATTAATATTACGTCTGCTACATGAAAAGTGGCATTTTGAAAATTGACATTATAAAACACAGACCAAATGAGCAGTTGGTAACGGTGAGGTTGGGAAATAAAACAAAATCATTTGTTAAGTTGGGAAATGATCATTCGGCGAAATAAAATTCTGCGAAACGTTAGTTGGGAAGTGATAATCGGCCAAACAATTTTGGGCGATAAATAAGTGCTTCTGTTGTGTTGTTGTTGGGCTTCTGTTTTTTTTCCTTTTCAGGTACTGAACGGTCGACGAAATAATTGTCAGTTGTCACAGTTAGGACATCTAAGTGATCTAAGTCTCTAAGGGCCACTTGCACGTTCTTGGGCTAAGCAGCTAATCTTAGGTTAATTAATTAACTCTTGTCAGATTCATACAACAACTGTCAGATTTATACGGTTAACCCCGGTTAGGTACTGTGGCTAACCCGAGAACGTGCAAGTGGGCCTAAGATGCGTTTATGGCACAATTGGCATAATCGCAATTCCCTAATACGGTTTTTGCAAAGTAAAGCCAGATAAAGTCACAAACTCAGCACAACTAATAAAGGCCCATGTCTCGTTTGCCCCAATTCTCTCTACTTTCAGTACCTACATTGGGACGCTCAATAGCAAAAAGTTAGGAACTTTTGTCTCGTCTCCTAACACAGAGTAATTTATTTCGGTTTAATAATCTTTAGGCCCTTTTCTGTTCGTTTTCAAGATTAATCAAGGTGGTTACTAATAAAAACTTATGGTTATTTACATTGAGTCATGAATAGATACGAGTATAGGCGACCGGTAGGAATTTCTCGACGAAAGTATAACATGGATATGATTAAAATTACAGCTTTATTTCTAACAACACAGACTTATCCACATTAGTCATTACGTTTGATGTTAAGAGACATAAAATGCTACCGGTCGCCGATCACAGATTATAAACACATATGCTGCGTTAGCACCAAAAAAGCAAACTTGTTGCCAGTGCTATACGTACGAGTCATATACCTACTTTCCGTATGAAGAAGGTTTGCGTTGCAACTTACATTTTCCCGTTTCATGTCCTGACTTGAAAGGTCCCTCCCTAAAAACATGGAAATTTTCCGATTTGAAAAAAAAAAGAAACATTCTGAACTGTCCGAGCGACAGTAACTGTATAGTCTATACTATACAGTTACCGTCGCTCGGGAATCTGTGTAATATTCCGAAAGTTATAGATTTTTTCAAAACCATTAATTTATTAATATACTTCCCATGCCGCACAGGACACATAATAGATGGATGGGGTAATAAAGAATCGATAACAACTTTTTTTAATCGATAATATTTATCATTACCGTAATCGTGCATGCACGTAAACATAAACTATTCAACCACATAAGTCTGACTAAATTAAAAAAAATGATTAAAAACGGAAATAATGCAAACATAATATATTTTACTTATTTATGGAAAATTATACTTTAATTTTAGGTAGATATGTTTGAAATTTGTACTTTATTTTATTCACAGTCTGCCATTTCCTGAAATTGCGTTTATTTTGCTACTTTGACATAAAAACGCACGCACTGGGCCGCTTTTTATGCACACCGGCAGTTTTTGTAACCAGTAAATAAATTTCCAGTAATATAATTCAATTAAGAGGGGTCCCCTACTGAAGTAGGCGTCCCCCTACAACGTGTGCTAAAGACACAACCAGTGAAGTGAAGAGGCATCCATAGAACCCGATTCCCTTTAGTTTGCCTATGGTAAGATATAAAATATATTTGGGCAAGTCGGACCATGTGGTGCTCACCACATGGTCCGACTTGCCCAAATATATTTTATGCCACATCACTATTAAGCACTTATAAAATTATCTTTCTTCAAGAGGGGGTTTAAGGCGGCTAAGCGAGGTTTTTAAAACATATAATGTTATCCAAAAATAAATCATTGCAATTATATAATTCGAACATAGGACAACAAGTTTAAAATAAAAGAGAAGTTAAGCCCAATGTATGAACAGGGGGTCAGGTTTTGAATTTCAGCACCTACAGTTACCCTATAGCTACCTATTAGGAAATAAGAGTTTGGTTCAAGAGTCGAAATATTATATCATTTACATACACAGTTACGAGTCACAACTAGTAGGTAATCGTATTCTTTCGTTATTCACCACTTTTTGGAAAAAAATGTGGTGGCCGAACGTATATAACTTAATTATATATACGGGTTTCGTTTACATATTTTCATACGTTCTTCCATTAGAAATAACCAAGTTTCTTTAAGTGGGGTCCATGATCTGATTTCCAGGGGTCCGCAGCTACTCTGTTCTCGCTTATCATTTTTAGGTGCGTTGCTTTATTCTCTAGTGGTCGACTTAAGGACAGGCATCCAAAGTTAAGGAGCCACCGGGGTTTAATGTTTTTATTTTGGTTGCAGTGTTCCCGCAAGCAGCCATGTGGTCGCGCAAGCATTCTATCTGTAGCGCGGTGAGCGGAGCGTCGAAGGGTGACGACGGTGACGCGGGACTAGATGGTCTGCAGATCTACCCGTTCGCTATCGCACTTCGCGTGCGTGTACTTCAGGTATAAACTTTATGAAATTAACACGTTCACTACGTTAACTATTTCAGTGATTTTAACTGGGGACGACATGGGGTCTTTTCGATACGACGTATAACTTTGATCCGGAGCGTTAATAGGTCTAAAAGACCTGGGTGGGTATGCACTTGTTTAAATGCAATTATCTGATACATGCATACATTTTAGGGCGAAATAAGTATTGTGACATTATCAACCTTAATTCACAGTTAGATTCGCTGGATAGTTTGATTTTCGGCCCGTTATCTGCACTGTCTGTTTTAATTGTCGATATTATTTTAGTGTTGTGGAGGAAAATAAAGTATCGATATAGAAAGTTATTAATTTTAATGTAACGAAAAGACATTAAACTTATGAGAATGTTAGCATTTTGCAGTAATTTAAAGGTCCAGCCAGATTATAGGTTAGTGTAAATATAATTTTTAGTAATATTACGCTCATCAATTATAACCTTTGTGTCAGATGATTCCTTTTTTTTCTTTTTTACTTATTTCTTTACACTCACACAAAAATCACATTTTCCTGGACCGCTTAATGATTGTTAATACACCTTGTCTTTCACAATTTTTTTTCATACATCTTGTCAACAACCACCTACGCACATATGCTCCACTAGCTCAACTAGCCTGTCACATAGTGCGGCTATCGGGTCAACGGGCTTCGGGTCCTTTAGATCTGATAAACGGACGAGACAAACAAACTCTTGTTCTGATCGACCACGGGTTGAAAAGACCCGATGCATTTTTTTTACCAATATTTAATGAGACAATGTCAAAAAACTAACTGTCTCTCTTCTACTCATACGAAGTTCGAAGATATTTGTCCCGCATCAGCGTATGGAACAGCAAATTTCGCCCCGCTCCGGCGGAAACATCTACATCGGATATATCCGACCATGCTATGTTCTCTTAGTATATTGAAACAGGACCGCTAAACACATCTGCCATCTATCCCGTGTGAACGAAACCTCTAACTACTTTTTGTTTCTAAAGTCATGATCACAATCAAAAGTTCAAAATCAAAAATTAATTCAAGGAAATAAGTAAAAACGTCAAAAATATAAACAATATAAATAAAGAATAATAATAATGTAAATTTATTAAATATACTTAAAGTAACATAATATATCTTGATCGCAGCCAATCTAGATAATTAAGACTTTTCTTGCCAGCATACTGGACGAAACTACCATTGTCATCATGCATAATAAAAATCTTTTACAAATTATTTAATTATTATTAATAGTTTTGCATTAACACATTTATTGAATTATTTGTACGTCATAATTTCCACCTTTTGACTATTCTCAACCTAAAGTAAAGATGAAGTAGAATAGAATGGTAGTACGACTTCAAATGTTATGGCAACACAGTACACATGTCAGTTGTAAAACTGTTTTGGTTTTTTCTCTTTTAAAGTTTGTTTATATTTGTTGTCGGCATCGGTTAAATTTGTTTCAATCGGGGATCTCAATATTATTTTAACGTCGAGTTGAGCGTAACCTCCTCCGTTTATAATTTGAATCTCGTTATTGTGAGCAGACTCGTGAGATAGGACTCTTTGTGTTGCGCTTTTTGGTTTGAGATAAAAGACTCGTGTTATTTATTGTGATAAGTGAGATTTGACTTGTGAAACACACAAAGAAAGACTGAAAGCGTATTTTGTTAAAAAAACTGTCCGATTTTTTATACAAAATTGGTGCAAACTCATTAACAAAGTCTTATGTCGCACAGCCAATGGACGTATTAAAAATTGTCAAATCTGCCTTTGTGCACTTCCAAAAATATAAAACTAGAAAATGAAATCTTGTGGTTTATTTTTGCATATATGCGTAACTGCCCATATGTACACATATCGTCAGATGCCATATAAAACTTACTTACTGCCGAACAATTAATGATTTCGGCATCAAGTATACGTTTTACTGACCATCTGACAAAATTGAAGGGTCCACTGCAATAATGAAGAATGTTCAAAATTATTAAATTTTAAGTAAATACGTCATTCGCGTCGTGTGTTCGAATAGCGTATTTACTGGGAATTACAATAATTTTGGACATTCATCGTTATTGCAGTGGACCCTTCAAATACGATAAATTACAACTACCTTCCTATATACATCTATATAGGTACGTATATAACTATATATATATATATATATATGCATATATACATACATATATATACGTATTTTAATACCGTTCACACGGGATAGATGGCTGCACATGTAGGTTGCCTTGAAATCGGCTGAGTTGCCAGTCTATACCCAAGTATACAATAGTAGTCTTTGTATCCGACCCGATGCCGCAGTGAACGCGACACCTTTGAGCGTATTTCTCCAAACGTTGCCAAGGCCCAGACTTTGGTGGTCATTGCCGCTGCTGTCACTTTGAAGCGAGCTCTGCTACTACACGTTTTGAAATTATAAGTCGTGTGGGTATTTGTCCAAACATTTATACTGTTTGCCCTTTATGACCTACGGCCGCGGATTCACAATAACACTGCCTAAAATTAATCTTTTGGGTATTTTGCCAACATTTCTTTGACCTCTGAATTTAGCAACACTTCCGTAACTTTTTCAGTTACTAACGAAGAAAAATTACCAATGCTGTAGAAATTCTACAATAAAATGCAACGATATGCAGTCTGAAATGAGAGCGAGTGAAACACGCGGAGAAATGTCCCGCCGTGAGTAGATAAATAGTACCGCATACGGTTTCTCTATAGTCGAACGAGAAGCGGAGGACGACATTTCTAAAGTTGTAAACCCTATATTCGTTTGTTTTCGCCATCCAGTTACTTTCCGAGTACACGAGCAACTGGAATCCCTAACTTGTTATAAGTAGGTAGGTAGTGAACGAATGGATAACATCTGATTACACATCGTCAAGCTTGTACTGTACACATAAAAAATGTTAGCTGGCAGAATAATTTGTTTACTTTTAATTTTGTCACACATTTATGATATTCAGTTGGTTAGCTAAACTTCATTTCATTACTCATATTGACGTTCGCTGCACTACAGATAGTTTGCGGTATCGGCGGAATGGTGGTGGGTGCTGTGGGCTGGTTGGAAGAACGACAGAAACTAGAGCTAGGCCTCGGGGTTCCGGCCGGGGCCGTCACCGTCCTGGCTGCAGGTACTCGTAACTTGGCGACCAGATACACTCCACTTAGAAAATTTACGTTTTTTTCTAAGGAAGTCCGTGAATTTGATTTTTTTCCTGATAAAACAAAGACATATACTAACTTTTAACACTTCAAAATAAAAAAACGGTTTTTTAAAGCAAAACTAATTACTAAAATATTTATTACCGTATTAGAGGTGAACCAGGTACAATACAAAAATAATACAAGTATAGTTTATTGCACACCAGAAAAACACATTACAAGAGGTAATTACATAATTAGAACAATTTAAAACAAAACATATATGAGCAATAAGACAACGACATGCATGCTACAAGTTTTTATTTATTTAAAAAAATTGTGTGCATGTGTTTAGTTAAGAATAAAATTTTTGTTCATAGATGCTTAGATAAGTAGGAGCTACCTCTATAATATTTCCAAATTATCTTCATTTCCTTGTTTCAATTACGGTTAGGGCTACAATTTATCACGACATTAATTTTCATTTGCCGTGAATGAGAAAAAAAAGATTAACTTGAATTAATCTGGTCAGAACACTTTGTTATTTCATAATTTGGTTATCTTAGATCTTCGCAAAGGAAAACTTGCGCACTCCAATTTCATTCTTTGTAAATTTTAAATAGGATCTTACTCCATAGAACGAAGGTTACAGTTCGAGTAAACTCCAGAGCTCAGCGTCATGCAACGTTTTCACTTCTTTCTTCGTGTATCTAAATATTTTCGCTACATCAGTTACAGTGACGGGAAATCTCATTTACTCGTAGACTAGCTGGGTGACGAAATTCCATGACGAGTTTATTGCCAAAGAGGGCTATTGAATAGAACGAAAGTGAAATTAGAATTTACTTCTAGATTAAGATAGATCCTTCTTCATAGAGAAGTACCTACGATATGAAATAGTACATTACACAACTAGGGTCGTAATACTAAGAAAGGCCGAATCGCAGATGTTTGCGGCCCGAGCTGCAAGCGATATAAATAAAATTTAATTTTTTGGCTAAATACTACTACTTAAATGTATAATGTTATAAACTACTGATGTGGTTATATAGAAAGAAAAAAGTAAATAGACCCCATATTAGTTCAAGGAGCGTGTGAACTAACGTAAGATCCGTCAGCCTTAACAATACTGAAGTGTCTAGTTTTTTCCATTCATTTTCAGGACTGTACTACGCAAACTCGCAACATGTCATCTGATAAGGGTTATTTCAAATCATGTGAAATAAGCCAGAAAGCACTCAACCCACCAGATGCCCCTAATGATAACAGTAAACAAAATGGCTGACTCTGGCGCTACCCTATTAATCAAAACCATATAAAATGGTCCTTTAACCGCTGGAAGGCTCTTTACAGCCGCACAGGGCTTTCGACAGATTCAGGCCGGTCGTAAAAACGCCAGGCTCTCGCCAATGTATAGCGAAAGAGCAAATAGTAGATTCCTGATAACAAAGGATGTTACGTTTCTTTACACAAACCATAAATGAAAGATAACAAAGTTTGCTTTATCTGTGGCTGTATCGCTGCTATATCTGTGTATCGGTGTAGGTATTAAAACCGATCACGGTGTTTGTTTTTTCATTTATGTTAATTTATTTATAAGAACATAAAACAACAATTCGATGCCACAAAACATAACACAATAGAAGGAAAACACAACAACAAAATACAACAAAGAAATAATAAACACACACACACATTTTGCAATGGCTTACTACCATTGCAAAATGTGTGTGTGTGTTTATTATTTCTGTCCTATTTCTGGATTTAAGTTTAACCTTCTCCTGAGGACGTTTTTCTTTTGATGAAATGAATTCATTTATTTCATACTCAAATGGTAGATTCATAATCCCAAAAAGCCATGATATTTACCAAAATATTTTACCTAACAAACCCTTTAGCTATCAAAAAACGCGGCCCTTCCCCCGGGACATCCTAATGGCGAGTTAACCCTTCGATAGGCATTACATACATGTGAGTACCTACGTAACTTTTTCTCGTGACATATTGCACTTACCTAGTTACGTGAAGGACTATTTTTTCGTAAAGCTTTTTAAGCGTAAAGTGTTCAACAATGCTTTATATAATATTTAAAGTATTGTGAACCCTATCAATTAAAAAATATTAACTAGGTTCTCATCGCAACACAAATTGATTGATAAATGTGAAACAAAACGACACTTAATGTGCATCATCAAATGTGAAAAATACGGCGATATGATGCGATTTAATTAATTGTAATTTTTAACCCTTTAACCGCTTACATTTTTTCATCGAGCATGCTCGTGTCGCCGTCGATACGGAGATGCACCACGCATAGTAGGGCTTGAATATGAATAATCCATGTTGCGATAATATAATGATTTAGTTTGCAATGAACTATTATCTCCCGTAGAAGTTTTATTTTAGCACCCTATCACATAATGACAGTATATATTATATTTCAGAACGTTACCTTAATAATTTATCCAGGTATTAAATGAATTATCTGTATTTACATATAGTTACAGACATTAAATTTTTTATCATGGTCTCCTTACTATAATTTGAAGTTTTATATCTCTGACGTCAGAGGCGGTCTACTAAATAAGACATTGGCGTAGAAAACATTATTCATTCAGTTTATTAGTTGACAATGCTGACATTACTAGGGAAGCGATTAAATATATTTGGAAAATATCGAATTTATATAATTTTATTGTTGATACTATAAGTAGTCTCGCATTTGACTGTATTTAAACATTAACTTTATATAAAATCGAAAATGTGCACCGTAAGGGTACCTACCTATTACAACTATAGCATATATAATTGTATAGAGAGTAAGTAGTGGACTGTCATATTATCGACATTATCACATCACTACGGGTATGACTTTTATATCTGTGACGTAACATGCGGTCTGAAAAATAAGACAGTGGCGTACAATCTATGGTATGATCCGTTATTGAGGTAAGATATCATAGTGTAGAGTCGGCTCCAAGTTTCATCGATAAAATCGAATTCGATCAACAAGGACTTCACGACGTCGATAACGAGAAATAATAATCGAGTGTTTTAAAAATATATTTCAAACAAAGTAAGAATCTCTTATTCAACTTAAACAACTTAAATCATGTCTTTGTAATACAATAGACATAAAATTATGTATACAACACGGGAGGTAATAAAGAAAGCCCTCGATCGCATTTTTACGTCCCTCGCTTGCAGCTCGGGCCGCAAACATCTGCTGGGGTTTTCTTTGTATTACCACCCTAGTTGTGTAATGTACTAAACTATAATCGATAGTAATACCAATAATCGATAAGTACCTACTCGTAAAGGAATCAATCATACGAATGCTTTCATCACATTCGCTCGTGCTCAAAATACCGCATTCCTGAAATACCAGATTTTTCAAAATACCAGATTCTGGATTTATCAGATTCTTGTCTTACCACATTCCCGTTACACTACATTAGAAAATCGTAAGTTACTCAAGGATCTAAATAACTTTGTTGGATGTGTTATTTTGGGAATCTGGTATACGGAGAATATGATGTATCGAGAATCTGGTATTTTAAAAATCTGGTATTTTAGGAATGCGGTATTTTGGGAATGAGCGATCACATTACTAGCGTCTTATAAATGAGACATTGGCTGACTGCTTCTTATGAAGTGTTGTAGAAAAAGTAATGGAATAAGGAAATACATATTTCGTTGACAACTGAAAATTAATGGAAAGAACCGGTTTTACTATTATTTACTTAATAGTTTAATCTTTTATGCATAAATTAGTCTCAATACATTTTGCGAGAGTGGTAAATATCCTGTAAAAACGAAACCAGATCTCAGTCTTATTTATCAGACTGCGGCGAAATGAGCTGGGTATGTTGTGTCTTATAAATCAGACTACGGCGGTTAGAAGGATTATCAGATGCAGTCAATACAGATTCATTCACACTAGCCTTTGCTGTCAAGAGTTTGCATTAAATATCACCTATTTAGCGTTATCAACAATCAAAAACTAAAAATAGGAGATGATTTAACCACTGAGTAAAATAAGATCATATGTGACGTCCTACGTGAAAAGGTACCTTATGAGGGTTTCTAGTTACGGAGATATGAACGGTTTTGTGAAATCCTTCAAAATGATCATTTTTTTCTTTTATGCAAAATTGTAAAATATAGGAATAGACGTGTATTTGTAGCTTGGTTTCACTGCTGTACGTTAATTTTTTCTATATAAAAATTGGGTTCAAAGTTTAGTAGAAAAGGTACCTTATGGCGGATCACATACAAAAATGATAAAGCTGTTGATAAAATTCATTAATAAAATTTACTAGCAACTTTTGCTTATTTCTTTTTTATACCACGACGGTGGCAAACAAGCATGCGGCCTGCATAATGGTAAGCAAAAATTTTCGAAATGATCCTAGAAAGCTGAAAATTTCGAAGGAAAGGGCCACTGGGTGCCACAGATTCGGAATTGAAAAAAAAATAAAAATAAATACATTTGCATATCGTTTTTTAAATTTTTAATTATTTTTTTTTTTAAACAGATAATAAAGTGTTTGACGAATCGTATAACTTTTTGACCATTTTTAGAAAGACCTTGTTTTTTTAAAAAAAATTGACAAAAATAAAAAAAAACTGGCGAATGCCCATAATTTTTTGACCATTTTAGAAAAAGTTTTTTTATTTTTTTTTCAAAAAAACTTACAAAAATGGACTTTTTTTCGGTTTCTATAATTTTTGACCACTTAAGAAAAAGAATCTTTTTAATTTAAAACACGCTAAAATCCACGACGAACACTTCTCACAACTATTCGAACGAAAAGGTAAGCAAATACCTACACCTACTGCTCATGCCGGCCGGCTGAGACTCCGAGCGGCCAGCAAGACCGAGAGAGAACGATACGTAAAGTGTTGGTGAGAGTAGGACAGATGCGTGGCGGTACTGGCGGTGTAGCCAAAATAATACCACGGCACGGCGGTATGAAGGACAAAAACTGAGCAAGTTACGACAAGTATTTCTAACATTTTTAAATTACACCGCTATAAAGTACCTTTTGTACTAAACTGTAGAAGCATAATTATTCAGCCTTTAATTCGCCTATAGCAAAAATAAAGATAGGCAAAGACGTGTCGTAGTCGTAACATATAATTTACTAAATGGAAATACATAATAAAAAAAAAAACAATTTTTACACAACATTGAATATCTCCGTAACTAGAAGCCCTCATAAGGTACCTTTTCACGTAAGACGTCACATTTGAGAATTACTCTTAATTGGTCAAGATTTGAAGTAAATTTCTAATAACCTTTTTTCTTCAGTTTTCTGTCTTAATACAAGATTTGCCAATAAATAATGTAAATATCGTGCCATACTGTAATTATCAATAATTTTTGCTTGTGGCCCGCCATAAGGTACCTTTTCTCAAATGTATGGGAATAATTTGTGATTTTTACGTAACTTCAATCGTTTATAAATAAAAAAATACGACTTGTAGAATAATAATGACACTTTTGAGATACTTGTGTAGACTGATTAAATATAATTTAGAACTCATTATACGAAAATTGTGAATATTATAGGAATGATGAAACATATAATAAAAATGACATTTTAATTAAAATAAAAATATTTCATTAACAATGTGATTTTATTTCTATCCCAAAATGTGCAGTCGAATATCTCTAACTATATACAATGGTTCAGATTACAATATGTTAAAGAACAGGCCGAATTTTTCATTTTTTTTATTTCGTTCTCATAAGCGACTTGCTCTAATCAAAGGCTGATTTTTCACGACCTGGAAGTCACATTAAAAAAACCATTACTGATTTCCAAAGAAAAATACCTTGAGATACATAATCAATCATCATCTCCATAACTTCCAATGGGAACATACTTAAAATTAGTTTTAAACTTCTTTTGACGATTTCTCAAAAGTGCAATTTTAGCATGTGCAGGTTTGATGTTTTTTTAAAAAAAAAGTATGGGACTTAGGGTCGTGATTCTTTTTGTATTAGATAGTTTATTTAACACAGATTTTGGATCTGTGCTTAACTCAATACCAACCATAAGGTACCTTTTCCCGTGGAACGTCACATATTACTTTTCTTCGTAGAGACTTTAATAAAGTGTTATCTTTTAAATTCTTTTAAACTAAGGCTGGCACATACCTCAAAAAATAGAAGTTGGGTTAATTTTATTTACTTAATAAACTTTTTCATTTTTTCTTTTAAATTTTTTCAGTTGTAGGTAATTGAAACGATATACCTCCTTAATAATTTACGCTGTTAAACCAGCAGCGACAACATTTTCATAGTGACTGATACACAAGTTTAACTCACTATCTCAAAAATGACTGAACCGATTTTGATGAAACTTGCACTTATAGTTTCTGAGATATGCGCAGACAAACATACAAATATACTAAATATACAGATATACATACACTTGTGAAATTTGGTACCTACACATGTTTAGAAGCTGGTATAGACTAACATATACAAAAACTGTGCAATTCTGACAAAATTATAGGGTCAAAGTGATAACCTCTTTTTTTGAAGTCGGTTAGTAAAAAGTAAGGTCAGTCGGGGCAAGTGCGCCTACGGGACAAGCGCGCCTATCATAAATAAAATCTGGAAAAGTACAGATATTATGACTACAAACGACATCTTACAAACGCGTAACTAACTAAAACGGAGAGGTTGTTGTTGTCGTTTGTAGTATAATATAATATCTGTCTGTACTTATCGAGATTGTCTATGATAGGCGCGCTTACCCCCCGTAGGCGCACTTGCCTCGACTGACCTTAACTGATTTGATTTGTCAGAAGAGAGTACCCTGTCCGTTTTTAGATCGATTGCATTTCCATTGCCCTCATCAGATTGCCATTTTTCAGCCACTTCAGTATACTATAGCCGTGGATTCGGCGGCTGGACGAGTACGCGCGGTGGAGCCCCTCGGGCCTGGGGCGCTCCGTGGCGAGCCCTGGGGCCTTCGCCCTGTGCCGCAGTCCCTCTGACGTTACTATGGACTGCGGCGATATCTGCCCACATAGCCATGGTGGTGTTTTGTATAAGATCGCTCTTGAATATTGGGTAAGTTTGTCTCCATTCATCAAATCATTTATTTCTGCAAATAGGCCTCAAGGACTCTTTTACACGTCTGACTCTACTCTTCTCTTTTGGTGCTTCGGAAAATGACCCTATGTTTAAAGTAGCCTTTATGAAAGCCAAGTTTCCTTTCTATATCGACCATCCTCTCTAATCGAATCCAATAACACTTGGTTTAAAACTACACAAAGTACCTTAAAATCATATTTTCACACCTCCTATTCAGAAAAAAGTATTTTCACACCTCCTATTCAGAAAAAAGTATTTTGCTCCCTCATAAGAGGGATCAAAGTAGCACTTTTCTGTTCAAGGACAACAGCGTATTTTTAGTTTGAACCCACTTAGAATATGCCATACCATAGACAGCTTTATTAGTATATTACACACCGAGGGCGGTATAATAAGGAATGGCCCAGATCACAGATGTTTGCGGTCCGAGCCGCAGGCGAGGGCCATAAATATAATATGGAAGTGGTATTTTCGTTCCGTCCGTAAAAAATAATAATCGTTTTATAAAATAATAATATATATTTCGATTATGATTAACTATATTATATTTCGTTATTTTGGTAGGTAGCGTTTGTATTTTAATTTTCCTCATAGTTGGTGTGAAAAGCAGTATGTGTCACACGGTAGCACAATTATTTCCACCACGGGCGTTAACACTTGAATCCCTCACTACGCTCCGGATTATACTTTAGAATCCCTCGCTACGCTCGGGATTCTATTGTACAACCCTTCGCTTCGTTCAGGATTCAATGTATCCCCTCGCCGTAAATACATAATTTTGCTCCCTTGTGACACAATAATAGTATTGCACATTTATAATTACGCTGATTGCAATAAAATTGTAACTTGGATTTGGAGTGCTCCAAAAATGATAAAATCCCATGAAAATAAAGTTATATTTCTTGGAAGAAGCTTTTGGTCGACATTTTGGTATTTGCTATTTTTTGGTGCATTTAGGTAACATTTTCATGTCCACATAACGCCTAAAATTAAGAAAAAGTAGGAAAAGCTACGTTTTTTTTTATGATGTTATGATCGGTGCTTGATGTGATTTGGAATTAATTGGATCAACTCAGGAAATTAATGATTGAATTTGACTTCAGTAACCCGTTTTCTTTATATTAATTAACGAAAAACAATCGAGCCTTTTAAGTATATTGTGAGTTTCCTACGATGCATCAGTTCACTACACTAAATACGTCAGTCTGCTAATATCTGTAATTTTCACGGCGATTTTATATGACTGTGTCTTTTAGTTTGAAGTGTAACTAAAAGACACAGTCACTACTTTCTTTGATTAATCTTGATATATGTACTCAAATGGCGTCGTACGTTGTTATATTAATGAAATATAATGTATTTCAATTCCACATTGCGAGTAGACAATAAACTGTAGCTCTAACATCCTTACAAATCAAATGATCAATCAAACGGTTTAAAGCAGCGCCAGCGCTCTCAAAACAAGAAATAACACTCGAGTTAATGGCACACTGTTGAAAGGCTTGGAATGTTTACAGAGCGGGCTCCGGCGGTTTCATTATTTATTGACGCATTTGTAAGGTTTATCCTTAAATTGCTGGCTTGATAGGCAATTTGAAAGGAATCGTATCTACTGCGAAGCCTTTGAGTTGACTATTGTCGTAATTATTTTGTTCTATTGGCTCTATTTATTTCGAAGCAAATAGGAAGAGACACATTTCTACCGTAGGTACAAGTGTTCTGATGACAATGCAGATTATGTTCTTCTATTTTTTTTACCAAATCAGAACCTAAAAGTTATTGAAGCGGAAATTAAAAGATTACTCCACGGCTCTCCAAGCCAACATGGGCGGTTTTCCAATTAACTCCACCGAGGCCACGATCGTGCCATCGAAATTTACAATCTGTCGTTCGTTCCATTTTTTTAATTTTCGATTATTCTTCTATTGACGGTAATCATCTTATATAATTTTATAAACTGAGCCTAACTGAGCTTCGGATGTACCTAATAATTACATCCAATTCGATGTAGTATTATGAAGCAATAGTAATATTTACGAAGATTCGAAATTTGTTTTTTTAACAAAACAGTTTATCTTTAGGTATGCTGGTCATAACTTGCGGTTTTTGAACCCATTTTAGATGGTTTATGATATGTTTGTAGACAAATATAGTTTTTCTCTACAACCTTTAACTTGTTCGGATTGTTATAAAACAATTCCAACCTATTCCAATATATTCTATAAAATAATATTTGCAGAAAACCCGACAGTCAGAAGAAAACTACAAAAATTATGACAAACGTTATTATCAAACCGCGTTTAGAAAGGGATTGAGCTCATATGTCATTTTTGAACTAATGCATGATATGACATTGTCAGTGGTAGAGTATGCAGATAAATTAAATTGTTATTTTGGTACAATGAAGTTCTAAAGCATGGAAAAAATATCAAATTATACAGCGTGTTTTTATTGATTTCCGATAGCATTAAGAGATAGTTCTTCAGATCAAATAGAGTTACTTTCTTAAACACCGTTTTTAAAGTATTTTAAGTATGATTTTATAATGTAGGTACAATTGGTAAGTGTTGTCATTGATGTAAAGTTTTTCATCATTTTCGCGGATTCTTGTTAGATACCTGGCTCTCCAAGCTTTAATCTGAGGTTGTTCGACCAATTCTAACCGTTTCTGTGTGCACCTCTTAAAGCGGAACCCTAAATGGTTTTTCATTATATTTAATAATGTGGTTCTTTGACCAAGAAAGTTTATATCTAATTGAGCTTGAGTTAATATTTTTTGCACAGTTGGAACAATCTTTTGTCGATACATATTTGTTATAATATTTCGCAAGGCACATTTGTCGAAATTGTCCAAAATAAATTTTGGCCCTCGTTTTCCTTTTTTAATAGGTGTGCTCAATTTACAAGAATTTGCTCTGGCGATATTGCCTTCTTTTTTTATTAATGTTACTGTGTTTTTTCCAACGCCCGTCGCGGCCACCACACGATTCAAAACTTTGGTATTATTGTTCAGTAATCCAATTATTTCCTGCAATGTATCTCTTGGAATACTTACCTCAGAGACGATTGCATTTACGCTTAAGATGGCCATCAAAGTTTTCAAAAGAACCTTCGTCTTATCGTTTTCTTTATTAAAATATGTTAGTACATTGTAGACAATTTCTCGGCATCGACCGTTTAATACTTTACCGCGATTCATATTGTATACAAACGTATTTTTGAAAAGCTACGGCAATTTGATAAAGCGAAATAATGTGACTGGTGACAGATTTGTCAAATATGATAATACTATTTTTTATTAAACAAATGACAATATTTACCGAGAATATAGTTTAAATATGCAAATCATATTTAGCTATTAATTCTATTATCTATAAGGGTCTGCACTTATGAAGATATCAAAGATTGGTTTATGATTATATTTAATCATTTATTAAGTACACTTGTGCTAACGGTACACTCGAATCCCTTTCTCAACGCGGTTTGATAATACATTATTGTGACTTTTAATAATTATGTAAACAGAGACGCACCGCTTGACAACAGTCAAACAGGAACTATAGGGTAATAAATATCATGATAGGATTAAAATTTATAAAGAATTAACAACAAATTAGACTCACTGTAAAAATGCCCAAATCGCTATTGATGTGCCTATTTTGAAGAGTTTCCTCGATTTATCCAAGATCCTGACTTGATAACAGGGAAGGTGGAAAACAATAATATTTCCAAATCCGTCCCGCCGTCTTCGAGTAAATGGGTTACATGTGGGCGTCTTCAAGTAATACATAAATATATTCCGACGATCCTCCACTTTTTCAAAATCGATTAAAATTGGAGTATATTGTATCTAAAGTAAGCATACCTGGGTAAGGCCGTAAAAAAGGGATGATTTCGTGACTTGTAAGCGTCCGGCATTGTTTTTACGAAAAGTAATTACAAAATTTTACTTTTTTAATTTTCCGTGCAAAATACAAAACTTTTTCTACTAGTTCTAGTCCACTAACAAATGTAAATCTCTGTGTTTGTATTCCAATTTTTTTTTCTTCTATGCAATTGCATCGATTTCCATACAAATAAAAATGTCCCAAAAATGTTCCTGAAAGATTGTAATTATCGTTTTTTAGTTTTGTGATATTATACTGATATGTTGGAGTTTTTTTTATAACTGTCATATATTAATGCAACGTTTTTCGAGCTTTAACATTAGCATTGCCCATTTAAAATAATAATTTACGCGTAACATAAGACAAGTCAACATATTGAAGCTTTTAAGTTACTTAATTTAAGTAACCGTTCTGTCTTGCTATTTTAGCAGTTGATTTGCGGAATTTGATTTCATTATAACGGCAACACTATTTATTCTTTAGTCTTGGTATACCTCTCACTGGTCGGCCATTTTGTGGGTAGTTCAGTGCGTCGATTCAACTTGTGCCGAGGATTTTTTATGGAATTTAAAAGTTACGAGTGAATTTCATGGTAAATTTGTTCTGTTTTGTATTACGTAATACATTATTAATATAATCTTCATATTAGTTTATAGCTAGGTGTCGTGTTCGAGTTAATATGTTTGTTATTGTTCTATATAATGCAAATGAAAGTGAATAGAGGCTAACTTTTATGTTACTTTTAAGTTACTTATGTTACCATTTTAATTTATTTTTAAGTTACGTAACATAAAAGTAAAGTAAAGCTTTGTTCACGCTTTCTTTTCAGTTACAAGTTCTTGCAGTCGGGTTTTTAGTTTAAAATATTTGGTTTGTTTTAATTTTTATACCCAACTGCGCAACACAAAGAAGAGTAACGTGTTTTTTATTTTATTTTACATAATTACAATGATTATAACAAGTAATCCGGGGAAAAATTATGATTTAATTTTATTTGTGAAGACAGCTTTTGTGTGGCTATCAGCCTTTAATTACTTATTCATCTTTGTTCAAAAATGTACCAAAGTATATGTGACGTTCCACGGGAAAAGGTACCTTATGGTTGGTATTGAGTTAAGCACAGATCCAAAATCTGTGTTAAATAAACTATCTAATACAAAAAGAATCACGACCCTAAGTCCCATACTTTTTTTTTAAAAAAACATCAAACCTGCACATGCTAAAATTGCACTTTTGAGAAATCGTCAAAAGAAGTTTAAAACTAATTTTAAGTATGTTCCCATTGGAAGTTATGGAGATGATGATTGATTATGTATCTCAAGGTATTTTTCTTTGGAAATCAGTAATGGTTTTTTTAATGTGACTTCCAGGTCGTGAAAAATCAGCCTTTGATTAGAGCAAGTCGCTTATGAGAACGAAATAAAAAAAATGAAAAATTCGGCCTGTTCTTTAACATATTGTAATCTGAACCATTGTATATAGTTAGAGATATTCGACTGCACATTTTGGGATAGAAATAAAATCACATTGTTAATGAAATATTTTTATTTTAATTAAAATGTCATTTTTATTATATGTTTCATCATTCCTATAATATTCACAATTTTCGTATAATGAGTTCTAAATTATATTTAATCAGTCTACACAAGTATCTCAAAAGTGTCATTATTATTCTACAAGTCGTATTTTTTTATTTATAAACGATTGAAGTTACGTAAAAATCACAAATTATTCCCATACATTTGAGAAAAGGTACCTTATGGCGGGCCACAAGCAAAAATTATTGATAATTACAGTATGGCACGATATTTACATTATTTATTGGCAAATCTTGTATTAAGACAGAAAACTGAAGAAAAAAGGTTATTAGAAATTTACTTCAAATCTTGACCAATTAAGAGTAATTCTCAAATGTGACGTCTTACGTGAAAAGGTACCTTATGAGGGCTTCTAGTTACGGAGATATTCAATGTTGTGTAAAAATTGTTTTTTTTTTTATTATGTATTTCCATTTAGTAAATTATATGTTACGACTACGACACGTCTTTGCCTATCTTTATTTTTGCTATAGGCGAATTAAAGGCTGAATAATTATGCTTCTACAGTTTAGTACAAAAGGTACTTTATAGCGGTGTAATTTAAAAATGTTAGAAATACTTGTCGTAACTTGCTCAGTTTTTGTCCTTCATACCGCCGTGCCGTGGTATTATTTTGGCTACACCGCCAGTACCGCCACGCATCTGTCCTACTCTCACCAACACTTTACGTATCGTTCTCTCTCGGTCTTGCTGGCCGCTCGGAGTCTCAGCCGGCCGGCATGAGCAGTAGGTGTAGGTATTTGCTTACCTTTTCGTTCGAATAGTTGTGAGAAGTGTTCGTCGTGGATTTTAGCGTGTTTTAAATTAAAAAGATTCTTTTTCTTAAGTGGTCAAAAATTATAGAAACCGAAAAAAAGTCTATTTGTGTAAGTTTTTTTGAAAAAAAAATAAAAAAACTTTTTCTAAAATGGTCAAAAAATTATGGGCATTCGCCAGTTTTTTTTTATTTTTGTCAATTTTTTTTAAAAAAACAAGGTCTTTCTAAAAATGGTCAAAAAGTTATACGATTCGTCAAACACTTTATTATCTGTTTAAAAAAAAAATAATTAAAAATTTAAAAAACGATATGCAAATGTATTTATTTTTATTTTTTTTTCAATTCCGAATCTGTGGCACCCAGTGGCCCTTTCCTTCGAAATTTTCAGCTTTCTAGGATCATTTCGAAAATTTTTGCTTACCATTATGCAGGCCGCATGCTTGTTTGCCACCGTCGTGGTATAAAAAAGAAATAAGCAAAAGTTGCTAGTAAATTTTATTAATGAATTTTATCAACAGCTTTATCATTTTTGTATGTGATCCGCCATAAGGTACCTTTTCTACTAAACTTTGAACCCAATTTTTATATAGAAAAAATTAACGTACAGCAGTGAAACCAAGCTACAAATACACGTCTATTCCTATATTTTACAATTTTGCATAAAAGAAAAAAATGATCATTTTGAAGGATTTCACAAAACCGTTCATATCTCCGTAACTAGAAACCCTCATAAGGTACCTTTTCACGTAGGACGTCACATATAAGGTCCTAATTTATTAGTTGCAGATATTTTAACACATTATACTTTACATTAAAATAATTAACTTTAAATAGAAATTCAGAAATCTTTTCATATAACTTTCTGATTTCATTTACCTAACAATAAAATTTATTATAATTTCGTCTAAATAAATCATCATGTGCATTATCACATGTCACAATAACACTATCTGTCATATCAACAATTTGTTGTCGTAAATGTCGTAACGGTTCGGCGGGAAAACTGCAAATGTCTTTTAATTTATCTACGTGAAGTGGCCAGTTACAGTTAAGTGGTACGTAAAAGAGCTACTAGAATCTTTTCAATGAGTTTTCATTTAGTAATCACATTAACAGGGTGTTATTACGTAGCAAATTTGTTTTTCCTTTTTCTCCAAAAAAACATCGTAAAAGCTATAATGTTTCATGCTTTAATATACTCCAGAGACCGAGTACTATCAGCTGTAAAAATATCTGCAACTAATAAATTAGGACCTTATATACCTATTTGATCTCTTAAATAAACACTTAGTACAAAAAGTGTTTGTATTGTAGACATTGTGAATATCCCTTTAGAATACTTTTATGTAACTTTTAAGTTACTCAGTAACATATATTTTTAGTTACTTTTATGTTACATAAGCCCAATTTTTCAGCCTTACCCACCTACACAAGTATTACTCATAATATAATAATTAGCAGGCGTTACTTTGCGGAAATCCATGTTAATTTAAACAAAAATATTGCTTTGTTTTAATCATAATGTAATAATTATTATTATACTAAACCAGATTAGTGAATTTATAACTAAGCCAGTAACTAATTTTACGCCACACCTGGCCATAAAGTGTTTTCCGTACGCGTAGCGTACGAAAAAAGCCGCTTTCTGGCCAAGTGTAGACATAAAATGCTGTACACAACACGGGAGGTAATAAAGAAAGAAAGTTGTGTAATGTAATATCACGGTAGACTTGATATAGGTGGTTAGAGCTCTGTTCGTGCGTAATGAAATGGATCTCGGATTACCTTTACGAAGTATTTAGCTAAGTGGTTTAATTGCCACACTGGCAGAATAGTACATTGTGCACCGAGGGTAGTAAGAAGGGGATTACTAACGAGAGTCTATTAAGAGCCCGACGCCGTAGGCGGAGGGCTTTTAATGACTCGAGTTTGTAATCCCCTTACTGCCCGTGGTACACACAATGTTTTTCATCACATTTGCGAGGAAAAAAAAATAAAACATAAAAATCAAATAAACTAAACGCACCCGCTAAGAGACAACTTCAGCTGTCAACATTTTTCAATATAGTCTTCCACAGATAATGCTAAGAACTGCGTTTAGTTTTTAAACTTGACAGGCAATGCCGCCAGATTGTACCGATTTTCAAAATAAAATTTTAAACTAAATTAATTTAATTGCATTAAAATAATTGCAAAAATTACTGAAATAATAGTAAAATATACCATATAAGTTTTATATACTCTAAAATTGGTTTTGTAGCCAAGTTTTGAAGATGTGAAATAAACCTTGGCTGATTTGAAACCTCCTTAGTCTGAAGTGACGTACGGGTTGGTTCTATATTTTAAAACTAAACTCATAACTCCCACGGGAGTTATAGATTTTCATACAGCTTTTCCTCCCGTGGGAGTTATAGATTTTTATAACCCACGGGAGCTAAATCGGCTCGAGCTGGTCTATAAGCCCGCGTGTTATAACACCCTTTACGAGCAAGTGTGATGAAAATAACTATTCCATCCAATTTGTTTACGAGCTTTATTACCCCAATCTCCTAGGAATTGCCTGGTCACAAACCTTGGGTTTGTCACATAGCGTGTCAGGTGAGTGGATTCGGAAAATAATTAATTTATTAATGCCTATTTGTGAGAGTGTTTCGGTGCTTAAAAAGTAAGCCTGCACTCACCACCTTTCATAGGTACCTTCGAAATTGTTCGGTTTCGGTTTTATCTGGATTATATCGAGTGAAATAAATTTAGTTCTGTGTGGAACTACTTAACCTTGTAAACTCCTGACATATTTACTTTTATAGATACAAATTAACGATAGTAGTTAGTTCAGACCTGACATTTTACCTACATAGCACGCATCTGCCTAATTTAAGTAGATACTAATTTTATTATTCATTCTCCTTGGAAATAGTATATTACACAACTAGGGTGGTAATACAAAGAAAGGCCGAGATCGCAGATATTTGCGGCCCGAGCCGATAGGCGAGGGACGTAAATATGCGATCGAGGGCTTTCTTTATTACCTCCCGTGTTGTGTACAGCATTTTATGTCTACATTTGGCCAGAAAGCGCCGTTTTCCGTGCGCGTAGCGTGCGGAAAAAGGCACTTTATGGCCAAGTGTGGCATAAAAATCCTTCATACCGAATGTTCAAAGGAGGAAAGCTGATACGGGGCGAACTTCTAAACCAACCGAACCAACGAGGCTTTAGGGTTTCCCCAAATCTATGGATGGGTATCGACTAAAGCCTGTCAAAAACAGCTTTATATCAACGCAATAAGAGCGAAAAGAGTTCAGCGCTGCCCCGCTGCACGCTGACGACCAGTCCACGGCCTTATTGAACTTGTAAACCGTCGGCAGATGCGGCAGCACGACGTGCATCGGCGTGGCGGGCGCGCAGCTGTCGGTGTCCGTGTCAACGCTGGCGGCCGCCGCCTTCATGCTGCAGCTGGACCTGCGCTTCGACGCCGCGATGTCGCCGCCGCCGCGGCATTCCGACATGCACACCTGCACTGCTGTTTCCATGGTAACGATTTTATTCTAGTGATGGCCGTATATTCGTTATTCTGCAGTTTTACAGATAATTCGGATTCGGCCGAAGTTAGTTTTAACTATGCCGAATGTTCGGTGCATTAATTTATCCAGACTTTTGGCAGTCGTAAGCAGTGCAATTATGCAAATGTGCGAATTATTCATGTATCAAACAATAAAGGAATGGCTTTTGAGAACAACGAAAAATCATTCAACACCTATTAAATATGTAAGTGGTCTCTTGATGTTACCTACTTTCGATCAAATCTTGAAAATGTATTTTTCATCACACTTGCTCGAAAATGCTGTCATTACACGTAGGTTTTGCGGGCCGTAAATGACCTATTACGCCCTAGGGCGTAGTGGTTTTCTTTTTAAATTTGAAACGCTGGTGGTTACTCTTATTTGTCATGTTCAAAGGAAACGCCAACTTACTTTTTTAACTGTTATTACTGAAATATTTATTTAAAGATAACTGTTATTGCAAATTACATGTAAACACATATTTCTGTAACAAAATTAAATGTTTAAATAGTGTATTTCAGTATTTTGCAAATATAAAATCAACCATTTTAAGTCTTTACCGCTATGGTTTCCGAACGTGACTTGACGTCACTGGATATGTCACTAATGTCACTGTCAGTTTTAAAATTTTATTTAGGTTAAGTAAGGTTATTTTAATCAGATTTCCTCACAAGTGTGATGAAAAACATTGTGTGTGCCACGGGCGGTATTTCTCTCGGCTTCGCCTCGGCCTTGTAACAACCACTCATTTGTAATTCCTTTACCTTACTTACCGCCCTTGATACACAATTTACTATTCAACACTTCCAAAAGATGAATGAATTGAAACTTCGTACGTAAATGTATTTTACGCCCAAATAACCAAAAAAGCATTGTATGAAAATTTAAAAAAAAATCCTGAAAGCTGAGAAATGATTAAGTACCTATCTACTTTTAAAGTTTCCGTTCTAGCATTTAAAATTCACCAATTAAAAAAAGGACGCATTAAACTTTTATAAAGTATGCATTGACCTAATTTCAAGCAACGATGAACAATATAAAACGTGTTAGATTTTCTTTAGATGTGGCCACTTGAGCCTGCACGCTGTACCGAGGTCCGAGCTAAACAGGTTATCCCACAGTATCGACATTTTGATTACCTATATTTTGTGCTGAATTTACTTAACGTGTTTAAGGTATGTTTGCTTAGGACCTGCAGTTTACACTTGCAAAAGTTAATTAAATCCATGTAATTTTTAAATAAACAAGGCCCAAATCAGTAGCTTAAAACGAGAAACTTGAATACTTAAAAATAAATCTGAAATTGACAACCTTTCATTTTTTTTGAGCCTTTAATTTTACTGGTTCACTGTATTTGGTTTAAAAAGACGAATACGCTGATAGTTTATTTGTTTCACCAGGATTTGTAATTAATTTATAATTAATATATTAATATTTACTTATTCTAAAAGGGCGTAACTACAGTTCTACGGTAGAATAAACCATTAGGTACTTTAGTCTTATCGCGATCAAAAAAAAGTAAGCGATCTCACAGTATGCATTAGGGCATGCTCCCGGTACTGGATTTCCATACAAATGCGGTACCGGAACCGGGAACTCCCGGTTCTCGCCATACAAACTCAGTGCCGGGAGCATGCCCTAATATGCATTGACAATGTCAAATTCAAAATTATGACAGCTTATTTTTTCTGTGGCAAAATGCACTGGCATTTCATCTATTGTGCCGTAGAACTGGTAAAATGAGAACATATTTTTTATTCATTTGTATTTTTTATATTAAGCGATACAAAAAAATTATAAAAATAGTGTAGTGTTCAGTAGACAAAATGCTTTCGAATCGTATCTTAAAGTGTTCTTAAAATGAAATGTTGTCAATTCACCGCAAAATAATTAGACTAGACCCGCAGAATAAAATAGAGATATCTAATAAAATAGTGTAAGATTGTCCCCCGATATTTATTTATTTTATAATTTATTTTTACAACAATAACGGCGGCTTTCTGACTTTAGACAGTGGACACAATGACACGAGGAGCTACACGAGTAATACAAGATGTCGGACAGTATGTGATACCCCTAGGGCATTTGTAATGTAATGCAGCATTATGTACTACGCCATAGGCAAAAAAAAATACTAAAGTACCTGATGCATGTCCTTTTTAGGGTTCCGTACCAAAATGGTAAAAAAGGAACCCTTATGGTGCGACTCCGTCTGTCTGTCCGTCTGTCACAGCCAGATATCACAGGAACTACTGCGGCTATCAATTTGAAATTTGGAATAGGTAGTTTTAAAAATCGCTAGCCCGACTCTATTGGAGATAATAAAAATCCTAAAACTTTTATTCTTTTTTTAAAGGGGGTCGAAATGGGAGGTCCAAAATTTAAGGTTGGGCTATTGTATCAAGTGGAGCATTCGATGAAAGGGCTTAATTTGTTTTGTAGATTCAAAAAACATTTTTTTTTTCTTAATCATTTACTTGTTGATTTAGGACAAAAAACGTCAAAAAAATACCATTCTCCTTCTATCTTTTGGACGACCGCTTTAGCTTAGTTGGTAGTGACCCTGCCTATGAAGCAAGAGGTCCTGGGTTCGAATCCCGGTAAGGGCATTTATTTGTGTGATGAGCACGAATATTTGTTCCTGAGTCATGGATGTTTTCTATGTATTTAAGTATTTGTATGTATGTATCTATTAAATATATCGTCGTCTAGTATCCATAACACAAGCCTTATTGAGCTTACTATGGGACTAGTTCGATTTGTGTAAGATTGTCCCCTAATATTATTTATTATTATTTATTTATTATCTTCGAATAGATAAGATACTTATCTTCGAAGTTACTGAACAGAAAAATACTTTTTTCAAAGTAGTGACGAAATTACTCACCCTCAAATAGTTTCGTGAATTTTTTTGACTAACTACTAATATCGTATTATATTTTATTGACTCCCTTCAAAAAAGAAGAAGGTTCTCAGTTTCTCGGTAGTTAAAACCGCAGTACTCTAAAAATAACCAGAAAATTGTGTTGCCACTGTTTAGGCCCACTTACAGATAATATGCTCTGAGTTTCAAAATGGCGTTATCCCATAGGTACCGTTGACTTCAGTCGCGATTCACAGCGGGAACAGCGGTGACGCGGACCCCGGCGGCAGTCCGCAGGAGAAGACCAAGGAAGCCCAGCCGCCGGCGGAGCCCCCCACCTGATGCAGTAGCGCCTAAGTGCCCGCCAGCACTTTTCTATTCTGGACTTCCTTATGTGACCATAAGAATGAGCTTCGACTGAAAATATCCACTCTAGTGATTACCGGAAAGCTGACTACGGGCGTGCACTTTTGACTGTTCAATCGAACTTAATAGTTACGAGGTTTAAATTCACGCAACTACCAAATAGTTCAATCGGTTCTTTAACATTATTAATACTGTTGTCATAGTCTCGATTGAAAACATTTCATAATTTCTAAGATCATAAATGGTGGTTGTACATAACTGTACAAACACCACATGGTTGTCATTAAGTATGTATGTACAATTGTACTGTACCACTAGGGTAAACAATCGGCGAAGTTTGAGTTGAATTCGTACACGAAGGGTTCCGTACCAACGTCATGCAAAAAACGCCAATATAGCGTTTTTGTACGGGATACCCCTTAATTAATAATTTTATTTCATTTTTATTTTGTGAAGATTTCAAGTCTCTACATATTACGGATCAAAAGATAGCGATAGAATTGACTGACGGACGGATGAATGTGGTACGGAACTCTAAAAAGTAGCTATTCGTCAGTTAAACTTTTATTTCGTCATCAAGACAATCAGTTAAAACTGTACGCCAGTAGTTAGCTTAAATAAATATTTTCTTATACTCGTACAATAAGATCTTCTGGGTAGTGTCTATAATTTGTCTTTGTAAAATAACTTTTATGAAGGTGTGCTATATACATAGATTTCAAATATTGTTTTTATGTAAATTATACTGTAAATAGATTGTATTCTATAAAAAATTAAATATAGTACGATGTTTTAAATTGAACATAATATTTTGTTACTCCTTGGTTACTCCTATCGCTAGTAAGTAATAATCGCAAGAACTATCAACATATTTAAATATTTGGAATACGAATTTGTTGCGAAAAGATTAAATTAATAGATAATCTTAGGTGTCATACTTTCTGGCGGAGACATGGTATCGTACCGAAATCAAAATAGCATCAAAATATGTACGAAAGATGTACTAAATTGTACGCTAATTAAAAAAAATTGTACTACACACACTTACGGGAAAACAACGATCAATCTGTCACCGCTAGGAAGGATACTTTCTGGCGGGTGCTATCTATTTGACTAAGTTGCCGTCGATTTTTCGTACATTTTTTTGATACTATTTTGATACGATACCATGTCTCCGCCAGAAAGTATGACACAATCTTAGTACCTATAGAAAGTCAGTAATAAATAACAGATAATTGGAAAAGCCGTTTAAAGTCAATCTTCAACAAAAACCATATCTTCCCTCGTTTTTGTTGAAAGACGTATTTTTAAATTTGTGGTAAGTATGTTTATCTTGATTTTGCAAGCAGTAAATACCTTGTACAATCAATGGCACAAGAAAACCAGGTCTACCACCAGACCACCAACCAACCAAACAGACTATATATCTGGTTTAATTCTTTGCCCGTATTGGACTTCCACGCATACAAATAACACGTAAAAATAAATTATTTCGCGGGCCGTTAATTTATTCACAATTGACTAAACTGATGGCATTTTCTTAAATAATCGAAGTGCCTAAACAATGGCAACATTATCGTGACGTAAACATGTCTGATCTCGGAAAGAACCTAGTTTTCTTGTTTCATGCCTTGCACGATATAAAGAGCGGAAAAGACAAAAGCCAAAACGGCAGTTACCTAAAATATTGAAAACAGCCAATTCTGCGTAAACAACACGATTTACTTTTCTTTTTCATAACAATAAATAGAGCATTCGTGAATTTATGAAAATTAATCTGCGTTTCTTAAGAATCAATCCAGTCCAATAACTAGGTGTGACAATAGTATATTACACAACTAGGGTGGTAATACAAAGAAAGGCCGAGATCGCAGAAGTTTGCGGCCCGAGCTGCAAGCGAGGGACGTAAATATGCGATCGAGGGCTTTCTTTATTACCTCCCGTGTTGTATACATCATTTTATGTCTACACTTGGCCAGAAAGCGGCTTTTTCCGTACGCCAGGTGTGGCATAAAAAATATTACAACACTTTTTAAGGTGCAAATCGAAGGGGTACCTATCGCTTCTGCTTTTAGGTATTTTTAGGTAGAAAAGGTGAACAAAAAACTCGTAGATCAACCAGTGGTATTGCACCACAAATACAAGTAAAACATTACTTTGATTGGCTAAGGGGTTATACCTTCCCTTCCTCCCCTTTATCTACCAATTTGGTATGGAGAACCGGAGAAGTCGCATCCCCTTTAAGCGATAGACAACTAATAAAAGTCGTAAGTATAGAAAAGTACCCTTTAATAATACTGTTACCTAATATCGGAACGGTCAACACAGTGTGGAACATTTCCCACAAAATGAAGCATATAGCATTCAATGGTCTGGTAAAAGATATTGATAGTCGATAACGAACGAACACATCCTCAGGTGAATTTAAACATTACTGTCCACAAGATAGGATCGGAATTTGAGAACCACGAGAACCAGTATTACAGGCTATGACGACCAGCAACGACGATGTTTGAAATTGGTTTCAGCATTGAACATGTATTTATTGAGATGCTAGAAAAAAATATTCTCCTTTTGCTTCACTAAGTTCACTGTAGTCGTTTAAACTTTGCACTTAAAGTTATTCTTTGGAAATGATTTCGAATGATCTTCCTCTGGCTAGAAATACAATTCCCTTTACAATACAGAGCCAAATAGGTAACCAAAATACATTCTATAAATCGGCTAGTTCTACACAGTAACAAAAATTACTTCCAATCAGACATTTTTTGAGTGTTTGCTTGTATGTGAGGAGTTGAGGACAGAGGAATGATTTTTGAAAATTGTGGAAAATTATATTTTAATTTTTAATGTTTCTACGCTGACATAGTTGTTTTTTGAATTAATGTCTTCCACGTCACGACGTGGCACGATGCGATATCGTATCGTGGCACGTTGCGATATCGTGTCGTAAATTTTTACGTTGCTCGTCGTAGATTTCCACGACACGACGTCGCAACGTGCTACTATACGGCAACGTTTCACGTTGCGACGTCGTAACGTGTTTATATGTAAAAGCCCTTATAGCTAGGTACATAAACAAAATGTCCCGGTTCCCCCAATGTGGGGTCATGAAGGTTTTTTCAGGAGTCCGTGCTTCCACTATGGGATAATTTCCCCATACTGATTGCACAGTTGGGACTTGTGACATTGTCAGATAGTTTTGTACATCTAAAAAGGCTAGCACATCTAAAACGGCATACAGCACATCCACAACTAGTGGGAATCTGCGCTCGAACATATTTTATTTCACTCTACAGGAAAAATCCAATTCGCGGTCATTTACTATAATCGTGCTAGTTCCTGTACCATATTTGACGTTATTTCGGTGCAGTGCCGAATCTGGATTTTTTGGTGGTTCCACGATACCATAAAATAATATATTGATATCAGGCGATGGCGCCGCCAACAATCGTCTCTCTCACGCATTTGTGATCACACAAAAGCATAATACACACATAATAGCTGGGATTAGAGCGGCCCCGTAAACTGCTGCGCGAAGCAAGTGCTCCTAAGCTAACAAACGCCAAAGTAAAATATATGGTAATGACAATAAATTGTGTCAAAGTGTAAGTAAGGTAGATCGTAAAACAGGGTCAATAAAATAAAATTAAGTGCTAAGAAAGGTGCTTCACCCTGGCTGAAAGAACACACTGCGTGACCTATTTAGCTGGCAGTTATTTATGTACTTCCATGCTATTGAGTTCCTTTGTTTTCATAGGAATGTAATGGAACCCAGCACCTCTGGCTTAGTGGCCTATCGCTGAATATTACCTAGCAAATAATGTATAAAAGGAATATAATAATAGTATTTTTTCTACTCCTGTACTTTTATCTGTCTTTTACTTGGTCACGAAGACTAATATAAGAACATACATAATATGAGTTAAGAGAAGTCTATACTCTATTCCCCATAATAGCACTAGTGTCGTTATAGTCACATTACGATATAATCGTTATAGTCACATTGCGATATTCGCCGCATTCGCGGCTCGTATCGCAACTCACGCAATTCGCATTTTTTGAACCTCCTTATACAACTGTTGCATAAATTACTATTTTTTATGTTGGCATCAATGAATTTAATTCGGAAAGTTTTGTTTTTCTTAAAAATCGTAGGAATTTAATTGTTTGTGTTTGTGCATTTTTATCGTAAAGTTAGAATTGAGCGCTTAATCCTTGACCTAAGTTTAACCTAGATTTAGAAGTCTGTGGCTGCTAGCAGTATCGTAATGTGACTATAACGACACTAGTGCTGTTATGGGGAATAGACTATAGACTTTTCTGAACTCATATTATGTATGTTCTTATATTAGCGTCAGTAACCAAGTAAAAGACAGATAGAAGTACAGGAGTAGAAAAAAGTATTTTTAATATACCTAGTCACTGCGGGTCACTAGCGAGTATACTTCAAATTTAAAAAAAAATTACTATAGTTTTTAAAGCGAATGGAAATTAGAAAGGCCTTAAAATCGTCTTGCGTCCTTATATTTTATATAATATACGATCACGGTAAAAGAATGATCGTATAGTACCTACTGCCGTGAGCAGTTCAAATGAAGATACTCGGAAAGAACATTTCACCTAAGCATCTTTTTGGGTTATAAGTGGATAAATGTATATTATTTTAATATATCCACGTGTTATTAAGTGGTAAGTTATATATAGTACATTACGAGCTCTACATTTGGATATTAAAATCTGATTTTCAAAAAAAGTTGATTAGACATGTTCTTTCCGTGTAGCCTTCAAATGCGATGTGCTTTAAGGCGAAGAACACACTGAAATCACCCGTCGCCGCGATTTTTTCGTACTATGCGCAGCTACACGGAAAAAATCGCCGCGATTTACGCGCCAGTGTGCGCCACCCCGCGATTTTTATTAAACGGTTTTATTTAGCTTACCGTGTTTGTGTCAAGTTTGTAAGTTTGTTTGGGTCAAATCTTGCGTCAGCTTTTTCAACTACTTCTACTAAACTGATTTTTATGAAACTTTGCACACAGATTCTGTTTCCGTGACAATACAACATTATGATAAATTCAAGGTGGTCTGATGATGGAGTCAGGAGGTAGAGAGTGGAACTCTTCAACCGTTACTACTAACTCCATCGAGCGTGGGCTCATTCACTTGGTATTGACGAGCCCAATTCGTTAAACCTGGTCACGATGGTATGATGATGGAGTCAGGAGGTAGAGAGTGGAACTCTTCAACCGTTACTACTAACTCCATCGAGCGTGGGCTCATTCGCTTGGTATTGACGAGCCCAATTCGTTAAACCTAGTGACGAGGGTCTGATGATGGAGTCAGGAGGTAGAGAGTGGAACTCTTCAACCGTTACTACTAACTCCATCGAGCGTGGGTCATTCGCTTGGTATTGACGAGCCCGATTCATTAAACCTGGTGACGAGGGTCTGATGATGAAGTCAGGATGTACAGAGTGGAACTCTTTAACCGTTACCAGTAACCCCTTCGACTTTGGTCTTATTTGGTTGGCATTGACGAGCGCGTTACGTTAAACTTGATGGCCAGGATCTCATGATGGAGTCAGGAGGTAGAGAGTGGAACTCTTCAACCGTTACTAGTTACTCCTCCAAGTGTGGGCTCATTCGCTTGGTACTGTTGAGCTCAATGCGTTATATTTGATGGCGACGTCTGATGCTGGAGTCAGGAGGTAGAGAGTGGAACTCTTCAGCCGTTGCTAACAAGCCCTTATAGTTTGGTGTCATTTAATTACTATTCACGAGCCCTATACGTTAAAGTTGGTGCCGAAGGTCTGAAGATGGAGTCAGGATATGAAGAGCAGATAATCTTCAACCGTTTATAGTACCTAACCCCTTCAACCAAACGGTTGGTCGTTTGGTATTGACGGGCCCAATACGTTATACATGGTGACGAAGGTCTGATGATAGAGTCAGGAGCTAGAGAGTTTAACTCGTCAACCGTTTTTAGTAACCCCTTCGAATTCAGGCTCATTTGGCTGGTATTGATGAGTCCAAATTACGCTTGCTAACGAAGGCAATGATGATGAGTCACGAGGTGGACAGTCGAAATCCTCAACCGTTACTATTAACCCTTTCGAGTTTAGGTTTTTTGGTTGATATTATGTTGAAAATGGAAGTATTTTGACGTTACTTAATCCCAACGAGTTTTGTGTAATTCGGTTTGTATTGACAATTAGTCTGGTACTTAGTGCCAAACACAATTTCTATAGCCTAAAAGAATACCTTAGTGCTGACTATCGGAAAGAATTGTATTAAGATACTCAAACTCGACATTATTATTATTATTATGCACTGTGATAAAAAAAATATTCTATTTTAATGTGTGTATTAAATAAATTATATTTTAGATATAGCTTAAAATTTTGCATGCCTACTTTTATAAGGTAATTGACATTATTGGATGACCATACTGAGCTTACCACCACTCAATTGAACATAATGTTATGCAAATAAATCATTTCATTTCATTTCAAGGGCCTGATGACGGTGTGAGGAAACGGAAAGTAAAAATATTTAACTGTTACTAGTAACCCCAAACCGTAGGCGTATATCGTCACAGTGTGGCAAGGCGAGCCCATTCACGTATTTACAAACACCCAAATGCCTTTAACTCGGTCCTTATGCTTACGTAGGTGCGAGCTACATTGGGATAATATGCGTAGTTCGTGATACGCAGAAAGTTACTCTGCAGCTCCGCAGTATTGAACGTGTAATCATCGGTTTTGCACCCTGAAACTCGTTATTGGTAATCGCAAAAATCAGATGAGACTTTACCTTTAAAATTGATTAGTAGCTTTCGCTTTCTAATTCAATCATCAGTTCCTCGACCCCAAGTATAAAGTATTGGAGTCATCAATGCCAACCAAATGAGTCCAACCAAACTAAAGAGGGTTACTAGTACCTAATGTTTGAAAAATTCTCCTGTTCAGCTCCTGACTTTCTTCGGGCTCACAAAAATGAAATGAGGATAGTTCAAAATAAGGAATAGTTTGCGCAATGGTTTTTAGTCAAATGTTGAATATCCCAAGTAGCACACAAGCTGTATAAAAGCTTATACAGCAATTATACCTCCAGTTTAGGCGCTATAAGAGCTGTATAAGCTTTTATACAGCTTGTGTGCTACTTGGGATTAAACTAAAAACTAGAAAATAAAAATAGGTAAAAAAACTTTTTAAGTTAAACGGTTTTATCTTATGTTAAAAAATGTACCAAAAAGTAGAAAATAAATTGAGGACACAAAACTGGATCTTTTCGAGATTTTGACATCTGTTAGGTGGAAAATCGTCCAATAAGCGGAATAACTAATAATCTGGGACTTAACATACTAAATAAAAACGTGGGGCGCATTGTATTAGCATCTATCTATATCTCTACATAATTATAATGAAACAATATATCCATCTGTTTGTCTGTCCGTATAAACATGAAAACTGCTGGACTACGTTGATGCGGTTTGCACTAACTGCTTGATACTTTGAGATGGTTTTAGAACAGTTACTTTGCTTAATGTGTCTATTACCTGTGTGTAATAATCCTAGCAAGGCATGATGCGGGTGTTATTAATTATGTAAATAGGAAAACTCATGTATTTGAAAGCCCGTCCAAAGGAATATTATTTAAAAATTGCGCCCCACGTTTTTATTTAGTATGTTAAGTCCCAGATTATTAGTTATTCCGCTTATTGGACGATTTTCCACCTAACAGATGTCAAAATCTCGAAAAGATCCAGTTTTGTGTCCTCAATTTATTTTCTACTTTTTGGTACATTTTTTAACATAAGATAAAACCGTTTAACTTAAAAAGTTTTTTTACCTATTTTTTCTATACAAATCGATGATTCTACATACAAAGTTGAAAATCGCTGAGCCGCGTGTCGCCGCGATTTTCAATGCAGTGTGAGATCCGGCTAAAGTAGGTCTCTGTCCGTCATTTCTGCGCCGCACCCACTGCACACAATGTGACGGCTGTAGCACTATATGTATGGGCCCATAAACTCTAGAACTCATTAGCCGCCTTTGAACAATCGCCCTTTTTCCGTGCCTTGAGCACAGAAAATACAAAGCTGGTGTGAATTATGAAGTTCAAAGAGATGAATTAAATCGTATACCTATGTGTTGGTGCCATCAAGTTAAAAACATCATAACCATCATTGGACTCTTCATCTATAAATAGTATTTTATGCAACAGTTGTATAAGAAGGTTCAAAAAATGCGAATTGCGTGAGTAGAGACGCAATGAGCGTTTTTTGACTTAATTATACAACGTTGCATACAATACTTTTTCTACGACTAGGTTAAAATATAAAATACATGGACGTCGCGCGTGTCTCGTCCGGTCTCTCCGAGTGTGTACAGCCGACATGACAGTTGTGTCTATGGTAAACTTTTTTTTGATATGGCTGGTGACACGATGTGACGATAATTAAAATACTTTTTTTTTATGTTGGCATCAATTAATTTAATTCGGAAAGTTTTGTTTTTCTTATGAATCGTAGGAATTTAATTGTTTGTTAAGTTGGTAGTTGTGATTTTTTATCGTGAAGTTAGAATTGAGCGCTTAATCCTTGACCTAAGTTTAACCTAGATTTAGAAGTCTGTGGATGCTAGCAATAACGTAAAGTGACTATAACGACACTAGTGCTGTTATGGGGAATAGAGTATAGACTTCTCTGAACTCATATTATGTATGTTCTTATATTAGTGTTCGTGACCAAGTAAAAGACAGATAACAGTACAGGAGTAGAAAAAGATGCTTTGGGCTTAAAATCACTAAATCTCATAATACCTTATTTGCCAATACACCCTATTTTCAAATTACCATGAGCTCATAAAACCTAAATGTCAAATTGTAACATTCTTAAAATGAACGAAATTCATTATGACTTTGACTTAAAACGGCATATTCTCTAAATGCCTGAAGATTGAAATGCACAATCCTTCAATTACCGAATGGCAGAAATGACAAAATATCAAAACAACTCAACCTCAAAATACCTAAATTTAGGCATTTTTCCAAAAATACCTAATTTTTTTTACGAGTGTTTATTTGATAGTATAAATTTAGGTATTTTGAGGTTTGGTTGTTTTAAGCATATGTTGTTTTGCCATAATGCTGTTTTGAAGTTTAGGTATTATGAGCCTAAGGTATTTTGAACATCGGCGATATTAAGGTTTCGGTTGATTGTGAAAAAAATTTAGGCATTCTGCAATTTAGGTATTTTGAGGCCATGAAGTTTTGAGATCTGGGAATATTGATAATGAGGTAAAATGAAATTTAGTGATTTTAAGCCCAAAGCAAAAAGATTATTCAAGTAGCGTCTTACGGAGGTACGACACGTGTGTACGTGGCTTGCAAGACCGATAGGGAACGTGCACGAACTATATGTGGCAGCACTAAACAACAAAAGAGACACGGGCGGACAATAATAGTATTTTATGCAACAGTTGTATAAGTGGGTTCAAAAAATGCGAATTGCGTAAGTTGCGATACGAGCCGCGAATGCGGCGAGTATCGCAAATAGAGACGCAATGAGCGTTTTTTGACTTAATTATACAACGTTGCATACAATACTTTTTCTACGACGAGGTTTTAAATTATAAAATACAAAATTAATCATAACCTGGAAACAAGGCAAATATGACGTTTGACTGACAGTATGTGTCTATGGTAAACTTTTTTTTTTAATTTTTTCTACTCCTGTACTGTTATCTGTCTTTTACTTGGTCACGAACACTAATATAAGAACATACATAATATGAGTTCAGAGAAGTCTATACTCTATTCCCCATAACAGCACTAGTGTCGTTATAGTCACTTTACGTTATTGCTAGCATCCACAGACTTCTAAATCTAGGTTAAACTTAGGTCAAGGATTAAGCGCTCAATTCTAACTTCACGATAAAAATTCACAACTACCAACTTAACAAACAATTAAATTCCTACGATTCATAAGAAAAACAAAACTTTCCGAATTAAATTAATTGATGCCAACATAAAAAAAAAGTATTTTAATTATCGTCACATCGTGTCACCAGCCATATCAAAAAAAAGTTTACCATAGACACAACTGTCATGCCGGCTGTACACACTTGGAGAGACCGGACGAGACACGCGTGACGTCCATGTATTTTATATTTTAACCTAGTCGTAGAAAAAGTATTGTATGCAACGTTGTATAATTAAGTCAAAAAACGCTCATTGCGTCTCTATTTGCGATACTCGCCGCATTCGCGGCTCGTATCGCAACTCACGCAATTCGCATTTTTTGAACCTTCTTATACAACTGTTGCATAAAATACTATAAAATATACTTAAATTAAAATACTTTTTTATGTCATATCAATGAATTTAGTTCGGAAAGTTTTGTTTTTCTTAAAAACCGTAGGAATTTAATTGTTTGTTAAGTTGGTAGTTGTGCATTTTTACCGTAAAGTTAAAATTGAGCGCTTAATCCTTGACCTAAGTTTAACCTAGATTTAGAAGTCTGTGGCTGCTAGCAATAACGTAAATTGACTATAACGGCACTAGTGCTGTTATTGGGAATAGAGTATAGACTTCTCTGAACTCATATTAGTGTTCGTGACCAAGTAAAAGACAGATAACAAACAGTACAGGAGTAGAAAAAGGAAATTATCGCACCTGTCAAAACAAGCTGTCAATGTCAACATGTATGGAGTGCCTCCCTTAAAAATATTTTTCTACTCCTGTACTTTTATCTGTGTTTTACTTGGTCACGAACACTAATATAAGAACATAAACTCACGCAATTCGCATTTTTTGAACCTTCAACTTCTTTTGTATACAACTGTTGCATAAAATACTATTATTTTAGTTATTTAACTACCAAACTAAGTAGCGGCTTATATAAGACACCTATATTCCAAATTTCATCAATATCCATCGTGTAGTTTTTGAGTAAAATGCCTGCGACATACGGACAGACGGACGGACGGACATGACGGAACTATAAGGGTTCCGTTTTTGCCATTTTGGCTACGGAACCCTAAAAAGGAGCAGATGACTTTCAAGATGATATTATACATTATTTGAAACGAAACGGGAGTATAGATCACTTTGCCACTAGTTTATAATATAAACCATTTTCATAATATTGACTCCTTATTACCACAACATCTATTTTCATCGCACGAAAACAACGGTTACTCGGGATCTTACACTGACCCGAAAATAAACTGAACAACATTTTTGACGAAGTCGTGTTGGCAAGTCTGAATTATCAGAAGCAAACAACATTAAAGAAATTTTATCCCATACATTGAGGGGGCTGACCATTGGATGCCACTTTTTTTACTAAAGATCCAATGGTCAGCCTCCCGGGGCAGAAGATTGTATTATTTAATTATGTATTTTTAGAATTACGAGCGTTAAAAACACTAAATTTTAATTTAATAAGACATGTCTTTTCCTAATCGAGGAAAAACCCAGTAATCAGCCGCGTTTTAAATTATTTTATTACGCGGCTGAACACTGAGCGTTGCGTATCCAGTATAAAGTCACGATCATTGTATTAGTTCGAAGGGCTGAGTACTGGGTTTGGGTATCAACAAAGCTGTTTATTGGATTTTTGAGGCTGACCACTGGGAAAAGGTCTCATTTTCTGTTTATGTTTAAATATTTATTTGATGAAGAAAAATATTGCTTTAGACGTCTATTGTTTAAAAACTAAAATAAACAAATACTCCAGTCATGACGTGTTCCGTTGCTTTGTTTGACGAATGCTGTAGAAATGACAAGTGTTTAAACTTTAAAAAGTCGTTTTGAGGCTGACCACTGGTGCCTTTACCCTAGTATAATCGAATAGACGTTTGTTATGCTTATTAAAACCATTACGGACATTAGAAACGTTGTTATCTAATTGACTTTTTACAAGAGAAACACTAAAAAATACACGTATTTTAATATTACAATTTTCAAAATAACATGTGTTTTTGTATAGAAAATATTGTACGCTTATTTTTTTTTATAATCATAACCTTAAAAATATATCAAATAAAAACTAATTTAAGTTAGTATGCAGATTGGAGAGTTGAGCCTACGGAATTTTACATTATTTTATTTTGGAGTTTCATAACCTAAATAATACGTAGGTACGTTCAATTTGACAATGTCAAAAGTGAAATTATGGGAACAGCTTTTATAATAACCTCGTAATCACGAATATGGTACAGTCGAAGTCACAGATTTTTTGTGTCAGGGTCATTGTTGTCGTTTTTTATGACATAGTCGTCTGTGAACGTTAATCGAATAATGACTTAAAATGTATCTTGGGGTTGTGATTTTTCGGTGAGCTGTTTCATTCGTTATGCGTTATTATCATATGACAGGCGAATGAAAATTATAAACAGTACCGGAATATGTGCGAATATGACTCACCCTTCCGTGTTGCTCTAAGGGTAAACAGAATCCTGAATAGATGTTACAAAGAAAATGAGCCTAGTAATAATTAGATATATATGTTACCGTAAAATTGCGAACACCTTTAGTTTATAATCTATCTCGTCAGATTATAAACTGTCGAAAAAATTTAAACTGTACCATATTGCTTACAATATAACGCATTAATTTTTGGTAGTCTATCCATCGCCTTGCCCGCTGATTGGTTGAATTATGTGCCCCCAATGATATTTTATAAGTAGATAGGTTACAAGCACTCCAAAAGTGAAGCACTGAAACCACGATAATTGTATTGGTGCCCTTTTTGTAGTGGGTAGTCACTCGCGGGTCGGTCAACGAAACGCACGACGATGTCAAGGGAGAATATTTACAAGATTCACAAAAAAAATGCCGTCGTGTGTGATCAGAAAGTGCACCAATCATAGCAAAAAGTGCAACAAAGCGCAAGGGATCACATATCACCTGTAAGTACGCTGAAATAATTTAATTTTATCATTTTTATTATTTTATTTTTCAAATACGACGCCATCTTACTACCATAGAGGTCATTTGAATGAAAGAGACAAACTTACGTCTTTGACAATGAGAGTGACAAGGATCGCCGAGCAGGCTCCGAGTCAATCCGAATCTAGCCGATGGGTTCACTCGGTGACGTTTAAAAATTAATCGCGCAAGTAACAAAAAGCTAGCTGTCTCTTTTTTTTGCATTATTGTAACTATGCCATCTCTTTTATGCAATCTGTTAATATGTGTGAGTATGTACACCGTACAGTGAGGTACCAATGTGTGCTGCTGCTTTCTTGGAAGCATATTTCTCAGCTGGCGAGTATGCGTATAACGTATCTTCTTATAAAATATCATTGTGTGCCCCGCGTCGCCATCTTTGGTTAGTTGTCATTCGTAAGTCATCGACGGCCGAACGTAAATAAAGTGCACAGTGATTTGATGACTTCTACATTTTGACTTGTTTTCGTTTTTAAAGTAACGCGTTTAATAGTATAGCTATCGCAAATAAACCCAAATAACGACGAAAAATCTACGAAATCAGTGAAACATTCAGTGACTCTCTCTTAGACACACTACAGACTTTTAATCGGCCGATAGTTTATTTAATCGGGCTGTTAATCAGTATGAACATGTATGAAAGTACGCATACTACTCGACCTAAACTCGACTAACGACCCACCGCCACCGACCATTCAGGGACAGTTTACAATTTTACGGGTGATGAAATCCGACAGATTGTAAACTCTTGTCGGTAAGCGCAAGGTTGTTCACAATTTGACGGTTTCTGATGGATAGATTATAAGCTACCGAAATGTAATACGTTATATTGTAAGCGGTATGGTACAGTTTACAGTTTATAATCTGACTAGTTAGATTATAAACTGATTGGTGTGTTTGCAATTTTACGGTTACATATACATAAAGGGTTAGGATTCTCGTGGCAATTTGGACATAGAGTGCAATGCAGTCGCTACCTACTTTTTATGATTGAATGAATGATCATTAAATGATTAATATTTCTTGGTATTTGCTCTATAGTCATTTTGCAATATAAGTTAGACCCGTAATTCCACAAAGCTACTCAATAAAATGTTTATATGTACCTATAAACCAATGTAAGCATTTTTATATTTTGGTAACACTATACCTAGTCTGTTTCTTATTTCCGAACACAAAAATGACATTTCGTGTGTTGCCTGTTTTTTACAACTGATAAATAGTGATGTGATACAACCGGTACTTACCGACAAAAATTTAGGTAGGTACTTATGTCCATTGATATTAAAGTGTCGGTAACACAATGAGTGGATAATCCGCAAAGTCTCAAAATGATACAATAATTTAGATAAAAATGCCACCCTTTTAGAGATATTTAGAATATATGTAAATACACCATATTTCTTATATTTAAAGGCTATTTTATTGGGTCTATATTAAAACGCATACAGTAAATCTTCCTATTTTGACAACGCATACCATTGTTACGCATAATTGTATATTCGCATAATATTAAAATGTATATTTTAAAACGCATATTTTAATTCGCATACCATTACTACGCCTAACAATGACTTAGTATAACATTATTCTTCATAAATATTAAAAAGTATAATTTTAATATGCCTAATGGAACGTTGAAAATTCCTTTTCTGATGGGGTTGCAGTTCAAATCTAACTTAACTTAACCTAACCTTCATTTTTCGTAGCAACTCGATTCTTTCGGGTTGCAGTTCAAACCTAATCAAACCTACATTTCCGGTAGCAGTTCGTTTCTGTTGGGGGGTTCACCAATCCCGATATTATAATGACATATTTTTAAAAATTACATAATTTTTGATCAAACCATAAAAATAGTAGGTACTATTTTCGGATTTTATCAAAATAATGGGATACATTCTTAAAATGAATCGTCGAAATTTCGGGATTGGTGATGACGGCGTTTGAAACGCTGTGAAATCCACCCTGGGGCCGCAGCTCAAACCTAACCTAACCTACACTTTTCTGGAAGCGATTCGCTTCCGTAAGGGTCGCAGTTCTAACCTAACCTAACCTAATTTTTTGTAGAAATTTAGTTTAGCCAGCATTTACCACCTAGTAATAAGAAAAACCCAAAAAGTTAGGAGTATGTGAACAACGGATGTAAAACTTAGAATAGTTTTCCAGAAACGCTTTTTTATACCGAACGCATAAATTTATGCGTTCGGTATACCTAACAATATTATGCAAATTTCAGGTATGCCAAATCAGTCGGTATGCCAATTAATGTGTATGCATTTTTATTATTATGCCATTTAAGCGGTATGCTCAATCATCGTATGCCTAGACTGTTATGCGTTTTCATAATAGGAGTTTTAAATTATGCCTAATAAGGGACACCCTATTTTATTTGATTCGAAACTCATTACTTATCTTACAAAGCTGAAAATACGCCAAAACCGCTTTATTTCTCTGCGTTATAATTACAAGCAACGAAATCACATACGTAGGCACTAATTATCCAATAGTAGGTTAAGGATTGAATACAATGTAGATATTATATGCAATTAATTTTCGATAAGTACCTAAAAATATATGTTTTAACGTAAATAGTAATATTTATTAGTATAGTCGGTTATTCATAATCACACTACGAACCGACACAAAGGACAGCACTGTTTCTTAAAAGCTGGCCACATTATTTTTACGTTTGACATTTGTAGCTCTCATATTTGTCTCCGGAAACAAAAAACTGTAGGTGCTATTAAAAATACTTCAGTAAGTACTTACGAACAGTCTTCTACTACGAAATTGAATTCATACAAATGGGATAAATTAAGCAGTTGTCTAAATTTGGCCAAATTTAGACATGACTTTTAACGTGTCAATATGCCATATTATAAAACTAAACTATTAGTCATAAACTTTTTGGTCTGTAACAAATATTGCGTACATATGATTAAAGATTTATATCGATACTCTGAGGGGATTATAAAATCAAGTTAAAACATACATATAATCCATCTAAATATCATATTATTTTATTTAGGTAAGTCAATAGGTTTAAGTACCTACTTTAGTTAGATCATTGAAAATAATTTATTCATTCAATCATAAAAACTAACTAGGTAACAACGACTCCACAGCACTTTATTTCCAAAATGCCACGAGGAGTCCCAACCCTGTGTTTTAATGACAAATAAAAGGAATTACATTGCTGGAGAAAAGCGATCCATAGTCATAGAAGTTTTAGGTGGTTTATAATGTTCATTAACATATTGAATTTAGTACTTAATTAAGTTACAGACACGAGTACTATGGGAGGTACTTATTACGAGCGCGGATAGGTACAATGGGACTGGCGTCCCGACTCCCGAGGGCCCGTTGCCTCGTGTACACATTTTGTTTGGTCAGCTCATGTTTAGGTACGCTTGCACTTGAATATGAGCTGACGATACTAAACTGTTCCTATAAAGTCTTCAATATGTGTTGACGTTCAGTGTACTTGTTAAATAATTAATCATTCAAGCGCTGTAACAAATTGTGGAATAATTATTAGTCCAACATGCAAATAGTTTTGCACGTAACAATTTATATCGTAAGAGAAAATGTATAGGTAATCAGACCATATTTACGTAAGGTAACAAAGCGGTTGCTTTGTTCTAAACAATAAGGACCAAAACTTAATTACAACATAAACAAATATTTACCGTTATCCTCGAAATGCAAAAGAAACGAAACACATTTTTCCACGAAGAGCTAGCACCATCACATATGCCGAAACGTATAACGAAACAATTTAAGAAAACTGTAAGGTTTCAAAGAGCCCCAAAACTTAGTCTAGAGCTGATTATACGAGAAAGTTTATACCAAACATTTTTGGAATATATGGTCAACTCTTCTTTAAGCGGCATCCGATTTCTCGTCGATGAAACTAAGAGTGTAATAGTGAAATTGATTTGGTGTACAATCATAGCTTGTGCCATTTTTATGTTTTTCTATTTTGTGAATAACGCCTTAGAGACCCAAGAGTCTCAACCTGCTTACATGACTGTAGAAGACGCATCATTGCCTATCAGCAAAATAATATTTCCAGCCATTGCCATTTGTAACCATAACCGGATAAAAAAGTCGGCTGTCGAACGTCTAGTGAATGTCCTATATTCCTATGAGAATACTACATTTTCGAGCAAAGAAGAACTCTTTGAAGTTGCAGCCTTGTATGGCTATCTCTACGATTTTTCTTATGCTAAAAGGTTAGAAATCATGCGATTTAACGAATACTTGGAAAAAATTGAGAATATCGCTGACCCAGCTGAGTACATTAAAGGAGAGAATATATCGGACTTATTGTTATCGTTGACACCGACCTGTGAAGAAACTTTAATCAAATGCAGTTGGAAAGGAATCGTCCAAGACTGTATGAGTCTGTTTAGAATGCACATTACGCAGTTTGGTTTTTGTTGCACATTCAACTACTACAACACTGAAGCAGGCAGGTTGGAAGAAGATCCCCAGGACCCTATTGACAATCCGTACATATTGGAGCCCCACGAAGCCGGTCGCTACTTCGGGCTCACTGTAGCGGTAAACGCGAGAACAGAGGAATACCTTTACACAACACGTCAAAGTTACGGTTTCGATGTTTTATTTTTTTATCGTTACGATTATGCTGATCAAACGGCCGGCGGACTAGTCCATAGAGTAGCAACGGTAGGATCCCATTACGAGATGGGACTCAATCCTGTAATGTATTACTCAACTCCACCTGTAAAACAATTTTCTATCGACAAAAGAAAATGCAAATTTTCAGATGAAATGAAAAATGAGTTTCATAATCATTACAGTTTAAGTAACTGTCTGGTACGATGCAGGATGAGAACTATAGCGAGGCTCTGTCACTGTGTGCCCTTCTTTCTTCCACGAAGGAATAACGTTTCAGCGTGTACGCTGGAACAACTCTATTGTCTGAATAAATATAGCCAGAAGCTATTATTTGTGTTTCCTCCTAAGGATCTGCCAGGTTTAGAGATAGAACGAGAAAATTCTCTCAACTGCCCTAGATGCCTGCCCGACTGTTCTGCTACAAAGTATTTCGTTAATTCCAACAAGTTGATGCACATGCGACAGAACGCCTCAGGATTCACTGAAGACCTTGATTTAAATGATCAAAATTTATCTACAATCCGCATATTCTACGCCCGGCCCAAATTACCAATGTACAGAGTAGACGTAACTTTCTATTGGTATGAATTGATTAGTAATCTAGGTGGACTCTGTGGGTTTTTTATTGGTTTTTCTATGATGAGCTTGGCTGAATTCTTTTACTATATATTTATACGGTTCAGTTACATTTTAGCAGAAAACTTGAAGCGGTAGGTTCATTTTTATGATCTTTTTGCTGTCTCAGAACCATTGTCACAAGCGCACAAATTACCTGAAAATCCTATCAAAGTCATCGAAATAAGTAAGTATGGAAGCATAACTAGCTCTAAATCGGCCCCACGGAATACGTTACGTACTGACGAGGCGGAGCTAGTACTTAGTAATGAAGAAAAAACTGAAGCGGCAAATAAAAGATTTGTTAGACAGCTTTCGCGAAATCGTTTTTCCGTGCAGTGAGTTTCAGCAGTCGCGTTTTTCCGCGATTTCTTTTTTTCAACTAGTAAAATTTCTTGGTCTTACTTTTATGTAGTAGCGTAAATTTTTAATCGTTCTTGTCCTCGATAGGAGGGTTTTTAATAGCAAATTTTCTCAAAATCATTTTTTTATAGTCAGACATATTCGAATTCATATATTTTCACAGGCGTATTTACTTCTAAATGCATCATTCCTTAATAACATTTTTATACCGGAATATTTCTCCTTACTTTTGCTAGATATTTAATTTTTTTACTGAAAGCAAATTTTAAATACTTATAATACGTGAATCGGATTTCTTTGCTAAACGTAACAATTAATCACTTAATTTTTAGGGTTCCGTACCAAAAATGGTGAAAAAGGAACCCTTATGGTGCGACTCTGTCTGTCTGTCCGTCTGTCACAGCCAGATATCTCAGGAACTACTGCTGCTAACGATATGAAATTTGGAATAGTTTTAAAAGTCGCTAACCCGACCCTGTCTGATAAAAAAATCTTGTACCTTTTTTTACTTTTTTTTAAAGGCGGCCGAAATAGTAGGTCGAAAATTTAATGTTGTGCTATTGTATCAAATGGGGTATCAAATAAAAGGGCTTAATTTGTAAATTCCAAAACATTTTTTATTTTTTTTGTTTATCATGTACTTTATGGTTTAGTTATGACCAAAAAAGTTACTGAACAGAAAAATCTGTTATAATTACCAATAATTAATATCATCCTAAATATTACAGGAAAAATATAACGGTTTTCCTAAATTGCACCGTTTTCTAGAAGTTTGCAAAAATCGAAACACATACTTATTTGCTCCTACTAAGCCAACCGCCATACAGTTTTTCTTGAACTATTCACGTATCTACTTACGAGTTTGTAAGGAACCCTCGGTGCGCGAGTCCAACTCGCACTTGACCGGTTTTTTATTTTATTAAAACAATCGTAGGTATTTGAAGAAATGTGTAGTTTTCGTGAAGCGTCAAATCGTTCTTTCATACATAAACCCTATCTGGCAGATAATCTGGGGGGCACTTGCTTAAGTAGGTAGGAAGATACAAGATAAATAATATGACTATGAGATATAAATAATATCAAGACAAATTATTTACATGAACGTTTTCAAAAGAAAAACTATTCTATTAAGAAACATAGCGAGTTCTAAAAACTTCTTGTGTGTAATTTAACGATTTGAAATAACACGATTGTGAAAACCTCCTATAGAGGACAAAAACGATTAAAAATTTACGCTACTACATAAAAGTAAGACCAAGAAATTTTACTACTTGAAAAAAAGAAATCGCGGAAAAACGCGACTGCTGAAACTCACTGCACGGAAAAACGATTTCGCGAAAGCTGTCTAACAAATCAAATAAAATAAGCCTGTTGAATCGATTTTTTTGTGTCCTAAATCGATTCTACTATTTCTGAGGAACAAATATCTATATGACACCTAATACATTGGTATAAGTATAACAGCCACAAATTGTAATCAAAAGTAGCAGATCGGACTGAGCATTGAAAACGCTCTATACAAAACGGTAGGAATTTATGACGTCATCCGTTGCATCGCTGTACTAAGTCTGTATGAAAAAAATAGCATTTTGCCATTTTGAGCACGAAGAAGTGCGTTTAAGCACATAGTTGTCATACATTTATTTTTTCAGTGTTATTTAAGCATTCCGAATTTGACTTTAATTTTTCTTAAAGACGATAAAAAAAATATCGTTTTTTTTAAACTTTGTGGTCTTATAACTTTATATTTTTTATATATTTTTTGTTTATTTCTTTTGTGTTATGATAATTTAGTATTTTACAATCCATGTGACTATTATTATGTTGTAACATTCAACATCCCAATTCTCGCGACAGTAGCTTTGTAACCAATCACAGATTTTTGTCTTTTAAGCGACATGCAACCTATCCAAAAATTAATTCTTCTCAAACTTCATCATCATCATAATTTCAGCCATAGGACGTCCACTACTGGACATAGGCCTCCCTAATAGATTTCCAATTAATTCGGTTGGAAGCAACCTGCATCCACCGTGAGCCAGCAGCCTTATTAACCAGATCATCTGTCCATCTTGTTGGTGGACGTCCGACGGTGCGCTGTGCTTCTCAAACTTAATATGTACTCATATTTGACTCACGCGGAGTAATCATTAAGTTCGTTATCAATACCACTTGATACATAAGACGTATCGGTTTTAAAAAGTGGGCGTTGTGGGGCAAATTTCAACGTCAATTTTGTTAGACATCGTTCCATAATTTATATTTCGATAATCAAAGTACCTAACGATGATAATAATCAGCGACTTGCATCGCTGTCAATTTCCCACAGTTTCCGTATAAGGTCAACGGGGGGGTAATGGCGTCTGTAGGGGCAAATGCGTCTTTTAAAGATTTCGTTAAATCCGAACTCTAAAAACACTACCCCTACCCTACCTGCCTGTAAAGTACAGCGTGTACTACAGAATAGTAGGGTAGAGGTAGTTTTAAGGAGTTCGGATTTAATGGAATCTTTAGAAGACGCACTTGTGCCATAGACGCAACTGGGAATAATGTCCCCTTCACTAAAGTTAAGCTTGTTTATTGTCCGTATTGTGTCCGTTATCGGGTTGTGCCATTTGTGCCAGATAATAAAGAAAGACAATCAATGTTACACCGTACAATATGCAATCATGCTACGTCAAAGGGAACGACAGAAGCCTTTGTTCTCCGCTTGCTTTAAACGCAAAGGGATTTATTCGCGTTTTACCTAAACTTCAATGATTGAAGCAAGCTACATAGTCTTATGTAGCTGATTGAAGCTATATGACTGAAGTTCAATCTTCAGTGGCATTAAGACTATGTAGCTTGCAGACTATTTCGCTCTTATCCATATATTAGACTATTTCGATAACGTGCCTAATTCGCATTTTGACTACACCTATGTTTAAATGGTGTATTGCCTAATCCGTCAACTGACTAAATCGCGTTTTGACTAAACTTCATTTTATATCGTTTAATGCATAATTCTTTAAATGACGTAGGTAATCCCGTTTTCCCTAAATTTCAAAGATATGAAGAACATTTGTTATAAACTCGTTATCTTGGTTTGATTATTTAATACTGATCGAAACTCGTAATTTTGAAGTGATTGACAAGCCTACAGTTATTATGTCAAGTACCTAAGTGTCGTTTCTCGTTACTTAGCTGAATAGTCAATACCTATCGTTATACATATCGGCAATTTATTTGCCAGTTAGTAAACGATTAAGTTAACATACCAGTTACAAAGACACCGATTTGAGACAACAAACTGCAAGTTAGTCATAATGCGTTTTAGCCCTATCGCGTTTTAGTCGTAATCCTGATGTAATCCTAATGCGTGTGAGTCTTAACGCGATATATCTTAAGCATTGTTAGGCCTAATGCGAATTATTTCAATAGCGACAAATACCTAATGATAATTAGGAAGGTGGCGTTTTATATAATGAGTGACTTAGACTATGCATATGTACCTAGCGATATAGCCATATTAAGTTTTAGGCAAGTTCTCCAACAAAGGTGTTGTTCATAATAATGAGTGTTTCATTTTTTTTGTTCTTATAATGTACTGGAATTATATTCGTACTCATAATGAATATTGAAGAAAATTTTTGTTTATAATAGGTTTATGCAACTGATAGAGACGCCTTAAAACACGAGTGTGGTTCACGATCACGAGTGTTTTAAGGCCTAATTTTATGTACAGTTGCATACACTGCTTTATCTACACACTGCAGCGTGAACTGTAGGCGTCGGTTCCGACTTGGGTGCATTGTTGTTATTCTGTAGTGTGTGGCCGTTGTTTACCACGGCACCTGTCGCGCACTAACTTCGGGCAGTGCGTGCTTGCACTGCGACAGCTGTTTACGTTGGGTGGTGTGGTGTGAGCTTGCTTGTTTCGGTTGTAGATGGCGCTGTACAAGGGTCGTGTCGGGGGTGGCGCGAGTGTGCTCGTTTCGGTTATAGAGGGCGCTGTACAAGGCTCACATAACTGGCCACGGATTTAAAAAGCGTAATTTTGAATTGTTGAATTCTTCTAAGTTCGAACATGGGATTGAAGAGTCAAGGAATTTTTTGTCATTCTGGTTTGTCATCTCGAACTGATCAGTTTGTTTTAATCGACTTTTATCCTAATTTTTCCTCTACGCTGCAGTAAGCAACAACGTGTCTTGTGTGGTTTGATCAAGTGCGTCGAGAGTGTGCTTCGTGCGTCTGTGCCGTGACGCCTTTTGTGTTGTGTTTTAAACTACCTCGTGTTAGAGCCGCTAACGCAACGTGGTGCGACGTGCCGCTAGGTGCGGGCGAATCCAAGAGCCGACTCCTCGTAGGAGTCTCGAACGAGCTGACCCTGTGCGGTCGTTCGACAAGACCGGTCGTTTGGCAGCGATCCGGGTAAGTTCTCCCGACAAGGGTTTAATAGCAGATTTTGGTTAGGTTCTTGTATCAAGTCTTATTGGTTAACTTTTGGTTTTAGCACCCGGGATAGGGCCCGCAGGCCTGATAGTCGAGGGGCCGCTGCAACGTCCCCGAGGTGCTGCCAGCTCCGGTCCGAAGCCTCTGTCCGGGACGGACTGGACGTGAAGGGGTTCCTGGACGGCGGAGTCGCAGCCGCGGGTCACCGTGCCTCCTTAGTGTTACTTTAAGTGTAGTTATTTGTCTCCCAGGTACGGAATAGCCTTCTTAAAGCGCGAACGCATTTGCGTGCTCTTGTCATATTTAAGTGCTACATTTTTTATCGGCATTACGTGGTTCTCTGGCGATTGGCACTATCAGAAAGTTTCCCTAAATTCAAAAGGGCAAGCACACGCCGCCGTGTTAATTTTCTGCTACGTACACCAAACCACAACTCGTTCATTTACCATCAGATCCATTCCGTTCTCCGCCATTCCTCTCATTGCATCACCCCACCCCTAATCATTCAGTTTATCAAAGCGCCGACGCACCAATCGCTGGATATGGCACCAAATTATATGTGCTAGACCTGTGCACGCCCTGCGCTCTCCTCCAAGCTTTTTCCGCCACCTTGCTTCAAAACCTGCTACGTGCCATATTTAATAATTTTAATTTATTTGCGTTGAATTTAACCTGCCTGTTTGTATTAGATTCGTCGCGCTAGGCACCCGCACCAGTGTTCGGTCTTTTTTTTAAAAAACGTTACATGCCTTATTTAGTTTAATTTTAGTGAATTTATATGGTGTCCGATTCATCCTGTGTTTTGGAAGAATAAAACAAATTCGACGTGTTCTTGTGTGAATTTTATATGGTCTTCACTACAACACATATTATAAGCTCTCTATGAGAAAAATATCAAAAACTATAAATAAAGAGATTATTTAATATTTGAGTCATTTTACTTCTTCATTTTACTCTCTCTATAAATCTTTTCGTTCTCATAGAACTTTTTTTTTAATATTCCTTGAAGTTCGAGGAAGGTTCTATAAAGAGAAACATTGAAAAAATTGGCCTGAAAAAGATGGGGAACTCTTTACCGGGATATAGAGTATATGAAGTACCTATCCTATGTTTCAATCCAGGACTTGGTCTACTTGTATGGCAAAATTTCGTCTCAATCCATCCAGCTGTACCCCGTTATTTAGTAACAAACATCTAAACATTCAAACATCTTCACAAACTTTCACATTTATAATATTAGTAGGATTATCTAACACACTTTTCTGATATGACTTTGGCTCTGTAAGGGTGGCAGTTCAAACCTAACCTACATACTTTTCTGGTAGCAGTTCGGTTCCATGCAGGGCTGTCTTTAACCTATTGGAGGCCCTGGGCATATTAGGATAATGGGGCCCCTATGACTTTGACAAAACACTATTTTGTTAAATCCCTACCCCTATCGATCGCGGGGCCCTGGGCACTTGCCCAAAGTGCCCACTGGGAAAGACGGGCCTGGTTCCAAGAAAGTCACAATTCAAACCTAACCTACTTTTCTGGTAGCAGTTCGGTTCTAAAAGAGTCGCACACTAACCCAACCTTACGTACTTAAAAACAAATATTCTCAAACCCGATTTCCCCGCTGGTTTTCTCATACACCTCATCTAGTGTGCACAGGAATGGTTTCCATTAGGGAAATTGCATCTTAACCTGTTCTTGTCTGTCATACTAAAAACTTCATCTAAACTAAACTACTTGAATATATGATGAACTGTGTAGGTAAAGTTTACCAACAAGTAGGTAGGTTATACTGTTGGTTATGTGGTTGTTTAAGTTAGTCGTTGTTTATGAGAACATGCACTTGTGGTAAAACTTTATAAGAAACTGTTCGGAGGATACTCAATTATTACCTACAAGGCAACGCCGGTGGCGTTGTAATTACGAGCCGCACGCAAACATCGACAATTTTTTTCCTACGAGCAGCACGCACACATTGACCTGACTAACCAGCGTTAAAGCGGCGGAACAACCGGCGGACTAGACGTGCTTCAGTTATTTGTAAGCGAGGCTACGTTCGGCTATATATTTTAAGGTCCTTGTCCTGCAAGTATATTTTATTAGGACATAGTAAATCTGTAGACTAATGCTGTGAAAATAAAACCAACGCCAACTGCGACGTTTTTTCTTACTTTACAATTTAGGCTTCCTTGTCCTCCTGAAAAGTTTTTTCCTCTCCGCGCAGTGTTTAGTCTCGAAGCATACGACGGCCTTCAGCTTGCAGTCGGAGACGCACGCGCAGCCCGACGGGCAGTCCGGGGTGGGCTCGGGACACGCGCGCGGCGGCGCGGCGCCCACGCAGGGGAACGAGCAGTGCACGGCCCCACACTGCTGCTTGGGTGCTACAACAATAACAAGTTTTTTTATTAATCACTTACATGAGGAAAATGAGTCAAAAATACTATTTTATACCACACCTGGCCATAAAGTGGCTTTTACCGCACGCTACGCGTACTGTAGCTTTCTGGCCATGTAGACATAAAATTATGTACACAACACGGGAGGTAATAAAGAAAGCCCTCGATCGTATATTTACGTTCCTCCCTTGCAGCTCGGGCCGCAAACATCTGCGATCTCCGCCTTTCTTTGTTTTACCACCGAATTTCCACATTGAAAAAAAACGGAGTACTTATAGGTTTTGATATGAGGCAACCGACGTATTCCATCTCTTTTATTTGTCATAGAAAACTAAAAAGAGTGTGATTGATGGCTAGAGTGTGATGCAAACAAATTAAATAAATTCAACTTACGGTTGAAAAACGCTTTAAGCACTGGATCACTAAAAGAGGGAGTAATTGACCGAAATGCATAAATCGAATTTGGTATTGCAAATAGGAAAAATAAAAGATTTAAAAATTTTGCCGACATTTTTCTTTAACTCGTTTAAAATCAGACTTGAATTTTTTGTACTGCCTAAATTGTCTACTAAATCATAATATGACTAAATGTCAGTTAGGCTCTTAAATAATTTAGTTTGTAAACAGCCAGAATTAAAAAGGTTCCAGGAGAGTAGGTATGTAGACTCTTTGATGGAAAATCCCATCCCAACCCAGTAATTTATTATAAATGCGACAGTTTGTTAAGATGTTCTGACGTTTGGAGCTTTGTATGTTAAGATGTTTGGTTGTTTATAATATATTTGTTACAAAATAACGACGTAGCGACTGGATGGATTCAAATGAAATTTGGCATGTAAGTAGACCAAGTCTTGGATTGAAACCGGATACTTTATATCCAAGTAAAGAGTACCCTTGGGACATTAACGGGAATAATGCAGGCGAAGCCGCGAGTAAATGTTAGTCTGTCATATGCAGAGTATTTTCCAGTAACCAATATAAATTCATTAAAGCTAATCATCAAATTATGCTTCCAAAACTGCTCCTTTTGGCTATCAACAATTTTAGAGATATAAATAAGTGAAATCACATTGAAACTAGCTATCTTAATTATAATATTTTATTCACCAGATACTATAACTAATTTTAAAACAATATTCGTTACAAATAACGCGTGACAATCCAGCAGCCAGTACATAGCCAGCAAGACAAAGAGAAAAAACATGGATGGCCGACTCATGAAATCATAAATACAACTTATTTGTTCGGTTATTATTATGTTGTCATAAAGATCGTTGTAATAACCTTATAAAAAATAGATTAATTTATAAAATTGTTATACAACAATTAATTCATTAAATATAATCAAGACTTTAATAAAAGAAGATGCACTGAATACAGTTTATGCATGAAGGAAGATGTCATCTGCAACACAAATCATTTGATATTATTTTACAAATTTCCCTTAAATTGTATAACATAGCTGAATGTCTAATTAAACTATAATAAAACCACTTCAATTATAACATTTTCTAACATAAGGAAATAAAATAAGGAATCAATATGACCATGTTGAATAATGAAGCCACAAGTTTGTTTTTCTTGGAAACTTCATACACTCTTGAGTGTTTTTACTTTCATAAAAAGAAGCCAATCTGATTATACAGAAAAATAACTATTCATGTTTCTTTCAGTTCAGTCCAGTCCAGTAATTGTGACCTCACAAAACATTACAAATACCTACATAATATTACAAAATGGCATACGTAGTTACAATCTAATTCACGTCGCAGCCTATCTATACAGCAATTTCAGCGTTCATGTAATGCAGTAATGCAGAGTTATTTCTAGAACAACACTAATTGAAGTTGTTTCAAATGCAAATTACAAGTTTGGTATTGATTGCTCCCACTTCATTAAGAACAAGTAAATTCACAAAACAAGGCGAGCTGTTGGAGAGATGCGACCCCACATACCCGAGTGCTCCTGGGGGTCATTAGGGAGGGTAAGAGTGAAAGGACCTCTGGCTTGCCTTAACTGGCCGTCCAGAGTGGAGTCGCGAGAGCTATAAGCTCCAGGCGTGGAAGTGTTAAGGTTAAAGGGCATGGCATAACGTCGCGAGTACCCTAGGAGAAAGCGCAGCACACCTCTCGACACCCTGCAGCCCCCCGCACCGGTGTTGCCCCTAGGCCATTTTATAATGTCGCTATTTAACAGGGGCCCATCTAGCAAGCAAGGCAAGTCACGGTCTGTCAGTGCTAACTAAAATTAGATTACCTTTTCTCAGAGACTTGCTGTACCTTTAAGCTAACCGCATCTTTTTTTTAACGAAATGCCTCACAATGTTGTGTCCTTATTATGAACTTCGCCGTATGCAGAAGAGGTAAACTATCTCGATGACGCTGAGGAGAGATGCTCCAAAGAACACGCCACCCACACCGCCGATATCCACTGAAAGGATAGAGAAGTGTCACTATGAAACATTATAGAGAGATTATATTGAATTAATAACGGATCACTCACGTTCTAAATGTCGAATAACTTTAAAAAAATGCTACGAAATATTGTAAAATCCTGCTAACATTACTCATACAGTTTTTTTTTTATTATTTGCAATAAATGAGGACGATTGTTGGTAGAAACTAACCAACGCGACAAAAGAAGTTTGTGCTTACTTGTGCTAGTTAAAAGTTTGTCTGGGAGACTGCTCTGGAACTATCGGAAAACCAACTTAAATAATGATAGCATATGAAGAAAAAACTCATTTTATTGTCAGCTTCTCTTATTGTGACGTATTATATGGCGGTAACGTATTCAATTTGGTAGATTTGAAGAAGCACTCGGTGGATATAATATATTGACGAATCTTTTTTAAAGAACAAACATGCATGTACAGACTTCATATAGCACACACGCTGTTTTATCCTAATACTCGTAGACATATTAAATCATTAGGAACGCTTCGCTTGCTAAGCTACTACACTCACGGACAATGAATTCGGGTCACTTTCTACATCATTTTTCATGGAAAATGACCCGAATTAATTGTCCGTGAGTGTATTACTGCTGACAGTAGGTACGTAGTCGTTTGCTATATTTGTGCAATGGAGGGTTAAAGTTCTGGTAGTGGAGTTGTTACTCTGCCCACTAAAATTATACTATTATAAAGTCGAATGTATTACTTTCGAAATGAATTTTGTAAAATACGTCGAACGAACAAAATAAGCCCAATAGTCGGGCTCTTGGCACTGCATGTGTCAAAAAAACTGAACCCATTTTACCATGAATGATGTATGTCAATGAAAAGTTTTGATTCGGTAGTTTTGTGGGTCCATTTCTGGCGTTTTTTCTGCATCGTTTTTTTAGTGCAATATTCAGGTTGATATCGATAATCGGTCATTATTATCCTGTTCAGTAACTTCGATGATAATTAGGGGGAATGGTAATTTTTTAAAGGTTTTCGTCTTAAATCAAAAACTATAGGGTTTGACATAAGCTCTACTTAAAATACGAGGGCTGATTGAAAAGTTCGCGGCCTGACCATTAAAAAAAAAAACTTTTTAATTTTTTTCTACCGCCATTTTGAACTGTCATTATTCAGTTCTTATCCCGCGAAATTTCAATTGTAAGACATTGTAAAAATAAATTATATGTCTGATTTAAAAATAAGAGTTAACAGATTTTTCATTATGGACAATTTGGAGCAACGTGCTGTAATTAAATATCTTCATAAAAAATAAAGTAAATTTTTAAAACAAAAAATAAAAACCTAAACTAAAAACCAAAAAATAATATGTTAATTACCCCAAAGAAATGGATAATCAACGATTCATATATACATATACAGATATTTATACTTTTTAACCTGTTATTTTTGAAGTTGGTGCCTGCCACGTAAACCTGGCTGTGTTGAGCTCCTTAGCTGGCACCGACTTCAAAAATAACAGGTTAAAAAGTATAAATATCTGTATATGTATATATGAATCGTTGATTATCCATTTCTTTGGGGTAATTAACATATTATTTTTTGGTTTTTAGTTTAGGTTTTTGGAAGTCGGTTTTTATTTTTTGTTTTAAAAATTTACTTTATTTTTAAATTTTTAGTGGCGCTGGAAAAATATTATTTTAACCAAATAGACTTAAGTCTATTTGGTTAAAATATAATATAAGAAAAAAATCCAAATCGGTCTAGACGTTTTCAAGTAACCGAGGAACAAGCCTACATAAAAATTGCTCTTTGTTTTGAAGTCAGTTAAGACTGGGAACTTATTTCTAATAAGAAATGCACGAGAAAGTAAGAAAAATACCGAAATCGCATATGTGTGCCTATGATATTTGAAGAGTTCCCTCGATTTCTCCAAGATCCCATCATCAGATCCTGATTTGGTTGCAATGGGTCCACCTCGGAGGTATACCCTTTTAAACAAAAAAAGAATTTTCCAAATAGGTTCAGCCGTCTTCAAGTAATCGGGGAAGAAACCTAGATACAAATTTACTCTTTGTTTTGAAGTCGGTTAACACTAAAAACTTGTTGCTAATAAGAGATGGACAAGAAATTACGAAAAATACCGAAATCGCTATATGTGTGCCTATAATATTTGAAGAGTTCCCTCGATTTCTCCAAGATTCCATCATCAGATCCTGACTTGGTTGCAATGGGACCACCTCGAAAGTCTACCCTTTCAAACAAAAAAGGAATTTTCGAAATCGGTCCAGCCGTCTTCAAGTAATCGGTGAACAAACACACAAAAAAAAAATAAAAAAAAAAATAAAAAACATACAGACGAATTGAGAACCGTCCTTCTTTTGGAAGTCGGTTAAAAAGGATTGACTGCAAAACAAATTTTTGACGATATGCAGTGTACATTGGGGCAATCCTCTCCATCATATACGACAGTAAAAAAGTGGGCAGCTGAATTCAAGCGGGGACGAGTCAATATCAAAGATAACCCTCGCCCCGGGAGACCAACCACTGCGACCAATCCACATAATGTGGCAATTATATGCGAGATGATAATGCAAGACCGACGATTAAAAGTAAGAGAAATAGCTGACATCGTAGGCATCTCCTATGAAAGAACCCAAAACATTATAGTCAACGAATTAGGTTTTTCGAAGGTGTGGGCGAGATGGGTTCCGAAGCTCCTTTCAGTGGAACAAAAAATCACTCGTCTAACAATTTGACGCGACTGTCTCGACTTGTTTGAAGCTGACCCTCAAGACTTTTTTACAGATATGTTACTATGGATGAGACATGGGTCCATCACTACACGCCCGAGACTAAACAGCAATCAAAGCAGTGGGTTCGTGCTGAATCTCCGCCTCCCAAAAAGGCAAAGGCCATTTTGTCGGCGAATAAAGTCATGACATCAGTCTTCTCAGTCTTCTGGGACGCAAAGGGAGTAATAATGGTTGACTATCTCCAATAAGGTACCACTATAAACTCGGACTACTATTGCGACTTTTTACGCCGATTACGAGAAGATCTGAAAGTAAAAAGACCTGGATTGTTGACAAAAAAAAGTTCTCTTTCACCAGGACAATGCACGTGTGCACACGTCAATAAAATCGATGGCAGAAATTCACAACTGTGGGTTTGAATTATTGCCCCACCCGCCCTATTCGCCTGATTAGGTACCATCGGACTTCCATCTATTTCCAAACTTAAAAAAAACACATGGGCGGTAAGGATTTTTTTACCAACGACGAGGTCCAAGCTGAAGTGGACACCTATTTTGAAGGCCTGGAGGAAACTTTCTTCAAAAGTGGTATAATGGCTTTGAAATCCAGATCGAGCAAGTGCAAAGAGCTCGACGGGGACTACGTAGAGAAATAAAAATATTAAATAAAATCTTTGGATTTGATTTCATACTTAGGCCGTGAACTTTCTAATCACCCCTCGTATTCGTCATTCCGTACTTTTTTTACTATTTTGGTACGGAACCCTACACATGGTTAAAGTCCAAGGAAAGATGACTTCTCCACAAAATGTCAAGAGTTTCAATTAAACTTATAATATTATTACACAACTAAGGGTGGTAAAAAACAGAAAGGCCGATATGGCAGATGTTTGCGGCCCGAGCTGCAAGCGAGTTGTTGTTGTACATCATTTTATATCGACACTTGGCCAGAAAGCGGGTTTTCCGTACACGTAGCGTGCTGTAAAAGCCACTTTATGGCCAGGTGTGGCATAAATATACATAACATCGTTTCACTAAAATGCAGAATATCTCTCAAAGTTAGATATCTAAAGGATTAATTTCATGAGGGCGTGTAACCAACCGCAAGGTTCAGGCGGGGAGATTATGCATGCGTGTTAAAATTGTTTGAAACGGGTCTGAGCCCAGCGCTGCGTAAGAGGTTCCATTCTACTGGAATAGAATTATAATTATATGCTCTGTAATCGTATACCTAAAATAGTATCTACCGTCATAAAAAAAAAAGATAAACGGGACAAGTGCGAGTTAGACTCGTTTCCGTACGTTCAAAATAATACAACACAATTATACTTGATTGCACAGACTTCCTGTAATCAATCTGTGTAGGACTATTTTTCGTATTTTTTTTTTTAAATTTAAGGTCCAATAGCTTCGGAGATAAGGGGGGAATGGCCAATGTTTGCCTATTTTCTTAAATAACTTCTAAACTATTTATATAAAAACTATAAAAAATATACATTTGAAATTCTAAGAGCTCTTTTATTTGATGTGTCACACGATATAGTTTGAGTTTCCTTTTGAGATACGAAACCCTAAAAAAAGTAAGCGTTATCGAGAAGTTAATTAACGGTTTTGTAGTTATTTATTTGTCTGCCTACCGACCGTAGCGATTAGAAATTTATGCCAAACAAATTTACCCCCAATAATTTTATGTTATGACAGTAGATCGATCTAAAGCATGTTCTCAAGGCGATGTGTGGTAATTGTGTGTATTCATCCTATTTCGTATGCTACAAATAGCTGTGAAAGGATGCTGATTTAGATGCTTGTTTAGACATCGCCCACGTTATGTCGACATCTTGACTCTATTATTAGCCTCATGAAACGTAAGTGGGCGCTAGGCTACTTTTACCACTTCATAAACACCCCGTCGAGAGACAGTTAGCCAGCGATCTTAGATCGACTAGAAATGGCAAGGAACTGCAATAGGATAGTTTCCTGTTTCTTCTTAGTCGTACACTCTTGTCAGAGTAGTCGTGGCTATAGGGAACGTGCACGAACTATAGGTGGCAGCACTAAACGACAAAAGAGACACGGGTGGGCAATAAAGGAAACTATCGCCCCTGTCAAATCAAGCTGCCAATGTCAATGATAATATGTAAGTGTCAATGTCAAATATAGTAAGTCGTAGCTACACTGACGTTAATCGTCCTTCAACGCGATAAATCAACGTTATTAACGCCGTTTTCGTCAATGTGGCCCTAGCATGAGAGGGTAAGTATATGATTTAGATTGGCTGCACCTGTTGGCAGCACCTTCGTCGTGCACGTTCCCTATTCGGACGTTGTACATCATGATTGATCATCGCTTCCGGTTTCTTGTTGGTGGACTTTCAAACTTTCCTTCGCAATGCTGCCGTCCTATGTCTAAAACTGGACTAACCTCTATGGAGTTGTATAGGGGTTAGTCCAGTTTTGAATGTCTCTCCATTTCTGGCGGTTGAAAGTTTTGCGAGAGCACTGAACCACGGATGACTTGGTGAGTGTCCATCATAGGAGATCGTCTTCTGGATCCTTTCCCTTCTACTTGCCCTTGCTTTTATTATATTCCCAAAGAACACTTAACTGTATTTTATTGCCAAAAAAGTGTGTTTTACCCAATGGTTGATTGGTAGAGAATGCTTTAAGGCATTAAGTACGCCTATTGTACTTTTATTATCATTGTGCAATATAGTTTAAATAAATAAAAAGTAAATACATATATATATATATATATATATATATATATATATATATAATGTATACGTATAATGTACGTATATATACGTATGTAATATATATACGTAATGTATATATATACGTATAATGAATTAAATCAGGCGTTACTTTGCGGAAATTCATGTTAATTAAAACAAAAACATTGCTTTGCTAATCTGCGATATGTTAACGTGTTAATCATTTAGTGCTAGCCCGTTACAATTACTTGCGTATTTTTCCATGCATGCAAAATAAAAAAACCATGCAAATAAATATAACAAACCATCACCAAAAATAGAAAACTCGACACGTGTTTCGCCTCTACGAGGCATCCTCAGGAGAAGCTGGAGAAGTTGACCGTCCGGCGTCCGACGATGGATGCCATCGACGGACCGACTAACACGTTATCATATCGCGGATTAACAAAGCAATATTTTTGTTTTAATTAAAAGTCACTCACCATTCATTAAAATCAAAAAAATTAAATTCATTAAAAATCAGTCACTAAAAGTCACTTTCAAGTTCAACCTTCTTTGACTTACTGACTGCTCTAAGAGCTAGTCTTATAACAAGGAGAAAAAATATTTATAGGCTGTCCTTTTGTTCTATAGAAAGCATTGATTCCTTGCTGCTCATCCATTTTTTTAAGTCCCTGTGGTGTGGACAGTTGAGCAGTTTCGGTACCATAAACACTTTATTAGAACAACCTCCCATTACATATCAGTCTGTTACCATCGTAAGGTAAGTTACTTTATTATATGAATCGACTTCTCACTATAATGATTATAATAGCGAAAAATTTATTTGATCTTCTAAAATCGTAAATGAGCACTTTTAAAAATAAAACGTATTTTTGATGTATAAAATCTTAACATTAATTATTGCCGCAATATTAGTTGATCTACAGATAAATTATAAATTATAATAATAGTATTAATAGTACATTACACATTAGACAACTAGGGTGGTAATTCAAAGAAAGGCCGAGATCGTAAATATGCGATCGAGGGCTTTCGTTATTACCTTCCGCATTGTGTACATTATTTTATGTCTACACTTGGCCAGAAAGCGGCTTTTTCCGTACGCGCAGCGTGCGGAAAAGGTCACTTTATGGCCAGGTGTGGCATAAATAGTATTTTATGCAACAGTTGTATAAGTACAGGTCGATTCACAAAAGCTGGCACGAATGGATTGAACGAAAGTAATGTCACTTGTCAATTTTGAGTGACGTTCTTATACGGGAGGATCCAAATATTTTGTAAACAAGTACAAAACACTTCTTCATTATTGAAGAAATAAATAAAAAATACATATAATTTGCACATTATTAAGACTAAACTGGGATGCGTCAATGTGCTGTCAAGCAAGGCGGTTGTCAAAAAATATTTAATCCGATTTTAATTTTAATTTCTTTAAATTTGTCTATATTTTATTGTAAATATTGGTGAAATATACGCATCAATTGTCCGCCCATCTGTATGAGCGAGCCTAGTCGGGGATCGCGCTCCTCGAGTGCGGGCAGAGGTGAAATGTTGTCGCCCGCGGATGGTGAAGATGAAAATTCGGTTGATGATGTTGATAATATAGAGTGGGACAACTCCAGTACCCCTAAGGTGCTGGACGGAATCGCCACAGCTGTTAGTCAAGAGGAGGTGACTGAAACTCGTCGTCATGCGATAAAACGAGGCTGTGGCGGCGAGCAGAGCAGTGAGTCCGAGGAGAGCTTTGTAACTGTGGTTGGTCGACGGCTCAAACGACTGAGGAAAGGTATGCCTGTGGGTACGGACGCTGTGGGTGATTCCGCTCACGTCAGTGCCAATGTTGATTTTGAGGTATCCGTAACGTCGAGTAAAGTATTGCCCAAACAGATAGCTATGGCAAAATTACTGCGCGCCGAGGGTATTGAGGGAGTACTTAGAGTGAAATTCAAAGGACCGTATAAGGTACTTATACAGTATTCTCTTAAAACGCAGGCTGAGAAATTACTGTGCTGTGAGGCATTTAATAATGATGATATACGGTCTCAATGGTCGAACCAGACTGATTGTTGCTATGGCATCGTGAGGCAAGTGGATGAAGATATTGAGGAAGATGAGTTACTGAAAGAATTTAAGGTATCACAAGAAATTTTGGCATTACGACGTTTGAATCGTTTAAATGATGATGGTCAGTGGGTGAAAAGTGAAGTCATTCGTCTTTGCTTCAAAGGGATTTCCCTGCCTTCGTTCGTGTATGCGTACGGGTGTCGTTTTGAAGTAAAACAGTTTATATTTCCAGTAACGCAATGCTCAGGTTGTTGGAAATTTGGGCACCGTGTTCGAGCGTGCCCTACTAAGAAAATAGTCTGTCCTAAGTGTGGCAAAGATCACGCCAGCTGTGAAACCGAGACCTACACGTGCATAAATTGCAAAGGTAACCATATGGCACTCAGTAGGATTTGCCCTATATTTAGAAAAGAAAAGCAGTTGAGGAAGATAATGAGTGACAATCATTGTACTTATAAAATGGCATTTAATTTATATCAAGTCGGGACAAGAACTAAGGAAAGTCAGCAGAATCGTAGAGTTGAAGAGACGCAGAGAGTCGTGGTAGACAACGTCCAGAGTAGTGCTCCGTATAGAGATGCTCTACTTTCTCGAGTACATCAGAGTCAGAGCACACCGGAAGTCATGGAGGAAAAACATGATGACACAATAATGTACCATTCCACTCGGGCCAGACCTCCGCCTAAGAGGCAAGAAAAACAGAAAACAGAGCGGAACGACGATTTTACATTTGATGTACAAGAACCATTGGAAGTTGAAGGAGACCAAAATCGCCGAGAGGTGGAGGAAGATGAAAAAGAGAGACGGAAAAATAGGGCGAAAAAATTTAGGGAGATGTTCCAAAAGATTAAAGATATCTGTTTTTCCACATGTACTTTTGAGGGTAAAGTTAAGTTGATAGTTAGTTATTTTGCTGAGCAACTGCTGTCCTTTGTTGTTGAGATGTTTAAAGGTGGTGACATACTGAATTTATTATCTGTATTTAATCATGGCTAGTAGGTATAAAGATTACGTTTTAAATTTAGTTCAGTGGAATTCACAAAGTTTGAGGCCGAAATTGGTAGAGTTTGATCTTTTATTAGCGCAGGAGAAAGTACATATCGCATTAGTGTCAGAAACATGGTTAGAACCAGAGGCACATTTAAATATCAGTGGGTATAATGTATTTAGAAAGGATAGAGATGATGGATATGGCGGAGTTTGCTTGATTGTTCATAAATCGATAAAGGTACAGTTGCACGCAATCAATGTACCAAATGTAGGCATAGAATGCATTGCTGTAAAACTTTTAAATTGTAATTTATTGCATAATATTATTTTAGTATACTGTTCACCGAACGTAAGAACCACGCAAGCTGACTGGGAGTACATATTTACACTGTTTTCAACGAGGTGTTTAGTTGCGGGAGATTTTAACGCCCATCACACAAATTGGTCTTATAGAAACGATCCAAGGGGTTCTCAAGTCGTTGATGCCGCGTTAGAGGCAGGATATGTGTCAATTAATAATAACAGACAAGCAACGAGAGTTAAGTTGGTGAACGGTGTATTACAGCAAACCTCGCCAGATGCATCGTTTGTATCTACAGACATAGCGGTTAGTTTTAGTTGGAATGTTATTAGTGAAAATCTGGGCAGTGACCATTTAATAATTAAATTAAAGATTAATTACCAAGAACAGGTGATTACCCACAAAAAACGAAAATTTGAATTGGCTAATTGGGATTTGTATCGCGAATATTTAGAGCAGTGTTTACGTTATCCAGGAGGTAGTGCCGAAGTGCAAGACATATATGATAACTTTATTAACCATATTAATTTAGCGGCAGACGAAAGTATTCCTACTGTTAAATCTTGCCCTTATCCTCACACAAATTTTAAACCCAAGCCATATTGGAGCTCTTCATTATCAGAATTGGTAGCAAGTCGTAGGCTCGCATTGGGCATTTTTAGGAGGAACCCGACGCCTCATAACCTAGACATTTTAGAAAGAAAAACGGCTGATGCAAAGAAAGCGATATCACGGGCTAGGACAAATAGTTGGCAAGATTATTGTAGTAGTGTGGATGAGTCAACTACAGCTTCAGATATGTGGCAGCGTATGAGGTGGATCAAAGGTTACCGAAAAGCTAATTACAATTTTTCGGAAGAAGAGAAAATGAGTATGCTCAATGGCCTAGCCCCAGATTATGTGCTGCCGCAAACACCCGAGTGTGTTTCCTCAAATTTATTATTAGAAGCTGAATTTTCTATTCAGGAATTGAACAATTGTTTAAAAAAGAAAGATACCGCACCTGGTGATGATGGAATCACGTATTCTATGATTTACCACCTCCCAAAGATTGGGAAACTGTATCTTCTAAATTTATTCAACCTCATTTTGACTACTGGATATCTTCCCTTTCAATGGCGTGAGATAAAAGTGATTCCTATTCCTAAACCAGCTAGCAATCCCAATTCGACTCCAAAAGCCAGACCCATATCATTAATGTCTTGTTTGTGCAAAACGCTTCACCTCTTGCTAGTTAAAAGGCTAGAATGGTATATCGAATCGAATAACATTTTGGCTCCGTGTACCACTGGCTTCAGGCGAGGCCAGTCGTCGTTAGATTGTTTGACACGAGTCGTTTCACGCATTCAAATAGGTTTTACTGAAAATGTACCTACGCTTGCCTGTTTTTTAGATATCGAAGGTGCTTACAATAACGTTTTAATTGATAAGTTAATTTATATTTTGGATGACCTTGGGGTAGGTAAGCAAATTTGCAAGTACCTGTGGAATTTTCTCAGTGATAGGATTCTTAAGGTTCACGATGGTACTGACAGTCACGGTATGTTAGTAAGGCGTACTAGCAAGGGTTTAGCACAGGGTGATCCCCTCTCACCGCTTTTATTTAACTTAGCCACAATGAAATTATGTTTTGATATCACGAATGTGCACATATGTCAATATGCGGATGATTTTATCTTATATAAAAGTGGTGCCAATATTCTAGAAAGTAGTAATGAAATTCAGCGAGCTTTAAATTCTTTTGTAGCTACATTGGGTACTGTTGGTTTAGAATTGTCGGAGCAAAAATCGAAATATATTATTTTTAGCAGGGGACATAGGCGACTGCATGTTGATTTAAAAATAAATGATACTGCGTTAGTGCCCGTCGAGTCTTATAAATATTTGGGTCTTTGGCTTGACAGATCGCTTCGCTGGACCAAACACATAAATGAAATTTTAGTCAAAATACAAAGAAGTCTTAATATCTTAAAAGTGTTAGCTGGTAAAACATGGGGTCTTCATCAGAAACATTTGCGCCGAATTTATATCGCCATAATAAGGAGCAGAATAGATTACGCTAGCTTTTTATACGACAATAGTGCAAAGTCGAATGTTTATAAATTAGACAAGGTACAAAATCAGGCATTAAGAATTATCGGTGGTTTTATACGGAGTACCCCCATTCATGCTATGGAGAGCGAAGTTTGCGTCCCACCATTATTTGCGAGGAGGAGGTTCCTTGCAATTAAATATCGTTTAAAGACCCTTTCGGTATCAAATAATGAGACGAACGTACTCCTGGATAACTTAAATTTGCTCAAGCAGAATAGGTATTGGTTAAACAAAAAGACACCTCTTCTAGTGACTGCCTCCTCAGACGTTGTAGACGAGAATGTATTCTCGTCGGAGCGGCTTCAAATGTTCTCGCTCAATACGTGGATGTCGAACATTGATGTAGACAATTTAGTTGCTTCTAGTTTAGACTGCATCACAGAATCTAAAAAATCTTATGAGTTGAACGGTCTTCGTGCCAATGTGCTTGTAGAATTGCGGCAAAAGTACAAAGATTGGTATTTTTTGTATACTGATGGCTCTAAAAGTTCTTCTGGACGGGGTGCTGCTTTTTATGATCCAATTGATCCTTCATGCAATCAAGAAAGTCATATTTAAGAATCAAACGAACTTACCTTACGTGATGTTTGATTCCAATTATGTGAGTATCCCAACCGAAGACGATTACTATAGTTTACATGCAGCAGTACATGAGATGGTGCTGTCCTTGTCACACATTTAGAGCTATAATATCTTAAAAAGCAAAACCATACTTCCATCTCTCTCTCGCCGGCATCGGCACACCCACGCCCGCGCTTACCTGACCTCATTTTTTCAGAGTTAGATATTTTGTGTTGTAGACAAGTTTTTTATTTTTTATTTTATCCCTTGGGCTAGGGTGGGATGGGACGATGTAATCGTCTTCGGTTGGGATACTCACATAATTGGAATCAAACATCACGTAAGGTAAGTTCGTTTGATTCTTAATTATATTTCGTATCCCAACCGAAGACGATTACTATAGTTTACATGCAGATGTTCAGAGCATTGTTATGTTCAATATGTGAAAAATGAAAAGTAAAAAACTGGTAATTCCAATCATTATAATGCTGATTAGCTACGAAATTGAGAACAATATTCTGATGACTTAATTTTAAGGTTCAATTTACATTTATCAGATTCTTAACTGTTTAATTTTAATGGCATAAATGCAATTAATCCTATTTAGCGAATGTCAGATATAGCATACGTAAAATTATTTTCATTTCATTCCAGGGTGTCTCTATAATATTACTTATTAAGATAGACATTGGAACGATCACTGCAACCTGCAGCCTTGCAAACAGTCTCCAGATTAAACCCGGCACGGTGCGCGGCAGATTTTCATGCTACCCGTGTACTGTGAACGCTGAAAATACTTATGTCAATGGCATTGTCTCGTGATAACTTTTTAACCCAGTGTGCTAAGGTCTGAGATCCAAAGTTTTTATAAGGCCTTCGTACAAAGAGGTATCCTTTAGTATGATGGCGTCTCAATTCATTTGTCCTACTAACATACGTTTGAACTGCGAGTGCTGGGCAAATAAGGACTTTCGCGGATATAGGGTAATCTGTTGATTGGTTAACAAGCTCCAGGCCTCGAAGTATTAATTAAATTTGTAACCTTGATTATATTTAACATTTAGATGGCTCCTACTGGAGGAGTATCATCTCATTAGCTATACTGTCCAGTACCAGTGCTAATGAAGGTGAAGCCATAATTACATCATTACTTATTGGCATATTATCTAATTTTATCAGTAGCCTGATCGTGTGCATCCATTGTGCCGAAGCAATGGCGATAAAAGTACAAGTTTTATATGATAAATCAGTTAATGAGACATCTTCATTTCGATAAATATTTAAGAAATGATTTAGAACTATATTTGTACGTGGATTTATATTTCGGGTTCGGAGGTTTAAGTTTGTAAGCCTTTAAGAAATCGATTAACCCAATCATTTGACGTAACATTCGTATTGCGATAAGGCTGATCTGTGTATGATCAAACAGCTATAGCTTAAAATTTTATGGTCAAAAAGACATCATCAAAAAGACAAGACGGTGATGTGTTAAAACACATCACCGTCATTAGCGTCATAAACATCAAGATTTCTCGTTTTTTACAGAGAAGCTCCCAGGATTTGAGTTAATAAAGTTTTAAATTATTGCTTTAAAAGTATTTTTGCTAAAGAGGCCATCACTATATTTAGTGATTCATGTAGTAGGCCACGCTTTATTATCATATCCCTGATAATTTAGCTGCCACCAGGATAAGGCTGGCATGAAGCGGGAGGCGCGTTCTGAACGGAGAGACTAATAAAGATCCGTCGGAATCAATAAACGTTTTTTCAGGTACGACAAGACTAGACCACAAGGAGTACCATGCTTGTGATGGCCAGTAGGGTACTACAACGATACCTTTAGCTTTATCTGAAATGATTTTTCTAATACTTTGCTCACTAGGCTGAATGGGGGAAAGAGATAAAAAATAATATTTTCCCAACTAAAAGTAAAGGCATCGACTATTTCTGAATAAGGATCTAATTTCGAAGACGCATATCTACTGCAGTAGGCTGTAGTTCTGAGGGCTGTCAAAAAGGTCAAATGCAGGTGTACAGCCTAACATATGAACAATCTGTGAAAATATATGACCAGAAATTTCCCATTCAGTGTCTATATTCATTTGGCTGGAGTCCTAGACTCCCGATCTGCTACTACATTATCGCAAGACTGTATGTATGATGTAAATACATAGACGTTTTTTGACTCGCACAACTGCCAAATGTTTCTTGCATACTTATTTAAATGGGGATATTGTACTTCCCCATTCTGTTAATATAACATGGCAGGTGTGTTGTCTATTCTCAGTAAAACGTTGCAATCTTTTAGATTTGCTGTAAATATCTTCAGTCCATAAAATGCGGCTATAAGTTCCAGCGTGTTTATATGAATGAAGTGTCAGTTCACTGACTGTCCAGTTGCCAGAAGCGTTTGGGCACCACATGTCGCGCCCCAACCAGTTATAGATAGATGCATTACTATACATTTCTAACAAGTAGTTATTCTTGCGGATCGGGGAGAATGTATCATTATATTATTAATCCGCCATGAAAAATGTGGACTTAAATATTTTTCTAGTTTCATTTGTTTGTTGTAATTTTCCAAATGATCCAGAGCTAAAATATTTCTCGTTCGAAGAATTTAGTATACCTACATCCATCCGTATTTGACGGCTGGACATACGGAGGGCAAAAATCTGATGAATTCAGCTAAACATCAAATTGTAACATATGTGCGGTTCATCTAGTATCGCCTCCACCACGTGGTCGCGTAATGCCGCGTGTAGCTGGTCGGGCGGCGGCCGCGCGGCGCGTCTGTGCGACGGTCCCGCGGCGGCCGGTGAGGTGCAGGGGGCGGCCGCGGCTCGGCCGCTGCTGCTACTCGTGGCGGCATCCCCCTCGAGTTTAAAGCACTCCGTTGTTGCTGTGCTTCTTTCTACTGATGGTTTGTAAGCAGGACTCACAACTGTCGATTTCATTTCTGAACCGGTTTCAATGATCGCCTTTGAAAACTTGATATGCTCTGTTAAGGCTGAACGGAAGAGATGTTCATCCATTTTTGGTATTTTTGACGGTATCTCTAATATTTTAATTAAGAGTGTTTAGGGCTGCGAACCGACGAGACTGAGATTCTCTATAATAGCTGTTGTACTTATATGAGCTTGCCGGCGTCACTCAGTCTTTTTTATGTCTTGAGATACTGTATTCTTAGATGACAATGCCTAATTTAACACTTGTCCTATTGCACCGAGACTACCGAACAGCTGGCTCTGCTTACTTTGGCCGTAGAAATCCTTTTATACATTGATTTCCAAAAAGGGCTGCTTTGATCTCAAGATTTAGCATCGGAAACCTCATATTGGGGCAGGCTCTACACGATTTACGTGGAGTATGAAATCCTCGACACTGTTAAAATGGAGTAGGTAGACGTAAACATTCGGATATAATAGTCCTCTACACGGCTCGCATGGAGTAGGTATACAAATGTCAACATTTTGTAGCGTGGATGATCAATATGATCACACTTGAAATCTTCAACACGATTTTCGTGGAGCTATACACGTGTAAATACATCTACATGTTTGTTTCTTTTCGCCAGGCAAGGTGATAGTCATAACACAAACCCTAAAATTTGCCAATTTTACTTGGCGTCATAACACTTTTATCACTATTGATGACGAACCCCAACGACTTAAAAAAGTCTTGTAGTTTTTACGTTTGTTAAGTAATTAAATCTATGGTCTTACTATATATAAAAAATCGTCTAAGTAGTTAAATGACAATAGGCCCGAAGTACGTAGATATTTCTTTTAATAATTTTATATAAACAAATGGAGCCGTACAAATTCTTGTCGTTTAGCAAGACATTCGAATCAAACAATTGTGGTCGCCACTTAAAACGCAATCGTTTGCGATCATTTTCATCAACAGATATCAGAAAATAGGCATCATGTAGATCTATTGTTGCCATATCTTGCAATACCTTACATAAAATGTATCTACATGTAAGCAATTAATAAATGAAATGAAATGAAATAAAGTAATCGGTACGTTACGGTAGTGCTACCGCAGTCATCCAACTTAAAGTGATGAACCGTAGTGAATTTGTTTAATTATTTTAAACTTACAATTAGTATGAAACGATGAGTTCCGTTAGGTTTAGGTACTGTGAAAATAGGTGAGACAAATTGTCCTTCACATGGCATACACAGTGATATGAAGTTAGATAAAAACTCAGCAAATCCTTTATACATCTTTCCTAATTATATATATATATATATTTATATATATATATTATACATATATATATATATATATATATATATATATATATATATATATATATATTTGGGCACAATCTTACACAAATCGAACTAGTCCCATAGTAAGCTCAATAAGGCTTGTGTTATGGATACTAGACGACGATATATTTAATAGATACATACATACAAATACTTAAATACATAGAAAACATCCATGACTCAGGAACAAATATTCGTGCTCATCACACAAATAAATGCCCTTACCGGGATTCGAACCCAGGACCTCTTGCTTCATAGGCAGGGTCACTACCAACTAAGCTAAAGCGGTCGTCAAACTAATTATATAACATTATACACGTATCTTTACTTTTTATTCGTAAATATGTAAGTAACCAGGTTTAATGATTTTGTAGGTAAGATGCGTAAAGGAAATTTGAAAGTACCGTTATTGGCAGTGCCGTATTATCTAAAAACACTTTATAGTAACTAGTACTTTTGTTAAAATGATTACAAATTTACCTTCATAATCCTGGTTGTAATTTCGATCCCTTGATCGCTTTCGTTTTCACTTCACTACACTATTTTTTAACGTTAAATTTCGTGCGACTCGGACAACACCAAAAAATGTAATGAGGTCAGGTAAGCGCGGGCGTGGGTGTGCCCAAAGACTACAATATTATACTTGGTTATAGACAGGCAACTCGGCCAAATTTCTAATCATCGTACTTGTGCTGCCATCTATCCTTCATTACACGTCAACAAATCTACACACACATATACACCCACACCCACACACATACATACACGCATACACACATATATATAGCTACGTATATATAGGTAATTATAGTTTGGCATGGTATGACACATCTTAGAAGTTACGTTGAAATAAGTTTCTAATTACAATCACCAAGTTTAAATAAAATGCGCCCAATAAGGCAAATTAATTTAAATTTAGTGACCTCAACTAAAAACTTATTTCTACGTAACTTCTAAAACGTGCCACACTGCATAGTTTGAAAGAGGATTACTAAAGAGCAGTGTAAATAAAAACACCAGTTTCCGTTTTTTAGTTTTACTTATACCTACTTATTTCACAGGTGAATTTATCTTCGCATTCGTTTTTAAATTGACAAGAAAATGTACTTATCATCTTTCCCTTAAAAGTCAGATCCACAACTGTGCTTCGATATTTTAAATTTTTCTGGATTGCTAGCAGGATTCCGAAATCTATGCAATTGGATCCCTGAAAAAGAAAAAGTATTAAAGATGATATCAACGCCGAAATACGCAAACCTATTTAGTACCACGAAACATTTATTATAGAATTGGTAAAAGGTTCACTTTGTTGGATATTCATAGGCGATTTCAATTCCGTGATTACCGTGTCTAAATTATAGTAGACCAGTAAGCTTATGATGCTACGTTTTGTCACGCGATAAATAAATGATAAAGCATCCGTCACGTTCTAACTAATAGTGTGCGAGAGTGACGGATGTTTTATCAGTGATAAACTATCACTTATTTATCGCGTGACAAAACGTAGCATCATAAGCTTACAGCTTTGATAAAAACCCATAACATTATAATTACCTTCTCCGTCACGAACTTTGCGGCCGGGTAGTCAGAAAATTCTGACCGACATTTTGTTTAAAACAAAACTTAACACAGCAAAAGGGTAACAGCACATACAACGGGGGAATTAATGCTCAACTCGACGTTTGTTAGCATTTGCAACTTTCACTATGTTCGTTCCAAAATAACTTACTTTGTTTAATATTATATTCGTCTTTTTACACCGAAAGTGCGATACGGACTGGAAGGTGTTTGGGTATACCATTTCGGAACGAACGAGAGACGTCAGATTGACAGATGCGTACGCGCGATCGTGGATGGTAAAAATGGAATTGTATGGATTTAATTAAGAAAAACGGAGAATATTGTGAAATATGGAAGCTGGATTATAATTGGTATCTCTCATAGCATTGTTTTATTGTAAATGTTAATATCAGAAGTGCTGGATATGAGTTGCGCTCACTTTGGTATGTATATATCGCGTTTTACTATTATTTTCATGTTCAAATTACTTATATTCTAAGAATTTGAATGAATTCTATATTCTCCACTTAATGAATTAATGAAAACACCATAACGGATGTTGTAATACTATTAATTTAATGCAATTGAAGTATAATTGTAGTACTGTTTCGATACAAGCGGGTGTTTATTTACGAACATCGTAATTATGTTTTGTTAAGGTTGCATAAGGCCTACACTCAAAAAAAAAAAAATTGGTTGCTCCTAACAAGATTGTGATAGTTATAATCAAGCATCTTGATTCCATACGAGCCTAACAAGACGTTAGATGCATCAACTAAGATGATATTGATTGTTTATCATAGTTCAATTAACCATGTTCTGATTTGATTCAACAAACATTGGTGTATAAGGTAACTAATTAAACATGATTGAATCATACAAAGAAGAAAATAATGATAGAAACAAGGAATATGTTTGTTAAAATTATCAAGATTCTAGATTGTTGTTTTAATCACCAATGAACTTGCTGTTTTAATTAATCGGCTTTCGTTGATATGTTTAATATCTTGTTTGTTTTATTCAAGTTAACGCCAACAAAGAGAAAATCTCTCTTGGTAGGCTCTGATTTTTTAGAGTGTAGTACCTTATGAACCCCTAAAGATATATTTGTTTTGTGTCCAAACTTATATTCGGGACGTAAGATATAAAATATGTGTATATTTTTAGTTTAGACCATGCTTTTGTCAAAGAAGGTCAATGAAATTTATTTGTTGTTTTGCACACCGAATATTAGAATTTAAAAGGCTAAGTAAAGGTGTTTTCATCTGATATTTACTTCCGACCATTAAATGTATTACCACCAAATATATTATTACTAGCCTGGTTCATACTTATAATTATACTTTTCTTTTATGTTGACACTGAAATATGCCACTAAATTGTGGTGCTCAGTAAACTTACAGATGGTGCAACTGAAATATGCCACTGAATTGTGGTGATCAGTAATTATTAAACTGAAATATGCCACTGAATTGTGGTGATCAGTAATTAAAATTATTAAAAAGAAATATGCCACTGAATTGTGGTGATCACTAATTATCAAAAAGAAATATGCCACTGAATTGTGGTGATCAGTAATTATTAAAAAGAAATATGCCACTGAATTGTGGTGATCAGTAATTATTAAAAGGAAATATGCCACTGAATTGTGGTGATCGGTAATTATTAAACTGAAATATGTTGTGCAATGCGGTCATCAGTAAGTGAACAAACTATTAAACTAAAATATGCTGTGTACTACAGTGATTGGTAAGTAAACAAATTATTAAACTGAAATATGCTATGTACTGCAGTGATCAGTAAGTAAACAAATGATCAAAACTAAAATATGCTGCGTACTGTGGTGACAAGTCTTTTCTTCTTCATTACTGAGGTTCACAACCACATATTTTTAGTCTCCAAAGCGTGCAGTTATAGGCCAATGAACAGCGTTCTGCCTGCTGCCACCAATTAACTCCTTAATGTAGTCAGACCATCTTGCTCTTCCCTGATGCCTCCCATTTATTTGGCTTATAATTATTTGTTTCTTCAGATTGTGCTTTGGAGATCGCATAATGTGTTCGAAGAGACTGACCGTTGAATGACTGTCTGTCGTGGAGAGCCGCGTAATGATGTTGAGCTCTCTTAATATGGATGGAGGTGACCAGTAAGTGAAAAATTATTCAACAGGAATATACCATGTACTGAGATGATCAGTAAATGTAAGTTTATTCGTACTCATTAACCATGGTAATTCGTTTCATAGGAATGAGCATCAAACATCTATAATATAAATACTAGAAATATCTATTACATTTATAAAGATTTTGTTTACTGTTTTCCTAATAGCCTACATGTAAACAGAGGATGTTAAGTATAACAATATGTTTCCATATTGAAATACCAGTATTAAAAAAAAAAAAAAACAATGAATAATTATGATCCATTTATCTATTTTGAAAAGTAAAGTAAGTAGTAAATACTAGTGAGCACTTACTTTGCAGAGTAATATTGAGACCTCTAGACACGTTCAATTACATATGGTTTGTACGCATCCGACTTTATTATTGTATCATCAAACACTGCATAGTGTGAAGAGATAATGACTAAATTACTCAAGTCGTAAGTTTATCTAAAGACGGATATTAAAATTAAAAGTAGTGAACTGCATAATGTTATTGGATTGCATCTTCTAATTAAAACAAAATTAATGACACAGACAGATTCTAATTAAAATCATATTTCGATCTGGGTTCATATAACATTTTTTGCTTCTTACGACCTCAGGAATACGCTGTTAAAATTATTCGGTTTCCTCATGTTACACCGTGTATATTATATTATATTCCTGCGGTTTATACTCATAAATATAAAATTGTATGTCTAGTACACGGGCACTGCTGGTTCGTGCTAACAATTACAAATTGATGTAAGTAATGAACTTACACTGGATGTTGGCTAGTGTTAGTGTCAGCTAGTATAACACAATTACACCACAACTACTAATTTAAAATTTTAGCTAAGAACAGTTGGAGAGCTTTTAGGCTGATTCTGGTTTACATATAATATAAATAATAATTTATGCTTTCATTCTACTTTTTCAAGAATCAATGTACACTAAGATTTACATTTCCTTAAAGGGATAAGTTCGCCTTTGTACATAGGTATAACTTTATTTTGTAACCCTGTACCTTGTCTTATTTTATGCAATAAAGAGTTTACATACATGCATACATATGATACATACATTTCATTAACACCTAATTGGCAATGATTCTATACTGGCCTAGTTGAATATGAACCATATGAATAGTCACCAATACCTAAAAATAAAGTTAACACAGCAATCGAGATGTACAAAGGAAAACTAATCACTAGAAACCCTTCTCTACCAGCTAACTTTTGAGTTAATGATAGAGGATCGTACCTAAATATCAATGTCATCAGGTGTACACAATTGTCGATTGTATCAGGGGTCAATTCTAAGTGTAAATGCAAAAGGTTTGTTTCGGTTCCACGTTAGAGAAAGGTTTCCTTGACCGATTAAAAAAAAAAATTTAATAAATGTAGATGATAATATAATACGAGATATCAGTTGCAGATCAAAGAAGATCTAAACCAGTAATAGACTCTATTATTTTCTTTGCAAGAAAAATACACGTAATCGAAATTTCATAACAAGGACTCATTTAGTTTCTTCAGCAGTCCAGTCTTTTTTGGTTATTTGTTTATTCAAGTACTATCACATCGTATATATTACATCTTTGACTTAGACATGCTACGGTATTGACGTCTGATACACACGACAATAGGCTAGATGACTAAATAGAATTACATATTTTTTAACCCAGTCATCATCCCTATTACGGTGTACATAACATTTACAGTCTTAATTTAATGCAGTGAGATCAAAAAGGATAAGATAAAAATAAATAATAATTACAAAAATAATAACTTAGATACAAATTAACTAAAAAGGAACTATGACAACAGTTTTATTGTAAAACGACCATCGTGGTCCGTTTCTACTTGAGTTTATTGAAACATTTATTGTATTACGCATTCAGTAAATAATACAAGTTTACTGTTTACTTAATGTACAGGTAGATCGACGGCCCAGATCCGGACCGCGGTCCGCCATTTGGTTATTCCTGCTTTAGTGTAGGTAATTAGTTTTCGTCAGTTCCGATACTTACCGACAAGCATGATTAGAAAGAGTTCAAAATTTATCTCTTTAGAATTTTTGGCCGTAGTTGGGGACAAGTCTGGTTACTGTAGAGACGGACTAATGGAACTCAAATGAAATTAAGAAAGTTCCAAAATGAACAAGCCAGCAGGATTAAAATAGAACCTAGCAAAACCAAATTCAAGGGCATCATTATAATTATCATTCAAGACATCCACTGCGGACATGGGCCTCTTCCTTGGAAACGTTTTGTTGATGGGGTGGATCAGATAATTTATTAGATTATTTAAAATCACATATTATAAAGAATTAAAGAGAATAAATAAAATAAGTTAAAATATCAATTTCTTATCGTAAACGATTTAACTACACATGGCAGATGTTACCAAATTGTACCTATATACCAGACTCTCATGAACCCTGTGAGGGTATAGCAAAATCTTAAATGTGATGTGTGAAGGTCCCAAATAGTTGTGCCATACGACATGATAGAGCGATATACCGGTTTTGCTACGTTTGACGGGTGCTGGCTATCAAAGACGGATTCATGAAATCGGATGTTGTGCTTGTAAATCAGAAATGCCCAATAGGGTTTAGGGCGAGTATTAAAGTAATATTATAAATAATAACGCAGTAAGTGCTCATGAGTTTACCGTCATGTGGAATGTCAATTCGACGATCATTGTTCTGATAGTCGTTTCGGTGAACGGGCTAATAGCGAAGAGTCTCAATCGGCGGATCAAGGGTCAGATACAAATACGGTAGGTACTGTACTTCTGGAAATGGCGCGCATAGCCAGGAGATTCCTCATTCTGAAGCCCTAACCATCGGTGGCTTGGGCCCGCCCTACCACCGTGGCTACCCTAGGTTGGGTTTATTTTTATGTGTTTATATTTTGTATTTGCATTTTATACGTACTTTACCTTATATACATTCGAATATCGTTCGGCATACAAAATACTTGTAAAAAACTTACAGTAGGAATTTGCGATTTCTGGCCCATAATCTCAAGAAGAAATTAGCTAGTTTAATAAATAGGTATCGACAGTTAATGATTTATTGTATCTATTGAATACGAAATGTCAATAGGTTTATGAATACATGTTATGTACCTACTATGTATAACAAGATATACCTAATGTGTAACAAAATCTCTTGTTGACTCCGCCCAGGATTCAAAATAAATTATGTCACTGACTGAATTCTTGGTATGGTAACAAAAAAAAAATAATATATACATAATATGAAACGAATGTAAACTTTATTGCAACGTGTTAATGTTCACGAGTAAAGTAGTTTGTATGCAAAGTAAAATAAGTAATAGAGTACAAAAGACAACCCTACTAGGGAAAAGCATATTTGGGATTGCGCCTGGAACATACAATAAGTTTCCAAGTGCCATCCTTGAATTGTATGACATGCGCTCTACAAAGGGGCGCCGTTTAAAGTTTTAGCTAACGAGGTGTATTATCCATTGGTATCGGAATATTTTACTAATAATTAAACAAAATCTAGCAATAAGCAGTAATGTATCCGACCTTATTTAATTTATGTTAAGCTCACAAATCTGCTTTCTGTGAATGCTAGTGATAGCTGTAGCTGTTTGTATGCCTTAAGCATAGTGGTTCAAATAACTGATAATTAGACCAATATACATAGGTACATATGTTTTACAAATGGAGTCTACCTATTCTATTCTATTTATAACATAATTGTAACGGTAGTTACCTATTATTTAGTTCTAATCTTAGCTGAAAGTTATTAATTAGATCTGTTTATTGAGGTAAGAGTTGTCCAGAAATTAAATGACATGTCGGGTCTTAGGAATCGTTATTTGTTATCATCATTACGGTTTCTGCATAACGTTGCTGAAGGAAATTAAGTTATACGTTAACTCTTGATGACCACTGAAGTAAAAATGTTCTTTAGCTTCATAGAACACGTAAGTAGGAGACATTCAATTTTTTTAACAAATTTTTCAGCAGGGTATCCAAAATAATTAAGATTATGCACATCTCAAAGACTCTACAATGAGTCACTTCTTGTTTCAAGATAATTGGGTTGATTTGGTTTGAAACACCTCATTTGGTTTACGACTTTAATAAATGAACATAAAATTGAAATTAATATATGGACATTTATTCTGAATTGTACGGTTAAGCGAAACTTATGCTATGTTTAAATGGCGTCTAACTTGTCACATGGTTGGATTGACACTAATCGACAGTTTTGTGACGACCTTTGAACTGCCAGTTATCAGGATATTTTGAAGTAGAATAAAAAAATTGGCGTGATGAAATATTTTTGCTAAAACTGTTTGTTGGGTGTAAAGAAAATAAATATAATAATTATTACATATATTCAAAATTGATTTACTGGTGATTTAACACCGCTAAAATGTAAGTTCTATTTGTACTATATTTACATATTAATGAATATATACACAATATGTACATAATTGGTATAAGTACTTGTAAACTAGGTTAAGAGATTTGTTTCTATACTATGTACCATCACAGGGTGTGTCATGAACCCTTCACTTGTAAAGTTCAGTGGGTACATGATAATGCAATAAATTATGATTGTGATAGTTTCACACGTTTATATAAGTACATTCCTTTATGTATATACTAAACAAAATAAAAATTGTTGAATAGAATGTTAATCTATATATAGTTAGCCAATAGTTTACTAAGTACAATAGAATATTTAGAATATAATAAAATGCATGTATGCAGAGAGAGTCGTGTGATAAATTAATCAAACTTTTAACATATTTGTGAAGTTATTACTAATTTGCCTGTATGATAGGAAGTGCACTGTAATTACATACTTCAAATACATACCTACAAATTATTTGGAGGCACTAATGTAATAGTATGCTTGCTTAGTAGTGTTGTAGGTATTCAATGTTAATAATTAATTATAGTTCTGATTATTCTAAACCTCACGTGAATATTACCTAATCCTTAAGCAGTATGTGATGAGAAATAAAACAGCAGTCAACACTCAATCAATTGGGTACCTACTTGACTGTAACTGAAATTTGTAAAAATTATATAAGATCCTGTTAAAATAAGCATAATAAGGAAATCTGTTCAAGTTTTGAGTTTGATATCTAACGTGTAATTTTTTTTATGAGCCTCCAAAGTTGAGTGGGAGAGTCTAAAAATGCGATTTTAACATTGTAGTATCTCGGTGAGTTTTTATGATATTGAAGTGGGTTTTTCACTAATATTTGTATTATTGAGAGGTGTTTCTGTAACATATCATAGAAAAAGTTGTCAAGTAGCCAATTAGATCAGTTACATGAAGGATTTGCAGTGTGGTCACAAATGTCGGTTACGATATTGATTGTATTTATTGAATAATTACATACTTAATGGGTAACTAATAATTGTATCGTTATATTATTGCAACATAATATAGATACCTAGAGTATAGAGACATACATACATGCGAATGGCCGAACCGGAATAGGGTCATTCCGTCTATCAGGACGGCCGTCTGTTAGCATTTGCAACTTTCACTATGTTCGTTCCAAAATAACTTACTTTGTTTAATATTATATTCGTCTTTTTACACCGAAAGTGCGATACGGACTGGAAGGTGTTTGGGTATACCATTTCGGAACGAACGAGAGACGTCAGATTGACAGATGCGTACGCGCGATCGTGGATGGTAAAAATGGAATTGTATGGATTTAATTAAGAAAAACGGAGAATATTGTGAAATATGGAAGCTGGATTATAATTGGTATCTCTCATAGCATTGTTTTATTGTAAATGTTAATACGTTGAAATGAAATAAATAATGGAAAATACTGCACTCGATAAAATTCCCGACATTTTTTATTTGATTGATGTCAAGCAGCACCGATTTCTTTTTTTTGGGTATGTTATGGCCAACCAGCACCGCCTTGACAGACTATTGTTGCCATGTAACAAACAATAAATAATATCATGAGTGGTTAATTTTAATCAATTGAAATTTAAATTAAAATATATTTTTAGATTCACACGATTTTTATATGTATTATCTGGTATATATCATGTTTATTTAATTACATTCACATCATTACGTATGTTAAAAGAAGGCCAAGTGGTACGTGTAATGTAAGGTAGATGGCAATCAAAGCAAAGCGGTTCACTTTTTTTCTATTGAGTTACCGGGGCATGGGTGTGCCGATGCCGGCGAGAGAGAGATGGAAGTATGGTTTTGCTTTTTAAGATATTATAGCTCTAAATGTGTGACAAGGACAGCACCATCTCATGTACTGCTGCATGTAAACTATAGTAATCGTCTTCGGTTGGGATACGAAATATAATTTTAAGGTAGTAGGCAATGTTTGTATAATGTCGGTTGAACTCGTTGCAATCTCAGGTGCAATATCGTATATTTTAAAAAGGGGATTTAAGAAAGCGGTGATTTGTACAGACAGTAAAAGTGCGTTACAACATATTGTACGATCCGTTCGCGGCGAAAGGGGTGTCCCGATTGTCTATGAAGTTATAGAAAAGGTCATCCTTTTGAGACAAAAAAATATTAGTTTGCGATTGCAGTGGGTTCCATCACACATTGGTCTTAGGGGAAACGAGAAGGCTGATCAGCTGGCGAAAGAAGGCATAACTGACGGAAGTGACATTGTACTAACACCTTGTTTTCTAGAAGTAGTGAATAAATATAGGAACAAATGTCATACCTTATGGAAGGAGTACTTTGATCAAAGATCTAGAGACAAAGGAATATGGTATAAATGTATACAGTGTGAGCCTCCTCGGATACCCTGGTTCCTGAATATTGATTTAAGTCGTAAATATGTTGTAACTGCTCACAGACTGCGAACTGGTCATGTGCCTCTCAATAAGTTTCGTTGTCTGATGAGAATTATTGATTCGCCTAATTGTGACATCTGTGGTACTGTAGAAGATGTGCAACACTTGTTGATGGAGTGCAGACGGAATCGCGCCCAGAGGGAGGCGCTGATGACGGCAGCCAACCTAAACCCATATGATACCGGAGCTTTTGTGCACATTCTTGCAGACCCAACGTCAGACTATGCACGTATGGTGTATAGGTTTGCTGACGTTGTCTAGTTTTTACTTTTTTATATGTAATAGAATTAGGTAGGTCTAGTAGTTAGTAGTTTAACAAATAAGTAGTCCTGGTTGTTTTGTGATGATATGTTTGTCTTTATAGGGCCGATATGTACTAGTGTATAAAGGTCCTTAACACAATAAATTAAAAAAAAAAAAAAAAAAAAAAGACTAAACTGGTAAAAGATATGGCAGAAAGGTAAATTTGAGGGTTCGGTACAAATATTTTACTGCTTATCAGGAAGTTTTTATTAAATTTATACCCTATCTTCACACCGACGCCGCAATTTACGAAAATATGCGAAACTCATACGTAATTTAGACGTTTCAATGACATTTCCGCGCTTCACGGCGTCAGTGTGCAAACAAGGTTGCGATTGTGTAGGTAGAGATTTTTTTGTTATTCATAAAAATACACAATGGTTACAAAGTTAAGATAGTCTGAAAACACGATTATCGCTTAATGAATCAACCTGTATTTAATCTTTTTGTGATGCACACATAAACATTATCATTAGAGACCGGATTTGAAGTAGCGATCTCAATATGAATATGGATATGACTAGTGCAATTTGTTAAATGTCATGTTGGTTATATAAGATCTTAATTTTTACTCTGTATTGTGCAGAAGAAATATTAAAGAAAATTAAGTTCTTCTTTAATATTTCTTCTGCACAATAATATAATTTTTGAAATAAACTATTTCAAAAATTAACAAACAATGTTTTTATTTATTATCTCCATAATTTTTGCCCAATATTTACAAATACTTCCAAAAAGGTTTATACGTAGAAAAAATAATTTATTATCTCCATAATTTGTGCCCAATACTTACAAATACTTCCAAAAAGGTTTTTACGTAGAAAAAATAATAAATTATACCAGTCATATCCATATTAATATTGAGATCGCTACTTCAAATCCGGTCTCTAATTATCATTCACTCGTTCAATCCATTCGTGCCAGCTCTTGTGAATCGACCTGTACCTAACTTTCAGGGCATATAATAATCACTATTGGAAAAGTTATTATTGGATGTTTATACACAGATTTATGCTTTCCTTATCTTATCACGTCAGCATTTTTTTTTTAAGATTTATATATCCGAAAGTTATTGGATATTTTTTACCCGACTATGAAAAAGCGACAGAGTTAGGATTTTAAATCCTTGAGATTTTTGTGTTTCATAACATTAGAAGCTAAAATGCTTTCAGATGTTTTAAAATTTGATTCGCGTAAAAGTAATAGCAGTGTCTTCTGCATTTGGAAGAGTAGGGTTAATGTTTTCAAGTAAAAGCTTAATTTATTTCACAGAGCATAAATTGATTGTGTCAGAAATTTATTTCGTCGAGCTGTCATGTTCATAAAATCCCTTTCACAGTCGTTATTGACGTTAAATTATGTGTTTAGGTTAATAATAATAATATTAAGGGCAGCTTGTAGCGAGCTGTTGGTTGGGGAGTAGTGAGCGACCCCACGTACCCGAGTGCTCCTGGGGTCCTTAGGGAGGGTTCATGGGTAAAAGAGTGTTAGGACTTCCGCCTCTGGCTTGCCTTAACCGGCCGTCCAGAGTGGAGTCGCGACAGCTATATGCTCCAGGGGTGGAAGTGTTAAAGGGCATAACGCCGCGAGTACCCTTGGAGAAAGCACAGCACAACTCTCGACACCCTGCAGCCCTCGGCACCGGTCAGGGTCACCGGCTAGGGGCAGCCCCCTAGCTAGGCCATTGCTCATAATGTCACTATTTAACAGGGGCCCATCAGCGGAGGGCAAGTCACGGTCTGTCAGTGCCACGAAAGCCATGAGACACTTTTCCTGACAGGCGCCGTCATGTCTCAATCCTTAATTAACATAACGTATTTAAGCCATATTTTCACCGGCCATGGCCCAGTAGAGTTAGATTCCATCAATAAACAATAGTCCTTGCATTTGGCAGGGACTGTCTCTGCGTGCGTTCCATTACACGGGCAGGGACAGCATCCGCTGGGTGTACACTTTGCCTCTCATTAAATTGTCGAAAGGGCCTCTACGCGTTGGTTTCGGCTCCGGGCACGCCTCCCAAAGGTCCAGGACACCATTGTCCCGTAAACGGGTAAGACACATTAATAAATAAACTTATACATATTTAACCTACTTCGTTGTTTTTGATGTTGCGACAACCCTGGCATGACAACGCAGTTCCTGTTATAGGCGGCTGTGCCTGTCAAATGAATGAGCGTTGGAAAAACCAAAAGCCAAACTGTTACGTTAGATGGCGAGCCGTTTTTAATTTTAAAAACACAAACAATTACTTTTATTCTCAGAATAAAGGTATCATCCATTAGTTATCAATAAAGTACTAGCTATTAGCCTGGTATTATGAAGATGCAATTGAAAATAGTCCTAATTGACAAGCGGCAAAGTGGTACTTATTACCTCAAAAGTCGCGTTCTGTCTGTGTGGGAATACTTTACCGACTAAGGCCATTATGTCCCTGATGGCGTGTCGCCGCACGCGCAGCGTGGGTAGCATGTTCAGCCTCACAACGCCCTGCGACCCTCGAGCTACCAGCTCCTGGGAAACGGGAGGGGGTTCCCGACTGAAGCAGAAAAGCAGTGAATAACAATTGCTTTCATTTTAAAGCATTGAAAAAGTCACAAACATTATTTTAAATTATGCTGAGCTATTAGAAATGTAAGACCTAAGTATGTTAACCTATGAAAGCAATAAACGAACTGATAAATATAATATGAAGTCTTACTAAAATGAAGCATGCACTGCTTTGTAGTTGATTTCCTCACAAGCCATTGGACACCCGCAGTTGATGTTTAACTGAAGGACATCTGCAATAAAACTAAAATTAGCAAATTTTTTAACAAAATCGTGTTTCATAAATTTCACATTCCATTAGAATGTCGGGCACGTGACGCCATTCTTTTCATACTTCTAACAAAGTCGGAAGTATTTTTTTGGTATGTTTATATATTATAACTTGGCTTTTGAATTGGTATATTCTAAGACTTTGTATATGTTTTTAAGGAAGCTGCATAGCCGTCATGTCCCTGACATAGTTAACATTCTGGTGGAATGTCCATATGGGTGATCATTGTCATTTCGACTAAATCCTTACCTTTATTCTTATAAAGACAACCAAGGCCGGCAACGTTGCAAATTTCCACACCACCTATAAATTTGTGAAGAGAGTTGATTACACAAATATTTTGGCTCTGGCGGAATTATTTGTATTTTATTGCTTAACTTTAGTCGTAAAATTCAATTTACTTCGTAAAATCCTTATCGTAAAATATGTTACAAAGTTGTTGTGGTATCTCTATTACGTAAACACAATGGCAATTGTCTTAGTGCTTGCCTTGCCGCTCGTCGGCCGACACTAATAATTACAGCAGAGTAGGCGGATAAAATAAATATATTTATTTTATTCAAGAAAAATAGTATATTTGACAAAACGAGTAAAAGTAAAACAATGGACAGAGCAGAATGTGTCAGCGTCACAAACAAGGATTTAGAAGTTTTGAAATTACATAGGAATAAAACCTCTTTATTCTAACACTCCTCCTTAATTTCACTCTTCTAGACCCATACCTCTCGCGCACCACACGAACTTGCCCTTCAGCAAGGGTTTCGTTAGTACATCCGCCACCATTCGCTCAGTCTCCACGTACTCTAACCGGACATCCCCATTCTCAACTGCTTCTCTTACAAAGTGGTGGCGCACATCAATGTGTTTCGTGCGTTGGTGATGCACAGGGTTCTGTGCAATCGCAATTGCTGATTGGCTATCACTGAAAATAGTCAGTGACCTCTCCTGCTCTCTAGTAATCTCAGCAACAAATCTCTTTAAAAATATTGCCTCTCTGGCTGCCTCCGAGATGGCAACATATTCAGCTTCCGCTGTCGAGAGAGCTATAGTTCTCTGTTTCCTGCTTTCCCAGCAAATAGCTCCCCCTTTCCATAGGAAAACCAACCCAGTGAATGACTTTCTGTCATAACAGGTACCATGGCTTGCATCTGCATAACCCGTTACTCCTCTATTCTTGTCAGTTTTTCTGTACCTGAGTCCATGACTCTTCGTACCTTTCAGGAATCTGAGCACTCGTTTTGCAGCTGTCCAATGGTCCTCTGTAAAACTTGTGTTGAACTGGCTCAGTTGGTTCACGGTTTGTGCAATGTCTGGCCTCGTACACACAGACAAGTACATTAGAGATCCTATCAAATTTTGGTATGGTATGCCAGGATCTGGCTTGTGTGTTGGTCCTGGTTTCTCAAGTGTCTGACCAGGCACTGATGGCGTTGACGCGACCTTGCAGTCAACCATACCAAAGGTCTTCAGAACTTTGTCTACGTAGCTCTCTTGGTCGATCTTGATTGATGTGTCACTTTGGGTAATGCGGATTCCAAGGATAAATTTCGCACGACCGAGATCTTTCATCTCAAATTTCTTCATGAGATCTCTTTTGACACTTTTCAATTCCTCTTGATCATTCCATAGAATGAGAATGTCATCAACATACACTGCGAGTATAATGATCTTCTTTCCATTTGGTTTTATATACACGCATGGCTCATTCTTGGACCTTATAAACCCAAGTTGTAACAGCTCATTGTTCAACTTTGTGTTCCATGCTCTAGGGGCCTGTTTCAATCCGTAAAGCGAGCGTTTGAGCAAACATACGTAGTCTGATCCCTTTTCCTCAAACCCTTCTGGTTGCTTCATGTACACTGTCTCTGATAAATCTCCATTTAGGAATGCCGTCTTCACGTCCATTTGATCTATATTGAGGCGATAATCAGCTGCTAATGCTAAGAGTGTTCTTAGCGAGCTATGTCTTACGACCGGGGAAAATGTCTCGTCATAGTCAACTCCATATCGTTGGCTGAAGCCACGAGCCACTAGTCGAGCTTTATATCTTTTTCTTCCCTCCCCCTCGTCTTTGATTTTAAAGATCCATTTTGAATCAACGACGTTGCACCTGTCTGGTCGTTTGACTAAGACCCATGTCTTGTTTTTCTTTATTGCGCTCAGTTCCTCCTGAATAGCGGCTTTCCACTCCTTGCTATCAGTCCTTGACAGTGCCTCACGAATCGAATTGGGATCTTCTTCCGATTCAGTGGCTTGATATAGCAGATAATCCGGACGCTGAGTAGGTTTCCTGATCCTAGTAGGGTACCTCCGTTCCCTTTCCGGTTCCTCCTCAGGTTCTTCGTCGACAGTTGAAACGGATTCACAGTCTTCAAAGTCTGCTACATCTGAGTCAATGTTAGGCTCAATTCGATCTTCCATTCTGGGACTAAGTACCTCATCGTCTACTCTAGGGATATCTTCTTCATTTAGTTCCAGATCCAGTCGAATTTCAATTTCGTCACGGGTAGGTGGCGGCGGTGGCCTAACCACAGGCTCTGCAGTGTTCTGGCGTGGCTTCTCACTTTCATCGGAAAGTGTCAGTATCTCCTCCGGTACCGGGAGTTCTTTTGTTTCCAAACTCTGATGATATTTTTGGTTTTCAAAGAATATCACATTCCTGGCCTTGAACACTTCACCAGTAGTGGGATTGACTAGTCTGTAGGCTTTGGAGTTGTCACAGAAGCCAGTGTAGACAAGTTCTCTGCTTTTGGGATCCCACTTACGCCTCTTTTGTTGAGGAATGTGCATAAAAGCTTTGCATCCAAAAATCTTCACACTGCTGAGGTCACATTTCCTCCGTGACCACTTCTCTTCAGGTGTCATGTTCTTCACCGCTAGCGTTGGTGACCGATTTTTCAAAAATACGGCGTGATGGACAGCTTCCGCCCAAAACCGCTTAGCCAAACCAGAATCTTGAAGCATGCTTCGCGCTTTCTCGCAGATTGTTCGGTTTGCGCGCTCTGCGACGCCATTTTGTTCCGGCGTGTAGTCAATTGTCAGCTGATGTTGAATCCCGAATTTTCTCATATAGTCATCCATACGATTATTGACGAATTCCGTGCCGTTATCAGTGCGTAGAACCTTCAGTTTCTTACCACTTTGGTTTTCGGCAAACTCCTTAAACTCTATAAATTTTTCAAAGACTTCACTTTTTTGTTTCAAAAAATATACGAAAGTTTTCCTAGTAAAATCATCAATAAAAGTTAAAAAATATCGGGCCTTGCTGACAGACGGCACCTCCATAGGTCCGGACACGTCAGAATGTACCAATCCAAGCACCTCAGTGCTTCTCGTCGCATTATTCTTTTTAAAAGGTTGTTTGGTTTGTCTCCCCATGATGCAGGGTATACACTCAAGTTTTGTTAAAGTGTTGGGAAAACTTACCCCTGTTGCCATCTTATCTCTGAGTAATTTGAGATTTTTCATACCGAGGTGCCCCATCCTTCGATGCCACTGCATCAACTGGTCACCTGCAGCTGCTGACGAAAGCGCAGAACCCTGTGAACAGCACTTGATTTTATAAATGCCACGTTCCTCCACACCTTTCACTACAGCCTTTCCTCTAATCTCACATTCATCACTCTTGAAGATGTCACACCTTTTATCTGTAAATACCACCACGTGTCCCTTTTTCACTATGGCATTCACACTCAATAAGTTAGAAGCTAATTTAGGAACATAAGTAACATCGCTAATAGTCAAATCAATTGATTCACAAACTACCGTACCTTTACTTTCACCCAATACCTCGTTTCCATCCGCACACGTCACTCTCAAAGGCTTCGGAGTCTTCTTTAGATCCTTAAACCATGATTTCTGGTTAGTCATATGTGTGGAAGCTCCAGAATCTATGATCCAGTCATCTGCGTGTGGTTTCATCGTTGTACCGAATGCATAGGCCTGCATCGCCTCCTTCCTCTGTTTCGGATTCTCCGGACAATCATGTGCTTTGTGAGGTCCATCACAAATAAAGCACTTGACCTTTCCTTTGGTCTTCTTCTTAGGTGCATTCTTGCCCTTGTGCTTATTTGTTAGTAGTGCTGATGTCGGTGGCTTCTCGCTAGAGCCTGCCGAGAAGGTATCTTCCATTTGGAATAGCTTGGTCTTCACATAATCGGTAGTTAGGTTGACGTTACTGTTCTCTAAGGCCAATCTCATCGGTTGAAACTCTGGGGTAAGGCCTTGAAGGAGTAGAGCTGCCAACAGCTCATCGTCAACTTCCTTCCCCAAGTCCAACAGCTCTTGTGATGTCGCTATGACAGATGTCACATAGTCTCGAACTGTCGAGAATTGTTCCAATTTCAAACTCACTAGCTTTGACAACAATCTGCAGCGATTATTCAGACCTTTGTCTTCAAATGCATTCCTCAATGCTTCCCATGCATCTTTAGCTGTTTTTGCTGTCCGTACATGCACCAAACAATGAGGTCTGACCATTAAGCAAATTTTCGCACGCGCCCTTTGGTCCCGTTTCGTACCAGAAACGTCGCTGACTGCAGGAGTAGCACTCGTGTATTCCCACAAGTCTTCGTGTACCAAATATAATTCCATCATGAATTTCCATGTCGCGTAATTGCCGTTACCATCTAATTTCTCTATAGATGACATACCGCTGCTGCTATGATTACTCGTTGTTGCAGTTTCGTTCATTTTTCCAACACTATTTTTCTACTCTCGGGCATAGCATAAATTACTCGTAGTTATACTTGCGATTGCGTAGCTGCGGACCGTAACCTCTTAGTGCTTGCCTTGCCGCTCGTCGGCCGACACTAATAATTACAGCAGAGTAGGCGGATAAAATAAATATATTTATTTTATTCAAGAAAAATAGTATATTTGACAAAACGAGTAAAAGTAAAACAATGGACAGAGCAGAATGTGTCAGCGTCACAAACAAGGATTTAGAAGTTTTGAAATTACATAGGAATAAAACCTCTTTATTCTAACAAATTGAATACGAAAAAATACGATTTAAAACGTGTTAAATTCTATTTAGTACATTTATGATAAGCCCATGTCCCATTATCCCCAGAGCTTACAAAGTCCATAATATAGGTATAGACGTCACGCAGTACGTTATAAATATTGTCCCTGAAATTGAACTTACTTAGCTTGACCATAAAATGATGTGTGCAGTTACACAGATCCAGTTGGATCATAGCCCTGCAGTACAAAACGCACGCGCTGTAGGAGTAGCGACTGAAAGGCCAAAGATGCGCAAACGCAGGCCTCTCCCGCTCCAATAGACACCCGCGTCGCTCTGGGTCAAGCCGGCGAATGGATGTATCACTCGTTATTGCTTCTGCCTGTAAAAAATGCTTTTTAACCGACTTCAAAAAAGGAAGAGGATCTCAGTTCGTCGGAATTTGTTTTGTATGTATGTTCAACGATTACTCAAAGAAAGCTAAGCCGATTTGGGAAATTCTTTTTTTGTTTGAAAAGGATATAACTTTCAGTTGGTCCCATTGTAACATTGATCTTAGAGAAATCGAGGGAGCTATTATAGGTACACCTGTGGGGACTGGGGTGTTTTATTAGTAACTCGTCCATTTGCTCCCGGAAAGTAACATTTGGTGAAGTGGGGCTGATGTTCAAGTATCAGAAGAACTCCGCAATAACTTACGGCCCTGTTTTGTTAAAACCTATATTTCGTACAAGCAGTTAACGTAAGACTATTGTAACATAGTTAAATAAAAAAGTAATCACTAAAAAGCGAGAATACGAATTTTAAATAAAAAAAGGCCTCTAATGAACCAACCCCAAAAACTGGAAAGCAAAAATTTATCCGACGAACCTAACCTAACCAAACTTAACCTTACAATATACCTACATTTTCTTAAAATTTTATCAGCTTTGGAAGTCGGTGTCAATATATTAAATTAAATACTAGTATAAAATATATGGCACCGACTGCAAAAGGTGATTAAATTTTAAGAAATTGTGTACAGTACGATTATTTCCACTTTGAGACTCGGGTGGCCTCGGTTTTAATCGTAAAGGTTCGTGTTTTCACATAGAGTATATAAAATCCTAGATTTTACTCACATAAAATATTCAAATCTAAGTATTTAATTTAATCAATAATAAAACCTCAACCTAAGTTTAGAAACTTCATTAACATTCTAAATATTGAAATAGACTATAATCAACTTTTTATGACATAAGTGACGGGCTAGCTTTGAAAATCAAAGAAATAATTATTAATTCCTGGTTTCATTATTAATCATACAATTAGTATTTATTGTAAATAACGCTTTTAAATAAGTAAATTCCCTTGTACTAATTTAATTTTTTTTTCCATTTATGTTATCTTAAGTTGGTTTTTTTTTAATAATATTTTGTAAGGCGATATAATAATTAACTCAAGCCACATTTGTGTTATTCATAGGTCTACTGTAAAAAATGTCACTATGGCATGTGATGAACATGCTGTTTTAGATTGTTAAGTGCACACTATGTTCTTATGAATATGCAGCAAAGTTTCTCGTGTCATTTGCACTTCCGATCTCTCCCGAAAAAAGTCGAGAATTGCCGAGTATCAAAGTCCCAATTCGCTAGGTGCAAAGTACTAGGTGGGGGTAAAATAATCTATCGCAGCGCTCATAGTGGCTTTAAATAGAAATAATCAAGGCTCTGTCATATCTCTCAATATCAAAGCAATCTGTTTAGACTTAACTACCTAATTTCAGTAATTTATTTATTTAAACTTTATTGCACAAAAGAAAACTTATCGTACAAAAGGCGAACTTAATGCCATAAGGCATTCCCTAGCAGTTAACCTTAGGGCAAAGCAGATTACTTGCAGTAATCGCATTATTCCGCCAACAAAAATGGGTCACAGCGATTGTTGTGTTGTTGTAAACTGCAAGAATACTAGCAGAAATAGTGAATGCAAGTTTTACCGATTCCCAAAAGCTCCTTAGAAACTGGAACAATGCAAGCAATGGATAGCTGCCTTTCGACACGGTTTGTGGCTGAAATTTTATATGAGTGACACTCACAAATCCGGTCTTCAGAATGATACTCATTTAGATCCGAAAACGATATTTAATTTATTACTAGCGATACAAGGACAATTCTATATGTTTAGTAGCTTTATCTTCTTGTTTTACAGTAAAAGTACAACTAAACATGAAGTAAACAAACCCTGACACATCCAAAATAAAACGCACTTTTGGAATAAAATTTACTTACCTCATTTAATTTCAATGACTAAAAATGATTTCTCAACATTTTGTTCACCCAATCACAGGAATTTTGAATATTAGTACTTTACACAACTAGGGTGGTAATACCATACAAAGAAAGGCCGAGATCGCAAAAGTTTGCGGCCCGAGCTGCAAGCGAGGGACGTAAATATGCGATCGAGGGCTTTCTTTATTACCTCCCGTGTTGTGTATATCATTTTATGTCTACACTTGGCCAGAAAGCGGCTTTTTCCGTGCGCGCAGCGTGCGGAAAAAGCTACTTTATGGCCAGGTGTGGCATAAAAAATATTACGTAGTTTTTATTACTTTTCATTACAATGTCGCGATGAAATTTCAAAACGTCAGAGCCTCAGACCCACTAAAGTTGCGGACGCTAGGCGGCGCTGAAGTCGTGCATGGAATGGAGCCAATTGTAAGGTTAGGTTTGGTTAGGTGGCGTGCGTAATCTATCAGGGTGGCTTTTAGAGGGTTTTGCAACTATGAATCTTTACGTTACACTTTCATGTTTCTGATGAAGGGGGCTTTAGAGTTTAGTCATATAGCGTAATATATGATATATATGATGCATAAATATACCTACCTTTAAAGTGGCATTTAGTTCAGACACAAGCGGCATTGTATCCGTTTTCAGAATCTTCTCAACTTTAACGGACACCATGTCATCTGGTGCATGTATTCGCATCTAAAAAAACCGGCCAAGTAAACTCAGATTCAATGAAATAGCATCACTACTTTGAAAAAAACTCGTTTTAAAAACGTCGTAAAGAGTACCGTCAAAAGCTACATACACTTACCTACTGCGGTATCAGATACGTCTTTTTAGAGTTCCGTACCTCAAAAGGAAAAAACGGAACCCTTATAAGATCACTTTGTTGTCTGTCTGTCTGTCTGTCTATCTGTCTGTCTGTCTGCCCGTCTGTCAAAACCCTTTATCTCGGGAACACGAGGAGTTATCGAGTTGAAATTACAAGCAAGTCTGGAGTTACAGTGGATATAAACAAATGTCACCCATAAATACAAACCGCAATCGACTGAATAGCTGTGAACACGAGGCTGGACAGACCGGTCCTCCTATTTATGTACCTCAGGGACCCACCATTCGTGAGGCGCGAATTGAACGTGAAGCAAGGCCCATACTCCGTGTCTAAGGGATGAAATCTGCCGACATCAGTAAAGTCACTTTATATATTTATGTAAATCTACTGTGGTCAAGTATATTAATAATATTACAAATTTAAAAACCCCTGATTTCTTTGATATAGTGTCTCTGACCTTCTACAAACCTAAACATAACTAAAAACCAGCCATCAAATCAAAACCCAAGTCCAAGACGTTTAATTGGATACCAAACATCAAGAGGTAAATGAAAACTATTTGTTGTGTACTTATCGTACAATTCACAGCAGTTGTACGGTTTCCCAGCCCACCAACACTTGTTCAGCATCTCCTCGCACTTCAACCGGTAATCTTTTACTAAGCCCAGGTAGTTTTCGACACAAGTAGTATTCTTGCAGTTGGTGCATTGTTTGCACTGCTGGTTGTTGTAGTAGAACACATCTTTGAAGAATGCTACCATTGAAATCGGGAACTTCTTGCTGAGGAATAAAAATACGGAAATTGGAATAAACATTTTTGTCCGAAGTTTCAACGGAAAATGTTCGCTGAGAATAAGTTCGGTTTATTTTATGATTTTTCTAAAAAATTAATATTATATATAGAAACAGTATGTACAGAAAGTATACTGTAACGAGAGGAAACATATGAGGATAAATGAACACAGGAAACATACGCCGCTAAGTAACTTTTCATCCTGTCAGTGTTCAGTTGTTCACACAGCGTCACGGCTGGAAAAGGAGTGTCCCAGGACAAATAGTTGGTTTCCACGGAATAAGACACGGACGCCTGAGTGTAAACGCTTAGTACCTCGTGCAGGATTATAAATGAGCCCCAACCGCTACCCAAGAGGATTAGGAACCAGCATAGTCTGCAAGGAATACAGTCAGGTATAGTCTTGCCTCGGAACTAGAAAGGTGCTGCTGACTTGAGGCTACAATTGCTACAAATCAGTTTAGTCAATTTGGTACTGGCGCAGATAAACAGAAATACGAATACATAAACAATAATTACAAACCCAACCTAAGTACCTCTTTGAATTGCTATATGTCAAACACCACAGGTTTAGGATTATACCTACACTATTAAATTTCATATCATGAAGTACCCTTTATATTCAGCAAAGCTATTAAACTTGAATGGAGGAACCCGAGAATATACTTCGAAAACTTGTTTAAATATGTTTACATGGCTAAGTAGGGACGACCATGTTCTATTAAAGTTCTTGAAATTATTTTAAGGAGATACCGTTTTAATACGATGAAATATATGTCTAACTGATATTATTCTAAAATTAAGGACTAGGTACTGTGTCTTCAAAGACATTCTTAAGCTTGATTTTGATTAGTACGAGTTAGTCTTAGGTTTTTTCTGTGCAGACCACCAAAATTAAGGGCTTTAAGTTGGCTTTAAGGTGCTTCGAGTCGCTCAGTTTTCCATTCAAACCAAAAGAGGGTAATTGTTTGTTACTACGGCATCAATTAGGTTTAAAATGTGTTTTATTTATAGCTTGATACATTTTATTTGTGCGGAATGACATGAAAGGTCTGAAAAGCCAAAAATGTATTAATTTTGCAAAAAACGTTTAGTTTCAAATGATACTATGACAAACCTTACAGGGGTAGGGGTCGGGTTGCATAAAGTTTAAGGTCATATTTTTGATACGCATACGAGGATTCGTCATACTCATCATTACGCATAACTGTAAATAGTCATACATTTATGCGCATAACGATTTTAATCATAATTTTTATGGACATACTGTGTAATGGGCATATAGTTGATATGCATACATTTATTCAAGCATACTTTATAATGGACATACATGGATTGCTCATACAACACTTTAACCATACTAAGTAAATGCATAAAATGCTAAACGCATAAATAGGTTGCTCATACAACACTGTAAGTAAATGCATAAATTGCTAAACGCATAAGACTAATTTTAAAAGTTTTTTTCAAAGCTCTCTTTTATGTTGCGTCACAGTTCTAACCTAACCTACTTTTCTGGCAGCGATGCGGTTATGTGTGAGATAACAGTTCTAACCTAACCTACTTTACTGGTAGCGATTCGGTTATGTGTGATATAACAGTTCTAACCTAACCTACTTTTCTGGCAGCGATTTGGTTCTGTGTGAGGTCACAGTTCTAACCTAACCTAACCTACTTTTCTGGCAGCGATTTGGTTCTGTGTGAGTTCACAGTTCTAACCTAACCTAACCTACTTTTCTGGCAGTGATTTGGTTTTGTGTGAGCTCACAGTTCTAACCTAACCTAACCTACTTTTCTGGCAGTGATTCAGTTATGTGTGAGATAACAGTTCTAACCTAACCTATTCTACTTTTCTAGCAGCGATTCGGTTATGTGTGAGACAACAGTTCTAACCTAACCTAACCTACTTTACTGGTAGCGATTCGGTTATAACAGTTCTAACCTTACCTACTTTTCTGGCAGCGATTCGGTTATGTGTGAGATAACAGTTCTAACCTAACCTTACCTACTTTTCTGGCAGCGATTTGGTTCTGTGTGAGGTCACTAATATTGTGTAATGAGTAGACATTAAAAATACTTCAATAATATAAATCTTTTCTTTTTTGAAGAACCATCGCAAGTCCATTATCAAAATTTATGCAATACGATTGTTATAATCATCAATATTATGGCTTGATAAATGTATGAAATTTACAATTATTACTAAAACCGCTTATAATCATCAATGTTATGGCTTAATAAATGTATGAAATTTACAATTATTACAAAAACGACTTATAATCATCAATATTATGACTAAATAAATGTATGACAATTTACATTATGGTTAAACCAATTATGACTCCGTATAATTATGACACGGAACAAATATGCCATAGGACAATTTATGCCAAAAAAAAAATATTAGCATCAACTTTATGCTTAAACTGTTATGACAATTAATAATATGATAATAGTTGTTATGCAACCAGACGGCCCCCCACCTTACAGGTCCATTTGCACGTCAATTCTGATTGTTTGAGACTTCTCATGTCATTTCGCGCAAATAAAGTTTATCAGGCTATAAAATAAAACAAATTTCAAACATAGTTGATGCCGTAGAAGCAAACAAATGACCCTCTTTATGTTTTTCATGGAAAACCGACCGACTCGAATCACCTTAATATCCTAATATTCTCGCTAGAACCTTATAGGCGTTTAACTCTTTAGTATAGTACCTACATTACACAACTAGTAATATATACAAAGAAGGCCCGAGATCGCAGATGTTTGCGGCCCGAGCTGCAAGTGAGGGACGTAAATATGCGATCGAGGGCTTTCTTTATTACCTCCCGTCTTGTGTACATCATTTTATGTCTACATTTGGCCAAAAAGCCACTTTATGGCCAGGTGTGGCATAAATACTAGACCTGTACCTATAATAGAAACAGTGATTGAACCAACGCCATTACCTATTGTCCACAGAAAATACACGATAACCCCGTCAATGTATGATTCATGCCACGGCCATTAAGTATAATATCACCCTCGTCGGCGCAGCCTGATGCGATTTTGCCATGCAATTTTAATTAACGGGCTTACGTAATTACATCTCGAGTATTAGAACCATTAGCTACTCGAGTACAGAAGAACTTAAATTGACGAGCCATTTACGACAGTGATTAATATTCAGGCCTGCGTAATGACATCATTAAGACGGCTCATTGACATAACGACCTGCCTCCCCCTTTCCAACATTTATAACCGTTTGTGAAAAAAACTTGATAAAATTTTTACTGCACTCTTTGAAGTCACGATTGAATTGGGGCCCGTTTTAAACAAAGTATGTTTTTGCTATTTATTTTCAAACTAAGTAGGTACTCCATAAATTATGAATGAAATAAAATGCTAATGTTGCATTATTTTTATTAATCATTCATTATAGACCGTATGGTGACCCACTGAATGAACGTTACTTATAATTGGGTAAGTCAAGTTTATAAAAAGTGTGCAATTTATATACTTTTTCGATAGTTCCCGACGTAATGATCTAGAAAATACTCCTTTTGCATTTTTATTCCCTGTAATTCTTCCCAAATATCGTGTTAAACTCACTTAAAAAAAGGGACGCCCGCCGGCAGACAAAATTAGTGCCTAAATTCGTAAAAAAAAAAACAATCGTATCTGTGTGAAGTGGTCTGTCACAATTGTCAGCTAATGCCGCGTCCGCACCAAGCCAACGAAGGCCAACGAAGGGGCTTCGCCGGCCTTCGTTGGCTTGGTGTGGACGCGGCATAACACAGACTTCACACAGATACGTTTGTTTTTTTTTTACGAATTTAGGCACTAATTTTGTCTGCCGGCGGGCGTCCCTTTTTTTAAGTGAGTTTAACACGATATTTGGGAAGAATTACAGGGAATAAAAATGCAAAAGGGGTATTTTCTAGATCATTACGTCGGGAACTATCGAAAAAGTATATAAATTGCACACTTTTGATAAACTTGACTTACCCAATTATTGTAATCTGAAGTAAAGAGAGATTTGCGTTTGTTTATAACCTAAGTCGAATCGGTCGGTTTTCCAAAAAAAAACATAAAGAGGGTCATTGTTTGCTTTCACGGCATCAATTATGTTTTATTTTATAGCCTAATACACTTTATTTGGGCGAAATTACATGAGATGTTTCAAAAACCAGAATTGACGTGCAATTGTGCCGGTAAGGTTAGCGCCATATGTCAGCATAATTTGAAACTAAACTTTTTTTACGAAAATTATATATTTTTTGGCTTTTCTAGGAGTTCTCATGTCATTTGGCGCAAATAACATACATCAAACTATAAAATAAAACACGCTTTAAACATAAAAAACCGGTCAAGTGCGAGTCGGACTCGCGCACCGAGGGTTCCGTACAAACTCATAAGTAGATACGCGAATAGTTCAAGAAAAACTGTATGTCGATTTGTTTAGTAGAAGCAAATAAGTATATGTTATGATTTTTGCAAATTTCTAAAAATCAGTGCAAGTTAGGAAAACAGTTATATTTTCCCTGTAATATTTAGAACCTGACGTGTAATGATTCTATTTAATAGCAAGGACCATTAAATCAAGAGGACTGTTATTCTCCATACAATATGCTGTTCCCCGAATTTACAACTCCATCTATGTATAAGCTTGGTAAAATAATTATAATATTATTTACAATTATTTAACTTTGCAAACGTGACACAGTATTTCAATTTACTTATTATTAGCTGTTTACGAACTAATTGTTACTATACTATGTTTCTTTGTTCAATTATAACATCGTTAAATTCGTTTTAGCGCCATCTAGTTTTTTTCCCGGAAATCCCCTAGCGTGAAAAAGGCCATCGCTTAGTTTTGCTACTCTCCGCTAGATGGATTAAGTTTTTGTAAATTTCTAAAAAAGTATTAAAGTTAGGAAGACCGTTCTATTTTTCCTGTAATGTTCAGGTTGATATTGATAATCAGTAATTATGATACATTTTTCTGATCAGTAACTTCGGAGATAATAGGGGGGGAATGGTACATAAAAATGTATAAATTAAAAACTACTTATTTAAGAAAAAAAATAAAAATGGTGTTTTAATCTACAAATTAAGCCCTTTCATTTGATACCCCACTCAATATAATAGCCCTACTTTCAATTTTCAAAGTCCCATTACGGAGCCTTTTAAAAAAAAAGTAAAAAAGGTACAAGATATTTTTTATGTCCAATAAGCTCGGGTTAGCTACTTTTAACACTATTCCAAATTTCAAATCGATAGCATCAGTAGTTCCTGAGATATCTGGCTGTGACAGACGGACAGACAGACAGACAGACAGACAGACAGACAGACAGACAGAGTCGCACCATAAGGGTTCCTTTTTTACCATTTTGGTACGGAACCCTAAAAAAGAAATGATGCGAAACCTTACCGCTTGTAGTTCGGTATATACGACAGAGAAAATACGTAGCCCACTCCGTGAAGGTTGCTATGACTTCCAAAATAATTAGTCACATCCACGACCCTTTTCAGTAAGGAGCTTTTCTTCAAGGATTTCATTTTACTACATAACTAAAAAGAAACCACGTAAATATTATTATTAATAAAAACGAAACTGTGTGCATTTTTGGCATAAATTTCAGTCCTTTAACACGTTCGGTGGCGGTACCCAAATTTCGGAATGTACTAGATTGGCAGCAGATATTTCTCCATACTCGTACAATCAATACCCATCAATTCGTCATATCGATACCTTTAGACTCAAAGCGCGTAAATGCCGTAGGTTCTGATGGCGCTTACGCCCTTTGAGTCTAAAGGTATCGATATAGCGTGGTTCACATTTTACGGTGATACCCGTTACCGCCGGCGAACGTGTTAAAAAACATGCCAAACCTTTATATTCTCCTCGTCGCTAAAATGATTTGGATACTAAATTGAAAGCCAGCTATATTAATACATGCGAAAATTTAATGTGGCACAGGTGAAAGCAGACGTTCTGATATTAAACTCAGTTTAAGTGAATAATTACAGTAAACCAAGGACTTAACATGAATCTAGACACGTGGCAGCGTGTCAAGCCAAGTTCAAAAGAAGAGTACTGGCCACGTAGACTCTACTACTACTCCTAGTCCTACTAGGTTTAGAACACGAAAAGTATAAGCTATCCCCGTGGGAACAAGGGGAAAAAACGAAAACGCACCAATGAATGACATTATATTTTTGTACATTATACATCAGGAATTATATTGTACAATCGGACGGCGCAACAGTTAGTTGTTTTTCTTATCGTTACTTTTTTGGGAACAATTAGCCGTACTGATAAAGCCATATATATAGTATTTTACCCTCCCAGATTAGTTACAGATGTGTCCTCAAGGCAGCAGCGGCAAGCAAAGTTAGTAATTTTAGCGAGGTTACGACCACCCGTTCTACTCGCGGTGTCTATAAATTGTAACTCGTCAGCATTAGCAATGGCCTTTGCTAATGGACTTCACATGTAGCTAACCTAATAAACCAGACTCACGAAACGCACGAAGACTCGAAGCGTGCGATTAATAATGCAAAATGCTGGTAATAGTGCCCTTTAATTACCCTTTCATTATCATATAGGTACCGTTAAATGGGGGGACTTGGGACACGCGGAGACTGTAGACAACTGTTTTTACAAAGTAATAGGTATAGTTGAAGCATGATTTTGAAATTTAGCGCCACAAGCCAATAAAGTTTGCCGCCCTAGAGATGGGCCCCGTATTTTCAATAGAACGTGGAGGGTGGCTGGCAGCGCCCCTCGTGGTCCGCTCCGGCCGCGCCTCGCGGCCTGCCGCCCCTTTGGCCTTTGGATAAATACACCTGTGTGTTTAGTTTACCTAGGATAAATACGATGACTTTGACGCCGCATTCAGGATTGTATTAATAGTCGGTAATTATTACACAATTTTCTGTTGAGTAACTTCGGAGATAATAGGGGGAATGGTATTTCTTTCAACGTTTTTTGTCTTAAATCAGAACATAAAAGCAGTTTTAGAATCTACAAATTAAGCCGTTTCGTTTGATATTCTACTTGATATACTAGCCCCACTTATAATTTTCAACATCCCATTTCAGCCCCCTTTAAAAAAAAGTACAAAAGGTACAAGATTTTTTTAATGTCCAATAAGCTCGGTTTTGCGGTTTTAACACTATTCCAAATTTCAAATCGATAGTAGCAGTCGTTCCTGAGATTTCTGACTATGACAGTCGGACAGTCAGAGTCGTACCATAAGGGTTCCTTTTTTACCATTTTGGTACGGAACCCTAAAAAGGAATGACTACGAGACTGGAACTGGAGACAGGTTCTCGACTAAACTAAGACTATAGCGACCCGCCCCGGCTTTGCACGGGTGCAATGCTATATACTAAATGCATGTATTATACCCCGCGCCTCCACCACATGTGAAGGTGAACCAGGAAAAGATTCAAGGAAACACTTTGATAAATTTTATTTCAAGTGCTACCGAGCACTTGAAATAAAATTAGAGCTAAGTTAAGACTAATATATTTCTTCATCAACTAGAGCGAGATAGACTGTATTCTATTAAATTCAAATGAATAGTTCCAAAAGCTGCCAGTCTATCGCGCAGTCGGTGAGGTTTGTATAGGTACAAAACTCACAGTATACATATAAACCTTACTCGTGATCACTCTATCTATTAAAAAAATCCGCATTAAAATCCGTTGCGTAGTTTTAAAGATCTAAGCATACATAGGGACAGACAGATAGCGGGAACCGACTTTGTTTTATACTATGTGGTGATTATAAACGTTAAAGTGTTGACAGCAGCATTTCTAAAACTGGGCAGTATTTTCCATTTCCAATGTTACCCTGCATTTTCTAAGCTCCGTGTTTGAGGTTAGACATGTATTCATACTCGCTATGTGGTAAACTTCAAATTTGTACGAGTACAATTCGAAACGAATAACTTCAAAGCTTGGATTAATGTTTCTCAACAATGCCTCTCATGTCATATGCCCATATAAATTTTAGAGATGAGTAGATACCACCTCCATCAAGGATCATTTGTACTATCTTGACTTAACAGACACGTGCACATACAACCGTGGTTTAGGCGCTGCTGATAGCGGAATGAAATTTGAAACAGGTTCATGTTCTTTAAGAGACGTATAGCATACAGACGCACTAAGAGAGGAGTTTTCGAAATTCAATCCCAATCAAAAAAATGTCGGAACGGGGCATGAAAGTTTCTACTCGTATGAAACGTTGTATACCCACGTGGACGGCATCTAGTATCTATATATCCATTACTCGCTGTGATGAACTAGAAAGTTATTCAGTTTAACCCTACTGATTTTGTAGTTCAGTAATTTCGAATTAAAGTTTCTTGTAATCTCCTTCTTGTCACATATACATATACAGGGTGGGAGGGACTATACCGACATACTTTAGCCATGAATTCCTGGTGGTGTGACGAGTAAATAATGTTATATCAACATGGGTCGAATATTGTCATTTTACATTAACATTCTTATGGAACAAAATAAATCAGTAAATTCAGCCCCTCGTTATAAACATGTCCTTACTGGAGGAAAAGTTATCAAAAAGAAAAAAAAAAGCTAAAATGGAAACGAAAGGTCAATTTTTTGGCCTCGTAGTCGCTTACCATCAAATACTGCGAAGGTTAATTGCTGTTTAGTTAAAGGATTTAAAAAAATTAGTAAAACTATCTTAGTCACATTTATTAGGGCTTGTTACTTACATGGGAGTTTTCATTTAAAAAATAATGAATATCTCTGAAAGTAAGCGTTTTTCGACTATACATCACATAACTTTTTTTACTCCTAATAGTTGTTAGAATCTATAGTTAAAGTTTGTCGGTATAGTCCCTCCCACCCTGTATATAAGGTGCTAACTTATTGGTTGCAGATATTATTACAGCTGATAGTACTCGGTTCCTGGAGGATATTTAAGTATGAAATATTATAGCTTTTACGATGTTTATTTGGAGAAAACTGAAAAACAAACTTACTACGTAAAAACACCCTGTTAAAATAAATTCAGAAATTTTTGGTCATTAATTATTAGATACTCTCAGTTAATTTAAATACCTACTAGCTAAATTCGATACAAAAAGTACAAACAATATAAAAATTCTTAAAACTATGCCTAATATCTCTATCGACAAATGTTTATCTTCAATCGATAGTTAGGGTAAATTGGCTTGCCAATAGCAGGCAAAAAAACATTTCATTGCATTTAATCTTTTATGCCACACCTGGCCATAAAGCCGCTTTCTGGCCAAGTGTAGACATAAAATGATGTACACAACACGGGAAGTAATAAAGAAAGCCCTCGATCGCATATTTACGTCCCTCGCTTGCAGCTCGGGCCGCAAACTTCTGCGATCTGGGCCTTTCTTTATATCACCACCCTAGTTGTGTACTATATTGCACAATACCGAAAAACACACATTATTTCCTTAAGGAATTCTCTACAAGTCTCTCTCTCTCTCTCTCTATTATGTTTTGTGTACGACTATAGCGATATTTCTTAATACTCAAAGTAATCGTAGTCCGGTAACAGGATACAAAATTGATTGCGATCACTCAGATCAACGATCAGCGATCAGACAACCATAGCTTCTCTTAAAATCTAATAAATTAATTGATAATTATCTCTAAAATACAGATAGATCAATGAATTTGTAGTTTAAGCACAAATCATAATGCAAATATTTAATTGTCAGCCGGTACGCTACTGATAACGAAAAGCAGAGATTATTATTTTATTATGTTACTAAGGCAATTTGGAACGGTTGATGTTGATAACAAACAGAAAGAGCCGATAAAATTTGCTAACTCGTTCGCGTTGGTCCCAAATGTGGACTACTGAGAACAAATTCAACGTTCTTATCATTATCACAATGGTATCTTACAATAATCACATCATTGTTACGTCAACAATCAACATTCATAGTTTAAACAACACATTATCTTCTTCTGTCTCTGTCACACGTGTTCAGTTCCGATCGGGCCGCGCACTCAAGCGCACGATGTCCTAAAATAAAATACCTTGAACCTAATTTTAATAACGATACAACTTAAATTTCAGTTGTTTAATGGAATGTAATGGCCAGTGTTTTTTGAAAAAGTGCAAGTGAGACAGGATGAACGGGTTTAGCAAAGTGGGAGCGAGGCAGGTGATGAGATGGAGGGAGTGCCGGCTGCTTGGCAGAGTGAAGTACCATTCGGGAACCGGCGTCTTCGGACATCGACCGCGCATTGAGAACGAAAATGGTGGGGCATTGCAATAGCAACTTCAATGACCAAATACTCTTGCTGCTACTTAACTACTACGATACGATAATTCAATTTGTCTTATAGTATTTCTTTAGAATCGTTGTAAAAGTAGTGTATCTAGGTATCTACCTAGCAGCACCCTAGGTATTCCTATACTATAACTAACGCTATGCTATCTAGGTACCTATTTGCTAACTTTGTTTACAAACTTGAAAAAATCTGTAAAACCAACCAGTGGCTTAAGCACTGTCAAATTAGTTTATCATTTATAAGTAGCAAGACAAATCTCTATAGTATAATCTACTGTCTAATGTACGCTCTACCTAACTCTATTAAACTCCAACATAACGTCAGGCTATAAAACGTTCCTTAATTTTTAGAAGACAAACTTAATTCTTACGAAGAAGATTAGTATTCTATAGAAAGGCCGAACCAAGCTATAATGTCACAGGAGAAGCAAATTGAAAAATGGACGAGAAATTATTTAGTCATTTGACAATGAGACGGTTTCGCATTTTATCTTTTGATAAATCTCAGTTGCCAAAAGTAATTTATTTTACAGAGGCTTTAAATAACTTCATTCCAAAATCCGGTTTCCTATTGTCCTGCCCTATGGTTCTAAAGCCAACCGTGTATATTACAAAATAAGATTTATATTTAAAACAGAAACAGTAGGTCATGCGAGGTTGCCAAAGTAATTCGCCCGGGAGTGTTTGCTATCGATTAGAGAAATAATCTTGGACAGGTTTGCCCAGTAATTTGCTTATTTTAATTGCGAAATGAAATGAAATGAAATGAAATGAAATGAAATGAAATAATGAAATGAAATAATTTATTTCTGCAAGTAGGCCTCAAGGGCTCTTTCACATGTCTGATTCTTTTGGCGCTTCGGCAGATGACATTCTGGTGAGAAGAAGCGCCGGAAGAAACTCACCAGTTTCTCTTTTAAACACATTACAATAATTGTGACAATATTACATTGCATATCACAAACAACTACTTAACTAAATACATTTCAATAAACATAAAACTACAATTTAAGAGATGTAAAGGGTCTCTAGGCGTCAAAACAAGATAAATTACTAAGAAAAATAGAAAATAAAAAGGCATATACTAAAATTAATGGAGATGTAAGGGGCCTCCGTTGTCAAAACATGTTTTGGAGGTGTAAAGGATCTCCAAACGTCAAAATACAAAATGGGAAACGAGAAATAGACTATAGAACTATCATTACATTTACATGGTTTACACAAAACGAACGTACAGAAATGTAAAAAAAAAAAAAAAAAAATCTGTGACTCACAAAACTTAAAAACTAAAATTAAAACAATTTTTCTTAGAGATGTATGTCGTCTCTAAGCGTCAAGACATTTGCAAGTACAAAACAGATTTTTTAATATAATATAATCTACATTCCTCAGAGATGTATATGGTCTCTAAGGTTTAATGTGAATTATTTACAAAAACGGACTCTATGCGTTCAAGCTATAAGATAAAACGTTAACTTCAATTGAGAACAAGATGTAGTCTCTCACGTCAGTTCTATTAAACACTAGTATATAATTATCTAACACATTCAACATAGCCCATGCAAGCGTGAACAGACCGGACCCCACAAACGGCACCCGAAAGTTTATCCTATTGATATTCTTAACACGCTGTAGGGTAGTTCGTCGAGGGTTCGCCGTAAGAACACTTCATAATCGTATTATCTGCATTTAAAAGAGTTGCAAGAAAAAAGCATATAACGCACATAATCCTTTATATGCTAAAAAAATTTAAAGTTCAGTTGTACTCACGATTAAACTGTACTCTTTTATTCCATTAATATACAACTGGATTTAACAATTTTATCTTCTCAGATCATAAACCATCTACAATGTCTTCAGAAACCGCAAATTACAACCAGCATAAAGATAAACTCTTTTGTTAGAACAAATTTCTTATGTTTTGAAATGTTATTATTGTTTCATAATAATAACATCGAATTCAATGTTGTTATGACGTTAAAATTTTGAATATCTTTGAAGAACAAAGCATTTTGATTTGACCTCAATTCTAATATCGGTCGAAATTACGTTTTATTCGAAATCATATGAAATGTCAATTGCAAAAAAATTTGACAAGTCTTGCACGTTAGGTACTTGATATCGAACGATGTGATAGTTGAGGCCGGCTCTAGTTTGTCTCTGAAGTAAAAAAACTACTGTTGCGTGACATGCGTAAAAAAAGTTTTCATTCACCGCCATTTGACATTTTTAATTTGCAGTTTTGAACTCATCATAGAGAGCATTAATATGTGTGTAGGTAGATAAAGCAGTGTAAGCAACTGTACATATATAAACCTTAAAACACTCGTGTAATCTTATGGGTCAAAATCAGAGAGGTGAGCATTTTACGGTTTAAAACTTTTGAAAAATCAACACGCATCTTATTCATTAATTACAATTTACAATTATAAAAATTATTAGGTTTGGGATACTATTGAAAGACACATTTAACGATACGAATATATATGATGTTTATTATATCGTTATTTAGCAAGGTAAGGTGTGTGCCTACAGTGCCAGACCACGCCGGTATGCAAACCGATACGTAGGAAAGGTTCCGAGCATTGACAAAAAAAAACAAAGGGCTGTGTTATACTCTTAAGTGGTGCTCACACGTATGAAAGAGAAATCATAGTTGAAGCGAGATAGATTCATTTTTGTATATTCCAACAGAAATATGCTTAAAATGTATCCTTCCAGACTTCTGATAATATATCGAATTAGTCCTGTAGCCAAAAACAAACAGCCATTCTCCGAGATCGTTCCGAAAATGAATGAAACCTCTCTGATTTTAACCCTTATAACAGTGGTTCCGAACCTGGGGGTAATTACCCCTTTAGGGGTAAAATTAAGTTTTCTCAGGGGTAATACTCATATTAAGTCGTTTTTCTTTGAGTACTTTCATATACTTGTCTGTATTACCTATTTTTTGGAGGGGTAATGATTCAAATCTAGAGCGGGCCTGTGGGTGATGTGGCACTAAAGGTTAGGAACCACTGACTTATAATGAATGAAACTACACTCGTGTTTAAGACCTCTCATTATGAATCAGTTGCATTAACTTCTCTTTTAGCACATATATCTTTAAACGCGTTTTTCTTACAACTCTACTAAATGCAGATAACCGATTCTTGCAGTAAGGGGACACATTGTTCTAAAATGATTATGCCTATAATGCCTACTTACCTGTTCTACCTAACATAAATTACACATTGGGAAATCAGGAACCTAATTTTAGAAACTAGCAATTGCAGAAAGCCCTCATTGGAACACAAAAATCCTTTTTCAGACTCCTTGATTTATTGCCATCGTTGAAATTTCATTGGCAAATGGCAAATCAATGAGAAAATGTTTTTTTTTTCGATTTGCACTTCAAACAGCTGCCACGTGACTAAATCCTTTTTAGTGAACACACAACTTTAAATTCGATACTTAATAAATTACGCACCTATAATCCGATCCTTCAAATTAGTTTCTTGAATTTCTCTATATTTTTGAAAAAAAAAAACAATCCTAAGGTAGATCCTGCTCACGTCTCCCGAATCACCCTGTATGTATGCGCTATATGTATATACTTACGATCTATGTATATATATTCGTCTGAGGATAACATTCGCACCGTCATTTTGATCTTCACGCACTATTTTGGGCCTACACTATAGGGCAAATTTTTGGGTCAGTAACATAAAATGTAATAACTCGAAAACGAACGCACTTAGGACGTTCGAAAAAATCGGTCTCGGGAGTCAGTTTCATAAAATGCATCAATTTAATAAAATGCAAGAAACGAATAAGTTATTATTTTACTTTGTAACCGATAAGCTGGCTGTATTAGTTTACGAAATATTACATTTTATGTCAGTGACCCAGAATATTTGCCCACGAGTAGTTTCGTAGTGCTTACATTTATGCTTCTATACCTATCATAACATGCTACTGAAACCCCTTGTCATAATTTTCTCCGCAGAAATACCACACGAAGTACTGATGAGAAGGTACGAGAACTGTCGGGCGCAGCAACTAGTAAACGCCTATCGAACGCACGGACATCTTAAGGCTACCATCGACAACGTCGAATATAAAAAAAATGATAGGTACGATTTCAATTAATAAACAGCCTTAGCCCGTAATCAGTACAATATTTGTTCTGGAACAAGGAACACTCTAAATAATACATTATTAATGTTAAAATAAAAACTCTTAAAAATAGACAGTGACATTTGCTACCAGCCTGACACTCTATAAATTATTCTTAAGGCTAACGCATCGAAATATAAATTACGTCAGTAGGGAAGCTTTACTGACGCACAAAATAGGCCCCACTCGACGGTGAAGAAAAAACTACGGCATCAAATGAATTTTTGACGTCAGTAGGTTTGTAACCTACACCTCACAAAAACCTTACAGATTTTGACGTGATAACGTCTTATAATTCGATGGAGCCGGCTGCACGCACGAAAAAGTGTGACGTCATGGGCCGTTACCTTGCAGGGTCGTTACCTGTCAAATAGGTACTTTATATTATTCCAGCACTAAAGTCGTTAAGACGATAGTTTCTTACAAATTGTTAATAAAATAGCCCTTATTTCCTACGATACGGCTGTCAAAATCTCTATTGAATGACAAGAGACCAGTGGCGGATTTGCCCTAAGGCCTAGTAGGCCCGGGCCTAGGGCGGCCAGATATTAGGGGCGGCCAATCGTGACAAAAAATCACTGCTGCTGCTGAGAAAAGGGCGGCTGGTACTCAAGTCGAAGTCGAAGTCGAAGTCGAAGTCAAAGTCAAAGTCAAAGTCAAAGTCAGGGTCAAGGTCAACGTTATCACGCTCGACTATCGTCAGTAAACCGACTTTACAGACAACCGATTTTTTGTCTTTTAATCGATATACAACCTATCCAAAAACTACTACAGGCTACTCAAACTTCAATATTTGTCATTTAAATGACTTTACACTGAAACATAGTTGGGCATTTCTCCAGAAATATGTCTGCGACTCATTCATCTGTCTCCATACATTTAGTATGAAAAAGGGCCAAATGAATGAGGTGACCGCAGACATATTTCTGGAGAAACGCCCAGTTAACATTAAGTTGGTTATCAATGCCACTTGATACATAAGACGTATTTATTGATTGTAAAAAGTAGGCGTTATGGGGCAAATCTCAACGTCAGTGTTTTTAGGCGTTATCGTTCATTTTCAGCCCTTCAGTATTTGAGCATTTGCGCATGTTGTTTTTGAGCAATCATGTCGTACCATGCCGAGGCGAGGCCTTTAACAATGCTGTTAAAGGTCTTTGCGTAAAGTATACACACGAAAACAGCAAGAGGTTCGAAACCCGCTCAGCGAAATTTGTGACTCTTCTCTACCACTTGACTAATTCTGCTGTATACCAGAATAATTATGATATTTTTCATACAAACGTACTTTTTTCCGTTTCTTGTGGTATTAGATGAATTTATACCGCAAGTCTTTCCTAATTGCCGTAGGCTTTACAGGTAAAAATGATTAAGGATATTAAGAAACATAAATTTGCAGGCATTAATTAGTATTCAGGCGCGGTTCAGCTTTTCTTTCTGCTAATAAATCCTATTGTTGGAAAATTCTGGAATAAATATCCCTTCCTTGCGTTAGCGGCAGACTTTATTATTAATACTTAAACTTAAGGTACCTTTGGGGCTAAATATTCTCGAAACGGATGTTTCTATTTCCACCAAACATAACTCAGAATAAAAACAATTATTTTTTCGGTAGGTTGATACCTGTATCAAGAGCCAAGGCACAGGCAAAGAGACGGACAAGTGTTTCGAGCTTATTATTTATGATTATTTAAAATGATGAGGTACAATTTGGTGGAATATTATGACACAAAATCAATCAAAAATGTGACACATTATGTGTGATATTAGCATACCTCCCAGGTATAGTTTTGATATTCATGTATAACTTTGTTTAATTGGACTATTGAGGATACTTCCAAGTTAGTAAGTCATTAAACTAGGCGTATTACCTTTGCAATATTACGAATATTATAGGGTTCTCAAGACTGTATAGTCTACGTAAGTTTCTAACCGAGCGCTTAGTAAATTAAGTTTCCTTTTCAATATAAAAAATGGGCCAGAAAACGACGTAACATTGACGGCCGACCCTTTTGAACCCGTAATAGAAAAGCGTTTAACCAAACGGCCGGCACTACACAACTACATACGCATACAACTTCAAATAGATCGCCCTTCAAGAGAATTTTACTAGCTATATTTTATTCTTTCTTTATACATACCTACGACAATGGTAGGTACTGAATGTTTTTAGGGTTCCGTAGCCAAAATGGCAAAAACGGAACCCTTATAGTTTCGTCATATTGTCCGTCCGTCCGTCTGTCCGTCCGTCTGTCCGTATGCCACAGGCATTTTACTCTTAAACTACACGATGGATATTGATGAAATTTGGAATATAGGTGTGTTTTATGAGTCGCTACTTAGTTTGGTATATAAATAATTAAAATATTTTTAGGGGGGGGCACTCCATACATGTTAAAGACAGTAAAAAAAATTATCCGATCCCTGTGATGCCTGCTGCGTTCTCATGTATTGTTATTTCAGGAATGTGAAGGAACTCCAACTGCCTCGCTACGGCCTAACTGCCCAGGACCCTGTGGACGTAGGTATCGTCTACGGACGCGATGGGAGGCTGTCAGTGGCCACCCTCGTCGATCAACTGGAGCAAATCTACTGCGGACCAATTTCTTACGAATTTTCTCATTTGGAGGTATTAGCTATTCTATTTTACTATGTATATCAGTAGCGTGGCGTCGAAAGAACTCGATTCCTCCCAGCTTGCCTAATATCAGGCATTTGATCATCTTATTCTACAGCTGTTATGGAAAATGTTCGCCAAATCAGCACCGGTTTGCCTAAGGATATCTTCTACGCCACGCCACTGATGTATAATTTTATATGGAAAATTATAGAAAACCAATTTTCGATCCGCGGACATTGTTAGTAGAAAAATTTTTAACAGAAAAGTTATTATTTTTTAAGCCATCTACGGTCAATTGTGTGCGAGCTAACGCTATATAGGTATTTTTAGGTAAAGAGTTTAGTTGCAAAACAATTACGATGATACAATCTTACTTCGACATAAATAATCCGGAACAAGCTCAAGCCGACGGTTTTAGACGACGATATCGGTACTACAATAAACTAGAAATTCAATGCACCCAATCAATTGAGGACGTGTCACACGGATTCTGCGCGGATTGAAATGCAATCAACGTTTGTTAGCGCAGTGTGAATTACGAACATTTGTCGCATTGAACCACATAGGTAGTTTCAATTTCCAGAAACTAACTATTGCAGTTAAATTATAATACAACTTTGTTAAAAGAACACATAAGCATAAGCCACCAAGTATGACACGAAGTAGGTGTACGTGAAACCACAGGTTTAAATGATTTTTTTCATCACACTTGCTCGAAAATGGTGTCATTACACGTAGGTTCTGCGGGCCGTAAATGGCATATTACGCCCTAGGGCGTAATGGTTTTCTTTTTAAATTTGAAACGCTGGTTCTAATTTACTCTTATTTGTCATGTTCAAAGGAAACGCCAACTTACTTTTTTAACTTTTATCACTGAAATATTCATTTAAAGATAACTGTAATTGCAAATACATATAAACACATATTTCGGTAACATTAATTAAATGTTTAAATAATGTATTTCTTTATTTTGCAAATATAAAATCAACTAAAATGGCCGTTACCGCTATGGTTTCCGAACGTCACTTGACGTTTGCATTGTCTATGGACATATGTGACAAATGTCACTGTCTGTTTTAATATTTTCTTGTCATACTGGGTCGAAAAGTAAGGTTATTTTATTAAGATTTCCTCACAAGTGTGATGAAAAACATTGTGTGTGCCACGGGCGGTAAAGGAATTACAAACTCGTGTTATTAAAGCCCTCGGTTTCACCTCGGGCTTATAACAAACACTCGTTTGTAATTCCTTACTTACCGCCCTAGATACACAATGTACTAATTAAATATTTTAAATCGCTACAGTTGCTAACTTCACTCGATCAAACACGTCCTTGCGAATTTACGAACCTCTTGCGAATTACCGGATGTTCTTTACCCTCTTTTTTATGTTTATTTTTATCACGTCAATAGTTGATGATTTAAACACTTATTGATTTAGTTTTACAATTAAGTTGTTAATTAAGGGTTATAATTAAATTATTAAATTAGTTAGTTTAAATGAACTATAGCAACCATTATGGTCTAGGAGACACGGGCGAAATATTCATCTGATTTTCTCATGAAAATGCTCTGATTCTCTATTATTTCGGTCTACTTCCATTCACAAATCTCAACGTCTGGCACCTTGGAGCGGTTGCGTTTGCCCAGGGGAGGACCGTAAACTTTTTATTTCATAAATGTAAAGCGCTCGTGATTCTGAGTAAACTGATGTACAGTAAACGGCCATAAAGAAAGCACATCGGCAATCATCGCATTTCCGAATACAAACGAATGCTAATTTCCATGTAAATCAATTATTAGATTAATCGTTCATCAGAATTTGAACTTAGAACTAAGTACTTTATTGTTGTTTTGTTTTGATTTCACGTAGAGTATATAGAGCTGTAAAACACGATGTAATTATATTTAATTATTGCTTGTTGGGGAAAAATAATATTCATACATATATTCACGCCCATATTCCTAAAAGGGGTTGACTGAGCATTAGCAACTGATGTTATACTACTAGCATATTTAAATGTGGGTTTAAAGATCGACCAAAAGTGTAATATTGCGGTGACAAGTTGCTAGGCCATCGCCCACAACACGGTTTAACCCTGTACCCTTAGTCGACTCATGCGACACCCCCGGGAAGAAAAAGATGCGATTTTCCTATAGACGCCATAGTACAAATTTAATTTTGTAAAAGTTTTAGCAACTCTATATATATATTGACATGGATATGCGACTACACTCTCTCGCATTTGAACCACGACTGACAAAACAAACGTCATGGTGTGTGCGACACAGATATCGCTATACGAAGTCGAAATTAGCCGATTGCCTCTTTCCAAAGATCGATGTGCATTCTTTATCGCCGTTTACTGGAAGGTACACCATGGTCAGACAAAAAAAGTAAAAGGTACATTTTTTCTGCAGTTGGGAATGGATGAAAATATTAGATATGCTTGATTTTTTTTCTGAGGGTAGGAATAACTCTCTTCATTACCAGATAAATGTTTCAGATTTTTCAGTTGCGTCGTTGATTTTTGAAACATACATATTTCTTCGACCTTCATAGTCTGGGCCCAAACCTTTATACTTTGCCCATGACGGCATTATTGGTGTTCTCCTTGATACATCGTCAATTTAAAAAAAAAAAACATTTCATATAGACAATGACACCGGTCATCACAGACGTCATCTTGTTTGCTTTCGTTTCCTTCGAGTTTACTGCTTTTATCGCATTTTCTCTTTTAACGAAATGTTTTTGCCTCCGGACCTTAAATATTGCTTGCTCAGGCACGACGGTCGCTTTTCGACTCCGGACTTGATTTGGATAGCTTTTACGACAACCACTGCAACCCTAACTGGACTACTGATTTGTTTTGTCGGCGATTTTATTAAGTTTTTCACCACGGACGCCCACCACCACGGATATCAGCCGTATAGACAAATGGATTCTGCAGCCGGAGGCTCGAAAAAAAACCAAAATGATTTTTAAACTAATTTAATTAAAAGAAATTACAATTAAATTAAGATGACGATAGTTCGAAGTATGAACATAAAGTGATTGAAATTACAACAGATTTAATTAGGTAAACGCGAGTCACATTCTGCTGATGCACATTCTCGTGTCGTTGCAATTGATGCAAGGCCGCTTTCCAGGTCAGCCCAATATCTGCTAGGTTGACGATCCTCTACTGGCAGCATTGCGTAACTCCTCCACCCGCAGACCAGCAACTATTTTCCAACACTCAGTGAAAATATTGCTGGAACATCTCCATTTTCCAAGCTTTCTGGTTCTTCTTGAGTTCTTTTAGGTTTATGCAATCTCCATAAATTATATCTGCGGCCTGTCATTATAATAGCGAATGCGAAGGCACCGATGATGATTACGTAGAGAGGTATGGTTGTGTGGTAAAGAGCATTGGGAGAACTCGTGTCGAGTTGAATTGGGGTCTCGAGCATGAGTTTATTCTGGATGCTGTGCAGACTTGTCAAATCTGCAGATTTTAGTCTAATATATGTGGAAATTGCAGTCTGGTTTGCGACGTCCTGGGGAATCTTGGCGAGTTTTAGAGGATGGCCTTTTATGACGTCATTATCATTGGTAATTGTGAATTCTTCTGTCCGTAAGTAGCAGTTGAGTGGAATCGTAATAAGGTAGCTTCCATGTAGTAAGTTGTAGTCCTCCCGCTCACAGGTTAGCTGTACTCTTCTTGGCTGAGGAAATGACACCACGTAATGCTGGTCGTCGAGCTCCTCCATGGCAGGTTTTGATAGGGACACCGTAGCAAACTGGCAGGAATCCAACAGGGCTTGAGCAGTGATGAGTTGATGGATGCAGTCTTGTGCTGTGCGAAGCTGAAGGCTGATCTCCTTCTTGCAGAGATAGTGGTGACCGTACTTCGGGCATTCAGCCTCCATGTACACGAATGCATTCTCGTGAGTTGCTATGTAAGGATAGGAAGGGATAAGGGCCTGCCTATTTTTATTAGGTACTACTGAAAGTTTAAATAGATCGAAGATGTCTATCGAAACTATAGGGAACTCAAATACTATAACTATCTGTTTTTCTGTAAAATAATAACTTGGTAAAATTATGTCATAATATTCTCTTAAGTCTAAGTCTAAAATTCTATTTTTCCCATATATTATTTCTAACTTATCTAACATTTTTCTTAACACGTTAATATCGATCATAGAATGATGAGTGGTAGAGGCGCGAATGAAAGCTAAGCAATTTTCTACTCTTATCAGCTCTTGTCTTAAGTTTTCTACATTTTCACTTGAAATTACCAAAAGTTGGGCAAAATTTGTATACCTAATTAAACTATTTTCTTGATAAGCGTTGTTACTTAAAATTGTTTCCAATGTCGAGTTAATTTTCTTTTGATTTTCGATTAACGTTTCTAAAACATAGGTATGATGATTTACCCAATCTTTGCTTAGACTCACATGGCTATTAAATTGCGATACAATTTTATCCTGGTTAACTTGTAAGTTTTTTAACAAATTATTATAATAAATGGCATCTGATTGGTCAAGGTTACCGGTGATACTTTTTATTACTGAACCAATTCCGTCTACGAGACCTCTTTTAGTTCTTGTAGGTTCTAAAGCTTTTACTTGGTTTAATACTTGATCTAAGCTACCCAAAAGGTAATCTATCTGGTTTTCAAATAGAAGATAAGTATCGTTAATTAATTTCGTTTTATAGGTACGTAATTGCTCGGAAACCGAATTGATTTTATTTTCAATGTCGTCTAACTGAATATACTGTAAGTAGGTATGGTAGTGAGTCGTAAGTCGCATGGGTCCAATCTTGTATGGTAATAGTCCAGGTCCGTCAGCCAGGCTCTCAAGTCTTATCTCCGTCGTGTTGGTCAAAGGCGTTATCAGCAACAAAAGAATCCTGCAACAATTGAGTTCCTTTAGGGACGCGCTTAAGTCGGGATTTAGCTACTGGGCTGCGTTTTTTGGATGTATAAATATGTATGGGGAGATCTGCTTGTACGATGTCATGAGTATAACGAGGGGCGGTTTTTTGACGGCCTGCTAAGGGATTTTTTATAAATACCTGTTGCTGCGGGGTGTATTCTACTTCATCTTCCCGATTTTTATTTCGATTCTCTATTAGTGCTATTCGGTCGGCAAGTGAGGATTCATTTATGATGTCGTACACCTTTTTCATCTGTTCTCTGTGGTTCTGTACGTATTGTTGTAAAAGTCTTTCTGTCATGTCGATGTCTAGTGGATTTCTTGGGTCAAAGTGTCCTGTCAGTAAGTCAAAAGGTCGGCATTTTGTAAAGCTGTGGATGGAGTTATTGTAGGCTATCAGTGCATATGGCATAAGGTTGACAATCGGCTCATCTTTTTGTCTTAGTTTAAGTATGCGAAGATGTTCAAGTAACGTAGAATGAAAACGCTCGATGATCCCATTGTCATTAGGGGAATGGGGTAATACTTTGTGGTGGTTGACCTTGTGAAGGCGCACGAACTCGGAAAATAATTGGTTGGTAAATTCTGTGCCGTTATCTGTGATCAAAGTAAGCGGAACTCCATGGTGTGTCGCATAGTGCAACAATGCCATGAGTACGCTGACGGCGGTTCCATCTCGTAGATGGTACGCTTGGCCGTACTTAGTGAAAACATCCATTAAGGTAACATATTTTTCGTTTTGAACTGTGAATAAATCCATATGGACCGTCTCGAAGGGTTTGGTGGCTGGAGGTACAACGTTAAACTTAGGTCTGATAGGGTTTCTATCATACTTAGCCTGTCCGCAAATGATACATTCGTTTATAAATTTTGAAATTTCATTTTTTAATTTGGGCCAATAATACTTTCGGGAAAGGGCTAGGTAACACTCAGTAATACCACGGTGGTTAGTTATACCCTCATGGTAATGCTGTATTATTTGTTGCTGTCGAAGATAATCTTTGACGTTTTCTAATTCAAATTTAGTAAGCATTAGGTTTAATGCGGCACTTTTAAAGTTATCTTGTATAATCGGTATGATCTTGTACATGGCTAGAGGGGGTTGGATTAGGATTCCTGTTTTAAATTTTGGCGTGACATATTCTTTAATAGCGTTTATTACGTCGCGTTCTAGATCAGAGTGGGATATCTGAATCGCTATGCGGGTGTGCGTGTCAAATGGCTTCGTAGTAGTGGGCTTCTTTTTTACGTCATCTACCATGGTTAAGATTATTTGCTTATGAAATTTGTTGAGGGGCTCATCAGTTATGGGGACCTCTAATATAGGATGTTCTTGACTTGTATGGGCGGTGGCTGTAGAAGAGGTTGCCACAGATCGCGGTCCTATTGAAGGGTTCGGCAAGATCGAACAGAGTTCATCAATTACTATGGATTCGGTTTCCTCATTATGAATTTGAATTCTGGATAGGGCGTCGGCGTTAGTGTTCGACTTTCCTTTTTTATATATGACTGTGAAGTCATATTCACTGAGTTTCAGGCGCCATCTGGTCAGCCGTGAGTTGGGTTCCTTTAGGCTCATCATCCACTGGAGGGGTCTGTGGTCCGTTAGGATTTTAAACTTTCTACCAAAAAGGTAAGGGCGGAAATATTTCGTGGCATAAACTATGGCCAAAAGTTCTTTTTCTATGGTACTGTAGTTAAGTTCGCTCTCGTTGAGGGTTCGAGAGGCGTAACATATGGGTCTATCTGACCCTACGGGACCTTGGGACAGTATCGCTCCAATAGCGACATTTGAAGCATCCGTTGTGAGCAGGAACTCTCTGGTAAAGTCCGGGTACTGAAGTATGGGGTCATTGGTTAGGAGTGTCTTACATTTTTCGAAGCAATTAACGTATTCAGGGTCAAGGATAATTTTTCTGCCTTTTTTCAAGCAGGAAGTTAAGGGTTTCGTTATCCGGGCAAAATCGGGAATAAACTTTCGGTAATAACCGAGAAGGCCTAAAAACTGTTTGATTTCTTTCGGAGTTTTGGGCAAGGGGTATTTCTGTATTGCTTGAATTTTATCAGGGTTTGGTTTGATACCATCTTTACTGATCACATGTCCAAGGTATGCAGTCTCAAGCTTCAAAAACTCAGATTTGTCCATCTGGATTTTAAAGTTTGATTCTCTTAACCTCTGGAAAACCTTTTCCAGGTTAATCATGTGTTCTTGTAAGGATGTACTAAACACAATTATGTCATCCAAATAGACAAGACAAATCTCGTTCTGGAGTCCTCTCAGGACGTTGTCCATGACGCGCTGAAAGGTACTCGGACTGTTCTTTAGTCCCATGGGCATTCTTAAAAATTCGAAATGTCCATGTTCTACGTTAAATGCCGTTTTGGAAATATCCTGGGGGTCCATTTCTACCTGGTAGAAACCGCTCGCTAAGTCTAAAGTCGTGAAATAATGACATTTCCCTAATTTATCCAGGACATCGGTAATATTCGGGATAGGATATTTATCGTCAATGGTTTTATCGTTCAATTTACGGAAATCAACTACTAATCGCCACTTCTGCCTACCAGAGGCATCAGCTTTCTTGGGCACTACCCAAATGGGAGAACTCCAAGCCGAATCGGAGGGTCGTATGATACCCTGCTCCAACATCTTAGTGATCTGATCTCTAACTTCCTGTCGGTGTACGAAAGGATAACGATAACTTTTTGTGTAGACTGGTACTTCGTCGGTTGTCCTAATACGGTGTTTAATTTTATTTGTGAAAGTTAATGATTCTCCTTCTATATAAAAAACATCGGCGTACCGGGAACAAATTAACTCTAAGTTGGCCTTTTCCTCTTCATTTAAATGATCGGTCCGTAATCGTGATATGACGTCGCGCGCGCGCGGCGTAAGTTGATCGGTGCGCATGCACTCGATACTATAGAGCTCAGCTTGCGCTGGGCGGTCGAGCGAAAAGATGACGTCATTCGGAGATGGGTTCTTGACTTCTATGTAGCCGCGGTTATTTTTAACTAAGGTGAAACATTCGTGAATTAAACAGTTACTTATGGTTTGTTCTTTTACTAGAACCTCACCGTCAGGGGTATCAATGGGGATTCTTATTATTTTTGACGAACCTGCAGGAATAACTTCCTCATAAAAATTTGTGTTACATGAATTGTACATTCGAATCGGGTTACTTGACATACGAGTAACTAATTTTTTCTCTTTGAGGTCAATCTTCGCCTCCCATCTCGTGAGTAAATCTAAACCTATAAGGCCGTCGAAGTAGTCGTGGAAATGGTAAACGAATAGTTTAATATCGTCGGGGTCTTTAAACTCTGAAAAACATGGCAACGTTATCGAGTAACTGCTTCTAGTGGTTGCATGGACATTTGTAACTTCAAATGGGTCATTGTTCAAGGGGTGCTGAGGAAAATAGCGTTCCACGGCTTCGGGACTGATAAAAGATTGGTTAGCGCCAGTGTCTATAAGAAATTTAAGAGGGGGTTCCGTGATCTGAATATAAGGTAATTGCCTTTGCGATTGCAAATTCAACTCTATTTTGGCTTTTGTGACTTGTGGTCCTTCCGAAAATAAGGACGGCTATCATCATTGCTGGTACTAGGCTGGGGTTGACCTTCCTCAACCGATGAGTAATTCATAATTGGGTCAACGACATTGTATTGCTCAATGTCGTCATATTCATTAAAGTCTTCACTGTAGGTAGGACACGCGCCGTAATATGAGTAGTACTCCGGTTCCGCGTGGTATTCATTATAATTGTAATACGATTCGTAATCGTAGGGTGCGCATTCATTTATGTGCATTTCTTGGGACTTATAAAAGTTATTGCTTGCTTGGGGCAAGACTTTTGGAGTAAAATTTTGGACTCCACTCATGGGTTTGGAACCTGTGTTGAAAGGGGGGTTGCCTCTGGGTTTTAGTCGGAACACATTACTTTGAGGGTTGTAATTCGGTGGTAAAGCTCGGAACATTTGTTGAGTTCGACTAGGCATATGATTACGGGGTTGAGCTTGCATGGGATTGAATTTAAAAGGCTGAGGTGCAGGTGGTGGTGGACGTTGTCCTGCTGGGGTTGCCCAGTTAGGTATCTGAGGCTGATAATTCGGGCGTGGAGGTAAAAATCCTACGCTCGGAAATGGTGTGGTCACCTTAGGGGTCTGTTGAACCTTAGACGGGTCAACGCGCTGCTGTAAATACATTACATTTAATTCTTCTTGAACATATTCAAGGGCTTTTTCTATAGTTTCGGGGCGCATGCACCTAACACGCGACCCTAGGGGTTCGTTTAAGCCTCTAACGAAAGCTTGCGTTGCGACTTTTTTATACAGGGATCGTTTGGCCTCTACAGTGGTGTTTAAAGATTCATGTAAAGAAACATAAGTCATTATGGTGCTTAGTAAAGTCTGGCAGTGTTCATAAAATTCCTGTGGGGTCTTATTACCTTGTCTGGCTATTGAAAGGTCATTATAAAGGGCGGTTTCATCTCGCTGGTCCGAGAAGTTATTAATAAGGGCTGTCCGAATACCTAGCCAATTATCAGGAATGCCATTAGAATTAATAGTGCATGACGCTGTTCCAGTAATTTTATTCAAAATTCCATTTATTAAGCACAGATTGGATAATTCTCTACCCGGTTCGTTACTTAAAAATTCGGAAACGATTTGGTCGCATATTCTAATAAATCTAGTAAGGATGTTAGGGTTCCCATCGAAGTCTGGGACCATGCGAAGGGCCTTGTAAATGGCATCAGTTCTATCCTGGGCCATTATTCCTTCTTCAAATAAACTACGTACGTCTATAACTAAATCTGAGTCGTCTAAGTTCCTATTTAAATCTACTCTATCCCGGCGAGCCTGTCGCGATGCAGGTCCCCGGTCTCCCGAATTTCTGGGATGGAAAATTTTGAACTAATGAATAACTACAGGAGAGTAAGGGAATTAAGCAACACGAGAACGATTCAAGTGTACTTACATAAGTTTCATTTCTGGTCTTCTTCAGGAATCGATTTCTGGATTCGCCTTCGGGTCTGCAGTCCTCAGGTTCTTTCTGATGTCTTGATGAAGCTTTGAAAAGCCAGCTGCCCGCGATCGTACGCGCACGTTTGCGATTTTGATTTCGGCGGTCGCGAAAGCCTCAAGATCCGTACGACTGCGCCACAAATGGATTCTGCAGCCGGAGGCTCGAAAAAAAACCAAAATGATTTTTAAACTAATTTAATTAAAAGAAATTACAATTAAATTAAGATGACGATAGTTCGAAGTATGAACATAAAGTGATTGAAATTACAACAGATTTAATTAGGTAAACGCGAGTCACATTCTGCTGATGCACATTCTCGTGTCGTTGCAATTGATGCAAGGCCGCTTTCCAGGTCAGCCCAATATCTGCTAGGTTGACGATCCTCTACTGGCAGCATTGCGTAACTATAGAGATCCATAAACGGGTTTTATACCAACTTGCTCTAAAAGTGATAAAAAAACGCCGGCTAAGGTTCTTTGCAGTAAGACAAGAGCTGCAAGAAAATGTTCATTTACAGTGTTTTATTCAACTATTTTCATAGTCATAATAAATAATACAAGTGGATATTATGTTCTTTTTGTGTTACCTAGTAAATTAATAGATATACAGGTACGCCGTTTTTGTTGGAGGACGCAGTTCAAATCTAACGTAATCTACTTTATCATCGGGTATATCATTTGATTATTCTAGGAAATAGTAATAGTATTTCAGGTTGATGCTGGTGTACAATATAAACGCTTAGCCATGCCCATTAAATCAACGATGGTGAAACCTGTAACCGCAGATAAAAGCACAAATTTTCGTGCTCGAAAATAAATAATGACTAAAATAATGTAAACGTTTTTATTAATAAAATTATGAATATTCTGGTTCGTCATTTTCATTTGTGTACCTTAGGTATCAACCATAAATCGCATTTCGTACGCGCAGCCCAGGGAGCGGTGGACCCGCGGTACCCGCCGTGCGGACCACTCTGCCACAGAAGAAGAATTAGTACAACGTAGCCTCGTAGCCCCTCTCTCGAACAAAACAGCCGCTTTCGACCTTCTCTCTTTATCGCATAATGCGTACAGAACGCTATTTATTTATTTAACTAGCTAACTATTAAGGAGGAACGTTAGAGAAAGTTACCAATTTTAGCCGCTCAGATGGCGTTGTACGTCGTTTGCGTAGTGTTTTTATTATTTTTAGCTAAACCCAACCAAATATTTACTATTTCTATGTCTTGGCGGAACCAGTAAAAAATGATGAGCTTAAATCGCAACCAATTTCAGCTCTACAGTCTTCTTGTGGACAATAAAACAGGTTTTTTAAAAATAATCGCAATTTTCCACATTCTCGCACACACGCGTACCCGTTGACAGTCAGTGACTGTCAATAATTATTATTATGACAGTATGACAGGTCATGTTTGTTTACATATTATTTTGGCGCCATTTTAATCTATTTGATAAAGATTTAGACGTTCAGGTGATGTTGAAATAAGAAGTTTTAGTTTCATACTACATATATTGTTAGGTATCCAATATATTTTTATATTTCTGATTTTTTGATTATCTGCACATGTTTGTTACTTCTTTCTTTGCAAATTGACCTCTCACATATGAATAGTTAGTTGTGCATGTAACTTACATGTAACTAGTATACTTACTGACCTAAGTTAGTATACTTTTATAGTATACTTACTTATTAGCCAAGCCAAGAAAAAAACATATTTTATATCGTATATTATTTATTTATTTTCATTGAGAATTGTCGCGTCAAACTTACTTACTCCAAAATGCTAAAATTCCACTACTTACAAGCAACTTTTGTGAATATCTTGCTACTCTGTCATACATTCAGGATCTGTTATTATTGCGCTGTAAAAAAAGTTTGATTCACGGGTTCGATAGAATATTATTCATAGACTTCGGTAGAATACAAAGCCAAGCCTTTCAGCTGCCTCATATCGCTTCTTAATTCTTGAACGCGCTAGGTAGGCGATCTCCAGTCTGGCTGATTCCAGCCGAACATCTCCATGCAGAGCTATAGCTTTTCATAGCAGGGGTGACGGCAACGAACTTCTGATGATGACGCAAATTAGGATTTACTTGGGTAATCCATCTGGTCTCGAGTGTGCGTACGTTTGTTTTCATTATTTTTAGTAAAATGGCAGTACGCTCCGGTGACTACTTCACATCAGGCAGGCTTACCACCCAAGTAGTATGCAAAATGTTGCTCAAGGAAATATTTAACTAACTGTTTTCTATTCAAATAATAAAATAAAATTAATAACAAGGAATATCTTTGCTATTGTATGAAAAATGTTGACAACTTCAAATGTAAATGTAACTGTTGTAGGCAACATATTTTTTTAATCGAGCATGGGAGTGCAGTAATGAAAAAGGTTTTTTTCAAACGATACATTTATGGTCAATGATAGCAAACTCTTTTAGCTTTTAAAACTAATGGACTGCATCGAAAAATCCAATATTTTTTACTAAGAATAAGAGCTCGTATTTATATCCGTACTCAAGTATTTGTACAATTTTTATCTTTACGATAAAAACAGTTACAATGCAATACCACCTCCTTCTTGAACTCAGTTTAGGAAATGAAATTTGTTGATGGAGATAAACTTCGACACCGGCTGACAGCACTTTATTTTTTAATTTTTATTAGCTTAGCGGCCAGAAGTTTTAGGAGTAGGTTTTAAACAATCTAGGCATTCTTTTGACACCCAGAATCAGCTGTTGTTGATAAATGCCGCCCTTTTGTTTACACCGACTGATACTCTACACTCACACAAACAACGGTTTGATAAAAAAATTATTAGTTTTCAAATGGATTTATTTAGAATATTTCTCATTTTTTCGGTATTTTTTTCTTATTGGCGGAATCAGAAGGAAAAGTACTATCGAACTAATAATGTTTCAAGTACAGAAAATGATCACGGCTGGAGAAAAACGGGACTGAAATTTGTATGAAAATTCTCTAAAACGTTCAACCTTAATTAAGGCAACGAAAACAAACATGATTACGTATGTGAAGACAGGTGTCACTGTCTATATCCTTGTCTATCACAAATGTTTTTCTTTAATTTGCGATGTATCAAGGAGAACACCAAAAATGCCGTCATGGGCCCAGAGTATGGAGGTCGAAGATATTTGTATTTTTCAAAGATAGTATAGCGATTGTCGGACCGGGTGGTCGGCCGTGGCGTTCCCTGGGGTCGAACCAGAGCGCTAGCCGGACCACCTCCCAATTGACCCACGAACGTTCATTCATATACACCCCCCGTCCCACGCCCCTCCGCTGAAAGCGACGCTTTTTTTGTTAACAAAATAACACGTAAAAAAGATTAATCCCGAACAATGCGAACCTGGGGCTCATATTTCGAAACGAGGTTGCTGTAGGTAACGCTATTTTCAATATTAGCTGTTCTCAAAAAAAAATATTATTATATATTTTTCATTCACAATTCATTGAATTTGTCGCAAAGTTACATGATTATACATTTCAATGAGGGTGTTTATATAGAAATCATAAACCCACCAGCTGGCAGCAGGGTGGCGAAAGGTCTTTTTGACAGTAGGCGTCAAGATCCACCAATCACACCACTTGATTTTGACATCTACTGCCAAATAGACCTTTCGCCACCCCGCTGCCAGCTGGTGGATTTCTGATTTCTAAATACTCTCATTCATGACATTTTGGTTCTTTGTAATCGTAAGAGGCGGTAAAAGGTAGAATAGCAGATCGGAGCAGTTTAAGCCGAAGTAGAGGGCCATAAATATGCGATTTGGGATTTTTTTATTGCTGCCCGTGAAAGACATTTAATCTTACGTCTTTCTCTTTAGGGTTCGCCATAATGGGCGGTAAATTCCACGTCCGGCCAGATGTGACGTATTAGTATATTACACACCTATGGCGGTATAATAAGGCACGGCCCAGATCACCGGTGTTTGTGGTTTGATCCGCTTGGCGGGAGCCATAGATATGTGATCGGGGGCTTTACTAATTACCGCCCGTGGTGTGCCCACAACTTTACGTCTTCCCTTGGCCCAGGCTGATAATAAAGTATTTCAAAAATGCTCCGTTTCCAGAAAATTAACAGAACCGGCTATAGTAATAACTTAATGAAAATTCGGATCTGTAATTTTTCTGACAATGCGAAGATTCGTCACTTTTCTACTCTATGTTAACGAGTTAAGGGTTAAAAAATTACGAACCTTTTACTCCGCGACTATAGGTACAGACACAAGAGGAAAGAGGCTTGAACACTACCAAACAAATACCAAACAAAACTCTATTTTTTCGACTATACCTACGTATTTCGTATTTCCAGACCGAAGCTGAGCGGGAGTGGTTCGCACAGAGAGTGGAGAGCGGCGTAGATCAGATAGACAAGGCGCGCCGTATAGAGGTAGTCAAAGAGCTGCTGCACTCGCAAGCATGGGACAAGTTCCTGATGGTCAAATACCCCACAGTCAAACGGTATTGCGGAGAAGGGGCTGAGTCGTTACTTACTTTCTTCTCGACACTCTTTGGGCTTACTACTTCAGGTATATAAATGAATCGAGCATTGGCGTGGCGATCATAGAGATTCATAGAGATTTGCGTTCATTCTACTTAGTCCGTCAGTTAGATTATGGAAAAATATGGGACACGTATTTTTTGGTTTATCGAATTGTTAAAAATCGTCAAAGGTAGTGGTATAGATCATCAAACTTCCGGAGTGGGGGCTTGTGACGTCACTCCTAGGTAAAAATTGTACCATAGAGTGACGTAACTCGAAACTTCTAAGCACTGTATCCTCGTCATTTTTAGTTAGTCAAACAAAAGAAAAAATACGTGTACAATATTTTTTAATAATCTAACTGAACAGTTTTTTAGTCGTCTAGCCTATTACAGAGGGTGTTCAGCAAGTGATCCTGGCGATGGCTCATCGAGGCAAGCTGAACGCACTGACAGGCGTGCTGCAATGCCCGCCCGTGAAGATTTTCCACAAGTTCAGCGGACAGCCGGAGTTTCCCGCGGAGGCCGGCGCCGCCTGCGACATATCCACGCATCTAAGTAAGGGTTCAATCAAATCGAAATAGACGTCAGTCAACCTATAAATAGTAGACATCGATCCATAATCGATCGATAAAGTTGTAGGGTCGACCATTTGGGACCAAACACCAACCGATGTCATCGGTAAATGGGTCATTCTCAAAAAATGATGTCCGTAGTTAGGGCTTAATAAAACAACCTCTTAATCTTGTTCCTTAGTGTAACGAAACTTACCATACAATTTATATGGTGAACTTTCGTTACACAAAGGAACAAGATTAAGAGGTTGTTTTATAAAGCCCTAACTACGGACATCATTTTTTGAGAATGACCCAAATATTAAACCTCTGTCCTACAATCTTTAATAATTTTAATTTTTTTATTGCGAAAGGCCAATCTACGTAGTATTAACAATGAAGAGGCCAAAAGATAGAATACAAGGTGAATGAAAGAATCTAAGATATAACTTCGAAAAATCGTAATTTTTAAACGATTAATATACCTAGGGCAAATGTTTGTATAATATACAATACAATACAAATATTATTTATTGCACAGCAGAAAAACAAACTACAAAGGTACATTAAATATAGGGATGTAACGATACCGATACTGATATGTCGGTATCGCCGATTATATACAACCCAAATTCAACTAATTGGTATCAAAAAGTTGTAGTCGCTACGTCCCAACTCGATAACACCATAATATCGCATTTTCACCGTAAGTTTATCAAATTTTACCGGAATCGGATACAAGTAGTAGAAAATGGTAAGGTCAACCAGGGTAATTGCAGCAATGGGGGCAAATGCGTCTTTTAAAGATTCCATGAAATCCGAACTCTTTAAAACTACCCCTACCCTACCTGCCTGTAAAGTACAGCGTATAAGTACTACAGGCAGCCTGCCTAATGCAAATTTTGAAACTGAAATTGTACCTACGTTAAATGCTTGTAAAAATCCGTTTAACAGGCACGCTTCTACGTTATGCTTTATAAAGCTGCAATCAACTCATTCGAAGATGCATGTGTTTTGCAAATTATGACAAGCAAAGTAACTGATGGTACATTAAAATCGCCCTGCTTTTATATTCTCAACAAAATATCAATCGTCATAAACAACGGCAAAATTAATTGTGTTTTATTACTTTTCTTATTATTTCATTACGCTGGGAATAACTTCTCTTCAATAGGTTTCCGATAACTTCTATTATCTTGAATGGCGAATTATTGAAAATATTTTTCCAGGTGCCTCGGTGGATATAGTCGTGAATGACAAATCAGTTCGTTTCTCTCTGCTCAACAACCCGTCTCATTTAGAGGTAATTTCTTTTTTGCTACTTAGTAAGATGAGTCTGAAAATTAGCTGAGCATTGTATCGTGGCGTAGTACTTAACTGGCCAGCTAGAGGTTGACTGTACAATTAGATTTTGCAGAATTGCAGTACCGGGAAAATTTGCCATACTAAGATTTTCCGGTACTGTAAACCCTATGTACAATGGGGAAGATATTAATAGCCGCCTATTAGTTAGGCCACTAGCTGTTTCCTTGCTTGAAATAAGTATTAATATACCATAAAAAAAACTTAAGGGGAAACATTGGATAAAATTACAAATTTTTGCCGCTCAGATAGCGCTGAAATTGTAAGATTTTTTTTCTGATAAACTCAGGCAAATGTTTATGATCTCTATGCATTTGCGACCACAATAATAGTAGTTTATGGAACTGATACATAATGAGAGGCCTTTAAACACGAGTGTGGTGATAATAAGGTCACGCGAGTGTTTTAAGGCTTAAGCCACGTTCACTGCCCCCATACAAAACTATCGGACAATGTCACAAGTCCCAGTAGGTTCTTGATGTCATGGTTCGGGGTAAAGGGATCACATGCACATAAAGTGCCAGTGGTTTATGTAAACAAAAAATATAAAACTATGTATTTTCAATCGCAGGCCGCCAACCCAGTGTCAATGGGGAAAACGCGCTCCAAACAACTGCAGCTGAAGGAGGGCGACTACTCGACGGACGGCTCCTCGAAGATGGGCGACAAAGTGCTCAATGTGCAAGTAAGCCTTACAATTTAATGTCTCAATAGTTCGCAATCAACAATTTCATAGCGCTACGTTCGTATTAGCCGATAACGTGGGGAAATCCGTTTGAAGAGGAAATTATCTACAAGCCTGGCGCCCGCGCAGCGGGTTCCCGGCGTTGAAAGTGTTGCGAGCGTTTATCTGGGGATTTGTAGTGCTATTTTCTCATGAAATAAATGATCTATCTATTCTGTGATACAACGTCGTATTTTCTTGTTTTTATTTTCTCATTATTTGTGAAGTTTGCATGCACCTGAACTCTTTATGATCCGTAAACCTCGTGAGTTTGTCAACCCCCACGGCTCCACCATGTAGATTTTTTCCAAAAACTGAATCGACAATTTTTTTAAATATAATTATCGAAACTTGGGCAGGTTTTATATAACTATAGAACCTTGAGCAAGCATATTACAATTTCACTAGTGCCCCGAGTTACGGAAAAAAAGTTCACATCCGGATACCAGCACCAAATTTTAGTATGTTGTTAGGCATGGTCTCTGGACTAGGGCTCGCGCTCGTGTCCGGGTTTCGTGTAAACGTTTCTATTACCCGTTTCTGAGTAACACGGACACGGTTTTCTGGCCCGTTCCGCACGGGTAATTAGGAAACGTGTAATTAAGATCCGTTTCCACGGGTACACGGGTACCCGAAGAAACGGATCTTATCTACCCGTGTCTCCGGATCCGTCCTTAACGAGTAGCGAAGGTACAAATCGTGGTTCGAGCTACAAATTAATAGACACAATACGTATAAGTTTCGAGCATATCTTATTCCGTGGTGTATAATATGTAAAGCCGAAAGTCAATAAACAGTCTATTGGGCTAAGGGTTCGGCCTTTTAAGAGCAGGCAGTTTTTGCATAGAATACGAGTAGACATTTTTATATAAGACTTCGAAGTTCAAATACTAGCACTTTTTAGGGTAAAAACGAGACCCTATTATTAAGAGTCCACTGTTTGTCTATCTGTCTGTCCCTAGGCTGTATCTCATGAACCGTGATAGCTAGACAGTTAAAATTTTCACAGATTATGTATTTCTGTAGCATCTATAACAACAGATACAGAAATGGTACGGAAACCCTTCGTGCGTGAATCCGACTCGCACTGGCTGGTTCATTTATTTATACAAAATAGAGTTACGTTTATATATTTTTTTACATAAATAAAATAGTTAAATAATTGTACTTACTCGGTGGTCGTCGGGTTTGTTGACTTATGGTGAATTGTTAATAAATGTATTCCAATCGCTCCTGTCGTCTATAATATAGTAGTCCTGATTAATATTACAAGAAATCTCGTTGTTTGTGCGATAATTGAACAATGAGCAATAAGCTTTGTCATCGACTCTTGTGGCAAAATTCCACACCCAAATTCTTCTATTTTTTTAACATTTAATAACAATCTATCGCATTAACAGTATATAACAACAAAACCAAACACAACTAAACAAAAAAAAACGATTTTAAAATAACTTGCAACGAAACTGTATTACTCTGGAACTGGAATCATAGGTACTAAAAAACAACTAGACTAGGTACCTTATTTCCAAAATTTTACCCATTTCTTGTTCATTCTAATTGTTTTTGCTCTGCCTTTTTTCATAGTAAACTACTTGTTAGTGCGATGCGGCTCCAAATCAATAGAAAACATTTACTTATCTAATCTTTTAAGATTTTGCCGGGGTTTGTTGAAATTTTTGGTGCATAAGTTTTAACCTTATTGCTACGACATAAAGCTTATAATTGGTAGTCGTACTTGTGATGATGGTTTGGGAACCTGCTTCTTTGTTCGCTTCGTTTCGTCAGACAAAAAGGCGTTCGGCGTTCAAGTTTATTACCTTAATTCTATTGTGAAAGTCACTCAAGTAAACTAGAATGATTACCAATTTTAGGATTTATCTTAAAGAAATAAGCAATCTTATCGCAAGTTAACTAAGGTAACATGGACTTTTGTGGTTCTCGGGTGAAATTCATTTATGAATAATCACATGATAATGGCGCTTATGTTTATCTTTTTTGCGCCATTGGCAGATGTTTGTTGTTTTTGCGAAGTAATTCATAATTATATTCTAAACTGTTATTTTTAATTGATATTTTAGTATATCTGCAAACCATATTCGTCACATATCTGATATGCCATTATAAATAAAATGTTGTTTTTAATTAATTGACTTAGATAAGACGCAATAGGTTTTAATTTTATTAAATCAAAACCTAACACATCAGAATAAAGTTTCTAAACTAAGTACGAGCAGATTTAAAATAAAATACAGCAGACAATGTAGAATAACGATGCCTACTTCGATTTATATAAAAAACATATTTTAAGTAGTTGGCTAAATATGATTTTCCAACACGGTTACAAACTATTATTAAACATTCGTACGCCAAAAGAGTTCATCTGAAGTCAGCATTAAATAGTAGATATTGTGTGCCTTGACTCCGAGTGTTTCGGTTCGTTCGTACCCGTTCGGGCCGGTTTTAAATACACGTGTACCCGCCGACACGTAGAACGGGTACGGGTACCGGAAACGTTTCTGAGAAACGTTTTCGGTACCCGGCGGGTTTGTGTAATCCGGGTTCTTAGTACCGCCGGTCTTAAGAACACGGGTATCCGTTTCGGCGTGTAGCACGTGTAGCGGGAGCCCTACTCTGGACCCCAAAACTGCCGGGAGACAGTCTCTGAAAGGTCAAGGTCACCGAATATGACGTCATTCATCTAGCCGCTCCCGCGTTCTTAAGAATGTTTAATTGTGACAAAACTACACATCTCACATCCACATAAGTGATATCAAATGAAAGGTAATTAAATATGCTATAAATGACTTTTACATTTGAATTTAATAAATGTTATACTTTAGGAATTATTCACACAATAATTTTAATATCGTAAAAAGCAATACGGAAATTCAAGTTTTACAGCAAAACTAAAAACATTTAAGCTATGCAAATGTACTACAAAAACAAAAGCAATTTATTAAGCTTCATAACCCAGTTTAAATCTTGAAAATCTGTCAATAAATATAGAAGCTATAGCTCAAAAACCTTGAGCGCGCGAAAAATCTCCCGTAGTGCGCCGAGTTATGGAAAAAAAAATTACTTCCGGATACCAGCACCAAATTTTAGTATGTTATTAGGCATGGTCTCTGGACCCCAAAACTGCCGGGAGACAGTCTCTGAAAGGTCAAGGTCACCGAATATGACGTCATTCATCTAGCCGCTCCCGTGTTTAATTGTGACAAAACTACACATCTCACATTCACTTAAGAGATATCAAATGAAAGGAAATTAGATGTACTATAAATGACCTTTACATTTGATTTTATTAAATGTTATACTTTAGGAATTATTCACACAATCATTTCAATGTCAAAAGAAAAATACGGAAATTCAGGTTTTACTGCAAAACTAAAAACATTAAGTTATGCAAATGTACTACAAAAATATAAACAATTTACTAGGCTTCATAACATAGTTTAAATCTTGAAAATCTGTCAATAAATATGGAAGCTATAGCTCAAAAACCTTGAGCGCGCGAAATACTCCCGTAGTGCCCCGAGTTATGGAAAAAAAAAATACTTCCGGATACCAGCACCAAATTTTAGTATGTTATTAGGCATGGTCTCTGGACCCCAAAACTGCCGGGAGACAGTCTCTGAAAGGTCAAGGTCACCGAATATGAAGTCATTCATCTAGCCGCTCCCGCGTTCTTAAGAATGTTTAATTGTGACAAAACTACACATCTCACATCCACATAAGTGATATCAAATTAAAAGTAATTAAATGTGCTATAAATGACTTTCACTTTTAATTTCACTTTCAATTTTAGTTTGTTTAGTTTTTATTGTAGTTGCTTTTAAATTTAATAAATGTTATACTTCAGAAATTATTCACACAATAATTTCAATGTCAAAAAAAATACGGAAATTAAGGTTTTACAGCAAAACTAAAAACACTAAGTTATGAAAATGTACTACACAAAACAAAAGCAATTATAGTACATTTAATTACCTTTCATTTGATATCTCTTATGTGGATGTGAGATGTGTAGTTTTGTCACAGTTAAACATTCTTAAGAACGCGGGAGCGGCTAGATGAATGACTTCATATTCGGTGACCTTGACCTTTCAGAGACTGTCTCCCGGCAGTTTTGGAGTCCAGAGTATATGTCTAATATCATACTAAAATTTGGTGCTGGTATCCGGAAGTAATTTTTTTTCCATAACTCGGGCGGGGCACTACGGGAGTATTTCGCGCGCTCAAGGTTTTTGAGCTATAGCTTCTATATTTATTGACAAATTTTCAAGATTTAAACTATGTTATGAAGCATAGTAAATTGTTTATATTTTTGTAGTACATTTGCATAACTTAATGTTTTTAGTTTTGCAGTAAAACCTGAATTTCCGTATTTTTCTTTTGACATTGAAATGATTGTGTGAATAATTCCTAAAGTATGACATTTATTAAATCAAATGTAAAGGTCATTTATAGTACATCTAATTACCTTTCATTTGATATCTCTTAAGTGAATGTGAGATGTGTAGTTTTGTCACAATTAAACACAGGAGCGGCTAGATGAATGACGTCATATTCGGTGACCTTGACCTTTCAGAGACTGTCTCCCGGCAGTTTTGGGGTCCAGAGACCATGCCTAATAACATACTAAAATTTGGTGCTGGTATCCGGAAGTAATTTTTTTTTCCATAACTCGGCGCACTACGGGAGATTTTTCGCGCGCTCAAGGTTTTTGAGCTATAGCTTCTATATTTATTGACAGATTTTCAAGATTTAAACTGTGTTATGAAGCTTAATAAATTGCTTTTGTTTTTGTAGTACATTTGCATAGCTTAAATGTTTTTAGTTTTGCTGTAAAACTTGAATTTCCGTATTGCTTTTTACGATATTAAAATTATTGTGTGAATAATTCCTAAAGTATAACATTTATTAAATTCAAATGTAAAAGTCATTTATAGCATATTTAATTACCTTTCATTTGATATCACTTATGTGGATGTGAGATTTGTAGTTTTGTCACAATTAAACATTCTTAAGAACGCGGGAGCGGCTAGATGAATGACGTCATATTCGGTGACCTTGACCTTTCAGAGACTGTCTCCCGGCAGTTTTGGGGTCCAGAGACCATGCCTAACAACATACTAAAATTTGGTGCTGGTATCCGGATGTGAACTTTTCCCATAGAAGCATGTCCGTAACTCGGCGCACTATTGAGAAATACGACATGTATAGGGCGTGCAGAACCGGGAAATTTTAGTATGGCAGTACCAAGAATTCCGGGTTCTCTCGTACTAAAATTTTCTCTGTTCTGCACGCCCTAGAGGAGAACAGCCGGAAAGGCAGAAATACGAAAGCATTTTTGCCCAAGCTGAACGGTTCGCGATCGCACGGTCAAAAATGTACTCTATAAAAAAACTAAATCTTTAGTAGGTACCTAAACAGGCTTAGCACCGAATATTAAGTTTTTAATTGTGATAAAAGGTTGAAACGATGGTAAAAATTTTTTTCTTATTAATAATAAACAACCACAATGATTATCGCGTTAAAATCTGCAAAATTACAAAAAATGCAATGTTGTCAAATCTCTTAGAATTGCTCTGAAGTGTCTTGGGTAAAATTTTCATCAAGTATTTGGTTTTGATCTCTTAGAATCGGGGCGAACGTGTCTTAGAATATTGATGTTGGATACTAGTAGAGCTCAATCTCTTTATTTGCTAACTGCTTTTATCTGATTAGGTAGATACCTACAAAATATTGGAATTTTCGTCAAAGGGGCCACAAACGATTTTACCAATAAAGACGATACCGATATAAATTAATGTTCGACATATCGAGATCTAAGATCGTGATAGACGCGTACATCGTATAGGGAACGTGCACGACGAAGGTGCTACCAAATGGTGCCGCCAATCTAAATCATGTAGCCTCTCATGCTGGGGCCACATTGACGGAAACGCCGTTAATTTATCGCGATGAAGGACGATTAACGTCAGTGTCACTTACTATATTTGACATTGACACTTAGATATAGTCATTGACACTTAGATATTGTCATTGACATTGACAGCTTGATTTGACAGGCATGATAGTTTCCTTTATTATCCGCCTGTGTCTCTTTGGTCGTTTAGTGCTGCCACCTATAGTTCGTGCACTTCCCTATATCATCATCCTAGTGTCATCTAGGTGCTTAACAAAACTAAACTTAAACGTGTTAACATAGTTATTACGTCTGCCTATATTATCGTACATTATAATGGTTATAAAGATTCCTAATTTCGGACGCATATTTACGAGTAAGTTCAAGTTTTGACTTTGGCCTTCGCCTCCCGGGGTTTAATAATGTCTTACTTATAACCCGATCTCTACTGTTAAGTATAATAATGGATACCGTAGGAAACTGATTTCAAACAAATACCGTCATCATTTCCCCACTGCGGAACTTGAAAGCAATTTTATATATTCAATATTGAGTTAGGATGGATGCTTTGCAATATTTTTTTCGTAAAACCCATTATCGTATGTAAATATTGACGTATGATTGATTGCAACGTATGTTACTGGAATTTTTCGAGAGGCTTGCCCAACTTTTTTTAATTTATATTGAAGTACCGTGTCTTGTTTTGCAAGCTTCGTCATGGTTATACAAGACTTGTATCACTCTTGAAGTAGGACCTAGATGACAAAAAAAAACCGGCAGCTCTAGGGTGTCATTATTCATCAAATTTCTTCGAGACCAGCAACGCATTGGTAACGCATCTAGTGTTGCAAATTTAATGTCTATATAGGCGGCGGTGATCACTTTACAATCAGGTGGGCCGTCGGCCTGTTTGCCATTCTAAAGCAATAATTGAAATGAAATGCAATGAAATGGAATGTAAATGAAATAAAATTAATTTATTCCAGAACAAGTTCCATAGAATTAAGTACATTAAGACAAGACAAAAACAACAACAACATAAACAAATATAATTAAGCTAAAGCCCACAGACACTACGGATCACCCCGACCCCGGGGTGCCTCCCAAGGAGGTCCCCAAATAAAAATTGCCTCTCATCCGCAGATCCACGGTGATGCTGCCTTCACGGGCCAGGGCGTCAACCAGGAGACGCTGATGTTGTCCCGCGCGCCGCACTTCGACGTGGGAGGCTCCATACACGTCGTCGTCAACAACCAAGTAAGACACAGCTGTAGACTGCCCTCGTGTACTCGTACCATGACTCGCACTTTATACGTGTAATAAGTCACTACCTAAATATACAAATACGAGTAAACTATTCAGTGATTACCGACGATTGTGTTATTTAAAAAATATGTATCATACTCCAGCATTCCCGCTAGCTAAATAGGCTTCTGCCTTAGAGCAACGCGGACTTCGTAGGGAGTGGCCTTGATGTGTATTTCCCCTCTGCCGAGCAATTTGTGCCAGTGATCATATTCGTTCTATAAAACTAGTCGCAATTGGATTAGTCGTCAGACTAAATCTAGTAACTCACCTGAAGAGACCTCCGTGAATATGCCCAATTGTTCTTTATGAAAACCACAAAGCGTTGTCACGTTGCATAATGCACAGGCAGCAGCAGGCAGTCTGGTATTATTGGAATGATGAAATTATATACCTTGCATAAATGCTAACTAAATATTTTTCACTCAAAAAGATACGTATGTATATTATAGCTTTTTTCTACTCCTGCACTTTTATCTGTCTTTTACTTGGTCACGAACACTAATATAAGAACATACATAATATGAGTTCAGAGAGAAGTCTATACTCTATTCCCCATAACAGCACTAGTGTCGTTATAGTCGCAAAACGATAGGTACTGCTAGCAGCCACAGACTTCTAAATCTAGGTTAAACTTAGGTCAAGGATTAAGCGCTCAATTCTATAGGTAACTTGAATAAATTTAGTTCGGAAAGTTTTGTTTGAACAATGAATTTAGTTCGGAAAGTTTTGTTTGAACAATGAATTTAGTTCGGAGGGCGTATCGCACGGTGACCCGGGGCAGAATTGCTCAGAGATGGCGCTGTCTTGGTCACGTGACCAAATGTTCAAGACTATATTATGATATCGGCTTATTTTACCAGTATGAGAATCAATTAGCCCAATATTTTGAGTCCCTTTCGATGATTTCTAATTCATAATAATTTATGTACGTGCTTACCAAGCGCAGGAATGTGCATGAAACTCGAGTAGTACTTTGACAGGTAAATATACACGCACACTAAAGCAAAATCATTGATATAAGTGACATCTATTGACAGAGATTCTAACTTGTAAGTTCGCCTATTGTGCTCCGTCGCTCCGGCTATTGTGTAAACCCGTATTAGCAGAAACTCGGGTAATAGTCATGTAATTTAGAAGGTAAAATAAAGAAAAGTGTAGGTACTCGAGCAACAATATTCTCGAGTTACCATCGAACAAACAAATATAGAACGCCGATTTTCCCCCTTGTCTACCCACATTTTTTTTGATCGGTCAAAAAATAACTTTTTAATTACCACCTAGTTTCATACCCACATGGGTATTGCTCAATTTTATTTTACCCACTGGGTAATATAATAAATTTGTGAAACAAACGCAACCGTTTATTTCACGATAAATGTACAGCTCTTTTTTGTATGGGAATATATTGAATGGAATAAGACGTATAACTGAGTAAAATAGTTTTATTCATAATATATTTATTCTCAAATTTGGCGAAGCCGATCTCCATATTTTATAGATTCTTAGGGCCGTAAGTTTACGGACCAATAACATATTATAAGTTGTATAAACATTGAACAGGCAGACTCAGACTCACTCAATGTGTTATTGAGAGAACTCTTGATTTTCTAGGCTTACAAGTAAACTGGCATTGAACACATTACTTGAAGTTTGCCAAGGGACGCCAAATTTCTCGAATACAGAGATTGATGCGAGTTGACTCTGTCAGTCGTTCTGTAATAAATAAAGTACCATGTTACTATAAGTCAATAAAACTAGCATTGCAAAACACTAGTAATTCAGTCTAATATTAAATTAACTGACTACCTTTTATATGTGTGCATCTCAGGTCTAGGAACTTAGTATTTTGTTCTACGATTCGCGTCACGATTTCAGGTACCTAAAACATATTTTTTAAAGAACAAATCAATTCTGGCATCCTCTCTACGATAAATGCATCTTCCCTTCACCAATTGGAAAATTTAGTTTAGAAACAAAACGAATGACAGCATTATTGGTGACAGCGTAATGTTCCGAAACCTTCTTTATTTTGTGGAATCCTAAATATGGAATGTCAAATATTAATTTTGTACTCGTATAGTACATTTGTGTTTTCACATCACTTGTATTTATTAGAAAACAATAAGATGGGTAAAGTTATAAGGCGATTTGAACGGTCCCTGACTACTAGACTCTCGTATTTTAGTTTGCGTGAATCAAAAAATTGCCCAGAGTTGCAACGTTGCGTTGTCACCGTGACCGTGACATGCGACGTTGCCATCTGTCACCGTTTGTCAGACATCTATGAATGCCTAACGATCGACGACACTTTTGGCTTAGCGGGAGTGACACCGCCTACTAAGCTAGAGGTCCCGGGTTCAATTCCTGGTAATTTTTTACCCTAATAAGCATTGCTTAGATTGTTTTTGTAAAATTTACCTCCGTATTATTATTATTTCTCTTTATTTAAGTATCCTGATTTAAAAAGTAAAACAAAACAATATTTAGTAGGTACATATATATTTCACAATATAAATTTAGTCAAAATATTTAATTAGTTATTTGGCATAAACAGGCTAAATTACAAAATTAATTAGAGCGTGAAGTATTCGATAAAGACGAAAAAAAAAGAAAAAATAAAATTATTTCGGGATTAGAACCCACAACCAAACGTAACCATAAGTAAAAGCTTGAGACCACAAGGCTACGGATGCACACTCAAACGGTGCGTAAATTAAGATCGCTTTTGAAGTGTCAATAGATAAGTCACACACACATGCATACACCATTTGCCTGTGTTTGCGTGAGTTGTGTTTAGGGAATGCAAACCGGTTAACCGGTTAACCGAAAAACCGGTTAACCGCCGGTATTTGGCAACGGTTAATAACCGGTTATCGAGCCCAGAAACCGGTTTTTAACCGAAATGTAAAAAACTGTAGTAAATTGACAAAAATTCTCTAATTTTACCGTATTCCTTTCCGATTACTGATTTGTTTTACTCTGCGAGTTCAGAAACCTTTAAAAATCAATCACAATGGTACTTTTACTATGTTCCTTTGACTTTTTCTGCAGATTGAAGCGATTTGAACATTACACACTAATTTACACACATTACTTGTATTAATTAGCAAACTCTCATCATCTTACTTTTTTCCTTTATGTTTTTCGTCTTACCTGTAGTTTTTTTTAATTAGTAAATGGAGTTTTCTATAGTCAACAGTCAAGTCAGCCTGATTCAATCAATTATAGTTAATAGTCTACATCTTTTCCTTGTGTCCCTTTTAGATCTTAACGTCTGATTCGTAACGGGTTCGCCAAATTAAGAGTTTTTTTTTTATATAATTCTAAACGTACTTTATTTATAAACACCACCATAGGAAACACCAGAGTCACAAAAGTTTTACACCAAAGACAATTTTTTTCAACAAATTTTCAGATAATCGTAATAATTAACTAAAGCTAACGCCGGAAATCACTGCCAAATTGATGTCAAAAACTTGATACTTTGTGGCAAAACGTGCGTAAAACTAATTCCCTACGCAACCTGTTAACCTATATTACTTATACCATTTCTGAAAGAAAATTTCTTCACTTTGTCTATAATATGATGGGAATGTAGAAGTGTCTGCAAATATCTGGTGTAGCAGGTACTTAAGCAAAGTAATGTTCGCAACCGAGTGTTGGTTACCATTCGATAAAGCAATATTTCGTCAATAATACCATACCTAACACTAATATTATTGATGTGTGTGACAATGTTTGGAGGTTTAGATGTTCGGATGTTTCTTACTTAATAACGCAGTATCAACTGAATGGATGGAGATTAAATTTGGCATGGAAGTAGACTAAGTCCTGGATAAGGATACTTTATATCCTGGTAAGGATTTCCCTTGATATAATAACGGGAATAACGCAGGTGAAGCTACGGGTAAAAGCTAACAAAAAATGGCTCACAGTTTTAGTTAAATAATACGCTTTTCCAGCATTGATTTGACCGTAGTTGGGGTTGAGCCACGATGATAAAGAGCAAGAGAAAATTGAACTTAAAGACTTGATCCAACGAAGTCTAGCAGTATTGACATATTGAACAGTATTGGGTTCTGTGGCCAAGGGAGTCGTCATCTATGAGAACACGTGTTACACATGTATCCGCCTCGATGCAAATACTTTACAGCTTTGACGATCGAGCGAGAATAGACGGTGTTAAGTTAAAAAAAAACTATTAAACCAGAATGATACAAAAGTCAAAGTAGATGGCAAAATTGAAGGCACTTGCTGGGTGCCCTGGTGGTCGAAGACATAAGAGAGCGCCATTTAATTTTTCTATGTATTTTGATTTCTTCGATTTTATGTAACACAAAAATGTGGTGTAATTTACGCGCATTAAAAAACTAATACAAAAACATAATGTTCATTTCATATTGTAAATCTAGGTAGTGAATCCGTTTCAAAACAGGCCTTACTTTTTATTTTCCGTCTGGCCAAATTATCACGATATACTGTCAGTAAAGTTCCCATTATTATTGTTTGTTATTTAAGTTGATTTTGTTTAATAATCAACTAAGTAATATTTTAAAGTAGTACTTATTATCATACACTCACAAAAACGACAAAAATGGACGAAAATAAATTAACCGGTTTTTAACCGGTTAACCGGTTTTTTCGGCTACACATCGGTTAATAACCGGTTAAAAAATTTAGCCGGTTATTGCATTCCCTAGTTGTGTTACCCACCTGTAGGTGATTCGCACACAGTGATAGAATATCCAAGTTTTTCATCGGTGAAATATGGTATTTAGCGTGAAAATATACCATTTTTTATGCATTTGCCCAAAATAAAACGTAAATTAATTGATATTTGTCAAATTAGTTTCTTAATATACCCTGCCGTTAGCCCGTGAAGGTGCACCAACTTTTGTATGGGAACGCAACCACCTTAAAAGCCGTAGGAATTTAATTGTTTGTTAAGTTGGTAGTTGTGCATTGTTATCGTAAAGTTAGAATTGAGCGCTTAATCCTTGACCTAAGTTTAACCTAGATTTAGAAGTCTGTGGCTGCTAGCAATAACGTAAAGTGACTATAACGACACTAGTGCTGTTATGGGGAATAGAGTATAGACTTTTCTGAACTCATATTATGTATGTTCTTATACTAGTGTTCGTGACCAAGTAAAACACAGATAAAAGTACAGGAGTAGAAAAAATACTATTAATACTGAAACTTAGCTTTGTGAAGTCAGCTGCAGTAAATTAAACCATAAAGTGGCAAACACACATATCCCAGGCGGATTAGCTTCGTCTATGCATATGCAACAAAGGTCGAAATTTTACATAGGGTACGTTCAGGCTCGAAGCTCTTGTGTCTGAACGTAAATGGAAGCGAATTCAGCGCACACGCTGCACGTTTCGAGCCTTTAAAATTTAAATCCCGGTTATTCAGTCCGACACGTGAAACTCAATTTCCTCGAAACATTGTCACGGAAATGCATCGCGGTATTCCTGTTTGCAATTCCATGTTTATGATTATTCGGTAAATAGTTTCCATGTGCACAGTCAACAGCATAATCAGTCACTTGAGACTAGCGGGGAGTCGGTAGACGTTAGCGTTTTAGCGTTTTTCAAAAAAAGTGTAAGGGCCAAATTTTTGTTTAGTGCCTAAAATGAAGATGAATATTTATAGGCATTTTTACAAAATTGCAGATGTCTCGTAATATTTTAGTGCCTTGGCCTCAATGTGTTTTATTTATTTTTATATGTTGGGCTTTTAACTTTATATTTTGTATTTTTTTGTCAATGGATCCACTGAAAATCAACGTCGTCGGCACCCTGTGCCCCGACACATGCTGAGTGGCCTCCTTCTTGGACACACCACAATATTGTACACGCTTCCATAGACCTAAGTGCAACTTATACCTTTTCAATATTGTTGTAATTGATCCTAATAAAATTTATTTCTTTCTATTTTGAGATTAAAATCGCATTTTCCAAAAAAGGTGACTAGACATGTTTTTCCGTGTACCCTTCATATTTAAGTACCGTTAAATTATACACTTTTTTGGAATACGCTCTGAGATCTGAGGGTCCTTTTAAGGGCCTGGTAATGCCTGGCATGCGTAATGCATTTCCACACCGTTAACACAAAAAAAACAACTGAAGCGTAGAGCGTAGTGAGCGTTAAGTAATATACACATGCGGCAAATGCTGCTGAAAATTGCGTGATATTCATGCATCAACAACGGGCTTTTTTTCCCGCCAGTTAAATGACAGCAACAAAATATCGAGACAGCGATATAATGTATGATTTTTATTATAGCATTAACGAATTCCAACGAATTCTAAATATTTTAGAAGAGAAAGGTTGAAAAATGATATAGCCTCGGGCAGGATTCGAAACTGCACTACCAACGGCTTTCCGGGCCAACACAGGCGCGCTACCAATTGCGCCACCGAAGCTGTAGCATTTTTTGACTAAAATTTATAACTAATATAAATTTATATTGCTTTCACGGTCGTTTAGGACATCGAGAGCTAGATTTTTTAAATTGATCTTTGAAAGCTAATGCAAAAACTTTTTGCATATTTTTTTTCTTTGTACAGGTAGGATTTACTTTGCCCGCTCATCGAGGTCGATCCTGCCGCTATGTAACGGACTTGGCGAAGGCGATAGCGGTTCCCATCATACACGTCAACGGCGACCATCCTGAGGTTAGCTACAACTCACACATATATGATTGTAGTGAATAATTATGATGAAACACACTTTGTAAATCTATTATCTATAAATGTCTGCACTTAAACTATGAAGATATTATAGGTTGACTTATAATTATATTTATTAATTGTATGTGCTTTTGTGCTAACTGTACTTCCGAATCGTATTCTAATCGCGGTTTGATAATTGTATTTAGTTTGAGATTTTTTTTTGGATGCATTGCATCATTTAAAATACAAGAATCTGTGATTGGTTACAAAGCTACTGACGTGAGAATTTCATTTGCCGCTACAGTTTTTTCTTCAGTACTACGTACTAGCTCCGCCCCGTTAGTACGTATTCCGTGGGGCCGATTTTGAGCTTTAGTTACATTTCTTTACTTATTATATTTCGATGGTTTCAAGGACAAAATACACAATTAGATTAAAATATCCTAGAAAGAAATAAAAACTCACTCGCTTGTATGGAATCTCAAATGGAGACCATTTGATTAAAGCCCCAGAATATGGTTACAGGAATACGTTAAGTTCAAAATATAACTTTATCGTAATGGAGTAAACATAGTCAGTTGGTCAAGTGAATGAAACGCATACGTCGGGTACTTTCGGATTGATATTATGACATTAAGACAAAGCAGCACAGTGGACATATTGGAACTCCAGCTTACCCTAACCATTATTGTTCAGTTAGTACAAAAGGCGACGAACATAGCGTTCGAGTATCAGCGGCGATTCCGCAAGGACGTGTTCTTGGACTATAACTGCTTCCGTCGCTGGGGCCACAACGAGCTCGACGACCCCACCTTCACCAACCCGCTGCTCTACAAAACAATACACAACCGAAAGTAAGTCCCATGTAACATGGACGTTGAATAAGGGCTTATACAGATATTAGGGGTCATCCATAAAGTACGTCACACGTTAACGGGGAGGGAGGGGGTTGACGAAGTGTGACATAGTGTGAAAAGGGGTGGGAGGGATCCTAAGTTTCGTGACGTCACACTTCAAAATCTATACATTTAAGTGTCAAAATGCCTAATTTGGGCATAAGGTTTAAAATGTTTTGTTGGCGAGTTGACACTCGTGCTACGCACACGCTCGTTGATATTGATTGTATTAAAAAATAATTTAAATGGAGACAAAACTAATTTCAGATTAGTTTTGGCTTTTTAGGTTTAATTTAATTTAATTTTAATTTTAGTTTAATAAGTAGTTTTAGAATATTTCGGAACTGCTGTTTTAATTTAATAAATTTCTAAATGTAAAATTGCAAAATATGTGACGTCACGCTACGGAGGGGGGTCTTACAAATGTGACAAACTGTGACAAGGACGGGGGAGCGGACTAAAAATCAGGAAATTAGTGTAACGTACTTTATGGATGACCCCTTACAAAACTAGTTTAATCATTAAAGGGCTTAAGGGCTCGGGCTGTTTAAACTCTTATTCGACTTGTGTGGTAGGTAGGTACTAGAGTATTTTATGGGTCACACAAACTTAAAAACAAGCGCATTTTCTGTATACTGTGTACAATACAATATTCAATGGTGTATGTATCTATTGCTATTTTGATCATATAGATTTTACTATTATAAGTGCCTAATTGCCATTTTTTAATTGTTAAGACTAAATAGCTATGGACGAGCGGGACTTCCACACACAGGTACTAACATTGAAATAAGTAAATATATTCTGAAAATTCCTTAATTTACATTATCACTTATGTATATGTCAAACACCCTATATAAATATAATTACCATGAAATTCTTCAACCACAGAATTAAATTTATTCCCGTGTTCGAGTGGAGCTGTGTTTTTGTTGTTTCCCTTTCGAGTATTAAATTTATCTTTATCCCCTCAACTGTGGCAAATAAATATGGCAGTACCCCCTCATCTGTGGAAGCCCGTGGGGCCTGCTCCACAGACAGGCCTTCAAAGTGCACATCCAGGTGGAAAATTACGTTTTACTCAGCTTTTTACGGAGTTACAGTTTATAATTTGAAATAAATCTGCTCTCTATTAAATTATCTTACTGCCAGTGTAAAATACCATATCAACATTGAGGTGTGATATCTGAACAGATGAGTTAATTATAGGGGTACCTAAATTTCTACCATATTTTTTGATATTAAATAAATAAAAACAGATTTCTGGCTACGTTGGTGCTTTCATTATGTAATTCAATATAAAATACACATAATACAGTCATAAAATGGCAGGCTTTAGACTAACAATTTGCAATAAACAACATTTCAAAACTTCACCAAAATGCTGTCAACCCTAGAAATGGTGTTGTAAGGGGGTTTTGAATTACATACATTGTGGCGGGGTACTACCACCTAGTTATTAAATTCATGTTTAAACAAGGAATTAAAGTCATGAACTAGCCGTCACCAATGCAATACTATTGTAGGTGCAGTAGATATCAAGTAAAAAACGATTTAAAAAAGGCCTTTTTTTTCATGCAAAATGACTGCTCCCGAAATATTGAAAAATCACAGCAACCAGCAAGTTTAACCCAGAGAAATTTAATTTCCCGGCATATTCATTAACTAAGCTTTAATATAAAACAATAATAAGTTCTCTCATTGAACAAAAAACATGTAAAAACTTAATCTAAAACAGTACAAATATAATCGAAGTAACAAATATATGGTAAGACTAATATGGACATACCCAGACCATGGCTGAGTTAATGGGAGATATTCCCGGGATTCGAACCAGCGCACAGTAAGCAGGGTTACAACCACTGAGCTAAACGTGTCATCAAACTTGAAAACACGATTTAAAAAAATATTTGGCAATATAAAGGTTAGTCCATTCGGCAGTAGTTAGTCCATGGTGTATCCATGTTATGCAAACGTGCGTTAATGCGCTATCTGTGGGGCGGCCCGGCGGGCCGTCGCCAAGAGTCTGTGACGAAGCCCGAGGGGCCTTGTACCGACCGTTAATTTGTTTTGTGAGCTATTTATCACTTTTAAGAGACTTAATCTTATTTAAATGCATTTAATAAAACACATGATAACTAAGACGTATGTTAATGGCTTTGCAAAATAGTAAAACATTAGAAAAGACTAAGAAATCGTACATGAAAGTTTAGGCTATTAGTTGGCATGTTGTTTTTTTCACAATTTTAACACAGATTATAGTTAAAAACCACACCCAAACTTTTTAAAAACAAAATATGACTTACATGGCATCAGATTTCCGCTTCTTTTTTCATAAAATTGTCTCACTTTAATCGTAATTAACGTACAACACCACAACACACCCGCGTCAGCTTCGGTTTTTGACTGCCAATATTTACGACTTTTTTCAACCGTTGCACATTCAAATGTTAGCTTGCTAGCCGTCTTGCTTCGTTCACATGACGATTTAACGAGTTAAAGAGAGACAAATATGGGTTTCTCTGAAATATAGCAATAAATATAAACACATATAGAGAAAGCCCGTCGGGCCATGCCACAGATGCGCCGAAGTTTTTGCCAAGGCCCGAGGGGCCTTCCCACAGCGGAGGGGATATTTTCTAGAGCAAAGTTCTCATCTGGGAAAACATTAATTTTATTGCGATATTTATTCTAATATAGCCTCTTATTTTCTTTATTGTGTCTCAGTGTATTTGATCATGAGGGATAATTTGAGGGTTATTCTTCAGTAATATTTCTGCGATCACTTTATTCCTCTGGCTCTTTTTCATACTAAATGTATGGAGACAGAGGAATAAGTCGCAGACATATTTCTGAAGTTACCCTTGAGCATTTCTAGAAAAGTTTGTACAAAAAATCGTATGGACACGATCACTGTCACAAAAGTTATGAACTTTCCTATTTTGTTACCACTATAGGTATATATGTATCACTTTCACTGACTATTATTGATTATTTTTCAATATTAAAATATTTCAATATTAAAAAATCATTTAAAATTTTGGTAGGAATCAATTAAGGATCCGTTGTAATTGACGTACACAGTCACCACACGGCAATGTTACACCTCTAAATTAAAAACAGTGGCAAGTGGCGTAACAATCCCGTACGGTGACTGCACCTATTAACTTTTCTAGAAAAGCTCAGTTATGTAATCTTTGTTTGTTTCAGATCAATCCCTGATGTTTATGCAGAAAAATTGGTGTCGGAAGGAGTCATAACAGAAAATGAAATCAATAACATATCGTCAGAATACACTAAGTACTTGCAAGCGCAATACGAAGCTGCAAATTCTTATAAACCCGAGGTGAAACAATATTCTGAAACATCTGACACGTTATTTAGCGAGTGACATCAATCCGTTTATTTCATAAACTGCTAACTACTACATAGAGGTTTTATTCCAACACCCTCTCCTAATTTTATGTTTATAAAATACAAGTTATTAATATAAAATTATAAAAATAACATCAACAGATTGAATAAAAACATAGTCCAATTGAGCAGAGGCGTAACGCAGTTAAGTTCTTTTAACCAGGGCGAATTAACTCACCAAAAACGTTCATCCTAAAAGTTCTTAACAAGTTAACATTATACTATTTTTATGTTTCAAGAACTTTACTTTATCTAGAGCCTTGGTTAAAATATCTGCTGTTTGATTTTCGGTTGAACAATAATCTATTTTAAATCCATTGTTAGCATACACCTCATGGATGTAATGATAACGCACATCAATGTGCTTAGACCGTTTGTTAAAGATCCCAGTTTTTATGAGCTGAATTGCGCTCTGATTATCAATTTTGAATGTGACAGGTACTTTAATGTTGAGATCAACCAGCAAGGATTTTAGGAACATTGTCTCCTTACAACATTCGGCCGCTGCAATAAATTCAGCTTCGGTTGATGACAACGCGACGATAGGCTGTCTACGTGAACACCACGCTACTGGTCCTCCATCCAACATAATAATGTAGCCTGTAGTGCTACGTCTTGTTTTAATATCTCCGGCGTAATCTGAGTCGCAGAAGACAGAAAACTCTAAATCTTTGTTCTTCTTATAGCACACACCCTCTCCTAAGGTGCCTGCCAGGTACCTTAATATTCTCTTTACGGCAACTATATCTTTGCTATCTGGGTTTTCCATATTTCTGCTTGCCATGCCAACCGCGTAAGCGAGATCGGGGCGGGTTTTAGTGGATAAGTATAATAAACTTCCAACAGCTTCTCGGTATGGGAACTTTTGGACTTCCTTCTCTTCAGTACAACTTTTAACATCATCTTCTTGTTTACATGGTGTGTCCACGTATTTACAGTTCTCCATGTTGTATTTCTTCAGAATTTGCTTTGCATATAATGTTTGGGTTAACTTTAAACCTTCGCTATTATCTGTTATTTCCATTCCCAAGTAAGATGTTGGTTTTTCGTAAATTTTTATTTCAAATTTCGAATTTATTTTCTTCAAAGTCTGCCGTATTTTCTCTTTATTAGGTCCTATTATTATTCCGTCATCGACGTAGATTCCGATAATCATTGACAAGTCTTTATTCTTTAGAATACACGGCTCGTTTCTTGCTTGTGTAAAGCCAATGTCTGACATAGTTTTAAGGAACTTTTCATTCCATCTTCTCGGAGACTGGCGAAGTCCATACAGAGACTTTACTAGTTGACAAATTTTGCCTTTTTCGTTGGTAACACCGAGAGGTATTTTCATATAAATGTCTTCGTCTTCTCTTAGTTCGCCATTAAGGAACGCTGTTTTAACGTCAAATGTCATGAAACTGTGATTTCTAGCTGCTGCTATAGCAAACAGAGATTTTATTGCTGATTGAGAGGCCACGGGACTAAATATTTCATCAAACTCAGTATCTTTTTGCTCATTGCCTCTCACTACTAATCTGGCTTTATAAGTTCCATTTTCTTTGACTTTGAATACCCATCTATTAGTAAGTATATTCTTTCCAGAAGCCTTTTCTTTATCTACTAATTTCCAAACTCCGTTCCTTTCCAGTGAATTTAGCTCATCTTGAATCGCTTTTTTCCATTTATCCTTCTCTGGAGTCTTCATAACTTCATTAAACGTAAGTAGGGCATAATCATTGTACCTTACGGGCATTTTTACGGATCTACCACTTCTTGTTGCTCTCTCTAGTTGATTTTCTCCTACTTGACTATCTTCAGAGTCAGTTAATGGACTCTCGTAATTGCTTTCTTGTTCTGAATCTACTACTTCTTTACGCTGGCGTTCAGCAGCATTTTCAATTATTTGTATCTCTTCTTGTTCTTCTACTTCTATATTCTGGTTTTCAACTATTTCTTCTGTCGGTTCTACTGACAAGAACTCTTCTTCTACTTTTTCTCTTAATATCTCGTTATCACAACTTATTGTAGATACTTCTTCGTTCTTTTCTCGCTCAGCTTCTTCTATATATTGTTTTATTTGAAAAAGTACTTCACTCTTATTTTTTAAGGAATTTAAGGGATAGACTTTTGTGTAACTGCTAAAGTCGTCAATTACAGTCAAAAAACATCTTTTTCTGTCCCACATTTCCACTTCTACAGGACCGCACACGTCCGTATCAATTATCTCTAGAGGTTTCTGTGCTCTTTTTCTTTCCGTATTAAATGGAAATCTCGTCTGCTTCGCTTTTATGCACACCTCACAACTATCTAGCATTTTTTTTTCTTCGGCCGTCACTTTATCTATTTTTATACCATCTGCTGCTTTCGGTAGGTTTCGTAACGCACCTTGACCAGGATGGCCTAGCTTTTTATGCCACGTTAAGGCAGAATCATTCTCAATCTTCTTACTGAACAGGGCTTCTTCATTACAGCTCACGGCTTTAGGTAGCTCTAGTGTAAATAACCCAGATGATTCTTGTGTTCCTATTATGGTCTTTCCTCCACTGCTGATCTCAACATTATTTCCCTGAAATAAAACTTGACCACCGCGTTTGGTAATCTCTGAAACTGAAAGTAAGTTATAGGAAAGCTCGGGAACACAGAGTACATTTTTAACGCTACAATTTTGACCTATAAAGTCACCTTCGTAAACGGCTTTAAGGTTACAGCCCTTTTGAGCTGTACCGATCTCAGTTTTATTTGTCTTAACGTTAGACAATAGGTTTTTATCGTTCACCAAGTGAACAGTACAACCGGAGTCTACAACAAAGGTCTCTAGATTGCTACTATCATTCTTATTTTTATTGGCTACTAGTGCCACATTGTCTTTCTTTTTAAAGAAACAGTTCTTTTCTTTATGGTTTGTCTTTTTGCAAATCCTACAGCAATTCCTACAGTCTCTGGCCAAGTGGCCTGATTTTTTACAAATGAAACATTCAATACCTGCTTTAGATCTGGAAGAAGATTGCGCCTTTAAGGCTACCTGGTCAAAAGAACTTCCCTGGTTACGCCTCTCTTCTTCTTTGATGAGCCTAATTTTTAAATTTTTAAGATTCCGATCTTCAGTCGACGTTGACTCCCACGCTGTAATAAAATTTTGGTATGTATCGTCAAGGCTGGTTAAAATTTTGGATTCCACCATCGCATCATCTAGATTGACTTTCAATTGTTTTAGTCGATATGTCAAATTTTCGAATTTTGCCAAATTATCTTCCATGGACAAATCGGGTTTTATTTGGGTATTATAGAAGTCTTGGAGTAAGCTCATTTTCTTTCTTTCTTCCGAGCCTTCGAATATGCTGCAAATTTTTTGATACATTTCATGTGCAGTTTTGCAATCAAACAGATGTGTAACATATTAACATATAACATCGGCCAAAAGACATCCACTACTGGACAGTGAACTCCCCCAAGAATATTGAGGACATATTAATACCGTACCTACCGTTTGGGTACGGAAGTCTTAACCTTTGGCACGCGGACTTATTGTATAGTAGTAGACAACATTATACTTAATTTATTCACCACTGATCAGTGCTGAATACCAAAGGTTTATTAACCTTTTTTAACCGCCTTCATAAAAACTTCAAAACTGTAATTTATTAACAACGCAAGGATTTATAAAATATTATGTTTTAAGTCCATACTTGACAAGCCATTCTGTTGCAGGTTATGTTTTTTGTACTTAATTATGAATTGATGAATAAATGATTGTATTTTATTATATTCAAAAAAGGAAGAAATAAAAGTTTTACCCATCCTTTTTAAATTACTTTTTATATTGGGCAATCGTGTAAAAAAGGTGACGTTGCCAATCTATATTCAACACTATATGACTGGTTGCAGATAACATATTACCAAGAACAGTGGGCCGGCATGGCGGGTGCTCCGCAAGCTGTGGAGACATGGGACACGGGCGTGGATCGGGAACTACTAAAAACGGTCGGCCGAGCCTCTGTCATCACACCTAGCGGATTCGTGAGTAACCTATGTGTTCCAGTAGTACCTATACCATGTTTCACATTTACAGTGCTTAGCTTTCGAACCAAACCCGATCCGAGTTCGAGTTTTTCGATGGACGATCAAAACTGCGCACTATGTTTCCAAAACCTACCTATAGTTTGTCAAAAATGCCGTTCCTTTTCGAAAAGCTAAACTTTTCGGGCTTTTTAAAAGCGCTCTGTTCTTATTGCTTGAGAATTGAATCCCCAGGCGACATAAACTCTGACACAAACACACCTTATACTTAATATGCGTATTGGGCTTTCACAACATATAATGATCATATTATTTCTCTCGTAGATGTAAAAGTTGATTTAAATTATGTGATTTCCTAAAAAGCCAACTCGTGAACAGCTTTCGACATTTCTGGTGTGCCCTAAACAGATTGAAAGATGTGAGATAGGACACGAAATGTATAAAATATGGATCCTCTCACAGAACTGAAGCAGGTTACGATAACAGGGCATAATTCAAGACTTTAGAAAATTATGTTAAATGTATAAGTAATATGAAATGTTATTGTTTTAGAATATCCACCCACATTTAGCGAAGACACATGTGAAAAACCGTATATCAAAATTAACGGATGAGAAAGATCTGGATTGGGCTACAGCTGAAGCATTAGCATTTGGTAAGTGCTTAAAAAATGTCCTGAAACTTGTATAACGCAGAGCTTTCAGGATAAACGGTAATATACAGCGTGGGAGGGACTATACCGACAAACTTTAACTATAGATTCTAACAACTATTAGGAGTAAAAAATGTTATGTGATGTATAGTCGAAAAACGCTTACTTTCCGAGATATTCATTATTTTGTAAATGAAAAATCCCAAGTGTGTAACAAGCCCTAATAAATGTGACTAAGATACCTTTACTATTTTTTTAAAATCCTTTAACTAAACAGGAATTAACCTTCGCAGTATTTGATGGTAAGCGACTACGAGGCCAAAAAATTGACCTTTCGTTTCCATTTTAGCTTTTTTTTTTCTTTTTGATAACTTTTCAGCCAGTAAGGACATGTTTATAACGAGGGGCTTAATTTACTGATTTATTTTGTTCCATAAGACTATTAATGTAAAATGACAATATTCGACCCATGTTGATATAACATTTTTTACTCGTGACACCACCAGGAATTCATGGCTAAAGTATGTCGGTATAGTCCCTCCCACCCTGTATATGTACATATTGGCGGTCAATGCAAACGGATCTTCAAACGCTCCAAGACAGCCCAAGATCTTGTCCTGGGCTTAAGTTTGTTATTACTATTCCCAGCCTATTCCTATTAGTACACTGGCTGACAGGCGCTAACTTATAATCGCCAAATAAAGAACATTTATTCCTGAAAATCTCGCAACGTTAACTTTTATATTTGTACTTATAGAGCGTAGGTATCATTAAAATTTCGCAAAATAAAGAAAACAAATGACCAAACTGGCAGAGTCTCAACTATGCCAGTTTTTTAGGAACACGTCCTATTATAATTAGGATAGGTAAAATAAAATAAAATAACCTTTATGCCGTACCTGGCCATAAAGTGACTTTTTCCGCTTTCTGGCCAAGTGTAGACATAAAATGATGTACACAACACGGGAGTTAATAAAGAAAGCCCTCGATCGCATATTTACGTCCCTCGCTTGCAGCTCGGGCCGCAAACTTCTGCGATCTCGGCCTTCCTTTATGTTACTACCCTAGTTGTATAATGTACTATTATGCCACACCTGGCCATAAAGTGGCTTTTTCCGCACGCTGCGCGTACCTACGGAAAAAACCGCTTTGTGGCCAAGTGTAGACATAAAATGATGTACACAACACGGGAGGTAATAAAGAAAGTCCTCGATCGCATATTTCCGTCCCTCGCTTGCAGCTTGGGCCGCAAACATCTGCGATCTCGGCCGTTCTTTATATTACCACCCTAGTTGTGTAATGTACTATTATATTCGTTCAGGGTCGCTACTGATGGAAGGTGTACACGTGCGGCTAAGCGGCGAGGACGTGGGCCGCGGCACCTTCTCGCACCGACACGCTATGCTCGTCGACCAGGCCTCCGAGGACATCTACATACCACTCAACCACTTACACGGCCAGCAGAAGGCGTTCCTAGAAGTAAGGAAATACGAGTATTTTGACTCTAGTACACATACATAATGTGTACAGTCAAGGAATTTAATTTCCAACCCACCTAAGGTCCAATATCGTATAGCATACTGTCATCATAAGAGCTAGCTAGACTACGACGTTACTTTGACATATCACACGCATTGTTTTGTGTCAGTAACTAGGTAACAGATTAACAACGTTGACATGGTGAACTGAAATTTGGAACGTCAAGGCACTATCAAAAAAAGTCGACAACCGCGGAATCGAAATTCGAAGAAAGTCCATCTTTCTCGCTCTTGCAATATTCGAATGAAAGGAACGCAGATAACGAAATTTAGATTATCGACGTTTGTGGTAGACTTTCCGGAGTCTGGATTCGGAATTATTTTAAAATGTTCTCGATTGACACTGACACCAACTGACACGTATTCGTAATTAGATGAGCAAATGACTTCGCAAAGAGGTTATCTTTAATATGCAGTGACAAATAATACGTATTGACATTTAAATACTATTACTGAAATAGAAATTTCGACCTTAATGCATTGTGAATGCTTAACAACATTTCAATGAAAAGGGTAGGAAATTAAATTCCTTGACTGTACTTTACTTAGATACATATCCGCGACAGTTAGGAGTTTTGGCCACGTTGACATAGTATAAAGACGAACAAGTATTCCAGCTTCGGCCGTTTAGGAGCGCGCGACACGTGTTCACACAGACGCGCGATAGCACGTCGGTGTGAGTGCGATCCATACTGGAGCATTCTTACGCATTCTTGTTTCTTTGCTTGTAGTGCGTTCGTACACGGCGTGCACACATCAAGCTCGCAATGTACCTTTTGTAGAAAGAAAAATTACTGTATTATACTGTGACGTTGATGACCGCCGTCGGCCTCGCGCCTCGCAAATAATTTTAAAAATTTAGTTTTTTAGGGTTCCGTACCAAAACGGTAAAAAGGAACCCTCGTGGTGCGACTCTGTGTGTCTGTCCGTCTGACTGTCTGCCTGTCACAGCCAGATATCTCAGGAACAACTGCTGCTATCGATTTGAAATTTGGAATAGTGATAAAAATTGTTAACCCGAGCTTAGGTATTGGAAAATCTTTGTACCGTTTTTTAACTTTTTTTTAAAGGGGCCCGAAATGGGATGTCGAAAATTAAAAGTAGAGCTATTATATCAAGTGCGGTATCAATTAAAAGGGCTTAATTTGTACATTCCAAAACTGTTTTTACTTTTTTAAGATCTTTAGTCTTTGATTTAAGATGAAATACGTTCAAAAATATACCATTCCCTCTATTATCTCCGAAGTTACTGAACAGAAAATGTGAAATAATTACCGATTATTACTATCGTCCTCAATATTAAAGGAAAATTATACAAGTTTGTACGGAACCCTCGGTGGGAGAGTCCGACTCGCACGGCTTTTTTAATGAATAACCGGCAAACATTTAACCTTGATGTCACCTGATTGTTAAGTGACGCTGAAGCCTAAGATGGAGCATTTTTACCTAAATAATTCCGTTCGTCTTGTTTATTTTGCTCAAACTCATGTAACATTTTCTTTCTGGCTGAAAAATGCCTCGCAAGGCTGATGCCGCCGCCGCTAGAGCCCGAGTTGCATACGTCGGGTTGCTTATTAAGCACTATTTATTTCTTTTCGGAAAACCGTATCAAGATCAGTAGGTAAGTGACTTGTAAGAAGAATTTGTTCACGGATATGCGAGGCTGGATATTCTGTCTCAAGTTGCAACGACAGGGCATGTGTTGTGAAGATGTTGAAGACCAAACAAGACCTGTTGACAAGATATTGTAACTATTACAAAGTTAGCTTAGTGTAAGTCGGGGACAATCTGGTCATCCAGGAAGGATTAGAAAAGGTTAAGGGAAGCATAAGTTGGAATAGAATACATAACAGATTACTATAAAAGGGAATGAAAATGGACGGACATTCTACATAAAATAATCAAATATAGTCTAGATTTGCTCTACGGGCTATTAGAATCTAGTGCAACCGAGCTAAATAAACTCCACTTAATTTATTTATGCGCGGTTGCAGTAGATTCCAATATAGACCGCAAAAATTTTCAATCTCCGGCAAAGTTAACAGGATTCCGTCCGTCTGTCCCATTTCCTTTCTTATTGCATTTTTCCACCCTATTTTAACAGAGTTAAACTCTAAGTCGAGGAGTTGTATTTAATATTACTAAAATATGCTGTAGGTAACTGGTGATAGTTATAAAACGTGAGGCGCGATGTAGTGAGTTTTAGGGTTTACAAATTATAATAAAGTAAAATGAGCCAGACCGCAGATATTTGTGGCCTAGTTTTCTTTATTGCCGACCGCAGTGTGTACATAATTTGTATGTTTTCCCTTAGCCAGTAGGTAAGCGAAATTTTCTCTCCGCGTACGAACTAGGGCTCGCGCTCGTGTCCGGGTTTCGTGTAAACGTTTCTATTACCCGTTTCTGAGTAACACGGACACGGTTTTCTGGCCCGTTCCGCACGGGTAATTAGGAAACGTGTAATTAAGATCCGTTTCCACGGGTACACGGGTACCCGTAGAAACGGATCTTATTTACCCGTGTCTCCGGATCCGTCCTTAACGAGTAGCGAAGGTACGAATCGTGGTACGAGCTAAAAATTAATAGACACAATATTTATAAGTTTCGAGCATATCTTATTCCGTGGTGTAAGTATATATGTAAAGCCGAAAGTCAATAAACAATTTATTGGGTTAAGGGTTCGGCCTTTTAAGAGCAGGTAGTTTTTGCATAGAATACGAGTAGGTAGACATTTTTATATAAGACTTCAAAGTTCAAATACTAGCACTTTTTAGGGTAAAAACGAGACCCTATTATAATTTAATTTTATACTAAGAGTACACTGTCTGTCTGTCTGTCTGTCCCTAGGCTGTATCTCCTGAATAGTGATAGCTAGACAGTTAAAATTTTAACAGACGATGTATTTGCAACTTATTGTAGTTGCAACTAAATTAGTTGCCGATTGATTTCGGACAACTAAAATTTTTAATCGACTAATTAGTTAGACTATTTTTCCGCGACTAATGTTAGAAGCAAATTGAACGGAAAACCTCGGTATGGCTATGATGCCAGAATGAATAGGACATCTTAACGGATGTATAAAAATAAAATATTCATGTATTACTTACGATATTTTGACCATTTCTATGGAGTGAGATCTCTGTGCTAACTATTATTCTCTTTGATAATACCAACTCAATGATCTTAAATTGTGTATTATACGTTTAGTTTGGATGGGGCGAGAGCGAAAGATGAAGCGAGGGACGTAAATAGGCGATCAACGGCTTTCTTTATTACCTCCCGTGTTGTGTACGCGCAGCTAGCGGAAAAAGTCACTTTATGGCCAGCTGTGGCATAAATATTTTAAATGAGCACACGTTGAAAACAAAATCGACCGTATAGATAATAAACAACATGCAGATGTTTCATTCAATAGAACATGTTATTTTTAGAAGATTCGTCGGTCGGCACCTGCACCAAAATGCAACAAACAACTTCCAGGTACCTAAGTAGGATTATCCCATTGTTTTGTCGCCGCTTGACACTAAAAAGAGTTTAACTAATGACAGACAGCAAAATATTGATAATATATCTATGTCTAAGATTTACTCAGTATCGTTTAGAACTTAAAGTTAGAACTAGTATTAAAGTATCAAAATATTAATACAGCACCAACCTACTACATATATTGTTTGCGACTTGTAATCATTGCAGTTTTTCGTTATTTATCGTTATGGGCCATACCCATAATATTGCATTATCATTCAAGCGTTTCAAATTAAACGTGTATACATAATTTTAGCTCAATCGGTTGAAGATATCTGTCAAAATTAGTTGCAAGATTCCACCCAAACCAACATAGTTACAACATACGAGTACCTACAATGTACTCGTAGTTACGTATTGCAAATTATCTATATTACAAGTTAAATAAAAAATGCAAAAACGAGCGACTACGTAGTTTTAATATAGATTTATTCGTGAAATTTAGTCGATTGAAACTACAACTAATTTAATTGTTAGTCGAGCATTCTCACAACTAATTCAATCGCAACTAAATTAATCGCGATTAAAAAATGACGATTGATATTTTTAATCGATTGATTAGTTAACTAAAAAATTAATCGATTAATGCCCATCTCTGCCGCTATAACAACAAAAACTGAAATGGTACGGAACACTTTGTGTGCGCGTTCGACTCGCACTTGACCGGGTTTTTGTTTATTATGTTACTTGTTATGTAAAAGGCTTTAATCGATCCTAACACAATTTAAAATCAAAAAATGAATGTTAATATGTGATTAACAAGTGACATCAACAAATGTCCTTAAAATGTGAAATAATCAATAACAGTTGCCAGAGTTAGTGCGTAGCGGCTCGAAATAAATAGAGAACATTTACTTATATAATCTTCTAAGATATTGCCGGTGCATTTTGTGGATACGTTTTAACCTTATTGCTACGACATAAAGCTTATAATTGGTAGTCAAACTTGTGATGATGGTTTGGGCAGCTATTTCTTTTGTGTCTATTAACAAAAGGGCGTTTGGCGTTCACGTTTATTACCTGAACGCTATTGTGAAAGCCACTCAAGTAAACTTGAATGATTAGCAATTTTAGGATCTATGTTAAAGAAATTAGCAATGTTATCGCAAGTTAAGTAAGGTAACATGGACTTTTTTAGTTCTCGGGTGAAATTCAGTTGTGAACGATCACTTGATAATGACGCTTACGTTTATCTTTTTGCGCCATTGGCAGATGTTCGTTGTTTTTGCGAAGTAATTCATAATTATATTCTAAACTGTTATTTTTAATTGATATTTTAGTATATCTGCAAACCATATTCGTCACATATCTGATATATCATTATAAATAAAATGTTGCTTTTAATTAATAGACTTAGGATAGGCAATAGTTTTTAATTTTATAAAATCAAAACTAGAACATCAGAATAAAATTTCTAAACTAGGTACGAGCAGATTTAGAATAAGAAACAGCAGACAATGTAGAATAGCGATGCCTACTTCGATTCATAATTATAAAAAACATATTTTGAGTAGTTTGCTAAATATGATTTTCCAACACAGTTACAAACTACATATTATTAAACATTCGTACGCCAAAAGAGTTCATCTGAACTTGAAGTCAGCATTAAATAGTAGATCATGGTGCCTTGAGTCCAACTGTTTCGGTTCGTACGTCGTACCCGTTCGGGCCGGTTTTAAATACACGTGTACCCGTCGGACACGGACAACCCGTGAACACGAAGAAACGTTTCTGAGAAACGTTTCCGGTACCCGGCGGGTTCGTGTAATCCGGGTTCTTAGTACCGCCGGTCTTAAGAACACGGATATCCGTTTCGACGTGTAACACGGATAGCGGGAGCCCTAGTACGAACCGGGAAATGCCCGGAGAGACGTTAAAGTTATTTAGTTTCAGGGTTCTTCCAAACTAATTAGGTAATTGCATCGATGCTACGTAATTAGGTGCATTTAATTGTCTAGGTACGTAACCATTACAAATTCAAGCAGGTTAGTAAGTAGGGAGAGCTTGATCAGATCACTACAATTAATATCTGAGCACTTTACTTTCACTGCTACAAAATTTTGCAGTCCCAAAATTCAAGCCAAATAAAAACCAGCTCTTAGTTTTCCATTTCTATATTTTCAGTCGCTTTCTTTATCCTTTATCTTCTTCTGGAAATAACTCGATCGGGGTTAAAACTAGTCATAAAGAACTCGGAACTATAATATCTCAAAGGATGTTCACCCAGCCAGAGACGGGAGAATAAAATTGATGTCGCCAACGGTTTTACGTCGGAAATCTTTTCAACTCGACCCTGGGTGACGGTTTATGAGATTAACGTCCATGTGTGTCTACCTCTAGAGAGCTTAGTTCAAACGGATTACGATTTGCAAAACGGGACTTCACAAGACAGGCTCTTACAAAGTACGCCTTGTACAAATGTATCGCATATTGAACAACATCTTTATAAAAAAAATAGTTTCTAAACAGAAGCCGTTTATTGCATTGTTTCTAGACACAGGCAAGTATTTTCTCACAACTGTACTCAAGCTATTTTTCTTCGTAACGTAGAAAAATAACAACTATTTTACTAGTTACGTTTATTCATACAAAAGCGTACCCAAACTTACGCTTTTTTCTTTGTGTAAATGAATTAAATTTGTTAGTTTGTCTATCTTCTTTGATGTTAATTATTCTCTCTCATTCGCTCAAAAGTTAGCTGGAAGAGATCCCTTATCTCTTATATTATCTGCAATAAAGTGTTTAAATACATACATACGAAGACCAAATACATTGAAAAATTTAACGTTATATATGTACTGTTATCAAGGCCGGATTCGAACCGGCGTCTCTGTCTTGCCGGGACAACGTGCTAACCACTACACCACCTGATCATTTGAAAGATTAAATGACTTGACCGAGATTGATCTTAGCTAGATGTCACCATAATCTGTTTAGCCGTTTATGAGATAGAGGATTCTTTGGCCGAGTTTTGTTTTTATTTAATTAGGTTATATTTATTGTATGAGAGCAGAACGGGAATCTGTTATATATTCTCCAATCTGTGGTGTCGTCAGGTAGCCAACTCTATCCTGTCTGAAGAAGCGGTGCTTGCATTCGAGTACGGGATGGCCTACGACTCGCCCTCGAACCTGTGCGTGTGGGAAGCCCAGTTTGGAGACTTCTACAACGGCGCGCAGATCATAGTCGACGCCTATATCGCTTCCGGAGAATGTGAGCTTCTCAATCGTTTATCACTCATTTATTTCTAGAATTCCTCCTTAGATGGCCAACTGCCTCTGTAATAAGAATGATTAACATCTGTTTTGCTATCTATTCCAGAATTTGGAACCAAACATATTAAATACTCCACATGAAACTACCTACGCACTTGCCTATAAGTTGATAAGTATAATAAGAAACTGAAGGGATGTTTACAAAAACAACATAACTGATTTAACTGATTGATAATTATAGAGAAATATATTTTATGACAGTAGACGTCAAAAAGCTTAGTTAATGTTGTTTTTGTAAACATCCCTTCAATTATTCTCAATTACAGCTAAGTGGATGAGAAGTAACGGCTTAGTGATGCTGCTGCCGCACGGCTACGACGGCGCTGCGTCCGAACATTCCTCCTGCAGGATGGAACGCTTCCTGCAGCTGACGGACAGTAGGGAAGCGGCCCCGGACTCCGAGGCCGTCTGTCTCCACGTCGCCAATCCGACCACGCCGGCGCAGTACTTCCATCTGTTGAGGAGACAGGTAAACTTGATACTTTTAATACTTAATACCCGACACCGCGATACACAAAATCTATCGAAGTACGTACATTTTAGACAGGACTACGACTCACAAGACCTACATACAGACCGTTTTCTGCTAGGTACACTAACCTTGGTCCGAGTGCTCTAGCACACCAACGTTTTATGGTGCTGAGGTTGATTCAGCTGGGGCTACCTACCGCCATGCAGTCCGACTATTGCTACAGCCTTAAAGGCTAACAAGCAAAGAAAAACCGGCCTGAGATGCCGTTGCTGTACTTTTGCCAATAAAGTAGTTAGGCAAACACGCGCTTTATACTATATTTTTTTCCAAGTTCTTCATTCATAGATCTTACCACCCACCGATAGATCTTAGCATAGAGTAAGTTTTAACGACACGTGTTAGGTACTTGCCATACAAACATAGTTAAATTCATGTTTTATAACTTTCCAATAGAATTCACAATTGAACATGAACATGAACATGCATATATCGGTAATAACTTTCTGTTGCTTGAAAATATGATTAAAAAAAATAGTGTTAGGGAAAATTTTCCATATGATTTTTCTACCGGTGTATTGATTCTCTAAAATATTCGTTTCCCATGATGGGAAGCAGACATTAATTTAGTAACATGAAACATAACTGAGCCCACCAGTGCCATTGTTGTTGGTAAACATTACCTATAGGAGTACGGATTTCAGATGGTGCGCAACTATAGAAAGCCCCTGGTGGTAGTGGCGCCGAAACTACTACTACGGCTGGCCGACGCAGTATCCCCACTCGAGGACTTCGCGCCTGGCACACATTTTAATCCTGTCATCGGTAAAGCTTTATCTTTTTTTTTTGTTGCCTTTCTATGTCTCCCACTGCTGGGAAAAGGCACTCTCCCCTCTTCTCCGCCACTCGTCCCTATTCAGTGGAAGCTTTATCTAATTTAAAATTGCTTATTTTACAATCCTGTTCCTTGGCCATCAACACGATTAGGTACTTTTCCAGTCGAGCCAATTTTCCAATGATTGCATTTTATAATATTAGTTTCGAATTAATAATTAATAATGAACTACAGATACTTTTACTTCAACAAAACTCAAATACATATTAAATACTACGCATACCTATCCTTTTACAACAAACCCCTTCAAGAAACCTTTAAAAAGTGGTTTAGTTAGAGTAAACTCTTTTTGCTTAATTGTTCGTGGGTAAAACTGAGAAGTTGTTGCACAAATTAATGTTTGGACAATAATAAACCCCTCCTCAAGGGACTGAAACAGGGCACAGTATCAGAAAGTGTTTATTTGCACAATCCGAGAGTTTAAACTTTTTGATTCTCTTGTGACTTTTTGTTGACTTTGTCTAGACAAAAAGTAACACACAAACAAATGTAGGTAATTACATACAAAGCCATAATAGGGTGATTTTAGAATTTTAGAGAATGAGAAGTGAAAATCAATTTATTTATTTATTTTATTTACGATGCACCAACTATCACAGATTAACAGTTGTGCTGTAAAATCTTTGCCAATTTAACTAATAACTTTTAATTCGAATGGTGGAGAAATAGACTGTTACGAATAATGCACCGTTCTTCATAGATACTGATCCATTTATCGATCATTTTGTCTCCTTGTAACACTCATACTTGCAGGTGACCCGATAGCCGACCCCTTGAAAGTGAAGCGAGTCATCCTTGTGAGCGGCAAACACTACTATGAGCTGCACAAGGAGCGCCTGCGGGCTCGAATTGAAGATGTGGCCATCGTGCGACTGGAGGCGCTCAGCCCCTTCCCACTACAGCCACTGCAGAAGGAACTGAACAAATATGGCAACGCTAGAAGTAAGTGTTATCAGCAGCCATGATGACTTCAAAACGAAGGATCCTAATGTGCTGCAAACACTGCTACATGCTGAACATGAAACTAATCCGGATCCGGAAGCGCTCAGTCCCTTCATGCTCCAGCCACAACTCGACAAATAAAAATGCTAAAAGTAAGTGTAGTCAGCAGGCATGACAAACTCAAACCGAATAGTCCTAGTGAACGACAAGCACTGCCACATGCTGAACAAAGACGAACCTGGGCACGGTACACGGAAAGATGCGACCGATCCTGCAACTGGGGGCGTTCAGCCCCTTCCTGCTGCAGTCGCTGCAGAGAAAACTCGACAAATAAAGTTATGTGTAGGTACTTAGCTGGGATGACGAGCTGAAAGCGAAAGTGAGGATTTAATTGGTGTTATGTTTTTTTCATCACACTTGGTCGTAAAGGGTGTTTATGACACGCGGGCTTATAGACCAGCTAGAGCCAATTTACCTCCCGTGGGTTATAAAAATCTATAACTCCCACGGGAGGAAAAACTGTATGAAAATCTATAACTCCCAAGGGAGTAATGAGTTTAGTTTTAAAATATAGAACCTACCCGTACGTCATTTCAGACTAAGGAGGTCTCAAATCAGCCAAGGCTAATTTCCCATCTTCAAAACTTGGCTACAAACCCAATTATAGTGTATATAAAACTGATATGGTATATTTTACTATTATTTCAGCAATTTTTGCAATTATTTTAATGCTCGCAAATGTGATGAAAAACATTTTATGTATCACGGGCAGCTCCTCCTACGGCGTCGGGCTCCTAATAGACTCTCGTTAGTAATCCCCTTCTTACTACCATTGGTGCACAATGTACTAAAATCAAAATTACCTTATGATAGGATAGGTGCCTACTTAAAAAACAGCGAAACTGATTCTTATTTTTATATATTTTTAGAATTTATATGGAGCCAAGAAGAACACAGAAATATGGGCGCTTGGACCTTTGTCAAACCTCGCTTTGAAAACTTATTAGGAAGAAAGGTGAGTACAGTACATTACACAACTAGGGTGGTAAAACAAAGAAGGGCCGAGATTGCAGATGTTTGCGGCCCGAGCTGCAAGCGAGGGACGTAAATATGCGATCGAGGGCTTTCTTTATTACCTCCCGTGTTGTGTACATCATTTTATGTCTACACTTGGCCAGAAAGCGGCTTTTTCCGTACGCGTAGCGTGCGGAAAACGCCACTTTATGGCCAGGTGTGGTATAAAATAATTTATACTTGTTAGATGCTCATCACAGATCTTACACTTTGTACACGTACACGGCGTATTTTAAACGCGCCGTCGACGCGCGGTTCGTAGCGCTGTCTCTATTTATTTTTAGGGTGTAAAAGCACCAGCGCTATGAACCGCGCGTCGACGGCGCTATGATCATATGAACAGTGTCCCACAAAACCTATACTAAGGTACTGTGGGATCATAAGTATCTATATAAGTTACTTATTTAATAAGTTAAAGTACTTAAATAGTGTTAGTAACTGGACAGAACAATCGTAGCGTGATCTAAAAAAAGTATGGCGTTAGATGAACCTATAGTCTTGCCAATTTAATAAACGGAGCATACAGTAAGAATTATCTAAGGTGTCCGAAAGTTTGTTCATTCTCTATACGAACATTCGGACACCTAAGATAATTCTTACTATAGATCGAGGTTTAGATCAGATTAAAGGATCTTTGCCGGTTCAGTGGTTTGTGCGGACGCTCTTTCAACTAGCTCAGTTTCTCGGGAACTTGCAAAACTACGCCCGGTATTTTAAATTAAGTTCCTAGTTCAACAACTTTGAGAACATTAGGTATCTATATAAGTTACTTATTTAATAAGTTAAAGTACTTAAATAGTGTTAGTAACTGGACAGAACAATCGTAGCGTGATCTAAAAAAAGTATGGCGTTAGATGAACCTATAGTCTTGCCAATTTAATAAACGGAGCATCACAGAACAAAAATAGTTCTCCAGCCAAGTAAACACTCTTGATTCAAGGTATTTTGTGTTTCCTATATAAGGAAAACATTAAATTCTTGCGTTAAGATATAAAATGTCTCAAAGTTTATTACTTAAGCTAAAAAAATGTATACTTAATCCAAGCTCTAAAAAGGTTTTTTTTTTTAAAAAGCTTAATATTCTGGCCAAGAGCGTAAGCGTTTTGGTTTATGTATTGTGTTTTTGGAGTCGAACGTTAAGTGTCTCAAAAGGTTACCTATCTGAAACACTAAAAACGTTAGTCCGAATTTCGTTTCGGCAAAAACTATTCGACAAATATCGTTTCAATTTTTTTTCGTTTGTCCGAATTTTCATTTCGAATTATTACGATTCGGCATTTATTGGTTCGGTTTTTTAATCATTCGACAAATTACGGTTTGCCCTAAATCTCGTTTCACCGTAATATCAGTTCCCCGAAGTAACGTTTCGATTTATTCACCATTCGACTTTTTTCGATTGACTTTGATTTCATTTGTCCGATGTAACGATTCGATTTTTAACTATTCGACATGTGTACAGCTGGCATTACAATTTACAATTATTTATTCTTATACCTGGCAAACTAGTCTGCAAGAATCAACCCGCTTTGTACTTTGATAAAGATAACCTTACCCGCCACATAACTTGTTATAGTGTATTATTAAAGCTAATACTGAGTAGTACAGTGCGATAGTGAAAACTTATTTAAATATGTCTGACCTAACCTACTTTTTTCCTAGCAATTCGTTTTTGTTGGGGGACGCAGTTCAAACCTAACCTATTTTTCTGGTAGCAGTTCGTTTTTGTTGAGGGACGCAGTTCAAACCTAACCTAACCTATTTTTCTGGTAGCAGTTCGTTTTTGTTGGGGGACGCAGTTCAAACCTAACCTAACCTACTTTTTTACCTAATTGAACCTTTGTTTTGAGTTTTTTCCATGCGGGGGGGGGGCTCTGCCCCCCCGTCCCCCCTTTGTCCTTCTGCCTATATAAGTTTTCTGTGAAAGTCACTTCCCCAAACGGCCACTTTTTTATGAACCAACCTAACCTACTGACCTTTCTCTAAAAAACTAATTTTCTTTTCTAAAATAACATTTATTTTAGATTTAGGGAAACATACCTCTGCCGAGAAATAACTTGGGATATCGTTAAAAGGTGAACTGAAAATATGTCTAAACGTATCCAGTGCGAAAAGTATCATTGGGTAAATGAAAAATGGGCAACGAAACAAAATACGTAACAATTCATAGGGCAAGTGAATGAGATGGGAAACGTTTTTCGGACAAACGAAACTTTTACTAAACGTGAAATGGTGAACAGAAAAAAATACGAAACCTGTCATCGGACAAACGATAATAATTCGAATAGTTTTTGGCCAAATGAAATTCGGTGAATGGTTTTTAGTGTTTGCGATAGGTTACCGTCTCAAAACAATACTTAAAGAACTTGTACCAAAAAAACTTTGTTTCTTGGGGTTAAATACTCATAACATAATTCAATTAAGAATTTTATTTCTCCACGGAAATAAGAAAATGCATCGGTTCAAGAGTATGCTACTCAAGGTAAAACTTGATATTATTTACATCAAGAGCCGAAATTTCTTGGGGTATGAAACCGGCAACTTGAAAAAAGCTAATTAAGCATTTATTGAATTGAACCTTTCTTCCATCGAGTGCCGCTAGGTGGTAGTGTCGCCACATCAGCCCCCCTTTGAGACCGGAGGTTAATGGTGTGCAGCGCAGTCTGTGCGTCATGTCGTCGCTTGCAAGTGCCAGTGTGCTCGTGCCGCGTCGGCGAGCGTAGGCGACGGTCGATACCAGGCAGGCGGTGTGTCCCTGTTAGCCGGCGAGGTGGACCAGACCTGTTGACCGGTGAGGGCGAGATCCATGCGTAGAGTATCAGTCGTGTCCGCTGGAGTATTCAAGTCTTGAAGTAGGTTGCGTTAGCGTCCATTGTCGTGGGTCACCAATGTGGAAGAGAGGACAATAGAGAGATCTCTCTCCAGGCGGGTGTTGTGCCTGGGGACCGAAGTCCGAAGGAAGATGGTTGGAAGTGTTATATATTGGAAGTGGGTTAAAAAACTTCGATAGCGGGTTGTAGAACTGTATGGAGATGACAGTCTTTGTATGGGCGTTGATGTCAGCGCCATCTGTCGTGGAATTGATACAACTGTCTTCTTCTTCCATCGAGTGTCGCTAGGTTTTGCCTAGAAACTTAAAAGTCTCAAAGGAAAATTTTTGTGCTTCTTCTTCGGATTAGCTTTGGCTCTTGACTGTAGATTGAAAACATCAAACCAAGAATCGATCGCTCTTGCCTAAAAATTTAAAAGTCTCAAACGAAAATGGTGGTGCTTCTTCTTTGGAATATCTTTGGCTCTTGACTGTAGATTGAAAACATCAAACCAAGAATCGATCGCTCTTGACTAAAAATTTAAAAGTCTCAAACGAAAATGGTGGTGCTTCTTCTTTGGAATATCTTTGGCTCTTGACTGTAGATTGAAAACATCGAACCAAGAATCAATCGTTCTTGCCTACAAACTTTAAAGTCTCAAAGGAAAATTTTGGTGATTCTTCTTTGGAATAGCTTTGGCTCTTGACTGCAGATTGAAAACATCAAACCAAGAATTAATCGCTCTCGCCTAAAAACTTAAAAGTCTCAAAGGAAAATTTTGGTGCTTCTTCTTTGGAATTGGGTAGCATTTTTGGTTTGATGACGAGTTACTTAATCTAAAGCCGTTTTTTAAGAGCGTGCAATATTTCATGCTAAAAGGGTTTTTTTTTGCAGCAAATAAGTAATATCTTAACTCAAATCTCTCCCACTTCCTTTAAAAAATTATAAAGATAGAACTAAACCATTTTGAGTCTCCCTTAAAAAATCATGGTATTTTTAACTCGAGACATATTTATTGGACTAGTTAAGCAATTTATTATTCTCTTTAAGAAACAGTGTGCAAGAGAGTTTTGCGCTTTGAATTGAGATATATTTTTTATCTGTGTACAGTAAGAATTATCTAAGGTGTCCGAAAGTTTGTTCATTCTCTATACGAACATTCGGACACCTAAGATAATTCTTACTATAGATCGAGGTTTAGATCAGATTAAAGGATCTTTGCCGGTTCAGTGGTTTGTGCGGACGCTCTTTCAACTAGCTTAGTTTCTCGGGAACTTGCAAAACTACGCCCGGTATTTTAAATTAAGTTCCTAGTTCAACAACTTTGAGAACATTAGCATGAGAAATTTAACGCATTGAAGCCATTTAAATTACAAGACGCGTGCATATAGTATAGTAATGATATAATATAATAGGTGAATTCAATAATAGACTCGACTCCGATTGGAGTTGGCTAGTGCAGGTAGTGTAGTTAAGTTAGTATGCTAGTGTTCTCTGAGTTGTCGGACAAGGAACTTAATTTCTAATGCCGGGCGAAGTTTTGCATGAATAATAATAATTCTCCGCTATATATCTATTTAGATTTTCTGTTTAGAGTATTAGTTATTCAATTCCAATCATTATACCTACCTCTACATACTATCTATCCACGCCACAGTATAAGTAACCGAATTAGTATTACATACAGTAGTTTCTCTCTCCAACATAATGAATGTAAAAACAGTAGGTAGTAGGTACATAAAAATATACAACAACGGCGAGTTCATATAACACTCACAACTAGAGATGTGCCATTCCCGGGAATATTCCCCGTTTGTATGGGGAATATTCCCGGGAACGGCACATCTCTACTCACTCACAACAAAGTGACGACTAAATTTTAGAGGGAGTCAAATAGAAGACTAAGGTTTTTATACCCAATACTTCCATGTTACCGATGACGATGTCATGCGCACACGGCCAGAAGTTTCAGTTTATTTTGGTGTTTTACAGCTTACATACGCGGGGCGCGCAGAAGCGCCGACCCCCGCTGTGGGAGCCTCCGTATTACACCGGCGAGAAGTGGAGCACGTCCTTCGGGAGCCGCTTTACAACATCAAATGATTCTATCAGCTTGACTATATTTCAAACTAACATTTACCTACCTATTTTTTTACATCTATAACTATTAAAATTATTTAACTGCAAACCGAAAGGATTCACAGTCGATGCTAAGAATTCGTTAAAACCTGGCATCTTTATTTGCCATTAATTACGTTATATGCATAATGCAACGGACAGGGTACCAAACAACGCATTTATTTTTTGTAGATACCTACGCAATGTAAATATGATGTATACCTAATGTTGATGTTTAGGTACTAAGTATTTGATATTATTATGAATAAATGATGTTATTTATCGTTGTAGTGCTTTTTTTTACTAACTATGTGCTTATAACTACATACATAAAGTTATAAATTAGTTAGCCATATGCTATAATACCTAGTCATTGTATTTTTTTTAATAACGACAGCATTGAACTGATTTATTTGTTCGATAATGATCCCATTGATCCCCATCCCTATGTGGTTGTTTGATTGAGTCTTTTTTCGGGGGCCACCGGCACCACTGTTTGGCTATCTACAGCATGGTTGCCATAGAATCTAAACTGTATAATCGATGCCTCACAGCAACTAGCTAAACTTAACCATGGCCGGTAAAGGTAAAGGCAAGAAGAAAGAAAAGAAAGACAAAGAGGAAGGGGGTGACAATAAAAAGTCAAAAAAAGGTGGCGGGAGAGGTAAGAAAGGCAAGTCGAAGGGGAGGTGCAATGTCGATATGTTGACCGACGCGGCGATGGACAATGTGTACTACGCGTGCCACAACGTACAGGAACTGCTGCAGGCCCGCGGGTTCCATCCTCCGGACTTCAACAAGAAGAAGAAGAAGGGGAAGAAATAATGTGACTGGTGATTAAAATGTGATAAAGCTTTTAAATTCAATAAATTATTGTGGGATATAAATAATACAAATAAAAATGTCTGGTTTACTTATATCGATAGCTAATATACCAATAATCTAATGCACCTACATTGGCTAGGAGTCCATGGTGCCCTATTTTTCCACTAGTTTTACTTTTTTAAACTGTTTTTGTCTGATTATATATATGTTGGAAATCTTGCAACAACTTTTCCTGCCAAACCTATGTTTATGAAACAGGAGTCGGATCCAATGTCCGAAATCAGAGCACACAACGTAAAAGGCAAATATGATATTCCATGCATTTTGCTAATACCGAATCAGCTTTCAACACAGATGTCGTATTGGATTGGATACTATGAAAACGCTAATACAGTAATTCGCACAAAACTGCAATAACTAGGGCAGGTACTATAAAATTATCATGCAGGCAGTAGGACCGTATTAACAAGTTTTTTCATCCAAAGTTTTATTTCAAAAAGTTTGTTATATTATTGTAAGTAGTAAAAGCAGCTAAGGTTGGCAGCCAACCTAGGCAACCTTATCCGTGACCAGAGTGTTTGAAGCATTTATTAAATCAGTAAAAACTTCATTATGTATTGTCAATGTCAAAATGTGCTAATTAAACACGTATAGTTTAATTTGAAAATAATCATGAAAAGTACTAAAAACTTAACTTCCTATGAAATTTTGTGTCTATATGTTCAAAACACTTAATAAAATAATCTTACTACCATGCAGCTCATAGTAATAACCTGTATTTAATACCGACTTAATGTTATTTAGAAAGTGCACTAGTACTCATGTTCTATAACACCACAATCAAAGAATCCTGTCCCTGTCTAAACCAATCATGGAATACTGCATCCTACGCGGAAGTAGATTTTAACAGCATTTTGTTCTACTTAAGCCAGTAAGTAAGTATCGTCAGGCAATGTGATAACTGAATAACCACATTTTTATTTAAAAAAACCGACCGCGGTGCACTTTGAAACTGCATAAAATCCGCCATTTTGTTTATTTTAACTGAGTAGTACAGTAGTTTTACTGAGTGACACTCGCACCATCAAAACGAATCTAATGATACATCATTTATCAAAATCGGATGTGCCGTTGAATAGTTACAAGCGGACATAGGAACGGACATACATACTTACATACATACATACAGGTCAAACACATAACCCTTTGGGCTTCGCCGCAGTAGGGTAAAAATACACTTCAAAAGGGTTTTAGATTTTGATTCGGTTTAGGTTACCTAAATTTATTAAATTAGGCACAGCGAAGACTCCAAATCGTCACGGTACAATGGAATCCACCGAAGTACCCACCGCATAAATATCGAATATTGATGAAATGCAAATTGTACTTTTTCCTTAACTGTTACGTTACGTCATTGTCTGCTGCCTGAAATTCGGAACACTTTAGGGTATATTTATTTTCCGTGTTCCGTTACTTACCTACATAATAATTACCTATGCTCAAGAATATTGATTCAGTCAAATTTTAGCACTTGGAGGGCAGGGCACCATTGTCAAGATTTGTCACCGTTCCCAGAAATTAAGATATTTGCGTGTAACCTTATCGATACGGAATCAACAATGCCTTTAGTTCTTCCAGAACAATACGTTAGCAACAATGAGCATCTCAGCGGTAGGCATTGATCTCGGCACGACATACTCTTGTGTCGGAGTATTCCAGAACGGCCGGGTAGAGATTATAGCCAATGATCAGGGCAACAGAACCACTCCGTCGTACGTCGCGTTCAACGAGAATGAGAGGCTGATTGGTGATGCAGCTAAGAACCAGGTAACCATGGAAACACTTAAAATCAAAGGTATGTTAGGTTAGGCCAGTGGTTCCTAAGCGTTATTGCCACATCACGCACAGGCCCCCTCTAGATTTGTATCGTTACCCCTCCAGAAAATAGGTAATACAGACAAGTATATGAAAATACTCAAAGAAAAACGACTTAATATGAGTTTTACCCCTGAGAAAACTTAATTTTACCCCTAAAGGGGTAATTACCCCCAGGTTCGGAACCACTGGGTTAGGCTAACCTAACCTACATATACTAGCCACTCACTTGCTTTTGGTAGCTAGGTATAGCTACCTGTTAATACTCTTATGTTAAAATAGCATGGAGTTTAACGGAGCAAGCCAGTGAGTGGCTAGATGCTCTATGAACTGTAAACCTCGAGTCGCGAGTCTGTCAGCCCCCATGACTTTTTGTACATTTTCCAAAAATTTAATTGACCAAAACATCTATTTAATTATCGAACATGCTTACAACATTTCACGACAATCGGTTGAGAAATGCAACCTGTAGAGGAGCACAGCCGGACAGTCGGACATACAGAATACAGACAGACATACGAGTGCATTTTTGCTCAAGCTGAAACGGAGAACCTTCACTCGGTCAAAAATACGGTTTCTTACCTAAGGAACTAGGTATGCGTTGATATTCTAAAATTCTAACACACTGTTAATTGTACATTTGTAAACGGATGTAAACTTTATTGCAACGTGTTAAAGTCTATGGTGGTCAGTTAACAGTGGCTTCGTTTGTAAGTGGATTTCAGAGCGTTTCAACCGCCGTCATCACAAATCCCGAAATTTCGACGATTCACTTTAAGTATCCCATTATTTTGATAAAATCCGAAAATAGTACCTACTATTTTCATGTTTTGATCAAAAATTATGTAATTTTCAAAAAGATGTCATCATAAATATCGGGATTGGTGATGACGGCGGTTAAAACGCTCTGAAATCCACCCTTGTACAGTCAGCGTCAAATGGTCTGTAGCATCCAAAGCGCCATATACTTATATATATCGTAACACGTCTTTATTTCTATAGGCACAAAGACGTGTTACGATATATATAGCGCTTTGGATGCTACAGATTATTTGACACAGACTGTACTTAGATTACACCTCTTCTTCAGGTCGCAATGAACCCAAAAAATACAGTTTTCGATGCGAAACGATTAATCGGAAGAAAATTTGATGATCCTTGTGTTCAAAATGATCTCAAACACTGGCCTTTCGAAGTGATTGCGGACGGCGGTAAGCCGAAAATAGTTGTGGAGTATAAAAAAGAAAAAAAGAAATTCACCCCAGAAGAAATATCCTCGATGGTATTGACTAAAATGAAAGAAACGGCTGAAACATACTTAGGAGGAACTGTCAAAGATGCTGTTATAACGGTCCCTGCTTATTTCAACGATTCTCAACGTCAAGCCACGAAAGATGCTGGGACGATTGCCGGCCTACACGTACTTAGGATTATTAATGAACCAACTGCTGCTGCCCTCGCATACGGCCTGGATAAAAATTTGAAAGGCGATAAGAACGTCCTCATATTCGACCTCGGCGGTGGAACGTTTGACGTTTCAATACTCACGATTGCTGAAGGATCTCTATTTGAAGTAAGATCCACTTCAGGAGACACACATTTGGGAGGTGAAGACTTCGATAGTCGAATGGTCGAATACTTTGCACAGGAATTCGAAAAGAAATACAAAAAAAATTTGAAGGACAACCCAAAATCAATGAGAAGACTGCGCACAGCCTGTGAACGAGCTAAAAGAACTCTCTCCTCAAATACTGAAGCCAATTTAGAAGTCGATGCATTATTTGAAGGCATAGACTTCTATTCAAAAATTACAAGAGCTCGCTTTGAAGAATTGAACTCGGATTTATTTAAAGCTACGATAGCACCTGTGGAGAAAGCATTAAAAGACGCAAAGTTAAATACAAGGGAAATACACGATGTCGTCTGTGTTGGCGGTTCAACGCGTATTCCAAAGATACAAAGACTTCTGCAGGCAAGTCATATGTTTCATTTTATAGTTTGCTTATGCGAATACTTCTCGATGGTTTTTATCCTACATTCCCATTTATAAATAATTCTAATAGATGGGTTCGATTCGAACCAATATAGGTATTTACTAGAGATATTTTCATAACGTATTTTTAAAATGTAATGTAGAAACACAAATCACCACAATCTTTATCTACACAAAGCAGAAAAGGTGACACCCCTGCTGCAGTGGGCTATATTTTTTTGCTAGCCTATCGTAGTTCGTAGTGTCCCACTGCTTGCAAAGGCGTCCCCCATTGATTTCCATTACTATATATCGCACTACATCTGTATTAGGTACGGTTGGCCTCAAAAATTGCTGAACACATTTGTATCGTGGTGTAGTACTAAAGTGTACAGCTACTTTTGAGGCTGACTGTACTATAGGCACAAAGACGTGTCGATGTAACAACGATGACAGATTTTTTTCAATGTATTTTTATTATTCGTAATTACAGACATTTGCCAATTTGTAGAGCATTTATGTGAATGTAATTTTCAGGATCATTTTGGAGGTAAAGCCTTGAATCTCACCATCAACCCTGACGAAGCTGTAGCATACGGCGCCGCAGTCCAAGCCGCTATTGTTACAGGATCCAAAGACGAGCGCATAGCTGACGTTCTACTAGTAGATGTAATACCGCTGTCTCTTGGCATCGAAACTGCTGGGGGTGTCATGACAAAACTAGTGTCGAGAAACACCAGAATCCCCATAGAGGAGAAGCAAATCTTTACGACATATGCGGATAATCAACCAGCTGTTACTATTCAGGTGAAATAGCTGTGCTAGGCCTTGAGAGAACATTAAACAGTTTTATAAATTACTAGCATTCACCCGCGGCTTCCTCTGCGTTTTTCTCGTTATTATCCCACAGGAACTCTATGACGGGATATAAAGTATCCTATATTATCAGTTCAGGACTTGGTCTACCTGCATGCCAAATTTTAGCTCAATCTATTCTGTTGTTACCGCGTTATTTAGTAACAAACATCCAAGCATTCAAACATCTTCACAAACTTTCACATCCTACTAATATTATAAACTAGCATTTTCCCGCGGCTTCGCCCGCGTTGTTCCCGTTATTGTCCCAAAGGAACTCTTTACCGGGATATAATGTATCCTATCTTTCAACCCAGGACTTGGTCTACTTGCATGCCAAATTTCAGCGTGATCCATCTAGTTGTTACCCCGTTATTAGGTAACAAACATCCAAACATCCAAATATCCAAACATCCAAACATCTTCACAAACTTTCGCATCCCACTAATATCATAAATGCGAAAGTTTGTGAAGAAGATTGAAACATAGGGTACTTTATATCCCGGTAAAGAGTTCCTTTGGGACAATAACGGCAACAACGCGGGCGAAGCCGCGGGAAAATGCTAGTTTAAAATATTAGTGGGATACTAGGACTTTTCTCTCTTCAGTCACTATATGATAGTAATTTATTTTTGAATCCAGTCTAAAACACAAAGCAAGTACCTACCTACTTATTCAAAGCCATATCGTTCCTATACCTAGCCTGTTTAATTTAGGCAGATTCTTTAGATATTTGGACTTACACCTACGTGTTACTGTCATTTGCAGATATACGAAGGCGAAAGAGCGATGACCAGGGATAACAATTTGTTAGGAACATTCAATTTGACTGGTATACCTCCCGCACCACGAGGTTTACCACAGATTGAAGTAAGTACAACCCGGTTTATCCGGTTAGCTAAGGTAACACAAATAATACTAATATCGGCTTCATCGAAGTTATCGGTGTAATCTTAGTTCAACCTAGCCTGGGGAGCTAGCACAACTGCCCGCGTCTTGGCACGTGACAGATCATGGCTTGTCACTTTCCCCTCTATGGATGAATTGGAAAGAAATGGGTAGGTAGTTTATTGCACCAAGATTCGCATCGCGTGGCACAGTTGTGCTGTTGTGCTAGAGGTCTGACAATATAAATCTATTTAAATATCGATTAACACTCTCTACGCTTTAATGTTACGTTAGGTATCATTCGACATCGACGCCAACGGCATCTTAACAGTGAAAGCTCAGGATCGAAGCACTGGGCGGACGGAGAATATCACCATATCAAACGACAAAGGACGTCTCTCTAAGAAGGACATTGAGAAGATGTTACAGGACGCCGAAAAGTTCAAGAAGGAAGACGACGCGATCAGGCAGCGCGTGGAAATCAGGAATCAGCTAGAAGCATATTTATATGGATGTAAAGCGGTCAGTTCAATACGGTGCTACATATTACGTTTACAGTTGATTTATTTTTTGTTTAAGGTGATTTGAGTCGGTCGGTTTTCCATACGAACAAAATGGGTCATTATTTGCTTCTACGGCATCAATTATGTTTAAAACAAGCCTTATTGCAAGTACAATTGGTACTTTCAGGTCTGCGCTATCAGCATCATTTGAAACTAAACGTTTTTTTTTTGCTAAAATTATATATCTTTTTGACTTGTTGAGAGTTTTCATGTCATTTCGCGCAAATAAAATGTATTAAGCTACAAAATAAAACACACTTCAAACTTAATTAATGCCGTAGAAGCAAACAGTGACCCTGTTTTGGTTTGTATGGAAAACCGATTGACTCTCTTCGTCCTCCATAAATCTAAGCCAACATAATAGATACGTGGGCTTGTCAAACATGCACGTGGCTTCGTTTCAGCTTAGTACGGTAGCAAATTACGACAGTTCTTGGCCGCATTTGTGGCATATACCTACGTACCTAATATAGAGTTTCAAACAAATTATCTGAAAGCAGGTAGTGTGATACCTTTTTTTTTTTTTAACCCGGAGAAATGCATGAAACTGCATACCACTACGTAACCTAAGGCCATCGGGGGTGACAGCCAGATGTTACGCATTGGTTATGTGGGGCTCTCCGCTCCAGAAGGGATTGGCCTACCCACTAAAACTCAGGGATGCTTCCACCCTGTGCCTTCAAGGTGATGCCGTGGGATCGCTAGCAAGCCACCACGACATCACCGGCACCTTCGCCCTAGGGCGAACCCTCTCCGAAAAAGGCACACTGTAGCATGGCCAGTGTGCCTTCCGTCACCTGTTTCCCCCCGACCAACGGCCGTCCCCCGGGGAAACCAGGAACCGGCACCGAAAACAAGGGGTCCAATCGTATATCCGGCGCCAATCCCACCCTCACCGCCACGGGAGGACAAACGCCCCTGCCCCGCAGCCGTCGACGGGAGGACACACGTCCCTACCCCGCAGACACGCGCCCGTCCGTTCCTGACCGTCGCCAGCCCTCGTTGCTGGGGACAGTCAGGTTTACGGACCGCGGTGGGCCAGTCCTCTACGTCCCGCTCGCAACAGTCGTGGCCCTCATTGCCATCGAGGTCGGGTTTACGGGACACAGAGAACTAGTCCACCGCCACCACGCAGCGGCACAGGTCACCCGTCTGGTGCCTGCCCGCAGTGCCCCCCAAAAGGAGACGTCGGAGGGATGCTGCCCGTGCCCGACGCTCCGCCCTCGCGTGCCGCACCTGGAGAGTCCTCTAACAGAGGAAACCCGGTGCGGGACCCCCCAACCCCCCCTGACAGGCTCATTCGCAGCATCGGCAAGTGATCAATTAGGGGCCCCTAAGAAATCACTTGCCGTTGCTCCCGGGGTGCACCGGCCAAGACGCTTCCCTTTCCTGCGGATCAACCGGATCAAGAGGAATGAGAAGAATCCAGACACTCTGGGAGGTTTCCTGTCTAGCACCCCAGGTAGTGCGATACCTATCACATTTATGAAAATCGACATCTCTTTTATGAAGTTTATGTATGATCTCCATACCTGCAAATCGTATTATCCGAACCTAAGTAAAACCCCGTAGAAAGAAAAATAATGAAATTCCACGTTACGTTAACGATCACAAATCTCAAAACTCATTGAATTCCAAATAACCGAATTTGAATAACAATATTCCATCGGGACCGAGTGCCGAACAATCGTAGAGACGATATTGGAGAATAAATTTGACACGAATAGCTCAGAAATTACTGTACGTAAAAGTTACGTATTTTTAATGAAAAGTAACGAATAGGCAAGTCTTATCCTCTGACGCAAGGCACGTAGGATGCAGCAGCAGAGAATTTTCTGTTTGTCTGAACCTCATTCCCAAAATACCAGATTCTCGATTTATCAGATTCCTGTCTTACAACATTCCTGTTACACCAGATTATAAAATCGTAAGTTACTCAAGGATCTAAATGATTTTGTTGAGTATATTATTTTAGGCACCTGGTATACAGAAAAACTGATATATCGAGAATCTGGTATTTTAGAAATGCGGTATTTTGGGAATGAGCGAAATACTTTAGGAAAATTGCGGTAATTTGGCTACTTAGGTACCAACAGATAAATCTTTTCCTACGGATGACTTAAAATTAATTAGGCATCAGTAGGAGATTACCAATTCAGTACCTAACGGCTACCTTGCAGGCTATAGAGAATGCGGGTGACCGACTAACAGGAGATGAAAAAGCTGCAGTGGAAAAAGAGTGCACAAACCAGCTACGATGGCTGGAGCAGAACCCCAACGCATCCAAGTCGGATCTAGAAGCTCGCCTGAAGCAAGCCCAGAAGGTGTGCCAGCCGTCCATGATGAAGTTACACGGAGCCGGCGCTGGGCCCAGCGCCCGGCGGAGCAGTGAGGACGGACCCAGGGTCACCGAAATTGATTAACATCAATTGCCTTCCTAACAATTTCGCAACCCATTTCGTAGCGCTACGCTCGTAGCCGATAACAAGGCGTATGTAGCTCGTAGCTGCTACGAGCCTAGCACCCGTGGAGCGGGTTCTTGGTTTAGACAGCGAAATACCCAGAAATAGTTATAACTTTATTTTCAAACAAAGCAAATGGAACTTCCATATCATTGCGTGTTCGTCCTTAGAGAAAGGCATACTATCTTTATTTATTGTATTATAATACAATAATAGTACATTACACAACTAGGGTCATAAAACAAAGAAAGGCCGAGATCGCAGGAGTTTGCGGCCCAAGCTGCAAGCGAGGGATGTAGATATGCGATCGAGGGCTTTCTTTATTACCTCCCGTATTGTGTACATAATTTTATGTCTACACTTGGCCAGAAAGCGGTTTTTCCGTACGCACAGCGTGCGGAAAAAGTCACTTTGTGGCCAGGTGTGACATAAATCATGTTGTATCTTTACATGAAGAAATATCCCCCTGTTCCATCTATCCCTACCGCCAAATCCCCCCTGGTAGAGAAATGTGGATTTTAGTTCCTTTCTTCTCTACCGGAAGGGATATATGGAAATTATTCATCCACCTATCCCTACTAGCTTTCAACCAGTAGGGATAGACGGAACATCTTCCATATATCCCTACTAGCTTGCCCCCTGGTAGGGACAGATGGATTTTTTTCCACATATCCCCACTAGCTTGCCCCCTGGTAGGGACAGATGGATTTTTTTCCACATATCCCCACTAGCTTGCCCCCTGGTAGGGACAGATGGATTTTTTTCCACATATCCCCACTAGCTTGTCTTCTGGTAGGGACAGATGGATTTTTTTCCACACAGCCGCCCCACTATAAATAAAAACAAAACTGTCAATCGCTATTCCTTGAATCGTTCACTGACCGCAAGGGGATAGTCAGTATTAAAACTAGGTGGCGATTTAAAACTAAACGTTAACGTGGTTATAAAATTGAAAAAATAAACATAGCACGACAACAATTAGTTTGTAAATAGATGTAATTGTTAAACACTGTGCCATAGTACCTACGATAGTCATAGTCACACATTGTGTTGTGTTAGGCTAGTGAAGTTATGAGGTGGGGTATAGGTAGGTACCTATAAAGAAAAGTCTTGAAATCACTGTTTTTATAGGATCTATTGGTTCACCCACAAGTTATAATACAGTTGTTACACATGAAAGAAGAATGAGAGGGGTTTCATACCCTAAATCACTAGGATACTGGACAAATTTCAATTATTCGATTAAGTACGGATTAGCGCGCGAGCAGAGTGCAAAACGGACTGACTTCAAAACCACACTCGCAAGGCAACTACTTCTCGGCCGTGCGAGCAGTGCGAGTGCGGTTAGGCCGTCTGGCGTGAGCGGGACGGCAATAATAATATCGACGCGCTATTCCATATACCGAGTAGGCACCCGGCCACGGGACGTTCGCGCGGGTAATTTATGGTTTACTATACAGTTGAATTATTGCAAATAATAATTCTTATAGGTACATAGGTAGATGATGTTGTAAATATCGGGGTACGGTTTTTTGTATGGCGATTGACAGTCCTCTTGTTTTATTAGACCAAGCATTTACCTATATTATTTATTAGATATTTATCATGCTTCAGCAGCTATCCTTATCCATGTCTTATATATATTTGTATATAATATATAGTGTGTAGTAGTGTTACATAGATAATAATAATACTGAATCATATCATTATAAAAAAGGTTTCATGTAGATGTAGGTACCTACTTTCTCAAGTCAAGTGCTGCTTGTCATAGAAAGTGCTAGCCGATACTAAACAAGTGCCTACTTTTCTGAAAGCAGACAAATACTTACATCATTAATGTCATAATTGTCATGCGTATCAGATACGTATTTATACAGAAAGGAAATTTGTATTTCATTATACGCGTTCTTTTAAAATGCCTAGGGAAATAGTAATCTTACAAAGGGGCCGTGGAGAGGTATTGCTTTGCGATGGCTACCAATATCATCGTAAAAAAAATTACAAACACGCAGAATATTGGAAGTGTGCTAAGAATAAAAATACAAAATGTGGCGGATCTGTAACAATTCAAGTAAGTTTTAACGAAGAAGGTTACGACTTCACCTTATCTTTTTATTATTCCGCTTGATTCAACAAATCAATCACTATCATCATCATCCTATAAACGTCCCATCCAATGCTGGGCACGGGCTTCCTCTCATAGATGAGAGGTAATGGCTGTAGTCTTCACGCTGGCCCAGTGCGGATTGGGGACTTTGATCGAGTTACCTTATCTCTATCAAAAGGGGATTGAAAGTCGTACGCCTGAACCGTTTGGCCACCATTGTTTTCCAAGCACATGTCAATAGTAGGTATACTTGCTTATTTTAATACTTATGTAAGTAACTTTATTTTTTTATTTTAGGATCGAAATACTATTTTAAAAGAAGTGCCTCATATATCGTCTTGTTTGCCAGACGTAGCGAAGAACGAAGTCGACATACGTCTAAATAACTGTAAAAAAGAAATTGCTGCAAACCCTGACCTTCCGGTTCCAGCAATATTTGAAAACATCGTCGCAGGGATTGAAGACGATGGACTAGATATGGTAGCCAAAATTCCGCAATTTCGAAATATTAAATCAGCAATGTATAACCATAAAAACAAAGCTGCAGGAACAAGCAAAATGTTTTTCGATAATTTGAAAGAGGTAGAAGTACCGCCTATGTACCAGGAATTCGTGATTGCTGATTATGATTATAATGGTGTACGAATAATCATATTTGGGAGTGAGTGGGCGAAAGATTTGTTGGCTGAGGGTAATGTTTTTTTTATAGATGGGACTTTTAAAATTTGCCCAAAACCATTTACCCAACTGGTAACAATCCATTGCGATGTTGGAAGTTCAATGCAGTCAACTGCCATAATTCCGACAATATATGCCCTGCTGCCAGACAAGAAGACTGAAACATATAAAACAATGTTTCATCTTCTCAAATGTGCGATCCCACGGTGGAATCCTACTTATATAATGGCCGATTTTGAAGAGGCCATCGTTAAGGCTATGCGGTCCGTATTTCCATTTGTTGAAAAAGGGGGATGTTATTATCATTTCACCAAAGCCATATGGAAAAAGGGCAGACAGTTAAAATTAACTGCAAACAGAGAGAAGAGACGAGTAATATCATTATCGGCAGCGTTACCATTACTACCTTTTGAAAGAATCAAAGAAGGGTGGTTATATATTGAATCCCAAATAAGAGAAGAATTGAAAATGGAAGAATTTCAAAGATATTTTAAAAAATATTGGCTGAAGAATGATGATTTCATCAAACAATGGTGCGTGTTCGGTAAAAAACACAGAACCAACAACTATGCTGAAGCCTGGCATTTTAAAATAAACGATAAAAATAATAGAAAATTAAGTTTATATGCCTTGTTAAAAAAATTGTATAAAAATTCGGCAGTTCAAAAAAACATATTTATGTCAATTACCACAAAGACTTCAAAAAAGAGAGGAATGCAGTATACAGTGTGTTACCGGTATGCGGGCTTTTATTAAAACTGATAATAATATGCTTCATTAGCAATCGTTTGCAAGTATTAGCAAATCCTAATTATGCGAATTAACTGCACAATTCAATTTCCTAGATCCGCACTTTAAATGTAGTAGGTGTACTACGTAATTATCGTTATTCATATCGCTGATGCACTTGGTACAAGGCATGTCGTGGTACGGAGGTGAAAAGTTGAGAAAAACAATCCCACAATTAATTCCGTCCTTATCATTACGTTTATGTATGGAGTTTTTTACACAGCTTAAAGAGTTTTTTCTAAAATTTGACATGACAATTACAAAAGTATTGACATTGGCTTGTCAAATTACAAAACAAACATTTATTTGCAAAACTGATATTTTTTGCGTTAAAATGGCTAAAGACACATGTGAATTATCTGACATGATTTGTGCGACACGTGGAAATGTTCCTCAAGCCTTGAGACTTTATCGAGAGTGGTTTCGAAATCAGCGGCATCCACATAATCTTCGTTTGATAACAATGGCTGTCCAGCGAGGTCCAGAGAATGCATGGTCCTATCTGGTTAGTCTGAAAGGCCTATAAACGGAATTGTGCACGTACAACTTGAAGAAAGGATTTTCAATCACTTCAAACAGGTCCAAATGTCTAGTACTCGTATTGCTTTTTAAGTTTTATTTTATTAGTGTTGTTTTTCCGTAGTTTTCTTAAGTGTAGCAATCCTGGTATCTCTAATTGTTGAAATAGGTAGATGCAGGCATTTATCTTGATGTCTTCGTTATAAACATAGAATGAAGGGCTGGCATTTACATCTAATTGTCAATTTAGTACTTTGCTGTACATTGCTTGCAATTAAAATTTTGTTAGAAAATTTATGAAATTGGAATTTTAGTCGATGAATTAAATGAAGGTTATGGTTAGGTTAAGAAACAACGTTACTTTACCCTACTTTAAAAAAAGCCTGCTTGCTGGTAACGCACTGTATACTTAGAGATGAATATATACAGAATGCACAAATGCAATTGTTGACAGGGGATATAACCGTGGGACATTTTTTAGATATGTTAAGATAATTTTAAATTAAATGTGTGTGGTTTTATTTGTGTTGTTATTCAGTCAGACTGCTGCTGCTTACTGATAGTGGAGGTTCGGGTACAGTCGGCATCAAATATATCTGAACATATAAGGCTAGTGAAAAATATCTAAACATGCACTCTAACGCCTTGACAATAGAGTCGTGCAGATATTTGTGAGCACCTTCTTTGCTGCGATATATCTGATGGCGACTGTTGGAAATAATTCCATGTGCCCCTACTAGGGAGCCCAGTTAGTATGGATGGTCGGAAATAATTCCACGTGTCCCTACCAGGGAGCCCAGTTAGTATGGATGGTCGGAAATAATTCCACGTGTCCCTACCAGGCAGCAAGTTGGTATGGACGGTTGGAAAAAATTCTATGAGTCCCTACCAGGGGGAAAACTGGCAGGGATGGTTGGAAAAAATTCCACGAGTCCCTACCAAGGGGCAAACTGGCAGGGATGGTTGGAAAAAATTCCACGAGTCCCTACCAGGGGGCCAACTGGTCGAGATGGTTGGAAAAAATTCCACGAGTCCCTACTGCAGCGGATTTTAGTAGGGATACATGGAACTATATCCCTACTGGTGGGAAAGAAAGGAAAAATATTCCACATATCTCTATCAGGGGGGATATGGCGGTAGGGATAGATGGAACAGGGGGAAATATCTAACAGATAAATCTGAACAGATTATATGCACAAAAAAAAGTGAATGCATTAAACATGTTTCTAGGATATCCGTAACCATACAGCACAAGCTCTATCAATTCGCAACTTCGTTGGTGACACTCCCATGGTCCGCGCGGGGGGCGGGGGACGATGACGTATTGAGCACCGCTACACACGATGCGAATTACGTACGGATATGTCTGCTGATATCCCTAAAGGCCGAAGCAGTTTTTCGATGCTTTCTAGCTGCAAATGCAGTTTAAAGGCAGATTTTATGCAGTTAAAATAACTGCACGCCGACTGCAAGCGGACTGCAAGCGCTTGGTTTACATTTCGATGCAGTTATTACACCTGGAAAAGAACTGCCTGCCATCTGCACTTTTTCAGCCACAACGCAATTTTTATAATAGATATGTATATAAATTATGTACAATTTGTTTGGCTCCACGTCCAATAAGTTTTCCGATCGGCAGACTCATCTTTGCGTATGTGCAGCCGTGACTATATATATACACAAGTTACTCCCCACGACTGACGGCCGACTGAACGCTCTTGTCACACGGCCCCCGCCGCGCGCACAGTTAATATCGCCCCGCTGTACTTCGTCCCCCGTCGCCCGCGGACCATGGGAGTGTCACCAACGTAATTGCCAAGCTATAGTCATAAAATCCTGAATGGTTGGTATTGAATACAATTCATACCTTCTATATGTAATGTCATATCATTTTTTATATATAAAAAATAACAACAAGATTTGTAAACCAAACCATTTTATTACAAAAATATAACAATTACCATAAGAACATTTTGTAATCATTTCAGAAATAAATGCTACGAGCTATTTTGTGCTTCCCAGTGCCTATTAAATAAAATAACATATCGGTAGGTAGTAAATACAGAGAGTCGCCATTCAAGTACTAAAATAACTTATGTATCAAAGTGTTTGTGACATTCGAGTTAAAGCTTTGACTATTACTAGAAATGAAATAAAATTAGGTACATGATAGAGTCCAAATTATTGCCAAGCAAGACAAACAAAATTGTAATAAGCAGGGGTCGAACTTTTGGTGCCGATGACGTCAAGCTATTTACAGGTGATTCAGTTTAGGTTTTACATTGATTTACCGCTACCGTAAATTACCGGTATCGTAAAAATTATGATTTAATTCGGTCACTGCTTTCATTAGTTGGTGTCAATGGTAGAACACACACACTAGAATTAGTTCATAAGTAGGGGTCGAACTTTTGGTACCAATGACGTAAAAACGACGTCAAGATCATACAGCATGATTCACTCCAGGTTTATCGTTACCGGAATTTACCGGTATCGGTGCTTTCCATCAAAAACAATCTCTCATACATAAGGACCATGGGCAAATTTGTATGGGCGGTGTCCCCAAGACCAACAGAAATGAGACATGTGTCAGTTAATAGGCCTTGGCAACACGATGATTTTTTACTATGGCGACGATCACCCCAAGAATGGGGTTTTCTTGGAAAATCGTATTTTGTTTTGTATAGTTTTAGCCGTTTATGGAATGTAAAGTTGCTGCGCCGTGTAACATCACTAAGAGCGTGACACATCACTACGGCGTCATGATAGACGTCGGACTGCATTAGGCGGGGATTGCGCCCGCGTCCTGTGTCTTGGATTGATCGATAATATACCTGAGCCTGTGTTTTCTATAGTGTAATGTTGTAAATAAATAATGTATTTAATGGTAATAGTGTTTGAGTCTAACAATAGGAAGGGCCCAAAAACAGGCCGCTATGGAACACCGCACCGCGCGTTCTCCGTTCTCCCCTCGTGTCATAGAGTACTACTACAACAACATTACTGACAGTTCGAATTGAGTCCACCATAGACGCCATAAACTGCCTGGGGAAGTCCCCAGGGCGGTTAGGGACTACGCGACCAGAAGAGAGGAGGGCGCAGTGAGTGGTTGTAGACATCAGGAGTGCTCTACAAAACGAGGGGAGCACGGAGATCGCGAGGAATGCAGTGCGGTGTTCCACAAGGGCCTGTTTTTGGATCCCTCCTATACAAAACAAAATACGATTTTCCAAGAAAACCCCATTCTTGAGGTGATCTTCGCCATAGTAAAAATCCATCGTGTTGCCCAGGTCAATTAACTGACACATGTCTCATCTCTGTTGGTGGGTGGGGACGTTTCTGCCCATCGTCCAGGAAATTATATTAGCGACTGCTTGACAATATAGGGATCTCGTGTCGCCATAATACCTATTTATCAATAAGTAATCGTTTTTAATATTACTTGCATTATAACTCCTTCTACGCTACATTTGTTCATGTAATTATATTTTCATAGTTCATCTTTATATCACAAATTGAGGTCTTGACACTCAGCGTACAGCAAAACTATCGTCGGGCTGATAGTCGGAGACTACGCTTTTTATGATTTTTGTACAATCAAACACACTGTTAACTGTACATTTGTAAACGAATGTCAACTTTATTGCAATATGCTATGGGTGTCCAGTTAACAATGGCTTCGTTTGTACATATATGAAACTACACATTACGCGGCGGAAAGTACGCACTGGGTAGGTCTTCCAAACCCGGGATCCCGGGATTGGCCATACAAAATATGCCGGGGTGTTGGAAGCCCTAGTAGGCACACAGAAAATTACGCGAAAAAAAACTTCATATTCCACTTCTTCAATTGACAACATTCCATATTTTCAAAAGATCTTAATTCGAAAACCATTTGGGTAAAACTGTATTTTATGCTCAAAAAAAATATTTTTGGATTTTTTTTCCCATTCATTTTGGAAAAAATCGTCAATTAGTGTGAACCGGAAGTGTGACGTCATTTTCCCTGCATTATCGAGAGAGACCTTAGTGCTGAAACGATTAAAAAGTGTATGATATCCGGTTGTCATTTTCTGACATACTTGCCGTAGTTGCCGTCTGTCGTTTATTTGTTTTGAAAATTGTTACAGCTGCTTAGCGGCTTTAGAAGTTTAATTTTCTTACCGTTGGTTCATTTGCACGTTTTCGAAGACCTTAAAAGACTTGGCACTTTCCCACTGAACTCCGATAACGCATTCAAACATTATTAACTTGGCATTCTTTTACCGGACACCGATTTTTTTCATATAATGAAGACATCAGAAAGTTTTTCTCAGGCTGATAGCACCAATCTGCCGCGTGTTGAAATTATGATGATGATGGAGTACACATCGGCAAGTGATAAATATAATCCAGCCCAAATAAGAGGAGCAAAAGCATCGTCTTCCCGAACTTCCTATGTTGACAACGCTGTAACGCCTGACAGTTGTTTTTTTAATCGTAATTGTCGCACTGGATTCTAGTTTTTTTAAATCGTAATTGTCGCTCTGGATTCTAGTTGGGAAAGTGACGTCATTTTCTACATACGCCCTTTTAGAATGAGCTACTTTTCAAACTGCTATTTTTAATTGAAAAATTGAGTTAAAACGAAAAAGAAAAAATACGGGTAGCTTAAAATTCCACCTATTTTCTATCCAGCTCATAAAATGAAGGAGTAGAAAATTTGAAATATTGTCAATTCTGCCAACTACAACTATGTTATAACACCTAATTTGCGCGGCAGAGTGTTATGTCCGGCTGAATACGTCTGAAGGAAGGTCAAGTCAGGTTATCACCATAACATTATATTGTGCCAAGTTTAAGTCAAACGGCATATTTCGTCACCTACTGACAGGTTAGACCAGGGTTTCTTAAACTGTGGTCCACGGACCCCTCAGGGGTCCGTGATACGAAAGCCAGGGGTCCGTCGCATACTAGGTATACTAACTTTCATTATGCGCTTGATTTAATTTTTCTCTGATTATATTCGGAAAGGGTCCGTAAGATTTTTGAAATATTGTAGGGGGTCCGTGACCGAAAAAAGTTTAAGAAACCCTGGGTTAGACGGTATTTAAACATACTTTAAGTTTCGCCTAGCCGTATATTTTAAAATAAAAATTCCCTTAACGATCCCATTTTATTCATAATAAATTTGATCTTTATAGTCTACCTATATACATATAATAAAATTACCTACTTCGATTATTCGAGTCGAATACTACTTCCATCGATGCAGTCATCGATTGTATGGAACGACAACACCTAACAAAACTGACGTTGAAATTTACCTCATAACGCCCATTTTTACAAGCTTTTATTTACGACCGATTGAGCTGAAATTGTGCAAAAATATGAAAATCAGATGACAATGCAATATTATTATACTAAAGCTTGTCTCAATTTTTTTTTGACAGAAACTTATTTAAAATCGTCTTCTATGGTACACCATAGAAGATACTATTTACATTTTATTGCTCAAATATTGTAAAAGGAAACAATTTTGTAAAACCTCAATGTTTTCTCTTTGCTCAAGTTTAAACCCGTCTTACTCGTTTACATTTTCAATACCAAAAGAGTACACATTACCACACCAGTACAAAATAATCATTGTAATCACAGCATCGCTAAACAATTAAATAACATTCTTAAAATAAAATTGTAATGTTAAATATTGCTATGAATAAATACTTTTCAATTAGTGCCTAGTTCACATTGCTTTGAGAACTTTTTGAATAAATCCTTTTTGAATTTCATCGGCTCTGAAATAAAGAAATAGCAAGTATTAGTGATTAAAACTTTGAAAACATTTCAATGGACTTTATACCATTAGACATAAAAAATCCTAATGGGCAATTGTCTCGCAATCTTTTTTTTATTTATTTTACTGAGCAAAACGACGAAACTATTTCAATTAGACGCAAAGTATTTCAATTTAAAATAGAAACATTTTGGTCCTAACATAAAAGCACTACACCATCACACAGTTTCACAAACTGTGAACCAAAAATTGTATCCCTTATTTTCCCTTCCGGTACATTCGACACTAAACTCAAAATACCCCAATGCTTAATACGACCTAACATCTAAAAGACCTAATCTCAAAACGAATGAAACCCGATATACACTTTTCTCGATACGACTCAATTTCAAATGGAATGAATCTCATTAAAACTGAATCCCAAAAGAATCGGTTCCAAAATACCCTAGCCCCAAAATAGGTACACTAAATTCTCAACAGCCAGCTACTACTATACTGAGAATGTTCGAGAAATGTGCGAAAGAATACCAATAATATAAATTTTTAGTATGATTCCGGGACTTAAGACTTAAGACCCGGAAAAAAAATTAGCCGTAAGGGAGTCTCCACTTGTCGACTATGTTCTTCGAAGTTTGGGTAAATATACTCTACCTATGCCGATCACTGATAATTACCGATTATTAATATCATGCTACAGGAAAAATAAAGCGGTTTTTCTAACTTGCAGCGTTTTTTAGAAATTCGCAAAAATCGTAAGCCAAACTTATTTGCTTCTACTGAACTAACCGCGACATATGTCGATGTATGGGGCAACAGTTTTTCAAGAGCAAAGTTAAGTTTGTCCCACCATTCAGTTTATCTCGAATTATCCACGTATCTGCTGACAAGTTTGTACGGAACCCTCGGTGCGCGAGTCCAACTCGCACTTGACCGGTTTTAAAACTGGTTAAAAAAACGACTCACCTGTTACTTGTAACAGTGTGCATCAAGTTGATTATATAGCGCGGACACACGTCCTCGTGCATGACTCGCGCGTGGAAGAGCAGGCCTTGGCACAGGCAGTACAGGATCTCCACCAGCGGCAGGTACTCGGGGATGAGACCCTTCTGATAGCCCCATGATCCGAGGATCTGTAGATTAAAATAGTACATTACACAACTAGGGTAGTAAAACAAAGGCCGAGATCGCAGATGTTTGCGGCCCGAGCTGCAAGCGAGCTTCAAAACTACCGTATACCGTGGTACTGTACTGTGCAAAGTTTACCGTGCTGTGGTAGTGGGGGTCTATTGTTTGGATGCCGAACGTGGGAATACTTGTTTTTTGTATGGAAACGCGCGACAATGAAATATCTGTTTATATTCTCTAATCTGTGACCTTACCTGCAGCGTGGAAGTTAGTGGCGCTAAGGCTATGGGCGTGGAGGGAGCGGCGCGGAACGCGGCGCCGGCGAGGAAGCCCGCGGGCAACGCGTGCAGCGCGCTGTCGCGGCCCTGCGCGCGGCACAGCAGGCACACTACCAGCTGAAACACATCATCATCAGCCTATAATAATAATAAGTCTTGATCACCGTCTCAAGACTCTCGCTAGATGGCTGGATCAGCTGGTCAGATACAGAAAGCAGCTCTTCTCAGGGCTCGGAATCCGGTATTTGCTCCATACAAAAATACCGGTATTCTTTCCGTTCTTATCGTTCTTTGGTTTATTATTTCGTTTTTTAACCAGACAACAGACAATCTAATAATACGAAATCATGACTTAAATACATTACTGAGCTCTATAGAAAAAGAATAAAATAATTCAAAATATTGGGCTATTTCAGGGTTTTTGCAAAATACCGGTTTCGAGCCCTGGGCCTCTTCTGAAACCGGCGCGCATCGTCAGGAGGTTCCTCTCTCTGCAGCCCTAACCACCGGTAGCCTGGGCCCCGCTGCCGGCAGCACCCTAGGGTAGGTTTTTAGGGTTCCGTACCAAAATGGTAAAAAAGGAACCCTTATGGTGCGACTCTGTCTGTCTGTCTGTCTGTCTGTCTGTCTGTCTGTCTGTCTGTCCGTCTGTCACAGCAAGATATCTCAGGATCTACTGATGCTATCAACTTGAAATTTGGAATAGTGTTAAAAACCGCTAATCCGAGCCTATGGGACAGAAAAAGAATCTTATACCTTTTTTACTTTTTTTTTAAAGGGGACCGAAATGGGATGTCATCAATCGAAAGTTGAGCTAATATATCGAATGGGATATCAAATGAAAGGGCTTAATATGTAGATTCCAAAACAGTTTTTATTTTTTTTCTTAGACATGTAGTTTTTGATTGAAGACAAAAACCGTTAAAAAAAATACCGTTCCCCCCCTATTATCTCCGAAGATACTGAACAGAAAAATCTGCAATAATTACCGATTATTAATATTATCCTAAATATTACACGAAAAATAAAATGGTTTTCCTAACTTGCAGCGTTTTTTAGAAATTCGCAAAAATCGTAAGACAACCTTATTTGCTCCTACTAAACTAACCGCGGCATATGTCGATGTATGGGCACAACAGTTTCACAAGAGCAAAGTTAAGTTTGTCCCACCATACAGTTTTTCTTGAATTATTCACGTATCTACTGACGAGTTTGTACGGAACCCTCGGTGCGCGAGTCCGACTCGCACTTGACCGGTTTTTTATAATGTGTTTATATTTTGTAATTTCATTTTGTATTTTACTTTTTATATATGTATTGTAAAATACCTAACCTAAGAAAATAAAGATATACTGGAATAATAATAATAAGGGACAGCATCCGCTGGATGTACACTTTGCCTTTCATTAAATTGTCGAAAGGGCCTCTACACGTTGGCTTCGGCTCCGCGCACGCCTCCCAAAGGGTCGGGACACGGTTGTATTGCTTTTGAATGATTTTATGTGCATGAGGTAATATGTTACTTAAGAGAAATTATTTATTTTTGTCCACTCTTTCGATTATCATCATAAAAATACGGGGTGTTATTTTTTCACATTTGAGTCGGTTCGATTCCCAGACGAAGCAAGTAGTTCTTAGAAAATCTTTAAATGCAGAATTACTAACTTTTATAAATAACAAAGTCTTCTTTCAGCAAAATATCCTATCTACGATATTTAAGGTACTTTCCCTTGATGTCCCAGTCTTAGGACGGCGGACGATATACCAGTGGCGTGGCGTAAAAGATATCCTTGGGCAAGCCGGTGCAGATTTGGCGTACATTTTCCTTAAGAGCTGTACAATAAGGTGCTCAAATGTCTGATATTAGGCAAGCCGGTAGGAATCGAGTTCTTTGGACGCCACGCCACTGCGATATACAACGATGGGACGTATATACAACCTCCCATTGCTTGGCACTGGCCTGCTCTCATAGATGAGTGTGAACGGGCTGTAATCTCAACGCTGGCCTACTGCGGGTTGGTGACTTCACATACACCACCTTTGTATTTCTCATTATTAGGGTTGCCAGATGTCCGGGAAATCCGGGATTGTCCCGGAATTACCGTTCTTGTCCCGTGTTCAGGAATTCCACTTTATAGTCCCGGATTTCGAATACTACTAGTTTTTTTTTCACTATGATACGAGTAGGTACGATACGCCCGCGTTCTTGTTCACTCGTATTTTGTATCGTAACTAAAGGCTAATTCAGCTTGCAAGATTTGAGTTAAGCAAATATACATTGCAACTTAATGAAGAGCTTATAAAAATAGACACGCCAAGTAGATTTTGCCAGGAGTCGCTCACTCCGTGATTTCGCCGGGCGGTTACTAGTACAAATTTCGGCGCTGCGGAGTGGCTTAGTCGTGACCAGAAAGAGCACACGTTATGCTATAGACTATAGAGTGAAACGGTCGGATCCGGTCCGTTCCGTCCGATGTTCGGATCCGAACGTCAGTTTTTTTCGAAAGAGACTACCTCTACCGACCGAATTCGTAACCCTCGGATTATCCCGGAAATTAAATACCTGAATCTCGTAACCCTACTCATGATGTTTCCTTCACTAATGGTAAAATCAAATCATTATTTTGTAATAAGTTCCAAAAAAACTCATTGGTACGAGCCAGGATTGGAACCCTATGTGGGTTCCAATCCTGGCTATTAGTGAAACATATGATTTCATTTCCAAATCATATTATTTAACAGGCAGTATAGTCAAATGACTGCACCTCTATATGGGTTTACTTACTCTATAAATACCGATGTATCCTCCAAAGAAAATGCCAAGCTTCATATGTGACAGCTTCAAAGACTTGAACGCTTTAGCTGGCGTCAGTATTCGAGGAATGATCTGCCGAAGCATCGTCATCGCACAGCCAACCCCGAAAAGCTGCGCTGTGCCCTGCAAAATAATGTTCATCGTCATTTCAACCAGGAAACATTCACTACTGAATACAGGTCTCGTCTCCCCCAAAAACTTCACATATCTCTCTATCTCTCTCTCTCTCTCTCTCTTGTATATGATTCTCAGTTTGTCTACCACCTCTCTTGTCTCATCACTCAACTGCTCAGAGGTAAACCGGAAGAGATCCCTTAGAGGGATAAGTTCGCCTTTGTACATATGCCTTTACTTTGCAACCCTGTACTGTACTTTGTCTTATTTAGTGCAATAAAGTGTTTACATACATACATACTTCAACAACGAACGGTCATACGATTTTTGTGTCCATCGATTTCTTGACAAGATAGATTTTATTTGGCCCTCGCCATGTTGCGAATTTTCAGTAATACGGTCGACGTCACAAAGATGTTTACCTACACTTTTGGACCTTATTCCAAGGTACCTAATAAATAAGATCGAAAAGTGTAAACATATTCTGACGTCGATTAATTTATTTTACTAGCAAGGAGTACTCTTGGTGACAACAGACATTGAACGTCATCGAATGTGTGTGAATGTCGATGTAAACAAGACGAAAATATTTCGCAATTACAAAATGATTTTACCACAAAAATGGCAAAATTATTTCCAATAATGCCAGAAAAAATATTTGGAACACAATACAATATTTACATAAAAAAGGACGGAGGACTGCGTAGCATTCCAATAAACAAGTTTTGAAATTAGTTGTTGACATGACCGGTACTGACATTTTATAGTGTGGTTGTATTCAACTGGTTACTTGGGTTGGGTTTAACTTAATAGGTATTTTTCTTATTTAAGGTATATGTACAGCTTTACGGTAATAAATGTTTTTAACAATAATGAGAATGAAAACGACATATCAACTACGAAAATCAAACGTCATTCATAAAAAGAAGCTGACTTGCACTGTCATCAAATAGCCTATTAAGATAAAGTTAAACAAGGTAACTTCGATTCTCTGAAAACATTGGTTTGACATTCTACAACTATTAACACACTGTACCGACTATACATGACGTATACACATTATTGCCATATGTAAGCTGTTTTTAGCGACACTACTTCAGGGCCAAGTAAAATCTTGTCAGGCTATAATTTATTCTCTTTTTATCACTACACACATACACAATAATACACTACACAGTACTATATACAGTAATTTAACAAATTTACCTTTAACACATAATTGATGCAGTTCCCCGAGTGCGGGCACGCGGGACTCCTGCCTTTGATGCCCGTCACTGGCTCACCGACTTCCTTTGATACTCGAGGCGGTGTGAAAAACCTGAAAATATATCACTTTACTATAATTGCATGTGGGAAAGGACAAAATAGTGTATTACTTACCCAGGGCAGTAATATATTTAAACAATTTACGGTTACGTCTTTCCCTGGCCAGGAAGTAGGATATTCGTGCGCTGCGGGCGGATATTTCCATTTACCTGCGGCCTGGGGCGACGTAAGAAAACTTAATTCCTATTGAATACACCGTGATCCGGTAAAACCTACGTAGCTTGTATTAGAGTGAGGTAGGTATATCATTGAGTAAGCTGGAGCAGATAGGCATAGGTACTTGTCTTCCGCGCATTAGAATAGAGTGCTAAAAAGCCTCAAAATGAGCAAGCTGAAGAGAACAAGGTTCCATGGATGACGCGCCACTGTATTTATAACTGTTGTTCTAATGCATAATTAACCAACTTTCAGTCGCACTTACCAAAACAGAGGGGTCCGTTTCTCATTTTCCCGCTCCTTTCGCATGAGGTAGAAGAAGACTGCACTTCCAAGCATAAAAATAAGAGTTTCCCGGCCGGGCGACCGCCGCAGCCAGCCCTTCATTTCCAGTGTCCTTAACCAATATTCAAATACCTTCACAAAAGATATGATCGTTTTTAAAAAGATTATGCAATACAAGTATAAGATAAACGTATAAAACTAGCATATCAATAGTAGTGACGTAGGTTTCAACAAATGCTAACTAAGTAATTGTTGAAATGGCTTCCACCTCGCAAACATCCAAGACGGGAACAATTTATTGAGCTCATCACACCAACATTCACTCTTACCGGGATTGGAACCTAACACCTTTAGCCCCGTGAACAGCTTTACTCTACCAATTTAACCGCTATCTTTTAATTTTATTTCCTTCTAATTATGAACCCTAACTTCATAACTGAATAGAAATACGCAGATTAAACGAATTCGCAGTTCGTATCTATTTTTCTTTTATTAAATAAGGGGCGGTTTAGTATTGTGCGAGACGACATTTTTTCTTATGTGTTATATAATTATGTACTAGGTCATATTAATGTCATGCTAATCATGACTTCTCAAAGTACCTACGATCAGGCAATCATCCACAATAGTAAAAAAATGTGAATCTATTGTCATTTTAAACTCAACAGACATAAGAGTAATATATAAAGTCATAAGAAATAAAACATATGTTATCTTGTCTGCCATGGAGTCATTATTTTAGGTGGGATATTTTAGAATCTAGAGGATATAATATACAATATCTCACTTCTGACGGTGACCATCTGTTACTTTCTTGACAATCGCAAATTTATAATTCCGTGCCTGAGAAGCATAGCACCTAAGTACTATTATTTACTATAGCTTGGCAACTTCGTTGGTGACACTCACCTGTGTGCTTTTTGCTCTGTGTAGTCGTAATTACTTACCCAAGTTACTACTAACACGAACGGCGACTGACGGAGGCTGCCTCCGGAGGCCCCCGTTCGTGTTGGCGGCAACTTGTGTAAGTAGTTACGGCTGCACATAACAAAAAGCACACAGGTGAGTGTCACCAACGAAGTTGCCAAGCTATAACTTACAGTGTTATGCTTCTGGGTAAATCCGCGGTAAGAGGTAACGTGAGTCACAATTTTCATTAAGTTTTAAATCATCATGATGCAAATTAAAGCATTAATATATCTCTAAAGAAGTGTTACTTATCATCCCTAGATATATTAACACTAAAACTTGTGTCTTTAAAGAAAATAACACGCAATGAAATCGTGACTCACGTTCACGTTACATTTACGCGGATTGACCCTTCTCAGTTACGGAATTTATTGTATCAAATTAGAGCAAACACTACAACCAAGATGTAATTGTAATTTATGTATAATTCTTACCAAGTTAACAAAGAGGTTCACAACCATCACTCTTCGGTATGGGGGCTCAAAGTACACTGCAAGACCGCTGATGGTGCAGGGCAACAATACTGTCTTATAGTATGTGAATTCACTGAAGAATAACCCCCTGAAAGAAAAATTTATTATACTTGTCTTCTTTATGACCTTCAATTTCAGATAATGTTAGGAAAAGATCATTTTTTCAAACAGTCCCTAACTTTAACTGCATAGATAATATATTATTGCAAGTATAAAAACCTCATTTAATCTATGAAGAACTACATTAATTCAACATTTAGCAGATCCTCCCATATTGACTGACTATGAGTATTTATTCGGTTAGTTTATGTATGTATATAATAAAATCGTACAGAAACAGTACAAAGATCAATGGTTATGTACAAAGGCGAACTTATCCCTGTATGGGATCTCTTCCAGCAAACCTTTTAGTTAGTTTAGTTGTTTGTTACCATAATTGAATGAAGTAAGTACCTGAATATACAATTTAATGTCACGAAGGAGCTACCAACAGTGAGGCCAAAAATCCCGGACTTTAGATACAGCTTGAATTGTTCCAGCATCTCTGCTTTAGTCAGCTTCTTGCCTTTCATCAATATTTGAATCTGCAACAACATTTATAACAGTTATTCTTTCGCAAACTAAGATTGTATTGTATGCCTGTAACAGGCAACCATGTAAATTTAGTGAACTTCTGTTGTCACCTGATAGGTATTAGTTAATATTAAATTGTTAATCACTGGCGATATTTATTTCACTATCTGTACTGTGATTTTCTTTCTGTAATATGTGCAGTTTTTATATTTTATCCTATTCTTACAAGAAGGGATGTAACGATACATAGTTTTGCCGATACGATACCGATACCGATATATTGTATTAAATATCGGCGATACCGATACCGATACCGATATCTTAGCTAAATAATGAAGTATGAACTTCAGATATTTGTATGTCATTATTATACCTAAAACTTGGCTATATTTAACAGAGAGTCAACCTTGAAAGTGTAAAGTAAAAATATTAGAAAAATATAGATTGTCAACTCAAAATTCTAATTTATTTTTTAAAAAGAACCAAAGATTTAATTAACATAGTAATTGTCATTGCACAAGGTAATAGACCAATACATAATAAGTCAGTAATTGAAATTACTTTTTGCAGATTTTTTTTCATACCGCAAATTCTTTTCGCATTCTTCAAATATCGGTTGTATATTATCCGCGATACCGATATATCGGTATCGTTACATCCCTACTTACAAATCTACCAAGTACTAATATATTCAATAGAAATAACAGAGTTCAAGGTGCTTGTTAGTTGTTGCCATTTAACCAAATCTACAATAGTATAAAAAACAGACTATACTCTGAGAGACATAATATGGTCTCTTGACACATCATAACACCCGTACAACGTAAATTAGCATTGCTTGGAGAAATTATAAATTATAGATTTAATGGCCAAATAGTCATTGACAATGTGTCAAAAGACCAATGGTACATCTCTCAGGACATAAATTCTGGATTGTGAAGTCTACTCATCAATTATGCTGTATGCTGAACATCAACTAGAAATATCTTTAATCAACAGCCAGCATGGTCGCTACAAGCTATTTTATAACTTAACATTACATAACACCAAAAAATATAGGCTTGTTTACATAGTAGGTACATAGATACTAGCATTACTTAGTTTGGGACAAAATTTGTCTAAGAGTGTGCCCAATATTTCTTTATTTATTTACCCTTTTAATTTATAACTCTTAAGAAGCATTAATAAATAAATCAATAAAGCTTATTTATGTTGCTGTGCTGTCCTTGTTAAATAAATAAATACTTTCAGTTAGATTGTAATTTGTCCATCTTGATTCCCCCACAAATAAGCATTCAGGTGCATTACATACATAGGATTTTAATAAAATCAGGAGCATTATGTGCAGATATACTTCAAAGTAACAAATTGACTTAAGTTTCTGGAAGAGAATAAGAATTATTTATTGCAAGTTTTGTACATAAAAAATAACAATAAGCTATTGTACTGTACCCGAAATTTGCGAAAATTATATAAGAGCCTGTTAAAATAAGAAAATAATTTGAAGTTTTGAATTTGATACCTAAAACTGTAACTTGTTTTGTATGAGCTTTCAAAGTTGGGCTCTTGTGGGCCGGAGTAGCAAACCCGGACTACAAATGAAAGCCCGCTTGGACATTCCCCGGATGCTCACTAAACTAGGGCAAATCCGGGGAAACCCGGTCAGATGGCAGCCCTACCATTAAATAACCCATAAAATGTATGGTAACTTTGTTATGAAATCGTAAGAATAAACGAAAGTTTTAACATGGCATAGTTTGACGTCACAATGCTGGTATGCTTTAGAATAAAGCATTTTCAGTCTAAAAATGTGATCTTAACATTGTTGTGTCTCAGTGACTTTTTACGATATTAGAATTGTTTTTTTGCTACAACTATGTCTAACACTTAAGATTTAAAAGAAATTAGACTACAAAAGGCAATTTTATCAATAACCCAATTTTTCAATTTCACTTTCAAGGTGTTTAAAGCAAAGAAAAGTTGATTCACCCATATATTCTTGTATTATGAAATAAAAAATCTAATCTAATCTAATAACTTTGCTTTTAGAGCAGGTTTCGGATAGTATCAAATTGACAATGCATAACAGTTGCAAATTTTTTTCTTATTTATCTGTTCAATATGAACCTTCTAATTTAAATGCATATCTACAATTCTACATATACACCTAAAAATTCAGGTCAGTTACTTCATCTGTGTTAGTAGTAGTAACTGAGGACAAGTTCCATTTGGAATCTGTTACTGGCCTAGACAAATCACAGCAGCAACATAGTTCTCTTAATATAAAGTAAATTTTATCAAAAATAAGACAAAATTAGTACTTACTTATCAATAGAACTTACCAGGTACACCATAGCATAGAACTTGTAAGACCCTTTGATACAACTCGCAAGCATAGTGCTAGTTGCATCTGTACATTTATAAGTCCACGGATGGATCAACTCATGGCACTCTCCGGTCCCGCAAGCCTTGTCAAACCAAAACTTACTGGCTTCCACCATGTTTACAAATTAACCCTAAACTTCAAACAATTATCTACGCAAATGTTTCAAAGTAAAATACCAACAATAGCATATGTCTCAATAATATTTAACATTGACAATACGGAGCCTATGTTTAAGTGGTTGTAATTTAATAAATTTGTTGTTTGAACAGCTAAACTAGGCTTTGGTTGTATTTATTTACTCGCTATTTGTACTATACAACAAAACAAGAGTAAAACACTTCCCAACTTCAGCCTTCAGCAAGCAAGTGCCAAGTTCTGTCTGACTGACTACTCTGACTGTGATCACTGATCAGATCAGATTGACATGACAGATTCTGTCTTAATCTTTTTTTTTTTATTTATTTGTCCATTCGGACAGGCTAAGACCATGGGCCATACTGCCTTGTCTTCAGTATCTGTCTTAATCTGTCTGTCTGCCATTTCGACAGATGATTTATGGTGCTGCCAGTAATATTTTGATGGTTTTTTATTATTCCACCAAGTCCATCAAATTATACAAAATCGGACCCCGTGCCATACAAAACAAACAGTAGAAAACATATCAGTTGAGGTACTGACACATCACATTTGCTTAAAATTGCTTTTAAGCAAATGTGAACTGCACGCCGACTGTGAGAGAGTTGTGATGCAGTTCCCATACAAATCGTAGGAAGTTGCAGTTGGGTTGCAGTCCGTCTGTATCGGCCCTTATCTGTCAAGTAGCTTCAGTTCTGCGCATGTGCGCGTATGATGGCATTTGAAACATGTTTGAAACAGTCATAGATACCTGACACTAATTTTCGGTTAATGAAAAAAGGTTCTTTCAGTATAATTTCAGCACACTAGGTAACTCCACTAATTACTGAATGTATACCAGAAAAATGAATGCTGTGCAAAAAAAAAACAATTGATTAATTAAACATGTCCTACAAAAAAACTACCCTAGTATTGTTTCTAAAGGGTCTCCATCACGATCCATAATATCGTATGTCCTAAAGTCAAAAGCCATACTACTTTTTCCCTAAACACTTTTGTTATATCATTCTTTTGCCATAATTATTATTTGCCATAAAGTTCTTACGTCCTAATGATCATAAGTCATAATTTTACATTCCATAACGCTCTAAATACCTAATATGTTTTGTACTAATATAGTAAGACAAGACATAAAACTTACGAGTACATAATATACAAAGTCATAAATCGTATGTCCTAAAATCAAATGCCATGCCTACTAGTTTTGCTTTAGGAGCAGCAATAAAAACGGGATCCCTTTGCTGCTTGTTGTTTTGCATCGATACCTTGCCTCTGATAGGCTGATACCTACTATTACCAATTCAGTGAACAATTTGACCTCGTTCATTTACATACAATTGCAATATAAATCGTTTGCCGCCGTACCGTATTTATTTATGATGTGATGTGATTGTGATCATAGTACATTATACAACTAGGGTAGGGAGGGTGGTAAAACAAAGAAAGGCCGAGATCGCAGATGTTTGCGGCCCGAGCTGCAAGCGAGGGACGTTATTAATATGCGATCGAGGGCTCCCGTGTTGTGTACATCATTTTATGTTTACATTTGACCAGAAAGCGACCAGAAAGCGACCACTTTATGGCCAGGGGCTCGTTTCACGAAGCTACAACTCTACAAGTTACAATTTTACAAGTCTACACTTGCAACATTGGTCAAATACAGCAAAGCCATTGACTGATTTGGCCAATGGTGCTAATTTAGACTTATATTTCACGCTAGCCTTTAATCTGTTTTCGGAAATATGTAAAACATAACTAAAATTCACCTAAATAATGTTTTTAAAAGATCAACAACTAAATATAAGGAGATGATTTGACCACTTTTTCATAGAGACTTTGAGTGTTTTGACGTTTCATAAAAAGTGACTGATTTGCTCTGCCAGGAAAGTACCTACTTTATAATATTTTAGGTAGTTTTTTGTAGAGGTAGTTAGTCATTTTTCGTTTTTGCAATAAAAACAAAATAATGTTAAAAGTAAAAGGGGGTCCCCATACAAGAAACGTGTTAGTGACGATCAGTCACAGGACTGTATCTTTTGAACCGTAATAGATAGGAATTTTCACAGAAAGTATAGGTATTTTAAGTGTCGCTAAAGTATCAAGTTATAAAAAGAAAATTAAGTCAACAATTAAAGCGGGTCCTCATACATGAAACGTTTTTTTTCGTCTTTTTCCACGGTAGCCTTTTGTCGCATACGGTCCCGTTGGCAACTCGTCCCGTTGGCAATTCGTCCCCTTGGCAATTCGTCCCGTAAACGCACCTCGCCCCGTTCGCGACTGGTCCCGTTTGCAAGTCGTCCCATTTGCAACTCGTCCCATTCGTGATTCGTCCCGCAAAGGCAACTCGTCCCGTTCGCGGTTAGTCCCGTTCGCAACTCGTCCCGTTCGCAATTCGTCCCGCAAACGCACCTCGCCCCGTTCGCGAGTCATCCCCACACCGATGTCTAGCAGTAAGAACTACATCGAAATCGGGCTATTAATTTTGTCAAGAAATTTTTTGTTGCGTTTGTTGATTCATTTACAACCTTAATGGGATATTGCATACGACTCGCGGACCGCGTGTCGTATGTCTAGAGGTGCCTGCCGTATTATGCACATCAGGCACGGTATGACAAGTGATGGTCAGTGACGGAACGTGCTAGTGGGCATAGTCTCATACTTTTCAATACAGCGAATATTTATGACACGTTCATAGTACGGTCATGATGCGGTGTAGTGGGTAGACCTCTACTCTTCTTACTAAACTCAATATACAATGTACTGTTAAGTTCACTCGTTTTTGTTCACATTCTTTTTCTAGACCTTTTTATTTATCTCAAAAAAATTTAAGCGTGTGTGGCGCACTGCGCACACGCAGCTCAGCGGTGACGTCACGTGCGGGTCGGGTTGATCGAACGACATCTTCACACGTAACAAGGTTAGTGTCTAAAACTTATGAAATTATGCGAATAGTTTATGAGTTTTTTTAGTGTTTTGTGTTACTTATTACAGGTCATTAAAGCAACACATTATCCCTGCATATATGACTTCTAATTCATAAAAACCGTCGGTGGCCTAGCGACTTGAAGGGTCAACTCGAGCACGCTTGCCAATGGCATTTTCTAACGAATATAAGTATTGTATGAACATTGTTGTGTTAATAAACGCTCGTACAGAGAGGATTAAAAGGAAAGTGAGTGAGTAATCTGCATGCTTTATATGTAACCTAAACCACAATCAAATAAATAAATAAATAAATGATCCCCTAGGTCTCGTTTCCCTGTCATGGTGGCAATGGAGGTTCGATGGTTGCGCTGTGGTCTTGGCTTGGTCAACAAGCGTACCTACTCCTAACGAAACGGGAAAATGTACTAAGGTGATGATGATTGAAAGACAAAATAAGCTTACACTTAGTTATTAATTTACTCACAAACATGATCACATGAAATGGGGTCCAAAAAATTACACTTCCTTTGGCACATCCTAAAAGCATAATCCAACATCCTTTGGCACACGTGTCGCCCCACGGGTGGATCAGTTCATTGCACGGCAAGTGCCCCACTTTTGAATACTCTACCATGAATTTACTGATTTCAGCCATTTTAAGCACTGAGTATTTATTTTATTTTTATATGTCACCAACGGGCTAGCAAGCACGGACCATTTAAGCGGACTGTCAGTGCCGGATTAACCACGTAATAAGAATAGCAAATTCTACGGGCCCCGCACGGCTAATACCTGCCTGCTTAGAGCGTATTTTATTTTTTAGGGTTCCGTAGCCAAAATGGCAAAAACGGAACCCTTATAGTTTCGTCATGTCCGTCCGTCTGTCTGTCCGTATGTCACAGGCATTTTACTCAAAAACTACATGATGATTGATGGATATTGATGAAATTTGGAATATAGGTGTCTTTTATGAGCCGCTACTTAGTTTGGTATATAAATAATTAAAATAAATATTTTTAGGGGGGGCACTCCATACATGTTAAAGACAGTAAACATTTTTTTTCAGCAAATATCAACGTGTGGTACATAGTTCGACAGCTCTTTAAAAAACACTATAAGGTTCCTAAGTAATGTTTTTGATTAAGTGAATGTATTTGGAAATAATCGCTCCGAAAGTTGTGTAAATTGTGCCACCCCCCCCCCCCCTCTATTTTCTAAACCGTGCGTCCGAAAAAAACGGCTATGGAACCCTACACTGAGCATGGTCCGACATGCTCTTGGCCAGTTATTTATATTAATCAAGATACGAACCTACCATACGTATCGTTTTTTATTCCTCACTATAATAATTATGTATATAATGACACGTTATTTAGCGAGTGACATCAATCCGTTTATTTCATAAACTGCTAACTACTACATAGAGGTTTTATTCCAACACCCTCTCCTAATTTTATGTTTATAAAATACAAGTTATTAATATAAAATTATAAAAATAACATCAACAGATTGAATAAAAACATAGTCCAATTGAGCAGAGGCGTAACGCAGTTAAGTTCTTTTAACCAGGGCGAATTAACTCACCAAAAACGTTCATCCTAAAAGTTCTTAACAAGTTAACATTATACTATTTTTATGTTTCAAGAACTTTACTTTATCTAGAGCCTTGGTTAAAATATCTGCTGTTTGATTTTCGGTTGAACAATAATCTATTTTAAATCCATTGTTAGCATACACCTCATGGATGTAATGATAACGCACATCAATGTGCTTAGACCGTTTGTTAAAGATCCCAGTTTTTATGAGCTGAATTGCGCTCTGATTATCAATTTTGAATGTGACAGGTACTTTAATGTTGAGATCAACCAGCAAGGATTTTAGGAACATTGTCTCCTTACAACATTCGGCCGCTGCAATAACTTCAGCTTCGGTTGAAGACAACGCGACGATAGGCTGTCTACGTGAACACCACGCTACTGGTCCTGCATCCAACATAATAATGTAGCCTGTAGTGCTACGTCTTGTTTTAATATCTCCGGCGTAATCTGAATCGCAGAAGACAGAAAACTCTAAATCTTTGTTCTTCTTATAGCACACACCCTCTCCTAAGGTGCCTGCCAGGTACCTTAATATTCTCTTTACGGCAACTATATCTTTGCTATCTGGGTTTTCCATATTTCTGCTTGCCATGCCAACCGCGTAAGCGAGATCGGGGCGGGTTTTAGTGGATAAGTATAATAAACTTCCAACAGCTTCTCGGTATGGGAACTTTTGGACTTCCTTCTCTTCAGTATAACTTTTAACATCATCTTCTTGTTTACATGGTGTGTCCACGTATTTACAGTTCTCCATGTTGTATTTCTTCAGAATTTGCTTTGCATATAATGTTTGTGTTAACTTTAAACCTTCGCTGTTATCTGTTATTTCCATTCCCAAGTAAGATGTTGGTTTTTCGTAAATTTTTATTTCAAATTTCGAATTTATTTTCTTCAAAGTCTGCCGTATTTTCTCTTTATTAGGTCCTATTATTATTCCGTCATCGACGTAGATTCCGATAATCATTGACAAGTCTTTATTCTTTAGAATACACGGCTCGTTTCTTGCTTGTGTAAAGCCAATGTCTGACATAGTTTTAAGGAACTTTTCATTCCATCTTCTCGGAGACTGGCGAAGTCCATACAGAGACTTTACTAGTTGACAAATTTTGCCTTTTTCGTTGGTAACACCGAGAGGTATTTTCATATAAATGTCTTCGTCTTCTCTTAGTTCGCCATTAAGGAACGCTGTTTTAACGTCAAATGTCATGAAACTGTGATTTCTAGCTGCTGCTATAGCAAACAGAGATTTTATTGCTGATTGAGAGGCCACGGGACTAAATATTTCATCAAACTCAGTATCTTTTTGCTCATTGCCTCTCACTACTAATCTGGCTTTATAAGTTCCATTTTCTTTGACTTTGAATACCCATCTATTAGTAAGTATATTCTTTCCAGAGGCCTTTTCTTTATCTACTAATTTCCAAACTCCGTTCCTTTCCAGTGAATTTAGCTCATCTTGAATCGCTTTTTTCCATTTTTCCTTCTCTGGAGTCTTCATAACTTCATTAAACGTAAGTAGGGCATAATCATTGTACCTTACGGGCATTTTTACGGATCTACCACTTCTTGTTGCTCTCTCTAGTTGATTTTCTCCTACTTGACTATCTTCAGAGTCAGTCAATGGACTCTCGTAATTGCTTTCTTGTTCTGAATCTACTACTTCTTCACGCTGGCGTTCAGCAGCATTTTCAATTATTTGTATCTCTTCTTGTTCTTCTACTTCTATATTCTGGTTTTCAACTATTTCTTCTGTCGGTTCTACTGACAAGAACTCTCCTTCTACTTTTTCTCTTAATATCTCGTTATCACAACTTATTGTAGATACTTCTTCGTTCTTTTCTCGCTCAGCTTCTTCTATATATTGTTTTATGTGAAAAAGTACTTCACTCTTATTTTTTAAGGAATTTAAGGGATAGACTTTTGTGTAACTGCTAAAGTCGTCAATTACAGTCAAAAAACATCTTTTTCTGTCCCACGTTTCCACTTCTACAGGACCGCACAAGTCCGTATCAATTATCTCTAGAGGTTTCTGTGCTCTTTTTCTTTCCGTATTAAATGGAAAACTCGTCTGCTTCGCTTTTATGCACACCTCACAACTATCTAGCATTTTTTTTTCTTCGGCCGTCACTTTATCTATTTTTATACCATCTGCTGCTTTTGGTAGGTTTCGTAACGCACCTTGACCAGGATGGCCTAGCTTTTTATGCCACGTTATTTAGCGAGTGACATCAATCCGTTTATTTCATAAACTGCTAACTACTACATAGAGGTTTTATTCCAACACCCTCTCCTAATTTTATGTTTATAAAATACAAGTTATTAATATAAAATTATAAAAATAACATCAACAGATTGAATAAAAACATAGTCCAACTGAGCAGAGGCGTAACGCAGTTAAGTTCTTTTAACCAGGGCGAATTAACTCACCAAAAACGTTCATCCTAAAAGTTCTTAACAAGTTAACATTATACTATTTTTATGTTTCAAGAACTTTACTTTATCTAGAGCCTTGGTTAAAATATCTGCTGTTTGATTTTCGGTTGAACAATAATCTATTTTAAATCCATTGTTAGCATACACCTCATGGATGTAATGATAACGCACATCAATGTGCTTAGACCGGTTGTTAAAGATCCCAGTTTTTATGAGCTGAATTGCGCTCTGATTATCAATTTTGAATGTGACAGGTACTTTAATGTTGAGATCAACCAGCAAGGATTTTAGGAACATTGTCTCCTTACAACATTCGGCCGCTGCAATAAATTCAGCTTCGGTTGATGACAACGCGACGATAGGCTGTCTACGTGAACACCACGCTACTGGTCCTCCATCCAACATAATAATGTAGCCTGTAGTGCTCCGTCTTGTTTTAATATCTCCGGCGTAATCTGAATCGCAGAAGACAGAAAACTCTAAATCTTTGTTCTTCTTATAGCACACACCCTCTCCTAAGGTGCCTGCCAGGTACCTTAATATTCTCTTTACGGCAACTATATCTTTGCTATCTGGGTTTTCCATATTTCTGCTTGCCATGCCAACCGCGTAAGCGAGATCGGGGCGGGTTTTAGTGGATAAGTATAATAAACTTCCAACAGCTTCTCGGTATGGGAACTTTTGGACTTCCTTCTCTTCAGTACAACTTTTAACATCATCTTCTTGTTTACATGGTGTGTCCACGTATTTACAGTTCTCCATGTTGTATTTCTTCAGAATTTGCTTTGCATATAATGTTTGGGTTAACTTTAAACCTTCGCTGTTATCTGTTATTTCCATTCCCAAGTAAGATGTTGGTTTTTCGTAAATTTTTATTTCAAATTTCGAATTTATTTTCTTCAAAGTCTGCCGTATTTTCTCTTTATTAGGTCCTATTATTATTCCGTCATCGACGTAGATTCCGATAATCATTGACAAGTCTTTATTCTTTAGAATACACGGCTCGTTTCTTGCTTGTGTAAAGCCAATGTCTGACATAGTTTTAAGGAACTTTTCATTCCATCTTCTCGGAGACTGGCGAAGTCCATACAGAGACTTTACTAGTTGACAAATTTTGCCTTTTTCGTTGGTAACACCGAGAGGTATTTTCATATAAATGTCTTCGTCTTCTCTTAGTTCGCCATTAAGGAACGCTGTTTTAACGTCAAATGTCATGAAACTGTGATTTCTAGCTGCTGCTATAGCAAACAGAGATTTTATTGCTGATTGAGAGGCCACGGGACTAAATATTTCATCAAACTCAGTATCTTTTTGCTCATTGCCTCTCACTACTAATCTGGCTTTATAAGTTCCATTTTCTTTGACTTTGAATACCCATCTATTAGTAAGTATATTCTTTCCAGAAGCCTTTTCTTTATCTACTAATTTCCAAACTCCGTTCCTTTCCAGTGAATTTAGCTCATCTTGAATCGCTTTTTTCCATTTTTCCTTCTCTGGAGTCTTCATAACTTCATTAAACGTAAGTAGGGCATAATCATTGTACCTTACGGGCATTTTTACGGATCTACCACTTCTTGTTGCTCTCTCTAGTTGATTTTCTCTTACTTGACTATCTTCAGAGTCAGTCAATGGACTCTCGTAATTGCTTTCTTGTTCTGTTACTTCTTCACGCTGGCGTTCAGCAGCATTTTCAATTATTTGTATCTCTTCTTGTTCTTCTACTTCTATATTCTGGTTTTCAACTATTTCTTCTGTCGGTTCTACTGACAAGAACTCTTCTTCTACTTTTTCTCTTAATATCTCGTTATCACAACTTATTGTAGATACTTCTTCGTTCTTTTCTCGCTCAGCTTCTTCTATATATTGTTTTATGTGAAAAAGTACTTCACTCTTATTTTTTAAGGAATTTAAGGGATAGACTTTTGTGTAACTGCTAAAGTCGTCAATTACAGTCAAAAAACATCTTTTTCTGTCCCACGTTTCCACTTCTACAGGACCGCACACGTCCGTATCAATTATCTCTAGAGGTTTCTGTGCTCTTTTTCTTTCCGTATTAAATGGAAATCTTGTCTGCTTCGCTTTTATGCACACCTCACAACTATCTAGCATTTTTTTTTCTTCGGCCGTCACTTTATCTATTTTTATACCATCTGCTGCTTTCGGTAGGTTTCGTAACACACCTTGACCAGGATGGCCTAGCTTTTTATGCCACGTTAAGGCAGAATCATTCTCAATCTTCTTACTGAACAGGGCTTCTTCATTACAGCTCACGGCTTTAGGTAGCTCTAGTGTAAATAATCCAGATGAATCTTGTGTTCCTATTATGGTCTTTCCTCCACTGCTGATCTCAACATTATTTCCCTGAAATAAAACTTGACCACCGCGTTTGGTGATCTCTGAAACTGAAAGTAAGTTATGGGAAAGCTCGGGAACACAGAGTACATTTTTAACGCTACAATTTTGACCTATAAAGTCACCTTCGTAAACGGCTTTAAGGTTACAGCCCTTTTGAGCTGAACCGATCTCAGTTTTATTTGTCTTAACGTTAGACAATAGGTTTTTATCGTTCACCAAGTGAACAGTACAACCGGAGTCTACAACAAAGGTCTCTAGATTGCTACTATCATTCTTATTTTTATTGGCTACTAGTGCCACATTGTCTTTCTTTTTAAAGAAACAGTTCTTTTCTTTATGGTTTGTCTTTTTGCAAATCCTACAGCAATTCCTACAGTCTCTGGCCAAGTGGCCTGATTTTTTACAAATGAAACATTCAATACCTGCTTTAGATCTGGAAGAAGATTGCGCCTTTAAGGCTACCTGGTCAAAAGAACTTCCCTGGTTACGCCTCTCTTCTTCTTTGATGAGCCTAATTTTTAAATTTTTAAGATTCCGATCTTCAGTCGACGTTGATTCCCACGCTGTAATAAAATTTTGGTATGTATCGTCAAGGCTGGTTAAAATTTTGGATTCCACCATCGCATCATCTAGATTGACTTTCAATTGTTTTAGTCGATATGTCAAATTTTCGAATTTTGCCAAATTATCTTCCATGGACAAATCGGGTTTTATTTGGGTATTATAGAAGTCTTGGAGTAAGCTCATTTTCTTTCTTTCTTCCGAGCCTTCGAATATGCTGCAAATTTTTTGATACATTTCATGAGCAGTTTTGCAATCAAACAGATGTGTAACATATTTCCGGTTAATAGTTTTTAATATGTATGTTTTCGCTTGAGCATCTTTTTCTTTGAATTTGTTTTCTTCAGTTTTTGTACATTTTCCAGTTATAATTTCTCCTAATCCCTTTGAGTCAAAAAGAATGTCTATTTGAAATTTCCATGTTTGGTAGCTGTCGGTGTCTTGTAGGATGTCAATAAACAAATTTTGGTCTGACATATTATTCTCTTTTTTTACGGTTCTTATTTTTATAATTGCTTCCGGCAATTCACTTTATTTTATGTTTCTACAGAAACCACTTTTTTATGCTTTTAAGACATTAAAAACATTTTATTTTCTTTATTTTAAGGGACGGCTAGCCCATAACCTGACACGTTATTTAGCGAGTGACATCAATCCGTTTATTTCATAAACTGCTAACTACTACATAGAGGTTTTATTCCAACATATCGCTCCTTGAAAATCATAACGTCATTAAACGAAAATCACGATTTTTGGGTACGAGGCTTGAAAGTTTTCGAAATATTAAAACGTCTAAAACTACTTTATTTGTAATAAAAGTATCATTTTTATACTGTGTTTTGTTAAATACGTGACTATGCTTTTTACCGATAAGAGTAGATTTCGTCTTTTATGTTTTATTTATCTGATAATTGAATTTAAAGAAAATAATAATGTCACTTTTCCATTAATTTTTGCTTAATGTCACTTTTCAAGCCTGTGATTTCCTAAACTTTAATTTAGTTTAAGGAACAATGACACTATATTTGGTTATTTGGAAGAAAAATCCATGTTTTTGTATAAAAACTTGTAAAGAAAACTTGTTAAATAACATCTATTAACGCAAATGACTATCAGTCTTACAAACAGTTAATAATTTTATTCATTACACACCGTGACATTAAACAAGAAGTCACAAAATAATCAAACAACAGTAATGTTGGAAGCAGCTTCTAGCAGTTATAACGGCTTTAAACATAAAACAGCATTTTTCAATTGACAAAACGAGTGAATTTATAGTAATTTGAGCTGGCAAAATTGACACTACATCGAAAATGACGATTAATAATGCTAAAAATCATTTTAGTTATTAAAACCACAATGTCATTTAACGTACTAAAATTACAGTACATCTTTATTATTAGCCTGCATCAAGACTTGAAATTCAAAATAAAACGGTCATTATTGATATACTGTCATTTTAACAGTCTTAACATAAAGTATAACATTAAAAATTGCAAGAGGACAAGTGTCATTAAAACGAAAATTACACTATTGCTTAAAATTGAGTCTTGATATTGATACTACATTAAAAGTTCGAACTGACGTATTACGAATAAATACTGTATTCCATTGAAAAATGTTATTACTTTCCATTTAATATCACAGAATACCGTCATTAACCAGAAAATGACAACCTTCTTCACAAAATCCACTGAATTTCACTGTATTTCTAATGATAGTGACACTGTTCCAAAAAGGCGCGCGTCAATTTCCACTATTCGCCGTAATGACACTAGCGCCCCCTGCCGTTTTAAATAGAGCTAGAGCAATAGGTGTCTTTGTATGGCGTTCCTTACAATCACGTGATTTAGATGGCGTTGTTAACTCAAAAACGTCATTTTTTGGATAGTGACGTTATGATTTTCAAGGAGCGATATAAAACGCCTCATATAGATAAATCGCCTCACACAGGCGGTCTTTACATTGCATACCTATAGTGGTGACGGAGTGTCTGAATGTTGTGGCATAATTATGTGTAAAATTCGCAAGGTTCGCAATTTAGGTATTTGCGATTTGGCTAACGAAACCATACTTAATCGCGTTAAAACATATTATTACTTCGACGTTTCGGACGTGTTTAAAACATTATAACATACTTATCTATGGTTTAAAAATCCCGGGATTGGAAGCCCTACCCCGCACCCAAGACGTTTGCGTATTTTTTTTCGAGCAACAAGTTTTCTTCAAATGCTGTCTAGGTGGCTCTTTCGTCAGTTCGTTTCCCCCTTATGGCGCGTACACACCAAGCCAACGAAAGTCAACGAAGGTTCGTTGGTTCTCGGTCAACTGCGTACACACCAGACCAACGAGCGCCAACGAATGGGTTTGTGTTGGCCTTTGTTGGCCTTCGTTGGCCGTGTGTGGACGGTGTAACCAACGATCGTTTGTTGGCGTGGCGGCAACATCAAAGGATTTGGAGCAAACTCAACGCGGTGTAGACGGATGCACGAAGGCCAACGAATGAAAGTTTTTGTAGACTTTTAACCTAAAAAGATATTTTGTACTCAAAACATAACCAATGTAGAAAAACAAAAAGAGGTAGGTAAAAGGTAGCGACGACATGTTTTTGTTGATTGATTTGATTCGACTGATGCCTCACATTCGTTGATTATTGAAGATGCATCCAAAGAACGCATTGAACGCACCCAATTAACGTGCGGTAGCCAACGCCGACGAACCTTCGTAGGCGTTCGTTGGCTTGGTGTGTACTGTGTACGCATGTCAAATGATAGGTCACCTGATACGTCGCGCCAACGAACGATGATCGAACGCTCGTTGGCGTTTGCTAAACCGTCCACACCAAGCCAACGAAGGCCGGCGAAGCCCCTCCGTTGGCCTTCGTTGGCTTGGTGTGGACGCGGCATAACAAATATCGTCGTTTGGATCCTACTTAAACTTTGCTTGTCTATGGTCGCCACAACACAAAATGAATGTTTCTAGAATTCGCCGTTTCATGGCTGTGTCGCTGCAGTCGGTAAATGTAAATGAATGAACGTTTGATGTGGTGTTTGTCAAGATTGTGCTATAGTGTGTTTACAGTGAAATATTCCAAAATACTATAATCCTAATTGAAGTTAAAGCTTTTAAGGAGTAGATGAAGGTAATTTACAGTTAATTTTATTGCTATTTCATACTCTAAAGCCTTGTTAGGTTCGGTCGCGAATTCGCGCTTGGACTGGACGTCGTCTGCGTCGACCTATCTCTTTATGTCAGCTGTGTACAAAGATAATACGCATTTATTCTATTTTACTCATATTAATGACTTAAATCATTACTTTTTCTTTAAAGCAGGTCCCGTATTATCATTGAATGCCAATTGTAACGCTTATTACTACACTATTCTTTAGGCTTTCCTACGCAACGGCGGAGGTTATGGAACGGTTCTATTGCCCTTATTTCGCAAATGAAGACAGTCCTTTATCAAACAAAGTGTTTTTAGCGCCCCTAATGATCGGTGTTAATAAGGTATAGCCATTACAATTATTTCCAGTATTGATTGGGATTATCTGTTTTTGTATAATATGTACAAACAAACTTATCAATGTTTACTAAGATTATTGTTTTTACCGATTAAAGTAATTTTGAATTATTTTAGTTATGGTAGTTAAATTAGTACGGTTTTGTTGTTCTATATAGGTGGTGAACACACTATTTATTTCCCAACAACAGCTATCAGTTCTCTGGGCCCAACATAGTTTTGTCTGATGATGAATACATGAGGTCTCCTTGCTATCTTACAACCAACTAATATTCAGTAGGGGCTACAGTAAAATAACAAATATTCAGGAAAATGTAGCTTATCATATGAACCAATTATAAATATTGAAACTTTAGAAGTTTAGAATTCCTCTTCTTGCTTTTTAATACAGTTAGCTCCAATGAATTATAATTGATTTTTTTAAATGTAGCAATATCCATTAAATTAAGCTTACTACCTACTGCATTGGTAAAATAAATTTTCGTTAATAAAATTGATTTGTGTACTAATCAACTATTAGGGCTTTCTTAACAGTACTTCCAATTTCTAATACAGATGAACTGAAATTATTGCATCACTTTGTGTCAATGACTAAGTGTAATTAAGTCAAAGAGCGACCAGAAACTGATACTGATATGAATAAAAATATTGACTACACATGGGTACTGGTTAATTACAGTTCATTTGGTGTTGATTTGATATTGGTAGAGGTTCTCTCCAACCTGATATAAAATTAAACTTAAATACAATTCTAATAACGGCCTGAACAATATTTAAATTGCAGCAAATTTATAAGATAATGGTTAAAGTTGATGAGCATATTATTCTGGTATTATTTGCTACATGCAAGGAATCAAATAGTATTTGGCATGACAATAATTACCAGTGTTTGGATTAGGTAGTGCCATTTTGGGCGAATGACCTTAAACATTGAACAGAACATGGATAAGACTTGGGATTCCGGGACTCAAAAATTAAAAAAAATTGGATTCTGAAAATCAGCAAAATTAAAAGATGCAAAAATAAACTTTAAACTTTTCATATGAAATCCCGGGGTTAATAGGTACGTCCATATTAAGCTTATGCACTGATGTTCCGCGAAATGGCACTACCTAATCCAACCACTGATAATTACTATGTTAAACATGAGATAGGTTCTAGGGATGTAACGAATATCGGTTTATGAACATTCGCGAATGCGAACGCGAATACGATTAATCAACGTTGATATTCGCGAATGCGAATGCGAATACGAATATTGGTTATAAAATTTTATAATACTAGAAATAAACAAAATTAATAACTATGAAAATTGAATACTTCGTTTTCAATTACGATTAACTTAAATTTAATTCAGATTTGCAATAAAATAAGTAATTGAAGTTTAAGTTGATTCTAACTATTCGTCAGCTAAAGATAATGATTATGCATGTGGTACAAAAATTGGAACCGGTGGAGGTTAAAAATATCTTATTTTCATTTTATTTCGATACTTATCTAACAGAGTTTTCAATTAGGTACTCATTTATAGTTTCGAAATCCGACTCGGACTTGGCCGTATTTTTTTCTTTTCCATGAATTATTATTTGGTAGGTATATAAAATGCACCAAAAATATTCGCAATATATTCGCATCGATTTTTGCGAATACGAATGCGAATGCGAATATTGAAAATCTTGCGAATATTCGCGAATACGAATGCGAATACGAATATTCGCTACATCACTAATAGGTTCGTCAAGATTTATCTGATAATAAGCTGATCTGATAGGAGTTTATAAAAATCGGGCTGCTTAAGAATAAAATGAAGGGGTAAAAATCTTTCCAGTAATTTTCATTAGAATACAATCATACTACTTGCTTTTACAACTTTTTAAGTGTGTGTGTGTGTGTATTGTTGTATTTAGAGTAAATCATATTTACAAGAACTTATGTAAAATGTCATAATCATAAGTTACACTCAATTTACGTAACTATTTTCTATCTAAGTAGATTATTTACACAAGTTGGCGTAGTATAAAATATTATTTTTGTTGAATTTGTACATTCAAAGAGTACTTAAGATTTGACACTGTTTTCAGGTGACGGTATGTCTCGCAACAAAGACAAGCATGAGGGCGCAAGCGGGCGCACTTATCATATCATGTCGGAGGCGGAACGAGCGTCAGGCCGTCGCGGCGGGTGGACCTCGCTTGAGGTACATTTAATCATTTAATTTTTTTGCTTTAAAATCTCTACAGAAATTAAGTCACTTTTCAATCCTTTGGAGGACAAATTCTCCCAATAGGTTGAGATTGGGCAGCTATAAAAATACATTTCTGTTATTTTAGACTACTCTCTAACATATATCAAAATAAATCACATTGGAGCCGGACAGCAGGGTACCTTTCCGTATGAGATGGTCACTTATGGCAAGAAAGGATGGTTACATACAATGTAATGTGTTGCAAGATTTCCCTATTGTCTATTTAAAAACTAGAGGACATAAATACTATGTTTGAACAAGCTCCCAGGAGAATCATCAAACTTAATTAAGATGGGTTAGAGCAGGACCTATACAACTGCCATCTCCCCTCACCTATTCACCTTGAGAAAATAGGCTGGTTCTGGATCAGTGAGCCATATCTCAGAGCCTTTATCCTGAACTTTTCTATTTAGTGTAGTTACAGAATGTGAAAGTTAAAACATTCATGACGTCATTTGTCTTAACGATCATTCTTTTAGTGCGACCTTTTCACGCAAAAGGTTTGCTGGTGGGCAATGAGGACGACTTTTAATTGCATTTTGATAGCAGTGGCCTGGTACTTGAACTTTATTTTAGATCTAGAAGGCGTCCACGACTTCATCTGCGTATAAAAAAGCCTCGTTTTTGCTTCACCCTAGTATGATCAAAAGTAGATGGCCAGCTATACCAAAATTGGTTGAAATTGGTTCTACCATTTTTGCGTGATACTTCTAGAAACACACCCCGATACATACAAACTTAAAAAAAAAACTAAATAAGAGATAAGATTATCTCAATTGTTTTGATCAAAACCTCTTCAATGTACAGATATTTTTTTTTGTCTTATCTGCCCATATTTTCTGCTGCGCTATAAAAAGCGAGGGAAGTTGCTTAAAAACACTAATAGACTGCTTATTGATTCCAGGTAACAGGAGGTGTCCGCGCCCTGGCGCCACAATTGTTCCAACTGTCGCACCTCACTGCGCTGTATCTGAACGACAACTCGTTGCAGCGGATCCCGCCCGACATCAACATGCTCGTTAGCCTGCACACCCTAGACATTTCCAACAACAAGTTGAGATCGCTTCCCGCTGAGCTCGGTGATCTTATACAGTTAAGGTACCTATTCTGTTTGTTATGTTGACCTATATGTTGTACCAGTGCCGGATTACGCCAGCCCCGTAGTATATTCTTTTAAAAAGCCGTTGATTTTGGGTCAGTACAGAATCGTCTATTTAGCAAAATATCCAGTGACGCAAATTGACCAAGAAGCGAAATGTCAGTCGTACTATTTTTTGTGTAATTAACATAACGTCCATAACCCAGAACATCAAAATAGCAAGTAGTCTTGTGTAGCGTAATGCCCAAACTACATAATGTCAAAAAAGCTAATACGAGTAATTCCACGACGACTTACCAATTTCTTGCGTGTTCCTTCATTGAAATTAAGGTGTAAATTCAGGTGTGAATATATCTAGGGATTAAAGTTATACCTAGATTAAAATTAATCCTTAAATTTACGCCATAAATAAATAAACACGCGTTGAAATGGTTCTAACCAGCACTGCCTTGAGAGATGCATTGTTCTAGGCCAAGTTGAAGGCCGACGCGGCAGAGGACGAATCCAAGGTGGTCTGACACCATAAAAAATGCTTGTACCATGCAGAGGGCAGCCCATATGGCCCTTGACCGCGTTATGTGGAGGGACATTACAGTTAGTCACGATCCTCAGTAAAGAAGGAACGACAAGAAAGAGAATAATGGTAACTTCTGTTACATTTTCATGGAATTGCCCATACCACAAATAACACATTGTCAAATCTTATTGAAATCAGTTAGCCCAAGTAGCATAATGACCAAAAAGCAAAACGTCCAAATATCATAGAAATGTGTATGTGGCATGGAAAGGCAAATCAATTGCTCTCATTATTGAAAGTTAAGAGATATTTGAACGTCGAGTAACCAGTTATATTATCAAGCCGAGTTTCAATCTCTGTACATCGTGACATACGTGACATTATACGTTTTGGACGTTTTGATATTTAGGTGTTCGGCTTTGTGGTCGATATTAGGAAATGTGCGTTTTGGGTTTTTTTAATATTTGCCATTTTTCGTACATAGACGTGTTGTTATATAGCCGTATCGGTTTATGGACATGCTAATTGTGTATTTTACGATTTAGACATCTTCACAAAATGGTCAGTTTACATAATCGACTTTCGCTTCGTCGTCAATTTGCGTCACTGGATATTTTGCTACATAGACGATTCGGTACTAACCCGTTGATTTGATCTAAAATATCCTTTGATTTTTGCGAGGGGGACCGGGGCTCCAAGGCACGGGGTCTGCAGCGTTTGCTAATTGCTGTATGGCTAATCCAGCACTGCTTGTACACATTATAATCATATTAGTTAGATTAAGATTATCCCCACAACTCGGTGTACAAAAGTTGAAAAACGTCATATGTACCGTAGGGTCCTTAATTAATATAAAATAGCAAATTACTGGCAAAGGAGACTGGTTTTTATATCTGAAGACAATAGGGTATTTGCCTGTAGTCAATAAATTACTATACGCTAGCCATTAAATCAGCTTTCGAAAATTTGCAAAAATGAACTAACCATCACCTATTCAGCGTTTTAAACCATTTTTAAAAGATCAAAACCTATAAATAAGAAGATGATTTGATGTTTGAGTAAAATGACGTCATTTCACTTTTATTCCATACACACTTCATACGATCTGAGCGTTTTGACACTTCATAAAAAGTAACTGATTTGATCTGTCAGGAAAGTAGCCTATTATTACTACTCCATTGATGACTTTGCTGAGGATCGTACTAGTCAAATAAGAGAAAAAAATACAGCACTGCTAGTCTAAGATTGCCGCAACATATCTCGCCCGCGAAACGGAACGTTAAAGCAATGAGAGCACGATCATGAGAGCATGTAATGTATGCGTCGCAGCCAACTGGTTTAATTAGCTATTGCTGCCTAGCATTTTCACTAAACTATGACCCGCCAGAAGGTCTACGAAGCCCCGGGCCCGGGGCTTCTATTTCTGCTCTGAGGGACACAAGCTGACTAACAAACCTAACCTAAAAAAAAGGAGTGTGTTTAATGAAAAGGCTAGGTAGTTAATCAAATAGCTAATTAAGCTAGTTGGCGGCGACATATGCATGTAATTACTTTCCACTAAAACACAGTACGTTTAAATTAAAAAAGAGGTCGTGGTTATTGTGAATGTATAAGATAGTTGTTTTTGCTTCAGTTAGGCAGGTAAAAATTATCATCTACTAGCTGACCCGGCGAACTTTGTACCGCCTAAAAGTCGATAAATTTCGTGATAGCTTTTACTTTGTTAAAATTGATTTATAATGAATACAAAAACATGATTAAGATTAATTTATTGGAACAGGCTAAAATAGCTCGCTCACTCAACCATGCGTTATTTTTGTGGTTAGTAATGATGTTTGGGAATACTTTGTCGATAAGCTCGTCTTCCGATGAGACAAAATTACAAAAAATCGATGAGAATGAAATCAATCCGCTCGATTCGTCAACAGGAATACGGCCATTACCGATAGTCAGCAATTGCTTGAAGAAATCTTCAGCAGATGGATCGTTCAGCAATGCTACTCTCATGTTTGCTACCAGCTCAAGTTTCTTCACATTGTGCTACAAATTGGACGATTTGAGGCAAGCATTAATTTCATCGGCAGTTGTCGATCTTGAAATGACTGTTTGGCGGAAATAATTGCGGGAATACATCACAATGACACCACACACCCACCACTCAATGATATATCACAATGACAACCTGTATATATCACAGTGACACCCTGTATAAATCATAGTGATATCCTGTATATATCACAGTGACAACCTGTATATATCACAGTGACATCCTTAGTGATGTAACGATACCGATATATTGGTATCGCCGATTATATACAACCGATATTTGAACAGCGCGAAAATAATTTGCTGTATGAAAAAAAATCTGCAAAAAGTGATTTCAATTACTGACTTAATTTATTCACCCTGTATATATTACAGTGACGCCCTATATATATCACAATGGCACCCTGTATATATCACAATGACATCCTGTATATATCACAGTGACACTCTGTATATATTACAGTGACACCCTGTATATAACAAAGTGACACCCTGTATATATCACAGTGGCGTCATGTATCTATCAGTGACACCCTGTATATAACACTGTGACAACCAGTATATATCACAGTTACATCCTGTATATATCACAGTCACACCCTGTATACAACACAGTTACACCTTGTATATATCACAGTGAAGTCATGTATGTATCACAGTGACACCCTGTATAAATCATAGTGATAGCCTGTATATATCACACTGACATCATGTATATGTCACAGTGACACCCAGAATATATCACAGTGAGTCCCTGTATATATCACAGTGACATCCTGTATATATCACAGTGACACTCTGTATAAATCATCGTGATACCCTGTATATATCACAGTGACATCCTGTATATATCACAGTGACACTCTGTATAAATCATAGTGACACCCTGTATAAATCATAAGGACTCCCTGTTCAAATCATAGTGACATCCTGTATTATCAGTGATACCCTGTATATATCACGGCGACAACCTGTATATATGACAAAATGTATATGTATGTATCAGTGGCGTGGCGTAAAAGATATCCTTGGGCAAGCCGGTGCAGATTTGGCGTAAATTTTCCTTCAGACCTGTAGAATAAGGTGCTCAAATGCCTGATATTAGGCAAGCCGGTAGGAATCGAGTTCTTCGGACGCCACGCGACTGGTATGTATGTACCTATCCATTACCCTTTTATGTTTTACCTTTATGTGTGTTGATGAAAAGTAGTCAACGGTAACCCTAACCTTACCCTATGAAACGCGAAAACTCAGCTGTGTCTCTTGTCATTCAATAGAGATTTTGACAGCCGTATCTTAGGGAATAAGGGCTAATTTATTAACAATTTGTAAGAAACTATCGCCTTAACGACTTTAGTGCTGGAATAATATAAAGTACCTATTTGGCTCGCAAAAAAGCGTAAGATGTATGAATCCTGCGGCGCTTCCGCCTTTCTCGAGCGAAAGCAGAGACCATTTTACCAAAAACGCGTAAGATGTATGAAATCCTGCGGCGCTGACTGTTTTTTCGAGTTGATAAAGTTTGTATGGAATATCTTCGTTTTTTAGTATATTACTCGATTTTTTTTCATACTTTTTCACCGTATAAACCTTCCCTGAGCTACTGCAAATATTTCAAGACCAAAATTAGCCAAATCGGTTCACCCGTTCTCGAGTTTTAAGCAGACTAACGAACAGCAATTCATTTTTATTTATATAGATGTTCACCTGGGGTCATAATCTACCTGTATATAAAATTTCATGAAAATCGGTCCAGTAGTTTTTGCGTGACAATGCGCGCACAAACATACAAAAACTTCCAAAACTATTTACGTTTTATTATTTTATGCCACACCTGGCCATAAAGTGGCTTTTTCCGCACGCTACGCGTACGGAAAAAGCCGCTTTCTGGCCAAGTGTACACATAAAATTATGTACACAACACGGGAGGTAATAAAGAAAGCCCTCGATCGCATATTTACGACCCTCGCTTGCAGCTCGGGCCGCAAACATCTCCGATCTCGGTCTTTCTTTGTTTTACCACCCTAGTTGTGTAATGTACTATATTGGTGTACTTCGTTCGCAGAGGTGAAATAAGTTGGATAAAACATCTATGTTAAATGGGGTCATAACATAATTTACGTGTATACTCGTTCTTCTCTCAAGAACCAAAACTGTGGGGGCTACAAAACAAGACTGCCTTAGAAAACTTTTAACATTATGTGACGTCCAAGTTAACTGAAACATAGTATGCACATAGCGCTTTAATTCTTTAACTGCTGATAATGCCTGGGCGTTAGACAAAATCGGAGTACACTCCTCTGAAAGTGGCCTCTTTTTGATAATGACATGCATGTATGGCCGCTGCAGGTGGCGTATTAAACGTGATCGTATTAAGCGGGTTGTACTGTAGACATGTTTTTGTTGCTGCTCACAGTAAATAAATACACATATTGCTTGAATTTAAAACTGCTAGCACTATAAAATTGTAGTGCGTAAGGGCCGAATGCGCTGACCATATGAAGCAGTATGTACTAGTTTGATATGTGCGTAAATTTAACGTGTATTGGAAACGGCGGAAAGCAAATACTTTTTTCAAATAAGCGCGGAAGTAGAGGTTATCCTCTGGTTCGTGACAATAAACGATGTATTCACGCGCTCATGTGCCCTCGACTGCAATGCATTTTACCCACTACATGCAGTAATGGTCGATTTTCGCCTATTTTTAACCGAGTTCAAAAGAAGGAGGGTTCTCAATTCGTCTGTACATAGTGTCCGTCAAGATAGCGTACACCGTAAAGATATTCAGAATCTGATGCAGCCAATAAATAGTACCCAAATAGTACCGACGAAATACCTAGGTGAAAAAAATAGTACCCTTAAACTTTTCGAAATATAAGGCCTGTTCACGGTGTACGCTACCGGGCGTCAAGCTGGCGTACACCGTTTGTATCTCTGGAACGGCTTTGTTTTTGGAAACGATTTATATCTCAAAAAATAGTACCCAAATAGTACCCTAGGGCCCTAAAATTTTATTTCTCTAGCTATCGTAGAAGCCGAGATATTCCATAACTTAACGGTGTACAAAATTTCACACCGTCAAGCTGGCGTACCGGGGAATTCCTTATAGAAAGAGCTCACTATATCTCGGCTTCTACGATAGCTAGAGAAATAAAATTTTAGGGCCCTAGGGTACTATTTGGGTACTATTTTTTGAGATATAAAGCGTTTCCAAAAACAAAGCCGTTCCAAAGATACAAACGGTGTACGCCAGCTTGACGCCGGTAGCGTACACCGTGAACAGGCCTTATATTTCGAAAAGTTTAAGGGTACTATTTTTTTCACCTAGGTATTTCGTCGGTACTATTTGGGTACTATTTATTGGCTGCATCAGATTCTGAATATCTTTACGGTGTACGCTATCTTGACGGACACCTGTACATACATAAGTTTTTTTGTATGTTTGTTACGCGATTACTCGAAGACGGCTGGAGTAATTTGGAGAATTCTTTTTGCGTTTGAAAGAGTACACCTGGTATTTTTCGTAGTGGCTCGTGCATTTTTTATCGAAGACGTTAATTTGAAGTCGGTAATTTTAAATTTTGTTGTTATCTGAAATAACTTCCGAAGTATTTATCTTAAAAGGACTATGCGTCAAAATGGACCAAAAACCAACAGAGCTGAAATGCTGCTTTTTCATTATATGGGCACCAAGTTCAATTCCATTGTAAAACTGAGATATACAAATTCAAAATATTATGAGCAGCGCTAAGGAAGCAGCGCGAGTGCCATATTTTTGCCCGCCCGCCGCGTGCGCCCGCTCCGTACAACCGCGCCAGCTAACGTAGGCGTCGCCCACGCCTTTCTCATAGATACTAAAATATGTATATCTCAGTTTTGCAATGGAATTGGACTTGGTGCCCATATAAGGAAATGAAGTGCATGAAAAGACCTTTTTAATGACACGCCTCTCAGCTCTGTTGGTTTTTGGTCCACTTTCCCTAGTTTTATTTGGTTATGGGCCCAGCCCTTAGAAATAATTAGTTTTTCGGAGTTTTTTATAGTGCACAGTTATTAAAATGGCAGGAAACTACGCCGTGAACGTTCCTAAACTGAAGGGGCGAGAGAATTATGACGACTGGGCCCATAACCAAATAAAACTAGGATGGCAGTTGGAAACAGACTGCCGTTTATTTCAAATGTTTTTCGAACTGTACACTTACAGTAGGACACCGCGAGATGGCGCTAGCAACGCTACTATTTTGTTACAACTATATTATCTATATAATTATAACAAGTTGCCCATGGTCCTTTAAAAACTATACATATATACGAGGGGCGGCTGAAAAGTTCTAAGCCTAAGATAGAAAAAATCAATATAAAAGAAATAACTTATGTTTATTATTTAATATAGTCCCTTCCTAATTCTGTGCATTTTTTACATTTTTTATATAGTGATTTTAGACCGTTAAAAAAATATTATTTATCAAGGCCTTCAAAATGCTCCTGTATGGCCGCCTTCATTTCTTTATCAATGCTAAATTGCTTTCCCCTTAACTTTTTCATGAAATCATTGGACAAAAAATAATCACTAGGGAATTGATCTAAACTGTAGGGTGGGTGGTCAGTTTCATCGAGTTCGACTTCCTTCAAGACCTGCCTCGCAACACGAACGGTGTTAACGAGTAGGTTGTCCTGCAAAGTCAAAATGCATTTCCTTAATTTGCCGAAAGCCTTTGCCTGCCTTTAAAGACGGGCAGGGACGGGTCAGTATATTAAAGTGCATTTATTGTAGAGCCTTTTGCCAAATAATTAATAGTATTTTAAGCAACAGTTGTATAAGTAGGCTCAAAAAATGCGAATGGTGCGAGTTACGCCATGTAAATAGAGACGCCATGAGCGTTTTTTGACTTAATTATACAACGTTGCATACAAACTTTTTCTACGACTAGGTTTTACACAACTAGGGTGGTAATATAAAGAAAGGCCGAGATCGCAGAAGTTTGCGGCCCGATCTGCAAGCGAGGCGCGTAAATATGCGATCGAGGGCTTTCTTTATTACCTCCCGTGTTGTGTACATCATTTTATGTCTACACTTGGCCAGAAAGCGACATTTTATGTACGCGCAGCGTGCGGAAAAAAATCACTTTATGGCCAGGTGTGGCATAAAAATATAAAATACAAAATTAAATATAGCTCGCAAACAAGGCAAATATGACTGACAGTATGTGTCTATTGTAAACTTTTTTTTCTTTCCGCTTTCTGGCCAAGTGTAGACATAAAATGATAAACACAACACGGGAGGTAATAAAGAAAGCCCTCGATCGCATATTTACGTCCCTCGCTTGCAGCTCGGGCCGCAATCTTCTGCGATCTCGGCCTTTCTTAGTATTACCACCCTAGTTGTGTAATGTCAGTAAGCTACCACTTTTAATTGAATTAATTATAAAAACTGAACAGTTAGATCGTAAAGAGCCGAAGATTTCTCGAATATTGATGTTGCAATTACATATCTTTTAAATTGTGAACTCAATGTTATCTAGGTACCGGTGAGGTCGATTTACCGCCTCACCTGAGCGCCAACAATAAGGTACTTTCCTGACAGATCAAATCAGTTACTTTTTATGAAGTGTCAAAACGCTCACATAGCATGAAGTATGTATGGAAAAAAGGAAAATGACGTCATTTCACTCAAACATCAAATCATCTTCTTATTTTTAGGTTTCGGTCTTTTAAAAATCGTTTTTAAGGCTAAATAGGTGATGTTTAGTTAATTTTTGCAAATTTTCGAAAGCAGATTTAAAGGCTAGCATGAAGTAATTTATATTGACTGGAGGCAAATACCGTATTTGTTACGCGGCGAATTGATCTTAAATGCAAATGCAGTAACGACTATCATTGTCGCGTACGGAAAAAGCCGCTTTCTGGCCAAGTATAGACATAAAATTATGTACACAACGCGGGAGGTAATAGAGAAAGCCCTCGATCGCATATTCACGTCCCTCGCTTACAGCTCGGGCCGCAAACATCTACGACCTCGGCCTTTCTTTGTATTACCATCCTATTTGTGTAATGTACTATTTTAGTACACTTGCTCAAAAAGCGCTACTTTTCGTAGCTGGGCCAATTGGATAAGTAAAGTTTTTCAAAGATGTGTAATTTTTTTTTTATCGCATTTTTATTCCCTGTAATTTTTGTAAAATATTTTTTTCAAAGCCCGATATGACAACTTTGAATTAAGGACGCCAAAATGTCGAGTGTGTACGTCCGTCTTAAGAAAATAGGTATTGTTGAGGTCTGTGGTGTGTCGACTGACAAGTGTCATTTGCGACAGTCAAATAAATCAATGGTTCTGTTATGGTATTTGTGTGTTTGGTGTTATTATATCTTTGTGCTGGCCTTTGGTTTGAAGAGAAAATTCGAAAGAATTACAAGAATTCTAGAGCTTCACCCTTGATATCAAAATACATAAATACATTAAAATGAGTTCGTGCGCGCAGACGAGTATTAGTGACATGGCTATGATCCTCGAATATTTTCAGATGATAAGCACAATATTGCTAAAATCAAGAGATGTTAAAGCATTGATGTACGTACTCGTCATTGGCATAAAGTTTTCGATAACTGTATACTTAAATACCTATCAAACTTCTCTTATATTGATTTTCATAATATTTGTATACAGTTTGTTTGTTACAATTGACAGCTGACAGCCGACACAGACGTCGCATAGACATTTGTTTGATTTTTATTACGAACTTAGGCACTAATTTTGTCAGCCTGACGTCCCTTTTTAATCGCGAATTTAATACAATATTTCGGAAAAATTACAGGGAATAAAAATGCAATAGCGATATTTTCTGGACCTTAACGACGAGGTCTATCGAACAAATATATAAACCTCATCTTTGAAATACTTGACCTACCCAATTGCAGCAAATGTGTACCTTTTACATTTTTTTTTGTCTGATCATGGTGTGTCTTATACAATTTTACTCAGAATCATGAGCACTTTTCATTTATGAAATAAAAAAAAAGCTGTCCCAAATGTCCAAACTTTTCCGTGCAAATTTTGAATCTCAGTTTCGTTACGCCCAAACTAAATATAGGGGAAAATAGTAACGAAAAATTGTTCATTCTGTGATTACATTTTTTAGTTTAGTTTACTTTTAGTTTCTTTAAAAGATTTAACTTTGATTTCTTGGCGTTTTTTTAATTTATTTCATTGCATATTTGAGAAAAGCACTATACATGCCTCGGTGTTAAAAGGGGTTGCTAACCTCTTAACTATCTGGCCTTGCTACGCTCGGCCGTCTATATGTACTCGGCCGACAACCCCTTACTTCCCGGTCTCTGCAGTGATGTACTATTAATGTTCAATACGAACTTCTATACTAAAAATAACGTACTAGTCATTTATTATAATGCAGGTTTTTAAAATCCTACTGCTGTCTTTGTAACTTTTACCGACATCATTTTATTGTTATTGTTTCGCTTTTTACTCTCTCCGTCGCCTTATTCTTTTCAAATATACTAATTAGGAAAGTCCTAAAGAAAGGCAGTGAAAATGTGTTGCAGACTCGAACAAAAGACAAACGCCTCTTAGTGAATAGAGTCATTATTGTCGCTGTTAATGACTACCCAAAAACAAAACACCCTCGCATTCAAATTAAAATTGAACTGTACGAGTTGAGGATAGAGTTTTATTTACTGTAACTTATAGTCATTGACGTGGAGAAATGTGTCGCTAAAGCTGAGGTTATTTTCGGCATAAACCATCAAGTTAGAAGTACATATATTTCAGTAGACTTCCATATATAAAAGCGCTCGCCAACATCATATAGTTAACACAATTAGTGCCAAGAACCCGACTATCGGGTTAATTTTGTATGGAAAGGGAGCTTGGCACTGAATGTGTGAGCCAGCTCTTATTATTGGTGAACGAAATTACGAGGGTGGTTTGATAAGTACCTGTTTTTAAGTACTTCTAGAATCTTGACATGCTCATGTTTCCGGCTATTGTATGACACATTATTTATAGGTATTTGAGCCAAATTTCAATACAGTCGCATCTTTATTCTTTGCATTATGGATCACAAACTGCACGATTCCGACGACGACGTGGACGTAACTAAGAAAAAATTAAAACAGTTCGCCGCAAGATCCACACATATTTTTTTTATTTAATAGGTAATGAAAAAAAAATATTATGTCTGTTTTTGGAGACTCCCTAACTGTTATAGTTCACAGTGTTTTTATTAGAATATAGCTTTTTTTTTAAATAAGAGCCGATTCTTGACAGTATTGGCTCAAAATTGACACCGACTAATAAAACATATAAAAAATTGGAAACCACATGTCTAGTGATCAATGATGAAGATTTAGGTGATAGCTAAAGTCCTTGACTTACGTGTTGGTGATTTTAAGAAACTTAATAAACACATTATTCACAAGAATGGGATAAGCAACAGAGTGTGGCTCCAAATGAGCACCAAAAATGGGTTCACGATCTTAACTTGCAAGTGGGTTCAGGAAAAAATAGGATAGCGAGTATTTATTGATCTATCACCATTGTTTACACTGGATTTCTAGCAAGTTATTTGTATTCACCAAGTTAAAAACATAGAAAAAGAAAAAAGTTGTACCCTAGTAAAGATACCCAGAAGCCTGTCATGCGACTACTTTACAATTTTTTAATTTTTAAGAAAAAAACATAATGCCACAACAATAATACTTAGTGTATTCAGCTAGTAAATAGCCTAGCTACAAATTGTATTAACATAAGGTTTTTCTATCTTTACTCTAAATACCTCAAAACAGGTACTTATCAAACCACCCTCGTATATTTATTGCTGCTTTATTTACATTGTGATAAGACTAATAAGACACAGCTATTTTTTTCCAGAATCTCTTTCATTATGATTGCATTTAACTCTTATCTATTTATATATTCTTTTTTTTTTTCAAACAAGTATGTTATTTATTTCCAAATATAATAAATCAATATAACAATGAATTCTTGACTTAAGACTTTTATATGTTCTATATACATATAATAAAATCGTAGCAAAAATAAAGAATAAGTAATATCGAAACTAAATAGTTATTTTTTATTTTTGCTACGATTTTATTATAATATAATATGTATACACGGTGTAACATGAGGAAACCGAATAATTATAACAGCGTATTCATGACCATATTTGAACTTAAAAATTTCGTATAATATTTGCTGGATTCAGCTTGATTTTTGAGATATTTGCGTTTTTAATTAAACAAGTTGTAATGAAATCTCCAGTACAAAGCACCCTTATAATTGCACTTTTACGTAAATCCTGCTTTGAAACAATTTGTCTGACAAGGAAAATTCATTCTTATCCTAAAGTTTTGTTTTACTGGTGAAGGAAAATTAATTATGTATGAAAACTTTAAGAAAAATTAAAATCATATTTCGACCTGTGTTCATATAACATTTTTTGCTTCTTACGATCTCAGGAATACGTAGTTAAAATTATTCGGTTTCCTCATGTTACACCTGGTATAGAACATACAAAAGTCTTAAGTCAAGAATTTATTGTTATATTAATTTATTATATATATATACATATATATACAAATATGTACATAATTTAGGGCATCCTATTTAACACAATGTCAAAACAATCTAAATAACATTATTATATTAATATTGACGTTGTGTTAACTAATAAATTTCCAAGATACAATATTATAAGAGTAAAGAAATTAATGGTAATTAATTACCTATCACGGTTTTTAATGAAATTTGGTGTAGAGATGTAGATGACGGTTGAAAAGATATGATACTTATTATCTGTCTACGGCGAAGAAAAAAAGACATTTAACTTATTTCACCTCCGCGAACGAAGTTGTGTAGAATTTTTATAATACTAGTATCAAAATAGGTGCTACCGTAAGGTCGGGGTACTTAGGCCAAAAGAAGGGTAACTTTGCCCAATATGAACATCACATAGGGTCTGATAATAAATGTAAAAGCATGGACTGTCAGCTAAAACAAAGCAACGCAACCAATGCAAGGCAATATGCAATCATTTCAATGCAATTATAAAACTTGAATCAAGTTAATCCATATGGCTAAAGTTACCATCCAGGGCCAAAATACCCCGACTTGATCGTACCTGTTTTATTTACTCTTGACTATAGAATGGTGTAACCAATCAAGCAGTTGAGTCTGGCTCTCAGATACAGATTTGTCGCGTAACAACAAGTCACAAGATTAGTTATACTTACAAGGAAAGGTACCCAACTGTCCGGCTCCGATTTGATTTATTTTGATATATGTTAGAGAGTAGTCTAAAATAACAGACACGTATTTTTTTAGCTGCCCAATCTCAACCTATTGGGACAAACTGACCTCCAAAAAAAAACACCCTGCAAAGTTTGAACCCTTTGAGGGTGTTTTTTTTTTAGGAAAATATGACTTTGAGCGTATATTTACGAAACACGTGCTTATTATTTTTTCATGTTCTCAAACGTAGTATCAAACCAGTAATTAACTAACAACTTGCTTAAATTTTTTTTCTGTAGAAGTTGGAGGGCTTAGTCACTTTTCAATACTTTGGAGGTCAGTTTGTCCCAATAGATTGAGATTGGGCAGCTAAAAAAAATAAGTGTCTGTTATTTTACGACTACTCTCTAACATATATCAAAATAAATCAAATCGGAGCCGGACAGTTGGCCAAACACCTGCAATGTTGGGTGAAACACCTTTAAGGTATTGTCGAACCGTGTCATAAAATAAAAAACTCTACTACCCCTTCTAAAAGACCTCCATTATGCATAATAAATTGCATATTAATTTAAAAAATAGTCTTCATTAGTTCTAACGAAAGGTTCTTGTTGCAGGGAATTACTCTTACACAATAATTACCTCAGAGTGTTGCCGTATGAGTTGGGTAAGCTTTTCCATCTACAGAAACTGGGATTACACGGGAATCCGTTGAGCAAGGAGATGCTATCAATATACAACGACAACAACGGCACCTCCAAGCTGCTGACTTACATGCTGGATAATTTACAAGGTAAGAACATTTTTATACCGATGTATTTAAGTAGTTACACTATGGTATAATAAAACAAGGTAGGTATGTTGTTTCCGAGATTGAAATCTCCTACATCATGATAATGATATTGACAAAAAGCTTCAACAACTTAAGGAGATATATCTTCCATAATGAAATATGGACTAAATGGACTGGCTGACGTAATTATTGTTATATTTATAGCTATAGGCTATCTGGAATAGTCTAACAGTTACAGTTTTTAGAAGCAAGGAAATAAAGAATCGCATTTTGCTCTGAAATATTTTTTTTTTACATAAGAGTAGTGGCAACTTATCAGGATTCTGACCTAATCAGGTTCACACGATGTCTTCAGCTGTCGCGGGAAGAACATACTATGTTTTATTGTACTATGAGTTACTTAAGGAAGAAGAAAATATAGAGTTCTAAACTAATGATAGCAACACAAGGAGACACGGGCGAAGAGGCCTGGACTGTTCAGGCGACCGTTAGGCCATATATCTTACATATGTAACAATATACTAGCCTGAAGGAGGCGGTTTGTCATCGAATCCAGTATCGGCCACTTAAATTTCTGTATACCGGGCGGCCAATCAGTTCACCTTTCCGCGTCTAGGCCTCATGTATAAATGTCAATCTAAACTGTCTTCGGGGTTATGTATTATTTAATGTAATTTGACTGTGTTTGTACGATTGTTGTCAAAATGATTTGCGAATATATTTGACTAAAAGTCGTCTTGAATTGTAGATAAATATTAAACAACGAAAAAACGTACAATTTCAGTTCATTATATCCCATTATTTGCGTGACATCATGTATACTATTTTCTATCGGAATTATAGTAAAAAACATATTATTATTACGTGTGAAACTACCTTAAGTGTCGAGTCATTAAATTAGTCATATTAACTTTAATTTAGATAGATTGCGTATTAAACACTAAGAACAACAATTTATGGTATGATCTATTATAGGGACTGTTGTTGTATTGTATCAAATTAATTGTAAAAAAAACTGAACCAGTATTTATACATACAGTGCCACGTCTCGCTTTTAAAGATAGCATATCGGCGTAAAGGCCCGTTTTATGTGGTCCCCTCTTAAATAAACTTCCCTGTATTAGTGGTTTCTGTCACCGGTACACGATTCGCTCCATTCGCTATACCTACTACTACTAGTTTTGTATTGAGGGAACAAGGCACTAACTTTAGATATTTATACAGTTCAGCGGGCAAAGCCAACAATCCCTCTTTAGCAATATAATCGTGCCTGAAGTTTGCTTAGTTTAACCATTGCGTTGCATTTGCTAAACATTCAATAGATCGTACTTGGAAAGTTTGGGAATGCTTCGGTTTGCCAATATTCAATTAAATTCTGTTGAAGGATGAGAAACTTTGGTTGTTGGAATGTGTGATTAATAAAGGTCTTTATCAAAAATATCTGGGGGCAAAAAGTCGAGCAAAACAAAGGCACGGCCGTACCATCCTTTTCTCGAAGCCATTCAGGGCATTTTCAAACTCCTGTAATTTTGGGCTGGCTAAAGCTAGAACTCTGAATTTCAAAATTTCAGGTATAATACTTAGATATATTCTCCATAACATTCAATTTGAACTTGTATTTTAAGAACTATTGCACGTCAGAATTCCTTAGTTTTGTGACTGACTCACTCACTCACTCACTGATCATCTTAACTCTAATGAACTTCTAGCAGAACCACAAGCTGCAAATTTTAAACATAATTAGTTTTTAGCCTATCATATCACAACTGCACAAGTAAGTTGTAATCCCATACAAATATATACGATTACAAAGTTACTTTTGTAGTTCACATGGGAAATAGAATGTACTGGTATGTAATACATAGAGGAAGATCTTACTTACAAAAAGAAATCAGATCCCATCAAAAACATTACATGTAAAAAGGTGCAAGTCTCGCAACGCAGTTCGTCTACAACAAAAAAGTTTTGAGATGGAATGTATGAAAAATCATATTAACATCGAAATCGATGCTATTATGAAAATCTAGTTGTTCATGATTTGTGAGTGTCAGGATGGCGGGTGTACATCAACTAATGGAGCTGTGGTATACCTCAGGAGTTAGTGCTAGCAATGAATGTGCCAAATGTGCGCCAAAATTGGAGCAATGTGCTCTTTAAACTCCAGAGATATTTAAGAAATAAATGAGCCCGCCATTCTAACGTCAGGTTGGCGGGTGCATTTCCAGTTCTAGCTAATGGCTGCCTACTCAAGGGTGAAAGTACTGCCTAAAGTTAGTGGTCGCAATGTGCTTCCACATGTATGAAGCACAATCAAATTCAGAGAGCGGTTAAAGAGAAATATGGAATTCAATAAATATATGGGTCAAATGCAGAAAATATGTACCTTTTACTTTTTTTGTCTGCAGCATCGAAAAATCCCATTATGAAGCAATAATATCATTTTCACAGATAAGAAACATGTTCTAACAAAACAGTTTATCTTTGTGCTGGTTGTAATTTGCGGTTTTTCAACGCATTATAGGTGTGTAGATAAAACATTACTTATATAGTTTATTATGCTTGTCGTTTTCTTGCAAACTCTACACAACAACACGCATAATATGTATAAAATTAAACCTGTGGTTAGACAGTCGCATGTATACCATAAAAGAGTTTTTGACAACAACCAAAACAAATTAACTAACGCTAACCATCAAATGATGTTTCCAAAACTGCTCGGATAAAATCGGTTACACAAATTTTCGTGCCACCAATGATTTTAAAATGACAAAAATTAAAAAAAATAATAGCATTATGAATTGAATGTGTACAAGCAATAAGTTTTAAGAATGCGTAACAATGCTCGAGTATGGATCGCACTCACACAGACGTGCTAACGTGCACCTGTGTGAATACGTGTCGCGAGCTCTTAAACGACCGAAGTTGGACTACTTGTTCGTCTTTATACTTTGACGATCTTGAGAATGACGTCACAAGTCAGTATTTCATACAAAACTGCATACTTTCTGATCGTTTTGACACTTCATAAAAAGAAGCTGTTTTGATCTTTCATCAAATAGCCTATTAGTTTCTTTCTTCATAAGGGCCGATACAGACGGACTGCAACCCAACTGCAACACCCTACGATTTGTATGGGAACTGCATCACAACTGCGCAGTCGGCGTGCAGTTGTGATGCAGTTCCCATACAAATACGTAGGGTGTTGCAGTTGGGTTGCAGTCCGTCTGTATCGGCCCTAATAGTTTCAACCTTTATTTAATCTGACCAATCAGTACAGAAAAACAACTTACTAGTAACTAGTTTATCTAGCAATCGTCTAGTCATCGTGACCTCGTGATTTGCGGACTGAGGACTGTTGCCTGGTTTAGGTTTCGGTAATTGTGTAACGGTTCAATTGTCAGCTTAGTGTGCGCAACTTGTTTAATGCGCAACAACTTTGGGAGAATCAGCGGTTGACAATGAAATATTCACTTTTTATTTGAAGAAAATGTATGTTATATTTCGATAACTTTTCTGTTTATTTCTGTGGTTCAAAACACTTTGCTTTTTAAACTTCGTTTGATTATAAAAAATCGCAGAAACAGTTAAATTTTAAGGGCTTTTCCAGATTAACTTTAAATATATCAAACTTTTTTTATAAGCTAAAAATAGGTAATGACGTTTTTAAGCATTTTCTATGGATAAGTGTTCTTTAAATAACTACCTTTTTCTTAGTTCAACAAAGTAACCTGTGCGCTTGACTTCAGTAGGCCGCCGCGCACTTGGCTGCAGTGTCCGAGGCAAGACATTTTCGGTGACGAGCTACAACAAAAACCCACCGGACAGGCGGGAAAATGATAACGACCGTTCACAGTTTCACTGCTGTATTTTGGTTAGGATCAGCAGAGTTAATGATGAATATCTAGGAAAATCCTGCAATATGGTGGGTTCTCCTACTTCTAACACGATATTACGCTCATAATTTCGGAACCCTGCTTTCTCAAAACAATTATGGATTGTTTCGGGCTTGATTGCTTCCCAATCTAAGTGTAGGTAGGTACGAACCAATTAGCATTATATGGTTTTAGAAGGCGTTTTAAGCAGGACGCGTGTCGTATTAATCATGAAAAAACGTATGAAAACAGGCCTCAAGTTGCAGCGACCGGCGTAAAATGGCGTATTATGCGGGAAATCGTATTAAACGGGTTCTACTGTATTAAGAGATTCCTTATATTATAATGCTAAGTTCTACTAGATTAATTGAGAAACTCTAGTATTCATCAGAGCAACCATGGTAGATGTATTGTGATATTGCTGCTTCCGAAGATTCTCGCAGGGTTCTGCTGTTTGGGGCAATTTTATCTCATCTGGACAGCACTCACTTTTAGGAAAGTCTATTATTATTTACCTACCAGTTTTCATATGCTTACACGTATTTAGACAATATCGCTTTTCATGCAGTCTTCCTTATCGTTCTATAATAGAGAAACAAGACTACTCGTATCATATGAAATGAACACAACAGGAAAGGTGTTCATAATGTAAAAAAAAATGCAGAATTCAAAAAAGGCACTCCCCACAGTAAAATTAGGCGAGTAACAGTTGATCGCGGGCTGACGGCATACAGTGTGATCGAGTGACCTTTCCAGATCCGCAATGTAATGCTACTCACCCAGTTTTACTCGCTTACTCGCCGGCGGTGGGACAAGTGCCAAACGGACAAGTTTCAAACAAATGAACATGAACAGTCATTTGACTAACAAGGACTACAGGAATGACACTAGAGAATTTTCATCAAAATGCTACAATCGTGATGTTCTAAATGAAAGCCAATACTAAACCCACAATCCCGGTTACCAACAAAAATAATGTCGTGACTACTGCACGACAATAAAATCAGCTGAAGATATGATTGTCTCGCTCGGGTACAATGGCGTTAGAAAGTGTGGGAAGACAGTCGTCCCGATAGTTAATTGTTTTATTTGTAGCGCTCCGTTGCCGTCTATAGGAGAGAATGTTTATGAGATATCTTTTTGTACCAGATTTATTGTTTTCACGGAGACGTTAATTACGTTTTTGTAGCCGAGAAGAAAAGCCGAAGACTGTTTCTGATAGTGTGCCACTTTTTGGGATCTTATACAGGCTGTGTGGTACATCGTTTGCCAAATTAAAATGGCGGATAGGATTATTTGTATTTTTTTTTTCATTATGCCTTACAGTTTTCCTTGCAATAAAAGAAATTTGCAGATTCCACTACTAACTCTTTTTTTTTAATCAAATTTAAACGAGTCGGTCTTTAGGATTTCAATCAACAATCCGTGAGGCCGGGATTTTTTTTTGGGGTTTGAAGAGATGACTCTTCCTATGCGCCATTTTGATTTGGCAAACGATGCACCAAACAACCTGTATAGTAAGTTTTCCATTTCTCACTTTGGTTCTTCACGCTCTAATATCCGGGACACGACAATTTCAGAATAACTATTCAAGGTTGTGATCTTGCGTTATGTTCCGCTAGTTGAGAAAATAATTACTCAAGTCATATTCGTGCGTCACACTTTGTTTCCAGAGTTGTTAGAAGTAAATCAGTGAGTTGAGAAACAGGACTCGAAATGCACGTGCAAAGTACTAATATGTGCTGTCTAAGTGACTAGTAATTTTGTCCTTAAATTTACTGTCCATATATTGGACACGATGTGTCATGTTCACGTTTGTATCCGGTGAAATTCGGCTACGCGATGGCCCAAGTAGAGAACATATTATATAGTCTTGTCGTAATGATATTAGGGTGACCATAACAAGATCAGATAAAACTGTGATTATTTGGTTAAATCTCTTAGATTGGTAAGGAGTACATTGGGATTGTAATTTGTAACATCTTTTTGACCATTTTCTCTTATTCATTTTCAAACGAAATCGCTCGAGGTAAGGTTTTTTTTTAGTCGAATTAAGGAGTATTACGAGTTTGTGTTTAGTTTATTGATATCGGATATTACTAGCAAAATTATGACTTTTTTATAACACTCGTAGATCTAAATTTGAGTACATACTGATCAACAACAAATCACAATTCAATCAGACACATAGGGTGTGTGGGTGCGAAACCCTTATTATTTGTTTATTGTGTAAAGTTCCGTAAACAAATGGCAAACATTCATGCAAAATGGGCCTAATGTATAAAGACGGTTATACATATGCCAGGGCTTCAATAGCGTGGCGTCCAAAGAACTCTATTCCTACCGGCTTGCCTAATATCAGGCATTTGAGCACCTTATTCTACAGCTCTTAAGGAAAATGTACGCCATATCTGCACCGGCTTGACCAAGGATATCTTGTATGCCATGCCACTGCAGGGCTTATTACCCTAACCTTATAAATCATCGGCGCTTATTACAGTAGCTTATTGCACCTTTATTTTAATTTGTATATTTTGAAGTAGTTTGCATAAATGTAATTTTGACGGAGAAAAAAATTGTTTTTCTCAGTCTAACTCTGACGCTGTAAAGAGTTACGAAACGTGAGCTTGAGATTATATTCAGCAGATTTCATAGTTTCCGAAGGGTTAGTAGAGTCGCGAATTGCAACAACAACCAACATTTTCATTAAATCAGTAGACACTTTACGCTACGCCAAAATCGCATGGTCACCGCGGCATGTTGTCCGAATAAATTATCGACTTTGTTTTGGTTGCTCATCGATTCTCACTCGCCGACCGACTGGTAATGCCTATCCCAGTGGTTGCCAACTGTGATGTCTAACAAAAGGTATATGATAAAATTATAAAAAAACTACTTCGTATATAGATATGTACATTTTATGATATCTTCTACACTTTCTTGATCTGTCATCAGCGAGAAAAAGAGAGGCATTTACCATCATATGGGCCAACTCGATCGATTTTTCGGAAAATATTTTAAAGAGTTTTTTAATTTAGTAAGTACTTACTTAAAGTTTGCGCGTTATATTATCAGAGCTATTTATATTATTATGTCATAAGAAAACAGGCACTACAACCTTATTATTCTTTCGATTCTAGATCTTCAAAGTTACGGATAAGAGATAGTAAAAACTTAAGACGTGTAATATTGCCTTGTCTATCGTTTCCTATATTTCAGTTATTGATTATTGAACTGAACCTCATGGATTAAATATTTTGTATTGTTATTATTACTTATTATGGATAAATGTAAAAAGTGGAAGTTAGTGTTGCACTGTATTGTGATTATATTCGGTGTATTGTGAAGATGTTAAAATTGTGGGAGCTATATTTTGTACCTATACGATCCCAAAGGCTGCGCACTCCTGATCGGGCCGCCGACGCCGGCGCCACGGGCGGGTGAAAGTGCCTCGCGAAAGTGAAGCCGGAACTGAACGGTGACGTCATGGATTTGCGCAACACCTCCTCCTACGGCACGTTGCGAAACGTTATCTCGCATTGTCGTCGTTAAGAGCCGGGTTTTGGTCTTAGCCTTATATGTCCATACTAGCTGATGCCCGCGACTTCGTCTGCGGTGTAAATTATAATTAGGCAATTAATCTTAATAGGCAATTAATAGTTTCTGATATTTGTTCATAAACTTTGTTGTAATTAAACAAAACCCTCAAATATTGGGCCCAAAACTGCACAATGCACATTTACCGTGAAAATCAATTCTTAACTCCATTTAAGGATTATTACCAAAAAATTAAATGCACTTAATAAACCGCTTGTTACTTACACAAAAAAACAATCTACTAATTGCTATATGCTATGCATGGAGTTAAAAACCTTTTACTTTAAAAATTGTACGGGTCCCTAAAAAAACTTTCAACCCCTACTTACTCAACCCGTCTTCGAGATAAATTTTAATGAACCGTGAAATCATTTGAGTTCTATTCAGTTTAATCAGTTTTAGATACCCTACTTTAAAAATCATTTGGTCCCTTTATAAAGTTTTGGTCCCCATTTATAACCCTTGGAGATGAATTTCAAAAAATGGTTTAACATTTTTTCTGTACCCTTATTGAAGGATCTATGTACGAAGTGTCAGATTTCCTACTTCAAAAATCCTTTGGACCCTATACAGAGTTTCAACCCCCATTTAAACCCCTTTGGGGATAAATTTCAAAAAACTGCAATCACTTTTCTTTTCTTTTTTAGATGAGTTCAAGATCTACTACAAAAATCGTTTGGTCCCTTTACAAAGTTTCAACCCCCTTTTGATCCCTTTTAAGGGATGAAAAAACGGTAAAACCACATTTCTTTTTTCTTATTAAGGAGTCTATGTACGATGTCCCAGATCGCCAACTTCAAAAATCTTTTGGTCCGTGTACAAAGTTTCGACCCTCATTTAAACCCCTTTGGGGATGAATTTCAAAAAAACAGCAATCACTTTTCTTTACTCTCATGGATGAGTTTATGTAAGAAGTTTAAGATCTACTATAAATACCGTTTGGTCTCCATACAAAGTTTTGACCCCCGTTTGACCCCTTCTTAGGGATGAATTTAGAAAAACGAAAAATCACTTTTTCTACTCTTATTGAGGAGTTTATATACGATGTCTTAGAGCTCCAACTTCAAAAATCGTTTGTACCCTACACAAAGTTTCAACCCCCATTTTAACCCCTTTGGGGATGAATTCCAAAAAACAGCAATCACTTTTCTTTACTCTTATGGATGAGTCTATGAACGAAGTTCAAGATTTACTACAAAAATCGTTTGGTCCCCATACAAAGTTTCAACCCCCGTTTGACCCCTTTTTAGGAATGAATTTCGAAAAATGGTAAAACTACTTTTCTTTATTCTTATTGAGGAGTTTATGTACGATTTCTCAGAGCTCTAACTTCAAAGTTCAAATTTTCAACCCCCATCTAACCCCTTTTGGGGATGAATTTCAAAAAACCGTGAAATGACTTTCCTGTACTCATATTGTGGAGACTATGTACGATATCTCAGAGCTCCAACTTCAAAAATCGTTTCAAGCCCCATTTAACCCCCGTTGGGGATGAATTTTGAAAAACGGTGAAATTACTTTTTGCAACTAATCTCCTAGTTTAAAAATCGTGTGGTCCCCATTTAAACTTTCAACCCCCGTTTTACCCCTTTTAGGGATGAATTTCGAAAAAGGGTGAAATTACTTTTCTCTACTTATATTGAAGGATCTATGTGCGAACTCTGAGATCTCCAACTTCAAAAATCGTTGGTGCCTATACAAAATTTCAACCCCCGTTTAACCCCTTTTGGGGATGAATTTCGAAAAACCGTGAAATTACTTTCCTACACTCATATTGTGGAGCCTATGTACAATGTCTCAGAGCTCCAACTTCAAAAATCGTTTTAACCCCCATTTAACCCCTGTTGGGGATGAATTTTGAAAAAAGGTAAAACTACTTTCTTAGACCTTTATCGAGGAGTCTATATACGAAGTCTCAGATCTGTAACTTAAAAATAATTTGGTCACTAAACAATATTTCAACCCCCGTTTTACCCCTTTTAGGGATGAATTTCGAAAAAGGGTTAAATTACTTTTCTTATCTCATATTGAAGGATCTATGTGCGAACTCTCAGATCTCTAACTTTAAAAATCGTTTGGTGCCTATACAAAGTTTCAAACCCCCATTTAACCCCTTTTGGGGATGAATTTAGAAAAACCGTGAAATTACATTCCTGTACTCATATTGATGGGTCTATGTGCAAAGTCTCAGATCTCCGTCTTTAAAAATCGTTTGGTCCCCATTTAAACTTTCAACCCCCGTTTAAGCCCTTATAGGGATGAATTTCGAAAAACCGTGAAATTATTTTTCTGTACTCATATTGAGGAGACTATGTACGATGTCTCAGAGCTGCAACTTCAAAAATCGTTTCAACCCCCATTTAGGATGTTCCCCATTGGGGATGAATTTTGAAAAACGGTAAAATTACTTTCTTCGACCTTTATTGAGGAGTCTATATACGAATTCTCAGATCTGTAACTTCAAAATAATTTGGTCCCTATACAACATTTCAACCCCCGTTTAACCCCTTTTAGGGATGAATCTCAAAAAAGGGTGGAATTACTTTTCTCATGTCATATTGAAGGATCTATGTGCAAACTCTCAGATCTCTAACGTCAAAAACCGTTTGGTGCCTATACAAAGTTTCAACCCCCATTTAACCCCTTTTGGGGATGAATTTCAAAAAACCGTGAAATTACTTTCCTGTACTCATCTTGATGGGTCTATATGCGAAGTCTCAGATCTCCTACTTTAAAAATCGTGTGGTCTTCATATAAACTTTCAACCCCCATTTAACCCTCTTTGGGGATGAATTTCCAAAAACGGTGAAATTACTTTTTTTAAATTGTATTAAAGAGTCTATGTTCGAAGTCTCAGATCTCCTACTTTAAAAATCGTATGGTCCCCATATAAACTTTCAACCCCCATTTAACCCCCTTTGGGGATGAATTTCAAAAAATCCCTTCTTATCCCTTACTTACGTTATATAACCACCCTACTGTGAAAATTTCAAGTTCCTAACTTCAGTAGTTTCGGCTGTGCGTTGATCAGTAAGTCAGTCAGTCAGTCAGGACTTCTTCTTTTATATATTTAGATTACTGGCATGTCAAGCAAATGGTCCGTTGACCCGTCGAGAATGAAAGTTAATGTTGTTGGGTTATTATTGGACTTTATTACAAAATTGCGGTCTACTCAGTCTGTTGAGTAATTTGCTTAGTGATTGGTTTCGTTGTAAAAAATATGGCTTTCTGGAGAGCCCGTTACTTGTTTCTTTTCTTGTTATTGGTGAAAGTATTCGCTTTTGCGGGACAGTATATTTCCTTTCGACTCCCCATTTTAACCTCAGATGCGATGAAAAGGAATACTTACATATGTTTAAATCCTATGTTTATCACAGCTCTCAAATCCATGGGCCGATTCGAATGAAATCTGGGGGCCCCCGCCAAGTCGAGCGTAGAGAGATTTTATGTGCAACTAGCGACCCGCCCCGGCTACCCACGGTGTTTCTCTATTATATTATGCATGTATTATACATATAAACCTTCCTCTTCAATCACTCTATCTATTAAAAAAAACCGCATCAAAATCCGTTGCGTAGTTTTAAAGATTTAAGCATACATAGGGACATAGGGACAGAGAAAACGACTTTGTTTTATACTATGTAGTGATAGTGTTTACATACATACATACGAATTAAATAAATTAATAAACCACGACAAATAAAACACTGTCAAGATTATAGTGCGTGATAAAAATTCTAGAAGAAATAAGGGGCATTCGATCGCGTTCTGAGCAATCGTGTCATCGTCTATTTATCTGTTCGTGAGCCTTGTGTATTCCAAATCATCTCCATAATAAAACTGGCATTTAATGCAAATACGATTGTCTAGGCGCACACTTGCTTCAGGAACATCAAAACCCGATTCTTTGAGGCGATTCGAGACGGTCAGTTTTTCATACAAACAAAAAGAAGGTCATTGTTTGCTTCCACGGCATCAATTGTGTTTGAAATGAGTTTTATTTTATAGCTCTTAATGTTTGTATGGTAAATCGAACGACTCGAATAACTTTAAGCCCTCTTCATTATTAAAGCTTAGCACTCTACTTAAATGACAAGTATTCAATTATCAATTAGCGACTTCAAATTAAGTTGGCACCAACACGTTCATTTGTATGCGTGAAATGTAATTATTTTCCAATTACTTTCCCAATGTCTATCGTGCTCGTTTACTTGTCATCGAGACGATATGCTAAACAATTTTCGGTGAAACTTTATGACCAGCTATCAGTCGTAACGAGATGCGTCTAGTAAACATGTCACGTAAACGGTCATAACAAGGGAAAGCGGTATTTATCATGATTTTTTTTATTGCCAGCAACAACTGACAGCCGCTGATGGCATCTGCGATTAATGTAATTGCACTTCTTTAATATGAAAGTAATAAATATCTGTGTCGCCGCCAAATAGCTTAATTAGCTATTTGGTTAGCTGCCTAGTCTTTTCTTTAAACGACGCCATTTAATTAAGTGCCTAGATGAACATCGAGCCGTCTAGCCCTTCTATCAAACAGCTAGGCAAACTACTTTCGTCCGACAACATTAAATAACCCGCCTAGCCGAGTCCGTCAAATTTTAGTTGTATAAATTTATTCTGTACATACTAGAACCTGATCTCACATGGGGGGCGGGGGCCGAAAACCCCCGCATGGAAAAAGTGAACAAAACAATTTCATTTTTTTAGGTTAGGTTTGTTAGTCAGCTTGTGTCCCTTAGACTGGCTGGTCATAATTGTTTAGAAAGAAAACCCTAATCTCCTCATAATTGCCCAACTAAACGAACGGCCTAAGCATTGGCCAGCCACATCGTCAACTGATACATTGACGCATTGGCTAAATTTCATCCAGGCAGTTAACTAAATGGCGCCGTTTAGTGATAATGCTAGGCAGTTAATCAAATGGCTAATTAAACCAGTTGGCTGCGACATCTACATTTAATTCGCCTAACTTGTGTACACTGTACATACAAAGGTATGCTGTTTACAATGTTCGAGTCCGGTAATAAACGTGATCGATTAAATGTAGCTTACCTACTTAGTTTCGACTAGGGAATCAAAACCTTAATATTAGCAGGCCTGCGGATTTTAATCAAATTTTAATGATAATAAAGACAAAATATTATGTTTATGAAAGACAATATTAGCCGCCTATAGATCAGAAAAATTTAACCGCTTTTTTTTTGTTTCAATTAGGATTGAGTACTTCTTGTTTACGGACGATCAGATAGTTATATTTTATTTCAATGCCTGCTTGTTTTTATACCTCATTCGCTTCTTCAAATGATCCGGATCCACATTATCCGTAATTGTTGGTATAGGTAATATTGTTCCAAGAATCGCCGCAAGTTGATTAGAGTAAACAAATAACGCATTGTATAAAGATTTATATAGGTAGAATTGGCGAAGAAAAGTCTTGTTCTGAAAATGCTGTATTTATTTTTTCATCACACTTGCTCGAAAATGGTGTCATTACACGTAGGTTCTGCGCGCCGTAGATGACCTATTACGCCCTAGGGCGTAATGGTTTTCTTTTGAAATTTGAAACGCTGGTTCTGTTTTAATCTTATTTGTCATGTTCAAAGGAAACGCCAACTTACTTTTTTAACTTTTATCACTGAAATATTTATTTAAAGATAACTGTTATTGCAAATACATGTAAACACATATTTTGGTAACATTAATTAAATGTTTAAATAATGTATTTCAGTATTTTGCAAATATAAAATCAACTAAAATGGCCGTTGTAGGTCTTTACCGCTATGGTTTCCGAACGTGACTTGACATTCGCATTGCCTATGGACATATGTCACTAATGTCATTGTCTGTTTTAATATTTTCTTGTCATACTGGGGCGATTAGTAAGGTTATATTATATTATTAAGATTTCCTCACAAGTGTGATGAAAAACATTGTATGTGCCACGGGTGGTAAAGGAATTACAAACTCGTGTTATTAAAGCTTATAACAAACATTCGTTTGTAATTCCTTACTTACCGCCCTAGATACACAATGCACTATTAATGCTGATCATTTTTACCTTCTAGACTCAGCGTAATTATAATTAGTTACATTATGTCCTGCCATCATCTGTGCACCATCGATACCATATTGAATTTTTTATTACAACAGTCAGACATCGGAACAATAACGCGGCGCCATTCAACCCCGCTAGGTATATTTCCCAATATATCAGTATAGCAGTGCCCCTTGCGACGAAGGGCGGACGTTAGGTGAAGTGCAAGGGCACAGTGACGCCCTTGTTGCTAGACGGGGCGCAGTCTGGAGGTCGCTGATGTACCCTTGCCACGAAAATCACAGCCCTTACCGTTTGTTCTGCGTTAAATCGACCATTACGGAGGGCGAAAGGACGAATCTTGGCTTATTATACTCGTTTGTTTTTATTGCACTCTATGTACTGTAGTGTTTGAATTTACGCAGCAGTTTCTTGTTTTCAAGTCATTATTTTTCAGCTTTAGTTTGAGTTCAGTAACTTGTTTAAATACTAAAATTAATCCCCTTGAATAGGGATTTGGAATCAGACATATCATAACATAAAATCATCTATAATGCGTTCAAAAATCGCAAATGACCGTTAAACTGTTAAAAAGTGTGGTAGAACTAATTTATTATATGAAATAATGTTATTTCTTTATAATAACATCGAATTAGATATTATTATTACAATCAAATTTCGTACATCTTTGAAAAACAAAGCAATTTGATTATAACTCAATTTTAATATCAGTTGCAAACAATTTTGACAAATCTCGCACGTTACTTGATATCGAACGATGTGTTAGTAGAGGCCCACCCCACTCTAGATTGTCTCTAAATTTAAAAATAATAAAAACTAGGGTTGCGTGACATGCGTGAAAAAAGTTTTCATTTATCAGTCACCAGCATTTGACATTTTTAATTAGCGGTTTCTGAACACATCATAGAGAGCTTATCATATGTGTGTAGATAAAGCAGTGTATGTAGCTGTACATAATTAGGCATTAACACGTTCCCTGTCCCGGTGCCTCCAATATGGGGTCTTCAAGGTTTTTTTCAGGTGTCCGTGTTTCCACTATGGGGTCACTTCACTTCCCCATACAGATTGCACAGTTCGGACTTGTGACATTGTCCGATAGTTTTGTTTGGGGACAGTGAAAGTGTTAAAACACTCGTGGGAGGTTATTATGAAGCTCGCGTATCGGCTCGTTTCATAAACCCACATTCTTATTATAATGCCTTGTTTACATTATGTAACAGTCACATAATAGTACATTACATAACTAGGGTGGTAATACAAAGAAAGGCTGAGATCGCAGAAGTTGCGGCCCGAGCTGCAAGCGAGGGACGTAATTATGCGATCGAGGGCTTTCTTTATTACCTCCCGTGTTGTGTACATCATTTTATGTCTATACTTGGCCAGAGAGCGGCTTTTTCCGTCGACATCTAATCGGTAATCAGGTACCAATTTTTCTAATTCAGTAATTGATAGCGGTCACGTTGATGTCGTAATTAGTTACATCTAAACATTTTTTTTTCTGTGATAATTTTTATTTCGAAATCAGTTTTATCCTAAATTCATTGTCACCCTACTAATATGTATCTGTGAGATTACAACCTCTTTAAAAAATTAATGGCAATGATAATACTTGTCACTGTCATGTATGTAAACAAAGTCATAGAAGTCGCAAATATTGAATGAGAAAAGTAAATTAGTAATTAAAAAAACATGCCACAGCCATATTTGTGCTCAAAATATCGAGCGTTACAATATTGTAGGTACGTTTATCAATACAAACCAAACAGCTAAAGATGAACTCAAGAATTATTCCACGAAATTCATCCAAATGTACCAATTCTCACGCACAGTTTGATAAACCGCATGAACAAAAACCTCCGTGACTTCGGACAGTTCACAGTGCCAAACCACGCTCAACCACCTGGCCGGCCTCGACGTCGTCCTGACGATCTGGATCGACGCATTTTAAGATACTTTGCTCGGGATCCTCGTAGGAGCAATAGGCAAGCAGCGAGAAGGTTTCATGTGAGTCAGTCCTTCGTGTGGCGGCTACTTAAATCGTCGGAATTGCATTCTTTTCATTTTCGGCCATTTTATCAATTTTAATTCGTTATCTATCACGCCCTAACTACTCATACTCGTAGAAAAGTTTATTTACTTAAGATCTGTCAAATTTTCCGCGATAGCGATGGCACCTGACTCTGACGTATCGTGATCACGTGATTTTACTTCAATAATTAATTTAGGTGACCATGTATCCAGTGGTTATTAGTTTAAATTATGTTTTCACCTTTAATTAATTAAACAGTGAGGTATTTGTGTGAGACCTCGCCTATTAAGTTTGATTTTAGTTAGATATTAATATTTGTCTACTCCTGATCACCGATTAAATTTCACCGTGTATTTATTCAAATTATTAAAACTTGTAGATTGGTGACACTCAATTGGGGAAAGTAGGCAATAAAAAATAGAGCTGCCTATTTATTGGGTAACCAATTTTTATTAATGGAAGTCATTTCCAATTCGTATAGAGTAATGCCTTTAGTAAATTTCTTTTAAAGCTTTTTTATATTTTCTCCGGGATGGAAAAAGTCCTATTTAGGACTTTTTATAGCACCTAAGTGCCATTAAGCAATGTGACAAAGGTAAAGGTATTTCTAGTAATCTCAAAGTAGTTGGAAATGAACCCTATAAAATGTTACCTCGAACGCTCACATTTAGTTGTAAAAGCCTATTTTACTTTTTACCCGACTGCGGCGAAGCTCAAAGGAGGGTTATATGTTTGACCTGTAAGTATGTATGTCCGTTCCTATGTCCGGTCGTAACTACTCAACGGCACATCCGATTTTGATAAATGATACATCATTAGATTCGTCTTGATGGTGCGAGTGTCACTGGGTATGAAGTTCGTTAAAATAATTTTATGCAGTTTTAAAGTGCACCGCGGTCAGGGTTTTTTTTAATAAAAATGTGGTTATTTTAGTCGTGCTTCTATAAAACACAGATCAATGTAAGATTCAAGCTTGCTTGATAAATAAGTTAGGCTTTTCTAAATTTAAATGGTCACATGTATAACTTAACACTTGTGGAATTATCATGAGGCAAGACTGTTGTTGTATGCCTTAAAATGATTGAGATAACCCGGAACTTTACTGATACGTGCCGAAGTGGAAAGTGTCGAAGGTGACACATACATAGGAACCCAAAATATATACATTGACTGTTTCCAAGTCAGTCACGTATCACAAACTTCGTTAGTGATTAATACGTTGTCCCTGTTGAGACACTGGTTCGAATCCGACCTTGGCTACAGTAAGTAGGTCACGTTAAATTTTTCTATATATTTGGTCTTTGTACAATCAAAGGCACCGATATGTATACACACCCCAAAGTTTCAAAAATATGTATACAGGTCTTATTATTATGGCACTAAGGTTTATGTATACATATTTTGGAACTTTGTGTGGATATTTATCTTTGCCCTTGACTGTATCAATAATCGTAATAAATATTGTGGTGTTCCCACATTAAAAATTCTTAAGAATCAAAATATTTCTAGTAAATATATTGCTTATAGCACATTAATTCATAAAACTATTTACAGACTTGTAAAAAAAAATGCTTTTTATTTAGATTGATTATTATAAATCATTGAATGGAATGGAATACCAATGAGCACTTAGTCGACACACAACTCTTCATATAACGTAGACGCGTGGTGGTTTGACACACCGTTGTTTATTACATCGTAAAGCATGCTCGTTCTGCGTAAAGTCATTACTTAGTACGGAGGTTTTCAATCTTTTTTATACTACGACACCATTTACAGGTTGTCATTTTCAGTTTGGGAAATACTAAATTGATATCTACAGTTACTTTGTCTGACACCCACTATTACGACAGAAATGTGCTTTCACTATTCAGCCTCTACAAAGCATAAATTGAGAAGTAATTATTCGTCGTTTGGTAGCCTTATCTTAAACGTTTTGATGCAGTAAGAAGAACAATGGGTCAAACGCATATGGCGGCGTTTAGTGAAAGTGCAACGTTGAACGTCGCTCATCAAAAACGCATTAACCCGCAAATTCGTTGCGTGTGTATGCGATTACTAAGACTGTACCCACTGTTGTCAGTGATAGCTTGTGTAACATTATTGTTCAGCGTTCGAACTACCATTTGGAAGAACAGCGCTGTGATTGCGTTGTGTAGGTACGATGGATTTCATAATTCTACTACAGCTATATAATTTGGTAAAAAAAATCATTTTCGTTTTATTCCTCGCTATCTCTCAAGTATTAAGTGTCTGATTGCAACAGGTTTTATTATTAGATTAAAGCTTTTGGGCGTAGAACCCTCAGTGTGCGATATTAATTTGTACACGATCAATTTACTTTATGAGCCTCTGTCGCGACTTATCATCCTATCTGTCCTACATCATCATCATCAGTACCTACTATATTGACTGTAATAAAAATAAACCAATTACGCAACATGGTATCTTGTGCAATTTGTCTCAATTCGAAGTTCGGACTCGATTTCTTTATAGAAAACTGACGGTAAAATGTTTTCGGATAGGTTCAACTCAAAGGTTAAGTATCCGGAAAATAGACTCATTACTTGTGCACCGAACACGAAAAGTGGAAGTGAAAACTGGTTGTGCTAATGGCGTCCCCATTTACTACGCACGCTGCGAAATCGTATTACATGGTTCCGATTTATAACTTATTGTCTTTTTAGGGTTTCGTACCAAAATGGTAAAAAAGGAACACTTATGGTGCTACTTTGTCTGTCTGTCGGTCCGTCTGTCACAGCCAAATATCTAACGCTAACCCGAGCCTACTGGACATAAACTTTTTTTTGAAAGGGGGCCGAAATGGGAGTTTAAAAATTCAAAGTTGTGCTATTGTATCAAGTGGGGTATCAAATGAAATGGCGTAATTTATACATTCCAAAACCATTTTTATTTTTTTCTTAATAATGTACTTTTTGAGTTAGGACGAAAAACGTTAGTAAAAATACCATTCCCCCCTCCCATTATCTTCGAAGTTACTGAAAAGAAAAATCTGTAATAATTATTAATATCATCCTAAATATTACAAGAAAAATATAACGGGTTTCCTAACACAGTTTTTTATAAATTTGCGAAGATCGTAACCCAGTATGGTATGGTGTACCCACTAACGTATAAAGAATGTTCAACGGCCAAGTCACACAACATTAACTATAATAATAAAGAAATCGCAGTAAGGAACCTTAGACTTGGCACGACTTTGTCTAGATTTCATTACTTTTTAGAGATAAACAAGCAGCTCCATCGAGACTTGACTAGTTTTTTACAGAATGTTTTTGGTGGGATATATTTTGCGTTTTGCTTTTTATAACTCTAAATTGAAACAAAGGTTCAACATTTAGCAAAAAGCAGTATTTCGGCGTAAGAAAAGGGCAGAAATGAAACCAGTTTATTTGTAATAATGTCACAGAAGCAATCCTGTTTCTTATTATTGTATTCGGTAAATAAATAATTACATAACTTTACCGCATAGTTTTTCTTGAGATTGTCAAGTCAGCAGAATTCGATTACTTTAAAAGTGACATCTTTTACTTTCAACATGTTTATTTCCAACTTGAAATCGAAAGGAGTTAAAATGGAAAGCGGGAGTGCGTTAATGGTGATAATCGCAAAGTGAACGTGTTTGTAAGTTTTGACAAGTATCTAGTTGGCAATGACAGTTAATTTGCGGTGCGTGAATCTTTGAGGTGCTGGCGAAAAATGTCAAGTTAATAAAAATCGTGATTTCAAGTTGGAGGACAGTGAAATAAAAATTACGCACGGCATAGTTATAAATTAGGCTGACCTGGATACTCGGTTCTGAAACGAATTTCCATTTGCCTTCAACTTGCAAGCTTTGCTCGTGGTTGATTTTCTCTTTATTGGACCCTGTCCAAAATAATATAAGATGTTAAGCAAGATTTGTTCCCGCTATCATAATTATTACAAAAGTTTCAAAAGACATTACGCAGTCAGAATATTCATGTTATGTTGTGTTGACCCATACTATACGAGGTCCACCGGATAAGCTCTCATAATAACTTTCACTTATCTCGAAACGATAATAATCAAGCGTGTGCTCGTAATAACTATCATAACTCGTAATAGTGAGTTGCGTCGCGTAACGCATCTAACCGAGAGCGAGAGTGGCTAGAAAATTAATTTGGTCTAAACACGCGACGCTTCAGCAAAGGTCGACGGATCGGGTGAGCACACCGAACACTTTCTCTGCCTGACTGCTGTTGCGTTGCTAATCTCGATATCGAATTCTAACTTAGGAATCGCTGTCTATACTTGTAGGTACCTAATCTTGATTCTTATCGATGGGCTTTCTCACAAGACAAGATTGGCTATCGCCCGAGTTGCTAAAGTGCTACCGTCTTTTATTTCTGTCATGACATAGCAACAATTCCCTGAGGCTTGCCTTTATGCTTTTTCTGGGATGTGTCAGATGCATTTATAGGCATTGAACTGGAGGAAATAGCTTGTCCAGTGCAGTGCATTTTAGGCGTGGGTACTCGGAATGATTGGCTCGTAAAGTGATGTCGTTGAACTCGATCCCAAGCTGCGATTTTGTGACAGTTTGAAGGCGGCTAAACCAGCTATAAACGTAAATAACCTGCACGATCCCTGTTTAATATAATCTTAAAGTATGCTGATCTGATCCTATTGCTGCTGAATGATGGCCTTCAATATAATATTCTCAGCTCACGATGAAAATATGCATAACTAACATAATTTAACGGTATGCTTAATAGCGACGCAAAGCTAGAAAGCACGGATATACAAAGCCGGGAGCTGTATGTTATGTTGTAGGAACAGTTACTAAATAAACATATATTACTAGATTTCTTGTTGCGCTCATGAGTTTTTCCTACTTAGTTTATTTGTTAATGATAACATGCGTAAGGTGGGGCTTATGGTGCATCAACCTATTCGTAGATAGATAATGTCTAACTAGAACAGGGTTGGTGTTAGCGGTGCCTAAAGGGATATAATTATTTAGATACACAATATTATAGTCGTAAAATAGCTATTTTTTTGTCGATGTATGAATCGATTCCAGAATGATAGTAAATCCACGTGTTATTATTAATACTCAGGTTTTATATGTGCATGATCATGTTCATGCAATGCATGTAATTTATCTTTATTGAAAAAAGAGAGAGGTAGGGGATATTCACTGATTCACTAAGCTAACTTTCTCTCGTTGGAGAGGGAAGAATGGCTTAAATTCTACTTATATTCATGAGATACAGCCCGCCGATAGGCAGACGAACGGACTAATAATAGGGCATCCTTTTGGTACGCGCCCCTAAAAATGGTTAAATCCGTGAAATTATGTCAAATTAAATATATCTACAAATATTATAGTACATATATAGATACAAGAAACCAAAGTACATAGAAAAATTAAATGGCACTCGCCTGTGTACAGACCGGGAATCGAACCCGCTACCTCTGGATTTCCGGCCCAGTGACTCAACCATTCGTCCACCGTACACCCAGAAAACCCCTTCAATTCTGCCATGTACTTTGACTTCCGTATCTTTTCTGTTTTAATAGGAATTAACCTAACCCGATTATTACCCGCATTAAAAACCAATGAAGAGACAAAAATGTTTGTTTCATATAAAAAAATATTATAGTAGTTTATGCAACTGATACATAATGAGAGGCCTTAAATCACGAGTGTTCGGAGAGTTTCATAATAACGTCACATGTTTTAAGGCTTAATAATAATAAATCTTTATTGACAAAATAGCTACAGTTTTTAGGGTTCCGTACCAAAATGGTAAAAAAGGAACCCTTATGGTGCGACTCTGTCTGTCTGTCTGTCCGTCTGTCACAGCAAGATATCTCAGGATCTACTGATGCTATCGACTTGAAATTTGGAATAGTGTTAAAAACTGCTAATCCGAGCCTATGGGACAGCAAAAAAATCTTATACCTTTTTTACTTTTTTTTAAAAGGGGACCGAAATGGGATGTCGTAAATCAAAAGTTGAGCTAATATATCGAGTGGGGTATCAAATGAAAGGGCTTAATATGTAGATGCCAAAACCGTTTTTATTTTTTTTCTTAGACATGTAGTTTTTGATTGAAGACAAAAAAGGTTAAAAATAACTGGCCAAGAGCATGTTGGACCATGCTCAGTGTAGGGTTCCATAGCCGTAACAATAAGGTAAAAAATACGATGTTAAAAAAGTACAACAACAAAAGAGCGTATCTTCATAGAAATTACGTCCTTTTTTTGAGAAGCGCAGTTTATCGGCAATAACTCAAAAACGGTTAATCCGATCTTGTTGAAAATAATTTTCGTTGAAAGTATTAATTGAGCGTTATCTTTGTAATTTTTTTTTATATTTTTCGGACACACGGCTTAGAAGATAGAGGGGGGGACACACAATTTTCACAACTTTCGGAGCGATTATTTCCAAAGGTATTCACTTAATCAAAAACATTACTTAAGAACCTTAAAATGTTTTCAAAAGAGCTGTCGAACTATGTACCACACGTTGACATTTTGTGAAAAAAAATTTTTTTAACTTCTGTTACATGTATGGAGTGCCCCCCCTAGATTTTTTTATCTTTATTATTTAACTACCAAACTTAGTAGCGGCATCTACAAGACATCTATATTCCAAATTTCATCAGTATAGGTCTTGTAGTTTTTGAGTAAAATGCCTGTGACATACGGACGGACGGACGGACGGACGGACGGACATGACGAAACTATAAGGGTTTCTTTTTAGCCATTTTGGCTACGGAACCCTAAAAATACTATTCCCCCCCTATTATCTCCGAAGATACAGAACACAAAAATCTGTAATAATTACCGATTATTAATATTATCCTAAATATTACAGGAAAAATAAAACGGTTTTCCTAACTTGCAGCGTTTGTTAGAAATTCGCAAAAATCGTAAGACAACCTTATTTGCTCCTACTAAACTAACCGCGGCATATGTCGATGTATGGGGACAACAGTTTTACAAGAGCAAAGTTAAGTTTGTCCCACCATACAGTTTTTCTTGAATTATTCACGTATCTACTGAAGAGTTTGTACGGAACCCTCGGTGCGCGAGTCTGACTCGCACTTGACCTGTTTTTAGTTCAAATCCCTGACTTCTGAGCTAGGTTTATACCCGTGTTACAGAAGTCAGTTAATAAAATTATGCATAGTTACAGTCCGTTCCGTATAGGAACAGACAGAAGAAAAAAAAGGTTCTTTATAGTGCCAGTTTTAGGCTGACGTTCAATAAAAGACATCTCTAAAGTAGATGCTCAAAAATAAAATATTGATAATATCAATACTTTCATTCTATTTATTTGCCAATGCTTTTTACTACTTTTTAACTCAAAATTTTTAAATAATAACGAAAACAAGTCCTATTTGCCTTAAAATAAAGAAACTGTCCTTATAAAATACCCAAAGACCCAGAGTCCCAAGCAACACTCGAGAAATGAAACGTTTAACTATGGAGGGTAGATCTGCATTTACTTCTGCTCGTTGACCGGAGCTGTCATTATTATATTGTATCAAATAATTATGCCAATTCGTATGTTGTTTTAATTATTTACTCTTTCTGTTATAGTGTGTTATCCTTAAATAATTGGTGAATAGTTTAGTGTCCGACCGAAACTAGTTTTTACGGTCGCAACCGAAACCGAATTTCGGCTTTGATCTCAGTTTCGGCCGAAACCAGAACCGAAACCGAAACTTCCATATAAGGTCATGTAAGATAAAAGAATAAAAGAAAGAATAAAGAAACATTTATTGCCACACTGAACACAGTACGTTACAGAACTAAGAAAAAATAAGAAAGAAGGGTAAGATGGTCATGGGAAGAAAAAACCGGCCAAGTGCGAATCGGATTCGCGCACCAAGGGTTCCGTTTAAACATGGTTTAAGATAAACTGTATGGTGGGACATCGACATAGGTCGCGGTTAGTTTAGTAGTAGCAGCAAATAAATTTGCGTTACTATTTTTGCGAATTCATAATGAAAACCGTTATATTTCTCCTGTAATATTTAGGATAATATGAATAATTAGTAATTATTACAGATTTTTCTGTAAGTAACTTCGAAGATGATAGGGCGGGAAAGAAAGGTCATTGGGCGTTTTTGACCCGCTTTCCGAAATTTCGCGTACAGAGACCAAATTAGTTTTAAAGTAGAGAATTTAATATCACTTTTCTAAATATGTATTTTTTTTATGTATCAACCGGCAGATAAAAGTTATTCAACAGTATGTGTACGATGTAGTGATAGTTCGCCTAGGGACTGCAATACGGCCACAACTCAAAATTTTTTTTTTTTTTAGATTATTGTTGATTACTGTCACGTATTAAGTACGTGACAGTAATCAACAATAATCTCAACAAAAAACTTTCTGAGACGGCCACATCTCAAAAAAAAATGCAATCACTAGGCGAGTTCTCACTTAATTCATTGTAAAAATGCTACAATGATAAGATTTTTTTTTTATTTTTTTCTCAATTTTCCCATGGTTTACAAGAATGCGACTCATACCACTGAGTAGCAGATACATTTACCTGTATACCTAGCCCTATTTCGTTTGTGTACGCCGTGGGTCATATGTCCGAACAAAATGCCCAATGACCTTTTTTTGAACGTTTTTCGTCCTGAATTAAAAAGCATATGATTAAGAAAAAAAATGGGGTTGGTGGAATGTACAAACTAAGCCCTTTCATTTGATACCCCACTTGATATACTAGTCCAACCTTAATTTTTCAACCTCCCATTACAGCGCCCTTTAAAATAAAGTAAAAAAGGTATAAGATTTTTTTCATGCCCTGCAAGCTAGGGTCAGCGATTTTTAAAATTATTCCAAATTTCAAATCGATAGCAGCAGTAGCTCCTGAGATATCTGGCTGTGACAGACGGACAGACAGACAAACAGAGTCGCACCATAAGGGTTCCTTTTTTACTATTTTGGTATGGAACCCTAAAAAGGACACTCATAATCAATCAATCTTCATTTTTAAATAACATATTAATCATTTAGTCTCCGATATTTAAAGTAATCATTAATTATAACATATGTATGTATGTATGTAAACACTTTATTGCACATAAAATTACACAGAAACAGTACAAAGATCAATGAGTATGTATAAAGGCGAACTTATCCCTGTAAGGAATCTCTTCCAGCTAACCTTTGAGCAAATGAGAGAGAATAACTAATATCAAGGAAGATAGACAAACCAAGAAATGCAATTAATTTATTTACATAAGTACAGGAAAATAAGGCAAATTTTGAATACATATAAAAACTTAACGTGGATATAGGTACTATTATTAGATATATATTAAAAATAAACAATATATTATCTAACTATATATAAATATCATAGTAAATAAATACAGATATACATATGTATGTCACACATACACATACAGATATACACATATATATATATACTAAGCGTTCAATCACATTGACAAAAAATAACCCTTTTCTGAGTTAGCAGTCTGAGAGCCATAGCTTTTTTTAACTGTTCCTTAAATGATGCAACAGACTGTGATTGCCTCACGGATACCGGTAGAGAGTTCCACAATTTTACAGCGTGAACGGTGAAAGACTTTCCATATGTACGGGACTTATGAGTCGGAATGGCAAGAGAAATATTGGTACTCGATCGCAAACGATGACCACTGTCGACAGCCATATAGATAAATCTTTCGGAAAGGTAGGAGAGGGATGCAGGATTGAATAGCACGTTGAAAAGCAATGACAGAACATGCACATCCCTACGACGACGGATAGGAAGCCAACCGAGTTGTGATCGATATTGAGAGACATGGTCGAATTTCCGCAGACGAAATATGTACCGTATGTAAACATTTTGCAGTCGCTCTAGCTTGTCAAGGAGGTCTTCTGTAAGGTCCATGAACGCAATGCCACCATAGTCAAGGAGAGGAAGCAAGAGAGATTGAGCAAGAGAAATTTTAGTGTGAATTGGAAGGAAATTCTGCAGACGCCTCAGAGAGTGAAGCGACTCAAACAATTTCCTGCTGACCTCGGCTAAGTGAGCTGACCAGGAAAGTGTTTGGCCAATGGTGATGCCTAAATTTTTAACAGTAGAGGAGAGAGGGATCGAGGTCCCATCAAAAGTAATATTAGGCACCATCATATCTGACAATTTAGTAATAAAGTGATGGCTACCAATGACAATCGCTGGCGACTTTTTAGCGTTAACTTTTAATCCAAAATCGGAGGCCCAAACACGAATAGATTCTTGGTCGTTATTCATGGTATTGACTAATGATGGAAAATCATCGATAGCAACATATTATAACTTCTTATTTCAAATATACCTGTGTTTTTTGAAATAAAGACTGTCCGATCGCAGCACGAAACCTCTCAAATTCAGTTTCGATTTCTGTCGTAGTTTCGGCCGGATGGCAGCCGAAACCGACACTAAGCCAAAACCCGTTTTTTAGCTGAAACTAGGCCGAAACCGAAACCGAAATTTCGGTCGGACTCTAGAATAGTTACTTGTAATTGTTACGTTCAATGTGAGTGGTTCTATAAGGATGTGTAAGAGGCGTTTGCCCTGGCGTAATATCGCCACACGACCATCGTGTAAAACAAGACGTGAAAGTCCATTACATGGTTTAACAAAACAAATTGTATTAAATTTTTACATTAAATAAATATCAAGTATTATAATTTTACAGTAAATGTTTAGATTCCCTGCTTCTGTGTCCCTCTAGAGTCTATTGTTATTCGGTATGAACTATACAGATTATTAATATCATCCTAAATATTACAGGAAAAATAAAACGGTTTTCCTAACTTGCAGCGTTTTCTAGAAATTCGCAAAAATTGTAAGACAAACTTATTTGCTCCTACTCAACTATAACCGCGACATATGTCGATCTATGGGGACAACAGTTTTTCAAGAGCAAAGTTAAGTTTGTCCCACCGTACAGTTTATCGTGAATTATCCACGTATCTACTGACGAGTTTGTACGGAACCCTCGCTGCGCGAGTCCGACTCTCACTTGACCGGTTTTTTTAGTATGATTTTGGTTTAATGTCACAATTTAAGTAATTTATTCAATAACTAAATGAACAATAAAATAGCAATAAATCCTAAACTAAAATAATCATACTAAACCTAAGACTTTAGGCTATATGTATTATATTTATGCCGAATGTATAGACTACCTTTTTCTCCTTCATAAATAACTTATCGTTTTTCGTTTTATTGTGTCAGGTAAGATTTTAATATGTACATCTTTCTCGAAAATATTAGGTTAGTTAAAATTTAGTATTTTGATTTGAACGCACATTTAATACATTCCTTTAATTTCCAGTTCAGGGTATTCAATCGAAATTTGACTATATCGTTATTCGATATTACATAATACAGTTATCATTATTTCTAGAACTTGACCTAATTAGGTTGAAAAATGTTGTAGAAATTTGTTTTTTCATTTTACAAGGTCTGCTTAATTTATAAATCGGAAATTATTAATTATCGTTACACATCGGTTGAAAAGTAAACAGTGCTGAGTTAATAGTGAATCTGTTAGGGCAGCAAAGCTTTCCGGTGCATCGAGGCAGGCGATATAGTCAGTCGCGTGGCACGCTGGCACTCCCACTCGGTACTCGCGGCCAGTCCGCGCTCATTCACTCCAGTTCTCTGCCGACGGCCGCGGCGAACGTACGCGAGCACTTTCCGCGCCGCTTCCGATGTTACACTACGATTACGACATCGTTTCGCACCTACAACTTTTACCGTGACAGTGAAACTTATTCCTGTGAATATGGGTTAAACGTCCTGCTCTGACGTTATGAGTCCGGGCGAGCGCGCCGCCCTAGGGCGCCGCGAACCCGCTCGCCCACAATATGCAACCACCGCACCGGGATTCCCGCCGCCCTACTATCCGCCCTACGGTGTACCGCATCCGAACGCATGGCTTGGCGCTCCTCTCATTTCTATGGCGGGACGAGCACCACCTGCTCGGCAGACGTCTGTATCTAAATTGGCTATGCAAGCGCAAGGGGCTCCGCTAATTATACAAAACCGCCAGGACCGCCGAAAATTCCCTATTGTGCCTGAACAACGGCCCCATCGGCCTCTTGCATACACTGAACATGTCACCAGGGAAAGGTGCGAGGGGAATGAAGGAAATAGACTCCGTAACCAACAGCAACAACCTCGCTCGGCGCGAAGCGGACGCAACAACAACACGGATGCGGTCAGTGTCGCTAGCGACGAAAGTTCCGGCTCCACTAACTCCGAGACAATGTTGCCAAGGATAATAAAACCGAGGAAACGTCGTAAAAAAGACAGAAAACCAAATAATATATTGCCACACGAATTGTCTTCTGTTGCCTTGGATCTCGGCGATATCGACCATTGCTCAATTTCTGGCATTTCGTCAGCGCCGCGGAATATTTATGAAGAGTCGTACTGCCGTGACATGTCGATGTCGTATCGGTTGGATGTCAAAGTTTTGGAGTACCCGGAACCGGTGCCAGAGACTTATCGTGTGTCAGTGCTCGGCGAAGCGTTGGAGGCTAGCCGCTTTGGTCTTGCAGAGGCCGCTTCGCCTGCGGAGTCTGCCGTTACATCGTGCCAATGTCGGTACTGCGATCCTGTGGGACAAATATGGGATGCAGATTCAATTGCAGATTTACTTGATGAGAACTCTAGTGGGGATTTTGCACCGACAAAATTGGAAGATTCCATGAAAGTTGTGGGTCCGCTCGGTAGGCGAGGACCAGACACAACTCTGAGACGCAGCTGGAGCGACCCATCTTCACGGGTTCCCGAGCAGCGGACGGTATATAATAGTGACACATTTTCGGCTCCAAATCTCTACTCGTTGTTTCCCCCCACGAATCGGGTGAGCTCTCCTGAGCCACGCTCTCCGTTAGCTTTGGAAATTTCTTCTGAGATAGTAACTTCAATGAACGGTCATCGTGACCTGGAAATTAAACTGTTTTCGAGCTCGCCTCCGACCAAAAACCCTGATCGGCGTTCGTTCTTCGCCGATAAAAGTGAAAGTGCCGTTAACAAATGTGCGATATCGGAGTACGATCCAAAAGTAAACAGTGCGGTGATATGTGACAAAGAGGAATCTAGTGTGAACGTTAGTGGAAAGAGTGAAGGTGCATCTGTATCGGTGTGTCCGTCCACTGGACGCTCCACGGATGAGGGCAACATTTGTGATTTAGCCTTAGATACCGCCTAAGGCTTGTGATCGTGCTTGATCTTTGTGTAGACAGATGTGTCGTCAATCGGTCCAGAGAGCTCTACGCTCGCCATTTGAGCTGGACTCAAGTCGCCACGCAGCGAGGCATGCACGGAGCGTATCATCGCGACCCATAAAAATTTAGATCTCCGAATCGGTTTCCTTTAGATTCTATAATAATTTATTGATAACAATAGCATAGGAAACTGACGAGGGGCTTTATCTGGAGATGAGTTTGACGATTTATGATTTGCCGTTTGTCAATGCTGCGGATGTGCAGGAGTAACTTGCAGCGCGCAATTAGCGTTTCACACTACTGACACGATTCTCGCGGCTGTGGCGGCGCGCTCTTATTGCGGTTTCCCGCCGTTTTCTCCGCGCGCGCCGTTCCGGGTGGCGCCTCGCGCTCACACCACCGGTTCATAGTTCTAATGATAATTCCATTCCAACTGGTTTCTTATATCAAACGATCAACCACACGAAAATAAGTATATCTTAACCTTAAATAATTCGACCCAGTTTATGAAATTCGTACATTATAGAATATTTTATTTTGTTAGACATTCTGATATTCAAACTTTATTAGCACTAGTGTCATTTAAGTACCCTTGATGTCACTTGCTTATTAGCCTAGATAAAGAGATTTCAAATGACCAAGGTGGCATTAAATTTAACGAAAGTTTGTTCTTTCAGTCAATTAAGTCACATACTTTTTACATGCGTTACTTTTTAATATCAGTAAATATATTCTTGTATACAATTTAATATATAAAGTAAGCTTGTTCCGACACGAATCTCATAAAAAGTAACGCTAGAATTCTTGGTGAGTTTTAATCATGGTCACGCTTAAATTTTAACTTTTTTTACTGTTTGGGTCGAGGTTTCAATCCAGTTTTCATTGCCATAATCACATTGCATATTACTCTTATCATATTCACACATCATTTCACATTGATTGGCCTATCGTAATCATCTGTATTGCTCAAAACTTGAAAGCCACCGCATTACGGCGTCAGGCGAAATCATCTCTGCAATATCTCATAGTTTCCTATTAGAATCAATATTTAATTTATGTCACCTAATACCGGTAAAATTATTGTGATGTCCTTAAAGTTGCGTGACCAGCTTTAGTGGGTTCTTGTGTTGGTGATAATGTTTGTTACATAAGCATTGTGTAGCTACAATTGGCTTTTATTTCTGGTTGCTTATTAACCCACATCACCGTATAAATGTAGCATCTGATGTTAAGAATTTTATATTAATTGACAAACGGCGATTTTGAAAATACCTGTGTCCGATTGGCAGACAGGTCACTTTTTGCTTAAATAAGGGTCCAACATCGTAAGTTATACCAGATAAAGTTCCACAATGTAGATAATGTGAATATAACTAAGTTATTCATGGACTGTACATCGTCTCTATCGTTGGGTATTACACACCATGGGCTGTTCGATGTTCTCTATTTTATTTTTATGTTGTGTTTGCTTATGTTGCGCGGCGCGTGCGTGGGACGACATGATAAATTGGTTCTTGCTTACTTTTTATTCTTCTATACGACAAGCTCGGCGTACGCTAGCAGTCCTTGCAATCGCATGTGTATATATTCTGAATTATTATTATAATCCCTCTTAGAAATTGTGCCACTCGGTTTATTTAGAACACATCTACGCGATCATGAGAAAGAAAGTTGAGCCTGCTTCATTTTCTTTAATACTTTTTTACTAAAAGGAAGAAGGCTTTTAGCTTTAACGAGGCGCGAGGTCGTAGCTTTATACAACTCCGGGTTGCTTAATCGAATTATTTAGATGAGTGAAGTGGCGAGATGCTCGTAGAAAGATGTAAATTGAAATCTGAATTAGTAATGGCGTTGATTCGCTACGCCGAGCTTGTAGTTGTGTTGCGGGATTCGAAAGGGCGTGTCGCCGGCGCGGCTGTAAGACTCAACGATACATCAATTGAATGTAAACAATTTTAGGCTATGTGTAACTTACTGTGTGAATGCATTTTATGCATGTAGGTATAATATTTTGTTTGTGTACGTTCGAGAGACATGAGTTAGACGCTCGCACACTATTTTTGTACAATAAATACCATGTCCAGAAATAATATTTGTTTTATTTGTGTACTAGGAATTTCGAATTATAAATCACTATACTTCGTGGATTACTAACTTCATATTTGGCCCATAGGGGCAAAACTGTGTAGGCAGGAACAATTTGTATTGATGGGAAAGTTCGAGATCTATCCTATCATATTATATCCACTGCGCGCACTTTGATTTAAAGGCGATAACTGCCATAAGTAAGGACATAGGCAATGAAATGTTATTCTTGGAAATAAAAGTTCGAAATATGACTTGAAAACGTATTTACGTAATTTGTATAGGAAACTTTCAATTGTGGTCGAACAGCTGTTGGTTCGTTACGCATTTACTATTGTGTTCTTGTTTACATTCAAAATGTTTTATGTTGGGTTATGAACGTGGTACCATACCATAACATAACTCAAGGATGAACCTCAGCACATTCTTTATAAATGCATCTCATAAAAGGCTGCATACATATGGATTAGTGGTCATAAACTCAATACTTAAATTACTTAACTCGCATAACAAAACAAACCAATGACATACATGGGAGCGATTCAGAGTCTTGATGACGTGGTCTGTCTCGGGCCTTCCGTATGTTACTACGTTTTGGAACACTGCGTAATTGCAGGAGCAATGTGGCTATTATTCAATTAGTCGTTAAATCCATTCATACATTCCTTTCTTCCACTTCTTTAAGTTATTTGCTTCAATTTCTGAACTAGCTTTGCAATTTTTTGAGTAAGGACTGTCTGGGCAAGTGCGCCGACGGGGTAAGTGCGCCTACCTCTCCGTTTTAGTTAGTTGCGTGTTTGTACGATGTCGTTTGTAGTATAATATCTGTACGTTTCGCTATTTTTTATGGTAGGCGCGCTTACCCCGTCGGCGCACTTGCCCCGATTGACCTTATTTAGTCCATAACTTCATCAATTACCGTCTTTATACTGTTGTAAAGGCTATCCTTTTACGTCGCGATATTGTTTGTAGAAGCATTTACTCTGTTTAGTGAGGTGATAAATGTCGGCTTGTTTGTCTCATAATCACAAGGACGTCGCTACGGCCAATGTCATGGCTTTTATGGGTCTTGAAACTGCGCAATGGTTTGTTACAATGAACACCAACCTACACATATAATACAAATAAATGTTTGTTTTACTTTTCTACAATTGGCTACTTGACAACTTTTTTCTGTGATATGTTATAGAAACACCTCTCAATAATAAAAATATTAGTGAAAAAACCACCTCAATATCATAAAAACTCACCGAGATACTACAACGTTAAAATCACATTTTTAGACTTTCCCAAATACGTGCCGAAACGCTCCCTACTGAAGCCCGTTATACAGTGACGTCACTACTCATACGTTGTTTGGGGATATCAATAACTTTGTTTTGCACCTATGTTAAAACTTGCGTTTATCGTAACTAAATCTGCACCGGCTTGCCAAAGGATATCTTTTACGCCACGCCACTGCTATTTTCGAATTATACCCAGTGTAAAACAGTCAGTGAGTTTGCAATTATTTTAGCCCAGTACACTAATTGAATGGTTATCAGGTTATTTAAGTCTTTAATTATTAAAAAAAAACGCGTTTCAAACAAAAACTGGTAATTGTAAAAATGTACTTCCATGTAGAGATTGTAATAAACATTTTTCTAAAAGATATTGAACGAGACTAGGTACTTTAAACAAAGATTCAGATCAAAATTTCCGAAAACTTTAAAAATAATTGGTCACGGAAGCATAAATCGTATATTTTTTTAAATTTCCTTGCAACCTTTTCTTTTTTTGTCTCTGCGGTTGCAACGAAATTAAAAATATATATATGATTTGATCATTTGTTATACAAATCGAAGTACTTTTTTCGCAAGTTAAGTATGTACCAGTTTTACATCGAAAGGCGGTTTTCTTTTAATATACCAAAATCTCAAATAACTTGATAACCATCCAATTTAGAACCCAACTAGGGTTACTGGGCTAAAATAATTGCATATTAGCTCTACTTTAAACCCCTTCAAGGAATAGGTCGAATTATCAATCACCCTGTATAGAAGGAAAAGTTATGCCGGGACAATTTGACACGGAGATAGGAAATAGCTCACTTATTTTGACCATTGGACCTTTCTACGCATCTATAGTACAAAATGCACTTAACATATTGACCTTTTGACACGTTGTTACTTTTGATTGGTCTAAGTAGCATATTGCTGAACTAATCTAACCGCTATGGTGATTTCTCGACTGTTCCCTTAGGCGGGCTCCGTAGTATTATAGTAATTAATTAGTAACCAGAGTAATAACATATTCCCAGTAATCGCTTACGACATCGGCTTTTTATAAGTTTTAATGAAACACCTATACTAACTTATAGTCTCCCGCCTTCTTGTTTACCTCGTATCTTATCTGCGATCTTTATTTTATTTACTACCCTGAGATTTGTCAGGTGCTTATTACACACTGAACAAGTGATAAAATAACATGAATTTGGTGATAGCATACTAATGCATATAAGTAGATCTTACCTATTTTGAAGCCATACTGTAATGTATTGCATTGTTTTGGTTTAAAGAGTAAGAGAGCCGGACTAATTCCAGCCACAAGAGGCCATTAGGCCTATTAGGTATTAGGCCTCGGGATGGCAACCGGTTTACGACCCTTTGCTTGGAGGTTTCAGATGTTATATGACTACAATTTTCGCTTGCAATTAGGTAAGCTGCCATTCTGCTGCTTGTTTGTTAGATAAGAAAGCAAGTAGTATAGGAAGAATGGAAATATTTTTAAAATTATTTAGTACTTTCTGATTGGTCAGTTTTATTTCTAGCTTCAATTGAGAATAATATCACTTCTCAAAGGATATATATAATACGTTAAGTCAAATACATTTATACAAACCTTTGGAAACAGCCATTGAATGAGCTTGACTAGAAGTATATAGCTCGAATTAGGATTACCTTGTGCCTTCCAAATAAGGATATAATATATAATGCTGTTAAGATTTTCAATAATGTCAATTAATTTCAAGGTTTGCAAGGCTAGCGTGTTCGAAAATTATACCTACATAATCATATGAACTCTCTTGGCCTTGAAAAGCAGAGCAAAGCGTTTGAATTAGTTCGATATCTGTCCTCGTATTCAGAACTTGAATAAATTATTTTGACTTTACATTTAGAACGTAGACACCATTAATCGTTCACTTTAGTGATGTCAAGTTTATTATGTTTATCTGCTTTGTATGCTTTGGTTGACAGTGCCCGTATAAAACTGAACAGCAATTTTATTGTACTTTTCCGTTTACTGCGCCATTTATTAACGATCACCAAAGTAACTCGTCTGTCAAACCTAACTATAAAATTTGTTAAGTAAACTGAAAATAAATAAAGAGCTTTTAACCAAATATGTAAAACCAATACATATTTGTACGGATTTTGTATGCACATCAATATTTTCATTGCCTATTCGCATTCAGAGTTGTAAGTCTCAAATGTCAATAGAAGATGGAGAAAAACAACTTTCTCGGCGAACAACAATGTGCCCCGGCGCACGTGGCGTGCGACCTTGCTCGCTCCAGCTGCGGAATAGAACTCGCACCGTCTCTGTAAACACACGATGTTACGCGTTAGCCGTGAAAGATAGACGCGATGGATTACATTTTACAGATAAACATGCGTGTATTGTGTGTAATTTTGCGATCAGGCAGAGATACGAGTTTCTATTATTTTATACCGAATCTTCAAGCCTAAATACATAGGTGATTACTTTTTTTATTTTAAATTAACATATAAGAAATGTGATTTAACAAGAATGTTCTAGGACAGTTTCATATCATAGAGAATTTCTTAGCTTGAATATGAAGTAACATGAGCAAGCAAGTGCAACGGTTGGCTTCGGCTAGATCTCTTAAGTTTTCTCTATCGTATAAAGCTGTCGGGCCCGGTCACCCGTTTAAGTACGGTGCCCTCTCTAAAAGCAGCCAGGGTTAGTTTTCTTCACGCTGGCAGGAGGCGGGGTAGAAAGCCGGCTTCCGTTCGGAAGTTTCACCCGCTTTCACTCGCCCGCGCTCGCTTGCTACCCGTGATATTACTCCTTATCGTCTTAACGTATTAATAAATTTAGTGCCTACTCGAATAGATTGCTTCCTTATTTAGTTATGTAAGTTATTTGCTTGACGCTTTCTCAATATTTAAGAGAAAAGAACATTATCTCCTCGGGTTCTGACTTCATACTACAAGGCTCTTTGCCAAAGAGAAACACATGTATTAAGGTGATTCGAGTCGGTCGGTTCTTAATACAAACAAGACGAGGGTCATTATTCGCTTCCACCACATCAATCATAACTGAAATGTGTTACATTTTATAGCTCGATTACATTTTGTCTTAAATTCCCAGAATTAACATGCAATCGGCCATTTAAGATCTGCGTCATCTATTAGCATTTTTTGACTTTTTGAGAGTTATCATATTATCGATCTCTTTCGACGATCAATGATGGTCGAAGTCTCTTTAAATCGGCATAATGTTTTAACATTTGTGTGGACTTGTTACTGTCACAAAAGTAGTTAAATTTTAGATTTTCTTACCTTATTTTTAACAATATACCAATATTATTGATTATTTTTGTTAAAATTCTATCGAACGCATTGCCCTAATTATTCAAAATAATTAATAAAACATCAAACAATAATAAATAATCATCCAAAATATTGGTAACAAAATAGAAATCAATTAAGGATCCGTTAATTGATGAAAACCTTTTCCAGAAATGCTCTTCAACGTCTTGAAAATGTCAATTTATCGTAATGGCACTATGATTCTTGGTAACAAATTAACGAAAAATGCCAGGCATTTGAAATGGATGTTGGTTTTGTTTCTGTAAACATATACGTCCATTATATAAAAATAACAGTATATTTAGAGCTACATGTCAATTATATCACACGGTGTAGTGATAGGTACAATCTGAGTGTCGAATGGGTTTTAGTCCCGTGTTAAACACTCTACGTTTACTTGGATTGCGAGGGCATAGCAAAATTGAAACAAATCACATATATATATATATATATATATATATATATATTTTTTTTTTTTTTTTTTTTTCTAATAGGTATATATCGATGTCAACAATTGCACAAGTTAACAATATTATAAGCAGTTCAGATTGTCTTTCGCCATTTTTGGAGTACTCAACAGCAATCTCATCTCATCTAAAGTGAAGAACTGGCTGTCTTGAAACCATTTATGTATTAATAAAATGTATCATTTTCGGATAAGCTAAACATCTAGTTAGAGAAATTTGCAAACAATCGTTTGTGAGGCTCCGAGCGTTGTAAACCATAATCATCGTTTTAATTATTGTTCATCCAGGGTTACTGAACCCTCTTTAAATACCGATATAACAAGTGCGCTGATCGTTTGTCACTGAAAATTACTTATTTTGTTTTTCAGTAAGACAAATGACGGTCAGTCGAATTCTAATTTAAAACCGCTTAAGCTCTTGCAGCAGTCGGGTCGTCGCTCGAGAAATTATCGCACATTATTTTGAAGTTGAAGGGTCTTAATTTGGAAAATTACCTCCTCTTATTCTGTGAGCTCAATTTGCATTAATAAATTAAATGTCTTTTCCAAACTGCGAAATTATTAGAGTATGGTCCAAATGTATCTGATTCTTAAGAATCGTTATCGTTGCCAGAGTTAAATCATGGCAAGCGGAATGTAATCGGGAATTGATTTTTTTTTGCCATTTAGTGGTCTCCTGTTTTTTTAAACTACTATCAACATAGATGACAACTAAATCGATTTTTTGCAAAGATAAATACTAATAATGACACACTTCATCAGTGCGTTATAATTATAAATGAAAACATGTAAAATGTTTTAGCCTTAACCATCCTTGCTTTTCTTATTGGATGATGCGCGATTGTGACCGATGATACGTTCACCGGTGATGATTTTGCACTGAGATAATTTATTAGCAAATAGTGTTAAGTCATCTAATGAAGTATTCATGGATTGACTCGTAGGCTGCTTGCATTCATCGCAGTCCGGTTTTAATAACAAATCATCGCGTGCATTGTGATCGAGATCGGGATTACTCGCCACTTTAATTTGTTGCCGTCGCTATATTTTAAAATAAATCATTACGATTATGATTTATCCTGTGTTTATATTCACTGTCTTCCCGATTACTATGGTAATATTTGTTCGTATTTCACTCTGATTTATATGGAGCCACGGGCCTTGAACTTGGTGTTCCTAAGACATGATCAATGCGTTTTCAATGTTTTCCTTCTAACGCAGAGTCGGCATGATCGTATTTAGTCACGATTTCTGTTATCATAATAAATATTTGCATGTACATGTGAAGATTTTCTGCAAGCCAGAAAATAATGTTTGGAATAAAATTAAAATGTACTTTCAAATGTCATTTCGAATAGATTTTTGTAAAATATACATTACTAGCTGGCCCGGCGAACTTAGTTCCGTGTCAGAATTTTTAATTTTTTAGAGGATTCGGGGCAGACAAACCCAAAAAAACAAAAATCGGTCCACCCGTTTTCGATTTCTAAATCGTGTTACTAACCAGACTTTGTTTTATGTAGATTAAATACGAGTGGTTTGGTCACAACTCGCAATTAGGGCATTCAGTACCGTACCGGGAATTCCCGGTGCTCCAGGTTCTTCAAATCAAATTAAAATATTTTTAAACATTGTTATTTTTGGAAAAAACGACTGAAATAAAATAATGGACTGATTGACCTACTCGCAATAAATGTCTTCTGTCTTTTTTCAACAGTACGAGTAGAAGTAAAACAATCAATAAATTCTCGAAGATCAAAATCATTCCCACGCGTGTCACGGAAATGAATGCTTTTGCTGCAGATAATTGTCACCGTGTTTTCTCCGGGCGCGAATGATGAAGCTACGTATGGCAAGAGAAAGCCGATATTGTGCGTTTCCCGGCCTCGCTCGTGCCTGCACTCTACTAAACAAACATAATACGCAGAAACGAATATTTGATTGAACTTTTACTAATCCAATCCTAATTTATAGTTTTAGTCAGTTATCACTTACTTAACTATTTCTTAAACTTTGTTTAAAATAAAGTCCCTCTCATTACATCTTGAATGTAAGCTAGTACCTAAGCTTTTATTCGACGTACAAATAGAATCCTTTAATCACCATTGTAATAAGTTTGATTGATGGTACAGTATCTCACAAGTTTACTCCCTATATAAACAAGACGAGTTTTTGACTTTGACGAGTTCCTGAGTCTGAATTGGTATCTTATTTTTCCTTCTTTGTTGCGACTTCGGGTACGTCTGAAGGGCACAAATAATTGCAGGTATTCAAAAAACAAAGTTACATCCAATTGTCTGATAAAATTAACACATCAGTCTATATCGATTGCAGATGCCCAGGCACAATACCACAGGGGCCATTTTAAAAATAGATTTTTACTCTTGCTCATTGTTTAATTTTGAATAAAATAAAGAAGAACGTAATCGCATTGCAGATTATAGTTTCAAATGGGTATTTCGATTGATAATTTCGAATATAATCAATTTTTCGGGCTTACTAAATAGGTTTCGTTCAAATGCTAGTTACATAGTTTCTACGTCATATCTCTCGTGATGTATACCAGCCGTTGCAGTGTCCATACTCGTACGCAACACCGGTCCCACTCGTTGATACAAGAACGGCGAGAAAGTTGATCCGCTGCTCTCTAGACGCGATTGATTCGACGCCTACTGCTTCCTCCAGTCTGCTAGTGCTTGCGTTTACACGAGACTACTTTTATACGAGTTCATTATATTTTATGTATTTTTTACAACCCCAATCAATTGCTTAATGTAGCTACACGTAATTAAAATTAATTGATACTTTCTTGGAACCTGTTAATTTACTTATGTATACTGCTGCAATTTAAATTAGTTTTTCTAATGAATATTGCAAATTCGCACTATAACCCGAAGTCGGTAAACTGAAAGTAAAAGCATCACGAGACAGCCGAAAACGGGTGTGGATGGAGGGTCCGTACAGAAATAGACGCTCCGTAGACTCCTGACTATTAATCGAATGCACGTGCCCGTGGTGCGGGATCCTTGAAGCGTGTGGGATTCCTGACACTCACAAATCGTTTACCACCAGTCAAGCCTAATTTTACTCGTTGACTTTAGTTCGTAACAACCATCTTGGGCCTCTTCTAAGCAACGGACCATGGGATGGTATGAAATTTATATTATAACATCAAAGTCTGCTAACCTCGTCCGCTGTTGCGTGTGCGTTGGAGACGCAGGTTCGAATCTTACCCGAGATACTTACGCCTCGATAATTTTTCAAATGTTCTCTTCTAATAAAATAAAGAGGTGTACCTTTTCTCTGCCTGATATCACATCACATGTCACAGAATTATTTTACAATGATTGGATTTAAATACATCTTAATTTCACATTAAATTCTTGTCGTTACGCATAAATAACCTATCAGTTTAAAGGAAATATGTTGGCTTTTAGATTATGCTCGGAATACGTGTCTTATAATTGAAATGCCTGGGGCTCCGTTCGACCTACAAACAGACGACACGACATCGAAAAATTATTGCGCCAATGGCCTCCGCGTTTAGTTTTACTGTAGATTCCATAATGTATCCTGATTTATTAGTTTTATCAGTGGCCATATCTACGAATTGAGCTGTGGCTTGCCAGAGCGGGTGCTGGGTAGTAAGTTTAGTTTTTATCTGGGATCATTGTGTAGTATCAACTAGGAGGTTAACCAGGTTAAACTTCTACATTTATATAGCTTCACTGTATTAATGGAAACTTGATATTATATTATGCCGATATCTTACCTTTTCTATAAAATACGTGTAGGTATTTGTACCCGAGTACTGAGTACTTAGTACATATAAGAGCAGGCTTATCTTTAAGTCACTGAAAATGCCAGTGAAGCGTGAGTAAAGGTTGTATTACTTACTGCTATTCGATATCTAATGCGTTATCCAGTCCAATGTCCGCAACACAATAATGAGTACAACGCAAATTAAGGCTATGTTGAGATGCAATTAGATTCATTTTTAGTTACAGTTCCCGCATTTTATTTTGATATCGGATTATGTATGTAATTAATATTTTCGTAATCGGTAGCGAGCGACACCAAGCTCATACCTACGTCATAGCTATGATGCAGAGTAGGTACCTATTACCTACTACACATTACAACATATTTTTAGGGTTCCGTACCTACCTCAAAAGGAAAAAACGCAACCCTTATAGGATCACTCGTGTGTCTGTCTGTCTCTCACAGCTAATTTGCTCCGAAAGTACTGGACCGATTGAGTTGAAATTTGGTATATATATTAAGGTTAATGACCCAAACACGGATGTGTCACGGAAATATTTTAATTTTAACCATGGGGGCCACTTTTCGGGAGTCAATTTGAAAATTTAAAAAAAAAAGTAAGTAAACTATATCGCGTGACATATTAAATGAAAGGCTCACTGTGAGAATCTCAAATGTATTTTTTTATATGAATAGTTTTGAAGTTATTTAAGAAAATAGGCAAGAATTGATTGAGGCACTATGTCACGAAATACATCGAATAAGCATTTCACTAAGTCTACGCAAACCACACTATTACTAATTATAATTTTTTTAAGCTCTTTTTATGTTTACCCCAAATGAATTCCGTAGTTGGCAACACCTTAGGCTGATAGTGAATTGGAACTGATTGACCTCGCTCTAAAACTAGATTTATAGCTCGTAATACTCTCGGCTCTACGCAGGAACAAATGTTAGGACCACTCGCGATCTTCGTAATAGTGTGCTATTGACTCTACGTGGATTGAGTTGCGGAGTTACGCTTAAAAATTTAAGAACCAAACTTCAGTTTAGTTTCAAACTAATGCAGGAAGAATCTGCAATCAGTTGAGGTTAATTAACCATGATTTAATTAATTCTAGACCAGTTTAGGTTAACATTCACATAATGTAGAATATTTTTTTGTTTTGTTTGTCATATTTAGATGATCGATAGAATTGATGGCAGCACAATGTCAAGGCGTTATTGAATCTAGCGTAGGCGTCAAAATTAATATTGAACTTTACATATTTCGTTTTAGTATGCTGGACAATTAATAATTTGTATTATGAGATGTTTTTGTTATATTGGCCCCAATCACCTTAGAATTTGGACAAGGCTTGTGACCGGTAGGGCTTCCCTAGTGATCAGTAAGTTTTTGCGGTAAATGACGGACCAAATTATATCCAATTATTAACAAGCTAACTAGGGGATAAAAACAAAGATAACTTGGAGGACAAGTCGATGTATTCTCCGTTAAGGATAGCATAGATTACTTAAAGATACGCAACACTTTATTTGATGAAGTAATATTGGAAATATATACAAACTTATTAGGATACAATATTTACAAAACATATTTTATACGCTAGCTTTCCGTTGTGCGAATCCTATAAAATGTTCTCTAAAGGACGGTCCTTGGATGTGGCCTCGCAGTAATCCTGTAGCTGCCGTTTCTAACGACCTTACAGCGGACATTTTTATTATAGTTTGACATTCGGCTTACATGCGTCCTTGCGCTATTGTATCATCAATTAACCATTAATCTGTGTATGTATAGGTATAGAAAACTACTCAGCCTAATATTAATCAGTCGCTCGTAATGTTTCCACATACGTTTCATTGATTTTAATGACGAATGCGGAAATAATCCATCATAATACTATACGTGTATATTCTATACGTGCAATATCGTATTACAGATTCTCGCATCATTAGCAATTATAACACTTATAGATAGGTCTTATATGGAGTCAGGCGAAGGTAAAAATACTCAAGTGTTCTATTAACATTGTCATTGTCATGTTCAGTTTAATTAATAATTGTTGCTAACCTTTTTCCACTTTCGTTTATGAAGAATATACAATCGGACATATATACTTCCCTTGTAAAGCCTTCCGTGTCGATCGCGTGACACCGAGCGCTTTGACGTTAAAAACATGACAAGAATGTAGCCTTAGAGTAAGGGGTAGGTCATACAAACCCATCCCGTCTAATCGATGAGAATTTAATAATATTATAAATGTAGATTACTAATACCTATGTTAGTGTTTACCAACTTCGGACTTGATTCCTGAACGAGTGGACCAACACGTAAAGCTTTAAAGATTTGATTGGTGCGAGACAGATTTCCTTTTTTAATTATAATGATTAATTTCTTAGTTGAGAAGTAATTTGTGAGAGTATTCCATTAGACTAACAGTGTTAAGATGTTTTAAACCGTATCAAATTTTTATACACACCCTAAGTATAAAACTTGGAGGGAGCCCTGGCGATATCTCCGGTTGGTTACTCGTGGCAGGCGTGTCATGTAGGTATACTCTGTTTATATTGTCAAATTTGAACGAAGAAGGAAGTTCGAGGAGTTACGCTCGTGTTAGCGTTTATTTCTATCGTATCAAGTGGTAGAGATGTCTCCGCATCGCACAGCGCACATAAGGATATTTGATCCAAAAAAGTGGACTAAAGTCGGAATCAACAAAATATGACATTCTTATAAACGATTAATTAGACTCGTTAGCTAAGAAATCCATGAATCATATTATTATATTTGTCAATCGGGTGTCATTTGTCGGATACACGTACGAACGCGGAGTAGAAGTGAAAAAATACAATAAAAAATTAATATAAATTTTAAACAAGTATAAAAGTAGTTTTGTGGCAATGTTTATAGGTACTTCAATCGGCTTTTCGCCTACTAATATTATAAATGTGAAAGTTTCAGAAGAGGTTTGGATGTTTGTTACTAAATAACGCGGTAATAATTAAATGGATAAAAGGAGATTGCCGACTTTTGGTACCAATATCGTCATTAAATTGTGTCACAATCAAAACGATACCAAAAACTTAGTTTTATTTTTTTAACCAGCTGGATTTTTTTATTACTCAATTTAAAATGGGAAATCTGCGATCAATTAAAAAAGAATGTTGCTGTAAGTACAGTTTCCGCCACCACCATGAAAAATGTATTTGACAGTCAAAATCGGTCAAAATCTAAAAGGCCTATGACAGTGGCACCACCGTCTACGCGAAAGTATACAAAAATATTAATTCAATAAAACTCCGCGGTTCTTTCTTATAAATACGAACTGCATTGTAACTCAAATAAATTAAATCCAGCTGTCCTGTAGGTACCCAGGAAAGTAACATGTTTGTCTCGTTCTTTCTTAAGACTACTTTTAACATGAGTGTAAAAGACAAAGCTAACGTCATTGATACGTCTTAATACAATCCATTATCTATGTAGTTTTCTTCATCTTAGCAAGAAAGTTTCTTATTCTAAGTTTAAATATAGGGTACTTTATAAGACACGATTTTTTCACTTTTTGGGTCGAAGGACGTAAATCATTTTAAATTCTTTATTTGGTAAGTACAAATAACTCGTGATATTTAGCTGATACTTCACTATATGAGACATTGAGCGTAAATGTAATTTTACAATAATCTTATCTCACGATGTATCAAAATAGTTTCAAAGAACTTTTCTTATAATAACATTTTAACAATCTGAATAGGCACAATAAAAAACCTAAAACAGGTATTCGAAATGATATGTCATACGACCAAGTTAAGTGAAGTCTCGTCAACGTTAGGAGTTAAAGTTTTTAGGTGATTTTGCATTTGGCCGGTTGACAAATACTTAGACGATTTGCTACCTAAAAACTAACCTCGAAATCTGGAAATCAATCCCAATTTCCTACGGATCCCCGAATACAATTTTAATGGGATTTAGTTATTAGGAAAGGCAGTTTCTTGTTCTTTAAGATACAGTCGGTTTCGTGTTCTTAAGAGTGATCCTGTACGAAAAACTAACGTATTTTCATATTTATTACTCATTTGTTAGAAAAACTGTATTGAAAAAAAAAACGTTAAGTGTTTCTGAGCAAGATGGTGGCAATTTAGAAAAAGTTAAATATTTAAGGTTTTCGTTGAGTGTCTTTGGCGGTTTTTAACTAAGTTGGTAATTATTTTTATTATAATGCTGTAACACATCTCATAAGTCTCATAACCTTGAATAAACAAATTTTTTCTCGTGTTTAGTACGCAATTACGTATCCACATCTTTGTTTAGTAAGGAAAGAAAAAAACATGCATAAGGATCAAAAGTTCCCTTGGGATAATATCGTGTTATGTTTTACGTAGGAGTTTTTCTTCTGTAGATATACGTACGTACTCTATTGAACTTTTGGTTAAGTAAATCTAGGTAGCATTCACGTAGAACATCCGTCGTGTGTAGCTTGATCTGATGACTAGTTTATTGTCGAAAGGACAAGACACCTGCTTCCGTCACAGATGCCACTAAAACGGGTTTCATACGGGCATTTATTTAGTGTACAAAAAGAGACAAATGTCTTATTTGCAAAGCTTTAACAATCGACTGTACTAAATTCCCTTAACTTACATTAACGACCGACTAAAAACAACTTTTGTATGCAACATAATGTAAAGTAAAACTTTACGATACGCTGTTTTACGTGTACATTGGTAGTTTAGTATTTAAAGTGACTGCTGTAGAGCACACATTTCATCGAGCCGGCGCTTGTGTGCGGCAAACATATCACTGTTTCTTATACGTGACTGTTTGTTAGCATTGTTGTGTGGTTCGCACTTTATATCATGCGTGATCGGATGAAAGTACGATTGTAGCTTTATCTTACATCTTCCCACGAGTGATGCACTGCTCGTACCTGGCTATTGTATCCAAAGATATTATATCAAAGAAACGACCGAGACAATAATAAATTATAATAGCATAGTTCTCTTGCAGTGATAAGTATGTCATGAATATCTTCCCCATGAGCTCACCTGAACGGTTTTAGTCCGAAACTTGATCTTCAGCCAGTAAAAATTGATTCAACATACTCGTAATCAACAATAAAAAGTGGTGTGAGCCAATACATTAAAGCGTTTCTCCAAATAAAGAGGCTTTGTTCGTTTCGATTCGCAACATCAACGCAATAAAAACATGTGGGTTCTTTCTTATACTTACCCCGAATGCAGACGGAATAATGTAGTGATTTAAAAGGTTAATTTTATTGTATCGGTGTTATCCCAAAGATAAAAATAATGAAAAGGTTTAGTATGTTGTTTCAGTATCTACAATTCTACAGTATAGGTGCCAATACTTAACAACGATTAAGTTACAATAATTTTATGTTAAAAACACAAAGACCGGGTTCTAAGTATGGTCAGTCTATTCCATTCAAGAACGATCTTTCAACAGTTCAAGGAACGTGAGTAGAAAGTAAAATTATGTAACAGGTGGGACTTCTTTAACTTGTAACCTTGTAATTTTAGGCATCTACGTTGTCCAAAATTACAATGCTACAAGTTAAATAAACACCATTTGTTGTATAATTTTATTTTCTACGAACGTTTCTTGAATGTTAAGTGCGCAGTTTGTATCGTTACTTAATACATTCTCCATAGGGTTATCGTAATCAGAATTCACCGGGTAATACTTTTAAATGCGTCGATGCGCGTGCACATCCACAGAGGGCCCGATTTTTTTGTGTCCTTGGCGTTATTCAAGTCAAGACATCGATTAAAATTCCACGTCGCGACCGTTCATTTTTGGACAGTTGACTTATTATTTCATTCTACACAGGCAACCCAGTATTTTTTTTAGTTAGTAGCAACTGTACCACATCCAGTTCTGTGTTCTGACCGTAACATTCCGTAAGTGTCCTCGATAGACAACGATTATTAGTCGGAAATCCATGAATATGTTGCTCTAATAACAGACACAAACAAGACTGCATACTATTATTTGTAGACAAAAGGCGGGAATAATATAAGGAAATAATAAAATATTACATGTACAGTGTACTTTGTTTTTCATTACGTTTGTGAGGAAATTACAAACGATGAAAAGACAATTTTTTTGCTAAACATGTTTACCAGAATACAGTTATTAAATACATTTTCGTTATATATAAGTAAATACGTGAAGAACACAAAATTCATTTTATACATTATATTAATAGAATACAGTTTTGTATGATGCTAAAGTGAGGTGATTTTTTTTGCTTTAAAATGCAATATGGCCTATGTTGTCCACCATTAGTTTTTAATATCCTTTTTATTTAAGGATGTATGTAATTTTTGGCAGTAAAGAGTATTGTTTTCTAGTATAAGCTTAGACCGGTACGTAAGTATTTCCCAAACAAACGTTCTAATCTCTCGTAACTGCTTGTATTGTACTCACCAATAGATCTACTAAAATACCATAGTTCGTACCAAATGGGTTGACTGTTATGGCTCTTGATGTATCTGCCGTGTGCCTCGGGTCTCGCGGCATGGCAAGAAGGCGTGACGCGAGAAGCGACACTGTGACGCCTGCGTCGTTATCCCTTCGCGAGCACATTGTGTGGCTTGCCCGGGAGCAGCAATTGCGACTCGATTCCCTCGCATTTCCCGCAATAACTCGCGCTCCTTTCAATTGCCCGTACGTGATACCAGCGCGTGCCGCCAACCACAGCCATCGACGTATCGTTGGCCACAATTTCGATAAATCCCTGTGTTCATAGCTTCGTCTCGTTCGACTGAGCCGCCCGACCGCGATTGGCGCATGTCGCTGATGCTTGCATAATTTCGTTTCTCACCGAGCTGAAAATTCTAAAACGGTCACGGCTCCTGCTATGTCTCGTTTTGTATTAGGATTCGAATTACGTATCATGACCACATGCTAGAGTTCTCAACTTGACCGCAAGGAACAATTTGGCTTTTAGCCAAAGTGTCTACGCCACCCACCGGAATCAGTTTGATTGATTGCTAATGACTATTGTTACGTTGTAACTGCTCCCCTGGGGAGCTGTCTTTACTGACACCGAACATGAAGGCAGATATTAGCAATATTTCTTCTCCTGTGAAAACTAGCTGCAAATAGCCTTGCGTACACCATCTTTATAGCTTCTATTTATGGAGGCAGTTTGGTATCGCTACCTTAGAGTTAAAGGTGTTGCCACGACACAGTTGGTGATACCTCCTACCATAGAGCATTTTACAAGCTTTTATTTGGTTTCACCTGTCCCGGTGTCTGTCGGTCTGTCTGTGTGCTTGTAATCAAATTTTGCAAGTTAAATTTGATGCACTTCCCAGTTTCTGATTGAGCTGAAAATTTACAAGGATATGTAAATCAGATGACAATGCAATATTATTATGACATGAAGCTGATCTGATGATGAAGCCGGAAAGTTGCCATTGGATCATCTAAATTACACAAGTTAAATTCACCGGTATTTGGGCTCATTTGATTAGTTTTCACGTGCAGATTGCGATTATACAAAAAAGTACAGTCGGCAATAAAAGCTTGTCTCAAAATAACTTATTTTAAATCAAGTTCTGATGATCTTCGAGGAATTTAGGGAACCCCCAAGTAAGTACCTATTCAAAGTTTAAAGTCTGTTTTTTAGTCCTGTTTCGTAATGTTTAACAAATATTAATTCATTATTATAACAAAACGGGACTTAATCGCGTAAAAACATGCTATTACCTCGACGTTTCGGACGTGCCGTGACGTCCATGGTCGCGAAGGGACTGGCGAGGCGGGTGTCAACATCTTCTAGCCGCGCGGGTTTTCCGAACTACCCGCACTTGGTCTTGATTAATACTTTGCATATTAGGGTTGTCACTCGACCGACACACAACACTAACAACATCAGGCGATTTGCCGGAAGACACTTGATGATATTTACACATGCTGATGACTGGATTCCACGACGAACAAAGCTTAAAACCATCTTCCCGATTGAAATTGCGATGTTTTTTGATTTCAACCGCTTCACGGACAATTCTACTATAGTGATTGCGTTCTGTAGACAGGATCTTGGTATTATGAAACTCCATCCAGTGGTTTGATCCAGACTCCAACACATGCTTCGCTATAGCCGATTTGTCTACTTGGAGTTTTCTAACTGCCGCGATGTAAGAACTCCCGCAACTGCAACCAACCCTGTAAACACCCGGCGATTGTAAAGGAATAACATCCTTGGGTGATCTTACATGCCTCGTGACCTTGGATAACGGTTTGTACACAGTTTTATATTGTACTTTTTTTTATAATCGAGTACCTTTCTAGTACTGCACCGACTTTATCCGTTATCCCTTTAACATAAGGCATGAACGCTGGTTGCCTCTGAACGCCAGGACGCTTTTCCTTTGCTTTTCTTCTCGGCTGCCGCCCGTTCACCTTGTATCCGTTCCACCCGAGGACCTTCTGCACATGTGACAACTCGTTATCCAAAAATTCTGGGTCCCAAAGGTCACGTGCTCTGTTGAATAACGAGCTAATAACAGACCGCAGGTGACGGGGGTGATGGTGAGACAGAGCATTCAAATATCTGTCGGTGTGCGTCGGTTTTCTGTAGACAGTGTGCGTCAGGGTTCCGTCCGTTCGACTTATCACCTTCACATCCAAAAAAGGCAAGCTCCGTTCCGATTCCAATTCATACGTAAAATTAAGCTTAGTATGAATGGAATTGAGATGCTGTAGTAATTGCTCAACTTGCTGTTTACCACCTTTCATAATGCAGAAAACATCATCCACATATCTCTTCCATAACCCGTTCCGTTTTGTTATAATAATGAGTGAAAATCGTGAAAGTTTAAATAAATATTAATTCATTCAAATGAACAGAGGATAAGATTTTAGTAAAATATTCATAAATCACAGTAAACTGTATTGTTTTATTATTCAATTCGGGTATTAGTTGCGTTTGCATGGATGCACTGCATAAATAAATACCCCTTTAACGTTTGTAACGAATGGTAAATATTAATGACGCCGTCAAATAGGGGCTCCTCGGAACATTTAATCGCTCGTTAAACTTAAGTTATTATTGTACGGTAACGAGCGATTAAATGATACACGGTGGTAACACCTGAGGCGTATTGCGAACCAATTTGAAATGACATCGGTCTGCAATGCTATTGCTACGTAGGTACATATCTTACCGAATAAGTCATGTCGGGCTAATAGTGCTCTCTGCCTCCCTCAGGGTACCATTGCTGTTAATTTTTTTTTCCATGCCATTACTAAACAAAATCTGCTGCAGTTATTTGTTTACATTAATAAACGATTCACTGTGTATTGTAACATCTTCAAATATTTCACGGAATATGCTATTTCCTGTTGGTAAGATCGTAAGTAACTTTACTGCTAATGAAAATCCAGATATATTGTAATTCCGTGGACGGTTAGATAATTTGGTTTATTGCCTTTTGAAACGTGGCAGGTTTTTGTCTACGCCTGTGTAGTGTAATGGCTCTGAACCGTTGCGTGTACACATTATAGATTTTTTGCCCAAATGAGAATTAATTAGATGGCGCGACATTGCGTGCAGTGTGTGGCCTGATTCGCCTGCAGCTCGTGACGCGCGATAATCGATCCGCGAGCATCGCAACCCGCTCTGCCCAGCGACCCGGCAGACCTCGATTTGAATCAGCACGCGGCCGATTCAGCGAACGCTACAATCTGACCAAGTTAAAAACGTACAACAGCCGCACCGTCGCCGTGCCGCCGACTGACCAACCGGCCTTCGACCGCTGCGATCGCATCGATGCACCGCAGCGTTCCCATTATGGCCATTTACGTGCCGATTGTATCGATTGTGACGTTGATTATTTATCGAAAACGCGCCGAGGTCAGTCCTTCCGACATAAACCTTTTCGAATCCATTAATGTGTTGTTTAAAGGGAATGGACAGCGTCTTTGCGCACCATGTGGCAACTACCTCCGTAGTTTAGCAGTCCAATATATAAAAAAAATAGATTACTTGTAAGATCTTACTAGTATTTTTTGGCATTATCCGAGGGTGATCACTGATCACGATCTGTGATGGTGGAAAACGCTTTGAATAAACAAAGGCGGCAGGCAGGGTCAGAGTAGAGCTTGCATCGCCGAGGGCATTATGCTGCTTGATTACCTACTCGATACCGGAGCTCTTCCGCGGTGTCCGGTGACCACATGAAGCTTTGCTGCGCTCCTTTTCTAACCATCATAAGATGAGTTACTTTGACTGTTATTTATTATGCTGTATGTCCTAGATGTGTTATAGTTGTTATACAGATCTTTCTGTTTCTTGATGTAATAAAACATGTAAGTTATAGTAAATTTCCTCATTAATAGAGAGTATCGTGAATGTTATTACGGACTGTTTAAGACGCGTCATCTAAATGAACCTATTACCATAATATGCGTTGAGGTAATTATTACTGTCTGTCATTAAAGTGACGACATTATTATAGATGAAGCTATGAATCTGCACGCTACACCTCTGAATTGATGAAAACTGCAAGAAACCGGTAGTTACAATATTAAGTTGATGAGCAAAGCGAACCATTGCATCAACCACCATTAAAGCATTAATCATTTGCGAAACTTACGGTTGACTAGTAGAATAACAGCCTGCCGGTGAAATTGGCACAAAGTGGAATGAGTGATACGAGCGCGACTAAACATGTTCTTTAGCCACTACAGGGCGCTGCGGTTTCTTCCGACGGTAACATAAGTAACCCAGGACGGAATTAATTATCCGCAAAGCCGACTACAAGTCTTAACGGTTTCTCGTGTAAAATGAGACGACGTAAAACACTCGATACATAGCTAATTTTATATTCAATAAACACATCGTGAATTGGGAATATTGTAACCTAATCAATTTCATAGTATTTACGATATAACACAAAGTAAATTACTCTCTACTGGTTGTTTGTAATAGATTTTTTTTATCATCGTAATCTTCGCTATTATGGTACATGGCGTATGGGCCGGTGCTGTGCTGCGCGGCGGTGTAGGGTATCGTAGTAATTGGATACACTTACCGTGGCGGCCGCGGGCGGGTCTGTCCCCGTCTGCCGGCGGATTTATCGCTGCTGCAAATCATTGCGTTCATCTCGCCAGGCTCCAACTTCTCTCCCAACATCTTTCGCTTGCGGGACATTTATACGATCTGCGCTAAGCATTTACACTCTTCTTCAAACTTACGATTCCTAATCTGTAAAATTAACGTTAACATTTATCTTAGTCTTAGGTTAATAAATCGTTTCCTTTCCTGAAGAATGTGACTAAGATTTCTGATCGCTGAATATTTTCTTTATCTTTATTCGTTCTGTTCTGTTCTTTAATTAACGCTTTAAGTTATTGTGAACCAAAAACACGAGATAAAACGTAGAGATAACAGGTTTCATTTCATTTAGTAAGAAAACATTAGTTATTGATCACAGTTCTACGAAACCGTATAACTGATTATCAAGGCTTGCCCATCAATAGACCTTTTATTTGAAGCGTTTATTATCTCCTGAGAACGCTCAAAATTCGACAAACTATATCCCATTGCAACAATCAATGTAAAAAATGGCCCAAGTCTCGTGATTCTTCTTATATAAAGTAGTGAAATCATGTAGAGCCCAGATCTGGTATCCTTTTTAATCTCCAAATCATATCACAATTTTTTATAGGAATCACGAGACTTGGCCCATTTTTTACATTGATTGTTTTAAGGAATTTCATTCCTTTTAATAGACGAATGCGCCATCTGTGCTATAGGTACAGCTTGGACTAATATTTTACATAGTCTGTACGAAAATGTTAAAATATCAACCGAAAATAACAGTGTTATAGCTTTCTATTCCAATTTCTATTAAACACTAACTACTTGCAAAATTTCATGTTTGTAGGTCTGGTAGGTTCGTAGGCCTAGAAGTACCTTAGAATGTTGATGATCGTGAATGAGTGAGTGGCACAGTGACAAAATTAGCAAGCTTTGACTGCCTAGCTCGTAATCGATAGTAGGTAGCAGGTAGCTTGCAAATTGGAGATGTATTAAAATTAAATTTTCAAGTTATTATTTTTACAACAACAAAGATTCAGGGGGTGTAAAAGTGCCCTGATCTGCTTCGAGAAAAGGTTAATATGACTGTACTAGTTGTTTGTTACCCGACTGCGGCGAAGCCCAAAGGAGGGTTATATGTTTGACCTGTATGTATGTATGTCCGTTCCTATGTCCGCTCGTAACTACTTAACGGCACAACCTATTTTGATAAATGATACATCATTAGGTTCGTCTTGATGGCGCGAGTGTCACTAGGTATAAAGTTTGTTAAAATAAACAAAATGGCGGATTTTATGCACTTTTGAAGTGCACCGCGATCGGGTTTTTTTAGTAAAAATAGTTATTCGACTTGACGTGGGCACTGCCACGCCTCCGGCCAGACATAGTATAATAGCAGTTATTTTTCTTCCGACAAAAGGTACATCGCGCCGCGTGTATGTATGCGCGCCGTGTTCGGACGCACTGCAAGTAAACTTTTAGGAATGCGTACTTAATGCTCTAGTTGGGATTGCACCGTCGCCGCGTTCGCTGACTGCCGCGAAATGTATCAAATGTGCTGCTGTGTGTTCGGATGCGAAAAAACCGACGGACCCCTGTAGCCCGGTAGCCCTGCGCCTCAACCTTGCATACGAATCGCGCGCTCCTAAAGGGCCGGTGTGTGGTGTGATGTACCTTCTTTCCTTTCCTTATACTTCACCCCAGATGTGTCGGGGCCGTTAAAATCTTACTATAGATTATTACCACATCATAATAATGAAATGTGACCTAGTTGTTAAGTTTATTTTGTAGTAATATTTAATATGTATGTTAGATTGTAAGGTATCTAGGGGCCTTTGATGCCTCGAATAAATGATTATTATTATACATAGGTGCCTGTTGAGAAAGGCTTTAGGAGTACTTACTAAATACGTACTTAATATTGTTTGAGTTTGACGTTGTTATTATTTTCGTCAAGCTACAATTTATATGATTTCTTGAAGAATGACTACTTTCATCAAGAAAGTGTAATATTAGTCAGTAGTCTAATCCATCATCGCATTTTGTCGATGCCATCTCAATCTCACTAAATCTGCTATTTGTCATCCTTTTTGTCTGCCGCTTAAACTGTTGCATGATAAATGACTCACGTCAATCGTGCGGTTATGAATCAGCGTCTTCTGTCGTAACTAGTAAAAGTTTTCGCTTAATTTCATCTGTTTTATTGTTCTTAAGTAAACCATATATTTTAACCGACTTCGAAAAAGAGGATCTCAGTTAATCTTTTTTTGATGTTTGCTCCCCGATTATACTCGAAGAGGGATTACTCGGTACACCGATTTGGAAAAATCTTTTTTTGCTTGGATTTTGGATAAATACTTCCCAGATGGTCCCATTGTCAACAGGTCAGGATCTAAAGATCGAATCTTGAATATGTTGTTTATGGAATAGACTAGTTTGAAGTCGGTTGATTTAATTTTTTTTATGTTTTTATTAATTATTCTAGTTCTGCTACAGATTGTACGAAATGCTCATTAAGAAAATGTTAACTTGGAAACGTTCAGAAGGTTAAGACACAAAGGACCATGATTTGTATAGCGTCTGACCTCCCGTCGGCTTTGATATCCTTCGTTCGGGTCCGTGATAAGTGAGCGGTATTAAAGTAGTTTTTTATTTAAATTGGGCGGTTATTTATCAGTCAATCGTTAATGTTTTGTTGAGATGAATATATCATGTTACTAATCGTAATCAGTTAATACTAGGAAGTATTATTTAAACCAGTTTATTTAAGAATGTTATGTTAATTCAGGTCAGTGTGCCAAATCCATTTATTTTAATAAAATGATAATAACTTATTTAGAATCTTGTTGTTTATGCATATATTTTTTGTTGTCTGACATCGAATTTGACCTTATACTTTTAAGTGAAGTTTTATCCAACATCGCATGATTTGTCGTGAGAATTGTTGTTCTTGAGTATTAATTTGTAACGAAAAGTTATTTGGTTTCGTTCAAGTGCTTGTAAATGTACACCGGTAACACGCAGCAGTACTGAATGTAAGGCTTCCACGCAAATCGCTAGCACCTGAGTTTACCATTTCCCAAGCTTGTTGGAAATTCGATATTTTGCTTCTCACGCTTTATTATATATATTTATCGCCGCCAACTAGCTTAATTAGCTATTTGGTTAGCTGCCTAGCCTTTTCATTAAACGGCGCCATTTAGTTAAGTGCCTAGATCAGTGGTTCCGAACCTGTGAGTAATTACCCCTCCAGGGGTAAAACGAAGTTTTCTCAGGGGTAATACGCATGAATGTTAAGCCGTTTTACTTTGAGCAGTTTCTTATAAGCATATGATACCTATTTTTTGGAGGGGTAATAATACAAATCTCGATGAGAATGTGAGTGATATGATAATAAAGGTTAAGAACCACTGGCCTAGATGAACATCGGGCCGTTTAGCCCTTCTAAAAAATTCTAGAAAAAGTGAACAAAACAAACTCCTTAGGTTAGGTTTGTTAGCATTTAAACAAGCATTTTGGTAATAACCATTATTAAAATTAAGCAAAAAGACGCCAAAAAAAACGTTTCTTGTATAGAGCTCCCCTTTTATTTTGAACATTATTTGATTTTTATTATTTGTTGTTGTAGCGACAATAAAAATACTTAGAATGTGAATATATCAAGCATCTACCTATTACCATTATTAAAATTGAGCAAAAAACGCCAAAAAACACGTTTCTTGTATGGGATTGGGGACCCCCCTTTAATTCTTGATTTAATTTTCCTTTTAATTACTTAATATTTTAGGTACCGTTAAAATACACATTCTGTGAAAATTTCAAGTCTACCTATTACGGTTCTAAAGCTAGAGCCCTGTGACTCACGGACAGACAGCGGAGGCTTAGTAATAGGGTTCCGTTAACCCTAAAAACCAGCATTTTACAAGTATAAAAAAAAAAAAAAAAAAAAATGCGCACCTTGAAAACGTACGTTACGTGAAAATATTCCATAAACGAGAAAAAGACCCCAACCTATTGAACTCTTCCAGGTTTGACATGATGCAGGTTGCACTTAATGGATGCGCTCTCGATATCAATTTATAATTTTCTTTTTTAGGATTTCTAGTTGCTAAATGAAACAGAAGGAAGTTTTTGTAAAGGGAAAGGTGTAGCTAATATGACATAATTCTCAAAAAAATATTGTGACAGTTAACTCGATGCAATTTATTAATGAGCGATTTATTGCCTAACTGCGTGTAGTTGGTAGGCTCTAGCTTCCCGGTGCGTCACCGGATCACGCGACGTCGGCGGGGGCGAACGTGAGCGCTCGAAACGGGGTGAGCTAACCACGATGCCAGCCTCGTGACCTGCGGTTTCTAACTACACCTCAAACACCCTGTATTGATCATAAAGGTCGACATTTTTTGTGTTGCGCCGCGTTTTGCTATTATTTTCCGTACAAGATAAACATTAAAATATGCAATTAACAAGTTTAGATGTCTACACACGTATAATTAGTGCAGCTTTTGAATGTATATTACTTTAAATGAGGTATGATGAGAAGTTAATATTGCCCTCGGACGCTATGTACTTTTTTGGAAAAACCCTATGTATTCTAACTTCAATATCTGTATTGACAGTCTCACTAATGTCATCTTACATGATGCTATTTAAATAGCATGCGATCAAGTTCCGCTACTTGCTGTAAAGTCAGGAGTTACAAATATTAATTCTCACATAGAGAAGCGATCCGGCGCTACCTTACACGATACGCCCCCGGCGTAGCGGGCGTCTTGCGAAATTGAAAAAATAATTAACTGAGACCGCGGACCGCTTCATTACAAAATTGAACTGCCTTTTGAACGCCTACTGCATAAATTTTATTAACATAAAGCAGCTGCAAGTTACCTGACAGCTCGTTCACTTTCATATAGCTCGTATAGATACCATCGGCATAACTTATTCAACGATTTTTCCAGGACCTCATTATTCATACTGATAATTCAGCTCTCAAAGATAATTAATTCTTAAATAACTGTGGTGATGACGATTAATCGAAATTAGTCACTACAAAATGCAAACGTCCCTCTTTCGTCACGCCATCGGATCATTTGCGACATAGGCAAAAAAGATAACATTTAACAGACTGGAATAGGCATTCAGGTTTAGTTGAAAATCGAGTTCTGTTGATACCTTCCCGGTACTGACTTGGTTTAACTTTAGGTACATCTCAAAACTTTTTTGTTGTAGGAGAACTGTGTTGCGAGACTTGCATATTTTTACATGTAATGTTTTTGATGGGATTAAAATATTTGAAAACAAGCTTATTTAGTTTTGGATAAGGCGTTAGTACAACCCAATCTCATAAGATCTTTGTGCATGGCAGGACTTGTTCGAATTGACGCAGAAGGTCGCGTGCCCGTGAATGTCGTCTGTCAAGGTGGGGAAGAGAGAACTTTATAGATATGCCATTGGACCTCAATATAATATGATTGACGTGGGACGTTTCAACGTTTGCCTTCGTCCTAGATATTTACATCCTCAAATCACTGAGGACTATAAGGTTACAGGCAGCATGTGCAATTTTGATGTATGTGAGTAAGTATTTTGTTAATTTTCTCTGTTCAAAGAGCTAATCTGTGTGCTGTCATTGAAGTTTCACGATTTACAAATAGTTAGATATCTATATACGTCAAAAATAAGTAAGTATAAAGAATGACACTTGTTGATTTTTAACTTTGAACTGTTTGTCTTTCAGATGCACATCTTAAAACCACCAAATTTAAAATATAAATTATTCAAATAGTCATTTACCTACATAACGTTAGTTAGGTTTTTACTACTTTTATTATAACTTTGCAAGTTGACTGGTCAATGGTTTGAACATAACCATTAATACATTTATTGCTACAGGTACGCAGAGCCTCGCTGTAGGTTAGACTTAAGCGTATCCTTTCAACTACGCGGCGGTCGCATGTAGGGAATGCAACTCGTTTTTTTTGTATGCAAAAAACTCTGTTTCGGTTAAAACTCGAATTTTTCCATACTGAAAATAACAGATTGTAATCTCTAGTCGCACTTCGGAGTGCTTAATCGCCTTTAGTTTCATAATATACCCACCCCTTTTTCTGTATTTGTATTACTATGTCTACGCCATATTACCTTTTACAGTTATGTATTAATTGACAACATTTCATTTTAAGAACACTTTAAAATGTATATACGATTCGAAAGCATTTTGTCTCCTGAACACTACACTATCTTTATAATTTTTTTATATCGCTTAATATAAAAAAATACAAATGAATAATATATGTTCTCATTTTACCAGTTCTACGGCACAATAGATGAAATGCCAGTGCCTTTTGCCACAGAAAAAATAAGCTGTCATAATTTTGAATTTGACATTGTCAATGCATACTGTCAGATGGCTTACTTTTTTTCGATCGCGATAAGACTAACCTTTTTGTTTGTGCCGTCCATAACAGGTATTATTATTTGTTCTAGGATCCCTCAACACATCCTTCACAAAAACCAAAATTTATTTATGACGGATCACTCTCCTCTCGTGTGAAATGTCTACACGTCGTCATTGGCAAAATACCCTTTGCTAAACCAGCAAGGAGTGAAAGCCATTAGTAGGGAAGAAAAAAAAAAAAAAAAAAAAAAAAAAGACTAAAGTAATGGTTTATTCTACCGTAGAAATGTAGTTACGCCCTTTTAGAATAAGTAAATATTAATATATTAATTACAAATCCTGGTGAAACAAATAAACTATCAGCGTATTCGCCTTTTCAAACCAAATACAGAGAACCAATAAAATTAAAGGCTCAAAAAAATTAAAGGTTGTCAATTATCTGTATACAATTTAGAGCCTATGCACATGCCGTCTTTTAAACGCGTTTAGTAACGCTGTCTCCATTTATTTTTAGGGTGTAAAAGCGACAGCGCTAGGTAGGATTAAGATACGCCGTGTGCATAGGCCCTTAAAGGTATCCATTTCTCAAGTTCACACGTATTATATTGTTAAGTAGGTACCTACGTATGCTTGACCTCGACAGTACCGAACTACAAACATCTTGATTTCAGCTTATGAAGGCTATTATATAACAAAGCATTTTTTTACATAAATATTAGCGCTGAACAAAAATTTCTCTAGAAAAAAATCCGATCTTTAAAACAAAGTTAAGTCTTAAGGTGGGTTTAGACTTTAGACCAAACGAATTCCTTTAGTTTCAATTGATAATAATAGTAGAAGTGATTGATATACTTAGTTCTGATCTTGATGGAACAGCGATTAAAATATGTAAACACAGAATATTGAAACACTTATTTGAAAACAATCAAAGTCTATTGAGTCAATTAAGAACCATTCTTATGTGAATGTATTAATAGTGTAATTAGAAACAAAACCAATTATCCAGTATCATTGAACAACGTTTTCTTTCATTGCTCTCTCGGATTTTATTGGAATTTATAATGATCCATAGCAATTGTCACTGGTTAGTGAGTGATATTTAATAGCCGAGCCGCATAGACATTGGCGTTAAACTAGTAGGGAGAATGGAAGGTTGTCGATCCGTACACACCTTACCGATCCGACGTGCAATTTGCGTTGCTGCAGCATTCCTGCCCTCAGCTATTGCAGTTTACCGCATAATTAGACCAGCTTTGAAACGTTCAAGCCAGTTTACTACTGTTATATTAATCGATAGCGACGGATTGTTTCTTTAATGTCTTGTTAGTGCCTCACACAATTGTAAGCGGAATTAAATTATAAAAAAAATGCGGCTAATGCATGAGCACCCTGGTCAAACCTCTGGCGTTAAACTGACGGGCAAATAAATGAAGGAGTTGCACTCATCTCATATAAGGATTCCTACGCGTGAAAGTGAAACGCACCTTTAAATCTCTCAATAAATAAATATCTCCTGGCCCATACCCGTTTTTAGGGTTCCATACCAAAATGGTAAAAAAGGAACGACTCTGTCTGTCTGTCCGTCCGTCTGTCACAACAAGGTATCTCAGGATCTACTAATGCTATCGACTTTAAATTTGGAATAGTGTTAAAAACCGCAAACCCGAGCCTATTGGACAGAAAAAAAAATTTAAATCATGCATTGTTACTAGACAAGTTTATTTGTTCGTACTGGGCGTTTTTTTGCTATAGTAAATGATCCACAGGTATTATGTTCTTAAATAGACAAAAAGTAGCCTTGCGTTCTTGGTATTCACGAAGCTATTTAGATGTAATGTAAATCTAAAGGGCAAAGGCGTGGCGGAACCTACTCGTAAATACATCTGGGCGCAGCAGGCAACCTTTTAGGTGTTATTCAAATGCATCCCAATCTAAATTATACCCGAGTATTTCTTTATATCCTACTATCCACCGTGGAGAATGTGTCTCGCTTGACCCTAACAACGCAATCAGTTATGTTTCTCTTTTACAAGTCGTAAACATAATTTCGGACATTAAAATTGCTCTTTTATTTGGCACATATGTTTATACACGGTAGGCCCGAGTAACCCGAAAAACGTTAACTATAGATTCTAACAACTATTAGGAGTAAAAAAAAGTTACATGATGTATAGTCGAAAAACGGTTACTTTCCGAGATATTTTAAATGAAAACTCCCAAGTGTGTAACAAGCCCTTAAATATGAATAAGATGCTTTTGCTATTTTTTTTTTAAAATCTTTTAACTAAACATCAATTAACCTTCGCAGTATTTGATGGTAAGCGACTACGAGTCCAAAAATCGACATTTTGTTTCCATTTTAGCTTTTTTTCCTTTTTAATATCTTTTCCTCAAGTAAGGTCATGTTTATAAGGAAGGGCTGAATTCACTGATTTATTTTGTTCCATAAGACTGTTAATGTAATGTTTCGGGTTAACCGGGCCCACGTTGTATACGTATATGAATAGCGGGTCGACTTTAGTGTTACGCTTACGGTCAAACATTACGTTTAGTGCTAGTGTTATTGATGTCTGTAACTGTTCCTTTGTTGGCATTTGCCATTAGCAAATTAGCTACTTTAGTATAGTAGCACCTGTTTATACGAAATCCGCGTGGGAACCTCAGAGAGCTCCGGGCGTGTGTTGCGTAAGACTCGGTGGCGCTCGGCAACTGAAGTGAAGTTTCGAAAACGGTTGCGCCCGCGCACTATGCAATGTTTGGCTTGCTGTTGTGGCTGTTTCATACAGATGGGCATAGGTGTGGTGTTCACTACCAAGCGAATTTAACAATCACGACTGAAAATGAGGGTACACCATACATATAAAGCTTTTTCTTTTTAAAAGTGATAGTCACTTTAATTTTTGATGGTAGGGCTCGTGATTGAGGAAACGTTATCCTAGTTTATTTTGCAAATTATTTAACGTATCAGTATTTTTTGCTGATCCAGCTTGCGCATCATTCTACTAGTTACCCTACCTTACTCTCAACAGCACTAGTACGCGAGAGCACGTGAATACATATTTAAACGTCCTGATTGATGTTCAATGTGTGCTGAGGTCCGCTTTTTGCACTCAGCAGCTACAACCTTTAACCAGGCGTTAGCATCCTGATTGGGATAATTCATGGTGAAAGAATGCTTAATAGTCCGTCTGTCATTAGATCATTACCTTACCTACATACCTACCTATAGCTTGGCCGTTGAGTAGGATCCGCATGTACTATTATTAAACCGCGATTAGAATACGATTGAGCACATATGTCGTTTTTGAATTAATCCATAAAATTACATTGTCAATGGTAGAGTGTTCAAATAAATGAAAATAATTATTTCAGTACTTACCTACGAAAAAGTTTTCAAGCCTGGGAAGAACCATAAATTATATTACCTACTTAAATAAAATAGAAATAATGTATTAATTAACTATGTGGAAAATAATGACAGATTTGTCAAATACCGTCGACTTTAATATTTTTTTATGAAACCAATGACACAACATTTACCAAGAACAAGTAGAGTTGTAATATGTAGTGAATAATTATGATGAAGCATTCGTTGTAAATCTATGAATTATCTATAAGTGTCTGTACTTAAACTATGAAGATATTATAGATTGACTTATAATTATATTTATTCATTGTATTTACTTTTGTGCTAACGGTACTTTGGAATCGTATTCTAATCGCGGTTTGATAACACATACGTACGTTTGTGTATTTCTTTCATACCTAATCTGTGGCGTGATATCCGAGTATAGTCGACCATTTGAGCCTCCTCTTTTCGAAATTGCTTTTCATAAAGCCAGATCAGCTGCCCAGGATATGTTAGACGCCTCCCCACTGATACCTATCTAGTAGTTTCTTTCAATCATTAACAAGATTACTAAATGTTGAGATCATTGTAAATTGTAATAGCGATCGTGGGAAATAGCATTCATTAACCTGAAATAGTGGCATTGTGCATTGTGGGTCCGAATCTGTGCGTGCAATTGGTATTTTTTGTATTTTCCGTCGTGCGAAATTCTAAACTTCGCCTTGCTTTAGCTACTATTGCTATTTACTTTGTTAAAAATATACAGTGTGTGTCAGTGGGTGCCGGTAACGGCCGCGGCCGGCATACATTCGCTTATCAGAGTTATCAGCCTGCGGTCGGCAGCGACATCCCGAACCACCTGTCGATTTCTACATCCCGATTTAATATACGGCGCCTTCGCGGTTCACGAGAAAGTTCCGGTCCGCGGCTAATTTATGTTCAGAAACACGTCGCGACTCCTGATGCCCGATAACGCAGCGCGACGTTAATCGAATGCCTTATTACAAACTTATCCGTAACGTAGCGTTACATTAGTAACCGATTATACAGTATGTATCTGATCGTAAAGCAAAGCTGTAAGCTGTCCAACGTCGATATGAAGTATAGTTTAATGGCATAGTTTGTATCACTTTTGCAGCACTTTTTTTAGATTGAATAAAAAAAATTGTTTAGTACCTACCTACTTGTTATTTGCAGATGATTTTGAAACAGCCTGTGGATGTAAACAATCTAAACAACCCTTGAGGGCCGCCTACTTGCAGAAATATTTTTTATTTATTTTTATTTTAAACGTCATTGTCTTATCGTAAACCAACTAAACATAACAACCATATCATCATAAGATTTCGTTAATTTCTGTTTTCTTTAAAGCATAAATGCGGGTACTTACTAAATACGAAATTATCTGATATTGTTTTTTTTTTGCCAACGGTAAAAATGACTGCATTTCAATAAATCAGGTACCGTTGTCATATTTACGACCTAACAATTGCGTGGTACATTTCTTTGCTTTACGTTTGGTTACATACTGTATATTTTGTTATTATATTTGTTTGTTTATTTCCACATATGATGAGGAGGTACCACTTACTAGCTTTGGCCCGCGACTTTGTCCGCGGTGACTCCTTAAAGACCTTGAATGGATTGGGAATCTCATAGCTAACATGCTATTAGATTTCCTTAGACGAAGTATTAATTATCGCGCTTCCATAGAAACTTCCAGTCACATTAAACTTTCTTCTGAAATAAAAAGTGCTCTATGTCCATTTCCGGATCACAAACTAACAGCATATCAAGTTTCATCATACTTGGTTCAGCGGTTTAAGTGTTAATATGTAACAGACAGAATTACTTTTGCATTTATTATATTAGAAATGATTATATTAGAAGTTAATTCTTACCTAATAATATGTATACCTACATTACCTACTCTACGTTTCGTTACGTACGTCGTGGATAAAGATTTATAGACTTGATCGTACATTTAATTAATAATTTCTTTTAAAACTTTATCCCAAGTTATTCCCGTAATTTCCTAAAAAGTGCAGTTTAAACTAAAACGTACGCTGCGCTTACTTAGTAAGTGGCTGAGGCTATTGACAAAATTAAATACCTTTTGAGAAGATTTTATGAAAGTACGGGACGGGATAAGTATCTATTATAAACTATTATATTACCAAGTCTTAATGTTAAGACCGTTTCCAATGTTATCATATCGCAGTATCTATAAGTCAACTATAATACTGAAGACTACAAAACATTACGTTCAATCACTTGAAAGTGACTGAACGTAATGTTTTTGAAACATGAAATCTTGACGACCTCCGAGAACCAGAAATTAATATTCCAAAGCGTTATTACGATGAATTATCATGTATTTTTTTCTGTCTTGAGTAATTGACTATAATCGAAGCGTTCTAATTGTACCTCGAGTTGCAACGCAGAATCGATAAGTAAACTGGTTCTTTTATCGTTACAGGTACGTATCAACTTATGGCTGCTTGAAATTGTTTAAAGAAGTCAAGTAAGTTCATAGCATTTATTTTAATATGTTAGATAAGTGTTGTTATTGCTAGCCAAATAATAGCTTTTCTCCGGTTTCCAGCCTACACGAATGAAACAGGTAAGATTTTCTTTAATTTATCTACGTAAAATCATAAACTTATTATTCATCAAAGGCTGTGATCAGTTTGCATGGATCAATCTCATGGATTAGCATTTGCCTTGTTTCGGAGTAACACTGCAAATAAGTCTACTTATATGCCTGCAGTGCACAGGCACACCTTGGCTTTGGCAGATAAGGCGATGCCCTCGTTCGGTGAGGCGGCAACCTTCTAGCTACCGCAGCGTTCTAGACCGAACTCTGCGTACCTGAACAAATCAAAAGCCCCGCTCATTAAGCGAATAGGCAGAGTTGGGCAAAAATTTAGTTGACTAAGAATAAGAATAAAATTCCAAATTTTATTCTCAATCAAAATATTTGAGTAAGATTGAAAATCATGCGCAAGTTATTCTGATTTGATTTAAAATGATTAAATCATTTCATTTTTATTCTGATTTGATTTAAAATGATTAAATCATTTCATTTTTATTCTAAATGGCAAATCAAATTTTGATTAATTTATTCCGACAGACTATTAGTTAAACTAACGTTTTAGTTGACTTATTAATATTTAGAATAAGATTGATTTTATTCTTCTTATACATTTAGTTCACTGATTGCACTTGTAATTTGAACTATTTCTCATACTTTTAATGTTCAGTTTTTTTTAACCATGAATAAATATGACACACAACCTATGGCATAGTAATTAGGTAGCTTCGAGATTATCTGATGATGAATGGAACCAGGAGGTAGTAATAGTAGGTAAATAGGTAGGTAGTTAGGTGCTCTATTCATAATTATTTTGATACTTTCAGTACTAGTTCTATACGATACTGAGTAAATCTTAGATATATATATTATCAATATTTTGTTGTCTCTGTCATTAGTAAATCTCTTTTTAGTGTCACGCGGCGACAAAACAATGGGATAATCCTACTTACCTGGAAGTTGTTTGTTGCATTTTGGTGCAAGTCTGCCGCCATAACGCAAAAGGGCACAACTAACATTTTTTTTTGACACTGAGTTGTATACATATTCGGAATCAGTGAAATTTACTGATTCCGAATATGTATAGAACTCAGTGTCGAAAAAAATGTTAGATGTGCCCTTTTGCGTTATGGCGGCAGAAGTGCCGACGAATCTTCTAAAAATAACACGTTCTACTTCTATTGAATGAAACATCTGCATGTTGTTTTCCGTTCAATTTGCTTCTAACATTATTTGCGGAAAAATAGTCTAACTAATAAGTCGATTAAAAAGTTTAGTTGACCGAAATCAATCGGCAGCTAATTTAGTTGCAACTAAACTAGTTGCACTCTATACAACTAAGATTGATCAGTCGTCGTTTTCCATCGTCCGTCGCAATTAATTCTGTTAATCTCAATCGTTAATCGTTAGTCGATTACATTTTGCCCATCTCTGTGTACAACTTAGTTTTTAGAGAAGAAATAAAGTAGTTTTTCTTACAATTATGAAGGAGGTAACATTTTTCCAAATCGGTCTAGCTGTTTTAAATTAATCGGGGAACAAACCTACATAAAAATTGCTCTTTGTTTTGAAGTCGGTTAAGACTGGAAACTTATTTTTAATAAGAAATGCACGAGAAACTAAGAAAAATACCAAGATCGCTATATGTGTGCCTCTAATATTTTAAGAGTTCCCTCGGTTTCTCCAAGATCTCATCATCAGATCCTGATTTGGTTGCAATGGGACCACCTCGGAAGTATACCCTTTCAAACAAAAAAAGAATTTTCCACATCGGTCCAGCCGTCTTCGAGTAATCGCGTAAGAAATATAAAAAATAAAATAAAAATAAAAACATATAGACGAATAGAGAACCGTCCTTCATTTGAAAGTCGGTTAAAAATGCATAGAACTCATTAAAACGAGCCCACTTCCATGTTCCATCATCAGTTCAGTTCAGCTTGCTGATGTGATGCCTGTGTGCAGGAGTGAGTGAATAGTGGAACACGAAATACAAGATATTGCTACTACATTACTTACTAAGCCTATAGACGGGATAACAATTTCAATTTCGATAAATAAATCAATCAGAGGAATTCATTTTAACTAAGAAAATCATGATTGAATTTATTTGATTGGTGATTAAATTAGTTTTACTCAAATTTTTGAGTGAGAATAAATCTTAAGTGATTTAATCATTTCAAATTTAATCTGATTGAAACTGAAGTGATTTAATCATTTCAAATTTATTCTGATTGAAACTGAAATGATTTATTCTCACGATTTTTTATTCTGATTGACGATATTAGTCATGAGTGCCCAACACTGCGAATAGGTATCATCCACCACGCTCGCGCTCCCGAGTACGTTCGCGTTGCAACATTTCATACAATCTCTACATAACGGCCAAGGACATTTGCGGACGGCGGATGACATTGTTTATTGTTTCTGCCTTCACTTGTTTTGTTACCAAAGAATGACATGTCATGAATGAGTTGTATTGACGCAAAAAGCCTCCAAACACTTGGGAACCCGCGATGGAGTAATTGGCGATTGTTTCGCTAGAATGGGATGTCAGCAGTTGTAAAAGGCTTCATACAATACTGTCGATGGCCATAATCCGTTGATAACGTATGGTTCTTCATTATCAGGCAAATAAACCTTTTCACTAACCCTCTATAGAAAACTAAATCTATTTTAATAGTTGCATTTTTTTTACAAATTCCTGATTACTGATTCTGTAATCCTCACAGTCACGGTATTTCAATAATAGATTTCAATTCATAAAAAAACACGACAAATTCACAACCATAGTATAAAACGATAAACCCAACATGAATTCACTACCCTTGTTGGACACTACTAAGTTTTACGCTAATTCCAGTTAACCCATATTGTTATACTAGGGATATTTGTAAGTTCCAGATTTTGATTGGAGACGAATATAAAAACGGAAATAGGAAGGGCGAAGATGGACTAAGTTGGTATGTGGAAAAAATGGGAATGTAGACGAAGTTAACCCCACCGTTTGGTACCTACCGGAACAAGTTCGTCCTTTCAAGAACGCACTTGTTAATAGTCCAGTCACTTCCTGGATTTCAACTGCGTAATCCTAAACCGAGATGGTATTGTCATATTATTTAGATGAAGGCATGTCGTTTGCATTCGCAATTGCGATCTTGGCTAATATGCTTGACGTAATATTTTGTGATTTGTATTATAGTATGCGGTATTAGCCTTTCACCCTGCGCCGGTTGCTGCGGTTTTGCTGCCTTGATCGTGTTTTATGGAGTCATCCCGCTAGATGGTACTTCGGTGACTGCGTGGTGATCTAGAACAATTTACGTTCATTTAATTATATTGTAAATAGCAGACTAGGTTTTTTATAAATAATAAGCATACGAGTATGTATGGGTGTTGCATAAGATTTTAACCAGTGTTTTATTAGATCTGTAACCACGCCACGACCAGTAACCATCCAGCTAGCCAATAAGTCAGAAGATATTAGAAGGTTTATTAATCTTTAAAAGAAATATACTTTATTAATCTTTATTCGTTTTTTCACTCAAAACATTGTGGTCAAAATGAAACTTATGTGCAAAGATTGTCACTTGCCAGCAATGTCATTTGGTCACGCGATGCCCTTGAGGTTTAAATATTAGATTTGCCTAAAGATATGCCTTATTTTGATTATCAATTTATCATCGTTGTCACATAACCAATTTGCGGCACCCTAATCTAGCTTAGATTAGGTACGTGTATCGTAACAAATACTTTCAGTGAGATAAGTTACACAATTTCATTTTTACAACATAATATTTTCACCGTGATTGCTTTAAGTTTTACCAGTGACTATTGCACTTACACAAGTTAACAGTAAACAATCCGTAGAAGTTTTTTTTATATGTAGAAATCTTGAATAATATATGTTAAATATGATATATGATAAAAATGTCATTAAAGTATTATTAGTGAGAAATACGACCGCCCAGGTACCGTAGAGTGATTTTAATGACCTTTAATATTTTTCTTTCCGGTAGCTTTTTCACCGTACGCTAGTACGCGCGCTGTTTTTTTTTTGCATTTTAATGAAGTTGAATGTATTATGCACAATTTCATGTGAAATATCGTCTTTCCAGATAGATTAGCTTAATACTGTTCAAAACAACTTTGTTCGAAGATAATCGCGTTGTCGATCCACAATTGATGGCTAACGACATTTGCATAAAAAATATGAACACAATGGGGTTATAGTGCAAACCAAACACGCGTGCGATGATGAAACTGCCTTGAATACGCCATTGTAACGCAAATAGAAACAGTTGATTGACTGGCTGCAAAACAAAACTGGAACTCACCTAGTGAGATTGACAGCTGAATTAGATGCCCCATCGAGCAATAGATTTAGATAATTGCAATAACAAGGCTAATTTGAAGGCCCTGAACTAGTCTAAACCTTTTTAAGAACGCAAAGAACCACGCGGAGAAATGTCTCCCCATGAAATAATAAAAGGACGGACAACAGAATATACTTAACGTTCACCCTCGTTGACCCCAGTAAGCTTTAATAATTTATTTAAAATTCTTTGTGCCTGAACGAGGCGAGCTTCCACTTTTTACTACGGCGTGCAAATACAGAGGAAAATAACCACACAGAATCCCCATAGACTTGTTTCCTTGTCAGTTATGCATTGTTTACCGTTGTACTGCTCGTGTTGTGCATTTATTTATAGAACTACATTGTACTTATGGGTGGACGGATCTACTAATAGTTAGGGAGCCCAAGAGGGGATTTCGGGATTTACACCAGTGCGTCAGATTAACATACCTAAGGGGGTACCTTGTACCCGGTTAAGTACCTCTACCAAATATGAGCTCCATATACATATATGGCCGCCCGTCAAGGATAAAGGATCAGATTAGTAAAAAAAAATTGATCATCAGACATTCTCGAGCGCGTCAGATTAAGGTAGGGTGAGTTAATTACATGCTAAAAAGTGTGACAATTCTTGAATGACGAAAGGAAGTGGGACGGTTACAAAGTTGTAAAAAAAACGTCATCTGGACATTCTCGAGCGTGACTTTTTTTTTATTGTGAAGGAAATAATTCAAGGATAACGGAAAATATATAATCTGACGATTTCCACAAGCCGAAGTAACGGGAACCCGTGCCGACTTTATCCTAACTTTCTCAGACTAACCGGTTGAGCTAAGTTTGCACCTGGTTTAGGTGCAAATTAGGTGCAAACTTAAAGCAACCGAGATATAATAGATTAACGGATTGAGTTTCTGCTTTGTCGGTTTTTGTTTGAGACAAATTTCTGCAAGATAATGGTCAAACAGAATCAGAGTGTGCAAAAACATGTCAATTTCAAGCTTTTTATTTCCAGTAACTTCACAAATATGAAGAAATAAAATTGCTGAATTTTGTAGCTGCAATGCGATAGTTTACATAATTATTTATAAAACATATTTTCTAGCTCTTAATTAATCACCACCTTTTGTACAAAATAATAAAATGCGTTTTAATTGTATAAAAAGGGTCCCAATAGTTGCGGCTTACAATCCTGGTTGCGTCAAGTTTGCACCTGGTTGGTATGTGCGCAGGGAGGGGGTTGGTAGGTGCAAACTTATCTCAACCGGTTAGAAAAATCTATGGGTCTTGAAGGGGAACTACCTTAAATCCTCTAGTAAGCTCATTCTGCTGAAACGAAACATTCCTTTATTTTTAGAAAGAAACAAAACTGCATTAAAATATTTTCTAAAATTCGCTTGTCTCGCCCGGGAATCGAACCAGCAAAATTTTTAATTGTCAGATTAGGCGAATCCCTACACATAATTGTCAGATTAGGAGACAGCACGTCTAGGACATCAATGTGAACCATATATATCTTAATCTGACGCGCTCGAGAATGTCTGGTGATCATTTTTTTTTTGCATATTCTAATAATAGCCGTGAGCTTGTGTCACATCCAAATCGTCAGATTATTGAATGAGAGCTTCTTTTAGGTTCACTTAACATCCCCTTAGAAAATCTGACGCACTCGATTATATTTTTTTTTTCTCATTTTCAACCCTTAATACGACCACATCTAAGCTTCGCAATCCAATAGGTCTCTATGACGCTCGAGTAAATCCACATTTAGCATCGTGGGCTCCCCTACTATAATTAATGATACATAAACTCATTCCAGCTATTTAAGAAAATAATCATTTTGTGGAGTCCTCTTCAGTTATATAGCTGAATCTTTCATCTTTCGATTTCACAATGGATCATTCTAAGACGATCAGACTGGCTATTGACAGGCTAACAAAAAAGCAAATAGATTGACTGACAGACCTACTGAAAAACTTTCGGACCGAATTACAAACTGTACTGTAGGCGTATGATGCTACGCTTTGTCGCGCGATAAATAAATGCTCAAAAGCATCCGTCACGTTCTGACAAATTGTGTGTGAGAGTGACGGATGCTTTATCATTTATTTATCACGCGACAAAGGGTAGCATCATAAGCCTACTAGTCGACAGACTGAATTGCCGGCAGAATAAAGGATAACTGACAATGTCGGTTTATGAGTTATTTTATCATTTATACTTCACAAAAAGGAGGAGGGTCTCGAGTCGGTTATATATTTTTTTATGTTTGTTACCTCAAAACTTCGCCTTTCATGAACCGATTTGAAAAATTATTGGTAAGTAGCATTATTTATAATTCAAAAGGCATAGTCGTGCAATCGTTTCTAAATCCAGCTCTGTTGATGGGATCCATGAGGGGGTCATCGACGAATTCCCTTCAAATGTTATAGGTATAGCACATGTATCGCAATTTCAGTATTTTATAGTATGTCGTGAATTTGCTAGTGTTTAGTTGGTTATATTTCTATTGAAAAGTTATTAGTTGCTCAGTATTGGCAGATCTGAGCAACTAATTCGAGTTTTGAGATGTAAAGTTAAACCAAGTCAGTACCGGGGGGTATCAACAGAACTCGATTTCCACCGACTTGCCTATTATTTAACCGTGGAGGAACACATTTTATAGATCTAATAATAGGCAAGTCGGTGGAAATCGAGTTCTGTTGATACCCCCCGGTACTGACTTAGTTTAACTTTAAATCTCAAAACTTTTTTGTTGTAGGAGAACTGCGTTGCGAGACTTGCATCTTTTTACATGTAATGTTTTTGATGGGATAGACTTATTCTGGCAGACAAAGTAGCTTATAGACTAATGCAGCCGAGCCAGCAGACAGTTTTTAAAATAAGTTTTCTTATAGTTATGTAATTATTATGGGACATAAACGTGTTCCTTTTGTGTGAGAGAGATAACATCTAGACACACGGCAGTGTGTCAGCCAAGTTCGCAGAATAGAATTAATTGAGCAGCAATTTTATAATATGACGCTCATATTACTATAGGTAATCAAGTGTAAGTACAGAGTAAACACATGAATGCGATTCGAATTATATAAAAAACTATTCTATTTGACGAAGAGACGATAGCTTGACGGTCGATCGATCTCCTTCGATTGAGTTAAGTGTTCATAGTAAAACATTCTTGTAACTATAAATGTTTCATGCATAGCTGCCAAAGAGAACACGTAGTCGCGAATGCCTTTGATGTTTTGGAAAATGTTTTCTGCATGGCCTACAAGTAAACGATGTACAAATCGGTCAATGCGGACTTATTGCCTTTCAACCGTCACCACAAGCGAGTTAGGGAACTTTGTCTGACTGATTTTCACTTGAAAATCCCTAAATAGGGATTACCCCCCTAGGTAGTTATGATATGACATCCACGAAATCGGAAAAGAATAGATATTGATGTAGTGTAGACTGTAGACTGCGTTCTCGCGGAGTAGAAGATCTATACAACTGGCGACGCAACTCGTCACGTGACATATTTGTATTTCAAATTGCCATTTGGGTCATTCAGATTTCAGAGGAGAAGACTTTTTCCTATAGACGGTATATCAACGGCTCCGGTCGCGGCGAGGTCGCCGCTAGCGACATTTGTATGGAACTTCGCTTCTAACTCGCCCGCAAATCGCAAGTGTGAAGACACTGAGGGTCCAGCAAGGAAATAAAAAAACACGAACACTAACTCGAACTAAAAATATTTTCAGGCCAAGAGAGATAGGATAGCACATCTCCCGATGAGTCCCGACAAGTAGGGTTGCGGCCAATTGTGGCCAATATACGTCAATTTTGACTCGGCATAACATTAGTATTTTACCAATTTGCTAAAAACTGGAGCCAATTTTGTTCTTGCATCTGACGAGGATTTCGCAACGTTACTTATATTTATAGTTCTCTACGTTAGTCTACGTAATTGCCTCTACTAGTTTTTGTATATACCTGACACACAACAAATTAAACCTACACCAAAAGCTATATAATTCCAAATATTTCGACAGTCAGGTTACTTTTGATCACATAAATAAGTAATATGAATATCACGCAATGTTTTTTGGTGTTTTTGCTTACATATATTTTGAGAACCAAATCTACCAATTTAACTATAGACTCTAGTACTTATGACATTATTTGTAATGTTGTAATATTGTACCTACAGTCATTTTAAATAGCCGCCCAATTAAATGCTGCACCATCTACTAAATTGTTTCGAAAGCTTTGCCTCAATAAAAATTTGTAACGTTTCTTAACTCCAAGATACAAGGTTTAAAATGGTACTCCGTTTGTTTTGCGAATATTAAATAAATTTGCCGTTAACAAATTGCAATCTGCGGGAACAAGGATATCATTCGAGTACTGGTAAAGGTCACTTGGTTTGAGGAGACCGGTCAGCCTTGAGCGGTGTGGTTCACTTTCGTAGGTACTCGAACTTCGCATGGCCCTTGTGGCCTCATTTCCCAACGTTGGCTTTGTTTAACCTGTTGAGTGCCACCATAAGCAGGCCCGGTGATCATTATGTCTTTGGAGTTCATACGATTTTTTTGCCAAATTAGTAGGTATAAATATTTATGATTGATTCTGCTATAAATATTTATCCCATTATCATCATCATCAACAAAGATGTGCCCGCGGCTCTGCTCCGGTGCCATAAGTTCGTTATATATTTCTTTCTAGAATTTTGTCTTTTACGAAAATATCGTATTACTGATTTCTTCCAAAACAACGACGGAGATCACCTAGTGGGGATTTAACTAATCTCCATCCCTTATAGTGTAGGTGTAGGTTTGTTTAAAACTGGGAAACAGCGATTACTATTTCCTTACATCCAAATAAAAGACAACGCCCCAGAATGTAGTAAATACTTTCATTTTGAACATGTCAGTACCTCGGATGTAGTAAAGGCGTTTAAATCAATTAATGTTAAAAAACTAGTGACCTTTGGGGAGTCTCTGTCCATGCTGTTAAATCCCTAATAGAAATCATAGCGCCTGACTTGGTAGTCGTGTTTAATAACTGTGTTGATTGCGGTGAGTTTCCTGATCTAATGAAATATAGTAAAATAACACCTTTATTTAAATCAGGTAGCACTACTGACCCCACTAACTTTAGACCAATATCTGTGCTACCAACTTTCAGTAAAATTTTCGAGAAATTAGTTTTGTCCCAATTCATGAAACATTTTAATACAAATAACTTAATGCATAATAAGCAATTTGGTTTTACTCGGGGTCGCTCGACAACCGACGCTGGTGTTGAGCTAATTAAACATATTTTCGATGCCTGGGAGGAGTCATGTGATGCTTTAGGTATCTTCTGTGATTTATCCAAGGCATTTGATTGCGTTTGTCATGAAACATTGATCGGGAAGCTGCACTACTATGGAGTTAGAGAATCGGCACTGAATTTATTTAAGTCGTACTTACAAGGTAGAATACAAAGGGTTGACGTGAATGGACAGCACTCACCAGGGTCACTGGTCTCGATGGGTGTACCGCAGGGTTCAATATTGGGACCATTCCTGTTCCTTATTTACATAAATGACTTGCCATACCTCGTAAAGACCCACCATGATATAGTATTGTTTGCAGACGACACCTCACTTATCTTCAAAGTTAAGCGACAGCAGCAAGCTTACAACGATGTAAACAATGCTATCTCTAAAGTAGTAAATTGGTTCAATGTTAACAATTTACTCTTAAATGAAAGAAATACTAAATGTATTAACTTTATCACGCGTAACGTAAATCGCGAGCAAGCAAGTGTCATTGTGAAGGATGAGGAATTGGAACTAGTTGATAGTACAGTTTTTCTAGGTATAACATTGGATCATAAACTCCAGTGGGGTCCCCATATTGCTAATCTCTCGAATAGACTTAGTTCTGCAGCTTTTGCAGTCAACAAGATCCGACAATTAACAGACATCAAAACAGCTCGATTAGTATATTTTAGTTACTTCCACAGTATTATGTCGTATGGTATTCTACTGTGGGGCAGTGCTAGCGCTTCAGAGCTTAATATTATATTTGTTCTGCAGAAGAGGGCTATTCGAGCGATATATAAGATGAACTATCCTCACTTAGAGATAAGTTTAAGGACATTAATGTAATGACATTGCATTGTCAATACATCTATGAGAATATTATGTATGTACATAAGAATATCATGAATTTTAAGAAGAATTGTGACATACATAATATTAATACTAGAAATAAACTTAAGCTCGCAGTGCCCACCACTCGGCTCCATAAAATAAAAACATCATTAATGGGTAATTGTGTAAGGTTTTATAATAAACTGCCAAGAAACATAACTGAATTATCTGTTAGCAAATTCAAGAATTGTGTAAAACGTAAACTCATGTCCAAAGCTTATTACAGCACACAAGACTACATGAATGATGAAGCACCTTGGGATTAACTGCAACTGGAAATAACTACATTTTAATATAATGTCTCGTTCGTTGTTTTTTTTCTGTTTTTGAACTTGTCAACTGTTTTGACACTTAGAGACCATATACATCTCTAAGAAAAAACTGTATTCATTTTATTTTAATTTAGTTTTTAAGTTATATCGTGTGAGTTGCAGAATATTTTCATTTCTGTAATATATTTAGTATAAACATTCCTATTTTATATTTTGACGTTTGGAGGTCCTTTACACCTCCAAAACTTAATATTTTGACAACGGAGACTCTTTACATCTCCATGAATTTTTATTATCAATTTATTTTCTATTATTTTAATTGTCTTGTTTTGACGCCTAGAGACCTTTTACATCTCTGAAGATGTAGTTATAAGTTTATTATAACGTATTAATGAAATCGAATGTAATAATGTCATACCTGTTGTTAAAAAAGAGAAACTGGTGAGTTTCTTCCGGCGCTTCTTCTCACCAGAAGACATATTTAGACTCAGACTTGTAAAAGAGCCCTTGAGGGCTACTTGCAAAAATAAACTATTTTATTTTAAATAAAACTTTCATACTAAGTTTTACCCCTTAAGCTGGGAAGGGAAGAATATTATAACCACATTTTTACTAAAAAAAAATCCCGGCTGTGGTGCAAAACATAGCGCGCATCAAAGTGCATAAATCCGCAGTTTTGTTTTTTTTTTTACGCATTTTACGTACCTTGTGACACTCGCGCGATCAGGACGAAACTAACGATGTATGATTTATCAAAATCGCGTGTCGTTGAGTAGTTACGAGCGGACATAGGAATGGTCATACTTACATATATACATACAGGTTAAACACATGACCCTTCCCCCTGTTCACCTTCTTACTCTATCCCACTTTCACATCTTGCACTTTTTTCCCCTTCACAATTCCACTCTTTCTACCGTTCCAACCTTTCCCCTTTCACCTTTTCACACTTTCCTCTTTTTACCCTTTCACTCCCCATTTTCATCCCTTGCACTTTCCCCCATCATGATTTCACCCTTTCGTTCTTCCATTTTCCCCTTTCACTTTTCCGTGGTTTCACCCTGGAGGGTGAAAACCCTTTCCCTCTTCCACCCTTTCGCCTTTTTCACTCATTCCCCTTTCCACTCTTTCTCTCTTCACTCATTTGGCTTTTTCTCCCTTCCTCCGTTCATCCTCTTACTCTTTCCATGATTTTACACTTTCGCGCCTTCTAACTTGAAAGGGTGGACCGGGGGAAATGTGAAAAGAGGAAGTTTCTCATTTCCCTGTCACTATTTTCCCTTTAAATCTTTTCCCCATTCACCCTTTTGACCTCACTCTTTCCCCCCTTGTCTCCCTTTCAAGCTGTGGAACTTTACACCCTTTCCCCGCTTCCCCCTTTTATTATATGTATTTATAATTAGAAAAATCAAATCATCTCTAATTTACAATTTATGTTCGAAAGGGATAACGATTATTTCTCAAGTGTTTTCGGTGTGAGTTTATATCGGACATCAAAATTAACAAATCTCTGTCTAAGTTTAGACAAAAAATAAATTTCTGAACGCACTCATAAATATTTGACAACCAAAAAATATGTCGATCCTTTGTATAGAAATTATCCGTTCAAGAGAGCTAATGCTGTTAAAGAATACAATGCCATTGAGCGAACAATGCCATTGATAGAATACAATACCACCAAAAAAAAATAACAATGCGTAACACGAGTAAACCCGGGCGGTCTACCTGGCTCCCGGTTAAATCTGTAAAAGCAAAATGCATTTTTATTTTTTGTTTGAAAGTATTTGCCGCCTTATCATTACGGTCATAGAACCGATAATCCGTTGAAAGCTCATAGTATCTCTAAGTCTTTTCGCTACGGAATACGCACTTGCAGACCGTCGGGCGAATGTGAAATGCAAAACAAATTAAGATCGCAGTTATCTATAACTGCATTTACACTTTACTGTCTAGTAAATAGAATCTAAAATCTAATGATCTTTCAAGGCAGTTATACTTTTTTGACACTATATTCTCGTTATCCTAATTTGTGGTTTACCTCTCAATGGCATTGTATTCGTTAACAACATTAGCCCAGTTGATCGGATAATTACTATAACTCTGACACTATTTACCATTTACAAAATCTAAATATGCGATAATCCAACTATTCTGGATATATGTTTCTGATTCAAAAACCCTTATTTTAATACGATCTTCAATTGAGGGACCCGACTATCGTACCGCCTCGCAATTTTTCAATATTTTCTTACCGTTTAATTTATTTCAAGATTGAAATAAGCCAAATCGGTAAAGCCATTCTCGAGTTTTTGCGAGAAAAACGAACAGCAATTCATATACAGGTTGGTTTTCGATAATCTGTACATATAATAACTGGCCAAGAGCATGTCGGACCATGCTCAGTGTAGGGTTCCATAGCCGTAACTATAAGGTAAAAAATACGATGTAAAAAAAGTACAACAACAAAAGAGCGTATCTTCATGGCAATTACGTCCTTTTGTTGAGATGCGCAGTTTATCGGCAATAACTCAAAAACGGTACATTCGATCTTGTTGAAAATAATTTTCGTTGAAAGTATTAATTAAGCGTTACCTTCGTGATTTTTTTCATATTTTTCGGACGCACGGTTTAGAAAATAGAGGGGGGGGGACACAATTTGTACAACTTTCGGAGCGATTATTTCCAAATACATTTATTTATTTATTTATTTAAACTTTATTGCACAAAAGAACACTTATCGTACAAAAGGCGAACTTAATGCCATAAGACATTCTCTACCAGTTAACCTTAGGGCAAAGCAGATAGCTTGTGGGCGGTGCAACTAACGTCATTTAACTTTAATTAAAACTCGACTACATTACCAATATAATATACTAATTATAAACAAGTACATATATAGATACGGATAGCTATATATAAATATATATATATACATACACATAAATACATACAGATGACACATCTAATCAGATACACTAAGAGACTTCAGTTCTAGTAGCATAGAAATTACGCACAGATTTTTTGAACGCGAACTTATTTGGAGCTTGTTTGATATTAAGAGGAAGACCGTTCCAGAGGCGCGCCGCTTGAACGGCGAATGAGTAAGTCATAAATCTGGTACGATGAAGAGGGGTAGAAAGGATGAGCTTATCAGAAGAGCGAAAATACCGGGTGTGAGTCTCACTGGTATAGTGAAATAAAGTTTTGAGATACTCCGGAGACTGTGGATCGTTGAGGATGGAGAAAAGAGTACAGAGCATACGAATATTACGTCGTTCACGAATGCGGAACCAACCAAGCTGAGAACGGTAGGAAGACACGTGATCGTATTTACGGAGACAGAAAATGAAGCGAATGCAATTATTTAGAAGACGATCCAGCTTATCAAGTAGCCCTTCACTTAAGTCAGGATAACACACATCACCATAGTCGATCAAAGGTAGAATCAGGGTGTTTACTAAAAGTACCTTGGTTTTGACGGGTAAAAAATGTTTAAGTTTGTTAAGTGCATGGAACGAGCCTATGACTTTCCGGGAAATTTCGGCAACCTGCGTCTTCCAGCTCAACGTACTATCTAAGTGAACACCTAAGTCCTTAACACTGGGGCTGTAAGGAATAGGCGTGCCATTGAAATTTACCTGTGCAAGAGAGTTAAGGTCCAGTTTTGCAAGTTGACGAGAACTGCCAATAACAATAGCCTGACACTTTGATGGGTTAACAAATAAGCCAAATTTCACAGACCACTGTTGAATGTGCAAGAGATCCGCGTTTAACCGGTCAATAGTGGCTGTGATGTCAGGTACACTGCATTGGTCGTATAGTTGTAAATCGTCGGCATACAGATGGTACGAACAGCAAAAGTCGGGGGTGATGAAGTTAATAAAAGTAGAGAAAAGAAGTGGGGAGAGAATTCCACCTTGGGGCACGCCAGTGGCTAGGTCACACCAGTCAGATAAAGACCGATCAACCCGAACTGCTTGCTGGCGTCCTCGAAGATAGTTAGAGAACCAACTTAGGGCAGAAGGTGACACATTGAGATGTTCGAGCAGGGCAAGAAGGATGTCATGGTCGACAGTATTAAAAGCGTTGGAGAAGTCAATAAGAATTAGTACTGTGACCAGTTGCTCCTCCATGCCTTGTCTAGCATCTTCAGTTACCTTGAGAAGCGCAGAGCAGGTACTGTGGCCAGGTCGAAAACCGGACTGAAAGGGGCTCAACAGCTTATGTGAGTGAATGTAAAGCGAAAGTTGTTTGTGAGCCACCGCTTCAGCAATTTTCGATAGAAAAGGGAGAATAGAGATTGGTCTGAAGTTGCTAACTGTGGTGGGGTTACTGATCTTTGGCAAGGGTATGACAAAAGCTTTGCGCCACAAAGATGGAAATTCACCATAGTACAGCGAGGAGTTGATGATGTCAGTTATCACAGGGAGCACACAGTCGAGGACTGATACTATCATGTAACGACTGACATCATCACACCCAACGGCTTTGGACTTGATTGCTTTGATTATAGTCTTGACTTCCGACTGTGTTGTGGGAGAAAATGAGAAGCTGCCAGCGGAAGAAGGAGGTAAGGACAAAATTTCAGAGAGAGTGATGGACTTAACACTACTATCAACAGAAAGAGCGGAGGAAAAATGTCTATTTAAATCATTGAGGGCAAAGGAAGTGCCATCAAAACCACTGGTTTGTTTACCCAGGCCAAGAGATTTGAGAAATTTCCAAACATCAGACATAGAAGAGGAGGACACGTTGAGATGAATAAACCGCCGCTTCGCTGTTCGTACCATCTGATTGCAACGGTTGCGGGCTGTTTTAAAGAGTCCCCAATTCTGTTCGGTACGGTCGCGTTTAAAAATTCGGAAAGCACGATCCCTCCTCCTCATGGCCATGCGTACGCCCTCGGTAATCCAAGGCGCAGGGGGACGCCTGACTCTGACGGTGCGTATGGGAGCGTGCTTATCGAAAAGTTCTAGTAAGGTGGCATTAAATTGGGATACCTTTGCGTCAGTTTCTGCAGCCGAAAATACTGGAGACCAGTCAATACCACTAGCATCCCTAAGAAGAGCATCAGAATCTACCTTGGTAAAGCAACGCATCGAGATTAAGGCAGGTTTGCACTTAGGTGGTTTAATTTTGTATGATGCAAACACTAGGTCATGGTGGGAAAAACCGGGAGCCAAAAACTGGCCATGTTTTGCAATATGAGCCGGGGAAGAGGTGAGGATGACATCCAGCCATGTGTCAGAGGTAGTTGTGTGATGTGTAGGATTTAAGGGAAGAATGGAGAAACTGACAGACTTGACTATGGATTTCAATTTGCGACACTGCGAGGAATCTTTGCAGAGGTCGGTGTTAAGATCTCCCATAATCAAGTGATGCGTGTAATCCGAACTTAAGGACTCAAATACTTGTTCAAGCTGAGAGAAATAATCAATAGTGGGGGGACAGTAGACTACCCCTAGAAGGGTCTTAACCCCTTTAATATTTAGCTCGAGGAAAATCCATTCCGCTGAGCCAGAGTAAAGGGATGGAGAACAACTCAACATTTTGTAAGGAATGGAGCTTTTAAGATAGATAGCAACACCACCGCCGGCCTTGCCGGTTCGGTCATTCCTAATCAAAACATAGCCAGGCAGGGAATAAGATGTTGAATCCAATGTGGGTTTCAACCAACTCTCTGATACATTCACTTAATCAAAAACATTACTTAGGAACCTTATAGTGTTTTTTAAAGAGCTGTCGAACTATGTACCACACGTTGATATTTGCTGAAGAAATTTTTTTTTTAACTGTCTTTAACATGTATGGAGTGCCCCCCTAAAAATATTTATTTTAATTATTTATATACCAAACTAAGTAGCGGCTCAAATGGGTGATATTTCAGCCAATTTTTTCGGTAAAACTGATTTTAATTTTTGTTTGTGGCCATTGGTTTTTTTTTTTTAGAGATTTTTAAACTTTCAGTGAAATTTTGGGCAGTACAAAACATACGCGACGCGGTATAACTTTTGATCTATTGTTTAAAACTGTAAGAAAAAAATGCAGGGTCGTGACAATAGACAACTGAAGCAAAAATCCACCAAAAAAAAATATATAATTGTGAAAAACGGCTGTGAAGGTTTAGTTTTTTTACGGAAAACTTCTTTTTTCTTGAAAATTTTCGTATTTTGGGACCATTTTCTCATGCTTATATACGTTAAGCACTTAATTTTGACCTTAAAAACATTTTTTCTTACAGCTTTGAACAATAAAATCAAAAGTTATACCGTGTCAAACAGATGTACTGCCCAAAATTTCATAGAAAAATTTAAAAATCTAAGAAAAAAAATGCCCAGAAACAAAAAAATTAAGTTAGTTTTACCGATAACATTGGTTGAAATTTCACCCCTTTTAATATGTACAGTTTATCGAAAACCAACCTGTATAACAAATAGATTAATTTAAAGTATAAATAACTTTATATGGAATCATCACTGGGCCAAGATTATGCACCAATTTACCGCCTTGGTAGATTTGGTTAGTGGTTATTACGAAAGCCTACCTGATAGCATAATAGAAAACTTTTTACGCAACCAAACCAACAGTTTGTGTGGCTGAGTACGCCGCTTAATAAACTAGTGTATAATTAATTAACGCTAAGAATACGTGGAAAATAATTCCACCAACAGCAAATGACTATTCAAATAATTAGTTTATATACCACATAACTTTGATCCAATTTTGTTAGTAACTTATATGACTAAGAGGTAGTACAGTAAGCAATAAATAATTATATTAAAACTTAAATTCTAAATTCGAATTAACAAATCTGATTAGACTAAATGTAATCGGACTATCAGACCTGCTGGACATCATTCGGACTCTATCGAGTAGCCGTGAAGTATTTTTTGAAACTGTTATTTAACTTGCTATGTATAGTAAATTGTGTATCAAGGGCGGTAGGTAAGGAATTACAAACGAGTGTTTGTTACAAGGCCGAGGCGAAGCCGAGGGCTTTAATAACACGAGTTTGTAATTCCTTTACCGCCCGCACACACAATGTTTTTCATCACACATGTGAGGAAATCTAATTAAAATTAACCTTACTTAACCTAAATAAAATTGTAAAACTGACAGTGACATTAGTGACATATCCATAGACAATGCGCAACGTTCGGAAACCATAGCGGTACAGACCTAAAACGGTTGATTTTATAATTGCAAAATACTGAAATACACTATTGAAACATTTAATTAATGTTACAGAAATATGTGTTTACATGTATTTGCAATACCAGTTCTCTTTAAATAAATATTTCAGTGATAAAAGTTAAAAAAGTAAGTTGGTTCCTTTGAACATGACAAATAAGAGTAAAACAGAACCAGCGTTTCAAATTTAAAAAGAAAACCATTACGCCCTAGGGCGTAATAGCTCATTTACGGCCCGCAAAACCTACGTGTAATGCACCATTTTCGAGCAAGTGTGATGAAAAATTACATAAGATATGTTACATAAAGCTAGCACGTTTGATTAGGTTTGACATGTACTTGAGACATAAAATTGATTACAGTACCTAGTATATTTTTCTGCCCATGAAAAACTACATATCAGCTATTTACCCGAATGCGGCGAAGCCCAAAGGAGGGTTATGTGTTTGACCTGTATGTATGTCCGTTCCTGTGTCCGCTCGTAACTACTTAACGGCACATCCGATTTTGATAAATGATACATCATTAGATTCGTCTTGATGGTGCAAGTGTCACTGGGTATGAAGTTCGTTAAAATAAACAAAACGGCGGATTTTATGCAGTTTCAAAGTGCACCGCGGTCGGGATTTTTTTTAGTAAAAATGTGGTTATTTACTATCATTATTATTTATTACCGAATTATTAATAAGTAATAACGATAGTATTTAGTAATAATGTTGCGGGACAGTATAATTTGAAACTGGAGACTTTTTCTGATTAGTATTAATTAGGTTACCGTAACTCACGTTATTGCCCCTCTTTAGAATGCAGTACTTATACTGTCATTGATGCATAGCGAAATCGTGACAGAATGTAGTTTAGCGTCTTGCTAAATACCTACCTACAGTACCTTGAAATGACATGCCACAGGTATTACTAAGTTCTATCGCATACCTATAGGTACTATGTTCGATTTGTTGGGTTGGTTGCAAATGATTAATATGTTCTAAACAGGAAATGTGACGTTCTCAGGCTAAAGGTACCTAACCTCACCACCACTTACTGTTTACTAGCAAATAGGTTTCTGTTATAAACTACAGTCAAAAACTGTTCTTATTAATAACAAACATCAAAGATTTTCTGAAAACGTTACAAATAAATCAGATACTGAAAGTTTTACAAATTAACAAATGGCAAAATATAGGAATTTATTTGATTAAGTCTAGCCTCCACGATAATTGAATTAGAAATGAAACCTAATACGATTTTTGGGAGAAAATTTGAAAAAAAAAACCGGTCAAGTACGAGTCGGACTCGCGCACCGAGGGTTTCGTATAAACTCGTAAGTAGATATGTGAGTAGTTTAAGAAAAACTGTATGGCGGTTAGTTTAGTAGGAGCAAATAAGTATGTGTTACGATTTTAGCAATTTTCTAAAAAACGGTGTAATTTAGGAAAACGGTTATATTTTTCCTGTAATATTTAGGATGATATTAATAATTTGTAATTATTACAGATTTTTCTTTTCAGTAACTTAGAAGATAATAGGGGGGAATGGTATTTTTTTGAACGTTTTTGGTCATAAATAAAAAAATACATGATTGACAAAAAAAATAAAAATGGCTTTTGAATCTACAAATCAAGCCCTTTTATTTGATACCTCACTTGATACAATAGCACAACTTTAAATTTTCGACCTCCCATTTAGGGCTTGCAAAATCGGCCGAGTTTCCAATTCCGGGATTGGGTTCGATTTTTACCTTCAATTCCGGAATTCCGGAACTGGTTCCGGAATTTATTAGTTTAGTTTTCTAATATGAGGCATTCGATTAAAATACATTTAAATAAGAACTCGGATTACAATCAACAAATACGTATATAGTATTCCAAGTAGAGGTACAACACTTGAGACATAATTATTTAAAAAATCTCAAATAAATGCAAGAAAGTAGCAATTAATTTATCATCGTACTATTAATTAATTAATATTAATTAATTAATTAATTACATAAATAAATATCGGGGACTATCCGTCCGTCCGTCTGTCTGTCAAGACACTTTATCTCGCGAACGCGTGAAGGTATCGAGTTGAAAATAAAACCGTATAATCAGGTCTACAGTCCCTTAAATCTATGCATAATACAAATTTCTAAGCTAACGTAAAAAAAGATACGGCCGTTTATGTCACAACGACACTCTCAAGGGAATTAAAATTTATGGATTCTTTCCGTTGATCTAGAACTATGAAATATATATAGTAAGTATTATCGTCTTATACTACGAGTATAGGGACAAAATTGAAAACCAAACTTATAATTAAATCATTAAAAAAATATAATCATGTTATTGAAAATATTTGTAAGGAACCCTCGGTGGGCGAGTCTGACTGGCGTTTTTCGGTTTTAGGACATCCTTTCATTTTGTAATACTAAATTATAAAACATTCCTGTTTTTCCTGGTTCTCGAATGGAGACCACGAATCGGCAAGCGCAGCGTCGGTCGTCCACCAACAAGATGGACAAATGATCTGGTTAAGGCTGCTGGCTCACGGTGGATGCAGGTTGCTTCCAACCGAACTAATTGGAAATCTATGAGGGAGGCCTATGTCCAGCAGTGGATAGTGGACTATGGCTGAAATTATGATGCTGATGATGATGATTCCTGTTTTTGTTAAAGTTTTAGAGAGTTCTTAAGGAAAGTTCGGAAAAAAACCTCTTAAGGTTTTATCAGGCCGGCGTTGCTGGAGATGTTATTGGGACCTTCTGCAGTGCCAAGGATTTTCCTAAATATTAAATCATTATTCAATACTTAAAAAAATACTTTTATTGTGTCGGAGGCATAACGCACACGGTACGAAGACTGGGCAAGAGGATAATTAGCGTTCGTCTATTTTATAACGTCGTAATTTTGTAAAATAACGGTCTTAATTGTCTCTATTACACTGGTTTCAATTCCGGAATTTGAAGTACATGAATTCCGGAACTGTAACATCGGAAAAATCGGCCGGAATTTCCGAATTCCGGAATGCAAGCCCTACTCCCATTACGGCACCCTTTTAAAAAAAAGTAAATAAGATATAAGATTTTTTTTAATGTCAAATAGGGTTGGGTTAGCGACTTTTAAAACTATTCCGAATTTCACATCGATAGCACTGCTATCGATGTGAAATTCGGAATAGTTTTAAAAGTCGCTAGTCGCACAGCCAGATATCTCAGGAACTACTACTGCTATCATAGCAGTAGTAGTTCCTGAGGTATCTGGCTGTGACAGACGGACAGACAGACAGGGTCGCACCATAAGGGTTCCTTTTTTACCATTTTGGTACGGAACCCTAAAAACCTTTGAATTTTAAAAGCCGGGGAGTTAGGTTATGAGTTAGTTAAATAATAGCAAATGTACGTCCTACTTCCGAAACCATGTTTAACTCCAGTAAACGATCTGTATGCATTACAAGAAGCTATATAACTATTGGGATCGATTTGCGGCCTCCTGTTCCTGGTAATAGAAACTGGGTAATGCGTTTGTTTATTACTCCTTGTGACATGTTCTTAATGCTGTGATTTGTGTAGTAGACGGGTTACGACTTCTAGTGCTTGAATAAACATCTAGCATTAGAATTACAAATCAAAAGGTTAAACTTAACCTCTCAGAATTCTTAATCTTACATATTTACTATGATCAGGTAAGCTAACTATAATTCAATTCAAAACTTATGTTTTCCAAATGTTTTAAATTCCAGATTTCCTATACTTAAAGGTTGTATGGAAGAGATCGCTGTTTGTATCTTGTTTATTTAAAGATCTCTGTGCTTTTTTAGTGTGCAATACAGTCTTGTGGTGTTGTATTTTATTGTATTGTACCTATTTTCACGCCACTACTCGGATATGTGGTAATAGATTATTAGAATTGTTGTTATAATGGCAATAGAAACACAAATTCTGTGAAAATCACAATTCTTTAACAATTACGGTTCTACCGCCGTGTAGCAGACGGACAGACAGACAAGTGGAGGCTTAGTAATAAGGTTCCGATGGCATCCTTCGGGTACGGAACCCTAAAACTGACAAAATAAGAAGCACCCTATGCAACAGTAACCGCATTTTTTCAAGAATGTTTAGCACATGAACACAAACCAATATATCACTTTTATATTCCAATAAAACAAATCAAATCTGTTTTAAAATTTAATCAAGTTAGCTTAGGTGTATTGTTATTAAGGCATTATTCACGAGGGTCTTCGAAACCACTGTACTCATCCTTATACACTGGTTAGGTTAATCACTATGGTGCATTTGCAGCGTAATTACTTGACCGTTACCTATATCAATTGTCTTGTCTTCCAAATCGCAGTCTTGAGAAACGGCGTCGTTGTGAGGAGATTGATAAGTGCTGAAATTCTGTTCAAAAGTCCCATTGTCATAATAGTTTTGGTCAGCCTTAAAAATGATATCACATATTGCTTGTTGCACGCAATTTTTTGTGGTCTCGCTGTACTTTTTCATCTTGTAAGCTATGAAGTTGGTGAACGATTTTATTTCTTCTAAGGTGTCATCGCGTTGCCTAGTTGGTATTGGTACTAGAGGTGGTACAGTTGTCGGAGGTTGTGGTTGTACTACTGATGGTGCGGACACGGCTGTAATTGTTGATTTGGCTTGACTCAGACTAGGTTTTGGAGTAGGACTAATGTTTGGATGCACTGTACCTATTTTGTGATTTGTTAATTTTTTATTTTTCTTTTTGCTGTTGTTTTTTTCGTTGTACTGTTCCAGTAACGACTTTTTAATGGCGGACGGCCCATCTTCATTGCTTTCTTCTAGTATATCCTGCGAATTGGAAAACAGTGTGAGCTATGTATTTTTAAATTAATCATAATAATAAACGCCCATGTTCATAAAATATGTTGAGTTCAACAAACACCAAATGTTTATGTTGTAATAAAATTAGCCCTAGCACTTACCGTTGTCTGACGTTTTCTTTCAGATTGCTTATCTATTAGAAATGCCATTTCGTCGAATGCAAACCAGGTACTCGTATACATCGCATCGTCTACAAGAGAAATAATATATATATATATATATTTATTTTAATCGTATATCGTTATTTTCTTAAGTTAGGTTTTTTACAAGATATATTTTATTGTTATAATTGAGACGTTTACTTTCGTATTACAAAAATGAAGTAATTATTCAGAAATGGGCATTTATTCACGATGTCAACCTTTGTCGGAAACAGCTATGCAAATATATTTAGATAATTACGCACGTCAATCAGTTAGGATAGAAATCTTATTGAAATCTAATAGGAATCTTTTATTGTTTATTATTGTTTCGTTACTCAATCATTCTTACTGTTTAATCATAAATAACGTGTGTTTTACTCTAATTTTAAGATTTATCAATGTCCATCGTTTATAAGAATTTAATTAATTATTGCTATAATCTTTATTTCTGTGTAATGAGAAATTATATGTGTTTTTTAATAAAGTAAACAAACCCCCACTCACGCACAAAAAGAATAGCTGATTCTCAGAACTAGCTCGGCTCATTTCTCAGAACAAGACTCGAGCTTAGCGGGAGTATTCTTAGAATAATCTCCCACCTTCAAAAATAATCTTATAAAATGGCTGTTCCCGGCCATTTCAAGTCACTCTATTTTACTCTCTTCAGTCTTTTACATTTATCATCAAGTGATAATCAGCTCTTCAACAGTGCCTAAGTGAGGTAGGCGCTCACTATGGAAAATTAAGTCTTTCATTTATAATACAGTCCACTAAACATCGAAGACCCTTAGACCTCACAATGGTCCTTCAGAAGCCGCATCAAAGAAGAATGGACACACCACAGCAGCAATAAGAAGATAAAGAAGCACGAAGACACAAACCTTCAAAAATCGTCGTCAGCAAAATTATCGCCGAATTGTCCCGTGAGATCTTATCCGGGACACGCCGTACTCATCGAAAGAAGATCGCCGAGAAAAGGCCCGTGACTGCATTTCCGGGTCCTCCGTGTTCATCGAATGAGAAATTTTGTCGGTCCGTGACTGCTATTCCGGACCCGCCGTGACGTCGAAAAAAGTGAAGAAAGTGATCCGTGACCGCTATTCCGGATCCGCCGTGTGAAGACAGAAAACCGAAGAAGGGCCGGTCCGTGACCACTTTTCCGGACCCCCCTGCAGCACAATTAAGAAGAACAGCAAGGTGGCGCAGTGAAAAAAGAAGACAGCAAGGTGGCGCAGTGAAAAAACAAGGTGACGCAGTGAAAAAAGAAGACTGCAAGAGTCGCTGAGAAAAAAAGAAATACCACCGTGCAAGAGGGTCTTCGCGCTCCAAACTGTTCGTGCCTTCGGGATTAGTGTCTTCGTGTCTTCGTCTTCGTCTTCAGTTGTCTGTGTGTGCCTCAAAAAGGAACTCTAACCAGGGAACAGTGCAAACCCAGTACCTAGCCTGAGTTCCGGGAACCTAGAAGTTTCGACTTCGGTTCTTTTTTGGTCTGACATGGTTCAGTTCCGCCAGCTTTAGCTGATGAGCGGCCAATCTTGCACCTTGCGGTGTTAAATGCAAGAGCGGTTTAGCGAAACTTCAAGAAAGAAGAAAGAAGAAACCGTAGGGACGTTAGGTACCCGAACGTTACAGCGACGTCAATTCCGTAACGTTCGCGTTAGGGCCCGATAGTGTTAGGGACCCCCCACCCCCTCGGTGTACTATGCATAAGGAACAACGCGTTACAAGATCGCGTTCCCGTTCCCAAACAACTCCGTCGTCCGGTCAAACGACAACGACGAGTACCAGTACGTGGAGTAAAGGCACCAGTAGCGCAAACGAAAGTAGCAGTATGCCGAAAGATAACGCTCCCCGTAAGGCTTCGGAAGCCGAGGCGCCCCCCGCGCACTCTGACCCGTCTATCCCCACTCCCGGCGCCGCGCCGCCGGGCCACGCCCCTTTGACCCGCGCGCCGCTCATGGATGATGAACAATCGGTTCACTCTATGGAGAACGAGCAACGAAGTAATCCGCGGACTTTGGTAGGCGTACAAGATGATAGGGCTAGTCAGTTATCAGTCTTAATGGCTGAATTAGAGGTTAGGAACGCCGAATTGCAGCAGGCACAGCTCGCGTCCGCCGCGGCTAGGAGTAGGCTCGAGATAGCTAGGATAGAAGCGTCTCAGGTATCCAGCATGGCGGCGCCGGGTCACGATGCCAGAGATGCTCGCGTATTAGGCTGGGTTGCTCAACAGCAACGCCAGGTAGCCGCGATAGGTGTACACACGCAAGAACCTCCGTACACGCCGCCGCGTAACGAACCCGAACGACCTAGCGAATTTATGAATAGGGACTTAGAATTACTCTCGCATAGGATCGTAGACGCGGTAACTAGGAACAGGAATGCACCCATGGCCTCGAGGCAAAGTTACGACCTTCCTCATTTCGAAGGATCGCCTCAGGAATGGATCGCATTTAGGGCCGAGTACGAGGATAGTGCACCTATGCATTCGGACGTGTCCAACATCAGCCGTTTACGTCGCGCGCTTCGCGGCGAAGCGAAAATCGCAGTTAAGTCCATAATGTACACTGCGATATCTCCGGCTGAAATTATAGGCGCGTTAGAACGACATTTCGGAGACCCAGAGGAAATAATATTGAACGAAATTCATAACGTAAAGCGTATGCCCAGATTAGCTGAAGATAATAGCAATATAATTTCCTTTGCCGGTCAAGTTGCCAACGTCGTGGCAACCATTAAGTCGTTAAAACAAAACGAGTTTCTATACGCGCCCGAACTCGTCAATAAAATCGTGGATAAAATGAATCTGATTGTTCGATACGAGTGGAATAAATATCGCGTAATTAATAAAGGGACACCGGGTCTAGTGGCTATGGCACAGTTTTTAAACGAGATTAGTAGCGCAACGCGAAAATCTCAAATTCGCAAGACGCGAGCCAACGTGCACACCGCGCAGGCGCACTATGACCCCGCGCCCCTCCCCCTGCCGCGCATGCGCAAAGGTCGCCGCGCGCCGCAGTATGACGAATATTATAGTGACTCAGAACAATCAGATTCAGATTATGACGAACCTAGGCCGTTGATGGTAGCTCAAGTAAATCGGAATAGGTATACAGAAAAACGCGAACCGATAGATAAAAGAAACTCCGCGCCACCCGCGAAAATAACGCTCCCAAGGGCGTCGCAGCCGACCCAAGCAACTTCCACCTATACAGATAAATGTGTTATATGCAGAGGTGAACACAAATTAAGTGAGTGTTCGGACTTCAATAAGATGCCTATAGCAAATAGGTGGGAGGTTGTTAGAAACGGCAAGTTGTGTTTTAGATGTTTATATCCGAATCATAGGCAAGGTAGTAAATGTAGGTACGTAGCCTGCGGCATTTCTGGCTGTGAGGCAGGGCATCACATTTTATTGCACGGTATAAGCACACAAGCGACGCCGGAGCCGGCTCCGGAGCCTCAAAAGAGGCCTTTTTTCGTAAGTCACATTAGACTAGCGAAGCCCGAGCCTAATAGGGACGCGCAAGAGAGTGGGTCTTTTTTCGTCGGCCGCGTTCAATCGACACCCGCGGAAACGGGAATAGCCGCATTATTAAAAGAAAATTACGAAATTGAATGCGCAAGTGTCGAAAATATACCTAAAATTGATCCGAATCTGCGCGCGATAAATAATTCAGATACGTCACGTGAAAATAAAAATGAGGCCGGCCTCTTACGACCATGTAACAAGAAAGAGTTACACGACAGCAAAGTCGTATCCGGCCCCGTATCTATTGAAACCGAGTGCGATGAAAATAGCCTGCGTTTTTATCATGGGGGAGGAGATCAGGTAAAGCGACCGGCTGAGTACACAGGGGAACAATTAAGTTCCGAGTCGGCTCGCTCTCCCGCCACGATATGGCATAAAGAAAATAAAAACACAGACTATCATCGCGATCGGTGTCCAACGGCGAAAAAGACGGACACAGGCGCAGAACGTCCGCTCCATCAATCAGCCTTAAGCTCGCCTACGGACACAGGCGCAGAACGTCCGCTCCGCCAATTGGCCTTAAGCCCGCCTACGGATACAGGCGCAGACCGTACGCTCCATCAATTGGCCTTAAGCCCGCCTACGGACACAGGCGCAGACCGTACGCTCCATCAATTGGCCTTAAGCCCGCCTACGGATACAGGCGCAGTGTAATAGAGAGGTTGCAGATGGGGACTATGGGGGTTCGAAGTAATAGTCTTTCATGATGATACTTGTTGTATTGAGTATAAGGCAAGACTAAGACGAAGACCAAAGACAAAAACGTGTCTTAAAGCTAGTTACATCTTTTTATAATATAATAATGCTTACTCGCTATAACCCAAATCCGTGCGTCATATGTCGTAAACAGTAATGAAGAGTTACTGTTAATTCATCACATTACATCTCCCCCGAAAGTTCACTCTTCACCCCCTCATGCAACAAAAAAAAATGTGACGAACGCAGTTGAGTTTTACATTTTTGTTTCTTATTTGTAGCATTTAAACTAACACTTTATTTTATAAAATGAACTAAAACATTTAAACATATTATCATAACTGAAATTACATAAATTACACCATTTAGTTAATACATAAGTTTATCAAAATTACTGTCCATATCGGTCAAGAAGGTGTTAAAATTTAATTCAAAATAACTTTTATTTAGCCATAAATTATAATCGTACACATTAGTAAAAATTTCCTAGGTATCGGTACATTTACCCAATGATAGACAGATGACAGCTGTCAGCTGATGAGTAAACACGAAATCCGCGCTATAATTATAAAAAATGTAGTAAAGACAATTGTTACAAGTAAAAATACGAGGAATTAGAAGGAAAGTGACCAAATAATAAGTGATAGTGCTTTCAAGACTTTTAAATGGAAAAACAGTGGGAAAAAAGGAAAAAGTGAGTGACTTGAACGACGGTTAGAATATTTCAAAAACTTTCGCCACGGACGATATATGTGACCTTTACAGTGACTAATAAAGTGATAAGAACAAAACCTTGAGCCGAAATTAGTACTTAAATAAATCGTATTTGCGACGTTAAGAGGAGAATTAGTACACTGTTTCACGATCTACACCGCCATCTAGCGGAAATCGATACTATCATAAGTTAAATAAACTCGGTCCGGTTTAAGACAAAAGAAACGAAGAGTTTAAGCCACATATGATACAATAACAACATTTCTTTCAACCGAACAACGTGTAATGGCATTTTATTATACATAAATACATCTCCGCTACCAAATCATATTTGCGTCAACAATCCATAAATACCGGCACACCTACCTCTACATAAACATGGAATGCGATGCGTGCAGCAGCTCAATAAAATCACAATTAGAACTGTTGAAGTGCATTACATGTAAGGCCAACTATCACTACATGTGCCTAAACATGACATCATCGCATTATAGGGAAAATCACCTAAATAATAAACTCACCTCAGACTGCCCCCGATGTGCAAATATAACTCGAAGAAAGAATGATAGCTCTCCCGTCAGGTCACAGTTCCAAACACATAATTTAGACGACACAACTATGTCTGTAGATGACCACGTATTAATCCACGATCACGACGTATCTGGCGACACGGAGCCTCAACGCGGGTCGCCAGAGCCCGAGCGTAAACAATATGCACAACCACCCGCCGGCTCGCAAACAATCACACTGGAGCAGATAAGTAACCTGTTAGATGCGAAACTCACGCGCCACAGCGAATTCATTATGCAAAATATGAGTCATATGATCCAAAAGGAAATAAATAATGCAGTAAATAAATTTAAAAATGAACTCGAACAGAATATACAAGTCTTATCATCCAAACAACAAAACTTGATGGAGAACTTCCAAACGACAGCAACAAAAATTGAAAATATTAGTCAAGAAAACCTAAAACTTAAATCGGAATTACAAGAATTAAATACTCGCTTGACTCGTCTCGAAAATCTAAGCCCTATAAACCACAGCGCCGTAAATAAAACCTTTGTTTTGTTCGGGCTGGAAGAATACTATCATGAAACCGAGTCAGACATAATCTCACGGATAAGTTATATGTTCCACGATATATTAAGTATAGACATCAACGGTTTTATAGAAAAGGCTTCCCGCATAGGCAATAAAGGGCGCCGTCGGCCAATTAGTGTAGAACTAATCAACAACCGTATGGTGAAATACGTTCTAGAAAACCATCAATATTTCAAAAACACGGGTTATTCTGTTAGCGAGTTTTTCGACAAAAATACTTTGGAAAAGCGTCGACACTTACGAGAAAAAATGTTTTTAGCGCGACGTGATGGCAAACACGCAGTTATACGTAACAATGTTTTAATCATCAATGGCAAGGAATATCTACCGGATTTGGAAAAGGCTGCCGAACCTGATCGTCAGACTGAAACGGAAAAAAGTCAAGATAAGTCTCGAGAGCAAAATCACCCGGACATACAAACACTCTCGAATTCTGAAAACTATAAACAAAATGAAAAAACGTTTTTTCGAAACTAAGAACCACCAAAATGTTAAAATGTTGTTTCAAAATATACAAAGCCTAAAAAACAAATCGCATGACCTGGAAAGTTTTATTGAAAATAAAGAATTTCAAGTAATTTGCCTAACAGAGACTTGGATATCAGAAAACCAAAAAAACCTTCTCCAAATCAGCGGGTACGAGTTCGCGGCGGCGTACTATAGAAAGGAGCGGCGTGGCGGCGGAGCGGCGATTCTACTAAAAGAAGGCGTCCATTATATTGAGAGGACCGATATAAGCGAGTTATCACACGAATATGTTATTGAGATGTGTGCAGTAGAAATACCAGAATACAATGTCTTAGTTGTCAATATGTATAGACCAAATAGACATATAAGTATATTTTTTGAAACTTTAGGAAAACTCTTATCCAAAATTAAATTGAAAGAGCAAAAATGCCGTGTGGTTATTGGTGGAGATTTTAATATAAATATGACCATAGATTCACCAACATCACAACTTTTTTAAATGAAATGTTAACGTGCAATCTCAATCAAGTAGTCAATAAATCAACACGAGAAAATAAAGCATCTTCCACGTGTATTGACCTAATTTTCACAAATAAAACAGATCACAAAATAACTGTCGAAGAAAACGGCTTATCTGATCATAAAAGCGTGATATATAGCTATCAAATGAACAAATCAAAATGTTTAGATACACAACGATACACCAACAAAAGAATATTTAGCTTAAAAAACATGGAAAGCTTTAGGGATGCACTAAAAAATATCAAATGGCATGACATAATTTCCCCACATAACGACCTAAACATAAACTACGGCAGGTTCCACAATAAACTGCAAGAAATCTTAAATATCCACATCCCTGTACGGCGAATAAAAATAAAGTGTAAAACTAACAAAAAAACATGGTTAACGAAAGGGCTTAAAACAGCATGCAGAAATAAAAGACTTCTTAAAATACTTACTAACCAAACTAAAAATAGCACTATTACATCTTACTATAAAAAATACCAAAAAGTCCTCAAAAAATGTGTAAAAGCCTCAAAAAAACTTAGTTATATAAATATGATGAAACAATCAAAGAACAAAATAAAAACAATGTGGAGTGTAATAAAGAATACAACAAATCAAAATAGAACTCAACAGAATAAAAATATATCTCTAAAAATTAACGATCTGATTGTAGAATCGCCCCAAGACGTTGCAAACATACTCAATGAACACTTCGCCGCGGTCGGTGAGTCACCGCCGGCCGCCTCGAGCGCGCGCGCGCCGCCGGGCGGTCGCTCGGTGATCGCCACCGCTTCGAACTCCATATTCATGGGCCCAGTAACCGATCGCGAGATTAACAATGTAATTAGACAAATAAAAAACAAATCAAGTTATGGTATAGACGAAATCCCATCGAAACTCATTAAAATGTGTGCATCGGAACTTACACCACCGTTGACAGTATTAATAGGTCAATCGTTTAGCGATGGAGAATACCCAGATTTATTAAAAACTTCGAAAATAATACCTATTCTTAAACCCGGAGGTGATAGAACCGATCCAAACCATTATAGACCGATAGCTCTTTTACCTTGCATGTCCAAAATATTTGAAAAGATAATGGTAAAGCGTGTATACAGTTTCCTTGAAAAATATAATTTACTCCATGAACACCAGTATGGATTTAGAACCCGCCGCTCCACTATACTAGCAACATTTAACTATATTCATGGAATATTAAACTATATAAATAATAAGGAATACGGTGTCGGACTTTTGTTAGATATGACTAAGGCCTACGATCGCGTTTCCCACGATATTTTACTAACAAAACTATACGGCATGGGAATCCGCGGGAACACGCACAAATGGTTTAAATCATACTTGCAAAAACGAAGTCAATATGTACATTTCGAGAATTTCAATAACGAAACAGGAGAGACCCAAACCGTCACCTCACAAATGAGATACATGACCTGCTCAATACCACAGGGAAGCGTAATAGGGTGTCTTTTGTTTCTGACATACATAAATGATCTGCCAAACGTTTTGGACACCCCATGTATCTTGTTCGCTGACGACGTCTCAATATTATTAAATTGCACGGACAGCGTAGAATGCAACATTCGTCTTTCGGATACGCTTAATACGGTTGTCAACTGGCTTCATGAACACAACTTAGACATTAACTTGAAAAAAACTAAGATTATTCAGTTCAAACCCCATCAGAAAAAGCCCCTAAATATGTCTTTACAATTTAATAACAACATAATAGAAGAAGTGAACGAGTTTAAGTTGTTAGGTATTAAGTTAGACTCTAATATTAACTGGAAATCACACGTACAAAACATTAAATCTAAGTTATCTCGCTTCGTATACGCACTCAGCATCCTGAAAATTAATACTAACTTAGAAACTGCGAAATCGGCATATTATGCGTACGCACACGCGTGGTTTACATATGGTGTAGTACTGTGGGGTGCAAGCACCGATGCGCATCAGATATTTGTTATGCAAAAGAAATGTATACGCATTTTAACTAACACGCACATTCCAAATAGTTGTCGCCCTCATTTTAAACAGCATAACATCTTAACTTTACCGTGTATTTATATATTGGAGGCAGCACTTTTCTTCAGAAACCACCCACAGATATTTAAATCGGCAGAAATCCTAAGACCAGAGAGCAGACGTAAACATCAGATAAAATTACCTTGCACCAAACTCGCTATTGTCAAAAATGGTCCCTATTGTCGATGCATACGTATTGTAAATAAAATACCTGAATCCATAAAATTTGAAGTTGATAATAAATTATTTAAGAACAAATTAAAGAAATTGCTTATTGATAAATGTTACTACTCAGTTGACGAATTTTTAAATGACAAATCATTGGTAGAAATTAAATAAATAAATATTGTACTTATAACTGACATTTTATAAAACTGCATGTATCTCATTTGAAATCCGAATTTAGCTTTAATTTAATTAATTTAATTGAATTGTATTTAATTTTTAATTTTTACTTTAATTAAGGCCCTATATTGTGCGCCCTAGCAGGGTATCATGTACCTACTTAAATTACATGTAAGACCGTAAATGATAATATGAACATGATTGCAATGGAATAAATGATTATGATAATGATTATGATAAAATATCTAATGCCATCGGAGTCCTTAGCTCCTAAAAAAAAAACAAATGGGAATAGTTTCCCAAGGGCATGGTCACCCTTCAATCCTCTCAAAAACACAAATGGGAATGGTTACCCAAGGGCATGGTCACCCTTAATTACCGGCATATCAGGCCTAACTCTCGATTGCCTGTACTTAGAGTCACAAATACATTAAGACGTTATAAGTCTCCAACGGTTTTCACGGAGGGCACGGTAGTCCAAAACACCATGAGCCAACACGAAGGACTAGCGCTCTAACTCCCCTAACACAAAAATCAAAATAATTATGTACCGTACCTGGACATTAAACCTTCTGTATATTCATTATTCAAGTTATATTGTTACTTAGACAATTTAAGGATTTGATGGTATCCCGAACTCTCGGTTGATCAGACCTAGAAATGCGGGTATATCTCGTAATAAACTCTTTGAAATATAAAAAAAAAACTGGAGAAATATTATTACTAGAATGCAAAATCAAATACATATTTTCGGTAAGTAGGTCATACTAAAATCTCACTATAATTGACATAATGCCGACGCTATGCGCGGGCGCGATGAGCGGCGCACAGGCACAATGACCGTCGCGTGCTGACCGAGCAGAATATTGCTCTACATACTGTATCATATTGCGAAATACCTATATCTTTATACAAATAAAAAAATACTTTAAATTCCTATAGAATCGTAAAGGTCAAAACAGCGATTCAAAGTTTTACGTAAAAAAACGAACTGATTAATTTTGCTAAGCACATATTTTTATAAAATGCAATAATAAACTAGATTTTAATTATATTTAGTTTCTGAAATATTAGTTTATTTAAACCAATATCTACTATTTATTAACTTAATGTACAACCTTAATTATCGTGAAACTAAATAACATACTGTATCAGTAGTTAACACACATAGGTAAATAAACTATTTAAAAAAAATTATCTTATGAGAACCCTAATCATATTACTTCACAATATTATTTTAAAAACTTACATTAGTTATAGTCAATCTACCAGTGGATCAATCTGACGCTGCGCTAGGTAGCTTCGGGGCGGGCCGCGGGTCACGTTGGCGGGCACGACGCTCGATGATGCTGCTGATGCTCGATGACGGGCCGGGCTAACCCTGGACTCCCTCGAACATGGGCCGGGATTTCCCTGGACACCTCTTGAATTGCGAGCCGGGATAACCCTGGACAACGCTCTTCTTTCTTGATAGTTCTTAAATCTTCTTTCTTGAATTTTTTTTTTATTATTTTCCTTTGCAAGTATTCCAAGCTTCAAAGTAAATCTTCTTTCTTCTGTAGGTACAAGTCTTCAATATGTTCTTCAAATCTTCAAATATTTTTCTCCATGGCGCATCTTCATTCTTCAACTTGTTTAGATTTCTTCATTTTTCGGTTCGCTGGCAGGGTCGCCATGTAATAGAGAGGTTGCAGATGGGGACTATGGGGGTTCGAAGTAATAGTCTTTCATGATGATACTTGTTGTATTGAGTATAAGGCAAGACTAAGACGAAGACCAAAGACAAAAACGTGTCTTAAAGCTAGTTACATCTTTTTATAATATAATAATGCTTACTCGCTATAACCCAAATCCGTGCGTCATATGTCGTAAACAGTAATGAAGAGTTACTGTTAATTCATCACATTACAGCAGCATGCCCGAAAAAATTAGAGTCAGTCGCAAATAAATCGGACCCACTCCCGTACCTACTCGATATAGGTACGTTTTCTAAACGCCCACGTTTAGCTAGGGCCTCTGCTACCGTAGTTTGCGCCAACAAGGTACCCAAAGCCACAATACTCGAAAGAAATACAGACACAGACATGTATTTCGGAAAAAAAATCGAGTTACAGGAAACTGGACGTACGACTTCAAAAAAGCCTAGAATACGCAAAGTCACCGTCAAGTTAAAGGCAGCTTAAAGTACCACGAAGTAGTACTCCATTCACTACTTCTATTCTAGACATAGTCGTTTCCTTAACTATACTGGTGTAGTCACACCGAGGGGGACACTGTCGGAAACAGCTATGCAAATATATTTAGATAATTACGCACGTCAATCAGTTAGGATAGAAATCTTATTGAAATCTAATAGGAATCTTTTATTGTTTATTATTGTTTCGTTACTCAATCATTCTTACTGTTTAATCATAAATAACGTGTGTTTTACTCTAATTTTAAGATTTATCAATGTCCATCGTTTATAAGAATTTAATTAATTATTGCTATAATCTTTATTTCTGTGTAATGAGAAATTATATGTGTTTTTTAATAAAGTAAACAAACCCCCACTCACGCACAAAAAGAATAGCTGATTCTCAGAACTAGCTCGGCTCATTTCTCAGAACAAGACTCGAGCTTAGCGGGAGTATTCTTAGAATAATCTCCCACCTTCAAAAATAATCTTATAAAATGGCGGTTCCCGGCCATTTCAAGTCACTCTATTTTACTCTCTTCAGTCTTTTACATTTATCATCAAGTGATAATCAGCTCTTCAACAGTGCCTAAGTGAGGTAGGCGCTCACTATGGAAAATTAAGTCTTTCATTTATAATACAGTCCACTAAACATCGAAGACCCTTAGACCTCACAACCTTATTGCAACGAATGTCAACTTTATTGCAACGTGTTAAAGTCTATGGGTGGTCAGTTAACAGTGGCTTCGTTTTTTTTCTAATGTAGAAATTATGGAAACAAAAGAAGTAGTGGTCGTCAGCATTTATATTAATCAATTAACAATTTAAACGTTAGATATATTTATTTTACCGTTTTCTTTGTCCGATATTAATTTAGTTATGTTATAAGCCTAAATAAAGTGCTCACTTAGTAGGTCAAGGTCTTCGATCGCATATTTACGTCCCTCGCTTGCAGCTTGTTTCTTTTTTTACCACCCTAGTTGTGTAATGTACTATTATTGTGCAACATTTTATACCAATGTTTACAATAATATTTAGGCAAAAAAAAAAAATCTGATTTTTGGTTATAGAATGATGTAAGTAAAATAAAATAAATTTGCTATTTTTAGGTTTTCGTACCCAAGGGGTGCCCACGGAACCCTATTACTAAGCCTCCACTGTCTGTCCGTCTGTCACAGGGCTCTAGCTTTTGAACCATAATAGGTAGAGACTTGAAATTTTCACACAATATGTATTGCTATTGGCGCTATAACAAATAATAAAAACAAAATAAAATGAAGAAGAAAAGGGGGTCCCCAATACCAGTACAAGAAACGTGTTTGTGTCGGCCAGCCACAGGATTTTATCTTTTAATTCGTTATAGATAGGGACTTAAAACTGTCATGAAATGTCTACTTTTATTGTCGCTAAAAGAATGAAAGGGGGACCAATATACAAGAAATGTATTTTTTATGGCAGTTATGCTCGATTTTAATACATTATGGTAATAGTACGAAATAAAAAGGGGGGCCCTCATACAAAAACGTGTTTTTTGTCGTTGTTTTGCTCGACGGTAGTACGGAACTCTTCGTGTGCGAATCCTACTCGCACTTCGCCGATTTTATTTTGATTTGTTAATTATGTAAATAGATTACCTACATAAAAATCAAGTATTTACTATCGAATGGAATTATTACACAATGTTGCCACACAATGTACCTGATAAAAAAACCTGAAGTTGACAATTGTCAACTTTGTTTACATAATATCCTACATTAGAAAAAAACGAAGTATAACTATGGTCACCGAATTCGGTGGGTGCTTGAAACGGTCGTGAAAAATTCGAAAAATATATGTTCCTTGGTAAAAGGTACCATGCTCCGTACCAATAAAGACCCATTAACAGGTTACTATTTATTATAACGATGTCAACAAATATCGTCATTATTGACAAGTGGCAATATTGTTGCAATACTCCAGCATTAGTTTGGTGTGGTTACCTTACTACATTATCATTATCACATTGAACTTGAGTACCTAGCCTAGCTTAAGCTTCAACAATCTCACCTGGTGATTCCCTGATGCTCTGCATAATTTTCGATTTCTCTCTTCTAAATGACGATTGCAGAATGACCATCTTATGCTTGCATATATCTGACGGCATATTGAGCGCCACGCCAATTCCTTCCCAAGCTTCCGGCTTCATTGCTTTTTTAAAAAAGAACGGGTCTTTCGGGTCCCATAGTATAGGGCGTTTTCTGTATTCGTGTATCAATTGAATACAAAGTTCTTCTGTCCATTCGTCGTTGGGTGCTGTAACCATAATTAAATGGTTTGTTGAATCACGAGTTACAGAACGCGCGTCAATTCAAGTTCGCAGGAGCGCTACACTGAATATAAAATGGCGTCTACACGCGGCTCGCTTGGGCCGGCGGTTGCTGTAACCACCTGGCTTGTATTTTCGTCTCTTTTTCTCATGACTGCCGCGCGCTAGGGCAAGCGAGCCAAACGTTTACGTTTGTTGTTTGTCCTTTATGATTGGCGCTCGGTCAACGCTCTGTTGCTGTAGCGTTATAACTTAGGCGTAAGTGTGCGTGCGATCGCGTTATCTATTGGGATGTGTGCGTAGTTGGCGGACGCAGCGTGGCGCTCGCAGTATTTTGACCGTGAGTTACTTGACGCAAGCATTATTAAATACCTACCTCGTATTACAGATATTATAAAGAACAGATACATATTATGGAATAAAATACACTATTGAGAGACAGTATTAAAAAGACTGACCAGGTTACATTGTAGGTATTAGGATGATACTTTCATACTCTAAAAAAAGTGATAAAGTCGTCAAGTCTGACACCGACTTTTTATACATTTAGTGTTGTATGGGGCCCTGCATCAAGGTCGATTAAATTGATAGAATAAGTATCCTGCGCAAAATTGGACGCACTATTAAACTGATTAATTTAATTTTATGTTATTAAATAAATTGTATCGCTGCTCACAAACCCTTCTCCTTTTTTTTGTTGTTGTTGTTGTTGTTGTTGTTGTAATCATCGAGAATACACGGAAACATAATAATAATAAAACTGCGCTAATCACACCATTCAGGACTACCTGCTTACGTATTTTAGTTTCTATCTAACATCCTTATTTAGTTGTAAAGAGCGGAACAAGCAACATTACAGTCTTCTCAGTATGGTCATTTAGGATAATGCACTTGTTTACTTAGTAGAAGGCAGTGTTGTTCTCGTATAACTGTACTCACTATTTTGTAAACAGTGCCAGACCTGAAGAAAGTGGTGTCTCTCAATTTGGAAATGTGCAGTCTAACTTACCTTACACCCTGTACTATATTATAAATATAAATATAGCGTTAATTAAAAATAGGATAGCATTGTTTACTTGTTTCTAAATGCCTGCTTACACCCGCCCGACTCACCGCGAAACGCAAAACAAAATGCTGTGCGCTACTCCGGCGCATCTCGTAAGTGCATAATTATTATTTGTCTTGATTTAAGCCACAGCCCTGTGGAAGACTTACGGTGCCACGTGTGTTTTATGACCAACTTTTTAACGACCTCAACTTAAAAATGACTTTGAAATACTTATATGTATAATATATAGCGTATAGTGTTGACGACCTAAGTTAAGATTAATTTTATGATTGTTTAATTAATTGTGGTGACATTTCATGTACAGCCTCTGTTAGCTGTGAGTGTGTGTGCAGTGCCAACACTAAACAGGCGTTCTTTACGAAAGATTAAAATCGGATTGATGGTGAAAATAACAAGACTGTTAACCAACTTCTTTCTGATTTTTAACCCCCGACGCAAAAAGAGGGGTGTTGCTAGTATAAGCTTGATCGCTATGTGTGTGTGTGTGTGTGTCTGTCTGTGGTACCGTAGCTCTTAAACGGGTGACCCGATTTGGATGCGGCTTTTTTAAATTTGAAAGTAGGTTTTCTAGCAATGCACAATGGGAGCGCGTAGAACAAACGTTCGGTCATGTGAGTGCGTTTCAGTAAACTATTTATTGCAGACAAACTGTTATGTATTATGGCTTCTAAATTATAACGAAATGTTAGTACAGTGCATTTTTACACAAAGTAATCTTCCGATTTTTTTGACAAAAAAATATCTTCCAATTACATAATAAAAAAAGCGTTTTAATTGCGCATGATTTTTGGCAGTATTTTATTGTAATCGCATGTCAACATCCTTAGAAAAACAAAATCATTGGTCCTGTGCTTAGGGTTACATGCACTTTCGAAAAGTTTCCTTTAATTTGCAAATATTTCTGAAATTCGGCTAAAAAAGCTGAAAGCAGCGTATTAAAATTATCTTAGACGTAACTTGTCTCATACTTAGTACCGTGGAAGTGTTTGGCACATTTTCTATAATTATGATTTTCTAGTATAATTATAACTGAATGATAAAATAGCAATTATTATTTATTATCATGTCAAACAGAGAGAAATATGTAGATATTATTAATCATGGCTATACTTTAACGTATATGCCATTTAGGTTAAGAGGTCTCATCTGCTCTGAAAAACGGCGTGACATAAATTATAACATTTCAATTAAATTTTATAATATTTTTATTAAAACAACTCACTTGTGGATACCTGTAAGCTAGCCAGTCAATTTTTTAATTTTATCGTGTTTTATAAGATTCCAGGGGAGAGACTAAATGTATATAAAAATATACTTTTTGGTCCAACCAAAAATTAACAACCAATCGTCGACCGTAGGCTGAATTAGCCTACGGTCGACGCAATAATTATTCATCACTCCAAAATACTTATAAAATTATAATTTCACCATTTTCCATTTCAGTAAAAAAATTATCTCATAAGGCCTGATGTATCCTGGGTATGGTCATATCTGATCTGATATAATCATATATATTTTTTGATGTTATTGATATGCCATGATATGATCTAATATAACCTGATATGAAAATTAGTCATATAAAGCAGTATACGGATAAATCAGACCTGATCTTGCTTGATCTAGCTGTATTTGGCCAGGGGAGAGACTTTTTGGTTAAAAAACATAAATAATTCCAATAGTATTAATTGTACGACATTAACGACAAAATATCATAATCTATCCATAAATACCCGTAAATACATATATTAAAGTATTTTGATGAATCATCACAAAATAAAGCTTACCAGGAGAGAGAAACAGTCACTTGACCATAACTAGTTTGACAAAGTGAAGTTACGAAATGACTGATAAAATAACTACGTGGCTAGCTTATGCGAAACTGGCTGTTAACACAAAATCCGATAGATAGTATTCAAGGTCATAACTTTTGGCATTAAAATAAATTTAACTTCGTTTTTGATGAAATACTAAAAGCCAGGGGAGAGACGAAATACCTACGTGGGACAAATTTAGACGTATTTTTTTTTATATTTTTATTTTATGTAAATTGCTGAGTAAGAATGATTTATTTATCCTATTGTTAATTAATGGCTAAAATATTTCATTTGATTTCTATGTATTCACAATTACTGATACATGTTGAGAATTGCTTCAGGGACAATCCTGGGGAGAGACATTTTGGGTCTTTAAAGTGCAATTGTGACTAAACTAAGTAAATTAAGATAATGAATTTGACTGGCCATAAAGAAGACGATGAGTGTTGAAAGGTAACAACGTTATTTCGAAAAAATCCGAAAAATATATGATTTTTCATCGAAGACATCAAAGTTACCTCTTAACTTAGAATGACCCGTATACTCTGTCATTAAATCTAAAAAAGGACCTCAACTACTACACAACAAGCTAATATAGCCCGTAGAAGTATGCCCGAATTTTTTTGGGTTTTTCGGATAGTGATGTTTGCTCGATCTCTATTCACCATCAAGGCAAATAAGTGAAAAAATAATCATGAGACATGATGATCTATCTTATTCTTCTTCATCATCGTTCCCTCATTACTGAGGATCGTGACCACACATTGTTTGCCTCCAGAGGGTGCGGTCATAGGCCTGCGTTCTGCATGCTGCCGATAAACAACTTCTTAATGGAGTCAGACTATCTTGCTGGTGCTCTACTCTCAGCACACCGCCCATTAATTTGGCCTAAAATTATTTGTTTCTCCAGATCATGCTTTGGAGACCGCATAATGTGTTCGAAGAAACTGAGGGCTCTGTTATGACATGTTGTGGAGAGTCGCGTGATGATGTTGAGCTTTTTTAATATGGATTGGTTTGTTATTTTGGCCGTCCAAGGAATGCGCAGCAATCTTTGCCAACACCACATCTCAATCTTCGCAACAATTATCTATCTATACGTTAAAAAAAAGACATTTAACAGCAAGAAAGCGCAACATTTTTTTGAGCATATCCTACCGTATGTTCCGTGCGCTCCCACAGTGCGATGATTCTTAGATATGTTACATCAAATCGGTTCAGCCGTTCATGAGATATTCTAATTTGAAATTAAAAGGTCGGGGGTTTTGTAATTTTTAATTTAAGTTTTATTACACTTGACTTGCGAATTGTAACATGAGGCAGAATATTTAATGAATAAATTGGCATTTTACACTAACACGTGCGCATGCAGCATTATATGCGTTTTTCCGGTTTTCTGTAATCATGGTGGACGTTTGGTTTTGACCTACACCCATTTATGTCGAAACAATCTACCGCAGCGATTCCCAATGATTGTTCTAAACAGAATAATATACCGCATGTCAGTAACATCACTGGGTGTCGCCGGTGGGTACGCGTACGCGGTCACGTTCTGAATAGCCCAGTTTGTATTATATTTCACGTCGTTTGTCGCGACTCGTGACAGCGCTCCCGTCGGTATCATCGGTCATGTTGTGCAACTAACTCTTAAGTCTGTTCCACTCGACGCTCTTTCTAAGTGCTACTAGCACAATAAAATATCCTCCAATTATTTTTTGAATCGTCTTTACGATTTTACTTTCATGAATGCTGATTGCAAAATTCTGCGAAAAGTCGCTAGTAACTCGACTCTCCGTGCATACGAAGCTTTTTATTGTTGTGTCCAATGTCATGCTACATTAATATGGGATTTGGTAAAAGCATATTTATAACGCAAATCAATTCAAAATACAGCAAGTAGAATTTTAGGCACTGGTCCCACCGCCGGTAAGTAAGCGTGTAAAGTTAGGCGAGTTCATTGCGGGCTGACCAGGCACAGTGTGATTAATCGACCTTTCCAGATCCGCAATGTAATGCTACTCGCGCAACTTTACTCGCTTACTCGCCGGCGGTGGGACCAGTGCTTTATAGAAAATTTCAAGTTCATGGATTTATCGTGTAAATTACAGTGTGAGAATACGAGCGCATCGGAGAGGTGTGTCAATACTTTAATAAAATGGATATATTTTTTAATAGTCAATCGATTACAGTTTACTGTTAAGTTTGTTTATGCCATACCTGGCCAGAAAGCGGCTTTTTCCGTACGCATAGCGTGCCTAAAATGATGTACACAACACGGGAGGTAATAAAGAAAGTCCTCGATCGCATCTTTACGTCCCTCGCTTGCAGCTCGGGCCGCAAACATCTGCGATCTCGGTCTTTCTTTGTTTTACCACCCTAGTTGTGTAATGTAATGTTATTAAAAGAAAGAAATTATGCACAAAGCCAAAGACGATTGAGGAATAGACCAAACAAGACGTGCTGAGATTCGCTTGCGCCCGTGTGCCTGTTCACAGGGGCATTACCCAACCACTTTCAGCCGCGGTCGGTTTCCTAACCCTAATGCTGCTCTTTTTGCCCGCGCCTTTGGCTGGATTTATGAAGCCGTGCGGTGAAAGTATATCGCACTAAAGCCGAGATTGATAGGCGAAACTTGCATGCGAATTGATTGAGGTACGTGCCGGGGACATGATGTGAGCCTTAAATATTGTGCTATTTTATATTAGATGTTCGTTGCTAATATCATTTTAGTGTCAAACTGCTGGGCGAAAGCCTCTCCTCTTGATTTCCAATTGTTTTGGGTTCGAAAAACCTATGGTTAGCCGTTAAGAAATATGTCCAGGTTGTCCCACCAGCATCTTCGCCGCGGCCGGCCATGTCTACGCCAATTATTTTGTGGCACCGACTCAGTAACTAATTCAACCCACTTCTATTAATGCGTGTATCTGTATAACGAAGTGCATTGCAAAACTCTATCTATTTGAACTTTTTATCTCCTGTTTGTACAGTTATTCATTTTTAACCGTACAATAAACAAAGCACAAGTGTTATGAAATGACTAGAAAAGATTTCAGAAAAGCAAGTCGTATGCAGGTAGCAGATACCTAGTTGGCTGTATGTCACAGCCTAAGCCTGTGTCTCAATAGGTTACGAGAAGCGTCGGGGCGTGAGAAAATATCACGTTCGTCACGTAATCTGATCGTAGACACATGGGGATTAACTGTAGCGGTGGTACGCTGAAGACGGGCGAGACCTTGGCATGTTTTTTTTATTGATTTCTAATTCATGTACTGTAAGATCAACTTGGAAAGACAGTACGCTTCTAGGTTCAAAAATGCTACTTATCAGCGATATACGTATTAGTGGCGGGCTATTAATACAAATCCATTACAAGCTGGCTACGTTATTCTAATCGTTACTTTAACATTATTATTTTCTGGACAGATCGAATTATACAGATGACATAAAAATAATAGTAGGTATTTTATGCAACAGTTGTATAAGTAGGCTCAAAAACTCGCGGCGGCGAGTATCGCAAATAGAGACGCCATGAGCGTTTTTTGACTTAATTATACAACGTTGCATTGCATACAATACTTTTTCTACGACTAGGTTTTAAAATATATAAGGACTGCTTTGTAAAGCAAAAATAAATAAATAAATATTTTAAAATTTGAAACCCGGAATTTACCTTGGTGATTTTGCGCCTTAATCCTTGACCTAAGTTTAACCTAGATTTAGAAGTCTGTGGCTCCTAGCAGTATCGTTTTGCGACTATAACGATACCAGTGCTGTTATGGGGAATAGAGTATAGACTTCTCTGAACTCATATTATGTATGTTCTTATATTAGTGTTCGTGACCAAATAAAAGACAGATAAAAGTAGAAAAAAATATCTAAGAGCTTTGTATTGCCACTACACATATGTGTTGTATGTACCTACCAAAAGCTAACGTTGGTTGGGAATCTGCTACACCACCTCATGTAGGTGATAAGGTACAACAGCATTTCACTTTATGCGCCAGTGAGCAGGTGAAATTGGTATCCGTGTGGATGGACGTTCAAAGGGGGCATCTGATGAGGCGCGCCCACCGGACCGCAATTCCTGCTACATGTCCCTATGCAACTAAAGGATACAGTTAGTGTAAAATGTACGGAGTACGAACCAAACTCAATTGCAATTGAATGTTTTTTTTTTTGAGACCTGCACTTTGTTATCCGACTGCGGCGAAGCCCAGAAGGAGGGTTATGTGTTTGACCTGTATGTATGTATGTCTATTCCGGTGTCCGCTCGTAACTACTCAACGGCTCAACCAATTTTGTAATAAAATAAACAATATGGCGGATTTTATGCACTTTTAAAGTGCACCGCGGTCAGGTTTTTTTTTGAGTAAAAATGTAGTTATTTACATTCCATAAGGAGACGATCTCGGTAGCTAAGCGTCACTGCGATACTTTCTTCCCATTAAAAGTTCTGAAGTCCTACTCGAGACGACCTTATACAACGTGTCCCAAAACTCAACGATAAGCCGGCACCAGAGGATGGAGCTACTTATGATTAGTCGAGAAAAAATAATTGAGATAAATATTTTTTTCCTTATTTTTTCTCGACTAATCATAAGTAGCTCCATCCTCTGGTGCCGGCTTATCGTTGAGTTTTGGGACAGTATGTATACATAGGTACCTATTTCTGTAAGAAACAAGTGCACGAGATTCGTGCTAACGGTACTAATCGTAACCCATTTAATGACCTACTCAAATAGGGGTCTGGGTAAGCGTCGGCATTCGCGCTGAAAGCCGATTGATTAATTTCCGTTCACGTCCTGTTCTGGAAATAGACTAGTTTACTCGCGCGACAAGCGGGCTGTCCCCGCGCGGCTTCCGATGGATTCCAACGTTTTATGCCACGTAGTCGAATAACTATTTTAACTCTATAACTCCGCTCATTATCCTAAGATCCTCATATTAAATAAATGTTAGCTTGTTTTCTAGTACAGAAAAATCTTCGAAACAATCTATCTTCTTAAACTGTATAATGATTGGGTCGGTTATTTAGGTATGTACGGACTCCATTCATTCTTACGTAACAACTTAATAATTGTGTTCATAATATAATCTCCTCTCTCTAACCTTAATCCCGTTGAATTTGGGCTACCATGTCTTAAAAAATGTTTTTTTATACGACGTAGCGTAACTGCTTCTTTAAACATATCCTAACGAGGTAATTGCCTAGAATACATATTGCGTTAAATATGACTAGAATAGATTAGAATATATTAAATGTGTAGATCAAGCTTAACGAACACTTTGCAAATACATATATTTAATTTTAAATTGGCATTTGCCGGAATAATGGTCGTACGATTGCCTTAAGAGCGTTTACGATGGAGCGCGCTCTTCATCATTCGGTTCTTCCAAAACTACAAGTATCGTACCTTTTCGACCTTCAAACTGGACATAACTAAATATTATTTTCAAAATCGGCGAAACATCCATCTTCTAGCTAAGAGAGCTGCGGCTCGGAATAGCGAGTCGCTACTCGCGCATCGCTTTTTAAAGGTAGTCTTGAATGAAACTAAATACGTATATTTTTCAATGTATTGTTACTTTTTTTGATTGATTGATTACGATAGAGGATAACTTGTTCATGACGGTTCATGTATAAACTGGCTTTTTGTTTAGCAATTAGTTACCAAAAACGTGCCATTAAGTTAGCGAAAAAGTACCTACGTGGTTTTCGTCAATGAAATTTGTTAAAGAAAACATAATTAATGGCAGATTTGGTCTATTGCGGAAATTTTATTAAGTTTCTAAAAATGTACATGATGTTTCCTTATTTTACACAATTTAGGATTTGCACGCCGAAAATCACAACATGTTTTGGAAAATTTTGTAAACGTGCATAAAAGAAGTGCCCCAAATCGTAATAAAACATAAGAAATTGTAAACTAAAATCAATCCATTCGAAAAGTAATGAGTTGTTTATTATATTCGTATGATATTTTTGGTGTAAACTGTTAACGTTACCACGAAATCTTTGCGCAAAATCATGGGAAATCAGTGATTTCACGTTTTTCCATCGTAAACCCAAGGTAATTCTGGCATCCAAACGTGTGAGACGAGTTCTAGCTGGCTTGGTTTTGTATAGATCTTATAAGAGGCATATAATAGTACGTTGTGTATCTAGGGCGGTAATTCCTTTACCGCCCGTAGCACACACAATGTTTTTCATCACACTTGTGAGGAAATCTTAATAATATAACCCTACTAATATGACAAGAAAATATTAAAACAGAAAGTGACATTAGTGACATATGCCCATAGACAATGCGAATGTCAAGTCACGTTCGGAAACCATAGCGGTAAAGACCTAAAACGGCCATTTTAGTTGATTTAATATTTGCAAAATATTGAAATACACTATTTAAATATTTAATTAATGTTACCGAAATATGTGACGTCCTACGTGAAAAGGTACCTTATGAGGGTTTCTAGTTACGGAGATATTGAACGGTTTTGTGAAATCCTTCAAAATCATCATTTTTTTCTTTTATGCAAAATTGTAAAATATAGGAATAGACGTGTATTTGTAGCTTGGTTTCACTGCTGTACGTTATTTTTTTCTATATAAAAATTGGGTTCAAAGTTTAGTAGAAAAGGTACCTTACGGCGGATCACATACAAAAATGATAAAGCTGTTGATAAAATTCATTAATAAAATTTACTAGCAACTTTTGCTTATTTCTTTTTTATACCACGATGGTGGCAAACAAGCATGCGGCCTGCATAATGGTAAGCAAAAATTTTCGAAATTATCCTAGAAAGCTGAAAATTTGGAAGGAAAAGCCACTGGGTGCCACAGATTCGGAATTGAAAAAAAAATAAAAATAAATACATTTGTATGTCGTTTTTTTTAATTTTTAAACATTTTTTTTAAACAGATAAAAAAGTGTTTTTGACGAATCGTATAACTTTTTGACCATTTTTAGAAAGACCTTGTTTTTTTTATAAAAATTGACGAAAATAAAAAAAAACACTGGCGAATGCCCATCATTTTTGACCATTTTAGAAAAAAATTTTTAATTTTTTTTTTAAAAAACTTACAAAAATAGACTTTTTTTGCGGTTTCTATAATTTTTTACCACTTTGTCATGTTTCCCTTTCAACCTTTTTAGAAAAAGTCTTAAAAACATTTCTTTTTTAACATAAAAACGTGTTTTTGGCGAATCGTGAAACTTTTTGACCATTTTAGAAAAGCCTTGTTTTTTTTCAAAAAAATTACAAAAATAAAAAAACACTTTTTGGCCAAAAGGTTTTTATTCATTTTTTCGAAAAAATTACGAAAAAGGACTTTTTTTGGCGGTTTCTATAATTTTTGACCACTTAAGAAAAATAATCTTTTTAATTTAAAACACGCTAAAATCCACGACGAACACTTCTCACAACTATTCGAACGAAAAGGTAAGCAAATACTGCTCATGCCGGCCGGCTGAGACTCCGAGCGGCCAGCAAGACCGAGAGAGAACGATACGTAAAGTGTTGGTGAGAGTAGGACAGATGCGTGGCGGTACTGGCGGTGTAGCCAAAATAATACCACGGCACGGCGGTATGAAGGACAAAAACTGAGCAAGTTACGACAAGTATTTCTAACATTTTTAAATTACACCGCCATAAAGTACCTTTCGTACTAAACTGTAGAAGCATATTATTCAGCCTTTAATTCGCCTATAACAAAAATAAAGATAGGCAAAGACGTGTCGTAACATATAATTTACTAAATGGAAATACATAATAAAAAAAACACAATTTTTACACAACATTGAATATCTCCGTAACTAGAAACCCTCATAAGGTACCTTTTCACGTAAGACGTCACATTTGAGAATTACTCTTAATTGGTCAAGATTTGAAGTAAATTTATAATAACCTTTTTTCTTCAGTTTTCTGTCTTAATACAAGATTTGTCAATAAATAATGTAAATATCGTGCCATACTGTAATTATCAATAATTTTTGCTTATGGCCCGCCATAAGGTACCTTTTCTCAAATGTATGGGAATAATTTGTGATTTTTACGTAACTTCAATCGTTTATAAATAAAAAAATACGACTTGTAGAATAATAATGACACTTTTGAGATACTTGTGTAGACTGATTAAATATAATTTAGAACTCATTATACGAAAATTGTGAATATTATAGGAATGATGAAACATATAATAAAAATGACATTTTAATTAAAATAAAAATATTTCGTTAACAATGTGATTTTATTTCTATCCCAAAATGTGCAGTCTAATATCTCTGACTATATACAATGGTTCAGATTACAATATGTTAAAGAACAGGCCGAATTTTTTTTTTTTAATTTCGTTCTCATAAGCGACTTGCTCTAATCAAAGGCTGATTTTTCACGACCTGGAAGTCAAATTAAAATAGTATTTTATGCAACAGTTGTATAAGAAGGTTCAAAAAATGCGAATTGCGTGAGTTGCGATACGAGCCGCGAATGCGGCGAGTATCGCAAATAGAGACGCAATGAGCGTTTTTTGACTTAATTATACAACGTTGCATACAATACTTTTTCTACGACAGGTTTTAAAATTATAAAATACAAACCAGGCATAACCTGCAAAGAAGGCAAATATGACGTATGACTGTCAGTATGTGTCTATGGTAAACTTTTTATTTTTTAAATGAAGTTGACACGCAGTGAATATATTAAAAATACTTTTGTTTTTATGTTGGCATCAATGAATTTAGTTCAGAAAGTTTTGTTTTTCTTAAAAGCCGTAGGATTTTAATTGTTTGTTAAGTTGGTAGTTGTGCATTTTTACCGTAAAGTTAAAATTGAGCGCTTAATCCTTGACCTCAGTTTAACCTAGATTTAGAAGTCTGTGGTTGCTGGCAATAACGTAAAGTGGCTATAACGACACTAGTGCTGTTATGGGGAATAGAGTATAGACTTCTCTGAACTCATATTATATATGTTCTTATATTAGTGTTCGTGACCAAGTAAAAGACAGATAACAGTACAGGAGTAGAAAAAAACCATTACTGATTTCCAAAGAAAAATACCTTGAGATACATAATCAATCATCATCTCCATAACTTCCAACGGGAACGTACTTAAAATTAGTTTTAAACTTCTTTTGACGATTTCTCAAAAGTGCAATTTTAGAATGTGCAGGTTTGATGTTTTTTTAAAAAAAAGTATGGGACTTAGGGTCGTGATTCTTTTTGTATTAGATAGCTTATTTAACACAGATTTAGGATCTGTGCTTAACTCAATACCAACCATAAGGTACCTTTTCCCGTGGAACGTCACATATGTGTTTAGGTACATGTATGTATTTGCAATAACAGTTATCTTTAAATAAATATTTCAGTGATAAAAGTTAAAAAAGTAAGTTGGCGTTTCCTTTGAACATGACAAATAAGAGTAAAACAGAACCTGCGTTTCAAATTTAAAAAGAAAACCGGGCGTAATAGGTCATTTACGGCCAGCAGAACCTACGTGTAATGACACCATTTTCGAGCAAGTGTGATGAAAAATTAAATGGGCTGTTCATCTAGCCAATACCTTAAGTTACATTATGTTATGTATTTATGAAAGATATTGCAACACTTTTTCAAAGTTACCAAACGATACTTCGATTGATCTAGTTCACAATCGAACAATTTTTTTTGCCAGTGCAATTGCAACTTAAAGATTTGTGTACTAACGTGCTAATTACGTTTTCTTTTTCTCGTAATTAGTACTAGTGTGAACTAGACCATCGACGTATAAAGTCAGGCCGCTCAAGGTTACCAGGCAAGTGCCTATCTACAGGGTGACTTCTTTTACGTGATACAAGATAATTAAACCTCAATCTATCCATGATTTTGAACAACTTTTACTATGGGGTCAATTTTGTAAATGCAAAAAAAAAATCAACTGTTTCATAGAAAAGGTCATCAATAGGTAGACCAAAATGTATGAGAGAGTAGTATTTTTTTTGCAATTTACAAAGTTGACCCCACACTCTAAAAAATCAGAGCCTACCAAGAGAGATTTTCTCTTTGTTGGCGTTAACTTGAATAAAACAAACAAGATATTAAACATATCAACGAAAGCCGATTAATTAAAACAGCAAGTTCATTGGTGATTAAAACAACAATCTAGAATCTTGATAATTTTAACAAACATATTCCTTGTTTCTATCATTATTTTCTTCTTTGTATGATTCGATCATGTTTAATTAGTTACCTTATACACCAATGTTTGTTGAATCAAATCAGAACATGGTTAATTGAACTATGATAAACAATCAATATCATCTTAGTTGATGCATCTAACGTCTTGTTAGGCTCGTATGGAATCAAGATGCTTGATTATAACTATCACAATCTTGTTAGGAGCAACCAATTTTTTTTTAGAGTGCATAGTAAAAGTTATTCAAAATCATGGATAGATTGAGGTTTAATTATCTTGTATCACGAAAAAGAAGTCACCCTGTATACTGTTCTAAAATATCTATCAATTTTTTTATGCGTGTAGCTGTTCAGTTTTTGATGTCTATTTCATCACGTGCGAGTTAAGCGAGTGTTTTTGTTTCCTGCTTGGATGTGAAATAATGCTAGCTGCAGTGCAGACCCATTTGGCCCAACCACAGAATATATATAAGCTAAAGCAGTAAGGAAACTACAAACAAAACGATCGAAACGCACGCACACATAGACGCGCGCTTTTACAAGGCCCCTAAGGGAATCTCGCGTCGCGGTCCCGTCAGTCGCGAGTGCCGCATGGAGGCGAGTGGCCGCGCTTTGCGTTTGTTACGTGCGCGCGCCCAGACAGCCCGCGATCTTTTCATTTTAAACAACCCTAACGCTCTAATGGAGCTAGGGAATGCAAACCGGTATACCGGTTTACCGGTAAACCGGTCAAAAATGAAACCGGTAAATTACCGGTAATTATAACCCCAAACCGGTTTTTTACCGAAACATATAAAAATAGATAAATATTGGTTTACGCTGATGTTTATAAATTTATGTACTACGAAACGCCTGTACTTTATCGAAATCCAATGATTTTATGTGATTTAACGATTTAATTAACTTTTTTTTGCTTCAAAAATGTTGAATAAGTTTTTTTATTCCTGTCTTTCCATATCTTGTCTCCTTCTGCCTTTCCGATCCTTCTGCGAATTTCCGTCTCGCAAGAGCCATTATTGCTTATGCTGGAACCCAGGTATACAAAGTTGTCTGTAGTTTCTAAATTGAGCGTTCCGCTGAGCTAGCTTGCCTGAGCGATCCACGATCATGACTTTAGTCTTGGATCTGTTAATTGCGAGGCCAAGTTCTTCGCTAACCCATCCCATTCTATCCAAAAAACTGCCCGTCTCAGCTTCATTTGCTGCTAAAAGGGTGGTGTCGTCAGCATATCGCAAATTAGAGATCTGAGCAGTGCTGCCACCATTCCGACCTCCAGCAGTGCTGCCACCATTCCAGCCGTCACATGTTTTCCGTACAATGTACTCGCCGTATGTATTGAATAGGATGGGTGAGAGGATGCAGCCTTGTCGGACGCTCTTACGAAAGCTGAACGGATTCGATGTACTCTTGTCGACTCTCACTATTCCCTGGCTGTTGTAATATTGCGACTGAAGTAGTGCTGTGAGGTGTCGAGGTACACCCAAATCCGTCAGAACCTCCCATAAACAGCCCCAGTCGATACAGTCAAAAGCCTTACTGTACTTAGTCGACGAAGTACATGATGACTGGCGTGTCGAACTAGTAACATTTTTCCACAATTTGTCTGATATTCAGTATTTGCTCCCTAGTACCTACCTTTACCCTTCACAAAACCCGCTTGCTCTTGCGGGATTTGCCAGTCTAGATAATGACGGATCCTGCTGTTCATCACGTGAAGTAGGACTTTACTGGCATGGGAGATCAGAGCAAGGGTACGGTAGTTATCGCTCTTTTTAGTCGAACCTTTTTTGTGCAGCGGGATGATTACTGATTGGGTCCAGTTTTTCGGCCACTTGCCTTTGTGCCAAATGTGGTTGCAGATCTTGTGCAAAAGGTCAATTCCCCTGTCACCTAGGGCCTTGAGAATTTCGGACGGGGTATTATCCTGTCCTGGGGCCATCTTAGTTTTAAGACGATCAATTGCTGCCACTATCTCGGACTTAAGAATACCAGGTTCCAGGTCCATGAGATTCCAAACCATTCAGGGTTCGATTATTGTTGAGGACTTCTCATACAGCTGCTCACAATATTCACGCCAGCGCTCTGCAATTTTGTCAAGTTCGTGCAAAAGTTGCCCATCGGAGTTTTCTATGACCCAAGATTTGGGCTTAAACTTTTTGCTGAGCAGCTGGGCTTTCTTGAAGAGATCTGATGTTTGCATCTTCATGGCGTGAGACTCAACCTCGCGACAGATGTCCATGATGAAGTTGTTTTTGTCTCTGCGGCATTCCCTTCTGGATCACTTTTGATAGACTGGAATATTCCTTCATCCTCTTAGGATCTTGGAGGCTTTTGGCTTTCATGTCTTTCCTGTGTTGGACTAGGTTCCACGTCTTTTCAGTAATCCATGTGGATCTTTTACGGTTCTTTTCTCTTTTAGAAACGATGTCATCCAAAGCCTCGTTTACTTGGGCTTCGAAGTGCTTCCACAAACACATATTCATATATGGAAAAGGGGGATAAATGAGTGTATTTTTTGGCGTATTTTTGCTCGACAATGGTACGGAACCCTTCGTGTGCGAATCCGACTCGCACCTGGCTTGATTTCTTTTAGTTTATGGATGGTTATCATACAGAAATCTTAAATTAAACAACATTTTCGCAGCTTTTTACTTCAAATCACCAATACCGGTAATTTACCGGTTCACCGGTTTTGAACTACCGAAGTCGGTAAATTACCGGTTTCAAAATTTTCCCGGTAATTGCATTCCCTAAATGGAGCGTAGGTATTTATTTCAAAAAGTAAGCGTAGTTTCCATACTGCTCTATTTATATTCTGTGGCCCAACCTTGACAACCGTGACCTTACCTACTATTATATAAACCTAAACCATAAGATAAGCTATAGCACAAGCAAGCTGTGCATTATGTAGGTATATATGTGAACACTAATAAATAAGACAATAAAAAAGAAAATTATTAATGAATACATATAATTATAATTAAATTAATACCTAGAGAAGGACATAATAATATATAATACTTCTATGACCTTCTCTTTATTTGAAAAGTGTATATAACTCGTCATCGTAGCACCCGACACATGCAAAACTTATCCAAATTTGATATACAATGGCTGCATATAAAAACGAGTGTTAAAAACGAATGACCGGTCACTGCGATCGCCTGGAGGTCATAGCGGCCGAACGTCTGTAGTGCACTGAAAATAATTAGGGCGGAGTGCGTCAATGAATGCGCAGGAGACGACTTTTTGCAGCGGCACTTGAAAATCGGGCTGTGATTTTAATGCGAAGCTATATGTAGTTCAGCTTAACATTATATTCACATTAACACTAATACGGTATTCCTCATTTTAAAACGGAGGTACTGCGATTTTGTAAGAACGCATTTTGCTATGTATTATGTATGCCAGATGGGTGCCCGTCTGGGTGTCCGTCAAGATAGCGTACACCGTAAAGATATTCAGAATCTGATGCAGCCAATAAATATTAAATAGTACCCAAATAGTACCAACGAAATACCTAGCCTAGGTGAAAAAAATAGTACCCTTAAACTTTCTGAAATATAAGGCCTGTTCACGTGTACGCTACCGGGCGTCAAGCTGGCGTACACCGTTTGTATCTCTGGAACGGCTTTGTTTTTCGGAACGCTTTATATATCAAAAAATACTACCCAGATAGTTCTCTAGCTATCGTAGAAGCCGAGATATAGTGAGCTCTTTCTATAAGAAATTTCCGGGTACGCCAGCTTGACGGTGTGAAATTTTGTACACCGTTAAGTCATGGAATATCTCGGCTTCTACGATACCTAGAGAAATGAAATTTTATGGCCCCAGGGTACTATTTGGGTACTATTTATTGGCTGCATCAGATTCTGAATATCTTTACGGTGTAGGTACGCTATCTTAACGGACACCCGTCCGGTTGCATAATAACTATTGTCATAATATCGATTGTCATAAAACTTTAAGTATAAAGTTGATGCTCATTTTTTTGGCATAAATTGTACTGTGGCATAATTGTTTCCTGTCATAATTATACAGAGTCTTAATTGGTTAAAGTATAATGTAGAATGTCATACATTTATTTAGTCATAATACTGATCATTATATTTTTTTAGTAATAATTGCAAATGTCATACATTTATCAAGATTATTTATTTCACAATAAAATAGTACATTACACAACTAGGGTGGTAATAATATTATCATAGGCCTTCCCCAAAGAACGCCACGGTGAGTCGTTCGGCACCACTCGGATCCAGAGACCTGACCTTCATCAGACCATCAGTTCTCTCTTATGCAGTTGGGAAATCGGCCCTCAATGCATATGGCCAGTGCTTAGGTACGCTCTGCACACGATACACACAGCAAATAATTATCAAAGGAATTCTTCTATGAGGAATTCGCCTACCTAACTGGCGCTATAGTCATAACCTTGAAAAAAAAATCGGTAGGTACAATCGAACCAACTGAATCATGACCCACTTTGCTGACAATTCGTTTGAAACTTTCCAACTTGTAAGGTCTATCGACACACTTAGGACGTTTTAGATCCTAGCGAAATAATGTCAATATAGGTCGGAGACAATTTTAACCTTTGTTATCATTGCAATAGAAACACATTTTACAGTCAATGTTTGAATCTCGAGCTAGCTCTCGCTTAGATAACCTTAACTTTTTGATGATGTAAAAATAATATTTCATAAATACAATGTTCTAAATGCGCGTCAAATGTCAAGTTATCAGTTGTCAGTCAATGTGAAAGAATATAAACTAAATTGTAAAATGCTTAATCATTTTAAATGATGGCCAATTTAAAATAACAGAGAGCTCGGATTATAGTCTCAAGTCAGGAAGGCTATGGCATACGAAAAAAATCACGCGAATAGAATATATCTCGGAATACAGTGACAGTGCACTCCATAAATGTCAGTGTCTAATAAAATGATAACAAGTTCCTCACCATGGAAATCTATCTTTAAGCAAATTCCGACCTACTTGCATTTAGGAGTTTTAGCAAAATGAGCTTATGGTGGGTCATGATTCAGTTGGTTCGATTGTACATTTATATACTACCTACTAGCTTATTTTTTGGGTTTATGAACACATTTGGCTACCGGAACCAAATTTTATGTGGTTATTTTTCATCAAAACGGTTTTCGTATTTCGTTTATTTTGTTATTTAACGCATTAAATATGAATTGGTACCAATAAAACCCAGTTCAATTCTAGTCAGTAAGTAATTTCGTAATAAATGTTTTGTTTTCTAATACCGAGATCCCGGGATCCCGGTATTGAGGAGGAAGGTTCCGGTATTAATACCGAATTTGCGAAAGGTCCGGTATTTGGAAGCCCTAGTGTATAATACCACTCAGGGCTAGAAACCGGTATTCTGCAAAAACCCCGAAATAGCCCAATATTTAGAATTATTTTATGCTTTTTATATAAAGCTCAGTAATGTATTTAAGTCATGATTTCGTATTATTAGATTGTCTTGTTAAAAAACTAAATAATAAACCAAAGAACGATAAGAACGGAAAGAATACCTACCGGTATTTTTGTATGCAGCAAATACCGGTTTCCAAGCCCTGATACCACTAACTTGTAAACATGCAATGAATTACCGGTCAGCTGACCAAAGTCCGAATTCTTACACTTTGATTTGTATCATACAAAGGTTTGCATAACAATCTTGACACTCGCTATCCTACTAGCCCACTTCACGTTCATGTAGCATCGGCTTTATGGACATCCTACTCAAAAATGATCATGGACAGAGATATTTGTTACAGTTTTTTTTTTGTTTCCAAATTCGTTACGCCTCTAGTTTTTAGGGTTCCGTACCAAAACGGTAAAAAAGGAACCCTTATGGTGCTACTCAGTCTGTCTGTCCGTCTGCTACAGCCAGATATCTCAGGAACTACTGCTGCTATCGATATGATATTTGGAATAGTTTTAAAAGTCGCTAACCCCCTGACCCTATTTCACATTAAAAAAATGTTGTAGTTGTACCTTCTTTACTTTTTTTTTAAAGGGGCCGTAATGGGAGGTCTAAAATTTAATGTTGTGCTATTGTATCAAGTGGGGGACCAAATGAAAGGGTTTAATTTTTAGATTCCAACGCTATTTTTATTTTTTTTTTGTTTTGTGTCCTAAATTTCTAACAAACGGTGCACCGTTTGTTAGAAATTTGCAAAAATCGTAACACATACTTATTTGCTCCTACCAAGCTAACCGCCATACAGTTTTTCTTGAACTCTTCACGTATCTACTTACTAGTTTGTACGGAACCCTCGGTGCGCGAGTCCGACTCGTCTTTATTTAGTCTTTTAAGTGTATTAATGTTGAACCTCCATTGAGGTTCTTATTTATGTGAGCGTATTCGATTTTATCGAGGCAGCCAGTCTCGACACTTTAACTAAATCGACGCGTAATACAGCTTTCTTCATTCACCAGGCAGTATACAACACAACATGAAACTATTTAAGTTAAGTCGTATTATATTTGAAAGAGTCGATATTAGAGACGACATTAAATAGATACGAGTATAATTATATCAGTATGACATCGTAAAACAACCCATTTCATAACTAATATTGCTCTTTTGTCATGTAATTGCTTTTTTCTACTCCTGTACTGTTATCTGTCTTTTACTTGGTCACGAACACTAATATAAGAACATACATAATATGAGTTCAGAGAAGCCTATACTCTATTCCCCATAACAGCACTAGTGTCGTTATAGTCACTTTACGTTATTGCTAGCAGCCACAGACTTCTAAATCTAGGTTAAACTTAGGTCAAGGATTAAGCGCTCAATTTTAACTTTACGGTAAAAATGCACAACTACCAACTTAACAAACAATTAAAGTCCTACGGTTTTTAAGAAAAACAAAACTTTCCGAACTAAATTCATTGATGCCAACATAAAAAAAGTATTTTTAATTTAAGCATATTTTAAATTAAAAAAAAAGTTTACCATAGACACATACTGTCAGTCAAACGTCATATTTGCCTTGTTTCCAGGTTATGATTAATTTTGTATTTTATAATTTAAAACCTAGTCGTAGAAAAAGTATTGTATGCAACGTTGTATAATTAAGTCAAAAAACGCTCATTGCGTCTCTATTTGCGATACTCGCCGCGTTCGCGGCTCGTTTCGCAACTCACGCAATTCGCATTTTTTGAACCCACATATACAACTGTTGCATAAAATACTATTGTTTTTAACCGTGTGAGTGTTGCCAACTTATTAAGTTTCTATTATCTAAATACAGGGTGTCCCTAAAACCAACCTTGATACGAAAAGGGCTGATAGACCAGCTCATAAGACCCTAGATTAAGCAAATTTGACCTCGGTAAAAATCTCTTAGTTTTCGAGATATTGACGTTTTCGTAAAACTCGTGCTAAGTGATACCCTGACTCGGTGTTTTGAGTGTCATTGCTAAAATATCAAGTATTTTTCAAATCTGTTTTTTGCTATGTGTTGCCAAATAACTATGCTATTTGTTGAAATAATTAAATGCAAACATCTACTTTATCTGTGGTGCACATATTTTATTATCTGTTACTTTTTTTATACTGTCTTGCCAAATTAAACGTCAAGTCGAACTGTGTCTTCTGTTTTATTTTAAATTCATTATAGCTCCAATCCATTTCTAAATTCCTAAATAGATAATTAAATCAAGAGGTTATTGGCCCTACTCGCTTCCAAAATAATTAGATTGGAGTTATACCGTGAAAGTACCGCGATTCAATTAGATTCCAGTAACGTAACCTAAAAAGTTGTCATCTCGCGTGGCCATTTTAGGATTCCTTTTTCAGCAAAGTCATTAATTATCGTCAAGAATGTCGTCTCAATTATCCATGGGGACGATTGAAAGATTGGTAGGCAGGGAAAACTACCAAACATGGAAATTTGCTGTAAAAAATTACTTGGAACACGAAGATCTTTGGGACACAATTGAACCGGGCGCGGACTATGTACATGACACAAGAAAGGATACCAAGGCGAGGTCGAAATTAATACTGTTGATTGATCCCATCAACTACGTCCATGTTCAGGAGGCAACCACAGCGAAACAGGTATGGTCAAAGCTAGAAAGCGCGTTTGATGACTCTGGACTTAGTAGGAAAGTGGGTTTGTTACGTGATTTGATCACTACATCTTTAGACAACAGTTCTGGCAGGGGCGTATTTACCCTAGGGCCATCCGGGCCATGGCCCGGGGCGCCAATCGGCCAGGGGCGCCGTAGCCACCCCACCCCGGGCCGATTGCCTTTTGTTCTGTTTTTGGCGCCATTCAACTGACTTTTACTCCTCACCTTTTTTATTTTATCGAAAGTACGGTCGTAAGTTAATTTCGGTTTTCAGATTTTGGAGATTATGACCCTAAAGGACTAGTTTTTGATAGTACCTTCTCAGGACGTTTTAAAAGTACACATAATTTTCTACAATATGAAATAATAAAATTATCTCTGTAGACACAATAGTTTTCGAGATTATGCTTCTCAAAATTCATAATTTTTTGAACTGCGCTATTTTGGTGAGGACATAGATTTGCTGATCATCCTCACTGCGATCGGCGCCGCCCTTCCAAGAGGGCTAAAATAACTTAATTTATTGATTTTGAATAACTCAATATACTAATTAATTAACTAATAAACCTATTAACTTTTGTTGTCCTTGCCTTTTTTATTAGCTTATCATTAAACATCATCATTCACACTTCTCATTTGAAAATCTCATTTTTAACATCCCATAACATAACGTACAAGGCTTCGATAGTATAACAGGGGTTACGAAGAATCAGGGTCTAAATTCATTCAGAACGACAGAATATTGCAAAAAATGGCGAAGTTCGGAAAAATGGTAAACTTTGAAAGGCTTCATCGCGAAAACTATTGGGTCTGCAGAGACAATTCTAGTCTCATGGGTATTGTAGCAAATTTAGTCTACTTTAAAAGCGTCCTGAGAAGGTACTACCAAAAACTAGACCTTCCCAAATTTTTACGGTTTTTTTTATTTTTGACAAAGTTAAGTTCCGCTCTCGAGGCAAAGTATAAAGACGAACAAATAGTCCAATTTCGGCCGTTTAGGAGCGCGCGACACTTATTCACACAGACGCGCGATAGCTCACCTGCGTGCGATCAGAATTTATTAAAAATATTGTATTTTTTATTTCAATAATTTTTTTCCTTGACTTTTGGGGCGCCGAAACGTACATTGGCCCGGGGCGCCAAATTTCAAAATACGCCCCTGAGTTCTGGTATTGAAGACTATGTAAACAAGGTTATGACAACAGCTCATAAGCTACGGAATATCAATTTTGTAGTGGGAGACGAGTGGCTCGGAACTCTGCTGCTCGCCGGCCTCCCAGAGGTATACAAACCGATGATAATGGCTATGGAGAGCTCCGGTGTGTCAATTACTGCTGACTATGTAAAGACTAAACTTTTACAAGAGGTCAAGGTATCCGATTCTACGGCTTATTATGTGAAGCCGAATAAATTTAGAAGTATGTCAAAGTCTCATAAGGAATTACAAGATAAACCTCAATCGAAGGGTCCACGTTGTTTTAATTGTAATAAATACGGTCACTTCAGCAAAAACTGCTATTTTCAGAACAAAAAGAATAATTCTAACAATAAGAATAATGTTTATTTTGCCGCTTTTTCAGCATGCACTGCGACACTGGATGAAAGATGCTGGTATATTGACAGTGGGGCGTCTTTACATATGTGCAGAGATAGAGGATTGATGTACAATGTCTCTCCTTCTACCGTTAACTCAATAAAAGTAGCAGATAATAAAACAGTGGCAGTAAAAGGGTGTGGTAATGTGGACTTGCAAATAACAGACTCCGATGGCATACTCCGTACTATACAGGTTAGAAATGTCCTATATGTACCTTCTTTGACAACTAATTTACTTTCTGTAAGTCAGATGACAAATAATGGCTGTGAAGTGAAATTTGAGAAAGATGGTTGCAGAATATTCCAGAATAAAAAATTAATTTTTGACAGCATCACATTGCAATAACATGTACCTATTAAAAAATGTTACTGAAGCACCGGCATTGCTGTCAACAGTCGATGAGCATGACATAAACATTTGGCATCAGCGAATGGCCCATCTAAACTTCACTGACTTACAGAAAATAACTGACAATACTGATGGAGTGAAATTATCTAGAAAAGGTAACCAGATTTGTACAACCTGTTTAGAAGGCAAGATGAGTAGATTACCCTTTAAAAATACTGGCACCAGGGCTACAGAAATTCTCCAATTAGTCCACTCCGATCTATGTGGCCCGATGGAGATTAGCTCGATTGGAGGTGCTAAATATTACATATCTTTTATAGATGACTTTAGTAGAAAAGTGTATGTCTATTTTTTAAAACATAAAAGCGAGGCATTAGAGAAGTTTAAGGAATTTAAAAGCTTAGTAGAAAATGAGACTAACAAGAATATTAAAATACTGCGCACAGATAATGGCAAGGAATTTGTTAACAATGAATTTCAAATATGCTTGAGGAAATCTGGTATACAACATCAAACAACGAATCCATACACTCCAGAACAAAACGGTTTGGCGGAGAGAATGAATCGTACTCTTGTTGAAAAAGCTAAATGTTTACTTCTGAATTCCAGGCTAGAAAAATCCTTCTGGGGGGAAGCGATATCCGCATCAGCCTACATATTGAATCGCTCACCCACAAGGGCTCTAGATTTCAAGACACCGTTTGAAATATGGTCTGGTAAGAAACCTAATATTGATAATATGAGAATATTCGGCTGTCAAGTTATGGTTCACGTACCCAAGGAAAAAAGGAGGAAATGGGACCCTAAAGCAACAAAAATGATATTCGTTGGTTACTGTGAAGATACAAAGGGGTACAGATTGTATGATGTAAATAAAAAGCAAATATGTAAAAGTAGAGATGTTGTTTTCCTCGAACACACCGTAAAAAATAATAGTGTCATAATGCCATTATCTGAATTGCAGCAGCAGCAATCAGCTGATTCACCTGATGCTGAAGACTGTGATGAGTCCGCATCTGGAGCAGAGACACCGGGTTCTCAGAATATAACAGAAAATGAGATTGAAAAGAAGGAACCATTGTCTGATGACTGTTATGAGCAGTATTACTCAAATGACGATGAGTATGAGCCAGATGAAACTCTCACCGACATACCATTACGTAATATAGCATTGAGGCCAAGAAATAATTTAAGTAAACCCACTACATATCTTTGTCATCAAGAAAGTCAGAGTACATCAAATCAAGCTTTAATGATAAAGGAGCCGGAGACTGTGGAAGAAGCTCTTTCAGGCCCGAACGCAAAAGAGTGGAAAAATGCCATGAATAGTGAATATGAGTCTCTCCTGCAAAATAACACATGGACGCTAGTGATGCTACCTGAAAATAAGAGAGCTATCCCTTGCAAGTGGGTATATAAAATAAAAACCGATGCCAATGGAAGACCTGTGAGGTACAAGGCAAGGTTAGTCATAAAAGGATTCATTCAAAAGAAAGGAATTGAATATAACCAAGTATATTCTCCGGTTGCACGACACACATCCATCAGATATTTGCTTGCTATGGCTGTCAGATATAATTTATTTATCGAACACCTGGACGCTGTTACAGCCTTCTTACAAGGTGATATAGATACAGAAATTTATATGACTCAGCCACCTACCTATGAGCATGGAGAAGAAGTTTGCAAACTGAATAAATCCATTTATGGTTTAAAGCAGGCAAGCCGTCAGTGGAATTTGAAACTTACATCTGTGTTAAAGGAGCTGGGATTGAAAAGTACATCTGTAGATCCATGTATATACTACAGTATCAACAATGATAATATTTTATATGTATTGATTTACGTTGATGATCTATTATTGTTTTATAATAACAAGATAAAAGGAGAAGAAATTAAGCAACATTTGAGAAGTAAATTTGATATGAAAGAACTTGGTCCAGTACACCATTTTATTGGTTGGAGAATTCAGCAAAATGTTACTAGAAGTCAGATTAGTATTGATCAAACTGCATACATTGAACGAATTTTAGAGAGGTTTAACATGACGGAGTGTAATCCAGTTCATTCACCTTGTGACCCAAACATGAAATTAATCAGTACAGGTGAAGAGAAAAATGTACTCACACATATACCGTATCAAGAAGCAATTGGAAGTTTGCTTTATTTATCTCAGGGAACGCGACCTGATATATGTTTTATAATAAATAAACTGAGCAGTTTCAACAACAAACCTGAAGAGCAGCACTGGCTGGCAATTAAAAGAGTACTGCGGTATATAAAGGGAACAAAGAACTTGAAACTGATATTTAATCAAAATGAAGAAGAACGAAGAGTCTATGGTTTCTGTGATTCCGACTGGGCTTCAGATATTGACAGCCGGAGATCCTGCTCTGGCTATACTTTTCTGTTTCAGGGTGGAACAATATCATGGTGTTCCAAACGTCAAAAGACGGTTGCTCTATCAACTATGGAGGCCGAGCTTATGTCTTTAGCCACTGCTGTACAAGAGGCAATGTGGCTCAGATACTTGGAGTCCGAATTGCATAACCACATTGGGACTTCAGCGACTGTAATTTACTGTGATAATCAAAGTGCCATTAAATTTGCAGGTACTGATTCTTACTGTGCCCGCAGCAAACATATTGACATCCGCTACCATTTTCTTCGAGAGAAAGTTGCCCAAAAGGAAATTGATGTCAACTATATTGGGACTGACAGTATGGTCGCGGATATCCTAACAAAAGCCACTTCGCAGAAGAAGATTGAAGAATGTGCCAAGGCAATGGGTTTGCATTCAAAGGGAGGATGTTGAAATAATTAAATGCAAACATCTACTTTATCTGTGGTGCACATATTTTATTATCTGTTACTTTTTTTATACTGTCTTGCCAAATTAAACGTCAAGTCGAACTGTGTCTTCTGTTTTATTTTAAATTCATTATAGCTCCAATCCATTTCTAAATTCCTAAATAGATAATTAAATCAAGACTATTGAACGTATTTTCTATTTTTGCTAATTTATTCATGCTGTGGACACAGTACAATAACAAAAAATAATTATTCGATTTTTTTCAAATTTCTCCTCTGACTTCGAACTAGCGAGCGTGGTGAAAAAAAAATGTGCCAACATAACCTGGCACTTAACGTAAAAAAATTGCGCATTTATTGTAGTTTCTAAAATGGTATAAAATTTACTAAACACTGTAATAATTTTTGAAATAATGATATTTTGTTACAAAATTAACTGTCTGCCGCCTTCATCTAAAATTTCTCATACGATCCGGTTGAACTAAGTTTGCACCTGGCGTGCTTGACATCACTTACAAATTAGGTGCAAACTTAACGTAATCGTCAATATGTCGAAAGCTAAGAAGTTTTTATGACGTCGAATTTACTGAGTCTCGTCTTTTATGAGCTGGTTTATTAGCCCTGTTTGCCATTTGTAAAAGTCGCGAATTTTGATAGCCTGGGTCAGTCTTTCGAATGTCATGACTTCAAATTTTAGTATTTTCTTAATCTTTTTTTGTTAAACATGACTTAATAATTATGCTATCGTACCTTTTCTGTTCGAAATTCAAATTCTGGTACGAAATTTAACCAATGGAATATTGTAGTATAACCTCCTTTTGAATTAAACTGCTATTATCTTAAAAACTACGGTGTCTAGTGTGTAAATCCTTACTATTTTAAACTACATTTTGTTTTTTTTTATCTTAGCATGGTAAATTTGTTTTAAGTATTACGCGATTCAAATTCAAGGTCATATTTTGAATCACGTAAAGCCTAATTTATTTTCATGAGGTATGATAGCATAATTATGTAATATGTAATGTTTAACAAAAAAAGATTGAGAACATACTGAAATTTGAAGTCATGACATTCGAAAGACTCATCCAGGCTATCAAAATTCGTGACTTTTACAAAATGGCGAACAGGGCTGATAAACCAGCTCATAAAAGACGAGACTGAGTAAAATCGACCTCATCATAACATAAAAATTTCTTAGTTTTCGAGATATTGACGATTACGTTAAGTTTGCACCTAATTTGTAAGTGATGTCAAGCACGCCAGGTGCAAACTTAGTTCAACCGGATCGTATGAGAAATTTGATTTAGGCGACTTGAGACTACAAGGAAAAATGACGATGTATAAAAATGTCTACTTTCTAAAAATAAATTCGTCTGAGTATTATAAAGCCAAGGTATACAAACGTCTTAGTCTAATAAGACCGATGTATAAAAATGTCTACTACCACAGTATAAAAATGTCTACAATTAAAGGAAGTTTGGTCTAAAATGAAAAATGACAACGTATAAAAATGTCTACTTTCAATACACAAAGAGTCGAAACAACAGACGGATTGCATCCCAGCTGCAATCCGACTGCAAAAGTGCAGTTTGAATATAGGTCTATTGCAGTTGATATAAAACGGCATCCAAACTGCTTTTTTGCAGTCGAAATGCAGCTGGGATGCAATCCGTCTGTTTCGGCCCTAATCTTGTGTAATCACATCTTGTGTAGTCATCAAAAAAATAGCAACCCTACCTACTAGCTTGATTAGAATAAAAAGTGAATTCAAATAATACAACAAATCTCTTGTTTAAAACATAGTGTTTTTGGTCCAATCTTTGCTCAGATAATGATGAACTCGACTGTACAGCAGTGGCGTGGCGTCCAAAGAACTCGATTTCTACCGGCTTGCCTAATATCAGACATTTGAGTACCTTATTCTACAGCTCTTAAGGAAAATATACGCCAAATCTGCACCGGCTTGCCCAAGGATATCTTTTACGCCACGCCACTGCTGTACAGTGTGAAAGCTCTCTAATACGCGAGCGACTCGGCGCGCAACAACCATTGATTTGCCTAATTGAAAGGAATAATAATAATCACCGCGCAACAAAATCGCGGAGTGACGTACGCCTGACTAAAGTAGTCATTTTTATACTTCGACAAATTTACTCATTGACATTTATATTTTTCACCAATTATCAGAGCGACATTTTTATACATCGACATACATATACCTTGTCATTATTATACTGGGACGAAATAAGACCAGTAGACATTTTTATACATCGTAATTTTTCCTTGTAGTCTCAAGTCGCCTAAATCAAATTTCTCATACGATCCGGTTGAACTAAGTTTGCACCTGGCGTGCTTGACATCACTTACAAATTAGGTGCAAACTTAACGTAATCGTCAATATCTCGAAAACTAAGAAATTTTTATGTTATGATGAGGTCGATTTTACTCAGTCTCGTCTTTTATGAGCTGGTTTATCAGCCCTGTTCGCCATTTTGTAAAAGTCACGAATTTTGATAGCCTGGATGAGTCTTTCGAATGTCATGACTTCAAATTTCAGTATGTTCTCAATCTTTTTTTGTTAAACATTACATATTACATAATTATGCTATCATACCTCATGAAAATAAATTAGGCTTTACGTGATTCAAAATATGACCTTGAATTTGAATCGCGTAATACTTAAAACAAATTTACCATGCTAAGATAAAAAAAAACAAAATGTAGTTTAAAATAGTAAGGATTTACACACTAGACACCGTAGTTTTTAAGATAATAGCAGTTTAATTCAAAAGGAGGTTATACTACAATATTCCATTGGTTAAATTTCGTACCAGAATTTGAATTTCGAACAGAAAAGGTACGATAGCATAATTATTAAGTCATGTTTAACAAAAAAAGATTAAGAAAATACTAAAATTTGAAGTCATGACATTCGAAAGACTGACCCAGGCTATCAAAATTCGCGACTTTTACAAATGGCAAACAGGGCTAATAAACCAGCTCATAAAAGACGAGACTCAGTAAATTCGACGTCATAAAAACTTCTTAGCTTTCGACATATTGACGATTACGTTAAGTTTGCACCTAATTTGTAAGTGATGTCAAGCACGCCAGGTGCAAACTTAGTTCAACCGGATCGTATGAGAAATTTTAGATGAAGGCGGCAGACAGTTAATTTTGTAACAAAATATCATTATTTCAAAAATTATTACAGTGTTTAGTAAATTTTATACCATTTTAGAAACTACAATAAATGCGCAATTTTTTTACGTTAAGTGCCAGGTTATGTTGGCACATTTTTTTTTCACCACGCTAGTTCGAAGTCAGAGGAGAAATTTGAAAAAATCGAATAATTATTTTTTGTTATTGTACTGTGTCCACAGCATGAATAAATTAGCAAAAATAGAAAATACGTTCAATAGCATAGTTATTTGGCAACACATAGCAAAAAACAGATTTGAAAAATACTTGATATTTTAGCAATGACACTCAAAACACCGAGTCAGGGTATCACTTAGCACGAGTTTTACGAAAACGTCAATATCTCGAAAACTAAGAGATTTTTACCGAGGTCAAATTTGCTTAATCTAGGGTCTTATGAGCTGGTCTATCAGCCCTTTTCGTATCAAGGTTGGTTTTAGGGACACCCTGTATATAAAAGATCTATATAAATATAAAAGAAGAAGTCCTGACTGACTTACTGATCAACGCACAGCCGAAACTACTGAAGCTGAAATTTTCACAGTATGGGGTGTTTGTATAACGTAAATAAGGGATAAGAAGTGATTTTTTGAAATTCATCCCCAAAAGGAAATCTGAACCTTCGTATATAAAGCCTGCAATACACTCTTCAATAAAGGTTGAAGAAAGTGGTTTTACCGTTTTTCGAAATTCATCCCCAATAGGGGATAAATGGGGGTTGAAACTATTTTTGAAGTTTGAGCTCTGAGACATCGTACATAGACTCCTCAATAAGAGTAAAAAAGTAGTTTTAACGTTTTTTCGAAATTCGTCTCCAAAAGGGGTTAAATGGGGGTTGAATATCTTTGTACAGGGACCAACCGATGTTTGAAGTTGGAGCTCTGAGACATCGTACTTCTCTAGAAGAGTAAACAGTGTTTTTTCATTTTTCAAAATTCATCCCTGAAAAGGGGTCAAACGGGGGTTGAAACTTTGTATGGGGAATTGGGGACCAACCGGTATTTGTAGTAGATCTAAACTTCTTACATAGCCTGATCTATAAGAGTAAAGAAAATTAATTGCTGTTTTTTGGAATTCATCTCCAAAGGGGTTTAAATGGGGGTTGAAACTTTTTATAGGGACCAAACGATTTTTGAACTTGGAGATCTGAGACATCGTACATAGACTCCTTAATAAGAACAAAAAAATGTGGTTTTACCGTTTTTTCATCCCTAAAAAGGGATCAAACGGGGATTGAAACTTTGTATAAGGAGCAAACTATTTTTGTAGTAGATCTTGAACTCATCTAAAAGAGAAAAGTGATTGCAGTTTTTTGAAATTTATCCCCAAAGGGGTTTAAATGGGGGTTGAAACTCTGTATAGGATCCAAAGGATGTTTGAAGTAGGAGATCTGATACTTTGATCCTCCAATAAGGGTACAGAAAAAAAGTTAAACCATATTTTGAAATTCATCTCCAGAAGGGGTTAAATGGGGGTTAAAACTTTGTAAAGGGACCAAACGATTTTTAAAGTAGGTAGGGCATCTACGTAAAACTGATTAAACTGAATAGAACTCAAATGATTTCATCGTTCATTAAAATTTATCTCGACAACGGGTTGAGTAGGTGGGGGTTGAAAGTTTGTTTAGGGACCGTACAAATTTTTAAGTAAAAGGTTTTAAACTCCATGCATAGCATATAGCAATTAGTGGATTGTTTTTTTGTTTATGTAACAGGTGGTTTATGAATTGCGTTTAAGTTTTTGGAAATAATCCTTAATGGACTACAGAATTGACTTTCGCGGTAAATGTGCATTGTGCAGTTTTGGGCCCAATATTTGAGGGTTTTGTTTTATTACAACCAAGTTTATGAACAAATATCAGAAACTATTCATAAAGATTAATTGCCTAATTATAATTTACACCGCAGACGAAGTCGCGGGCATAAGCTAGTTGTAATAATATATTGTGATCCTTCATCTTAACAAGCTTATTGGTCATCATGGGTATTGAAAAGATCACTCAGGAACCATTATCGGTTGCTCGAGATCGGATCGCGACTGTAGACTTTCTAACAACCCCTTAAGATCATATCTTTAGACGAGAACAGTTCTGCTGCTGTTCGCGAGTGCCTTCTCTCAATTCGCTTTATCTTTTAATTAGAGAGCAACACTGTCACTGTCCGTACTACTTCGATTCTTTGTTAAACTCGCGACACTTTCTAACTTAATCTACCGATTTATCTGTCTATATTTACAGCAACTGGAACAAATCTATGCTTGTTCGTATAGTAGTTAATAAGTTATTCTTTATCAGATATGAAATTTACCTATATCAGGACTGATTCACTCCGCGATTCCGTTGTGCGGCTATTATTATTAAATATTGCCACCCATGGGTGGTAATAGCCAGCGACCAGAAAGAGCATGCGTTAGTACCTACGTGTTATGTAATAAAGACAGTGACGGTCGTATGCAGGTGAGCTCCGAACGACAGTTTTCTTAAGAGAGAGAAGCTTCTGTACGCAGTACTAATACTTATTCTGTGCCTATCTAGTATCAGTGACAGGGCCGAAGAGCTCACTGGTCGGTTCACTCGACCAATTGATCTTACGACATTGTAAATAAAACGTGTCACGTGTGTTTTGCGTATCAAAGTTCACATTTTATTAAAACTTAAATCACGGCTTTAACTAAACAGAAAGCTAAGTGGTTGCATTTGTTCTCCACTAAGAGAAGTCGTTTATCTAGTTATTTATTTTATTATTGACCTTAATTTCAATTTTGGTACAATTATAGTCTATTTTTGTGCGTTTCTTGTCCGACTACACTTGGTGAGTGGGAGGGGTGGGCACGAAATATCTTCAACATAATTACGATCTCGGCGCAGTTCTAATTCGTGAGTCACGGCCAAGTGAAATGGTCCACGGCCTGTGATCGCTGACCTATTCAATTACTGTGCGTGATACAACCTGCATTGTGCACCACTCAGACATGTCAGCGAATACTTTCCCTAAATACCCTGAATGCAAGACTCAGACACTAAACAAGGCCTGGCACCGATTGAAATACTGATCAGTAGCGTGGCGTCTAGGGCTTGCAATTCGAATATTCGAATATTCGAATTCTTCGAATATTCGGCTAATTTTGCTATTCGAATAATACCTGGTAAGGTATTCGAATATTCGAATAATTTTACTACCTATTTAAATTAAACGGAATTTTAATTAAAATGCTAACAAAGGACATAATAAAGAAGGATAAAGTAATCAATTAAATTTTTTCAAACTAAATATACCTCAAATAGCGCAGCGTAACTTTTTACGCTGTAAAAAACAATGATTAAATTAAAAAATAGAATATCCACTAGGCTGAGCTGCAGCCTGTGGTATGGTGTTCTTTTTGCATGCGTCATTAACTTTCTTAATCGCAAGGACAATTTTTTGGGAGAAGTATGCGCCAGCTCTGGGATCTCTCGAACCATGGACCAGTTAGTTAAAATTTCTAAAACTAATATCCTCGTGAGACCCATGAGGGGGTGATGAGCAGGGGAGCATTTATGAAATTAGAATTCTATTCTCATCTTAATAAACTCGAAAATTACTTCAGCAAAATATCCTAAATTTAGGAAACGGGTTTGACGAGAATAAACCTACCAATTTAGTTAAAGTACAAAAAAGCGGTAACGGGACAGCTTTATGATTTGAGACTGATACGCTGAACCGGCCTGTTAAAGGTTGCCTGAATGAGGAAACCAGCCAACTAACTACCCACCAGGGCTTGTGGACACGTTGCACCAGCATGTGCACCAGGGCTCTACGGAGCTTCCATGTGGCCGGCGCTTCTGTTGCATGAAAGGCCGTGTCGCCCCCCCTGATTAACATCCATGCCACCATGAGCATGTGTGGGGAACTCTTAGACAGATTGCTATTCTCATGTAACTCGGGTCCAGGTGGTTTTAGAGGGGGTATGTCTTCTCCTTCTGAGGGGGTGAGTCCGACATAACTCCCCAAAGGATTTTTTTTATGAAATAGGGGGCAAACGAGAAAACGGTCCGGAAACACTGCAGGCGAAAATTTATTCCACAGTTCAGTCGTGCGAAGCAGGAAGTTTCTAGCAAAACGCTCAGTTGTTGACTGCCAACCATCTAAGTGGTGAGGATGGAAGTATTGTCGCGTAGGACGATGGCGGAAAGATGCGGCAGGGATCAATTCGAACTATTCCTCGGAACACACCCCGTTATAGAGACGAAGAAGATGCAGAGCGAGGCTACATCTCTACACAGTGCCAAGGAGTCGAGCCTATCTGAAATATCTTGGCAGTCGACGATACGAGTCGCTCTCCGCTGAATGCGGTCTAAAGGGAGAAGCTGGTACTGGGGAGCCCCAGCCCACAGATGAGAACAGTATTCCATATGTGGACGGACCTGCGCCTTATAAAGCTGTAGGCGGTGGGCCGGAGTGAAATACTGTCTCGATTTGTTGAGCACTTCTCTTCTTCTTAGAGGCTAATTTAGCCTTACCCTCTAAATGGCCGCGGAACTAGACTTCGCTCGATATTTCGACACCAAGGATTGCAATAGTGGCTGTGGCAGTTAGGTGGGGGTGCTCTCAAAACGAGGTGACGCAACAAACGTAAGCTTTTTAGCGGTGAAAGCGCAAACCTGTGTCTTCGTAGGGTTAAAACGGACTAGATTAAGTAGACCCCATTCTGAAACTTCTTTTAGGGAAGTTTCAATTTCAGACACAAGTCTGTTACGGCTCTCGATGACGTTATCCCGAGAAATATTGGCGCGGCCGGTGTAGGAGGCATCACCCGTGCATCACATCTGCATAACAGTGAATGCCACAGATTTGCAGCATGTCGTTGATATGCAGAAGGAACAACGTAGGCGATAGCACACAGCCTTGCGGGACACCAGCATTCACAGACATGGATTCAGAGCACTCACCGTCAACTACGATCTTTATGCTTCTGGCTGCTAGAAAGCTACTGACCCATTCGCATAATTTCTCGGAAAGCCCATAAGATGGAAACTTCGAAAGAAGTGCTTTGTGCCAAACCCAATCAAAAGCCTTCGCCATGTCCAAACTAACGGCCAATGCTTCACCCTTAGTCTCGATCGCCTGTGCCCAACGATGTGTTAGGTAGACCAGAAGATCACCAGCTGAGCGGCCTTTACGGAAACCTTATTGGGGGTCACTAAGCAACTGGTGGTCCTCTAGATACCGAAGGAGCTGGCAGTTGATAATGGACTCCCATTATCTTCGAGAACAGAGAGGTTATGGGTATCGGCCTGTAGTTGGATGGGTTTGAGCGGTCGCTTTTTTTAATGTAATAGGTTTTGAGTAAGACTAATTAAGTTTGATTAGTCTTAAGGTAATCGCAGCGTAAAAAATATCTCTTCTAACATGTTTTTCACAAAAAATACTAAGAAAAACGATTTTTTAATAGTTTTTGGTAGTATTCGAATAATATTCGAATTATTCGAATATCTACAAAATCATATTCGAATATTTGAAAAAGTCGAATATTTGCAAGCCCTAGTGGCGTCTAAAGAACTCGATTCCTACCGGCTTGCCTAATATCAGGCATTTGAGCACCTTATTCTACAGCTCTTAAGGAAAATGTACGCCAAATTTGCACCGGCTTGCCCAAGGATAATTTTCACGCCTGGCCCCTGATACTGATATACTTTCATTCGTCACGACGTATATAATAATTCCTATTATAGATGTTCACTAGAGTGATGAATCTCCAGGCGGCGTTTGATTAGGCTGATGTATGTTCCATACATGAAGTACTTATAAGCATCGTTCCGATAAACATTCAATCATTATATTGTCACAGGCCGCCGACGGGTGTGGGCTGGTTGGTAACGGTGCGCCTCGAAACTGGGACGCTTCGGCGTACGTAATCCTATTATGAACTCGTTAATGTAATCCCACCTGGACCTTAATACACAATACCTACGCAAACCACGAATAATATGTCTTCTAATCCTATTCAATGATTGTTTCACCATTTTCTATATCCGTCTACTAAACAATGTTTCGAGGGAAAGCTACACAATCCTATTATAGTTCATTATTAGACTAGAACATTCTTGTCGTCGGTAAATTAAATTATCACGTCGGCAAAGTATTATATCAAAACGTAAAGAATTACATTGGCATTGTCAAATAAACCCCGGGCGGCACTTTTAGGGGGCGGTACTAAACACTAGGGGCACTAGGAACTAGGGTCCATGGCGACAAATTCCTAGGGGCGGCAAAATTCGGACATATTTTTTTTTCATCCATTTTATTTCCTCCGCCCGGAAGGCTGATATGATACCCACGCTACGCCACTTATGTGTTACGTTGTTAGTTATTCATGCACATAAGAAATCGTTGTGCCCTGTCAAATTTATCGCATATATCGTAGAATCTCTATTCTTCTAGCCGATTGACATTTTATTCCTATTATAAGTGCCATCAATTTACACGGCTTATGGATATGGCATTTCTTTCATGAAACCCACAAATGACTTCCAAGTAAACGTTCCAGAGGCCCAATTGTTGCGTGCTCGTTGTCGACTGCGATGTTATCTCGCGTGGGCGATGGTTACGATAGTTCCCTACCTCTACGAGCACCACATTTTTTTCTTTATCCCACTTTCTAGTCCGCTTCGTGATATTGACGTATAAGTATTAAAATGTATAACAACCGATATAAAGTACCTAATCCAGTTTATCTGGCACTACCCTTAAGGTAAAGTCAGATGGGATAAAACGCATACGAGTATTGTTTATTTCTTGGAGTAAAATAAATAGAGTGTCGTACTCAACTGACACATAAATCACATAATGCATTTCTCGATCAAATTTGAAAAGTAAACTGAATCTTTGTTCTTTAATAAATTTGATATTATTATGTATGTATATACCTACGCGGTAACTTCAGTTTTATGTGAATTTATTCGAGTCAAACAACAAATATCTTGATCTAAATTAAACCAAAATACATGTACTAAAGTTGTGATCGTTTTTGCTACGTTCATATTATCAAACAAGCAAAGACAAAGACTCATAGTAGAGTCGTTAAAAACTGCATATCTTCATTATTTTGGATCTCTCGTTGTGGACAAGGATAAAAAAAAAATTTCATATTGTCACTACTTAAAAAAAAAACTCTTATCTTATACTGACTTCAGGTAAAAACGCAGTAAGTGTCTATGAAGTTTGTATGGATTTTTGAGGTTTTTCTTGACGTTTTTATATCCGCTCTACTGCAGTGGTCATCATTTTCTTGTATTTGCTTCACCAAAGTTCCATAACTTTAGAAAACCTAGTAATCATTAAAAAATTAAATAAACATTTCGAGAACCAGACGTGAAAAATGTTTTTATTATTTTATTTAAATCACCGTTCCTTCGATAAACGATAATTAACAAATTTCCAAGACCGTGTTGAGTAGTGTTTATGATTACACACTTAAATAAATCGTTTCATATTAAATTAGACCAGGTCCTGTTGATAAGTTGACGGTTATAGATTGCTTTCCCGACGGAAATATTAATCGCTTTATGACAGGAAAGTCAAGTACTACACGTAATATCGTTTTTAAGATCAGCATAATAATTATGCTGACCCTAAAAAGGAAAGCAAGTACCCGCGCAGAAGGTAAATTATTTACCTTCTGCGCGGGTACTTGTTTTTCATTTTCAGTTACAATAGACGCGTAGATAAATTCATAAACAAAATTTCCCTTCATTTATCAGCTTTTAGCGTAACTAGCTTTACTAGCTTATCCCACAATATTAAACAGAGGTTTTTATAATTTATCCAAAAATAGATTAGGGCTACTCATCTGTTTTAAGAAAGGAAGGAATGACAGCACCACTTATACTCGTATTGCAACGACGAGAAGGGTAGAAAGAAACTACGCATCTCGTTATATGAAGACGTGCCATTTTGGAGGCACTCGACGGTGTATCTAACCAGCCTTATCTACATCTACATGCAAGGCTCACGTTAACTTCATCCCGGCTTCCTTGAATTTGTCAGACCCTTCAATTATAGTAATAACGTAACCTTTAATACCTCTGGGGATAACGAAACGTAAGACTTGTTTCTAACCCACGTACGTGAACAAATATCTCGATATCTACATCTCCATACCGTCGACCGTAGGCTGAATTGCGGTAAGGGACAGGCAAAACAATGTCCCTGACGCTAATTCAGCCTACGGTCGACGAATACGTTAAATACATGTTCTGGATTAGATACTATTTCGCATTCTTATCGGTCCTATATCATGTAGGTAAGTAAGGTACCAGTGGCGTGGCGTCCATTGAACTCGATTCCAATCGGCTTGCCTAATATTAGGCAGTTCAGCACTTAATTCTAGTGCTCTTAAAGAAAATTGAAGCTAAAGCTACTCTGGCTTGCCCAAGGATTTCTTCAACGCCCTGCAACTGGTAGGTACTTCAGTGAAGTTAAGAAGCCTTAGAAGATTTTAAAGACAACGGTGTTAAAATTTGGTTTTATGGCGTGTTGTGGTATAAAAGAGCAAGGAACCCGATTTCCGCTTGGATTTTGGCGATTTAGTGATATTTGACACAATATTTCCGTAAGTCTTTTTATGCCACACCTGGCCAGAAAGGCGCCTTTTTCCGTAGTAGACATAAAATTATGTACACAACACGAGACGTCATAAAGAAAGCCCTCGTTCGCATATTTACGTCCCTCGCCTGCAGCTCGTGCCGCAAACATCTGCGATCTCGGCCTTTCTTTGTTTTACCACCCTAGTTGTGTAATGTACTATTTACATTTATAGACTTTATATCAATAGAATGATTGATTAAAATTAAACCAATTAGCAGTTCGAGGTTTATATGCACAAGGCTTATTATGTTAGGTTAGATTCGTACAGTACGCAACTTCATAAATGACTCCTGGAACGTATAAATCTAGTTAGTACTGGTAACGTCCGATATTTTCCCTGATCCTTGGCCCTGAATGCTTCCTGTCATCCACCGCAACCAGCTTTAGGTGACACGAACCGGTGTCTCTCACGGTGTGCCGCAAGCGCTAAAGTATTCGCGGGTGTGTTGCGGTTTGGGCATCATTCGTTTAATTTAAATTGTTGTTCCTGTACGTTAAACAGTCAAACTTTCGAAACTTTTCGTTATGGTTATATTTTCATTTTAATTTACTGTGGCCTATGATCTATTATTTATTTTTCCCGACTATACAACAACAGAATATTGTGAAAAGAAGAATGAATTTATGTTATCAGACCAATTCTATTCGCTTGGACCTGCCCCGATGCCTGTGATTCACGATATCGGTAATGTACTCCATGAATGTGAATGCTTAGAGGCCAGATTAGTCATGCCATGCACTCCCTATGTTGTCGTTCACACGCGGGCAGTACAGGTCTTTGACAGATAGTGACCACATTACCACTATACAAGCTCCGGCACTGCGGCATATCTGTTTATCGATATACATTATTTTGTATCTATTTAATATACGAGACCACGCCGTATTTGTTTTAGCCGTTTAATCCGATAATTTCGTTTTATTGTTGCGCAGGGTTTTAATATCTACTGAACTAGTGACCATAATGTGAATGGCTGCAAAGTTTTGTCAATCATGCAGAGTATTTAAGCTATACCTATTCATCAATCATCACCGAGCGTACACTGTACATATTGGTTCTAAAATTTTATATTATATTAAATCTTAAATCCAGCTCGAAACGATGGAATCCTACAGTCAAATCTTGAGCGTAGCGAGGATTTGGAGGGTTAACGCCCAAGATGAAAATATTTTTGCTACCTTGTGTGATACACGTACACACGAACTATGAGGAAAATATGTTTTGAGTAGTACAACGTAATTACGGTATGTAAATTTTCTGCAAAATAAATATGATGTCCAGATATGAAAAAAAAAAAACTTTAACCGAAAAGTTAGACTTTGTAAAAAGTCAACTCTCCATATCCAACCGCTTCCCGCCACTCTCTTCAGTAGGCTTATGATGCTACGCTTTGTCACGCTATAAATAAATGATAAAGCATCCATCACGTTCTGACAAGTAGTGTGTGAGAGTGACGGATGCTTTACGTTTATTTATCGCGCGACAAAGCGTAGCATCATACATAAGCCTAGTACGTACAAATTTTTCGCTTCTTATCTAATAAATTACGACCTCGTTTTACTAACTACTAGTTTTGTAGCGATGGATAAAAATATAAGCAAACACACAGGCTTGAGGTGTGTACCTACTTAATGAACTCTGAGTAGTTGTTCGAAATAAATTTCAATCAACCACCTAGTTTCCATGTAGATATAGGTAATTATCGATTTATTTACGATAGTGTCATTGTACTCAATTAACACGATTAACCTGTCACGGCAATGTTTTACTTCCATCTATTACTCATGCAAATGATCTTCCTCGTAAATATTCATTTATCCATTAATGCGTTTTACAATCGATATAAAAAGGTGCCAGCATAGTGATAAAATGCCGCAATATCCCTGCCAAACAAAATAACTTATTAACACAGTGATCTTTGCTTATTAATGATCAAAATTGTTTTCTCTTTAGTTTTTATTCTCAATTCTCCATAGTTTTCATTATTTCTTCAAAATCGACTAACTTAGAGGCATGTATTAAAAATAAAACTCATTATTTTAATTGTAAAAACCAAAAAACTACCCTAACTCTGTTCTTGTGTTTTTTTTTATTAAAGGTCATTGAAGATATATTATTTTTTAATCTAAAATCGTTTTTGATACTTAAACAGTTTTGTCCTTCCGTGTTCTAACTGGTTTGGTTATAACTGTAATCTTTCGACTGTGAAAACTTTAGCAGTAGTAGATAGGTAATTTTATGTCTAGTGACACACTGACCAACGACCTCATCTCGGTGACATGTGCTTTATTCTTTGGAACGGACACCAATCAATCGTATGAATAATTAATATCCATTGTTCTTTCACGGAGTGCCTTTGGACTTGTCCTATTACCATTACATCGGGAACTAAAATCGCTCCATAACCGGGTTTTTCGAAAAAGTTTTTAACATTACAGTTTATTTTTTCTATTGAAAACTATTCTTTATTTTCTCTCTGTACTTGGAGACGGTCTCGTTATCGTTTTTGCTAAATGTTATTTTCACATCTCTTGCATTCTAATTATTCCCTTAGGTTTCGTTAAATTAAAAACAAGCTTTTCTTTCGTTGCAGGTAAGCGGCACATCAACTACTTCAGTAAGTATGAGCTTTGAAAACCTTAGATTTTTAAGCATATAACATGGACTATCTCAAGGTGGGGGAACCACGAAAGGATCGCAGCGTGCGTCATGGCCAAAAAAGGAACTTTCGGCAGACCAGCTGTCACTTTTTACTAGCGAAATTTACGTCTTTAGTTGGCAAAGTGCCTTGCAGCAAAAGCCACAAAACACAAAAAAAAGTCCGCCGTATTTGTAGCCGCTAGTTGGCTGTCATCGCGCACCCAGCGAATATTCACAGATACTTAAACTGGTTTCGTATTGTGTTATTGTTTGTTAGTCGCCGTTCCATAAAAAATTACAAGACCCGATAAACACAGAGCAGCTCGTACTAAAATGGACTACTTATTTGCTACCTACCGACGGTGTTTTTCCTTTATTTTTCATTTGATTGCTGAGAAATGTGGCTCTAGAGATAGGGAATATTATTCCTTAGAATTAGATTTACGATTAGTAAGTATAAATTACGTACATATAATTGACTTTTAAGGTTACGTTAGTCGTTATTATCGTCACTTATTTATTTAGTTACTTATAAATAAAAACCTTTATTTTCTGAGTATGAAGCCTGTGGCTTTCATTACGCTTTCTAACTTTAGCCACTAAACGGTGGATTACCTATTTACTTGTAGACTTTCTAGACAATTTGTTTTATTGTGCTTATGAATTCGATTAATCTACATTGTTTTACGATCCAAATTTGTAAAAAAAAGGAAAATTATTTGTTAACCTGTGTTCCCTTTGCATTCTTACCGAGAAACTACACAATTACACATATACCTTATACTCAATTATTAATATCTGGTGCTAGTTCTGTGAAAAATAGAGAATGGTATCTGGTTATAGAAACTTTCAAAGTTTCTTAAAAATAAGCAAGATGTGAAACGATGTCATTTGAACTCGTTTAAATAATTGTCATTAATGAACAAACTCCCCTAATGACAATGTCATTTGGGGAAGATCTATGCCTGGCATTGAACGTCTTTCGCCTGATAATGAATAAACGAGACATTGACGACCTAGGAAGAAACTATATGCCATGCCCTCGATTGGATAACTAAACTGAAAAAAGTGTTGTAATAAATAAGTATTCGTTTCTTCTATTAATTGAGCGAATGATGTACTATCTCAAAATAGTTTGCCATGTATTCCGTACATTAGAATAATCATTACATAATATTCGTGACCTAGGGTGAGTTAATTTATGCGATCAGTATCAAATGATATTTATAATAATAAGGTCATATTTTATTTGGGTCCGGTCCAGTATTTCTGTTTTCTGTGTCGGGTTAACCTTCCTGAGAATAAAAAATCAAAATGCTTATCAAGATCGAAAGGCATTTCGACACGCACGAATAGTCCTCAATCCTTTCTAATCCTCCAATTGTGGTTCGATTTATACCTGTCCCTTCTTCGGTCGATGGCGTGACATTTTCAAACACCTTAATTCATTTTACTTTTGTACTTATCTAAATTGATATAATCCGAATAATATAATTTGAACTACTTTTTTTTCTCTTCCGGTATAAACTTTGTCAGACTATACCAATTTGATTGTCTCAAGTATACTCAATTAAAGCATTAAAAAGCATTCGCGACGGCCTTGCGATCAGATACGGACATGAACCTTCTGGCCTGCCACTAAACTGCGATGGTTGCGGCGAAAATAATTTCAACCTCAACCATGCACTTAATTGCAAGAAAGGAGGTCTCGTAAAAAGAGGCCACGACCAACACAGAGACGATATCAAAAACTGGGCGGAACCAGCATGGGGTTCGGCTACTACTGAGCCAATAATGCGAGCCGCAACCTTAGATCAACCAGGGCTAATAAGCGACTTACTATTGGAAAGCGTGTGGGAGCCAGCGAGGAAGGCGTTCTTTGACATTCGCATTGTAAATGCCGACGCCGCATCGTATGGTCTACTCACATGGCCCACAATTGCCCAAATACACGCTCGTGAAAAACATCGCAAATACGATCTGGCTGCAGAAGATCTTAGAGCTTCATTTACTCCCCTTGTGGTCTCTTGTGATGGCGTTGTCGGAACTGAATATGAATCCTTCATAAAAAAAACATGTCTTAAGCTATGTGAAAAATGGTCCAAGCCACACTCGCAAATAATAAACTGGATCAAAGTCAAAATACAAATATTAATCATCAGAGCGGTCTCTATTAGAATCAGGGGAACGAGAAGAAAGATAGGAAGATTTGGATGCGAAGATGGCTGCGGAATACCCATCCTGGAGCACTAGATTTCTCCTCTTTTTACTATATTTTACCATACTCTGTTTATTAATTTGTATTATTTAACGTAATAAAAACATACATCCGGAGTTAAAAAGCATTTAATTTTAAAAAGCACATTATTTTAAGAATTATATTGGCAGGAACATTTAGAAAATAATTTGACAGGCTTCTGATCCGACTACTTAGCTTAGAGAAGAATGATCCATTTAGGTACGAAATAGTCACTCCATCCAGTGTCTCTAGAAAACACGTAGTGTCATAGGTGTGTCGTAACTTATACAGTTTATCTGTTACTAAAAAACAGAGCTTTCTCTTACAGGAAGCTTGTGGGAGGTGAAAGTCGGCCAACTTGTCCTTGAGTCCCTGGACTAAACGAAAAGAGCCCAGCGAGAAATTAACTTGACATGATACCCAATATAATCATCGTATAAATTTGCTAATATAAAACACAAAATACCTAAGTAACAAGCTGTATTTGGAATAAATATTGTTTCCGTAGTGTGAGCTGTCGTTAGGTCATTAGTCATAGGTCATTCAAAAATGTTTTTTGTCTAAGAGGTCCTTGTGATGACAGTATCCGGGACCCTCTACAAGTTAAATCATTGCAACTAGATATATAAAAAAATACGATGGTAGTATACAGGGTGGAAAAATCTATGGGCCCTGGAAACATTCTTTTATTTTTAAAAAGAAACAAAACTGCATTCATAGATTTATTTTTAGATCATATACATTTTTACATTTGTCGCTGATATTTTTGGCCTTAGAGTTAAATAAATGATTAAACCGCCTGAAGGTGTTGTCTAGTCGCTGCCTCCACGGTCGATGAAGTCAAAAGCGGTCGGAAAGAATAATTACCGTCCCCATTATGTTATTTATTTTAACCGCGCCGCAAGGGGCCCATCCGGAATGCACTAAAGACTGATGTCGACAACTCATAAAATATATACTCGTAGTAATTAGATATGAAATGTTCTTTTACTCGCAGAAACTATGATATTGAATTAATTAACATATTTCTGTGAAATATAACAGTTGCATGCTCCGTTATCGAATAACAAAGAAAAGTAACGAATTTTGAACAAAATATTTAAAGCGACGTCACGCTATGCTTAATATATAACACATTTAGGACACAAAATACATGTTGATATCGTCTGTGTCCTCCTTTTTGTGTTATTAAAATCTTACTTGAGACAGGCGGCAAGCCTGATAGTAAGTCGGCTATTGGGTAAATACGTGATGTGATACTCAGTGTTAACTAATGCACGGCTTCAACCGTTATACTAAAGTTAATTAGAATGTGGGTTTATTACCTTTATTAGCACTTATAATTTCTATCAAATGGCATATCCCGTCACTGTTCCACATAATACATACGTAAACCTGTGTATTTTATTTTATTTTTAAATAGCCATAGCTCACCGAAGGTTTTTTTTTATTACCCGACTGCGGCGAAGCCCAAAGGAGGGTTATGTGTTTGACCTGTATGTATGTATGTCCGTTCCTGTGTCCGCTCGTAACTAGTCAACGGCACATCCGATTTTGATAAATGATACATCATTAGATTCGTCTTGATGGTGCGAGTGTTACTGGGTATGAAGTTCATTAAAATAAACAAAATGGCGGATTTTATGCAGTTTCAAAGTGCACCGCGGTCGGTTTTTTTTTAGTAAAAATGTGGTTATTTTAAGATTATAATTGTTAACACATATTAAAAATAATGTCAAAGTAAGTGAATATTTATGGCGTTCTACTCGTCACAAAATATTCAAATAAAAATAATATATGAAGAATTATTTTCTATTTAACGCTATTCGGTGCAGTATGTATTTTCATAAAGTAGACGCAAGTCGACATAGAGAGCTGTCAGCCCGAGAGGGTAAATGACCACGTGACCCATATCTGCGTCTCGACTTTCACCGGCGGCCATTCACCCGGGAACCAACACGTAAACACCCGGCCTGATTTCAAATTGGAACCATCGGGAGCGAACGAAGTCCACCATTAATTAGGGCGCATTCCAATTAAGATTTCGTTACGTTTCTTATACAATTAGCGCCGTCCATTTCATTCATTAGGGTAAAAACGATCCGTTTATTCTTAACTAAACATGTAATAGTACATTACACAACTAGGCTGGTAATACAAAGAAAGGCCGAGATCGCAGTTTTTTGCGGCCCGAGCTGCGAGCGAGGGACGTAAATATACGATCGAGGGCTTTCCTTATTACCTCCCGTGTTTATATACATCATTTTATGTCTACTCTTGGCCAGAAAGCGGCTTTTTTCGTATGCTTAGCGTGTGGTAGAAGCCACTTTATGGCCAGGTGTGACATAAAAATAGTTTACTGTACAAGCAATTGCCTCCATATTATATTTTTTTAATAAAGAGTGTTAAACCAGTTCGAGGAAGAAATTGCTCGTTTTATGCCATTTTTCTTACACAGCAGAAAGAACTAGGATCTGAACGCAGGATCGACGCAACATTAATCATGCCACGATAAATCAGTTAGGCTACAGAATCGACGCATTGCATGTGCATGCAACTTAAAGCGCGAATTCCCACCGATATAAAATGTTTCGCGAAACTACTTATCTGATTTTTATTGTTTACGCGAAAACAGGATATTGATATCATTCTAATGGAAATTATTATGATCTGATCGATTCGTTAAATAAAATCAATAGTTACATATAACGGTACGGCAAATACGGAGTTAAATAATCTATTACCAGTATGTAAAATTTGCATATACTTGCTATTCATACGCTGTAAAACAATGACGTGTGTTATTGTCTTCCTGCTACAAAGAGGTCCTTTTGATGCCGGTTCCAGCACAATGATCTGCATTTAACCAATTCATACCACCATTGTCCCAGTGCCAGGGCTGCACACACAAAGAGTTGTTTGCATAACGTTATCACGCGATACCATCGCATCGGTCAAATTGTTTATTTCACCAGGAGGACCTTCGTCAAAATAAAGCGAAAGTTTCCCAGCCAATTCGGTTGCCGCCCTAATACAATTAAAGTGCAAAGAAAGCGTTTCCATCGTGTAACCACGAATTCTGATAATATAATAGCTATTACACTTTCTAACTCGTTCCATACAACCAGGGAAAATTTATATTGTGTTCAAAGTATTCTTTAAATGTGCTTTCTTTCATGGTGACAAATCATTTATTCAAAGTCATGATCTTTTTCTAATGCTTTTTCTCTGTGAATTGCTTTGTACTTTTAGGGTTCCGCATCCAAAAGTTGCCAACGGGACCCTATTACTAAGCCTCAGCCGTCTGTTCGTTTGTTTCAGGGCTGTATCTTTTGAACCATAATATGTAGAGATTTGAAATTTACATATCGACACTGGAAATTTCAAATGTCGTAAGGGACATTTTGTCGTAAGTACACTAAATATACCATTGGAATCAGTATTTTTTTCTCTATCGATCTGTTCGATTGAAATTTTGATAACCCGTCAAATAAAAAAGTTATGAGAAGATTAAATTTTGTCGTAACTTCCTAAAATTTAAAGTTGACCCATACAACATAGTGCCATATAAATTTAGTATACAAATTTATATTTTCATACATTTTATGGTTACTTACTTCATTAACCTGGAAACCATAAATATAACTTACAACAGAAATTCGCAATGTACAAATACGCTTTTGGTAGTTACGACAATATGATAATATTTTTAAGAAAAAAACGGGTTATTTCAGATTCGTAACGGACATTTTCGTCTTAAATTCACTGCGTAAGGGACACTATTTCCTAAACTATTAAGGTTATAGATTTCCAATAATTAGTTCGGTGTAGATAAAGTTATTTGAAAATTATAAATCTGAGAATCATCCTAATCGGTTAAGAAACGACCGAGTTACGATTTTTTTTAAATTGAATTTTGTTTTTTGGCTCTCCTGAAAAGTCGACCTTTGTCCCTTACGACATTTGAAATTTCCAGTGTCGATATGTTATAGGTTAACGCGGGCTTATTTTCCGCAACTCGACGACAAACATGCGCCTATTTTGCGTGAGAATATATATGACATATATATTCTCACGCGGTAATAGAAATACATTGTATTTCTATTACCGCTATAACAATAAACAATATTTTTTTTATTTTATTGGACTAAAAAAAAATCTTGTGCCTTTTTTACTTTTCTTTAAAGGGAGCCGGAATGGGATATCAAAAATTAAAAATAGGGCAGGGGGGGGGGGGTTGTATCAAATAAAAGGGCTTCATTTGTAAATTCCAAAACTATTTTAAATTATTTTCCTTCTTAGGCTTATAGCTTTTGATTTAAGTTGAAAAACATTAAAAAAATACCATTCCCCGTATTATCTCCGAAGTTACTGAACAGAAAAATGTGAAATAATTACCGATTATTAATGTCACCCTGAATATGTAATATGGAAAAATATAACGGTTTTCCTAACTTACATCGTTTTTTAGAAAATTACAAAAATCGGAATACAAACATTTTTGTCAGTTACTAAACTAACCGCGACCTATGTCGCTGAATGAGGATAACAGTTTTCCAATAGCAAAGTTTGTCTCTCAATGCAATTTATCTTGAACTATTTACTTTTTATTTGATTTTATTAGACCAAAGTGATTGTAAACTAATAATTATAGGGATATGAAATGTGTGCTAAATACGTACTACAAGTTTGTACGGAACCCTCGGTCGGCGAGTCCGACTCGCACTTGTATATTTGTACGTACATGGAACGTTCTTCATACAGTAAGCTCGTCTTATCGGTCGAGAAAATACCTTTATTTACATTTCTCTGTTCTATGGTATATTTTTTCGGCTTTAATTATTAGAGCAGCCTTGGCATTCAACAATCAACGTCGAGCTTGTTCTTAATGTAAAGTGCAATTTGCGTAAAGTTTTTGCTGTCGTATTCGTTAATCCTATGAGCGAACCCATACCGACCGATATATGTTGGCGCACATTTTGCAATATGAATATGTTTCCCCGATTTTGAGTGGTTGGACTATAGTGTCGCTCAAATTCAACAGTCAAATTCGTTGGTGACACTTCTTGGTCCGCCGGCGATGAGGGACGAAGTACAGCGGGGCGATATGAAGTGTGCGCGCGGCGGGGGCCGCCTGACATTAACGTCAGTCCAGTCGGCCGCCGTTCGTGTTGGCGGTAACTTGTGTATAAACACGCAAAGATGACTTGTTACCACTAAATGAATGGTTTTAGTGGTAACAGATGGGAAAAAAAATCCCAGCTGTTACTTACCACTTAATCAATTTGGTGGTAACAGGTGGCAATAACCCGCTGAAAACTGTACGCTGAACTGTGAAAGTACGCCCCTGCAAAAAAGTCAATAAATATAGGTATCATGATGTAAAAACCAGTAATATTTAAAAGCAATGAGTATCGCTTACGATTTAATTACTTCAATACAATTTAACCTAAACATTTTCTGTGAAGCTGTTATAATATCTATTGAACACAAGGATAATTTATTAGACAGTGTGTAAATGTTTAACGCCGATTGTTTTTCTGATCCATATAACTCTTACTTCATTTTCAGTACAATATTATAATGAAATGACACCTCTTCTTATCGAGCTAAACTACTGCTGCATTCAAACGTTCAAAAGCAATTCAAACCTGATTTTATCAGGCAACCGATAGATTACATTTTGCAGCAAAAAATAAATTAGATGAAAGTATTTTAAAACTAAAGCAGTATAAGCTAGTATGTAATTAATATTATTTGCGTTTTTGAACATCCCTGATGATTTTTTACTTATACGAGGTAAACATACATGTTATAATAATATATATAATAAGCAATCCCAAAATATTAATATTGTATATAATAATGATTACCTACAAACAAAACATTATTAATAATCGCTCACCTTGGCGGGACATTCATTGCAATACGAGTTCTTCCTATAACAGGGTCGTGTTCGTTTTTTGATCGACTCTCGGGTTTATAGGCGCTACTTAGTAGAGCTTGTAATGTTTGGAGGTAAACCGGGTCCGTATTCAGAACTGAAGGGACAAGTGGGCCTTGAATTCGACGCTGTCGCTTCGAGTGACCGCAGGCGAGACGTAGTAAAATATCACACAGAATTACTATCTTTCTAAAGATTTAGGTATATATGTGGTGAACTCCATCTAAACATGGTTACAGAATCATGATACAGTCAATCGATAATTACCTACACTAAACTTACACCAGTTCATTAACGAAGCCACATCTATTGTTCTTTTGTCAGTTGTGTTACACGTTCAAATTGTACCTGTAAGATATTTTTAATTGGGTCGTTGATTACCGTACATCTGCGGAATGAGATAAATATGGTATAATTTTGATTCCAATCTTACAAATTGACACGGGAGTTTATAGTGTTCCTTTGAATTGCTCGTTATCATCTGAGTAAAAAGTTTAATTTCAACATCAAGTTTAATTTCAACATCAGCGAATTGGCGGCTGCACTCCCCGCAAACGTTATATTCTCATCTTAGGTAGCTTTTAACATCTTAATTTTTAAATAAAAATCGGTATCTCGGCTCGGCCATCACTCTCGTGTACTGTTATAAACATTAAACTTAACAATTCACATTATCATTACTATATTGAATTTTACATCGTGAGTAGAGGAGTATCGTCAAGAATTCGGTTTGCAGTTATCTGAATTAGATCATGCGCATATTCCACCTGAACAAAGGAAAGCTCGTGACTCCGTTGAATGTTTACCGTTTTATTGTTGCGTTTTGGAAATGTTGACTTCTGTGAAATATAGTCACTGATTTAATCTCTTAACCTTAATCCGATTATTATTGACTGTTCGGTACATAATTAATTCAATAACGATCGTTTCTTTGATGTTGTGTACATTTCTATTGGTTATTTATTGCACATATTGGTGTTTGTGTTGAATAATCAGTTTTGCAACGTCGATCGCATTGTTGCGGCGCGTGCGCCGGCGGGGGCGTCGCCCCAGTGAAAGTGTGAAAGTGAAGCGAATGCTCTTGCACATCGCAGGCAAGCTTACCAACCTCTGATATCTTACGTATAAACTGTGCGCTTTATACTAAGTGCGTATACAAGTCGACAGAAAATATGACGTATAAAAATCTGAATGAATGAACTGAAAAGAAATTATCTTTCTTCAGAAATTAAATTATAGCTCTTACGTGTGGAGTTTTAGTCATACAGCGCTTAAATTTTATTATGAAGTACAATACAGTTATTCTTTATCAGATCACAATATACATTAAGTCGAATTATCTGAAACAAATTATAAAAAAATATAGAATTGCCTTAACAATTGTATACTACCACATACGTTTCTTGGAGCAGCTCAAAACCTTCACCATCGGCTACGTCACGTTCCAACATCACTAACAAGAAGAGACGGCAAAAAAATTAACGAGCTTCGCAAATAATGTATTTAGAGCGTGCTAGCAGTTTATCCGTTTCCGCAAACGGTAACGAAGCTGGCCTGGAAGCCTTGATGAGCTATCTGCCAACCGAGATTACATCAAATGCAATACCTACGCCAAAATGAGATTATCTGCTTTAACTAAAATAAAAATTTTAAAAGCTAGCTAGGAAACGGCTAGCTCGACAATTTCTTAGCAAAAAGAACAGGATATTTAACCTTACAGAAATTCGTATTTTCAAAATCATGGAAAACAAAAATGCTTTTCGAGGAGAACTGACCGTAAGTAATTCAAAATAACCATTTTAAAAGTAACCGACTTCAAGTTCAAACTAGTTTATTCAATTAACAAATGCAATAGTTATTATAAAAATACCCAAGTCGCTATAGGTAGGAGTGCCTTTAGTATTTTGTAGAGCTCCCGCAATTGCTCCAAGAGCTCATCGTTTGATCCTGATCTGGTGCTATAGCATAACGGGATAACGGGAGCACGTGGGAAATAAATATACTACCAAATTCCTACGTTTATTCCAAATATTAAGGCTGGCACCGACCTCAAAAACATCTTTTATTTGTGCCTTTTTTGAAGTCTGTTAATTTTTTTTTGAATGAATTTTATTTCTTTATTTTCTTATTTTCAGTAGTAAGTTGAATTACGTTGTTAAAACAAAGACACGTTTTCCTAGTGACTGATACACACTTAACTCGCTATCTCGAAAACTACTGAACCGATTTTGATGAAACTTGTTTTGGCACACATGTTTAGAAGCTGGCATAGACTAACATATATTAAACTGTGCAATTCTGACAATATTACATACAGGGTGTTCGGATATTGAATACATTCCTTTTAAGGGGTTATAGTACAGTTATACAGTATAATTATAACGTCCTTTTTTTAAGTCGGTTAAAATAGATTTCAACAAACTGAGATTTTCTTTTTATGTAGTCTGTTAAAAAGAGGAAATCAACGAAATAAGCACCACCCTAATGCCCATGCCCAATTGCCCATCCTTCGAATTCTTCACCTCGACTTTGTACCTCTTTTTGCGTACATTTATTATTCTCGTAAGTACGTATTTTTAGAGAGGCTGTAAATTCTTAGATTCATAGTAAGTGTGGCAGTGCCGGAACAATGTTGTCATTCAGTATCCACGATAAGACCATTGTTTTTAATGCTAGGGTAGATAATAAAGGTACTAAGCAACATTGTACGCTACTGGTAGTTAACAGTTACTGGGCGATAAAGGCCTTTGAACAGCGATCACACACAGTGCTTTCGAACAGAAATATGTATACATCGTAAATTATCTATTCGCCGTGTCGTGTAATCGTCCCGCAATAGATTTATTGAGATGCGACCTCCACAGCAGTAAACCATCTTTCGCCACGATGAGGTGTGGCGAATACGATAACATAAACTTAATATCTCCAATAGCGAGAGATACGACCAGACCCAACGGTTGCATTGCATTGCACTCTTCATAAATTGCGAACTGGTAGGTACAAGTCGTTAATGAAGCAACGTTCAATTTAATTTAGAATCTGCGACGATTTTCAAAGAGCCTTCTAAATGAACCTGAGGTCCACTTGTGCAGAATCGGTTTCGTGTTGTCATCAATGGGCATTATTCGTATGATTTTTTACCCAAATAAAGAATAATTCATGTTTTTTTTTATTCGCGGATAGGTAGTTTATCCGCAAATGACAAATCATTTATTTTCAACGAATGATTTATTCGTTATTGTAATCGGATAAATCCACGAAAAATATTTAAGGTTTTTTGGTTATTCCATTCAAATAAGCAATACGAATAATATTTTTAATTGACTTGTTTTTACTGTATATTTTGTTCTAGCACATCAATTAAGATTGTTAAGGGTTTAGGGATAAGGTAGTATAATAAACAAAGGGTTAGCGTAAAGAACGGAGTAGTCACACAGCCCATCTCTGGTTGTCATGCCCTTTATTCTCATTCGAGTGCAATTTCAAAATATCTGCTCGTGATGGCTACATTTAATGCGTGGTTTGTATTGTGTCTCAGCTGGATCCCGTTGAACTGTATCGCGGCTAATACCTGTTATTATTCCAGTTGGTAATACCCTTTATGTATAAATACAGGGCGTTATAGAAATACAAATGGGATCTCGGCTGAATAGAGATTTGGTAATGTACTCATATAGGCGTATTCTAAAAATGCGGTGAATTTCATATTTAATTTCTATACCGAACATGATTAGCAATGATTATTTCAATGATTTGTAAAGTTTGTGTGTACCAAGATTAGTCCTTGTGTTAGCAATTATTCATGTTCATAACCATTGTTCATAATTATTTCCCTCTTAAAGTCCCAGCCTTACGAGGGCGGTTTAATAAGTCAGTGACTTTGAGTAAAAAAAAACTTTTTTACGGTTTTTTATTTTCACTTTTCTACGTAATCTCCTTTTAACTCGATGCATTTTGTCCAATGATGTTCCAAACTTTTGCAACTCCTCCAAAAAATACTTTTTGTCAAACCCTGAAAAATATGCTTCAGTTTCAGCTATGACTTCCTTATTTGATGAAAACCTTTTCCCACCAAGCCATTTCTTCATGTTTGGGAATTAAACAAAATCACACGGTGTCAAACTGGAAAATAGGGTGGGTGAGCCAGTATTTCACAACGCAATTATATTTCGTATCCCAACCGAAGACGATTACTATAGTTTACATGCAGCAGTACATGAGATGGTGCTGTCCTTGTCACACATTTAGAGCTATAATATCTTAAAAAGCAAAACCATACTTCCATCTCTCTCCCGCGGCGCATCGGCCCACCCGCGCGCGCGCTTACCTGACCTCATTACATTTTTTGGTGTTGTCCGAGTCGCACGAAATTTAACGTTAAAAAATAGTGTAGTGAAGTGAAAACGAAAGCGATCAAGGGATCGAAATTACAACCAGGATTATGAAGGTAAATTTGTAATCATTTTAACAAAAGTACTAGTTACTATAAAGTGTTTTTAGATAATACGGCACTGCCAATAACGGTACTTTCAAATTTCCTTTACGCATCTTACCTACAAAATCATTAAACCTGGTTACTTACATATTTACGAATAAAAAGTAAAGATACGTGTATAAAGTTATATAATTAGGAAAGATGTATAACGGATTTGCTGAGTTTTTATGTAACTAACTTCATATCACTGTGTATGCCATGTGAAGGACAATTTGTCTCACCTATTTTCACAGTACCTAAACCTAACGGAACTCATCGTTTCATACTAATTGTAAGTTTAAAATAATTAAACAAATTCACTACGGTTCATGACTGCGGTAGCACTACCGTAACGTACCGATTACTTTATTTCATTTCATTTATTAATTGCTTACATGTAGGTACATTTTATGTAAGGTATTGCAAGATATGGCAACAATAGATCTACATGATGCCTATTTTCTGATATCTGTTGATGAAAATGATCGCAAACGATTGCGTTTTAAGTGGCGACCACAATTGTTTGATTCAAATGTCTTGCTAAACGACAAGAATTTGTACGGCTCCATTTGTTTATATAAAATTATTAAAAGAAATATCTACGTACTTCGGGCCTATTGTCATTTAACTACTTAGACGATTTTTTATATATAGTAAGATCATAGATTTAATTACTTAACAAACGTAAAAACTACAAGACTTTTTTAAGTCGTTGGGGTTCGTCATCAATAGTGATAAAAGTGTTATGACGCCAAGTAAAATTGGCAAATTTTAGGGTTTGTGTTATGACTATCACCTTGCCTGGCGAAAAGAAACAAACATGTAGATGTATTTACACGTGTATAGCTCCACGAAAATCGTGTTGAAGATTTCAAGTGTGATCATATTGATCATCCACGTTACAAAATGTTGACACTTGTATACCTACTCCATGCGAGCCGTGTAGAGGACTATTATATACGAATGTTTACGTCTACCTACTCCATTTTAACAGTGTCGAGGATTTCATACTCCACGTAAATCGTGTAGAGAATACATACGTTTCATTCAGAACATCTGCTCCACTTTAATAGTGTCGAGGATTTCATACTCCACGTAAATCGTGTAGAGAATACACACGTTCTATTCAGAACATCTGCTCCACTTTAACAGTGTCGAGGATTTCATACTCCACGTAAATCGTGTAGAGGATACACACGTTCTATTCAGAACATCTGCTCCACTTTAACAGTGTCGAGGATTTCATACTCCACGTAAATCGTGTAGAGGATACACACGTTCTATTCAGAACATCTGCTCCACTTTAACAGTGTCGAGGATTTCATACTCCACGTAAATCGTGTAGAGGATACACACGTTCTATTCAGAACATCTGCTCCACTTTAACAGTGTCGAGGATTTCATACTCCACGTAAATCGTGTAGAGGATACACACGTTCTATCCAGAACATCAGTTCCATTTTAACGGTGTCGAGGACTTCATACTCCACATGAACCGTGTAGAGGATACATTCATATTTACGGGGACACGGAGGCCTCGGACCCTGAGTTGGCCGAGCCGGGCGAAGCAACAACTACCTACTACTGCCGAGTACGTCGCCCGCGCCGATCGCGCCGGCCGAGCCCGTAACGATCGAAGCGCCCACGCCGCCTGGCGGCACTTGCCGTGCCCATAGATAGAGTGGCGAGACTATACCGTCATTGGAACCGAAAATATTAGAACTACTGGGCGAGGTCCCAACTAATAACAAAAAATACGGCAAAAACCTACATAAGGATATTGCACCCAAGTCGGCACCCATTTTGGCAAATGGATTAGCTAAGGACTTTCACCTGGAACTAATCAGACGTTACTTGCCTCCTGAAAATTGCCCCAATATAAGGTTTCCGATGCTAAATCTTGAGATCAAAGCAGCCCTTTTGGAAATCAATGTATAAAAGGACTTCTACGGCCAAAGTAAGCAGAGCCAGCTGTTCGGTAGTCTCGGTGCAATAGGACAAGTGTTAAATTAGGCACTGTCATCTAAGAATACAGTATCTCAAGACATAATAAAGCTATTATAGAGAAGCTACAACAGCTACTATAGAGAATCTCAGTCTCGTCGGTTCGCAGCCCTAAATACTTTTAATTAAAATATTAGAGATACCGTCAAAAATACCAAAAATGGATGAACATCTCTTCCGTTCAGCCTTAACAGAGCATATCAAGTTTTCAAAGGCGATCATTGAAACCGGTTCAGAAATGAAATCGACAGTTGTGAGTCCTGCTTACAAACCATCAGTAGAAAGAAGCACAGCAACAACGGGGTGCTTTAAACTCGAGGGGGATGCCGCCACGAGTAGCAGCAGCGGCCGAGCCGCGGCCGCCCCCTGCACCTCACCGGCCGCCGCGGGACCGTCGCACAGACGCGCCGCGCGGCCGCCGCCCGACCAGCTACACGCGGCATTACGCGACCACGTGGTGGAGGCGATACTAGATGAACCGCACACATGTTACAATTTGATATTTAGCTGAATTCATCAGATTTTTGCCCTCCGTATGTCCAGCCGTCAACTACGGATGGATGTAGGTATACTAAATTCTTCGAACGAGAAATATTTTAGCTCTGAATCATTTGGAAAATTACAACAAACAAATGAAACTAGAAAAATATTTAAGTCCACATTTTTCATGGCGGATTAATAATATAATGATACATTCTCCTCGATCCGCAAGAATAACTACTTGTTAGAAATGTATAGTAATGCATCTATCTATAACTGGTTGGGGCGCGACATGTGGTGCCCAAACGCTTCTGGCAACTGGACAGTCAGTGAACTGACACTTCATTCATATAAACACGCTGGAACTTATAGCCGCATTTTATGGACTGAAGATATTTACAGCAAATCTAAAAGATTGCAACGTTTTACTGAGAATAGACAACACACCTGCCATGTTATATTAACAGAATGGGGAAGTACAATATCCCCATTTAAATAAGTATGCAAGAAACATTTGGCAGTTGTGCGAGTCAAAAAACGTCTATGTATTTACATCATACATACAGTCTTGCGATAATGTAGTAGCAGATCGGGAGTCTAGGACTCCAGCCAAATGAATATAGACACTGAATGGGAAATTTCTGGTCATATATTTTCACAGATTGTTCATATGTTAGGCTGTACACCTGCATTTGACCTTTTTGACAGCCCTCAGAACTACAGCCTACTGCAGTAGATATGCGTCTTCGAAATTAGATCCTTATTCAGAAATAGTCGATGCCTTTACTTTTAGTTGGGAAAATATTATTTTTTATCTCTTTCCCCCATTCAGCCTAGTGAGCAAAGTATTAGAAAAATCATTTCAGATAAAGCTAAAGGTATCGTTGTAGTACCCTACTGGCCATCACAAGCATGGTACTCCTTGTGGTCTAGTCTTGTCGTACCTGAAAAAACGTTTATTGATTCCGACGGATCTTTATTAGTCTCTCCGTTCAGAACGCGCCTCCCGCTTCATGCCAGCCTTATCCTGGTGGCAGCTAAATTATCAGGGATATGATAATAAAGCGTGGCCTACCACATGAATCACTAAATATAGTGATGGCCTCTTTAGCAAAAATACTTTTAAAGCAATAATTTAAAACTTTATTAATTCAAATCCTGGGAGCTTCTCTGTAAAAAACGAGAAATCTTGATGTTTATGACGCTAATGACGACGATCTTTTTGATGATGTCTTTTTGACCATAAAATTTTAAGCTATAGCTGTTTGATCATACACAGATCAGCCTTAACGCAATACGAATGTTACGTCAAATGATTGAGTTAATAGATTTCTTAAAGGCTTACAAACTTAAACCTCCGAACCCAAAATATAAATCCACGTACAAATATAGTTCTAAATCATTTCTTAAATATTTATCGAAATGAAGATGTCTCATGAACTGATTTATCATATAAAACTTGTACTTTTATCGCCATTGCTTCGGCACAATGGATGCACACGATCAGGCTACTGATAAAATTAGATAATATGCCAATAAGTAATGATGTAATTATGGCTTCACCTTCATTAGCACTGGTACTGGACAGTATAGCTAATGAGATGATACTCCTCCAGTAGGAGTCATCTGAATGTTAAATATAATCAAGGTTACAAATTTAATTAATACTTCGCGGCCTGGAGCTTGTTAACCAATCAACAGATTACCCTATATCCGCGAAAGTCCTTATTTGCCCAGCACTCGCAGTTCAAACGTATGTTAGTAGGACAAATGAATTGAGACGCCATCATACTAAAGGATACCTCTTTGTACGAAGGCCTTATAAAAACTTTGGATCTCAGACCTTAGCACACTGGGTTAAAAAGGTATCACGAGACAATGCCATTGACATAAGCATTTTCAGCGCTCACAGTACACGGGTAGCATGAAAATCTGCCGCGCACCGTGCCGGGTTTAATCTGGAGACTGTTTGCAAGGCTGCAGGTTGCAGTGATCGTTCCAATGTCTATCTTAATAAGTAATATTATAGAGACAACCTGGAATCAAATGAAAATAATTTTACGTATGCTATATCTGACATTCGCTAAATAGGATTAATTGCATTTATGCCATTAAAATTAAACAGTTAAGAATCTGATAAATGTAAATTGAACTTTAAATTAAGTCATCAGAATATTGTTCTCAATTTCGTAGCTAATCAGCATTATAATGATTGGAATTACCAGTTTTTTACTTTTCATTTTTCACATATTGAACATAACAATGCTCTGAACATCTGCATGTAAACTATAGTAATCGTCTTCGGTTGGGATACGAAATATAATTAAGAATCAAACGAACTTACCTTACGTGATGTTTGATTCCAATTATGTGAGTATCCCAACCGAAGACGATTACATCGCCCCATCCCACCCTAGCCCAAGGGATAAAATAAAAAAAAAAAAAAAAATAAAAAATAAAAAAAAAAAAAAAAAAAACTTGTCTACAACACAAAATATCTAACTCTGAAAAAATGAGGTCAGGTAAGCGCGCGCGCGGGTGGGCCGATGCGCCGCGGGAGAGAGATGGAAGTATGGTTTTGCTTTTTAAGATATTATAGCTCTAAATGTGTGACAAGGACAGCACCATCTCATGTACTGCTGCATGTAAACTATAGTAATCGTCTTCGGTTGGGATACTCACATAATTGGAATCAAACATCACGTAAGGTAAGTTCGTTTGATTCTTAATTCTACCAATTTGGCGGTTGCGACGGCCGAAGAGTGTGCAGGGGCATTGTCGTGATGAAAAAGGATTTTGTCCTTTGCCAGATGTGGTCGTTTTTTCACAACTTCTGCGTATTTTTTTTTAACAAAATAACATAATAAAGGCCATTTATTGTTTTACCTTTTTCTAGGACATTGATATAAATAACCCCCTAGATTTCCCAAAAAACAGTGGCCAGTGACCTTTCCTACCGATTACGGTATTAACCGGTTTTCGCTTTCTTCGGGGCCCGTTCGCTAGCGAAAGTCCACTGTTTTGACAGATTAATTTGTCTTTGGTGTATATAATGAATCCATGTTTCATCTACCGTCACGTATCGATGTAAAAATTTATTGGGATTCCGCTTGAATTTGGCTAAGCATTGCTCGAAAGTTCTTACGCCATGTCGTTTTTGATCGGCTGTCAGCAAAGGCGGCAGCTATCTTGCGGCAAGCTTTTTCATTCTTAAAATATTACGTAAAATTTATAAAACTCGTTCAGATAAAATGTGTAGTCTCAGCTATCTCACGTATCTTCACTTGACGGTCATCCAAAACAATATCGTGGACTTTATTCACGATATCATCAGTAGTCACTTCAATCGGTCTTCGAGAGCGTACTGCGTCATTGGTGGTGATATGTCCAGTACGAAATTCAGAAAACCACTTGAGTACCATTCCATGAGACGGACCAGATACCTCATAATATTTTTTAAGTCGGTTTTCAGTCTCTTTTATCGTTTCTCCACGTAAAAAGTGGTGTTTAATTAAGACACGAAATTCACTTTTCTTCATTTTCCAACAATTTTGCGGACTCATCTGACATTCGACTCATTTTATTTTATTTTCCCCACCATTCAAAAAAATTATAATGACAGCTAGTCACAAAAGAGTTAAGAATTAGAAAAAATAAGTTTTCTATTCTTAAGCTCAAAGTCACGGACTTATCAAACCGCCCTCGTAGATAGTTACGAGACGCGTGGACCCTGCTGTGATTAGTAATGCATGATGCTCACGATCGTGTCGCTCTCTCTATTGTACTAGCAACTCGCATGACGTTTCACAATCTTTTGTACCACCGCAGTCTTCATCTTTCGTTTAACGCACACCACTGTGAACTTTTTGTAGTTTTAATGTAGCCTGCGTTGCGCTGGTTGGGCATTAAATAATGTCAACTGTCAGTCAGGTGATATCGAGCTCTCGTTAGTAGTATTGTAGCGCCCACGCCTGGCTCACTGCGCCTTAATGGAGTTCAGTCAGGATTACACACTGATCAATCGTCCTCCCAAGTTCACATAGTGTTGTGTTGATTTATGCACAGCGTTCATAGCACAGCGTTGAATTGGTATAATTGAATTTAAATCACGTTCTGAAGCCTGACTCGAAGCGTCTGAAGATACAGATGATTCACGAGCATCAAACGAGCGTGCGTAGGAGTGTGGCGGCAATACAGATGGATAGTGGAGAGCGTGTGAACGGCAAATCTTGACGATATGTGCTGGGAAGGAGGCGCGACGCATCGGTCTCACGCGCCGCTGATGGTATCGGCTGCCGCAAACCGACCCCGCCTAATCATTGATCTTTTACGTGTATGATGATATCCGTCAATTGTACTCTAACAAAATGAAATCAAGTTTAAGAATAATCCTAAGCATACTCCAATGTTTACTATTATAGTCTAAATACAGCTCTCACTCTTCAAATTTGAATAAGAAATCGCTGTCATTGTCTTGTCTGCGCTTTCCAAGCACGTTATCTAATACACTTCTCACAATAGATCAGCGAATAGCACTCGCTCCAAGACAATGCTTCCACAAACATTGTCGGTTCCGCTCTCGTAAATTGGGTAAGTGTGGCATTTGACGAAACCAGTCGTCTTGTAGTCTACTGGCCCAATTTAATCATCGTTGAAACGATCAATTGATAAATTTTGTTATTTAGTTATTTGCCGTCGATTATCAACGGATATAGCTTTAAAGTTGATTTGCACGCCTACTGTAGGGTATATTCGAGAGCTATGCGATTCGCGACGCGGTCCGTTCGCACGACAATCAGGAGCGAGACGCCGCAACTGGAGCGATTAATATTCAGATGTACTAGATTTCAAATCAGCTGTCTCCAACTAGTAAGACACGTACCTTTCTGCACGTACCTTTCATTTTCTTGTTCTTTTATTTAGAATTGACTCTTGACTTATATGATTTGGCAGGTCTAAATTGGTTAGAAATTGCTGATAACACAACTATTTTTAGATAATTTCAGTCTTTGAATTCGGTTTTTGGTAAAGGTAGCTTATGCAGGTACGTGAAGTAACATAACACATGCGCGCGACTGTAGTTTTGTGTACGACATGCAAACCAGAGCGTAATATCCATTGAGCGCTTTCGCTTCGCTCCCTGATGAGCCCGTTTATATTTTGGGAAACCGCCATCAACAACATGAATATCCCGGCCTGCATCATCCAATAACGCGTTTGTTGGATTGATTTACCGATTTCAATCGCAATCTACATTTATTGAATATACTAAAGTTATCCGTAAAAATCTAATCCTGCTGTAAATCAATATTAGTTGTATTGCATTACAGTCACAACGTTCACCCGTAATGTGTGGGAAACGGGCGTTCCAACTTTTTCTAATTGCCTTGTGTCGGTTGTACGGTGTGTTATTATTGCGGGGCGTAATGCAACACGGGCCACAGAAGTAAGACGCCTAGCTGTCTCCGGCCAATTTCGTTGTTAATTATCTTCCATCGCCTGGCTGACTGCTCGGCGGCACGTCTGGCCGTAACTGCTGCCTCAAAAGTAGGCAATGCGTGTGTGGCGCGGGACTCATCGTGGCGGCTATTCTTGCTATTTTCATGAATTTATTGCAACCATGCCTTCTTCATTGTTGTGTTGACGGTTTTCACATTTTGATGCATGTATTAAGGCTCACTGCTTGCCAAAACACTATCGTGTCCCAGTCTTGAACAATAAAAATTACCAGTCTTTTCATCGATCTCACCTTCTATGCTGAAGGTTTTTATTGCAGTTCAGTGTCAGAAAGCTGAAAAGTATTTCACAACTCTTCTGATTACGGTAATTGAATAAAACCAAAAAAAATGTTTTTAAATAACCGACTTTCAATAAACTAATTTCGATAAGAAATGCACGAGACTTTATGAAAAATACCAAAATCGCTATACGTGTGCCTATAATATTTAAAGAGTTCCCTAGATTTCTCCAAGGTCCCATCATCAGATCCTGATTTGGTTGCAATGTGACAACCTCAGAGAGTATTATACCCTTTCAAACAAAAAAAGAATTTTCCAAATCGGTTTAGCCGTCTTCAAGTAATCGGGGAACAAAACTGCATAAAAAAATATCTTTAATTTGAAGTCGATTAAGACTAGAAACTCATTTCTAATATGAAAATCACGAGAAAATATGAAAAATACCAAAATCGCTATATGCGGCCTATAATATTTGAAGAGTTCCCTCGATTTCTCCAAGATCCCATCATCAGATCCTGATTTGGTTGCAATGGGGCCCCTGAAATATATTTCAAACAAAAAAAGAATTTTCAAAATCGGTTCAGACTTCTTCGAGTAATCGGTGAACAAAACGTCCTTCTTTTGAAAGCCGGTTAAAAATGACCAACAGGGCAAAAACTTAAATCTCTCCCAAAGTGCTCTTCTTTATCGAAGTGAGTACTAGCAACAAGTGACCCTGTTATTCAAATTTCACCGTTTTACCCGTTTGATCCTCATCTCGGAGCTTACGTCCGTGTCGAATCCACTATCGCATTTGACACAGCCACTAATTAACTCGTTGAGGTCACCTACAGATCTGTTTTTATTTCTCGCTTGGCATTTATTACACTAATAAACTTCCTTGAAGATATCGAGGTCGTTATCAATTGCGATTTGATGATATACTGAACTTGTTAATTTAAAGACTTATATTACTTGTTCTCTATTTAGATACTAACCGTTGTTTTGTTAATAGCGTTTAAAATTTTCCCTAAAGGCACACAACATAGTAAAATAGGACAAGTAATGGCACTAGGACCCTTTAGGAGATTTAATTGCTGACCTATAGTTATACACACGCATCGCGGACAAGGTGGCTCAGCGCCTACGTAAATCCGGTAAATTTCCCTTTGGCTGCCACCGCAACCATGTTTCGTAACCAGTTGCAAAGGAAGAATTTTCCTCCTTTGTTGGCAACTAGTTGTGAATGAAGAACATTTTACATTAATACACAACCAGTTGCCAACTAAGAATATTTTTAACAATATAGTTGCGACAAAATGTTTTTCTTTCTTAATACGCAACCAGACTGAATAAAATATTTGAGCGGTAATAAACAAGGAACATCTCTCTTGCACATCAGAACATTGTCAGAAACTTAGGTAACCTTTTTGATCGTCGCGATCCAACGATTTGGTTTGTCGTAATAGTGTCACAATAAAAAAGTAATATGTCAAACTAATTGCAATAAGCTTTCTAAAATAAAACATGGATTTCCCAAGGTTGAAAAAGTTTTTATACCTTATCTAGGTACTTTATCTATCAAATAATTTCTTCGTTGCGTAGCCAGAAAAGAAAAATATGTTTGGCAACTGGTTGCGAAACTTAGTTGCCATGATGGAAAATGGATAACATATTCGCAACTGGTTGCGTATTAAGACAAAATATTCGGCTAACGCAATTATTTGCCAACAAAGGAGAAAAATTCTTCCTTTGCAACTGGTTGCGAAATATGTTTGCGATGGTGGCCGAAGGGGTAAATTTCGGTAAATACAATGAGTGGCGCGGGCTGTGAAGCGGAACGGAACTAAGGCCACGTGATGTACCTTTGTTCGTAGTGACGCTACTCGGTGTAGAGACCTGGCTGTCTCTACAGAAGAATTATAAATATAATTCAAATATCTGTCAGTCTAACGTAATGTTTTATTTAATATAAAAATATGATTCAGCTCTCGTCTGAGCGCCACCATAAAAAGATCTTGTATTCCGTTAGGCAATAAAACTAATACTAAACTATCAAGTGCTTTATCCCCCAATCACTCCTCCGAGTAGACCCCCTCCCCCCCCCCCCACAATACTCTGATTTTAGTGACGTTTCAGTTATAAGAAATGGGCAAATGGTACCTACTGCATAACTACCTTCAGCTGCTCAAGTAAGAAGTTTATGATAATGGCTGGCAAACTGATTGGCTAATGGATTAAAAAATTGCTAGCATACTTAACACATACGCTAACATAATATGATTCACTTATTCATCTCTAGTTGGTTAGAAAACATTAAGTTATACAATTTGTTTTTTATGGACAATTTGTTTATTAACAAATCGTTTGTTCGCCGTTACTGAGGCCTAGATGGTAACGCGGCTGGAAAGGTACGTTTACACTCTGGTATTTGGCACGTAGTGCCGCTCGCTGCGAAATTGGAATTTCTCTTAATAAGCTGATTGTTCCGCGGAATAAGGTACACGACCTTCATTATCCATGCTTCATCTGCCGTTGATTAGGACGTCGGGAAATTTGTATTGTCAAGCAAAATTGCCTTACGATCTTAGTTTATACTGCAAGCTATTATTATGTGCGATCCTAAATTCATCAATTTTCAAAATTCGTTTGTATTATCGATTACTTTAAGGCCACATAATATTTTTTTATTGCCTTTTTATTAATTGACTGTGAGGCTAGACGTACACCGTATATCAACAAGGCCTAGTTTCATAACAAAGCAATGCGTCGCACGCATGTAACGGGAGTTTTAAAAATAATATGACACTGAATTTTAAGAAAATTTTAAATTTCATCCACATGGCTCGCAATCGCGACTTGATGTGAGGTTTAGTATCGAAATAATTAAAACGTGTACCAGATTATGAGAATGAACTACGTAATGACTGTGATGAGTTAACACGTTCACTGCGGCGACCTAAATCTCCGTCCTAAATTTTAGTGCGTTACGGGGCCTAATCGACCCCGTATTGGTTTACACTTTTGTGCGTTACGGGTATAAAAGTGCCCCGTACACTCTAGTCCGTTTGATTTGCTATAAAAGGCTGAATTTTTAATCTTTTCGTATTTTTTTTGCACCAATTTATAAAGTATGAAATTTCCTATCTTACTTTCTCTCCGCACGCAGTTACGATGAAAGCTCAAAAAATTATAATAAAATGAAAGCACGGGGTTCTTTTCGCCCCGTATCGCACTGAATTTGAAAAACTACGGGGCTTAGTGAACCCCTTAACGCACATACTTTATCTATATCGATGTATTGGTAGTGATGGGAATGATATAAACGATATTTTAAATTCATTTAAAGTTTTAGACACAGTATTGCACATTCATAAATGTTGTGAATTTGTGGCGAATTTAATGTTCTAAGTTATAACAACTTAAACACATTACTTTTTTACACTTACTGCATATAATTTTTACTTTTTTTACTTTATGATCTGCTTTGCGACTACTCATAGGTTCCCGTATTTTTTTATGAAAGCTTACACATTTTTTTCTTTTCATCAAGTGTATAAATATAATGTGTTCAACATCTATATACTTTGACTCCGGATCAGTATTTTGTAAAATTATCATTAGACTCCAATGGAGAATCCATGGATCATTTCTAATTTACCGATAACAGGTGTTGCGATATTGACTGCACTAGCGATATTGAGCACATCATCCCCCAAAGGTCAGTTAAAATCTATACGAGGTTCTCTGAACCCCGTATCGCACAAGAAGACAATATTTGTTCTGTGATCGGAACGGGGTTCATATGACCCCGTACATTTTAATATATCACTAGATTATACTTTAAAATAGAAACACAAATATATAACTATTTCTGTTGTAGACATAAAAATACCAAAAATACAGCCTCCGCACCAGCGAGTAAACGCAAAGTTTTGCCCCCGCACTGAATGACGGCATAGTACGGGGTTCAGAAGGCCCCGTAACGCAGTGAACGTGTTAACTCGGCGCAAAGCTTTTTCTGCAAGCATCTCGGGTGAGTCACCTTTAATAACAAGGTAATCGTGACATACAACATGTTATCTTGTATAAGATTTATGAGATGATATTCTAACAATAAATAATTATAGTAATTTTAGTGTGTAGTTGCCGAAATAAAGAGATTACTACACATGATGTTGCGCTGCAATCGTTCAGTCGCCATCAGATATATCTGAGTTGTCAGTGTACTCATAAATATCTGAACACGGCTCTATTTTCATAGCATTAGAGCCGTGTTCAGATATTTATGAGTACACCGACAGCTGAGATATATCTGATGGCGACTGTTCATGCCAGTATACCTATATGAAAATTTTTGCTCAATTGCGACTTGCGGTTGCTGTTAAACTTTTTATATATTAACTCACTCAAATAATACAAACAACACGTTTACAATCATTTTAATAACACTAGTTTAAATAGCGTTTTAAACCGCATTAGTTACAGACCGCTAGAACATTGGTTTTTATTCAACACTTGTACAGATCGTTTGTTTGATGTGACAGCTGTGGCCTTGATTGGAAAAGAAAACATTACATTTTGATAAGATTTGCTAATTCAATACATTTCTTTGTACAATTTTCGGCGATAAATAAGAGAACGTCTCAGATCCAAATTACATGTAATATGAGACATTTCTTACTTTACTAACCTCGTCCCGTCTGTTTTTGTTTTATTGTGACTATTTCAAATTCAGATTCAGACGCCTTCTCTCTATCATCGTTATTTCCTGGCGACACTTGGTATGTGAGGTGTGTCTGGCCATCAATGTCACTGCAATGAAAATGCAACAAAAACTTCTCGCTCAGTTCCTGTTAAATTACAAAATATAAAATAAAAAATAAAATAATTTATTTCTGTAAGTAGGCCCTCAAGGGCTCTTTTACATGTCTTACATTCTTTGTCTTACATATTTACTTTTCACGAAACTTCTAATTCTTCTGATTTCCATTGAAACTAGTTTTAGGCAATCGAAATTCTTAATGTTTATTTAGTTTCCATTGACATAATTATTAGAATTGATTAGAATCTGGGTGATGCACAGGGCACAATTATTTCTTGTATAATTTATCTATATTTTTATTTACTCTAAGAAATAGTACATTCTGGTGAACATTTTTCCCGGGATCTTGAGTTCAAATATCATCCCAAATGAACTCTGAAAGTCTGTTGTGCACGAAAAGCGATGGTCTCAAGTCAACGCACCGTCTCGCCGGGCGCACCCGCTGAGCGTAAAGCGATTCCTTTTCTCTTTGTAAGCCTGTGCATAAAATAAGTAGGTAAGATTCTGAAGCTTATCTTGTATTTTAATATGTTAACCTTGTTTTGTAAACACACTCGAGCAAGAACATTTTCTTTCTTAATTAACATAAAATTTCATAGCGCTACTGTAGCGCTATGAAACTACGAGTGTAACATTCGTAGTCAATCACATGGCGAAATGTGTTTGTAGAGAAAATTTGCTACGAGCATAGCGTCCACGGAGCTGGTTCCTGGTGTTGAAAGTGTTCAAGTATACCGAGTACTTAATAAAATTGTGCCATGATATTAAACTAAGAAATTTAATCGTTTCCGAAATGTGGCAACTCAAATAAATCTCCGTACAAATAGGCGTCCATTCTGCATCATCTTGCCACTTGTAAATACATTACATTAATGTTATTTCATAAACTTTCATCAGATTGCTTTTAAAATATCTAAGAAGTAAATGTGCGCAGGTCATATTACACAGTAGATGCGGTTATCGACTGTAGACGTACCTACTCGTCATTGCGCTGGTGATAACCCATCCCGACGTCTTTACTGCCCCGAGGCGCTTGCTTGCCAAAACTCCTTTAATCCACGCCATGCAATTAGTATCAACAGAATACACCCACTTAATCTGCGAGTGCTCTTTACAATTGCGTCTTAATGAACGATCAATTGAGAAACGTTTGAACGCCCAACGAAATGAGAGACGTTGAACTGTTTTTTTTTTGCACGTTTATTTCATTTTTGTAGTTTAAATTTAAATGTTCTGGCTGTATCATAAATAAAGACATATGTACATCAGTAAGTTGTGTATAAGACACTGAATTCTTCTTACTGCAATAACATGTTATGATTAACAACAGAATGCAGTCAACCTCCATGACTGACCTTTTCTGTCGTTGTCCGATTCGGCTTATCCTTGACTTTATTTGATTCAATTATGACTCTGAATTCAATCACGAATTCTGATTTTACTTGTGTATGGTTTGTGAGACCGCTTAGCGACGACCATCCTTCATCGTCATTCGTTATGAAACAAATTCTGTAAGGAATATGAGGCAAAAATAGAGATAATGCGTTAGGGTTGCCACCCCTTATCCTGGCAAGGCTGGGCGAACTGACGCTTGTCGATACAATAAGTATCATTCCAATATTTTTTTTGTTATTTTTAGCGCAATATTTATGAAAAGATAGCTAATGTAATTACATAAGCTTGCCTATGCAAAAGTTTGCAGATTTAAGGTTGCAGCTATTGTTAGGACTTAAGTTACACTTATAAAGCTGCTTTATGATATTCGAATCAGGAAAAAAGTACTTAACCATAAGTTGTCGTTTTATTTATGTTTTTGAATATCGATTAGCATATATTGATAACTTTGGTTTAATTAGTAATAAAGGGATGTGGGAAGGTCTATGTTAGGCCGTAACTAAAACCATACGATCTTACTTATCGACCAGTGACGCTAGCACAATAATGATGTCACACGTCATATATAGTCTGCCGACTTGTGAAGATAACATGCTATTAGGTTATTCACCTTCGACAAGGCTCATTGTACTAGTTGAAACATCGCTTGATTAAATACAATGTGACTATTCAATGCTCGTCTATTTCAAAAGCAGCATAAACATTAATATGAAGAAAAGTTGACGGCCTCCGCTTACGGACATGTTTTGTTTTGATAGATTTATGAGCATAAAACTTTATTCATGTTCCGATCCAGCAAATAAAGGCACGTGTTAGAGTATAAGTAGAAAATTAACCTATGTAATTATAGTATATATACCCTCGCGGCCTGTGTCGGTTTATAAGTTAAATTTGCCCATAGTTTCCTTATACTAGTCATGGTTTATCAAATGGTAACACGACGCACAAACAAAAAGGTAGTTAGACACACCAACGGACGTTTTAGTTTTATTATCAATCTGTGGGTACCTTCTGGGTACGGAACCCTATAAACGAAAATATCATACTCGTATTTAGCAAGCCCCTAATTATTGAGGTGTTGCCTATTAGCCGCCTCTCTTAGACTAATTTAAATAATGACGTAATGTGTCGGACAAGCCCATGCAATCGACTCGATCATTTATCTGTTTATCATCAGGTTACGCAACTTGGTTCTGTAACATCTCCCAAACACTTTCACTCTCCTCCCTCCACCCGTGGCGACCTCTGCCATGAAAGTTGCGAACTCCCCTCGCGCGGTATCCGGTTGTAAGCACTTAGACCTTTCACACGAGTTCTACGTTTATTGTCAGATTATCTGCCTTCCTTTATGCTTAGGTACCAATTCAATAATCCGTAGCGGTAGTATGTAATACCTGTTACATTGAATTTACCTAATAAAATCATATTATAAATAAATCATATTAATGGGGAGAACGGGAATAGTAGTTGGTATCTCAATGAAACGGGAAAATAAAGATGAACTAGATGCCGCCCCGCGACTTCGTTCGTCCGCGCGGATTTCCATCCAACTATTCTCATGCAAACTTTCATCGCCCGGTTGCAACCCTTTTCTACACCCCCTTAACATGGGTTTCATATTTCATCCTGCTATCTGCAGTGGTTTAGGCTGTACCTCATGTATCAGTAATTGAGTACGTTAGTCACATAACTGTTTTATATTTTAACATCAATCAGGTAGGTATGTTAAACTCATAGAATAGAAAGACAATCATGCTATTTTTTTTTTCATGTATAATATAAGAAAGTATTAAACACTAAGTCCTTAAAATATGCTAGTTGGTGGAAATCAGTCCTATGAACGCCATGCCACTAAGATTTTGAAATTACTATAAATCAAGTGATCATTCATATCATAAGTTGTTTATTTCATTTTTGAAGAATTTGAATGAATGTTAAACTAACGACCAATTGAAGCGATTTAACGAAAAGTAATTTCTTTTGAACGTTAACATTACAAACCTCTTTATTTTGAAATATACTTTCTATCCATCATCACAGCTAATCCGAGAGTCATTACTGCATTTGAGTCTTTTACTTGTAGATCGAGTCGCTACTGTGACTTAGGCGAAGAACACACTGAAATCGCCCGTCGCCGCGATTTTTTCGTACTATGCGCAGCTACACGGAAAAAATCGCCGCGATTTACGCGCCAGTGTGCGCCACCACCCTGCGATTTTTCTATACAAATCGATGATTCTACATACAAAGTTGAAAATCGCTGAGTCGCGTGTCGCCGCGATTTTCGCTGCAGTGTGAGATCCGCCTTATCTGTAATTTAGTAGATAAAGTAAAAGTAGAAAAACTCATGCTAATGTTCTATTGTTACTTTCGACAAAACCATTTCACCGCGACGACTTGAAAAAAGCAGCGATTGAGGTCAAATCGGTAATGTTTTTATCAATTCCTCGAGTATGTGAAATCCTACTATTTGTACATTCGCTTTCTGTTTCATGTGATGGTTAGTACTTAGTTCCATTAGCAGTTCTGATTATTAAATTCGTTCTGAGTAGTTATTCAATTTCAATTTGATTATTTAAAGTAAAATATGTCCACATGTAACCAATCTACGAGCCAGGCTTACCATCGCAGTCGGAATGAAATGCCTGAGCCGTTTTCGACACGGCCCTACATCCATAGATAGAGCGGCATCACCGTTTGCGACAGTTGATGGGAGATTATTCTGTTTACCTACATGTGAACCACTCTGGCCCTGAGACTTTGGTATTACCGTATGTACGCGACTTATCCTATGCGTACATCGTACAGCTCAAAGAGCATCGTTTAGGTCTTATGACTCAACATTGGCAACGAAAGGTGGTAACTAGCAATTGTAATTTCCAAATGGAAATGCATACATATTTATGTCCGCTCAAATTTCCATATAAACGTTATATGCGATGTCAATGGCTGCCATCGTTATTTTCTGTTAAATAGCGAATGGTTAGAAGCTAAGTATCATTTCACCAAATAGCCTCTCACGATGCTACTGGGACCATTAGTAGTCGGATCTGCTGATCATCAATCAGCGCGATATTTACCGATTGTCGGTTCATTCACCTCAACATCAAGGTCCCAAGTTAAGCAATATTTTCGCGTCCGACGAAACCCACTCATGCACAATGATGCACATTTCCAAGTACGATGCACTAGGTTGGAGGAATAAGAGCGCGTGATGTGAATGTGAGAGCGACTATCTGTCGAGTGTACGAGTAGATCTTATCTGAACGTAAGACCTTTTAACCACTCCCCTGTAAAGCGGCACGGACAATTGAAATGTTCATATAAGAGTCTATAGGGCTATTAATCCTGTAATGTTAGATTTTAAAGACATGGTTTTGTCTGCTGGGACTTCAAATCTCGCTTAATCGATCAAAATAACTGATGTTTAGAATTAAGGATCTCGGAATAAATAGGTATGCAAACCGTTAGTCACGTTAGTGTAAATCTGCAGGATGCGAAATTGTTCAAATTAACGATCTATTAATTTTAATACAATGACATGTACGTGGACTGGACACACGTATACGCGTAACAAATCAATATTTTTCACTAAAAAATCAACACATTATTTTGAAAGATCTCGAAGAGCATTTTTCAAATCAAATAATTAATACAAAAACAAATACGAAAATCCCAAATGCCTAAAATATTTGTAAAGTTCCGTCTATTTTCTTTTCTCCAAGCAATGAGACCACCCTTTTAAATAAATAAAAAATAATCTTCCAAATCGGTCCAGCGGTTTTCGAGTAATCGGGAAAATCAAATCTTCACTCGAAATTAATATTAATGACTTGTTATATTATCTCGTTCCATCAAAATCAAAACTTAAAAAATTACGAGTTTCTTAGTTAGATGTTAGATTATTTCAAAATCTCAGTAGCAGCAAAAGATATAACTACATCGTGCAGTGCAGTAGTTATTTACGACACCTTTAAATACTGCACTGGTACCTACCTACTGGGTTCACTTGATAGCTCCTTCTAACTACTAATGAAACACACATTGACTGCGACTAACTGCTAATTGGGCCGATTTTTATTTTTCTGTCGTTTGTTGTATTACTTTCGATTTTTGTGAAAATTGGAAAGTACGTAGATAGAGGTCACCCCCTGTGTATGAAAAACATAATTTCCCGAGTCCATATCCCTTTTAAAATAAATAATTGGAAGTTTCCATATCGATGGTCTAGCTCACACTCACACTCATTAAATTTTTTTCGCCAATGAAATTGCAACTTTATGATTGTTGTACCTACTAACGTGCTAATTACGAATTAGGACGAGTGTGAACTAGACCATCGTGCATCGATATGTTGTGTCAAATGTGCCCACATTCTGGTTCTCATTTCAAATACGCCTGATAATATGATTTTATAAGCAGTAGTGTGAAAATATGAGTTTATATTCATATTTTGTCCCATTGAACTAGTTACTGATCTACTAAAACATTGACCGTTGTAGATAAGTAGAAAGAAAAATACCTTTCGATTTGAGATCTAGAAATAAACAAATATATTTAGTTCAGCTAATAAAATGCATATGCAATATGTTAGAGTATAGTATAATAATACTCATTATATTTCACGCTTCATGTAAACAACAATGTATGTAGTACTTTGTAATGTACTGGGAACATATAGTATAAAGTAGATTAGAGAGATCATCAGGTATATACAACTAATACAATTAAAACAAGGTTTTACAGAACTAGGAAGTAAATCATATACCAAATGGAATTAATACTATGACAAGCAAAAAAGAATTGAATTGTTAAAACCTATCGTTTCATATTTTTTCACTTCTAAATCGAGTCGAGCCACGAAATCATTTACGTTTATACTCGAAACATTTTCATGACAATGATGCGACTGGATAGGTTCTTCGGTAGCGTTGTAATTTTCCGAGTCATTAAATGTTGTCAGAGGCTCATAAAGACCCCACGTGGGCCGGCTCGCGCGCCTGTTTTTTGCCAAGCAGCACGTCGTTCATCATTGCGCGTTTATTTATTATCACTCTGGCCTTGGCCGTGAACGGTCGCGAGGACACTGCCGAGTGGGCAACCGCGCGATGATTACATACAGAGTTAGTCGCGATGTGAATTAAGATTGACACGACAAAAAATGCACACTGTACTCGCCGCCAGGGGCCGGGCCGTGCCACCCAATCAACAATATTTTAATCGTAGCGCGGCACAAAAACCAAATGAATATTATAAAATTGATAGAAGTATTAGTTTAAAGAAAAACAGCAATATATAGTATTAAAATGGAATTCTGGTAAGCTTTATGCGTAAAATGGTATAGTTCGAAAACTTTAAAGTCTTCCAACTTCACTATTTTACTTGACTTGCAGAAAGAGCATAGTTATAAAAAAAAGCCTGAGTGCATTCAGCGATAGCATATTATGACTTCCTTTTCGCTGCCAAGTGGGTGTCTCTCCCCGATGGGTGACACCTGGTGCGGATTGATTATTGCATGCATTATATCAATAATATTACTCGGCTTATAGGTATAGAAAGAGGATAATTATACATTCCTTGTCAATTTTCGATTTATAAGAAAAAGTGAAGTCGAACACTGAAACCCGTAGCAATCGATACAAAAATTGTAAAAAACCGTTTAAAAACAGCCCCCTGCTGAGACCGTCGGAGCGCAACGACAAACGATCATCAAAATAGCGTGACACCAAATAATGTAACCATGATGTCATACCATCACTAATTATAGTAAAAGTTCGTGACCATCGCACGCCTCGCTTACTAATGCATGTTTAAACAATTATCCCGACAAGAGTCTTCAATAGACGTTCGAGATCACAGAAATGGCCGAATAAATCATTTCCAAATTTTTTCAAGTCTTTCAATTAGTTAACTACCTGCTGTACAGTCGAGTTCATTTACATCTACGCATATAAGAGAACAAAAATATCTGAACACGCTTTTATGCTTCTGTCAATAGCGTCGTGTTCAGATATTTTGGTTCCCGTAAGTGTGTAGATGTAAATGAACTCGACTGTACCTTCGGATTCATAATAAGGTACCTATCTTAACATTTTGCTTTCGGATTTTAATTCAAATATAACCTTTTAGTAATTGAGGGCTACAATTAAGAACTAAGAGTTGAAATTAGGTAAATATTCATTGATTAAAAGAATAACAACAAAATAATACAAGCTTACCCTGCTGTATCGTGTCATCATCCAAGTCATAGGCGTTTCTTCGCTTTGCACGATTTATCCTAATAATTGTAGCTAAATTGACGTTTTTTTACCCAATTGCGCGATGCAAAGGAGAATAATGTGTTTATCAGTCTATATATCTATGTATGCATGATGTGTGTTTGTTTGTTCCTTTGTGGCAGTCTAAAGACCAAACGCATGGGCCAATTTTGATGACTGTTACGTCAATCGATTCGTGAAAAAGAAAAAATGCAAAGCGACGTACTATGTCGAGTGGGATCTCATTGAAGAGGGATGTGAAAATCATTAGGTATTAGGTTTCTTTGTAATTATTTATTTCGAATGACCATTTAGGAACTGTAATGATTTTTTTTTTTTTTTTTTTTTTTTTTTTTTTTAATAAATATTAGGGGACAATCTTACACAAATCGAACTAGTCCCATAGTAGATAGATTATAGATTTAAAGTCGTTTAGTTAAAAGCAGTCGGGTTTTTTGTGTATTAGTTATGTAGATTGCAGATAGACCACTTGATGTGATCAACGGCACCGAGGTACATGACACCTAATTACCACCAAACCACAGAATAGAAGGAAACCATGAACTTACTGATATATGTATTCTTTTGACGAAAAAAAACCTGTCAAGGTAGGCATAGCCGCACGACATCATAGTTCCCTGTGTTAGCAATATAGCACCTATTCACATTTTGATTTTATAATTTTAATTGTTAGCCTTATTATCTCTTTTGATATATGTACAGATCGCGAGGTTTATGTTAATTAAATACGTTTTTAGGGTTCCGTACCTCAAAAGGAAAAAAATGGAACCATTATAGGATCACTTGTGTGTCTGTCTGTTTGTTTATCACAGCCAATTTGCTCCGAAAGTACTAGTCCGATTGTTTTGTAGTTGAAATTTGGTACATATATTAAGGTTAATGACCCAAACACGGACATGTCACGAAAATTTATGAATTTTAATCATGGGGGCCACTTTTGGGGGGTCAACTAAAAAATAAAAAGTTAGCGAACTATATCGTGTGACATATTAGATGAAAGGGCTCACTGTGAGAATCTCAAATATATTTTTTTTATAATTTTCATATCAATAGTTTTGAAGTTATTTAAGAAAATAGGCAAAAATTGTCCTTCCCCCCTTATCTCCGAAACTATTGGACGTAGAATTTTGAAAACAATATCGAAACACATTACAGACAACAGACAGACAACACAAACAACAAACAACACAACAACAAACAAATTACAGGCAAACCTATAAGAAGTCTGTGCAATAAAGTATAATTGGTTCATATTGTTTTGAAGGTACGGAACCCTCTCCACGCGGGTCTAACTCGCACTTGTCAGGTTTTTTTTATTACTTATAACTTTTTTTAATTTAGACATTTGATATCGACTAATACAATTTAAAATGAAATACAATTTATTAAAATACTATATATTATGATATGACATAATTATGATTCTACGCGTATAATCTTGGATAGCATTAATTGGATAGGAATATGAATAGATTAGATTAATTGTGACCGGGGTTTGCCGTCATTTCACAAATGATCATTTAACAAATAACGATTCACAAACTATTAATTTCACAGACATACCATTTCTCAAAATCCTCATTTTATAAATGATTATTTGACTAATGTTCATTCAGAAATTGTAACACTTTGCAAATATATTGAATATTAAATAATCATTTAACAAATGTTTAATTCACAAACAAACCTTTTTCAAAGTAGTTATTTTGCAAAACTCCGACGAATTAAAAATTATTGTTTGATTAATACTGTATTTCTGCAATTTTTATTAGGGACAAATTACTTAAAAAGCATACAAGTAATTATTTCATACAAATCTGACTGACGACTCTCTGACTCTGACTCTGTCTGACTGAGGACTGCGGTGACTTCGGTGCAGAAAACTAGTTACTAAATATTGTTCCTGATGTCGTTTTACTTTAATGCTCGAAACATGCTTGTATTATGGTCGCAAGATACCTAACACTACTCCTCGCTTCGCTCGTCGTCGTACCTAATAGCGACTCTGAAAATATTTTTCCTTATTGGCAGTAAATCGGAAGGGTTACATTTAACATAATTACAGATTTGTACTGTGACTAACAATACGCAAACACCACAAAATACATTTACAATTTTAGATATTGCCGTCGTGTCATATCTTGGCTAACCCAAACCATGCATTTTATTAAACGATAATTTACCAAACGTTGTTTTGCCAATAGTTGTGATTAATAAATGAATAATTTGTCAAATAATGATTTGTAATGTGAATTTTTATCAAGTAAATAATTTGTGTAATGAACAATTAGTAAAACGTTATTTTGCGAATCGACTAATTTGCTATTAGTTATTTTGCCAAACGGTGTTTTTAAAATGAATATTTGTGAAAAGTTTTTTGTGAAATGATTGGCTACCTGTGACCGATTTATTTGTGGTAGTAATCCTGTTATAGTAGGTACGAGGGTGTCAATTGCATCAATCAGTAGGTCGAAAGCGCCGCCTACCTACTGCCGCCCGTCGCACGCATAGGTACTTCGTTCCACTCGCACATCCGCTCGTGTGCTCACTCAATTTGCCTTTGCTACTGGAAGTAATTGCTTGCAATTATGATCTACCCATCTTATTACGTATATTTCCTGTCACTTTAAACGGCTGTAACTACAATGATTTATAAAATGGGTCTTATCCCTAAAAGAGGAACCGGTACAACCAAAGCTCAATCGGTCAGATCCCATTATAGTACATTGTGCACCGAGGGTAGTAAGAAGGGGATTACTAACGAGAGTCTATTAAGAGCCCGACGCCGTAGGCGGAGGGCTTTTAATGACTCGAGTTTGTAATCCCCTTACTGCCCGTGGTACACACAATGTTTTTCATCACATTTGCGAGGAAAAAAAATAAAACATAAAAATCAAATAAACTAAACGCACCCGCTAAGAGACAACTTCAGCTGTCAACATTTTTCAATATAGTCTTCCACAGATAATGCTAAGAACTGCGTTTAGTTTTTAAACTTGACAGGCAATGCCGCCAGATTGTACCGATTTTCAAAATAAAATTTTAAACTAAATTAATTTAATTGCATTAAAATAATTGCAAAAATTACTGAAATAATAGTAAAATATACCATATAAGTTTTATATACTCTAAAATTGGTTTTGTAGCCAAGTTTTGAAGATGTGAAATAAACCTTGGCTGATTTGAAACCTCCTTAGTCTGAAGTGACGTACGGGTTGGTTCTATATTTTAAAACTAAACTCATAACTCCCACGGGAGTTATAGATTTTCATACAGTTTTTCCTCCCGTGGGAGTTATAGATTTTTATAACCCACGGGAGGTAAATCGGCTCGAGCTGGTCTATAAGCCCGCGTGTTATAACACCCTTTACGAGCAAGTGTGATGAAAATTTAATTGCGTACCTGGGAAGCGTAACACTGTATGTACTATTGTTTTCCATACTTACAGTGTTATGCTTCTAAGGTACGGAATTGGAGTTACTCTATAAAAAAAACCTAGCGATGCAACATTTAGTTACTAAAAAGCTGGAAAAAGTAGATGACCTGGCAAGCTACAGAGTTGATGAATTAATGTTGAGAAGATACGCATAACTATATTTATCACAAATATGATTAAATTACTCGCTCGTGGCTTCGTTCGCGGAGGTGACATAAGTTAAATATATCTTATTTGCTTCGGCTTAGACGGATAAAAACGTATCCTATATGTTAACCGGGGTCATAATCTACCTGCATGCCTACCTAGCGTCATAAACTATTTATTTACGTTTTATTACTTATTTTTAACTCTCCCCAATTACTTTTTAGGGTTCCGTACCTATAAAGGAAAAAACGGAACCCTTATTGGATCACTCGTGTGTTTGTCTGTCTGTCACAGCCAATTTGCTCCGAAAGTACTGGTCCGATTGAGTTGAAATTTGGTACATATATTAAGGTTAATGACCCAAACACCACGGACGTGTCACGAAAATATATGAATTTTAATCATGGGGGCCACTTTGGGGAGGGGGGGGGGGGGCGGGTCATCCAGTCTGCTAGTTAGAAAATAAAAATTTCAACTAACCAACCGGGTTGTTGGTTAAGGTGGTGGACAAAGTGTGTTTGTTGTCCGTGAGTAATAGACGGCCTAGCCGTCGTGGTTCTGTCTTTTGGTTATTGGATATTATACATACCTTCAAATCTACTTTGTAATTTTTGTATTTGCACACAAACGATTTTGATGTTACATCAGCAACACTGCTTTCGTGAATTAAGTTCCTGTCTCCAATTATTAGCTTTGTGATTAAATCACCGCCGGAGGTCGTCGTCCTAATCTCTCAACTTCTGAACGACGGGCTTAATACTATATGATTCTTTTTAAGTATAGGTACTATAGCTTGACGATGTATCGTCATATTTTTTTATGTTGAGTTGTTTTTGTGTCACCTTGGGTAGAAAATAAAGGAATTTACCGAGTCTTCGTTATATTTTCGTATCCGCGTTTCTTACAAATTTTTACAAAAATGTTTCGCACCTATACTATAGGTACTTAGGTACATAAAAATAAGCTCAAAATATTGATTACCCAACAACTATCCTAAAGCGACATCCAAACGGCGCTTTTGTTGGGTATTCAAATATTAATTATATAACTAGAAACCTACTCGGTCAAAATCTCCTTGCAGTATGCATTTGACTAATCAGATATAATGACTCCAGGAAAACACGAACTGAATACGGCTGTCGCCCGTGTATTGAATAAACACAAGATTGTATTTGTCAATGTCACATTAAGAAAATGGAAATAGATGCAATGGCTTCATAAAGACAGGCAGAAAGATAGCAAATATTCGTGTATGTGCGTTGAGTAGTCGCCTCACGCAGAGCAGCACGATCCGCCGGCGAGTGACACTGTATTTTTGCTCGTAAATCCAGAAGGACAATGACAACGGGTTGTAAAGGCTCGGTCACGTATACTGACGGAGACTTAAAAGCGTGCACGAAAATATGGAGAATTCGCCGAATCCATTTAGCATCCCATGTGTATCTCCAAATCATGAAAAACATTTAACGTATATTTACGTTAAAATCATTTATTAATAAATACTACTTTTGCTACTTTTATTTTGTTTACAAAGTAAGATGGTTTTAATTCTAACACGCAATTCAATAGGCTGTATACCGGTTTTCGCTCGATCGGCTCCCCGGCGTCTAGCGAAGATGCTATAGTCAATGGACTGAAAATGTTTTGCATAGAATTGATTAACCCTGTGCTCCCAGGTCGTTTGATATTAGTTTCTGTTTATGGTGTTATGTCGACTAGACTCTAGGCCATAGGTTCCCAAAGTGGTCCCTACCATCCCCCAGTGGGCGTTGAGGATTCCCAGGGGGACGCTAGGAGTCTTGGAAGAAATTGGGGGGCGTTGATGCTATCCAGGGGGGCGCTATACAGGGTGTCCCTAAAACCAACTTTTATACGATCAGGGCTGATAGACCAGCTCATAAGAACCTAGATTAAGCAAATTTGACTTCAGTAAAAATCTCTTAGTTTTCGAGATATTGACGTTTTTGTAAAACTCGTGCTAAGTGATACCCTGACTCGGTGTTTTGAGTGTCATTGCTAAAATATCAAGTATTTTACAAATCTGTATTTTGCTATGTGTGGCCAAATAACTATGCTATTGAACGTATTTTCTATTTTTGCTAATTTATTCATGCTGTGGACACAGTACAATAACAAAAAAAAATTATTCGATTTTTTTCAAATTTCACCTCTGACTTCGAACTAGCGTGGTGAAAAAAAAATGTACCAACATAACCAGGCACTCAACGTAAAAAAATTGCGCATTTATTGTAGTTTCTAAAATGGTATAAAATTTACTAAACACTGTAATAATTTTTGAAATAATGATATTTTGTTACAAAATTAACTGTCTGCCGCCTTCATCTCATACGATCCGGTTGAACTAAGTTTGCACCTGGCGTGCTTGACATCACATACAAATTAGGTGCAAACTTCACGTAATCGTCAATATCTCGAAAACTAAGAAATTTTTATGAGATCAATTTTACTCAGTCTCGTTTTTTATGAGCTGGTTTATCAGCCCTGTTCGCCATTTTGTAAAAGTCGCGAATTTTGATAGCCTGGATCAGTCTTTCGAATGTCATGACTTCAAATTTCAGTATTTTCTTAATCTGCTTTTTGTTAAACATTACTTAATAATTATGCTATCATACCTTTTCTGTTCGAAATTCAAATTCTACGAAATTTAACCAATGGAATATTGTAGTATAACCTCCTTTTGAATTAAAATGCTATTATCTTAAAAACTACGGTGTCTAGTGTGTAAAATCTTACTATTTTAAACTACATTATTTTTTTTTATTTTAGCATGGTAAATTTGTTTTCAGTATTACGCGATTCAAATCCGAGGTCATATTTTGAATCACGTAAAATCTAATTTATTTTGATAAGGTATGATAGCATAATTATTAAGAAATGTTTAAAACAAAAAGCAGATTAAGAAAATACTGAAATTTGAAGTCATGACATTCGAAAGACTGATCCAGGCTATCAAAATTCGCGACTTTTACAAAATGGCGAACAGGGCTGATAAACCAGCTCATAAAAAACGAGACTGAGTAAAATTGACCTCATAAAAATTTCTTACTTTTCGAGATATTGACGATTACGTGAAGTTTGCACCTAATTTGTATGTGATGTCAAGCACGCCAGGTGCAAACTTAGTTCAACCGGATCGTATGAGATGAAGGCGGCAGACAGTTAATTTTGTAACAAAATATCATTATTTCAAAAATTATTACAGTGTTTAGTAAATTTTATACCATTTTAGAAACTACAATAAATGCGCAATTTTTTTACGTTGAGTGCCTGGTTATGTTGGTACATTTTTTTTTCACCACGCTAGTTCGAAGTCAGAGGTGAAATTTGAAAAAAATCGAATAATTTTTTTTTGTTATTGTACTGTGTCCACAGCATGAATAAATTAGCAAAAATAGAAAATACGTTCAATAGCATAGTTATTTGGCCACACATAGCAAAAAACAGATTTGTAAAATACTTGATATTTTAGCAATGACACTCAAAACACCGAGTCAGGGTATCACTTAGCACGAGTTTTACAAAAACGTCAATATCTCGAAAACTAAGAGATTTTTACTGAGGTCAAATTTGCTTAATCTAGGTTCTTATGAGCTGGTCTATCAGCCCTGATCGTATAAAAGTTGGTTTTAGGGACACCCTGTATATGAAAATAAAAACTTAATTCACAATATCGACTACAGTACAATTAGATTTTTACATTCGATTGTAGATTTGTAGCATCATTGCAATAGTCATATTGCTATATAATATAATTCAATCAGTCTTAACGTACTACTACTATTTGTGACTTGCTTACATGCTTTTATTTACGTATTCAAAACAACTACGTATCGACAGGAGCATTTTGCTATCACTCCATTGAGTGAATGATAACAAAAGGAAGTCGCGTCTTCCTAGTTCTGAACAACTTTCTAATACTGAAGTAGCATAATACTGGTTACTTTGTTCTCGCTACCAGTTTTAGCAATAACGTGCAGATTTTGTGGTGGTCACAGTAAAATGAAAGATGATCCTGTTTTGCAAATGTGGCGTCATAAACTACAGCATCTTTACGGTAGCTCGCGAGACGCGGACGGAGAAAGCCTATCTCAAGTATCGGAGCGCGAACAATATGTAGTGTGTTGATTTTTATCATCACCCAGCCTATCTAGTGTTCATACGACTTTCACTCAATTCACTACACGTTTGTTGATTCTTACACCACCTTGTTGTTTGGCTTGTACCGCCTTGTTAGTGCTGTCCGACTCGTGACGACCACAAGAGTTCTCGCGTGAAAGTTGGCCCGATGCGAATATTTGACTTAAGCAGTTATCGATCTCTGTAAATGGTGATAATGAAACACCTCCCATAGACCTGACAGGGTGAACAACCTTAACGCACTGTATTGTTTACGTCCAAATATGTAAAGACGTCTTTTCCACAGCGGACAGGGTTTTTTTTTACATTAAATATTCAATAAGCCGTGGGTAAAGAGGTACATTGTGACGCTGTGAGCTATGCCCGTTCGGAGGGCGCCGGTCGCGCATGTTAAACCAGGCCTGTCGTGATTTAGTGCAGGGCCGCGACTTGCACGCAGCCCACGGCCCTAATTACAAAGTGTAATGAGGCGACGCCCGCGCCCGTTGCACCGGCTTCACGCCTCTGCCATTTCTGCCCGCGCGGCTGCTGGCACCGATGAGACACACGGCTTAGTTGCGATGGACCCCGCTGACTAAACCAGAATTGGTAGAGTCAGCGGGATTAATACACATAGAAACCGCGTTAGGAAGGTTCTCAAAGCTACCTAGATGATTGCGAATATTCAACTAACACCCACAGGGCAGTCTGCACCTGATCCATGAAGCTATACTTAGGTTTCGATATGATTTTACCAAGTGCACTCTACAGCACTTAGTAACAAATATGTTGTGCCTATCTTATCTCTAAACTGATCAGCCACAAGCCCATTTAATGACGATGGCTGTGTTTAAATTATTTTTTGTTGCGTCTGTTAATAGATTACGTATCTGTGGGCACATCAGAAATTCACGAAAGCTGACTTGAGTTATTATTACATAACTAGTGGACGAAACGAGCGTTTCGTTATTTTGATTTCCGCACGAACGGCCGCGATCTGCTCGGTTACCATGCAAAAGCTTTTTATAACGAATTGACTATTTATTCATCAATTTATACGTAACTAAAATTATGTAATCAAGCTTAAAATGGCCTTGTTTTTGGAACTGGTAGCAGAATAGACCACGTAACGATGATCTTCCTTTTTCTTGCAAGTTAACGTACGAACGTTGCAAGTTAAAAAAAGCTTGTAAAAATTACTGAATTTAATTGTTGAAAACCGCGTAGATTATGATACGAGTAGGTAATTATTAAGAGCAAAAAGTGTCAAGTCCCAAAGTTGCTCAGTTTTTCGCCTGTTGTGCAGCGAATACAAGTTTTTTGAAGTAGAAAATTTGAATTCAAGCTACCCTCACTGAACCATACAACATACCAATGTATCAGAACTATACATCATATCATGCTTCGCGATTTTAATGTCGATTTCTACGGGGCTGCATCGGTGATGAGGGAAGGTCGGAGATGGTCTCTTTTAGGCTTCTGTTCTCATATGCGTCCAAATTTATAATCCTTTTAATATTTATTCTGCGAGTAAACTTCATTTTACAAGTCTATCGTTACTTTCTATCGCTTCAGAATCAGCATATATACGAGTAGATATGACATCTGGTAAGATGATGCACCGGCCAATGTAAATGATATTCATTTATGATATTAATTAAATTCTACGTTAGTGCTTTATAAAATTTGCTGCAAATAGTGATAAAAGTTTTTCGAAATAATAACATTAAGTTCCTCGTTTTGTGTGCAAACTCAGACGAACAATAGACCTACATAGGTTTTTCAGTTGGCTTTGTTCAAACAGTAACAAATGTAAATCGAACTGAGATATTTTGCTAGCGATTGCATTATCAAACGAGCAACTTTTTGCTCCCGCGAATTATGAGTGTTCGCTTAATGCTATTGCAGAATGTACGCCTTTAATTGCAAATAAATCTACAATGTACTCTCGGCTACGAGGCACGAACAACAATAACGGTATAGATATTGTTAGCTTTTTGCGATTGCGCGGAAGCTCGCAAATGAATTTTTTCAGCGATCCGATATTCGGTGGATCCGTTGTTTGAAATTAATAGCGGTGAATCTTTTTACTAGTAGGTACAAGCCTCAAGCTTATTTTTGTGCTAGATTAGTCGATCATATTTTGTTTTATTTATATTGTTGTTTTTTTTTGTTTCAGTTACTGCCACCTTGCCCCCACAAAGGCCCTGGATACCACTAACACGACCTAACAGGACACGCCCTACGTGTAAGTACCTGTATGAATCATATATTTCATACCATTTTCAATTTAGACTATTTATCCTGAAAACATAGTTAATGGAGAACTAATTTAACTCTTCAATTGACTCGTGAATGCTCCGAAATGTGTTTTAGTTACTAAAGTTAATTTCAAACGATACCAATCATATCTAGCACATGTTTTAATTTGCAAAGTACCTATTACCTTACACGATGTTATAAGATTCTTAGCGAGCGGATCATTAATAAAGTGTCATAGTGGCACGATGGGCGCGGCGCACGCGGCGCGTCCCATAAATATAATCAACCGCGACCCGCCCCGCCATCACTATGGTAATGTTCCCATACGAGAACTCGGGATACAGGATCGGTCCCGATCGTGACTCGTACATGAATCTTTCATACGCGTCCGAACCGTTATACGTACAATTGATAAGGCCATGTTTATAAACGACACATTACCTATGAAGCCTACGTTTGATTCGAATATGCTAAAACACCGACGACCGGAAATCGAAGCTTCCTTGTCCCAGCGCGGCAAACTAAATAAACTTAACTTGAAGCTCCAACGGCATTTTCGAATTAGCATTTAAATCCAAGTTTCAAAGTATAAAGAATAGGCTACTTGATGACAGTTCAAATCAGCTTCTTTTTATGAAGTGTCAAAACGCTCCGAAAGTATGTAGTTTAGTATGAAGTACTATCTTGTGACGTCATGCTCAACATGGTGCCTTATTTTTAGTTTCCGTCATTGTAAAATCGTCGGTGGCACGAAAATAAGTTTGAATGATTTTATCCGGGTTGTTTTGGGAGCGTAATTTGCTGGTTAGAGTTAATGAATTTATTTTGATTGTTGTCAAATACCCTATTAAAAAGCGGCCAAGTGCGAGTCGGATTCGCACACGAAGGGTTCCGTACTACCGACGAGCAAAAAGGCGCCAAATAACACGTTTCTTGTATGGTCCCTTTTATTTTTATTAACCTTATTTTGTTTTTATTATTTGTTGTAATAGCGGCAATAGAAATTCACATTCTGAGAACATATCATATCAAGCATCTATCTAGATATTACCATTACTGAAATAAAGCAAAATCCGCGTTTTTTGTATAAGGAACCCCTCAAATACAGACAATAAAATAAAAACAAGAATGGTTTTATTTTATTTTCTTTATTTGATCTTACAGTGAAAAAAAAACATACCCTACAAAATTACCCCAGTACTCCATACAAAATGTCAAGTCTCTACCTATTACGGTTCAAAAAATAGAGCCCTGTGACAGACTGACAGAAACACGTTTCTTGTATAGGGACCCCCTTTTCCTTTTATTTTGTTTTTTATTATTTATTGTTATAGTGGCAACGGAAAAACAGATTCTGTGAAAATTTCAAGTATACCTATTACGGTTCAATAGATAGAATCCTGTGACCTACGGACAGACAGTGCAGGCTTAGTAATAGGGTTCCGTTGGTACCATTTGGGTGCGGAACCCTATAAAAAGAGATGAATCCGATGAATCTAACATCGATTTAACATTTCTTATTTCCAATTGTAATAAGTTACATATTCTGTCTCATTTATAACCATATCATGCTACTTCGGAAATTACATTGATTAAATTGTTATTTCGGTAGATAGATAATGTCGTTATGTTGGGGCATGTTGTTTCGATGCAGAAAATTTGATAACTGTAAGTTTTTTTTATGTCTCCCTTGAGTTTCGGCTTATCGAAATTCAATTTTTTTTATATATTCTAAATAATTAGTGTTTCCATACATTGAAATACTTATGTATCTACAATGCAAGGTGTCACCTACCCTTCATGACAATTTTTTCCGTACCAAAATGGTAAAAAAGGAACCCTTATGGAGCGACTCTGTCTGTCTGTTTGTTCGTCTGTCACAGCAAGATATCTCAGGATCTACGGATGCTACCGACTTGAAATTTGGAATAGTGTTAAAAACTGCTAACCCGAGCCTATGGGACAGAAAAAAAAATCTTATACCTTTTTACTTTTTTTTAAAGGGGACCGAAATGGGATGTCGAAAATCAAAAGTTGAGTTATTATATCGAGTGGGATATCAAATGAAAGGGCTTAGTATGTAGGTTCCAAACCCATTTTTATTTTTTTTCTTAGACATGTAGTTTTTGATTTAAGACAAAAAACGTTGAAAAAAATACCATTCCCCTATTATCTCCGAAGTTACTGAACAGAAAAATCTGTAATAATTACCGATTATTAGTATTATTCTAAATATTAAATAAAACGGTTTTTCTAACTTGCAGCATTTTTTAGAAATTCGCAAATATCGTAAGACAACCTTATTTGCTCCTACTAAACTAACCGCGGCATATGTCGATGTATGGGGACAACAGTTTTACAAGAGCATAGTTAAGTTTGTCTCACCATACTGTTTTTCTTGAATTATTCACGTATCTACTGACGAATTTGTACGGAACCCTCGGTGCGCGAGTCCGACTCGCAATTGACCGGTTTTTATTTTAAATTGTTATGAAATAGTACATTGTTGTAAAAGTCGATTCCTAAAGGCCAATTCGAAAATATATGCAATAATTTCATGCACTTAAATTTAATTTACTCATTCTTTCATTCAATACCTATTTTGTAGTGATGCAACGAATACGAATACGATTATTCGTATTCGCCGAATAGTAGACATTTGCCGAATATTCGTATTCGGCGAATGCTACTACGAATATTTAAAAACTAATATAGAATAGAATAATTTATTAATTTATTAAACAACGTTTTGTCACAATTACACATTGTTAAGATACGGGAGCGGCTAGATCAGCGGTCGGCAACCAGCGGCCCGTGAAGCGCTCACTTGCGGCCCGCGAGCCTCCCTGGCTATTTTGTATGTAAAGGTCGATATATTCAGAATTGTATAAAATCACCAATTATTAACAAAGTGCGGCCCGCGTCGTTTTCGTAAGCTACTCTGTGGCCCTTGGCTGGTAAAAGGTTGCCGACCGCTGGGCTAGATGAATGACGTCATATTCAGTGACCTTGACCTTTCAGAGACTGTCTCCCGGCAGTTTTGGAGTCCAGAGTGCATGCCTAATATTATACTAAAATTTGGTGCTGGTATCCGGAAGTAATGTTTTTTTCCTTAACTCGGGGCACTATGGGAGTATTTCGCGCGCTCAAGGTTTTTGGGCTATAGTTTCTATATTTATTGACAGATTTCCAAGATTTAAACTGTGTTATGAAGCTTTATAAATTGCTTCTGTTTTTGTAGTACATTTGCATAACTTGGTGTTTTTCGTTTTGCTGTAAAACCTAAATTTCCGTATATTTTTTTCTGACATTGAAATTATTGTGTGAATAATTCCTAAACTATAACATTTATTAAATTCAAATGCAGAAGTCATTTATAGTACATTTAATTACCTTTCATTTGATACCTCTTATGAGGATGTGAGATGTGTAGTTTTGTCACAATTAAACATTCTTAAGAACGCGGGAGGGACTAGATGAATGACGTCATATTCGGTGACCTTGACCTTTCAGAGACTGTCTCCCGGCAGTATTGGGGTCCAGGGACCATACCTAACAACATACTAAAATTTGGTGCTGGTATCCGGATGTACACTTTTGTCCCGTAACTCGGGGCACTAATAAGGGTTCCTTGTTTACCATTTTGGTACGGAACCCTAAAAAGAAATCGCCTTAAACCAGAACATCTACAAATTTAGAAGAATAGAAATTCATCAAATAAATTAAGTATTTTATTACCATGGCGAGATATTCGTATTCGTATTCGCCGAATAGTAGGTTTGATATTCGTATTCGTATTCGTAAAAGTAGTATTCGTTGCAATTAGTGATGTATATAGCTGTGTGTGTAATCATTCGTCTCAACTCTTGTGCCGATACCTATACCATCGGAAGTGCCAATTGTTGCTTTATTTTTAATTTTGCGAAATACTAACAGGAAAGTGACTGTATGGAGTATTTAATTTTTAAAGTCACGTACACGGACTCGCGGCGCGCTGCAGCACAGCTCGCGGTCTGATTGGTCGATATAATGTCGCCGATGGCGTGCTTTCATTGGTCAAATTGCTGTTGTAAACTATCCAAGAATATAATTATTGGCGTGTTTGATCCCATTGCTGACCTAGTGTTTCGTTCGCTGTCCTAGGACTCTTTGCAGACCATCTATTAGCTACCTTTCCGAACTGTGGGTTGAAGAATACTTTTAAGAAATGTATCAATCCAGGAACGATCTTGTCAGATTGCTAAAAAGAATCTTTAAACCTAGTGTTTTAGGAAAATAGCTCAGCTGGCATTAACATTAAATATCCTTATCAGTTTTTTTCTGGAGAAAAGACACGAGATATCAAATTCAGCATATTTTAAATAAGAATCGCATGATATTCGAACAATAGCACCAGTAGTATATCAAAATGTCTTGCGCTGGGCTGCAGAGTGTCACAATCCGTGAGTTATGCAGTGGGTACAAGTGCTGTTTTATTTATTTGACAATAAAATGTATTTATTCGATATGACCCTTCACGATATGCGACTTTGTCTCAACTGTCGCGTTGTGCATCGGTACTACAAATAGTTCAGACAACTGTAGTGTAATAAAGTGGTTCTGATGCTTGTTTTTTTAACGATACATCTGTAGCATTATTATGTTGCATTTTTTTTATAAAATAAGTGAAACATATTTTTATAAGTGGCTAAAATATGCTAGTAAAGAGCCGCATAATGGTTTTTTTATTATTTTTGTACGTACGTGTGTAGGTAGGTGGCTATGTGACTCAGCACATCAAAACATTCAATTTCAGCAAAAATATAAATGGAAGCATTAGAGATTAATCCTCAATTACGCTAATGCGATTTCCTAATCTTTACAAACGATATTACAGGCAACCAGTATTTCAGTGAAACTAAAACTCTTTTCTAGAATGCAATGGCTTCTTCGGCGCGCAATATGCTTTTATTAATCACATGGATGGTAGAGATTCATGAGAAGGTCGTAATTTTTTATTATTTGCAGATATCATGACAACTCGGCCCAAGTTCATGTGTACTGTTAATTCTCTAAATTCTCTTGAAATAAATTTAATTCGTGTTTTGTTCATCAATAAAAACTGTAACCAATTGTAACTGCTCAACGGCACACTGATTTAACATACGGTAAATCATTCACGTTAAGGCCTGATGCTATTCCCGGGGTAACTGCAATTGCATTTAACCCATTACATGTGATTAATGGGCATACATGAATCTTACAAATGCGATCCGTACTTTCTGCGCACGTCGGGTTACTCGTATATTCCCGAGAGAAATCCTACGCTTCGAGCGTCCGGTGAAACAGCGCATTGATGCTCTGGATGACTTCTCGTTGGCGTAAATTTACAAATGATGCGTTTATTGATCACGTCTATCACGCCACTTAGGTATGTTTGAAGTCGTAGCTAGCGTCTATTGTGCAGGTTTCAATAAATACTGTTATTAAAACGTTCCGAGGTCGCCACCAGGCTGGCATGATTGCTAACTGTTATGATAATATGATTAAACAAATGCACCAAGTAAAAAAAACCGGTCAAGTGTGAGTCGGACTCGCGCACCGAGGGTTCCGTACAAACTCATGAGTAGATACATGAATAGTTCAAGAAAAATTATATGGCGATTAGTTTAGTAGGAACAAATAAGTATGTGTTAAGATTTTTGCAAATTTCTCAAAAACGGAGAAAATTAGGAAAACCGTTATATTTTTCCTGTAATATATAGGACGACATTAATAATTGGTAATTATTACAGATTTTTCTGTTTAGTAACTTCGAAGATAATAGGGGGGGAATGGTATTTTTTTTAACGTTTTTCGCCATAAATCAAAAAATACTTATTTAAAAAAAATTACAAAAATAGTGTTTTAATCTTCAAATCAAGCCCTTTCATTTGATACCCCACTCGATATAATAGCCCTACTTTCAATTTTCAAAGTCCCGTTACGGACCCCTTTAAAAAAAAAGTAACAAAGTTACAAGATTTTTTTTACGTCCAATAAGCTCAGGTTAGCGGTTCTTAACACTATTCCAAATTTCAAGTCGATAGCATCAGTAGATCCTGAGATATCTTGCTGTGACAGACGGACAGACAGACAGACAGAGTCGCACCATAAGGGTTCCTTTTTTACCATTTTGGTACGGAACCCTAAAAACGGTTGTGATGTGATGTAACCAGCAACAGCGTGGCTCACTCCGCGATTTCTCCGCGCGGCTACTATAGCTTGGCAACTTCGTTGGTGACACTCATATGTGTCCTTTTTGTTATGTGCAGCCGTAACTACTTATACAAGTTACCGCCAACACGAACGGCGACCGACGGAGGCAGCCTCCCCAGGCCGCCGTTCGTGTTGGCGGTGTCTTGTGTAAGTAGTTACGGCTGCACATAACAAAAAGTACACATGTGAGTGTCACCAACGAAGTTGCCAGGCTATAGTACCAAATGTTGCCTCTCCGGAGGGGCTTAGTCAGCGATCAGAAAGAGCACACGTTATACGTTAAAGATACGGTCGAGTGCGGTGCGTTCCGTGCGAAACGAACGTCAGTTTTGTTGTTGAGAAAATTCTGTAGGTATAGTCTGATTTCTAATTCAAGACCAAAAAAACTACGGCATATCTGTCACTGTCAAATGTGTTTAAGTTACTTATGTCATTGTCAAGTGAACATTTCAGAGACCCAACTATTTTATATCAATAATTAAATTATTATTAATATATTTCTTAATTGTGACTAATATTTTTGATAAAAAGTAAATAATTTTAAGGAACAGTGGCAAGAAAATTTAATTAAAATAAAATTAGGTCCTCAAGATTAAATAGTCTATAGCTTAGTCGGAAGTGTTACAAGTAGGTACAATAACATTTTTTCTACCAAAAATCAACTGTGCATGTATATTAATTCGGACATCTTATATTTATGTAAATAAGTAACAGAGACTTGTTTATTTAAATTTAAAGTTTAAAACTATATATTAACAATATCAGTGTAGTATTTTAATAATTAGATAAATACCATTATACACTTACGCTTTTGTAGTGGCAACCCACATTGGTCTTGAATTAGAAATCGGACATAGTCTAGTACTATGCCCGATTTCTTATTCTGTGTTATATGTATGTTATTCTATGCCAGCACTGTTATTTCAAACCCGGATCAATTTAAGTCGTTCTCTTCCTATGGATTGGCTTTACGTCCACCTGAATGTTAAAGAAAACTCGTAAAGTTGTTCCAAGAATAACAATTAAATACTTTATGAATAAACTTCCTTCCTCTTGTAATATTTATGCTAAATTTGGTGGGCTTAATAGTAATTTGTATGCGCATAAGTAATTATCTTATACACACGTTTTTTTAGAAACTGCATCATTTAGCCTTCCCGTAAGGGTAAACCTCTTTATTCATAATTCAGTACCTAGAATAAACCCAATTTTAAACTGAACTAGGGGCGTTCTAATTGTGATGATATATGCGCACTATACTGCTAATTGTGATGATGTTTCAATATGTGAGAGAATAGTACATTACTTACATACCGAGGCCAGTAAAGTAAGAAATGTTCAGATCACATGTAAACGATGATGCCGCTTTCTGGCTCCGTCGAACAGAAAAATAGTATACACTTGGCCAGGAAATAAGAAAGCCTCAGATCACATGTTTGTCGTCATTACATGTGATCTGAGACATTTCTTACTTTACTGGCTCGGTATGTAATGTACTAATGCAATACTCGTGTATTCGCTCTCATTTCTAACTGGTGACTAAATCATAGATTATAATTAGGTAATACAACACTTTTTGTGTAGTTTTTATACACTTATTTTTTTGTGAACATAAATATGTTGGACGGGCGTTCAGTTTTAAGATTGCTTTTACTCTACATATAATTATTCCAAACTAGCTAGGATAAATATCCGCGGCTTCGCCCCGTGTTGTTCCCGTTATTTTCCCAATGTAACTACATATTTACAGGACTTGTAGGTGTAGGGAGAAGTAAGAAGTTCGGTATCGATACTTTTATTTGAAGCTATTTTACTCCAAAACTATGCACGCCAGCGAAAATCGTATAAGGACATTGGCGAACCATTAAGACATGGCAAATTAACAACCTATGTTAACTGAAATGGGTGTAGTAAATAACACTCAATTGTTCATGTTTATTGCAAAGCACAATCTGTGTTGACTCGATTTTTTTTTCTGTCGTAAATCAGTTCTACTATTTGTGAGGAACAAATATCTATATGACACCTAATACATATGTATAAGTTTAACAGCCACAAATTGTAATCAAAAGTAGCAGATCGCCCTAAGCATTGAAAACGCTCTATACAAAACGGTAGGAATTTATGACGTCATCCGTCCCGTCGCTGTACTAAGTCTGTATGAAGGTGGGTTTAGACCAAACGAATTCTAACACATTCTAACCCCACTCTATCAAATTCTTTGTGTATCAAATTCTTTGTGAATTTATGACGTCATCCGTCCCGTCGCTGTACTAAGTCTGTATGAAGGTGGGTTTAGACCAAACGAATTCTAACACATTCTAACCCCACTCTATCAAATTCTTTGTGTACACCCAAATAATTTGGTAGAGTGGGGTTAGAATGTGTTAGAATTCGTTTGGTCTAAATCCACCTTGAAAAAATTGCATTTTGCCATTTTGAGCACGAAAAAGTGCGTTTAATTAACCACGTAGTTGTCGTATATTTATTTTTTCAGTGTTATTTAAGCATTCTTATTAGCGTTTTAGCAAGTGTAATTTTTCTTAAAGACGATAAAAAAATATCGTTTTTTTTAAACTTTATGGTCTCATAACTTTATATTTTTTATACATTTTTGTTTATTTCTTTTATGTTATGATAATTTAGTATTTTCCAATCCATGTGACTATATTATGTTGTAAAATTCAACATTAGTCAACATCCCAATTGTTCACATGAGCGACTTGGCTTCGGCTTCTTCAAATTATTCGGCTAACGTAATAATTAGAACAGATGTACGCTCTCATACGAACGGACCATATGTTGCACTCCACGATGCATCATGTTCGCAATAGTGCCTCGATCCACCGCAATTATGGGCTTTCTTATGCAAATTATTATAAACGACTACGGCTCTAGTGCAATGTAATTGTCGAGAACGTATTTACCTGCCAATGTTCCGACCCACCCTATGATTAAATCTATGTTTGTGTTAACTTTCTTCATCAGCTCCATACTGCAAGATAAATAATAATAATAGTTATTTATTTTGACAAACTTGGATCATAGTGTTAGTGACATTACATTTAAGTACTTAAAAATAGTGTTAGTTAAACATTTTACTTAATATAACTTAAACCTATTTACTGGCCGTTTTGACAGCGCCTCGTACGTGAAGCTGACAACAATAGTTCAGGTACGGGCAGTCTAGCCTGTTCGCGATCATGCTCAGGATACTGTTGGTGATGGCACGACCTCTCCGCATTGTGCATCCCGCACATCGTTTACGCATAAAAAATGGTTTCGGCTACTATTTTAACAAAAAAAACATTTAAAATCGCATGATATTACATATTTCGTTAATGAAAGGTAGAATCTTACGATGAGCAATGCAGTGGCATTGCATGTAATTGAAACTCCTACTAACAACGCCTTGTTAACTCCCATTCAAAATTCTTATGTTATATGTATTGCTGATTACGCGACGTCTGCGGTGCCAGAGAACTAATGAGACCTTTAAAGCATGTACGAGTGCTTTAATTTTATAACCGTCTTTCAAAAGAAACACTTTTATTAAAGGGTACCTCTCCGAGGTGGTCTTATTGCAAAATCTAGATCTGATAGGTTCTTTGAGAAATCGAGGGAACTCTTCAAATATTATAGGCACACATATAGCGTTTTGGGTATTGTTCATAATCACTCGTGCCTTTCCTATCAAAATAGGTTAATTGAAAGTTAATGTTAGTAAGAAGTTATTTTAAGATTTTTAATTTTGTAGTTATATTAAATGAAGTTAGTGAGTCGGGTCACTTCGTAATTAGGTAAGTTTAATTTCAAGAGTGTGACTGATACTCCATATCCCAGTCTACTTCTCTGTACTAATGTTTCAAACTTCTCCAAGCTGTTTCGATGTTCCGGATTTTCAAAAGTTATTTTTTTGTATAACTGTAAATAACAAAATTAACTACAGTAGGCGCAAGGTGAATTGCAGTAACGAAGGGGCCCTTCGGTACGGACCAAGCTAATCAGATATGTGTTTGTGTACTTTCTCGCACGCCTACAGTCTAGTGGATTTGTCGATTGCATATGAGTACTGTATTCAAATCTCTTAATGTAGGTATCAGAGAGTGTTAATAAACAGTAGGTACTTAAAAGAAAATTACATTATTATCTTACTTTTGAGTGAACTTTGAGAAAATACGTATACGACGACACGGGTTATACCTAATCTGTTTAATTAGATATTTATTTGACTATTCGGTAAATTGCTATTTGAAAATCTAAGTTAAGGTTTTGTTCGCATGTAAATTCTGAAATTGTATTTGAATGCCAATCCCGTCAAGGCTGGGTACCATAGTGATCCATCGTATATGAGGGATATTACGTAGGAGGTTGCAGTGGTTGTGGATGAAAACCGGTGCTTTGCGGTGCGGCACGATCGCGGCAGACACACCCACACCCGTCGTGACATGCTTCACTTGCCGTCCGACATCCGTCGCCACCACGCCCTTTCCGATTGCTTATTTTTGCTGCATGCATCTGCAGCCTGCGAACCCTATATATAATATGTGACACATCTTTAGCCCTATAAAACGCATTAAGTTTTGTTGCATACAATGGATCTGCCTGTCAAAAGTAATGTCAACTGCCCATAGCGAGACACCCCACCTCTATTGTTCGCTGATCGATGCAACACGTAGGCAACAAAAACAACACTACATATTTCATCATCGTTGTCTATTTATTTGAAATGATGACACGCGTCCATATGTTGGACGAGATTAGCATTTATTATTGTGCCGGTGACGAGCTTTCGTTTCGCTTCTACTGTTAGTGTAAGTAAGGCCTCTTATACAAAATGGTCGAGTATCGATGCGCGTATTGTTTCGCGACGTTTGGCATGTGCGCCGCGTCCCAGCACGTTGCATCGCGCATACAATGGATTCGACAAAAGCACATGCTGCGGTCGCATTGATCGTTGTTGGGTGACATTGACTCCTTGACGATTAGCATAGGCGCGAGAACGTCTTATGATCGTTATCCATTTGTCCGCACCACAGCTCCACGCACAATCTCCCGCTATTGTCCTGTCTCGCTAGCTGCTATTCTGTTGCATTACACTGCTGCGTTGCAGGTACATTTTCAGTTGATTGACGGAGACCAGGCGTGATTAAATCCAGATAATTGCATCGGCAAGGTCTTCCACGAAGTCGACATTTAGACGGCTGGCTTCATCCTCCCGTTCGCTTTTGATTCGCGTAATGAGACGGGTGCGACTGCGAGCGCGCCGCGTCCGCATAAATCTGAGATGATGGCGTGCAGCGTGAGAGTGCACAGTCGTGCTACGTTAGTTTAAGTAATAAGTGGATACGTTGAAACAACTCGACAGGGGACCCTCATCTCTAATTTGCTACCCTGTTTCAAATACGCCATCTTAGTCTACATACTTCGTTTATTATTTCTTACAGATTTACTTATCTCAATTGTCAAAAAATACTGGCAAGCTGTCGAGAACGCAAATGCATATGCTATTTCCTAATCATCAAGTATGATTGTAAAACATCCCACACGATTGGCTCGCGGGCTCGTGAAATGACGGCTTGAATGGCTGCTAAACGGCTTATTTTCATCCTCATTCGAAAGAATACATTTGAAACCCGTAATTGTTGCACGCTGGGAAAAGCTGCGAAGTCACGATACTTGGACGCGGCTGCCGGAGATATGCAATTAGACAAATACGAGCTATTGTGTCGCGTGCCGACAAGCTACAAGACACCGCGCCGCTCGCTGGCGAGGTCGCGATCGCGACGTATGCTCAACTTGAAACGACTCTCTGTTGAATTGGAACACTTTATGTGCCACGCAACATGCGCCGCCCGCCTCTGTAACTAAGCGTCAGCGACGGCTAATTGGTCTCCGAACGAGCACTTGACTCCAAACTGTTACAGTAATTGGAACAATTGCTCGATAATCAACTATGCTGATTCAAAGTAATGTTTACATTGTTTCAATTTTCAGGTATCTTCACGGTTATGTGCTACAATGTCCTCTGCGATAAATATGCTACAAGACAGATGTACGGTTACTGTCCAAGTTGGGCGTTAGAATGGGATTACCGAAAGAAAGGAATTCTCGATGAAATTAGACATTATTCCGCAGACCTAATTAGTTTACAGGTTAGTGAGTATTTTTGCTAATAATATACAGTTATACACATTTCTCGTTTTTAAATAATAAATATCTAGGTAAATATTTTGTAATATGACGTACGGTTTGCAAACTCCTTATTTGCTAAGCTTACAAGTTTGGTTAATCCTGTCCACTTGTAATTTTACCGTCATAATGATGAATTATTATGTTTTCATCACACTTGCTCGTAAAAGGTGTTATAACACGCGCGCTTATAGACCAACTCGAGCCGATTTACCTCCCGTGGGTTACAAATATCTATAACTCCCACGGGAGGAAAAACTGTATGAAACTCTATAACTCCCTCGGCAGTTATGAGTTTAGTTTTAAAAGTCGTACGTCGGTTCAGACTAAGGAGGTTTCAAATCAGCCAAGGTTTATTTCCCATCTTCAAAACATGGCTACAAAATCAATTTTAGTGTATATAAAACTTATATGGTATATTTTACTATTATTTTAGTATTTTTTGCAATTATTATAATGCAATTAAATTAATTTTGTTTTGAAAATCGGTACAATCTGGCGGTATTGCCTGTAAAGTTTGAAAACTAAACGCAGTTTTTAGCATTATGTGTGGAAGACTATATTGAAAAAGTTGACAATAAATAATTTTATTTTTGCTTTATTATTTTTTTCCTCGCAAATGTGATGAAAAACATTGTGTGTATCACGGGCAGTAAGAGGATTCCAAACTCGAGTCATTAAAAGCCTACGGCGTCGGGCTCCTGATAGACTCTCGTTAGTAATCCCCTTCTTACTGCCCTCGGTGTACAATGTACTATTATGCGTCTTTTTGCAAACTGTACACAACTAGGCTAGCTAGCTAGCTAGGAGAAGCTTTACTTAAGTTATTTGCCTATACCTTAAGTAAGACTAGTCTAGTGGTAGGTATTCATTATAACAGCAATTATATAAGATGCTTTGCTTTGTTACAGGAGGTAGAGACCGACCAATTTTACAACTTCTTCCTACCAGAACTAAAAGGAGATGGTTACGACGGCATTTTCTCACCGAAGTCGCGTGCTAAAACTATGGGGGAGTCGGAAAGGAAATACGTCGATGGTTGTGCAATCTTCTTCAGATCTGCTAAGTACGTCATTCCATTGTTTTATTTATGCAGCCTCATGAAGCTCTGCTATGCATAAAGGATCTTTATGCCACACCTGGCCATAAAGTGGCTTTTTCCGCACGCTGCGCGTACGGAAAAAGGCCGCTTTCTGGCCAAGTGTAGACATCAAATGATGTACACAACACGGGAGGTAATAAAGAAAGCCCTCGATCGCATAGTTACGTCCCTCGCTTGCAGCTCGGGCCGCAAACTTCTGCGATCTCGGCCTTTCTTTGTATTACTACCCTAGTTGTGTAATGTACTATTATGCCACACCTGGCCATAAAGTGGCTTTTACCGCACGCTTCGAGTACGGAAAAAGCCGGGTAGTGGGTAGGGGTTGAAAGTTTGTTTACCTAAGGACCGTACAATTTTTAAAGTAAAAGGTTTGAAAGTCCATGTGTAGCATATAGCAATTAGTAGATTGTTTTTTTGTGTACAAACGAAGACACGGTTAAGTGACCATCAGTAGGCCTTAATATATTGTAATAAGGGTGACAAGTGGTCAGTTAGCAGTGTCTTCGATTTTATCACATTTGGTTTTACATGTCGTTTATGAAGTGAATGTATTTTTTTTGGAAAGTGTAATTGCCTAATTATAATTTACACCGCAGACGAAGTCGCTGGCATAAGCTAGTATACAATAATACTCCATACCCGAGTAAATTGTCAAACGTGATATGAACACTTTTAATACACTCAAAGAGCTCGTATAGTTTTCTTTGTTCTATTTTGTCAAAAACTCGTAAATGTGTGTAGAGAACGTAATATTTCTAAGATCACTATGATGTTCATTCCAGATTCGCATTAGTAAAGGAACACCTTATAGAGTTCAACCAGCTGGCGATGGCCAACAGCGAAGGTTCAGACAACATGTTAAACCGCGTTATGCCCAAGGACAACATCGGGTTGGCTGCGTTGCTCAAAACCAAGGAAGCGGCTTGGGAGAATGGTGAGTGTCTTTCATTCTATTCGCAAACTATTGGCTCGATCACTGTAGACAGCTATAAATTGCATGATACATTTTAATTCATGTCGCGTTTAGGTTAGTATGGATTTTTTTCGTAATCTATCCTATTATACTGCTTTTTTTATTTTTAGGAGTTCAGTTTTCGAGCAGTTTAGATCCCTTACCAAACATCATACGATTTAATAGAATCTACACTCTACAGCATGAAACAAAATTTGATTATATTTTATCGTAATAGTGTCGTCTATTACGACCATTGTATTATCATTTCTGTAGCCGACTGATTTTTGACTTTACTTCTGTTTAACAACTTTTTATCTCGGAGGTTGAAAATTTGATGGTTAGCGATAGCAAATATATCGATATACTTAAAACAATATTAAATTTGATTATTATTGTCAGAATTATTATCCATGTAAATAGTGGGTTCGTGATAGCCTTATGCTAGTTGACGGACTTAAAACGACTTGTAATTCAAATGTTGAAACTTGCTTACGGAGCATGCATTGCTGTTTCAGGATAAGTCTTATTTTGTATATAGTAAGCTTATCATTAAGAGTAAATATTTCAAGAAATTTATGCCACTCCTAGCCATAAAGTGGCTTTTTCCGCACGCTGCGCGTACGGAAAAAGCTGCTTTCTGGCCAAGTGTAGACATAAAATGATGTACACAATACGGGAGGTAATAAAGAAAGCCCTCGATCGCATATTTACGTCCCTCGCTTGCAGCTCGGGCCGCAAACTTCTGCGATCTCGGCCTTTCTTTGTATTACCACCCTAGTTATGTAATGTACTATAATTTACCTTAAACAGCTCCTCTAAACATATCTATGTCGCAGGGCCGGGTTTCAGGTTTAGAATGGGCAAATATGAACAAAAAATGGCACGCTACTGAGGAGAAAAACTGTGCGTCTTTAAGTGGTCTACGTTTACGGTGTTTCTCCACCAGAGATGTGCTATGCTGCGAGGATGTGAAAACCCCGTTCCACCAGTGCTATTCTATGTTGACCAATGAATATGACTGATGGATATCAACGCACCCATAGCAATGTGGCATAGTACATCTCTGGTGGAAAGGCATCCTAACCCGTGCCTCAAAACGTCATGTTCCACGCCACTGACTTACGTAGTAAAGAATAATAAAATGTTCGGGCAGGTATACCAACGGACTCATCGATGCTCGGTCAACCCATCCTAGTGTGCACGGCGCACATCCACTGGGACCCGGAGTTCTGCGACGTGAAGCTGATTCAGACGATGATGCTGAGTAACGAACTACGCAGCATCCTGGACGACTCGGCGCGCACGCTGCGGCTGGCGGGCCAGCGCGACAACGTGCAGCTGCTGCTGTGCGGGGACTTCAACTCGCTTCCAGATAGCGGTACATACTTCGTTTTATACCTCGATCACCATATACATTTAGGTTGAACTTGAACCGTTTCAACCGACTCCTACCGATAACCGACCGTGCGCTTATTTAAGCGGTCAGCGAAAAATCCCAAGCGGCTGCGGCTGGAAAGTCTGGGCAATTTTTTTTATAAGTATACAAAATTAACTGTTCGTTGATTCGATCAATAATGATAATTGATAATTATGATAACAAATATGAATTATAAACAAAAGCACAAAACAACATTAATAGAAGAATCCTTGGTGTGCGAGACTGACTTCTATCAACAACTTGTCACAATAACTAACTAGAGAAGCCTTTAAGGGTGTGCCACGCAAGCACGATCCACTGTTTTCTAACTGCCTTCAGGCGCACTGCAAACTTGTTTTTTTTTGTCTGATTCCGTTATGCGAATTGGTACTCGTTAGGTAGTATTAGATGTATTTAATAAGCATCTTAAAAAGTTGCCGATTTCAATTTTATCTGCGTTTTGACATACCGCAGTTCACTTAAAAATGTACGTGAATAAAAAGAGGCATAGAAGAAAAATAAGTACGTTGTTGTATTAAAGAGGCCTGACTAAAACTTTAAACTACTTCGGAAGTTCCTTTAATTATGGTGTGTTAATTCATAAATTAAGTCCAAATCTTGTTTCTAAGTAACTGACCAGACCTTACGTATGACCTATATTTCGACATTGGCACAATACAAAGTACTTAGTTCGAATTAGACGGGTCAGTTCTCCGAGACAAACAGACCAATTAACGGTTTTCTCGGCAAATGGTCTTGTTTGTCTGTCACCTAGAAATAAATTAACGATTTCGGAGCGGCTCGCCGCAACCACCGCGACCGTTCGCTTTCAATAGGTTTCTACTTTGCTTAGATAATGGTCTGATTAAACAATTTTATTGTATGGTGGGTTGTTTAATTACCATTGCGATCCATTTAGTTAAATTTACAGTTGGGTTTTTATAACTAGGGATCGGACGACCGAATGCTAATGACATAAGGAACAGGACTGGAGTAGAAATCAGATTTATATTTTTTATGCAGTCGATAAATTATTTATCGATGTCGTAGATAACATTTCTATATATATTCTATATAATATATTTCCGTAGTATATTTCTTTTTCTATATATTTTATCGTTATCAATGGACTTAAATTTCGTCTATAATAAAAAGTGGGATACACTTTTATTGTATATACATCGAAGTGTATACATTTTATTACACCCAATGCGAATTTGTGATTATGAAATTGTCATTTTTAATGAAACTGACTACAATACGATTGATGTTCATCTAACCTATTTCGATAATAGAAATCATTGTTAGAAATGTAACACTGATATCTAGTCCAGTCCTATGAAGTAACATCAGAAGCTGTAGCAACCGCAATAAACAATAAATCTCTTTCCATTTAATACAGTGCGAGAGAAACTATTAATGTGTCTCAAAAATCTAACTATTAAAGTAAATAGTTTGATTTTTGTCTTAACTTTTTTCCTCGCAAATGTGATGAAAAACATTGTGTGTATCACGGGCAGTAAGAGGATTACAAACTCGAGTCATTAAAAGCTTCTTAATAGACTCTCGTTAGTAATCCCCTTCTTACTACCCTCGGTGCACAATGTACTATTAGAGTCATTTTCAAAAAAAATGTACATAGTTAAGGGCCTAATAAAAACAAAATCACGATCGCTTCCTTTGTGTTACGAAAGTTAGGCATACAAACTATATGGGTAACTTTCGTAACACAAAGGAATAAATTAAGTTTTGTTTTAATTAAATCCCTTAATTGTGTACAATTTTTTTGAAAATGACTCATTAATAAAAGTTGATTCGTTGGTGTTGCAGGCGTGGTGGAGTTCCTGTCGGCGGGGCGCGTGCCGTCGGAGCACCGCGACTTCAAGGCGCTCGGCTACGCGACGTCGCTGCGCCGCATGCCCGGCTCCGAGCACGAGTTCACGCACAACTTCAAACTGGCCTCCGCCTACAGCGAGGACATCATGCCCTACACAAACTACACGTGAGCTATTCAATTCAATTCATTTATTCTCATGTAGGTATACTAAGATACACTTATATCCGTCAATACAATATACACTTATTATTACTGTTATATTACATTACATACTATTACAATTTTAACATTATGTTATATAACATTTAATACTAACTAACTACTAACTCTACGATACGCTCATTTCCGGGTTGAGAGCCTGGAGATCTGTATTACAGGTCTATACCTAGTTCGGACTCCAGTCTCTCACAAAGGGTATTTTATTTTAGCAATTAAGCCACTGCTTGCATGTACTTTAGTATAACTTGTATCCTTTGTGAGGTGAAAATAAACAAATTTTGAATTTGAATTGAATTTGAATTTTGAATAATGTTTTGGATTCCTCACGAGACACCGTGATCCGATTATCTCGGGGCACAATGTAATTAGATCGTCTCTTTTTCAGATTCGACTTCAAGGGTATAATAGACTACATATTTTATTCGAAACAGTCGATGACGCCACTGGGCCTGCTGGGCCCGCTGTCGCAGGATTGGTTCCGCGAGCACAAGGTCGTCGGCTGTCCGCATCCCCATATACCTTCAGGTGACATTCTAAATAAATAAAGAATAAATAATACAGTGGAACCTCGATCAATCGAAACTCAAGGGAATCGCTAAAAAATTCGTACTTACGAGGTTTCGACTTATAGAGGTCTTCGACGTACAGAGATTTTCATAGCCCCCTGTTCGACTTAAGGCTTCTGTACTTTTTGACTTCGAGTTGCAGAGGTAAAATAAATAAAAAATCGAGTTATAGAGGTTAATGTTCCTATAGAATAGATACGTATGACCTACCTGCCATAATTTTACTTCGAGTTACATAGGTTCAACAAATTTCGAGATACAGAGGTTATAAAATGATAGAAGGATTTATTCGAGGTATAGGGGCTTTTTTATTTAAAGTGCGTTCTTAACTGACAGTTAGCAGGTCGTCACAGAACTGACGATCAGTGTCAAACTCCATATATTTACGGACTGACAGATTAGGCGGTATTTGAACATAGCTTAAGTTTCGCCTAACCGTAGATTTTAAAATAAAAATGCCCTTAGACGTAAAGTTCATCACAAAAAATTGTACTAAAACGTCTTGTAGGGAGTCTTTGGCAACTTCGACTTATGGAGGTCTAATATTTCGAGTTATGGAGGTTTTGGGGCTTGAAGGGAAGGGAACGGGATTTTATTTCGTGGCATAGAGGATTTCATCTTATTGAGGCTCGACGTATCGAAGTTCCACTGTATTTGCTTCTATCAAATATTTCATTATTATATTGTAGCCGCGACATCTGTTAACGAAAATTCTTTATTTTTAATCCTTTAACCGCTATCCGAATTAACACCAATACGTAGGGGCTCTTACTTATTTTTTCTACTCCTGTACTGTTATCTGTCTTTTACTTGGTCACGAACACTAATATAAGAACATACATAATATGAGTTCAGAGAAGTCTATACTCTATTCCCCATAACAGCACTAGTGTCGTTATAGTCACTTTACGTTATTGCTAGCAGCCACAGACTTCTAAATCTAGGTTGAACTTAGGTCAAGGATTAAGCGCTCAATTTTAACTTTACGGTAAAAATGCACAACTACCAACTTAACAAACAATTAAATTCCTACGGTTTTTAAGAAAAACAAAACTTTCCGAACTAAATTCATTGATCCCAACATAAAAAAAGTATTTTTAATTTAAGTATATTTTAAATAAAAAAAAAAGTTTACCATAGACACATACTGGCTGTCAAACGTCATATTTGCGTTGTTTCCAGGTTATGATTAATTATGTATTTTATAATTTAAAACCTCGTCGTAGAAAAAGTATTGTATGCAACGTTGTATAATTAAGTCAAAAAACGCTCATTGCGTCTCTATTTGCGATACTCGCCGCATTCGCGGCTCGTATCGCAACTCACGCAATTCGCATTTTTTGAACCCACTTATACAACTGTTGCATAAAATACTATTAATACACAAACGTTATGTTTAACTATTATGCTCCGCTTTGACAAGTAATTAGGATCTCATAGAGACACAAGAGGCATTACAAGCCACCTTGAACCTATTGCATATTTTAGGGCATTTCTCCAGAAATATGTCTGCGGTCACCTCATTCATCTGGCCCTTTTTCGTACTAAATGTATGGAGACAGATGAATGAGTCGCAGACATATTTCTGGAGAAATGCCCTTTATGATGTTGCTGCTTTAAAGTTATAGAAGATCTGAGCTGAACTTGGGTTAATATTTCCTTGGTTGGTAACCAAGGAAATATTAACGTTATGCCTGAAACATGACCGCAATGAGCGTTGTCAGAAATTGTAATTCCACCGTCTGTCTCCACCACTGGTACGGAGTCCCTTTAACACCCTGTGACAAAATTCACCAACCACAGGATGTTGACAGCAGCAAAATCTATAACTCCCGAGCGAGTTGAGTTTAGTTTTAAAATATAGAACCTACCCGTACATCATTTCAGACTAAGGAGGTTTCAAATCAGCCGGCTTATTTCACATCTTCAAAATGTGGCTACAAAACCAATTTTAGTGTATATAAAACATATATGGTATATTTTACTATTAATTCAAAAAAAAAACATTTTGAAAATTGGTACAATCTGGCGGTATAGCCTGTCAAGTTTGAAAACGAAACGCAGTTCTTAGCATTATCTGTGGAAGACTAAGTATATTGAAAAAGTTAACAGTAAATAATTTGTCTTTTTTCTTTTTTTTTTTTCCTCGCAAATGTGATGAAACATTGTGTGTACCACGGGCAGTAAGGGGATTACAAACTCGAGTCATTAAAAGACCTCCGCCAACGGCGTTGGGCTCCTAATAGACTCTCGTTAGTAATCCCCTTCTTACTGCCCTCGGTACACAATGTACTATTGAAATATATTGGTTCGAACTCGTCGGTAACAGTACATTGCACAACTAGGGTGGTAAAACGAAGAAAGGCCTAGATCGCAGATGTTTGCGGCCCGAGCTGCAAGCGAGGGACGTAAATATGCGATCGAGGGCTTTCTTCATACCTCCCGTGTTGCGTACATCATTTTATGTCTACACTTGGCCAGAAAGCGGCTTTTTCCGTACGCATACCGTGCGGTAAAAGCCGCTTTATTACCAGGTGTGACATAACATTATATTTTTATAAAATCTTCATTAGAAAAAATATCCATCGTTCGCATTTCAGATCACTTCCCTCTACTAGTGGAGCTAGAAATGTGCCCGGCGAGCGCCAACTCGAACGGGCTGATCGGGCGCAGGTAGCACTCGCCGCGCGCGCGCCGCCGCCCGCGCAGCCGCCGCAGCGCCAGCCGCGACGCCGACCACGCGCCGCCCGCCTAGCCCGCACCGGCATCATCCACCCCACACCGGTCAGAACGGATATACGAATTTCCAGACACAAACAAAACTCACTATCTCACAAACCTTACTGACCTCTCATCTCGATAAACTACCGCCCTCCTCGAAGCTTATAATACGCTGACGGTATAGGTAGTTTCACGAGAGTTGAGGCCGCGCACACATCAACACTCTCATGTTATGACAGCGGGATTTTGAAATTACTGTTCGTTTTTCGTACCGATAGCAGGTTCAACAGTGAACCAAAGTGAGACCAAAAAGTTTCTTTAAACTATAGCCTTGTGTTTATTTACTCACTCATTCATTTCATTCATTCACTTTTTTTGCAACGAGTATTTCATGTGTGTAATCATTCACCTAAATTCTCGTGGAACTACCTATACGTTAATACGACGAAAGGACCATGGGCAACTGTATGAGAAGTGGACCAAAAGCCAACAGAGCTGAGGTCTTTACATGTACTTCATTTCATTCTAAGGGCACCAAGTTCAATTCCATTGCAAAACTGAGATATTCATATTTTAGTTTCTATGAGAAACGAGTACGCCTACGCTAGCTGACGCACAAAAATATGGCACTCGCGCCCGCTTCACTTAACGCGGCAAATATTTTTAATTTGTATATCTCAGTTTTGCAATGGAATTGAACTTGGTGCCCATATGGGCATTTCTCCAGAAATATGTCTGCGACTCATTCATCTGTCTCCATACAATTAGTATGAAAAAGGGCCAGATGAATGAGGTGACCGCAGACATATTTCTGGAGAAATGCCCATATAATGAAATGAAGTACATGTAAAGACCTATTTAATGACACAACTCTCAGCGCTGTTGGTTTTTGGTCCATTTTGACGCATGGTCCTTTATCTAAAGACGGAAAGATGTCGGCGCGACAGCACTCTGCGTATAGAGATGTTCCGTTCCCGGGAATATTCCCCACTTGTATGGGGGATATTCCCGCGGTGTGTGTGGTCGGTTTTTAACAGTTTGGTGCTGAGCTAAAGAGGTTCTTAAGGGCAGTCGCATATTTTTTAGTGTGTTTTGGCAGTCAACGAATGATTTACCAAACACATTCCTGACAGCTAAATGCATTTTTTTTTCTGAAACGGCAACTGGCAAATAAAGCTAACCTTGACATAAAAAAATACCAATGTTGCTTTATTTTAAATGTGTTATGTGTTAGAAAAAAAATGCATTACTTTAGAAATGTGTTTACAAAATGTGACAATTTCACTTGGATAAACTTCATAAATCTACGATGACGACTCAGCGGTCACACGTTTTATTATTAGTTTAAATTTCTCGCCGTTGTGAGACTTTATCTAGATAGGCGTGATTCGAACGGGAACTTTGAATGTTTGTACGTCTACATCGTGTTTGTATCGTCTCGTACTGTTGACATAGATATTTTACGAATTTACCGACGTTCCTGAAATTTAAAGTCTCAAACTGGTTTTAATTTTTTACGATTAGGTACGGGACACGGGTTTTAGTGAATAATGCCAGACGATCATGTTCGCCAGATCATTATTAATTAATGGGTTTGGTTACTTCTTAAGATTATTTACGTTGTTGCGCTTCTGTTGAGTGTGAAATAAACAACTGAGCTTGTGTATTAAATTGTATCGTGCTGTCGAGCATTTTATGATAAACGCGCATTTCGTTAAGCAATAATGAGTCTGCGAATATGCGAAGGTCTGCTGTTCACCGGATTTCCCCACTGCCGAGTAACGACATATTTAGTATATATAACTGTAGATTTGGTAGCTGTGCTCATTTTGTTTGGTTAGAAGTAGATTGGCGTTTGTACAGTTTGATGTGTAGCTGCCGGTAGTGACGGTTGCGCGGCAGTGGGGCCGGCGCGGCGCGCCACCTGTGCAATGTATTTTAATTATGGTATAGGCTCGACGACTAAAAAAAACTGTTTAGTCCGTCAGTTAGATTATTATAGTATATTACACAACAAGGGTGGTAATACAAAGAAAGGCCGAAATCGCGGATATTTGCGGCCCGAGCTGCAAGCGAGGAACGTAAATATGCGATCGAGGGCTTTCTTTATTACCTCCCGTGTTGTGTTCATCATTTTATGTGTACATTTTGCCAGAAAGCGGCTTTTTCCGTACGCGCAGCGTGGCCAGGTGTGGCATAAAAAAATATTGTACACGTATTTTTTCTTTTGTTTGACAAACAAATAATGACGAGGATACAGTGCTTAGAAGTTTCGAGTGACGTCACTCTTTGGTACAGTTTTTACCTAGGAGTGACGTCACAAGCCCCCACCCCCGAAGTTTATTGATCAATAACTTAGTCAATTTTTAGTATTTTCATAAACCAAAAAATACTTGTCGCATATTTTTCCATAATCTAACTGACGGCCTAAATAGAATTTTAACCCAGTCGTCATCCCTATTGTACAATCAAGTGTAAAAATATGGATGCATATATATGCTCATAAATATGTCTGAATACACCACCTGCGGTGGCAATAACAACTTCGTACCATATTTATGAAGCGATTTATCCGATACATATTTTTGCACTTGACTGTACGTGTATCAAAATGTACCGAGAGTACACCGCAATCGTTTGTGAATATTATTTAGTACGTGGAGTTTGTCTTTGTAGATTCATCTACTAATCAGATATTTAAGTAGTAATAATTTTGACAATTCTATTACAAACGTATTCAATGAAATAAATCAGACCTACGCTTATTGTGTCAATGAATATTTATGATGAAATAATGTAAATGGTACATGAAGAATATTTTTTCAATAGTATTAGTCTGTGGCGGATAAGCTTAGTTTTTCGATGTTACATATTATACAGTTGAGGAATGACTCGAGAAATATATAAATTTTTAAATGAGGTTACAATGTAATTCTAATCAAATGTGTATAATTTTAATTATTTTGACGTTGCCGAGATGGGCGTGTTTCGTGAGAGTCAAACGTCCATTTACCATTGTTAGTTATAATACTTACAATTCCTCCACTGTATATTATTTAGATGATATTTGTATCTCTATTCTGGGCATACATGGCAATGTTTTGTGTATGCAGTCGGTAACAAATCTAGAAGGGAGTCTGGAAACTGTTCTCAAATGACTTTCTATTCGTAGAGGAGGATCCCTGAGGTATCTGTGTGTGAGGTGGCGTAAAAACAATAAGGTTTCCAGTAAAGATATCATTAATGATAATCAACATTTTTAAACTCTGGAGGACACGTTTGAGAACATTATTTCTAGTAACTTTGATGTATCAGTGTCTCGAATAAGAAAAAGCAAAGTTCTTAGTAGTAATTGTTTGTATTTTTTGGGACAGTTACAACTGAACATAACCAACAATACGGACTACAAACAAATAACCTCCTTGAGCTCATACGGTTTTAATGGATATTGAATGTTAACAACAGACGTGAATATCGTCTGTTATAATAATAAATGAACTAGTCACTCTGTGGACCAGATGTTTAGTATGTAAATTTGTTTTGCATATTCAAAGGCTTGCATCTATCTAGTGATGGGAACCTTACTGGTATATTGCGCACCTGATTCCAGCTGCTTCACTGATCGGTTAATGGAGGAAATGCTTAAGAGTTAGTGACGTGTGCATGCGGCGCTGTGGATACCGCAGTATCCGCGCTAAGAACAAAGCGGAGGGCGATCTTTAGGTTAATGTCGCATCGTGTGTTCCAACAAACTTCTCAGCGAGACTATGTTTAGTATACTTTAGCCCAGCTTATCCCGCTCTTTGGTGTTTTATAAGCCTCTATGTAAGCGGAAAATAGTTTAATTAATAAGTGCGTTTTGTACATGATCCCTCCTACAGCGTCTATTGCCTCTCGGCACGCCCCTTTAGTTTTAAGTATTGCAACCTATTCTGCCTATAAACCTTTTTTTTAGTTTAAGCTATTTAATTTTTTATTGATAAGTACACTCAGTACATTGACGTTCTATAGATATGAGAATCAAATTACTGTACGTTTTTACTTAGGTATTACAATCGGCAAACTAGGAAAGAGGAGTACTCCTGTAAATAGATGGAGCTAGACCCAATTAACTGTTTCTGTAACGCAAGTAAATAGGGAAAAAAGGTTTTGACTTTGAAATGATTTATGAAGTCATTTAATATTCAAATTAATAATAATGAAATATCTATTATCAGATTAGCATCATCACATGTTGGCCATATCTTATGGAACACCGCCCCTAACTTACTAAAACGCGTCTGGAGGAAACATTACCGAACCTCCTTTTTACCCGACTGCGGCGAAGCCCAAAGGAGGGTTATGTGTTTTACTATGTATATGAAGGACACGTTAAGTTTCTTCTTTAGTTTTCACCAGATTTATAAGAAACCTTTTTTTTTTAAATAGAACCTTATTGCATTATATTCGTTACCACGAGCCACCTCGACCTTCTTATGACTATCGTAATTTATTTTATTTATATGACAAATATAATGTGTATTGTTAAATCGAATTGCAAATTTAGCATTTTTATGTTAAGTTGTATTTTCTCCATCGTTTATGGGCTGGGGCGTGTCGCGAGGCAATGTGCCTTTTTGTTTATAACGGGTAGTACTGGCGTAGTACAAATGATGGTATGAGTGTTTTTACTGTTAGTGACGTTGTCCTTGTTGGTAAGACCTGAGGTTTAAAAGCCTTGATTGGCCCAGATTCGTATTTTTTCGACCACGAACCAACTATCTAAAATTAACATGTTCATAATATCCCATACATTTTATCACTTAGCGTTTCCTATTTCTTATTTTCCTGATCGGAGGCGAACTCTTGGCTGTCGAATCGTGTTCTATGCATATCGTAACATGTCAAATATTAACATGAACATTCATATGTAAAAGAAGAAGTCTAGCAGTCTGCTACTTAACATCATCGTAGTTTACTACATATTGTACAAAAGCAACTGTTGAATTCGAAAATGTTAGATAACCCGGGGCGAAAGCAACTGGTCCCCTTGTGTAACTAACGCCTTCGGCTCGTTTCATAAAACCACACTCGTATTTTAAGGCCTCATTATGTATTAATTGCATAATCTACTAATAAATATTACTAAACACTAGCTGTGCGAGTTGAATGCATATAGGCTCATAGATACTTTGCCGGCCAACGCCGCCAACAAGCCCGGCGACATACACGCCGTGTTGCCGCATAAACGAGCCACCTGGCCTTTTACGAGTATCTGAAGCGCAATAATACATGTTTTATTAGTACGGGAGAGAGTTCGATGCAGAAGCCGACCAACAAAAATGTCATAAAGCCATGATATCTCTAAATTTTTTACTTTTCGTGTTCGTTACTACATATAAAATAGGAGAAAAGCGCAGTTATTAGATTTGAGGTGTACAATATACCCCCGGGGCTCTGTAAAGCCCGCGGCTCGACCTAAGTCAAGTTATAGTCATGCGAGGGACAAGACTCGGGAAGGGTGGAATAGTACTTTTTGATATAAGTGCGGAAAGTTTGTCATATTTCACGAGTCCCGAGGTGTATTGGCCCGAGCCGCCAGGCGAGGGTAAATACTCGGGACGAGTGGAATAGTACATTACACAACTAGGGTGGTAATACAAAGAAAGGCCGAGATAGCAGAAGTTTGCGGCCTGAGCTGCAAGCGAGGGACGTAAATATGCGGTCGAGGGCTTTCTTTATTACCTCCCGTGTTGTGTACATCATTTTATGTCTATACTTGGCCAGAAAGCGACTTTTTCCGTACGCGCAGCGTGCGGAAAAAGTCACTTTATGGCCAGGTGTGGCATAAATGACATTTCCGCACGTGTATCAAACGACGTTTTTTAATACATTTGCGAAAAAATGTCGATGAAACAAAAACATGGCACCGGCTGTCACCATTCAGTCTTATCAAAAGAAATTTATTTTGAAAAGAAACATACAGAATTTAATTTAATTTAATCATGGAAAGCAAGAAATATATTTATTATTACTTTGTACTTTACTTATTTGCAAATAAATGTGTTATTTAGTGTTCAAAAATTAGCTGGAAAGGATAAAACACTAGTGCGCAAGATACAACTTTGCGCACGACTTACAGCTACGAAAAGTACCACTTTTTGAGCAAGTGTATTAAAAATAACACTTCCGCACGTGTACCAAACGACGTTTTTTTTGCAACGTTTCACGAGTCCGCATGACTGGGACTCGTGAAACGTTGCTTCTATATTCGGAATAGTGATAACTTGTCAGCAATATTGTAAAACAAAATTCGGACCACTGTATAGTAATTACGCTTATATTTTTCACTCCATCGGAATTATGTACATGGAATAATTATTGATATTTACTATTTTTATTTTACTTTTTATGCATAATTATGTATATCAAATGATAGGTGCTGTTGTATTTCATTTGTATTTTAACTAAATACGATTGTGATAGGAATAACGTCTCTCTCGTACAGTACAAAGATCTGCATTAATGCGACTCTGACTGCAATATTGTACGAGCTTGTGCAGATATTTTTAAGACATCCGTTCGTGTAGATTTATTTGTCGTTGCATACTGTACCTAACTATCGGATGAATTGTAAAAATGCCAAATCATGAAAGAGTATATTGAATATTACATTTAGGTTAAATGGGGTGAAATGAAGTTTTATACGAATCAAATTTTTACGAAATAACGCTGTATAATTTTTCTAAGTACCTGCAGGTAGTTTTTAAAATCATATCAAAATGATCCTCTAGTTCTCTTGTAAATTATATACTTGTAGGAGTTTTAAGACGAAGTATGGTGTTGAAATTCTTCTATAGCGTACCGGGGAGCACAAACTAGTTAATACAACTGAAGGGTTTCAACCACTGCACTCCACTTGCCTTTGCTGTCTACGCTCTTTTCTAATTCGATTGTCGTCTCTGAACTTTTACATAGTTAGTGTTTTTTGCATTTATCGATATATTCATTTCTGTCTAGAAAAGCATAATAATGTAGATGATAGTCAGAACAATGATAGCAGTAATAGATGAGCCACAAATAAGCACCAACACCGATACGCTACTATGATCGCACGACAATTATTCACGATGTTCATTATGAATGGAACTCTGTCTCGACCCAACCGAAAATGTCAAATGTAAGTGATACGAGAATAAATGGAAAATGTGTGCGATTGTTGTAGCCTTACTACCTAGCCGCGATTTGATACCAAATTTTGTTGTAAGTTATGCTTTCGCATTATTTGGTTGTTATTGTATGGACAGCCTCAGAGAATGGCAATTTATGTATGTTGCTTACTGTACAAACGTGAAGTGATCATCTTTAGGGTTCCGTACCCAAAGGGTGCCAACGGAACCCTATTACTAAGCCTCCGCTGTCCGTCTGTCGCAGGGCTCTCTGTCTTTTGAACCGTAATAGGTAGACTTGAAATTTTCACTGGATGTGGTATTTCTATTGCCGCTATAACAACAAAATAAAAAGAGGCCTCTGTAGTAATGTACTATATCATTACTTTGTAGTTTACTTATTTGCAAATAAATGAGTTCTTTATTTTTCGAAAGTTAGCTGAAAAGTAATAAATATTAGTGCGCAAAATACAACTTTCCGCACGGTAGGTATACAGCTACGAAAAGTACCGCATTTTGAGCAAGTGTATTAAAAAATAAGTAAGTAATAAGACTTAAATTAATAGTTTTTGTCAGTTTGCGCGCGATTTCCGTGAAATTTGGTGTACAGGTAAATTATGAACCCGGCTGGCACATGATAGTTTTTACTCAACTAAGCCGGAGCAACAGAGACATTTAACTTACCTATTTCACCTACGCTAACGAAGTTGTGGCACCCCCATTAGTTTACAAATAAGAATAGTATAGGTAAACACATCTAGAGTGACTTGATTTTCTTTCTGCATTACAATTTTTTTTTTCGTTTTTGCCTGTCGCCTTGATTAACAATTGAACAACGCCGAAAGTTAGAAAGAAGCCTTTAAATGCGCAAAAATGTTTAAGTGCAGGTTTTACTTACTTCCGTACAGCGCAGTCGTACAATGTTATGCTTACTTTATTTGTCGCTGGAGCAGTCGGGCTCACGATCATAGTAGATTGTGTCACAATGGAGCAAAATGATGTATTTACGGCGAGGGCGTATATTGAATCCCGAACGAAGAGAAGGATTGTTAGTATAATCCGGAGCGTAGTGAGGGATTCAAGTGCTAACGCCCGTGGTGAAAATAATTTTGCTACCTTGTGACACATACTGCTCTCACATCGACTACGAGGGAAATTCAAATACAAACGCTACCTACCAAAATAACGCAATATATGTATAGTTAATCAAAGACACATTATTTAAAATGAAATGTTACATTTATAGTCTTTTATTATTTTATAAAACGATTATTATTTTTTACGGACGGGACGCAAATACCACTTCCATATTATATTTATTGCCCTCGCCTGTGGCTCGGACCGCAAACACCTGTGATCTGGGCCATTCCTTATTATACCGCCCTCTATGTGTAATATACTAATAAAACTGTCTATGGTAGGTATGGCATATTCTAAATGGGTTCAAACTAAAAATACCCTGTTGTCCTTGAACAGAAAAGTACCACTTTGATCCCTCTTATGAGGGAGCAAATAGTACATTACACAACTAGGGTGGTAATACAAAGAAAGGCCGAAATCGCAGAAGTTTGCGGCCCGAGCTGCAAGCGAAGGACGTAAATATGCGATCGAGCGCTTTCTTTATTACCTCCCGTGTTGTGTACATCTTTTTATGTCTACACTTGGCCAGAAAGCGGCGTGCGGAAAAAGCCACTTTCTGGCCAAGTGTAGACATAAAATTATGTACACAACACGGCAGGTAATAAAGAAAGCCCTCTATCGCACATTTACGACCCTCGCCTGCAGCTCGGGCCGCAAACTTCTGCGATCTCGGCCTTTCTTTGTTTTACCACCCTAGTTGTGAAAAGTACATTTTCCAGCGTGGAGCACAATAACAGTCAACCACTCATGCGGCAGTATAGCTTACAGATAACGAGAGCTTTATAGTAACAAATTTATCTTATTTGTAGTTGAACATATATGATCTCTTTATTTTAATAGAATTTTGATGGACATTTTACTTAATAGTTTTAGCCGAGTGTAGTTGAAAATATATAGACTTTTATAAAGATAGCAAAATTCTTTGGTTAGATGTTGGATAGTTTTCTGATATAGGTACTGATACCATCCGAAATTGTGGGCCCATTGTTCGATTCTCGCAACTTTATTTGGCGTCGTCGGCCGGTGCTCCCCAGGCGTCTGCGGTCGATCTCGATTGTGAACATATTTCATTGCTGATATACTTTTGCAATTGATATATATTGTAGCTGTACATATTTGTAAAAATAATGTGTGTCTTTTATTTGTAAATATCAATATCATTCATCTTAACTTCTTAAAACAACTGGTAGCCGGCTGGGAAGCTTTCGACCGTCCGGCGTGATCCTTAATGTGCTTGTATCACTTTGGAAATTTCGAATTTACCAAAAGGAGCCTTCATGTTGTGTGTACATTTTATTTGTAAATATGTTATTTAAATAACGATGAATGCTAAACAACGAGCGAGTCGTCGCGTTAGCCGTGCGGACTTCTGCGCACACCGCGAGCCGACAGCCGTCGTCATCTCCCGCTGCAGGACTAGGCTACGTTTACCCGAGTTGCATCTAGACAGACATTCCATAGGCCCTATTCGAATTAGCTCAAGACTAAAGACTGTTTGAGACTTAAAAATATCATGATAATGAAAAATATTTTCTGAAACACCTTCACTACTTTATTAACCGTGTTATGGGTGATTTAATGATAAGATCGAACAGTGTAACTCACTAGTATCTAAGAAGAAATGCTTTACGACACTGTGATAGACAATACTGCTCTACCTGAGAGACACTAGAGGCATTTATGAGGATATAAATAATTCTTATGAAATGGAAATGTTAGAAATTATGTACTCTCAGTATTAAACAGGTTCTGCTTGATTTCGTAACCGAATATTACGTTTCTAAATGTAATCTCTGACGTGGTTTAGTTAAACGATATAAGTTGATATGAACTTCGGAAAATTTAAATCAAGTTGTACCTGTTCCTGTGGATGTGTGTAAAAATGTACAAAGCGTATGTGCAGAAGTTCTGTCGCGGCTCGGTTACGAGCGGTCGGGGCGGGAGCGGCCCGCGCGGACCTCGTCTCGCTGTGCTGTTTGTTGACACATTATGTATATTTGAATGAATCAAATTATAAGAGAATATGAATTTTACACATGATTTTCATTTACTCTTTACCTTTTCCACTCCAACGATATATCGACATCAAAATTAATCTATCGAAGTTCAAAGTAGAAGAGGAAATTTTTAAAGATATTTTTTGCCACACCTGGCCATAAAGTGCTTTTTACACAACTAGGGTGGTAATAAAAAGAAAGCCCTCGATCGCATATTTACGTCCCTCGCTTGCAGCTCGGGCCGCAAACTTCTGCGATCTCGGCCTTTCTTTATTACCTCCCGTGCTGTGTACATCATTTTATGTCTACACTTTGCCAGAATGCCACTTTATGGCCAGGTGTGGCATAAATAATCTAACTGACGGACTAAACAGTTTTTTTTAGTCGTCTAGCGGCTAGACTCTAGCCCATTAAAGCTCTACGTTTTGAATGATGCTAATAGATGGCGCCGACCATAAACGGGCGACTGCGTGTTTTTCCCACTTTGGGACAGTTTCGCGCAGATAAAATGTATCAATCAGGCTATGACATGAGCGCATTTCGACCAAATTTGACGTTAAATTTGTTAAGCTGAGCGACTCGAATCATTAAATGAGGATGATTGGTTTGGAAGTCTAGGAAGGAGGCATATATATAAGCTGCGGGTTTAAAGAAAAAAGTATTAGTAACATTTAACTGAACACCTATATTTACACAAGACTAAATGTACACTACAGAATTAAATATATTTAAAGACTACATCCTTGAAACTGTCAACAGTCTGCAGCTCCAAGGTGACAGGGCATTGGAGCCAATTGGACAGGAGTTCTTCTGTGTAGCCCAATAGGAAGTACATCTTGGTGGGAGACACTGCTCGCCGGATGATGGCCGCTACTCTGATATGATTGAACTGACGTTTTATTATGACCTGTAAAATTATGTATAGGTTTGTATCATGTTGACGACCACTTTAGCTTAGTTGGTAGTGACCCTGCCTACGAAGCAAGAGGTCCTGGGTTCGAATCCCGGTAAGAGCATTTATTTGTGTGATGAGCACGAATATTTGTTCCTGAGTCATGGATGTTTTCTATGTATTTAAGTATTTGTATCTATTAAATATATCGTCGTCTAGTATCCATAACACAAGCCTTATTGAGCTTACTATGGGACTAGTTTGATTTGTGTAAGATTGTCCCCTAATATTTATTTATTTTATTATGTATGACTATATGGTATATACTAGGGATCAGTAGCGTGGCGTCCAAAGAACTCGATTCCTACCGGCTTGCCTAATATCAGGCATTTGAGCACCTTATTCTACAGCTCTTAAGGAAAATGTACGCCAAATCTGCACCGGCTTGCCCAAGGATATCTTTTACGCCACGCCACTGCTAGGGAAACGATACATTATTTGCCGATACGATACCGATATTTGTAGTAAATTATCCGATATATATTTTCAACGCAAAATTATTATTTTTTTAATATGAACTAAATATATAATTAACATAGTAATTATTATTGCAAAGGTAATAGACCAATATATAAATTAAGTCAGTAATTGAAATTACTTTTTGCAGATGTTTTTTCATAAACAAATTCTTTTCGCGCTTTTCCAATATCGGTTGTATATTATCGGCGATACCAATCGGTATAGTTACATCCCTAGTATATACCAGGTGTGGTCAACTTAATTTGGCTAAAGATCTACTGTTTATTAACCCAGCCCTGTGTGATCTACCCATCATATTATTTTTTACATAATAATATGATTAGATTAAGCTTATATTCATCGCCTTGAGAGACTGGATAAATGGTTGTGATCATGATACACATAACCATGTCCCCACGCGCTAGTTAGTATGGAATTTCATACAAATTGGCAGCCTTTTAGTTTGAGGACAGCAGTATAGATGAAATGTGGACTCTAAAAATGTAAACATGAAGCAAAGTAATCACTCTTCGCGTGCTCACCTCACTGCATACAAGACCATGCCAGGTTCCAGTCATGAATCTGCGAATAAACTCATCTTCAACTGCAGTCTTTGACCTTCGTAGACCATCCTTGAGGCTAGCTGAAACATGTCAGATATATATCATTGGGTGTGCATTTCCAGATGTATTGAGTTAATATACATATATAGTGAGATTCGATACAACTGAACAAAAACAATAACAAATATGTTGACTGACAATTTGGATCTATTGTCTATGGATTTACTGTGAAATAATGATGGGAAAGGTATAACATTAATTAATCAATCCATTTGACATTCATGAAATTATTATTAACTACAAGTAAGTGAGAGGAACTTAAAGTATATCGTACTATTATTAATCAGATACTTTTATCATTATTAAATATTTTGTAACAATGAAAAGCTAGGTCGGGGAACTATGTTTTACCACCCTAGTTGCGTAATGTACTATTCTTTTTATTTTTACCACACCGAATTTAGGGTTTGGAACTAAGACGCGACGCAATTTTCCATCGCTGATTATTTGGAAATATGGTAGAAGTATCGCAGGGGTCTTCCGAAACCAGCAAAATTTTAAAAGTGGTCTACGAGGAACGAAAGCTTGGGAACGTCTGTTTCAGATAAACCTTATGGGACACCCTAGTTCTGTTCACACTCGTATTAATTACGAGAAAAAGGTTTCGTTTTAGTAAAATGAGGGTATTTAGAAATCAAAAATCCACCAGCTGGCAGCAGGGTGGCGAAAGGTCTATTTGGCAGTAGATGTCAAAATCAGGTGGTGTGATTGGTGGATCTTGACGCCTACTGTCAAAAAGACCTTTCGCCACCCTGCTGCCACCAGGTGGGTTTATGAGTTCTAAACACCCTCATTAGCACGTTAGTTTACACAGCGCAGCGCAGCCCTGTACCAGGCTCACATAATTTGTCACTTCTTTTGGCGGTTGTAATCAGACGAGTAAAAACGCAAGGATCTTGTTTTAGCCTTTTTCGTAGTTGGGTTTTCCTATATACATTTATTGGATATGGCATTCATTGCCAAAATCTATAATTAAAAAATAATCTTTCCGAAATACTAATCGATATCAAAATGTCATTGTTAATAAAAAGTAATACATTTTTAAAGAACGGACATTCCCATCACTACGAATCCAAAGACATTATAGATTTTTACATTTTAGATGAGTAAAAAAATTTGAGTAACATTTGACATATAGAAAAATGGTATTGACTAAGTTTGTTTTTACTGAAATATGAATAATTAATGGATATTTTAATTAAAAATGAATGAAAATACAAGGTTTATGTATGTAAATTGTTGATAAAGCTATGTTCGTTCTTAAAAAGTGCGTGATTACGAAGTAATGAAGGTAAATCCGTTTGTTTACTTGTTTGTCCTTTTCTATTGAATCTCACTATAAGTCCTGATATCATATATGAATGATAGGACTGCCATCTCCAAAATTTAACACCTAGGACAAAATGCGTAAATCCCCGGATTTTGGAGCTTAAACCCCGGACACGTCAACAGCAACAGTTTTGCTTTCAGGGGGGGCATTAGTTCTCACGGGCTGGAGTAGCAAACCCACACTACAAATGAAACCCCGCCCGGACGCTATCTAAACTAGGACAAATACGGGGAAACCCGGACGGATGGCAGCCCTAATGATAGTTAACTTACAGGTATTCCATGAGTTCCAAGACTTTCGGTGAGCAATGTAGTGTGGAGGGTTTGCCATTTCATAAGTCAACGGCCTGTCTCGTTTCTTAGTTATCCTGTACTTGCCAGACACCACCCGGCACAGGGCGGCAGACGTGTGAAGCTGTGAATCCAACATCGGCCGTTGGGCTAGAGATCCCAAAACGCACAGCTTTGGCTGAAAACAAACAAAAGAATAATTCAACGAAAAGATAAGACACTTTAATAAACCTAGAAAGCATAACTTAACAAATACCTGAAATATCTTTAAAATTGACGTGTTCATAGTTATTATCCTTTATCTAACAGATATTTATTTTGTATTTATTCTTATTGAGGTTATTTTATTTATAACTGCATTAGGTTAATTTCGGAGTGTCAAAGTCAACTTGACGTTTTAGGTGTCATTGTCATGTCTCATTTTAGGTACATTTGTCGAGAATCGAGATCATAAAATAAACGCTCAAATCGAGAATTCCTACGTTTACGAACGCGCGTCTACATCAAAACAGTGATGGCCACTGTTCTAATTCATGGGAATTAGAAAAGTATGGAGGGTAGAGGTAAGCAGAACAATCTTATTATGATATGAGGGATCAGTTGAAAAAGTGACCAGCTAAAAGGAGTAAAATCTCCCCAGAATGGCGCTAGCGTTGCAGGAGAGTATAAATAGTACATTACTGCAGAGGCCGGGAAGTAGGGGTTGCCGGCCGAGCGAAGCGAGGCCAGATAGTTACGAGGCTGGCAACCCAATTTCCCGCCGAGTTATGCATAGTGCTTTTCTCAAATATGCAATGAAATAAATAAACTTACTATAGTAACCTTACTTAACCTAAATAATATTTTATAACACAAACTTTCTGTCAGAAAGTGACATTAGTGAGATATTATATCCATAGACAATGCAAATGTCAAGTCACGTTCAGCCAAAAGCTGTTTCAGTTCACATTTTTACCGCGAATATTTAGATCAGCGGTCGGCAACCAGCGGCCCGCGGGCCGCATGCGGCCCGTGAACCGCTCACTTGCGGCCCGCGAGCCTGCCTGGCTATTTTGTATGTAAAGGTCGATATATTCAGAATTGTATAAAATCACCAATTATTAACATACCTAGTGCGGCCCGCGTCCATTTTGTTATCTACTATGTGGCCCTTGGCTGCTAAAAGGTTGCCGACCGCTGATTTAGATGAAATATTTTAAATGTGTATTCGTGTAGTTAAAATTGTTTATAATGTGTTATTTCTTATGTTCATGTCAATTTGAAATAAATAAAACTGCAAAATATAGCAAACATCGCTTTTTGTTTTTTAATGGCTGAATGCCGTGATGCTGTGGCCCAAATGTGGAATGGAAATTTAAAAAAAAAATCGGTTGTCTGTAAAGTCGGTTTACTGACGATAGTCGAACGTGATAACGTTGACCTTGACCCTGACTTTGACTTTGACTTTGACTTTGACTTTGACTTTGACTTTGACTTTGACTTTGACTTTGACTTTGACTTTGACTTTGACTTTGACTTTGACTTTGACCTTGACCTTGACCTTGACCTTGACCTTGACCTTGACCTTGACCTTGACCTTGACCTTGACTTTGACCTTGACCTTGACCTTGACCTTGACCTTGACCTTGACCTTGACCTTGACTTTGACCTTGACCTTGACCTTGACTTTGACCTTGACTTTGACCTTGACCTTGACCTTGACTTTGACTTTGACTTTGACTTTGACTTTGACTTTGACTTTGACTTTGACTTTGACTTTGACTTTGACTTTGACTTTGACTTTGACTTTGACTTTGACTTTGACTTTGACTTTGACTTTGACTTTGACTTTGACTTTGACTTTGACTTTGACTTTGACTTTGACTTTGACTTTGACTTTGACTTTGACTTTGACTTTGACTTTGACTTTGACTTTGACTTTGACTTTGACTTTGACTTTGACTTTGACTTTGACTTTGACTTTGACTTTGACTTTGACTTTGACTTTGACTTTGACTTTGACTTTGACTTGAGTACCAGCCGCCCTTTTCTCAGCAGCAGCAGTGATTTTTTGTCACGATTGGCCGCCCCTAATATCTGGCCGCCCTAGGCCCGGGCCTACTGGGCCTTAGGGCAAATCCGCCACTGGTCTCTTGTCATTCAATAGAGATTTTTGACAGCCGTATCTTAGGGAATAAGGGCTATTTTATTAACAATTTGTAAGAAACTATCGTCTTAACGACTTTAGTGCTGGAATAATATAAAGTACCTATTTGACAGGTAACGACCCTGCAAGGTAACGGGACACTTTTTCGTGCGTGCAGCCGGCTTCATCGATTTATAAGACGTTATCACGTCAAAATACATTGCTGGCCTAGGCCGGCAATGTATTTTTTTTAAGTATGAAATTCCATTATGTGCCAAATGTCAAGCCGCACCGGAAACGAGGTACTTTGCGGCCTATTTTTAGGCACGTAATGTCAACATTTCATTGCATGTTTGAGAAAAATATTTTTCTCAAACATGCAAGTCGCTTTCTGGCCAAGTGTAGACATAAAATGCTGTACACAACACGGGAGGTATTATCAAACCGCGTTTAGAAAGGGATTGAGCTCATATGTCATTTTTGAACTAATGCATGATATGACATTGTCAGTGGTAGAGTATGCAGATAAATTAAATTGTTATCTTGGTACAATGAAGTTCTAAAGCATGGAAAAAATATCAAATTATACAGCGTTTTCCTTTTTTAGGTGTGCTCAATTTACAAGAATTTGCTCTGGCGACATTGCCTTCTTTTTTTATTAATGTTACTGTGTTTTTTCCAACGCCCGTCGCGGCCACCACACGATTCAAAAGTTTGGTATTATTGTTCAGTAATCCAATTATTTCCTGCAATGTATGTTCTTGGAATACTTACCTCAGAGACGATTGCATTTACGCTTAAGATGGCCATCAAAGTTTTCAAATGAACCTTCGTCTTATCGTTTTCTTTATTAAAATATGTTAGTACATTGTAGACAATTTCTCGGCATCGACCGTATAATACTTTACCTCGATTCATATTGTATACAAACGTATTTTTGAAAAGCTACGGCAATTTGATAAAGCGAAATAATGTGACTGGTGACAGATTTGTCAAATATGATAACACTATTTTTTATTAAACAAATGACAATATTTACCGAGAATAGAGTTTAAATATATTATTTGGCCAGAAAGTGACTTCTTCCGTACGCACAGCGTGCGGAAAAAGTCACTTTATGGCCAAATATAGACATAAAATGCTGTACACAACACGGGAGGTAATAAAGAAAGCCCTCGATCGCATATTTACGTCCCTCGCTTGCAGCTCGGGCCGCAAACTTCTGCGATCTCGGCCTTTTTTTGTATTACCACCCTAGTTGTGTAATGTACTATATTACAAACTTCTAATTATGGAGGGTAGAGATAAGGAGAACCGTCTATGTGTATCGAAAAGTGTCCGTCGAACGAAATGTGCTAATAAATAAGTAAGTTATAAAGCATCCGTCACTCTTACACACTATTTGTTAGAACGTGACGGATGCTTTATCATTTATTTATCACGCGACAAAACGTAGCATCATACGCTTACAGATGGGTAAAATTTGGTATAGGTACTGCCGCTTAAATACCTGCTTTAGCCATTAACCGTCTAAACTAAACTGCTATAGTACATTACACAACCACAACTAGATTATTATCAAACCGCGTTGAGAAAGGGATTCGAGTGTACCGTTAGCACAAGTGTACTTAATAAATGATTAAATATAATCATAAACCAATCTTTGATATCTTCATAAGTGCAGACCCTTATAGATAATAGAATTAATAGCTAAATATGATTTGCATATTTAAACTCTATTCTCGGTAAATATTGTCATTTGTTTAATAAAAAATAGTGTTATCATATTTGACAAATCTGTCACCAGTCACATTATTTCGCTTTATCAAATTGCCGTAGCTTTTCAAAAATACGTTTGTATACAATATGAATCGAGGTAAAGTATTATACGGTCGATGCCGAGAAATTGTCTACAATGTACTAACATATTTTAATAAAGAAAACGATAAGACGAAGGTTCATTTGAAAACTTTGATGGCCATCTTAAGCGTAAATGCAATCGTCTCTGAGGTAAGTATTCCAAGAACATACATTGCAGGAAATAATTGGATTACTGAACAATAATACCAAACTTTTGAATCGTGTGGTGGCCGCGACGGGCGTTGGAAAAAACACAGTAACATTAATAAAAAAAGAAGGCAATGTCGCCAGAGCAAATTCTTGTAAATTGAGCACACCTAAAAAAGGAAAACGCTGTATAATTTGATATTTTTTCCATGCTTTAGAACTTCATTGTACCAAGATAACAATTTAATTTATCTGCATACTCTACCACTGACAATGTCATATCATGCATTAGTTCAAAAATGACATATGAGCTCAATCCCTTTCTAAACGCGGTTTGATAATACCTCCCGTGTTGTGTACAGCATTTTATGTCTACACTTGGCCAGAAAGCGACTTGCATGTTTGAGAAAAATATTTTTCTCAAACATGCAATGAAATGTTGACATTACGTGCCTAAAAATAGGCCGCAAAGTACCTCGTTTCCGGTGCGGCTTGACATTTGGCACATAATGGAATTTCATACTTAAAAAAAATACATTGCCGGCCTAGGCCAGCAATGTATTTTTTTTTAAATTTCCATTCCACATTTGGGCCACAGCATCACGGCATTCAGCCATTAAAAAACAAAAAGCGATGTTTGCTATATTTTGCAGTTTTATTTATTTCAAATTGACATGAACATAAGAAATAACACATTATAAACAATTTTAACTACACGAATACACATTTAAAATATTTCATCTAAATCAGCGGTCGGCAACCTTTTAGCAGCCAAGGGCCACATAGTAGATAACAAAATGGACGCGGGCCGCACTAGGTATGTTAATAATTGGTGATTTTATACAATTCTGAATATATCGACCTTTACATACAAAATAGCCAGGCAGGCTCGCGGGCCGCAAGTGAGCGGTTCACGGGCCGCATGCGGCCCGCGGGCCGCTGGTTGCCGACCGCTGATCTAAATATTCGCGGTAAAAATGTGAACTGAAACAGCTTTTGGCTGAACGTGACTTGACATTTGCATTGTCTATGGATATAATATCTCACTAATGTCACTTTCTGACAGAAAGTTTGTGTTATAAAATATTATTTAGGTTAAGTAAGGTTACTATAGTAAGTTTATTTATTTCATTGCATATTTGAGAAAAGCACTATGCATAACTCGGCGGGAAATTGGGTTGCCAGCCTCGTAACTATCTGGCCTCGCTTCGCTCGGCCGGCAACCCCTACTTCCCGGCCTCTGCAGTAATGTACTATTTATACTCTCCTGCAACGCTAGCGCCATTCTGGGGAGATTTTACTCCTTTTAGCTGGTCACTTTTTCAACTGATCCCTCATATCATAATAAGATTGTTCTGCTTACCTCTACCCTCCATACTTTTCTAATTCCCATGAATTAGAACAGTGGCCATCACTGTTTTGATGTAGACGCGCGTTCGTAAACGTAGGAATTCTCGATTTGAGCGTTTATTTTATGATCTCGATTCTCGACAAATGTACCTAAAATGAGACATGACAATGACACCTAAAACGTCAAGTTGACTTTGACACTCCGAAATTAACCTAATGCAGTTATAAATAAAATAACCTCAATAAGAATAAATACAAAATAAATATCTGTTAGATAAAGGATAATAACTATGAACACGTCAATTTTAAAGATATTTCAGGTATTTGTTAAGTTATGCTTTCTAGGTTTATTAAAGTGTCTTATCTTTTCGTTGAATTATTCTTTTGTTTGTTTTCAGCCAAAGCTGTGCGTTTTGGGATCTCTAGCCCAACGGCCGATGTTGGATTCACAGCTTCACACGTCTGCCGCCCTGTGCCGGGTGGTGTCTGGCAAGTACAGGATAACTAAGAAACGAGACAGGCCGTTGACTTATGAAATGGCAAACCCTCCACACTACATTGCTCACCGAAAGTCTTGGAACTCATGGAATACCTGTAAGTTAACTATCATTAGGGCTGCCATCCGTCCGGGTTTCCCCGTATTTGTCCTAGTTTAGATAGCGTCCGGGCGGGGTTTCATTTGTAGTGTGGGTTTGCTACTCCAGCCCGTGAGAACTAATGCCCCCCCTGAAAGCAAAACTGTTGCTGTTGACGTGTCCGGGGTTTAAGCTCCAAAATCCGGGGATTTACGCATTTTGTCCTAGGTGTTAAATTTTGGAGATGGCAGTCCTATCATTCATATATGATATCAGGACTTATAGTGAGATTCAATAGAAAAGGACAAACAAGTAAACAAACGGATTTACCTTCATTACTTCGTAATCACGCACTTTTTAAGAACGAACATAGCTTTATCAACAATTTACATACATAAACCTTGTATTTTCATTCATTTTTAATTAAAATATCCATTAATTATTCATATTTCAGTAAAAACAAACTTAGTCAATACCATTTTTCTATATGTCAAATGTTACTCAAATTTTTTTACTCATCTAAAATGTAAAAATCTATAATGTCTTTGGATTCGTAGTGATGGGAATGTCCGTTCTTTAAAAATGTATTACTTTTTATTAACAATGACATTTTGATATCGATTAGTATTTCGGAAAGATTATTTTTTAATTATAGATTTTGGCAATGAATGCCATATCCAATAAATGTATATAGGAAAACCCAACTACGAAAAAGGCTAAAACAAGATCCTTGCGTTTTTACTCGTCTGATTACAACCGCCAAAAGAAGTGACAAATTATGTGAGCCTGGTACAGGGCTGCGCTGCGCTGTGTAAACTAACGTGCTAATGAGGGTGTTTAGAACTCATAAACCCACCTGGTGGCAGCAGGGTGGCGAAAGGTCTTTTTGACAGTAGGCGTCAAGATCCACCAATCACACCACCTGATTTTGACATCTACTGCCAAATAGACCTTTCGCCACCCTGCTGCCAGCTGGTGGATTTTTGATTTCTAAATACCCTCATTTTACTAAAACGAAACCTTTTTCTCGTAATTAATACGAGTGTGAACAGAACTAGGGTGTCCCATAAGGTTTATCTGAAACAGACGTTCCCAAGCTTTCGTTCCTCGTAGACCACTTTTAAAATTTTGCTGGTTTCGGAAGACCCCTGCGATACTTCTACCATATTTCCAAATAATCAGCGATGGAAAATTGCGTCGCGTCTTAGTTCCAAACCCTAAATTCGGTGTGGTAAAAATAAAAAGAATAGTACATTACGCAACTAGGGTGGTAAAACATAGTTCCCCGACCTAGCTTTTCATTGTTACAAAATATTTAATAATGATAAAAGTATCTGATTAATAATAGTACGATATACTTTAAGTTCCTCTCACTTACTTGTAGTTAATAATAATTTCATGAATGTCAAATGGATTGATTAATTAATGTTATACCTTTCCCATCATTATTTCACAGTAAATCCATAGACAATAGATCCAAATTGTCAGTCAACATATTTGTTATTGTTTTTGTTCAGTTGTATCGAATCTCACTATATATGTACATTAAGGTGTGGCATTAAGATTTATGTCATTTTCCTGCGACAGATCTATTGTAGCAAAATTATGAAAACAGGGATTTTACCAAATCCCTCAGGGAGATGATCTAGTCCCGGCAGATGTTAAAATAATGACGCGTTGGGTCCATGGATGTATAAAATAGAAGGATACCGCGCGGTCTAAGACGCGGGTGAAGCCAAGCAATGGCCGCCGAAGTGAGCATGTGTGGGTTGACGGCCCAATGGCAGCCGACCGGCCCATTATGCTGGTTGATGTGTGCGTGCGTGCGTACAAAGCGCGGCGGCCATTGCTTGGCTTCACCCGCGTCTTAGACCGCGCGGTATCCTTCTATTTTATACATCCATGGTTGGGTCATTTTATAGTGAAATTGAGTGATTTGATCTCTAAGCCGTTTTAACTGATGGCAATGGCCACTGTACTTTTCTTATTTCCCATAGCCGCTCCATCAAATTTCTACGCTGTTTTAGGGTGTTTTTTTAATAATTTAGGGCTATTCGATTTTAACATTTTACTAAACAAGTCTAGTGATTTCATTATATCCCTACAGAGGTGATTTATTGAAATTAAGTTACAAAGGTGTTCAAGATATTTATTTGATAAACATATAGATACTATGTACAACAACTATCCATCATCATCATCAGCCGAAAGACGTCCACTGCTGGACATAGGCCTCCCCCAAAGATTGCCACCATGACTGGTCCTGTGCCGCCTGTATCCATGGGACTTCGACAACCTTCATCAAGGCATCAGTCCACCTTATGGAGGTCGTACCTCCTTCAGACTTCGGTCCAAGGGCGTAGCTAGGATTTTGTTAAGTGAGGGGGCAGGCGTAGACAAACCAAAAATATATCTAAGGTAAATGCTGGGGGGCGTGGACAGTGCGCGAGTTCGAAAAAGGGAAGATAGACGCTCTGGAGATGTGGTGCTGGAGGAAAATGCTCGGGATATCTTGGACGGAGTTCCGTACCAACATGTCCATACTCCAGGAGCTCGGCATCAAGCAGCGTCTGTCGGCCGTAGTACAGTCGCGCATACTGCAGTATTTTGGGCATGTCTCCAGGCGGGATAACGACTCCATAGAGCGGTTGGTTGCGCAAGGAAAAGTGGAGGGAACCAGATCGCGCGGCAGGTCACCCTATGCGCTGGACTGATCAAGTGAAAGCCGCTGTAGGAAACCGCATAGCATATCTGACTGAGCCAGACAGTCTGCCAACAGGGAGAGATGGCGGGAGATCGTGCGGAAAGCTGTGTCCGCCTCTACTACCGATGTGGACGCCTCAGTGTGACCACGACCGCTCTGCCAAGAGCGATACGACAGAGAAGAAGAGAAATGCTGGGGGGGGGACTAATCCGACTAATATTATAAATGTGAAAATTTGTAAAGATGTTCGAATGTTTGGATGGGTGTTTTCTTACCAAATATTACGAAAGCAATTGAACAGATTGAAATGAACTTTGCCGTGCCTACAACTGGATCAAGTCCTGGATTGAAACCCTAATAAGTCAAAGACTAATTTACTGTAAAAGTTATTTGCACTTATAATGCCTTACCTATTGTTCGTCAGGTACAAAGCTAAGTGAATTCGCTCTAGAAAAAGAATTTCTAGTATATAAGAATTTCTACTACTAATTCTATTAAAGGTACATGGTTATCAAAAGCTGTCATAGTACCGTACAAACGAAGCCATTGTTAACTGATCACCCATAGACACGTTAACACGTTGCAATAAAGTTGACATTCGTTTACAAATGTACAGTTAACAGTGTGCTCGATTGTAAGTACCTACCTATCATGTACTAATACTTATTCTGTGCTTGATAGCATTCAGCATTATCACATTCAAAATACGAATATACGAAATGGGTGTTGTAGAGGTCTGCAGCCCACTGTACCTGCCTCATTACATTAAAACATAATTGAACTATGTACTTAATAGTCTTAATACCCATGTAATTAAGCGATTAAATTTGATTATGCTTTGTTCCAAAATAGTAACTAGTACTTTCGTGGTTTATTGAAATTGGCCGCACTGACTTCCGCATAAATTTCTGGTAACTACTCAAAATCGTTCTAAGTACCTATAGCTTAGAAAATGAAAGTAACTTATTTAACAGCTGTCTTACTTATCATTGCTCTCTACGTTCATGGTAAGTTAAAAACAGCTTGATACCTACTACATATTTTACCTTGATAATACAACGAAATATTTAAATACATAATACCTATGATCTGGCGCATACTCGCATCCACATCTGCAATAAAATTGATGTGGAGCTTATGCGTATGCAGATCTGTGGAATTTGCTGCAGTACCTCTAGCACAACTATGACACGCGACTCTTTGTCGCACAACAAATGCTATCCATCTCTTTCTATCATTGACGTGTTTCATTGAACGTAATACAAATTAAGCAATTCCGGCTCAGTTAACGACCGAGAACAAAATGCACAAATTGATTTATTAAAATACGTCATAATTAACTTTTCCTAATTTGCTAACAGAATTAAGAAATTACAATCTCGTAGTGTGGGCACCCCTCATGACGTCACGCTTACATGACCTGTTTGTTTGTTATGACCAATAACCACAATAATTTGTCAGAATGCATGCATTTTATTCATAAATTAACGACCTAGATAAGCAAAAAGGTAAGTTATCACTACAAAAGGTAAGTTATCACTATAAAATTAGATTAAAACTTTTTTCTCTTAACTCTAAGTAACCACGAGGAGACCAAAAAACATGAATAATTAAAACAGTGATATTAATTAATTAAGATGACTTTAACAACACGAGACCTAGCACAGGGTTTTAGCACCAGGGAGAGGTGTAAAAAAAATGAGTTTACGTTCAATGAAACACCTTGTATAGAATAAATCCTGGCGACCATAAAATCGCATTCGCAGTATCTCTGATACCAATAAGTACCTTGATGCAGATGAATTGAATTGTTTTCAGCCACTAACAGCATGAAAGATGGTAGAAAAAATCGACGTCAGATTTTGATTCAGGAAATAATAAAAAAAGTTACAAATTTAACTCTGACTTCGTTCGCCAACACTTCTCTCGAAGACAGGCCACAAATAATGAAGAAGATAAAAGATAAATTGAAATTGGCCTCTAAATTTGCGGGTTCTCGTGGTGACAAATACGTAGAACTCGTCATGGATGGTATACAATCTATCGTGACCCGTAGTAATCCCGATGCAATGAACTCCACCGTGAATAATAATCTGGTGGACTCTAATGTTCAGCGCTTTCACAAATATAAAGATACAGAACGACCAACCCCTGATAAAGGTTCACGCGGGCTCGATTTGATTGCGCCCATTTTAAGCGATGGGTCACGAGCCACTGATGCCGAAAACAATGACTTAATCGATGTTATAAATCCTTCGGATGACGCTACAATCTTCAATGATGATATATGCGACTGCAGTTGTGTTGAGGAAGGAATTTGTTCAAAAATATTGCATTTAAGTAAATTTACCTGCTCTAAAGATCAAAATTTAATAACGATAGAAAAGCTTTGTGACGGAGAGTATGACTGTAATGATAGTTCTGACGAAATGCGATGTAGAGTACATGGTAATTCCATTCCTTTCTTGTTTTTAGGGTTCCGTACCTCAAAGGGAAACTTCGTTGTCTGTCCGTCCGTCTGTCTGTCCGTCTCTCAAGACCCTTTATCTCGGGAACGCGTAAAAGTATCGAGTTGAAACTAATACCATATACTCAGGTCTATGATCCCTTGAATCTGTAAAAAAAAACAAACTTCTAAGCTAACATAAAAAAGACATGGCCATTTATACCGCAAAAAACGTACATTTCGTTGACCTAAAACTATGAAATTTGGCAAGTAATACCGTCTTATACTACAACTATAGAGAAAAATCTGAAAAAAAAACATAATAAAAATAAGTCGGTATAGTTTTTATTTAAAGACTACCTATATTTTTAAATTTAAGTATTTGTACGGAACCCTCGGTGGGCGACTTCCCAATTCTTATCTTTACGTCTAATGTATTATCCATACTCATTGTACATTTCAGCGAATCAAAAAATTTCCGAAGCTAAACGAGTTATTGCAGAAATTGTAAAAATATTGCCAAAACGCTGTTTAGAAGTACAAATTAGCACCGATAAAGTAGTCATGAAAACTCAAAAAGTAGTATTGGAAAATGTTCTGAAAAAACAAGCATCGCTTTTAAACGTCATTGCACCCAATAAATCTGAAGTAAATACTGTACAGCCAGTTCTTCTTGTAGTGAGCAGTGTGGCCGCTGCACTGGAGGCTGCATTGTGTATTCGTGAGCAATATATGCATTTATTTAGTCGGAGACAATTTGACTTACTTGACGATGAAGTTAAAGATAAACAGTTGTCATGGGCACCCCCGTTATGCACCTGCCTTGGTCAGTTTTGTCTGCATACTAATTGCACACCTGCCTGCAACAACACTTGCCAGCAGCGATATAGTTTGGGGCGGTGGACTTGTGCAGCCGTCAACGGTAAACGCAGCGTGTCACTCAATCGTATATGTAATGGTATGGTCGACTGCTTAGATGAATCTGATGAAAATGGATGCACTACAGGTAAAAATTAAAAATCTTTTATAAACAGGAAAAAGGTACCTATTCATTGCACTCGCATTTTTTCGACTTACTGTCAAGAGACTTCATGGTACCAGTATAATGGCATGGATTATCTTATTAACTCGCAACGCTGGAATTACACTAGGGACCAGTAGCGTGGAGTCCAAAGAACTCAATTCCTACCTGCCTGCCTAATATCAGGCATTTGAGCAGCTTATTCTACAGCTCTTAAGGAAAATGCACGCCATATCTGCACCGGCTTGCCCAAAGATATATTTTACGCCACGCCACTGCCGCCTTTACTCATAATTACTATTAATGTAATGTACCTATGTTTATCTTATAGGTTTAAGGGCGGATAAATTTGAAGCCACACAAATGTATAATGTTGTTCTTCAAGTACTGTCCACCAAAACAGGATCCACGGAATTCCAACCTCTGCTCCACAAATTGATTAATTTGCAAAATTCGATAAAGAGTCTGCAAAAACAAACCATAAAAGAGAAAACAGATATGACAGCACTGAAGAGTTGGAGGGACGAAGTTTTCTCGGGCCTACTTTCCATTTATGATGGAGTATTGGCTAAAGCTGACGACATTATTGCAGTAGATAATGTTTATAATTTCTTAATGTCCGTTAGCCACAAACTTGTGGAAGCCCTGAAGCGATCGAAAACAGGTAATGAGAGACTGCTGCCTTCCAACGAGTGTCACTGCGCAGGTGACAGGTGTCTGCTGGCTGACTGCTCGGCAAAGTGCGTGCGTACCTGCACCGTGAAGGCAATCTTCACCGAATACTCGTGTAGAGGCGATACACACGCAACGACACCTGTCCAAAATATATGTAATGGGAGAAAAGAATGCCCAGAAGGAGACGACGAAGAAAATTGCGTGGGAGGTTAGTTGTTAATTTTTATTTGGTATAGAAATTATTACATTCTTAAAGTTCGGTACCTCACAAGCAGAGGCCGGAATTTTTACGGCAAAACAAAAGACTGTAGCAATCAAACTAGTGTTAGAAACATTTTTTTATCGATATCGATAGTTGTGTAATAAAAAAAAATTAAAACTTACGAGAAATACCTGAAAACCTTCAAAATACCTGAAAAATCTAAACATCATACCAATTACAATGGGTTTTATAAATTTGCTCCCTTGACGTCGAGTGGAAGTTGAACGTTAATTTAGTATACATAAATGGCTTTATATAATGGTTTCATCAAGCCAAAAGAGGGTCATTGTTTGCATCTGTGGGATCAATTATGTTTGATTTAATTTGCGCCAAATGACATGAGAACTCTCAAAGAGTAAAAAAACAAACAAATTTTATCAAAAAAACTTTTACTACATGAAAGAAACATGATTTTTTAAATTCCTCCTTTTCTTCCTGGACCATGGGTGAGCGCAATTAAATTTTTCTATCTACTTTGATTTCTTGTACCTATATATGTAATAAACGTTTAATTTCAAATGATGATGATAGATGGTGCTGACCTTAAAGATGCCGTTGAGACTTCACATTTCATGCAGACAAAATGTGTCAAGCTATAAAATAAAACTTATTTTAAACAAAATTGATGCCATGGAAGCAAATAATGACCCTCTTTATGTTTGGATGGAAAACCGACCGATTCGAATCACCTTAAAATAATCATCGCAGATATTTGCCGCAATCATCATTTGGTGGTGCTTCGGAATAAAATGCAGGATCACAGAGATGATCGTTGGGGGAGCGTATTCGGCGAAGCATTTACCACGTGGAAGAAAAAGGTGTGTTCATTTTGCTGCCAACGTTTGTAGTAGAATCTTGTCAAACGGACAGGGCAAAAGGGGTACAGTACAAGTCACATATAACCTAAGCGCAAAAGAGCTTAAGTCATACAAAAGAATTGTGACCTTTTGTATCTAGTGCAGTCACCACACGGGAATGTTACGCCACTTGCCACTGTTCTTAATTTAGCCGTGTAATAAATAAAAAATAAATAATTATCGGGGGACAATCTTACACAAATCGAGCTAGTTCCAAACTAAGTAATGCTTGTAGGTACTATGGGTACTAGACAGAAAACATCCATGACTCAGGAATGTCCTACACGAGCTCATCACACAAATATTTGCCCTTACCAGGATTTGAACCCGGGACCTCTAGCTTCGTAGGTGGCATTCCCACTGAGCTAAGCTAAACGTGTCGTCAAAATGCAATGCAAATGGCGGGCGTAATTTGGGCACACGACTATTAACGAATTATGATTGCCTACACGGCTTAAGAACGGTGGCAAGTTAACATTGTCGTCAAAATGCAATGCAAATGGCGGGCGTAATTTGGGCACACGACTATTAACGAATTATGATTGCCTACACGGCTTAAGAACGGTGGCAAGTTAACATTCCCGTGTGGTGACTGTACTTATGTTTCCCGATTACTCAAAATCGGATCGATTTAGAGAATTGTTTTGTTTGAATAAGTATACGCCCCAGGAGGTCCCATCAGCTCCAGGTCAGGGTCTGATAATGGAATCTTGAATAAATCCAGTGAGCTCTTTAAAATTCAAATACTGCTCCCGCTTGCTGGCCCTGTATAGCCATTTGGGTACTTTTTACAGTAACTAAAATTAGAAGTCAGTATTTTAAAATCGTTAAATCTTGTATTATGAGGCATAGTAAATATGAAACGTTTTCAATTGAGACTATAATAATAATTATTTATTTATTTTAGGCAACAAAGGCCCATAGATAAATACCTTACAATCTAACATACATATTAAATTTTTACTGCGATGCGCTAACGCTGTTCGTGGTGTCAGTTAGCCGCCCACGGAAGCGCCGGAACATGATGACACCTTTCGGCCAAAACTCTTCTTTGGTGAAGGTCGCTACCTTCTTAGTTGGAACTCTCACCACATATGAATTAAAATTCAAGTTATGGCGAGACTCCAACGTAAGAAGCCTCAGGATGAGCCCTGTCTTAACGCGTACATATTATACGATCTCCTCAGCCTTCGTAGAATAATGTAAAAGGGACACATACAAGAGCGTCGTCGGCACAGCGGCAAGCAGCAGATGATTCGGTCCACTCGGTGCGGTATCACCTACGGCAGGCTGGCTTCTTCCTTTCTTCCTTTGTAAAGCCATCCTTGTCGCATCGAGACTCTCTTGGAGCCGGCATTAACAGGTCCTTTTTTACGGGTCCTTTTATCCCCTTCGATGTCATCTGCTTAGATTGTGGAGTAGCTGGGCATTTGGCAGCAATCTCTGCATAAGCACGTTATTTTCTTGCCACCAACGATTTTAAAATGATAAAAACTAAAAATAAAGCACCATATTGAGTATGACGTCACAAGTCATTATTTTATACTAAACTGCATAGGTACTTTTTGAGCGGTTTGACACTCCATAAAAAGAAGCTGATTTGAACTGTCATCAATTAGCCTATTACAAATGAACGTCTAATTATTTGAACTTACTTATTTAAGGCAGTATAACTTCCTAAATATACATATGAACTTATAGTTGGCAAACAACAAACATTCATGTTGAAGTATTTACTTTATATAATACAACATAGTTATCATTAAAAGTGTTTATTTGCAAGTATTTGTAAACATTTAATTTACATGATTTTTTAATAATTGTTGATTCAGACGATTTCAACCATTCGGGTCATAGAGAAGACGACCCGAACGAACCGACTCGGTTTGCAGAAGTTGGTAGCAGAGTTTCTCCACGACCTCGTGCGGACTTACGCATCCCTGCCCCAGGTGACCAGGAGGACCACTGACGTCACCACCGTCGCGTTTTTGGACTTTTCCCGTCTTATACAGGACACTCTCAGAGCTTGCACAAATTAAATGAATCTGGAATCTGGATTTTGAAGATTACGATTACGCAAAATATATGTACATGTTTGTTTTTAGCAAGTAAAATGATTTTTTTCTATTTCAAACCCAGAACCAAACACCTAATTATGTTATGAAGAATTAATTTAAACTTATTTAAATACTTCATCAAACTGCTAGTTTAACTTGTAGCACAGGAGGGCATAGGATACGTACCTATACCACACATTTACAGGTGTATAAGTAGATAGAGCAAGTGGGAAAATCATCCACGTATAGTGTTGATAATGATAACAGTTGAGTTGAGTCACACGCAAGTTAAATATTTCGAAGCGCTCGTGAGGGCATCAGTCTGTGAGGAGACTTGCACCATGGCAGGTAAGTGGCTGATTACGATAGTGTCAACTGATAACGCGAGTGATCTAGAATACTTTCTTTGAATCATTGCCTCGCCTTTATTGTGGGTTTCTAAAATAGACTATGTTTCATTGATATGTTAGTATAATATTTTGTTGTCTAATGTTATATGAAAACGAATTATACACCTAGGACGGTGAAATAAATAGTGACCCTGATCGCAGCTGTTTCAGGCCCGAACCATAGGTGAGGACCATAAAAACGCGATCTGGGACGTTCTTTACTACCCGTGTTGTGTATATAATTTTACGCCTTTCCCTGGCTAGGAAGTGACATTTTTCTTCACGTAGCGAACAATAAATGTTATTGACGGCCTGAAGAGATGTAAAATAAATTATGACCCAGTAATCAGTAATTATCACTTTATTGGAACAAATAAATCCATAAGACTCACTACCTTATGTATATTAGATTGATCGATAAGTATAATCAAAATTATTAAAAACGACATAAATCATTGTGCTGTTAGCCATTAAATTAAACGTAGTAGGTACCTATTCGATTATATTTTATAGCCAATTAGTACTTAAATTGTTGCAATTTAGGTATAATGGTAGCATTAAAATAGGAATGTTAATATTGGCCGTGTTTAGAGAAGTATCTGGAAGGCTGTATATTATATGTCGATGAGCCTCTCGCGACAACGCACATTGTTATGCAAATCGCAATCGTGCGCCGGTGCGCCGTCCACACCACACCAACCACACAACTTACTATAATAATTACACCCGCTCGCTTTCTTTACAAAATAATCACCTTCATATACTTAGTTCAATATAATTGTACACTGTAATACATTTACAGTGACTTGATGAGCCATACCTTGATGAAACCTCGGTAAAGACAGTTCAATAGTGGATGGTTTTGCATTTAACTATTCTACAATTACCTATAAGTATATAGTCACTCTAGACAAGTGGGAAACACTAAACCACCTGTTAAATTATGTCAATCTATGTAGGTTTCCAATACACAAGGAAAAAAATAAAAATGATTGTAATTTTAATTATTTTTATTTGAATTCATAATACCTACCCACAAACACATATGTTTCAATGAGATAGGTATTTTCGTGTTTCTTTATGTTGAGCATTATTATTTCAAGTGGCTTGCGCAGTTCAAATACAGTCTTGAAAGTGTAAAAGGCGTGGTAAGGCGTGTAAAATATGCACTCTCCCTAGGTACTGAATATCTTATAACTTAATATAAAAAATTGTGTATTCGTAACGACGCTATATAATTGATAAAACTGGCGTTCATATATAAGTTTATTGATAGCGTGAGATCTAAAGTTCGCTATTTTTATTTACCCCATATACCTATTTAGTTTCGTCGCCATTCTAAATGACTATAATAAGTACACAATATCAGAAAACAATCATGTTTCCTAATCATGGGAAGGTTAGGCTACACTTAATCTTATGTTAGCAGGAACTGCTGACAAGTTTCGATTTAAGTGATAATAAAATGGATTATCATTTTCGTTATCAGCTCCAAAAATACCTCGCTCTATCAGAATTAGCGATAAAATGTTTTTCTTTATTTTCATTGTGAGATGTTTTTCGATAACTTTTAACAATAAAAAACATCAAATGTTTGACGAGCTAGTAGGTACTTCTTTATTGTTTCAAGTACAAGTACCTACGTAAAGAGAAAGTACAAAGGTGTAGCCCCCCTATCATACATTCGTAATATGGCAGGGGGTATACTTATCTCTGCAGCTGACTGTACATTATCCAAAAGCGTGACGGATGGTCTGATCTACATTTTACAAGTACGAAGAACTTGCGGCCCAGCCGGAAACTATACTCTGTAATGAGGAATTGCGTTCTACTTTTTGGATCGTTTTCAAAAAAACGTGTCCGTAGTTAAGGGGTAATAGAACAAAGTAATCCAAACGAATTGTATGGTTACTTTTGTTACACAAAAGAACAAGATTAACTTTTTGTTAAATTAATCCTAGGGATGTCACGATACCGATACCGATATATCGGTATCGCCGATATTATACAACCGATATTTGAAGAGCGCGAAAAGAATTTGCTGTAGGAAAAAAAATCTGCAAAAAGTAATTTCAATTTCTGACTTAATTTATGTATTGGTCTATTACCTTGTGCAATGATCATTACTATGTCAAATAAATCTTTGGTTCTTAATAAAAAAAAATTGAATTTTGAGTTGACAATTTATTTATTTTTACTTCACACTTTCAAGGTTGACTCTCTGGTAAATATAGTCAGTAGTCATTGCCATTAGTTATAATAAGGACATACACATATCTGAAGTTCATATTTCATTACTTAGCTAAGATATCGGTATCGCCGATATGAACTACTATATATCGGTATCGGTATCGTATCGGTAAAACTGTGTATCGTTACATCCCTAATTAATCCCTTAACTACGGACACCTTTTTTTGAGGATGACCCATCATGAATAACAATTATACATTTGTAATTAAACTTATTTGCTATTCGACAAACGTATATTATATATGTAGTACCTAATACTAGGAACCTAGAGATTCGGAGTTCCACAATAGGTACAGATTTTGCACCTTGCGCTGAAGTTAGGCTTTATATAGTAAGGTAATGGGTTGTTTTGTGATGATATGTTGGTCTTTATAGGGCCGATATGTACTAGTGTATAAAGGTCCTTAACACAATAACTAAAAAAAATAGTAAGGTAATATTACATTTTCTCCCTAAACAAAAATAGTACTATTTTAGCGTCGTCCTAAATAACTATATATATTGAGATTTTTCCGAGCAGGAGATGTGAAAACATTGTTTATATTATCCAGGACGACCTGGCTATTACGGTTATGGCGGGCCACCGCCCCCGCACCCGCCGGGCCACCCCCCACACATGTTCCCCGGCCCCCCTGGGGTCATGTACTATCCCGTCCACCCTGCCTACTTCTATCCCTACCCCCACCCCCAGCCCGAACCGGTACAAGTGGTGGACAGCCCGCCTGAAGAAGCCGTCCCCGAACTGCCCGGAGAGACGGTCGAGCTGCCGTGGAGTAAGTCGCAGGGCACGGTATGGGGAGATAACACCTTTTATAAAACAATTAGGGTCTAATTTAGGACCACTCTACAAGAAAACTCTTAAAAACTGTGAAACAAGTCCTGCATAGTATGAAGAGTTATCTGCTTTACCCTAAGGTTAAGTTTTGTACGATAAGTTTCCTTTTGTACAATACATTTTAATAAATAAATAAGAGTCAGAAGAGAGAGAGAGTTCGAACAATGAGTCAGTGTATTCAAGAATCATCATTATCAATGAGAGTTGTCATCAATTTTTACATAAAATTTTAACGTAATCCAAAGATATCCGCTCTCACTATAAGTAGGTAAACATCGATACGTTTTAATCCATTTCAGAGAAAACCCTCTCATCAAACCTTTTATCAGTTATGTTTCTATATTCTTGATCAACTATATACCAATTTATCTATTTGTTATATTAATGGCAGTGCGCGTAGTAGGTAAGCAAAGTTTCTACCTTTATCAGAAGAGTACCTACATACTAATACTCAGGTGCTCGTAAAGTGAAATCAAATACTTATGTAGGTGTAGGCAAAGGTGTTATCTTGCCCTTAAGCTTGGGTGTTTTGTCTGCCGATGTTGGGCCAATCCTCTCTATGGACTCCTTTCACCTCCTCTCCAACTCCTATTTATCCCCCTTCGCGTCTGGAACATGATTGGAACTAAATACTGTTTGATAGGTACTCCATATAGAGTTTTGGCCGTCGCTTATTTGTGTTGTCTTGCAAAAATAATGTGGGAGTACATGCTCTATATCTCTTTTTCCTCGTTTCTACCTAACACGCACAGTTTATTGAAGTTATTTTCAGTACACTTATTATTCACAAATTACCTGAATGTGAATCTTTACGTCTTTCTTTACTCCCCTGTACAATAAAAGTGTAATTAAAATATCTTTCGATGGGTCTAACGCGATGAACTTTAATGTATCTTATATATATAACACTTAACATTTACTATAACTTTACGTTACTTATATTTAAATAGTTTCAAATACAATTTCCATATTAATTTACCTTTCTGTCGATTTAGACCAGTCCAAAGACATCACACACACTAATCATGTGTTCACAGTAAAAACGTTGAATGTTGAAAATTTCGTTAACATATTTGTTTTTGTTTATAATAAACTCGTTGTGTTTAAACTTAATCCTAATTAAGGTGATTCAAGTCAGTCACTTCTTTTTACAAACAAAAGAGAGGGGCATCATTTGCTTCCACGACATCAATCATGGTTGAAATGTATTTCATTTTATATCTTGATAATGATAATTCTAATTTTGTCTGCGCGAAACAACATGAGAAGTCTCAAAAAATAGAATTAACGTGCAATCAGTAATTTAAGGTCAGTACATTCTATCCTATCAGCATCATTTGAAACGAAAAGTTGTTTTCCAAACATTATTTGTGCTTTTTGAAAGTTCTCATGTCGTTTCGCGCAGACAAAATACACCAAACTATAAAATAAAATATGTATATTTAAAACATAATTGTTGCAGTGGAAGCTTTTTGTTTGCATGGACAACCGACCGACATCTCACTTTACCTTAAAATTCAGAGTAAAACAAGAATTAGTTTTAGGTACCCGTAATAGCTTATAGTTGTAGGTTGTTTATTAAAGTACCTCTTCCTATAGTGGGATCCACTATCCCACTAATATTATAAATGCGAAAGTTTGTGAAGATGTTTGGATGTTTGTTACCTTATAACGGGGTAACAACTGGATGGACTAAGCTGAAATTTGGCATACAACTAGATCAAGTCCTGGATTGAAACATAGGATACATTATATCCCGGTAAAGAGTTCCTTTGGGACAATAACGGGAACAACGCGGACGAAGCCGCGGGAAAATGCTATTTTCTAATAAAGGAGTGGTAGATAGCCCTGAGTATGGTCAGGTGGGGTATGACAAACATAGTTTATTTTGCCCGGGGTAAGACTGATAGTATGAAAATTCCATACAAGTGTTCGTCTTGCCCCGGTGTTCGTTTTACCCCACGAGACCGTATTTCATAAAAGTATAAAAATATATATATTTTTAAACTCTTTGTAATGGAAACTACTCATGACAAAAAAACCTGGCCTCATGATAAAAAGGCCTGGACAGTCATCAAAAGTATAAAGTGATGTTTCGTGTCTATTTTCTTCGTAAATTAAATTAAATTGTTATTTATCTCAGGGCCTAATCCACACCATATCAGAATCAATAATTCTTACAATCTAGTAACAAGAGAATAGACAACATTTAACTCATTCTAAGCGACAAATGTCATTCCAGGCTTTATTAAATGTGCTGTAAATTTTTATGTCTGTGACTAGAAAGTCGCCGCAGCAGTAATCAAACGTTGCCAGCTATGATATATTTACAACACTAGAGCGTGTGCAGGTACATACCGTTGGGTCCCGGCGTGTCTGAGTCAGCGCAGCATCCCGCCGGGCGCGCTGCGCGTGGGCACCGACGCGGACGGGGAGGAGATCTACGCGGGGCGCGCGCCGCACGAGGGCGACATCTTGCCCGCCAAGGTCATCCCCTCCAAGAATGCCTGCTACGTGGCCCACAACGGAGAGGAAGTCCTGAAGGATCAGTTTGAGGTGACTGACAACTAAATTACTTATTCCATTCGACGCACAACATTTGATTTAGGTATGTCACAAGTGTACGTGCCGATCGCTGCTTTTCAAAGCTGAAATTCGTTTACATCTGTATAACAGTGCCAAACGAATTCCAACCTTTCGCTTAAGAACGTTGCACGAGGTATTTTCCTACACATTTGCTTCAGAACAATTGCTTATAATACAACCGAATTGACGTTCAAATTATTCTTTCTGAAGTCATACTAGTGCTTAAGTTTTGAGAACTGTGTCTTAAATTCTACTCAAACCGCGCTGTGACAAGTAACCCCTGAAGCAACCATGCCCAGTCTCCCCTACCCTATTATTGGTTGGAGTTTAGACTGAGTGTGTGTGGTGTTCCAGGTGCTGGTGCCGGCGATGTTCTCGTGGCAGTTCTCGACAAACGGCGCGGTGCCTCCGGGCGCGGTCGAGGCGGGAGTCACGGCCGACGGCGAGAAACTGTACTTCGGCCGCGTCACGCACGACGGCTGCGTTACTCCGGGCAAGGTGAGCCTAAACCATAACCATAATATTCCTTTATGCCACACATGGCCATAAAGTGGCTTTTTCCGCACGCTGCGCGTACGGAAAAAGCAGTTTTCTAGCCAAGTGTAGACATAAAATGATGTACACAACACGGGAGGTAATAAAGACAGCCCTCGATCGCATATTTACGTCCCTCGCTTGCATCTCGGGCTGCAAACATCTGCGATCTCGGCCTTTCTTTGTTTTACCACCCTAGTTGTGTAATGTACTATTACCATCGTCAAGCTCTAGCTGCACCAGCTCTGCTGTATGGCTAGCGCAACTGAACGCGAGTTCGATAGCCGTGCGACATAGAAATTACCCATACCTACTTAACTAGGCATTCTTGGGCTGCAAAGAGGTTCATGGCATGATAGTCAGGGGTCCACAATTACTCAGTTTATTAATGTTTTTTTAGATCTTATTTTATTAGGCAGTACTTTGTTTTGGTTTCCTACAATTATTTTCTTTAACAAAGAGTCCGTAGTAATTTTAAAATTCCATGGCTATCAAAAGATTAAGAACCACTGCTTTTTATTGAATGGAAGGCTTTCCCTTACTGTTCTTATGCCACAACTTTGATTCTTTTACCTACTTTAAGTAATTTGTTTTGGTCCAGCTTAATGTTTCCTAAATGTTTAATTTAATATTAGGTAGTCTTAATACGGAGAAGGTCCAAAGGAAAAGAAGATCATAAATAGGCAAATTGCAGAAAAAATTTACCTTTTATTTTTATGTCTGATCATGGTGTGTCTTATACCATTTTACTCAGAATCATGAGCGCTTTTCATTTATGAAATAAAGGGGGAAAATAGTAACGAAACTGAGATTTTTTTATCAGTTTCGTTACCATTTTTCCCTTAATTTGGGCGTAACGAAACTGAAATTTAAAATTTGTACGGAAAAGTTGGGACCGCTTTTTTTTTATTTCATAAATGAAAAGTGCTCATGATTCTGAGTAAATGGTATAAGACACACCATGATCAGATAAAAAGTAAAAGGTACATTTTTTCTGCAATTGACCCAAATTTGCTAAAAGAGATGACTCTTTTATTTAATAATTTCCACATTTGATATTCTTTTCATTTAACTTATCCAATGACATACACATAACTGTACTCTGTAGAGTGTTATGTAGTCCAAAACATTGTGATAGCAGTAAAATATTGTATATATTATTTAGTAGTATTTTGTCCTAATATCAGAATATTCAAATAGCTTCTAAATAGTTTTCATATTTTTATTCGACAAAGAAGGCTAATTTAAGAGACTAATTTCGTTGTTTAACGTTGTTCTAAATTAACACTTATATTTTTATATATCAACAAATCTTAACAAATAATATATTTCAGATCCACCCCAGCCACGAGACGTGCTATTATCCGTTCGACGGCGAAGAGAGGAGCTCTGCCGAGTACGAGGTCCTCGTGCTCATGTAGACAAAGCCCCAGCTTCGGGCCCCAGGTTGCGCCAGACGAGCCGTGCAATTTACGTTAAGACAACGTCCATCTCCATAACGAGACTAAATAAATACTTACGAACTTCTACAACTGACGCAAGTAACCCGAATAAGGATCCTGAAGATCAATCAGACGCAAGAGATCTTAGCACAGAAGCCCTCGAAAGTATGGGATGAGCACACGTCGCTATTCAAAGACAAGATAAGATTTGCCAAGATGATCACCAACCTTCGGTAGTAAATGGCCCCAGGAGAAGTAGAATATCCTCCACCTCTAGCATACCGTTACGAGTCATATCGAGGGACTGCAGCTAAATCTACATCAATCCACGGTGCTACACACCAGTGGCGTGGCGTTCATAGGACCCGATTCCCACCGGCTTGCCTATTTTAAAACATATGACCGGAGTATCTACTACTCATCAAGAAAAAGTAATCCAAATCTGCTCCGGCTTTACTAACAATATAGTTGACTCCACGCCACTGCTACATACATACAGATTGGTCTGGCAATACAAATGGAGGCTGCTGTACGTCATGAGTAATTTTTCAGCCGTGTCATTATAACACAATTATTGTAATTTTATGTGTATGTAAAACTTGTCTAAATTGAAATGACGCACCATAAACTACAAAATTCACAGAAACATGTACAAATGCCAAGTTAGGGTAGACGGGAGTGTGATTGATTTGTGTTTACACAGGCTCTACTTATTAAGAGATAGGCTTAGTTTGTAAATATCTAGCATCTTGCCATTTCATTTGTTTAGAATGTTTTCTTTCATTTGTTTACATCCCAGTGAAATTTTGTGAAATTAGATCTACACGCGATCATCATAAAATTTATAATAAATATACTTAGGTACCTTTTTAAAAATGCGTTTATTTCAGTACTCCCTAATTGTATTATAGTTGTTTAATATATTGTATATGAAAAAATAAAACAAATTGCACCATTTTTCAACTGTTATTGTAATTAATTACACCTTACATCAAAGTCAGAGTGACTTTCCTTCATTTCGACTGCACGGAAATTCAATTTTTTTTTCATTGTTTTAATGGAAAGCAGGATATCGTCTACTCCTAGTTTTTCTAAATAACTTAACAGTCTCCCTGAATTCTATTCCTAAAATCATAATAGAGTGCCATGTTTTTACCGTTTTATCCTATCTGGTAATTCCAGCGCTATTATGGAAATAACGTAGTGCTTAACCCTGTACCCACTACGTTATTTGTCACTGTGACACTGACCGTGATAGTGAATAGAGATGGGTGCAGCGGCGAGCCTCACTCACTAGCGGACAGGCGACCGGTCCGCCCGCGCGACACCCTCTCTACTAACAAAAAAGTTAGGGAAACAAACAACTGCAGTTTTTAACTCGGAAGTGCATCTCATCGACCATGAAGGTTTTGCTCTGTTTTACGGTGATCCGTGAGTATGATTTTTTATTTGTCTGCTGTGTTTTTGTTTTGTTTAATGTCCGGTTGCCCAAACGTACAGTAGGTCAAGTGTAAGAATATAGAAACAGTCTTCGATATCTCTATTAAACATGTACTTGCTCATGCATTTTTTATCATTTTATCACGTTTAATGTACCCATGTTATTACATTTGACTGTCCTATATAGTTCTTGATCTTGAATAACCTGCTCTGTACTTCTACCTTAGCTCATGATGTTGCATGTATTCCTAATTGCTCTGTTCCTCTGACAGTGTAGGTAATAGGTACACGCGTTTTATACGATATAAGTATACAAGTTCTACGAGTAAACTACCGTCGAATCACCGACGGTAGTTTACTCGTAGAACCGCGGAAATTGGCAGACAAACCTTGATGGAGTGTTTGTCGTTTTTCCTGAAACGAATGGTTTTAATTCTGACAACCCTTCATTATGTAGCTTAGTCTTACTTACCGCCTACAAAGCTAGAGGTTCCGGGTTCAAATCCTGGTAACGGCAAATATTTGTGTGATGAGTGCGAGTATTTGTTCCTGAGTTATGGTTATGGATGATTTCTATCTATTTAAGTATGTATTTACTTATCTATATAAGTATGTATATCGCCGTCTAATAGTACCCATAGTACAAGCATTGCTTAAGTTTGGACTAGGACTAGGTCGATTTGTGTAAGATTGTGTCCCGATATTTTATTTACAAAGGAGACCCCGGCGTATATTTACACACTTTCCTAAGGTTCATATCGCTCTTAGTTGAAACTTTTCAAATGTATCTGTGTAGCACAGAATTATTTATATATACCGTGTCTATTACAGTGTATACTCGTAAGGCTACGGAAGCCTACACTGTGCTATCCTGTAACCGCAGCAGTTGTATAACGTGCCGCGGAATAACGTATTCCGAATACGTTTATATACTATTAGATTAATTTATAAATAGTGACTAGACTAAAGCACTGTATCAATCATTTTTAGATATAAATATATAAGGTGCTAACAAATTAGGTACCTATATTTAAAGAGATGTTAACTTACATCAACACAGTTAACTTTTTATGGAAATTTATGGACTCGCATCACAGTCTATGTCGGAAATGAGTTTATTTGTCATATGCACTGTCATGCTCACGGCAAATGAAATTATATGAGCTTGATGTGTATGTTAATTGGTGCAGTGGTGGGTGTGGTGCGAGGCGACATGGGCGGCGAGTGCGACCTGGCGCTCTTCTACCTGGAGCTGGGCTGCTCGCCCGCCCCGCGCGCCGACGCCGGCGCCGGCTCCGGCTGCCCGCAGGCCTTCACGTGCCCCGACCTGCACCCGGACCCCACCAAGTGCTACTACAGGTCTGTCCTAAACCTTGGTTTCTTTTTGTGCTTGTTCTGGTGCTAGCTCTAAGAGCTGTCATAACAATCGGACTTCGTAGCATAGGTATGCCTCAGCCAAAACCTCAACACCACACGGGTGTAAAACAGCGACGTGCACGGGCACTCGACCAGAGTGGGGAGTGTTCCTAGTCTAAGTATGATTGCAGTATATTATCTTGTCAGTTGTTGTCCTAAGTAAAATGCAAGCGTAATCGAGGGCACTAAACCTTGGAGGCGGCGTTTCTTCACGTTCCGATACCGGTACCGAGATGTCGTCGCCAATATTCCCCGTGCCTTTCACTCTACGACGATGGAGTGAAAGGGGCCGGTGTCATGGTGGCCAATAAAGAAACGAAGTCAAATTCGGGCCTTTTCGCTCATTCTGACTTCCAGTACCTCTAGCACAACTGTGACACGCGACTCTTTGTCGCGCGACAAATGCTACCTATCTCTATCCACTCAATATCGTGTGACAGTGACAGGTGATGCTCTGTCGCGCGAGAAACGAAGTCGCGGCCGGTTATGCTAGGCGTACAGGTCTAGATATAATTTTCCACTTGATTGCCTTCAGTGGCGTGCTGGCGTAGCTAGGCGCCACGCCAGCGTCGTTGGCGACCGTCGACGGACTCCGTCTGTGCACGTAAAAGTATCTGAATTTTTTCTGATTGGAAACCGAAAGAAGCCTCGTACAGCTGATGCCGCGGATGTCAAGGTTTTGTCTAGCTATTGATTGTCTCGTAAGCACTTAATACCAATTTGTATGGATAGGTACTGATCTACGAGTAACGTGCGATTAAAAAACTGGCAGCCGAAAATTTTCAAGTTTCGCTTCCTGCCCTTATGCTTGAATCACAGGTAGTTCTAGTTCAGCCACTTGATATACTTCTCTAATAGTAAGTTTTAGTCTGTAAAGACTATAAAGACAATAAGTTTTTTCAGTAAGTTATTTGTATTTAATTCCGACTTAAAATAGGTTGACGCAACGCATTAATTGCTTAAAATTCAATAACGCAATTTAATTTGGTTGTTAAAAAAGTATGAGATGATATGAGTCCGTGACCCGAGTTTATTAGACTCGCAAATCAGCGATCAAGGGCAGGTCATCAAAACGTAGGTAGTATCTATTGAACTGGATGGCATTGGCAATGACGCCCACTTTTAGCAACCTTAGCCGCGACACAACCTCAGTGGGATTCTGAGAAATTTCTGAGGTTGTGTATTGGTCAACAAGATTTAATGCAGAAAATAAACAATTAGTGACCTCTGGACATAAGTATTGGGAAATCTGTAGACCTTGGCCGATTACGCATAAGGTAGGTGAGGCATATAAGGCCCAGCTGGTAACAAGGCCCAGTATTAAAAAATAACAGTTGTAATGGTACTATTCGTTCAACACATCACGCACACATAGAAGTGGCCGATACAACGAGCTGGCAACAACGCTTTGGTTCGCACACAACGCCATTTTGTTAGTAGCGATCATACAGTCAGAACGCAAAGTCGCGTCGGTGCTCCATGTATTTTTTTACTTAAATAAGGTTTGTTTTTATTAAGTTTTGTGATTCCTTTCGTGTTTTAATGCATATGGGTGCAAGTAGAAGTTATCTAGCTATATGAGGATGGGTAAGTATATACAATTTTAGGTCTATTTTTATACTAAATATTCTCCGTTATTCTAGAATTTGTAATAGAGCTTAGAAGGCCCACTGCTTCCATTGGTAACAAGGCCCATACCCCGGGCCTTATTGAAAGCATGAGATAAAGTAGTAACTTTGGAGTGCGAAATAAGATTTAAACTTACACGATTCTCACACATTATTATGGCAAAATGGGACTTAATCGCGTATAAAAATGGGTTTTTCTCCCGTGTTGCGTACATAATTTTATGTCTACACTTGGCCAGAAAGCGGCTTTTTCCGTACGCGTAGCGTGCGGAAAAAGCCACTTTATAGCCAGGTGTGGCATAAAATATATTTTATTTGTATTAGATATTTTCTTTCCAGGTTAAAATGTCGTCACCATCACTGACAGTTAAGAATAAATGGGCCCTGTGATCAGAGAACAGTTTGACCTCAGTAATGGATGTTGTGAAAAACGGTGAAACTATTAGTTTTGATTCTATATAAAGCTTTTATTTTAATAAGGCCCAAAGAAATTTTGGTTAAGTGAAAAATAATTGGCGATTTTTTTTGTTTTTTGTCAAAAGTTTATGTTAAAAGCGCTGTAACTAATTAAGATTTTATTTTAGTTTTAGCTTACTATTTTCGAGAAAAATTGATAATTTCCTATACCTTTAGCATAATAAGGCCCAACGCCAAATATTTCCACTAATTAGCAATAACCCCCTGTTGTTAAGATACCAAATATCGTTTTATGTATAAGTTTAAAATTAAAAACTCTTAAAACCTGTTATTATTGCCAAAATGTTTATTTCTTTTGCGGGCCTTATTATCCTGCTAGTCTTTAATAAGGCCCAAAATAGTACTTTTAAAAAACGTGGCCTTCTCAAGAATGCCGTTATATTTTTTTAACTATTTTGCTATAACTAGAAACTTAAATAAATGCATGAGTTTTATATATTAAGGATAATATATAAAACTCATGCATTTATTTAAGTAGGCAGTAGGTAGGGTAATAGGCAGGAGCCTATTTCTAAAGATATATCATTTTAAATAAAGGTGGGCCTTATATGCCTCACCTAACTTATGACTCTGATTCTGTTTTCTGTTGTTCTGTGATGTGTTGTGATTTGCGACAAAAAATAAAGCGCACAATCATTATTAAAACTTTTCTGCGACAATGAAATGTTTCAATTATGTATAATGTTACTAATTGGAATTAAATAAGCTCGTATCTAGATTATCCACTTGGTTTAAATTGAAACATTACTTATAGTAGTGCGGAGCAAGGTCGTGTTTGTCGCTGCAGGTTCAATAAATTACGAGGTTGTAAAAATTATCTGCACTTCTAATAACACATGGACATAGCACATGGTCTGGTTTGGATATCGATTTTTGTTATCACAGTGTAGTGTTTTATTATAGTCAAGGTATTAATAATAATTATAATGTTTAATTATCCCAAATAAGGCATAAGCAAAAGCACGTATGTGTACCTATCTATATACAGGGTGTCCCTAAAACCAACTTTGATACGAAAAGGGCTGATAGACCAGCTCATCAGACACCAGATTAAGTAAATTTGACCTCAGTAAAAATTTCTTAGTTTTCGAGATATTGACGTTTTTGCAAAACTCGTGCTAAGTGATACTCTGACTCAGTTATTTGAGTGTCATGACTAAAATATCAAGTATTTTTCAAATCTGGTTTTTGATATGGGTAGCCAGATAACTATGCTATTGAACGTAATTCCTATTTCTGTTAAGTTCTTCATGGTGTGGCCACACTAGAATATCAAAAAAATATTTTCAGATTTTTCCAAATTTCACCTCTGATTTCGAACGAAGGTGGTGAAAAAAAAAGTACCAACACAACCTGCCACATGACGTAAAAAGATGGCGCATTTTTTGTAGTTTCTAAAATCGTTTATAAAATATAAATATTGTAATAGTTTTTGAGATAATGATATTTTTTTTACAAAAATAACCTGTACTCGTGTTTTGCAAAAACGTCAATATCTCGAAAACTAAGAAATTTTTACTGAGGTCAAATTTACTTAATCTGGTGTCTGATGAACTGGTCTATCAGCCCTTTTCGTATCAAAGTTGGTTTTAGGGACACCCTGTATATAAAAAAAATCTCCTGACTGACTGGCTCATCAACGCACAGCCGAAATTACTGAAGCTTAGGTACTTGAAATTTTCACAGTAGGGTGGTTGTACAGTCAACCAATTTGATTCCTAGGCCACTATAGAACTTTGTCGCATTAACTAGTAGAGAATTACGACAACGTAGTGCGGGTCAGACGATTGATTGATTCATTGTGACATGGTTCTATAGTGGCCTAGGAATCAAATTGGTTGACTGTACAATGTGAAGCTGCAAAACTGGCGCCCACATTTACATAATAAGACAAGGCTGATTCTTACATATGTTGTTATACAATACCAAATATGCCCTATACAAAATGCCAGATCATTTGGACGTTGCCTTCATGCCGCCAGGCGAGGTCAAATTGTAGGGTTTTGTCGTGGGGGGCGCTGAAAGTTAAATCAAAAAAGTTTGGGAACCTATACTCTACACCGTTGCAAACTGATATCGATGTTTTTATGAATTCCAGAGGCGTCGCGTACGCCCCGAACGACGTTCTGCCCCAGAACCTGATCAAGAACCCGTGCTCGCAGCGCTGCACGTGCCAGGTGTACGAGGAGCCGCGCTTCGAGTGCGCCGCGGTGGACTGCGTGGAGACCTTCGACGCCGACCTGCAGCAGTGCGTCTCCACCTTCGAGCTGGACTCTTGCTGCAGCGTCGGTAATGTGTGCGGTAAGGACAAACCAGACAGGTTGCATGTAGTTACAAAGCTATATAAAGGTGATTTGAGTCGGTCGGTTCTACATACAAACAGACACAGGGCCACAATTCGCTTCCATGACATCGATCATGGTTGAAATGTGTTTAATTTTATACTCGTAGCTTTACTTATTTCGTCTGCGCAACATGAGAAGTCTCAAAAAATAGTGCAATTGGCTTGCAACCCTAATTGTGGTCAGCACCGTCAGGCCATTTGAAACATCACGTTTTTTTACTACAATAGAAATATATATTTTTTGTCTTTTAGTTTAGAGGGTTCTCATGTCGTTTCCCGCAGACAAAATGTGTCAAGCTATAAAACAATACACATTTCACATATATCGAATGCCATGGAAGCGAATGATAGCTCTCTTTTTGTTTGTATGGGAAACCGACCAACTCTTATCACCTTAACAGAGGATATTAACCGAGGAAAAGTTTTCCTCAATCAAATCAATGGTTATAGTTTGTAGGGTTACTCGGACCCACGGTGTATATCCATACCCAATGTGCTTTGATTGAAGACATCTACAAACATAAAATTATCCTACGTTATTCATATCATATTCTCAGTGGTTGCGGTTCTTGCTACGCCCTATATATGGCAGGGTCTATACTGTAGATACCTCTCTCTCTTTGTTACTGTAAACTTTTCATACCTTCACGTGACTTACTTTTCATCGAAAAAAAGTTGATTTAGATACTTTCGAGCTGCTTACTATAAATGAAACAAATTGCGTTATGATTGAATGTCGGCCATAGATTACCAATACCAACATCAATACATTCAATAAAGACCCGCAGCAGTGTGACTTATACTCGTAATGTGATGTTTATGAGCTAGACTAGATATTGCTTATTAGGTGTCGATAATTGTACAGAACCCGCACGTATTATGAATTCTAATCGACCTAACGCACATGAGTGCGCATGGGTGATTCATAATACGTGCGGGCTTGCCAATCGCCTTAAATATGAATTTAAGGCGATTGGCAAGCCTTCTGCGACTCCCGCGAGACAATGGCCGCCTTTAACTGCCGTCACGTGAGTGGGACGGTGTTACTGGTGTTACTACTCGTGTGAAGTTTATAAACCGATAGCAAGATTTGTTTTACAAATACGATCGGAGTTCTTTACTTCGTGGTTATAATTTAAACATTATGATTACTGTTCACTATCTAATCTAGCTTTAAAAAATCCTGTTTTATACTCCAATAGTAAAAAATGTTGATTTTTTTATTTTTAAAGTAACAGCATATTTGTGACTTTTTCAGGCAAAAGGTACTACTTGGCCGCTTAATCAACACCTAAAGAGGTTTTTTATTTTTTCTTCTTGTCAACTCTTCTCTCACAAATCTTATTGACAACTAGTAAAGTGGTACCTACCTTTTGCTTGAGCACGGTACATTTGAAAAAAATAGTAAGTATACAAAATTTTCATTGAAATACTAAGCTTTCTGAAGTAGGTACTATTTTTTACTGACAGGAAAAGACGCTATAGCCAAGCTAGCGACCTGCGAGGTAGATGGCAAGACGTACCGCGAGGGCGAGTCCTTTGAGCCCAAGGACTCCATGCAAACTTGCGTGTGCACGCCGCAGTGGAACGGCACCAGCCCTGCCTCCTGCCGAGACATCAACTGCGGCGTCGAGATACACTACCAGAAGAACCTCCTGGACAACTGCGCTCCAATGTTTTTCAAAACCACGCGCAGCTGCCCCATCGCCTTCAAGTGCCGTAAGTGCCTCTACATGTCGATGTTCTTCTTGTAAAAATTCCGTCAGTCAGTGACGTCATGACTAATAGGTATTATATTTTTATATTATTTTTATGGATCTGATAGATATTAAGATGGATGAAAAGCCACAGGCGGACTACATAAATACTATGGCCCCTCATTCTATCGAGAAGCTTGTAAGAATATCAGATCAGACCCAGTAGCATTCAGTCTTTTAAACATCAATGATACACAATGAAGCTAATATCTTATTAATTTAGGTACCACAGACAATTGAACCGCTACATACCTTCTCGACAACTTTCTGATAAACCTAACGCATGCAAAAGCCCAAATGAAATCCGTTTAAACTCAAAAAGATGCATTTAACATTAAGAGCTGTCGTTCGTATAATTTTAAAACAACTTGGATATTGGCACTGCCATACTATCCTTTTCACACAATCTTTTCAAATTTTGGTGTATAATAGCGGATTATGCATTTAACGTAGTGTTATAACTTAGTTATTGTATATACTCAACATTGTATTTCAGCGGCACCGGAGACAAAAGTGGTCCGTGGGCTGAACCTGAAGGCGGTGGGAGCGCAGTGCGTGTTCGGCAATGAGACCCTCTCTGTTGGCGACGAGGTGACTGTTGACGACAAGTGCACCAAGTGCTCCTGCGAAGTCCCGCCCTTTGTGTCCTGCACCCAGCAGAGCACTTGTAGTTAAATATATAAACGACTAGATGCATTTTTGCTATGTACTTACGAAGCTTATACGGGGACCATATAATTCTCATGTATCGTTAATTTTACCCCTTCTAGCGACTTAATTGAAGCGACACGAGATTTCTATATCAAAATACTCCTTCATGGGTTTTGATTAAACGCAGATCATGGACTTACTACGCACGTAGGATGCTTAAATGAAACTGTGATTATAAAGATAAGTATTAAATAAAAATATGATATTTATAAACTATTAGGTAGCGATGAAAAAATAACTAGTTTGTGCCTTACAGCTGTAAACGACATAATTGAAACTACTTTTTTTGTAGAAAATACTTTATTATAGTTACAAGCTAACATAATATTTATTAGATAATAGTTTATAACAAATTTTATCAAGGACATATTTACATTACCTATGTACACAGCCTTATTAAAAAGAACCTTAGTAAAATACTTTAAGTTACTAATTATAGTACGTTGTGACGACTTAGATTTATGTATTAAGTACTTAATTAATAAAATATGCGTGTTAAAAATATGCATTTATCTCTACAATACAATTAATAACTATACTATTAATAACTATATTTCTTTGTCTATAAATGTAGTCTCAAATAATCCTTAATTAATAATTGAGATAAGTAATTAAGTATACGTCATACCTAGTTCATAAACTTAAAACGGAACAATACCTAATGGTTCCCTACTACTTAACCTAAAATACCTACATTATTATTACCTAAATATAGCAACGCTGAGAATTTTGTAATATGTTCACTGCGTTGTATAAGGAAGTATTAATTCATTTTAGCACATTCTACAGTGAGAATGTAGAATAATACAAAACATTGACATTATTATCATTTTCAATAACTACAGCTAATAAGTATTTCGTCCTAAATTCCTAATCAGTATTGCAAATACCCGACTATCTCAGATACCGGCAATCATATAATGATGAAACTCGGCACGTATAAATATCTGACACGACCTTATTGCTATAGTAAACGAAGAGTGTCAGATATTTTTGCACGCCCCGTTTCATCATACGTTATTGCTTGTGACTGTACAGCGGCTTATTTATCTTACACTAATTATCCCATACCTTGCCAGAATGCTGCATTGCTGCATAACTGGTGGGTAGAGGCCATAAAGATTCATGCTCCGTGCCGAGTAATTCGTGGGTCAATAATTCAAAGTAGGTATCAAACGTGCGGGGGTCAGTATTAATAGCTACTGATATCAATTTATGATATGATAATACTAATGTTCACAACAGTGGATATTCATGTTACAAGTAAAGGTGAAGCTTGATATTCGTCGTCACCCCACAACACTGTAAAAATAATGTGCTTACTACAAGCTAACCAGAAACTATTATTTACCAAGTATCGTCACTAAAGCAAAAGGTAAAATTGCTCTTTTATTAAATACAGGCTTATTAAGTAAGGTTCATTGCTGTTAGGTATTTCTCGGTAAGTAGAAGCAACTGATGTATGAAACAAAAAATATGTTGAAGATTATTCTAGATTTTACAATAACGTTTGGTAATTCCCTATATCTGTTGCCGAATTATCGGTTCTATGGAAATGCATTTCTATGATGAAATGGCCACTTTCTGAAGAACTAAACCTCGAATAGATATTATCTCCAATTCTCTATCCATCGACCCCAAGAAACACCTAGCTCTGTTAGTCTATTTAGTACGTACAGCGCGAGGGAAACGGATAGAGTTATTTTTCTAAAGGTCGCGCGCATCAAGCGTAGTCGTGGCAGGGTGCGGTAGCCTGTCTGTACATTTTTTGTTTGGAGTTGTGGGGTTATCTGATGACGTCAAGGTTTGACAGGGAGCTGCGATCTAGGTGAAGCAGGCCAGACCGAGCTCCACACGGAACTGTTGCTCCCCGCGACCCAGATCTCGTACTGCCACGTCCAGGATCGGCAGCCGCCCGGACTTATCCGTCTCGTACTCGATTACTGTCCTCGCCCAGTCTTGTTTCTTGTACTGTTAGGTGATATTGAGTCAATAAGGTATCACAAATTATCCGTCGAGGTCGAAATGAGCTAAGTAAGGCGCGCTTACGCGCAACATCTTGTTAAAACACTGAAAGAAGTACTGAGGAATCTCATCAGAAACAATAATTAACGAACAATTATTATTAGCATCTACCTACAATTGTATGTATGTATGTAAATGTATATGCGTTGGCGACTTTATGTGCATCAAGGTGATCGTAACTGTTATGAGGATATAGGATAAAAGAAAGTAATAAATGACATAAAATGATACCTGGCATTCATCCAGTAGAGCCTTGTACCGCAGCCTGTTGTTGGCCTTGGGCAGGACCTCCGCGTCGTTGTAAGCGAGCAGCTTGAGACCGCGGCGGTGCTGGCGCGTGGCCGGGTCGTAGTAGCCTACGGTGTTGCGGCAGTGGAACGTCACGTTCTGTACCGCCTTGCCCGAGAGCAGCTGCAGGTATGTCAGCTGGCTGTGGTCGGCCTTGTACGTGATCTGTTCGCCGAATATAAATATAGGATTAAGATGAAAGTTCTAATGAAAATTTGAAATAGAAAGGCCGAGCCACACCGGCTGCGTACACGTCTGCGTGCGCGTGGCGTACGCGTTGTATAGTATGAATGTTTTTCAAAATGGCGGCTAGACACGCTCAAAGTCAAGGAGCTGCAGCGTACAGTGCGTGCACACGCAGCCGGTGTGGCTCGGCCTTAAATACAAAAGTAGAGTCACCTGTTACAGACACGTGTGGTCTATTTACGCAATATAACAATGATGTAAGTAAATTTCCAGTCCTACAAGACTACAACTGATAATCCAAGGAAATATAGATGTAGCATGCCGATGACCAAGCAGACGAGACATATCTTGACTCAAATACCTTCGAAAGAGGTTCGGGATGTACGCATATTCGAGGATCGCTATTAATACTTGATAAGAACTGTCAGTATGATCGCCGACCTCCAACCTTGCTTTGCTCCGGTAGGAGATGACATCTCACTCAATACGTAGAAGAAACTTACGGTAAAACCGTCCTCCATTTCACTGAGCCAGGCCTCCTTCTCTTTGCCTTTGTAGGAGATGTCCTTGGACTGCATCGGCTTGGGGTAGATGCAGGTGCTGCCGGTGTTCATATCGCAGTGCACCAAGATCGCGTCGTTCGTGTCGCCGCCGTTCGGGTCAATCCAGTACTGGCCTGCAACGAAGATATGCGTGAGCGTTCATTGTTAAAGTCTATGGGAGGACCTTTAGATTAACATGATATTAATAATACGGACGACTTACCACTCTCAAATCCAGGATGTTGATATTTTATGTCCCCGCAAGTCTTCCCGGGCGCGTCCTGAGAGCCGTCGGGGCGCAGGAACTTATCAAGGGACACCTTCAGACGCTCATAGGCCTTGGTCACAATCTCCTTGCGCTCTGCCGTCGTCATGTCGTCTTTAAAGAATCGCGCTGGTAGCGAATTGGGATCATCTCCAAGCGGGTCGGGGCCTTTCACTGAACCTGGAAAAATATTAAAATAAAATTTTCTCAGCACTCCATAAATATTTTTATTCTTTGGGTAGACGGACATCCAATTATTTACTTATCAGAGGTAAAGTCTTAAAAGTAATAACTATAACAGTCACAACAAACCTTGTTGCATCATAGCAGCAAGAGCAGCAGCGTCGTAAGCTAGACCTTCACCGGGAGGGCCAGGGGGGCCTGGAGGCCCGGCGGGTCCGGGAGGGCCGTGGCGCCCGGGCTCCCCGGGAGGCCCGCGCCCACCCGACGGGCCCATCAGGCCCTGCGGACCAGGGGAACCGTCGCGACCGGGCGTTCCTGGAACGAAAACCCGTCAGTTGTTTGCCAATAAGACTACAGATTCATTAATTTTGCAATACACCAATTGTGAGGCATAAGGATAGAAAACATTGTCAATGGCTTTATGTACCTCTAGAACCAGCTTCACCGTCTTTCCCTGGTGGTCCCACCGATCCGGGTAACCCTCGCTCTCCCAGCCGCCCGGGTGCTCCGACCATGCCTGGCAGTCCCGGAAGTCCAGCGTGTCCCTTGGCTCCATCTGAACCCGCTTCCCCCCTCTCTCCTTTCATTCCGTCCAGACCAGGAGGCCCTTGCTTGCCGGAGGGCCCCCGTGGGCCATCGACGCCAGGCGGGCCGGATTCACCTCGTGGCCCACGTTCCCCTGCTGGGCCTGGCGATCCAGCTTGACCCGGCGGACCCTAAACCAAAAAAACGACGGGATCATCTTTATTAATGTTAGGAAAATAATACCTACCTATCATATAAATCATATTTCATAATCTAATTATGCTTGTGACGTATAATGATACGGTAATAGGAGCTCATGAGGAGGTAAACATAAAGCATTGTATAGTTCAAGGGTCTGCACTCCATTTCGGCCCTTAAATACAAATGGTACAATGATAACGATGGTAGGTACGGTGGCTTAAATAGTACTTCTAGTATTATAACAAACAATTACCTGTAATCCTGGCGTTCCAGGAGGACCCGAAGCGCCCGGCTGACCGCTAGGCCCCTTGTCTCCTGGTCGGCCTGGTATACCAGGTTGTCCAAGTTTGCCTGGTCGTCCCTCCGGACCTTGTTCACCCATGGGACCGGGCGGACCTTGCAGCCCAGGACTGCCTATCGGGCCCGGAGCTCCATCAGCGCCTGCTTTGCCAGGAGAACCACTTTCTCCCTAGTAAATATAATAAGAAAATTAGGTATTGAAATAAACATTAAACAGTGATTTCCCAATCATACTAGTATTTATGCAATTTAAATATATATGATATCTAGTAAATATCTAAGTTACCTAAGTTGCTAGGAACAAATATTGCTATTCTCATTTCGTAATACCTGAGTGCCACGTAATCCTTGAGATCCGGGCTGGCCTGTCATCCCCGGCAGTCCACTCGGTCCTCTTTCTCCAGCTGGACCCGGAGGCCCAGCCAAACCTTGTGGCCCTGTTTCACCCTCACTGCCTCTTTCACCTTTCACCCCTTCCGCCCCTTGAGGGCCCGTAGCCCCTTGGGGTCCGGGGGCGCCCGGACGACCAGAATCTCCAGTTGCTCCTTTTTGTCCTGATAAGCCAGGTGTTCCGGCTGGGCCAGGGCTACCTTGAGGACCCTGAAAATAATTATAAGAAAATGGAGCAATAACAATGATCACCGTTTCTATCGACGTAAAGGAGAGTTTGAAACCATGTACTTTTTTATAGACTACATGTAGATTTCCGAATTTATAATAGGTACCAACCAACTTTCTTAATGTACCTCCCCCCTCCTGTCCCCTAAAGAACATGTGTTTTAAATTTCATCCCGCTATATATTTGCAGTAATGGAAGCTATACGTTGTTTGTAAGTAGCAGTGGCGTGGCGTCCAAAGAACTCGATTCCTACCGGCTTGCCTCATATCAGGCATTTGACCACCTTATTCTACATCTCTTAAGGAAAGTGTACGCCAAATGTGCACTGGCTTGCCCAAGGATATCTTTTACGCCACGCCACTGGTAAGTAGGCACCTTAGCCACGGAACTGTTTCGTATGTATACATTATACATATGTAGAGATTTACCTGTAATCCTTGGTCACCCGGTCTTCCCGGCAATCCTGCGTGTCCAGCCTCGCCCTTGGCCCCATGCTCTCCTCGTGCCCCTTTAGCTCCTGCTAGACCCGGAAGGCCTCTCAAACCTGGCTCTCCAGCAATACCTTTTAGAGACGAATATAAAACGTTGTGAATATATCGCTTTTAAAAGATTCATTATAATTATGTGAAAGAGCAGAAAGGCATCCAGCACGGGTATAAACATGGATATTTCACCTGTTATAAGGAATCAGACAATGTTTTATTCCGGGTCTTACGATCACTCTCACATTCACATGTATGTATATTACGCCACTAACCTGGACTGCCTGGAGCGCCTTGTTGACCCTTGGGCCCACCGTACCCCCTGTCTCCCTTGAGTCCCGGCATGCCCGTGAGGCCGGGCGAGCCAGGCAGGCCGCTGGCTCCCTGCAGGCCGGGCTGCCCGCGCTCTCCGGGAGAGCCGTGCGCACCGGCCTCTCCGGGTATTCCTGGAGCGCCGGGTTCGCCTCTCTCGGCGGGCTCGCCAGGGGGCCCGGCGGGACCTACAGGCCCCTGAGGACCTTGATCTCCTTGACGTCCTGCGTAAATTCATGAGAAAAACTTAATAGCGTTCGACGTTACGTAGGTACTCGTACGAAAATTAGGTTAGGGGGAATGGGAGTTCATAAAGATAAGAATTTAGATTGACCGCTGCACAAGCACGAGAGAAACATAAGAAAAATTCATGCCAGCAATGTTGCATTGGTAAATTTTAACTAATCAGTGCTTTTATTATGTCACCTATAAAAACGTAGGTTAACTCTTAATTTTAACTATGTATTGAAAAATCGTAAAAGTTATTTCTTTAAGCATATAAAAATGAAAGTTCGGAACACACCAGCTGGTCCATCGTTGCCCGTGGGGCCCAATGAGCCTCGTTCACCCTTCTCGCCCGCGGCACCTGTCAGCCCTCTAGGCCCCGGCAAACCCATCGCTCCAGGGTGTCCTTGTTGACCCTTACTGCCTCTTTGACCCTCCGGCCCCTAGTAAAAAATACAATCATTAGTCATGCACTGATAATATTCCTCAATAAGACAATATTTCAGTAATTACATTGGTAAAAGTGTTCAAAAATACAAGCAAACATTCCTATGCGCCTTCCAAATTCCATTCAATATATATGTGAGAAGAATAAGTACTTTCTTTTGGTTTAGAGCGATGCGACAATTTCAATAAATAAATAATAGTAGATTGTGTCACAAGGGAGCAAAATGATATATTTACGGCGAGGGCGTACATTGAATCCTGAACAAAGCGAAGGATTCTACAATTGAATCCCGAGCGCAGCGAGGGATTCTAAAGTAGAATCCGGAGCGTAGTGAGGGATTCAAGTGTTAACGCCCGTGGTGAAAATAATTTTGCTACCTTGTGACACATACTGCTTTTCACACCGACTATGAGGAAAATTTTAATACAAACGCTACCTACCAAAATAACGAAATATATAGTTCATCAAAGAGCATCACACATTTTTAATAAAATGAAGTGTTAAATTTATAGTCTCTTATTATTTTATAAAACGTTTATTATTTTTTACGGACGGGACGAATTTACCACTTCCATATTATATTTATGGCCCTCGCCTGCGGCTCGGACCGCAAACACCTGTGAACTGGGCCATTCCTTATTATACCGCCCTCTGTGTGTAATGTATTAATAAAGCTGTCTATGGTATGGCATATTCTAAGTGGGTTCAAACTAAAAATACCCTGTTGTCCTTGAACAGAAAAGTATCACTTTGATCCCTCTTATGAGGGATCAAAATACTTTTTTCTGAATAGGAGGTGTGAAAAACATTTTAAATCGAGTTATTTACCGTAGGTCCGTCGGGACCCTGCGCACCAACTTCGCCCTTCTCGCCAGCCGCGCCCGCCGGCCCCGGGAGGCCTCTGTCGCCGTTGAAGCCTCTTTCGCCTCTCTGCCCGGGCGGGCCCGGGGGCCCGGCCGGCCCTGCCACTCCAGGCTCTCCTTCTTTACCGGCGGCGCCGGGTAAACCAGCAGCACCAGGCATACCCTAAATTTTAAAGTATGTGTTAAGTTAAGTAACACAATACAATAGTTAGTAACGTATTGTATTGTATTACTTAACTTAATTAATTACTCGTTTCTACGAAAAAAATAATGAAATACAAAATGCACTGTATTCTGAAAGTAGGCCGCACGGGCACTTTTACAAGTTTGAGGCTACCAGCTTAGAGGTTTATACTGAGAAGAAATACCGAGAGAAACAGTCAGTATTTGGCAAAATTGTGTTTACTTATTTATTTCAATAATATTGGCTTTATTATATTTTAGAGTTCATGGGGGTTAAAGATTCCAATTTGACTTTGAATACTAGTAATGAATGCAATGCGTACCGGGAATCCTGTTGGCCCTGATGGTCCCGCTGGACCCCTTTCCCCGGCGGGCCCCGGAAGACCTTGAGGACCCTGGATGCCAGGGCTGCCATCGCGACCAGCGTCACCCGTCCGCCCTTCGGGTCCTTGCTGGCCTATTTCACCGTCTTTTCCTGGTTCGCCCTACAAAAATAGGTATTTACATTGTATTGCATGTTCACACTGTAGCTAAATAACAAATGCCAGATTTTTTTTTTATAACTAACTTGCATTCCTCGCTCGCCTGGGCTGCCCATGGATCCAGGTGGGCCTTGTAAACCTTGAGGTCCCATCTCTCCGGGTCTACCATCTGCCCCCGGTATACCACGATCTCCAGGCGGTCCTGTTTTGCCCGATATTCCAGGTCGCCCTACCACACCTCTAGGCCCTTGTAATCCTTGAGGGCCTGGTTTTCCAGCATCGCCGATAATACCCTTTTCACCGGGCAAACCAACGTTTCCTCTTTCACCTGGTTGCCCCCTAGCTCCCATCGGGCCATCCGCACCAGGTAAACCTCTCAACCCTGGCTGACCCCTGTCTCCTTGAGGTCCTACATTGCCAGCAGGCCCCCTAAGGCCCCGTTTGCCGCGTTTGCCTTCGGGTCCAATGCTGCCCGGAAGTCCCCGAGGACCTGGAGCGCCAGACTCTCCTCTGATGCCTTGTTCACCTCGAATACCCCTTTCTCCAATTTGACCCTAAAACAATTAAACTAGAATACTAATCGCAATAATAACTTTTGCACAAGGAAATAACCGTCTTTTAAATATTGAAACGCAATTATAAAACAGGTTTTTTTGTTGTTTGAAGATCTAGTTTAAACAAAAAATATCCAAATCAATTCATAACCATTTAAATGACGGAATTCAGAGGTAAGTCACAAATAAGGTACTAGTAATACTCTAGAAACACTCGAATAGAGAAACAACTTAATTTATGAAATTGACAAAAAATTTAAGATGTGAACTAACCGGCTCTCCTTTAGCACCATGAATGCCGGGGTCGCCAGCGACACCTGGCAAACCTCTAGGTCCAGGGAAGCCTTGAGAACCCGCGTTTCCTGGTTGGCCCTGCACGCCCTTCTCTCCCGGGATACCGTCTCGGCCGGCGAGACCCGGTGGACCGGCTTCCCCCGATTGCCCAGGACGACCCGATTCTCCTCTGGGACCTTGCATGCCTTGGCTGCCCTGAGGGCCAACTGCACCTTGTTCGCCTTTTAGTCCAGGCGAGCCTGGAAAGCCCGGAGCGCCTGGTTTTCCGACGTTACCCTAAAACGCGGAAGATAATTGTATTATTGTGCATCGTGAAGTAGTAAACATAACTGCGGAAATATGCAAAACAATAAATCATCGTCATTGCATATTACTATAATAATAAAAAATATTTCGGTAATCCATAACTTACCACCGGCCCCGGCGACCCTGCGACGCCGTCGACTCCGCGCATGCCGGGGGCTCCGGGTGAGCCTTCGCGACCTCTTTCGCCACGGGGTCCTATCGGGCCCTGTGAAGTAACAAACATAATAGTACATTACACCCCTTCTTCTTCCCGTGGTGCCTACACTACTTTACGTTTTCCCCTGTTCAAGAAGGGGATCTTCTCCCCGCGCAGCAGGTCGCACGCGTGATGTAAAAGTATTTTTCTACTCCTGTACTGTTATCTGTCTTTTACTTGGTCACGAACACTAATATAAGAACATACATAATATGAGTTCAGAGAAGTCTATACTCTATTCCCCATAACAGCACTAGTGTCGTTATCGTCACTTTAAGTTATTGCTAGCAGCCACAGACTTCTAAATCTAGGTTAAAGATTAAGCGCTCAATTTTAACTTTACGGTAAAAATGCACAACTACCAACTTAACAAACAATTAAATTCCTACGGTTTTTAAGAAAAACAAAACTTTCCGAACTAAATTCATTGATGCCAACATAAAAAAGTATTTTTAATTTAAGTATATTTTAAATTAAAAAAATAGTTTACCATAGACACCATACTATCAGTCAAACGTCATATTTGCCTTGTTTCCAGGTTATGATTAATTTTTTATTTTATAATTTAAAACCTCGTCGTAGAAAAAGTATTGTATGCAACGTTGTATAATTAAGTCAAAAAACGCTCATTGCGTCTCTATTTGCGATACTCGCCGCATTCGCGGCTCGTATCGCAACTCACGCAATTCGCATTTTTTGAACCCACTTATACAACTGTTGCATAAAATACTATTTCAAGTATTTGTATCTCACTCTTTAATTAAAATTTTAAACACCCGTTGCTATTTTCGGCAAAAACTTAATTGAAAATAATGTCTATTCACAATTGCCTGAATTCATTGTTATTTGCGCCGTATTCCATTAAAAAAAAACATCAAAGAATGTCTTAAGAAACTACGAGTACCTAGAGTTCTCCCATTACATACTCTAAGCTTACCACAGGCCCTGACGGTCCCATTTGTCCAGGAAGTCCCGTAGGCCCCTTTTCCCCCGCCGGGCCCTGGTCGCCCTTGGCACCATCCTTGCCGTCGAAGCCCCTATGCCCCTTGAGCCCCTGGATGCCGGGCATGCCTGGCGCGCCGTGAGGTCCGGGCTGACCGACTGCTCCCGCTGGTCCGGGCTCTCCGTCATCTCCCGGAGCACCCTAAACCAAATTATCTTTAGAAAAATTACATTAAATATTCGATCACAGGTCACAACCCCTTGAATAATTATTTCTTCAATATATTGGTCAATTTTTACTATCTTTTTCACGAAGATCAATGAAACTGGTTAGGGGGCTATAAGAATTGAAATGATGTTTAAGTTAGACATTCCCTATCAACCATCCCTATCCCATAAAAATGATGCCCACATGTAATTAACGTCCACTCATTCGCCTTTTAAACCTCAAGTTAAATTTATACGCGCGTACGATACATGGGCCAAACATTTGGTTTGATCGTTGGTAACATCTATCGCCCGTGTGCAAGAGTCCTTCGATATTCTTACATCTTTTCCAGCGAGTCCCTGCGGTCCCCTTTCGCCCGGAGGCCCTTGTTGTCCCGGCAGGCCTGGCTCGCCAGGCTCGCCCCGCGGTCCCTGGAACCCTTGCGGCCCAGGTGGCCCTGGGGGTCCTGCAACAATATTGCGTTCAGACTCCATTCCAACGCGATGTCATGAAATATTTGAAACTTTTTAATCTCAGTTGGATTGGAGAAATATTCGGATATATACCTCAATAATACGGAATACTCAAAACTAGCAACGTATATGGGTATGTGTAGGTATTTGGTCTGAAATAAATGTAAGTATCGAATTGAATTGTTATTATGCTGCCTGATGTTTTTAAATATTAATTGTGAATAAATTATCAACGTTGTGCAAGTTTAAGTAAAACTAATGGCAAATGTTTATTATACCTTGCACCCCCCTGATTCCCGGAGAGCCCACGGAAGCTTGCATGTACTGATAGGGGTCGAAGGCAGGGCCTTTGTCTCCTCCGGCGGTCGCGGCTAGTTGTGCCAGATAAGCATTCACCTGTAGATAAACAGAAACCTGTCAATACTTGTTCAAGGCAGTAGAGTTTGACTTATAAAAGTACCTGTGTCTGGTCAATACAATAAAAAACCCGAAACCGAATCTGAACCCGATAGATAGTCTTATTCCATGGCAAATGTTCTGTCGTTCTGTATAAAAATGGTAAATAAAGAAAAATATCGCTGGCGCAGTTGACAAGCTGGAAGTGCTATTTCTTCTCTGAGTTCCAATAGTACCTGATTCAATTAAATTTAATAAGATTTAAAGGGGTGGAAATCCTTACCCGATAATACGTGAACCTAATTTGATTCGGTTCGAGGCTACAAGACTTAAACTAAAACCCATATTTCGATGTTTAAAATTATGATGATGATTTAAAAATGAATCACTATCACTAGCAATAGCGGTATTACTTGTAAGGACCATTCCCACTGAGAGCATGCGTGCAACAAGCGTCGAATATTCGAGTAGTGTAGACGTTGAACCGAGCTAGTTAGCTGGCCCGATAGCTCGTTTACGAATGCCTGTACGGGTAATACCGGAATCGCGGTATCTAGTACTCACATCGGGCATAGGCCCAGTGGGTCCTGGCAGGCCCGGGGCGCCGGGCACGCCATTGGAGCCGGGAGCGCCGGGGAGCCCGCCGGGGCCCTCCTCCCCGGCCAGCCCCGGCACGCCGCGGACGGGCACAGACACCTGAGCACCGGAGCCATACCCGGGCCTGGCCTGCGGTGGAGCGGGGGCTAAACAAATAACCATCTTGATTAAATTCATTTACATTATTGAATTTGGCTAGGGTGTTTTTTGTTTTATTTCAATGATACTTAGAATGTTGAATGTTGTTTTTCTTTTAAAGGATAACTTTAAAAGGAAAAAAGGTTTTGATTAAGAACTATCTATAATCTATAAAGTTGGGATTTATGAAGAAAATACATGTACTTACGTTTTTTTATATTTAACTTAAATAATGTTAGGGATACCGACCATACTATTTAGATTAGATGATATTTTTATATTTTGATTCACACATTTTTTGTTTAAAATCTGAGAGAATCGACTAACAAATTGGCAATTTGACAACATTTTTCTGTGATGTGTTAAAACACCTCTCAATAACAGTAATATTAGTGAAAAAAACCACTTCAATATCATAAAAACTTACCGAGGTACTACAATGTTAAAATCACATTTTTAGACTTTCCCAAATACGTGCCGAAACGCTTCCTACTGGAGCCCATTATAACGTGACGTCACGAAACATACGTTGTTTGGGGAAATCAAGTAAGTACTTTGTTCTACAACTATGTTATAACTTGCGTTTATCGTAATGGTATTAATAGTTTTTAATAATTTTATAATGGACTTTCCCACCGAACTTTGCAGGCTCATCTGGTCCAAATTATAAGAATTTCTCTCCTTCAGCAAAGGTACCTTCACATACCAGTTAAGTAATCTTTCTTAAGATTAAAAGTAGATACCTGGCACGAGGCACGCCGGTACCACAGAGCAGTTGGTGCGGCCGCCGAAGCACTGACAGAGCGTGCAGTTGTTGGGGTTCCACGTCTCCCCCTCCCCCCACGTGCGGCCCTGGTCGATGCAGCGTGGACCTGGGTGTAGTCACAATGATCGTCGTTCACGTCGCCATGTTGAGTACATGGCGACGTGAACGACGATCAGGTTATGGTGCTATTTGTACACTAAATGAGTTGCAGATTGAACTAGCAATAATAAAGCATTAAATTTAAGGGAAGCTTCTACCGTCGCATGAATTGGATGAGTTGGATCTGTGGATGCGTTCGCGTACTAACACAAACCAATTTTTAATACGATCGTCAAGTCCGAGTCGTGTTGTAAGTGCCTTAGGACGCTTAAGGCATTACTTTGCAATGCGTGTGTAAAACTTTGCTAAAGTGAAGAGTCCTGACCCGACCTCAATAACGAGAAAAGAACGGGCAAAGCTTACATTTTTTTGGTTCGTGCCAATTTCAACGTATAAGTTTGTTTGTTAAAACAGATAAGTCAATACTGCTAACATTCCGATGTGTAACAATTCCTATATATACATATATATATTTCCAATGACAATGATCGTAATTTCCTGTTCGGGCGGCGATACGGGTATTACGCGTAATCCCCGCCGTTCGGGCTTTGTCACGGAACGTCGGACCCATTATTGACCCGGGAGGGCGGGCGGCAATACTGAGTATTTCGTTGCTACCACGTCAGGATTGCATTTATTACGGGTTAAAAGTAGTCCATATTCTTCGTATATATATATATGTTAGATTAGAGCGATGTATAGTAACAATACCAATAATACAATACTCTTAATTGCACATCAAGAAACAACAGAGATTTTTAAATAAACAAGATATACTTAGGAAGTGCCAAAATATACTAGAATTTGCGCAAAAGTTTAGTCTTTACCGCTTAGTTAGGTAAAATGTATCCAACTAAATTTGGATCCAGCTATTACATTGGTGATAAACACACATACATAGTCCGAAGCACTATTAGCAGTACGCATACTTTATTATAAAGGAAAGCCTATATTAAACTATTCACATTTTTCTTTAATGTGTGGTAATTACTCACCTCTAGTTTGAGCTACAGGTCTCCGGGTGCCAGGATTACCTGAATTTTGCCAAACATATGTTACTTAGATGAGATCATTCTGACCTGTTTGAACGTGAAACGAATATTTATACAGTTCATTTATAGTCATAGAAAGAAAATACAGAAGATCTACGGAATTTTGGTCGTATAAATCAGTCATAGCGCAGTCTGAATGAAACGGGAGAAAGGGCTAGGAAGACCACTCGTTTTAAGCTATCGTCAACTGACACCTGGCACGTACTTGGGCTTATAATAAATATTTTAAAAAGATAATTCACCTGCTCCTAATCCTTGGAAATCTACCAAGTCCGCTTCAGTCTCTGCAAGTTTAAGATTTTTGTCATAAAATCAGTTATTTTAATTTTGAAGCTTCCAATAGTAGTAAATCTCGTAGCCCAAAATAATATATAATTATGTGACTTGTACCTCTTTTCTCTATACCCACAGAAACGAACAGATATTTACCGTAATCGTCGTACGTAGTGCCAGAATCGCCATCGCTAAAGTTAGGGTCTTGCGCCTGAGGTAACTCCTGGTCATCCACGTGGTCTCTCAGGGCGCCATCAGCCAGCTCCTTGCAGGAAACCTGCAGCAGCAGCAACGCCAGCACGGCGGCTCCGGCCTGCCACGACATCCTGCCTGCGGACGTTATTGTTTATACCACAACAGTTATTTCAATACCTGCATAAGGTAAGTAATAAACTTTTTCAACTGACTTGCTCATAAAGTGACTTTTACTTCATTGTTTTACGCGAGGAACGCAGCTCATTAAGCAGGCGTGCGTTTTACTTTACATTAGCGCACTAGTGCTATAATTACCGCCAATTGACCAATGAGAACACGCCGTGGGGCTCGGCCGCGTACGGAAAAAGCCGCTTTCTGGCCAAGTGTCGACATAAAATGATGTACACAACACGGGAGGTAATAAAGAAAGCCCTCGATAGCATGTATGTCCCGAGGGACGTACGATAAATATGCGATCGAGGGCTTTTTTTATTACAAACGAGCTTGCAGCTCAGGCCACAAACATCTACAATCTCGGCCTCTCTTTGTTTTACAGTCCTAGTTGTGTAATGTACTGTAGGGAGAAACACTACAATTAGTGTGAAAATTCCACCTGTCCACTCTTTAAACCACCAAGCATACGACAATTCTCTACATCAAATCAAAAAGTCAAGATAAGATAAGGGGAGATAAAAAAGTAAGTATTTTGAGTCACGATAACCACAGAAACCATCAATAGTGTCACTAACTGGACAGTGGACATTATCAGTCGCATCCAAATTTTAATTGAATGTTGCAATAAATATCAATGAACGGACACCGACTGGCCCAAATAAATCAGTGCATAGACACGGCCTATTCGTCAATGATCCATCGCGCAGGCGGCCCAGTGACCTGCGCACGATACTGTACATCTGTTTGTGTGGAGCTGACAGAATCAATTGGCGACTCATAATTAATTTTAGCAATGCAATCGTAGTGTGAACGAACCAATTTGTTTATTAGACAACTATGTGGGGCCGTTGCCCACTTTCGTTGGAGATTTCGGCAACGCGCCGCCCGGGAATTGACGAGATGGGTCTATTAGCGGTGATGACTTTATTGATGTAAATGGATGACTTACGATCACAGAGTTGTTTTGTCTATGAGCGTTTTGGCTAGTGGTTTTGCTTGTCTAGAGTACTCTCATCTCTCTCTACATCTCAAGAAGAATAAGTTTATCCTGTAGCAGCGTAGCATTTTTCTGTATAGTTACTATACGAAGGCGACTAGGTACTAAACCTAAATACTACTGTGATTGTGGAATTAGGCAGATACCTATATACAGCAGTTTCTGATCGTATTTCTGAATGACTAACAAAAAACAAAGCACTATTAGATTAGCATACAATCCTATTACAGCGCTCCTTCTCAACAGAGTAACATACTTACTTAGTGTTTTAGTTTTTCCGTTATTGGAGTAAAAAATTCAAAAAATAAGAAAGCGGGCCCATACTCATTAGTCTCCAGACTAACTGCAGAGCCAATGTCCCGTAATACATATATAAATGTTTCGTTACAATTAGGCACAGTCAGTCAGCCTCAAACGTAGTTGAACAGTTTGTTTGTACACTACAATATAAATATGCTCAGCTACACATTTTATAAGTTCATACTTTAATATAGAACATTGTATGAACTTATAAAAAGTGTTTATTTGGCCATCTGTATTTTTTAAAGTAGGTACCTACACGTGGTACGGAAGCTTATAAGAACTATTTTAATCCTAAATTTTCATCCAATTTGAAATGTCATATTTGTAGGCAGTTGTATGTTGTATGGTAAATAATCTTGTTCTTAACTATCGGGCCACGACTATAATGAGAAAAAACTGGAAAACATTTTTTTTGTCAACATACGTTTGTTAATACCTAGGCATTGAGAGCCGGAAAGTAGAAACAATAAGTACCACTTTATTAATACCAGATAGATGAGATGTGAATTCCCTGATGTGCGATTGTGCGAAAAATGGTTGGATCACAAATCAAAGATCCTAATGCGACTCCATGAAATCATAACATTGGAAATCACAACCCTACAACCTTTTCTCAGAGGATTATGAGCTATTTTCGATTGTTTTATCCGAATATAAGCTTTGTTCTTCTTGTCTTATGCAATTTGTTCGCTCAGGCCATTACACGCAGCTTTCGGCTCTTACGACTATATGAAGGTGGGTTTAGACCAAACGAATTCGTTTGGTCTAAACCCACCTTGAGTAGATAACAGCTGACCGAGCGCTTACGTATCCAGATTTGAGGGGTAGATATTATGAGGGTTTGCATTCTTTAATTACTTACAGTATGATTATTTCCACATTGACACTCGGGATATCTCGGTTTTAATCGTACAGCTTCGTGAATTCACATAGAGTATATAAAATCCTAGAAATTACTAGCATATGAAAATTTCATCTATTTAATATACCTAATTAATAATCATCACATCGGACCATGGGTGCTATTTGGGGTATATGACTTCAATCAAACGTTATACAGGAACATGGATGTTCCTCGGGATTTTGGGAATGGATGTTATTGTAGATACATTTTTTTTGTTTAGTAATAGTAGTAGTAATAATTCATTCCTGGATTCTCTGGGGAACATCCATATTTCTGTATAACCATTGAAGTCATATACCCCAAATTGCACACCAGATCCGAATACTGATAATAAAACCTACTGTAAATAACGCTTTTAAAGAAGTAAATTCCTTTGTACTAATTTAATATTTGTGTCTTAAGTAATGCGATGTAATAATTAAATCAAGCCACTTAGGTATGTGCTATTTATAGGTCTACTATATAAAAAACGTCATTGTGGCAGGTGATCTACATTACTGTTTTAGACTGTGCCCACTATGATATTATTAATATGCAGCAATGTATCTCGTGTCGTTTGCATTTCCGTTGTCTCCCGATTACTGTCAAGAATTGCCGATTGTCAAAGTGGAAGTAATTGTACTTGTACTTACTCGCGTGATTTGATTGTATCGACATCTGACATCGTATGTATTGCATTATTACAGTCATTACGTCAGATTTGCTTATATTATATTGAATTTGTGGTGTAAGTATGCATTAAGCATTCAGAAAGAAATTAAGAATAAGTTTTAGTTCAGGCTTCCGCGATTATTTGTAATATAACAGTTTCAACGGATTAATTCGCGTGTGTTACTTAAATTTACAACCCGGACATATTGTTATATAAGTGGATATAAAATAAATAATATTAGCTTAAGCTAATAATAATATTAGCTTAAGTGCATGTAAAATTGTGAAGATTTTATAAATTCATATTTATACGTAATTTTTGGAGGCCAAAAACCAGTACAGTACCGTATTTACCACAAAGATACACGAGGCCCGTGCCCAGGGCTCCCAGAGTAACTTTTCCTGGCACTTGGTTCCTGGCAAACGAAAATTTAACCACAAGTAGTCTCTAAGAAAGGACGTATGCGTTACGCATCGCGTGTGACATACTAACTAACACCATTGACATTATGAGGATATGGCGTCTGAATTAGAGATTTTGTGTTTGATGCAGCATCCAGGTCCATAAGGGACGTCCGTTTGATATAACATCGACACATACCTACGTCCGAAGTATTTGGCTTTATAGTAAAATAAGTACAACGATTTAACTAGAGTAAGATCACCCGTGGCGAAAGCTACTATGAATGAGGCTAAGGTAGGTAACTAATTGAAGTATTCCTCAATCTAATGGTAATGGTCTTACAGACCATTACATTGAGATAAACTTCAATGACTTATCTTAGTAGTTATTTTCGCTCCGGGTGACCTTAGGGTGTGATTCAGATTCACCCTCACGTCACAGACATCTCTTAATTTTTCTTAGATTTTATCCAAGTTTTAGAAACTTGAAAAAATCTTTTTTAGAAACTTATTGATAAATACACTAATAATATATTACCTTTGGGTTTTTATTCCTTACTTTTTTTAAAACAAAACTTTTATTAATACCTAGAAAACGTTTTAAGGTATTACTTTTAGGTATTGCATAGACTAGAGCATTAGTAATGAAAAAATATTTATTTATGAAACTAAATTTATCAATTTATATTATACACGGTGTAACATGAGGAAACCGAATAATTTTAACAGCGTATTCATGACCATATTTGAAGTTAAAATTGTCGTATAATGTTTGCTGGATTCAGCTTGCTTTTTGAGATATTTGCGTTTTTGTTTAAACAAGTTGTAATGAAATCTCCAGTACAAAGCACCCTTATGATTGCACTTTTGCGTAAATCCTACTTTGAAACAATTTTCTGACACTGAAAATTCATTCTTGTCCTAAGGTTTTGTTTTACTGGTGGAGGAAAATTAATTATGTATGAAAACATTAAGAAAAATCAAAATCATATTTCGACCTGGGTTCATATAACATTTTTTGCTTCTTTCGACCTCAGGAATACGTTGTTAAAATTATTCGGGTTCCTCATGTTACACCTGGTACCTATAGAGAAAATTCAGACGTTATCATTATTTTCAAAATAGTTTTTTTTTTTCAAAATTTTCCTCGGGCGGCAGTCACTTCGCAACTTGAATAAAAAGGTTCATGAAAATAACCGCCCTAGGCTTACAGAATGGGCTTACCTGGTAGTGGAGCTTCGTGTGGGGGTTGCGCGGGCGTCGGCCCGCGAGTACCGTGGCGCCTGCGTGCGCGCGCATAAATAGCGCGCGTGGCGCCGCGCAGGGGACCCCAAGCTCCAGGGGCTGATGACGGGCAGAATAAACGCCATAGCAGAAACTGAGTATAGGTGACCTTTTTTGCCGCCGTACTAGGTGACCTTTTTTTCTATCATTTTTTTGTTGTTGCACTTTTTTGTGTTTGTGCACAAAGTAATTCTATTCCACCCTACTCAGGAAATTTAGGACCCTGCTGATGTCGTGTTCATATAATTTCTTTTATAGATAATTTTTTTCTATAAAATTCCGGGCTGTAAATGGCATTTAGCGGCCTCTAAAAGAGAAACTGAAAATTATGTAGGTACATAGTAGGTAAGGCTTGGGGGGCTAAGTTAACACTTGCTTTTCTTTATTTTACCGCCATAGGTGAGGAATTCACCGCAGGCCAAAGAAATTCTTAAGAACTTCAGTACATTGCCTTAATAAACTTCAAACAGAATACAGGAATGTTAATTTAAAGATAAAAACGTCATTTGAAGGGTACACGAAAGAACATGTATAGTCACCTTATTTTGAAAATGAGATTTAATCTCAAAATGTAGAGCTCGCAATGTAGGTACTATAACTTACCACTTGATTACATGTGAATATAGTTAAATAATATATTTTTTTTTCACTTTTAAAGAGATGGTTGCCATGGTAATTGTTCCCGGTGACTAACTTTCAAACCGCTATAACTCAATAGTTACTTAGGTGACTAAACATGTTCCTTCCGTGTACCCTTTCTTATTGTGAGATGACAAGGCTCTAAGTATGTTTCCTTCCATTCCTGTACTATTGTTGAAAGCTGATTACTGTAGGCTATTACAAACAGAAGCGGCCCAATGCGTGTAACGTTGGGCGCCCCGTTTTCAGGCAATATTTAGGCCGCGGTGTGGCTGGGCGATCGCGCACCAATTCCTGCGCTAGGCGATGACCGCTTTTCAATTACACGGGTCAAACGACGCTCTTTTTATTACTATTCTAATTCGAAGCGAGACGTTGAGAGAAAGCGTTGGTGACAGACTAATTTCTGATTTATGATAGTTTTATTAGGTTTCAAGATAATTAACATAAATAAGTTTGGATAAATCTACGCGAGTTTTACAATACGTAAATTAAAGTCTCTTCATCATATTATTTACCACATAAAACATTGATGTAATAGAATTTTGCAGTATAAAAATGTAACGAAATAAAAAAAGTAAAGTTATGCCAAGAATTGGTTTACCAAATAAAACTTTGGTGAAAAGTTGGTTGCTAACTTATTTCGCCGAAAAGTCAGTACACCTGAATACGCGCACACGAATTCGTATGAGCCATGAGGATAATTATAACGACTACTCGGATTTAATGCTGTACCCATATCCCTTATTGTGGTATAAACACGTTGAGAGACAAATTCCTAAATATTTAATCTTATATTCCAGCAGGATTCCTCGCCGACATCTATTGTCTGTGAACGTCGCAAAGAAATACTTTCCTTTGGCAAAGTAAGAGCTATATTGCAATACTTACTCATTTTTGAAATGTAAAATATTCGACTAAGAAGGCATTTTGTAGTTTCGTCACATTATTTTACATGGTATAAATAATATCCCATCAAAAACATTACATACTACAACAATAGATGGCTGCAACAAAAAAGTGTTGAGACGTATTTGTTAAACGAAGTCAGTACCGGGGGATGTCCACAGAACTCGATTTCCACCGACATGCCTTTAGGGGGTTTTATTTGAGAGCTATAAAATGTGCTCCTCCCCGGTTAAATAATAGGCAAGTCGGTGCAAATCGAGTTCTGTGGAAATCCCCCTGGTACTGACTTGGTTTAACATTAACTACATCTCAACACTTTTTTGTTGTAGAAGAACTTCGTTGCGAGACTTGCATCTTTTTACATGTAAGGTTTTTGATGGGATCTCATTTCGTTTTGTAAGTGGTCTTCCTTTATTCATTACATTCCAATCCATTCTATTTCCAAATTGAACTACAAAACTAACTTTGTAATCGCATGTATTTGTATAGGATTACAAACTTATGTGTGCAGCTGTGTCTGAAATTGCAATATTTTTAGGTTTTGTATGACTTGATAGGATAAAAACTAACTATGTTTAAAATTTGGGGCTTGTAGGTCTGCTAGAAGTACCATAAAATTATGATGATCATCAGTCAGTCAGTCAGTTTATCATATCAGTCAGTGACAAAACTAAGGAACTTTGTTGTGCAATAGTTCTTAAACTACATGTTCAAATTGAATGATATTGAGAACGTATTTAAGTCTTATTATGACTTATATATCCCTGAAAATTCAGGGTTCTAGCTTTAGCCAGTACGAAATTACGGGAGGCTGAAAATGGTCTGAATGGCTTCGAGAAAAGGATGGTACGGCCGTGCCTTTGTTTTGCTCGACTTGGCGGGGGCACTGCCATGCCCCCAAATCTGAAATAAAAATACTAGCGTAAACGGAAAATTCATGGCGGTTTCGACCTAAAAGTAATCACTTAACTAATCCAAATCTCTAATCGATCAACCAATTGCGACTTGTAACAATTCCTTCTATTACTCAAAGTGTCACTTCGCTTAATTAAGTTGATTAAAGGGCCAACGTGTACAAATAAAGTGTCAATATTGCGGGTAGGGCGGCTTAAGAACGCAGTGCGACCTTTGACACCACATATGACGCCGGTCTCGCGACTCTCGTGTCCATTTCTGTCCGAGACTCAAGTGAAGCATACGAGTAGCGATGTACGGGATACTTTTCGAGAACATACGATATTTTGTTTCGGTAAGTTCATGGCCCATTTGCTTTTCAATCGACACAAACGTGTCCCTAAAAGTCTCGGATTAATAATTAGACATCCAATTAAATATGATCTCAATTTACTAATGTTCATGTTCTCTCTACGGCATTAGTAGTAGAATAACCTTAATAATAATATGGTGACTTCAATGATCTTTAAGCCTATCCTTCAAAAATTGTCATTCTATATCCCAATTAGCAACTACCCAATTAAAGATGATGGCAATAACCTGAATAGTTGCAATAGAGCCGCGTCCTTCGAAGGGCGCAGTGGCCAATTGGCCCCAATGCGTTTCACCGAACCAATTCAACGCATTCTCCTGCCACACGGTGACGTCATTGTTGCTAAGCACGTGCTATGCATGTGACATTATTAGTATAAACACTGCAAAATTTACATGATAGTCACTAATTTCAAACAAGCCTATTAAAGGAGAAAAATATGAATATGCGTGTTCAAACAGAGACATTAAATATAACTACCCTACTAATTTACAAATTTTAGTTTGGCAGATTACAATTCTTATACAGAAAATCAAAAAAATCTAGATACTAGATATAGATCTAGTACTTTCATTTAATAAAACGACACTGGAAATTTCAAATGTCGTAAGGGACATTTTGTCGTAAGTACACTAAATATACCATTGGAATCAGTATTTTTTTCTCTATCGATCTGTTCGATTGAAATTTTGATAACCCGTCAAATAAAAAAGTTATGAGAAGATTAAATTTTGTCGTAACTTCCTAAAATTTAAAGTTGACCCATACAACATAGTGCCATATAAATTTAGTATACAAATTTATATTTTCATACATTTTATGGTTACTTACTTCATTAACCTGGAAACCATAAATATAACTTACAACAGAAATTCGCAATGTACAAATACGCTTTTGGTAGTTACGACAATATGATAATATTTTTAAGAAAATAACTGGCCAAGAGCATGTCGGACCATGCTCAGTGTAGGGTTCCATAGCCGTAACTATAAGGTAAAAAATACGATGTAAAAAAGTACAACAACAAAAGAGCGTATCTTCATAGCAATTACGTCCTTTTGTTGAGAAGCGCAGTTTATCGGCAATAACTCAAAAACGGTTAATTTGATCTTGTTGAAAATAATTTTCTTTGAAAGTATTAATTAAGCGTTACCTTCGTGATTTTTTTCATATTTTTCGGACGCACGGTTTAGAAAATAGAGGGGGGGGGACACAATTTACACAACTTTCGGAGCGATTATTTCCAAATACATTCACTTAATCAAAAACATTACTTAGGAACCTTATAGTGTTTTTTAAAGAGCTGTCGAACTATGTACCACACGTTGATATTTGATGAAAAAAATTTTTTTACTGTCTTTAACATGTATGGAGTGCCCCCCCTAAAAATATTTATTTTAATTATTTATATACCAAACTAAGTAGCGGCTCATAAAAGACACCTATATTCCAAATTTCATCAATATCCATCAAGTAGTTTCTGAGTAAAATGCCTGTGACATACGGACAGACAGACAGACAGACAGACAGACGGACGGACATGACGAAACTATAAGGGTTCCGTTTTTGCCATTTTGGCTACGGAACCCTAAAAACGGGTTATTTCAGATTCGTAACGGACATTTTCGTCTTAAATTCACTGCGTAAGGGACACTATTTCCTAAACTATTAAGGTTATAGATTTCCAATAATTAGTTCGGTGTAGATAAAGTTATTTGAAAATTATAAATCTGAGAATCATCCTAATCGGTTAAGAAACGACCGAGTTACGATTTTTTTTAAATTGAATTTTGTTTTTTGGCTCTCCTGAAAAGTCGACCTTTGTCCCTTACGACATTTGAAATTTCCAGTGTCGAAAAGTTAACGTCGCTACAGTAAAAGTAACATTCACTAAGATTGACGACTTAATATCTACCTAGCCTGTGTAATGGTTAATCTCGCAAATGAACTTACAAGTAAATTTATTGAAGCAATGTGTAAACCTATGTATTTTTTGTGGTAACTCAAATCTAATTCCGCAGTTTTAAAGGCCGAGCCACACCGGCTGCGTACACGTCTGCGTGCGCGTGGCGTGCGCGTTGTACAGTATGAATGTTTTTCAAAATGGCGGCCAGTCACGCTCAAAGTCAAGGAGCTGCAGCGTACAGTGCGTGCACACGCAGCCGGTGTGACTCGGCCTTAAGTGTCTAAAGTGACTGCAATTTCAGAAAATAATTCCAACCCGTACTAATAATAAACAGACTAGTACATACATAAACGTCAGATATTTTTTATACTCAGATGTACCACTGGCGAGCGTATTTACGTCGGAGCAAAGTTGGCTCATTTTTTTTCCAAGCAATCGAATAAGAGACTCAAATGCCTAAAAATATGTGATCCGGCTGTTTAAGTATTCTACGCCTCTGCTCGGTTACCTGCCTATTTGCTCATTGGCAAAACAAATTGAGTGTAATCAATAGAGCTTTGACCGCAACTTTAAATCCGCAGATGGCAGATGCGCAATTTAACAGCACAGTTCAATATAATAATATGTATTGCAAAACAGACTTGGAAAATAACAAGGAACATCTAAAATACTATTTTTTTTAGTTCTTCGCTCCCAGCTGGCCCCAGTTAAGAGGAGAGAGATACGATATCTACTTAGCACCTAGCTAATTACCATACGTAGACCTAAACAGTGAGTACCTAAATATTCTTAGCTGGACTAAGATTTACGAACCGACGACTAATGATCACACAATATAGAAACGTTGAACCCTTCATCGAATCCAAAAAGTTTTTGGAAGTCGGTTTTTATGTTTTGTTTTAAAAATTTACTTTGTTTTTAAATTTATAGTGGCGCTGGAAAAATATTGTTTTAACCAAATAGACTTAAGTCTATTTAATTTTGTTAAAAGAAAAAAAATCCAAATCGGTCTAGCCGTTTTCAAATAATCGGGGAACAAACCTACATAAAAAATTCTCTTTGTTTTGAAGTCGGTGAAGACTTGAAACTTATTTCTAATAAGAAATGCACGAGAAACTAAAAAAAATACCAAAATCGTTAAATGTGTGCCTATGATATTTGAAGAGTTCCCTCGATTTCTCCAAGATCCCATCATCAGATTGTGATTTGGTTGTAATGGAACCACCTCGGAGGTGTAGCCTTTAAAACAAAAAAAGAATTTTCCAAATAGGTTCAGCCGTCTTTAAGTAATCGGGGAAGAAACCTAGATACAAATTAACTCTTTGTTTTGAAGTCGGTTAGCACTAGAAACTTGTTGCTAATAAGAGATGGACGAGAAATTACGAAAAATACCGAAATCGTTATATTTTATGTGTGCCTATAATATTTGAAGTTCCATCGATTTCTCCAAGATTCCATCATCAGAACATAATTTGGTTGCAATGGGACCACCTCGGAAGTCTACCCTTTCAAACAAAAAAGAAGGAAAGGGATCTTTTGGAAGTCGGTTAAAAATACGAATCGTTTGTTTCATATGAGCTTCACTAATAGCCTTGACAGCCATTTTTCATACAATATGGAATAGCGTGACACCTTCACCTTCGGGAACAAACACTCCGCTCCGTTGTTTATATTGGCAATTAGCAGAACCCATAACGCCGACATCAGTGTGTCATTTGTACAAACGTTCATTAACTTAAAGTCTAACTATAAACGCCTTAACTAATATGATGTCACTATATATAGGTAGTACCTTGTTAAGTCCGAAGTTGTTCTAAGACTTATTAAAACTAACCAGCAATTGACTCAAGTAAATTGCCGACATGGCGCAAATACGTAACGACACAAGAATGAAATGAAAATGAATCTTGGAGCTTATTTTGTAGCATTTTCATTTAATATTTCTGGACATCTTCATTTGCCTGGTCTTTGTCATGTATTACACGTATAGTCTGCGTATTTTGAACTGTGTTGTTTTGTTTTTCTGTATCGCTCGCTACAAAGTTCTTACTTGTACTAAATTCACCATTTTTAATTATGGGATCTTAATAAATATGGAGTGGTAATAATAGGATATAGGTCAGTAAATCACGATGCATGGTATCATTACGCTGCGCGATGCCTCGGGGTGGTCACTGCGTGTTTGACTACCGTAATATGTACGGGACTGGCGCTTGTAGTAGCCGATAGCCGACAGATAACACGCTTAAAAATATAACACTTAGTCCTGAATAGCTTGTTTTATATTCAACAATTTTTATTACATACCTAGTGATTGAATTTAGAGTCAGAAAGCATATTCCCGACTTTTAGCAAGACTTACAGCGTATCTGGTATTATCCGGCTGTGATGTTAATACGTGCTATGCTATGGATCATCTAAAAAAAGATTGAGCACAAGCCAATATGTGCCGGTTGATTGATGAGCTCGGTCGGACCTCGGTTTTCCCAAAAATACTGTCAGTATAGACCCTGAATATGCAAAGTTATTAGCGCGGCCCTCCGTATACGCATTTCTTTTTTATTCTCAGTAGGTGCCGTGACGAATTTATAGATTCCCTTATTGAAGTTCGCTCTAGAGTTCTACTTCAGTTATTTATTTGATAAATCGATCAAGTTTAATCAGTCATTTATATTAAACGTATTCTATTCAAGTATTTTTGATTTTAATGTATGTCTTTCCCGTTCACGGGACAATGGTGTCCCGGACCTTTGGGAGGCGTGCGTGGAGTCGAAGCCAACGCGTAGAGGCCCTTTATTTCAACAATTTAATGAAAGACAAAGTTTAAGCCCAGCGGATGCTGTCTCTGCCCGTGTCATGGGACACACACAGAGACAGCCCCCGCCAAATGCAATGATTGATAGAATCTAACTCTACTGGGTTATGATGGAGGAAATATGGACTAAATACTGGGCTATGGGTTGAGACGTGACGGCGCCTGTCAGGAAAAGTGTCTCATGCCTCTCGTGGCACTGACAGACCGTGACTTGCCCTCCGCGCTAGATCGTCTCTGTTAAATAGCCACATTATAAAATTTGGCCTATTGTTGGACAACCCCCCCCCCCCCCCGGTGATATTTTGTGATTTTAACCCCCCCCCCCCCCCCCCTATCCAAGATCACGTGTAATTTTTTTGTAAGTATTATGAGCCAGGTATAAATACACTTAGAAAATATTGTTGAGTAATTTCGTAGTTTTTGGCTTTGCCGTTGTGTAAAAAAATTCTCACCTCTCTCATTTGTTTTATTTAATTTAACGCCAACTAAGAGAAAAATCTCTCTTAGTTGGCCTTAATTTTTAGAGTGTTTTACTTCTATATCTTAATCTAGTAAGTGAAAAATTCAATGCTTAAAATAAAAAAAATGCTGTAATTATTCGACGTATAAGCAGATTAGGCACTAACCCTCATTAAATTTAAATCAGAACAACTACTTAGAGCCATATTTGATGCGCTAAGCGGAGTATAGAATGATAAGCCAAGCACCCTGTGGAGCGGCAGTGGGCGCGCGAGAGCCTTACCGGCTGCACGGGTCGAGGATATTTCGTAACAACTTGTGTAGCTGTGCTGGTATCCGAAAGCTACCCCTTTACAGTAGCGTCACTTGTCGCGGAGTCGGTGCCGGTTGTAAGCCGAGTAGGCTTTGTGTTGATAAACGTGAGCTTAGACTATGCCACGGGGTTTTATCTGTAATCATCCAGTTTAAAAATATAAATCTAAAATTTAATCCGATTATCCAAATTTTAACACTGCTATTACCTATTGCGTATAAATATAAACTTAAATTTATTTAGATTCGCTTGAACATTAACTGAGTCACGTATTTAAAATATATGCATTAAGTACTTACGATATTTAATTAAATTACGAGTAAGCTATGCTTACGTAATCACATAATATCTTGATCCAAACTATGCTTTGATCAATAATTAGTTGCTTGGGTTAGGTAATTAATTTCGGATACTAGCCCAAACAAATAAACCGATAATAGGGAAGAGGCCCTTTAAAATTGTATTCTAACTAAAGTAAAACTTGTGTACAGTGTCTATAAACTATAATTCCAGACCTTTTCAGCGCATCTTTGTTTGTATAATTTTAAACGTCGTAGTATAATACCTATTCGAACTTATTCCATAAAATTTCAGCCTCCTTTACTTATTTCTCTTAAAGAGGAGTTATTGTTCTTGCTGCTAGTGCTAGAAGCTCTGATCGGCTTTTGTCCCGTGACCAAGAGCTATTTCTCATTTATTCAACCCTTGAGGCGTGCACCATGTACGGGTGGCTGCTGGAGAGCGTGCAACATTACATTGTGGTAAGAGCTCTTAGATAAGCGACATGTTGTCCACAGCCAAAGCGTCTGGGAGGGGGGGTGCACCTCACCACCAGGATTGATGCACCCCCCCAGCTACGCAGCTGGCGGATATCGGATAAATCGTATCACCAATATGGTACGAAGTTCCTCTTGCCACTGCAGGAGGTGTATTCGGTCGGACTTATTGATGGATGACTGTTGCTACCTATCATCTCTTATAAGCAGTACATGACTGTGCGGCCAATACCTGTAACTTTACGGGAATTATTACGTACGCCCTTTTGAATTTCCTTCAAGGTAATGGCTACCCAAACTCAATTAAACTAAACATAACTCACCTCCCTCCCCTCGGGTTAGAGGACGGCCGCCGAGATTGTTAGGTACCCTATTACTCGCTGTGTACAGACACTTTTATGTATTTAAGGCAGTTTAAGGGGTTCTAAATATCCGAAAGTTGGTTTACGCATCTTTCACTCAACATTGATAAAACCTGGACCAGATTTTTTATATAAGGATACGTAGGGTAAGTACTCTCGGAAAAGTCAAACTCAAGTTAAACCGTATGAATAAATGGTCAAAGGAAAATGAACCTATACGAGCGTTGGTGTCCTAGTGGCTTATGGGGAGGACTCGAGATAGTGCGGTCCCGGGTTTGAATCCCAACGGTCGCCATGAACCCAGGAGTTTTCCCAAGTTTTATACATTACCTGAATTCTGCTGTGGTGAAGGAAAACATTGTGACGAAATCTATTATTTTAGTAACTTATTGTATCAACATAATTCCATCGGTCCTCGGATTTCCCTGTCGCAGGGGATTCGGAAATCAGATGGTACCGTAAAACGGTCCTACTTTGCTCCTACAGGTATAACTATGCTCCAACCCCGAAAACATATTTAACGGGCTGTTTCTTGATATTTATGAATGTCGGTACGTATAAAATTAATCTTGCATCCGATACGAAAACACCGACAGACGATCACACCACTTTTTCTATCTCTGTTATTTGTTTTATTACGGTTCCCATTTTATGAGCAAATTTGGTCTACCTTTGCTCCAGAAACATTTAGTAATTAGGAGCAAAGTATTGCTGCGTCTATGGGTAACTTTGCTCCGAATTTATTGTTTCTATATATTTGACGAAATAGATAGTGATGTATTTTTTTTATTTGTAACGCGTTAGGAAATACATTTTTCTTGTTATATATAAAAACAGTATGTCTGAAAATTCAAAATTGACAATTATATTTCGAATTTTCTAATTTTGGAGCAAATTTTGGTGCAAAGTAGGACCGTTTTACGGTAGTGGCTCCATAGTAAAAACACAGTATTTCTAATATGTGGGATTAGGTCATAGCGCGAAAGAACCGGGGAAAAAACGATATAGGTATAAGATCACTAATGGAAACACCAAAAGTAGAGGAAAGCGTCAATTAATTATTTCGCACTATTCTTATTGCGTAATGTCTATTGTCTAGTTAAAAATAGACACTAAGTTTGGAGTGTCACGTCTGATGTCCAACTGTCCGAAACGTTGCCAAATAGCGCTCTCTATTGCATCCTGTGCACTATATGTATTATCATCGATTTCCGCGATTTGATACCGTTATTATCGTTAAAAAAATCGAATTGTGATTAAACCTTTTTAATATAATCTTTAAAAACAGAGACCAACATTATGCCTGCCTGGCACCCTAAACCCGGAAAATTTTAAACTTTTAAAGTGTAGCATAATAAAATACATTGATACCTATCCTATATAACATCATAGTTACATATCTTAATTATATACATATATATAACAAAGTCGGGTTAGTTATACTAATAACTCAAGAACGGGTGGACCGATTTTTATGATTTTTTGGGATTTTCTCTGCTTCGAATAACAGAATTAAAACATCTAAAAAATAATAATTTCTGAAGCGGAACGAAGTTCGCCGGGACAGCTAGTTTTATATATTCAAATTACTTCCACGGTTTTTACTAATAGAATCTGTTTTTGTCCACAGCAAGAATGCGGAGAAGAAATATGGGAGAGCATTCTTCGAGAAGCTGGTGCCAGGAACACTGTGTTCAGCGCCACGCAGGTTCGGTCACGGTTTATAAATTTCAGCTTAATTCCGTATTTCTCAACACAATGGGATTTCAGCTTTCCAGTACCTAACGGACAATAAAAATATCTTCTATTGTAGTAGAAAAATAGCGTACCAACCATAGAGCAAATAGGTACTTATTTATAAAAAGCATCATGCCGTTTATATTTATTAGCAAACTATATTTAAATTGCCCTTAATATTAAGTTACTGAATCTAATCTCAGGCTCTGTATATTTTCCAGCAATACCCTGATGCACTGATGCTTCGGCTGGCCTGCGCTTTGGCTAGGCTAGTAGGGGATGAACCTGGCTGCCCGGCCACGTCCACCCCTGGCAGCCCCGCGCCCAGGAAGCCTTCTCTGAAGTCCAAGCCCAGTTGGCGCAGTGCCTCTCTCCACAACGACACGCGGAACGAAAACTTCAAGTGCCCTTTCTCAGCCACCAACGCCCTGACCGCTGCCACTAAAAAAGAAATAGACGCCTACAAGTCCACTGAAGAGATCAGAAGTCAAGCACCCGCGGACAAAATTAATGAAAAGGATGAACTTATCCATTTGAAAGAAGAAATAAATACTTGCAAGGAAATCGCCAAATACAATAGAAGGAGCTTGGGTTTCAAATTAGAGGACAACAAGAGCTTCCCGTGTGTCGCTTCTACGTCGCCTGAAACTAGCCCTAAAGCTGAAAATCGTGAGGATAAAGAACTAACTGATGAGTCTTTACCGACCTCACCAGTTTCCGACGGTGGAAAGAAAATGACCAAGCCGATTCGAAAGAACAGTTGCACTGTAGCTTTAGATGTGTACAAGCGTCGAGGGAGCGCAGCGAAGACGGGTGCGAGGATGAACAGCCTCGGGCTCATACGAGAGGATCAGCTTCCTGGGATGAAAGAAAAGTTTGGAACCCCTGATAAGGTTATGCATTTTTTCGGGAGGTGCTTTGTGAAGTTCTTCAGCAAATATCAGTGAGTTTCTTAATTTTTCATTGCCATAGCATAGTACTTTTATGCATCAAATTATTTTAACATAAGCGTAGGTATGTAGGAGTATAAATTACGTGAAGCTTCAATTATATGATAATTCCCAACCTGTTTAATACAAAGTAAAACATCGTGCATCGTTCATGGTAAAGTTTTACAGCAATAATGTCACCATCTGTCCGTCTTGAGGAAACTTTTTCCATTAACGCGAAAAACGTCGATAAGTCTGCGTTTTCGTGGCTTTGGGGAAGCAGGCCGCCAGTCGTCGTCATCTATCAACGTGAGCCACCAACGCATGTAGGCTTGATCGGCCGTCCTGCAGTTCATTGGCGCGAGTATAATGTGACTGACAAATAATCGATTGCTAAATTTTTGCGCTGATATTTATTGCTTTAATAGCCAACGCGTAGAAATTTAAACTACGTCGTCGATGTCGAGTTTTCTACTTCAAACTAATAACTGTTCTATATATGTACGAGTAAGTATACCTCTACAAATTTAAAACTTACATTTCATTTTTCGTAAAGCAAATTTAGTTACCTGATTACTAATAACCTGGTGAGGGTCACCAGAGCCCGCTTGGGCGGCGGAAGATTGATCAAGGTGGTGTTCTTTGAAGGAAGTCTATGTCCAATGTGGAAGGCTTTCCGTTGATGATGATAAACATTTAAGAATAATCCTTAGTTAAATTAAATCCACTCAAGTCTCAACTGTTACCAAGTTATCGCAAACATATTCGCATATTTCGTTGTCTCAAAACACCTTCACAAATTCGTTCTTTATTATTGTTTTGCATCTGCGTTCTAGTTATTTAAAACTGGCCAACGGTTCAGTTCAATATAAATAAATAATAAATACATATCGGGGGACAATCTTATACAAATCGAGCTAGCCCCAAACTAAGCAATGCTTGTACTATGGGTACTAGACGACGATATACCTATACATACTTATATAGATAGAAAACATCCATGACTGTAGAACAAGTACACAACGTGCTCATCACACAAATATTTGCTCTTACCAGGATTTGAACCCGGGACCTCTAGCTTCGTAGGCGGTGTCACTCCCACTAAGCTAAACGTGTAATAATATACATTTAATTGACAATTCCCTGGTCCGGTACCAGCCTTTATGTCGATTCCTGCAACTACATTATTAAAATATGCTTGTATAATTGGCTCTATGGGACGAATTACCTGATTGGATTGGCTATTCCGGCTAAAACTACCATTTGGCTTACTAGCAAAAACTAGCATTGCCAATGTCCCCAGGTACGACCAGATGATCCGCGCGACGGGGCGCTACTTCTGCACCTTCCTGCAGTCGGTGGACAACATCCACCAGCGCATGAAGTTCACGTTCCCGCGCATGCGCTCGCCGAGCATGCAGCTAACGCGCGCGCACCGCCTCGGCGCCGAGCTCGTCTACAGCAGCACGCGCACCGGCTTCACGCACTACCTCATGGGTAAGTACAGCTATGTCATGTTCTTTTACTAGTACTTATTTATATTTGAATTTATTTGTATTTAGATTTGTGAAGTCCCCAATCCGCGGTGGGCTGGCGTGGCACACAGATTCCCCCCATACGTAAAAATCAAAAATCTTAGTATGAATAAAATCAACATGAGTCATAATTACAACAAATAATAAGTCTCTGCTGCAAGAAAATATAAATTGAATGCAATTTACTAATTACTTTACTTCATCCTTCCCGCTGGTCCGCTGCTCACTTTGAGCAATCAGCGAAAAGTCAAGGTGGCCCTGGCCAAACGACCTTGATTCGACTCCACGCGTTCAGGCCCCCACCTAGTCCAACAGGGGTAAAACGAAGTTTTCTCAGGGTTAATATGCATGAATATTAAGCCGTTTTACTTGGAGTAGTTTCTTATAAGCTTATAATACGTATTTTTGGAGGGGTAATAATACAAATCTCGATGAGAATGTGGGTGATATGGTAATAAAGGTTGGGAACCACTGAGATATACCGACAAAATAATAATAATAATAATATAACGCAGGGCAGCTTGTGGCGAGCTGTTGGGGTGTAGCGACCCCACGTACCCGAGTGCTCCTGGGGGTCCTTAGGGAGGGTTCATGGGTAAGAGTTTAAGGACCTCCGCCTCTGGCTTGCCTTAACCGGCCGTCCAGAGTGGAGTCGCGAGAGCTATATGCTCCAGGCGTGGAAGTGTTAAAGGGCATAACGCCGCGAGTACCCTCGGAGAAAGCGCAGCACACCTCTCGACACCCTGCAGTCCTCGGCACCGGTGTTGCCCCTAGCTAGGCCATTGCTCATATGTCGCTATTTATTTAACAGGGGCCCATCAGCGGAGGGCAAGTCACGGTCTGTCAGTGCCACGAAAGCCACGAGACACTTTTCCTGACAGGCGCCGTCATGTCTCAATCCATAACCCAGTATTTAGTCCATATTTCCACCGCCATAGCCCAGTAGAGTTAGATTCCATCAATCAACAATAGTCCTTGCATCTGGCGGGGGCTGTCTCTTTGTGCGTCCCATGACACGGGCAGGGACAGCATCCGCTGGGTGTATACTTTGCCTTTCATTAAATTGTCGAAAAGGCCTCTACGCGTTGGCTCCGGCTCCGCGCACGCCTCCCAAAGGGCCGGGACACCATTGTCTCGTGTACGGGAAAGACATACAAATAATAATTACTTTCATTCCTATATTAGCACCCAAAGTGACAACATGTGCACTTCACTATTTCCTTGTCAGTGAGTTCCGTAATTACCCTGTGTTGTTTTTCGTATATTTTCGAAATACTATTATTCCTGTGACTTTTTTGTGATGAATATTTAAGACCAAGGTACGAGTATGTATTATTATTTATCATTTAAATATATTAAAAATATTAGTTTATATTTACATGAAGTAGGTGCTACGCCACCACGATATTTCTATGAAAATAGTTGGTTAACGTCACATACTTCGTGACTTTTAGTATGTATTAGCTTTTTTTCTTAAGTCGCGTTATCTTTATATATAAGGTAAAAGCTTATTTTATATAATTTAGTTTCAAAACATATCCTACCCAACCCGACAGTAAGAGTTATTTAGGTGCTACGCCGATCTATTTGCGTCGTAGCATGGTGTTACGAAGTTAGTAGTTCAAGCGTAAAATTTTTAATATGTGAAATAAGGTTTTGTTTTTATATGATACTTAATAGCTTATTTTTAGGGTTCCGTACGACTCTGTCTGGCTGTCCGTCTGTCCGTCTGTCTGTCCGTCTGTCACAGCAAGATATCTCAGGATCTACTGATGCTATCGACTTGAAATTTGGAATAGTGTTAAAAACCGCTAACCCGAGCCTATTGGATGTAAAAAAATCTTGTAACTTTTTTACTTTCTTTTAAAGGGGTCCGTAATGGGATTTTGAAAATTGAAAGTAGGGCTAATATATCGAGTGGGGTATCATATGAAAGGGCTTGATTTGTAGATAAAAATAACTTTTTTGTTTTTTTTTAAGTAGTTTTTGATTTATGGCGAAAAACGTTAAAAAAATACCATTCCCCCTATTATCTTCGAAGTTACTGAACAGAAAAATATGTAATAATTAACAATTATTAATGTCGTCCTAAATATTACAGGAAAAATATAACGGTTTCCCTAACTTGCACCGTTTTTAAGAAATTTGCAAAAATCTTAACATACTTATTTGCACCAACTAAACTAACCGCCATACAGTTTTTCCTGAACTATTCATGTATCTTATCTACTTATGAGTTTGTACGGAACTCTCGGTGCGTGAGTCCAACTCGCACTTGATCGGTTTTTGTTACAGATAACAACTGTGTATATATGTTACGTGTTACACGCATGGATATATTGAATATTTGGGTCGAATACGACGGAAGTTGTCTACTACCGAACGAACTAAGTTATTTTTTGACGAAATACTTAACGTTTTAGGTGTTGGAAGATAAAGAAAAACATAAGATTATGTATGCCAGAAAATAGTCGCAAAAATTCACCAAAGCTGCTATATAAAAACTCATTAACTAACTACATGATACACACAGATCCTGAAAAGTTGTCATTTTGCAGATGCATCATTATTTGACCAAGGGTACGGTTTAATCGGGGTCATAATCGACCTGTACAACAGATTGCATGTAAAGCAATCCAGCAGTTTTTGCATGATGCGCGAACAAACAAATTGACAAAGAGACAAAAAATTAAAAAACTTTTTTTTGGGTGGTCCGTGTCCCGTTTGGTCAATATTGGCCACTATGGGAAAACTAGGGTTGTGCCCCTATCCGAAGGAGAGGAGCACAAGTAACACATTTTATTAATTCCTAGCCACTTATTTTTATAAACAATCTTTGACGTACAAACACAGTATTGCTACCAAGGACCTTAAAATAAATAGCCTCGCTATCAAGGAACCGAAGCACCGCCGGTCTCCTTAACGCTGGTTGGTCAGGTCAATGTGTGCGTGCTGCGGGTAGTAGGAAAAAACTTGTTGATGTGTGCGTGCGGCTCGTATGTACAAAGCAACCGGCCCACTACAAATGCTTCAGTTATCTGTTGGCGAGGCTCCGTCCAGGTATTTATTTTAAGGTCCTTGCTTTCTACAATTTTATTATAGGTATAGACAATGATATTTTATAAGTAGATAGGTTACAAGCACTCCAAAAGTGAAGCACTGAAACCACGATAAATGTATTGGTGCCCTTTTTGTAGTGGGTAGTCACTCGCGGGTCGGTCAACGAAACGCACGACGATGTCAAGGGTGAATATTTACAAGATTCACAAAAAAAATGCCGTCGTGTGTGATCAGAAAGTGCACCAATCATAGCAAAAAGTGCAACAAAGCGCAAGGGATCACATATCACCTGTAAGTACGCTGAAATAATTTAATTTTATCATTTTTATTATTTTATTTTTCAAATACGACGCCATCTTACTACCATAGAGGTCATTTGAATGAAAGAGACAAACTTACGTCTTTGACAATGAGAGTGACAAGGATAGCCGAGCAGGCTCCGAGTCAATCCGAATCTAGCCGATGGGTTCACTCGGTTACGTTTAAAAATTAATCGCGCAAGTAACAAAAAGCTAGCTGTCTCTTTTTTTTGCATTATTGTAACTATGCCATCTCTTTTATGCAATCTGTTAATATGTGTGAGTATGTACACCGTACAGTGAGGTACCAATGTGTGCTGCTGCTTTCTTGGAAGCATATTTCTCAGCTGGCGAGTATGCGTATAACGTATCTTCTTATAAAATATCATTGGGTATAGAATTATGGATAGACTAGTGGACGTATAAACCTCAAGTTGGGTTTTCAGGTCAGCTGTACGAAATAGCGGAGGATATTTTCTCGCTGAAGCTGAAGGTGTCCATCGTGAAGGAGAGCATGGAGGGCAGCTACTACGTGGCCGTGCTGAGGCTCGAGTTCGACAACAACGACTATGTGAGTCTCATTCTCCTTCTCTCGTCATTTCCTCATGACAGGATCGTACTCACCTAGAGATGTGCCGTTCCCGGGAATATTCCCCACTTGTATGGGGAATATTCCCCATACAAACGGGAAATATTCCCGGGAACGGGGAATATTCCCGGGAACGGCACATCTTTATACTCACCATCGCATAATACGGGATGCTTTTTATCACTAGCAAAAATTAAGGACAATTATCTTCAAAGAAAATAATGACAGCCGTATTTTCTTTTGGTATCTCGAGTTTCGACTCCCCCCCCCCCCCCCCCCCTGAAGATGCTGTCGTGCCCGTACCTCGCTACGCCCATGCTGCTGCAACTGGCTTAATCTCCTCGTCTATTGCTTGCCCCTTAGATGCAGTTTGATAACTTTTCTCCAACATTGTCGGGCTCAGCTAAGTTTCTTACCGGAGTCTTCTTAGCTGGGCTAGGTGTGTTGAGTAATCAGCGAAACTTCCCGGTGGTCTGGTGCTAGCGACCTGGTTCGATCCTGGTTGTTTGATACTTACCGAAGAGTCAGTCGAACTCGTAAGTCATGTCAGGTCTTAAAAAAAAGAAAAATAAAGCAGTATGATCAGACACTAACACCTCCGTCAATCGCAAGTCAATGATAACTTATTTATACGCAACTTATTGCTAATGATTAATAAAATATCCTGTATATCTGGAGTACCTAAGTACTTAAATTAGCTTTCTCCATTTGATCGGTCTGGCCAAAGTTGATCGTAGTTGAAAACACAGACAGGCAACTGAACTCCGGAGGTCGTGATTGGTCTCCAACTAGGGAGTGCAGTGCACAGTGCTAAATAACTAATTCTTCAAAAGTAGGGAATCTAAAATGAATAAAGCCAAAAAAAAACATTTACATTAGTTTAGGTTTATCTTCAAACATCGGAATTCAGATTGTCTTGCTTTACAGCATCGGCTCATAACACTTTCACTTAAATCAAAGTTCATTTTTATTTCCACTTTAAAAAATTTATACTTAGAACAATAACATTTTCAGATAATCTTCAATAAAGCTCCGATTTCGATTAAATTAATAAAAGTTCTCCTAACACACCCAACAAGTTATATTTAAAGTTATAATTCGTAATGCAACATTTTAATTGCCGTTACTCTATTGCGAGATCCGCCATATCCACCACGTACCAAATGTTTAATCCGATTTATTTAATCACTAAAAATTTACTCGAGGGAAGTGAGCTTACATTATCACTCCATACGAATATAATTTACCTACTAACAAATAAAGTTACTGGTGTAAAAAATATTTTTCATCACACTTGCTCGTAAAGGGTGTTATAACACGCGGGCTTCTAGACCAGCTCGAGCCGATTTACCTCCCGTGGGTTATAAAAATCTATAACTCCCACGGGAGGAAAAACTGTATGAAAATCTATAACTCCCGTGGGAGTTATGAGTTTAGTTTTAAAATATAGGACCTACCCGTACGTCATTTCAGACTAAGGAGGTTTCAAACCAGCCAAGGCTTATTTCACATCTTCAAAACTTGCCTACAAAACCAATTTTAGTGTATATAAAACGGGTGCCTGTCGTTTCGCATAACGTTTTTTGTCCTAAAAATGTTTGGCCGAGAAAGTTTGGCATACTGTTGAATGGCATACTACTCGTTTGTCCTAATAATTTTTGCGCATACTCATTTAAAATTCTAAAGCAAGTTTGCCCTAATATTGATAACTCTAAAATCTAATTACCTAAAGCTTAATATTCCTAACATGAATTGTCCTAAGAATGATTTTGCCTATTATTAAATTGGCTACACTTATAGCTCCTAAAGTAAACTATGGTAGGCGTGAAGTCAGAATCGTTACGTGTTCTACCTTCAGGCAGGTCAGATTTCGGTTAGGCACGACGCTACGCCACTGCGAGTCATAACTATACACAAATACTAATAATATTATACAAAACCATAAATAATATTTTTACAGCAGCCCATAAAGCCTTTCTGCTTGGGTAAATTATTAGGGCGTAGAACGAAAAGGGGGGACGGGGGGGCGGAGCCCCCCACAAGGGGGGCTCGGGGGGCGAAGCCCCCCGCATTAAAAAAAAACTCAAACCACAAGTTCAATTAGGTTAGGTTAGGGTTCGAACTGCGTCCCCCAACAAAACCGAACTGCTGTCAGAAAAGTAGGTTAGGTTAGGTTAGGTTCAAAAACGAACTGCTGTCAGAAAAGTAGGTTAGGTTAGGTTTGAACTGCGTCCCCCAACAAAAAATGAACTTTTAACGTTTGAAAACTCTGCTTGCAAAAAATCATCAAGATTTATGCTTAATGACATGTAGTAAAAACAATTTTAACACATAAAATATTAGGAACACTACAATTATGCACATAAATCATTCGATATTAGAATCTTAGCCACATTAAACGATAGGACAAATAATATTTAGGACAAACGATAATAGGAGCAACAATTTCGGACAATCAAAAATATGCGGAACAAAGTGTAGGCCAAACGTTATTAGGACAAAAGAGGTTATGCGACACAACGATAGGACTAATAATTGTATGCCAATCGATATAGACCCATATAAAACTTATATGGTATATTTTACTATTATTTCAGTAATTTATGCAAATAATTTAATGCAATTAAATTAATTTACTTTAAAATTTTATTATGAAAATCGGTACAATCTGGCGGCATTGTCTGTCAAGTTTAAAAACTAAACGCAGTTCTTAGCATTATCTGTGGAAGACTATATTGAAAAAGTTGACAGTTGAAGTTGTGTCTTAGCGGGTGCGTTTAGTTTATTTGATTTTTATTTTTTTTTCCTCGCAAATGTGATGAAAAACATTGTGTGTATCACGGGCAGTAAGGGGATTACTAACTCGAGTCATTAAAAGCCCTCCGCCTACGGCGTCGGGCTTCTAATAGACTCTCGTTAGTAATTCCCTTCTTACTACCCTCGGTGCACAATGTACTATAAATTACTCAACTGCAGTGCCCTTAAAATATTTTCTTAGACCAGAACCTGCTTACCTAGCATTTCCCTCTTGGGAAATAAATGTAAGAGGGCTTTTTCCAAAATAAATATTTCAGTCAAATATCGCTGTCCCATTAATTTAGAGTATTTAAATATTGTTCTAAAGTATAATGTTTGTTTTAAAAATGGCAAAGTAATTCATTTACTGTATAATTATCATGAATAATCCCTTTGAAACCTACTAAAAATATTTTTTTTGTCAGAAAAACCGAAGAAAAGGTGCAGATTTTTGGGTGTCCCACGTACACTTTGCTCACTTTGAGGCGAAATTTACGTATATCTGTCTCCTTCTAGGCCTGAACATGGCTGTTGTGTGAATCAACCACATTATCGTTTACCAATTTTGAACCTTATTTTTTAACAACTAGAGTAAAAAAATCATAAAATCACAATTTGTTTGTTGTCCTCCAAAACCAACGTGGTGGAAAATTCCACCTGCGTAACGGTGTTTTTACCAAATAATGAACATGTCTGACACTAACACTATAGAAAAACCGGACAAGTGCGAGTCGGACTCGGCCATCGAGTGTTCCATACAAATTTGTAGGTACATATTAATATAACCCTTTGACCGCCACAGACGGCCATAGAGGTCAACGGAAAATCGTGACTATCACGCCAATGACAGCACTGGCCGTCAATTTTTTTTAATGAAAACCTATTGAAAAGCAGCTCATTTCTATGTTGATATTATTTCTTTACCCATCCTGTGGCGTCAGCGGCACGGCGTCTTCCTTCGCCCTTGGGCGTTCAAAAGGTAGTACGCTATAAATTTTGATTCCCATAATAAAGACTATATTTTGGTTTAATTTCAAGTGTATAGTTTTTTAAGATTTTTTCCCCATACTCGCAGTATAAGACGGAATATATTACTTGCCAAATTTCATAGGTCAACGAAAAGTACCTACCCTTGAGAGTATCGAAATATACGTTTTTTTCGGCATAAACGGTCGTCTCGTTTTTACGTTAACTTAGAAGTTGGATGTTTTGATAGCTTCAAGGGACAGTAGACCTTTTTTTCACCCGGAGAATTGCGATACCTCCACGCGTTCCCGAGATAAAGGGTCTTGACAGACTGACAGATGGATAACAAAGTGATCCTATAAAGGTTCCTTTTTTTCCTTTCGAGGTACGGTACGGAACCCTAAAAATCGTGCAATGCATTCTTAAATTCACTAGTTAATCAATCGTATTTAATACGTTTCATATAACTTCGCTAATAAGTAAAGAAGGGTAGAAAGCATATAAAGCGACTTAAATAAAGGCTGCAACCTGTAGCAATATAAGGATTTTCGATATGGAGCAGTTGACGTTCTTATTGAAATGTTGACTGGCTCCGGAATCTAATCAAAGTAGATTGACAAGGGACATAGTAGGTACCTATACTTATTTAACAGGTTTTATTCTCGCGTTTTCGAATGTAGGTACTGAACGTCGATTTCTCCAATAGGTACTTAATTACCCATTAAATAAATTCCAATTTCGTAGACTTGTGTATTTAAGTGCTGCCAATAAATATCATAGTTAACGTAAATAAGGTGAAAGCTTTTCCAAACGCCTCCTCAATTGGTAGGTACTGAATATAAATGGGCTCATTGTTATGCCGTTGGAGTTGCTATTGTGCGAATTTAGTGCGTGACGTGTCCGTAGTAGCTATCAAATTCTATTACCTGATTGAAACTATCGCAAATTACATCATAAAAATAAATTAAGATCTTATAAATATGTAATGTAATTATTTAAAAGCTGATGAGCAGAGATAGCCTTCCTACTCGGGGAACTTGAAAAAATTGAATGAATCGTTCTAGTTTATTTTACTTAGAGCCTTCAATAGAAATTTAGTATAAGAAAGGCTCACTACGCAAGCACAATGTTAGTGTCATTAATAATGTGTCTATCAAGGATCAGGGGAAATCACAGGGAAAATCAATAGTTATTTAACTAAGTCACGCAAAATAGGCGCATATTTGTCGCCGAGTTGCGGAAAATAAGCCCGCGTTAACCTATATACTTATTTAAATATTTAGGTACTGTTTTCATAGCTGTAGACTAAGCAATCAAAATCCATACAGTACAAACGTGGTACAAACAAATGAATACCAATTTCGTATATCACAAAGAACGTTAAACTCTCCATGTGGGGTATAAATGTGGTCGGTGACTATTAATTGTACCGGCTACTATTGTTCACTATTGTTTGTTCTATGCTTCACTATTGTTTAGATAAAGCCTTGAGCTTTATGAGTATCCTTATTTTACGTGCCTGGCTCAGACGCAGAGACACGTATCGTAAAAATGTTATGCAGACGCAGTAAATATTACGTTACTTTACTCGAGAAATCAGGGTCAGAGTAGCGACTAAAAGTAAAGAAAAGGTAGGTATATCTAATATTTGCGAATAATATTTGCGTTTGTTATTGTTTCGGAAATCAGTACCTTACCTAAACGCAAATGAAGTCTTCCTTTGCCTAATTATTCTCCTTTAGAACAAATCGCGTACAAATGTAATAAATAAGTACGCCGTGATCGTAACAAGCAGCCCCGGAACATGATTTTTCCAAAGCAGGATTTCCATCTTCTTCGAATATTAACTAATGAATAAACCTCCGAAGATATAACAGTGTCAACTGGGGAGAAGGGTGACCACCCTACCACCCTATGATACATATATTTACCGCAGATGGTCACGCTTATCTTCTCTGTAGTTGACTGGTGACTAGGCATCGTAAATTCGGATGGTTATAAATATACCTACCCTCAACTTTGGCGCCGGCGTCGATGTTGAGTTGTATGGAGGCGGACTCATTTATAAAATTTCACGGGATTTCTAAATTTATTTATTAAGCTAGGGCAAACAGATACTAACTATTTAAGTATTTAAATTAACTATTTGCAGTAATTTCCCATGTGCATGTTTTTTGAAGTCCGTTAAAAACAGCCATAACCTAAACACATTAGCGAGATACTACAGTATCGGGACTTTTAATACAATTGCGGAATCCCGAAACTAACATTATTACAATCAAGGACCTTAAAATAAATAGCCGGACATAGCCTCGCTAACAGTTAACTAAAGCATTTCTAGTAAGCCGGTTGCTTACAACAACCAGCGTTAAACGACCGGCTTACTAGAGCTACTTCAGTTTTCTACTAGCTGGCTATTTATTTTAAGGACGTTGATTAAAATCAAATTTGTAAGAAGCCAATACCGTATTTGCCTAAGTTATTCCTGGATTTTGCCATACGGGACTCTAGGTATGCGAATTTCCGATGCCTGCTGATGACTGTACATAATTATAGATTAGATACGACCATAGGTATACAAATAAAAACTGCAACTGGTGGTACGTAAATAAAATACTTAAAAATAAAATAATTAATTTCTGCAAGTAGGCTCTCAAGGGCTCTTTTGCAAGTCTGATTCTATTATTTTCTTTTGGCGCTTCGGGTAGTGCCCTATGGTGACGTATGATTTGGTATTGCAGGTGGAATCCCTGATGCTGCGCAAGTCGCTGCCGTGCCCGCTGCCGCCGGTGCCCGTGGCGCTGCTGCTGCAGCTCTTCCCCTTCGGAGTCTTGCTGGATAGAAAGATGAAAATTCTCAAGGCAGGCGAAAAGGTACTTGTACTAACAACATTTTAATATTTTTATGCCACACCTGGCCATAAAGTGGCTTTTTCCGCACGCTGCGCGCCGCTTTCTGGCAAAAGTGTAGACATAAAATGATGTACACAACACGGGAGGTGATAAAGAAAGCCCTCGATTGCATGTTTATGTCCCTCGCTTCCAGTTCGGGCCGCAAACTTCTGCGATATCGGCCTTTCTTTGTATTACCACCCTAGTTGTGTAATGTACTATTTCTTCCTATGCCATGTGTAGGCATCACTTATAAATATTCTGGCAGTAACAATTGGCTATTTTGACTACTTTTTCTGGGATATGTTATAGAAGCACCTCTCAATTAGAAATATTAATGAAAAAAGCACTTCAATATCATAAAAACTCACTGGGATACTAAGTACAATGTTAAAATCACATTTTAGACTTTTCCAAATACGTGCGGAAACGCTTCCTACTGAAGCCCATTATAACGTGACGTCACGGAGACATACGTTGTTTAGGGAAATCAAGAACTTAGTTCTGCAACTATGTTAAAACTTGCGTTTATCGTAACTTCGTAACGGTTTCATGACAAAAGTTGCTATAAATTTTATGGGTTTTAAGTATTAGTTTTTAATAATTTTTTCTACTCCTGTACTGTTATCTGTCTTTTACTTGGTCACGAACACTAGTCACTAATATAAGAACATACATAATATGAGTTCAGAGAAGTCTATACTCTATTTCCCATAACAGCACTAGTGTCGTTATAGTCACTTTACGTTATTGCTAGCAGCCACAGACTTCTAAATCTAGGTTAAACTTAGGTCAAGGATTAAGCGCTCAATTTTAACTTTACGGTAAAAATGCACAACTATCAACTTAACAAATAATTAAATTCCTGCGGTTTTTTAGAAAAACAAAACTTTCCGAACTAAATTCATTGATGCCAACATAAAAAAAGTATTTTTAATTTAAGTATAATAGTATTTTATGCAACAGTTGTATAAGTGGGTTCAAAAAATGCGAATTGCGTGAGTTGCGATACGACCCGCGAATGCGGCGAGCATCGCAAATAGAGACGCAATGAGCGTTTTTTGACTTAATTATACAACGTTGCATACAATACTTTTTCTACGACCAAGTTTTTTATTATAAAATACAAAATTAAAAGCATAACCTGCAAATAAGGCAAATATGACGTATGATTGACAGTATGTATCTATGGTAAACTTTTTTTTTAAATTACTGACTGACGTGACGTGACTATATTAAAAATGCTTTTTAGGGTTCCGTAGCCAAAATGGCAAAAACGGAACCCTTATAGTTTCGTCATGTCCGTCCGTCTGTCTGTCCGTATGTCACAGGCATTTTACTCAAAAACTACATGATGGATATTGATGAAATTTGGAATATAGGTGTCTTTTATGAGCCGCTACTTAGTTTAGTATATAAATAATTAAAATAAATATTTTTAGGGGGGGGCACTCCATACATGTTAAAGACAGTAAAAAAAAATTTTTCAGCAAATATCAACGTGTGGTACATAGTTCGATAGCTCTTTAAAAAACACTATAAGGTTCCTAAGTAATGTTTTTGATTAAGTGAATGTATTTGGAAATAATCGCTCCGAAAGTTGTGTAAATTGTGTCCCCCCCCCCCCTCTATTTTCTAAACTGTGCGCCCGAAAAATATGAAAAAAATTACGAAGGTAACGCTTAATTAAAACTTTCAACAAAAATTATTTTCAACAAGATCGAATGTACCGTTTTTGAGTTATTGCCGATAAACTGCGCTTCTCAACAAAAGGACGTAATTGCTATGAAGATACTCTTTTGTTGTTGTACTTTTTTTACATCGTATTTTTTACCTTATAGTTACGGCTATGGAACCCTACACTGAGCATGGTCCGACATGCTCTTGGCCAGTTATTTTTATGTTGGCATCAATGAATTTAGTTCGGAAAGTTTCGTTTTTCTTAAAAACCGTAGGAATTTAATTGTTTGTTAAGTTGGTAGTTGTGCATTTTTACCGCAAAGTTAAAATTGAGCGCTTAATCCTTGACCTAAGTTTAACCTAGATTTAGAAGTCTGTGTCTGCTAGCAATAACGTAAAGTGACTATTAGGGATGTTACGAAGTTTCGGTTTCGGTTCGGATATACCGAAACTTTCGGTTGATTTCACACCTCCGGTTTCGTTTCGGTTCCGATTAATTTCAAGCGAAGGTTATACCGAAACTCGAAGCCCAGCGGCCGCATTGCGCGGCGCGTGCCTAGAAAAACAGGTTTGTGCCTGTCTCTCCAGGAATCACCCCACGTGTTCTGCGACGATTATTTACATTCATTATTGTTTTGGTTGGTGCACGGCAGGGAAGGAATCAGTGTGTTGTGTTTTGTTTTGATTTAACTCATGTCATGTGATTGAGTGTAACTGGGACCAAGAGCTATGTGGACATACTTTACGCAAATAAGGCCAAGTGCATTCTTGCGTTCTCCATTTCATACTTAGTAAGTAAGTAGGTATTACTTACGTTACAGCAGTATTCTTTATGCTTACGAGTAAAATATTGTTACTAAAAATATGAAAGTTACTGATTTTTCTTATACCTAATTATAGAACTTCACGTAATTACAGGATAAATCTTAGATCTAGATAATATTATAAACCATTATAAAAAAAACTATTTTAGGTGTGTAAAAATTTTAAACCTGCAATTTGGTGTTGATTTAGTGCAGTGGTTTTCAACCTTTTTGATGACACGACCCCCCTAGTATGAAAAAATACTTCGCGACCCCCTCGACCCTTCGCTTTTTGATCATGTATGACATACATGAAATCTATCTTTTTAATATTTATAATGTTTTTTACTGAAGTAGGTAATCCTCTCGACCTCATGCGACCCCCCTAAAGAAGCTTCGCGACCCCCACAGGGGGTCGCGGCCCACACGTTGAAAAACACTGGTCTACACAACACTCCACCTTCACCTCCGGTTCCGGTTTCGGTTCCGATTTCGGTTTCGGTTTCGTTAAAACAAATTTAAAATCTCCGGTTTCGTTTCGGTTCGGATAAAACCACCTTCGTAACATCCCTAGTTCTTATATTAGTGTTCGTGACCAAGTAAAAGTGTCCGTCAAGATAGCGTACACCGTAAAGATATTCAGAATCTGATGCAGCCAATAAATAGTACCCAAATAGTACCGACGAAATACCTAGGTGAAAAAAATAGTACCCTTAAACTTTTCGAAATATAAGGCCTGTTCACGGTGTACGCTACCGGGCGTCAAGCTGGCGTACACCGTTTGTATCTCTGGAACGGCTTTGTTTTTGGAAACGCTTTATATCTAAAAAAAAAAAGTACCCAAATAGTACCCTAGGGCCCTAAAATTTTATTTCTCTAGCTATCGTAGAAGCCGAGATATTCCATAACTTAACGGTGTACAAAATTTCACACCGTCAAGCTGGCGTACCCGGGAATTCCTTATAGAAAGAGCTCACTATATCTCGGCTTCTACGATAGCTAGAGAAATAAAATTTTAGGGCCCTAGGGTACTATTTGGGTACTATTTTTTGAGATATAAAGCGTTTCCAAAAACAAAGCCGTTCCAGAGATACAAACGGTGTACGCCAGCTTGACGCCGGTAGCGTACACCGTGAACAGGCCTTATATTTCGAAAAGTTTAAGGGTACTATTTTTTTCACCTAGGTATTTCGTCGGTACTATTTGGGTACTATTTATTGGCTGCATCAGATTCTGAATATCTTTACGGTGTACGCTATCTTGACGGACACAAGTAAAAGACAGATAACAGTACAGAAGTAGAAAAAATACTATAATACTTTTAAAATGGTCTTTCCCACCCATCTTTGCAGGTTCATAAAAAAAGTTACCCGTTAGGTGTCAAACTCAAAACATCGAACATATTTCCTTCTTTTACTTATTTTAACAGGATCTTATATAATATTTACAAATTTCGGTTATAGTCACCCAATTTATACCCTAATATTTACATAGGAATTTCAGGAATCTATATTATCTAGTATTTTATATGTTTACTTGCTTACGAGTACTCTTCTATTTGTATTTTTAAGACTGAAAAGAAACAGAATATTCTGAGAAATTCCTATCCTTGATGACTGAAGCACCTAAATAGTACAATACTACTAATTTAATTTCGCTTTCAGTTGGTTGCAGCGTGGGGTGGCCCTTACAGTAGTATGGTGAAGTCGGCCATTACAGAGATACTGCGCCTGAGAAAACCAAAAGTTTCGTTTACTTGGGACAAGGTAAATTCTCATACAGTACTTAATACTTTTAGATATGCTCATCTTAAATATGCTATGCTTATGCTTGCATAGCAAAAAACCCTCGTTTTAATGTCTATAAGAGGACATAAAGCAGTTATCTGTATTCATCCGGTTTCTTAACCTAGTGTAAAAAGACCGAGTGCTATAAGTGCGCTATAAAACTTTTTAACTTTTTTCTTTTTACCCGGCCATAAAGTGGCTTTTACCACAAGCTACGTGTACGCCGCTTTCTGGGCCAAGTGTAGACATAAAATTATGTACACAACACGGGAGGTAATTTTACCACCCTAGTTGTGTAATGTACTAATACCTAGATAGTAACGTAACGGAACGTCGTATGTGAGAATCATGCTCTGTCACTTACGTACCTACACTCAGTAACAGAGAAAAGTTGCAATTTTGTATGATTATCAGAAATGTGATAACCACAGACAGGTCTGAACTTTACAAAACTTTCAGGCCGACACTTTTGAACTAACTCCACATTTAACAAAGTATACCTACAATGGTACGGTACAATTGAGTAAAACATATAGAATGTGTACGGCCCCTGGGGCCTACAAGTTCTCGAGTTGCGACCATGGATCGGAAGATGTAGCGTAGGGACCGGGAGACCCTCCACAAGTTAAACTGATGAAGGTCGTCGGTCGCCTGGTTCTGCGTGACCTACATAAGAACGGTCATAGTGGTGTTCTATGGAGGAGGCCTATGTCCAGAAGTAGGCTTAAGTCAACTTAAACCTTAAGACTAATGATGAAAGAATGTAGGTACGAGTAATCCAATACGGTTTTCAAGGTGGTGTGCATGCAGACGGTGATGTTCGAGCTAGAGCTGATGCGCTGGCGCGGCAAGTGCCTCGTGGACGCGCGCCGCGGCTCGCAGGGCGCCAGGGCCATCCTGCTCAAAGGACCCATGTACTTCCTCGAGGAAATCGACGCACTCATCTTTCTGTGTAGCCCCATGTGAGTTCAATTTACGACTTTCATCCGATGTTCGAAGACTAAGCATCCAAGTGAACATCGTTTTAAAACTGGCTAGTAAACACCAGTGGCATAGCGTCAATATGGGTTGTATTGACGCCATATTCACATCGCCTTGTCTACCTTCTTATGTTTTAAGATATTGGAACACTAGTCTCGAATACAAAGTAAGATAACTGTGCTACTTGGTTGGTAGACGCCATCGTCTGTTCCTCAGTATATGTAGGTAGTGGCATTATTGTTAAATTTTAAAATTACAAAAGGTTATTAATATTATAAATTTAAAAGTTTATGAAGATGTTTGGATGTGTGTTTCAAAATAACGCGGTAACAATTGAATGGATTGTGATGAAATTTGGTATACAAGTAGACCAGTAACTCTAGCATAACTGTGACTCGCGACTTTTTGCCGCATGATAAATAAGTCTCTTGCCACTCGATATATCGTGACAGTGACAGGGCATGTCGCTAGACAGCCATGTCCTGGTTTGAATGAAGAGGATTAAAGAGTCCCCTTGAGACAATAACGAGAAATAACGCAGGCAAAGCCGCGGGTAAATGATATGGTACATATCCTTCAATCTCGAAAACTCTAATGATTATAATTTTAGCATAATTCTTTACGTTTATAGATTTAACGGCATCGAAGAGTTGAAACAAGCAGATCTATTTCTAGCAGACATGAACGGTCACGGCCTATCAAAAGAAATGCTTTTAAAGGGCTGGCAACACCTGTCCAAATTGGAACTGCTTTTCGAAAGGGCGGAGAGCAGAAGTCTGTCGTTGGAGAAGTCCTGCCGATTACTAGATCAGTGGAAGAAACGGAGCGATCAGCTTCTTTACTCAATGATACCTAAACCTATCGTTGACCATTTACGCGCGGGGAAAGATGCCATGTCAGCTTGCCAGGTAATTGTTTAAAATGTTGATTAGTAACACGGTCCATTTTGAGTTTTATGTATTTTACTTACCTACATAATACCCTAATTTTCTTCGTAGTTTATCATAAGTGCTTTCCTACGGATAATATGCATTTGAGATCCCTTTTAATAGACAATAGTGTGGCTGATCCAGATTCACTTGCGATATTTGATCAGATGAGATGACCGATTGAGATTCCTCTCTCAAAGTAGATTTCTTAGAAAATGCTCGTTATTAACTGTCTGGGGCCAAAAGGAACTAAGTAGAATCTGTCGAATTTCTACTAATATCTCCCCAATATCAATGTTCTCTCACACTCTTCCTGTAAAAATAAACGCTACCGACTATCAGTGGCGTCTAGGCTTCGGCGACCGCTGGTCTCGCGCCTAACAAAGCTGAAGCCAAGTTACGTATAGCTACACTACTGGCGACGATGAATATTGCAGGCGTTCGACGTGACGATAATGTTCTGCGGCGTGCAGCTCGCGGAGGCGGGCACGCGCGCGGACGTAATGCACACCGTCGCGCACATGAACAACGTCTACTCGCGCATTGACCGTCTTCTTGACGCGCACCGCGTCTATAAGGTGAACCTATACCTGTAGGCTTATGATGCTACGCTTTGTCACGCGATAAATAGGTAAGTGATAACTGATAAAGCATCCGTCACTCTCACACACTATATGTCAGAACACGACGGATGCTTTATCACTTATTTATCGCGTGACAAAGCGTAGCATCGTAATCATAAGCCTACTGTATTATTTTATCCCGGTTTGAAGCCTAGTTGCGAGATACATGCAAAAGCTGTTGAAGGATGTGATGAGAGTGGGATGCACTTTGCAAATGCAGGGCTACTCACATAGCGATGGCGCGCCCGCTAAAAATAAAAACCGGTCAAGTGCGAGTCGGACTCGCTCACCGAGGGTTCCGTACAAACTCGTAAGTAGATACGTGAATAGTTCAACAAAAACTGTATGGCCGTTAGCTTAGTAGGAGCAAATAAGTATGTGTACGATTTTTGAAAATTTCTAAAAAACGATGCAATTTAGGAAAACCGTTTTATTTTTCCTGTAATATTTAGGATGATATTAATAATTGGTAATTATTACAGATTTTTCTCTTCAGTAACTTCGAAGATAATAGGGGGGGAATGGTATTTTTTTGAACGTTTTTGGTCATAAATCAAAAAGTACAAAATTAAAAAAAAAAAACAAAAATTGTTTTGGAATCTACAAATTAAGCCCTTTCATTTGATATCCCACTCGATATAATAGCTCTACTTTTGTTTTTCCACATCCCATTTCGGACCCCTTTAAAAAAAAAGTAAAAAAGGTATAATATTTTTTTCCTATCCAATAGGCTCGAATCAGCGACTTTTAACACTATTCCAAGTTTCAAGTCGATAGCATCAGTAGATCCTGAGATATCTTGCTGTGACAGACGGACAGACAGACAGACAGACAGACAGACAGACAGACAGACAGACAGACAGACAGACAGACAGACAGAGTCGCACCATAAGGGTTCCTTTTTTACCATTTTGGTACGGAACCCTAACAACAGAGCGTACGCACTCTCGAGGCTGCGTACACGTCTGCGTGCGCGTGGCGTACGCGTTGTATAGTATGAATGTTTTTCAAAATGGCGGCTAGTCACGCTCAAAATCAAGGAGCTGCAGCGTACAGAGCGTGCACACGCAGGCGGTGTGGCTCGGCTTTAAAACGGTTCAGCGAGGATGATCGAGCTAACATTCCAAAACCAAGATCGATGGTTGGATTTTCGACAGTTGTTCCGGGATTGCAAATCTTTTAATATATTTATATAAGAAAAGTTTTTTTTTTCAGCCTTACTTGAACTAAAGCTCAGGCGAGGTGACCTTACTTAGCGCAGCAGGATTGCCATCCGCGGCCGCTGAGACTTGTTCACTTTAAGCTAGTGCACAGGCCGGTGGGGTTCCCGGCCCTGAAGAGCTCCAGCTCACACCTGACGCTCAGCAACGGGCCGCGGACGCAGGCTCCACTGCACATCATAAGAAAGCTAGCGGGGTTGGTTGAAACAGTTCAACCTACCCTTATTTGTGTCAGAGTAGATGTGTATGATATGATTGTGGTTGTAGGTGGAGACAGTGGGCACGGTGTACATGCTGGTGGCGGGCGCGCCGGAGCGGCGCCGCACGCACGCCGCCGCCGCCGCCAGCGCCGCGCTCGCCGTGTCGCGCGCGCTGCCGCGGCTCACCATCGGCAAGTGTCCCTTATGTTTATGTCGCATTATTTGACTATTATACATTACTAGACGACGAGCAAATGTTTTGGTGACCAAACAAACATGAGCACATGTTCACTTGTTTAAAATAAGTATCTGTGAACAAAATAGTACATACCTACACAACTAGGGTGGTAATAGTATTTTATGCAACAGTTGTATAAGTGGGTTCAAAAAATGCGAATTGCGTGAGTTGCGATACGAGCCGCGAATGCGGCGAGTATCGCAAATAGAGACGCAATGAGCGTTTTTTGACTTAATTATACAACGTTGCATACAATACTTTTTCTACGACTAGGTTTTAAATTATAAAATACAAACAAAATTAATCATAACCTGGAAACTAGGCAAATATGACGTTTGACTGACAGTATGTGTCTATGATAAACTTTTTGTTTTATTTAAAATATACTTAAATTAAAAATACCTACTTTTTTTATGTTGGCATCAATGAATTTAGTTCGGAAAGTTTTGTTTTTCTTCAAAACCGTAGGAATTTAATTGTTTGTTAAGTTGGTAGTTGTGCATTTTTACCGTAAAGTTAAAATTGAGCGCTTAATCCTTGACCTATGTTTAACCTAGATTTAGAAGTCTGTGGCTGCTAGCAATAACGTAAAGTGACTATAATGACACTAGTGCTGTTATGGGGAATAGAGTATAGACTTCTCTGAACTCATATTATGTATGTTCTTATATTAGTGTTCCTGACCAAGTAAAAGACAGATAACAGTACAGGAGTAGAAAAATCAAAGAAAGGCCGAGATCGCAAAAGTTTGCGGCCCGAGCTGCAAGCGAGGGACGTAAATATGCGATCGAGGGCTTTCTTTATTAGCTCCCGTGTTGTGTACATCATTTTATGTCTACACTTATATTTTATGTCTACACTTATACTTAAGAAGCCGAGATACAGTGTACAGCGTGATTTCGAAGTCTTTCTATGTGAAATTCCCGGGTACGCCAGCTTGACGGTGTGAAATTTTGTACACCGTCGACCTCATGGAATATCTCGGCTTCTACGATAGCTATAAATGAAATTTTATGGTACTATTTTTTGAGATATAAAGCGTTTCCGAAAACAAAGCCGTTCCAGAGATACAAGCGGTGTACGCCGGCTTGACGCCCGGTAGCGAACACCGTGAACGGGCCTTATATTTAGAAAAGTTTAAGGGTACTATTGTTTTCACCTACGTATTTCTTCGGTACTATTTGGGTACTACTTATTGGCATTGGCAGCATCAGATTCTGGATATCTTTACGGTGTTGTGTGGTGTGTACATCTTGACGGTCACCATCTTAAACGTTCAGTCAGTACCTAGCAATATAGAGGTGACAGCAGGGTAATAATAATAAACGTATTATTCAACGTATTAGATAAAGGTACCTACAATGATAACAACTATAGACATAAACATACAATTAGAGTTAAGCCTGAACTAGGATTCCCTGGGTGTCGACTATTGGGCATTAACGTGTCGAGCACTGGAACATTTACCTTAGTTGTCACCGAACTTAGGTACCTACAAACTACATGCCTAATTTCTACTCAATTGTACTCCATGCATTGATAGAAAAAGGGTTTGCAAAATTTCGACTTACATATAAAATTGTAATATTTGGTCGCAGGCGTCCACTCCGGGCCGTGCGTGGCGGGCGTGCTGGGCCTGAAGTTGCCGCGGTACTGCCTCGTGGGCGACTCCGTCAACACCGCCAGCCGCATGCAGACTACCTCCGAGGTCAGTCCATACAGCTGGCAGGCAGACACCAGCGCCATAACTAGCTCTTTAAGCCGGGCGCATTACGAGAAAATGTCTAATAGAAAAATTGTATTGGTAAAGCGACGTAGATTTGCTTCGGAAAAATCTTACAGAGTGCTAAAATAGGTTTCTTCGCCAGAAATTAGAAAATTACATACAGGAGGAGCCCGCCCAAGCGTAAGGTTACGCTTCCAGTGACTATATAGGTAACCAGTAGTTCTATACGTAACTGCTCTCTTTACTTGGGCCTGGCTGGGTTTTATTATAGCGACCTTCGAGGCACGATGGTCTGCCCTTATGCCTGGCACCAGAAGCGTATCTTCCGGACTTACGGTATTCTCTTGGCGCTATCGACATATATCAGTATCTAATATATTGTTTTTTTTTTGTGTAGCCGGGTCGCATCCAAATTTCTGCAGCGACGGCAGCGCAGCTCCCGGCCGGCCGGTTCCGGCTGCGACGCCGAGGTCTCATCAAAGTCAAGGTGATTCATTTCCTTACTTAGTAGTCCAATGGGATTTCCATTCCATACAAACTTTTATCCCCTGTTCAACACTTTTAAGAATCAACAGAGGCCGGAATTTTCACGGCAAAACAAAAGACTGTCGCAATCGAACTAGTGTTAGAATTTTTTTTTATCCATATCGATAGTTGTGTAATAGAAGAAATAAACGGTCCACCAAATAAAAAAATATTTAATACAAAATTTTACGTGAGGTTTGTATTTTTGTAGTTTCTAACACTAGTTTGGTTTGATTGTGACAGTCTTTTGTTTTGCCGTGAAAATTCCGGCCTCTGGTAATCACCCTTATTTCTAAAACTAAAGGATTCCCAGCTATCTTATGGACTTAAAGTAGTTTTCCTTAAGTGCCCATTTTTTCATGTTTGCTGCAGGGCAAGGGCATGATGGAGACGTACTGGCTGGAGGGCGAGGTGGAGGAGGACGAGTCACACGAGGCGCTGCAGCTCTTTTCCGCGCTCTGCGGAGATGACTAGGGTCACAATTATTATAATTTACCCTGTATACGCATTGATTATCTTACAATTCTCCGTACAGTGTTTATTACTTTATTCGTACTGTTTATTACTATATTTTGACTCTGACTGTACAACTGACCGATCTTTTTAAGATGACCTGTATCGTTTTCAATGGCATTGTATTATACGCATAATTCTCTATGTATTCAGATTGCACACTTTTATTCGCATCCGCGTGTATAATCAGATACAGTGCTCATAGCATGCTTTACTCTTTTAAACGCCACTTGAAGTTCCTATCAATGGAGAAGCCCTTACTCATCCTCTTCCACTGGATACCATTGGTTGTTCTGTGCCCAACTATAGATATAACAAAATAAATAAACACAATTCGTAAATAAATTATTATTTAATATCAACAAAACGAGTTTTTTGTGATTCGACTATGTAGATAAAGGTAGGTAGGTACTTGTATGTTTTTAAAGCTAGGTACCTGTTGAAACAATTTTATACTTGCTTATTTTTTATTTTTCTAATTAACAATTTTGATAACAATTCGCAGTACGATAGGTAGGTACTTATTTGGTATTTTAAGAATGGATCGGCGGACATCAAGGTGGAGTTATTCTAGCACAGTGAATAAGCCTTGCAATTATCTATTGACAACTAACGAACTCCAAAGAAAACGGTCGTTAACACCATACCCTCCATATTTTTTTGTAATCCGTATACAATCTGCTGTACATGATTAACAAATGAATTAAAGTTAGTTAAACCTTTGCAGACATTCACACAGCTGCACGAATGTTTAATACCGCTAATGTCCAAAGCGGTATTACACACTTACTGCCACCTTATCAGTTGCAGTGTTATAAATTGCACACAAGTAGCATAGCGTCCATAGAATCCAATTCCTCCGGCTTGCCTAAGGATATTTTTGACGCCACGCCACTGCGGAATGTACTAGTATAATTTGGATACCTACACGGTAAAATTTCATATATTAACCCTTAATATTATTAGGTGCAATAATATGCTTATTTAGAATAGAATGATAAACGTATATGTGTGTTTAAGACATTTTTAAAAGGGCTGTGCTATGTAGTTGGTATAGCACACACCAGAGTTGAGCTACAAAGAAGTTTGTGATATTCAAGTGAAAACCAAACCACGTACATTAGAACTACGTACATTTGTACAATCTCCTCATCGCTTCACAATTCTGTGTACCTACTACGCAATTTCTCAATTGCGTGCACACGCAATTGGATTATTATAATGTACTTTAAAAACCTACTCTTTATCTTTAGGCAAATGGTAGTCAACAAGTCGACGGTTTGATCCGCATAAATTTAAACCATGGTGTGACTAGGGCCAATGTACCAAGATTGCCCAGTTGAAGATACTCAACGTGCCTTTAATGTGATCAACCCTATTTTCTAAATTCGTCATTGGCACTAAAGTATTCTAGGACGGTGTTTGTGTAATCCAGATAAAAAGACAAGTATTCCACGCATTAAAATATAACACAAAGGTTAAGGCACTGGAGAATCTTGCAACAAATAATACCAATTCTAAAAATACATAATAGATCTAAAAAATATATATAACACGAGTTAATGTACAACCCAGACTGATTCAAAATATAATATCAAATAAAGACAATACATGGGCAAGATAAAAATTAAATTGGTCCTCAAACCCTAGTTTAAAATACAAGAACTTAAACCAGTAACAAGAATATCTTTCAAACGATACACAGAAACCATCAAAAACTTGTCCAATACAATTGAAACTTTGTATAATACCTACTGCTTAAAACTGATTATTTCCTATTTAAATATAATATTTTTAAATAAGTTTACATCATTTGTTATCTTCCAAAGGAGACTTATATAAAAAATTATAAGCTTGTCCAATAAATCGGTTGAAACTTTGTTATACTTACGGTTTAAAACTGATTATTACTTATTTTAATATATATTTAAATAAGGTTACATCATTTGAACTACTGTCACTGCATCTATAGGTGATAAATATTAATTCAAAGATGTACAGTATACTGGACATCTTACAACGACTAATCTTTAATAAGTACTTTATTTCGAAATATCAAGTAGGTATAAATGATTACAATAAGTGAGATGTTCAGTCTTCGTATTTTCTGCGAAATCCATTACATGCAGCGAGACGCCTTCATGCACTGTCTCGAGTAGAATTACAGAGCTACCCGTTACTATAACTATTTTCATTACATTTAACTTAATACAGTAGCTATCACAATTTGTAGTGTAGACTTATTGCAATATAATTTGGGAAAACTACTCTTAAGGAATGTTTCTTAAAGCTACGAGTAGTATCTCGTCCAAAATCGTTCTCGTTACTTCTTGAAGAGAGCTGTCACTTCCTCGATGGTTCTGTTCTTCGTTTCAGGCAACTTGAAGTACGTAAATATGAAGAACAGTACGAGAAGACCAGTGTACGGCAGAAACACGTAGTTTCCCAGCGCCTCGGCCATCGAAATGAACGATATGGCTACAATAAAGTTGGCGAACCAGTTGACGAGCGCGCCGATGCTGACGGCAGCGCTGCGAGCCGACTGCCCGAACAGCTCGGACAGGATCATCCACGGGATCGAACTCGGTCCCACGCCGAAGAACCCGACGTACAACAGCGTGAAAATGACGGCGAATATGCTCATGGTTCGGTTACCCTCGTACGTGAAGAACGCTATGGTCATGAGTACCGAGAACACGGTCATGCCCGCGAGGCCGCCCAACTGCAGTGTCCGGCGGCCTAGACGATCCATTAGCGGGATCGATACCAGCGCCATAATGAATAGCATGCTGCCGACGCCGATAGACGCCATACGAGCGTCTTCCGGTTCAAGTCCGGCTCCCTCGAAAATAGTAGAGGAGTAATACAGAACTGCATTGATACCCCCCCACTGCTGTGATAAATGCATAACTATACCGATTATGAGTGGAGTACGTAGGGACTGATCGGTAACCAAACCCCAGACCGTAAATTTAACCTCTTGCTTCTCGGCTCTGTCTTCAGCGTGCATGTCATTGATCTCGTTGTCCACTTCAGGGTTGCCTCGAATTTTAACAAGCGCTATCCTCGCTTTCTGCTCGTCACGGGCCGTGAGCAGTAGGAATCTCGGAGATTCGGGAGCGAATGGCAACATCAAGCATTGAACTCCAGAAGGAATTATGGCAAGTCCGAGAAGCCACGGCCAACCTTCATCGCTGCCTAGTATAGCGTCTATTCCTAGAATTTGTCCGCCAACTAAACCAAAGGCGACCGCCAATTGATTGACTGTGCCAAACGCACCTCGCAGCCTCAGCGGAGCCACTTCAGACACATAAGTTGGCGAGACGGTCGTAGCGAAACCGCAGTTGATACCGATGAGGAATCGACCGATTATGATCATTTCCACGGAGCCCGCGAGTTTGCTGAAGCCCATAAGTGCAGCCGCTGCGACGCCAAACGCCGCATTCATGAGCAAAGCATTTTTGCGTCCTTGCTTCTCCGCAATCCAGCTGGCGAGCGGACAGCCGATCATGCCGCCGACGGGGAATATGGCGACAATGACACTGAACAGAAAGGAGCTCCGGGTCTCGTTGATCTCGTACTGCTCTCTGATGAAGTTCTCGATGAAGGCGCGCGGCGCGTTGATGACGCCTGTGTTGAAGCCGAACTGGAGCATGCCCAGCACGGCCGCGCCCACCGCGTACAGGAGCGGTCCTGTAGTTCCTCCGGACATCTTGGCGACTGCTTACGGCTCTGTAAAGTAATAATACAATAATTTAAATTACCAATTGGGCACAAGTCTAGACATATAATATTATATACCGTAAGTTTGGGTTACTTTAGCTATGGAGGGTAACATTGTAATTTTTGTTTACCCATTTATATAAAAAAATCTATTATAGGTGAACAATGTTGCCATTAAGGCTAAATTAACTCCAACTGATGAGTTCGGTAGGTACCTATTCATTGGCAAATTGTTGAATCATCCAGCCTAACTTGATGAGTGGCCTAAAGGGCACTAAATACGATATCTGTGAAATTGATTTGACATTTCTCGCTTTGAAGTTTTAATTTCAGTACTAAAATGTCAAACATTACATCTCAAAACTTTTTTGTTGTAGAAGAACTGCTTTGCGAGACTTGCATAGTTTTACATGTAATGTTTTTGATGGGATTGTAAATTACCGAAAAAAATATGGCTATTGACACAGTATAATAGCAGTAATTTTGAGGGTTCCCTACCAAAATGGTAAAAAAAGGAACCCTTATGGTGCGACTCTGTCTGTCCGTCTGTCACAGCAAGATATCTCAGGATCTACTGATGCTATCGACTTGAAATTAACAATCGATATCCCGAGCCTATAGGACAGAAAAAAAAATCTTATACCGTTTATACTTTTTTTTTAAAGGGGACTGAAATGTAATGTCGAAAATCAAAAGTAGAGCTATTATATAGTTTGTACTAACAAACTACGGATCCTTGACATCTAAAAATAATTATTATTATATCGAGTGGGATATCAAATGAAAAGGCTTGATATGTAGATTTCAAAACCGTTTTTATTTTTTTTCTTAGGCATGTAGTTTTTTATTAAAGACAAAAAACGTTAAAAAAATACCATTCTCTCCCTATTATCTCCGAAGTTAATCAACAGAAAAATCTGTAATAATTACTGATTATTAATATCATTCTAAATATTACAGGAAAATTAAAACAGTTTTCCTAACTTGCAGCATTTTTTAAGAAATTCGCAAAAATTGTAAGACAAACTTATTTGCTCCTACTAAACTCACCGCGACATATGTCGATCTATGGGGACAACAGTTCTTCAAGAGCAAAGTTAAGTTTATCCCACCATACAGTTTATCTTGAGTTATCCACGTATCTACTGACGAGTTTGTACGGAACCCTCGGTGCGCGAGTCTGACTGGCACTCGACTGGTTTTTCTCCCTACAAAAGGTACATCGCGTGCTTGAATGTGTGCGAACCGTGTACGAACGCACTACAAGCAAAGATTTAAGAATGCGTAAAAAAGCTCCAGCTCAGTATGGATAGTGCGCCCGGTCCCGCGCTCCTTAGCGGCCGCAGTTGGACTACTTGTTTGTCTTTATACTTTGCTATTGAGAACCAATAAATACCTATAACGTTATCAATTTTGTCATAACTGTCGGTCAGTTCAAAAAATCGATTACCTATGATATTATCTTTGATATAGCGATATGTTGGAAATTTAATCCGAACTAACTAATCAATCGTATTTAACATAGATAAATAATTTATAATTTTATCTAATACGTAACATACGTTATGTGGCTGGCAGCGGTTGGAAACAGAATAAAAAGTTAGTTATTCTCCGAGTGTTTCAAACACCGTGATTTCGGTGGGCTCGATATTACTGAAACTCCGCGAAATTAGGACGAAATCGTTCGATTAAGAATACACGTCGGGGCTCCCTTCATAATAACTAATAATGCTGTGCTAATCTCGCAGAATTTCGACAATATCGACCCCACTGAAATCACGGCGTTTGAAATTGAAACTCTTGAAGAACAACACAATAACAATACAAAGTGCACATTCTGCTTGATTCCACGTGATTAAACAATTGAAATAATTTTGTTTTTGGTAAAATTAAACAAAAACGCAATCTCAAACGACAAGCTGAATACTGCTGCTGCTGATACATAGACGACACGACACGGCAATGACTTATTTATTTATACATTAATTCAAGTGACATGCACATTCACATAAAGCTTACACTACTACAGCAGGACAGTCTACGAGGAATACACACCGACTACTGTGTTTAAATAAAGTTAAGAATTCTTCATATACGACGGCGTAAACATTTATCACTGTTGTTACCCAAAGATCTGTTATCTGCAGATAGCGAGATTAGATTTGGAGAGCATTTTGATTTAGGTAAACTACAGACAAGACGGCAAGTACATACTTGCAATGCAATTACATATTAACTCGTAGGTACTTCTCCATTTGGCTTAACGTAAATTATTCATTCACAGATTACATTAAGTTTCACCTCGCAGACCTCTTCCAAAAAAAAATTATACGCATTAAAATACCCTCCGATCATACCTTCAAAACATAGTAATACAAAAAAATATACACGTCAACAGTTAGACTAGGTTTTATCTGTAGGTATTTATAGTAAACCATACAGTCTTTAGCTTTACATAGATAAACTAATCAATAAACTGCGTAATGTATATCATAATACGTAGGTAGGTAGGTACATACTTAAATAAATGAGTAATTTACAAATTAAATACTAGACTCTTTGAGTAGCTCAGTATTTACAGAGCTGTTACCGTTTTGTGGATAAGTCGTGTTAACTCTAAACGTGCCATCAAAAATTAAAATATAACATGACAAATTCAAACAGAAATAAATAAATATCAGACATAACCTACAGTAGAAATTCTTTTTCTAGAGCGAATTCACTTAGCTTTGTACCTGACGAACAATACTCATTATCTGCATTGTTAACTGTGGCCACAACTTCGACTTCGAAATGTAAGGCATTATAGTGCACATAATTTTTACACTAAATTAGTCTTTAAGTCGAGCAAAATAAGGTTTACTCTTAAACAAAGAGAACACAGATGTTGGTCACTTCGTAAGTGAAAGAGCAGTGAAGTACGTATCGATGCTTAGAAAGACGAACGATGTATTCTCTTTGTTTAAGGCGAGGTAGTACGAGAATCGGGCGAGGAAGCCTAGTTTCCAAATCATTTTTAGAGCACTTATTTGACTCGTAGGTCACTGTAAAACATATATAATAATATTCAGAACTGTATCTAGGGCTTCCTCTCACCTAGAACACGATAGCGAACACTTCGCTCGATAGAAAAGTAGCGTGAAAACACTATAAAATAAAGTAGTTTTTTCATTTTGTTCATTACCAGTTACCTTTTTTGGCAAAATTAATACCTGACAATCATGATTTCACAGTCATGCAGGGCTTCCTCTCATGTTTGGGTTGATAACGTATACTATTATGTTAGAAATCGAAGATAATCTGCAATAATCTGCATTCCGCCCGACCCTAGTGGACCTACCGCGACGCCCGTCACCCCGCCAGTATTGATAAGGCTTCTGCCAACGTCAGACCTGTGTCGTGTTTTCTCCGCGCCTTTCTGGGCATAAAACATGTCAGTAATTGTTGGAAAATCGTTTATAAAATAAATAAAAAATAACAGTAAGCACAACATCAATCTAGAGAGAGAATAGGGTACGAAAACATGCATAATTCGTTATACAAAATTGTACTTCCGTAAGTTATATAAGCAAGTCGTACCAGATGGTTCACTCCGACCAAATATCAAAATCGGTAGTTTGTATTTCTATGACGCTTATGATTGATTACAATTTTTATATGGTGACAATTATGTTATCGAAAAATTCGGTAATAAATTAATATTTTATAAGTTTAATGACATCTGTTACATTACACGCATTTATTAACTTTACATTAATAAACATACAGACCAATTTGGGTAGTTTGGACTTATTTGATTTCATTTGACGTGCAGTTTGCGATTATACAAAAAAGAATACAGTCGGTAATAAAAAACAATTTTTTGACAGGAACTTATTTTCCCGAGAATTATTGTTTTCTCGTGAATGAAGTATTTATCGAGGGTGCCTTTATTATATAAAAAAAGGTACATCTTTAGGGAAGATACTTGTTTTCTACTTAGGAAAAATCGGACTGTGCAAATCTTGCAACGTTTGTAACAACGTATGTACTTTCTACATATCGTCGCCACCATGCTAAACTTACATATCTGTAATTTTTGTGAACTTGGATTTTAGACCTAAACCTGAGCTGCACGTACGGAAAAAGCCGCTTTCTGGCGAAGTGTAGACATAAAATGATTTACACAACACGGGAGGTAATAAAGAAAGCCCTCGCTTGCAGCTCGGGCCGCAAACTTCTGCGATCTCGGCCTTTCTTTGTATTACCACCCTAGTTGTGTAATGTACTATTATTCCTTGCCTAATGCATTAGGCAAGCTCTGGGCTGCGCTGACACCCGGCAGCGCCTGTGTGCGTAACCTATGAAGCCCAAAGGAGGGTTATGTGTTTGACCCGTATGTTTGTATGTATGTATATATGTACGTAAGTACGTATGTTACCCGACTGCGGTGAAGCCCAAAGGAGGGTTATGTAAGTATGTATGCATGTATGTATGTATGTAAGTATATATGTTTGAATGTATGTATGTATGTATATATGCATGTATGTATGTATGTATGTACGTAAGTATGTATGCTACTCGACTGCGGCGAAGCCCAAAGGAGGGTCCTGTGTTTGATCTGTATGTATGTATGTAAGTATGTATGTTACCCGACTGCGGCGAAGCCCAAAGGACGGTTATGTGTTTGACTGGTATGTATGTATGTGTGTGTGTGTGTGTGTGTATGTATGTATGTATGGTGTGTGTATGTATGTATGCATGTATTTATGTATGTATGTATGTAAGTATGTATGTTACCCGATAGCGGCGAAGCCCAAAGGACGGTTATGTGTTTGACCGGTATGTATGTATGTAAATATGTAAGTATGTTTGACGACGTGTATCAAAACAGTTATATAACTTCATGCAAATATTTTTTTTAACTGCCTATAATTCACTAAGAAATTCAAGCTATGGGTAATAATAATCGCAAAGATGAGTCTGCGGATCTGAAAAGTTATTTTCTTCTATTATCTTCGAAGTAACTGAACAGAAAGATCTGTAATAATTATTATTGATAATAATAATCCTTATTTTCTCAAACATGGCATGAAATGTTGACATTACGTGCCTAAAAATAGGCCGCAAAGTACCTCGTTTCCGGTGCGGCTTGACACTTGGCACGGAATGGAATTTCATACTTACATTGCCGGCCTAGGCCGAAACGATTTTTGCTATATTTTGCAGTTTTATTTATGTAAAATTGACATGAACATAACAAATAACACATTATAAACAATTTCCAATTGTTGTAAATTGCAAACTAAACCACAAGAATACACATCCTACTAATATTATAAATGCGAAAGTTTGTGAAGATGTTTGGATATTTGGATGTTTGGATGTTTGTTACCTAATAACGGGATAGCAACTGGATGGATCAAGCTGAAATTTGGCATGCAAGTAGACCAAGTCCTGGATTGAAACATAGGATAGCTAGGAATAGGAATGCTAGTTTAAAATATTTCATCTAAATATTCGCGGTAAAAATGTAAACTGAAACAGCTTTTGTATATGGTTTCCGAACGTGACTTGATATTTGATTGATTATCTATGGATATAATGTCACTAACGTCACTTTCTGATAGAAAGTTTCTGTTATAAATATAAAATAATATTTAGGGTAAGGATATTAGTAAGTTTATTTATTTCAATGCATATTTGAGAAAAGCACTATACATACCTCGGCGGGAAATGGGGTTGCCGGCCTTGTAACTATCTGGCCTCGCTTCGCTCGGCCAGCTAAATGTACTCGACCGGCAACCCTTCACTTCCCGGCCTCTGCAGTAATGTACTATTAATTTACATGTTCATTTAGTACCTACTAGCATTTTCCCGCGGCTTCGCCTGCGTTGTTCCCGTTATTGTCCCAAAGGAACTCTTTACCGGGATATAATGTATCCTATGTTTCAATCCAGGACTTGGTCTACTTGCATGCCAAATTTCAGCCTGATCCATCCACTTGTTACCCCGTTATAAGGTAACAAACATCCAAACATCCAAATATCCAAACATCCAAACATCTTCACAAACTTTCGCATTTATAATATTAGTGGGATGGGATTAAATTTAGTACTAAAATAGTACATTGTGTATGTAGGGCGGTAAGTAAGGAATTACAAACGAGTGTTTGTTATAAGCCCGAGGTGAAACCGAGGGCTTTAATAACACTCGTTTGTAATTCCTTTACCGCCCGTGGCACACATAATGTTTTTCATCACACTTGTGAGGAAATATTATTAATAATATAACCTTACTAATCGTCCCAGTATGACAAGAAAATATTAAAACATCAAAGTGACGTTAGTGACATATGTCATAGACAATGCGAAAGTCAAGTCACGTTCGGAAACCATAGCGGTAAAGACCTAAAATGGTTGATTTTATATTTGCAAAATACTGAAATACACTATTTAAACATTTAATTAATGTTACCGAAATATGTGTTTACATGTATTTGCAATAACAGTTATCTTTAAATCTGGGGGCACGGCAGTGCCCCCGCCAAGTCGAGCAAAACAATGGCACGGCTGTACCATCCTTTTCTCGAAGCCATTCAGGCGATTTTCAGCCTCCCGTAATTTTGTACTGGCTAAAGCTAGAACCCTGAAATTTCAGAGATATATAGGGCTCAATAAGACCTATGTATATTCTCAATATCATTCAATTTGAACGTGTAGTTTAAGAAGTATTGCATGTCAAAGTTCCTTAGTTTTGTCACTGACTCACTGATTCACTCACTGATTCATTCACTGACTCACTGATCATCATAATTCTAAGGTACTTCTAGCAGACCTACAAGCTCCAAATTTTAAACATAGTTAGTTTTTAGCCTATAAAGTCCTTAAAAACCTAAATATGTTGTAATTTCAGTCACAACTGCACACATACGTTTGTAATCCTATACAAATACATGGGATTAATTTTGCATTAATTTTGCGGTTTAAGTTGAAAAGAATGGATTGGAATGTAATAATTAAAGGAAAACCACTTACAAAAAGAAATGAGATCTCATCAAAAACATTACATGTAAAAAGATGCAAGTCTCGCAACCCAGTTCTCCTACAACAAAAAAGTTTTGAGATGTAAAGATAAACCAAGTCAGTACCGGGGAGGTATCAACAGAACTCGATTTCCACCGACTTGCCTATTATTTAACCGTGGAGGAAAACATTTTATAGATCTAATATTAGAAAACCAGATACGTTCTTTCCGAGACTGATAATTATGACCTAAGACATTCTGACGTCACATGCTAGATATGTTTTCTTTTCATCCAACTACAGTACATTACACAACTAGGGTGGTAACACAAAGAAAGGCCGAGATCGCAGAAATTTAGTTACAAGATTCCACTCGAACAAACATAGTTACATTGCAAGTTCAATGAAAGGATGTAAAAAAATAAACGCGAGACAATACGCACGAACGATCTGTCAGTGAATTTATAAAGCTAAGCTATGGCGCGGAGTATTACGGCAAGCGGGCGCCCGCCGCCGCCCCGCGCGCTCGGGGCCCCGCGCACAGTGCCCCTGCTTCACCCCCTCAATATCGCGACGAGCCAGGTCCTACCGGGCCTTAAGTGTAAACCTTAATTCGTTTGACTTAAAGACTAATTTAGTGTAAAAGCTATTTGCACTTATAATGCCTTACATTTCGAAGTGGTAGTGGTGGCCACAGTTAACAATGCAGACAATGAGTATTGTTCGTCAGGTACACAGCTAAGTGAATTCGCTCTAGAAAAAGAATTTCTACTGTACATATACCTTGCAATGTATGGTCGAACAAGGAGAGAGGTATGCATGCACCCTGCCTTACAAAATCTATCAAGTCATTCAGATATTAAATACAACTGACAAGAAAAGATGTTACTTACCTACACATTTTATAAATTGCACTTGGGCTTGGCCCTATGAATAATAATAATAACGTGAGTAATGAAAATTAACAACAATTGTTACCTTCGTAAAACCGTAAGATATGTATTGCCATTCAAACTATACCTAATATAGATTTTTAATCATCTGTTTAGTTTGCGTATGAATTAGAGATATAATTATATGAAAAAATTGATTATTTTTTTTATTAACATAAAAACATATTTCCTGATCATACCGAATGTTCAGCCAATGGAAAGGGAAAACAGGGCTCGCAGCAACGCAAAAAAATACACCTTTCTTTCTTCCTTTAATTTTTAATGCTGTTTTGTTTTTATTACTAGTATTATTGGTTGTTATAGCGGCAATAGAAATACACATTCTGTTAAAAATGCCAAGTCTTTACCTATTACGGTTCAAAACGACCATGCGATGGACGGACGGACAGACGGAAAGCGAAGGCTCAGTAACAGGATCCCGTTGACACCATTTGGGTACGGAACCCTAGAAAAGGTTTTGAGGAATATTTGGGTCGCCTCAATTAAACATTTTAATACTGAGTACACTAAAAGTAAAAATACGGATCTTATTAGTTTCTTTCACCATCACATTATAGATAATGAACTTCTTAGGAATCAACATATTTACTGGAAATATTTTGAATCCTATAGATTTTAATGTGGACACACCACAATTTTATAATTATAATTATCATTATAGATTTTTGTAAGTCATAAAAAAATGCCTGCATTATGCATACGTCAATGCGCTACCTACCTACCTAAACTTTTTCAAGTTTGGTTTATTAATCAACTGAAATGAATAGTGTGATAGGCATGAATGCAGGTCAAATTAGACGTTCACTGTAAATGAAGACCGATAAAGCATTTTAATTTTACTTTATGTATTTTACACGTATTATTTAACTACATGACGTGGTGTCAGGAACGTGCTTGGGAAGATAGCAAGCAGAACTATCTTGCGTTCAGTACGGCGTCCAGTCCCCATTTCTAGTGAATAGGTTGTTTGTTACTGAACTAGCCAGCTAGGGCGGCAGGCCGAGAGGGGCGACGGCGCTAGCCACCAGGAGCGCCGCAAGCCTTTTTTTTTAAACTGATAAACTTACAAGTCTTACTGACTGTTGTAAAAATCGGACCAGGTGGGGGCTGTGGCGTGCCCTGGGATCGAACCAGCTCGCTTGGCCCGGACCACCTTGAAAGGGTCGGACTAAAGTCAACGCCATAATCAGACGAACTAGTTTGACAGGCTCACAGAAAATTAAAGTGTTAGGTAAATATCGATAAAATGTTATCGACAATAATTTGCACGCATCAGGATAGGTCTAAAACGACAAAATAAATTCATGAAACGTGTAACCCTTAAATCATATACACAAAACAAAATGGCGGATGGTGCTAGTCTTTACGGATGTAGATTAACATGTCATCACGATACGTATTAAAAACGAATTCTTTAATAATACATTAATAATTTTATTTACACAAGACAAATGGGGTTTAACACGAAAAAAATATATATTTTATGAAATATTACAGATTCTGTGTCTAACGTATTTCTTTATTTTTATTATATCGACAAAACATCACTGGCCTTACTCTGGCAACATTAGTACTTGTGGAACTGTCAAACTAGTTCGTCTGATTATGGCGTTGACTTTAGGTGGGGGCCGTAGCGTAGCCTGGGATCGAACCAGGTAAGCGCCGTAAGCCACCCCTACGCTCAATTTAAAGCACAAGGCGCTTCTCTGTAGGGCTGCAAACTCTATTGGCTCGGGGCGCTGAATTTTAAAACTGTCCGTAGTCCTTAGTAGTGTACTGACCGGGATCAAACGTTCGCTAATCAGTTTAGAATGAAAAATAACTTTTTTTAATCTACTGAAAATAATTTCCAATCAATGAAACAGACGTCGTAACCGCTAGAATGCGTCATTTATTTAAATGATTGTCCTTCCTTGTCCCGAGCAAAGGCAATCTTCCTTGAGAAGAGCAATTATATGGAGCACACACGGAGACAGTTTAACATAGGTTCTATATTGAGACAGGACTCGTTCTCTAACTATGTACGAACAGCACATGAACAACTCTGAAATTATATAAAGGAGGCATAAGGGCCTTATCCCACTTGCGATTTGCGGGCGAGTTAGAAGCTAAGTTCCGTGCAAATGGCGACTAGTTTTGTATAGAAACTCGCCCGCAGCTCGCCTGGAAATCGCAAGTGTGATAACGCACTAAAGACTGTATCGTTAATTATAAATACAACTTTACCTAGCCGTAGGTACTTTTTTCCTCTTATAGTTTTAGATTAAAATTGCACAGGTATGTGTTTAATTAGTGCCTCGATAAGGTACACATTTCGTCCTGGGAGCGCGACGTAAAGCATATGGAGTAGACAAAATTTATCTTCTTCCGAGAAACAATAACGAATCCGGACGAATACTACAAGAAAATTTACTGTTTGTGAACAACACGATATTACACATAAAAAACAATCATACCTAGTACCACGGACCTTAAAATAAATAGCCGGACGTAGCCTCTCTAACAAACTGAAGCACCTCTAGTCGGCCGGTTTCTTTTACGCTGGTTGGTCAGGTCAATGTGTAGCAGGAAAAATACTTGTTGATGTGTGCGTGCGGCTCGTAAGTACAAAGCAACCGGCTCACTACAAGTACAAATGTCTCAGTTATCTACTGGTGGTGGAGGCTCCGTCCGTTCGGCTATTTATTTTAAGGTCCTTGCATACTACGCAAACTGCAATTACACGTGATTCGTAAAGTTAAACATCTGGCCATAGTCTAATCATCAGCTTTAGTTTAAAAAAATATATGGATTTGTGTACGGTGGCCATTTTGAGGATAATGCATGTTACTTACTTATTGCAACTCTGACTTTGACGTCCAATATAAGTATTATAGAGCGTTTCTATAAGACCTGCTCTAGTGATGGTTCAACGCCATGAATGTGAGCTGTGCTTTCGTCTCTGACTGATTCCTTTAGCTGTCTTCCTCATACTGCTTGCATCAGAAATTTATGAGTATCCAAAACGTTACGTAAAAAGTGTTTATGTAAAAATATAAATTCACCACATTTATTCTGCGGATGCTCAACTGGGCAATCATGAAGAGGACACTAACTTGTTGTTAGATAACGTGTTTTGACTGCATATTAACTTTTTGATTTTTGAAATTGTACATAAGAGTCGCTGAAATAGTGCCAAAATGAGCTCGATAGGCTTTTCGTAAATATAATTGCTGGACGATTTTGAAAGCATCATAAAGAGTTAAAATAAAAAAGTAAAACCACATTACATCAGATTATACGTAAAAGTTAAAAATATACCCTCAGATCATACCTTCGGAACACTACACTGTATACTATTACTAAATAGTAATACAAAGAAATATACATGTCAACAGTTAGACTAGGTTTTAGGTATCTATATTTATAATAAACGCTATCTTTAGTCAAAGTTGGGCACAAGACCGTTATTAAAATTATCCTTATTTAGCTAAGTTATTATTTCAATTATTATAAATTAAAAAATATTGTCAACAGACTCGTTAACATCGTACGTTAAATAACGTACCTACTTGTGAAAAATTTCTGGACCACAGCAAAAGCCGTTGAGGTGCTGTAACTAAAAATCATGTGCGGAAATCAAGATCCGTTAATCGGCTCATTCTTTGGTAATATGTTAAATACATATTAATTAATTTGATATAATATTTAATTGGATTTCAAAAACTGTTTTTGCTTTTTGTTAAAGTAGATAGTAGTGGTTGAACGTTGTACTAGGTGTACAACGTTCAACCAAATACTCACTTACCTATATATATATTATCAAACCGCGTTTAGAAAGGGATTGAGCTCATATGTCATTTTTGAACTAATGCATGATATGACATTGTCAGTGGTAGAGTATGCAGATAAATTAAATGGTTATTTTGGTACAATGAAGTTCTAAAGCATGGAAAAAATATCAAATTATACAGCGTTTTCCTTTTTTAGGTGTGCTCAATTTACAAGAATTTGCTCTGGCGACATTGCCTTCTTTTTTTATTAATGTTACTGTGTTTTTTCCAACGCCCGTCGCGGCCACCACACGATTCCAAACTTTGGTATTATTGTTCAGTAATCCAATTATTTCCTGCAATGTATGTTCTTTGAATACTTACCTCAGAGACGATTGCATTTACGCTTAAGATGGCCATCAAAGTTTTCAAAAGAACCTTCGTCTTATCGTTTTCTTTATTAAAATATGTTAGTACATTGTAGACAATTTCTCGGCATCGACCGTATAATACTTTACCTCGATTCATATTGTATACAAACGTATTTTTGAAAAGCTACGGCAATTTGATAAAGCGAAATAATGTCACTGGTGACAGATTTTTCAAATATGATAATACTATTTTTTATTAAACAAATGACAATATTTACCGAGAATAGAGTTTAAATATGCAAATCATATTTAGCTATTAATTCTATTATCTATAAGGGTCTGCACTTATGAAGATATCAAAGATTGGTTTATGATTATATTTAATCATTTATTAAGTACACTTGTGCTAACGGTACACTCGAATCCCTTTCTCAACGCGGTTTGATAATAAATCTAAATTGAATAAAACTGCAATTTAGCGCAAATAATGGGTGCAGTGTAGTTTTGAAAATTGACACAGGGCTTTCCTATGTTGTTATGATACGTACTAAAAATCGCCGGTGAAAATACTAGTACGCTAGCTTTTAAATAATTGATTGACTTCCGCAAAGTAACGCCTGATTATTTTGCGGAAGTCCATGTTAATTAAAACAAAAATATTGCTTTGCTAAACCGCGATATGATTACTTGTCAGAGTTGTTAGATAATTAGTGCTAGTCCGTTATGATTACTTGCGTATTTCTTCATGCACTTACATGCAAAACGAAAAAACATATAAATAAATATAACAAACCACCACCAAAAATACAAAACTCGACACGTGTTTCGCCTCTCTACGAGGCATCCTCAGGAGCTGCTGGAGATGTTGACCGATCGGCGTCCGCTGATGAAATGATGGCGGCGCCTTTTTTAGGGTTCCGTAGCCAAAATGGCAAAAACGGAACCCTTATAGTTTCGTCATGTCCGTCCGTCTGTCTGTCTGTCTGTCTGTCTGTCCGTATGTCACAGGCATTTTACTCAGAAACTACATGATGGATATTGATGAAATTTGGAATATGGGTGTGTTTTATGAGTCGCTACTTAGTTTGGTATATAAATAATTAAAATAAATATTTTTAGGGGGGGCACTCCATACATGTTAAAGACAGTAAAAAAATTTTTTTTCAGCAAAGATAAACGTGTGGTGTGTGGTACATAGTTCGACAGCTCTTTAAAAAACACTATAAGGTTCCTAAGTAATGTTTTTGATTAAGTGAATGTATTTGGAAATAATCGCTCCGAAAGTTGTGTAAATTGTGTCCCCCCCCTCTATTTTCTAAACCGTGCGTCCGAAAAATATGAAAAAAATCACGAAGGTAACGCTTAATTAATACTTTCCAAGAAAATTAATTTCAACAAGATCAAATGTACCGTTTTTGAGTTATTGCCGATAAACTGCGCTTTTCAACAAAAGGACGTAATTGCTATGAAGATACGCTCTTTTGTTGTTGTACTTTTTTTACATCGAATTTTTTACCTTATAGTTACGGCTATGGAACCCTACACTGAGCATGGTCCGACATGCTCTGGGCCAGTTATTTATAACCTGACATGCCTGTAGGGCACCTCGTTGGGGCCCTCCAACAGGATGATCCTAGCTGCACGAAACTTTTTTTTTTATTTAAAATATACATAACCCCTCAACTGTGGCAAATAAATATGGCAGTACCCCCTCATCTGTGGAAGCCCGTGGGGCCTGCTCCACAGACAGGCCTTCAAAGTGCACATCCAGGTGGAAAATTACGTTTTACTCAGCTTTTTACGGAGTTACAGTTTATAATTTGAAATAAATCTGCTCTCTATTAAATTACCTTACTGCCAGTGTAAAATACCATATCAACATTGAGGTGTGATATCTGAACAGATGAGTTAATTATAGGGGTACCTAAATTTCTACCATATTTTTCGATTTTAAATAAATAAAAACAGATTTCTGGCTACGTTGGTGCTTTCATTATGTAATTCAATATAAAATACACATAATACAGTCATAAAATGGCAGGCTTTAGACTAAAAATTTGCAATAAACACCATTTCAAAACTTCACCAAAATGCTGTCAACCCTAGAAATGGTGTTGTAAGGGGGTTTTGAATTACATACATTGTGGCGGGGTACTACCACCTAGTTATTAAATTCATGTTTAAACAAGGAATTAAAGTCATGAACTAGCCGTCACCAATGCAATACTATTGTAGGTGCAGTAGATATCAAGTAAAAAACGATTTAAAAAAGGCCTTTTTTTCATGCAAAATGACTGCTCCCGAAATATTGAAAAATCACAGCAACCAGCAAGTTTAACCCATAGAAATTTAATTTCCCGGCATATTCATTAACTAAGCTTTAATATAAAACAATAATAAGTTCTCTCATTGAACAAAAAACATGTAAAAACTTAATCTAAAACAGTACAAATATAATCGAAGTAACAAAAATATGGTTAGACTAATATGGACATACCCAGACCATGGCTGAGTTAAAGGGAGATTTCAAAATGTGTGACGAAGGACGCACAGTAAGCAGGGTTACGACCACTGAGCTAAACGTGTCATCAAACTTGAAAACACGATTTAAAAAAATGTTTGGCAATATAAAGGTTAGTCCATTCGGCAGTAGTTAGTCCATGGTGTATCCATGTTATGCAAACGTGCGTTAATGCGCTATCTGTGGGGTGGCCCGGCGGGCCGTTGCCAAGAGTCTGTGACGAAGCCCGAGGGGCCTTGTACCGACCGTTAATTTGTTTTGTGAGCTATTTATCACTTTTAAGAGATTTAATCTTATTTAAATGCATTTAATAAAACACATGATAACTAAGACGTATGTTAATGGCTTTGCAAAATAGTAAAACATTAGAAAAGACTAAGAAATCGTGCATGAAAGTTTGGGCTATTAGTTGGCATGTTGTTTTTTTCACAATTTTAACACAGATTACAGTTAAAAACCACAGCCAAACTTTTTAAAAACAAAATATGACTTACATGGCATCAGATTTCCGCTTCTTTTTTCATAAAATTGTCTCACTTTAATCGTAATTAACGTACAACACCACAACACACCCGCGTCAGCTTCGGTTTTTGACTGCCAATATTTACGACTTTTTTCAACCGTTGCACATTCAAATGTTAGCTTGCTAGCCGTCTTGCTTCGTTCACATGACGATTTAACGAGTTAAAGAGAGACAAATATGGGTTTCTCTGAAATATAGCAATATTTATATAAACACATACGGAGAAAGCCCGTCGGGCCATGCCACAGATGCGCCGAAGTTTTTGCTAAGGCCCGAGGGGCCTTCCCACAGCGGAGGGGATAAATTAAAAATAGTTTTTTTATGTTGGCATCAATGAATTTCGTTCGGAAAGTTTTGTTTTTCTTAAAAACCGTAGGAATTTAATTGTTTGTTAAGTTGGTAGTTGTGCATTTTTACCGTAAAGTTAGAATTGAGCGCTTAATCCTTGACCTAAGTTTAACCTAGATTTAGAAGTCTGTGGCTGCTAGCAATAACGTAAAGTGACTATAACGACACTAGTGCTGTTATGGGGAATAGAGTATAGACTTCTCTGAACTCATATTATGTATCTAAATATATAAAAGAAGAAACTGACTGACTGACTGACATATCAACGCACAGCCCAAACCGCTGGTCCTAGGAATTCCAAATTTAGCATGTAGGTTCCTTATAAGGTCTAGGGGTGCACTAAGAAAGGAAGTTTCAAAATTCACCCCCTAAAGGGTTCAAATAGGGGTTTAAAGTTTGTATGGAGAGTCTACGATTTTAGAAGTAAGAGGTTTGAAACTTCATGTTTAGACTCTTTATTAGATAAAAAAAAAAGTAATTTCACCGTTTTTCGAAATTCATCCCCTAAGGGGTTTAAATGGGGGTTGAAAGTTTGTTTATCAACGCACAGCCCAAACCGCTGGTCCTAGGTATTCCAAATTTAGCACGTAGGTTCCTTATAAGGTCTAGGGGTGCACTAAGAAAGGATTTTTCTAAATTCATCCCCTAAGGGGTTTAAATGGGGGTTGAAAGTTTGTATATCAACGTACCGCCCAAACCGCTGGTCCTAGGAATTCCAAATTTAGCACGTAGGTTCCTTATAAGGTGTAGGGGTGCACTAAGAAAGGATTTTTCAAAATTCGTCCCCTAAGGTGTTTAAATGGGGGTTGAAAGTTTGTATATCAACGTACCGCCCAAACCGCTGGTCCTAGGAATTCCAAATTTAGCACGTAGGTTCCTTATAAGGTCTAGGGGTGCACTAAGAAAGGATTTTTCAAAATTCGTCCCCTAAGGGGCTTAAATGGGGGTTGAAAGTTTGTTTATCAACGCATAGCCCAAACCCGTGGTCCCAGGAATTCCAAATTTAGCATGTAGGTTTCTTATAAGGTCTAGGGGTGCACTTAGAAAGGATTTTTCAAAATTTACCCCCTAAGGGGTTCAAATAGGGGTTCAAAGTTTGTATGGAGAGTCTACGATTTTAGAAGTAAGAGGTTTGAAATTTTATGTTTAGACTCTTTATTAGATTACAAGAAAAATTATTTCACCGTTTTTCGAAATTCATCCTCTGAGGGGTCTAAATGGGGATTGAAAGTTTGTATATCAACGCACCGCCCAAACCGCTGGTCCTAGGAATTCCAAATTTAGCACGTAGGTTCCTTATAAGGTCTAGAGGTGCATTAAAAAAGGATTTTTCAAAATTCATCCCCTAAGGGGTTTAAATGGGGGTTGAAAGTTTGTATATCAACGTAACGCCCAAACCGCTGGTCCTAGGAATTCCAAATTTAGCACGTAGATTCCTTATAAGGTCTAGGGGTGCACTAAGAAAGGATTTTTCAAAATTTACCCCCTAAGGGGTTCAAATAGGGGTTCAAAACTTGTATGGAAAGTACGATTTTTAGAAGTAAGAGGTTTGAAATCTCATGTTTAGATTTTTATTAGATTACAAGAAAAGTAATTTCACCGTTTTTCGAAATTCATCCTCTGAGGGGTAGAAAGACAGATAACAGTACAGCACGTCTAGCATAACTGGCCGCGACTTCGTTTCTCGCGCGACAGAGCATCACCTGTCACTGTCACACTATATTGAGTAGAAAGAGATAGGTAGCACTTGTCGCGCGACAAAGAGTCGCGTGTCACAGTTGTGCTAGACGTACAGGAGTAGAAAAACGTTCTTATTAGCGATTAAAGTTCATGGGCGAACATTTCGACGGTCCCTACGTACATAAAGTCAAGTCCAAAATCATATATTTTTTTATTGTTTATATGGTTTTAATTGGTTATTGCGTATCTAACGATATATAAATATTTTTTATGCCACACCTGGCCACAAAGTGGCTTTTTCCGCACGCTGAGCGTACGGAAAAAGCCGCTTTCTGGACAAGTGAAGACATAAAATGATGTACACAACACGGGAGGTAATAAAGAAAGCCCTCGATCGCATATTTACGTCCCTCGCTTGCAGCTCGGGCCGCAAACATCTGCGATGTCGGGCTTTCTTTGTATTACCACCCTAGTTGTGTAATGTACTATTTCAATACGCAGTAGAAACGGTTATGTTATGTGTGGTCATGTACACAACACATAACCGTCTCTACTGCGTATTGAAATACGCGTCATTTCGTCGCGAGGTTCAACGTAAATAGAAATGTCTGTTACTGGTGCGTCTTAAATATGCTTTATACAACCAGACAAAATTCTTCATTTTAGCGGTACTATGGATTTACTTTCCAGTAAATGTTTATATTAATTTGTTGGTTTTAATAAATTAATGTTTATGTATAAACGGACATGTTAAACTTAACCGCACTTACTACACTCATTGAACATCAAGGTAAAAAGGTCATCTAGCCGTTTTTTATAAAAAACGTAAATTAACAAAAAAAGATTTACTTTATGATAAACTAGTCTAGAATAATAGTATAAAACAGCCAGTCAGCCATAATATTTTTACTTTATCACATATAATAACTTTTAGACCAATGTGAACCTTCATTTAGCTCCCCTGAAAACCATGCATTTCAACATAACGGTTTATACGTAGGGACCGTCGATTTGTTGTGTGACTAATTCATTATTGGTTACCTAGCTTGGTTTTCTTTAAATCTAAGGTTTTGTTTTATTTATGTCTAAATATCTAAGTATGCAAACAACGTAGGTACAGACATCGTAATTTGATGAACAAGTGAGACTATACGATAACTACAAACGCTCAAATTCAAATTACTATGAAAATGTGTGTGTTTAAGGCCTAATAATGTACAATTGCATACATTATTTTATCTACACACGTTATAAGTACTCTAAAATGGGTTCAGAAGCCGAAGGCAATGACAGCAGCCTTACGCCAATATAAATTTTCTTATCTATGGCAGTAATTGGATGTCATAATCATAATATTATTGTGATATCGTTATGACAGTAAAATTTCGAATGTCTTCGATATTGGTTTTGAAAGGTGTTCCAGATTTGAAACTCGTAACTTTTTCAATTGAATGTTGTAATGCTGCTAATATTCTAATAGTCTCTATGGTTGTTGAGCGCATTTTAGAAAATTGAAGGTACCTATGCGTATTTATAAAAGATTATTCAATTTTAATTGCATTACATGTCGCTCTCGTTACACAAATTTACTGATCGACTAATAATCTTAAGAAAACTCTTTACGTGTAGGTACATGACAAATACATGATAAAATTATTTTTATTTACTTGAAATAAAAATTCAAAAATTACATAATATGTACCTACCTACTAAGAAACGGGTGCTCTGCCTTTAGTCACCACAATACCATACCGCCGAGAATATTCTACAATATTTTGGTACCTACCTACTCTTCTGTGAATGAAAATTTAAATTGAATGTTTATTAACAGTTGTCACGGCTCGGGTGATATCAATGTTACTCAAGTTATTTCTTTGGATAAATTTCACGCTTTGCTTATCAGTTTATTTTTTTTTTACATATAACCTATATTTGAAATAAAAAATAAAATAACTTCAGCGTAAATTGTAAAGAAGAATGTGTTTTTTTTTTGCTTCTGGAGGTCTCGTCGCTTACTAGTTACAGAAAATAGATTTTGGAATAAAATTTCCATCATCAGTCACTCACCTAAATCAATTCGCAAAGACAAAATCCAGGTCACTTAGTTACGATCTTGGGAAAAACACCATTTGCAATCACTTAGAAAGGGAAAAACGTCAAGTGCGGCGACGGCGGCCGAGCGGAACGCACTGACCGCGCCGCCCGCGCCGCCGACCACGCCACCAAACACCACTTGTTTATTTACCCATAGATTATACGACTTCACTTTAAGGTGATTCGAATCGGTCGGTTTTCCATACAAACACAAAGAGGGTCATTGTTTGCTTCCACGGCATCAATTATGTTCAAAATAGATTTGATTTTATAGTTTGATACATTTAGTCTGCGTGAAATGACATGAGAACTCTCAAAAGCCAGAATTAACGTGCAATTGGGACTTTAACGTCAGCGCCCTCTAATAGGGGGCGCTGACGTTAAAGTCCCAAATGTTAAAGTTTCAAATGACGTTAGTTTCAAATGACGCTGATAGAGGGCCTCTATCAGCGTCATTTGAAAGTAAACGTGTTTTGCTATAACTATAAAATAAAAGACATTTCAATCATGATTGATGTCGTGGAAGCTAATGATGACCCTCTTTGTGTTTGTATAGAGAGCCGACAGACTCGATTCACCTTAAGTTTGATACGTCGCGCAACTTGATGTTGTTTTCTTTCTGTACAGTCTCTGAAATCGGTCTACTATTGTCACTTCATCGATTTGTACATTCCGTAAACCTGAATTTTAAGCATTTTTTAATGACTTAAAGTTGAATAGTCTGACTGTAATGAAGAAAGTTCGCGGACTACTCTTGTCATTTCTTAATTCCTATTTAGGTAACATCACAGAATAAGCAATAGTAAATTACGTACAGAAGTCTCTCTCTCTAACAAAACTGTCATTCGGGTCCGACCGCCGGACGGAACGCACCGGATCCGACCGTCTCTCTATTACATGACGCGTGCCGGTCGCTGGCTAAGGCCCCCTTCAAGACTCCTAGTAACATCATACCTACTGCTACTACTACCTGTTTACCATATCCGTGACAAATCATTTACCTATGACTAATTAACGGCGAATTATTGAATGATTGTTGATTACCCATGTGGCGACACTTCCACCTAGCGGCACTCGTTGGAAGAAGATAGTTACAGCAATTCCACGACAGATGGCGCTTACATCAGCGCCCATAAAAACGGCACAATTCCCATACTGTTCTGCATCGCACTATAGAAGTGTTTATAACGCTAATACTACACACTTCTAATCTAACCAACTTCCTTCGGACTTCGGTCCCCAGGCTCTTTATTTAAGCCTGACTAACTTGCAACCCTAGTGGGCGTAGCAATTATATGACCGGGTGGTCGGCCGTGGCGTTCCCCGGGTCGAACCAGACCGCTAGCCGGACCACCCCGAGTGAATCGGACTGTGCGGGTGCCGGGGGCGCCTGGGGTCAAATCAGGTCACCTTGTTCGGTCCACCTCGATAGGGTCGGACTAGTTGGGGGCCTGAATGCCTGGAGTCGAACCAGGTCGTTTGGCCAGGACCACCATGACATTTCGCTGATTGCTCAGAGTGAGCAGCGGACCAGCGGGAAGGAGAGGGTCCCCAGGCACAACACCCGCCTAGAGAGAGATCTCTCTATTGTCCTCTCTTCCACACCCAGAAGGAGCCCTGTCCTTGTTGACGACAATTGTTATTTTTTATCGAATTTCAAAGATGTCTAAAAAAAATAGAGTGGCTAAGCTCTATAGCTGTGTGATGGATGACATTGACAAACCTCGTCAAGTAGGTAATATATGGTTGGCCTTAAGTAGACATCAATTTGTCGGCTCGCCAGTCGGCACTTAGAATCAACGTGACTTGAGGGTAATATTATACACTCAAGGCTCTAACATATGGGTACTTATGTAAGTCATACTAGTAACTAACAATCCATGGATCTGAGTGTAATCTGAAAATAAATAATTTTTATTTTATTTTTATTTATTTTTTTAAATAGAAAAATCTGTAATAATTACCAATTATTAATATTATCTTAAATATTACAGGAAAAATAAAACGGTTTTCCTAACTTGCAGCGTTTTTTAGAAATTCACAAAAATTGTAAGACAAATTTATTTGCTCCTATCTACTAAACTAACCGCGACATAGGTAGGTATGTCGATGTATAGGGACAATAGTTTTTCAAGAGCAAAGTTAAGTGTGTCCCACCATACAGTTTATCTTGAATTATCCACGTATCTACTGATGAGTTTGTACGGAACCCTCGGTGCGCGAGTCCGACTCGCACTTGTCCGGTTTTTTCTAGGTAGGGTAGGTCTGTAGGTGCCTAAGTTATGAAGTTATTAATGTAATATAATATGGTGTAGTTTATGTTATGAATGCATTCATTAAAGAATTGTTCACGAGTGCGTGGCTAATCTGCACGCCTCAACAGCTGCATAACCAAAGCTTATCGCAACCACAGGTAATTAACATGCTTCATGAATAAGTAGTAGGTACCTAACCTAAATGTACTAAGAGGTAAGGGCAAGTTTGTGTAATGGTGATGACGGATGGGTAAATAATATTTTGTTCTTAGATGTTTTATACTTAATTTAATTTAATTTAAATAATGCTCGTGATATAAACGTAGAGGTCACTTATGATCCAATTTGATGAAAAAATACCCTAACTAAGTGTACACTAGTTAGCGCAATTCAAGACTCATCTTCCCCCGCAAGAGTTCCCGGGTTCAATTCCAAAAAAACTATTCTACATTAAACAGGTTTCTCAGACTATAGGTACCTAGTAAAACCTCCCTATTTACTAGCTCGGGGACTTGCTGGAAAATTATGGATTCATTATGAATGCTCCATTTTCTCAGGACAAATAATATGAGGAGTATCGCGAATGTCATCAAAGGCGCCAGGGATAACGAAATGCGATTGTGAATGCGTTCATTGGGAGGCATTCCGGACGCGACGGGGCGTGCCGGGCCGCGGCGCCGCGATATTGCATGGCCGTCAAGACGGCGTACACCGTAAAGATATCCAGAATCTGATGCTGCCGAGAGCCGAGATATAGTGAGCTCTTTCTATGTGAAATTCCGGGGTACGCTAGCTTGACGGTGTGAAATTTTGTACACCGTTAAGTCATGGAATATCTCGGCTTCTACGATAGCTAGAGAAATGAAATTTTAGGGCCCTAGGGTACTATTTGGATACTATTTTTTGAGATATAAAGCGTTTCCAAAAACAAAGCCGTTCCAGAGATACAAACGGTGTACGCCAGCTTGACGCCCGGTAGCGTACACCGTAAACAGGCCTTATATTTCAGAAAGTTTAAGGGTACTACTTTTTTCACCTAGGTATTTCGTCGGTACTATTTGGGTACTATTTATTGGCTGCATCAGATTCTAAATATCTTAACGGTGTACGCTATCTTAACGGACACGATATTGCGGGGGCACGTGACGCTACTGCCTGACGCACGCCGCCGCGGCAACAGTCTACGATGTACATGTACATATTGCAAGTAAATAATAAGGAAACATATGTTTTTATAGTATTTTTTCTACTCCTGTACTGTTATCTGTCTTTTACTTGGTCACGAACACTAATATAAGAACATATATAATATGAGTTCAGAGAAGTCTATACTCTATTCCCCATAACAGCACTAGTGTCGTTATAGCCACTTTACGTTATTGCTAGCAACCACAGACTTCTAAATCTAGGTTAAACTGAGGTCAAGGATTAAGCGCTCAATTTTAACTTTACGGTAAAAATGCACAACTACCAACTTAACAAACAATTAAAATCCTACGGCTTTTAAGAAAAACAAAACTTTCTGAACTAAATTCATTGATGCCAACATAAAAACAAAAGTATTTTTAATATATTCACTGCGTGTCAACTTCATTTAAAAAATAAAAAGTTTACCATAGACACATACTGACAGTCATACGTCATATTTGCCTTCTTTGCAGGTTATGCTTTGTTTGTATTTTATAATTTTAAAACCTGTCGTAGAAAAAGTATTGTATGCAACGTTGTATAATTAAGTCAAAAAACGCTCATTGCGTCTCTATTTGCGATACTCGCCGCATTCGCGGCTCGTATCGCAACTCACGCAATTCGCATTTTTTGAACCTTCTTAAAATACTATTATGCAACAGTTGTATAAGAAGGTTCAAAAAATGCGAATTGCGTGAGTTGCGATACGAGCCGCGAATGCGGCGAGTATCGCAAATAGAGACGCAATGAGCGTTTTTTGACTTAATTATACAACGTTGCATACAATACTTTTTCTACGACTAGGTTAAAATCAGGGGCGTATTTACCCTAGGGCCATCCGGGCCATGGCCCGGGGCGCCAAGCTGCCAGGGGCGCCAATCGGCCAGGGGCGGCAATGCCGCCCCGGGCCGATTGCCTTTTGTTCTGGTTTTGGCGCACTTCAACTGACTTTTACTTCTCATCTTTTTTATTTCATCAAAAATACGGTCGTAAGTTAATGTTCGTTAATACCTACGGAGTGCGTCTGTTATTAAAAACATACGGCGTGTTAAGTACAATAAGGATATGCTCTGAATAAGGGCGCGGGCGGGGCGCAGAGTGAAGAGGGGACGGTTTCTCAATATTGAAACCTATTTTACAAAACAACGAATAATCCAGTAACTTTGTCACCTGAAAGTACGGGGTACTTTGCGCCAATCCAGTAGTTCTGATTTTTTGCAGACTTGTTTATGATGTTGAATGAATAATCTAAATTTGTGACATCGAGTGCCAAACGCAACTTTGTCAACAATCGAAAAAACCGCGAAAATTTCTGTTTTCAGATTTTGGCGATTATAACCCTAAAGGACTAGTTTTTGATAGTACCTTCTCAGGATGTTTCTAAAGTACACAAAATTTCCTACAATATGAAATAATAAAATTATCTCTGTAGACCTAATAGTTACCCAGATAAAGCTTGTGTATTCATAATTTTTCGAACTTCGCAATTTTTGGTGAGGACATTGGGCTGATCATCCTCACTGCGATCGGCACGGCACCGCCCTTCCAAGAGGGCTAAAATAACTTAATTTATTGATTTTGAATAACTCAATTTACTCAATTTTTATTTGTCTCTTTTTGTTTGTTTTTACTTTGTTACGTATTTACTAACTAATTAACAAATAAACCTAGTAACTTTTGTTATCCTTATCTTTTCTATTTCATTATGCGTAGCTTAGCTATGATAAACTTTGAAAGAACTTTCGGAAACTATTGGTCTACTGAGACAATTCTAGTCTCATGGGTATTGTAGCAAATTTAGTCTACTTTAAAAACGTCCTGAGAAGGTACTACCTAAAACTAGACCTTCCCAAATTTATACGGTTTTTTCGATTTTTGACAAAGTTAGGTTCCGCTCTCAAGGCAAAGTATAAAGACGAAAAAGGGGTCCAATTTCGGCCGTTTAGGAGCGCGCGACACGTATTCACACAGACGCGCGATAGCTCGTCTGTGTGAGTGCGATCCATACTGGAGCATTCTTATTTTTTTGCTTGTAGTGCGTTCGTACACGGCGCGCACACATTCAAGCGCGCGATCCGTCGCGATTGTCCCAAGCTCTGATGTATAAAGTTACTGGGTTATAAGTAATGAAATCATCATTAATGACTTTGTAAACAAATTATTACACCGCAAAAAAAATCAAGTAGAAGTTATTAAAAATGTTGTATTTTTTATTTAAATAATTTTTTTCCTTGACTTCTGGGGCGGCGAAACATTATTGGCCCGGGGCGCCAAATTTCAAAATACGCCCCTGGTTAAAATATAAAATACATGGACGTCACGCGTGTCTCGTCCGGTCTCTCCGGGTGTGTACAGCCGGCATGACAGTTGTGTCTATGGTAAACTTTTTTTTGATATGGCTGGTGACACGATGTGACGATAATTAAAATACTTTTTTTTTATGTTGGCATCGATTAATTTAATTCGGAAAGTTGTGTTTTTCTTATGAATCGTAGGAATTTAATTGTTTGTTAAGTTGGTAGTTGTGAATTTTTATCGTGAAGTTAGAATTGAGCGCTTAATCCTTGACCTAAGTTTAACCTAGATTTAGAAGTCTGTGGATGCTAGCAATAACGTAAAGTGACTATAACGACACTAGTGCTGTTATGGGGAATAGAGTATAGACTTCTCTGAACTCATATTATGTATGTTCTTATATTAGTGTTCGTGACCAAGTAAAAGACAGATAACAGTACAGGAGTAGAAAAAATCATTAAACATAAGTTCTCAAGCTATAGGTACCTGCAGGCTAATTTTGCGTAGAAATTTATGGTAGTTGGTTGGAGTTTAGAGTTGCTTACTGCTGACAAGAGACGTGACGATAGACGGTCTTGCATCACTTGCATAGGTTGCATTGATATCACTTCAGTCTACCTATACTTACAAACACGGAGCGTTATTATTTTACGAATCTAGCTAGAACGAAGTAGGTATAAGTTACCTACAGGTAAGATACAGGCTGTGCTGTACCTCTAGTACCTACCTTTAATGCAAAACCAGAACCAGATCCTTCTACAAGACAAAGTAAGGGGGTTTCGATGATGAATTGGAGTTGAATTATTCATCTAGCCTCACTCAACCAGAATAGTGAAACTGCTGCAAGCTATATTCTTCCCTCCTTTTCCATGTTCCGCCTCTCTAAATTTCCACAGGATCATCAAAGCGCTCTTCCTGTATTTCTAACCTGGATAAGCTGGCTGTTTACCATACCGTTTACGTGTGTGTTAACCGCATAACTTTCATTTCATAATCATACTTTGAGACTATTTTGTGAATATAGTAAATATTGTTAATTGGTGTGGCCGGCGAGTCGCTGCGACCGAGGCGCAACTAAAACCATTGTTCCCAGATCACAAGGCTGAGATGACATCAGCTTGGCTTTACTGCGACGAATTAGCCACTCGTAAGACTTTTTTTACTGAATACATTTGAATCATTAAGTACATGTTACTACTTAGCTTAGTTTTTCCTGTATAACGAAACTTGTAAGAAGGATATTAGGTAATTTCTGAGTTTTAAAAAGTACAATGAAACGCGGGTGGGAACTGATTTTATTATTCATCTACCCGACATATAACAATCAGCAGCTACCTCACAGTTTCTACATTACTAGGCAAGTATGACTCAGATTTTCAGAAAAACCATTAAGCTATCAAGCGAGCTGGATGAGAGTGCAGGAATTCCGATAAATACGCGAGATTCCTTCAATGACCTATTTCGCAGGCCGTTTGGCATATTGGGTTTATCTGTTTTATGAAATCATCCAAGTTAAACCTGACGAATTTAATATAACTTGTAGATTTAAAGACCTTACTTTTTATTACGTTATCTAGGGCCGTACTAGTAATATACCCAGTGAGATGGCGTTTTGCTAGCAAGGCCCTAATCGACACGGGCTCCCTGCCCTTCCTACCTACCTCATAGTAACTCATCTACTCTCATCATGACAGTCCTACCTTTCAGGCCCAGTACGACCCTGCTGGTGGGCTAGTACCTACTACCAGCTGCGACTTAGCTTGTCGTGCAACAGAACATGACCTATCATCGTCGTCGAGAACATAAGTACGTGGTCGAACATCGTCGAATTCTCACTTCGTCACGCGTCTGATTGTGCCATCAAAGCTCAGATATATGCATCTGATGACGCCGTTTTAAGAGTACAGACCCCAAATAGCCAGTAGCGGTTTAAGCCTACGCCGCCACTGCGGAAGGAACTGCAGCAGCTCTCTCGAATCATGTATTTAGTCTTCAATACACAAACACAACAATTGCAATGCATTGCTTTTTCGCTACAAAAAAATATATACTTTGCATAATTATTTCACAACACAAGTTATCGATGTCATTGATTGTCTATCTATAATGGGCTTTATCGTATTTTAATGAGCGTTAACAGCTTATAGTTAAATGGTCGATGACCTCGTCGCAGTGGCTAGAAACTAACCAAGTGCTAGCACATCTAGTTTGTTCGATATAACTTGTTACAAATTGTCTGTGTACAGTCGACGTCATACTTGTGCCGTCAGCTTTACAGCGCGATTCTCCTAAAACTCACTATGTAGTTAAACAAATTTCTAACCTTAATATGGACCCTTTTGCCGAAACGGGTGAATTCTCTTTAATATGGTAATCCCAGGTCAAATATGATGCTCAAACTCTTATCTTGAGTTGTTGTACTTCTGAGGACTAGAGATGCTAAGACTTTTATTTTACGCTGAAAACGACTTCAGCGTAAAATAAAAGTCTTAGCATCCTAAGTAGTTCTGCACAAAAAATAACCAATATGCCCATTTTTAGTTCCCTACCAAAAGAATAGTTTTTCGGTGTTACCAATGAGAAGTTGACGTTTGTTCTGTATTATACATTGACGTATATGTATAAAGGACAGGGCTAACGAGCGCGCAGACGGTTCCAACGCGTTGGTCCTAAAAATCAGTTTTAGGACCAACGCGGAATGCCTAATTGCGTGGTAACAAACAGGCTCTATTTACTGTTATGGGGAATATAGACCCGGGTGGATATTCGTCCGCGACATTTGTATGCCATACATTTAGTTTGGCATACAAATGTCGCGGCCGAAAATCGACCCACCCGAACTGTACGGATCGTCCTGTCCTTACTTTTGAAATCATTGGTATTATAATTATTCATCATCATTAATATCAAGCGAAATGGTCCCTCTAAGCGAGCTCTGGTCAAGGTAACCACAATAACTGGTTATTCTGACCTTCACATACAGCTTATACCTATTATTATGCTAGCTGTTTACAAACTCTAATTTATTACAATGATTAGAATAAAGTCTTGAACACCACTAAATCTAACTGAAACTATTTCCTACTGCCCAGTTGGCAACTAAGTAGTTATACCTATACCAGCAGGTGTCCCATGCCTACAAGAAGCTTGTAAATATTCAATAAGTCTAAGGTAGTCTAAAAAAATAGAATTGCTTCTTTATACCCTTACAAAACAAGGGAGAGTTCTGTAAAACTACTGCGAGGAAAATAGTAGGGTCTTAGTATAGTAAGTAGTATCGATACCTTTAGACTCAAAGGGCGTAAACACCATTAGAACCTACCAGTGGCGTGGCGTAAAAGATATCTTTGGGCAAGCCGGTGCAGATTTTGCGTACATTTTCCTTAAGAGCTGTAGAATAAGGTGCTCAAATGCCTGACATTGGCTAAGCCGGTAGGAATCGAGTTCTTTGGAAGCCACGCTACTGGAACCTACGGTGTTTACGCCCTTTGAGTCTAAAGGTATTGTTATAGAGATTTCGGAAATTTTACTTAGCAAATACATTATTATATCATCATCAGTTGCCCGACTGTCAACATCTCAAGCATCTCCTGAGGATGCCTCTTAGTGAGGCGATACACGTGTCGAGTTTTATATTTTTGGTAGTGGTTTGTTATATTTATTTATTTGCATGTGAATGCATGATAAAATATGCAAGTCAGTGTAACGGGCTAGCACTAATTGACTAACATGTTATATATGAGGCAATAGAAAAAAAAGGAAACACTAAAACAGATGTATAAAAGAAATGGTCTCCACTCAGCGATGCAGTTGGCTGGACTAGGCATAGCTCTGCCAATGGCGCTGGTTTACTGTGGAGCCAGAGGAGCGGATGTGCGGGACTGCATACAGTGTATTTGGTTTAGTGAAACCGAAAACAGATTTTTTTTATTGCCATAGCAAACGGGCAGACAGCCCACCTGATAGAAAGTGGCTCTCATGATTTTGATAAAATTGGCATTTAGATAAAAGTTTACTTCCTAAATTAATCTAGATTGATGCTATCCCCGAAAACAGTTACTCCTGACCTATTTCTACCACCCAGAAAACATATGTTAACTTGGGCATGACTCAACTGGGAGATGGTTTTGAGAAGACTCAAAACTTTATTACAAGAAGTGCATAATAAGGAAGTTTAATTAGATATATAAATATACCAATTATAGACTCTATGAGCACCTCTTTCTACTTGTACCATTTACCTATACATAATTTTTATAAAAAACCATAGAAACATTTCAAAGGTATGTTAGTTTTTTGGAAGTAATTAACTGTGGGTTCTTCTTTATCTGATTATTGATATCGACACAAACTAATAGCGAAATAAATATTTTATTTTACACGTAGCACATCAACGACTAATAAACATACATACCTTAAGAAAACCAGCCAATATCAGGGTTGCAATTCCGAAAACATATCACTGTATTTCTTGTAAAACAACATACAATATCACAGTAACTAAAAAATATAAATTAATAAATATTATTGAGCAAGTCAAATTATTCACTTTCTCTCCACGACAGCGCTGCCATTCAGAAACCAACCTTGATTGGTGCGTTTCGGCATGAAAACAAGCCAATCGAATCAATTTAAATTTTCTGATTGCGGCTAATGACACTAATTTCACATTGAAACCGAGAATTCTTGTAATCTAATGTGTGTTAGTACTGTATATATAGAGATTATTTGGTGTTGTCAATTTATAACATTGTAGGGCTTATACTCCGACTTCATTCGAAGTTCTTTTTCGCTCTCTTGCTATTTAAAAATTACGATACGACCATAAAATTATACAAGATTGCAATATAATACAAGATTGCACATCAAGACATTCGTGATGAACCGTGACCACGATAAAACCTACCCTCAGTAGGGTCAACTCCTCAAAAACCAATTCAAATTCTGCCACTGATTGCGCAATATGATTTACTTGTCACGCTCAGTTGCATGTGAGCGTTTTCCAAACAAAATACCGGGGTAGCTACTTTCTCAAAATATGGACTTTTGAGGTTTTTCTGGCTCAGAATCGTTAGTACATTCGAACCTTATACGTAAAAAAAAAGTGTCCCAAAATTTGTATGGGATTTTTGTCTTTCCACTACGTCACGTTCATACAAACACTATGCAAAATGGTGACGTAATGGAAAAAAAAATTGGGACACTTTTTTTTACGTATAAGGTTCGAAAGTACTAACGATTCTGAGCCAAAAAAACCTCACAAGTCCATATTTTGAGAAAGTAGCTACCCCGGTATTTTTTTTGGAAAACGCTCATGTCTGTGTTCAAAATGAGCAGTGATCGGGGAATTCTATGCCACTCGGGGTAAATTACCTCAATCATTATGCTAGTATGGATATGAAGGAGTGATATGATTGAAAAGATTTCCTTCGTTTGAATCCTTCATTCGCGAACGACACATCTCTATTGACATTGACACTTGACAGTTGACTTACTTATTAACTGACTGACGTATCCTGACGACTATCGTCGGTGATTTTTTGTTTGTTGCGCAATATAACATAATTCAAAAACAAACAAAAACAAAAGTAGTTCAACAAACAAAAATCCACTATGACTAGTATTCTATTCATGGACAAGCTGCGATCGTTCCTGGGGATCACCCAGGAGCCGCCGAGGAACGATTTCCGTAACCCGATTTGGGGTGACGACGACGATGACGACGGCGACGAGCTGTACTCGCGCGCGCACCTGGACGCGCACAGCCACCGCGACGGCCTGGACGTGTTCGCTGGCCCGCACGACCTGCAGCGCGATATCACCAGACAGATGCACGATATGTTCCAAGCATTTGGCTCCATCTTCGGGGACATGAGAACATTTTTACATGAATTTGATAACGCACATATTGATTCTGCAACGAACACTCCTATGATCCTGCCACCTTCAGAGCATGAGAAATTTGACAGCAACAGCATCAGAGACTATTACCTCAAGCCGGGCTACCACAACCGCAGGCATCACCATGACAAAGAAGATGTTGATTTGGATGGCAAGATCTCCTCACATGATATAGTAGGCTTGTTGAAGCAAAGAGATGAAGAAGGTAAGCCCCCTGCTGCTCATTTTAATAGTGACCTTGTGCCTGGAAGGTCATTCTGCCGGACTATCATTACTACCAGTGTTACTAAACCAGATGGTACAAAGGAGACTAAAAGAATTGTCAAAGACGGAAATGCAGTAGTTGAGGAGACCATCACCACTACAGAACCAGATCCTAGGGGGCTCAACACAGCAATGGACTCATTTTCTCCCTCTAACTACAGCAATGTCCTTTCAGAACTCGGGTCTATTTTTAGAAATTTTTACTAATAGTTGCTAATCATATGTTACTATTATTCCTAAAACATTAGCATTATAAGATTTCGTCGTTCTCGAACTACTTGGGAAAAGGGCAATTATTTAATTCCCTTGATGTTTGGATATCACATCTTGAATAAAATGATTTTCAAAATAGGTACCTACAGTTACTTCGAACCTAAGACAATTCAATTCCCTATTTATTTATTAAATTGTTTGTTACTTTAGGTTTAACAAATATGTATATAGGTATATTTTCTTAGATATTTTTGTGGGATAAAAATAGATAATTCATTTATAAATATTCCATTTGAAACTAGATTATAAATTTCTAGTTTTAATTAAGGCTTGTTTTACTAGGGGTATAGTTTCAATAAACTAGCATGGCACAAAACACACTTGTTTTCTTTGTCCAAAGTAAACAATATCAACATTCCATCATTTAATACTCACAAAATAAATACATTTAAATAGAGAGCTTTAGTACAAAACGGCAATATAAATGTTACAGACAACAAGCCCACCACCGGCAGGAGGGATTTTTTTCTTTCTTGTGCATGTATGAGTGTTCTAAATATTTGATTTAATTTTAAACCATTTGATACACAAATTAATTAATGAATTTGGTTCTGGCCATTGAGAAAAAAAAATCACTTGCAACCTCTATACAAATCTCCAGATGTTATTAGGATACTTTTTATCCAACTATTGCCTCCTACAGCCCATGACACAAACCAAATTGTTAATAGAATTTTATTTTAAGAATGATGGGCAGAAATCTACGGCACCCAGCCTCATCACCAATACAATTATAATGTAGATTTATTGACAACAGTATTTGCTATAATTGTTATTAAGACCACTATAACTTGGCAACTTCGTTGGTGACACTCCCATGTGTGCTTTTTGTTATGTACAGCCGTAACTACTTACACAAGTTACCGCCAACACGAACGGCGACCGACGGAGGCTGCCGACGGTCCGGCTGGGTCGGCACATAACAAAAAGCATACATGGGAGTGTCACCAACGAAGTGGCCAAGCTATAGTCACTAAGACTACTAAAAAAATCTCCTAATTATGAGTTAATTGATACTTAACTATCAATTAACGTGTTAACACCCAGTATTTGAAGGCTGATAAGTTGATAACTCTCTTCTCCGGGGATTTTGGAGTTTGTCCTCATATTAGAAAATTCAGCTTATGTAACTAGCTTTCACGTGATATGCATGAGATTTGTATTGGATATGGAGGCCAAATTGCCCATAATTCAAATTTACGAATTTTGAACGAATCAAATCAAATGCAATTCTGTTCTATTTGAATAATGTTAAAAATTGATTGAAAGGATTTTGTCCTATTATTAGGACATTGATCCACAGAAGGATAGTGAAGCAAGAATGAGGCTGTGACTTTCTCCTTCACGGTCGTAGTCGTGGGGATCTTCAAGTGGCTTCATAGGTTGTGTTCAGCACGTGTCCCCCTCTGGCGGGCGTGGCGGGCGCGGCGGGCGCTAGTCGGTGCAGTAGCAGGCGTCACGCGTGTTGCTTCGCAGCCACGTCAGGTAGCGGTTGACGCGCGTGTACACGCCGGGCCGGTCCGGCCGCGCGCATCCCTCGCCCCACGACACTATACCTGTATCGCAAACATTACGATTGTCATGCTATTGTACAATTACTTATCTACTATTTACGTACTTGGAAAGTTAGGTCTGGATAGAATATGGGGTATACACTTGCTTGCCAGAATTTCATTTGCCATAATTTCATTTGCCATACTATTCAACTGCCATAATGTTGTTTCCCATAATTTCATATGTCATACTCATTGTTTACTATATTAATCATATGCCCGAATCTTTGTTTCCCATAAAATCATTTTCAATAATATCATATGCCAGAATCTTTGTGTCCCATAAAATCATTTTCAATAATATCATATGCCAGAATCTATGTTTCCCATAAAATCAATACATGAAGCAAAAAAGTAGGTTAGGTTAGGTTTGAACTGCGTCCCCCAACAAAAACGAACTGCTGTCAGAAAAGTAGGTTAGGTTAGGTTTGAACTGCGTCCCCCAACAAAAACGAACTGCTGTCAGAAAAGTAGGTTAGGTTAGGTTTGAACTGCGTCCCCCAACAAAAATGAACTGCTGACAGAAAAGTAGGTTAGGTTAGGTTTGAACTGCGTCCCCCAACAAAAACGAACTGCTGTCAGAAAAGTAGGTTAGGTTAGGTTTGAACTGCGTCCCCCAACAAAACCGAACCGCTGTCTGAAATGTACGTAAGGTTAAATGAAACATTATACGAATATTAGTTACAAAAAATAAATGTAGTAGCATACCCACCAACGTATTAAAACAACGAAATAATTTTCGGGCGCTTGCAGAAATGTAATAAGCAAATGCATAGCCAGTACAGATTTGAAAATACTATTTAGCATGGATTTTAAATATTCTTTTAACTTAATAATATGGATAACAATACGTATGGCATTCGTAAGATTATGGCATTTAATATTCGGGTAAACAATAATATTGCACTTAATAATATGGATAACAATACGTATGGCAATCGTATCCTTATGGCATTTAATATTCGGGTAAACAAGAGTATGCCAAATAACTATTATGGTAAACGAAACATTCGGGCAAATGAAATTCGGGCAAGTGCAATTCGGGCAAATGAATTGTATGGCATATGTACTTCGGGCAAACATTAGACAACCAGAATATGGCGAAGAACACACTGAAATCGCCCGTCGCCGCGATTTTTTCCGTGTAGCTGCGCATAGTAGTTTCGAGCCGCCGCGATTTACGCGCCAGTGTGCGCCACCCCGCGATTTTTCTATACAAATCGATGATTCTACATACAAAGTTGAAAATCGCTGAGTCGCGTGTCGCCGCGATTTTCGCTGCAGTGTGAGATCCGCCTATGTAAGAAACATTACTCTTGAGGACTCTATATTCCTATAGTCTAATAGGATTCCGTGAAGGAAATCGCCGTCAGGAAATTCTACAGGCGTGAATTGGAAGGCGGAAGACCATGTGGAGTGGAGAGCTTTGATGCGTAAAGCAACGGTCTTGGTCACTGCCCTCAGCCTCGGGAAAATGAGGAAAAAAGAATAAGACTTAAAGAAAGAAAGAGTAAGCCAATGAATAAATTCTTAAGTAGAGCTTATAAGCACTAGTGTAAGGGTAAATGTGACTAATAACTATGGACTGTATTCTGAAATAAACGATTTTTATTATTTTATAAACCCAAGCCTGAGCTTGCGAGTGTAACCTACTTTTTTGTCTACTGTATAAATTCTTGCTGATCTGACTACTATACCGAAAGTGAAGCAAAAAAAGGATCGTTATCTACCATAGCCAATTACAAATTTGCAAAGTATATAGGTACTACATAAACATAACACTCCTAATTATAGCGAAATGGGGAACTAAGAACGATTTCCTATAATTACCAAGTTAACTAATTGATGGTTACATTTTTATAATACTCCACACGACTTGCTTACAAACTTCCTTATTTATTACTTAACTAGTTGGCTTAACCGTGGAATTTTAAACGGCTTTTAGATCGACGTCAAAATAAAATCACATGATGTGATGCGATCCCGTTCCCAAGGGTTTCCTTCTCTGTTGACCTAACTTCTCAGCAAATAAGCATGTATATCTACGATTCCCATACAACCCACCGTTTTAAATCCGAAATAAAGCAACTGAAATATGAGATGAGAGTAGGCCCGCTCTCGGGATCGTCGCCGTCATTACTTAGCATTGTCCGTGATGCGATCCCTGAACGCTCTCTGCCAGCACTACTTGTCCGCTATTACAGTATGAGCACTGACCGACTTCCTGCATGGTGTTGGTGTCCTTGTTCAGGATGTGCAGCGGGCCGCCCGAGTCGCCCTGGCAGGCGTCGTGCCCGCCCTCGGGGTCGCCGGCGCACAGCATGTTCTCGGTGATGCGTTGCTTGTACGCCGTCTGCCGGCACTCCGCGTTCGATATTATGGGAACGTACACCTGCAATAGTCGAGATAATTGTACGGTAGGCAACACGCACGTAATGCTTTTGGCGTTGTAGTCTATAGGCTATAGTAACTGCTTAAAATCGGGCAGACCGGACAGAGGAGCGACTTTCATTTATTTATTTAAACGTCATTGCACAAAACTTATCGTAGAAAAGGCGAACTTAATGCCAAAAGGCATTCTTTACCCGTTAACCTTAGGGCAAAACAGATAATTTGTCATTAATTGTCTGATATACTACAATCGAACACACTGTTAACTGTATATTTGTAGACGGATGTCAACTTTATTGCAACGTGTTAAAGTCTATGGGTGTTCAGTTAATTGTGGCTTCGTTAGTACTATGTATACATAATCAAACTGGTAATTTCGTACCTCCTGCAGAGAGTTAGAAACCTGGCCGCCCTCGGAAGTAGTGCCCCAGCCGGAGGCCAGGCCGGAGTAGTTGCTGTAGGAGAGGCCGGGGCTAGCGAGACACACGGGCCGCAGTCCAACCTCCTCTTCCTCGTCGTTGCCCTCCTCGCCCGAGCTCTCGGGATCGCTGCGCACACGCTTCAGGGCCTTGCTCAGATCCACCTTAAAAAAGGGGCAGAAGGTAATTTGAGGTAAGACAATCATAATGATACTGGTATGCTCTGCGACCTTATTGATCTATTATTTTAGCAGCTTGTGGTACAGATGCTTACTTCAAGAATAAAGCGAGAGCACCACATATTTTATGGTGGATTGGTTATTAAACTAACCTAATCCACAGCATTACAATAGGCTACTTGATGACAGTTCAAATCAGCTTCTTTTTATGAAGTGTCAAAACGCTCCGAAAGTATGCAGTTTAGTATGAAATACTATCTTGTGACGTGCTTGTGACGTCATGCTCAACATGGTGCCTTATTTTTAGTTTTCGTCATTGTAAAATCGTTGATGGCACGAAAATAAGTTTGAATGATTTTATCCGGGCTGTTTTGGAAGCGTAATTTGCTGGTTAGAGTTAATGAATTTATTTTGATTGTTGTCAAATACCCTAAGTGCAGTGCACCTACGGGGCAAGCGCGCCTACCATAAAAATATTGAAAAGTAGGTACAAATATTATACTACAAACGACATGTTATATTACAACCACGCAACTAACTAAAACGGAGTGGTCGTAAGATGTCTGCGCACTTGCCCCGACCCGACTGACCTTAATCTTAACAAATGGCGTTTACTGTTTAGGTACTACTTAGTCTGGCAACGAAGTATTTTTTATAATCTTTGCTTATTATTTCACCAATTTTAAATAAGGCTTACCTAAAGGTGTGCTCTACAATGTAGAACTATAAATCGATGGTCTAGTTCACACTCATACTAATTTTTTTTATCAATGAAATTGCAACGAACTAGACCATCGAAATTATGGGTTATTCCCACCTTTTACCACCAAGTTGTTACCAGTGGTAACAGATGGGAAAAAAATTCCCACTAGTTACCACTAAGCGGTTTAGTGGTAACAAGTGGGAATTTTTTTCCCATCTGTTACCACTAAAACAATTGGTGGTAACTAGTGGGAAAAAAATCTTTAGTGGTAACAATAATATATTTTACTGGCTTATGCTCACGACTTCGTCCGCGCAGAAGGATAAAAAGTATATGTAGATTTCAGAAGGAGACCATTTCTGGTTTGTAGTGAGTAGTCTATAATAATATATAGTATGCAAATTTAAAAAGTATGCTATATCTTAACTCCAATTACACCCTCTAAGAGGATTAATTATGAAAAATGGTGAAATCACCTTTTTCATTTTTTAATAGGTGTAATGTATTTGCAAAGTCCTTAGCTTTTTAAAACCGGCCAAGAGCATGTCGGGCCATGCTCAGTGTAGGGTTCCGTAGCTATTCATTCAAAAAAGTGCTCTACGTTTAATTAAATAGCAAAGAGCGTGAGCACTTACGTCTTTTTCACGGGCACTTACGTCGTTCTTGACGAGAAGTTTTTCAGCTATATCTCAAAAACGGCTGAACCAAATTTGTTCAATCGCGTCCATACTCCCACTTGATTCTGATACACTTGGAAGTGGACTGATTAGAGTATTACTTTCAAACACTGGATCAGATATAGGGGATGACCGGCTCATGGAAAGGGTAGCATTGTTCTTCGCGTGGTGTTTTTAAATATGCTATCTCTTTCACACTTACGGAAAACGAAAGAGATAATAAATGACGACAGCGTGATTATTGTTATTTAATTTTGGCCTGTTTTCTCTCAAGACCGTGAACAAACTGTATATTTTGCAAGCAAAGGAAAAGTGTGCGTGTGTGTATTTGTGGTGCAAAACACAAAATACTCGATTTTTTCGGGGTTTATTCTATAATACAGTGCAAAGCCTTGGTCGAAAAGTAGGTGTTGTAGATTTTTAAATAGGTATGTTTTTGCAGACGATGTTTTTTTCACCTAATACGATTAAAAAATAAAAAAAGTATCAGTTGGATACATTAAATTGTATACATTACAGATATGTATCAATAGGAGTTAAGAGTATTCTTAAATCGTAAAACCTAATTTGTGTTTACGTATATTTAGTAACTGTAGGTTTCATGAGTACCTATAGGCGGGTTTGTATAATAATATTTGGAGAAAAATAAACGAAGAAATTCAACTAAGTAACAAGATTAATATCTTCTAAGCGGCAGTTCTCAGTAAATAACAATAGGATTGCAGTCATAAAATGGCACTGCACTTCACCTGCATAGAAGCGAAACGTAACAAGCAGCTTTGAACAGTTACGGTGATTAGTACGGTCGTGCACAGAATAGAGTCGCAATTTCTTTGACAAAAGGATGTAGTTACTGCGATCATACGCTTAACCCTGGAGATCTTGTTTGCCATTCGTTATCTATTTGAAGTTGGCGAATGCAACCCAGTGATTTTCCAAATTTGCCTGAGCACCCATCTCGGTGTAAAAGTGCGAGTAACTCCGTTTGATGTTATTTTGTTAAAATATTTTAATTATGTTTTGTCGTGGTCGGTTGTGGGTCGGTTGTCGGTTACAATATATCCCATTTTTGCCATCGATATGTACATATAATACATAAACGGTAATCGGTAGGGTAGAAATCATTGTTACCTGCGGGGCGTCAAATCTGGAGTTCATCACCCATCACCAAATTTCGAGAAATCTCTATCGCACTGACATATTTGAAAGAAATAGTAGGAGATTTCCTCAGTATCATAAGAAGTACCTAGAGTGGATGATATTTTTTTCTCGGCTGCTGATTTCACCATTCTAAAGCTGCGCAGAAGCCCACTCCAAAGAAACTTCCATACAAGCCACCTGCTGCGCAGGTTAACTTATATTATAGGTACTATCACTTTTTTTTCGTGGCACCAGCGACAGCTAAAGGATGTTATTTCCAACATTCGTTAAGAATTGTATGTAGGCTACGGCCGCTGCCAATGCCAATATTTGTGACAGAATCACGTTTCATTTAGATGAGTTTTGTTAGCTCAAATATCTGGCTTTGAAGCCTCATACCTATCTCAAAAACGATTAATTTTACAGAGCTATTAGTGAGCTCAAATGTTTTCGAATGAAATATTCTTTTAAAGTTATAAAGTAAAAAATGTGAATAAACCCATAGTTATGAATTAAACATTTTTTAAAGGCAAAAACGACGAGTTGTGTAGGAATCGTAGTCTGTCGTCTCTGCCTGCCCAAATGGGATACAGGTGTAAGTATGTATGTACATATATCTCCAGACTTCATCAATAGCATTAAATAAGCTAAAAAAATTGGTGGTAACTACTGGGAATAAAATTCCCATTTGTTACCACCATTTATTTTAGTGGTAACAGATGGGAATTTAAATTCCCATCTGTTACCAGTGGTGAAAGATGGGAAAAAAATTCCCATCTGTTACCACTGGTAACAAATTGGTGGTAACAGGTGGGAATAACCCGAAATTATGTAGAGTCATCGTACAGTCTACAATTCTACATAATAATAAGATATAACGTGAATCATTGGACAGCTGGCGGTTATTGTTACCCTCTGGTCGAGTTTCAGCAACGCGATGTCGTTGTCATAGGTGCCGGGGTTGTAGCGCAGGTGGCGAATGATGGCCTGCACGTTGCGATCGATGGTTTTCGTCTCGTTGGCCACGGAGCGGTCGTGTTCCAATAAACGCACTGTTATTTTCTCCTTGCGAAATCTAAAAGCAATAGTGTTTCCAAGTATTTGGCTAATAAGATTTAACTGATTGGGACAGTCCGGAATTTCAGCTATTGCAAGATAAGTACGAGTGTTGTCGTCTAGTAATGTGGAAAGGAACGCACTATGTGGACTGATGAACTGGTGAAAGTGGAGGTTGGCGAAGTCCGCCAGATCTGGGCGGCTCAAAACCAGTTATTGATATTTTTCTTGAGGGAGACTTTTGAGAATAGAAGATTCCTTGATGATCATGAGTCTGGTAAGGATGGTTTACCCGCTAGTGCAGTGCGCGGCGGTCATCACGTAGAAGTCGTTAATGAGGGAGCCGCCGCAGTAGAAGCGGCCGTTATACATCAGTGCCGCCATCCATGGCAGCTCTAATTTCTTGGTTTCGTAGCCGCCCACGATGCGGCGACGCGTGTGCGGCACACCACATTCTGAAGTCAACGTTAAACATAAACATATCACGACTGTAGAAGTCATTCTAGTTGTTCAAAGTAAAAGACTTAGGCATAGAATTAAAGCGGCAGTTCAATATTTGAGTTATGGTAGGTAAAAAAATAAAAAAACGCATGTTTGCAAACTAGTTTAGCAGTAAAAACTGAGCAGTAATCTAAATAAAAATGAGTCATAAAATAATTTAAATGTGCAGTTCAATAAATACTGAGCAGTGGAATAGTTGAACTGGGCGGTTAGGCGCGTACAGTTAACAAATCGTAATTGGTTAGCAATAAATTTTATTTTAAGCAGTTCTATAAACGATGAGGCGATAAAATATATTCCTTGTGTATTTCAGCATTTAATGTCAAGAAGGGAAAAAATATTAAAGCATAACCATGCATCATATTTTTTTTTCTTCACATTAAATGCTGAACATGAACACATAACCAAATTTTTTACATGGTCGGAGGGTAAAAATAAAGAACATTACGACAATCTGTAAGTATTTATAATTTGGCATTAGGATACATGTTAAAATTAGGATACAAAAACTAAGATACATGTTAATAGTCAAATGAATCAAACTGTGTAATGGGCATAAATTAGATGCCCATAAAAAATTTAAGCATACTGTATAATGGACATAAATTGGTTGCTCATTAAACAATTTAACCATACTGTATAAACGCATAAACTGCTGCTGTTTTTTTCTTAATAGTTACTTAGCTTTATTCACCACAGACAGACCAATATTTTATTACTTACTGCTTATGTTTTACTGACTCACTAATTTACTAACCGCCGAAAAATTAAATGACTGCCCATTAAATTTTTCAACTGATCATGATAACTTCTGTATTGTTTAAATAACAGTTGTAAAAATTAATTCCCAAAGACTTAACTATCGTTTTATAGTGTATTCGTTAATCAGCTCTAAAATGTTTATATTGGATTGCCATATTTTTAGCGTAGATACCGTATCGCCTTAGCTAAGTATTTACTTTAGATTGCGAGTAGGTATCTTTCGTAGTCACAATGTCGAACGTAGGTTCAATTAGCGAAAGGGACATTGCATTGCCTGTCTCTTACCCCCATTGAACCTAGGGTCGACGACAACACCCGGCTGACGTCCGGTTCGACTCATGATGGAGCAAGAAGAACACAGGTGCGTTCGTGTTGAGATAAAGTCCTCTAGTACTCGCCGTCTTGGCATTACTTATAGAGCTTTTAGCGACTAGAAAAACAAGAGCTATATACCTACACGTGCGCGTGCGTGGCGCGGGGCGTAAAACATATCTTTCGGCCAGCAGAATATATGTAGTCCTGAAATGTCTCACATTAGGGAAGCCTTTGGTTTACTAATATCTCTGTTACGTACGGCAAGACGGACAGTCATCCGGCGGGTCCTGTGTGGGCCGTAACGTAGTAGTAGTGGCTGATCCTCCCAGGATACTGTTTATCCAATCGATGAAACCCTTCTCCCCCTCTTTAGGCGCCTCTGTGGGATGACAAGTCGCTACGCCCACCAGGCATACCATGAGGAACCAACGCATCGTGGACACTGTAACAAACATATACAACTTAGGTCACGTCACGCACCTATGTATTCTTTATGAAATAATTTTGTAGTAGTTACGAGTATTATTTGTAATTTTGACATAGGTACTATAATGAGTTGGCCAATAAATATAAGCCGAGCTCGCTGTGATACATTTCTTCCATGGTAAAAGGGTAAAAGTAACGGCTCAGACCAAATCTTTTTTTCAATAATTGCTTATTCTAATAATTTAACGTTTTATATTTTTAGGGTTCCGTACCAAAATGGTAAAAAAGGAACCCTTATGGTGCGACTCTGTCTGTCTGTCTGTTCATCTGTCTGTCCGTCTGTCACAGCCAGATATCGCAGGAACTATTGCTGCTATCGATTTGAAATTTGGAATAGGGTTAAAAATCGCTAACCCGAGCTTATTGGACATAAAAAATATCTTGTACCCTTTTACTTTTTTTTTCAAGGGCTCTGTAATAGGACTTTGAAAATTAAAAAGTAGAGCTATTATATTGAGTGAGGTATCAAATGAAAGAACTTGATTTGAAGAAACACCGTTTTTATTTATTTTTCTTAAATAAGCAATTTTTGATTTATGATGAAAAACGTTAAAAAAAATACCATTCCCCCTATTATCTTCGAAGTTACTGAACAGAAAAATCTGAAATAATTACTAATTATTAATGTTGTCTTAAATATTACAGGCAAAATATAACGGTTTTCCTAACTTGCACCGTTTTTTAGAAATTTGCAAAAATCGTAACATATAGGTACTTATTTTCTCCTACTAAACTAGTCGCTATACAGTTTTTCTTGAACTACTATGTATCTACTTATGAGTTTGTATGGAACCCTCGGTGCCTGAGTCCGACTCGCACTTGACCGGTTTTTATTTTTCCTTGCAAGTGTTTTGTAAAACGTCGTATGATACTTGAGGGCACTGGTCATTACAGACTCAGCTATTACAGCCCTCGCCTAACGGCTGTGCAACACAGCCTCGACTGTAATGCCAAACATAGCCCACTCGTATCATAATGTACTTGTACAATTTTCAAATCGTTCAGCCGTCTTCGAGTAATCACGTAACACACAAAAAAACATGCAGACGAATTGAGAACCGGCCTTTTTTTGAAAGTCGGTTAAAAAAAATCTACTCTGATCCTTATTATTTGATTGATGGTATCGTCAATTTAGCGAGATGTTGGAAAGGACTCGGGTGCTTGACCCGCGCCGGTACCGCTACCATCGGAGTCATTTGCATATGTACGGCTGACTGACGGACCTGTTTCCACTTCGACCGTCACGTGGTCGTGCTTGCACTGTCTTTTTAAATTCCGATGTATTTTTTTTGGATTTTTACGACATAGGTGACATCCCATTTAGAAAGTAGATCATGCTCGAGAGTTATCTGGACTGCAGAAACACATTTCTAAGAGTGTGATACAGTTAAAATTACCGAAAGAATTTAAATAACGCTATTTACCAGACAAAAACACGGTTAGCTGAATCCTCTTAGGTTCTGACCCGATTGTGAATTAAACCTTGGACCTCTTGTATATTGCACAGAATTATCTATCTGCCACTGCCTGCTGCACTGCTGCAAGGAGTCTCTCAATAACTTTGCAACATGCCAGCGTATAGAAGTCTTCGCAAATTCATAACTTATTATCGAGCTCATAAATAAGTAGAGCAGCCTAAGTGACCTATGAAGACCTATTTAGCAGTGGACCACTGGTTGAAATAATGAGACAAGTCGGAACTTTAGCCCTCCGGACGAATTCGCGCACGATACTTCGAAGTGAAATAAGTCGGATAAAAAGTATCTTGTTATGTATTAACCAGGGTCATGAATATCTATATGTGTACCTACCAAATTTTATAGAAATCGCTCCGGTAGTTTTTACTTGCTGCGCGAATAAACATGAAATTTCTACAATTTTATTACATGTATAGTTAGACGACAGAGAGATTTCTGGTTATAGGTACATTGGTTTACAACGCTTATTACAATTTAACTATAATACCTATAGCCTCCTGCCGCCCAGATTTTTTTGGCCAAAGATGGGATAGCAGCCCAAAGTCCTTTTTATAGGTTCACATGGTTCCGGCCCAAGACTTTCGGCAGATGATAACTTGACTTAGCGATGTCGTATAAATGTATGGTTTTTAGGGTATCTTAAGTGATATGTATAAAAGGCTGTGAGACTAAAAAAACACCGAAATTCAATGTCCTTTTTAAAGGTCTTCGGGCCGGAACCTAAAAAAAATTAAAATTTTAAAATGTGTATTTCTGAGTTTATTCTAATTACTTATGTGCCTATATGTTAATTTTTTATGCTTCTGTAGTATATTTATGTTAAATTGCAATAAAAGTAATGCATTGCATATATATTGTTAAAATATTTTATTTTATGCCTACGACTGCCACGTGTTACCATCAATACTGACCAAAAGCTGATTATTCTACAACCATGCCTATTAAATTGTAAGACTACTGTATATATTTATACCCACAAATACAATGGACCATTATTCAAATGAAAAATGAGCTGACAATTAGGCACCAAACTTGACCATATCGAACTTTTGTATTAAAACGGGGTAACCGCCCGCAGACCTTTTAAAATCCTATAGAGTAATAACAATTTGACACTTATTTATCAATATTGCAAAAACTATTATTGGGTTTTAAACTAGTTTCAAACAGGAAAATAAATAAAAAAAAGCAAATTAAATTAAATTAGAAGACAATTAAATTTTTTTTGTATGCAAACCATAATAGCGTAGCGGTTTAAGCCCGTAGACCTATTAAAATCCTTAAATATGTTGCCGCCCACATGCCTTCCAATAGGTCATTCAATAATTTCTTGTTGTATTTACAATAATATTGATTTAATGCATAAAATAAATATGGTTAAATAAAGACGAACATCTTAGGCAACATTCACAGCAAAAATACATACGCAATCTGCCGAGATAGCGAAGATAATCACAGATTTACTTACCACTTCCTCGACTCATCCCCATTGTTTTGGCGGTTACGTCAAAACTGACAGATGATGTTACACAGATTGACCTCTAGTGTCAACTTCAAACATGACATTTTCGTTCAGAAATCATCTGAATTCAATACGCGGTAAATTTAAAGTTCTATGACAAGTTGAAGTTGAAGACCTTTTAAAAGGTCATTGGGCGGCTATAAGTTAAAATCGTCATTATGCTTGGGCCGGAACCACTACTCAGGCGAAGACCTTTATATAGGTCTTTGGGCGGCAGGAGGATAGATACATATTTTCTTTCTGAGTTAATCTAGAAAGGTGTAATCCTTCAAATACAAAACAAGCCAAGTGCGAATTGGATTCACATATAAAGAGTTCCGTTCCACCATGGAGCAAAAAATACCAAAAAAGAAACGTTTCTTGTATGGGGGCCCCATTTAATTTTAGTTTTTATTAGGTATGGGTTGTTGTAGCGCCACACGCACATTCTGTGAAAATTTCAAGTCTCTACCTATTACGCTTCGCAAAATTACCCTTTTCCTGTGACAGACGGACAGCAGAGGCTTAGTAACAGGGTTCCGTTGGCGCCCTTTGGGTAAGGAAACCAAAAAACCATCCCCGCGAGCCATCCTAACGAATGGAACCCGGCCGCATTCAGTTCATCATACTGCGTTGTTTATTTACCTAAAGAATAATAAAAAAATAACGAACAAGTGTTTTCAAAACTGACCGTAAATTAAACCCTTTAATTGAATCAACGACATTGACCTAGTCCCTGTACGACATGTCCGCGGCGTCGTCTTCCCGATTGGTATGCGCGCACGCACGCTAGCTCCCGTAGAGAGCTGTATTTTCCTGTTCCCCCATACTGCATTAATCGGAAAAGAAAGTTGCACTCGTTTAGGCTTTATAAGAACTAGGGCGATACCAGAACCTACCAATGTGTAGTAGTAGACTTATGGATCTAGGTAAATTAAACGAGCTCCCATGCGAATAGCTTGTTAACAGATGTCAATCTATGTTGCTGTTATTTTTAAGACTATACTTACATTTTCTATGTTGTACTATAAAGTTCAATGCTACACAATGTATAAAAAAGCCTATCGTCTAAACTTTGTTCACACTAAAATTTTCACTATAGATAATTTTTTAAGGAATAGTACCCAAATAGTACTGACGTAATACCTAGGTGAAAAAAATAGTTCCCTTAAACTTTTCGAAACATAAGGCCTGTTCACGGTGTACGCTACCGGGCGTCAAGCTGGCGTACACCGTTTGTATTTCTGGAACGGCTTTGTTTTTGGAAACGCTTTATATCTAAAAAAAAAGTACCCAAATAGTACCCTAGGGCCCTAAAATTTCATTTCTCTAGCTATCGTAGAAGCCGAGATATTCCATGACTTAACGGTGTACAAAATTTCACACCGTCAAGCTGGCGTACCCGGGAATTTCTTATAGAAAGAGCTCACTATATGTCGGCTTCTACGATAGCTAGGGAAATGAAATTGTAGGGCCCTAGGGTACTATTTGGGTACTATTTTTTGAGATATAAAGCGTTTCCAAAAACAAAGCCGTTCCAGAGATACAAACGGTGTACGCCAGCTTGACGCCCGGTAGCGTACACCGTGAACAGGCCTTATATTTCAGAAAGTGTAAGGCAGTGTTTTTCAACGTGTGGGTCGCGACCCCCCAGGGGGGTCGCGAGGCTTCTTTAGGGGGATCGCAAGAGGTCGAGAGGACTACTTCAGTAAAAAAAACGATAAAGTTTAAAAAGATAGATTTCATGTATGTCATACAGAATCAAAAAGCGAAGGGTCGGGGGGGTCGCGAAATATTTTTTCATACCAAAGGGGTCGTGTCATGAAAAAGGTTGAAAACCACTTTTCAAGGGTACTATTTTTTTCACCTAGGTATCATAATATCTTTACGGTGTACGCTATCTTGACGGACACATTTACGAGTAGGTAAGTTACAAAAAAATGGGTTCAGTAGTTTAGATAAAAATAAATAAAAACTGTTTTTTTTTTCTCGAAAACCTGTGGCACTTTTGGCTCAATATTTGGTGAAATTGCATTTTATGCTTGGGAAAATAAATCGGCAAAACGACAATCAATTTGGCTTCTAGGGCCAATCCCTCATACTAACACGGTTATACCCTTTTAATCCTTTTCGGGACCGGAGTCTGCAATAGTCTACATTAAATACGAGTTTCATAGACGAATTAGATGTAAAGGGTGATAATGTATTCTGTACATGTATTTGTAAACTGAATTAATACGAGAATCCAACCAAATAATTATATATAAAGATATTGATGCAAGTGGAAAGCATCCCAATTCATAACAAACAGGGTCTGTCTTTTTAGAGTTCCGTAGTCTACATACTTCAAACCATAAAGGAACCCTTTTAGCCATGCCTTTTCGCCATGTCCACGTGTTTGTCAAATACCTCTGCACTTATACACCTGACTCACTTCAAATATTCCGATATTTCTTTAAAAATGTACGTTATTCTGTACATTATAGATTTCTTTACATTTTATATTTGTTCTTAATCTTTATATATTCTGATACGTTATTTAACAAATCCTTTCCAACAACATTTTATTTTCTGCTACTAAACTAAAATAACACCAATACTTAGCACTCACATTGTTCGATTCTCGAAAAACAAAACACTCGTAAAAGATCGACTCACACTTTCAAGCTAACGGTTTGTTTGAGAAAAGGAACGCAGTAGCGCAACACGCTCCTCGCGATTCCGTGACCACACTGAGCGGACCCAGGAAACGCTGTCCACTTTCACTGGTCCTGGCAACACTCCCAAATGTACCGCAGAACCGCCCGCACGCAGTTATATGCCGCTTCGGCAGCCACCATGCATTCCATACAAAGATACACCGCAAATTAACTGCAACTATTATCTTTTTAATGGTATAATTGTAGCATTCAGAATCATGAGGGATTCAAATGGGGTTTCAGCGACATGCAAGAGTTTTGTTCGTTGCGTAATGGTTACAAAGTGCTATACAACAATGATAAAGTCGATGTTAAGCACACGCAGGCAGGAGGATGATTGCCCAGCATTCAGTTTGTGAATTTGTAGTATTTCCAGCTCATAGCCTGGCTATTTCGTTGATCATGGTAGATCCATAACCGCAAAATCTACAAAAAAACAATCAAGAAATATCATCATATCAAAAAAAAAGTTTTTACCGATTTTGACATTATGTTATACAATTTTTTTTTACTCCTAATGACCTCAGGAATGCGTGGTTAAAATCTTTTGGATTCCTCACGAGTAGAGATGTGCCGTTCCCGGGAATATTCCCCACTTGTATGGGGAATATTCCCGCGGTGGAAATATTCCCGGGAACGGCACATCTCTACTCGTGAGGAATCCAAAAGATTTTAACCACTCTCCCAACCAACCACTCACCCAACTCACGAGCACCTTGTATTATCGTTAGTATAAAATATGAGAACCACATGCTGAACCGTTCATTAGTTGACTCGGTCTTATTTTTCTTTTTTATATTTTAACCGACTTCCAAAACAGTCCTTCGTTCTCAATTCGTCTGTATGTGGTTATTTTTAACCGGCTGGACCGATTTGGAAAATGGGTAGTACTTTATGCCGTGGCATTTCGATTTTTGTCGTATACTTAATAAGAAAACAATCAGTAAAATAAAATTATGATTTAATACAATGCTACATCAACTATACTCAGGTATAGTTACCTGAGGCCTTCCCTTAGTCACTTAGACTATACCTGAGGTGTTCCCAGCACGCTATGACATGGGGTATATACTTCAAGAAATGAGTAAACAGGGCTCTCAAAGATCGGCAACGTATAGGTAACATACCCTGGTCTGGTGTTGCAGATATCCATGGGCGACGTTGACTGCTTTCCATCAGGCAGCTCGTCTACTCGTTTGCCACTTATTATAACCACGACAGTCGTAACCACACAGTAGTTCCGTAGGGCCATGTTGTCGGTGGGCGCAATTAATAAGAGGTTTTATAGCTATTTCAAGTTAATTTAAAGCATATTTTAAGAAGAATTGTCGATTTTGTGATTACCGTAATTATGTTCACAGATCGACGCGATGAACCTAATTGCGTGCGTATCACGCAATAAGGGAAATTCGGTCTGAAATGTTTTAATCTTTTATTTCTATCTGGGCTAAATTTATTCATAATTTTCATGCGAATAAATTTAGTAATGACTACAGATTATTGTGACGTAATAACGGTATAAATTTTTAGGGTTCCGTAGCCAAGATGGCAAAAAGGAACCCTTATAGTTTCGTCATGTCCGTCCGTATGTCACTGAAATTTTACTCAAAAACTACACGACGTATATTGATGAAATTTTGAATGTAGGTGTGTCGTATAAGCCGCTAGTTAGTTTGGTAGTTAAATATCAAAAATAAATATTTCTAGGAGGGGTACTCCATATATGTAATGGCGAACATTTTTTTTCATTAAACATCAACATGTGGTACATAGTTCGACAGCTCTTTTAAAAACACTTTAAGGTCGAGGGACGTAAATATGCGATCGAGGGCTTTCTTTATTACCTCCCGTGTTGTGTACATCATTTTATGTTTACCCTTGGCCAGAAAGCGGCTTTTTCCGTACGCGCAGCTTGCGGAAAAAGTCACTTTATGGCCAGGTGTGGCATAAAGGAGGATTATGATTTCAGCGCCGTATGTATACATGTATGTATGTTTGTATGTTCGTCTGTTCTCTCTTAACTCAAAAACTACTGAACCGATTCAAACATGTGGGGTATCGTTACATTCGTCGTGATTGGACGCAGGTTATAGGCTACTTAGTTGGAACCAAAATTAAGATATCCCTATCCATGATCCTCATAAAAAGTGAAGGATTGAATACAAGTCATCAAGTCGCATCGACAATTCAGTGATTAAATCAGTAACGAAGTCCAGCGGTAAATAAGTAGTTTAACAATTTGTGGAAATAAAGGACTACTAGCGGCATACTACGATGAAAAGAACAAGTTTATTAGATGGACGTTGATAAAATAGCCATTAAAAGATAGTTTTCAGTAAGTGTGCTTCCACTATCACTCTTCGGGTCACCACGACTTGTGACTGATCTTGTGAACGAAGTTTCAAACCGGAAAGTCGAAGGTCCGTCTACAGGTGCCCTTTATGCCGCACTAATTTAAAGTGAAGCTGAAGGCCCGAAGCGTTCCAGGTCGTCTTACGCAAACCATATATCAATCTCATTTTTGCGAGCCCGCAGGGCGAGCTTCAGGTTGCGAGGCCGAAGGCCGAGCTCCTCTGCAAGCGCACTATATCCGCAGTAAATGCAAAGGAGGCCGAAGGCCAAGCACTTCTTTGGGTCAAAGGCACATGGTTATCTCACACAAACCGTCTATGTTGCAAAGTTCAGGCTGCAAAGCCGATGGCAAGCTAGAATCTTGTTTATATCTCTTATGCCACACCTGGCCATAAAGTGGCTTTTTCCGCACGCTGTGCGTACGGAAAAAGCCGCTTTCTGGCCAAGTGTAGACATAAAATGATGTACACAACACGGGAGGTAGGTAATAAAGAAAGCCCTCGATCGCGCATTTACGACCCTCGCTTGCAGCTCGGGCCGCAAACATCTGCGATCTCGGCCTTTCTTTGTATTACCACCCTAGTTGTGTAATGTAGGTACTATTTCGTAGTCAGGTTTTAATTTTTAACAATATTTGTAGTGCATTTCCTTTTAGTAACGGTTACGGAACCCTACACTGAACATGGTCCGACATGCTCTTGGCCAGTTATTTGTATAATCGCAAACTGGACGTCACAACGAATCAAATAAACCCAAACACGGTGAATGTATCTTTATCTTACGTAATTTAGATGATCCTGTGGCTACCATCCGGCTCCATCATCAGATCAGCTCCATGTCATAATAATATTGCATTCTCATCTGATTTACATATTCATTTCAGCTCAATCGGCTGAAGATATCTGTTTGAAAATTGAGTTGCAAGATTCCACCGAAACAAACATAGTTACCATACAACATACATACATTGCAAGTTAAATAAAAGCTTGTAAAAACAAAATAAAGTTAAAAGTAAAAGGGGGTCCCCATACAAGAAACGTGTTTTTTTCGCGTCTTTTTTGTTCGATGCCGTTGATACGGAACCCTTCGTGTGCGAATCCGACTCGCACTTGGCTGGTTTTTAAGAATTCTATTTGTAACCAGTGACATTCGCGCCATCAAGGCGAATCAAAAATCGGTTGTGCCGTTGAGTAGTCATGAGCGGACATAGGATCAGACATACATACGATACGAGTACATACATACTCCTTTTGGCCTTCGCCGCATCGGGTAAAAAAAAGCTCAAGCCCTGAAATTTGCCGCTCGAGCGCGCTCCTGGCAATTTGCCACCTTGTGCACTAGCCCCCCCTCCCTAGTGCCCCTAGTGTTCCATAAATATTTATGCCACACCTGGCCATAAAGTGCCTTTTACCGCACGCTACGCGTACGGAAAAAGCCGCTTTCTGGCCAAGTGTAGAGATCAAATTATGTACACAACACGGGAGGTAATAAGGAAAGCCCTCAATCGCATATTTACGTCCCTCGCTTGCAGCTCGGGCCGCAAACATCTGCGATCTCGGCTTTTCTTTGCTTTACCACCCAAGTTGTGTAATTACTATAATATAGTAAGCCCACATCTTGTAAAGACATTTGGGACCAGAAGAAATAGGAGTAATCATACTAAGCTAAGGTGTAGGTAGTTGCTTTCTTTGCTCTTGACAATGTAATATAGTACACTAGGGAGGTAAAGTAAAACAAATAATGTCTCAGATCGCAGGTATTTATCTGAGGTTTTCTTTATTACCGTTGTATTTTATATAATGTGTGGAAGTGGGATTTTCCGCACACGTAGCGTGCGGTAATTGCCACTTTATGGCCAGGTGTGACGTAAAAATGTTTTAATCACACTTGCTCGAAAATGGTGCCATTACACGTAGGTTCTGCGGGCCGTAAATGGTCTATTACGCCCTAGGGCGTAATGGTTTTCTTTTTAAATTTGAAACGCTGGTTCTGTTTTACTCTTATTTGTGATGTTCAAAGGAAACGCCAACTTACTTTTTTAACTTTTATCACTAAAATATTTATTTAACGATAACTGTAATTGCAAATACATATGTTTTTGCAATTACAGTTCAAAACACATATTTCGGTAACATTAATTAAATGTTTAAATAATGTATTTCTTTATTTTGCAAATATAAAATCAACTAAAATGGCCTTTACCGCTATGGTTTCCGAACGTGACTTGACGTTCGCATTGTCTATGGACATATGTGACAAATGTCACTGTCTGTTTTAATATTTTCTTGTCATACTGGGTCGAAAAGTAAGGTTATTTTATTAAGATTTCCTCACAAGTATGATGAAAACTCGTGTTATTAAAGCCCTCGGTTTCACCTCGGGCTTATAACAAACACTCATTTGTAATCCCTTACTTACCGCCCTAGATACACAATGTACTATAACGCCTTATACCAAGTAGCGTTCCAAGCATGCGTTAGCCGTACAATGATGTGTACAGCTATATGCCGTGCTAACTAACATTTGTAGGCGTTTTTTATTTCATGTTAAAGTTATTAGTAAGTTGCGATCTTCCTTTGTGATAGAAATAATTAAATAGTTATAATTGCGCTGTAATAATAACCCGGCACGTTAAAATATTTGGTTCCCGCGCCCGGCATATGCAAATAAAAACATAAGTAAGTACGATGAGAAATGAGTTTCAATTGCCTTTACCATTAAGTTGCCTTTGGAGGCATTTTCATTTAAAAATATACCGTGAACTAGCAGTTAGTGGTCGTCACAAAACTGACGATTAATGTCAAACGGCATATGTTTCGTCACCAATTGACAGATTAGACGGCATTTAAACATAATAATTATTTTAACTTATGGTGATTCGAGTCGGTCGGTTCTCCATATAGAGGGTCATCATTTGCTTCCGCGACATCAAACCCGGTCGAAATGTCTTTAATTTTATAGCTTAATACACTTTGTCCGTGCAAGGTGACATGAGAAGACTCAAAAAACCAAAATTAACGTGCAATCTACTGTTTAAGGTCACCTTGCTAAAAATGTATTTTTTTTAGTTTTTTGTGAGTTCTAATATCATTTCGCGCAGACAAAATGTATCAAACTATAAAATAAAAGACAATCCAAACATAATTGATACCGTGGAAGCAAACCATGACACTCTTTATGTTTGTATGGAAAACTTTTTTTTTTGGAAGCTGACAAACTCGCCACTCTTATGGGCATAGCGATTGTCGGACCGGGTGGTCGGCCGTGGTGTTCCCTGGGGTCGAACCAGGTCGCTAGCCGGACCACCCCGAGGGGTCGGACTGGGTGGGTGCCGGGGGCGCCTGGGGTCGAACCAGGTCACCTTGTCCCGGTCCACCTCGATAGGGTCGGACTAGGTGGGGGCCTGAACGCCTGGAGCCGAACCGGTTCTTAATTTCTATTTAAAGTTAATTATTTTAATGTAAAGTATAACGTGTTAAAATATCTGCAACTACTAAATTAGGACCTTATATAGGTTTGAGTACAGATATAACAATTCATAAAGCTTCGATTTCACATACCACATCGACACAAGTACCTATTGTAGAAAATCTCAAAAATTCATGTTATGCACCTAGCACCAAATTTTTTAATTACGTATCGGCCATCACTATAAAATTATAAGTAGGACACACACCACATGGCCAAGCCTCTATGCATGCCAGAGTGACCTAATTAGGAATCAACTGTGTCAGTGGTGCATTCTGCTTTAATATTCCAATGAAAACATAAATAACTTTCAATAGCGACTACTACTGAAATTGAGACGAGAATCGTTCAGTTCTATCGAGTTTTTCAACAATCCGGTCGGTACACAGTCTCATATTATCAAAGCTAAATTAACGGGCCTATAAGTAGGCTCAAAAAATGCGAATGGCGCGAGTTGTGATACGAGCCGCTATACAACGTTGCATACTACTTTTTCTACGACTAGGTTTTAAAATATAAAATACAAAATTAAACAGCTCGCAAACAAGGCAAATATGACATATGACGGACAGTATGTGTCTATGGTAAACTTTTTTTAATTTGACGTAGGTATACTCGCTAGCAGTGGCGTGGCTTTGAAGAAATCCTTGGGCAAGCCGGAGCAGCTTTGGCTTCAATTTTATTTAAAATTAATTGCTGAACTGCCTAATATTAGGCAAGCCGATGGGAATCGAGTTCGATGGACGCCACGCCACTGCTCGCAAGTGACACGCAGTGACGATATTAAAAATACTTTTTTTATGTTGGCATCAATGAATTTAGTTCGGAAAGTTTAGTTTTTCTTAAAAACCGTAGGAATTTAATTGTTTGTTAAGTTGGTAGTTGTGCATTTTTATCGTAGAGTTAGAATTATGCGCTTAATCCTTGACCTAAGTTTAACCTAGATTTAGAAGTCTGTGGCTGCTAGCAGTACCTATCGTTTTGCGACTATAACGACACTAGTGCTGTTATGGGGAATAGAGTATAGACTTCTCTGAACTCATATTATGTAGGTATGTTCTTATATTAGTGTTCGTGACCACGTAAAATACAGATAAAAGTACAGGAGTAGAAAAAATAATGAATAAACGTATAAAAATAATGAACGGGTTACTATAAAAATACCCAAATCGCTGTAGGGTAACTATAATATTTGAAGAGTTCTCTCGATTTATAATCAAGTAAATTCAAGTCTCAGACTCGAAGCAAAATTACAAATAGGTACTGATAGACCTTTAATTTACTTACGTGAGTAGGCCTTATAAAATATCATTGGAGTAGGCTAGATGCCTAAATGACTTAGGTACTTAACAAATGACGATTTATAGGAAATACAAGGACTTTAAAACCGACCGGCCCACTAGAAATGCTCCAGTTATCTGTTGGCGAGGCTCCGTCCGGCTATTTATTTTAAGGTCCTTGAGGAAATAATAAAAAAAAGTAGGAGATAATTATAAAGGTAGGTACTTATAGTTCTTGCCAAGGATTCGTGAAACTGGGACGTGGGACCATACCTATATAGAGCGGTCAAATACGAACTCGAAAGCAACTCGCCCGCCATAAACCATGATTTTCCAATAGTGATGCACCGAAGGCTGCAGCGTTATCAGCATACGGGTGCGGCACCTTGGCACACTTGGTCGTCTTCGGCAGATTCAGGTTCTTTCCACGCCACGCCCCCGCGGACCCGCCGCAAGGGCACTGCAAAAACGCCCCCAGCTAATTTTCCATTGAAACCAAGCCATGTATGCAAAACAATAGATTTATGGATTTAACCATAGGTAACCTTAATTTATACAAATGTTATTGGCTCAGTTTTTCAAACAATAGATATAAACTAGAGTAGAACATCTTTAGAACAAGTATGTATGCTTATATAGATCAGACTTAGGCATTTTTGTGATCAATTATAAAATTTCCGTGCTAGGCCAAGGTGTTTATGCAGGAAGGCAGTATCTAGGAAACATTTCCGTAAATATGATGGCATGTACCCTAAGGCTACTTTTGTTTATTTATCACAGGAAGTGATGAATCACTTTCAGTTACGCCGCAATGTTTCCATAAGACTCAAACAAAAAGCACGTTACTGTCCACATGCCCTTTAGATAATGGTGTTTGTTCAGGAAATAGTACCATGTTTATCATCTTCATGACCTACGTGTTGTGTAAAATTTCAAAACACTTACATCAGTCTCATAAACAATGGTGTCCTTGCGATAACTTTTTAGAGGTTACTATATTTTTCAAGATTAGTTACCTAATTATAATTACTTGACTCCATCCGTATATTATTTCCTCGGATGCGTAAAGGCAGATTGAATGCTAATCAAGTGACGGCCTTGCAGTTATGACTCGGCCGGCCCACTTACAGCATCGAAAGTGAGGTTCAAAAGTAAGTGTAATATTTACTTTGTTCTCCACAAATCACAATTAACAGACATATCATAAATAAGAAAGTGGGATTGCGCCGCTCAGTTATCGCAGGGTATGCAGACAGGTTCCCCGCATGGAGTGCATTGCGATTAAATAAAATATTACCAAATAATGAGTGCAAGTTAATCCTGAATTACGTAAGCCGTTGGCCAAGATTGTCCAAATATACACGGATTTACTTAAAAGTCGGTCCATCCGGCATCGGCACCGCGAGATTTCGTTGCGTAAAAAAGCTCACCTTTTGGATGTGCACCGCCAGCCTCCTGCGCACGCGCGACTGTAGGTAAACCTATACCTCTCAAAACCATACCCATTATTAAATATACCCAATTACCCATCATCATTCTAAATGGTCTTCGTAAAATCGTGATAGCTATATATTTCGAATTAACGCTGTTAGTTTTATAACTGTAACTCTCCTCTAAGTAACTCTCATAGTCGTGAAGCGATGTTTGTAACCTACCTACCCAATAACTTCCTCATATATTTCCTTTTTGATTTCCACTTAAAAATACCTACCTATATTAATGTCTTAAAAATGTATATTCCTGTAAAATTTTGAGATCATAAAATTGTGAAGAATTGAACAATCGATCATTTACACTGTAGACACTTGTAACTCTTGCAAGCCATGTTCAGATTGTTCAGTAATGATGTCTCATTACCTACTGGCCGACCATTTCACGACGTCCCTAATTAACGCCACTTATGGCGGCAGTCCTTTCTTTGGATTGTGTTCAATCGCTCATGAATGGACAGCTTTCTTTCGACCGCATTTTAATGACCATGCATCGTGTGGTGTGATAAATATGATAATCGGATGTCGATCTCGCGATGAATGGCGCCGTTTGCGGCGTAGTAGCGCAACGTAACATCTTAATCATATGTTAATGACGCATTCCAACATAGTAACCTATTATTTACATTATCTCTAAAGCTTTTTGAAATTCGACGATAAATTAAGCTTAAACCTATAAACAAGGAAACGGAAATGTTACCATTGAAATACGTCCCTCGCATCTGACCTTCTCCTGTCAAGGTCTCATTCTGCCACCTCTTCAGGCTCGGCAGTGGGGTGCGTGCGGCGAGCATGCCGACACAGCCGAGTCATTCGCTTCGTGGCCGCGTTGCCGTGAACTTGGCTACCCTGGCCCTGAGCTTATCGGAGACGCCGCCGGCGGCCTATAATAGCTGGGCCGGCGTCTCCCTCCGGCTCCAGAGCCGTCCGAGCCTCCGACCGCCATGCTCCGTGCCTTGTGTTGCTTCGCCGTCCTCGCTGTGGCCGCCGCCTGCAAGCCCTGCAGTGAGTGTCCAGCAGTCATAACCACTCTATTTTCATTTTTTACAGCCCGGTTATGATTCAAGCGTCAAGGGAATTACATCTAGTGATTTATAGTGTACATTTTACAGTGTTTCAGTGTTGTGTTCAGCCATACCGAATCAATAGTCAATTTAAACAGGTATTCTTTTATTTTTATAAACCACTACTTTAAATATTAGATCCTAATTTCTCATTATCTAGGTACATGTGTCTCAGAAGCTTACCGTAGGTAGAGCAACTAAAGTATAAATTTTAACCCCTGATCACTTTACTAGTAGCTCTTAGCGTAAATTACTTTCTTTTTTATCTGAAATTTATTTTGAGAAAGCTGGTCTAAGCAAAAGCTTTGCATGCAGCAGTACGCTAGTTCATCTGTTGTCTTCCTGCGTCAATTTATTTCGTGTGCAGGAATGTGAACTTCCTTCCTATTGTGGAAATAATATACAAGAAGAGCAACCCAAACTTTTGAAAATAATGTGCAATAATTATAAGCATATGCTGTATTTACTATTGTTGCATTGAACACACCCACATTTTAGTAGGCTCAGTCGCATTATCACGAGTCCTTGTTTATTTGTTTACAAGGTTTCATAACGCTAACGATTGCGCTCGCTAATTTCATTCAAGATAATTTCTATAAACATTTTACTTACCTCTGCATTGTTATGTCACTGCGCTAACAGAGACGAGTGGCAAGTGCTTTTAGAGAGCCACTTACACATGTTAATCCTGGCAACGAACTGATGAAATTCTCCGCTAAAAAATATCTTAAAACTTTAGAAATCTGGCACCGTGCTAACATCCGCGTTCACTATAAGTTTAGTTTGGGTCATCCTCGTTTAATCCTTCTTGGGATTTACTGAAGAGATGGCCTAGTGACTGTTTAAAAGTCGTTTAGGTTATTTACATCTAAGTACCTAATATATATATCCTTTAGTCTATGATCACATGCAGGTTTTTAGCAAACAAGCAAGTGCAACAATCTATTGGTAATGAAGATTCTCATACTTGATCGGCAAGTCGGCAGATAACCATTCAACAACTGCCACTTCAACCGTCACAAAAATTACGCAATTTTAGCTTCCAAATTAATATTAAATACAGCACTAGCATGTGATGGCAGTTGCAGTTAGCACCGTGGGCCCATATGTAAGAAGTTTAGGATATCTATTTCGTTTGTTGGCAATACTTCCTTCTTTCTAAAAGCCTTATCGCACTAGCGATTTGCGAGCGAGCCCGGGCGAGTTTCCATACAAATGTCGCTCACTGGCTTTGTATGGACACTCGCTCGCGGCTCGCCCGCAAATCGCTAATAGTGTGATAAGGTACTAAAATAAACATTGAATAAAGATTCCTAAAATTCTAAACAAACTTTGCAGGTAGGTGCAGCAACGAAAGCCAAATAAATATTAATACGAAACGATAAAAAAAATCTATAAACTCTAGGTCTACTATTTAGGTCACGATCGATGGTTACTAATATTGACACTGGATATATTTTGTCGTGCAAGCCTTAAATCGTGTTATCAGACAATGCCACAACTTAACCCACTTTTTGACGGTAAATTATGAAATTGCATGCTTCGAAATAACTCATCGGCAGAATGTGTGTCACCGCAGATTTATAGCCCGGTGAAGAGGGATTCATTACGGGCTTTCGCTGCTGACGTTACTAAATGAGTCTTGCATTGTATCTTGCATCTTAGTCGTAATCCTCTCTGTTTTATGCCTAAATTGAGCAGTAAATGTGAACTAAACGACGAGTCTGCAGCGGCTGTAATGCAATACGCCGAAAGCCTCATATTCTATTTAAAGCACGAGGCGCATCTCGGTCGGGCGGTAACTATATTGGCCAGAGAAATCAAAATACGTCCCCGGCTCAATCTAACCTTGAGTGTAAGATGATTGTTGGTGATTGATGACGTGTTGTTGATTGTACTAGTCACTCAAAGTTTCTTGGTCATCTATAATGAAAGGTTCACGTCGTTAAGTTCTGCTGTGAAGCAATAGAGTTTTGTCTATTGCTGAAGTACCTAAGTGCAAATTAAGAATCTTGTTTGGTTTTTGAGATTACGTTATCCGTGGGCTTTTCTAAACTTAAACGTACACTCACGGACAATAAATTCGGGTCATTTTCTATGAACAATTATATAGAAAATGACCCGAATTCATTGTCCGTGCCGTGAGTGTAGATATACACAGTGCGCAGGCTACAAAGTTTATAAAACAAAGGCCTAATATTCCTCAAGATAGAAAACGTGTTATTGACAGTGGCATCCGCTCCCTTACTAAGTATATACCTGAATATTATAGTAGCTCGCGCGTATTCCATGTATAGAGAATTTCTTCTCGCCGTAAAGTACCGCTAAATCCTTAGATTTTTTCGAGCATAGAGATAAAAAACCCTACGTTACAGCGTGCGGGATGGCGCGAGGTGCGCGCGTGATCGGCGGAGCGCCCACGGCACCGGGCGAGTTCCCCTGGCTGGCGGCGCTACGCAGAGACGGCAAGTTCATCTGTGGCGCCACTGTCGTCGCCAACGACCACCTGCTCACCGCCTCGCACTGCGTCCAGGGGTGAGTGACAGGTTGAGCAGTGATTCCGATCGATTTAAAACTGGCTTTCTTAAAGTAAGGTCCATGACATGATTGTCAGGGGTGTTCGACAACTCAGTTCACTCTTAATTTTTTTACAAGCAGGGCTCCGAGGACATTTTAAAATTCTGAATTTGGTCCATGCATAATAATAGTTTAGAACCACTGCTATAAAGCATATTACGAGGTCATCAACCTCTGTAGCCTACCGTGGTCGAATTATTATAGAATCCCATAAGATTTGCATGACATTTTCAGTTCTTTATTTGATCAAGCGTACTACCGTCTACAGAATAATCGAAAATGTATAAATTCATCTTGCGTAGTTTGAGTGGTTAATTCTGTCCCAGGCGTTTACATATGTCTATGGCTACAAGAGGTAGGTGCGATACTTACCTACGCCAAAAAATTAAATCGTTACACATAACCGTTTTGCATACCTACAAGTTGCAGTGCTTTGTTTGGGCCTTGCCGGCAATCGAACCCGGGATATAACTAGCGCCGTTGGCAGGGTACCTTACTATCAAAGCAAATATACTTACTTCGCAATAACAAAATCTCTCTACGAACGACAGAAACCTCGCACCTCTCTCTCATAATACTGTCAGGAAACGATTTCGAGGCGTAATTACTGTAGTTACATACCTACATTGCCAGCCCTATGATAGTAAAATTAAACTCAGTCATATCATCAATGACTACTTAATGACACCTCGCAACAAACAATGGACTGGAGAAAGCCGGCGATTATATTGAATTGTCATTGATTACGTAACGTCACTGAAATATTTTTAAAACAGAACTCTAGAAGAGGATCTGTTGTTGCTTGTCCCTTTGTCAAAACCAGTACCCATAGCACAACTATGCTGCGCGCGCGACAAAAACCTTTTTCTCAAACATGCAATGAAATATTGACATTACGTGCCTTATAATAGGCCGCAAAGTACTCCGTTTCCGGTGCGGCTGGACGAGAGGCCTTTAATGGAATTTCATAAAACATTGCCGGCCTAGGCCTACAATATGTTTTTTTTTTTTATTTCCATTCCACATTTATTTGTGAGACAGCATCACGGCGTTCAGCCATTAAAAAAACAAACGGTGTTTGCTCTATTCTGCAGTTTTATTTATATAAAATCGACATGAACATTATTAAACTGCCAGTTTAACTACACGAATACACATTTAAAATAGTTCATCTAAATATTAGCGGCAAAAATGTGTACTGAAACAGTTTCTGGAAAGGAAATTGAACATTTTTCATTCTGTAGTTAATTTTTTTGTCTTCTTTTTTAGTGTCTTTAGAAAATAAAGTTAGATTTTTTGGATTTTTTTTTTTTTTTGCATACCTATTTGAGAGAAGCATATACCTACATACATCGGCGTGAAAAGGGGTTGGTCTCACTTGTTCACGGTTTAGAAAATATAGGGGGGGGGGGGGACACAATTTACACAACTTTCGAAGCGATTATTTCCAAATACATTCACTTAATCAAAAACATTACTTAGGAACCTTATAGTGTTTTTGAAGAGCTGTCGAACTATGTACCACACGTTGATATTTGCTGAAAAAAAATTACTGTCTTTAACATGTATGGAGTGCCCGCCCTAAAAATATTTATTTTAATTATTTATATACCAAACTAAGTAGCGGCTCATAAAAGACACCTATATTCCAAATTTCATCAATATCCATCATGTAGTTTCTGAGTAAAATGCCTGTGACATACGGACAGACAGACAGACAGACAGACAGACGGACGGATATGACGAAACTATAAGGGTTCCGTTTTTGCCATTTTGGCTACGGAACCCTAAAAAAAGCTAAGATGGAAACGAAAGGTAAATTTTTTGGCCTCGTAATCGCTTACTGTCAAATACTGCGAAGTAGTGTCCGACCGGAATTTCGGTTTCGGCCTAGTTTCGGCCAAAAAACGGGTTTCGGCTTAGTTTCGATTTCGGCTGCCATCCGGCCGAAACCGAAACTGAATTTGAGAGATTTCGTGCTGCGATCGGACAGTCTTTATTTCAAAAAGCACAGGTAAATGTATTTGAAATAAGAAGTTATAATATGTTATAATTAATGATTACTCTAAATATGGGAGAGTAAATTATTAATATGTTATTTAAAAATGAAGACTGATTGATTATGTGTGTCATTTTTAGGGTTCCATACCAAAATGGTAAAAAAGGAACCCTGTGCGAGTCTGTTTGTCTGTCTGTCCGTCTGTCACAGCCAGATATCTCAGGAACTGCTGCTATCGATTTAAAATTTGGAATAATTTTAAAAATCGCTGATCCTAGCTTACTGGATATGAAAAAAATCTTATACCTTTTTTACTTTATTTTAAAGGGTGCTGTAATGGGAGGTTGAAAAATAAAGGTTGGGCTAGTATATCAAGTGGGATATCAAATGAAAAGGCTTAATTTGTACATTCCAAACCCATTTTTTTCTTAATCATGTGCTTTTTGATTTAGGACGAAAAACGTTAAAAAAAATTCATTTCCATTTATTATCTTCGAAATTACTGAAAAGAAAAATCTGTAATAATTACTAATTATTCATGTTATACTAAATATTACAGAAAAAATATAACGGTTTTCCTAACTTGCATCGTTTTTTATGAATTCGCAAAAATCATAATGCAAATTTATTTTCTACTACTACTAAACTAACCGCGACCTATGTCGATGTCCCACCATACAGTTTATCTTGAACCATGTATGTACGGAACCCTCGGTGCGCGAGTCCGACTCGAACTTGACCTTTTTTTTCATGAAACATCTCCTTATATGGAAGTTTCGGTTTCGGTTCTGGTTTCGGCCGAAACTGAGATCAAAGCCGAAATTCGGTTTCGGCCACGAAAACTAGTTTCAGTCGGACACTACTGCGAAGGTTAATTGCTGTTTAGTTAAAGGATTAAAAAAAAATTAGTAAAACTACCTTAGTCACTTTTATTAGGGCTCGTTACACACTTGGGAGTTTTCATTTAAAAAATAATGAATATCTCTGAAAGTAAGCGTTTTTCGACTATACATCACATAACTTTTTTTACTCCTAATAGTTGTTAGAATCTATAGTTAAAGTTTGTCGGGTTACTTGTACCGACGGTGTATAGGTAGGTACCAGTGGCGTGGCGTAAAAGATATCCTAGGGCAAGCCGGTGCAGATTTGGCGTAGGTACATTTTCCATAAGAGCTCTAGAATAAGGTGGTCAAAAGCCTGATATTAGGCAAGCCGGTAGGACTCGAGTTGTTTGGACGCCACGCCACTGGTAGGTACACCAAGTAGTTTTTGAGTAAAATGCCTGTGACATATGGACAGACGGACAGACGGACGGACATGACGAAACCATTTTGCCATATTGGCTACGGAACCCTAAAAAGATAGACATAAACTAACAAAAGCAATTAATTTACTTACATTAAATAAAATAGGGCAATTATATATCAACCACTCGAAGAGACTAAGCCATTCTTAGCAGTAATATTTGGAAAATAATTAAAAAAACTGTTTTATAAGTACCTTGCCGGATACAAAAATAAATAAATACAATAATACAGTTCCGGAAATGATCACTAGATACTACTAAATTAATGCAAAGGAAAGAGTACCTACATTAAGGAAAGAGGTTTATTTAAAAATTATCAGTACATTTAACGACTAAATACATTTTACGAGCCTTAAATAAAATAACATTTATGTTTACACGCATTTAACGGCTTAAGTGAATTTTTATTAGGCCCACCTACTTTTCATTCAAATAATACTTACTAACTTAACTTATTTTGTTTGTATCATAAAGTACCTACCTACCTTAAACTAGACGAAATAGAACGAAAATAGAACGTTGAAAAGGGTTACGAAACGTCGGGACTTAAAATGAAGTAATACACGCGATTTAATCCGTTTAAGTTGTTTTATTACTATAATAGTAGATTGTGTCACAAGGGAGCAAAATGATGTATTCACGGGGAGGGCGTACATTGAATCCTGAACGAAGCAAATAAAAAATTAACTGTAAAATATTTTTATCCAATGACTAAACAAAAATAACAACAAATTATTTTAAACTGTTTCGATAGCTCTGTGAATGAGCCTGACCCCGTGGGGTCCATGAGCTGCCCAGCTCGTCGTCGTCGACACCCTGCGCCCGGTGTCGACGCAAATTAAACAGTAAGTCCTTGAACATAAAAGTACTACTTTGATCCCTCTTATGAGGGAGCAAAGGTATTTTTTCTGAATAGGAGGTGTGAAAAATGATGTTGTAAACCATTCATTTTGCGGACCAAAAACGTAGTGTCCAGAATATTAGCATGACAATGAGTTCCGTTAATTACTTAATATTTGGATGTACCCTGCAGGGCGCGACCTACTCCGCCCGTGACACACTTTCTTGTTTCACAAGCTACTTATTTATCCTCATCTGCATGTGCAGTGCATTATGTGATCCATCTCATTGTAGTGCGCTTTTGGAGATCTCACATTAATTAAATTAGGGCCAAACCACACTTACACGATACGATGTCGTGTCGAGTTACGACGTCGTCTTGTGAAAAACTTTTTATTTACTTTGAATTTTCTTAAACTGACATTAAGATGTTTTTAGGTTGACTTGTATTGTACATTTTAACCACACCATACTTCTTAGTAGCACATAGTTCTAACATCTGGTGTACCTAGCCTAGAGTGTAGCTGTAGGTGATACATACCGCATGCGTCCTTTGCACTCGTTTTGAAGGTACAACGAAGAGGGTCAAGATCATTTCTTTTCTATGTGTCGGCGCGAATCGATTCTCTCCGGCAACTCCAACTGAATGTTAATGCGATTTGTCTCGGTGTGGCGGTTAATGGGCCAAGTGATCTCGCATAATATAATACGAGTCGAGTGTAGTAGGTCTACACATGCGTACTTAGAAAGCATACTTAGTTGTTTCATTTCTAAGACGTTTTTGAACTATTAAATCTGAATAAAAAATAAAAAGGTACATGTCAGAAGTTTAACGGCATTAGGTAGTCGTCATTGAGTCGAGGAGGTAGTTTAAAAGCGTAATTTTTTTGTTTTCGTAAACTGTTTTATGTAACCTGCTTGGTTTTGTCTGTCTACTTCCCGGAGTTTCCTGCCCAAATTATACAGGTTGATTTACACCTAGGTTCACGGAGTGCCAAACTAACTATATGAGTAGTACGGCCTGGTTACGCTTTATTAGAGACTCGTATTGCAATACTAATGATAAATTAGGGAAGCTAATACAAATCCACAATTACATAGAGTTAACCTAATCTAAGCTGTTTGATGGATTAACGTTTTATGAAGTAGGTAACGTTTACAGTTTTTTTATGAGTTTATAATACACCGCGGCCCTCTTAAGCCCAAGTCAAAAGGGTCAAGAGGTATAAGAAAGTGAAAACTTTGAATCGTTTTCGTCACTTACTGATTTACATTTTAAAAAGCGAAATCCTTTCGACCTCCACTCATTTGAACTCATAGCCAATTAAATGCATAGAAACTGACATAGCAATACATAAGGGGGTAATTTTAAACAATAATCTTCGACATAGGCGGTCTGATACTTTATAGATTGTAGGTACTTACCCATCTTCATAGAACGTAAGAAGCTCAGGAGCACACATGCAAGTAGGGTTGCCAGATGGTCGGGATTTGGCGGGATTCTCCCGATTTTTTGTATGTCCTCCCGACTTCCGACAAAGAAGAAAATCTCCCGATAAACGACTTCATTTTAAAACTAAGTCCGATCCACTCAAGGTGGTCCAGCCAGCGACAATTTCTGCTCTTTCAGGCTAAAAAAAAGAGCGCGCGGGTCATATCTCCCGATCAGTCTCAAAATCCCGACTTATTGTTTTTTACCCGACTGCGCCGAAGCCCAAAGGAGGGTTATAATAGGGTCATTCAATCTGGCAACCCTTCATGCAAGGAGCCCTATTTAATGGAAATAAGTGACTACATAAGAGTGGCGTGACGTCAAAAGGATCCTTAGGCAAGACGGAGCTTACTTTTTATTTAAGAGCAGTAGAATAAATTAATCAAATCCTGTTGTTAGTTATTGTTATTTTTTCCTTTATTCATTCAGATACTTATTGATTAAAATACGGATCGCGCCGTACGCCACGGCCGAAGTGTGACTACTTGTCTGTCTTTCAGTGGCGTGGCGTAAAAGATATCCTTGCTTGATAGCTGTAGAATAAGGTGCTCAAATGCTTTATATTAGGCAAGCCGGCAGGAATCTAGTTCTTTGGACGCCACGCTACTGCTGTCTTTATACTTTGACTAATGGAAATCCGGCCCAGCAGTCACTCATTGTTTTGTTGATGGTTCCAGGGTGGAAGCGTCTCGGCTGAACGTGCTGGTGGGTGAGCACGACGTGAACGACTCGCAGTCGGCCGGGTTCCGGGTGGCCGGCGTGCTGCAACACCCCGACTTCAACAGCTACACCTACGACAATGACATAGCGGTGCTGCGGCTGGCGGAGCCGCTGCCTGAAAATCTCTTCAGGCCTGCCTGCTTGCCGGGTAACTACATGCTAACTTTTATAAAAAGCATTGTCAAAGTGACAAATGACAACTACTTTAGAAACATTCGCATCATTGTCAGTTCAAAAAACAAAATCGTCCCTCCGGTGGTCAAAAGTTAAGAGCTTGTATGAATCTAGGTTATGTTGCTATTAAATCGGAATCGGAAAGAGAGAACGTTCTTCATTCTCATACGAGTTTTACTAGAAAATTAAGCCGTGGAATCCTTTATTTCGCATATGTCCACGGAAAGACGCGAACTTAAATCTGACAATGACCCATTCTGGAAGGAAAGAAGGGTGCAGGAAAGACCCAAACACATCTACAAAACATAATCTGGTGTGTATGGCACACAAGATTTAACGCTATTCCACCAACAAGAGTGTTGCTCATTAAATTTCTAATGTTGGTTCTCCATACAAAAAAGAGGAGGGTCACCGTTGGCTTCCACGACGTCAATCGTCGATCATCGCGCAAACAAAATGTATCAAGCTATAAAATAAAACACATTTCAAACACAATTTGATGCCTCAGAAGCAAACAATGACCCTCTTTTAGTTAGTATGGAAAATCGACCTACCCGAACTACCTACCTTAATAATTCAACTCCCAGGATCTAACCTGACTCTACCTGGTGAGTTTGGTTATTTTATTTTCATAACCTTGTGTTTATTTTGGCTACAGAAGAGGGAGACCTCCTTAATGGTGCAGATGCCATAGTGTCTGGATGGGGTAGCACAGAAGAAAAAGGACCTACGTCTAATATTCCCATGAAGGTAAATTTTTGGTAACGGCACACTCGCATACTACATACCAGTGGCGTGACATCAAATATATTCTTAGTAAAGGTTTAGATTTAGGAGCAGATTTAGATTACAATTTTTAAGGTGTAGTAGATACTCCAGTCATATGTTTTAAAAAATAGGGAAGCCAAGATATTCAAACAACATTGGTCTACCTCACCGGCTCACTAGCTCAGTTCCGATTCAAACAACTCGGTATATCTTTCGACTTACTTTACTTGTTCACTCGCTCTCAAGTAGCTCTATTGAGCAGTGAGCGTGAACTTTTCGTCCTTGTCTTGTCACCCATTACTGCTCTCTCTTTCGTTTGGAAATATTCGGATTTGGAGCTATTGAGCTATAAGATTTAGGTACTGAGCTGAAAGAGTGATGCATATCTTTGAGAGCTAAAGATACCTACATATCACTCTTTTCACTTTAGTGACACATTTTCTGCATATCTAATATACACTTGTACATAGGTGGAGGTGAAAATCTGGGAACAGGAGGAATGTTCGACGGCGGGGTACGGGCGGCGCAAGGTGACGCCGCGCATGCTGTGCGCCAACGCGCCTGCGCGGGACTCCTGCACCGGCGACTCGGGCGGCCCGCTCGTGCTGCCTCGCCCGCACCACACTCTCGTCGGTCAGTGCATGTCACGCACTATCCAGTTTATACAGCTCTTAGAACGGCCGCACATTGTGCCACTAGCGGCGGCCACTAAACGCGTCCACAAATAGCGAGCGTGAACCACTCCCGCATCTTGTGGCCCGAACGCGGCCACTCGAACGCCCGGTGTGCGCCGATGCCATAGAAAATGTTTGAAATAGCACGCCCGCACCAATGGCCGAGCTATGACCGCCGCCAGTGGCCCATGTGCGGTGGCTCTTATAGCGCTTAAACTAGAGTTGTAATGGCTGTATAAAGCTTTATACAGCTTGTGTATTACTGGGGCATTCCTGACTTGTATCATATCATGATTTGATATAAGTAGCTTTGCAGTGAATGATAAATATCGCAAGGAAATCTGTATACACCCGCGAAAAAATTCAAAGGTGTAGGTATGTGTAGTTTCCATCCCGCATTGGGCCAGTGTGTATTCACTCTCACTATGAGAGTAGGCCTGCGTCTAGCAGTGGCACGTATATACTTAGGAACGTATATGATGAATGATATCGTGTCGCGGCACGAAAGTCTAGCAGTGAACAAAACGTGGCGGGGATTTGTGAACCCCTTAAGTCCCAACGAAACCTTATTTATTACTTCTGCGCAATCAAAGTCACCGCTAGACTTTCTTGCCGCGTGCTATTGGCTATTGCTACTGTATAACTACTCCAAAACCGTTGACAAAGTTATCTATTTGTGTTACAGGCATAGTGTCGTGGGGTCGCGGCTGCGCGCGGCCGGGCTACCCGGGTGTGTACACGCGCGTCACGCACTTCCTGCCGTGGCTGCGCCTGGCGCTGCGCCACGCCTGCTCCTGCGCCGCACCGCACTACTGAACCACCGAACGTAACCACTAAGTGTAGTCCGACTCCGACCGTGCAGGGGAATAGGATATTTGATGGCAGATCAAATCAACTTATTTTATAGGTAGTTCCACGAGAGTTGAGGTGAATGATTACACACACAGCTAAATTCATTGCAAAAAATAGACACAAGGCTATAGTTTAATGAAACTTTTTGATCTATCTTGCAATTCACTGTTGAACCTGCTATCGGTACGAAAAAAGAACAGACCTAATTTCAAACTCCCGCTGTCATTACCTACATGACATGTTATTGTGTTCGTGACCTCAACTCTGGTGGAACCTATCTATATCAAGTGTCAAAACGCACAGATAGTATGCAGTTTAGTGTGAAATACTGACTTGTGACGTCGCTGCTCGACACGAACCATGAACAGCGTTTTGTACGCTGCGCCGAGGGCGCGGCGGATCCGTGTCGCCTCCAGATTTCAATGTCTCCGTGTGACGTAAATAACCACAATTAGTACGAGATGTTCAAGTGTCTGCATGAAAATTGAGTGAAAGCCTTTTATTGCAACCACATTGTTGTGGACAAAAACGATAAAAAAAATAAACAATAAGAATGCTCACAAGGCGCCGCGCATCCAATTACCAGTTACGTAATCTAGCTTCTCTGTAAGCTGTAACCAGAGAAAAATAGTAGGTACACAGAGGGTACACTGGGGAGGGTTAGAGAGGCCGGAATTTCAAGTGAATTAATACCAGTTCCCGCCTATGTTAATACCTATGTATAGTTTTTATCCGGACAACTGGGCTAATGCTGTTAAAGAATACAATAGCATTGAGAGGTAAACCACAAATTAGGATAACGAGAATATAGTGTCAAAAAAGTGTAACTGCCTTGAAAGATCATTAGATTATAGATTCTATTTACTAGACAGTAAAGTGTAAAAGCAGTTATAGATAACTGCGATCTTAATTTGTTTTGCATTTCACATTCGCCCGACGGTCTGCAAGTGCGTATTCCGTAGAGAAAAGACTTAGATACTATGAGCTTTCAACGGATTATCGGTTCTATGACCGTAATGATAAGGCGGCAAATGCTTTCAAACAAAAAAATAATAATGCGTTTTGCTTTTACAGATTTAACGCCGACCCAGGTAAGGCGCCAGGGTCGTACTCGGGTTGTTGGTATTATTACGTAGGTACTTAGAATGCACATTTTATGTCTGTATAGGTATGAGAGAATTCAAAAGAATGTAAGTACAAAATATATTTATTAATCAACACAATAATAATCAACATTTACGTAAAACTATATGATATAGGTATTGTTTATCCTAAATAATTAATTTTAAAAGAATATGTACCTAATATAAACATCCTTATCAACTAACAAGAATCAACATTCATTTTAAATTATGTAAAGTACCTATTGTACCTTACATAAATAAATAATATATGAAATACATATCTTCATTATCTAACTATCAATAATAATGAATATTTATATTAATATGCATTTTTGTTCCTTTTGTTTATACTTAATAAATAAATAATATGAAAATAATATTGGAAAAATAGTCACTTATTATTCTTTCAATAAAGTCCCTGGTAAAACTGTCGATCTTTGCAAATTTAACTTTATTCACGATCGGTGTGTTCGGTTCTTTCTTGGCGATTATTCTTTTTACTGTAGGTACTCACACTAAAGTGTGTCAGTTGTGACGTTCGCTTGACTGCTCCGTAAGGTCCAATTTCACCATAGACTGTTTTATATACAGCCAATACGGTTTTTTGAGCACCAATGTCTAAATGAACATAAGAGCTATGCCCACGTCCTCTGTCACTAGCACCTTCCCACGGTCGCCACATATTCATAACGCACTCAAGACCGGTATAACGTAGTCAGGGGTCGTAAAAATCACAAGGTACCGAAATCGAAACGAAAGCAAAAATGTCCATTAAAACGTAGCCGGGTTGTTAAAAATAGCAGAAAATATTGAGAAATAACGTATGTACTAAATGAACGGAAGTCAATTAGACACTATCAAAAGAGGACACTAAAATCTGTAACCATACCCCCCTGCCCTGTACCCGATAACAGAGCAGGTAGACAAGAAAAATGTTATCTCGCTCGCCCTTACATCATTAATAGGGTGGTAATTATTATTTTTGTCCAAATTGGATAAGAAGTACCTACATCAAGTAGTTAAGTAGTATTCAGATATAAAATAACAAAAGACAAACTCTTAATCCAATCGAATTAATGTGGAGTGTTCCTTTATTTCAATTATAGGTATGTGTATTCCAATGTAAAGTATATTTTTATTTACAAGTAAATTTTATATAAATGCTGATTATTACTGTACGTAAATACATATATTATTATTGTTAGTTAGGTAATGAAGATATGTATTTCATATATTATTTATTTATGTACAATCGGTATTTTACATCATTTAAAACGAATGTTGATTATTATTGTTGACTAATAAATATATTTTGTACTTACATTTTTTTAAATTCTTTCATACCTATACAGACATAAAATGTGCATTCTAAAGTACCTACGTAATAATACCAACAACCCGAGTACGACCCTGGCGCCTTACCTGGGTCGGCGTTAAATCTGTAAAAGCAAAACGCATTATTATTTTTTTGTTTAAAAGCATTTGCCGCCTTATCATTACGGTCATAGAACCGATAATCCGTTGAAAGCTCATAGTATCTAAGTCTTTTCTCTACGGAATACGCACTTGCAGACCGTCGGGCGAATGTGAAATGCAAAACAAATTAAGATCGCAGTTATCTATAACTGCTTTTACACTTTACTGTCTAGTAAATAGAATCTATAATCTAATGATCTTTCAAGGCAGTTACACTTTTTTGACACTATATTCTCGTTATCCTAATTTGTGGTTTACCTCTCAATGCTATTGTATTCTTTAACAGCATTAGCCCAGTTGTCCGGATAAAAACTATACACGTAGTACTTTTAAAAGGATGCGACATCTAATAGCTAAATTCAGTATAACCTGAGGTTAGTTTGTATTCGCATTTTGTACATGAAATTTATTAATAGTACTTTATATACGCACCTTGGGCGGAAAAAAGAATTATTCTAGATCGCATGTCTCTACACTAGGTACATAGAATATTCTGTGATTATGCGTTTGGCTTCTCCGAATTCCCGATGACCCTGTATTTTTAATTGGTCAGGATTCAGTTTTAATAGTATCTAGTACAACGTATTGAATAGTTTACTAATGCCTTGATCACACGTACCGAGTAAACGGGCGAGTCAGTGCCCTCGGCCGAGTACTCGGTTCGTGTGAACGGTGTGCTCGGCCCAGTACGGGAAGAAACGTACTGGGCCGAGCACTGTCTCGCCCGTTTGATCGGTACGTGTGATCAAGGCTTTAGGTTGTTTTATTAGTTCTTAGTTTATGGCTGTGATTGTTTATAAGTTCATTATAATCGAATTTAAATGTTATGCTTAAGTATCCATCTAGTTGGCCGATGAATGTTTTATCGAAAGCGACAATTGAAAAATTATATGCCTCGGACAGGATTCGAACCTGCATTTCCAACGGCCCGGGGCCAACACATGCGCACTATTAATACTACCGAAGCGCTGACCCAGTCATCAAATTTTTCAACCCATCGATTCGTCTTTTTTATACGCCTTCAGGGAGGCTTGTTATTACCCGTGTTAATAGTTTTCTACATAATTTTCAGTAAATAATGTACATAGTAAAATAAATAATGAAACATATCTCATTGTTCTTGTCTAACTTTATTTTGTTCTTCCTAATGATTATGGGCGTATACAATAACGCAGTATACATACATATTATCAGTATCGATGTCCTTAGAGCTTGAGCACAGTCACAGTACATGTACGTATTTTTACTAATGAAAATGGCATGATTTGTGAAGGATCTTATGAGAGCTTATACAACCTATATCCTATATGAAACTTAAAAAATAAGCGCTACAATGACTGCATAAACTGTTATACTTACAGCTTGTGTGCTACCTGGGTACCTACCTATCCCGTTCCATTCAACATAGTGCGACAGGGGCAAGTATGTATGTATGTAAACACTTTATTGCACATAAAATCATACAAAAATCAATGGTTATGTACATATGTCTTATCTTGGTAATAGGGGTCCTTACGGATACACTTCGACCCAATATGTACATATGTACAAAGGCGAACTTATAACTGTAAGGGATCTCTTCCAGCTTACCCTTCAGCAAAAGATAATGAATAAGTAGCTATCATCAAAGAAGATAGACAAACTAACAAATTTAATTAATTTACTTACACAAAGAAAATAAGGGAAGTTATGTTCTGTTGCACGCACACTACGTCGCGACCACTTGCGTTTATTGTGACACGCGACTCTTTGTCACGCGACTAATGCTACCTATCTCTTTCCACTCAATATAGTGTGACAGTGACAGGTGATGCTCCGTCGTCCGAGATACGAAGTCGCAGCCAGTTATGCTAGACAGCCTGGCTGGCCCGGTTGATACATAAACATATCTTCATGCGCTGGCGAAGTAGGAAAATACTTAAGGTGATTCGAGTCGGTCTTTTTCGTTCCCTGGGGTCGAACCAAGTTGCTAGCCGGACCACCCCGAGTGGATCGGACTGGGTGGGTGCCGGGGGCGCCTGGGGTCGAACCAATCTGTTTTCCATAAGAGCATGAAGAGGGTCATTGTTTGGTTCCACGACACCAGTTGTGTTTAATAGTACATTGTGTATCTAGGGCGGTAAGGCTTTAATAACATGAGTTTGGAATTCCTTTACCATCCGTGGCACACCCAATGTTTTTCATCACATTTGTGAGGAAATCTAAATAAATAACCGGGTGGAGTAGGAAAAAAAACCCCCGACATGAAAACCATAGTTGGGCCAATATTCAGCGTTTTTAAGGCGTTTTATTTTCGTCATTATTGTCTCAGTAAATATTGTTCAAAAAAACGATGCCTAGAGTTAACTTTTTATGAAACCGAAAAACAGTCCCGAGGTTAAGTCTAGAGTCGCGTTCGGAAACCATAGCGGTAAAGACCTAAAACGGCCCTTTTAGTTGATTTTATATTTGCAAAATACGGAAATACACTATTTAAACATTTAATTATTGTTACCGAACTATGTGTTTACATGTACCTATTTGCAATTCAGCAGTTATCTTTAAATAAATATTTCAGTGATAAAAGTTAAAAAAGTAAGTTGGCGTTTCCTTTAAACATGACAAATAAGAATAAAACTGAACCAGGGTATTCAAATAAAAAAAAACATTACGCCCTAGGGCGTAATAGGTCATTTACGGCCCGCAGAACCTACGTGTAACAACACCATTTTCGAGTGTGATGAAATATTTTATTTATTTTATAGCTTGATACATATTGTTTGCGCGAAATGATATGAGAAGTTTCAAGAAGCCAGAACATTATTTACGCGTGGTACGCCGTGTAATTGACCATAGTTATGCCACGTTATGCAGAAAGCGACCAGAGGCAAGTTTCGTATACTTTGATTATACATACACCGTGGGCCCGTATAACCCGACCAACTTTAACCATAGATTCTAATAACTATTAGAAGTAAAAAAAGTTATGTGACGTATAGTCGATTAACGCTTACTTTCCGAGATATTCATAATTTTTTAAAATAAAACTCCCAAGTGTGTAACAAGCCCTAATAAATTTGACTAAGATACTTTTACTATTTTTTTAAAATCCTTTAACTAAACAGCAATTAACATTCGCAGTATTAGATGGTAAGCTATTACAAAGCCAAAATATTAACCTTTCGTTTCCATTTTAGCTTTATTTTTCCTTTTTAATAACTTTTCCTCCAGTAAGGACATGTTTATAACGAGGGACTGAATTTATTGATTTGTTTTGTTCCATAAGACTATTAATGTAAAATGACAAAATTCGACCTATGTTGATTTAACGTTATTTACTTGTAATACCATCAGGAATACGTGGTTAAAGTTGGTCGGGTTGTACGGGCCCACGGTGTATACTTAACTGCGTAAAGTATATAATCCAAGTATACGAAGCTTGCCTCTGGTTTCTTTCTGCATAACTATGGTCAATTTAGCTTTTAAGGTCAGCGCCATCTATTAGCATCATTTGAAACTAAACGTTTTATTGTTAGAATTATATTTTCGTTTTGGATTTTAGACAGTTCTCGTGTTTCTTGCAAATAAAATGTTCACACTATAAAATAATAGTATTTTATGCAACAGTAGTTGTATAAGTAGGCTCAAAAAATGCGAATGGCGCGAGTTGCGATACGAGTATCGCAAATAGAGACGCCATGAGCGTTTTTTGACTTAACTATACAACATTGCATACAATACTTTTTCTACGTCTAGGTTTTAATATAAAATACAAAATTAAACATAGCGAGCAAACAAGGCAAGTATGACATATGACTGACAGTATGTGTCTATGGTAAACTGTTTTTTAATTTGACGTATAGGTACTCGCTAATGACACGCAGTGACGATATTAAAAATATTTTTTTTTATGTCGGCATCATTTAATTTAGTTCGGAAAGTTTTGTTTTTCTTAAAAACCGTAGGAATTTAATTGTTTGTTAAGTTGGTAGTTGTGCATTTTTATCGTAAAGTTAGAATTGAGCGCTTAATCCTTGGCCTAGATTTAGAAGTCTATGGCTGCTAGCAGTATCGTTTTGCGACTATAACGACACTAGTGCTGTTATGGGGAATAGAGTATAGACTTCTCTGAACTCATATTATGTATGTTCTTATATGTATTAGTGTTCGTGACCAAGTAAAAGACAGATAAAAGTACAGGAGTAGAAAAAACACATTAACAAACGATGACTCTCTTTATATTTGTATGTAAAGCCGTCCGACCCTAATCACCTATGTATTCTTTATTTTCTAAAATGCTTCATAATCACATGTTGCACCGCCGCCGACGCGCAGAGCGAGGACTGGAAAGCGACATCACGCGAGTGCGTCGTCTCACGGCCTCTTCTCTCCGTCGTCTTCGTTTCGTGTAAGGATCTTAAAATAAATAGCCGGACGGAATCTGAGAAAGAACTGAAGCATGTCTAATAAGCCGGCTACCTATGTGTGCGTGCTGCTCGCAATAGGAAAAATCTAGTTGATGTGTGCGTGCGGTAAGTACAAGCAGCCGGCTTATTAAAAATGGCTTCAGTTCTCTGTTGGCGTGGCTCCGTCCGGCTATTTGTTTTAAGGTCCATGGTTTTGTGTCTATCACAAATCCTCTATTATGCGTTCAGAAACCGTATATAACAACCATCATTATTGCAACCAGTAATGTAACATCAGTGTGTTATCTGTGCCAGTGTTATTATAATAAATGAAAAATCATAATAACATCGAAATTAATACTATTATGAAAAGTTTGTTAGTCGTGATTTGAAATCTAGTCGGCCATGTTGGCAGTGGAGTAAGTGTACGCCCTGAGTGGCGAGTGTCGAGCGTCGCGTCCAGCGACGCGTCCGGCGTGGCGGGCAACGTGTATGGGTACACTTAGTGTACGAACTGAGTGGACGCTCGAGCGGGGCGTGCAGCGGGGCGTTCATGTTAAACATAAACAAATGTATGTAAGCGTCCTGAGTGTGCGCTGCACAAAACCCGTACACGCTGCCCGCCACGCCGGACGCGACGCTGGACGCGACGCTCGACGCTCGCCACTCAGGCCGTACACTAAGTGGAGAAGTATAGGAGGCCTACAGCCCGCTTTTTGTTATTTTTTTCGATCAGGGGTGGTGCATTTTAAGCTATGGTAGTTGAGTGGTAGGTACATCACATGCACCTTTCAACCAGTAGTCGTAGGTTCGAATCCTGGCTCGTACCAATAAGTTTATCGGAGCTTATGTACGAAATATTATTAGATATTTAACATTAGCTTTTCAGTGAAAGAAAAACATCGGGAGCAAAGAAATTCAAAGGCTGTAGTCCCCAATCTGCAGGGGGCTAACGTGGCGACTACAGCCCATTCACTCATCTATGAGAGTAGGCCTGTGCCCAGCAGTGGGACGTATACATATAGGCTGATGATGAAGCATAAACTCGTTAGCTGGATTGAAAATGAGATAGAAACACCCCGCAACCCCCTCAATAAGATTTTAGTTCAACCACACCACGGGTATAGTCGTGCGCTAGTTTGAAATAAATGTATTCTTCTTCTTCTTCCTCGTTTCCTCCTGATTGAGGGTCGTAAGGTCGTAACCACATGAGGCCGTTGCTCTAAGCACCAAAGATCTCCACTCCACACGGTCTTCTGCCTTCCAAATCGACGCCTAAGAATTTTACGGCATCGGCCCATCAGGTCGGGAATCTTCCACGTCCCCTGTTTTCTTCCACAATGACTACGACACTATAAATACATAAATTTAAACTAAGTATACAAATTTATTGAGTATAGTAGGTATTTTATAATGTCTGCGTCAAGGAAAAGGAGCACTCCGTTTACGAGACAAGTAAGTTATGAGTAGGTACTGAGCTCAGTGAGCTCTTTAGCAATAAGACCGCATTTTGTTTTTCTATAATTTTTGTCCTTTAGTCCACCTTCACAATGGGCTCAGTGGTATTTAGAATACCTAGATTTTTAGTTAGACCATACAACACGAGTTAAGATTGTTGTTTCATAACTAGTTGTAAAAGCAGATCATATTTCTTCTTTCTTAACTAAAATAATTTCGAATGACAGTTATGAAAGGCCACTTTTTATTCCATTTTAATAACTAGTTATCAAAGAAGGAATAAAAAGTTGTGAAAAATAGTTGTGAAGGTTTTTAGTAACGTAGCTGTTCGTGTCTTGGCAGTGGTTCGTGCCGGGTATGGTGTGCTGCAACGTCATCGGGCAAGGCTGCGCGGGTTCCCCGGCGTGCTGTTGCCGCAGCTGCAAGCGCCTGGCTCCACCATTGTCATCAATAAGGACCAGGCGTCCTGGATAGGTCAGTGAGGCTGTGGCACGGGCGTAGCCTAGAAGATGCTGTCCCACCCATTGCTCATGCAGCTCATTACTAAGATCAACCTTAGATATATTCTTGGTTTGTATACGCCTGCCCCCTCTTAACAAAATCCTAGCTACGCCCTTGGGCTGTGGGCTATAATAAATATAACGTCCGGCCGGCCGGCCAGGCCGATTGGGTAGCTGATAAATAATTAGGGTTGCGATGTGTGTGTATGTACTTGTGATTCGAGTCTCACAAAAACGAAAAGGATGTTTCCTGTTCATCAACGTTGGTTAAAATGTATTTTATGTCATAGCTTGATACATTTTGTATGCGCCAAACAACATTAGAAGTATCAAAAAATATACATTTTACGTAATTAATAGTTTAGTTTCGAAGATCAATGGCCGATTGCATGTTCAGCGAATTCTCATGTTGTTTTTACTTTTACGGAGAAGCGGGCGAATGAAATTTAAGCTTTCATACATTCTCATCATTGCCATTAGTAAAATGCCCTTACAATCAGTGGTCTAGCTAAAATGAGTGACACCCGGGGTGGATATCTATTTTGCCACCCCATAAGCCGCTTTTCGCGACCAGGGTGTGAGATGAGATTTTTTCTGAGTTTCGTTACGATTTTCCCCTATATTTAGTTTGGGCGTAACGAAACTGAGAAATTCAATCAAAACTTGTACGGAAAAGTTGGGACATTTTGGACAACTTTTTTTATTTCATAAACGAAAAGTGCTCATGTTTCTGAGTAAAATGGTATAAGACACACCATGATCAGACAAAAAAGTAAAAGGTAATTTTTTTCTGCAATTGACCCATTACCGGGCTCGTCGTGGCACTGGCCACCAGGTACGAGGTATACAAACATGTTCCATCGATCGGACCTAACCTAGGCCAACACATGCATAACCCTAGGCCAATCTTTATGCAAAGGCCAAGATTTCCACACACGTATTGAACTAAAAACGAATCACTCACGTCAGGGATCGGAAACCGTTCCGAGTAGAATACCGGTTTTGTTCATTGACACGAGAACGGAAAGGTTCTGGTTTTTGTTTGTGATCACCGGTTAAAGAACCGTTCTTTTGCGATACCGTTTTTTACTAAGTTCCGTTTCTGTGGAACGAAATTAAACGTTTTTCTCGTTGCGTAACAAGATAGAACGAGTTGCTATTTCTAATTTTACCTTGAGTTTGCCTGCGGGATATTTTGTTTTTCGGTATGCTGCGCACAATGATTTTGTATTTTTTGCTTTTGTGCGTTGCTTAGGTTGTTGTGTTGTTTTGTTACGGATTCATTCGGATTATAAAAGTAGTTTCGGACAATTAACCATTTTTCGTAGATAATTTAGTTAGCAAGTGTCTAGCGCGATGTATTTGGTATATGGTATACATATAACGAGATTAATTACACTCACGGTCAATTAATTCGGGTCATTTTCTAAGGACAATTATAATAGGAAATGACCAGAATTCATTGTTCGTGAGTGTATTTAATTATTTGTAGGTATAATTTTAATTTATATTACCGAGTGAAAAACAAGCATTCTGTCGACCTGATAGAACAAATTAACGTTCAAACTGTTCAAAGCAAAAGATTACACATGGGTGGTCAGTCTGGGGACTAAGATGTAGTGTCTGATGCACTGTTATACCTAATACATACTTATATTTAATTTGGATAAATTTAATGATTAGAGGCAGGTACATTTGTTTCGTCTTGACGAGTACTCTGTACCGAAATAATATCCAGGGTCTGATGATGGAGCCGGAAGGTCGGCATGGGAATTCCGTAATAAAACGTCGGAACCCCATCGTGTCTGGGCTCATTTGTTTTGTCTTGACGAGTACTCTAAACCGAAATGATATCCAGGGTCTGATGATGGAGCCGGAAGGTGGGCATGGGAACTCCGTAATAAAACGTCAGAACCCCGTCGTGTTTGGGCTCATTTGTTTTGTCTTGACGAGTACTCTGAACCGAAATGATATCCAGGGTCTGATGATGGAGCCGGAAGGTGGGCATGGGAACTCCGTAATAAAACGTCAGAACCCCATCGTGTTTGGGCTCATTTGTTTTTTCTTGACGAGTACTCTAAACCGAAATGATATCCAGGGTCTGATGATGGAGCCGGAAGGTGGGCATGGGAACTCCGTAATAAAACGTCAGAACCCCATCGTGTTTGGGCTCATTTGTTTTGTCTTGACGAGTACTCTGAACCGAAATGATATCCAGGGTCTGATGATGGAGCCGGAAGGTGGGCAAGGGAACTCCGTAATAAAACGTCGGAACCCCATCGTGTTTGGGCTCATTTGTTTTGTCTTGACGAATACTCTGAACCGAAATGATATCCAGGGTCTGATGATGGAGCCGGAAGGTGGGCATGGGAACTCCGTAATAAAACGTCAGAACCCCATCGTGTTTGGGCTCATTTGTTTTGTCTTGACGAGTACTCTAAAGTGAAATGATATCCAGGGTCTGATGATGGAGCCGGAAGGTGGGCATGGGAACTCCGTAATAAAACGTCAGAACCCCATCGTGTTTGGGCTCATTTGTTTTGTCTTGACGAGTACTCTGAACCGAAATGATATCCAGGGTCTGATGATGGAGCCGGAAGGTGGGCAAGGGAACTCCGTAATAAAACGTCGGAACCCCATCGTGTTTGGGCTCATTTGTTTTGTCTTGACGAATACTCTGAACCGAAATGATATCCAGGGTCTGATGATGGAGCCGGAAGGTGGCCATGGGAACTCCGTAATAAAATGTCGGAACCCCATCGTGTTTGGGCTCCATCATCAGACCCTGGATATCATCTCACTTTAGAGTACTCGTCAAGACAAAACAAATGAGCCCAAACACGAAGGGGTTCCGACATTTTATTACGGAGTTCCCATGCCCACCTTCCGGCTCCATCATCAGACCCTGGATATCATTTCGGTTCAAAGTATTCGTCAAGACAAAACAAATGAGCCCAAACACGAAGGGGTTCCGACATTTTATTACGGAGTTCCCATGGCCACCTTCCGGCTCCATCATCAGACCCTGGATATCATTTCACTTTAGAGTACTCGTCAAGACAAAACAAATGAGCCCAAACACGATGGGGTTCCGACGTTTAATTACGGAGTTCCCATGCCCACCTTCCGGCTCCATCATCAGACCCTGGATATCATTCTGGTTCCGAGTACTCGTCAAGACAAAATAAATGAGCTCAAACACGATGGGGTTCCGTCGTTTTATTACGGAGTTCCCATGGCCACATTCCGGCTCCATCATCAGACCCTAGATATCATTTCGATTCAGAGTACTCGTCAAGACAAAACAAATGAGCCCAAACACGAAGGGGTTCCGACATTTTATTACGGAGTTCCCATGGCCACCTTCCGGCTCCATCATCAGACCCTGGATATCATTTCACTTTAGAGTACTCGTCAAGACAAAACAAATGAGCCCAAACACGATGGGGTTCCGACGTTTAATTACGGAGTTCCCATGCCCACCTTCCGGCTCCATCATCAGACCCTGGATATCATTCTGGTTCCGAGTACTCGTCAAGACAAAATAAATGAGCTCAAACACGATGGGGTTCCGTCGTTTTATTACGGAGTTCCCATGGCCACATTCCGGCTCCATCATCAGACCCTAGATATCATTTCGATTCAGAGTACTCGTCAAGACAAAACAAATGAGCCCAAACACGATGGGGTTCCGACGTTTTATTACGGAGTTCCCATGCCCACCTTCCGGCTCCATCATCAGACCCTGGATATCATTCTGGTTCAGAGTACTTGTCAAGACAAAATAAATGAGCTCAAACACGATGGGGTTCCGACGTTTTATTACGGAGTTCCCATGGCCACATTCCGGCTCCATCATCAGAACCTGGATATTATTTCGGTTCAGAGTACTCGTCAAGACGAAATAAATGTACTTGCCTCTAATCATTAAATTTATCCAAATTAAATATAAGTATGTATTAGGTAGGTATACCAGTGCATCAGACACTACATCTTTGTCCCTAGACTGACTTTTGCTTTGAAGAGTTTGAACGTTAATTAAACAAAAATATCAATAACGCGGTAATAATATAAGTAACGCCTGACTCAATCAATCAGTTTGATTGAACGTTTTTTTTTTTGACAGTGACTTCTTTATTGAAAGAAAGTACAGTAAACTAACAAATACATAGAAGATAAAATTTAAATTTCCTAAAACTAAATAAACCTAAAAACTAAATTAAACTACCTAAATTAAAATACCTAAAATACAATAAAAATATTGCAAAAAGAAGAACGTTATTTGTATTATTTAATTTTGCATTCAGTTTGTTCTGTCAGGTAGACAGAATGCTTGTTTGTCACTCGGTAGTATAGAAATACCTGCAAATAATTAATCTAGTTAAAAAATTACTATGTATCATCTTTAAAAACTTAATATCACAAAACAAACAATATTATAATAAAGAGCGTGCGCGCTTCAACACTCAGAATTTAAACTTTCCCGACAAAAATTGAAAATAAATACATCGCGCTATGCGACGCGCTACAAAACACGGAATTTGACCTTGTAAATGCCGGCGCACATCGTCACCACCCCTGCGAGCCCCTCGGCGAGCTCGGCTCGTCGAGAATACCGGTTTTTATTCTCATCAGGAACGTTATCATTTCGTTCTTCATCACTTAGCGATCACCGAAATATTCCGTTCCGTTCCATCAAAATACCGGTTGTAGCACGAACGGAGTAAAATAACGGTATTTCAACGAAATAAAACGGTAATTCGATACCGGTTCCGATCCCTGACTCACGTTATACAAAAGACTCATCCACTCGACACGTTTCGGGAGCATTCGGCATTCCCTTAATCATGAGTAGTATTCGCGAACGCTGCCCGACGACTTTCTAGTTTCCACGCTAAAATGTTGCAGTGTCGCCTCGCATCGTGCCGCGTTAGTGCGTTTTACCTCATACAATTTAATACAAAGAATAAAAGTGTAGCGTTTTGCGCGTTCGGACCTTTAAGCCATAAAGGCATTATTAAAGTTCCTGTTGTAATTTACTTCACTGATATTTATGGATGACTAGCTCACTCCTTTATCTCTCCCTTTTAAGGTTCTACTGGTCAGCAGAATTCTACAAGGTTGCTCATACGGCATGCTCGTGCCGCTCCGCCCCATCCTGGTCGGCGAGTACACGAGCCCTCCCTACCGCGGTGGATTCCTCACTATCATCTCGCTGGCCCAAACCTGCGGAATCTTGCTAGTTCATCTAATTGGCTCACTCATTAGTTATCAGATGACTGCTTTGGCCTCGATGGTTTTCTCTTTTATCAGCCTCGTCATGACGATTTACTCCCCCGAGTCCCCAAGTTGGTTTTTAACTCAAGGACAATGGCTAAGAGGGGAGGAAGAAATACCCGAATTAGAGAAGATGATACAGACCAGTAAGCATATGGAGAAAAGAAGAACAAAAAATATTCTTAAAGAGGTAATCAATAATCATAGTAGCGAAGAAGAAGGAATTCTATAAGCCCGTTATCATCGTGTTGTCTTTGTTCATTAATTTGGTTTTAGGAGGCCGTTAGTGATAATGGTGGTATACTTAATCTGCTGATCTGCCGCCATAACGTAAAAGGGCATAAGTAACATTTTTTTCGACACTGAGTTATATACATATTCGGAATCAGCGAAATTTACTGATTCCGAATATGTAAACATCTTGGTGTCGAAAAAAAATGTTAGATGTGCCCTTTTCCGTTATGGCGGCAGTGATGGGCGCTTATGCTGATGTCCAGGTTTGGATGGTGGTACTATAGACGTGTAGGATATTGTCTTCAGTGTCTTTGCTGTGTATGTGATACATAAGATTAGAAGAAGAACCATGTTTTTCACCACTGGCACGCTCAATGTCAGCACCAAGCTGTCCATGGGTGCTTACGTCTTTCCTAAAAGTCAAGGTTTACTTCATTTCGACTCGCTGTTGATATCTGGCGTCGTCGTCAGCCTGCACACCTTGTCCATAGCCATGGGCATGTCACCGCTTCCCAGCGTTATATCTGGTGAAGTCTTCCTCCTACAATACAGGAGTCATGGTGGAAGCATTAGTACAGCGCCAGTATACGTAGCATTATTTGTTTTCCTAAAAACCTTCCCTAATATGAGTATGCATGGAGCGTTTACTTTATACGGCGGGATAATAGTGATGTTTCTGGTGGTCATATGGTTCCTGATGCCAGAGACGAGCGACAGAACGGTGCAGCAGATAGAGGAGCATTTCAGAGGGAGGCCTGTTTATGACTCTGTAACTGACGTTAAGGAAATAGAACTATTAAAAACATGTAAAGAGCAAACGTCTGCTAAAATATAAGTAGACGAGCTTTCTGTGTGATTATTTTGTCCTCTCAATATTTTCTGGAAAAGATCCGCTTTGTTTAAGCATAGGTATTTTGTGTGCCATCCTGAAGATCATAGCAAGAAGACTAAAATGCACTTATGGTCTCTATTTTAAAATCAATTGTGCAGTAATATTTAAACTTTCTCTTTATAGTTTAAGTTAAGTTTAAGTTACTTTGTTAAAAATACAATGGATGAAATTAAATAAAAAAAAAACGTTACCTATTGGTGTAATTACTGTTAGGTTAATTGCTAATTCGGCTTTTGTAAATCTATACATAAGTACAGGGTGATGGTGATTCGGGAGACGTGAGCGAAACCAACTCTACCTACGGATTCAGTAAATGTTAATAGATAGATTACCCCCGTATTTAAGTGAACACCCACACCTTTTCGGGCTACGACGTGCAACGCAATCTGAGCAAAGATTACGAGTGCCTACCAGGCGGGTTCTTGGTAGCGAAAGTGTTAAGCTGATTCGAGTCCCACAAAAACGAAAAGGGGATTAAGAATTCATTTTAAGCTGGAATTCTGGAACGTTTCGAGTGGATGAGACGACACATCCACTCGACACGTTTTGGGAGCATTCGGCATTCCCTTAATCATGAGTAGTATTCGCGACTGCTGCCCGACGACTTTCTAGTTTCCACGCTAAAATGTTGCAGTGTCGCGTCGCATCGCGCCGCGTTAGTGCGTTTTATCTCATACAATTTAATACAAAGAATAAAAGTGTAGCGTATTGTGCGTTCGGACCTTTAAGCCATAAAGGCATGATTAAAATTCCTGTACTTCACTGATATTTATGGATGACTAGCTCACTCGTTTATCTCTCCCTTTTAAGATTCTACTGGTCAGCAGAATTCTACAAGGTTGCTCATACGGCATGCTTGTATTTATATCAGCCATACAATAGAAATACGAATACATATTCTGTGAACATAATAATATCAAGCATCTAACTTACCATTATTAAAATCAAGAAAAATGACGCGAAAAAAACACATTTCTCGTATGGAGGGAGACCCTTTTTTATTTAAATTATTTGTTGTCATAGTGGCAATAAAAATACAAATTCTGTGAACATATCAAACATTACCATTATTAAAAAAATCGAGCTATACATGCTAATAAAAACGTTTCTTGTATGGAGACCCCTTTTAATTCTTGATTTTATTTTCTTTTTATTATTTTGTATTTTAGCGACAGAACAAATACATATTATGTAAAAATTTCAAGTCTCTATCTATTATATTACGGTTCAAAAGATACAGCCCTGGCAGACCGACAGAAACACTTTTCCTGTACGGGGAGTTAGGGACTTGAGAACCCCCTCTTATTTTTAATGTTATTTTGTTTTTTATTATTTTTTGTTATAGCGGCAATAGAAATACACATTCTGTGAAAATTTCAAGTCTTTGCCTATTACCACAATTACGGTTCAAGCGATAGAGCCCTGTGACACACGGATAGACGGACAGCAGAGGCTTAGTAATAGGGTTCTGTTTATACCCTTTGGCTACGGAACCTTAAAAAGTTGATGTTTGTTTAGAGTCTGGCTAATGAAAGATGAGACTAAAAAATAGCGGCAAATTTAAAAAAACAACGGGTTGCAACACTGTTTATAGGGTGACAAAAACGGTAATGATACTTGGGCGATTTTTGATTTGTTTTCACTTTTTTAATTCTTCCGATTTTTGTGAAAATTAGTAAGTACATAGTTTTTATTAGAGTGTTAGTGTTTATTTATGATATATATTTACTCCCCACATTAGCCACGGAAAGAAAAGCAAAAACAATTCAGTAAGTATTTTCGGAAACTGTTACTTTCTTATGTTGCATATTGAGTATCAAAATCACCACGGCATACTATCCTCAGAAATCTAATGACGTTTGACACATTTGACGTTTGTATAATGTCGCCATTTAAAAAGTTTTGAATAAATGTCAGTCTCATCTTTCATTAGCCAGACTCTAGTTGCTATGCACAATCTCTCCATGTGTGTACTTGTAGCGGAAATTTTCGCATATGCATAGTATTAAGCGACTGATACCTACATTTGCTCTTTAAGCTACTGATATATTTCCTCATTAAGCTACTGACACATTTTCACATTACCAGACTAAGGTCTCTCGCGGGGGCTAAGTTTAGTACTAGTAGCCGCGCGGCGAAATCGCGAAGAGCCGCTGAAGCCGCTCCTGCCTGTGCTTACTAGCAATTGTGTCAATTCGTTTGCTTTGAGTATGCTTACTTATTAAAGGTGGGTTTAGACCAAACGAATTCTAAAACATTTTTCATCACACTTGCTCGAAAATGGTGCATTACACGTAGGTTTTGCGGGCCGTAAATGAGCTATTACGCCCTAGGGCGTAATGGTTTTCTTTTTAAATTTGAAACGCTGGTTCTGTTTTACTCTTATTTGTCATGTTCAAAGGAAACGCCAACTTACTTTTTTAACTTTTATCACTGAAATATTTATTTAAAGAGAACTGGTATTGCAAATACATGTAAACACATATTTCTGTAACATTAATTAAATGTTTCAATAGTGTATTTCAGTGTTTTGCAATTATAAAATCAACCGTTTTAGGTCTGTACCGCTATGGTTTCCGAACGTTGCGCATTGTCTATGGATATGTCACTAATGCCACTGTCAGTTTTACAATTTTATTTAGGTTAAGTAAGGTTAATTTTAATTAGATTTCCTCACAAGTGTGATGAAAAACATTGTGTGTGCCACGGGCGGTAAAGGAATTACAAACTCGTGTTATTAAAGCCCTCGGCTTCGCCTCGGCCTTGTAACAAACACTCGTTTGTAATTCCTTACCTACCGCCCTTGATACACAATGTACTATTTAACCCCACTCTACCAAATTCTTTGTGTGTACACAAAGAATTTGGTAGAGTGGGGTTAGAATTCGTTTGGTCTAAATCCACCTTAACATGCTCAACGCTGCAGAGCATGGTGATTTTAAGTTTAAACATGCTTGTTTCTGAGCAAATGTATTCAGTAGTAAACCGCTTAAAGGTTTTGGAAACGATCAATAATCATTTTAATGATCGTCTTTGAGACCTCTTGCGGCAAATTAATCTCGGACAAAAATATAGATTTCGGAACGTATCCAAATATATTCTCCCGCGAAAATTTGACATTTGACGTTTGGTTTGGGACGCCGTGGTGGAATGGGTTGAAGGAATGTGGAATTATCAATCAGCTCAGCTGATGTATTAGACTCAAACTCATTACGAGTATTTGAATTATTTTTTAAACATAGTTTAAATTACAATATTTAATTGTTGAGTAATATTGTCATAAAAACAAGCAAGTGACATGAATGTATCAGATAATGAAGCTGTAAGTACCCTGTCTGATATTGAATATTGTCGTTTATACATAACCAAACAAAGAGACTTCGTACACTCCAACAATATTATAACGGATTTTGCTGTTATAGTATTTCTGTGACTCATGTAGGATTTTTTTTATTCATACCATTCGAAGAAACTTAACGTATCTTCTAAGAGCTGAACTTTTTGTCTATAGTACAATGATTTTAAAAATAAAAGAAGTAATGTTACGTAGGACGATACATCTAGCGTGGAGAGTACATCAAATACAGATAACACGTCTAGAAGTGAGACTCCAACGAACACGCGTGCCAAGAAACGACGACGCGGGAAAAAGAAGACTGCCACAAAGCCCGTGAAGCCACCTTACAAGTTCAAGTAAGTTTAGGTTTTTATTAGTTAAAAGTATTGGGGAACAATCTTAACCGATTCGTTGCGGATGGCACGACAGGCGTGTCATGAAGGTTAGTGTGTGGCGTCATTTCGCACTGAAAGGGTTAACTTATATAGATAAATTTACACTTAAATAGATAATAAAATCTGTTACTCGGGAACAAATCGATGACAAAAAGCAGAAACGTAGTAACTGCCAAAGGAGACCATGGCGGTTACAATGTTTCCGTTTTTTGCCATCGAAATACTCATGCTCTTAACACAAATATTTTGCTCTTACCAGGATTTGAACCCGGACCCTCTAGCTTCGTAAGCAGTGTCACTTCCACTAAGTTAAATGTGTCATCAAAAAACTTACATTTACTTGCCAATCCACCATGCAGCAATGATATAGTGGCAGTAACTTATACAGATGACACGGCCCAGCTAGTGAGCCATAAAGATCCAACTGTGGCAACTGAAAAAACTTCTAACCCATTTATACAGAATGCAGACAGACAGCTAGATCTGGGACACTCTAGGGATCAAGGACGCTGGTGCCTTTCGAAACAATAATAGAAAAAAATCTGATTACTACTTGAATAGTAGACTGCAGAGAAAACTTATGTAAAAAAATTGTGATCATTATTTTGTGAGAAAAGTTTATTTTTATCTCACTCTCTCAATAAACTTCAGTTTTCTATTTTTATTTGATGATTGATTGACTAATAAAAACATAATAATTGCTCTGGCTTAGGCGGATAAAATTATCCTATATGTTAACCGGGGTTGTAATCTAAATTTTTGTTTCCGAATATATCTTGCTGCCCCTTGAAATTGCCACCCAAGGCTTGCCTTCAAAGATCAGTTTGCTTCACCCTAGATCTGGTCCTGAATTTATTACAAAAAGACTGTCTTCTGCCAGTCTTCCAATAAGTGCTCACACAATTTTTGGGTTACTAAGAATGCTCATTTCAATTAAACTTTTCTTTTTTTCATGTAGTTGTAGTGCCAAAGAAGACCATGGCCAGCCATTATTTGGCTGTCAGTTCAATCACCACCTTGGAGAAAATGAGCCGCAGGTGTTTGCAGTTGTGGGTAGTAACAGAGTCTCCATTTACGAGTGCCCAGACTCTGGAGGATTCAAGTTGTTGCAGTGCTATGCAGATCCTGATGTAAGAGTTAGGCACGAACCATAAATCGCGTTTCGTACGCGACGTTATTGCATTTATGCCACACCTGGCCATAAAGTGGCTTTTTCCGCGCACGCTGCGCGTACGGAAAAAGGCGCTTTCTGGCCAAGTGTAGACATAAAATGATGTACACAACACGGGAGGTAATAAAGAAAGGCCGAGATCGCAGAAGTTTGCGGCCCGAGCTGCAAGCGAGGGACGTAAATATGCGATCGAGGGTTCAGTTTGAATATCAAGCACAGGTATCTACTGATCTGAATATCTGATCTTTGAGCCAGTTCATTTGGAACATTATTGATAATGAAGAAATTTGTAGAAGAACTAAGGTAACCGACAGAGCTGCCAGAGTTAGCCAGTTAATGTGGCAATGGGCTGGGCATATAGCTCGAAGAACCGATGGCCGATGGAGCATAAAGGTTCTCGAGTGGAAACCACAAACCGGGAGACGCAACGCAACATAGGTCGGTCCGCACAAGATGCTCTGACGACCTGGTCGCCGAAAGTCGATGGAGGCAAGAGACGTGCGACCATTCCTTGTGGAAGTATTTGGGGGAGAGCTATGTTCAGCAGTGGACGTATCAAGGTTGAAATGATGATGATGATTGATAATTTTCAACTTTCTGATTAACAAAAGTTGTTACACTAGGTCGACGAAACATTCTACACATGCGCATGGTCGTACGAGGAGGAGACGGGACTACCGCTGCTGGCGGTGGCGGGGTCGCGCGGGGTGGTCCGCGTGTTCAAGCCGTCCACGCACTCCTGCATCAAGCACTATATCGGGCACGGGCACGCCATCAACGAGGTCAAGTTCCATCCGCGCGACCCCAACCTCCTCCTCTCCGCGAGTAAGGACCACGCGCTCCGCCTCTGGAACATCATGACCGACGTCTGCATCGCCATCTTCGGGGGCGTCGAGGGACACCGCGACGAGGTCTTGAGTGCTGACTTCGATCTGAAGGGCGAGCGGATCATGTCCTGTGGCATGGACCATTCTTTAAAACTCTGGCGCCTCGACAAGCCCTCCATGCACGAGGCCATCAAACAGAGCTACTCGTTCAACCCGCACCGCGCCCTCAGACCCTTCAATTCGCTGAAAGAACACTTCCCAGACTTCTCGACGAGAGACATACACAGGAATTACGTCGATTGCGTCAGATGGATGGGCGATCTTATTCTATCGAAGGTAAAAATTAAGCAAAGTTTTATATGGAAAATGTTTGTAATACAGCACATAAGTTTTAAATGATACTTGTTCTACAGTCGTGTGAAAACGCGATAATCTGCTGGAAGCCGGGGCGGCTGGAAGACGCGGAGCCTCGGCCCGGCGACAGCTCCGTCACCGTCGTGCATCGTTTCGACTACAAGGAGTGCGAGATCTGGTTCATCCGCTTCGCCGTCGACTACAGCCAGCGGGTGAGTCTCTTACGATTTATAGTTCCTTATCACACTGAAGATTTGCGAACAAGCCATTTTTAGGATTCCGTACCAAAATGGTAAAAAAGGAACCCTTATGGTGCGACTCTGTCTGTCTGTCTGTCCGTCTGTCACAGTCGGATATCTCAGGAACTACTGCTGCTATCGATTTGAATTTTGGAATAGTTTTAAAAGTCACTAACCCGAGCCTACTGGATATAAAAAAAAATCTTATACCTACCTCCTAAACTTTTTTTAAAGGGAGGCGAAATGGGAGGTCGGAAATTTTAAGTTACTTGTGCTATTATATCGAGTGGGGTATCAAATGAAAGGGCATAATTAGGGATTGCAATCCGGTCCGGTGGATCCGGTAAAAAATCGCCGGATCCGGACTGGATCCGGTAGGCCCACAAAGACTGGAGATACCCCACAACAGACTTTCATGCGGAAAAAAACATTCAAATAGATGTACAATTGGACAGACTTCGTATTTATTTTATTACTATGGATAAGACTCTGTTATTGCTCGCGTGAGCGAGCGTTCAGCTTCCAGCCTTCTACGTAAGTTTGCACGTTCGCGGGTTTTGAGTTTGAGCCTAGACGCGAGTCTTCTTTATTTGTTTTAAATATTACGGGATTAAGGTACTATACAGGATGTTACATTTTTTTAAACTAATGCGCGCTGCCACTAAGCGGTCATTCATTAATTGCGTAAAGTATAACTACTAGGGGAGGGAGGGGTTTTAAAAATATCTACATGCCCTTATCTCGGGGAGGAGAGGCCTAAACGCAATTCTTACGTAATATTTTACGTCAATATGTGCGACTTTTAACATAGAGCGATGCGGGCGAACAGGGGTAGGGGCAGGTTTCTCGGACTCCTTATATGGGAGCAGGGGGGTCAGAATTGGTCAAAATCGTCCTTACGTAATTCATGAATAGCCCCTAAGTACATTAGTCCAAATTAAAAGATGTCAATGATCCACTATTTTGACGTAGACACTAAATTCACTTGACATTTAGTTTGTGTGCTGAAGATGCTCCTGAGATTTTTTTAACGGCCATTCTCACGAAGTATGACTGCGTCTAATTACCGCGTCTCCATACATTCAGTATGAACACAGCGTCGCGGTAATTAGGTGACCGCAGACATACTTCGTGAGAATGGCCGTTAAATATTATTACGAATCACGATCTTCATCGAGACATGTACAGCTAAACTGTTTACTTGTATGTACAGGTGATCGCGCTTGGCAACCAGTGCGGCAAGACGATGGTGTGGGAGCTCGGCAACGTGGCGGGCGGCTCCCGCGTCGCGCAGCTGCAGCACCCGCGCTGCGTGGCCGCCGTGCGACAGGTACCGTGCCGTGATATTTAGAAGCCCGGCAACTAGTTTCTTAAAAATTTCGTTACTCAAATGTTATCTGAACGAGATAGCTCTCTAGTGGTAAAAGAGCTTATGTACACCGTGTTTTTATTGATTTCCGTTAACTTGGAGGGCACATTTTTCAGATCTAAATAAGTTAATTTCTCCAAGCAACAAATGTAACTCATACCGTTTATAAAATATTCATAATCTTAATTTAATCACCAACCAGTATAAATGAGCTGTCATAATTTCAACACTGTCATAGTTGACATTAATTTTTGACTAACTCAAGTGTCTTTTAAAATGGTCATCAACTCAATATTAATTTACTTTGTATGAAAAGTAAAAAAAAAAATTTCGAATTTAACAAAAAGCGATATAACAGGTAGCTTCTGTTGACGTACGAAGCAACGTGTCGAATTTAACGGAAATAAATAAACACGGTGTATATTTCTTTTGATCATGATGAAGTGTATTGTATAGTTCTAATATTACGACGTGGCATTCACAGGTGACGCTATCACGCAACGGTAAAGTGCTACTGGCATGCTGCGACGACGGCACCATCTGGCGATGGGACCGCGTCAATAACAACACCGTTAACTAGGAGCGATTTTCTCTTCCGCGATTATTGAAAATGACTCCGTGACAACTACGTCAGCTGAGCTGTGTGGCGCTTTGATCCTTAATTTACGGTCAGATATCTCCAGACTGACTGGTATGTGGACTGTGAAATGTTTAAGTTTTAAGACTTATTGACATTCTGATACCCTTATATTTTGTGATACTTTAACAAATAAACATGGGACTGTTTTAGTTTTATGCCTTTTATTATTACTACGACGACTATAATGTCGAAAATAACCAAAGGATTAGGATATATCGAAATAACTGTAATTTTCATTACAGCTCTTTCTCATTATATCAACGGCGCTGTGTGGTGCGAGGATGCCAAACTATAAATAAAACAACACAATTCTATGACAAATTTTATTTAATGACTAACAAATCCTAAATTTAACTAAATGAATCACAGGGGCCAAGGTGTTATCTCGTGTCCTCTACTCGTTAACGTACATGTTGCGTCTAATAACGTGACCTAGTACATAACCACTTCTTTCTAAACTAACACCGATATAATAAACCTATTGTTCACTACTTAACCATAACATACGCGTTCCGATTCGGTGTCGATTGGAGAGTGAAGAAAAAATGGCGAATGAAGATCATTCAATAGTACATTCGAATGACTTAATTATACTTATTCATACATAAAGTAAGAACAGCATAGTGTTTCAAGTCCAGCACTTGGGATACAAGCAAAGTTGAGCAAATTGTGCCTCTACAGCTAAAGACAATGCAATAATGTATTGTCGACATATTTTTAATACAACCTGTAAAATGTAACAATGTGGAATTTTATTTGTGATTATTAAGAATCATTAATTAATTAAGTAAATTTAAGTTTTTCCCTTCACTCCTCACGACCCCGAGCCCGATTATAGGTACTTAACATTCTAATCCACGACAGTGTAATTGATTTTAGTAATTTTCAATTTAATTCAGTCTTTAATTTTTATTTTAATCAAACGAACAATAAAGACTGTTATCAGAAACAATAACCAATGTACATTTTTTTAAATTCATTCAATATCAATGTACTTAAATTACAACGTTCATCTGAAGACTTTTTATTAGAATACAATTAAACCTTGAGTTAGATTGGCCTGCATATACCAATAACGCTTGACTGGTGACTTACTGAACTTATTTTGGTTTTCTTTGTTTTGAATTGTTGTGATTTGGCGAATCTTATAATATGAAACCAATACTAAATTTATTGTAGTTTCTTTTCAATATTGGACAACGATAAATGCATGCAAAGCATCACATAGGTCTTTGTTGTCAGATCCTTTTTTATCTTGTTGTGTATATGTGCCTTGCTGCTATGCAAATGCCTCTATATTTCCATATCCGCCTGTCAGTTGCAAGAACAATCTGGTCCGTTGTCAAGGAAGGTGCCCAGATCGCCCCTCTATTAGGCACTTGTCCCACCAAGAGCGAGGAAGCGATTAGCTAGCGGCGATTTTCTCGCCCAAGAAACGAACAAAAGATAAGGATCCTGTGTTAGTAAAAGAGACACATATATTAATAGTTCATCGCTGGCTGTTCACACTGCCGGCGAGTAAATTTTCTAAGAGAATTCACTCGCCCGCGAAGAAAAAACTCGCCAATCGCTACTCGCTGCTCGTTGGTCGCCGCTGGTGGGACTAGTGCCTTATATATTGGATAAACAATATGGGATAACTTGACGTTCACGGGCGTACATCTGATGTGAATACTGACGGCATAGCAATTTTAACCAAGTTACACGTGTTCTAATTGACGCTTCTATGAAATTAATGATTACATAACCAAAGTCACAAATAGGAAGGTATATTCAGTATAGAACTGAATCCCTTAAACAACTGGGACGAGCGTCTATCTCTTGTACAGTGGCGTGCGAGGAGATTCATGTGTCGCGTGACGAGCGAAGTAACAGCAACTGAACTCATGAATTTTTCGAAACACTATTGACGTAAACTGCGATTTGGCAGATTCCATATTGCACCAGTCATGTTTTATTAGTAGATGGCAGCCGCTGTATTGTACACCTAAACTAACCCACGCAATCATACAAAGGATAAGCAACCATACAAAACATCACAGTCACAACAAAGACATTGAGCTTGACGATACAAAACGTGACGGCAAACACCTCGACTAGTATCGTTAGTGATAAATTAACTGCTTCTACACATAGCCTCGCGTCCCTCTCTAGTCCATATCTTCAGGATAATTGACTAGTAAATACGTACCTGTCTAATACATAGTTGTCTCAAAGGTCATAGTGAACACGAGGCTATGCGCGTAATTTATTCAGAAACGTTTAAGTATCTTAGAGAAGAGATCAATATTAGTACATTACTTACCTAGAGGTAAAACATAGAATGTCTCAGATCGCAGGTATTTGACGCCCGAGCCGAAGGCAAGGTCGATAAATATGCGATCTGAGGCTTTCTTTATTACCTCCCGTGGTAAGTACAAAAATTTACGCCTCTCTGGCCAGGAAGTGGGAATTTCCGCACGCGTAGCGTTCGGTAATTGCCACTTTATGGCCAGATGTGACGTAAATGTTTATTTCACTGTGGGAATGTAAAATTATACCTATTAACAACTTGACAAAACGCACTATAGTCGGACTACGCTAAGTTCGCAGAGGTCGAAAAAAGATTTTATTAAAAAATATATATATGGCAACATGGGGAAACTACAGCAAGAGGAATTTTTATTCTTGGTACTTCGCAATAATTCTTCCCTTCAATACAAAATGTGTCTACAATACCTACTGAAATAAATATCTGAGTCAATCTTACACACATCGATCAAGTTCCAACCAAACTAAGTGATTTATTCCAGGTTCTTGGATAATTTCTATGTTTTTAAGTATTATATTTAAAAATGTACCTACATGTATACAAGCATTGCTTAGTTTGGTTGGGACTAGATCGATTTGTGCAAGACTGTCCTGAATATTTATTTCACTTGGTATGTAGACACATTATATACTTATTAAACGGAAAGATATTTGCCTAGTATCAAGACTAATTAATCCTCGTTCTTGTGATGTTGCCATATGATTTTTTTTAAATAAAACCTTTTTTTGACCTCTGCAAACTTAGCGTAGTCGCACTCTATCCGTGTTAAAATTGACTGAAGCAATTAAAGGTTTCGTTCATTGGTAAATTTTGAACGTAGGTATCACTGTATCGAAGATGAGATCAGGTTATTGCGTTTTAGCACCATGCAACTGCAGCGTTCGTTTGCTGTGCTAGGGCGCCTCTGTATGTGACCAATAAACAAGGCACTATACGCTTTAAGGTTGAACGTTTCAGAGAATTTTCATACAAATTTCAGTCCCGTTTTTCTCCAGCCGTGATCATTTTCTGTATTTGAAACATTATTAGTTCGATAGTACTTTTCATTCTGATTCCGCCAATAAGAAAAAAATACCGAAAAAATGAGAAATATTCTAAATAAATCCATTTGAAAACTAATAAAATTTCGATCAAACCGTTGTTTGTGTGAGTGTAGAGTATCGTGTCGGTGTAAACAAAAGGGCGGCATTTATCAACAACAGCTGATTCTAGGTGTCAAAAGAATGCCTAGATTGTATAAAACCTACTCCTAAAACTTCTGGCCGCTAAGCTAATAAAAATTTAAAAATAAAGTGCTGTCAGTCGGTGTCGAAGTTTATCTCCATCAACAAATTTCATTTCCTAAACTGATTTCAAGATGAAGGTGGTAGTATTACATTGTAACCGTTTTTATCGTATAGATAAAAATTTTACAAATAATTGAGTTATTTTTTTTCTATGGATATAAATACGAGCTCTTATTCTTAGTAAAAAATATTGGATTTTTCAATGCAGTCCATTAGTTTTAAAAGCTAAAAGAGTTTGCTATCATTGACCATAAATGTATCGTTTGAAAAAAACCTTTTTCGTTACTGCACTCCCATGCTCGATTAAAAAAATATGTTGCCTACAACAGTCACATTTATATTTGAAGTTGTCAAAATTTTTCATACAATAGCAAAGATATTCCTTGTTATTAATTTTATTATTTGAATAGAAAACAATGGAAAGTAAATTTTTGGTCAGCCGTTATTAAAATTGATCCGCAAAAAAAAATAAGCAGTTAAATCATTTGGGCAGCATACAAAGATTTGGCTCGCAATAAATAAAATCGGGCGGCAACTCTTGTTCAGCAAACAGTTTAAAAACGGTTAACATTTTAACCAATATTAATCTGCTTTTTTTATCATTTGGCTGCCTAATAAACAGTCGAGCTGCAAAATAATTACTTGGGTAGCAAGATTTTACAATTGGTCAGCAGAGAGTTTAATTGAGATATACAGGGTGTCACTGTGATATATACTGGGTATCACTGTGATATATACAGGGTGTCACCGTGTTATATACAGGGTGTCACTGTGATAGATACAGGATGTCACTGTGATATATACAGGGTGTCACTGTGCTATATACAGGGTGTCACTGTAATGTATACAGGGTGTCACTGTGATAGATACAGGATGTCACTGTGATATATACAGGGTGTCACTGTGTTATATGTATACAGGGTGTCACTGTAATGTATACAGGATGTTACTGTGATATATACAGAATGTCATTGTGATATATACAGGGTGCCATTGTGTTATATACAGGGTGTCACTGTGATAGATACAGGATGTCACTGTCAGCAGAGAAAACATGTCTGTAAGCAGTTTAATTGAAATATACAGGGTGTCACTGTGATATATACAGGGTGTCACTATGTTATATACAGGGTGTCACTGTGATAGATACAGGATGTCACTGTGATATATACAGGGTGTCACTGTGTTATATACAGGGTGTCACTGTAATGTATACAGGGTGTCACTCTAAAAACGAAACAGCTCCCAAAAATAGGTAGGTTAGGGTTATTTTTTTTTTGATGACCCTAAAACGAAACGGCTCCCAAAAATAGGTAGGTTAGGGTTATTTTTTTGATGACCCTAAAAACGAAACGGCTCCCAAAAATAGGTAGGTTAGGGTTATTTTCTTTTTGATGACCCTAAAAACGAAACGGCTCTCAAAAATAGGTAGGTTAGGGTTATTTTTTTTGCTGACCCTAAAAACGAAACGATACACGTTGTGAATAAATAATATAACTTCTAAACATTATGAGATGTATAAAAAATCGAAATACCAATTTTATATGAGCCCATCACAGTGACACCCTGTATACATTACAGTGACACCCTGTATATAACACAGTGACACTATGTATATATCACAGTGACACCCTGTATATATCACAGTGACATCCTGTCCTGTATCTATCACAGTGACACCCTGTATATATCACAGTATCACTCTGTATCTATCACAGTGACACCCTGTATATATCACAGTTACATCCTGTATCTATCACAGTTACACCCTGTATATAACACAGTGACACCCTGTATATATCACAGTGACACCCTGTATATATCACAGTGACACCCTGTATATATCACAGTGACACCTGCTACTTGACAGCTGACAATTACCGAATGACAAAATGCGCACACTTTTGGCGGCAGAATAGTTGCGCCCAGTTAGGTTTTATTGCCCCCTTTTTTTTGATGAACAAAATGAAATATTTTGCTTACCTACTGATTGCTTACCAAAATTTGATTTACCGTAGATCGCTTAATGCAGCTCAAATATTTAATTTGCTGACCAAAATAATTTAGAGCAGATCAGTATATCATTAATTGCAGCCTGATTTATAAATGTTTGCTTACCATAAGTTGCTTGCCAACTAGCTATTTTGGCTGACCAAATACATATTTCTGCTGACCAAAATATGAATATTTTGCTGATCGATTAAATGATACCCGAAAACAATTAGTTAAATATTTCCTTGATCAACATTTTGCATACTACTTGAGTGGTAAGCCTGCCTGATGTGAAGTAGTCACCGGAGCGTACTGCCATTTTACTAAAAATAATGAAAACAAACGTACGCACACTCAAGACCAGATGGATTACCCAAGTAAATCCTAATTTGCGTCATCATCAGAAGTTCGTTGCCGTCACCCCTGCTATGAAAAGCTATAGCTCTGCATGGAGATGTTCGGCTGGAATCAGCCAGACTGGAGATCGCCTACCTAGCGCGTTCAAGAATTAAGAAGCAATATGAGGCAGCTGAAAGGCTTGGCTTTGTATTCTACCGAAGTCTATGAATAATATTCTATCGAACCCGTGAATCAAACTTTTTTTACAGCGCACTAATAACAGATCCTAAATGTATGACAGGGTAGCAAGATATTCACAAAAGTTGCTTGTAGTGGAATTTTAGCATTTTGGAGTAAGTAAGTTTGACGCGACAATTCTCAATGAAAATAAATAAATAAAATACGATATAAAATATGTTTTTTTCTTGGCTTGGCTAATAAGTAAGTATACTATAAAAGTATACTAACTTAGGTCAGTAAGTATACTAGTTACATGTAAGTTACATGCACAACTAACTATTCATATATGAGAGGTCAATTTACAAAGAAAGAAGTAACAAACATGTGCAGAAATATAAAAATATATTGGATACCTAACAATATAATATGTAGTATGAAACTAAAACTATATTTCAACATCACCTGAACGTCTAAATCTTTATCAAATAGATTAAAATGGCGCCAACATAAAATGTAAACATTCATGACCTGTCATACTGTCATAATAATAATTATTGACAGTCACTGACACTAATGCCTGTCAACGGGTACGCGTGTGTGCGAGAATGTGGAAAATTGCGATTATTTAAAAAAAATCTGTTTTATTGTCCACAAGAAGACTGTAGAGCTGAAATTGGTTGCGATTTAAGCTCATCATTTTTTACTGGTTCCGCCAAGACATAGAAATAGTAAATATTTGGTTGGGTTTAGCTAAAAATAATAAAAACACTACGCAAACGACGTACAACGCCATCTGAGCGGCTAAAATTGGTAACTTTCTCTAACGTTCCTCCTTAATAGCTGTCGTACATTATTCGCTCATCACCGTACCAGCACTGCCTTAATGCCGTTAAATGTTCTTTGTATTGAACTCCATACTCATTAATTAGGGTACGATCTCTTGAGACTAGTCTTGATACTTTTTCGTCGTAAACAAACTTCAGGACTATTGTGGTCTAATAGTACGCAGTCGATGGTGTATTTTATTAATTCTTCAAATATTGTGTGAAACATCATTCCAAATTATCAAAATTCAAGCTGAAATCGCATTATGTTTTACTTATATTCCACTGCACGGAATATTAGCTCTGCCAGCTGCTGTAAACTCACACAAAACTATCATATACATACTTCGATCAGTTGGCTGATTTATCAGTACTTTTTCCATAAACTCGTCAAAGTCGAGTTGAATTGCTAATTTTCTAATGCCTCCTAATCAGCATCGCCTAGCGGCTAACTAACAAGGTGCTGCCGATCCGGTGACGAGATTGATATTATATGTGCGACAACCTCTAACGGTTCTGTACCTCTAGCACAGTGTTTTTCAAAGAGTGGGTCGCGACCCACTGGGGGGTCGCGGAGCCTCTAGAAGGGGGACGCGACGGTCGAGAAACCTCAGGCAAAAAAAGAAAAAAAAAAGAAAAAAGCTCAAAAGTGAATAAAATTCAAGTTGGAAATCATGGAGGATAGGGGGTCACCAAATATTTTCACATACAAAAGGGGTCGTGCCATGATATAGTTTGAAAAACACTACTCTAGCACAACTGTGAGACGCGACTCTATGTCGCGCGACAAATGCTACCTATCTCTTTCCACTCAATATCGTGTGACAGTGACAAGTGATGCTCTGTCGCGCGAGAAACGAAGTCGCCAGTTATGCTAGACGTACTGGTTATTATAAACAATAGTCTCACACACTGCTTAGGTCTTATATAGGATTTTCGTGGCAGTTTGGACAGAGTTTAATGCAGTCGCTACCTACTTTTTATGATTGAACGATTAATGTTTTGTGGTATTTGAACTATACTCATTTTGCAATATAATAAGGTATCTTAACCTATCCTTTGACCCGTAATTTCACAAAAACTCAATAAAATATCAATACCTATGAACCTATGTACGTATTTATATACTATATTTCGTTAACAGTAAGTACTATTAAAAATACTTCAGTAAGTACTTACCAGCGGCGAAGCGTAAAAGATATCGATGGGCAAGCCGGTACAGATTTGGGGTACATTTTTCTTAAGAGCTGTAGAATAAGGTGCTCAAATGCCTGATATCAGGCAAGCCGGTAAGAATCGAGTTCTTTGGACGCCACGCTACTGGTACTTACCAACATTTATCCAGTAAGAAATTGAATTCATACAAATGGGATAAATTAATCAGTTGTCTAAATTTGTCAATTTAGACATGACTTTTATCGTGTCGATATGCCATATTATAAAACTATTAGTTAAACACTTTTTGCTTACAAACAAATATTGCGTACATATGATTAAAGATTTATATCGATACTCTGACGGGATTACAAAACAAGATAAAACATACATATAATAAATCTAAATATCATATAATTTTATTTAGGTAAGCAAGTAGATACTTTATAATATTGAAAATAATGTACCTATTCATTCAATCATAAAAACGAATTAAGTAAGTAACAACGTCTCCACTGCACTTTAGTTATTTCCAAACTGCCACGAAAAGTCCCAACCCTATTGATTGTATTTATTTCACCTATAACTAAATAAGTCGACGAAGTAACGTGATGTGTGAATCTGCAATATAATAGTTTAAATATCAAACAAGTATATGTTAACACGTTCCCTGTCCCACATATGGGTCACGGCAAGCCTTATTACAAAGCCGTAAGGTTTACAATTTAAATTGGGAATGTGAACGTGTTAATCTCTCTGTGACATCTCAGATACTTGATAGCTCTAGAGTTTCTTTTACTCGGCTTTACATAAAAATCTTCAAACGTAAATTGGGAAAGAATTTTCTATTACTTTCAAAACCGTACCTTACAAAATACCGAGTGGTATTGAGCAGAGCGGTTATCGTTCCTAAATCAGACGGATTTTAAAAAGTATCAAAAACGATGCACACTTAGCAGTATGGTCTCTTTCTATTCGTACGCCAACATTAACAATTCAGTCATCAACTAACTTCTACGCCTACATTAGGGGTAACGCTATAACAACTACAGAGCGAGAAGAGACGAAACCTCGAGAAGGTAACGCGGTATTAGCCAACTTATGCTATGGGTGATATCTTCAAGTTACGTGCATGCATGACCAAAAAATGACCATATATATCAATAAATGAAGGCCATTATTTTCCTGCAACTTGTCTCATTAGACTTGTGATAATATAGCTCATGTATATACGTATATATATTTTAACATGCATGTCCATAGCTTGGAGTTAGTGATGCTTAAATTTCTACATGTTGGGGCGGTATTAGGATTCGCATAAAGTTAAACTTAAAGCGAGATAATTATTGAACCCCCACCGTGGACTTCGCACTTTCGCACCCCGAACGTGCTGTCGGCACTAGCCGACACAAAATGCAGGTACGATGGAGTCCACGACGCAAATATACGTAGTCCAAACATTATAGCGGCAGTGATTCAGAAGATTCCTTAAACAATTAAAATAAATTCTACAGTAAATAAACTCTGGATAAGTGTAACATTTCAAAAGTAAGATTAATTCGTGTATAACAAATATATTCATACCCTGACTAGACTCGACTAGATTATTTAAAATTCGATATCATAATTTCTAAAGACAAATTCGGAAGCCATCCTTCGGAACATCTGAATGTACGATTTAATTATATTCTCGTACATTGAAACGATCCAAAACCTACGCTAACCACTACTGGTGATCACAACATCAAGATTATGTATAATAGATATAATATATAGATGAATCGCTCAAGTATTAGTTAAAGTGCTCTAGATGGTGTTTAATATGGCGAGAATCGAAATTTGTGTTTGCTCTCGGCATCCCGAGTTCTCAATATTCTTGCTAGTGCAGATTATTTTATTTATCTCGTTATAATATTAATTATTCAGGTGTTATTCAAATCGAGAGGACGGACGGTAGTCGAAGTAAGTCTATAAAATGAAAAAAGCATTAATCGTTATAAATAGCGAAAGCATTAAATTTCGAAGAAGATTCGGCTTAAGTATTTTATTACTTAGAGGATGGTTTATTCTATAAATGAGGCGACTTCACTATGCTTCTCGGAATTATAATTGTAGAATCGGTATAAATGTGTATAAATTTTGGCCAGTTTCTTTTGAGGTCTATGTGAAGAAAGTGAGCAGATAAATGTTACTAGTCTATTAAATCATAAGAAAAAAATAATCCGTCATATCGACAGTAAAAAACTGAACTTGTTATTAGAGCATGCGTCTCCGCATCACGTCTCTGTGACGGATCTCAGTCTAGCACGGGTGTCAAACTACGTACACCGGAAAAAAAACTTCTTCCTGGAAACAGTTTGCTTCCTGGATCGTTAAGATACTATTAAGACAAAGTAAATCGAGAGACCGAGTCGTCGCTTTTTGCGAGATTTGACCGTATTCTCAAAAATCAAGATGTTTCCTTGCAAATTTTTATGTTTCACAAAGGCTCCTTCGCCAAATAAGCTTGAGAACAGCTGATATATTCTGTGGTATTACACGGTATGACGTACCTGACAAAAATCCTCACAAGTAAATTCTGCAGCTAAAACTGAAAATACAAATTCCAAGATAAATACCCATTTCTTCATTATAATCAGCCAAACGAAATGATTATCGACATCAGTAAAACCGATCTCCACAGGAAAAAAAAAATCGTATTTATATGTTTATCACGGAGCTGTAGACAGGGGCGTATTTACCGTAGCGCCCCTCGCGGTTGATTTAACACTTTTATAACCAACAACCCGCCTAGCGGGCGCTCGTAACTTTTGCTCAGATGCCGGCCCTTTTTTTCGTACCGCATTATTGGCCTCACAAACCCACCTAGCGTTTCTGAGTTAGTTTTAATTTTTTTGTCTGGTCGTGAGTGTTAAAAGGACGAGCCGTCTCTCAGACGGGTGGTAAGCTTTATTGGCCGGGGGTGCCTTTCACAATACGTCCCTTGCTGTAGTAGCATCGTTGGTTACTCGAGCTCGTCGGGCGGTCACCGGACGCGGCCGGAGGGCGAGCGCAGATGCGAGCGTATGTAGCCGGTGCGGAAGTCCATAGCGTCGCGGCTGCGGCCCGAACCGTTGTTGCCGCGCTGCCGGCGGCTCCATCTAACGGAAAACTTTGCTATCAACGGACGACGCGAAATAATGTGCAATCTTTTGGACTACCTACGTACAATGAGGGTGTTTAGAAATCATAAACCCAGCAGCTGGCAGCAGGGTGGCGAAAGGTCTTTTTGACAGTAGGCGTCAAAATCCACTAATCACACTACTTGATTTTGACATCTACTGCCAAATAGACCTTTCGCCACCCTGCTGCCAGCTGGTGGATTTCTGATTTTTAAATACCCTCATTAGGAGCGATAGTAGTCAAACAAAGGTGCTTTAGTAAGTACGACTCTAGATGTTACAAAAGCACGTGTAGGTCGTTATGCACGTTTTTCCCACTGCTGCTTGTAAACATTTTGGAAGTTTTGTCAAAGTTAAAAGTCATATGCCACAACAACGTAATGTCAAAACTAAAATTAAACTTTATGTGTGATCTATGTCCTACTTATTTGGTCTTTGGTATCCAAAAATTTCTTTGATCTTTGATAAAAGTGCTATATGTGCCAGTGTTTATTGGTTTGTTTTTATTTCATACCGCAATAAAACGGTTCGATATGATTTTGTACACACAGATACAAAACGGTTTGGTGATATAAGCTACCTTTTACCTGGGAAATCACATCACATGGTTCCTGCAGTTTGCCGATAGGTTAAAAAACTAATTTACTCAAATAACAAATACTTTGGGTTTATCTCGTGTAATTTAGATCATCCTATGGCCAGCTTCCGGCTCCACCATCAGATTAGGTCCATGGTAAGTACCATATTATTGCGTTGTCAGCGAAGATACGCAAGTATATCAAATCCAGCCCAATCGAACTTCAGGAAGTGATCCTAATTTAGCTAGCAAGATTGCCCTAAATATACCTACTAGCAAACACTGAGTTAAAGGTTTTTAAATTAAACGGTTTTATTTTAAGTCATCAGCTGTTCCACTCTGGTCAACTCCTGACTTTATTGTCACAGGAAGTCAGTCTTTGCAAAAAATTTTAAGAATCGGTTTCTGAAATCGAATTTCTCTTCTAAAAAATCTAGTAGAAGTAGTTTAAAAAGCTGTTGCATAATTTCAAACTGTAAATGGTGCTAAATAATCCCGTTTTAAAAATTAGTATCTGAATGTGTTACCTGAGCAGGCGCATGATGTAATTGGGCCAGTTGTCGGGGAACATGACGAGCGAGAAGCCGACGGCAATGAGGACTATGCCCGCCAGCTTCATACCCTCGAACTGCACCTGGTATAACGCCACGTCCAGACCTGCCGAACGACACGTCTATTGTTAAATGCATTCACATCGATACCTTTAGACTCAAAGGGCGTAAACGCCATTAGCACCTACGGTGTTTACGCCCTTTGAGTCTAAAGGTATCGACATACGCGCGAGGGACGTACGCAGGCCTCAGTTTGAACGCCAGCGTCCAGCGTGGCTGCGAGCGGTATATGGATACCGCTCGGTATCCATACAAGCGCGTCCCCACTCGTCGGGCACTATAAAGGTCGGGCCGTGCTTGTATTTGCTCGCTTCGGTCGATTCGCACACTCACATAAGGACAGGTTGATCCGCTTCATCCTTCCCGCTGACTTCCCGCGTTTCGCTTATTGCTCACTTTGAGCAATCAGCGTATCAAGGTTGCCCGGGACAAGCCACCTGGTTCGACCACAGGCGCCCCCGAGTCCGATCCACTCAAGGTGGTCCGGCCAGCGACCTGGTTCGACCCCAAGGAACACCACGGCCACCACCGGGTCCGAATATTGCTACGTCCAATATGGATGCAAGACAGGCTTAAAAAAAATAAAACCGGTCAAGTGCGAGTCGAACTCGCGCACCGAGGGTTCCGTACAAACTCATAAGTAGATGCATGAATAGTTCAAGAAAAACTCTATGGCGATTAGTTTAGTAGGAGCAAATAAGTATGTATTACGATTTTTGCAAATTTCTCAAAAACGGTGCAAGTTAGGAAAACCGTTATATTTTTCCTGTAATATTTAGGGTGTCATTAATAATTGGTAATTATTACAGATTTTTCTGTTCAGTAACATCGAAGATAATAGGGGGAATGGTTTTTTTTTTTGACGTTTTTCGTCATAAATCAAAAACTACTTATTTAAGAAAAAAAATAAAAACAGCATTTTAATCTACAAATCAAGCCCTTTCATTTGATACCCCATTCGATATAATAGCCCTACTTTCAATTTTCAGAGTCGCATTACGGAGCCCTTAAAAAAAAATAAAAGGCATAAAAAAAAATTCCGTCCAATAGACTCGGGTTAGCGGTTTTTAACACTATTCCAAATTTCAACCCGATAGCATCAGTAATATAATAATAATTTGATTTCAATTAATATTTAGACTAATTTGGTAACAATTGTAATGCTATTTTAATGAAATTCATTAAAAAAAAAAAATACCATAGCTTTGTAATAACATAATTGGGCTCATGACTGTAACTATGTAAAAATTATGATCCTGTTAAAATTATTTATATTTAAATTTATTTTTAATGATAATAGGCTAGATGACTAAAAAAATCTGTTTAGTCCGTCTGTTACATTATGAAAAAATATTGTACACGTATTTTTTGTTTTTTTTGACAAACAAAAACTGACGAGGATAGAGTGCTTAGAAGTTTCGAGTGACGTCACTCTTGAGTACAAATTGTACTCAAGAGTGACGTCACAAGCCCCCACTCCAGAAGTTTGATGATCTATAACTTTGTCGATTTTTAATATTTTGATAAACCAAAAAATACGTGTCCCATATTTTTCCATAATCTAACTGACGGACTAAATAGAATTACATATTTTTAACCCAGTCATCATCCCTATTGTGATAGTATGCTAGTGTGTTGTGATATGTGTTGACTGTATTTATAACATAGCTAAGTAAGTTTGTAGTACTAACAACATTATGGGCTCCGCCTGAAATAAAAGTTTTGATTGATTGATCAGTGGATCCTGAGATATCTTGCTGTGACAGACGGACAGACAGACAGTAGCACCACAAGGGTTCCTTTTTTACCATTTTGGTATGGAACCCTAAAAAGTATTTGCTCGGCACCCCGCTGCTCGTCCCCACTGCACGCTGGTGTCCAGACCATGGCCGTACGGGCGGTCGACAGCCTGACGGCTATTGTTTTTATTTGTCTGTATCCCGTTTGGTTTGTGAGTGACCATATTGGCCAATCGGAAATGAAGCCTTCCTCCAAACGAGATAGTCACTGGTCTTCTAACGGACCACACAGCGAGTCCGCGCTGCGCTTCAACTCCACGCTTGACTGACGAGTACCCAATATTAAAATAACACATCGGCCATGTTTATTTTTAGACGGCTAATAAACCAGCCTAAAGATCTATCTATCTATACATATAAAAAATCGTAACAAACATAGTCATGTTTGTGCGTGCATTACGCAAAAACGATCAGACCGATTTACATGTTTGGTATACAGATGGATTATGACCCCGGTTAACACATAGGACATTATGAAAAAGGGATATTTAGCTTATTTCACCTTCGCAAACGAAGTTGCGGGCATTCATGCGGTGCCCGTGAGCGTTGCGAGAGATTTTAACAGGATATTCCAGACCATATTTTAAGTTAAAAATCCATCAACGTTTGCTAATTTGTTCCGATTTATTTCGAAAGTTTCTAAACTGTCATTTGAATAATCTATGCCCAAAAGAAGAAAATGATATGACATTGTCTCTTGTACAAAAAAGATGGCAATAACCGACGTTGCCAGCTCGTCCTAAAGGCACGTTTTTACTAGATTAGCAATTATTATGTATGAAAGTATAAAAATAAATTAAAAATCATAATTCGACCTAGGTTCATATAACATTTATTACTCCATAGAGCCTCAGTAATTCGTGATTAAAATCTGTCGCAATGCTCACGGGCACCGTGTATAGTTAATGTCAAAATGTTTTTTGTATTAAATAGTAGGTATCCAGTGACAGTGACACTTAAAAAATGGTACTCCTTATTAGCTCTTGATCCTGACCTGATCCCCGTCAAACATGCCTCAGAAACGCCGAAGGACAACCAGCAATCTATTCAAAACTGATTGTTCTGACTGACTGACTGAGAATTCTATTTATACCGATTCAAGCCCGATTTACTAGAAAACTGTAAAGCTTTTTATTATAATAAAAGGAAAAATCTAAAGAGAAGGTATAAAAATTAGGCTAGGACTCGAGACTATTAACGTAAGGTTCTGAAATTAACGCAATCTTCCTAAACAAATACTTGCCGGCTGAAACTGGAACAGCAGTGATGAGAGCAAGTGACACGAAAATGTTGTACGTCACAATGTTACCGAACTGGAACACGAGGTGAAAAACTGGAACAAAAACGTTGTATTTTTTATTTCTGTTTTCAAACAGGAAAATACTACTTGTAGGTAAAGGCGCATTCATTAATCACGTGTGTATTTTTTTCGAGCAAGAAGAGTCTGCTTACCCAAAAAGGTCATAATTCGTGACTTATCTACGGTTAAATTTTAAATTTCTCCACGTTTGTATAAACGGCAAACCTGTCACGGCCAACGACTAGCAGCAGTTGAAGTGTGATAATTCAAAGCCCACTCACCCAACAGTGCGAAGCTAGCGCACAGCAGCTGCAGCCAGGGCATGCGGTGCGAGGGGGACGGCAGCATCTCGGAGCCGGTGAGATAGAGCGCGAGGCACACCGGCCACAGCAGCGAGGCGCTCATGATGCCCAGGATGGAGAAAAACAGTGCACGCTGACCCGTGTTCACTTCACCCATTACTTTGCGGAATAGCACCTGAACCAAAGAATAAGCATACAACTTGACGAGGTTCGCAAAGCTGATTGCTAATGTCTCCACGAACAGTGTTCTTAAATGTTGCACTTCTTAAATAAACGGAAGTTTTGCTGGCAACTTGGGCATGGTTGCACTCGAAAATAAAAGTGGGGTTTCTCTCAATGTACGACAGTAAATTCTACTTAGAGTCCAGGATGAAGCAAAAGGGATGCCCTCTTCTTTTTCGTCACGCTCTACGCAGAGCGGTGGTGGTCATCGTGAGAGAGGGTCGGAGACTGTTGTTTCCCGGCTTACAATGTCTCGCCATCTCGTCCGATTCATGGCACTTATGGTACACTAGCATTTTCCCGCGACTTCGCCCGCGTTGTTCCCGTTATTGTCCCAAAGGAACTCTTTACCGGGATATAATGTATCCTATGTTTCAATCCAGGACTTGGTCTACTTGCATGCCAAATTTCAGCTTGATCCATCCAGTTGTTACCCCGTTATAAGGTAACAAACATCCAAATATCCAAACATCCAAACATCTTCACAAACTTTCGCATTTATAATATTAGTGGGATTCATACAATAGATTGCGCACAGCCAAATTTATTTGGTCAGTCCATCGCATGGGCGGGGCGACCTGCCACGTGTTCTAATGCCTTCTACTTTACCCCTTTAACTTAAAATGGATAAGCCGGCGGAAATCGGGTTTTATAGACGTCCCGCCATTGCAACATACCTTAAATATTGCGAAGCCGGCTGCGGCACAAGCGGCGAGCACGACCCCGCCGAGGGTGGAGCTCCCCGTTATGCCGTCCATATACGCGAGCAAAGCTATTCCCGTGTCACACAATATAGCCGCCACTATCTGTTTCACACAAATAGTTTTTGATATAAAAAAGGATTGAAAAAGACACAATGCTATCAAAATATAGACATATTAGCAGTGAGGCATATTATGAGAAGCCCATTGAATTTGAATGGTCTAAAATTGTTAATCCTAATATAATACACTCACGGACAATGAATTCGGGTAATTTTCTATATAATTGTTCATAGAAAATAACCCCAATTCATTGTCCGTGAATGTATAATGTAGAATTATCGTTTGGTCGAAAATTCCCCTTGCTTAAGCTGAATATATTTGGGTCATTTTTACAATAGCTGCTTATGACAGGATGGTTAAAGTTATAATACTCCTGAAAAGTCTACAGTTTCAGCATGAGAAACTTTCTACCAAGCATCTCGTCACGACAAACAATATGTAGAACAACTGATATACATAGATTTATATGTATACATGTTTTCTGTCTTCAATATCGTCTGCTGACAAGCAAAAGTCACTAAGTAACAAATACCTACTTAAAGCAAAGCTCGTATCTCAGTATTGATTTACTAATTAGATACGACCTTTTGAAGAGCAGTGACAGAAGTTTTAGAGAATTTTGATTGTCACCAGGCGATATTATACTTACTCTGACACCAACAAATTGTTCATGCAGTATAACCCAGGACAGTAGATAGATGCAGGAGACGTTAGTGGCAAATAAGGCCACTACATCAGTGCAGAGCAGGATTTTCAGTGAGTAAGTGTACATGTATATGGTCACCACCCACAGTAGGCAGAAAAGTCCACAACGACTGATGAAGCGAGCTGGTGGACACACATCAATTTGCATTTAGACATGTTTACACTCTAGTAGTCTAAGATAAAATATCTATAAATACACTGTTATTTCCCTATAAACAGCTATAAAGCGACCTTCGACAATTTGAACACCCCTTTGAAAATTTTCATTAAATCATTAATTAATAGCTGTATTAAGCAAAAAGATACAGAGGTAAGTAATTCCTGTGCCATACATGTTTACTATGGAAGGGCAGGTTATAAGCTTAGTTTTCTGCAACTTGATGTCTGATATATACCTATTTTGCATGAATGGAAGGGTGGCTACTTATCTCTGCATCTGACTGTACAACTCTCATGCCATTTTTCATAAAAATATTTTTTTTACAGAATGCACACAATTTTAGATTGATAATGGTTATCAATTTTTCTTAATTCAGTTTAAATAAGTAACAAATTTTACTATACATTTATAATTACCAAAAGTGAAACCCTTCTCTCTGAAATCCCTGAAGGCATCATAAACTATGTCACTAGTTGATTTGCACTTATTGTGGATGAGCATCACTATCACATAGATAGGATAAAATAAAATCAACCAGTTGGTACAAAACCATGCAGTGAAGAATGGGGCATTATAGAGATTCTGAAAAAAAAACTTGCAATTAATGCCCAACTGAAGTTTGTTGAGGGAACACAATGATAGAAAATATTATCTTAGGTTTCCGCGATTAACACTCTTTGTAATAAAACAACTTTAATGGATTAAATCGCGTATATTATTTCAATTGAAACATAATAATAAATTATTACTTCAATTGAATGACCCGTTTCCTAACCCTTTTCAGGATTAATGGTTACAGGTACTACAATACAGTAATAAAAGTTAGAAAAGAGATCACTTAAGGGCAGCTGCCTGTATTCCAAATAACGGACACCATTTTACATTATGAACTGGATTTTAATTAATTTGTGACTTAAAAGCTCTACTCTTGTCAGCGCAGTTCTCTCTAGTAATTAATTTTAATATGTATAAACATAGCCGAGCATTTAAAAAAAACCGAGGCAGTTTCTTTCTCAGAACACTGACTTTTGACGTTTTTCTGGCTCAGAATCGATAGTACTTTGGAACCTTACATGAAAAAATGTGTCCCAAATTTAGTATTCCATTACATCACAGTTTTGTACATATCAATGTTAGTATGAAAGTGGCATAGCGGAAAAATATTTTTCCATACAATATTTTACCCATTTTTTCCTTGTATGGTTCAGAAGCACTACTGATTCTGTGCCAAAAAAATCTCAAAAGTGATTCTGAGAAAGTAGTTACACAGGGTATTTTTCTAAAAAATGCTCTGCCAACAATTTCAATTAATAAATGATCTTACATGATTCTGAAGCTTAGAAGTATAGTTGAAGGTCTGAGATGTTGACTCCGTGCTAGTGGGATAGATAGTAGGTGGGTATGTTTCCAGATACATATGTTTGATGCAATGAGTTGAAGTTACCCAGGAGGCAGTGAGGACCAGGGTGACACAGATGCCATAGTAGATCTAAAACAGAAACACCCCTCTCATAAAAATAACAATAAATTTTGGTTACTATTAGTATGCATCAGAAACAGGTGCGTCTCACTCTGTAGAACAACATTTAATATATTTTTAACTGATATAACACTAAAATGATGTATCAACTTTTCATAGAATCGACATTTGGCATACTCATTATTTATTAGAAACACATTTAATTTAATTTAATATAACAAGCATTTGATATAATGCTCTTTAAAATATAATGCTATTTTATTAGAATTATCAAATGATATACCCAATAAAGTAGATTAGGTTATGATGGAACTGCGTCCCCCAACAAAAACAAACTTCTATCAAAAAGTAGGTTAGTTGAGGTTTGAACTGCATACCCCAACAAAACCGAACTGCACAACACATTATTTTTCTAGTTAATGAGAAGTATAACAAATATGCATTATTTTAAAAGACAATTATGATAAATAATCATTATATGAATCATGGTTATTATAACAAGGGTTTCAGGTCAAAGGGGCCTATACACAATAGTCCTAATATTGCATATACGCCCCTTTGGCCTGAAACCCTCGATATTATATATATATTATAAAGGTGAATATATTAATTGTTATTCAACCAAATGTTTATTCTATCCAGTGAACAATTCTACACATTGAGATTATGTGATTTGTTGCTCTACAGTCTACACATTATACCATTTATTGTTCGATCGATCATTACATTACATACCCATCAGAAACATGTGGTAAGAAGAAAGGAAACTATAGGTCTCATGTTATAAGTTACCTCTACGGTTTCACTCTTCTGATTAGATTCCAAAATTAAAGTACCTTTTTGGCAAATTTTGAGCAGCAAGATCTGGGGCATTTCTTTTCGCGTAATTGCCGCTCTTCATCCTGACTGCTAGTTGCAGACTCGCTGAAAGCTTGCTGCAGGGACGGCTGCGTCGTCAGTGGTGGCGCCGACGACACAGACGTCTGCGGTGTTAAAGGCGCTCGCGGGCTTAAGGGCGTCGGGGGTCCGTTAGGAAGATCACGCTCACCCTCGCCGCCTCGATCAGTCTCCACTTCCTCACTTGTTATTATAACAGAAGGAGCCCGAACCCTTTTAGGATTGAAAATAGTAGGCAAGTCTCCATCCCTTGCCATGTTGTTTGGTAACACTATGGAGACATCTCAAACACCATCACTTACGTGTAAACACATATAAAAGAAACGAATATTATTAATATAAAAAAGAGATAGTTATTCACATGAATAGGTCATGATTAAATTACTGGGAATATTGTGGTTACATGATTGTTTAATTAAGTTTCGTTCTTATTGAATATTATTGTCAAACATAATTCGTTAGTTTCACTTCTTTGACAAACATGAAATCATATTGAATTTAATGTATATTCGTAACGTATCTATATTTATAACATTTCCTTTAGTTTACTTCAAATTTTGCTAGTATTTTGAGATGAATTTTTTAGACAATTTCCGCCGCCATTCTAATTTATTTTTCATATGGCAATATTATTTTGACGTCAGAGCGCGTTCAATGAACTCCTTTTATGTGCTGCTACAGCCCGAAAAGGCTTATAAGCGCCATAATTCGGGTTAGACATCAGTCTGGAACGCTCACCATGATTTTACAGTGAAAATTATAACTCGTGAAACATTTATTTAAAACGGCTTTACACTTTCTTTTGTGTTATACAACATTTATTTAATTGTTATTTGAAGTTATAAATATAACTGCAATAATTAAAAAAATCGAATAAAAACAAATATTTCAAATTTAAAAAGCTAATATGTTAATGAATATCGTCTAAAAACACGAAATTTTAATATTATGTTTATAAATGTATGCTATGGTCATTTATATATTAAATCACAACAAATCACCACAATGTGATAAAAGGGGAAAAAGCATTTAACTGGCAGATTAGCACAGAGTTAAAGCCTCATTATTAATTTAAGAACATAAATATAGTCTTTTGTGATTATTTCACATTTTTGTCTGTAGGGGGCAGCAGGAAAAAATTCGGCATTTTTCCGCCAGAGGGAGATAATTGCTAGCCTACTTGAAGCATCCGGGAGGAACTCGCCATAGTAGTAGACATGGCGGGTATCAACCTGGCTAAATGACGAAATAAATTTTGTTTGCTAATATAAGAACGTGTTAATTTCGTAGGAAAAGTGTTGATACTGAAAGACTAATTAAGTTATATTGGATTAGGACAAAAATGCAGAATGTTGGACAGTCTGAAAACCGTAATATCGATAAGGTGAATGTGCAACTTGATGTGGTAAAATCGTCCACTCCTCAGAGTTCGGCTTCGAGTCCGGCCAAATCTGAAACCGAAACGTATTCAGGTGCGCCTGCCAAATACATGACGGACTCTTCTGAAAGCGAGGATGACTCTGTATCCGAGGTAAAACGTGTTTTGTTTTCAGTAGAGGCGGTGGCAGAAGGGAATGTAACTATCTGTACCGCTCTAAACTGCAAGCAAGGGACATCTTGTACATGTCTGGTCGTCCAATTTCTTTTCTCTCGAAATCTACTTATCTCACAATAATATTTGTTTGCAATCACGTGTAGCACGCTACAATGAGATAATCCATTTCTTATTCCCAACAGAGTCGTCGCTTGCCAAATATTCCGTAAAACGTCAGAAAGTTCTAAGTACATACGTACTACTGAGTAATGCATGAAATTATTTATGCCAGCCGCTCCTAGACACTATTCAATTGATTCTGTGTAATTATACAATATTAGCGAACTATATCGTCGTAAGGTTCTTTTCATTGTCTATTTGTGTTTTGGAGGTTTGAAGTATGGTGGCCATGTTTCTCGAATCACATGCATTTATTCATTGTGAACGACTACATTTTGTGTTTTCGTGACGTTATTTCCCTACGATTAGCAGAATTATATAATTTAAAAGTGAATTTGATACAAACATCGATAATGATGGTGTGTTTTGTGTCGACACGCGCATACGTCTCGTACGGAACGCCTACTGGTATTCGCGCAAAATAATGGTTATTGGTGAATTGCAAGGACCATCCACAGTAAATATACGCTGTAAGCTCGTCCCGAAGCACCACATTGTCAGTATGTCTCACATTTTTCTCGTTGGTGTTATAGATCTTGCTGGCTTGTTTGTGCCTTAGCAGGCCAGACCTGTTGGTAAGTGGAAGACAACCTTACTGAGTGGAGCAGGCATCACCTACACAAACGCTATGGCCGTGCAGAGTGACTCTTTCTGTTAACCTGCATAATGTGTGTGCGATGGACACTTACATGTCAGATAATGTTTTTGTTTTCTTCATGTTGAATGGTCCTTGTGATTCTAACATAATGTTTCCGGTTTGCATCCATCCAAGCCCTAATGTGATCAGTGTCTGTTGTATTAACATTACTAACTGCTCACCTGTCTGCTATATTTAATTAGGTCAACTTTACGATATACAAATGATCAAACTCGAATGCTGCAAATTGTTGCGATCAAAAGTAACCTTTACGATTAAAACCTCATGATCTTCTTAAAGATCTGCAGTTTGTTTGGTAGCATTTATCTTGGTTTTCCACATTTTGTATAAAGGATTGCACTTCATGGTGAGATCTTTTTGTTTATTTTCAAAGGCAGAATAACTATTGCTTATAATGCACATTTGGTGTTTTTCTAACTTGCACCTGCAATAACATTCCATGCTAAAGCATGTTGTTTGTGTGATTGAATTCATTGTAAACTACCTAATATAACCTATCTTTAGGTAATTCAATTCACAAAGGTGTGCTTCACAACCTAACTTATAGAGGCAATAATAATCAAATATTGTATGTGTTATGAGGCAAGCAATATATCCTGAAATTAACAATCAAATTCTTTATACCGGTGAAGCGCAGATGCAACACCATACTAGTAAATTTTGAAGAGTCATTCCAAGTGGAACAGAGATTAAACAGATGGCCAAAACTTAAATAGTGGTCAATGAAAAGAAAATGTACTAAGTTACTTAGTAAGTCTAAAAGATGCAGTTCCATTATTATAAAAGAACTGAGTCTTTCAGTAATATGGGACTATTATTAAAGCACCTGAAAGGTCATTGACATTGTGTTTTGCCACCACTTTCATTGTCTCTTGTCATTAGTTTAAGGAAGTGATTTGATTACTGAATGTGTGCGAAACAAGTATATATTTAGAGCTGAATCTATTTTAGTCAAAGCAATCACCAAATATGGTATAGGTAAAAAACTTAAATAAAGCTTCTGTTGCATGTAGCAGTGTACGGAATTTGTATGGAACTGATTTCCTTTATCTAAAATGGAACATAAAACTGTATGTACGGACAGGCTACTACTATATGCAAGTAGGGCATTAATTAAGTTATTTTACCTAAACAGCAATGAAGAATATTTTTTAAAGGTTTAGAACTTATTATCTTTATGTGATAATTTATTCAATAAAATTTTCAAACTTTCATTTCATTTCACTGTTTATGTGTCAAAAACCTGCGTCTCAACTTTTACCTACTTTCAATCATTTGTGTAAAAATGTTTGAAATTAGGCACATGTAGTATGCATACCAAAAGTAAATACACTTTACTCTTTATAACAGTAAGATAAAATGCTCATAAGGTATAAAATAGGTAATCCTATAGAAATTGGATGGATCCATCCTTATAGATGCCACTGTTATATTGTCGACCGTAGGTTCAATTGGGGTAAGGGACAGGCATATCAATGACCCTTACGCCACTTGAACCTACGGTCAACCATATAGAGAATATAGACAAACTTGACAAGACTTTCTCTATCATAGTTGTAATCTATCAAACTGAAAACTTTTTTCAACAATCAAAAGCCGTCCCCAGTTATTATGATTTGATGTTGATGACACAGTTTTCATATACCATTACTGTTACACAAAAGACGAATAACAAATCACTGAGTTTTATGCAAGGATGCATACCTTTTCCTTTTTTGCAATATCATTTTTATGTCTGTGAAAAGATGTACATAGAGTGTTTATATCTTTGTAAACCCAGTCATAACAAAACTGTTAGTTGACAAACATATTTTAATCTATTTCTGAATTGCTTGTTAAAACAATTTATGAACTCTTTAATGTATTGTCAGGCGGAAATGGAAGAAGAAGGCGGTGGTGCGGAGTCATCTAAGTTCCTACTATCCCATGACGACCCAGAACGGGCTGTCGATCCTGAGATGCAGGCGAGGCTGGAGGCACTCCTTGAGGCAGCTGGTTAGTACTATAATTTCTCTAATTCCTTTTTTTTGTTGAGCATTACAATCATTGTGTCATATAATTTAGGGACTGCTGCTTTCCAGACCCTTGTTGGGCACAGTTTAATCTTAATTATTGTCTGTACCCATTATTATTGGGTCTTTTTGGCAGCATTTTCATTTATAAATTTGTGGTCCTATAAAAAGCAGTTTGTGGTCCTCATAAAATTATCTATTAATGTCAAGTAGCATATATTTCATGGCAAAGTTTAGAATGTGTTTAACCTTAGCTTAAGCTTTTTAAGCTTTCTTCATATTTAAATAAAAATGGGCCTTCCTATTATTTATCAAACCTAGGAAGGGGTTTTAGTGTCTTGTACAGTTAATAACATCATGAAATAGGGCACATAAAATTTCTAACACCACCATTCCTATTGCAATAAGTTTGAGCAGGAATTTAAGCATTGCTCCATTTCATCATATATTATGTAAAGTCGCATTTAAACAGACCCGCGAGGTATCTGTTTGCGGAAATTGCAAAATAGCACCATATTACAAACTTTTTTCATAACGAAGAACTTCGCAAGGAAACCAGCAAACTAGCACATAAACGCGTTAGAATCATTTTGTGGTACGAGTACACTAGGGTGCTCCTTATTTTATCGATTTTTTTATTTCTTGCGGGGCACCTCTTCATTTTATTTTAGGGCATGAAAAGACATGACTGTTTTTTTTAGATTTTTTTTCCAAGTTTTAGAGGTCGCTACCAGCAGTTGAATAAAAAAAATCTCATACATTTATAGAATTTTAAATTTATTTTTTTATGAATGAAAACCATTTTATTCTTTAAACGAGACCATTTTGTTACATGAATGCTTAATTATTATTAATTCCCACTGTTAGATCACTTTTAACCATGACTCACTTTAGTCCGAAAAACAGGTTTTTGAGTAAAATACCTCCTTCACATACCGATATTGCTGTTTTAAATCATGTACAGAGCATTGACAAATTAATTAAAAAGGTTTGCAAAGTAATTTTATTTCAAAATGGTGCTTTGAGACTATTATGTAAATTTGGACCCTAATGTTGCAACTTCACAACCTCCTGGCAGGTATTCTGCAACGCCCTACTGTTCTGGCAATGCTACCTCGAGATTACTAATATAAAAAACTATAGATTAAACCCAAAATTACCCTTGAGACGATCAGATATTTTTCCAGGATTTTTTGCAAGTTTACTGTCCTCCCCTAGGCAAAGATTTGTGAATGGAAGTAGACCAAAATAAGGGAGAAACAGAGCATTTTCATGAGAAAATCAGATGAACATTTCGCCCGTGCCTCCCATACTAAAGTCGCACCATAAAAGGAACTCTTATGGTGCGACTTTGTCTGTCTATACGTCTGTCTTTTTTACCTTTTTTAAGGGGGCCGAAATGGAATATTGAAAATTAAAAGGAGCTATTAGGGGTTAATGAAAGGGCTTCATTTGTAGATTCTAAAACTGTTTTTATTTTTTCCCCCTTATTATCTCCGAATTACTAAATAGAAAAATGTGTAATAATCACCAATTTTTAATATCATCCTGAATCTTATTGAGAAATTATAATGGTTTTCCAATTTTGCATCGTTTCTTTAGAAATTCACAAAAACCGTAACACAAACTTAACTTAATTTGTACAGTTACTAAACTAATCGCGACCTATGTCGATGTATGGAGGCAACAGTTTTCCAACGGTAATGCTACAGTTTTATTTTAAACTATGTATTTATATACTAAGTACAAGTTTTCACGGCACCTTCGGTGGGCGAGTCCGACTTGCACTTGACCGGCTTTTTTTAGTACCTAAAGCGTATTGTACCTACTATAAAAATAAGAATCAATTAGATTAATAAATAAATTTTACTAATAAAAGAAACGAAGAAAACACTTTTAAGATTTCAAAAAATCTCGTTCACGCTGCAGCAAAGAACTCTAAAACATCACTTTCGTAATGCATACTTCCCTTTCTGTAGATGGAAAATTGTTAACCTATATACTAGGATACGGATGCAGTCAATTTTATTTTTAATAGGCTTTATACACTATCGTAAATGGATAAAATAAATAATCTGGTGGCAACTATTCGACCTCTTAAGAATTGATAGTTTAGTATAGTCATATATATAATGTTTTCCGCCAAATTCGCTCGTCTACTCCCTCCCATAGCAATTGATATTGGTGGGCACCTTACGCCACTCAAACCAGGACTGACTTACTCCGAGATTCCGTTGCGCGGCTATTATTATTAAATTTCGCCACCCACGGGTGGTAATAGCCAGCGACCAGAAAGAGCACGCAGAGACGATCGGATTCGGGTGAGCTCTGTCCGGACGTCGGAGCCGAACGACAGTTTGTTAGAGAGAGAAGCTTCTGTACGTAGTACCAAGGACCATTAAAACAAGAGGACTGTCATTCTCCATACAAAAAGCTGTTCCCCGAATTTACAACGCCATCTATGTATAAGCTTGGTAAAAGAATTATATTATTTACAATTATTCAACTTTGCAAACGTGACACAGTATTTAAATGTTAGAATTTATTTATTATTAGCTGTTTACGAACTAATTGTTACTATACTATGTTTCTTTGTTCAATTATAACATCGTTAAATGTTTAGTTTTTTAGCGCCATCTAGTTTTTGCCCGGAAATCCCCTAGCGGTCGGGTTACAATCCAAAGTATGGAGAATGACAGTCCTCTTGTTTTAATGGTCCTTGGTAGTACTAATACTTATTCTGTGCTCAAGCTACGACCGTCGAGCCAGATGTTCGCGTGATGCTCCTGACCATCAACTCAATCTGTAAACAACTTGGCCTTATTAACTACCAAGACCATTCCATAATGTACAATTTTTTACGTTATTAAAATATTACTGTCAACTACAAAATGTTAACGCCAACCTTGACCTTTTAATGCAACTTGCATTCACCAAGTCAATATCTTAAGGCATTTCTCACATCACATACAGTGACTAGCTAGACAGACACAACCTTTCTAAACCTTTTGTAAAACTTAGCGACTATACTATACTACAGTTTCGTTGGACGTGTCTGCATTTCTCAGTTTACCGTTATTGAATGGGACCTTTCTATTGATCCTCTAAAACGGATATTTATAATCAGATCTGATTAGTACTATATTTTTTTTAAGAAAACGAGTATAAAGATAAATGTAACTATAACGCTATCGTATTAAATATTGTAATGATAATTTTACATTTAAAATTAACAAAAGAGTGAATTTGTACCGTAATCAAGATGATTATAGGGAGGGACAAATTCACTATCAGCAAAAAAGAAAAAATGACCCATACATATAAATAGCTATATATATCTGTTGTAGACTCAAGATTTTGCAATCCTAAAATAGTTACGTGTTTCTCAGGTACTGATTTATAATACCATGTTACTATGCATAGGTTGTGTAGGCGTGTCGCTTAATATCGGTTATGCGTTTGCCTAGCAAACCCTTATTTTGATAAGTCTCATATTCAGACACGGTTGGCGGTGGAATATTTTCAAGATGGGTCCGCGTCGGATTACGAGATCAAGTATCGATGCCCACCAATCACTAGACGCTGACACCATTGTACGCAAACGCATTAACGCAATTGAATGTGAATTGAACGTTCAGGAGTTGAGTGCATTAACAGCATGTTTATGACACCACTGTCATAAACATGGGCTTAGTTGAATGAAACTTTTTGGTTTATCTGTTTTATCATACGACGGTCTTCAAATATTTACAAGCATTTAAAATAGAAATCGCTTTTAAAATTAGTAAAACAGAAATCTACAATGCTCCACTGTCCGTCTGTCCGTCCGTCAAACACAGGGCTGTGTTTTGTGAACCGTAGTAGGCCGAGACTCGAAATTTCACACAATATGTATTTTTCTATTGCTGCTATAACATTAACGACACATAATAAAAACGAAATAAACTACTCGACGGTGGTATGGAAACCTACGAGTGGGAATCCGACTCGCACTTGGCCGGTTTTATTATAACTTGTATTCATTACTTGATGCTGGATTATTCGAGTCCCGATGCAAAATATCTCGTCCAGTAAGAGCATTTTGTTAGGCTCTACAATTTATTAGAAAAAAATGTTTGATATAAAAAGTGTTTACTGTTTAATACAGGTGCTCTAATATTTTTATTTAGAATAACAATATTTTACTTTAACAATTTTAAAATACAGGAAACACCAATTATATGACGAGTAAAATTTTTTTCATTTTCTAATTCAAATTATTTTTGTCACGGGCTCGAAAGGTGTAAGAAGGGCCATTACTAAGGAAAACAACACGGCACAGCGATATACCGACAATGTTGCTTTGAGCCCGAGTGTGCAGAAGTGATGTAGGAGAGCACAATACGATTTGGACATAATTTTTAAAGAAAAAAAAATTCAACAAAGGTTTCGTGGAAACTTTATTATAGGATCAAAATAAACCACATTAAAGATAACTATCATTTTGACGACCGATTTAGCCTAGTGGTTAGTGACTCTGCCTACTAAGCTGGCGCTCCTGGGTTCGAATCTCAGTAAGAGCCAATATTTGTGTCATTTGTGCGATAATATTTGTTTCTGAGTCTTGGATATTTTCTATGTATTTAAGTATTTTTATCTGTTAAATATATCGTCGTAACCATAACACAAGCCTTATTGAGCTAGTTCGATTTGTGTAAGATTGTCCCCCAATATTTATTATTATTATTATTTATTATCATTGGTCCTATCACTCAGTTGCTTGACCTAAACAGGTAATGAATATTTAGAAAAGTGTAATAGTTGCTCCGTGCTAGACGAACTTTTATGCATTTGGGCTCACAATATAACCGACTTCAAAAAAGGAGGTTTACAATATATATGTTAATCCTGCTTCTAAACATGTGTGCCAAATTTCGTAATAGGCGGAACGCAAAAAAATCTTTTTTAGTTATTTAGTTATACTAGATAGGACATGAGCAAGTTTCATCAAAATCGGTTCAGTACAGAGTTATGTTATGTGTGTATCAGTCGCTAAGAAAACGTACTTAACAGCCTAATTCAATTACTACTTATGACATTAAAAAATGTGACAGTAATAAAGGAAATTAAATCGATTTCAAAATAGGAAGAAATAAAAGCTTCATCTTTAAAAAAATCAAAAGTAAATATGCCAACTGTTTTTTTGAGGTCGGTGCCAGCTTTAATGGGCATTTCTCCAGAAATATGTCTGTGGTCACCTCATTCATCTGGCCCTTTTTCATACTAAATGTATGGAGACAGATGAATGAGTCGCAGACATATTTCTAAATATAGAAATACTCTAATGTTTGAAATAACGGTACGAGACTGGGCCTGGCACCAACCTCAAAAATATAGTTGGCATATTTACTTTAGAATAAAAAAAAAAACTTTTATTTCTTCTTTTTTTGAAGTCGGTTTAAAAAAAATTATTACTTTTTTATTTGTTGTGATCGATCTCTGAATAGTGTGAAGAAACCATAAACTTGACATCATCAACACTCATCGTAACGCGTGAATGAACCTTGATGGACTGTGGGCCCCGGAGTCGTATGATAGCTGCAATAATTAACGCTGAATAAAACGACTAATATGTCCACATGACCCTCTGTCCTTCGCCCCAATCACCTGATCGATACACAATATGTGGATTTACATAAATTCTGTTCAATTTAATGCATTTATTAACGGTGTCGGCGATGTTGGCCCAACGTTGATCACAAATGAAACCGGCAATGCATTGAGAAAATGCCTCGTGCAACGTAATGTTCTCGGTTAGTACCGCGCAGTGTTTCCTCGCGCTTACGGATGTTATATGACTGTTCGAAAGATGAATTTAAATGTCGATCATGTATTACAATGTTTCGTCCTGCGGTAGTGCCCGGATACCGACTGACGACAGAAACTTAGCCGGAAAGCCCCTATGGCATTTAATAAATCAATCCATATCACCGAATTTGTTTGTAAATAGTCGAAATGATAAGAAATACACGTGCTGCTATGGCCAGTGAATAAATAATTAGTGATTAATCATTGTCCGTTTATATCTACTTGCATACAATTGCCCTTATTAAGTTATACAAACAAGTTCAGCGGCCGTTTAGCCGACGATTTGTGCGGTGTAACATTTGCCAGGCCGTTACTGACATTTGCCGTTGGACAGGCAAATTGAATGTTACTCGGCTGTCTCTTCATGGTATTTGAGTACCGACAGCGCACGAGAATTAATAATTCGAATCAGCGCGACAACAAATTGCCATTTTTAGATGTACACCTTTATCAATATCGAAAGCGTGGCGTGGTGTTATCTTTATATACTTATGTAGTTTTTTATACACCGATACAATAAGCAAGCTAATTAGTGCTAAAATATCTAAATGCTCATATCGAGCATAGAACATGATTGCACCTAACGCGTCGGGTTCCCACGGCCCGCAGCCCGCACATTAGAGTACGTGATCAAACCCAATTAAAGTATCTTTCAAAGCACAGGAATTACGCTATTCATGCATGCTATTTGCACTCTTGGGTATTTTGATAGAAGATTCATTGCTTTCATTGGTATTCTTCAAAGATACAGCTTCGTAGAATGTATAATACATAATTGTACAGTTGCACAGTAAAGTAAAATGGAGTTTTGAGTTCCATTACTGCAATAGGTATTAAATTAATATCGTTTAACGTAATTGAAGGTAAAACTGCGCGCATAAAAGCTCTTAGTCCTTGATAAATAAATAAATAAATATTAGGGGACAATCTTACACAAATCGAACTAGCCCCATAGTAAGCTCAATAAGGCTTGTGTTATGGATACTAGACGACGATATATTTAATAGATACAAATACTTAAATACATAGAAAACATCCATGACTCAGGAACAAATATTCGTGCTCATCACACAAATAAATGCCTTGATGTTATCATTAGCTGACTAACTTCGCTCGTACAAGCTATTGTTAGGCGTAAGTCCTAACTAGATTGAGTTCGTCTCTGAACACCGCGCTGTGTGTCGGTATAAGCATAATTTAAAAGTCTGAGTGGACAGTTGTTCCATAGACTGTAACCCAGTTTTACAACGAATTGTGACCTAATTCTAAGTTAGTATTTTGATGCACTACTTTAAGGTTGAGTTTTTGGTCGATATTCATTTCAAGAATTGACGAAGGTGCTCGAAATAAAGATTAAAGTGTACTAAATAGGCTTCAGTAACCATGGCGGACGCTGTGGCATCTACCTAATATTTACGCGATGTGCGAGCTTAATGTCATACATTACTACAATATGTACCAATACGATTGTAATGCATCTATTTATAACACTGCAATCTTAAAAATCTTGAAGTAGTTGTTTTTCTTGTTACTTAGCGTGTCCGAGTTTCAACTGACCCCTTTCTGTGACGTCACTGAAGCGCGCTAGCATCTTCATCGCGCGTCACTATTCTGCTGAGAAAATATGCGACACTCACTTTATCTATACGTTGTAGGGTTCCCGCTGAATGCAAATTTATGTTATTCGTAGGCTTGAGGCACCGGGAATCTCAGTTTGGTCCATAGAATCGAATGTTATTTATCCTTTAAATGCATATCGTATCGTGCATTTTATTTCTGAAATGTCTCAAATGAAAATCAAATACATATCAATTTGAAATTTAGTGACGAGTTTGACAAAGTCTGAAGTTGACTTTAAGTTACTTTCTACTTGTGTCATTTCAGTAGTACCGTTTTGAATACTATTTGTACCTAAGGGTTAATACAGCGCAATGGCTGTATAGTGTTACAACTATAAAATTGGGACATAATTTCTTTACTTAAAGACCCAAGTAGAAATCATCCCTTAATATCAAGGTAAATCTCCCCAGACATACATACAGCTATCTCTTTAAATATGCTATACACTAATATCCGGTTTGTTTGTAGTGAAGAATATATACTACTGGCATGGTTACGTCTAAAACAAATCAGATGATTCTAAACCCTGTGCTGCAATGCACTCGATTAGACTTCCGCTCAAAGAGCAAGGTTCACAACAGGGCTACAGCTTGTTAAATCATTCACAGAAGACGCATTGGATTGGCCTCAAACCTTCGCCCGCTTGCATAAAGAAACGGCTTGTACTTATATGCACTATAAGAAAATAGTGACTCATCACTACTGTCTTGTATAGGCCCCAATGAAATTGCAGAAGTCGGCATCAGGACCAATCAGGTTGCAGTAAAATTTAATTGCATTGATTAGTGATACCTAGTATACCTACTGCTTTCTTACGGCAAATAAGCATAAAATAATGCCAAATCTAATGTAATAGCGAATATCCTTGCCTTCATATAAATTGCTAACTAATCTTTAGCTATATTATAAATGCAAAACGTTCGTTTGCCTTTCTTTAACGCGGCGACCATGACAATGTGATTGACGTTATTTTTTTTTGCACACTTATGAATATGGGTGGGAGAGTAACAGAGACTAATTTTTAACACGGATTACACGATTTCCAAATGAATAATAAAGATGTTTTTGGCATGCGGAATAAACTAGTCTTTAAATTTAATGCTGACTACTACTGAAATAATGATAACGATCTACGGTCGCGAATTGTCGAATCTCAAATATGTAAACCACTCTTCAGATAACATTCTTTTGGTACTTTCATAGAGTCATCCTTATAAAGCATCACTAAAGGTTTTCCAGTTCATACTGATATTCACGATGAATCAATGTTACTTGCTCAGTCCCTGATTTCTAGTCCTTTTATAAAATCACAGTACAATACTATTTTGTATGCGCAGGTATCGGCAAGCTGTCGGGCGAGGGCAAGCACCTGGCGGACCCAGAGGTGCTGCGGCGACTGACGTCATCGGTGTCGTGCGCGCTCGACGAGGCGGCGGCGGCGCTGACGCGCATGCGCAGCGACCAGCCGCCCCCCCACCACCGGCACCACCACCAGGACAAGCCGTTAGTATACATAACTTACGTCGCAGCAATCACTCAGGCAACGTCTCCCGAAATACCACTTAAACCGTTGCCCTAGAAACGCCCAACCCGGAAAAAAAATCACAGCAAGCGTAGAAAGGTACAGAATAGAGTCCTTGCACCAGCGTGGAGCGACCTGCCTGCCTCGCTACACCACCACATTAAGGCCTCGTCCTCATGATGTTGCGTAAACCTACATAGTTTTACTGAGAAAGCTTCACTCCCAAGGATTTTTGAATAGGCAACTAAACTACTTATTGATGTAGTAAAAAGCAAAACCTTCCTTTGTGTTGATAACACAGCAAAAAGTAATTCCAAGACAATTGAACAAAACGTCTGCGTCAATAACCTGGTAGCATGATGACAATCCGAGATTGAGCCAATTCGTCAATCGCTTCTCGAACCGGTTGCGGTCGAGTTTCACGACTCCCCGATCGGTCCGATCGAGGCGATGCACGAGGCTGTGATTTATGAAGCTTTGATCTTATCTGATTATATTTTTAGATAATTAAAAAGAAAGCCAGATGTTACATCAATATTGACGAGTTTTTGTATTTTCAGCACGCAATGCGGTTCTACGGCGACTGGTACAACACCTACGGTCGCCACGTCGGTGGGCGCGGATGGCGCGCCCTCGCTGGCCGAGGCTTGCTCGGATGGCGACGTTGGCACAGTCCGGAAGCTGCTAACGGAGGGCCGCTCAGTGCATGAGACCACCGAGGAGGGCGAGTCCCTCCTCTCCCTCGCTTGTTCCGCCGGGTACTACGAACTCGCGCAAGTGCTGCTAGCTATGCACGCCAGCGTTGAAGACCGGGGGATCAAGGTGAGTGAACTGGCTTAAACAAACAGGCACCCATACAAAAGATCTTGTTATTTAATTGTTATATTATCATCGGTATCGTCGATTATGCTTCTCATCTAAAACGATTTTATCTTTGCTGTTAAAGTAAAAACATCTTGAATTAAAAACTCACTCACGTTGTAAACAGACGAAACTTCCACTCGACATGTTTCGGGAGCATTCGGCATTGTTTTAATCATTGATTATTCGCGAACGCTGCCCGTCGATTACGTACGAAGGTACTAAAAACCTCACTTGTGGGTACATTTATTAAGACTTCACGTCGAGAGCGAATAGATACTGATAAACATACTCTATCATAGACTTGATCGTCCCTTATCAACAGGCGAGATCGAAGTCATTACCTATTATACATAGAAAAACATGCGCCTAACCCCAGGTGTACACAATTACACATTCGGGGAGACCGAGCGAGACACATCGTACTCTTACCTCGACAAGTATAATAAAAGGACTCGCGCGATCTTACCTAGTCTGTATAGCTAATTGCGATGTTACACTTACCAAAGGGTAAATCATAGAGAACCTTCCTCTCACTGACCGTACTCGTTCTCCAGGGCGACTGCACGCCGCTAATGGAGGCGGCGAGCGCGGGGCACGTGGACATCGTGCGGCTCCTGGTCGCGCACGGCGCGGACGTGAACGCCGTGTCCGGCTCCGGCAACACGCCGCTCATGTACGCGTGCGCCGGCGGCCACGAGGAGTGCGTGTCGGCGCTGCTCGACAACGGCGCCAACGTCGAGGACCACAACGAGAACGGGCACACGCCGCTCATGGAGGTAAACACGGCTACAGTCCCACTCACCAACACCACTTAGAATACTTAGATGGTTGGCAGTCCACAACTGTGCGTTTTGCTAGAAACTTCCTGCCTCGCACTACTGAACTGTGGAATAAATTGTCGCCTTCAGTGTTTCCGGACCGATTCGACCTTCAAGAAAAGAGCGTACTCCCACCTGAAAGGCCGGCAACGCACTTGTGACTCTTCTGGTGTTGCAGGTGTCTATGGGCGACGGTGATTGCTTACCATCAGGCGACCCGTCTGCTCGTTTCCCCCTATTTCATAAAACTCGCCTAATTGGATCATTCTCATATAGTTTGACCGATGTGTCACAACCGTGTGCAAAATTTAGGGGTTTCAAGGAAGTTAAATATTGTAATACTTATACTTAAATTAGCCCCGTTGTCAAGCATTCGGTTCGTATTGGAAAAATTGAAATGAAAATGATTTACTGACCATAACTGAGCATAAAATGAATAAGTGGTAACAGTGATTCCCACACTAGGCGAGGCCTGTATCGTGGGATTCAGAATCAGTGACAGTTAACAACGAAACGAAGCGGCTTACTACGGAATGGTCTAAGGGTTTAAATAGGTCTATTTTATTTATATTTATACAGTAAGAGAAGGAAATATAAATAAAAAAGGAAAAATTAAGTATTAGCTACGTTAACTTTCTGCACATGGCTGTGACAAGTCACAAATCTAAATGAGAATGACCCAATAGGGTATTTGACAACAATCAAAATAAATTCATTAACTCTAACCAGCAAATTACGCTTCCAAAACAGCCCGGATAAAATCATTCAAACTTATTTTCGTGCCATCAACGATTTTACAATGACGAAAACTAAAAATAAGGCACCATGTTGAGCATGACGTCACAAGATAGTATTTCATACTAAACTGCATACTCTTGGAGCGTTTTGACACTTCATAAAAAGAAGCTGATTTGAACTGTCATCAAGTAGCCTATTATGGGGGAAACCGAGGTATTATGTCACGCGTTAGTTGGCCACTAGTTGTTTACTTGCTTGAAATAAGGATTATATACCAAAAAAAGTTTAATAACGTAGTTATTGTAAAAGGCGCGTTAAGTATAGAAATCTTATTTTAAGCAAGTAAAAATACTTATTGACCTATAACTAACGCCGTGGCCGACTGATACCTTGGTTTACTCTATTTTACTCCAAATTCGCTGGACACGTTGAAGACGCGATCGCCGTACTGTCATTAAAATAAATGACTGTTCGAATTCGATAAGATTGAAAGAAGTTTCAAAATGGATCAGATCGGCTTGAATTTTCGTATCCTTCAAATCTTAAGTTCAAATTTACCAACTCTACGTCGCCACATGTGTACTAGCTATTTTTTTTATCAAAGACGCTATCACACTCGTGTTTAACGTAATCGTGGATCACGGTCTTAGGGGTCTTCCACAAAGTACGTCACACGATTTTTCAGACTTTTAGACCTCCACCCCCAATACACTTTCCTAACATATTTGACCTTGTTCGTATAGGCTGTCACATTTGGCTAGACCCCCCATGGGTGTGACATACTATATGGATGACCCCTTATACGATGCATTCTCTCGCAGGCCGCTTCCGCCGGCCACGTGGGCGTGGCCAAGATCCTCCTCAAGCACGGCGCCGGTATCAACACCCACTCGAACGAGTTCAAGGAGTCCGCGCTCACGCTCGCCTGCTACAAGGGCCACCTGGACATGGTGCGGTTCCTGCTGGCCGCGGGGGCCGACCGGGAGCACAAGACCGATGAGATGCACACCGCGCTAATGGAGGCCAGCATGGACGGCCACGTGGAGGTCGCCCGGCTGCTGCTGGATTCCGGTGCACAGGTTAGTTCAGTGAGTCGTTTTGTTTTGTTACTGCACTGTTTATCTTTATTCTTGCATCACAAGTACAATTGTTTACTGGCTGTCCCGAAAAGCTTCGATCACAGTTAAATGACAGATTCTGCTGCACAAGTATAACTTTTGCTATCAGACCGACAATGAAAGCCGAATAAGAAACGCTTCCCTATACAAATTGCTGGATGATTTCGAACGGTTTGTATGGGGCATTGATTTTTTTATCCCTATTAGTGTAGTAGAAAATTTGGGCCACTAGTATTTTTTTTTTTTTTCTTATTGCTATAGACTGGCAAACAGGCAGACGGCCCACCTGATGGAAAGCGGTCACCGCCGCCTATAGACATTTGCAACACTAGATGCATTGCCAATGCGTTGCCGGTCTCGAAGAAATTTGATGGCACCCTTTTTAAAAAATCCCATATTGTAGCGCAGTGGGAAAATCTTAGCAGGAAGTTCATTCCAGATCCTTATTGTACGCGCTAGAAAGGTTCTAGAGAACCGGCGCGTTGTTGATTGTAATGATTCAAGGAAATGGGTAGTATAATGTAGGGCCCACATAATGATGAATAACCGAGTGATTTCGAGAATTTTGCTTTTACAAAATTCAAATGAAACCCTTCGTATGCCGTGTCTCAGATCCGTACCTATACCTGTAGTAAGCCGGAGCTACTCGCAAGCTTGTATCTGTCGGCATACAACAGGTTTAGCCTCGGATGTGGGACACGGCATACGACGAGTACAGATGTGCGAGCCGCCTTGGCATACACGGGACACATTTAACGCTTGATTTGTGGAACAGGTGAACATGCCGACGGATAGCTTCGAGTCGCCTCTGACGCTAGCCGCTTGCGGCGGGCACGTGGAGCTCGCGATGCTGCTGCTAGAGCGAGGCGCCAGCATCGAGGAGGTCAACGATGAGGGCTACACGCCGCTCATGGAGGCCGCCAGAGAGGGTAAGCAACTTCACAAGACAACAAAATAAAAATGCTTGACGGGTTACAATAGTCGCAACTAGAAAGAATACGAAATTATTATGTCCTCTTCACGCAACAGTCTTAACAAATCGAAATCGTATTTCTGATGTATGTCCGATTATCTCTGTGAGCGTAGCTCCATGTCATAGGCACTTATTCCGACGCCGGCGAGTAAGCGAGTAAAATTGGGCGAGTAACATTACATTGTGGATCTGGAAAGGTCCATCGATTACACTTACTCGTCAGCCCACAATGAACTGTTACTCGCCCAAATTTACTCGCTTACTCGCCGGCGGTGGGAAAAGTGCCTGCAGATCGTGATTGGACGTCATATTTGTATGAAAGGACGACTTGCTTCCATTTCATTCTGTTGTTACCCATTCGCACCACATCATAAAGTCGCACCACGTCATACTTAGTATAGTTATATTGCCTATTGTTTATTGTTTTGTAATTTATATTTTTCTGTTACTAACACTAGTATTAAGAGTTAATTATGTTTGTCATCTTACTAACAACTATGGACTTGTTTCCGAAATAAATGAATATTATTATTATTATAAAGTGCTATAGACTGTTGGAAGAAGAATTACTTTTTCATCACACTTGCTCGTGTGTTAGGTATAACACGCGGGCTTATAGACTAAATAAAGAATTTGATTTTTGTCTTATTTTTTTTCCTCGCAAATATGATGAAAAACATTGTGTGTATCACAGGCAGTAAGGGGATTACAAACTAGAGTCATTAAAAAAGCCTCCTAATAGACTCGTTAGTAAATCCCGTCTTACTACCCTCGGTGCACAATGTACTATTGATTGAACTATCTAACTAACCCCGCCCATTACTTTATCTTTGTGGTTATTGTATGTTAGTGTTTTCTATGATAACAGGATTAAAAATATATTTGGTATATCGCAGGCCACGAGGAGATGGTAGCGTTGCTACTCGGACAGGGCGCCGCCATTAACGCACAGACGGACGAGACGCAGGAGACAGCGTTAACGCTGGCGTGCTGCGGCGGCTTCCTCGAAGTCGCCGACTTCCTTATTAAAGCGGGCGCCGACGCCGAGCTCGGCGCTTCCACCCCGCTCATGGAAGCCAGCCAGGAGGGGCACCTCGAGCTAGTGCGGTAAGTGACAAACGTCTCAGGTTATTTACGAGATAATTGTATATCTCGAGTAACGAAATTCAGATAACTTGTTGCAAAGAGTGCTTGGTGAGGGCCGACAACAACGAAGAACTGGAGAGTAGTCTCCATAAATGTACAACACACGTTGGTGTGTTACGATCAATCTTCTCTCCATGTTCAGTGGCTACATTTAAATTTATATAGCTGCGACTTAATCCCAGCTGAAAGTGGCTACTCTATTAAACTAAGTTTGTATTAGGTGCATGTTTCGCTTAAGATGCCTTAGACCAGGGTTTCCCAACCTTAAATAATATTTTCATGCCCCCCCTAAGTTTCAACAAAAATAAGAAACACACAGCGATTGAATGCCAATTCGGAACAGTTAATTCACCTACGCGTTAAATAGATTTTTTTTTCGGAAATGTTATCGTACCTATTACGCCCCCCCTTGACATTTCTCTACGCCCCCCAAGAGGGCCTGCCCCCCTGGTTGGGAAGTCCTGCCTTAGACTTTTGAATTGCTCACTAATAAGACATTCTTCGTATTTTTTTCTCGTTAGTCACATGATCAGGAATATTGTGTGGTCCAATTATAGGCAAAACGATATGTATGATAAAATTTTCGCTGTCATATCTCATGTGAAACATTACTCCAAAACGCAAGCTGAAATCGCGTTTCGTGCATTTCTATTCCATTACACGCAATAAATGTTAGCTCCATAGTCCTTTGAACTCGAACTTTATTTTCCCATTTTCTTAGGCCTAACCGGGATGGAGGATATCGCTAAATGAACGTTATCGTATTGCAGCTACCTGTTGAACGCCGGCGCGGACGTGCACGCGCAGACTCAGACGGGGGACACGGCGCTGACGTACGCGTGCGAGAACGGGCACACGGACGTGGCTGACCTGCTGCTGCGCGCCGGCGCCGAGCTCGAGCACGAGAGCGAGGGCGGCCGCACGCCGCTCATGAAGGCCTGCCGCGCCGGACACGTCTGCACCGTGCAGTTCCTCGTCGGCAAGGTGATGATCCCCGATGCCCCCGCCCAATAGGGAATATGCGTGAATTTCGTTTATCCCATTTCTGAACCAAATATAAAAATACCTTTAAAAACATGACAAATCGAAAATTTAATTAAAATCGACCGAGAAATACGGAATATATAAAAAACATCCACTAATGGGCTAGACCAGCGATCGACAACCTGCGGCCCGCGGGCCGCATGTGGCGCGTGAACCGCTCACTTGCCGACCTATATTCCGGTTTGTATTGCGGTTAATATATTCCGAATAGTCTAAAACCACAAATTATTAACAAAGTGCGGCCCGCGTCACGTTCCTTAGCTACTATGTGGCCCTTGGGTGCTAAGCGGTTGCCGACCGCTGGGCTAGACGACAAAAAAAAAACTGTTTAGTCCGTCAGTTAGATAATTAAAAAATATTGTACACGTATTTTTTCTTTTGTTTGACAAACAAAAAATGACGGAGATAATGCTTAGAAGCTTCGAGTGACGTCACTCCTAGGTACAATTTTCACCTAGGAGTGACGTCACAAGCCCCCCACTCCAGAAGTTTGATGATCTATAACTTTGTCGATTTTTAATATTTTGATAAACCAAAAAATACGTGTCCCATATTTTTCCACAATCCTAACTGACGGACTGAAAAGAATTATATAGTTTTAACCCAGTCGTCATCCCCATTAAGACAGTGTAACGTATGCCAGCGCCGCCTGTCATAAAAAGCCGCCTCGCCTGCCTTTCTGCCGGACTAGCTGCCGCTGTCCGCCGGGCTCTGCCAATGCCCAGCCGAGCTCTGCCGAAGCTCCGCCGAATGCGGCCGCATTCCGCCGGGCATGCCAGCCCCGCCAATCAGCCAGACATTAGTCCCCAAAACCTCTATGGTGTTTTCCCACATATTGTTATTGTGGCAACACAAGAGTGAAAATGACAACTGCCAACGAGACGCGATGCGATGGCGCGAAACGAATTACCTATAAAGTTTGGATTGTCGAAATAATTGCTGTCTAGAAGAATAAACCATTGAAAACTAGAAAAGAATTGGTTTCTCTTTACGCCCCTCGTTTTACTCAGAACTGGGATAAAGAAAGAAAAAAAAACAATTGAAACGCAGTAACCTCGACCGCGCTGGTCAATGTGTACGGTCTCCTGGTTAAAAGGCGATAGGAGACGACGCAAAACAGAAAGACTAAAAAGAGTGCTCATATCTACTTGAAACGAAGTTACTACCTACGGGATTCGTTGTCGAATGAGATACAGAAAGACGGAAATGACATAAATGAAGAAGCTCTTGAGGGTCGAATCAAAAGACCGAATGCATCACTGATTCCTGAATTTGACCATGAGCCAGAAGATTTATACGGTCAACTCATCATCGTCGTAGTGTTTTCCTGTTTCGTTGGTGCGTTATGTCTATTACATTGGAGCAACTGCCATCTGACCTCTGTAACCTGACTGCAGGGAATCCAGACAAACAGTATACAATGAAGAAAATGTATCAGCTTAGCACAAGACAGGAACAAGAAAAAGGGTTTTGGTCCTTGGGCAATTTCTGATGGCAAGCCTGCAAATTCCCTCACATGCCGCCATCGCCATGAGTTACAGGATGTTGCATACTATTTGCCTGTCACAGTCACCTGAGCCGAGGAACAAAACATGGAAGTCAGTCACATCAGTATGGAGAATGTTGTAAGCCAGCCTAGGCCGGTCCTAGCCATAGCCAGATGCGCCTCTACTTGCCAGCCACACGTCAGGTCAGTAGTAAGCCAGCCAGCCACTTCTGTATCTGCTAATAAACTTTACAGCCTTCCTAACAATTATACAATCAATTGCATTGCCTTGCTAAATAAATAAAAGGTATTTAAATGAAAACAGCCATAATTATTGCATTGATTTAATATTTTGAAAGAATGATTGCTTGCAGAAACTTTAAAACGCCTTAGAAGTATAGACTTAATGAATAAAAATTGTACATTCAGCAGCTAGTGAGTCACCAGCACTTGAATTTTATTAATTACCCATGATGCCAATATTATTCAGATTTCTCCAACAATCAGATTTGTAACTGAATTTTTAGAAACAATCCAGATGCTGCATCCAGAAAACCATAAGTACTTCATTTCACTCTGCTTATCTTAGCCAGTTTGCACAGCCATATCATAAAATAATTATATGTTTGCACATGAATACACCCATAAATCTGTTCTTATAGCTGCAAAATGTCGCTTTATATGCCTTGGCCTACTCTTTACTCGGCTGGGTACTAACTATTACTTATTAAATCAGTCTAATGTCAGCCTCATCCAATGTTTAGTAGCTGTGTGGTAATGTTGTCTGACTTTTAAGTTAAGGTCTTGCTTCCCATATTTATGATCTTGATCACTATATCGAACCTACTTCGTCAATCCCCCGTCCTTAGTTTTGCCAAGTATCCTGTCTCGTTATAGGTACTGCTGCTACAGTGTGATCTTCTTATGCTGTTCTGTGACAAGTTTTATGTTTGGTATCCAATCAGCTAGGGTAATGTCAAGTCAGAGTCATTTCTATAACACTGTGCAACACTCTTAAAATTTGCTGAATACAAGGATAAGGCGTCCTATTCTCATATTAATGGATTGGAATCAAGTATAGTGATTATATTCTCTTTGTTATTAAACAAGATGGTTGATTCCCAGGCAAGCAAACAAAAAAAAAAGATATCTAAACACAGCCTCAACAAACAGTACTGTTTAAATATTGGTGTTGTGTTGTCTATAATATGCCTGCCATTGACGTTTATTCCGTACTGGTAATACTGAATTAGATGCGGTACTGCCTAAGTCGGAAAACAGAATTTTAATTAAATAGGGAAAGTGCTTGTTTCTGTACAAAATAATCCATCACAATTATTTAGTAAGGCCATACAATTTCTCTTAATGATATATATCCTATGTTCGTTTAGTTTAGTGATATTTTTATCCTCGGTTTTGTACACCTGGTAACATCCAAGAGATACGATACGTCAACGTCAGTTTATCCGTCAGTCGGACATTAGCCGTGTTATCTTTGTAAATAAGATAAAGAACAAAAAAGAAAATCGTTTAGTAAGTTAACGCGCCCTTTACAAACAGTTTATGGAAGTTTGGAGGAATTGCATAGCTGGCTATGTCCTAAAGTAAATACGAATCTGCTCTGCTATCGCCTGCTTAATTCTCTGATCACTGGCATGAGTCGTAAAAGGAAAACGAACTGCAGAAAGCAGACGGTAATATACAATTTCTTTTAATTAGAGACTTGCTGTTTTAGGCCCTTTGCATAGGTTACGTATACCAATATTACAAAACAACGCGGGCGGAGCCGCGGGAAAATGCTAGTCCACTGTAGATCTTTACTCTTCATGCAACTGTAGCAAAACCATTGTCCTTGGAATCAATTGATGAAACCTTTGATTTCTGACAGATGCTTTCATAAAATATAACCTTGAGGAATATATTACACATGCTCATACCCTAATTCAAAACTCAGTTGATAAAGAAAATCTGAATCATCTTGAGGTAGTCAATTGGATGATTTTTAAAAGAAAGTTTTAACTCATTGCCAGCCCAGCCTATTTAGATTTTGAGAATAATGCATTGATTAACAGCAGATTATATGATAAAATTTAGAATGTATTTAGTATTTATTTATTGCATAAACCAATACATAAGGACTTAAACCTAGGTACAGTATAGGTACACTGGTAGGGTGTAGCAATTTACATGTTTATGAATTACTTATTTTAGGTACTAAAATTAATTTAGAATGTTTGTTGGCTAGCAGTACTTAATATAATATAAAATAATATAATATAAATATTAGGGGACAATCTTACACAAATCGAACTAGCCCCATAGTAAGCTCAATAAAGCTTGTGTTATGGATACTTACTTGTTACTAGTACTTAGATTCCACGAATAGAAAAACGTGCAAAAGCATAATGATAAGAATTTATTATTTTCTCTCCGAACCATCTTTCGGTCTCACTGAGAGTTGCAATCAACTGGATTATCCCTCCACCTGACACTGCCAAGGCCCATGTACCGTCCCCTGTCAGGACTGCAAGCATTCTTCATAATGTCAGGATTCCTTATTAGAATGCTCTTTATAGTGTACTTACCTTTAGCTTAGAGTATGATAATGCTTTCCGCAAGCTGGTCCCATAATGTGCTCATAATGTTAATGTTATTTTTAATTTTTATAGTTATAATTAATTCAAGTATTAGGCAAATTATTCCGTGTATTATGGACAACATAGAATATAATAGGTGGACTTAAAGCATTTTCTACCAGTCAACCTTTAGCACCTGTGTGTATATGGTATGTTCAGTGAATAAGTTGCATTCATACAAATTTGAGTTTTCACATGACACAATATTAAGAGCCATTATGTTAGGCTAAATAAGGCATGTTAGGCATAAAAATAAAATCATAAAGCTAATTGAGTACAGAATTTATGGTGAATGCTCCATGAACTTTACTCTTGCCTCTTTATTTTGATTAACATCACAGGCAATTACAAATACTGAATAATGCTTACACGGTTGGCAGGATCAGTTAGCATAAGATATAACTCCTATGCCTGACTGCGCCACAGGGTCAGATGACCTACTTGAGATTGAAGACTTGTTTGTTTTATTTAAAAAAAAAAAACTTTTATTAACTTGCAATGATTGTTAGTATGTTTGAGAAAATTTTACAAGCTGAATTAGGACACCTTTTTGACTTTTGATTGAGCTTAAATTTGGTGCAAAAATGCAGCTGATCTGATGATAAAGTCGGAAGGTGGCTATAGGATTATCTAAACTACACAAAATAGACCCATAGTGTTTGAGCTCACTTAACTGGTTTTGACTTGCAGTTTGAGACTATTCAGAAAAAGTACAGTTGACCACATAAATGCCAATCGATTTGTTTGGTCCCATTGCGGGAGCAATTGTTGCAGGATGGCCGATTGTAACGTATGCCAGCGCCGCCTGTCATAAAAAGCCGCCTCGCCTGCCTTTCTGCCGGACTAGCTGCCGCTGTCCGCCGGGCTCTGCCAATGCCCAGCCGAGCTCTGCCGAAGCTCCGCCGAATGCGGCCGCATTCCGCCGGGCATGCCAGCCCCGCCAATCAGCCAGACATTAGTCCCCAAAACCTCTATGGTGTTTTCCCACATATTGTTATTGTGGCAACACAAGAGTGAAAATGACAACTGCCAACGAGACGCGATGCGATGGCGCGAAACGAATTACCTATAAAGTTTGGATTGTCGAAATAATTGCTGTCTAGAAGAATAAACCATTGAAAACTAGAAAAGAATTGGTTTCTCTTTACGCCCCTCGTTTTAACAGCGATTGACGTGAGATCCGATATGGACTATGACGTCATAGCGCACGGCCGCCCTACAAAATCCATATTACATTCTGTTTTACTAGAAAGAGATAGAGATAAATTTTTGATGGCTCAAATCTTGGTAATTTTTATAGTTATTCGAGAAATATTTTTTTCCTACTGTTTCTTTTATCTCCAAACTGTAATATAGGGCCGCATGTGAGCGGTTCACGGGCCGCAGTTAGCCCACCTCTGGCCTAAAAGGAATCTAGATGGAATGTGTTGAAGTGCACACACATTTGAATAAAATCTAGTTATAACCATAAACGTCGTTTCCACACAGGGTGCGGAAGTGAACCGGGTGACGGCGAACGGCGACCACACGCCGCTGTCCCTGGCGTGCGCGGGCGGGCACGCGGACGTGGTCAAGTTCCTGCTGGCCTGCGACGCCAACCCCTTCCACAAGCTGAAGGACAACTCCACCACGCTCATCGAGGCGGCCAAGGGGGGCCACACGGCGGTCGTGCAGCTGCTGCTCGACTTCCCGCACTCCGTCATGCTGCCCAGAGGTAAATAACACTTTTAAAGTGGGGCTTTTTAGGTGTAAAAATAAAAAAGATTCATAAGATGCAATCATTTAAAAGAAAGTACTTTGTTTGGTTGAATGACCCGAGCCGGATGATACTCTTTTTTTTAAGACCCAATAGAAGTAACGTCAAATGACGTTTCACTCCGTATCTGTGTATGTTTTTCAATCTACATTTTTTGGAGAAAATAGTGCATTCATAAATCGCTCTTAGTTACCATCATACATAAATTATATATAGAGTGGTCTCTAATAGTGTGCAAGAAATACTCCAGAACGACTGGTCTGTGCTATACTCTACTATAGGCACATAAAAACTAGTGCAAAGAAATATAACAGTCCGTATAAGTGACCATAGTTATGCACAAAGCGACCAGAGGCAAGTTTCGTATACTTGGATTGTAAACTTTCTGCTTAACTACATAAAGTACATAATCCAAGTATACGAAACTTGCCTCTGGTCTCTTTCTGCATAACCGTGGTCAAGTAATATAAGATAGTGCTAAGGAAAGTTTAATTAACGAAAAAGCGAATAATCCAACCCGTTCTCTCTGTATTAGAACGCGATTCGGTCGGATGTTCCGTGGGCAACGGTGGGGCGGAGGACAGCAGCGGGCTGAGCGCCGCGCAGGCGGCGGCGCTAGGGCTGGCGCACGCGCCGGCGCCCGGCGCCCCCGCCGCGCGCGCGCTGCTGCCCGCGCACCCCGCCCACGCCCCGCAGCTGCCGCCCGACCTAGCCGCCGACCTCCCCGTCATAGCCCACGCCTACCTCGAAGGTATGTTAACTTCTCTTCCGTATACAGGGTGTTAGGTAAATAATGGATAACCTGTAAACTGGTGATAGAGGGCACTTAGGTCTATAAAATAAAAATAATATCGATAACTTTAGACTCAAAGGGCGTAAACGCCATTAGAACCTACGGCGTTTACGCCCTTTGAGTCTAAAGGTATCGATATAGGTTTTGTAAAAGTGTCACCATTTTTGAGATATTTTGACTTGTATAATTTTTTCTCGATTCACGGTCCAGAAGAGCAAGAAAAATCACTCTGATTATCTTTTCCTATAACCTTGGCTTGTACCAAATTACCAATAGTGGTAGAAATTGGTAAGTTTTTTGGCTACAAAAATGAGATCAGGAGTTTTTCCAATCATTTTTATAAATTTAAATACCATTTAAACTTCTACTATGTCAACCATTATTTAAATAAAAAAATATTCTGCTGCCGGATGTACCGTGTACTAACATTGAATTACCAGAGAAATAAGCGTAATGCGGCCTACACATCTTGCAATTTTACCACTAATATGTCGTACAATACGCGTAGTCGCGAGCCTGATAGATTATAAGGTTTGTAGCCAAGTCACGGTTGTCCGCCCCGTACATTCGACCGCGACTCCGAACGCAACAACGTAGGCGGGATGAGTAGCAAGTTGTAGTGTCCGACCGAAACTAGTTTTCACGGCGGAAACCGAAACCGAATTTCGGCTTTGATCTCAGTTTCAGACGAATCCAGAACCGAAACTGCCATATAAGGTCACGTTTTTGTGGGAAGAAAAAAAATGACAATCATAATCAGTCAGTCTTCATTTTTAAATAACATAATTAATAATTTAGTGTCTGATATTTAGAGTAATCATTCATTATAACATACATTATATTTTTTTATTATAAATAATTATCTGCGCTTTTTAAAATAAAGACTGTCCGACCGCAGCACGAAAACCCTCAAATACAGTTTCGGTTTCGGCTGCCATCCGGCCGAAACCCATTTTTTGCCGAAACCGAAATTTCGGTCGGACTCTAGCAAGTTGTGTAGCTTACGTAATGGCCACAGGACGACGCGCGGGCTTGGCCATAGGAGGCACCGGCGCGGGCGCGACGGCGACGGCGGCGGCGGGCGCGGGCGCACCGGCCGGCAAGCACAAGTGCGCGCGCAAGCAGCGCGCCGCGCCGCCCCACCCCGACCACCACCTGCCGCCGCCGCCCGACATCCTCGACGACTCGGTCAGTATCCTCGCTAACCGACTTCCTTATGGTACATTTACATGCTTGCCGAGACTTAGCAAGCGCCTACAAGCCCCAAGCCACTACAAACGCTCGAATGCCATTTACACGCGAGTGCGTTAGTCTATTCCGGACAGGCAAGCCTGGCAGACGAGGACGACATCAACAAAAAACTCCAAACTATGGCTGTTTGTGCGAAAACTGAATTAAAACGCGACAAGTAAAACAACGAGGAGCAATGATTTGCACTATCACTATTACTTCAATCCTTAGTTACTTAATGAGGTGCGAGGTCGTGAGCAATACTAAACACGCGCCAGCGTGTAAACACGTAGCAAGCGCTTGCCGCAAGCTTCCTTTGATCTGTGTTCAAAAACCGACATTAGTCCAGATCAGCGACCAGCTCTTGCAATCTCACGCAAGCCAAGCCAAACACTCCGTTCACACGCTTGTGCTTGTGGAAGTTGGTCGAAGCTTGGCAAGCGTGTAAACGTACCAATATACATACGACACGCTTAGCCTAGTGGTGACACCACCGACGAAGCTAGGGGTCCCTGGTTCAAATCCTGGTAAGGGCAAATATTTGTGTGATGCTCATCATACGATTTTTTCCTGAGTCTTAGATGTTTTCTATGTATTTAAGTATATCTTTACCTATACGTGTATGTATACCGTCGCTTAGTTGCTGTAAATCAAGTATTGCTTAGTTTGGGTCTAGGTCGAGGTATAAGACTGCCGCACAATATTCTTGCGGTGGTTGGTAGGAGCAGAATAGTGTATTTCAATCTATTAAATACTTTCAGAGGACGGCTGAGGCGCTCGCGAGCCAGCCACGCAACGAATCACTGCCAGAGACTGAGAGAAACCTCCTCGAATTAGCCGACACGTATGGTTAGTACATTGGTATTCATTATTTGTTTATAAATAAAAAATCACTATATATCAGACAGGTTCCAAAAAAAGCAAGGTAACAGAAATTACAAACAATGTGCTTTGTCGGATATATGGCATATAAATGCTGATATGTTGTTGTGAAGGTCCCCCGACGCTCGCGACGTCGGCACTCCACGCGTTGGACCTTCAGTTCTGCGCGCAAGGCAAGTTGCTTACACATAGACATTAACAATTTTCACCGTTTATTTATTGACTAATAACTCGGTTACACGACCCGATACTGTCTGCCGTTGAAAGGCGTCATTTTGCTTTACAGTAAAAGAGAAGTGATACCACAATAATAGCGTTAAACAGTACGTAGGGACATCTAACCTGCCAAAACAGCGCACATTTTACGTACGTTGTTTATCCGCTTGTGTGATTAATTGCGTGCTTATGCGAAAATTATTGTGTTATTGGGATTATCTCCGCCCCGAATATTGCTATTAAAAAATCTAAAATTCTGAGGCAGAACGAAGTTCGCCGGGACAGCTCGTCTTAGATAAATCAGGATAAGAAAAATACTGACACTACATATATTGTGCAATAGGGAATATGCATGTATTTTTATTGTAGCATTTCTTAACAAAATATGCAAATACCGTAAAAAATATGACATATGAGAAAATAACATTAAAATCGGCCGAGAAACACTAATTAGACAGCGATTAGACGGAGTGATCCGATATGGACTATGACGTCATACTTCGCGGCCACCATACAAATTCCATAGGTACTATATTCTGTTTTGCTAGAAAGAGAAAGAAATAAATCTTTGATGCCTTATATCTTGGTTATTTTTTATGTTTTTACCCGACTGCGGCGATGGGTTATGTGTTTGACCTGTATGTATGTCCGTTCCTATGTCCGCTCGTAACTACTCAACGGCACAACCGATTTAAATACATATACGAGAGATAAATGATACATCATTAGATTCATAATTTTGTCTTCGGTTTCCGCGATTATCACTCATAGTAATAAAACAACTTAAACGGATTAAATCGCGTATATTACTACATTTTAATTCCCGACGTTTCCACCCCTTTCACGACCCTTTTCAGCGTTCGTGGTCGCGGGTAGGAAAATCATAAATTTCCTCTGTCAAAATTACTGTTGTGCAAACCTACCCACTTTAAAAATACAAATTCAATATTAGTGTTGCCAGGTGAAAAGGGTTACAAAACGTCGGGACTTAAAATGTAGTAATATACGCGATTTAATCCGTTTAAGTTGTTTTATTACTATCATTAGATTCGTCTTGATGGCGCGAGTGTCACTGGGTATGAAGTTCGTTAAAATAAACAAAGTGGCGGATTTTATCCACTTTTAAAGTGCACCGCCGTCGGGTTTTTTTAGTAAAAATATTTTGAAAAATGGTTTTTTATCTACTGTTTCTTATATGAATGAGCTTTTATTAAAGTGAACAGAAAATATCATGCATATTCCCTATTATGTGCGAAGTTGCCTTCGTATCTCTTATTCACCCTGATCTATTTATACGTACAGACATTCATTTCATGTTGTATTCGCCATTTGATGGAACAAAAATCTCCAGTGGTATGCATATTTTACGTGGTCTTTAATCTGGTTATAGCATTTTTCATTTTTTTTTCATAACCCCATTACCATTTGTATCCTTCGCTTATGTATGTTTTCTTTGACACCATCAGCCAACGTGACTCATCACTAATTAACTGTACATAAATCCTTATTTCCTAATCCTATTTTTTATGCCTATCAAAATCTAGGCTCGATATGACATAGCTAGTTGGCTACTAACTTCTTTTTTACAAAGCTACAATTCCCACATGATTTAATCATCGCTAATTTAGTGATGTTATTTTGATTTTGCAGATTTAATTTAAATGTTAACTTTGAGAAAGTCGTATCTTTATTCAATCCTTACTTATTTGGTTTTTGATTGACCGCGTTGTATGGTTGTCGTACTTAAGGTTGTTTATTCCGCGCAGGTGTGACGACTGTGTACCGGCCCACCACCCCGCCCTACCCGCCGCCGCAGCAGATATTCCCCACGCAGCAACTCGCGCCTAACCTAGCCCAGGTCAGTTTATAAATATATAATAATAATATCTTATATTTCAGAGGAAGAATTCGTCGAGTTTGCAGCTCTCCTACGCTGTTAACCATATCTGGGTGAATTAAAAATATACAATTACAGAGACATCGGGTTTGTCTCACTCGAAAACACAAATTATATTGAGTATCGTCGATTTGCCCTTTTTCTCTGAATTTTCTCTGAAAAACTATTAACTTACACTGCACTAATATAGAAACACGTTACTGTACTTTGTCTGCCGTACAATGCGAGTGTCATAATCACTTAGTATCCTGCTAAACACTAGTTCATCTATTAACACCAAAATTTTCCATTGGCATAACTTATTCAGTTAGAAAAGAAACCCATTCCCTTCTAGAGTACTGCATTACAAGAACCAGCGTGCGCGAAGGCGTCGCGAAAATGTGCCAAATTTGATTGCAAGTTCTTTCGCAAGGAAGCGTTCAGAAGGCTCGGCCAAGACGTTACTGAAGTAGGTGTCACTAACTCGAGGCGGGATCTTACTACCGAGTAAACAAGCGAATGGGTGCATTGTGTCGCTCATTTTGTTGGTACGCGCGCGAAACTGCACTGTTCTGCTTTTTTGCTCTATGGCCGCGGCCAATGACTTTATACCGTTTAGGTCCTGTAGGCTAATTGCGCAATTTTCAAATTATTTTTCGATGGTTGTTATGATTTTCATTACTAAGTGTTAGTGATTTGATTCCGCTATTAGCCTCCCATTTTCCAGAGTCACAGGTTATAGTTTTCCATACCAGATCCAGTCTATAAAATATTTGCAGAATTTAATGTAAAAAAATTGTGTCATATGGTATAACTAGTATAGTAGAATTTAATAGTGGTGTTCATGTTTCGACTGGAGGCCAGGGCATACAGGATTAAGGACGCATTTCAGCAACGTACAAAATCAGATATCTACAATGCTCCTACATTTTTGTAAACGGTAAATCACTCTAAAAATATTCAGAAAGAAATATCATAGCTTACCGAAACTTGCCGCATTTTCTTTCTGTCACAAAAATACAGAATTATACAATGAGCATCTCCAGTTACTGAATGGTCTAAGGCAACACAGTACCCTCAGTACAGAATTTACATCCAAGTAAGGTAGTACTGTAAATTAGTATTTCGTGTTTTTTAGACTAATATATAATTGTAGATAAAGTAGACATTCGAAATTATCAGCTATAGTAATACGAATGTAATTTTTGAGATAACCATTATATATTTTCTAGCAACAACAACTGCAGGAATTGCAGCAACAACAGTTCCACCAGTTGGCGGCGCAGCAGGCTCAACAACAGCAGCAACAGCAACAAACGCAGCAGCTGCAACAACAGCCGCAACAGAAAAAACAACAACAACAACCTCCTCAGCCACAACCCCTGCAGCAGTATTCTCAGGAACTGCAGAGGCCTGAGGCATATGCACCACAGGTAAAGCTTATAGTGAATAAAGTTCCTTGAGAAAGACACGAGAACACCAGAGGAATGCCCATAGATATAACACATTACGAGCAAAAAAGTATATAGTAAAATTTTTGTATTTACCCGACTGCGGCGAAGCCTAAAAGAATGGTTATATATTTGACCTGTATGTACGTATGTCCGCTCGTAACTACTCACAAGGTACGTAAAATTCGTAAAAAAAAAATGGCGGATTTATGCACTTTAATGCGCGGTATGTTTTGCACCTAGGGCTTGCAAATATTCGACTTTTTCAAATATTCGAATATTCGAATTTGATTTTGTAGATATTCGAATATTATTCGAATACTACCAAAAACTATTAAAAAATCGTTTTTCTTAGTATTTTTAATGAAAAACATGTTAGAAGAGATATTTTTTACGCTGCGATTACCTTAAGACTAATCAAACTTAATTAGTCTTACTCAAAACCTATTACATTAAAAAAAGGCGACCGGTCAAACCCATCCAACTACAGGCCGATACCCACAACCTCTCTGTTCTCGAAGATAATGGGAGTCCATTATCAACTGCCAGCTCCTTCGGTACCTAGAGGACCACCAGTTGCTTAGTGACCCCCAATACGGTTTCCGTAAAGGCCGCTCAGCTGGTGATCTTCTGGTCTACCTAACACATCGTTGGGCACAGGCGATCGAGACTAAGGGTGAAGCATTGGTCGTTAGTTTGTACATGGCGAAGGCTTTTGATTGGGTTTGGCACAAAGCACTTCTTTCGAAGTTTCCATCTTATGGGCTTTCCGAGAAATTATGCGAATGGGTCAGTAGCTTTCTAGCAGCCAGATGCATAAAGGTCGTAGTTGACGGTGAGTGCTCTGAATCCATGTCTGTGAATGCTGGTGTCCCGCAAGGCTGTGTGCTATCGCCTACGTTGTTCTTTCTGCATATCAGCGACATGCTGCAAATCTGTGGCATTCACTGTTATGCAAATGACAGCACGGGTGATGCCTCCTACACCGGCCGCGCCAATATTTCTCGGGATAACGTCATCGAGAGCCGTAACAGACTTGTGTCTGAAATTGAAACTTCCCTAAAAGAAGTTTCAGAATGGGGTCTACTTAATCTAGTCCGTTTTAACCCTACGAAGACACAAGTTTGCGCTTTCACCGCTAAAAAGCTTACGTTTGTTGCATCACCTCGTTTTGAGATCACCCCCACCTAACTGCCACAGCCACTATTGCAATCCTTGGTGTCGACATATCGAGTGAAGTCTAGTTCCGCGGCCATTTAGAGGGTAACGCTAAATTAGCCTCTAAGAAGCTCGGTGTGCTCAACAGATCGAGACAGTATTTCACTCCGGCCCACCGCCTACAGTTTTATAAGGCGCAGGTCCGTCCACGTATGGAATACTGTTCTCATCTGTGGGCTGGGGCTCCCCAGTACCAGCTTCTCCCTCTAGACCGCATTCAGCGGAGAGCGACTCGTATCGTCGGCTGCCAAGATATTTCAGATCGGCTCGACTCCTTGGCACTGCGTAGAGATGTAGCCTCGCTCTGCATTTTCTATCGTCTGTATGACGGGGAGTGCTCCGAGGAATAGTTCGGATTGATCCCTGCCGCATGTTTCCGCCACCGTCCTACGCGACAATATTTCCATCCTCACCACTTAGATGGTTGGCAGTCCACAACTGTGCGTTTTGCTAGAAACTTCCTGCCTCGCACGACTGAACTGTGGAATAAATTGTCGCCTGCAGTGTTTCCAGACCGTTTTCTCGTTTGCCCCCTATTTCATAAAAGAAATCCTTTTGGGAGTCATGTCGGACTCACGCCCTCAGAAGGAGAAGACATACCCACTAAAACCACCTGGACCCGAGTTACCTGAGAATAGCAATCTGTCTAAGAGTTCCCCACACATGCTCTGAAGGTCATGCTCTGGTGGCATGGACGTTAATTAGGTGGGGCGACACGGCCTTTCATGCAACAGAAGCGCCGGCCACATGGAAGCTCCGTAGAGCCCTAGTGCACATGCTGGTGCAACGTGTCCACAAGCCCTGGTGGGTAGTTAGTTGGCTGCATTCCGCATTCAGGCAACCTTTAACAGGCCGGTTCAGCGTATAACCAGTCCCAAATCATAAAGCTGTCCCGTCACCGCTTTTTTGTACCTTAACTAAATTGGTAGGTTTATCCTCGTAAAACCCGTTTCCTAAATTTGGGATATATTGCTGAAGTAATTTTCGAGTTTATTAAGATGAGAATAGAATTCTAATTTCATAAATGCTCCCCTGCTCATATCGGCCTCACGACGATATTAGTTTTAGAAATTTTAACTAACTGGTCCATGCTTCGAGAGATCCCAGAGCTGGCGCATAGTTCTCCCAAAAAATTGTCCTTGCGATTAAGAAACTTAATGACGCATGCAAAAAGAACACCATACCACAGGCTGCAGCTCAGCCTACAGAGGATATTCTATTTTTTTATTTAATCATTGTTTTTTATAGCGTAAAAAGTTACGCTGCGCTGTTTTAGGTATATTTAGTTTGAAAAAATTTAATTGATTACTTTATCCTTCTTTATTATGTCCTTTGTTAGCATTTTAATTTAAGGTTGAACGTTTCAGAGAATTTTCATACAAATTTCAGTTCCGTTTTTCTCCAGCCGTGATCATTTTCTGTATTTGAAACATTATTAGTTCGATAGTACGTTTCCTTCTGATTCCGCCAATAAGAAAAAAATACCGAAAAGATGAGAAATATTCTAAATAAATCCATTTGAAAACTAATAAAATTTTGATCAAACCGTTGTTTGTGTGAGTGTAGAGTATCGTGTCGGTGTAAACAAAAGGGCGGCATTTATCAACAACAGCTGATTCTAGGTGTCAAAACAATGCCTAGATTGTATAAAACCTACTACTAAAACTTCTGGCCGCTAAGCTAATAAAAATTAAAAAATAAAGTGCTGTCAGTCAGTGTCGAAGTTTATCTCCATCAACAAATTTCATTTCCTAAACTAATTTCAAGAAGGAGGTGGTATTGCATTGTAACCGTTTTTATCGTATAGATAAAAATTGTACAAATACTTGAGTTATTTACTTTATGGATATAAATACGAGCTCTTATTCTTAGTAAAAAATATTGGATTTTTCGATGCAGTCCATTAGTTTTAAAAGCTAAGAGAGTTTGCTCTCATTGACCATAAATGTATCGTTTGACAAAAACCTTTTTCGTTATTGCACTCCCATGCTCGATTAAAAAAAATATGTTGCCTACTTCACATTTATATTTGAAGTTGTCAAAATTGTTCATACTATAGCAAAGATTTTCTTTGTTATTATTATTAATAGGCTACTTGATGACAGTTCAAATCAGCTTCTTTTTATGAAGTGTCAAAACGCTCCGAAAGTATGCAGTTTAGTATGAAATACTATCTTGTGACGTGCTTGTGACGTCATGTAAAAGAGTATGTAAAAGAGCCCTTGAGGGCCTACTTACAGAAATAAACTATTTTATTTTTTATTTATTATTTCATGCTCAACATGGTGCCTTATTTTTAGTTTTCGTCATTGTAAAATCGTTGATGGCACGAAAATAAGTTTCAATGATTTTATCCGGGCTGTTTTGGAAGCGTAATTTGCTGGTTAGAGTTAATGAATTTATTTTGATTGTTGTCAAATACCCTATTTTATTATTTGAATAGAAAACAGTTAATTAAATATTTCCTTGATCAACATTTTGCATACTACTTGGGTGGTAAGCCTGCCTGATGTGAAGTAGTTACCGGAGCGTACTGCCATTATATTAAAAATAATGAAAACAAACATACGCACACTCGAGACCAGATGGATTACCCAAGTTAATCCTAATTTGCGTCATCATCAGAAGTTCATTGCCGTCACCCCTGCTATGAAAAGCTATAGCTCTGCATGGAGATGTTCGGCTGGAATCAGCCAGACTGGAGATCGCCTACCTAGCGCGTTCAAGAATTAAGAAGCGATATGAGGCAGCTGAAAGGCTTGCCATTGTATTCTACCGGAGGCTATGAATAATATTCTATCGAACCCGTGAATCAAACTTTTTTTACAGCGCAATGATAACAGATCCTAAACGTATGACAGAGTAGCAAGATATTCACAAAAGTTGCTTGTAGTGGAATTTTAGCATTTTGGTGTAAGTAAGTTTGACGCGACAATTCTCAATGAAAATAAATAAATAAAATACGATATAATATATGTTTTTTTCTTGGCTTGGCTAATAAGTAAGTATACTATAAAAGTATACTAACTTAGGTCAGTAAGTATACTAGTTACATGTAAGTTACATGCACAACTAACTATTCATATGAGAGAGGTCAATTACAAAGAAAGAAGTAACAAACACGTGCAGATAATCAAAAAATCAGAAATATAACAATATATTGGATACCTAACAATATAGTATGAAACTAAAACTTCATATTTCAACATCTCCTGAAACTACGTCAAAATCTTTATCAAATAGATTAAAATGGCGCCAATATAATATGTAAACAAACATGACCTGTCATACTGTCATAATAATAATTATTGACAGTCACTGACACTAATGACTGTCAACGGGTACGCGTGTGTGCAAGAATGTGGAAAATTGCGATTATTTAAAAAAATTCTGCTTTATTGTCCACAAGAAGACTGTTGAACTGAAATTGGTTGCGATTTAAGCTCACCATTTTTTACTGGTTCGGCCATGACATAGAAATAGTACATATTTGGTTGGGTTTACCTAAAAATAGTAAAAACACTACGCAAACGACGTACAACGCCATCTGAGCGGATAAAATTTGTAACTTTCTCTATCGAATCCCCTTAAATTCCATTTAATTTAAATAGGTAGTAAAATTATTCGAATATTCGAATACCTTGCCAGGTATTATTCGAATAGCAAAATTAGCCGAATATTCGAAGAATTCGAATATTCGAATTGCAAGCCCTATTTGCACCGCAGTCGGGATTCTTATAGTTAAAATTTGTTTATTTATACTTTATATGAAAGAAACATTTTGTCTCTTTATTGGTTTTTTTAATTGGTTTTGTTTGTTTTTCTATGTACTTTGATTTCTTGTATCTATATTTGTTTTTATTTATGTTATTGATTATATATGAATATCTTGGTAGAAACAGGGATTACCTTCAACATTTGTAGCACTATAGCTGGACTACAACTGGATGGATAGAGCACAGGCGAACATATAATCACGACTAACATACAGGGTGCTGTGAGCATTTCCTCCCAACGAACAAATGATCAATGCGAATATTCACACAAAGCAAATGCTCATGGCACCTTTATGATGTGATTTGTTTGTGTGCAGGCGGGTGCGGAGGGCTGCGGCGCGGTGGAGGCGCGCGAGCTCGGCGCGGTGCTGGCCTACCTGCAACGAGAAGTGCCGTCGCTAGTCGCGCTGCCGCCCAATGAGCTCCGCTCCCTGGTGCTGCAGGTGAACCATCCACAATACGATAACTCCAAATAGATTGCATACCTCAATACAAACAAACACCTCTAGCGCGAGTCATTGATAACGGCTTTGCCACCCAGCCGCTTTAAGTCTTCAGTCATTTTGATTACTCCCAGCCGTGTAGAGACGAATTGAGTGCTCTTTGGTGTAACCCTAGTCGACATTCCGTGGTTAAGCTTTTAAACACCTTAGAAATTTTACCAAATGCACAGGTTGAGGAGGAGGGTGAGGAGTGTCAAACACATCAAGCAGACGCTTAATTTAACTTCTACATCCATATCATAATTTCCCTACATGTTCAGGAACGATAAGCAAATGGCCTATAATAAGGACCTGTGGTTGCATCTTAATGTTTACATCAAAAGCACACTGTATCTTAGGGTTACATTAAAGTATCGATAGCCGATACTTTAATGTTCTTATTGCACCATACAAAGTGAAGTTATAAAGTAAAGTAATATAAATAAAGTTTTAACTTCTCATTATTTGTGTTTTATACTTACAAATAAGTTAATAGTACCACTTGAAAATGCAGGCCATATTTGTACTTATTGTAGAAAACTTATGATTTTCATTTAGATAAAGTTATGTATGCGACTGTACATAATTAGGCATTATACACCAGTCACATAAATAACTATTGAATTAATCTAAAATGTTCTCAAATCTCCTTTTCGATCGTATGTAACATGCTGTGAGTGATGCGTGGACGGTCGCAGGTGATGCAACAGAAGTCCCACGAAATCTTCTCGAGCAAGTGCACGGAGGTTGAGGAGGAGGGCGAGGAGCGGCAGGCGCGGCAGCTCCTCGCCGTCGCGGAGGAGGCGCTCGGCGCGGACTGGGCGCGGCCGGCGCACCACCACCACCACGGCGACCAGGCGGTTAGTACCCCCACCACATACAACCTCCACTAGACGGAGCATGTTAAACGACTCGCGCTCACCGCGCGTATGGTCGATTATATAGCATTACGATATTGCGCGACCGGCCGCTCGTTCAGTTGCGACCATGTTTCTGACCTGTGTGTGCACCAAACGTGAAATAGTACATTACACAACTAGGGTGGTAATACAAAGAAAAGCCGAGATCGCAGAAGTTTGCGGCCCGAGCTGCAAGGGAGGGGCGTAAATATGCGATCGAGGGCTTTCTTTATTATCTCCCGTGTTGTGTACATCATTTTATTGCTTGGCTTTTAGCTTGGCCTTTATCGCAGCTGCTAGTTTCCATCTTCTGCACGACTACTATGATGATGGAAAAACTTATCTGCTTATGAGGGACTCGCTGGAAAAAGCTTTTTAATACTTAATAAGGGCAATAATAGTAGTTACGTTGTTGTAGAGACCGGAAAGTTAGCAATAGATGGACGCGTGTGTATTCTTCGGAATACGAGTCCATTTATTGCACTTTCGGCCGAGACCTAACATAGTACTTTTCACGCCTACTGCGAGGAAATAATATCATACCAAAAATAAAATAATTTAAAAGTTATTTTTGTATTTTTCGGTAATATACAGGATGGGAGGGACTATACCGACATACTTTAGCCATGAACTCCTGGTGGTGTGACGAGTAATAGTACATTACACAACTAGGGTGGTAATACAAAGAAAGGCCGAGATCGCAGAAGTTTGCGGCCCGAGCTGCAAGCGAGGGACGTAAATATGCGATCGACGGCTTTCTTTATTACCTCCCGTGTTGTGTACATCATTTTATGTCTACACTTGGCCAGAAAGCGGCTTTTTCCGTACGCGTAGCGTGCGGAAAAAGCCACTTTATGGCCAGGTGTGGCATAAATAATGTTATATCAGCATGGGTCGAATATTGTCTTTTTACATTAATAGTCTTATGGAACAAAATAAATCAGTAAATTCAGCCCCTCGTTATAAACATGTCCTTATTGGAGGAAAAGTTATCAAAAAAAAAAAAAGCTAAAATGGAAACGAAAGGTCAATTTTTTGGCCTCGTAGTCGCTTACCATCAAATACTGCGAAGGTTAATTGCTGTTTAGTTAAAGGATTTAAAAAAGTAGTAAAACTATCTTAGTCACATTTATTAGGGCTTGTTACACACTTGGGAGTTTTCATTTAAAAAATTATGAATATCTCTGAAAGTAAGCGTTTTTCAACTATACATCACATAACTTTTTTTACTCGTCACACCACCAGGAATTCATGGCTAAAGTATGTCGCTATAGTCCCTCCCACCCTGTATATTGCCGAAAAATATGTGCGGACAATTCATCAGTACCGAATAGCAAACACCTATTTATTATTTTATCCATACAAATACTTAATAATTTACCGGTTACAACACAATATTAAAAACGAATAAATCATTCCACCATTTTCTTAATGATATTTGACATTCAAGAATAGTCGAGAAAAGAAACCAAAGAAAGTGACGCTTGTTTTTTTTTTTTTTTTTTTAATTTTGCCGATTACTAGCGCGGCAGTATGGAGTATTGTCGAAGTTGCGTGACGTGCTGCGGCACAGCTCGCGATCTGATTGGTCTATTATATTTTGTAAATTGACCAACAATGTTATTTCTGACGCATCTGATTACATTGTTGGCTTGTCTCATACACTGTCCAAGAACTCACCGTTTTGCGGCCTGAATTCTGACCATCTATTGCTAGCTTTCTGAGCAGTGGCGTGGAAATGTATTTTATGCCACACTTGGCCATAAAGTGACTTTTTCCGCACGCTGCGCGTACGGAAAAAAACGCTTTCTGGCCAAGTGTAGACATAAAATGATGTACACAACACGGGAGGTAATAAAGAAAGCCCTCGATCGCACATTTACGTCCCTCGCTTTCAGCTCGGGCCGCAAACTTCTGCGATCTCGGCCTTTCTTTGTATTACCAACCTAGTTCTGTAATGTACTATTTCGCTATTGTTGTGCCCCTCGCACATACTCGTAGAACTTGTGTTCTATAGCACCAGTTACAGGACCGCCATTTGCCACACACATAGTACCACCGCGAGATAATGAGAACATTTTCCTTCTTTACTACTCTACATGTAATAAGAATAGCGACAGAATTTTTGCGTGTCCGTCAAGATAGCGTACACCGTAAAGATATTCAGAATCTGATGCAGGCAATAAATAGTACCCAAATAGTACCGACGAAATACCTAGGTGAAAAAAATAGTACCCTTAAACTTTCTGAAATATAAGGCCTGTTCACGGTGTACGCTACCGGGCGTCAAGCTGGCGTACACCGTTTGTATCTCTGGAACGGCTTTGTTTTTGGAAACGCTTTATATCTCAAAAAATAGTACCCAAATAGTACCCTAGGGCCCTAAAATTTCATTTCTCTAGCTATCGTAGAAGCAGAGATATTCCATGACGTAACTTACTTACACTTAAGTGTACAAAATTTCACACCGTCAAGCTGGCGTACCCGGGAATTTCTTATAGAAAGAGCTCACTATATCTCGACTTCTACGATAGCTAGATAAATGAAATATTAGGGCCCTAGGGTACTATTTGGGTACTATTTTTTGAGATATAAAGCGTTTCCAAAAACAAAGCCGTTCCAGAGATACAAACGGTGTACGCCAGCTTGACGCCCGGTAGCGTACACCGTGAACAGGCCTTATATTTCAGAAAGCTTAAGGGTACTATTTTTTTCACCTAGGTATTTCGTCGGTACTATTTGGGTACTATTTATTGGCTGCATCAGATTCTGAATATCTTTACGGTGTACGCTATCTTGACGGACACAATTTTTGCTCAGATTTTAGCGGTCTGATTTTTGAGGTAACTTTAAATTAATTGTATTTATTCACTCTCATCTATGAGAGTAGGCCCCAGTGGGGACGCCCCAGCAGTCGGACGTATAATGATAATGATGAATTGCACAAACAGGTGAACAATGGCTGCCAGTACCGCGTGCGGGGGATTTCTCCTATGGACCCTACGCTGGAGCATGAGCCAGCGGAGCGGGAGCCGGCGCAGTTCGCGGCGCCCCCGCCCGCGCCCGCGCACCCGCCCCAGCCCGGCGACGATTTCCGGTAACCATCCCATCTTTAGGCGTTCCACTGACGACCGATTTAAGTCGCTTAACACGTTCCCTGTGCCGGTGCCCCCAATGTGGGGTCATGAAGGTTTTTTTTTCAGGAGTCCGTGCTTCCACTATGGGGTCATTTCCCCATACTGATTGCACTGACATTGTCCGATAGTTTTGTGTGGGGACAGTGGACGTGTTCAACTTCTAGCTTTTGCTAGTATTGTATTGTCATTGCCACCACTTTCTGTCGGCATATTCCCTTATGGTGCATGTAACTGAAGCAATTTAGCGCGTAAGGATAGACATGAGTTGCATGCACAAGTTTGCGCCGCTGCTCTTCTCAAGTTGTAACAATTATTGGCGAGTACGAAAATCGGAAGGAACCATTCAAATGCAGTAAAATATAACACAAACGACGGCTCAAACCGCACGTAAATATGTAAGTAAACTTATATGTGATAAGGGACAAAATTAGGGGAACAAAGCTCTTTATAAACAAAGAAAGATGCCTTGTGACAGTCTTTAATTATAAAAGTTCAAATTGTACAATTTGTTAAAGTATTGTGTCGGGCAGGTCCGCGACGTTCGTGCCGCCGCACACTCCCGCGCCGCAGACTCAGCCGGCGCAGCCGCTGCCCGCGCAACCCCACACCAAGCGCGAACACCAAGTCGCCGGTGTCAAGAAAAAGGTATATATAGCTCCAACACGCTACATCTACGATGTTTGTGACTAAGGAAATCTAAAACTGTCTTAGTTAAAGTTCAAATTTGCATGGGGTTGTCTCCTGAAAGCCGTTCCGCAGCCTCGAAACTAAAGTCGGCTATTTGAAAACTGGAATACTACACGTACTTTCTTGTAGTAAACAATACAGTTTAGTAAAATAAGTAAACGTACTCATACCTGATCTCTGTGTGTAATATAGTATTTTCACACCTATTCAGAAAAAAATATTTTCACACCTATTCAGAAAAAAGTATTTTTCACACCTCCTATTCAGAAAAGAGTATTTTGCTCCCTCATAAGAGGGATCAAAGTGGTACTTTTCTGTTCAAGGACAACAGGGTATTTTTAGCTTGAACCCACTTAGAATATGCCATACCATAGACAGCTTTATTTGTATATTACACACAGAGGGCGGTATAATAAGGAATGGCCCAGATCACAGATGTTTGCGGTCCGAGCCGCAGGCGAGGGCCATAAATATAATATGGAAGTGGTATTTTCGTCAAATCCGTAAAAAATTATAATAGAGTATACATTTAATTTTTAATAATAATGTGTAGTTCTCTTTGATTAACTATTTATTTCGTTATTTTGGAAGGTAGCGTTTGTATTTGATGTTTCCTCATAGTCGGTGTGAAAAGCAGTATGTGTCACAAGGTAGCAAAATTATTTGCACCACGGGCTTTAACACTTGAATCCCTCACTACGCTCCGGATTATACTTTAGAATCCCTCGCTACGCTCGGTATTCTATTGTACAATCCTTCGCTTTGTTCAGGATTCCCTCGCCGTAAATACATCATTTTGCTCCCTTGTGACACAATCTATTGTGTGTCAGGGGCGGTTCGCGGGCGGTTCCCGGGCGCGAGGCGGCGACGCGTTCGGCACGGCCACGCCGCCGCAGCCCGCGCCCGCCGCCTACTCTGCCATGGACGTGGACAGCGAGACGGACTCCAACCACGACACCGCGCTCACGCTCGCCTGCGCCGGCGGCCACGAGGACCTCGTCGAGCTGCTGCTCAGCCGCGGCGCTGACATCGAGCACCGGGACAAGAAGGTACGTACCGGTAAACCAGGCCTCTCCAATCTTTTTTCCCAGAGGGCCATACAGCACCTTTGTAAATGTCGTGCGGGCCACATGACATGGTCGACTTAGAGTTACGTATAATCTGTTTTTGTCCTGGGGGTGCTCTGCGTCTCATATCATCTGTGGGTATTTTACTGTGCGACTTCTGTGAGGAGAGTTCTGTAGGTAGTACTATTCTTATTCTGTGCCGCGGGCCGGATTAGAATGCCTCGTGGGCCGGATCATATTCTTCCCTCGGGCCGTAGTTTGGAGACCCCTGCGGTAAACAAGCGGACCAGAGATTAACACTTATACCAAAGTATAATGACAAACAAGTAGTCATCGGCCGTTTAGGAGCGCGCGACACGTCTTTACACAGACGCACGATCACGCGTCTGCGTGAGTGCGATCCATACTGGAGCATTCTTGCGTATTCTTAAATCTTTGCTTGTAGTGTGTTCGTACACGGCGCGCACACATTCAAGCGTGCGACAACAAGTACAAGCGCTTTTGTAGGAAGAAAAATTACTGGTATTATACTGTGCTTATACTATACGACTTCACTTCGATGGGTACACCGATACAGGCATGCGGTAGCTGTGTGTCCTCCACGGTGTTTTGCACGCTCTTTAGCGGTTCTAACTCTGTACCGTTCTTTACTCGAGTACTTCCTATGAGTAGCATGATTTAGTAGCCCCGATCCTCCAAAAAAACGTAGTAACGGTCGCTATGTATTTATTAAAGACGACGTTCCTGCATAGTTCTTAACTTTATTGCTCCGTGCCCGAGTTGAATAATCCCGTGTGTCACATGCGATGCTTCTTTATTTAGTATCGCTTGTACACGAATCCGTCGTCCACAGGGCTTCACTCCTCTCATCCTAGCGGCGACCGCGGGGCACGAGAAGATCGTCGAGATCCTGCTGAACCACGGCGCGGACATCGAGGCGCAGTCGGAGCGGACGAAGGACACGCCGCTGTCGCTGGCGTGCTCCGGCGGCCGCTACGAGGTCGTCGAGCTCATCCTCAGCCGCGGCGCCAACAAGGAGCACCGGAACGTCTCCGACTACACCCCCCTCTCGCTGGCCGCGTCCGGCGGCTACGTCAACATCATCAGGCTACTGTTACACCACCAGGTCTTTACAATATTTCTACCGTTTCGTAATATATTGCGCGGAAGCTCCTGTACACCTCTGAAAATAGAGTGCGAGGCGTGGAACGACTAACCGTAGGTTGCTGTGTTAGCCGCCTGCTTCTTCGATACCTTCGGCAGTTCGGAGTCCGCGCGTGTACATACATTTAATGATAATATTTCGACAAAAATCACTTCAGCAGGCAATTAAAGCCATGCTAAAAACGCTTCACCATGGTAATAGCAAAAACAAATTTGTACTTTACGCGAATGGACATGTTTTATCGTTGAACCACTGATACGAAGATCACCTATAATGTCTCTGTTTACCCTGATGGTCGACTGGTAGAGAATGCCTTACGGCATTAAGTCCGCCATTTGTACTTTCTTGTATTGTGCAATAAAGTTTAAATAAATAAATAAATAAATATCATAACAATGCCCTTAGAATCCAAAATTCTAACCATTTCATTGGTTTGATAGGCGGAGATAAACTCCCGCACGGGCTCGAAGCTGGGCATCTCGCCGCTGATGCTGGCGGCGATGAACGGGCACACGGCGGCCGTGCGGCTGCTGCTCGACTGCGGCTCCGACATCAACGCGCAGATCGAGACCAACCGCAACACCGCGCTCACGCTCGCCTGCTTCCAAGGTACGCTATCGACTGCTTACGACAGGTTTCAAACATTTGGAAGCCTCATGATGCCACGATGCCATATCATCGTGATGTCCATACCAAAACTAAGCTTTATGTGAATGCAGCAATATATCCCTACGTTCCTGATGGACTACTTCGTCTTAGGCGTTAAATCGGTGCCCATAGGTTTGTTACTAAATACAAACTATTACTGTGTAATTTAGTAATATAATGAAATAAATGTGCGTTACTCGCTTTTACTAAGAGTACTTTTTCTTCAGGGCGCCACGAAGTGGTCAGCCTCCTGTTAGACCGCAAGGCGAATGTGGAGCACCGTGCGAAGACCGGGCTCACGCCGCTGATGGAAGCGGCGAGCGGCGGTTACGTGGAGGTGGGGCGGGTGTTGTTGGACAAGGGCGCCGACGTCAACGCGCCGCCCGTGCCCTCCTCGCGGGACACCGCACTCACCATCGCCGCCGACAAGGGACACACCAAGTTCGTCGAGCTGTTGCTGCAGAGGTCATTATAAATTTCATTTTTTTTTTTGCAAATTGATTTCGCGTTAATCTAAAACGACTTGGTGATCTTATTTTCTACCCGCCGTTGTAAATTTTGATATCTAGACAAGGCTCATCTTCGTATTTAGGCCGTTGATTGTCGTAGTGTTATTTAACTGGTTTTAAAAGGTTTCCGCATTACGTTCCTAGATAAATTAGTCAAGTTATGGTAAACTTGCAGGCGAGCGGCAGTAGAAGTGAAAAACAAGAAAGGCAACTCCCCCCTCTGGCTGGCCGCTAACGGCGGTCACCTGGCCGTCGTCGAAATGCTATATGCGGCCGGCGCGGACATCGACTCGCAGGACAATAGAAAGGTAAACATTTGCGTCATGCATTAGTATGCAATGCTGTTGCTACTTGAAGCAATGTTTTTGACTGCTCTTGTTGTGTTACAGGTATCGTGCCTGATGGCCGCCTTCCGAAAGGGCCACACTAAAGTGGTCAAATGGATGGTCGGTGTTGTCACGCAGTTCCCCTCGGACCAGGAAATGACGAGGTAAGTTCAGAAACCCATATTGGTAGATTTTGACTGAAATTGTGCTGTGTATTTTGGATTCAGATTCAGAGCTTAAAATCTAAACGTCAGTAAATAGTTCTAGTAGGGTAGACCAATGTTCTATTTGAAACGTCACGGTTGAAACGCCACAGTGTGCGATTTCTGGTGGCATTACATTGAATTAAGTCTTCGTATCTTAATCACCCCGCTTTTGGCTCGTCCCTTTTCCACACTAACCGTCGATAGTTCATCCAGATACATGCTTTCAGGTACATCTGCACAATATCGGACAAGGAGCTCTTAGAGAAATGCCAAGAGTGCGTGCGTGCGATCCGAGCGGCGAAGGAGACGCAGGCAGCGCGCGCTAACCAGAACGCGACCATCCTGCTCGAGGAGCTGGACGCCGAGCGCTGCCGCGAGGAGTCGCGCCGCCAGGCCGCCGCGCGCCGCCGCGAGCGCAAGAAGAAGAAGAAGATGGAGAAGAAGGTCACCATCATGGTGAGTCCCACCAACAACACCTAATTTGTCGATAATATCAAAATCGCCTATGTTCAATCAACTGATCAAAATTGGAATAAACTTCAAAATAAGAGGCCAAATTATGAAGACAGGTGATATTGATATGAATCGTATATCTATGCATTGATTGATAATATTGTGGAGGCAATAGAATATTTGACAACAATCAAAATAAATTCATTAACTCTAACTAGCAAATTACGCTTCCAAAACAGCCCGGATAAAATCATTCAAACTTATTTTCGTGCCATCAACGATTTTACAGTGACGAAAACTAAAAATAAGGCACCATGTTGAGCATGACGTCACAAGATAGTATTTTATACTAAACTGCATACTTTCGGAGCGTTTTGACACTTCATAAAAAGAAGCTGATTTGAACTGTCATCAAGTAGCCTAATGATCAATTAAAGATTACAGGGAAGGACTTTTAAACATAGGTGAGTAACTGAAAAAGGAATGTAGGTATTTCATCTTCTTTGGGGGCTTCATAGAAGATGAAAATTCCACATGTAGTTAGTCGTAGGCTCACTGGAAGTGCGCTGCCGGAATAAATAAATATAAATAAAACAGATTTTATTATTAACTTAATACATATTCAATTAGGTTAATGATTGATTCGCGGCGATGCACTCAACAATAAGATTGGATTTTTGAGCCTCCGAAGAGATTGACAAGGAAACTCAAGTTTGGATTCATTTTTTCCTAATGTTAAATTTTATCGAGTAGATGGGCAGGGCTACCCCTGATGCTCTTAATCAGAGAGACTTTAATATGTATAGTAAACATACATATAAAGAGACGTTTTGAAGGTTTATAATGAACCGTCCATTCACAGGAGGAGCGGCGCAAGCTCCAAGCTGAGAACGACAAGAACTCCTTATACTCAGAAAAGGCACTGGGCGAGTGCTCCGAGGGCGGCGAGCCCGACGACGAGCCGCAAACCAAGGAAGAGGGCGACTCCGGCATCGACGCCAACTCGCAGGTACACACATTTATGTGAACACTACTTTGAAAACCAAAACTATACCATAAACTATAAATTCTTCCAATGGAACTAGCTGCACGGTACCTCGGGAAGTTGGCAATATAAAATACAACATAGTAAAAGTTACAAGAAATGGCATGGCGCATGACAAGTGATATCGCAGCCACTTGTGCTAGCAGGGCTCTCGAACTTTTGTTCGTGTATTTACTCACTTCTATTTGTGCAGGGCTCATGCTCCTCCTCGGACGTGAAGGCGCCACCAGCGCCGAGCACCAAAACCAAGAAGAAGAGGAAAGACGAGAAAGCGCCCCCGCCCGCGCCGCCCGCCAAGCAGCCGGATAAAGTGAGTGACGACTTACTACCTCCACAAGTAAGCTATACCGCGCGTTTTTTTCAATTACTAGCTAGTGCACATTTAATTATTAATATTAGCGTTACTGCTACGTACGTTGCCAATATAAACGGAAGTCTTTCATAATATTTTGACGAAGACCGAATAAAATTACACTTTCTACGATGAGTATTAATTATTGCCACAAGGACGCGTTGTACTAAAATATTAATTCAAGTAGCATTAGAATTGTCGTCGACCCCATAAAACAACCAAAAGTCCTATAATACGCCGTTTTTTCACAGACCAAACCCAAGCAGATAGAGACTAAACCGGAAAAAGAGAGCACTCCCAAGCCTGACAAAAAGCAGGAGAAAGAGAACGTCGCTCCGAGTCCCCCCGTCACGCCCGCCAAGCCGGCGCTGCTGCCCGAGCGGCGGCCGCCTGAGAAAAAAGACAAGTGAGTCAAACACGTACACGAGGCTCAATCTAAACTGCCAGTCCAATTGCACAAGTGAAACATACTAGATCAGGTTAAGGTTAAGTGATGTAAAAATTATTTCTTATGCCATTGGACTAACAGCTGAATAGACGGGATTAGCAATAGTCTAAACGACCTGCAGGTAGTACTTATCGAAATACTAAGCAGTAAAATAATACCTGAGCTAACCAGAGTGTTGATTTGTGCGCAGCATTGGTATATATGGCTTCAGTAGATCTCGCCTGTAATTTGCTGATAATAAGATTATGATTGAGGTCATTCTATAGCAATAAATGACGTGGTTCGGTTGAGGTGTTTGTGGCCAGTAACAACGCTGCATGCTTGTAGTGGTTGCGAGTCAATGATACTTATGCCGGTTAGCTAAAAGGACAACAATTTTGGTGATTTTTGAATGGAAATGTGTCAATCAAGAGTGAAACTACTTACAAAGCGAACTCAAATTTTATTCCCCGTTCTACGAAATGTTTAAGTGAAAAAAATACAACATAAATGAGGTGTCTACAGGTATAGGTTACACACTAAATATTGTTCTTGCAGAAAACCCGAAGAGGATACCCCTAAGAGCATAACAGTACAGAACGTAAACAAATACGGCAGTAACTCTAGAAAGAGTCAAGTGTTCGAATCCTCGCGGCTCGCGGCCGAAAAAGAGGACTATGACGCGACTGACAAAAACAAAAAGACGCACGCCATGCACCAGTAAGTTATAACGCGGGCGTCGTGCTTACATTCGTGGAATCAACTGCTCAATCAAATCGTGTACGGATTCGTAAACGCTTTGCCTAAGTTTAAATCATTTAAGTCCATCCAAATTGACTTCCTTGTACCCACTTTTTAAACTCCTTATTTCAGTCGGTAAAACAGAACCCTCATAAATCCACTTATAAGACGGCGTCTGTCAGGCCACCGGTTACGACATTTTGGCAATCACATCACATCTAACCTTGGATTGCTTACGAGCAACTTGTTTTCGGCGAAATAAGATACTTTTGAGATATAAACGTGACTATAAATTAAGACTAGTACATTTGGAAAGACTAGCATTTCGTATCAAGACTATTTGGATGTTTTTTTTTTTATTAATAATCTGTCAAGTTAGTTTGTTTGCCATGAGTAAATGATATTAGTCACTAAATCAACGGCGATAAATAAAACTCAAGAAATTTGTTTGTGCGGGGAAATTCCAAGAATGTTCGCGACGAAAACGCCCCCGCATCGCAATCATCTGTCGCACTCGTTCACCATTCGTACAAAATGTGACCTTCCCTCCCTCTAATCGAAATGCTCAAACATCTTCGGAAATAGTACTTGCATGTTGCAACCGGTTCTTTTGTCGTATATTAGTTTTGCTTGTTGCATGTTTTTTGGGTCAGTATTTGTAATAATTTGAGTTATTAAACATGAGTCTATTTAAGCATTAATTTTGTATAGAAGTCATTCTAACTGCAACTTTATTGCTATTGCCAATACTTGGTCCTGTACTTGTAGCATAGCTATACTGCCCGAGTCCGATGCGCGACAAATGTAACTTACCCCTTTTCATTCACTACTGACTTTTGAGAGAGACTTACTAGTCTCTCTCAAAAGTCAGTAGTGAATGAAAAGGGGTAAGTTCATCATTACTATGATGTGTCGCGCCGTAAGCAAAACAGTCGCAGGTAGTTGTGCTACACCAGCAGAGACGTTTAGCCAAACTTGAAAGTTATTATTCATAGAGAAAACGTAATTGTTCATTGGACCATTTTCTATCAGTTAAAAGGAAAAATATACAAAACAACAAGGCTGTATTGCTTTTTTTGCTGACCCATTGCATGTTCCAACTGTATGTCATTCGTAATAACCTTGCATAAAAATATGAATTAAGTTTTATCGTGTTTGTTGTAAAGAACTTAAAGTGACTATATGTGTGAGTAAAAACACAATTTTCAACTAGAATGTTTGGGTGTTGGTACAATGTATAGATGTTTATGATCTCGACTATACTTTATGTGAATAGACATGGACGGTTGGCACTACATTATTTTACCATTCATTTCAAGTCATTGTCATTTTGGTATTCCTCATATCCCATTAAACAACATTTGAGACATCACATTTTTAAGCCAAAATATACCAATATTTATATGAATGCCTTGATATTGTAGATGGGAGCTGGAAAGCAAAAGCACGTCACCAAAGGGTGGCTGCGTGGGCGGACGCCGAGAGGAAGGCTGGAAAGAGGTCGTGCGCAAATCTAGCGTGCAGACCCTCTCCACTGTCGAACCGGGGTAAATGATCTATCCTTTACATGCTGTAGATATTGTCGTAAATTGCTACAAGCGTATTGGTGAGTTTATAGATAGAAAAATAATTACCAAACAAAGCTATCCCCCTGCCTAAAGTTAATCGCCACCTGAGTTATATTAACGTGTAATATATCGTCGCTATACTTACTCAACCACGTATCTACTCGAATAGTTTGATAGAAAACGCACCTGTGTTGCGAGTAGAAAAGTGCGATTTTCCTATGAAACTATTGGAGTAGATACGTGGTTGAGTAAGTATAGCGGCGTTATGTTGAAGCGTTACCTGCACTTACGTAAACGCCTTATTATTGTATTATTGACGGTAATGTTAATAAATCTTTAGCTCACCAGATGTCGCCTGGGGAAATGGGACTTTCTATCCTATGACTTCGTTTTATTTTTTTTGCCTTGCAGAATGATATGTCATAACATAACTGTCAGTGTTTTTGTTTTCTAAAGTTACGTATGAATAGCTCCTCTCAGTAGCACCGTGGAAAACGAATTGGGTAGCCCTTATTAAATGCGTTACCAGGTGTAATACGACGACTTTCCTGCTACAAATTAACCTATATGCCATGAAGCCTTGATGAACTTCGTATAACGTTTGATCGTTTGCGCAGATGCAAGAAAGTGTCTGTGGGCGCGCACGCCATCTCGCGGGTGATCGGGCGCGCGGGCAGCAACATCAACGCCATTCGCGCCGCCACCGGCGCCCACATCGAAGTCGATAAGCAGGGCAAGGGACAGGGCGAACGCATCATCACCATCAAGTATGTACCCCGTGTTCGTCACCCGTTATAACCATGTTTACATTTAGAGGAACACTGCGTCACAAGACGACCCCATAACTTCCGAGGGGTAATTTTATCTGGGCACATCATGGGACCACCGTGTGAATGCAGTGAAACAATTTTTCTCGAATATGTGAAGTGGGTGAATCAACTTTTTTTTGCTTTATGCAAAGATTGCCCTTTCTCCTTATTTGTTCACCTTTTGCATGTTTTAATATGATTTAAATGGAACAAGATCTTACATCTAGAGATAGATTAGGTAAAAATAAAAATAAAACTCGTTTTTAACAAATAAATATTTGCATTACGTAGCTTTAATGTCTATCTTTTAAATGAGCATACACTTTATTCAAAAAATATCCGAATAAAGATTTCCTTTCAATTTTAGTCGGAGAAGGTGAAATTTTGTTGACAAAGAAAAGTTGATTCTCCAAAGTACAAACACACCAGAGGAAGATTTGCAGTCCGTCGTTCCAATGCCATAAAGGGCTCCTAAATGCATTAAATGTTTGGCATACGCCCACGGAGAATTATGTATTCATATTTGTAATGCTACGCTAGCTAAATACCAATACTCAACCAGCAACAGCTGCAGCCCTCAAAGACCTATATTATGACCTATATTGCACCGCCATGAAAGTGTTTGTTTTGTTATTGCAGAGGATCCGCGGAGGCGACCAAACAGGCGGCGAGCCTGATCGCAGCTATGATCCGCGACCCTGAGGCGGACATCGCGGCGCTGCTGCCGCGCGCCAAGCTGCCCGCGCCGCAACCACCACCCCTGCAGCCCAAGCAACCCAAGCAGGCGCCACCCAAGGTACGCCCCTAATTCCAATCAGAACCTCAAACTTTGAAGGGTGTTTTTCAGTTCTTTGGAGGTCAGTTTGTCCCAATAGGTTGAGATTGGGCAGCTAAAAGTGTCTATAATTTTAGACTAGTCTCTAACATATATCAAAATAGATCAGATCGGAGCTGGACGGTTGGGTACCTTTCCTTGTAAGTAAGAAAACCCTTACCCCTATGATGTTTATGTAAAAATAAGGCGCATGTTTATTGCAGCAGCAAGCGAGCGCGGTGCCGGCCGCCCGCGCGACTCCAACGTCGCGCGCGCCCACCAAGCAACACGCTGCTACGCCGCGCGCGCAGCCGCCCCGTCTGCAGACGCATGGTGAGCATTGCAAAGCATTTGACTTCGGTGTGTCCGTCACGTATAATTGACGATGAAGTTGAAGATGCAACGTGTTGGCCTGGATAGTGCTTATTCAGATCCAAATTATTTCGGGAAAAAGCTCGTTAGAAGGCGTGAAGCACTTCTTATAAATCAAGTGATATGACGAATAACAAGACGGTAGTACCTAGATGGCGGAATGGAGATTGCGGAATCAGTTGATACAATCTCATAGTACACTCCCCGATGTAGAATACCGATAGACAGGCGTAATTTCCTATACTGTGCCCAAGGCTCTGCTGCCTGGTTGGGTCTTCAATAAGCTTCTTGAGCTAAAAAACGAATGATCCTATCCTCTTAAAATTTCAAGTAATTTTAAAACCCGTAATGTATGAAAGACGAGACGTGTTGTAATTTCCTATACTGTGCCCAAGGCTCTGCTGCCTAGCTGGGTCTTCAATAAGCTTCTTGAGTTAAAAAAACTGATGATTCACAATCCTCTTAAAATTTCAAGTCATTTAAATAAAACCCGTACTGGCTCCGTTTCATTGGTCAATATGCGGGGTGCGGTAGATCGACCGACGGAGTTATCGACTTATGAGTTTCACTGGTCGTTATACCGTCTGCGGGGAGTCCCCCCATGCCGTATATCGACCGAGTTATCGACCAATGAAACTGAGCCATAATGTATGAAAGATGTGTTTTAAATTGTCTCCTGTAAAATCGCAGCGTCAGCGACGGAGAAGCGCGCCGCGGCGGGCGCGTCGACGGCGGCGGCGACGCCGGTCAAGTCGTCGCTGTCGTACACGGGCGCTATCGTCGGCACGCGCAACACGTTCGCGGCCAAGCTGACCGCGCAGCCCTCGCCCGCGCCGCCGCCCGCGCCCGAGCCCAAGGCGCGCCCTAAGCCGCAGGTCCGTACTGACACAACTTAACGTGCATTTTAATTACTGATTAACTTCAATATAAGTGTAATTGACGATCTCGCTTTAAATTCTTATAACTTGACATGTAATGCAACTTATAATGTAATTTTAAAACGAGAAATAAATAATCTAATCTAATCTATTACCGCATTTGACTCTGACTCCAGTCATCTAGATTCAGTGTCCTCTGCTCTTTTCCGAGCATTGACAGCCATAAATCGAACCTTGGAATTGGTAGTTATTATTTACGTATCATCATGTATAGTGGGCGTGTAAGAGCCTCCGCACATTGGGCCACTAGTAGCGGCCACAGACTGGCCACTGGTGGCCGCCACAATATGGGCGAGGTTTTTCATACATTTTGTATGGCTCCGGCGCGCGCTCGCTAGCTGGCCGCGTTTAGTGGCCCAATGTGCGGCCGCTCTGAACCACTTTTGGTCGCGTTTAGTGGCCTAATGTGCGGTCGCTCTGAACTACTTTTGGTCGCGTTTAGTGGCCCAATGTGCGGCCGCTCTGAACCACTCGTGGTCGCGTTTAGTGGCCACCGCTAGTGGCCCAATGTGCGGCCGCTCTGAACCACTCGTGGTCGCGTTTAGTGGCCCAATGTGCGGTCGCTCTAATCGTTAGATTTGATTGTGTAGCAGACGAGCACGCCGCCCTCGAGCGCGCTGTGCGCGGCGCCGGTCGGCAGCACGCACGGCGCGCCGCCGCCGCCCGCCGCGTCGCCGCTGCGTGCGCGCGACTCGCCGCCCCAGCGCCTCGACGACGACAAGCGCGTGCCTGACATACCGCAGGTAACCCTTTCAATAGGCTTTATTGATGAGAGATCAAATCAGCTTCTTTTTATGACGTGTCAAAACGCTCGGAAAATATGCAGTTTAATATGAAATCCTGACTTGTGAAGTCATGCTCAACATGGTGCTTTATTATTAGTTTTTGTTATTTTAAAATCGTTGGTGGCACGAAAATGAGTGTTATTAATTTTATCCGAGCAGTTTAGAAATGTAATTTGAAGGTTAGCGTTAGTTAATTTATTTTGATTGTTGTCAAATACCCTATTACAACCACCGTTGATGTATCCAGGGTGTGTAATGACACCGGCACCGAAGTTCAGCTGAATGATGGAAATAAAAATAAGATGTTATTATAGTCAGTAGCTGAAAAAATACTGTCCCGTCTGTATGAGATAGCGTCGCTTGTCATCTATAGCATCAACTTTTATGCAAAAAACTCCACTAAAGACGATTATACATATAACACTAATCTGGTGTTCATCTATCCTAATATCTTTCAAGTTATCATCCCTCCCTTGACATAAATACTGATATTTGACTGTACAGGGCATAACCCTACTACAGAAGGTGTAGTCTTCATAGAATTCTACATTATTCTCGAATATAATGTATTCATTAAAACGTACGATATCTTTGTTACAGCTAAGCCCTGAAGCTCCGAGCCAGTGGAGCGCAAGTGAAGACAGCACTGCCAACCCTAACTCTGCACTTCACATTAATACGACGCCACAGGTTAGTAGCTGATGACGCATTAGCTTTAGGTTACGGAGAGTTTCAAGCGCGGTAAAATGTGGTCGACTACTTTACCACCTGGAATGCAATGCGAGATATCAAAGTATTACTCATTTAATAGTGATATAGCCGTACTGTACGTGTATATCGTACAAACTTCGACGGTTCAAAGACCCATCGATTTATGTCATTTTCTCTATGATCAAGTCGTGTATAGTAGTTCTGGACTATTGTGATCTAATCGTATGCAATCGACATATTTCTTATTAAAAAACCCTTGAGCAATATTCTAATAAACAAACCGCAAATATTTTCCTACTTATATTTTGCTACACGCAGTAAAATACAATGTTAGCTCCGTTAGCAGTTTTAATTTTAACTGAAACCAAACTTCAATCAGCTGGCTGAATGCTGATGATGAATCTGAGATTATTCATAAGATTATTATGTTAAGATGGTTACGATCATTTAGAAAGTATTGTTGTAAAGTAGCATTAATTCTATGTGCAGTCGAGCGCGGGCAGTAGCAGCGGCACGCAGGAGTACTCACTGTTCAAGGACCTGTCGGTGGGCGCCAGCGGCGGTATGTGGGGCGCCGGCGACGCGCACCACGCCGCCGACCCTCCGCAGGTACATACTATAATAACACTACCCACTAGGGGTCATTCACATAGTACGTCACACGATTTTTCAGACTTTTAGTCTCCCTTTCCCATGTCACACTTTTTCCTAACATATTTGACCTGGGTGTGACGTACTATATGGATGACCCCCTTCACACCGCACCATTCTCACAAGATACTGAGAAGTTGTTTGATATCGAGTGTAGAGTCTATCAAAAGCCGTAATGTTAAGATGACTGCACAACAGCTAGAAAACGACTCACATATTTGGCAAAACTGAATTTTCCTCATAAACTGGATATTTAAAAAAAAGCTGTAGATATCAGGGAAGTTGAAATTGAAAAGGTTTTTTAAGGTCATTTTACACAGAGGGAAGTGCTCTTTCTGGTTTATTTATGCTTCGACACCCTATACTTAATGTACCGACCCATGTCACATGAGTAAACGTAACGGAGTTTAGAATCTCCGCACATTGGGCCACTAGCGGCGGCCACAGGCTGCGGGCGAAGTTTTTCATACGATTTGTATGGCAACGGGTGCATACCGGATGTTCGAGTGGCCGCGTTTGGGCCACAAGCTGCGGGAGTGCGCGCTCGCTATTTGTGGCCGCGTTTAGTGGCCCAATGTTGGCCTGCTCTTAAACTGCCATAAAGCGGGCAATACAACGTGTGTCGCATTGTCTTCGCCTCATCTTAGGTTTAAGTTGTAAATATGTTTAGATTATTTTTACACCGGTATACATACCTCTCCGGCCGCGCCTACGATACCAGGCAGTGTAAAAGGGCCCAACTAAAATTCTGGGCCTGCGCACTAAGCAAGTTTAGCCAATGCCAATGTGTCGCATTATCTCGTGTTGCAGGTGTACCGCGAGCAGGTGGACGTGAGCAAGGCGCCGGGCTACCGCGGCGCGGCGCCGGGCGGCTGCTCGCCGTGCTCGCGCACGTCCTCGCACGGCTCCACGCCGCCGCCCGCCTACCAGCCGCAACCGCCCTTCCACCAGCCGCTGCCCATCGGCCCGCTACCCCCCATCTCGCTCAGTAAGATTTTACTGTCGATTTAGTGTCCTGAAGTGGTCAATAGTAAATTGGGCTTTGCGAACTATATGAAGGCTCTTCCTAGCAATCCTTGTTTAGGATAGGAGCATTCCATGAAAATATTTCGTAAGCGACACCACCATTTTAATACTTCCGAGAAATAAATTCAGGAAGCTAATTATCAGCATTGTAATATCATAACTCTGCTTTAAGATTGGTATTGTTTCTTAGCAGCTAATACGTTTTATTAGGGTAGCTGCCATAGCGTTTCGTAAGGGACAAAAACTTGATGTTTTCATGGAATGTTCCTTTACTGGGATAGCTGTCATAGAAACCGATGAGTACTACCGGGTTGAGGGAAGAATGCACGTGGTGTCTATAACGCCGTATATACATACACGGTGTGCAAACTCAGCTTGACCGTATTATGAACACCGATACACACTCGCTTGGTCAAATTTGCTATATCATCCGCCAAAAACAAGTAACTTGACTAGCGGGCGTCTTTATTGCCAGTGCAGCGCGTTATTAATCCGAGAACTAGAAGAGTAACTTCTGAGAACGTGATGACAGTGGATTTTAAAGCTGACATCCCACCAACTAGGAAAGCTTTATGAAACCTCAGACCGACCGACAAAATTCCATCGCTAATCCTATTTAGTCTTCAAGCTTCGCCTGGAAAATAATCTCGATGCATTTATTGGGGACTATTTTTCAAGTTTGTACATCTACTATTTTTCATTTTAGGCAACAGTGTGAACGCGATGGACATGAGTGGATTATCTCGGAATGGACCTATCTATCAAGACAACTCCCGAAATGGACATAACATGATGGTAATTTCGTCATTTTCTTTTATTAACCTGATAGTGGCTTCTTATCAATTTAAGTACAAGTCGATTCACAAGAGCTGGCACGAATGAATTGAACGAGTGAACGATAATTAAATACAGGTTGATTCAATAAGCGATAATCTTGTTTTTAGACTATCTCGTCTCATAACTTCGTAACCAGGTCTGCATTTTCTATGAACAACAAAAAAATCCCCACCTACTACACAATCGTAACCTTGTTTGCACACTGACTCCGTGGAGCGCGGAAATTGCATAGAAACATCTAAATTTCGTACGAGTTTCGCATATTTTCGCCATGATTACGTAGATTGCGGCATCAGTGTGAAAACAGGGTATAAATTAAATAAAAACTCCATAATAGTAAAGTATTTGTAGTGAACCGTCCAATTTACCTTTTTGGCCAGATCTTTTACCGGCTTAATCTTAAAAATGTGCAGATCATATGTATTTTTTTCTCGAATAATACAGAAGTGTTATTGTTTACAAAATATTTGGATCCTTCCGTATAAGAACGTCACTCAACAGTGACATTAATTTCGTTAAATACATTCGTGCCAGCTCTTTTGAATCGACCTGTAATTATAGTCATGATAAAAAATATCGATGGGATATGACCGCAATTTTATTGTGAAAGATGTCAAATGTTTTAGTTTCCTTGCTTATGTTTATATTTTTATTATTTCGGACTGTTATGTAAACGTATAGTATATGATAACATTGATGACAATTTTAATATAATCTAGTATAGTCGCCGGCATTAATAAATAATGAAACGGCGCATGCAAACCTATGTGACACCACTTATTACTAAACCAAATAAAGTCGTGTCCGATATTTATGCGTGTTCCGCTTCGTTACATATTTTGCCGGTGACTACAACTGCCGCGTGAGTCTCAGTCGCAATATAGACAAGTATCGTAATTATTCCTCGTTCGTTTCGGCAGGTGTCGATGGGCGGCGGACTGGGGCTGGTGGGCGTGGGCGAGGCGGTGTCGCGCCTCAACCCGCGCGCGCCGGACTTCGCGCAGCGCGCGCCGCACGCGCCGCACGTGCTGCCCGCGCACGCGCCCCACCACCCCGCGCACGCCATGCATCATAACAAACATAACGCGCAGGTAACCGACACCTACTGTGACCCAGAGATGGGCAAAAATTCGAATAAGAATAATAAAATTATTCGCGGATGACGAATAAAATTGGCGGATGATTATTCTTATTCGAATAAATTATTCGTGGAATAATTTACTTACGTTGTACTAACGCAGTGTTTTTAAAACTATTTCATACCACGACCCCCTTATAATGCGAAAATATTTCGCGACCCCCTATCCTCCACGATTTCTAATCTGAATTTTATTCCGTTACACTTTTGAGCTTTTTTGATTTTTTTTGTCCTTATTGCCCGAGGTTTCTCGGCGCTCGCGACCCCCATCTAGAGGCTCTGCGACCTCCCAGGGGGCAGCGACCCACACTTTGAAAAACAGTGTACTAACGGAACGAACTAAGATTTTTGCCTTACTTATATCAAACATACTTTATTATTTAGGAAGCCTGAGCCTTTAGGAACACATTATGTGTTAGAACCAATATAAGCACAGTAAAAACAAGTCATTTTAAAAATTATTCGTGCGCTTCGGACGCCGACCGACCGACCGGGTCTGACACGAAAACAATAAATTACCTTTTATTTTTTTATTAAATCGGTGATTAGCGTCATATCAAAAGAGATGGCTATGATCGATTTAACCGTATAAGTAAACCTATACATGTGAAGTGGTTGCGCTAAACTCGCTTTGATCTCCATTTCCGCAGCAGCTATTCACGGGCGCGAGCGGTGCGAGCGGCAACCTCAGCACGCTACTCATGTACCAGCAGCCCGCGCCCAAGCCGATGCACACGCCGCAACCTCATCTGCAGTACCAAGTAAGTCTCTCCAGCGAACATAAAATATACAGGGTGCCTCTAACAATGGGGCTTTAAATGAAAGGGTCGTTTTTACTCCTTAATCTGAGCTGCTTTCGTCTTACAAGTTTTTAACAACACGCCAAATTCTAATATTTTTTTTTTTTCATACAAACATTCGTAAAGTGAGTTTTCACTGCTTTCAGAATTGAACTTTGAAGATATTGCAAAATAAAAGTATCTCAATTTAGCAAAAAGAATAGAACTTTTACATTTAAAGCCCCATCTTTAGAGCCAGCTCGTATGTCTAGCCTCGCTCAGCGCACTCTGGTATTGGTACATTATTTCCTCGCGCATCGCTCTACCTCGCGTGGACTCAATCTTATTACAATACGATAATACTTCACACCAAAAGAAAAAAACAATGCTAACTTATATAACAATCGTAAACAATAGGCGATCTTATCGCTAAAGAACTATTTCTTCCACCTTTGGGAGTCTTAAAAGAAACTGAGTCCTCGCAGTCGGAGCGTGAAACTTGATAAGTTTATACTTTTCACAGACATGCTATACTCTGTACTTTTAGGTATTTAAAAAAAGGTAAACAAAAAACCACGTGACGCGGGTCGTTCAGCCAGTGGTATTCTGCCACAGATACAATACGTTACTTTGATTGGCTGAACGACCCGAGTCACGTGGTTTTTTGTTTACCTTTTTTTAAATTCCTAAAAGTACAGAGTATAAGTACAGCTCTACAGAAAAATTGTGTCTTAAAGAGAGCACTGGTCGTGGGGAAATTATTTACCAAGTATTTGTTATGTCCACAGTCCCTATTGGAGCGAGGTGTGGGAGTAGGCGCGGGGGGCTGGGGGGAGGAGGAGGAGCGCAAGCCCCGCCCCATCGGCACCGAGCGCGCCTGGAAGCTCACCGCCGACTCGGACTGGCACCACCCGCAGCATGTGCCAGATCACGACCGATACCAGGTACGAAATACGAATAACTTAATTATTTACTTAAAATATTCCGCCTATGTAGCATACAGTCTACTCTAGCATGGTTTGCGACTGAGATCATCACTGCTAGACAGATCTCTGTGGACTCCGTAGACCAGGGGTTCCCAATCTTTTTCAGCCCGAGGCACACTTACAAGTTTAGTACTTCGTCACGGCGCCCTACCCTAGTTCGCTCAAAATAGGTATTGTTGATTTTTAGGTACCCGCGAATATTTGTGGATTTAGATAGTGATAGAGGATCGACTCACGGCGCTCCTCTTTACTTTCTACGGCGCACCAGGGCGCCGCGGCGCACACTTTGGGAACCCCTGCCGTAGACGCTCGCGACATCTCACGTGCAACGCCACAAGTGACTGCCAATGAGAACGTACGCACGTACGTCGTGACCATCTTGCGGTAACCATGCTGGTCATTAGTCTACTTGTGTGTGGCCTATTCACGCTACGTCTGAGGAGAGTAATATCCGTGGCTCGTTTTACGAAGCTACAAGTCTAAACTAGCAGGAGATCAAACCAACCAATGTTATTGTTTTTGACCATTGTTGCTAGTTTAGATTTGTAAAATTATAACTTGTAGCTTCAGCGGGCCATCGGTTGTTGATATAATTGATGGCAGAGCAGGTAGTAAACGTGTGTCGACATGTGTAATAGGCTTGTGTCCTAAATATTGTTTCTGATGTAAATGGATTCTACTATTAAAGAGGAACAAATATATACCTATAACTACTACACTTGGATTACTATAACAGCCACAAATTGCAATCCAAAGTAGCCGACCGCGCCGAGCGTTGAAAACGTCCGATACAAAGCGGACGCACCCGGTGACGTCATCTCTTGTCCTCGCTGTACGAAGTCTGTATGAAAAAAATTGCATTTTGCCATTTTGAGCACGAAAGAGTGCGTTTAAGCACATAGTTGTCATACATTTATTTTTTCAGCGTTATTTAGGCATTCCGAAATTGACTTTAATTTTTCTTCAAGACAATAAAAAATATATCGATTTTTTTTAAACTTTGTGGTCTCATAACTTTATACTTTTTGTTTATTTCTTCTGTGTTATGATAATTTAGTATTTTCCAATCCATGTGACTATATTATGTTGTAAAATTCAACATTAGTCAACATCCCCATTGATGGCAAAGCGGGTAGTAAACGTGTGTTATTCGCAGGGCGCCCCCGGCATGAGCGGCGTGGGGCACTCGGGCGCGCACGGGCTGGAGTACGGCGCGGGCGGCGCGGGCGCGACGGCGGCGGCGCTGTCGCTCATGCACGCGCTGCCGCTGCACTACCTGCCCGCCGCGCCCGACCCGCGCCCCTGGGACCACGCGCCGCCCACGCAGCCGCAGGCGCACGCCGACAAACAGGTACATACTACATACCTATAGTCTATGTTACACACCACGTTTACACCAACGATTTTAAAACATCGCCCCGAACTACCGAATATTACCTATTTGCGCGACTGCATCCTTCGTAGGTCTAGTTTCAGCAGTTCGGTGATATTAGTCCGGCTCATATATATTACTTTGAACCGGACGAATATCACCGAACTACTGAAACTTTGTAGTAGTAGGCCCCTTCGTAACACTATGAAGAAGTGTCAAAGTAATTTAGACAATGATAACTTATCATTGTCTAAATACGAAGGCTATGTAACTTAGGAGCACTTTTTACCACGGCGTGTGCTGCTAGGGTTTACTGTACCCCCACCATGCACTTCGCAGGTAGCCAATAGAGAGAGAGACCTCGGGGTGATTACCGGACTTCCGAAAAGTTGAAATTCGCACGCACGTACGCATCCGGTGTATTCGACCCTTTACTTAATTTTTTTTAGCGAAACTGCTCTCTCTTTATAGTCTTCATTTCAGTTACGACTTTATAATGGTTCCCTGTATGAAATCATTTTTTCCGACAGACATGGAGCAAGTGGACCCACTAGAGGAGCCCTCGCAGGCGCGCCGGACGCCGGTCGCGCCCCGAGACTGTCCCGCGAGGATTATATATAATTGTAACCCTTGGAAACGGTGTAGATATTAGTGAGAAAGAATTATATTATACAGATTATCTATATACATAATAGAGAAAATGTCCTATCGAGAAGAGAAATACTTATACTGTACGATCGACTGAAGTGAGCATTAAACGATTCATTATAATGAAACACGTGAGGGGTCGGTTGTAGTTTTATTTGTTACTGCCGCTCGCTCGCCGACTGGCCGTGTTGTTTAGACGAATTATAGTTGTTCTAGTGCGCGCCCCGTCGCGCTAGTGGTAGCTTGGAATGTGATTCCGAACGCGCCGTGTTTTGCGTTGCCTTGCGTGGCCTGCGCCGCCGACTATTTACATATTTTACACTATATTATGGCATAATACGATATTAATTTGATTGAATGCGCTCGCAACCCGAGACGGATTATAAACGTGTATTAATAAATTTGCTTGTACATGAAGATTAAATATCATATATTGATGCACTGTATCAACTGCTGTTTTTAATAATACCACCTGTTTTTTCTGATATTCTTTTTTTTTAATAGGTTTATTTGGGTAATGTGTATATTTATAAGTAAATTATTATTGAAGACTTGTCTCGAATATGAATAACGCAAGATATGCGGTAAGTTCTAGGCAAATAAAGCGTGTGTTCTTGTGCCCGCAGCCCGACTGCGCGTAACACTTCTCAACAGGACACAAATCAAAGCAGCTCATTAAAATATAAACAGATTTATTACATTTAACTACATACAACGTACATAAAATCATTTCGAGAGATTCTTATTTTATTTACAAGGTTTTATTTTATTAGTAACCACTTAAAATCTGTAAAGCTGGTTTACAACAATTCTCGGTGCGATCTGATAAGAGTATGAATAAAATTGGGTATTTATTTTTTGCACATGTTCTTACTAAATTCGCTTTCATATTCACATTTACGCAAGAAATAAAAACTACGTACAATATACTTACGTACTTAAAATTAAAAACTTGGATATAATAGTCGCCCATGCAGCGCATAGTGGTGCAAAGTGCACGCACGGACCGGAATGTTCCCCTCGTGGCCAAAATACCAGATTCACTGTATACCAGATTTCGAAAATAATACATTCTACATAATCATTTAGTTTCTTGAGAAACCTACGATTGTATGATCTAGTGTGTCGGGAATGTGGTAAGACAGGAATTTGATAAATCTAGAATCTGGTATTTAAAAAAATGTGGTATTTAGGAAATGCGGTATTTTGGGTATGAGCGAAATGTTCGTCGGAAATCCTGGTGTTAGTATTATTCAAACGTTACCCCTATAAATATATACATTTAGTTATTGTCGAGCTCTCGCTACAACTGATATATTAATAACTAGATATTTGGCTGATAAAGGAAGCTACACATTAACAGCCAGTACAGTCAGTCTCGAAAGTAAGCTAGCAATTTTACATGCCGCTAGACTACAGAAAAAAGTTTGGATTTTATGTCAAATAGTAAATGACTAGTTTTAAAAATATTTAGCTGCCTAAATATCACACTTTAGTCGCAAGACGTATTTGAGACGCATATAGCATGGCACTTAGCGCGCGGTGTCAGCGCCACAAATATAGGCAATCCAGTTTTCTCTGCCACCAGAGTGACGTCACGTTCGTTGGAGTGATATTGAAAACTATGTTAGGTTCATACGCCAGTTGTCTATGGGCGAAAATAAAAGTGAAGTTAACTTCACTCCAGCGAACGAGGCGAGTTGCTAATTTTCTACCCTCATTGCCATATATATTTTTATGCCACACCTGGCCATAAAGTGGCTTTTTTCGCACGCTGCGCGTACGGAAAAAGCCGCTTTCTGGCCAAGTGTAGACATAAAATTATGTACACAACACGGGAGGTAATAAAGAAAACCCTCGATCGCATAGTTACGTCCCTCGCTTGCAGCTCGGGCCGAAAACTTCTGCGATCTCGGCCTTTCTTTGTATTACCACCCTAGTTGTGTAATGTACTATTTCAATAGGATTACCATTTCAATATCTGAATACGGTGCGGATGTGGCATTTTTTAGATTCAAGTTAGTTCCAGATAAGACTATTTTACCGGCGTAGTTATCTCATAACGCGCGGCGTAGGATTGAATATAAAAACGCTCTCATTTTGTTCTATAGTTCAGATTTAAAATGAAATTCTCCCGTCTCGTCAGTATATTAAACTGACTGTACTTGCCGCTATATGTTATTGATAAAGGCCTAAAGCTCGGAATGCCTCGCGAGGATCCTGCTCTCGAGCTCCTGGTGCAGCTTCTCTACCTTGCGCGAGTGCTTCTTGATCATCTGCTGCTGCTCTTCGAAGTGGTCCATCTTGTCGCCCGCTGCTGCTACCTGCACAAATACATAAGTATTCTATAAACTGGCAATGCCAATTTTTAAAATTAGTAGAAAAACCAATACAAGCTATGACAACATTCCACAATATCTGATACTGCATCCAAGCGAGTCGATTTCGTCCGCAAATAGGGTGGACGCAGCCATTGTTAAGCAGCGGTCAAACATCACGATTTAGTCAACCAATCGAGAGGGAGGAGCTGTTCGTCTGAAATCTAATTGTTTGGACGCAACCACAGAATAAGAATTAGGACTACGTACAGAAGCCTCTCTCCCTAACAAAACTGCCGTTCGCGTCGGATGAGCGGACGGAGCTGACCCGCATCCGACCGTCTCTCTCTATCGCATAACGCGCGATTTTTTTCACCCTAGGGTGGCGAAATTGATAGCTTGGCAAATTCGGTGACACTCCCATGGTCCACGGGGGACCAACTACAGCGGGGCGGTGTGAAGTGTACGCGCGGCGGGGGGCCGCCTTACAAGAGCGTCAGTCTGCCGTCGTTCGTGTTGGCGGGTTGTGTTAGTACATAACCTCGGCTACACACAACAAAAAGCACACGAGATAACTACGCAAAGATGAGTCTGCCGAATGGCAAAGTTATTGAATGTCAAGCCAAACAAATAATGTACAACATACCTATTTTAAAAATGGCTTTCTGGCTGCAAAAGTACCTACTGTTTGCAAGCAGTTAATTTTCAGGTGAAATAACTGCATCAAAAATGTAAACCGATTGCGCAGTCCGCTTGCAGTCGGCGTGCAGTTATTTTAACTGCAAAAAATCTGCGTTCAAACTGCACTTGCAGCCAAAAATCACCGAAAGACTGCTTCGGCCTTTAGGGATATCGATAGAGATATCCGTATCGTAATTCGCATCGTGTGTAGCAGTGCTCAATAAGCCACTGCTAAATAAAATTAAAAATAATAATAATAACCTTGCTACGGTGCTTATCGTAGTTGCTTACGTGGTCCGCCTGGATGTGACGCAGCTTCAACAGCCTAGACTCGTAGTGCTGCAGCTCGACCTGAATCGCAACATAAATTCTTAACACAAAATTCTAAATCTGTAGTAGCAGTACCATGATAATGTTTATCGGTGACGTAAAATATCTGTCCTTCTCGCACAATAGAGGACAGTGTACTTTTATGGTGGTTTCAGGAGTTCAGAACTTTCAGGCAAAAAGTACCGAGGCTACTAGATTTATATCAAATTTGGTGCAATAAATGATTATTTTCTGTACTATTTATTTAAGAAATCAATATTTTTCGATTACGGTTTATTAAAAGTGTTTGATGGCTACATATTTTTTTAATTGAAAATTTGTCTTATTTTTTTTATTTTGAACTATGAAAACGGTGTCGGCCATGATGCGACGTAATAGGACCATAATCTAACTTCATGTCGAGCCTTATACTAGTGAAACTCGCCATGTAGCTTTGCTTTGCTAAGACATTGTCATAAGTGACTTGGGGCCCGTTTCACGAAGCTACAGTCTGTTCCGTATAGGAATAGACAGAAGAAAAAAAAGGTTCTTTACATATAGTGCCGGTTTTAGGTTGACATTCAATAAATGACATTTCTAAAGTAGATACTCAAAAATAAAATATTGATGATGTCCATACTTTTTGGTTGGCTGAAAATAAAAAAGTATCCTTATAAAATACCCAAAGAGCCAGAGATAAGCAACACTCAATATATGAGACAGCTCAGAGCTGTCATTATTACATTGTACTATCAAATAGTTATATCGAATTTGTATGTTTTTTTAATTGTAGTGTTATAGTTTGTCATTACTAAGTATTTGGTGAATAGTTATTTGTAACATTCAATATGAGTGATTCTGCGGGGCAATGGAAGAGGCGTTTGCTCTGCGTGTGTTATCACTCGACCATCGCGAAGAAGAAGAAGTGAAACTTTCAGAAAATGTTTCGAATCTCTTCTTCTGTGTCCCTCTAGCTAGAGTCTATTGTTATCCGGTACGAACTATACAAGTTACAAATTACAAGCGGAAGTCTCTTTCTATCAAAAGGTATTGAAAAGAGACTTCCGCTTGTAATTTGTAACTTGTAGCTTCGTGAAACGGGCCCCTGGTGGTTTTTTGAGATTGTGATCGTAATCGTTTTGGATAAATGTCAAATGCTGGTTTTCGACTTGAAAGACGTCACACCACAGATAATCTAAAGATTAACATAGATCGTTTTCGCGCGGTTACGAAAGTTTAAATTTTAAATTATAATTTTGCGGTTTTCTAGGTAATACTTTTTTCCGTTAATCAGATAATAATTAATAATATAAGACAAACTTTAAAAAGGGGTCAAGTAGCCTATTATTCGATCGATTGCAACTTCATAGCAGTAACCTATTGATAACCAGGCTACTTTTATCTGGGAATGACACATTATTTTGAATATAAAGTAATAATAGGCTATTAAATTAACCTTCAAGGACTCCAGTTCATCCACAGTGAAGTTCGCTGCTGTAGCTATTTTCCAGAGCCCCTGCACTTTAGGCTCTATGAATTCTTTGTTATTAGGACCTGAAAAAAATACAAAATATGATTGAAATATTTGTTTTCACTGAACATAGATGAGATCTATGAGAGTAGGCCTGCGCCCAGCAGTGGGATATAATATAGGCTGATGATTGTGATGAAATGTTTTATATTCAAGCACTAAAACAAATCATCTATTTTTGCAAGGAGGCCTCGACTGCCTCAAGGGCTCTTTTAAAGGTCTAATTCTATTGGCGCTTCGGAAAATAACCTTACGGTGAGAAGAAGCACCGGAAGAAACTCACCAGTTTCTCTATTCAAAAATTGTGAATAATATTTTTTTTTGACCTAGAGATCTGGGGGCACAAAATAAAGGCACAGCCGTACCATCCTTTTCTCGAAGCCATTCAGGCCATTTTCAACCTCCTGTAATTTTGTATACATAATATGACTTAAATATATTTTCAATAACATTCAATTTGAACTTATAGTTTATGAACTATTGCACGTCCAAGTTCCTTAGTTTTGTCACTGACTCACTCACTCACTCACTGATCAAAATAATTCTAAAGTACTTTTAGCAGACCCTCAAGCTCCAAATTTTAAACATAATTCGTTTTTAGCTTATAATATAAGTCATAAAAAAACCTAAAAGTATTGCAATTTCAGTCACAACTGCACAAATAAGTTTGTGATCCTATACATGCCATTACAATTACCCCCATAATGGAAGCACGGCTCCTGGAAAAAACCTTCATGACCCCTCATTGGGGGCACCCACACAGGAAACGTGTTAAAACTGTGGTTACAATGGACCATTACCTCGAGCAGTCATCCTTTGAAGTCTGTCATATCCATCTCTCAAACCTCTATGTTTGACTCTCACTAAGTTTGCTGCATCTATGAAGTCTTTCTGATTGATTTCATTGGTTTTCAGTTGATAGTTGACTTCGTTGAATTTGTCCAATTCCTCCTCATTTATTGCATCTAAAAATCAAGTTATACTTAGAAATGTACAAAAGTACTCTATTCTAAGATTTTCTAAGATTTGAACTCTTTTGCACTAGTTATATCTGTCTGGTACCTCTTTTCAGTAGACCCACAGATATGTAGATTCTTAATTTACCGAAATTTGAATTTAAACTGAATCTACAGACATGACAGGATTATAAACCAAAATTGCGATACCCTAGAGCGCAGTCGCATTAATCACATATTTTCGCCAGTGAAATTTTAACTTTATGATCAATGCTCTAAGGTACTAATTACAACACTTAAGGTACAAATTACAACACCTCATAATTAGGATGATTGGGCTCCAGGGTATTGATTCAAAATTATACTAGTACTGTGTTAAAAATATTTGCTTGCATCAGATGCATACTTTTAAAACCATCACTCTCAACATTATCAACATTATTGAGCAGGTCATAATATTGGTCGATCTTATCCTGGTGGTGTGTGAACTCCTCCTTCAAAGCTGCAAGTTCTTCATTGGTGAAGCCCGAGGCCTCTGCCTTGGACCAGAGCATGTTTAACTTCTTGTCTTTGAAAATACTCCTGTTGATATGGTCATCCATTGCAGAGTTGTGAGCCTGTGAATTTTTTAAAGTAATTAAATTAAGTAACTATCAGAAGAGATGGTCATTGTCAGGGAAGCCCAAAAACAAAGAGTAAGTAATGATCTGGATACATTTGCAAATTATTGGCATTGCCAAGACCTTACTGAATATAGAGAGCTAACCAAACAAGAGCATAGTGTTGGTCATTAATTGGTAATTAATAAAATAACCACTATGGTGCGCTCTGTCTGTCTGACTGTCTGTTGTTTTCCTAATTTTACTACCCAAAGGTTATCGGAAAAAGATAAATTTTTAGTGATAAGGTTTCTCATTATTTACCATTATTCAAATGGGTTCTATTGTAATGTCATGATCATAATAGAATAGGACTAGTAAGATCACTCGGGCTAGGGTTGCCAGATGGTCGGGATCTGGCGGGATTCTCCCGATTTTTTGTATGTCCTCCCGACTTCCGACAAAGAAGAAAATCTCCCGACAAACGACTTCATTTTAAAATTTAGTCCGATCCAGTCAAGGTGGTCCGGCCAGCGAAAATTTCTGCTCTTTCAGGCAAGAAAAATTAAAAGCTCGCGTCGAGCGCGCGGGACATCTCCCGACCAAAGTCTCAAAATCCCGACATATTGTTTTTTTCTCCCAATAATAGGGTCATTCCATCTGGCAACCCTAACTCGGGTAGATTACGAAATAAAACGTAAATATCTCGTTTAAAGGATTTTTGTTTAAGGTCTTGTTTTTGCGTATTTGCCCAGGTCTGGCATCCATAGCAAAGAAAAACTTTCAACTTTATAGCTCAACTGGGTCAATAATTAATAAAACTGTTGAGCTATTGTATTGTCAACAAAATATAATTTGAGATAACAATTAAATTGAGTCTTTAACCTTCACCATTCTTATCAGCATAACATATGCCAGTTGATACTCAGCAGTGGCATGGTGTCAAATATATTCTCAGTAATGCCGGAGCAGATTACTTTTACTACAGGAGTAGTAAGTAGGTCATATGCTTTAAAATAAGCAAGCCGGTGGGAATCGGGTTCTATGGACGCCACGCCACTGATACTCGGATCGGATAAGTTCATTTACACTGAAGAAAAAACAATAAAAAATACCTTAAAGCATTGCTATTTATATCAATTCAGTCTAACATTAAAAGTTGGAATTTCATTATATAAATTATTTGTTGTAGGTCACGTTGAAACATTTTCCCTCAACTACACTCAACAAAACATTGTTAACAACTATCAATTTCAGCTAATGTGAAGATGAAATTTGCAATGCTTAAAGACCAAGGTCTTTGATCAATGTGATGCCAATGAGGTCATTTGGGCTAGAAAGGTGATCTTCCACTGTAGGCCTTATGGAACGGATGGAGAGTGATAGCCTGTGAACATTCACTGTAGAAGTTTTTGGGGGAGACCTGTTTTTTGCTGCTTTGAAAACTGTTGTGATTAGGGTTGCCAAATGGCTGGGAAATCCGTGACTGTCCGGGAATTACCGTTCTTGTCCCATGTCCAGGAATTACATTGTATTGTTGCGCCGGTGGTATAGGTCAAAACTTTAAACGTGATTTTCCGTGCTTTAGAAGCGTTTTCAGCAGGCTGAAAAGTGATTTCAGGCCGTTTCAGAGGTGGCTCTTTCACATACTAGAAGATTGAAAATTCACCCTAGTTGCCGTTGTTTTCAGGCGCCTGAAACATGTTTTCAGTCCGTTTCAGGGCACCCTCTATCAGATGGCGCAATAACCTGAAAACCCGTTTTCAGGCGTTTTCAGGACCCCTTATGGGCCTTTGAAGTACACTTCAGTATATGGCGAAATTTCACGAAGGAGTGAAAGAGATAGCACTATTAGAGAGAGACAGCTATATTGAGAAGGTTCGAGAAGTGTGTGAAAGAGACAGAACTAGAAAGGGATAGCAATAGTCGGGAATGTTCCGGTCGAGCTTCGAACAATCTAGGTTGTCTAGAACCCTCGCGATGCGTCATTGACCGAGGGGTCACCGACCGCCGTTCTTGGAATTGGACCGAACATTCGACATAGGATTTCTCTGGAACATTGTAGAGCAAAGGTCTCCAGATATATAAGCCGCGCGTCACCGACGCCACAGTCAGTTTTGGACTAACGGCGATACAGTGCGAATCTCGAAGCGAACCTAAGCGAAAAGTTAATAAGTGCGTTATAGTGAAGTGATTTAGTACAGTGTTTTATTAAGTAAGTAAGACTTGTTAATTAGTAATTCTGTAATAAAGTTTGCATTTTTAATTAGTGGTTAATTAGTGTATTTTCTATCACGTTACCTACCCCACGGACGTAACATTTGGCGTCAGAAGTGAAGATAGAAAATGCCGTTTACACCGCGTGAGAACGAGCCGAAGGGAGTGCAGACCCGGAGCCAAGCTGCAGCAAGTGAGGACCCTGCGCCGGACGCTGGCTCATCAGAGTCACCGGTCTCACGTAAGCAAGATATGGACGTCAACGCGATACTAATTCTCTTAAAAGAGCAAGCTCGTCAACAACAACAGCAAGCTCGTCAACAACAAGAGTATGCTCGTCAACAGCAAGAGCAAGCTCGAATTCTCCGGAAGGAGCTCAGTGATGAGCTACGGGTTCAGTCGGCGAAGCAAGAAGAACAATCGAGAATGCTTCGGGACGTACATGAGACCGCGGCAGAATGGAAACGAGAAATGTGTGAGGTCCATGAGAAACTGGCAGACATGGACATTAAATTTGACACTGGACTTCATGACGTAAAGGCGAAAGTCGAGACCGTCAAGGAGGAAGTCGACACCTATAAGAACCGCCTCCAGAAGCTCGAAATAAAAGTGGCCAGCGGTACGAGTACCTGTGGAGCCGAGGTACCTGTGTCGGGAGGTGGACGATTCAAGGTACCTCCCTTCGATGGTACATCGTCGTGGACAGCTTATAAGCTACAGTTCGAGTCCGTTTCCCAGGCTAACGGCTGGAGCAAGGAGCAGGCCAGGACAGCCCTAACCCTAGCGCTACGTGACGAGGCGCTCACCATACTGGAAGCCCTAGGAGAAGAGAGAAGTTACGACCGGCTTCTAGAGGCGTTGGAGGCCCGTTATGGTGACAGACATCTGGAGCACGTTTACCGAGCTCAGTTAAAGGACAGGACGCAGGGGCGTAATGAGACCTTGCAGCAGTGGGCCCTAGAAATCGAGAAGTTGGTTAGAAAGGCATACCAACGTACGTCCGCCTCCTTTGTGGACACCACGTTGGTGCAGGCCTTTGTTGACGGAATACGGGATTTCGAGGTACGGGCTGCAGTGCGACTAGGGCACCATGAGAGATTGAAGGATGCAGTGGCCCACGCCCTGGAGGTAGAAGCTGCGCGCTGGGAGCCATCAAGGCTTTTTAGGGTTCGTGAAGTGTCTACTAGGGAGCCGATTGCTCCCCGCCGTGAGCTTGGGCCACGATGTTACCAATGTGGAGAACGTGGCCACATACAGTCTAGTTGCCCGAAAAGGAGCAGGAGAGCATGGCCGACGTGGACGAGTGGAAGCGGCAGCTGCACCAGTACCGGGACGGCGTGGCGTGCCAGGCACGTCGACGAGGTAGACAACGAGGCCGGCGCAGCTGAGCAGTTGCGGAAGCGCGTGGCGCAGCTCGAGGCGGAGCTCGCACAGAAGAACAAGGAGCTCGCGCAGAGGAACAAGGGGCTCGTGCAGAGGAACAAGGAGCTCGAGCAGAGGAACGAGGAGCTCGCGCAGATCATCAAAAAGTGGGAGGTTGAGTTGGCGACTCTGAAGAGCAAAAATCGGCAGCTGACGACGGCGCTGCAGGAGAGTAAAGCCAACGCGGAGGCCCTTATTCGAAGACCCTGTCTAGACGACTGTAAGCGTAGTCTTCGACAAGAGGGCAAGGAATGTTTGAGGATGTTGAGAGCTAACTCAGTTAGTGAAGAGTATCCGAGCGATTTAAGGGATCGGATTTATAACGTTCACGGTTTTGTTGGTGAACACGGGCTTCAAGCTAGCGCGAGAATGGAGACCCGATATGACGAGAACTCTAACCAAGTTGGGTTCGAGGAAGGTTCGTGTGTGTGGCTACATCACCCCATGCGGAGGAAAGGAAAATCCCCAAAACTGTCCCCAAGCTGGGAAGGGCCATATAGGGTAGTCACGAAGATCAACGACGTCACGTATCGGATACAGCGAAACCCTCGTAGTCCATCGAAGATTGTTCACGTTGACCGACTGGCGAGGTACCACGGAAATAATGATGCTCGGGACGAGCATGTCTTAGGAGGGGGTAGTGTTGCGCCGGTGGTATAGGTCAAAACTTTAAACGTGATTTTCCGTGCTTTAGAAGCGTTTTCAGCAGGCTGAAAAGTGATTTCAGGCCGTTTCAGAGGTGGCTCTTTCACATACTAGAAGATTGAAAATTCACCCTAGTTGCCGTTGTTTTCAGGCGCCTGAAACATGTTTTCAGTCCGTTTCAGGGCACCCTCTATCAGATGGCGCAATAACCTGAAAACCCGTTTTCAGGCGTTTTCAGGACCCCTTATGGGCCTTTGAAGTACACTTCAGTATATGGCGAAATTTCACGAAGGAGTGAAAGAGATAGCACTATTAGAGAGAGACAGCTATATTGAGAAGGTTCGAGAAGTGTGTGAAAGAGACAGAACTAGAAAGGGATAGCAATAGTCGGGAATGTTCCGGTCGAGCTTCGAACAATCTAGGTTGTCTAGAACCCTCGCGATGCGTCATTGACCGAGGGGTCACCGACCGCCGTTCTTGGAATTGGACCGAACATTCGACATAGGATTTCTCTGGAACATTGTAGAGCAAAGGTCTCCAGATATATAAGCCGCGCGTCACCGACGCCACAGTCAGTTTTGGACTAACGGCGATACAGTGCGAATCTCGAAGCGAACCTAAGCGAAAAGTTAATAAGTGCGTTATAGTGAAGTGATTTAGTACAGTGTTTTATTAAGTAAGTAAGACTTGTTAATTAGTAATTCTGTAATAAAGTTTGCATTTTTAATTAGTGGTTAATTAGTGTATTTTCTATCACGTTACCTACCCCACGGACGTAACAGTATAGTCCCGGATTTCGAATACCTACTACTAGTTTTACTTAGGTTGATTATTTACCAAAGTTTAATTTTGTAGGTTGCTCTATAAAAATAAGCGTGCAAGCAATATCAAACTTTGTTTTTTAGTTTTGTTTTTTATGTGTAATCATAAGAGCTATTGTGGTTTTATTTCATGAAAAAAACAAAAGTGGTGCTCAATTTTAGTTTGTATATTTTGAAAATAGAGGTAATAGAAGTTTCTTTTTAACATAGATATAATAGTGTTTCTAAAATATTACAAGTAAAGAGAATTACTGAAATATTTATCTATTTTCGTAAATTCGTATATTTTCCTACCGACTGAGAATTCGTAACCCTTGGATTGTCCCAGGAATGAAATGCCTGAATCTGAACCCTAGTTGTGATTGTATTATTACTTTTTAACATCCTCTTACCGGGTAATCCTTAGCCTTGCCTCCAGAGTGGTCTTCAAAATGTTCTCGCAGCCCGTAAACACTCATGATGCTGGTGAGCTTCCGCCGCAATTCTGCTTCCTTCAGACCTTCTTTGTCGCCCCCTTCACTCTTCACTCTTTTATAAGTCACTTCTTCTTTGTCATGAATCATTAAATCACTGTATAGTGACTGGAGCTTCGGTTCGGTCAAACGCTGTAATAAAGATAACTTTGTAACTAATAATAGATCTAATTAGATTCTATTCTTGTACACTGAAGCTAAAGACTTTGTTTACCTGTTTAGCTTTCGTCCACAAAATATTAAGCTTGTTCATTCTAAACGGTTTCTCTAAAGTTCTGAAATCAACTTTATTTTTCTTCTGCTTTTCATTTGCATTTTTAGAATATTTATTTTCACACACAACAAGAGTTATAAAGAGAAAGACTATAAAATACTGCAATGTTTTTGTTAGTATTATTTTCATATTGGATACGAATTATGCCTGTTTAAAGTACAGACAAATCAAATTCACAAAAGCCGGTAAATAAAATCGTGATTGTTTTAACAGGCCAGTAATTACTGTAAAGTAAATATTATTCCGCTTTTCTACGAGCAAGCTAAAAACCAGACACCGCTCATACGATGACACTCACTAAACTTGCTTGACAAGAAAGAGAAGAGAAGAGCTGCTGATCAGATCAATCAAGGACGTCATAAATTCAGTGTAGCCAGCTACCAAATTCATTTAACAATTGGCACTTTTTAATTTGCTGTGGCACGTTCTCCAGGGATCGGAAACCGTTCCGAGTAGAATACCGGTTTTGTTCATTGACACGAGAACGGAAAGGTTCTGGTTTTTGTTTGTGATCACCGGTTAAAGAACCGTTCTTTTGCGATACCGTTTTTTACTAAGTTCCGTTTCTGTGGAACGAAATTAAACGTTTTTCTCGTTGCGTAACAAGATAGAACGAGTTGCTATTTCTAATTTTACCTTGAGTTTGCCTGCGGGATATTTTGTTTTTCGGTATGCTGCGCACAATGATTTTGTATTTTTTGCTTTTGTGCGTTGCTTAGGTTGTTGTGTTGTTTTGTTACGGATTCATTCGGATTATAAAATAAAATAATTTATTTCTGTAAGTAGGCCCTCAAGGGCTCTTATATAAAAGTAGTTTCGGACAATTAACCATTTTTCGTAGATAATTTAGTTAGCAAGTGTCTAGCGCGATGTATTTGGTATATGGTATACATATAACGAGATTAATTACACTCACGGTCAATTAATTCGGGTCATTTTCTAAGGACAATTATAATAGGAAATGACCAGAATTCATTGTTCGTGAGTGTATTTAATTATTTGTAGGTATAATTTTAATTTATATTACCGAGTGAAAAACAAGCATTCTGTCGACCTGATAGAACAAATTAACGTTCAAACTGTTCAAAGCAAAAGATTACACATGGGTGGTCAGTCTGGGGACTAAGATGTAGTGTCTGATGCACTGTTATACCTAATACATACTTATATTTAATTTGGATAAATTTAATGATTAGAGGCAGGTACATTTGTTTCGTCTTGACGAATACTCTGTACCGAAATAATATCCAGGGTCTGATGATGGAGCCGGAAGGTGGGCATGGGAATTCCGTAATAAAACGTCGGAACCCCATCGTGTCTGGGCTCATTTGTTTTGTCTTGACGAGTACTCTAAACCGAAATGATATCCAGGGTCTGATGATGGAGCCGGAAGGTGGGCATGGGAACTCCGTAATAAAACGTCAGAACCCCGTCGTGTTTGGGCTCATTTGTTTTGTCTTGACGAGTACTCTGAACCGAAATGATATCCAGGGTCTGATGATGGAGCCGGAAGGTGGGCATGGGAACTCCGTAATAAAACGTCAGAACCCCATCGTGTTTGGGCTCATTTGTTTTGTCTTGACGAGTACTCTAAACCGAAATGATATCTAGGGTCTGATGATGGAGCCGGAAGGTGGGCAAGGGAACTCCGTAATAAAACGTCAGAACCCCATCGTGTTTGGGCTCATTTGTTTTGTCTTGACGAGTACTCTGAACCGAAATGATATCCAGGGTCTGATGATGGAGCCGGAAGGTGGGCAAGGGAACTCCGTAATAAAACGTCGGAACCCCATCGTGTTTGGGCTCATTTGTTTTGTCTTGACGAATACTCTGAACCGAAATGATATCCAGGGTCTGATGATGGAGCCGGAAGGTGGGCATGGGAACTCCGTAATAAAACGTCAGAACCCCATCGTGTTTGGGCTCATTTGTTTTGTCTTGACGAGTACTCTGAACCGAAATGATATCCAGGGTCTGATGATGGAGCCGGAAGATGGGCATGGGAACTCCGTAATAAAACGTCAGAACCCCATCGTGTTTGGGCTCATTTGTTTTGTCTTGACGAGTACTCTAAACCGAAGTGATATCCAGGGTCTGATGATACGGGCCTACATGAAAAACCTACAAAAAGAACTTGAAGAGAGAACCCAACAAGGGGAAATCAACCTAGCAATAAAATATATTAATGGAAACCCGAAAATTACACAAGTAGAGGCAAAAAACTAAATACAACACATGTTCAAGAAACTAAGACCATTGCCGAAGAACCTATTTCATACCAAACTATAAATAACTACTACGACCTCAAAATTGATGAAAAATCGTTAAAATTTCTTTATGCGAACATACGTAGCCTAGTGAAACCCGGAAAATTAGACGAACTAAAATGCATATTGACAGCTATACCTGATGTTCATATTATAATACTGGCTGAAACATGGATAAAAAATGAAGATGAAGCTCGCATTCTGCAGATACCCAACTACATCCATTATTACAACTTCAGGAAAAACAGTAGAGGTGGCGGAGTATCGATATATGTACATAAGACTGTCCAACATCGACATACTGAAGATAAATGTGAGGATGACAATCATTTCCTGTGGATCCATCTAATCAAACAATCGATAGATATTGGCGGTATCTACAGACCTGGACGAACTGATACCGAAAAATTTCTCGAGTCTTTATCGGAAATGCTACATAAAAGGAAACGGTGCATTGTCTTTGGTGATTTTAATTTTGATTTACTAAGTAAAGAAAAATCAACCAAAGACTACAAACGCGCATTAATTGAAAATGGCTACGCAGTGTTAAATAAAATTCATGCTGACTATTGCACTCGAGAGACTTCTACAACCCGAACAATTCTAGATCACGTCTGTAGCAATCTGAAAGAACGAGACTTTCATCTGGCTGTCATAGAATCATCCCTATCAGATCACAAACAAATATATCTAGAAGCAAAACCGTACAAGCCCAAACCTCTCCAGAAAATTAAGTATGATGTGACGGATTACAACAAACTATACAAATCAATAGAAAATACAAATTTCGATACTATAGGAAACCATTATGAAAAATTAGAAGAAAGCATTCAGTTAGCTGTCAAACGAAACAAAATTACTAAAACAAAGGCCCTATATCCTCCGAGAAATGATTGGATCAACAAAGACATAATAGCCAAAATAAATAAAAGAAATGAATTATGGGCACAGTGTAAACATCAACCGCATAACCAAGAAGTAAAGGATCTATTCAAGAAAGAAAGAAATAAGGTTTTTAAAGAAATTCAGCATAAAAAAGGCGGGTACTATTGCAAAAAATTTGAAAACTGTAAGGGTAAACCGAAAAAAATGTGGCAACTAATAAATAACCTCAGTAATAACAAAATCAAAGAAACCATGGCTCCAACTAAACTATGTGTTGATACAGTCAATATTACTGATGCGCAACAAATCTGTGAAACTTTTAATGAATACTTTGCCAACATAGGAGTATTCTTGGCAAAACAAATATCTACAAAATCTCCTGACCCTCAAAACTTCTTAATTTGTCCCGAAAATAAAGCCACTACATACAACAAATCATTATTAGAATATAAACATACCACAACAGATGAGATAAGAAAAATCATAGATAACCTAAAAGTAAATTCAAGTGCAGGGATAGATGGTATTAGTGCAAAGATGATTAAATCTATCAAAAATGTTATAGCAGAGCCACTTACGAAGTGCATAAATCGGTGTTTGGACGAAGGCTGCTTCCCAGACTCATTAAAACTAGCAAAAGTATCTCCCGTTTTTAAATCAGGCAAAAAAGATGATCCAAATAATTATAGACCCATATCGGTACTGCCTACGTTGTCCAAAATTTTCGAAAAAATTATACATTCGCGTCTTACCGCATATTTAAATGACACAGATTTTCTTTTTGGAAGACAATATGGTTTTAGACCAAAATCTAACACACTATCTGCCACAATTGATTTAATCACCGAAATTAAAACCAATATGGACAATAAAAACATAGCTTTAGGAATCTTCATAGACCTCAAGAAGGCTTTCGACACTGTTAGTCATTCGCTGTTGCTTTCAAAATTAAAAACCATTGGCATATCCGGAAAAGCACTAGAAATGCTAAAATCATACCTCACAAATCGCAGCCAAATCGTCAAAATAGGACAAAACGTAAGTGACCCCAAACCAATCCGCTGTGGCGTGCCCCAAGGATCTATTTTAGGACCATTGCTTTTTCTCATATATATAAACAATATTCATGAAATGGGTCTGCGGGGCCACATCACTCTATACGCCGATGATACTTGCCTTTTCTATTTTGATAAATGCATTGACAAAGTAGTTCATGATGCCCAATCTGACTTAATACTACTGGAGAGTTGGTTTTCAAATAACCTCCTGACTATAAATGCCTCAAAAACAGAGTACATAATATTTGCTGCTAAAAATAAAAAAGTTCTGAACCACTCTCCATTAACAATCAAAGGCGAAAGACTTGACGAAGTTGATAGAGTTAAGTATCTTGGGCTAATATTAGATAAACAACTTACATGGAAACCCCACCTTGAAAAAATTGTAGCAAAAATATCTTCTCTCACAGGGTCCCTTCGATCTGTAGTCAGATGTTTCCCCCTTAATGTACGATATACTATATACAATAGTTTAGTAAGACCCCATATTGACTATCTTATTGAACTCTGGGGTACTGCGGCTAAAACAAATCTCAAACCTATACAAGTAGCGCAAAACAAGTTGATCAAATTATTATTTCATTATAATTACCGAACATCTACAAGCAAAATATATAATGAAACAAAATTAATGAATATCGCACAAAACTATCAATATAATACATGTATTCTCATATGGAAAATAATAAATAAAAAAATTCATACACAATTATCATTTACAATACGCAGTAAAAACAAAAAAATAACTAAACATTTATCAAGACGGGCTCACCACATATGTATTCCTTTGCCAAGAACAACTAGCTATGGAAAGAAAAGTATTGTTTATGAAGGAGCAAAACTCTATAACACTTTGCCTAAATATATCACAGATTCCAAATCATTGTCGATGTTTAAAAATAAACTAAAATGCCACATTTTTAAAGTTCCCAAAAATCAGACTAACTACTACTAACTAATACTGTCAATCAGCATGCCGCCTTACAATTACCTGTTTCAACTATCGTTCGACCGGTTCTATGCATACAATACGCATCGCGTTATCAGCTGCGCTAATGAGCCTCGCTCGCTCGATACTTTTTGCATGTTTAAAATGATGTGAATTGAAAAATACCGTCATACTTTTTTTGTGATATGAAGTATAAGAAGAAGAAGAAAAAATGCTCACTAACGTATGTACAATTAATGTAGTTAAGTAATGTTTGTTTCTCGCTTAAGTGATTTTTTGTAATCTTTGAGAAATAAATAAATCTAAATCTAAAAAAAACGTCGGAACCCCATCGTGTTTGGGCTCATTTGTTTTGTCTTGACGAATACTCTGAACCGAAATGATATCCAGGGTCTGATGGTGGAGCCGGAAGGTCGCCATGGGAACTCCGTAATAAAATGTCGGAACCCCATCGTGTTTGGGCTCCATCATCAGACCCTGGATATCATCTCACTTTAGAGTACTCGTCAAGACAAAACAAATGAGCCCAAACACGAAGGGGTTCCGACATTTTATTACGGAGTTCCCATGCCCACCTTCCGGCTCCATCATCAGACCCTGGATATCATTTCGGTTCAAAGTATTCGTCAAGACAAAACAAATGAGCCCAAACACGATGGGGTTCCGACGCTTTATTACGGAGTTCCCATGCCCACCTTCCGGCTCCATCATCAGACCCTGGATATCATTCTGGTTCCGAGTACTCGTCAAGACAAAATAAATGAGCTCAAACACGATGGGGTTCCGTCGTTTTATTACGGAGTTCCCATGGCCACATTCCGGCTCCATCATCAGACCCTAGATATCATTTCGATTCAGAGTACTCGTCAAGACAAAACAAATGAGCCCAAACACGATGGGGTTCCGACGTTTTATTACGGAGTTCCCATGCCCACCTTCCGGCTCCATCATCAGACCCTGGATATCATTCTGGTTCAGAGTACTTGTCAAGACAAAATAAATGAGCTCAAACACGATGGGGTTCCGACGTTTTATTACGGAGTTCCCATGGCCACATTCCGGCTCCATCATCAGACCCTAGATATCATTTCGATTCAGAGTACTCGTCAAGACAAAACAAATGAGCCCAAACACGATGGGGTTCCGACGTTTTATTACGGAGTTCCCATGCCCACCTTCCGGCTCCATCATCAGACCCTGGATATCATTCTGGTTCAGAGTACTTGTCAAGACAAAATAAATGAGCTCAAACACGATGGGGTTCCGACGTTTTATTACGGAGTTCCCATGGCCACATTCCGGCTCCATCATCAGAACCTGGATATTATTTCGGTACAGAGTACTCGTCAAGACGAAATAAATGTACTTGCCTCTAATCATTAAATTTATCCAAATTAAATATAAGTATGTATTAGGTAGGTATACCAGTGCATCAGACACTACATCTTTTGTCCCTAGACTGACTTTTGCTTTGAAGAGTTTGAACGTTAATTAAACAAAAATATCAATAACGCGGTAATAATATAAGTAACGCCTGACTCAATCAATCAGTTTGATTGAACGTTTTTTTTTTTGACAGTGACTTCTTTATTGAAAGAAAGTACAGTAAACTAACAAATACATAGAAGATAAAATTTAAATTTCCTAAAACTAAATAAACCTAAAAACTAAATTAAACTACCTAAAATACAATAAAAATATTGCAAAAAGAAGAACGTTATTTGTATTATTTAATTTTGCATTCAGTTTGTTCTGTCAGGTAGACAGAATGCTTGTTTGTCACTCGGTAGTATAGAAATACCTGCAAATAATTAATCTAGTTAAAAAATTACTATGTATCATCTTTAAAAACTTAATATCACAAAACAAACAATATTATAATAAAGAGCGTGCGCGCTTCAACACTCAGAATTTAAACTTTCCCGACAAAAATTGAAAATAAATACATCGCGCTATGCGACGCGCTACAAAACACGGAATTTGACCTTGTAAATGCCGGCGCACATCGTCACCACCCCTGCGAGCCCCTCGGCGAGCTCGGCTCGTCGAGAATACCGGTTTTTATTCTCATCAGGAACGTTATCATTTCGTTCTTCATCACTTAGCGATCACCGAAATATTCCGTTCCGTTCCATCAAAATACCGGTTGTAGCACGAACGGAGTAAAATAACGGTATTTCAACGAAATAAAACGGTAATTCGATACCGGTTCCGATCCCTGCGTTCTACGATAGATTTATTTAGGGCTGTGCAAGTTGCACAGTGCAACGTTAACTTTGTTAATCCGTTATTGATTAAAAGAGTTATAGTGCGAATCTTCCCAGGTGAATTTATCGCTTCGAGCCTTAATCTTTCAAACAAAGGCCATTATATCGCCAGACGCTACAAGCTAGCTAGCGCCAAACAAAGGCCATTGTATCTATTGTAACTAGCTTGTAGCGCCTGGTGCTAAGCCATAGTATCTATTATGGCAAAGCTGCCATAATGGATACAATAGTAGCCTTTGTTTGAAAGATTAGGGTTCGAAGCGAAAAATTCACCTGGGAAGATTCGCACTATGAACATGTAAGTGCTACTGTAAAGAAGTTTTAGTGCTAATGTAACTGTAGTTTCATACAATGAGCATGTAAAGGTGGGTTTAGTTAGACCAAACGAATTCTAACACATTCTAACCCCACTCTACCAAATTCTTTGTGTATACACAAATAAGTGTGCAAATCAAATAAACTTGTCGCTTCGTGAAACCCAGCCAGTCTTGGAGTGCCCTGTATACAGTACAGAGCTAAATACGTATACATTTTTTGCTAATTCAGTCATAAATATTTTAGCTTTAAAAGTGTTACGTTAGCAACATTGGTTTTTTTTTGAGGACATTTTATGGCCGTGTCCCGTTTCACGAAGCTAAAAGTTACAATTTTACAAGTCTAAACTAGCAACATTAGTCAAATACAGCAACGCCATTGGTTGATTTGATTTGACCAATGTTGCTAGTTTAGACTGTAACTTCTAGCTTCGTGAAACGGGGCCCTGGTGTGGCTACTGGACTTTAGAGCCAAAGCCACATTAGTTTTGTTGGGTAAGCCAAAGTTTTGTTGGGTTTTGTAGCATATTTTTTTTATTTATTTCTTGACCATGGGTTTTGTAGCATAGATGCTAGTATTGCCAGTTGAATTTTAGAAATAAAAAAAAAAGGAAAGGACAAAAATATAATGCCAGCCATAGCTACGATTTTACATGTAATCGTGCAGATAAACTATTTGTTTTGCTATGATAAATTTTGTGTTGTTTATTTTATATAATGCAATATTTTTCACAACAAATGAAATCCCAATCCATTAATCTCAAACAAAAAAGTCCCCTATTGTATTTATCATTTATAGTTAAGTAGTTATTTTTGCTATTGTAACACTAATTATTATTTGACAGCTGCTTGGTGCTCGTTGCTCATCGTTTCGGGTCGCATTCGTAGCTCACTTTTTGTTGTATTTTATTTTGACGAAATAGTATTTTGATTTCAACCGTTCCCATTTGTCGGTATCTTAGCATTGATCACTGAACTAACAATACTATGCACATATGTCCGCTTCGTTCCGTGCTTAAATGCTGAGGGCAATCATCTGCACAATGGGAATGGGACCTTAGTGTTTCTTCGGGAGTGCATCTGCGTGGAGCGCTGTCGCGGCACGTACGATCTGTCTGACCGCCGGCACTTTCTCTCGCCGATGCGTTGCGAGTCGATTACCCAACAAGCAGGCGCGCTATCCAATCGTCGATGTTCGCTAGCGGAGGCCTTTGAGAGCGGTCGTCTCAACGAGATCGAAGGACTAGTGTCAAAACATTGTCGTGTTTGTGTAATGAGTGATCGTGTGTTGTGACGCGGTGGTGGCGGGCTCAGGCGAAATGAGGCGCGGCAGCGGCGGCGGCGGCTGCGGCTGGGGCGGCGGCGGCGGCGTGTTCGGCCGCTGGTCGCTGCGCCGCCTGCTGCTGGACAGCCCACTGGTGGGCAGGAGACTAGCACATACAGGTATGACTCCCTAAGATTATGTCTAAATGGAGCTTACAAGTAAGAGATAAAGTGACTGAAAGCAATTTGTATAAATATAAATACAGCTTACATATAGTACATTTCTGGCTCAGAACTAGGTTTAGTTTCCAATGTTGGCAGCAAGAACAAAGAATTGTTGTTATTAGAGTAATTGGATTCTCATAGATTATCCTGTAATTTTATAATTCTAACATTAGTCAGATGAAAAGGCTTTGCTTTGATGAGTCATAAATATATGCCATATAGTAAGAAGTTTAATATTGGACAAGGTAATATAAGACCATAATTTAACTAATCATCTATAATTCTCACATTTTTATTTAGCAGATTTAGCTCAATGCTATTTTGATGAGAGATTATACGATTAACATTAAGCTGTGCCAGCTCAGTGTTTCTACAATTTTAAAACCATTCTAATGTTATGTTTTTCCTTGTTTTTGTTAACAATAAAGCTGAGGTGCTTTATGCACTCTGAGAAACGCTATTCGGAGTGTTTCCCAAGGTACATACAATATTGAAAGATGTTTATGTGATATGATGCCATATGATTAAATAAATTAAAAGAGATATTATGGAATTTGACATGTATAGAATTATCAGTATAATATTGGTCATGAATATATAACTTAGCAGAAATTATAACATGGAATGAAACATGATCTGGTATAAAGCAGAATTAGTATCAAATAGTCAGTGTGCAGTAAAAAACATAATTTATGGGCAGTTGTGTAAAAAGAATAAATATCGTCATTACTTTAAAAAAAACACATAGAAATGCAGTAAGTGTATATGAACTTTGTATACAACATTTGTATATATGAGTTATTTTAAAAGTAGCAACAATAAAAACTTCCACAGCATGACATTGAGAGATGATGGATATTACAAAATATCAGAATACTTTGTTTATTAAAAATTCGACATGCTTTTTAGTAGGTGGTACCTACTTTTATTGTTGGATTGTCAAGATCAATCTTATGTTTACACAATCATCATCGTTTCAACCTTGAGACGTCCACAAAACACAACAAGATAAACAAGGTAGAAAGACTAAAAACTTATAAAACAAAGGGTTACATGCTTATTGCCTCCGTTGACTTTGGCAACCTTAACACATACAGTGCTGAGATTCCGACTATCGGCAGTGGCGTGCAATCCATAAAGACAAAAAGACACTGCCTACTACCCTTTAATTTGTAGCCTATTTAAGGTACGAAGGTAGGAATCAGTAGGGTAGGTAGTGTGTTAAGATACCACCTACTTTACTAATTTCTACCCTCCCCTACTCTGAGTAGGGAAGAAATTAGACGGTAGGCAGCAGTGGCGTGGCGTAACAGATATCCTTGGGCAAGCCAGTGCAGATTTGGCGTATATTTTCCTTAAGAACTGTAGAATAAGGTGGTCAAATGCCTGATATTAGGCAAGCTGGTAGGAATCGAGTTCCTGGTAGGCAGTGTCTTTATGGAGTGCACTCCACTGACTATTGGGTTCATTTTGTATGGTACATTGGGGTCTTGGCACTGAAAGTGTTAAGTATGCCAGACCATCTTGTGAGGGACAGGCACATGCTGCGTCTGTTGGTTCATGGTCTCCAGTTGAGAACTCATAAGCTCCATTGTCCTTAGGATCTTAAAATTGCATAAATAAATAATAATTAAAACAATTCTATCTATCTGTAGTGACCTAGATAAACTAAAAACATTGAAAAGTATTTGTAAGGAGAGACACTTCAGCATAATAAAGATAGGTAGAAGGTAAGTAATTAGTTGAAACCGAATTTCGGCTTTAATTTTAGTTTCGGCCGGAACCGAAACTTCCATATAAAGTCATTTAGTCTCTGGTATTTGAAGTAATCATAAATATTCCATATTATAACTTCTTATTTCAAGTAAATTATCAGTGCTTTTTGAAATAATAACTGTCCGATTGCAGCACGGAACCTCTCAAATTCAGTTTCGGTTTCAGCTGTAGTTTCGGCTGGATAGCAGGGAGCCAAAACCGAACGAAACCCGTTTCTTAGTCGAAACTAGGCCGAAACCGAAAGTTTGGATGAACTAGCCGTTTTTTTCAAGAGATAAATTTAATTATAATTGTGAATACTTGTGAAATATCACCATCCAAGTTATTGCCAAATAATCGTTCTTGCAATAAGCCATGAATATTTAATAAATACAATAGCTAATTTCTTAATAGTTTTCTTTTTAACAGTTGTGTCTGATGTATTTGTGTGCTGATTTGTTGTTCACTCAAGGTCTTTTCTAATAAAACTCCAAACTTTTAACCAATCAATTAGTCATTGGCATCAGAATTTTTTTATGACCACAACCAATTGTCAGACATTGAAGCAATAAGGCCCCTGATCAAGGGGGTCAATGTTACAACTGTATGTACAATTGAGGAAGGAAATATGACCTTTAATAACAAAGCTATAAGATTTGTTTATCTGTGTTTGAATATACAAATATGTAGGTGTACTAGTAAGTGATAATCTTTAATCCACACTTCCGGATTTAAATGGGCTAATATACACAATGATTTTTAATCGGTGATCAGGAGAAAAATATTAATATCTAGCAAAAATTTAACTTAATAGGCGAGGTCTCACGCAATTACCTCACTGTTTAATTAATTAAAAGTTAAAACATAATTTAAACTAATAATTACTTGTTACATGGTCATCCTACATGGATTATTGAAGCAAAGTCACGTGATCACAATAATATGTCATAGCTCCTCTACACGATGGGCCATCGCTGGCCCAGTGAGATGGCCATGCGATGGTTGATACGCAACTACACGATGGGCCATCGCTGGCCCAGCGAGATGGCCATCCGATATTTGACGTCCACATTATGGAATGGGCCATCGTGTAGATGCGTACCGCCATCGCTGGCCCACTCCCTTTGATGTGCGGCCGAAAAACCGACACCGTCGCCATTCCACGGCCATCGCACGCGCCTTAAGTCATCCGTCACCACTATGCCCTCCACACGCTGGCCCATCATAGTGGGCCATCACGATGGGCCATCGTGTAGAGGCACCATCAAGTCGTGCCATCACTGGCGGAAAATTTGATAGATCTCAAGTCAATAGACTTGTTGACAATGACAAGTTATTACTCATAATTGCCATTCATTTTTTAAAGAGGTTGTAAGCTTACAGATACAGATGAGTAGGGTGACAAGGAATTTAGGATAAAATGGATTTCAAAATAAAAATGATCATAGAAAAAAAGTTTGTTTCCGTGTAATTAATTACGACTAACGTGACAGCCATAAGTTGTTGAGTTAGAAAAATTGGTACCTGAACAAAAATCATCGTGTATATAACGTCACTACTTTGAAAAGACTCGTATCTAAAAACGTCGTAGAGAAAAATGTCAAAGTTACATACAAACTTGATATACACTTATTGCGTTTTTACCTGAAGTCAGTATCAGCTACGAGTTTTTTTTTAAAGTAGTGACGATATAATCTTTTACATTGTCTTTAAACACTTGTTTTATCATATTATTAACTTTTAAACATGCACATTCTGTACATAATATGTAGTTTCCGTTCATTATCTTTGTTTGGTATAAAGTGTATGTACAGTGTACTCATTTGTCCTTTGAGTAAACCATCACTCTCATCTATAAGAGTAGGCCTGTGCCCAGCAGCCTATACAGGGTGATTCGGGAGACGTGAGCAGGATCAACCCTATGGATTCAGTCAAGTAACTGTTTCGTAGCAGTATTAGTAAGATTAACGTTAATTTTTTTTGCTGTTGAAAACAAAAAGTTTTTAAGTATTTACGACATTCACGTTTACTGATTCCGTAGGGTTGATCCTGCTCACGTCTCCCGAATCACCCTGTATAGGCTGGTGAAGTGAAACCAAGCTGCTACTACGTATACCAGTGTGTCTATACGCTCTTATGATTAAATTATTCCATCACTTGCGCGATATAGACTAATCAAAGCGACCTATATTGAATTTCTCGTTGGTAGCTTCCCGCTGAAGTGGCTGCTTGTAGATAAATCTAAGAGGTTGAAATAATAGGACAATACTTTTTGTTCGTCTTTGTTATGCCTGAGTGCACTATCAATAGAGTATTATGGTTAATAACTGTAAACTATCTGGCAGAAGAGACTTGGATAGAGTAAATATAGGGAACGTCTATCATTTCTATATCAATCACTTTCGTTTTTAACAATAAAAACTTCTATTGGAGGTTCATTAGCAGACTAAACAAAAAAAAATTCAATCCACCTTCCCCAAACTATAACTCCTAAATTAGGGCTAACACCTAATTTAATTCTTCTAGTCCCACCAATAGGGAATATGCATGATATTTTTTATTTACTTTAATAAAACCTCATTCATATAAAAAACAGTAGGAAAAAAATATTTTTCGAATAACTATAAAAATAACCAAGATATAAGACAACAAAGATTTATCTCTATCTCTTTCTCGCAAAACAGAATATAGTATGGAGATTGTATGGCGGCCGTGTACTATGACGTCATAGTCCATATCGGATCTCTCTCTCTAATCGCTGTCTGATTAGTGCTTTAAAATGTTTATATTCTCCGTATTTCTCGGTCGATTTCAATTTTATTTTGACTGTATGTCATCTTTTTTACGGTATTTTCAAATTTTGTTAAGAAATCTGTAAAAAAAAATTCATGCATAGATTAGATTATTTATTTCTCGTTTTAAAATTACATTATAAGTTGCATTGCATGTCAAGTTACAAGAATTTAAAGCGAGATCGTCAATTAAATGGAATAAATCAAATTATACAATGAAAAAATAAAAATAATTAATAACATATTCCCTATTTTGGACTGGCATTCTGGGTCTTGTCAGTCAGCTGCAGGTAAGGAACCCCCTCTGTCATACATTCGTAAATGGCGAGGGGGTCACTTTTCTCTGCAGGTGACTCTACAAAGTACAATACTCCCCCATTGGCACAGAATAAGTAATAGTACCTACTACGTACAGAAGTCTCTCTCTCTCTATCAAAACTGACGTTCTCCGATCACCGGACGGAACGCACCGTGTCCGATCGCCTCTCTATCGCATAACGCGTGCTCTTTCTGGTCGCTGGCTAAGCCCCTCCGCGGGAGCAAAATTCGGAGTGAGCCACTCTGCAACCGCAGGGCAGCCATAAAACCCGATTTCCATTGGCTCGTCTAATTTAAGGCACTTCGTCCTAGTACTTTTAGTACTAGTACTTTTCACAACATAAAAGGCAAATGTTATTTGCCTGTTTAACAACGTTTTTGACGCTTCAGCACGTATCCCTCCTGTTAGCTTCTGGATAGTCTTCAATTAACCCCACAATCCTTTTATCGCATGATCTGTGTTTTTACAGCAAAGTACCTATCATGCAGACCGAGTTAGCTGACGCTAACCATACCGAGTATAAAAGCCTCTGCACATCAGGGAAAGTGTCGTACCATCAACTGACTGTTAATTCATCGTATCTTTTGCATTGCAATCACCGTTATGTTACTACGTAGTTGTAATAGTTGTATTTAAGGGTTGTCTGAAGAAAAAAGCAAATGCGTCTTGTGGTTGTTCGATGCGATTATATCACTGCGACTGCTTAATCGTAGGTTGTGCGGTGCGCGTACGCCGCCGCCGCTGCTAACGCAACCGGGCGTGCGTTTATGTAATGTTTAACCCAATTATTAAGGCTGCGCGAACTAGAACCATCACAATTACTGATTTGTGATGATTACAAACGTAACGCGATCGCTATCAGACTATTAATAAGGGGAAGGAAGCGGCTCGCTCTGTTGACCCAGTTATTAATTAAGGTTCATCATAATTTAAATCGTTTTCGTGAATTAACAATTTCGAGTTGAAATTAATTTGCAATCAGCATGGCTGTATTCAATACAATTTTTTTACAATTTGTCAACGTGGTTGTACCATTGCATGTACTTTGTGTGACGTTGCGTTGTGGTTAGTGATAAAAATGCACTCTTGCATTCTACTTACTGGTCACAGTTTCGCATTACTGCTTGCTCATAGATATTACAGATTTGTCTTTAATTTCTTATAAACGCAGTTTAGACATTATTTCAAAACCATGGCATCCAAACGATTACGGGATAGGTTGCTCATAGTTAAAGATAAGTAAGTCGTTATTTTTATTTTAAAATTTCGTTTTCTAGCTCACTTAATTCCACGCGTCGAGATGCACGTTCCCTCATTTTAAATTTTCTTTAACTTTCATAGTTTTTTTAGTTATCCGTAAAAATAAACTTGAAGTTACTAAGTACCTAAGCTTTTAAAGTTAAAAAAGCGTTTTATGGCTCCCCTGCGAAACAAACAAAACTTAGTTACTTGTTTTTAACTTTGAGCAGCTGAGGTATCTCTATTATTATTAGAAAAAATAAATGAATACAAAATTTAATAAACTAAAATAACCTTTTTAAAGTCAAATGTACAATTTACTGTAAAAGATACCCAAATCGCTATAGGTTTATCTATAATATTGAAAAAATTTTTTTTAAGACAAGCTTTTATTGCAAACTGTACTTTTTTATATAATCGTAAAAACACACTGAGTACAATGCCTTGGATCCAATGTACGATTTCGTGCCAGTTGCGGTGGAGACAGCAGGACCTTGGGGTGCGGATGCCCAGAAGTTTATTAGGGAAGTGGGTCACCGTCTGAGGGATAGAGGTGGTGATCCACGCTCTGGATCGTATCTGCTGCAGCAAATTTCATTGGCGATACAGCGTGGCAACGCTGCCAGCGTCATGGGCACTTTTGAGCCAGCTACGATTCGGGGCGATCCGAACATAGGTCATTCCATCGGTATAAAATAGCGAAATTAAACGTACTTGAACATATTAAACTTATTGATTTTGTAAATCATTCCGAGTTGATTCAAGATTTCGCTTATTTTTATCCGTGATTCGTATAATTTGAAATCAGCGGAGGAAGAACGCAAGGCCCTTGATATTAAAATCTCTAGAGCTGTGTATCCGCCAGCAGGAAGTATCTAATTCACATTTTCTCTAATTTAATGTAGGGCCGTTCTTGAGTTTGCTCGTTCATAGTCTCAGTCTGAGAACTTTCCAGACTGTTTGTTCTTCTTTTATTGTTTACGATTGTGTACGGGAGATCAATACGTGATTGTGCTGAGTTCTCTACCGATGATACGGTATATTGTATACAAACATTTTGTATTTTCTACGCATCCAGAAGTCTATAACTGACCAAAGCCTTATTATAGCAGTCTTTGACGTGATCCGTCGACTCTAGATAGTTTGACCCAAACAGCGAAAATATACTTTCGAAAACTTACTACGAGTTTGCTTTAGAACGTTGTGATAAAAGTACTAGTGCATGTAAACTTCCGGTTTTCGTTATCGGCTGCAGCATAGCAGCCATTACGACATAGTTCTGTATCCGCCAGAGCTAACGACATCAGGCATCCGCCGCAGAAGTTGACTAAGAGACCATGCGTCTGAAAACACCGTTAAGCCTCTTTGATCTCAGATAATGAAAGTCTGTTCATTTCGTACTCAATAGCATATCGGGCTTCAAATAATCTCGAATGTTTATTTCAAAATTAGCAGTTTTCGGCGGCTTTTACGGTAAACGGCGTCAACGCACAACACAAGTTGTCACGATATTTAGGATGATGGTGAAAGTGTAGTAGGATCTTTTGTTCGCATCTCGACTGGGTAACCTTAATTTTGTTTGTGACTAACTAGAGTTCCGTGTCGTGACTTGTTGTAAATAACTGCATCAGTGCCACGGCCTTAGTCATCTTGTAGACGATAATATGAAGGGGGCACTTAGACGGAGACGCTGCGGGGCCGGTCGTTAATTGTAACTCTTATTGTGTGTGACAGTAATTGTTAGGAAAGTAGACATTCAAAGGATCATTATGTCATTGAGCCATAATTGTAAAAATCCAAGCTGATTCATCGATAATTAAAAAAAAAAATCGGTCAAGTGCGAGTCGGACTCGCTCACCGGTGGTTCCGTACAAACTTGTCAGTAGATTCGTGGATAAGTTTCAAGATAAACTGTATGTTGGGACAAATTTAACTTTGTCTTCCAATTTTTGGGAATTTCTAAAAAAACGCTGCAAGTTAGGAAAACCGTTTTATTTTTCCTGTAATATTTAGGATGGTAATGATTTCAGATTTTTCTGTTCAGTAACTTCGGAGATAATAGGGGGGGGGGGGGGGACAGGTATTAAGCCTTTTTTTATATTAAATCAAAAATGGCATGTCTAAGAAAAAAATAAAAACGTTTTTGGAATCTACACATTAAGCCCTTTCATTGGATATCCCACTCGATATAATAGCTACTACTCTACTACTCTCTCTACTTTTGTTTTTCCACATCCCATTTCGGAACCCTTTAAAAAAAAAGTATAAAAGGTATAAGATTTTTTTTTCTATCCAATAGGCTTGAATTAGCGATTTTTAACACTATTCCAAATTTCAAGTCCATAGCATCAGTAGATCCTGAGATATCTTACTGTGACAGACGGACAGACAGACAGAGTCGCACCATAAGGGTTACTTTTTTACCATTTTGGTACGGAACCCTAATAAAGAGACGACTTTTGACTATTGATCTAATCTTATCTAAGTCCGATAGGCAGTCGGTAGGTATCTGAATTTTAAATTCATTGCACATTTCTGATCGTATACTAATTTTGGAATAGCCTTACTTAAGCAAGCCAATAGATGCAAAAAAAATAAAGTCAAATATGTTAGAGAAACAAAATAAAAATACTAAGTATATAGGGTGTTCGCGAGAAACCCGCATAAATTTACCAGCATATAGCTGAGGTCGTAATTATTAAATAACATTATATGAACACAAGTCGAAATATGATTTTTAACTTTTTTTTACTTTTCATACAAATTAAATAAATTATTATTGGTTCACCAGTAACACAATGCTTTAGGATGAGCTGGCATGATTGTATTAAATGCGTGATATTTTCATATCCATTAATGTGGAACTTTATTGATTAGCGTCAAATGTCAAAGTGAAAAATTTGACATTTGCCATTACACATTAAACAACAATTTCCGTAGTGTGTCGGTCTCGCAACATCGCAGTTATAAAGTCGATTAACACTGGAGATGTTACAAATCTAAAATAATTAAAAACTCGAAAACTAATCTGTGTTCACCTTATTTTATACGACATTTTCTTTTCTAAATATGATCAGGAATACGCTGGCAAAATTATGCGGCTTCCTCGCGAACACTCTGTATAATATACCATACCAACGTGTAAGCAATCGATGGGCGGAGTAACAGTTCCGTGTTTGTTCACGTGTTGTGGTTATTCAGGTTGGCCGATTTTTGGCAACACGTTGTTGTTGAATACTTGGGTATTTGCGAACAAATACGATGTCGTGTAGGTATTGGTCGGTGAGTGGCTCAGGTCTTAAAGGTAGGTTAATAAAGATTAACCTCACCTACCTTAATTAGCTTGATGCGAAATTAAAGTTATTGACAAGCAATTTAAGAGCAAAATTCCTTCTCGGTTTGTCATTGGGCACTCGTGCGACATCCATATTAAATAGTCGAGTATAGTAAGTTTACCCTTTATCCTTCTCTAACCTTCTTGCTATGTCAAAACTGACTGAAGTCAAACTGAAATCCTTTCAACCAATGTTGACGATACAACCTTGTTCGAATGATATCTGTGTTTTATTATAATTTTTTGGAGGTCAAACTATGCATAATGCAAGTACAAAACTATATATATACGTATTGCGTTTGGCACGCTGTTATTGCCCGTATAGTAATGATTAATGTACTCGTAATTTAGCACCATATTAACGCCGCATTGCCTTCTAGTTAGGTTATTGTCGAAGGCTGCGTGTGCAGATTGCTACAGTTAATTGTTACATTATAAATACATGTCTCGTGTGTATCACCTACTTAGTAGTTTTTAATTATGTTAACACTTAACAGTAGGTACGTGGCGGCATTCATAATCATTCAAAAACGTTGTTGACGAAATGAAAATTTCTATGAGACACTTGTTTACGAAACGGCGGGTACATAAATACCTTATGAGGTAGAGCCATGGTATAAGAGTTTTTTTAAATGTATCTCTTCCCCATCTGTTCAACATAATGGCAATTTTGGCCAATCGGATGTGGTACCTTGCTCTGAAGAAGAGAGGCACGTTTTTCCCGAAATAATAGCTTATCTTTATTTTGGGAGAAGATTACGTCACAACTTCACAAGTGAAAATAAACTCACTCTTTTCTTACGGACACATATTTTGCATTAATTAATAGTATGTACTTGTGATCCTGAATAAGAAATACCCAAAATTATTCTAATCCTGAAGAAAATCTAAAAGTCAAGTAGTGAAAATGCCCTTGCCCATACAATAGGTTAACATTCCCTCGTTATATTTAAATTCAAATTTACAATTATGTTGCAAACGGTTAGTAAATGCTATTTGACTTTATGATTCTTGCTTAGTATATTTTTTTTAAGAAATGGCACTACAAAGTTGTCTCTAAAAATTAAGAGTTTATGACTTACAGTTTGCGCCCTCCACCGCGCCACCCGACAAGCGTAGTAAGTTGCAGGTAGTAAATAATAAACAAATCCGCAGCCCAAGCAAAATTAAACTCTTATATCAATACTTTATATGAAAGAAACATGTTGTTTCTTCATTGGTTTTTAATGCGGGTAAATTACACCACAATATCAATGTTACAAAGTCTTAAATAGGATAAAACGTTCACTACTTTACTGGTTTGACATCATTCACTCAAACTTGCACACATTTAAAGTTGCAAAATTTTCCTTCATACTTTTAACGGGCTTAGAACCGTCAAAACACAGGAGAGAAAAGACAAGAAATAAAGTAAATTTTTAAAACAAAAAATAAAAACCGACTTCCAAAAACTTAAACTAAAAACCAAAAAATAATATGTTAATTACCCCAAAGAAATGGATAATCAACGATTCATATATACATATACAGATATTTATAGTTTTTAACCTGTTATTTTTGAAGTTGGTGCCTGCCACGTAAAGCTGGCTGTGTTGAGCTCCTTAGCTGGCACCGACTTCAAAAATAACAGGTTAAAAACTATAAATATCTGTATATGTATATATGAATCGTTGATTATCCATTTCTTTGGGGTAATTAACATATTATTTTTTGGTTTTTAGTTTGAGTTTTTGGAAGTCGGTTTTTATTTTTTGTTTTAAAAATTTACTTTATTTTTAAATTTTTAGTGGCGCTGGAAAAATATTATTTTAACCAAATAGACTTAAGTCTATTTAGTTAAAAGAAAAAAAATCCAAATCGGTCTAGACGTTTTCAAGTAACCGAGGAACAAGCCTACATAAAAATTGCTCTTTGTTTTGAAGTCCGTTAAGACTGGGAACTATTTCTAATAAGAAGTGCACGAGAAAGTAAGAAAAATACCAAAATCGCATATGTGTGCTTATGATATTTGAAGAGTTCCCTCGATTTCTCCAAGATCCCATCATCAGATCCTGATTTGGTTGCAATGGGTCCACCTCGGAGGTATACCCTTTTAAACAAAAAAAGAATTTTCCAAATAGGTTCAGCCGTCTTTAAGTAATCGGGGAAGAAACCTAGATACAAATTAACTCTTTGTTTTGAAGTCGGTTAGCACTAAAAACTTGTTGCTAATAAGAGATGGACGAGAAATTACGAAAAATACCGAAATCGCTATATGTGTGCCTATAATATTTGAAGAGTTCCCTCGATTTCTCCAAGATTCCATCATCAGATCCTGATTTGGTTGCAATGGGACCACCTCGAAAGTCTACCCTTTCAAACAAAGAAAGAATTTTCCAAATCGGTCCAGCCGTCTTCAAGTAATCGGTGAACAAACACACAAAAAAAAAAATAAAAAAAAAAAAAACATACAGACGAATTGAGAACCATCCTTCTTTTGGAAGTCGGTTAAAAAAGGACTTGCGTTTAACCCTATGTTGCGAAGGCGAGGAACAGAATCTGCTTCGTACATTCTCTGGGCTCCGCGTAATTTTACGGCTGTGATTGTAAACTAGCCTTATTTACAGTATTAATTAATAATGTTTGTTTACAATCTAACTTGGTGACCACGCTTCATGAATGATTATTTACCAAAAATAAATTTACATTTCAAAAAATACTTACCCTAACGCGCCCTAAAAAAACGCCCTGTATAATATGATTTGTGTTAACAAATTTGCGGTTTTAGACTATGTTCAACATCAATATAACATTTCAGTTTGGCCCAGCGGTTAACTGGTAGAAAATGACTTATGGCATTAAGTTCTCAGCTTGTACTTTCCTCCTGTATTGTGCAATAAAGCCTAAATAATTAAATAAAAGGGAATGTAGTCATTTTAATGTCAAACAAATACCAGATTTTTGTGTGGAAACAAACACCAGCTGTCCTCACGTAATGTCCACTGCCTTTGGAAATCCAACATCACATTACGAATATTTTTGTTGGGAGGATCCCAACAAAGACTAGTTGCATAAAAACTAGTTTTGACAATTTTAAAATACGAATTCCTAGATTTACTCTTAAACAAGAGCAGGGCTTCGAAACCGGTATTTGCTCCATACAAAAATACCGGTATTCTTTCCGTTCTTTCGTTTATTAGTTCGTTTTTTAACCAGACAATCTAATAATACGAAATCATGACTTAAATACATTACTGAGCTCTACATAAAAATCATAAAATAATTCAAAATATTGGGCTATTTTGGGGTTTTTGCTAAATACTGGTACCGAGCCCTGAAGAAGAGCTGGTTCCCTAAACTACTTAGATGTCTCTGAACGCAATTAAATTATATTATAACTACATATTATAAGGTACGAAGATATAAAGTTTCTACAGGGCAAACTAAATAGGCTATATTTATTAGATGAAGGCGTTTTTAGCGCCCTGGATTCTTTACTTCGGCTATTATCGATGATATAGGTACTAAATGTGCAATAGTTCTCGAAATAGCCTACAATGACATAAAGCACACGAGGTTTCAATGTTACCTGTAATAGTAATAGGTTATAGTTGTCGTGAGTAATCATAGTATCTGTTGCATACTGCGTCATATGCATACCCTTCAACATGTGACGCGCCTGAAATATGAACAAACTACAAAGGTCGCTTCACCATGGACTGAAATTAAGTACAAGCTCTAATTGTAGCCAATCCGACATACGGCAAATTAATGATAATTAATTAATGGGTCGTTTTAAAAAAGATGTCCGTAGTTAGGCCTCTATTAAACAAAATGTGAATTGTTTTTCTTTGTGTAACGAAAGTTACCATACAATACGGTTGACTTTCGTTACATAAAAGACAAGTTAACACTTGGTTTAATAAAGCCCTAGCTACGGACATATTTTTTGCGAACTACTCTAATGTTGTGGTAGGGGACTAGGGGTCACTTGTGTCTTAGGAACAAACTTTTAAAATTGTACACTGTTAAAATACAACAGAACTACTCAAGTACTCATCTTCACAGCTGGTGAGACATGATTATGCTATGCTCTGGCACTTTCCGGACCTTCGACTTGGTTTCCTTAATCATTTATTAATTAATGCATAAGTAGGTATACATTTTCTGCCTGTATTTGCGTCAATCTTATAACTTTTCCTGTACCTAACACATGTCATTCCCTTGATGTTTTGTAAGCTATAACCGGTAATATTATATTTTCTATTCATATTATAAATCTATTTTTGCCGGTGGAACAAAACCAAAATAAACGAATCGTTAATCTTAACGCACAAGATATGTAATAAGATTTATTATACATTTATTAAAAGATTTCAGAAAAACATGAAATGTTTCCAATAAAGACTATGACAAAAGTTCTTAAGTCGAGCCACATTTTCATGAAAAAAAAAATCGATAAACCAGCCTCTATACTCTGATCAGTAGCATTAGATTGGCTACGGCGATGGCGATATGGGTCACACAGGAGATCGTCATTTACATCTGCTTATGATACGCGACCAATTTGCGAGTGAACTGATTTTAATCGGAATAAAACGGCGCTTTATTAATACCGGTGTGAACCGTGTTGCTAATAAAACTCCATTAGGGCAATGTGACAAAGCCAATAATGTGTCATCGAAGTGGCGCTCAATAAAATGTTAACAAGGACATTTCAGGCAGCGCGGCGAGCACACACAACAGCCTTGCCTAGGCGGTGCGAACCTAACAATTACGATTTAAGATTCGATGGTAAATAAAATTGACCATAGTTATGCAGAAAGAGGCAAGCTTCGTATACTTGGATTATATACTTTACACAGTTTAGCAGAAAGTATATAATCCAAGTATACGAAACTTGTCTCTAGTCGCTTTCTGCATAACTATGGTCAATTAGTGTTCTTATTATGCAAACAAAACACTGCTAAGCACATAAAACGAAACATTACAATATACTCGTACATATGTCGTTATCATGTCTATCACACGATTTTGGAACAGTATTCTGTGGTAATACATCATTACCTTTTGTGCGCCTTAGTCGGGTGAAATGATATGAGATAAGTTTTTTTTCTGGACCGACGTGGGACACTTTTCATACATCTTAACAGTTCCGTGACTAAAGTATTAACAGACAACGATCTGTGAAGAGGGGAGTACTTTACTCAGATGTAATTTCTATTTACTTTTTGTTAATATTCGATACAATTCCAGCAGGGCTAGTACGAGTCAAGGCCATTTTTACTAGCCGCACAGTTGACAACATAACAGTACCTAATAAACCAATAATAAAAAAAAAAGTTAAAGAGGGCCATACAAGCAAAGCGTTTATAGTTAAATATTGACCGGTGATTTCCTCATTATAAAAGCGAAGAAGTACTTAAACCGTTATTGTAGGATAGACGTTACGATTACCAATAAATAAATTCGTCGTTTTCCTTATAATCTGTACTGCACCGAATTTAAAAATAAGGCAACATGGGACGTACGAATAAGAATAAAACTACACGCTACTTTTCCTGTTGAGGAACAAATACTACAAAGGCCGGGAAGTGAGGGGTTGCCGGCCGAGTTCATATAGATGGCCGAGCAAACGAACGGCCAGATAGTTACGAGGCTGGCAACTCCATTTCACGCCGAGGTATGTATAGTGCTTTTCTTAAATATGCAATGAAATAAATTAAAAACACTCCAAAAATCAAACTTTTATTTTCTGGGAAACTAAAAGTAAAATAGACAAACAATACAATTACATAATGAAACATTTTCAATTCCCTTTCCAATAGTACATTGTGTATCAAGGGCGGTAAGTAAGGATTTACAAACGAGTGTTTGTTACAAGTCCGAATAACCTTACTAATCCACCCAGTAGTATAAAAGTAAAAAGTGACATATATCCATAGATAATGCGAAGGTCAAGTCACGTTCGGAAACCATAGCGGTAAAGACCTAAAACGGCGATTTTAGTTGATTTTATATTTGAAAAATACTGAAATACACTGGTGTGGCATAATAGTACATTGTGTATCTAGAGCGGTAAGTACTTTACCGCCCGTGGCACACACAATGTTTTTCATCACACTTGTGAGGAAATCTTAATAAAATAACCTTACTAATCGCCCCAGTATGACAAGAAAATATTAAAACAGACACTGACATTAGTGACATACCTATGTCCATAGACAATGCGAATGTCAAGTCACGTTCGGAAACTAAAGCGGTAAAGACCTAACACGGCCATTTTAGTTGATTTTATGGTTGCAAAATACTGAAATACATTATTCAAACATTTAATTAATGTTACCGAAATATGTGTTTACATGTATTTGCAATAACAGTTATCTTTAAATAAATATTTCAGTGATAAAAGTTAAAAAAGTAAGTTGGCGTTTCCTTTGAACATGACAAATAAGAGTAAAACAGAACCAGCGTTTCAAATTTAAAAAGAAAAGGGCGGAATAGGTCATTTACGGCCCGCAGAACCTACGTGTAATGACACCATTTTCGAGCAAGTGTGATGAAAATAAATATAAAGGCGCACTCACGGCATATTATATGGAGGGCCCTTCAAGAAACGGCCTCGACGTTTTGTATGCAGCCGGCGGAAGTGTGTTTACTATGTACTTCGCTATTGATTAATATTTGTCGTTCAATACAGATTTTTAAAATGTTACGTAGGCGCTGTGTGTTTTGCCTGCCCTGTTCTGGCGTAATAAATTGACTCCCACGGTTTTTTTCTCGTAATTAGTTACGTGAATTATTGTTTATCGAGTGTTCCTGTCTTTGGCCCACGCAACGTGTGGTAGAGTTATATAAATAGCGATAGCGTTACTTAAGATCTTCATGACCTTAATGCGTGATGAAGAATCAGGAAGTAAGAGTCCTTTGTGTTATATATGTTACCGGCCAAACCCGATTTCAGGCCAAACTTAACGGTATCGCCGATTATTTACTACAATACTCGGTATCAGTATCGTATCGGCAAAATTATGTACCGTTACATCCCTAGTTTTTAGGGTTACGTACCTCAAAAGGAAAAAACGGAACCCTTATAAGATCACTTTGTTGTCCGTCTGTCCGTCCGTCCATCTGTCTCTATTTTTATCGCTGGTTCGACTTTTTCTACCGCATAATTATGCCCATAGTCACCTTAAGTTTACTTAGGATCGAATTGCCTTTAATTAAAAATTTCGGCCATTTCTAGTAGCAAAAAATGTTATAAGATGTTGATTGTTGAAATTTGAAATACCTCTACGGTTGTTCGCATTCCGGTATTGTTCGAGCGTACGAATTACGAACCAAGTCAAACCTCATTACAGCTACTAAACCTTGAGTTAGTGATTTTATATTTTAAAGACTATCTTATTGGTATTTGCGGGATCGCTTCGGCATGCGAGGGCTTCTTCCGTGAAATTTGCATGTTAGCCGTTTACTGCAAGATCCACTCGGCCTTGGGCGACGTATCGATCTGGTTAATTAAATATTCATAAAAGCTGCAACAATTCGCACTTACTCGTAAGATTTCATAGCCACTAAAGTGACTAACAAGGAAAGTAATTAAATGGTCAGCCGTTATTAAAATTGATTCGAAAAAATAAGCAATTAAATCATTTGGGCAGCATACAAAGATTTGGCTGGCAATAAATAAAAATCGGGCGGCAACTCTTGTTCAACAAGCAATTTACAAACGGTTAAAAAAAGCTGATTAATATTGGTTAAAATGTACCAATATTAATCTGTTTTTTTTTTTATAATTTGTCTGCCCAATAAACAGTCGAGCTGCAAAATAATTACTTGGGCAGCAAGAATTTACAATTGGTCAGCAGAGAAAACATGTCTGTAAGCAGTTTAATTGAGAGGTGTGCATATTAAAAGAATGGTTATCTATATAAATAAGTGGATTGCGTTTAGTTTGAAAAATCAGCAGTATCGTGGGCAGAGCGAAACAGACCACGTGATGCGAGCAACCAATCGTGTGCGTGTTTTGTCATTCGGTGATTGTCAGCTGTCAAGTAGCAGTTTTATTTACGTATTTTATCAGTGATTTTTACCGTTTTGGAATTTTTGAGCATAGTAGAAGTGTAAAATGAGTGATACGAGTAATGATAAAAGCGTCGAAGAAAGGATACGACTTATTTCCCGAATATGAATCGGACACGGACTGCAGTAATAAATGCAAATGTCATACATTTATCAAGCCGTAATATTGATGATTATAATTACTTTTAGTTACGATTATTACCCCCACTTACTGTCCAAGATAAAAAAAACTGTGACGGAGCCACAGTTAGGTACGACGACGAGCGAAGCGAGGAAGAGTGTTAGGTATCTTCCGATCACAAAATCACAACATACCCCACTTACTGTCCAAGATAAAAAAAACTGTGACAGAGCCACAGTTAGGTACGACGACGAGCGAAGCGAGGAGGAGTGTTAGGTATCTTGCGATCACAACATACCCCACTTACTGTCCAAGATAAAAACAATCTGTAATGGCAATATTGTGAATAAAGCTAAGTAACTATTAAGAAAAACAGGCTTATGCTTTTTGCAGTTTATGCGTTTATACAGTTATATGGTTAAATTTGTTTTATGAGCAACCAATTTATGTCCATTATAAAGTATGCTTAAATTTTTTATGGGCATCTAATAGGCTACTTGACAGGTTTCTGAAAAGTCAATCCGATTGTTTGATGATGTCTATTGAGCACTCAGAAAGTGGTAATTTTTAATTCGTTTGTGTATTTTTTCCGAAAAAAGCAAATAAAAATGCACTTTTAAAATTAGCCGCCAAAACGGTTTCTCGGACAATATGGCGTCTATGACGACACATGATAGTAAACCGACAAATGTCAACGAGGATCGCATAACGTTCTACCTTTAAAAATAGGATTGACAGATGCTGTCGATGCTGTTTACTATGGTGTGACGTCATCGGCCAATCCAAACCGTTTTCGATAAAATGGCGACAGATAAAAAACAATCAATTTTCATCCGAGTTTTATAAATAAATTATCCATTTATTTTTAGTAATATTGACGTAAATTGGTTTTAATACTTATAATTAATACATATATCCATAATTTTTCCATTATTTTTCACACTGTCAAGTAGCCTATTTATGCCCAATACACAGTATGTTCTTAAACATTATGATTAAAAACGTTATGCGACCCTTACCCATTCCGAATATGTATGCAACTCAGTATCGAAAAAAAAATGTTAGATGTGCCCTTTTGCGTTATGGCGAATATGGCGGCAGAATAGTTGCGCCCATTTTGTGAAAGACCAGTTAGGTTTTATTGCCCCCTTTTTTTGATGGACAAAATGAAATATTTTGCTTACCTACTGATTGCTTACCAAAATTTGATTAACCGTAGGTCGCTTAATGCAGGTCAAATATGTATATGCTGACCAAAATAATTTAGAGCAGTAATTGCAGACAGATTTATAAATGTTTGCTTTATGGTCAGCAAACATTTATAAATCTGTCTGTTATATATACCAACTAGCTATTTTGGCTGACCAAATACATATTTCTGCTCACCAAAATAAGAATATTTTGCTGATCGATTAAATGATACCCCTATAACAATAATTTTCTGCTCTCTGGCCGGAAATCGTCACCTTGCCGGCCGCTGCATTAATGAAGATGCCGCTTTCTGGCTTCGTCGAACAAAAAAATAGTATACAATACAAACCTTGGCCAGTAAATAAGAAAGCCTCAGATCACATGTAATAGTCGGCCGAAGCGAAACCGAGACATTTCTTACTTTATTGGCCTCGGTATATAAACTACTATTAGACAAAAAAAAACATACACAGCTTCAACTGTCAAAATGTATCATAGATCGCCAAATAAAAGCTATGTAATTAGAAATGGAATTTGTCTTTTCCAAAGATGTAATTGACATGCCAAATTTTAGAGACATAGGCGATTTTCATTATTATCGTCAAATAGGTACGTTGGTTGGTTGCCCTCCAGAAAATATATTTATGACAAGTGTCAAAATACTCCAACTAATTAAAAACCCGGCTGTTGTGTGCCCTGAGATGTTGTAGTCTTATAATGTCTACCCCATATGGGGTACCTACAGTAGCAGGAAAACCGTGAGAATCCACAAGCAAGCCAGCCGTGCTTTTATACGTTTATTATTCATCATGTAACGCTTCCTAGCTAATAACATAGGTGTAGCCATGACGGTGTCGACGTCTAATACTGATTTTATAAACATTTGTCTTTTCGTTGCTAAAAGTCGCTCCAGCATTAATTTATACTGCATTATTTCCTCGTTTGACGTCTTCGCGCGTTTTATGATTCAGAAATGATGGTTCTTAATGTGTCGCAATCGCAACTCAAGATACGAGACTTGCAAATTGACTTTATTTTTAGACTTCTACATGTTATACTTTGATAATATTACCTACATTAATTTATTTCAATTTGAATTTGTATCAATAACTTTCTAGAAAATCATAATGGCCATACTACAGAAATAAATTGAGATAGAAAGGAAAAGTGTATGTACCCGCGTGCTAAAAAAAGGGCCAGGGACCGTATTTGCATATACATATATTTTTTCTTTTTTAAATTGCATGTGATTGCATGAAAATCCACGTAAGTATAACGGGTCAGCTCAGCACTAATTGATTAATACGTTTTCATATCGCGGATTAGAAAAGCAATAATGTTTTAATTAAGTTTAACATTTTGTTAAATTAAACCGTAAACATGGACATATTTTTTGAAAACAATCCATTAATCAATATTTAGAGAAGCTTTGTGGTCGATTTAACTGTTGGTGATATGAGTACATACAATACTATCTGCACAGTTCATATGGAGGGCCATTTCATCGCTTTATTCATCATACAAGTACAGTCACGGACTTTAATTGTTGAGCTATTTAGAGTTCAACTTACAATAGTCGTGTCATAGATTATGTATTACACGACCAAATTAGACTGATCCCTAAATGGCTTAACAATTAAAGTCCGTGACCGTACTAAGTATCTTTTAGAACTACATTTATTTATGTCCGCGTTTGGTCATCACTGCGAATTGGATTGAGCTATTAACACTTACACGACCAGTCAAAAAATTGTAAACTACCCCAGACACCAAAAGAACCCGCTAGGTGGGTTTCTGAGCCGCCGCCATCTGAGCAAAAGTTACGAGCGCCCGCTAGGCGAGTTGTTGGTCATGAAAGTGTTAATAGCTCAATGGCGAATTGTTGCAGCTACGCAGATCAGTTTTGTGTTGTTTGGGGTTTCCCCAGAGCGGCATTTTTTGTGCGTTACGTTACGGGAATCCCAGCACGCAGCCTCCGCGCTATATTCTCAATTCTGGCTCGTCACGCCAAGGGAGCTTACCAGGAAATGAAGGGTGAATAGGGGTAGATAAATAAATAAACCTATGCCAAATAGGAGGAACTTGTTTGTACGTATATTTGTTCGAGTCAAATCTTGCAATTGAATTTGCAAGCACTTATCCTCACCCGATTGAGCTGAAATGTTGCATACACGTATAGTTTGGATGACAATGCAATATTACGGTACCATCGAATTGATCTAATGTTCGAAACGGAAGGTAGACATAGGATCATCTAAAGTGTTTGGACTTATTGATTCATTTTAACATGCACTTTGGAATTTTACAAAAAAGGTACAGTCGGTAGTAAAAACCTTGTTTTAAAAAACGATATAAACTTGTTTCTTTCAACATAATCGGGTATTATAATCAGATATCATGCATATGATAATCAGATATCTCAGTCCCAAAAGTGGTAGAAATCAATCCGTTTTAATTTTATGTGGATCTGTAGTAAGTGCAGTACATTTATACAGATAAAAGCTTCTTTTCAATGCATAGGTATGCCTTTATGGATGGTTTGTTTTATAGATGCCAAGTGTTAGTGTGTTGGCTTCAACGTGTTTATCTTTGTCTACGCCTACCTAACATTAAGAGATTGTCGAAAGTCAGTAGCATACAACTATGTGACCGCTTGATGTGTACACAATAGCACAACAGTCAGATATTGAATATACATTATGCTTTTTCCTCATAGGATAATGTGCTTAAACTCGGGCGCATTGTTTATTTGATGCGCAAAGAAATTATTACCTAGTGAATGATTTACCTATACTAGTATTTTACTTTCTAACTGACTTTAAAAAACAACGTGGTTCTCAGTTTGTCACCAGGCCGGGATCTGATGATGGGGTCTTGAAGAAATCGAGAGAACTCTTCATATATTTCAGGCACACCTTTTCGGTGACCGTCAAGATGGCGTACACCGTAAAGATATCCATAATCTGATGCTGCCAATAAATAGTATGGCGATTCTCTGGGAACATGTTTTTGGCTGTCCGGCCCACATTTTTGACCATTCCTCCCGCAGCCCGCGCCCCAAAGCACTTGAAAGTGCTTCTACGAATTCTCGACACATATATACCCATTCCCTTTCTCTATACAATTAATATAGTAAGACTTTTGTTAATTTGAAGAAAACTATATTTCTAACGAGAGCTGAGCTATCTAGCTACTCTTAAGCTGCACACATTAGCGGAAACCTGTCTCTGCGAGGGGGCCGGCCGTGGCGATTTGCTGGTGTTTTATAATATTAACTATTCAAAGTGATTACCAAAATGGGTCGAATGTTTTAACAAGTTTAATGAATGTTCACGGATCACTTAACCGTTACGTGTAACCGTTAAACTTTTTGCCAACTTGCACGGATCAATGACTTGTCTGTCAAGTGTTCGAGTATGCGCATACATTCTTGCATGTGCTTGTATCATGATTCTAGTATTAGCAGTAGCCAAACTTGCGAGGAACTGATCGGGCCGATGATCGGTGGCAGATGATCTGCTTAACAGCTTCACTGTGTGCCTCTAGAACAACTGTGACGCGCGATTCTTTGGGGCTCGACAAATGCTACCAGTCGCTTTTCTTTCAATATACTCGTAGTGCGAAAGTGACAGGTCAAGGTCATGCTCTGTCGCGCGACAAACGAAGTCGCTGCTAGCTCTACGTCTAGTACGTCTTCATAGCTGTCTCCTAGCTAACTCCTATGTAGGTATAACACAAAGGACTCGTAGTTCCTGATTCTTCATCATCATCATCACACATTCATTAAGGTAATGACGATCTTAAGTAACGCTATTGCTATTTAGGTGGAGGTAGGTGAAGCCGCAGTCAGTTGTGCTGGACGTCTCAGGTCTGGTCTCTTTGGGCCCAAAAATCCTGGGTAACCTACTTTAAGTTTTAAGTACTAGTTGGTACCTACCCATACAAAGTCAGTGATAAGCACCACTTAACTCGGTTATAAATATTTATCAATAAGCTAAATTCAGAATTGTGCAACTAATTCATTTGGGTATATGATATTTACATAAAAACTTTTGAAGTTATAAAAGTAAGACCAGGCTTTGACTTTCTCGTGTGTTGAGTCGACGATATCAGGAAATGCTGAATGCATTTACGCGCTGTGAATGCCGCCTTGGCCACTGCAATTAAAATGAAAAAAGAAGTCAAAAAGTCGCTTTACTCAAGGTTAGCTTTAGCCCCTTAGCCACCGCATATTCATGTGATAGCTTTGGATTTAAATGTACACGAATATTCGATTAGTTAAAAACATGTTAACTTACTCAGAAGTTTTTTAGTCATATTAGACTAAGTAACACCCTTAAACAAAAGTCACCCGTGAGAACCAAAAGACACGAAAGTGTAGTTATAAATGTGACAATCCCATATGACTGAACGATTGAAACAGTGCAGAACGGCAACGCTTATCTTGCAAGAAGTCCTGTTTCGATTAGGGATTAGGTAAAAGTAAAAATTAACTTTTCTAAATTTTTCTGATTTCTAGGTGTGTTTTACACACGTAAAATTCAGGTTCTTATAGTAAAAACAACACTAGGACCTTGCCACGTTAGGTCGTATTATTCATAGACTCCATGGGTTTGATCCGCGGAAATGGGCGTGTGCATCGATCAGATGATCAGTTGACAGGTGTGGCTAATCCTCCACATGTTCAGCGGCGGAAGCGACCGTCACGCACCGCGCCGTGTCACTGGTACCGTATGGTCATACGGCAATCATGATAGGGGTTATTACCGCGACTTCGCTCTGAGAGTGAAAACAACATCTGTCTAGGATAGGAACTACTTGATGACCAATACATTCTGAAAGTAGACTAAGATTAGTTTTATCATTGGGTACCTAATTTCGCTAAGCCTGCATTCACCAATCTGTACTAGGGATGTAACGAATACCGGTTTTTGAACATTCGCGAATGCGAATACGAATAATCACCGTTAATATTCGCGAATACGAATGCGAATACGAATATTGGTTATAAAATTTTATAATACTAGAAATAAACAAAATTAATAACTATTAAAATTCAATACTTACTAGTTTTAAATTACAATTAACTTCAATTTAATTCGGTTTTGTAATAAATAAGTAATGAAGTTTAAGTTGGAATAATTCGTTAGCTAAAGATAATGCTTATGCATGTGGTACCTAGAAAAATTGGGACCGGTGGTTAAAAACAAATATCTTATTTTCATTTTATATCGGTACTTATCTAACAGGTTTTTAATTACTCATTGATCGTTTCGAAATTCGACTCGGACTTGGCCGTATATTTTCTTTTCCATGAATTTTAGGATCTAAAATGCACCAAAAATATTCGCAATATATTCGCATCGATTTTTGCGAATATTGAAAATCTTGCGAATATTCGCGAATACGAATGCGAATACGAATATTCGTTACATCACTAATCTGTAACGACTATCGATCTACTGGGCCCGTTCCTTGGTTAATTTTGACGTGCGTGCTTTTTGTTTGGAACTGTAGAAGTGGAAATAATTAATTATTGTAATATTTATTATAGTATTTAAATAATTGAATGCATTGAATATTACATAATTGGTCCTCTAGCGATTTGGGTAGACCGCCAGGAAAGTCAACTGCCATGATTTTGTTCACGCATCAAAATTAATCTTCTTTTGTAATAAGAATACTTGACCCGGTACTTCCTTGACGACGAAGTAAATATTTGGATATAAGTAGACGAGCAGCTGGATAGGTACTTGAGTAGTGTTTGATCGCGTTCGCAAACACGTTTGGTAGATCAGCCACATTGTGCACCGAGGGTGTGTCGGCGGTCCCTTCTACTGGCTGCGAAGGCTGCAGCCGGCACAAATAAACAATCGCCTACAAATTGATTAATATATTAACTGTATTTCTTAGCAGTGTAGTTAAGTTAGTAACTTGAAGACATTTTTTTCTCGTTGCAAAGTACCACCGAAGATCTTAATCCAGGTTTAGTGATCACCTGTAAGCCTTATTTCAATGAGATAAAGTCTTCCTTTGTATATGTCAACGGAAATGTATGTAATCCGTCATTGTACACAATTCCTAGGAAATGTATGTAATTCCTAAAATCGCCCGGAAATGTGTGAAATAAATTATATTACACAAATTTCCTAGGAAATCTATACATTTCCTAAATGGCAGTCGGATATGTGTTTATCAAGCCATAATATTGATGATTATAATTACTTTTAGGTACGATTATTAGTGAAGAGTGATCACAACATACCATACTTACTGTCCAAGATAAAAAACTGTGACAGAGCCACAGTTAGGTTAGGTACGACGACGAGCGAAGCGAGGAGTGTTAGGTATCTTGCGATCACAACATACCCCACTTACTGTCCAAGATAAAAAGCTTTTTATATATTTCCTAATACGATATTGGAATTATATACAATTCCTAGGAAATGTATACATTTCCCAGGATATGTGTGTAATAAATCATTTTTAAAACAATATTTTATACATTTCCTAAATAGCTTCGGAATTATATACATTTCCTAGGATTTGTATATAATTCCTAGATTTCATACATTTCCGGTAACATATATATTAATCTAACGCTCAACAAATCAGCAAAGCTTCTTGTACGTTGTACGTTTTGTAACCGAACAGGAAGATTCATAATACGATGGCAATTCAGTGATCTCATTTTTCATGAGAAATCGAGAATGTGTAATGAAATTAGTTTTTTTTTCAGTGCTCGACCAAGCAGACACGAGACCGGTGAAGTTGAGCGCCGTCGAACAGTCGCAGGGCAGGCAGCAGACCACGATAGAGTTCATCGCTGAGGACGAAGAGGTAGATAATACTCTATTCTCCACATTATATCACGTTGTTAAACCAACGTATTCCGCGAAACCACAAGAATCATGTTTTTTTTCTCAGTGTAGCGCACGAGGCAGATTTGATTAAGGTAAAAGCGTGCTCGTCTAATCCTCTGAGGGCGACCTTGGCGTTGCGTCGCCGCGAACAAACGGAATTGTGCAAACTCCGCGCGGCTCGGAGCACGTCGGCCATGGGTTGCACTTCCAACACGAAACTATGCTCGTTCCGTCCCCTTCAACTCATACTTTCACAGTTCGAAAGTGAGAAGGACGAGACGAACGGAGTTTTAAACTTCGGAGTGAACCAGCATCAGCATGCCGGCCGCGCATAGTTTAAAAGACGTCACTTTCTACCGGTTCGCTGGCGCATGCTGAGCGAAATGAAATTGCTTAAGTTACGACACACAGCGCAGGCGATTATCGAATCGAATTCGTATTCGAAATGCTGATTCCCCTTCGATAGGTGCGGAGTCGTATAATCCAAATCAATTTTGCTGTTTAGAGACAGCTGCTTTCGCTGCAAAATAACATCACACGTTTCATATTGACTGCCGGTTTTAATGAGAATCTATACGGATTTTTGGTGTCTATTTCTTTATTTAGGTACTCTTTTAATTATAATAGTGAAGCTGTTTTAAATAAGTAACCACAAACTTATGAATTCCTCAAGATATTCAAATGGCTTCTTCATAAAACGCTTTATTTTATTAACTAGATTAAAAGATATCCGCGACTTTATCAGCGAAGGAAATATGGGTATATTTCGGATCGAAGTCAAATAATACATCCAAAAGCCATAAATGGATCTCGCGGGATGGCTACAGGAGCAGAGGTAGACCTAAAAAGACATGACGGGATGACCTAAACTCATTTCCAGTCGGGTAACCGGAACATGCATTTAAATAAAATAAAATAAAAGTGGTACACACAAATAGGTTACCAATAAAAGTTTGATATATGTCCCTGTACGAACAACCTATATCCAATGTGGCAAACATAAATACTTTTTTCCGAAGATCAAGCAGTGATATAAATTAGAGATCCATGACATCACGCGTGCATCATTAGCTCGTATCTAATGACACCCACATTTAAGAAATCTTTTCAAGACAAGGTCTACAAACAGCAAATAAGATTCGTCATTGCCATGTCCTTGCTTTTGTCGCATGATCATTTGTATACTGCCAAAAAGTTTAATTATTGTGAACAGTTGAATAGGTACATCATTCATAAGGAATATGGCAATATAACTTTACATATATTTTTTTAATTTCATAAGAAATGTCTTACATCACTTCAAATTAATAATATAAAAGCTAATAAACACGTTTTTAATTTGCAATCACCCCACAACACGCAAACACATAGATATAAGATTCATTACTTTCATCAACACAAATAACCCCATATTCTTTATTTGGCTGGAATTATGAATCTCTTGTCACAATTTCAATTGAATGCAAATTGACTCGCATAAGAAGCGAAAGGTTTTTATGTTGACAGTGATAAATCTAGAAAAGCCTTGTTAATCACGAAAGTCGGGCCCTTATTCCGCACATCTCGCTTGTGCTGACTGCTGAGGAGTGCACTCACCTTATTGTTCAGTGAACTAAATCAGAGATTCTGACGCGACACATTTTTACACACTGACAGGGTTTTTATTAGGGTTCCGTACCCAAAGGGTGCCAACGGAACCTTACTCTCCGTGTGACCGTCTGTCCGTGAGTCACAGCCCACAGGGCTCTAACTTTGGAACCGTAATAGATAGAGACTTGAAATTTTCACATAATATGTATTTCTATTACCGCTAGAACAATAAGTAAAAAAAACAAAATAAAATTAAAAAGAAACGGGGGTCCCCATCTGTACCTTTTGAACCGTAATTAGAGAGAGACTTGTAATTTTCACAGAATCTGTATTTCTATTGTCGCTGATAGATCAAATAATAAAAAGAAAATTAAATCAAGAATTAAAGGAGGTCTCCATACACGAAACGTTTTTTTGGCGTTATTTTGCTCAAATTTAATAATGGTAATAGGTAGATGCTTGATATATTTACAGAATGTGTATTTTTATTGCCGCTATAACAACAAATAATAAAAACAAAATAAAGTTCAAAATAAAAAGCCGTCCCCATACAATAAATGTGTTTTTTTGGCATATTTTTGCTCGGTGGTACGGTACCCTTCGTGTGCGAATCCAACTCGCACTTGGCCGGTTTTATTTAATTTAGGATTTTAAGGGTTGCTTTAGCAGATTGATGATTTTGCTTGGTTTCCGCGATTATCACTCACTGTATTAAAACAATTTAAACAGATTAAATCACGTAGTAAATACTTAATCTTACATCGTAACGTTTCGTAATTTTATAGCTCGACAGTGTTCTTGGTCGCGGGTAGACTGGAAAACATAATTTTTATCCGCAGAAATTACAGTTGTGCAAACTACTTACTTAAAAAATCTAAATTTAAATAAAGGTGTTTGTTTACTTACATGCCAGGTGGGCGTAATACCCCAACCTTAAAAACTACCAACGCGTTAAGGCATATTGATAAGAAAGGAGTGCCGCAAGACCATTGGCGCTTCTACGTACCTACTTAGGAAATCGAGTCAACGTAGGGTACGCCTTAGCCAAAATGCAATTGCAATAAAAAAAGACATGTGCGATATTGACATTCTTAAGTTCAGTTTATTTTTGTCACGCAAATATTTCTCTGAAAGCTTAGAGTAGCATCTTATTTGATAATTTACCTACTTCATACCTTATGCAAGATTTTCTTATACGAGGATCATATATTTTAAAGGGGTGCGCCAAAGTTCATATAAAATTGCAAATTCGATTATTGGAACTCCGAAAATGTATCTCATAAAATTTTACAACCTAATGATCATTGTACATATTTATTTTTAGCAATAGTCATTGGAACTCCGAATGTATTATTATCATAATGTTGTTCAACATAAATAACTTTGTTACTATAATTTATGTATATATAATATTTCAATATAACGTTTTCAAGTAATAATATTTGGTGTTATATATATTTCAAAATATATCGCTGCTTAGTCATAATCTATTCATATATATTTTTCCAAGTTCACATTTTTAAGCAATAAGCTTTTGTATAGGTAATATATTTTTCAAATTATACTGAATTTTATGAATGACCCTAAAAACGAAACAGCTTCCAAAAATAGGTAGGTTAGGGTTATTTTTTTTTGATGACCCTAAAAACGAAACGGCTCCCAAAAATAGGTAGGTTAGGGTTATTTTTTTTTGATGACCCTAAAAACGAAACGGCTCCCAAAAATAGGTAGGTTAGGGTTATTTTTTTGCTAACCCTAAAAACGAAACGGCTACCAAAAAAAGGTAGGTTAGGGTTATATTTTTTGATGACCCTAAAAACGAAACGGCTCCCAAAAATAGGTAGGTTAGGGTTATTTTTTTTAATGGCCCTAAAAACGAAACGGCACCCAAAAATAGGTAGGTTAGGGTTATTTTTTTAATGGCCCTAAAAACGAAACGGCTCCCAAAAATAGGTAGGTTAGGGTTATTTTTTTAATGGGCCTAGAAACGAAACGGCTCCCAAAAATAAGTAGGTTAGGGTTATTTTTTTTGCTGACCCTAAAAACGAAACGATACACGTTGTGAATAAATAATATAACTTCTAAAAATTATGAGCAAAATGATTCTATGAAATAAGTTCAATTATGATTGCATATGCGTTCCGATACACGTTGATTTCTAATTATGAGCAAAATAATTATATGTAATAACTTTATTAATTAAGTAATTCTTGCCAATAACATTATAGGTACAGATAAGATCTAAATAATAACATTATGTGTACAAAAATTCGATTTTCTAATTATTATAGGCAATGTAAGTAGTAGTACTAATAAATATTAAAAAAAATTATGAGCAAAATTTTTCGGAGAAATGATGAGTATAGTCACAAATCGTTATTTGTATAAAAAATCGAAATAGCAATTTTATATGAGCCAATATGGACCCATTTTAAAGCATCATGTCGTCCTGTGTCTGGTTAGTTTCACAACTCCAGCACGCGGCTGGGTTGCCATCGTGCGTGTTGTAACTGGCAACCAGTCGATACTGCCTTTCTCCGTATTCGGCGCTAGGAAGGTGCAAATTCATATTTAGCTTTGATTAACACATCCAGTCTTAGTCGTTTGTTTATGCGAAACTACAAACGGCCATATTTTTCTTCCTGGTTTACCATTGGCGTTTGAGCGAATAAAAATAGTTTTGTCCATAATGTCCATTTAGGCTGCGTTTCCACCAGGGATGTGCGAAGATGCTTAGCGAGGGATGTGTTTGTCATGAACCAATAGAAACAGCTCAGCGGAGCTAGTATAGGTAAATGAAGTGTTTCTATTGGTTCACGACAAACACATCCCTCGTTACGCATCCTCGCACATCCCTGGTGGAAACGCAGCCTTAATAAGCTTTTACCTTTGGTAGGATACGTTTCAGGCGAGGAAACTCGCATCCGGCCCCTTAGCCGCGGTCGTTAAGTGCTGACCGAGTTTTCTTTACCTCACGGTTTCGATGACAGAACCGTTACTCTACCGTGCATCTTGTGCCCTTTGAACTTTATTGTTCTCGCGAGCTTGTAGAAAAACAAAAGTGTAGGTATATTGTACCTACCCCTTGTGACTTTTGATATGTGTTCATAAGTTTTACTAGTTACGTACCGGTTTGTTTATACACTTTCGCTTCTTTCGACATAAACTTGATGAGACTTGTGTTTCTGAAAAAAAATTGTAGGACACTATTTTTAAATAGGAGTAAGACTTAATTACATTCATCGATACCGCCTAACTTGATTGCATATAAGATTATGATACAGATGCATACAAAAGTTTCCAAGGCAAAATTGGGTTTGCATACCTACGTTATTGATGTTTTCTTAACGGTTGTTGAACTCTGTCGGAAACGTGTCAGCTGGCCGCGGTCAGGTGCTAATGCAATTTGCTCGCTTAATCCCGACCGGCTGCAAACGCGAGCAAACAATGCAATTATGCATCTTTCATAATCTTTACTTAGTGAGTGCGTGGAGGTGGAATCACGCGACGTTCGTCATAAAATGATCTCGTGCTAACTACTTATGCCTTCAATAATGTACTAATCTACTGTATTGCGACAAGTAGAAGAGAGGTTAGAAACTAACGCCGAACAAAGAAAAACAAAAGACATTTAATAAAAATGAAACGTGTCGAAGTGTAACAAACGTCTTAAGATATTTGCAAATTACATATTTTAGATTTGCTGAAAACGTCATAAAGAACACTTGAAGATGTCATGTTCGTGTTAAAACCAGCAAACAATATACCTATTCATTTACATTTTTAGCTACGATGGTTCTGTAAAATCAATATGTACCGACGTTACCAAACAAAGACTTCGACGAAGGCGAAAGTTGTAGACAACTTAGAATTTAGTGCACGTGCTACCATTGTCATGCTCAATTTTAAGACGTATGAAAAGTCTGGTAGTTTAATGCCTTCTTTATCTAATTTTCTATATGTATTCAAGACCACGTCCTGAGAAATATTAGATTTTGTAAAACAACTGCGTCATAGGTACAAACTTGCTTTTACTAAAGTTTTGGCTAGACCGAAAAGTGGTCGTGTAGACGAATAGTGGCAGCCTGATGAAACTGTCTAGCCACAGTAGCCACTTAGGTTTTTATTCCGTTAGGTGACTGACCTTGTTAGTTTTTATTCCATCGATTAATTATTCGATGCTTCGCTTGTACTGATAAAGCATTACTTATATGCTGATAATGGTAATAATCAACTCTAGATCTTCTCAGTGTTAAAATATTGAACGATTATGGCTCTGTCGATCAGACGTCATTGATTATAAATAAAATTGGGTATTCCCAAGTGCTATATAATAGTGCGTCATCAAACCCTTTCAACTGTAATTACGGCCGTTGTAAGTGAGACTTTATGCGACTCTGGTGATTATATTTATCTGTTCTGCATTTTAGTTCGTGACAGACACATGTCATAGGTCAATAAAGTGGACCTACAGCACATTTTATGTAAAGGTTGCAAAGGAATCATAAATATTCGAACGCCTTTGAAAGTCGAATTCAAATATTTTAGGTATCCTTGTCGGCGTAGTTATACTTGACGCTAACTGTACATACATTAGACATGTGCGGCTCGCGAGTGAGTGATTCAAAAGAGCTATATCAGTTGGTCTAGCTCACTCGCTCACTAGCTCAGTTCCGATTGAAACAACTCGGTATATCTTTCAACTCACTCGTGCACTCGCTCTAAAGTAGCTCCATTGAGCCGTGAGCTGCGAGAAAAGACACGATCAACATGAATTTTTCGTCTCTGTCTTGTCACCGTATACCTATCTGCTCTCTCTTTCGTTCGGAAATATTTGGATTTGGAGCTACTGAGCTATAAGAGCTAGTGAGCTATTGACACATCACGGAGTTACTGAGCTTATAAGAGCCAGTGAGCCATTGACACACCGCGGAGCTACTGAGCTAAAAGAGTTACTGAGCTAAAAGAGTGATGCATATCTTTGAGAGCTAAAGATTCATATCACTCTTTTCACTTTAGTGACACATTTTGCGCATGTCTAACATACATCTTGATCTGCATAACATAAGTGTCTATAATTCATTACTATTTGATAGTCCTACTGTGGTAAGAGGACAACTCTCTTGTCTCATCACTCAACTGCTTAAAGGTTAACTGGAAGAGATCCCTAAAAGGGATAATTTCGCATTTGTACATATACAATTTTGTAACCCTGTACCGTGTCTTATTTTGGGCAATAAAATGTTTACATACATACATACAATAGAGATATCCCTCTCCAGGCGGGTGATGGAACTGTATTTGCTATAAACCGTATTGTTCTATTGTTCGTGTTGTAAACTAGACAAAATCATCGCTTATTCGTTATTGAATTGTTTTGGCACAGACAAGACGTCGCCGGGAGACGGAGTGTTAAATTAAACCCAAGGTGCGGGCCGGCGGTGACAGTGACACCCCTTATAATTGCAGCCGCGAGAGGTCTTCAACCGTACAAATGATTCGGACCATCCTCTTAAAAGGTTGATGTCACTGGATTTGACGGAGTCCATTACTCTTCATTTACTGACTTAATTGCGACGACGGGCGATGTAAGGAGGTGTGACTATAGGATTGTAAATCTAAAACTTGCTCAGAAACCCGACTCAAGTTATTTTAGACGTATTTTCGCACATTGAAAAATCTAATATGCATGAGCAAATTATATTTTGCTATTTGAGGGTAACTTATTTACATATTACCGGATATAATGTAGTACCGTAAAATTTTGCGATTAGGAATAACCGCGAAAGGAAAATTAGCTGCAAGGAATAACTGCGTTTCGGAAACTTACCTAACAATTCCTATTGGGGCCCCGCGGGCCCGCGGGGCAATTTGGAATAAACAATTATAAGTTTTAAGTCCATATATTATTTGTCATGGCAACGATAGAAACGTAGATCTTCGTCTGGCAACCCTAAGTCTATAATGTGAAGCTTGCTGCTGCTGTGAAATGTGTGCTTAAGGGTTACAGTGACGCGGTGGAGTCCACTCCACATGCTTGCTTAAAAAACATCTAGATTCGGTGGGTGTAAAATTAGTGCAATTGAACACCGTCCTACTTCTATTCAGATGTTGGTTGACTGTAGGAAAAGCTTTTTTAGGGTTCCGTACCAAAATGGTAAAAAAGGAACCCTTATGGTGCGACTCTGTCTGTCTGTCCGTCCGTCTGTCACAGCAAGATATCTCAGAATCTACTGATGCTATCGACTTGAAATTTGGAATAGTGTTAAAAATAGCTAACCCGCGCATATTGGACAGAAAAACGATCTTATACCTTTTTTAATTTTTGTTATTAACTGAAATGATATCAAGTGAAAGGGCTTAATGTGTAGATTCCAAAACCATTTTTATTTTTTTTCTCAAATATGTAGTTTTTGATTTAAGACAAAAAACGTTAAAAAATACCATTCCCCCTATTATCTCCGAAGTTACTGAAAAATCTGTAATAATTACAGTTTATTAATATCATCCTAAATATTACAGGACAAAATAAAACCGTTTTCCTAACTTGCAGCGTTTTTTAGAAATTCGCAAAAATTGTAAGACAAATTTATTTGTTTAGCATGGGCTAAACTTACACATCTGCAATAACCTGAACCTATACAGGTTTAGGTCTAAAATCCAAGTTAACCAAAATTGCAGATATGTAAGTTTATAGCATGGGGGCGACGATATGTCGATGTAGGTATGAGGAGCAAAGTTAAGTTTGTCCCACCGTACAGTTTATCTTGAATTATCTACGTATCTACTGACGAGTTTGTACGGAACCCTCGGTGCGTGAGTCCGACTCGCACTTGACCGGTTTTTATTCGTAATTAGTCCCTCTATTGAATATATAAAAAATAATTTAAAAAAAGGATGGTTGCACGGCATGGTTGTTTTGTACAGTTAACGTCGTAACAGAACTTATGGCTAGACTAGATTACTGGTTTCGGCACGGTATCGGCAGCTGCTATCGATCCCATTAGTATGGACTACTGTTTGTTAATTCACCTTAAAATAAACAGGAACAAAAATTGGATCAGTTCCTTGCTTTAAGGAAAATGTTCTTTACCTGCACCTGTTTAATAAGAGGAAATTTTTGGAAAGGGAGCTGTAACGGGGGTTTGGTATGTACTAAATCGAGGACAAAGCTGTTCAAACCGCGGGTAACGAACTTGCTTAGAACAAGTGTTGCCGCTTGGTTTTATTGCAGCAATTGTTTTGAGTTACGAAGCGCAGTAATTGATTCGATCCAATTCGTACAGCCGTTGGGCAATGCACGGCTTTATGTCATACATGAGTTGCTATCGTTTCGGTGTCACGGAAAATAATAATTATGTGCCAATCAAGGACGGCGGTGCTTTAGTTCACATAGGTGAGATTAATTATAATTTCACGTTTTTTTTTTAACAAAAAGGAATAACTAACTTCATGCTCGCTGTTTCTGTGAGTCGTTGCTTCTGAATAAGTAGGTATTTTGTTTAGATCCATCATAGCCATCTAAAATACTTTTTCTTCGTCTTTGAAAAAATAAATGACACATTTCGCCAGTAATTGACCAGTAGTAGTAGTAGTATAAAGCACATATAACTTTGAAGATGTAATTAGCTCTATTAATACTATTCATTAGATGCGTGGAAGCGGCAATTTTGCAATTAAATCTAAATTTTACATTAATAACAATGTGTATAATAATCAGTTCAACAAATTTGATCAACTTGATGTAGTAATACTATCATTCTCCAGAGCAGTATACAACGCAATGCACCCATAAGCGGTCGGCATCATCAAGGACAAAGTATAAAGACAACCAAGTAGTACGACAAGTGCCGCGTCCCGACTTGCCCCAGGACCCGAATGTCCTGGTTTAACTTCACTCTGACCTCGCTCGGGCTCAGCTAAGTTTCTTGCCGGAGTCTTCTTAGCTGGGCTAGGTTTTAGCGAACCGGCAACTAAAACTCCCATTAGTTCGATACACACGTTCACATAAGGACAGGATGATCCGCTTCATCCTTCCCGCTGGTCCGCTGCTCACTCTGAGCAATCAGCGCAAAGTCAAGGTGGCCCTGGCCAACGACCTGGTTCGACTCCAGGCGTTCAGGCCCCCACCTAGCCCGATACCTTCGAGGTAGGCTGGACAAGGTGACCTGGTTCGACCCCAGGCACCCCCGGTACTCACCCAGCCCGACCTGTGTGTCGACTGTGTGTGTCACACAGTCGACACCCGTGGGTGGTCCGGCTAGCGACCTGGTTCGACCCCAGGGAACGCCACGGCCGACCACCCGGTCCGACAATCGCTATGCCCGGGAATGGGTTGCGAGTTTGTCAGTTTAAAAAAAAACCGTTTAGGAGCGCGCGACACGTATTTACACAGACGCACGACGCGCGTCTGTGTGAGTGAACGCCATACTGTGGCATGCTCGCGCATGCTCAAATCCCTGTGGTGCGTCCGTACACGACACGCACACATGCGCGCTCCCGATGTACCTTTTGTAGGAAGAAAAACTACCGTATACCATGTCAAGGGTCTGCTAGGCTTTCTGATAGAGTTGAGTTGGTAAGAGCTATCACGCAAAATAGGCGCATATCTGTGGTCGAGCTGCGTAAACCCATAACCCACCCAAGCGAATTGTGCAGGGATAAAATATGTGCCAATAAATATAGATGTACGTATTGTTTCAGGGCGATGTGTTGGAATGCCCGCTGTGTCTGCTGGTGTTTAGCGCCAGCAGTATGGTGCGGCTGGCGTGGTGCGCGCACCGCTGCTGCGAGCCCTGCATGCGCCAGTACCTTGCCATCGAGATCTTCGAGGCACGCGTGCCAGTCAGCTGCCCCGCCTGCCAGGAGAACATGCACCCACTAGGTGAGCTTTCAACTCGCTGTCCACAGCAGAAAGCTTATGAAGTCTAACAGAGCCTGATACTCGACGGCGTTTGCACACTGTTAGTATCCATACTGTGGTACATACAGCTACTCAAAGGAAAAAGAGTAGAAAGGGCACGTTAAAATGAGAAGTCCGCTGCGGTTTTCATACTCTAATACATAATGAGACCTCTTTCTAAAAGCGTGTTTGTATGGCCTCAAATTAATTGCAGCATAGCGTGTTACACTGTTCATAATATCCTTTTGCTTAGTAACTTAACAAACCACATCGATTGATGAGGTTAATGAGTCTAACAGGATAATATTATTCGACGACACGTTTAGCCTAGTGGGAGTGACACCGCCTACGAAGCTAGAGGTCCCGGGTTCAAATCCTGGTAAGGGCAAATATTTGTGTGATGAGCACGAATATTTGTTCCTGAGTCTTGGGTATTTTCTATCTATTTAAGTATATATTTATCTATATAAAGTATGTATATCGTCGGCTAGCTAGTACCCATGCTTTTTGCATTGCTTAGTTTGGGGCTAGGTCGATTTGTGTAAGGTTATAGTAATAAAACAACTTAAACGGATTAAATCGCGTATATTACTACATTTTAAGTCCCGACGTTTCGTAACCCTTTACGAAACGTCGTTTTTAGTAATATACGCGATTTAATCCGTTTAAGTTGTTTTATTACTATGAGTGATAATCGCGGAAACCGAAGACAATATTGTGTAAGGTTGTCCCCACAATATTTATTTTTTAGAATATAGTTTTCTACTTGCCCTGAAGCATCCACTGTGAAACGGAGTCGACTGAAGAAATAACTCAATTTTAAACTAATTTTAACAATATCGTCGGCCGGGCCGGAGCGGAGCGTAAACCAACTAACTTCTTTGAAATTCCCAAAGACTACTAAACTCAGTGACTAACTTCGTTTAGTTTAATTGTAAATCTCGTAACGACCTATTTGTACCCATATTATGCCTCTGGACTTTTATTACTAGTAGGTAAGTATCAGTGGCGTGGCGTCAAATATTATTCTTAGTAAAGCCAGAGCAGGTTTAGATTACTCTTTCTTCAGGAGTAGTAGGTACACTCCGCATGCTTTAAAATAGGCACGCCGGTGGGAATCGGGTTCTATGGACGCCACGTCACTGGTAAGTATTCAATTTAAACTCAAATCTGTTGTACTAAAATATTCTGTCAATTAATTCTTAAAAATATAGTATAAATAAACTAGCGTCAAACTGCTTCAAGTAGATCTGACTTTGGAATTTATTCCACGGTAAATATAAATGAATGGATTGGCTGATATTCATATTACGATACTCGGTGCCAGGAAATGATAGGCGGTCGCCTTAGAATTTGAATTTTCAATTGAACTTTAATGTTAAACCTAGTATTTACGAGAACGGTTTCCACACGGCGCTTCATGCAATTCTACGAATAAAACATCTTAATGGACACGGGTGTTATAAAGCGTATTTACCGAGACGACTCGTGTCATTGATACGAGTATACAGTATTTGTAAGCGGTCGAGGCAACTTCGAAGCACTCACGTCGTCTGAACTCTTCGCCTTTATGAGGATATCTTAGTACGAGTTGTTCACAGTATCTAAACATTAATTAATTAGGCCCCGTACAGACTGGAAGAAGTGCGACGAGTTCGTACCGCCCGTAAGCGTGAATTTACCTGTTTTTATACTCAATGTAATAAAGAAAACGTGTGCACGTATTTGCAGATGTGCGGCGCATCGTGGACAATCCGGTGCTGTACGACAAATACGAGGAGTTCTCCGTGCGGCGTGCGCTCGCCGCCGACCCCGACACGCGGTGGTGCCCCGCGCCCGACTGCAGGTGCGTCACGTCATCTGATGAATCTCGGTGCAATTATACATTTATGCCACACCTGGCCGTAAAGTGACTTTTTCCGCACGCTGCGCGTACGGAAAAAGCCGCTTTCTGGCCAAGTGTAGACAACACGGGAGGTAATAAAGAAAGCCCTCGATCGCATATTTACATCCCTTGCTTGCAGCTCGGGCCGCAAACATCTGCGATCTCGGCCTTTCTTTGTATTACCACCCTAGTTGTGTAATGTACTATTCTATCAGGATATTGTATGGGATTTAGAATAGTTTTCTTTTGAGAATTCGGCCACATCGGTGAATCCCGAAACTGAAATAAAACAAGGGTATAACTTAAAAAACCTTTCAAAAGGGTTTATTTCAAATGGTTAACTGTTCGACGGACTCAGTCATCAGACCGCCGCCGTTACAAAGAAATGTTGTGTTTTCATAGGAACTCAATTTGACTGTAAAGTTCACAAAAGTAGAAGTACTTGAAAAAGGTTTCACAAGATTTGAAACAAATAAACAAACAATATCCAGGTTAAGCAAAATAAAACCGTTTAAAAACAACGTAGCGACGTAGATGTACTCTTCCGCACATATCGGAACGTCTGTACATACTTGTTATTATCACTTTATTTAAAAAAAAACCTTATAGCGTCTGTGCTGCTTCTGCTATTAGATAAATCATGCGGTATCTCACTTGAACGGAATGTATTGCGCCTATGACTAATGTGTGCAGCGCGTAACGGTGTCTTCCCTTGTTCAGTTTCGCGGTGGTAGCGACGGGGTGCGCGTCGTGCCCCAAGCTGACGTGTCTGGCGCCGGGCTGCGGCGCGTCGTTCTGCTACCACTGCAAGGCGGCGTGGCACCCCACGCAGACGTGCGATGCCGCGCGCCGCTCGCGCCAGCCGCCGCCGCGCACGCCGCAGCCGCAGCACCAGGACTCTGACACTGGTCAGTACTACACCGACTGTGGACAAATTGACCATTGACCATAGTAATGCAGAAAGAGACTAGAGGCCAGCTTCGTATACTTGGATTATACAGGTGGCCCATTTCGAACGGTCAGTATGGGAAAGTCTGAAACTAAGTATAACACATACGAAGATCTGTTTTTAGGAACCATGCTATTGATTTTAGGGACAAGAAAAACTGCATAAAGGTGTGAAAAAAAAACTTGTATTTTAACGGGGAATCAAACCCGGTCGTTTTGAAAAATAAACTTGTGTACCTAAGGGCCCCGGCACGGCCCAAGACGGCCCTGCGGAAAACTATTCCAGAAAGCGGTGTTGGTACTCGCGTCATGGGGTCATGTGGTTATTTCTCGATGTAATCTCGATGCGTGTTTGCAGGCGAGGTGAAGCCGTGCCCGCGCTGCGCGGTGCTGATCGTGAAGGTGGAGGACGGCTCGTGCAACCACATGGTGTGCTGCGTGTGCGGCGCCGAGTTCTGCTGGCTCTGCATGAAGGAAGTCTCCGACCTGCACTACCTCAGGTACCCGGCGTAACGCGGGACTTAACTATGTTTAAGCATTAAATGTTGCCCCTTCGGTGGGGCTTAGTCAGTGACCAGAAGGAGCACGTGCTATGCGATAGAGAGACGATCGGATCCGGTGCGTTCCGTCCGGTGGTCGTCAGATTTGTTCTGACTTATTCAGACTTATTCTGTGGTTTAAGGCAATCTTAATTTTTATGAGAATATTGGGGATCAAATATTTAGTGGTGTTATATATAGACACAGTGCCTTCAGTGCATAAAAATAAACAGTAGTTGAAAGTTTTAGTGATAGCAGGTGTCAAAATTTCTCCACACCATTGCCCGCTGGCGGATTTCTAAAATCCTACATTTGACAGTGTGCTGTATCTATAAGTCAAAATATGATAATTACATTGTTCTGGATGCCGATTCCTGCGATTTGATCGATGTCTTGAACGGAAGATAGTGATGATTTACTATATGAATACTTTGTATTGTCAGTCAGTACGTATGTGTCGTTCCCCGGCAAAAGGAAACACAACAAAGTCTTCAATTCAACGCAATTTAAACCGTCCGTCTAAAACCGTGTATGAAAAACGCAAAGAAACATCGTCTTCAATGTCAAACAGCAATGTGGTACCCGGGAACGAATATATTGAGTGCGCTTAGTTCGATTCGCACACTTACATAAGGACAGATTGATCCGCTTCAACCATCCCGCTGGTCCGCTGCTCACTTTGAGCAACCAGCGTTTCAAGGTGGCTCTGGCCTAGCGACCTGGTTCGACCCCAGGCGCTATGGCCACCACCTAGTCTGACCCTGTCGAAAGGGGACCGGGACTGGCGACCCCAAGCGCCTCCCGGTCCCCCAAAGGTGGCCCGGCCAGCGACCTCGTTCGACCCCAGGGAACGCCACGGCCGCCACCTGGTACAACTTTTGCCACGCCTAATAAGGGTTGCAAGTTTGTCAGTTTTCAAAAAAAAAGCTAAGCGCGTAACGTGTGTGTACAGTCCGAGCGGCTGCACATTCTGGGGCAAGAAGCCTTGGTCGCGGAAGAAGAAGCTGCTATGGCAGCTGGGCACGCTGGCGGGCGCGCCGCTCGGCATCGCCGTGGTGGCGGGCGTGGCGCTGCCGGCGCTGCTGGTGGGGCTGCCGCTGTGGGCCGGCCGCCGCGCGCACCGCCGCCTGCGCCGCGCCTCCGTCGCGCGCCGCACCGCCGCCGTCGCCGCCGCCGTCGCTGCCGCGGTAACTACTGCACTACAACTATACTAGTACTAGTCAGTGGCGTGGCGTAAAATAGACCCTTGGACAAGCCGGTGCAGATTTGGCATACATTTTCCTTAAGAGCTGTAGAATGAGGTGGTTAAATGCCTGTTATTAGGCAAGCCGGTAGGAATAGAGTTCTTTGGACGCCACGCCACTGCTACTGGTACAATACGGTAACATCTGTGTAGTCAACTTACAGCGCCACATAAGTTTAAGTGTAGGCTTTCTTCACAAATTGATTCGCACGAGTATTTCCGCGCTTTCAACTATTTTAAGCTAAGCTAACAATAAAGGAGACAATTTGACCACAGTTAACGGTGACGTATTCTTGCAATCAAAGAGTTTTAAAACTTAAAAAATATCGATTTAATCTGCCAGAAAAGTACTCTCGGGTGACCCTCTTTTTTATCATTGTCACGGATAAGCAGTATCATCATCATTACCCGAAAAACTTGACCAATCCAGACCCCCCACATCCACATCGATGAACCTAATAGAAATTCTGACGTCTGAAATGTAGCGTTATAGAAGCAATGTTTTATTTCCAGCTGCTGGTATCGCCGATCGTGGCGGGCCTGGCGGTGGGCATCGGGGTGCCCATCCTGTTGTTCTACGTGTACGGCGTGGTGCCCGTGTCGCTGTGCCGCGCCGGCGGCTGCGCGCGCCGCGCCGAGCCCGACGCCGTCTCCCGCCACATCGACCCCAGCATCGGTCAGTATCAGTGCCCACCCTTAGAGACCAAAGTAAACGTCGGTCTAGTCTCGCTACAGGTTCGAGGACACTGGCAGAGCTACTTGGACTGAGACTTCAGAATTGGGTACTTGACTGTAACTGAAATTTGAAAAATTATATGAGATCCTGTTAAAATAAGCATAATAAGGAAATATGTTCAAGTTTTGAGTTTGATATCTAACTTGTAACTTTTTTATGAGCTTCCAAAATTGGGTGTGAAAGTCCATTTTAAAAGTATAAAATTATGAAAAACTATTAATACCATTAAATAAATAACCCATAAAATTTATAGTAACTTTTGTTATAAAACCGTCACGATAAACGCAAGGTTTAGCATAGTTGCAGAACAAAGTTATTGATTTCCCCAAACAACGTATGAGTAGTGACGTCACTGTAGAACAGGCTTCAGCGTTTCGGCACTTATTTGGGAAAGTATAAAAATCCCGTGACGACGCCCGATTTTTCCTATGGCTTTTTCCCTGACAAGGACATAAATACCTAGCAAAGTAGTTAACTAGTTATTAATTTGTATCGCAGGCGATGCGTCGCTATCGGCCGGGTCGGCGGCGGCGGAGATCCGCGCACCGTCGCTGGCTGCGCTGGCCGGGTCGCTGGCGCACGAGCCGCACGAGCCCGAGCCGGAGCCCGAGCCGCAGCGGCTCGAGGTCACCGCCGACGTGACGGTGGTCGGCGGGGACTCCGCCGGCGCCGCCTGGGCCGACGACCTGCCGTCCACGTCCTCGCGCTCGGCGCGGCTAAAGAGCCTGTTCCTGTACGGGTCGGCGGCCCCGCCGGACCCCGAGGCGCCGACGCCGCCGCCGCCGCGCGCCGACGCCGCGCCCCCCGCCGAGCTGCTCGCCACCTGCGAGACCGCGGCGCGCGACTCGTAACGAACGCGCGCCCCGACCATCCGTGATACTCCGAGTCCGCTCTGAGGTAGACGCGCGAAACAGTGCTTCGAAAAGTAATGCTATATTACAATCATTTTTCCGAAAAAGTAATATCACACTGAGATATCACATCACTCATAGTTGATGACGATACGCAGCAGCTCGGGCGCGCGCGAGATAGCAACATCACAGCTATCACCCAAGTACTTTACGCAGCGCGTGTTCTCTGGACTCGAGGGCATCTTTTGAAACTATTACGCGCGCTTCACTCGGTCCTCGCTCTGACTCGCGCTCGGGCAATGTTGCGCTCGAGTGATATCTCATTTGTGATATTACGCGCATTACTTACACATGTCTACTCTGAAGCCACGCGCGACGGGGAAGCTCCGGGGCGAGCTCCCGGCGTGGAATATCTCATTTGATTTAACGTTCCGCGCCCTATCGTATGTCGAGGACTGACGTAGCGCCCGGACGGAACGGACTCGTTTGAAATACGTATGTACTCTTAAATAAACTAAGTGAAGTGTGAGTGTGAGCGGTGGCGAGATGGACTCGCGAAGTCGACGAGATGAAGTTCTGCGTCTGTGGGGTCGCCGAGTCCTTGATTATATTTAACTTATATTGCCATTATCGACGCAGAGTCTACATTATATGCGATATAGTTACGTGTTAATTCATCCCGTATCGTATTGTAACATCGTCTAGTGTAGAAATGAGCCAAGGTGGACACCACTCTGCTATGCAGGTTATTAGACTGAGACCCACCGAAGTGAAACGGCCCATATCGAGTTGTGGTGTCCGTCAAGATAGCGTACACCGTAAAGATATTCAGAATCTGATGCAGCCAATAAATAGTACCCAAATAGTACCGACGAAATACCTAGGTGAAAAAAATAGTACCCTTTAACTTTTCGAAATATAAGGCCTGTTCACGGTGTACGCTACCGGCGTCAAGCTGGCGTACACCGTTTGTATCTCTGGAACGGCTTTGTTTTTGGAAACGCTTTATATCTCAAAAAATAGTACCCAAATAGTACCCTAGGGCCCTAAAATTTTATTTCTCTAGCTATCGTAGAAGCCGAGATATAGTGAGCTCTTTCTATAAGGAATTCCCGGGTACGCCAGCTTGACGGTGTGAAATTTTGTACACCGTTAAGTTATGGAATATCTCGGCTTCTACGATAGCTAGAGAAATAAAATTTTAGGGCCCTAGGGTACTATTTAGGTACTATTTTTTGAGATATAAATCGTTTCCAAAAACAAAGCCGTTCCAGAGATACAAACGGTGTACGCCAGCTTGACGCCCGGTAGCGTACACCGTGAACAGGCCTTATATTTCGAAAAGTTTAAGGGTACTATTTTTTTCACCTAGGTATTTCACCGGTACTATTTGGGTACTATTTATTGGCTGCATCAGATTCTGAATATCTTTACGGTGTACGCTATCTTGACGGACACGAGTTGTGCATTGATACAAAACACTTTTTCAACTGGGGTCCGGGAACGCACACTACTTGAGCAAATAATCCTACTCGGTTTTGTAGTAGTTGTGGTGTTATGCATATGTCAAACGTATCGACGCTAGTTACTTTTTATTGTAAAAACTTTCAGCGTAAAAGGTGCAAGAAACGCGTATGCAGTCCTAAAGTCTCGAAGGAGTCCTGAATGCGTCGTCCGTTGGTCCGATCGCACACCCACTTTGAGGAAAGTTTGAATAGACTGCGGAATAATTATATCTGGCATTGTTTTGAGTATTTACCTCTTTCGCCATTGACAATAAAGGGAAATAATAAAAAAATAACACCTAGATAGGTACTATAGATAGAAAGTTACAATATGGTTCATGTTTATAGACATGTGTTTGTGATAAAACAAAATTGTACCTAATTTCGTGCATTTCCCGTCCAGAGTCACCAAGTAGATGGTTTGTCGACGAATTGAAAATATTATCCTATCTTGAAGTTGAACACGGTATTGAAAATTTGACAGACATCCATAGAAAAACTGTGATTTTAAGCTGATATCATTGTATAAAATTACGTTATCAGCCTGTTCCGAAATAGTGGGAATTTTCTCGACCCGTTGCGGTTGATATTGGTTAATTGTATGTAAACTGGCGACGAAGATTGCCTACGCATGTAACGCATGTTATGGATGTAATGAAACGAGACTATGAGAAGCTATTGCTGGAAAACGCCAGTGTAAACTGTGCGTAATACGAGTAGTAATGACTAGGTATTAATCTATTTTCAAGTACCATTTATATTCTCTTGCAACAATGTGTTCTTATGTAATTTTGAACACGACGTTAAAAAAGGTTAATGAGCTAAAACAGCAATATAGCAAGTATAATCGATAATGAATATAATGATTATTAATACTAATTGTCTCGGTTCCATTACGTCCATAATTTGAATATGTCGAGACAAGGACTCGCGAGGCGGGTCCTCAGCGGAAAGAGGTCCCGCGGCGCGGAGCCGAGTGGCATCAGGTAGGTTAAGGACTGCGGGCGCGCCCGCTCTGATAGATGCTTCGCGCTTTCAAAGCAGTGTTACTCTATCCGATATTTGTGATACTTTGAATAATTACTATTAACGATCTAAATTATTTAATTTTTCACGTTTGTAGGCGAAAAGTAATTGTAAGCTATAATTATTATGTTATGTGAATCATATACCTGCAGTAAACGATTAAAATGTGATTAAACATACGAGTTGTTTTATTAACACTTTCGCTACCAAGAACCCGCCTGGTAACCAGCTAATAAACCTACACGCCACGCCAAAGAGCCCGCCTGGTGGGCACACATTGCATCTTCGCCACCACAGGGCTGACACTAACAGAAAGGTTTTCTTCTTATTATTATGTGGTCGAAAAGTAGGTACAGTTGATTTTTAAATATACAGGCAGTGTGTTTTTACTCCACCTAATGCGATTAAAAATAAAAATTCTTATCAGTTGGTTACCAGGCGGGTTCTTGGTTGCGAAAGTGATAAATTGCATACACAGGTATGTATCAATAGGAGTTAGAATTAATCGCCATAAATAAACGAGACAGTAGATTTAATTTTATTCACGTATACGAAAATTACTTGGCACAGCCCTGAGTATTTGTCTAGTGCCCGCCTAGCGGGCACGCGGCGTGGTGCGGCATTGCGTTGCATGTCGTAGCCCGCCCGGCGAGTTTTGACGGTTTCTGGGGTATTGTTCAAAATTTTGCCCGGTTGCGAAAGTGTTAAAATAAAATAAAAAAAATTGGAGTTCAATTTGGTAAACTTTTAATTCATAATTTTTATCTACAGGGGTTTCATTAATTCCCAATACAGAGGTACAGTTTAAGTCACTCGTTGCTTCTTTATCCGGATCTCTCACAAAAGGAGTATATCGAGCACCATGTGCATAACTTCTTTTGTGGGGTATGAGGGTCACGAGTTATATTCATATATCGATCTGTAAATTCCTTGACATGATTTCAATATTCTATAGAAGTATGACTTAACTACATCGAGCACAAATATGCTCCATATAGTTACTATATTCCTGCCACAGGGGACTGCGTTCAGCACAATACATGATACTCGAATACGGCGGACATTCACCGGTATATCTCGGTTAAGCTAAGCTTGCGCTGTTTATATGCAATATCATACACAAACTTGGTTCAACCAGAATGCTACTTTATTAGTCCTCAACTGTACAATAATATTACATTTTTAATTAATTTTCTACTTCAAATATAAGTAAATTCTAGGGAACAACGAACTTGTATACATAAATAATAAAGAAGTTAAATTGTATAACATTAGAACACTTTGTAGGACAATAACTTATTGCCAAATGGAATGTTATGAAAGTAATAAGTACCTAGAAGCACCTGTATTAATAAATATTCATCTCTGATTTTAACACTTCTCAAAAAACGTCAGAACTTGGGTTATTGCATGAAAGCTACACAGAGCAGAAACACCACTATGTATTTGTTTTTCATTATTTATTAATACGGGTTAAGTGCAACTTCCAGCCTGAATTGTACACTCTAAAAAAAATTGGTTGCTCCTAACAAGATTGTGATAGTTATAATCAAGCATCTTGATTCCATACGAGCCTAACAAGACGTTAGATGCATCAACTAAGATGATATTGATTGTTTATCATAGTCCAATTAACCATGTTCTGATTTGATTCAGCAAACATTGGTGTATAAGGTAACTAATTAAACATGATCGAATCATACAAAGAAGAAAATAATGATAGAAACAAGGAATATGTTTGTTAAAATTATCAAGATTCTAGATTGTTGTTTTAATCACCAATGAACTTGCTGTTTTAATTAATCGGCTTTCGTTGATATGTTTAATATCTTGTTTGTTTTATTCAAGTTAATGCCAACAAAGAGAAAATCTCTCTTGGTAGGCTCTGATTTTTTAGAGTGTAGGTATGTATATTTTTTATAGGTTTGCCAACAGATACAACGCCTAAATAAAAATTATTATGCGTGATTGTTTATCCACTTACATATAGGCAAACACATCATGTAATTTTTTTAAGCCAGATATATAAAGTGATAGAGACGCACAATATAATAAATATGCTGTCATCTATTTCGATTGCATAGTATTAAAACATGAAAATAATGGACTAAAACAGACAATCCGACAAGGATCGGATCGTATAGTCGTCCCATCAATCATCAATGATAATTGAAGACATCTAAGATACAACAAATATTTCTGTTAATCACTCGACTTACACTCACGCACGGTGAATTCGGGTCAGTGAAATACCGCCATATTTCCTATTCCAGGGTTGTGAAATTATTGAATCCCGTTTTGATCTCTAATTAATTTTAGATATTATCTGCAAAAATAACACTGAAAATAATAGCAATTTCAGGTATAGATCGAACTCGTAAAAACCCATGAAAAATAATGACGTTAACGGAGTGAAATATCGCAAAAATCACATTTTTTTGGATAATAATATTTTTATGATGTGTTAGCGGATATTGCTAATACAGCCAGGTATTGAAGAATAGTATATTATATAAATGAAACAAGTGCCAAATATTGAAAAACACCTATTTCTATTATTTCAATTACGGTGACCCGAATTCTTTGACGGCGAGTGTATTTCATATTTTCGTAAATTCATCAGTTAAATTTTTCTTAAAAATTAACAATATGGCTTATAAAGTAAAAGTGAAGTGTATTTGTATGCGCAAGCAAGTGATGGACGTGTACTTCCGTATGTAGAATTAAAATAAATATATAGATTAGGAGATCGTGACATATCTTGCATCGATCGCAGAAAAGGCTAACTTTAGTGCCATTCGATAGCACTGAATGTGCAATGCACAAGAAGAAATGAGCCATTGGTGCGTTTTCGTTTTCTGCCCGTTAGGCCTTTGGCACAATAGGTAGCCTTTTCCCTCATCGTTTTTTTTAGGAACCATAAGGCGTATCTGACTTATAAGGTCATAGCAGCGGACCACCCCAGGATAGCACTGAATTTAAGCCTGATTTGTGTTCTGGAAACCATCCTCTATCGCATGAACGAAAAGTTAGCCTTTTCTGGGATCGTTGCATGACATGTCACGACCTCCCGTTCTGTATGATTTGTGCAGACTTAAAACTAATAGAGTAATGATTAATAATAAATAACACAATTTATATGCCATTTGAAGTTTTTATCACAATATGCTTATAACTATTAAAATAATTTACAAAGAGATACAAGTAGCGAACCACTGTGTCGACGATAACGGCGCGGAAACTATAGGCACAGTCTGCATCAGATATATTTACACGGACGAGAGTCTCAACGAATCTAACACTGTTCTCAAGACCGGTGCCGCTGGGTACATGCACTTGGAGAAAAGGAAGGGCAATCTAGCGGAACACTACACCATGATTGAATTTGTAAAACGATGACAATTTTGTATTGGAAACACCTATTTGTATTCGAAATTGTTAACTTTAAGGTGTCAGTCGGTTTTCCATACAAACATAAAGAAAGTCATTGTTTGCTTCCACGGCATCAATTTGTAGCCCGGCTAGAGTCGGGAGTAAAACTCGAGCCGTGGTTATAAAAAAAAATGTAATAAAATTAAATAATAAAACTATATACAATAAAATTAAGGTGAAACGGCATTCCGTCAGTACGCAGTAGGTATGTACAAAGGAAGGTCACTGGCCTTAACGGTGCTGGGAGACTGGATGGCGGTGAAGAGTCGGGACTTCAGGATAGGTAGGTATAGGTTTTCAGTTCCTAGTTCGAAGCCAGCTCCAGACCAGTTCAGAAGCGCTATTCTGCATCAGTCGATACGATAAACGGAAGCGACTTCACACAACTTCAATCCAGTAAAAAGGGCTGGAACAATCCTCCCGTTAGCGTTTGTCTCAAACCAATCCAAGTCTCATTTATTCTTTACCAAGACCAGTGAACATTTAATTAATAAGACTTGGATTGAGTTTGAAAGTTACAAAAAGAACATAGTAAAATATATAAAAACAAAAGTACCTGCGAAGCGGCAGCCCTTACGAGTATTTATATATCTACACAGTAATTAATATTTAAGCAGTTTAAAATATCATAATATGTCAGTCTGTTTAGCAAATAACAAGATATCACGGCAATGTGAAAAGCGACCGAAAATGTCTCCGTGAAAAAAAAGACGATCGTAAATGCTGTACGTTCGTAAAAGTTTCTAACCGGCCAGTACTGCGCCAAGGAGGTTTGCCGCGTTACAGTACCCCGCGCGCCCAGGAGAATTTTCCAAGTTGGATAACACAGGAAAATTCCAGGCAGAAAATAACAGAAAATATACAACTACACAATATTTACAATTTTAAATCTTTAATGTGCCATTTACCTATCGCACGTCCATTATTGTCAGCCAATTCATACACAAGAGGTGACAACTTTTTCAATACTGTACACTTAACATATTTGGGAGCCAATTTTGCGGTAAAATATTTACCAGCGTCACTTAATTGGTAGTTACGGCGCCATACAACATCACCTTCATTAAATTCGGCCTGTTTACGCCTCAAGTTGTAGTATTTACAATTTTTTACATGAGCTTCCCAAATTGCTGTCTGCACTTTATCTAAGATAGGCGACAAGTGACCTAAATTCTCAGCATAAATGTCACGAGGTGCAAAAATGAGATCGTCATAATCGACGTCATTAGAGTCTGCGGCACCATAGAAAGACCCGCATGGCACTAACTCTCTGCCGAAAACCAGGAAGGCAGGGCTGAATCCTGTTACTTCATTAACACTGGTATTCATAGCAAATTGGATCTTAGGAATATTGACATCCCAGTTTCTATGATCCTCCTCCACAAAAGAACTAATTGCTGTCATGATAGTACGGTTGTAGCGTTCAACAGAATTTACCTGAGGGCAATATTTAGGAGTAAAATGCACCTGAGGAATCTGATATTTAGTAAAAAGTTCCTGTAATTCATTACTGATAAACTGAGTACCATTATCCATTATGATAGTACGAGGAAAACCGTGTACCAAGAATATAAAGTCTTCTAGAATCTTACATATTATATTAGAAGTCGCCTTTTTTATAGGAAATATCATGCAATATTTCGAAAAGCAGCAGTTGACAACTAATATGTAACGGTTCTGCTTACGAGTCATAGGTAAAGTGCCAACAAGATCGATTGAAAGGCATTGAAATGGCCTGCAACATTCTTTAGGTTTACCCATTATTCCCAGTGTCTGATGATTCTGGTATTTGTAGGCCAAACAAGTCTCGCAATCGGCAATATATTTACAAACGTCTCTATACATCCCCGGCCAGAAATAACGTAAAGCGATTCGCTTATGAGTTTTGAAAATGCCGAAATGGCCGGCTGTAGGCTGAGAATGATTTTCATGTATAATATCATCTCTCATTTCCTTCGGAATTACTAGTTTCCAGTCATACTCGGAAGTGAGCAAAGAACTAGTCCTTTTAAGTCTGTACAGATTATTATTTACAATTTTGTAGTCAGGAAAAGAATCAGGATTGTCCCGACAACCGTTTAATATATTGTTAAACCATTCATCGTTAGAATCTACATAAATCAGGTCAACTGGCACCGAACGTGATAAAATGTCAGGAACGACGTGATCTTTACCTTTTTTATGCCTTATTTCAAAATTAAACGCAGACAAACGAACGCTCCAACGAGCCAATCGTCCTGAAGGGTTGTCTAAGTTTAAGAACCATTTTAAGGCTGCGTGGTCAGTATAGACTATGAATTTTTGACCATTATCTAAATAACATTGCCAATGTTCTAAGGAAGTAATAACGCTTAGTAATTCACGTTCGGTGATTGAATAATTTTGCTGTTGCTTAGATAAAGAACGGCTAAAGTAAGCAATAGGCTTTTCGATGCCGTCTTCCTCTTGCGTCAACATAGCTCCAATTCCAAAATTGGATGCATCACAATGCACAGAGAAAGTCTTAGTAAAATCAGGACAAGTTAGTACATGAGTAGATACAAGAGCTTTTTTTATTTTATTAAATGCAGCATTAGCATCCTCATTCCACTTGAAAGGAGGAGCTTTCTTTCCAGTAGAAGTAAGCAAATTCAGTGGTGCAGCCAATGTGCTAAAGTTTGGCACAAACCGCCTGTACCAACTGGCTGTACCTAGGAACTTTTTCAATTCACGTCTAGTAGTAGGAACAGGTATGTCGAGTATCGCTTGCACTTTTTCAGGGTCTGTGTGCAATCCTTTGTGGTCTACAATATAACCAAGATATTTCAGTTCGCGACGAAAGAATGCAGACTTCTCAAAGTTAACGGTAAGCCGCGCGTATGTAAGTTTTTCTAATACCTGCGATAACAGAGAAATGTGCTCTTCAAAGGTATTAGATATCACAATAATATCATCTAAATACCAGAAAACGCGGTTTTCAAACTCAGGCGTAAACAAAAGGTCCATTAAACGCTGCTGGGACGCCGGTGCATTCGTCAATCCAAACGGAACAACTTTGAATCTATACATGCCCCTCCCAGGGACGTAAAAAGCTGTTTTATCTCTATCCCCTTCGTATAATGGTAATTCCCAAAATGCCTTAGCGATGTCAATACTAGATAAGAACTTAGCATCGCGCAAATTATCAAGAATCTCATTTATATAAGGCAGTTTATACGCGTCCTTCTTAGTGACAGAATTAAGTTTCCTACTGTCTAAACAAAACCTCCAAGTACCATCTTTTTTAGGAGTCACAAGAACAGGACTCAACCACGGGCTCTCACACGGCTCTATGATATCTAAAGCAAGCATTTTATCTACCTCTTCCACTAGCACTTTTTGTTTCTCGGGAGAAAGTCTATAACATCTTTGTCTAATAGGTGCATGATCTCCGGTATCAATGCGATGTTCAATCAAGTGTGTACGGCCAAGCGGACTAGATTCCGTGGAAGCCTCGCGAAACTGCGATATAATAATATTTGCCCGAGTCTGTTGTTCCCCGGACAAGTCTTCAAATGGAAGAACTTGCTTAGAACCGTTATATACAGTTAGAGAAGTACAATTAGAGGGCTTTTTCAGTTCGACGTTAGTTAGGCAATGAGGCAAAAGATTAAAGCCTTTCCAAAAGTCTATACCCAATATTAAGTGTGAAGAAATGTCGGGTATTACGTGCGCAGCAATACGTAAATATTTACCGTTGAACTTCACAGGTAACTCCATGTAACCGACGGAGTAAACGGGCTGTCCGTTAGCAGCTCGCACAGAGATCTTGTAAGAGGAGTTCAGTACAAATCCCTGATCTAGTAGAGCCTTATGAGAGTTATTACCAAGAATGGTAATTGAGCTGCCACTGTCGAGTAAGCCGCATAAAGTCAAATTATTTACATTAATATTTACAAAAGGACGCTCATTATCATTCTGATCGTCAAAGAGGATCAAAGACGTTTTTGATGATAGCATAAAAAGACGAACTACTGAGAGCCATTCCTCCCATTCATCACGCGAATATTTAGAGTCATTGCGTGTAATAAGTCTTTGACCCTCACTTATCCGTTTTTTGGCAAAGACTCATTTTTACCGACAGATTTACGGCACTGAGGACAATCCGTGCTACGGTAACCAGCCATACCGCATTTAAAACACACAAGGGTGCGTGGTTCCTTGCACATACGCAAAGAGTGACCGTTCACTCGACAACGAACACAAAATTGCTTAATAGAACTAACTATATTTACAGACTTACTATTTACAGGCCTATATACAAAATCATCAGTCAAAGATGATGGGCTATTCGTAGGAGGTTCCTTAAAGTTCCTCGAGCGGTCAAGGCAAGCTTCATACTTTTTACACACAGCCTTTAAGTTATCAATAGACTGAATGTCAGCCTGAGCTAACATGATGTCGTACTCAGGACGAATATTCCTTAGCAAAATTTCAAGTTTATTAGCCTCAGACATACTGTAGCTCAGCTTGGCAAATAATCCAGACATTATGGCAATGTACGCTACGACCGACTCTTCCCTGCCTTGAGTGCGGTCCTGTATTTCACGCAATAGCTTGTAATCATAATCTACAATACCAAAATCATCAAACAGTTTTACTTTCAAACTTTCCCAAGAAGTGAAATTGTCCTTGTAGGCACGAAACCAGTGTAGCGCTGCGTCCGTGAACATTTCATAAGAATGAGTTAATAATGTGCTAGTAGGCAAATTCCTAGACAGCGCAAACTCTTCCACCTTTTGCACAAAACTACGCGGGCAGCCTTTACCCGCGTATGAAAATTTGCGGAACTCGCTAGTCACGCCGCGGTCACAGTGTACAATAATTTTACTATCTGCACATTTGTCACTGCTCGCAGTAACAAATGACGACGCGGAGTCACTATTAGCGCTGCTGTTCTTTAAATCAAAACGCATTTTCAAGGCACTATATTTGGATACAAGACTCTTATACGTATCACGGTGCTCCTCTACCTCCGAGACGTCTATACGTTGAAGGCGTAAGTATATATGTACAAGAAATGACCTTATTTTATTTACAAGTTTCAAATCAGAGGAACTTTCATAGAGGGTGATTTTATCCTCGATAAAAGAAATAGACTTTTCAGTGCCTTTCAAGTCTTCAGCAACTGCAAAAGTAGTAGGTAAATCCTCAGCCACATATTTACCCAACAAGTCAGACAACTGCTGTCGCAACTCTATAACTGTGTCGCGCGGTTTTTCATGCCTAATACTTACTTCGTACGTAAGTTCATTTTTATTTAGCATATTTACATTTACCTGCGAGAACTCCATGCTTATTACGAAAAATTACGTACTTTAAACAAGCAGGAAAAGACAATATATACACAAACTATTTTGAAAACACACACAAACACGCAACTGTTATGTTATTAATACTTATATGGGTACTACACCGAATGCAAGTTGCGTATCTAATCAGTCCTAAATAAGTCCAATCATAGAATCAACCATTTAAAACTATGCACAAAAGAACTCTAACACAAAATATAATAACAAAAATTACATCCAAGCTATGTACAACCACTTATGTTATTTACAAGTATGTACATAACTCAATCCAAGTCTTTAAGACCCACGTACTGACTGAATGAACCCTTGGGCGCCAATGTAGCCCGGCTAGAGTCGGGAGTAAAACTCGAGCCGTGGTTATAAAAAAAAATGTAATAAAATTAAATAATAAAACTATATACAATAAAATTAAGGTGAAACGGCATTCCGTCAGTACGCAGTAGGTATGTACAAAGGAAGGTCACTGGCCTTAACGGTGCTGGGAGACTGGATGGCGGTGAAGAGTCGGGACTTCAGGATAGGTAGGTATAGGTTTTCAGTTCCTAGTTCGAAGCCAGCTCCAGACCAGTTCAGAAGCGCTATTCTGCATCAGTCGATACGATAAACGGAAGCGACTTCACACAACTTCAATCCAGTAAAAAGGGCTGGAACAATCCTCCCGTTAGCGTTTGTCTCAAACCAATCCAAGTCTCATTTATTCTTTACCAAGACCAGTGAACATTTAATTAATAAGACTTGGATTGAGTTTGAAAGTTACAAAAAGAACATAGTAAAATATATAAAAACAAAAGTACCTGCGAAGCGGCAGCCCTTACGAGTATTTATATATCTACACAGTAATTAATATTTAAGCAGTTTAAAATATCATAATATGTCAGTCTGTTTAGCAAATAACAAGATATCACGGCAATGTGAAAAGCGACCGAAAATGTCTCCGTGAAAAAAAAGACGATCGTAAATGCTGTACGTTCGTAAAAGTTTCTAACCGGCCAGTACTGCGCCAAGGAGGTTTGCCGCGTTACAAATTATCTTTGAAAATGTGTTTTATTTTATAGCTTAATCTATTTTATTTGCGCGAATAGACATGAGAACTCTCAAAAAGCAAAAATATATAATTATGTATAGCAAAACACTTTATTTCAAATGATGGCGCTGACCTTAAAGGCCTGATTGCACGTTAATTTTGGTTTTTTTGGGATCTCGCGAAAACAAAATGTATCAAGCTATAAAATGAAACACGTTTCAACCAAAATTGATGTCGTGGAAGCAAATGATGACCCTCTTTGTGTTTTTGATTGAGTGTTTTCCAGGATACGACACGATATCGTATCGTGTTTATGTGTAAGACCCCTAAGGTACCTTACTTTCGCAAGTCAGTTATTTTAACTAGAGAAAGCCATTGCGAGACAGAATAAGCTATTTAACTGACTTTTTAACTCGCGGTTGGAATAAATAAACGTTATGCACCAATATGTGAAGATGAGAAGCAGTAATGACAAAATATGAAATCTTAAATAATTACAATAGCTACTGGTTTTGGCAATGTTTGGAATAACTTATTGTAGGTATGTATTTAAGGAAAAGATTTGAGTATTCACCCAATCAACAATTAATATTGAGCTGAAAGTCATTGATAACCTAAATGCGATATTCATAATTAATTCAATTATTTTTCATAATCAGTTCATTTTCAAAGAAAAGATGACAATGGCGGTTACACCCTATTAGAATATTTAACACAACAATGCAGTCCAAATGTCAGCAATGGACGTAAGGTTTTTGTCAATGTAATTTTTACTACTATAAAATATGGTATAACATTATAAACAATTATTTTGGTTACAATCATTGGACCTAAAACACGAAGTATGTACAATAAAGTTTTTCTGCACCGCGGTTCAGGATCTACGACCAAGTCTTAGTTCGTTCTAACTGCGCCACCTTTATCACTACGTATAAGTACAGTCGAACGAAGAACAAAGTAATACAATATAATCATTTCGAGAGACCACTGACTGGTATTTTTTTAACAGGGCATAATATATGACGACTTTCTAATAAAGATATTATTGTATATTATATTAATCATTAATATAAAAAACCGACCAAGGGCAAGTCAAACAAATACGGTACCTACAAATTTACAGTTTTCGGTTTTTTTTAAGTTGTGCTATTGACATTGCTTCTTGCCAAATTTTATGATTCTAGGTCTACGGGAAGTACCCTAGAGGTATTGTTCCCTTGCGAGCGTGAAAATATGCGGCGTAAACGGAGCATAAACGGCCGGCCGTATCTTTTGGCTGCGTTGACTTACAATTAGAAGTTTAGGTTTTTTTCACTACTCCAAGGGATTGCAGACCGAAGTATTTGATATTAATTTCACCTTGATACCTTCACGCTTTCTTGAGAAAGGAGGTCTGACAGACGGACAACAAAGTGATCCTATAAGGATTCCCTCTTTTCTTTTGAGGTACGGAACACTAAAAACAATGAAAGAATGCCGCTTGTCAGTGATCTTCTCCAAGTAATATCACTGTATAGGCCCTGAACACTGCGGTGGGCTTAGGCCTTACTACAGGAAGAAGACTACATCGTTATAATGAGGGCTATCAGATTTTTTGTCTTCAAGGCAGTGCCACTAGAAATGAGACTTGTCATTATAGACACTTTTTAAGAAGAGATAGGTACCTACTTTGACAAACCATATTTTAAAGTAAATCTCATAAACAAAATAATATAAATATTCAGTGGACTAAAGCGACATCTAGTGAGCTTAAAAGGTTAACCCTCATCCACAGACTACCTCCACTACACGGAGCATGTTGGACGGCGCGCGCTCACATCAGATATGGTCGATTGTATAGCATTACGATATTACACGACCGGCCGCTCGTTCAGTTGCGACCATGTTTCTGACTTGTGTGTGCACCAAACGTGAAATAAATATTTCTGTTCAATCCGACGACAATCTGGAAACATAAAATGATAAAAAATATGTGTAACGCTCGCTGTACAAGTAATATCTACCGATATTTAATCGCCCATATGCGTGGTGAGCTCGTGTCGTATGGCATGCTCCGTCTAGTGGAGGTGGTCTGTGCCCTCATCAAATCAACCTCCAATACAATAAAAATCGAGTCTCACACTCTTTTGGGTTGATCAACATTTAGATGTCTTCGAAATATTACCACATAATAAAGAATTGAGAAATATAACCATTTGATGTTATTTAAATAGCTATTGGATAAAAAATGCATCTTAATTAGTTTTTTTTAACTTCATTGTCACCATATAAGGCTTGATTAAATAGAAATTATAACAAGAAAATGTAATTATAGATAAAATATAAGTAACAACAAAAAAATCGAATGTTAATAACCCTTAAGTAGAGGCGATTATGCCAACGCTTAGATAGTGTACTAAACAACCGGCCTTTTGATTTGATTTCATACAAAGACTTACTAAACTATAGGCCCAATTTATTACATGTATATGCTTGCCGCAGTGTTTACGTAGTGTAACATTTCTGTTTCGGAGGGAAGCCGCAGCTAAGGATCATCTATTCTATCAACCACGGACGTCCACTGCTGGACATAGGCCTCCCATAGATCACCAGTGCGCGGTCCCGTGGTGATCGCATCCACCGACTACCCGTTACTCTCACGTCGTCTGTCAACCGTGTCTATGCATCCAGTGCATCTAGCGATGTCCACCAGTGTAATACGAGGCAGAAGAGCGCTGTGCAGGGGAAAAAACACAAATCCCGCGCTGTGCTAAGCGAGGCTTGGCAGTAGACACGTTGATTGGTTGCTTTTCTCTTCGTAAACCGCTCTGCTACATCGCACGGCCCGATTATACTCAGCGTAAAAAGGGACTTTCCCAATCACTTTACATTTAGTATACATGGTGACGAAGATTGGAAATGAGATTTTCTGGCTACTTATGCTAGCTATTCACAGTAGAACGTGTTTTTTTAATATAAACGTCAACTTTACGTACTTAAAATATAGTGGACTGTCATTATTATCTTGTAGACTATTTTACCTAGATATACATATATGTTCATGTTAGAAGAATAACTATGCCATATTGCGCCGGAAATCAGAAGCAAACTATGGTTGAAGCCTTGCCATCCTAAACATTGATACACGAGATCAGTAGCCCTAAAGGCAACCGGTGATTCAATATTTATTAACACATTTCCATGTAAAATAATTCAATGTTACAATAAATCGTTGTAAATAATAAAAAATGTATGAGATTTTTTCATAATTCAATTGCGGTTATTTGACAAGTCGTAACCGAAGATTAACCCCTACAAATTAATCGATAAAGTAATTCTGATGTTCGTTTTCATCATCATTTCAACCTTGAGACGTCCAATGCTCAACATAGGCCTCTCCCTAAGACTCCACAACGAACGGTTGCACACCTTCTGCCTCCATAGACTTAACCAGGTCGTCAGACTTTCTTATGGTTGTGCGCCCCTGCTAAGTCTTTCAGTTCGTGATCTCCATTCGACAACCTTTACGCCCCATCGGCCATCGGTTCTTCGAGGTATATGTCCAAACCTTGCCGCTTTAATTTGCTAATTCTGGGAGCTATGTCGGTTATCTTAGTTCTTCTGCAGATTTCCTCATTTCTGATTCGATCACGTAAAAACATTCCAAACATAGCTCTCTCCATTAGACATGCGCAAAATGCGTCATTAAAGTGAAAAGAGTGATATGAATCTTTAGCTCTCAAAGATATGCATCACTCTTTTAGCTCAGTAGCTCCGTGGTGTGTCAACGGCTCACTGGCTCTTATAAGCTCAGTAACTCCGTGATGTGTCAACAGCTCACTAGCTAAGAAGCTCCGAATCCCAATATTTCCGAACGAAAGAGAGAGCAGTAATAGGTATACGGTGACAAGACAGAGACGAGAAATTCATGTTGATCGTGTCTTTTCTCGCAGCTCACGGCTCAATGGAGCTACTTTAGAGCGAGTGAACGAGAGAGTTGAAAGATATACTGGGTTGTTTGAATCGGAACTGAGCTAGTGAGCCGGTGAGCTAGACCAAATGATATAGCTCTTTTGAATCACTCACTCGCGAGCTACACATGTCTATTCTCCATAGAACGTTGAGCGACTCTGAGCCAGTTGATGTATGCTCATAGTGAAAGATCGTGCTTCTACTCCGGTCATCACAGGCAACACACTGGTCAAAGACCTTCTGATCTTACATAGTTTCAAAAAGATTAAAATCACATATGTCAGGGACCTATTCCACAAAACATACAATGACAATTTTACAAGTGTCAAGTTACAAGTTCGTAATAATACAAGTACATACTACAAATTAATCACGCGATACAATTCTAAATGAAAGTCCTTACAAAGAGTGGTTGAAACGCTTCAAAAAATGGCTATAAAAACATAAGGAAAGATTTTAGCTATTTTATAGAATTGTCTTTTATAGGGTTCCCAACAATACTGTAATACTTATGTATTGTACTATATTTTCATGCCATATATTAAAGAAATGTATACATAGTACACAAAAATACTATAATACATTAGGGTGGAAAATACAATAGTTATTTGTCCAAGATATAGTTCGCAGCCCTATTCTTACACTCACAGAAAATGAGGGTGTTTAAAAATCAGAAATCCACCAGCTGGCAGCAGGGTGGCGAAAGGTCTATTTGGCAGTAGATGTCAAAATCGGGTGGTGTGATTGGTGGATCTTGACGCCTACTGTCAAAAAGACCTTTCGCCACCCTGCTGCTAGCTGGTGGGTTTATGATTTCTAAATACTCTCATTGTACTAGAATAATAATTGTATTTAGCAGGCAATATGTCATATTATTCTTATCCGATTGTATTGTCCTGTGTCCGCGTAACTACGATTTAAAGCTAAGCTGAAATATTGCTCTAGTGGTGCTTTTCCACAGTCGAGACAAAAATAATACAATCTGCATCTAGGTGACAAAATGTTAGTATTTGGTGGAAACGCATCCACTCCATAGTTTTATAGGCAACTTCCTTGGTCCACTCTTGACGGCCCTTCAAGTTTTGCCAATTTTAGATTTTAATGCAAGGTGTAAATAACTCTCGGGTAAATTCGTGGTACCGAGAGTGCAATTTTAACCTATAGCACTCGGCACACCGTTTGTACAACGAGGGTAGTACGAAAATATAACTTTAAACACTATTTTACACTGACTTCTGTAGTATCACGGTTGTGGTTAGGTGGCGTATGTGACACTTGCTGACATAGCATTTGTTGTCTTTCATAAACTTATACAGGGTGTCCCTAGCCTCTCGAAAAACCCGAAAGGTACATGTTGGTTAGGGTATTTCGTACTAATATACAAAGTATCATAAAAATTAGAGCAGAACTTACGGAGAAATTAACGAATTACTATTTTTGTTTTTGAACATCCACATTATTTTTGTTTTTGTAGGCACATGGCAATCGAAACTCCTTCAGCAAATGCAACCTCATAGAATTGCATGATAACTTTTTCCATTGTATGATTTTCTTTTAAAATATTAACACTTATTTGGTGTGACATTGACATAGGTCCTATGATCTATGATGGATATTCCGAAAAAATAATTTGTTCATATTTTTCAAAATGGAAAACGATTATTCTGCTGATGATTACCACAGAATGGATGTCACCATAATGCCAACCTTGCGTTAAGGACTTGTTAATTATTAATGTAATCATTACGTACTTGTAATACAGCATGTTACTTTTTTTGTTGATTTTTTAATTCTTAAATTTTGTTAGAAAATTTAAATATTGATCTATGCTCCTAATTTAAAAAAATATGTTCATTAGAGCATTCCTGAGAAGTAATTCTACGGGGGATGTCAGGGTATGTCCAAAGGCTAAGGTCACGCTGTATTTCACAAATAATAGCAGTAAACAGGACAGAAAGTTATCATACATGAAAATCATTATATTAATCGTGTAAAAACATGATATTACCTCGACGTTTCGAACGTGCAAGTCCCGTTTTATTATATTAATGAGTGAAAATCGCGAAAGTTTAAATAAATACTATTATATTAGATATCCATACCATACAAAAAAAGGCAAAGAAGCATAAGAAAATCCAACGACTAACCGACATGAAAAACGTGGTTCCACGAGATGACATTTACACTCTCGTAAGGAAGACTCGCAACGCAAAAGCAACACAGGTACATTTGATATAAAAATATTATACAAAATGCCTCCATGCGTTTTCTTTGCTAATGTAATACAACTTTCCCCCGTGCCAACTAAACTCGGTGATAATCAGTGCGAGTGATTTCTCGCTAGCCATACGTCACCTCAGGTCTCCGAAACAAAAAAGTGCGGCAAGCGCCTTTACCCTCAAGTGTCACACCGTCCCTGAAGTCCACTGATCTAGTAGAGCTGGAAGTCGAAGGTCGTGGAGCCGTTGCGCCACGCGTGGCCGTCCTCGACCGAGGCGCGACAGAGCGGGCAAGTGTGCTCTCTGTCGAACCACTCGGCGATGCAGGGCTCGCAGAATATGTGCGAGCAGGACAGCCGCACCGGCGTCTTGAAGTCGTCGTGGCAGATCGAGCACGCGTCGCCCGCTGCGAGGATCTGGTCGCTCGTCGGCTTTGTGCCGAAATTCTGTGGAATGTTCGACGCGAATTTTATAAGTAATCGAATCAAGCGAACCGGTCGGGGATCAGCGACATACGCTTTGTATAAATAATAATAAATATCGGGGGACAATCGTACACAAATCGAGCTAGTCCCAAACTAAGCATTGCTTGTACTGTGGGTAATAGACAATGATATACATACTTATAGATAATACGTACTTAATTAGATAGAAAACATCCATGACTCAGGAACAAATACTCGTTGGTCATCACAGAAATATTTGCCCTTAAGGACCGTATCGTTAATTATAGATACAGATAAAACCTGTTGACATGTATATTTTTTTGTATTACTATGTTCCGCAGGTATGATCTCAAGGTATTTTAATGCACATAATATGATTTAATGTTGTTTTATTTTTTTATTTTAGGTCTTTGATGCTTTCAAAATAGATCGATATATCGAGCTCAATTTTTGACAATTTCTACGACTCCTATGTACAATTTCAAAAAACAAAAGGTTAATATGCTCCTGAAACAGGTTATCTAAGTATCCTCTTCATGATTGCCCAGTTGAGCATCTGCAGAATAAATGTCGTGAATTTATATTTTTACATAAAGACGACTTTTTACGTAACGTTTTGGATTCCCATAAATTTCTGATGCAAGCGGGATGAGGGAGACACCTAAAGGAATCAGCCAAAGACCAAACCACAGCGGACATTTTCATGGCATTGAACGGGACACATTTTTTTACGTATAAGGTTCGAAAGTACTAACGATTCTGAGCCAGAAAAACCTCAAAAGATCATATTTTGAGAAAGTAGCTACCCCAGGATTTATTTTGGAAAACGCCCAGAGACTAAATGATTAATATGTCATTTAAAAATTAAGACTTTTATCTTCCCACAAAAACGTGACCTTATATTCGGTTTTGGACGTGAAAACTAGTTTCGGTCGGACACTATATTTTTTTCAAAGCAGCAGTACTTCGCACTAACGAAATTACACTATTTCCGAAACAACGAAAGTAACAACTTTAACTAATTTGTGAAAATTTGAAAGCAATATCTTACCACACTCTGCAGCATAGTCCATGTGGCGTTCTTAAAGAGCCGTATCCTCATGAGCAGCTCCACCAGCTTGGCAACCACGTACACGGAGACCAGGAACATGCCCACCATCTTCTCCGAGCCCTCGTAGGACTGCATCAGGTAGAACAGCCATGGCTGGATAGTCAGCAGACAGCGGTACAGCTGCGAGACCGACTCGATGAACAGGTACACTTTACCCTGGAAAACAAACACTTATTATTATAGAGAATAAATAATGCGGGAATGACAGATTACAGAAAATGTATAATGAAGGTTCGCAAGTTTGCGATAGTGTCTGCCAACACGCCAACTATCGCTAACATATATTATATATATTGCATATTTTGATTGTGTATCAACGAGCTATATAGTCTTTAAATCTGGAAATTAGGTCTACTTAACTAACCAAACACATATTTATGATACCACTCGAATGTATTCATTTACTACTTTCATTCTCTGTGGCAAAATCATTTTAGGACATGCTATACAAACATGTATTTTCAGGAGACAAAGCTAATTGACTAAATACAATTTGCAAGGATAGTCAAAGTTAATAATACTCTTCGAAGATGTTTGATTTTCCTTTGACATTTTTGAGTGTAGGTTGTCAACTGATAATATATAAATGTACTCACCCTTTTCTGGAAAGGTAGCAAGCATGCGGGCATCATAGTGACCAGTATCTTAACATCAACTGTGATGATCTTGACGATAAGGTCTGTGAGCACCACCAGCCACAGCAGCTCCCACACGTCGATGGGATCGGAGTACGCGGGGAACATGACCACGTTGGGCAGCAGCTTGCCCTCTCCGAACACGTAGTGAACTACGACCACGAAACCCGCCGTCCACACGAGCTCCAACCCTAGCCCTAGTATGCTTCGGTTCAGCTGCGCAGCATGCTCTCTGAAAAATCATAGGCACACTGAATTGGTGAGAGACATGGAAATGAATATTCCCTGAATGAAATCTCGACCGATTTATTTTGTTTTTTTTTTATACTAAGTTCTCATTGAAATCATATATTAAGTAGCGCTCAAAATTCCCAAGAAAATCAATTCTTTTTCCGGATTTATTGGAAATATTACTTTTATTCCGTTTTTAGGGTTCCGTACCTCAAAATGAAAAAACGGAACCCTTATAGGATCACTTATGTGTCTGTCTGTCTGTCATAGCCAATTTGTTACATATTAGTTGTAATTTGGTACATATATTAAGGTTAATGACCCAAACACGGACATGTCAAGAAAATATATGAATTTTAATCATGGGGGCCATTTTTGGGGAGTCAACTAGAAAATAAAAAAAAAGTTGAACTATATCGTGTGACATATTAAATGAAAGGGCTCACTGTAAGAATCTCAAATATATATCATTTTGAAATCAATAGTTTTGAAGTTATTTAAGATAATAGGCAAATATTGACCATTCCCCCTCCTTATCTCTGAAACTATTGGACGAGAATTTTGAAATATGGAAAATAGTCCTACACCTATACCTTACAGGGTTTTCCTGTAAGGTATAGGTGTAGGACTATAAGAAGTCTGTGCAATAATTTATTTATTTTATATTGTTTTGAACGTACGGAACCCTCACCACGCGAGTCTAACTCGCACTTGTCCAGTTTTTTCTGTTTTTTTCGGAAGAATGAAATAACTGATCATTTATTAATACTTCAAATAGGCATACGGCAATGTGTCAGTCAAGCTCTTAAAGCGAAACGGTAAGACACCCACCAGGGGTAATATTACTTTTTCGACCAAAGTTTATCACTAAAACAGCAGCAGGAATTTTCGTTGTTGTTTCCGAAAAAACGAACTGTTTGGGAAAAATACGGAATTTTTCCGAGTTTTTTCAATGCTAATACTAAGTTTAAAATTACGATTTCAAATTGTTACTCTATTTTTCTGGATTGTTTTAAGACTTCAAAATTATGATTTTTGCATAGACTCTTTATAGGAATAAGGTAGATCAGATATACAATCGAATGTTAATCTGTTCTCAAGTTAAGTGTCATAGTTACTGATGAAATAAATTTTGTGTTTATTTACAAGTGGTGAAATACCTTTTGCAAAGGAACAACAGTAAGATTTAAGTGTGTTTCTCTGAAAAGTTTACCTTTTAACTAAAGCGTTTCCATGTGAGAATGTGAAAAAGAGTATGAAAAATGTAAAGAGTCCTGCTCGCGCATCATACAGGAACTTGATGAACAGTATGAAGTAAAATGGTGCATATCGGATCAACAGATTCAGTGTCCCTCGCACATCTACCACCTGCAATCAGTAAACAAAAAAGCACTTATGCATTTGCTAAATCTACAAATAAATATATCAAGTAAACACACCAGTGGTGATGCTCCATAGAGCCGAACTCAATAGAATATGACTAAAAAAATCATCATCAATTACGTTATTCAGAAATATTGTACACATATATATTTTTTTGGCTTGAAAAACAATACAGGCAATGTCACACCATGGTACAATTATTATCTGGACATGACATCACAAGTCCCCATTTTTAGTATTTTCTTAACCCAGCCATCATCCCTATTCCCATACTTTGTCTATTAAGATATGAGCATCTTAAATCTCTCTCTCTCTGTCTTTAAAGAAAATATAACCCCTAGTGTGTGTGTTTCTAAGATTAGAAAACAAAGGCAAAATCACAAATCATTATTATATTATTCATGCTTTGAAGGCTTACCTGTTGCGTACCATCATCACTTTGGCTATCATTATCCACAGTATCATGTATGTTATTGTTATTAGACGGATTCACTGATACATTAATGTCCTGGTGGTCCAGTGCCGGCTCTGGAGGCTCTGGCTCGCCAATTACCACATTGCTCATGGCATGTGTTGGAGACAGTGGTAGGGACCCTAACACTACTCTTTCATTCACTATATATGTCTGAGAGTTAGGGCCCAAGTTCACATGTGCTATGGAACTCTGTGGCCTTTGCAAGCCTTCTGTTGCTTGGTGTGTGCCAGGTGGGTTCCGAGGAAGCCATGTTGGAAGGGATAATCTTGCATTATTGCCCTAAAAATAAAATTATTATTAACACTTTTGGAGACAGTATGTCCACAGACGAAGCTTATATACGCTTAACAACGCTTAATTGATGCCACTGTCAGCAAAAGTGTTAATTGGTAAAGCTGATATATCTAAATATTCAGTAATCTTCATGAAATTATAAGATGAACAGCTAGAGATCAATTTAGAGGCAAAACCCTACAATGTTTATCAATTTATCTTAGATTTAGGATGTCACTAATGTTTGTCGATGACTAATAATCGTTTATTACATCATAAAATTATTTATCGCAAATTAAATACAATGGTTTACCATTCTGGCATGCTCGACAAGGGGTCTGATCTCCCTGAAGACACTGCTGAGGCGATCTCCGAGGCCCACATTGTTTCTGTTCGTTGGCGAAGGCCTGGAAACTGAGTCTAATCTGACCAAAACATTGTTTCGCGGGGGCACCTCTGATGGAGGAACATTCTCAATATCCACGTTCACTTGATTCGGCTGAGTCATGGCTGCACATTTAACTAATATTCTATAACTAAGTATCTACGATTTCCATTAAGTGTTATGGTCTGATAACGTAAAGAAAGCTATTTTTGTGATATTTTGCGAATAATGTATAACTGACGGGAATGACGGCACTTTGACATTTAGTCTAGAGTGCGTTCAAATGTAGTGTGTAGGAATTAAAGTTTTACATAGTCCTTTAATCCTTTATGCTATATACATCTGAGTAAAATGTAGTGCTGATAACATCGTATTTCAAGTAGTAATGAAGTATGGATAGATAATTTATGTGCTCAATTCTAGTCAAGTTATGTAAATACTTTCAAATCATGTGTCACAAAAATTTTTCAATTGAACGCATCTTCATGTAGGTTGCGTTTTTTTTTAATATTGCGTTTTGATACTCTGTGCTGAACTGAAACGCAAAACGTAGTGCTGCGCGTACGGAAAAAGCTGCTCTCTGGCCATGTGTGGCATAAAGTACTTTTTCATCACACTTGCTCGTAAAGGGTGTTATAACACGCGCGCTTATAGATCAACTCGAGCCGATTTACCCCCCGTGGGTTACAAATATCTATAACTCCCACGGGAGGAAAAACTGTAAGAAAATCTATAACTCCCTCGGGAGTTATGAGTTTAGTTTTAAAAGTCGTACGTCATTTCAGACTAAGGAGGTTTCGAATCAGCCAAGGCTATTTCACATCTTCAAAACTTGGCTACAAAACCAATTTTAGTGTAAATTAAACTTATATGGTATATTTTACTATTATTTCCGTAATTTTTGCGATTATTTTAATGCAATTAAATTAATTTAGTTTAAAATTTTATTTTGAAAATCGGTACAATCTGGCGACATTGCCTGTCAAGTTTAAAAACTAAACGCAGTTCTTAGCATTATCTGTGGAAGACTATATTGAAAAAGTTGACAGAATGAAGTTGTCTCTTAGCGGGTGCGTTTAGTTTATTTCATTTTTATGTTTTATTTTTTTTTTCCTCGCAAATGTGATGAAAAACATTGTGTGTATCACGGGCAGTAAGAAGATTACAAACTCGAGTCATTAAAAGCCCTCCGCCTACGGCGTCGGGCTTCTAATAGACTCTCGTTAGTAATCCCCTTCTTACTACCCTCGGTGCACAATGTACTATTATGCCACACCTGGCCATAAAGTGACTTTTTCCGCACACTGCGCGTACGGAAAAAGCCGCTTTCTGGCCAAGTGTAGATATAAAATTATGTACACAACACGGGAGGTAATAAAGAAAGCCCTCGATCGCATATTTACGTCCCTCGCTTGCAGCTCGGGCCGCAAACTTCTGCGATCTCGGCCTTTCTTTGTATTACCACCCTAGTTGTATAATGTACTATTTCAAAATGGTAACTTAGGAATGTTAAAATAAAATGTGACGTTCCGCGGAAAAGGAACCTTATGAATATTGTCGCTTGCGTCGTATCCGACTCCGTCACTATAGGACAACAAGATAGAAGGACGCAAGCGACAATACCCATAAGGTACCGTTTACCGCGGAACGTAACAAATAATGTAATAAAACTTAAACAGTGTTCGAAATGTTTCACAATTCTGTCATTATTCATAAACTAGGGGAAAACCGGGAGACCTGACCAGGTGGAAGACTTGAACCATCATTCAAATTTCGCGCCATCGGCTCCCTTGCCAGCTCGAATTACCCTTGCACAAAGGCGATGGCTGCGACTTTGCCTTCTCCGATGGCGCGAAATTTGAATGATGGTTCAAGTCTTCCACCTGGTCAGGTCTCCCGGTTTTCCCCTACGCGCGCCACTCAAAAGCTACCGAACTGATTTCCATGAAATTTTGTGTACAGGTAGGTAGATTATGACCTCGGTTAACACATGGGATACTTTTTACACGATTAAGCCGCAGCAAAAAAGAGACATGTAACTTATTTCACCTTCGTGAACGAAGTTGCGAGCGGGTCCCCTAGTACAAGAATAAGGATTCTTGTATATATCTATGTATATTAGCGCAATTTGCTTACTTGACCTATTCTTATATCATATCGGTCTCGCATTCATTTCATATTAAGGTGATTCGGTTATCGTGGAGGAATCACTGCGATCAAATTGGGTCCATACCGGAAGGGATGAGACTCACAAAGGCACTAGCAACGACAAAATCCGTCCCACTAACGACCGTCAAGGACAAAGACGGGAGGATGACGGAGTCAGGGCTAGAAACCCTTAGAGTAATGTGTGCTACACACTTCCCAGACTCAGTAATACACCAGAGTCCAGAGGATGATCCAGCAATAAGTACCATGGAGCAATCCATAAGGACAACCAGGTACAACTGGGACACATCCAAAAAAGTAGTAGATGATAGCAAGATAAGGTGGGCACTGTCCACCTTCCAGCCGTTCAAGGCACCAGGGCCAGACGGTATCTATCCCATACTACTACAAGAAGGCGCCAATGTACTCGTCCCACACCTGTGCAGACTGTACAGAGCGTGCATAGCCTTCGGACACGTCCCGCGGACCTGGAGGATGGTAAAAGTAATCTACCTACCCAAGCCAGGCAAGGCAGACTACAGAGAGGCCAAATCATACAGGCCCATAAGTCTTTCATCATTTCTCCTCAAAACACTGGAGAAATTGGTAGACAGACACATAAGAGATGGCCCATTAAAAAGGCATCCACTGCACAAACTACAGTGCGCATATCAACCAGGCAAGTCAACCGAAACGGCACTGCACCTGGTAACCACTAGAGCTGAACAGGCGATAGAGAATAAAGAGCTATGCCTGGCAGCTTTTCTCGACGTGGAGGGGGCGTTTGATCGAACCACGTACCAAGCCATTAGCGTGGCAGCAGCAAGACATGGTATAGAACCTACCATTTGCAGATGGATAGGCTACATGTTAGAAGGCAGGCTAATAAAATCCACCCTGATGGGAGATGAAATAATAGCAACGGCCACAAAGGGATGTCCTCAAGGTGGAGTACTATCACCCACTCTTTGGAGTTTGGTGGTGAACTCACTACTGGAGGAACTGAACATAGGGCCCACCTACACGGTAGGGTATGCAGATGATTTGGTGATACTTGTAAATGGGAAGTTTCCCAATACGGTATCAGGAATCATGAATGAAGCGCTGAAGAAGGTGGAGACATGGTGCGATAGTCATCACCTCTCCATCAACCCGGGCAAAACAGTGGTAATACCATTTACCAGGAAAAGAGTACTCAAGAATATGCAGCAAATCAAGCTATATGGAAGAGTGCTCGAACTTTCCAATGACGTCAAATATCTAGGAATAACGCTAGATAAAGAACTTAATTGGAAAAAGCATGTTGACAATACCACGACCAAAGCTCTACGAGTGTTTGGGATGTGCAGATCAGCATACGAGAAGACATGGGGTCTAAACCCTGAAGTACTCAGATGGATCTACACCATGATGGTTAGACCCATCATTTTGTACGGCAGCCTAGTCTGGTGGCCGAGGACGCTGAAGGCCACATGCAAAGATGCTCTGACGAAAGTACAGAGAATGGCATGCATGGCTCTAACAGGGGCGTTCAGAACCACGCCAACGGCGGCACTGGAGGTAATGTTAAACCTACCCCCGCTACACATAGTGATTCAGTCAGAGGCGCGCAAATCCCTTCACAGACTAAAAACAATGGGTCTATGGAGCTATTGCGCGCCTAAAACGAAACACACAAACATGGAAACAAACGACTTCCTAGATCGAATAACGGCCATGGGTGGCGATAAGATGCTGCCAAGGCACATATTCCGAAGGAACTTCAAGGTTCAAATACCGACAAGGGCAGAATGGGCTGAAGGTCGCACACCACCAACTGATGATAGCAGCGACAATATATGGTACACAGACGGATCCAAAATGGACTCCGGTACGGGAGCAGGCGTACATGCAATAGACTACAATGTCAGTATTAAGATGGGAGGTTATGCTACTGTCTTCCAAGCGGAGACATATGCAATAATCGCCTGTGCCCAGGAGAATATAGATAGGCATACCAAGGGGAAAAACATCTATATACTCAGCGACAGTCAAGCGGCACTTAAAGCACTTACGGCGCCGAAAGTGGACTCTAGACTGGTATACAATGGCATCCAAGCCCTGAACAAACTTGGAAGGCATAACAAAGTGAAACTAACGTGGATCCCAGGGCACGAAGGCTTCATCGGCAACGAAAAAGCAGATGAACTAGCCAGGAAGGGCTCGGAGGGCACACTCATTGGGCCGGAACCATATGTGGGTCTCTCACAGGGGACCATAACAACAGCCATAAAGGACCACGCCAAACACCAACACCAACTAGAGTGGAAGAACATGGCGGGCCTGAGGCACTCGAAGCTCTTTATGGAAAGAGTCAACACACGCTGGACAAACAAACTAAGAAAGTACAGCAGAAGACAGCTCAGAATCATAACGGGGGTGTTTACAGGTCACTTCGGGGTCAAAGGACTCCTGACCAAGATGGGACTATCAGACAATGCTGAATGCAGAATGTGCGGCGAGGAAGCAGAGACAATGAAACACATACTGTGCGAATGTCATGCCCTCGCCAGAACTAGAATGAAGGAATTTGGCACTGGCTACCCAGAGCCAGATGAATTCCAGGCACTACCAATGGGGTCCATCATCCGATTTATGGAGATGGTGGAACAGGCCATGGCGTAGATGCGGTAAGGGGTAATTACACAAAAGATCCCATTGGGTCGAAGTGTATCCGCAAGGACCCCTATTACCAAGATAAGATAAGATAAGGTGATTCGGTCGGTTCTCCATAAAACCAAAAAGAGGGGCACCAGCATTTGCTTCCACGACTTCAATCGTAGTTCATAGTTGAAATTTCGTTTTTTAGCTTGGTATTTCTCTGGTGATTACAGTGGTATTGAGTTCGGTGCCATCATTACTGTCTAAGTCTTAAGAGATTTGTACGACATCTTCGACTAGGTATTTTAAAATAAAACACAATTCAAACATAATTGATACCGTGGAAGCAAACGATAACCCTCTTTATATTTGTATGGAAAACCGACCGACTCGTTTGCATAATAATTAACTGAATGATATATTCAAAAAAACACATCGGTGAGCGTTTCAAACGTCTAAGGTATCTTAATTTTAATATTTGGTCCTGCGAACCGGATCAAAATTGTTTACAAAATTAGCACAACAAAATAGATATAGGTAATAAAACAATTTTAATTTATTGATAATTTATTTTCTTCAATTTAAATAATAGTCAATAGACCGCAATGCATTTCTAGCCTTTAATACGATGAGCAATAATATCCCCCTACAACCTACAACACGTTACATCGAAGCACAACGTAGACACTTATATTACGTAAATTCAGTCTTTAATTAGGCTTTGCACCGTCTGTAAACGAGGTCGGGGGCGTCTCCGGCGACCTGACCGTTGTAGATAAATTAAAACGAACCTTTGTCACAACACGTCGTTAATTGTAATTTTGTGCTTCAATTAACCCGACACGAAAAACCATACCGAACTGAAAGTTAAAATAAAGGTGAAAATATAAACTGCGGTCGATTCGTATCTCTCTCTATCTCCATCGAACTCTGCACGAAGGCTCAAGGTTCCGTGTCAGGCTTCAGCGCGAGCACGCCCTGCGCGTGCAAGTCGCGCACCGCCTCGAGGAGGCGGCGCTCGGCGCGCGGCTCGCCCAACGCCACGTCCACGCTGCCGGCGCACAGCAGCAGCGCGCGCAGCGCCGCGCGTGGCCAGTCCGCTGCCAGCGCGCGCCGCACCGCCGCGCCCGCCCCGCCGGCGCCCAGCCGCCTGCACTCCGCCTCCAGCCGCTCCCCGTACTCCTCCACCAGCTCCGAGCCGACCTCGCGCCGCAGCTCCGGCGTGAGCGACGACAGCAGCAGCAGCGCCACGTCGTCCATCGGCCGCCCCAGCGACACCATCTGCCAGTCCAGCGCTATGCACTCGCATTCGCCGTCCCGCTCCCTGAACAGTAGGTTGCCGCTCCAGAAGTCCGCGTGAGCGAGGGGGGCGGGCTCGGCGGGCCGGAGCAGCGTGCCGAGGAGGGAGGGCGCGCGCTCGCTCAGGGCGGAAACGGCGGCGGCTTCCTCGACGCAGTCGGGGCGCGCGCGGAGGAAGGCCTCGAGCTGCGGCAGGCCGCGGCGGACGAGGCGAAGGTAGCCGGCGGCGGCGCGCTCGCAAGGGAACAGGAAGTCGAAGCGGCGGTCGAGCGGGCCCTCGCGCTCCCGCAGCGCGAGCGCGAGCGCGTGCAGGCGCGCGGCGGCGTGCAGCGCGGCGCGCGCGCGCCTCACGCTCAGCCCCTCCGCAAACTGCGCCGCCTCGTACCCCGCCGACGTCACGTCCTCCAGCACCAACTCGCTGTCGCCACCGATTTCATCTATCAAACATATTTTCATTACTATTAATTAACTTGTACATCATTGCGGCTTACAATAGTAGTTTTTAGGGTTCCGTACCCAAAAAGGGCCAATGGAACCCTATAGCTAAGCCTCCGTTGTCTGTCCGTACGTAACAGGTAGAACCGTACCTTTTGAACCGTAATAGGTAGAGAATTGAAATTTTCACAGAATGTGTATTTCTATTGCCACCATAACAACAAATAATAAACCCTAAATAAAATAAAAAAGAAAAGGGTTTCTTATAGGTCCCCATATAAGAAACGTGTTTCTGCCAGTCTGTCAAGGGGCTCTATCTGTTGAACCGTAATAGATAGATACTTGAAATTTTCACAGAATATCTATTTCTATTACCACTATAAGATCCAATAATAAAAACAAAACAAAATCAAGAATGAAAGAGGGTCCCCATATAAAAAAACCGGTCAAGTGCGAGTCGGACTCGCGCATCGACGCTTCCGTACAAACTCGTCAGTAGATACGTGATTCAAGATAAACTGTATGGTGGGACAAAATTAACTTTGCTCTTGAAAAATTGTTGATATAATAGCCCTACTTTTGATTTTCGACATCCCATTTCCGTCCCCTTTAAAAAAAAGTAAAACAGGTAAGTATAAGATTTCTTTTTCTGTCCAATAGGCTCGGGCTAGCGATTTTTAACACTATTCCAAATTTCAAGTCGATAGCATCAGTAGATCCTGAGATATCTTGCTGTGACAGACGGACAGACAGACAGAGTCGCACCATAAGGGTTCCTTTTTTACCATTTTGGTACGGAACCCTAATAAAAGGCGGTCCCCATACAAAAAAGGTCGTATTTGGCGCCTTTTTTTGCTCGTCGGTGGTTAGGAACCCTTCGTGTGCGAATCCGATTCGCACTTGGCCGTTTTTTTTTATGTTTTTTTTTTTTTAAACTGACAAACTCGCAACCCATCCTGGGCGTAGCGATTGTCGGACCGGGTGGTTGGCCGTGGCGTTCCCTGGGGTCGAACCAGGTCGCTAGCCAGACCACCCTGAGTTGGGTCGGACTGGGTGGGTGCCGGGGGTGCTTGGGGTCGAACCAGGTCACCACCTTGGCCGGTTTTTTTTTTATAACATATTAAGTTAAGTTCAAAGGGATAATTTGGGCTTAGGTACACAGAATGTGCGAGCAATTTTGCATCTAGAGCCAGTAGGTGATTTGATTACCTCAATCGATCCCCCATACAAACAAAATGTCTTATTATTCTTTCTTATTAACTTGGCCAAGGTTTGTATACTATTTTTCTGTTCGCGGGAGCCAGAAAGCGGCATCTCCGTTTAGCGCAGCGGCCGGCAGGGTGACGCTTTCCGGCCGGAGGACAGAAAAGATCTCTCGTCTAGCTGCACCGAAAACGAGGTACCTAACTACTTTGCGGTCTATTATAAGGCTCGTATATAAAAGAAAAAATAATTATCTTCAAATGTTTTAAACTGGATCTGTCGCAAACATGGTTCAATGGATAAAGACAACGGGCGCAAAAAACAGCACGAAAAGAAAAACACAAAATAGGTCATGACGTGTTCCGGGCCTAAAAGTGGGGCGCCGCTGAATGAGTCAAGTGGCGACGATACTATATAGCTGTATTATAAGGATGATATAGTAAATTACACAACTAGGGTGGTAATACAAAGAAAGGCCGAGATCGCAGATGTTTGCGGCCCGAGCTGCAAGCGAGGGACGTAAATATGCGATCGAGGGCTTTCTTTATTACCTCCCGTGTTATGTACATCATTTTATGTCTACACTTGGCCAGAAAGCGGCTTTTTCCGTACGCGCAGCGTGCCCTCGATCGCATATTTACGTCCCTCGCTTGCAGCTCGGGCCGCAAACTTCTGCGATCTCGGCCTTTCTTTGTATTACCACCCTAGTTATGTAATGTACTAATCAGAGTCAATTAATTAAAACGTGCTTGAAGAGGAAATTATTTATCTTTAGTTTAGTTTAGTTTATTTCTTCTCAAATTACAAGTTTCACATAACACACACACACAACTTTACATTACTATTCGTAAAGTGATCGTTAATTAAATATATATACAATAATAATCATAATTTAAATACCTTCGAACGGTTGGAGGGTATATGTATACAATAGTAGTATACGTATACCTACAAAAAGAAATAAATTAACAAATGTATGGTTAATTAATAATAAATTAACAATGTACGGTTAATTTCTGTCGGAACATCGACTTTACGGGAAAATATTTAGTTATTTTATGTCACACCTCGCATTCTGGCCAAGTGTAAACATAAAATGATGTACACAACACGGGAGGTAGTAATAAAAGCCCTCGATCGCATATTTACTTCCCTCGGTTGCAGCTCGGGCCGCAAACATTGCGATCTCGGCCTTTCTTTGTATTACCACCCTAGTTGTGTAAAGTAGGTACTATTACTTATGCCACACCTGGCCATAAAGTGGCTTTTACCGCACGCTACGTGTACGGAAAAAGCCGCTTTCTGGCCAAGTGTAGACATAAAATGATGTACATAACACGAAGGAAAGCCCTCGATTGCATATTTACGTCCCTCGCCTGCGGCTCGGGCCGCAACCATCTGCGATCTCGGCCTTTCTTTGTTTTACCACCCTAGTTGTGTAAATGTACTATTCCACCTGTGCTAATAACATTATACAGCAGCCTAGGTGACGCTTATCGTAAAAACGACTTTATTAAATATACGTTCAAGATGCGAAATTTCCTTATTATTAATACCTAAACTAGCCTTGAAATTTACACGAAAATACTCGCAAGTCTAGACGGCTAGGAATTCTCTTTATTTATGGTATATAGGTATTTTTGCAGATGTACTGACGGCTGAAAAGGTGTACGTCATACATAAACTCTGCATACTATAATTTTCGTGTTATTTACTCGTACAACCAATGTGTACCGCTTCTTCAGTCTGCATTTTGGTACGGTACATCATTTCTTATTTGATATTAATAAATTATAAGTACCTATTTAAAATCAGACGCTTGAACCCTATTGTCATTAAAAGCTGTATGATTCGAACCATACACCGTTTTGGTCCTTTGAACCGGATTACAACTAATACTCGTACTCGTACCTTACAAATATCTACTTCGCATAGCTAAATATTGAACACTTTTGAACCTTAGAGGCAATAGGGCGGATATTACTTTATCAAATATAGATATATCCATCAGCATCAAAACAAATGAGGTTAAGAATTAGGAGTTCGTTGCAGATACCTACCTAGCTATAGCGTGTGTTCCCTAAAATCAGTTTTCGGTAGATAGCATCTTTATTCCCTTGTTGACTCTAAGGTCCAGACTTGCAAATGTATCAAAATTACTAACCTGGTAATCTAGCCTTCATACATTTAGGGATCGGTAACCCCATGCCAGGTCCCAGGGCCTCCTCCGCCAGCTTATTAAGCGCGGGGGCCAGTTCGGTGTAGAAGAGTATCTCCCTCGTGTCGAACTGAGCCTCGGCGACGAACAGCCGGCCGAAGGGGTCCCGTGGGGGTAGCTTCACCACCAGGGGCAGGGCACGACCCTCACCGCCGCTCTCGTAGCACACCGTGACGGCCAGCACGCGGGATAGCGCTCCGGCAACCCCCGCTCGCGACTCCACGCGGACCTGTGCATGATCAGAACCGATTTACGCCTTAGCCTTAGAGCCTTATCACACCTACGAGCTGCGGCCGAGTTAGAATCGAAGAAAGTTCCATACTAACGTCGCTCGAGGCGAACAGGCCGCGAGTTCGCCGCGACTGGTTTCGCGAGTGTGATAAGTAGGGCGTGCAGAACCGGCAAATTTTAGTAGGAGAGAACCAGGAATACCACCGGGTCTGCCATACTAAACTTTCCCGGTACCGCATGCCCTAGTGATAACGCTCTTAAGACTCCCGTTCACACCGTTAAGTAGTGTGACACGTATTTCACGTTATTATTAGCGTCGATACAAATCAAAATCGCTCAAGCTTAACTTTACCTATTTAATAATGGAATTGTATGTTTTTAAAGGAATAAGAGATCTAAATTCTGACTAATACGATTTTGATAGTGTATCAACACATTTAGGTAGTGATGACTTCATCACTCAAATTGGGTTTCATTAACATTTGAGCGGTCAAGTAACTTGAACCTTATTAAACGAGTTCAAATAATACCCCTTAACAGAATTGGAAATATTTAAAGTACCTAAGTAAATAAGGATTCCTACGGCGGGGGTATCTATTATTAATGAATGACTAGGGGTGCTACAACACTTATATTGGAGACGGTTAAATAAAATATTAATGAACCAGGGCTAATAATGGCACTATTCTTTAATTTTAAAATCTACTAAAATATATGGGTTGAATTGTGGACCATCGTTCTTATTGGGAAGGTTCAAAATGATACGTAGGTATCAGAATATTGTTATATCTTGGTTGGTACCTCATTAGCGTGGTTGACGCCAGCCGCGACGAGCAGCTCGCGCGCCCACTCCTCGGTGAGCGCGGCGTCCTGCTCGGCCTCCGGGCCGGTCTCGCAGTCCGAGCCCTCGCTGTCGCTGCTCGGCGCCTCTGACACCGCCGCGCTGTCCCCGCCCCCCGCCAACATCGTAATACTTATTCAGCTAACCCTCAAAACATCACTTCAACCTTTCGTGTTTTTAATGTTTTTTGGGCACGTTTCGCAGAGGAGGTCCGGCGATATGTGCACCGTGCGACGCGGCCGCCCCGCTGGCGCGGCGCGAGTCCGCGCATGCGCGGCGGGTCCCTCAATTATTCATCGGTCTCCCATGACGTGTCACCGCTCAATCGCGACATGAAGATAGCTGGGCCAAGGGATTTTTCCATTTGCAAATTGGTACACGTGTATGTAGGTACATTTATAAATGTCCGTATTTGTATAGGCTACATTGGACGTTGATGCAGGTCATGCATGAATAATTTAGATTGTGGCGTAAGGTAAAACACTAAAAAAACTTTCGATTACTACTATGATATCTAACTCTTAATATCCTAATGATAAATACAAAATTAAATGACCGGCTTCAAATTAATATATTTAATTAACAAATGCAAGAGTTACTATAAGTTTCTGTCAAACATTTTAATTTAGAGACAGGTTTTTATTGTCGGCTTAACACCAACTAGAGTGAAAGAACACGGCGGGCCTGAGGCATTCGAAGCTCTTTATGGAAAGAGTTAACACACGCTGGACCAACAAACTAAGGAAGTACAGCAGAAGACAGCTCAGAACCATAACGGGGGTGTTTACAGGTCACTTCGGGGTCAAAGGACGCCTGACTAAGCTGGGACTATCAGACAATGCTGAATGCTGAATGTGCGGCGAGGAAACAGAGACAATGAAACACATATTGTGCGAATGTCATGCCAGAACCAGAATGAAAGAATTTGGCACTGGTTACCCAGAGCCAGAGGAATTCCAGGCACTACCAATGGGGTCCATCATCCATTTATGGAGATGGTGGAACAGGCCATGGCGTAGATGCGGTAAGGGGTAATTACACAAAAGATCCCATTGGGTCGAAGTGTATCCGTAAGGACCCCTATTACCAAGATAAGATAAGATTGTCGGCTGTACTTTTTTGTGTAACCGCCAACTGAATGTCAATACTAATGAAATGAGCCCAAACTGGGTAGATTTAATACATTTAATACATACGTCATTTAGATGATCCTATTTCAGCTCAATCTGATACCAGGAACTGTTTGAAAATTCTTTCCAAATAAATTTTGAAACCACAATATTGTCCACGTATTTTTTAACCGACTTTCTAAAGAAGGATACGGTCCTCAATTCGTCTGTATGTTTTTTTTTATAATGATTTGACGAACATATTATGTAACTTACAGTGGCGTGGCGTTGAAGAAATCCTTGGGCAAGCCGGAGCAGCTTTGGCTTCAATTTTCTTTAAGAGCGCGAAAATTAAGTGCTGAACTGCCTAATATTAGGCAAGCCGATGGGAATCGAGTTCTATGGACGCCACGCCACTGGTAAGTGGTAACTTATGTTTCAGAGGTTAACTGGAATAGGTCCCTTAAAGAGATAATTGTCATTATCATCATCATGTCAACCTTGAGACGTCCACTGCTGAACATACTCGTAGGTCTCCCTCTAAGACGTTCACAACCAACGGTCGCACGCTAGAGATAAGATAATATACTCGTATAATGTCACCTTTGTACTTACATATAGCATATAGGTACGTACTTTTGTCAGCTACCTAATGCACTGAACCAAGTTTTGTCGCAGGCATTGCGGCCCTCCACCCCAAGTTCGCACCAATTAATCTGGGCACTTTGCAAGTTTTTCCCAGTAGTTATTGGTGGTAAATTTTTCTTCCCAACATCTTATTTTCATCTTTATGCATTTGCAACTGCACTGACCAGACACGTGTAGCCTTGAAAAAACCCGGAAAAATTCCGTAGTTTTCCCAAACAGCTCGTTTTTAGGGTTCCGTACGGATTTTTTTCCGGAATTTTCAACGTCCGTGTATACACGTGGCAAACGCGAGGGTTCCAACCTGTGCATATGTCCTAGTGAACGCAGAATGCCTCTGTTTGAGTAGTGCGACCAATGCAGGTAAGCTTGGCAGCTGTGCTATTTCCAAGACTCTCTCATTTGTTACTTTGTCTTTCCAGCAGTCAGCGCATGTAGAAGGAGTTTAACTAGGGTTTCCAGATGTCCGGGAAATCCGGGATTGTTCCGGAAATACCGTTCTTGTCTCGTATCCATTACACTTTATAGTCCAGGATTTCGAACACTACTAGTTTTTTTCATTATGAGTACGAGTAGGTACGGTACGATAGGCCCGCGTTCTTGTTCACATGTATTTTGTATCGTACCTAAAGGCTAATTCAGCTTGCCAGATTTGAGTTAAGCAAATATACATTGCAAGTTAATGAAGAGCTTGTAAAAATAGACAAGCCAAGTAGGTTTTGCCAGGAGTGGCTCACTCCGCGATTTCGCCGATCGGCTACTAGTACAAATTTTGCCTCTGCGGAGTGGCTTAGTCAGTGACCAGAAAGAGCACACGTTACGCTAAGACTATAGAGTGAGACCGTCGGACTTAGTGCGTTCCATCCGATGGTAGGACCCGAACGTCAGTTTTCCTAAAAGCGAGGCTACCTACCGACCGAATTCGTATAACCCTCGGATTGTCCCGGAAATGAAATGCCTGAACCTGGTAACTCTTAAGTTTAACCGACGTTCTTAATTTGCATACGTCGTCCAGTTCTCAGCTCCGTACGTGAGTATGCTTGAGATGAATGAAAGCCTGAAAGACTATCAACTTAATCTTTGTATAATAAACATTTTGATGTTTATTATACCGCACCCTTACAGATTAACTCTCATCTTTAAATTCCGTATAAAACTGTATATGATAAAAACGATGCCACAATGCAAACGTTACAATCGTCGACGTGAAAATCAAAAGCCATCCGTAGTCATACTAGCTTGTGTAGGTATAGGTAGTACATAAGCCCTTGCCTTGCTTATCCATTTAAACTTTTCACCCTGCATATTTTTGAAACGAGAATTAGAAAAGTATGCACTCTGGTGTGTCTTATGGTTAAAATTGCCAGATTTTGTGATAATAGTACAACAAGGGTGGTAAAAGAAAGAAAGGCCGAGATCGCACATGTTTGTGGCCCGAGCTGCAAGTGAGGGACGTAAATATGCGATCAAGGGCTTTCTTTATTACCTCCCGTGTTGTGTACATAATTTTGTTTACACTTGGCCAGAAAGTGACTTTTTCCGTACGCGTAGCGGGCGGTAAAAGCCACTTTATGACCAGGTGTGGCATAAATAGTTATATTTTTACATTTTGTTTTGTAAGCGTGTAAGTCTAATACGGGCGATAAATTAAATCGGACATAGTATTCATTAGTGTAATCATGAAGTAGGTTGTAGGTTAAGGTTTTTTTTAAGTTGCAGTTCATTACGACCCCATAATAGTAGTAAGTAGTCGTGTCCAATGCGCGCAGCGACGTAGACGCATTGATGACTAATTAATTAATTAATTGCGGAATTAGCGCGGCACGGCCGCTGCTAATAGTTTTGAAACGATGAGTAAAACCGTCGTGAATAAGCTCCTCACCTTTCTGCTGCGGATACTGCGGGAAGATGAGTTGGACGCGGAGCAGGTGTGTTTGGCGAGCTTCAGTGCTACCGACATCTACGCAGCGAAGAAGGTGCTGTTCGAGTCCCTCGGGATCGCCGGCACAGTTATACCTCACCGGAGAGGAGACGAATCCGGAAAAAAATCCCTTAAGGACATCGTTGATGTTCTGAGGGAGCGAGAGAGCGACTTGCCTGAGTTCGTGGCGACGGAGGTCTCCAGATTGCCGTCCTGCATTCCAGAACATGTCGACGTGAGTGGCCTGCTGAAGGAAATCGTGGCCCTTAAAGCAGGCATGGCTGAAATTTTGAGAAAATTTGACGATTCACAGGCTACTATAGCCGAGTTACGCAAAGAAATCATCAGTTTGCGTAATAGTGCCCCAGAAACTCGGTCACCAGTGACGTCAAATTCCAAGAGTAATGACCGGGCGTCAAGTGTCGACTCGGTCAGTTTGCATGTTGCTGACACTGCGCATGCCGTTCCACTGCCCGCGTGCCCCCTCCGCGCCGGGCCTCCCCCCGCCCCTTCGTCTAAATCACGTCATCGCTATGCTGATGCCGTAGCCGGTCGGTCTGTCGCAGCCAATCGGAGAGACGCGCCATCAAGAGCGCGTGAAGTTCGGGTTCCTCCAAAGGAGAAGCCCCCGCGCACCGATGTGGATAAGGAGGGCTTCACAATGGTGTCGAGGAAGCGCAACCCGCGCAAGAGTCAGTGTGGTACTGCAGAACCGGTCGGTTCTGGTCTGCGGGTCGCCACACCGGGCAAGGCGCTATATGTATCGCGCCTACATTACACCGCCACGGCTGATGAGGTGGCGGAGTACGTTCGTCAGAAGACCGGCTTCTCGCTGAGGGTGTTCCAGCTGCGTTCGCGCCACTATGTGCACTTCAGCTCGTTTGTGGTGCGCGTGCCGCGGCCGCTGCAGGAAACCATCGCAAGTGCTGACTTCTGGCCGAAGGGTGTCGTGTTTCGACGGTTTCGGGGCAACCTGCCGAATCCTACACCAGAGACGACGATGCAACGGGGCCACGCCGTTTCGTCGCCTAAATAGTTATTTTATTTCTACGTTTCATGACGCATTGGTTTTTTTACTGTAATGTCATGTTAACATGTATTAATAAATAAATAAAATAAATAAATAAATAATAATTTTTTTTAAATTTCTCTGCAGCAATGTACTGTAAACATGGTTGCGGTACGGCGGTACCGAAATGTCAACGTAACTGTCAACGAGCGTTTAACGTGAAGGTAATTTTACACAGGGTCAGTAACTGTTGTCAGTGCTGGCGCCGAAAACTGACTCATGCTATTTAGACGCAGTCAGTATTTCGTCAGTAGTCGAGGATATTTCTTTCGGTGTACACACGTTTGTAAAGTCAGTGCGGAAAAATGAATTCTCGAAAACAGCAAAAAATAAAACGAAATAATTTGTTGAGAAAATTTACGTTTGTTATGATGTAAGAAGTAACTCTGATATGTTAGAAGAATTATCCAAACAGAAAAGAATTTGGATGAGAAAATGGATAGATGACAGAGATAAACATGGAGGTTCTGCTATGTTGCTAAACCAGTTGAGAATTGAAGATCCTCGGGAATATAAACTGGCTTTGAGAATGACGTCAAACAAGTTCCAAGTAGTAAGTTGCCCTCAAGTTTTTAATTTTATTTTTGACCTCTGTAGGACCAAACCCTTCTAAATTCAAAACTCGAGCAATATTCTGTAATGATGTTGCACGCATTTCTTTATTTCTATAATTTTGTGATGAATTATCCCACAGGCATTCATTATCGCGGTATAGTTGAATAAGCTTCAAGTTTTCCGTGTCGCTCAGTTTTCGCGCCATTTTGTGATGCGGTGAGAGTGGTGCGACGCAGCGTGGTCCCCGTACAATACAGTGGCAGTGACTGACCAGCGACTGACTTCGACATTTACACGGCGTCAATTACGCTGGCGCGGGTGGCGGGGGGAGCGGACTGACGCCGAAAATATGAAGCGGGAATATTGAAGTCAGTGCTGACGCGACAGTACTGTACTGACTTGAAATCAATTTATACGATGGCAGTGCCAGGTCAGCACTGACTCGGCAGTCGACTGACGTCAGTTACTGACCCTGTGTAAAATTACCTTGAGTGTGTTTGCATTACATTGCGGGCTGAATTATTTTGTATGGACAAAATTATTGTTGCAACTTTAAGTAAATGTTATCTAATTACCTTCACTTTGTCCTATACTAACCACCGTTAAGAGATTCGCCCGTATTAGACTTACACAAATGACTAGGTACCGCTATTTAGAATTAACGATAAACGATTACCTAACTTTAACGTTAGTTAGAACTTCTGCAAATTAGCGCTTTAATGTTTTTTTTACGAAGGTAACTTTACTAGCACCTTGCTGAAACCAAACGCAACGTCAACGTCAATCAAACGATGTCAGTTTGTCAAAGTAATAATATGGTTTCATTTTTCTTTCAGCTTCAGTTCAGTCATAGATAAGTATGTTACAATTGGCTTCAGTCGGCGATACTTCTTACGTGTATTAGAATTTTGCTAATTTCAAGATAAATAATGGGGAAAGAAAAGTCAAAAAAAAGAAGACGGTCTTCTTCGTCCAGTTCTAGTGCCAGTGACTCCGAGAAAAAAAAACTTCGTAAGTTAAAAAAGAAATTAAAAAAAGAGCAAAAGAAGACAGAAAGAATACTTAAAAAGAAATTAAAAGAAGAAAAGAGAAAATTAAAGAAGAAACACCGGTCGAGCAAGAGCCGGAGTCGCGAAGCGTCGAGTTCGAAGCAAGATGCAGCGGCTGATATACCGATAGGTAATTTTTGTGCATGACTGAGGAGATTTTTTTAGTTCTATTGTACTTTTTATTGTATGGTGAGCTTCAGAGAAAAAGTGCAAATACAAATGTATATTTTAGTGTGGCTCCTTTTCTCTAATGGTGGCTGTATTAATTTGATATCGAAATCGTTAATATATTTTTTTCTTTACTTAAGAATTAATGGAGAAATCTAAAGCAATGGCACCAATGACCAAAGAGGAATGGGAACAAAAGCAAAGTGTAGTGCGCCGCGTGCTAGATGAAGACTCGGGCAGATACAGGTTATCCTATCATTCCTGTTTACAAATGTTATATTTACCTTATTATAATAATATTGTCATATTGCAGTATTATACCTAAAAGAAAAAGTGACTCAGATATGTGGCTAATAATTTGGATAAATGTTGATTATTAATTTATAGATCAGATTATACAAATCTGAAATGAACATCACCATGTATTGCTGTGCCTCAGTTGTATCCTGTTTTCAGGTTAATTAAAGGTGATGGTGAAGTGTTAGAAGAAATTGTGTCCCGTGACCGCCATCGGCAGATTAACCGGCAGGCCACACAGGCCGATGGAGCCTTCTTCCAAGCTCACACTGTCAACAAGAAGACATAGCCATGACATGATATGATTTGCCTTGTCTAACAAGCAAATGACCCAGTTGTAATTTACTGTGATGGAAATGCATCATATATAGTTACTTTCCAATTTATACTAAGCCGATTATTCGTTGTGATGACAACATGAGTAGTATTTTTTTCACCTAATATTGTAACACAGCACCATTCACGTAGCCAAGCCAAAGAAGCCAGGTCTTGGCTTGGAAGCAGTTTGCAAATATAAAAATGGTACAGTCAGCATTAAAAAGCTTTGACAGAAACTTATTAAAACTTGCATGGCAGATACAACATAATTGCATTGAAATATAATGTATAGAATGATAACATCTACCAAAATTGACATTGAAACTTGCCCCACAATGCCCACTTTTTAAAATCAATATGTCTTATTTTATGCTTCAAGTGGTATTGATAACCAACACAAGTGATAAGATTTACAACACAAGTGGATAGTGTTTTTTAGAAAACCCTGTGCAATTGCATAGACTAACAGGTCGAGTTTTAACACTTTCACAACCATGCTACGATCGTAGCCGGTAACATGGCAAGCAAACTCCGTATGTAGGCTGTAGCTACTACGAGCCTAGCGGGTTCCCAGTGTTCAAGGTGTTAAGAAAGCACTAATATAAGTATTTTTCAAGCTATATATTATGCAGCTTGAGTAATAGTGTTTATTTGTTGTGCCTTAAACTTTAAGGCTTAAAGCAACAAGACTATAGCATCAATCAATCATTTATAGATTCAATAATTTATTCTATTCTATTCTAAAGAAAAGTAGAACATTCCATAAGAACTCTTAAAATAAAACTATTCAAAGATAAAAAAAAATATCTTAGTTTTTCGTCCTGGTCATAGTACTGTAAATTGCTGTTTACTTGCTTTTCAATAAAGTTTTGAAAATATTATTCATTAATTTCACGACTATCATTTTTCTCTTCGTCTTTGGTGATACCGTCAGAGGAATACGTAGTCCAGGCATTCCTCCCTTGGTAAAGCAGGCCTTCGCTAGGCCAGGCGAATCAAGTAGAGTACACAGTACAGTTTGACACTACTTCATCAAGCTTGTAATAGCGTTTGGAAGGAAGCATGCTCAGTTTCTCTTGCCTAAACAAAGAGTTATTACCGTACGTAGCATCGCTCGTACGTATCGCTCGCCATGCGAATTTCTATGGCAACCCGCAATAGGGTGGCAAGGAGGATAGAATACCAGGGGTCCCCATTCAAGCGCTCATGCCCAAAATACCAGATTCTCGAATTATCAGATTTCTGTCTTAGGTAGCACATTCCCGATACACTAGATCAGTTCCTTTTTTCCTGAGGTTTCTCGACCCTCGCGACCCCCTCCTACAGGCTCTGCGACCCCCCAGGGGATCGCGACCCTGTTTGAAAACACTGCACTACTAGATTATAAATTCGTAAATTACTCAAGGATCTAAATGATTTTATTAGATGTATTATTTTGGTAATCTGGTACACGGAGAACCTGATATATCGAGAATCCGGTATTTTGGGAATACATAAGCGCATCCAAGAGGGCCGCGAGCATAGGGGTTATTGAGCGCATCACAGGCGCTTTGCCGCGCTCATCACTTCTTAGTAGGAACTAAGTGACAACAATACGAGAGTGAGATATCCGATTTGTTACTCTGCCTATCCATCTAGACGGGGAAACAGGACGTCGAAATGAAAATAGCCGTAAATTTAATAATTTAATGCTATCTAGGACATCTAGAGCTCGTCTTTGGGGGGCGCCTCGGGCGGCGCGAGGTGCTCGCTCACGAGGCTGACGAGGCTCTCGAGCGGCCGCGCGCCATGCTCTACACTCACTATCTTCTTCTGCTTATACAGGATCAACGTCGGGAGGCCGTTTATCTGAAATATAAATATAACAACAAATTATTTAAAACTTCCCAGCTGTGGCTTCAGATTGGTTTGAGGTCTGCTTGACTTCAGTGAACATGCACACTACCTAATTAGAAAAAAAAAACAAAATTTCATGCTCATGGCATCGGTCTTCGTAACCTTGAGCCGAAGTTCGTCAACATAAAAGTTAGAAAACTTAAAAAAAAACTGTTTAGTCCGTCAGTTCAATTATTAAAAAATATTGTACACCTACATATTTTTTCTTTTGTTTGACAAACAAAAAATTACGAGGATACAGTGCTCAGAGGTTTTGAGTGACGTCACTCTTTGGTACAATTTTCACCTAGGAGTGACGTCACAGGCCCCCACTCCGGAAGGTTGATGATCTATACCTTAGTCGATTTTTAATAATTAGATAAACCAAAAAATACGTGTCCGATATTTTTCCATAATCAAACTGACGGACTAAATAGAATGATATTATGATATTTTTTATTTAACCCAGTCGTCATCCCTATTGCCATGATAGCAGGTAGCGGGCAAATAGGCATAAGTGGAGAACAGAGAATTTCACGTATCAGTCAGTCATTCCCAAAATACCGCATTCCCAGAATACCAGATTCCCAAAACAATACATTCAGCAAAATTATTTAGATCCTTGAGTAACCTACGAGTTTATAATCTACTGTAACGGGAATGTGGTAAGACAGGAATCTAATAAAACGAGATTCCGGTATTTTGAAAATTTTTGGTATTTTGGGAATGCGGTATTATGGGCATGAGCGGTATCAGTGACGGATTAACCCTCGTATGCCGAAGCGGCTCGCACACTATACTTTGGCACGGGGGTGGGCGTGTCGCTACATATGCGCTACATACAGCAATTAGCTTGCTACGAACTACGACGTAGCACACGTAGCGATGCTTGGTATTGAATGTGTTATTTCTTGGATTCATGATATTGAGTTGAAGACAGTCTAATTGACATTACAATTTTATTTTAGTAAAAAGAAAAAAACTGTGAGACGGGGTTGCTATTCTGCCGTCATAGTTTAAAAAGCTACTTTTTACTATGAGAGCCAAAAGTCGCCTTTTAGACTATGATGGCAGTGCTGCGATTCGGTGCGAGGCCAATAGCATTCAAAAGTAAGGATAAGCCCATCCGAACGGTTCGGAACTATTTTCCCCGTAACAAAAAATGCAGCTATAAAGACCAGCTGCACTGGCACGCGCGTGTCGCACTTCCGACTGGCACTGATTTGGTGGTATTTTTACTGCCAAAGCGTTGGAACCGTCTGCGCGCTCGCTTAGCCCTGTCCTTTGTATACGTCAATGACTGCTGCTGTTAATTCGGCATTGTCCCGTACCATTTCGGTTTCGCAGATGGGCTTGGAGCGCACGCAGTCTACGTCAGCAATGAGCACGCGGCTCTCGTTCTGGAAGCGCTCGCCGAGCTTCACCCACAGCGGGCTGAGCTGCATGCAGTGCGCGCACCTGCAACCAACAAGGGTTTCATTCAAGCCGAGACAGTTATAAGGCGGCCAAACATTACATGCGTCTGTCAAAAAAAAATTAACACAAGGATAAGGATATCACGAACGAACCCCCCGCATGTCCCGCTTTGACTTCACGTAAAGTTGGTCGCCCTAAACAGTTATGTCCAGTTGTAGCACGTCGATGTATGCAAATCTCTCTGCACTCGCGTGTCACCCCTTTGCCCCCGGAGCCCCCGGACGATTGCTTTGTCTAATGAAACTTCTTCGACGACAGACTGTGGTGTATTGCAAAGTGTCATTGGTCGGTTCTCACCATGGTGCAAAATAGTTGACGAACACCAGGTCCTTCTCCATAAAGATCTCAAAAGTCTCCTCCGAGATGCGCGCGACGGGCAGCGCCTTTTTCTTCTTCATGAACTTCTCCGGGTCGTGGTTCTCCGCCAGTAGCATCTTTTCCACGTATGCTTTCAGATCTTCCAGGGTTTGAGCGTTCGCTACTCCCATCTAGAAAAAATAAAATTACAAATGCAGATTATAACGGGTTTCGTCATTTATAAGTAGAAAGACCGAGAATGTGTCTAAATGTACTTATAGTTATCCCTTATCTGATCTGGATGTACTTGTTATCTGCATAATGCGCGCCCAACTTTGCCTATGGGTCCATATGGCAGCAAATATTGGATTACCCTTACAGGTAGAGCTGCCAGATGGTTCAATTTGAGTGGGATGTACTGAATTTCAAGGGTCAGTGAACACATCCTGATTAACCCTGGATCAGAACGCTCAATGTCCCGATTTTCAGCCCTTAATCTGTTATGGAATTCATGGCACAGACACCTTCAATCACACCCACGTTTCTTTAGCGTTGCGATTGGTCATAAACATGATGCTTCCAATCTTCAATTTACGTACGCTTTCCCGATTTGAACACCATCCCCGATCCCGATGGGTCCCGATGGCGATGGCGTCCCGATTTTTATTGCACGAAATGCCGATATTAGGTAAACGCGGCCTGGCAACACCATTTACAGGTGAAGGTCCGGGAATATCCCTGAGTGTACTTACGATCCGGCCGTGCACGATCCACAGCAAATAGGGGTATTGCTTTATGTCGAAGGTGCTGCAGGTCATCTCGTTGTCCATGCAGTTCACCTTGCCGATCTGGATGTACTCGTTGTGCGCGTATTGCGCGCCTAGCTCCGCCCACACTGGGGCCAGCCTCTGAATCAATTACAACCTTTGTAAGAGTCTCCAACATATGACAAGACTACAACTTATAGAATAGAAAAGAACAACTTATAGTGTACCGAATTTAGTGGAGTAAATCCGGTACACTTTTTCTTCAAGAGTAATAAGGACAAGATATTTGAAGACCGATTTTACGATTCTGACCGAACGGGCCGCACATTGTATAACGTGCTTGGCAAAACACAAAAAAAATACAACTCTCTCATACATTTTGGTCTACGTATTCATGCCCTTTTCTATGAAACAGTTAATTTTTTTTTGCATTTACAAAGTTGACCCCATAGTAAAAGTTGTTCAAAATCATGGATAGATTGAGGTTTAATCATTTTGAATCACGACCCAGATTTCACCCAGTAGAATGCGTCCGTGACGGACGAGTCAAGTGCACGCTGAGCTATATGCAAATATGATACTTAAGTATGGTATGGTACCCTTCAATTTCCTTTATCCCATTGTACAATACGCCCAGCGCGGCCCGCTCAGTGAGAGTCGTACATAAAATAGCCAAGTTGCTGAGAATCCCTTTCTATGGACGCCAAGAGACTACTACATAGTATACCCTAAACAAAACGAAGTGAATAATTTTTTTAAATAATTTTTTCATTTTAAGTAAGGCACCTTAAAAGGTATCAGAGATAAGAATTAATAAAGCAATTAATATTTACCTGACAGGCTTGACACCACGGCGCGTAGAACATAATAAAGTGCTGCCCTTTAGCCACAAACTTCTCTATGTTGTGGTCGGTTAGGTGCGCCATGCCGCTGTAGAATTTTACTTCACTACTCAAACTTTTCTTGGCATCCGATTCCTAAAACCCAGAGAAAAGATTCCTTTTTTATATACTTGCATGTAATAAATGTGCCTATTTCAGGCTAAAGGTAAGCTAGGATCTCACTGACAATAGGTAAGCAGTAATATGCGCCTGAGAGTGATACAAATCCTCACCTCAGTTTTGGTGTTGAATACTTCGCTGAGGAAGAGTGTGAGTGTGGGCAGGTCGCGCGTGCCCTTATACTCAACAGGCAGGAATGAGTTCTTGTGGTAGTACAGTAAGGTTGGGTAACCTGGGATGCAGTAAAAGAATAAATCAGTATACACATAATAGTATTTCCCATTCTTTCGAGCTTAATCGGCCTAACGGTTATCATTGGCTGGTAGTAATTTTTCAACAAAAGTACAATCACAAAATCCTATTTCAATTCCCTCTACAAATATGTACTTAAAAATTAATGCGTTTTTGCTGTCTCCAATATAAATTTCTATTATGATTATAAAGTACTGGTCACTTATAAATTGCCTATCCAATGGAAGATAAATACTTAGTGTTTACTTAAATTTAAGTGGATCATCATGTCATTGTTAAAAAGAATTGGTATTTTTATCAAATAAAAAATATGGTAATTTGCTAGATACAATAATAACATTCAGTTGTAAGTGTTTTTAGAATATTGTAATATAGGTACTTTAAGTTTTTACGACCCCGAGTTATCTTTATTAGTCATTATATTTGACGTCAATGTGACATAAGTTGCTACCTGCTACTGAACACTTCCATCCACACCCTTTCAAACCAGGGTCATCTACTGCTTATAGGTCTCCTCCATAGACTGGACTGGAGAATAGTAATGAATTCAATGCTATTAAATAACTACCTGTGATACCATTATCATGGCACAGCCGCGCATGTCTGGTGCAGTCCACTTGGGCTATAGCAAACTTTGAGTCTGCAGTGTTCACTAACTCAGCCAGCTCTGCCCACAATGGCTGAAAGTTGGTGCAGTGCCGGCACCTGTAAGTATATACAAAATAATAAAGTATACAGTGCAACTTTATTTAGTTGTTTATCAAGTAATGAGTGCATTCACATTTTAACAATGCAAACTTTTGATGAATCATTATGTTAATGCTTCAACATGCCACATCAAATTGTGATTATTCACACAAGTAACAGAAACAAAAAGAAGAGCAATCGGCAGGCACCTGAATTCTTGAAGCTTAAGTTTCCTATATAATGTGGCCTGTTCACATAGCAATTTTACTACTATTCGCAATGGCAAACTGAGTAGGTCAGTTGCACTTGTCTCCCAACAAGTCGCAAAAATATCTGCTTATTATCCTAATACGATATTGATATTGAGGAGTAATATAGTAACTTATTATTATTACACGCAATCTGGGAACATTTTCTAGCTGGATCAGATGTTGAATTTGTTGAAATGTTTAGTGTTGTTTTTGTTAATGCCTTGATGGCTGGGACTGACAACGTATTCTGAATAAGAAAATTACAATTATATTTAGGCACACTTATGTTTGAACAATAAGGCATTCAATAAAAGAATAAAATTATGATAGTGATTGCTACTTGAGTAGAGCAGAGCCATCTGCGACTCCAACCGATTGTAGTTGACAAGGAACTACGGGAGAAGTCCTCATAATACTGATACTGTACAACACTCACCAAGGTGCGTAAAACATGATGAAGTTTCCATCCATGTCCTCGATCTGGCGCTGGAAGCTCTCAGGATCGTAATCGTACACTGTGCCATCTTCGGGTGCAACAAAATTAGGAACGAATGCTAAATATAGTAAGAGGATACAGGCAAAGTTCTTTAGTTGTATCATTGCTGTGTAATGAATTACAAAAATATAAATCAAATCTACACTTTCAAATCCAATAACTACATTTTTCTTAGCGATGTATTATACTAATACGTATTACGCTACGTAATGTACGGACTTTATTTATATAATTTAATTAAGACTATATGTACACATATCACTTCTCGCAGTACAAAAATAATGATAAGTCGACTTGATTTTGATAATGAGATTAATGACAATTGACTGACAGTGACACTAGTGACACACTCACAATATCAGCTTGTCAAAATGCCTCACGGACTTAAGCATTTTTAACTCTGTCTCAAATAGTCCGGAATTTGATCTCATTGTACTTTTTGATGTCATTCCTGTTTCTTAGGTATTGGCTACAATTTAATGAGCACAATCTTGTACAACTTTGGGATTGGGTAAAACTTATAGAGCTTTATGAACTGTGAATATTAGTGGTACATCAGAACTAGTTAGTAGGATGACGAAAGTATCTAGTTAGTAAAAACAAGTTTTAAACTAAAAATACTTTAATGGCAAAATTATAAAGAATATTATTTACTGCATATTAACATAATCATCAGGACTCATAAATAAAATGCCGCTTTAAATGTTATTGACAATATGTTTTAAGTTGCTTAGACAGTATTTTTATTTCTACCAAAAAAATATTTCAGAAAATAATTATCATTTCATTTAATTACGAAAACTTAAGACATAATCTAGAATTATTAAATGAGATAGGAATATCAAAAGCACTTCCTAGTTTTTAAATAAAAATAAGAACTAAATAATTAGTTGCAACTCCGAACGTCAAGATAGCGTAGCTTTTACGAACATACTAAAGAATGTGGTAATTCTTCAAAATGGTCGCTTTGTATGGTTTGCCAACTTGCATGTCTGTGTTTCAGAGTTCTTTGTTTTCATAATTCCTCAGCACAAGTAAAAGTGTGTGTATTATTTGTCTCCTTTTGATAATTTGTGATACAATGATATTGTGATTATTATACGTGGCGTACGTAAAAGATGTCATCGGTAATGTGAGAGCTCTTGACTATCATTTTTATTTCACGGGATTATGACGTCTATGATTCCCATTTGGATTTGCAGAAACTAAAAACGCATCAGGTAATTATTTTTTCTCATATAATACTTGTGCCTAAAACTAGTTTATCAACATATAAGTGTCTCTAATTTTGGAATTCCTGAGCTCTGTCAAGAATGATTTGTGTTGAGCATTCTTGTAGTTTCGCATCCTCGAACAGGCTTAGGGCAATTATCCCTGCTTGTTTATTTACAATTGCTTTCTAATGAGGATCTATATTTAGGATTTATTATAGATAGTCTTTATTTCTCATGAAATAATACCAATAAGATATTTATTATGATGAACTTTGCTTACTGTAAATATTTGCTCATTCAAAAATTCATTTTGAACTCGTGGTGGGATGTTGGCAAGCGCTGTAAACACTCTAAAATATGTTTTCTTTTAATTTTCAGCATCATATAGCTTCCAAATTATATATTGCAAGGATCAACAAAGTTGATAGATAGTGAGTGATAAACAAAACAAGACTGCTTTGTTAGAGTGTCTCGAAAAGTTATAATCCCTCAGTATTAAAAGTCCTGGTTATGAGAACTGTGTCTGGTGATCCATGGTGCGGGCGGGTGGTGATGTGATGGGCGGGGTGGGGTGAAAGACTCGGGGCTCGGGCGCCATGAACCCACCGGCGCCCGGCAAGACGGCTACGCGCTCCTCCGGGTACCACCAGAAGGCGCTCGCCGAGATTAGAAATTCATTATTACCTTTTGCCAACATTGGAAGCTCAGAGCCACCAGGCTCTTCTGCAGCAAGTACAGTGAGCTCGGGCGTCAGCTCGGGTTTCAGCTCCTCATCTGGCAATGGACTTGACAAGGAGCTTAATGTTCATCCACAAACTCTCAATCAGCTTATTGCCTCCGGATATGAAGAGGTAAGCCTACAGTGATATTTTGCATATCAGAATACATCAACTGCATTTACCTACTTTATAATTTCTCAAAGAAAATACATTTTTGTTTCCTTTTTATCCCTTATTTATTTTTATCAGGGAGGGCAATAAAATGTGTATCAGTTAGTTAAAAGTGGAGCACAGAATGTTAACCTTTTGTGACTACCACAGTTGGCAAAAAACGACACACATTACCCAGTTCATAAGTGCATTAAAATTTATACAAATTTCTTTTACTGAATGGCGATGAAAAGCTTAATGGGTCGAGCAACTTTTTCTTGTACCTTGTTGCCATGGTTGCATTATTTGGACTCTTTAAAAACATGATTGATTACCTATAAGTTTTCTACAGTTATAATTCATCAAAAAAATATTTTTGTCATAGTTGTAAGCCCATTCATTTATGGACTATCTCTCTACACATTAGTCGCATATACTATAACACTGACACTGACACTCTGACACTGTAGATTCTTGGGCAACGGGACAGAATAACAAACAAGAAAAAGTTAATTGATCCAATAGATTCTATTGTTTTTTCAAAGTGTGGGTCGCGACCCTGGGGGTCATGCCATGAAATAGTTTGAAAAACACACTTCTATTAAATAGAGTAATAATATATTTTGCTGTCCAACCTTATTTTTGATTAAGTTTTGATACGGCTGGTAGAAATTACATATAAATAAAAACAAGCTGTATTGACAAAAAAAGTATATACTTCTGTAAGCAAGCAAAATAAGTGAAGGTGGATATAGCCTATCTGTCAATGAGGGTGTTTAGAAATCATAAACCCACCAGCTGGCAGCAGGGTGGCGAAAGGTCTGTTTGACAATAGGCGTCAAGATCCACCAATCACACCACCTGATTTTGACATCTACTGCCAAATAGACCTTTCGCCACCCTGCTGCCAGCTGGTGGATTTCTGATTTCTAAATACCCTCATTAGGTTTCTTGCATTTAGAGATCTTAGAAATTTTGAAAAGTATTGATAATATCAACCAACTGATTGAAGTATATGATGGTTGTGTATGAGTTTTAAATGGTGATGGCGCTAATATTTTTAGTATAGTGGCTGGAAGCCCAAAAAACGCGATTTCAGTTTGGATTTTGGCAATTTTATGGATGTTTGCGACAACATTTCTTAATGATAAATAAAGTACATGTCAACTGGATGCTATTAAACCATAGCATTCCAGAAAGCACCAAGACACCTCTTGAATCATAGAGAAAATAGCCTACATCAATAAGTGTTTTCTATGTTGTTCAATATTCTACTTTGCATTGTAATTATGATTCATCTAAAACCTTAAAGTAAAAACAAAACACCATTAACCATTAATTTCTAATATGGGCCGTTGTGGCATTGTGCCGAGAATGCTGGCAGCATTTCCTCGCTGAATCGCGATGCTTATACGCTGAGCGAGGAAGCTGCCAGCTCTCTTGTCCCCCGTGGCGTCAACTAGGGAATGCAACCGAATAGTGAAAAAACCGAGTATCGGTTTTAACCGTCCGGTTTTAACCGATTTGAAACTCGAATATTACTCGGTTAATAACCGAGTATTTTTTACAGTAAGCAAAGTATTGAATAATGATAGGTTAACGTGGTTTTTATGATTTTTCATCACACTTGCTCGAAAATGGTGAAATGACCTATGGCGCCCTAGGGCGTAATGGTTTTTTTCTTTAAATTTGAAACGCTGGTTCTGTTTTACTCTTATTTGTCATGTTCAAAGGAAACGCCAACTTACTTTTTTAACTTTTATCACTGAAATATTTATTTTAAGATAGCTGTTATTGCAAATACATGTAAACACATATTTCGGTAATATTAATTAAATGTTTAAATAGTGTATTTCAGTATTTTGCAAATATAAAATCGTTTTAGGTCTTTACCGCTATGGTTTCCGAACGTGACTTGACATTCGCATTGTCTATGGACTTATGTCACTAATGTCAATTTCTCTTTTAATATTTTCTGGTCATACTGGGTCGATTAGTAAGGTTGTTTAATTAAGATTTCCTCACAAGTGTGATGTAATAGTACATTGTGTATCTAGGGCGGTAAGTAAGGAATTACAAACGAGTGTTTGTTATAAGCCCGAGGTGAAACCGAGTGCTTTAATAACACGAGTTTGTAATTCCCTTACCGCCCGTGGCACACACAATGTTTTTCATCACACTTGTGAGGAAATCTGATTAATATAACCTTACTAATCGTCCCAGTATGACAAGAAAATATTAAAATAGAAAGTGACATTAGTGATATATGTCCATAGACAATGCGAAATGTCAAGTCTCGTTCGGAAACCATAGCAGTAAAGACCTAAAACGGCCATTTTAGTTGATTTTATATTTGCAAAATACTGAAATACACTATTTAAACATTTAATTAATGTTACCGAAATATGTGTTTACATGTATTTGCAATAACAGCTATCTTAAAATAAATATTTCAGTGATAAAAGTTAAAAAAGTACGTTGGCGTTTCCTTTGAACATGACAAATAAGAGTAAAACAGAACCAGCGTTTCAAATTTAAAAAAAAAAACCATTACGCCCTAGGGCGCCATAGGTCATTTATGGCCCGCAGAACCTACGTGTAATGACACCATTTTCGAGCAAGTGTGATGAAAAACATTGTGTGTGCCACGGGCGGTAAAGGAATTAAAAATTCGTGTTATTAAAGCCTTCGGCTTCACCTCGGGCTTATAACAAACACTCGTTTGTAATTCGGTACTTAACGCCCTAGAAACACAATGTACTATTAATGTTAATACTAAATAAGTAATTTAATGAGTATGTCCTTATCTAGAAAAGGTCACAAAACCAAAAGAGACCGCGAGATAACTCTTATCTTGCCAATACAGCTCATCCCTTTACCTACCCTAATCCAGGTACGTCAGGTACTCAGGTAACTCGATGTTATTTTTCATCGCACTTGCTCGAAAATGGTGTTATTACACGCAAGCTCTGCGGGCCGTAAATGACCTATTACGCTCGAGGGTGTAATTTTTTTTAATTTCAATACGCTGGTTCTGTTTTACTCTTATTTGTCATGTTCAAAGGAAACGCCAACTTACTTTTTTAACTTTAATCTCTGTAATGTTTATTTAAAGAGAACTGTTAATGCAAATAAGTCCATGTAAACACATATTTCTGTAACATTAAATAAATGTTTAAATAGTGTATTTGAGTGTCATTTTCAAAATACTGAAACTTATTCAAATTAAAAAAAAAACATTACGCCCTAGGGCGTAATAGGTCATATACGGCCAGCAAAACCTACGTGTAACAACACCATTTTCGAGCAAGTGTGATGAAAAATCATAAAAACCACGTTAACCTATCATTATTCAATACTTTGCTTACTGTAAAAAATACTCGGTTATTATTCGAGTATTCGATTCGAATTCGAGTTTAACCGTGGAAAAACCGATACTCGGTTTTCGGTTATGGCTGCATTCCCTAGCGTCAACCAACCGCTTAGACATGTCTTTAACTGTGCCGATGGGCTCCACAGACCAAGGGTCTCAACACCAAAGGCCATAAAATGGTAGTTGGTGTTGACGCCTCTGTGTTTCCGGCGTTTGAGGGCTTAGGCCGCATCGGCCGCCGCGCCGCCTATTCGTGGTACCATGGACATGGGACGAAGCCAGCGTGTCCACGCATGTTGTGTCCCATACTAGCAGCCGTCCCATCTTCCACGGAATCAGCGACATCCCGTCCGCCCTTTGCATTTACATTGCAGTTAGTGAATACAAACAAATACCAAATCATCAATGATCACATCGCTTTTTCATTGCGTATATAGCGTGTGTCTTTTTCATTATGTCAGCCTCAGCAGTCCGGTGCTGTAAGGCGCATCAGTAATGTCTGGAATTACTTTTGCATCACCCCAGGTGTGAGAGATCTTTTCGTAGTAGATTAATTGACATGGGATTGAAATAATTTTGACTGAAGTGATTATAGGCAAGCAAAGGAACCAGAGAGAAATACAAGCTGTGTATCAAAGTTGAAAAAGGGTTTTAGTCTCTCACAAACACTCAACTTTTGACTTCAACCACAAGAAAACAACATGATGTGGTACCAATCAATCACATCACCTGTCTGTTCTGTATTAGTAGATTTAGATCACTTAGGGAAAATTGTCTACACAATACGGGCAGTAATAAAGGAAGCGCCAGATCGCATATTTATACTTTATTTATAGTATATAAATACCTGTACACTAAAACACTTATTACTGCCATGGGTGTGTAATATGCTAATAAATACTTAGGTAAACAGGAGTTTTTTAAATGACACAATTTCAAGGCTTTACTAGACTCAGCTTTGAAAACAGCTACTTGACATCCCAGTCTCTATATTATTATTTCGATTATGATTGTAATTTTTAGTTGCTTTTTCTTTTTCAGGATCCAGGGGGTCGGCCGCTCAAATATTCCGGAGGCCGTCTCGACTCCGCCATCGATTACCTATCGAAGCAGCAGGAGCCTCTCAATGGAGTCCTCAAAGGCAATAATCTCAGCGCGCTCGGCACTAAACTCATCCGGAAGCCGAGCTTGGAGCGCGAGATCGGCCTGCACCGCGGGAGCCCCGCGCTGGACTCGGGCGCCGGGTCCTCCCGCTCCGGCAGCCCGCGGCAGAGCGACGCGCCGCCGCTACCGCACGAGAAGCTGTCCCGCCAGTACTCGCCCTCCGCCTTCTCGGAGCCGCCGCCTCCACCTCCCCCGCGCTGCCCCTCCACGCCGCCGGTGCCGCCCTCGGTGCAGCAGCTCATGAAGCGCATGTCCCCCGCGCCGCCGCTGCCGCCCGCGCGCGGCACCAGCCCCGTGCAGCCGCGCCAACCAATGGTCGTGCAGAACGGGCCGCAAGCGCAGCAGCAACTCTCGCAGCAGATCCAGGCGCTCAGCATCTACCAGACCGGCGCCGAGCTGCCGCCGCCCTACCCCCTCTCCGGTGTGCCTCCGCCGCCCTCCTACTCCGTGTCCATGCAGAACCGGCAGAGCCCCACGCAGTCGCAGGACTACCGCAAAAGCCCCTCCTCCGGCATCTACTCGGGCGGCACGTCCGCCGGGTCGCCGTCGCCCGTGACCGTGTCGCCGGGCGCCGGCCCCGGCGGCATGACGCGCCCCACGCCCGTGCAGCCGTGGACGGCGCGCCATGCCGTGCAGCCGCCCATCATCATGCAGTCCGTCAAGAGCACGCAGGTGCAGAAGCCGGTGCTGCAGACGGCCATCGCGCCCGTGGCGCCGCCGCCGGTGTCGCTGGCCGCGCCGCCGCCGCCGTCGTACGCCTCGTCCATCCAGCAGAAGGCCTCGCAGACCCCTCCCAGCTACCCGCTGGCACCGAAGCCGCCGTCGCCGGGCGCGGTGCCGACGACGGAGCCGCCGAGCTATGCCATCACCATGCAGGCGCTGGCGGCGCAGCGCGGGATGCAGCCGGCGCCGCCGCCGCTGTACGGCACGCCGGAGCCCGACGCGCCCGCGGCGCCGGCGACACACGCGGCGCTCGTCAAAAAGTTCTCCGACTGCGACGCGAAGGGAGAGCCCTCGCAGGCGACGGAGGGCAAGTGTCCGAACCAAAACTGCACGAACAACCTGCTGAAGGACGGGACGCACGCATCGGGCTCCGACAAGAGTTCGAACGGTTCGACAGAGCGGCGGCCGGCGGCGCCGCCGAAGAAGATCCGGCACCAGTCCCCGATCCCGGAGCGGCGGAACATCAGCAAGGAGAAGGAGGACGAGCGCCGCGACTGCAAGGTGCGCAACTACTCGCCTCAGGCTTTCAAATTCTTCATGGAGCAGCACGTCGAGAACATCGTCAAGTCGTACAAGCAGCGCCAGTTCCGCCGGCTTCAGCTCGAGAAGGAGATGACCAAGATCGGGCTCAGCGTCGAAGCGCAGTATCAGATGCGGAAGATGCTGAGTCAGAAGGAGTCAAACTACATCAGGCTGAAGCGGGCGAAGATGGACAAGTCGATGTTCACGAAGATCAAGCCCATCGGCGTCGGCGCGTTCGGCGAGGTGGCGCTCGTGCGCAAGATCGACACGAGCCACCTGTACGCGATGAAGACGCTGCGCAAGGCCGACGTGCTCAAGCGCAACCAGGTGGCGCACGTCAAGGCCGAGCGGGACATTCTGGCCGAGGCCGACAACGAGTGGGTCGTCAAGCTGTACTACAGCTTCCAAGACAAGGACAATCTGTACTTTGTGATGGACTACATCCCGGGCGGGGACCTCATGTCGCTGCTCATCAAGCTGGGTATATTCGAGGAGCAGCTGGCGCGGTTCTACATCGCGGAGCTGACGTGCGCGGTGGAGAGCGTGCACCGCATGGGCTTCATCCACCGCGACATCAAGCCGGACAACATCCTCATCGACCGCGATGGCCACATCAAGCTCACGGACTTCGGCCTCTGCACCGGCTTCCGCTGGACGCACAACTCCAAGTACTACCAGAGGAATGGTGAGACTTTTACCTTGATTACCATATTTTTTATTACCATATTTTAAGTTTATTTTCACACACATCTCAGTAGACGAAATTAAAACTTTATACACGATGATTTATGACACGATGACAATTATAAATTAAAACACAAGAGAAAATTTTGGATTAGAAATTATTATTTTTTACATCAAATGCTTTCGGGTTAATTTTGTGAAAGGTCATTCACATTCCAACTTTCTGTTTGCCCTCGTAATATATTTAGAACTTGTTTCTGTTCACGTCCCAATAAGGCGAGCATGCTTAGCTTAGCGTTTCCGACGAGGCTAATTTGAATGACGCATCTTCGCCATTTACATTTTAATGAGTCCTTTTATGGTGAAACGCAATTCCCAGTACGTATTAAAGTTAGGTTTCGGTATAAGTAGTACGGTCAGCTGCAAGGAAAAGTAACCCCCTTGCCATACTAAAGCACAGCACGGACGTATGACAGGGGGATTCCTTTTCTCTGCAGCTGACCGTACAATATTATTGCAGTGTATTTCATTCTTTATCTACATCCATATCATAATTTCCCTACAATATGCTCAGGAACGATACGCAAATGGCCTATATTAAGAATCCCGTACCTGTGGTTGCATCTTAATTTTTACATTGAAGTATCGATAACTGATACTTTAATTTTCTTATTGCACCGTACAAAGTGAAGTTATAAAATAAAGTAAAGTAAAATAAATAGTTTTAACTTCTTATTATTTGTTTTTTGTTCAAACTTAGTTTTTACACCTACAAATAAGTTAATAATACCACTGGAAAATGCAGGCCATATTTCTACATATTGTAGAAAACTTATGATATGCATGTAGATAAAGTTATGTATGCGACTGTACATAATTAGGCATTAAAACACTCGTGTGATCTTATTATGAAACTCGCTTTTGGCTCACCACGGCAGGTACTTTGCAACGCCCTACTGTTCTGGCAATGTTACCTTGAGATTACTAATATAAAAAAACTATAGATTAAACCCAAAACTACCCTTGAGGCTATCAGATATTTTTCCAGAATTTTTGCAAGTTTATGCCACACCTGGCCATAAAGTGACTTTTCGCACGCTGCGCGTACGGAAAAAGCCGCTTTCTGGCCAAGTGTAGGCATAAAATGATGTACACAACACGGGAGGTAATAAAGAAAGCCCTCGATCGCATATTTACGTCCCTCGCTTGCAGCTCGGGCCGCAAACTTCTGCGATCTCGGCCTTTCTTTGTTTTACCACCCTAGTTGTGTAATGTACTATTAAGCGATGTGTTAACCTGAGTCATAATCTATCTGTACACCAAATTTCATGGAAATCGGTCCGGTAGTTTTGCGTGATGCTCGCACAAACAAACAGACGAAAATGTCAAAAGCTATTTATTACTTGTTTCTTAGTTTTTTTTTGGGAAAAAACTTAAACGTATTTACAAACACAGTATTTTTTATTTATAGATACTGTAATGCGTTCCCGTGACATTCCAGAGCACGGGCGGCAGGACTCGATGGACCCGGTGGACGGGGAGTGGAGCAACCTGAGCGAGTGTCGCTGCCACCAGCTCAAGCCGCTGGAGCGGCGGCGCAAGCGCGAGCACCAGCGCTGCCTGGCGCACTCGCTCGTCGGCACGCCCAACTACATCGCGCCCGAGGTGCTGCAGCGCACCGGTTACACGCAGCTCTGCGATTGGTGGTCCGTGGGGGTCATCCTCTACGAGATGCTGGTCGGCTCGCCGCCCTTCCTCGCCGCCACGCCCGCGGAGACGCAGCTCAAGGTACAGCCCATTATACAGTAGTTGGCCTAGTTTCGTTATAGTACATTACACAACTAGGGTGGTAATACAAAGAAAGGCCGAGATCGCAGAAGTTTGCGACCCGAGCTGCAAGCGAGGGACGTAAATATGCGATCGAGGCCTTTCTTTATCACCTCCCGTCTTGTGTACATAATTTTATGTCTACACTTTATGGCCAGATGTGGTATAAAGTCGGTTTATTATTCTGGGACCTAATATAGTTTGATTCGGACTTATACAGGGTGGAAAAAATCTATGGGCCCTGGAGGGGAACTACGTTAAATCCTTTAGTTAGCTCATTTTACTAAAAGGAAACATTCCTTTATGTTTTAAAAGATACAAAACTGCATTCAAACTTTTTTTTCAATTCTCTTGGCTTTTGTAATGGAATTGATGGTAAAATAAAATTAATGATACATTTCACAATCTTTTTTATTTGTAAGACCCAATTTTTATTAGAGATATTTTATCCTGAACAACAGTCCTATCGATTAGTAGAATAAAATAGTGAGTGGTTATTTTTTTTAATCTTTAGCTGGTTCGATTCCCGGATGATTAAAAATAAAGGAATGTTTTCTTTCAGTAAAATTAGCTAACTAAAGGATTTAAGGTAGTTTTCCTCCAGGGCCCATATATTTTTTCCACCCTGTATAACAGTTGGCTTAGTTTCGTTAAGTCGGTTTATTATTCTGGGGCCTAATATAGTTTGAACCGGACTTACATATGTCGCAGCCAACTGGTTTAGTTAGCCATTTGGTTAACTGCCTAGCATTTTCACTAAACTATGACCCGCCAGCAGGTCGAAGAAGCCCCGCTGCGCGGGGCTTCTATTTCTGCTCTGAGGGACACAAGCTGCCTATCAAACCTAACTCTGTGTGTTTAATGAAAAGGCTAGGCAGCTAACCAAATGGCTAACTAAACCAGTTGGCGCCGACATATAGACGTACTGAACCTAAGCCCAGTAGTTTCATCAATTCGGCACGTGTTCAGTTCTTTGGTCCTTTTGCAAGCTTTTCTCCCACCGTTCGCTACGTCCGCCCTGTGCTCGCGTGCCTGCATTGATGTGAATTAATATTGTTTTTTTTTCTTTACAATTCAGTAATCGGAGTATTTCCATAACCTGGTGTCTCTTCATTTTTATTTTCACGTCCGGGGTCATCCATAAATTACGTTATATTTATCGTCAATAGTTTTCGTGAAAATATAAATCCCTTCCCACTATATAATATTATAAATGCGAAAGTTTGTGAAGATGTTTGGATGCTTAGATGTTTGGATGTTTGTTCCTGTATAGAGGGATAACAACTGGATGGATTAAGATGAAATTTGGCAGGCAAATAGACCAAGTCCTGGATTGAAACATAGTCCACACCCCCACAAACATATCCCGGTAAAGAGTTCCCTTGGGACAGTAACGGGTATAACGCGGAAAATGGTAGTAAATTATAAAAGCTACGAAATTAAGTGAGGATCTCAGTTTATGTATGTATTTAAAAAAGTTGTACACACGCAACGGTCATGTTAAATGTATTCACTCGACTGAAGGCGGATATCGTATTGCAGGTGATAAACTGGGAGAGCACGTTACACATCCCGGAGGCGGCCAACCTTAGTCGCGAGAGCGCCGACCTCATCCTGCAGCTGTGCTCCGGCCAGGACACGCGGCTGGGCAAGGACGCGGCCGAGGTGAAGAGCCACCCGTTCCTGCAGTCCATCGACTTCGACAAGGGGCTGCGGCGGCAGGTGGCGCCCTACATCCCGCGCATCGAGTTTCCCACGGACACGTCCAACTTCGACCCCGTGGACCCGGACAAGCTGCGGGGATCGTCGTCGGACTCGACCACGGACAGCGAGCTGCTGGACAACGGCAAGACGTTCCACGGGTTCTTCGAGTTTACCTTCCGCCGTTTTTTTGACGACGGCGGGCCCTACACGAACAAGATCAACCTCGATGACGACGCGCAGGGCCCCGTCTACGTCTGACCCGCAGTGATAAAGACGCTGAGACTAACGCGTAGGATATTTTTTACAAAGTGTGCGCCTTTGACTCTCTCTATTAAAACGATAGTTTTTTGTAACGTAACGAATGTAACGTATTTAAAATTAAAAACCGTATTGTTAATAATCCCGGTGATAATGTTGTAATATTGTATCGTTATGTATTTTGTAAGAGTAACATTATTTCTGTAATATATGTGGCGGATGGCCGCCGGGCGCGCCGCGCCTCGCGCGGTCCCATTCGGTGTATACTATTTTTGTAACTAGAGAAATTATTTATGAGATAAGAACAAGCTTACTTGAATTAGCGAATGATTTGACATTGACATATTTTCTTATGTATTTATGGAAGTATATATTTAGGTCGCTTATAGATGTGTGTATGTTTATATAATTGTAAACCGTCACCCGCGAAGTCATACGAGTGGAACCGAGTCGAATGTTAATGCTGGTATACGAGAAGTGCTTCCAGTCTAGCCTACGGGACAGCTCATATAATGTGCCTTAATAACTGAATGTGATTTTTACATACAAGATATTTAGGTGTTCATACTTTTGATAGAATTTTGTAACAAACTAAGCTGTGAATTCAGTTCCGTGACCGCGTGGCTCGGAGAGTGCAATACGTATTTATTTCTGACGAGCGAGTTTGCGCGGAGCTCGGTGGCAGCGCCGCGAGGCGTCGCGCCGTAGCTCGGTATTGGTACTATCGGTTTTCAGTCAAACTGTAAAACGTTCAACGTATTAATAAGGATTTCGTTTTCACTAACAATATCCCAATTTTTATATAGTAGCCGCTAATATAACATAACAATAGAACAAAACGAGGTGTGATTAGCGATACAATAATATAAATGCTTGTTTCGAGTCTATTGGGGACATGTTCATGTACAGTACGGTATAAACCAGCAAGTCACGTCAACTTAAATTATGTGTTATTGAATGTAAATTGTTTTATTCTGAAATGAAACATGCTTATAAGTAAACGAAAATTAAATCTTTTCTTCTGGCGTCTTATTATTTGGTAAAGCATTCCTTTTACTTTACCGTTCTGTTCAGTAAGTTTTGACAATAAAGCTCTAGTTCCAAACAACTACCCCGTACGGGGCTGTTCATTAATCACATGATCTTCGTTCGAACAATTTGTTGCCTGCACTCCCCCTTGGCAATTTTTGGCATGTTTGGGTTAGTCTGACCCCCCCCCCCCATATAATATCACGTCACATATTTTTTGCGCAATAACTTAGTGTTTTAGGACTTAATTATGAAATCACACAAGAAGTAGTCAAATATATACCTGCGCGTAATGTTTTACACCAGCGGTTGGCAACCTAACAAAGTCACGAAATATTAACAAAGTGCGGCTGGCGTCAATTTCGTTAGCTACTATGTGGCCCTTGGCTGCTGAAAGGTTGCCGACCACTGTTTTACGCATTTAGGTACTGTCTTATTTTATTTTTATTTATTTATTTATTTTATTCAGGAGAACCAACAGCTATTACAATACAAGTAGAAACTTCAGTAGAAATACAGAGCCAATTACAGGAACTCACATGTAGATGTCTTGTTGTAGTGTGATACTACCCAGCACGACCACGGACGATTTTGTTATTTCTTTTGCGGTACATATTCACGAAAAAAAATGTACTTTTTTGTACTATTCATTAAAAAATTTGTACTCGTACGGTTTCGGAGTTGTGAGATAGACGTTGTGGTCGTGCTAGGTAGATGCTACCTGGCACGACCACACTCAGATCGAGGTTAGCTTGATAGTCGAAATAAATGTACTGAAATTGTACTATTTTGTACCGAGTATAAAAAAATTGTACCGCTTCCCAATTTAAAAAAAAATAACTTTTTGTTTCGCGGAGTACAGCCGACGGAAAAGAAAGCGGTACAAATTCACGAAAAAAAATGTACTTTTATGTACTCTTCATTAAAATGTAATAACTCATACGGTTTCGGCAGTGTGACACAAAAGGTGGGGGTCGTGCTAGGTAGATGCTACCTGGCACGACCACACTGACATTGAGGTTAGTTTGATAGTCAATATAAATGTACTGAAATTGTACTATTTTGTACCGTACATAAAATAATTGTACCTCTTCTCAGTTAAAAAAAAAAGTCCCTCAATGGTTCGCGGAGTACAGCCGACGCAAAAGAATGAGGTACAAATTCATGAAAAAAATGTACTTTTAGGTACTTGTAATCAAAAAGTAATTACTCATACAGTTTCGGCAGTGTGACACTAAAGGTTGGTTAAGGTTGGGTCGTGCTAGGTAGATAGATGGTTCCTGGCTCGAATACGCTGATATCGAGGCGAGTTTGATGGTCAAAATAAATGTATTCTATTTGTACAGTTGAGTTCATAAATATATGAGCATTTCCTAGGCTTCAATAATAAATGTACATGGACCGGGACATATTCATCTGAGCAGATTTCTCAATCAAAAATATATACAATATTTTGGATAATCAATTACTTAGAAAAACGTCGATTATACTAGGTAGTAAAAAATAAAACTTCATTTAACTGTTAATAAAATTAATTTATACACTTAACTCAGCCCTGACTAAGCACGCGCCCACGACGCGGCAATGCTTGCCTGTGGTGCGTCCGTACACGGCGCGCACACATGCGCACTCCCGATGTACCTTTTATCGGAACATAAACTACCGTATACCGTGACGCTATGCTTGCGGTGCGGTTCACTAGCTTATGCCGAGGCGAGACTATGCCACTCCGACTGTCCGACACCAACAAATGCGCGTTAGAGCTTCTTACAAAGGATACGTCCCGGTGCCGAGCTGTTATGTGTGCGACCACCTTAATTGTTTTTGACAAACGTCATACCATTGCAACCCCCTGGCATTGGAATGATAAGCAAAGAAATGATGCAACTTATACAGAATTCCACGCGTGGAAGTGAGAAATACTGTTACGTTTGTTGTCCCTTACCCGAATATGCGTTTTTGAAGCCTGCAACCGGCTTGTGACTGGTAAATTTGGGCAAACTGGCAGCAAATAAAGAAACCCAACCAAATTAGATAGGATATAATAATGCTGAAGTGCTCTATCTATGTATGATATTTTATTTAGTCGGGCTATAAATATCTCCTATCCAAAGGTATACGCGAAGGTCATTTTTATCTTATACTCATTCTATATAATTATCATTGATAACTTCATAAGACTTAAGATTTGATTTATGAAAACAGCTTTGGGTTTTATTGCAAGTGAAATCCGTAAAAAAGTAGGTTTAGTTGCATTGCAAAATGTTTTACAATAGCTAATGATTCTGATCATGCGTTGTTCATCATAAAATGTTGAAAAAAAATCACTATTTGTGTTTCCAGTGGGGGATATAGACCGGTTATTTGTCCAGCAGTGGATATGCAAGGCTAATAGATAGATTTGTATCTACTTGTTTTGTTTTCCATTTACAGTCGCGTCTAATAAATATTGAAAGTATAAATTTCAGAATTGTCCGGCCGAGGCATTAGAATAAAATTCGTTACCATATTTTTAGGCCTGACCTTAGGCTAACAATTCGCTTCAAATTTCCCCTACTTTCCTCTTCTGTAACGGCAGCGGTTTTTGCTATAACCCTATCACATTTGATATGCTGTAGACTGTAGACACAATTTGAGCACATTTATTTTGTATTGTACCGTGGCCGTGCCAGGAACAAGGGACCACAACCTGTATCACAATACCGAAACTGTATGAATATTTGTTTTTTTTTATGAAAATTTCAGTCAGCTGCAGAGATAAGTAGCGCCCTATACTAAGATGTATGACTAGGGCGGCTACTTATTTCTGCAGCTGACTGTACATAAAAGTACTTTTTTTTCATGAATCTGTACCTCTTTCTTTTGCGTCGGCTGTATTCCGCGAACCTTGAAGTTCTTTTTTTTTAAACTGCGAAGAAGTACTATTATTTTTTGCGAAGTACAAAATAGTACAAATAGAATACATTTATTTTGACCATCAAACTCACCTTGATATCAGCGTATTCGTGCCAGGAACCATCTATCTACCTAGCACGACCCAACCTTAACCAACCTTTAGTGTCACACTGCCGAAACTGTATGAGTAATTACTTTTTGATTACAAGTACCTAAAAGTACATTTTTTTTCATGAATTTGTACCTCATTCTTTTGCGTCGGCTGTACTCCACGAACCATCGAGGGACTTTTTTTTTTAACTGAGAAGAGGTACAATTATTTTATGTACGGTACAAAATAGTACAATTTCAGTACATTTATATTGACTATCAAACTAACCTCAATGTCAGTGTGGTCGTGCCAGGTAGCATCTACCTAGCACGACCCCCACCTTTTGTGTCACACTGCCGAAACCGTATGAGTTATTACATTTTAATGAAGAGTACATAAAAGTACATTTTTTTTCGTGAATTTGTACCGCTTTCTTTTCCGTCGGCTGTACTCCGCAAAACAAAAAGTTATTTTTTTTTAAATTGGGAAGCGGTACAATTTTTTTATACTCGGTACAAAATAGTACAATTTCAGTACATTTATTTCGACTATCAAGCTAACCTCGATCTGAGTGTGGTCGTGCCAGGTAGCATCTACCTAGCACGACCACAACGTCTATCTCACAACTCCGAAACCGTACGAGTACAAATTTTTTAATGAATAGTACAAAAAAGTACATTTTTTTTCGTGAATATGTACCGCAAAAGAAATAACAAAATCGTCCGTGGTCGTGCTGGGTAGTATCACACCTTGTTGTATTAATGCATGAAAATCGTAAAATTGAACGTCAATATAGTCAGACATAGTTTGTAAACTACAAATTACAGTGCATATATAATATACTGAAAGTGCTCGTCTAATTGTCTATTTAATTATTTTTTCGGAGCCAAAGAAAAATACACGTGATACCTCCTCACATCCCCCGTCCCCAAAGTTAGTTCCATTCTTAATCTTTTGTTCCCCCCTTCGATCATCACATGATTAATGAATGATCCCTAGATGATAGCAAGACGGAATATATAAATTATTCATATGTCAGGAAGTGGTTTAAAAGATTAAAAAACTGGGTATTCCGTGACGATTTATTTTTGGTAAAAATTAAAAACAAAATGTCCCTTAGTATTTACAGTATAGTAATGTATATAGAACAAAGTCGGGTTAGTTACACCATTTATAACTAGAGAACGGGTGAACCGATTTTTATGATATTTGATTTTTTGGGTTTGTCTCTGCCCCAAATAACATAATAACTATTAAAAGAAAAATCAACGTCGGAAGTCGGAACGAAGTTCGCCGGGACAGTTAGTTTCTGATAAATTGTAATATTTTAATTTCAAGAGAGTATCTACGATAGCCATGAATTACCTATTTACAACTTACACCATTATACAGCTCAACAGAAACGTAGGCACTAATCCTTTTTTTATACAACATTTAGTCATGTTCTTTTTTGATTTCTTCAGTTTGGTATACTTCAGATGAAAGTATTTATCCATATATGGATTCTTAGTTGTGAGGTAGTAACAAAAACTCCTGCACCCTACGGTTGAAGTCTTCGGCGTAGCGCAGGTGGATGTTATGTTTGCCTTCTGGGTACAAGTGTATTCTGCAAACAATACAATAAATGGTTACCTCTAAGGAATGCAAATGGAGATGGAACATGAAGAACAAAAAAATATCGCACACAATAGTCAAATGGACTCTCTGGGAACTCAAATTTGTAATCAGTCAGAAAACTTAATAAAGTAGCGCCACCATACAGAAGACAACTGATTATTTCATGAAATGATGTACATGTACTGTTTATGGCTGTACGTACCTGTACTAGAAAACGAGCTAATGGACATTAACTGTGGCTCTGCTGTGGAGGATACTCTGTAGCAGAGCCACTTAAAAGGTTCGGACATGCGCCTTCAACCAGAGGTCGTTCGAATCCTTGCTCGTACCGATGAGTTTTTCGGAACTTATGTACGAAATATTATTAAATATTTACCATTATCTTTTCGGTGAAAGAATAACATCGTGAGGAAACCTGCATACATCCGCGAAGAAACTCAAAGGTGCATGTGAAGTCCCCAATCCCCAGTGGTATAGCGTGGGGACTACAGCTCATTCACTCATCTATGAGAGTAGGCCTGTGTCTAACAGTGGGACTTATGTAGGCCGATGATGATGATGATGTCTGTCTGTTCCGCCTCTATGTCACAATCATTTTATTTGCAGTCTGTTAAATAAGCTGTTCATTTTATTCACCTTGAGCCCTTAATATGGGTGTGTAAATGTGACACATGCGAATTAGTAACCATGGGGTCCTTTTCACCATACAGTATCAGGGTGGGGGCGACGATGTTCTTGAGGAGCTCGGTGCAGATATCGCCATTTTTGGCATTGAATACTGCCGTCATAGAATCCACCCACTCCGCCCAGTACTTGGCAAACAGCTCTTCACCATATGCTTCTATCATAGGCTTCCTCATTCTCTCTGACCAAGTTTTGATATCTTTGGTTTCTGTAACATTACATTAATTAAATTACACTTTATTAATGCACACCAAAAATTCGATGGAGCCTTCAGGCAATGAGAATGATTATAACAAACATTTAAAAAATCTTAGCCAATATTTGGTCCCATTGCCAAGTGATATCTTTTAGGAATCATTTGGATACACAAATAACTTAATGAATTTACCTACTTAGTATTTTAAATGTTTTTTTAGGCATATGGTTCAATTCTCTTTTTTTAGACACAACTCAATACTCACATTCAAGTGTCTTTACACAATTTGTTTCTCATATCGACGGTGGAAAGGAGAAACCCTTTAAGCGACATTTTGTAAAGTTTACTGGAGACCATTTTGAAGTAAAATTTTATGAATAAAAATTCATAGCCCATTTTCTAGCTAATTTAGAGAGTTGACTTCTATAGACGAGACATATTATGTAAAATTGTAATAGCTATTAAACAATAATAATGTCATTCTCCAAATCTTAGTAACCTCAGGATTAAATGTCGCTTAAGTGAAATCAACCTACAGAAGTCCCCGGAAAAAACCTTTAACCAACACCACAACTTCATATAGAACCTAGAAAAAGCAATTAAACCTTTTAGGACAAATTTATTACTGGAATATTGACTTAACATGTTCACTGTCCCCATACAAAAAGGAAGAAACCCCAGGGGAAGTGACCCCATAGTGTAAGCAAGGACTCCTGAAAAAACCTTCATGACCCCACATAGGAAGCTCCGAGACAGAGGAATGTGTTAAGCAACTACTATTTCTTTATACATTCAATAATTAATTAGAATTCAAAGTGTACAAGATTATTGTTTAAACTTAAAATAATGGTGACTGCAGCTCAATTAATGTGTTGCATGAACCCCTTCATCTCTTCTAAATTCTTGCACTATTTTTAGTACCCTTTAAGCCACATAAAAGTCATCAGATCGCCAGATTAACCCGGCTGAAATGATGCAGGAAAAAAGCTGATTTCAACAATATAAATCTCTCTTTTGCCCATAAGTCTCTTAAAGGGTTTCTTCTTTATCTGTCGACATGTATTATTTGAATTAATATCAAATATCAACATACTTTGGTATAGTTCCAGTTCATGGGGTAGGATGAGGGAGTTAGTTCCCCACACCACCAGCTTCTGCACAGAGTCTGGATACTTGGCTGCGTGGATCATGCTCACAGTTCCTCCATCACTCCAGCCTAACAGAGAATACCTCGAGATTTTCAGAGCCTTCAACAGAAAGTTAGATCCAATAAATAGGCTATTGCCAACTTTCTTTATCCACTAACTCATTGAGGGAGTTTTTGGGGGATATCTGTCTTTAGTAGTGGATGTCTTCTTTGGAAAGTCAATAAGGATAAAAAAATAACTTGTTTTGGCAGAGGCATTAAACCACAACTCCAGGCTATTTACTACTTATTTGAGTACTTTAAAGCTTTGATTACAGTGAAGTATACTTACTTTCATAAAGTCATAAGCGAAATGAGCATCTTTTTCGTAGAAATCTGCAGAGAACTCCCTGATAGGTGGTCTGCTCTTCCCGTAGCCTGGAGGGTCCCAAGCCACCACCGTGAATTTCTCGCGGTTGAATCCCTCCACCTGAGGTTTGAAGTCCGTCCAGATGGTGCCCAGCGCCCCGGGAACAAGAAGTATGGTATTCGGCCCATTACCCACTTTTAAATAATTCACATTCCAATTTCCAACTTTGACAGTTTCTTCCTAAAAAAACGAAATTGTTTACCTACCTTTAAGATTTCACGTCGTAAGCTTAATTAAATTAGTTATACTTATACAAAGATTACTTTTGGAACATTTGTTGATAGGTTAGCGATACTAGCCAATTTATGGCTATTGAATCGTATAAATGGAGACAGCCATTTGTTTAATTTTGTCATCATTTCGGATTTTAGGTGCGTAATATTTTTTCAATGTTACAGGTTGTAGTCACACTATCGACAGACGAAAGTTATACTATACTAGTTTGTTATCACTTCTTATCAGTATGTAAATATGTAAGTGAAGTGAACTGAACTGTTCGAGTGTTCGCATCCGTCAAAGTCAAAGTGACGGATCCGATGAACTATTTATTAAGCTGATAACACACATGTGTTCGAATTCGTAAATCCGTAATAATGAAATAGGTGTCATGGAACTAAGTTATCTTTTGAATGACAGTTTCATATAGATACAGCTTATAAATTAACGTTATTAGCGTATATTTGAGTGTAACTAGTACATGACACAACTAGGGTGATAAAACAAAGAAAGGCCAAGATCGCAGATGTTTGCGGCCCGAGCTGCAAGCGAGGGACGTAATTATGCGATCGGGGACTTTCTTATTATCTCCCGTGTTGTGTACATAATGTTATGTCTACACTTGGCCAGAAAGCGGCTTTTTCCGTACGCGTAGCGTGCGGAATTAGCCACTTTATGGCCCAGGTGTGGCATAAATGTCATTTTGCGCCAGATTCATAGACATTTTTCTTTGAAACTGTGCGTCTATGTTATTATACGTCAATGTTTATGGCAATATTACCACCACCATGTTGTATTGTACGATCGGTCGCGAGTCGACGGCGACGGATTGCAATGGCGTAGCTACTTACTAGTCTAAGATCCGAGTATAGAACGACCTTCACCGAACTGGTTAATGGATGAAAAGTATTTTATATTAAATTAAATATGTTAATAAATATATGGGTTGCCTAAAAAAATTCAGTCCAGAACAAGGACCTTAAAATAAATAGCCGGACGGAGGCTCGCCAACAGAGAACTGAAGCCATTTCTAATGCGCCGGCTGCTTGTACTTAAAAGCCGCACGCACACATAAACTAGTTTTTTTCTATTGCGAGCAGCACACACAGATAGGTAGCCGGCCGATTAGACATGCTTCAGTTCTTTCTTTGTTAGTGATGCTCGGTCCGGCTATTTATTTGAAGGCCCTTGGTCCAGAATATGATTAATTAAAATTTTAAGTTAAATTTGCACCTGGTTGGTATGTGATGCTAAGGAAACGAGGTGCAAACTTAGCTTAACCGGTTAGTATGAAGTTGGCACGAGTCGGGTCGGGGGGTTCACAGAATGAGCGGATTTTTGGTTTAGGGGCATTTTAGCACATAGCAAGCCGCGCCGCTCCGTGAGTTCTTCACCTACGTGCGACAGAGAGGTCCCAGCGAACCATCCCATGCGATAGAAGAGTGTTATGTGCTAAAATGCCCCTTAACCAAAAATCTGCTCATTCTGTGAACGGAAACCCGTGCCGACTTCATCCTAACTTTCTCATACTAACCGGTTGAGCTAAGTTTGCACCTCGTTTCCTTAGCATCACTTACCAACCAGGTGCAGATTTAACTTAAATTTTTAATTAATCACATTCTGGACTGAATTTTTTTAGTCAACTTACTTGCAATATATTTATTAACATATTTAATTTCATATAAAATTCATTTCATCCATTAAACAGTTCGGTGAAGGTCGTTCTATACTGGGATCCTCTACTATACTGGAGGGCTAGGCGGTGCAATGCATCAGAACCCCTAAACTCACGGTGGCCCTCGCTCGAATCAGGGCGAGGTTTGGCCTAGGTACCATGCCAAAGATTAAACTTTCAAAAATTTCTCTTACCATAAAATCCAACTAGTTTTCATAAGAGCCCATTTTTTTTCTCTCTTACTCACTGATAAGTTGCTATGTGCGGCTTAAATTAAGAATATGGTCTTGTTTTCTCCGATTCAGAATTCGAGGTTTTTAAAAATGAACTTCACTCGGGTTTTTGGGGGTGAGCAGTGAAAAAAATGAGTATACCTTCGTACGTGTCTACCGGTGAGCATTTCATTTGAAAGATTGGTCATTATTTGAGCCTTGAGACGTCCACTGCTGAACATAGGTCTTTTCCCCAAGACTTCCACAACGAACATCGCACGCTTTTCCTCTATCTACTACCGGTGAATTTAAACAGGTCGCCAGAACATCCTGTGGGAAGCCGACCCACGCTGCGTCCTCCGGTTCATGGTCTCCATTCGAGAACCTTTACACCCCATCAGTAAATGTTTCGTCGAGCTTGTGCTCAGCCCATTGCCATTGCTTGTTAATGTTAACTTAGGTAGTTATGATGTCCGTTACCTTCATGGACAATGGAGATATTTCTAACCTGGCTAAAATAAAGAGAAGAAAAGCGGGCTTCGGTATTGTTTGTTATTATACGTCAATGTTATAACCTATTTAGTTTGGTCGGGTTTGTCTCATTGCCACCGATCTGCTAAAATTCACCAATCAGAAGCTGGTGGCAAGCTTCAACAACGCATAGTAAGGGACAGGAAATGTCACAGTCACGCAAATGTCACATGTTCTATGGATTTCCTAATTTCTGATTCGATCACGTAAAAAGTCGTGTAAATTGGTATTGAATAAAAAAACGAAACCATACAACTAGTATTAAAATTACTTTTATTATAAGTAGTACATAAGACACTTCCTAGCAACATTATCTAGCATTAAGTGAAAGCAATACAACCGTAAATCGGTTAACATAAATAAAACTTGTTTTAATACCTTCAGACGAAATTGAACAAATCCGGTTGTGACTCCGTAACACTTCAGATTAATACTTGTTATTATCATTTCATTTTGTACAATTGACTTTTAATGGCCATTACAACAATGATAATAAAATAATTTTCAAATAAAAGTATGCTTGTGTGGACCTGCCTTAGGTATTAATAACTTTTTGTATCACATACTAACTGGGTTCAAAATAAATTTGGTAATATTTGTATAGAGGACAAAACTTTCGTGGGTTTAGAATTAGAAGTACACCAATGAATTAAAATGCAGTAAATAACCAGTTGAAATATAATCAGGGTTATTTAACGATACACCTGACATGATCTGCCGATCGACTCGTAACCTAACAATATGTGAAATAAGCATTTCAATGCGAACCCAACCACACATTCAGGCACCTCCATCACTCAAGCACATCCTGTATATAAAGATGATCTCAGTACATTGTTGTTTGATAAAAATAAGTATTATTGTATTGTCATATAAATAAAGTTTTATTAGAATCAGCGGTGTTGAAATTAGTATTATTATTTATAGGCGTATAGTGTAACAATGATATCGTTATATTTATTGAGATTGCCTGTGACGAATGCAAATAAAAGAAGTACGAGGTAGTACACATCAGACATTTTAATTCTGCACTCGATCCAGGCCATGCTTGTGACTTTGAATTACATCGTACTACGTCTTATCAGCTCGCCGTTCGCTGCTGGCTAAGTGACAGTCAGTGAAAAAATCCCTTGTAAATAAGTGCACAGAGTAGAGTAACAGTCAAGTAACGGTATTGAGTGTTTGAATCTCGAAGTACGATTGTGTAGTCGACAGCGACCTGAACTCTCTCTGATAAAGGGCATCACACACGGCGAAGATACTTTAATATTTTATCTTAAGATAAAATATCGCTCATTATACAATTTGTATGAGCTATCACACACGGCTAAGATAATATATATTTTCATATAAAAGTATCTTAAGATACTGAGCGATGCAAAGATGTCATCTTAAGATGCGCAATGTGTTAACATGATATCTTAACATACAAAATATATACATATTACAAGATCTTTATACAGAGTGTGCAGTGAATATCGGAATCAAAATGGAATTAATGATATTTTATCTATTCAACAACCTTTTCTCACGAGTTTTCGTGATTGCTCGTTGTATTTTTTAGTTAGTGATGCCCTTAAGAGTTAATAACAATATACTGAGAGCATTAACGAAGTATGAACTAGTCGAGTTCGCCAGCGTTGCAAGCGTCCTGGTAGGACTTGCCGGAGGACTGTTCGGGGTCGAGCTTGATCATATCGTCGATGCGTAGGATGGTGATGGCGGCCTCCGTGGCGAACTTGAGCGACTTCACCTTGGAGATGGCGGGCTCCAGCACTCCGGCGGCCAGGTTGTCGCGCAGCGTCCCCTCCGTCAGGTCTAAACCGACCCACTTCAGGTTCGCGTGCTCGACCTGAAACGAGTAGTAAAAATGTAGTTTTAAGTTTAATGTAACGCATTAATGTCCCAATTATTGTAATACTTAATATTTTTGAAAAGAGAAACTGGTGAGTTTCTTCCGGCGCTTCTTCTCACCAGAAGGTCATTACCCGAAGCGCCAAAAGAAAATAATAAAATCAGACACGTAAAGAGCCCTCCTATGCCTGTGCAGAAATGAAACTTTACTTATCAAGTAGCTAATCCTATGGAGACTACGGCGAGATCCTGCCTTCTGGACAGAGTTAGTCATTTCAAAAGTTACACGAAAAAAATCAACCAGTGCTTATTTTTGAGATATTTGCATTAAAAAAAAATACTAATAATGGCGTAACTTCTTTGAGTGACGTCTTCCCACTTTTTTAATCGCAAATTACTTGAGCGCTTGACGTGGCTTGACACTTCATTAAAAAATAATTTATTAATGATGTAACGATTCATAATTTTGCCGATACGATACCGATTATTGTAGTAAATAATCGGCGATACCGATATCGTAGCTAAACAATGAAGTATGCACCTCAGACATTTGTATGTCCTTATTATGCCTAAAACTTGGTTATATTTAACAGGGACTCAACCTTGAAAGTGTAAAATAAATAAATTGACAACTCAAAATTCAAAGAAAATATTGATTATGAAACAAAGTGATAATTAACAAGGTAATTATCATTGCACAAGGTAATTATTAGATACATAAATGAAGTCAGTAAATGAAATTACTTTTTGCAGATTTTTTTTAAACAGCAAATTTTTTTGCGCTTAAATATACGGCGATGTCGATATATCGGCCTGCCGATTATATCGGTATCGGAGTCGTTACATCCCTAGTATTTATTTTATGTGTCCGTTTGTACAGCCATTAAAAAAAACCCTATTCTCGCTACCTACCGCTGCAATATACGCACCTTGGTTTGCGAAGAGTTGTGGTAGGCGCGCAGCTTGGCGACGAGGTCGGTGGCGTCGCGCGCCGCGTTCACGGCGAGTGTCTTGGGGATCACCAGGAGCGACTGCGCGAACGCGGCTATCGCCAGCTGCTCGCGGGAGCTCTGCAAACATTTTTTGTTTTAAATTTAACGAAAATAATCGCCATTTTTCGACTTTACATCAAATTGAATATAGAAACTCTACGTGGTGCGTCTGTAAATTGAAATTATTGTGACGAAAATGACTGAAAGCTACATGAGGACAAATGGGAGACAGATATCAAACATTTTAGGTCAGAAATAGCTATCCAAGGATGATGATGTGATACGTTTTACTCTACTATGGTGAAGTAACATTTTTCATAATTAATGAGGTCGTCTGTAACTTAGCGATAATATCGTCGTGTAACCGCTAAAACTCACTCATTATACAAGGTGAAAATTACAGAGATAGTCCAGCTTAGACTTTATTATCAGTGATCGGCGATCGCTAGCATTTTATGTCACTTTAACGTCAAACGTAATGACTAATATGGATAAGCCTGTGTCGATAGAAATAAAACAAAAATTTTAAAATTTTATGCCACACCTGGCCATAAAGTGGCTTTTTCCGCACGCTGCGCGTACGGAAAAAGCCGCTTACTGCCTAAGTGTAGACATAAAATGATGTACACAACACGGGAGGTAATAAAGAAAGCCCTCGATCGCATATTTACGTCCCTCGCTTGCAGCTCGGGCCGCAAACATCTGCGATCTCGGCCTTTCTTTGTATTACCACCCTAGTTGTGTAATGTACTATTAATTAAATCCATGTTATACTTTCGTCGAAAAATTGCTACCGGTCTCCGATCACTACTTATTATAATAGAGGGGGAAAGGGGACAGTAATCTTTCCGTTATTTCTTTTTTTCCATAACGATTTTTGGTTGTCGTCTCCATCTCGCCGCCGTGCGCGCCGCCGGCCGCGTGTTCCTACCTGGCCGGACCACCAAGCCGAACGAGGTTGTTGTTATTGTGAAAAAAATGTACTCTTTATGTACCTTTATGTACCACATTAGAAATTAATTGTACCTCTGCAGTTTTAAAATTATAGGTCAACAAAAGTGTCCGGCTGTGTAGTGTACTTTCCAGCCGACCACTCGTAGATCTACTAATATACGCAATTTGAAGCAGTAATTCGAATTGCAAACAAATGTACCTATTATGTACCCATGAAAAAAACCTAATTCGTTTAAAAAAAAAGCTCCTAAAAATGATTTTTACATAAACCGAACATTTTGAGTTGTAGCGCCTGTGAAAAAGAAATAGCAACGTGAGCTTGCCCACTCGCAATGTAACACGTTGCTATTTGTTTTTCACAGGCGCTACAACTCAAAATGTTCGGTTTATGTAAAAATCATTCATAAGAGCTTTTTTTTAAACGAAGTAGGTTTTTTTCATGGGTACATAATAGGTCCATTTATTTGTAATTCGAATTACTGCTTCACATTGCGTATATTAGTAGATCTACGAGTGGTCGGCTGGAAAGTACACTACACAGCCGGACACTTTTCTTGACCTATAATTTTAAAACTGCAGAGGTACAATTAATTTCTAATGTGGTACATAAAGGTACATAAAGAGTACATTTTTTTCACAATAACAACAACCTCGTTCGGCTTGGTGGTCCGGCCAGGTAGGAACACGCCCGCCGGCCTGCGCGAGTTATTATACTGTCGGCACTGACCAGTGTGGTGGCGAAGTTCTCGAGGTAGATGGAGAGCGCGGCCTCGACGGCGCCGCCGCCGGGCGTGAGTTTGCCGGACTCGAGCACGCGGCGCACGGCGCACAGCGCGTCGTGCGCCGACCGCTCCATCTCGTCGCAGTACGCGTCCGTCTATATTATACTGTCGGCACTGACCAGTGTGGTGGCGAAGTTCTCGAGGTAGATGGAGAGCGCGGCCTCGACGGCGCCGCCGCCGGGCGTGAGTTTGCCGGACTCGAGCACGCGGCGCACGGCGCACAGCGCGTCGTGCGCCGACCGCTCCATCTCGTCGCAGTACGCGTCCGTCTATATTATACTGTCGGCACTGACCAGTGTGGTGGCGAAGTTCTCGAGGTAGATGGAGAGCGCGGCCTCGACGGCGCCGCCGCCGGGCGTGAGTTTGCCGGACTCGAGCACGCGGCGCACGGCGCACAGCGCGTCGTGCGCCGACCGCTCCATCTCGTCGCAGTACGCGTCCGTCTATATTATACTGTCGGCACTGACCAGTGTGGTGGCGAAGTTCTCGAGGTAGATGGAGAGCGCGGCCTCGACGGCGCCGCCGCCGGGCGTGAGTTTGCCGGACTCGAGCACGCGGCGCACGGCGCACAGCGCGTCGTGCGCCGACCGCTCCATCTCGTCGCAGTACGCGTCCGTCGGCCCGCGCAGGATCAGGGACGCCGCCGTGCGCGCCGCCGGCCTGCAAGAGTTATTGTTATAGACCAGTGTTTTTCAAAGTGTAGGTCGCGGGGGTCGCAGGGCGTCTAGAAGCCGGTCGCGAGTGTCGAAAAACCTCAGGCGAAACAAAAAAACTCAAAAGTGTACATTCAGGTTAGAAATCGTGGAGGATAGAGTCGTTAAATATTTTTGCATACATAGGAACTTCCTTAAATCCTTTAGTTAACTCATTTCGAGCGATAATTCTACAAATATAAAACAAAGCCGGGTTAGGTACACCATTTATCCATAACACGAGCCTTATTGAGCTTACTGTGGGACTAGTTCGATTTGTGTAAGATTGTCCCCTAATATATATTTTTAACTCGAAAACGGATGGACCGATTTTTACGATTTTGGATTTGTCTCTATCCCCAATAACTATGAATACCATTAAACCAACCACCATTATTAAAATAAAACTAGACTGTCATGAATGAATGCGAGCTTACAAGTTACCAAAAGTTTTTTTCTTCCGAGCACACATTATGGCGTACAGAATCCGCCATATTGTTTTTATGATGACATCATATAGCCTATGACACGCGGGATAACTCAGGGATGCTAACGATACCTGAAACGCCTAAATCAGTTTAGGGGTTTAGAAATTATCGTGAAACAAAGAAACCCACATACATAAATACATACATGAACCCTGAATATGTATTCAACCTACTGTTTTTGGGCAGTCGTGTAAAAAATTATAAATTCAGGGGTGGAACGAAGTTCGCCGGAAGTGGCCGGGACAGCTAGTAAATGATAAAGAATCCGTCACTGTCACACTTAATATAGATAAAAAGTGGAAAATGGAGATAAATAACAAATGAAACCTCTAAAGTTTAGATCCTAAATAAAAGGTTGCAAACGCTTTGTCATCCAGAGGGCTAACATGTAATACAAGTACATGCTGCTCTCTTTACTCTTCGAATCCGAATACGACGCTTTAAAACAATAGTATATTAGACGACAGATCGCAGATCTTTGGGATCTGGGGATTTCGTTATAACCGACCGTTACTAAGAGAGAATGTCGCTTACTGGTCAGGGGAAGACGTAAAATTATTCCCCGACCGGGAAGTGAGATACTCTCTCCGTGTAGTTGACCGACTGAAATGGAAATGCCACTATCTACCCGAAATGATGTAAAAAGTGTGCGCGGGGCAGCTGGAGTCGGATGTAAATTAGGAATGTACTGGTCTACTGACCCTTTGATGAGGATGAGCTGGTCGTCGCAAATCTGTTCCTGCACCACCTCGGCCGCCTCTCCGATCATGCTGGGCTCGAACACTTCCTCTCCTGTCAATTCAATATCATACAATGTCAATATTGTTACTAGTCGATGCCCGCGAAGGTAAAAAAGTCATCACTTTCATTTTTGCTTCACGATGGTAAGATAAAAAGTATCCTATAACCATTTGGAGATGTCCAGCTATTCCTGTGCCGAAACTGGTTAAAATTAGTTCAATCGTTTCGCGTGATGTGGTTACAAACACCCCAAAAGTAGATATATTTTTTCTATTTAATGACCTCCAAATAACCAACATTTTCAGAGGAAAATTGCAGCAAATTCAAAATATTGATGTGGTCTGGCAACCCTCTCTTTCGAGTTTGGTTTAGAGAGGTCGGAGAAAAGTTCTACAACAGTTCTGAATCAAAATTGCTACTAGTTTTTCTACTTCCAAAACTCAGAGATTCTTTTCAGTCCAGGGGTTTACTCTGGGATAATACTCTGATATTCATAGGTGCTATGTTCTAAGGCTAAACTGGCACTAACCGTCCATATTGGTCAAGGAAGTTAAGAAGGCTGCGCCGGTGGCTTTCGCGATTCTCTTGAGGTCTGTCTTCTTGCAGCGGCGCACGCCCATGGCACCGGCTTCCACGAAGTACTTGAGGCAAAGGTCGTCGATGCCACCGCTGCACAGCACCACGTTCACTCCGGTGGCCAGGATCTTCTGCAGACGCTCCTTGGTGATGTCCAACTCGCGCGATCTGATCGCCTCTAACTTCTCTGGGTCCGATACTAGCACCTGGTAACATTATTTTGTCAAAATCTAGTTTTATTTTTGTTCAGAGAAATTCAATAAGAAGTAGTAAGGTAGTTCGTTGGCGGTATTTACGTTATTGTCATAGCGCTGTTTATTTTTATTCTCTCCCTGTAAAATGTATTTAGATTTGTAGTGGTTAAAGTATTTAATCTAATACCTTTTTGAAAATAGAAGTTTAATGGGTATTTAAATATAATGTATAAGGTTTTTAATGCACATCATTATGGTCACAGAAGTTGTTAATTTTCAACTAAACTATAGGTCTACTATTTTACTAATGGTAGCTTTCTAAGCTAAGATGTCTTGTAGTGTTACTTAAGACTGTTTGTTTCTTAAATAAATAAATAAAAAACAATCAAATAAGTGCAAGATAATAACCAAACTATTTGTATCCATTAATTAAAGTGCCTTGGTTACGCCTAAAAATAAGGCAGTTTGTGGTCTTTCTGATCTGCGCAGACCTTTCTTAGACCATATGGTAGTTTGGTATTTTAAATTATGTGCTTGGCCCCATAAGTACACAGTACCATTTATATTAAGGTCCCCACGGCTGTTTTTGCTTAATAAATACCCTTTAGTCTCTTGAAATGAAATGATAATAACTCATACCGTCTCAATTAATAACTGGAAGAGAGTACTAAACGCATGGGGAGAAAAGTGTCCAAAATCTTTCAAACTAAGTAAAACATATCGCTTTCTCAGCCACGTATCTACTCGAATAGTTTGATAGAAAAAAACACCTGTGTTACCAGTAGAAAAGTGCGATTTTCCTATGAAACTATTCGAGTAGATACGAGGTTGAGAAAGTAAAGGAGCGATATGTAGGTACATGGTTATTACAAAATCAATTATTATGATTGATCAACTGACCTGCACACCCATCTTCATCTTGGTCTTTTGAAGTGAGAAGTCCAAACAGGCGATTTTGGCGTTGAGGATTTTCTTAGGCATAGCCTGGGACGCCACCGTGCAGTTGAGGGCGTAGCCCTTGACCAGCACGCTCTCCCGGGCGCTCCGCCCGTGCGCCTTCAAGATGTTAACTGCCTTGATGGGGTATGCTGCGTTGCCTTTGGGGTCTGTAATCTTTATAGCCTGCGCAGCGTCTACCACCATTTCGGAGAAGAAATCTGCGTCACTGGTGTCGAGGTTAAGGATACTAAGAAGGAATATTGGAGATTTTGTTAATTTGTTTGTTTGTATGCTTTCAGTGTTGAGAAAATTATGATCTGTAGACACGACATACTTTACGAAAAACCCATTATGGACACATTTCGTTTTCTTTAGATCAGCCTATCGTCATAAATAATCAAAATTCCAAAAGGAAGAACTTTTAAAGTTTAAAAGGAATTTATAACGAATACATTCACATAGGTAAAAAGGCCAGAGAAAGTAAGATTTCTAGTTAACAGTTGTATTGTTACACAGTGTATTTATTAATATTGAGATAAATAACCTTTAAGGCACGAACTAAATCGCGTTTCGATGGTGGAATCCGCGCGCCCTCAGCGAGATTTTTAAGTGTGTCCGTGTGACAACATTTCAATCTCGCGGATTCCGCGCCACTGACGAAACGCGATTTATGGTTCGTGCCTAAAACAAACTAAAGGAATTCACAAAAGGATACGCTCCAATAAGCTTTGAAGACATGGTGGTTTTGGCAGCATTGATGATGGAGGCACGACCCAGGGACTCCACTGTGACGGTCAGGTTGTCCTGGATGTACTTCACTGCCTCCTTGCACGCCAGTCGGTAGCCTGAGATGATGCTGGTAGGATGGATTTTGTTCTTGACTAGGTCATCTGCATTCTGGTGGAAATTGTTTACTAATGTTTAAATAGTCAGTGATGTAAAATATAACTTTATTGATTGCACAATATGAACACCCAAATAGATGAGCAATTAGTATTCTTTTGAATTTGGTTCCTTAGTGCCTCGCTTTTGGCAGCGGGGTGCAAGAGCCTCTGTCAAGAAAATACTGGATCTTAAAAATTATTACTCAACAGTATAATGTAATGTATAATGTTTATTCACCTCCCTGAAAAGCATACTGCTGGCGCATAAGACACCTTAGGTAAAGGAATGCAATTTTTTTTCCCAATTTTGATCTGCGATCAGTAACACTATAAGCAGATTGGTTATCATGTCGAGTGTGTCCTCCAGTGAGGGCATCTACTCATTTAAATTATATATTGTCATTTGTTGGATTGGAGCCGCATTCAGTCTGCGAATATATCTTTTCTTTTCAGTCTTTTGACGTGACAATGTCTTATAATTCGATGGAGCCGGCTGCACGCACGAAAAAACATGACGTATGCGGCGTTACCTCGCTCTGAGGCGTTCCATTGTCAATTGTTTATTTTCTTATGACGTTGTCACGTTCAACTATCGTCAGTAAACCGACTTTACAGACAACCGATTTTTTTATGTAATCCCTCTCTGTTAGCTTCGCTGCTAATTCATTTGGATGTCGTATTAGTGTTTCTTGGTATTTTTTTGTTAAATTGTTGATTTTACTGTATTTATATTGATTTAAACTTTCACGATTTTCACTCATTATTATAACAAAACGGGACTTAATCGCGTAAAAACATGATATTACCTCGACGTTTCGGACGTGCCGTGACGTCCATGGTCGCGAAAGGACTGGCGAGGCGGGTGTCAACATCTTCTAGCCGCGCGGGTTTTCCGAAGAATTTTTTGAAGTGCGGGTAGTTCGGAAAACCCGCGCGGCTAGAAGATGTTGACACCCGCCTCGCCAGTCCTTTCGCGACCATGGACGTCACGGCACGTCCGAAACGTCGAGGTAATATCATGTTTTTACGCGAATATTTACTGTATTTATATTGAGGAGTTCGTGGATTCTAAAACTTTTTTGGCTTCGCAGACGTAGGTATGCAAGATTCCTCACGATGTTTTCCATACCAAAAACCTAGTTATAAATACCGGGACGCTACCTGCGTAGACACACTAGCCCTTTCTCATCTCCACGGAACCTGCAATAATGCAGGTGCGGCGGCCGTAGCAGCCGAAAAGCTTAAAGCACATAAATACAGGGGTCTCGGCGCCGAGTACAACTTCGTACCGTTCGGCGTCGAGACCCTTGGCCCGTGGGGCCCCAGCGCCTACCAGCTATTCAAAGAAATGGCCAAAAAGCTGGTTGACGTCACAAGGGACCGAAGAGCTGGCAGTTTCCTCGCTCAGCGCATAAGTATAGCGATACAGCGAGGAAGCGCTGCCAGTATCTTCGGCACCATGCCGAAGGGACCGAATTTTTTTGTTGTTTTGCATTCTTTGCAAGATTGAGATGTTGGAGTTACACGCACTTCCCCAAAGCTGTATGCCGTACATCCACACACCAAATGAATGCAAATTATAGATACAATAGATATGTTACCTTTAACAGTTCTGCAGCAATGATGACAACAGAGGTGGTGCCGTCTCCAACCTCCTCATCCTGCAGCTGAGCAAGTTCCACCAGTACTTTGGCTGCCGGATGCTCCACCTCCAACATCCTGAAAAGGAGTTGTATCTATGTTGTATTTGATAAACTATCCTCCTAAGGCTCACGGTTACTACCTATAGAACTAATACAAATGAGTTTTAGACTTTTGTAGTAAGATTTCAATTTGAAACACAAAAAGGGCTCTGGGCCTTCAGAGGCAATAGCAACCAGGGCGTGACGTCAAACCTCTTTGAGGGAAAGCAGGAGTAAAGTTGGTTTACATTATCTACAAGCAAAGTAGAATAAAGTGCTCAAATGCCTTAAATACCACGCCGAGAATCAGGTTGTACAATCGCACAAACTGTTAACTTTGTAAACGAATGTCAACTTTATTGCAACATGTTAAAGTCTAAGTCCAAGGTGGTCAGTCAACTGTGGCTTCGTTTGTCCAGAAGCTATGTAACTGAGAGTAACATAAATTACTATGATCACAAATAGTATTGTTTTAAATTGGATGGTGTTATGCATCATCGAATTTATTTAATTACGTTGAATTTCCACAGCACTTAAATCGATAATGAATAATGGCTACCGCGAATAAATTTCGCCGATAGAGGCGCTAGTGTAGCGTGTGGTCTCCGAAATATCTAATATCACTATTTGTGGGGCTAGCCCGGGTTTGTTATTAGAATAATGTTATCAATATTATGCAATATCTGAGATTATTTACGGCAAATATGAGTTACGGGTCAACACATGGCTTTGAGACAGTTTCATCATTCGGAAACTTAAATGTCCTCTTTTTTCCGAAATAAAGGCAATACTGGCTCGTGACTGGCTCGATAATCGATATTTTATGGTACGGTTTTAAGGCATTAAATACGATTGAAATGTAAACTTCGTTTTCACACTCATAATAATAAACTGACAGCTATACTACACTATTTAGCTATACTATTTTTATATAAGTTTGCAATGTAATTTTCTTTTGGTGTGCAATAAAGTATGATTGTATTGTATTGTATTGTATTGTATACTTCAGGACCCTACTTGACAGTGGTGCCAACTGGTGAGCACAAAAACGGTAGCCCGTATTGTTCTGTTATTCTGTAAAACTACGACACTTCACACAAAGTGCTTTGTACTACAGTAGCGTGCGAAATAATAGCAGTAAAGGCAAAATTACAGATTTAAGATGTAAATATAGCTATTATTTTATTATTATATTATATTTATAAATAATTTGTATTATATTTGAAAATAATGCAGATATTTACTATTTCCAGTCTAGTAACAATAAATCAGTGTCAGTACATACTCTCAGTGTCAAAGAAAAGTATGCAATGAAAACATTTTAAAGACACTGCTATTTATATGGATTTTTTTTTAAAGTTTTCGAGATACAGGTTCGATAATTGAAACTTTAATTGTTTCAGTGGCCAACACAAGCATTCTCTAGGTGAATAGTTTCTTAATATCATCCAGGACGTTTTTTGAGCATGTCTTGTTTTGGAAAAAAGTATGCCAGGTTCATAATGCTGCTATTATTTTACAACAACTATAGGTACTTTTCTAATAGGGATAGCTAAACAGTGGACAGTTCTCTAGCAAGCCTTTTCCTGAAAAATATAGTTTGAATCTCTTTAAGTCGAGAGTGAATAGGCATTATTTGGGTAAGCAAGCTATATCATCATCTTCATTGTCACTTGCTTACAGGTGAGATTGAACTCAGTTGCTTGACTACTATGAATAAAAAAAAAATCATACTTAAGTATAGTAGCACCATCATTTGTAACTGTAACATCTCCAATGTCATCCACTAGCATTTTGTCCAAACCCACAGGGCCCAGTGAGCTCTTCACTATGTTTGCAATGGCAGCAGCAGCATTCACTGAAATAATATAATTTCTTTTTAATAGTAAAATAGGGTTTAATTTAAAATGTGTGCAATATAATATTGTATATTGTGGTGATGGTGATACATAAAAGGTTTTCTGAAATATCATCATGATCAGCATTCCAACCCAGAGACATCTACAACTGAACATAGGACCGTCGGACTTCCACTAAAAACTGGAGACTTACCAGTTTTTGGCAGTTTCAAGAAAACTGTTGTGTGACGTCACTGCTCAACACCATGGAATTAGTGCCTTATTGACCAAACAAACCAGGGTTCGAAATTATCAAGATAATAACGAGCCGTGATAATTATCCGATAATTATCGGATAATTATCACCAGTATTAAAAGATCATTCGTTAAATTGTTTCATAAGAAATATCGATGGTTTATTGTTTCAAAACAAAAAAAAAATGTTTAATTTTTTTTACATAACATAAAATACAAATCAACATTAATGTCATTAATTAAAGGTAGATTCAGTGAAAATCGGTGCTCGTCAGATTTGACAGATTTGAAAATAAATTACTTGACCAAAGAAGCCAAAGGCTTAGAATATAGTTCTATTTCACGGGCGCAATTTTTTGTTATTATCAATTGATAATTATCCACCTGTTATTATCACGATAATTATCGTTGATAATTATCCTTTCGAACCCTGAAACAAACACAAAGCATTTCTGTTTCAGCTTGGGCAAAAATGCTTTTATATGCCTGTCTGGCTGTTCTCATCTATAGGTTGAATCTCTCAACAGATTCTTGTGAAGTCTTGTGAGCAAGTCAATAATTATATTGTTTTTTTTTTGTCTATGAGTCATGGGGTTTGATTGATTCGCGAGGTCTACAGCTCACAGAGCCACAAGATTTTGGTTAGGGTGTAGCAAAGGGGGGCCGTGGACTTAACATTTTTTTGAGTAAAGTGGTGTTATTATAACGCCAAGTTTTTAAGATGCTATCGTATAGAGGACGCTAAAATAAGCATGTTTTTTGTAAGATTTTAGTGACCATCATTTAAAAATCGTTGATTGCACAAAAATGAGTGTGGCTGTGGTAATTTATCTTATCTATTTATATTATTGGAAAATACCCTGTAAATAAATAAATAAAATAAAATAATTTATTTCTGTAAGTAGGCCCTCAAGTGCTCTTTTACATGTCTTACATTATTTTGTCTTCTTTCCTTTTTTCCTATTCATAATCATGTAATAAATAACGTAACACGCAAGTAATTTAGTTTCTTTTCCTGATTACTAGGTACTACTAAATTATACGGAAAAAAATTAATAACATGGCCATTAAAATATTTTTTCTGCCCTTAAAGATATCACTAGTCAGTCAAAATTTTTACATCCATTGTATAACCGGCTCTGACAAAAAAGGTTCTACGCCGCAAAAGCCTTTTAACTTTAACTTTTTTCTAATGGAATAGGTTATTTCTTTGAGGGTAAATTAAAACTAAGAAAATTAACTATTTATGACTTATTGTAATATTTTCAAGATTTTATGACAGTGTGTCTAAGTTTTTTAAGATAAATCACAACATTTTAGGAGAAAATCATAAAAGTAAAACCATAATGCAGCATTGCATGTGATCTACCGGATACCTCGTGCGGTTTATGTTTGCGTGTATTTCAACTTTATAGTTACCATTTTGTGTCCTGACTGGGGCCCCAGAGCTTCTGGTCCCTGCGACGGATAAAGGTGCGGCAATTGTAGACATTTTTATTGAAATATAACACAAAATTCACTAAAACAATCCGTCCGTCACACTATTCAATTCTGGAAGAATGAACAATGTTGCCAACCTAAAAATATGGATGACACACGAGTTGTTTATTGCCAAGCGAAAAATTAGGTATGTTCAGAAACGAATACTCTAACTTCCAAGAGTACACGATCAAAATTAGCTCACGCGCACCTAGCAGGCATTAGGGCGATTCTCCGAGCGTTTTGACCGCGCGGTTTGACAATCATTGTTGCCCGACGATTATCTGGGGGCACGGCAGTGCCCCCGCCAAGTCGACCGCAACAAAGGCACGGCCGTAGACACAGTGCGGAAAGAGAATAGGATTAATTTTGGGGGGCGCTGTAATGCTTTTGTACCGTATGTGCCGTATTTTCTGTTCTGTGGCCATACTGGTTATGTTAGTTCCGTTTTTCGCCACGCCTATTCTCTTTCCGCACAGACTCTATCATCCTTTTCTCGATTTACTGTAACGAAAGGACAAATCGTGACAGTTTTGATAAAACTAGACTTAAACTCGGAACTGTTTTTCGGTTTCATAAAAAGTTAACTCTAGGCATCGTTTATTTGAACAATATTTACTGAGACAATAATGACGAAAATAAAACGCTGTAAAAACGCTGAATATTGGCCCAGTACTTAATTGTAATGTCATTCGCTCATGTGCTAGAGTCTGTGCGGAAAGAGAATAGGCGTGGCGAAAAACGGAACTAACCTAACCAGTATGACATTTTTTTTTTGCAAATACGGTAGAAAATCATTACAGCGCCCCCAAATCTAAAGCCTATTCTCTTTCCGCACAGACTCTACAGCCGGTTACCGAGATATTACGCAGCAGGCTATGTCCGCAGAAGCAAAGCATAAAGACAACCAAGTAGTTCGTCTTGGGCGTTTAGGAGCGCGCGACACGTATTCAAGGTCACGGCACAGGGCTGCCACCCGTTGGTTCTGTAAAATATCATTCAATCTGAACATGTAGTTTAAGAACTATTGCACGTCAAAGTTCCTTAGTTTTGTCACTGACTCACCGATCATCATAATTCTAAGGTACTTTAAGCAGACCTACAAGCTCCAAATTTTAAACATAGTTAGTTTTTAGCCTATTAAGTCCTTAAAAACCTAAAAATGTTGTAATTTCAGTCACAAGTGCACACATAAGTTTGTAATCCTATACAAATACATGCGATTACAAAGTTTTGCAGTTCAAATTGAAAAGAATGGATTGGAATGTAATAATTAAAGGAAGACCAATAACAAAAAGAAATGAGATCCCATCAAAAACATTACGTAAAAAGATGAAAGTCTCACAACGCAGTTCTCCTACCACAAAAAAGTTTTGAGATGTAAAGTTAAACCAAGTCAGTACCGGGGGGGTATCAACAGAACTCGATTTCTACCGACTTGCCTATTATTTAACCGTGGAGGAACACATTTTATACATATAATAATGTTTTTGATGGGATATCTACTTACTAGTTGCACAAATAAAAAAATTGTGTTACATCCTGTATTCATTGTTTACAATTAGGGATGTAACGATACACAATTTTGCCGATACGATATACCGATACCGATATTTGTAGTAAATTATCGGCGATACCGATACCGATATCTTAGCTAACTAATGAAGTATGAACTTCAGATTTATTATTTGTATGTCCTTATTATACCTAAAACTTGGCTATATTTAACAGAGAGTCAACCTTGAAGGTGTGAAGTTAAAATAAATAAATTGTCAACACAAAATTATCTTTTTTATTATGAACCAAATATACAGGCTGAATTTTAAATCGTGAATCGTAATATTTTTTTTTGAAGTCTATACATAGTTAACAATAACTTACAATGCTTTTAAGCCTAAATTAAGTACGTTTTTATTTTGTCCACTTTTAATTTCATTTATCCTAATTTTTAAAATCTCGTGGTCACCCTACATTCATGTTTCGTACTTGTCATGAAAATTTCAACATTAGATATCCAACCTACTAATATTGAAGTTGGCTGGATAGAATTTTGGCACGTATTGTCAATAATGTCAACATCCTCGACACTGTCAACATAAGTATTAAATCGTATTTACTATTAGCAGAATTGAGTGGCAGAGGTATTTCGTGTCGTTGAGAAGAAAGGACGTAAATAAAACCGTAGAATCTTCCGATGTGGATTTATTTCTTCACGAAATATCATACTACAAATTAGGCGTCAATAATGGACACGATGATTAGCGATTAACATATTCAATTAATAAAATAATTAAGACGGCACAGAAAAACACACATAAGCGGATAGCGGATCGAATGAGAGAGCGATTTGCATGAAGTGCGTGACAGACGTCACTTTTGACAGCTTGTCATGTAGAGCATAGATAAAACAATATTTCTAACACTCCTCCTTATGCTCTACATCTGATAAAGTACATGCTCTTTATAAAAAAAAATAGAATACACAATTATAACTAAATCATTCTATCATGCATGACTCTACCATTTCTACAATATGGACGACTCTACATTCGTTAGAAAAAGAACTCTATATTGTATACAAACATAATTGATTAAATCCGCTCTTTAGTAGACAAACACAAGTAACATACTAAATTATACACGAAATTAATCATACTATTCTAAGATTCAGGTCAGATACACAATTATAATGCTTTATTTTACACAGTGGTTTCGTTAAAACGTCAGCTACCATTTTATCGGTTGGTAAGTATTTAACATTTATTAAACCTTGTTGTACAAGATCTTTAACGAAATGGTAGCGTAAATCTATATGTTTTGTTCGTTTATGTGAGTATTCTTTTACTAGTAACAATTTCTGAGCACTTTGGTTGTCATTGTATACTATAATATTTAAAGTTTTGCCAACAATTTCTGATAAGAAATTTCGAACAAAACAAATATCTTTGCACACATCACTGATTGCCACATACTCGGCTTCCGTACTAGATAAAGCTATGCATCGTTGTTTCCTAGCTTCCCAGTTAACAACGTTGCTACCCATCTTTATCACAAAACCTGTGTAAGACTTACGGTCACATAGGTCATTGGCCCAATCTGCATCTGTATAAGCACATACATTTAAATTATTTCCTTTATTAAAATGAAGTCCATAATTTAAAGTTCCTGCTAGGTATCTCAATACGCGTTTTGCAGCTTTCCAATGATCTATGTCAAAGCATGTGCTATATTGGCTAAGTTGGCTACAAGCGTATGATATGTCAGGACGTGTACAGACTGACAAGTACATTAAAGAACCTAACAGTTGTCTATACTTATAAATGTTTTCATCTAAACATTTATTATCTGACTTATCAAGCTTAGAGTTTACAGCTAATGGTGTAGATACATGTTTACATTCACTCATATTAAACTTAGCCAATAACCGTTTGACATAATCTGTTTGATCTAATATTATAGAATCCTTATGTCTAGTTACATTCATACCTAGACAATTTTTCAGCTCGCCTAAATGCCGAATTTCAAAATGTTTTTGTAGTAACGATAAAACATAATCTATGCAGTTGTTATGAAATATGTAAAAATCATCGACATATAGAGCTATTATTATGTATTGTGTCTCTGACCTCATTACATAAATACAGGGCTCACACTTGCTCTGTATATAGCCATTTTCGGACAATACTTTATGAATCTTAGAATTCCACATACGGCTTGCTTGTTTTAAGCCATATATGCTTTTCTTTAACATACACACTTTATTGCTATCACAATTATTAAAACCTTTTGGCTGTTCCATAAAAATAGTTTCATCTAATTCACCGTGTAAGAAGGCTGTGGTAATGTCAATATGGCTACACTTTAAATCAAGTTCTGTTGCAAGAGAAAATAGCATTCTTAAAGTACAATGTCTTACTACAGGTGAAAAAGTATCAGAATAGTCTATTCCCTCTTTTTGACTGAAACCACGGGCAACTAGTCTGGCTTTATATTTATTAAATTTCCCCATAGCATCATATTTTGTTTTAAAAACCCATTTGCATTTAATGACATTACCTTGCTTCGGACGATCAACTAACACCCATACCTGGTTTTTGAGGAGAGAGTTATACTCACTTTTCATGGCATTACACCAATCTTCTTTGTCTGGAGAACTCATTGCCTCCTCGTAGGAAATAGGATCATCTAGTGAACTAGCTGCAGCCATCATAGTGAACAAGTCGTAGTCTGCAAACCTCTGTGGCATTTTACCTCTCGTTGTACGTACTAGACGCCGAGTGCCAGACGCGCCGGACGTTTCCGACGCAGTCAGCTCTCCTCCTTGACCTGCTGACCCTGACTCCGGCAGAGAAGGAACTTCATCACCTTCGTCAGAGGACTGGTCTTCACCAGTACAGTACTGATCAGACAGTGGTGACCATAGCGGCGGTGTTTCCGTATCTGAAACATCAGAGGAACTATTAGACTTATCACTAATATCACAGTTTGTTTCTTTCGAAACGGGACTAGGGATCTTATTATTAATTAATTCATTATTCGATTTATCACTTAAATTATTATTATCACAGTTTGTTTCTTGTAAAGTATCACTAGGAATGACATCATTAATTAATTCATTATTTAAAGATCCATTATCACAGTTTGTGCTCTCATTAAAATGTAAATTATCAAAAAATAAAATATTATCATTCTGTAATTTTGCCGCCTGTGTGTTCTTGACAAACTCGCTTTCAATAAAGGTAACATCCCTTGAATATATGATTATGCGAGGATCAGATGGATCACTAAGGCAATAACCCTTACAAGTCTCACCATAACCTACAAAAATATAAGGCTTAGCCTTAGCATCAAGCTTTCGGCGTTTTTGCTTAGGAACATGAGCATAGGCTACGCAACCAAATACACGCAAATGGCTAAGGTCTACTGTAGAACCCGACCATAGACATTCAGGAATCTTGTTCGATAGAGCACTGGTGGGACTTCTATTCTTTAAATAAATAGCTGTTAGGACAGCGTGACCCCAGTAGCGATTCGACAGACCAGATTCCTGAAGCATGGCGCGTGCTTTCTCAAATATAGTCCTATTAGCACGTTCAGCCACCCCATTCTGCTGAGGGCAGTAGGGCACAGTAGTTTGGTGTACTATTCCTTCCTTTTGAAGAAAATTCGTAAGGTCACGATTACAATACTCTGTGCCATTATCGGTACGAAGCATTTTAATTTGTAAACCTGTTTGTTTTTCGATCATATTTTTAAAATTAATAAAATGGGAACTAACCTCATTCTTTGTCTTCAGAAGATAGCCAAAGGTCTTGCGTGTACAATCATCTGTGAATGTCAATAAGAAGCGGGCTCCTCCCCATGTGGTCACCTGCATTGGTCCAGCGACATCGCTGTGAATGAGTTCCAGTGGTTTAGCAGCACGTCTTTCACTTGCCCGGGGATAAGATGACTCATGCATCTTGCCCGTAAGACAAGAGACACAGCTGCTTAGGCAGTTGTCCTCCTTCTGCAAAACAACACCCGTACACTGAATACCATCACCAAGCATGCGCAAACCTGTAGTACTGAGGTGACCAAGGCGCCTGTGCCATAAACTCAGTGGCACACAAGCAGCCATCTGAGCACTCACTGTCCCCTGCCTGTTATGAAGGGGCCTGGAATCCTCAGGAGATGGGAACCTAGCTTCAGGGACCCTAAACTTGTACAACCCATTTATCTTTTTAGTCGAAAAAACTTTGTTGCCAGTGATTTGCATATTACCATCTTTATAAATATAACATCCATGTTTATCAAAAATTACACAATAACCTCTTTCAGTTATCTGACTAACTGATATTAAATTACTGGACAAATTTGGCACTACTAATACATTATTTAAATTGATAGATGGAGAAAGTTGAACCTTACCTATTAACTTGCTGCTAATATTTTGGCCATTTGCCACAGAAATATTGCAGTTACGTTCAACTGCATCAAACACCAATTTATCATCTTTAACCATGTGACTTGACGCGCCTGAGTCAATAATAAATTCCTCTGTTGCAGTGGCGGAGAATGCTGTGGCCACCATGGTGTGCACGGTATTTGATTTGTTTCCACCCTGCTCCCTCTTCCTCTTGAAGCACCGCTTCGCAGTATGTCCAGTCTTCTTGCAATAGGTGCAAACAACGGCGACAGATTTGTTCTTGCTCTTGTTTGCACTGTAGGCGATTGAACTTGAGTCTGTACTGCGACGATGGTCTTCTTGAAGTAGGCGCATTCTAACGACTTCACTGGAGAGAGTGCTGGTTAGACATGTGGTCTCGAGGCTTGAAACGATGACATCAAATTCTTGTGGGAGGCCGGATAGCAGTATCTCAGCCACTTCAGCGTCTTCAATGGTCTTGCCTATGTCAGCAAGCTGTTGCACCAGCCGCATGACTCCATCTATGTATTCAGTCATAGAACCAAACTGGACAAACTCCACCCGATGCAGTTGGCGCAGTGGAAGCGTGCTGGGCCCATAACCTATTAGCAGAATTGAGTGGCAGAGGTATTTCGTGTCGTTGAGAAGAAAGGACGTAAATAAAACCGTAGAATCTTCCGATGTGGATTTATTTCTTCACGAAATATCATACTACAAATTAGGCGTCAATAATGGACACGATGATTAGCGATTAACATATTCAATTAATAAAATAATTAAGACGGCACAGAAAAACACACATAAGCGGATAGCGGATCGAATGAGAGAGCGATTTGCATGAAGTGCGTGACAGACGTCACTTTTGACAGCTTGTCATGTAGAGCATAGATAAAACAATATTTCTAACATTTACTCATAAAATAATTCAGTTTTATTACGATTAATGGTATAACAATATAATTTTGACGACCGCTTTAGCTTAGTTGGTAGTGACCCTACCTACGAAGCAGGAGGTCCTGGGTTCGAATCCCGGTAAGGGCAATTATTTGTGTGATGAGCACGAATATTTGTTCCTGAGTCATGGATGATTTCTATGTATTTAAGTATTTGTATCTATTAAATATATCGTCGTCTAGTATCCATAACACAAGCCTTATTGAGCTTACTATGGGGCTAGTTCGATTTGTGTAAGATTGTATAAAAAAAAAAAAACACCTCCACCGTTTTGTTCATAATTAATTAAGCGGGTCTTTAATTGTAATTAACACTAGTGCTCTGTATTAGTCTTAAGTAGCTTTACCGGTAAACGTGGTTACGATTCAATAAAATGGTAATTATTATTGCACAATGTAATAGACCAATATATAAATTAAGTCAGTCGGTATCGTTACATCCCTATTTACTATCCTACCATCTGACAAGTCAAGGTTAACATCAAAACATCAAGAATCCGTTCGAGTAAAAAATTCCGTGTAGACTTACGGTTGAATACAACGTAGCTGTTCCACCGCTACTTACTTTGACGGATGGTTAAGGTTATTTTGATGAACAATTCGCATCAGGTTTAGTTTAGGTACAATAATACGTGCACTTTTAGGCTGTCTTCGTGGCGGGAATCTTTCGCGTACAGTAGAAAAGCTGCACTACCTACCATTATTACTGCATTCACCGTAGATGAGAATCATAATAATAGAAAATACGATCTCTTGAGCACTAAAATTCAGCGCCATTGTACGGAAATACACAAAATACTTATTGTTTATTCTTGTTCATGACTAAAAAATGACATTTATGCCACACCTGGCCATAAAGTGACTTTTTCCGTACGCTACGTGTACGGGAAAAGCCGCTTTCTGGCCAAGTGTAGACATAAAATGATGTACACAGCACGGGAGGTAATAAAGAAAGCCCTCGATCGCATATTTACGTCCCTCGCTTGCAGCTCAGGCCGCAGACTTCTGCGATCTCGATCTTTCTTTGTATTAACACCCTAGTTGTGTAATGTACTATTTTATAGAAATTTCCGACGTTTACGATTACATATCTTTAAATGTACAACGAGCCTTTTTAGTAGATTGTCTTTTCACCAAGGCCAACATTTCTTAATTGACTTCAGTTTAGGGCATTTAGGAAGCATTTTCTTTTACTTTGGTCCTTTTACCTTTTTGCCTGAAAATGTCCTCCCATAGGAAAACCACTTTTAGTATTTGAAGCAGAGAGTCATCTTGACTTTGCTGAGTAGAACCCAGTCAGCTTATGTAACTATTTGGTAAGATGATATTCTGAAATTTTTTGGCTTGTGAAAATGTAAATACTATTGTAGTACGAAAGTACGAAACCGAGTGAAGATTTCAAATAATTTATACAAATGTTGTATAGGAAAATATAAAGACTCCGAAATATACAACGCGACAACTCACACATGGTAATACATTTTATTTATTTTTTCTTTATATCGTGGCATATGGATTATTAAAAAAAGTGCTGCCTCACAATTACAAACAAGATAACACAAAAATATGCCAGATCAAGCATGCCCGGATTTTATCGTGTAGGTACGTACCTACCTACAGTATTTAGTATGCTTTAGGCACTGGTTCCACCGCCAGCGAGTAAGCGAGTAAAGTTGGGCGAGTAACAGTTCATTGCGGGCTGATCAGACACAGTATGATAAATCGACCTTTCCAGATCCGCAATTTAATGCTACTCGCCCAACTTTACTCGCTTACTCGCCGGCGGTGGGGCGTCCAATGTCTTAGTATGAATCGTTATTTGTGTCTCGGGAGTTTATATGATACTTACTGAAGAAGTTTTTTCATTAATATTTTTATTATGGAGGGGTCATATACCACACGAAAAAGTTAAAAAAGCCTATTTGAAAATACCCTACTTTAATAAACTTTTAGGTATACTATAGTCTCTTAGGTATTTTCTTTTAGGTATTTACTATTTTCTTCGTACGGTTATATTATGTAACAAGTCAGTAAGCGCTATATGTATTTTATGCTGTCCTCCATAGATCGAATATCCCCGTACGTGGGTCGGGAGCGTGTGCGACCCTTACCCAGCTACAGGCCACCCAACTTATCTGTTCTACAGATCTAGCAATAATGATCTCTTTATGCAATGAGGTAAGAACTGTGACGTATCGCTGCTAAGTTGGTGGGTGTGTGGCACTTTCCTCCCGGTCCCGTACGTGATCCGATCGCGCTATCGCGCGTACGCGACGTGACGCGGGCTCACAAAATGATTTAGATCTTTTCATTTTTGTTTAAAATTATGTTCACTACGCCAATTGATATTGTAACGTTATATCAGCACTTTCTAGAACGAACTAAATTTTCTACTAAAATTTTCCCGCCAAGAATCATTATCATATCCCGCAGGTTGGCCAGATACGAGTACAAAAGTGTTATTGGATAGTCGGTTAACGAAAGAAAATAATAAGTTGACTAAAAAACCTACATATTTAAAAAATATAAATCTCCAGTTGAATATGGGTAGAGAGGTAGGGAGTATTAAAATTAGACTGTTCCATGTCTTGCTTAGCATTTGGTTAGCTGCCTAGCCTTTTTATTAAACACACTCTTTATTTTAGGTTAGGTTTGTTAGTCAGCTTGGTCATAGTTTAGTGAAAATGCTAGGCAGTTCACCAAATGGCTAACTAAACCAGTTGGGTGCGACATATACATAGTTAGAGGGTCCGGACATTTTTTTAAAGGCTTTTTATATGTTGATACTTGCATGTGCATTGTCCATGCACTTTACGGCCTTTAAAAGCATCGTATAATTCTAATCTAAAGTGCGTTTCCAATCAAATCATGAGACTATAGTTAAACGGTGTATAGGTGCGTGAGGCGTGAAAGTTCGGTTGTTCCCTACTTTCAAATTCATGGCGCGCCTCAATGATCAACAATGCTAATAAAGCGATAGATGCCGCGGCCTCGCGGCAACGGCTGAAGTCTCGCGGACGGCGCACGCTGCTAGTCCCAACAAACACTGAATAATCTGCGTAAAACCAAGCAAAAAACTGTCGCAAGAATACCAACTATGTTATTAAAAAAGTTTCCAGATTTATCGACGCTTTTGAGTACTACGATGCCAGAGACTGATCGACAGACATGCATTGCATGAGGGGTTAAAACCAAAACGTACAACGTGCCGTAGTGATAAAATCAACTTTAATAAATTCGACTGATACCGGGGTCCATGGCAGGGCTAATAAACATAAAATACTATAACGTATTGAAAACATTTTAGAACTTTAAACTGTTTAAGCCGTACTTGAATTCGAAAGAATGACCACTCTGCAAATGGCGAAGATATAGAAATTGGATGATTCGAGCGATACCTCTGTGAAACTAACGGGAAAGCCGCCCCGTTTGCTCGGAAAACTGCGGAGATGCGGGTTTGAGTTCCGTCCGAGGCATACATTTTTTTTCAATAAAAACATTTCATTAAAATACTATTAATACCATTATGATGTTAAAACTGATATGTAAGTATCAGCTCACAAACCAATTATAAATAAAGCTTGTTAAAATCTAACAAAATGTTCAGCGATGCTATCGCGTTACAGTACGCGCGTAGCAGCTACGGATTCGTAGCGATTGCTACGAAACCGTAGCCGCATGCTTCGAACATCTCGCTTTAAGTATTGTTCTAAAGTGAGGGTTTTATCCACAAGTACACGGATTGTATCAAATATGGATCAGGGGTATAGAATGCCAGATTTGTTGGTGCGTGAGCGGTGTGCGTCGCTCTGCCGTTCATCGCCGCGGGGCAACTCGTTATCCTCGTGATCCCAGGCTCAAGCTGCGAGCGTGCAGCATTACGCAGCGCTGGGTTGGTGACTTGGTGTATACAAGTTTGTGCAATAAACATGATGAGATAGCACAACGTTAATGCTCTTGGCATGTATTTGCGATATACAATAGTTTTTGCTGTCCACAAACATCTGTGATCTGAGTCATTCTTTCACCACCTGGGTGCACAATATATTATTTTCTGACGTTTCGATTAACATGTTTCATTTTCGATATGTTTTATAAAATATGTTTTGGTTTAGTCGGGCTTTTAATGGATACTTCTTAAGAGTTGTCTAGATATCCGCATACTTCCAGAGTCACTAATACAGTTGAACGATCTATTGCAATTTCCACAATTTTGTTTGACCGGCTTGCAGTCAGCTGCCATCTTAAGTATATTATAAAGTAAGTTCTCTCACATTGGTACATTAGAATTTTGTGGCCACGGGGTGAAGTCGCAGAGCAAAACAAATGTAGCGGTGGGCGCGCAGGCGCGCGACGAGCGCACGCACGCGCTCCGCAGTCGCACGCAACGCAACGTCAGTCGCGCGCCGCCCGTCGCCGTGCCCGGTCCCGTGCGTCATTGCCGCCCCGCGCCGCCACCACGCGCTAAATGGCGCCCCGACTGGCACCTCGCTCACGCGGGTAAGTCGTTACATAATCACCCACCACACTTTAAGTCAGGAAAACCGCAGCCGGCCCGCGCGCTCCGCGGCGCAGCATCCCGAGGGCGTGGTACAGCGACGCACGGAGTCGGCGTGTAGGCGATAGCGGCTGATAAGGATGCGGCCCACCCACTGTCAACAAACCCTTAGATTATATAAAACACTGGGCGATCCCACGAGCGGCTAAACCGTGAAGTGCAGATGTCATCTGAAGACGTTCCTATTGATTTTCGCGCCGCGTTCTTAGAGATCGTACCGCGCCTGGAGACAATTAGATATATTGTCGCAGTCTCCTTAGCATTCAGCTGCGGATGCTGCGCGGCAATCCTGCCCTTTTGTGATGCCGACATGTTTTATTCGGCAATTATTCTTGTTGACGTAGGTTATCGTTCTGCTGTTCGCTGCTGAGCCCATTCCGTTTGAAAGCTATTTTTAGAGATGTAGGTCTCTTAAAGCTGATTGGCTCTTAGGTTTAATAACCGTGCACAATATCTAATTCCGGCGAAATTTTTTTATCATAACTGGATTAGGAATCCCTAAAATATTAGTTGATATTAGCTCAGTGCCCAAATCACTTTGCCTATTATCTCGGTGCTGCGGCTGCTGGCATCTTCCTTGACGTTGATTAATTTGTATCGCATCTGTCCAACAAACTCAAATAATCACGAATGTCTCATCTTATGGAAATAAGCGGGAAGCTCAGCTTTCACGATGTTTTATTCATGAATTAACTTCTTTATAGTAAATCAGTTAGCGAAAACTTGAGTTGAGAGCCCTGTTTGGCTATTCATAAAGTTTATTTTTGATATCTATAGGAATTATTTATAATTACCTACGTTGTAATGTAAATATGTAAAATTTATTGAGTAAATTTAACTTTATATAATGACTGAATAGCGATTTATCTCAGTGCTGATGATAAGGCTGCCGGTCCACTAGAGCAGAGAGCGTCAATATTAACCAATAGAATTGTAATATGTTATCCATTTCCACTAAAGCAGGGCGAAGAAGAGCTTATAGTACATTACACAACTAGGGTGGTAATACAAAGAAAGGCCGATATCGCAGAAGTTTGCGGCCCGAGCTGCAAGCGAGGGATGTAAATATGCGATCGAGGGCTTTCTTTATTACCTCCCGTGTTGTGTACATAATTTTATGTCTACACTTGGCCAGAAAGCGGCTTTTTCCGTACGCGCAGCGTGCGGAAAAAGCCACTTTATGGCCAGGTGTGGCATAAAGATTATTCGAGTCGGGCGGTTTTCCATACAAACTAAAACAAGGTCATTATTTGCTTCCACGGCATCGATTATGTTTAAAATAAGTTATATTTTATAGCTTGATACATTTTGTTTGCGCGAAATGATAGGAGAAGTCTCAATAAAAAACCCCCGAATAAAAATTCTTTCACAGTTAATAGAGTGCGACTACGATAACTTTGCAGAGCGGAACATGGCAACACCTCCATTTAAAAGTCACATTTTCATAGAAATTTGACTTTTAAACGAAGGTGTTGTCATGTTCCGCTCTGCAAAGTTATCATAGTCGCACTGTACGACTCGCGTCCCGCTTAAGACGCCATCTAAAACCATATTATGTATTACTCACCTTGCATCGTCGTTCAATGTTTCCAACTTATGTATGCCGGTGGGTGATAATCGCGTAGGTAATATCGTGTTAGAAGAAGGAGAAGACGACAATGTTGCAACACTTGCAACTTACGAACGCACGGTGTTTCTTTGGGGTATTTTCGAAATTTAAGGATATCTCGTAATCAACTTTAAAAATTTGCATGGTTTAGCAGAAATTTCTAATTTTCAAAATTACCCCACGTTCGAAATTACCCCAAAGCACCATAGGGGCACCAGAGATATTATGCATGTATAAGGTTTATATGTTGATATATATGTTTCCTCTTGAATCACTCTATCTATTAAAAAAACCGCATCCAAATCCGTTGCGTAGTTTTAAAGATCTAAGCCAGTGGTGGGCAAAGTTTTTTCATGGCGGGCCAGAAAATATAAGAAATTTCAGAGGAGGGCCCGAAATATACCTACCAAAAATTAATTTTGTTTTATCAGGGGCCATATATAAGTACTACTTACCAGGCCGCCGGCGGGCCGGATTAAACCCTCCCGCGGGCCGGAGATGGCCCGCGGGCCGTACTTTGCCCACCACTGATCTAAGCCTACATAGGGACAGACAGCGGTAAGCGACTTTGTTCTAAATACTATGTAGTGATGATAGTGATACAACAATAATAAAAAAAATACTACAATTATGTTGGTAAAATTATGTTAAGTACTCTAATGTTGATTTATAATCTTTATTGCGTCTTCCATTCTAAATATACAAATTAAATATTATAAATAAATATTAAGGGACAATCTTACACAAATCGAACTAGCCCCATAGTAAGCTCAATAAGGCTTGTGTTATGGATACTAGACGACGATATATTTAATAGATACATACATACAAATACTTATATACATAGAAAACATCCATGACTCAGGAACAAATATTCGTGCTCATCACACAAATAAATGCCCTTACCGGGATTCGAACCCAGGACCTCTTGCTTCGTAGGCAGGGTCACTACCAACTAAGCTAAAGCGGTCGTCCGAACAAATTACACGAAATAACACTAGTTTTCCTTTTCACGTTAATACGATTTCCCGTTTAAGGCGCTTTTTTTCCTAGGTCCCCTCAGAATATACTGTATATTAATTATATTATATATTTTTTTGGTTTTTGGGAGTGCTCACGTCATTTCGCGCAAATAAAAAGTATCAAGCTATAAAATAAAACACGTTTCAAACATAATCGATGGCGTCGAAGCAAACCATCTTTTGGTTTCTATAGAAAACCGACATTGGTTAATATTGGCCCTCCGCTCCGCTCCAATGGACGGGCAGTCTAAGTGACTGCGAGGTCGCAAATGTAGCAGTGGCTTAATAACATGTACATGTAGCACTAAACGTAGCAGCAAACACATTGTAAATCTCCTTATAGGCCAATAAGGGATCGTCATTCATTCTATGTGATCATTTGATCACGTACCAAGATAAAACCTGGTTGCAAATTCAAGTCTCCAGAAACATTTTTACGTCCATACAAACTTTGTATTTTGTATGGAATTCAATTTTTTTTAGCCTGGCAGGGTAAAATACAACTGAATTAAGAAACTCTTTTTGGATATACAAATTAATATTTGGTAATTAAATTATTTTCTGTTCTCTAACTTTGAAGATAATAGGGAGAATGGTATTTTTTTAACGTTATTCGTCCCTAAATCAAAAAGTACATGGTTAAGATAAAAATTAAGAACTGTTTTGGAATGTACCTACAAAATAAGACCTTTCATTTCGCCCCCTTAAAAAGGTATAAGTTTTTTTTGTGTCCAGTAGGAGTAGTTCCTGAGATATCTATCTATCTATATCAGACGGAACCCTAAAAATAATAAGCGAGGTACAAGGGCCCAAGTCTCATTGTAAGACTTACGCCTCTTTGCATTTCCCTCATATCTTGTCTTATTCCCTTTCTTACTGGAGGCACTTTCATGCAGGTTACCACAATGGCGACGGGAGAAGAGTTTTTCTAAATGTAGCTATGTAGCTCCTTATATGATCGCAAAGATTACGTCAAAGCCCAGGATGGTTCAGTATCTAATATTAACACCGCGTATCCAGCGCGGGTCCAACGTATTTATATGCTAAGTAGTTTCCCTTGCTAAATATATGCATTACTTGCTATTAAAAAGGGTTTTCAAGAGGAAGGATTTTTGTATAGGTACAATCTATTACAAAATATGTTTGTCTTCATTTTTGTATACAAAATTATCTTTAATTGGACAAAAGATATTTATGCCACACCTGGCCATAAAGTGGCTTTTTCCGCACGCTGCGCGTACGGAAAAAGCCGCTTTCTGGCCAAGTGTAGACATAAAATGATGTACACAACACGGGAGGTAATAAAGAAAGCCCTAGATCGCATATTTACGTCCCTCGCTTGCAGCTCGGGCCGCAAACATCTGCGATCTCGGCCTTTCTTTGTATTACCACCCTAGTTGTGTAATGTACTATTTCTGCCCTCCTTCTGCCCTCCTTCGAACAGAAAAATAGTCATTTTTGCCAGTTGAGTTACTTTCATTTACAATTACTTCTAGAGCGAAACACGCTAAAAGATTATGTTTGTAGTGTAGTGAGTGACGTCACATAACCACTAGATCGCGTTTTAGCGCGAAAATTTTAATGATATTTAAAAAATATGGATTTCATACGAAATTCGCTAAAAAATTCGCTTTGTCTTGTTTCAAATTTTAATATACAACATTCTTAATAACTTCAAATACATTAAAAAAAAATGTCAAGTACCACTTCAAGACGTAGTAGCTATTTAAACAAAATGTATAATGTGTCACTTTACAACCAAGTCATAATAAAACTTGTTCTTAAATCAATTAGTCACTGTGCAACTACGATATTTTGTTATAATGACGTTCGTGCAATTAAGACACATTGCTCACCAGGGCATTGTTCAAAACAGTTTTATTTATTGAGTTATGATGTAATTAGGACGGTTTGTTTACTTAGTCTATATGCAATCTAGTCCTTGTGAGCCTAACGCTGTCGCTCGAAGTCGATGGGCGCAAGTAGTACATTACTGCAGAGGTCAGGAAGTAAGGGGTAGCTGGCCGAATACATTATTATTATTATATTTTATTTAATAAATATCGGGGGACAATCTTACACAAATCGAGCTAGTCCCAAACTAAGCAATGCTATGGGTGTCCCTCTAATCGCATAACGACCATTGCCATAATATTGATTGTCATAACTCTTTACGCATAAAGTTGTTGCTCATGTTCTATGGCGTAATTGTTCCCTGTCATAATTGCATAATGTCGAATGTCATATAATTTTTAGACATTATATTGATGGTCATCATTAATTTTAGTTATAACAATTGTACTGCATAAAGTAGGTTAGGTTTGAACTGCGTCCCCCAACAATACCAAACTGCTATCAAAACGTAGTTTGGTTTAGGTTTGAACTGCGTCCCCCAACAATACCGAACTGCTATCAAAAAATAGGTGAGTTTAGGTTAGACTAGGTTAGGCAATTTACTGCTAACAAAAATATAGGACCTCGGTTTCCGCGATTGTCACTCATAGTAATAAAACAACTTAAACGGATTAAATCGCGTATATTACTACATTTTAAGACCGGAAACCAGTCCAGTGCCAGTCAGAAACCACGTGTGAAGACCCCAACAGTTGAGCGGAAACCTGCTGTGTTACCTTTTGTCAAAGGGGTTACAGATAAGATCGGCCACATTTTGAAGCGCGCTTCTATCAAGACATATTTTAAGCCGCTGAAGAAGATGTCACAATACCTCAGACCCGTGAAGTGTAACATCCCTTTGCAAAGTGCAGGTGTATACAAGCTTGATTGTCAGTGTGGTCTTTCATACATTGGCCAGACGAAACGAAGTGTTTCCACTCGGGTGAAGGAGCACGCGGCTGAATGTCAAACACCGTCGCTGTAACAGGTCTGCAGTCTGCGAGCATGTCATGGACAAACCTAGCCACTCGATCAAGTTAGATGATGCTTTGATCCTCGCTAAGGAGAAGCGCTATTTTCCAAGGATGCTTCGCGAGGCTATTGAAATCAAGAAGTATCCTAATTTCAATAGAGAAGATGGTTTGTCTCTACCACCTGCCTGGGATCCTGTATTACATCTCATCAAGGGACTGGCGAGACACAGCACTGTAAAACCTTAACACTGAACGGTGTTTGTTTCTTCTAAAAATAGCATACCTAGAGTATTTTTTTATTTAAAATATGTTCTTTTTTGCATAAGGCAAGGCTGATAAGTTTTCTTGGCGTCTTCTTTCTTATCCAGTATGCCTTTTGGAAGCGCCGCTAGTTTCTAAGGTTAGGCTGTGAACGTCTTTACACATTAGGCCCGTCTGGCAACACTAAACTTTTTTCTGATTTGTTTTACCAAAAATAGCATACCTAGAGTCTTTTGCTTAAATTATTTTCTTTTTTGCATAAGGCGTGGCTGATAAGTTTCCTTGGCCTTCTTTCTTATCAAGTATGCCTTTTGGAAGCGCCGCTAGTTTTTCTAAAGTTAGGTTTTTAAGCCCTTCTGGCATGTGTGTGAACATCATTACACATTAGGCCCATCTGGCAACACTAATATTGAATTTGTATTTTTTAAAGTGGGTAGGTTTGCACAACAGTAATTTTGACAGAGGAAATTTATGATTTTCTCAGTCTACCCGCGACCACGAACGCTGAAAAGGATTACGAAACGTCGGGACTTAAAATGTAGTAATATACACGATTTAATCCGTTTAAGTTGTTTTATTACTATGAAAAATATAGGATTCAAAAATGGTTGTCTCACATGTTTTGAAAATGTTATGCGCAAAACTATTATGGTGATTCATACTTATGCTTAAAATCATTATGGGAACAAATTTATGACTATTAACAGTTATGCGTAATGATGATTATGACGAAACTAGTTATGCCTATCAAAAATATGACTTAAAAATTTTTGCAACCCGATATGGAACCCTCCATTGAACAGTCCCTCTAAACGCATAACAACTATTGTCATAACTCTTTACGCATAAAGTTGTTGCTCATAAATGTCTGTGGGCATTAATTGCACTATGTTACAATTGTTTTAACCATAATGTCGATTGTCATACAATTTTTAGTCATTATATTGATGGTCACAATTACTTTTAGTCATAACAATTGTAATGCATAAAATAGGTAAAGTTTGAACCCCTGCAAAAACGAACTACTATCAAAAAGAGGGTTAGGTTAAGTTTGAACTGCGTCCCCCAACAATACCGAACTGCTATCAAAAAGTAGGTTAAGTTAGGTTTGAACTGCGTCCCCATAAAAACCGAACTGCTATCAAAAATAGGTTAGGTTAGGTTACAACTGCGTCCCCCAACAATACCGAACATAAATATATGATTAAAAAATGGTTGCCTAATACCAATGCTCTGAAAACGTTATGCGTAAAACTGTTATGGCGGTTCATACTTATGCTTAAAATTTTTATGCGCATCAAATTTATGACCATAATGTAGGTATGCTCTAATCTAAATCGTTATGGTTAAAAACATTATGGGCACAAAAGTATGACTATTAACTGTTATGCGTAATGATGATTATGACGAAACGAGTTATGCCTATAAAAAATATGACTTAAAATGTTATGCAATCCGATATGGACCCTTAACGAACACTTACACTTAACAATAGAAAGGTTTACTAAACACGAGTACATACATGAGCGAGGTTCTGGGTTCACACGGTATCCGAGCAGCAATCACGCGAGGCTTTTATTGGATTGCTTCTATCTGCAGTCCATCGCCGCATCCTGCACTTTCGTATTGCGATATTATGGAGTAATTCCTATTCCTAAGTACTTCATTGGTATTGGGATTGGGGGCATTGAACTACTCCTCTGAATTTACCGTTAAGCTAGCATGTAAACACTTTATTGCACAATTAATGGTTACAGGCAAAATAATCATTTTAAGGCATCTCTCTAGATTTTACGATTGACATGCGATTTTAGTAGAATATAAGAGGTGATGAATAAAACAATACTGATTTTGTTATGAAGATTTTTTAATTTCCAAATACAGTCCTTACTATTATCTGGTGAGGATAACTACAACAAGGTAGGTATAGATATCACTTTCTATTAAAAAAAAACTATTTAATACTTTTCGCAATTATTGCCTTGTTCCGTAATTTACGTTACTCTATTTGTAATAATAGGCTACTTGATGACAGTTCAAATCTGCTTCTTTTTATGAAGTGTCAAAACGCTCCGAAAGTATGCAGTTTAGTATGAAATACTATCTTATGACGTCATGCTCAACATGGTGCCTTATTTTTAGTTTTCGTCATTGTAAAATCGTTGATGGCAAGAAAATAAGTTTGAATGATTTTGTCCGGGCTGTTTTGGAAGCGTAATTTGCTGGTATATAATACCCTATTGTGTACGTACACCTCACCACCAATGTTCTAGCTGTATTTTCCATATAAACCGATGTACTTTCACTGAAAAATCCAATAAATACCTATCTCGAAATCGTCTCAACACTGACTTCACTCTGTTTGAAAGTCTAGGGATTGAAATGCAGTAGGGCATTTCTCCAGAAATATGTCTGCGGTCACCTCATTTATCTGGCCCTTTTTCATACTAAATGTATGGAGACAGATGAATGAGTCGCAGACATATTTCTGGAGAAATGCCCAGTAAACGTTTTGATTTGATCGGATAGCTTCTGAAAGCATTTCAACATTTTCTACAGATAAAGTGAGTTAATAGGTACTGGCGCGATAGTTCGTTCCCCTTCTTTATTATGATTGAAATTGCAGATAAGGCTTTTGTGAATTACTTACTTCGTTTGTTACGATGCAGATCACCGATATTTAGTCAGCAAAGATGGTCTGTTAATATCCCAGGAAGTATACAAGCTGTATAACAACTTATAAAGCCATTATAACACCATTTTAAGCATTACAAAGCCTGGATCATTATTTTCTTATACAGCTGGGGTCTGATATTCCTCACTAATTAATTTCGCTACTAAATAGGTAATCTATATTAACGTTGAAAAAAACCCGGAAAATAACGGCATTTTCCAAAAGGCTCGTTATTTTGATTTTACAGAAAAAAACAAGGAATGTTATTTTAACGAATAATATGGTTTTTGACTTTTATGGGTTTTGGTAGGCCCCAACATTCATTCATATATCCAAGTTAGTCATTAAATAAATTGGGATTAAGTAATTATAACATGGTCTTACTAGAACATTCAAAATGATAAGTGTGTAGATTAAATGGATTTTGTACCTACTATAAGGGTTGAAATATTAGTGTAATATTTCCCCTCGGTGGGTGACTTACTGTTTCGCTCGGAACTTGTGTGTTGTGTGACGTATTGCCGTGTATCGATATGAAGCATTAATAAATTATATTGGCTTGATTTTATTCTCCCGAAAATCAGAAAAAACGGGAAAAGCGAAAATTTCAAACAAACCCTGAAAAAAATGATTTTTCCGGAATTTTCAATGCTAATCTCTATCCCTATTTCGTTATTCCTACTCCCTATATTCTGGTCTATGATCTATCTAGTACCCTGTAGTTGCACTGTATGTTATATTACTAAAATATAAACGCCGAAACACTGTTTGATCCTAAGAGCATGCTCCATCCATCATTATTATGCATCCTGCTGCTAACTCACTGCTATTAACTCTCGCTATCCATTCCCTTGCGACGCAAATAAGAGGTCACCCGACTGCGACACTCCGATATTGATACTTGTAACTTGTATGTTGCATTGCCGACGAAGACATGTATAGCTAGCTTAGGTTTATAATTACCCATTGGTACTACTAATGATTATTCATAAATTTATATGATAGAATCTTGACCAAAATGTCTGTCAGATGTTTTAATTTTAGTTTCTCATCTTATTTTAAATAGAATTTTCTAACAAAGTTAGGGTAAACAACCGGAACGCGTTTTCCTAACATACATGAGGCAGAGTAATTGGCGATTATCCGAGCGTTTTAACCGCGCGGTTTGACAATCATTATTGTCCGACGTTTATTTACTATAACGAAAGGACAAATCGTGAGAATTTTGATGAAACTAGACGTAACCTCAGGACTGTTTTTCGGTTTCATAAAAAGTTAACTCTAGGCATCGTTTTTTTGAACAATATTTACTGAGACAATAATGACGAAAATGAAACGCCGTAAAAACGCTGAATATTGGCCCATTTAGGTAACTAGTTGCAGAAAGCTTTAGTTGTGGTTTATAAGTGTTGCGCTACACCGTTGTCCTACTTGTTCGAAAACCCAGACGGCTTTTCAAACTAGGACGAACCCGGTGAAGCCCGAGCACTAAGCAAAGCCCAGCAAGTTGCACGGCGCAGGTTGCTTATCGCCGGAATGCATGGCTGCCGCGGAATGCACAATGGAGGCGAGATGGGTTAGACAGGGGAATGTGTGCTATCTAAAGTGTTTCAAACTAGCTACTGCACGAATACTGCAGATACTGCGCGGGATCGCCGTTCGATAGTCTTGGTACAAATAAATTTAGGGCGTTACCGTTCTCAACAACGTTGCGATTTTGTTCCAGAATAATTTCACGTATTCTTAAATATTTTAAGCAACCTGGTTCAAATATTAAATAATAAACTTCCATTTATAATTTTTAAGACAGAAAAAAAATAGATAATAGCCGCCTCTAGTCATCTAATCGAATGGGGCGAGTTCAGCTTAGACACTTAGATTTTTTTAATATTTTATAAAATACGTAATGTTTTGACGTGATAACGTCTTATAATTCGATGGAGCCGGCTGCACGCACGAAAAAGTGTGACGTCATGGGCCGTTACCTTGCAGGGTCGTTACCTGTCAAATAGGTACTTTATATTATTCCAGCACTAAAGTCGTTAAGACGATAGTTTCTTACAAATTGTTAATAAAATAGCCCTTATTCCCTAAGATACGGCTGTCAAAAATCTCTATTGAATGACAAGAGACCAGTGGCGGATTTGCCCTAAGGCCTAGTAGGCCCGGGCCTAGGGCGGCCAGATATTAGGGGCTGCCAATCGTGACAAAAAATCACTGCTGCTGCTGAGAAAAGGGCGGCTGGTACCTACTCAAGTCGAAGTCGAAGTCAAAGTCAAAGTCAAAGTCAAAGTCAAAGTCAAAGTCAAAGTCAGGGTCAAGGTCAACGTTATCACGTTCGACTATCGTCAGTAAACCGACTTTACAGACAACCGATTTTTTTTTTAAATTTGAATACGCTGCTTCAGTTTTACTCTTATTTATCATGCTCAAAGGGAACGCCAACTGACTTTTTTAACTTTTACTCGTATCACTGTATTTATTTAAAGAGAACTGTTATTTATTACAAATACCTACATGTAAACACATATTTCGGTTAACATTAATTAAATGTTTAAATAGTGTATTTCAGTATTTTGCAAATATAAAATCAACTAAAATAGCCGTTTTATGTCTTTACCGCTATGGTTTCCGAACGTGACTTGACATTCGCGTTGTCTATGGATATATGTCACTTTCTGTTTTAACATTCTCTCGTAGTGGGTGGATTAGTTAGTTAGATTTCCTCACAAGTGTGATGAAAAGCATTGTGGTGCCACGGGCGGTAAAGGAATTACAAACTCGTGTTATTAAAGCCCTTGGCTTCGCCTCGGGCTTGTAAGAAACACTCGTTTGTAATTCCTTCGTTACCGCCCTAGATACACAATGTACTATTAACTCGTGCGTCTGTAAAAAAAGTAAGTTTCTGTGAAAAAAAAATATTGACACAAGCTTTTTATTGCTGTCTGTAGCTTTTATTACCAAATGTTTTTTTTTTGTATAATTTCAAACTGCATGTCAAAACTGATCCTAGGACCGCCTTCCAGCTCCATTATCAGAACTGCATGACATAATAATAGGTACTGTTTCTAATCTGATTTATATGTGTATTTTTCAGCTCAATCTTAAAACGGGACTTTTACGTTGCAAGATTTGATTACGGACAGACATCGGGACAGGTGAAAGTAAATAAAAGCTTGTAATAAAATAACCACAAAAATATTAACATAACCGACTTCAAATGAACCTATTTTGATAATAAATATGTACGAGTGACTATGAACAATACCCAAATATTTGAAGAGTTCCCCCGATTTCTGCAAGGTCCCGTCAACAGATCCTGATTTGGTTGCATTATTTTGGAAGTTGTTTTAAAACATAATGATACCCACTCCGTTCATTATTGTGTTGTCCACAGGACAAACGCTCATTTTCTGAAACGTGTATGAACCCAAGCCGGGGACGCACGCAATATTTTATATCGATGAAACAAATGAAGCCATTTCTGGAGAATGCCATGAATTGCAACGTAGGTACTTACCGTATTACGCCTGCCAGCATCGGGTGTATCGGTGTTTTTTACGAGGCTCGGTATCTTGCATCGTAAACTTGTCACGCGCCGTCTTTAAACGCGACTGTAAAAATGATATGAACTTACCAAAATGCAACAAAATTGCCCTTACTTTACGTGCCTACGTGTAATTTAAAATACATTAAATGGTTCGAGTCGGTCGGTTTTCCATACAAACAAAAAGAGGGCCATCATTCGCTTCCACGCCATGAATTATGTTTGAAATGTATTTTAAATATTTTATATCTTGATACATTTTGTCTGCTGAAACGATACCCACGAAGTATATTGTTACAGTTTCAATAATATACATTGGTAATTTAGTAAGTGTTGATGCTGTAATTTGTAATTACCAAACCATTTAATACCAACCAATACCAATCCAATTATCTATGCCGAAACTATCAACTTGGCTATAGTAATTTGTACATCATAATTTTAGCATCGAAATAAGCATAAGTATAGCATAAGTCTGGAAGCGACCAGTGGCGTGGCGTAGAAGATATCCTTGGGCAAGCCGATGCAGATTTAGCGTACATTTTCCTTAGGAGCTGCAGAATAAGGTGCTTAAAAGGTTCAAATGCCTGATATTAGGCAAGCCGGTAGGAATCGAGTTCTTTGGACGCCACGCTACTGGAAGCAACTAAAATGGACCCCACGAAAGACGTACCAAAGGGGCGGAGCGAATACTTAGTACTGAAGAAAAAACTATAGCATCCAATAGAATTACTCACGTTAGTAGGTTTGTAACCAACAGACATAGAAGTTTTTGTGGCAAAACCGTCCATTAACAAGGGACTTCCTTCCAATATTAAATGTATCGATAACTGTTTCAAATACTTATTTCGAAGTAACATTTCATGATAGATATATAAAGTTCACCGTATAAAATAGAAATTAACTAAAATGCTGATCACTACCCATCCATGTTATATAATGATAATATGTAATTTATGAATTCATTTTACTTTGTTTTACCGCCCTAGGTAAGTAATGTACTATAAAAAGTGGGCGTTATGGAGCAAATATCAGCGTCATTTTTGTTCGGTGTTCTCGTTCATTTATTTCAATGAATTTTAGAACTTCTTTTCGCTACTTTCTATCGTCTCTCTCTTATAAACACCAGCAGCGTATTGACGTCACAATAATGTAGTTAGTACATACCTATGTACACTACACATATACATAAGTATTTAGGTATGCGATTCGTCAAAGACAAGGCACATTGTGAGCAAAATTTGAAGTAATGGCTTCTGTCTCAGTCAGTATATTATAACTTCACTTTAATAACTCGACTCGAAATTCGATGAGCGAGTGGTGTAGGTTTGTCAAAAGCAGCTACGAAACAAATAGCGAAGTTTGCGGATAGGGCTGCCTACTATATTGCGTTTCGACATTACTTACCAAACTTCCTATTAATAATTCGCCTGTTGACTCGATTTTTTTCTGTCGTAAATCGATTCTACTATTTGTAAGGAACAAATATCTACATACACCTAATACATTTGTATAAGTATAACAGCCACAAATTGTAATCAAAAGTAGCAGATCGCACTGTGCATTGAAAACACTCTATACAAAACGGTAGGAACTTATGACATCATCCGTTCCGTCGCTGTACTAAGTCTGTATGAAAAAATAGTATTTTGCCATTTTGAGCACGAAAAAGTGCGTTTAAGCACATAGTTGTCATACATTTATTTTTTCAGTGTTATTTAAGTAGCAGTAGTAGTAGTAACGATACACAGTTTTGCCGATACGATACCGATACCGATATATAGTAGTTAATATCGGCGATACCGATACCTTAAGCTAAATAATGAACTTCAGATTTTTGTATGCCCTTAATAACTAATGGCAATGACTACTGGCTAGGCTATATTTACCAGAGAGTTAACCTTGAAAGTGTAAAGTAAAAATGAATAAATTGACAACATTTCATTTTTTCAAGTGGGCTATTTTATGTTATGTATTGAAAAAAAATCAAATTCTAAGGTATACGTGTTTTTTTATTTTCCCAGAAAAGCAATTTTTCATTCAAAAATATGAAGTGAAAAAATAGCGAATGTTTGAAAGGTCGTAAACGACATATGACGTCACGAGTACGCATTTTCCTTTGCCCCTTGCTTTAAAAAAAAAAATGGGTCGTGACGGTTGATTGATTTGAGGTTTACGTCATTGTCATATAATTGTCAACACAAATTTTCTTCAATAAAATTACAAGTAAAAACGAAAACATGGCATCAAAAGAAACTAAAAACTGTTTTATAAGAACGTGTAGTAATAACACAAGACTGACACCACAAAAAAAGTTTTTTGTGTCCCTGCTGGGCAAAATGAGGCATGGTGTCGAGCGGCGGGGCTAGATCGTGTTCCTAAAAGGAAGTTATTCATCTGTGAAGATCATCTCGATGTAAGTGCAACCGAATAATATACTTAACCTAGCCCACCTTTGTATTAGATTGGTAGTGGACTATTTACTGATAAAGTTTACTGTACGTACTCATGTGTTGTGGTATTTAACTTAACTAGCTAATATAACCTTGTTTATATAGGACTTTCTTAAATAGTTATTGGCACTTGCACTTACAAATTCTTGCAGTGTGCATTGAAATCACCCTCACGGTGTTCAGGCTTATGCTTATTATACCTATTTGTCATTTCACAGTGGGAGAAAGACATGGAAAACTATAGATATTGGAAAGTCATGAATGTCAATGCAAAACTGAAACCTCGTCTTCCAGCATCACTCACAAGAAGACCGTTAAAAGAAGCAAACCAGGCAGCACCGTCAACCTCTCATGATGAACCTACACCATCTTCTGCATCCTGAGGTGTAATGTGCTGCCCTATTATGACAACCCAAAACATACTAGTTAAGGTAGCGACAAAAGACAAAACAACAATTGTAATTTGGAACCACAAACTTATATATTTGGAAAATAAATATACTTGCACTAAGCCTTACAGTTTTATTTCTTAGGATAATGTTATTAGTTTCATATACAGATACAGGTATATGTAAAGCAAAAACAGGGTTCAATGTAGGGCACACAATATGGGGTAGAAACTATCTATACGGTACGAAGCGGCACTATACGAAGTTCGAGACGATAAGGCAGCTTTTGCACCTCGTATCCCAGCCAAATTATATTTATCGTCCGTTTGTAGGTATGAACTCTAACATCATGGCAGTATCAACCCATGGCAAGTTGGTACTAAATGCTTGCACAAATCCATCTGAGGTCTTCATTTTTATGAGGTTCAATAAGTCCAAATACAAGTGCCAAATTTTCGTTTAAAGAAGCAGCGATATCCGTTTTTATTGCGATGTAAGCGTGAAAAGAAGCAGCAGTGTCCGTTATAAAAGCCAAGTCGTCAATGTTTTGAAGTGGAGCGTGAGTAATATCGTAAAATAAGAAATAGTCGTTAACACCGAAATGTAAGAACTGACAATGTCATTTGAAAACTTTTGACAGAGTGTGACAACCGGATACATGAAAAAAATGATAGATTTAGTTTTGTCTTTGGTCTATTGTCTATGTACGTACTATCTACGTCACATTTCCGGTTTACAGTTTTTCGCGTTTATCTTGGAAATGAACGGGTAAAAAAATAAAATAACTGCCTCGTTACATACGGGAAGCATATTTGCCGAAATGGTTTTTGATTTAGCCCACTTCATATAATTTGAAATGTTGTCAATTGTCAACTCAAAATTCAATTTTTTTTATTAAGAACCAAACATTTAATTAACATAGTAATTATCATTGCACAAGGTAATAGACCAATACATAAATTAAGTCAGAAAATGAAATTACTTTTTGCGGATTTTTTTTCATACAGCAAATTCTTTTCACGCTCTTCAAATATCGGTTGTATAATATCGGCGATACCGATATATCGGTATCGGTATCGGTATCGTTACATCCCTATATTTAAGCATTCCGAAATTGACGTTATTTTTCTTTAAGACGATTAAAAAAATAGTTTTTTTAAACTTTGTGGTCTCATAACTTTATATTTTTTATAGATTTTGTGTTTATTTCTTTTGTGTTATGATAATTTAGTATTTTCCAATCCATGTGACTATATTATGTTGTAAAATTCAACATTAGTCAACATCCCTATTTCCATTCCACATTTATTTGTGACAAAGCATCACATTTTTGTTCAGCCATAAAAAATAAAAACCGGCCAAGTGCGAGTCGGACTCGCGCACCGAGGGTTCCGTACAAACTCATAAGTAGATACATGAATAATTCAAGAAAAACTATATGGCGATTAGTTTAGTAGGAGCAAATAAGTATGTGATAAGATTTTTGCAAATTTCTCAAAAACGGTGCAAGTTAGGAAAACCGTTTTATTTTTCCTGTAATATATAGGATGACATTAATAGTTGGTAATTATTACAGATTTTTCTGTTCAGTAACTTCGAAGATAATAGGGGGGAATGGTATTTTTTTTAACGTATTTCGCCATAAATCAAACACTACTTATTTAAAAAAAAATACAAAAATAGTGTTTTAATCTACAAATCAAGCCCTTTCATTTGATACCCCACTCGATATAATAGCCCTAATTTCAATTTTAAAAGTCTCATTACGGACCCCTTTAAAAAAAAAGTAAAAAAGTTACAAGACTTTTTATACATCCCATAAGCTCGGGTTAGCGGTTCTTAACACTATTCCAAATTTCAAGTCGATAGCATCAGTAGATCCTGAGATATCTTGCTGTGACAGACGGACAGACAGACAGACAGACAGACAGACAGACAGACAGACAGAGTCGCACCATAAGGGTTCCTTTTTTACCATTTTGGTACGGAACCCTAAAAACAATAAACGATGTTTGCTATATTTTGCAGTTTCATTTATACAGCGTGTAAGTCTAATACGGGCGATAAATTAAATCGGACATAGTATTCATTAGTGTAATCATGAAGTAAAAGGTTTTTTAAGTTGCAGTTCATTACGAACCCATAATTCATTTTTTTTAAATTTCTCAGCAGGAATGTACTGTAAACATGGTTGCGGTACGGCGATACCGAAATGTCAACGTAACTGTCAACGAGCGTTAAACGTGAGTGTGTTTGCATTACATTGCGGGCTGAATTATTTTGTATGGACAAAATTATTGTTGCAACTTTAAGTAAATGTTATCTAATTACCTTCACTTTGTCCTATACTAACCACCGTTAAGAGATTCGCCCGTATTAGACTTACACACTGTATAAAATTGACATGAACATAACAAATAACACATTATAAACAATTTCCAATAATTTTAAATTGAAAATTTAACTACACGAATATTATATATATTTCATAATACTTCATCTAAATATTCGCGGTTAAAATTTGCACTGATACTGTTTTTGGAAAGGAAATTGAAAAGTATATATATATAGACGTTGCTCGCGCGAAAGTGTTAAACCAGAATAAATGCTACGGGCTCAGCCCTAGGGTGATATATCGAGCTGTTGTCGGCCCGCGATATATCATGACTCGATAAAAACTTCACCCGTGCTCGCAGTGCCCTGAGAAACAGTAGCTTGATGGTACCAGCGCTTGGTGTTCATATTTTAAGTTAAAATACAAGTTTTGTTGGTTACATTCGTGATATTCAAGTGTCTTTGGCACTGCTGCTTGCCAAATTTCAATTAGCGGAAGTACCTAGTTTTGGATTGCAATTTGTAATGCTTGCAGTAGACTTTCCGTTTGGCGGGTTGAATGCTTGTCTGTCATTTGGTGAATTAGAAATTGAGAAGCTTGATTTTTGTTTTCTAAATGCCCTTTTCTCTTATATAATGTCTTTGTCTGTTATATAATGACTGCTTCCCATTATAATAATGCAAAATTAATTATATTATAAAATAAGAAACGGTTAAGAAGACACATAAGTCATAACTATATCGAGACCGAGACAAAAAAATTCAATGAGACAATGGCGGATTAACCACGTAGCTGATGTAGCAAATGCTACAGGGTTCGCGCCCACTGCTAAAGGTGACCCCTCCTCGTTATAATCATTTCGTCACGTCAACGTCACCAGTCAGTCGGTATTTAGTAGGTAGGTACATCTGGTACATCTTAGACCAGCGGTCGGCAACCTTTTAGCAGCCAAGGGCCACATAGTAACTAACGAAATTGACGCGGGCCGCACTTTGTTAATAATTTGTGATTTTATACAATTCTGAAAATAGCGACCTTTACATACAAAATAACCAGGGAGGCTCGCTGGCCGCAAATGAGCTGTTCGCGGGCCGCATGCGGCCCGCGGGCCGCGGGTTGCCGACCGCTGTCTTAGACTAACCAAGAGCCACTTTAAAAAGATGCTACAGGCCCCGCGTTGACTTAAGCAGTACTGTATTGGGATAGTGTAACGAATTATACTGTGTGGTTGTTTTGATGCCGGTCCGCAGTGGAGGAGCGGCTATTTGTCAGTGCTCGCCCGCCGAATAAAGTTAGTGCATTTTACAGGAACTCAAGCTCGCGTGCTGTGTGATCATCTACTATAAAACCTGTTATTGAAACGAATGGGATTGTTAATGCTAGTTTTTTTAAGAATCGCGGATAAGGGAATCTATATTAGAGCCGACTACATTGGTTCTATTGAATTAATAATTTCTAAAAAACAAACCGACTTCGAAAATTAAATCATTTTGATACAAGAAAACGCACGGGATGTACTTTAAAGAATGCCGGCATGCGGCATCCCTACTTTGGTCCATTGGAACTACCTATACTCTTTCAAAGAAAAGAAAATCTTTAAGTTATTGAGGAACATACACGAAAAAAGATTACGCCGAACTGAAAACCTCCTCCTTTTCTTAATGGTCTCTGCCCACTATACCGTATCATACCATGACAGTACTATGAACGTACCCGGCACAGTATGACAAAATGCTGGTCGGTGACGGAACGTGCTAGTGGGCATAGTCTCATACTTTTTAATACAAAGAATAAGTATTTATTTTGCCTGATTCGTTTATAGTACAGTCATGGTACAATACAGTGTAGTGGGCAGAGACCTTAAGTCTGTTTAAACGGCAGAAATCACAAAATAACTGGATTTCCAAAAAAAAGGTCAAATCAAATTGCTTTGTTTTTCAAACATGTTCGAAATTTTAATGTCATAATAACATTTTCACAGATAAGAATTTTTTTCTAACAAAATATTTTATCTTTATGATGGTCGTAATTTACGGCTTTTGAACGCATTATATTATATAGGTAATAATGTTTCGAAGTGGTTTCGAATCGGTGTATAAATGACGGAGTTCTGAGGTATCGCAAACATTAAAAAAAACCGGAGGGTTCCGTACAAACTCGTCAGTAGATACGTGAATAATTCAAGATAAACTGTATGGTGGGACAAACTAAACTTTGCTCTTGATTAACTGTTGCCCCATACATCGACATATGTCGCGGTTAGTTCAGTAGGAGCAAATGAGTTTGTCTTACGATTTTTGCAAATTTCTAAAAAACGATGTGGGTTAGGAAAACTGTTTTACTTTTCCTGGTATACACCGTGGGTACGAGTAACCCGACAAACATTAACCACGTATTCCTGATATAACGTTATATCAACATAGGTCGAATTTTGTCATTTTACATTAATAGTCTTATGGAACAAAATAAATCAGTAAATTCAGCCCCTCGTTATAAACATGTCCTTACTGGAGGAAAAGTTATCAAAAAGAAAAAAAGCTAAAATGGAAACGTGTCTTCGCGTACATAGTGCAGCTTAAGTAAAACTCAAACTTCTTCCAAATTACAGTTTTAATGAATAAAAACGTTAAAATATACAGAGGTACATGTTTGTCTTTCAAGTTAGTATGGTAATGTGAGTCGAATCGCGGTAGGAATACAATAACGACCAAAACTGTTACTGGCGCAAAGTAATAGCAATATTTCTCGCACTAGTATTTGTTGTCTTGCATTGTCAGGCTCAGCTGGGCCTGAACATATTCCCCCCCGTTGAAAGGCCCCGTCTTTCAACCAGTTAGCTCTTCTTCGGATGGTAGTGGGCATAGACGCGTCAGGGGGCGACGCACACATCCTCTCGTAGTAGTCACGTCCGCAACTCTTGAGACTCCGTCCGGTCCGTGAAACAATCGGGTGACTCGACCCAATCTCCAATTTAGTGGAGGCACGTTGTCTTCATGTAGGAGGACGAGATCGCCTACGTTTAATTTAGCATGGTTGACGCGCCATTTCGTTCTCTGCTGGAGCTCGGCGATGTACTCCTTTTGCCATCGCTGCCAAAAGTGTTGGTGTAGCCTTTCGATACGAGCATAGCGACGTAGGCTGCTTTCTTTATAGTTTTCAAGCGCGGGCGATGGCAATGCGGTCAAGGGTCTTCCAATAAGAAAGTGCCCTGGGGTAAGGGGAAGCAGGTCGTCAGGACTGGAAGATAGGGGATAAAGGGGGCGACTATTTAGAATCGCCTCCACTTGAGAAAACAGAGTGGTAAGTTCCTCAAAAGTCAAATGGCTGTTTCCCATAACGCGTTTTACATGATATTTTGCCGATTTAATACCCGATTCCCAGATTCCGCCGAAGTGAGGAGCGTAAGTTGGCGTGAACGTGAATTTAATGCCTTCCTGGTTCATCGCATCACATAAAGGATCTTTAACTTGCTTAATAAACTTCCCCACCTCTTTAGCAGCAGCCACAAGGTTCCGGCCGTTATCACAGAATATTTCCGCTGGCCTGCCCCTACGAGCAGTGAATCTGCGAAGTGTCATGATAAACGCGTCTTTGGACAAGTCGCTAACAACTTCCAAATGAACGCATTTGTAGCGTAAACATATGAACAAGCAGAGGTAACATTTTACCAAATTGGCACCTCTCCCTTTGCGATTTAAAATTAGAAACGGCCCGCCGAAGTCTAAGCCGACCGACAAATAAGGAAAGTCGGGAGTTATGCGCTGTGTGGGTAGGTTGCCCATCTTAGGACACAATGTTTTAGCGCGCAGACGTCTACAGCGTATACATTTATTAGCAGTGCGTCTGGCTAGATACCTACCCTTTATTGGCCATACAGTTTCTCGTACAGTGGCCAACAACAATTGAGGTCCAGCGTGTAAAGACCTTAAGTGTTCATACTCGAAATACAATTTTGTGAGACGGTGAGACGAATGTAGCAATATCGGGTGTTTTTTCTCATACTTGTAATCAGACGCATCAATTCGTCCACCAACTCTAATGATTTTTCGTTCATCCATGAAAGGCGATAACGATAATATGCTAGACCGAGGACTCAATTGTTTATTTTTTGAAAACAAGTCGTACTCTGTAGGAAAGGACTGACGCTGAGCAAGCGCGCAAAGTTCAAAAAAAGACTCATTTAACTCATCTATGGTCAAGTTTCCTGAGCGTTTGTCTTTAGGGCACTTTACATTGAAAATAAATCTTTTTATATATGCGTAACATCGCTGGAGTTTTGTCAGTTTAGAATACTTTTCAAAATTAATTACATGCTCCTCATCAATATTAACCAAATTCGATTTAATTTCCGGTATATGATCAATGCTTAGGTTAATCTTAGAGACTGGCCATTCGGCCTCATTTACCGCTAAGAATTCGGGGCCAGACCACCATAGTTCTAAGGAAACCAACAGGCCGGCGTCCACCCCCCTGGAAATTAAATCAGCTGGATTAGCTGACGTGGGAACGTAGCGCCAAGAAGTCGGTTTCGTGATCTCACGAATCTCAGCAATACGATTAGATGCAAATGTTTTTAATCTGAGTGAATCATTGGTTATCCACGCTAAGACTACGTTTGAATCGCACCAGTGTACTAGACGATCTGGTTTAAATCTTAAGGAGTCTACGACGGCTTTGCATAGTCTAGCTGCTAACAAGGCGGCGCAGAGTTCCAAACGTGGGATCGTAGTAGACTTTAATGGGGCGACTTTCGATTTGGAGCACAGCAATCTAACAGTGACGTCACCGTTGACGTCTATAGACCTCATGTAAATGCACGCGCCTAAGGCACGCTCTGACGCGTCGCTGAAAGAATGCAATTCAATTATTTTAGGATTCTCACATAAAACATTTCTATTTATTGCTATTTTTGAGATGAACGGCAAATTATCACAATACCTAACCCATTCCTTTTGGATGTTCTGTGGGATAGGATCATCCCAGCCGATCTTTTGCTGCCATAATTTTTGTAACATCATTTTTGATTGAATGATAATTGGGCTCAATAGCCCTAACGGGTCAAATGTTTTAAATGAATTAGACATTATGTGTCTTTTTGTAATTTTGTTGACTTGGTTCATGACATTTTTAACCGGAAAATGCAAGTGGTCATTGGAAGGATCCCAACCCAATCCGAGCGTACTTGATGATTCGCTAATAGTTAATTTTTCTTTTGTATTTAGATCGGAATTTTGAAACAATTTAGTCGAATTGGTTTTGAACTTTCTCAGATTAAAGCAACCCGATTTCAAAGCTTCTGTAACTGATATTTGTATACGACGTAACTCTTCTTCGTCATTAGCGCCCGTAATAAGATCATCGACATAAAAGTCGTGCTTTATTATAGTTTTAATCAACTCATCCTCCTGCTCCTCACCTACCTGTTGTAGACACCTCGTGCTTAAATAACTCGCACTTGCTGTTCCATAAGTAAGAGTATTTAACTGCAGAGTTTTAATAGGCTGGGACTCATCTTCTCTCCATAATATGAGTTGGAGGTTGGGATCATCATTATGGACAAGCACTTGACGATACATTTTTTCTATATCGCCAGTCAAAATGTACTTATATTGCCTCGCTCTCACTAAGATGGAGAAAAGAGAGTCCTGGACATTTGGGCCTACCGTTAGTATGTCGTTAAGCGACAAGTCGGAGCAAGAAGCGGCCGAGCCGTCGAACACCACGCGAAGCGCTGTGGACTCGCTATTGTCTTTAAAAACTGCGTGATGACACAAGAAGTAGCTCGGGTTGGGTTTGGCAATATGGGACTCTGTCAAATGTCCCAAGTCTGCATATTCCTGAATGAACTTGGTATATTCATTTTTTAGTGAGGGGTTGCGTTTGAATTTCTTTTCTAAATTTAACAACCTTCGCCTAGCTAAATTATAAGAATCTCCCAGTGAACTCGGAGGCTTAGTTAATGGCAATTTTACCATGAACCTACCAGTACTAAGTCTAGACACATTGGCTAAGAAGTGTTTTTCGCAAGACTGTTCCTTAATACTCAAACTTTTGCTTTCGGGGATTTCTTCTATATCCCAAAATTTTGTTAGTAAGTCATCAATTGATTCTTGTGATTTTTGTGTGATTGAGACATGATTGCATTGTGTGTAATTGTTAGGCAGGTCTGAACTCGTCGGACCCGATACCAACCAACCTAATTTGGAGCTGCGCAGCTTGGGGCATTCAGGACCTAAGGACCTTTGCTCATTTCCTAAAATGTCCCAAAATATATCGGCGCCAATAAGCATGTCAATAGGCGCGGGTTGATGAAAATTTGGATCAGCCAAGACTATGTTGGTGGGTATATTTAAATTTTGTATATTTACAGGAGACTTTGGCAGTGCTCCCGTGAGTTCCTCTAGCACTAAGCAAGACAACCTAACACTAAAAGCGCTGTTGAGGGAGTTCATTTGCACGTTACAAGTTTCAACTACATTATTTGTGCAGTTGTTTCCAATGCCAATGACCTTTAGTGAGTCAATTTGGTTGGATTTTAGTGACAACTTCTCCTTAAGGGAGCTTGTGATGAAGGATGACTGGCTACCACAATCAAGAATGGAGCGTACCCTTATTGTTTTATTTGTAGTAGGGTTCGTAACCTCTACGAGTGCCGTGGACAATAAAACCTGAGTGCTATTTTGTTCAGACAAGTTGACCACAGATGCAGAATTAGTAGACACTACATTAATCTTTTCGGCAGATTCTGGATGTAGCAAGCTATTATGGTTCTTCTTACATTCACGACAAGGACCCATTCGACATTCACTCAACGGGTGCCCCTGCCGAAGACAATTAGCGCATAATTTATATAAAGCAACATCAGCTAGTTTGTCATGCATACTTTTACCCTTGAATGTTGGGCAATCATAAATTTTATGGTTTTCGTTACAAATGATACAAACGTAACTGGTCTGGCGAGGATGGCTGGTGCTCGCAAACGATTTCGTGAAAGAGCCCTTAAATGGCTTGTTATTAGTCGCGTGCTGATGTAGAGGTTTGTTATTGGTGATATTACCCCTATTATTTTGAAATGACACTGATGGCGTGGGTTTGGCCTGAAAACTATCGTGTCGGTTGCGACTAAGTGCCTCGATGACGTCTGCTCGATCAGTTAAAAACTTATTGAATTGTTCCAAAGTAGGGACGTCGTCGAAGGAGTTACGATGTTCTTCCCATTTGACCAGTGTATTTGTATCTAATTTCGATGACAACATGAATATTATAAGTATATCCCATTTGTCGGTCGGCTGGCCTAAGCTGGACAAAGCGCGCAAATTTTTTGTAACATGGTCCACCAAAAAACGCAAAGACCGTTCAGTTTCTCGTGTGAGCGGCTGAATATTAAACAACGAACTTAAATGCTGATTAATAAGCAAGCGCTTATTATCGTATCGCTCACCGAGCAGCCTCCAGGCCTGCGTATAGTTATCCGATGACACTTCGAGATTTGAAATTATTCTAGCGGCGTCTCCTTCTAAATAGGAGATCAGGTAATGGAACTTGTGTATGGGCTTAATGCGGCCATTGTTGTGAATTAAACTTTCAAATGTGTCGCGGAACTCAAGCCAGCGAAAATATGAGCCGTCAAATTTTGGTATTTGTATTTGAGGTAATTTAAAACTAAGCTCCTGATGGTCGAGCGAGCACTGAGCCTCATTAGCGATCGATTCTCGTCGATTCTGATTTTCGATCCTATTGTACTCGTCTATTAAGGTTTTTGCCTTAGCGATGTTAACGATTATATCGTGCTCAATGCTCTCCCGCTCATCAATCTCATTTTTAAGGTGCTCCGCATTTAAAATTTCAATGCTGCTTTGTAAATTGTCAAACTTGACAGATACACTCTCGAATTTCGTTAGCTTAAGGCTTAACTCTGCTAGTTCTACGTTAGTTAACTCGGATTTGCGACAAACACTCGATAGGTAGTTTTTAAACTTAGTTATCTGACCCTTTATGGAGCTACGTGAAGTAAGCAAATCCTTAAGTTCGGCTTTATCGGACGACATAGTTGCCGTATAATAATTAAATCAAGCAGTTGTAGTTAAATAATAAAATAAGTATTAGCTCACGCTCCTCAATTCGCTGGATCTCCGATAAGAAGCCGGCCCGTGCAGCACAGCATATACTGGCGGCGAGATGTAGCCTTCGTACTTCGTTACGTAACAGCTGCAATCCCGTGTTCCTGGAATAATCGGCCAACTATCTAAATATCGCGAAATTACGGGCGAGGACGCTATGAAGAAATGACTACGAAATATTTAGAATTAAATTTTACAACAAGAACGAAATAATTATCGATAAACCTGTACGGGATTCAATTATGTTAAAAAACAACAAATTTTACTATTTCCGCTATTAATCTACGTGTAATTTAATAAGAAATTAACATTATTTACCTTAGTTAATCGAGAAATACTTAAATTGCATTGAAAAATACTGATTAGTTAAAGTTAACGGTATCTAGCGTTCGAGAATAATCTAATGACAATGATTTAGGTTATAAGTTTGTAAAAATTACCTTTTAGAAGCGATGATTAAATTGTACCTTTAAATGATTTTACACAACTATTTTCTCAAGTGGAGACTTGTTATTTAGATTCTAGTTTTTGGAATGATACGTGAATTTAGGAAGGAAACAAAGGAAGGGCACTTAACTTTCAACTGATCCCGTCGCGCAGTGCAAGATTTTTGTATTCTCGCTGGCTGAGCTGATGACAAGATCCCGTGGCAATGCTGCTGTGATGCTCCTGTGTCTCCGTATGACTATGGACTTCGTCAACTCTTTAGATCCAACGCGTAGTGTATGGAGGTGATGGCAAATTCCAGTTCCTTTTTGGCAAATATTTTGCTATTTTGCCGTGTATATCACGTCGGGGTCACCAAATTATGTCTTCGCGTACATAGTGCAGCTTAAGTAAAACTCAAACTTCTTCCAAATTACAGTTTTAATGAATAAAAACGTTAAAATATACAGAGGTACATGTTTGTCTTTCAAGTTAGTATGGTAATGTGAGTCGAATCGCGGTAGGAATACAATAACGACCAAAACTGTTACTGGCGCAAAGTAATAGCAATATTTCTCGCACTAGTATTTGTTGTCTTGCATTGTCAGGCTCAGCTGGGCCTGAACAAAACGAAAAGTAAATTTTTTGGCCTCGTAGTCGCTTACCATCAAATACTGCGAAGGTTAATTGCTGTTTAGTTAAAGGATTTAAAAAAATTAGTAAAACTATCTTAGTCACTTTTATTAGGGCTTGTTAAACACTTGGGAGTTTTCATTTAAAAAAGAATGAATATCTCTGAAAGTAAGCGTTTTTCGACTATACATCACATAACTTTTTTTACTCCTAATAGTTGTTAGAATCTATAGTTAAATATTATATTTATAGAATGATATTAATAATCGGTAATTATTACAGATTTTTCTGTTCAGTAACTTCGGAGATAATAGGGGGAATGGTATTTTTTTTAAATTGGTAATTTTTCGTCCTAAATCAAAAAGTATGGTAAAATAAAATAAAAATGGTTTTGGAATCTACAAATTACACACTTTCATTTGACACCCCACTTGATATAATAGCACTATTTTAGCATTTTTGACATCCCACCACCGACCACCGACCACCTTTAAAAAAAAAGTAAAAATTATATAAGATTTTTTTACCCCCAACGTGGTCAGTGGTTTTTAGCACTATTCCAAATTTCAAATCGGTAGCAGCAGTAGCAGCAGTAGATCCTGAGATATCGGGGTGTGACAGACGGACTGACGGACAGACAGATCGACAGACGGACAAAGTCGCACCATAAGGGTTCCTTTTTTACCATTTTGGTACGGAACCCTAAAAAAGTTATAAGATTTTTTTTCTGACCAATAGGCTCGGGTTAGCAGTTTTTAACACTATTCCAAATTTCAAGTCGATAGCATCAGTAGATCCTGAGATATCTTTCTGTGACAGACGGACAGACAGACAGACAGACAGAGTCGCACCATAAGGGTTCCTTTTTTACTATTTTGGTACGGAACCCTAAAAACAGCTAAGTGTTGGATTCGACAGGAAGGATTCCGTACCACCGTCGAGAATAAAGACACCAAGAAACACGTTCCTCGTATGGGGTTTTATTTTGTTGTTATAGCGGCAACAGAAATACATATTCTGTGAACATATCAAGATTATATTAATAATGGTACTAATAATAGGTAGATATATGTACCTTACCATTATTGAAATCGAGCATAAAACGCCAAATAAAATACGTTTCCCTTTAATTCTAGATTTTATTATCTTTTTATTACTTGATTTTTTTAGCGATAGTTCAAAAAATACAGCCTTGTGACAGACCGACTGAAACACGTTTCTTGTATAGGGATCCCCTTTTCTATTTCATTTTATTTTGCTTTATTATAGCGGCAATAAAAATACACATCCTGTTTCAAGTCTCTACCTATTACGGTTCAAAAGATAGAGCCCTGTAACAGACGGACAGCGGAGGCTTATTAATAGGGTTTCGTTGGCACCTTTTGGGTACGGAATCCTAAAAAACTACTACCAACTAGAAAACATCCTCCTTTTTGGGACGTCGGTAAAAAAATCTTAGGCCCCAAAATGTGTTAATAGCAGGGGTGAATTTTATTCCTGAAAATTACTATCACATTGGAAGAGGCCGTGGTAGCTGGAAATAACAAAACTAACCGCAAATACGACGGAGACAGGAAATTAAACAAACTTCTTCAAGCGCTAGTTTACTTTGCAGTTCGGATTTTTCCTTCACAAACTTCAAAGCTCCGCTCAAGAAAACGGTTAATTATTTTGATGGAGACCATGCCGCAGGCTGGTCTCCTAGACGGGGTATTTTTTTGTTATTTTTGGTTTTATGGAGTTTAATTTTGTTTTTAGGTATTTGTTTGAGTAATTTTAGCTCATTATTTTATATTTCTTTATTATATCTATTGTAATTATTTAAATAAACGAGTATAAGTAATAAAAACCTGTTTCGTCATAATTTTGTATTTTTAATAGAATATTGAATGTCTAACTATTGGTCTTCCTTCCTCGGCAAAAGTAATATTTTGTGTATTAAAGTCAATTGTTTTAATAAATAAAACCCGATAGGCGCGAGACTACACGGCAGTAAGTAGTTATCGAATATATTTTTACATTGGTTTGTATTTAAAAATCATTCATTTTGTTAACTGACTCCCAAAATAATTTGTTTGTATGTTTGATACGTGATTACTCGATTTTTCTATCTATCTAAGTACATAAAAGTGAATAGGTTGGCAACAACACAGTAATAAAGTAAAAAATAAATATTTTTAACCTGAAATTTGTCAGTCAGACATAACATGAGTGACTTAGAGACTTCCATGCATAAATTTAACACCGTTGTACACATGGTAATTAATGCTGTGACTCCCTTTGATGGCTGATAGGTAGGTATGTCGCGCAGAATGTACGTCCGACGAGTCATATAATAAATTATGGATATTTTATGTGATTGGACTTACCAACTTGCGTGTTGCGTCTTATTCTTGCAAAGAACGACGCAAGCAATACAATTGGCTCATAGTACCTATTTCAGTTTTGTGCGCCTGAAATGTACCTAAAGGCACCTTAAGTGATACTTGAATACTGGATAGTAAGCATCTTGTTGAGAAAGTTTTGTGTCAAGCACAAAGCTTATATGCATGGAATCCATATTTACCATAACTAATTTTCGTCAAAACTTGCTATCGGAAACGTTTCATTAAATCTACCTCCTCGTGCGTTTCCCGCAAGGCTTTTCCATTTTCCATTAAATACACGAGAAACTTCCTACAACGTATTTACGCCCTTTTACGGTGGGCTCGGGTTGGGCCTTTCATTGAACTTTCTCGAGCATGTTTTCCGTCTTTATCTGAAAAACGATTTATGTACATAAGCACTTCAAACTCATACGCTTTTCCAGTTTTCATGTGCCTGCGTTGAAATTATTCTGTTTGTTTTATTGTTTGTATTTCAAGCTTTTGATCGTGTTTTAGGAGTTTAGAAGATATTTCGTTTAACGATTAACGTCGATCTGATTATTACAATGTGATTTGTATAAGGCAGTTCTAAAATCCTAGCAAATATTTGAATTTCAGAAATGTTAAAGTCAACGTTATTCCGCTATCGTATACATATGTATATTAAATATCTCTGACTATTTATCTACTCGAAATAGGCCGTCTAAAAATATCTAGCATTGCATTTCCCTGCTGTCTCTTCAAATGCAGCTTTTAAAGCCAAGAATTCAGTATCAAGTTGCAAGACAACATAGCATCTAAGAAAATGTTTTAGGCGCCTCCAAAGAGATAGCGAGCTTAAAAGAGATAATGAGTTGTGACATATTTTTGTAAACGAGTTAATAGTTGTGGTCAACAATGAGTCCTGTACAGTCGAGTTCATCATTATCTGAGCAAAGATTGGACCAAAACATCTGAACAAGACCCTATTGTCAGAAGCATAAGAACTAGATCAGATATTTTTGATCCGTTCTTTGCTCAGATAATGATGAACCCGACTGTAATTGTTTCCTTCTCATTCGGTGGTTGGATGAGAGGGACGCAACTATTTGTGGCGAAAATGGCGCGCTCATAAAAGGACCCTAATAGTGGGGGCTGAAAGAGTGAACGAACTTGCGATAGGCGAGTGTCGCGGTCCGTTTTATGAATATTAGAGCGCGCTGCGGATCGGCGCTGAATATTTCACCCTCGTGCCTGCAGCCGCGCCGACCTCATCAGCCGCCTCATAAAAACACAATACTAACGGATCCTTGTTTCCAGTCTCCATGGCCAAGTGGGAAGAAGGTTGAAGTTCCGGCTCATGTACTCTTTAATGTTTTCTTAATCCAATATTAATAGTTACATGCACGGTGGCACGTATGTATAAAAATATCTTGTAAGAATAAGTGTAATACACTAACCTCACAAAGCGGTAATTCGATTAACGCATAATGTAGGTAATTACGCATATCAAAGTCGCCTAAGTCACTCGAAATTTGAACTATCTTTTGAACCGTATAAGAGACTTGAAAATTTTCACACAATGTAATTTCTCTGTCTGGCGTTTTTTGCTCGGAGGTGGCACGGAACCCCTCGTGTGCGAATCCGACTCACATACTTGGTCGGTTTACTTACTGAAATTCACGAGCGTATAAAACCTGTTTTTACAAGCTTTTATTTAATTTGCAATGTATGTATATTATATGAATGTATTAAGTTTGTACGGGTGGAATCTTGCAACTCAATTTTGAAGCAGATGGGTGTAACCCCCTCCCGATTGAGGTGAGATTTTGCAAGAATATGTAAATCTCCACTGGACTATATAATTATATTCATTATCGTTTTTGCTCCGCCATCGCATAGGTAGATATTCATGTACGCATTTCCGCCGATCTATATCGGGGACAAAGTGCAAAAACGAGGAAACGTTCCGCATTCCCACAATATCGCGGCTTCAAAGCCTCCCGCGGTCCGCAGATCGTATCACAACCATGTCCTTGAATCGCGGCGGTCACACTGTAATAACGCAAACCCGATAAGGGCGTAGGCGCGCCTTGTTAGGTGACCCAATTCTGGAGGTCGGCATTTCTGCTTCCTCATAGAGGGCAAAACGCGAGTTTCCAGCAGGGGAACCAGTCAGGATGCTGGGGACGTGCGATAGGTTCTTTACTCTTTACTCTATAAGTAAGCCTTGTGTTCAGTTTTCTGTTTATGATGTCAGTAGATCCCGTGCTGTGGAGGGTCAAAGTTTGCATGAAACTTATTAAATTATAAAAGCAGACATTTGAAACCAACTCAGCACTAAAACGCATAGGTATTATATTACAACTGAATGTTAGAAATAAATAAAGGATTTATTCTGATAATCAAGAAGTATGTAGTTACAATAATACACACCAAAAAATTACAGAGATCCTTAAATAAAACAAGATAACAAAAAGTAATGGTAGACGACAGCCGGTCTTAAAGCTAAAGAACCGATCTCTTCCAGACAACCTTTGCGTAGGGATTACGCAACAAAAAAACAGAAAATTTGGTTTTGCAAAATTGTGATATAAAATACGCAAGAATACATAGATAATATGCAATATATCCAAGTGATATATTACAATATTAACATACAAAAATATAAGTGACACAAATAACCAAAAACAGTAAAGATAGGTAATATTAAAAGACTAAGAACGAATTAGGATGCAAGGAACGATCCGCAGGAATTAGATAGTATTAATATTAGTTATATTTTATTTGTTAGTTATTATTATATGGGGTACCGTACCTTACATACAGGGTATCAATATCATATGTTTGTTACATATACCGAACCGAACACTAAATGAACTCTGACACAGTCTAAGGACTCTGAAGTTATCATAGAGGACCCTTCCCAGTAGGTTGCATCTTATTCCGTCGTTTTTTAGGGTTCCGTACCAAAATGGTAAAAAAGGAACCCTTATGGTGCGACTCTGTCTGTCTGTCTGTCTGTCTGTCCGTCTGTCACAGCAAGATATCTCAGGATCTACTGATGCTATCGACTTGAAATTTGGAATAGTGTTAAGAACAGCTAACCTGAGCTTATTGGATGTAAAAAAAATCTTGTAACCTTTTTACTTTTTTTTTAAAGGTGTCCGTAATGGGACTTTGAAAATTGAAAGTAGGGCTATTATATCAAGTGGGGTATCAAATGAAAGGGCTTGATTTGAAGATTAAAACACTATTTTTGTATTTTTTTTTAAATAAGTAGTTTTTGATTTATGGCGAAAAACGTTAAAAAAATACCATTCCCCCCCTATTATCTTCGAAGTTACTGAACAGAAAAATCTGTAATAATTACCAATTATTAATGTCGTCCTATATATTACAGGAAAAATATAACGGTTTTCCTAACTTTCACCATTTTTGAGAAATTTGAAAAAATCTTAACACATACTTATTTGCTCCTACTAAAGTAATCGCCATATAGTTTGTCTTGAACTATTCATGTATCTACTTATGAGTTTGTACGGAGCCCTCGGTGCGCGAGTCCGACTCGCACTTGACCGGTTTTTTTTTTTGCGGGACACCTTTTCATTTTATACTAGGGCATGAATTCATTCCTGTTTATTTTCTGATTTTTCATTCAAGTTTTAGAGGTCGCTATCGCATAGTGAAATCCAGGCGAAAACAAGGTCATAATTATGTTCTCATCATATATTTTTCTTGATTGTGAACAGTAGGATTGTTTAATTACTTAAATGTAACAATTTGTATATTATCAAACCGCGATTAGAATATGATTCCGAAGTACCGTTAGCACAAAAGTAGATACAATGAATAAATGTAATTGTAAGTCAAGTCAATCTATGATATCTTTATAGTTTAAGTGCAAAAACTTATAGATAATAGATTTATAACGTATCATAATTATTCATTACATATTCTTTCTACATACTCTACCTGGGTCGATTTTGCCAAACTAAATGTATGGCATACAAATGTCGTGGACGAAAATCCATCCACCTATTCTTGTTAAATGCTGTGTCATTTGTTTTATAAGAAAAACCGGTCAAGTGCGAGTCGGACTCGCGCACCGAGGGTTCCGTATAAACTAATAAGTAGACCAACCTTACGACTAAGAGCAACCCTACCTTAAACCCGCTTTAGCCCTATTAAACTAGGAAAAATCTTAAAAGCGCGATGCAGCGTATGCTACAGCGACATCTATTGATACTAAATAGCGCGTAAATTTTACTTGTAATTTAAATTTAAACGTTACTTTTTGTTATTGGCTGATTGAAATAATTGTTTGTCAACTAAGTTAGTTCTCATGTATAATTTTTAGCCACAAGCTACCTTATTTTAGATTTGTGTCCCTAGATGGCGCTAGTGGTATTTAATTTTTATGGTATTTACTAGTGTCAAATTTCCTAACATACTCCTATTAAAGAGTTTTTAATAATTATTGTTACTTTATGTTTTTTTCCCGATTCCTGATGAGTGATCATTGTATTTAATAGACATTTTTTGTAATCTGAAATAAAAGTTTTGCTACTCTCCGCTAGATGGCTCTCGTAGGGAGGGTAGAACTAATATGTTAAGATTTTTGTAAATTTTTAAAAAGTATTCAAGTTAGGAAGAGAAAATATAACGGTCTTCCTAATAATAATAATAATCCTAATAAGTAGATACATGAATAGTTCAAGAAAAACTGTATGGCGATTAGTTTAGTAGGAGCAAATAAGTATGTGTGTTATGATTTTTGCAAATTTCTCAAAAACGGTGCAAGTGAGGAAAACCGTTATATTTTTCCTGTAATATTTAGGACGACATTAATAATTGGTAATTATGACATATTTTTCTGATCAGTAACTTCGGAGATAATAGGGGGGGAATGGTATTTTTTTAAACTTTTTTCGCCATAAATCAAAAACTATTTATTTAAGAAAAAAAATAAAAATGGTATTTTAATCTACAAATTAAGCTCTTTCATTTGATACCCCACTCGATATATAAGCCCTACTTTCAATTTTGAAAATCCCATTACGGAGCCATTTAAAAAAAAAGTAAAAAAGGTACAAGATTTTTTTTATGTCCAATAAGCTCGGATTAGCTATGTTTAAGACTATTCCAAATTTCAAACCGATAGCAGCAGTAGTTCCTGAGATATCTGGCTGTGACAGACGGACAGACAGACAGACAGACAGACAGACAGACAGAGTCGCACCATAAGGGTTCCTTTTTTACCATTTTGGTACGGAACCCTAAAAATATTAAATAACAAATCCGTAGTGTCCGACCGAAACTAGTTTTCACGGCCGAAACCGAAACCGAATTTCGGCTTTGATTGTCAGATTCCAAGTTCGCCGGATTCCAAGCTTGTCGGATTATGCATAGTCAAAGACGTAAATATGTAATACAGATGACAAGCTAAGAACATCTGTCAAGGCTCTTATTCTTTTGACAATAGAGTCGTGTATGGGTGAAAATCTCAACGCGTTTTTAGCGCGGCGAAGGTGATAATTCGAATGTTAAGGTGGTTGCGTTCCCATACAAAAGTTGGTGCACATTCACGGGTTAACGGCAGGGTATATACCCTGCGTTAACCGTAAGAAACTAATTTGACAAATATTAATTAATTTACGTTTTATTTTCGGCAAATGCATAAAAAATGGTATATTTTCACGCTAAATACCATATTTTACCGATGAAAAACTTGGGTATTCTATTAATTACTGTGTGCGAATCATCTACAGGTGGGCAACACAACTCACGCAAACACAGGCAAGTGTTGTATGGGTGTGTATGTGACTTATCTATTGATACTGCAAAAGCGATCGTAATTTACACTCTGTTATAAGATGTCTCCGTAGCCGAGCGGTCTAGAGTTTTTACTTTTGGTTCCGTTTGGTTGTGAGTTCTATTCCCGAAATCTTTATATTTTTTCTTTTTATTTCGTTTTTATTGAATGCTAAAGGCACTAATTAATATTGTGATTTAGCCTGTTTATGCCAAATTAAAAAATATTTTGATTAAATTTATATTGTAAAGTGCGTGTAATATTGTTTTTTTTTTATTTTTTAAATCTAGATTGTAAAATTCTTATTTAAAGAAATCAAAACACTAAATAAAGCGAATTAATAATAATACGGAGGTAAATTTTACACAAACAAATTACCAGGATTTGAACCCGGGACCTCTAGCTTAGTAGGCGGTGTCACTCCCGCTAAGCCAAACGTGTCGTCAATCGTTAGGCATTCATAGATATCTGACAAACGTGACATGCGACGTTGCCATCTGTCACCACAGATGGCAACGTCGCATGTGCAGCTCTGGGCAATTTTTCGATTCAGGCAAACTATAAAATACGATGGTCTGGTAGTCAGCGACGTTCAAATACTTTTCGAGTAAATTTACATTGTACCATCACCTTATATTACTTTACCCATCTTTTTGTTATCTAATAAATACAAGTGATGTAAAAACACAAATCTACTATACGAGTACAAAATTTAATATTTGGCATTCCATCTTCAGAATTCCACAATATACATAAGGTTTCAGAATATTACGCTGTCATCAAAATACTGTCATTAGTTTGGTTTGTAAGCAAAATTTTCCCATTGAAGAAGATGCATTTATGATAAAGAGGATGCCAGAATTTATTTGTTCTTTAAAAATTTTTTTTTGCCGGAAGTCCAACAGAAATCGTGACGCGAATCGTGGAACGATCACAATACTAAGATCTTAGACCTAAACTGCACACTTATAAAAGGTAGTCAGTTAATTGAATTAGGTACTAGTGTTTTGACATGCTAGTACCTACCTATGTTTTTATTGACTTATAGTAACATGTACTTTATTTATTACAGAACGACTTTGACTCTGCATCAATCTCTGTATTCGAGAACTTTGGCGTCCAATGCCAATGCGATATTGTCACTCTGAGAGCAATGCCGGTTTACTTGTAAGCGTAAAAAGTGATCTCAATAACACATTGAGGGAATCCGAGTTTGTCTATTCAATGTTCATAAAACTTATATACGACATTAGTCCGTAAACTTACGGCCCTAAGAATCTATGAAATATGATGGAGATCAGCGTCGCCAAATTAAAGAAAAAGATATTATTAATAAAACTATTTTACTCAGTTATACGTCTTGTTTCATCCAATATATATTCCCATACAAAAAAGAGCTGTAGGTACGTTTATCGTGTAATAAACGGTTGGGCGTTGTTTTAATGCAATTTTATTATTAGCCGGTGCTCTTACAAGTTTGAGGTATTGTCAATAGATGTCACTTATATCAATGATTTTGCTTTAGTGTGTGTGTAAAATGAGTTGTCAAAGTACCACTCGAGTTTCATGCACATTCCTGCGCTTGGTAAGCACGTACATAAATTACTATGAATTAGAAATCATCGAAAGGGACTCAAAATATTCGGCAAATTGAGTGTCATGCTGGTAGAATAAGCAGATATGATAATATAGTCTTGAATATTTGGTCACGTGACAAAGACAGCGCCATCTCTGGGCAATTCTGTCCCGGGTCACCGTGCGATACGCCTTTTTTTCGTGTAATTTCACCCATTTCATTTATGATCTTAAGCCATACATAAGTCCCTTCGAAGCTTTTAGATTTAATTATTCTTCTCTGTGACTGATTTTTATGTTGTTCCCTTGTATTCCCCATTAGTTATGGCATCTATCAGTACGATAACTGTTATATATGCAAGTAAAGTGGGGCTCTGAACAACTCAAATATAAATGTCCTGATGAAAAAGTTAATTTTGGTGGGCAATATTGAAATTGATTCTTTGTCCCAACGTAAAACTAATAGTCAAAATAGTGTAGTTAATCAGGTTAGATTATAATAACTACTATTAACGACGGGATATTTGCCATGTATGTTTGTTTTTGTGAGTTCGTTACCAGTTCACGACTGTTACTGTACAATTTTTGGCGGCCATACCCATATACAGGGTGGTCCAAACCTTGACGTCAACATTTTTTTTTAAATTCCTCACGTCGTGGGTTATCTGAATATACCCCATGTATGTTAGCCGATGTTTCGTAGTTTTCGAGTTATGAATTTTTAAACTTTTATTTGGTAAGAAATACTGAGGTGAAGCTATTTAGGTACTTATTAAAAAAAAAACAGTTGAAGTTTTTTGAATGTTTCGTTTTGTAACATAATCCTGGAAAGTTTCCAAATTAGTAATTCATAAAAAACCTAAAAACAGGATTTTTTTAGTATCAGAATTACTATACCGGAATTACATTTAGTATACCGGGAGTGACGATACTAAAAATACTTTTTTTTATGTTGGCATCAATGAATTTAATTCGGAAAGTTTTGTTTTTCTTAAAAATTGTAGGAATTTAATTGTTTGTTAAGTTGGTAGTTGTGCATTTTTATCGTTAAGTAGATTTGAGCGCTTAATCCTTGACCTCCTTTCTTTCTTCTTGATTCTTTGTTCTTCTTTCTTTTTTCTTGACGTCCTTTTAACCTAGATTTAGAAGTCTGTGGCTGCTAGCAGTATCGTAATGTGACTATAACGACACTAGTGCTGTTATGGATAATAGAGTATAGACTTCTCTGAACTCATATTATGTATGTTCTTATATTAGTGTTCGTGACCAAGTAAAAGACAGATAAAAGTACAGGAGTAGAAAAAATATTTAAAGTCCATCAGTCTACCCGCGAGCACGAACGCTGAAAGGGGTTACGAAACGTCGGTAAGTAAATGTAACCAACATACGCGATTTAATCAGTTTATATTGTATTATTACAATGAGCGATAATCGCGATGTCCTCACAATATTAAGTATAAAGTCCGATTCTATCGTTTACCAGAGCTATGAAACAGCCTGTACCTATATGCGGCTCCTTAAGCCGGCGGCAGGCGACTTAATTTCAAAGACAATGGACATCTCGGCCTGCGTGTAATGAGTTAATTAGCGCCATTGTGCAGCGGAATTAGCGAGGGTCCTTAATTACTCGTCGGCTGCATCTCTAGCCTTACTATACCTATAGTAGGGCTGATGAAGCGTTCTAAATATATTTTTCTACTCCTGTACTGTTATCTGTCTTTTACTTGGTCACGAACACTAATATAAGAACATACATAATATGAGTTCAGAGAAGTCTATGCTCTATTCCCCATAACAGCACTAGTGTCGTTATAGTCACTTTACGTTATTGCTAGCAGCCACAGACTTCTAAATCTAGGTTAAACTTAAGTAAAGGATTAAGCGCTCAATTTTAACTTTACGGTAAAAATGCACAACTACCAACTTAACAAACAATTAAATTCCTACGGTTTTTAAGAAAAACAAAACTCTCCGAACTAAATTCATTGATGCCAACATAAAAAAAGTATTTTTAATTTAAGTATATTTTAAATTAAAAAAAAAGTTTACCATAGACACATACTGTCAGTCAAACGTCATATTTGCCTTGTTTCCAGGTTATGATTAATTTTGTATTTTATAATTTAAAACCTAGTCGTAGAAAAAGTATTGTATGCAACGTTGTATAATTAAGTCAAAAAACGCTCATTGCGTCTCTATTTGCGATACTCGCCGCATTCGCGGCTCGTATCGCAACTCACGCAATTCGCATTTTTTGAACCCATTTATAGAACTGTTGCATAAAATACTATTATTTAAACACGAATTGGGTACCTACTTTCCTGCTAGACCATATCCGTTTCTTTTTATGAAGCGTCAAAAACAAGGTAGTATTTGAAGTTTCTATGGAATATATTGTTATGACGTCATCCTTCTGAGTGGTCAAATCGTCTCCTTAGCATTTAAAATCGATGGAAACACAAAATAAGTGATGTATAGCTTATTTTTGCAAATTTTTGAAAACCGCATGTAACGATTAGCGTGCAATAAGTTGTGTTGACCACAGTAAAGTACCCAATTGTCTACTAATATAGTCTATATTTTACCTATAAAGTACTAAAGCTGAATACGACACGCTCATTGTTTCATTCAAATTAAGTACGCTATGGTGGCTTTCAAAACGTGGAAAATATTACACAAAGAAAATTGCAGGCATCCTTCTTAATTATATAAATATTTTTATGGATTTAATACTGATTTTATACCGGGTGGAATGGAACAAGGGACTTTCCTGAAAATATAATATCATATATTTGATGCAGAATTTGTAGACTTCCACTCGACATGCTCCCGAAACATGTCGAGTGGAAATCTCGTCTTTTTACAACGTGAGTGATCGGTTTTTTATTCAATATGTTTAAGTCTCACTCACGGTAGTTTTCCAAGCGTAAATCATTCGCGCTCCAATAGTCCCAAATTCCAAACCGTACACTTTTGTATAGCGCCAAATATCGTTCCGATGTCTATTTGAGCGACCTAATTTTCGCCGATTTTGTTTGTATAAGCTTTTATGCCTTGTTTCAATTTATTGGGCCGTGTCGGAGCTTTAATTTTATATGAGGGCGGATCGAGTTTCGCAGGTTTTTCCAATATTTATCACGTTTTCATGCTAATTTATTTCTACTCTTATCGCGGAGATGTCTTCGCTTTTCAATTTTTTATAAAGGCCCTCCGCCGGCGGACCTTTGAAGTAAACTTTGCGCGGAATAAATGATTGTTAGAGCGTCTGTTGTGTTGTGCGTATTGCGGGTCGATCGGCCCCCAATACCGATAGTCGCGTCGCCTGTTTTATTGGCGTTTGACTTTTTCTCCAAGTCGAAAATCGAAATAATGTAAAAACCGTTGCTCCAAAACCTTCCGGTGCATTCGACACTAAACTCAAAATACCCCAATACTTAATAGAACCTAATCGTCACTGCTTTAAAAAAAAAACTCGTATCTTAAATCATCTCAGATAAAACGTCAAAAGTTACATACGAACTTCATATACACTTACCTACTCCGTTGTTACCTGGAGTCAGTATCAGATACGTGTTTTTTTTAAAAGTAATGACGTAATATCTTCAAGACCTAATCTCAAAGGGAATGAAACTCAAGTCGACTTATTACCAGAAAGAGCTATTCTTGATGTACATTTTTTCGATATGACTCAATTTCAAATGGAATGAATCTCATAAAAACTGATTCACAAAATGCAGTAGTCCCAAAATACCCTAATTTTCACAACCCCCGACTCAAAAAACACTTTAGTTTTTTAGTGGGCGGTTTTCAAAATTTAAGTTTTTCGAAAAGCACTCTCGAATCGGTTTTGGAGTTAGGATGCCGCAGACAGACACACATTAAACTCATAACATTCCTCTTTTCCGTCAGGGTTTAAAAAGCAGAAAAGTTGTCTTCTCTGCCTCCCATTATACATTTGTTGCCACCTTAGTACAAGCAGCAGTGTGGTTAATACTTAGTTCCAAATCTATAATTCGATTAGGCCCGCAAATAATGTTTTCCTTTCTTTTTTATCTTTAATACTTCTTTAAGCACAACACAATATTTTGCAGACATTAAGAATTCTAACGCCCGTTGCGTTCAAACTCAACATAGGTACTTGTCCAGAAAGTGATGATCTGAACGCTGCGCAATATTCTTAATGAAATATTTCTCCGCTCTTCTCTCTTTATAAATCCACGTTAACTTTCAACTCTCGCGGAATTAGATTAGTGCGATTTGATTGCTTTCCCCGAGTTCCGCAACGCGCGGGCAGCCCGGCCCTAAATGCGGACATTATACTAGTACCCACTTGTAAAAATATTACGGAATCAAAAACAAACGAAGTTGAGACACCGAGCTTGTCTTTCACCGGAGGTTTAATTTGAAATACGAAATCACCTAGTTTAAGGGGTTCCGTACCTCAAAAGGAAAAAACAGAACCCTTATAAGATCACTTTGTTGTCCGTCTGTCTGTCAACACCATTTATCTCGAGATCGCGTGGAGGTATCGAGTTGAATATAAAACTGGACATCACTATCGTCGGTGGTATTAAACGGAATAGTGATTTCAAACGACATCGGTGGTGTCGAGTGGAACACACGAAATTTTTTTTGGCCACGATGTTCATATCATACAATGTCATACAACTTACCGAAATATCTTTTATTTGGTTACAGGTAATCTGCGGTGGGCAGCGGACGGCCGCGTAGCAAACACACATGCTGACGATATGGTGAGTAATGCTAATTCTTTCAACTCGTATAAATAACTAGATACATACTCCGGAGCAAAAAAACTCAGATTACATTGAAATACGTGCTGTATTATTGCTCAATTATGACACGATACATTATTAATAAAAAACCGACCGGATTCGTATACGGTTCCGTACCATCGTCAAGCAAAAAAACCCGAAAGAACACGTTTCTTACCCGCTTTAATTTTAATTTTATTATTTGTTTTTATAGCAGCAATAGAAATACAAATTCTGTAAACATATCCAGCGTATACTTACAAGTTTCTGTCAAAGAATGTTTTTTGAGACCATCTTTTATTGCTGACTGTACCTTTTTTGTGTACCTAATCGCAAACTGCACGTCACAAGTAATCAAATGAACCCAAACACGGTGAATTTATCTTATGTAATTTAGATGATCCTATGGCTACCATCCGGCTCCATTATCAGCTCCATTTCATAGTAATATTGCATTGTAATCTGGTTTACACATTTTTGCAAAATTTCAGCTCAATCGGTTCAATATATCTACCTCAAAACTGAGTTACAAGATTTCATCCGAACAAACATACATACATTGCAAGTTAAATTAAAGCTTGAAAAATACTAAAATAAATATGTTTCTTTAATGGAGGTCCCCTTTACTTGTTAATTTTATTTTATTTGTTGGTATAGCACCTATAGAAATACACGGCCCTGTGACAGCCGGAGAGAAACGGATTTCTTATAGGGGATCCCCTTTTATGTTTAATTTTATTTTGTCTTATTATTTGGTTCGGTTCAAAAGAGGCCTGTGACAAACGGACAGACAGACAGATTGACAGCGGAGTCTTAGTAGGTAATTGGAATCCTGTTGGCACTCTTTGAGTAGGGAACCCTAAAATACACATTATGATACGAGTGGACTATGTTGGTCATTACAGCCGAGACTGTAATGAACGATGCCCACGAGTGGCCTACGACGTTTTCCAACACACTTGCGAACTATAGTACATTATGTATCTAGGGCGGTAAGTAAGGAATTACAAACGAGTGTTTGTTATAAGCCCGAGGTGAAACCGAGGGCTTTAATAACACGAGCACGAGTTTGTAATTCCTTTACCGCCCACACAATGTTTTTCATCACACTTGTGAGGAAATCTAATTAAAATAACCTTACATAACCTAAATAAAATTGTAAAACAGACAATGACATTAGTGACATATATCCATAGACAATGCGAATGTCAAGTCACGTTCGGAAACCATAGCGGTAAAACCTAAAATTTATTTGATTTTATTTGATTTTATATTTGCAAAATACTGAAATACACTATTTAAACATTTAATTAATGTTACTGAAATATGTGTTTTCATGTATTTGCAATAACAGTTATCTTTAAATAAATATTTCTGTGATAAAAGTGAAAAAAGTTAGGTGGCGTTTCCTTTGAACATGACAAATAAGAGTAAAACAGAACCAGCGTTTCAAATTTAAAAAGAAAACCATTACGCCCTAGGGCGTAGTAGGTCATTTACGGCCCGCAGAACCTAAGTGTAATGACACCATTTTCGAGCAAGTGTGATGAAAAAATAATACTTATCAAGTTACCATTTAGAACAGTGGTGGGCAAACTTTTTTCATGGCGGGCCAGTAAATATAAGAAATTTCAGAGGAGAGCCAGAACTATAGCAAAAATTAATTTTGTTTCATCAGGGGCCATAATTATGTACTACTTATTTCGAAGGACCGCCGGCGGGCCGGATGAAACCCTCCCGCGGGCCGGAGATGGCCCGTGAGCCGTACTTTGCCCACCACTTAGAACTTCTGTTTTTGTATTTATTTTGTGGGTTATCTAACCTCGTCGTGTGGTGTAGTGCGCCGCGCGCGCCAATGTACACAGGTATCATAATTTACTAAATCTTTGCAGGGTTTTGTTATTAACCCACGTAATAATTTCTTCGTCATTGGCACCATATAAAGTCGAGACAAAATGAATTGCAGAACTCCTATATTTGAGTCATTATAGTGAGAGTGTAGATTTGAAACCACCTTTTAAAAAAAACCTTATATTTTTTATTTCCGAGATTTTTCCCATTTCTGTCTTATATAAACTAGCGCCATCTAGCTATTTGGGTTTGTATTTCAACGTAAACGTGAACCTTTTACGCGCTATGTACGGACCAGACAGCCGAACCGAGCCAACGTAGCATGCAGTACGTAACAGTTCCAGCGCCACCCGTTAGGTGGCGTTGACGTTAATGTACAAGAATGTTCTGTAATGTTTCGTATTATTTGCACCCGAGGGCTCTGATGTCATGTCTGATAGGAATATTATTAATTTCTTGGTATGCATCAATTAAGTTATTTAGTTCATTTATTCCCATTTCTATCCCAATAATAAAAAGTTTATTTTTTTAGGATACAGTATGGCCGCGGCACATTGGCGAAACTCGCTGGGATGCCTGTCGCTGTCGCTCTTATGTCTCTTCGCCGCTACTCTACAGGTCACAAGCGGTAAGTATCTGTAAATCATATTCCTAGTGTTATGCATATTAATTTACTGATATCATAATATATATAAAAGTATCTGTAAAAGTATTAGTGTCTGGGTTATATGTAAAGCACAAAGGAGAAGATACCTACGTTAAGTAGATGACACTTACCCATGATCGATGACTCATTCATGGCTCAAATTAAAAAAAAAGTAGTGCAAATGAGACTACTCTCATTTTCCAGAGTTATTCTACAACAACTCTTCCAAATATTGCGTAATATAATGTTAAAGATCATTCGTGTCAGTTGATGACTTTGTTGGAGAAGTTTAAATTAGGTAATAGCATAAGTTGTGGCTAAAGAGCCGTTTAGGAATACTAATTACGATTTTAAACGAGAGGATTACTACTACGCTGCTAAGTAAGTACTAAGTGCTTGCGTCTTTTTTGAATTATCACGTTGGCACTCGATAATTTAGGAATATTATGACGATAAGTTAAGGATAAACAGCACCTACCTTTATATCGTTTATTTGCAAAACATCTAGTAATCAGCCCATCCCGAACCCGGAAATTTCCACTGTAACTCTTCATTTATGTTTGAGAGTAAACCTTATTTCTGTGTAGTATGAACCAGAATCTATCGTTAAAGAAAAATGAGACCTGTAAAAGTTTATCGAAACTAAACCTTAATTGGAGGTAGTAAGATTTACAATCGGTCGGTATGGAGAATTTGTAAGGTGAAAAGAGTGGTTTATCGGTGCTCGTTTGATCGGCGCGTCTGCAGTTTTGAAGGGTTTGTGCCCGATATAATACATATATACCTCAGACTAGGTTATGGATTATCTTTTAGTAAATAACGAAAGAAGAAAGGTGCTCGAATGCCTTACATTACGCAAGTCGGGGGAATCCAAGTTGTATGGAAATCATGTCGCTGGTGTCCCTTGTTTTATTGAAAAATATATTCTGATGAACACAAAAACACATTACCCACGTCAGATAACCAAACTGTAATTAATTCAGGCGAAGTTTAATTATTATTAACTGCCACTCGCAGTTCATTCCGATCGGTAATTAATTAATTATACTTTACAATTTAATTTCCCTTTGACATTTCCATCAATGTACATTACGGATATTAATAAATCGCATTGCAGTCGCATCGACACGACGTCGTATCGTGTTATTGTGTTTTGGCTAATTTAGCCAACGTCGAGTGTTGAATACAGGACAAAACGCTAGAACCTATGACACATCGACATACGTCACCACACGAGCCCAATCCCGTTCCGAGATCAGAATACACGTAACGGAGCGCGAAGTGGAAACCCTCTGGGACCGGCTGACTGAAATATTACTATCTCTTTTCGATATACCGAGAAGCAGTATTTCTATCTCCCTACGGTAAGACGATCAATAAGGATTCGTATTATAAATTGGAAGGACGGTGCCAGGAAAGTAAGATTATTTTTAGTATCTACTTACTAATAATCGAAAACAGGTTTTAAAATAATCGTAATACTATGATTATTACAAAGCAAATCAATTTGATTTGTAGGTCGAATCAATTGCTTTGTTTTTCAGAAATGCACGAAATTTGAATGTCATAATAACATCGAATTTGATGCTATTATGAAGCAATAGTAACATTTTCACGGATAAGAAATTTGGTCTAACAAAACACCTTTATGCTGGTTGTAATTTGCGGTTTCTGAACGCATTATAGAGGTTCTATGACATGTGTGTAGATAATAGTACATTACTGCAGAGGCCGGGAAGTAATTAAGGGGTTGCCGGCCGAGTACATATAGCTGGCCGAGCGAAGCGAGGCCAGATAGTTACGAGGCTGGCCCCCATTTCCCGCCGAGGTATGTATAGTGCTTTTCTCAAATAAGCAATGAAATAAATAAAAAAAAAAAAAAAAAAAAAAAAAAAAAAAACTTACTAATATCCTTTTATAACAGAAACTTTCTATCAGAAAGTGACGTTAGTGACATATTATATCCATAGACAATGTAAATGTCAAGTCACGTTCGGAAACCATATACAACCAAAAGCTGTTTCAGTTTACATTTTTACCGCGAATATGCAGATTAAATATTTTAAATGTGTATTCTTGTAGTTTAGTTTGCAATTTATAATAATTGGAAATTGTTTATAATGTGTTATTTGTTATGTTCATGTCAAATGTAAGTATGAAATTCCATTACGTGCCAAGTGTCAAGCCGCACCGGAAACGAAGTACTTTGCGGCCTATTTTTAGGCACGTAATGTCAACATTTCATTGCATGTTTGAGAAAAAAAAATTTCTTATTCGAATTGTGAAGGCTTTAAAAGAAAATTAAGGCGTCGAAAAGTAGATTCCACCATACAGCGCAAAGCGCAAGACGTGCTCCGCTCTCGCTGTGGACTCTTTCTTGTCTTTGGCTCCTTTGTCGCGTCCATTTGCATAATTGCGAAGTGTTCAAAACAGATTTTCGTAATCACTTAAAACGTGCTCGTCAAGGCTACGTCTAAATGTGATTTTGTTCGGTAATACTTGATACTATCAGTTTAATAATAATTAAATCATTTAATCAACACATAATAAATTGAAAAAATAAAAGATCACCACATAAGATTAAATCCGCAACGCAGCCTTCGTCAGGTGGGCATTCAATTCGGCAACAGGCTTCGTCACACTTACCCACAAAAGTAATCCGCAACAGGCTTCGTCACTTTAGCTTACGTTAAAAAGGATCGGCCCGAATTGTAGCTGGCTCAAAAGTGCCCATGACGCTGGCGGCGTTGCCACGCTGTATCGCCAACGAAATTGGTTGCACCAGATACGATCCAGAGCGTAGATCACCACCTCTATCCCTCAGACGGCGACCCACTTCCCTAATAAACGCCTTGGCCTCCGCCTTGAGTTTAATTGTACTCGTATTATATAGTATATCAGTGGCGAGCCGCTAATACAATTGGATTCTCGCTGGTTTACTTCGTATAACGTATTAGAGTACCTTATTTTAGTATTCGATAATCGTTTTTAGGGTTCCGTACCAAAATGATAAAAAAGGATCGATTTGAAATTTAGAATAGTAAATTCATCTTAAGTTTTCCAATTGACGTTAAAGGCCCTGCAGTAAAACAATGTTTCTGTTTAGCCCATTGGTTGACTGGTAGAGAATGCCTTAAGTCCGCCAATTGTACTATTTGTATTGTGCAATAAAGATTAAATGAATAAATAAATAATAGTTTTAAAAGTCGCTAACCCGAGTCTACTGGACGTACAATAAATGGTATTCCCTTGACTTCTCTAACATTTTTTTGTCTAATTTCAGTGTGTCTAACCACATTTACTATAATGAATTTTTCGTCTAAAGTCAATATGTATAAATTTATTTTTCATCGTTATTATTTTGTTCAAATTCGTTTTTCTTAAATTACCATTTTCATAACGCTTGTTTTGTCAAATATTATTTTATTTAAAACTCACTTTGTCGATTCTTATTTTAACTAATCATTACATAGCCGAATCACTTTTTTACTAGGATTTTACTGTCTCAATCTGAATTAACATAATACTTACTTGTACTATATTATGTATAAAGTACCTACCAATTGTATAAAATGACAAAATTTCGCCGATTTACGATTATTTTGATTAGGTACGTGTCTAGCTTTTTGCTAAATTTTGATGTGTATTTGCTACAAGCTGTTTGACCACAGGTTAGATACATCTTTTTTCCTTATGGCGGCAGATATATTAGGCTGCGAAAGTCCGAATCTAGGGCTCTCGTTGGTTAGGACGCGTGCCGACACAGAGCACCCTAGAGCGTTTTTGCAAAGCCGGAGGCGCGGAGGGAGAGCCGAAGACGACCGACAAGTCGAAGCTGCGGAGCGGAGTATGGCTTCCGAGCTTTGGCACGCAAGGGCTGCACTTCCCGCAGCGCTGGAGCTAAGGCGGAGTCTGGGGCCGTGGGCAGTTGGAAAATAGCTTGGCTCACACTTTGAATAATTATACCAATCAAACTATATACGAAATAAAACTAGAATAAATAAAATTATGCGACATGTATGTGAGACAAAAAATAATTATATCAAACAAACATTATACGAATTAAAAATTAGGTGTAACAAAATTAGAAGAAATAAAGTTATGTTAAATAAGGATTATACAAAACGACTTTCACTCAAATAAAAAAAAAACCGGTCAAGTGCGAGTCGGACTCGCCCACCGAGGGTGCCGTACAAACTTGTAAGTAGATACGTGAATAGTTCAAGAAAAACTGTATGGCGGTTAGCTTAGTAGGAGCAAATAAGTATGTGTACGATTTTTGAAAATTTCTAATAAACGATGCAATTTAGGAAAACCCTTTATTTTTCCTGTAATATTTAGGATGATATTAATAATTGGTAATTATTACAGATTTTTCTGTTCAGTACTTCGAAGATAATGGTATTTTTTTTTTACGTTTTTGGTCATAAATCAAAAAGTACAAATTTAAGAAAAACAACAAAAATGGTTTTGGAATCTACAAATTAAGCCCTTTCATTTGATATCGCACTCGATATAATAGTGTTTTTCCACATCCCATTTCGGACCCCTTTAAAAAAAAAGTAAAAAAGGTATAAGATTTTTTTCTATCCAATAGGTTCGAGTAAGCGACTTTTAACACTATTCCAAGTTTCAAGTCGATAGCATCAGTAGATCCTGAGATATCTTGCTGTGACAGACGGACAGACAGACAGATATAAGGGTTCCTTTTTTACCATTTTGGTACGGAACCCTAATAAGGGTTTCTTTTTTACCATTTTGGTACGGAACCCTAATTAGGCAAAGTGAGTAATCATGCTAAATAATATTAGTTTAATTGAAATTAGGCAAAACAAGGTACAACTAAAAAAAATCTTATACTTTTTTTACTTTTTTACAGCAAAGTTATCATACAGTTCATCTTGAACTATTCACGTATCTACTTACGAGTTTGTACGGAATCCTCGGTGCGCGAGTCCGGCTTGCACTTCTCTCTTCTTAGTTCGCACTTAACCGGTTTTATATTTAAATGAGTAACAACACTAAAAACTAAAGAGTTATAATATAAAAGTAGTTCATTATGAACTTTGTAACATATGAGCTACCTCTTACAGTTAGATATAGCCAAATTTAAGAGGGCTTAACTGCGTAGTTGAGTGCGCTCAAGATTCGATTTAGATAATATCCCTCGTTACACATACTATATGGGTGATTCTTAACACAAATATCTGGTTTAAGCACCTTCACCTTCATCGCATATAAGGGGCCATTGATTTATTACGTAAGACGATTTTTGCCAGTTTTTGACTCCTCCCCCCCTTATGTGAGAAAAAATAAGAATCGCATGATCCCCCCCTCTATTTAATATTATTACGTAAGAATCTAAAGGAAAAATGATTTTACGTTTACTTTTTATTTTTCATAGAATCATTTTTGTAGGGACTTTTATTTGCAGGTACTAATAGTTTTTAATTATTTAGTAAAATACCTATACGCAAACGAGCACGCGCCTACGCTCTCGCGCGGATTTGCGCGCTTTTTCAAAAGTTAAGATTATTTTGCGCATTTTTATGATCTTACGTAAGAACGATCAAAACTCCCTCCCACCCCCCTGTAAGAAAAAATAAGACATGGTTGATGGTTGACCCCCCTCCCCCCTAAATCGTCTTACGTAATAAATGAATGGCTCCTAATGAAAGTATATATCGAACACTCGTGTGACGTTCTTTCTCGCTAATGCCAAGGTAGCGTGTATTGTAACTTATAGCAATAAGGTTTAGATTTCATTGGAAAATTGTTGAAAACTTCGAGAGCTAAGCATCAAAGACGTCAGGAGATAGATGCATTTCTAAGGTCTGTGAAACTCAAAGGGAATCTATCTCTGATTCAAGTTCCAAGCAAATATTGTCGAACGAAGTGCTCGATAGTGTATAGATTTGCTATTACAGCAAAACTTTGGCGCTGTGATATCGAGTTCAGGTTTACAAACTGAATTCAATTGGCACCTAGTAAATCGGTGCCGAGAAAATCAGTCTACTAAATGTACCTATAGAGATGATTGATGGCAGAAATAACATAGTATGATTTTTTATTTGTTACTTATATTTGCTCAGCGCTTCGTGTTCATACCTACATAGATAGAATGTAATGTAATTATATATTTAAAAGAATTGTAGTGTAATGTAGCTTATTTGTGTTACCAACAAAGTATGAAATGTAAAAATGAAATAGAAGATATTTTATGATACATTTATAATCGAATTATTACTTTTCAAGTATATAGTAGAATAGCGGTAGCGGAGCAGAAAGTAGCGGGGAGTCAGTGGATGTGGTCTGCACAGGATCGCACTCTGTGGCGATCTATGGCGGAGGCCTATGTCCCGCAGTGGGTGTCCGTGGCAGATGGACAGAAGCATATAGCGGACATTCAGACGCGGTCTATTACGATCAAAGTCAATAATAAAATTATGTAAATATCTATAAAGTCTACAGAGAGTCAGGCACCTGAGTAAATGCTAATTAATTACAGTGAATAAAATAGCTGAGACTTAATCAATCTAGGTCAGCAACCAATCTCTGAGATTAATAGACAATTTCTATTAAGTATTCGCCAATGAAGCCAATTAGTAATAGGGTTATCAGATATACTTATACCATTTTGTAAGACTTCCATCTAGCGTGACAAAAGTGCGACACCGAAACTTGTGTGTGATAAAACGATACCGTGCTACGGGGGCTGTGGCGCTACGCCGTCGTCGTAGCGACTGCTACGGCGTAGCACTAAACTACAAACTGTGACATGTACTTGTAATGTATGTGTCGCAGCCAACTGGTTTAATTAGTCATTTGGTTAACTGCTTAGCATTTTCACTAAACGGCGCCATTTAGTTAACTGCCTGGATGAAATTCAGTCAATGCGTCAATGTATCAATTAACGATATGGCTGCCCAATGCTTAGGCCGTTCGTTTAGTAGGGTAACTATGAAAATGGGCTTTGATTAGGGTTCTTTCTAAACAACTATGACCCGCCAGCAGGTCGACGAAGCCCCGTCCAGCGGGGCTTCTATTTCTGCTCTGAGGGACAGGGTTGAAGACCCCTGGTTTATGAAGTGAGTTGTATTTTCCTTAAATTTACTAAGGGTTTGATTTTCGCGGTAAGTATTTAGTTTTTGGGCCCAATGTTGGAGGGTTTTATTTCATTCAACTAAGTTTATGAACTAAACTAAACTTATGAACTACGTACTTTTATGAACTAATTTCCCCAGCCTCATAATAATTTACGTCGCAAACGAAGTCGCAGACATCAGCTAGTAAAGAATATAAACCTCCAGGGTCAGTATAAGAGCATAGCGCAATTAAAGTATGATGTGCGAGTATCGTGTTATTTATTATTAAATATTTATGATAATTTATTTCCATTATGCTCGGTATGAAGTGACGACATGAATTTTTATTGAAGCCTTGCTGACAAAATAAGAGGTACATATATAACTATACTACGTAAATAGATACGTTCATACGAATAACTTTCAGCCACTGTATCATTAAATGCTTATTTCTACTCCTGTACTTTTTTCTGTCTTTTACTTGGTCACGAGCACTAATATAAGAACATACATGATATGAGTTCACAGAAGTCTATACTTTATTTATTCCCCATAAAAAACACTTGTGTCTTTATAGTCGCAAAAAGATACTGCTAACAGCCACAGACTTCAAAATCTGGTTTTTTTTTGTGTGATAGACAAGCATTTGACCCCGATCGCACCTGATGTTAAGTGACGATTAACTTAGTTCAAGGATTACGCGTTCAATACTAACTGTACAATAAAAATGCACAACGACCAACTTAACAGACAAATAAATTCCTGCGGTTTTTAAGAAAAACAAAATTTTCCGAAGAAAATTCTTTGATGCCAACAAAATAAGAAATATTTTTAATACTACACTACGTGTCACTAGCGAGTATACGTCAAATTAAAAACAAAGTTTACCATAGACACATACTTATTAATTATTATATTGTCAGTCATATGTCATATTTGCCTTGTTTGCGCGCTATGTTTAATGTTGTATTTTATATTTTAAAACCTAGTCGTAGAAAAAGTATTGTATGCAACGTTGTATAATTAAGTCAAAAAACGCTCATGGCGTCTCTATTTGCGATACTCGCCGCCACGGCGGCTCGTATCGCAACCCACTTCATTCGCATTTTTTGACCCTACTTAGACAACTGTTCCACAAAATACTATTAGATGTCTGTGAAAATGATTATACTTATTATGTTCACATAATAAACACATTCATAAAATAGCAAACAAACATGTTTAACCTTAAATTCCTTTCGCTTTTATAGGCAAAAAATGTACATCGAAACAAAACCGGCATACTATCGAAATAATTTGCCTTCTCAACATCAAAGGGAAGAGAGAATAATGCAAAGTAAAATAGTGATTAAAATACCTGAGAGTTTCGCTTGCTACTGGTGGCATTTGCTCTTTAAATGCGCTTTATTTTGAGTTTTACTAGCAGCAAAAAACATACGGTACTGGAGTTATGGAGTCGCGACGTCACTGTTTGTGGCGAACTACTAGTGTACATCGAACCGAAAAAAACAAAGAACTAATTCTTGAAGAGAATTCCTTAATATACCACGTGCTACATCAAAGTGCCGCGCATCATCAATCCAATTATGGGAACCGCACCAGGGATACATGAATCCTCTCAAAGTAACCCTACCCTACACGTGCTCCACTCACTCTTTTCTAGATCGACTGAGGAAATCTTTACTATTTGTACACACATAGGTATAAATTTTTAGTTATACAATCAATATTTCACAGTTTGGTAGGAATGTCGCGCGGCGTAGCGTGTCAGCCGTCACCTCGTTTCCGACAGTTCATTATTTCGCTCCATTCATTCATTTTCATTCTTCAAGTCCAAGTTATTCACTTCCACGGTTCCACACTTGAGTTTTTTCATTCTTTACAACAATAATTTATTTTTATAACATACGGTTTTTTACGACTCCATGATACAATACCTATGAAAATATGTTAGAAATTTCTCTAATATTATTTTATTAAATTAAAATTTATCGCATTGTTACCCCTGGTTATCGCATTTCTAATAATTTTTACTTCTCCTATATCATTTATTTTCTGCTTAATTCATCATCGGTAATGCATAGATAGAAATTTGTAGTTTGTTGAACGTGTATTTCTATTGCCACTATAATAACAAATAATATAATAACAAATAATAAAATAAAATTAAAGAGGAAAGGGGGTCCCCATACAAGAAACGTGTCTCTGTCGGTCTGTCACAGGGCTCTATTATGTGAACTGTAATAGTTAGAGGCTTAAAATTTTCATGTATTTCTATTTGCACTATAAGTTCAAATAATGAAAATAAAATAAAATCAAGGATGAAAAACGTGTTTTTTTCTGGCGTTTTTTGCTTGATTTTAGTTATGGTAATAGGTAGATGCTTGATTTGTTCACAGAATGTGTATTTCTATTGCCGCTATTACAGCAAATAATAAAAAACAAAATAAAGTTAAAAATAAAAAAGGGGGTCTCAGTGGCGTGGCGTAAAAGATATCCTTGGACAAGCTGGTGCAGATTTGGAGTATATTTTTCTTAAGAGCTGTAGAATAAACTACTCAAATGCCTGATATTAGGCATGCCGGTAGGAATCGAGTTCTTTGGACGCCACGATGGAGTCTTGATGCACAAAGAACATTTTTATTCTCGAGGGAAATTTGATAGACTGTGGACGGTGTGTGAGTAGGGAGGCTGGTTGAGAGGCTGCTATCTACAAATTTCTTGCGGCGTACCGCCGATCCGTTATTTACGGGCTTTTTATAGAGCTTGTTTGTTTTTCTGCGGAGTTTTATTGGAGGGCCGATCCGCCATTGTTGTTTTGTACTAAATCCTCCAAGTAAATTATCTGGAAGTTGGGATTGCTGTCTTTCATTTTGTAACGATGATTTATTTGGGGGGTCAGCGTAGCGGAAATATTGCAGATATCATCCAATCGTAATTCCATACAATTGTTGCAAGTAGGTTTATCATTTACCGTAGCACCATCGAGCAAAAAACGCCAAGAAATAAGGTTCTTGTATGGTCTTCTTCTCTTTTTTCTATTTGTTATTTATTATAGCGGCACTAAAAATGCACATTGTGTAAGTAATATAACTTAGTCCCGAATCAATCATCAAGGAAATGAAATGTTCTAGTTACCTACGTATCCAAATTTAAGATCTGTAACAGATTTTGTTTACAGTTAGATTTCCACGATACTCAGACAGACAGATGGACAGACGGTAGAGCGAAAAAATAAGCTTCTATATGCCCTTTAGGTGTGAACCCTGCAAAATCGAAACAGCTGCCTAGATTCAACATTATTCTGACAAATACCTGATGAAGATACGTTAATCGTAATGCTGGGTTTACACGAGCTTAGTAACTAATGTTTAGTACTTGTCACTTCTCACATGTGTGTAAGTAAACATTATTGTATTAGTGCAAACTGCAAGTGATTAGAAGCTAATCCTGTTTACTATGTGACAAGTGACTACCCCTAACTAAAAATCTACTAATACTTGCCACTTGTCTAATAGTGTGAACAGTCATAAGCTACGGTGACTGCTTACCATCAACCAGGCCAGGAAAAGAAAAAAATACAAAACATAGTTCATCGGGCAGTGGAACTGGTACTGTTCATGTGTCAATGCCGAATATACTTTGTCTTTTATCATTGTCGATAAAATAATATTAGAATACTAGTAATGCCTAAAAATATTTCTCAAAACAAGTCGGTGACGGTAATTCATGTCATTAGGGAATTATCTGCAGAGCGGCAAGTGACAAGGACACTATTGACAAGTACAAAGCTTGTGTAAACCTAGCATAATGTATAAGATATACTCATTTTGATTAAAAAGTCTCGATATCCTAGAAAAAAAACTAGCGGGTTCTATTAGTTAAAGCAATGACGCGTAGTTGCAGTGTCCAAGAGGTAACCGGATGGCTCGCTGCATTTGAGCTCCCGAAGTGTTGTGGAACCGCCCTGTGAAAGCCGAACTGCGCCAACTTGGACTTGTATCACAAATTCTCAATTCCAAAACAGAAAAAATGTCTCTGAATTTCAACAAAAGTAGGCTAGTGTATACCTATATTTCTGCATTATCAATGGATTTACTTGTATTGCCTCGCAAATGCGATGAAAAACATTTTACACGGGCGGTTACACTTCAGACTCCTCGATTGTGATTCCTTCTTTCCCGCCCTTAATACACAATGTACTTATAAGGACGTACCTCAAAATCCGTTCGCTGATTTTTATGCATACCTACCTAAGTCGTACACTTACCCAAAAATCAGTAGACTTGGTAACACTGGCAACTTGTCATAACTCATTTGACTATAAAATGAATAAACAATAGTAATACTAATATTACAATGGGCTAGACGACTAAAAAAGCTGTTTAGTCCGTCAGTTAGATTATAAAAAAATATTGTACACGTATTTTTTCTTTTGTTTGACAAACAAAAAATGACGAGGATAGAGTGCTTAGAATTTTCGAGTGACGTCACTCCTTGGTACAAATTTCACCTAGGAGTGACGTCACAAATCCCCACTCCAGAAGTTTGCTGATCTATAGGTATAACTTCGTCGATTTTGATAAACCAAAAAACACGTGTCCCATATTTTTCCATAATCTAACTGACGGACTAAATAGAATAATATATTTTTAACCCAGTCGTCATCCCTATTATGTACCTAAGCATTTACCTATCATAAGTAATAACTTATTTAATTGAATTAAAAACATTTATTCAGGTCTTTAGACCCATGTAAGATTTGGTTAGTTACAATTGACGGAGTTATTGAAGTAGAGAGCTATGTTAGTAACGTATATAAAAAGTATAATATTAGCCTTCGTCTAAAAAAGTACAACCGGATGTGACGTACTAATTTTTTGCAACTATACCCCTATACAACTTGGAAGCAAAGAAGTATCCACTCCAAAAGCTTTTTACCTTTTATGATATTACGTCGTTGCTCAGTCATATCTACTGATGGTTTCAATTTAATTTGCTGCTTGACCACATTCGGGTGAATCGGATAAAGACAGCTCCACAATTGACTGTCAACCCTCGACCCTTGTCACCACTAGAATTGATACATTAGCAAACTTGTTTACCTACTCTTATGCATATCCAAAGCTTTGGCTGACCTCTGAATAACTAAGTCTGGAAATTCGGCTCATGGTTCCAAATTTTACAAAAAGCAATATCCAGCCCCTACTAATTATTCTAAATTAATCCAGCGAGCAGCTTTGTATACCTACTATTATGAGTTAAATACCCGTTTATTTGTTTAAATGTAAGAGCAGGAGCTTAGTAAAAAATCTGTGCCTGTAGCTAAAACATTTGGGATTGATTCAGACACAAACTTACCGAACTGTAAAATTGGCTGTTAGGTAAATTTTTGATGGGAAAATTCTTGAATTTGTGTCTGTGTAGAATAAGTTGATGGTTTCCGGGTGGAAACAGTTGGGTAATTAATCATATCCTCATTTTAGGGTGTCGTAAAAGGTGTTTATGGATTAAAGACAGGTTTGAGTACTACGGCTACAATAATAATGTAGGGCTTCCAACACAGGAGGAACTTGTACTTAAAAGCAATAAGTATATAAACATTCAGTGTCTTCATGGTATCAATTTCTGAATTGCACCTCGAGTTATAGACTGACTCACGTGTAATTTAGTCGAGAGAACTATCAGTATGTTTAACTTTTTATTTATACAGAATAAGAAAGAACTTTTATTTTATTATTTATTTATTTATTTTATTTATTTTATTCAGGAGAACCAACAGCTATTACAATACAAGTAGAAACTTCAGTAGAAATACAGAGCCAATTACAGGAACTCACATGTAGATTTAAAGTAAGAAACATAAACTTAAGCAATACGCACATCTTACAACCTGCAGCGCGCACATGCAGGAGACAACATTTTTACAAGAACCAAACTTTTAACGTTAAACATTCAATAAACAAGTGAAATAAGTAAATATGTACTACCCGCTATAAAACAGCAATAGGATGCGTGTCAAATTATATTGGCAGAGATTTTAAAAACAAATGTAAGTAATACTATTAATTGGGTTTAAGGTTTTGTATTTTGATAAGACAATATGAAACGGTGAGGGTCTTTAGCGTAAAACAAAATAATTATGTTTCTAATTGTAATCATTTTACTTTTTACCATTATGTTGCACTGCACGACTGTTCCTCTGCCTACGTCACTATACGTTAATGTGGACTGCACGTAATTTTTAGGTTTCTACTACATATAGTGTATAGTTTCACCAACCGCCTATAATTTCGTAAATGTTCGGTGTTTGATAATGAAATGAAATCGTATATCCCTAGGGTATTTCGTTTGCGGTCGTGATTCGGTAAATCCCAGCCATTCCCGTTAATCCCGAGTGAGATGCCGGCTGGCCCTCCCTTGAGAGTTTACACTAAGCTCCCTTACGCGCCAATTTGTTCGTCTTTACTTCCTTCATGTAAGATCGAGTTTACGATACGTGCTCGAGTCACGGAAAGTTTTGAATAACTCAACGAAAATAAAGTTTTTAAAGCCGAGGAAAGATAATCTTTAAATCAAGTCAGTTAAAAACATATCTATTAGTTTATTTATGTCACTTTCCTAAATCACACCCTTTGCGTATGATTTGGTTTTGTTTTGATATTCTTAGTACTAAGAATCTCAAAGCAAAACCAAATCACGCGCAAAGATACCTAACAATATCATTTTTCATACCTCCTATTCAGAAAAAAGTATTTTGCTCCCTCATAAGAGGGATCAAACTGGTACTTTTCTGTTCAAGGACAACAGGGTATTTTTAGTTTGAACCCTCTTAGAATATGCCATACCATAGACAGCTTTATTAGTATATTACACACAATGGGCGGTATAATAAGAAATGGCCTAGATCACAGATCTTTGCGGTCCGAGCCTCTGGCGAGGGCCATAAATATAATATGGAAGTGGTGTTTTCGTCCCGTCTGTAAAAAATAATAATCGTTTTATAAAATAATAATAGACTATAAATTCAACATTTCATGTTTAATAATAATGTTTGATGCTCTTTGATTAACTATATATTTCATTATTTTGGTAGGTAGCGTTTGTATTTGAATTTTCCTCATAGTCGGTGTGAAAGTATGTGTCACAAGGTAGCAAAATTATTTTCACCACGGGCGTTAACACCTGAATCCCTCACTACGCTCTGGATTATACCTTAGAATCCCTCGCTACGCTCGGGATTCTATTGTCCAATCCTTCGCTTCGTTCAGGATTCAATATACGCCCTCGCCGTAAATACATCATTTTGCTCCCTTGTGACACAATCTACTATTATTTACTGCAGTCACGTAGCGATGGCCATTGCTCTTGCTCGAGGTAATAGCAAACACTCGATATTTTTCGGGTAATAATGTACGTAGGCGGGAAAAGGTGTTTTCGGCTAATCCATCTCAGAGGCAGATGGGCGTGCAGGCGGGCGCGGGCGGCGGCGGCGGCAGTACCCGTCAGAACCCCGGGGGCGCCGCATCCCCCGTTATTGGCACCCGCGCGTGAACCAATTCGAGAGCGAATAACACATTTAAAATTCATTATAAAAAATATTCGTGCCCGAAATTTCAAATTTATAGAATTTTTTTTAGACCTTAAATTTGGAAATTAATAGTTACAAAATTATTGTAGTTTTAGATCATTATTGTGGTTTACAAGTTATACATAGTTGTTGTTTGATAGTATTAAGGTTGATTAAACTTTAACGTTTTTTTTATTGAAATTGACCAGTTTGTTAGTACTTAGAGAGCAGTACGATTTGGTATGTATGATGATATGTTTTCGTTGAGTAGTTACGAGCGGACATAGGAACGGACGTACATACATTCTTACAGGCATACGTACATTAACATACTTGCTTACTTACATACATACATACAGGTCAAATACCCTCCTTTTGGGCTTCGCCGCAGTCGGGTAAAAATAGGTTTTAAGTAAATAGGGAAGTTTTGGGAGGTATAAGCGCATACTCAAGGTTGTTTTTATTACTGCGTAAAAACGGAGTATTTACTCGTATATGGTTGGTCACAACACTGTTTGCGGACTTTACATATAACCCAACAGGATAACGACACAGTATCTACATTAATTTATTGCGCTACACATGCAACTATCGTAGCTAAGCTTGAAGTAATATCCTGGAGACTCGCGTAATAAAAATCTAAGCGGTGACCAATATACCACAGCCTAAAATCTGTGTATATATACAGGGTGTCCCACTAACTATGCCACATGGAGGGAAAGTACCTCAAATATTGGAGATAGGATATTTTGCTGAAAGGAGACTTTATTTTATTTTTAAAAGTAAATAATACGGCATTCAAAGATTTTTTGAAAAAAATTTTGTTTTGTATGGGAAATAATTTTCCTAACATTTAAATCAAATATTTTACGCTATTCCTCTCTTTTGAGATACTATGTTACTTAAGAGGAATTATTTGTTTTTGTCCACTCTTTCGATTGTCATCATAAAAATACGGGGTGTTATTTTTTTACATTTGAGTTGGTTCGATTCCCCGACGAAGCAAGCAATTTTTAGAAAATCTTTGAATGCAGTATGTTTTACTTTGAAAAATAAATTAAAGTTTCCTTTCAGTAAAACATCCTATCTACAATATTTGAGGTACTTTTCCTCCATGTGGCATAGCCGTGGGACGCCCTGTATATGATGATTTGATGATATTTATGACGGTGGATCATGAAATTTTCTCAGAAGTTCCATAAAGAAGTAGACAAACTAAAAAGAAGAAAAGGTAAAGTAAAAAGTAAAGAAAAGGTTCCCCGGGGTTGAGTTGGTGGGGGTGAAAGTTTCAATGGAAATTCTATCAGGCAGAGGACTTTATATAAATCGGATTACAACACGAATCTGACTGTCATACATGTTTCAGTTCTTCCACACCACAGTGCTAACTTGTATATATACATTTTTAATGTCTTCATTTGGGAATAACTTCTCAATTGCACGAGATTCAAACGTGTGTTACTTACTTATCATAATTTAGTCAAAAGTCCTGTCAATAAGAAACATATTTACACGTAACATAGCGTTATGCAAGTATTTCATCAAACCTAAAGGTTCCTTTGCCATTATTGTAAGTCTGTGGTAACTCTTCATATTAATAATAATATTACTCATGACTTCTATCCACTTGTGATTTTTTAACTTTTCATACAAACTTTCATTCCGTTTTTACACATTTATGTGTTCATTTTGAGAAAGTTCGTAGTCATCACGCCTCTCCATCCCCTAACAAACATGTCTATGTTATATATGTCACCGTAAAATTATGAACACCGTTAATTTATAATCTATCTCGTCAGATTATAAACTGTCGTAAAAATGTAAACTGTACCATACTGCTTACAATATAACGCATTAATTTTCGGTAGTTTATATCTATCAATCGGAAACCGTCAAATTGCAAACTAGAATCAAGTTTGGCTGGATCGGAACGCACCTTGCTCGCTGATTAGTTGAATTATGTGCCCCGCGTCGCCATCTTTTAGTTGTCATTCGTAAGTCATCGACGGACGAACGTAATTAAAGTGCACAGTGACACAGTATAAGCAGTCGTTTTTCTTCCGACATAGGTAGGTACGTAGGTAGCGCGCATGTGTGCGCGCCGTGTACCTACGGACGCACCACAAGTAAACATTTACCCATGCGCACCCATGCCACAGTACGGAGTGCACTCACACAGACGCGCGATCATGCGTCTGTGTAAATACGTGTCTCGCGCTCCTAAACGCCGAAGTCGAACTACTTGGTTGTCTTTATACTTTGACAGTGATTTGAAGATTTCTACATTTTGAGTTGTTGTCGTTTTTAAAGTAACGCGTTTAATACTATAGCTATCCAAAATAAAACCAAATTATAATGAGTAACGAAAAATTTTATGAAATCAGTGAAGCATTCAGTGATAAATAACTGTTAGAGCCCCCATAATACAAATTTTTTATCGACCGATAGTTTATTTAATTGGCCTGTTAATCAGTATGAACATGTATGAAAGTACGCACATTACACAGATTTAGCTTTTCTTTTATTTAGCACCTCTATTTGTTTCCTAGCATATAGAACGACCCACCGCCACCGACAAAACCGACCAATCAGGGACACTTCACAATTTTACGGGTGAAGAAATGCGACACATTGTAAACTCTTGTCGGTAAGTGCAAGGTTGTTCACAATTTAACGGTTTCTGATGGATAGATTATAAACTACCGAAATTTAATACGTTATATTGTAAGCAGTAGGTATAGGTAAAATTTATCGACATTTTATAATCTGACGAGTTAGATTATAAACTGACTGTGTTCGCAATTTTACGGTGACATATATATTGGTTTGTGCTGTTTATTGACTGTTAATCGTTATGACTAACGCCGACTTTTATAAGTTTTACTTACGTAAATAAGGACGCTGCTGTACGTTACACTGAGATAGTGAGTCTAACGTATCGTGTCTAACGTATATCTTTTTCCTTACTTACGTAAGTAAATTATGCCAGTTTTGGAAAGATTTAGTCTATTCACACACCTTGGAAGTATGAATATAAGGTGTACGAATAATAATATATTGTTATTATTCATACAACTTACTTTATTTATACGATGTTTAAGCCTATGTTTTAGACATAAATTAGTAATTATTTTGCAAAGAATAAGATATATTTAGACATCTAAAAGAAAACAACGGCATAAAATGAGCACTTTGAGTGTAGAAAGTTGTTTACTACTCCGGACAAGTAAAATTGAATATACTAAACTTAAATAACACGTAGAGGATAATATAAAGAGTTGTCCAACCAGCGATGTAATAAGGTATCTTAGAAATGATTAGAAACCGAATTGTTTTATATTTAGGTAAGACAATTACGGGCAACGTCGAGGGTCCTCAGCCCCGTCCAGTCGTTCTTACCCTGCTTTTGTTCGCGGTCTTCTACTAATGAGGCTCGCCAACTAAACAAATCGTCGAGACCGACATTTTAATATTATTCTATAATGTTACCATGCTTTCTTGTTGTAAATTGTAAAGTTAATGTATCAACCAATTTGATTTTTAGTCCACTGTAGCTAGTGATGGGTCGGTGGTAGTATTCCCGTTACCAGTAAATTACCAAATGGAAACTTGTTAGTAACTTACCGGGTAAGTTACCCACGATCAGTAAGATTGGGTAATATTAAATAAAATGTTAGAAAGTAGATGTTTTTTTCGTGTTAAGTACTAACAAGGTTTACATTGGTGTGATTTTTAATGATAAAAGTTCCGAATCTTTTCTAAGTTAGTAAATTACCAATCTTACCTCTTAATATTCTCAATGTTACTGGGTATTTTCCTAATGCTACCGGTAATATTACCAGGTAAGATACAAACTATAGTGTTAGGTACCTAATTGAGATTTAACGATAAATTACTTAGTTAAAAGAGCAATATGCATAATGCATATATATCTTTCGTTCTCTTTCACCCACAGCCTGTCTTTAGGGTTCCGTAGTCAAATGTCTGTCCGCGGCTTATTTAAGCGACTAGCAACTTGATTAATTTTTTTTCTGTAGAAGATGGAGGGTTTAGTCACTTTTCAGTATTTTGGAGGTCAGTTTGTCCCAATAGGTTGAGATTGGGCAGGTAAAAAAAAATACGTGTCTATTATTTTAGACTACTCTCTAACATATATCAAAATAAATCAGATGGGAGCCGGACAGTTGGGTACCTTTCCTTGTTAGATAAGACAACAATATTTAAATTACTTCCATTCTAAACAATATATCGTATTGTTGAACAAAATGTGGAAGAGAAATGAATATTTGCTTTATCGTTACATATTTTAAGACGCACATTGGAAATGAAAATACACATTGATAGTGATATACGTTTTCCTTTTTGCTTATGGTTTGGCAATAATTATGGTGGTTCGAATGTATTGAATGTATTTGTCGTTAAGCCAATGCAACGAAAAGTTGAAATACCTATGAATATATATCAATAGGTATCACGAAATAATACTAAAAGTGTGGTAACACGTTTTGGATCAAACGCTGTTTAAAGATTGACCAGCCTTTAACAGCGGTGTAGTCTCAGAAGTGCAAGGAAAATGCTCGGGTACAGTTTTTAGAAAATTATGATTACTATGGTTATGACTGATAATAAGAGGGATAAATGTAACAAGGCACCTATTTCATTTGTTCATAAAATATAAGCTGTAATAACCGTTTGCACATTTAGCGCGTTATTTGAAGTTGTAATTAGCGGGGAGTCCGGAGCCTATATTCGTTCTATAGCCGCCGTTAATCGCATTTCGGGAATTAGTAGACTGAACAACTGAACTCAACGTGCAATAAATCCGTTATTTGCATGATTGACTCAAAATGAATATAAATAAATATCATTGTAAATAGGTATTTCCTGGTAATGATAACTTATTAAAATGCGTGCATGTACTATTAACTATACCTATTTTAGAAGTTTTAGTAAGCCAGGGATACGTTAGCCTGATACTGATTGTTTTAATTATGTAATGTAGGTACGTTGTGATGTGTTTTTCGTATTGACATAGGAACTATTTTATAGCTGTAAAATTTGCAATCTGACGCGAACGCCATTCATTGACGTTTTTCACACAAGTCAGTGACTCGGTACACCTTAATTATCTACTTATGCACATATCTACGCACATTGAGCGTTGATTTGCATTTCCAATTAGTGTGTTCATGCATTGATATGAATGTCTTCGAACTTTCGTAATCAAAGTTAGGTTCGAAAATACCGTTATAGGGATTGCAAACCGGACTGATTTTCAACCCGACCGGATCCGGCAGGACTGGATCTAATTGTAACTAACTAGTTCAATGCAGTCACAAATAGATATTGTTTTTGGCTATAATAATATGATTTTAGATATTTTCTTACTGCTAAATTAATCAATGATTATTTAGTCTGAAAGAATGACCGTAGAAACAAAATAGTATTAATTTATTTTGATTTACCGGATCCTGTAGCTATACCAAAAACCGCCGGACAGTGGCGGACTAAGCCCGTCAGAGGCCCGGGGCGACAAAGCTAAATGAGGCCCCCCCCAGCTTTAAAAAAAATGTAGTTTTACAAGCTTTTTTTTCAGTTCACATTTTTATGTATTAATAAGTGTTTATGTTTATTTCGTTAAAATCTGGCAAGTGAAACTTAAATTCGACTTAAATTATTTAGGCTAAATAAACATACATAGTATGTATGTATGTATTACATACCTACAATATGGAATGGATATGGGTGAGGAAAATAAAATACGAATCGATCGAAAAAAAATTGCTTAAATAAATCAAAGATAGTTTTACAAGTTACTTTACAATTTGAAAAAAGGTTTATCCGTTCGCGAAAATATCAGAACACACTAATAAACTATTAAATATCAATGTAGAAGAAAACCGGTCAAGTGAGAGTCGGACTCGCGCACCGAGGGTTCCGTTCAAACTCATAAGTACATACATGAATAGTTCAAGAAAAACTATATGGCGATTAGTTTAGTAGGAGCAAATAAGTATGTGTTAAGATTTTTGCAAAAGAGATTGACCACTTTGTATGGGAGTTGGACCAAGTGCTGCCCAGACTAAACATACAGTGCATTATGCTCCTTAGGCTAAAACTAGACTGTATACTAAAGCGCTTTAAGATCTATCCCAGGAGTCATGAAAAAAAAAGCTTTTTGATGGGCACTAAAAATTAATTATTTCTTACATTAAAAGTAACAGATTTTACTGTAATCTCGTCGTCTAATCGTCGTCATTGTCATCGATAATAATTGTATCGAGGAATTGAGCAGGGCACCGAACAACGTCTTGATGCCTCGCCCACCCTAAGAACCAAACTAGGCACATAACATGCGCACAACAGCCAATTGTTCTCCAGCCCGTGAAACATGCACAGCAATAGTTTCGTATGCACTCTAGCCGACGATCTCGATTGTCCTCATCGATTAATATGTAACAGTGGTTAAAATGTTGTACACAACACGGGAGGTAATAAAGAAAGCCCTCGATCGCATATTTACGTCCCTCGCTTGCAGCTCGGGCCGCAAACATCTGCCTTTTTGATCTCGGCCTTTTTTTGTTTTACCACCCTAATTGTGTAATGTACTATTGATAATCGCTCTCAAACAAAAAACTGAAAGTGCAAAGTAAAACCGAAAGCGCTCGCACGCTAAAAAACCTTAAAAACAAAAATTCATGTATTTTTTTTCTCCTGGACCGATTTTGAAAATATATGTATTTTCTAATAGAAAGTAACGCAAGGAACTCGTTAGAGGTATTTTCATCTCTGGGCAGCATTTTGGTCCAAACCTTGTCAATCTCCTTTCTCAAAAACGGTGAAAGTTAGGAAAAACGTTATATTTTTCCTGTAATATATAGGACGACCGACATTAATAATTGGTAATTATTACAGATTTTTCTGATCAGTAACTTCGAAGATAATAGGGGGGAATGGTATTTTTTTTAACGACTTTTGCCATAAATAAAAACTACTTTTTTAAAAAATTTACAAAAATAGTGTTTTAATCTACAAATCAAGCCCTTTCATTTGATACCCCACTCGATATAATAGCCCTACTTTCAATTTTCAAAGTCTCATTACGGACCCCTTTAGAAAAAAAGTTACAACAAGATTTTTTTACGTCCCATAAGCTCGGGTTAGCGGTTCTTAACACTATTCCAAATTTCAAGTCGATAGCATCAGTAGATCCTGAGATATCTTGTTGTGACAGACGGACTGACGGACAGATAGAGTCGCACCATAAGAGTTCCTTTTTTACCATTTTGGTACGGAACCCTAAAAACAGGTTTAGACTAGTTCAGTTCGTGGACACTGACAATATGATTTTATTAATTATCACCGAGAGCTAATTAGGAGTAAACGGGCCTGGGGACAAGGTTTATTGTAGTTAATAACCGTTTCGCGTAATATGCCCACTTAGGTTTATGAAGATGAGCTCTTAGACACCGGTGAAACACGTTACGAGGAAAGCATTCGTAACAGTCCGCCTTCGACCAACCTCTATATAGGTAACAAAAGTAAATACTGACTCACGTGTTATTTTGTTATTTGTTCTGGCGAGTTTTACGTCTGGGTTTAGAAGCCCATTAAGTTGTTTGGAAGTTATATTTATGCAACCGACTATACCTCGTTTCATTTTTTATTAGAATTTTAACGTTAATTTTCGCCAACGTTTCTTCGTTTCCCTAGGATACATTATATTGTACCAAGTGAAACCATAGCAACCTTAGTTTGGTTAGGACTAGATCGATTTGTACAAGATTTACCCGGATATATTTATTCCAGTAGGTACCTAAGTGTAGACACATTATATACAGGGAGGGTGATTGCCAAGTATCAAGACTAATTAATCTTCTTGTTGTGATGTTGCCATATGTATTTTTCTAAATAAAACCTGTTTTTGTCCTCTGCTGGCTTAGCTTGGACAGACTCTACTAAATTATATTGTATGATCAAGATATGCAATTTTATATTTGTCTATAGAGTTTGTATCCACAAAAGCCTCCAACAAATTGGTAACTGCCAAAGTCATAAATAGGTAGTTGCAAAGCTAACCGCCGTTTGTCAAATGTTTTGGTTGGCGTCGACGCGATTGTCGACGAACTGCAATTTGTGTATGTCTGCGTGAAAGGCCTTTGCGGCAGCGGATGACCGCATTGTCACTGCGTGGTTTACGGTAACGGGACTTAATAGATAATAAATACTACGGGATGAATCCATGGAAAAATATAATCCATAAAATAAACCTTTTTACCTATTTGGTTTCATACACTATCTCTTCAAAACTGCATTACCAAATATAGTGAGTTACAAAATTACCTTACCTTCGAAACATTTAAGTTTTCTTGCAGCAAAGTACCTAGTTTATACGTCCATTGCATCATCTTGCCAACTCGCTTCCCGTTTGCCGCCAAAACTTTCTCTTAATACTTACCAGCTGGCGCTGTCACTGGCCATTTGTCACTCGCAGGCGGCTGTATATTGATTCCATCGTCATCGAGAAAAACATTGCCCTTTTCTATGGGTAGATCGCAGCGTACCTATTACCATAAAGCGCCCGTTTTAGATTGAACTCTCTCGGCCGTAAATGGGAAAATGAGGTTCGACTGATGATTCCTTCTCGTTTTTCATAAATAATTAGACCTTGCTTTAGAGCGGGTTTTCTTTGAAATGAAAATTGTGACACGACAACGGGTTTAGTGAGACCGTTAATAAGAAAAACAATAATTTTCGTTAAATAAATAAAGTTGGTTAAGTTTTTCATTAAAAATACCTGTCTGAAATTTCATCCAATGCTGTGTCTACTCTGCGTCGACTGCCAACGTACAGTAACGAGTGCGAAATGGTGATATGAAAATTAAATAAGTAATATACATATGCGATATAAGTGGTTTAAGTTTTTTTTTTTATTATTGGATTTTATGTAGCATGTCAAGTCTCTTTCGGTTTGCACAGTAGGGAGACAGGCCTATATATGCACGCACGAAATTAAGTAGGTAGGTAGGCCATGGATGGTTTGGAACATATCAGCCTATTAGCACAGAAATCAGTCTCGCAGTAAACGTGCTTTAAAGAGATTTGTTGAGGTTCAAACGCGTATGTTGTACCCCTGTGTCAACCTGTGTCTTGGCTATATTCTTTGACTCTCTGTTTAATTGGACTCGCAGCGCACAACATCCGTCGAGGAAATTGCGGGCGAAATTGGAGTACGCAGAGCGCATTTTAATTTCGGAATGGTCATTGTAATAATAGCTTTTCGATTTCATTTTTAACGCAGCCGTAATTTCGATGTCTTTTGAAATAAATAAGTAGATACTAATCTGAACAATTCAATCGCCCTGCTCGGCTTCATCTTTAAATGTTTTGGAGACGGAATCGACTGGTACCAATTATCCAAATTGCGAAATTTAACTACGATGTGATGATGAATCGATTTTTTCCAACTCGAATAATTTGTGATCATTCGTCCGCTGATCCAGATTGAAATTTAAGTTGATCCGATCCGCTGAGGATGCCGAGTTGAACGCGACAGATCGGCAAGACGAAATGCGAGTTACCTATCGCTAATTACAATAATATTATAACCTACGAAAATTATGGGGGTCGAAACGCTCGGAAAAAACGAGAAATTAATTAGGGATGTAACGATACACAGTTTTGCCGATACGATACCGATACCGATATATAGTAGTTAATATCGGCGATACCGATACCGATACCGATATCTTAGCTAAATGATGAAGTATGAATTTCAGATATTTTTATGTCCTTATTATAACTAATGGCAATGACTACTGGTTATATTTACCAGAGAGTCAACCTTGAAAGTGTAAAGTAAAAATAATAAATTGTCAACTCAAAGTTCTTTTTTTTATTAAGAACCAAAGATTTAATTAACATACAATAAAAGATGTTTTTTGAAATAAATTATTATTATTATTTATTCTTATACTTAGTAATTATCATTGCACAAGGTAATAGAATAGACCAATACATAAATTAAGTCAGAAATTGAAATTACTTTTTGCAGTTTTTTTCATACAGCAAATTCTTCAAATATCGGTTGTATAATATCGGCGATACCGATATATCGGCCGATATATCGGTATCGGTATCGGTATCGTTACATCCCTAAAATTAATATTGTTTTGATATTGATTAAGTATCTGAATGAGGAAATTATTTTCGTTACCTTATTTAATTTTGGAATTACGTATCGTCCGTCATTATTTTTACAGTGTTTAGAAAACTTTGCTTTTCGTACGTAGTTATATCTATACCCAAGTAACAATCCGATTTAAAGTGGCACAAAAACCCGTACATAAAAATACAACACACAGTGAAAAGCGTTCGATTTTTAAATATAAGTTACCAGGGCATATTGTGAAAAACGCGTTGATAACAAAAAAAAAACACATTTAAAATAGAAAATCTTTAGTTTTTCAATATCAATTACCAGTGCTAATCGTCAAATCAAAACGCAGTGATTATTTATCCAAAGTGGCTATTCAAATTTTGAAATCGCACATCACAAAAGGAAAGCGTGAAAAGCGTTCGATTTTTGAAATACAAGCTAGCAGCCGGTATCATAAGCGCGCCAGTGGTCGCGGCGACGCTTTCAGCGGCGCGCGCGTGCGCCGCGCGGGGCGCCACCAAGCTGGGCGAGCACGCCGCCATGCTCGCAGTCGCCATCTGCTGTATTCTGGTGCTGCTGTTGGTCTTCATCATCCTGATCATCGTGGTCGGACAGAATATCGAGGCGAAGGGCGGCTCATAGCGGAGGTGGAGAAGAGGTAACTTTTACCAATTTTCCTTACGGTTTTCTACAAGGACCTTAAAATAAATACCCGGACGTAGCCTCGCTAACAGATAAATCACCTGTGGTGAGCCGGTAGCTTTGTACTTACGAGCGGCACGCACACATCAACAGTGCAGTAGCAGCACGCATAGCCTACTAGGAGCAGCACGCACATATTGACCTGATTAACCACCGTTAAGCTACCGACGCTCTAGAGGTGCTTCAGTTATCTGCTAGCGATACTCCCGGCTATTTATTTTAAGGTCCTTGGTACACACAGGCTGTTTGTATATTGAAAATATTTTAGAGAAAATACTCAAATACTAACCGGCTGTTTTGAGTTGAGGACACTGAATACAAAAAAATCTGTTTTACTTTTTTTTTACTTGGGGTGTTTTGAATTTTGTATAAGTACCGAATGTATTCCTGGTCAAATGGATATTAAATTAAAATTAGGGTTCTTTTACCTGACCACATTCCTTAACATTAACTAATACGAATAAATATTATTATCGCTTATACAAGTTTCCGTAACATGTGTATTATGTATGAACGAGATCAGAAACACTTGCCGTTGACTTCAAATTATAAGCCACTCTATGATTTAATTTTATATTCGTTCGTCAGCGTGTACCATTCAGTACCCCACTCAAATCCTGTTAAAGAGGAGTGCGAAAGTGAACCTCCCTGAATATGGCTTCTAATGGATAATGAAAAAAGTATTTTTCTATTCAACTTAAATGGTGATGCGAACGAAGGTGAAAAAAAAAATAGGTCACCGAATGTCGCTTGACTGAATGGGGTGACGGGTGACGTTAGTTCTCACTTAACTTTTGTTAACTGTATGACTATTTTAAATTTTATCAAAAAAAAAAACAAATTGTAACGTACATATTGTAGGTATATACATTTTTTACTTAGGTCATACTAGGTACCTTTACTAACCCTAACCATCTCAAAAGAGGAGGAAACTCTCAAGTCGACTGTTTGTGTGTGTGTTTGTGTGTGTGTGTGTGTGTGCGCGTGCGTGCGTGCGTGCGTGCGTGCGTGCGTGCGTGCGGTGTGTGTGCGCGTGTGTGTGAGATTAGTTTGAATTGAATTAACACAACATGTGTGTGTGATCTCTCGTGCCTATGATCTCTCCTCTCCCCAGGCAACATGCTACCTACTCTAGACAAACCCCTTGGAAACTGCATTGCACTCGTATGCTCGGAAAAGTATAATTGTTTTATCTCACGCTTGCGGTAGCACCATGAGCACCAAGTGGATATTGGAAGCGAGAACGCCCTAGTGTAGCTCCCAGTCGGGTCTAATTAATGTACTCTGTCGCTAAACCTGTGCTCTATGATTACTTACTATTACTTACCACTACACACCTTGCAGAGGGAAATTAGCTGGTGGATGTAGACCAGCTATTAGTACTTACAAACGTCCTAAAAGTTCCTAAGTGGTAATTAATAGCTTAGACCTTACGTGTATAAAACTTCATGGGAGAAAATACCCAGCGTGTTGGCAAGAATATCCTGAACCATCTCACTTGACAACACGTCCATCAATCTCTGCCAAGTGCCACTCTCACATGAATTGAGGTGAAATTTATAAACCATTAATGTTGATTTTTCGTAACACTCGAGAAAGGATATAGACTGTGTCGTCGTTCGTGAGTTAAGTTAAGGAAATTGATTTCCAGTGCCCGTTTCCATGTTTAGGGTTCTGCACCTCAATCGGGAGAAACAAAACCCTTATCTATTTATTAGTGTCCGACTTCCATTATAAGGTCATGTTTTCGTGGGAAGAAAAAAAATGACAATAATAATCAGTCAGTCTTCATTTTTCAATAACATATTAATAATTAAGTCTACGATATTTAGAGTAATCATTAATAATAAATTATAATATAATATATTATGACTTCTTATTTCAAATAAATTATCTGTGCTTTTTAACCGACTTCCAAAAGAAGGACGGTTCTCAATTCGTCTGTATGTCTTTTTTTATTTTTTTTTTTTTTTTTTTGTGTGTTTGTTCACCGATTACTTGAAGACGGCTGGACCGATTTGGAAAATTCCTTTTTTGTTTGAAAGGGTAGACTTTCGAGGTGGTCCCATTGCAACCAAGCCAGGATCTGATGATGGAATCTTGGAGAAATCGAGGGAACTCTTCAAATATTATAGGCACACATATAGCGATTTCGGTATTTTTCGTAATTTCTCGTCCATCTCTTATTAGCAACAAGTTTTTAGTGCTAACCGACTTCAAAACAAAGAGTTAATTTGTATCTAGGTTTCTTCCCCGATTACTTAAAGACGGCTGAACCTATTTGGAAAATTCTTTTTTTGTTTAAAAGGGTATACCTCCGAGGTGGACCCATTGCAACCAAATCAGGATCTGATGATGGGATCTTGGAGAACTCGAGGGAACTCTTCAAATATCATAAGCACACATATGCGATTTTGGTATTTTTCTTACTTTCTCGTGCACTTCTTATTAGAAATAGTTCCCAGTCTTAACGGACTTCAAAACAAAGAGCAATTTTTATGTAGGCTTGTTCCTCGGTTACTTGAAAACGTCTAGACCGATTTGGATTTTTTTTCTTTTAACTAAATAGACTTAAGTCTATTTGGTTAAAATAATATTTTTCCAGCGCCACTAAAAATTTAAAAATAAAGTAAATTTTTAAAACAAAAAATAAAAACCGACTTCCAAAAACTTAAACTAAAAACCAAAAAATAAGATGTTAATTACCCCAAAGAAATGGATAATCAACGATTCATATATACATATACAGATATTTATACTTTTTAACCTGTTATTTTTGAAGTCTGTGCCAGCTAAGGAGCTCAACACAGCCAGCTTTACGCGGCAGGCACCAACTTCAAAAATAACAGGTTAAAAAGTATAAATATCTGTATATGTATATATGAATCGTTGATTATCCATTTCTTTGGGGTAATTAACATATTATTTTTTGGTTTTTAGTTTAAGTTTTTGGAAGTCGGTTTTTATTTTTTGTTTTAATTGAAATAAAGACTGTCCGATCGCAGCACGAAACCCTCAAATTTAGTTTCCGTTTTGGCCGGAGTTTCGGCCGGATGACAGCAGCCGAAACCCGTTTTTTGCCGAAACTAGGCCGAAACCGAAACCGAAATTTCGGTCAGACTACTATTTATACATTACTCACTACCGGTCCACCGGCGTTGTAGGTATTTGTTTATTTCATGGATTTATATTTACATTCTAACCTATACAGAAGAAAATTCCTTTTCAAAATAGTGATAAGCGCAGAGGGGCAGTTCTAACAGCGTTTGAACCGCACTCACTTTCCTGGTCAAATTATGAACCACTTCCCTATAGGTTCGGATTACTTAGCTTCGGTTGTTTTGTAGAATGAATGAACCCCTATAAAATAACTGAAAGTGGTAGTCAGAACATACAACAAAATGATTCATAATGCGACCAGTTGCACACAAACGCTGTTAGAACTGCCCAGAGCCGATAGGTATTACTAATGCTACTAATATAAACATAAAATTAGCACTAATTAAAGTAAGCAATTTAAATGCTCTTTGGTGAAATCGTGAAAATTCATATTTCATACGGATTTAGTAAACTAAATTATATCGTAAAGAAAATTTGGTAGTGGAAGGTAAGTAACTATACAGGGCGCGTATACATGGCTCTCAAAGATCGACAACGTCTAGGCAGTTCCTCTGGTGTTGCATATAAATACAATGGACGACGCCGCGATTACGTATTACGTATGTTACGTAAAGCACAAGAAAGGAATATCGTGTAATCCCACTAAACAAAGTGAAACCCTTAAATGTAATATTTTTTTATACACAAACAAGCGTACGGCACATTGGCAAACAAGCGTACGGCCTGCCTGATGGTAAGCAGTCACCGCAGCCTATGGACGCTTGCAACACCGGGGGCATTACGTGCGCGTTGCCGACCCTTTAAGAACCTATTCGCCTTCCGGTAAAACCGCGTTATATATATTGTTAATAATGTTAATTAGTGTAAGATCCATCCCGTGCGCGCCCGCAGAAGGTTAGTTAACAGTTTTAAGCCGCTCAGCGGCTAGCCTTGGGGCGTGGGCTCCCCGTTCATCAACTTTTAGCAGCGATGATTATCTTTGAAATAAAAAGTTTAAAAGTGATTTTTGTGTGGCCACCTTACAAAAATACTCTGAGCTAACTTATCTACTTACATACATATATCATATTTAATATTTTCTGTGACAGGTACTTTCATACAATTAGAGCAAATTTTCGTTTGAACTTTCCATCACGACCTGTCCCAACGACCGGTAGCCGACACGCAGCACGTTTAATAGAAATTTAATGTTCTGTTAAAAAACCACTCTATTTCAGTCCAGTCATGTCTTCCTACGATAAAACTGGAAGATTGGATCATTTTTCATTTTCTCGTAGTTAATAGAAAGGAAATAGAACGTTTCCGCATACACTCACGCACCTCGTGTACCGATTGGCCTCATCAAATATTTAGCGCTCCGGTTTTACACAAAAACAGCTCCTGAAACAACGACATACAATTGATAGTCTTCCGTATCGTGTACAAAACGCCTAGAATATTATTTATACAGTGGTGTCGGAATTATAAATTAACTTCATGTTTGTACCTGCCGGATATTAAGCGAACGTTTTTAAGCTGGGAAAATGATTTTCATCTCTAAAAATTAATACGTTTATTTTGTTTGTAGGTGGGAGAATTCTATTCAGGGTTGATTTTTTATGAAAATAAGTGTTAAATACTAAATTTCACCTGATAAATTAATTACCAAGTAACTTTTGAATTTCGATAAATATACATGGCTAGCTGATTGTTAAACGTTTCAAGGAGACGCAAAAAATCGTCGTGACTTTGTTTTACGGGACCATAATACTTTTTCGAGCTCGCCCGCCCGTGCTCGCGCTTTTAAATTCATGTAAAACATATGCCTCGGACCGCGAACATATAAATAACATAGTACAAGTTACGGGGGAGCGTAGACAGATTTGCGTTTTTAAAATTCTTCATGTGTTTGTTATACGCTTGCAAATTTTAATTCATTAAAGCGTAAAACTTTATTTTGGTTCTACCACAGTTATATAAATGAGGGTATAAACATATCCAGATAAGGATTTGAATAAATTCGCTGAAAAGAGTGTTTTATAGAAAATGGAATATTGTACAGTAATAAAGGATCAAAGACTCCAAACTTCAAGTATCTGCTCGAGGCAGAACGTAAGGACTCGGATAGGTACTTGACATGCATGTCTCATGTGATGCCACTCGAATACACAGGGCCTGTATAAACAGAAATAGATCAAATTGGAACACGTACGTGAATATTTGCCTGAACGAACACAAATCATGAATGATCAGAAGAAAGTCCCATTAGATTTGGTAGACAGTAAAATCGATTGATGAAATTACTATAAAGTATAATTTGTGAGTGAGCAAAAAAGTGAACTGCGAGTACTTTATTATTATTACAATATATGAAAGTATTGAAATACTAGTTTTGTACCTACCGGTCGATGTCAAGACTTAACCTATAATTACTTACGCAAGTACGATTATTAACCTCGTAATCGTAACTCGCAAGTTTGCTAATTTGCATTCCCTCCCGGGTTGTTGTGGGAACTTCTGGTTTGTGTGTGTAGTCTTAACAACAACATATTGAAGATTGAAGCGTCAATTGATTACCTCAAATATGTACAAAGGGCTTGGGGTCAATTAGCAGGATCGGAATTTGTATGGAGATGGGCGACTTTGGCGTAATTGGAAATTTCGGTGTCTCGACGCGAAGGAGCTTATTGTGGAGGCTGGCATGGATAAACATACTCAGCGTCTTAGGCGTACAACATTTAATTTGGTATAATAACAACCTTCACTACTATTATATTTTCTAAACTTTAGACATCTTCATTACAGTGTGAGTGTGATTAACATTCACAGGCTCAATGTCTGTTAAGTTATTTCAGTAGGTACGACTACTACATAAACTACCATTTATTCGGCTTTAGACTAAAACCTACGTTTCCATACCACACGGTGGGACGAAATGGCGTAAAAGTGGACATTCGATATTTTTTCGTAAAAACCTATTTAAAAAAATGCCTTTAGATAGATCATAGCGTAGGCAATAAAATATGTTAAATAGGTAATATTTTTCGAAATAAGGCATATTTAAAGCAGGGAAAAATAAAGTCTGTTTTTTTTTGTATGGAATCGAAAATTTGGTATCTTATTATAACGAAACCTTTAGCGACTTCTAACCTCTTAGACTTCATTCTTCTACTTCTTAGAGTACGAAATGATATAAGTTAGCTCTGTAGGTGCCCGTTTTTTACACGCGTATGCTATTTCATGATACCTAACTTGTTACCTAAAATTCACATACCATGAATAAAGTCAATATATTTTACTCCTCTAAAACATACATAACAGTGGCGTGGCGTCAAATATATTATTAGTAAAGCCGGAGCAGATTTAGATTACTTTTTCTTCAGAAGTATAAGGTCATATGCTTTAAAATAGGCAAGCCGCTGGGAATCGGGTTTTATAGACGCCACGCCACTGATACATAATTATACTACGTTTTGAACGATATGCAACCTATTCGAAAATTGGGTTTACTGAAACATTATATGAATATTTGTCATAAATGACGATAAGGAATATTTGTATTTTAGTTTTTTAAACACTGCTTGTACAGTGAAAAAAAAACTGTTATTGTTTCAAAATGTCAATAACTCGTCAAATTGAAACTTAATTATTATTAATGTACCTCTAAACTATGCGTTACCTATGTAAATGATAAAAAATGTATAAAGAAAAATACTTTTTTTATGAAGTTTGACTGAACTATAAAAAAAACCGGGCACCTACATAGCTAAGTTATGTGTCATTTCGTACTCTAAAAAAGTAGGAGAATGAAGTCAAAGAGGTTTAGAAGTCGCGATCGCTAAAGATTTCGTTATAATAAGATACCTAATTTTCGATTCCATACAAAAAAAAACAGACTTTATTTTTTCCTGTAAGCTTATGATGCTACGCTTTGTCACGCGATAAATAAATGATAAAGCATCCGTCACGTTTTGACAAATAGTGTGTGAGAGTGACGGATATTTTATCATTTATTTATCGCGCGACAAAGCGTAGCATCATAAGCTTGAAATATGCCTTATTTCGAAAAACATTATGTAACATATTTTATTGCTTACGCTATGATCTACCTAAAGGCATTCTTTAAAATGGGTTTTTACAAAAAAATATCGAATGTCCACTTTTACGCCAATTCGTCCCACCGTGCGCCGGCTGCATAAATCGAGACGCGCAATTAAAACTCCGTTCGTTCGTAAGGCAACGACGGATCCGGCACGTGGTTAACATCCATTTTCATTAGCAAATGGATTCGGGTAGATCTTTTATTTTAAGGATTACAAATGATTGGATCATTTGTCAGTATCTTACCCACTAATCTCAGGTAAAAGAACATAACTTTCCTAACCTAAGCTGAACACACAGAAATATGTTAAGTACCTAATGTAATAAACACAAGTTATGTTCTTCCCGAGAAAGCTGATGACGTAGATATTGTGAATTTGACTGCGTGATAAGTCTTAGAGCAACGCGGCCTTCGTAGGGAGTAAGTAGCTTTAGCCAATTTGCCTAACAACTATCATACAACCTGATCAAATTGGTCAGGTATTTATTTTTGTGGTTGTGACATTGTCAGTGTGTGGGTGAGGTTTTATTTGTTACGTGTTAATATCGTTGTGACAGACTAGTAGTTTATGTGACTGTTACATGATGAAAGGCATTAAAATACGAGTGTGGGTTTATTATGACACCAGCAGTCAGGCGATTTACATAATAACATCACACGAGTGTTTTCATTCCTAATTAATTAATTACAGTTAGGTACATACACTGCTTTATCTACATCTTTTTCTTTATTATAATATAAATAATTAATCACGTTTATTATTTTGATGTACATGTGTGTACTCTTACTGAGTATGGGTCATTCTCATTTTTGTGCGTACAGTCGTGGATCGTGGATGTGGGCGGATGGATGACTACCGTGGGCGTTATTATTACTCTTTCTAATTGTTAAAAAAAACAGTAATGAATTCACTCATCCATATGATAAAAAGAATTCATGATAAAATATTATGACGGTTAGGTCGAACGTTTAGAAAGAGCAATTAAAGCCACAGTAGATTAAGTGGTTAATAACCACATTTTTACAAAAAAAAACCCGACCGCGGTGCACTTTGAAACTGCATAAAATCCGCCATTTTGTTTATTTTAACGAACTTCATACCCAGTGACACTCGCACCATCAAGACGAATCTAATGATCATTTATCAAAATCGGATATGCCGTTGAGCAGTTACAAGCGGACACAGGAACGGACATACATACATACATACAGGTCAAACACATAACCCTCCTTTGGGCTTCGCCGCAGTCGGGTAAAAATGGCAGACAGTTTCGTATTGGAAATGCGTGCTACGGCGCCTCCCCATTCTTCAATTTAGTTATACGCCACGGATTTTTTTAAAGTTTATTTTAGTTTTCCCTTTAACAGCTTAATACGATATGCGCCAGATCTATGCAAAGCTGTGTTCGCAATTCTTCATTAAGGTGTATAATTTAATTCCGCCAAGTATGGAGCTCCGTCGTGGATCTCCTCCTTAAACAGCACGTAGTACCCTCATTCGGGCTCGGAAATGGAGCGGGACGTCGTGCCGGATTGCTCCTACATTGCTTCACTTCCGCCGGAAGCTGGCGCCGGTAACCCTTTTCAACATGGCCCTTCTTGTCTTTCACTACATATAGAAATTTATTTCGTTTTAAATATTTGTAGAGCGTTCTAGGTTCCTTATTTCTCGAGACGTGAGTTTCCGATTATGAACAGAAAGGACCTAAAACTTCTAAAAAATGGTGTTTTTATTGCTTTACTAGATGCCGCCCCGCGAATTCATCCGCGTCAATGTTCGGCCTTTTAGGGTCCCATACCAAAATGGTAAAAAGGAACTCTGTCCGTCCGTTTGTCGTAGCCAGATATCTCAGAAACTACTGCTGTTAACGATGTGTAATTTGGAATAGATTTAAAAGTCGCTATCCCGAGCCAAGTGCACATAAAAAATCTAGATTAGATTAGATTTTTTTACTTCATAATATAAGAGTTACGATATAAATTACACAAGTTTCATGAATCTTATACTATGATCGCCAAATAAAATACACCTTTATTACCTTTTTTTAAAGGAGGCCGAAAAGGGAGGTCGAAAATTTTAAGTTGTGCTATTGTATCAAGGGGGGTATCAAATGAAGGGCTTAATTTGTTGATTCCAAAACCAGTTAGTCCAATTATTAATAATATCATCCTAAATATTACAGGAAAAATATAAGGGTTTTCCTAACTTGTGTCGTTTTTTAAAAATTTGCAAAAATCGTAACACAAACTGATTTACTGATACTAAACTAACCACGTCCTATGTACGGGAACAACAGTTTTCCAACGGCAAATTTAAGTTTGTCCCTCCATACAGTTTATCTTGAACTATTATTTACATACTATACAAGTTTGTGCGGAATTCTCGGTGGGTGAGTTCGACTCGCACTAGTCGCACTTGATCGGCTTTATTTGTATTTCTTAATTTCTACGCTTGAGAAGTTGAATTTAAAATGTACTTTTATGCCACACCTGGCCATAAAGTGGCTTTTGCCGCACGCAACGGGTACGGAAAAAGCAGCTTTCTGGCCAAGTGTCGACCTAAAATGATGTAATACAGAAAGCCCTCGATCGCATATTTACATCCCTCGCTTGCAGCTCGGGCCGCAAACATCTGCGATCTCGGTCTTTCTTTGTTTTACCACCCTAGTTGTGTAATATACTATTTTATACTGCTTTGATTCATGAAATTTATATAGGTGTCGGAAGGGTAATAAACAACTACTTATCTGAAATGAAAACGATGTATCTTTATCTCGTTGCCAGTGAGGCATTGACATGCTCACGCAGCCCAACTCTGAAATATTCATAAAGCGGATAAGCGGTACCCCACAAAGGGCTTTGGAATACAATCCTTGCACCGACTCAATAAAAGAGATTTCGCACTCCCCTGTCTTATATAGATAGCTACTTGTTACGTCATTTTCTCAGTAGGTACTTGAAAAACGTTCCATCAGTTCCATGACGTTTTCCTTCACGCCGAGATTATTCATTCAATACCTAAATTGCACAAATTGTCTTTGGTTTTCGAGATTGTAATAAAGTTAATGCATACAGGGTGTCCTTAGCCTCTGGACAAACCTGAAAGGTACAAGTTGATTAGAGTATATCTAACTAATATACAAAGTATCATAACAATTAGAGCAGACTTACGGAGAAATTATCGAATTACTATTTTTGCTTTTGAGAATTCTGTATGTAGGCAGGCACATGGCAATCAAAACTCCTCCAGCAAATGCAATCTCATAGAATTGCATGATAAGTTTTTCTACTGTATGATTTTCTTTTAAAATATTGACACTTATTTGGTGTGACATTGACATGTGTCCTATGATGAATTTTCCCAAAAAATAATTTGTAAATAATGTTCAAATTGGAAAACGATTATTCTGCTGAAGATTACGTAAACATGATTTTAATTTACGGAGAGTATCACCAGCATACAAATCTTGTGTTGAGGACTTACAGAGAGAGATACGGAGAAAACAGGAAACTACAGTCCAATTAATGTCGTCATTACATTACGTGTGATATCAGTTTCTTACTTTTTTGTTAATTTTTTAATTCTTACATTTTGTTAGAAAATTCAAAAAATTATCTAAGCTGCTAATTTAAAAAATACGCTTGTTAGAGCATTCCTGAGAAGTGATTCTACGGAGGATTTCAGGGTATGTCCAAAGGTTGAGGTCACGCTGTATAATGGCGTATATTTAAATCCAGGTGTATTTATTACAGCGGACAGACTAGCTTAAGCCTCCGAATAAATTTAATACAACAAGCTCCGACAAGTTATGAATATAATTATCAGTGTAAATTACCAACATTCTGTAAACTAAACCATATAACTACATTTTAACAGCATTAACGTCTGCTAATTAACTATAAATAAGTATTAAATTTGAAGCGAAAATTACATACCTTGAGCTAGATTCGGTGGTACAATTGGTAGTGCGTCTGTGTTAGCTCGAAAAGTCGTTGGCAATGCAGGTTCGAATCCTTCCCGAGGCATGTAATTTTGCAATTTTCGCTTTCAATTTAATATTCTTTCAACCATCCATCATTCCAGTACAAAAAGTGACCGTTACATAATGTTCCGCCATATATAAGGGTTAATGCATACATGTTGTATGGCATCTTTTCATGGATATAATTACAGTGGTGTACAGAAGGTCCGAGACCGTCGCGAGTCTTTGTGACCTCTTCACAGAGCCTGAATGAGCCTCTCACAACGTGTTTGTAGGAGAGGTGGCTTTTATAATATGTACATATGAGTAATAATTATTTAAGATATGAGACATTACCATCAAACCAGAATATTAATAATTATAGGTACCTTACAGTGGCGTGGCGTTGAACAAATCCTTGGGCAAGCCGGAGCAACTTTGGCTTCAATTTTCTATAAGAGCACTAGAGTTAAGTGCTGAACTGCCTAATATTAGGCAAGCCGATGGGAATCGCGTTCTATGGACGCCACGCCGCTGGTACCTAATTATCTAAAGTAACATTTTAAATTCTATAACTTGCATTTACTGTTAAGTTTTCACTGTTCCTTGGCATTCACAGACAGCTATTTCCATATTCTGACAACTACGCTACGAGTTCCCGTTGTCTCTTTTACTCTTTACTAACCGTATAGACAGTGAGCCGACCGGAATATTTACGTTGGTACGGTCAGCCTCAAAAGTAACAGTAATATTTGTGTCGTGGCGTAGTTCTAAAATATGCAGCTATTTTTGGGGCTGAATGTACTGCAGTTTATTAAAAAAACATTTAGAAGGAACTTAGACGAGTACTTATCTAAATATATAAAAGGCAAAGTCCTGACTGACTCATCAACGCACAGCCGAAACTACTGAAGCGAAGAACTTGAAACTTTCAAATTAGAATGGTCATATGACGTAGGTGAGAGATAAGAACGGATTTTTCGAATCTCATCCCGTAAGAGGTTCAAATAGGGGTTCAAAATTTGTATGGAGAGACTACGATTTTTTAAGTAAGAGGTTTGAAACTTTGTGCTTAGATTCTTCATTAGAATAAAAGAAAAGTGATTTCACCGTTTTTTGAAATTCATTCCCTGAGGGGTTAAAATAGGGGTTGAAAGTTTGTATGGAGAGTCTGCGATTTTTAAAGAGGTTTGAAACTTCATGCTTAGATTCTTCATTAGAATGAAAGAAAAGTAGTTTCACCGTTTTTCGAAATTCATCCCCTGAAGGGTTAAAACGGTGGTTGAAAGTTTGTATTAGGATTCTAGGATCTTTTTAAGTAAAAGGTTTGAAACTTCATGCTTAGATTTTTCATTAGAATGAAAGAAAAGTGACTTAAACGTTTTTTGAATTTCATCCTCTGAGGGGTTAAAATGGGGTGAAAGTTTGTATGGGGAGTCTGCGATTTTTAAAGTAAGTGGTTTGAAATATGTATAATGTTTAGACTCTTCATAAGAATAAAAGAAAAGTGGTTTCACTGTTTTTTGAAACTCATCCCCAAGGGGACAAAAGGGGTTGCTTCTGCTTCGCGCACGGCCAGTTTTACGTGGTTTTGGTAATGTAAAAAGCGGTACTACTATTAGCATGCGGTAAAATAGGTATGTGCACCTTTAACCGCCCACATAGGTATTCGAATTTTACGCGGACGAAGACGCGTGCAACAGCTAGTAGTTTAATAAAGTTAGAATCAAAGAAGAAAATCGCTAGATTCAACTAAGAAATATTCCCCATGCTTCGTCCGTATGTCATTTTGCCGTGTGAAAGAAAGACAGATCAAAGACAAACCGTCGCGTTTATAAGATCAAAAGTAATGGGAATTTGCATAAGTGATGGCTTAAATTAAACAGTAGGCATTCCGTCGGACAAAGCTTTTCATCTGGTGCGTAATACCCGACAGAGAGGATAGGATGGAATAAGCGCGTCTAACAGGCTTACATTCAATAAGCCTGCTGAAAATGAGTTACTAATTTATCTAGATAATAATGCGCGTTAATTTAAGTTTCTAAGTACTTTACTTAACGTAAAGCGTCTGATATTTATTTAAGAGACAAGCAAGCGTTCTGACCAAAATAATATTGTAGTGTTGTTGTAGTGTTGTGTGTGTGAGTGTTGTGACCAAGTGGCCAAATATAAAGTCTATCGAGGCTGTAGAAAGTAATATATCGGACCAAAATGTACAAAACTAAACCTCACTTTTTACTTCGTAGGGTATATTTCACTTCACTTTAAACTATTTAATTTACTTTTACACTGGTTGGTTGGTTAAATATTTGTTACACGCAGTAATCGATAATGTTTCAACACAGATTCGGGATTATCCCTCCAAAGTAATCTCTGGAAGTCTGCATCATCTTGCCGGATCTTGACTTGCCGATACATTTTTACAATATCCGATATAAGTTTTTTTTTTTTAATCAGATTATATTATTATTTGAAACATGAACGAAATGGGCAGTGTCATCAAAAATGAAATGAAGCCGATGGAATTTCATTGATTGTTATTGGTAATGGGTGATAGCTACGGCGTAGCGGTCGAGGTGGCGTAGCGACCGGCGGGCACGTTCGTAAATTAACATAACAATCCCGCTTCGTTCCGCGTAAACATAGTTTCCAGTCAATTTGTTGGTTTTGAAACCAAAATATTCATCTCATCTGAGTTCCTATGGAGCGAACTCTAATTTTCACGTATTGTATGATGCGATGCATCCGCATTGAATACGTCTAATTCTGTTCTGAACAGTTATAAATTACCGGTTGTAAGAAATGTAGGTATGCATTAAGGTAAGTTCACTATTATTAATAATTATGTTCTTTAATATTCCGCGAGACAAGCAAAATTAATCTTAAACTAAGTAAATCATGGTCATCCTATGACTTTTGACATACGCAGTAGGGGAAGCGACAAGACGTCATATTGAGTAGGGCAGTGGTTACCTTTAGCTTTAGATAACCTAACTTTATTATCACATCACCCACATTCTCATCGAGATTTGTATTACCTATTACCCCTTCAAAAAAAATAGGTATTTATAAGCTTATAAGAAACTGCTCAAAGTAAAACGGCTAACATTCATGCGTATTACCCCTGAGAAAACTTCGTTTTACCCCTGGAGGGGTAATTACCCCCAGGTTCGGAACCACTGGAGTAGGGTGACCAAATTTTATACAAAAATGTTTTTTTTTTCTACTTATAATCTGACAAATATTGGTGATAAGAAATTAATAACTAACATCATTAGGTTCATCTTTGAATATTGTATTATGTGTTATTTTCTTGCTCCACGACCCAGAAATCACCCAGCAACATTTTTCATATCGCTAAACCAACCGATCGGATTGTATTGCAAACATAACATCGAAAGGTAAGAAAATCTTAAAATTGTGAAGGTATTAACGGTAATTTAAATTTCAAATGCATTAATTATATTTAAGCACATCTATCGTCGTCAAGTATCCATACTACAACTATTGATTAGTTTTGACCTATGTAGGTCGATTTATGTAGAATATTCCATGTATTTATTTATTTACTTCGACATTACTTAAAAACTGCTGACACGGCCTGAAGGGCAGCTTGTTTGGGTCGCACGAGCTGTCAATGGCATGGACAACCGATACGGGACGCAGGACTTAGGTAAACAAATACGCCAAACATGCCTCGGTGCAGTTTCCCTGGTATTACGGAGGGTATATTGACAATGACAGGTTCGCAAATGTTTTTGGTATCAATTCGATTTCCGTGCTTCGTGCTCTCGATAATTAGAATTTGCCAATGTCCATATTTGTGGCAACTCAACTGTGCACGATTGCTGAGTTGCTGTGTTTTAATATAGGTACCTACTCATAGTTTACTCGTAATGACAATGTATTCATAGTTTCGCTAAATATTCATATTTATGTATTCGTAAGTATACCTAAGGTGTTACAACAAAAAATAGACTGTATATACAATTACATGAAATAACACAATAAATGGGAAAAACAAGATAACATTTATAATATATATACCTAAAACTAAATAGACCTAAAACCTAAATTAAACGACCTAAAATAAAAAAATGTAAATAGAATACCCCCTCAAGCAGTTCCGCTTGTGGCATGGTACCCATTACGCTGGCAGCATTACCTCTCTAAATAGCCAGGGTAATTCTTTGCGAGAGGTATGGGATCTCCCGAGGCCTGTACCAGCCGCGGCGACAGGGCCTTAATTATGCCTGTGTTTTAATTACTTTTTTATAGTAAGTGAATCGGGCGTGTAATCTGCTCTTATTATATTTCGTATCCCAACCGAAGACGATTACTATAGTTTACATGCAGCAGTACATGAGATGGTGCTGTCCTTGTCACACATTTAGAGCTATAATATCTTAAAAATCGAAACCATACTTCCATCTCTCTCCCGCGGTGCATCGGCACACCCGCGCCCGCGCTTACCTGACCTCATTACATTCTTTGGTGTTGTCCGAGTCGCACGAAATTTAACGTTAAAAAATAGTGTAGTGAAGTGAAAACGAAAGCGATCAAGGGATCGAAATTACAACCAGGATTATGAAGGTAAATTTGTAATCATTTTAACAAAAGTACTAGTTACTATAAAGTGTTTTTAGATAATACGGCACTGCCAATAACGGTACTTTCAAATTTCCTTTACGCATCTTACCTACAAAATCATTAAACCTGGTTACTTACATATTTACGAATAAAAAGTAAAGATACGTGTATAAAGTTATATAATTAGGAAAGATGTATAACGGATTTGCTGAGTTTTTATCTAACTAACTTCATATCACTGTGTATGCCATGTGAAGGACAATTTGTCTCACCTATTTTCGCAGTACCTAAACCTAACGGAACTCATCGTTTCATACTAATTGTAAGTTTAAAATAATTAAACAAATTCACTACGGTTCATCACTTTAAGTTGGATGACTGCGGTAGCACTACCGTAACGTACCGATTACTTTATTTCATTTCATTTATTAATTGCTTACATGTAGGTACATTTTATGTAAGGTATTGCAAGATATGGCAACAATAGATCTACATGATGCCTATTTTCTGATATCTGTTGATGAAAATGATCGCAAACGATTGCGTTTTAAGTGGCGACCACAATTGTTTGATTCGAATGTCTTGCTAAACGACAAGAACTTGTACGGCTCCATTTGTTTATATAAAATTATTAAAAGAAATATCTACGTACTTCGGGCCTATTGTCATTTAACTACTTAGACGATTTTTTATATATAGTAAGATCATAGATTTAATTACTTAACAAACGTAAACACTACAAGACTTTTTTAAGTCGTTGGGGTTCGTCATCAATAGTGATAAAAGGAAAGTAAATTTTTGGTCAGCCGTTATTAAAATTGATCCGCAAAAAAAAATAAGCAGTTAAATCATTTGGGCAGCATACAAAGATTTGGCTCGCAATAAATAAAATCGGGCGGCAACTCTTGTTCATCAAACAGTTTAAAAACGGTTAACATTTTAACCAATATTAATCTGCTTTTTTTATCATTTGGCTGCCTAATAAACAGTCGAGCTGCAAAATAATTACTTGGGTAGCAAGATTTTACAATTGGTCAGCAGAGAGTTTAATTGAGATATACAGGGTGTCACTGTGATATATACTGGGTATCACTGTGATATATACAGGGTGTCACTGTGTTATATACAGGGTGTCACTGTGATAGATACAGGATGTCACTGTGATATATACAGGGTGTCACTGTGCTATATACAGGTTGTCACTGAAATGTATACAGGGTGTCACTGTGATAGATACAGGATGTCACTGTCAGCAGAGAAAACATGTCTGTAAGCAGTTTAATTGAAATATACAGGGTGTCACTGTGATATATACAGGGTGTCACTATGTTATATACAGGGTGTCACTGTGATAGATACAGGATGTCACTGTGATATATACAGGGTGTCACTGTGTTATATACAGGGTGTCACTGTAATGTATACAGGGTGTCACTCTAAAAACGAAACAGCTCCCAAAAATAGGTAGGTTAGGGTTATTTTTTTTTGATGACCCTAAAACGAAACGGCTCCCAAAAATAGGTAGGTTAGGGTTATTTTTTTGATGACCCTAAAAACGAAACGGCTCCCAAAAATAGGTAGGTTAGGGTTATTTTCTTTTTGATGACCCTAAAAAAGAAACGGCTCTCAAAAATAGGTAGCTTAGGGTTATTTTTTTTGCTGACCCTAAAAACGAAACGATACACGTTGTGAATAAATAATATAACTTCTAAACATTATGAGATGTATAAAAAATCGAAATACCAATTTTATATGAGCCCATCACAGTGACACCCTGTATACATTACAGTGACACCCTGTATATAACACAGTGACACTATGTATATATCACAGTGACACCCTGTATATATCACAGTGACATCCTGTCCTGTATCTATCACAGTGACACCCTGTATATATCACAGTATCACTCTGTATCTATCACAGTGACACCCTGTATATATCACAGTTACATCCTGTATCTATCACAGTTACACCCTGTATATAACACAGTGACACCCTGTATATATCACAGTGACACCCTGTATATATTTTTATTTTATTTATTTATAGGTTTGCCAACAGATACAACACCAAAATGATTATAGATAGAATGAATACATAGCATGCATGAGTGTTTATCCACTTATAGGCAAACACAGCATGCGATTTTTATAAGCCAGCTATACAAAGTGAGAGACGCACTATATAGTATAATAACACTGATGCGTATAAAACTAATTAAATCTAAATAACTAATTTGTAAAGTCTAAGAAATTGCATTTCTGGAGGAAGTTTCTAAATTTGTACAGAGTCATTGACAAAAGATCCACTCTAGTAGCCTTATATAAATTATTGTGCTGCTTGCAAATTCTTGGAATGACACCGTGCGATCCTAGGTTTGTTCTATAGCTGTTGACTGCAAAAGGACGGAAATTTACTATACGGGAGTAAGGTTTGGGCACTGAGTAACTAACTTTACTTAAGAGCTGCGGAGAATCTATTGAACCATTTAAAATTTTGTAAAGTAAGACTTGATCGGAAATCCATCGACGATTTTCCAAGGATGGTATACGGAAAAAATTTAGTCTCTCCTTATAGGTTGCTAGGGAAGGAAGTTTCTTTTGATGAATGGATAGATAATACAGAAAACGCTTTTGGACCCTTTCAATTCTGTCATGGTGGCATCTATATTGGGGGTTCCAGACATTGGAACAGTATTCTAAGAGACTCCTAACCAAAGAAACATATGCAGTTATCAGAGCTGTTTTGCCTTTGAATACCTTTCCATTACGCCAAACGAAACCTAACAACTTGTATGCCTTTTTAACAATCTCGTCTATGTGAGTAGTAAATGACAGATGGCTGTCGAATATAACACCAAGATCCCTGATTACGGAAACTTCATCTAAGACCACATTATCAATGCTATATGACGTTGCTAAGGGGTTACGTTTTCTGCAGAATTTAATGTGCTTACATTTGCTAATATTCAAAGGTAGTTTATTCCGATCAGACCATTCATGAATACGAGTCAAATCTTCCTGTAGCTGCAATGAGTCAGATGGAGTATTTATAACTTTGAAGATCTTTAAATCATCCGCAAAAAGAGAACAGTTTGAGTGACGAATTACCTGGGACATGTCATTAATAAAAGCTAGAAATAATGTGGGCCCGATATGAGAGCCCTGCGGTACTCCAGAAGGGGCTTTAAAGCTTCTTGACTCCAGACCGCAAACCACTACATTTTGGGATCTTGAAGTCAAGTAACTTTTAAACCAATCAAGTATTTTACCATGGACCCCGAAGTCATATAGTTTACGAATCAGAATGTTATGATTAACACGATCGATATATCACAGTGACACCCTGTATATATCACAGTGACACCTGCTACTTGACAGCTGACAATTACCGAATGACAAAATGCGCACACGATTGGCGGCAGAATAGTTGCGCCCAGTTAGGTTTTATTGCCCCCTTTTTTTTGATGAACAAAATGAAATATTTTGCTTACCTACTGATTGCTTACCAAAATTTGATTTACCGTAGATCGCTTAATGCAGCTCAAATATTTAATTTGCTGACCAAAATAATTTAGAGCAGATCAGTATATCATTAATTGCAGCCTGATTTATAAATGTTTGCTTACCATAAGTTGCTTGCCAACTAGCTATTTTGGCTGACCAAATACATATTTCTGCTGACCAAAATATGAATATTTTGCTGATCGATTAAATGATACCCGTGATAAAAGTGTTATGACGCCAAGTAAAATTGGCAAATTTTAGGGTTTGTGTTATGACTATCACCTTGCCTGGCGAAAAGAAACAAACATGTAGATGTATTTACACGTGTATAGCTCCACGAAAATCGTGTTGAAGATTTCAAGTGTGATCATATTGATCATCCACGTTACAAAATGTTGACATTTGTATACCTACTCCATGCGAGCCGTGTAGAGGACTATTATATACGAATGTTTACGTCTACCTACTCCATTTTAACAGTGTCGAGGATTTCATACTCCACGTAAATCGTGTAGAGAATACATACGTTTCATTCAGAACATCTGCTCCACTTTAATAGTGTCGAGGATTTCATACTCCACGTAAATCGTGTAGAGAATACACACGTTCTATTCAGAACATCTGCTCCACTTTAACAGTGTCGAGGATTTCATACTCCACGTAAATCGTGTAGAGGATACACACGTTCTATTCAGAACATCTGCTCCACTTTAACAGTGTCGAGGATTTCATACTCCACGTAAATCGTGTAGAGGATACACACGTTCTATTCAGAACATCTGCTCCACTTTAACAGTGTCGAGGATTTCATACTCCACGTAAATCGTGTAGAGGATACACACGTTCTATTCAGAACATCTGCTCCACTTTAACAGTGTCGAGGATTTCATACTCCACGTAAATCGTGTAGAGGATACACACGTTCTATCCAGAACATCAGTTCCATTTTAACGGTGTCGAGGACTTCATACTCCACATGAACCGTGTAGAGGATACATTCATATTTACGGGGACACGGAGGCCTCGGACCCTGAGTTGGCCGAGCCGGGCGAAGCAACAACTACCTACTACTGCCGAGTACGTCGCCCGCGCCGATCGCGCCGGCCGAGCCCGTAACGATCGAAGCGCCCACGCCGCCTGGCGGCATTTGCCGTGCCCATAGATAGAGTGGCGAGACTATACCGTCATTGGAACCGAAAATATTAGAACTACTGGGCGAGGACCCAACTAATAACAAAAAATACGGCAAAAACCTACATAAGGATATTGCACCCAAGTCGGCACCCATTTTGGCAAATGGATTAGCTAAGGACTTTCACCTGGAACTAATCAGACGTTACTTGCCTCCTGAAAATTGCCCCAATATGAGGTTTCCGATGCTAAATCTTGAGATCAAAGCAGCCCTTTTGGAAATCAATGTATAAAAGGACTTCTACGGCCAAAGTAAGCAGAGCCAGCTGTTCGGTAGTCTCGGTGCAATAGGACAAGTGTTAAATTAGGCACTGTCATCTAAGAATACAGTATCTCAAGACATAATAAAGCTATTATAGAGAAGCTACAACAGCTATTATAGAGAATCTCAGTCTCGTCGGTTCGCAGCCCTAAACACTTTTAATTAAAATATTAGAGATACCGTCAAAAATACCAAAAATGGATGAACATCTCTTCCGTTCAGCCTTAACAGAGCATATCAAGTTTTCAAAGGCGATCATTGAAACCGGTTCAGAAATGAAATCGACAGTTGTGAGTCCTGCTTACAAACCATCAGTAGAAAGAAGCACAGCAACAACGGAGTGCTTTAAACTCGAGGGGGATGCCGCCACGAGTAGCAGCAGCGGCCGAGCCGCGGCCGCCCCCTGCACCTCACCGGCCGCCGCGGGACCGTCGCACAGACGCGCCGCGCGGCCGCCACGGGACCGTCGTACAGACGCGCCGCGCGGCCGCCGCCCGACCAGCTACACGCGGCATTACGCGACCACGTGGTGGAGGCGATACTAGATGAACCGCACACATGTTACAATTTGATATTTAGCTGAATTCATCAGATTTTTGGCCTCCGTATGTCCAGCCGTCAACTACGGATGGATGTAGGTGTATACCTACTAAATTCTTCGAACGAGAAATATTTTAGCTCTGGATCATTTGGAAAATTACAACAAACAAATGAAACTAGAAAAATATTTAAGTCCACATTTTTCATGGCGGATTAATAATATAATGATACATTCTCCCCGATCCGCAAGAATAACTACTTGTTAGAAATGTATAGTAATGCATCTATCTATAATTGGTTGGGGCGCGACATGTGGTGCCCAAACGCTTCTGGCAACTGGACAGTCAGTGAACTGACACTTCATTCATATAAACACGCTGGAACTTATAGCCGCATTTTATGGACTGAAGATATTTACAGCAAATCTAAAAGATTGCAACGTTTTACTGAGAATAGACAACACACCTGCCATGTTATATTAACAGAATACAATATCCCCATTTAAATAAGTATGCAAGAAACATTTGGCAGTTGTGCGAGTCAAAAAACGTCTATGTATTTACATCATACATACAGTCTTGCGATAATGTAGTAGCAGATCGGGAGTCTAGGACTCCAGCCAAATGAATATAGACACTGAATGGGAAATTTCTGGTCATATATTATCACAGATTGTTCATATGTTAGGCTGTACACCTGCATTTGACCTTTTTGACAGCCCTCAGAACTACAGCCTACTGCAGTAGATATGCGTCTTCAAAATTAGATCCTTATTCAGAAATAGTCGATACCTTTACTTTTAGTTGGGAAAATATTATTTTTTATCTCTTTCCCCCATTCAGCCTAGTGAGCAAAGTATTAGAAAAATCATTTCAGATAAAGCTAAAGGTATCGTTGTAGTACCCTACTGGCCATCACAAGCATGGTACTCCTTGTGGTCTAGTCTTGTCGTACCTGAAAAAACGTTTATTGATTCTGACGGATCTTTATTAGTCTCTCCGTTCAGAACGCGCCTCCCGCTTCATGCCAGCCTTATCCTGGTGGCAGCTAAATTATCAGGGATATGATAATAAAGCGTGGCCTACCACATGAATCACTAAATATAGTGATGGCCTCTTTAGCAAAAATACTTTTAAAGCAATAATTTAAAACTTTATTAATTCAAATCCTGGGAGCTTCTCTGTAAAAAACGAGAAATCTTGATGTTTATGACGCTAATGACGGTGATGTGTTTTAACACATCACCGTCTTGTCTTTTTGATGATGTCTTTTTGACCATAAAATTTTAAGCTATAGCTGTTTGATCATACACAGATCAGCCTTATCGCAATACGAATGTTACGTCAAATGATTGGGTTAATCGATTTCTTAAAGGCTTACAAACTTAAACCTCCGAACCCAAAATATAAATCCACGTACAAATATATTTCTAAATCATTTCTTAAATATTTATCGAAATGAAGATGTCTCATGAACTGATTTATCATATAAAACTTGTACTTTTATCGCCATTGCTTCGGCACAATGGATGCACACGATCAGGCTACTGATAAAATTAGATAATATGCCAATAAGTAATGATGTAATTATGGCTTCACCTTCATTAGCACTGGTACTGGACAGTATAGCTAATGAGATGATACTCCTCCAGTAGGAGTCATCTAAATGTTAAATATAATCAAGGTTACAAATTTAATTAATACTTCGAGGCCTGGAGCTTGTTAACCAATCAACAGATTACCCTATATCCGCGAAAGTCCTTATTTGCCCAGCACTAGCAGTTCAAACGTATGTTAGTAGGACAAATGAATTGAGACGCCATCATACTAAAAGATACCTCTTTGTACGAAGGCCTTATAAAAACTTTGGTTCTCAGACCTTAGCACACTGGGTTAAAAAGGTATCACGAGACAATGCCATTGACATAAGCATTTTCAGCGCTCACAATACACGGGTAGCATGAAAATCTGCCGCGCACCGTGCAGGGTTTAATCTGGAGACTGTTTGCAAGGCTGCAGGTTGCAGTGATCGTTCCAATGTCTTTCTTAATAAGTAATATTATAGAGACACCCTGGAATCAAATGAAAATAATTTTACGTATGCTATATCTGACATTCGCTAAATAGGATTAATTGCATTTATGCCATTAAAATTAAACAGTTAAGAATCAGATAAATGTAAATTGAACTTTAAATTAAGTCATCAGAATATTGTTCTCAATTTCGTAGCTAATCAGCATTATAATGATTGGAATTACCAGTTTTTTACTTTTCATTTTTCACATATTGAACATAACAATGCTCTGAACATCTGCATGTAAACTATAGTAATCGTCTTCGGTTGGGATACGAAATATAATTAAGAATCAAACGAACTTACCTTACGTGATGTTTGATTCCAATTATGTGAGTATCCCAACCGAAGACGATTACATCGTCCCATCCCACCCTAGCCCAAGGGATAAAATAAAAAATAAAAAACTTGTCTACAACACAAAATATCTAACTCTGAAAAAATGAGGTCAGGTAAGCGCGGGCGCGGGTGTGCCGATGCGCCGCGGGAGAGAGATGGAAGTATGGTTTCGATTTTTAAGATATTATAGCTCTAAATGTGTGACAAGGACAGCACCATCTCATGTACTGCTGCATGTAAACTATAGTAATCGTCTTCGGTTGGGATACTCACATAATTGGAATCAAACATCACGTAAGGTAAGTTCGTTTGATTCTTAATTATCCGCACAACTTATTGCGACAATGAGGTCCCTTTGAGCTCGGAGGGCTCTCGGCGGGAAGTGCTAAATAAAACAGGGTTTGTCACCGGCATCTTTCGCTGCTCCTCAGTCTCGGCTGCGGCGTTATTTTTCGATGGCCCATTTCCTGTGATATACGTTTTCGGTTAATAATGGCCGCGGTGTGCTTCGTCGTTTGTATAATTTATACTTCCTATCGGCTGGCGATTTGGATAATGTCTTCCGAAAGCAATTTTTTTTGGTTTAATGTTTTCATTCGAAAGTGATCTTTGAGTGCCGTCTTTCTTTCAAATTATATTTAAGTACCTAAATGGTTTACTTTATGCTTTATTTTTTTACTACCTTACGGGGTTTTCTCAGAAATGCGGCCGTATTTACGATACGGCAGAGACTGTTATACCTATGCTATTTAAAAAAGACAGACGGACAGACAGACAGACGGACAGAAAGACGAACGGACAGACGAACACCAAAGTGATCCTATAAGATCCTAAAATGGACAATATTCCATAGTCGACATAACCTGAAAGTATAAGTAATACTTGCACTAGTTGTAGATATGTACTAGATATCAACGATAGGTCAACGATATACATAAATAAAAACTTAAATAAACAAAAACCTTCAAAATTTAGGAATAAATAGATACTTGCGCTCATCATGCAAACATTTGCTCTTTTACATTTTGCATTTGATTTGAATTCGGGATTTGGAAGCTTCATGGGCGACGTTATTCTCTCAAGGATACCTAATCTAGTTTTAATGAGCTATGATCCGATAAATCTTCTGCTTCCTCTAACTAAGCTATTCAACAGCATATTAAAGACAGGCAACATCCCACAAAAAATGCTTCACTTCAATATCATTCTTCTACACAAAAAGGTGACAAGAGTGATATTGGAAATTATCGTCCGATAAGCCTAATGTCCCACAAGGCATTTATCAAAATCATCGAGAATCGCATTGCTGGGCAGCTCGACCGACAGCAACCTCCCGATCAGGCTGGCTTTCGTCCTGGATTCTGTACAATTGATCAGCTCCACGCACTCAACAGAATCATAGAGAAGTTTTCAGATTTAATATACCGTTGTATATAGCATTTGTAGACTACACCAAAGCATTTGATGGAGTCACCCATTCTGCAATAGTCACAGCACTCCAAAACCAAAACATCGAGAAAACTTACATTTAATTAATAACATATACAACAATAGCACAGCAGACGTTAAACTTCAGTCTTCCGGCCAGTCGTTCGAAATCCAGCGAGGTGTTAAACAGGGTGATCCGTTGTCTCCAAAACTATTCACCAGCATAGGTACTGGAAGAAGTTTTCAAGAGCTTGGCGGCTTCTTGGGAGGCGAAGGGAATAGTCGTCGGCGATAGAAAGTTATCTAACCTTCGTTTTGTTGACGATATTGTTCTCTTTGCTTCTTCTGCGACCGAGCTCTAGCAAATACTCAAAGATCTGAGCATGGCAAGCCTTTAAGTTGGACTTAAAATGAATCGCGAGAAAACTCAGGTGATGACCAACAGCACAGAACGTAGGGTCGAGGTAGACGGGCAGATTATACACTATGTTGACGAGTATATCTACCTGGGCCTGGAAGAGTTACTGGTCCATGAAAGAGCATATGAAGGGGAACCTTCCCCTGTCACTGATGCGAAAACTCGTCAACATGAGTATTTTGCCTGTCCTAACCTACGGTGCACAAACATTGTCACTCACTGAAACGCAGAAGTCCAAATTGAAGGTTTGCCAAAAGGCAATAGAGCGCAGCATCTTAAGTGTTAATAGATCGCGTCCGGAACACCACCCTGTGTTCCAAAACACGCATAACCGATGTTGGAGCTAAGGCCGCCAAGCTCAAGTGGGATTTGGCCGGCCATGTCTGCCGCATGCACCCGGAGAGGTGGGCTAATATAGCCACCAAGTGGGTGCCGCAGGACGGGCGACGCAGGCGGGGCAGGCCTAGACAGAGATTGTGCGATGACTTGGACGCATTCCTTAGCAACTGGCCGGGGGAGGCATCAAATAGGAATTTGTGGAAATCACAGGGAGAGGCCTTTGCCCAGCAGTGGGACACCGCGCAGGCTACATAAAAAAAAATGATCTTATAGCTAATAATTAGATTAGAACGCTCATATCTTTTACTGAGTAAAGGAGAAAAGAAAAAAATATTCAGAAAATGTAAGTTTTAATTGATAGTAACTACAAATATGTGCACTATCAAAATCCCTATCTTGTATTGCAAGAGCTACCCCTGACACCAAGTTATCAAAGTATAAAGACAAACAAGTAGTCCAACTTCGGCCGTTTACGAGTGAGCGATACGTAATTATTCACACAGACGCGCTATCGCGCTCTGTGTGAGGGCAACCCGGACTGGAGCATTCTTACGCATTCTTAAAACTTTGCTTGTAGCGCGTCCGTTCACGGTGCGCACACATACAAGCGCGCGATGTACCTTTTACTGAAAGAAAAATTACTGGTATGATACTCTGAAGTTATTCTGCACACAGCGAGCATGTGACGCGCGACGTGGCGACGATATTAAATTCCCGACGGAGGACTAAAAAGTTCCGACAGTTTCCGAAAGTTTCAACAGAATAAAGTTATTTTATTATATTTCATATTCGGCTGTGGTTCTTTTCATCCAGAGTTTCGCAATTTTATTTAGCGGTGGTTCATTTATTTAGATTAGTTAAGCTGCACTTTGTGTTCAAATGAGTATGACTATACTAGAACCGCAAATACTCCTGCTGCCAACGAGAGGTTCTAAAAACTGTACTGATACCCCTATAAAACCAAAATTGTTATTACGGCTTTGTGTAGCCTTCCTAGAACCAAAAATACTACTAATGTCAAATTAAAACGCTAGGTACTACATTCAAATTATGGCTGTAGAATCAATTTGAAGTTTTCTCAAATCAAATATTGTACTATTGCAATATGAAGGTTTTAGATCTGTTCGGTGACCAAATATGCTACAGCTACTAAAGGGGTCTGTTTATTGACTGCATCAGTGGCGAGCGTGTCAGTGTCACGTGTACCTATCGACATTGACACAAGCACGCCGCTAATCGCGAGGGCTGTTGACCTATTAACGCGAGGCCGCTAGACAAAAGACGCGCGACAATGCGCGACCTTGCCGCGTCGCATCACTTAAATCGTTCTGATGATGCGGTGCTGGCTTCTTAATATGTAAACGTACTGCCCCCAAATATTAGGGCGGAACTAAATGTATTGCACCGAACAATTAGATCTGACCTAAACGTTTTGCATCCAAATATTAAATCTAATTTAAATAAACATATTAAAAAAAAATTGTATCAGATAGATAAATTATTTTTTCTACTCCTGTACTTTCTGTCTTTTACTTGGTCACGAACACTAATATAAGAACATACATAATATGAGTTCAGAGAAGTCTATACTCTATTCCCCATAATAGCACTATCGTCGTTATAGTCGCAAAACGATACTGCTAGCAGCCAGAGACTTCTAAATATAGGTTAAACTTAGGTCAAGGATTAAGCGCTCAATTCTAACTTTAGAATAAAAATGCACAACTACCGTAGTGGCACCAATTACCGACAAGGAGCAATAACCGACACTTTTTTTTCTATCCAAGAAAATAAGAGTAGGAAACCGATTTCTGAATAGGGCAACAATGTGCCATAGAAAGAATACTTTTGACTGTCATCCAGACATTTAACGTTAATTATCCTAATGTAAGTAATGTGATTCACTCGAATTTTATGTTTTTCATGGGTTATTACCTATAAGAACTATAGGAACCATTTTTGTTATAATTAATTATAATTAACTAAAAACCTAAAACTAACTAAAAATAAAAATAAAACTTCTATCAGAAATGTATTAACAAATTAGCACGCGGAATGCCTATTTTATATTACGTCTTTGCTGTGTAAACAACTGCTATCAGAGAGAGTCAATAGTAATTGTTATTTTTTATGTGTAGATTTTCTCAAAATCTCATTTGTTTAGTTTTAGTTGTATTGTATATTATAGTATAGCAATAAGTTTACCATACAAATAGCTTGGTGTAGGTGTAGGTATAATATGGCACAGTAATTTTGTATGTGTGATAAATATAAACTTCACAAGTAGGTATCCGTGGGCGTTTTGTAACTCTCTGGAGCATGTCGTAAACTCGGCCATGTTACCATCAATCTCGCCTATTGTTTGCGTCATATATACAATATCAGAAACACCAAACACAACCTTATTGCCTCGCAGTAAGGAGGCGAAGGAGGTTCCTTTGTGGTTGTATATTACCCTTTATGGGGCCAATAAACTCCATCATTATCCCGTTGTTGCGTAACTGAGCTAACGCCATATCGTCCCTCTACTTTCTCAACCTCGTATCTACTCGAATAGTTTCATAGGAAAATCGCACTTTTCTACTCGTAACACAGGTGCTTTTTCTATGAAACTATTCGAGATACGAGGTTGAGAAAGTACACGTCCATAATATGGACGTGTACTTATGATTTAGCGTTTAGGGTTTTATGTGATATGGGTTGCTGCGAGTCTGTACAAGTTTGAAAGTTAAAATAAATATTACTTAGTGTTTGAAACAGAATTGAATAATATATTTTGAACGTTTTTAAATTTAATGTCATTTCTTAATTACAATTTACGACACTTTTTGAAAGTAAGACATAGAATAGTTAACAATTATGTAGTAAAATTGTCTCAAAATATTATTTCTGCATTTGTTTAGACCATTTGGTCCACTTGCAGCTAGCAATGTACTCGTAGATGCAGGTTACAGAACATTCTCGAAAATGAAAAGTCGGAAATTTTCGGAAACTTACAAGAATTTAAAGTAGGGATGTAACGATACCGATACCGATATATCGGTATCGCCGATATATCGATATTGCCGATATTATACAACCGATATTTGAAGAATTTGCTGTATGAAAAAAAATCTGCAAAAAATAATTTCAATTTCTGACTTAATTTATATACTGGTATATTCTATTACCTTGTGCAATGATAATTACTATGTTAATTAAATCTTTGGTTCTTATTGTTCTTAATAAAAAAAATTGAATTTTGAGTTGACAATTTATTATTTTTACTTTACACTTTCAAGGTTGACTCTCTGGTAAATATAGCCAGTAGACATAAAAATATTTGAAGTTCATACTTCATTATTAAGCTAAGATATCGGTATCGGTATCGCCGATATTAACTACTATATATCGGTATCGGTATCGTATCGGCAAAACTGTGTATCGTTACATCCCTAATTTAAAGCAAGTTTCCATTCAGAAAGCTTACTTCGAGAAGTTATCAAAAATCTTTTATTAATATTATATAATCACACATTAAGACGCTGTCAACAGCAAAATGCCCTTGAGGATTCAGGATTTCATCCCCTAGCCCCGCCTAATTGCTCCCAGCGCTATTCACAAGTGAGCGGCGAGAAGCGTAACTGTTTGCATTCGGCTTGCGATCGCGATCGAAATAAACACGCCTGCCGGTAGATGGCGTTAAACTCCTGTAGGTTTCCCATAGAGCGCAGAATAAAATAGACAGGGCGTCGTTAAAATAATATAGTTGGTTTTTAATTTATTTTCATAATTAAAGCGTGAACAGATAGAATGAAATTTGGATATGTAATACGTAAATAAGTAATGAAAACTTTCAAACACATTTAATGAATTTTGGATATGTAATATAAGTAGTTAAGATTTATTAGAAAAAAATACAGTATTTTTGTAAGTAGTAATACGATTATATTCAATTAAAATATACAGCACTTCCTTTATGTTTTTCTTGATGACCTGCAATGTAAGGTCATCGAGAAAAACATAAAGGTAAGGTAAGGTTTACAAATAAATCAATCGATTTTCGATTTGACAGTATAAGGTATTTATACTTAGTATCCGTAACCTGGTATCCCATCAAAAACATTCTGTAAAAAACTAGCCAAGTCTCGATGGAGCTAAAAAGTAATGAAATCTAGACAAAATCGTGTCAAGTTTAAGGTACCTTACTGCGATTTCTTTATTATTATACTTAATGTTGTGTGACTTGGCCGTTGAACATTCTTTATTCGTTATAGTAGGTACAAGTCAACAAAGAAACTTTGTAATCGCATGTATTTGTATAGGATTACAAACTTATGTGTGCAGTTGCAATATTTGGAGGTTTTTTAGGACTTGATAGGCTAAAAACTAACTATGTTTAAAATTTCAGCTCTCTGAGTTTATGGGAAGTACTAGTTCTATTCTGATGATCATGAGTCAGTGAGTGTCTGTCGTAAATGCGAAACTTTGCTTTCGCTTAACTTCGGAACTAAATGACCTACAGACTTGAAATTTTGGATTTTAAGTATGTGATTATAGCTTACTGGATGACGAAAATTTCTGTGTTCTGGTCTTATCTCTAGAGGTTCTCAAATAGGGGCCTGAAAATGCGGCGAAATGGTTCCAGTAAAGGATGGTACGGCAGTGTTTGCCACTGCCGTGCCCCCAGATATGTACCATGCAACTCCGAGTACCTTTAGTAGCTAATGATAATGTATGTTACGTAGGTAATTAAATTAAATGAGATTGAATATAATATACAATATACTAAATACTTAGTACAAATACCTTATACTGTCAAATCGAAAATTGATTGGTTTATTTGTAAACCTTACTAACTGACATGCCGGAAAAATTACACTGGAGTGCGGTGTATGATAATACATACATACATATATCCATACATACATACATACATACATACATACATACATACATACATACATACATACATATATACATACATACATACATACATACATACATACATACATACATACATACATACATACATACGTACATACATACACCTTAGGCCTTCATACACAGGGTTTCGCACACAGGCGCTGCCGGGTGTGGGCGCAGCCCTGAGCTTGCCTAATGCATTAGGCAAGGAAGAATAATAATAACGTCAAAATAAAATCGCGGAGTGAGACATGCCTGCTTCGGCTCGTTTCCTAAAACCACACTCGTGTATTGATGCCTCCCATAATACATAACTATTACCGTCGACTCCAAAACTTTATAGATCTATGCAAACAAAACGTTTCTCGATGGGCGTAGCCAAAACCGCATCTGAAGAAGCGTTGAAATGTGGACCTTATATCCAGTGACATAAGGTCCACATTTCAACGCTATGAAGGTGTAAAACTGAATGAGTATTCATTTGGACAGGCCAGTGGCTATTGCGGTGATCATACATTTAACACACTTAACTAAATATTTACACTTCTTATATTATAACTTTGATTTATATAAGTACGTATACAGTGTTTTAGATTTTTAACACAAGGTTAAACAAATTTTTGCGATGTTTTCGATGCGCAAACGAGAAGCATAGGTCCGTCTAGCACGGCGCGTCAGCGCACACTGTCTATTTGTATCGGAGTAAACGAGAGCCTACTGTCACTGTTTCTGGGCAGCCGGGTCTTAGAAGATAATAATAAATAAAAATTGAAATAAAAAAAAGTTTTTACTATTTGTGAAATGTGACTCGTTAGCGGTTTAGGAATGAATATGTTGACTTCATGTTTTTATTTGCAGACCCATACGTTAAAAAAATAAAGACATAGAACCGTTTAATGATGATTTTAAGACCAATCTTTGCAATTTTTTTCTATCGAGCCGATTTCGTGAAATTATGTATCGCGTCCGTCCACGGTCTTCGAAATATGATGAATATTAACATATATTTTTTTTGATGTGCTAGAACAAATGGTTTTTCTTAAAAAACTGCTTAAATAACATCAATTTCAACAAAAGTAGATCTTGTCAGCCTCTTAATTAGACAGACAGTAGAAATATCTATTACGGCTTGTATCTAGTAAGATTTTGAGATGTTGTCATTGTTTGCTAAATTTAAATTCTGAGAACTTTCCATATAATACGTACGTATGTAGAAATTTCTCGTGAGTGCAATTCTACTTATTATCAAACCGCGATTAGAATACGGTTAAGAAGTACCGTTGGTACGAAAGTACATACAATTAATAAATATAATAAGTCAATCTATAATACCTTCTGGAGTGAAAATAACTAAAAATAAAATCACACACAATAACACGTATAATTTTGTTTATTTATTCCTGAAAACAACCATTTTACAACACAAGGCAAGAAATCGCAGGGTAAGTTAATAAGGCACCAGGCAAATTATATATCCGATGACAATAAAATTATTAGGACCACAAACAGTTCTATTTAACTCAAATCGGCAAAACAAATCGGCTTTGGACCGGTAGTTGGTAACCATTAAATAATTAGAAACGTGAACACTATAGTTTTATTCGACTCACGAACTGAGACGCGGTATGACGATCCGTAGTAGCAATTTTAGCAGAAGGCAAGTACCAAGTCAAAGTAGTTAAAGAAAAAAAGCGTAGCGAGTACGATCGATGTTGGAACCGAGCATCGGGGCTGGTCGTCCGAGCGAGTCCAAGATCGAACGTACGCGTGAGGCACTGACGGTACCTAGGGCGGAAAGTGGTGATGAAATGGGAGGATGAATGAATTGATGAAACCCTAGGGTGTCGCAAAGGGAAAGAAAAGGTCCGGAAAATCAAATACTACGCTGGCGGGTAGAAGCCTTTCTGAATTTAGATGAATCGCAAAGAGAAATTAAAATGACCGAAAAATTATATAGTACACTGGCGGGTAAGAGCCTTTCTGAATTTTGAGAACGGCTTTTTGAAATAAATTGACTGGCCGCGCCGGACGTAAAACAGAGCGTCCAAAGGCGATCACAAGCACGCGTATGTCACTAAATACTGCAGGGTACCTGGCTAAATGCTTATACTAATAATTCCTTGACGTAGTTATTCCTATGTTGCCACGCCACCGTCCTCTAGGTTCGCATCCAATAGCACTCGTTCATATAAGTCCGCGGCAGCATTCACCATCGAACCGTAGGCAACCGCCACGCCGAGATGGCCGCTCGCGAATACCGCCTACGCACGTCTTACACTCAGGAAGAACGGAGCGTCACGTTGGAGCTGAAAAGAATACGAAAAAATGAAAAAATCTATACGTAAACGGCAGCCCGCGACACTACTAGCGAAACCACAACGACGGTACATACCCGGAGCACGAAGAATGACCGGCTTCTTTTTAAACAGACCACGCAAGGTCAGCGCTACTACGGCGCCGTTGAGGGTTCATAGACCACGCACAAGACCGCACGTCTTGGACGAACAACACTAAACAGGTCCACGCTCATGCAGCGTGAACTCGTCACGATCACAATTATTATTCACCGTTACTTTGAAAACAGCAAAAATATCACCACCGCACGGGCTAGAACACAATATGCAAACTGCAAAAAATTGCAAAGAAAGTAATGTGCTTTCCACGTGAAAGTCAGATTGAGAATGAAAAAAACACCAGCGTTTGTCCACACAATCAAATTTCAAACTCGACGAATCTGGAATCCACAATTTGAAAAAAACATAACCGAAACCCACCAGCACGCCAAAAACTTGAAGTGAAGTAAGGACGTAATCCAATCTCGGCGAGAGTACAACCGATTTTATAGAGCATGTATTTGACAGATTACGCATCGCTATACAGACACCGCCATTTATGACCACGTGGCCGACCAAGAGAAGCCGCGACCGTACAAGTTAGCCAACACTAGCGAACAAACGAACTAACGACACAAAACCTGTAGCGATTATGCTACAGATATCCCCCAAATAAAACAAACATAACCGAAACCCACCAGCACGCCAAAAACTTGAAGTGAAGTAAGGACGTAATCCAATCTCGGCGAGAGTACAACCGATTTTATAGAGCATGTATTTGACAGATTACGCATCGCTATACAGACACCGCCATTTATGACCACGTGGCCGACCAAGAGAAGCCGCGACCGTACAAGTTAGCCAACACTAGCGAACAAACGAACTAACGACACAAAACCTGTAGCGATTATGCTACAGATATCGTTTAGCTAGATTAAATTAAATCAATTCGATATCTGTAGCATAATCGCTACAGGTTTTGTGTCGTTAGTTCGTTTGTTCGCTAGTGTTGGCTAACTTGTACGGTCGCGGCTTCTCTTGGTCGGCCACGTGGTCATAAATGGCGGTGTCTGTATAGCGATGCGTAATCTGTCAAATACATGCTCTATAAAATCGGTTGTACTCTCGCCGAGATTGGATTACGTCCTTACTTCACTTCAAGTTTTTGGCGTGCTGGTGGGTTTCGGTTATGTTTTTTTCAAATTGTGGATTCCAGATTCGTCGAGTTTGAAATTTGATTGTGTGGACAAACGCTGGTGTTTTTTTCATTCTCAATCTGACTTTCACGTGGAAAGCACATTACTTTCTTTGCAATTTTTTGCAGTTTGCATATTGTGTTCTAGCCCGTGCGGTGGTGATATTTTTGCTGTTTTCAAAGTAACGGTGAATAATAATTGTGATCGTGACGAGTTCACGCTGCATGAGCGTGGACCTGTTTAGTGTTGTTCGTCCAAGACGTGCGGTCTTGTGCGTGGTCTATGAACCCTCAACGGCGCCGTAGTAGCGCTGACCTTGCGTGGTCTGTTTAAAAAGAAGCCGGTCATTCTTCGTGCTCCGGGTATGTACCGTCGTTGTGGTTTCGCTAGTAGTGTCGCGGGCTGCCGTTTACGTATAGATTTTTTCATTTTTTCGTATTCTTTTCAGCTCCAACGTGACGCTCCGTTCTTCCTGAGTGTAAGACGTGCGTAGGCGGTATTCGCGAGCGGCCATCTCGGCGTGGCGGTTGCCTACGGTTCGATGGTGAATGCTGCCGCGGACTTATATGAACGAGTGCTATTGGATGCGAACCTAGAGGACGGTGGCGTGGCAACATAGGAATAACTACGTCAAGGAATTATTAGTATAAGCATTTAGCCAGGTACCCTGCAGTATTTAGTGACATACGCGTGCTTGTGATCGCCTTTGGACGCTCTGTTTTACGTCCGGCGCGGCCAGTCAATTTATTTCAAAAAGCCGTTCTCAAAATTCAGAAAGGCTCTTACCCGCCAGTGTACTATATAATTTTTCGGTCATTTTAATTTCTCTTTGCGATTCATCTAAATTCAGAAAGGCTTCTACCCGCCAGCGTAGTATTTGATTTTCCGGACCTTTTCTTTCCCTTTGCGACACCCTAGGGTTTCATCAATTCATTCATCCTCCCATTTCATCACCACTTTCCGCCCTAGGTACCGTCAGTGCCTCACGCGTACGTTCGATCTTGGACTCGCTCGGACGACCAGCCCCGATGCTCGGTTCCAACATCGATCGTACTCGCTACGCTTTTTTCATTTATTGGAGTGAAAATAACTAAAAATAAAATCACACACAATAACACGTATAATTTTGTTTATTTATTCCTGAAAACAACCATTTTACAACACAAGGCAAGAAATCGCAGGGTAAGTTAATAAGGCACCAGGCAAATTATATATCCGATGACAATAAAATTATTAGGACCACAAACAGTTCTATTTAACTCAAATCGGCAAAACAAATCGGCTTTGGACCGGTAGTTGGTAACCATTAAATAATTAGAAACGTGAACACTATAGTTTTATTCGACTCACGAACTGAGACGCGGTATGACGATCCGTAGTAGCAATTTTAGCAGAAGGCAAGTACCAAGTCAAAGTAGTTAAAGAAAAAAAGCGTAGCGAGTACGATCGATGTTGGAACCGAGCATCGGGGCTGGTCGTCCGAGCGAGTCCAAGATCGAACGTACGCGTGAGGCACTGACGGTACCTAGGGCGGAAAGTGGTGATGAAATGGGAGGATGAATGAATTGATGAAACCCTAGGGTGTCGCAAAGGGAAAGAAAAGGTCCGGAAAATCAAATACTACGCTGGCGGGTAGAAGCCTTTCTGAATTTAGATGAATCGCAAAGAGAAATTAAAATGACCGAAAAATTATATAGTACACTGGCGGGTAAGAGCCTTTCTGAATTTTGAGAACGGCTTTTTGAAATAAATTGACTGGCCGCGCCGGACGTAAAACAGAGCGTCCAAAGGCGATCACAAGCACGCGTATGTCACTAAATACTGCAGGGTACCTGGCTAAATGCTTATACTAATAATTCCTTGACGTAGTTATTCCTATGTTGCCACGCCACCGTCCTCTAGGTTCGCATCCAATAGCACTCGTTCATATAAGTCCGCGGCAGCATTCACCATCGAACCGTAGGCAACCGCCACGCCGAGATGGCCGCTCGCGAATACCGCCTACGCACGTCTTACACTCAGGAAGAACGGAGCGTCACGTTGGAGCTGAAAAGAATACGAAAAAATGAAAAAATCTATACGTAAACGGCAGCCCGCGACACTACTAGCGAAACCACAACGACGGTACATACCCGGAGCACGAAGAATGACCGGCTTCTTTTTAAACAGACCACGCAAGGTCAGCGCTACTACGGCGCCGTTGAGGGTTCATAGACCACGCACAAGACCGCACGTCTTGGACGAACAACACTAAACAGGTCCACGCTCATGCAGCGTGAACTCGTCACGATCACAATTATTATTCACCGTTACTTTGAAAACAGCAAAAATATCACCACCGCACGGGCTAGAACACAATATGCAAACTGCAAAAAATTGCAAAGAAAGTAATGTGCTTTCCACGTGAAAGTCAGATTGAGAATGAAAAAACACCAGCGTTTGTCCACACAATCAAATTTCAAACTCGACGAATCTGGAATCCACAATTTGAAAAAAACATAACCGAAACCCACCAGCACGCCAAAAACTTGAAGTGAAGTAAGGACGTAATCCAATCTCGGCGAGAGTACAACCGATTTTATAGAGCATGTATTTGACAGATTACGCATCGCTATACAGACACCGCCATTTATGACCACGTGGCCGACCAAGAGAAGCCGCGACCGTACAAGTTAGCCAACACTAGCGAACAAACGAACTAACGACACAAAACCTGTAGCGATTATGCTACACTTCATAGTATAAGTGCAGACACTTATTGATAATAGATTAACGTATGCTTCATCGTAATTATTCACGACATATTACAACTCTACCTATTCATGGTAAATGCTGTGTCATTTGTTTGTATTTCACAAATGTATCATTATTGTCACTTAATTATTACATTATTTCTATTTTATTTAAGTAAGTAGTATATTTTTTCCCAAGCTGTAGAACTTTTTCGTACTGAAATACGTATTTTCATTTATCTGGACACTTTACCATTGACAATGTCAATTCATGTATTCATTCAAAAACGACATATGTGCTCAATCGTATTGTAATCGCGGTTTAATAATACTTGGGGCGATGATTCAGCGACCCCTGTTTACGAATTGGAAAGTCACATTAAATTGCTAAAATACTAGCGATTCAATTAGTAACAAACCTAAATCAACACATGTCAAAGGCATTATGCAGAAGACAATCGCGTTTCAAACTGGGATCGCTATTGGGCCGACCAACTGGCTGTTTTGCATAAAATATTGCCACTCTAAAGCCATCTGTTTACAAAAGGGTAACAGTAAATTGTGTGCGTGTCCGTTATGACCGCTTACTCGGCGGATTTAATTGTCGAGTATTCGTATTCTCCAAAAGCCTAGTTTTAGGGGTTTTTGGATGAAATGATTCCGTGAATAATAGTGGTACTCACGACGGACATATGATATAACATAAGTTACTAAGAAAATAAAATGCTTAGGGTACATTTTTCTTGATTGTTACTGAATCAAAGAAAAAGCCCGACCTACAGATTTGGTTTCCAAAATAAAAATAGTAGGCAAATCAAGCATAACATCGTCCTCACCCTGTGCCGATAATTTGCGCCTAAAATACGGTACCACAGTGGATGGTGGAATATTGATATTTAGAGACAAACAGACAGATCCAGTAAAACTACTTAGGCCCAACTGGATTGTAAGACTTGTAAGTTGATCGAGTAGTTAAATAAATTATACAGTTAACTTAAAACTGTGTGTTCGATGGTAAGTACGAGCCGTGGGCCGCAACTGAGTGGTTTAAGTAAACTGTTAAGTATCTACCCGGAAAGTGTCAGTATTTATAAGTATATGTATTGTTTAAGTTATAAAATATCTTTTGTTGTGCGCTCACCGATTAAAAATAATTGTATTTTAAAGCATGTCTCATGTAAGTGAATATTTATATTCTTATGAGAAATAAAGATCTTTGAACTTAAATACTTAACTAATACTTCTAAATATATGCTAATATAATTTTTCTACTTTCAGGTAAGACATTAAAACATCAAATAATCATCAAACGGCTTTATAAAGCGATAAAGCCTCAAACTATAGCGAGGTATGTGTAGATGCACTTTACCCCAGTGCCCGGAGCTTCGTGCTATAAAAGGAATATTTCATATGGAACTAATAAAACTAAAGTAAACCGTATAAATAAAAATCGTGGACGGAGCTCTTGCGGGCGTCCGCAATTAGTGTTCCACTAATGAATGTCTCTCCGCCATCTCAGTGTGACTGCGCCAAGAAAATGGTGGACCTTCCGTTTATGCATTCGACCCCGTGGCTAAAACGCCCCGAACATATTAAGAGTATAATGAATATGCAATGTCAATTAATGCAATTTTAGACGACCTATATTTTAGTCCGATGGAACGAGGTGAACCCCAGATATCGATGTTTACGAGGGATGATAGTCCCCCCACTTCTGGATTAAATGCGATCGATTAAGGTTTAATTACAGATCTAAAATAAGATCTCGGCGGTGAGGTTGACGAATCGGCGCGATTTAATCCAACGCTGTGCTGTTCACGACACGTCCCGCCATATTGAAAGATTCAACTTAGGTGCGATACTTATTGCAATATACGTTTGAAATTTATATTCCACGTCTCCATGACAATTAATTGTGCTATTTAAGTATTCATATATTTTTATTTGTTTCTGTTGTTTTTTTTTTAATTTAGTTGCCTATAAACTGCATCTTTGGCAATATATAGCGAGTCTTAAGGAGCTTTTTGCGTACCTGCGGATAAAGACTCTTAGGAGACCCAGGTGCGAACCCTTGAGTGCTTAAATGACTTAGAGGGCTGAGTACCAGACATAATCCTGAATATTCAAAACTTATTTACCTATATCTCCACGGTACTGAATTATGTCGTAGGGTTATGTATTTCTTAATGTTGTAACCGCATTATTATAGCAAAGTGGGACTTGCTCTTCCGATAATATTTTGTTTACTTAGATGATTTCACCCATCATATCTGTCACTCAAGACTCGCCCGAAAATGTCAAATAAAGTTATAGATAGATATTTATACTCGTACCTACGCACTGAATCCCATATTCCTGTAATGTATTGCATGTCAATTCATACAATACATTATTTCCCAATGGAAAATAATAAACATCACTTCCAAAAGTTACTTTGCTTTCTTACGTGGCCCATTTAAAATGTTTCTAAGTATTTAGTCCAATTGTTGACTGGTAGAGATTTCCGTAAGATATCCAATTCGCCATTTGTATCATAATATTTAAATGAACGAATGAATTAATGAGATGGCCTACACATTTAAATATTCATTCTTATTCGTAATACTCCGATTAAATCACACAAAAAGTAGGTAATCGAACCAGCAAACGATGGCAAAGCATTCCTGTGTTAAATTTAATCTTATTCGATTTCTTAAAATACTTTACAGAGATCCGTTGTGCGGGAAAAATGTAGAGGTATAATGATGATCTTTTGGCCACCCGAAATTATTCCAGTTGAATGGGTCCAGATAAAGATTAAACCATTAGAGGAGGGGACCGCCCTTTCATCAATTTCTAACATTTGCCTTTTGAATTTCGCTGGCGAATCAAAAATTGAGTTCGGGGTCGGTTGAAATTAAATTGATATAATTTCGTTGCGTTCCAGGTTTGGAGCAATTCGACAATACTCCCGAATATCTTTCTTTTACCTCATATGATTTCAACCCGCGCTTTTGCAACTTACCTAAGATTAGGTACCAACCTACAGGTTTCAACAGCGCTTTGAGGTTGTATAGTGGCGAAATGAAAAGGTTCGTCACTTTTCGGCTCCATTGCATTGACATTTTTTCAGTTTTTCATTCCGTGACTGCACTGTACATAGGTATACATACAGTGCAGCAACATTGTCAGAACAGAAACAGCTTGCACGATTAATAGGGAAGGTGCACAACGAAGGTGCTGCCAACTGGTGCCGCCAATCTAAATCATATACCCTCTCATGCTGGGGCCACATTGACGAAAACGCCGTTAGTAACGTTAATTTATCGCGTTGAAGGACGATTAACGTCAGTGTAGCTACGACTTACTATATTTGACATTGACACTAACATATTATCATTGACATTGACAGCTTGATTTGACAGGGGCGATAGTTTCCTTTATTGTACGCCCATGTCTCTTTTGTCGTTTCGTGCACGTTCCCTATATACCTCACGTCGTAGCAATGGAAAAAGGATTCGCGGGTCGTTGTGCTTTTCAAAGCCGACGAAAGAAAAGTAGCGATGAAAGCTAAGTCACAAGTTCTCGTTCCAGATGTAATTATATCAGTAGCGCGGTCTGGCGCGTCGCTTACTTGACGGTGCGGTGACAGTGTCTCGTCTCTCTAACTGGATTATCTATATTTACTTAATTAATTTGTGGTCCAAATTTTTATATAACGACATGTGCTTTACAGGTAATCTGTCTTTATCTACAACTGTCAGAACAGAAGAGGTTACCTGAATACATCGACAGATTACTTTTAACTAAAAAACACTTTTTTATCGTCCGGATGTGTGCAATACAAATAAGGATGTGCGGACATTTTTATTTTTAAATAGGCAAAATTTTATATATGTTTAAATACCGTTTAAATACCGCCTTACACGACTTACGTAACGAAATATATGAAGTTTGACATTAATCGTTAGTTTTGTGTCGACCTATAGGGAACGTGCACGTATAGGTGGCAGCACTAAACGACAAAAGAGACACGCGGGGACAATAAAGTAAGTATCGGCCCTGTCAAATCAAGTTGTCAATGTCAATGATAATATGTAAGTGTCAATGTCAAATATAGTAAGTCGTAGCTACACTGACGTTAATCGTCCTTCAACGCGATAAATTAACGTTATTAACGGCGTTTTCGTCAATGTGGCCCGAGCATGAGAGGGTATATGATTTAGATTGGCAGCACCTTCGTCGTGCACGTTCCCTATTAACTACTAGTTATTTTAAATGAAAATGTCCGTATATCTAAATCGTATGACCAGAGAAAGATGCTTGTGTGCTAATCGTTATCAATTCGTCCGAATGTAGTGAGCTATGTATCGGAGATAAATGCAATATCTCGGCAATTACACGACGCAAGGCACTCCAATATCCGGCGCACAATCAAGATGGCGTGGCTTCCGGTACGCTGTTGCCATTCTGTGGCGTAATACCATTGGCAAAGCTATTGGTAATACGTATTACTAATACGTGTCGTACAGCTCTACTAGCCCTAAATACCAAATTCATCGACCACAAAGTTGAGATTCACCTTTGATCCGCCTTTGATTCGGTCAGAAGTAGGAAAAATGGTACTTACTTGAGAAACTAAACACCAGAGGGTATCAATTTACCAATTCAGTAACTTGAGCACTTCGTGTTACAGAGGTGATTTACGAGTAAAAGGTTTTCGTGTCGTAGTACTGATGCATAGTTACCGGTCACCTTGAGCACCGGAGATCCTGTTACCTATTAATTGTTTGAACACTGATTGAGTGCAAATAACGAATCGTCTGTGTTTTCTCGTACTTACGGAAAAATAATTTGAGCCTGTCAGCAAATTGAAGTATTTTCAATTAATAAAAACAATGCATGCAATGCAATGCAAACAATGCTCTTTGGCATATATTGATCTTGTAGAAAAAAAAAATTATTCCATTAGGAAAGATTTTACTCGACTTGGCGGGGGCACTGCCGTGCCCCCAGATTTCATCATCACATGTCCATGGTAGAATTATCATTTGCCTCGAGAGGGAGGCAGGCTTCTCATGTTGTTTCGCGTAAACAAAATGTATCAAGCTATAAAATGAAGTACATTTCAACACTGACTGATGTCGTGGAAGCGAATGATGACCCACTTTTTGTTTGTGGAGAACCGACCGAATTGAATCACCTTAATGACACATTTTCATTGAGGGTACCTCAACTACACCTATCTCTAGCTGTAGTCGGCAACTGTCCAACAACCTCGACGGTTCCAAAGTGTATCTAAGTAACTTGACACAGTTTGCGCTAGAATATAATTGGCTTTAATTAACGATCGTATGCCGTTGAGATAACGATCATTTTCGCCCCTTTCTTGGCACTGTCCACAAAGAATGTCTAACTCATGATGAATTACCTTTTCTATTATTTAAGCTCAAATGAAACTTATCCGAAAGACTATTAATTATTACTGAATCGTTTTTGTTCAATGAAGTTAGCAGAGCTTTCTTTTGTTTAGAACAATAGAGGATGAAAATTATAAAAAATTCTGCAGTGTTAAATTAGAAATATAGCTACATCTGTTTTTTCTTAACTTATAGCCGTAACCACTACAAAAAAAAGTGCAAGAATTCTGGTTGCGCACGCCTTTAAGTAAAATTGCCTTAGTTTTCGGGATTTTGTAAAAAATGGAAATTTTTGTCCCTATGCTCAGTTTTTCGAATGCTAAAGTTTAAAATGGAACAATATTGTAAATCCGATTTTTACCGAATACTGTGGAAAAAAAGGCATGTGTAAGTATTATTATTTATTAGTGTTACAGATAATCAGCGACGCTTCGACAGAGATAGCGGCACCGAACCGTCTCTTTCCTGGTCAAGTCCTATAAAAATTACGTGAAAATCTGTTATTATTGAATCCAAATCAATCTTTGAAATTCTGCTCTACCCTGTAATTCACGTATTGAGGCCATAATGACTATATTTCTGCACGGGCTTAGGAAAATAAGTCAGTCTAGTGTAGGTAAATAGTGGTCGGTGATTGTACTGGTATACAGGATGTGAACAAAGTTGTGCGACCAAGCCGGAACCGCCGCCGGCAGAACTTCAGCGTGCGCGTGTGTGTTTAAATAAAAACTTAATTTGCTTTTTATGTCAAAATCACCTATTGTTCAATAATTAATGTACAGATTAATATTCCGCCATTTTAAATTGAATGAAAGCTTGTATAAAAATAACAATGAAATAAGACACCTCGACCTTGTTTACCTACGCACGGCAGTGCCCCCACCAAGTCAAGCTAAACAAAGGCAGGGCAGTAAGATGCTTTTCTCGAAGCCATTCAGGCCATTTGCAACCTCCTGTAATTTTATGCTGGCTAAAGCTAGAACCCTGAATTTTCAGGTACCTATACCGGGTGTTGCCTGTAACAGGAGCAAAAAATTAAAACGTAGATTCTACTCATCAAACAATAAAACTTTTCTACAACAACTTTTAAAAATTATGTAATCTATAGATTATATATTTTTCATACAACTTAAATAGTATTTTCAACTAGCATTTTCCCGCGGCTTTGCCCGCGTTTATCTCGTTATTCTACCAAAGGAACTCTGTACCGGGATATAAATCGGTATCCTATGTTTGGACTTGGTCTACTTACGCGCCAAATTTCAGCTTGATCCTTCCAGTTGTTACCCCGTTATTTAGTAACAAACATCCAAACATCTAAACATCTTCACAAACTTTCACATTTATAATATTAGTGTGATGATTTTGGAACGTTATAAGTTTAAATATATAATTTAATATAACATGTGGTTTTAATACATGGAGCACGCTCTCCAGGACAGTAGTTGACTCAGTTCATTTTCGAATAGTCCAGTTGCACGCAAATCAAAAGTGCGATAGCAGTAAGCCATAATACATAGTCCTATAATAAGCTAGCTTTTGCCCGCGTGAAATTCAAATATCGTGTGCCGAATTTGAAGTCACCTGGAACAACGGTAAGACTTATGATTTTGACTAATGTGAGTGGTTACGGATGCACATATTTTACCGCAGGCCAATAGTAGTACACCTATACATTATTACCTAAGGCACGTTAAAGTGCTCGTGCGCGAGGGAGTCCCCCCTAAGCAGTAACGTCTCTTAACCCCCCTAGGGATGAATTAAAAATGGTGAATTCACTTTTCTTTTCTCGAAGAATATATAATATGTATGAAGTCTTAAATTTCCTACTTTAAAAGTTATAATTATGTTCCTAATACAATTTCCATCCCCTGTCTAACCCCTTATGAACTGAATTTCAAAAATGTTGACATCACTTTTCTTAACAAATGATGACAATATGTATGAAGTGTCAAATCTTCCACTTTAAAAACCACAGGTTTTCCCTACACAAATTTTAAACCTATGTTTAACTCCTTTGGTGTGAATTTTTGAAGATGGTGAAATACATGATCCTTCTACAAAATATTACCTACACCTTCTAAATAAAAAAACCGTACGTTTCCGTCTTTTAAAATCAATCCAAACATTGTTTTGTTTTATAAGGTCAATTTCCAAAAATCCTTTCCCGTCCCTTTTCTACTGTTTAAATCACTTTTCTTGTATTCTAATGAAAATTCCAAACATGATGTTTCAAACCTCTTACTTAAAAAATCGTAGACTCTCCATACAAATTTTGAACCCCTTAAGGAGTGAATTTTGAAAAGTCTTTTCTTAGTGCACCTTATAAGGAACCTACGTGCGAGATTTGGAGTTTCTAGAACTAGCGGTTTGGGCTATGCGTTGATATATAAACTTTCAACTTAATTTAAGTAAAAACGGTCATATCAATTTTCATTTATTTTAATGAAGAGTCGAAACATGAAGTTACAGACCTCTTACTTCAAAAATCATAGACTCACCATACAAACTTTGGACCTCCATTTCACCCCCTTAGAGGGTGAATTTTGAAAAATTCTTTCTTAGTGCACCTCTAGACCTTATAAGGAACCTGCGTGCCAAATTTGGAATCTCTAGAACCAGCAGTATGGGCTGTGCGTTGATCTGTCAGTCAGTCAGTTAGTCAGTCAGTTTCTTCTTTTATATATGTATTTAGATGACGTTTACATCAGTCTAATTGACGTTGCTTGTCACGCTACAAACATAAACAACATCGCAATACATTGCGGTTTCAAATAAACTTTAAAGTGTACTAAAAATTAAAACATAACTTATTTTTAAATGTCGCTGAACAAATGTTGTTCAGTTTGAGGAGTACAATCTACGTTTTTATTATTTGCTCCTAGTACAGGCAACACCTGGTATACATATAGGGCAAAATATGACAGATATATTCTCAATAACATTCAATTTTAACTTGTACCTAGTTTAAGAACTATTGCACGTCAAAGTTCCGTAGTTTTGTCACTGACTCACTCACTCACTCAATGATCATCATAATTCTAACGTACTTCTAGCAGACCCACAAGCTCCAAATTTTAAAAATAATTAGTTTTTAGCCTATTAAGTCATACAAAACCCAAAAATATTGGAGGAACACATTTTATAGTTCTCAAATAAAGAATCCTCCACGGTTAAATACTAGACAAGCCTGTGGAACCCCCCGCGGGTCCGTACCGGGGCCCCGGTACGGACTAAAATAACAGACTTGGTTTAACATTACATCTCAAAACTTTTTTGTTGCGATTGTTGTTTTTGTATTGCGTCATTATATTTATTACTTGTAGTAATGTATTATCCGAATAAATAAGTTCCTGTTGTATTCTATTAGAAAAAAACTATTATACCTATCGGCCTGAAAATATATACAGTTTAACGCTTACAAAAATATTGAGACTAGCTTTATGTAACTTTACTTTTCGAAATCAAATAATAGTTATATATGAGATAAGTTTATTTCGTCCATAAGTTCGTTGCGACGGAAATAGACGTCCGCACGAGCCGGACAACCGACATGCAGTACACAACTAGGTTAGGAGTCTTGGTCCATATAAACTGTGTGTGATTTATTATTTTGACTTTATTGAGTAAAACCAAATAAGCATACCTAACCTAACCACATAAAACCAAATGAGCATAAAATCGAAGTATTACGTTTTTGCCTGAGAATAGCTTAAAATAAACGTTGGATATGAATCAAATTACAAAATTTGGCTTTTTTGATACCGTGCATGCCTATGGCATATTTCGTATTATAAATAAATAATATTTAGGAAAAATACAAACTTAGTGACCACTTATAAAAAAAAGGTGCTTATGCGCTCATGATTCTGCCAAGATGCGATTTTTTAAAACATCGAAAATTTCAGCCATAACTTTTAAACTACAAAACTAAGATAGAGTTAGAGATTAAAATGATTGCGAACGACGTCTTCCATGTTCTTATTTGATTTGATCGTGTTCTGAACAGAACAACATTATATACTTTTTGGTAGCATCTATGTTTAGAAGAGTGAATGATTAAAAAGGGGAAAAAGAAAATGGGTAGTTAATGTGTATATGTATAGCGGTGAGTTTTAAATTTAAAATACATCGTTTGTGCAAGTTAACAGTGAGTGGTTTTTAGTCCTGGGCACAGAAACCAGCTAATATATTGTCCAGGACATATCTTACTTCCTGGGACCAGCCTGGGACGCACTATCTAACAAATTACGAACTTAAAATAATAATAATAGTGTGACCCATTCTGCTTTGTGTTTGCCGTCCTTAGTAGGTACTGTAGATACTTTTTGTCTCTAGGCACTACATATATACTTCTGAAAATAGTTATTACGCATCCTACGGGAAGTAAACCGCGGGAAAACGAATCAAAGTGACAGCGAGTTGTCTTCCAAACCCACAGAACAATCAAAGTGCCAAACTTTGCTCCTAAAACTTTAAGATGAAGATAGGAAGAGGCGTTTAAAAAATTTGATGTAAGTTTAAACAGTAATTGTCATTTTGATCCCTTGGGGCATCCCGACGCCGGCCGAAACCACTTTCCCCTTACCTCTCGTACTTCGAGACATATTGATATCTCTTAGGACCTATCTCTAACAAGAAAAAAACAAATAATCACTTTTAAACAGTAAGCCGCCCTTTATTTAATTCTCATTAACAAAGAGACCACCTGGGCCCGGCTCCAGCCTAACTTCCAACTTGGGATGAACTTTGTCCAAGTTGACTGGGTTATTTATAAATTGTTGCCAGTTTAAACTCGCTGGATACTTTGCGAGCTATGTGAATTTATACTCTAAGTTTGAGTTGTCCTTAATAATAAATATTTAACATACTTCGATAGTCTTAAGGATAGCTGATATCATAGGTATTATACTCCTATTTTAGTTTTTAAACTATTAAGAGAAAGAGAGATTAAAACGAACTCAAATACTAATCTTAAATTCGTATTAGGGTGTCGGATAAAGCATGTTATTGTTGCAGTCAGTTTTAATTATAATGTAGCTGGGTTATTTCAGAGAAGTTAATTATCTAATAACAAACGGTATTTTATCGGAGCGATGTGCGGAGTATTTCTAGAAGTCTCTCAACCACTTGATTCTCCTGGCCAAGAACATTGACGAATTCCGTGTTGTCTCGAATGGGGTGTAGAGTTGAGTTGATCATTATACAAATATCACTTAGAATCACACCTACCTTACAGTTTACAGCCTTATAGTTAGCTTTCTGTGCTAAGAGCCAGTTAACCTACCATTAGGTACTCACAATAAGGAATCAAAGCCGGTTCCTTTCTTATACCTAAAATACTGAGTGTACAGTGTCCCCTGTTATACCAAGTTATGCGAGTTGCGTACCTCAGGGCAGCGTGCTAACGGTGTGTTGTTTCTGTGCAGTGCTCGCGGGCGAGTCGCTGGAGCTCACAAGCCGGCCCGCGCTTGCGGATCCCTCGCCTACTAAACTTCCAAGTACGTCTTTCATAAATAATAAAAAAGCACATTGAAAACGCTGTAATAAGATCTCATAAACATACCAATGAAACTTCAGGTCGCAGGGAAACGATAAAGCATAGGCTGCCAATATGGGGCTACGATACAGTAACACTTACATGTTAGATACAAGATTAATCCGCCAGCATGACAATTGTAGATTATAAATACTACTTAGAAAGAATAATCAGAAATGTGATAAAAAACTTATTATGAACATCGACCAGAAATGACCAGTAACTCCATTGCGAGTAACAGAAAACTGTGGAATTGCGAGCAATGGAATTCTGAATGCTCTACATATCTACGTAATAAAAATGCATAATGGGAGTGCAACTTTTATTCTTCGTTTCAGTACCTATTCTTATTTTATCTGCTGGCAGATTAATCAAAGCTGGCTTAAATTTGACGAATTGGCGATGGTAAAATTTTTAGAGCGAAGTTATGTCTATCACACTTAACTGCCAAACTGAATTCTAATTGTACCTATACCTTAGAAAAAGATCTTATTGTAGCGTAAAATTGTATGCTCCCTCAACCCCGGTACACTGCACGAATTATATTAATGTATAAGTGGCACAATCACTAATTATAAATCCTTTGTTAGAAGAATCGTATTGTTCCTTAAAAATTATCTCCGCACAATAGCTGTAGAAAATAAAATGTATATCCGCTAACAGTAAACGCTTCAAAGTGTGAATATTGAGTTGGTCGTTAGGTCGTAAGGTGTGGACGTTACGGAAATGGAAAATATCATCATATATTTGGCGAGCCGCCAATAGGCAGGCGCCCGGCGAGATACCTATCACACCATTCCATTTCGATAAATGTTGCCACTTGTCCGCTTATTCACCTCGTATTTTTATAGTCCTTTAAAAATTAATGGTATTCCAAAATTGAACAAGCCCTTTGTGTTAGATATTCTTTTGTTTCCACGTCCCGAGCCCAGCCTCAGCATGATAGCTTTGTGTAGATTGAAACCTGCACCATGTCCTGATAAGGTTTGCCGTTTGCACAAATAATATATTCAAATGTTGTATGGTATGATTGCGATTTTCAAGCGTTTGTCTGCAGCGCTCATCAACATTAGTGTCGATTTCAAAAAAAGATTTCGGTAGTTAGGTAGGTCTTAATTAAACAAAATGTTAATCTTGTTCCTTTGTGTAACGAAAGTTACCATACAATTTATATGGTTAACTTTAATTACACAAAGGAAAAACACTTAGTTTAATAAAGCCCTAACTACAGACATCTTTTTTGAAAACGGCCCAGTACACTCAACAACATCTTTGGTTGAATGTATGTACCTATGTTTTAAGTTTGCTGAGATCGTTCCTTTGGGATCGTTCTTTTGGGCAGCTTACACTTTCATTCAATGTTTTATGTATCACTATTAAAACACTTATTATTCGGCTGACTTTTTAACTGATGAGTTGAAAATATGCTAAATATCTGCAATATTTATAATTTTTTATCAAATCCGTACAATTTATATACTAATTTTAACACGAACCAAAACGAATAGATAGATAACATTGCATCATCACTACATAAAGTCGCTTTCTCTGTCCCTAAATCCCTATGTATGCTTAAATCTTTAAAATACGCAACGGATTTTGATGCGGTTTTTTTAATAGATAGAGTGATTGAAGAGGAAGGTTTATACGTATAATACATGCATAATATAATAGAGAAACACTGTACGAAGCCGGGGCGAGTCGCTAGTTGAAATACAAATCGAATAGGAAGGTAACTAAAAATAGTACGAGCTGTGCTTTGTGCCTGTTAGGTCCAGAGTATTGTTCCAAATGAAACTACATATTTGAAATGTGTGCATGTTACAATCACCGATAATATGAGACGTGCAGATTTATGTGTGGCTTGTTTCATTACATGATTGCCGGTGACTTTACGAGTCTTATTTATTGTAATGCCGCTGGTGCATCTATGTGAGACAATAATTAAATATAGTTAATCCTTTTATGCCACACTTGGCCATAAAATGCTGTACACAACACGGAAGGTAATAAAGAAAGCCCTCGATCGCATATTTACGTCCCTCGCCTGCGGCTCGGGCTGCAAACATCTGCGATCTCGGTCTTTCTTTGTTTTACCACCCTAGTTGTGTAATGTACTATAGCGATACCGCAAGCCAAAACTAAACTATAAATCTGCCAACATTTTAATAGAAGGCAGACAATTTTTTACACTGGGCTCAGAGTTGTTTCAAGCATAAGGTTATAATGTCCGCACAAATACCACATTTTGATAACATCCCAGTTTCCAACACCTAAGCTCTAGAGCCGTAAATCCCAAAGAAGTTGAGGCGGCAGGAAAAAGTTTTAATGGCGGCACTAACCAGACCGGGCAAGCTCCGCATCCGCATTATCCTGACTTAGGCCACTCTCGCGCGGCAAGTGAAACGAAGTACAGCGGCTAGAAATAGGCTTGTATCCTGATATTTGTTATGCAGTTCTTTAACTGATAGTGATACCTAATAAATGAAACTGAAACGAACTATATTTTTTCTAAGCTAAGCCGGCTTTCTGGCCAAGTATAGACATAAACTGATGTACACAACACGGGAGGTAATAAAGAAAGCCCTACGTCCCTCGCCTGCAGCTCGGGCCGCAAACATCTGCGATCTCGGCCTTTCTTTGTTTTACCACCCTAGTTGTGTAATGTACCTACTATCACGTTCCTTTCAGCTCGTCATGCAAATGAGGGTTAGAAGTTCATCCACAGACAGTGCACTCTACTATGCGAACGCTCAAAGCAAGTTACGTACAGCATAATATCCTTTCAACAATAGGTCTTATTCCATTAAGATAAAGTCCTCTTCACTCGTCATCTTATGTAACAACACGGTATGGCATGTAAATTAACCACTTACGCTCGCTTTGTCTGGTAATTAATGGACTCGTGTCACAGGCACTCACACTTTGTCTTCTTGCAATCTGCCCTATAGCGTAAGCAGGTATACATCCCTGATGAGTAGATGTAGGAATATCTGCATTTTTACGTTGGAGCAGTGAGAGTATGAAATAGAATTTGGAATTCTAAAGTATATACGTAGTCAGAACAGAACTTGACCTGGTTTTTGTCCGTCGTAGTATCTGATAACCTTCGGAGTAGTGGTGGTGGGGATAGTGTAGGTACAATAATCGTATTCAACCATAGATGGTAATCGAGTTCTTCAAGGTATTGTAGGGACCGGGTAGGCCACTACATGTAAAATGTTGAGCTCGAAGAAAGGTTGCAGCGATGCGATGAATAATAGTCACGCGTTCAAATAAACAACTATAATAACTATTCACAACGTTAAATACTAAATTTACAAAGAATTAGATCGAACGGAAAGGATATAAACAAATGCGCGGGAGTATCGCGGGCAGGTAGATTCGCAATACCGTATGTCCGTGGCAGCGGGCGAGTCTCTTGTCGCGGGCGCGCGCGGGGGTTGTTCGGGCGCGCGGGGAGATCTTGGCGTATGGCCCAAGCGCTATAAGCGGAACGGATTGAGTAGCGGGCGAGACCGCCACAAGTACTCCCCTACCGAGACCGTGACTACGGGCGATAGTAATCCGGAAATCTAACTGTACGCCCACTTCTCGTCCTCTTTTCCGTCTGTTGCCTCTGGTTGGTGTTGGTGTCTGCCTGGTTAGTTGTAGGTACTTGATGCTCTTCTCTCGCCATATATGCTGGTTTGAGCCGATCTATGGTGACGGTCATCTCCTTACCCTGGACGTGTATGTCAAATGTTTTTGACCCTCTTCTAACGACCTTGTAAGGGCCAAGATATGCTGGTTGAAGTGGCTTTCGTGCTGGACCTTGGCGCAGGAAGACATGGGTAGCTGTATTGAGGTCCTTGGGTACATAAAACGGTCGCGTGCCATGGCGGGACGTTGGTTGTGGAGCTAGCTTGCTCATATGCGCGCGAAGCCGGCTAGCGTAGTCTTCATAGTCAACCACCAGGTCCGGTGTTGTCTCCAGGAACTGCCCAGGTAAACGAAGTGGCTCACCGTATACGAGTTCGGCGGCAGATGCTTGCAGATCTTCCTTCCAAGCGCTTCTTATCCCGAGAAGCACCAAGGGTAAGGTTTCGGTCCACGACGGGGATGCATGGCAGGTGATGGCGGCCTTAAGTTGTCGATGTAGTCGCTCTACGAGGCCATTGGCTGCTGGATGGTAGGCGGTTGTTGTATGATGCTCAGTACCCATTAGTGCTGCGATGGACTGGAACAGGCGCGACTCGAATTGCCGACCGCGGTCTGTAGTGATGCGCTCTGGACATCCGAAGCGCGCGACCCAACCAGATAAGAACGCGGCCGCGCAGGTTTCTGCCGTGATGTCCTTGAGTGGGTACACCTCAGGCCATCGAGTGAAGCGATCGACGGCGGTGAGGCAGTACCTGAAATCATGAGAGGGGGGTAAAGGACCGATTATGTCAACGTGGGCATGTCGGAATCGGGCTCCAGGTGGCTTGAATTGGCCTATTGGCGAAGAAGTATGCTTCGTTACTTTGCAACGTTGGCAGTGTACACACTCCTTTGCCCATTGTCGACAGTCTTGCCTCACGCCCGGCCATACGAATCTCTGTGTGATTAACCGGACTGTGGTTTTGACGCCAGGGTGACTGAGGCTGTGTAGGGCGTTAAAGACCTGACGCCGATAAGATGGTGTGACATACGGTCTAAGCTCTGAAGTCGACGTGTCACAATAAACCGGTATGTCTGAATGAGGTGTTGTTACCTTCTGCAGGTCTAGCGAGGAACCGTTGTTGAGTAGATCCTGCAATTCAGCATCTTCCTCCTGGTTACGGGCTAGAGACTGGTAATCTATAGGCATTGGAGTGAGCTCTTCGATCCGTGAGAGTGTGTCAGCCACTGCGTTGTCTTTGCCGGAGATGAACTTGACATCGGTGCTAAATTGAGATATATAATCCAGATACCTGTACTGACGTGGCGAGCAGTTGTCTCTGCGTGTGCTGAATGCGTACGTGAGAGGTTTGTGGTCCGTATAGATAGAGAATGTACGTGCTTCGACCATGTACCGGAAGTATCGAATTGCCTCGTATATCGCGAGTAGCTCTCTATCATACGGGCTGTATTTTCTCTGCGCAGAGTTAAGTTTTCGTGAAAAGAACGCTAAGGGTTGCCACGTATCACCTTTGCGCTGCTGTAGCACAGCACCGATTGCTACATCTGATGCGTCAGTTTGAATAGCGAGCTCTGCCTTGGGATCTGGGTGCGCCAGAAGTGCTGCCTGTGCGAGTCGGTACTTACAAGATTCGAAGGCTTCTGTCAACTGGGCATCGAGTTGGATTGGTTTTGAACCTTTTGTCTGCGCGCCGATTAGGAGTGAGTGAAGTGGAGCTTGTATCGCTGCTGCCCCAGGAATGAAACGGCGGTAGAAGTTCATCATGCCCAGGAATCTTCTTAACTCCTTCGTGTTTGCCGGTACTGGGAAGTCCTGAACCGCCTGTACCTTCTCTGTCAGTGGGCTGATGCCTTGTGCTGAGACCGAGTGTCCTAAAAAGGTGACTTGAGACTGTCACTTCGAGGTGTTAATGAGCATACCATATTCCTGCAGCCTTGCGAACAGTTGCCGAAGGTGATGGTGATGCTGAGTCTCTGTCTCTGAGTAGACGATTATGTCGTCGATGTACCCGAAGCAAAATTCGAGCCCCCTCAGCGCCTCATCCAGGAAACGCTGAAAACTTTGCGCTGCGTTGCGTAATCCGAACGCCATGTAGGGGAACTCGAATAATCCAAACGGTGTGGTTATTGCGGTCTTCGGTATGTCGTCGACGAAGACTGGGATCTGATTGTACGCCTTCACCAGATCAATAGTACTGAAAACTTTCTTACCTGCCAGCTGGTAAGCAAAGTCCTGTATGTGCGGCACGGGATAACAGTCAGGTACCGTTCTGGCGTTCAGCGCCCTGTAGTCCCCACACGGTCGCCAGCCGTCGTTCTTTTTGCGTGCTAAGTGCAGAGGAGAGGACCATGCGCTCTCCGATCTTCGGGCAGTACCACACTGGACCATGTCTTCGAATTCCTTCTTCGCTATTGCTAGCCTCTCCGGGTCAAGACGACGAGGACGGCTGGAGACCGGTGGGCCTGGGGTCGTCCTGATGTGGTGTACTGTACTGTGCTTGGGAGTGCCCGGCTTACCAGCTGGACGGGTAATGTCTGGGTACTCACATAATAGTTTGCGAAAAGGTGTATCTCCAGTTACCATTGTGCGTACGGATGAAATTGCTTCGGTGCTGCTACTGACCATTGCTGGAGCGCTCAGCGATGTGGTGCCATCGACCAGGCGTTGCTTCCGGCAGTCTACAAGAAGATTGTAAAAACCTAAAAAGTCGACACCTATGATGGGTTTTGAGACGTCCGCTACTGTGAAGCGCCATTCGAATGCCCGTCGAAGTCCGAGGTCTACGTGAAGGTTTAGAAATCCGTAGGTTGCTATGGCTGTTCCGTTGGCGGCAAACAGCAGGTACTTTGTCTTCGTGCGTGGCTCCCGAACGGCTGACTTTGGAAAAACACATAGGTCTGAACCCGTGTCGATAAGGTATTGCACCTTTGTTGAGCGGTCAGTAACGAACAGGCGGCCAGTTGCTGTAGGGCAGTCGCTTGCCGCGATTAGTGGCTGCCCTGAGAGTTTCCCGCATGAAAGCTGCATGGTTGCTTGCATGTTTTTGCCTTGCTGCCAAATGTGAAATGATACCAGCAGTGCGGATGGTCGTCGGGGCGTTGTCTGGAGCGAGATCTAGCTCTGGATCGAGAATGAGAGCGTGAGCGTTTGCGGTGATGGTACGAACCTGACCTGTGTGCCTGTACCTTAAGGAGACTTTCTACTTGCCGCGTCAGTTCCGCTACTCGCTGTTCCAAAGCGGTACCTGGCATACCCGTAGAGGTGCTGGCGACGTGGTAGGATGGTTGTGCTACGTCGATGACCTTGTCTGCCAGTCCTGCTAGGGTGTCGAGCTCCAAGGTAGGCTGAAAAGCAACAACAGTCTGAACATTAGGTGGTAATCTACTGGTCCAAATTGTGCGAATAAACTCCTCTGGCATGTGCGGTCCAGCCAGGTCCTTGAGGTGTCTCAAGAAATCTGTAGGTTTTCTATCTCCCATTTCCTCATGTTGCATAAGCTGTAGGGTTTTTTTCTCACGGGAGGTAGAAATACGATGGATGAGCTCATTTTTTAATTTAGTGTACTTGCCAGTGGCTGGGGGATCTCGAAGAATATCCTTGATTTTGACTGCGTACTCCGGATCAAGTTGTCCGCACACGAAGTGATATTTTGTCTCGTCTGCCGTGATGCCAGATAATGTAAATTGGCTTTCTAGTTGCGCGAACCAAACCTCTGGCTCATCTGGCCAAAACGGAGGAACACGCACACCGACACGAAAAACATCACTTGGACCACCGCCTAACTGTACCATACCTGAACCGCCTTTGTTACCACTTGTTGTTTTGGCAGTTGTACTTGCATTTGCCTGATTATCCGTATCGTTAGGCATCCTAGATCGCTCCTAATCTTCTCCTCTTCTTCACGATAAAGGCTGAAGTGTCCTCTTCTTACTCGGGGTCACCAGTATGTAGGGACCGGGTAGGCCACTACATGTAAAATGTTGAGCTCGAAGAAAGGTTGCAGCGATGCGATGAATAATAGTCACGCGTTCAAATAAACAACTATAATAACTATTCACAACGTTAAATACTAAATTTACAAAGAATTAGATCGAACGGAAAGGATATAAACAAATGCGCGGGAGTATCGCGGGCAGGTAGATTCGCAATACCGTATGTCCGTGGCAGCGGGCGAGTCTCTTGTCGCGGGCGCGCGCGGGGGTTGTTCGGGCGCGCGGGGAGATCTTGGCGTATGGCCCAAGCGCTATAAGCGGAACGGATTGAGTAGCGGGCGAGACCGCCACAGTATGATATTTTTAAAATATTCTGAAAGGACTACCAGATTTTTTGCCACCACGGCGCCGCTAAATACTGAGAAAAGGACTGTTCAACATTTGACGGCCTTGCATATTTTACGAAATTAGTTCCAATTTCGTCAAAAAACCGAAAGGGGTGCATCTAAATATCGGTTTTTGCCAATCTAACCAGATTGGCTTCCGTGCGGGTGAATATTTTTTTTCGTTTATCATCTCGGCAAATATTGTTGAAATAGGTATTGATCCAGGCAAACTTTTTATGAAACCGAAAGACAGTCCCGAGGCTGAGTCTAGTTTGATAAAGTTATGGCGCATATTATGGTGGTGCTCTTATATTGTAGTAATAATCGCGAAACAATAACGACATGAAACTGCGCGGTCAAAGTGCTCCGAGAATCACCCAAACAGTCAATTACCTATGGTCGTATATATACGTCGATGTCGCTTGGCTTATAAAATTGGCTCATTTGAAACTAAATTAAAATATAAAATAAAATGAAGTTATAGACAATCAAATAGACAGTCCTATACCTGTCCAGCTAACCTCTATACAACTAAATAGAGTTATAGTCATAGGATGATAGATTTACCAAAGCGACATCTGGTAGGAAAAATAATTTACCTATGAAGTCACTTTTTAACAGAAAATATGCGACGGCCCCGTTGTACGTTTTTTTAAAAAACACTTAAATTACACCAAAATCATAGGCAAAGTTATTAAAGGCACATTCGACACAAACTTTTTATAACAAACCCAAAACACTTAATCCTCAACGAACTCGGGCTGTCTCAAGTTTCCACAATTGGGTGCAGAATGAGCCTCCAAACAAAGAAACATTTATAGCTCGCTAGAAGTCTTTCGGTATTATACGAACCGTTTCCTGCAGCACCGCAAAATTGCGCTGAAACTGTACTGAAGCATACCTACGTTATAAAATTTTCTTTTTAACGTTTCACGAATAATATCATGCCAGCTTGAACAGGTAAAGTTAGTTTCAAAATTTGTGCAACCCTTTCTGGTTTTTCACTCTATTAAATTGTAAATTTGATAGAAGTGATGATTTCCTTCCCCTTTAAACTTGGGTTAATTTAACACCCAAAATCTAACACTGGAAGTATTACCAGTGTAGTTATATAGCACATGTAAGTATACACGTGCTAAAATTCATTGACTAGAAAATTCATTTATACTTAAAACGCCTTTTTGTTTTATTTTTTAGTCGAGTCTCACTCAACTTATATAAGCATGACACAAATTATAAGTGGTATTATCGATCCCACCCAACTTATTAATATTCAAAATTTTCTACTTATTTTCTCGGTGACATGATGAAACTTTTAATGAAACTCCGAGGTTGGTAGGCTCGGTACTTGTTGCTGGTCCTACGCTTATATTTTTTCCGTGTTAGGCGTTTAAAAACCTCATTAAGGAGTGTTGTTTAATGGAAGTTTTAATGGCGCACTTGGGGTGGCTGCACTCGCCTGCGGCGGGCTATAACCCCGCTACCTTTAAAATATCATTGTTAAAGGTAAGGTGTTTTAATAATTGATGTCCATTAATGGACATCAATTATTGGAACACCTTATAATACGCAATGTCGTTATGCATTTACCTACGCATAAAAATATCAAAGTTTAAGTTGTATTTCGAAGTATTTTACTGGTAGCCTTGATATACATATAATAATATGTTATTTCTGTATTATTTTTAACAGGCTTTCAAAGAAGGACGGTTCTCAATTGATCAAAATTTTTTTGTGTGTTTGTTACGCGATTACTCGAAGACGGCAGAACCGATTTGGAAAATTATTTTTTGGTTGAAAGGGTATATCATCGAGGTGATATCATTGCAACCATATCAAGATCTGATGATGGGATCTTGGAGAAACGTGGGAATTCTTCAAATATTATAGGCACACATATAGCGTTTCGGGTATTGCTCATAGTCACTCGTGCATTTCTTCTCAAAATAGATTAATTAAAAGTCGGTTTTTCTTTTTTTTTTTATGTTTTTGATCTAGGAAATACGTGGTACTTACTAGTTACTACCCATATGTATTATTTCTTGCTCAAGCATTACTCTTACCTATACCTGACTAAGCTGACATTTCCTATATTGATTTATCTTAGGAACAATAAATACGCTTGGGCGCATTTAAATATCTGTATCAGATTCTTATTTCGGTTACGCAAGTACATACAAACATATCTTTAGTCTTCGATCCCAACTCAAGTGGTTTCTCATCCGTTTTCGACGAAACTCTCATATCCTTTCCCTTACCTATTTATAGCATACTTTCACCCGCGCAACTCCCCGCTATCTCAATTATCTGAGTTACCAACCTGTCGCAAGCAAGATCCGCTAAAAATTCTCTTTCATTTCCATTTGATCTCGATGTGCTGAATTCTTTCCTATTTTTATGTAAATCCAAAATTATCACTCCTATAGAATCTTAAACTGCGTGTAGGTACTTTTCTGAAGGGTTTTTAGAAATAGTGGTGCCATGGACGTTGGCAGCCTCGTGAGATCTACAGCTCACAGAGCCACTCCACTATAGTTATTACTATACCATTTAAGGGCCTTATCACATTAGCGATTTGCGGGCGAGCCGCGAGTGAGTTTCCATACAAAACCAGTCGCGGCGAACTCGCAGCGAGTTCGCCGCGAGCGACATTTGTATGGAAACTCGCCCGCGGCTCGCTCACGAATCGCTAGTGTGATAAGGCTCTAAGCGGCATGCCTAGACTTTTATGCGTTTTCAACTTTTCATTGACCGAGCGAGCGCGAAGCGTCTTCGTTTCGGATTGGGTAAAAGTGCTTTCGTATGTGTCTGTCTGTTTGTCTGGTTATTTTCACCTACATGTTGCATTTCCCAACCGGTTCTAGTGAAATTCTGTGAGCAGGATAACGCACTTGTATGTAATTTTTTTTAGATTCTGTTTTTGTTTTTTTTTTCAAAATGGCGGAAACAAGGGAGTTGACAGTCTCGCGAAGTCTACAGCTCACAGAGCCAAGTAATAAGATTTTTAAACTCTGCCTGCGTAATAAGGGACAACCAATTTTTTAGTTTATTTTTGTGTCAATTGCGCTACCCAAACATAAGATCGCCTGTTGTCCCCCGTTTTAAATTGTTTTGAGAATGGTATGTACCTTTTGTAATGTGTTTTCTGGTGTGCAATACAATAACATATATTTGTACTGTATTATTCGTAGTAAAAAAATCATCAAAACTAGGTGTCTCTAGGAAAATAATCGATGTTCCAGAATGCGATCGGACGTTCGTGAGCCGCGACGGTGTGACCAACGGCACCTTCAACGCGCCGGAGCTCAACAACACCAGCAACCACAGCCGCCAGTGCCTGTACACGTTCCTCGCGGCGCCGGGGCAGCGCGCGCTCATCGAGTTCCGCACCTTCGACCTGCGCGGCAAGCCACCCGAGTACGTATACTTGTAGGGTGGTCAAAAAAAAACGTTTTCACTTCTCATGGTCTTAAAATGTTAATTTAGTCTCTGTATATCGGGACTAAAGTTCCTTATTAATCTCTAGGGATTAAAGTAAATTTTTTTTAATTGACTTTGAAAACCCCTAAACAGCCAATCGGGGTGTTTGTGGTTGGAATATTGTCGCCATTTTTAGTGATTGTGTATAGACAATTTTTGGGTATGAAAATAACCTAAAAAGACAACAGTGCAAAAATATTAAAAAAATAACGATTTAATATAGTAATAATGATTAATTATTACGAATATAGATCAATTTCACTAGATTAGGGGTAAATTAATTTTATTTTGCATGATCCAATTAGTTTTAAAATTGGTAGTTTTCACGTTTGAACCTGTTGGCTAAAAATGCCAGCATTTAAAGCCTGAGTGACTTCACTAAGTAAAAAAAGCTAAACACCTCGTGTCATTATGGCTTGTTTTAGTCCCTAGTTGAACAATCTACTATTATACCACACCTGGCCATAAAGCCGCTTTCTGGCCAAGTGTAGACATAAAATGATGTACACAACACGGGAGGTAATAAAGAAAGCCCTCGATCGCATATTTACGTCCCTCGCTTGCAGCTCGCGCCGCAAACTTCTGCGATCTCGGCCTTTCTTTGTATTACCACCCTAGTTGTGTAATGTACTTTAGCGATACCGCAAGCCAAAACTAAACTATAAATCTGCCAACATTTTAATAGAAGGCAGACAATTTTTTACACGACAGACAATTTTGTAATGTACTATTTTTGTTTTACTTTCTCCACAAGGTTCCCTTTATTCTATTTGACTTTAAACTCTCCTCTCCAAGATTTGAGTGAACTTGAACACTATTTAGGGGTCGCTCAAATTCGCAAATAATTAGCTTACAATGGTCAAAATTCAAATTTATCGAGAAAAATTCAGCCTCTTGCTTTATGTCACATTCGTCATAATTATTCGCGTAGATGTATGTGGCTAGGAACATATATATAATTTTTTTTATTTTTTACTCAAAATATCTTCCAACTTGAGCGACCCCTAAATATGTATTGTCAGATTTCGCTCATATTTTGCAGAAGGGTGTTTTAAGTGTTATCAAATGAATCCCTTTATTGCCTTGTGGAGAAATATTTTTTTTGTACCACCTTAGATACTGTACACTACATGCCACCACAGCCGCCAGTATCTGAATAATGGCAGTATTCTCAATCTTTTTCACGCCTATGGCTGTGATAATGTGTAGATGGTACTGGGGATATTAGATGCTATACGGGGAGTACGTAAGTGGTCAATACACCTTTATATAAATGATACAATATTCCATTACTGTGTAAAATGAATCATCAGCACGCAGTTTTGAGGGTATAAGTAATTTTTTAAAGCTGTTGTAGTTAGGTAGTATGGAATACAAGTAATCGCGCGTTGTAATATAATGAAGATAAATTGGATTCGTCAAGAAATAGTACGGCGTATTAAATGGATGAGGTTATATCTGAATTTCCTCCGTCTCATTATCCTGCGGCAAAATATCATGTTTTCAAGATTAATTACAAGAAAACACTCAATAGTCAACTTCTTATTAGCTGTAAGTATACTGTACTATAAATCTGTTTTATTTGACAGTGGCGCCGCGGTGGGAGAGCTTCCAGCGTAAGTACCTTTCTTGTATACCGATTCTTAGAATTAATCTGGAGGCACGGCAGTGCCCCCACCAAGTCGAGCAAAACAAAGGCACGGCCGTACCATCCTTTTCTCGAAGCCATTCAGGCCATTTTCAACCTCCTGTAATTTTATGCTGGCTAAAGCTAGAATGGCATAATATGACTTAGATATATTCTCAATAACATTCAATTTAAACTTGTAGTTTAAGAACTATTGCACAACAAAGTTCCTTAGTTTTGTCACTGACTCACTCATTCACTCACTCACTGATCATCATAATTCTAAGGTACTTCTAGGAGGCCCACAAACTCCAAATTTTAAAAATAATTAGTTTTTAGCCTATTTATTTATTTAATCTTTATTGCACAAAAAGAACACTTATCGTACAAAAGGCGATCTTAATGCCCTAAGGCATTCTCTACCAGTTAACCTTAGGGCAAAGCAGATAACTTGTGGGCGGTGCTACTAACAACAAAAAAATTAAATACTTTATATCACATAATACATATACTAAACATACTAATAATTCCATAGATAGGGATAACTATATAGTATATATAAAAAATAAATACATACACAGTTACATATACATAAATACATATGACTCGTCCAAGCAGATACACTAAGAGATTTCAGTTCTACCAGCATAGAAACAATGCAAAGATTTTTTGATCTATCTGGTCTATCAAGTCATACAAAACCTAAAAATGTTGCAATTTCAGTCACAAATAAGTTTGTAATCCTATACAAATACATGCGATTACAGAGTATTTTATATTTTTCCTCCATAAGAAAAAAAAGGCAGAATACTAAAGAACATAAGTACATCATTTATATTGCCATTTGAGGTAAACCAGATATGTGTACGAAATTTACGGCTAATAATATATGTATGTGTATGTGTTGTGACGGAACACAATACCTTTTGTATAATTGGACGAAGTTTAGCGAAAAGGATCCAACCCACAAGACAGATTTATATGAAATTGCATACAAAACTGTGTTGTGGATTGGATCCTTTTCGCTAAACTACGTCCAATTTGGAGCCGCGTATCCTCAATCCCATATTAGGCGAGCTCAGATGTCATTGTTTACACGAATATGAATAAATAGTTCAAGATCCAAGTTATTAATACGTCATAGGTAAGACTTAGCGTAAATAAAAGCTACCTACGGGGCAAACATGTTTTCCGTCTCGGACGAGAACTGGGTCAAACAGCACGGCCCGACTGAGATAACTACTCGTTTATTCAACGATATTCCTAAAATATGTGGATTGGATAGAAGCCCTTCGATCACACCGTATTCTTGTCTGAAGCGGAACTTTTCAAATTTAGGGCTGTTAGATTGTTGTTGTTATATCCGTGTCATGTGCCTTCAGCCCTTATGAGACGCATCTCTGAAGGGCTATTTAACATTCACCCTTATATGCAATGTTTGTATGCAGATTTTTAATTTGTTTATGTTTAATGGACTCATAAAATTATTATTTATTTATTTATTAGCCCGTTTGTGTGTCCCACTGCTGGGCAAAGGCCTCCCCTTTTTTCAGCCACTCGTCTCGGTTTAATGCATGCTCCTGCCACCCACTCATAAAATTATGAACAAAAAAATAGATATTTAATCGGCACTGAAAAATGGTCGCTAATGATAAACCTTGTAACCGTAATCACTAGACAAATTACAAAACTCAAGGGGTAGCGGCTGGCTCGCAGAAAAGCTGGACGATTTCATGAGGTGTCCGTCAAGATAGCGTACACCGTAAAGATATTCAGAATCTGATGCAGCCAATAAATAGTACCCAAATAGTACCGACAAAATACCTAGGTGAAAAAAATAGTACCCGTAAACTTTCTGAAATATAAGGCCTGTTCACGGTGTACGCTACCGGGCGTCAAGCTGGAGTACACCGTTTCATCATCATCATCATTTCAGCCATAGGACGTCCACTGCTGGACATAGGCCTCCCTCATAGATTTCCACTTAATTCGGTTGGAAGCAACCTGCATCCACCGTGAGCCAGCAGCCTTAACCAAATCATCTGTCCATCTTGTTGGTGGACGTCCGACGCTGCGCTTGCCGATTCGTGGTCTCCATTCGAGAACCTTTTTAGGGTTCCGTACCAAAATGGTAAAAAAGTAACCCTTATGGTGCGACTCTGTCTGTCCGTCTGTCACAGCAAGATATCTCAGGATCTACTGATGCTATCGACTTGAAATTTGGAATAGTGTTAAAAATCGCTAACTCGAGCCTATGAAATAGAAAAAAAATCCTATACCTTTTTTACTTTTTTTTTAAAGGGGACTGAAATGGGATTTCGAAAATCAAAAGTTGAGCTAATATATCGAGTGGGATATCAAATGAAAGGGCTTAATATGAAGATTTCAAAACCGTTTTTATTTATTTTCTTATACGTGTAGTTTTTGATTTAAGACCAAAAACGTTAAAAAAAATACCATCCCCCCATATTATCTCCGAAGGTACTAAACAGAAAAATCTGTAATAATTACCGATTATTCATATCATTCTAAATATTACAGGAAAAATAAAACGGTTTTCCTAACTTGCAGCGTTTTTTAGAAATTCGCAAAAATCGTAAGACAATCTTATTTGCTCCTACTAAACTAACCGCGGCATATGTCGATGTATGGGGACAACAGTTTTACAAGAGCAAAGTTAAGTTTGTGCCACCATACAATTTTTCTTGAATTATTCACGTATCTACTGACGATTTTGTACGGAACCCTCGTTGCGCGAGTCCGACTCGCACTTGACCGGTTTTTTTTTAACACCGTTTGTATATCTGGAACGGCTTTGTTTTTGGAAACGCTTTATGTCTTAAAACATAGTACCCAAATAGTACCCTAGGTAGGGCCCTAAAATTTCATTTCTCTAGCTATCGTAGGTAGGTATCTCGGCTTCTACGATAGCTAGAGAAATGAAATTTTAGGGCCCTAGGGTATTATTAGGGTACTATTTTTTGAGATATAAAGCTTTTCCAAAAAGAAAGCCGTTCCAGAGATACAAACGGTGTACGCCAGCTTGACGCCCGGTAGCGTACACCGGCCTTATATTTCGAAAAGTTTAGGGGTACTATTTTTTTCACCTAGGTATTTCGTAGGTACTATTTGGATACTATTTAATGGCTGCATCAGATTCTGAATATCTTTACGGTGTACGCGCTATCTTGACGGATACTTTCATGAGTGGCGACCGCGAAGAAGTAGGTCTCTCACAGGATGGACTGAAGACCTGGTGAAGGTTGCTGGAGGGCATCACTAGACCGATCGTGGTGCGGAAGCCAAACGATCGGCGCGCGGAGCGCGAGCACCAGTGCGTGTTTACATTCTGCTTACAAAGTTCTAATACGATGGATAGATATCATCCACCATATTCTACGACAAATTTTCTTTTTTATGTATTTGATATCTTTTTAAATATCTTATTTAATTATGTAGTAATAGACACAGTGCGGATTTAGACGTCTGGATTGCCGAAACTCGAAAGCGAAGTGAGTGGTAGGGCAGTATACATATAAACACACAATCCTCTCGATCCTGCTGCAGCAGTAATTAGGGAATCATTGTCGGCAGCGCGAGTGGCAGCGGCAGGGGCTGAATGTAAATTTAGTATAAGAAGTAATAAGTAAATAGAAACTATTGCATAACGAATAAAATGTGAATTTTGTATACAGATGCATGCACGAGCACATGGACATATACTCGGAGATGGCGTCCCTAGAGGCGGGCGAGCTGGTGAACTCTGCGTTCGGCGGGCGCTACTGCGGGCCCATCCCGCCGAGGCGCCGCGTGTCGCTGCACCGCGCCGTCGCGCTCTCCTTCTACACCGACAAGCCCTACACGCCGCCGTCGCTCTTCACCGGCTCCTACCAGTTCATCAATGCCTGTGAGTCAACGCTTTACACTTGTCTCGATTCCTAATAATCTTATTATTGGTACGATCGGCCTCAAAAGTTGCTGAACACATTTGTATCGTGGCGTAGTACTAAAATGTCCAGCTACTTTTGAGGCCGACTGTACGTTGGGTGCTACCGCCCGCCGATTCCACCGCAGTCGCTCTTCAACTGGGTGATTCCACGGTTTTAAATCATCATGATGCAAATTAAAGTGTTAATTTATCTCTAAAGGAGTGTTACTTATCATCCCTAGATATATTAACACTAAAATTTGTATCATTAATGAAAAAATACGCAATGATTTCTTGACTCACGTTACATTTACGCGGAATGACCCAACTGTTCGTACTGGTTCATCAATAATGCGCATGAACAAACTTTACGTTTGTCTCAATCTAATCTAATGATTGGGAAATATTCTAAACTAGTGAGTACTTACCCGCGGCTTCGCTTGCGTTATTCTCTTTATTATCCCAAGAGAACAAGAGTTCTCGGTAAAGATACCGGGATATAACGTAGCCTATTGTTTCAATCCATGACTTGGTCTACTTGCATGCCAATTTTCAGCTCAATCCATTCAGTTGTTACAACGTTATTTAGTTAACAAATATCCAAACATATTCACAAACTTTAATATTTATAATATTAGAAGGAAGGATAGGGCAGGATTGGGATTGAGCCAGATAGATAATTTTGATGTCAACCGGAATGTGAAGGGCGCGTCTAGAACTAGTCTCACTGCTTACATGCAATGCGATAAGAACAATTATTGTAATTAGGTAATATTTCGTATTTAGGTTACCTAGCGATAGTTACATCTCTCGTTCAAACTGACATAAACAAAACAACAACAGATTAAGCTCACCAAAAATTTGAAGTGAAAAATATTTAAAAACCTAAAAAAATCCTGTACCTACTTGAAATAAATATGCTTAATGCTTTTAAGTTGAGTTAAACGCATGAAACATAATAGGTAGGTATACGAAGTTGTAACGGCGTAGTCATTCGTAGCGACGGCTTAGCTTAGCAAAGCTTAATGAGCTTAGGTAAGCTGATTCATTTTGTACTCCTTAACTAACGGGACTCGAGGCAATATAACGATCCCCATGAAAGCCGGATTTTCAATGTATTATTACCTATATAACGAACCCAATGTAAATTGACCTGGCCAACCTCTGTAATCAGTATTTTCAGCCTGGCTTTTACTTTGTGAGAACAAATACTCGTAGACACAAACGCTGCGGTCTGTCTGGGATGTCAGTATACAAACTGTAACCAAAAATGCCCTCATTTACTCTCAAAGTGTATGTTCCCGAAGCCTAATTTTTAACCGACTTCCAAAAGAAGGACGGTTCTCAATTCGTCTGTATGTTTTTTTTTATTTTTTTTTTTATTTTTTTTTTGTGTGTTTGTTCACCGATTACTTGAAGACGGCTGGACCGATTTGGAAAATTCTTTTTTTGTTTGAAAGGGTAGACGTCCGAGGTGGTCCCATTGTAACCAAATCAGGATCTGATGATGGAATCTTGGAGAAATCGAGGGAACTCTTCAAATATTATAGCCACACATATAGCGATTTCAGTATTTTTCGTAATTTCTCGTCCATCTCTTATTAGCAACGAGTTTTTAGTGTTAACCGACTTCAAAACAAAGGGTTAATTTGTATCTAGGTTTCTTCCCCGACTACTTGAAGATGGCTGAACCTGTTTGGAAAATTATTTTTTTGTTTTAAGGGGTATACCTCCGAGGTGGTCCCATTGTAACCAAATCAGGATCTGATGATGGGATCTTGGAGAAATCGAGGGAACTCTTCAAATATCATAGGCACACATATAGCGATTTTGGTATTTTTCTTAGTTTCTCGTCCATTTCTTATTAGCAACAAGTTTTTAACCGATTTCAAAACAAAGAGCAATTTTTATGTAGGTTTGTTCCCCGATTACTTGAAAACGGCTAGACCGATTTGGATTTTTTTTCTTTTAACTAAATAGACTTAAGTCTATTTGGTCAAAACAATATTTTTCCAGCGCCACTAAAAATTTAAAAATAAAGTAAATTTTTAAAACAAAAAATAAAAACCGACTTCCAAAAACTTGAACTAAAAACCAAAAAATAATAATTTAATCACCCCAAAGAAATGGATAATCAACGATTCATATATACATATACAGATATTTATAGTTTTTAACCTGTTATTTTTGAAGTCGGTGCCAGCTAAGGAGCTCAGCATAGCCAGCTTTGCGTGGCAGTGGCAGGCACCGACTTCAAAAATAACAGGTTAAAAACTATAAATATCTGTATATGTATATATGAATCGTTGATTATCCATTTCTTTGGGGTGATTAAATTATTATTTTTTGGTTTTTAGTTCAAGTTTTTGGAAGTCGGTTTTTATTTTTTGTTTTAAAAATTTATTGTTTTCATTTTTCACAAGCAGCTATGCTATGTCCTTATTTCCAGCGGAATTCGAGATCGGTACGCCAATCCCGAACACTATGTGCTCGTTCATAATCGATGCGAGCAAACGCAAGACGGGGCTGCTGCTGTCGCCGACGTACCCTGGCGTGTACCCCAAGGAGCTCACCTGCAACTACCAGTTCGTGGGGCAGCCGGGTCAGCGCATCCGCCTCGAGTTCCGAGACTTCGATCTGTTCTTCGGCGGCCCACAGTAAGTACTCCAAAGCAGCATTTCACGGATCCACCTACAAACAAACCCATGGTCCACGGCCCACCATCAAATTTACTATAGTCCGACTGGACTACGCTATGTTTGCAGAGGTCGAAAAAAAGTTTTATTAAAAGAAATATATAATGATGCCAACATGCGGAAACTACAGCAAGAGGATTATTTAATCTTGGTACTTGGCAATCATTCTTCCCTTTATTACAAAATGTGTCTACATACCTACTGAAATAAATATCTGGGTCAGTCATTGGGTCAGTCTAGCACACATCCATCTGGTTCCAGCCAAACTAAGCGATTTGTTCCGGGGTCTTGGATAATTTTTATGTAATTAAGTACGATACATATTTATACTCCGTTTTTTTTTAATGTGAAAATTTGGTAAACAAAACAATCAGTGGTCGTCAACAATCAATGAACAATTTAAAAGTACATGATATTTATTATGTCGATTTCATTGTCCGATATTAATGTATTAGTTATAAGCCTAAAGTACCTACTCACTTAGTAGGCCAAGGTAAAACATAATAACATAAGAAATTTGTTTCCTTTTGATTTGTTAATTATGTAAATTGTTTACCTACATAAAAATCAAGTATTCACCGTCAAATGAAATTAATTACACAATGTTGCCGACTTGCCACACAATGTACCTGATAAAAAACCTCCAGCTGACAGGTCAACTTTGTTTACCAAATTTCCACATTGAAAAAAAAACGGAGTATAAATATGTATACAAGCATTGCATAGTTTGGTTGGAACTGGATCAATTTGTGCAAGACTGTCCTGAATATTTATTTCAGTATGTGTGTAGACACATTATATACTCACTAAACGGAAATATATTTACCAAGTATGAAGACTAATTAATTATATTTATTTGATGTTGCCATATGCATCTTTATATAAAACCTAAATAAAAAATTTAAATAAAACCTTTTTTTGACCTCTGCAAACTTAGCGTAGTCGCACTCTACGCGACTCTACGTCAAATATAAGTATATTTTGGGGTTTTATGGTTTTGTGTGTAAACACGAAAGTTTTGAAAGCCTTTTTATTTTTTTCTTAACTTAACTTATATCTTTAGCTAATCCACGTATTCAATCAAATAGAGTTGAGTACCAATAATGATAATGGAATGGCATGACGTTATTAATTTGTTTAACTTAGATACCGTAGAACGGTTTGGCCCTTGTTTATTCAACGGTAAAATTATCTATTAGCCGAATCCTTATACAAAGATTAACTTAATTATATAGGTGCTCAAATAGATTTAACAATTTTATCGATTGCAACAAAGACGAGGTGCCCGATTGGGAAGTATTTTAACAGTTTATTTATAATAGGGTTTTCGGTAACGGTTTCCTTGTATAGGTAGTTTCACGAGAGTTGAGGCCACGCACACAACAACATTGTCATGTAATGACAGCGGGATTTTGAAATTACTGTTCTTTTTTCGTACCGATAGCAGGTTCAACAGTGAATTGCAAGATAGACCAAGAAGTTTGTTTAAACTATTGCCTTGTGTTTATTTACTCACTCATTCATTTCATATATTCACTTTTTACCCGACTGCGGCGAAGCCCAAAGGAGGGTTATGTGTTTGACCTGTATGTATGTATGTATGTCCGTTCCTGTGTCCGCTCGTAACTACTCAGCGGCACATCCGATTTTGATAAGTGATACATCATTAGATTCGTCTTGATGGTGCGAGTGTCACTGGGTATGAAGTTCGTTAAAATAAACAAAATGGAGGATTTTATGCAGTTTCAAAGTGCACCGCGGTCGGGTTTTTTTTTAGTATAAATGTGGTTATTTTGCAATGAGTACTTCATGTAGCTGTGTATGTAATCATTGAGTCTCGTGAAATTACCTATATGTTTCCGTTTATTCCTAATGTATACATATTTTTAGTCGTAACTGTATAGGTTACCTTCTGACATAGTCACGGATTTTCACATAAGTACTGGTGAGTGAGCACGAGTTGTTTAACAGCTGTCCATTCGACTGGGTGCGCGTGTACGACGGGCCAGACAACACGTCGGCGGTGATCGGCACGTACTGCGGCCAGCAGCGGAACCTCGTGCTGTACTCCAGCGACGAGCGGCTGCTGGTCACCTTCTACTCGCTGCCGCGCTCCGCCAACACGCAGAACCGCGGCTTCAAGGGCATCTTCGAGTTCTCTGAGAGTTTTGTTAAGTTAGGTCAGTATCTACAACTAGGGTACCTACCCGCAACTACGTCTACGATTGTCTGAGAGATGATGTAACCCCGGGCAAAAGCAATCATGAGGCAAAGGTAACTAATTGTCTGTCTTCGTTAGTCTCTCAATCTTAGTTTAAAAACCATTAGATTGGGAGAATCAATTAGTTACATTTGCTTCATAGTTGCTTTTACCCCGGGTGACCTTAGTTCAATTTTACCTAAGAAACGTACCTACCAGTGGCGTGGCGTCTATAGAAACCGATTCCTTCGGCTTGTCTAATATTAGGCAGTTCAGCACTTAATTCTAGTGCTTTTAAAGAAAATGAAGTCAAAGCTGCTCCGGCTTGCCCAAGGATTTCTTCAACGCCACGCCACTGGTGACTATGACATATGCAATAGGTACCAGAGGAGCTACCAAGACGTTACTAGGGCATTTCTCCAGAAATATGTCTGCGATCACCTCATTCATCTGCCCTTTTTCATACTAAATGTATGGAGACAGATGAATGAGTCGCAGACATATTTCTGGAGAAATGCCCACTAGCGATCTTCAAGAACGGCTACCGAAATGAAGATGCTGTAAAAATCATCCTATTAACAAGCAACAAATCTTTCGCTTGCTGACATTTGTATTTAATGAATTTGGATAGTAGTTCGAAGTCTGTGACACAGTTGCGACACAAATCACATAAAAATTATACTAATTTACTATAAATACTTACAATATAATTATGTAGGTACCGCTTTATGTAATTATTGTGGCTAACAGCTATATGTATAACTCTATGTTTTCTGTTCTAGATTTTATAAGTAAACACGACGCCGAGCACATTAGGGGCTCTGAGTGCGACCAGAAGATCCTCAGTAAGAAGGAGTCTTCCGGATTCGTGTACCATCCAAATTATCCATTCCCCTATATACAAAAAGTTGTTTGTAGGTAAGTACATAATCAATTTATGTAATTAATGAATGACCTTGTTATATTTCTATGAAACACTTAATATTTGGGTCAAAAAGACTTCAAATAAATGTCTTTCCTGTGGACAGTACAATGATATAATTTAATGGCTCGAATACTTTGCTTCAAAGGTCTAGAAGTAATGATGTAGTAGTACAGCGTATAAGGGTCCAGCCAAAAAAATAGGTGTAACCCTATACTGTGTGATGTTCCAGGATTGATGTGAATTGTCAACACCTAACTCATACTACAAAATCTGTATAATCCGTCTACGATTTGTTTTTCTTTTGCAGATATTTTATATATGGTATGCAAGATTCACAAAACTTGGAAAGGGTGAGACTAGAGTTTCAAAACTTTTCTATACCAAAATCGGACAAGCCAAAACCAGAGTAAGTTTTATTTAATTCACCTTTCTAGTTACACACTTGCTCAAAAATAGTGTTGTTACACGTAGGGCCGTAAATGACCTATTACGCCCTAGGACGTAATAGTTTTTTATTTTTATTTGAATACGCTGGTTCTATTTTAACTCTTATTTGTCATGTTCAATGGAAACGCCAACTTACTTTTTTAACTTTTATCACTGAAATATTTATTTAAAGAGGTCTCTTATTGCAAATACATGTAAACACATATTTCGGTTTCGGGTTTTCGGTTTTGCTAATATAAAATCAACTAAAATGGCCGTTTTAGGTCTTTACCGCTATGGTTTCCGAACGTGACTTGACATTCGCATTATCTATGGCTCGCATTATCGCCTCGGGCTTCTAACAAACACTCGTTGGTAATTCCTTCCTTACCGCCCTAGATACACAATGTACTAACACACACGTGCTTACGCGCGCTTCGCGCTTTCGGGTCCCTTCATGTGTGAATATATTGTAATTCATACTTATCACGTTAGACGGGGCCATAGCACCTTAATGAAGTCTCAATAATAGAGTAGAGCTGACCGCCGTTTCGCCCTGCAGTAGCTCGTGTCCGGACGGGTACCTGAAGGTGTACCTGCGCGGGCAGGAGGCCACGGACTCGTACGACAAGCACGACGCCGAGCTGTGCGGCGAGGGCGCGCTGCAGCCGCCCTTCCCGCCGCCGCTCATGTCGGACGGCCCGCGCCTGGTGCTCGTCTTCAGCTCCGGCGAGCTCCAGGGCCGGGGCTTCAAGGCGAAGTACAGCTTTGAGACTGGTTAGCGCCTTTTGGCTTAAATTACTTATGCCCTAGAAGTTATCGGCTTTGCCATTGAATTTTATCGAGTCGTAGACCCTTTTTCTTAGGCGAGAAAATGATCACCGCCCTCGAAGTTCTCGCTTAACGCTCCAATGGATTAGTAAATTGCGCAGAAGAACATTCTGCTTTTTTCGACTATTAAGAAATCTGTGCTTGAGCATAAAAAAATAAAGTCAACCAAATCCTTGCTGGGCGGATTCGATTACCTACTGCTGTTCCATTTGGGTTTACGTACAGGTAGCGTGGCTCGACAGTTTGTTTTCATTTATTAAATTAAAACCACATTATATGGCTGTACATTAATCACTTCACTTAAACGCTTACTTATTACTACATATTAATATGTCGATGGTGACGTTTAGACAGTATAGTAGTACGGGAGGCGCGGGGTAAGATGCGAATGGGACGAGTCCGAATTGTAGCCCATACTGTAGGTTCTTAAACTGTGCGTTGATCGTCGGTAATGCCGCAGAGTACCGAGTGCCGGGCACGGCGGCGCCGGGCGGCGAGTGCGCGTTCACGTACCGCTCGGAGGCGCGCAAGCGCGGCGAGTTCAACTCCCCGCGTTACCCCTCCAACTACCCCTCGCGCACCAACTGCACCTTCACGCTGGACGCCACGCCCAACGAGCAGGTCACCGTCGTCTTCGACCACTTCAAAGTGAGGGCCGACGCGTGGAACGCTACGGCCGGACTATATGGGTGCGTTTTTGCATATAATGTTAATATTGCTATTCATATCTCACATAGGTAAGGGGTATAATGAACGATTTTGACGGTGCGAGGGACTGTGCTACTAGCTTGTAACCCGCTCTCAGGATTTGTTTCTCTTTGATCATGGAACTGACGGCCGCGCGGGCCGACGAGTTCTCGAGTGGTGACCATGCACCGGAAATCGCATTTATAACGTTTAGAAGTTTTCACTGAAGTAGCTCGTATACCTAGTAGGGGAGACCGGGTATGGTTGTCTCACGGGTTGGTTGTCACAGCAGCCATTAAATAATACGAAACGAAGGAATAATTGCATCGCTCGGTGTTAAAAGATCGCAAGAGCTTCACCTCCTTCCCTACTTCACCAATCGATGCACTTATCCTTCGTTTCGTATTATTTAATGGCTGCTGTGACAACCAACCCGTGAGACAACCATACCCGGTCTCCCCTACTTATGTATCTTCGGCGTAAGTTCGTATTATTTAATGGCTGCTGTGACAACCAACCCGTGAGACAACCATACCCGGTCTCCCCTACTTATGTATCTTCGGCGTAAGATCAATCAGTAACAAGCCTGTTGACACATAGCGGCGCCACGTGCACGGAGGACTGGGTGGAGGCGTGGTGGACGGGGCGCGAGGGCTCGCGCGTGCCGCTGGGCCGCTGGTGCGGGCTGGCCACGCCCGGCCCGCTGCAGTCGCCGCGCGGCGCGCTCGGCCTGCGCATCGCGCTGCACACGGACATGGACAACGTCGCCTCCGGCTTCAAGGCGCGATACGTCTTCGAGGTTAGTGCGACTCGGTAGCTTTAGTTATAGGTCTTCTAACTCCAGTTCAAAAAGACTCGACGCTAACAAAATACTTTGCTTCGATCGATTGGCGTCGAGGTAAGGATGTTGTCCCCGCCTTTGGATACCTACAATTAGCAACATAACAGATTTTAACTGTTGCTGTTGTACAGGTACTTACTAGGGTGACTCTTCAATCATACAAGGTTTTAATTAATTACCGATATTTATTTTGATTCGTTGTTACAAACACGAGCGGCGGGACAAGACTGCCATCCGGGCCCCGCGCGTACCCCCGCGCGGGACTCACATTCTGCTGACTACTATGAGAACCACGACAATACCGTGTTCCCACAGTACTCCCCCTCTTAAAAAAAATAAACTCAAAAACATAGATAAAAAAAAAATCAAACATACAGCGGTCTCTCTTGCGAGTCCTTGGTCTTATTTAATACACCACATCACTAATACACTGCCTGTGCAGTCGGCATTTGCTGCGGCTGCACATTGTTGACTCGAATAGCAGTCGGAGGCGGAAGCGATTCGACCGTCTTGCGTAGCCAGCTCCTCACATTTCGTTTGCATTTCGCGCGCAACACGTATAAAATTATGATCAATAGGACCAGACCGATTACTATGAGTCCTATTCCGACGTAATTAAGTTTAGTTTCAACTTGTCCAGACATTGATTGAACTTGGGCGATCGCGACGTTACTGTTTTGGGACTTATCTTCCTTACTCTGGCCCCAGCCCATTGTGTACAAAATACAAATACTGAAATTTTGCAATGATACTACACAAAAATATCTGCGGTGTTTCGGGTAATCTCTGAGTGTGAACTGGCTACGTGCTGTCGAACCCCGCTATAATATATGACACAAATTACTTATTCAACAGAATAAGACAATATACAATTTGCTTATTAACATTAAAATCTAATTTTAAACATTATATTTATCTCACGTAGACTAACTTAACTAGGTTGCAATCTAAGATTTCAAGCTACCGGCCGAAATTACTGACATCGCAACTCGGTTCGGCCGCAATGCATGATACTACTGCAGTAAAGCAACTTGATGCCGTGTTACATGCTACGGCTACATAGTATTTAGGTACGTTATTTTAAAGGAAATTTTACACATTATAGGACTGCCATAGTCGCTACAACGAATGAATAAGGAAAACTTTGCTCTTTATTTCAAAGAATGCTTAAGCTTTACTTACGACACATGAATAAACTTATCTAATACTTATTATTGATGACCTCGTCATGTACACATAAGTATTCGTAAGTGGTAGACTTGTATCCACCAACCTTCTTCCGCACTGGTAAGTGACCCAGCTACGGGCAAAACTCCTTTATGTCATTGTATTACTGTTCTACTATTTGTCTGTGTCGATTAAAAATCTAACCGGTCTGTTTACAATCCTTCCGCTACGTGTGGTCCGAGTTAGCGGCGCAGGTACAGGCGATGGTGGCACAAGCGGCGGCGGCGGCGATCCCTGATCACTAGCATCCTGTGACGAACGTTTATTTTCTACCTGACTACGAGACTGAGTAGGTTCATTTTCCACGTCTGTATTCAGTAAAAACGCTGGTTTTAACCTATCGATGGATATGTACGATTGTCTACTTGGAAGTTGAACTAAAAATACTTTGTCTCCTCTTTCGATGACTTTGTAGGGTCCATCGTACGGTGGTTTTAACGCTTTGCGCACCGTATCGTCCCTGACAAAAACATGTGTACAAGTTAAAAGTTCCTCGTGTACGAAAATGGACCTATTTCTGTTTTCCCGTTTCGCCACAGGCTTAAAACTAGCGATACTGTCCTTGATCTTTTCTACCACGCTATAAGGGTCAATCGGGTCGATCTGCCGAGACGTGTCGTAAAACGCCCCTGGAAGGCGAAGTGTACGACCGAACGTCATTTCCGCTGCGCTTATGCCACTGTCGCTTCTACCTGCGGTACGCAAACCAAGCATTACGCTAGGCAAAAGATCTACCCAGGAGCTTCCTACGCTGAGTTTTGCCATCAACGCGGCCTTGATCCCTCTATGAAGACGTTCTACCATCCCATTTGATTGGGGATGATACGCAGTGGTCCTGATCTTGTCCACCCCAAGCAACTTCATTAACTCTACGAATAACCTACCTTCAAACTGACGGCCTTGGTCGCTAGTTAACCTTATCGGACAACCATAGCGAGCAATCCAGCCCTCGAAAATAGTCTTAGCCACTATTTCGGCAGTTATCTCAGTTATCGGAAACGCTTCCGGCCATCTCGTATGCCTATCTATGATGGTTAGAAGGTACCTATATCCACCAGCAGTCGTGGGTAGCGGGCCCACGAGGTCGGCATGGATGTGCTGGAAGGCCCCTGCATCTGGAAAGGTTCCCAGTTCGGATACGGTATGACGGTTGACCTTCGCTTTCTGACATTGTATACACGATCTAGCCCAGTTGCCTATATCTTTGTTCATGCTGGGCCAAAAGTAACTTTTACTAACTAGCTTTCTAGTTACTCTAATGCCTGGATGACTTAATGAATGTATCCCGTCAAATACCTTACGCCGGAATGCGCTTGGTAAATAAGGTCGAGCTTCCCGTGTCGACATTTCGCAAACTATCGCTTTACCGCATGTAGGTACTGTTACTAGCTTGAGTTGCACTTTAGTCGACTTATCCATTTGTTTACTTTGCGACTGTAATACGTACTCGTCTTTATCTTGTGCGTCGGCTAATTCCGCGTAATCTAATAATGTAGGACAATAAATAGTCTCAACCCGAGAGAGCGTATCTGCAACGATATTGTCTTTTCCACTAATATGCTGAATATCCGTGGTAAATTCGCTAATAAAAAGAAGTTGCCGCGCACGCCTGGGACTCTCCTTATTGTCGTCGCCTACCTTACGATATACTGTACATAAGGGCTTATGATCGCTATATAACGTTAACTGACGTCCTTCAAACGATTTTCGGAACTGTCTTACCGATAGATACAGCGCCAAGAGTTCACGATCATAAGTTGAATATTTTGCCTGGGCTGCCGAGAGTTTTTTTGAATAGAAACCTAAGGGTTCCCATGAGTTATTTACCTTTTGTTGAAGTACGGCGCCGACCGCTGTGTCGCTAGCGTCACACATCAAGGCCAGGTGGGCATCGGGCTGCGGGTGCGCCAGCGTGGCAGCCTGTTGAAGACCTGCTTTACACTGTGCGAATGCTTCTTCAGCCTTTGCCGTCCATACGACCTTGGACTTGTCCCTCTTTTTAGAGTTGACCAAATACTTCTCTAGCTCTGCCTGTCGGTCTGCTGCGTCTGGGATGTGTCTCCTATAAAAATTCAACATCCCCAAAAACCTGCGTAGCCCCTCAACGGTTTCTGGTTTTGGATAGTTAACTATGGCGTTTACCTTGTCTTCGAGCGGCCGTACACCTGCCGTCGAAACATGATGCCCTAAAAACTCGATCGCGGTCTGCCCAAAACAACACTTACTTAGATTAATCGTTATACCGTACTGGGTGAATCTCTGAAACACCTGTGCTAGATGTTGCTCATGCTGCTCAAAGTTTTCGCTAGCTATGATGACGTCATCTAGATAATTAAACAAAAAATCTAACCCTGAGAGTACTGTGTTGCTCATGAAACGCTGAAAACTCTGGGCTCCATTGCGTAAACCAAAAACCATTCTGGAAAATTCCCAGAGCCCAAACGGTGTTATAATCGCGGTTTTCTCTATGTCTGCTGGTGCCACACTAATGCAATGGTACGCGCGATTGATGTCTAACTTCGTAAAAACCTTCTTTCCCGCCAGAATAAAAGTAAAATCTTGCAACCGAGGAATAGGATACCTATCGGGCTTTGTTATCGCATTGAGCATCCGGTAGTCTCCGCAAGGCCGTATGTCGCCGTTTTTCTTATTCACTACATGCAGCGGACTCGCCCACGCACTTTTTGACGGCCGACAAATCCCTAACTGATGCATCAACTCAAATTCCTTCTTCACTTTGAAATATCTGTCTGGGGGAAGTGGCCTTGCTCGCGCGAACACGGGCGGACCCGTTGTTTCTATATAGTGTAACACATTGTGCGGCGGAGTTTCCCTAAATGAAGCTGGTTTAGTAATTTCAGGGAACTCGGACAACAACTTGCGGAAAGGATGTGTGTCATTAACAGTGTAAATAGAAGGTTGGTTAATACTCACAACTTGAGCCGCGACCTTGAACTCGGTCGTCTTATCCACCAACTTACGTTCATTGAAATCCACTATCAGTCTATGATGGGCCAGAAAATCGGCTCCTAAAATAGGCTGTTTCACATCCGCTACAACAAACTCCCATCTAAAATGTCTACGTAGATTAAAATTTAAAACCAAGGTCTTTGTCCCGAACGTTTTAATTTCACTCCCGTTTGCGGCGTAAAGTCTATATTTCACACACTCGCGAATATAACGCCTGTTATTCACTGGTAATATAGATATATCCGCACCAGTATCTACGAGAAACTTTAATCCACTGTCCTTGTCCGTAACACATAAACGACGGCTAGGCGATGTAGTGCAAACCTCCGTCGTAGATTGCACCATCGCACTTAGTTTTCCGGGTTCGGTTTTTGCCACGCACACGGTTGACTACATTTATTGGCTTTCGAGCCGTAACGAAAATGATAATGACAAAGCCAGCCCGGGCTGTCCTTTCTACGACGCGAACGACCTTGTGATGCGCTCCTGCCTCGCGATGCCGACTTGTAGTTACCGCGTCCTTGACGCCCTCGACTCCGCGGCCTGGATCGTGACGTTTCCATGGCGGTTATCCTCGCGCCAATTTTGGCGATTTCCACCATTATTTGCGCTATGTCCTTGGATGTGGCTGGAGTTACAACGTCGTACGTACGTTGCGAGCACGTCGGCTGCGTGACCTCGGACACGTAGTTCGGTCGCGTTGCCTCCGCGACGTTGTCCGCGATTATCGCTAACTTGTCTAAGTCACTGGTTTCTGAGACTGCCAGGACTCCTCGTACCGTGGGTGGTAGCCTGCCCTGCCACAAAATTCGCAGTGTCTCATCGGGAAAATTTTCACGAGCCAGGTCCCTCATTTTGGTTAAAAGCTGGCTCGGCTTCATGTCGCCCAGTTCCATCTCTCCCATCAGCTTCTCTATCTGTCTGATCCGCGTATCTTCGAACATTGACAGTAGCTTGGCCTTGAGCGCGGCGAACTTACCCGACGCTGGCGGTCTCGATAAAAAATCGGTGAGCTGTACGATGACCTCCTTCGGCAGCTTAGCCACGACGAGATCGAAGCGTGCGTCATCTCCCAATCTTTGTGGTGCCAATATTGCTTCGATTCTGATAAACCATACCCGCGGCTGGTCCATCCAGAATTCCGGCAACCTTGACATCAGCGACACTGCCATGATGTCCGACTCAGGCCTCGCTGCCTGATCTAGCGCTGCTGGCTGCTGTGGCGGTTGCGGCTGCTGTGGCGGCTGTTGTTGATGCTGGCCCGGTTGTGGTTGGTTCACACTGTTCATTTTTCGCGATTAATTAAATCCCTGGATGACATGAAAGATCACGTCGGGGTCACCAATGTACAGGTACTTACTAGGGTGACTCTTCAATCATACAAGGTTTTAATTAATTACCGATATTTATTTTGATTCGTTGTTACAAACACGAGCGGCGGGACAAGACTGCCATCCGGGCCCCGCGCGTACCCCCGCGCGGGACTCACATTCTGCTGACTACTATGAGAACCACGACAATACCGTGTTCCCACACTGTGATCTCGCCGTCCACATGGGCGACAACGTCCCTAGAGTACCGCGTGGACTGGTTCCTTGTGTAAAGTCGGCTTTGCTGTGGTTTGTCCATCGTTACAGCCGGAGAACATCTGAGCTGGATGGATCAGTATAGCTGACCTTTTGTTTCTAGCCGGCGAAGTCGATCTTCGGCGACTGCGGCGGCAACATGTCGGGCGCGGAGTGGGGCGTGATCACGTCGCCTCGCTTCCCGCTGCCGTACGAGGCGCCGGCGCGGGGCGCCGCCTCGCGCGTCTGCAACTGGTTCGTCACCGCCCGCCCCGGCAAGCGACTATTGCTCAACTTCGAACACTTCGCCGTCGAGGGTCATCTCACTGGTAACCGTCCTTCTGTAACAGTTAGGCTAATTAACCTCAACTTAAAGTCTTGCAAGTTCCTATTTTATGAAAGACTCGTAGTTCCATTATTGTTGACAAGCCAAATAAAAATAATCCTTGCCTCAGTTTTATCGATGATTTATTCTGGAAATAGTCTCTCTGTGAAATTGCTCGTTTATAAAAGCACCGTTTGTTCGTTAGAACGCGGCTGCCCGGCGGCGGTGCTGCGGCTATGGTACGAGTCGCCGGGGCCGCCGCTCGAGCTGTGCGGGGAGAAGGCGCCTTCTGACCGCTGGCAGTACCTCTCCTCCTCCAACTCCATCCGTCTCTCGTGAGTATTACAGACATTTTTATTATTATCTGCATTTGAAGAACGTGGTACCTATTAGGTACCTAGATAAAAAAAAACACAGGAACAATAAAAAAAAACTTTAACTCGTCGCGTGGGATGTTGCATGAAAAATGCAATGGAGGTGTGATCGGAGTCGGATTCCCGCAGGTTCATCATAGCCGACAAGTCGGTGGGCGCGGCGGGCTGGCGCGCCGTGTGGACGGAGGTGACGGTGCCGGAGGCGGGCACGTGTCCGCGCTCGGGCGCGGGCTGGGCGGGCGAGTGCGCGGGCGCGTGCCTGCCGCCCGCCGCCGCGTGCTCCGGCCTGCCGCACTGCGCGCACACACCCGCCGCGCGCGCGCCGCACTGTTAGTATCCGCTCCGTTTACTCTACACGACTCACATATCCCGACGGTACTCGCCCGCCGCGACCATCCGACTCTACCTCTCCGGTCCGTTCGACTAGCGTTACCGTTTCGACTTGGGGCAGTCGTCTAGACTTTGTCGAAGATGCTTAACTTTTTTTTTTATTTACTTGACTGGCAAACAGGCAGACGGCCCACCTGATGGCGAAACACTAGTGGATTACCAATGCGTTGCCGGTCTCGAAGAAATGTGATGACATCATTTTTTAAAAATCCCATATTTTAGCGCAGTGGGAAAATCTTAGCAGAAAGTTCATTCCAGATTTTTATTGTACACGCCAGAGAGGTACTTGAAATTAACTAAGTAGTGCCACTTTTTAATTTGATACATAATGAAGAAGATATATTCGGATTTGTAAAGCATATTTTGGGAGGTTTAGAAATCACGGTGACTATAAATAATTTATATTATAATGTATCCGATTGGAGCTTAAGTAGGTATTGCCGAGAGACTATATTCGACACGCATAAACCGCTAATTTGCATATTCTTCTTACGTGTTCCTCTGCATGTGATGGAGTCAGTTAGAAAGTATCGTAAACTACATATTTCACCAACTTACAGCTTAATGAGCGTTGAAGTCTTTTATGAGTCGGATGCGGATCGCGGCGGATACGTATCAAAGTGAAATTAAACACTTTTTCCATAAACTTTGCCATTCTTAAAATGAACTAAAACTATTTCATAATTAAATCATTTAAGTTTCCGGACTATTATCTAATATGAAGTAGTCCGAATCCAGGGAGTTTTGTTAATTTCACTTGATTAATACGTTTATTTTGCAGCGTTTTATTATATTTACTGTAGTATACGTTTGTATAAATGCAAGAGTTGGATTTTTTCCGAAACCAAAGTCCTTTGTACTGTAACCTGCTTATGTGTTAGTTAATAATTAACGAGTAAAATAAAAAAAGGAGTTTGGTTTCATTCAGTACGGTCACTGCTAGTTACACCGGGAGCATTGCACCTTAAGATACGGCATACCAACTCGCTGCCAATGCACCAAGCCTTTTAGTTTCTTTCAGGTGGAGACTTATCCTTAAACATTTAAGCCAAATTACCAATTAAACTTTAGCCTGAGAATTTCATAATGAATTTATTTGTAGTAAAGGATTATATTTTCAAATTAAGGGAAGCTTGTGCCAAGTATTGGGACTAACTACCTACTTCATTTAAGTATAGGGATATTGTACATTTTGGTTTAGACCGCAGCCTTACAGGAATAGCTAACTGACAGGAATGGCCCATATGTTTATTTAAAACAAGTATGTGATGCAGTGATGGTATAACTAGCTTTTACAATTCATGGTGTCTCTTCTCGGAATCGGAATCTCGGATTTAAACTTAACGGGCGTAGCTAAGTTTTATATCCGGCGAATATACAAAGTTATACATATCCCAGCAACACGTAAACGAAACTATAATAGAAAACTATCAATCTAATCTACATTTATATTTGTCTTATACTAATCTAATAAAGCTCTGTGTATCTAGAATAAGTAGTTAGTACGTATACATAAGAAAGTTTTATTTAGTTTCATCGTTTGTATTCAATCATACTCTAGGTACGAATTTAAAATGGAATACTTTAACAGATTTTATAAATTGTTAATACTTATGTATTACGTAAAGTTTAATTGTTATCTTACGATTGGCACCGCACTTTGCATTCCCACTAATCTATGAATTGTATCTACACTGTTGCATTTGTCGTCGCATTGTAGGAAAGTTATAAAGTTTACTATTTATAATGTAACGTTAACGTAGCTTGTCGAGTACTTACGTGGAGTAAGCAGCCCGCGCCGGGCCGCCGGCCGCGCTTGCTCTCTCCGCTGCTGCTTACTCCTGCTTTTATCTTCTCTATCATTGTAAGATGTTGTACCTCAACACTGTAGCATTGTTAATTGATTATTTCTAAAGAATCATGAATAATATTATGTTCACTGTATCTACTAATCTTCTCAGTATCGGTGATTCAATGCAATCTTTGTCTCCGGCTGTTGTCACCGTTGTTGCGTAGCGTAGAGTAGGGTAGGGCGTAGCTGGCCTTAGGCGAAGTTCCAGGAATACCGATAGAGTATATATTGTTGATGGAGTAGCAGAATATATTGACTTTGTTGCAAGATTACGGATTTTTTATTTATGAACTACGCTCCCTTTAATATATTTTAAACGTATCTAAATGTTTTCACATAAAATCGTTTCTATTTCATTATTATTCCGGTAGTTTTCTTTAAATTTTCTTTATGTTACCTCTTTCTAGAATACTGTGATGACTCACGAGAGTTCGGATCTCGCGCGCGACGCTGTCCTATGTCTAAATTTCTATCACCAATGTACTTTCGAGTCGATCGACGGAGCCGAAATTTTTTTCGTAGTACATTTATTCGGAGTCTTTAACGTTTTTCATTCCAACGGGACAAAGCTTGCATTGAGTCATCGCACTATGGGGCCCGGGGTACCACGCCGCTCCTCGCCGACGGTAGCGCTCGTTGCGAGCACTTTCTGACTCGGCGTCACAAGGTGCTCCCACCCGTCGCCGTTCCACGCGTGCGCGTGCCCAAGCTTGCGCAACAGTAGAGAGACGCGGCGGGCACGCGTCCGCGCGGAGCCGCCGGCTCGGGCGGCGGCGGTGCCGCGGGCGGAGCGGGCCGCGCTGACGCGGTGTGCGCATGCGCAGGCGGTGCGGCGGCGGCGCCGCGCCGGGCCGCGCCGCGCGGCGCGCTCGTGGCCGCGCTCTCGCTTGTGCTCGCCGCCCCGCACTGACCGGGCGCTGCACACGTGAGTCTCTACACACCACTCGTCCCACCCCGCACGCCCCGGCCGATCCTCGCTCTGCTTCTCATCGACGAGAGCTTTTGTGGCCATCGATTTGTGAATGTTGCTTTCAAAAATGGACGTGAAACATACCCTCGCATGCCAGAGTATACCTCGCTCGAAAATCAATTTTCCTGCGCTAGCAAATCAGACCAACGGCGGGGTCCTATCTCAACCGGATGGATACTGTCTCTAGTTGCGATCTCTATTCTATCTATCCTACGTATCGCTATTTTCATTTGGGATGGCATCACGCTTCTTGGTTCCATAAATTAAACTAGATTTTTCATATCAGGCTCCTCAAAAGTGCAGCATTGGCGTCGACTCTAGTCCTGTCCAAATTATTTTTTGGACAGGACTAGAGTCGACGATTTATATATATACGACTTAAGATATAGGAAATATGTTTCATTGCCATAATAATTGTTACCGATTTTGTTGTTATTTCATCAGTTACCTATTCATGCATTTCACCTGTAAATTGTAACGCAGAACAGAATGTATTCATAGTGTAGATAAGTATCATTATTTGTTTACAATAGATCCTAATTGTAATGTTCGTATTTAATAAGCCCATTTTGTGATGTTGCATACTGCATTATTTTTTGTTAAATTTAAGTTTTATATTTTGCATTCCATATAAAACTTGTAATTGTTAGCTACCAGTACCTATCTATACAAGTAATAAACACTACAATCATGGTATGAATAGAAATAGAGCCCACCTAAAAAATACATGGAATAACATGCTCTTCAGGGATGTACTTCCTGCATGCCCTTCGCTTTTATTTAGGTAATTGGTGGGTAGATAACAACTTATTTAATATACGAACCTATTTGGTCCAGTGAGATCACAACTGTAGGTACTCGTAGCTATCAAAGCTCTCCGTGGTGTGTTCGCTTCGCCCCGCGCATCATGCTGTCATTCAACTACCTGTGGAACCATTGCTTCTCCAATTTCACAATCTGCTTCCACTCTATAACTTTTTGTATAAATTATTTATTGTTGCATGTTGTAAAAAGCATATTTAAAATCACGCTAAAAAACCAATCTAAACAATGAATATTAAAAACCTAGTATACCTATTTGAAGAAGTGTTACAAAATTTCAGTTAAGTTTGTATAATGTAATGCTACAAGTACCTACATATATTTACCAACTTCGAATATTGTAAAACTTCTTCTATTGCTAATTCTAATACAGATATTCCCTGGTCTAATTTGGTCATACATGAACCTGCTTAGTTACCTCTGTTTTGCCTTGTCTGTGGAATTCAGGAATAGGTCCGTCCGTTGTACCCATGGTCTGTAGGCATAATGGAGCCAAGTAGAATATGTGGTGATGTGACCGGCTCGAAAACCTGGCGATTCTATGCCGTTTTAATCGCTACTTACCTACTGCCGTCGCCCTCAATATTGAATAATATGACATAACTAAGTAAGCTTGTACTATTTGAGTAGGTACCTAGTTGTCGCTGATTATTTTGTCGATATTAAGCGTGATGTCAGAGGCGATTTAAACGCCTGGAACGCTACTTTCGTCGTAAGTTCTTCAGTCCTCATGTAACCCACTAAGTATTACCACCGTAAACTATGTAAACGGCACCCAATTCCAACGGCTGTACCAGTGTACCTACAGATGATGTTTTTATTCAGAGTGGCATTTACTTGCAGGAACATTAATTACGAAGTTCTATTTTAAGAAGGATGATGTGCATAATTGAATAAACTGAGATACATATTTAGACTTATGTAAATCTAATACGATATAACGGTTTGTTGCGCAGTGTGTATAAAATACCTAATATCGATGAGAGTAGCCTTATGCCTATACCTACGAATTATAGGCAGAGATACTGTTATAACAAAAACGTGCAAAATTTCCAGTGAAAAAGGTGAGATCTTTACCTGCTATCAAAAAGTGAGATCTGTTATCAGTCATCAGTAAAAATATATGTTCTCATGAAGCAGCAGCTGCTCTGATTGAACAATCATATCGAAGCTGCTTCGATATGATTGTTCAGTCAGACCGTAGGTACAGTAAGTACGATTGATTATTTAGTATGCAGCAATGTATCTCTTGTCGTTTGCATTTCTGATCTCTCCCGATGACTAAAGAATTGCCGAGTGTCAAAGTGGAAATAATTGTACACTCATGTTTGACTCAGATACCTACTGCGAAGTTACAGTAGGTAGAACAGGATACCTCGAGTCGATGCCACTTAACGGCCAGCTCACACCCCTGCACGGCATGGCAGTCAGTCTTGCGGTCCGCTGCCTTGTATAACTCTAGTTGCAGACTGCCGGGCAAGGGTATGAATGGGTCCTTTAACAAAGCTGATCGATTTGGTGCCCGTCGATAGTTTACCGGTGGTCGGCCAGGATTTGGAAAATATAGTTTGGACGGGTATTGCTAGGCGGCGGTGGCGCTGCGCCAGCTGAGGGCGCCTCGTGGTGGTGGGGGTTGCTGGCAGGCGGCGGCCTGGCCGCGGGCGGCGCGGCGGCGTGGTGTCGGCGCCGCCGCCCGCGCCGGCCGCCGCCGCCGCCGCGCCCGCCGCCAAGGCCGCGAGCGCCGCAGGCTTGCGCCGCTCGCCTCGCCGCGCCCCGCGACACAGTATGACGAAGCGCCGGCGCGAGACGCCGAACACTTACGCACCGATAGATGAATACACGACTTTAAAATACGCCTTGTTTTATTACGAGATCACCTACCAGTCATACACGTATTAATTGCATAGTTACAAAACGAGGAAGTCAAGCGAGATCAGTTCGCCCGCCACAATGGGCTAGACGACTAAAAAAAACTGTTTAATCCGTCAGTTAGATTATTCAAAAATATTGTACACGTATTTTTTCTTTTGTTTGACAAACAAAAAATGGCGAGGATAGAGTGCTTAGAAGTTTCGAGTGACGTCACTCCTAGGTACAATTTTCACCTAGTTGTGACGTCACAAGCCCCCAATCCAGAAGTTTGATGATCTATAACTTTGTCGATTTTTTATATTTTGTTAAACCAAAAAATACGTGTCCCATTTTTAGGGTTCCGTAGCCAAAATGGCAAAAACGGAACCCTTATAGTTTCGTCATGTCCGTCCGTCTGTCTGTCTGTCTGTCTGTCCGTATGTCACAGGCATTTTACTCAAAAACTACATGATGGATATTGATGAAATTTGCAATATAGGTGTCTTTTATGAGCCGCTACTTAGTTTGGTATATAAATAATTAAAATAAATATTTTTAGGGGGGGCACTCCATACATGTTAAAGACAGTAAAACATTTATTTTTCAGCAAATATCAACGTGTGGTACATAGTTCGACAGCTCTTTAAAAAACACTATAAGGTTCCTAAGTAATGTTTTGATTAAGTGAATGTATTTGGAAATAATCGCTCCGAAAGTTGTGTAAATTGTGTCCCCCCCCCTCTATTTTCTAAACCGTGCGCCCGAAAAATATGAAAAAAATCACGAAGGTAACGCTTAATTAATACTTTCAACGAAAATTATTTTCAACAAGATCGAATGTACCGTTTTTGAGTTATTGCCGATAAACTGCGCTTCTCAACAAAAGGACGTAATTGCTATGAAGATACGCTCTTTTGTTGTTGTACTTTCTTACATCGTATTTTTTACCTTATAGTTACGGCTATGGAACCCTACACGAGCATGGTCCGACATGCTCTTGGCCAGTTATTTTCCATAATTTAACTGACGGACTAAATAGAATATATAGTTTCAACCCTGTCGTCATCCCTATTGGTCCGGACCATTAGGATAGCAACTAAGGGTTCCTAAAAACTATGCATATTTGAAGTAATTGTTAACAAACCTGGATAGCGATTTAGAGACGATTGACCAATAAAAACTTGTTTAAACGTCTGGAAAGAAGCAGAATTTGTGAGTACTCCTCCCACTTCTTTTTTAAAACCCCTCTACATAAACCAAGAGTTTTCATAAAATTAAACCGTTGTTGAAAGAATCAAACAAGCTTTCAATAAATTAGTTAAGAGTTATTTTTGCTTGTACTAGATTTGCGCATTGTGAGTTTTTTTTTTGACGCCGAGTGTATTTAAATCTAGACACGCGGTAGCGTGTCAAGCAAAACTGGCTAGCCAGCGCCGAGTGTAATATTACACGAACCACTTGGTGCCACTTTTGACCCTTCTTTAACTCAAAACCTCTTTAACGTAAACACATAAAACTACGTGTGTTTAATTATATCCATAAGGACATCTAGAAGCCCAAATTTCATGAAGCTAGCTCAAACGGTTATAAAGATATGAAGGTCAAAAAGTCGTAAATTTTAGCACTGACTGACTGACTGACTGACATATAGTACCTAAACCTAACCTACTTCCAGATGACCTAGAAGGATGAAATTTGGAATCCAGCTCGGTAATTATGTGTAAGCGTAAGAAAAAATCTAAAAATAAAAAAAGTTAAAAATAGGGGGGCCCCATACGATTTTTTTTTAATTGTATCGTTGGAACCGTTACAAGCAGATATTTGATCCCAATATATGTATTATTATATTTGCTATATAACAGAAATATAAAAATACTTTACAAAAAGTAATGATATCCCACCAAAAACATAAATGTAAAAAAGGAGAGCCAAGTTCAATACAAAAATTATGCTTGGCTGTGGGCTTCGCCGCAAAAAGAATGGAGGTAGTATATGTTGTATGCAAAATCAAAATATCTATTTATAGGAACAAAATAACATTACCTATGAACAAGTATTCAACTCTATTTCTTTGCCAAATCAACCTACTTTAAGATCTCACATTTTTAAATAACAGCAATTTTTATAGGTATCCAATAAAGCAAAGAAATAGAGTTGAATACTTGTTCATAATGTTATTTTGTTCCTATAAATACATATTCGGATTTTGCATACAACTTGGGACTCATTTAGATCTCCATTCTTTTTGCGGCGAACGAAGCCCACAGCCAAGCATAATTTTTGTATTGAATTTGGCTCTCCTTTTTTACATTTATGTTTTTGGTGGGATAAAATGTACCTCAATAGATCGAGAGTACAATAAACTGAATTTGGACTTGCCGTAGAGCACCTCCCTAGCAAACCCAAAATTTAAATTAAGAAATTTCACGTAAATACTTTGTAAATACTTACTTTTTCAGCAAATAAGAGGCCGAAAATATCCCTAAAAATTCAGGGTTTGTAGGTAAGGTGTACCTATTATCGCAGGGATATCACTAATAGTCGGTGGTATCAACCGGAATAGTGATTCCAAAGGATACCACCGGTGGTGTCGTTCTGGTGGTGTTGAGTGAAACGAACGGAAACTCGCCTGTCGGCTCGTTTCATAAGCCCACACTCGTATTTTAATGCCTAATTATACAGTTACATAAGTACACTGCTTTATCTACACACATAAATGATGTGTTCAAAAGCCGCAAACATGGAGACTAGATATACAGGATGTCCCTAAAACCAACGTCGATACCAAAAAGGCTTATAGAGCAGCCCATAAGACACCAGATTAAATAAATTTGACCTCAGTAAAAATCTCTTAGTTTTCGACCAGGACCTTAAAATAAATAGCCGGACGGAGGCTCGCCAACAGAGAACTGAAGCCATTTCTAATGCGCCGGCTGCTTGCACTTACGAGCCGCACGTACACGTCAACTAGTTTTTTCCTATTCCGAGACACACACAGATAGGTAGCCGGCCGATTAGACATGTTTCAGTTCTTTGTTAGTGATGCTCCATCCGTATTTATTTGAAGGTCCTTGGTTTTCGAGATATTGACGATTTTGCAAAACTCGTGCTAAATGATACCCAGACTAAAATATCAAGTATTTTTTAAATCTATTTTTTGATATGGGTTTCCAAAGAACTATGCTATTGGACGTAATTCCTATTTCTGTTTATTTCTTCATGCTGTGACCACAGTAGAATATCAAAAAATAATTTTCGTATTTTTCCGAATTTCACCTTGATTCCAAACGAGGGTGGTGAAAAAATGTGCCAACATAAGCTGGCACATGACGTAAAAAAATAGCGCATTTATTGTAGTTTCTAAAATGGTATAACATTTACTAAATATTGTAATAGTTTTTGAGATATTTTTTTTTTCAAAAATAACCTGTAAGTAGGTACTGAAGTTTCTATTCCATTGACTTGGCGCTCAACCAGTCGACCAAAAATTTATCTAAATGTCTGACTATTTAATTCCAAATAAAAGGCCCTTTGATCGTCTTCTCGTTAGGAAGTTATTTCAATACAGTTTATTGATTAATGGATATTTTTGGTCGCTCGTTCCCAAAATACCGCATTCCTAAAATACACTTTTTTTAAAATACCGGATTCTCGATACACCAGATTCGCCGTATACAAGATTCCCAAAATTACACACCCAACAAAGTGATTTAGATCCTTGAGTAACTTACGATTTTATAATCTACTGTAACGGGAATGTGGTAAGACAGGAATCTCATAAATCGAAAATCTGGTTTTTTGAAAAATGTGGTATTTCGGGAATGCGGTATTTTGGACACGAGCGTTTTTGGTGCTAACGGACCTACTTTGACGGATGATTACGTTAAGTTTGCACCTAATTTGTAAGTAATGTCCAGGACGCCAGGTGCAAACTTAGTTCAACCGGATCGTATGAGAAATTTGATTGTGCTTCATACATGTGAATGCACATTGAGAGCACTAACCTTAGGCACTACTTTCACCCTTGAGTAGGCAGCCATTAGCTAGAACTGGAAATGCACCCGCCAACCTGACGTCAGAATCCCTTTATTGCTGTAGTACCATTGAATTGTACCATCAATGGAACTAGTGACACACTTGTATCTCGTTAGTTCCATCGATGGTACTAGAGACACATGGTGTTTTTAGTACCATCGTCCGATAATACTAATAGTACTAGTGACACACTGTTCTTTTCAAGTACCATTGGGAAAAATAGTGGCCACTTAATTATTTCCGATATTATCATAGTCTATGCAATCCACTTTCATTGACTTTGAAAAGTGTCAACTTCCAGGTTGTGCGTAAATAAATGTAATAAACGGGTGAAATAATTAATGATTCTGTTGCAAGTTTTATAGTACGAGGGCGTGGAAAAGTATTGTTGTATTTAAGTAAAAGCGAAACATGATCTATAACAGGCTTAGAGCAACACGCGAGATAACAGGGTCCTAATTAGTGTGATACTACCCAGCACGACCACGGACGATTTTGTTATTTCTTTTGCGGTACATATTCACGAAAAAAAATGTACTTTTTTGTACTATTCATTAAAAAATTTGTACTCGTACGGTTTCGGAGTTGTGAGATAGACGTTGTGGTCGTGCTAGGTAGATGCTACCTGGCACGACCACACTCAGATCGAGGTTAGCTTGATAGTCGAAATAATTGTACTGAAATTGTACTATTTTGTACCGAGTATAAAAAAATTGTACCGCTTCCCAATTTAAAAAAAAATAACTTTTTGTTTCGCGGAGTACAGCCGACGGAAAAGAAAGCGGTACAAATTCACGAAAAAAAATGTACTTTTATGTACTCTTCATTAAAATGTAATAACTCATACGGTTTCGGCAGTGTGACACAAAAGGTGGGGGTCGTGCTAGGTAGATGCTACCTGGCACGACCACACTGACATTGAGGTTAGTTTGATAGTCAATATAAATGTACTGAAATTGTACTATTTTGTACCGTACATAAAATAATTGTACCTCTTCTCAGTTAAAAAAAAAAGTCCCTCGATGGTTCGTGGAGTACAGCCGACGCAAAAGAATGAGGTACAAATTCATGAAAAAAAATGTACTTTTAGGTACTTGTAATCAAAAAGTAATTACTCATACAGTTTCGGCAGTGTGACACTAAAGGTTGGTTAAGGTTGGGTCGTGCTAGGTAGATAGATGGTTCCTGGCACGAATACGCTGATATCAAGGTGAGTTTGATGGTCAAAATAAATGTATTCTATTTGTACTATTTTGTACTTCGCAAAAAATAATAGTACTTCTTCGCAGTTTAAAAAAAAAGAACTTCAAGGTTCGCGGAATACAGCCGACGCAAAAGAAAGAGGTACAGATTCATGAAAAAAAAGTACTTTTATGTACAGTCAGCTGCAGAAATAAGTAGCCCCCCTAGTCATACATCTTAGTATAGGGCGCTACTTATCTCTGCAGCTGACTGAAATTTTCATAAAAAAAAAAACAAATATTCATACAGTTTCGGTATTGTGATACAGGTTGTGGTCCCTTGTTCCTGGCACGGCCACGGTACAATACAAAATAAATGTGCTCAAATTGTGTCTACAGTCTACAGCATATCAAATGTGATAGGGTTATAGCAAAAACCGCTGCCGTTACAGAAGAGGAAAGTAGGGGAAATTTGAAGCCAATTGTTAGCCTAAGGTCAGGCCTAAAAATATGGTAACGAATTTTATTCTAATGCCTCGGCCGGACAATTCTGAAATTTATACTTTCAATATTTATTAGACGCGACTGTAAATGGAAAACAAAACAAGTAGATACAAATCTATCTATTAGCCTTGCATATCCACTGCTGGACAAATAACCGGTCTATATCCCCCACTGGAAACACAAATAGTGATTTTTTTTCAACATTTTATGATGAACAACGCATGATCAGAATCATTAGCTATTGTAAAACATTTTGCAATGCAACTAAACCTACTTTTTTACGGATTTCACTTGCAATAAAACCCAAAGCTGTTTTCATAAATCAAATCTTAAGTCTTATGAAGTTATCAATGATAATTATATAGAATGAGTATAAGATAAAAATGACCTTCGCGTATACCTTTGGATAGGAGATATTTATAGCCCGACTAAATAAAATATCATACATAGATAGAGCACTTCAGCATTATTATATCCTATCTAATTTGGTTGGGTTTCTTTATTTGCTGCCAGTTTGCCCAAATTTACCAGTCACAAGCCGGTGGCAGGCTTCAAAAACGCATACGCGGGTAAGGGACAACAAACGTAACAGTATTTCTCACTTCCACGCGTGGAATTCTGTATAAGTTGCATCATTTCTTTGCTTATCATTCCAATGCCAGGGGGTTGCAATGGTATGACGTTTGTCAAAAACAATTGACAATATTTCAAATTTTCTACTCCTTCATTTTATGAGCTGGATAGAAAATAGGTGGAATTTTAAGCTACCCGTATTTTTTCTTTTTCGTTTTAACTCAATTTTTCAATTAAAAATAGCAGTTTGAAAAGTAGCTCATTCTAAAAGGGCGTATGTAGAAAATGACGTCACTTTCCCAACTAGAATCCAGAGCGACAATTACGATTTAAAAAAACTAGAATCCAGAGCGACAATTACGATTAAAAAAATAACTGTCAGGCGTTACAGCGTTGTCAACATAGGAAGTTCGGGAAGACAACGATGCTTTTGCTCCTCTTATTTGGGCTGGATTATATTTATCACTTGCCGATGTGTACTCCATCATCATAATTTCAACACGCGGCAGATTCGTGCTATCAGCCTGAGAAAAACCTTCTGATGTCTTCATTATATGAAAAAAATCGGTGTCCGGTAAAAGAATGCCAAGTTAATAATGTTTGAATGCGTTATCGGAGTCCAGTGGGAAAGTGCCAAGTCTTTTAAGGTCTTCGAAAACGTGCAAATGAACCAACGGTAAGAAAATTAAACTTCTAAAGCCGCTAAGCAGTTGTAACAATTTTCAAAACAAATAAACGTCAGACGGCAAGTATGTCAGAAAATGACAACCGGATACCATACACTTTTTAATCGTTTCAGCACTAAGGTCTCTCTCGATAATGCAGGGAAAATGACGTCACACTTCCGGTTCACACTAATTGACGATTTTTTCCAAAATGAATGGGAAAAAAAATCCAAAAATATTTTTTTTGAGCATAAAATACAGTTTTACCCAAATGGTTTTCGAATTAAGATCTTTTGAAAATATGAAATGTTGTCAATTAAGGTGGTCGCACACATAACAGCTCGGCACCGGGACGTATCCTTTGTAAGAAGCTCTAACGCGCATTTGTTGGTGTCGGACAGTCGGAGTGGCATAGTCTCGCCTCGGCATAAGCTAGTGAACCGCACCGCAAGCATAGCGTCACGGTATACGGTAGTTTATGTTCCGATAAAAGGTACATCGGGAGTGCGCATGTGTGCGCGCCGTGTACGGACGCACCACAGGCAAGCATTGCCGCGTCGTGGGCGCGTGCTTAGTCAGGGCTGAGTTAAGTGTATTAATTAATTTTATTAACAGTTAAATGAAGTTTTATTTTTTACTACCTAGTATAATCGACGTTTTTCTAAGTAATTGATTATCCAAAATAAAAACTTTTAGGTACTAATAATTCCGACTATACAAACCTTTTACAAATGATGTACCTATACTTTATCTACTTACTAGAATTTACTTTCAAAATGTCGAGACGCAACTATTTACCATTATTTCATATAATCACATACTTACTTACTAAAATTGTATTATAAATAATAGCATTGAATTTGCACTGAGCTCCTGGTCTATGGAGTTCTTTTTAAGTTGCCGACTGAGACACATGCCGCGTCACGTGGCAAGCACAAAGGATGCCGCCGTCCGTCGCCTTTCATAAAGAACGCGTGCGCAGCGGTGGCGATCAATCGAAGTATACCAATTAAATAGAGTACCTAGATAATTATTTTGTTTGACAGTGATGAGTAAAATTAACAGATTTTTTTAAACGTGTACCTACTAATTAAATAGTAGTTGATTCTATTGATACATAAAATGCCTTAAACACGAGAGTGGTTTTATGAAACGAGCCGAAATATCGTTGCGTTACTTACATGTACACGTACCAATACTAATTTATTTAAACTATTATACTTAATAACATTAACATCAGATGTGTGCGATCAGATAGTTTCATTTCATATTGAAATAAGTAACTTTTTCTAGGTTGACCTCGAACGATTGTTCGTTCGATCGAGGTCAACCTAATAAAAGTTACGTTCGTAGTAAGTAGTATTTTACAGAACCGACGAGCGGCAGCCCTGTGCCTTAGGCCGACTCCGGTGTCGCGCGCTCCTAAACGGCGAAGACGAACTACTTGGTTGTCTTTATACTTTGATAGCGTGTGCAATCCGCGGTCACCGCGCTTACATCGCGTCACCTCCGGGTGGATTTCAGAGCGTGTCAACCGCCGTCATCACCATTCCCGAAATTTCGACGATTCTTTTTAAGAATGTGTCCCATTATTTTGATAAAATCCGAAAATGGTACTCACTTTTTTCATGTTTTGTACAAAAAATATACCTACAATTTTTAAAAAGATGTCATCATAATATCGAGGTTGGTGATGACGGTGGTTGAAAGGCTGTGAAATCCACCCCCCGCGCTTACGCCTCGCCCTCGGCGACGACTATCGCCCGCCCATGGTACCTACATGAAAAACGGGTATTTACTTCCCAATTCTGTCAATTTTGTCCTTCCACATGTTGCCATTTAGTGCAAATAAATTATCTAACCGTTTCTTCAATTATTTGCTGGTAAAAAAGGGAATGCTCTGTTATTAAAATTAAATAGTATTCCTTTTACCGAAATAAACGGGTCATTTTTTTTTTAAAGTTGTACACTAACTTTTTTTTTAGATCTGAGAAATTTTACATCTTTTCTACTCAGAACAGAATCACGCGTCTCTGATAAAAGAAAAAAGTGTCCCAAATTTTTATGGGTATTTTTTAATTGATTATGGGTACTTACTAATACATTTTCTTACATTATTAAAGTTCTTAAACTTAATCGTGACTCATTAATTTCTGAGCTCGGAAAGAACACACAGATATGTTTTCTTGTACCATGCTGCCGCTTATTTGCTTGCGTATGGTCTAGGGCTCGCGCTCGTGTCCGGGTTTCGTGTAAACGTTTCTATTACCCGTTTCTGAGTAACACGGACACGGTTTTCTGGCCCGTTCCGCACGGGTAATTAGGAAACGTGTAATTAAGATCCGTTTCCACGGGTACACGGGTACCCGAAGAAACGGATCTTATCTACCCGTGTCTCCGGATCCGTCCTTAACGAGTAGCGAAGGTACAAATCGTGGTTCGAGCTACAAATTAATAGACACAATACGTATAAGTTTCGAGCATATCTTATTCCGTGGTGTATAATATGTAAAGCCGAAAGTCAATAAACAGTCTATTGGGCTAAGGGTTCGGCCTTTTAAGAGCAGGTAGTTTTTGCATAGAATACGAGTAGACATTTTTATATAAGACTTCGAAGTTCAAATACTAGCACTTTTTAGGGTAAAAACGAGACCCTATTATTAAGAGTCCACTGTCTGTCTATCTGTCTGTCCCTAGGCTGTATCTCACGAACCGTGATAGCTAGACAGTTAAAATTTTCACAGATTATGTATTTCTGTAGCATCTATAACAACAGATACAGAAATGGTACGGAAACCCTTCGTGCGTGAATCCGACTCGCACTGGCTGGTTTATTTATTTATACAAAATAGAGTTACGTTGATATATTTTTTTACATAAATAAAATAGTTAAATAATTGTACTTACTCGGTGGTCGTCGGGTTTGTTGACTTATGGTGAATTGTTAATAAATGTATTCCAATCGCTCCTGTCGTCTATATAGTAGTCCTGATTAATATTACAAGAAATCTCGTTGTTTGTGCGATAATTGAACAATGAGCAATAAGCTTTGTCATCGACTCTTGTGGCAAAATTCCACACCCAATTTCTTCTATTTTTTTAACATTTAATAACAATCTATCGCATTAACAGTATATAACAACAAAACCAAACACAACTAAACAAAAAAAAACGATTTTAAAATAACTTGCAACGAAACTGTATTACTCTGGAACTGGAATCATAGGTACTAAAAAACAACTAGACTAGGTACCTTATTTCCAAAATCTTACCCATTTCTTGTTCATTCTAATTGTTTTTGCTCTGCCTTTTTTCATAGTAAACTACTTGTTAGTGCGATGCGGCTCCAAATCAATAGAAAACATTTACTTATCTAATCTTTTAAGATTTTGCCGGGGTTTGTTGAAATTTTTGGTGCATAAGTTTTAACCTTATTGCTACGACATAAAGCTTATAATTGGTAGTCGTACTTGTGATGATGGTTTGGGAACCTGCTTCTTTGTTCGCTTCGTTTCGTCAGACAAAAAGGCGTTCGGCGTTCAAGTTTATTACCTTAATTCTATTGTGAAAGTCACTCAAGTAAACTTGAATGATTACCAATTTTAGGATTTATCTTAAAGAAATAAGCAATCTTATCGCAAGTTAACTAAGGTAACATGGACTTTGTGGTTCTCGGGTGAAATTCAGTTATGAATAATCACATGATAATGGCGCTTATGTTTATCTTTTTTGCGCCATTGGCAGATGTTTGTTGTTTTTGCGAAGTAATTCATAATTATATTCTAAACTGTTATTTTTAATTGATATTTTAGTATATCTGCAAACCATATTCGTCACATATCTGATATGCCATTATAAATAAAATGTTGTTTTTAATTAATTGACTTAGATAAGACGCAATAGGTTTTAATTTTATTAAATCAAAACCTAACACATCAGAATAAAGTTTCTAAACTAAGTACGAGCAGATTTAGAATAAATTACAGCAGACAATGTAGAATAACGATGCCTACTTCGATTTATATAAAAAACATATTTTAAGTAGTTGTGTCACGGTTTACCTTTATTTGGTACTAAATTAAAGACTGCTATACTATATTTAAAAACCTAACTATATATTTACAACTCAAAAATCATCCAATCCGCATATTGCAACTATAATAAATATAATGTATTTACATACAGACAGAATCGTCTGCGCACATTTACTATTAGATAAACTAGTTACGAATACAATGAGTGACGTCACCGACTCGCGATAAGAACGCGGCCGCGACCAGCGAAGGAGACACACACGCCACTGGACTATTTGCATTACGGCAAGGACCGCGACAGGTCAACCACTTTAATAACCATGGGATTTATTCCCAAAGATTTTCTAACTATGATGGTGTGACAGATACTAAGTTTTGGAGTGAACCATCAACACCTATAACCTGTGTTAAAATTAAGTGCCAGTATTTCCCCGAATCGGGTGAGTGTTGTGAATATTTTACTACTTAGATTAAGTTAACATAGATAGTTATAAATCACTTTACATGTAGAAAATATTAAAAATATAACTAGTTCTCACTGTACATTAGTCTAAATCATGTTATAACATTATCTGCCATTTGAATCATGCTGGGACTATCACGCTTCTAAAGGCTTCTAGAAATACCATCTACCCACTTCATAAAAAACTCATGTAATATTAGCTAAATTACATTATTTCTAGCTAATTAAATCGTAATGTCATATAGAATCGCAGTATAATGCAACAATAATGCTTTTGGGCATATTGTTATTAGTTTAGTACATTTCTTCATAAGGTTTTGATAATTTCATTTCATACTTTGCTTAATCATGAAACCGTTGATTTTGTTTGTGACTGCCACATCTTTTGATCACCATTAAATGCTTTGGGGTTCACTAATATAGCCCACTAAAACGCGAGCATATTTATTCAACAATAAATCCCGATGTCGCAGTCACTTACATGAATTTGGACTTTTTGTGAAACGACTATTTTCCGGGAATTCCAGGGACCAAGTTTGGGGTTTGATTTGGAGCTCACCAACCTTCACGCGCATGCTCCTGCGCGTATCCGGTAGACCTGCGTAGCAGACCCGAATCCCGGAACCTCGAACTCCCGCTTCCACATCTACGTGGACTACGTGCCGTTGAACAGTGCAGGGAAGTGACCCCAATTACAGGGACGTTGTTTCATACTAAATGCCAGCCAGATATAAACCCGCGACCTAGTCGAGTCTACCTTTAATTTTTAATAAATAATTGTAAATTTTATTTCGGGTTGTTTAATTTCGACCGTCTTCAATCTACCTACATTCTTGCGACGCTAAAACGTCACAGTTGGCTAAATATGATTTTCCAACACGGTTACAAACTATTATTAAACATTCGTACGCCAAAAGAGTTCATCTGAAGTCAGCATTAAATAGTAGATATTGTGTGCCTTGACTCCGACTGTTTCGGTTCGTTCGTACCCGTTCGGGCCGGTTTTAAATACACGTGTACCCGCCGTCACGTAGAACGGGTACGGGTACCGGAAACGTTTCTGAGAAACGTTTTCGGTACCCGGCGGGTCTGTGTAATCCGGGTTCTTAGTACCGCCGGTCTTAAGAACACGGGTATCCGTTTCGGCGTGTAGCACGTGTAGCGGGAGCCCTAGTATGGTCGTCGTCTCGTTGATGGCGAAACGATGAGCTGAGGCCGTTCCGTTCCGGTGCCGAGCTGTTATGTGTGCGGTAACCTTTATAGTTGTCTTCTGCTTCTGATATTTCCTGCCAGTTTTACTACGTTTAAAAATAATCTTCGTAAAACTGGCATATAAAGATTCTGAGTTTAAAAATAATTATTTTTGGTATCATTCTAATAATTGTCATATATTGCAAACCTTTGGACCAATACTATATTTATTATATTATGTACATATTATTACTGTTGTAAAATTGTAGGTACTTACATAATATAATCAATTAGGATTGCAGATTTCTTACATAATTAATTATATAGCACAGTGCCATAGTAGTAGTAAATGTGTTAGGTAAATATAAGTAAATATATCAAAATGATGATTATTGCTACTACGGTTCATGAGTTTTATGATCTAGGGACAAACCATCTTCCTATTTTCATTTCATTCGCTAACATGTCGTCCGTCCTTTTCTCACTTACGAGAAGAACGACACGTTGAGAGAGACGGCAACAATAACAAACATTCTGATAGGAAATTCCTCTTTTATTTTAAAATCGACATAAATTCAAGATAATCATCGCCAGATCTCTAAGTAAGTTTTTATGAATAAGACCTAGACTTAAGATTTTCTAGCTAGACTTATCTGGGGGCACGGTAGTGCCCCCGCCACGCCGAGCCAAACAAAGGCACGGCCGTACCATCCTTTTCTCGAAGCCATTCAGGCCATTTTCAGCCTTCCGTAATTTTGTACTGGCTAAAGCTAGAACACTGAAATTTCAGGGATATACAGGGTGTCTGGGCAACGATGTCGGACCTTTTAAGGGCGTATAGTACTATCGATCGTATCGATAAATCTCCAAGCGGAAATCCGCGCGATTTTTGAGTAGATGGTAATTAAATAGCGGCAATTTAAACATTTCAAATAACTGAGCACGGGCGCACGTGGTAATTTTGCCATTATGTGTCCATTATCCGTCCTACAAATGCAAAAAGAGTTTATTGGATAGCTAAATGGGTTACTATGGGGAATCAGATGCGGATGCGGGTGAGGGTGAGAATGAAGATGAAGATTTGCTTTGCTCTCGTGAGGGAGGCTTTTTAGGATAAAAACTATTCTATGTCCATTCTCGGATCTCAAACTTACTTTATACGAAATTTCATCACAATCGATCAACGGTTTATACATGAAAAGGTAACAGATAAACAAGAGTTACTTTAGCATTTATAATATGACTAATATAAGTATAGATTTCCTTTTGCTATGTACAATCAGCGGAGCAATACAACTTCAAATGGGGACATTCTTACCTTTTTTGTAATGGCAGCGGTTTTTGCCATACCACTGTCACATTTGATGTGCTATAGAAGTGTAGACTGTAGCCAAAATTTGAGCATATTTATTTAGCACTATTCTGGTCATTTGATTAAGCTCGATGTAAGTGTGGTTGTGCCAAGAACCATCTACCTAGCACAGTGACCACAACCTTTTGTCACTTTGCCGAAATCGTATGAATATTTCTTTTTTAATGAATAGTGCATAAAAATACGTTTTTTTCATAAATGTGTACATCTTTCTTTAGCGTCGGTCGATTCCGCGAACCATTGAAGTACTTTTTTCTTAACTGCAAAGAATTACTATTACTTCATGCAAAGTAAAAAATAGTACAAATAGAATACATTTATTTTGACCATCAAACTCACCTCGATATCAGCGTATTCGTGCCAGGAACCATCTATCTACCTAGCACGACCCAACCTTAACCAACCTTTAGTGTCACACTGCCGAAACTGTATGAGTAATTACTTTTTGATTACAAGTACCTAAAAGTACATTTTTTTTTCATGAATTTGTACCTCATTCTTTTGCGTCGGCTGTACTCCGCGAACCATTGAAGGACTTTTTTTTTAACTGAGAAGAGGTACAATTATTTTATGTACGGTACAAAATAGTACAATTTCAGTACATTTATATTGACTATCAAACTAACCTCAATGTCAGTGTGGTCGTGCCAGGTAGCATCTACCTAGCACGACCCCCACCTTTTGTGTCACACTGCCGAAACCGTATGAGTTATTACATTTTAATGAAGAGTACATAAAAGTACATTTTTTTTCGTGAATTTGTACCGCTTTCTTTTCCGTCGGCTGTACTCCGCGAAACAAAAAGTTATTTTTTTTTAAATTGGGAAGCGGTACAATTTTTTTATACTCGGTACAAAATAGTACAATTTCAGTACAATTATTTCGACTATCAAGCTAACCTCGATCTGAGTGTGGTCGTGCCAGGTAGCATCTACCTAGCACGACCACAACGTCTATCTCACAACTCCGAAACCGTACGAGTACAAATTTTTTAATGAATAGTACAAAAAAGTACATTTTTTTTCGTGAATATGTACCGCAAAAGAAATAACAAAATCGTCCGTGGTCGTGCTGGGTAGTATCACACCCTAATTATACTACATCGATATATAACACTTAAAAAATATCGATAAAATGTGTGTGTGTATGTGTTGGGCTATCGATCATATATGAAATAGTTACCTCTCCAGCAGTTACCGTTCCTGGAAATTTAAAAGTTTTATAATTCCGACACCTCCAAATGCTGTTATTGTTTTTATACTTGGTGTGAAAATAAAACTCATACCATTGCACAACAATACTTTTCCACGCCCTCGTACTATAAAACTTGCAACAGAATCATTCGGTATCAGCGTAATTCGTCCCATTCGTTTTTCGTTCAATTCGTATTTCGTCTCATTCTATATTCGTCACACATTCTTTATGTATAAAGAATAGTCTTAATAAAGAATGTGTGACGAATATAGAATGACACGAAATACGAATTGAACGAAAAACGAATGGGACGAATTACTCTGATACCAATCATTCATTATTTCACCCGTCTATTACATTTTATTTACGCACAATCTGGAAGTTGACACTTTTCAAATTGAGTGAAAGTGGATTACATAGACTATGATAATATCGGAAATAATTAAGTGGCCAGTATTTTTCCTAATGGTACTTAAAAAGAGCAGTGTGTCACCAGTACTGTTAGTATTATCGGACGATGGTACTCAACACAACATGCGTCTCTAGTGCCATCGATGGAACTAGCGAGATACAAGTGTGTCACTAGTTCCATTGATGGTACAATTCAATGGTAGTACAGTAATAAAGGGGTCAGAATGGCGGACTCACTTCTTAAATATCTCTGGAGTTTAAAGAGCACATTTAGCACATTGCTAGCACTAACTCCTAAGGTATCCACAGCTCCATTTGTATTCTACAGCTCTTAAAGAAAATGTACGCCAAATCTGCACCGGCTTGCCCAAGGATATCTTTTACGCCACGCCACTGGTAGATAAATAAACAAAATTGTATAGGTGGTGCCAAAGGAAAACAAAATATTTAATAAGGCAAACACAGTTTTGCAAATTTATTCCACATATTAAACTGATACAAGGTAGATACAAGTCAGAGTTCTAACAGTACGGATATGCTATGTGGTCGAAATACAAATTAGTACAGCAATAAAGATTACAGAATCCTGAACTTTTACAATACTACTTCCTCACACTAATGTATTTAAGGGAAATATGTAATAAAAAATAAAGCAAAAAACTAAAGCAGGAACACAGTTGGGAAATGTTATCGATTACAGGATTTTACTATTTTAGCCGTAATTGCTAGTGTCGTCGTATAGAGTTTCCTTCCAATTCATTCCAATAATTCATTCGCAAGTACCCTAAGTTGTAAGTATGTCAAAAAACAACAGTCAAACTCCTTATAATATAATAATTACTGCTAAAATACACATCACATCGCAAAATGCGTTCGCAGAAATAAAATATATTGAATAACATGTATTAAAAAAAACAGACAGTCGTCGGGTCGAAACCCAGGCGCGGCCGCAAACAGGCAACCGCGGCCGCGCCGCTTACAATAGAGTATATATTAAACATATACGGCTAATACGATACTTGAAAACGTAAGCATAACGGGAAACTTATATTCGAAACATTTCATAACGTCCTACTTTAAGATTTTTACGGAATCGTCGCGATACAAAATTGAAAACGTGAAATCAAATAAAAAAAAACACATATATAAAGAAAAAAGTAGATCGATCCCGTCATCACGAGGGGTAGGATCGGCGTAAACGTAACGTAACCATGAACCGTGCGCGAGCGGTGGCGGGCGAGTGCTCCCCTGCGCAGCTTGTAGTGTCTCCAGGACAGGGGCTCGCGCGCCGTGCGGCGGTGAGGTGACGTGTCTAGCTCAGCTCGGCGGGCGGCAGCGGCTGCTGCGCCAGCGGCGCGCCCCAACCGCACGCCGCCGCCGCCGCCGCGCCCAGCCGGCGTTTCGTCTCCCCCCCTTGGTTCTGGTGACCCCCGTCCAATTTACGTTTACCTGGAACATCACCAGCATATTTCAGGCGAATACGTCGGGTCATATATGGACTTAGTGAAATACAATGTCCCTAGCTGTTCCCGAAAGTGAATTCTTTTTCAAGTTGATAAGCGATTTATAGACATCGTAGGTAACTAAAACGGCCAACAAATGTGTTTTTTTTGTGTATAAAACTTTTTAAACCTGAAAACATATTAAGGACACAGGAGCCAAATTTGTGGTGCTGAAGTATTAGCGTTAACGACGTACCTACCTAGTTACGAAGACGTGTTGTGAACTAACGTTAGGTATGGGGCCAGGTATTGAATGCTTCCATATCCCATATCCCGTCAGTGTCCCATAATTATTAGATACAAGAAAGACAAATTATATAAGTTGGTTGATACCTAACCTAAGTACACGAACCAGTTTATTTACTGAGTATCATACATTTACTATTTACGCTAATATCTATATTATAACTACCATTCGCTTTGTAGTAATTGTGAACTGTTCGTTATTCTACCTACATGAGTCATGTAGGTAGAATAACGAACAGTTCACATGACAACTCTTCCAAACCTTTTTCTTAGCCAATACAAAAGTGGTACGTAGCCTTTATCTTACATAGTAGTTTAACCCCGTGATCATGACAACTAAAGTTCTATATCATAATATGTTACGTAAAAATTAAGAATTAGGTAGGTAGGTTGACATCAAGAGATTGTAAAGTATTTAAAATAAGAGTAGGTACCTAGGTTTTCTTAAAGAAACATATTTAATTCGGATACGGAGTGTTTTGATTTAGTGAATTTAAAGCGGTAGGCAATCCCCTAAAACTAAGCCAAAACGTTACAGGATAAGGAGACAAGGAAGGAACACGAATATAAAAATAAAGATTCGGACCAAGAAAAAGGAAAGGTAGTAATTTAATAAAGCCAAAAGGTCTTCCACAAACTTGGATGGTCTAAACCAGTCATTTTCAGAGCGATTCCAATTCTATCAGATCTATGGCTAGAGTATTAGATTTACAAGTCATTTGGTCGATTCTGAACAATTATTATGCCGCAATCGGCAGTTTTCACTTCGTATTTCGCCCTGAGCTCTGAAAATGACCCAACCATGGACTCGTCACTCGTGCGAACAGTTCTTTAGCTCAGTTTGTGGTAGCCCTTTGGGTGCTTGTATAACGAAACCGGATTGGATTAAAATGACGCTGCCTCGGTTCATTATGCAAGCACTTTGGAGAGGGAACAGGAAAGGATAGTTACCGATGTATAAACTATGATCCGGATTACACGCAAACCATCAAACATGCTGAAATAGAACGTATCATTTAGGACATAGAAGTGACTAACTACAGGCTTTGATATGGTCGTCCGAGAGAGGAGTCCAATGTCTAAGTTTATTTTTGAATTTTGATTACTTTATTGATTACATAAATGTAAACATTATATTGGGAAGTGTATAAACAATATAGTACCTATACAGTACCATAGATGGGAACAGCGACCTTAAAACAAAGTTTGGTAATGTGAGAGCGTATCCGATTAAGTAGGTAATCTAAAATAGGTATATCCATTCGTTACATATCAGTTCCATTACTTTTTTTATTCAGATATGTAGTTACCGATTAAAGCTGGGTTTAATATAATGTCAGTCTCCTCCACCAATCGTAAAAGACTAAAGAGGTTTATCTGAGCTGCGAATGTCACTTAAGGCGGAGGGCCTCAGCACTCAAGGGAAAGTAAGGTTTTTATTAGGAAAAGAGGTCCTCCGAAGGCAACGCAGATAGCGGTTACCAAGAAGGTTTCAGTAGTATACAATTTAATCCAGATTACCCGGTATGTAATTCGCCGCTTTTTTCGTCAAAAAAAGGTTTGATGTGTGACTAAATGATCTAGTTTTTCTTCTATTAGTTACTTTGCCCGTTTCAATCTTAATTTTAGTGAAATAATAAAAGTAAAAAAGAACCAGATGAGACGTCACTTCATGGTTGTAGAAACAGAGCAGAATGCAACAGGGAACTATGCAGGAGTGTACTTAGACTGACCTGGAAAACTTGGCTTGCGTGTGGGTAGAAAGGTAACATGTCGAAGATAGCTTTATATTGCAATAGCAGTAAAGCGCATTGAGGTGGTATGTGTGTAGACTGACCTGGTAAACTTGGCTTGGCGCGCGGGTTGCCACGGGTGGCGCTGGGCGTGGGCCGGCCACGCGCGCCGCGCCGGGCACCACCACGGGCCCCAGCCGCGCCCGCCGGCCCTCGCCGCGCCCATCGCCCGCCCGTCCCACATGACCCAGCCCCCTGCGCACACACACCGCTCTTCAGATCTCTACCAACACTGTTTATTTGTTTCAGAGGACTGTAAGCGCGTATCGATGCCTTTTGTAACAAAAGAACTTTTCGCACCCTTAGTAATAAACCGGCCTTAGTAATAAAATTGACAATTTATTTTCAATCTTAAAACGAATTTCAATGGTTTTAACTCAATTGTAGAATCATTTTGAATTAGGCCGGTTTATTACTAACGGTGCGTTTTGTTCTTTTAGCTTGCACTATCATTAGAAACAAAAGACAACCATTCGCACATAGGAAAAGCGGAGCTGCAGTCTTGACGGTAAACTCGTCACGAGATTTCAAGAGCAAAGCTGCGCGTTTAGATCATAAAGTTCTATCTTTTCAATTTCACTCTAGTCGAAGAAGAGTTCGATTTGTAATCTGCGATTGCGTTAAATATTTTCAGCGACATTTGCAATAGCAAATTTTACCCAATTTCGACTTTCTAAAAAGGTACGCGGTCGAAATACTGTTTCATGAATTTAAGTGAAATTGAAAGTTACTCCGTAATAATTCAAATTATACGACAACATTCATCTACAGGCCAATAAACTTATTGTGTTTACTAGCCAATTGAAACCAGACCTCTTACTTAGAAAACCAGAAATGTTCAACTAGATACTAAGAACGTTCCCTAACAAGAAGCCTGGTATAGCTTATACTGGGAGCGAACCTATGATTGTTGGCAACTCCCAGATGTGCTTAACCGTTGAATTGGCGTAAAACAAACATGAAAACGTAATTCAAAGATATATGTTAAAGAAATGCAAATCATGACGTTGTGTACTGCCAAATAAAGGGTTAGGCTTATTTAACAGTAAGTGAAGAGTTATTTGTGACAAAATCTATAGGTATTCAACATTTTTTACCGATTGGTAATAAATAGTAAATAATGCGTTAACAGAAAAATTTTAACAAACTACCGTTATATTAGTTTAATGTAATTTGTCTACAACACAGTTAAAAACAAGAACACAAATAACGCTCCACTTACAAGGTGACCAGACAGGTTTATCGCGGACAAAAAACGTCCATCGAAGCATAAGCAGCGGATGCTTTAGATGTGCGACAAACGCCAGCGAGGTACTAATCGGTCAGCTTGCCAATAATACAGACATGCAGACAAGTGTTGGTATCATAGACTTGGGTAAGTCGAGTCTAACCTGCCGGTTCCTAATAATCATGAATTCGTAAAAATAATATAAACAAAGATTTTGATATAATAGCCAAATTTCGAACAGAATGAACACGGTCATTCTCCAGATTTATGTCTAAGAAGTTACAAAGTGTAGAAAGCGTTAGTCAATACAAATCTGAAGTATGCCTGAACAGAATCCTAAGCAAAAATAGGGCGTTGCTCAGTATTAGGTACTTAAGTAACATGCTACAATCGCTAAATTATATAAACAGTCACAATATCAGCAAGATGGGTAACATGAACAGACAAAAACCTGGATTTCGTCTCTAATTTGAATAAATCTCGCAATTCATACCGGTCTCAGGAAAAGCAAATCAAAAATACACGTGATCATCTTACTTCGTTAGTGCGTTTTTCCGCAGGGAAACATATGACACACGCGCGCTTTCATGTCAAACAGATATCTTTATTTTAAAGTACTTTCAAGATAAATATTAAAATAAACAATGTATAAAACAATGAACTTCATGTGACTGTTTTTTATCCATCTAGAATATTAATCCGGTTTATACTATACAGTGTATACTCAGTGATAGGAGGCATCTAACACTAAAATGGCAATAATACAAATTGCAGCATAATAAAAAAGAAACAATCAGGTACCTACTAAAGCTGTAATTAAGATTCTTAAAATAATAATAGTACTTGCGGCTAGATAATGTTGCATTAACATTCAACAGTGTACCTAAATATAATGATATCAATATAAGCTACATCAATGACTATTGGTTTATTCTAATTGAGTCTAACAATCATTCACTAAGTAGGGACTTGTATTTGTCGGTTGGATACCTGAATGCCTCCGGTCAGATCGTAGTAAAGCGAGTTGGCCCTGAGACCGAGCTCGTCGTCCTGGCATTTACCAAGCGGATCAGTAAGTCTTCTTAACATATTTTCTACCTCGTTGCAACAACGAGAAATAATTACAATGTTATTTGAGCATTCCAAGCACAGATCATTCCTTAACAAAATAAATCGACGCACTCTGCTTCCTGTGTCGGAGGATAGAGAATATTACGACAACTAAATAGGAGTTTAAATTATTGAAACTTCTAAATCCAGAGCAAAACTGTTTTCTCAGAAAAAGAACGTTCCGACGGTAGAAACAAAGTTCGCATTATCAGGAAAGTGATGGTAAAGCAACAAGCGTTTAGTGGGTTAGTAATAAAGCGAAGTACTAAGTGGGAGGTGACAAGCGTGATGCGGAGGGTGGCGAGTGGTGCAGAAGAGACGGACACAGAACAAAGAGGAGGCGGGCATGTTAGTCGGAGTGGCCTCGGCCATGCAGACCTGGTGGTGAGATCGGCTGACCAGCCACCCCGCGCCCGTGCTACTACTTTTCCCGGCAAATAGTGACTAGTCCGAGGCTGCGGTGGCCTATTTCGACGAGTAATAACGACCGCATCATATTCGAAACGAAGCCATCGATAATCGCTCCAAATATGACTCGACTGTCATTTGCTTGAGGTAATAGGCACTCCGGCCGCCGCATTGCAATCACCACCGTCAGGCCTACACACTACCGTCTTTACCGAGTCACTAACTCCATTCAAGGACGGGTTTAAACAAAAAATAAAACAAGTAAAAATAATAAGTAGATGTGAAAAAATTTGGCAAATCAATAATCGAAAAGTATAACAATAAATGAGTACAGCGACTAGTGACTAGTAATAAGAGTGATAACATTAGTGAGTGTGTGTGGGACCCACCGGTTGCGCTCTGTTGGGAGGCTGGCGTACGGCGGACGGTTGCGGTGGCCCCGCGTAATCAAAATAGAACTCATCGTACCGGTAAAATGGCTCATTGTAGCCACCTCGGTAATCACCGTACCCGTAATAGTCGTAATCATAATCTATAAACACACAACACACGCCATTTAGAGGCTAAGCTAAACTAACTCTAACTTACAAGCTACCGTGTTGTCGGCCGCGAAGCGAGCCTCCACGACACTCGTACCGGGAAAAGATTAACATGCGAGTAACGGGACGCACACGGACGCGCGCCGGCGCCGGCGGCGCCACTCTCACGCGGGACACGCACCACATGCATCAATTTCTCTATCACAAACCTTCGTCAATCAACCCACAAACAAATTACACAGCAATTTCGAATAGTATCGTTGGATCTCCCCTACTCAGCGGATGAACTACACCACCACCAAAACCGTTTTCAAAGCATGTGAAACGAGATGGGAGACCAGAAACCGTGATGGGTGATTTCTGACATCCGCGTAAAGATATCGATATGTATGCGTTTTGGAAGTTCAAGGCATGCACTGAGATTTGTTAATTCTGTTATTACAAGTAATGTGTTATCACTCCTTTCAATTTATGATTTTTTTCTCAACCAGTGTATTTTGCTTCCAGCTATTCGTTTACGAAACCATGCATCGATATTCGGTTCTAATCATAGCTGTCATCAATTTCTAGCCTCATTAATAGCACAAGTTAATGAAACATGTTTATCGGACGCAACCATACACCTACATTTTCCGCAGTGCATTAGCAACACCTGCGGTAGGATGGCAACACTTATTGGTAAGTCTGGTGTAAAGTTGCGGCCATGTTGTTAGTAGGAAAATAGCAGTGTGCGAGTGTGCGCGTGGAGACCACACCGTGTACTCTTTAGTCAACTGTGTGCCGAAGGTGAAATTAACACCAAATTTTATTAACATACGAATTCAACACATGAAGTGTCTTGTATTATTGCATATATTATATGTTTTACTGGAGTGGGTAATCCGTTGATATCTGATTCCTTTAAGGCGTGGTACCTATTGTAAGCAGTTAAATCTCACCAGCGGCGTAGTTGCGAAAATTGTACGAAATCATGTTGTAGGGTGGGCAGGGAGGCCAAAGAAGGAGATTAGTCCGTCCTTCGTTTGTCTCGTTATGTCGTGCTCGAGGTGAGGGTGCTACACGCTAGGCAGACGACAAATTATACGCGTAAGTGCCTATCACACTTGCGATTTGCTGCAAGCTGCGGGCGAGTTTCCATACAAAACCAGTCGCGGCGAACTCGACATCTGTATGGAACTTCGCTTCTAACTCGCCCGCAAATCGCAAGTGTGATAAGGCCCCAAGAAGTACTTACGTAAAAACTTTCATACCACTATATCGAGCTATAACGACTTTATAATATCGACTTAGACATTTATTTACACGTTACATGCCATAACTATTTGCCAACAAGTCAAGTTTGAGATGCTTCCGTGATCTATTGATCAGCATATTGACAAGGACGTTATGCGTGATACGCAACATTTGAACACCATGGTTACTTCCATTGTCCATGTTCTTTCCTTACAGTCGATATGACACTATGGTTAGGTCATTAGGCGCCCTCGGTGGCTTCAAATATCTCCAGGCAATTGAATTCAAATTCATCCGTGTTAACTATCTATTAAAAATATCCTTTTAATTCATTTCATTTTTTAATTTAATAAATTGGTTCCGCCGGACATGGTCCTGCCCAGTGGAGTCCATAAATGTAGATTACAATAAATAAATAAATATTAGGGGACAATCTTACACAAATCGAACTAGCCCCATAGTAAGCTCAATAAGGCTTGTGTTATGGATACTAGACGACGATATATTTAATAGATACAATACTTAAATACATAGAAAACATCCATAACTCAGGAACAAATATTCGTGCTCATTACACAAATAAATACCCTTACCGGGATTCGAACCCAGGACCTCCTGCTTCGTAGGCACTAGGCAGTGTCACTACCAACTAAGCTAAAGCGGTCGTCGTAGATGTGATGTTTTAATAGTTTAATACCTATGCAAATTATTTTTTGTGTTTGTTACGAATGGCAGTCAACGTGTCATAAATTCTGTCGAAGTTTAACTACCTAGCCACTCTAGCGTCCGCTACCCACAACCCGTTTCACAGTAAATCGATGTAAAATTTAATTCAATATGTTTATAATTATTGTCTAGAATTTGAATTCATAGAAAGTAAAAATCCATGAAAAACTGCGATTAATATTCGACTTTAAATAAATGATAATTAAATGAATCAAATTCTAGAGTGGGGTAACTTTTTTAAGATATTATTTTACCGACACCGATCCATAATTATAAATATTGTTCGTAATCAATAGAGTACAATAAATAATTACAATAAATAAATAAACAACAGTTATACACTAAACGTCAATGAGTTGACTGAGTTTGTGAGTAGGTACTACTCATTGAGAAGGTAATGAAAGTTTATACAGTGTGTAACTCTAATACGGGCGAATATTGAAACGGTGGTAAGCATAGGAGGACCTAAGAAGTATATTTAGATAACTTTTGCTTAAAACTACAATGAAAATATTTACCATACAAAATAATTCGGCCCGCAATGTAACGCAACACATTCAAGTTGACAGACACGCTAGTTGACAGTTGCTTTAAAAAAGCTCGTATCTCGCAATGTCATAACAAGCATGTATGCGGTACATTACTGCTCGGTAAATTTTCAAAAATTAATTACGAGGTCAGTATTAAGTATAATTTAAAAAATCATATTAATTAATGATAACAATACTAAACGCTATATCTGGTTTAATTGTTTGCTCGTATTAGACTTCCACGCTGTATTATTGAAGTGCTGTGTTTAAGGAAATCACAAAAATAAATTAAGCAAGGAGATTCAATAACTTCAACGTTCCTACATATTTCATTAAAAGTGATAGATGCACATACAGTTGATGCAATAATAAACATAGGTACGTAAATCGAATACATTGTACAGTCAGCATAAACTGTATCGAGGGATAAACTTAATTTGACGTTGGAAAATGTTCCTGTAATATTTAGGTTGATATTGATAATCGGTAATTATAACACATTTTTCTGTTCATTAACTTCGAAGATAATACGGGATAACTCAGTGGTATTATTTAGAATGTTTTCCTAAATTTTAAAATAAAAACTACATGGCTAAGGAAAACGGCTCAGGCCTGAAATATCTGTTTTTCCTTCTATATTTATTGACAGATTTTCAAGATTTAAAGAACGTTATGAAGCTTAGTAAATTGTTTATACTTTTGTAGTACATTTGCATAACTTAGTGTTTTTAGTTTTGCTGTAAAACCTAAATTTCCGTATTTTTCTTTTGATATTGAAAATATTGTGTGAATAATTCCTAAATTTATGAAAATCAAATGTAAAAGTCATTTATAGTACATCTAATTACCTTTCATTTGATATCTCTTATGTGGATGTGAGATGTGTAGTTTTGTCACAATTAAACATTTTTAAGATACGGGAGCGGCTAGAAGAATGACGTCCTATTCGGTGACCTTGACCTTTCAGAGACTGTCTCCCGGCAGTTTTGGAGTCCAGAGTACATGCCTAATATCATACTAAAATTTGGTGCTGGTATCCGGATGTGAACTTTTTTCCGTAACTCGGGGCACTACGGAGCCAATTGGCTGTGACAGACGGACAGACCGACAGACACCGTGACTGATCCTATGGAGTCCGATTCCCATTTTCGCAGCTTTCCGCAAATTATAATATTTTCGTTTTAGAATGTTCAAGATAATTTAGAAAGATATGGCATGTTCACGATTGCCGACATTTTGGAAATAAGTCTTTTCTGTATTGCAAAATTTTAAAGAAGGTGAACATTTTGAGATTGCTGACATTTTGGGAATAAGCATATTGTGAAAAGCGAAAATTGTACAAAAACTGGCATTTTTCGAGGCACATTATAAGAAGCTGACATTTTGCGAAAATAGTGCTGACATTATGAAAAGCAGACATTTTGGGAAAAACGTTTTAGGAGAACGGACATTTCAGGCCTGAGCCGGGAAAATAACAAAACGATTTTGGAATACACAAATTAGGCCGTTCCATTAGATACCCCATTTGATATAATAGCCCTACTTTAAATTTCCGACCCCCATTCCGGCCCCTTTAACAAAGTAAAAAGCTGTAAGTCCAGTAGGTTCGGGTTAGCGTTTTTAACTCTATTCCAAATTTCAAATCGATAGCGGCAGTAGATTCTGAAATATCTGGCTGTGACAGACGGACAGAGAGCCAGTGTCGCAACTTAAGGGTTCCTTTTTTACCATTTGTGTACGGAACCCTAAAAACTTTTATGACTATAAAACAGCAAGGGCTCATAATTTGGCATTCAAAGAATTTTATATAGTTATTTCTGAATGAAAAATAAACAATAAATAGGAAATACGTGTACAACTATACACATTTTGCTTCGAGAGGAATCTATACCTATCACAAAAAAATATTTGAAAAATAACAAGACAATATTTTACATCTATCACTGTTAATGAGCGCTATAGGTAGGCAACGTTTCAAGTTTGTATAATATCCAGGTGTTGTAACTATTTATTTAGTGTCAAAATCAAGTACCTAAAGGGCATTACTAACAAATTCTTAAGACCTACGTTATTAACATATAGATTTAATCCGGAATATATGAATTCAATTATGTTAATGTGATAAATAAATATTATATAATGAATATAATAAATATTGTACGGATAGGAGCCTCATCAGTAAATTTAAATTGTTACATAAATATAGCTAACCCATATGTCTCAGAACGAATATCGGAAACGACATCGCAATGTGCTGTGTTACCATTATGTAGTCTTATGTATAGTGTATCATGTCGATAGCGTTACACGATATAACGCAATATTGACACAGTGTCAGGATTATCAAGTATCAAATATCAGGAGCATCAATAAGGTCCAAATCGCGCCAGACAGGAGTTTCATTTAGATCTAGAATTTGTAGCCGTCAAGGCGCGCAGTTGACACGCCAATGTGACATTTCAATCGAGAGGCTCACTAGGTACAGTCAACAACATAAATATATATCTTTACGGATGAAGTGATAACATTTTCTAAAATTACAATCATGTCAGGATCGCTCCTGACATAATTGTTATTTTAGAAAATGTTGTTTAAGAGTTGTACATTAATTTTTGTCACCTTGGTAACACATATATATTTATGATGTTGACTGTACTAACAGTCAGCTACTGCAGGAATTACTGCTGAGAGACTAAACAAAACTCCTGCCCGTTAGGGTTGGGTACCAGGACAGTGATGTGCAGTGAGGTACATCGCACGAAAAGGCCATGTCAGTAAAGAAGGATTTACATTTTTTTAAATTCATATCAGGCAATATATTTATGGTCGTGAAATAAATTAACGTAGCTCGTCAGTATAAATATCGTGAGTAAACAATTTTTCGATTCTGATAAAGATATGTATGATCACAGAAGTAGAAGATATGGCCTAAGGAAGACTTTCACTAAATCCACCGTGTTTAGGCTCATTTCATTAGTTTTGACATACTTACAGTTATCGAATCTAAAAAAGGTAAAGTCGGCAATAAAAGCCTGTCTCCTAAGAATCTTTTTACAGAAACTTATTCTTAATGAAACCAATTTTGAATAAGTAAAAAATAAACAAAGCGCTAAGGTTGCCGCCCCATATCCTGGCAAGAGTAGGTGAACTGGCAGTCGCTCATACAAAATGGTGTTTTTTCAAAAACGTTTCTCGAGTTTTTCTTAGTCATATATACCTATCATATAGTTGTATGTTATGTACCTAATACTAACCATACAAAATTGGTTCACTGAGAAAATGGGACGGTAGATTTTAGGCCGCATCTTAGATTAAAGTGATGAGTCGATTTACATTGCGGCCATAAATAACTCGCCAGCCCGAAACATTTCAATTTGCTTTGTTGTAAACCTTGCTCACTGACATGCCCGCTTTTTGCCCGATTGCGATGTAGGGTGATGTATCAATGTGTAGTGTGGTGCAGTGTGATACTGACCGTAGTCGCCGCGGGCGCAGGGCGGGCGCGGCTGCGGCTGCGGCGTGCGGCCGCGCAGCGCGCCGTGCACCGGGGAGCAACTGCACCAATCAAATCTGACATTACACACACATCTATTACCTCCTAAGTTATTATTCTATACACTCAGCAAAACCACTGAAATACGATGCGAGATCTTATAACATCACAATCACACTTGCTTTGTGTACTCATCTTCGCGATTTTCCTACATTAACAAACGCCACCTTGACATTTTAAAGTCACGTACCAGTACACACGTACAGATGTAGTGCAAAATGTTTTATACAAATTCCCTAAAATGAATAAATAATGAAAACATACAAAATAAGCAATAAATTCATATCATAATCATAAACAATATGACATCTAAAACGCCCCAAGCTAACGCGCCAACAACAATGAATGGGCATCGCCCTAAGCCCACATAACATGGAAATGCGTAGATATCATAGGGCCGACTCCCACGCAGCATAGGGCAAGGGGCGGGGCAACGGTATGGGCCCTTTAACGCCCTTTGCGGTATTCCGCCAATGGGCTGCATTGGTTGCATTGCAGTGCAGCTGTCGTGTCAGCGATAAATTAAAATTCCGTGTCGTCGACAGATCACCCAACCATGCCAAAACAACATTTAATACTAAGACTTAAGGCATATATTTGTGCATTCTTATCGGTTAGAGGTTTTAACAAATTTAGAGACGGTTCCTGACATTACCTACTGACATATCCGACTTTAAATTTAGAAGTTAACGCCGACATTTTTAAACTCCTGAATTGTAGTAAGTGCTTTTTATATTGCCACATACTTTATAACCAGTGTCTAAGCCTAAGAATAATTTAGGAAAAAAGATAGGAAAATTTTGCGCCCGTACATCACTACCAGTATCACTTACCTTATACACCCTATTATCAAATCACACAAAGAATCCACTGTTCCTTGACAAAAACTGTTGATTTGTTGTGTATTTATAAAAACAAAACATACAATGAATATGTGTCAGACTACCGAAGGAGCCCAGTCGGAAGGGAAGGGAGTCCCCTTGATTAAATATTATTTTTCGTACCGGCTCAGAAATTTTAATTGTTTAAATGTTTTAACAGTTATTCTGTTATTTAGGGCAGAGATAAACCCAAAAAAAAAACATAAATCATAAAAATCGGTTCACCCGTTCTCGAGTTATAAATGGTGTAAGTGTAACTAATCGGACTTTGTTTTATGTAGGTATATAGATTTGTTGTTATATTTTAGGGTTAGCACCCGATTCTGACGCCTACGCAGCCGACCGATTATTAAGGAAATTAAAACCTACCGTAATCGCTCTTCACTCGTGGAATCCGTGAGCGTTCCATGAATATCTTACGGTCGCACCATACAAACAATTATTTGAACAAATTCGGCGCGTTGAGTTTTAGCTAGCGTTGAATTCATAGTTCAAGTTTATTGCGCAAGCAGGCACTTGTATCAGCAAGTCTGAATCTGCTAGCGTCAGTTAAAGGCGTTTCTTTATTGGCCAACACGACATTTTCTATTACTTCTCTCCGTGGCCGTAAAGTAAAAAGGCCAGGGAGTATCGGCGACAACGTATCGGGGCTGGAATCGATCAATGAGGAAACGCTCTAACGGCTGCAGATGTGCGCGTATATTTGGGACTCACCCGCCGCGACCGTGTATCATCTGCATCATGCGTCGCTCGCGTGCGCGCAGGATTTCTTCCTTCTTCTTCTTGTCAGAAGGCGGCTTGGCAAGAGACACCTCGAGTCGCGCGCCGCCAAACTCCTTCCCGTCCAACTCCTGCATCGCCTGCGGAAAAATCTACACTAGCAACCAATAGAAACCGAGCTAACATGCTATAAATACATTAACTAGTATAGATTCCGTATACAAATCGGGATAGCATAATCGGCTGCGCTTTCGCTTGTCACGCGACGGACCATGACTTTTGTACTATATTGGAAGGATATTGTTGGGGACAAAGTCTCGCTGTATAGTTACGCAGGGGTACTGAAGTACAATTTGTTATAACACGGCAGCGACCAAAGTTTACTCCGGAATATGGGCTCGGTGTATGTTGGTCGGTGGTTGCCGCTTTCGTAAATTGTCACAAAACAGCAATGCATGTCCTATCCAGCAACGGCAGAAAGCAATTACTAGGTCTCATATACATGCTTAATTTTTGACGTCAGAACAAATTTGACAATTGTTGTTCCCGCTTTTCTTAAGGCCTTAACGAGGTTGATAATGACAACTTACGCCGTACCCAACTTTTATACCCATACCATTGAGTTAAATTGCCACAAATAACAATATAAGTTTAGTTTCAAACTGTGCGTACCTTTACCGCGCAGTCCCGCTCCTCGAAGTGCACGAAGGCGTAGTCTTTAATCTTCTTGACGCGTTCTACGGCGCCGAACCGCTCGAACTGCTCTTTCAATGCCTCCTCTGTGATCTCTTGCGTCAGGTTCCGAACGTACAACACTTTGACCTGCAAATTAAAGGGGACCTTCACTCCATGCCACCAAAAGGTAGATTTGCATGAACAAGTGCAGACACTACAGACTTGCTACCTTCCAAAACATTACGGCGAGTCATTACAGTCGATAATCAACCTACGGTGTCCACATACCCATCATACATCACATGTATGTCCTAGATCCACATCTACATGTTATGTATATCCTGACTTCGAAGTCAAACTCAAAATCCACTCAGACTGGCGCAATCGTAATGTCAAATTTGAACTTTAATGCGAATGCCTGTAGATCTACATTTAGGTAGGTATTACTAAGCGCTACCTGACGAATAGGGTATTTGACAACAATCAAAATAAATTCATTAACTCTAACCAGCAAATTACGCTTCCAAAACAGCCCGGATAAAATCATTCAAACTTATTTTCGTGCCATCAACGATTTTACAATGACGAAAACTAAAAATAAGGCACCATGTTGAGCATGACGTCACAAGCACGTCACAAGATAGTATTTCATACTAAACTGCATACTTTCGGAGCGTTTTGACACTTCATAAAAAGAAGCTGATTTGAACTGTCATCAAGTAGCCTATTAAGCTGTCGTAGACGTTCCATCACTGATATTGATATATCTGTCTGTCGCCGACTTGAACAAGGTTAAGACTTTAAAACATCGTGGAACACAAATGGCAATAACAAGTGTGATGCGTACCGACCATATCTTATTTTTGAGGATAAATCATCACAGATAAAATAGTACCTACTCAAATGGTACTATTTAGTACCTAGCATAGAATAATTGTACTTCTTCTCAGTTACCTATACGAAGTTTAAACTGGTTCGTACAGAACGTGCTCATTCCGTACCGATCGGCAGACAATGCAAATTCGAGTAACAGATGCCGATGTAAAAATTGTACTCAAAACGTACCTCCAGGTTTTAACACTACACTTTTAAAAAAATGATCCAGTCTTTGTTGATTCTCATTAAAAGCTGGTTGGTACAGAGCGAGCACGTTCCGTACGGACCATGGAGCTTAAAATTGTATTTTTGAATTATTCTCGGTATCAAATAAGTGTACACAAATAGTACCGAATTAGTACTCATTTAAAAAAAAGTACCTCAATGGATAGAGCAGTATAACCGATTGAATGTTAGATTGTTCGATACGTAGCGAGTACGCTCCCTCCGGACCATGGATCAGCTTAAATTGGTGACCGTCGGAATGAGTGGATTACGAGAGATTTTTTGGAATTCGGGGTATGCCAAGTTTTTGTACCTTTTTTTGTATTATTTTGTACCAGACATGAAAAAACTTGTACCTCGCTAAAAATTTTATTATAGCGCAAATAAAGTAGTCAGCCATTTCGACTGTCGGGTTAGCTGGATAACTTCGGTTTCACCGAGTTAGAAGAGTTATAACCAGAATATTTTTACGCTAAGATTTAGTACCTGCGCCTATAAGTACACATCTTTTTATTCACCAAAAAAGGTACACCCAGACAGAGTTTTGTATGGAAGTAGTGTACTGAGAATCTTGTAATGAGAATTAACTACGACTGGATAATTTTTTTTAAACTTTAGTATTAAAATCTAGAGGTACAATTTTTACATGGGCGTCTGTTACTCGAATTTTCATTTTTGGCTGCTGGTCGGTACGGAACGAGTACCTACGTTCTGTACGGACCAATTTAAACTTCGTATATAAGGTACCTAACTACGAAAAAGTACAGACACTACAGACTTGAGTACTATTATATGGGATAATTTATTCTCAAAAATAAAATATGGTCGGTACGCAACGTATCACGTAATAAAAATATACCGAAAAGAAAATATAAAAATGATCACTCACTTTACTCATAGTTTGCTCATCGGGCTCCTCTTGAGGGTCAGCCCAATCCACTATAATATCACAGCCCCATACCTGCTTAACGACATAAATTTTCTTTATTTCATCAGACCAAGAATTTCAGATCAAATAATCAGACTACTTTTATCTTTCATTTTGTATTTTCTTTTAATCATAAAACTCGCGGATTTTAAATACACAAGTACGTATGTCAATCAACAAATACATATTCATTTAGAACTTATAAGTAATATCCGATCTCTGTTATTGCTAGGTTAGTTCGATGTGGAAATACTTAAGTAGTTACAAAAAGAACAAAATGAACAGCTGTCACCCACCTTTATTCTACCGGTGCCCAGCCTGCGTTTAGCTAGGGACGCCGCTTTGTGAGACTCGTATTCCAAAAAACAAAATCCTCTATTTTTCTTCTTATCATCGGGTGAACTATATATAATGACTTCCATGAGTCCCGCTGCAACATACACAGTCAGTACATACGTGAAGCGGGTACGTAAAGCACGCACTTCATACTCAACAAGCGTCCCTCGACCCTTCTGCTTTAGGAGCATTCCTTTAATACTACAAATATTAAGCAAATCAAATGATATTCCAGGACAACATATACTGAAGAACTATTCTAGAGAACAACAGCAAGATTCTCCAGTCATTACAAATGAGCATTCTCGATGCGGAAGCCAATCGTCGGGTTAACACTCCTTTCGCAACTACCGTCAAACGTAATTTGTTCTCAGTTCGCACATACAATACATACATTAACTTGTCATCTTACTGAGTGAGTAGCACAGTGCGTCGCACCGCCTGACCGACGACCATACCAGATAAATGAAAGTCGTTGCAAAATAAAATTGATAGCAGAGTAGGGTAGAGACAAACGGCGTTGACGAGAACCCTGGGTGTTGCGTCTCGAAGGTTCCGTTGTACAGGGTCGACACTGCTGCCCCTCGCAGGTGTAGTGTAGCTTGGTCAAGATGGCAGAAGATAACTGATGCATTAAAGGTCGGTTGAAGGTCGGTAGTGCGGCAGAGAGCGCAAGTAGGATCGCCGGCCAGGCGGCGTCGCGACTGAGAACAAACGGCGGCGGGCGGGCCCGCCGCCCCACAACCAGAACTGAATAGCACTTATTATGAATTCGACAAGGACTTACGTGCGTGCCTAGTAAACTCCTCAAACAAATCGTCCCGATCTCGATTCTTAGGGATATTCCCCACGAATAAACGGTGATTGTTAAAGGAAACCGTAACGCCAATCTTTTTCCCCTTTCGAATTTCATAATCATTCAGCTGCAAGAACAATTCGAGGAGAATAGCCAATGACCGGGTCGGACTGCGCCCGGGCAATGACTGGAGACGGGAGGGACGGGACGTGCGGGAGCAGGCACAAGCTTCAAGCACCCTCAGCGGTCCACACCAAGCCCCACCCCTACGCACTCAACCCAACTCTATAACTCTTTAATCATTCGAGTGACACTTTACCTGTTAATTTACCAAACTCTTCCAGTATCTCCTCTTTGCCTTTAGACTTGGGAATGTTGCCGACGAAAAGTCGCAGATTCGGTACGCTAACCTTAATTCTCAGAGTCTTCCCTGGTTTTATTTCGTGATTATCGAGCTGTGGGAAAAATAACAAGGGAAAAATTTTGAAAAACGGTACAATTTTGGATTCGGGCGGGCCGAGTAGTCTTCGTCGGTCGGTCCCCTCCGGAGATGAGAATGAATTTTGTACACGCAAGCGCGCGCGACGTGCGATGACGGTTAGAGCCAATCGTGATGAGTTAATTGACGATGATAAGCCGAAAGTGTTGTTTTGAGCAAAGAGGAGAGCCTGAGATATTACGTTCTCAGTCGGAGAACGTTTTCAAGCCAATTGAAAGTTAACCCTGTGAAGTGGACCGTTCAAGTGAAAATAAAAGAAGCCAGTACAAGTGTGATGGTAACAAAAAATAAATTAAAGCAACTTAAAACTGAACGAGGTGCACGGTAAAGAACGGGATGATATCTCAGGACAAGCGAGGCTAGATCAGTTTATAGGTGTTATGTTGCACATTTACACAATTCAGTGATTATATTGACCCGGCGGCAACTTGCGTGAATACGACGAGCATTGACTATTTATAGGGAACGTGCACAACGAAGGTGCTGCCGACTGGTGCCGCCAATCGGAATCTTGTATTCTATCGTGCTAGGACCACATTAACGGGAAACGCCGTTAATTATCGCGATGAAAGACGATTGACGTTAATGTAGCCACGAATCATACTTGACATTGACATTTACTACCATTTTTTTCAGGTCTGATAAGTTTCCTTTACGGTCCGCATTGTGTCTCTTTTGTCGATTTAGTGCTGCCACCACTGTTCCTGTACGTTCCCTATAGGGGTCGTTTAAAAAACTGTACTGCTAAAAATAGTAGTTTAGTCCTCCGCTACACAACGCAGGTTAATGTCAAGCCAATAAATTAGCGTGTTTTTTAATCGATAAAATATTTCCGTGAATTAGTATCGCAAATGGCCGCCGTCGGAGGGATATTAATGTCATGCTGTTTAAATGATAGAAGAAGCTTAAATCTAAAACTTCCATGTGTCTGTGAATATAATCGACAGGCAAATGATCGAGACTTGCAAAAATACTGGCAGATGATTCACTAGTAGTCTTGCAAGTGACGCCCGGCTCGGCGGCCTCAACTGCGCGACTCGAACCAGCGGCCTACAAGCGACATCGAAAGAGATCGGCGAGCGTCTTCACGACAGCAATGATCAATATCAATCCTAGGTGACTGACATCGAAAGAGGCCGATAGTTCCAGTCGAGGAGGTACATGGGGGATATACAGGGGACGTGAGGCCGCCAAGCCGTCGGCATTATGTGCAGTGATTTTACTATCTTTCAAGGATTATACTTAAACAATCGGCGAGTCACCTGCAAAGTAGATGTCAAATTAGAATAAATTTTGCTTCAGATTTACATTGCACCAATCACAGTTTTAAGAGCGGGTTCATATGATAATGAAAGAAACTTTTGACACAATTTAGTGTTACCAATTGATTTTTGCTTCAGGTATGCGATACATTTACACATGTGCTGAATATGTTTGCTATCGGAATAGATGTGCTCGGTAACATCCATATATTGCATAAAGACCCGTGCCAACAACCGCGAGCGGGGTGTCCCTTATTAGGCATAATTTAAAACTCCTATTATGAAAACGCATAACAGTTTTGGCATACCATGATCGAGCATACCGCTAAAATGGCGTAATAGTAAAAACGCATACAAGTTAATTGGCATACCGATTGATTTGGCATACCTAAAATTAGCATAATATTGTTAGGTTAGAATGAGCGTTTTTGAAGAATAATTTCAAGTTTATACCTACCCGCGGTTCACAGAATCCTAACCTTTTGTATTTTTTTGCTACTAGGTAGTAAATGCTGACTGAACCGAACTGCTACCAGAAAAGTAGGTTAGTTTTTCATTTTCATTTTCATAAATCATTTTTCATTATGAAAAACAATGTTAAGTATGAGTCAATGTTATGCGTACTAATGATACCTATGCGAATTAAAATATGCGCTTTAAAATATACATTTCAATATTATGCGTATATACTAGAGGTGTGCGCTGACCGGCGCGGCGTACGCCGCCGGCCATTTTTACCACGCCGCCGCCGCCGATCATTCCACCGGCGTGAAATCGGCGTGAACTAATACTGTGATGGCCATGATCCAATTTATCTATCTTCTCTATTATTGGAGGAAAACTACCTTTGCTTGTACATTAGAGCACAATAAATTATAAAAGGGGTGGTACTTTTACAGTGAGATATAATAATAGCTTATAATATTTGTAAGTGAAGTGAAGTGAAGCGACAGAACAGATTTCAGCTTTTTATGGCACAGGAATAGTTTGGAGCCCTCCATTATAAGGCCTAGAAGAAGAACCGCATTTTAGGTATATAGGAAGTCAATTTCGACGTGACTTTGACATCCAAGATAGTTTCCCATAAAACCAAATCAGTTGCAGCCTGTGGAAAACTTAGACGGCGTATTTGGCAGAGTAAACTTGAAATTATGAGTTGATTTTAACCTAACTCTTCTATACAGAAACATGGTGCTACTACAAAGCAGAAGACTCCTTTGATCTCCGTTATCTATTCTGCTCATTAAGTGTCAAGATCAAGCACCAAACAAGAAAGTTTTACTTTGCGTCAAAATGCCTGGCGTTGAGGCTCTCATAATGAAACATCAACTGTGGTGTATGGTCACATCATACGAATGGCCAATAGCAGGCTGCTTAAAGCAGTGTTCTACACAAATTCGGATCCTTTCAGTTTCAGAATGGGCGTCAGATAAGGATGCATTCTGTCACCCATACTATTCAATACCTATGGAGAGTGCGTAATCAGGAGAGTCTGCGAAAACTGGGAGAGAGAAGTAACTATTGGTGACACCATAATCAAATTTAAATTTATTTGCTGCGCAGAATGAAGCTCAGCAGTCTGGAAATGGGCCTTAAGATCATTTACAGCAAAACTAAGATTAAGGTAGTGGATCGTAGTAGGAAGCTACAGCTCACGGTGTTCTTGTGCTTGGGCTTGGGCGCGAACATCAGCAATACCAGGTCTTGTGAAGTGGAAATTAGAAGGCGCATAGGAATGGCCAAAAGTGCAATGTCCCTGCTGCAAGATATATAAAAGAATTGCAACATCTCACGCTAAACTAAAACTAATTTAGTCCCTAGTCTTCTCCATATTCAGCTACGGAGCTGAGACTTGGACTCTGACAAAGGCTGACCGTGATCGCATTGATGCTTTCGAGATGTGGTGCTGGAGGAAAATGCTTCAATTTTTTTGTAATTCTTGGACAGCTTTTCGCACAAATGCATCTATATTACTAAATTGAACATCAAGATCAGATCATCAACGATCTATCTACGCAGAATACTAGAGTTTTTCGGTCACATAGCCATGAAAGAAGGCCACAATCTTGAACAACTTATCGTTATTGGCAAGATTTATGGCAAACAACCTTTAGGCCGCAGATGCACTACACGATGCCAAGAACAGATACAGACGCTGAGACACCGTCAGAAAGAAGCGGAAGTCACGGGAATTTCAGGACCCTCAGCAATGCGGAGCACGATGCAAAATTGCAATTCCACCAAAAACATTGAATATAAAATGGGTAGCCAAAAAATACTGCTACTTTCATTTTTACAGTGACAAAGTTATCAGATCTCATAAAGACAAGCTTAAGGCGCTAACTCAATTAAACCCTATATCTCGGTCAATACAATAAGTATGACTTGGCCATTTTATGGAACTACTGCTTTTAAAACAAAGACCCGTGGTAATTTTTCTTACTATTTGAAACGACCGAATGATACTCATATAGCCCGACCGTTTCACTATATGTGTAAAAATGTACTGTAATATGCATAATTTGTTTACCACGCCGATCACGCCGATTACGCCGCCGCCGCCGGTCAATTTTTGACCGGCGGCCGCCGCCGACGATTTAGCCATCGGCGCACACCTCTAGTATATACAACTATGCTTAATAACGGTATGCGTTGTCAAAATAGGAAGTTTTACTGTATGCGTTTTAATATAGACCCCCGCGAGCGCTATCTAGGTCGCAAGTTCGCCAAACGACAAGGTTACCGTCGTGTCGGCGGCAGATGGCACTGGTCTCCGCGCCCGAGCACACCGCCGAGCGAGCCGGCCGTTCACTCGGCAGGTGTGACCCAGCCCTAACTGTTGCTAAGCTGCGCTAGAGAGCGGCGATCCGATTTATCATTAAGAAACATTGCAACCCCACCGCTCTCTATTTATACACACTCAGTCGCATTTTCTATGATCAAATCTGAACTCTTTGCGTTTTTAAAATTCGATTAATGAAAACGCGATACAATGCCAGTAGCGACAGTTCAGGCTCGCTCGAACATGAACCACGGCAACCACTCTGCCACTGCCGTAGGTGTTATGGATTGACAACGATTCATATGACCGTTAAATCTTTAAGCTAATATGAGAAACATGCGTGCCAAAAGTCAGTGACTTATTGTTATTTAGGCCAATGTATCTACAGTAGGTCAAGTAGAATTCTAAATCTTGAATTCAGTATTTCTCAGCATGACAGTTTGTTTTTACACTAAAAAGTCTGAAAGACCTTGAACAAAATTCATTTTGCAACTGTGCACTTACTAACTACCGTATCATGAAACTAGGTAGCCTTGCGCATTAAAAAATAAAGTACTATTTCCAACAAATGACGGGCAGTCTATTCATTGATTCATTATTTATAGTCAGTATTACTAAGAGACGTGTGTATTAATATAGTTGTCGACGTTCATGTTCGATGGAACCTAGAAGATCCAGGGACTTAGTGATATTATGCATTTTAATGGTGCAAAGGGACGTTCCTACTGACAACGCAACGGATGTTTTTGCAAACTGAATGCAAGGTATCACTGAGTATGCTAAAATTAGATATCGTTGGAGACCTAAGGCATTTTTCAATATAACTATAACTTTAAACCCAGCGTGTGTTTATTGAGAGAATCAGTCTCGGCCTTCTAACGGTACAGCTTTATATAATTCAAGTCTTCGTTCATACTCAAGACTATACAACAAGCCATTCTTAAAGTTTGTTTCTGGTATGCGTAAAAAAAATGACAGTGTTGTTATAGTATATTCTTAAGACTTAAATTTGATAGAAGTTAAAATGTTTACTACACTTAAAGTAGTTATTGGTAACATTGCTAATTTGTTTCGTTGAGACGAACAGCGATGTATGAATACCATCAATCCCTGCGTTGTCGTAAGAATTCACCTTATCACCCTAACAACTAACATTGACAAGAAACCCCTGGATCGGAGGAGCAGAGGTATAGAGCAGTAGGTATAGTGGCGGCTTGTGCGTGGTTACCTCCTGCACGGCTCGCTGCGTGGCCTCGCGCGAAGTGAAGGTGACGAAGGCGTAACCGCGGTTGGTGCCGGTCATGGGGTCCATCATGAGACGCAGGTCCCATATGGAGCCGCAACGCTCGAACAGCGGTATGAGCTCGTCCTCGTACATGTCCTTGGGGATCTTCCCGCAAAACACCTCGCAGCCGGCGCCCGGCGTCCCGCCTTCCCAGCCGGGCGGCGGGCCGCCGTACTTGCGCTGACCTACACACACAACAGTTAAGTCACAAAAGACTCCTCGATTCTTGCGGCGCATTAACAAATTCGCGCTAATCCCTAAATAAAAGGTTTTAGTCGTAAGACCTCTTTACTATAGGTAGTTTCACGAGAGTTGACGAGCCACGCACACAACAACAGCTACATGAAGTAGGTACTCATTGCAAAAAAGTGAATGAATGAAATGAATGAGTGAGTAAGTAAACACAAGGCTATAGTTTAAACAAACGTTTTGGTCTATCTTGCAATTCACTGTTGAACCTGCTATCGGTACGAAAAAAAGAACAGTAATTTCAAAATCCCGCTGTTATTACATGACAGTGTGGTTGTGTGCGTGGCCTCAACTCTCGTGAAACTACCTATACTCCGAAGCATAATATGATTGAGATGTGGCTCTAAGTTATTGAAAAACACAAATGGGCATCATGAATCATACGAAACCAGGATATATCTGTCTAGCAATATAATCGAGCTACAGATAGATAATGTCTCGTCTGAAATCGCTTGAGGGTGCCATAACAAGGTTAGCGGGAATCTGTTTGCAGACTAGACCTGTGTTGTTAAAGTACTCGTCTGATCGTTCGGTTTGTGTAAAACTCAAATTGAACTTCTTTGAGACATATTTTCAAGAACATTTCACATTAGGTGCTAACTAATTTTTTCTACTTCACATTCTTAACCTTTTTCGAAGCGAAGCTCCTAAATATCTACGAAGAGTTTTAAAAAGCAACCACCCAAGATTTTTTATTTTCGCGGAGCGGCAGTGGCCTTCAGAATAGTTTATTCTAATAGGAATCATCCGATCGAGCACACTCATTGGAAGGATTTTAGTTTCTTACTAAACTTCACACTTCACTTTCTTATTAGAATCTTATATGTCGCACTGAAAAATATAGGTAGGTATGGATATTTTTTTTAAGAATTTAAAAACATTTTTTATTACTGGTAATACTGAAATAGCTCGAGTTGTTTCAGCCATTCGTATCAGTTTTGTGGGAATATCCGCGGCAACTTTCAGCAACAACGAGTGATGTCGCTAGCGCGCTCCGGGCTCAGACCAATAGACGCGAGGCGGCAATAAGATAAGAACTTAGCAGTGTGCTGACAGTGCCGACAGGTGGCGTTGTTATTAGCTTCGATAAATATATAGCCGAGGTCTTCATCAAAGGGTCTCACATATTGGAATACATACTTACATCAGTAAAAGCTATTCACTATATGTAACCTACACGATCATGTGACTTTAGTTGTGATTTGGTCATACCATAAAGGACAGGCCGTGCAATGACATGCACTTTAAATCAGAATACATAACTAAAATATATCTACAGAGCACAGACCGTGCGCGATTTCCAAATCACCAATAGTTACCCCCCCGCTAACTAAATGTAGAGAGTGGAGTAATAATAGTGACAACCAGTTTCCCCAGATCCGTTCCTTACGGAACGCTGAACACTGACCTGTGGTAACGTCTAACGTGTACCCGGTCCTGGCTAGGATGTGCTTGATCTTCTCTTCATCTGGCCCTTTGACCGGGACGGCCGCTGCCAATGCGGGCGCACCCTGTACGCCTGCTCGGCTTTTCTGTCTGAAACCACAACGATAAACCAGCTATTTATAAGTTACACGACACGTTATATCTATGAGGATCTATGATTTACTGAAACTAATCTTGACAAGAGTATAATGATCTAAAACAGCACAACAACGTATACTTAACTAAAATGTGGGGTGGACGGCAACCTTTGATAAATTTCCCACAACATTCTCGTCCAGACACAATAGATTCTGTTTTCCAAGATGTCGTTTTTGGAATATTTCTGCATAGATTCTACACTAGGAATAGCCATGCTCGTCTCGTTTTAGTAACCAGTGTGAAAATATTAGGTTCGTCACAGCAATTCTGTATCTGCATGCATTGCATTAATCACGTTGAAATGAGAACCACGAAAACACAATAACATCGTTGCGAGTCTTTCCCGTAAATCGAGTACAAACTTCATTTGACACGGTTTTTAAAGCGCGTTTTTTTAGTGCACGCAATGAAAATGTCACCGGTCATTAGCAAGCTAATTTAGTAACAGATTACGGATAAAATGAAGAAATACAAAGTACAATGTTTATCCCGTCTTGCTACAGCACCAACAGTAGAGCTCTTTAATAGTTACCAACTTACCACACAAGCATTTATTTAATAAAAAGTCCACGAACCTTATAGGTATAAGATATATTCGAACTCTTCAATCTATGAAAACCGACCGGAATAGTGTGTTCTTAATCATGCCACAAGGGAGCAATATTTATGGCGAGGAAAGGGAAGCATATATACGATAAAATCACGAGTATGACGAGGGATTCTAGAGTAGAATTCCGAGGTCAAGGCAACAATAATTTTGTATCTTGTGATTTTCATTCCCTCTGTAAATTTGTAACGTTCTCCTCATATGAACATACAATAGATATTGGACACAGTTTGTTGAACTCATTCGGTTTTTGGTTTAAAGTTAAATTGTTTGTCTGTTTAAATTGTTCCTTATTCTATGTTCCTCTGTGGCTTCTTTATCCATTACGAACATTTTAGTTTATTTTCCTATTCTTGTTTGTAACTTTTGTTTACAAGCAACGACGGTACAATGGATTTTTTCCGAATAGGTGGAGTATAAAAATATATTTTTCTTATCAATCAAATGGGAAGGTAGTAGGCTTAAGTTGCATCGAACTGCGACGCGAATATAAAAGCTTGCAAACGAGTTCTGCATCACGCAATGCAGAGGCTAATGACCAGTCGTAATCTAATCTCGCGAACGGTGCAAACACACCGACAGGAGGGCAAATAGAACGTCAAAATGATCTTGTTACAGCGAACCGAGCCGCGAGCTACTTAATCGCCTACACTCGACTTTATTTCAATGCAACGATTTGATTACAGTGCGACAAAACATGCTTTACGCACAAAAAGTGCCGAGATAGAATCATTTTCAGAAACTGAGAAGACAGTATAAAAGGAACTCTTTTCTCATTAAACCGATTCTCTTCATAAATTCAAGGATTCCGGAAATATCAAACACGGTGAAGTAATGTTAAGTACCTACGTATGTGGTTATCTACTAGTGTGGTTCGATATGCTGACGCTGTTAACTCTGTAGAATGAAACCAGAGGGCGCTAGCAGTACCATGTGAAATTGTTGGCAATTTAAATTCGCGAACACTGCGATATTGTGTCAAATCAATTTTTTTAGATTGTGACCCAGATAAGCGATCCGAGGAGTTGGCAACGGTCCAGCGAACGAGTTGCCAGGTTAAAAAACTCGGTAACAAGTGCAAAGGTACGATACCTACCATACGCGATTAATCTGAGCACTGCTTTGAAATAAGTCTAGCCTTAGAATGGAATGAAAGAACTAGAAGTTAGGATAAACTTAGATTAAAGTAATAAACGGGTTTCATAACAGATTTATCGCCACATAAGTTCAGGAAATAGTGTGCCGATTTAGATAACCAGCAGTAATAGCAATTTGAAAAACTCACCTATAGGTCTTCATGACTCCACATAAATAAGCACTTTTATTTGATACATGCTCGAGATTTGAATCTAAAAATTGTCCAAGAACACTTAAAGCACCGTCGGATGGAAATTCTTTTAAGGCATCTAACGCACGTTCATCCAGCTCCGCGTGCGCTAGCTTTCCAGTCTTATAAATGTCGTCGAGCTTAGCAGCTACCTGGAATGCAAACAAAACCCTAGAGTATGGCTTCACATGTGCATTATATTTTTCTTTATTTGTCCCCTTTAAATGATTAGGGAACATTGAGAGTATCTATACAATATCCATGCCTGTGACCTTTTAAGTATATGACACTTCTAACCAAATTGTTAACCCTTTAGTGGACAACGACAAGAGATTATCATCACGCTTAGCTAGGTATTATTTATCTACTTAGGTATTCTTAGAGTTATGAATTACATGTGATGTTATCATAGAACTGTTCAAAAGGTTGAAGGACTGCTCAAAACAATGAACTTTAATGAAGTATATTTTTGGTTATTTCGTTTTGATAACGTCATTAGAAGTGCGCCGACATTGTTGCCTGTGGTCTAGGTCGGTCGCACCTGCACTAATGGTTTTTATTTTTCATATAAAATAACTTCCAAGCCCAGGGATGGTACCGCTCGCCGCGTAAGTAGGTACTTAGTGTATACTCATGAGGGCCAAACACCGTTGCCGGAGATTGTCGTCTGTGATAACAGGTAGAATTGTAACTTAAAATTGTTGTGTACCAAGGTAACATATACTTGACTGCATAAATTTGACAATAAGAGTTGGTAGAAAAGTTCTTTTAACGCCATCATACATAGGTAAGCAGCCTAATACTCGCTAATTTTTTTTCTGCTAAAGCGTAAATCTAACTACTTAAAGTTTGCAATATTGGATTACCTAAACTGTAACTACGCACTCACAAATTAGTGGACGGTGGCGTTGGTGTCGTGTATCCAGTTTAAGAGTTGTTGGCGCTCAAAGGGTTAAAATAACTTAGAAATAAGCTAGAGTCTGTGCGGAAAGAGAATAGGCGTGGCGAAAAACGGAACTAAAGTAACCAGTATGGCCACAGAACAGAAAATACGGCACATACGGTAGAAAAGCATTACAGCGCCCCCCAATACAAATCCTATTCTCTTTCCGCACATACTCTAGCTTATTTCTATCCCTATGTACAAACTATTCAAATAGGTAGGTAATGAAAAAAAGTTTATTTTTGAACCAAGAACGTTGAAACCGCCTTCCTAGGTATTTCTGCAACCTTAATTTTAATTTAAATAATTATCATGTATGTAGGTTAGGTTAGATACCTACCTAGATTAGATTTGCTCTAATTGCAAAAATTGTAGGATGTTTACCTACTTATCACTAAACTATAAGACTCAACTTTCATGCACTGCTACAACCCCAAATATCATATTTAATAGGCACTAGAAAAGGAAAGTAAAGCATGTACATATAAGAATTTTTCAAAATTCCTCTCCTGATGCATTAAGATACCTAGTCAAAGTCATAAATTCAAAAAGAGAATAATTAAAAACTGGTAAATATATGACCAGAACTGTGTGCAATGTTGAAACAACTAAAGAATGTAGGTAGTAACTTTAAAGGAACAAGTAAGTGGAAATTTTCAATGATCTACAGTAAAGGCTGGCATTAAAAATCTTGTTGTCTACTGAAGGTCAACATGATGCTTGTCTTGTCATTCAACCAAGTGCAGACAAGGAAAACATGAACATGCCGCATGCTTAACACAGACTGTTAAAATGTGCATGTGCTTTCTGTTGGATTTAACAAATCTCAGGTCATTTAGCACCTAGCAACTATTAAAAAAACATTCTTCAGTATCTTGTGGCTATGTGCAGGTAAACAGATAGGCACCACAAAGGTCAAAACATTAACCCCAGTATCAAAAGAAAAGTACCACAGGGAGATAGTGATACAATTGTTTACCTATGAGAAAATAGAAAGGCCAATAGTGAAAAATGAAATTACTTCTAATTTATGCATCATCTGCATAACCTGGAAGTAAACTTCATCTTAAAATGCTGTGTATTCAAATTAACCAAAGATTCATAAGACAATGTGTTTAAATGGCAACACTAAATGAAGAAAAAATAGATGTATTAATCAGCTTTATGTAGCATTAAATATTTTCTTTCAATGACTAATATGATTTTATTGGTTGTAAACCTAAAAGAATAAATATATAATCTTATTAGAATCTTATTGGAACTACATTGGATATAAATGCACCTTCATATTAGAGTCTAATAAGACATTATAATGATGAATAATGATAATGCCAAGGTTAACAGCATTTGGCCCCAATAATGTTTGCAATGCATGCCTTGTTTTCAAATTTAACACACTTTTAATACTATCATAGCCCGGCTGAATACCAAGTTTGGAAAAATATGCGCACCGTTCCACCTCAGAGCACCTATGTCAATATTATAACATTAGAAAATTTATTATTTCATGTATGGTTTTAAAGTACCCCTACTGGTACATCAATAGAATCTTTTTAAGATAAAAATTAAACAATTTAGAGACTCCTTCCATGATAATAAACCATATCCATGACAGATTTTTAAAACATACAATATTTCCAATTACTGTATAATACTGAATAACCTACACTTATCCTCTAATACAGGCAATAATTGCTCACCTTAGGATCCAAGCCATAGTCAATGAGTTTGCGGTAATCTGGTGTTCGGCCAATGTCGGAGTCCTTTCCGGGCACTTCTTCAATAGATATTTCTCCATTGCCCTCCGCCATTCTGCACATTTATTAAACGTTTGTACACAAAACACACTGATTCCTTTATATAAAGCAAATAGACTAGTAAAGTAATCCAAATGAAATTTTCGAGAAATAAAATAGAACACTTGAAAATTTATATTTTCTGTGACTCGCCTGGAGATGATGTCATTCGACAAAATTTCAATAAGCCACGCGTGTGAGCAGAGCTGACTAATATTAAATTAAAGAAAGCTAGATTCAACTTTGTAAATTATTTTTAAGATGACTTTTGGGAAAGTATTAATATTTACCTTATTTTGTAATTTTTGTAATTTTGGAAGAAAACGACAACTCCTAATCGTCCGAAAAACAAAAAAACAAATGATGTTCAAACATATGAAACAGTGAAACAATGGGATTGTGCACTCCTCATTCCATCCGGGTGAAGGTAAATTTCAAATAGCGAATCCGCGGGTCATTTCATTGCATTCTTCTAGTGAGGTGACACAGTTTTTATTTAGCCTAAAATCAAAAATCGGTAATATGTCAAAAGTCCTAACAACGTCCCTAAACAATAACTGAGAAGCGAAATCCAGCGGTCAATGACCGAAATAACACATCAGAGTAAACTGTGACAGCGCTTTATAAACTGTTACACATATCACTTTTGATGGAATAATCACTTTAAAACACTTTTAGAACTCCTTTTGAAGCAATTGACAAACACTAAAAACTTTCCGCGCATGAAACTTTGCCGAATGGAAAACTGCAATAAGTTGAGAGTGCAACTGCATTGCACCCGATAAGAACCGGCCGGCGCGCGCCACTATTTCCAAGTAGAATCCAATTAGAATCACCGCAGATTATTCGAAAATATTTAGATCACCATATCACACAAACACTTGACGAATAATTCTGTAGGAAACACTACACAAAAATAATTACCTATTAATTTTGCTAGTTGGTGGCCGAGACAGATATGGCGGCACCGCGCGACGTCAACGTGACCGCCAGTACGGGGTTCTCATAACGACGCGAGCGGGATATGCAACGAGGAGTGCATTCAAAGTTTCAAAGGCACTTAATTTGTTTGCAAAGTTTAAAAAAAATCTCTCTGTTTTAAGCCTAATTGCGACCGCAGCGAGAGATAAGATATTTTTATTGCACAGAGAGTTTTTGCAATGGTTGCGAATAATTTTGAATGTGAAAGAGCGCGGCGCGTCGCGCAAGGCTGCCGGCCGCGAGGTGAGACAGGCAACGGTAAGACGGCGGCGAGCGAGAAGCCGAGAGTGAAGGGGGGAGGGTGTTGCAACCCGCGGTGCAGGCGTGCAGCAGCGACGCCGCACCGAGCTCGCCTGCATACTTGCATACACACGCACACTCGCAAACCCTCTGACCTTCGTTACTCGTAATCGATTCACTGTCAGAGTTTCGCCTTTGTTATTATAATAGATCCTTTAGTCAAAATTTAGCACCTCATCTTCTTTATGTGATATTATTAATTTTGGTTTTTAGATATTTATGGCATTTTTTGTGAATACCTCTTCCTACTCCAACTAGACTCTTTCGATATTGATGAATTAATTGCGAATTAGAAAACACAATTGGCACTGCAGGAGAATCTAATGGGTATGTAATAAGAACAATATTCATACATAGAAGTATAATTTACCTACTTATTGTTAAATTTGGGTTTTTTAAAATGATTATAAATTTTAGCAAAATAACATTTCTAATATCTATTTTAACATTTTGTACCAGTATAAAGATCACACGGTTACTAATCAGCAACGTCCAATAGAAGAACAAGGTTCATTACTCTTTGATATGGAAACGAAGGGATAAAAGAGTTAATCGCAATAACCCCTTGCTTGCTTTAGTTCGCTTACACCTGCTGATCATCGAAGCCGTATGTGTTCGCGAGTCGAGCGAGACACATTCACATATTTAAAACTGGCCTTCGTACTTCGTGTGTATGTGTAAGAAACTCGGATCTGTATCCGCCGCATTATGTGGGTAGGTAGGGCGGCTACTGCGGGTGCCTTGCTTTATGCGGACAAGGTTTGAACAAAGCTCTCACCTCTACAATAAGCCCTACTTGTGCGTAATCTTAAAGTTCAAAATAGCTTAACCCGTTGATGCAGACTCTTCCTTTACAAAGAAATCGACTGAAGTGTGTAGCAGCACGGCCGTAGGACACAGACACACTTCCTTTCTCACATTTTCTTGATATCAATAGCATTAAAGGTTTAAAGTGCAGCGTTAAGACGAACCCTTGTTCTGCTTCCGGCGTAGGCCTGTCTTGCATGAGAAAGACTACTTTCGCTTACTCTCAATTAAATAAAAAATTATAAAAGCGAAAAGAACAGACTTGTTCGTTATAAAAAGTTTATATATAATATCTAGAACCGATATTTTTTTAATAATCGATACTACGGGGACGACACTAAAATTTGAAATTTGACAGATTTATAATCTAAACTGCTTTCTTTCATTCCCAACATGGTATATAAGTGTCATAACATTATAACTTAAAATGTTTTGGTATTAAACTTGTTAGCAACAGTAGCAGTTTATTGTATATTATCGTGTGGTTTTTTTTTATCAAGTGATTATGTACAGATTTTATTTCTATCGTTCTTGACTTTTTTAAGTATTTTGCAAGTGTAAATACGGGTGGATACAAAAGAATTAAATACCTACACTGGGTATATTTAGCTCTTTGCCTTTCATCAAGCCTTTTATTGATGTCTTTATTTAGAGAAGAATACACAAACACTTTTAAGCTTAAATAATATCAATATGACATGTGAGTAAAATTCATAACATAAGTTACACGCTCATTCAAACTTCAGACAGGACTATAGAAATAATCCAAATCATCACGGACATCTTCTATAAATAACCATTTTGCAAACTCCGCTCGCCGCATATGCATACGTACTCCACTACAGTATCCGCGATAAGGTACAATGTGCGTATATTAAATACAACAGGTTCATTGACCTGCCTCGTTTCGCGCCGTATGTTGCCGAATTTTTATTGTGTCTGTAGATTTGTGGGTCGCGCACTAGCTGACGTAGAATTGGGGCCCACCGGCCCAGACGAAGGTGACGTCACCGCCGAATCAACCTAGCCGGTGAATCTAGTTCTAGTTACCGCATTCACAAAACGCGTACTACATTTAAATAGTTGCCCTAATCTAACTGGCTTTGCATAGGCCTAGTCTCGTCATCATCGTGCCTATCATGTGTGTCGAGGTCAATGCTATTTGTTTATTTTTTGCGTATTCAAGGGCGATATTTTGCCGATTCCGGCCTGTGCTAAAATTGGTCGATGTAAAGGCGTTTTTTCTGCCACTAGTGTAATGTCAGTGTGTTAGTACAGGGTTTGGCGGACGCAGTTGAGGCGTGGAAGACTCCCATGCATTGTCGCAGAGGTTCTCGACCTTTTGCAAAGTGCGGCTTCGCATATTCAATAGAGCACGGATCAGTTTTGTTTTGTTTTCGTTATGTGCGCGGCCATGGCTGACTACCGCCGACTGCCTATCGACGACTCTTATCAACAGGCATCGGAAATTCGGATGCTTATAAAATATACTTATCTAAACTTGGACATCAGCGTCGATGTTGAGTTGTATGGACGCGGACACAATTTAGTTTTAATTATAAATTTTCCCTGGATTTCGAAATTAACTTATTATGCAAACATATTATACACATAAACCTATTTAAGTATTTGATTTAAATGAACTATTTATTTGCAGTTATTTTTCGTGTACTCGTTTTTTGAATTCGGTTAAAAATAGCCATAAGGTAAACATATTCGCGAGATACTACATTGCTATGACGTTTTGTATAATCGCGGAATCTGGAAAATTACATTATTAAAATCAATTTTTTAAGAAGCTGATTCCATATTTTCCTAACTTTTTCCGGAATTTTGCCAACTTTAGGTATAAAAGCATCCGAATTTCCGATTCTTGCTTATCAATCACTTGAGGCTAAAATGTAGATGAACGATAAGTAGTTGCCGACTGCTAAATTTTATATCGCAATATAAAATATTAATAATACTTAGGTCGTACTACTATCTACCTACCTACCTCGATGACTAAGATATGCGACACACTTAACACTGTTAATGAGTAGGTATAGGGAACGCAATAACCGGTAAATTTTCATAACCGGGTATTCGATCGATTATAAAGTGTATAACCGGTTAATACCGGTTATACCTACTACAATATTGAGAAATCGTGGGAATAAAAGGCTCAAAGGGTACCGAGTTCTCTACGATTTTATACCGTTTTGCTTGCTTTATTACAATCGCCACTATTATTGGCAGTTTTATAAAAGCAATCAGGATCATTATGATAAAAATAGCAGAGGCACGCGACTTCTACAAGATAACCGAAAACGACTCCATAGTTTATAGGGAGCTCATCCATAATGTGGCGATGGTAATGATGTGATTGGTGCGACTGTTTAGTCGCAGAGAACTACCCCAAAGTGGCTATTAAGCTGCGCAAATGAAAGAAAACGCCGTTTGATAGTGTTTTAAGCAACTTAAGATAATAATAACTACTATTAACAACGGGATATTTACCATGTATGTTAGTTTTTGTGAGGGTAGACTACAACTAAAAACTCGCAGCACGTCAGTTACTCCGTGACGATGGCGCTTGCAACAGTGCCGAAATATCGGGAACTCACAAAAACAAACATACATGGTAAATATCCCGTTGTTAATAGTAGTTATTATGTGAATGACCATGTTAGCTTAAAAACTTAAGATAATATTTCAAAACCTTTTTCTAAAACTAATTTAAAAAAAGAGAATCAACGATGAAAAAATATAGAAAACGTATTATGAGTAAATCTTTGTAGATTATGATTGTACCTAATCTAATGAGGGATCACTTAGCCTCCTCTCCTGCCCAATTCGCGGTTGAAAATGCTGGTGGGCTTTACTGACCACATTTGCTAGTTTCATGTAAAACCATTTTAGAGAAAATTATTTGTTGTACGACCGAGAAACTTGATGTGGCGGTACTGGCGGTAGATTCTGTTGAAGTCGACGGTTTAGCACCGGCTGCCAACGTATACAGCAGCTCGCCTATAAATGTTTTAAACTTTCAAATGGGCCGTGAATTTTTTTGTAGCTTCAGCAGATTCATGAAGCGGGCTTTTATTTATCGCGAAGGAAAAAACTGCTCGATTGGGTACTAAACCCAATGGTGCAACTATTGTTAATCTAACAAATCGTTAGATGAGTGAACTATATCTGAGGACTACCTGATACACAATTTATCGATCTCCTATTATTCTTTTCAAAGCTTCTAATAAATTGAACTCAAATTATCTGTATCGGAGATTGACTTTTAATATTTCAAACATATATTACATCTGCGTGCACAACAGTGGCGTGGCGTCCATAGAACTCGATTCTCACCGGCTTGCCTAATATTAGGCAGTTCAGCACTTAATGCTAGTGCTCTTAAAGAACATTGAAGCCAAAGCTACTCCGGCTTGCCCAAGGATTTCTTCAACGCCACGCCACTGCTACCTACTAGGAAATGCAAACCGGGTTTAACCGAAACCGGGTAACTGGTTATAACCGACAATTTTGGTAAAACTAAAAATCCGGTTATTAGACTGAAAAGTGGGTTCGGTTCGGTTATTTCTTTATACATTTGTGCACATTATTTTAACACTTTTATTCATTTTCTAAGTCGTTATACTATGATGTTGAATGGGTAAATTCACGAGGTACGAGGGCTGCTACTTATGTATCTAGAATAGAAAAAATAAATAAATGTATAGGTATAAATATGGTTTTATTCTTTTTCTAAATATTCTCCGTGATGATCTAGGCACTTTTGCATACCTACGTAGAAAGAAACCAATTTTTAAAGCGGGTCGAAAATCGTTGACCACGTAATTTATTCTTTACATTTGGGAATAAATAACAATCATTGGGTGCCAAATCAGGGCTGTATGGTGGATGACCCGTTAATTCTATATTTTGATCTTCTAAAAATCGAGTTGTTTCGCGTGATGTATGACAGCTGGCATTGTCATGGTGAAGAATGATTCTGCGTCGCTGGTTTTTTTTTAGGAATTTCTTCAAATACTTTCGGCAAACAAATGGCCGTGTACCACTCCGAATTAACCGTTTTACGATTCTCTAGTGGAACTGCTACATGGCCATTAATACCAAAAAAGCAAGCCACCATTTGCTTCAACGTGCTTTTTGCACGAGTTACTTTCGCAGGGTTCGGCTCATTTTGAAACACCCACACTGTTGATTGTTGTTTAGTTTCGGGATCATACGCATAGATCCAGGATTTGTCACCTGTGTAGATATTATGAACAGCTTTTGAGTCACCACGGTTATATTTTTTCAGCATTTTCCTGCACCATTCGAGGTGAGTCTCTTTTTGATCCTTAGTTAAGTTGTGCGGTATCCAACGCGAACAAAGTTTTTTTCCAGCTAAATGTTCATGTAATATTTTATGAGTGCTCGTCACACAAATACCCAGAGTCGCCTCTATCTCGCGATACGTAACATGACGATCATGCATTATGAGTTTTTGCACAGCTTCAATATTTTGTGGAACAACGACCCATTTTGGGCGACCTTCCTTAACTTCGTCCGTGAGCATACTACGTCCACGATTGAACTCACTAAACCAGTGATACACAGTGGTTTTTGACGGAGCTAAAAGTCGAAGTTAATTGATCTATGCACCGTTGTTGCGTTAAACCACGCCGAAAGTCATAATAAATCTTAGAACGAAAATTTTCACGTGGGAGTTCCATTCTTCCAGCGACATGACATTTTAAACCCGCCAAAAACAAAAGACTAGCGTATATGAGAAAAAAAAACATAGCGGCAAGTGTTAAAGAAATGTTCAAATTTTACCGTGGAGCTTAGATACAGCGTCGAAAAAGGTTGAAATCCCGGATTCCGGATACACAAGTAGCAGCCCTCGTATTGGCAATTGTAAGAAGTATCGTAGAAACCTTGTGCACCAGTAGCGTGGCGTTGAAGAAATCCTTGGGCAAGCCGAAGTTTTGGCTTCTATCTTCTTCTGTATATATAATCTATATTTATTATATTTTAGTCATGACACTCAAATAACCGAGTCAGGGTATCACTTAGCACGAGTTTTGCAAAAACGTCAATATCTCGAAAACTAAGAAATTTTTACTGAGGTCAAATTTACTTAATCTGTTGTCTGATGAGCTGGTCTATCAGCCCTTTTCGTATCAAAGTTGGTTTTAGGGACACCCTGTATAAAAGAAGATGTCCTGACTGACTGACTGACTTACTGGCTCATCAACGCACAGCCGAAACTACTGAAGTTAGAAACTTGTCATTTTTACAGTAGGGTGGTTTTATAACGTAAGTAAGGGATAAGAAGGGATTTTTCGAAATTCATCCCCAAAGGGGGTTAAATGGGGGTTGAAAGTTTATGATTTTTAAAGTAGGAGATCTGAGACTTCGAACATAGACTTTTCAATATAAGTTGAAATAAGTAATTTTACCGTTTTTCGAAATTCATCCGTAAAAGGGGGTTGAAACTTTGTATAGGCACCAAACGATTTTTAAAGTTGGAGATCTGAGACTTCGAACATAGACCCTTCAATATAAATGCGGGAAAGTAATTTCACGGCATAAGCTAGTGTTCTTTAAGAGCACTAGAATTAAGTGCTGAACTGCCTAATATTAGGCAAGCTGATGGGAATCGAGTTCTATGGATGCCACGCCACTGGTAGGTAGTCTAGATTAACGATCTAGACTACCTACCAGTGCCGTGGCGTCCATAGAACTCTACAATCCCCTCATAAAATTCCTGGCCCGACGAATTTGTTTACGTAACGTTTTTATTTTTTTTTAATCCTAAATGCGTTTAAACTTGAATAAAAAAACCGGACAAGTGCGAGTTGGACTCGCCCACCGAGGGTTCCGTACAAATTTGTAGGTACATATTAATATTAAAGTACCCTATAAATTTTGATTCCTTTAGTAAAGACTATATTTTTTATGATTTAATTACGAATGTATATAGTTTCAGATTTTTCCCTATACTTGTAGTAGGTATATGACGGTATTATTTGCCAAATTTCATAGTTCTAGGTCAACGGAAAGTACCCTATAAATTTTGTTTCCGTTGAGATTGTCGAAATATACGTTTTTGCGGCATAAACGGCCGTATCTTTTTTACATTAACTTAGAAGTTTGATTGTTTCACAGCTTCAAGAGACTGAGTCTGATCTGAGTATAATTGTGGTTTTAATTCGATGACGGACGGACAGACACCAAAGTGATCCTATAAGAGTTCCGTTTTTTCTTTTTGAGGTATGGAACCCTAAAAAGAGTAGTAAACTCTGCAATTTTTCTTTTATTGCTAAGTGTAATATTGTACTTACTGTTTACTGTTTTATGCCACACCTGGCGGCGCATACGGAAAAAGCCGCTTTCTGGCCAAGTGTAGACATAAAATGATGTACACAACACGGGAGGTAATAAAGAAAGCCCTCGATCGCATATTTACGTCCCTCGCTTGCAGCTCGGGCCGCAAACTTCTGCGATTTCGGCCTTTCTTTATATCGATACCTTTAGACTCAAAGGGCGTAAACGCCGAAGGTTCTAATGGCGTTTACGCCCTTTGAGTCTGTCTAAAGGTATCGATATTACCACCCTAGTTGTGTAATGTACTATATCGACATAAAACATGCAAGTAACGTCTAGTTTTTTTTTTATTCAAAGATTTTTCAAACTGCAATTTCGGTAAATGGTCAACTTTGATTTGCAATGAAAAACCGGTCAAGTGCGAGTCGGACTCGCGCACCGAGGGTTCTGTGCAGACTCATAAATAGATACGTGAATAGTCCAAGAAAAACGGTATGGCGGTTAGCTTAGTAGGAGCAAATAAGTAATGTTACGATTTCTGTAAATTTCTAAAAAAACGGTGTAATTTAGGAACACCGTTATATTTTTCCTGAAATATTTAGGATGATATTAATAATCGGTAATTAATTACAGATTTTTTCAATTCAGTAACTTCGGAGATGATAGGCGGGGAATGCTATTTTTTTTAGCGTTTTTTGTATTAAATCGAAACTACATGTCTAAGAAAAAAATAAAAATAGTTTTAGAATCTACACATTAATCCCTTTAATTTGATATACCAATCGATATAATAGCTCTACTTTTGATTTTCGACATCCCATTTCGGTCCCCTTTAAAAAATAAGAAAGGTATAAGATTTTTTCTGTCTAATAGGTTTAGGTTAGCGATTTTTAACACTATTCCAAATTTCAAGTCGATAGCATCAGTAGATCCTGAGATATCTTGCTGTGACAGACGGACAGACAGACAGAGTCGCACCATAAGGGTTCCTTTTTAGGGTTCCGTAGCCAAAATGGCTAAAAAGGAACCCTTATAGTTTCGTCATGTCCGTCCGTCCGTCCGTCCGTCCGTCCGTCCGTCCGTCCGTATGTCACAGGCATTTTACTCAAAAACTACAAGACCTATACTGATGAAATTTGGAATATAGATGTCTTGTAGATGCCGCAACTAAGTTTGGTAGTTAAATAATAAAAATAAAAAAATCTAGGGGGGGCACTCCATACATGTAAAAGAAGCTAAAAAATTTTTTTTTCACAAAATGTCAACGTGTGGTACATAGTTCGACAGCTCGTTTGAAAACATTTTAAGGTTCTTAAGTAATGTTTTTGATTAAGTGAATACCTTTGGAAATAATCGCTCCGAAAGTTGTGAAAATTGTGTCCCCCCCCCTCTATCTTCTAAACCGTGTGTCCGAAAAATATAAAAAAAATTACAAAGATAACGCTCAATTAATACTTTCAACGAAAATTATTTTCAACAAGATCGGATTAACCGTTTTTGAGTTATTGCTGATAAACTGCGCTTCTCAACAAAAGGACGTAATTGCTATGAAGATACGCTCTTTTGTTGTTGTACTTTTTTTACATCGTATTTTTTACCTTACAGCTATGGCTATGGAACCCTACACTTAGTATGGTCCGACATGCTCTTGGCCAGTTTTTTACCATTTTGGTACGGAACCCTAAAAAACTAGATCATGTTCTTGAAATTCTTTTAAAATGCACGTTTTTGTGTAAATAGGTAACATACGCTCAATGCAGCAGAAATCTTAATAAATTTTAATCACAATTACAGTATAGTACATTATGATACGAGTGGGCGAAGTTGGTCATTACTGTCGAGGCTGTATAGCCGAGACTGTAATGACCAATGCCCACGAGTGTCATACGACGTTTTTCAACACACTTGCGAATAAAAAATAATACGTATCATTTAGAATTTCTGCTTTGTACACATTTATTTAGTGATTTATCTATCCTCGTCTAACGTCACCTCGTCGTGTGGTTTCGGTCTAGTGCGGGCGCACGCCCATGATCTCATGAACACGCTGCGCGGGGATAATATCCGCACGCCGAGTCCCACGACGACGTGCTCTCATTGGTCAATTCGCAGTAATTACAACACTTGTGCGGTAATGTAAAGTAAAAAGCACTTGTGTGTAAGAACCACCAAATAAGAGCGACTTTATGAGCAAGTGTGTTGAAAATTTATTTATATTTGTAACTTATCAGTCTTATCACAATGTTTTAAATCATAATCACATTTTTGAAATTATAAATCTCGCTCGAAATACCACCAAATCTTCTCTGGGTTCGACTTCCGCTACGTTGAAGAGTACTTTTGCCCTAGATGTGAAAGTACAACAGAGCCAGGTCTGTCTAGGGAATGTGGAGGCCATGGAATAGGTCTGTCTTGCCCAATCCTCGAATTTACCATCTTCTGCTTGGTGCCTGCTCGTCTGTCACTGCTGAGGTTCTGGACTGACTTGAATACGACTTTATCTAGTAGTAGGAAAAACATGTTACATGGTTTATGCCACACCTGGCCATAAAGTGGCTTTTTCCGCACGCTGCGCGTACGGAAAAAACCGCTTTCTGGCCAAGTATAGACATAAAATGATGTACACAACACAGGAGGTATAATAAAAAAAGCCCTCGATCGCATATTTACGTCCCTCGCTTGCAGCTCGGGCCGCAAACTTCTGTGATCTCGGCCTTTCTTTATATTACCACCCTAGTTGTGTAATATACTATTACCTATTATGTGAATAATATACTTACGTGTATTTTGTTTACACAGGTATGGAAGATGTTAATAACTCTACCGAAGTAAATAGTTCTCTAGCTGATAAAATGTATATGAAAAAAGAAAGCTTGATCTCTTTTTATCATTGAAGCGCATTTCAGCAGTCAGACGTTATAACGAGTATAACATGTACTTGCTAGTTAGCATAAGGAAAGGTTTTTATGCCCTAAGCCTTAAGAGGTTAAATGGGGGCAGGGCTGGGCAAAATACATGATTTGATTTAGTTGAAATACAAATTACAAAATACTTTTCCACAGGTATTTGAAATACGAAATACAAAATACTTTGAGGTCGTGTAGTTGAAATACAAAATAGAAAATATAGTATTTTGATCAGTTTTAATTGAAATACAAAATACAAATTACAAAATACATTGAGGGCAGTGGAAATTGACGCGTTAAAATGCTAAAATCGCAAAGCATGATGTAGTTCTAATTTGTTGGTATGACTGTGACTGAAGTGAATCCAATCCAAATTTACACCTACGCCATTTTTGAACTTTTTTGGATTCGTGCTATATGCATTTTTCATAGTAACATCTTTGGCACAAATTAACTACATTAAATTTGCTATAAATTAAATGCTTTTAATTTTTACTGTAAGTGTGATAGGTACCGAGAATTAAGGTTTTGAATTTCAAGAAACTCCAAAAAGCAGATATGCTCTTTCAAACTTTGTGTCCACCTTGCCCATTTATATTCACAGCTGATTCTCGGCACAGTTGTTCCTTGGATAGTCTTGAGTGCTTTGACATTGAGAACCATCAATATGCTCGTATCAAGAAGCCTTGCGCGAGTAGTAGCGGGTGAGGTGAGAAGTTCGGATTCAACACTTTTTAGGGTTCCGTACCTCAAAAGGAAAAAACGGAACTCTTATAGGATCACTGTTGTCTGTCTGTCCGTCTGTTAAGACCCTTTATCTCGGGAACATCTGAAGGTATCGAGCTGAAAATAAAACCATATACTCAGGTCTACAGTCCCTTGAAACTGTGAAAAATCTAACTTCTAAGTTAACGTGAAAAAAAGATACGGCCGTATATGCCGCAAAGAACGTAAATTTCGACACTCGGGAAACCAAAATTCAAAGGGTACTTTCCGTTGACTTAGAACTATGAAATTTGGCAAGTAATACATTTTTCCCTATACTTGTAGTATTTAAGACGGTATTGACCGTCTTACTACAAGTATAGGGAAAATCTGAAAACTAAATTTATAATTAAATAAAAAAAATAAGACTTTACTAAGGGATTCAAAATGTATACTTTAATATATGTAGGTACCTACAAATTTGTATGGAACCCTCGGGCAAGTCCGACTCGCGATATTTTTTAAGCAATTTTACTCCAAAACTATGTATGCCAGCGAAAATCGTATAAGGACATTGGCAAACCCTGTACCTACTTTGTCTTATTTTTTGCAATAAAGTGTTTACATACATACAAACCATTAAGACATGGCGATTTTTTTTTCTGCCACTAACACTCAACATTTTCATATAAAAACCAGAAAAGTGCGATTCGGACTCGCCCACCGAGGGTTCCTTACAAATACTTGAATTTAAAAATAAAGTCTTTAAATATATACTATATGTTTTATGATTCAATTACAAATGTATAGTTTACAGATTTTTCCCTATATTTGTAGTATAAGACGGTATGACTTGCCAAATTTCATAGCTCTAGGTCAACGGTAAATACCCTACCCTATAAATTTTGGTTTCCTTGAGGGTGTCGAAATATACGTTTTTTTTGTGACACAAACGGCCATATCTTTTTTTACGTTACGTTAGTAGTTTGCTTTTTCACAGCTTCAAGGAACTGGCGACCAGAGTATACCTTAATGTTTTTATTTTCAACTCAATACCTCTACGCGTTCCCGAGATAAAGAGTCTTGAAAGACAGATAGACAGAAGGACAAGAAAGTGATTATATAGGGGCTCCGTGTTTTCCTTTTGAGTTACGGAACCCTAATAGTGGAATAAAGCAATAAATCCACAAGAATAGGGTATTTGACAACAATCAAAATAAATTCATTAACTCTAACCAGCAATTTACGCTTCCAAAACAGCCCGGATAAAATCATTCAAACTTATTTTCGTGCCATCAACGATTTTACAATGACGAAAACTAAAAATAACGTACCATGTTGAGCATGACGTCACAAGATAGTATTTCATACTAAACTGCATACTTTCGGAGCGTTTGACACTTCATAAAAAGAAGCTGATTTGAACTGTCATCAAGTAGCCTTTTGTAAACTTTTCATAGGTATACCTCTTTATTATTAACTACGAGAGACGCCATGGAAAAATATTAGTTGATAATAAAACGACACTCATTTGGTGTTCGATCACTCATTCCGGGTGGAAAGTTTAATAATTCAATATTATTGATGACTGTCCAATTGCAATGTATTTTGTTCGAATGTATTTTGAAGCCATAGATATTTGAAATACTAATTACAAAATACCTCAACATCAGGTATTTGAAATACCAATTACAAATTACATTCTTAGGAAGCAATTGAAATACAAATACCAAATACGTATTTGTATTTCAAATACGTATTTCAATTACAAATATTTCAAATACTGCCCAGCCCTGAATGGGGGACGGGAGAAGCCCATCGGGCACGTCTAGCTATCTGTCGTCGACTTAATATGTATCAAACTGTTTCAAACTCCTAACTAACAAAATGAAACAAGAGCTAATATAAGCTCATTAAAATTACTTAATACATTAATTACCTGGCTTCGCCATCAGCCCCTCTATGCATGCTGAGATTTGACAGTCGCAATATATGTGGGAAAACCGTAATCCGCTGGGAAAGCTTGTGAAATCACACGACGTGGGACCATGCACATAATCGTTATTGGGTTCCGTAAAGGTGCCGGTTAAAATTCGGTTTATAAGTGTCGACACGAAACAGAAAATGGTGAGGATTCGGGCACTACTAACTAATTAACCGACTTTCTAAAGAAGGACGGTACTCAATTCTTCAATGTTTTTTTATTTTTTTTTGTATGTTTGTTACGCGATTACTCGAAGACGGCTGGACCGATTAGGAAAATTTTTTTTTTTTTCGAAAGGGTATACCTTCGAGGTGGTGGTCCCATTGCAACAACATCAGGATCTGATGATGGGATCTTGCGGAAATCGAGGAAACTCTTCAAATATTATAGGCACACATATAGCGATTTGGCTATTTTTCATAGTGAATTGTGCATTTCTTATCGAATCCCTTCATAAGTCCGTTATTAACCGACTTCCACAAAAGTAGGACGGTATTAATTTTTTAGATTACTCGAAGACAGCTGGACCGATTTGGAAAATTGTTTTTTGTTTGAAAGAGAGTGGTCCCCCAGAGTGGTCTAACCAAACCAAGATCTGATGATGGGGTGTTGGAGAAATCGAGGGAACTCTTCGAATATTATAGGCACATATACGGCGATTTGGGCCTTGTTCATAGTCACTTGTGCATCTCATATCAAAATAAATTCAATGAAACTCGGTTATTTAAAAAAAAAATGTGATTATTTTGTACTTGAAAAATCTTCGCGCTTCTTGGCTTTGAAGGGCTACTTAACCCAACCCCTAGGCTTTGAAGGGCTACTTAACCCAACCCGTTCAGGAAACCAACAACCTTTCGATGCAATTTCCGCGCTTCACGGCGTCAGTGTGCAAACAAGGATACGATTGTTTACGTAGGGATTTTTTGTTGTACATAAAATACACAATGCAGATTGGGTTACGAAGTTATGGCACGAGATAGTCTAAAAACATGATTATCGCTTATTGAATCAACCTGTATTTAATCATTTTGGGACGCACATCAACATTATCATTCACTCGTTCAATCCATTCGTGCTAGCTCTTGTGAGCAGACCTTTACTTTCCGTTGACCTAGAACTATGAAATTTGGCAAGTAATACCGTCTTATACTACAAGTATAGCGTAAAATCGGAAAAAAACATATTTTTTAAAATAACTGGCCAAGAGCATATCGGACCATACTCAGTGTAGGGTTCCATAGCCGTTACTATAAGGAATGCACTAAAGATGAAAATAAAGTTAAAAATTAAAAACCTGACTACGAAAAAGATAGAGCTTGCGTGAGATGTTTCATTACTTTTGCCTATTACTTCAGAATATAGTGTTCTTGCAGAGGAGCTCGACTTTGCAGCCTGAATTTCGTCCTTCGTGCTCCCGAAAATGAGACTCATATATGCTTTTGGCCCAAAAGCGGTGCTCGGCCTTCGGCCTCCGTTAGACTTACTGGGGATATAAACCGCTTGCAGAGAAGCTAGCCAGTCTTTGGGCTCGCTAAAATTATCTAATTTGCTATACGGTTTGCATAAAATAACCTGGGGCGCTTCTTCTCTTTGGCCTCGCTTGTATTTACTGCGGTATATAGAACGCTTGCAGATTGCAGAGAGAAAAAATATGTTTTCCATCACTAAATTACACTTTTGGCGTCGAGTGCCAAGCGAAAAACGTACACACTTGGTTCCCATACAAATCAACGAACTATTTCCTTATATCTCAAAATATTTTTGTACCTCGCCCGTTACGATATATCTGATAGAGACTGTTCATAGGTATATGCTAGAGCGAATTGTAAACGTATCGGCGAAGAGCGGGCTGTTGAACGTGTTTCTTGTTGCTATTGATATTAAAATATTGTTCTAAGTAATACAATACTGTGGAGCTACATGTGTAATATATTTTTGAAATTAAGTTTTAAAACTCTTTAAATTGCCACATAATTAATTCGACACGACTTGATAACATTTATTTGATGATTTTTTAGTCGTTTACTTTTTTGAGGATCATAGTCCCTAACTTAATTTTGGTTCCAACTGACTAGCCTGACCTGCGTCCAATCAAGACGAATCTAACGATACCCGACACGTTTGTATTGGTTCAGTCTGTTTGAGTTATTGAGGGAACAGACGAACATACATACATTTATGTAGGTATACATACGGCACCAAAATTATAATACTTCGTTTGCTCTGCCGTAGTTAGGTAAAAAATACGACGTAACAAAGTACACCAAAAAAAGAGCGTATCTTCATAACAATTACGTCCTTTTGTTGAGAAGCGCAGTTTATCGGCAATAACTTATAAGCGGTTTATCCGATCATGTTGAAAACAATTTTCATTGAAAGTATTAATTAAGCGTTACCCTTGTAATTTTTTTCATATTTTTTGGACACACGGTTTAGAAGATATAGGGGCGGGGGGGACACAATTTTCGCAACTTTCGGAGCGATTATCTCGAAAGATATTCACTTCTACTACTCTACTACCTCTACGTCACTATTTTTTTAGCTTTTGTTACATGTATGGAGTGCCCCCCTAAAAATATTTATTTTAGTTCTTTACCTACCAAACTAAGTAGCGGCTCATACGAGACACCTTTGTTCCAAATTTTTTCAATATACTTACATCATGTAGTTTTTCAGTAAAATGGCTGTGACATACGGACAGACGGACGGACATGACGGAACTATAAGGGTTCCGTTTTTGCCATTTTGGCTACGGAACCCTAAAAAATAGACTACTTAGGGAATCAAAATTAATAGGGTACTTTTATATATGTACCTACAAAGGTCATTGGGCGTTTTTGACCCGCTTTCCGAACTTTCGTATACAGAGACCAAACTAGTTTTAAAATAGAGAGTTTAATCTCACTTTTCTAAATATGTATTTTTTTTATGTATCAACCGGCAGAAAAAAGTTATTCAACAGTATGTGTACGATGTAGTGATACTATTTTACGTTTAACGTTTTTACTTTCAGAATTGTGCAATGGTCTGTGCATATATATGTATATAAAAAAAAAAATGTTGTCAATTGTGGGTGGGTACCAAAATGCGCAAGTTATTTTTTTTCTCAATTCTCCCATGGTTTACAAGAATGCGACTCATACCACTGAGTAGCAGATACATTTACCTATATACCTAGGCCTATTTCGTTTGTGTACGCCATGGGTCATATGTCCGAACAAAATACCCAATGACCTTAGTACGAAACCCTCGGTGGGCGAGTCCGATTCGCACTTGTCCGGTTTTATTCTTTTTCAGGTAGGAAATAAAAAGTATTTCAGTATTGGGCTTATAAGTAGCGTACGGAGGTGCGGTGGCAAGAGTAGAACAGAGAGGAAATTGGAGTCGCCTGGGTATATTTTATGATTGAATGAATAACGATTAAATGATTGATTTCTCTAAAACATACACTTTTTATTTAAAATAATGCCAACGTTTTTAGAATGATAATATTGAATTATTTTTCATATTATTTCTTAATTTGAAAACGTTAAAAGCAAACCAATAAACAGTTGGAAATTTCATTTGGTCTAGTGGAGAAGAGGGCAGGCCTTCGGCTGGACTCATCCTCATCGTGTTCATTTAAATCGGTGTCCATGTTGTAAAATAAATAAATTAGTCATTATGAAGAATATCGATTAATTGAGAGAATTGTAAAAGAAATGGAATAGCATATGTAACACAACATTTCCGACATAGCATTGGATTATATAAGTGTCATATAAAATTTTAATTTATTCATTCAACAGGGAATATACATGAACTTTTTTTAACAGATTTCATAACAAAATTTTAAAATAACGTAAAAAAGATGACATACTGTCAAAATAAAATTGAAATCGACCGAGAAATACGGAAGATATAAACATTTTAAAGCACTAATCAGACAGCGATTAGAGAGAGAGATCCGATATGGACTATGACGTCATAGTACATGGACCCATACGATCTCCATACTATATTCTGTTTTGCGAGAAAGAGATAGAGATAAATCTTTGATTGTGTTATATCTAGGTTATTTTTATAGTTATTCGAAAAATATTTTTTCCTACTGTTTTTATATTACTGGGGTTTTATTAAAGTAAATAATAAATATCATGCATATTCCCTATTGTAAAATTTTTTAGATAATAACGACTTCATTTTCCTCTTTGTTTTACTTTTGCCACCACATGTCCGTACGCTACTTATAAACGAAGTTACTAGTAGACATACTAAGTTCGTTTAACTGTGTTTGTAATCTTTGGTGCACAGTTGGCTCTTATTCCTATATTATTATGTAATCAGTAATCACGTAGAATTAAATGTAAATATATTTATTAGTAGACAAATGGGGAAAGAAATTGCAAGCAGCTATGGGTAGGGCCGAATGTATCTCCTGTGCTGTACACCGTGGTCCGAACATATTGGTCCTTACATTAATTAGCGTTTGTATAGCTAGAAGGAAGAATCGAAAACGAACAATGTCATTTTTAAAAGCCTTGCGGCTTGCATATTACGTAACGTATGTAGGTGTATTTTTTTACATAAAATATGTATACCGTATACCTACGTAAAGTCGGTCAAATTATAGGCTCACGGCATGTACTCGTAGTGCTCACTATATTCCCAAGAGCGGCTACATATTTATTTATTTATTATTTATATTTTATGAAAGTGTGTTGTCTCATCCATTGTCCAAGTGCTATCACGCAGTAGAAAGCCGCGACCGCGAGCTCCCATGAAAGATAGGCTTAGAAATAAAAGCTAATAACTCCAAACACACGTTTGAAAGCCCTATTCACGCGAATCCAGTCCGGCGCGGTTCCCATGTTCAGGGGGTCAACGTCACTCGTTTCGCGTACTTATCCCGTATTATTATTTCGATAGATGCTCTGGCTCGAGGGCCGCGGGATCCGGTCCGGCGCCCCCTCGGCCGACTGGCGGCTGCGGGCCCGTCTGCTTTGCCAATCCGTTTGGCTATCTGCCGGTTTCAATTTGAGAATCTCTCTGATTAGGATTGTACAATCTACACGCTTTAGTTATGTTATGTAATATAAAACGTCTCATCTATGATCCGAGGCACACAACTGTTCACACTTTTGAACATCTACGTCTGTACATTATGAACTCCACCATTATATTAACACATTCTGTAATTCAAGATGGTTGAGAGTTTGTAACAATAGTGTCAGGAGTTTGGGAGACTCTACATTACTGTCATTAGTACGTCGGTACAAAACCAGGTTTTTGTTTTACAGATTTTGATGTGGAGTGGAATTGAGTTCGCGTCGTGTGCATTTATCATAGCTTAGAAACGTGCGAGAAACAGTCAATCACTATTGGTGGACTTTAAATGAAATAAGTTCGAGAAACTTGAATTTATTTCTCCATGTAACCTTTATCCAATCGGCACGGCCGCGTCAGCACCGCACCGTGCCGCGACCGGTTCCTCAATCAATCTCGACCATTGAAATCGCGAAAGCGATGGCCGGTGCGAATTTCACACCAGTCTAGACTAGACTGTCGCAACGCAAGCCTAGCTCTGCCTAGGGCTGTCTCGAAGCGAGTGCTACCTACACTCCGAAGATAAGGTAATAACTCTTACCCTCGCTCTACAATAATGAATTCGGACTTTAAAAATTAAATAATATGACACCTGTTACATTTCTACTAGATAGCTTCAGGCTGAATCTTTATTGCCTTTAGGTACCGGAGAATGATTTCCGTCCCTGTCTAAACCTGAAAAACGCACGGATGATGTCATTAATTTCAATGGTCTTGATAATGCTGATCACCGTGATTAAACTTCTATGTAAGGATTAAGACCTATTATCGAATTAAGTTAGGGAACTTAATTCGATAATAGGTCTTAATCCTTTGACATAAGGCTTCCTTCAGTTACTTTCCTGCAGAGATGCTGTTAACGTTTCTTTAAATATAGACTCTAATTGCATACATTAAAGTGGATTTTATAACAGAATGCGGAGAATAACTTGACAATTACCTGTCAGTTGAATTAGCTCTATCTATGGGGTGAATTATCCACAAAGACCGTCATCGCTGCTACATGTACCATGTACTGAGTAGTAGTAGCAGTTTGTTTAGTTGTTAATTAAAATTGAGTTTTCAGGCGACTGTTGTTGTAGCACCCTGATCTACACAGTACCTATATATATTACACGTTAAGGGCGGTAAAATAAAAAACTGCCCAGATCGCAGGTGTTTGTGGCCCGAACCCTAGGTGAGGGCCATAAGTATGCAATTTGGGGCTTTATTTATTACTGCCCGTGGTAAGTACATGAGTAATTTTACGACTTTCCCTGGAGCCAGGAACTGGGATATCCTTTCTGCGTAACAAGCAGTAATCTGTCACATATAACCTGGGGGTGACATGACGTGACGTGCATTTATGCACTGTGCTTGGCCAGGACACCAGGTCGAGCGTGACTGACTACCTGGCCTAGGTTTAATTACCGTCTAAAACCCCAATTCATGCCAGCTCCGCCTTCGTTAGTAAAGCACTCCATTCCAAAGCTTCAGCAGTACCCTCTCTATGATCTGAGGCAGTACCACACCGCGGGATTGGCCTAAGGGCTCTTACACATAAACACGTTACGATATCGCGTCATGCTACGGCACGGCATCGTTTCACGTGGCGACCTTGATCAATCGATACATCTTTTTGTGACCATTTATTAAATACCAATGATTTCAAGTTATTTATTTTAATTATATCCGTATTAATTTTTGCGATAAATAAAGGAAAGCGTTTGTCCTACATTTTAGTTACTCTAAGGATTCAAAGCAGCTTAATACATTGGGATTCATTGATACCCACTGATTTTTCAAATATTTTTTGAATGTATTCGATAGTTCCGTACATTTAGTAAAAAAAAGAAATAAAGGAAAGCGTTTCTCTTACATTACGTTGAGACCCCCTTTCTTCCGGCTGAGATCCCGGCTTTTTGACGGAATGTATCATTCGAGCCCACTCGCCGCAGTCGTCGTGCTTTGAAACTTGCTGCTTACGGGCGGCAGCTACGACAGCTAAGGCTGCGTGCGCAGCGTGCATGCGTGCGTGTAAGTTGCGCAGTTAGCTCCTTCTGCTACCGAGCGCTGCGAGCCACTCGGCTGCACGCGCTTGGAAACTGCAAAGTGTCTTCTCGTCTTCAAACAGTGCGTATTCCCGGTGATGACTTACGGAGCCGAGACGTGGTCGTGGTGGTGGAGCTATAGATGGGCTATACTCGGGATCTCTCTGCAATATCGGATCAGAAATTAGGAGATTCGTAGACGAACCAAGGTCACCGCCATAGCAAACTGGGTAAGCAAACTGAAGTGCTCGAAGCACGAAGAACCGATAGCCGCAAGGTTCTCGAGTGGAGACCACGTATTGGCAAACGCAGCGTGGGACGGCCACCCGCATGTAGGTGGTCGGATGACTTGGTTAGGGTTGCGGGGACTCACTAGATGCGGTGAACGTCGTATGAATAGAGTAGTATTTTAGGTACAAAAATTGCCCGGATATTCGGTTACCCGGCCAGTGGCTCCGCCGGATATTCGGCATCCGGCCAACGGTTCCTCCACTGCTGCCGCATCTTCGCCGCTTCAAGAGAGTACGCTAATTTTGTTAGCTCTGCAAACGTAATGGTGTCACCTGGCAGGCCGCACACGAATTGATCACATACATTTTCGTTTAAGTTTGCCCAATTGCAGTTACGAGATAATCTTTTTAATTCAGCTACGGACGAGGTGGTAAGTATCTTCCGTCGCTTCTTGACGCTTCTGACAAAAAGGGTACTTCTCTGTGAAAGCGGACGGCGTCAGTTGTAGATGTTGTGGCATGACATGAGCTCGACCGCGTAAGTCAGAACTCAGATCTGACGATTTGTTTGGACTGGCTAAATTCACGAGCACTTTGTAGGTTTCATCTACTTTAGGGTTCAGGCAATTAAGGTGGACAGCGACATTTATTTGTACTATTTTTGAGGCCGAAGAGGCCGGATGTATACCAAAACTACAAGAATAATTTTATGTGATAGTTGAGATTATATTTGTGATATAAATAAAAAATAAAATAAAATAATTTATTTCTGTAAGTAGATATTATTATTGTATTAGATTGTGATAGTTACTGACCTACAAAGCTACTTTTTTAGTTATAAAGATAAAGGTTAACTACTTATCTTACGATTTCGGGTCGAGTGAAATCACTTGTTCTAAAAAATAGACTGAGCCTTACGAAAAAAATATTTCACGCCGATCACGCCGCCGCCGCCGATCAATAAACCAGCGATTTGTTGAAAATGGATGCAAATTCTCGTGGCATGATGCAAAAACGCGTGGAGGTATCGAGTTGAAAATAAAACCTTATACTCAGGTCTACAGCCCCTTGAAGCTGTGAAAAAAACAAACTTTTCCGTTTTTTTCCATTTGAGGTACGGAACTCTAAAAAAAAGAAATTTGACTGAAAAAATCCTAGTGGTTCAGCAGAAAAAAAACCGAATTCATGAAATATGACTATAAAACTCTACAACTATAAAACTTTAATATGTACCATTCCTTTTTCAAAGGTGGAGACTCGATATCCTGAAACTCCTGAAAGAATATTGAATCTCCACCTTTAACATTTATGTTAAAGACACCTAAATCAAAATTTTATTAAATATTTTTTCATTCGTGAAAGAGCGACCACTCTAATTGTAATTTTTCATCACACTTGCTCGTAAAGGGTGTTATAACACGCGCGCTTATAGACCAACTCGAGCCGATTTACCCCCCGTGGGTTACAAATATCTATAACTCCCACGGGAGGAAAAACTGTATGAAAATCTATAACTCCCTCGGGAGTTATGAGTTTAGTTTTAAAAGTCGTACGTCATTTCAGACTAAGGAGGTTTCGAATCAGCCAAGGCTATTTCACATCTTCAAAACTTGGCTACAAAACCAATTTTAGTGTAAATAAAACTTATATGGTATATTTTACTATTATTTCCGTAGTTTTTGCGATTATTTTAATGCAATTAAATTAATTAAGTTTAAAATTTTATTTTGAAAATCGGTACAATCTGGCGACATTGCCTGTCAAGTTTAAAAACTAAACGCAGTTCTTAGCATTATCTGTGGAAGACTATATTGAAAAAGTTGACAGTTGAAGTTGTCTCTTAGCGGGTGCGTTTAGTTTATTTCATTTTTATGTTTTATTTTTTTTTTCCTCGCAAATGTGATGAAAAACATTGTGTGTATCACGGGCAGTAAGAAGATTACAAACTCGAGTCATTAAAAGCCCTCCGCCTACGGCGTCGGGCTTCTAATAGACTCTCGTTAGTAATCCCCTTCTTACTACCCTCGGTGCACAATGTACTATTACATCAGCGTTATTTAACGTTCTGTCTTAATATCAGTTTGATGGTTAAAACTGGGAAGTAACGTGTCAAGACTGAAAAAACATTTGGTAGGATTTTATTACATTATTTATATTCGTGTACCATTCTGACACCGCCAAAGAACTTTGAAGCTGTGAAAGAACAGCATTTCAAAGAACGTGACAAACTTTATTGAAAATGATCTTTATTAATTTAAAAAACCCGTCTCAGAAACTTTTCTATGAAAAATCACAACACGACCATGTGTGACGATACAAAACGAAAGATTACCCAATAAGTATCCTTTTTATGTGTAAAAAAATAAATATCAAAAAAAGTTTAGTGATTTTTATCTAAGAAATCCTAGGCAGGGTACCACTGTCGTGTTATGACTGATTTATTTTTTGACTTAAAGCGAGGGGCCCACTTTGTTGGTTTAGTAGGTTAGGCCTTCGACCTCGCTTTTAGTTACGCGGGGGTGGGGAATAGCTTGGAAAGGGGGGGTTCAGCTTTCAACCTTAATGATCCAAAGGGCTCGAGCCTTTTAGCCCTTTTTTTAAGGCTCGCCTCGAATCTCGACACCTAAAGGGCTAAAAGCCTAATAAGTTCTTCAGCCTCCAAGCCTAGGCTTATTTAAAGCCAAGACTCTCGGAGCTAGTAGCCTTTTTAAAAGGCTTACATATTTAAAAGCCCTTGTCAATTTATTGAGACTCAAAAAAACTTTAGGGTCGAAGTCTAAACAAAGGTTTATAAAAATACCTAATCCGATTACTTTCGCATTTGTAATATTAGTTAGGACAGCCTAACTAATATTACAAATGTGAAAGTAACATTGTCTGTCTGTCTTTACCATATGAGACAGTATGGTTGGTAGGTGGGTATAGTATGGGAGGCACGGGCGAAATTTTCATCTTATTTCCTCAGGAAAATGCTCTGTTTCTCCATTATTTCGGTCAACTTCCAGTCACAAATCTCAATGTCTGGTACCTCGGAGTGGTTGCGTTTGCCCAGGGGAGACCCGTAAACTTGCAAAAAAATCTGGAAAAATTTCTTATCGCCTCAAGGATAGAGTCTGTGCGGAAAGAGAATAGGATTAATTTTGGGGGGCGGGCGATTCTCCTAGCGTTTTGGCCGCGCGGTTTGACAATCATTATTGTCCGCCGATTATTTACTATAAGGAAAGGACAAATCGTGACAATTTTGATAAAACTGGACTTAAACTCGGGACTGTTTTTCGGTTTCATAAAAAGTTAACTCTAGGCATCGTTTTTTTTAACAATATTTACTGGGACAATAATGACGAAAATAAAACGCCGTAAAAACGCTGAATATTGGCCCGGGCGCTGTAATGCTTTTCTACCGTATGTGCCGTATTTTCTGTTCTGTGGCCATACTGGTTAGGTTAGTTCCGTTTTTCGCCACGCATATTCTCTTTCCGCACAGAGTCTAGTTTTGGGTTTAATCTATAGTTTTTTTATGCTGGTAATCTCGAGTTAACATTGCCAGACCAGTAGAGCGTTGCTAAATACCTGCCAGACGGTCTTGAAGTTGCAAGATTAGGGTCAAAATTTATCTTATAACCTCAAGGCTGATTCTTGCATTTGTTGTTGTATACTCCCCAAAATAAATATACCCTATACAAAATGACAGAACATTAGGACGTTGCGTTCAGCACCCAGACGAGGCCAAAGTTGTAGGTCTCAGATCCTAAACATATGAAAAATGGTTCAATTATACGTGTTATCTGTAAATACTCTATTTCTCCATTCTTTTCGTGTACTCCTAGACACAAATGTCAACGTCTGGAACCTCGGACCGGTTGCGTTCACCCAGGGGAGGAAGATAAACTTGCAAAGAAGCATGGAAAAATATCTGAATATCTATAAAGAAAATAATCGAATGCTGACTAGCATTCGATTATTTTCTTTTTTTTATAGAATTATTAATTTTTAGAAGTAATTTTTAAATTGTTTCAATTTAAGATTCCCACAAAATCCGTAGCGACGAGCATAATGGGCCGCTATTATAGCACAAGATAGGCGTGATGAACGCGCGCATTTCGGGCGCGGCTAGACGGAGAGGTCTTTAATTTTTAAAGAGAAACATGCATTTAAAGATTTTTTGAAATTCTCTTCGCCTTTGTAATGGACTTGATGGTAAAATAAAATTAATGATAGATTTCACGATCTTTTTTACTTGTAAGATCAAATGTTTATTAGAGAGATTTTATCCTGAACAATAGTCCTATCAGTTAGTGGAATAAAATATTTAGTGCTTATTTTTTTATTTTTGGTTATATTCCCAGGTGAGACAAGCGAATTTTAGGAAATCTTTTAATGCAGTTTTATTCCTTTTTAGAAATAAAGGAATGTTTTCTTTCAGTAGGATTAGCTAACTAAAGGATTTAAGGTAGTTCCCCTCCAGGGCCCATAGATTTTTTTCCACCCTGTATAGAGAACGTGCACGACGAAGGTGCTGCCAACTGGTGCCGCTAATCTAAATGATATTTTGACCCTAATCTTGTAACTTCAGGACGGTCTGGCAGGTATTTAGCAACGCCCTACTGGTCTGGCAATGTTACCTCGAGATTACCAGCATAAAAAAACTATAGATTAAACCCAAAACTATCCTTGAGGCGATAAGATAGGTATTTGTCCAGATTTTTTTGCAAGTTCACGGGTCTCCCCTGGGCAAACGCAACCACTCCGAGGTGCCAGACGTTGAGATTTGTGACCGGAAGTAGACCGAAATAAGAAATAGAGCATTTTCATGAAGAAATAAGATGAACATTTCACCCCGGCCTCCTAGACCATTCTTGCCTACGAGGGTAGGTGAGTAGAGTGCGACTACGCTAATTTTGCAGAGGTCAAAAAAAGGTTTTATTTCAAAAAATGCATATGGCAACATCACGAGAAAAAATATTAATTAGTCTTGATACTTGGCAAATATCTTTTTGTTTAATAAGTATACTACAAACCTACTGAAAGAAATATTCAGGACAGCCTTGCACAATTCGATGTAGTCCCAAGTCCCAACCAAACTAAGTAATTCTTGTATATTTACATGTACATATTTAAATACATAGAAATTATCCAAGACCCTGGAATAAATCCCTTAGCTTGATTGGAACTAGATGGATGTGTGCAGGACTGACCCAGATAACTATTTCAGTAGGTATGTAGATTGTAGACACATTTTGTAATAAAGGGAGAAATATTACCAAGTACCAAGAAATAATCCTCTTGCTGTAGTTTCTTCATGTTGCCATTTGTATTTTTTTTTAATAAAACGTTTTTTCGACCTCTGTAAACTTAGCGTAGTCCGACATAGTTGACTACCTAAGGTAAGTGAGTAGGTGGTAAAGAGGGTAGGAGGGTACGAGGGTAGGAGTGTAGGTGGATAGGTGTGTAAGTGGGTAGGTGGGTAACTGGGTACTGGGTAGGCGGGTAAGTGGGTAGGTGGGTAATCGGGTAGGAGGGTAAGCGGGTAGGAGGGTAAGCGGTTAGGAGGGTAAGCTGGTTGGAAGGTAAGTAGGTAGATGTGTACTACCCATACCCACTTACCCACTTGGGTAAGTGGGTGACATGATACTTCGCAGCCAACATAACATCAATATTTCATTGCATGTTTGAGAAAAGACATTTATTACATATACCTACCTACCTACCCACTTACCCTCCTACCCACCTACCCTCATATCCATCTATCCTCCTATGTACTATGTACCCTCCCAAGTAACACAGAAGCAGTATAACTATTCACTCGTGGGTCTTTAAACAGCTCTTCGCTGATAAAGACTCTTATAACAGTTCATCCGTGAACTTATAGCTGCATAATAGCAATTAGTGTCAATTAAACAGCTCAGTCTGAATAAAACCTGTATAACGGTGTAGAAAAGGTACACATTTCCATCCTTATTCAGCTTTAAGCATCTTTAAACACTATTAGCTGTTTAAGAGCAATTTAACAGAGCACATTATGCTAATTGCTGTATAAGATAGCACACGTGAATATTAATTACGTTGCTTTTTAAGATACCACGTGTGAACCATTATAACGTCTGTAGAGTTATAGTGAAGTAAATGTAGACGTTAATCTTGCTTAGGGCTGATTTTTTCCCCGTTATTCAGTTTTAATTCAGCCTACTGATACAAGCTGTATAGCGGCTGTTTAGAAGTTCACTAGAACGCTTACACAGCTAGTGTAAGTGTTCACGTGCGATATCTAAGACTGCTTTTGGCTGATTACACATCCACAAGAACTACCAAAGACACAAAAAACAGCTTTTGGCAGAATAACAGAACTCAAGTGAGTAATTCTGCAGCCTATAGCTGAAATATAGAAGAAAAGTGGTTCACATCGGTGTTGAAAACTCAACCACCATTTTTTTTATAACCTATAGATTATCGTACCTTATTTTTAGTTTTGAGCATGTTTCAACCATAAAATATAATTACATCGCAATTATTTACTCTTATTAGATCAGTAACAACAATTTTAGGTGTATACTTGAAGAAAAAAAAATTAAAACTGATTAGTGTATACTTTCTATGGTGCATATTTAGTGTTTATTTTTGGTAAAAATGTATTATTCGAGGAGCGCGTGAAAAATTTCTTAGATAATATTTGTATATAATAACAGTAAAATCGTAATCGCAATCATTTTTCGCCGAGATAACGAAACATCAAGTGCATACCGATTAACAAAATAATATATTCCGCCATTAAGTAAATCATAAACTTCACACTCTCACTGTGTCACTATCGATGAAAGATCAACAGTCATAATAAATATTTTCATCACACTTGCTCGTAAAGGGTGTTATAACACGCGCGCTTATAGACCAACTCGAGCCGATTTACCCCCCGTGGGTTACAAATATCTATAACTCCCACGGGAGGAAAAACTGTATGAAAATCTATAACTCCCTCGGGAGTTATGAGTTTAGTTTTAAAAGTCGTACGTCATTTCAGACTAAGGAGGTTTCGAATCAGCCAAGGCTATTTCACATCTTCAAAATTGGCTACAAAACCAATTTTAGTGTAAAATAAAACTTATATGGTATATTTTACTATTATTTCCGTAGTTTTTGCGATTATTTTAATGCAATTAAATTAATTTAGTTTAAAATTTTATTTTGAGAATCGGTACAATCTGGCGACATTGCCTGTCAAGTTTAAAAACTAAACGCAGTTCTTAGCATTATCTGTGGAAGACTATATTGAAAAAGTTGACAGTTGAAGTTGTCTCTTAGGGGGTGCGTTTAGTTTATTTCATTTTTATGTTTTATTTTTTTTTCCTCGCAAATGTGATGAAAAACATTGTGTGTATCACGGGCAGTAAGAAGATTACAAACTCGAGTCATTAAAAGCCCTCCGCCTACGGCGTCGGGCTTCTAATAGACTCTCGTTAGTAATCCCCTTCTTACTACCCTCGGTGCACAATGTACTATTGTGTTCCTCTAACGTCAAATTTAGCGTACGTTCTTGCTTATACAGCTAAAGAGTGAACCTGTGGAAGTTTAAGATAGTAATAAGGGTTCACATGTGAAACTTAGTCTGAATAAGCAGTCACTCGTGCTCTTTTAAACAGCCGATATTCAGCCCTTATAACTCTGTGAACCTTAATACAGCCGTTATACAGCTACTATTCAGCTATTAAACAGCCTTGTGAACTTAAGGCTGAATAATTTGTGCCCAAATTAGATGTATAATGGCTGAAACAGCGCTGTTTCAGCTCTTATTCAGCAAAATTATTCAGCTTTTAACGTTGATATATTCTATTATACAGCTCTTATACAGCTGTTTTGTGTTACTTGGGCTCCTACCCACTTACTCTCCGACCCACTTATTCTCCTACCTATTTACCCTCCTACCCACCCACTTACTCTCCTTCCCACTTATCCTCCTTCCACCAAAGGGCCACCTCTTATACTCCTGCATACAAATTTCTACTCTGGTATGCCTATATTTCTGCTGGTATGTATATAGAAATGAGTTGCAGCTTTGTATTTAGGCGTGGGAGGTGGGCAGGGGGTGGTGCGCTGTTGACGTGACGGCAACAACGTCCTTGAAGTCGCCGACACGAAAGAGTGACAAAAAGTAACATTTTGGTCGAAGTTTTTGGCACCGACAAAGTGGGACCCTAGGCACTAAACTTTGAGCGTTCAAAAAGGTACTCAAAAAGATCATTCAAGCGAACTCGAAAGGATATATTCGTTAGAGCATAATCTATCTATTTAATTATGACTAAAACTGAGTTTAGGTAATTTTTGCCTAGTTTAGTAAAACTACTCATGACTCGGAAACTAGAACCGACAAAGTGGGACCTCTTTTCCATGTGTCGTCACATATGTTTTTAGGGTTCCGTAGCCAAAATGTCAAAAACAGAACCCTTATAGTTTCGTCATGTCCGTCCGTCTGTCCGTATGTCACAGGCATTTAACTCAAAAACTAGACGATGGATATTGATGAAATTTGGAATATAGGTGTATTGTATGAGCCGCTACTTAGTTTGGTAGTTAACCAACTAAAACAAATATTTTTAAGGGGGCCACTCCACATGTTACAGAAGCTAAAAAAATTTTTTTCAGGAAATATCAACGTGTGGTACGTAGTTCGACAGCTTAAGGTTCTTAAGTAATGTTTTTGATTAAGTGAATATGTTTGGAAATAATTGTTCCGAAAGTTGTGAAATTTGTGTCCCCCCCCCCTCCTATCTTCTAAACCGTGTGTCCGAAAAATATAAAAAATATTACAAAGATATCGCTCAATTAATACTTTCAAAGAAACAAGATCGAATTAACCGTTTTTGAGTTATTGCCGATAAACTGGGCTTCTCAACAAAAGGGCGTAATTGCTATGAAGGAAGATACGCTCTTTTGTCGTTGTACTTTTTTTACATCGTATTTTTTATTTACCTTATAGTTACGGCTATGGAACCCTACACTGAGCATGGTCCGACATGCTCTTGGCCAGTTTTTTTACGTAACTTAGACGTTAGATTTTTACAGCTTCAAGGGACCGTAGACCTGAGTAAAAACGTCTTAGAGAAAAACGTCAAAGCTCCATACAAACTTCTTATGCACTTACTGCGTTTTTACCTGAAGTCAGTATCAGATACGAGTTTTTTTTAAAGTAGTGATGATATTATTATTCAAGAACTTTCTTTCAAGTGAGTACCTACCACTTTGTCCCACCCTCTGTGTATGTAATAGGTTTAATTCAGTTTTTAACTATTGAATAGTCCTTCCCAAGAACTTAATCTAGACAAAACACCTCGATTGAATGCAATTCGTTCGTGTATTGTGTTACAAATTACAGCTGCAACTGGCAGCCCTAGGCTATGTGTGAGAACTAGTATAACGGGCGCAAGCGCGCGATTGTGCTTAATTCGTTGTGCATCGAGATCTAGCCCTAGGGTTTCAAAATCGTGGCTGTTGAAAACGTCCTGTAACACGACGTTTCCACATATGTTATTTACTGTGTACTATTCATTCGTTTTACCTGGCCTTCTTTGTCCTCCACAACTTTATGTTTTCTAACTAGGACAGTGCAGCGAAACCCGTTGAAAGTCCGTTGTCAAAGTGCTCGTTGAGCTCATACAGGAAGTTTCTGACTTATACCGATAGTATACACTGAATTATTAACCTGTAAAAGTAGGTGCACAATTTTCGTAACGCACCATTTTGTAAATGGCCCCCTGATTATTCCCAAAGACGTTTATTAAATTCATGACAAAAGTATAAAACGCAATCGGGGTGGAACACGATCTAGGACCGCTAGTACAATTACTGGCCCTTTCTAGACGGATTAATCGTATTTGCTCACACGAAACGAGTTCTCAATAATGTAATTGTAACGAAAATAACACCTTTAGGTCATGCATCGTGCCTAGGGTGAACCATCCTTGACCCGTCTATGAACTACGACCAGTACTTATACAGGCACTCGTGTTCTGTAAATGATTCTTGAATCTACTCCTTTATACAAAAACCTGTTACTGAATAAAAGTTTAATAAACGTCTATGGATACAATAGGGAGAAATGCTGATAGGTGGCGGTAATCTTTCTCAGCGGCTGACCGTTCTTGTTTCACTGGAGGCACCCCAATTGGCGAGGTTAACTAGGGTCACCGCGCGCTCCGATCCGATACTGATTTTGAATTGTAAATTTTGTTTCTGCCTTAATAGTTGCTGATTCACACTTGCCAGGCTTGTCACTAGCTTTACAAATGGTCTGACAATTTAAATTTATTACAATTACATAGTACAACAATGAACAGTTTCTCATCATTATAATTATACCTAAATTTTTTTTTTAATTTTTCTTGAACATCGTCTTAGTGCATTTTCTTTCGGGGTAAATATGATCCCAGATTTGGCAGGTTAGGTTATAACCATGAAGCGACTACCATCATCTGATGTCTGAAGTTCTGAAGTCCTATGAAGAGTAAACCAGACTGATCATAGTTACCTACACATTAATTCACCGTACGTGCATCAAATTTTTAACCTACTTTCAAAAGATTGTTTTTTAAGAGATAGAGGAATAGAATCTACGGTTTAATTTTTTGCTCGTATTACAGGCCACACCCGGTATATATATTTTTTATTTTAGTTAGGTAGATAGCTATTCACTTCCTTTGATTTTTTTTAATTATGTAGGAATACAAGCTATTATACTCGTATCCCATAACATATATTGCTCCACAAATGTTTTTTTTCAATAGCGACTAGGAATGGTAAAAGATTTGATAACAAGAGGGCCGTTAGAATAGAATAAGTCAATATCGCCTTTTTGCTTCACCGTATTCGGGTAAAAAGTATCGTATGTTTTAACTGGGGTTATAATCTACCAGTACACCAAATTTTTAGAAGAAAAGTGTTCTATCGTAACTGGTTACGAATAAGTAGAAATTAGTTTTTGATCGCAACTGGTTTCGTATAAGGCAGAAATAGTTTTCGATCGCAACTGGTTACGACTCTGGTTACTTACGCGGCCGAAGGGCTTCAAGTAATCGAGGAACAAACTTACATATAATTTTCTGTTTGTTTTGAATTCGGTTAACACTAGAAACTCATTTCTAATAAGATAATGCTCGAGAAACTATAAAAATATACCAAAATCGCTATATGTGTGCCTATAATATTTGAAGAGTTCCCTCGATTTCTCCAAGATTCCATCATCAGATCCTGATTTGGTTGCTATGGGACCACCTCGGAAGTCTACCCTTTCAAACAAAAAAAGAATTTTTCAAATCGGTCCAGCCGTCTTCAAGTAATCGGTGAACAAACACACAAAAAAAAACATACAGACGAATTGAGAACCGTCCTTCTTTTGGAAGTCGGTTAAAAAGTCGGTGTAATTTGGAGGATTGCTACAAAAACAATGAATGTTCGTAATTTGGGATTGGGAACGCACCACCTGTTGCTTATCTCTGACTGCGCCCGTCAAACATAATCGTGCAATAATTAGCAGTCATAACGAAAACGCAACTTTAATGCTTCCGGATTCCAGTGTCGACTTTCGTGGTAATACAATCATCATCATTTCACCCTAGAGACAACCAATGCTGATCCTATGTTCCACAATGACCACGCTTCATCGACTTCCGGCGACCAATACAATAATAACATAATAATGATTAATTTTTCACGTTTTTGACCGAGCGCGCGAACGGAGTCGACAGGGAACGCGAATCGACGTTCTGTTTGTACGTTTAATTTTCCGACTGTAACTTGAGTAGGAGGTCAATTAACAGTGGCTTCGTTTATGGGTTATTCTTCAGAAATATGTTTGCGACTTATTCCTCTGTCTCCATACATTTAGTATGAAAAAGGGCCAGAGGAATAAGGTGACCGCAGACATATTTCTGAAGAATAACCCTTATACCTACCTAAAAAACGAAGCCATTATTAACTGACCACCCATAGACTTTAACACGTTGCAATAAAGTTGACATTCGTTTACGAATATACATGGATGAAATCGAATTTAAAGACTCTAGAACACGTTGAAAACACGACACGTTGAAACTGATAGATATTTGCTATTCCGATTACGTAAGTTCAATTGAATCTTCTATCTCTAGTGGTAACATGAAAACGTTTTGTCTTACATTAAATCAAAGCGGAAGAGTGAAACTACATTGCCTAGTGAAATGATATTTGAAGATAAGAATTTAACTTCAGCCGCTTCAATATGTCAGGCTTTTGTTAGTAACTTTTCATCAGTTTATACGACCAAAAGTAATTTAGGCTCAAATATGGATGAACTACCACAGGCTACTCATGCCAGCTCACGTACTTTGGGAATCCTAACATTTTCTCGTTGCTCTATAGAAACTAATAAAAAAAAATTGGATACCAAGAAGGGAGCAGGGCCGGATAAAATACCAGCAGTGTTTATTGCTAAATGCGCTGAAAAGCTATCGCATCCTCTTCATTTCATATTTAACTTCTCGTTAGCAAGTGGTGTTTTTCCAGCTATTTGGAAAGAAGCCAACGTATTACCAATTCCTAAAGGTGGCAATGCGGCTGATGTTCTGAACTATAGACCGATTTCCTTGTTGTCAATCATGGGAAAAGTGTTTGAATCCATGGTAAATTCAGTTCTTGCAGTACATGTAAAACCATTGCTTATTCCGCACCAACATGGTTTTCGTAGTAAAATGTCAACTGTTTCTAACCTAGCTATGCATGTTTCGAATATATCCGAAGCCTTAGACAAAGGAACTCAGTTGGATGCTATCTATACTGATATTAGTAAGGCTTTTGATAGAGTTAGCCATAATTTATTAATTCAAAAGCTTTACGACGCGGGCATTTATGGTAAATTACTGGACTGGTTCTCTAGCTATCTCTCTTCCAGGTGCCAGAAGGTAGTGGTAGGTGGATATTCCTCTGAGCGCTTTGAGGCAACTTCAGGAGTGCCACAAGGCTCTCACCTCGGGCCCACCTTATTTTTAATTTTTATTAATGATATGGCTAAAGTTATACATCATTCAACTTTTTCTTTTTTTGCAGACGACTTGAAAATAACAAAAATTATTAATAGCCCTTTAGACTCCGGCCTACTTCAGGATGACTTAAACAAACTGCCGCTGAAGATGACAAACTGCCGCTGAACATTGGTAAATGTAAACACATAAAATTTACTAAGAAACGATTGCCCTTGAATACAGCTTATACCATTGATAATGTACCCCTAGAGGAAGTTTCTAGCTTAAAAGATTTAGGAATAATACTTGATAGTAAATTATCGTTCAATACTCATATTGACTATATTCTAAACAGGTCAAATAAACTTCTGGGCTTTATCTGGCGTACTTGTAAAAACTTCGAAGGCGTATCTGCTCTGAAGGCTGCGTTTTTTGCATTGGTCCGTAGTCTGTTGGAATACTGTTCCAATGTCTGGAACCCACAGTACAAATGTCATATAGCAAGGATTGAACGAATACAAAAACGATTCCTCTTTTTCCTAAGTGTTCATCAAAAAAAGCATAGGTCTCTGCACTCATATAAAGGCCGTTTGAAGTATTTTAATATGACCAGCCCCGAAGATCGCCGGTGGGTCTCCGACCAGGTATTACTTCACAAAATAATTAATGGAGGTCTAGATTGTCCCCAGCTGTTACAAAAAATTAGCTTCTCTGTACCGCGACAGCAAGCTCGCGCGGTTAATTTCAGGCCATTTGCTGTGAGCACCTCTATAGAACAAATGTCGGCAAACACAGTATTATTTGTAGAATGAGTAAAGAACATAATAAATTTATCAAAGAAGTAAAGGTCCATATTCTGAATATCTCCTTAAATAAGTTTAAAAAAACATTTGTATGAATATAAAACCGGTGTAGATGGTAATTAAGTATTGTGTGTATGAGACGTCTTATTTTCTCTGGATGTGCTGTAAAATTTTACGTAGGATTATTATTTCCCTGGATGTTTCACATAAATTTGTTAAATGTTAATAATTTAATTTAAAGACCTATATTATTTATTGTATAAGTTCCTTGTTCTCCTTTTGAAATGTTATATTTTAGTATTGCAAAATGTAAGCGATAATATTTATGCAAGTTGTGTTTGCCTGTAATTCGGTGAATACTCAAATACAATAAGTACCTATTGTTTTAATTTCGTGTCATATAGTATTGTACCTGTTGGCAAACCTTATAAATAAAAATAAAAAATACAGATAACAGTGTGTTCGATTGTACCGTTACAAAGTAACCCCTGAATTTTTTTTTGTGGGAGGGAGAAGGGAAAATCAGGTACCAGTTCGTTACTTAATTTTTAATCAGATCAGTGCCGGATTAAGACTAGGTACCACAGTGGTGTAGCGTCAAATATATTTTTAGTACAGCCGGAGCAGACTTGGATTACTTTTTCTTCAGGAATAGTAGATACTCCGGTCATAAGCTTTAAAAAATAGGCAAGCCTGTGGGAATCGAAATGGCTGGACCGATTTGGAAAATTCTTTGATTGTTTGAAGGGGTACCTCCGAGGACAATTGTTAAGAATTTTATGCTTTTTTTCCATTTTTTGTATGAAGAGGGTTAGTAGCAGAAATGAGTTTACCATTATTTAATGGTTCGCCAATGCCCTTGTACGATTTTCGCTAGCGTGCATAGTTTTGGAGTAAAATAACTTTAAAAAAACGACGAATTCGATCTTCCCACTTCTACCGCTACTACCCGCGCGAAGTTTATTGATGGTTCTCAATGTCAAAGCACTCAAGACTATCCAAGTAGGTAACAACTGCGCCGATCAGCTCTGTATCTAAACGGGCAAAACTAAGTTTGAAAGAGCACCCCTGCTTTTTGGAATCCCATCACATCCAAAATCTTAATTCTCGGTAACAATCACACTTACAATAAAAATAAATAGAACCTAATTTATAGCAAATTTAATGACGTTAATTCGTGCCAAAGATGTTTTTGTACTTCGCGTTGCTCAGCTAGCATAACTTTTTAGAAGTTGCAAATTTAACCTACCGTAACTGGTCCATACAGCATACTAAAAAATCAAAACTACCTACATCATGCTTTGCGATTTTAGCATTTTAACGCGTCGATTTCCACAGTCCTACATGCCTATGCGTTTTGGTTGACTATACTGAATAACCGATGCGAAATAAAATTACGCAATCGATTTTTTGATCACAGAATGAATTCTTTTTGTTAAAGGTCATCTTATGATTATTCTCATAATATTCTCGCGATCTTCTAAATGCATTAAATAAAGTGTTCACCTTTACAGCTGTCTTTTCGAATTCCGAGGGTCAGAATCAATGAAAGGGTTAGTGTCTAATACCACAACCGGACAAAGGGAGCGCAATCCAGTTCGGGACACTTGTTCTGGTGTTTAATTATGTTAGCGTTTTTTTTTCGCCCTGTTTATTTAAATAGAATGTTTTTTTCAGTCTATTTAGAGGATTATTTGATACAAATGAACAACACACACACACAAGCTCCAACAGGTGGTGAAGCGGGAAAGTTTTTTCATCAATTGACTACTTACATACCTATCCAATATAAAAATGAGGCTTTGAATTTGTATCCGACTATAAAAAAAATAAACAGATATACTTATGCGACATATCCTAAGCTAGTACCTATAAGTATATTAAATTGCATTTCCGTACATCGCTGCTTGTCGGGTCAACACCTACTAAATAGGATGACTTTTGATTCTCTTTAGCGCGCTATTTGCACTTGCAGACCCATCTTCGTGCGTTGTCTGTTAAGCTTTCGCAAGAGGCCCAGGTCTCGATCCTAGGCTGTATAGTCGGCGTTGACCCGGTTGTCAGCCATATGGCCAGTTGCCGGGTGCGAGGAGGCCGTCTGGCGAGCCTTTCCGATATCGGATCAGCTTTCCTTCCGATTAATTTGGAAATGTACTTCTATAGAATAGGGTAAGTATTAACTTTCCCTACTTCCCTATAGGTATCCTGCGCATAACATATAACAACGTACCTACATATGACAACGTACTAGGTATCTTACCCACTAAAGCTGAGGTCTGGAAGAATTGCACTAAGGTGTTGCCGAATAGAATGGAACTCTCTTTCGAACGTTGAGTCTTTGGAATTTTTAGGGACTTAGTTTAGCAAAATGTATTACTTATAATGGTTTTTAGATTCTTCACTTGTCTCAACAGAACGACACGCTTAAGTGAAAGAGGGATGAATGCTTTTTCTACTACGAGGCCGATAAACGCGTGCAGTCTTGAATGTGTGTAGGTACATACTTCCAGACAAAACAAAGCAACGTTATCCCGAACTGTGTTAATAAATCCAGGGCTAGTCAAGTTCAAACAGCTGTGATGTGAATTTAACTGCAAGATCAACCCTGAACTGAAATATACTAAGTGCTATTTTAGTGGCTTGCTGCTCGTGCATTGCGTACAAATTAATTTATATCTAAGTTTGCAACAACCAAGTTCATCGGAAAGGTACTCATAGAATACCACTGGCCTGACGTCCACATAATCCGACTCCCATCGGCTTAACTGTTTTATGGCGTTTGAGCACCATATTTCTAATGTTCTTGAAGAAAAATTAAGGCAAATTTCTTTTGGCTTTACCCAAGGATATGTACCTACATTATTATATAATAAGGAAGGTACATCGTTACATTACGTACTAATCAGGTAAACAGCTTTAAACCTCGTAATCACATAAAAGTAATAATTTATTTTGGAATAGGTACATGAAAGTTGCAGCATATAGTTTATTCGTAATGTGCATATGTATATGTCAAAGTTTTTGTGCATTTTATTATAATTATACGACACAATGCGCACAGTACGAGGTGTGAGGGTGTAATCAATAAGTACTTCCCGCGAATGTACCAAATAGAAGCCCTAAAGGAGTTCCGTTGTTCAACACATGTACACAACAGTCGTATACGAACACAATAAATGTAACATAATCGAGCCAATTTCTGCCGTATTACCATGCACGACGGGTTTACTTGGATGTACATACATGACAAGAAAATGTTATATTAAATCAAGCGATTGTGATGCTTATGACTTTGAGTTAGAGTCTTCGAGGAGTGTCATGTGGGTTGTACGGTTTTTGTAATGCATGTGCGATGCCGCCATCTGTCTGCGGCTTACAATCCGCGACTGGTAAAGATGGAGTTGAAAGTGCACTTTTTAATAACTGCGTACAGTACATCACTGCCACTCTGTAGGTACATACTCTCGCACAGCCAACGAATTTGAATGGAACTAAATCGTCTTGTAATGTAAGACCGTATGTATAATGCTCAAATCGTAAAAACAATTCGTTGATTTAAGTACTTGATATTACGATCTTATGTATCTTAATGATTTGGATATTAAGTGTATAATCTACATAACACTTATTAAGTGGGTCAATTACGGGTCTGATAATCCGAATATAGTCTGCATTCTAAAAAAAAGCCTTGCACTGAAATAGGTTGTGGTTGTTTCCTATACTTTAAATGAGCAGTTTTTATACCTACGTACTTATACACCACTTTCCCTGACATCGATGCATCGCCATCCATGTACCAATGAGTTTCCCTAACTTATTGTACCTGAATACTGCTCTGCCGTCCTAGTCTAATTTACACGACTTTTTATTATGGAAACTCATAGTAAAAAGTCGCGTTTTAGACTATGATGGCAGTGCTGTGGTAGTTACCATACGCCCGTATTGACGATCTTAAGGTGCCGTGCGGACCCTGCATATTGAAGTAACTGAATGTTACCATGATCCTGACGGTCTGATTTACCTGTGGTAGGGATTCCGGCAATCAGGTGGAATGGATTGTAATAAGAGATAATGTCGATACCTTTAGACTCAAAGGGCGTAAACGCCGCAGGTTCTAATGGCGTTTACGCACTTTGAGTCTAAAGGTATCAATATTGTAATTCGTCATGATAGATAGATAGATTTTATACTAACCTAGGATTCACATCAATCCACCGTATATTATACGACAGCAGTTGCGAAAAAAGGGCGCGGCGGTTACGACGATGGGACTTCAAAGGCCGTAGCAGGATAAGGGAGGAAAAAATGCCCTTTAATGATTAAGAGCTGTTTATTTTTTCTATAGTTGCTTTCATTTAGTTGTATAATTGTGCAAAGTTTGGTTGAAAAATTCCCAGTGGTTCAGCCGGGAAAAAATAAAAACAAAATTTATGAAATTTGACGTATCTCTAAAACTATAAATCTTTATCATAATATCTTTAATTCATTTTGGTTAATTAAATAGTATGTATGCCTTAAAAGAAAATTGAGTCTCTATCTTTGCAATTTCTGTAAAAAACACGTAAGTCAAAATTTCAAAAAAAAGTTTTTTTGATACCTGAAGGAGTGACCACTCTAAGTGACATTTCTAAAAAAGCCTTATTTAACGATCTGTCTGTCATATAAGTTTGACGGTTAAAATCGAAAAGCAACAGTGTCAAAATTAAAAAACTATGTTGGTCGGATTCTGTTACATTTTATTCTTATACAATTCTAATACAGCCAAAGAACTTAAACATAAATATTCTTTGTTAAGAACTAAAAATAAAATAAATTTATGGCATTTACTCGTATATGTATCAACTTAAAAATGTCTTTTACTTCTTATTTTAATCACTATCGCTATCTTCATTAACGGTAACACTAATACCGTTTCTCAAAAAAGGTCCACTAAGAATTTCGGCAGGCTGAATAATTTTTGATAAATATCTTGCGTGCGATAGGTAGTACACAATTGCGGCAATGTGTGAACAACACCCTACCTACGAATGAATATATCTGGTGAAACGATAAGTAAGGCTTAATTAGAAATAATGATGATTACCTATTTGAAAAAAAAAAGATTTTATAAGTTAAAAGGCGACAATTAATACAAATACAGGCTGGTTTTCGATAATCTGTACATATTAAAAGGGGTGAAATTCCATTTAATTTTATCGGTAAAAATGACTAATTTTTGTTTCTGGGCAAAAAAAAATTTTTTACAGATTTTTACTGTTTGCTGGGTTGTTCTACAAACTAAGGACGAAAATGAGTCCGATTCCGGCCCGACGATTTTTTTTCATTATGGTAACAAAATATAGTTTATCATAAAGATTACATGGTCTTTTAGCCTATGTTAAGTGGAACGGACAAAATATTCAAAAATATTAGAGTTATGGCAATTTTAAGAAATCAAGCAGCAGGAAACTGAGATTGTAACCAGGAGGCTGAGGATTTAAACAAATATCAATCAAAATCAACGTTTATTTAATAATAAATTCACAAATAAAAACTATGCTTCTAACCATTAGTTTGTAATTGTCCAAATATCTTGAACTATCGTGATAATTAAGTCTATTCTTGACTTATACTAATTATCTATCTAAATCAGTCTTGAACAGGAACTTTTATCATTAAATCTACAAAATTAGCTTTAATAAAATAATAATGTTAACAAACATAATGTAATAAAATCTGTTTTATAACAAAGTAACAAAATTATTGTTAACAATTTAAATTTGAACATCACTTGTCATAAACAATAGTATGACGGAAACCAAAAACATTTAGCAGTCTTATTAATTTTGATTTTAAGTTAAGTTAAATTGTTTTTGTTTTTCTAACCTTTGGCATCTTTTTCTATATTTATTTAAATTTTGTTTTAGCTTTGCAATTATTATTAATTTTTTTTTCAACTCTAAATTTCTTCTAAAACGTTGCTTCTGTGATCGTTCTCTGGCTAATTTTAATCTCGAATTTAATGGCAATGACGGTCGAATAATATTTACACCAACATTTTCGTGCTGTGGTAGTTCCTGATTATGGGGCTCATTATTCACAGGTTCATCGTACAGACTAGATGGAGTATTTTCTCTAACAAACTGATTTGTCAAACTGGTCATGGACTTTTTCTTTTTGTAAGATTTGTCTGAATATAGTCTCCAATTTTTGCGAGCTTCCTTTTTTTCACGAGCCGTCATTTCAGATACTAGTTTTTTTTTGCCAGTTTCTCTCAATTTCTTACATTTTTGCTTTCTTTTGTCTTTTTCTGCTGCTAGTTTCTGAGGATCATTCTTAATTTTTTCGTATCTCAATTTTTCAGCTATCTTTTTTTTCTAGTATTTCTTCTCTAGTCTGTTTTTTCTTTGGTTTCGCCATTTTATCTCTAAAAAAACAATCAAATGAGCTTTCGAATAATAAAAGTCAATAAACTCACACTTTAAAATGTCGAAGTTTTATAATGTTTAATATTAAAATTTCAATCACATTGCAATCTGCAACCGATATGTAATTGTACTCGTAAACCTCATATTTACAACAGTACTTACGCGATTAAATAGTTTTGTTTTGAGTTCGAGCTCAGGCAAATACAAAATAACAAAGAAAATTGTATATAATACATATAAATAGACATAGGCACATGTTTTAAATGTACGTTTACGTTGTATTTATCTTTTTCTGATATTTTGAAACGATTATACGAATTGCAATGCATTTCAGTGATCATACTTATTAGTTATAGATAAATTGATTATTTGAACTAGCTAACTGCTTTATTATTTTGACTTCATGGTATATAGCAGAAAAAGTAACATATGATGTTGAACAAAAATTATATTTCTATATAAACACTCAGGATCCTGCATTTTTCTCAGTATCCTGGCTATTTATTTGACAGGATCCTGAGACCATGTTCCTGAGAATTTCGGAATAATATTTAAAAATAACGTCTATTTATAACATTCAACCAAAATCAAGCAGCATTAAGCCTTCGTGTAAGCAATTTATACATCAAAATGCTACAATTACCATATTACCACATGAATTTCGTAATGAAATATCTTACCAGGATTCTGTGAGCTCGACTGATTATGACGCGACTTCCTCCATCAAATGTGCCGGGCAGACTAAGCAACACACTGGGTGCAAAACGATAGGTGGTATTCTTTGTCTCTTTCGTACCGGCAACGAACTCGGCTAAACGTCAAGGTCGCGCGGCTAATAGAATATTGAATATTCGCTTATTTAACATTGGGCAGGATCCTGATATAAAACTGTTGGGACAACTTCTGGACAAAGTTTTTATAATGTTTTTGTTACAATAAATTAGTAATATGTCACCTAGGTAACAATAATAATAGGATGTCATTTATATTGGTTTAACTTATGGGCTCCATGTAGTAGAAAATAAATAATATTGCACATTAGATTCAATTTTGCTCGTGGGACACTCCAGGATCCTGGGAATTTGACCCTTTGAGTATTTTTTTTCCTAAGATAATATATTAGTATCTAAATTATTTTTAGAGACTAGGTAGATATAGGTATGGTAAACAATATCTTATGAAAATAAACTTGGTTGTAACAAGTTTTTCATGACATTTTAGCTGAGCTGTCGAAAATTCCTTACTTTGTAGAACTACCCTGCTATGAAATTTTGGGCAGTACATCTGTTTGACGCAGTATAACTTTTGATCTTATTGTTCAAAGCTGTAAGAAAAAAATGTTTGTAAGATCACAATTAAGTGCTAAACGAAGATAAGCATGAAAAAATGGTCACAATATCCGCAAACTTTCGAGAAAAACGGTGTTTTCCGTAAAAAAAACTGAAGTTTTGCAGCCGTTTTTCACAATTATAATTTTTTTTGACGAGTTTTTCTTCAAGTCGGTGGTTTATTGTTATTGCTACTAAATAACGTGTCTATTGCCATGACCCTGCAATTTTTTCTTACAATTTTAAGCAATTAGTTCAAAAGTTATACCGTGGCAAACAGATGTACTGCCGAAAATTTCACTGAAAGTTTAAAAATCTGTAAAAAAAAAACGAATGACCACAAACAAAAATTAAAATCAGTTTTACCGATAAAATTGGCCGAAATTTCACCCCTTTTCATATGTACAGATTATCGAAAACCACCCTGTATATTTTCAAGCCAATATTAATGGGAATGTCAATAATTGATTTATTTTTAATTTCTTACAAAGAATATTTATGTTTAAGTTCTTTGGCTGTATTAGAATTGTATAAGAATAAAATGTAACAGAATCCGACCAACATAGTTTTTTAATTTTGACACCGTTGCTTTTCGATTTTAACCGTCAAACTTATATGACTGACAGATCGTTAAATAAGGCTTTTTTAGAAATGTCACTTAGAGTGGTCACTCCTTCAGGTATCAAAAAAACTTTTTTTTGAAATTTTGACTTACGTGTTTTTTACAGAAATTGCAAAGATAGAGACTCAATTTTCTTTTAAGGCATACATACCTATCAATTTACCAAAATGAATTAAAGATATTATGATAAAGATTTATAGTTTTAGAGATACGTCAAATTTCATAAATTTTGTTTTTATTTTTTCCCGGCTGAACCACTGGGAATTTTTCAACCAAACTTTGCACAACTATACAACTAAATGAAAGCAACTATAGAAAAAATAAACAGCTCTTAATCATTCAAGGGCATTTTTTCTTCCCTTATCCTGCTACGGCCTTTAAACGCCGGCGTAAGCTAAGCACTTGGCACCAATCCCAAGTGTTATGAACCTCAATGACGTTCCGGAATCGACCGATAAATTGACGAAGGGGTGAGAATAGACGGTACTCGCACATTTACTTGTATGCCGCAGTTTTCATCTTAGTGCCCAGTTTAGAGTTACATATATATGTATTTTTGTAAATAACACAAAAAAGTAACGTTGTATATCATGTAAATGTATAAAAACTACCTATGTATACTTAAAGTGACGTTAAAATCGTTAAATATTTAAAAGAAGCCAAAGTGACACCGCCTGCCCTGCCTACGAAGCTATGTCCTGGATTCAAATCCTGGTAAGGGCAAATATTTATGTGATGAGCAAGATTATTTGTTCCTGAGTCAGGGATGTTTTCTATCTATTTAAGTATGTATTTATCTATATCGTCGTCTTGTACCTACGCATAGTAGGTACGAGCATTGCTTAGTTTAGGACTAGGCGATTTGTTTACGATTGTACCCCAATTTTTTTATTTTATTAACAAGACTAATTTGTATAAACTACAACTTATTAAAATTCACCCCTATTTTCACAAATATAATATTCTACTTATTTTTTTTATTATTTTAGACATTTAAATAACAATTTTTTTTTCAGTGGCAATAATTAATTACATTATAGTCTGTGCGGAAAGAGAAAAGGATTAATTTTGGGGGTGCTGTAATGCTTTTGTACCGTATGTGCCGTATTTTCTGTTCAGTGGCCATACTGGTTAGGTTAGTTCCGTTTTTCGCAACGCCTATTCTCTTTCCGCACAGACTCTAGCGACATATTTGGCGTGCTCGCGGCGTTCGTGAGAAATAAATCTATAGGGAACGTACACGAACTATATATAGGTGGCAGCACTAAACGACAAAAGGGACACGGGCGGACAATAAAGGACCCCCTTTGCCAAAAGCCTTTTACCACCCTAGTTGTGTAATGTACTATTCTTGCACACCAGAAAACACATTACAAGAGGTACATTACATAATCAATACAATACATAATTAATGCATTGGGTCCTCATTACTTATTTAAATTTTGGACAACGGCCTTCAGTCTCTGTATGAAGAACGGGTCATTTTTTTGCTCAGCTATCCTTATTCAGGTCAGATGACCATAATCTTGACAATGCTTGATGTCACATTAATTCAGTGCTACAATGCTACTGGCTCGCTAGCACCTAAAAATAAATTCCTACCAACTTGCCTAATATCAGGCATTTCACCACCTTATTCTACTGCTCTTAAGGAAAATGTACGCCAAATCTGCACCGGCTCACCCAAGGATATCTTTTACGCCACGCCACTGGCACATACCTACTTAGAATTGAAGTAAAACCAGACCATCTCAATGAAGTATTTCATAACCTAGATTAATAATACAATAACTTTAGGTACCTATATAATTTATATGCGAACTCGACCGCATGGCTACCCTATTTCCTTGACGCAATGCAGTTTTCCGGTTGCGCTCGATAGCAGCAGTATTTTCACCCTGTAAACCAGCGGTCGGCAACCTGCGGCCCGCGGGCCGCATTCGGCCTTTGAACCGCTCACTTGCGGCCCTAAATTCCGGTCTGTATTGCCGTCGCCTTATTCCGAATAGTATAAAATCACAAATGGTTAACAAAATGCGGCCCGCGTCAATTCCTTAGCTACTATATTGGCCCTTGGCTGCTAAGCGGTTGCCGACCGCTGCTGTAAACCCACAGATGCAATGCAACAATTTTGAGCCAATTATCATTCACTACCTAATGGTAAAATCTGTAATGGCGGCGGGAAATCTGGGATTCTGGCGGAAAACAATATGTGGTAAAACAATGGCGCTACCTACTGCGCGTCGAGAATCTTAACTATACACGTAAAATCGATAAAATATTTATCAGTAAATTGTGTTTAGATACAACTGAAACACATAATGGGTAATATTATAATATTAATAAATATCCTTGCACATACTTAAACTACTTTGTTTTTTTTGATGTTGCGACAACCCTGTCATAGGCGGCTTGTGCCTGTCATATGTATGAGCGTTGGACAACTGTTAGTCTTTAGGTTTGTGGTCTTTAGTTTCAAATTCCCGCCAAAGAATCCATGACACTAGCAGTATATGTATAATATTTTTTAATAAAACCTTTTTTCGACCTCTGCAACTTAGCGTAATCCGACTATAACGGTGCGTAATATTCTGTGCCTTTGTTAACAATTACTTATTTATAACGACTTCTAGACGTAAAATGGAATGTCTTTGTAATGTTACTAGCGTATCAATTTTCTCTAGTGATAGTAGATTTAGTAATTTCTTTGTACGGCTATTCTACCACAACACGTTGTGAGCTGTGAGTGAAAATTAGAGCTGTCTACAACTCTATCTTAGTTTTCAAAAAAGTTCATTTTAGAAATGAATCAGTCGTATTTTGATTTTTTAAAGAGCCATCATATTTATTTAATTATTTCTAAAGTGTAATTGAAAGTTTGACAGTAACAATTAACATAATTCATTATGCAACTAGACCAGCACTTAATTAAATTAAACTAAACTTAAGTAAAAATTAAACTAAACCTATTAAAATAAACCTAAATTAAAACTAAAAATGACAAATTAACATAATTAGATAGCAACATCGATTTTCAGTCATTCAGGCCGAAATGGGGGTGCTGTCAATCCGATTTAAACCCAATTTTCTGGGTTTATTGCGATCTTTGAACAGTATAAACTGGTTTATAGTGTTTTTTAGCTTAATTAATCTATCTGAATGTATTTACGAGGATCAAATAGGCAAATTCGACTGGTAACTATAGCTTTAAGGTTATGATATTTGTATGTCATCCTAAGGTCTCTAGTAAGTGAATTATAAATATTTAAATCGTTTACAGGCGTCAAACTTATGTAGGGAGAATTAAATTCTCACAATTTGACACAGTCTCAACAGCGAAGAAAATAATTGTCGCTACGGAAGAGAATGTATTGGCAGCTTTGAATTTGAAGACAGGTTCGTAGTTCAATCTATTTTATTGACCGCTTCCGCTAATGGTAAATAAGTATTAATTTTTACATCGTTTAAACAATAGCTCCTACTAAAGTCTGTAAGTCATAATAGACGTAAATGTGACAACAAGAATTTGTTAATTCATAGTTATCACTGCTATCAGATTCAAGATCAATACATTGCTTACCTTTTACGTATTTACCTTAGCGGTGTTAGTGTATATTAACGTATGTTGTATGCATATGCACTTACATTGTACAAACTACACATATAAGACATAGAAATGACTTTCAAATTCAATAAGGAAAAATGGATTTTGTCATGTTATATTGTTGCTAGGCCAAGTGGTATGGCGTCACGTGTTCGAGTCAGCTTCTGCTGGCAACATTCAACTTCTGCATGTCAGCGACAAAGTGGTAACAGTGACGGGAGCTAACCCGTACCTTGTACGCGGATGGGATTCCAACACTGGTAAGTTATATTGATCATGTGGCTTAATGGGATAGTGGCCATATAGAACTGCCATAGTTTGTTGTTGTTATCAGGTAGTAAACACTCGTACCTGATAAATACTTAATACCTCAAATTGCCATTATTTAATCTGTGAAATGATTTGGTGTTAATAGTAATTTTTAGTTTCCTCATCTTAATAACACTTATCATTACTAAACAATAGGGTGATTCATATTTTGTTTTTTTTTTTATTTTTTGGGTCTCAACCCTTCTTTTCATTCTAGGGCATAAATAAACATATTTTTTTAAAATTTTTTATTCAAGTTTTAGAGGTCGCTATCGCTTAGTGAAATTTTGACTAAAATTCTGTTCACATTACATATATTTGGAAATTGTAAACAGAACCATTGTTTTATTATTAGTTGCATATTATTACCTCGTGTGTTCATAAGTTTTGAGACAATTTTTTGATAGGCCAAAAAATATTTTTGAACTGGCGGATTGATAAAACCTTTTTAAAATTTAAATCTAAATGTTATCAATTAGAAAAAAAATTGATTCGGGTGTTAGTTTTCGGTGAACCGGATATTGAAATATGATCTAAAGGTAATATATTTAGGTATGATAACAAAGGCCTACAGACGAAGCAAAGTCTACTAATTAAATGATTGTTTAAAAAAAATTAAGGATCGCATGATGTCAACAGTTGCTATGGAGACACGATCCCAAAAAGATTTTGTTTACCGACGAAAAAATCTTCACCATTGAAGAAAAGTTTAATCAACTAAAGCCATTCGTGCCTCTATTGACAAATGGTCCACACGATTGAAGGCCTGTGTTCAGCACAATGGCGACCATTTTGAATAATTTATATTTTATTTTTACCATAATATAATGATTTTTCTTTTGTCTTTTCGTTTAAATACGTTAAAGAGTGTTTGAGAAAAAAATGATTTTGTTATTTTTGGTGGTTGTAACCACTCTTAATTACGTCCTCCCGCGAAGTTTAGGTAAATAGGCACTACTTATTCCGAGCTCTGTACATTACTTTACTACAAAAGCCCACATACGAGTACAATTTGATTGGGAGCAAGACTTGAAGAAGTCTGAAGCATGTCATTAAGAGACCTTAGGAAATGAATATGTTTAATGTTTTCAGTGGAGATTATGACTATAAGTATTAGTAGACAAACCATTCCTTTTTAAGTAGCCAATTGATAGAAGTATATGGCGGAGTATTAGTGGACTAGAAGTGGAAAAAATGCAGTTTCAGATTGGATTTTGGACTGATGTTACACACAATGTTTCTCTATGAAAAGTTAACACAATCCATATTGACTGTGGGTTGTAAGAACACAATAGTCCTAAACAAGGTGCCGATGAAGAGAAAATATCAATCATATAATAAATTGCCTAAATTGATGAGTTTATTTAAATGCCCAGTTCATAGTTTCTTTGTTTTGTCAGCATAGCAAGTAATAAGTGCATTGTGTGTCGAGATCTTGACTATCGCATTCATTTTGTATAAAAATTGAAACTTGGCACTGAAAGTGTTAAGTAAGTAGACAATGAATCAATCAAGGGCAATCTCTATTGATTTGTTTCTTCAGGTATTCTGCTTTGGGAATGGTCCCTTACACTCCAGAATGACGAGCAGGCAGACTTTTCTGAGTGGTGGGTGCAGAACAACATGCTGGTGCATATGCTGCCCGTGTTTGGCTCACAGATTGAGGTCACCATGTACAACTTGCTGACTGGACAAAACAGAGGATCCTCTTCTAAGTTGCCAGCTGGCTGGACTAATGAAGGGTAAGATTTTTTCAACTCTCTGTTTTTTTTATTTCTGCTGGCCTTTTGAAAGGCTAGATGGCTGGATAATTGGATATGTCGAGTATCTAGATTAGTTCCCGTAGCTCATTTATTCCACGTAGCAAAATTCCCAGTCGCATTTTTCCCCACTCGCGTTTTTTTTCGTTGACGCATTTCTAGTAGTAGCGGGCCACAGTACTACAGTGTCCAGATATAAGTGCTATTTAGCTGAACTACTTTTGAAACAAACATGAAGTTAAAAAAACTGTTAAATCATAAGGATTCTTCGTATTCCCACAGCTGCCTTGTCGCTGCGCCGCACTACGTCTGCGCGTCGGGTAATGTGAACGGCAATCTCATCTCCCTGGACGTCACCTCCCATGCTGTCCAGATCATCAGCAAGCCAATATCCAAATATATTGATGACAAGAACTACTCCGGCAACATCCGGCCCTTGGACGGCAACAGCGTGCTGCCCGGCTTCGTGCTCGAGGATGCCAAGATTATTCTGATCAAAGATGGTGATTTCGAGGTGTTGAATGTGGCTCTGGCCCACCCTTCGGCGAGCGTGGCCGTGGTGGACGGCCCCAGCGGACACATAGTCCTTCAAGTTTGGAATGATAAGGCCAAGGTAATTAGCTTACAAGGTTTTTTAAGAGTAGTTAATTTTTTTTGTTAATAGAAATACTTACCTAATGTAAGTTTTATTTTTCAATACGACTCAGTTTGATTCCCGAACTGAGTACAAGCTTCTTTTTTAAATCTATGAATACAGTTAAGAACAAGCCCCTATTTCACCATGCTGACAATAGGCTATTTCACAACTTTTTTCTGTGGTGTGGTATAGAAAGACCTCTCAATAATAGAAATGTAAAAAAAACTACTTCAATATCATGAAAACTCACCGAGATAGAACAATGTTAAATCACATTTTTAGGATTTCCCAAAAAACGCTCCATACTAAATCATAGTAGCGGTGTGCATGGGCGTAGCGACGTAAAACGGCGCCCAGGGCACGTATCCAAACTGCGCCCCTTAGTTTCTTAGTGACACCCAGGGCGGCTATGATATCCATGTGAAATTGCGGACATGCATTCAAGACGAGACTTTTATTTCGCCATATTTGCGAATTTGGATTGTATTTTTTTAATAGGTACTTAGTAAATTACTTTATGCCACACCGGGCCATAAAGTGGCTTTTACCGCACGCGTACAGAAAAAGCCGCTTTTTGGCCAAGTGTAGACATAAAATTATGTACACAACACGGGAGGTAATAAAGAAACCCCTCGATCGCATATTTACGTCCCTCGCTTGTAGCTCGGGCTGCAAAGATCTGCGGTCTCGGCCTTTCTTTGTTTTACCGCCCTAGTTGTGTAATGTACTATTTTTTTGCGCCGCTTTCCCCTTGTTGCTGCCTGCACCCAGGGGCGTATTTACCCTAGGGCCATCCGGGCCATGGCCCGGGGCGCCAATCTGCCAGGGGCGCCAATCGGCCAGGAGCGGCATTGCCGCCCCGGGCCGATTGCCTTTTGTTCTGGTTTTGGCGCACTTCAACTGACTTTTACTTCTCATCTTTTTTATTTTATCAAAAATACGGTCGTAAGTTAATGTTTGTCAATTCCTACGGAGTGCGTCTGTTATTAAAAACATACGGCGTGTACAATAAGAAAATGCTCTGAATAAGGGCGCGGGCGGGGCGCAGAGTGAAAAGGGGACGGTTTCTCAATATTGAAACCTATTTTACAAAACAACGAATAATCCAGTAACCTTGTCATCTGAAAGTACGGTGTACTTTGCGCCAATCCAGTAGTTCTGATTTTTTGCAGACTTGTTTATGATGTTGAACGAATAATCTAAATTTGTGACGTCGAGTGCCAAACGCAACTTTGTCAACAATCGAAAAAAACCGCGAAAATTTCGGTTTTCAGATTTTGGCGATTATAACCCTAAAGGATTAGTTTTTGGAAGTACCTTCTCAGGACGTTTTTAAAGTACACAAAATTTCCTACAATATGAAATAATAAAATTATCTCTGCAGACCTAATACTTACCGAGATAAAGCTTGTCAAAATTCATAATGTTTCGAACTTCGCAATTTTTGGTGAGGACATTGGGCTGATCATCCTTACTGCGATCGGCACGGCACCGCCCTTCCAAGAGGGCTAAAATAACTTAATTTATTGATTTTGAATAACTCAATTTTTTTTGTCTCTTTTTGTTTGTTTTTACTTTGTTACGTATTTACTAACTAATTAACAAATAAACCTAGCAACTTTTGTTATCCTTATCTTATTTATTTCATTATGCGTAGCTTAGCTTATCATTAAACATCATCGTTCACACTTCTCATTTTCTTTTTTATCATCCCATAACGTACAAGGCTTCGATAGTATAACACGGGTTACGAAGAATCATGGTCAAAATTCATTCAGAACGACAGAATATTACAAAAAATTGCGAAGTTCGAAAAAAAGATAAACTTTGAAAGGCTTTATTTCGGAAAATATTGGTCTACAGACAGAGACAATTCTAGTATCATGGGCATTGTAGCAAATTTAGTCTCCTTTAAAAACGTCCTGAGAAGGTACTACCTAAAACCAGACCTTCTCAAATTTTTACGGTTTTTTCGATTTTTGACAAAGTTAGGTTCCGCTCTCAAGGCAAAGTATAAAGACGAACAAGTAGTCCAACTTCGGCCGTTTAGGAGCGCGCGACACGTCTTCACACAGACGCGCGATAGCTCGCCTGTGTGAGTGCGTTCCATACTGGAGCATTCTTATTTTTTGCTTGTAGTGCGTTCGTACACGGCGCGCACACATACAAGCGCGCGATCCGTCGCGATTGTCCCAAGCTCTGATGTATAAAGTTCCTGGATTATAAGTAATGAAATTATCATTAATGACTTTGTAAACAAATTATTACACGATTTTTTATTAAAGCATTAACGACTGCCAACGAATACATATGGGTTGTAAGGACTCAATGGTAGATGGTGCTACATACGTCACCCAGAATGACGTCACAAATGAAGGGACTGGTTGAAAGATTCGATGACTTGGACAGAGTTTCGGTAGCCTAGTTGGTTAAGGCGCCTGCTGGCCCGGATAGCTGAAGAGGTGCAGGTTCGAATCCTGCCCGAGACATACAATTTTTCAATTTTTCTCTTCTAATAAAAATTTAAATTATTACACCGCAAAAAAAATCAAGTAGTACCAAGTTAATAAAAATGTTGTATTTTTTATTTCAATAATTTTTTCCTTGACTTCTGGGGCGGCGAAACATTATTGGCCCGGGGCGCCAAATTTCAAAATACGCCCCTGCCTGCACCACCCTCGCTACGCCCCTGGCGGTGTGACGTCACACGCTTATACTTTGTATGGGGAAATCAAAAATTTGCCTTACAGCTATGTTCAAACTTGCGTTTATCCTAACGGTTTCATAACAAAATTATATTAAATTTTAGCCTATTATCAGTGACATGTCGGTTTACAAATAACCGATCTAAAGCCCGCTGGGTATATTGGCGAACCGTGACGTAGATCACCATTGGTAATACAGTATCCAAAACGAATCAGTAACACGTGCGTTGCGTTTGCAGGGCTTCTCGATGTCGGCGCACTCTCGCAGCGGACAGGAGTTGCGCGAGGTGCGGTGCTTGGAGCCGGCGCCGGCGGCGCCCGCGCCGGCGCTCGCGGCGGCGCTGTGCACGCGCGGCGCGCGCGACCAGCTCGCCTGCAGGCTGCTGCTGGTCGCCGCGGATGACACCACGTTGCTCGTGCAGCAGGGAGGTCAGTCTAATAAGTAGGGTCAAAATACGCGAATGGCGTGACTTGCGATACGAGCCGCCGCGGCGGCGAGTATCGCAAATACAGACGCCATGAGCGTTTTTTGACTGAATTATACAACGTTGCATACAATACTTTTTCTACGACTAGGTTTTAAATAAAATACAAAATTAAACATGGCGCGCAAACAAAAATAATGACATATGACTGACAATATAATAAGTATGTGTCTATAGTAAACTTTGTTTTTAATGACACGCAGTGACGATATTAAAAATAAGTTTTTTTTATGTTAGCATCAAAGAATTTAGTTAAAAAAAGTATTGTTTTTCATAACGATACCGCATGAATTTATTTGTTTGTTAATAAAATAAATAAATAAATATTATGGGACAATCTTACACAAATCGAACTAGCCCCATAGTAAGCTCAATAAGGCTTGTGTTATGGATACTAGACGACGACGACGACGACGACGACGACGATGATGACTAGATGACGTTTAATTGACTGCCTGGGATCCTGCATTACATCTCATCAAGGGACGGGCGAGACACGGCACTGTAAAACCTTAACACTGAACGGTGTTTGTTTCTTCTAAAAATAGCATACCTAGAGTCTTTGTGTTTAAAATATGTTCTTTTTTGCATAAGGCGAGGCTGATAAGTTTTCTTGGCGTCTTCTTTCTTATCCAGTATGCCTTTTGGAAGCGCCGCTAGTTTCTAAGGTTAGGATAGTAAGCCCTTCTGGCATGTGTGTGAACGTCTTTACACATTAGGCCCGTCTGGCAACACTAAAAAAATTTTTTTCTGATTTGTTTTACCAAAAATAGCATACCTAGAGTCTTTTGATTAAATTATTTTCTTTTTTGCATAAGGCGTGGCTGATAAGTTTCCTTGGCCTTCTTTCTTATCAAGTATGCCTTTTGGAAGCGCCGCTAGTTTTTTCTAAGGTTAGGTTTTTAAGCCCTTCTGGCATGTGTGTGAACATCTTTACACATTAGGCCCATCTGGCAACACTAATATTGAATTTGTATTTTTAAAGTGGGTAGGTTTGCACAACAGTAATTTTGACAGAGGAAATTTATGATTTTCTCAGTCTACCCGCGACCACGAACGCTGAAAAGGGTTACGAAACGTCGGGACTTAAAATGTAGTAATATACGCGATTTAATCCGTTTAAGTTGTTTTATTAGATGACGTTTGTTAAGTTGGTAGTTGTGCATTTTTATTGTAAAGTTAGTATTTATAGCTTAATCCTTGACCTAAGTTTAACCTAGATTTAGAAGTCTGTGGCTGCTAGCTGTATCGTTTTGCGACTTAACGACACAAGTGCTGTTATGGGGAATAGACTTCTCGGAACTCATATTATGTATGTTCTTAAATTAGTGTTCTTGACCAAGTAAAAGACAGATAAAAGTACAGGAGTAGAATAGTACATTACACACCTAGGGTGGTAATACAAAGAAAGACCGACATCGCAGAAGTTTGCGGCCCGAGCTGCAAGCGATGGACGTAACTATGCGTTCGAGGGCTTTCTTCATTACCTCCCGTGTTGTGTACATCATTTTATGGCCAGGTGTGGCATAAAAATGATTTTATGGCTCATACCGTATGTTCTGCAGGCCGCGTGCTGTGGACGCGAGAGGAGGCGCTGGCGAACGTGGTGGCGGTGCAGTTCGTCGACCTGCCCGTCTCCGACCTCGACGCCGCCATCGAAAACGAGTTCGACCAGAAGGAAGGTGTGTATTCCGGAACCTTCCACAACTTGTATTTCAGGTTCGAGAGCTATCGTAAAATTTTAACGACACTAACGACGAAGTATAAAGACAAACTAGTAGTACGACTTCAGCCGTTTAGGAGCGCGCGACACGTACAGTCAAGGAATTTAATTCCCTACCCGTTTCATTGAAATGTTGTTAAGCATTCACGATGCATTAAGGTCGAAATTTCTATTTCAGTAATGATATTTAAATGTCAATACGTATTATTTGTCATTTGCTCATCTAATTACGAATACGTGTCAGTTGGTGTCAGTGTCAATCGAGAAAATTTTAAAATAATTCCGAATCCAGACTCCGTAAAGTCTACCGCAAACGTCGATAAACAAAATTTCGTTATATGCGTTCCTTTCATTCGAATATTGCAAGAGCGAGAAAGATGGACTTTTTTCGAATTTCGATTCCGCGGTTGTCGTCCTTTTTTGGTAGTGCCTTGACGTTCCAAATTTCAGTTCACCATGTGAACGTTGTTTATCTGTTACCTAGTTACTGACACAAAACAATGCGTGTGATATGCCAAAGTAACGTCGTACTCTAGCTAGCTCTTATGATGACAGTATGCTATACGATATTGGACCTTAGGTGGGTTGGAAATTAAATTCCTTGACTGTACACAGACATCGCGCGTCTGTGTGAGTGCACTCCATACTGTGGCATTGGTGCGCGTTGGTAAATGTTTGCTTGTGGCACACATGCGCACGCCCTATGTACCTTTTGCCGGAAGAAAAACTACTGTAATATACTGTGCTAACGACGACTGGTATCAGGAAGTAAAAGTGCCCCTGTGGCCTATTTGCAGAACAAATTATTTCAATTTAGATTTGTTAGAAATTTTACTTCCTATCCGAATTATTAGTGTGGTATTTTGTACTATTCATTGTTTGCGATTTATTTACTTGGCAAATATTGATTTAGTATAGTAGCAATTTTCATAAGGAGAATAGGGTACTTTCCTGACAGATCAAATCAGTTACTTTTTATGAATTGTCAAAACGCTCGGATAGTATGAAGTTTCTATGAGAAAAAGCATAATGACGTCATTGTGCTCAAACATCAAATCATCTCCTCATTTATAGCTTTTGGTCTTTTAAAAATCGTTTAAAACGTTAAATAGGTGAATTTTAGTTGATTTTTGCAAATTTTCGAAAGCAGATTTCAAGGCTAGCGTGAAGTAATTTATATTGACTACAGGCAAGTACCCTATTCCCATGCCCACGTGATAGATCCCGCCAAGTGGGTAAACTATTTTAGATAGAATATTCCAAAAATTCGCACTTTGAGTTGCTGGCCATAGGAGAGCTAAAGATGGCGACGAGAAAGAATTTCGTCGGAAAATATTTTTCATTAAATTACTTTTAATTAGCCGAAATGGTTTGTTTTTATTGTTATAACTGATTGAGAATATTTGTGTTATAGCTGCCAAGATGTATGGTGAGTACGGTAGTGTTTGACGATGTGTTAGTGTTAAATGTGTAGCTAGACCAACATATCGATTCGGGCTCTGGTGGACGAGAGGCTCCCGATACTTGTCGCAGCATTGACCACGAGAAGTCAGTTAGGTTAAACATTGTCTTATTTAAACAGTATTGTTATTGCCACTAACCGCTTGTCAACTGGACTTCTTTTTGCGAAAATCTTCCACTAACATTTATAAACTCTAATAGGTATGATGTACCTATGTTCTTTAACATAAACGCTAATTATTCCCGTATCAACATCACGCGTGGGCATTGAGACAGTTGCGTGTGAGAGAACTATAGAAAGCAGTCATAGTAATTTTATATTACTCTTTTCTAGTTCATACATACAGTGCGGGATTAAGCAAGCGTAGGCCCTGTAGTAATTTCTTCAAGAGGCCCTTGATTGGCTAAAGCAGTGTTTTTCAAACTATTTCATGGCACGACCCCCTTTGTATGTGAAAATATTTCGCGATCCCCTATCCTCCATAATTTCTAACGTGAATTTTATTCCGTTACACTTATTTGCTTTTTTCCATTTTGCCTGGGATTTCTCGACCCTCGCGACCAGGGGGTCGTGAACCTCTAGAAGGGTCTAGAGGCTCAGCGACCCCCGAGGGTATCGAGACCCACACTTTGAAAAACACTGGTCTAAAGTATCCACCCACTGATAAGTAATTTTATACGAGAAGAAATGACTTGCAAGAGGGCGCGAGGCCCCCCAATGCGCAGGGCCTTTTGTATTTGCTACATCTGTTAATCTGGCACTGCATATATAATTGACTCGTTGATTAATTGTCTATCTAATCCGCGACCCCTGAGTGCAGAATAATAAAAATCCAGTATGACCTCTAGACATGGATCTGGGCTCGTTCGAAAGATCTTCACAAAATTGGCATAGATCAAATTCTAAGTTACTAACGGCCGACGGCCAGCGCAACTCGACAATGAGCTTTGTTATGGCGCAGGTTCGATATGGGGCGCGTTCACGCGCCGGCTGCACACGCAGTACCAACAGCTGCAGACGCTGCTGCACGGGCTGCAGGGCGAGCCGCGCGCCGACACCGAGCCCTCGCCGCTGGTGCGCGACTACTTCAACCTGCACAAGATCATTGTGCTGCTCACCGACGCGGGCAAGGTACAGTATACCAACAGCTGCAGACGCTGCTGCACGGGCTGCAGGGCGAGCCGCGCGCCGACACCGAGCCCTCGCCGCTGGTGCGCGACTACTTCAACCTGCACAAGATCATTGTGCTGCTCACCGACGCGGGCAAGGTACAGTATACCAACAGCTGCAGACGCTGCTGCACGGGCTGCAGGGCGAGCCGCGCGCCGACACCGAGCCCTCGCCGCTGGTGCGCGACTACTTCAACCTGCACAAGATCATTGTGCTGCTCACCGACGCGGGCAAGGTACAGTATACCAACAGCTGCAGACGCTGCTGCACGGGCTGCAGGGCGAGCCGCGCGCCGACACCGAGCCCTCGCCGCTGGTGCGCGACTACTTCAACCTGCACAAGATCATTGTGCTGCTCACCGACGCGGGCAAGGTACAGTATACCAACAGCTGCAGACGCTGCTGCACGGGCTGCAGGGCGAGCCGCGCGCCGACACCGAGCCCTCGCCGCTGGTGCGCGACTACTTCAACCTGCACAAGATCATTGTGCTGCTCACCGACGCGGGCAAGGTACAGTATACCAACAGCTGCAGACGCTGCTGCACGGGCTGCAGGGCGAGCCGCGCGCCGACACCGAGCCCTCGCCGCTGGTGCGCGACTACTTCAACCTGCACAAGATCATTGTGCTGCTCACCGACGCGGGCAAGGTACAGTATACCAACAGCTGCAGACGCTGCTGCACGGGCTGCAGGGCGAGCCGCGCGCCGACACCGAGCCCTCGCCGCTGGTGCGCGACTACTTCAACCTGCACAAGATCATTGTGCTGCTCACCGACGCGGGCAAGGTACAGTATACCAACAGCTGCAGACGCTGCTGCACGGGCTGCAGGGCGAGCCGCGCGCCGACACCGAGCCCTCGCCGCTGGTGCGCGACTACTTCAACCTGCACAAGATCATTGTGCTGCTCACCGACGCGGGCAAGGTACAGTATACCAACAGCTGCAGACGCTGCTGCACGGGCTGCAGGGCGAGCCGCGCGCCGACACCGAGCCCTCGCCGCTGGTGCGCGACTACTTCAACCTGCACAAGATCATTGTGCTGCTCACCGACGCGGGCAAGGTACAGTATACCAACAGCTGCAGACGCTGCTGCACGGGCTGCAGGGCGAGCCGCGCGCCGACACCGAGCCCTCGCCGCTGGTGCGCGACTACTTCAACCTGCACAAGATCATTGTGCTGCTCACCGACGCGGGCAAGGTACAGTATACCAACAGCTGCAGACGCTGCTGCACGGGCTGCAGGGCGAGCCGCGCGCCGACACCGAGCCCTCGCCGCTGGTGCGCGACTACTTCAACCTGCACAAGATCATTGTGCTGCTCACCGACGCGGGCAAGGTACAGTATACCAACAGCTGCAGACGCTGCTGCACGGGCTGCAGGGCGAGCCGCGCGCCGACACCGAGCCCTCGCCGCTGGTGCGCGACTACTTCAACCTGCACAAGATCATTGTGCTGCTCACCGACGCGGGCAAGGTACAGTATACCAACAGCTGCAGACGCTGCTGCACGGGCTGCAGGGCGAGCCGCGCGCCGACACCGAGCCCTCGCCGCTGGTGCGCGACTACTTCAACCTGCACAAGATCATTGTGCTGCTCACCGACGCGGGCAAGGTACAGTATACCAACAGCTGCAGACGCTGCTGCACGGGCTGCAGGGCGAGCCGCGCGCCGACACCGAGCCCTCGCCGCTGGTGCGCGACTACTTCAACCTGCACAAGATCATTGTGCTGCTCACCGACGCGGGCAAGGTACAGTATACCAACAGCTGCAGACGCTGCTGCACGGGCTGCAGGGCGAGCCGCGCGCCGACACCGAGCCCTCGCCGCTGGTGCGCGACTACTTCAACCTGCACAAGATCATTGTGCTGCTCACCGACGCGGGCAAGGTACAGTATACCAACAGCTGCAGACGCTGCTGCACGGGCTGCAGGGCGAGCCGCGCGCCGACACCGAGCCCTCGCCGCTGGTGCGCGACTACTTCAACCTGCACAAGATCATTGTGCTGCTCACCGACGCGGGCAAGGTACAGTATACCAACAGCTGCAGACGCTGCTGCACGGGCTGCAGGGCGAGCCGCGCGCCGACACCGAGCCCTCGCCGCTGGTGCGCGACTACTTCAACCTGCACAAGATCATTGTGCTGCTCACCGACGCGGGCAAGGTACAGTATACCAACAGCTGCAGACGCTGCTGCACGGGCTGCAGGGCGAGCCGCGCGCCGACACCGAGCCCTCGCCGCTGGTGCGCGACTACTTCAACCTGCACAAGATCATTGTGCTGCTCACCGACGCGGGCAAGGTACAGTATACCAACAGCTGCAGACGCTGCTGCACGGGCTGCAGGGCGAGCCGCGCGCCGACACCGAGCCCTCGCCGCTGGTGCGCGACTACTTCAACCTGCACAAGATCATTGTGCTGCTCACCGACGCGGGCAAGGTACAGTATACCAACAGCTGCAGACGCTGCTGCACGGGCTGCAGGGCGAGCCGCGCGCCGACACCGAGCCCTCGCCGCTGGTGCGCGACTACTTCAACCTGCACAAGATCATTGTGCTGCTCACCGACGCGGGCAAGGTACAGTATACCAACAGCTGCAGACGCTGCTGCACGGGCTGCAGGGCGAGCCGCGCGCCGACACCGAGCCCTCGCCGCTGGTGCGCGACTACTTCAACCTGCACAAGATCATTGTGCTGCTCACCGACGCGGGCAAGGTACAGTATACCAACAGCTGCAGACGCTGCTGCACGGGCTGCAGGGCGAGCCGCGCGCCGACACCGAGCCCTCGCCGCTGGTGCGCGACTACTTCAACCTGCACAAGATCATTGTGCTGCTCACCGACGCGGGCAAGGTACAGTATACCAACAGCTGCAGACGCTGCTGCACGGGCTGCAGGGCGAGCCGCGCGCCGACACCGAGCCCTCGCCGCTGGTGCGCGACTACTTCAACCTGCACAAGATCATTGTGCTGCTCACCGACGCGGGCAAGGTACAGTATACCAACAGCTGCAGACGCTGCTGCACGGGCTGCAGGGCGAGCCGCGCGCCGACACCGAGCCCTCGCCGCTGGTGCGCGACTACTTCAACCTGCACAAGATCATTGTGCTGCTCACCGACGCGGGCAAGGTACAGTATACCAACAGCTGCAGACGCTGCTGCACGGGCTGCAGGGCGAGCCGCGCGCCGACACCGAGCCCTCGCCGCTGGTGCGCGACTACTTCAACCTGCACAAGATCATTGTGCTGCTCACCGACGCGGGCAAGGTATATACATTACGGTGTCCCCTTGTTTCGCCGACAAACGTTTAATCGAATGTTTCATTTCGTCGACAACTTTTTTCTCCGAAACCGTTAACTTTTCAGGATTTTTGAAATAGTCATCCTGTAGGTTAGGTTAGGTTAGGTTTGTTTTATATTAATTTCTAGAACAATATGGTTTCAGAGAAAATTAACTTTCGATGAAATGATATTTCGATGGAATGATATGTCGATGAAACGTTTGTCGACAATTCAAGGGTAAACCATATACATTACACAACTAGGGTGGTAATATAAAAAAAGGCCGAGATCGCAGAAGTTTGCGGCCCGAGCAGCAAGCGAGGGACGTAAATATGCGAACGAGGGCTTTCTTTATTACCTGTGTTGTTTACATCATTTTATGTCTACACTTGGCCATAAAGCGGATTTTTCCGTACGTGCAGCGCGCGGAAAAAGTCACTTTATGGCCAGTACCTCTAGCTCAACTGTGACAGGCGACTCTTTGTCGCTCGACAAATGCTACCTAACTCTTTCCACTCAATATAGTATGACAGTGACAGGTGATGATCTGTCGCGCGAGATACGAAGTCGCGGCCAGTTATGCTAGACGTACAGGTGTGGCATAAACGTCATTGTCGGGATTGTTTCACATATTTTAAGAGATATGGTAATCTTTAAGTGTTCGTTCACAGTGAAAAAAGACAAAAAACAGTCAGTTCAAATTCCATTACGCTATAAAGTTCCAATTGTAATGAGTAATGACTAATAACAGTTCATTCGAACATAATATTTTTTATGCCACACCTGGCCATATAGTGGCTTTTTCCGCACGCTGCGCGTACGGAAAAAGCCGCCTTCTGGCCAAGTGTAGACATAAAATGATGTACACAACACGGGAGGTAATAAAGAAAGCCCTCGATCGCATATTTACGTCCCTCGCTTGCAGCTCGGGCCGCAAACTTCAGCGATCTTGGCCTTTCTTGTATTACCACCCTAGTTATGTAATGTACTATGTCGGGATTCACGGGATTGTTTCACATATTTTAAAAGATATGGTAATCTTTAACTGTTCGTTCACAGTGAAAAAAAGACAAAAAAACAGTTCAAATTCCATTACGCTATAAAGTTCAATTTGTAATGAGTAATGACAGTTCGTTCGACCATAATATTTTTTTAACTTTAGAACTGCCACCATTCAAGTAGCAACACGATTTTGGCGCAAACTCGTCGACGTTTTCGTGTTTTACTTTTGAAATGTACCCTTCAACAACATCCACTCTCATCTTGTATTTACTGTTAAAAATTATAAACTCGACTTTCTAGTTTCCACAACTCTGCGTCATGGTCCGTACGATTTCTTTGGCAAGTGACAGTGCCATCTCTCGAATGACTCGAGAACTACTTTTTATATTACAGATATTCGGTATGGACAACTTATCGGGCGCGATCCTGTGGCAACGGTACGAGCCGGAGCTAGACGCAACCGGCGCGCGCATGTTCCTGCGGCGGCCGGCGCGCCACCCGCCGCACGACGCCTACCTCACCATCGTGGCCAAGCAGGCGGTGAGTGATAACGCTATACCAGACATTCAACATTTATTCCGCCAGTGCGCCTTGATATACTCACAATAAATGTCTTACACCGACTGCGTGCCGGATGTGTCTTCGGTTTCCCCAAGGGTGTTTACTATGGACACTAATAATATAATACCCACCTAGGGCAGTAAAGATCGTGGTTGGTGAATTTTCGTTTGATGTTATTCATTTGTTTCCTCGCAAACTCCACGGGAGATACAGGGATTTAAAACTCGTGTTATTAAATTGTAATATACACTTGTTTATAATTTCTTTTATACCGGCCTTAATACACATCGTACCATGCAGGTGTAGTTAACGCATTACCTCAACTAGTCTTTTTAGGCACTTATTGCATTTTGGAAACCTGCTGAATGGCGTACCGCCAGTGTGTCGGCTTGGGACGTTTGTATGGGTTTGTTTTACTGTTCTAGAGTTATATACCTACACTTTATCATAAAAACGTACCTGTTCCAAATCGAGGGTCCAGAATGTTTTTTTTTGCATAGAGTGCCGCATCATAGGATTACGATTTTTTATTACGTAAAAAAAATCTTATACAAAAAAATCAGGTATTCAATTAAATAGGTATAATTTTACTCAATTTATAAACGGTTGACTATTTAGTTATGATTTTACAAACACAATTTTACTATTCAACAATGATGAAAAAAAAAACTGCGGGCCGCCGATGAAACCTCCGCGGGTTGAAGACCCCTGGGTTAAGTAGTACAAGTTTGTTTGTGCAGGACAACGGCAACGGGCTGATCATCAGCCTGAACCCGATCCGCGGCACGCCGGTGGGCGAGGGCTCGCTGCCGCTGGACGCGCGGCTGCTGCAGGCGGCCGTGCTGCCCGCCGCCGACCGCGAGCGCCTGCACGCGCTCGTGCTGCTCGACGCCGACGAGACCGTGCAGGTACACAAACAACCACATACCGCCAGTGTGCACTCCATAATAGTACATTATGCCACACCTGGCCATAAAGTGGCTTTTACCGCACGCTACGCGTACGGAAAAAGCCGCTTTTTGGCCAAGTGTAGACATAAAAGGATGTACACAACACGGGAGGTAATAAAGAAGCCCTCGATCGCAAATTTACGTCCCTCGCTTGCAGCTCGGACCGCAAGCATCTGCGATCTCGGCCTTTCTTTGTTTTACCACCCTAGTTGTGTAATCTAGGTACTATTACTTACCTAGAGCGGTAAAACAAACAATGTCTCAGATCGCGGGTATCTAACGCCCAAGCCGAAGGCAAGGGCGATAAATATGCTATCTGAGGCTTTCTTTATTACCGCCAGTGGTATATCCAAAATTTTACGTCTCCCCCAGGCCATGAAACGGGATTTTCCGCAAGCGTAGCGGGCTCTAATTCCTGCCCTATTAAGAGTAGGAGGGTAAAAATTAGTAGGGTAGGTTGCGTGTTAAGAGGCCAACCTTACTAAATTCTACCCTCCTACCTTACTAGGGAAGAAATTAGAGTATAGGTGGTGTTTTTATGTCTTTATGGAGTGTACGCCACTGCATACCCCAAACATCGTTCTACCAACCCACTCGACAGCGGCAGGCTGTTCATTCCCTTTTCTTGAGTCACACTCATCGACACGCCGGTTCCCCGGAACGGTTCTGAGGTCGATTTCAGAGCGTTTCGACAGCGGCGGTTTTTTTCATTCGTGTTCCGGCAAATATAGCAGCAAGCGGTGGCGATCAATTATAAACGATAGACGGTATCGAGGCTACACATGATTTAATCAAAAGTTGTCGTCACTCGACAGTCCTCCGCGGTAAAAGTCGAGTGACACTAATGAAATAAAAAAAACGCCAGAAAAACGCCTGAAATCGACCCTCTGGCGCATACCATAGCACTGCGCTGCAATATTGTACAAAAAGGGTGTTATCAATTTTTTTCGCCACTGGCTACGCATCTAGTGTTGCAAATGTCTAAGTCAATGAAAAAAACCTTGGTAATAGTTGCGAAACACGTTTGCGCTTTGGGAATTAATTACCCTACCTGAGACACTCCTGAATATGGGCTACTTATAGTGATTAAAATACTCGTTCGCTTCTCAAGTAGTCCTACTTTGACTAAAGCTTGCAACGAGTCATTTGATACAATTTGTTTTCTTTACCTTTGTGTTTCATCTTTTATTATTAAATTAAACGTATTATTTGGCAGATTTTCCCACTGTCGGCGTCTCCACTAGTCGAGAATATGTTCATCTACGTAGCGGATAGAAACACGGCTAAAGTTCAAGGCTACGCTCTTAAATATGATGGAAAGGTAAGTCACATAGAAAATAATGAAACATGTCATTAGATATTCTTATGATGTGGAGTTTCTTAGGTTTCACATTGAAACCGGTGGTAAATCTTGACATTTATAGGTGCACTTGAATAAGCCTAAATTGAAGAATAAAAAAACATAGACTTTGACTTGATCGCCTTAAAAAAATGATGTAGTAAGCGCTGTATTTTGTTTCATCGACCAAAATCACATGACAAAAATTGAAATCGGGATCGATCGCTTTGCTAATATGTGACATAAAACCCAAGGAAAAGATACCACTTTGTCGCTTGTCTTAAGGACACAATAGAACAGAGAGTTGCTGGTATAAAGATGCTAACAAATTTCGACTTCAATAACGAGTGACGATCGGCAACTTTTGCCTGGGAACGACACACATTTAAAATTACACTAATGAAGTGGTTGCTCAATTTTTCTTACGGCATAGAACTGGCGTTACTTGCCTTAGAAAACGCATAGAAATAGTACATTGTGTACACAATGTTTTTCATCACACTTGTGAGGAAATCTAAATAAATAACCTTACTAATCCACCCAGTAGGATAAAAGTAGAAAATGACATAAAATATCCATAAATAATGCGAATGTCAAGTCACGTTCGGAAACCATAGCAGTAAAGACCTAAAACGGCCATTTTAGTTGATTTTATATTTGCAAAATACTGAAATACACTATTTCAAAATTTAATGAATGTTACTTGTTACAAAAATATGTGTACATGTATTTGCAATAACAGTTCTCTTTAAATAAATATTTCAGTGATAAAAGTTAAAAAAGTAAGTTGGCGTTTCCTTTGCACAAGACAAATAAGAGTAAATCAGAACCAGTGTATTCAAATAAAAAAAAAACCATTACGCCCTAATAGGTCATTTACGGCCCGCAGAACCTACGTATAACAACACCATTTTCGAGCAAGTTAGATGAAAAATGTGATACGTATTTAAGTAAAAACAACTTACCAAATATCCACAACGCAGATTTCGTCAAAATTCCCATGGTGGCAAATATCCGCAACAAGCAAGCAAAGAAACGTACGTATTTGTAAAGTTGTTCGTTTCACGTTCAACAGGCGGTGGTAGCCGAGAAGACGTGGTCGTTGAACCTGGGCGGCGACGCCGACTCGGGGCACCGGATAGTGGCGGCGCTGGGCAAGCGCGCCGACGAGAAGGTGCACTCGCCCGGCCGCGTGCTCGGCGACCGCTCCGTGCTCTACAAGTACTCCAACCCTAACCTGGTGCTGTTCATCACCGAGGGGCCGGATCCTCTACACAAGGGTAAATCTATTTATTTGTACCTTATTGCTCTATATGTCGCCGCCGACTGGTTTAGTTAGCCATTTGGTTAGCTGCCTAGCCTTTTCATTAAACACACTCCTTATTTTAGGTTAGGTTTGTTAGTCAGCTTGTGTCCCTCAGAGCAGAAATAAAACGCCGACCTAGTCATAGTTTAGTGAAAATGCTAGGCAGTTCACCAAATGGCTAAACCAGGTGGCGGCGACATATACACGAAAGTACAAAACGGAAAGGTGGCGAAGCCGACTCGGGGCACCGGATAGTGATGGCGGTTGGCAAGCGTGCCAACAAGAAGGTACGCTCTAGTGTTCCAAAAGATTTGAGCCTTTTAGCTTTTTTTTAAGGCTCGCCTCTAATTTCAACGCCTAAAGGGCTAAGCCTAGGTTAAGGGATGATTTCCCATTTGACAGATAGACAGACTTTTCTGCTCACATTCGAATTTAAAAATTCTATTGGCTCAACTATTCTCCAACTAAAGGCCATAGTCGGCCATAGTAAATCGGTCCTTAGTTTAGGAGTCCGGTTTTGTTTAATTTAGTTTATTATAATTTATAAAATACCGTATCGTATGTTCAGACGTGGTGGTGGCGTCGCTGGTGGACGGCGCGTCGGGCGCGGTGGTGGCGGCGCAGACGCAGCGGCGCGCGCGCGCCTCGCCGCTCGCCGTGCACTCGGACAACTTCGTCGCCTACGTCTACTACAGCGACCGCCAGCGCCGCTACGAAGTCTGTGAGTCCACTGAACCGGCGCACCGGACTATCGCGAACGCGGACTCTGTCGTACAGGGGTCATTCTCAAAAAATGATGTCCGTCGTTAGGGCTTTATAAAACAAAGTGTCAACTTTAATTTTTGTGTAACGAAAGTTAACCGTATAAATTGTATGTTACACAAAGGAACACGATTAAGAGGTTGTTTTATAAAGCCCTAACTATGGACATCATTTTTTGAGAATTACCCACAGATCGATTCACCAGAACTGGCACGAATGGATTGAACGAGTGAATACTGAATGATAATGTTTATGTGTGCATCACAAAATGATTTAATACAGGTTGATTCAATAAGTGATAATAGTATTTTTAGATTATCTCGTCTCATAACTTCGTAACCCAGTCTGTATTGTGTATTTTATGAGCAACTGAAAAGTCCTACCTACACAATAGCAACTTTGTTTGCACACTGACGCCGTGAAGTGCGGAAATTGCATCGAAACATCTAAATTTCGTATTAGTTTCACATATTTTCGCCATGATTTCGTAGATTGCGGTGTCAGTGTGAAAACAGGGTGTAAATTAAATAAAAACTCCATGATAGTAAAATATTTGTAGCGGACCGTCAAATTTATCTTTCTGCAATATCCTTTACCTGCTTTGTCTTACTAATGTGCAAATTATACAGGATGTTGCTTGTAATAGGATCTAATAATTAAAACGTAGATTCTACTCGTCAAAGAATAAAACTTTCGTTCAACAACTTTTAAAAATTATGTAATTTTTAGATTTTATCTTTTTCATACAAATTAAATAGTATTTTCAATGTACGTTAACATCAGTCTAATTGACGTCGCTTGTCACGTTACAAACATAAAAAAACATCGCAATACAATGCGGTTTCAAATAAACTTTAAAGTGTACTGAAAATTAAAACATAAGTTATTTTTAAATGTCGCTGAAAAAATGTTGTTCAGTTTGAGGAGTGCAATCTACGTTTTAATTTTATTTGATCCTAGTACAGGCATGTATTTTTTATTTATTTTTCTTGAATAATGAAAAAGTGTTACGAGTATGTGCTTGTTTACAAAATATTTAGAGCCTACCGTATAAGAACGTCACTCAACAATGACAAGTGACGTTACTTTCGTTCAATCCATTCGTGCCAGCTCTTGTGAATCGACCTCAGGGACCGTACTTTTCGTTCCGATGACAGGCAAATGACGTCAACCTACATACAGGCTGATTTGGTTAAGGTTTTATATTGATTTACCGTTATCGTAAATTACCGGTATTGTTTAAGTTATGAATTATTATTTTTTTTACTTTCATTGATTGGTGTCAATTGTAGAAGACATTTTGTAAGTAAAAATGTATACGTCTGTTTTTTTTCTTTATTTTAGCGGAAAGTTGGAAATATTAATCCGATATGCGATGTGGCACTATACTTATCCGAATGTATTATATTCATGCGGTCCATTCTATATCAAAATGCGTTTCTGACTTATTTTTCAATTTCCCGTTTCAATAAATAAGGTAACACAGGCAGACACATCTTGATTTATAAAACGGCTTCTTTCATTGAACGACTTCAGCCACGATGGAGTTGTACGAGGGCAAGCAGCGCTGGCTGCCGGCGGGCGCGGCGTTCAGCTCGCTGCGGTCGGAGCGCGCGCCGTCCGTGGAGCGGCAGAGCTACATCCTGGGCGCCGCGCCCACCGCCGCCGCCACCACGCACACCGAGCGCTCGCTCACCGACAAACACGTGTTGCGTGAGTACACCGCCACTACGCAAACGTACATATGAGTAATAACCACATTTTTACTTAAAAAAAACATACAGACGAATAGGCTTGTGTCCTAAATTTTCTAACTGATGTAAATGGATTCTACTATATATGAGGAACAAATATATACTTATAACTACTACACTTGGATTACTAGAACAGCCACAAATTGCAATCAAAAGTAGCCGACCGCACCGAGCGTTGAAAACGGCCCATACAAACCGGCCGCACCCTGTGACGTCATCTCTTGTCCTCGCTGTACTAAGTCTGATTGAAAAAAAAAAGCATTTTGCCATTTTGAGCACGAAAAAGTGCGTTTAAGCACATAGTTGTCTGACATTTATTGTTTCAGTGATATTTAAGCATTCCGAAATTACCTTTTATTTTTCTTTAAGACGATAAAAAAATATCGACACTTTTTTAAACTTTGTGGTTTCATAACTTTATAACATTTATATTTTTTTTGTTTATTTCTTCTGTGTTATGATAATTTAGTATTTTTCAATCCATATGACCATGTTATGTTGTAAAATTCAACATTAGTCCACATCCCCATTGAGAACAGTCCTTCTTTTGGAAGTCGGTTAAAAAAACCCGACCGCGGTGCACAAAATCCGCCATTTTTGTTTTTCAGCTATTTTGTTTATTTTAACGAACTTCATAACAAGTGACACTCGCGCCATCAAGACGAATCTAATGATGTATCATTTATCAATTTGCCATTGAGTAGTTACGAGCGGATATAGGAACAGACATACATACATTACATACATACAACCCTCCTTTGGGTTTCGCCGCAGTCGGGTATAAATACTGAAGTTTTAAGATTCGTACAACCGTGTATAGGTACACCACTACAAGTGTGGGACAGTGCATGCTCCCGTCGCTCGTCGTGTACGCTTCGGAACAGGTTTACACCGGCAGAGCCAGATGACTTTTCTACAATTTATTGTTGTGAAATACCCTATTGGATACTTAGGTCTTTAAAATACGATAACATTTACCGTTTTTACCCGACTGCGGCGAAGCCCAAAGGAGGGTTATGTGTTTGACCTGTATGTATGTATGTCCGTTCCTATGTCCGCTCGTAACTACTAAACGGCACAACCGATTTTGATAAATGATACATCATTAGATTCGTCTTGATGGCGCGAGTGTCACTAGGTATGTAGTTTGTTAAAATAAACAAAATGGCGGATTTTATGCACTTTTAAAGTGCACTGCGGTCGGGTTTTTTTTATTAAAAATATTTGGGTTTGCATATTTTAGTATTGTATATTTGAACAGTGGCACTTTCGACGGGGGCGATAGTGGAGCTGCCGTGGGCGTACCTGGAGCCCCGGCGCACGGCCACGCCGAGCGCGGAGCAGCGCGAGGAGGGGCTCATCCCGTACGCGCCCGAGCTGCCGCTGCCGGCCGAGGCCGTCGTCAACTACAACCGCACGCTGCACCGCGTCTCCGCGCTCTACACCGAGGCCGCCGGCCTCGAGAGCACCAGCCTGGTGCTGGCTACTGGACTGGGTGAGTTACCTCCGTACGCGCCCGAGCTGCCGCTGCCGGCCGAGGCCGTCGTCAACTACAACCGCACGCTGCACCGCGTCTCCGCGCTCTACACCGAGGCCGCCGGCCTCGAGAGCACCAGCCTGGTGCTGGCTACTGGACTGGGTGAGTTACCTCCGTACGCGCCCGAGCTGCCGCTGCCGGCCGAGGCCGTCGTCAACTACAACCGCACGCTGCACCGCGTCTCCGCGCTCTACACCGAGGCCGCCGGCCTCGAGAGCACCAGCCTGGTGCTGGCTACTGGACTGGGTGAGTTACCTCCGTACGCGCCCGAGCTGCCGCTGCCGGCCGAGGCCGTCGTCAACTACAACCGCACGCTGCACCGCGTCTCCGCGCTCTACACCGAGGCCGCCGGCCTCGAGAGCACCAGCCTGGTGCTGGCTACTGGACTGGGTGAGTTACCTCCGTACGCGCCCGAGCTGCCGCTGCCGGCCGAGGCCGTCGTCAACTACAACCGCACGCTGCACCGCGTCTCCGCGCTCTACACCGAGGCCGCCGGCCTCGAGAGCACCAGCCTGGTGCTGGCTACTGGACTGGGTGAGTTACCTCCGTACGCGCCCGAGCTGCCGCTGCCGGCCGAGGCCGTCGTCAACTACAACCGCACGCTGCACCGCGTCTCCGCGCTCTACACCGAGGCCGCCGGCCTCGAGAGCACCAGCCTGGTGCTGGCTACTGGACTGGGTGAGTTACCTCCGTACGCGCCCGAGCTGCCGCTGCCGGCCGAGGCCGTCGTCAACTACAACCGCACGCTGCACCGCGTCTCCGCGCTCTACACCGAGGCCGCCGGCCTCGAGAGCACCAGCCTGGTGCTGGCTACTGGACTGGGTGAGTTACCTCCGTACGCGCCCGAGCTGCCGCTGCCGGCCGAGGCCGTCGTCAACTACAACCGCACGCTGCACCGCGTCTCCGCGCTCTACACCGAGGCCGCCGGCCTCGAGAGCACCAGCCTGGTGCTGGCTACTGGACTGGGTGAGTTACCTCCGTACGCGCCCGAGCTGCCGCTGCCGGCCGAGGCCGTCGTCAACTACAACCGCACGCTGCACCGCGTCTCCGCGCTCTACACCGAGGCCGCCGGCCTCGAGAGCACCAGCCTGGTGCTGGCTACTGGACTGGGTGAGTTACCTCCGTACGCGCCCGAGCTGCCGCTGCCGGCCGAGGCCGTCGTCAACTACAACCGCACGCTGCACCGCGTCTCCGCGCTCTACACCGAGGCCGCCGGCCTCGAGAGCACCAGCCTGGTGCTGGCTACTGGACTGGGTGAGTTACCTCCGTACGCGCCCGAGCTGCCGCTGCCGGCCGAGGCCGTCGTCAACTACAACCGCACGCTGCACCGCGTCTCCGCGCTCTACACCGAGGCCGCCGGCCTCGAGAGCACCAGCCTGGTGCTGGCTACTGGACTGGGTGAGTTACCTCCGTACGCGCCCGAGCTGCCGCTGCCGGCCGAGGCCGTCGTCAACTACAACCGCACGCTGCACCGCGTCTCCGCGCTCTACACCGAGGCCGCCGGCCTCGAGAGCACCAGCCTGGTGCTGGCTACTGGACTGGGTGAGTTACCTCCGTACGCGCCCGAGCTGCCGCTGCCGGCCGAGGCCGTCGTCAACTACAACCGCACGCTGCACCGCGTCTCCGCGCTCTACACCGAGGCCGCCGGCCTCGAGAGCACCAGCCTGGTGCTGGCTACTGGACTGGGTGAGTTACCCCCGTTAGAGCTTCCGCACATTGGAAAGAAAAGAAAGAAAGAAAATACATTTATTCATGACAGCACAAGATAAAAATCAAAACCACCACTAGTAGTTTTTTCATACATTTTGTATGGCACCGGTGCACACCTGACGCTCGAGTGGCCGCGTTCGGGCCGCAAGCTGCGGGAGTGGCTCGCGCTTGTGGACGCGTTTAGTGGCCGCCACTACTGGCCCTATGTACGGCCACTCTTATAGACAATTGTATAGATAATGTGCCCTATATACGTCCCACTGCTGGGCACAGGCCTACTCACATAGTTGAGAATAAATGAACTGTAGTCCAAACGCTAGCCCACCTTTGAATTTCTTAGCGGATTTCTGAATTTCCTCAAGATGTTTTTCCCTCACCTAATGGTAAATATCTAATTTTTACCATTAAATAATATTTCGTACATAAGTTCCGAAAAACAAACACATTGGTACGTGCCAGGATCGAACGCACGATCTCTGCTCGAAATGCGCATGTCCAAACCACTCGGCGACCATAGCTCGCTATAATATACAATGAAACCGAATACGCATTATCTGACACGACCTTATTGCTATGGGAATACAGTGGTGTTGGATATTTTTGTATACCCTGTTTCGTCATATATTTTTGCCGGTGCCTCTACCTCTAAAAGAACTCGACACGCGCGACAAATACTATCTATTCCTTTCCATGTAATACAGTGCGAATGTGACAGGTCGTGCTCTGTCGCGCGATAACCCCGTTGTGTTAGCCCCGCTGAGGACATAGTGGAGCAATGATTATTAAATTTTAAATAATATATAAAGCTTCTCCTTATAACGGTGCTAAGAATGAGGGCTAACCAGGTAGGTTTTGCGGCGTTTCTTTTTACCAGACTTTAATTTCCATAGCGCTGTTAGAATCAGACCTGTAAAAGAGTGCAATGCGCTGAGGCCTATTTACAAAATAAATTAATTAAATTGACTTGATCTTTCAGCACATTGTAAAAAAGATTTTACCAAAATAAAAACTACCAACAATTCCATTCTCAATAGCGTCTCTGCTGGAAAAAGTCTAATAGTCCTCATTATGCGCGGCATTGTCGTAGCGATTTATAAACAAATTTCATCAAACATGCCAACAACCATACCGTGAGTACGTATGGGCAAGTACTAAATTATCTTCTTTTTAATTGTATAGATCTCTTCTACACCCGCGTGGCACCCTCAAAGACCTTCGACCTCCTGAAAGACGACTTCGACTACTACCTCATCACACTCGTGCTCGCCGGGCTCATAGTCGCCTCCTACAGCTCCAAGTACTTCGCTGCGCGGAAAACCCTCAAGAACGCGTGGAAGTGATGTGACACTTAGTAAAGAAATTTAGACTGTATAGCTGGAGCGATAGAGTTGGAATTATTATAAAAGGTGATGGTTGCGGTTCTTGAGCGTCCGTGTTCATTCGAATTTATTGACTTGTGACGCGCAATTATGGCAGGTATTGCGTAATCTTTTAGTGTTTGGGAAGTGTCAAACTTAAAGGTAATCCTCATTTGTTCCATAAAAGAGATACTTTTTGTACTATCTAACAAAGCAGTGACAGTTCTAAGAAACAGTTGCGTGTTATTCTTATATGGCTGGAGAGATAGTTGTTATCCTTGTGATATGTACAGTCGAGTTCATTTACATCTACACATATAAGATAACAAAAATATCCCAACACGCTTTTATGCTCCTGACAATAGGGTTGTGTTCAGATATTTTTGATCCCGTAAGTGTGTAGATGCAAATGAACTCGACTGTACGTCACTGGGTAGCAAGTAAGATATAAACTATTCAATGTTTCTTGGTTTTGTTAACAAATTATGGTATGTAATTTGGCACGTTCAAAATCGGGCAGTAAGTGTTTAATATTTATTATTAATATAAAGTAAATCCTCTAAATATTATGTATATTTAAAGCGATACCGGTTTTGTAAGTATCATCGACAGATTTATAGTGATAGCATAAATAATCGGCTTTAGGTTACGTTACTACAAGTCGCCTGAGCCAGTCTAACGAAACGACACCTTTTAAATAATCTAAATTAATATATTCTAAACTACAAACAGATTTTTACCATAGTGTTGTTGAAGATTCCGACGTATGTAGTTCCGACGACAGCGTGTAGTGCAGTTAGTGAAGTTGTTTTGTACATAAATCTATTTAATATTTATGACGAGTTCAGAATAGAACAAATACCCATAGAGGTGGATTTACTTAATAATAAACGCACTGCCATCTAAAGCCTATACAGTCCAAATTTCTGTTTTTAATTCAGATAAGGGTATGTACGTAACCGCGAGTGTTCCCCAAATTCAAATTCAGGATTAAATTTGAAGTGTTTGTGGTCCTGCCCGCGCTCTTCCTGACATCGTTCGGAGTTCTATAAACTAGGCGTTCTGAAAACCATCATCTAATTCCTGGCATTCTTGACGGAAGCCTTATTAAGGGACCTCGGTTTTATTATTAATTAGGTTATCAGAACGCCTATGAAACCGACCCTGACGTGTACATAATTTTACGACCTCTCCTGGCTAATAAGTGGGGTTTTCTGTCCAAAGTGTGGGCAAGAGACTCCACTTATGGCTCGGGATGACTTAAACATAATTCAGGGCTGACGGCAGAATCTGAATAGAAAAAACGATATTTAATAATATATGCTTGAAAACTTATTATCTAATGTAAATTAGCTAGCGCAATTATGTTTACTATTATTAGAATGTATTACAGGACACCATCACCATTCCAAACTGTCACTTTTAGGCATAAGACATGATGGCAGTAAGGATGTAGAAACTCCCATCAGGTGAGAATAAGGTCAAACGCAATCCCATTAAGCATTAATAAAACTAGCTAATCGTACGGAAATACAATCAGAAATAGCTATATTGAGAAGCGGAAAACTGGAACTTTTTTGTGTGAAAACGTCACAATAGTACATTACACAACTAGGGTGGTAAAACAAAGAAAGGCCGAGATCGCAGATGTTTGCGACCCGAGCTGCAAGCGAGGGACGTAAATATGCGATCGAGGGCTTTCTTTATTACCTCCCGTGTCAGTTCTGTTCTTAGAGCAACGGCTCTAAGAACAGAACAGACAAACTTTTAAATAGATAACGCTAAACACGAATACTAATATATGCATATATGTAAAATTTGTAATCGAATAATGTATTATGAATTAACATCATTATTATATTTTGGTTTGTTTGTAAATTCGGGACTGCTTTGGAAGGACTGTTTTTGTTTGTATGTCTTTTTTATGCATTTGTTGACATCTGTGGCCTCTATATACTATTTATTAATATGACACATACGTCCTTTATATATATATATATTATTTATCTGCGATAGTAGGCAGGTACCCTTAAGCAAGTATGTATGTATCTAATGAAAGTAAAAATCACATAATAAAATTACTTTATTACACATAACATCTACTGTAAGAATACTATTGGGATCACTGTTAGTACCTAGGTTCGAATGTAGGTATTATTTTGGTGTATGTAGAAGATGAATAAAAACTGCACAGTTGTTTTTGTTGATACTTTGCCTATAAATAAGTATGGTTCTTTAAAGATACAATCCTAAAAATAGTTTTACTGAAGTGATGAAATAGGCTGAAAGTTTCAAGTTGCTCACACAATAAGTTGTTTCTTAGTGGTTAAGGTTAAGTATTACGGTCGGTTTTGTTTAATTTATGATTTTTTCTTATGTTAAAAGTATATGTAAATACATTTGTACCCGAAACGGTACCCAAGTGCGTTTTGTGTCTTACAAAGAATGATTGCAAAATCTCATATAACAAAACGAGTTAGTACCTACACCTACATATATGATTCTAGTAATAGTAACACAATTTAATAAAATCTGCAAGTTGTTCATTTGTACCGTGTTAGTTCATAATAATCTCTATTTGCCGCCGTACTTTGAATAATAAGGACACATACTTTGAACTTTGAGACCAGTGCGAGTACACTCATTATAAGTTTAACATTAGAGTCATACTTTTATTGATAAAGTCACGAGTGTTTTCGTAAAGCAATATCATGTTCTTATGGTTCAAACTATTATCAGGTAAAAAAATAAGCCACTGCATATTATGCGATATCTAAATGCTACGCATAATAGGTTCGGCGACCCTGTGATGGAAGTGTTTTATCGCTATACATATTTAAACCGGCCGTCTTTTTCACGCATAGATGCGAGTGAAACAGTCTGGTTTATGGGCATTTTCATTTATAAATGTACTTTTAAGTAACAGTTAACAGATCGTCACAAAACTGACAATTAGTGTCAAACTGCATATATTTCGTCGCCAACTGACAGGTTAGACGGTATTTAAATATAACTGAAGTTTCGCCTAACTGTACATTTTAAAGTAAAAATGCCCTTATAGCAATAAGCGCGACCGGCATTCGTGTTTATTAGGAGAATTTACGTATGCTGTACCGCATTTATTATTTTATATTTATCACTGTTTCAAGTGTTTTAACACATTCTGTGCTAAGCTCCCAAATATTCATACAAAATGAACCCGATAGTTGGTTTTTGGCAATGAATGTGTTAAGCATCAATTTATTGTAATATAATATATAGTAAGATTGTCGCCATTTGAACGGGCTACAGCGTTTAGAGAAGAGCAACTTTCGGAAGAAATAGGCATGAAACGACTTGCATAGAGATGGTGATTTTCGTTACACGATTTTCTTTTCTGATAATGAAATCTCAGGAGTCGGTGTAAAAAATGCAAATCAATGTCTCCGTGCAAGCTTTGCAGGTTTCACTGGTTAAACTTGGCACTTACGGCCCAGGTAAAATAATAGGTGAATAAAACTATTTATATTTCTTTCTTGCACGTCAATAAACTAGCGTCCACTCAGGATGAGTGCCTTATCCACTCGCTTGCTCTTGGTAGCTATAGCTGCCTGTCAACATCCTTATGTCAAGATAGCATAGCGTTGAACGCAAAATATCAAACAAGTGATTGGATATTTATGCCCCCGTGTGTGTGCGTTATCGATTTGCATGAAGACATATGTTGTTTGACAAATGTACCGATATGTATTGTCTGCGTCGTTCGTGATAAGTTTTATACAGTTGATCTAAATATTAATAATGGTAAAGTTATAAAATGTGGTCATTTTCAATACAGAAAGTTACCAATTCAGTTAAGATTTTATTTAGATGGTACGGTTACAACGGAAGTTTGATGTGGTAGAATAAACGTTTTAATTCCTACTGCATTTTTCCATGCTCGTGTGATCAAGCGCAACGTCAACTATGGCCTATGTGCAATAAATGCGACCCAATAAGGAGATGCGAGTATGGGAAAATGAGTAGGTAGATACTCTCACATTTATCAAAGAACTCGGTACGGTGTGTGTGTAAGGAACGTACTTGGTGACTTAAATCCATTTTAAAGTGAGAGTGCTGTTAAAACAATATTTATTGTTTAGGTAATCAACTCACACTGTGACGACAGATTTTTAATAAAATAAAGTTGAATTATCTACATTGTTTTTTTTATGGTTGACGCTGACTCTTATGCTTCATTCTCATGAGTGTAAGCATCCTTCACATTTGGTCTATCACCTTTTTATACTTGTATTGGTACACTTTTTTTTCAAAACTCTTTTGAAATTGAGCACAGAATAAACGACTACATACTGTTCATAGACATGACATGTACATACACTTCCAGTTCCCATCTATAGAACCGTTATGGAACTGAGACTTAGCCTTTGACAATATCCGAGAAGCCCAAACTCGGGATTTGCCGACGAGAGCAATTTTATGTAACACATTTTCTCTCTTCGTCGGTATCATTCTTGACAGAGTGGTCGTGGTCGTCATTTCAGGTGTCGGTGGCACGCTTCACGATGCGTCGCCACTCTTCTCTAAGAGCTAACACATTGGGGGATCGTATATATTGGGAAATACTACTCCGCGCTCGCTCGGCGATGACCACAATTCGGAAGCACCGCAACACGGATACGCAACAGCCTCAGCTCGGTGAGACACCTCGTACTCTTCTCGCGTCATGTCACGTCATGCGTGTCTTATCCGGTGTCTGTCAAGATAGCGTACACCGTAAAGATATTCAGAATCTGATGCAGCCAATAAATAGTACCCAAATAGTACCGACGAAATACCTAGGTGAATCTTGACGGACTTTGTATGGCCAATCCCGGGATCCCGGGATTGGCCATACAAATAAACCTCGGGATTGGAATTCCTAATGTGTACATCTACAGATAGGCTAAGGCAGGGGTCTCCAAACTTCGGCCCGCTGGCCGGATCCGGCCCGGGAGCCGGTCCCATCCGGCCCGCGGAAGAGCCCATGATCCGGCCCGCGAGAGCCCGCTCTGCGGTAAATACAGTCCCCCAGGACGACGACCGGCAAAGAAGATTACTTAAGTCCGTGGTCGACCATGGCTTGTCGCGCGCATGAGATTTTCAAAGGTGCAGTGTGGCCCTTTGCTAAAAAAGTTTGGAGACCCCTGGACATGATTAGATGAAAGTCAAAATCGAGACCAATGAAAGGAGAGGGGTGATGGACTTGTAGCACTGGGCTCATAAAAATACACTGTTCATTAAAATGCATTTAATATAAATTAGAAAACTACCGTGAGACACAATCATAATGAATTAGAAACGGATCACTCACCGTAGCTTGTCGTCGTAGGTCGCGAATAGGTACTCTCATGAGTAAATTAAGATGAATGCATCTTAATTTAAGAATGCTGGATGCACTTCAACCGTGTCCAGAAATTGTCGGCTGTTTATTTTTACAATGGTGAGGAGTGGTCGGGTTTTGATTCAATATGTACCTAGTACCTACTTAACACTTTGACGACCAGACAAAAAATTTAACAATAGCCCAGAAACCGACAGGGCCCGGTAGGTAGGTTTGTGAGACGAGTAATGGGCAACGCAAAATCGGCCGGTATCTGAGTAAAAGTTACGAACGACTACTAGGCTTGTGGTCGTTAAAGTGATTGAAACATTTTAATAACAAATTCGTAGATCGAAAATAAGTACAGCGTGTAAATACAATATATGTTAATACGGTGCTTAAAATTGCAATAAAAACATTAACCATACAAAACAATTCTTTGATTCTGAATTACTGTTTAATTATTCATAATATAAAATAAAAAACGTGCTGTCCGCAGCTGCACCGTTATGCGCTCTTCGGTATCGTCATTCACCGTAAACTGAAAAAAAAACCACTTTGAATTCTTTAAATACTTTTTTCTACTCCTGTACTGTTATCTGTCTTTTACTTGGTCACGAACACTAATATAAGAACATACATAATTTGAGTTCAGAGAAGTCTATACTCTATTCCCCATAACAGCACTAGTGTCGTTATAGTCACTTTACGTTATTGCTAGCATCCACAGACTTCTAAATCTAGGTTAAACTTAGGTCAAGGATTAAGCGCTCAATTCTAACTTCACGATAAAAATTCACAACTACCAACTTAACAAACAATTAAATTCCTACGATTCATAAGAAAAACAAAACTTTCCGAATTAAATTAATTGATGCCAACATAAAAAACAAGTATTTTAATTATCGTCACATCGTGTCACCAGCCATATCAAAAAAAAGTTTACCATAGACACAACTGTGATGCCGGCTGTACACACTCGGAGAGACCGGACGAGACACGCGTGACGTCCATGTATTTTATATTTTAACCTAGTCGTAGAAAAAGTATTGTATGCAACGTTGTATAATTAAGTCAAAAAACGCTCATTGCGTCTCTATTTGCGATACTCGCCGCATTCGCGGCTCGTATCGCAACTCACGCAATTCGCATTTTTTGAACCTTCTTATACAACTGTTGCATAAAATACTATTGGTTAGAATAGAGCAGTGATAAGCAAAGTACGGCACGCGGGCCATCTCCGGGGCCCGTCGACGGTCCTTTGAAATAAATAATAGGCATATACAGGGTGATTGGAAATTCGACCTATCCCTTGAAAGGGGTTATTCTAGAGCTTATTTGCAATGATTTAAGTCCAATCAACCGGGGGTCAAAACTCAATGGTTATCAAGTTATTTGACTTTTAACTTATTTTTTTTAAAACCCGCCTTTCGATCTAAAACTGCTTATTGTGAAAAAACTACTTAAATTAGTAATGAAAAAGAGCCATCATCTAATAGCCAATAAATGGTTGATTACGAAAAATCCAAAAAACATGCCAAAACCTTTGAAAATGTTACCAATAAAAGAATTTAAAGTCAAAAGTTTTTGGATTTTGTTCAAAATTGTGTAATTCTTTGAGGCATTACTTAAAAAAAAATTACGACACTTCGCGTAAAAATTACTAAAATTAGTTTCTCAGTTCATAAGCTTTCTAAAAAAGTAGAATTGTTGACATTTTTTGCATAACTTTTTAAAATAACATTAATAATAAGAGAGGTGGTAGAGAATTTCGCCTAGCGTACCGGACCCTTAATCAGTTTGTTTGTGACACTTTAGTTTCTCCGTGGGCTTTGTTTGTCTTCGGTTTCTTATTTTATCTCATCTTCTTAGGTTAGAAGTCACTAAAAGTAACCATTCGTGATATTTTGGTTAGTAATTTATCTGTAAGTTCCCGGTTGCCTTAAGTTTGCACCTGGTTTCCTTGGTGTAACTTACAAATTAGGTGCAAACTTAACGCAACCGGGAACTGATTGATAAATTACTTATTGAAATATCACCGAAGGCAACTTTTAGTGATTCCAATCCTAAGAAGATGAAATAAAATAAAAAACCGAAGACAAACAAAACCCACGGATAAACTAAAGTGACACAAACAAACTGATTAAGGGTCCGGTACGCTAGGTGATATTCCCTACCCCCTCTCTTATTATTAATGTTATTTTAAAAAGTTATGCAAAAAATGTCAACAATTCTACCTTTTTAGAAAGCTTATGAACTGAGGAACTAATTTTAGTAATTTTTACGCGAAGTGTCGTAATTTTTTTTTAAGTAATGCCTCAAAGAATTACAAAATTTTGAACAAAATCCAAAAACTTTTGACTTTAAATTCTTTTATTGGTAACATTTTCAAAGGTTTTGGCATGTTTTTTGGATTTTTCGTAATCAACCATTTATTGGCTATTAGATGATGGCTCTTTTTCATTACTAATTTAAGTAGTTTTTTCACAATAAGCAGTTTTAGAACGAAAGGCGGGTTTTAAAAAAAATAAGTTAAAAGTCAAATAACTTGATAACCATTGAGTTTTGACCCCCGGTTGATTGGACTTAAATCATTGCAAATAAGCTCTAGAATAACCCCTTTCAAGGAATAGGTCGAATTTCCAATCACCCTGTATGGCCCGCGAGAATACAAACAAAAATTTGTGTTTTTTTTTACATATAATATTTTGAGGGATTATAATATATTAAATTTAATATATTATTATGGCTTTGAAATTTTGTAAGTTTTCTTTAGTTTTTACGTCACACCTGGCCATAAAGTGGCAATAACCGCCCGCTGTGTGCTGAATATCCCACGTCATGGTCTAGGGAGACGTAAAATTTTGTACTTACCACGAGCAGTATTAAAGAAAGCCTCAGATAGCATATTTATCGCCCTTGCCTTCGGTTTGGGCGTCAAATACCTGTGATCTGAGACAATCTTTGTTTTACGCCCTAGGTAAGTAATGTACTATTTAAGCCCACCACGGGATTAGACGCTTATGCTAAGGACTTAAAATAATAGGTATAGTATAGTTATCTCCTCAAAGTAGGTGGTCATGTATGCACAGGACTCTTCAATTATCGCGTTAAAACGTATATGTACCTACATATGCACTCCGACCGACGTCTATACACCTCTCACGCCGAATCATGATTCCTATGACAGTTCACTCTTTCCACTTGATTCCGAAAATGATAAACAATACTTAATTTGTTTCATGTTATAATTACTGAAATTTGGTTTTTTATATAAATCTAACGTGCTATAGGTACTTTCAAATAATGTCTACAAACAGGTTAAAAACGACAGCAACGATAGGGATCATGATTCGGCGTGAGGTGCATAAATGCATAAGTCTCATTCAAATTCCACGAAACAATGAATGACGATAAATGTCACTTTGCGAGCTCAGTAGAGATATCCAAAAGTGGGTAAGATCTTACCCAGTGTGTAAAATAAAAAAATGGAAACTTTTTTTTCGTTGTTTAATAGAAAACTTTAATTATGGGAAATGACTTGCAACTTCGCTTGACATCCTAAAGTTCCGTTTCGTTGAGGCGCGTTAGGTTGGATGGTGGAAAAATCGAATATTATAACATTATTGAAATAAACTTACTGCACTGTTCGGTGGTGATGCATACGCCTTTCTTGTTTCTGGCGTAGCCAGATCTGCATCGGCATCCTGGCTTGCAGCACTTTGGATATTTTGAGCAGTCGAATTTGGACCACATGTTAGAGCAGCTGTCTCCGGGAGGGCAGGTGGGGGGACACTCGTCGAACACTTCGTTGGGATCGCGGCATGTTCGGGGTGCTGAAAATAAAATATAATTTACTCTGATATTATTACTAAGACTAGTGGAGCCAGCCGCAACCTCCTTCGCGGCGCTGAAACTTACCCAAATGTCTCTTTTATACTCCGGCTTAGAGGAATATAAAGTCAACTAGTGTTAACGGTGGTCATAATCTAAGATTTCATTGTTTACTAACCATGTATGGACTTAAGTCTGAAATAAATGAATTTTATTTTATTTTATTTTATTTATTTATAATCTAACATACAAAAAATCGATTTATTTTCGTTCTTTACTTATTTTTAACACGCTTAAAGAGTTATTCTTAAAATTTATTTATTATTTATTTATAAAACCTATTTATTTTTAACACTCGTAAGTTACTTGTTTTTTAATAAGTAATTTTTAAAGTACAAACACAGTTTTTCTACACATTTACATATACAACATTTTATTAGGTCATTACCTATGTATAAAAAAAAATATTTTGGAAACTGAATGCTTATAAAAAATGCACATTGCGTTTAAAATTGGTACCTGAGTACAAAAATAAAAAAGTCAGCGCTTGACTTAAAATAGCTTAAAGGAAAACATCTGATGACTACCCTTCTTAACGCAAATGTTAAAATATCAAAACCTATTACTATGTAATGTTTCGTTTTATTATCGCGAAACAAGAGTGCATATAGTAGCGACTTCAGATTTTATAATATTAACATAAGGATTACGTTACACGTTGTTCAATTGAGGGCTCCACGAAGTAAACATGCAGGGCAAATAACTAATGACGGCCGATAACGATGCCCCATACAGTATGTGGACTTATTAAATTATTAAAGAAAACAAAGTTAAACGCGCAATATGCCTAATTGGCTCGCGTACGTTTACTGATTATATTGACTAATGAAGATCTTTACTGCCATGAAACATGTATTATTTTATGTTTTTAAGGTTCCCTACTTTAAAAGGAAAAAACAGGACCCTTATAGGATCACTTTGTTGTCCGTCTGTATGTCCGTCCGTCTGTTTGTCAAGACCCTTTATCTCGGGAACGCGTGGAGGCATCGAGTTGAAAATAATACAATATATAGGTACTCAGGTCTACAGTCCCTTGAAGCTGTGCAAAAATCAAACTTCTAAGTTAACGTAAAAAAACCGTACTTTTCGACAATCAACTCAACTCGATCAAAATTTATAGGGTCATTAATTCCGTTGACCTAGAACTATGAAATTTGGCAAGTAATACCGTCTTACACTACAAGTATAGGAAAAAATCTGAAAACTATACATTTGTAATTAAAACATCAAAACATAGTCTTTATTGAAAGTATTTGTACGGAACCCTCAGTGGGCGAGTTCGACTCGCACTTGTCCGTTTTTTTTTATAGAAGTAATTAAGAACTTCGGGTACCAGGAATATCATCCAATTTTTCATCTTGTTGGATGGGCTCGGTAAGTTGATACGCAGGTAGACTCAGAGCAAATGAAGGTCGCAGGAGTTTACTGCTGGATTAAGCATGATCATTGCGGCGTTATTAGGTCTATTAAAGGTAACATCTGCCAGCACGTTACCTTTTATTGCAGGCGTTAAGTATCGACTATATACTTAACGCCTGCAATAAAAGGTAACGTGCTGGCAGATGTTACCTTTAATAGACCTAATAACGCCGCAATGATCATGCTTAATCCAGCAGTAAACTCCTGCGACCTTCATTTGCTCTCAGTCTACCTTTTGTTCAGCGAGAATGTACCAGAATGGCGAGTTCTTTACGTCGGTATTATACGGTATCATACCCCTAGTATATTTGCTTGTTTTTAACCCCCGACGCAAAAGCGAGTAGTGTTATAAATTTGACTGCTATGTGTGTATCTGTTTGTGGCACCGTAACTCTTAAACGCTGGAACCGATAAGTTATATTTATCTTTTAACCGCGCGTTTTCCGCAATCGTATTGCTAATCTTACTTATTTAGCAATAAAAATGGGTGCGTTTGGAAATGTAGTCCTAAAAAAGGTAAATGTATTTTCCTTAAAATACCTAGAGTATGCTTAAGTGGTACATGCTGTATTTCAACAAAACTTTTCACATGTATCTGCAGTTATCTTAAGTCAATAATATTCCGAGTAATGCTTTAGTAGTCTAGACGCCTATACTTAGTTGGAACCGATCGTTTATATTTAGAAGAAAGGGCTCGGTATGTCCTGTGACCATAACAACATAAGTGAAGATGTCGAAGAAAAACCACTTCGCGAAAAACGATCAGATGATCAAATTGAAAAAGAAACTAAGAACGGATTTGTCGCAAAATTGAAATATCTAAAATCAAATATAACAGTGGAGCCCGTATTGGCGGGTTTAGTAATACCAGCGATGTTAGCAAGACTTGCAACGCAAAATTTGAATTTAGAAAAGGCCTGCCTTGTGAAATTAAGATACGGACCTGAAATTTGTGACCCCCTGATTCAAAAGAAAGTCAATAATTTGACTGAATACGAGCGAGAGGTGCAAAAAATTATCTCTTCGATTGAAACATGGAAAAGCATAATTCATACCGCTTTACCCACACTCTTGGTGATGTTTATGGGCGCGTGGAGCGATAGAACTGGAAACCGGAAAGCCTGCATATTACTTCCGATTTTTGGGGAGGTTTTAGTGTCCATAAGTAATATCGTAAGCACTGTCTTCTTTTACGAGATACCCGTGGAAGTTACGATGTTGCTGGAAGCCTTGTTCCCGGCCATAACTGGAGGCTGGGTTACGTTATTTTTAGGAGTTTTCAGCTACATTAGTGACATTACCACTACAGAGTCTAGGACCTTTCGTGTGGGCCTGGTGAACTTATGCCTGACTGCCGGGATACCTATAGGAACTGCTTTAAGCGGAATCTTACTGAAGTCTTGGGGATATATTGGAACATTTCTACTATCTGGTTCACTATACTTATTAACGATAACATATGGATGTCTCTACCTAAAAAATAACACTAAATTAGTCGAGAATCAAAACAAAAAGGTAATCGATATTCGGCTATCTTGATTATAAGAGCTCCTAAGGCTTGCAAAATAAATGAATAGAATTGAATGCAAAATAAATTAATAGAATTGAATTAACTGATAGAATTGAATTGGTTTGACAAAAAATAGAAATGCCGGAGCTTTAATAATATTTTTTTCAGTTTAAGGCGTCAGAGTTGATTTCTCTACAAAAAGACACTATTTCTGTTGTCACAAAGAAAAGGCACGGTGATATCAGATTGATGATTATTTTAAACTTGTTGGTAGTTGCCATTATTTACGGACCCGACCACGGTAGGCAAATTTCCGAATAATGGTACCCATTGGTATAAAACATATTTTTTTACAGATTGTTTTTTTCAGGTGAACGCTTAATTACATATCTATTTGTGCGATACCGTCTTAATTGGGATGCCGTCAGATTCAGCATGTATTCGACTTACAACCTCGTGACACATTCATTGGGTGAGTAACGAAGGCAAGTTTTAGCTACATTTCTAATCCTAATTTGCATCACTTCTTCCAATGTTATAGTAGCATGTTGTAGCACATTCACTCTTTCCAATTTTTAAGTAACACAAATGACCATGTACGTTGAGGGTAAACAATTTACCTCACACGCAAGTCTTTAACGAATTTCTTACTTATAAGTGTTAACTTGAAGTGTCAAATTTCATTGAAATCACCAATTTCTATCTCCCTTAACCAAATCCAATTAGAAATTGGTGTCAAATAAGGTACTGCTGAGTAATTTAATCCAAATAATTTCCTGACACACGAAATATTTTAACTAGGGCTTCAATTCCAAGCACTTTCCGCGTGATTAATTGATTGGTTGACATGATTTCCTGATTCGATTGCAGCTGCTTTATTCTCCATCAGTATACTAAGCAAGCGGTGGGGCTTCGACGACTCGGTGCTCTGTCTCATCTCCGTAATCAGTAAATTCGCCGGTTCCGTGTACATCAACTTTGTCCGGACAGATTTTCAAATGTATATGGGTAAGTTTTCACTTCATACAAATCAAACCACATTCTCATGTAATGGATATGTAAACATAACGGCAGCTGCTGTAAGTACCTATTCTGTACAAAGGTTTCGTCCAATGACCTATGTAGAGCCCACACCCCAAGCCTATCGAGAATTTGAGGTACAATTTCCTAGCTTAGTTTAAGGATATTTCAGTCATAGGTCCACAAGTTACGCAGCTTAACGAGACAATTTTATCAAAAGATGTGACCCTTCATGTAATTCTATTCTGTTCGTATGTTGATAGCTTATTTATTTACAGTGCCTATTGTGGAGTTTTTAAATGCAACTACATTTACTTCTCTGCGTTCAATGGCGTCTAAACTAGTACCAAGTGAAGAATTGGGTACGTTTCGGTTAAAATAATCAAGATATTTAATTGTATTATAATTGTAGTAATTCAGTTTGTATAGCTAAGTCGTGTGTTGGGCCCGTTTGGAACTAACTTTAATGTTCACAGGTAAAATGAACTCGCTATTCAGTCTGGTAGAGACGCTCGCGGCGCTGGTGTTCGACCCGGTGTACGCGACCATATACTCGCGGACTATGAAGCACTTCGCTGGAGCGGTGTTCCTCTTTAGTGCCGGGATGACGTTGCCTGCTGTCTCTATAGTGACGTAAGTATTTTCACAAGTATTGTTGAGTTTTTCATACAAATGACTATTCGGACTTTTTAAAGAAAAGAGCATAACCATCTTTTGACTATGTTTGCTCCATCGTGCAAACATGTGTTAAGAGAGACTCCAAAAAAAATCAATAACGGTTTTCACTCCATGCATTATGTTTACCTTTACCTGTATTAAATACGTTTTTGTCCATAGATGGTTCTTCATCAGACACCGACGTGATTTAAGGCAGCGAACTTTAGAAGACTTGCCAAAGGAATCAGATTTAGTTGGTAAATAAAACTGGCGGGAGTACCAAACAATATTATTAATGTTTTATTTTTGATTTATCATCAACTGAAAATCCCCTTACTCTTCTTACCTATGTATATTATTAGCGTAAATTTTAAATTATAACTATGACAGCAGTGTCATCATTAAGACCATTTTTAGGGTTCCGTACCAAAATGGTAAAAAAAGGAACCCTTATGGTGCGACTCTGTCTGTCTGTCTGTCCGTCTGTCGCAGCAAGATATCTCAGGCTCTAATGATGCTATCGACTTGAAATTTGGTATAATATTAAAACCGCTAATCCGAGCCTATGGGACAGAAAAAAAATCTTATACCTTTTTTACTTTTTTTAAAGCGGACCGAAATCGGATGTCGAAAATCAAAAGTTGAGCTAATATATCGAGTGGGATATCAAATGAAAGGGCTTTATATGTAGATTCTAAAACAGTTTTTATTTTTTTTCTGAGACATGTAGTTTTTGATTTAAGACAAAAAACGTTAAAAAAAATACCATTCCCCCTATTATCTCCGAAGTTACTGAACAGAAAAATCTGTAATAATTACCGATTATGAATATTATCCTCAATATTACAGGAAAAATAAAACGGTTTTCCTAACTTGCAGCGTTTTTTAGAAATTCGCAAAAATCGTAAGACAACCTTATTTGCTCCTACTAAACTAACCGCGGCATATGTGTGGGGACGTATGGAGACAACAGTTTTACAAGAGCAAAGTTAAGTTTGTCCCACCATACAGTTTTCTTGAATTATTCACGTATCTACTGACGAGTTTGTACGGAACCCTCAGTGCGCGAGTCCGACTCGCACTTGACCGGTTTTTATCATTCAACAATCAGATATAGTAGTCTAAAAATAGTAGACATCTTAACCCGAGATGGAAACATTTGTCTAAAGTTGTTAGTGGCTGCTACAGCGTCAGTGCGGGCTTGAAATAGGTAATTCAGGTTCACGCATGTCATGGAATTTTACAATATCTGCAATAACAACAACTCATCACCGTATTTAACAACTATTCTACCCTACATATAAATTACCTTGGCGCCACCGTACAGAGGTTCAACTCCTACTAAACTAGGAAAGAGAGTTTCAACTCCTACTAAACTAGGACCGTGAGTTAATAACACTATTTTCACTGACGCTGTGATTGTTCAACTCACAGTTCGTTCCTCTCCACTCCGCCCAGCTAGAAGTCAGTGGAAACGCACTCTTTCCCTTTAATTCTTATAATTTTCCTCCAGTTTAAACAGAAAAAAAAATATATAAAATTCTGTGCGTTACTGAAGAGTCAATGGTGTTTTAATAAATACCACATACTTACCGGGTGTCCCAAAACTATGCGACATTAAGGGAAAGTACTTCAAATATTGGAGATAGAATATTTTGCTGAAAGGAGACTTCATTTTATTTTTAAAAGTAAGTAATACTGCATTCATAGATTTATTAAAAAAATACAGTTTTTGGATGGGAAATAATTTTCTTAACATTGAAATCAAATATTTCACGGTATTCATTTCGTTTGAGATACTATGTTACTTAAGAGAAATTATTTGTTTTTGTCCACTCTTTCGATTGTCATCATAAAAATACGGGATGTTATTTTTTCACATTTGAATCGGTTCGATTCCCAGACGAAGCAAGTAATTCTTAGAAAATCTTTAAATGCATAACTACTAACTTTTAAAAATAACATAAAGTCTCCCTTCAGCAAAATATCCTATCTACGATATTTAAGGTACTTTCCCTTGATGTCCCATATATAGTCATGGGACGCCCTGTATACGGGAGAATGAAGTTAAGACATAATAAACTTACGGCAATGTTTAGGCGCAATGCAGGTGCCGTCGTCGGCCCGTACCAGGCCGCGGTCGCAGAAGCAGTCCTCCACGCACTGCGCGGTGCAGACCTGGCAGGTGTCGCCGCGGCTGCGGCACGTCGGCGGGCACGCCGGCCCGCACCAGGAGTACGTCTCGTTCGCCCAGCAGGACGGCGGTGCTAATGAAAAATGTACATTTTCAATGAGGTTAGGTTGATGGGTCATACAGATTAGTGATGTAACGAATATTCGTATTCGCATTCGTATTCGCGAATATTCGCAAGATTTTCAATATTCGCATTCGTATTCGCAAAATCGATGCGAATATATTGCGAATATTTTTGGTGCATTTTAGATCCTAAAATTCATGGAAAAGAAAAAAATACGGCCAAGTCCGAGTCGGATTTCGAAACTATCAATGAGTTATTAAAAACACTTAGATAAGTACCGAAATAAAATGAAAATAAGATATTTTTAACTTCCACCGGTTCCAATTTTTCTACCACATGCATAATCATTACATTATCTTTAGCTGACGAATTATTCCAACTTAAACTTCAATTACTTATTTTATTGCAAAACTGAATTAAATTCAAGTTAATAATCGTAATTGAAAACGAAGTATTGAATTTTCATAGTTATTAATTATGTTTATCTCTAGTATTATAACATTTTATAACCAATATTCGTATTCGCATTCGCGAATATCATCGTTGATTATTCGTATTCGCATTCGCATTCGCGAATGTTCAAAAACCGATATTCGTTACATCCCTAATACAGATTCCTTTCCTGTGGACAATACGATTTTTTTTGAAGCCTGACAAACTTGTAAGCCTTACTGGCTGTTACCAAGTCGGACCCGGTGGGGGCCGTGGCGCTCCTGGGGTCGAACCAGGTCGCAGGACCTTGAGTAGATCGGACAATACAATAGCTAACGGCGTGGGTACATATAATTATGTTTTAACACAAAGGTCTAGTAATACTAAATAGTATGTACATGCCTACAAGGATCCAGGAAGAAAATTAGACTTTTAAAGCACTTAATTTTGGGGATGTCCACCGGATAGATGCGAACACTTACTCATACAAAAAAATCTATATGACCCTGATAGACTTTGAGTTCGAATCGTTCCCATATGCAGTGGTGAATTAAGTGAAGGATTAATTTAGCGCCCCGGCCAATATGTTCGCCGCCCAACCAAGAGGCGCCTCGTGCTTTAAATAGAGCGTGGGTTTCCTTAGTGGCTTGCGTCGGCCGCCCTAGGCGATGGCCTACTTGACCCCACGGTAAATACGCTCTTGGGGGGCGGAGGGGGTGGTACGTCCTGGGTCCCCAAATCCCGCATTTACATACGTCAGCAGCACTTAAGGCGAAAAATTTAACTTAATGCGTTTAGCTGGTTTCGCGACTGATTCGGTAAGATAAAAATCTGTCAGTTGAAGAACAACTCTGTTAGCCTGATTTTGAGGTCTTCCCCGATGTTAGCAGAAGCGACCACCACACTTGTTTTGGGCAACCTGTTTTAAAGAGACGTTGAAAGAAATAAAATAACAAAAAAGTTAAATAACGCCCTAGCATTTCTATTGACGATAGTGCCTGTCTCCAAAAAGTGAACAAAAAGTATTCTTACAACACTGGCTGATGGGGACACAAGTGCCGTTGTCATGCCTCAAGAAGCCGTCGACGCAGAGACAGCCAGATTCGGTGCAACCGAGATGACAAACTCTGCCATCGCTTCTTAGCCTGGTCTTGCAGGTCATGTAGCAGGTGTTGTAGCAGTCGGAAAGAACTTCGTTCGGCGGGCAGATAATAGGTTCGGCTGAAAAATAAACTGACAGTTACCTATCTTGTGTGTGATGATTAAGTTAAAGGGAATGCACGCTTGAAGTATGTGAAGGCTCTGGAGAGTTAGCTCCAGAGTCGCATTATTGCCAGAAAATTTAATAGACTTGCCCCCAAATAGACATCTTCCGACTCCTGCTAAATAGGCTTATTTTCACCTCCGTGTCGGTTTTCTATCACCGCCTACCTAATAGGCTATTTTAGAACTTTTTTCTATCGTGTGTTATAGAAAGACCTCTCAATAATAGAAATATTAGTGAAAAAACTACTTCAATATCATAAAAAACTCACCTACCTAATAGTTTTTAATATTTTCATACTTTTAAAATGGACTTTCCAACCCAACTTTGAACTTTCACAAAACATATGACACTTTAGGTATCGAAAAAAAAACGAAAAACGTCAATATATTATCCTTATTTTAACAGGATCTTATACACCTAATTTTAACAAATTTCGGGTAAAGTAAACAATCCCATTACCTACATCAGACTTTATTAAATACATATGTAGTGCTCTGATGATGCCATAACGATCGAAATACTGATATACACAAAACAGATTAACTACGTCGGGGCCTCTAGGCAAAGCAATTCTCGGGGCCCCTTTTTAGCTGTTTGATGATCATCAGGGCCCGAGGCAGTTGCCTACTCTGTCTAATGGTTAATCGGGTTCTGCTTTTGACCATAGATTTAACTGTTAACTCCCACAAAGTCCTGTAAAGTTGGCATGTACTTACGACATTGGTCTTTCTTGACGCATATCCAATTCTTGTCTCTGACGTAGCCGTCGTCACAGAAGCACCCGGTGGCCGGGACGCAGGGCCCCATTGTGGACTCCAGTTTGTAATTCTTGCAGGTCAGTTCGCATTTGTTTCTATCCCGTTCATAATGTTCGTTCAGTCCGCAAGTCGCTGATACAGGGAAACATAGTACATTACTGCAGAGGCTAGGAAGCTAGGAATTGAGTGTTGTCTCGTCAGGCAATCCCCAGATACTCTCCCTCTCTCTAATCAAACATCACATTTCATAAAAAAACACATTTCAAACATAATTGATGCCGCAGAAACAAAAAATGACAATCTTTTGGTTTGTATGGAAAACCGACTGACTCAAATCACCTTAAATGTCTCTTTTTGCTCCGCTTATGCGGGTAAAAAGTATCCTGCGTTAACTGGGATTAGGTATAATCTACCTGTACACTAGTTTTATGGAAATTGGTCCGGTAATTATTACGTGATGCATAAACAGACGAACTGAAAATGGACAAAAATTTCAAAACTGTTTATTTTTTGTTTAATTATTTATTTTTAACATTTTGAGACAGAGCAGAGAGAAAATGATAACAATTGAAAGAGAAATATATATTTCTATTATGTCAACTTCAAATCAAATAACGTTTGCGTATGTGTAATGTGCCTTTGAGCTTTGTCACTGTAGTTGTTTGGGCAAAGTTTTTTTTCCATACTGTAAATAATAGTAGATTGTGTCACAAGGGAGCAAAATGATATATTTACGGCGAGGGCGTACATTGAATCCTGAACGAAGCGAAGGATTCTACAATTGAATCCCGAGCGTAGCGAGGGATTCTAAAATAGAATCCGGAGCGTAGTGAGGGATTCAAGTGTTAACGCCCGTGGTGAAAATAATTTTGCTACCTTGTGACACATACTGCTTTTCACACCGACTATGAGGAAAATTTAAATACAAACGCTACCTACCAAAATAACGAAAACGAAATATATAGTTAGTCAAAGAGCATCACACATTTTTAATAAAATGAAATGTGAAATTGTTAAATTTACAGTTCCTTATTATTTTATAAAACGTTTATTACTTTTTACGGACGGGACGAATTTACCACTTTCATATTATATTTATTATATTTATATTTATTTACCAAACACCTGTGGTCTGGGCCATTCCTTATTATCGACTTTATGTAGAGTCGATATGTAGAGTCAATGTAGAGTCGATAATGTAGAGTCGATATGGAGAGTCGATATGTAGAGTCGATATGTAGAGTTGATATGTAGAGTCGATATGTAGAGCAATAATGTAGAGTCGATAATGTAGAGTCGATATGGAGAGTCGATATGTCGAGTCGATATGTAGAGTGGATATGTAGAGTCGATATGTAGAGTCAATAATGTAGAGTCGATAATGTAGAGTCGATATGGAGAGTCGATATGTAGAGTCGATATGTAGAGTTGATATGTAGAGTCGATATGTAGAGTCAATAATGTAGAGTCGATAATGTAGAGTCGATATGGAGAGTCGATATGTAGAGTCGATATGTAGAGTTGATATTTAGAGTCGATATGTAGAGTCAATAATGTAGAGTCGATAATGTAGAGTCGATATGGAGAGTCGATATGTAGAGTCGATATGTAGAGTTGATATGTAGAGTCGATATGTAGAATCGATATGTAGAGTCAATAATGTAGAGTCGATATGTAGAGTTGATATGTAGAGTCAATATTTAGAGTCTATAATGTATGGTATGGTAATGGCATATTCTAAGCAGGTTCAAACTAAACATACCCTGTAGGTAGTGCTTGAACAGAAAAGTATCACTTTGATCCCTCTTATGAGGGATCAAAATACTTTTTTCTGAATAGGAGGTGTGAAAAGGTTTTATTTCAACAAGACAGGTGAATTTGTCAAAATTATGATTTAGCTTTAAGACGAACGTTGGGATGAAATAAACTAATTATATTGCTAATGCTTTTATTGGTGCTTCATATTTTTGATATGATGCACCAATATAATGTAATTTATATTTATTATTCATTCATTATTTTCCACGAATTCAATAATATGGCATTAATGTCAATAATGACGTTGGATCAGCCATAAAAGAAAAATTATTGTTTCAAAACTCTTTTGAATAATAGCCAATTTATACTCATAAACACACGCACACATGCATAACACGACGCCTTCAAGTGTGATTCTCTTTCTTGTAGTATTTCCCATTTTTGAAGTGGTTAACTGTGTTGCTGTTTGTACAGTCTTTCTACGATTATTATATGCCTAGATCATACGGGTGACGATTAGAATAAAAAAAAAAAAAAAAAATGAAAAAAGTTTATTTGGTTACTTCTAAGGTATACAAATAGGTCACGGTTGGAATCTCCTGTTAGAATAACGTAGAAACACTAATAAATGCTTTATTTTCACTATTATTGACCCCTCTTTCCGTGGCTACCCAAGTTGTTTATAATAGGTACCTACCTAACCCTAATCTAAAATAAGTATACTCACGACACTCAGTCTTCTTGACGCATATCCAGTTGTCGTCTCTGACGTAGCCGTAGTCGCAGAAGCAGCCGCTCACCGGCGGACAGGGCCCCATTACGGGCTCCAGTTTATAGTTCTGGCAGGTCAGTTCGCATCTACTCCTTTTTGTTTCGTAATGCGCATTCGGGCCGCAAGTCGCTAGTACAGGAATAAAATAAGTAAATAACCACATTTTTACTAAAAAAAACCCGACCGCGGTGCACTTTGTTTATTTTAACGAACTTCATACCCAGTGACACTCGCACCATCAAGACGAATCTAATGATGTATCATTTATCAAAATCGGATGTGCCGTTGAGTAGTTACGAGCGGACACAGGAACGGACATACATCCATACATGCAGGTCAAACACATAACCCTCCTTTGGGCTTCGCCGCAGTCGGGTAAAAAGTAGGAACTTTATATTTCACTTTTCCTATATTGTAGTCCAGCAATTCAGTTCCTGCCATAGGGATTAATACTCAGCCCCGGATCTACGACTTTTCCGAGGCGAGACAGAAATTTTATGCGGCGCCTTCTTTTCTCGGACGCTGAGATAAATTGTTTCACAAATTTCACAAAAGTGCAGGTCAATTCACAAGAGCTGGCACGAATGGATTGAATGAGTGAATGATAATGTCTATGTGTGCATCACAAAATGATCACAGGTTGATTCAATAAGCAACAAACGTGTTTTTAGACAATCTTGTCTCATAACTTCTCACTACCTAATAAGTTTAGTAGGTATGTAGACACAATTGTAATAAATGGAAGAATTATTGCCAATACTTTGATCGACATCAACCTGTATATAAATTTGGGGCCACCTGGACCTAGTAAGATCCAGACTTGTTAATACTGTTATTGTAACGCATGTAACACGAATTAAATGCTGTATTTTCACCAAACATCATACCCATTGTTTGAGGGTAAAACAACTGTTCAGATTACCATAGAGGCGTTTTACCTTAGCTCTCAGATTGGCAATACGTTTGAATTGCATTACCAATACCGGATTACCGGTTTACATGTGCATCAGTGTCTATTTGCTATGGTGATATAATGTCTGTTCACTATACTTACGACATTCTTTTCTGCTGATACATATGCCATCGCTGTTCTTGACTAAGTCTCGGTCGCAGAAACAGCCACTGGACGCCGCACAGGGTCCCATGATGGGCTCAAGGTGGTAGTCACTGCAGCTCAGCTGGCATTTGTGGGTGTTTTCTTCGTAATGCTCGTTCAGTCCGCAAGTTCTTGGTGCTGACACGGAAGTTCAATATTAAGCTGTTGCTGAAATGCTAATCCTTGCAATATTTAACTATAACATTTATAAAATGCTAGAAAATATTTTGAGATTTTTTTTTATAATTGGAGACAAAGAACATAATGTCAGGTGACAACCAATACTCACCAAATACACTAAACAAATCACAGATACCTATAGTCGACCTTATTACTCTTCTAACACGATTAATTTTCCTTTGAGAATTTTTTGGTAATTAATGAATTTTGGTTGTCACCAGACGAATTAAAGGTATCTGAATAAATACGTTTGAATGTAGGCAGGCTTATTATTATTACCATATCAAATATGTATACAAAATATCCTGCCGTCAATAATAAAATCATTCAAACATATTTTCGTGCCATCAACGATTTTACAATGACGAAAACTAAAAATAAGGCACCATGTTGAGCATGACGTCACATGATAGTATTTCATACTAAACTGCATACTTTCGGAGCGTTTTGACACTTCATAAAAAGAAGCTGATTTGAACTGTCATCAAGTAGCCTATTAAGAATTAATATGTATTTAATAAATAAATAATAATAATGTTGCTTCACGCTGAAACTAACTCTAGAACAATAAAAATGACTAAAATGAGATAAAACTTACGACATTGATCAGCAGGAACGCAATTGCGCTCTGGGGTGTAGTCTCGCAAGTAGCCCTGCTTACATATGCATCTAGGTCTACATTTGAGCACCAGGTCGCAGGTGGCGGCCGGGTCGCTCGCGTCCCAGCAGTCTTCATGCAGGCAGGCGGACGGACAGCCGGACCATATTTCGTTCTTAGGACATTGCAGTGGCGCTAAAAATTGAAAACCAAAAGATTAAATAAAAAAATATATATTTATTTCGGACAACGTGATCCATATTTAGTTAGTGTTGCCACAGATTAGAGAATATAACCAGATATTTCACCCTCGCGCGTTTCAAAAACAAGAACTCCCACAGCGAAACAATAGACCCCGTCTGCGTGCGCACCCCCGAGGCCCCGCCCACAGCCACAGCACGGTAAACTTTGCGCATTACAGTACGTTTAAATACTTCTCGTACTTGACGACGACGACTCGACGCTAAAAATCATACTAATTAATCTAATAATTTAATTGTCTAAATAATGAACCTAAATAATTTAGCACTCTGTCTGTACACAAACAAACTAAAGTAGGTATCACTGCAACTCAATATAAGTTGACAGTATTCACTGATTTTCTTAGCCAAATGAGTTTGGAAACCATACGTTAGATGTATTTCAAATACATTATTGATAATTCGCAAAGTTCTTGGCGGCGGCGTCGGCCGGCATCAACGGCGTTTGCGTACTGTTAGGATAATTATACTGTGCCACTGTGACGTTTAGTCCGCCGGAGTTCGGCTAACCCTACCGCGCGGGTGGTTAAGAACGATTGAATTCCACCTGGTATTACACGATTACATGACTTAAATAACTAGGTTAGCACGAGAGCTTAAATGTAAAGAGGTACAGGGCCTCAATAGGCTGCTTGCGCAGCGTCGCGTGGAAGCCGTCCACGTGCACCATAAAGAACTAGTGTTGGGAGTTGATTGCAGTATGATTTTTCCAGTTACAGTGCCGAAAAAATATTCAAAAGGCAGTTATCGACGTTGTTTATATTGCGTGTCATTTTAACAACCGCTTACTCACTTGACAGGATTAGGGAATAGTGAAATAAAGTTAAATCCTTATACCAGGTGTTGCCTGTACTAGGAGCAAATAATTAAAACGTACATTGTACTCCTCAAACTGAACAACATTTGTTAAGCGAGATTTAAAAATAACTTATGTTTTAATTTTTAGAACACTTTAAAGTTTATTTGGAACCGCAATGTGTTGCGTTGTTTTTTAAGTTTGTAGCGTGACAAGCAACGTCAATTAAACTGATGTTGACGTACGTTGAAAATACTATTTAATTGGTATGAAAAAGATAAAATCTAAATATTACATAATTTTTAAAAGTTGTTGAAAGAAAGTTTTATTGTTTGATGAGTAGAATCTAAGTTTTAATTATTTGCTCCTGTTACAGGTAACACCCGGTATGAAGAGTTTTATCGCATATAAAATTTCGACTTCGACCTTTGTAACATGACTGCATGTTCAATTGCATTTGAATTTAAATTAACTCCTAATATGTAGCCAGCTGTTGAGCAACCTTGATTTGGTTCGGTCCACCTTATGGGATATCTACCACATGGTGGTTGTTGCTCGACTCTACCCGGAGGCACTTGTCTCACCGCCGTCGAGTAAGCGAATAAAATTGGGCGAATCGCATTACATTGCGGATCTGGAAAGGTCGCTCGATCACACTGTACCTCGTCAGCCCGCAATGAACTGTTACTCGCTTACTCGCCGGCGGTGAGACAAGTGCCGGAACTACTAGTCTTTCTATAGTTAGGGGTCCAAGTAAAACGCCATGGTGCTGTCTCAAGCACTACGAAGGAGAGACGTTGTCTTGTGTTCAATTTTCGAAGAACGTATTCAATGGAGTCATTAGTGCAAAAGTAAACTTAGTACAAGCGTTTCAAGGACCAAATAATCAAACGTTAATTTTAATAATAATCAAACACTAACGGCATTCGGGCGCGTAAATGCACCGCTGGTCATCAATGCTGCGCAGCAAATAATTAAAGTTGCACTCGCAGCCCGCATAGCACGGCATAGGCGTCTCGCACACGACGGTGTTCGGGCTGCTGATCACTGAACAGTAGTCAGTCAGGCACGGCGCTTTGCAAGAAACAAACGTTTCGTTTGCAACGCAGGGATAACCACCTGAAAATGTAAACTTATTGTGAGTAACCCACTCTTTGCGTCAGAGTCCTGTCGGTTAAAAAAATCGCCGGCGTCTAATCCAGTCGGATCGGTTCATCCGCGGGATTAGGGTATTTGACAACAATCAAAATAAATTCATTAACTCTAACCAGCAAATTACGCTTCCAAAACAGCCTGGATAAAATCGTTCAAACTTATTTTCGTGCCATTAACGATTTTACAATGACGAAAACTAAAAATAAGGCACCATGTTCAGCATGACGTCACAAGATAGTACCTATTTCATACTAAAGTGCATACTTTCGGAGCGTTTTGACACTTCATAAAAAGAAGTTGATTTGAACTGTCATCAAGTAGCCTATTGTCGAGCATTTGTAGTTATTATGAGCACCACAAACTGCACCGGCGCCAACATTGCAAGATTTTCTGTTATTTTCTTAATCATGATTACGAAAGATGGCCCTTAATAAATTACGCTTCTAAAATTTAGGCTGAAATCTTTCCAACAGTCGGAAGAAATATGTAGGTAATTAAATATTGAGATTGTCGTCCGCCGTTGGAGACAAAAGCTTGCGACCGTACTTTGGAGTAGTCTTTAAGGAGACCTATGTTCAGTGGACGCCACACATTAAAACGACGATGTAATGAGATTTATAAAAATGAAATTAACCTTTGCAGTTTTCTGGCAGAATACAAAGGCCGTTGTTTTCTGAGAGGATGTACCCGGGTTTGCACTGGCAGCCGACGGGCTCGCAGGGCTTCGGACAAGGTCTTGCGTTGGGCATCGCGCAAGTTGCTGGGCACGATAGCGGACACTCCGCGATTTGTGCGTTGGGGTCACCGTTGCACGATTCCTGCACTGTAGAATGGATAAGGATTTGAATAGCTGCATTTGTGAATTTTTTGTCAAAGCGCGGATAAAATAAAATAAGGGCTATATATACATGCTTTCACAGATATTTCCAATGTCATCTACTGAGTAATATTGTTAAAAAAAGCTGTTATTGCTATAATAACACAGTTTTTAATAGGGTATTTGACAACAATCAAAATAAATTCATTAACTCTAACCAGCAAATTACGCTTCTAAAACAGCCCGGATAAAATCATTCAAACTTATTTTCGTGCCATCAACGATTTTACAACGACGAAAACTAAAAATAAGGCACCATGTTGAGCATGACGTCACAAGCACGTCACAAGATAGTATTTCATACTAAACTGCATACTTTCGGAGCGTTTTGACACTTCATAAAAAGAAGCTGATTTGAACTGTCATCAAGTAGCCTATTGTAATGCTACATTAACACGATTGCCAAGCTTTAGTGCGCCGACAAGCGCAAGCCGAAAGCGTTTGGCGTTTAAAGGGAGGCGTTTGGCTTGTCTCGCGTGAGCTTGCAAGAGCTTTGGAGCTTAAGTAGTGTATAACAACCTTTAGTTTACAACAACAACAAGAACATAGTTATGCAATAACGTTCCATTCCACATGCAAAATTTATTGGATTATGGACTTTGTTTTTAAAAACAGAAGGTTGATACTTTGTTTTGTGGATTGGAACGTTATTGCATAGCTACGTTCTTGTTTAGTTTACACGTACCATTTAGATGAAACATTAAGAATGTCAACGGATATACAAATGTTTTGGCCGATATCCCATGCGAAGCGGACGGAACCAGAGAGGCCAAGTAAATTGTCAAGTACTAACGCAACATAGAGCGAGTAACTTTCACTTTACTCACTTCTACATTTCATTGGCTCGATGCATCGCCCTTCTTCCGACAAAATGTAGCCTTGTTTACAGACGCAGTCATCACGCACGCAGATTTGTGAAATGCAGGGCTTGGGGTTGGGCACTGCACAGGTCGGCCGGCACCAGCTCGCCAACCCGCATACGACTCTTTCCGCGTTCGGGTCGCTGCATCCTTGGTCAGGCGCTGAAAATATGGGATCTAGAAGTAATTCTATAAGTATATGTGAGCAAGGTGCTGGTACAGTCACCGCACGGGAATGTTACCCCACTTGTCACAGTTCTTAATTTAGCGTTAGTAGTCGTGTGTCCGAAATACGCCCGATTTACATTATACGGCTAAATTAAGTGATTAGTTTCTAGTCCTCTATTTACTACCTACCTCTGGATTTCCGGTCCAGCGTCTTTCAGCGTCTCTCAAAGACGCTGGGCCGGAAATCCAGAGGTACCGGGTTCGAGTCCTGGTCTGAACCTAAGGTGAGCGCCATTTCTATGTGCTTTGATTTCTTGTATCTATGTATATGTAACATAAAAATGTGGCGTAATTTACCCGCAATAAAAAACTAATAATAATGAAGACCCTGCACCAAGTTTATGTTTCTGTTTAGTCCATTGGTTGACTGGTAGAGAATGCCTTAAGGCATTAAGTCCGCCATTTGTACTTTCTTGTAATGTGCAATAAAGTTGAAATAAATAAATAATAAAGAAACATCATGGTTCTATCATATAGTTTCATAATTCCCAAATTAATTTCTAGCGGGTTGGATCCTTTACCACCCAAATATGGAGCATTCCATGAAAACATCAACTTTTTGTCCCTTACGAAACGCTACGGCAGCTACCCTAATAAAACGTATTAGCTGCTAATAAACACTACCAAACTAACGTACGTACGTAACGTAGCCGAGTTATGATATTACAATGCTGATAATTTGCTTCCTGAATTTATTTATTTCTCGGAAGTATTAAAACGGTGGTGTCCTTTACGAAATATTTTCATGGAATGCTCCATGTGCATGCTTACAGCACTCGCTGGGCGGGACGCACTGGCCGTCCTTCCTCCGCACAGTGCCCGCGGCGCACACGCACCCGGACTGGCACTGGCGCGTACACGGTCTGTTTGTTATGTTGTAGTTCTCGCAAGTGTCTTGACAGTGCGCTGAACACTCGTCAAACTTCTCGCCAGCGGGGCAAATGGGCTCTATACAAAATAAAAATAAAAATTAGCAGAGTAATTTTCTCTCTGTTAGTAATTTAAGACCCCTTCATTAAGGTATACTTAGTATCGAGCGAGTTCAGCTACGAGTAGGCTAAAATACATCACTAATGCTTTGATAGGTATAAGGTTGAATATAATAACTTTTGGTGGGCGTATTGATAATAAATTTATGCGCACCTGGCCATAAAGTGTGCTTTCTGGCCAAATGTAGACATAAAATGATGTACACAACACGGGAGATAATATAGAAAGCCCTCGATCGCATATGTACGTCCCTCGCTTGCATCTCGGGCCGTCAACATCTGCGATCTCGTTCTTTCTTTGTTTTACCACCCTAGTTGTGTAATGTACTATTATTGTACAGCTAACCCACTTATACATTAGCCTTAGAACAGTTATAACAGAGGACATCGTGCACGAACGCATTTGCAGAACGCAGTTGGACATGCAGATAACGTTGCAGGGCCGGTCGGGCTTATGATGCTCGCAGTGGGCGGAGCACGGGTCGAACACCTCGTCCATAGAGTTCAACAGACAAGGATAGCTTTATGTTCGGACTTACTGCACTCCTCCAACTTGACGCACTTCCCGTCGTTCTGCCTGACGAGGCCGTCGCGGCAGCGGCAGCCGGGCTTGCAGATGGCGGTGCAGGGCCGGTCGGGCTCATGATGCTCGCAGGTGGGCTCGCAGTGGGCGGAGCACGGGTCGAACACTTCGTCCGGAGAGCACGCGGTGCCCGCTATTAAAAATTATAGTCTTAGTCTTAGCACGAGTTTACGAATTTTAGCATTTTTACTAATTTTACCATGGGCTTACTTTTTGCTTCCATACAAAAATATTGGATTCCGCCATCTCCAATTCGTCATTATGGGACTAGTCCCACCTAATACCAACCTGAGTCCAAGTCTAGACGTGGACTTAGGTTTCACCCTTATAATGTCGATAAACCAACGACTCGCACAAAGCGTTTTGCTTCTAATTTCATTATTAGGACAGCTAAGGAGTGGAGCTCTCTTTCACCAAAAAACTTTTCCCGGAAAAATATAACCTGGATTTCTTCAAGGGGAGTCTGAATATCCAGATAAGCATCGCAGGTGAGATCGATCGGTCAAATACTTTCTTATGGCGAATAAAAAAAGGAGACTTACTACACTCGCTTGGCGGGACACACAGGCCGTCCTTCCTCCTGACGGTGCCTGTGTCGCACACGCACCCAGACTGACACTGGTAGGTGCAGATTCTGTTCGGATCGTTGTAGTTTTCGCAAGTGTCTTGACAATGCGCTGAGCATTCACTGAACTTTTCTCCAAGGGGACAGATGGGTTCTGAAAATTATCAGTTAGGTACTTAAACACTTTGGGTATCTGTTAACTGGAGAGCAACAATGGCGTGTGGTCCAAGGCGTTAAACACACCAAACACATTTATATGCAACTTTTAACCAGCTTCCATCCGGGAGAGAGAGATCTCTCTAATTTCTCTCCCTTCTTCTTCTTACAGGATGATCAAACTAAACGGCAAATTATGGGGCATTGCGAAATGAGAAGAACATATACATAAGTATTGTACTGTTTAACACATAAGAGATAGATCTTTGAAACTTACCACAATTCTCGGGTTTAACACAACGCATATTACGATCTCTGACATAGCCGTCTTGGCAGAAGCAGTCCTCCACACACTGCTTAGTGCAGGGCGGCGGATTCTTATGGTTGTCGCAAGTCAAGGGACACGCCGTGCCACACTTCATGTATTTTTCATTTTCCCTACACACTGGTGGCGCTAGAAAAGAAAAAAGAATACGAATATTCAGTACGATAAATGAGAAGACAGAAATACCTATTTTGAGCAGCGGATGCGGAGTACATCCGCAATATTGGTAAAAACTCAATGAAAACTGATAAATTAAATGAACCGGTCATAGCAGAGATAGGTCATACCCCGTACCGTACGTTTCCGGGTTAATGTGTTTGCTTTTATTTATTATACTGCTCGACGGAAACGCACATTCTGCTGCAGGACTCGCGGCAGAGCGTGATGCAGGCTCAGTCGCCGAGTGTGTAGCGGTTGGTGCACATTTCAACTACTAGGTAAGTCACTAGATATGAGACGGGTGCGGGCTACTTACTGCACTGCTCGACAGGAACACACGTCCCGTTGTCGTTCCTCAGCGTGCCGGGGATGCAGTCGCAGGCCTCGCGGCAGAGCGTGATGCAGGCTCAGTTGCCGAGTGTGTAGCGGTTGGTGCACATTTCAACTACTAGGTAAGTCACTAGATATGAGACGGGTGCGGGCTACTTACTGCACTGCTCGACAGGAACACACGTCCCGTTGTCGTTCCTTAGCGTGCCGGGGATGCAGTCGCAGGCCTCGCGGCAGAGCGTGATGCAGGCCCAGTCGCCAAGTGTGAAGCGGTTCGCGCATGTCACCGGGCAGTATGAAGCGCAAGAGTTCCATTCTTCATTCACTCCCGTACAGTCCTTGGTAGCTATAAAGTTGAATTCAAATGCAACATTGGCATATATACACTAGTATAAGTTCCTTTGCCCAGCGATGGGACATAAAATAGGCTAGATATATAAAATAGTATACACGTCTTGTGCGCACCCTGTCAACCCTTTAATCGACACTTAAACTTGCTTACTCTGAGAGTTGTGTGACTTGAAGGTTGTAACCTTTAGTTTTGTTGCAGATTCCTGATTTTATATTGTAATGGAACTTTGAGCATAGTTTTTACATTGATAAAGCCTTACAAACGTTCTTCGAGTTCAGGCAAACTCTGCACTGTTCGTTGCTTGGTTGAAATCATGATGAATGCTTGTAAAATTTCGACACTGTTCGGGATTACCGTATGTCTCGTGCCACAGATTCCTCGTGTAGCTCTCCTGGCAGTTGCATCCAGACACGCAATTCATGCAGATGAGGCCGGTGTCCTTGTAGCTGTCGATGTTCGGGCAGCTAGATCCGCATGACTGATACGAGTACAAACTTACGGCACTGCTCGGGCTTAACACAGGTCTTGTCCTGCAGATTCCTCACGTAGCCCTTCTTGCAGTTGCAGCCGGCCACGCATTGCATAGTGCAGATGCGGTCAGTGTCCTTGTAGTTGTCGCAGTTGTCCGGGCAGCTAGACCCGCATGACTGATACTCCTCGTTCTCTTGGAGGCATATTGGTTCAGGAGCTGCAATTATATGATTAGCTTAGAATACAGTAAATGATATCTACAAAAGCTATCTGACCGAAGTCCTTAGGAGTCCGTTTAATTTACTACAGTAAATGAAAGCTTTCTAAGGTCTATGGCAGCGGCTTTATTTTGACATATGACCGACGTACCTTTATTTTGACAATTTTTTTATTTATTTACTTAAAAGGATTTTTCTAAAGTTTAGGTAAAATCACACAAAGTTTGTCAACCCTGAATCTGCGCCTGCTAACGGCCCTGTTCCAAGAGGACGTAGACGCCTTACGCGTTGCGCACGTAACCGTCGCGGCAGAAACACCTGCGCACGCAGATGGTCACGCAGTTGATATAAGTCCTCTTGTAGTCCTCGCAGGTCCTCATCTAAGGTTTGTTGTATAGTAAAACTTACGGCATTGTTCCGGGAGAAAGCCTTACGCGTTGCGCACGTAGCCGTCGCGACAGAAGCATCCGCGCACGCAGATGATAGCATTAGCACTACCTATGACCTATAATAAGGCATGTCATATGTTACGTTACTCACGGCACTGTTCCGGGAGAACGCAGACGTGGTACGCGTTGCGCACGTAACCGTCGCGGCAGAAGCACCCGCGCACGCAGACCTGCGCGCAGCCGATGTCGGTCCTCTTGTAGTTCTCGCAGGTCCTCATCTCGCAGGCAGACCCGCAATCCTTCCACACTTCGTTAAGTTGAGGGCATACGGGTAGCGCTGGACATCAAAATCAATGTTCTTTATTCTTAAAATTAGGCACATAATGCAACTATGAATGTCAAAGAGTTCACCATCACCACTACATAGGTACATACGAACGAACTCTTAATGTTTTTATACGACAACGTCTACGATGGAACACGTTTGCCCAAATAATGCTTAATAGTACATTACTACAGAGGTCGGAAAGTGAGGGGTTGCCGGCCGAGTACATATAGATGGCCGAGCGAAAGCGAGGCCAGATAGTTTCGAGGCTGGCAACCATTTCACGCCGAGGTATGTGTAGTGCTTTTCTCAAATATGCAATGCAATAAATTCACACACACACATACACTCTAAAAGATCAAACTTTATTTTCTAGAAACACTAAAAGTAACCTAGACAAAATGTTACGTTATTTTAATTTTTCAATACCTGTACGAACATCTATGATTTCTAGTAGAAATACAATGATGTAATTGCCATGTTACGTAATAAAAGTAGCTACAGGTGCATTTATTAGCAGTCAATAAGTATTCACCAGCTAGCCAAAGTAATTATATATATTTTTATTATTGTATCTAATGAGCCAAACAAAATTATCATTTCTTTTCACTTTGAAGTGATATTGACTATTTAAGTTCAATAACAAAAACATCATAATTAAATAGTATTGTTTTTACGCCTTGCACTCTGTATAAACATTACGACTGTAAACAAACATCATATATTTTTTACAAAATAACATTACATTGATGATTCAGTGATATTATACCTACTATAAGATATGTAGGTACTATATATTACAAGAATATGACTGGTTATTAAAAAATTATGAGTCATAGTTGTGCCACTGCCATATACTAGGCATTAATAAATTTGCAGATACTCGTATACATAGTGATAAGGAATTAAAATTTCGATGTCACACAGTACTAAAATCTTGAACCCCCCAAAGATATCTCAAAGCAGTATTATTTATTGTCATAACGCAGTATGTGAGCTAGACTGCATTGATCATCCTGATCTTCCAGTCGATTGCCTATCCCCATATGTGCCCTTATTGTGTGGTATATCAAGCAAAACATTTTCAAAACTTTGATTAAGTGAGTAACAAAATGGTGTCTTCCATTATGCCTACTTAATTCATACGCAAAACTTTGCTAGTATTTAAAACACTCCGCATTTGAAAACTTTGGAAACGCAACTTACGGCACTGGTCTCGCGGCACGCAGTTGCCTTGCTCATCTTTATAGTAGCCCTGCACACAGAAGCAGCCCTCCACGCACTCGTCGGAGCAGCTCGCCGGAGACACGATGAGGGATGCACAGCTCGGCTGGCACGTGCTGCCGCACTTCAGGTACTCTTGGTTCGGACCGCATATGTTATGGGGTACTAGAAATGATAAAAATACATTCGGTATAAATATTATCTCTATAAACTTGGATCCGGCCCCGATTACTGTTCGTATGGAAAACATCATTTTGGCGAGTGTTCTGCTACAAGACAAGCAGCGTATTACAGGGATCCAATCTACGTGGGTAATATTATAAAAGTCTCTAACAGCGTATTAGTTTTCTAAGCGCATTTTTTCATGCCTATGAAACTGACTATAGTTATAATCAGACTTGTTATCGATTCCTTCTTCAAGTCGTTTCAGTCTTATGAGGGTTGCACGGCCCCTTGTACAAAGATCTGTACACCATGTAGATATACTCACTCGTAGGTCTGCGAAGACCACACCGTCGTGCACTGTACTGCATTTTGTTCATACCACTAGGGCTCCTTTTGGTTAGGAAACGGTGGTTTCATTGAAGATGATATCTATAAAAAAAGTTTACCAGTGGGGCAGAAGTCGCTCGGTACACAGACATTGCGACTGTTCCTCAAATAGCCGGGTCTGCAGTCACAGCCAGGGTTGCACGGCACGTTGTCTACAGGTTTGTACATCGTGTACACAGACTCGCAGGTCTGCGGCGGCCACACCGTCGCACACTCCACTGCCACTTCGTTTATACCGCACCGTAGAGAGGCAGCTGTGGGTAAAGAAAGGTTAGTGATGCAGAATTTTGTAAGTTTATTCACTGCTCTTATTTTTAGATAATAAACTTACGGCACAATTCCCTGGGTATACAGAAGCCCATATCGTTCCTGAGGTACCCGTCTCTGCAGGTGCAGGCGGGGAGGCATACTGAGTTAACACCCGGCGGGCACCGAAACCCGGGTTCAAGGCGTTTGCACGAGTCTTGCGCGCACGGCGAGGCGCAGCGCCAAACTTCGTTCGGCGGACATCTCTTAATTGCTACGGAATATATAATTTAATTAAAAAAGCTGTAATATAAGACAATATCACGAGATAATCTTACACAAATCGAAGACAAAAGGTCAGAAGTAACAAAGCTAGCCTATCACTGTAAGTATCCATAGCACACTGTAGTCTTGTGCCACAAGCCTAGCTTTTTCATAATTCAAATATAATATAATATTGGGCAAGTTGAAACAATAGCTTCGGACAAGAACTTTATACTCTTGTAAGGACATCACAGGTACGTATCTTGCCCAATGTCGGCGAGTATGTATAGTTCGGAGAACTTTTCTGAACACTTTTTTTAAAGATGACATGGGAGTTGTTTTAAAGTTATCCACGGGTCTATATTGTCTCCCATATTGTTTAAAAGTCATACTGTATTGTTAGTCATGATTATCGGAAGTCATACAACTCTACGAAACCGTTAAGTTTTGTTGTTGTTTTCTATATGCTAACATTTTAAAATATCCTAAAAATATTACCGTTTTAGAGATATACAAATACTTTATGACTTTCTTATAATTATGACTAACAATAGGTCCAGTATGACTTATAACTTTATGAGAAACAAGGGAATCCCGTTATGGACTATGTAGATTTTGGAATTTAATACCAAACATAAATTGTGCTTTTACTCACGGCATCGATTCTCCGGTATACATTGTCCAAAGTGATTTCTTAGATATCCTTTATCACAAATACATCGGGGTTTGCATGGTAACGGAATGGCTGGCAACAGGCATTTGTAATCTGGACTCTTAGAAATGCACGTCTCTTTTAGACATATGCTTGAACACTCTTCCCAATGTTCGTGAATCGGGCATCGGCGGCGTGCTGTTGGAAAGAGCACGAAAATGGTTAGCCACTTTAACCAGACAAATCGCGTTGGATCTCAACAGCGCGTTGTAGGTATTACAAGCTCTCAAACACTCACCAAACATCTCGCCCACAGCCTATAACGACTTACTTAAATCCTTAGCAAATATACTGTTCTAAATGCAAATTCGGACGACTACCTAATTAACAAAAAAAAAAAAATGAAAAATGATTTATTGACCAAAACTGAGCATACAAACAAGAGATGGATATTTATACACATTCACTATAGCATAAGTGAGAATAGATGTGTATGAGCTAGCATGCGGTGTGTTTGTGTGAGCGAGTGAGTGAGTGTGTGTATGTGTTAGTGTGTGTGTGGCGACTGGAGAGCACGCAAACAAAAGTGTGAGATGGATTATGTAGCCTTATGAGTTGTAAAATCTCTTAGGATCGGGCGGCAACATCAGTTACCGGCCACTACATTCTACACATTAACTATTTCCTCGGATTTGTCATAATCCCAGGAAAGTAAAAGGTTTAGGATACGAGCTTTGGCTTCTGTAGGCCGAGAGTATCTTATGTCACAAATTTTCACCATTTTATTATACACGTGTGGGAAGATAAATCGTGAAAACCGTTTCGCAAAGGCTGTTTTAACTGATGGTTTGGAGATTTTATAGATTCTTCTTTGTGCTATGTAAGAATGCTCTGGCGATCCTAGGGTCTTAAGGTGCACATACATAGTGACCCGCATTAAAAATAATCTGCGCACGCTTAGTACTTGAGCTTCTTTGAAGAGATCAGAAGTGGGGTGCCGTCGAGGCCGTCGCATGGAGACTTTCAAAACCGCTCTTTGTGCCCTTTCCAATGTTATAAGATTAGTTTTGGCAGTACCACCCCACGAAAGTATACAATAGCTTAGAATAGACTGACAGAGCGCTAAATACACTACTTTAAGAAGGTGCACATCGGCAGCCTCTCGCAACAACTTCATTGTGTAAATGAGTTTGCGAACACTTTCAAAACTTTAAAAATGAAAACTATCCCAGAAACCGAAGGACCCGCTAGGCAGGTTTGTGAGGTCAATAATGCGGTACGAATTCGCACAGTGGGTTCCTCACTACAGTCGAGCAAAAACACGTTTATTGTATGGGGAGCACCTTTTATTTTTAACTTTATTTTAATTTTATTAGTTGATGTTATAGCGACAATATAAGTACATATTTTGTAAATATATCAAGTATCTCTCTATTACCATTATTAAAATCGAGCAGAAAACGCCGAAAAAACACGTTTTTTTTATGGGACGGACCGAAAAAGACTAAAATTATTGATTTAATTTAATTTTGTTATTTGACATTTTAGCGACAATAAAAATACACGGTCTGTGAAAATTTCAAATTTCTATCTATTTCGGTTCAAAAGATACCTACAGTCCTGTGACTGACCGACACAAACACGTTTCTTTATAGGTATGGGGACCCCCCTTTATATTCATTTTATTTTGTTTTTAACCGGCTTTCAAAAGAACGACGGTTCTCAATTCGTCTGTATGTTTTTTTTTTATTTTTTTTTTTTGTGTGTTTGTTCACCGATTACTCGAAGACGGCTAAACCGATTTTGAAAATTCTTTTTTTGTTTGAAAGGGTATATTTCAGAGGTGGTCCCATTGCAACCAAATCAGGATCTGATGATGGGATCTTGGAGAAATCGAGGGAACTCTTCAAATATTATAGGCACACATATAGAGATTTTGGTATTTTTCATAGTTTCTCGAGCATTTCTTATGAGAAATGAGTTTCTAGAGTTAACCGACTTCAAAACAAAGAGAAAATTTTATGTAGGTTTATTCTTCGATTACTTGAAGACGGCTAGACCGATTTAGAAAATTCTTTTTTTGTTTGAAAGGGTATATTTCAGAGGTGGTCCCATTGCAACCAAATCAGGATCTGATGATGGGATCTTGGAGAAATCGAGGGAACTCTTCAAATATTATAGGTACACATATAGAGATTTTGGTATTTTTCATAGTTTCTGGGGCATTTCTTATGAGAAATGAGTTTCTAGAGTTAACCGACTTCAAAACAAAGAGAAAATTTTATGTAGGTTTATTCTTCGATTACTTAAAGACGGCTAGACCGATTTAGAAAATTCTTTTTTTGTTTGAAAGGGTATAAATCAAAGGTGGTCCCATTGCAACCAAATCAGGATCTGATGATGGGATCTTGGCGAAATCGAGAGAACTCTTCAAATATTATAGGCACACATATAACGATTTTGGTATTTTTCATAGTTTCTCGAGCATTTCTTATTAGAAATGAGTTTCTAGAACTAACCGACTTCAAAACAAAGAGAAAATTTTATGTAGGTTTGTTCTTCGATTACTTGAAGACGGCTAGACCGATTTAGAAAATTCTTTTTTTGTTTGAAAGGGTGTAAATCAAAGGTGGTCCCATTGCAACCAAATCAGGATCTGATGATGGGATCTTGGAGAAATCGAGGGAACTCTTCAAATATTATAGTCACACATATGGTGATTTGGGTATTTTTATAGAGTCTCATGTGTGTTTATGTTAACTGACCTCCGAAAAGGAAAAACGGCATTCAATTTATACGTTTGTTACTCGATTACTCGAACATGGCTGAACATTATTTTCCCATTGCAACCAAATCACGAGCTGATGATGGGATCTTACAGTTATTGAGAGAACTTTTAAAATATTATAGGCACACATACGGCGAGTTGGTTATTTTACATAGTCTCGGCATTTATTATCGAAATTAGCTTATTGAAAGCCGGTTGTTTTAAAATTTTTAATTTTGTGGTTATTTTTATTACATTTGTTGTTATAGTGGCAATAGAAATACACATTTTGTGAAAATTCAAGTCTCTACCTATTACGGTTCAAAAGATAGAGCCCTGTGACGCACGGACAGACGGACAGCGGAGACTTCGTAATATTGGCCCCCTTTCGGTAGGGAACCCTAAAAAGGGCCCCCATGGCGTAGTGCCAAACATGCTGGCAGCATTTCCACGCTCTATGGCAATACTAATGCGCTGGCTGACGAAGCTGCCAGTCCTTTGATCGCCAGTGATTTCGACGAGCCGTTTTGATAGCTCCGTGAATAAGAACTAAGTTCATGGCCCCATGGTTCAGGCCCAGGGTCTCGACGCCAAATAAACAGTAATCCTTGAACAGAAAAGTATCACTTTGATCCCTCTTATGAGGGAGCAAAATTCTTTTTTCTGAATAGGAGGTGAAAAAAGTCGATCAACTGCGTAGCGCCTTATTGAATTGAATAACCACATTATATAGCGTTGGCGTGTGTTATTTAACTACTGTTGTAGTAAAGTAAAAATACACTTACGGCATTGACTTGGAAGTACACATGGGCCGGTGGCATCATCGTATAGCCTGACTCGGCCCTCTTTACAGACGCACCCAGTAAACGGCTTGCACATGCTCTGTGGTCCAGTGACTTTGTAGTTGGCACAAGTCTTCTGGCATTTCGTGCTGCCTCGAACGAAGCGCTCAAAAGGACCACATGGCGCGACTGAAAAGCGTTTTCTTATGTTAATTTACTATAGTTCCTGTATATGTTTGAATCATGGTACCTACGTTTCTTCCCGAGAGTAAACTTGCTTACGTCACGATATGAGCCATTGCGTATGAGCTTCAATATGTTTATGACGATGACGTTGTTCAAGTCACCAGCTTTCATGGCAAGCATGCAGGAACCTTGTTTTACTAAACCATGATTTGACAATGTAGGTGAAATAAGGTACTTACAGCACTCGTCCCGACTTATACACAGTCCAGATATGTCGTCACGCAGGAATCCGTCTTTGCACCTGCATTCTGGCTTACAGCATTCTTCCTTGCACCTGTATTTAGTCCAAAGCGTGGAACAATTTTGAGGTGGGCATGGATACGAGCACACTTCGAAGTAAGCGTTGGGTCCGCATTCTGGTGGCACGTATGGTCCTGTAAATTTAACACGTCAGACGTTTTGCTCGCTGCATCAAACTAGCAAGCCACTCTTCATCGATTTGAGTCACCGAATTCGTCTTCTATCATGAGGTTGTACCTATTAGCTGTAGAAACGAATGTCTCTATGCAATCATGCAACCGAGATCAACCTTCAAGTTAGTTAGGTGATTCCAATTCAATCTCCAGATAAACTACCCGGGTGAAAGTTTTACCTGACGGGAAAGGGCAACCCGGTGGTGGTCTCCTAGGCGTCGTTGCCCAGACCTCTGCTCCTACCACCAGTAGACATATCAACAAGTACATCATCGCGAAACCGCGGTGACTGAGTCTCCGCGGAGCTCGCCTGTCTTATAAGCAGATGATGACAAAACAAACGTTTATGTAGGTAAACAACAACAACGTCTATTTTTTCTTTCAGTGTGCTATAAGCAAATGTTTGTTCAAGCAACACAATACGCGTTAACTAAGTTGGTTGCATGTCAGCGTACAGTCAGCGTTATGTGGGTGATTATTTTAGTAGGTACCTACCCAGTCATTTCATTATAGTATATTACACAACTAGGGTGGTAATACAAAGAAAGGCCGAGATCGCAGATGTTTGCGGCCCGAGCCGCAGGCGAGGGACGTAAATATGCGATCGAGGGCTTTCTTTATTACCTCCCGTGTTGTGTACAGCATTTTATGTCTACATTTGGCTTTTTCCGTACGCGAAGCGTGCGGAAAAAGGCACTTTATGGCCAAGTGTGGCATAAAAATAATTATCCACTTCAGCAACCTACTTTATTCCATCTGTGGGCTACTTAAACTTCGTCAGTCACCCCTCTCTTTCCCTCCTGGTTGCCCTGAGAATCAGCGCCATTGACACAAGCCCTAAAAACTCGAATTTACAATTAAGCTAAACTAATTAACAAGAAACATATATACAAATAAATATATATATATATATTTTGATGTCTCCCGGATCGGGCCTCTGCGTTGCCTGCGGTAGGCTACGTTACCGCAGCGTGGACCGCTATGCTGATCCGTTGAGGAGGAACGAGCCACCTCTGTGGTCCCCAGTAGCCTGGATAAGCTTGAAGCGTATGTATGTAATCGAATAAAATATTACTTACCTACCAGTGGCGTGGCGTCAAATATATTCTTAGTAAAGCCGGAGGAGATTTGGATTACTTTTTCATTAGGAATACTCCGGTCATATGCTTTAAAAAATGGGCAAACCGGTGGGAAACGGGTTCTATGGACACCACACCACTGTTACCTACTTCAACTGCGACACGTCCACTGTTTTGATGTCATATATCGATACCTCTAGACTCAAAGGGCGTAAGCGCCGTAGGTTCTAATGGCGTTTACGCCCTTTGAGTCTAAAGGTATATGTACTAACGATATACGTACTTCCATTGACCACGCGGCTTTGACTGCGTTATTCCTCTCTCTCCTACCCTGTAACTCTTTACCGGTTTATGAAGTACTCTTATGTTCCAAGCCAGGACCTGGTTGGTCTACCTGCATGCCAAATTTCATGTCAATCCATTCAACTGTTACGTTATGTGTGTAGAATCTTACTAGCATATTCAATTGTCTACTTTAACTTTATCACATTTTTACAAGCTCTTGTCAAATGTTAATCCGTTATTATCATTTTCTTTCACAACGGCTTAACTGAACTTCTTGAATATCATTTCTATAAGATAAGCATGTGTACAGTCAAGAGCAAAAATCGATGTCAGTCGAAAAATCCTATAATACATAATATTTAATTTCTCGTAGGCCTGACTGTACTTATATGAACATTTTTTAATTAAAATAATAAAAAAACACCTGTCATAACATTTGTCATGACAGGTGTTTTTTTGAACAAGAGTACGAATGGAAATATACACTTTTTCAATGACATTTCAGACAATTAAAACTAATAGATAGCTAAACTTGTTGTTGTCTGTAATATAATTTGTAGCTTTTCAGAAATAAAATTTACCATATTTTCATTTCAGTATATGTACATGTTCTCATTATCCAATTCCAAGTAGGTAATGATATAAAAGGATTACGACAACTTATCTAATTAAACTACGAAGATATCTATATTATATGTATATAGTAAGTCGTAGAGGAGTTTTTTTTTCAAGAGCTTCAGTATATCGAGCTCAAATGCCCAAACATAGGCAGGCCAGTAGGAAACGGATTCCATGAACTACACGACACTGAAGCTTACCAAGCTCCTCTTAACTTCTGCATGAAACCGAATTCCGATTGGTACAATAATGTAGATTTTTTGAGAAATAGGAAATAGACAAATTCTTGCGTATTTTTTCTTTTCAGGGTCCTAAACGTTTCTGTTAAGGTGATTCGAGTCGGTCGGTTTTCCTGCTTCCACGACATCGATTATGTTTGAAATGTGTTTTATTCTATAGCTTGATACATTTTGTTTGCGCGAAATGACATGAAAACTCTAAAAAGACAAAAAAAATATATAAGTGTACCAAAAAAGTTAATTTTCAAATGAAGCTAATAGATGGCGCTGACGCTAAAGGTCAAATAACACGTGAATTCTGTTTTTTTGAGACTTCTCATGTAATTTCGCGCAGACAAAATGTATCATAGCTTGATTAATGAAAGCATAATTAATGCCGTAGAAGCAAACGATGACCCTCTTTGTATGGAAACCTGACCTACTCGAATCCCTTAAATATTTTTTTTTCAGTCAAGCTTTTTATTGCAGATTTTACCTTTTTCTATAATAGCAAATTGTATGTCAAAACCAATCGAATGAGCCCTAACACGGTGAGTTCCTTTCATGTAATTGGATATAGGTACTCCTCCTATGACCAACTTCACCATCGTCAGAGTGTATGGTACCATATTATTGCATTGTCATCCAATATACGCAATCGAACGTCAGGAAGTGGTTCTAATTTAGCTTCCAAGATTTGACCCGCACAAACAATAACACGGCAAGTTAAATAAAATAATTGTAAAAAATAAACTCAGAATGTTAATCAAAATGAAAAACTGATTAACCAAAAGTTATCTTTATTAAAATATGATTATATCCACATCTAAGACTTTAACACAACTAATTTACTATCTACAGAGATCCTAAATAAAGGGAACATTTATAATGGCAAACGACTTCTATTCTATAAAATGGTTTCACCATTTCTCGTCCACTAATCATCATCACATAGGGGCATTTGCTCATCCAATATACAGGGCGTTTTTTTGTTGACTAGCAAAACTTGAGAATCTTCAAGAAAAAAAAAATATCCGTATTTCTTTTGGTGTGACTCAGTACTGAAATGAAGAGTTATATTATAACACTCCAATGATGCCTTAAAACGGTATTTGTTGGTTTGAGTTAAGAGTCCTGCCATCGCCGTGATCTTCTCGCTGATACCCTGCCCTCCGCATGCCGTACGATAAGACAGGAAAATTAAGAAATGATATCTAATTTATACAAAAAAATATTGCTAGTGATTAAAAAAGCACTTTGTATTTTGCTGCCTGTATAGTACACGCGCGAACTCTGAGGCTTCGAACACTGTCCCCTGATATGCCACATAGCACCTTCCTATTTAGTGAAGCGACGTCGCGCACGTACTGTCAATTTGCCTTAGACTATGATGATTAAAGAACATTAGGCATACATTATGTTATTAATGACTTTACGTTAATTTAAATGACACCTAATCGTAGTAGGCGGAAGACCAAATTTACAATTTTGAAACTTACAAGTAATATAATAATTCATGATTCGGATCCTTTCGTGTTTAGCGCCAATAGTCGAATTATAGTTACATAATATATATTTCACATACTTAAATAACTAGGTAGTAATAAATGGTTAAATTTTTTGTATACACATGTTTAATTTATTATATATTTATGCTCAGTTGCTCAAACTTCATTAATGTGAAGGCCACCAGAATGTATTTTTTTATACATAAGCTAATAAGAGCAAGACATTAGCGCCAATGGTCTTTTATGCAATTAGAACCTAGTTATGAAAATCGAATTCGGCCGGATTCCACTTAGTAAAATCAGGCTATACCATTTGATATGAATATGACATATGTATATGTACATAATGTTGGCACGAACACTTAGTAATAAATAGGAATATAACACTCATTAGCTTCTAAACACGAAAGGCCTTTTTGATAAAAAGCTGTACAATATTCAACAATTACATTAACAATTGATAGACTCCCATGCCCTGAACACGGAACATTAATGAATAGACTAATGCTGAAAAACTGTAGGTATAAAGCTAAACTTTCTGCTTAACGTATATAATGCAAGCATACGAAACGAAACTTGCCTCTGGTCTGTTTCTGCAAAACTATGGACAATTTATGCATCACTTATCTACTGCCTATAATGACTCTGAAGGAAACCCTCCGATGCCGACTCCTTGGCACCGCAGGTTTGATGTGGCGTCCATCTCTTTGTTTTTTATGATAGTGTGCGGAAGACGGATGATGATGTACAACAAGCGCAGTCGCGACCAGTTGTGCTTGTCCTTCAAGCGATGAAAGGCGATAAGAAATATAGGTACTTTTGCAGAAAGTCCTTGAAAAATATCACGTGCCCGTTACCTTTAGGTACAGTGGATGTCAAACACGCTTGGGTATCTAAGTAGATAAGTGTCTGGGGGCCTAGGCCCAAGTCCGAAGTTCGAATCGAGTAGTCCCTCTCACCCAAATGAATCTCATCAAAATGTTTATCACAACAATGACAATAGTGAGCCACGCGTAGCAGCACAATCATGAATAAGTGTACGAACTGAGTGGACGCTCGAGCGGGGCGTGCAGCGGGGCGTTCATGTTAAACATAAACAAATGAATGTGAGTGTCCTGAGTGCACGCTGCACAAAACCCATATACGCTGCCCGCTACGCTGGACGCGACGCTCAACGCTCGCCACTCAGGCCGTACACTAAGGGTAATTTTCAAAAAATGATGTCCGTAGTTAGGGCTTTATAAAACAACCTCTTAATCTTGTTCCTTTGTGTAACGAAAGTTAACCATATAAATAAATTGTATGGTAAGTTTCGTTACACAAAGGAACAATCGCTAAGCAAGCTTTGAATGCTTTGTCACGAAAGCGACGTCACCTATAAAACCGCAAAGTCTAATTTACCCACAAATTGTATAAAGTAACATCAAAGTGACAGAAATTAGTTTAGTAAAGGAAACTAAATGCTTGTTGCTTGTTAACAGCATTCAATGCTGATGCCTTTTAAGTGTTTCTATTGAAAGTCCACATTTATATTTCTATAACATGAACTTCTAAGGTGCAAATCGCCTTCATATCGAACCTTCAATAGAAGAGGAGCCAAAAGTACTTTAAAATTAACTTTGCTTATGTCAGGGACTCTTGCGTAAAATTGCATGCTTGTAAACCCACCGGTTTACGATGTATGATGTCGTAAAGTCTACTTTCGAAGAGAGCAGATAAACAGTTATGAAAGGGACGTTGGGACAGACACTTGAGGGAGGTATTAGGGGAGTTTACCGTACAAGTTTTCTTTTCCCGCGTCTGCATCGTCGCAGACACGGCGTCTGCTAGCCCTGCTGGTCGTGGCCCGCGAAAACCAGCTTCATATTGGCCTCGTAGTCATTGTTCGAGGGCGCGTATGGGGTCCCTATGATGGGCACCAGGTCTATCGACCTGGTCTCCGGTGGGTGCAGCACGCACTCGTTGTCGGACAGTTTGCGCAGGTGGTACCACGCCGCACCGAAGTCATATTCCAGCATCGCTCTGAAGAACTTCACGGCCAGCTCCTGAGGACGTGGTATTGATGAACGTGATATTGTTACTTTTTAACCGACTGCGGCGAAGCCCAAAAGGAGGGTTATGTGTGTATGTATGTATGCATGCATTATGTATGCATGTCCGTTCGTAACTACTCAACGGCATAACCGATTTTGATAAATGATACATCATTACATTAGTATTGATGGCACGGGTGTCACTCGGTATGTAGTTCGTTAAAATAATCATGGCGGATTTTATGCATTTTAAAGAACACCGCGGTCGGGGTTTTTTAAAGTAAAAATGTGGTTTAAGGTTTTTGAAAGAAAAAAACAACACTATATTTAAACGGGATCCGGAATTAAGGGACTTAAAAATACACATGAACCAAGTCGCCACGATCAAACTACAAGTAAATATTTGTGTAACAACTGGAATTGTATTATAACATAAGTAAAGAAATGGACCAGACTTTAAGATTCACGCAAACGTGCTGCGGTAGGTACACCAATATAAGCTTGCGACAGTTGCGTGTGCGTTCTATCTACGGCCGCTCGTCATGACATGTAGGCTTCGAAACCGGTTTACGCCGGTTCAGCAGGAAAATTCTCTAACTAAGAGACCGCGCCACGTGACCCTCATTGTACTGCACACTCTTCAGCAGTTTATACTCATTGTCAGTTCAGTTTCTTTACTCATGTCATATGGCAATGCTTAGCATACCGATGCTAAGCATTGTCGCCTGTACTTATACAGATCGATTCACAAGAGCTGGCACGAATGGATTGAACGAGTGAATGATAATATTTATGTGTGCGTCACAAAATGATTGAATACAGGTTGATTCAATAAGCGATAATCGTGTTTTTAGACTATCTCGTCTCATAACTTCGTAACCCAGTCTGCATTGTGTATTTTATGTTCAACAAAAAATCCCTACGTACACAATCGTATCCTTGTTTGCACACTGACGCCACGAAGCGCGGAAACTGCATCGAAATATGGAAATTCGTATGAGTTTTGCATTTTTTCGTAGATTGCTGCGTCAGTGTGAAAATAGGGTATAAATTAAATAAAAACTCCATGATAGTAAAATATTTGTAAGAACTGTCAAATTTACCTTTCTGCCATATCTTTTACCTGCTTAGTCTTAATAATGTGCAAATTATATGTATTTTTTTATTTTTTTCTTAAATAATGAAGAAGTATTAAATATGTACTTGTTTACAAAATATTTGGATCCTCCCGTATAAGACCGTGACAAGTGACTTTAGTTTCATTCAATCCATTCGTGCCAGCTCTTGTGAATAGACCTGTACTTTGAGGGGAACGTCTGCATATAGCGTTACCATCGTCTGGTACGGGGCGCTCTAAAGTCAAACATACGTGCAGGAGCTTAGGTTGCTTCCTGCTGAGGTAATCATCGACGCAGGCCATGTTAACCTCCAACCGGTCGCCGTAGAGCGCCAACCAAGGGAGCCAGTGTAATCAACACCGCGAGCTGTAGCCGGAATGGTGCTTTGCTGTGCTACTCTGAACTTGCCTTTCCGGTGGCTGTCGCTCCTGTGTACGGCTACTTTTTTCATATCTACAGTCAAACATACCTGCAGAGGCTTAGGCTGCTTCCTGCTGAGGTAATCGTCGACGCAGGCCATGGCGTCCTCGAGTCGGTCGCCGTCGAGCGCCAGCTCGGGCGCCAACGACGCTAGCGGGCTCACCACCGCCAGCTGCAAACTTTTCGGTGGCTGTTGCTCCTGTGTACGGCTACTTTCTTCATGTTTACAGTCAAACATACCTGCAGAGGCTTAGGTTGCTTCCTGCTGAGGTAATCGTCGACGCAGGCCATGGCGTCCTCGAGTCGGTCGCCGTCGAGCGCCAGGTCGGACGCCAACGACGCTAGCGGGCTCACCACCGCCAGCTGCAAACTTTTCGGTGGCTGTTGCTCCTGTGTACGGCTACTTTCTTCATGTTTACAGTCAAACATACCTGCAGAGGCTTAGGTTGCTTCCTGCTGAGGTAATCGTCGACGCAGGCCATGGCGTCCTCGAGTCGGTCGCCGTCGAGCGCCAGGTCGGACGCCAACGACGCTAGCGGGCTCACCACCGCCAGCTGCAAACTTTTCGGTGGCTGTTGCTCCTGTGTACGGCTACTTTCTTCATGTTTACAGTCAAACATACCTGCAGAGGCTTAGGTTGCTTCCTGCTGAGGTAATCGTCGACGCAGGCCATGGCGTCCTCGAGTCGGTCGCCGTCGAGCGCCAGGTCGGACGCCAACGACGCTAGCGGGCTCACCACCGCCAGCTGCAAACTTTTCGGTGGCTGTTGCTCCTGTGTACGGCTACTTTCTTCATGTTTACAGTCAAACATACCTGCAGAGGCTTAGGTTGCTTCCTGCTGAGGTAATCGTCGACGCAGGCCATGGCGTCCTCGAGCCGGTCGCCGTCGAGCGCCAGGTCGGGCGCCAACGACGCTAGCGCGCCCACCGCCGCCAGCTGCAACCGGAATGGCGCCGAGCTACGGTACGCCGAGCCCTTGTCCTTCAGGTGGCTGTCGCGCGCCGACTTGTGCAGGAACACGTATATGTGCGGCAAGACGTCCCTACACAAAGTTATCCCGTTATGTCAGTGACGTTTAGGCGTAGGGGCACAGATTAGAGGTGGTAATAGTACATTGTGCACCGAGGGTAGTAAGAAGGGAATTACTAACGAGAGTCTATTAGGAGCCCGACGCCGTAGGCGGAGGGCTTTTAATGACTCGAGTTGGTAATCCCCTTACTGCCCGTGATACACACAATGTTTTTCATCACATTTGCGAGGAAAAAAAAATAAAACATAAAAATCAAATCAAACTAAACGCACCCGCTAAGAGACCACTTCAACTGTCAACTTTTTCAATATAGTCTTCCACAGATAATGCTAAGAACTGCGTTTAGTTTTTAAACTTGACAGGCAATGCCGCCAGATTGTACCGATTTTCATAATAAAATTTTAAAGTAAATTAATTTAATTGCATTAAAATAATTGCAAAAATTACTGAAATAATAGTAAAATATACCATATAAGTTTTATATACACTAAAATTGGTTTTGTAGCCAAGTTTTGAAGATCTGAAATAAGCCTTGGCTGATTTGAAACCTCCTTAGTCTGAAATGACGTACGGGTAGGTCCTATATTTTAAAACTAAACTCATAACTCCCACGGGAGTTATATATTTTCATACAGTTTTTCCTCCCGTGGGAGTTATAGATTTTTATAACCCACGGGAGGTAAATCGGCTCGAGCTGGTCTATAAGCCCGCGTGTTATAACACCCTTTACGAGCAAGTGTGATGAAAAATAAAGAAAGGCCGAGATCGCAGATGTTTGCGACCCGTAATTTTTGCGACGTAATTATGCGATCGAGGGCCTTCTTTATTACCTCCCGTGTTGTGTACATCATTTTATGTCTACACTTGGCCAGAAAGCGGCTTTTTTCGTACGCGCAGCGTGCGGAAAAAGCCAGGTTATGACCAGGTGTGGCATATGAATAAAAAACTATTACTAAGCTAAAACATTCAAATTGCTAGCAATCGCCTAAGCGCGTGGCAACAGAGCGGCGTCCGCGTGGCCTTTTAATACGGCACGGCGCCAGCAAGAAAGTTTTCAACTCGTCTGCACGCGCCCTATAGTACATTACACAACTAGGGTGGTAATACAAAGAAAGGCCGAGATCGCAGAAGTTTGCGGCCCGAGCTGCAAGCGAGGGACGTAAATATGCGATCGAGGGCTTTCTTTATTACCTCCCGTGTTGTGTGCTCTTTCCGTACGCGCAGCGTGCGGAAAAAGCCGCTTTATGGCCAGGTGTGGCATAAAAGGATAAGTTTGACGCCTCGCCACTGCCATATTATTGGTCATAAGCCGTATCGCGTATACTGTCGAAGATAATGAATCGTTCTCCCATGCTTACGTGCTAGGAAGGTCAAATTATTAACCGCGATATCAACTAGGCTTGTGTAATACAAAGTACTAAAAAGAATGAATTCAGCTCACTGTACTAGAACGAACTATTCCGTTTCATTTCCTTTTTAGGGTTCCGTCCCAAAATGGTAAAAAAGGAACCCTTATGGTGCGACTTTGTTTGTCTGTCTGTCACAGCAAAATATCTCAGGATCTACTAATGCTATCGACTTGAAATTTGGAATAGTTTTAAAAAGCGCTAACCCGAGCCTATTGGATAGAAAAAATATCTTATACCTTTTTTACTTTTTTTTAAAGGGGACCGAAATGGGATGTCGAAAATCAAAAGTAGATCTATTATATCGAGTAGGATATGAAATAAAAGGGCTTAATGTGTAGATTCAAAAATCGTTAAAAAAATACCATTCCCCCCCCCCCCCCCCTCCTATTATCTCCGAAGTTACTGAACAGAAAAATCTGTAATAATTACCGATTATAAATATCATCCTAAATATTACAGGAATTACAGGAGAAATTCGCAAAAATTCTAAGACAAACTTATTTGCTACTACTAAACTAACCGCGACATATGTCGATGTACGGGGAGAACAGTTTTTCAAGAGCAAAGTTAAGTTTGTCCCACCATACACGTAGGTATTGACTGACGAGTTTGTACGGAACCCTCAGTGCGCGAGTCCGACTCGCACTTGACCGGTTTTTTTACATATATTAACCGATCAACCACCGACTGACATCCGACATGTAACAGCTCTGAATGAAAGAAAAAATGGAACGCAACAGCAGAGCTGGAATAGATCGGTCGGTTTGATTCTGATCGGACAGAGCGGAACAGTACAGAACGGGTTGGGATCATAACGACTACATTGTCAAAACGACCAAATCATCATAAGGTCCAGATCTCTAAAGGACCATCTCTTTAGAAAGCCCATGACTCCGAATGACTAAGTAGCAAAACGACTACTTCTTGAGAAGACCACATATCACAAAGACAAGGGAGCAAAACGACTAGTTCATGAAAAGACAATTTCGTTAATAGACAAAATCTCAATAAGACGAGGTAGCAAAACGACTTACTGAATTTGTGTCAGTGCTAGTACAGTTTATTGCATATTTGTTATTCATAATATAAAAACGAACAAAAGCCGTAAACTTTATTTATTTATTTATATACTTACAGGTAAATTAAATTAGACCTATATATTCTTAATTTAACGTAAATAGCCGTTACGACCCAAATAATAACTAATATGCAAACAAAAATTAAACTTAACACAAAGTTTTACGTTGGTTTATCATTTCGAACTTTCGAATCATATTTTATAGAGGAAATCTGTTAGTTAAAAGTATATTATAAAATTTATAAAACTATTAAAAATAAATAAATAGTTAGGTACATTACAATATGTAACGTAATAGGCAAGAGGTTTATTTCAACAATGTCCAAAATGACCACAATTAAATGAAATAAGAAAATCTAAATACATAAAATGGGCATGATTATACCAACATTTTGCTATCTAGTCGTTTTGCTACCTCGTCTTATTGAGATTTTGTCTATTAACGAAATAGTCTTTTCACGAACTAGTCGTTTTGCTCCCTGGTCTTCGTGATATGTGGACTATTAACGATGTGGTCTTCTCAAGAAGTAGTCGTTTTGCTACCTAGACATTCGGAGATATGGGCTTTCTAAAGAGATGGTCCTTTAGCGATCTGGACCTTATGATGCTTTGGTCGTTTTGACAATGTAGTCGTTATGATCCCAACCCTACAGAACGAAACGGGAGTAACGCTTAGATAGACCCAGTAGTGTACTAGTTAACTAAAAGACCGAACTAGTACATTCATCACTTGCTTAATTTTTGCGGTAACCCAGATACTTACGTGACAGCCCGTTGTCTTATGAAGTCCTTGGCCAAGGCGGCCATTGTAACGAGGAGGTCTAAAGCTCTCCGCAGTACGATAGCCTCAGAAGTATCGAACCGCGCTACCAACGGGCCCCAGCACAGATGTACCAGTGGCAGAAGCTCGTCTTCGTGCTGTCGGAGGATCGGCAGTCCTTCGTTTAGGACTTGGAGCGCTAGGACGGCCTCTTCCATATTCTTTGATGTTAGGAAGTTGATGCATCGCTTTAGGATCGTTTGTGTCACCGTTACGTGCCGTGGTAGGGCAGGGGTTTCGTCTGAAATGGATGTAGACTGATAGTATTGTTGGTATGTAATTGTATGACAATGTACTACAATATAAGAGATAGGAGTACATTTCATCAAAATCAAGTAATTTTTGAATCACAAGAATCGCTTCACTACTTTACTATATCACGTTACCATAGAATATCTGACGGAAATGCTATTAATAAAGTCCTATTTCAGTGGACTGTTCCAATCTCCCAACAAACTAACCTGTAACTTTATCATCATAGTCCAAAATCCCGTCCTCTTTCGTTTTCTGATCTTCTTTGTACATTTCTTCCGCAGTCTTCTTAGTTTCTCCAGTTTCTTCATTTTTCATCAATTTCTCTACTTCTTCGGTATGACCGACGTATTCCATCAAATCCTTTAAAATGTCAATTTCTTTATTGGTGTTGTTTTTATTGTCTTCTTGCGGTTTTGTCTGTTTTTCTGCAGGGTACCACTTTCGTATACAAGTGATGAACGTAAGGAACACTTGGAGGTATGCTTGTAAGTTATTTTCGTGATATTTGTCCAAGCTTTGAACTAGAACCTGAAATATGACATAGGATATTGACAAAGCAATCAATTGACTGCATGAAGACCACGCGTAGGTGGTCCCTTGAACCAAGCATACTAGTATGTGATGGCAATACCCATTTGAATTAACCAATCAAAAGGCACTACCGCGTCACTCTCGCCCTTCGAGTTACTTAGCAGAAAGCTACGAATATGGCTATCGTGAGGTTAATTTATCTATGCATGTATTATAGACTGTGTTCACGTAAAAGATAGACGTCACTTTGTGACAGGAAAAATTACACTTTCGCACACAATTACTTCACTGAAGCTACGAAATCACGTCATATAAGAATTGATGTAAAAAAAAATGTCATCAGCTGCATACTCACATCTTCTACTATTCCGTACATGCAGTCAGATATACTCGCGTCGCTGTACTCCATCACCACGGACAGGATTTGCAGCGCCGACTGAGTGTTCCAAGCCTGGAATAGTAAGGTTTAATAAAATAACGTAGAGAATAAATACATTATGTTTAATCATCTAATCACGTCATGTTTACTTTTCTAAATCAGTATTTATATATAAAATGTATTCACGTATATTACCACACTGTATGTACAATGGAAGATCTACTTTAGTGTGGCATCAATGTCGAGCGAAGCATGAACACTGTTGACCTTAAGGTGGTATCTCGGTGATACCAATGACGTGAAATAAAATAAAAAAGAACGAGTAAACAGTCTTCCGCATGAATTTGCCTTATTTCGTGATAGTTTTATGATCGGAAGTCACCAAAATAATCATCGCGTGGGAGTGATTATGTCATACAAATATGTACATATTTGTACACCCTGGGGCTTACCATACTCAAAACGTGTGTTCTGCAAATAGGCCACAAGAACACTTTTACCAGTTAGAATCTACCAGCGCTTCGGCGGAAAATAAGATATCTGAAGAAAGAAGAAACACTTAAAGAAACTCTTCAGTTAGTATTTCTGTTGTAAATAAGTAAAGCGCGTCTTTTATCAATTACTTTTATTTAATTATAAAAAAAGTATTAAACAAGATTGCCGAGTCACACTTCGTTCGGTAGCGTATGCGAGAGAGTCCTTAAAGCAAAGTGCGCGATAGACACAAAGCACGCATTGCCATTAGCTAAAGTTCAGGCGCCGTACTTTGCATTCATTTCAACAATTTCCATACCTTTTTAAGCCGGACAGATATCTGGTTGGTGAAGTAGTCGGCGTTGCACCGGATCAGATCGGCCACAGATTCGTGCGCGCACGCCACCGCTACGTCACTGATCGCCTTCACGCCCGCCAGATGCAGCATTTCGTACGTGCTGCCTGTGAGACAATAGTACATTACATAACTAGGGTGGTAATACAAAGTTTACTTCATTACCTCCCTTAATAAACAACGATGTACACAACGTACATCATTTTATGTCTAGCAGCGTGCGGATAAAGTTGCTTTATGGCCAGGTGTGGCATAATAGTACATTACACAACTATGGCGTTAAAACAATAAATCGGTATTTGTATATCAGGTAAAACTGACGTCAGTTCGGGATAAGTAGTCCTTGTTGGCCCATCTCGACTTCCTTTGTGCATTTCATTCGATGAGTTGTCACGAAAATGAAAAAAAAAAATCGAAGTAACTAACCAACCAACCAACACCAAGTACCACTAGTACTCATTTAGATCAGACTAAGCGTTTCCAAGATCTCTCTGTGGTCTGTCCCTCATGACTGAGGATCGTGGTCATCGGTGGATGTAGATGGTCTACACCTAGTTTTTATGATCTGCCTCCACCGGTGCCTGTTCATCGCATCTCTTACAACAAAGCAATACTTCACTGACTTTGGCTCGTTTTCAAGATAATAGATAATCACGGCATGTGGCACTGCCAAGGCGCAGATGAGGGATAGCATTATAAAAGGGCGAACTCACCGACTCTTTCCAAGATTAAGCAGAGCGTTTTTAATAGATAGGGTTGGAAGTCGGCCATCAGCTTCCTGGCCATGAGGCCTACGCCCTCGGTGAGGATACAGGCCAGGGCCATGTTGCGTTGCGCCTCGCCCAGCGTGGCACACAGGCCGGGCGCGCGGCGCGGCGTCCGCGGCGTCTGGTAGCTGATGCCCGTATACCGCGTCTCCGTCGTGCCCTCGTACAGACCTGCAGACGAGAATAGGGATGACGACTGGGTTAAAAATATATAATTCTATTCAGTCCGTCAGTTAGATTATGGAAAAATATGGGACGCGTATTTTTTTGGTTTATCAAAATAATAAAAATCGTAAAAGTTATAGATCATCAAACTTCTGGAGTCGGGGGTTGTGACGTCACTCCGAAATTTGTACCAAGGAGTGACGTCACTCGAAACTTCTAAGCACTGTATCCTCGTCATTTTTGCTTGCTGTGTTGTTGTTTGCTGCTGTTTGTCATAACAAAAAAAAAATAGAGAGTTAGATTATTAAAAAATTTACAATATTTTTTAATAATCTAACCGACGGACTAAACAGTTTTTTTTAGTTGTCTAGCCTATTCATTAGGGTGTCCCAGAAAGCAAACCTCCATACAAACTTTGAAGTCAAGTCGGCACGGGTTTCCATCGTCAGAGAGAGCTGAAATTTTATATATTTTAGTAGTTTCAACATTTTTAATGGGTATGCATTATAAAAAAAAAACTTGCCTCTATACAACAAAAAAATATTATTTAACTATTTTGTAACGCATACCCCTCAAATATTTTTTAACTACTCAAATATACTGGTATATAAAATTTCAGCTCTCTGTGATGATGGGAACCCGTGCCGACTTGGCTTCGAAGTTTGTATGGAGATTTGCTTTCTGGGACACCCTAATATTCATAGCATTATGGATCAATCTGGCAGGCCCAGTGGGTACAAAGTCACCGAGGGCTACGCTTGATCTGGCAGTGTAATCGAAAAGTGTCTTCGTTTCGGCTTGTTCAAAAATGCTTTCGACCTGTAGAGGAAAACACTCCTCTGAAGGTCGTATTTCTCAACCGATTCTCGTGAAATTTTGTGAGCAGGTTCGATAGTTATAGATTTTTTGTCGATTCAGATTTTGCCGCTTACGCAGCTCACAGAGTAATTAGTTTGGTGCTGTATGCCGCCGTACCTGGCACACTATCCTTGGTCCAGGCGCGCGGGTCGTAGACGGAGGGGTCGAGAGTGTCGTCGGCCGTGAGCGGCGCCTCGCCCCCCACCTCTAGGGGTAGGTACCACGCGCTCTCCTCTGTGTAAGCGCTGATCACCCGCCGCGCCAGCTCTGGCGGTGCATTTGCCCCTGAAAAAGTTAGATTATTCAAAACGTATAATAGCTAATAATTTCGCTTTATTTGTAGTAATAGCGACAATTGAAATACACATTCTGTGAAAATTTTAAGTCCGGTCTGATTTGAAAGCTAGAGCCCTGTGACAGACAGCGGAGGCTTTGTAATTGGGTTCCGTTGGCTTGGCAGCCTTTAGGCAAGGAACCCTAAATAAAAACCGGTCAAGTGCGAGTCGGACTCGCTCACCGAGGGTTCCGTACAAACTCGTAAGTAGATACGTGAATAGTTCAACAAAAACTGTATGGCCGTTAGCTTAGTAGGAGCAAATAAGTATGTGTACGATTTTTGAAAATTTCTAAAAAACGATGCAATTTAGGAAAACCGTTTTATTTTTCCTGTAATATTTAGGATGATATTAATAATTGGTAATTATTACAGATTTTTTCTGTTCAGTAACTTCGAAGATAATAGGGGGGGAATGGTATTTTTTTGAACGTTTTTGGTCATAAATCAAAAAGTACAAAATTAAAAAAAAAAACAAAAATTGTTTTGGAATCTACAAATTAAGCCCTTTCATTTGATATCCCACTCGATATAATAGCTCTACTTTTGTTTTTCCACATCCCATTTCGGACCCCTTTAAAAAAAAAGTAAAAAAGGTATAAGATTTTTCTTCTATCCAATAGGCTCGAATCGGCGACTTTTAACACTATTCCAAGTTTCAAGTCGATAGCATCAGTAGATCCTGAGATATCTTGTTGTGACAGACGGACAGACAGACAGACAGACAGACAGAGTCGCACCATAAGGGTTCCTTTTTTACCATTTTGGTACGGAACCCTAAAAAGGGTGATATTCTCGTTGTTTTCCCGCTCACCCGATGCGAGGGCGTTGGCGAGCGCGGCGCTCTCGGGCGCGTGCGGCGACAGGCGGTCCAGCAGCAGCGCGCCGCACTCCGCGCCGCCCAGCAGCGCCGCGCAGCCCCACAGCCGCTTCGCCGCCACGCCCTCTAGGTGCCGCAGCTTCAACCACGGCGACGATGTCGGCGGCGCCGTGCTCACATCTGCATTCAGAATAGTACATTACACAACTAGGGCGGTAATACAAAGAAAGGCCGAGATCGCAAATTTACGTCCCTCGCCTGCAGCTCGGGCCGCAAACATATGCGATCTCGGGCTTTCTTTACTACCTCCCGTGTTGTGTACATCATTTTATGTATACACTCGGCCAGCAAGCGGGTTTTTCCGTACGCGTAGCGTATCCGAAATCATCGGGCAATAACAAAATTAGTCCAGAGGGGATCTTGCAGACGCTCGTTACGCTAGATTTAGCGAATGTCAAACGTAAGATAACGTTCCTTAATTAAACTAGGAGTGCTGCTGGGTCTAAAAGTGGTTTTACCGTCAGCGACCTACAAAACCCAAATACATGCGACACATAGAGCTGCCTATACGGTGTCGATCTTGTCCTGTATACTCGCTTTTTTATTGCAGCAACAGAAGAGTATCGCAGAAACCACGAACCAGAAAACGCAACGACGTTTTTCGCCATAAATCAAAAACTACTTACTTAAAAAATATTACAAATATAGTGTTTTAATCTACAAATCAAGCCCTTTCATTTGATACCCCACTCGATATAATAGCCCTACTTTCAATTTTCAAAGTCTCATTACGGACCCCTTTAAAAAAAAAGTAATAAAGTTACAAGATTTTTTTTACATCCTATAAGCTCGGGTCAGCAGTTCTTAACACTATTCCAAATTTCAAGTCGATAGCATCAGTAGATCCTGAGATATCTTGCTGTGACAGACGGACAGATAGACAGAGTCGCACCATAAGGGTTCCTTTTTTACCATATTGGTACGGAACCCGAATGACGAGGATAGAGTGCTCAGAAGTTTTGAGTGACGTCACTCCTTGGTATACAACACTAACAAACTAGCAAACAAAACAACAAACTAGCCAAGTCGAGAAAACTTATACACATCATGGGTGGTCCCAAGGTATACAATCATCTCCCTGTAGATATTATCGCTGCTCAAAGTTCTCCACTATTCAAGCAAAAGCTGAAGAAATGGCTTGTCGACCAAGCGTTCTACGACCACAAGGAGTTATTCGCATGATTGTGTTTAGAGGTCGCAATAATAATAAATAAATAAATAAATATTAGGGGACAATCTTACACAAATCGAACTAGCCCCATAGTAAGCTCAATAAGGCTTGTGTTATGGATACTAGACGACGATATATTTAATAGATACAAATACTTAAATACATAGAAAACATCCATGACTCAGGAACAAATATTCGTGCTCATCACACAAATAAATGCCCTTACCGGGATTCGAACCCAGGACCTCTTGCTTCGTAGGCAGGGTCACTACCAAGCTAAAGCGGTCGTCAAAAATATTATTGTAGAAATATTTTTTTTTAGTTCATAGTTATTGTACTTACTATGAACTTATTATTAATTTTGTATTTTATGATGAATGATTTTATTTTTATACTTATTATGAGATTGACCTGTAAAGTTATTTTACCAATAAATATGAATATGAATATAATTTTCACCTAGGAGTGACGTCACAAGCCCTCCAGAAGTTTGACGATCTATAACTTTGTCGACTTTTAATATGTATTATGATAAACCAAAAAATACGTGCCCCAAAAATGTTCCAAAATCTAATAGATGGACTAAATAGAGTTATATAGTTTTAACCCAGTCGTCATCCCTATTATGATAGTGAATGTTTGGAGTGGCGACCGACCTCTGCCCGTGTGCCGCATGAGCAGCACGAGCTCGGTGTGCACGGCGGCCGCCTCCAGCAGCGCGGTCACGAGGCACTGCAGGCTGTGCTCGGTGCCGAGCGCCGCGGTCAACGTCTGCGGCCGCGCCGAGTCACACATCACCTCGATGTAGCCGTGCGCCACAGCAATGCAACATTCACGTGTCATGTTGGAGTGACCGACCTCTGCCCGTGTGCCGCATGAGCAGCACGAGCTCGGTGTGCACGGCGGCCGCCTCCAGCAGCGCGGTCACGAGGCACTGCAGGCTGTGCTCGGTGCCGAGCGCCGCGGTCAACGTCTGCGGCCGCGCCGAGTCACACATCACCTCGATGTAGCCGTGCGCCACAGCAATGCAACATTCACGTGTCATGTTGGAGTGACCGACCTCTGCCCGTGTGCCGCATGAGCAGCACGAGCTCGGTGTGCACGGCGGCCGCCTCCAGCAGCGCGGTCACGAGGCACTGCAGGCTGTGCTCGGTGCCGAGCGCCGCGGTCAACGTCTGCGGCCGCGCCGAGTCACACATCACCTCGATGTAGCCGTGCGCCACAGCAATGCAATATTCACGTGTCATGTTGGAGTGACCGACCTCTGCCCGTGTGCCGCATGAGCAGCACGAGCTCGGTGTGCACGGCGGCCGCCTCCAGCAGCGCGGTCACGAGGCACTGCAGGCTGTGCTCGGTGCCGAGCGCCGCGGTCAACGTCTGCGGCCGCGCCGAGTCACACATCACCTCGATGTAGCCGTGCGCCACAGCAATGCAACATTCACGTGTCATGTTGGAGTGACCGACCTCTGCCCGTGTGCCGCATGAGCAGCACGAGCTCGGTGTGCACGGCGGCCGCCTCCAGCAGCGCGGTCACGAGGCACTGCAGGCTGTGCTCGGTGCCGAGCGCCGCGGTCAACGTCTGCGGCCGCGCCGAGTCACACATCACCTCGATGTAGCCGTGCGCCACAGCAATGCAACATTCACGTGTCATGTTGGAGTGACCGACCTCTGCCCGTGTGCCGCATGAGCAGCACGAGCTCGGTGTGCACGGCGGCCGCCTCCAGCAGCGCGGTCACGAGGCACTGCAGGCTGTGCTCGGTGCCGAGCGCCGCGGTCAACGTCTGCGGCCGCGCCGAGTCACACATCACCTCGATGTAGCCGTGCGCCACAGCAATGCAATATTCACGTGTCATGTTGGAGTGACCGACCTCTGCCCGTGTGCCGCATGAGCAGCACGAGCTCGGTGTGCACGGCGGCCGCCTCCAGCAGCGCGGTCACGAGGCACTGCAGGCTGTGCTCGGTGCCGAGCGCCGCGGTCAACGTCTGCGGCCGCGCCGAGTCACACATCACCTCGATGTAGCCGTGCGCCACAGCAATGCAATATTCACGTGTCATGTTGGAGTGACCGACCTCTGGCCGTGTGCCGCATGAGCAGCACGAGCTCGGTGTGCACGGCGGCCGCCTCCAGCAGCGCGGTCACGAGGCACTGCAGGCTGTGCTCGGTGCCGAGCGCCGCGGTCAACGTCTGCGGCCGCGCCGAGTCACACATCACCTCGATGTAGCCGTGAAGCAAGTTCAGCGCCGACAGCTTGCGGGCAGAGTCTGTGAACAAGTCATTTGGGTCATACACGTTCAGGAAAACGGGCGTCTTTTCTGTGGACAATACAAAAGTTGGGTACATTTTACTTATCCTTCTATCATACAGGTTTTAAGAAAAATACGGTTTGTATAAGTCTATGAGGACCCAGTAAGAAAATTAGGCTTTAAAGCCTAACAATTTTATAATGTCCACAGGAAAGACGTATAATCTTAACTCATACTAAAAATATTTTTGACCCATTTGTTTTCTTTCAAGGACATTTGTTAGGCTGGTTTTAGTGTCGCGCTGACCGTCGGCGCGGATTGCTCCGCGACTCGCCATGGTTGTACTTTGCCGACACTTGCGCTCCGCTCGATACTAAAACTCTCACTGTAGGCCTCGGCGCGCGAGCAGCGGTCCGCGCGGATAGCTCCGCGGCACCGACGCGCCATGCGGACGGCTGCGGAGCTATCCGCGCGGGCGGTCGTCCACACCCGTCAGCTTCACTCTAAAGCGCTCCCTGAAGTTAATACATATGTATTGGTCGGTGCGGAGCAATCCGCGTCGACGGTCAGCGCGACACTAAAACTAGCCTTACGCCTTTACATAAATTATGCGAACACCCAAGGTGTAGAACTCCTTGCCGGTATCGGTGTTTCTGATCAATTAGAATCCGACCGCTTTCAGGACCAGCCTCTAGCACAACTGTGATGCGCGACTTTATGTCGCTCGACAAACTGCCTAACCCGTTCCATTCAATGTACACTATAGAAAGTAATATGTCATGCTTTGGTGCATGACAAGCAAAGTCGCGATCAGTTCAGCTAGCCCAGCAGAGTGTACAGGCATCTTGTGCGCCCTTGGTACTCATTCTTATGTCCAGGGCTATGTGGCTGGATGACTGTATTGTGCTTTTAGACCTGACTCTGTACAGTGTGGGAGATTATTTTGAATTGCCATGCACGTAAGACATGTAATAGATAATTAAATGTTATTATACTAATATTATAAACATTTTGCAGATAATGGCTGTTAAATAATGTACTAATTACCTAATTGACCTGTAACTTTGGTGTTATCAATAAATATTTGTATTTATGCCACACCTGGCCATAAAGTGACTTTTTCCGCACGCTGCGCGTACGGAAAAAGCCGCTTTTTGGCCAAGTGTAGACATAAAATGATGTACACAACACGGGAGGTAATAAAGAATGCCCTCGATCGCATATTTACGTCCCTCGCTTGCAGCTCGGGCCGCAAACATCTACGATCTCGGCCTTTCATAGTCATAGTCATAGCATTTATTGCAAACCATAGTTGTACAGATCTTAATATTTGTTTCTTTGTATTACCACCCTAGTTGTATAATGTACTATTGTATTGTAGACAAAACTCACCAATATTATTCAGTATCCTCGGCAAGCTCGTCAGCGTGGTAAAGAAGTTGTCGCACAGACTATCCAAGGCTTGATGGCGGTCGGGGCCCGCGACACTGGCGAAGTACGTCTTCACTGTGTAGGAGCAGTACTCCGATACCTCGGGGTACTCGTCCTTCGATAGCGCGATGAGGATGTCCAGCGCTATTGGGACGGATGGCCGCATTGTGCTGGTAGATAGAGAAACTTTAAAAATTAAGTTGCTGTCCATAGAATTCGAGTATAAGAGGGAGACACCCGAGCAATCATTGTCAACTGCACGAGCAGAGATAGGTACAGTCGAGTTCATCATTATCTCTTATCATAAGAACTAGATCAGATATTTTTAATCCGTTCTTTGCTCAGATAATGGTGAACTCGACTGTACAGTACAGTAGTCATCATCATGATCAGCCGAAAGCCGTCTACTTCTGGACATAGGTTGCCACCATGAGCGGTCTTTCGCCGGCCGCACCCAGCTGACTCCCACAACCATTGCCAGGTCTCCAGTCCACTTTGCCCACCCACGCAGTGTCTTCCGACGCGTGGTCGCCATTCGAGGTCTCATCAGTTCCAGGGGTCCTGCCCAATTCTGCAATGTTCCGAACGAGGTGCTACTCTGGTTTTACAGTAATAGCCTTTTCTTACGCAAGTTCAAGAAATGACGAAATTCGTAGAAGAACTGAGATAACCGACATAGCTGCTGCCAGAGTAAGCAAGTTAGTGGCAATGGGCTGGGTATATAGCTCGAAGATCCGATGGCCGATGGGGCGTAAAGGTTCTCGAGTTCCAACGACCCGAAGACGCAGCTTAGGTCGACCCCGAACATGGTCTGACCTGATGTTGGTCCGATGGCCTGGTTAGGGTCGCCGGAAGTCGGTGAAGGCAGGAGGCGTGCGACCGTTCGTCATGGAAGTCTTTTGGGGAGACCTATGTTCAGCAGTGGACGTATCAAGGTTGAAAATATGATGATGAATAAATAAATATTGGGGACAATCTTACAGAAATCAAACTAGTTCCAAACGAAATGCTTATTTATTACTATATATAAATACATACTTAAATAGATAGAAAACATCCATGACTCGGGAACAAATACTCGCGCTCATCACACAAATATTTGAATTCGGGACGTGTAGCTTCGTAGGCGGTGTCACTCCCACTGACACAAGTTCGCTATTAGTAGACAGATAACTAGGTGAATCACTACTTAGCACGGGAGCCCTGGCGGCGTAAAAGCCAGGGCAACCGGGGGGCACGCAGCACGCCCACGAGCCCATAGCGCCCCCAAAATGGCAGTGCGGAGAAACGCCGGTGGGTTTTTAGTGGGTAGGCTCCTCCCCCCTCTGATAAGCAGAGGGCGCGTGACAGGAGAGAGTCCCACATAACCCCCCAACCAACATCTGGCCTCCCTAGGCCCGGGGATGCGTAATGCATTTTCCCACCGCAAAAAAAAAGGTGAATCACTACTCACTGGCGGCACTCTGTGAGCAGCCGCGCACAGTAGACGGCGAGCTCGCGGCGCACGCGCACGTGCTCGTGCGTCACCAGCGACGCGAGGCTCTTGCTCACCAGCGCCAACTTCTCGCCCGCCATCACGAACCACTCCGCCGACCGCTTCGATATCTCCTTAGGGTTCTTTTCTGAAACAAGCTATACGTAAGAACTAATCATGCTCTTAGTTTCTAGAATTACAGTCGGATTTTTGCAAGCTTTTACGTCAGTGGTGAAATATTGCAAGTCGATTTGTAATTTTGCAAGTGAATTTTACAATAGTGCAAAATAATTGACTTAATAATCAAATTAACAAAATTTTAACCGAAATCGTTTCAGCTGACTTTAATACTGAACTAAATACCCTAAAGTTAGTCGCAAAATAATGTACAAAATACCTTAAAATATCAATTACCCTTATTGCTTACTTCTTTGTTTTGTTTTCGCTTGTCTATAACCATTTTGGCAAAGTCCTCGGCTGTGACGGTAGTGTGTTTGAGCAGGTATTTGTCGTTCATCGTGAGGCAGAGGATTCGGTGAATCGCGTTAATCGCGGCCTGTAAATGCAAAATTAATTAACCCTGTAACAGCAAGCTGAAGGGTAAATGAATCATTGTTCAGCCTTTACACACCAGCGCTGGGGTAAACCGCAAGATCAGCGAGTTTTTTTTTGCTTGTATAGTTTATTTTAATAGATTCAATTGTAATAATTTAATATTGTGTCCCAAATTCAACCCTTAATATAAAGATGAAGCTCTACTATTCATTGAGAAATACTTGCACAAAATGAATTATAGCAAGTAAAAGTTGCAGATGTAAAGTTACACAAAATGATTTGGTTGACCTAATTACAAGAAACAGCAATTAATGGCTGATTTAGACATGTCGGATCACGGTGTATTCATATAGTTTCAAACTAATCAAACATGGCGATTTACGCCTCTTTATACGTTTATGCAATCGTTAAGTTTCGTAACGTCTAATCTAAAATTTAATACATTATCCAAAGTTGTCGTGATACAAGCTCCGTGTGAAGGAAAATTTAGATGCTTAAATTGTTTCATACCATAGAGGGTTAGATTTACGTATTTCGAAAACCTTACTTCATGGATAGGATAGCCCCAGTACAGCCAGCATCGAATAGTCTATAACATGGATTCAGGAGTCCGGTTTTAAAATAAAATGACCATCGCGGTCCGTTTCTCAGTAAAGTAAGTAGTACTTAGGGTCCGCACAATGGGTCGGCAGTCCGGATCCGGACCGCGGTTGAATGTTACAGAATATTTGGTGCTGACCGCACAGGGAAAATTTACCACCTTCCAATAGGATTACCTCAACCCTAACCTAATTAGCCATTTTAGCCTATAAAGGGGATTTCTCGCCGTGGGGTCGTGCTGGTCAGCATGTCGACTTAGCACCTGGGTACAGCGCCATTTATGGTTGGTGGTGTGCATCGAAACACTCTGTGGAAAGGAGTTTCCGGTCCTTACTTCGAGCTGAAAAGAAGACTGTAAATGTTTGTTCTCACCACAACGACGGCATGGCCGGGGTTGTCGGGGCTCGTAGCTACGTCCTGCAGGGCGGCCAGCACGCCGGGCAGTATGCTGGCCAGCACGTCTACCACCAGCGCTTCCAACGGCACGTCCTTTATGTGGCACTTGTCTGTTGTGAGCCGGCGGTGGCTCGCGGTGTGTGCCGTCACGCAGTCTATGGCTGCCAGTCTGAGAGATGTTCAATACGTTATGCGAAGTCGTATTTTCGATTTGGGGCCATTTTTATATCACATCACACGTTTCTTCAGATTTCTAGACCCTCAGCTCTAGAGGTACTTTCCCTTCTTCACGCGTACAGCTAGACTCCTCTCTATCCTATGCATGCTTGTGACGTTATATATGGATGGCCCCTTCACGCTACTGTTTTTTAGATTCGTGGACCTATCCACGTCGTGTAGGATACACGTGGATGTTTGATGGAATTGAATAAAGGGAACCTTGTGGAAAAATCCAAAAAAAGTTATTTTTTGGACTATTTTAGTGACTAACCTCAGAGCCCTGAGTTTCTCCAGTTTGGCAATGTGGACGGACACAAACACAGCCTGCGCAATGAGCGGCACTTGCGTGCGCAGCATCTTCTTGCGGACCTTGTCGTCGATGTTCAGCATAAGAACCATGAGGCACCTCATCACACTGTGTTTTAGCTCCTCAGGGACTTCCGCAACTAAAAGTAGAATAAAAGTAAACAGTAAGGCCGCGGATTGGACGCCACCGTGCAGCGGGCAAACGGTGTCCACACTAGTGGTGGCATATGAGCAAATGTGTGATTGTAACTATAATTTTCGATCAATTTCCATGTAGACGTTTGAAAGTCTCATACGGATTGTGGTTATTTAACATACAAAGAAACAAGAAAATCTTGCAGAGGATGTGCATGGGTGGACACACCAAAGGGAGCTGCATTTGGAACATTTATTATGTTTTGTGCTTTACCATGAATCATGACGTCACGGAAAAGGATAAAGCATATCTGATTCGAAAATTAAATTTGGTCTAAAACAAAAGTTTGAAAAAAGATCTCTTTAGCCTACAAGATACATAATTTGTAAACTTGCCTTATCATATTGAATGCATTTGCAGTTTCATAATAGCTAAGGTATTTTAAAATAAGAATAAAAGTATCTCTGTACGGAGAGAAAAGTCTACACACTTAATAAGTAAAGAAGATTATAGTGAATTTCAGTAGGATTCACAATGTGTTATAACGCAGAAGAAAAAAGACATGATTACAAGGAAAATATGTCATACCCATGCCAGGCTTGGAGTTGTCAAAGACCAGACTGAGGAGGCCTGTTTCTATCTTAATACACATCTCGAAGCTGATGACTGTCACCCTCTCCAACACCCCCTTGACGGCATCTATTATCCTCACCTGAAGTTCATATTTCTTCCTGTAATATGAACATATCGATATAACACTACACTAACATATTTATATTAAAAACAAATCCGGTATATATGTAAGTGCATAACTTACAAATGACTGTGCCAAATTGGATAATTCTTTTTTATTGTGCTCATTACTGTCAGGATAAGGTTCATAGACCACCCATGTGAAGCAGTAGCAGTATTTGATAAATGTTGCGGGAGATTTGGGAGCATTGTATTTTAGGCAATTATTTAAGGCATATCGAATGAAATGATTATTTTTTTAAATTATAATAGAACAAAGAGAGTCAAATAAATGACTTACCCAAGAGGGTGTCTAGATAATTGTATGTATTAATGCAAAGAGGAACCAACCCACACCAAAAAGTCATTGAAATTTCAAATGTTAGCTCTAAAGAGAATAGAATCCTATCGCACAGATGAGTTTAGTGCAGGTTGGTTCTCGTTTGCATAATTACCTCAACCTGGTGCGCCAGGATCATGCTAATTCCAGCAGTGTAGGTATGAGTACATTTCACTAGTCTGCACTAGTGAGATGTACTCATGGGCATTTCTCCAGAAATATGTCTGCGACTCATTCATCTGTCTCCATACATTTAGTAAGAAAAAGGGCCAGATGAATGAGGTGACCGCAGACATATTTCTGGAGAAATGCTCTCATACACTGCTGTTTGATATCTAAAACTAGACTATCTTCTATACAACTCCATAGAGGTTAGTCTAGTTTTAGTCATAGGATGACAGTACAATGGTCTAGCTAGAAGCAAGAAGTTTTTCAACAGAAGTTTTGTATATTTAAAGGCTTAAAAGCTTAGTGCGAAAATTCCAACAAACATCCATCTCATTCAGTATAAATAGATTATTACATTGCATAAATGCATACAAACTTGCATAACATAACAGTCATTACAATGTTGCCAGTTGATACATGTGAGACCTTGGTCAAGATCATATTTCATCCATCAGCAAAAATATTGTCTTTAATTACAAGTCACAACTACTGAATAATTAAAATGACCCAAATATTGAAATAAAATTACACACAAATTGTCTGCTGGTTTATCTATATCATGGTATTTTCAATTGTTGTAAACTCGAAATATTATTATGTTGATATAGAGCAGTGGTTCCTAACCTTTATTGCCACATCACCCACAGCACCCCTCTAGATTTGTATCATTACCCCTCCAAAAAACAGGTAATACAGACAAGAATATGAAAGTACTTAAAGAAAAATGACTTAATATGAGTATTACCCCTGGACTTAGGGTGGTCCGGCTAGCAACCTGGTTCGACCCCAGGGAACGCCACGGCCGACCACCCGGTCCAACAATCACTATGGTTATAAGGGTTGCGAGTTTGTCAGATTCTAAAAAACAATAAACCCCTAAAGGGGTAATCACCCCCAGGTTCGGAACCACTGATATACATAGAGATCAATTCCATTGCAGAACTGAGATTTTCATATTTTAGTATCTACGAGAAACGCCTATGCCAGTACGCCTACACTAGCTGACGCGGGTGCACGGAGCGTCGAGCGGGCGCACGTGGCGAGCGTGCAAAAATATGGCACTCGCGCCCGCTTCACTTAGCGTTGCTTATACAATTTTGAATTTGAATATCTCAGTTTTGCAATGGAATAGAACTTAGTGCCCATATAATGAAATGAAGTACATGTAAAGACCTATTTAATGACACAACTCTCAGCTCTGTTGGTTTTGGGTCCATTTTGACGCATGGTCCTTTAGTTTCCTTGGGCTACATTTGTGCAAAAGTTTTTGCTACCTTCATGTAGATAATAAAATGTCAGAATTAAGTTTTCATTGCATTTCTATTTGAAACCGAGTATTATACAAAAATATTGACCATTTAACATAAATGAGAGATAACATGAATAAGAGTAAAAGCGGATCAATTACACTTTTTATAATGAACAGGTGGTTATGATTTCGCAAAACCTAAATATCTTGAAGGTGTTATCCTTTCTTTATGTTTAGATTAGGAGGGAAACCTAGTTTCTAGACTTACTCGATTTCAGTCGATTTTATGTGAGTTATAAATGGAAACAAAAGGTACTGCTGAAGCTCCTGCACCGCTTCTTTCTTCAGCTCGGAGACGCGGCCGGTGAACTGCGCGATGGATTCCGCGGTGGGGCACATCATCACAATATCGCATACTGGCTTGATACGCGCAAAAGTCTGCTTTAATTCGACGTTCATTGTGCTGTTGTAATAGTTCCACGGCCTTTTTCATAAATAATCTAAATCATCTTCTACGCTTCCACTTGCACAAAATACTCAACAAAAAGTAGTTAATATCGTATTGTATCGGTCACTTTCTACATTTACAATGTAATGTAAATGCCTTAGGACGAAATGCAACTTAAACGTAAGCGTGCATACGTGTTGTGATTAGATTAACTATTACTTTTTTTTATAAATATGTAATCTTCATCAACTGTACACATAAACCACATTATAATAACTGGAATTCTCTGCTATCTAGTACAGAGCTTAAAAAACAGTGTTGCCAGGGCCATTGAGTCATAAGTAACGTTTTGTTTCTCGAAAAGTAACATTTTTGCTGGGAATGTAACATTCTGGTGAAAAAAAATTTTTTTCAGCTGTGACTGTTGTCAAGATTGAGGGTAATAAGGTAAAGGTGCTTGTGCTTCTAAACGGGCAATATTTTTCTGCAATTTGTGGACCGGCAACTATGTGCATCTTACTTTAGCATACGCAGTAAGAGAGAGATAGCTAGCCTTGCCGGCCACAAATTGCAGAAAAATATTGCCCATTTAGAAGCACCTTAAGAACAAAGACTTCTACATTCTGCTGAGCTGTGGAGCGCGGGAAGGGCCAATTCGATCCACAGCTCCGCGACAAGTAACGTCAAACTTGACAACTCTTAACTCACTTGACATTGGCAAAGTGCCTTGCAGCAAAAGCCACAAAACAGAAAAAAATACTTCTACATACAATCCTGAAATTTGCTTTTTGCTAACAGGATTTCATTTTCATAGTATTTGTACATATTTTGAGTCACACAAATACTTCAAATTGAAAAAAAATATATAGTTGAAATAATATTGAATTATCTTGGCTTTTGAGAACAGGTTTTGTTTTTCATTTTACTTACATATTTTGATAGACACATTCACAATCAAAGGACATGGGAAATAGTTGCTATTAATACATTATTTTTAAACATTTGGTGATCTTATCAATCTCTCACTCTTTATAAATGTAAATGAGTTCTATCATGACTAAAAACCACAAAATTTGTATTGAAAATCTTTTCACCGACAACTAAGATATTTCAATATTGTCGCAGAAGCAAGTAGCTTGATTCATAATTAAAAAGAACTGTTTTATATTAATTAATATAAATATTACGAGTTCATAAAAGTTTAGCACAGTCCGTATAGATTCATGGAGTTAGAATGAGTTAGGTGTAAGAAGTTGAGATGCTTATTAATGCATACCTACGAGCCTTCCGTTTGTCTACATAAGCAACATAATATATGAGAAGATTTCTAATATTAAATTAATTTTACAAGGAAAATTTTACAGGATTTTTTTAAACTATAGGTATGTCATAGTCTTTTAATATCACTCGTTCTATGTGTCTTTGGAATACAATAAAAATCAATTGCAAGTATAGCAAACAATACTTACGCTGATTGTTATACAAACAATTTTCTAAAAGCCTCTTAACGTCGCTATCGCTTTTTAAACTGGAAGTACTTTAATTGCCGAACGGTTTTACTTTTATAAGTTCATATATAATTCTGACGAAAAAAAAAACACTATCTATTAATTTATTGAATTAAGTTTACTTACCAATTAATTATTAAACGTTGTCTTCAAGTTTCATAAATTTAAATTTTCAATATTTACACAACACTGTCTACACTAGTCAAGTCACAGTAAGTAAACAATAACAAATATGGCCATTATGGCGAAGCGAGCGCGGCCGAAATTTTGCGAAATTGAAAATTCGTAAGCTGACATTCCGCTTACTCAAACTTAAGTTAACATAAGAGCGAGAAGAACGGCGAAACACGAACTACGAATTTCGAACAGATATGACTAACTTAGTACTCGCAGTAGTGAAACTTTTTTTGGGTGCGTTCGGAAATTAAGAAATATTTTTTTTTGTGTACAAAACGTAATTATTAAGAAAAAAGTTAGGACCTAGAAAAGTAACGAAATTTGCTTAAGAATCAAAAATTACTAACATGTAACGTGAGAGGGTCAAAAGTAACGCAAAATGTTACAAATGTTACTAAACGGCAACACTGTTAAAAAATCATAAATGAATTAATTCAAGAGTTAAAATAACCCAAGTTCTCGTTTTCTGACATTTATTCCTACTTTCTACACTACACGAACATCTTTAAAGTGTCAACTTGTCAACCGGTGTTGCCAACTCCGAATTTCATTCAATGCTGAAATTTTGCTGAAATTCTGCTAAAATTATGCTAAAACTTGATAAATTCTGCTAAAAAATATGCTAAATAAAAAAAAGCATTATTCTTTCAAATTTAATGTATTGTGATTATTACAGCTTTACAATAATCCTTTTTGTGGCCCATACTAAACTTTCAGCAAAAAAATTGCTAAGGATACCTAAGTAAATTAAGAATGTCAATGTATTAATCGACATTTTTTTTTATATTGCAATCAAAGTAACTTTTTTACTACAGCATACAAACATCATCATCATCAACTGTTCAAAGGTTAACTGAAAGAGATCCCTTAAATAGATAAGTTTACCTTAGTACATATACCTTTATTTTGCAACCCTGTTCTGTACTTTGTTTTATTTTATACAATAAAGTGTTTACATAAATACTTACAATTATAATGTCAACAAAGATATAGTGTACTATAAAATTTCTAAATGTAAAAAATTATGCCAAAAATTATGCTAAATGCTAAATGTAAAAAAAATCTGCTAAACCAGTCCAAATTATGCTAAATTTAGCTCTGAATCTGCTAAATTGGCAGCACTGTCAACAGTGTTGCCAACTCTGAATTTCATTCAATGCTAAAATTTAGTTGAAAATCTGCAAAAATTATGCTAAAACTTGATAAATTCTGTTAAAAAATGTGCTAAATAAAAAAAATTAAGTATTGTGATTATTACAGCTTTACAATAATTATTTTTGTGGTCCATGCTAAACTTTCAGGAAAAAAATTGCTAAAGATAAGTACGAGGGTGGGTTGATAAGTACCTGTCTTTAAGTAATGTCTTCAATGTTAACAATTTACTGTTAAATGAAAGAAAGACTAAATGTATAAACTTTGTCACGCGTAACGTAAATCGCGAGCAAGCAAGTGTCATTGTGAAGGATGAGGAATTGGAACTAGTTGATAGTACAGTCTTTCTTGGTATAACATTGGATTCTAAACTCCAGTGGGGTCCCCATATTGGTAATCTCTCGAATAGACTAAGTTCTGTAGCGTTTGCAGTCAACAAGATCCGACAATTAACAGACATAAAAACAGCTCGATTAGTATATTTTAGTTACTTGCACAGTATTATGTCGTATGGTATTCTGCTGTGGGGCAGTGCTAGTGCTTCAGAGCTTAATACTATATTTGTTCTGCAGAAGAGGGCTATTCGAGCGATATATAAGATGAATTATCGAGACTCACTTAGAGATAAGTTTAAGGACATTAATGTAATGACATTGCATTGTCAATACATCTATGAGAATATTATGTATGTACATAAAAATATCATGAATTTTAAGAAGAAGTGTGACATACATAATATTAATACTAGGAATAAACATAAGCTCGCAGTGCCCACCACTCGGCTCCATAAAATAAAAACATCATTCATGGGTAATTGCTTAGAGCATTTAGACTGGAGAAGCCTTTCATATTATTTCCCCTCTGCCAAAGGCGCAAGCACAATGTGCATGCAGATTATAAAAACTACTTCAATTAATCGATTATACGCAGTCTCGAAATCGTTCTCAGCGCATGACGAGCTCCGTGAAAATGCCGTTATGTGCTGTTTTTGGGTGCAAAAAACGTTCCACCACATCAAATCTACAAAAAGATGGAATATCATTTCATATGTAAGTAAATATTTGCTTTAACTTCACTATATTTACATTATTTTCGTATTAAACGCTTTATTTAAAGTTCGAAGCCAAGTATCGATTATATAAAATCGATTTGAAGACATTCATTTAGATCCTAACGGAAAGAACAAAATGGCGTCTATTTTGACGTTTGACGTCTCACCGTATTTCAGGTAATAAGGACTACTGTCTTCAACATTTTGTATGCAAACACAAGCCAATATGACACTTCGCAACATTTGTAGGGAAGCCAACTCTTACTTAATTGAAAAATGAACCTTGTGTCTACGGCTATAAGGTCGATTCGTTAAAAATTATATCAACTGTTTTAAAGTGTACGTGAAGTCATAAATCTGCCACAGTAGTGCTACGCTATTTGACGAATATTTTTTCGATAAAAAGTGAATAATTTAATTTACTGTAAATATACCACTGAGCTTATTGATATCGGGTTTTACTCGTAAAGTATATCATAGTAGTGATGTTTATTTTTACTGACAGAAAACAATTCTTGTGAATAAATTGTACATAGTACCTAAACGTTATGTAGTCTTATTTTGATAAGCTCTATGGTGCTAAATTTAAAAATACATAAATAGATTAATTTTTTTCACAATATAATTGTTATTTATGTGACTGGTGCATAATGAGTGAGAGGCATTAATACGAGCGTGGTTTTATAAGATCACATGAGTGATTTAATGCCTAATTAAGTACAGTCGCATACATAACTTTATTTACATGCATATCGTAAGTTTTTTACAATATTAACAAATATGGCCTGCGTTTTCAAGTGGTACCTACTATTAACTTATTTGTAGGTATAAAACCTAAGTTTGAATAAAACACAAATAACTAATAAGAATTTAAAACTTTCATGTTTCAAATATTTGTTCTTTCTGTTTCTTATATGAATGGTGAGGTTTTATTAAAGCAAAGAAAAAAACCATGCATATTCCCTATTGTTCTTAAAGGTATTCTATAAAACGTAACCTTGGTGGTACCTATTAGATATGTTAAATAGTGTTCATTTCGGATCCACCTAATTTCCTATAACCTAATTTATTACTGGTTTGATATTATTACGTTAAAGTAAACTGCTCCAGCTCTAGCAGGTTATTCCTCGAAATAGTTTTCGAAGTAGACCACATTGTAAAAAATTAACCAAACCTAATTGTGTAAGTATCGATAAAGAATACCTAGTCATATTGGTTTTTTTATTTCTAATCAATTTTTATTATAACACTTTTATTAAAATTATACTTCGACTTAGTTGTTTAAAGTATAATGTTCATGTTTTAAATATAATTTTTTGAGATTCTAAGTGAAATAGAAAACCGAATTAAATGCAGTAGTAGCATATTTATAGTAGTATATTCAATTTTATAATCCAGTAAATTATTATACGTACGAAATATTTTTATACGTACACCAAGGCGCCATCTTCACCGTCTCGAAAAAATATCGATATCGATATACGCCAACCACTTCGCAGCCCAATAATCGGTTCGAATTTTAGGCGATTACGCCTACATCCTATGAAGCGAGTTGTGTATTTACTTGCTTTTTATTGCATTTTTTTGCATTAGTGTGAAAAGTTAAATTTGTGTTGTTGTATTTTTTTAGTATGAGTGCGTAGCAATGAGAGAGACTTTTGCATTTGTGGGTAGTTTTTTTATATGTGTGTTACCCTGCCCCCCTCTGAATGCGGCAGACTTTTTTGTTCGGAAAGATGCGTTGAAGGCGCCTCCTGTCTAAATGCTCTAAGGGTAATTGTGTAAGGTTTTATAATAAGCTGCCAAGGAATATAACTGAATTATCTATTAACAAATTTAAGAATTGTGTAAAGCGTAAACTCATGTCTAAGGCTTAATTTAGTAAATAAGTATTTTCAATTTGTATTTTGACGTTTGGAGATCCTTTACACCTCCAAAACATAATATTTTGACAACGGAGACTCTTTACATCTCCATTAATTCTAGTATCAATTTATTTTCTATTTTTTATTTGTCTTGTTTGGACGCATAGAGAGACCCTTTACATCTCTATAAATGTAGTTTTTAAGGTAATGTAATGTATATTAAATTATTAAAAGAGAAACTGGTGAGTTTCTTCCGGCGCTTCTTCTCACCAGAAGGTCATTACCCGAAGCGCCAAAAAGAAAAGAAGACAAAGAATGTAAGACATGTAAAAGAGCCCTTGAGGGCCTACTTACAGAAATAAATTATTATATTTTTTATTTTATTTTAGTACTTCTACAATCTTGACATGCTCATGTTTCCGTCTATTGTATGACACATTATTTAGAAGTATTTAGGCCAAATTTCAATACAGTCGCATCTTTATTCTTTGAATTATGGATCACAAACTGCACGATTCCGACGACGACGTGGACGTAACTATGAAAAAATTAAAACAGTTCGCCACAAGATCCACACATATTTTTTTTATTTAATAGGTAATGAAAAAATAATATTATGTCTATTTTGGAGACTCTCTAACTGTTATAGTTCACAGTGTTTTTATTAGAATATAGATTTATTTTTAAATAAGAGCCGATTCTTGACAGTATTGGCTCAAAATTGACACCGACTAATAAAACATACAAAAAATTGGAAACCACATGTCTAGTGATCAATGATGAAGATTTAGGTGATAGCTAAAGTCCTTGACTTACGTGTTGGCGATTTTAAGAAACTTAAACACATTATTCACAAGAATGGGATAAGCAACAGCGTGTGGCTCCAAATGAGCACCAAAATGGAATCACGATCTCAACTTGCAAGTGGAACATAAGGTTTTTCTATCTTTACTCTAAATACCTCAAGACAGGTACTTATCAACCCACCCTCGTAAATTAAGAATGTCAACGTGTTAATCGACATTTTTTTTATATTAAACCAAATTAACTTTTTTACTACAGCATACAAACAATCATAGTAAATAAAAATTTTTACTAAAAAACCCCGACCGCGGTGCACTTTAAAAGTACATAAAATCCGCCATTTTGTTTATTTTAACAAACTTCATACCCAGTGACACTCGCGCCATCAAGACGAATCTAATGATGTGTCATTTATCAAAATCGGTTGTGCCGTTGAGTAGGTACGAGCGGACATAGAAACGGACATACATACATACAGGTCAAACACATAACCCTCCTTTGGGCTTCGCCGCAGTCGGGTAAATATGTTAAAAATGAAAGTGCCAAAAAAGTTACGCTTTTATTACGACTTACAATACAACTTAATTGCACACCAAAAGATAAATAATAAACTTGATAGTTATATTATTGTCAACCATGCAATCGAAGGTCATTTTACAAACTTATGTCATCACATTACCAACTTGTATGTTTCTAAATTTACCATTTATCTGTGTGTTTGTCGCTAACAGGTGACATTTCTATTATTTACAAAATTATGCCAACTGCTAAATGTAAAAAAATTCTGCTAAACCAGTCCAAATTATGCTAAATTTAGCTCTGAATCTGCTAAATTGGCAGCACTGCTTGTCAAGCAAGACTGTCAAGCAAGTCAAGGCAGCATTAATTATATAAGGTTGCGTTCGCATTTTACACAATTTTATCGTTAATCTATTGTCGGTGTGATTCCGAGTTAATCCACGTTTTTCTTACTCTGATTTTACTTAGAAACATGATAAATCATATTTATATGTAAATAAAATCAAAGTAAATTAATAAAATTATCAATATATTCATAAAATAGTATAGGCCATAATATGTAACCTAAACCAAATCGAACGCATTGCTATTATGCATTTAAAAAAGGACTTGTCAAAGTCAGGTGTTGGTCTGTCAATAGTGTCAATCCTAGAAAATCTGATATGTAACTACTGATTTACTAATTAGATTATAGGAACAGAGGAATAATGCTCTTATAATTTTGAAAAGTGCATCTAATATTCCAAGATGTTCTCTCCAGCAGGACAACGAGTCTTACATAAGTGCCTCAAAATTTTGAGGTTATCTTTCGTAGATTTTAGTAGTTTACCCGATTTGAATAAATTGAATATTGTCAGAACAGTTGAAAAGACAATAGATAACAAAGCATCTGAGATCTTTGTAGAGAGCCCCATTCATGTGAAAGTGCAGCCAATTGACGTAAACGATATGAAAACCCATGACAAGCTCACCATGGTACTGTATAGTAAAGGCAAGGATACGGGTGATTTTCAAGTAAAACAGTCTGCAAAGCGCTTGGAGCTATTAAATAAGAATACATCTTCAGACAGAGATGACGTCTGCCTGATTCGAGTACCATATCAATTAAAAGTGCATGTTACAGCTACTGATAATGCTTCAGTGCAGCTAGCTAAGCTGGAAGGAGAGGAGTTCGTGGTGAAGACTCAAAAAGGAGCAGTACACGTTGCAGACCTCAAAGCGCAGAATATCCGTGTCGAGAGTGCAGAGGGCCAGGTGACTACTGAAGGTAGGCTTGTAGCAAGCAACATTGAATTAAAAACTGGCAAGGATCTGGGTATCAGTTGTAACAATATCATGGCAAATTCCTTTTCTGTCACAACTCACGCTGGCCCTATCAGCGTAAAGTCCTGTTACTGTGATAAGTCCCACTTCACAACAGCAATGGGGAATATCTCCTTGGACCACCTGCACAGGACGGTTACCATTGATGTCATACAGCAAGGAAATCTGCGCATCACAGGATTCTCAGGCAATCTACAAGCCTCTTTAAAGAGTGGGGAAGTGTACATGCATGCCTCCCAGTTAACTGACAAAAGCAGTATTTTTATACATGAGAAGGGCAAAGTTGAGTTGCTAATACATGACATTGTTAAGAATTTGCCAGCAACCAATTTAATAGCAGATAAAATAAAAGTGGATGAGAAAATAATGAAGCTGGGTCGGTTTATGGATGACTCCCATCCAAAGAGGTTCAGGTTTGAGGGGGAGCCACAGAATGAGTTGCACATAGTCTGTAAGAATGGCTCAATTGAACTGAAGGAGACTAATTTACCATTTATTGTGTAAATGTTATTTAATAATCATAATTTTAATGCATTACACTTTCCATATAATTTTATGGGAATTTTAGTGATCTGTATTTATATATGTAGGTCATGATTTTTAGAAAAATTGTAACAGAGCTGCATAGAATTGCATCAGTCAGTATGTAATTTTCGCTCATGCCCAAAATACCGCATTCCCAAAATACCAGATTCTCGATTTAACAGATTCCTGTCTTACCACATTCCCGTTACACTAGATTATAAAATCGTAAGTTACTCAAGGATCTAAATGATTTTGTTGGATGTATTATTTTGGGAATCTGGTATACAGAAAATCCGGTATTTAAAAAATCTGGTATTTTAGGAATGCGGTATTTAGGGAATGAGGGGTAATTTTATAGACATGCTATCATGGCCTGATAACTTAGTGAATGTCAGAGTATCTTTTTGTCCAAATGATGGAAATAAGTTAATTAGATCTAACCATATAGGATAGCTGAAGATCCCATGGATGGTTTGAGGATATTTTTTGGTAGAAAGAGGATTATGACGTTTTTCCATTGCCTTTGCCCATTTCCTAACAAAAAAAGTTTATAAAAAATATACAATTGAATATCGCTTCTTTCTATTTTCATTTTTACCAATATTAGATATGTATTGTATGGTAGGCCAATAATAACGCCCTGAAATGTTGCATCCTACTGGTAGTTGTATATTTCATTGATTTATCACACTTTAATTTAAAAAATGCTATGTATTGCTTACTCATATTAAATGATACAATTATTGTATTTTTAACTATGTGAATTTTTATAAAATAATTATCTTCATTCATAGAATAAATTTATATTTTTATGCTTATATGTGATATTAGTCAATGCTATATTATTACTCATCAGTCACTTTATGTAGACTTACTAAATTATACTAGATAAATTCATTATAAACTTATAATTCTTATAAAGTGTAGTCTTGCAGACATGCATTTAATTTCTAATACCATAATGAGGGCTAGCAATCTTTAGCTCACCACAGTGTCGGATTTACAGATTTGCAGCCAGTAGGCTATTCAAATTTTGTCGCCCCTGCCAGGCCGATCAATCATAAAGTGTCAAATCAAATCAATTTCTTGAACAAAAACATTGTAATTGAAGGGCTGGATACAAAGACAACATAACTTACTACTCATAAGCTAGTTGATACCTACTGTCATTATTCATTAAAAATGTTTCTCTATAAGTATGAACCAGTCTACCTAGTTGGTCACTAAGTTCTGTTACAAGGTTTTATGCTAATAAAATAAAATTACAGTATTATTTGTTTTTTACCTATACATTAATTGAAAATTTAGATTTTGCTAATTAGGAAAATGTATTTTTTTCCTAAATTTAGTACCGCATTTGTTTTTACCAGCCTCTAAACTTTGAAATAACCCACCTATAAAAACACGCACAAGTATCATGTGGATAATCAGTCCCTGATTTTAAATATAGTTCCTTTGTAGACTTTATGGTTATGTAAGACTACTCGGTTCCATTGCCCGCTATCGAAATTACTGTATTTTATGCTAAAGTGAAAAATGACCTTAACTCATTGATCAAAATATTTAGTGTAAGGACGGATAAGACATATTAACAACTGTTGTAAGAGAAGCCCTAAAATAGAGGTTTCATAAAACTGTAACATTTTCTTTCTTAACTATTTTTCATTTATTCATTTGCTTTGTACAATTTGACTTGACCTGACAATTTGATTGTTTTCTCACAAATGTAGCTGTTTCTAGGATATATAAAGATGGGAGGGTAAGTATATTATATTTTACAAAATGGGCTTGGCAACTATTTCTTGGTTTTAAATTGGTTATAATGCGTAGACACTTCTTTTGCACAACAAATAGGTTATGCGCATCTCAGCTGTGGCCCCATAATAGAATTCCTTACCTTAGCCAGGCATATGCAAAAGCATAGTACGCAGTTAGAGCACATTCGGTTTGGGTGTTTCTTTTCAGTATGCCCAGGGCATAAATAAACTGTGAGAGCTTACTTTTTATATTTGTTATGTGATCTCTCCAGGTTAAGTGGGTGTCTATTGTAATACCTAGTAGGGTGAAATGAATTGAATGAATTTCTAAATTGTGTGCTGCGAGCCAGTTTTTAATATCAAGAAAAGTTTGGTTTATACAGTTAATGTTATTTATGTTAGAGACATTTAAATAAGAGAGACACATCGCTACTAGCTTAAGTACTGGCTTTAAATCACTTGTAACACGAGATTTTCATCATATCTTGTGCGTGTTTCAAGCGGTGGTCTATGTCGAAGGTTAAGAGTTGGTGAAGAAAGTAGAGGGACTAAATTCAGCTACATTGTATGTTTTCTTAATTGGGAAAAACTAAGCTGTAATTGATTTACAGTAATAATATAAAAAATAACGTAATTTTATTGGAAAAAAACCTTGTAACAGAACTTAGTGCCCAAATAGGTAGTCAGTTATGTATGTTGTGTTTGTAAACATCCCGTTAAATAATATATGTATATGAATTGAACTAGGGTATCAAATTATCACCAGATGTCGCTTTGGTAAAAGAGACTGACTATCTTATCTTATTAAAAAATCTGGTAGCCCTCTTATATATTTTTTAGCTTCTAGGTACTATTTATTAGAGTTCCTACATTGTTAGTCAATCTGTTTGTAATTTGTTACTTATATTGTTTTTGGTTTGTTGCCAGTTTTATAAAGTAATATTAACTTTTTAGATAAGTAGTTGTTGTAATAAATTGTTGAACCATCAAAATCAAATGTTAAATCCAGTAATTGTAATGGGTACAGTGGTACAGTATTGTTAAATATATTTCTAACTATCAAACATGAATCCCTTTTTCGATCTTTCTGGATTTGATTCAGTACCTATCTTGAGCGATTTGCGTCGAAGAGCGAGCTCGGGGTTCTACGGACGATCAACTCTTAAGTAGGTACAATCAGTGCTCGGATACCGGTATTTTTTTCATACAAAAATACCGGTATTTTTTCCGTTCTTTTCGTTCTTTGAACTCTAAACTTAAACGCACTATTTTATGGCAAATGCAGTACAGCGGTAGTGGAACATGACGTCATGATTAAAACAAATTTTGTATGGAGCGAGTTTGGCGCTCAGTAATCGTGTTCGGGTCGGCATATTTTGATTCGATTTTGTGGCTTTTGTAATCCTCCAAGTATACAAGGAGCTAAAAGGTCATAATCATCATCATTAGCCTGCGGCAGTTCACTGGTGGACGTAGGCCTCTCCCAAGATGCGCCACTTTCCATAAGGTCACCCAAGCCAAAAGCAACTATGAGGCCAAAGTAACATATTTAAAGGGTCTGGCCGGATCGCCATAGTAAAATCGCCCCTGGCTGTATATGAAATATTTTTATGCACGTTTATTTGTTTTATTATAACATTTAATTTTACTTTCCGTATATCTTTATTTACCTAATTTTACTGATTATTATGCCTCAAATTCTTACCGTTTGCGAAAAATTAAAAAATATGAAATTCTGTTTTTATTTTATTTCTTCAAAACTACGTAATCGATTGACTTGTTCTTCAGATATTTTGTAGACGTATTTAAGATACATTTAATAAAAAAAAAATCATAGTCCTGACGTTTTTTGAGGTACACAATTTTTACTATTTAAGTTTTTAAAATTTTTTCTTACTACCTGAGAGTTCGCACCAAATACAATGTGAAAGAAGTACAACAACAAAAGAGCGTATCTTCATAGCAATTACGCCCTTTTGTTGAAAAGCGCAGTTTATCTGCAATAAATAACTCAAAAACAGTTAATCCGATCTTGTTGAAAATAATTTTCGTTGATAGTATTACCTATTTAATTAAGCGTTATCATTGTATTTATATATTTTTCAGACACACGGTTTAGAAGATAGAGGGGGGGGGGGGGGGGGGGGGGGGGACACAATTTTGGCAACTTTCGGAGCGATTATTTCCAAAGATATTCACTTAATCAAAAACATTACTTAAAAACCTTGAAAATGTTTTTGAAAGAGCTACCACAAAGTTGATATTTCTTGAAAAAAAAATTTTTGCTTCTGTAACATGTATGGAGTGCCCCCCCTAAAAATATTTATTTTAGTTGTTTAATTACCAAATTAAATAGCGGCTTACACAAGACACCTATATTCCAAATTTCATCAATATCCATCGTATAGTTTTTGAGTAAAATGCCTGTGACATACGGACGGCCGGACAGACGGACGGACATGAGACATGACGAAACTATAAGGGTTCCTTTATAGTTTCGTCATGTCCGTCCGTCCGTTAGATTAAGATAAATTAATTTCATTCAGTTATCTTTGCCTCATAGTTGCTTTTGCCTCGATTGAGCTTATACGTTCCTCATAAAAAAATTGAATCGCTTTACTTACATCATAAAAAATCACGCATCATGTCTTTTCTGATATCTAAACCTGAACTTTAAGAAATATATTGAAATTCCTCGTTCAACAATAATCGCGGTAGGTATTGATGCGTCGCGCTAGGTGGGAATCGCACTTTGGTTTGAGCACATTAAGGGGGGTTTACTTTATCTTTGTTATAAAAAAATAATGAATTATTATCTTATTCGTCATTCTTTCTGAGAAAATACCAACAGTCTGTAAAATCGACTACGTATCTTTACTTATAAGTATCTTTGTGATATAGGTAAATGTGTCGCTCCCAAGCAAACGGTACCGACTGCCGATCGCCGTTTGCCAATAAATACGAAATTTGTTTGCATTTACAGATTAATCTCTCCATTTAGCCAGCGACGAAGTGCCTTTTGCTTGGGTACGTTACAAATAAATTCATGAATGTTAGAAATATCTTAACGTTATCGATTGTGTTATTCATTTAATAGATTTCTATAGAAATTAAAATATCTCTTCCAACTCATGTTTATCACTATGCATACGCCTACGCCACCTTCACTTCATATCTTTCGCTCGTTCAGAATAATTAAGCGATAATTACTGAGCCCATTTAGAGCCGGCTTCGTGCAAATAAAAATACGAGTAAACATTTAACAAATATAGGTACCTACCTTATTTCAAACCTTTGCACCTTTTGGCAGATTCGCGTTCTCATTAACAACTCGTTATTCTATTTATTTTTGAACTAGGTAACAGTTAATTGGGTGCAAAGATGAGCGCTGGGCGCTCGGCGGCCGCGGCTGATAACGAGGCAGTTTATATGCGACGGCGGCGATCGCGCGCGCCAGTCCCGCCGCCATGCCCGCCTGTGCGCCCGAGTACGGTCGTCTTGCGCGCTCCAACACGGAGCTCGTGTTCTCTCCGCGCGTCAAGCGCTGCTCGCACCAGCCGCCGCCCTTCACCGCACTGCGCCGGTCCTTCTCCTCGACCTTCTCATTGATCCCCGAGGAGCGCGCCATCTCCCCGGAGCGCCCGCCGCCGCTGCCGCGCATCGTCAGGATCCTCACCTGGGGGCCTCGACTATTTTTCCGACCGCTCTTCGCTCTACTAAGCGTCATCGCGCACCCGGCTTGGAAGCAGATTCTCGTTGTGTTACCGACCCTTTGGATAGCTGCATCACTGTTTATTTTCTGGAAGTGCATACAGTGCCCTATTGGAGTGATAAAAATGATTGCGCGTGCTCTTCGTTCAGAGAAATTGGCTAAGCAGAGAACCGTCCTCATTAGTGGTGGAAGTTCTGTCCAAGCATTACACTTGGCGAGGAATTTCCATTCGGCAGGTGCGAGGGTCGTCGCCTTCGAATTAGAGGACCAGTTTACGTTGTTGAAGTATTCTGCAGCAGTTAACAAATTCTACACAGTCCCTCGACCCAATCCGGCGGATCCGCTGGCATATGCGCGCACGTTACGTGAGATAGTGGACCGAGAATCGGCAGTGTTCTATGTGCCCGTAAGTTCCTCGACCCCGGCTTATTATGACGCACTCGCCAAACCGTATCTAGAAGTAATGGGTTGCCAGTGTTTCGTGCCTTGTGCTCGTGACGTCGTAACTTTGGATGACCCTTTGGAGCTGATACGCGTGTGTCGCGCGGCCGGTTTGGCGACACCGGAGTTTTGGGTAGTGGCCAGTGAGCACGATGTTCGTTCATGGTACGAGAACTGCGCTTCGAGGGAAGGTCGGTATTATATCGCTAGCGCTGGAGCACGAGGTGCCAGAGATCGGCTGCGCTTCGTCATGCCGGAGGACAGATCAAACTTCAGATTTACTCGCGACATAAGCGCCGAGAAGCCGTGGGTCATTCTCAAGGAACCTAAAGGAGAAAGAATTGTAACTTGCACGACTCTCAAGGAATCCCGAGCGGTGAACAATGTGACATGCCGCGTTGATTCGGTCAGGAAAGGATTGGTGCCGCAGAAAGATGAAGAGATCGATGCGTGGGTGCAGAAATTTGTGTCGTCATTGTCGCCAACGAGGCCTATGACTGGCCACATGTCATTCAGATTAGTACGCGAAGAAAGCTCAGCTAATGGGCAAGGGAACAGAATTGTTGCGATGGCAGCTCGCGTTGGAGTGTCGTTGCCTTACTTATGCCAAACATCGACAAGTCGATGTGGACACACAGCAACCGTGGGAAAAATATTGGATTCGGTGCTGGACACTCGTGAGGCCCTATTCGCCTTTTGGGACCCGCTGCCGTACTGTGCGTACTACCGCTCCAGGCGGCCCGAGGAGCGTCGCCCGCCCTCGCCAGAGCCCTGCAAGACGCCCCCCAATGTGCCTCTCTGAAGTGACCTCAGTGCTGGCATAACACTTATTATTTAAGACACTCTGTACCTGAAGAGTCATGAGTGAGCTCTCTGTTCGGCGAATGGCGGGTCCAAGTCGCGCTCTCTGTTGTTCGCCTGGATACCAGTGGATAGTTCCAGGGACGATACGACATTTTTGTAACTACTAAGTAGATACCCGTACCAAATGTTATTATTAACTTATACTAAGTATATTATCATGTTAGATAAAGGAATAATAAAAACACGGTCGACCAAAGTCAATATTTTATTTACGCCCGACATATTTATGTTCCGAAGTGTCATTGTTATAAATCACAGTCTGTTCCATTCACTCTGGTACATCATTAAGTGATAATGCGAAGTTGGTACAGTCGGCTTCAGTAAGGGTAGCCAAAATGTCTGGCCGTTCAATTGTCTATTCTTCTTACTTTTACAAACCACCTAGCCACTATAAGTTAACCATATGGCTTTATAGTGCCTACACAAAAGAAAGCGATCCCTCTAAGGTGGGTTTAGACCAAACCAAACGAACAAAGAGCTAGAACCAGAGTAGAGCATTCATTCTTGATCTTTTAGTGTAAACATAAAGTTCGTTCTCAGCCTTTACACCACACGACTATCAGCGAGCAAGAATGCAACCTAAAACAAGTGCAGCACGGATGTCCGTCTATTTCTGCCCTGGCGCTCCGTTGGTACATAAAAAAACTAAACAGCATACACGTGCATCTCTGGCATAAACTATTATTATTCCAGACAGTACTTAACTTACGCCATGGTCGGAATCATTTCACGGCCCACGTTACCAGCGCCAATTACCTACCGGTAAGCAAAAAATATCTCGCTTCACTAATTTCTGAGATTATCTCAAAGGCACAATGCTACATCAATTACGCGGCTAACTGTTTATAAATAGTGGGTATGTTCCAGACCTACGAGCGAGGAGGAACAAAATTGATGTTTTGCTCGACTTGGCGGGGGCACTGCCGTGCCCCCAGATATGAATGTTACTAAGTACCTATACCATAGGTACCCAGTTGTTCCGTATACTACCTTTACAGTCGGAGGACCTTTATCTGAACTTGTGGCATAACCGGTTATCTATTTTCGTCACAATTCCTGAGCAATAAGCAGGTGCCCCATAATCGAATAAGACTTTTTTCTCACAGTTTAACCGGTCTCGGGTTCTGAACCCCGCTATTAAGTGAATTTGTTGTACAGTCAGCCTCAAAAGTAGCTGGAAATTCGTTTGCGGCCTCGCTTGGTACTAATCTATCCAGTTACTTTTGTGGCTGGCTGTACACTTACGTGCCAGTATATTATATGTTTACAAAACCTGTTTTTGTAAACAGTCATGAGCATGAGTTACTTAATGACTGAGTGCATTAAGATGATACCTAAGATTAAAATTATATTAACCGGCCTTGCTAAGTGCTCCACTTTGAAGTAGTTTCCAGATAAGAAATTCGACACGCAAAAATGTAGGTAATTTTCATACATCGCACGCTACGCGTACGGAAAAAGCCGCTTTCTGGCCAAGTGCAGACATAAAATGATGTATACAACACGGGAGGCAATAAAGAAAGCCCTCGATCGCATATTTACGTCCCTCGCTTGCAGCTTGGGCCGGAAACATCTGCGATCTCGGCCTTTCTTGTTTTACCACCCTAGTTTATACAACTACTACACCCTAGTTTGTACTATAAAAATAACAAACAATTGGAGGTAAGTGGGAATTAAGTTTCTTCCTGTAGTTTTGGAAAATAGATAGTTTTGTAACAACGCGCCTTCGAAACTTTGAAAGACAAGTAAAATAATTACAATGAAAATGCTGACACAGATAATTTTTTTTGAAATAAAATAACAATCACATGTCATTGATAGCGTTAAGGATTGTTAATGCTATTATGAGTAGGTATTACTAACTTCCAGCTGGTCAATATAAAGAAATTCGGGATGTTTTAATAATATTTAACGGGGATTCATCTATATGAAAAATCTCTCCACATTGTTCCAATACTGTGCTGTGTGGACATTTTGTCGACTTGTTTGGATATTAAAATGTAGGCGATGATCTTACTTAGTGACATTGGAATCTAAAACTTTTTATTTTTCAAGGATGCCATTTTCGTTGATCGTCATCAAAGAAGGAGGCTCAGATGCCGTCACTGCTGTTCCCGGTGGTTCGGTGAATAATGACTTACTATACTAGGTAGCCAAGGACGAAAAAAAAGTATGAAGTAGAGACCTTAAGAAGTAATGAAAATATTGAAAATACTGTTTACGAACCCAAATGGCGGAGACAAAAATGTCGAGTAAAACTTTCGATATTTTACTAAGTTGACGATAAAATGTTGAACAATGGCGAAAGTGTTTTGTTCTGCGATTCATTTTTCACTAATAGGTATATTAGGCGTTGTATAAACGCATGTTTGGCGAGTTGAAAGTTAAAAAATGTACCAAGTGTCTTTGAGATAAATAAATTAAAAAAAATTAGACATTAACTCATGCGGCTAGGGAATCTCGAACCGAGATTAGCGATTCGAGATCTCGTTCAAAAAATATAAGTTAACCGTCAGACTTTCGAGATCGAGATTTGACAAACTAATTAAATATGAGTTAATTTGTGTTAATTTTGAAATTGCCAAATAATTTAGTACATACTAACTATTTTTGACAAGGACTCAAACGACTTACTAAAAATGTAGGGTTAGCGAACAAAAATCATATCAATAATTTTGGGTAGGTAGGTACGCTACGTCCGTCCGCTCGATTCTTTTGCACAGAGCGCGCCACTATGCTCATATCGTCGGTGAAAACCGGCCGCACACAGTAGCACCATGTAGTACTGCCCGAATAACACGAATCTAGCCTCAAAAACATTAATCAACTCGAAATAATTCATACGTACACATCAGTCTTTCAATCTCTTTCGAGATCTCGAAAATGATAACCTAGATCTCGATCGAGATCGCAAGAATCGAGCTTTCCTGCTGTCGAGATTGAATCTCGAAAATTTGCACGAGATCTCGCGAGATCGAGATTGCATTCCCTGCATGCGGCACTATAGGTACTTTGAGAACCACTGACACAATTATAAAATTATGACTGGTTGTCTAACAAGAATTATTCAATACTTTTCAGCAACTGGTTACCAAACTCAGTTGCCATCGCGGCCGGAGGGCCAAATAGTGGTAGTAACATTGTGTACCTACATTTTGTTCCGGAACATTTACATGTCAAGTGCACACAGTCACAAACTCGATACTATGTTCCTAAAAATTACTCTATGATATTAGGTAGCAACGTTTAAAAACTGTGTCTTAACACAATATCCAACATCTTGGTACTTCGAAATGTGTTTATAATGTTACCACCTATTGCTACCAGATTAATATGTGCTGTTTATATGTGGTGGAACCGTTTCAACTCTGCGACTACTTTTAGGAATTTGTGACCACTATTGATTTTTTGCGGCCAGAAATGGTTGTATGGGCAGCTACTTACTATTATAAAATTCATTTTAATAACATTCACCGGAAATAATATATGATTACCATGACCTAATTAAAATAAAGTGGTGTCAGATATTTTTATACCACCTATTTCATCATATAAGTACTATTGCCGGCAACTGTACAGACCTAAAAGTTTCTAGTTTCTACTGTAACGTTCCAAAGTCTCTGCAGACATACAAATGAAATACATGACTTATTAGCCTTGTTGAAGAGATCCATAGTTCGGTATTCACATGTCAATACCGTATTTGCTTGCATGCCGGCGCTCCCCAATCCATCGCTAGAATCACGCAGCGAATTGCAATCGCTTAACAGATAACCCCTTGCACATGCATGTGATCGCTTTATCTAATCCAAAGCGAGCTATCATGCTAAGTTACCACTTGTTTACCACGGGCAACTATCTCGTTCTACAGTCGTATGTGAAAGGGAGCGAGCAATGTTATCAGGTTGGTCGTCTTTAGGAGTTTGAACCTCTGAACTGGAAACGGACTGTGGCGGTCAGGATTTCTCTACTAATGAGTCAAATCAGTGTGATTTATTTAATGGTCCTGCACAGTAATCCTTTCTCATATACTTAGTACAAGTGCGTTATACGTTTGAGGTGGGTTATAATACATTTTTAATTTTGTATAAATTATTAAGTCTTGCAACGACAAGGGAGGTATCAGAAGTAAAGAGTGATCAGCAGTTCTTAGCTTAGGTAGATACCTTGGGATCCTAGGTTTTCTATTTAGAGCATTATTAAGCGTAAGAATTGGAATAAGTAGCGTGTTTGCTCTCGATAACGGCTGAAACATATTAATTGTGCTGCACTTGATATCGTATCTTCGTCCGGGTCAGCAGACTGTCGACCAAAGATCACACTTTTCTCTCGTGGAAAAATTATTGAAAGTCTAACCGATTAGCTAATACCAACTAATGTTATATCTTAGTAATAAAAATAATTTAACAAATACGTTTATAACTACTTAATGACACGTTTAGCTTAGTTCCCAGTGACACCGCCTATGAAACTAGAGGTCCCGGTATCAAATCCTGGTAAGGGCAAAAGGTATTTGTGTGATGAGGATGAGGATTTGTTCCCGAGTCATGGATGTTTTCTATCCGTATGTATTTATCTAAATAAGTAGGTGTATATCGTCGTCTAGTACCCATAGTATATACTAGCATTGCTTAGTTTCGGACTTAGTCGATTTGTGTAGAATTGTCGCCCAATATTTATTTTACCTAACGCCACACTTGGCGGTAAAAACTATAATAGCAACGATAAGTATTTGCCGTTTAGAGGGTTCAGTAGTCTCCTAGGAACCCTTACAGTTTCATTATGCCGCCCGTATGTCTGTCTGCGGTAGGGTTTCTGATTTCTCGAAATATTTTTTTCTCGAGTTCCGAGATTTCTCGATGCCAATTTCTCGAGTTTTAATCGGGTCTTGAGTCTTATTACAAAAGGGGGCAGATTTGTTAAAATTTTATGAAATAAAGCAATATTATTCGTTGGCGGTTCATTACGACGTAATTCCACTGTTTTACTCATTACTTTGACATAATTCCATATTGATACTAAGAAAATTCTAAGAATTACGTAAATTTATTTAATACAAAACGCCCAATTCCCACTTTTACCAAGTATCGATAAAACTAAATTTTGTAATGATATAAAATACTTTTGAAACAAAAATATCTGTTTCAAACTGCATAGGTACCTACGATTTCAATATATAATAGTTTCGGTCGTTTTCCCTGGTCGAATTGCCTGATGAACAATTTTGACTTATTTTCACATAAAAACTCAGTTTTAGGAATTATTAGACTAGATCATTTTGAATAAGGCATTTGCCTGCTGTACTTAGTCAAAATGAATTACGAGTACTTCCGCTTTTAAATCTGCTTTCGAAAATTTGCAGAAATTAACTATACATCACCTATTTAGCGTTTCATACCATTTTGAAAAGATCCCGTTGGCACCCTTTGGGTACGGAACCCTAAAAATATACAAGGGTGTTAGAGTTTTAGATGAATTGGTAATATAATATTATGTTTATGATATTCGGTGGTTGGTAGCGAACTGGTAACAATTTTGCATTTGCGATAGGTATTTTCATTGCACTATCTATATTAATAATTTAGCCGGGCCCTACGGTAGACCTGAACGAAAAGCGTCTCAAAAATTAAAGCGTAAAAAAATAACACTTTCGAATCGACAACTTATATTCGCAAAATTCGTATAACGCAGAAATAAGCGTATAAAGATGTAAAATAATGCGAATAATACCAAAAACAGTCGGCCATGTTTGCTTGCGTCAATTCGAGTTCGTTCGGAAATTGTCACAGTTTAGTGCGATGCGGGGTACGTAGCATGCGACTATAATATAACTGCGGGCGCGGCTGTACATACTTGGCATGGGTAAGAAACCCGTTTTTTATTTTAATTAGAATAATCATACGTTTCCATAATTTTATTTCAAAGAAAACAATCTTTAAACGGGAAAATATTAATAAGTTACTGACATAACTGAAAAATAATATAATAATATTGTACAATATTATTGACACATAACCCAAAAAAAGTAACAAACGTTGGCAAAGGTGTCAGATAAATTTCTAAACGAAAAAAAAGGAATAGGCACATTTGTTTTTAATCCCTCTGATGGTGAAGTGGTAAGTTAGGGCGAAACTCTGTAGGGGCTTTTTAAGTTTTCTTAAATTTATTCTGAAATCAAAAACAAATTAAATTATACCCGTTTTTGGTACAAAGATAGAAATTTGAAAATCAATGTTTATCATTTAGGTGAAAACAAAAAAATTACCAGGCGTTTGAAATATTCGACCATAATAAAGATAATGCAGGTCTGAATGTTTTTACGGTTATGGTGTGACTCTGTTTGTCTGTCCGTCTCTCATAGGTCAGTCAGATATCTCAAACGATTGCTGCGATCGATTTGAAATTTGGAATAGTTTTAAAAGTCGCTAACCTGAGCTACCTACTGGACATAAAAAAAATCTCTTATACCTTTTTTTACTTTTTTTAGGGGGCCGAAATGGGAGGTCGAAAATTTCAAGTTGTGCTATTGTTTTAAGTGGGGTATCAAAAGGATGGAGTTTATTTGTAGATTCCAATACCATTTTAAGTTTTTTTCTTAAGCATTTACTTTTAGATTTAGGACGAAAAAAGTTCAAAAAAATACCATTCCCCTCCTTCCATTATTAATACATATCTTCGAAGTTACTGAACACAAGAATCTGTAATAATTGTCAATAATTAATATCAACCTAAATATTATTTAAAAAAATAACGGTTTTCCTAACTTACACAGTTTTTTAGAAATTTGGAAAAATCGTAACACTTACTTATTTGCTCCTACTAAACTAAGCGCCATACAGTTTGTCTTAAAATATTCACGCATCTATTTACGAGTTTTTCATGTTTGAGGTAGGAATAAGAACGTTCAAATATGATTTCAAAAATTTATTTTCTACCTACGGGGAGCAACAATGCCGGTTAATTTTACCTCCATAAGATGATTCCGTAGTTTTTGAAGAACATGGTAAAATTAATAAGACAAAATTTAAGGTTTGTCAAATCACGCACGCAGCAATCAAACCCAATCAGGAACGTAGTAAGCGTAAAAAACTGACAGAGCGGGAGGGCCTATATAATCCGGCACACGAGGCATTCTAATCCGGCCCGCGTATAGAAGCCTCCCCTGCCTGCACAGTAAAGTACCTACAGATGTGAGACACACAGCACCCCCAGGACGAAAAAGATTATACGTAACTTCAAGTCGACCATGTCATGTAGCCCGCGCGACATTTTCAAAGGTGCTGTACGGCCCTCTGGGAAAAAAGTTTGGAAACCCCTGATGTGAATGCTTACCCCTTAGGTTGAAGTAAGACTACGCCGGCCACGTCTGTAGTAAGTATCCACATAGGCGGGCTAAACTGGCTTCGAACTGGGTGTGACATGTTGAATGGACAGGACCGGACTGGGCTCCGACTCCCCACGAGTTCGGGGCCCAATAACAACAACCACAAGCCGGGGGCCCGGCCCGTGCGGGCCCCGCGGCGGCTAGGAAAACTGGAAAACACCACCTTAACTATATGGCCAGTCCGACGACGCTAGAACAGGCCGCGGCGAAGATAGTGGGACGACCTGAATGTATTTCTTAACGGCTGTCCAAAGTTAGGTCGGGACCGGGACGGCTGTCATATTTTGGACGAGGGCTTAAATTAAATATTTAGACCATGTTGGGGTGGGGTGAGCCTGAGGTACAGGCTGGGTGGCGAGGACGTAGCATGCCACGGTGAAAATAGCAGGACAACCTAGACGTATTTTTAACGGCTGGTCAGGGTGGTCCTTTGGACCAGAACCATTGCAAGCGGGATAGATTTGCCCTTCAGCTTCAGTGGGACATTAATAATTAGACTTAAAAAATAGGATTTGGCTCTAGAAGGGGTAAAATTATGAATAGGAATCTGTTATTTCAGATATTTGAAAGTAAAACTTGGTATATAAATTACATACCTAATACATTAAATATTCGTGATGTTCCCTCAATTTCAACAAAACATAACTACATAGAGAACCCACTTTCTTAGATGTCGGTTAAAAATAAAAGGCTTCGAAAGATAAATAACAAAATGTACCTAATTGAAAAGATTCTTGGTAATGCTATTTCTAAGGAGGTGAAAGGGTTAAATGGGGTTTGTAATTTTTTACATTTTACCCGGGCGAAGCCGGGTTTTCAGCTAGTCTATATTAATAATTTAGCCGGGGCCTACGGTAGACCTGAACGAAAAGCGCCTCAAAAATTAAAGCGTAAAAAAATAACACTTTCGAATCGACAACTTATATTCGCAAAATTCGTATAACGGAGAAATAAGCGTATAAAGATGTAAAATAATTCGAATAATACCAAAAACAGTCGGCCATGTTTGCTTGCGTCAATTCGAGTTCGTTCTGAAATTGTCACAGTTTAGTGCAGGGGCACGTAGCATGCGACTATAACTGCGGGCGCGGCTGTACAAACTTGGCATGGGTAAGAAAACCATTATTTATTTTAACTAGAAAAATTATACGTTTCCATAATTTTATTTCAAAGAAAACAATCTTTAAACGGGAATATAATTAATAATTTACTGACATAATTGAAAAATAATGTAATAATATTGTACAATATTATTGAAACATAACCCAAGAAAAAGTAACAAACGTGGGCGAAGGTGTCAGATAAATTTCTAAACGAAAAAAAAGGAATAGGCACATTTTTTTTAATCTCTCTAAAGGTGAAGTGGTAAGTTAGGGGCGAAACTCTGTAGGTAGCTTTTTAAGTTTTCTTAAATTTATTCTGACTTAAAAAAACACATTAAATTATACCCGTTTTTAGTACAAAGACATAAAAGTGAAAATAAATGTTTATTATTTAGGTGAAAACACAAAATTAACCAGGCGTTTGAAATATTCGACCATAATACAGATAAACTTGAGGATGCAGGTCTCAATGTTTTTAGGGTTCCGTATCATAATGGTAAAAAAGAAACCCTTATGGTGCGGCTCTGTCTGTCTGTCCGTCTCTCACAGTCAGATATCCTAAACTATTGATGCAATCGATTAGAAAATTGGAATAGTTTTAAAAGTCGCTAACCTGAGCTACTGGGCGTAAAAAAATTCTAATACCTTTTTTACTTTTTTTAGGGGGCCGAAATGGGAGGTTGAAAATTTCAAGTTGTGCTATTGTATTAAGTGATATTTTTTAGAAATTTAGAAAAAATCATAACAAATACTTATTTGCTCCTACTAAACTAACCGCCATACAGTTTTTCTTAAGTTATTCACGCATCTACTTACGAGTTTGTACGGAACCCTCGGTGCGCAAGTCCGACTCGCACTTGACCGGTTTTTTATCATGTTTGAGGTAGGAATAGGAACGTTGAAATATGGTTTTCGAATTTTTTTTTCTACCTACGGGAAGCAACATAGAGGATGCCGGTTAATTTTACCTCCAAAAGATGAGTCCGTAGTTTGTGAAGAACATGGTAAAATTAATAAAACAAAATTTAAGGTTTGTCAAATCACGCACGCAGCAATCAAACCCAACGTACTAAGCTGGGAGTGAAAAAAAAAACCTACAGAGTTCGGAACATCACGCTGCGCACCGCAATCTGCATTGATGATGTAGATGCTAACCCCTTAGGTTGAAGTAAGACTAGGCCGGCCACGTCTGTAGTATGTATCCAAATAGGCGGGCTAAACTGGCTACGAAGTAGGTGCGACATGCTGAATGGACAGGACCGGACTGGGCTCCCTGACTTCCCACGAGTACGGGGCCCAATAACAACAACCACAAGCCGGGGGCCAGGCCCGTGGGGGCTCCGCGGCGGCTAGGAAAACTGGAAAACACCAACTTAACTATATGGCCAGTCCGACGACGCTAGAACAGGCCGCGGCGAAGATGGTGAGACGACCTGAATGCATTTCTTAACGGCTGTCCAAAGTTAGCTCGGAACCGGGACGGCTGTCATATTTTGTATTTCAAGAACGAGGGCTTAAATTAAATATTTAGACCATGTTGGGGTGGGGTGAGCCCGAGGTACAGGCTGGGTGGCGAGGACATAGCATGCCACGGTGAAAATGGCAGGACAACCTAGAACCTAGACGTATTTTTTAACGGCTGGTCTGGGTGGTCCTTTGGACCAGAACCATTGCAAGCGGGATAGCCTTCAGTGGGACATTAATAATTAGACTAAAAAAATGTGCTTTGGCTCCAAAAGGGGTAAAATTTTGAATAGGAATCTATTATTTCAGATATTTGAAAGTAAACCTTGATATGTAAATTACATACCTAATATATTAAATGTTTGTGACGTTCCCTGAATTTCAACAAAACTTAACTACATATAGAACCCACATTTCTTAGATGTCGGTTAAAAATAAAAGGCTTCGAAAGTTAAATAACAAAATGTACCTAACTGAAGAGATTCTTGGTAATGCTATTTCTGACGAGGTGAAAGGGTTAAATGGGGTTTGTAATTTTTTACATTTTACCCGGGCGAAGCCGGGTTTTCAGCTAGTAATCATTATATTGTTGTGTTTAGTACCTTTTATTTAAATAAAAAAACAATACCTAAAATCTCCCTACATGATAATTAAAACTAATAAATAAACTAAAAGGGAACAGATGTGTGCATGCGAGTTATAAACTTTTGGGGCCTTAAATGTAATGTAAGTTTATGACCACGGCTTATTTTAGGGTCAGCGCGAGTGATAAAATGAATTAATTAAAAAAAAATTACCTCCAAAATCCATGAACACGCGTGCACTTTGACGTTAAAAAACAATAAAAACCAGCAACTAGAAAAGCAAGAGCAATTAAAATTTGAAACTCGAGAATTCTCGAGTTCCGATCATTTTTTTTACGACGAGGTTTTAAATTATAAAATAAAAAATTAATCATAACCTGGAAACAAGGCAAATATGACGTTTGACTGACAGTATGTGTCTATGGTAAACTTTTGTTTGTTTTTGTGTTGTTTTTATACTGTCAGTCAAACGTCATATTTGCCTTGTTTGCAGGTTATGCCTTGTTTGTATTTTATATTTTCAAAAACCTAGTCGTAGAAAAAGTATTGTATGCAACGTTGTATAATTAAGTCAAAAAACGCTCATTGCGTCTCTATTTGCGATACTCGCCGCATTCGCGGCTCGTATCGCAACTCACGCAATTCGCATTTTTTAAACCTTCTTATGCAACTGTTGCATAACAATGTCTACGACTTGCGTTCAAATAACGTACTTATTAAAGTCAGCGGCGCTGGGCAATATACGGGAGCTACGGGTCTATGCGCGAGAGGAGTAGGTAACTTAATATTTTTGGTACGGAATCCTATGTGTGCGAGTTCGACTCGCTCTAGGCCAGTTTTGATTTCGACACACCAGCAGAGTTTCAGAGATGGCCGAATGGCGAACGCTTCAGAATCTTCTATATACCTATGTAGAGATTAACTAAACCGCAGTGTACCTATTCTAGCCTTAACTTAGCAAAGTTGCTGTGCAACAGGAAGGTACTTAAGATATGTATAAATGCAGACGTCTTTTTTAATAAAAACACTGCTTCCCAACAGAAATATGTTTATTTAACCCAAAACCCAAGAAAATAGTAAGCGCACACAAAATTAAACCGTCCTTAACCCAACTTGTCATTTGTCGATCTCCCCCTACCTTCATTCGTTCATCTCATTCGTCATATCTGTTTCATTCGATGAGCTGTCAATCCATCAGACTTCTTCATTCCTACAGTCGGCCGTCCTGCATCCTAGCCTGTCCTCAGGCACACCTTAATTTACAATAGCGACTCTCAAATCACTAAAACTTAACATCTTAAATTTAGCAGTCACAGATTGAAACAGTTGCAGTTATAAAGCTCTACTTTTACCATCTACACAATTCTATAACAATCTAATCAAAGTTCTATATTAGCTCTCATGCGACAGCTAAATATAGACAATTTTAAAACAAACCATATACGTCATCATTAACATTTAAAAAACAACTAGGATACCTAGTAAGACACACAGACAGGATAATATGATAGTAACGTTGTTACCAGAACAGTCGGTTATTTTGGTAGGTAGGTATAGCAAAAAACTTTACCATGTGGTGTAGAGTTCGCTGAACCCCAGGCCATGGCTTCATAATGTCAGGTGACGTCGACGTGCGGGCTGGCCCTTCTGTCGAACAGTCTATCTTCTCTACATCATACCGATCTTGCCCTCTGACTGCTGTTACCCTGTATGGTCCGAAAAACTTATATACTTAGTCTTCAACTTAAGGCATGTACCATACTGCGTCCTTAGAATAGCACCTTTATCATCAATATGCATTGAGGTATAAAGTAGTACATTATACCTCAATGTCAATATGGTATAGTCTACTTTCTTTAAGCTTCTTATTGTACGTCGCTCTATTTTCCTGTTAAATCTTCATAATCTGCCTCTGAGCCGATTGCCTTAACTGCTCTCTCACTTTAATATGACTGTTGTAACACTCTTGTTGTAACAATTCATATATCTGGACGTCGTCCTTAGTACGCATCTTCGTTCCCAACATAAGCTCGAAAGGCGTCGTGTCGATACTTCGTTGATACGTAGAGTTGAGTGCCGTCTGTACTCTCGTCACGTGATGGTACCACAATCCTTGTTCTGAAATACAAAATTTAGTTAATACAGCTATAATGATTCTGTGGATACGCTCAACCTGACTGTTTCCTCTCGGTACGCCCGTCGTAACAAGTATATGTTGAATCTCTTCTGTGCTACAATAATCTTTGAACTCATTACTTGTAAAAGCGGTCAGTTATCATCCTGACGGGGTTGCCAAACGTCTGTTGGTGCATCCGGAGCTTATTAAGTGTCTTCTTGGCCGTCGTGCCTTTAGTCGGGTACACCCACACGAACTTCGTGAATGCATCTACTACAGTCAATCGGCAATTCCTTAATGTAGTCTTTATCAATAATTTCCATCATTTTCTTCTTGGCGAAATGCCCTTTCTCATGCACATTCTTTATGATTTCATACTCCATACTTTCTTTATGATTTCATACTCCATACTACTTGGCATGACCAACTTGATTCCTTTATACAATACGTCGTTTTCTATACCATAATCTAAGTATGGTTTCTCTTTTAAAATCTCTCGGATGGCCACTAGGCCGCCGTCTTGCTCTTGCGCATTTTTAATTCTCTCGTGGAGCTCTCTGGTGACCACTCCGACGTATGGGGATCTACTCAGTGCGTCTACGTGTCTCATCTGTGATCCCGTGCGGTGTTCTACCACATAATCGTATTCTTGTAGTACTAGAGTTCATCTCATTCGTCATATCTGTTTCATTCGATCAATCCATCAGACTCATTCATTCCTACATAAATATAACTTCACTAGATAGTACCCATAGGTAGTACCTATAGGTAGATCTCCCCTGTGAGCTGGATAGCTAATATTAGTACATTTTACGTCTACGTACTCTTGCAGTCAAGTTAGTACTGTGATGCGACAAATCCGGTTGCCTCACCTTTGGCCTAGTCCTCAAGTCTGTTCCTGTTTGTTTGCCTCGTCTAGACGATAGTGGACACGCGGTAGATATCGTAGCGATATCAAGAACTGCGCACATAGTTGTTTAAAATTACGTTACATTGTCTGCCAGGACGGCTGGTAATATTTTTGTGCCATTCGTTTGATTTGTCACGTGATTATCCCTTGGTAGTGGCGGAAGTAGGGAGATAGGTACGGAAGGCAAAATGCCACAAGACAAGCTCCCGACCGACCCCCCCGGCCCCAGAGGGCATATGCGCATAGAGGTTGTTGACTTTTTTCTGCATTGAGGAAAGGAGGGTCCCATTTCATGAATTTGCTACGGGCCTATTTCAGTTTGGTTTTAGGGACATCCTGTATGTACAATCAAACAGAATTTTGTGAAATGTTTTTCCTGTCGGACGCACCTTCTTACTTTGTTTTCGCACCAGTGTTAACGTTGGAAATGTATGAATGAACAAAATTACCACCATTTCGATAGTGATTATTTTTCATGTTTATGCAGAAACGTGTGGCTCGGCACTGGTAGATTTTTTCCTCTAAAGTTGTGCGAGGGTGTAGAGCGACTCTATAATCTCTGATGAATAGTCAGCCTATCGGTGTTTTTGCGACGGAGTTCATTTATGTGACGATCTCAAATGCTACTTATATCTGTCGCCGCCAACTAGCTTAATTAGCCATTTGGTTAACTGCCTAACCTTTTCATTAAACGGCGCCGTTTAATTAAGTGCCTAGATGAACATGGGACCGTCTAGCCTACTACTACTTTACTAAACTACTTTCGTTCGACAACATTAAATAACCCGCCTAGCCGAGTCCGTCAAATTTTAGTTGTATAAATCTATTCTGTCCTAGAACCTGACCTAACACGGGGTCGGGAGGGTGGAGTCCCCCATCAGGGGGGCTCGGGGAGCGAAGCCCCCCGCATGGAAAAACTGAAAAAACTCCTTTTTAGGGTTCCGTAGCCAAAATGGCTAAAAAGGAACCCTTATAGTTTCGTCATGTCCGTCCGTCCGTCCGTATGTCACAGGCATTTTACTCATAAACTACAAGACGTATACTGATGAAATTTGGAATATAGATGTCTTGTAGATGCCGCTACTAAGTTTGCTAGTTAAATAATAAAAATAAAAAAAATCTAGGGGGGGCACTCCATACTTGTAACAGAAGCTAAAAAATTTTTTTTTCAGCAAACGTCAACGTGATGTACATAATTCGATAGTTCTTTTAAAAACATTAGAAGGTTTTTATGTACTTTTTTTTGATTAAGTGAATACTTTCGGAAATAATCGCCCCTAAAGTTGCATAAATTGTGTGCCCCCCCCCTTTAACTTTTAAACCGTAAATCCAAAAAATATGAAAAAAATCAGGAAGGTAACGCTTAATAAATACATTCAACGAAAATTATTTTGAATAGTAACGAATAAACCGTTTTGAAGTTATTGCCGTAAAACTTTTCGACCAAAAGGTATTAAGTGCCATGGAATTACACGGCATTTAAGACCTTTTGCCAGTTGTTTATTTTTAGCTTTATTTTTATCTGTAGCACATTTCCTTATAGATACGGCTATGGAACCCTACACTGAGCATGGTCCGACATGCTCTTGACCAGTTATTTTAGGTTAGGTTTGTTAATCAGCTTGTGACCCTCAGAGCAGAAATAGAAGTCCCAGCGGAGCTTCGTCGACCTGCTGCGGGTCATAGTTATTTAGAAAGAAAACCCTAATCAAAGCCTATTTTCGCCCTACTAAACGAACGGCCTAAGCATTGGCCAGCCATATCGTTAATTGATACATTGACACATTGGCTAAATTTCATCCAGGCAGTTAAATAAATGGCGCCGTTTAGTGAAAAATCTGTGCGGAAAGAGAATAGGATTAATTTTGGGGGGCGCGTAATGCTTCTCTACCGTATTTTCTGTTCTGTGGCCATACTGGTTAGGTTAGTTCCGTTTTTCGCCACGCCTATTCTCTTTCCGCACAAACTCTACTTGGATTTATATTTTTAGGGTTCCGTACCAAAATGGTAAAAAAGGAACCTGGTGCGACTCTGTCTGTCTGTCCGTCTGTCACAACACGATATCTCAGGATCTACAGAATGCTATCGACTTGAAATTTAGATAGTGTTAAAAATCGCTAACCTATTGGACAGAAAAAAAAACTTATACCTTTTTTAGTTTTTTTTTAAAGGGGACCGTAATGGGATGGCAAAAATTAAAAGTAGAGCTATTACATCGAGTGGTATATCAAATGAAAGGGCTTAATGTGTTGATTTCAAAACTATTTTTATATTTTTTCTTAGACATGTAGTTTTTGATTTAATACAAAAAACGTTAAAAAAATACCATTCCCCCCTATTATCTCCGAAGTTACTGAATAGAAAAATCTGTAATAAAATAATTACCAATAACTAATATCATCCTAAATATTACAGGAAAAATAAAACGGTTTTCCTAACTTGCAGCGTTTTTTAGAAATTCGCAAACAAATTTATTTGCTCCTACTAAACTAACCGCAACATATGTCGATGTATAGGGACAACAGTTTTTCAATAGCAAAGTTAAGTTTGTCCCACCATGCAGTTTATCTTGAATTATCCACGTATCTACTGACGAGTTTGTACGGAACCCTCGGTGCGCGAGCCCCGTTTTATTTCCTATTCCTCCTCTGTGCCTTGCACCTCTGTGTATCCAATTGCCCATAGCCCATAGATATTGGTCGTTTGGGATAATCACATGGGATACAGACAAAAAATACAAATGTAGGTTTTTCTAATTCCATTAACATTATCTTATACTCCTATAAACAGGAAACAATTAGGGTTATATTACGTAAACGATATCTATAAATAGAAACATACATTTTAAAGATAAGTGATTAATAACGGCGTAGGTTCAGCCCAGGCGGGCCCTCTTGAAGGTTGCGATAAACGTGGCTATCTACTACAGCGTTTTTTACGTATTAAGTTAGATAAATGAGGTACCGTAAAACGGTCCTACTTTGCACCAAACTTTTCTCCAAAATTAGAAAATTCGAAATATAATTGTCAATTTTGAATTTTCGAACATTTTATAGGTATCAACATTCATAGATATCAAGAAACAATCCGTTAAATATGTTTATGCCACACCTGGCCATAAAGTGACTTTTTCCGCACGCTGCGCGTACGGAAAAAGCCGCTTTCTGGCAAAGTGTAGACATAAAATTATGTACACAACACGGGAGGTAAGAAAGAAAGCCCTCGATCGCATATTTACGTCCCTCGCTTGCAGCTCGGGCCGCAAACTTCTGCGATCTCGGCCTTTCTTTGTTTTACCACCCTAGTTATGTAATATACTATTTCGGGGTTGGAGCACCAAGTAGCACACAAGCTGTATAAAAGCTTATACAGCTCTTATAGCGCCTAAACTGGGGGTATAATAGCTGTATAAGCTTTAATACAGCTTGTGTGCTCCTATAGGAGCATAGTTATCCCAGTTGGAACAAAGTAGGACCGCTTTACGGTACATACCATTTAGTACTGTGGCATGGCGTTGCAGATGGAGTCTTCTGTGGGGGTGCGCCAAAGTTCATATAAAATTGCAAATTCGATTATTGGAACTCCGAAAATGTATCTCATAAAATTTTACAACCTAATGATCATTGTACATATTTATTTTTAGTCATAGTCATTGGAACTCCGAATGTATTATAATCATAATGTTGTTCAACATAAATAACTTTGTTACTATAATTTATGTATATATAATATTTCAATATAACGTTTTCAAGTAATAATATTTGGTGTAATATATATTTCAAAATATATCGCTGCTTAGTCATAATCTATTCGTATATATTTTTTCCAAGTTCACATTTTTAAGCAATAAGCTTTTGTATAATATATTTTTCAAATTATACTGCTATTTATAAATGACCCTAAAAACGAAACAGCTCCCAAAATAGGTAGGTTAGGGTTATTTTTTTTTATGACCCTAAAAACGAAACGGCTCCCAAAAATAGGTAGGTTAGGGTTATTTTTTTTAATGGCCCTAAAAACGAAACGGCTCCTAAAAATAGGTAGGTTAGGGTTATTTTTTTTGATGATCCTAAAAACGAAACGGCTCCCAAAAATAGGTAGGATAGTGTTATTTTTTTGATGACCCTAAAAATTAAACGGCTCCCAAAAATAGGTAGGTTAGGGTTTTTTTTTTTTGATGACCCTAAAAACGAAACGGCTCCCAAAAAATATGTAGGTTAGGGTTATTTTTTTTATGACCCTAAAAACGAAACGATACACGTTGTGAATAAATAATATAACTTCTAAACATTATGAGCAAAATGATTCTATGAAATAAGTTGAATTATGATTGCATATTATGCGTTACGATACACGTTGATTTCAAATTATATAACTTATAATCATTATGAGCAAAATAACTATATGTAATAACTTTATTAATTAAGTAATTCTTGCTAATAACATTATAGGTACAGATAACATCTAAATAATAACATTATGTGTACAAAAATTCGATTTTTTTATTATTATAGGCAATGTAAGTAGTAGTACTAATAAATATTAAAAAAAATTATGAGCAAAATTTTTCGGAGAAATGATGAGTATAGTCACAAATCGTTATTTGTATAAAAAATCGAAATACCAATTTTATATGAGCCAATATGGACCCCTTCTGTGGACTGATATTTTTTCTGCATGCATATTTAAGTCGGAAGACAGTGCAATATTATTATGACAAGGAGCTTACCTGATGATGAAGCCAAAAAGTGGCCATACGATCATTTAAATTGCATAAGATAAAACCATATCGTGTTTGGGCTCATTTGATTGGTTTTGATGTGCAGTTTGCGATAACGTGCAGAAAAAGGTACAGTCAGCAATAAAAGGCTATTTCAAAAATAAACATTTTGACGAAGTCTTTATCGCTCGCTGTATAAAAAGAAATTGTTCGGTAATATGCCATCTTACTTGAGAACACCCATTTAATCGTTATTTATTTTTTCTACTCCTGTACTTTTATCCGTCTTTTACTTCGCCACGAACACTAATATAAGAACATACATAATATGAGTTCAGAGAAGTCTATACTCTATTCCCCATAACAGCACTAGTGCCGCTATAGTCGCAAAACGATACTGCTAGCAGCCACAGACTTCTAAATCGAAGTTAAACTTAGGTCAAGGATTAAGCGCTCAATTCTAACTTTACGATAAAAATGCACAACTACCAACTTAACAAACAATTAAATTCCTACGGTTTTTAAGAAAAACAAAACTTAATTTCATTGATGTCAACATAAAAAAAAATATTTTTAATATCGTCACTGCGTGTCACTAGCGAGTATACGTCAAAATAAAAAAAGTTTACCATAGACACATACTGTCAGTCGTATGTCATATTTGCCTTGTTTGCAAGGTACTTAAGTTTAATTTCGTATTTTATATTTTAAAACCTAGTCGTAGAAAAAGTATTGTATGCAACGTTGTATAAAAACGCTCATGGCGTCTCTATTTGCGATATTTGCCGCCGCGGCGGCTCGTATCGCAACTCGCGCCATTAGCATTTTTTGAGCCTACTTATACAAAAGTTGCATAAAATACTATTATATCAATCAATTAAGGATTATAATAATGGGGCCTTAAAACAATAAGCGTGATGTTATGAACTAACTCCTCGACGAAAGTTTATTGGAAATTGGCTCTATATTTAGATATTTTAGATCAATTATTTACCTAAAACTTTAATTTTCTTTATTTATTTATTTTGTAAAATTTAATATTAAAATACATATAATTATTATTACACCTAAATACTTTGATAGAATCGATGACAAAAAGTACCAGAGCATCATAAAATTTTCGTTAAATGAGCATAAGTATATTCTTTATCAAAATTTTGGGGAGATGGACTTGACCAGGGCTCATCTGTTCCACTCTTTTGTTATTTCCAATGCCCTCTTTGAGCTAAATCGTCGACCTCGTTTGTAGTCACTATCTCTACTGGGTTCAGTCCACGTTCAGTCGCATGATGGTTCTGAATAAACAATGTAAGCTTCTGTAAAAAAAACCGGACATGTGCGAGTCGGACTCGCCCACCGAGGGTTCCCTACAAATTTGTACAGTAGGTAGGTAATTAAAGTACCCTATAAATTTTGATTCCCGTAGTAACTTAATTTTCTTTATGATTTAATTAAAAATGTATAGTTTTTAGATTTTTTCCTATACTTGTAGTATAAGACGGTATTATTTGCAAAATTTCATAGTTCTAAGTCAAAGGAAAGTACCCTTTGAATTTTGGTTTCCTTGAGAGTGTTAGAAAGGTCACTGGGCATTTTGTTCGGACATATGACCCACGGCGTACACAAACGAAATAGGGCTAGGTATGTAGGAAAATGTATCTGCTACTCAGTGGTATGAGTCGCATTCTTGTAAACCATGGGAAAATTGAGAAAAAAATAAAAATAATTTCTTATCATTATAGCATTTTTGCAATGAATTAAGTCAAAACTATCACTACATCGGACACATACTGTTGAATGACTTTTTTTTGCCGGTTGATACATAAAAAAAATACATATTTAGAAAAGTGAGATTAAATTCTCTATTTTAAAACTAATTTGGTCTCTGTACGCGAAATTTCGGAAAGGGGGTCAAAAACGCCCAATGACCTTTACGTTTTTTGCGGCATAAACGGCCGTATCTATTTCACGTTAACTTAGAAGTTTTACTGAGTAGGTATATGATTTTATTTTCAACTCGATATTTCCACGCGTTCCCGAGATAAAGGGTCCTGACAGACGGACAACGAAGTGATCCTATAAGGGTTCCGCTTTTTCCTTTTGAGGTACGGAACCCTAAAAAAATTACACGAGCTTTTATTGCCGACTCTATCTTGCCTTACCTTACCTCAAATGTACCCGAATACGTTGGATGTACGTAGGTACATATGTTGTTTAAATGATCCTATGGCAATCTTCCAGCTCCATTATCAGAACAGCTCCAATCTCATTTTAATAATTATTCCTTTGTCATCCAATTCACTTAAGGCATGTAAAATTTCAGCTCAATCTGAAATTGGGAAGTGGTTCGAACTTAATTTGCAGGTGAAAGGAAATAAAGGCTTGTAAAAAAGTGCACTAGAAATGGGTGTGCCGGCGCTAATTATATATAAATATAGGTAATATGGTTACTTACCTATAGTTTATTATACTGATAACAAGTGCAAAGCACGCCCCTATTTCGTGACAGGTGGTCTAGACAAAACAATAGATAAGCCCCGATAAAGGTGGATTTAGGTCTGTGTCAAGGCAGCGGAAGAGCCACTGAGTATTTTGATTTGATTTAATTTACTAGTCAATATGCTGGTATTAGGTGTATATTATGATTATTGACCAAGCAAGCGTGAATTGCGAGCGTAGTATCACCGTTTCAGCTTGGGCAAAAATGATTTCGTATGTCAGTCCGGATGTCCGGCTGTTCTCTAACTGTATTGTAATTCTATTTTTTGTCTACTTTGCTTTTAGTGTCTCTAATAGTAAATTACACAACTAGGGTGGTAAAATAAAGAAAGCCCGAGATCGCAGATGTTTGCGGCCCGAGCTGCAAGCGAGGGTCGTAAATATGTAATGATATAATGTAGTTCGCTAGTACTAAAATGCAAATTGTAAGTAATATGATGTATCTAATGTAAATAAAGAAGCGCAATTAAACGGTTGCCCAGTGTATTTAAAACAGAACAAGAATATATACTTACTGCAAGCATGACAGACAGTTTGTCTCGCTTAATGTCTGTAACTCACTGAACGAATAGATAGCCAAACTAATAATTAAACTCAGTCAGACCATATAAAACAAGCTGTTCTGAGAAGGTTACTCAATGTGTAATTAAGTACTGAAACTACGAATTAAACTGTCAACACTATATAAAACTGGACGAGGACTTGACTTAGTAGTTAAATAGATAGAACTTGGGGTACCTACAGTCGGTTGCCTCACTTAAGTATCCAGGCGCACGTACATTTATGTAAAGTCTGGCAAAAAAGAGTAGAAATTAAAAAGTGGCAACATCGTAGTGTCATCCCTTTCAAACCAATCTAAGAAAAAAGGGATGACTACAGTGTTGTCACTTTTTAATTTCTACTCTTTTTTGCCAGACTATATGCGCGCCTGGATACTTAAGTAAGCCTACCTACCTGCCTACATCAATAGTGTTAAGTGTTGGTGTTGGTGTGGTCGACTCTGCATAGTGTCTGCAATTTGTTTTCACCTGAAAACTACAAGTGCACCGAAATAAATTATAAAATTATAATTCATGGTAAATAAAATTACGAAAACAAAATTCAAACTTTGTTTTCGCAATTAGTTCGTTTCTCCGTTGAGTATCATTCATTAGAAATTAGCTTTTCTAACCTAGTCACAGCTTTTGAATTAAGTATTTAACTTACTATTTAAGTATGCTGTTAAAGAGTCTATTTTTTTACCTATAAAGTACAGTCAAGGGCAAAAATAAGTAAACATCACAAAATCTCATAAATATGTATATAAGTAACTATATTACTATGAAAGTAGAGTTGATGCGTTCGTATTTTTGAGACTTTGTGTGAGTTTATATATTTGCTCTTGACTGTAGGTACTAATGCTGAATACGACACCCTTATTGGTCCATTCGAATTAAGTACGTTAAGGCGGCTTTCACGGCGTGAAAGAAGTTATGTGAACGCCGGTTTATAACCAATAAGAAAAGACCATCTTCCCAGTACTTTATAGTTAAAAAAATAGACTATAGATTTGAGTTTGCTGATGTTAATTTATTTAGTGTATTTAATTTATAATCATTATCTCCCTGCCCTTGACCTATGTTCTCTATCATTCGTCGTTAAATGACTCACTCCTTTCTTTCTCATGCCTTCCTTTAACAATCCGTCCACCGCTTCTTTGGCCTACCAACTGCTCTCCGTGCCTCGACATTCATCCTTAACATTCTTTTGTCTCAGCATCTTAGCTGCGTGCACTCTTCTTTCATCCGCCACTTTCTTTGCCCACCATTCTCATCCATACATTGTGACGTGGTATATATGTATATATTATTGCCATCATTTTGGACTAATGACTCGGGTATCGGAAGTCGGAGAAGACTGGAAGAGAAACACCACCTAAGGCAATATGAGAAAACTGTATGAACCACCAAAATCGCAGAACATGTGTTCCGTTTTGGTTCTGCTTATTTTCAGACCTACGTTCTCCAGTTTTTCTTATCATTTTCTCAGCCTACTCTGAATCGCATTATTGCATTATCTCTGACTAGAACAACGTCGTCGGCAAACGGCATACACCTATACCATATATAAGAGAACGCACCCCGTTCTCTTATATGCTCGATGTCAGATAACTACGAGTAAGAGGAACAAATATAGGCTTAAAGTCGACCCCTAGTACAAACCTACAGCCGCACTGAATAGGTCGGTTACTCCCGCTTCGGACCGGACGTGAGTAGTAGCTCTATTATACAACGCTTGGACAAGTTGTAGATACTTTTCTGTCATTCCCTTATCTTTAATAATTAATAACCCACCGCAGAACTTAAGGGGGACTCTATCGTACTCCTTTTTCAGATCAATGAACACCATATGCAACTTCCTTTGTGCAAGTCGATAATTTTCGCAAAGTTAACGAAGCACAAATATGACGTTTACTGTTCTTCGGCTCGGCATAAATCCAAATTAGTTCTGTGTTACCTCACTTTCTCTCGCTATCGCTTCTCTCCAATTCGTCTCGCTATCACTTTTTCCTATATCTCCATAGTATGTTGTTGCAATCTTGTACGAAAATAGGCACCAGCGAGCTGTTGCACCATTCATCAGGGATCGCGTCTTCTCGCAATAACTTATTGAAGAACAAAGCCAGCCACTTTCATTCCATCCATCCGCCTTCAATAACTTACATACTTTTGCTGGTATAATGTCATCTGGCCCAACCACCTTCCTATCCGCCTTCATATCTTGCACTGCCATCTTCACTTCCTCTACACTCATTTCTTTTACCATGCATAGGTATGTTACTTCGTATAATTTTCTAACACTCCGTTCCAGACATTATTTATTTAAGTAGTTCTTCCAGCGTCTTTTATGTCCTCATCGTCCGTCAAAATCTTTCCTGCTTCGTCTTTTATACATTTCATGATCGTTTTTACAATAGAATCAAAGGAAAATAAAAGAATAAGAATGTTAAAGCTGAGAGAGCTACTTCTTGTGGCGGTAGTATGTATGAGTTTAGGAAGACTGGTGGACTCCTCTCAACAAGTGATTAAAGACATGTCAACGAACTTCGGCAAAGCGTTGGATGTTTGTAAAGAGGAGGTGAGTATTTATTTCATATTATCCGCCATAAAAGTTTTAAATGTAAGGGACTAGCTAGCTACACCAGACAACTTTTCAGTAGAGTCGAAAAATGCAGAGTTTAATGGAATATTGTGTAGTGTAGGTACTTATGATAAAATGCCTCATATGTAGGTACAACGTTTGAGATTTACCTGGTTGAAATGACGAATGACTGCCTCATCATTTAAACCTAGGGACGTCTGTCTACCTACTGCCTAACCACGGTGAAGTAAAAGGCTTATGATTTTTTTTCTTATCGCTGTCGAATTAGTAGACGTATTCCAGTATCTAATCAAAGTTTAATCCTCAGTGGAACCTTCCGGATACCATCTACGTTGACTTTGTGAACTTCTGGAAGGAGGACTACGTGGTCACGAATCGGGACACTGGCTGCGCCGTCTTGTGCCTCTCCAGAAAGCTGGAGCTTGTGGATCCTGACTTGAAACTGCACCATGGGAATGCCAACAATTTTGCTATGCAACACGGAGCTGGTAGGTATATGGAAATGTATATTATTTAGATACTCAAGCCTCACCAAGGCTAGAGCGTATAGGTTCTTGTATCATGAAAAAGAAGTAGACAACATTTTTCTGTCTTTGGAGCTATATCACTGGCTTGGTCATCTGTCGTCAGATTAGCTGAGATCAAATGGCTGGAAAAGCAAAGGATTGACTATGACCCGAGTTATAAATATTGAATACCCTAAAATGGCATGTCCAATTTCAAACATGTTATTTTCAGATGAGTCGCTCGCTAAGGAACTGGTGACTATCATTCATAACTGTGAGACGAATCTCCCGGAATACACGGACCCCTGCATGAAAATTCTCGACTGGGTTAAATGTTTTAAGGAAGAGATACACAAGAAGGGAATGGCTCCTCCCATTGACGTGGCGATGAGCGAGATTCTGGCCGAAGTTTAAACAAGTCTTCATAGGTGTTAAAGGATACTGCCGTCAACGGTATGTAGAAAATAAAGGAGGAGGAGGAGTGATCAATTAGTCATGCAGAAGTTAGAAACCAGAGACATATTTACGACATCGTTACAGTGTGGGCGATTGCTTGGCTCGGCGGTTCGTTTTTTCGTAATAGGGCACTTGAAACGACGGGATATCAAAATTAGATCATAAAATTGCACTACTTAGTTCACAAAATGTAATTTTTTGGATCCACAATGAGACACATAATTTCTTAAAGATACAGACTTTTTATTAATTTTCTATCATTCGTAGTTTTCTAATCAAACTTTTGAGCGAATGGTTCTCAAGATTCTAAGATATCAGTAACTATACGAGCAGGTAACTAGTTGTGCGACTCTATATATCCCACTTCCATGATCTATTTGGTTTTTTCAGTAACATCCTAAAAGAGGTGGCGCGACGGGGTGTTGAAAAATATCTTCTTTTGATTTAATTTCTGACTAATAAGCGCGAAACTGGATTTGCTTGATTGTGATGCATTGTTTACAACATTATGATCAATTTATATAATTATTAATAAGTAGGGTTAGGGTTTATATTATTATGTCCAGCAATTTAAATAAAAAAGACGTGTGTTTAGTTTAGCTATATACTGTAAGCATTACTAAATATTAAAACTGTTTTCAAACGATGACATTGTTTTATATTTTCTTCAGCGGGAAAATTTGGTGTAATGCACGTTTAACATTTCTCTCTTAAGATGGCCGATAAAGCAGGAAAATTCCCGATCAAATCTGGTCATACCCGTGTTCCTGTTATCTCATCAGAATATACCGCTCGTACTTTACGTAACCAGTAGGTAGGTATATGTACCCACCAGCCTATAGGTGCGTGGACGGAGTCAATGCCACGAGACGATCAAAGTTCTGAACGCAGACGGAGCGACCTACATTATTGATTGCACACTAATTAACATTAACAATTACATTTCACTAACGAGTAAACAGGATAAGAGAGTGCTAGTTATTAGGGCTGACGTGACTTAAGGCACTCAGCACATTTTTGAGTGGTGAGCCGCAGAGACGTTGACTTTTTATTCTCAAAGACAACGGGATAAGGTACCCACTCAATTTATGTCTTAAAATAAGCGGTTCCCCTATTTTTGGCATATTTTTTCATTTGAATGCATTGTTTATCTAAATACTTTTCCGCATAGTAGGTAGTTTGACTTTTTTAAATAAGCATAAATGAAACCTAACTTAACCTATTGTATGTGACTTAATGTCTAAAATCTGTAATGTTATTAGGGTTCCATACCTCAAAAGGAAAAAAACGGAACCCTTATAGGATCACTTTGTCCGCACTCCGCCCCTCCGCCCGTCTGTCCGTCTGTCTGTCCCCCTTTAGCTCGGGAACGCGAGTTGAAAAAAAAACCATATATGTACCTACTCAAATCTACAGTCCCTTGAAGCCGTGAAAAAATTAAACTTCTAAGTTAACGTAAAAAACCGGCCAAATGCGAGTCGGACTCACATACGAAGGGTTCCGTACCACCGTACAAAAAACCACATTTTTACTAAAAAAAACCCGACCGCGGTGCACTTTGAAACTGCTTAAAATCCGCCATTTTGTTTATTTTAACGAACTTCATACCCAGTGACACTCGCACCATCAAGACGAATCTAATGATGTATCCATTTATCAAAATCGGATGTGTCGTTGAGTAGTTACGAGCGGACACAGGAACGGACATACATACATACATACAGGTCAAACACATAACCCTCCTTTGGGCTTCGCCGCAGTCGGGTAAAAAACGTCGTAAATAAATGGCACTTAAAACCTTTTGGTTGAGAAGTTTTTCGGCAATAACTTCAAAATGGTTTATTCGTTACTATTCAAAATAATTTCCGTTGAATGTATTTATTGAGTGCTAACTTCCTGATTTTTAAAAAATGGGCCTCCCTTTGGACACAATTTATGCAACTTTCGGAGCGATTATTTCCGAAAGTATTCACTTAATCAAAAAAAATTACATAAAAGCCTTATAATGTTTTTAAAAGAACTATCGAATTATGTACCTCACGTTGATGTTTGCTGAAAAACAAAAATTTTTAGCTTCTGTTGACGGCCATTCTCACGAAGTATGTCTTCTTCGGTCACCTAATTACCGCGACGCTGTTTTCATAATGTATGGAGACGCGGTAATTAGACGCAGTCATACTTCGTGAATGGCCGTTACATGTATGGAGTGCCCCCTCTATTTTTTTTATTTTTATTATTTAACTACCAAACTTTGTAGCGGCATCTACTAGACATCTATATTCCAAATTTCAACAGTATTCGTCTTGTAGTTTTTGAGTAAAATGCGTGTGACATACGGACGGACGGACGGACGGACATGACGAAACTATAAGGGTTCCTTTTTAGCCATTTTGGCTACGGAACCCTAAAAAGGTACGATACTTTCCGTTGACCTACAACTATAAAATTTGGCAATTTAAGCCAATTATAAGGCGATTTGGCTGGATTGCGAGTGTTAACTTGTTAATTTCTTTTCGTTGTTGTTATTCAGTAGTACTGGAACTCTTTTTTTGTCAAATTTTAATTAATAAAATCTGAGTGTGTCAAATTTTAACGAATAAAACCTTTTTTGTACTAAATCCGCGTGTTTTCTTTATATTTAAAAATTCTCGGTCTCGGCCGAGAATTCTATTTAGTCTCGGTCTCGGTCTTGGCCGAGACAAAAAAACGGTCTCGGTTGGACCTTACATTTCAATTACATACGGTTGGTTTATTTTGGTTTCGACACTAACGCGCTGTTCCAAAACTTTGTCACTTAGAAGTTTAACTAATTAGTGGCTCTGTGAACTGTAGACCTCGCGAGTCATCATCCCCCATGACTACGCCATTTTAAAAAAAGTCCTTAAGCTGAATCGATAAAGAAAATCTATATACTTAAGTATCGAACCTGCTCAAAAAAATTTAGGTAAGGTCAATGTGGCTAATTCCGTCTGGTGGGGCAATTCCGTACAGCGGCTTTTGCGGCCAAACAAACGATAGTATGCACTTGATGACTCGACTGGCACAGGAGCGAAACTTTTCACACTAACTGACGAAATTAGAAGTTTGTTAGAAAGATAGTTAAGCCGTAAAAACCGCTGTACGGAATTGCCCCACCAGACGGAATTAGCCACATTGACCTTAGGTACGAGAATCGGTTGAGTACTTTGACATGTACCTACAGGAGAACAACCGTACATCCGGACAGACATGCGAAACCATTTTTGTCCAAGCTGAAACGGAAACGCTTCAGACGAAACAGCACTAAGTTGGTACTTTTGCACTAATGGACAATGAAGGATCGACCAATATGTCGTGGGCTAATTAGACAATAGACCACCTATATCCACGGGATAGGCATTATAATTTGTAATAGAGGAGACAGGCGGAGGAGATGGTGGGACGACTTGATTACATTTGTAACTTAGTAAGAAATTAGCGGAAACGTGTATAGCAAAGGTGTGATGTGATATGATGTAAGGGGCGTCCTTTGTCTCCAGTAGAAGTCTGTGCCGCAAACATCTAATTAGTGATTATACAAAAAACATATTAATTCCACCCTAATTCTGTTTCTTGCACTAATTAATCCATGTCTTTGATAACCCTTGTTCACGGAACTAATACCATATTGCATCATTATTTGGACCGTGTGTTGTAAATCAGACACGCCTGATAACCTGTACGTGGGTTAATTGACCGTAGTTATGCAGAAAGAGACCAGAGGCAAGCTTCGTATACTTGGATTATATACTCAACGCAGTTAAACAGAAAGTATATAATCCAAGTATTCGACATTTGCCTCTGGTCGCTTTCTGCATAGCTATGGTCAATTAGGTTTATTTTATTATGCGCCGCCGAGCTTATATCAAGGTGATGACCTGAGGTGTCTGAAAATGGCCGCTTTATTTAGAAGCAGGCAATATAGAAGTGAAATCATTCTTATCCTGGATTCGTGTCTTTAGTCCTGTTCAGTAAAGGGGGTATGGTATTTTTTTTACGTTTTTGATCATAAATCAAAAAGTAAATGATTAACAAAATAAATAAAAATGGCTTTGGAACCTACAAATAAAAAAAAAGCCCTTTCATTTGATGTTCCACTCGATACTATAGCACAACTTTAAATTTTCGACCTCCCACTACGGCCCCTTTAAAAAAAAAGTAAAAAATGTACAAGATTTATTTTGTATCAAATAGGGTCGGGTTAGCGACTTTTAAAACCATTCTAAATTTCATATCGATAGTAGTTCCTGAGATATCTGGCTGTAACAGATGGACAGACAGACAGAGTCGCACCATAATGGTTCCTTTTTTACCATTTTGGTACGGAACCCTAAAGACTAGAAAATCAAGTTTCATTACTCCTATCGAGTTTATATTATGTACTTGTCAGCATATATATTCGCTTTATTGTATTAGATCGTATCGTCTCGCATGTCATGCTAAGAGTCTGTTGAATGAAGGAACATGAATATGTGGCTCGGTATGACTTGCAGTTTATATTACACACTGCCCTACTGACGAAAAATTGATACAAAAGCCATTGTTCGTATTATTTTCGCTATCGACGTGAATCTAATTTAAAATTGAGGAAAGTTTATTCTGTCAGGATTGTTCACTCTGTCTCTTTCGTTTTTATGTAGGTAAAAAAAAAGAGATAGAAACACTTTTCACGATGAAAATGTCGAAATAACTTGTAAATGACTTGCATTTTAGTCTAATTGCAGTACCTATACCAAAAATAAAATTAGTTGTACGAAACTCGTCGAAGTAAAAGGACTGCTGTGGTGCCTTCTGGTAAAATGAACAAGATTTTACTTTCTTATATTCAACATGCAAGTACCAAAGTCTCCTCACTCGGCTAGATCACGGGCTCCTATTGACACAGCTGGAGTAAAGTGGTGGGATCGGTACGGTAACACGGATGCAGCGTATCACTTGCACGTACAGCATAAACGTCACGAGAAGGACGAAGATGGAAATGGTAGGAGGACCATGGAAGATAAGTCAACTCTTACCGATGGGTCTGGAGAAAAAGGCAAGTTAGCATAAAACTAGAAGTCTAACATATTTCCAATATAACATCGGATGGACATCTGTATCCATCAGGTGATGGATACAGATGTATGCATCCAGCGAGCGCCTACTTAAGTCATTTCTTTGACATGTGATCCAGGCTCAGATCTAAAGCGAGTAAACCGGGGCACGTGCCCCTGGCGGCAGTTTCAGCGGGCGCCAAATTCATATACCGTCGTGGTATATTTGAAATAATTTATCTCAGCGCTGGAGAAGAGGGGGCGCCACAACAAATCTGCCCCGGCTCGGAAAAGTCGTAGATCCGGGGCTGATACGATCATGTTATCCGCATGCCGCTGATCCGTGCGTTGTTTTGGATAAATAGCACTTACACTTACAAATTTAGTAAAACTCTATTGGCCTATTGGGCTTTATTGGGTGTGGGCCGGCATTTCTAGTACAACATTGGATTAGATTAGTATTCGGACAGCCCTAACTGGGCTACCAATAAGCACAAGTCAGGGTTAAAAGCACAAGTCAGGGTTAAAAAACTACTTTGGTTCTAAAATGGTGGAAAGATTCTTATGGACTTCGTTAACGTCGGCTTGAGGCGCAGTTATGCTTGTGAAAAAGAACCAAGACAGTAAACATTGGTTGCACGTGTTAACGATACTAAAATTTGATTAATCTTTAAGGTAAAAATTTACTTTACCGCAATTTCATTTACAGAAATCCGTCTCCCCAAGGACAAAATTCTTAAAAAATGGCGTGAAGCACAGTCACGCGCCAAATTCGAGGCCGCTCGAGCCGCCATCATCAATTCTCTGAAAAGCAAATTCGGCACAGAAACTAACACTAATATCAAAGTAATTCCTACAATTATTGCCGGAGACAATGCTGAAACATCAAATTCGAATGGAAATTGTGATAGCGCGACCCAGACGACTTTGAGGCTTGTGAGTATGGGTTACGGTGGATTTTTGGGGTTTTGGGTGGTCGGTGAGGGTTGAAGTCACGCGAGGAGGCTTCGGACCAGGTGGTGAGCTGGCACAGTGGAGGCTCGGGCGCGCTGGTAGTAGGGCGGCGGGCGCGGAGGGCACACTACGCGGGCTTCGAAGACATGCCGGTAAGTCCTACTTTTTGTGTATCGAAGTAGAAGTAAGCTAAAAACATCTTTGATATGTTGACGTATGTGTTATCTGTAAGTTTTTTCATAATATTTATCTCAACTTTATAAGGCTATGCTAAACCACATATCAGAGAAATCGTAAAAAAAGCTCTGAATCCAATGTAAACGATACCGCGATAATTTTCGCGGCAAAATTTTCAGCAGACTTTTAAAGTACGGAATAATTCCACCCCACGAAACCCCTTCCGCAAGTTTTAAGTGTGTTACGTACCGTATGTTGTTTATACCTACGTCTATTTTAGACCGATATTTTCATTAAAATATTTTTGGGGAAGAATAATTTCAAACTTTTGGACATGTGTGTCTTTGTTGTTTGGGAGTCGATTTTTTTATTAAACAGTAGTATAATACATGATTTTTTTCGTTTTTTTTTAATATGTAATTATTTTTCTGCTTTACTAGTATCATCTCCAATCGAAAATCCATAGAGGCGCTGTTATGTCCCTATACATTACCTGACAGCTTAGCCCGACAGGGATATGGATATGATATACAAGTGACTAAAAACAAATAATTTGACGCCACTTGATATAATTAGTGAGTTAAACAATGCTAAGTAGTTATAGTTTGTTGCCATCAAAATGAAAAGAGAAATGCGTAAGTAAGTCAATGAAAAGGTGTCCCTTTGTTTCGTCGACAGACGTTTCATCGAATGTTTCATTTCATCGAATTTTCATTTCGTCGACAACTTTTTTCTCCGAAACCGTTAACTTTTCAGATTTTCTTAAAAAGTCGTCCTGTAAATACCATTAGGTTAGTTTAGGTTTGTTTTATATTAATTTCTAGAAATATATGGTTTCAGAGAATATTAACTTTCGATGTAATGATATTTCGATGAAATGATATGTCGATGAAATGATATGTCGATGAAATGATATGTCGATGAAACATTTGTCGACAATTCAAGGGTAAACTATGAGTTGGCCAATAAATATAAGCCGAGCTCGTTGTGCACTTGTGATACATATTTATTCAATATGTGCAACACAGCCTCGACTGTAATGACCAACTCAGTCCACTCGTATCATAACATAATGTACTATAATCATTAATTATTCAATATTCTGTATTAAATTGCATAATTACTCTGTTTACCACAATATTCTGGCTATTTGGTGTCATACAAAACTCTCGTTTCGGTTCACACGGCGTCGCAAAATTAACTAATCCCACCAAAAACATAAATGTAAAAAAGGAGAGCCAAGTTCAATACAAAAATTATGCTAGGCTGTGGGCTTCGCCGCAAAAAGAATGAAGATCTAAATGAGTGTCAAGTCCTATGCAAAAACCAAATATGTATTTATAGGAACAAAATAACATTATGAACAAGTATTAAACTCTATTTCTTTGCTTTATTGGATACCTATAACAATTGCTGTTTTTTTAAAATGTGAGATCTTAAAGTAGGTCAGATTTGACTTGGCCAGTTTTCATTACATCAGTCATTTTATAAAGTTATTCAACATATATATATATATATATATATATATATATATATATATATATATTTAAATATATATATATATATATATATTTAAATATATTTTAAATTCTGATAAAAACTGGCCAAGTCAAATCTAACCTACTTTAAGATCTCACATTTTAAAAAAACAGCAATTGTTATAGGTATCCAATAAAGCAAAGAAATAGAGTTTAATACTTGTTCATAATGTTATTTTGTTCCTATAAATACATATTTGGTTTTTATATTTGTCATTTACTGTTTGTAGCGGTTCCAACAATACAATTAAAAAAAAATAACAGGTTAAAAACTATAAATATCTGTATATGTATATATGAATCGTTGATTATCCATTTCTTTGGGGTAATTAACATATTATTTTTTGGTTTTTAGTTTAAGTTTTTGGAAGTCGGTTTTTATTTTTTGTTTTAAAAATTTACTTTATTTTTAAATTTTTAGTGGCGCTGGAAAAATATTATTTTAACTAAATAGACTTAAGTCTATTTAGTTAAAAGAAAAAAATTCCAAATCGGTCTAGACGTTTTCAAGTAACCGAGAAACAAGCCTACATAAAAATTGCTCTTTATTTTGAAGTCGGTTAAGACTGGGAACTTATTTCTAATAAGAAATGCACGAGAAAGTAAGAAAAATACCAAAATCGCATATGTGTGCCTATGATATTTGAAGAGTTCCCTCGATTTCTCCAAGATCCCATCATCAGATCCTGATTTGGTTGCAATGGGTCCACCTCGGAGGTATACCCTTTTAAACAAAAAAAGAATTTTCCAAATAGGTTCAGCCGTCTTCAAGTAATCGGGGAAGAAAGTTAGATACAAATTTACTCTTTGTTTTGAAGTCGGTTAACACTAAAAACTTGTTGCTAATAAGAGATGGACAAGAAATTACGAAAAATACCGAAATCGCTATATGTGTGCCTATAATATTTGAAGAGTTCCCTCGATTTCTCCAAGATTCCATCATCAGATCCTGATTTGGTTGCAATGGGACCACCTCGAAAGTCTACCCTTTCAAACAAAAAAAGAATTTTCCAAATCGGTCCAGCCGTCTTCAAGTAATCGGTGAACAAACACACAAAAAAAAAAAAATAAAAAAAAAAATAAAAAAAAAACATACAGACGAATTGAGAACCATCCTTCTTTTGGAAGTCGGTTAAAAATGGCGCTGGCTAGCCAGTTCCTTGAACTTGGCTTGACACGCTGCCGCGTGTCTAGATTTGACCAAAATGTATTGTTGAGAATTTCTGGCAGTTGAAATTACGTAGTTCACTACTCACTAAATTACGCTCGTCTGACTTCACCCTTAGATTACCAATATTACGTATCTATTTAAGCATCTCTTGTAATTTTTAGTGTGCAAATAGAGTATTGTATTGTATTGTAGGTGCATACGGTAAACGTCCTGGTGTTTGGAACGCTAATGCCCAACCTAATAGGTGACACTCTATTGCATTGTTGTCATCAGTGTTACCTATTGCTAATGACTTAATATTCAAGATGGCAACTACTGGGACAGTGTCAAACACTTATAGATAATCTAACTGTTCTAACAGTATAAATATGTTACCTAAAGATAGTAGTTGACCTATTTCCACGTAGTTCAGAAGGTGATTAAAGTTATGATTATTGTCTGAGCCGGGATGATAGGCGAAATGGCGCTGGGTTGCGTTTGGCAACGCGTCTAATGTTCGCTTGGCACGGCACTGCTGCGATGTGAACAACTTGTCAGGGATCTATCATATGAAATTGTTTTCTGTAACCGTCATTTGTTTATATACGTAACAGCTAAGTGTATATGTTACGGGATTAGGGAGTACCAAAGGGTTACCCTCACCTGGCAGAATAATGTTGGTCAGAAATACACTTCGCATAACATGTTTCGCAGAAACACTTTTAGTCGAATGGTAATTTTGCATAAAGGTATATTTGGCATTAGGTACTATTACTAGGCATACAATACATTTTGCAGCATATTATTTAGCAGAAGATTACTTTTGCTGATTTTTTTTAGCATAATTTTATGTATCATAATAGTCCTGTAGCATACTTTTATTATGGCATAATGATTTTTCTGCTTGCAGAAAACAAGGTTAGGTTTGGTTAGAACTGCGACATCCAACAAAGACGAACGGCTGCTAGAAAATTAGATTAGATTAGTGCATAACATTAATATACCTGAACAGATATTATGAATGTGCGCCCTTCTAAAATTTAATGGGCTAAAATTTTTTGGTCGAAAATGTTTAGTATAATAATTAATGACATACTTAATTTTAATTTAAGCATAAATTATAAACATAAAAAAACTGGTCAAGAGCATGTCGGACCATGCTCAGTGTAGGGTTCCATAGCCAATGTATAAGGAAATGTGCTACAGATCAAAATAAAGCTAAAAACAAACAACTGGCAGGTCTTAATTAAATGGCACTTAAAACCTTTTGGTTGAGAAGTTTTTCGGCAATAACTTCTAAACCGTTTATTCGTTACTATTCAAAATAATTTTCGTTGAATGTATTTATTAAGAGTTACCTTCCTGATTTTTTTCATATTTTTTGGGTTTAAAAGTTAAAGGGGGGGGGGACACAATTTATGCAACTTTCGGAGCGATTATTTCCGAAAGTATTCACTTAATCAAAAAAAAGTACATAAAAGCCTTATAATGTTTTTAAAAGAACTATCGAATTATGTACCTCAAGTTGATGTTTGCTGAAAAAAAAAATCTTCTGTTACATATATGGAGTGCCCCCCTAGATTTTTTATTTTTTTTATTATTTAACTAACAAACTTAGTAGCGGCATCTACAAGACATCTATATTCCAGATTTCATTAGTATACATCTTGTAGTTTTTGAGTAAAATGCCTGTGACATACGGACGGACGGACGGACATGACGAAACTATAAGGGTTCCTTTTTAGCCATTTTGGATACGGAACCCTAAAAACTATAAGGGTTCCTTTTTAGCCATTTTGGCTACGGAACCCTAAAAAGTAGATTAGGTTAGGTTTCAACTGCTTTTCCGAACAAAAACGAACGACTATCAAAAAGTAGGTTAGGTTAAGTTTGAACTGCGTCCTCCAACAAAACGAACTGCTATCAAAAACTAGGTTAGATTTGTAAATTATAAGGACACCGGAAACTGAGAAAAAGGGGGATGGGGGGCGCCCCATAAGAAAAACATAAACCAAAGGTTCATTTAGGTAGAAAATTAGGTTAGGTTAGGTTAGGTTTGAACTGCGTCCCCTAACAAAAACGAACTGCTATCAAAAACTTGGTTAGGTTAGGTTTGAACTGCGACCCCAGCAAAAACGGGTTGTTACAAAAAAAAAACACTCGACGATTCTTATGAGCAATACCTTCAATCCCGCATGTTTCGTACTACAATAAGATAAGTCAGAAGTCTACTATGAAATCAAATGTTAATTCGGCTTAATAACTTTATGCCTGCCTTTATATCTGCGAAATTATTGTTCGTTTAGAAGATTGATGGTCATCAACATTATGCCAACATAAAATTCGGAATTATAAAAATCTGCGGAATGAAGTACCTACCTATGCCAACGTAAATATAATTATGCGCAAGGTGCTTCTGCCTAACGTTACTTCTGCCAAGTAAGTGCTAAGTATCATTATGCAAGTTTCTGCAAGACAATAGTGAACCAGTATCAAAATATTATATGCTAGGGGCTATCGGACGTTAAAAAATAAAATGGTAATACGTAAGCCCAATTTTTTTTGGAATTAACTTGCTTTGCCTGAACCGTAAGGACCACCGTGGAGTACACTAATAGAGATGTAGACTTTATCTTACACGCATTTACAGTGATGTACTTTTGCATTATACACTTATTTTACACTTTGAGTGTCACCGACTCGACTGTCGGGTTCAAAGTGTACACAAGATGTTAGGTACATACGGCAATTAGCGTGCTACGGACTACGGCGTAGCACACGTAGACACGCTCGTCTGAATGTGTTAAAATGAGTTTCCATCTTCTTTTTAAGGAAAGTTAAGTCCGCCGATCAATGAATTGAGTAATTAGCTGACGCTAACGACATCAATTTGCAACACGGAAGCTTTAGAAGTAAGGTTTTGACAAGCGGTGACAGTTTGGTTAATGATGTCACGCGAATTTTGGTTTACGGGGGTAAAAGGGGGTGGGGGTTTCGACAAAAGCTACGACTACGGTGGGATGCAAGGTTTTTCCATCCACATCTACAATTTAGTCAATACAGTACCTCTAGCACAACTGGAACGCGCGACTCTTTGTCATGCGACAAATATTACCTTTCCCTTTCAATTCAATATAGTGTGACAGTGACAGCTTATGCTCTCTCGCGTGACAAGCGAAGTCGCGGCTAGTTATGCTAGCTCGGACAGACTAGATCATAGGCTTATGATGCTACGCTTTGTCGTGCGATAAATAAATGATAAAGCATTTCTCACGTTCTGTCAAATAGTGTGTAAGAGTAACGGATGCTTTATCTTATCATTTATACAGCCTACAGGAGTTTCGCGTTGATGTGCTCTAAGAATGGGTTTTTAAAGATCCATTTCACACCTCCTATTCAGAAAAAAGTATTTTGATCCCTCATAAGAGGGATCAAAGTGATACTTTTCTGTTCAAGGACTACCTACAGGGTATTTTTAGTTTGAACCTGCTTAGAATATGCCATTGCCATACCATACATTATAGACTCTACATATTGACTCTACATATCAACTCTACATATCGACTCTACATTATTGACTCTACATATCGACTCTAAATATCAACTCTACATATCGACTCTACATATCGACTCTCCATATCGACTCTACATTATCGACTCTACATGATTGACTCTACATATCGACTCTACATATCGATTCTACATATCGACTCTACATATCCACTCTACATATCGACTCGACATATCGACTCTCCATATCGACTCTACATTATCGACTCTACATTATTGCTCTACATATCGACTCTACATTTCAACTCTACATATCGACTCTACATATCGACTCTCCATATCGACTCTACATTGACTCTACATATCGACTCTACATAAAGTCGATAATAAGGAATGGCCCAGACCACAGGTGTTTGGGGTCCGAGCCGCAGGCGAGGGCCATAAATATAATATGGAAGTGGTAAATTCGTCCCGTCCGTAAATAGTATTTTATGCAACAGTTGTATAAGAAGGTTCAAAAAATGCGAATTGCGTGAGTTGCGATACGAGCCGCGAATGCGGCGAGTATCGCAAATAGAGACGCAATGAGCGTTTTTTGACTTAATTATACAACGTTGCATACAATACTTTTTCTACGACAGGTTTTAAAATTATAAAATACAAACAAGGCATAACCTGCAAAGAAGGCAAATATGACGTATGACTGTCAGTATGTGTCTATGGTAAACTTTTTATTTTTTAAATGAAGTTGACACGCAGTGAATATATTAAAAATACTTTTGTTTTTATGTTGGCATCAATGAATTTAGTTCAGAAAGTTTTGTTTTTCTTAAAAGCTGTAGGATTTTAATTGTTTGTTAAGTTGGTAGTTGTGCATTTTTACCGTAAAGTTAAAATTGAGCGCTTAATCCTTGACCTCAGTTTAACCTAGATTTAGAAGTCTGTGGTTGCTAGAAATAACGTAAAGTGGCTATAACGACACTAGTGCTGTTATGGGGAATAGAGTATAGACTTCTCTGAACTCATATTATATATGTTCTTATATTAGTGTTCGTGACCAAGTAAAAGACAGATAACAGTACAGGAGTAGAAAAAAGTAATAAACGTTTTATAAAATAATAAGGAACTGTAAATTTAACAATTTCACATTTCATTTTATTAAAAATGTGTGATGCTCTTTGACTAACTATATATTTCGTTTTCGTTATTTTGGTAGGTAGCGTTGTATTTAAATTTTCCTCATAGTCGGTGTGAAAAGCAGTATGTGTCACAAGGTAGCAAAATTATTTTCACCACGGGCGTTACCACTTGAATCCCTCACTACGCTCCGGATTCTACTTTAGAATCCCTCGCTACGCTCGGGATTCAATTGTAGAATCCGTCGCTTCGTTCAGGATTCAATGTACGCCCTCGCCGTAAATATATCATTTTGCTCCCTTGTGACACAATCTACTATTCTCTACCTATTTAGTTGGCAGTGCTGTAACTAGTCTAGTCGTATGTGCCTGTGCGGGACTCTGAGCACAGTTGTATATAGGTACAAACCTTTACTACTTAGATTCTGATCTACAGAACTAGGCCATGTAGTACCAGCCGTCCTTTTTAACCGACTTCCAAAAGAAGGACGGTTCTCAATTCGTCTGTATGTTTTTTTTTGTGTGTTTGTTCACCGATTATTTGAAGACAGCTGGACCGATTTGGAAAATTCTTTTTTTGTTTGAAAGGGTAGACTTCCGAGGTGGTCCCATTGTAACCAAATCAGGATCTGATGATGGAATCTTGGAGAAATCGAGGGAACTCTTCAAATATTATAGGCACACATATAGCGAATTCAGTATTTTTCATACTTTCTCGTCCATCTCTTATTAGCAACAAGTTTCTAGTGTTAACCGACTTCAAAACAAAGGTTAAATTTGTATCTAGGTTTCTTCCCCGATTACTTGAAGACGGCTGAACCTATTTGGATTTTTTTTTTGTTTTAAAGGGTGGTCCCATTGCAACCAAACCAGGATCTGATGATGGGATCTTGGAGAAATCGAGGGAACTCTTCAAATATCATAGGTAGCGATTTTGGTATTTTTCTTAGTTTCTCGTCCATTTCTTATTAGAAATAAGTTTCCAGTCTTAACCGACTTCAAAACAAAGAGCAATTTTTATGTAGGTTTGTTCCCCGATTACTTGAAAACGGCTAGACCGATTTGATTTTTTTTTCTTTTAACTAAATAGACTTAAGTCTATTTGGTCAAAACAATATTTTACCAGCGCCACTAAAAATAAAAAAAAAATAAAAATTTAAAACAAAAAATAAAAACCGACTTCCAAAAACTTATAGTAAAAACCAGAAAATAATAATATATGTTAATTACCCCAAAGAAATGGATAATTAACGATTCATATATACATATACAGATATTTATAGTTTTTAACCTGTTATTTTTGAAGTCGGTGCCAGCTAAGGAGCTCAGCATAGCCAGCTTTGCGTGGCAGTGGCAGTTCTTTGGGGTAATTAACATATATTATTATTTTCTGGTTTTTAGTTTAAGTTTTTGGAAGTCGGTTTTTCTTATCACCGCCCGCGCAACCCGCACGTTCGTTCGTCACACAGCGAATGAGCACAATATAGTAGTTTTTTGTTTTTATCATTATATTGTTAGCCACAAATGGCCGCATTAGGCCCGGGCCTACTTGGCCTTGGAACATTCCGCTTCTGCTGGTCTGTCGTTTCTGCCCCCATCCAAGGTCTGAACTCTGTACCTGTGGTTAGATGAAAATTTCCATGCAAGTTCAAATATAGAAAATGATAATATATGCTAAATACCACTTAATAAATAAGCCTTACTAAAAAAACTTAGTAATTAACTTATACAATGCCTTTATATGGAAAATTAACTTACTTGTAGATAGGTCACAGATTTTGCAGTCTTTTCTGTGAATGTCACAAAGTAACGAGTGTTAAAAGTCAAGTGTTCTTGCTGGGCCCTTATAAGCTTAAATAATACCAGACCTTTATGATAAAAACGTAATGATAGGTACAACTTTTATAAACGTAATGATATAACGGAAATATATTTATTTGAAACTAGCTGTCACGGCAATACTTCGTTCCGCCTCAGTTTTTTTTATGTAAGTATTAATAGTTATTCTGTTATTCGGGGCAGAAATGAACCCAAAAAAATCAAATTTCATAAAAATCTGTCCACCCGTTCTTGAGTTATAAATGGTGTAACTAATCTGACTTATATATTGTCTTCGGTTTCCGCGATTATCACTCATAGTAATAAAACAACTTAAACGGATCGCGTATATTACTACATTTTAAGTCCCGACGTTTCGTAACCCTTTTCAGCGTTCGTGGTTGCGGGTAGACAATGTAAAATGTAGTAATATACGCGATTTAATCCGTTTAAGTTGTTTTATTACTATAATCTGACTTTGTTATATACAGGGTGGAAAAAAATCTATGGGCCCTAGAGGGGAACTACCTTAAATCCTTTAGTTAGCTCATTTTAGTCAAAGGAAACATTCCTTTATTTTTAAAAAGAAAAAAGCTGCATTCATAGAATATTTTTAATTTTCTTGGCTTTTGTATTGCAATTGATGGTAAAATAAAATTAATGATAGATTTCACGATCTTTTTAGGGTTCCGTAGCCAAAATGGCAAAAACGGAACCCTTATAGTTTCGTCATGTCCGTCCGTCTGTCTGTCTGTCTGTCCGTATGTCACAGGCATTTTACTCAAAAAGTACATGATGGATATTGATGAAATTTGGAATATAGGTGTCTTTTATGAGCCGCTATTTAGTTTGGTATGTAAATAATTAAAATAAATATTTTTAGGAGGGGCATTCCATACATGTTAAAGACAGTAAATTTTTTTTTCAGTAAATATCAACGTGTGGTACATAGTTCGACAGCTCTTTAAAAAACACTATAAGGTTCCTAAGTAATGTTTTTGATTAAGTGAATGTATTTGGAAATAATCGCTCCGAAAGTTGTGTAAATTGTGTCCCCCCCCCCTCAATTTTCTAAACCGTGCGTCCGAAAAATATGAAAAAAATCACGAAGGTAACGCTTAATTAATACTTTCAACGAAAATTATTTTCAACAAGATCGAATGTACCGTTTTTGAGTTATTGCCGATAAACTGCGCTTCTCAACAAAAGGACGTAATTGCTATGAAGATACGCTCTTTTGTTGTTGTACTTTTTTACATCGTATTTTTTATTTACCTTATAGTTACGACTATGGAACCCTACACTGAGCATGGTCCGACATGCTCTTGGCCAGTTATTTACCTTATAGTTACGGCTATGGAACCCTACACTGAGCATGGTCTGACATGCTCTTGGCCAGTTTTTACTTGTAAGACCAAATATTTAGTACTATCGATTAGTACAATAAAATAGTGAGCTTTTTTTTTAATTTTTAGCTGTTTCGATTCCCGGGTGAAACAAGCGAATTTAAGAATTTTTTTAATGCAACTTAGTTTCTTTTTGAAAATAAAGGAATGTTTCCTTTCCGTATAATGAGCTAACTAAAGGATTTCCACCCTGTATATATATAAATATAATTTATTTGTATGAGCCATATAACTGTATGCTGCAGGATTACCTATCACATTTATTTTAGTGTACCGAAATAGTTTAGTTCCTGTAGAAGATTAGCGATTACTGATTAGATTAGATTGAATCCCATTGCTAGTGTTTTTATGGAATAACAACAATTACTCTGTAAGAGGCGCTCATTAAATCAGACAGATAAGTAGTCCTCAGACATCGACTGCGTGCGGAGTAATAAGATATTATGTGCGTTGTCTACGTGACCACGACCGTGTCTCCCTCGTACAAAATAAACCATAATATAATATAATAGCATAAGAAAATTAGGACAACGGTACGAATAATTCGTGTAGTTTTGAAAATTGACACAGGGATTACTTAGACTGTCAAAATAAATACACAATATCCCCGTGGGGTTGACCTAACGCAAGGATGGTCATTTAAACGTCACTTTTTGTACAGACTTTTGCTTTTATCTCGGAAACGTATGGAAATATTAGAATAGTTGCTGTGTTGTTTACAAGTTAACTACATTAAGTTTATAAATTTTTAGTGTACCTACCTACGTTAGTTGGATATTTTGGTGTGCATATTCACATTAAGTAGATAATTACAGAGAATTAAGGTTTTGAATTTGACCAAACCCCAAGGGTGCTTTGTAGTTTTAGTTACCTTGCCCATTTAAAGACAGAGCTGATTCTCTGCACATTTGTTTCTTGAATAGTCTGGAATGCTTTAACATTGAGAACCATCAAGAAAACCTCGCGCGAGTATGGGGAGAGATGAGAAGTTCGTTTTCGTCGTTTTTAGGGGTCTGTACCTCAAAAGGAAAAACCGGAACCCTTATTTATAGGATCACTTTGTTGTCTGTCTGTCTGTCCTGCCATCTGTCTGTCAAGACCTTTTATCTCGGAAAAACGTGGAGGTATCGAATTCAAAATAAAACTATATACTTTGGTCTGAGAAATTTCTTCTATTTAAAGACGGTTAAAAAAGATTTGTTCCTCACGCATTTTTGGGACCCTCACGCATGTCTTTGATAAATAGGGACATTGTTTAAAATTACTCAACATTTAAGGCGATACTCGCGGCTGAAAGTTAAGTACTAACTTTATCTAGGTGTTGTTCATCAAATTAACCCTTTTATAATATATATATATATATACACGGAAACGAAACTGTAGACGTTGCATCCGGGTCGTAACCTTGGGGTCGTGTGTTTTAGCGATTAGGATTGCTTTGACTTACATTTATCGGATATTAAAGTCCGTTATAATAATATAATTATTTACTTGAGCTACGTAAATCAAGATCGCTTCAGTCCTGACCTTACCTCATAGTAGATTGTGTTACAAGGGAGCAAAATGATGTATTTACGGCGAGGGCGTATATTGAATCCTGAACGAAGCGAAGGATTGTACAATAGAATCCCGATCGTAGCGTCCGTTCTGTCTGTCTGTATGTCCGTCCGTCACCACCAGATATCTCAGGAACTACTGCTGCTATCGATTTAAAATTTGAAATAATTTCAAAAGTCGGCAACCCGAGCCTACATAAAAAAAAATCTTGTACCTTTTTTACTTTTTTTAAAGAGAGCCGAAATGAGAGGTCCAGAATTTAAAGTTGTGCTATTGTATCAAATGGGGTATCAAATAAAAGGGCTTTAATTTGCAAATTCCAAAACTATTTTTATTATTTTTCTTAATTATGTACTTTTTGATTTATCACAAAAAACGTTAAAAATATACCTTTCCCCCTATTATCTTCGAAGTTACTGAGCAGAAAAATCTGTAATAACTGCCAATTCGGATGTTGACTAATGTTGAATTTTACAACATAATATAGTCACATGGATTGGAAAATACTAAATTATTATAATACAAAAGAAATAAATCAAAAATGTATAAAAAATATAAAGTTATGAGACCACAAAGTTAAAAAAAAACGATATTTTTTTTATCGTCTTAAAGAAAAATTTAAGTCAATTTCGGAATGATTAAATAACACTGAAAAAATAAATGTATGACAACTATGTGCTTAAACCATGCTTAAACGCACTTTTTGGAGCTCAAAATGGCAAAATGCTATTTTTTTCATACAACTTAGTACAGCGATAGAAGCGATGACGTCATAGGGAGGACCCGTTTTGTATAGAGCGTTTTCAATGCTCAGTGCGATCTGCTACTTTTGATTACAATTTGTGACTGTTATACTTATACAATTGTATTAGGTGTCATATAGATATTTGTTCCTCACAAATAGTAGAATCGATTTACGACAGAAAAAAAATCGAGTCAACAGGCGAATTATTAATATCATTCTAAATACTACAGGAAATATATAACGATTTTCCTAATTTGCATCGTTTTTTCGGAATTCGCAAAAATCGTAACACAAACTTATTTGCTGCTACTAAACTAAGCGCGATCCATATCGATGTATGGGTACAGTTTTTCAACAACAAAGTTAAGTTTGTCCCACCATACAGTTTATCTTGATCAATTTACAGATGTAGTGCAAAATGATTTTCCATCGTACTTTATCGGAAAAGTTCGTATTTATCGTACTCTCAATCAGCTTCAGTACCCATCTTACAGCCGCCATTTTTCACTTTGACATTTGACACTAAACAATAAAGTTCCATATTAATGGATATGAAAACTTCACTCATTTAATACAATCATTGATTGACAGTTCGGGTGCCATCGTATTCCAATTGAGATCCGAGTTTTCCCGATGGAAAATCATTTTGCACTACATCTGTACGTACCTACCTATCTACTTTGTACGGATTAGTTTGTACGGAACCGTCGGTGCGCGAGTTTGACTCGCACTTGACCGGTTTTTGTTATAAACTTTATTTCATTTGATGACTTATACTTGGTGAAATCTAAACCGTGATACAAGATAATAGAACCTCGATCTATCCATGATTTTGAGCAACTTTTACTATAGGATCAACTTTGGTAAATGGCAATATAATCATCTTCGAACTAATCTATTCAATTTAAAATGCAAGAACTTACAAAAAATACACAAATCGCTATAGGTAAAAATTTTCCAAATCGGACGGAGTTCGAGTAATCGGACAACAGACATAAAACAAAGATTCCCACTCAAAGAACCTCCTCATTTTTAGCCGGTCAAAAATATAGAGTGTAAAGTTCATACAACAGGACAACCTGGTCGTTGCTCCTAAAATATGCCTATAACATGATAATACATACCTAACTAAAACATCCTAGTGTCATCTAACTGAACTAACCCGAGCATAATTCAAGGCAAAGTATACTCTAATCGTCTGCAATAAGGGTCGCGTACACGGTAAATTATTTGAAGATAACATTACACGCTGTTTCCCTTTTAATGCAAGTATCGACGGATGTGAAGGAATATTTTTATAATATAATCGGGGACATTGCACCGAATAAAGGCAGAGCGCGGGAAAAATATGATGAATGGGGTTAACAGTTTGATAATACCAAAATATATGGGGGGGGGGGGGGGGGGGGGGACCGGGACACGGCAATTTCAGAGGGCCATTTTCTATCAGTAAGAACTCTCATATCATAAGCCTGCTGTAAATAATGCAAGGGAAAGTGTTAGTCAGTGCCCGATTACTCATTGGTAATGCTACTTAGGTCACGTTGCCTACCTGTTACATTATTGTTCAAGCGTAACTCTTCAGTGAAATACAGTAAGATTTTGCGCGTATCTAATAGAGGCTTGATTCGTATAAATTCCGCCAGACAGGTCGAGGTCGCATTATGCGATGATGATCTATGACATGGTTTTATATTTTCTAATTAAATCGTCTGATAAGCCAGCACGGAGTGCTTAAACTACCTAATTAGCGATTGTTTATTTGTTAGTTAACGTGACTTTGTTGCGACACGGGGCACGGGGAGGCAGCGTGATTAAAGGCGTGTGTTCAAGGTCCCGGATTTATAGTCTGTTACTTTAGATTAGAGGTGTGCGCCGCGCCGGCGTGCCGCCGCCGCCGGCTTTTTTGGCCACGCCGCCGCCGCCGATTTCTGATCGGCGTGAAATCGGCGTGGATAAAAATTTATTGCAAAAGCAGATTTTCGTACCAAATATCAAATCTAACCTTATTTAACACTTTGTTCTAGCAGTTCATAGCATATACTCTGTTGAAATCAAGTTTCATCCCATTTTTGAATAACGTTTTTTCTTATTATCCTCTCGTAGGATTTCAAAAGACGGCAGAGGCTAGTTAAAATGGTCTAGATCATCATTATCATCTCAATCCGGAGACATTCATTGATGAACATAGGTCTGCCCTAAACAATTCCGAACGAACAGTCGCAACGCACACGTTTTCTCTTAATTGAATGCCGACGAACTTAAACATATCCTCAGATCATTTTGTGGAGGCCAACCCACGCTCCACCACGCTCCATCTTCCTTCAGATTCGTGGTTTCCATTTGGGAACCTTTCCATCCCATCGGTCATTTTTGCTCGAGCTATATGCCCAGCCCATTACCACCTCATCTTGCTAGAGTTATGTCACCTAAGTAGGTTCTTTGGAAACGGAACGAAACGGATTTACCAATTTTATTTGGTAACGTAAACTCCAAGCATAGCTCTCTATGGAACGTTGAGCGACTCGACCCTATTTATGAAGGTGAAAGACTATACGTCTACTGGATATCTCGTCACTAGTCAAAAACTATTCTTGAGACATCGAGACATGGTGAGAGAGGACTGGACACGGCAGTGGAGTGTATGTTTTAGCTACATATGTGTATTCGTAGTTCTCGTCCTAGACAACTTCAAGGTTAACTGCCCCAAGAGCGACTGGGGGATCAGGGAGTTCGACATAACTTTCGTCTTATAAACACAGCGGTCGTTGAGCATATTTTTCGCACCCTGTAGGGACTATACCATCACGACGATGTCATCAGCTAATCGAAGGTAGTCGTTAGCGAAGTTGATTCCAAATCCGTTCTAGATCAAAAGCTTCAAGACATCCTCCAAAGCTGTGGTAATCAGTTTCTAAGAAAAGACGTCTTACAGATTCTTGGAGTAGGATTTATCTCATCTCATACTTTGGTTCCTGTTCTTTCTCTGTAAACTTATAATCTTGTAAATTAGAGAATACAGATGGATGTGTAGGTCTCATGAGCATTTTACCCCTGAGCATTGACTCTGGCTCCACCATATCAAGAAACGAAGTTTTGATATTGAAATCTGCAACACAGTATATGACAATGAATGTACATTGTTTTTTGATAAAGATGTATCTGTGGTTTCATCTAACATCATAGAAAAGTGTTTTTTTTCTTTTTAACGGAACCCTTATAAATAAATAAAATAACAAAGTTTTTAATAAATCTATCAGTTCTGCCAAACATTCTGGACCAAATACTTGAGTTATAACAGCAGTAGCCTTAGTTCGGCCCATTTCTAAGACTTTGGCAATATTTGGGTCCACGAAGATATTGGGCAACAGAGGAACTAAAGTGTCCATCAAAGTGAATGGCAAGTTATTTGTAGCTGGTAGTCCAGCCAGTTTGAGCTCTGCCCTTTTTAATCATTTTGTTCGCTGGTTTATTAACCAGGTTTACTATACTTTTGTTAGAGCTACTGAGAGCTGTGGTTTGCTTATGTCTGCTGCTACCTATATGTTTTTCCAGTACAGAACTGTATTAGAGATTCGGCCTTGAGGTACCTTGGTCACGCGCTCTTATGGAGAATATGGAATTACATGAAAGCTTCCGAAAGATGACAGTAAAGTCCCAGAGATCGAAAAAACAAGCCTTTTTGTGGTACCTAATCTAATTTTGGTCTATTGCGTAGTCTAACACGTTTGGGTAAAGTTGGAAAAACTTAAATTCATCCTCGCGACGCTTTAGATTCTGTAACTATAGGCGTTTGGCCAGTGAACTTCTCTCATACAGGCAGTGATGACCTGTGTGAACCGAAGTATCTCCATAGAAATGAGGAAATCCGTAGAAGCACTATTTAATTGATGTAGCTCCGAAAAACCAAGTGGTAATGCCATACCATATAGCTCGAATAAATATTGTCTGATAAGGCCTAAAACCTCTCGAATAGACCGAAGATGTACCATGTAGAACCAAGTGGATGGCTTTGGCATCGTAACGTTATGATCGCTAGTGCCAAAAAGGCAAAAAACGCAAATTTTAACCATTTTATTTCGTTTTTTGGTAAAAATATATGTTTGAAGCATTAAATCAGAATTTAAGGTGATGTACGGTGATATTTTAAATAACTGTGTCCTTGAATTACGGTTTTTTGCTATGTGAAATCACGTTTCAATCACGCCGAAAATACACCGCCGCCGCCGATTTTTTGCTAAACGCCGCCGCCGACAATTTTTTGATCGGCGCACATGTCTACTTTAGATATTAAAAAAAATCAGACAAGTGCGAGTCGGGCTCGCCCACCGAGGGTTCCGTACAAATTTGTAGGTACATATATTAAAGCACCCTATCAATTTTGATTCCCTTAAAAAAAACCGGTCAAGTGCGAGTCGGACTCGCGCACCGAGGGTTCCGTACAAACTCATAAGTAGATACGCGAATAGTTCAAGAAAAACTGTATGTCGATTTGTTTAGTAGAAGCAAATAAGTATATGTTATGATTTTTGCAAATTTCTAAAAATCAGTGCAAGTTAGGAAAACAGTTATATTTTCCCTGTAATATTTAGAACCTGACGTGTAATGATTCTATTTAATAGCAAGGACCATTAAATCAACAGGACTGTTATTCTCCATACAAAAAGCTGTTCCCCGAATTTACAACGCCATCTATGTATAAGCTTGGTAAAATAATTATAATATTATTTACAATTATTTAACTTTGCAAACGTGACACAGTATTTAAATGTATTTAAATTTATTTATTATTAGCTGTTTACGAACTAATTGTTACTTATACTATGTTTCTTTGTTCAATTATAACATCGTTAAATGTTTAGTGTTTTAGCGCCATTTAGTTTTTTCCCGGAAATCCCCTAGCGTGAAACAGGCCATCGCTTGGTTTTGCTACTCTCCGCTAGATGGATTAATGGATGGATTAAGTTTTGGTAAATTTCTAAAAAAGTATTAAAGTTAGGAAGACCGTTCTATTTTTCCTGTAATGTTCAGGTTGATATTGATAATCAGTAATTATGATACATTTTTCTGATCAGTAACTTCGGAGATAATAGGGGGGGAATGGTACAAAAAATGTATAAATTAAAAACTACTTATTTAAGAAAAAAAATAAAAAAAATGGTGTTTTAATCTACAAATTAAGCCCTTTCATTTGATACCCCACTCAATATAATAGCCCTACTTTCAATTTTCAAAGTCCCATTACGGAGCCTTTTAAAAAAAAAGTAAAAAAGGTACAAGATATTTTTTATGTCCAATAAGCTCGGGTTAGCTACTTTTAACACTATTCCAAATTTCAAATCGATAGCATCAGTAGTTCCTGAGATATCTGGCTGTGACAGACGGACAGACAGACAGACAGACAGACAGACAGACAGACAGACAGACAGAGTCGCACCATAAGGGTTCCTTTTTTACCATTTTGGTACGGAACCCTAAAAAGACTACTTTTTTATGATTTAATTAAAAATTAGACGGTATTACTTGCTGTATGCTTGTTTGTCACTTAGTAACGACAAAAAAATGTCTCCTCAGCACACAGCGTGATCTTATCATTGGAGTCCGGTCGACGGAACTCACTTATAACTTTAACTGACCATCGCAAATTAATTCATACTAAACATGTTTTCTTTCCTTCGCAGTTGCGCAAAAATAATGTGGGTTGGGCTTCGAATTTTAGTATCATGCGATATAAAGATATGGAGAAGCCTAGTTAAGATGTATTTCGTGAAAAATACCACGTGTCCAATTTTCATAACTCCCAGCAAAACGGCAAACGACGCAATTTTTTAACGGTGATTTAGCTACTAACAGGCATGGTAGTACACGGATTATATTAGGTTTATGCCATTATTGTTTCTTCCTATTCGCGATTCTGCACAAAATAAATTCCACACAACTGAATTTAATGCTTCACAGTCGTTATTTCTACGCAATCTTGTTTCTTCCTAGTAGCGATTCTGCACAATATGAATTCCACACAACTGAATTTAATCACATGCTTACTTCACGATACCTACTATCTAAATAATCATTTGATACCTCATTTATCTATATCTTTATTTAGATAGTATCGTGAAGTACAATGCATGTGATTAAATTCAGTTGTGTGGAATTTATTTTGTGCAGAATCGCGAATAGGAAGAAACAATAATAATGTCATAAACCTAATATAATCGCATTTGTGGTTGCCAAAAATGCTAATTAGGTAAGTACGGTTTAGTTACGGGTAAATGGCCCTATTCATTTGCCATAATTATTATTTGCCATATTCTTCTTACGTCCTAATGATCATAAGCCATAATATTACATTACCTAACGCTCTAAATACCTAATATGTTTTGTACTAATATAGTAAGACAAGAAATAGTCAGGAAACATTAGAGCTTTTAACAGTCATACCAGTATACGTTATAATACTTATAACAAATAACGTTTCGAGTAAATGAATGTTATATCAAACGAAATTATTGAAAATAACTTCATTATTTCTAGCATTTAAATATAATAATAAGTGGAATTACACTCATTAATTTTTAAGGCATTTTAATTTATACCAAATTTATAGCAAATGAATTTCGACAAAGTGACCATCAAAAACATTACATGTAAAAAGATGCAAGTCTCGCAACGCAGATCTCCTACAACAAAAAAGTTTTAAGATGTAAAGTTAAACCAAGTCAGTACGGGGGGTGTATCAACAGAACTCGATTTCCATCGACTTGCCTATTATTAGATCTATAAAATGTGTTCCTCCACGGTCAAATAATAGGCAAGTCGGTGGAAATCGAGTTCTGCTGATACCCCCCGGTACTAAAAAAAAATATAAATAAGTTAAAAATAAAAGGGGGTCTCTATACAATAATCTTTTTTGCGTCTTTTTGCTTGATTTTAATATGCAAACTGCTTACCGATACCGATTTTTATTCTAATTTTGCAAAGATAAGTCCAAATTATCAAGTTTAAAACTTGCAAAGTGAACACCCAGATTTGAATCGCCTGTGCGTGTCTGAGTAAATAACGTAAACATTACGACGTACGAAAAATTAAGCAATTTATGAAGAATCGTGCGTAGAATCGCGCATATCTTATTAATATTCGTAACCCAGTTTCGGAAACTATAATTTGGTAAGCATAGAATACCTCAATAAAGTAGGTATACATAGGTTAAGACGTCACGTGATATTGAACGAGAATATATAATTTCACGTAGTTACTAATTAGTGTTACTAAGTAAGTATCATTAGATGTATGTATGTATGTAAACACTTTATTGCACATAAAATCATACAGAAACGGTACAGAGAAAAATGGTACTAATTATCACTTATGTTTAATGACACGTGATAACCAGTCTCAATAAACCAACGATATATATATCGTTGGCCGGGCTCTCTTTTATAAATCAAGACCGATATATCATTAATTATGGAGTATCGCGATATAAGACAATCATGCATTTGGTGCCTCATGGTGCCTTGGTGCCCCGCCAAGTCGAGTATAACAAAGGCAAAGTATAAAGACAAATAAGTAGGTCGACTTCGGCCGTTAGGAGCGCGCGACACGTATTTACTTTACACAGACACACGATCACACGTCTGTGTGAGTGCACTCCATACTGGAGCATTGGTGCGCATTGGTAAATCTTTGCTTGTAGTGCGTTCGTACACGGCGGCGCGCACACATTCAAGCGCATGATACACCTTTTGTCGGAAGAAAAACTACTGGCTATTATACCGTGATAAAAGCACGGCCGTACCATCCTTTTCTCGAAGCTATTCAGGCCATTTTCAGCCTTCCGTAATTTTGTGCTGGCTAAAGCTAAAACCCTGAATTTGCAGGGATATACAGGACATAATAAGGCTTAAATATATTCTCAATTCATTTCATTAGGGTTCATTATTCTGATTTCATCAAAATATTAAAACGGTCTCGTCTTCTTTCGCTGAGGTTTTCTTTCCTTTGGCTTAATCGGGTAAAAAGTATCCCATGTGTTAACCGTGGTTATAATCTGTATACGAGTATATAAAATCGGCTCGGTGGTTTATAATAAAAATTATCGTGTTTCCTGTGGATGATACAATTGTTAATGGCGTGGGTACATATAGTAATTATGTTTTTGTCTTAGGTCTAGTAGTTCTACATGGTACGTACATTGTACATGCCTACAAGGGTCCAGCAAGAATATTCGACTTTTAAGGTCATTTTGGTGATGTCCACAGAACAGATTCGAACACTAACTTATAGGGTACATGCTAAAAACTGTGTACGACCAGCAAATGTATTTTTGAAGGCATCTCTCTATTTGATATAAGTTTGTTTGTTTGAATGTATTGTTTGTCCGAATTTTTATTTTTTTTCTCTAGCTGCTCTAAAAATCGTATTATCTTTTAGGTAAGTAAAAAAAACTTTTACTAAAGTCACTTAGATTGGGTTACATTAATTAGATAAAAAAATCCAAAACAAGGACACCTTTATTTTATCGCGTTACCTTATTAGGTGTGCGCTACGTGCTACGCTGCAAAGCGCGTAGCACCCCCTACGAAGATCATATCTTTAAGCTGACACTTTATTAAGTTAGGTAGCCATAAAGATTAATTCAAGATTTGTTTTGCATTAAGCCGTAATCATCATCATCAGCCTATATACGTCCCACTACTGGGCACAGGCCTGCTCTCATGAGAGTGAATGGGTCCAGTCCCCCCTTCATATTACTAAATAATAAACATAAGGTGACAGTTTTTGCTATAATTTCGTAAGTTTCAAAATATTACACAGCTCAGCAGCGATTTTGTGGCCCATAACCTTTTAAAATAACTTTCTAGGTAAATGAGAATAAGGAACTAGTCCTTCTGACTCTAGATTTCAGAAATATCTACATTTTTGTATTACTAAAACGTACGTTTGTGTAAGCCTTAAAAACAATAGTCAATTTGATACGCCAGTGACTTGTTTTCGAAATGGTATATTCTCAAGTGCTAAAAAAAGAAAATTGAGCCGCAAACAGAGATATTTTTTGTTGAATTTATATATTCCCATAATTCTGATCATCAGCCATTGTGGACGTCTTTGGTGGAGACCTATGTTCAGCTGTGAACGTATCCGAGTTTAAATGATGATTAATTCGCTCACTATCACAAAATCTAATCTAAAAAGAGGAATCATTAGCATAACATTAACAATTAAGAGGCCTTAAATAATTGATGTAATAAGTTTAAAACGGTGGAGGGATTAATTAATATTTTTTTGCATTAATTGCGTGTAGTAGATAGAACACGCGATATCAGCTTGACTTTTGGCAATTTAGAGTGATTTTTGACACAGCAGTTCTGAACTCAATCTCAACGGTAACGTAAAAAAAACACCATGACTGGTCTTGATTCATATAGAAAACAGCCTAAATCCATGACCGTTTCAAACGTCTCTCGATCTCTTATCTATAACCTAATACTTAGGTAGGTAATTAATTAAAACTTTAAAAAAAGGCACCCCGCTCCACTCCAGTAGACGGGCAACCTAAAGCTCAACTAAAACGTATTGTTCCTTGCAAGAAAAGAAAATGAATAGACTAACGCCGCTCAAAACCATAAATTTATAGTAACCGGTAGTTTGTACAAGCTATCAAAGAACAAAACCTATTGAATGAAGAGCTGAAGTTTCAATTCGCGTTACAAATAACTGATTACAATACGATTCAAGTAGGCAATCACTCGATCCGTACCGATTGCAGACGAATCGAGATCGGAGGTAAGCACCAGTTGGCACAATCGATATGAAGACAAGCACTCCCATTTTTATAAAGCGTACACACGAAATTTTGCCAGCAGAAAAACATGATCACGCGATTCTGAACTTTAAGCCTTGAGAGTAAAGTATCGAATGCTGGGATGGTTGATAGTAAATGTCAAACGTATCTTTGTGAAAATTTACCGGTAAACCAAGATGGCCGTTTAGACACGTGACATAAAACGGTTATTTACGAGCTGGAAGTTTGCGGGATGACATGCGAGACTGTCACGAACCGCGGAAATAAGGCTTCGTAAGGAATAATTTCGATTCATGAATTTCTATTAAAAGGATTTCGACTTATCGACCTTGCTTAAGTATACAGCATATTTCGAAATCTTTCTTATGACGCTCAGCACTAAGATATCTCTGTTGTTGTAACATGCGTAAGTGCGTCCATACTTTCCTTTTTATTTATTTTTAGAGATAATTATACTACTATCGTTCAGAAATTAAAAGCCATGCTCGTCTTCAACTGGCCATATTTTGATCATGAGTATGTTCCTACTGGTTAATCTGTTTAATTGACATGTTACATTTATTTGAATAATTCTGTCATATATTATGGCCGTGACTGTAATTTTTGTGCCTATCTTCTTCTTCTTCCTCCTAAAACCTTGTCCCATTATCTGGGGTCGGCTGTCCTTGTCTGACGTTTCCACTTCGACGTGCACCGTGCAGTTTGTGTCTTTGTTTGTGTGTGTGTGTGTGTGTGTGTTTGTGCCTAACTGCGTACCTATTTGTTTCTATTTACACTCGCGGTCATAATTTCGGTCAGTGAAATACTGCCATATTTCCTAAAATACTCCAGGGTTGTGAAATTATTGAATCCCGTTTTGATCTTTAATGAATTTTAAATATTATTTGAAAAAATAATAGCAATTTCAGGTTTAGATCGAACTCGTAAAAAACCAAGAAAAATAATGTCGCTAACGGAGTGAAATCTCGCTGGAATCACCATTTATGGATAATAATATGTTTATGATGGGTTAGCGGATATTGCTAATACAGCCAGGTATTATGAAGAATAGTATATTATGTAAATGAAACAAGTGTCAAATGTTGAAAAACACCTATTTATATTATTTAAATTACGGTGACCCAAAATTTTTGCTCTTGAGTGTACATTGCTTTAAAAATGAATCTGTTATTAATCTAACAGTGCAAGATTAAAAACCAAACTACATTATAACCATCGTACAATATAACAGAGTGTGTTCTTCACGAGACTGGACTTGCGTAGGTCAGGAAAATGTTATCATTGTACCTACCTATATAGTAGCTCCAATACGCTTATGACGCAGCGAAGTTCACTTGTCGTCATCAGCTTTCATAGGATGAACATCCCTTTTTAGGGTTCCGTACCAAAATATTAAAAAAGGAACCCTTATGTTGCGACCCTGTCTGTCCGTCTGTCCGTCTGTCAGAGCCAGATATCTCAGGAACTACTGCTTCTATCGATTTGAAATTTGGAAGAGTTTTAAAAGTTGCTAACCCGAGCCCACTGGACATAAAAAAAATCTTATACCTTTTTTACTTTTTTTGTAAAGAGGGCCGAAACGGGAGGTCGAACATTAGAAGTTGTGCTATTGTACCGAGTGGGGTATCAAATGAAAGAGCTTAATTTGTAAATTCCAAAACCACTTTTTTATTTTCTTTCTTAATCATGTATTTTTTTATTTAGGACGAAAAACGTTCAAAAAATACCATTCCCCGATTATCTTCGAAGTTACTGAACAGAAAAATCTGTAACATTTACTAATTATTAATATCATCCTAAATATTACAGGAACAATATAACGATTTTCTAAACTAACCACGACTTATGTCGATGTAGGTATGGGGACAACAGTTATCAACAGCAAAGTTAAGTTTGTCCCACCATACAGTTTACCTTGAACTATTCACGTATCTTCCTACGAGTTTGCACGGAACCCTCGGTGCGCGAGTCTGACTCGCACTTGACCGTTTTTTTTATTTATTATATCATTACTTAGGTCTATCTCCTGTAGGCTTGTGATGCTACGCTTTGTTACGCGATAAATAAATGATAAAGCATCCGCCACGTTTTGGCAAATAGTGTGTGAGAGTGACGGATGCTTTATCTTATTTGAGGCCTAGTGAAAACGTAATTTGGGTACCTACATAAAACAAAGTCGTGTTAGTTACACCATTTAAAACTCGAGAACGGGTGGACCGATTTTTATAATTTTTGATTTATTGGGTTCGTCTCTGCCCCAAATAACAGAATAACTATTACTTAAAGCATTAAAACTTCTGAGGCGGAATGATGTTCGCCGGGGCAGCTAGTATTGAATAATAATAGAAACAGCAAAGCAATTCAGCGAGGAAATGCTGCCAGTATTCTCGGTACAATCGAACACACTGTTAACTGTAGGTACATTTTGTAAACGGATGTTAACTTTATTGCAACGTGTTAAAGTCTGGGTGGTCAGTTAACTGTGGCTTCGTTTGTACAATGCCACAGGTCTATGGACCCATTTTAGAACATTTTTTTTAATATGAAGTACTTAGTTATGAATGTTACTTTTCTTAAAGCTTTAATTTAGAATTTTAGTTAATTATAAAATAAACGCCAATTCAAACAGAAAAAAACCAGGCGCCGTGTGCCTTATTTTAAAGACAGTACCTACTGTATATAGAGCTCTGGATTTTTAGGGTTCCGTAGCCAAAATGGCAAAAACGGAACCCTTATAGTTTCGTCATGTCCGTCCGTCCGTCTGTCCGTCTGTCCGTCTGTCCGTATGTCACAGGCATTTTACTCAAAAACTACATGATGGATATTGATGAAATTTGGAATATAGGTGTCTTGTATGAGCCGCTACTTAGTTTCGTAGTTAAATAATTAAAATAAATATTTTTAGGGGGGGTCACTCCATAGTCCATACATGTTACAGAAGCTAAAAAATTTTTTTTTAGAAAATATAACGTGTGGTACATAGTTCGACAGCTCTTTAAAAAACATTTTAAGGTTCTTAAGCAATGTTTTTGATTAAGTGAATACCTTTGGAAATAATCGCTCCGAACGTTGTGAAAATTGTGTCCCCCCCCTCTATCTTCTAAACCGTGTGTCCAAAAAATATAAAAAAAATTACAAAGATAACGCTTAATTAATACTTTCAACGAAAATTATTTTCAACGAGATCGAATTAACCGTTTTTGAGTTATTGCCGATAAACTGCGCTTCTCAACAAAAGGACGTAATTGCTATGAAGATACGCTCTTTTGTTGTTGTACTTTTCTTACATCGTATTTTTTACCTTATATTTACGGCTATGGAACCCTACACTGACCATGGTCCGACATGCTCTTGGCCAGTTTTTCAATAACTCTCACTAAGATGACCGTTTCTTCCTAGCACGTGGATAGTAACTTAGTAATTGGACTTTATTATCGCAAACTTTGTTATTGTCTTCTAAAACAAAATATTATTGTTTACAATTTAAACAAATTGGGCAATCATAGTGCATGGTAGTCATATTGACTTGATAACCTTATTTTAGAATTTTCCTATTCAACTTTACTTTGAGTTTCGTTTAAGTAGGGCAGTGAGGTGAATGACAGGTATCTACCGTCCTAAACCCTTGGGGTAATTAATTCGTCTCTATGTATCAACCACGGACGTCCACTGCTGGTCTATGGCCTTCCGCATACCACAGGCCATCCCATACGAATAAATCGCCACAGACGGTCCTGTGCAGATTGCATCCACATACTCCCCACTACAGACTCTCACAAGGTCGTCCATCCACCGAATCTGGGGCCATCTTACGCTAAGCTATATTAATTAGTATAATACCTCTTAACTTAAATAAAGCTTAGTACTATTAGCTGTTACTGAATAGCACGAATCATATAAAGGCATATCTTTATGCGTTTATATATTCGCGAAGTGCGTGTTCGATCAGAACTGGGTCACCGCGTTTGTCTTTAATGATATACCATTCTGCAAACTCCTGTTTTTAGGTAAAACACAAACTGCTTATTTTGGTGTACATTTAAATTTCAATTTTGAATGTGAACTTGACATTACTTTTAGGTATTAGTTAGCATTTAAGTTGCAGAACTATGATCATCCTAGGCCTTCTTTTATTGTAGTCTTAATTACTTCGAAAATTATACATACAATATCAACCTTCAGTACCCCGACTTTTAGAGCTAACTATTCTGAATAATAACAATTAAGAAAGCTAGTGATAGTTTTGGCAGCGCGGCAAGTTGCCAAGTGGCGAACTTGGGCTCATTAGTGCCTAACTTCCCGATAGTAGATAACACGACTCGACGACGATCGTTACTTTTTAGAAGTAGGTATAGAGTGGCACGCGTTATCTTAATTTCATTCTTTCGAAACAATTTTAACCACTACATTAGCAAAATATGAGTTCTCGAAGACTAATTCATCGCTAAAAGGTTAAGAACCACTGCTGTAGACGAACTGTACAAACCAGTTAAGATAATGACCTAAAACTAAAAACGAATTCAAAGACTGTTGTTTTTCAGTTGACTTTTTGACATAATCTACCGAGGCAAAAGTGCATGTCAGTTTACAGTAAAGCTTAGCTTTAGGCACTAGTCCCACCAGCGGCGACCAACGAGCAGCGAGTAGCGATTGGCGAGTTTTTTCTTCGCGGGCGAGTGAATTCTCTTAGAAAATTTACTCGCCGGCAGTGTGAACAGCCAGCGATGAACTATTAATGTATGCGTCTCTTTTACTAACACAGGATCCTTATCTTTTGTTCGTTTCTTGGGCGAGAAAATCGCCGATAGCTAATCGCTTCCTCGCTCTTGGTGGGACAAGTGCCTTAGCTTTAGCTTTTGGCTCAGCTAGACAAGAGGGCTCAACTAAGACAATACGTTTGAGCCCAAACACGGGGATCTACTGTAAGCCGTTACTTGGTTCCTATCACTACCTTCCAAATGCAGCTTCATGACCTGGTCATGAGACCATCAGCTACACAAAGAGGGCTCAACTAGAAAATACGTTTGAGCCCAAACACGGGGGATCTACTGTAAGCCGTTACTTGGTTCCTGTAACTACGTTCTAGGTGCAGCATCGGGCCTTGATAATCTTGCTACACTACAATACAAATACATGAAATACCTAATATTCCTACAAACATCTATCTACTTGAATGAATAATTTCATAAAAACCAGTAGCCAAGTGCCAAGTATCACAATCTAAATATATAAAAGAAGAAGTCCTGACTGACTGACTGACTGACTTACTGATCAACGCACAGCCGAAACTACTGAAGTTAGGAACTTGAAATTTTCACAGTAGAGTGGTTATATAACGTAAGTAAGGGATAAGAAGGGATTTTTTGAAATTCATCCCCAAAGGGGGTTAAATGGGGGTTGAAAGTTTATATGGGGACCATACGATTTTTAAAGTAGGAGATCTGAGACTTCGACCATAGACTCTTTAATACAATTTAAAAAAAGTAATTTCACCGTTTTTGGAAATTCATCCCCAAAGAGGGTTAAATGGGGGTTGAAAGTTTATATGAAGACCACACGATTTTTAAAGTAGGAGATCTGAGACTTCGCATATAGACCCATCAAGATTAGTACAGGAAAGTAATTTCACGGTTTTTTGAAATTCATCCCCAAAAGGGGTTAAATGGGGGTTGAAACTTTGTATAGGCACCAAACGGTTTTTGACGTTAGAGATCTGAGAGTTTGCACATAGATCCTTCAATATGACATGAGAAAAGTAATTCCACCCTTTTTTGAGATTCATCCCTAAAAGGGGTTAAACGGGGGTTGAAATGTTGTATAGGGACCAAATTATTTTGAAGTTACAGATCTGAGAATTCGTATATAGACCCCTCAATAAAGGTCGAAGAAAGTAATTTTACCGTTTTTCAAAATTCATCCCCAATGGAGAACATCCTAAATGGGGGTTGAAACGATTTTTGAAGTTGCAGCTCTGAGACATCGTACATAGTCTCCTCAATATGAGTACAGAAAAATAATTTCACGGTTTTTCGAAATTCATCCCTATAAGGGCTTAAACGGGGGTTGAAAGTTTACATGGGGACCAAACGATTTTTAAAGACGGAGATCTGAGACTTTGCACATAGACCCATCAATATGAGTACAGGAATGTAATTTCACGGTTTTTCTAAATTCATCCCCAAAAGGGGTTAAATGGGGGTTTGAAACTTTGTATAGGCACCAAACGATTTTTAAAGTTAGAGATCTGAGAGTTCGCACATAGATCCTTCAATATGAGATAAGAAAAGTAATTTAACCCTTTTTTGAAATTCATCCCTAAAAGGGGTAAAACGGGGGTTGAAATATTGTTTAGGGACCAAATTATTTTTAAGTTACAGATCTGAGACTTCGTATATAGACTCCTCGATAAAGGTCTAAGAAAGTAGTTTTACCTTTTTTCAAAATTCATCCCCAACAGGGGTTAAATGGGGGTTAAAACGATTTTTGAAGTTGGAGCTCTGAGACATTGTACATAGGCTCCACAATATGAGTGTAGGAAAGTAATTTCACGGTTTTTCGAAATTCATCCCCAAAAGGGGTTAAACGGGGGTTGAAATTTTGTATAGGCACCAACGATTTTTGAAGTTGGAGATCTCAGAGTTCGCACATAGATCCTTCAATATAAGTAGAGAAAAGTAATTTCACCCTTTTTCGAAATTCATCCCTAAAAGGGGTAAAACGGGGGTTGAAAGTTTAAATGGGGACCACACGATTTTTAAACTAGGAGATTAGTTGCAAAAAGTAATTTCACCGTTTTTCAAAATTCATCCCCAACGGGGGTTAAATGGGGCTTGAAACGATTTTTGAAGTTGGAGCTCTGAGATATCGTACATAGTCTCCACAATATGAGTACAGGAAAGTCATTTCACGGTTTTTTGAAATTCATCCCCAAAAGGGGTTAGATGGGGGTTGAAAATTTGAACTTTGAAGTTAGAGCTCTGAGAAATCGTACATAAACTCCTCAATAAGAATAAAGAAAAGTAGTTTTACCATTTTTCGAAATTCATTCCTAAAAAGGGGTCAAACGGGGGTTGAAACTTTGTATGGGGACCAAACGATTTTTGTAGTAAATCTTGAACTTCGTTCATAGACTCATCCATAAGAGTAAAGTAAAGTGATTGCTGTTTTTTGGAATTCATCCCCAAAGGGGTTAAAATGGGGGTTGAAACTTTGTGTAGGGTACAAACGATTTTTGAAGTTGGAGCTCTAAGACATCGTATATAAACTCCTCAATAAGAGTAGAAAAAGTGATTTTTCGTTTTTCTAAATTCATCCCTAAGATGGGGTCAAACGGGGGTCAAAACTTTGTATGGAGACCAAACGGTATTTATAGTAGATCTTAAACTTCTTACATAAACTCATCCATGAGAGTAAAGAAAAGTGATTGCTGTTTTTTTGAAATTCATCCCCAAAGGGGTTTAAATGAGGGTCGAAACTTTGTATACGGACCAAAAGATTTTTGAAGTTGGCGATCTGGGACATCGTACATAGACTCCTTAATAAGAAAAAAGAAATGTGGTTTTACCGTTTTTTCATCCCTAAAAAGGGATCAAAAGGGGGTTGAAACTTTGTAAAGGGACCAAACGATTTTTGTAGTAGATCTTGAACTCATCTAAAAAAGAAAAGAAAAGTGATTGCAGTTTTTTGAAATTTATCCCCAAAGGGGTTTAAATGGGGGTTGAAACTCTGTATAGGGTCCAAAGGATTTTTGAAGTAGGAAATCTGACACTTCGTACATAGATCCTTCAATAAGGGTACAGAAAAAATGTTAAACCATTTTTTGAAATTCATCTCCAAGGGTTATAAATGGGGACCAAAACTTTATAAAGGGACCAAATGATTTTTAAAGTAGGGTATCTAAAACTGATTAAACTGAATAGAACTCAAATGATTTCACGGTTCATTAAAATTTATCTCGAAGACGGGTTGAGTAAGTAGGGGTTGAAAGTTTTTTTAGGGACCCGTACAATTTTTAAAGTAAAAGGTTTTTAACTCCATGCATAGCATATAGCAATTAGTAGATTGTTTTTTTGTGTAAGTAACAAGCGGTTTATTAAGTGCATTTAATTTTTTGGTAATAATCCTTAAATGGACTTAAGAATTGATTTTCACGGTAAATGTGCATTGTGCAGTTTTGGGCCCAATATTTGAGGGTTTTGTTTAATTACAACAAAGTTTATGAACAAATATCAGAAACTATTAATTGCCTATTAAGATTAATTGCCTAATTATAATTTACACCGCAGACGAAGTCGCGGGCATCAGCTAGTCCTTCATATACCAAAACTTTAGACACTAAGTATATCGAAACCTTTAGACTAATCAGGCGTAAATGCCATTGGATGCAATGCATTTTTTTTTTAGAATCTGACAAACTCGCAAATCGCAACCCTTATGGGCATAGCGATTGCCCGAGGGGTCGGACTGGGTGGGTGCCGGGGGTGCCTGGGGTCGAACCAGGTCACATTGTCCCGGTCCACCTCGATAGGGTCGGTCTAGGTGGGGGCCTGAACGCCTGGAGTCGAACCAGGTCGTTTGGTCAGTGGCGAGGCAGTGCGCGCGCGTCGCGTTTTATAGGTAGTTTTGAATGAATGTAAACATATATTTCGTACCCTTGGTCAAATAACGACGCATGTGACTTTACGTCCAAAACGTGCCATAAACTTAGCGAAAAGTACGTGGTTTTCATCAAAGTAGTTGAAGAAAACTTAAGAAATCGCAGTTTTGGCCTATTGGCAAAATAGAACATTTTATTGCGTTTCTGAAAATGTACATCATGTCTCATAACTTCACACAGTTTAGGATTTAAATGCCGAAAATGACAGCATGTTTTGGCAAATTTTGAAAATGTGCATGAAAGAAATGCCCAAAATCGTAATAAAACATAAGAGTATACAAAATTTTGAGTTGCTTATTATGTTGGTATGATATGTTTGGTGTGAACTGTTAAAGTTACCCAGAAAACTTTGCGCAAAATCATGGTAAATCAGTGATTTCGCATTTTTCCATCGTAAACCCTCTTAGACTTTAACAACACGAGACCTAGCAGAGGGTATTAGCACCAGGGAAATGAGTTTAAAAAAACATGACTTGTATTACGTACAATGTAGCACCCTCTATTACAGGAAAAATATAACGGGTTTCTTAACTTGTACTGTTTTTTAGAAATTTGCAAAAATCGTAAAACATACTCCTTAGCTCCTACTAAACTAATCGCCATACAGTTTTTAGAAGTACCAGTTTTGTTGTTAGGTGCCAACGTCATAGGTATCCTATCCCATCAAAAACATTACATGTAAAAAGATGCAAGTCTCGCAGCGCAGTTCTCCTACAACAAAAAAGTTTTGAGATGTAAAGTTAAACCAAGTCAGTACCGGGGGACCCCCCGGTATTGATTTGGTTCAACCCATTATTAATTAGATCTATAATTTGGAGCTTGTAGGTCTGCTAGAAGTACCTTAGAATTATGATGATCATCAGTCAGTGAGTGAGTCAGTCAGTCAGTGACAAAACTAAGGAACTTGGACATGCAATAGTTCTTAAACTACACGTTCAAATTGAATGATATTGAGAATATATATAAGTCTTATTGTGCCCTATATATTCCTGAAATTTCAGGATTCTAGCTTTAGCCAGTACAAAATTACGGGAGGCTGAAAATGGCCTGAATGGCTTCGAGATAAGGATGGTACGGCCGTGCCTTTGTTTTGCTCGACTTGGCGGGGGCACTGCCGTGCCCCCCGAAACACGCTTCAGATTAAAGAGCAATAATATAATAGATAATTATAGCTACTACCTTACCGTTATCATATATCGTCATAGGTAATACTTTTATTTTATGGAATGTTAACTACCACTTTCTCGATAATTAAGGACTAATTCGTGATAAGATAATAATTTAAGATTTCACAAGCGAGCTTCTAATTCTTAGAAATTTCCTCCCAATTTTTTGCCAAGTGCTCGAAATGCAGTATTTGCGGTATTTTAAGTTAAATATTCGAGCATAATTATGAAAAATATGTCTCTTTATGTTATACAGGTGATTATGTACAGGCGTGTAAGTGCGTATTGGTGTGAGTGGATACGATTACGAGTGTGGGTGGAGTTTAACGATGCTACTCATTAGAATTGGGTCCATTCACAGCCTAGGCGAGACGATACTAAATATTCCTTAGATAATTAATAATAAACTAGATAACGTATCAGTCGTCACTAACACCAGTATCAATGTGTTTATCACGAATCGTGCAATCGGTCACTGACCTGGGTCGCTCGATGCAAGCGAACCTAAGGTCTTAACTGAGTTCGTTTTGTATTGGTTGGCTGGTGGGGGTGAAGGAGGCTTGTCTATTGTGGTCAACGTGTGTCCTACTAGTGGGAAAAGGCCTCTCTTTTTCGGTTCTCTCATTTATTATCCATAACTTTCAAACGCCATACTTTCATATGCCATAATTTTCAGGGGCCATAATGATACAAATGCCCTACATTTCCTTTTCCATATTTTTAGGAGCCCTAAAATCATATGCCGAAAATTCAAGCGCCATAAGAATTATTCGATCTAAAACCTAACCTAACCTAGCCCAGTCGTACCTGTCCTGTCGTTTTTTAAGGTTCCGTACCAAAATGGTAAAAAAGGAACCCTTGTGGTGCGACTCTGTCTGTCTGTCCATCTGTCACAGCAAGATATCTCAGGATCTACTGATGCTATCGACTTGAAATTTGGAATAGTGTTAAAAATCGCTAACCCAAACTTATTGGACAGAAAAAAATCTCATACCTTTTTTAGTTTTTTTTTAAAGGGTAGGTACCGAAACGGGATGTCGAAAATCAAAAGTAGAGCTAGTATATATTGGGAAAGGGCTTAATGTGTAGATTCCAAAACTATTTTTGTTTTTTTCTTAAACATGTAGTTCTTGATTTAATACAAAAAACGTTACATAAAGACCATTCCCCCCCTATTATCTCCGAAGTTACTAAATAGAAAAATCTGTAATAATTACCGATTATTAATATCATCTTAAATATTACAGGAAAAATTAAACGGTTTTCCTAACTTGCAGCGTTTTTTAGAAATTCGCAAAAATTGTAAGACAAATTTATTTGCTCCTACTAAACTAGCCGCGACATTATGACGATGTATAGCGATAACAGTTTTTCAAGAGCAAAGTTAAGTTTGTCCCACCATACAGTTTATCTTGAATTATCCACGTATCTACTAACAAGTTTGTACGGAACCCTCGGTGCGCGAGTCTGACTCGCATTTACCCGGTTTTATTAAATGTAGAGGACCGTGAGCATGTCGACGAAGCCCCGTTTCGCGGGGCTTCTATTTCCGCTCTGAGGGACGCAAGCTGACTAACGAACCTACCTGCGTTCAATTAGGGGTGCTTAATTTGTTTTTTGATGCGGGGGTCTTCAATCTAATCAAAAGTAGATTGTGGTAAATCCTGTCAATGTGTTTCAATCGCGAAGCGCAAGTAAATGAACATAGATACACATTGTTAAGCTGGTCACTGTGCTGAACAGTTAAGGTAAATTAACTTCATAGAAGGAGTCTATGAAGTTAATTTACCTTAACTGTACTTACTTAACAGGCTGTTAACAGGAGCTTCAGGTTGTTTGACAACAAAGGTTCACATGCTTTCTTTCATTGACTTTCGACAAATACTGCCCTGCTAAGCCAAAAAGGCCTATCTTAATAAGAGTCTCATAGATAGATAAGGCAGGCGTTCGAGAGCGCGTTACTGTCCCTGTAGTCGCAATAGAGTCTGTGCGGAAAGAGAATAGGCGCGGCGAAAAACCGAACTAACCTAACCAGTATGGCCACAGAACAGAAAATACGGCACATACGGTAGAAATTACAGCGCCCCCAAAATTAATCCTATTCTCTTTCCGCTCAGACTCTAGAGGTGACAACAGGTGTCGACTATTGGGCATTAGCGTGTCGAGCACTAGGACGTTTACCTTACGGCTTATGAAGACAGTATACAACACATAAATAGCCAGATCGTCAGTCCATTTTGTGAAAGCCGACCAATGTTAAATCTTGCAACTGTTGCGGTTTTTACGTCCCATCAATCATCGTAGTACAATATAATTCGCATTACAATAAATAAATATCACATACAACGTAAATTACGACAGAATTGTTAGTTACATTATGTCATTATGCAATAATAAACGTATATAATGCAAGAATAAAACAATCACAAAATAATAATAGTATTTTTTCTACTCCTGTACTGTTATCTGTCTTTTACTTGGTCACGAACACTAATATAAGAACATACATAATATGAGTTCAGAGAAGTCTATACTCTATTCCCCATAACAGCACTAGTGTCGTTATAGTCACTTTACGTTATTGCTAGCATCCACAGACTTCTAAATCTAGGTTAAACTTAGGTCAAGGATTAAGCGCTCAATTCTAACTTCACGATAAAAATTCACAACTACCAACTTAACAAACAATTAAATTCCTACGATTCATAAGAAAAACAAAACTTTCCGAATTAAATAAATTGATGCCAACATAAAAAAAAAGTATTTTAATTATCGTCACATCGTGTCACCAGCCATATCAAAAAAAAGTTTACCATAGACACAACTGTCATGCCGGCTGTACACACTCGGAGAGACCGGACGAGACACGCGTGACGTCCATGTATTTTATATTTTAACATAGTCGTAGAAAAAGTATTGTATGCAACGTTGTATAATTAAGTCAAAAAACGCTCATTGCGCCTCTATTTGCGATACTCGCCGCATTCGCGGCTCGTATCGCAACTCACGCAATTCGCATTTTTTGAACCTTCTTATACAACTGTTGCATAAAATACTATTATGCAACAGTTGTATAAGTGGGTTCAAAAAATGCGAATTGCGTGAGTTGCGATACGAGCCGCGAATGCGGCGAGTATCGCAAATAGAGACGCAATGAGCATTTTTTGACTTAATTACCTATACAACGTTGCATACAATACTTTTTCTACGACGAGGTTTTAAATTATAAAATACAAAATTAATCATAACCTGGAAACAAGGCAAATATGACGTTTGACTAACAGTATGTGTCTATGGTAAACTTTTTTTTTAATTTAAAATATACATAAATTAAAAATACTTTTTTTATATTGGCATCAATGAATTTAGTTCGGAAAGTTTTGTTTTTCTTAAATTTAATTGTTTGTTAAGTTGGTAGTTGTGCATTTTTACCGTAAAGTTAAAATTGAGCGCTTAATCCTTGGCCTAAGTTTAACCTAGATTTAGAAGTCTGTGGCTGCTAGCAATAACGTAAAGTGACTATAACGACACTAGTGCTGTTATAGGGAATAGAGTATAGATTTCTCTGAACTCATATTATGTATGTTCTTATATTACTCGTAGTATTCGTGACCAAGTAAAAGACAGATAACAGTACAGGAGTAGAAAAAATAAATAATGTTTGAGCGTACCTACCTACCTGTTAAATATTCTTCAAGAAGAATAGGGTTTTAAAAGGTCCATTGCAGCCGTACTCATTCATTTTTTCTTATCGTGTGTACCACTTTACTCGAAAATCAATGATCTGTTCATACAGAAAGTTTATTTTATTATGGAGATGGTGACTGGGGTCTTTGGTAAACTATAGCAGCTCCTAAAAATGCGCTACTAAACAGTAGTTGGTATCCGTGTCTTTTATAGTTCTAATAAGTATATTAGAACTATAAAAGATACGGATCTAAAGTGCGAAATATATTGATATTGTTTATCACTAACGTCAACAATTCACAATAAACAGCGACAATTCGTTAATTGGTTGTTATTACGTTAGTGACCCAGAGACCTGGCAGCTCATATCGACACGTAACGAACATGTGCTTCAACTTCCACACACGGTCTTGGTAATCCGGTTCATAGTAGTGTGAGAAAAGTAGATAACACATAATCTATATTTGAGCAAGCATGAGCAAATCTAGGATGGAGGTTAGAGTCGAAATTTGCTACATTGAGGTGGCACATGATGGAAAAATCGAAACGGACGTACAAAGGTCAACCTATTTTTCCTACATTTCTAATTATAATTCTAAGGATGTTTCTAATGGAATGCGTAGGTGATATCTTGGAATAATTTACTTCTGTAGTTTGGCTATGATCGCTAGCAACAATATAGGTAAGCCGTCCAACAAACAAATATGATAAAATTCACGTGTTTGATATTTCCTTATTTTGTACCTAATAGACGCTATCTATTTAATATGTTTGAAGGGCAGAAGATGAAGGGAATTTTCTTATCTTTTAGATATTCCAGTCACATCTATCTCTCTAACATAATAGTAGATTGTGTCACAAGGGAGCAAAATGATGTATTTACGGCGAGGGCGTACATTGAATCCTGAACGAAGCGAAGGATTCTACAATTGAATCCCGAGCGTAGCGAGGGATTCTAAAGTAGAATCCGGAGCGTAGTGAGGGATTCAAGTGTTAACGCCCGTGGTGTAAATAATTTTGCTACCTTGTGACACATACTGCTTTTCACACCGACTATGAGGAAAATTTAAATACAAACGCTACCTACCAAAATAACGAAAACGAAATATATAGTTAGTATGTCACAGGCATTTTACTCAAAAACTACATGATGGATATTGATGAAATTTGGAATATAGGTGTCTTGTATGAGCCGCTACTTAGTTTGGTAGTTAAGTTAAGTGAATACCTTTGGAAATAATCGCTCCGAAAGTTGTGAAAATTGTGTCCCCCCCCCCTCTATCTTCTAAACCGTGTGTCCGAAAAATATGAAAAAATCACAAAGGTAACGCTTAATTAATGCTTTCAACGAAAATTATTTTCAACAAGATCGAATTAACCGTTTTTTTAATAAAATGAAATGTGAAATTGTTAAATTTACAGTTCCTTATTATTTATAAAACGTTTATTACTTTTTACGGACGGGACGAATTTACCACTTCCATATTATATTTATGGCCCTCGCCTGCGGCTCGGACCCCAAACACCTGTGGTCTGGGCCATTCCTTATTATCGACTTTATGTAGAGTCGATATGTAGAGTCAATGTAGAGTCGATAATGTAGAGTCGATATGGAGAGTCGATATGTAGAGTCGATATGTAGAGTTGATATGTAGAGTCGATCTGTAGAGCAATAATGTAGAGTCGATAATGTAGAGTCGATATGGAGAGTCGATATGTCGAGTCGATATGTAGAGTGGATATGTAGAGTCGATATGTAGAATCGATATGTAGAGTCGATTATGTAGAGTCAATAATGTAGAGTCGATAATGTAGAGTCGATATGGAGAGTCGATATGTAGAGTCGATATGTAGAATTGATATTTAGAGTCGATATGTAGAGTCAATAATGTAGAGTCGATAATGTAGAGTCGATATGGAGAGTCGATATGTAGAGTCGATATGTAGAGTTGATATGTAGAGTCGATATGTAGAATCGATATGTAGAGTCAATAATGTAGAGTCGATATGTAGAGTTGATAGTGTAGAGTCAATATGTAGAGTCTATAATGTATGGTATGGCAATGGCATATTCTAAGCAGGTTCAAACTAAAAATACCCTGTAGGTAGTCCTTGAACAGAAAAGTATCACTTTGATCCCTCTTATGAGGGATCAAAATACTTTTTTCTGAATAGGAGGTGTGAAAATATTATTCTACATATTTATACAAGAACTTCAGTTTACGGTCATCGGGCGAGAACCATCACATAATGTTTGCTGACGAGGGAGTAGAAAAGTGAATGAAGTAGATAGGGTAGGTGTTTCGTGCTAAGTTAGTACCTACCTATAATTGGAAAGAAAATACACGTGCATCGCAATATTAAGCTCAGAACACAAATAATATTTTCACACCTCCTATTCAGAAAAAAGTATTTTGATCCCTCATAAGAGGGATCAAAGTGATACTTTTCTGTTCAAGGTCTACCTACAGGGTAGGTATTTTTAGTTTGAACCTGCTTAGAATATGCCATTGCCATACCATACATTATAGACTCTACATATTGACTCTACATATCAACTCTACATATCGACTCTACATTATTGACTCTACATATCGATTCTACATATCGACTCTACATATCAACTCTACATATCGACTCTACATATCGACTCTCCATATCGACTCTACATTATCGACTCTACATTATTGACTCTACATATCGACTCTAAATATCAACTCTACATATCGACTCTCCATATCGACTCTCCATATCGACTCTCCATATCGACTCTACATTATCGACTCTACATTATTGCTCTACATATCGACTCTACATATCAACTCTACATATCGACTCTACATATCGACTCTCCATATCGACTCTACATTGACTCTACATATCGACTCTACATATCGACTCTACATAAAGTCGATAATAAGGAATGGCCCAGACCACAGGTGTTTGGGGTCCGAGCCGCAGGCGAGGGCCATAAATATAATATGGAAGTGGTAAATTCGTCCCGTCCGTAAAAAGTAATAAACGTTTTATAAATAATAAGGAACTGTAAATTTAACAATTTCACATTTCATTTTATTAAAAATGTGTGATGCTCTTTGACTAACTATATATTTCGTTTTCGTTATTTTGGTAGGTAGCGTTTGTATTTAAATTTTCCTCATAGTCGGTGTGAAAAGCAGTATGTGTCACAAGGTAGCAAAATTATTTTCACCACGGGCGTTAACACTTGAATCCCTCACTACGCTCCGGATTCTACTTTAGAATCCCTCGCTACGCTCGGGATTCAATTGTAGAATCCGTCGCTTCGTTCAGGATTCAATGTACGCCCTCGCCGTAAATATATCATTTTGCTCCCTTGTGACACAATCTACTAATGATATATTAATTAAAAAAAAACTGAAATTTAAACCATCTACCTGGGAAAAGGGGCGTTAACACCGCCAGGTAGCCTTTCTGTTTCTTTCAATTTAGCCAAAAACGCACCAATTAAACTCATTTTATTTTGTGCATTTAAATACATCAGTACAATGAGTAAGTACTATCGAATGGCACAAAAGTTAGTCATTTTCTTGTCGTTACTTTTTAATAAGGTCATAGTTATAGCATTGGATCACCCTAGGTTAGGTTCAAATTAGGTTAGATCCAAGATAGGTTTGTGTTCAGCGCACTGCCCCCCTGCCCGAAAACCAAAAATTTGACATTTTTATACTCCCTTTCTACTAGGTGTCGTTTCATCAGTCATGTTGATCTTAGTTAGATAGTTACAAATTTTATACTCAAAAAAATCAAATTTATAGGCAATGCACTAACATTTAAATAACTAAGACTAGGACTAGGTACTGATGGTTTTGTATAATCAATAAAAAAATACCGATATTGTTATCACCATTGCAATCGTTCCAAGGGTGACCGCTGAAGCGAAACGGTGGCACCCCTTATTTTAACTTACTAAATATTTAATCAGTACTGCACTTTACCTCATAGGTATCACACATCGGAGTGTGGTTCAAAATGTGTTCGATTACTTAAAATGCCGTCAAAAAGACTATAGTATAGACTATGTACATATATTTAGTTGGAAAATAGGTACTCTACGCCGTAGGTACGTACTTAGAACATGTAGTCAGTGGACTTAAACTATATAGTTATAGATTTACTTTTGATATGCGCTTATTTTGCGTGTTTTAGTTACCCATAGTTATAAGACAAAATTAAATTACAATGTAGTAAGCGTATTTTTATCTCAAGCAATAATTGTAGAGGGTGATATAACGCAATACCTACTTTATTTTCTACGCGTGCTGTTGTTAGGAAGAACGCTATGCTGATTGCGTCGCTAAGCAACCATGGATGTGTTAATAGGTGAATCATTACCGACAACACAAAACAGGTGAGCTAACAAAATAAAATGCTTTTTCATTCTTAGTGACCAGTAAATACTTCATTATTATTTAATGTCCACCCACACTGCTTATTTTTATTAGATTCTTCCCACATATAGGTAATAGGTACCTATTTTGATGACAGTGAAGAACATACACACGTACACAGCTCAGGTGGACATAATAGCATATTTGTGTACGAAATAGGCTAAACATAGGTTTAGTATCTATCTAAAAAGGATTTATCGAAGTTGATTTACAAAACCCATTTTCATGACATGAGTCTAAAAGTCTTAAGCTATTAATGTGTTCTGTGCAGTAAGACTGTAAGACATGGTTGCGTTGGCCTTTATTTAACATAGCGTGTCGAGCAAGGTTAAGACAATTGTATTCAGCCTTTTCTTAACGTAGGGTAATTTGTTACGTAAATGATGCTGTTTACTGTCCTAGCGCGCCCTGGATACAGTTGTTTCGTAATCAGATGTGCGTGAATGCGATACGCGGGGTGGTACGGGTATGATAATACTATAGTAGAGTTAGTTAGCCGCATCATTGTGCGCATCGGGTTACAAGCATGAAATTTTTACCGCAGATAGAGTGTTCCGCGGTGATTATTTTTCGATATGGAGGGAAGTCAAGATTCGTCCCCTATGCGCGGGGAGAGAGGGGTAAATGGGCCAAATACACCTCTTTTTCGTTTTTTTTGCACTGATCAGTTAAGGCTACTAGGGCTTTTGTGGAAATAATCGCGGTGGAAATAATTGAAAAATAATCACCGAAACACACTCTATCTGTGGTGGAAATTTCATGCTTGTAATCTCATGCACACAATTATATGGCTTAGTAACTCTACTAAAGGTAGCTTGAGCCCGGTCTTTCTGCTGGCGGCACCCTAGGTTAGGTTTTTTTTTATGATGTGATGTGATATTCTTTATTTTCATAGTTAAAGAGTATTTACATGGTAATACATTAAAATGTTTACCTTATAGGACCTAAGAGAACAATTTAATGTAATAAAAACAAAATTACTTTTTGTTAGTGCATCACATGCACGCGGGCTAAGCTCAACATCAAGAATTTTTATAAGGTACTGTTTGTATACCAAGGGCGTAACATGTGTATATTTTTAGAAACAAGATTAAATGTTCCAGTATTCGTTTTATACAAAAACGATACCACAAAAGCCTTTAGCCTTAACTGATCAGTGAAAATGAAACGAAAAAGAGGTGTATTTGGCCCATTTACCCCGCTCTCCCCGCGCACAGGGGACGAATCTGACTTCTCTCCACATCGAAAAATAATCACCGCGGAACACTCTATCTGCGATAAAAATTTCATGCTTGTAACCCATGATGCGCACAATGATGTTAGAAAACTGCGGCTAACTAACTCTACTATTAGTAATACCCGCCGCAACTTTGTTCGCAGAAGTGAAACAAGTCAGATGTATAAAAATCATATGTTTTAGTCTACCTGTACCCCAAATTTTATAAAAATCGGCCCGGTAGGTATTTAGCAAACAAACACATAAAATCTTCAAAAACGACGTGTTAGATACTACTTTTCACTGCCCATTTTCTGTAAGAAAAAAATAGGTATAAAAGTCTAAAAATAATTAATACCTATTTCAGGTTATTCACAGAAGCTCGTCAGGGGCAGGTATACGACTCGAATGTACCTAAAAATCCATATCACTATAAACGAAATAAAGAAAAAAAACATTAAAACTCATTAGAGCTCGCAGTTTAGCGGTTATTTGGTGTACGCCAATTTATTGAAATTCTAAAACTCAGGTCACAAAAATATACAAAATTTTCATAGCAAACATACAGTCGACCAGCCTCTTTTTTTGTTGTTTTATATGTAATAGCAAAATGTTCACCAAGTGGCTATCTTATCTCTAGGTACATTTTGTAACACTACTCCTAACTTTAATGTTGTTGCCCACACAGCATGTAATGATTTATTCAGTGTTGAAGAGAGACAGGTTTATTCACCTTCCTTAGGTATGAAGTATGGGGTTTACCACGGTGTAACTGCAGTGGGTGGGCGGTAATTAGATGCTTGGCCCGATAGCCGCCGACTCGCCCACCTTACAACCCGTCTCGGGCTAGTATTAACAGACCACTATTTCATTACAACGCCACGAAAGACGTTGTCTAAAAACGTTTTTCTTTTTACATTTCCCGATTTCCCAGCTCGCGAAGATAATAAAAGTGTTTATCCAAAATGTCTTACGAGTTTAAATCCGCACGCCATTTGTTTTTTGAAGTAAAACACAAAAGAAAGATAAAGAAGAAAGTGACGTTTCAGGTTGTTAGTTAAACGCCTTCTAATTTAGGTTATTGAAGTTAGGTCTAGACTTGCGTGTAAATGAATGTGTTGCTCTTTCAGTTGCCTGCGAGGGAAGGTTTGACGACGCCGCGGAGCGCTCGGGCTCCTGTGGCAAGGAGGGCTGGCACACTTCCACATCAGCGTTTGAAAAGGGAGGTAAGACCCTCACCTTTTGTATTCCTTACCGTAGGAAATGTATTGCAATTAGGTAAGATAACTTGCGCATGAATAATAAATTAAATGACAAAAGTCATATATTGCTATTATTTCAATGTAGGCGTAACTTATTTTTATGCCACACACACCTGGCCATAAAGTGGCTTTTTCCGTACGCGCATGATGCACACAACACGGGACGTAATAAAGAAAGCCCTTGATCGCATATTTACCCTTGCAGCTCGCTTGCAGCTCGGGCCGCAAACATCTGCGATCTCGGCCTTTCTTTGTTTTACCACCCTAGTTGTGTAATGTACTATTCTCAAACATGCAATGAAATGTTGACATTACGTGCCTTATAATAGGCTGCAATGTACCTCGTTTACGGTGCGGCTTGACGCTTGGCATTTACAGGAATTTCATACAACACTGCCGGCCTAGGCCTGCAATGTGTTTTTTTTAATTTCCGTTCCACATTTATTTGGGACACAGCATCACGGCGTTCAACCAATAAAAGGGCATTTCTCCAGAAATATGTCTGCGGTCACCTCATTCATCTGGCCCTTTTTCATACTAAATATATGGAGACAGATGAATGAGTCGCAGGTATATTTCTGGGGAAATGCCCAAAAAAACGATGTTCGTTATATTTTGCAGTTTTATTTAGGTATATAAAATTGACATGAACATAATAAATAACACATTACCTATAAACAATTTACAATAATTTTAAATTGCAAACTGAACTACAAGAATACACATTTAAAATAGGTGTTTCATCTAAATATTCGTGGTAAAAACGACTGTATAAACAATTTTAGGAAAGGAAATTGAAAATGTTTCATTCTGTAAGCAGTTCTATTTTTTAACCCCCGACGCAAAAACGACGGGGTGTTATAAATTTGACGTGTCTGTGTGTGTAAATGTGTAAATGTCCTTGTGGCATCGTAGCTCCCAAACGGATGATCCGATTTTAATGCGGTTTTTTTTCGTCTACTTTAGTTTTTGTATGTCTAAAAATAAAGTTTGATTTTTTGGAGTGTTTTTAATTCATTGCATATTTGAGCAAAAACACTACGCATACCTATATAGAGTCTGGCTAATGAAAGGTGAGACTAAAAAATAGCGGCAAATTTAAAAAAACAACGGGTTGCAACACTGTTTATAGGGTGACAAAAACGGTAATGATACTTGAGCCGATTTTTGAGTTGTTGTCACCTTTTTAATTCTTCCGATTTTAGTGAAAATTGGTAAGTACATAGCTTTTATTAGAGTGTTAGTGTTTATTTATGATATATATTTACTCCCCACATTAGCCACGGAAAGAAAAGCAAAAACAATTCAGTAAGTATTTTCGGAAACTGTTACTTTCTTATGTTGCATATTGAGTATCAAAATCACCACAGCATACTATCCTTAGAAATCTAATGACGTTTGACACATTTGACGTTTGTATAATGTCGCCATTTAAAAAGTTTGGAATAAATGTCAGTCTCATCTTTCATTAGCCAGACTCTATACCTCGTCGTGAAATGGGGTTGCCAGCCTCGTAACTATCTGTGGCCCGTTTCACGAAACTAAAAAATACAATTTTACAAGTCTAAACTAGCTACATTGGTCAAATCGACCAACGGCTGTATTTGACCAATGTTGCTAGTTTAGACTTGTAAAAGTGTAACTTGTAGCTTCGTGAAACAAGTCACTGGCTTCGCTTTCGCTCGGCCATCTATATATACTCTGCCGGCAACCCCTCACTTCCCGGCCTCTGTAGTAATGTACTATTTCGTTCAGAAATCCCTTGAGAGTCCGCCGGAAATGGATTCCCCTGGTGGCAGCGTGAGCAGTGATCTGCGGCGGCAGAATGACGAACTCCGCGCCCGTCTGGCCGGCGAAGCAGCAGACCACAGGCGCAGGCTTGATACGTACCGCCGCGCGCAGCAAGGACAAGCTGCACTGGTGTCGAGACTCCAAGCAAAGGTGCTGCTAAGTACAACATTTTCGTTTTGGTTAATAAAATTGTTATCATTATATTTAAGGAGCATCTATAATATTTATTACATTTAATTTAACCTGTTTAGTAAAACGAATAAATAGTACCTATTTTGTTTCCGAACGCAAAGCTGGTTGTCATTGTGACATACGGGGCTAGTTTAGGAACTTGGTTTGGTTGGTTGGTTTGATTTGATGATTGATGACAGTGACATGACAGTCAGTTGTTCGAATTAAATAAAGTTTTGTTTTGATTTGAAATCTGATCTATAATATACTAATTTTATTTCTCAATATAATAACTAAATAAATCGAACATGACGCTTCTTAAATCGTTACCAATTCTTTATAAAACCAAGTACGTGTTTGAACCTTCAATGTACGATAGCAGTAAGTAACTTGTGGATATATTTAATTACTTGTTTACTTTACTTCCACGTTATTTCTAAATGCACGTGGCAGTCGTAAAATATACATTTTATATAATTATCGAACCTCGTTACAAAATTTCACGAGAATCGGCTGAGAAATGCGACCTGTAGAGGAAAACAGTCGAGCTTTCGCCGGACATACGAAACTATTTTTGCCCCAGCTGAAGCTTACTTGACAAGCTCCGTCATAAACCATTTTAAAAATCGGGTAATTTCCATAGGTGCTGCAGTACAAGCAGCGTTGCTCGGAGCTGGAGCAGCACATGCAGGAGACGACACCGCGCAGCGAGCCCAGCTACCGTGCCAAGCCCGCCTCTGCCATGGCGCTGCCGGCGCCGGCCGCTCTGCCGTCCGCATCCAGCTCGGACACCCGCCGGGACGAGCGCATTGCTGACCTGGAGACAGCACTGAGACGCTTGGATGAGGAGAAACGCAAGTAAGTAGCAACAAAGATGCTGGCAACTTCATCCTAGTCTAAAGGTCATAATTCTCATTTTCGTTTCTCCATAGAAGGATAAAAGTATTCTATACTATCTGGAGTAAGGTTAGCAAGACGGAGACACTGGTTCAAATCCAGCCTTGGCTACAGCGGGCTATGTTTAATTTTATATGTATTTGATCTTTGTATCTATATTCAAAATAATAAGTTGAACATTGTAAATGTACTTCTTGTCCAGGTGTGAGAAACTGGTAAACCAGAACAACCTGCTCCGAGATCAGCTAGAGGAGTCCCATCAGTTGAATGAGGCCTTGACCAATGATCTGCAGAAACTCACCAACGACTGGGAGGCTCTCCGAGATGAGATGACTGTCAAAGAGGATGAATGGAAGGATGAAGAACAGGTTTGTAATAACTTAAACTTCCACAGACCAACTTCATCAATATCATCACCAGGATCATCATAATTGTTGTTTGATGGATGTTAATTCTCAAACAGGACTTTTTGTGTGTATGTATGACTGTTACCATTTTCCTGGAAAACTACTGGACCGGTTTCAATACGGTTTTTGTTTGAAAGCTGACTTGACCAAGAGTGTTCTTAGCTAAATTTCTCAAACATCAGGTTAGCCGTTTATGAGATATAGGATTTTCGTTTAGTCAAGGGTTTTTTAAATTTTTTATCTAAGTTTTTTATGCATATGATACTGAGTCAGAATTTAGCGGCCAACTTTATAAAATATTAACATTGTTGATGAGAAAAAAGTTAATTTTTCTAGTCAACATTAGTTCAATGCTCTTTGATGCCAGGAGTGTATCTGAATGTATAACACCTTCACAACCAAAAACCGCATTATTGGCCTCCACAAACTCTCCTAGCGGGCTCTGTCGGTTTCTGGGGTAGTTTTTTTCCATTTTTTATCTGGTCGTGAAAGTGTTATAGTACATTGTGCACCGAGGGTAGTAAGAAGGGGATTATTAACGAGAGTCTATTAGGAGGGAATTATTAACGAAAGTTTCTTAATGATTTGAGTTTGTAATCCCCTTTCTGCCCGTGATACACATTTTCACCACATTTGTGAGGAAAAAAAAAATTACACAAAACTCAAATTATTTACTTACTGTCAACTTTTTCAATATAGTCTTCCACTGATAATGTTAAGAACTGCGTTTAGTTTTCAAACTTGACAGGCAATACCGCCATTGTACAGATTGTACCGATTTTCAAAATATATTTTATACTAAATTAATTTAATTGCATTAAAATAATTGCAGTTAAAAGTGCATAAAATCCGCCATTTTGTTTATTTTAACGAACTTCATACCCAGTGACACTCGCGCCATCAAGACGAATCTAACGATGTATCATTAAACAAAATCGGTTGTGCCGTTGAGTAGTTACGAGCGGACATAGAAACGGACATACCTACATACATACATACATACAGGTCAAACACATAACCCTCCTTTGGGCTTCGGCGCAGTCGGGTAGAAATTTGAAATAATAGTAAAATATAGGTACCATATAAGTTTGATATACACTAAAATTGGTATTGTAACCAAGTTTTGAAGATGGGACATAAGGCTTGATTGGTTTGAAACCTCCTTAGTCTGAAATGACGTACGGGTACGTTCGATATTTCAAAACTAAACTCATAACTCCCTCGGGAGTTATAGATTTTCATACAGTTTTTCCTCCCTTGGGAGTTATAGATTTTTATAACCCACGGGAGGTACGGCTGGTCTATAAGCCCGCGTGTTATAACACCCTTTACGAGCAAGATTGGTGAAAATTGTTGTAGGCCTTCAACGACTACTACACGAGCGAGCACAACCGCCTGCTGAGTCTGTGGCGCGAGGTGGTCTCCGTGAAGCGTTTCTTCTCCGAACTGCAGTCGTCCACCGAGCGAGACCTGTTCAAAGTGAAGAACGACTTCGAGTCGGCCACGCGCGAACTCGTGGGCACGCTGAGTGGCTACGCCATCAACGCGTATGCTCAAGGCTTGAGGGTAAGTGTTACTCTAAAAAAACCTTGTTTTTTTTGTATGCAGTAGGAGTAGAACGATAACTGGGACCCTGTCCGTGTCCAGTGGCCTCCTAATTACGCCTTTATTGTGAAATAGTATGGAACAACAATACCACATTGATGAGTAGACGACGGAACTGACGGGACTTGATGACGGAAATAGATTTATAAAATCTAAGCTCGCACACTTGAAAATTTTACTGTTTGTTCCTAGATGGTAAATAGACTCAAACGCACATATGCAACCTTATAACTGTAAATACATAATATTACCAAGGACCATGAAAACAAGAGGACTGTCATTCTCCATACTTTGGATCGTAACCCGACAGCTAGGGGATTTCCGAGCAAAAACTAGATGGCGCTCAAAAACTAAACATTTAACGATGTTATAATTGAACAAAGAAACATAGTATAGTAACAATTAGTTCGTAAAAAGCTAATGATAAATGAATTCTAACATTTAAATACTGTGTCACGTTTGCAAAGTTGAATAATTGTAAATAATATAATTATTATACCAAGCTTATAGATACATGGCGTTGTAAATTCGGGGAACAGTTTTTTGTATGGAGAATGACAGTCCTCTTGTTTTAATGGTCCTTGATATTATCAACCCTGAAGAACTTCTTAGTTCTTCAGGGTTGGTAATATTACGTATTTACAGATGAAAAGAGCCCTGTAAAAAATTAGTAATTCGTTGTAGTATCTTTTGGTGTGCAATAAAGTATGATTGTATTGTAATTCAGTCACTCTTTGCTGTACTTAGGTCACACCTTACTGAGTCAAGAGCTTGAAAAAAATATGTATCTTTCTTTGAAGCCTCAATCTGACCACCACCACTCGGCCGCCGCTGTCACGGCTGCGCCGAACATAACTGTGGAGACGCTGCGAATAGACCTCCGCGAGGTGACGTCACAGCGTGACACGGCTCAAGCCGAGCTGAGGGAGCGGGACGCGCGCATTCAGCGGCTTCTAGGGGAGCTACAGGGCTTGGTGAGTAACGGTTGCCAATATGCTCATCGACAGACTTTAGGTCTCAAGCCGATTACCACAATTCAGACACTGAAACGACGTCATCGCCGAATTTAATGGTGAAGACACTGGATAGACCTGCCTGAAGTGACGTCACAGAGCGACACGGCATAAGCCGAGCCGAGGGAGAAGGACGTGGCAATACAGCAGCTTCTAAGGGAGTTACAGGGCTTGGTGAAAAAACGGTTAACAATGCGAATCAAAGGAAAAGGGATGAAGGGATTCATCGACGAACATACCGACGAAGACGCTATTATAGGATAGTGATTAAGCTTGGTGACAGAGTTACATCATTTAATCCTGTAAATACGCTTGGTTCTAGACTAATAATAATACCATTTGCCACACGGTCGAAGCAGTCAGACCTATAATGTAAACTTGTTCTGTAGGAAGAGCGTTACGAAGTCGCTGAAGCGATGTGCTCAGAGGCCAACGCCATGCGCTCCGCGCTGGAGGAAGTGGCTCGCGCGCTCATACAAGACTCCGAGGCTGACGTGCCTGCCCAGCACCTGCATATGTCGGAGAGGTAATTATTCATAATGCTCCCCCGTGCTTTTAGTTTACCCCCAATGCTTTTAGTTTACTATCCTGTTGGAACGCCCACTACCGAGGTGCCCTACAGGCAGACAAGGTTATAAAAAAAAAATCATAATGCTACAAAAGAGGAATTTAATTGAAAAAGGGCTTATTTTTTCCATAACTCTATCAAAATTCGACCCTGTCGTGTTCTTGTACAAGGTTCAGATTAGATGCATCACAAAAATTCAATGTACTGGTGCTACTTGTACGAATAGTCCTATAATTTTTACAGATTTTATTCAAGTTCTTATTTCTGCGTAACGCTGATAGAGGTTTTATTATAGCCTCAAAATGAAAAGGTTTCACTTTTAAACCTTAACTAATAGAGTCGAGAAGTAACGAACCTTTTAATTCCAGGACTGTACAATTGGCTACTTGACAACTTTTTTCTGTCATATGTTATAGAAACACCTGTCAATAATAGAAATATTAGTGAAAAAATCACTTCAATATCATAAAAACTCACCGAGATACTACAATGTTAAAATCACATTTTTAGACTTTCCCAAATACGTGCCGAAACGCTCCCTACTGAAGCCCGTTATACAGTGACGTCACTACTCATATGTTGTTTGGGGAAATAAATAACTTTGTTCTGCGGCTATGTTCAAACTTGCGTTTATTGTAACGGTTTCATAACAAAAGTTACTATAAATTGTATGGGTTATTTAATGATATTAATAGTTTTTAATAATTTTATACTTTTAAAATGGACTTTCCCACCTAACTTTGGAGGCTCATAAAACAAGTTACACGTTAAGTATCAAACTCAAAACATGAACATATTTCCTTATTATGCTTATTTTAACAGGATCTTATATACTTTTTACAAATTTCACTTACAGTCAAGTACCCAATTCCTTACCACTTACGGCTAGTAGTAGCCGAGCCGAAACCTCAATATCATCCTTTGGTGTCATAATTATGTTACGCTAGCAGAGGCGTGGCGTAAAAGATATTCTTGGGCAAGCCGATGTAGATTCATTTTCCTTAAGAGCTGTAGAATATGGTGCTCAAATGCCTATATATCGATACCTTTAGACTCAAAGGGCGTAAACGCCGCAGATTCTAATGGCGTTTCTTTTTAAAAATAAAGGAAATTCATTTCAGTAAAATGAGCTCACTAAAGGATTTAAGGTAGTTCCATAGATTTTTTCCAGCCTGTATAAGGTTCAGTCATTATGGAGCATTCCATGAAAACATCAACTTTTTGTCCCTACGAAACGCTACGGCAGCTACCCTAATAAAACGTATTAGCTGCTAAGATACCAATCTTAAAGCCGAGTTATGATATTACAATGCTGATAATTCGCCTGTTGACTCGATTTTTTTATGCCGTAAATCGATTCTACTATTTGTGAGGAACAAATATCTATATGACACCTAATACATTTGTATAAATATAACAGCCACAAATTGTAATCAAAAGTAGCAGATCGATGACGTCATCGCTTCTATCGCTGTACTAAGTTGTATGAAAAAAATAGCATTTTGCCATTTCGAGCACGAAAAAGTGCGTTTAAGCACATAGTTGTCATACATTTATTTTTTCAGTGTTATTTAAGCATTCCGAAATTGACTTAAATTTTTCTTTAAGACGATACGTTTTTTTTTTAAACTTTGTGGTCTCATAACTTTATATTTTTTATACATTTTTGGTTTATTTCTTTTGTGTTATGATAATTTAGTATTTTTCAATCCATGTGACTATATTATGTTGTAAAATTCAACATTAGTCAACATCCGAATTAGCTTCCTGAACGAACTATTTTCATGGAATGCTCCTTATGGGACCGACTGGTAAACCAGCAGGTCGCCGCGCCGCGGCGTGTCGCAGGCGGCCAACGCGACAGCGTTCGCGGAGAGCACCATATCCGCCGTCCAGGCGGCGCTTCACAAGTACCAGATACAAATACACGAGCTCCAGGTACGTGGTTGGTTGTTGGACATTCCTTGTGATCTTCCTTTTTGGGGTTCCGTACCAAAATGGTAAAAAGGGAACCCTTATGGTGCGACTCTGTCTGTCCGTCTGTCAAAGCCAGATATCTCACGAACTACTGCTGCTATCGATTTGAAATTTGGAATAGTTTTAATCGCTAACCCGCTTCTATTGCACATAGTAAAAAAATTATAAATTGTTTACTTTTTTTTAAAAGGGGTCGAAATGGGAGGTCTACAATTTAAAATTGGGCTATTATATGAAGTGGAATTCAAATGAAAGGGCTTAATTTGTAGATTTCAAAACTATTTTTTTTTCTTAACAATGTACTTTTGATTTAGGTCGAACAACCTTCAAAAAAATACTATTCCACCCCTATTATCTTCGAAGTTACTGAACAGAAAAATCTGTAATCATTACCAATTATTAATATAAACCTAAATATTACAGGGAAAATTTAACAATTTTCCTAACTTGCATAGTTTTTTCGAAATTCGCAAATATCGTAACACAAACTTATTTGCTGCTACTAAACTAACCGCGACCTATGTCGATGTATAGTTTTCCCCACCATACAGTTTATCTTGAACTATTCACGTATCTACTTACGAGTTTGTACAGAACCCTCGGTGCGCGAGTCTGACTCGCACTTGACCGGTTTTTTTTTGACTAGCGTGACCTGTGAGTCGCGCTGTAAGTAGTATTTTTCTGCCGATACGCGGAGAAACAATACTACTTCCTAGTTAGGGGACGACATAAAATTATGTGCCTACCACGGACGGATAAAGAAAACCCCAACACATTAATTGCCCTTGCCTATGAGTTGATCCACAAACACTTGCGATCTGGAACGTTCTTTATTTTGCCACCATTATATTTTATTATTGATCGGCTCGAAAGAGCGTTGTTTTCAAGGCGTCGTTAGTTGCGCCTGTTTTCAAAAGGTATTAACTACCACGGGACTGTCAGTCCATTATACTAAGATTATAAACGGTACATCGTTGATAGCAGCATTTGTGAAATTGGTCACTATTTTTCTTGTCTAATATTACCCCGCTTGTTCCAAGTCTCTCCATTTGATGGTAACCGCCGAGTGCTAGACCGCTAATTTATTAATTTCAACACAGGTGAAGCTTCAAAATACGAGGGAGCAATTGTCTACTAGTCGGAAGCATTGCGAGGCGGCAGACTCCAACATACTGACGCTAGAGAACAAAGTGCAAGACCTACAAGGTACCTACGGTTGACCATTTTAACCCTATGGCCGCGTTATCGGGGATTCAGCGAAGCTTCGTTTTGGCTCTTTCTTTGACATAGAACTAGAACGAGCCGTCAACACGCATAATCGTCGAATTCCGATAATGTGGACGTAGCATGACAAGTGTCCGTCAAGATAGCGTACACCGTAAAGATATTCAGAATCTCATGTAGCCAATAAATAGTACCCAAATAGTACCGACGAAATACCTAGGTGAAAAAAATAGTACCCTTAAACTTTCCGAAATATAAGGCCTGTTCATGGTGTACGCTACCGGGCCGTCAAGCTGGCGTACACCGCTTGTATCTCTGGAACGGCTTTGTTTTCGGGAACGTTTTATATGTCAAAAAATAGTACCCAAATATTACCCTAGGGCCCTAAAATTTTACTTCTCTAGCTATCGTAGAAGCCGAGATATTCCATGACTTAACGGTGTACAAAATTTCGCAGCGTCAAGCTGGCGTACCCGGGAATTTCATATAGAAAGACTTAAAATTCCGAAATGAGGTATATACCAATAAATAGTACTATAAATAGTACCCATTTTTCATTAATAATAATATACAAAAACTATATAGCAAACTGAAAAAAATCAAGCCAAACTTCTCAATACAAATGCATCTTAGTACAGTCATCGATAGAGCTTCTAACTTTTGTCATATCGAATACTCGTTTCTGTTAAGATTAAGCAAAACTAGTTCTTATTGGGATTGAAGTGAGCATAAATTTACTTAACGTTTGGCTATCCAACCGGAAACCTTTTTTTTATATAGGTACCTGCCAGCATCGCCGGCCGGCAAACTTGTTTTTGTCCTTACGCTCGATAATAAAATGGCGTTACTTGGAAATATTGATTGTAAAAACACCTATATGCATTAAGTTAAGGTTCAATATGAGGCCATGGTAGTTTCTAGTTGAGTCAATTCGTTACATGCCAAACACTTTTTTGCGTGCCTGTACTTTTACTATGTAGAAGTTTGTCTTGATTTTTTTCAGTTTTCTATATAGTTTTTGTATATTATTATTAATGAAAAAGGGGTACTATTTATAGTACTATTTATTGGTATATACCTCATTTCGGAATTTTAAGCCTTTCTATATGAAATTCCCGGGTACGCCAGCTTGACGCTGCGAAATTTTGTACACCGTTAAGTCATGGAATATCTCGGCTTCTACGATAGCTAGAGAAGTGAAATTTTAGGGCCCTAGGGTACTATTTGGGTACTATTTTTTGACATATAAAACATTCCCGAAAACAAAGCCGTTCCAGAGATACAAGCGGTGTACGCCAGCTTGACGGCCCGGTAGCGTACACCGTGAACAGGCCTTATATTTCGGTAAGTTTAAGGGTACTATTTTTTTCACCTAGGTATTTCGTCGGTACTATTTGGGTACTATTTATTGGCTACATCAGATTCTGAATATCTTTACGGTGTACGCTATCTTGACGGACACCATGACAATAGGGTAGGTTACTTCAACATCAACTGATGACTTATAAATGTGTTCGTACATATCAACATTGTTGTATAGGTAGTTTCACGAGAGTTGAGGCCACGCACACTAAAACACTGTCATGTAATGACAGCGAGGTTTTGAAATTACTGTTCTTTTTTCGTACTGATAGCAAGTTCAACAGTGAATTGCAAGATATACCAAAAAGTTTCTTTAAACTATAGCCTTGTGTTTATTTACTCACTCATTCATTTCATTCATTCACTTTTTTTTGCAATGAGTACATCATGTAGCTGTGTGTGTAATCATTCACCTCAACTCCCGTGAAACTACCTATAGTCCTAGTAACAATTTAGTGATAGAATTTGTGTCTTTTCTAAACCGTAATAAACTCTTCAAATTGCTATGACACCACGGTGGACAGCTCAACACAAAGTTATGGGTGTATCAGATTGTCTTTTTTTGTAGGCTTTGATTACTACGTAATTTTTCAGACTATAGGAGGTAGTGCAAAAATGGAGATTTCTCAAAAACTAGAGCCAATCTTGATTATGCCTATTTTCACGTGGATATTACAGTTTCCTAATTTTTATTCGGTTAGTGAAACTGGACCAGGCCAATGCCGACTTTAACCAGCTGTCGCAAGACAAGGAGTCGCTGCAGAAATCCGTGGAGACCCTGCGCATAGACAAAAACAACCTAGAGAGGAACCGCGTCGAAATCAACGCCATGGTATGTTGCAGTTTTCTGGCCTTTTTAAGAAGCTTGAAAAGCCCTTAGAGCCCTGTCCCATTAGGATGCCATGGCGACGTCGCTGGCTACGTATCCCGTTTAAAAATATGGTAGCCAAACGTCGCCAGGTGAGTTCGCTGTCATACATTTTGATACGAATTATCTGGCTACGACAGTTATTGGCGACGTCGCTATGGTGTCCCGATGAGGCAAGGCCCTTAGACGTAGTTCCGACTCACCGTTTCCATGCTTTAATGTTTGTCTTGATAGTTTTTCTTTAATACTTATTTGTACAGTCGCTATCATTTATATCGTAGCAGGCGAAGTACTCAAATATTTCTGAGCAGTGTTAAATTTCAATAAGTTCTGCTCGACTATTCTGGTCTAACAGCACACATTCAACTTTTTTTTCATTTAGAAAATGCTGTGTGAAAATTTTCTCCAGTCCCATAAACCACGTTAAAAGTCGCATTTTTTACTAACATATATTCTGCTACATACAATAAAAGTAAATATTAGCTATTACTTCCACCAGTCGACAGAAAGTGTTTTCTCAATCTATATTGAAAACGTTTCAATTTTTCTAAGGCCTAACCACCGTCAGAAATACGAAAGATTCTAAATTGGTTTTGTGTAAAAATACGGTTGTATACCTATTACACATTATGTGTGTTGTGTTAGTAGTAGTGTGATAGACAAACTCATGTCATACTTTTGTGTATAGGTGGAGTCTCTAACATCAGACTACGAAAAGCTTCAGAAGATCAACTCCCGTTTAGAGAAAACAATAGAAGCGCTCGAGACGGATAAGCGGACCCTAAACTCAGAGGTGGACCATCTACACCGCGAGGCAACTAACAGAGAGTCCATATTGAGGTCAGTTGATGAATATTACTGTGGTGGTGTTGTAATATATTGCAATCAAAACTCATAAATGCTACTGCCAAATGACTCATCGGAAAATAGTCATTTCGACGAAATTAATTCAGTTAAGTGGTTTTGATCAAGAATATTAGGCAACATTACGAACCTCTTCACTATTACTACTGAAATACGCGTAGGAAGGCGGCCGAACGACACGAATAGTATGGTATGACGTACAATGATGAGCAAAGCAAGGTGAAGTGTTAGGGTATCTTGTGACAGTTATCGAACCTCAAATGGCGTTGTGACGGTTTTTGTCTAAGGACGTTAGTCATAATCTTAACCGCATTGGTAAATTTCTCTTTGGACCTGTAAAATCCGCCTAACCTCTTTCACCTGGTTTTCATTGGCAAAAGTACTCGTAGTTATTGACAGGTAGATGGTAACATATATTTTTATAAAACTTTTATCTGATATACGATTTCTGTAATCAGGGCTGAGGAGGAGCGCTCGTCTCGCCTGCGGTCGGAGCTGGTGACTGTCCGCGAAGATCTCAACAAGACCACGCTAGCGCGCGACCTGCTTGAGCAACAGAAGATAGAAGCAGACTCCATAATATCACAGATGGAGAAACACAGAAGTGAGCAATTTTAGCCAAAAATCACAACTTTTTAAAACTGAGGAGTAATTTAGGTAGACGAAAGCATGCGAAGTGTTAATGTAGGACGTTCGATGGAATATGCTCAGCGCAGTAGCTAGCTTCCTAGATATTTCCATAAATGTATATTTAAGCGCAGATCATGTTCGGCATTATAAGGCTGGTAAACAACTACTAGATCAAGTACCTTCCTTACCCGGGGTCCACCTGACATGTACACCTGGCTGGACGGATACTGACGCAGACCCGTGGATCACCTGGGTGGACTACGGATAGTGACGCAGACCCGTGGTTCACCTGGGTGGACTACGGATACTAGCGATACTAAGCCCACTGGTGGGCCCACGGGTATTTTTTTTCTCCTACAAAAATATTTATTGTATTTAAATATATATATATATACTGCATTATTTTTTAATTTAATGTTTAAAAACTATCAGCAGACATAGAAATCCACGGGGCAAAATTTTGTGACAGGTACTGAGCCTTCAGAACCGTGGTCCACCTGACATGTTCACCTGGGAGGACTTGTCAGGTGGACCACGGGTCACAATTTTTTTTAAAGTAACAATAGACCACCGCTCGAGTGAATTGTGGGTAATAAGATTTATGGCGGTGCCCTTGGTACACCTCTGAGGTGTACAACAAGTGCCCCTAGTCCACCCAGGTGAATTTGTCAGGTGGACCCCGGGTCAGGAAGGATCAAGTAATGTTATTGTTACTCGCAATGTACAAGTTTAATTGACATGAATAACTTTATTTTTTCCGTTTAGATGACCTGGAAATAGAGCTTGAGAGAACAATTATGGAGAGAGGAGACTTGCAAGACCTGGTCGACAAGTTACAATCGGCTATAAGAAATCTTGAAAGTGATAAAAAGAAGCTACAAGAAGAAGTTCAACACGTGAGTAGGTTTCCACTATGCTATACATATAATAGGCTTCTAATTAGCTTTTTTAAATGCCAAAATGCTCAGATAATACAGTTTCGAAGAAAAACTGACTTGTGACGTCACCGCTCATCATGACCAAATTGGTGCCATATTCTTCTTGATTTTTTTCATTTTTAAGTAATTGATGGCACCAAAATGAGTAGCTGAATTTTTCCTGAGCAGTTCTGGTAACATTTGGATTGGCGTTAAATAATTTATTTTATGCCACACCTGGCCATAAAGTGGCTTTTTCCGCACGCTGCGCGTACGGAAAAAGCAGCTTTCTGGCCAAGTGTAGACATAAAATGATGTACACAACACGGGAGGTAATAAAGAAAGCCCTCGATCGCATACTTACGTCCCTCGCTTGCAGCTCGAGCCGCAAACTTTTGCGATCTCGACCTTTCTTTGTATTACCACCCTAGTTGTGTAATGTACTATTAATTATTTGAAAATACCCTAATGCATCACAACTTTTGCCTGTAGTTGGAAGACGAGAAGTCCTCACTCTCGAGTCAGTCTTCGGAGCAGATGGGCGACTTGAATTCCCTCCGAAAGGAGTTGCTTGCGGCGGAGCAGACACGAATGGAGTTGGAGGCTGATAAGGCCTCTTTGCACGAGAAGATCAAGTTCCTTGACGCTGACAGGGAGAAGGTTGAGTTGGAGCTGCGACAAGTTGTCAGGTTAGTCGCTCGCCGTGGAGCAAACACGAGCAGAGTTGGATGTCGATAAAACCTCTATATGAGAAGATCAAGTTTCTTGACACAATAAAGAAAAAAATATTAAATTAAAGCTACGCCAGGTGGTTAGGATAAACTTAAATAACTCGACTCCTAGTGTACCGGAGGAAGGATGCACTTTTTAGGGTTCCGTAGCCAAAATGGCAAAAACGGAACCCTTATAGTTTCGTCATGTCCGTCCGTCTGTCTGTCTGTCTGTCTGTCCGTATGTCACAGGCATTTTACTCAGAAACTACATGATGGATATTGATGAAATTTGGAATATAGGTGTGTTTTATGAGCCGCTACTTAGTTTGGTATATAAACAATTAAAATAAATATTTTTAGGGGGGGCACTCCATACATGTTAAAGACAGTAAAAAATTTTTTTTTCAGCAAATATCAACGTGTGGTACATAGTTCGACAGCTCTTTAAAAAACACTATAAGGTTCCTAAGTAATGTTTTTGATTAAGTGAATGTATTTGGAAATAATCGCTCCGAAAGTTGTGTAAATTGTGTCCCCCCCCCTCTATTTTCTAAACCGTGCGTCCGAAAAATATGAAAAAAATCACGAAGGTAACGCTTAATTAATACTTTCAACAAAAATTATTTTCAACAAGATCAAATGTACCGTTTTTGAGTTATTGCCGATAAACTGCGCTTCTCAACCAAAGGACGTAATTGCTATGAAGATACGCTCTTTTGTTGTTGTACTTTTTTACTTCGTATTTTTTACCTTATAGTTACGGCTATGGAACCCTACACTGAGCATGGTCCGACATGCTCTTGGCCAGTTATTTTCAATACAATTTGTCAATTTTCGCAGGGCTAAAATACATGTATCGTCAAACTGCAAAATGCACATACATCAAATATTAATACAGACTTTCGATGGACTTTTGATAGAGGGGAAACTAGTCTGTATTTGGAAGGCTAGTCTGTATTTAGTCATATGTTTATGAAAAGAGTACTTAATCTGGTGTCTTAATGGCTGGTCTACCGGCCCTTTTCGTATGTATGTTGGTTTTAGGGACAACCTGTATGTCGATTTATGCTAGGTAACTAAGGAGTTAGTTTATCTTTAGCTTAATTTGATCTTTGATACCATCCGAAGTGTTGTGTTACATGTGATATAAATATTTGAATATTAAGTTCTTCCACAGAGAGCGTGGCGAGCTGAGCTCCCAACTGACAGCTATGGTGCGCAAGAAGGACACGCTCAACGAGGAGATCATGCGGCTGCAGCAGCGCCTCGAGCAGGCCAACGAGACCATCGGCAGGGTCAACCGCGCGCTCGAGGACCACGTCAAGGACGCCGAAGAGAAACAGGTGCGAGCTTTACACGGAGAGTTGAGCTGAGCTCCCAGCTGCCTGACGAGCGTGGTGTGATAGCACACGCTCAACAAGGAGGTCATGCGGCCGCTGTAGCGCCTCGAGAAGGCCAAGGCGCGTTCGGGGACTACGTCAAGGACGCCGAGGAGAAACTGGTATGAGTTTTACCTGAGAGATGGGCTGACGAGCGTGATGTGATAGCACACGTTCAACGAGGAGATTATACGGATTCAGCAGTGCCTCGAGCAGGCCAACGAGAACAACAGAATATGCAACTATACTCCGTTTTTTTTAGATGTGAAAATTTGGTAAACAAAGTTGACATCTGTCAACTTGAGGTTTTTTATCAGGTACATTGTGTGGCTACATTGTGCAATTAATTTTATTTGATAGTGAATACTTGTTTTTATGTACGTTTGCAATTTACATAATTAAAAAATTAAGAAAAAAACTCATTTCTTTTATTTTACTTACATTATTCTAAAAGCAAAAATCAGATTCATTTTTTGCCTATTATTTTAATCATTTGTAGATATGTTGCACAATAAAATACCCAAAGAGGCAGAGGTTTTGAAGCTATGGTCAGGTTTTTAAACGTCGTTGACGTTATGATCAATTTGTCAACACAGTTGCGAATAAAAAGTAATATATATCTTTAGAACTTCTGTTTTTGTATTTATTTTGTGATTTATCAAAGTAAAAAGTGCGTGTCTGTAATAAGCTGCGTTGCGCGCATAAGAATAATTAAATTAGAGTCTCTTTATGAGCACGTATGTCGAAAATCTTTTTTAAGTATACATTATATTACTATGCCTTGGCTTGGCCTACTAAGTGAGTACTTTAGGCTTATAAGTAATGAATTAATATCGGACAACGAAAACGACATAATAAATATCATGTACTTTTAAATTGTTCATTGATAATACAAATGTTGACGACCACTGCTTCTTTTGTTTACCAAATTTTCACATCTAAAAAAAACGGAGTATACAACAGTGTCTCGCACTCGAGGACCACGCCAAGGACGTAGATGCGAAACAGATGTTAGAAAGTAAAATGTCTATGTGTGTGTGACGTGATAAATATTCCCTGTAAATTGAATCGTTTCACCTTCTTACTTGCAGATATTAATCGACAGCCTGGACAAAGATAAGCAGCACTTACAAGAGCAGTTGGCCAGCGTGCGGGCCGAAAAGGATGCGCTGGAAGCCGTGCTGTTCGACACGGCCAACATGCTGGACGACGCGGAGGCGCGCCGCGCTAAACTGGAGCGCGATCTGCAGGATGCGTTGTTACAGCAGGAGAACCACAAAGGTACCGTGTGCTGTACACTAGAGCCCAGTTGGTCGAAATGGCTAACATGCTGGACGACGCAGATAGACGCCACACTTTTTGGGGACAAACCTACTGATTTAAAAATCCTAATATTGAGGTAGCAGTGGAATGAATACAGAAATGCTCCCAAAAAATATACATACCCATGTTTATTTTTTACATCCGCGCATTTATTTTACATCTAAAATACTAATTTTACCCTGCTATTATCTCAGGTCAAATAGCTCGTCTCACCAAAGAGTTGGACAGCAGCGAACGCAAACTCCGTGAAACGAAGAGCTCCATGCAGCAATCATCCGGGAAAAAAGAGGCGGAGTACCACTCTATCATAACTAACATCAACCGAACTACGGCAGAAAACATCACCAAGCTTAAGGAAGAAAAGGTTAATCGGAGCGACATTTCGTAATTTGATGTCATAATAGATGTTTTTAGTCCGTCAAGTTATTCAAAAATATAGTACACGTATTATTTCTTCTGTTTGTCAAATAAACAATGACGAATATACAGTGCTTTTAAGTTTCGCGTGACGTCACGTCATGGTTTAATTTACACCTAGGTGTGACGTCACAAGCCCCACTCCGGAACTTTGAGGGCCTTTATCTTTGTACATTTTGATTAATTTGATAAACCAAAAATACGTGTACGATATTTTTAGATAGTCTAACTAACGGATACTCTAAGTAATAGTAATTCGAATTTTACATTGTATTTCGTAGGAACAACTTCGCCAGTCCCTCGAGCACAAGCTATCGCAAACGATAGCAGCGCTAACGAGCGAGAAGGAAGCTAGCGAGGCGGGCGCGCGGGAGCGAGAAAAGAAACTTCTTATGCAACGCGATCAGCTGATACTGCAGCACGACGAGGCTATGCTGCGCGCGGAGAGCGATAAACAACAGGCTCTAATCATGGGTGAGACTCTTCTACATTGCCGTATACAAAGGACAGGGCTAAGCGAGCGCGTAGACGGTTCCAACGCTTTGGCAGTAAAAATACCGCCAAATCAGTACCAGCCGACAGTGCGACACGCGGCGCGTGCACTGCGCAGCTGGTCTTTATAGCTGCATTTTTTGTTACGGGGAAAATAGGTCCGAACTGTTCGGATGGGCATATCCTTACTTTTGAAATCATTGCTCTTATAGTAGCACATTTAACCTTATTCTCCGTAGATAACCAACTTACATCACTAGCACTGGAAGACGACAAATACACACAAAGCAAACACTACACTAGTTACTACAGCAAAATCAGGTTTTGCAACATAACATTTCAATGGTTTCTGAATAGCGTGGTTAAGCCTTTTTTTTAATAAGTGGGGGATGTGTAATGTAAAACTCAAAGTTGTACACCAGAACTTATTCGTTGGATTAATTTCCAGCTCACCAAGAACAGCAGGCACTTATAGAACGTCTGGAAGAAGCGAAGCGCGTTCTAGATTGTTCCCAGAACAAACTAGAACGTGTGAAGCGAGACGCTGCCGCGCGTTCCGACCAGGATCGAGGCCACATCAATCAGTTGAAGGACGAGCTGGCTGCGTTGAAGACCCGGCTGGAAGAGGCCAAGTAAGTAGCTTTTCATCCTGTTTAATCTATGTATTTTTCTCGGAGTTAAGAACAAAGAGTTTGTCGTTATTGAACGCGGTGAACTTGCGGGGACTTCTTGGACGTTTCAAAACACACTATGCGATCTCACCTGCACAGGCTGCACAAAATTGCATTTCGAGTACCCTCTTATTGCCCTGGTTTGTTTTGAGTCTCGTGCGTATTCTGCGCGTTCAAAACTTGCGTCTCTTGTTAACACAAGAGACGCAAGTTTTGAACGCGCAGAATACGTGTTTAACACAGTAACGTCTTTGGCTGCATAAAATATGTCTCTTTCTAGAAAGTATGTATGTCCAACAGTGGCAAAAGTTTACATCGGCGATAAACGTGCGGTCTGAAAGCTTTTCGAAAAATGTAGTATTGGGATCGTTGCAGAGCGGCTGCGGAAGACGACTGTTCTCGCTTCGAGAACCGGATCAAGGAGTTGCATCTCGAGAAAGAGGCGTGCAACCGCGAGTGCCAGGAGGTCCGCGCGCAGCTCTCGCTCGCGGAGGATAAGTACGACAATGCGTACACGCAGCTGCAGGACACCATTAGGAAACTGAAAGAGCGTGAGTTTTTCATTTAAAATGTGGTTCTTAATGAGATTTTAATTCGCCAATGTGTAGCCAGCAACATGTTAAAGCTGCGGTACATATTTCCATGTCCGAATGCACAAGAAAGATAAGAATTAACAAAATGTACCAGATAAATTGACAATAAATGTCCCACAAACCATTGATATGCCGACGCACGACATGGACGCGGACGCTGGTGAAGAAAGCTCGTCGCATGACGTCGTACATCTCGCATTCGGCTGAATGTCACTTGTATTTCTCATAAACATTTACTTTGATTTTATTTCAGTGGAAAACGAGTCCGAAAGCCTTCGTAAAGAGTTAACGGACGTACGCCGGCAGCTGAGCAACTGCGTGGCCGAGAGAGACAAGTACAACAGCAGTTGCCGCGAACTGAGGGAGCACGTGAAGCGAGCCGAGCACGAGCGGCGCGAGGCGGCGCGCGATCGGGACGAGGCCGTGCACACCGTGGCTAGTGAGTACCTACTGTTGTGTACCTTTATAGTAGTTTATAGATGGGTGTATATCTGGGTGATGAGATGACGGTATGAGTAAAACAACAGTTGTTACGAATTGAGAGAGCACAAACAGTACGAGGCGGCACACTATTATAGAAGTGTACATAGATAGGTATACATGTATATGCCTATGAGGCGAAGGATGAGTACACTAGGCAGTACATGTTCCACCCGCGCGGGCGAATATACGTAAAAATTCTATCATCACATACTTCTCTTCCTTCTCATACAGCTCTGGAAGAAAACCGTTCCTCTTTAGAACTGGAGTTGTCTCGGCTGCAGAACATGCTGAAGGAGTCTGAGACTGGAGGCGAGCACGTCACGCGGGAGCTGAAGGCCACAGAGGCACAACTGAAGAGGGAGCGAGCGGCGCTGGAGCAAGCCAACCATGATATCAAGGAGCTGCAGTCCAGGTGGGGATGGAAGAGCATTTTTCTAATATGTATGAATATAGGTCAAAAGATAAACATTAATATACTTTTGGCTTACTAAAGTAGGTTTATCTCGTGCGGTGAACACCGCGGTCTCTATATATTAAGATTCGGAATAGATATGTCGAGATCCAATTACAGGTCCATATTTCCTCCCGTGTTTGAGAAGCATAGCTCACGGAACAGCGATTGCCAAACCCATCTACCTAATTGCCTCGTTAGCGTTCGACCCTGTAAATTATAATCATCCAGTCCTTGAGTTTCCAACTTTCCCATCTCTGTATAATCGTTCTACTATATCGTCGACCTTAGGTTCAGTTGGCTTGAAGAACAGGCGAAGCAACGTCCCTGACTACAATTATATCTACGGTTGCTGTTACTCCGATTTAAATGTTTTTATGCCACACCTGGCCATAAAGTGTAGACATAAAATGATGTACACTACACGGGAGTTAATAAAGAAAGCCCTCGATAGCATATTTACATCCCTCGCTTGCAGCTCGGGCCGCAAACATTTGCGATCTCGGCTTTTCTTTGTATTACCACGCTAGTCGTGTAATGTACTATTGTAGGCTTCAGAACGAGAGCGAGGAGCGGGAACGCACCGCCAACGAGGCGGCGGCGGCGCGGCGGCACGGCGCGGAGATGGAAGCTCTGCTGGGCGCCGCGCGCGCCGACCTCGCGGCCTGCCGCCAGCGCGGCGCCGAGCTCGAGGAGGCCTGCCGCGCCCGCGACCAGGTACCCTAAAACCCTAAGTACTCTAGGGAGCGTACATTGCACGACACGATATCGTTATCGCTCACCGACACGATATCGGGGCAAGTTAAATCTATGAAATATGTACCTGTCTTTCACATTGTACGACACGATATCGGATATCGGAGACGACACCGATATGTTGGCGGCAGTATCGGACGCCCGTGAGCTATCGGACGATAATTTTTGTGTGTGCTATACGTGTATCTACTTTGTCTCCGTGTGCGTAAGGACTGGTGTATAGCTGAGCGTCTAGCTTGCATAATGGGATGTATCCATTATTTTCTGTGGATAGATCTTTTTTTGCGTCTCAAATATAATAGATACAGCAAATAAAGTTTTCTATTATAGGCTGGCATTGTTCACACAAAGCTCGAAAAATGGCCGGTCGATATCGGCTATCGGTTGTCGTGTCCGATAACGATACCGTGTCGTGCAATGTGAAAGCGCTCGAAGGCTGGTTTTAATGTCTGCTGCCTACAATGAGCGTTTTAGTATCGAGCGGAGCGCAAGCGTCGGAAAAGTGCAATCATGGCGAGTAGCGCGAGGTGCGGAGCAATCCGCGCCGACGGTCAGCGCGACAATAAAACCAGCTTAAAAGTACAATGCAAACACACTAAGCGGCCATCTAGCCCGATTCTATCGAGGTGGACCGGGACTAGGTGACCTGGTTCGACCCCAGGGAACGCCACGGCCGACCACCCGGTCCGACAATCGCTACGCCCGTGCATGGGTTGCGAGTTTGTCAGGTCCTAAAAAAAAAAAAAAAAAGAAGCGTCCAGTCGCGCCGTGCCGTGCGTTTTACCTCATACAATTTCATACATGTGTGTTGAAGTATGGAAAGTAGAAGTGTCGCGCCGTGCCGCGCCGCTTAGTGCGTTTGCACCTTAACAGGAACGTAGGCCAAAAATGATACAGGCCAAGAAAAAAAAAAACATCACGGCCATTGATGAGCCAGCACTGTCTATTAGCATTAGTCGAAAACTGAAAGTTATACTCAAATGTATACTTTTTTGGCTTTTTGAGACTTCTCATGTGGTTTTGCCCAGACAATGTATGAAGATATAAAGTGAAACAAATTGAAATCCAGCTTGATGTCGTTAAATTGGATTTTTACCTCCCAAATCGAACGGACTAGAATGAGCTTAATGCAAAATTAATAAATTGTAAGAACAGACTTCAAAAGAACCCATCCAATTTTCAAATGCACGAGTTTTTAGGTAAAATATCCAAAATGCATATAATAATTGAAGAGGTCCCTCGATGTCTCCGAGATCCCACCAACAGACATGATGACAACCTCGGCAGTATACCCAAACCAAGTATACAAGTATATCAAACCAAAACATCGGACCGTCTTCGAGTAATTAAAGTGGCCCAAGAAGGACGACGAAGCAACTGTCTGTGTGATGTATTATTTTATTAGCTATTAAGGTTAGCTAGTTGGTAGCAGTGGCACTGTCGTGTAGGAATCTGGTTATGTTACAGTTTGTAGTAACGTTCAATCAATGTTTCCAGGAATTGGTGCTCCGTTTGGAGGACTGCCGGTCGAAGGAGCGTCGTCTCGAAGAGCTCAAACATAATCTCGAAGTGTGCCTCGCGGACGCTACCCAACAGATCCAGGAGTTGAAGGTAGAGCCGATTACATCCACGTTCTATTAAAATTTAACGCAACAATTTTCTCGATGTCATATCACAATGTCTTCTATGAGACGTAAGTAGTCTTTTTCTTTTAAAAGTGAGGCTGGATTTTCGTGAAAGTTCCCTCAAAGTAGACAATTGTCTACTATCAAGCCAGATATGTGAGGTTCACTGGTTTGGTCGGTTTGACTGGAATATTTTGTGCAGGCTCGTCTTGGTGGCAGCGAGGGCCGCTGCCGCGCGCTGGAGGTATCCCTCACGCAGTGCGAGAGCGGCAAACGCGAAGCGGAAGCGAAGTTGTCCTCCATCGCGCACACGCTGCGGCGCGTGTGCGGCGTGCAGCCCGACGGCTCCGTGCACGCCGCCGCGCGCCGCCGCCTCGCCAGCCCGGCGCGACGTTACAGCCCGCACAGGGGTCAGCGTTAGTGTTATACATTACTATTGGGCGTTTTTCCATTCCGCACCCGCCATGGCACCGGCGCCGGGGCTTCGTTTTTCCACTGCGCCGGTGTGTCGATGCCAGTTTACGTCCGCTGAGTGGTATTCGCGCACTCAGACACGCACACGGCTACAATCCATATACAATACACATGCAGATTTGCCGTGCCGGCACCGAGTGGGAAGCTTGCTACCCCAGCGACGGCGACGGCGCCGGCGGGACTCAACAGCGGGCCGCTAAGTGAAAAAGCGAGCCATACAATTTCATACATTTTTACCGGCACGGCATCGGTGCCGGTGCCGGGCCGGCTAATAGAAAAACGCCCATTAGCTCTCGGCAATATGCAAGTTGCATAAAGTTTACAAAATGTTGATAATGTTGTCCATTCTGAAATAGGAAATTTTGAAGTTATCAAGTTTCGCAATTTGGAAACTTACCGTCGGCATATCAGTAAGCTTCACTCGCGCAGAGAAAAATCGACAACCGCGAGGCTGAAGCTCTTTCGCTGATCTTTGAAAAATTAAATGAAAGGTTATGGAAGGACGAAGTAGTGTGGCAACATCTAGTATGTATAAGGCTTTCCTCTTGTGTTAGTTAAGAATACACAATGTTTCCGTAGGTCGTGACCACTCTGAAGACCGCAACGAGATCATCGATGTGGATCCAGAGCTCATTAAGAAGGGCGTGCGCAACTTGATGCACGAAGTCTGTCAGATTGAACGAGAAAAGGTTCGTTGTGAAGTACAGTCTCGGGACACTTTGGCAGGACTGGGGTCTACTTAATATATTATGTGACACCACCTAAGGTCGAATCTCATACAGCAAATTGTATACCCTAAGTGCCAACTTTGAATTGTTTACTGGGTACTAAGCGACCTTATTGCATTATGAGTGTTGAAGTAACATTTTAGGGGAAATGGTTCACAAAGCAAAGATCGTGACTGTCCATAAATACAGGGAGTGGATGACTTAGTAGTTAGTGATGACTAAATCGAAGTTTCTATTTTCGGTTTCTCACATTTAAAGTTCAAATTAGTGTGTGGCAGTCGAACGCTAAAATTGCTAAAATATTTCATGCAATTGGTACCAGGATGACTTCAAAGTCCAAGTGTCGGCACTGAAGAAGCAGCTGAAGGACGCGAGCGAGCAGCAGGGCAAGGGCGACAACAAGCTGCAATCCATCACATCCAATCTGCGCACCGTGCAGGAGGAGAAGGCCCGCATGCAGAACCTACTGGGGCAGAAGGATGCGCAGCTTACGGGACTGGTATGGTCTTCCATTAGTTTCTATTCGTGGTACAGTTTACACCAAAGTCCAAGTGGCTGCACAGAAGAACGCGAGTTAGCAGCAGGGCGACACTTAGCTGCAATCCAACGTCTGACCTGCTGGGACAAACCCATGACTACTAAACGTCTTGTTATACGAGCCGGCACGCGGGATTCTACTGCTTAGTAGGGTGGTCCAAAAAACACTTTTTTTATTTTTTTCATGGGCCACCCCCTTATTTTATTACACATATTATGTTGATAAAATACACCAAGTTTTGTAATTTTATCTCAACTATAAAACGGTGCTCAACGACTTTGAAATTTTTAATGTTGTATGAAACCTAAAAAAAAAAAAATTATTTCTCTTATTTTTATTTCAGTAATTGTTTTTACACTGTTAGAGCTGTGATTAATTAGCTGTAAATTCTAAATATATTTTTATTCCTATTTTTAAAAAAAAATTCAAAATCTTAATTTCAAAGAAAAACAACAAGAGCATATTGCAAGCTCTTGTTTGACTTATAACAACAGCCATACTAAATATCACTAATAAAATGTGACTAAATCGGTAAAATTCAAACAATTATTATAAATATAAATAAATATATTTTTTTTATTCAAATTTTATTAATCACTTGCCCAAACAGTGTAAAACTAATTACTAAAATGAAAATCAGAGAAATAATTATTTTATTTTTTTAGGTTTCATACAACATTAACAAGTTCGTGGTGTTGGACTATTTTGTGACATTTACATTCGGCTTGACAAATAGTTCTCGCTATACGAACCATCCACCAGTTAGTAGTTGAAGAGAAGTATCAGTTTCCTCTTGCAGAAATCATAGAAAAATTTATCAACAGATGTTTTGTTTTTCAGAATGAGTCTGTTCAGTCAAAGACCGTAGAGATTAGCAACTTACGAGACAAGATCACAAGCCTGGAAGCCACGCTTAGCTCTGTTACCGAGGAAAAAGTCCAAAATGAGGTAAGTAATTCAGCTAGTAGACTATTTCTGTTTCTGTCCATTTGATTCTAAGAATCTGATTTTCGAATAAAAAAATGCTTCGAAACAGTACATTGTTTTATTATTTCAGAACAAGGGTGAGAATTTGCGAGTGCAGTTAGCAGAGCGCGTGCAAGAAGTCGGTCAGTTACGGGAGGCGCTGGCTGCGGCTGAAGGTAGCTCGTCAGATTAAAATCATGGTACACTATCTGTCGTCATAAATGTAAAACCGCATTGATCTCTATACATTTGTATAACAAATAGTGCTGTTTTAATCGTAAGACAGCAGTTACAACTCGATTTGTTATAAAACATCAACCTTATATCGTACCTCTCTAATGATAAAATTTGCAAAATTTCTATTAAAAAGGCTATTTTACAAGTTTTTTCTGTGTTATGTTATAAAAAGACCTCTCAATAATATAAATATTAGTGAAAAAACTACTTCAATATCACAGAAAATCACCGAGATACAATAATGTTAAAATCACATTTATAGACTTTTCCACAAAAAGCCTCGGAATGCTTCATACTGAAGCATAGTGATGAAACAGGATCTTGCATCATTTTAACAAATTTCGGGTACAGTAAAATAGCCTATTGTGTAGTTGACAAGTTTGAAACTGAGCGTCTCATCCGCAGTTCGGCTCGCAAGGGTTTCCAGGCTATTCCTGAAATTAGATATACTATATTGTCATACTCTAGGTCGCGCGGCCCGGCTGGATGTGAGACGGGCGCAGCTAGAGGGCGACGTACAGCGCGCAGCTGTCGCCGCCCGCGACCGCGAACAGGCGCTCAAGGTAAGTTTGCGAGTTTCGGATGCGAGCAGCTGTTATCTAACGACAACTGGGAAATAACTGGCCAAGAGCATGTCGGACCATGCTCAGTGTAGGGTTCCATAGCCGTAACTATAAGGTAAAAAATACGATGTAAAAAAAGTACAACAACAAAAGAGCGTATCTTCATAGCAATTACATCCTTTTGTTGAGAAGCGCAGTTTATCGGCAATAACTCAAAAACGCTTAATTTGATCTTGTTGAAAATAATTTTCGTTGAAAGTATTAATTAAGCGTTACCTTCGTGATTTTTTTCATATTTTTCGGACGCACGGTTTAGAAAATAGAGGGGGGGGGGGGGGGGGACACAATTTACACAACTTTCGGAGCGATTATTTCCAAATACATTCACTTAATCAAAAACATTACTTAGGAACCTTATAGTGTTTTTTAAAGAGCTGTCGAACTATGTACCACACGTTGATATTTGATGAAAAAAAAAAATTTTTAGTGTCTTTAACATGTATGGAGTGCCCCCCCTAAAAATATTTATTTTAATTATTTATATACCAAACTAAGTAGCGGCTCATAAAACACACCTATATTCCAAATTTCATCAATATCCATCAAGTAGTTTCTGAGTAAAATGCCTGTGACATACGGACAGACAGACAGACAGACGGACGGACATGACGAAACTACAAGGGTTCCGTTTTTGCCATTTTGGCTACGGAACCCTAAAAACTGTCGCTAGTATCCCAGGAATTTTAGTGAACCCGCTGAACATCGTGCCATGAATATACGTATTTTTTGTATTTGGAATTTACATGCAATGGTATGGGTTTCAGACAGATAAAATGTTTTGATATCAAAATGTAGAGAGTGCCTTAGTGCTGCTTGGCAAATTCGTTGCTGACTCTCCGATGGTCCGCGAGGAGACGAAATACAGCGCGCGGTATGAAGTATGCACGCGGCGGGGGCCGTGTCAGTCGGCCGCTGGTCGTGTTGGCGGTAAATTATGTACATAATCACGACTTCATATAACAAAAAGCGAACGAGATAACTACGCAAAGATGAGTCTTCCGATTGGCAAAGTTATTAGATTTCGAGCCAAACAAATTGTACATAATGTACATTCATACCTATTTTAAAAATTGCTTTCTGGCTTTAAAAGTGCAGTTGGAAGGCAGCTCTTTTTCAGGTGAAATAACTGCGTCAAAATTGTAAATCTACTTCGCAGACCGCTTGCAGTCGGCGTGCAGTTAACTGCAAAAATTTGCCTTCAAACTGTACTTGCAGCCAGAAAGCATCGAAATACTGCTTCGGCCTTGAGTAAATCGTCCGTACGTAAATCGCATCGTGTGTAGCGGGTGCTCAATACGTCATCGTCCCCCGCCCCCTGCGCGGACCATGGGTGTGTCACCAACGAATTTGCCAAGCTATAAATACAATATCTATAAATACAATATAAGTTTAAAATTATCGTAGGGAATAGCAGCGTGCTGAACTATCTTTTATATTATAACGTTTATTCTGACAACCACTTTCCAGAAACTGCAAGAGCGCTGCGAAGGCTATGCTCGCACCATAGCCTCCCTGGAAGACCGGTGCACGTCTCTGAAGGGCACAGTCGAGCAGTTGTCAACGTCGCTGCAGAAGGCGGCGTCGGCTGAAAGCGAGCTCAGAGCGGAGTTGAGCAAGACCCAACGCATGCTCAACGAGGCCAAGAATAATGAGCAGAACGCGTTGGATAAGTTGAGGCAGATCCAGAAAAATATCGGTACGTTAAGACTACTAGAAACTAGTTTTTGCCTTTTGCTGAAAGTGTATTTTTCAATAACTGTATATATGTTACAATAGAAAACATATCAATTATCCCTCATTAGCCCATCTTTATATAAAAAAATACGACAGTCTATTGCGCTCTTTTTGCCCGAGGGCTGGTCAACCAACAAACACACTTTAGCGTGTAGATAGTAATCATAGGATAACCTCTAAAGATAATATCATTTTGACACTTCTTTACGTAGGTAGTTTCTTCCAGTTCTCTCGATTACGTGAATGTTATTTCATGATAGGGTTCTATTTATTGCCCTCGACCTATTGTGCTTGTACCCACACTTATTAATAGACATGATCGAAGTCAACAGTTTTCCTATTTATCATATCATTTCTCAGCAGTAATTTACGATTCCTAGGAGTATTCTTTTATCAAGCTTGTTTCAAGTTATCTTATTATACTATTTCAGCTAACTGCGAGAACGAGCGCCGCGTACTGAGTGAAAAATTAGAAAGCGCTAAGTCAGCGCTCGGAGAGTTGAAGAGGTTGAACTGCACCCTCGAAGATCAGGTGCACAGACTCACCAACCAGCTGGCTAACGTGGAGGTGCAGAGGTAGGTTACGTTACGAGATTTATGCCTGGTGTTTTTATAGCTTAATGGTTCTCAACTTTGACCGAACCACGACCCACTTAACTAAAACTTCCTGTTTCGGGATAGGCAATGGAACGTAAACAGTGCCTGTAATAACCATATAATAAAATAGGTACTGACTCCGTCCCTCCTCAAACCGGATATAACAGCATGCATATGCTTGGAAGTCGAAGTAAGTTAGAGTGGGATTCTACCCGGGCGGTTTTTAAACCTTCCATGAAATGGTAAATGATGAAATCCTTGTAGAAATATCGATATTTAACTTAGATCACATGCGCATTTTAGTATTTTATGCAACAGTTGTATAAGTAGGCTCAAAAATTGCGAATGGCGTGAGTTGCGATACGAGCCGCCGCGGCGGCGAGTATCGCAAATAGAGACGCCATGAGCGTTTTTTGACTGAATTATACAACGTTGCAAACAATACTTTTTCTACGACTAGGTTTTTAAAATATAAAATACAAAATTAAACATAGCGCGCAAATAAGGCAAATATGACTGACAATATAAGTAGTATGTGTCTATGGTAAACTTTTGTTTTTAATTTGACGTATACTCGCTACTGACACGCAGTGACGAAATTAAAAACATTTTTTTTATGTTGGCATGAAAGAATTTAGTTCGGAAAGTTTTGTTTTTCTTAAAAACCACAGGAATTTATTTGTCTGTTAAGTTGGTAGTTGTGTATTTTTATTGTAAAGTTAGTGTTGAACGCGTAATCTTTGACCTAGATTTAGAAGTCTTTGGCTGCTAGCGGTATTTTTAGCGACTTTAAAAACACTAGTTCCTTTAAGGGAAATAGAGTATAAACTTCTCTGGACTCATGTATGTTCTTATATTAGTGTTCGTGACCAAGTAAAAGACAGATAAAAGTACAGGAGTAGAAAAACTATTATTTAAATGCCTTTTCTAACTTTATGTATTATACTGTGGTGTGGATTATAACAGCGCTTGTATCATAATTAGGGGTCATCCACAAAGTACGTCATACGATTTTTCAGACTTTTAGACCCCCCCCCCCCCCATGTCACACTTTATGGCTAGACCCCCCCCCCCTTCCATGGGTGTGACGTACTATATGGATGACCCCTTACTGATATGCAAGTTGCGGAAACTTGCATATCAGTAAGTCCAAAAAAAAATTTTAAATTACGTAACTTAAAAACATCTAAAAAGTCTTACTCGATTTTTTTTAAGTTACATCAAACAAAATTTTTTGAAGTTTCCGCATTTTGCACATCAGCACTCGTAATGAATACGATTGTGGCGTAGAGTGTCGATATCTACTCACTAATGTCAGGTCGGGGTTGGAGTCGCAGCTGCGCATGACCACGTGGGACGGCAAGGAGAGCTCGGACAGCGAGCTCGAGCGCGAGCTGCACGCGCTGCAGCGGGAGCGGAACGAACTAAAGGCGAAGGCGAGTATAGGGCGCACCACGTAACATCACCTGTGCATAGGCTAGACCAGGGGTCGGCAACCTTTTAGCAGCCAAGGGCCACATTGACGCGGGCCGCACTTTGTTAATAATTTGTGATTTTATACAATTCGCAATATACATACAAAATAGCCAGGGAGGCTTGCGAGCCGCAAATGAGCAGGTTGCCGAACGCTGGGCTAGTCGACTAAAAAAAACTGTTTAGTCCGTCAGTTAGATTATTAAAAATTATTGTACACGTATTTTTCTTTTGTTTGTCAAACAAAGAAAACCGGCCAAGTGAGAGTCGGACTCGTGCACCGAGGGTTCCGTACAAACATATTTCAATACTAGCTGATGCCCGCGACTTCGTCTGCGGTGTAAATTATAATTAGGCAATTAATCTTAATAGGCAATTAATAGTTTCTGATATTTGTTCATAAACTTTGTTGTAATTAAACAAAACCCTCAAATATTGGGCCCAAAACTGCACAATGCACATTTACCGTGAAAATCAATTCTTAAGTCCATTTAAGGATTATTACCAAAAAATTAAATGCACTTAATAAACCGCTTGTTACTTACACAAAAAAACAATCTACTAATTGCTATATGCTATGCATGGAGTTAAAAACCTTTTACTTTAAAAATTGTACGGGTCCCTAAAAAAACTTTCAACCCCTACTTACTCAACCCGTCTTCGAGATAAATTTTAATGAACCGTGAAATCATTTGAGTTCTATTCAGTTTAATCAGTTTTAGATACCCTACTTTAAAAATCATTTGGTCCCTTTATAAAGTTTTGGTCCCCATTTATAACCCTTGGAGATGAATTTCAAAAAATGGTTTAACATTTTTTCTGTACCCTTATTGAAGGATCTATGTACGAAGTGTCAGATTTCCTACTTCAAAAATCCTTTGGACCCTATACAGAGTTTCAACCCCCATTTAAACCCCTTTGGGGATAAATTTCAAAAAACTGCAATCACTTTTCTTTTCTTTTTTAGATGAGTTCAAGATCTACTACAAAAATCGTTTGGTCCCTTTACAAAGTTTCAACCCCCTTTTGATCCCTTTTTAGGGATGAAAAAACGGTAAAACCACATTTCTTTTTTCTTATTAAGGAGTCTATGTACGATGTCCCAGATCGCCAACTTCAAAAATCTTTTGGTCCGTATACAAAGTTTCGACCCCCATCTAACCCCTTTTGGGGATGAATTTCAAAAAACCGTGAAATGACTTTCCTGTACTCATATTGTGGAGACTATGTACGATATCTCAGAGCTCCAACTTCAAAAATCGTTTCAACCCCCATTTAGGATGTTCCCCATTGGGGATGAATTTTGAAAAACGGTAAAATTACTTTCTTCGACCTTTATTGAGGAGTCTATATACGAATTCTCAGATCTGTAACTTCAAAATAATTTGGTCCCTATACAACATTTCAACCCCCGTTTAACCCCTTTTAGGGATGAATCTCAAAAAAGGGTGGAATTACTTTTCTCATGTCATATTGAAGGATCTATGTGCAAACTCTCAGATCTCTAACGTCAAAAACCGTTTGGTGCCTATACAAAGTTTCAACCCCCATTTAACCCCTTTTGGGGATGAATTTCAAAAAACCGTGAAATTACTTTCCTGTACTCATCTTGATGGGTCTATATGCGAAGTCTCAGATCTCCTACTTTAAAAATCGTGTGGTCTTCATATAAACTTTCAACCCCCATTTAACCCTCTTTGGGGATGAATTTCCAAAAACGGTGAAATTACTTTTTTTAAATTGTATTAAAGAGTCTATGTTCGAAGTCTCAGATCTCCTACTTTAAAAATCGTATGGTCCCCATATAAACTTTCAACCCCCATTTAACCCCCTTTGGGGATGAATTTCAAAAAATCCCTTCTTATCCCTTACTTACGTTATATAACCACCCTACTGTGAAAATTTCAAGTTCCTAACTTCAGTAGTTTCGGCTGTGCGTTGATCAGTAAGTCAGTCAGTCAGTCAGGACTTCTTCTTTTATATATTTAGATAAACTGTATGATGGGACATTGACATAAGCCGCGGTTAGTTTAGTAGTAGCAGCGTTAGTATTTTTGCGAATTTCTAAAAAACTATGCATGTTAGGAAAACCGTTAAGTATATTTTTCCTGTAATATTTAGGGTAATATTAATGTCGCCGCCAACTAGCTTAATTAGCCATTTAGTTAAATGCCTAGCCTTTTCATTTAAATTTTAGGTTAGGTTTGTTAGTTAGCTTGTGTCTCTCAGAGCAGAAAAAGAAGCCCCGCGTGGTGGGGCTTCGTCGACCAGCTGGCGGGTCATAATTTAGTGAAAATGCTAGGCATTTAACCAAATGGCTGATTGAACCAGTTGGCTGCGACATTAATAACAGGTAATTATTCCAAATTTTTGTGTTCAGTAACTTCGAACATAAAAGGGGGAGAATGCTATTTTTTGAACATTCGTCCTAAATCAAAAAGTACATGATCAAGAAAAATGAATTAAAATGGTTTTGGGATGTCCAAAGTAAGCCCTTTCATTTGATACCAACTTTTTAATTTTCAACCTCCCATTTCGGCCCTCTTTAAATCGATAGCAGCAGTAGTTCCTGAGATATCTGCTTGTGACAGAAGGACAGACCGACAGACAAAGAGAGTCGCACCATAAGGGTTCCTTTTTTACCTAATAAAGCCAATTCTTAGCTTAATAAAGCCAATTATAATCATGTAACGGTAAAGTGTGTGGTATTTAATGTTACATTTACTACTTTTTTTCAGAATGACGCCCTCCAAGAATCACTCCGAAAGATCGAGGCAGATCGTCGTCTGAATAGAACTACGGCCCTGCGCAGCAAGAGTCACGACAGAACCGAGAAGACTGTCTACTACTCAGATTTGGACTCTGGTAAGAAATAAGAAGCAGCGTTGGTCGGTCCTCGCAAGGTCTGATGACCTGATAAAAATCACCGGAACGGAAGTCGATGGAGGCAAAAGGTTTGCGATCATTCATTGCCGTCCTTAGGTGAGATCTATATTCAGCAGTAAACCTTTATGAGCTGAAAAATGAATAAAACAACAGTATTTAGGTTGTAGTGTGATCATTTCGAACCACTTGTTGTGCCATTGAATTATCAGTTCATATACAAAATGTAGAAAAGGGAGATACAAAAACTGCTGGAAACATTATATATATCGAGTAGCCAAATCAGGAATATGTATGGGAAGTTAGTAGAAGTTTGGTTAAACTCCATATGTATTACGTAGTCCTTAATTTTTTATCGCGATTCAATTTTGTTTATGGCACCATATAAGCGAATTTAAATCGCATTTTATACTTAAGTTTTTCAAAATAGCTAAATACAGAATCTTGTTTGTGATATTGACATTAATTTATCCTTAGGTCCTGATTCAACAAAAGACTCGATGCGTTACAAAGACTCCAATCTGAGCGCGGGATGCAAAGACAAGAGCTTCCACGCTGACTTAAGTCTTTTGGAGCTGGAGAACAGAGAGCTGAGGATGAAGATACGACGCATGGAGAAAGAGCTGGCTGACAAGGTGAACCTAGTCCGGGAGTACCTGTAGTTATAAGATTTGATATGTTATCGATAATCGAGATTATCAAAGATGTTAGTAATATCAACTGATTGAAGTATTTATATGACAGTTTTGTGTTGGTTATATTGCGCGTAGTATAATATTGACAAGTGTTTCTAACGTCTAAGGCAGTTTTAAGTGGATAAAGAAAAGTACATTATACTAAGGAAAGTTGGTGTCCGTAAAACCAAATGCGAGACTAGCGTATTGATACAATTGCTCCGTATAGCCCAAATTTGAGTCAAGTTAGGTCAAAAAGTTAGGGTAATAAGACCGCCTCTAGATACCTCTACTATTTATGCTACTTTGATCTTTGTATATGAATCTTTTGAGGTGTGCAATAAAGCTTACTAGCTTACTCTATTGTGTAGTACCTATTCTAAAGTTTGTTATGCATTGTATAGGAAGCAGAACTAAAATTGGCGCGGACTCGCTACCTCAACGATCTGTCGACTGCATCGCCGAGCCGGCGCCAGGACGTGGAGCACTACCGACAGGCCGCGCTACAAGCCGAGAGGCTGCTGGAAGCCCGCGAGGCCAGCCACCGCCAGCAGATGATCAGGCTTGAGAACCAGGTAATAAGGTCTCATTTGCATTGGAACCTCACAAGCTGAAGCACTACCTCGGGCGAAGCATCGACTGCGTCGCCGAGCCGGCGCCAGGACGTAGAGCACTAATGACAGGCCGCGCTAAAATCCCAGAGACTGCCGGAAACCCGCGAGGGCAGCCACTGCCAGCAAATTATCAGATTTGAGAACCAGGTAATAAGGTCTCATTTCTATTGGAACCTCACGAGCTGAAACACTACCTCGGGCCATGCATCGACCGCGTCGCCGAGCCGGCGCGAAGACGTGGAGTACTACTGACAAGCCGCACTGCAGACTCAGAGGCTGTTGGAAGCCCTCCAGACCAGCCACCACCAGCAGATTATCAGACTTGAGATCAGTTTCATTTTTATTAGAGCCTTGTAAGTTAACGCCGCTACCTCAGTTATTATTTGCTTCGTTTTTAATGTGTAGGGTAGGCGCGAAATAGCTACCTCAGCGATTTATCGATTTGTTGCCGGGTCGGTGCTAGAACATGAAGTACTGATGAGCAACGCTCTTTAAAATTTACGTGTAAAACACTAACTGGCTGTATTTTATTCAATCTCCATTCAAACCGACATCAACCAATTTCTGATAAACATACCTCATATTGGAATTCCAAGAATTGCCTGTAATTTTCCTTATATTTTACCTATTTGACATTACCTATCGATAAAATGCTTACTTTAAAATTTGAAGCAGTCTATTGAAGGAAAATAACATAGTATTAATATCACAAGTATGGTTTTCCTTAATATTTGGCTGAATTGAGGGACCTTAATTTTACTAAATGCCGCTTTATGTCAGCGCCCATACTCTCAACAACAACAACTCATACTCTGGCTCCTCAGAAGATCTGTACAAGCTAACACCCGACGCAATCTAATGGCTCGGGACCCTGAATGTAGATCTATAGTTTTCCAAGTTTAAACCGACTTTCTAAAGAAGGTTCTCAATTAGTCTGCATTTTTTTTTGTATTTTTGTTAGGTACCAGATTACTTGAAGACTGCTGGATGTATTTGAAAAAATATTTTTTTGTTTGAAAGAGTATACTTTCGAGGTGGCCCCATTGCAACCATATCAGGATCTGATGATGGGATCTTGGAGAAATCGCGGGAACTCTTCAAATATTATATGCACACATTTTGATTTGGGTATTTTTCATAGTGACTCGTGCATTTCTTATCGAATCCCTTCATTTGAAGTCCGTTATTAACCGACTTCCACAAAAGATTTTGCCACCATGCCGGCGGAACTGATTAACGGTTGTCGCACGGCGGCGCCTCAACTCGGGCCACTCAGTATTCTTTGTAAGATACTCCATACTGGAACTTACACATATCGGCATCGGAACGGCGTCGCCTCGGCTTGGCCCAAGCTAGCAGTCCGATCCACTCAGGGTGGACCGGCTAGCGACCTGGTTCGACCCCAGGGAACGGCCGACCACCTGGTCATACGATCGCTATGCCCAATAAGGGCCGCGAGTTAGTCTTCAAAGAAAACAAAAACACTGGCGCGCTTGCGGCTCACCGTCGGCGCGGGGACGGCGAGTTGTCCACCCGTCTGTTCACTAGCTTGTGCCGACGCGAGCCGTCGCCACGCTGTAAGCGTGTTGCCGCCCAGCCGCAAGCGTGATGACAGCTCGGAGGCTGATCCGCTTCCGTTACGTACTTGTGTTTGGTTGACATCTTGTTGACGGCGAAACGGTGAGGTGAGGCGGTGCTGTTCCGGTGCCGAGCTGTTATTTGTGCGTTAACCTTAATAGTGGTGGTATAAAAAGGTGGTAATCAAGTAACATTGGTATTTGATATTTAGTAGTTTTATATATGTGCAGCTTATCTTGATAATTTGGAAAATCAACTAAGCGAGGATAGAATAGGTATTGTAGGCACGGTGCACGGGTCACTGCGAAACTACCTCTATAATCTCTTGTACATGATCCTCTTGTCTCCTCACTCAACTGCTCAAAGGTTAACCGGAAGAGATCCCTTATAGATATAAGTTCGCCTTTGTACATGTACCTTTATTTTGTAACCCTGTACTTTGTCTTATTTTGTGCAGTAAAGTGTTTACATGCATACATATCATCATTACTTTAAAAAAAACACGTATCTAACACTGACTCAGGACTAAAAACGCAGGCAGTAAGTGTATATGACGTTCCTATGTAACTTTGACGTTTTTCTTTACGACGTTTTTAGATACGAGTTTTTATCAAAGTAGTGACGATATACTACATGGTATGAGTCTTTATGTGAACGCCAGCGTGTAACCCATAAGTATGGAGACGGTTGTCTCAGAACTTATAGTTTAATAAAATTACCAGTGCATAAAAAGCTACGCCGGGCATAAACAAGAACTTCGCGAGCATCAGAAGGATTAGGGATGACGACTGGGCTAAACTATATAATTCTATTTAGTCCGTCAGTTAGATAATGGAAAAATATGGGACACGTATTTTTTTGTTTATCAAAATATTAAAAATCGACAAAGTTATAGATCATCAAACTTCTGGAGAAAAAATATGTTTACAATATTTTTTAATAATCTAACTGACGGACTAAACAGTTTTTTTTTGTCGTCTAGCCCATTAATTGATTTGGATGACAGGCGGCGCAGCTGCGCAGCCAGTTGTCTGCGGAGATCCGGCGGCGGCAGAGCTACGTGGCGCGCAGCGGGCGCGCCGCGCGCGACGTGCAGCGCCTGCGCTCCGCGCTCGGCGACTCGCTCCGGACCGTGTCGCAGGTCTCCCGTCATACACGATCCATCCAGGGCCGGCTTTGGGGTGGGGCCACCTGGGCGCCCAGGCCTAGCCAGGCCTAGCAGGCGCCCACGCAGCAAGTCCAATAAATATACCTACTGGGTGAAATTGATAACGTGAATCATGATAATAAAACCTCGATATATCTATGATTTTGAACAACTTTTACTATGGGGTCAACTTCGTAGTGCAAAAAAAATATCTGCTGTTTCATAGAAAAACTCGTGAGTTGTTTTTTTTTTGCATTTACAAGGCTGACCCTATAGTAAAAGTTGTTCAAAGTCATGGATAGATTGAGGTTTTATTATCATGATTCACGTTATAAATTTCACCAAGTACAGTATAATAACAAAAATGCACGGAATGATAACTCGCCCGGGGCGCCTAGTTGGTTAAACCCGGCCCTGGATCCATCGTTATTTGTGTTTAGTATTCAGTACCGCGGGGACTAACTAATTCTTTCATGAGATCCTTGGTTTGGCCTAAAAAACAACAGGCCGATAGTATATATTTCATACGTAACAAAAGGCTCGTGTAAAATGTTTTGTTATTGGCTACGCGCACGGAAAAAGCCGCTTTTTGGCCAAGTGTAGACATAAAATGATGAACACAACACGGGAGGTAATAAAGAAAGCCTTCGATCGCATATTTACGCCTCTCGCTTGCAGCTCCGGCCGCAAACATCTGCGATATCGGCATTTCTTTGTATTACCACCCTAGTTGTGTAATGTACTATACATTTCTTCACAAGTGTGATGAAAAACATTGTGCGTGCCACGGGCGGTAAAGGAATTACAAACTCGTGTTATTAAAGCCCTTGGCTTCGTCTCGGGCTTCTAACAAACACTCTTTTGTAATTTCTTCGTTACCGCCCTAGATACACAATGTACTAATTCCACCAGGATCCGGCGCTGGACTCGTACACGTTGGAGCACGAGGCGCGAAAGCTGGACAGCACGCTCGCTCACAGCCTCCCGCCGTTCAACGACAGCTACGACAGCTCCAAATAAACGCACCGTCATACTTCCCGAACTCAGCCAACAGTTACGAGTCGTAGAAAATTTGAAATGTTCAATAGAAATTATGATAAAGTCGGGATGGTATCAGCAAACTGATTGAAGACGATTTTTTTATAAGCTACATGTGCTGATGGAGCTTATATTTGGTGTTATTCGACGTAATCGAAAATAAGCGGAAAAACGCGATTTCAGCTTATTATACAGTCAACAGTTACGAGTCGTAGGAAATTTGAAATGTTCAATAGAAATTATGATGAAGTCTGGATGGTATTAGCTTACTGATTGAAGACGAGTTTTTTATAAGCTACGTGTGCTGAAGGAGCTTATATTTGGTGTTATTCGATGTAATGGAATATAAGTGAAAAAACGCGATTTCAGCTTCATTCTTACAATTCGGAGTAATTTCACACATTATTTAGCTCTAGTCCTGAACAATGAAAACAGTCAAATCAAAACAATGAAAATAATCGAAAGGCGTTTCAAACGCCTAAGGTCTCTTGAGTCTCTTGAGCTTCAATACAATAATTAAAGTTCATATTTGTACACGGTTGGGTATCCGGCCAGCTTGTGACGCGGACAGCTAAACTCGACTGAAGTAATTCCACACAAATTACAACGGAGCTGCGTTGCGCTCCGGCCCTGCCCGGTCGGTGAGAATCGTACATAAGTAGAGGCGATGCGCGCAACGAACACCAAAGTTTTGTCGCCCATTTCTCACTCGACGAATTAATGTTATCTTGCCACTGCACCTGTTATGTGTAATAAGCATGTGAGGCCCACTGGGACATAAATGTAAAACGTATCCGAAAAAAGGTGGATTTACACGATGCTCGAGTTATGCGTCATTTCGTCAGTGGTAATGACGAAAAGAAACGAATCCTATTGTTTTTGGAAATTCGAATCCTCAGTCCATAAAAGCTCAACACTGATTTCGAATTAGTGCTTGGTAGTAACTTTGGAACCGAGAAGGATAAGTCATGTGGCAGATAATTACTAAATAATATATGACTTATAGTAAAGTGATCTCTTGTTTATCTAGTCATTTTGGATTACTTACTAAATTATTCTGTAATGAAGCATTTTTTGTCTATTAGATGATATGAAGCAATTATCTATTGTAATTCCTGATCCAAGATATTATTGGTGGCAAGTTAAAGGCATGAAATATAACAATTATGACTATTTAACATAATATTGATTGATTTTGCTACAATTTTCAAATAAAACGGGAAGTTATCGCGAAAAAATTGTAATATAATTTTCCTCCACGTTTTGGACGTGTTATAACGTCCATAGCTGCGAAGGGCCTTTGGACCGTTTTATATTTCAGTGAGGAAGGTCCAAATTCAATAATAAATATACAGAATATTAATCCGGAAGATACTATGATATACGTCCTTATCAAAACCCCCTGTTTAAGTATTTCATTGGTTTGGTAATTTATTTGTATTTAATTGCGTCATTAACAAATTAAATGCCACGTTGAAAGACAATTAAGACATGTATCCCGCCATGTAGTGAATGGCCGGTTTAACGAAAAAAACTTGAGCGCAGTTAGTAAAGTGACGTCGCATCGATATTGCTCGATAAAGCGTGATTCAGACTTCATTCTTGACCGACCTGATGACTTGAACCCCTGACTCATCGAAGGTCAGCCGGAAGTTGCCGGAAATCATCCTTTTATGCCAAATGACTCACTTTCTTATCTCCTTGATATTGTACTTTATAAATTTTTGAAGTGTTTTTGAAATGTTTGGCCTAAAAATTTATACCATATCATTAATAAAAAAGGCATGTATTTAAACGAGCTTTTTTATTATTTGAATGAGCATTTTAAAATTGCAGAAACGGTAAGCAAATAAATATAACTGAGCATCTTTTTTAATGATTGAGCTTTTTTCTGAGATGTAAAAAAAATCAAATCGAGCTAATTTTAATCTGTTTGGAACTACGTAAAAAATATTTGACATGTATTTAATGAGCGTCTTAATATTGCAGAAATGGTAAGCAAATAAATATAAATGAGCATAATTTTTAATGATTGGCCTTTTTTCTGAGATATAAAAAAAATCAATCGAGCTATATTTTATTGTTTCGAGCTACGCAACTACAAATGTTGAAATGGCTTCGACCTCCTCCCCCTTCTGCTTTACGAGAGATCAGGTTCAGTATTTATAATATTTATTTTATTGACAACAACAAATATTTATTAAACCAACAAATATTTTTTTAAGTTAACTTATAATAAAGATGGAAGTGTATTTATTAGAAGATCAATATTAAAATATTAAATACTACATATAAAAAATACCAAGTATTAAAAAAAGCTCAATCATTAAAAAAAAGCACAATAATTAAAAAAGAGTACCAAATATTATTTTTGTATACCAATATTTGCAGTTCATTTATGATTTATTTTTAGCTCAAGTAATATAGACACAATAATTTATTTAAAGATTTTGTACAAATTAAAAAGGCAGTTATTTTTTTAAATGCTCATTTACAGTTTTAAAAGCTCAATTAAATAATTCCCATAAAAAAATAGTGAATGATCCAAAGTTAAAAGCTATTTAGATTGTCAAAATATGCTGTTACGAACTTTAATAATAAGGTCAATTTTGGTATAGAAATTGCCCTCAGCAACTTTGGATTCGCTTTAGTATTAAGTGGATCTTTAAAAAAATTCGCAACTAGTGAAAAACCTACAAGGTTTGAACATCTATCCGTACATAGGTAATGCTATACTTTATGTCATAGTTATTATTAATGCATAAAAAACCGCAATATGTATTGTAAATCAGTATTATGATGATGTAGTTCCTCGAACGATTCCTAAATAATTGAATACCTTTATTTTATATGTGTAAGAATAGATCAAAATTATTCTAGTCTTTATAGATGCATTGGAAGTATTCCGTCCATACCTATTTATTGAGAACCTCGTAGTGTCTAGAGAATGAGTACGTAAGAATCGATGCACTTCAATGTCGGTAGAAATGTCTAGTCGCAGCATCCGCCTTGATATCGAGTACCTTATTTAGACGTAAGTTAGCAAACAGAATTAAGTAAAGGTATATGTTACATTTATCATGAATGGTCATACCTCAGGTAGTAGGTACCTCAAAATGTGATCCTAAAGGCTAATTAATTACCAGCATTGTTTTTATTGATAAAGGTGGCACTTCACTTGTCTTAATTTAATTCTTCTTTGTCATTTGACATATAAATCAATACAAACGCAATATTTGGCAAAGTTAGGGCAAGTGAAGACTTTATTTATCTACCAACATAAAATACTTTCAAGTACTTAGGTATTGTTCATTTATTATTTGTAAGCTTGGAATATGGCAGATTCCAATTGGTATTTGTTATATATTCTAAGTAATTTGCGTCAGTTAAGACTAGCAATTTTCCTTGAACATGATGAGTATGGTATGACATGATCGGATTTATCCACATTGTACGTCAAATACGTGGATTAATTTGTGAATTTGTCCCCCTAGTCAAGTATGTCATCGAATTGATGTAATTTATCCTGTTAAGTTTAATTATTACTTGCAGGGATGAGCCGGGCCAAATAAAAAAGGAAAAAAAAATGCTTCCGACTGCTTGTAGCTAAACTATTAGAAAAACAACTATTTACGGGTTTTATAAGTACTGAAAACTTTTTAAAATTCCTTCTTAATAATACAAAAACTTCTCCAGCGCGCCAACGCTTATTTTGAATTATCATCCAGTAAATTACCTACACTGATAAGCGCTCGACCATTACGTGACGACCCGTTTTTCGCTGACCAATGCAGTTAATGAACTCGTTAAACTTTCAATAACAAATAAAAGCATCGCGCCAGGATGTGGATGACCCCATTGCAGGCTAAGCGACAGATAAACATGCCACGCTAACGGCCCGGCTCCTGTGCCTTGATAAAAATATAAATGGAACATTGCAATAATAACGCTATAGGGAACGCAAATTGTATGTAGTTTTAGGCGAATTCACTAGCTTTAGACGTCCAAATTTCGACTTTAAAGTGTTGCATTTAAGATCTTGTTTCGAAAGAGCTGCGCGCCCCGAAGTGGGCTCAGTCTAAGCGTTAGACCTTGTTTCACACCACGGGGCGCGCCAACAGAACTATCAAGTAATGTAACTCCTTGTAATCCAACACTTATTTGCATTATAGATTAGATTGCTTAGTTATCGAGTAGTAGGTACCTAGATTAAGTTAGGCATACTGTGTTCAATGTGTTCATTTCCACTGGACTGTGTCAATTCTTATATTACTAGAATGTCGACATACGCCCGCCACGTCACTGCCATTATTTTTACTTATCTGCATTTTGTACCTACATTTTTATTTAGTGTTGTACAATGTGGGACACGTTTTATAAAACTTTTTTACACCGATTAATAAATATAGTTGTAGATCGTAATTGGTTGTTTCATTCAATTAAATTCTATTAAAATTCCGAGCCAAGTGTCATTTGATTGGCGACGGGGAGCTGCGGGCGTGAGTCACCGGCATCGGGACGAGACGTGGGGCGCGGGGCACGCAGGGCACGCGAGGGGACTACACTAAACTTGCGCCCGCGACAGAGAACAAGCCAAGACGTAAATTTAAAATTGGTTTTATTGATAAATTTGCAAAAAAAGAAATTAATAGTTATTGTACACGTCGATTATTGATTGAAAAGATAAAAATATACAAGTTCTTAATTTGCACAATATATATAAAAAATATAATTCAACTCAGATCGAAGTCATTACCAATATCCTTGTGCAGTAAACCTTACATGTAAAGAAACGAGAATGGAGAAAACATCTAATCCCGTAACAATATTTGAACACCTATAATTAGTATGTTTAACAAAGTTCCATAGAAGCAAAACATAGGTCTGTAATTACATTTAAATGAGCTGGTAATCATAAAACTTTATCCCATCATCCATAACGATTAATTTTAAAGTTCAATTTCATAGAGCAAGGGGTTATAGAACTGCCAGTGTGCTCAGGCGCCGCCAGACGCGTGCTCACTAAGGCTTACTAATATTTGTTCGAGTCACCGACTCATAATGGTGACGCTTCAACCTTTCCTTCGATACATTTGAATTATATAACAAGACAATAATATATCTGAAAAATTTAATGTATCCTTAATTATTTAAACATTACACACTGGTTCAGGCCCTCGGGCTCTCCCCAGCCCCTCATAGCCCGGCTCGCATCACCTAGCTGTTCAGAAGTCAGGCTCTTTTTGTTATTTTATTCAGTACTATCGGAACAATACTCTAGAAATTATGTTATACTATATGCTAGGTCCAGACAGTGAGGCATACTTATAACCAATTTTCACTAATATCTGGCACTTATTATTGCTATTTAGATGTTAATGATTCCATTTACACTTATCCCCTCAGAAGGTCTACTAAACTCATAAATGAATAAATTTCATGTGCCATACTATAATTACAATGTGACTGCCCTTGAGTGTTATCTTATGGCAAATACAGGCCATTGTAGGTTTCCTGTTCATTGTAATTGACGAGACTAGACTGTCTGCACGTAGCATGATTTACAAGTTCAAAGCAAACTAAATTTGACAAAATTCCTTTCTATGAAAGAATCTTGATCAAATTGAAAAATTTAAAATCAAGTCGCTGAGAAGTGCAATTTGAATTCCTATATTTAAATAATAAGTATAAAATAAACATGATCTTACTATATGGAATTATAATAAGAGTACATAATTGAAGTAGGTTGGGATCACACTGCACTCCTCAACGGCCTGGCTCAGCGCATTGGTTAATGGAACAATAGCATTCACTAAACTTGTCAACTTCTGAACCTATCAGCATCCACACAATATGATTGGAATTTTCTAGAGTGAAACACACACAGAATCTATTTGAATACTTGTCCTAATTTACATAGATCAAAAAGTGTAACTACACATTTACAGGATAGGAGTTTGTATTAATTTGCGTTATTCTGTGCATTTTCCACTCATGCTATAGCACTGGTCATGATATAGCTTAACAAATGCACATTTAAAATGCTACAGGTAACCGAACGACAATGCTCGACCAACCCAGCCTAGATAACTTTCGGAACCACAAGAGCCAAATCCGGGTTCAAGAAGTCTTTCAAATTATTAAATGTTTTATACCTAGTCGCATCGGAGGCTCCCGGGGCCCGAGGGCCTTACAAGATAGTACACTTGTTTTTCTTATTAGGTTTCCCAACTGGGCCAGGAGATTTCTTGTTGATTTGTCGCACTAGGTCGTAGAACACGTCGTTCACGTTGATCTTCGCTTTCGCGGAGGTTTCCATAAAGGCGCACGATTGGAACTGACGCGAGAGGTTGTGGCCCTGCTCCTTGCCTACGACGCGCTCGGCCTCCAAGTCGCACTTGTTGCCCACCAGCACCATGGGCACGTCGTCCTTGTCTTTGACTCGCAGGATCTGTTCCCGCAGGTCCTGTAGATCGTTGAACGTAGACTGCGCCGTAATCGAGTACACTAACACGAATCCTTGCCCATTTTTCATGTACAAATCTCGCATCGCCGTGAACTGTTCCGTACCCGCCGTGTCCAGGATCTCGAGCATGCACTGTTGGCCGTCGACCTCCACTTGTTTCCGATAGCTGTCCTCGATGGTGGGGTCATATTTCTCCACGAAGATGCCTTGTACGAACTGTACTGTGAGGGCGGACTTTCCCACGCCTCCGCTACCTAACACTACTATTTTGTATTCGCGCATTATTTACTATTTTGTGTCGCGTGATTTTATTGATCGAAACCAATTCTCAGTTCGTTATAGGGCACATATACTAGGAAGTTATTGCAAAAAAAAAATTTCAACAAGTCAAACCGCCATGACACAGTTAACAGGGCGATGGCTCACACACCACACAGAGTACCGATGTTGCCAACAGCTGCCATAGATTAAGAATTATGTGTCACAATCAACGACTACACAAATATTACGAATTAATTAGCTAACTAATAACTAACGGAATATCGTATTATCTAGTATTCAAATATTTAAATGTTAAATGGTTGTATTTCGATATTATTACGTGAACAACCAGTCCGTGGAAAACTGTCGTAACATGTGAAGAGGGGCAAAGGATGAAGGCAGGAACAATTAATATGGGATGCAAGTTGCATCCATTAAATAATTTGTTGCATTGATTAAATAATTTGTTGCATCATGCAACAAATTATTTAATCAAACAATGTACGAAGATTGCAGGTGCATATTTTAAATTGACGGTTGATGAATTACTGGACAGGTTTGTTATCAAACCAAATAAACATTTATTTTGTTCGATTCATTTTATAATCTTTAAAGTACTGTTTTATTATGATTATTTAATTTAAATATTGATGAATTATTGCGGCTTGCAACACCATTTATGGTTGCAGTTCTAAGTTTAACGCCTAGATGGCGTTATTGAGTTAATTTACTGTCATCGTGGGTGGCGCGCCAACCCAACGCCAACGAAACGATCGTTTGTTTTGTTATCTAGTGTTTAGCCTCAAACAAAAGCAAACATTTCTTGTAGCCTTTCACCTAATTTCACTTTATCTGGGTAGAACAAAATCTCTACAATTTGTTTTACTTTAAGCAATTTTTCGCGTGGCTTTTTACATTATTTTAACTTCCTGCGGCCCGATTTCAAAGAGGGTACTTCCGGGTAGAGTCTGTGCGGAAAGAGAATAGGATTTAGATTGGGGGGCGCTGTAATGCTTTTCTACCGTATGTGCCGTATTTTCTGATCTGTGGCCATACTGGTTAGGTTAGTTCCGTTTTTCGCCACGCCTATTCTCTTTCCGCAGACTCTAAGACCCAGTGTTCTAATATTCGAACAAATTAATAAAGTCGTGAACGCCCAGACCATAAATTCCTCAATTATCTTGTTAACCACAAGAGTTATAGGGGTGGTATTTTAAGAGTGCTATAATATTGATTGAGGGAGGCTTGCAAGACAGAAAGAAAACACACTAAAAGAATTTGTTCTGTATTAAGCACGTTGGGCTGCTACATATATATGACGTAATGCAGTTTGAACAAATAGGAATTTAAACAATTAATATTGCTAAAAATCAACGAAATAACACTGTTGATGACATTTCAGCCAGTATAATTAACCTCCTTATATACATCATCATCATCATCATCTCCCTGCCCTTATCCCACTTTACGTGGGGTCGGCACAACATATTTTTTGCTTCCATTCTCCTCTATCATTCGTCATCTCAGCACTCACTCCTTTCTTTCTCATGTCTTCCTTCACACAATCCATCCATCGCTTTTTCCTCCTCCCCTTATATACATAAGAAGGTTAATTATGTTGGATAAAAGAAGAATGATTTCAAAAGCAAAGAGAGGCCGATCGGTACAGTTCGGATCGGATCTACCTCCCCCTAACAATAAGTGCAGCGCCATCTGTCAGATTTTTAACGAAGTACGCACCCAGCTAAAAAACATATTGATACTGACATGCCTTGCATGATATGCATTTGCCGTAATTTACGGCAAAATAGTAGTGTTTGCATAAAATTAATTCCTTTATTTAGAAAAGAAAACAGCATTTAGTAAGCGTTACACAAATTTCAAAGTTATAAATAAGTTAAACTTACCTCTCCTCATTGTAGGTGCATTGACTTTTTGTGGCGGACCGCGGAAGACCAAAGGTCACTCTACCCGCTCATTTAAAGCAGTGCTGCTACAATGCCAAATATATTCAAAGACTGACTGATAAAGTGTACATGACATGACATGGCGCGTAATACAAATAAATCAGATGACGGTAAATATTTTGCTTTAGTTTTAGCACAGTGGGTCTTCACCCAAGTCGTTATTTTTAAACTTGGGCTTTCACTGCAAAGTGATTTTGTTCTAGTATTAGTACTTTAAACCTCAAGAGGATAATTAATATATTGCATTTTATTTTCCGTGTAGTATTTATTGCCCTAGACGCATTTCACCGCGATCGATGTTTGTTTGGGACTCTATTTAATTTGACACGTAATGTGTTTGTACCTGTAGTTTCATGCCTTAAGGGCTATGAAACTCGTTAAAATATTATTTATGCCACACCTGGCCATAAAGTGGCCTTTACCGCACGCTACGCGTACGGAAAAAGACGTTTTCTGGCCAAGTGTTGACATAAAATGATGTACACAATACGGGAGGTAATAAAGAAGGCCCTAGATTGCATATTTACGTCCCTCGCTTGCAGCTCGGACCGCAAACATCTGCGATCTCGGCCTTTCTTTGTTTTACCACCCTAGTTGTGTAATGTGCGATACGGGTTTTAGAACTTATTATGTATATTCAAAAGTCGCGTTTTTTGGTTGTATTTGACCTATATAGTGTATGTAGTCGGCCATTCTCACGAAGTATGTCTGCGGTCACCTAATTGACAATATTTCAAATTTTCTACTCCTTCATTTTATGAGCTGGATAGAAAATAGGTGGAATTTTAAGCTACCCGTATTTTTTCTTTTTCGTTTTTACTCAATTTTTCAATTAAAAATAGCAGTTTGAAAAGTAGCTCATTCTAAAAGGGCGTATGTAGAAAATGACGTCACTTTCCCAACTAGAATCCAGAGCAACAATTACGATTTAAAAAAACTAGAATCCAGAGCGACAATTACGATTAAAAAAATAACTGTCAGGCGTTACAGCGTTGTCAACATAGGAAGTTCGGGAAGACAACGATGCTTTTGCTCCTCTTATTTGGGCTGGATTATATTTATCACTTGCCGATGTGTACTCCATCATCATAATTTCAACACGCGGCAGATTCGTGCTATCAGCCTGAGAAAAACCTTCTGATGTCTTCATTATATGAAAAAAATCGGTGTCCGGTAAAAGAATGCCAAGTTAATAATGTTTGAATGCGTTATCGGAGTCCAGTGGGAAAGTGCCAAGTCTTTTAAGGTCTTCGAAAACGTGCAAATGAACCAACGGTAAGAAAATTAAACTTCTAAAGCCGCTAAGCAGTTGTAACAATTTTCAAAACAAATAAACGTCAGACGGCAAGTATGTCAGAAAATGACAACCGGATACCATACACTTTTTAATCGTTTCAGCACTAAGGTCTCTCTCTATAATGCAGGGAAAATGACGTCACACTTCCGGTTCACACTAATTGACGATTTTTTCCAAAATGAATGGGAAAAAAAATCCAAAAATATTTTTTTTGAGCATAAAATACAGTTTTACCCAAATGGTTTTCGAATTAAGATCTTTTGAAAATATGAAATGTTGTCAATTACCGCGACGCTGTTTTCATACTAAATGTATGGAGACGCGGTAATTAGACGCAGTCATACTTCGTGAGAATGACCGTAGTATTGTATTAAATCATGATTTTACTGATTGTTTTCTTATTATACGTCAAAAATCGAAATGCCACGGCATAATGTACATTTACGTTATTAAACGTGCCAACTATCAAATGTATGGCTATTATAATTTATAGATTATTAATATCTAAAATACCCAGATTTCGTCACTCATTCACTGACTGATAATAATAGTATTTTATGCAACAGTTGTACAAGTAGGCTCAAAAAATGCGAATGACGCGAGTTGCGATACGATACGAGCAATACTTTTTCTACGACTAGGTAGGTTTTAAAATATAAAATACAAAATTAAACATAGCTCGCAAACAAGGCAAATATGACATATGGCTGACAGTATGTGTCTATGGTAAACTTTTTTTAATTTGACGTATAGGTACTCGCTAGTGACACGCAGTGACGATATTAAAAATACTTTTTTTTATGTTGGCATCTATGCATCGGAAACCGTAGGAATTTAATTGTTTGTTAAGTTGGTAGTTGTGCATTTATATCGTAAAGTTAGAATGGAGCTAAGTTTAACCTTTTTTTTGACCCCGGGAAATGCATGAAACTGCATACCACTACGTAACCTAAGGCCATCGGGAGTGACAGCCAGATGTTACGTATTGGTTATGTGGGGCTCTCCGCTCCTGAAGGGATTGGCCTACCCACTAAAGCCCAGGGATGCTACCAACTTGTGCCTTCACGGTGATGGATTGGGAATCATACCTCCAGGCCATCACCAGCACCTTCGCCCTAAGGCTAACCCTCTCCGAAAAAGGCACACTGTAGCATGCCCAGTGTGCCTTCCCTCATCAGCTCCCCCCCGACCAGATGGTCGTCCCCCGGGGAAGCAGGGACCGGCACCGGACACACGGTGTCCCGGTCCCTCCCTTGCCGCCACGGGAGGACAAAAGCCCCTGCCCCGCAGCCGTCCACGGGAGGATAAGCGCCCCTACCCCGCAGACACCCTCACCGCCACGGGAGGACAAACGCCCCTGCCCCGCAGCAGTCCACGGAAGGACACACGCCCCTGCCCCGCAGACTCTCGCCTGTCCGTTCCTGATCGTCGCCAGCCCTCGTTGCTGGGGACAGTCAGGTTTTCGCACCACGATGGACCAGTCCTCTATGTCCCGCTAACGGGATGCTGAGGACTAGTCCACCGCCACCACGCAGCGGCACAGGTCACCCGTCTAGTGCCTGCCCGCAGTGGCCCCCAAAAGGAGACGTCGGAGGGATGCTGCCCGTGCCCGACGCTCCACCCTCGCGTGCCGCACCTGGTGAGTCCTCTTGACAGGCCCCCCTGACAGGCTCATTCGCAGCATCGGCAAGGGATCAATTAGGGGCCCCTAAGAAATCACTTGCCGTTGCTCCCGGGCTGCACCGGCCAAGACGCTTCCCTTTCCTGCGGATCAACCGAATCAAGAGGAATGAGAAGAATCCAGACACTCTGGGAGGTTTCCTGTCTAGCACCCCGACCTAAGTTTAACATACATTTAGAAGACTGTGGCTGCTAGCAGTATCGTTTTGCGACTATAACGACACTAGTGCTGTTATGGGGAATGGAGTATAGACTTCTCTGAACTCATATTAGGTATGTATGTTCTTATATTAGTGTTCGTGACCAAGTAAAAGACAGATAAAAGTACAGGAGTAGAAAAAAACATTTAGGGTACTTCCTTCGAAAGACCGGAGTCAGAAAGCTGAAGCTTTTTTATATTAAGTACTAGGGTAGCAAATAAGCGTACAGCTTGCCTGATGTTAAGTAGTTAGGTACCGTAGTAGCCTATGGACGCTTGCAACGCCAGGGGCATTACGTGGTAAAAAAGGAAATAAACATAATAATAAAAACTACGACCAGTACCTATGTAACTTATAAAAAGAAATGATATCCCAACAAAACATTCTCGGCAGACTTTTGAAGCAGTTTTGATTGACTCTGCGTTGGCTTCGGCGTAGAAAAAACAGAGCAGCGCCTTCGCCTCTGCGTGACCATGACACAGCTCGCCCCCCTTGCTCGCAATCGCAGCTTTGGCTTATGGCAGTAAATGGCATCGTCCGGTCAGCGACCTGAATAATATTTAGCCAATCCGTCTAATACAACAATTAACACTTTCAACACTTTGTTTCTCATGTTATCGGCAACGAGGGTCGCGCTACGAAATTGTTGGTTGCAAAAGTGAAAATGTACTAGCTGGCTGATGTTTAACCCGTTCGTAGAATAGGGGCTCGGGAGACCAAAAAAGGCTTATTATTATAAAAGTGCGACCCACCCCGGCATGTATTATATATACATACATATAAATCTTCCTCTTGAATCACTCTATCTATCAAACATAACCGCAACAAAATCCGTTGCGTAGTTTTAAAGATCTAAGCATACATAGGGACAGACAGACAGACAGCGGGAAGCGACTTTGTTTTGTACTAGGTATGTACGAGGGTGAATCAAAAAGTAATTAGAACAAGTATGAAACAATAGACATATGTAAATCTTAGTATTTTTATTATTAAATTAACTTTGTTTTAGACTTAGTCGCACATAAAAAATTAATCCATTGTTTATTTTTACTTCCCATTTTAAATAAAATCTTATAGTTGTCTAAATATGGTGTCCGAAATCTCTTCATATCACCTACGTCAAATTCATTGATAAAAGCGTGCATGTTTTTAAAGATCAAAGAATGAATTCCAACACATATAGTGTGGTCTTAAATATACTACAAGTAACTTATTACTTTGAGTTCACCAGCTCGAATGGCACCCATGGTAATTTGAAGGCTTGAACCCATCAGAGCCAGTCAAAATTAGCAGAATTTTTGATAATTTTTCTTTCTACTTTTTTCAATTTAAAGGAATTCAAACTACCAAAATAGTACATTACATAACTAGGGTGGTAATACAAAGAAAGGCCGAGATCGCAGAAGTTTGCGGCCCGAGCTGCAAGCGAGGGACGTAAATATGCGATAGAGGGCTTTCTTTATTACCTCCCGTGTTGTGTACATCATTTTATGTCTACATTTGGCTAGAAAGCGGCTTTTTCCGTACGCGCAGCGTGCGGAAAAAGCCACTTTATGGCCAGGTGTGGCATAAACAAAGTTTGTATACTCTTCGCTAGTAGTTATATATTTTTCTTTGAACTGTATATTCGAGAAAATTTTCGTTAATTTCTGAACATTATGAACATGGCTGAAAACACCACAATCAAAAAGTAATTAGAATGGATATGTTCCAGTGTCATAATTATATTTTCTGAACAGAGGCCATGCAGTGTCCCTTATTATCATGAAAATAAATGGGTAAAAACTTGTCTACGTTCATTTGTTTTTCTGTGACAACTAAACAAAGAGAACGCTATCAAAGAGGTACGATATTAGTAAAATGAAAGCATATTTTAGTGAATGTTTGAAGCGTTGTGGGCAAAGTTCTGAAGTGGATAGAGAAAAAATTGTTACTGCACATGAAATTTAGCCTTATCACTGTGACCTAGAGAAATAATAAATAACCTAATCAAAAGTAATTTAGAATCCATTCTCAATACTCAACTCTGCGAGCAGTCCTGGACTCAAGGATCCCTTCCCATCCGGTTCGGTGGTTTAGGGATCCGCAAAATTTCTGATGTCGCGTTACCAGCTTTTTAGTCCAGTCCACAGCTCAATCAGTCTCATAGGAAAAATCTTACGCACAAACTATGAGGCCTCGGGCTTGGAAGACGCTAAAAATGCCTGGTCAATTGCGTGCTCCAGCCAAAATTTTCCTGAAAATTCAAAATCCCAAAGGAGCTGGGATGACCCTATATTTAAATTAACCCAAGATTCCCTACTCAGTCAATGCTGTGCTGCTGGACGAGCCAGATTAATAGCTGTAGGGACCAAGAAGCTCTCGCTTCTCGAGACATGCCGCCTCAATGACATTATCCGCCGATCTCTTGCGTCGGTCAATGTGCCGGCTATCTTAGAGCCCACAGGCATTTCAAGAAATGGCGGCAAGAGACCGGACGGGATGTCATTGATTCCGTGAAGTATGGGACGGGTGCTACTTAGTGTGGGATGCTTCCTGCGTGGACGCACTGGCCCCATCTCATCTCCACCGAATCTCAATAAGGGCGGCAGCAGCAGCAGAGGCGGCAGAAACTGCTAAGATAGGAAACTATAGTGGTCTCGGCTGCCAAACGTTGTTTTTAAAATGAATATTTGTGCAACATTATTGCGAAATGATTGGATACCCTAGAATCCTTTATTTCGCTCTGGATTCAATGTATATATATATATATATATATATGGGTATCATTTAATCGATCAGCAAAATATTCATATTTTGGTCAGCAGAAATATGTATTTGGTCAGCCAAAATAGCTAGTTGGTAAGCAACTTATGGTTAGCAAACATTTATAAATCAGGCTGCAATTAATGATATACTGATCTGCTCTAAATTATTTTGGTCAGCAAATTAAATATTTGAGCTGCATTAAGCGATCTACGGTTAATCAAATTTTGGTAAGCAATCAGTAGGTAAGCAAAATATTTCATTTTGTTCATCAAAAAAAAGGGGGCAATAAAACCTAACTGGGCGCAACTATTCTGCCGCCAATCGTGTGCGCATTTTGTCATTCGGTAATTGTCAGCTGTCAAGTAGCAGGTGTCACTGTGATATATACAGGGTGTCACTGTGTTATATACAGGGTGTAACTGTGATAGATACAGGATGTCACTGTGATATATACAGGGTGTCACTGTTATAGATACAGGGTGTCACTGTGATATATACAGGATGTCACTGAGATGTATACAGGCTGTCACTGTGATATATACTAGGTGTCACTGTGATATATACAGGGTGTCACTGTGTTATATACAGGGTGTAACTGTGATAGATACAGGATGTAACTGTGATATATACAGGGTGTCACTGTGATAGATACAGAGTGATACTGTGATATATACAGGGTGTCTCTGTAATAGATACAGGATGTCACTGTGATATATACAGGGTGTCACTGTGATATATACATAGTGTCACTGTGTTATATACAGGGTGTCACTGTAATGTATACAGAGTGTCACTGTGATGGGCTCATAAAATTGGTATTTCGATTTTTTATACATCTCATGTTTAGAAGTTATATTATTTATTCACAACGTGTATCGTTTCGTTTTTAGGGTCAGCAAAAAAAATAACCCTAACCTACCTATTTTTGAGAGCCGTTTCGTTTTTAGGGTCATTAAAAAAAAATAACCCTTACTGACCTATTTTTGGGAGCCGTTTCGTTTTTAGGGTCATCAAAAAAAAATAACCCTAACCTACCTATTTGTGGGAACCGTTTCGTTTTTAGGGTCATCAAAAAAAATAACCCTAACCTACCTATTTTTGGAAGCCGTTTCGTTTTAAGGGTCATCAAAAAAATAACCCTAACCTACCTATTTTTGGGAGCCGTTTCGTTGTTAAGGCCATTAAAAAAAATAACCCTAACCTACCTATTTTTGGGAGCCGTTTCGTTTTTAGGGTCATCAAAAAAAAATAACCCTAACCTACCTATTTTTGGGAGCCGTTTCGTTGTTAAGGCCATTAAAAAAAATAACCCTAACCTACCTATTTTTGGGAGCCGTTTCGTTTTTAGGGTCATCAAAAAAAAATAACCCTAACCTACCTATTTTTGGGAGCCGTTTCGTTTGTAGGGTCATCAAAAAAAATAACCCTAACCTACCTATTTTGGGAGCCGTTTCGTTTTTAGGGTCATCAAAAACTTAACTCTAACCTACCTATTTTTGGGAGCCGTTTCGGTTTAGGGTCATCAAAAAAAAATAACCCTAACCTACCTATTTTTGGGAGCTGTTTCGTTTTTAGAGTCATTCATAAACAGCAGTATAATTTGGAAAAGCTTATTTCTTAAAAATGTGAACTTGGAAAAATATATATGAATAGATTATGACTAAGCAGCGATATATTTTGAAATATACATTACACCAAATATTACTTGAAATACATTACAATGACATCCTGTATATAACACAGTGACACTCTGTATATATCACAGTGACACCCTGTATATATCACAGTTACATCCTGTATCTATCACAGTTACACCCTGTATATAACACAGTGACACCCTGTATATATCACAGTGACACCTAGTATATATCACAGTGACACCCTGTATACATCTCAGTGACATCCTGTATATATCACAGTGACACCCTGTATCTATTACAGTGACACCCTGTATACATTACAGTGACACCCTGTATATAACACTGTGACACCCTGTATATATCACAGTGACATCCTGTATCTATCACAGTGACACCCTGTATATAACACAGTTACTCCCTGTATATATCACAGTGACACCCAGTATATATCATAGTGACACCCTGTATATCTCAATTGAACTGCTTACAGACATGTTTTCTCTGCTGACAGTGACATCCTGTATCTAGAATAGAATAGAATAGAATAGAATATTTTATTTGCATAGAATAAGTTTACAGAGAGAGTCCTTAGATGAAATACATACAATTTGTGGCTTATTCTGCTATATGTATTAATGTAGATAATACTAGCATGTAAAATATAATTGTTTTTTTTTTCTAACACAGTGACACCCTGTATATAACACAATGGCACCCTGTATATATCACAATGACATTATGTATATATCACAGTAACATCCTGAATACATTACAGTAACACCCTGTATATAACACAGTGACATCCTGTATATATCACAGTGACATCCTGTAAGTATCACAGTGACACCCTGTATACATTACAGTGACACCCTGTATATATCACAGCGACATCCTGTATACATTACAGTGACACCCTGTATATAACACAGTGACAACCTGTATTTATCACAGTGACACCCAGTATATATCACAGTGACACCCTGTATATCTCAATTAAACTCTCTGCTGACCAATTGTAAAATCTTGCTGCCCAAGTAATTATTTTGCAGCTCGATTGTTTATTAGGCAGCCAAATGATAAAAAAAGCAGATTAATATTGGTTAAAATGTTAACCGTTTGTAAACTGTTTGCTGAAGAAGAGTTGCCGCCCGATTTTATTTATTGCCAGCCAAATCTTTGTATGCTGCCCAAATGATTTAACTGCTTATTTTTTTTTGCGGATCAATTTTAATAACGGCTGACCAAAAATTTACTTTCCTATATATATCAAGAGCCTCTCTATACGGAATTGTGTAAACGTTTATTAACCTCCGCCAGAAACCCCTCTTCTAAAGTAACATACGATTTGTAGTCGGCATATCCCGAGTGCACATCTAACTAGATTCCCGACTCGGGAATATCTAGTTAGTGATATTTTATTCTGATCACGATCAGACCAGTCCCTTTACATATGTGTAAGAAAAAGGTTTCCCAAGTTTTGTGTCCAAAAACCATTTCCCGAAAGTACAAGGCTACCCATGCCTATGATGATGTGCTTATCTGTAACTCTGGTGTAATTTGAAGCCGCGGACTGTCATTTTCCCGCCTATTTGTCACCGACATTCGTGAGGCACGCGAGCTTGCTATCAAATTTACGGTCTAATTAAAGATATACTAATGGACACGACTGTAAGGGTTAATCACTTTATATGCTCATTTATTTCGCGGTAATAAAACATACAAAAGATTCTCCCAAATTTCATACAAAAGCTACAAGGGTTTTCAATTTGAAACAAAATATATGAGCCAATATAAGTTCTCAACGACTCTTCAATCACTCTGAACGCAAAGGAAAAACATCTGAAAGGCCCTGGAAACTTCTCAAGAGCCTCTCTATACGGAGTTGTGTAAAACACAACTTCGACGCGAAGCCTTATCGGGCTTATTCTAAATTACGACACAGCTCCGAAGTTATGTCATTAGTCAAGACTGATTAAAATTGCCTAATTTCAATGTGATTGTTAGTATGGAGTGGGAACACCATTAATTAATGGTTACCTACTTCGATTCCTTGTTGTAATTTTTCCGCATTGGACAAAGCCAAAACGAACTGTACCTATAATAATACCCTAATTTTGACCAAGACATTCGGAAAACAGACACCGACTAGTGATGTTGTGCTCATTGAAATTAAATACCTAATTAGTTATGACGTACATAAGAGTAAAAGATCCTTGATTGAAAAATTATATGACATTTGATTTAATTAAAGGCGGTCTTGACTTAGTGATGGTTCACCACTGACATTTTAAAGTTTTGGTAAATACCTACAGAGAACGTTAAAATTAGGAGATAAGTCCAACAAAAACAGATCCTGTTAAAACTACGAAACATTAAATAGCTTAAATAGTCATAAGTAGGTAGTTATCAATGATATTTTGTCGACATAACTTCGCTCCATACTTTAACCTACATATTTTAAAACCCAAACTTCTTGTACATGCATAAACAATTTTATTTTAAACATCGATGACAGCAGCACTGATTGAATTGTAGCAATTTTTGTGTAAGGATGTTGAAATATCAATCTAATTCATTTAATTCTGGTATTAAGTATAAGTGCTAGGTACTTGTAAGTGTGCGAAAATTACCTATGGCAAATAAACAAAATATATCCAGCGTAGAAAGCAAACAGGTAACCAATTTATAAAAAAAAACACAATCGTAGCATTTCAATATCGACATTTCCCATATAAATAACTGGCGAATAGCACATGAAGTACAGCCAATGGCGAAAATATCATAGCGGTCTGATTTTGAGTTTTTGTAAAAGTTTGCATTGTAATTTTTCTTCTAGTGTGCTACTTAAGTAAGTATGATTGTCTCGAATTGTATTGTATTGTACCTACGTCAGTATCTTTTAATGTTGTTAACTTCAGTACCGTTAGGTTCTTACAGTACAGACTGTGCTTCGACTATAAAAGTCCGCTCAGACACAAAACGGAAAGGGCAGGCAATACATATGTAGGTATTTCATACAGAGTACACTGTAAAATAACTGGTCAAGAGCATGTCGGACCATTCTCAGTGTAGGGTTCCATAGCCGTATCTATAAGGAAATGCTACAGATTGAAATAAAACTAAAAATAAACAACTGGCAAAAAGTTCCGCCGTGTAAATCAATGGCACTTAATACGTTTTTGTTGAGAAGTTTTTCGGCAATAACTTCAAAACGGCTAATTCGTTACTATTCAAAATAATTTTCGTTGAATGTATTTATTAAGCGTTACCTTCCTGATTTTTTTCATATTTTTTGGATTTACGGTTTAAAAGTTAAAGGGGGGGGGGACACAATTTATGCAACTTTCGGAGCGATTATTTCCGAAAGTATTCACTTAATCAAAAAAAAGTACATAAAAGCCTTATAATGTTTTTAAAAGAACTATCGAATTATGTACCTCACGTTATGTTTGCTGAAAAAAAAAATTTTTAGCTTCTGTTACATGTATGGAGTGCCCCCCCTAGATTTTATTATTTTTATTATTTAACTACCTAACTTAGTAGCGGCATCTACAAGACATCTTAATTCCAAATTTCATTAGTATACGTCTTATAGTTTTTGAGTAAAATGCCTGTGACATACGGACGGACGGACGGACGGACGGACATGACGAAACTATAAGGGTTCCTTTTTAGCCATTTTGGCTACGGAACCCTAAAAACCAGGACTTAAGATTCTAAATGATCGAAAAAAAAAACAATCGCACATCTACGCTTGTTGTGCAATGTGAATATCTTGTGACCTCTTTTTCTTTCTATTTCTATACATAATAGGTGTTCTTCAGGATTTCAAACTTTTTTTAGGTTAAATATCTATTTAAATACAAAATCAACATTTCTTTAGACCATTCAATGGAGTATAATACAGCACATTTCTTACGCCATTGACGTATAAATCCGTCGTTAGTGCTGTGGTGCCATGTGAGCATGGATAATATTTAAATTATTTAATTATAAATAATAATATTCCATTAATTCTTTATTTAACGAAATGCTTAACTCCTTCGTTAAAAAACGGCAAAAAGTGCTGAAAAACTTTCTTACACTACCCAGGTAACCTTTTATGCATGCAAATTAAATAAGGGTTCCTTTTTTACCATTTTGGTACGGAACCCTAAAAATAACATATTTTGAAAATGGAACTCTCGATAAAAAAAGTTCATTTTTAGGGTCCCGTGCCAAAATGGTAAAAAAGGAACCCCTATGGTGTGACTCTGTCTGTCTGTCTGTCCGACTGTCACAGTCAGATATCTCAGGAACTACCTACTGCTGCTATTGATTTGAAATTTGGAATAGTTTTAAAAGTCGCTAACCCGAGTCTACTAGATATCAAAAAAATCTTATACCTCTTATACTTTTCTTTTAAAGGGGCCGAAATGGGAGGTCGAAAACTTTAAGTTGTGCTATTACGAGTAGGTATATCAAGTGGGGTATCAAATAAAAGGGCTTAATTAAAAAAAACCTAGCTAATATCATTCCTATTTATGGAGGGAGTATGCTCCCCAGCAGAGCCACCTACAATGCTCATTATTTCGTTTTCTAGTATAGGTACAGCTATAAACAGCATACGTACATTATAGACGTACAACGTACATCATTTCGTGATATAATACATATTATTATAATAATTTTCATTGTGGTGGATCTGCTGCAGAGTAGCACACTAAAAAATTTGAATTCCTATAAATATAAATTGAATTCTATGGATATTGCTGCTCATTAACAGGAGTTTAGGGTTAGGTACGCGTATTAAAGTCGCTGCTCTTGCTACTGCCAATTGCAGCTGGCCAGACTGTACGGATGGAAAACAATGCAGTGGAATAAACAATCGACGCGCGAAGCGACGGGACGAACTGTACAAAATCCGACATTGATGAGAATATTTTTTATGGATTTTAAACTGGCCCGGCAGATTTATTGTTCCTATTGTCCACTCATAAATAATATTTTAAGCCTTTGGATAGAGCCCAAAGCATTGAGAGAAATTGGAACGCGGCGTTCAATTGGATTCTACACTGTGTGAAGAGATATGTAGTATGAGTTGGGCATAGCCATTTGATTTTATTCATCATTCGGAGCCGGAGACGTCTACTGCTGAACACAAGTTTCCCTCAAATACTTCCACAATGAACGGTCGGACGCATTGTGGTCTTGTGGAATAGAGGACAATAGAGAGATCTCTCTCCAGGCGAGTGTTGTGCCTGGGGACCGAAGTCCGAAGGAAGATGGTTGGAAGTGTCATATATAGGAAGTAAGTTAAGCAACTTCTATAGCGCGTTGTAGAACCGTATGGAGATGCGCTCTTTGTATGGACGTTGATGAGAGCGCCATCTATCCATAGACGATGTTGATTGTCCACTGCTTACAGCGTGAGTCACTAGGTGGCGATGTCGCCACAGTTTCTTCGACTTCGGGTGGTAAAGCAATCTTGTGAGGCACGGCTGCATCTTCTGGTTTGTGATCTACATCCGAGAACCTTTACTCACTATCGGTTCTTCTAGCTATGTGCCCAGCCCGTTGCCACTTTCATTTGATAGCTCTGGCAGCAATGTCAGTCACCTCATTTCTGATTTGATCACTTAAAGAGCATATCTGTCTCCACTCTCCAAAGTACGTTGAGTCTAGAGTATAACTAGTTCAAAATATAACCAATGAATTCAGGTTATATTAGGTATAATAATAACCAATAAATACAGATCGATCTATAAAAAAAAAAATATAATGTACCTAATTGACCACAAGAGTCTATACTGTGGCGATGGATTGGAGCTGTGGTATGGTGTTCATAGAACCCAATTCACCTTGATTATATCAGATTTGGTGACTTTATTTCTGTACCTGAGAGCCAGAGTGGTCCAAGTCCAGATTTGGCAAAAAACTGGCTAAGCTTATAAATTTGATGTACATTTAAAGCTTTTTCTACTCCTGTACTGTTATCTGTCTTTTACTTGGTCACGAACACTAATATAAAAACATACATAATATGAGTTCAGAGAAGTCTATACTCTATTCCCCATAACAGCACTAGTGTCGTTATAGCCACTTTACGTTATTGCTAGCAACCACAGACTTCTAAATCTAGGTTAAACTTAGGTCAAGGATTAAGCGCTCAATTTTAACTTTACGGTAAAAATGCACAACTACCAACTTAACAACCAATTAAAATCCTACGGCTTTTAAGAAAAACGAAACTTTCTGAACTAAATTCATTGATGCCAACATAAAAACAAAAGTATTTTTAATATATTCACTGCGTGTCAACTTCATTTAAAAAATAAAAAGTTTACCATAGACACATACTGACTGACAGTCATACGTCATATTTGCCTTCTTTGCAGGTTATGCCTTGTTTGTATTTTGTATTTTAAAACCTGTCGTAGAAAAAGTATTGTATGCAACGTTGTATAATTAAGTCAAAAAACGCTCATTGCGTCTCTATTTGCGATACTCGCCGCATTCGCGGCTCGTATCGCAACTCACGCAATTCGCATTTTTTGAACCTTATTATACAACTGTTGCATAAAATACTATAATATATATCAGATAAATTTACAATTGGAATCCTGCCCTTTTCATGAAAAATAAAAGTTATATCGTTACAAGTCCGCATTTAGTTCCGAGCCACACTGTTACAAGTCCATGTAACGGCAACGGAAGATTTCAAAAATTTCAAGACTCTTTATGAAGGGACTGATTCTATATTTCCTTTCTTTTTACCTTTCTTTGACTTAAGTCAAAGAAAGGTAAACTCAAGCAGGGACCAAATTCGTATAATAGACATCGTTTGGGCACAATTCCGAAGGAATAAATTTGATAAAGTGTTTTATAAAACTAGTTTTGAGCAGAATTAATTTAAAGAGTATGATATGAACCTAAGATATCTGAAAAGCATGCCTGAAGCCTTACCCCCCATTACAGAATCAAAAAAACTAAGATCAAAAGCAAAATATAAAGATTTAATGACTGCGTTGCAATGGATTCTAGAAGAATATAGAGAAAATTTCAAAACTCTGCCTCATGCAGAAAATGTTGAGGACTACACAGAATAAAGTTTCATTCAAATATAAACTAGTTTTATTTTATTTCTAACCGTAATATTAATTATTATAGTGGACTTGTAACAGTCTGGTTTTCAGTTTGTTTCATACTTTGTATCAAAACAGTTTAGAACCATAGTGTCCCAAGTCCTTTATTTAATAATCCTTTGAATTAAATTGAACAGCACACATTGCATCTCTCTTTTTATTTTAAACAATGTTTTATGCATGAGAAATAAATAATTTAAAAATTAGATTCATATTAAAAAAATCAGAATATGTAAGGAAATTTTCTTTATTGCTTTGTTTCTCGAATATGTATAAGTTGGACTTGGACCACTCTGGCTCTCAGGTACAGATTTATTGTAGGAAACAAATCCGAATAGCTCCAGCTTGCACATGGATTTTATGGCGCCACGCCACTAAGAAACGTGTAATAAACGATGTATAAATTACATACGGACTAATCATCTTTATTATACAAACACGTTCATCGCTAAACACAAGCCTGATTGGCATTCAGTTGCATAATTTTCCAATGCTTATTAGTAGCCTCGTTAACATCATAATAGTATTTTATGCAACAGTTGTATAAGTGGGTTCAAAAAATGCGAATTGCGTAAGTTGCGATACGAGCCGCGAATGCGGCGAGTATCGCAAATAGAGACGCAATGAGCGTTTTTTGACTTAATTATACAACGTTGCATACAATACTTTTTCTACGACGAGGTTTTAAATGATAAAATACAAAATTAATCATAACCTGGAAACAAGGCAAATATGACGTTTGACTTACAGTATGTGTCTATGGTAAACTTTTTTTTTTAATTTAAAATATACTTAAATTAAAAATACTTTTTTTATGTTGGCATCAATGAATTTAGTTCGGAAAGTTTTGTTTTTCTTAAAAACCGTAAGAATTTAATTGTTTGTTAAGTTGGTAGTTGTGCATTTTTACCGTAAAGTTAAAATTGAGCGCTTAATCCTTGACCTAAGTTTAACCTAGATTTAGAAGTCTGTGGCTGCTAGCAATAACGTAAAGTGACTATAACGACACTAGTGCTGTTATGGGGAATAGAGTATAGACTTCTCTGAACTCATATTATGTATGTTCTTATATTAGTGTTCGTGACCAAGTAAAAGACAGATAACAGTACAGGAGTAGAAAAACATTATAATGTGAGATTTAATTCTCGATCAAAACATAAAGGGATAAATAAAACTCGCATTACCAGCGATGAATTCGGATTTTCAGAATATATCGCACGCTTATAAGCAAACAGTATTAAAAACAACACCAAGTTTATCTATTTCGAACCTTGATACGTGGGGACAGGGTCTAAAATTGTGAATGGATTTCGCTGCACGCCCGAATGCCAGTTTACCTACAATAGCTACAAGCTTTTTAATCTCATTGAGCATTAGCGATCAAAGGAAAGTTGCAGTTTTCAAACTTTACACTGAGTTTATTCGACTGTATTTTAATGCATTGTACTGTTAACATACGCTTTATAATTGCTTTTGTTTTTACGTAGATAGGTATTCCTTATAAAATAGTTAAATGTTTTTTATGTATTTTTCTACTCCTTTACTGTTATTTGTCTTTTACTTGGTCACGAACACTAATATAAGAACATACATAATATGAGTTCAGAGAAGTCTATACTCTATTCCCCATAACAGCACTAGTGTCGTTATAGACAATTTACGTTATTGCTAGCAGCCACAGACTTCTAAATCTAGGTTAAACTTAGGTCAAGGATTAAGCGCCCAATTTTAACTTTACGGTAAAAATGCACAACTACCAACTTAACAAACAATTAAATTCCCACGGTTTCTAAAAAAAACAAAACTTTCTAAACTAAATTCATTGATGCCAACATAAAAAAGTATTTTTAATTTAAGTGTATTTTAAAGTAAAAAAAAAAAGTTTACCATAGACACATACTGTCAGTCAAACGTCATATTTGCCTTGTTTCCAGGTTATGATTAATTTTGTATTTTATAATTTAAAACCTCGTCGTAGAAAAAGTATTGTATGCAAGGTTGTATAATTAAGTCAAAAAACGCTCATTGCGTGTCTATTTGCGATACTCGCCGCATTCGCGGCTCGCATCGCAACTCACGCAATTCGCATTTTTTGATTGCAATTCGCATATTTACGTCCCTCGCTTGCAGCTCGGGCCGCAAACATCTGCGATCTCGTTCTTTCTTTATATATTACACAACTAGGGTGGTACTAGTATCTTTCAATTTAATTTTTATGGCAAGCGAACTAAATTGCAGCAGGTCTTGGGTAAAGCTTTATTGTCTTGCTGGACACATATGGGAGAAGTTTTGTACCGCGCCCCGACCGGGGATAGTATAATGGGAGAGGTAATCACATGGTGTGGCTCAAATTCAGCATAGGTTGAAGTAAAAAAAATCTGTCAAAAACTGGTTTTGTTTTTTTTATTTATTTATCTTGTGTAATTTAGGTGAGACTACGATTGCCATTGCGACTAACTGCGATTACCTATATCCTTAGAGTGCAACTACGATAACTCTGCCTGCAGTGCGGAACATGGCAACACCTCCATTTAAAAGTCAAATTTCTATGAAAATGTGACTTTTAAATGGAGGTGTTGCCATGTATAGGTAGTTTCACGAGAGTTGAGGCCACGCACACAACAACACTGTCGTGTAATGACAGCGGGATTTTGAAATTACTGTTCTTTTTAGATGAGCGTCGCTGCTACGGGCCGTATCGTTCCATCATTTCATTTATTTTAATTTTAATGTAATTTTATTTCATTATTTGCATTTTGACATACTGAATACATACCTGCTATGTATACTGTAGCTAGTTGTAATGACCGTTAGCTTAATAGTCTATTTCTCGACGTGAAACATACGTTTCCCAGTTTGTATTTCGACGTTTGGAGGTCCTTTACACCTCCAAAACATAATGTTTTGACAACGGAGACTCCTTACATCTCCATTAATTTTAGTCTATGTTTGCCTATTTTCTATATTTTTTATCGTGTTTTGACGCCTAGAGACCCTTTACATATCTAAAAATGTAGTTTTAAGTTTTGTAATATAATGGATCCGGAGATTATATACGTCTCTCGGTTAAAGGTAAAAAAAAGACTGTGCCCAGTTATTTGCTTGCTGCATTTTATAAATGTCATTTTATGTAATAATGTCACAATTGTTGTAATGTTGTTTTTAAAAGAGAAACTGGTGAGTTTCTTCAGGCGCTTCTTCTCACCAGAAGGTCATCTAGGTACCGAAGCGCCAAAAGAAAAGAATCAGACATGTAAAAGAGCCCTTGAGGCCTACTTGCAGAAATAAATGACTTTGAGTTTTTGAGTTTAGGGTTCCGTACCAAAATGGTAAAAAAGGAACCCTTATGGTGCGACTCTGTCTGTCTGTCTGTCCGTCTGTCACAGCAAGATATCTCTGGATCTACTGATGCTATCGACTTGAAATTTGGAATTGTGTTGAAAATTGCACAGTAAAAAAATCTTATACCTTTTTTTCCTTATTTTTTAAAGGGGACCGAAATAGGACTTTGAAAATTGAAAGTAGGGCTATTATATCGAGTGGGGTATCAAATGAAGGGGTTGATTTGTAGATTAAAACACCGTTTTTATTGTTTTTCTTAAATGAGTAGTTTTTGATTTATGATGAATAACGTTAAAAAAAATACCATTCCCCCTATTATCTTCGAAGTTACTGAACAGAAAAATCTGTAATAATTACCAATTATTAATGTTATCCTAAATATTACAGGAAAAATATAACAGTTTTCCTAAATTTGCAAAAATCGTAACACGTACTTATTTGCTCCTACTAAACTAATCGCCATACAGTTTTTCTTGAACTATCTATGTATCTACTTATGAGTTTCTACGGAACCCTCGGTGCGCGAGTCCAACTCGCACTTGACCGGTTTTTTTTCGTATCGATAGCAAGTTCAATAGTGAATTGCAGATAGACCAAAAAGTTTCGTTATACTATTATAGCCTTGTGTTTACTTACTCACTCATTCATTTTATTCATTCACTTTTTTGCAATGAGTAGGTACTTCATGTAGCTGTGTGTGTAATCATTCACATTAACTCTCGTGAAACTACCTATACCTAACTGCAAAGTTATCGTAGTCGCACTCTAGGAGTCGTACAAAATAGCCAGGGAGGCACACGGGCCGCCTGGGGCCGACCGCTGTACTAGACCATACAAACCTGAGTTTAGTACCGTCACTTAATTGTGAGATACCTCCGGTAGAGGTGCAGATACGTAGGGCGCAATGTGCAGTAAAGGAGATTGCGACGTTGCACCTGCCCAGTCAGCTATTCGACTTTGGTTATAGTCGCTGTATCCGTGTAGCTTACTAGATTTAGCCCGCGACTTCGTCATCGCAGACTCGTGAATCATCTTAAAAGATGTAGGTATGCTATAAGATTCCCTTCGGCGTCGTATTAAATATCGCGTTCTTATTGAAACTTCACCCCCTATTCTACACTATACTCGTACCGGGGAAAAGTTTTATAATGTCCATTCCCGGATTTCAAACTATCTGTATACCAAATTTCATCACAATCGGTTAAGGAGTTTAAGCGTGAAAGGGTTACAGACAGTTATTTTTACATTTATAATATTGGTATGGATTTCAATTATCATGGTTTTACAAAATAGTGGATGCCAGTTAATTTTACCCCTATACCTAATATGGAGGGTAGAGGTAAGGATAACTGTATTATATGGGGAACCAGTAGACCAGTTTTTATTAAATATTTATTAAACTAACAATCTTGTCCATTGAATTAACAAACCGCCAAAAATGTTCAAAATTGGTAATCATTTTTGGCGCTTTGTTTAAAATGTACCTACCTACCCACCTCTAACAGTAATAGCGCCATCTTAAATTTTACCATTCGCGGGTAACTGTTCTCCATACCTCTACCTTCCATACACCATAAGATTTTTTCCCTTTATTGAAGAGCTTAGTCACGAAAGTGACCATGTCGCTCCATTATTAACTTCAATATACCTATATTATACTTATATCTAACTATTTTCAATGGCTCGGTGAACAAGCTGCAGCAGTGCCGTGGTGGCGTCCGACAGCGGTGTACACTATTGCAGATTCAGTACTTTAGTAATTTAAACTTGCACGATTTTCACTCATTATTATAACAAAACGGGACTTAATCGTGTGTCCCTTCGCGACCATGGACGTTACGGCACGTTCGAAACGTCGAGATAATAGCATGTTTCGCGATTAAGTCCCGTTTTGTTATAATAATGATTCAGTACTTTTTGAAGAAGGTCAAAATAGATTACTAAATTGAAACGAACTGACCGGGTCTGGAACACCACACTGCGCATACAAAACCGCGTTGCTGATGCAGGTGCCAAAACCGCGTTACTGATGCAGGTGCCAAAACCGCGTTGCTGATGCAGGTGCCAAAACCGCGTTGCTGATACAGGTGCCAAAACCGCGTTGCTGATGCAGGTGCCAAGACCGCGTTGCTGATACAGGTTCCAAACCCGCTAGGTTGAAGTCATCCACACAGGTTAGCTAAACTGACTATGGAGTGGGTGCCACAACTTGGATGACGAGGATGGGGCAGGCCGCGGCGAAGATGAATTGCATGTAGGTATTTCTTAGCGGTCGGTTAGAGTTTTCCCGCAACCGGACAGTAGCGGAGCAGGACCTAAATTTGATGTGGACAAAAGATGTTTCGCGAGGTCATTTAATGGTGCATGAAGACAGTTAATGGTATTACTTACATTGGTATTACATTCGCTGTGGCGTGGGGGGGGGGGGGGGGGGGGGGGGGGGGCTTGGGCCGCGTGGCGTTGGCGGTGGCCTATGTCTAACGCCGGCGCCGCCTCTGGACCGGAGCGATTCTAATTCAAGGGTCTCCCCTTGAATTGGTCAGCTTTGCTCACCAATGGGGAAAAATACTAAAAACAAAATAAATGAATTCGGTTTTTAAATGGGAATCTGTTATTTTAGATGTTTGAAAAAATAAAATTTCAGAAAACAAGTAACAAAATATGATATACGATATTATATATTATATATATATATATATATATTATATATACATATATACGACTTTTTGAAAATTCTGGTTTTTGAAGATAGAAATGTGAAAAATGATATTTATGATTTTAGATGAAAATGATGATGTAATGTTGGTTAAAAATAAAATCCAATTTCTAAGCAAGTAAAAGGGTAAATGGGGGTTTGTGATTTTTTACATTTTACGGTTTACAGCTAGTAATGTAATAAAATGACGAAAACTTTAATAAGAAACATTAGTAAAGTATTATTGGTATATCAGTTGTTTTTGGTATATATGCATACGCAAACGCATAAACAAAGTTATTAACACCTTAAAAAAACAATAAACTGTTCTAAAAGAATCATGGCAACTTCATTGCAAAATGGAGATTTCAGAAATCCAACCCTTTTTAGGCGCCAGTTCAAATAGAAATGGATTGAAAGGAAAAAAATGAATCGATCTCTTTGGCGATCCAAGGCCTGCTGGAAACATTTCTAGTGGCTATTATATGAGTTTTGAATGATCAATTTAACTTGGCCCGATGGGAGAAAGAAGTTGAGCCAAAGCTTAAGAATGAATAAACGCGGTATTATTTTACATAAGTAAAGTTAGTCTATCTATATCATATTGAAGATAATCTGCTGTTCCAAGTTAAGATGAAGATTAAGATGGTTATGTACTGAATTATTAAAAAGTACACTTTGTTGTAGTACTTTTAAGCTTCTGTACCTACCTAAAAAGATAAAAAATTTAACCCCGATACAATTACTTTTTAGTCCATCCGTCCGTCTTTATGATCTCTTATTTGTAGTTTTTGAAGTAAAGGTCTGAGCATGTTTAAGTTCCAAACGCAAGCTCTGAGATGAATGAATGTTATGAAGACGATATCGGCAAGTATAACAAGCTATGTGACATTATTAAGAGAAATTGCAATAACTACAAAATGCGTTTGCGTAGTTTCTAATCTAGTGACGTCACATTGCTTGTTTCACGGAGCTTGTTTACCTTCTCAAACTCATATCTGACGTAACTTTTGATTGCGAAACGCGGGTTTCTCTTTATAGTCTGTTTTTTATTTCCGAGGACAAAAACCACATTTCATGTGTTGCCTGTTTTTGTTTTTTTGGCTAGACGACAAAAATAACTGTTTAGTCCGTCAGTTAGATTATTAAAATATATTGTACACGTATTTTTTCTTTTGTTTGACAAACAAAAAATGACGAAGATAGAGAGCTTAGAAGTTTCGAGTGACGTCACTCCTAGGCATTCCGGGAGTGGGTAGTCAACGTGACAAAAAGTTCAATGGTTGGAATGTGCAGGGGTCAAAATGTCTATACGGGCCGGCTGTCTATGTGGCAAAAAGTATAAACGTCAAAATGCCCCAGTGTTAAAATGTACATATCATCATAGTCACAATGTTTTAGTGACAAATGGTACACATCTCAAAATGAAAGTACAACAAAAGGTGTGATAGACAAAATGCTCGATTGATACAACGTGCTTAAGTCTAAATGAATAACTGTCAAAAAGCTCAATGTTCTTGTTGTGTCATGGTTAATTATTTTGAGTCATTCATTCACATGCTTATATTTAACATGGGTGAACATTTTGACACATGCACGTGGTGTCGCTTATACCTTTCGACTCATGTACGTTTTTACTATTATACATTATGACATTTGTTCGATTGGACCCGAACATATTTTAACTCCAGTCCATTTTAACCATTTCACGTTTTGACGTTCATACTTTTTGCCACATAGACAGCCGGTCCGTATGGACATTTTGACCCCTGCACATTCCAACCATTGAACTTTTTGTCACGTTGACTACCCACTCCCGGAATGAGGTGGGACCTTTTTGTGGCAGCGAGATTTTTATTTATTTTTTTGTGTTTTCTTGTTTATTTTTTGTAACTTTTTGCTGTCATAAATAAATGTATTTTCTTTTTTTCTTTCTTTCTAGTTATAGGTATATATCTGTTCCTCACAAATAGCAGAATCGATTTACATCAGAAACAAACTTTAGTGCACCCTATGTGGCTTTTTGCTGAGTGCATAAACTGAAAGCAACCTGCGGGATTAGTTGAAGCGTTTTTATCTTTCCTTATTGAGTTTTAGTCGTCAGCTCGCTAACCCTAGTTTAGCTAAGAAGACAGTAATACGAAATAAGAAACTTAGTTGGACTCAACTGATGGCGGAGAATTGTCCAATTGTCTATGCCGTATCCATGCACCGTGTCCGGGGCGCTCCGCAGCGCCCGCAGTCTAACGAACCCATTCATCCCGGGCCGCCCATTGTCCTGCGCAAGATATGCTCTTCAAATTGAATCAAACTTTGCCATTAAAAGTTGCGCGGCGAGGTAGACTCACCTCAGCCCTCGCGTCGTATAATTGCTTTTTCATGTATTTAAGCTTTTTAACGAGTTTAGGCAGCTAGTAGGTATTTAAAATATCTAGAGTTTTTATATTGTAAGCCCGCACCTAATGTAGGTATCACCGGGCTTCCGAAAGGAAGAAGTTATAATCAGTGATCGGAATAGGTAGAGTATATTTACCTAAACTTCGAAGAACATAGTCGAAAAGTGGAGACTCCCTGACGACAAAATTTTTATCCGGGACTGAAGTCCCGGAATCTTACTAAAAAATTACACTATTGGTATTCTTTCACACATTTCTCGAAGATTCTCAGTATAGCTGTCTCTTTCTAATAGTGCAGTCTCTTTCACTCCTTCGAGAAGTTTCGCCATATACTGTAGTGTAGTTCAAAGTTAAGGGGTCCTGAAAACGCCTGAAAACGGGTTTTCAGGTTATTGCGCCATCTGATAGAGGGTGTTCTGAAACGGACTGAAAACTAGTTTCAGGCGCCTGAAAACAACGGCAACTTGGGTGAATTTTCAATATTCTACTATGTGAAAGAGCCACCTCTGAAACGGCCTTAAATCACCTTTCAGCCTGCTGAAAACGCTTCTAAAGCACGGAAAATCACGGTTGAAGTTTTAACCTATACCACCGGCGCAACACACATACACACATTATTGTTGCGCCGATGGTATAGGTTAAAACTTCAACCGTAATTTTCCGTGCTTTAGAAGCGTTTTCAGCAGGCTGAAAGCAGAGGAAGTCTCGGGATCGTCCACTCCCAGTTCTCCCAGTTGGATCGTTATGTCAACACAATCATATTTATTTCAATTAATTTATTTTGCAAGTAGGCCTCCAGGGCTCATTTACAGACCTGATTCTGTCATAGCGTTTCGGAAAGAATGACCTCTGGTGAGAAGAAACATCGCAATAAACTTACCAGTATCTATTAAATAAAACGCTAAGCATAGGTAACAATAATAAATAAACATGTGACATGAATCTTAGGTAGCCTTAAATATACCTTTCAGTTAATAGTACATTACACAACTAGGGTGGTAATACAAAGAAAGCCCGAGATCGCAGAAGTTTGCGGCCCGAGCTGCAAGCGAGGGACGTAAATATGCGATCGAGGGCTTTCTTTATTACCTCCCGTGTTGTGTACATCATTTTATGTCTACACTTTATGGCCAGGTGTGGCATAAAATACTTTACAGGCTATCCGCATTCAAGTTTATCGTTACTAGTAAAAAAACCGGACAAGTGCGAGTTATACTCGCGTGGAGAGGGTTCCGTACGTTCAAAACAATATAACACATTTATACTTTACTACACAGACTTCTTATAAGTTTTCCTGTAATCTATAGGTGCAGGGCTATTTTTCATATGATTTTCAAAATTCTAGGTCCAATAGTTTCGGAGATAAGGGAGGGGGATGGTAAATTTTTGCCTATTTTCTTAAATAACTTCAAAACTATTAATATAAAAATTATAAATAAAAGTATAATTGAGATTCTCACAGTGAGGCCTTTCATTTAATATGTCACAGGATATAGTTTGTTATATTTTTTTTAATTTTCTAGTTCACCCCCCAAAAGTGGCCCCAAGGTTAAAATTCATATATTTTCGTGACACGTCCGAGTTTGGGTCATTAGCCTTAATATATGTACCAAATTTCAACTCAATCGGTTCAGTACTTTCGGAGCAAATTGGCTGTGACAGACACACGAGTGATTCTATAAGGGTTTCGTATTCTCCTTTTGAGGTATGGAACCCTCAAAACCAGCTCGTCACAGGGAGCGGAATGTATAATTTTTTCAAATCTGTCTCCGGGTTGTTGAAGTGGGGCATTCAATCGCGATGGGGGCGGATTAGCGCCGAACGGTGGCGAGTTGCGCTTGACCTGTCTTCCGAGATGAGATGAAATCTCCCAGCATCCTGATTCTGTTTATTTCTTTATTTACAACTTTGCTGAGCTTTAAACATATTCGAAGAAAATTATAATACTTATTTTTAGGGTTCCGTACCTAACGGTGCCAACGGAACCCTATTACTAAGCCTCCGCTGTATGTCCGTCTGTCCGTGAGACACAGGGCTTTAGCTTTGGAACCGTAATAGGTAGAAACTTGAAAATTTCACAGAATATATATTTCTATTGCCGCTAGAACAACTAATAATCAAACAAAATGAGTAAAGTTACAACGGTGGTATGGAATCCTTCGTGTGCGAATCCGACTCGCACTTGGCCGACACTCCAATCAGGTACTCCAATTAGTTTTTGGCACGATTTTATCCGCGTGGCAAACATATTTTGAAAATTGTCTGGGAACCGTGCATTTTCCGGGGTAAACAGTAGCCTATGTCACTTTCCGGTTGGTTGGTTGTTGCGTAAAAGGACATATCAATTAACCAACAAATATAGTTTGCCGTTTTTATTATGGGTACGTTTATTTGGATTATATTAGGTTTATGCCATTATTGTATCTTCCTATTCGCGATTCTGCACAAAATAAACTCCACACAACTGAATTTAATCAAATGCGTAATGCTTCACAGTTGTTATTTATACCGTATGCAATCTTGTTTCTTCTTAGTAGCGATTCTGCACAATATGAATTCCACACAACTAAATTGAATCACATGCGTTATACTTCACGATACTATCTAAATAATCATTTATCTATATCATTATTTAGATAGTATCGTGAAGTATAACGCATCGCATGTGATTAAATTCAGTTGTGTGGAATTCATATTGTGCAAAATCGCTACTAGGAAGAAACAAGATTGCGTAGAAATAATGACTGTGAAGCATTACACATGTGGTTAAATTCAGTTGTGTGGAATTTATTTTGTGCAGAATCGCGAATAGGAAGAAACAATAATGGCATAAACCTAATATAATCCCGTTTATTTATGGGCGGACTGATGGTCCGGTTTTTGAGGATTTTATTGTAACAAATTGCAGAAATTGAATAGAAACCTGCTAAGAACTTAATTAATCTGTTATTTATTGAATAAACTATGTATAAGGATACCATTTCATATAACTAATCTAAAACTAAAGATTAGAACTTAAGTAATAAAAAAGTAAACTAACTAGCTAAGTTATAGTGTTTTCTAAGTGAACTTTTTAAATTATATAAATCGCAGTAATTATGCTATGCAAATCTTTAGCTGCTAAAAGAGTAAAAAATTATTTCATCAAACTCTTTAATAGGCTTGCAAAGTCTTTCTAAAATAAATACGCAAATATTTTGCAGAAAATGTCGTCGGGGGTGAGTTACGTGGCTTCGTTACATTTTGAGCCATCAGACACGCGTTTAATGCGAATGCCATGCATCTTACGAGTATTTACCGTACATCATCTTGAGGCAGGGATCATAGTCTAAAGATTATAGTAGCTCTACTTAACGCGAAAATAAGAGTTTATTACGTTTCGTTCACTCAAAAGTCGTCACACTTGTGTTCTACTCCCGTAGTGTCAAAACCAGGGACCATTAAAACAAGAGGACTGTTTTTTTTTTTTTTTGAAACTGACAAACTCGCAGCCCCTCCTGGGCGTAGCGATTGTCGGACCGGGTGGTTGGCCTTGGCGTTCCCTGGGGTCGAACCAGGTCGCTAGCCAGACCACCCTGAGTTGGTCGGACTGGGTGGGAGCCGGGAGTGCCTGGGGTCGAACCAGGTCACTTAGTCCGGTCCACCTGAGGACTGTCATTCTCCAATTCTCCATACTTTGTATTGTAACCCGACCGCTAGGGGGTTTCCGGGCAAAAACTAAATGGCGCTAAAAAACTAAACATTTAACGATGTTATAATTGAACAAAGTAACAATTAGTTCGTAAACAGCTAATAATAATTAATTCTAACATTTAAATACTGTGTCACGTTTGCAAAGTTGAATAATTGTAAATTAAATAATATAATTCTTTTACCAAGCTTATACATAGATGGCGTTGTAAATTCGGGGAACAGCTTTTTGTATGGAGAATGACAGTCCTCTTGTTTTAATGGTCCTTGGTCAAAACCGAGGTTTAAGGAGATTCGAGTCGGTTGGTTTTCCATACAAACATAAAGAAGACGAACAAACGATGACATACGTTTTTTATTTTATAGCTTGATTAATTTTGTTTGCGCGAAATGACATGAAAACTCGTAAAAAGCTAAAATAATAATATATATTGTTTTTTTTTGCAAAATATCGTTTGGTCTCAAATGATGGTAATAGATGGCGCAGACCTTAAACGGCGGATTGCACGTCAATTGCTTTTTTGCCGTCTCATGTCATTTCGCGCAGACAAAATGTATCAAGCTATAAAATAAAACATTTCAACCACGATTGATGTCGTGGAAACAAACGATGATCCTCTTTGCGGGTTATTCAGGCTGCAAGTAGTCTTCACTCCCTGAAATATTATTCCGTCGTCGTTACCTCGTCTATCGTAAGAACGTAGTTAGGTATCTAATGATAGCTATTGAATAGGTAGGTATTTTTTGACCACATTTTCTGTTCGAAGAGGAAATTTGATAGTACAATTTGTCTACATTTCAAAATTTATAATAACCTGAGTCATTGAAAAGAGATTTCTAATCTGGTAAACTTGATAGTAGGTAAGGCATAATATCACTGATGGGTGGCAAAATATCGAGAACCTGTGAGGAATAGCAGCAAAAGAACGCATACTAACTTTAAACTATAGAAAATGACGCATACTACGAGTAAATAAAAGTGCACAATTAGCATGCACTTACTTATAGGCAGGCATTTCACAGAAGTAGGTACTTCACATCTGTGGTGAGTTTTATTGTAACGATTTACCTACTTTTTTACTTTACCTTAGAGTCATAACATCCATAAATAATCATATTACGTATTATATATACTGTTTTCTTTTTTATTTACCTCTCTCTAGTATTATTACTTAGAAAGAGAAATACATTATTAGCAATAGCTTTCAGAATGGGTAGTATAAATAGGTGTCATTCTTCAGACAGTCAATCATTTAAGATTATTTTCTCCTAGTTCTTACCTTGTACTAATCCTTACATTTTGTTAATTGTTAGACTTGTCCTGTTTGTTACGTATTTTTTAAATTGTTTCGCAACCTTTATTTCGCCGAGCCTCCCCGAACCAAAAATAATATTTTCATGGCCCCCTAAAGTTTCAACAAAAATAAAAAATACATTTTTTGTGGGAAATTACTAGGCTTGGGACTTTTGGGCGCTTACCGTGGTTCTAGAATCCATGGAGTCGTCATTATGTTAAAATAAAATTTTCAAAGACAGACGGACAGACAGACAGTCGCACCATAAGGGTTCCTTTTTTTACCATTTTGGTACGGAACCCTAAAAATGCACATCATTAAGGCATTAATTTACCCAAATGTTAATTTTGTTCCTTTGTGTAATGAAAATTAATCCTATGTAAACTGTATGCTTAAATTTCGTTACGCAAAGAAACAAGATTAATAGGTATGTTGTTAAATTAAGCCTAATGGCTTAATTAAACTATCTGCTATGTTTAAAATAACCGTCGTGTTAACCTATCCTTAAACAATGCCCTATTTCAGAGTAACAGAAATGAAAATTAACTGTGGAATCGTGCAGTTTTATCTACCGAAATGTGGAGCAACTAAAATTAACAACATAAACAAAAACTCGCAATGCAACAAGAGGTTAGTTTGAAGCAGATTTCGACGCGTCGGAATAGGCGCCCGGCTCCAGCGGTACTCCAAACTTTGTTGACAAACGACTGGTTTGTGAAAATTTTATGAATTCCAAGAGAACTTCCACATCTATTTGATTTTGAATTTTGCATTAGATTGGTCTTTTTTCCCAGATTTACATAAGAAAATATATCTTGAATAATCTTTATGTAGTAGGCACATGATGAAAGTCTTTCATTAATCCCCACCACTCTTTTTATTTTAATTTTGCGATTAAGTTTATATCCCGGTAAAGAGTTCGTTTGGGACAATAACGGGAACAACGCGGGCGAAGCCGCGGGAAAATGCTAGTAAATATGAAAGTTTGTGAAGATGTTTGGATATTTGGATGCTTAGATATTTGGATGTTTGTTACCTAATAACGGGGTAACAACTGGATGGAGCAAGCTGAAATTTGGCATGTAAGTAGACCAAGTCTTGGGTTGAAACATGGGATAATTTATATCTCGATAAAGAGTTCCTGTGGGACAATAACGGGAACAACGCGGACGAAGTCGCAGGAAAATGCTAGTACTTCATATATTTCAAAAGAGAAACTGGTGAGTTTCTTCCGGCGCTTCTCACCAGAAGGTCATTACCCGAAGAATAGAATCAGCTATGTAAAAGAGCCCTTGAGGGCCTACTTGCAGAAATAAGTGATTTTAATTTTGAATTAAGATTAAATTGATTCTAAATAACACATTCGAAAGTCAAGGGTTCAAGGGAAGGAAACCGTTAAGGGAACGAACCCGCCTGCATTCAGCAGTTTCACATAATCTCTAGTTTCAATGGAACGTGATTTTGCTCCATTCCCGCTTACCCGGAATTTGATACAAAGCTGTTGCTGCAAGAAACGTGTTGTTATGACATTATAATAAACATCTAGCTAAGTGGAAAACTACGGGTGGAACGTAGCAATAGTTAAGTTGGGGTTTTTATATTTAAGAGGTGGTTCTGAGCTCCAACTAGACTTTTCATAAAAATAAGTGAAAAGCTCAACTAAGTAATACTCGCAGTTCGTTTTTATGCTGTAATAAAACGAAGGATTGTAAAAAAAATAACTATCGCATTTATTGTTTGTTTAAAATCCCCCGTTCTATTGTAGAAAAGGAAAATAATCTAAATTCTGTTTGGATTGATGTCTGGATGTAATTTGCCAAGTCGCGACCGGAACTAATTGGATAGACGGACAAAATCCAATCAAAACAATATACGGGTACCTGAATGGATTCGTCGTGCAGTGTTAATCCGTCGGGCAGTCGCGACATTGCCACTCTTGTTAACGACCGTTTATAACAAGTGAGCACGCACCCACATGGTGCAAAACTGAAACTGCAGCTATTTACTATTACCAACCCTCTTTTTAAATAAAAGGCATTCCGCTTTGCTTTGCTCAGACGTATTAGATAATCCTCCGGTCAGTGTAAAAAAAAATCAAGCGTACGCAACTAGCGGCTGGATAGTGCGCACATGACCCCCGCATTCTTGTTTGTTCAGTTTAGTTACTCATAAGCCCCTGCTTATACCGGTATTTCTTCTGTAGGTGATACCGGGATCCCGATATTAGCCGTAAAATACCGGTAGGGAGTAGGGGACTGGGACGTGAACCGCTAGCGACCGACTGCCATCAATACTTGCAATGGGGTGTCGCAGGATCGTTATAAGCTCACCACTGTAGTTGGGAGCTTACATACACATGCAAATTTTTCTCCTTGAGTGCCTACTTGGAGAATGATTTAGATTTTTTGATTTTGACTCGTAAAGCAATAGGTTGCAGCTGAATTCCTCACCCCGTCCATATAATAAGATGTACCTAATACATATTGCGCCTGTAATTACACTGGGTCCCTTACTCTTCAAACCGCAACATAACAAAGGAATACGACCGCCGTTTTGCGGTAGACATAAGTACCTAAGAGCGTGGCATCTAGCCAGGCGGCCTTTTACAGAGACCAATTTTGCCCATGCCCCATACTAAAATGTTGACTTACAATACAACAAATATTAGTTATTTGGGAAAGGAAGATATTAATAAAATACACTATAAATATAATTATTTTATTACACACCATAAAATAACATAATTATTATAAGAGATGGATAACATAATTAATAATTAAAATAAAAACCATCTCTTTCAGGCAACCTTTGGATAGCGGACAACTCCTACTTTGTTAATGACTTTTTAAACTGATGTAATGTTGGAACTTAGGTATAAGCCAACCCACACTAGCGTCTTTCGAGCGTTGTCGTCTTATCAGCACCCTGCGCTTGCTGCGGGTGGCCCTAAGCTGCTATAGAGTGTGCAAAACACCGTGCGTCCTGCGGCCCCTTAGAGAATCCTTCGGCTGAGCCGGCGTAAACCATTGGCGGCACATTCGCGCCGTGCGTATTGCTATGCCTATCGTAGCGCCGTTGCGTACATTTTATGCATTGTTCTCTAATTGAATGAGCGAGCGAGAAGCGTGAGCGAAGCGTCTCCATTTCAGGTTGGGTAAAAATGCTTTCGTATGTCTGTCTTTCTGCATATCCAGAGGTTCTCCTCTACAGGTCGCATTTCTCAACCAATTCTTGTGAAAATTTGTGAATATCATGTTTTTATTACTGACTATATAGTTTTTGTGTCCAATCAGATTTTGGTTTTTTTTCAAAATGGTGGAGAGGTTTACAGACTCGCAAGTTCACAGTAAGTATATAAAGTAATGAAGAAACCGAACCACCCCTTGCGATAATGCAATAGTTTTATCTTATTGCGTACATATACTCGTATACCTAGCAAACATTTGCGTATATCAGTTACAATTTACAGGTGTCCAATTCGTGAACCGGAGCGCGAAGGCACGACGGCCTAGCGCGCAATCAAATAAATCTATTTGAGTTCATCCACTAGCGAAGTTCGCGGATCAGCGTTTTTCAAAAAATGTCACAAGCGTCCTAAACAAACGGCAGAGCGTTACTTTGCACAATCTACCCTCATTAAAATTCGTCGGACTAGGAATTTACATCGCTGTCTGCTTAGGTGCACAGTAGTCTATAATGCGGCAGTATTTCTTGAATAAGATTTTCTTTTTATTTACTTAATTACATATCCGTAACTTACAGCTAATCGCAAAAGCGTTACAGATCTTAACTTAAGCTAAATAATAATGCTACTAATATCTATTCTAAATTACTTCAACAAATACACATACTAATAAAGTTAAAAAACCGGCCAAGTGCGAGTCGGACTCGCGCACCGAGGGTTCCGTACAAACTCATAAGTAGATACATGAATAGTTCAAGAAAAACTATATGGCGATTAGTTTAGTAGGAGCAAATAAGTATGTGTTAAGATTTTTGCAAATTTCTCAAAAACGGTTCAAGTTAGGAAAACCGTTATATTTTTCCTGTAATATATAAGACGACATTAATAATTGGTAATTATTACAGATTTTTCTGTTCAGTAACTTCGAAGATAATAGGGGGGGAATGGTATTTTTTTTAACGTTTTTCGACATAAATCAAAAACCGCTTATTTAAAAAAAAATACAAAAATAGTGTTTTAATCTATAAATAAATCCCTTTCATTTGATACCCCACTCGATATAATAGCCCTACTTTCAATTTTCAAAGTCTCATTACGGACCCTTTTAAAAAAAAAGTAAAAAAGTTACAAGATTTTTTTTTACATCCCATAAGCTCGGGTTAGCGGTTCTTAACACTATTCCAAATTTCAAGTCGATAGCATCAGTAGATCCTGAGATATCTTGCTGTGACAGACGGACAGACAGACAGACAGACAGACAGACAGACAGAGTCGCACCATAAGGGTTCCTTTTTTACCATTTTGGTACGGAACCCTAAAAACCACCATATACCTAAGTTTAAATCTGCAACGCAGGCTTCGTCAAGTTGGTACAACTTTAAATCGGCAACAGGCTTCGTCACACTTGTTCGATACATAGAAATAATATAAGTATGTATATACTTTTTAAGACTGCTCAAGAAATTTCTTACATTGGTAAAAAAACACATCGCAGTGTGGCGCTACCACATAAATATATAGAGGTAGAAGGAAGAAGTGTATGTATATTAATTGTCCGTTCAACTGGGCTAATGCTGTTAACGAATACAATGCCATTGAGAGGTAAACCACAAATTAGGATAACGAGAATATAGTGTCAAAAAAGTATAACTGCCTTGAAAGATCATTAGATTTTAGATTCTATTTACTAGACAGTAAAGTGTAAATGCAGTTATAGATAAGTGCGATCTTAATTTGTTTTGCATTTCACATTCGCCCGACGGTCTGCAAGTGCGTATTCCGTAGAGAAAAGACTTAGAGATACTATGAGCTTTCAACGGATTATCGGTTCTATGACCGTAATGATAAGGCGGCAAATGCTTTCAAACAAAAAAATAATAATGCGTTTTGCTTTTACAGATTCAACGGGGAGCCAGGTAGACCGCCCGGGTTTACTCGTGTTACGCATTGTTATTTTTTTTTTGTGGTATTGTATTCTCTCAATGGCATTGTTCGCTCAATGGCATTGTATTCGTTAACAGCATTAGCCCAGTTGAACGGACAATTACTATACCTCGCGTGCTAAAAAACGCGGCGGCGGCCTACTTTGCACGCCGTTAACTTCAAATGCTGCCAATATTATTATCAGATTTGAAAATCTGATAATAGTGGTATAAATTATTGTTCAAATACCACCAAATGAAATGGAAAATTTATGTTTTCCATTACTAAATTACACTTTTGGCGTCAAACACCAAGCGAAACACGTTACACGCTTGACTGGCATACAAATCGTCGAACTATTTCCTTCTATCTCCATATCGTCGACCGTAGGCTGAATTACGGTAAGGGACAGGCAAAACAATGTCCCTTACGCTAATTCAGCCTACGGTCGACGATATATTTCTGTGGGCGCTACCTTGAGTGCGGAGTTGAGGATGAGAAGCGCGCTCGGGAGCGGCGCGTGCCGCCGTAGCGCGGTGCGCATACTGGGGTGCGCGGCGCAGGCGCGGCCGCGCCGTCGTCGGCGCATATAGATAGCCGTACCACTTTCTCTACCAATTGGATACTTGACTATACCCGTAATTTGTAAAACAATATATAAGATCCTGTTAAAATAAGCAAAATAAGGAAATATGCTAAAGTTTTGTGTTTCATACCTAACGTGTAACTTTTTTGATGAGCCTGCAAAGTTGGGTGGGAGAGTCCATTTTAAAAGTATAAAAACATTAATAACTTTTAATACCTTGAAATAACTCATAAAATGTATGATAACTTTTGTTATGAAACCGTTACAATAAACGTAAGTTTTAAACCTAGTTGCAGAACAAAGTTCTTGGTTTCCCCAAACAACGTTAGACGTCAAGTTACAATGGGCTTCAGTATGGAGTGTTTCGGCATGTTTTGGGAAAGTCTAAAAATGTGATTTAAAATTTTAGGATCGCGGCAACTTTTTATGATATTTAAGTGGTTTTTTTTACTAACTAATATTTCTATTATTGAGAGGTCTTACTATAATCTATCACCTATCACTAAAAAAGGGGTCAGGGCCAATTTAGTGCACTCTATTTTGCTGCAAATTATAGGTACCCAGAGCAAACTTAACGACTGCCAGGTATCGCCGCTCTTCTAGCGATTCATATCCCAGAGTATATATGGTTGAAACATTAGCGGCCAATTTGGGCGCTAATGTTTGCTCTTAACTCTTAACTATTGTGTTTTCAAATTTTAATTTCAGAGTCCGACACATTATTTGTTGTCGTCATCATTTTTTCTACACGGATGTTACCACTGCTGAACGTAGGCCTCCCTAACCATAAGTCTCCTTAACCTAAGACGCTTACAACAAACGGCCGCAGGCTTTTTGTCTCTATCGACTTTCGGCGACCTAAATAACGTCGTCAGACCGTCTATTATTTATTCTATCTGTTAATTGATACCACACAAATCGCATAAGCTCAGCAACCCAAAGAGCATCTTGAGCTCGGACACAAGAAAACGCCATTCTTCATTGGTGTCAATTCACGTAAGTTTGGTGTTTTAGTGATAGTTAGATTTTTCTATACCTCGGTAAACTATCATCATCAGTAAATAGCTGTTAAAGCTGTCACACGCGGAACTTTTTAGCGCAGGCGTCAGAAATTGGAGTTTCCGTAAACCTACCTAATGAGATACAGTGAGCGTGACAAACCCAGTAGAAACTTATGCAATGCTCAGGCAGCTAAAGATTTAGCACTTTCAACACCGGGAACCCGCTCTGCGGGCGCTAGGCTCGTAGCAAGGGTCATACGGAGTTACATACAGGTTTACCCATGTTCTCGGTTACGAAATCTTTGGTTGCGAAAGTATTAAAGTATATAAGTACTATCCCCTCACGCGTAGCATGCACCTAAGCAATAAATCCTCCATTTTTTGGACAATTGTGTAAAAAGGCTTTAAAATAGTGCTGTGTTTGATTCTGTCGTACAATGTCGTATTTAAATGTTTAAGTTTGACGTGATACGTCGCCGATGTTCCATTGACTTGCACTAAGCTAGTTATTTCCCCCTACTATTCTTATAAAGTACCTACTAGTAGTTCACAACGGACAGTGACTCTGATAACTCGAGTACCGTTTTTCATCGAATGTTTAAATTGAAACATGACCAAAATTGTTTCAATCTAAAATGGAGTACATTATACAGGCAGTCAGACAACCACGTTTGCTTTAATCGTCACTTACCGAGATCACTCGAACTCAAAATTATAATTACAATTACGCCTAAAAAAGCGTTGCTAAATTACTGAATTTCAAAAACGTACGTACGTTTTTTAACTACCTACTTAATTTCGTTTAAAGTTTGTTCTATCCGATTCGCTAATAATTAATTACTTGATTTTAGGCAGAAATAGTCACGAGAATACCGATCTAACCAGTTTTCTGTGGGAGGGATCAGTGTGTGCCCATTCGGAGTTCTCTATTTGCATAATTTGGACCGGACCTATGACAGAACCGAGTAATTTTTGTCGGTCTAGCCATTTGGATTCTATCGCTATTTTCTTTATTACGCAGTAAGGGTCTAAGCCGTTACATAACTTTGTGAATTTGAAAATTATAATCCTACTGACACCTTTTTATATCAATATAGGTAAGGCATTCATAATTTTGTCGTTTTAAAGGTTTCATACCTACGGTAAAAGTGGAATGCATATTGGTGGGTATTATAACAACAGTCATTATTGGCGAGTGAAATTATCATATTACCACAATACAATTCTAATAGAAGATAAACAGATTCCGATAGCAGGTAATTGCACAGGTGTTGCTGTGACAACTAATTGATGCCTGTAATTACATAAATTATAGTAAGTACAACCAGCTTGAGTTCAACCGATCCCATTGATCTCGTCAAATTTTGTCAAAACGACTATCTTATTATACACGGTTTGTTTATTACGTAAATCTAATTTGGGTGAACTATACATTTCATCTAATTTCTTAATTCAATTTTTAAATGTTTGTTTTTTCCAACATTTTCATGTTAAAATAAAATCAATCGCTTGCCCTATAATAATTTAACATGCTCAACTAAGTACCTATTTATGTATTGCAACTATTTCCATCAGGCGTGTTAAAATAAGGGGATGCCAGTGCAAAATTCCAAAACGATGACAAATGAACTGTAATATCACAAAGCCGGGTCAGCTCATTACCGCGGGAGTACCCTAAATTCAGACAAGTCGCCGCGACGTAAACATAATTAGGGTTGGGCGGTCCGTAGGTATTGTGAGGAACGAGAAATTATCTCATTTTAGGTATCTAGTTTTTAAAGGTCCGTGACAATCAGAATAAATAAAAACCGGCCAAGTGCGAGTCGGACTCGCGCACCGAGGGTTCCGTACAAACTCATAAGTAGATACATGAATAGTTCAAGAAAAACTATATGGCGATTAGTTTAGTAGGAGCAAATAAGTATGTGTTAAGATTTTTGCAAATTTCTCAAAAACAGTGCAAGTTAGGAAAACCGTTATATTTTTCCTGTAATATATAGGATGACATTAATAATTGGTAATTATTACAGATTTTTCTGTTCAGTAACTTCGAAGATAATAGGGGGGGAACGGGATTTTTTTTAACGTTTTTCGCCATAAATCAAAAACTACTTATTTAAAAAAAAATACAAAAATACTGTTTTAATCTACAAATTAAGCCCTTTCATTTGATACCTCACTCGATATAATAGCCCTACTTTCAATTTGCAAAGTCTCATTACGGACCCCTTTAAGAAAAAAGTAAAAAAGTTACAAGATTTTTTTTACATCCTATAAGCTCGGGTTAGCGGTTCTTAACACTATTCCAAATTTCAAGTCGATAGCATCAGTAGATCCTGAGATATCTTGCTGTGACAGACGGACAGACAGACAGACAGACAGACAGACAGACAGACAGACAGAGTCGCACCATAAGGGTTCCTTTTTTACCATTTTGGTACGGAACCCTAAAAAGATGAATACCGAACACTTCTATGGAATTATCATACTGTCTGTCTTACCCCGGGCAAAATAAACTATGTTCGTCTTACCCCACCTGACCTTATATGCAACATATGACCTACCCGAGTCATACGAACTCCCACCAAAGAACGTACAAAACGAACGTACGAAGAGCGTACTCCCACCTGAAAGGCAGGGAACGCACTTGTGACTCATCTGGTGTTGCAGGTGTCTATGGGCGGTGGTAATAGCTTACCATCAGGCGATCCGTCTGCTCGTTTGCCCCTTATGACATTAAAAAAACGAGTACATACGAGTATTACAGAAAATGAGCGTTTTTCTTGTGGACAATAGGTACTTACAGTAGTTAACGGGGGTCAGGTTCGTTCAGCCTTAAATCTCAAAATAGCCTTCTTCCTACATTGTCAATTTACTATGATTTCTAGTTCTTAAACTGTCTGTTTCCTAAAGTGTCTGCTTCTTAAATAGCCTTCTTCTTACATTGTCACTTTCTTATGATGTCTACTTCTAAAAGTGTCTGTTTCATAATTCAGCGGGATATTTTTATTTATTCGTTGGGAAATTTCATACAGACTGCATTGTAGGAATTAGATATAATAATAAGCGGACATTATAGGAAGCAGGCCACTTTTGAAAGTGGATATAATAAGAAGCGAACATTTTACGAAAATGTCATCGTAGGAAACAAATAGCAGACGTTACAGGAAAGAGACGTTCGTTGGAAGAAGGCCATTTTGAGAAACAGACATTATTTTAAGAAACGGACTGTTCGAGCCTGAGCCTTAACGGCGTGGGTTCAAATACAAACTCAAATCATATCATATGTTTTTATATTAAATGTATAGTAGTATGTACTATATGTTATAACTACTACAAGGAAATTAGACTTTAAAGTTCTTTTTTTGGTGATAATTATGTACAGGAAAGACGCGAACACTAACTTATACTAAAAACTGTGCATGGCCGTCCTGGGACCAACGATAGGCCTGGTTGAAGACGCGTCTAAGTCAAGGATAATTATCGAATGGCCGAATTTCTTTAAGATAAAAAATAACAAATTCACGTCTGATGGAACATCTTCAGCAATATAGATAAAAGTAAACACTCACTTGTATAATTTTGGCGTTTCAAACTTGATAAGGTTGAAACTGTAAAGCAAACAAAATATTAGAACCTGTTGCGAAGCGTGTGTTATTTATATATTTGCGAATTGGTTTTGGAGTGGAAAACGGTTAGGTTTTTTACGTAGGCTTTGTATTTCTTACACTTTTCCACATAATGGAGTTATGAAATATTTATTATTACAGGATTAAAATAAGTGACTTCAAACAAATCTATTAAATAACAAATGCACAAATTACTTTAAAATATCTGGCATGCCTACAACATTTTATGATTTCTTTAGGAAAATCTTAAAATTAGGCTGTTTGCCGCTTGTAGAGTTAGCCCTTCAAGCGGCAAACAGCCTAATTCTGGCTGATGCCTAAAAGCGCTTGAGTGGCAGGCAGGTGTCGGAACCGGTATTTTGGAAAAACCCCGAAATATTTTCACCCAATATTTTGAATTATTTTATGGTTTTTATGTAGGGCTCTATAATGTATTTAAGTAATGACGTTGTATTTATCTGCAAAGTACTTTTCTCACTAGATACGTTAACCACTTTGTATTATTAGATTGTTCGATTAAAAAATTAAATAATAAACCAAAGAACGGAAAAAATAACGGTATTTTTGTATGGAGAAAATACCGGTATCCGACCCCTGGTGGCAGGAGATTCAAGCTGGGGTCAAAATTATGCTCGAGTGGCAAGTTAGTTGAAAACATATTATGCTGTAATACATATTACGCTTTCATAAGATTTTTTTATAAATTGTCGATTTTGTACTACGCGTCGAAATTAAGGTAACAATCCAAAAATACTCTTGCCTTGCCAATATGGTGGTGCCGCTTGAAGGGCTCGTTTTCCTAGATCCAATCCTGATCCAATGGGTCCATTTGGTGGTCCTTCAAAGTGGATTGGGGAATGGGGAACATAATTATATAAAATGATGAACTCCTTTTTGAAGTCATTTTAAAATAACGGTACCTATAGTATGACCTCATAAAATTATTAGCAATAATGTTTATATGATAAACGATGCTTGATTTATCGTCAGATAAATAAGCATACCCTTGATAAAACACAGATTCGCCCCTTGTACCGACTCATAGAATTATTTCGGTCAATACATAAATACATTTTTAAAATCGTATTTTTAATAGTACCTATTTATCGGCTTCAGCATCGCGCCGCGCAATTACACAAGATTAACTGTACAGGTAAGGATTACAGGGTGATTAGGGACAGCAACTACAAAGGCGGCAATAAACGCAGCGTGTTTTAAACTAACTTACACTCGGTACTATATTGCTGGACTTAGACGTAAATCATCATAATTACCCGCCACGCTGTTTCTTACCTCGCTTTTATGCTGAACTAGTAATAAGGTACCTATTGTTGGTATTCTTCGGTCAGGAAAGTTAGAACCTAGAAATATTTCTCCCATAGAATTGGGATGCGAAAGCAGTTTCTAGAAAATCGTTAGAATCAGTAATATTTATGATTATGAGTAGAGCAAACAAAACAATTATGCCCTTATGCTCGAAACTGCTGAGTAAATTCTTATAACACGTAAGTTCATATTTACTGCTGCATCAAGTCCGTATCAGTAGGTGGCATTAGAATCAGATTTTGAATTAGGCGAACCAATGTAGGTCGGCGCGGACGCCGCATTAGTAACAATTAGGCGAAACAGATTTGTACGTGCGCCTGCATTGCATAGTCTAAAAGTAAAGACACGTCATACTGTTGCTAACAGGCGGAAGACATGTGTTGAATATCACGTTGTTTTTGTATTAGTTGTAGTTGTATAACGCAGAATTGATATAAAAAATCGGTCAGGTGCGAGTCGGATTCGCACACGAAGTGTTTCGTACCACCGTCGAGATCAAAATACGCCAAAAACACGTTTATTGTAGGAGGGGGGGGGGGACCCCTATTTATTCTGAACTTTATTTTGTTTTTATTATTTGTTGTTATAGCGGCAATAGAAATACATATTCTGTGAACATATTAAGCATTCACCTATTACCATTATTAAATTCAAGCAAAAATACAAAAACACGTTTCTTGTATACGGACTCGGACCCCCTTTTATTTTTAACTTTATTTTGTTTTTATTATTTGTTGTTATAGCGGCAGTAGAAATACATATTCAGCGAATATATCAAGTAAACATATTACCATTATTGAAATCGATTGGAAAACGCCTAAAAACACATTATTTTGTATCTTTATCCTTGATTTTTAATTTTCATGAAAGATATTGATCTTATTTGATCTTTTAGCCAAAACAAAAATGCACAATTTGTGAAAATTTCAAATCTCTATCTATTACGGTTCAAAATATAGGTACAGTCCTGTGACTAACCGACACAAACACTTTTCCTGTATGGGGACCCCCTTTTATTTTTCATTTTATATTGTATTTATTATTTGCTGTTATAGTGACAGTAGAAATACACATTCTGTGAAAATTTCCAGTCTGTACCTTTTACGGTTCAAAAGCTAGATCTCTGTGACGCACGGACAGACGGACAGCGGAGGCTTAGTAGGTACCTAATAGGATTCCATTGGCACTCTTTGGGTACGGAACCCAAAAAAGAAGTTAAGCCCCTATCAAAAATCGCTCTGTCCCAGGTATGGCGCGAGGTTAATAATGCATTCACTCTGTGATACTGGGTCCCATGCCCGGTGCACCGTGTACAGTGGAGTTTTTAGCGTCCAGAAATACTATATAACGCGAGCTTACCTCCAAAGTATTTGGAGCACAAGTATTTTCCACAGTTGTATGACTTGTCGGTAAAAAAATTAAGGATGATGTTTATTTTGTAGTTAATTTTATATGTATACGCATCTTCTACTAAGACATTTCGAAGATGACCTGAAACAACAAAGCTGATGACCAATTTCAGTTAGCTGTGCAAAGTTGGTTCTATATGTTGGCGCGACTAACAGGCAGTCATGCAGAGACCGTGAAAGAAAATCTACACTACGTGAAGTTAACGCATATGAAATAATGTTGCCTTACATGTCTGCAATATTTACAGGGTGGGTTTGCCGGAAATAGAACGACACATACAAACATGCTGAGCGGCTTTCAGGTTCCACCTCAAAATGGCGGCTACCTGCGGCAGTACCTGCGCCAAAATGTAGTGGTGGCTGTAGCGACGACTAGCTGTCTGTTGCAATCCCGGCCGCGGAGAGGAAAATGAAGGCGGTTACAATACGGTTATTTAGGATGTATTTTTTTTTATTTTCTAGCCTAGCTAGAGTCGGGAGTAAAACTCGGAAGTGGTTATAAACAATGTAATAAAATTAAACACTAAAACAATATACGTACAATAAAAATAAAACGGAATTCAGTCAGTACGCAGTATTTAGTAAAAAGTACCTGCAAAGGGGAAGCCCTTACGAGTAAACTATACATACAAGGTGTCCCTAAAGCCAAAGTACATACGAAAAGGGCTGATAGAAAGGCTCATAAGACAAAAAATTAAGTAAATTTGACCTCAGTAAAAATCCCTTTATTTTCGAGATATTGACGTTTTTGCAAAATTCGTGCTAAGTAATACTTACTCGGTGTTTTGAGTGTACTAAAATATCAAGTATTTTTAAAATCTGTTTTTTGAGATAATGATATTTTGTTACCAAATTAATAAAGTTTGTCTACCGACTATCTGCCGACTTCATCTAAAATAATACGACCCGGTTGAACTAAATTTGCACCTAGCTTGCTTGACGTCACTTACAAATTAGGTGCATACTTAACGTAATCGTCAATATCTCGAAAACTAAGAGATTTTTACTGAGGTCAAATTTACTTAATCCGGTGTCTTATGAGCTGGTCTATCAGTCCTTTTCGTATGTACGTTGGTTTTAGGGAAACCCTGTATACAGTAATTAATATTTCAGCAGTTTTTCAGTCAAACACATCAGTATTTTTTTTAATTACCTACATATTAAATTATATATTTCGCAGCATCAAATTTAATACAAAGCGGCTGAAAAATGTCTCGTAGAAAAAAAGACGATCGTAAATGTGTTTTCATCACACTTGCTCGAAAATGGTGTCATTACACGTAGGTTTTGCGGGCCGTAAATGACCTATTACGCCCTAGGGCGTAATGGTTTTCTTTTTAAATTTGAAACGCTGGTTCTGTTTTACTCTTATTTGTCATGTTCAAAGAAAACACCAACTTACTTTTTTAACTTTTATTACTGAAATATTTATTTAAAGAGAACTGTTATTGCAAATACATGTAAACACATATTTCTGTAACATGAATTAAATGTTTCAATAGTGTATTTCAGTATTTTGCAAATATAAAATCAACATACGTCGTTATCGCGGGTGCAATAACGATTTGACAGTACAGAAAGATTATGAAAAACAAGCAATAACAGACGCGATACTCATTTTGAGGATCATTTATGCCTACACGTACGAGTTTAAAATTTATCAACATTAATTTAATTTCTATATTGCTAGATAAAATGTTAGCAATACGCTTAAGATTTCTCAACGATTCTGGAGATGAATGATTTCCACCCATTTTTAAGATGTACATGATACGACTTCTGGATACGTCAACTATATGCTTAGTGCAATCTATATTTTTTTTATTTCCATTTTTTTTAATTTGTGTACTTAATTGCCAGTTATACAACCTACTAAAAAGAGTGCGTATGTATCATATTTAAAATCATGTGTTTTAAGTGAACGCATACAGTTATTTCTTTTTGTAAAAAATAAATGTAGATAAGTTCTTGTAAAAGGCTAGGTATAAAACCCCCGAAAGAAAACTAACCTAACCTACTAAAAACTAACTAAACGTAGGTACTTACTGAAATACTAAATTTGCGACTGTACGTGTACGACTAATCATTTTAGTCGCACCTTTAGTTTTTCGTTCGGACGGTTTTTTAACTTTGTAAAATGGGTATATTTTTAAAGACTGATTTTGGACAAATGGGGTAGTTTTTAGTCAATATTTTTGGACTACTTGTAGCTCCTTCTTAGACGACCACTATGATATCAATAACTCAAATCCGCCAAAAATGTTAGTTATGTTGTTTTTGTAAACATGCCTTCAATTTTTATAGACCTTTGCTAGCGAAAACTCTCCACATGTAAGGAGCTTCTTAGATGCTTATGGCTTTAGGCAGAATATGTCCGTTTCTACCAAGTAGACATTCTGTTATATGTGCTCTGTATTTAATTTGTTACTGCACCCGCGATAACGACGTATGAAAATCAACCATTTTAAGTCTTTACCGCTATGGTTTCCGAACGTGACTTGTCGTCTTGTTATATGTCACTAATGTCACTGTCAGTTTTACAATTTTATTTAGGTTAAGTAAGGTTATTTTAATCAGATTTCCTCACAAGTGTGATGAAAAACATTGTGTGTGCCACGGGCGATAAAGGAATTACAAACTCGTGTTATTAAAGCCCTCGGCTTCGCCTCGGCCTTGTAACAAACACTCGTTTATAATTCCTTACTTACCGCCCTTGATACACAATGTACTATTCTAACCGGCCAGTACCTCGCCAAGGAGGTTTGCGTTACTTAGTAAGTAGTATCTTCAAAAATAGCAATACGGTAAAAATCACTGATAATTGATAAACACTACTACTTGACACTGACAGCTGACAATCACCGAATGACAAAACAAACACGCCCACGATTGGCTGCTCGCGTCACGTGGTCTGTTTCGCTCTGCCCACAGTACTGCTGATTTTTCAAACTAAACGCAATCCACGCATGTTTTCTCTGCTAACCAATTGTAAAATCTTGCCGGCCAAGTAATTATTTTGCAGACAAATGATAAATAAAGCAGATTAATATTGGTTAAAATGTTAACCATTTTTAAATTATTTGCTGAACAAGAGTTGCCGCCCGATTTTTATTTATTGCCAGCCAAATCTTTGTATGCTGCCCAAATGATTTAACTGCTTATTTTTTTTTGCGGACCAATTTTAATAACGGCTGACCAAAAAATTACTTTCCGAAATAAATCAAGGTAGAAGGAAAAAGGAAAGGCAATTTCTGGTAGATTATGGTCTGACATCCATTTATTAATTTGGTTTAAGGTTTGAGCTAAATTTACGTTATAGTTATCACTGTTATTGAATTTAAAAAGGAGAGAAACGTCATCTGCGAACAAGGCACATTTAACATCTATTTCCTTCGGGAGATCGTTTATATATAATAGGAAAAGCACATATCCTAGAACACTGCCTTGCGGAATTGAGCCCCTAATTTCTGTGGTATCAGATCGAACTTTAACTAGCTCATTCGACGATGGATTGAAAACTCAACCTGAACAAATTGCGTGCGATGCTCAAGGTAAGATTTAAACCAGTCATGAACTTATACCCCTTATACCCGATCCATATATTTTATTTAGTAAAATATTATGCGAAACTTTGTGCGAGGCTTAGTGAGGTCTAGAAGCAGTCCTACTGCATGGAGTTTGTTATTTACTGTTGTCAGGATCTCTTGTGTGTAATTGCTTACGGCGAGGGCAGTGGATCGATTTTTCCTGAAACCATATTGATTATCGTCGAAGGTAACTCGAGGTAAAGCCGAAAAATATGATTTTAAGAATGAAGTGTGAAATATTTATTGTATTTCATGGATATTAATCCTTAAAAAGAGTTTATAAAAAATGAAAATAAAAACGAGTTTGTATTTTAGTCATGCCACTCAAAACACCGACACTCGAAAACTAAGAGATTTTTACTGAGGTCAAATTAACTTAATATGGTATCTTATGAGTTGGTCTAGTAGCTTTTTTCGTATATACGTTGTTTTTAGGGCCATCTTGTTTACTTAATCTAGTAATACATTTTCATAACCTAATTTCCAAACTTGTTCAAACCTCAGCCCCTAAAATAAGTTCCAAACTTTTCGCGGCCACATGACCAAGTTTCTAAATCCTATAATAATGAAACCCGTTTCTAAGATTGAATTTTCAAGTATGTACTTGATAACGCTGGCTTTTGTTACTCTCCTAATATAATGCTTACTAGTAATTAACTAAATTTTTTGTATAAAAGGCACGTCTATGAAGCTCCCAGGGTCAGCCAGTCTAATATAATACATGTATTAAATACATATAACATGTATACATTCGAGGCAGAGCAACATGCTTCTACACGACCATACCAACAATATCATCATACTTTCACTGTATCATCCCAATTTTAAATCAAATTGATAGTTGAAAATTAGATATCGTACTATCCTCGTCGAAAAAGTAAGACAACTTTGCTGCGGGTTTATCGATGCAAAAGTTTTACACGTCGCCTTTGCTTTTATTTGCCATAGACAAAAACTATTCACGTGGCTTGTGGCTGAATTAAAGTACATTTTCCAATAAAACTGGAGCCAGTGAGCCGGAAAATTCTCCGATAATGGAGCAAAGGATTGACCGCGCGCACAAATTGAGCACGCCAATGGTTGTCTTTGGGCTAAGCCGAAAATTCCAGAACCTCTCGCTACCAGCATCGAAATATAATATATGGAACGACATCGTTGAACAAAAATTACGTTGAAATTTGCCCCATAACGCCCACTTTTTAGGGTTCCATACCAAAATGGTAAAAAAGGAACCCTTATGGTGCGACTCTGTCTGTCTGTCTGTCTGTCTGTCTGTCTGTCTGTCTGTCCGTCTGTCACAGCAAGATATCTCAGGATCTACTGATGCTATCGACTTGAAATTTGGAATAGTGTTAAGAACCGCTAACTCGAGCTTATAGGATGTAAAAAAATTCTTGTAACTTTTTTACTTTTTTTTTAAAGGGGTCCGTAATGAGACTTTGCAAATTGAAAGTAGGGCTATTATATTGAGTGAGGTATCAAATGAAAGGGCTTAATTTGTAGATTAAAACAGTACTTTTGAATTTTTTTTTAAATAAGTAGTTTTTGATTTATGGCGAAAAACGTTAAAAAAAATACCGTTCCCCCCCTATTATCTTCGAAGTTACTGAACAGAAAAATCTGTAATAATTACCAATTATTAATGTCATCCTATATATTACAGGAAAAATATAACGGTTTTCCTAACTTGCACTGTTTTTGAGAAATTTGCAAAAATCTTAACACATACTTATTTGCTCCTACTAAACTAATCGCCATATAGTTTTTCTTGAACTATTCAAGTATCTACTTATGAGTTTGTACGGAACCCTCGGTGCGCGAGTCCGACTCGCACTTGGCCGGTTTTTTTTATTTAAATCAATACGTCTTATGTAACAATGGGGCTAATAACCAACTTAATGTTTACTATATCGATACCTTTAGATTCAATTGGCGTAAACACCAAAACTCAATTTTTCAGGACAGGAAAAAAACATATATTCTAAATTATTTTTGTCATAAATTTTTTATTTTTTGAGTTATAAAGCTCAGTTTTGGCCAAAATATATAGTTAATCGGATTTCGGAATAAAGAATAAAATATACATATATAAACCGATGGCGAAAAGGCGGCTTCTATGTTTCCGCTTTATATATATGCATGTCGCAGGGAAATGGCCAAACCCGAGATTTGATCAAATCTCTAATGGATATGACCAAAACACGCAGGATTTGCCTAGAAAAAATCAGTAATTTGATCAAAACCCTGAGTCTGTTTAGTGAAATGACAAAATAAGCCAAAAAGGCAACTCGTTTATTCATTTCACTAGATTTGTTTAGTGATTTGATAAAATCCCTGACATACGTCAGTGAGTTGACGAAATGATCTCGCAAAGTAAACTCGTTTTAACATTTCACTAGACACGTAAAGTGATTTGGTCAAATCTCTAATCTGGTTGAACAACAACAAACAATTAATAATATCTCGAGTGGTTAAACTTGATTTGTTTTATATTGTTTTGAACGTATGAAACCCTCTCCACTCACTTGTCCGGTTTTTTTAAATCGGAGAAAAAGTAGGATTTTAAACCTGTGATAGGGGCGCAAAGTATGTCTGTCTGTCGTCTTGTTCAGTGTGCTTATGAAGTACCTACGTAGCTTCATTTACTCGTATCCACAACAATGATGTTCATAATTGTAATAAATATTGTTGACTCAAAATATTATCTGGAATATGTTAATCACCAACTAGGTCACACCCCAGTTCTCACCGTTCCCGACCTACATCATTCGGACTGCAATTAAACTCTGCAAATCTGTTGCTGCTATTTACTTCCATGATTCAGTATTGACCCCGATCTAACAAGTTCGTTAGGGCAATCATATTGTATTAATGGTCATAATTAATTCAGTACCGTACAATGAGTGCCGCGGGCGATTATAGCTCTGTTAAAATATCCCGGTGAGCAATTATAGACTTACTTACTCAACCTTCTATGTTGCCCTGTTGAATAACTGCAAAAGCAATCTAGCAATGTGGAAATAAATTTCACATTTCGCAATACAATTTTAAAGATAGGCGTTTTGGAAAGTAAGCCATCAGATGACTGATGAAAGCACTAGCTGGGTTATTGATGCTGAATGGAAATTGCTTAATTACGGTTCAAATAGATTTCCTATTTAGTTTTGTGATAGATCCAATGGAAGCGAGAGCTCATCATTAGAAAATGAAGACATCATTATACGTATGCATTACTAGCTTTTTTGTGCAATATATTTATTCAGGAATTAGTCTAAGAATATTGCTGTTATTTTTAAGATTTAATACTATGTACCTATGTCAATTGCTATACCCTGTCAGGGTCCATGTGAAACTCTTAATTGTATTTATAAGAACTGTATGTAAACCATGGTTGCAAATAAAGACTATTACCCGCAACTTTATCTGCAGTGTAAGTAATTATTAGGCAATTAGTGTTCATAAATAGTTTTTAGTTTAAGTTGTCAAACTTTGTCAAATTTACCAAAACATACTTTAGTTGGCCTTAAAAAACTGTAAGTTTAACATAAAAATTAACTTATTTTTTTTATAAGTCCATTTTAATTTAGTTTTTAGTATATTTAATTTTAAATGTGTATTCTTGTAGTTTAGTTTGCAATTTATAATAAATTTATGGGATTGTCTAAAAAATAACTATTTACTACCCGTTTCTTATACAAAGACGCAAATTTCTATTAATTTCAAAATCCTTCTGCATCGTCCTCCTGGTTTTCAGTTCTTTTAGGATTGCCTGTCCGTACCTATTAGCGCCTTCCTTCCCTATTTTGTATCATATTAGAGCTGACGTCTGTTGTCTCCATATCTTTCCTAATCGTAGTTGTTTATGTAGTATGGGAAAGTCCTCTGCCTCTGTTTCCTTCTGAATGAATTTCAAAAAACGGTCACAATCACTTATCTCAACTTTTGGTGAAGAGTCTACGTATTATATGATAAATTATAAGTTATAAGTCTCAGATTTATTTTAAAAATTATGTGTTCCCGATACAAACTTACGATCCCTATTAAACACATCGGGGTATGAATAGGATATGGATTTAAAGAAACGGTGAAATTAGGGTGGATCATTGAATGGATGAAAGGTACATACATATACATATATAATATAATATGTAATAATAATATATGGATAGTAATATAAATCTTCCTTGTCGTTATCACTCTTGACAGAGTGGTCGTGGTCATCACTTCAGGCGTTGGTGGCAAGCTTCACAACACGCCGCCACTCTTCTCTGATAGCCGCCTTCCTCGTGCATTCATGTAGTAATGATGAGCCATTTACTGCCGCTTTTATCTGGTCAGTCCACCTCATAGGCGATCTTCCGCGTGGCCTGGTACCCTCGACCTTTCCCTGGACCACAAGTCGCTCAATAGCCACCTCCCCTCGGCGGCATATGTGACCAAAAATGGTGAGGATACGAGACTGTACCAAAGATGATAGACGCTGCTTGATGCCGAATTCTCGAAGTATAGACTCGTTGGTACGGAATTCAGTCCACGATACTCCGAGCATTCTCCTCCAGCACCACATCTCTAGGGCGTCTATCTTCTTCTTCTCTACTTCCCGCAGGGTCCAAGTTTCTGCAGCGTACAAGAATATGGGGAATACAAGTGCTCGAACTAGCCGGATTTTTGTGGCTCTATATATGTTGCGATTCCTCCATATTTTCCTCAACTTGTCCATAAAATAAATATAAATAAGACGATTCAAAATACGCAAATTATTTTGTGTTTAAGATCATTTAATTTTAAACCATAATTACAATTTATATGGTCAACTGTCGTTACACAAAGGAATAAGATTAATATTTTGTTAAATTGAGCCCCTGAAATCATGCGATTTTAAGAACATCCATCTTGAAATCAGAAAATATGAGTCGTCCTAACTATCTTTGAAACGTAATAAGGTAGTGAAGTGGAAGTGGACTTAGTACACTATTACTTTCTGTTATCCTAGGGAATCGAAGAAACGTCGGCAAACAATGACTCTTAAGTGAAACTGAAACGAGGCATAGTTTTGTTCTATATTAATACCAAGGAAAAGAAATGGTTTCAAAGGAATATACGGTCGATTACATGAAAGTCATGAAACATTTGTTACAAGTTAAAACATTTGCCGGCTTTTCAAGGGACAGCCGTTATTTTAATTAGCAAAGACATCACTTTCCCAATACGGCTCAAGCTGTAAGTCAAACGCGTAATTAATTAGTGTGATCGTTTGGTTGTTAGTTTTCACTTCGGTCGTCGGCACCTGCCTTCCTAAACGCTGTTTAATGACGCCAGCGGCCGGTGCGACGGGCGTGAAAGGTGCTGCGTGAAACACTGGGCAAGAGACTTTCGAGCAAATTATTTAGTACTAGAAAACTAAAAAATACCTGCCACGTTATCAGCGAAGGTGAAAAGTCATACCTGCTTTTCTGATTGGAGTCCTATAAAAGTATCCTAAATTCCTAACCATCCCTGAGCGTCCATCAATCTATTTACCAAGAATGGTCGAAAACCATTAAGCTGTTTTGTATAATGATTTAAAGAAAATGTGATGCCGGAATAATCTAGATTAATTTTAAGTCCGGTGGCAAGAACGTGTATTTTACCAGTTCAGATTGTAATAACCACATTTTTACTAAAAAAAACCCGACCGCGGTGTCAAATCCGCCATTTTGTTTATTTTAACGAACTTACCCAGTGACACTCGCACCATCAAGACGAATCTAATGATGTATCATTTATCAAAATCGGATGTGCCGTTGAGTAGTTACGGGCGGACACAGGAACGGACATACATACATACAGGTCAAACACATAACCCTCCTTTGGGCTTCGCCGCAGTCGGGTAAAAATAAGGAACAGTTTAACCCAGCAGTGGGATACATAAAGGCCAATTTATAAGAGTTATTGACTGAAAACTATTACGGTTAACGCGGTAATGCGGCAAGTGTGTTGGACACCTTTGCGCCAGGAATGACGTGGGGCGGGTTGTTTGACTAGTCGGGTACTTAGACATTATGTGTCTATGTTTGTAAATTATGACTGTGCTTAGTGCAAATAAAATCCCATCAAAAACATGACATGTAAAAAGAGGCAAGTCTCGCAACGCAAGTTCTCTTACAACAAAAAAGTTTTGAGATGTAAAGTTAAACCAAGTCAGTACCGGGGGGGAATCAACAGAACTCGATTTCCACCGACTTGCCTATTATTAAATCTATAAAATGTGTTCCTCCACGGTTAAATCCCAAGGTTCTCGTTCAATTGTATTGAATGGCTTCATGCCATTACTTTGCCACAAGTGTAAGTACAAATTTTGTATAAGCAATGGAACTTTTGTTCGTCACAATCAAATACAGTGAAACCGCGTTTTCGCTTAAGGTGATATGGAAGCAATCGGCGAGATTTTAATATTGATCAAAGAAAAAATTAGCCTTTTGCGGCTCACTGGTGGATTACTTTTAGATAAGAGGATTTGCAGTTTGATCCCGTATGTGTACTTTGCGTCTAATTCTGTTATACGAGTGCGGGCCGGTGTGATAAGAGGGGTTTCACTAATTCAGACCGCCTCTCATGTAACTTCTAATAGAAAATAACAAAGTTATTCTATTGTTAAGTGCTATCTCTATCTTTCACAGGTAGTGAAATCGAGACTGAGATTTTGACCGTATTAAAACTTATTCTCAAATGTATGGGTCTAGTGAAAAGGGGAACAATTCACATACAGAGTGTATTCGTTAAGTGTAGCCAGGCGATTATTACGTAAATGTAACAGATATCAGAAAACGTTAAACTGATGTCGAAAGTACGTTACCCAATGAGTAAAATCACATCAATAACTTTATTTTAATAAAACCTGCAATATCCCAATTACGGTAGGGAAATTACAGCCTCAAGGAACGTCGTACTAAATGTATGGGAGCGTTTAAACTTCATATTTTTAATATTACTATTACTAGTAATAAAACAACTTAAACGGATTAAATCGTGTATATTACCCCCGTGACCACGAACGCTGAAAAGGGTTACGAAACGTCGGGACTTAAAATGTAGTAATATACGTGATTTAATCCGTTTAAATTGTTTTATTACTATGAGTGATAATCGCGGAAACCGAAGACAATAATATTATTACTACTATTTAAGAAAAGTTATTAATGTGATTTTACTCATTGGGTAACGCACTTTTGATATCAGTTTAAAGTTTTCTAATATATGTTATACTTACGTAATAATCGCCTGGCTACAGTTAACGATTTCACCCTGTATAGGTTAAAGTGCAAAGGAGCTTAAGTCTTACAGTCGGTTTGTGACCGTTTGTAGGTAGTTTATGTGACTTGCACTTACCCCGTGTCACTAAACCCACAGAAATATGCTTTATTAAATGTGAAAATAAAAATAAATGCTGATAAGTAGTATTTCTCTCTTCAAATTAATTAAGTTTTGCTTTATTGCAGTCACTTTCGTTCTGCAGATTGAGAGTAAATGGTCGGGGTACGTTTGAGGCTGACTGTAATTAATTTATAATAATGACTAAACGGTAAAGAGACGGTATGTGAAAAAATAGCAGTTTTGACGATTGTGTCCATTATTATTTTCTTATTCACGTTAAGTACCTACTTTGAGTTTCTTCTATGTATATAATTCCTAACTCCAACATAGACATGGAAGTCTAGTTATTGGGTGGGAGCCACTGAAGAAAGTATACTTTGATCTTTTTAAAGTTAAAAACTGTCCTATGAAAATTCATTGTCGCCACGATTGAGTGCTTAAAATAGTACATTACACAACTAGGGTGGTAATACAAAGAAAGGCCGAGATCGCAGAAGTTTGCGGCCCGAGCTGCAAGCGAGGGACGTATATATGCGATCGAGAGCTTTCTTTATTACCTCCCGTGTTGTGTACATCATTTTATGTCTACACTTGGCCAGAAAGCGGAAACTTTATGGCCAGGTGTGGCATAAACAGTATTTCGCCGTCAATTTTATAAATTATAGGTATTCAACGATATCAATAATTGCGGGCTTTTTTAGAATACAGGATTTATTTATTAAATTCGCTTTCGCCGCATCAAAAGCGGCAATGTTTGCTTCTATTCAGTTTACTGTTGACGGCTTAGTGGTGAACCTGGGGCGCGACCACAAGGCCGCAACGTTAGTAAGGTTTGCCCGCTATTTGACAAATAACTGTTCCCGATTGCTTTAGACCCATTGTTACTCGTATTATTGCTGGGCGTCAGTAGAGCTCAAGCTTTAATAGTATTTTACTAAAGTCTGCTTATTTAATGCTCACAGTTGTCTGCTTAGAAAACACTGAAGTCGTGCGCAATGCATAAATGTAGAGAAATACCGAGACCGCTCGGTATTTCTCTACATTTTCGGGATAAAAGTCAGCGATGTTTTTGTTTGTGTTCACAGTTAACTTAAGATGCGCTAACAATATACATATAATTCGATTGATTCGTGAATACTTGTCTAGGTAATGTAATCAATGTCACAATATATAATTCGAGGTTAAAATATTGTTTATGCAGCTGTTCTCAATAGAGAACTTGCATAAATAGTATTTCATCATGTATTTAGAGGTTTGAAAAGATTCATTAATAGCATTAAAACTAAGCAGTAGCGCTGTGAGCTGTAGATCTCCTGAATCTGTAAACTCCCATGGCACCGCGATTTAAAAAAAAAACGGAAATTTGAACCGATAAAAAAATATATAATCATCGAACCTGTCGACAAAATTTCACGAGAATCGGTTGAGAAATGCGACCTGTAGAAGAGCTCAGTCGGGCATCCATCGCACAGACGGTCAATATGAAATAATTTTTGCCCAAGCTAAAACGGAGATACTTCCCTCGCTTCGCTCGCCCGTCCAGCAAAATTTCCAATTTCCCATTTTTACCAATTTGCGTATTTGGGCATTTTTATTTTAAAATCTACGGCTAGGCGAAACTTAAGCTACGTTCAAATACCGTCTAACTTGTCAGTCCGTGACGAAATATATGGAGTTTAACACTAATCGTCAGTTCTGTGACGACCTGCTAACTGTGAGTTAAGAACGCACTTTAAATAAAAAAGCCCATTTACTTAACTTTCGGTTACAAGCAGTGGTTCTAAAGCCAAAGGTCGATTGGAATTGCCTGTTTCTGATACAGACACAAACGTAAATAACACTACAGGAATAAACCACACATAAAGGTATAAAATAAGAATTGGACCAGGGTTGTAAAATTTATAGCAATCATAACAAAAGTAAGAGCCAGGCTCCGTGGGGTATTTTATTGTCTTCCGAGCCGTTCGAGATTTATATAGAATCGTTCGTAAATAAATTGTCGCTAGTTTTAAGGTCCGTAACCGGTTGAGGGGCCATGGCCCCGGGCGGTATACGAGGGGGGCGGCATAATGCAGGGCATGAGCTTTTTTAAACATTTTGTGTAAAATGCGGCAATGAATGTTTAATATACAGGGTGGCACAATTTTCTTCCGCCCCGGGCGGCGGACACCCACGCTACGCCACTGCATTGCACGCTGTGCGACTCCGAGCCCCTTTATTAATCCCAGTGTGAACGGCCATGTCTCAGTTTTATGTGTCATCACTGGCAACAGTCACTGTTGGAAGACTTTTGTCATCAGGCACTGAGGAATTTGGACGAGAAGACGTGACACAGCATCCCCAACGCTGCCCAGGCGAAAACCGCAAGAGAAACCGTTATATTCTCGTTATATTCCTGATTTCTCTCAGTGACGAAGCCGTTAAGTGATAAGTGAAGTCAGTAAGATCTCAATTTGAATTTATAATTTGTATTCGACCTGTTCTAATTACTATATATGCCATACGATTAAATAAATAAATATTCTCGCAGACTGTTATAAAACTAATTATTTCAGATTTTTTGGCATAGTACATATTTCAGTCACAGCTGCGGTATTTTTTTTAAATCGATGTTTCTTTTAAATATTTTTTCAGTTTAGTTGCCTTATTGTGACCCGCCAGAAAGTATCCTTCCTAGCGGGAGCAGATTAATCGTTGTTTTCTCGTAAGTATGTGTAGTAATTTTTTTTAAATTAACGTACAATTTAGTACATTTTTCGTACATTTTTTTGATGCTATTTTGAATTCGGTACAATACCATGTCTCCGCCAGAAAGTATGACACCATGTACCTATTGTCAAAATAAAGCAACTACACTGAAATAAAAATTGAAAGGAAACATCGATTTAAAAAAAACCGCAGCTGTGATTGAAATATGTACCCAAAAAACAGAAATAATTAGTTTTGTAACAGCCTACGAGGATATAACGGTTTCTTTTGCGGTTTTTGGGATATTTGAGTTTTTTAACCCAGCTCCATACATTTTTTACGAAGAAAAATGATGACTCACCAATTTCCAAACCAAATTGTGTAATTTTAGCATTATAACTATTAGTACAACCCATTTCAATAAAAAAAACCTAAATTTCAGGACTTCGATTTCTATGTCTATGGAAGCCGATTTTCGTTCCACAGTGCGGTGCGTCGTCGTCGTCGTCGACACCCTGCGCCCGGTGTCGACGCAAATTAAACAGTAGTCCTTGAACAGAAAAGTACCACTTTGATCCTTCTTATGAGGGAGCAAAGTTCTTTTTTCTGAATAAGAGGTGTGAAATACAATTTTATGTCACACCTGGCCACAAAGCCGCTTTCTGGCCAAGTGTAGACATAAAATTATGTACACAACACGTAATAAAGAAAGCCCTCAATCGCATATTTACGTCCCTCGCTTGCAGCTCGGGCTGCAAACATCTGTGATCTCGGCCTTTCTTTGTATTACCACCCTAGTTGTGTCATGTACTATTCTCAAACATGCAATGAATTGTCGTCATTAGCATTACATTAAATGTTATTTATAAATATTAATCACAAATATAAAATCCAGCTACACGACAAAAGTTATTTAATTTTCCCTGCTATCCCTCCATAATGCTTTTTTTTACGGAAGTCGTCCTGTTTCGCGGGTGTAATGTCCAATATACCCTATTTGGACCATTATACACAACCTGATAATTAGAATCTTTTCTGTATATTAAGAATACAAATCTCTATGATTGAATGTGTTGATGAATAAATTTAAAATATTATCTATACGTAAGTCACCACAGAGGTCTCAGACAAAATCTAAAATCCTCTGTATAGGTATTTTATTTATTATAGAAATTAAGATTCTTAGATATTGAACATTACACACGCGAAATACGGACGACTTCCGAAAAAAAAGCATTATGGAGGGATTGCAGGGAAAATTAAATAATGTTTGTCGTGTAGCTGGATTTTATATTTGTGGTTGATATTTATAAATAAAATTTCAAAATGAGTTCCGATGATAACAGCGCCGAAGAAATTAATTTTACTCCGCCGGAATTGAGGGCGGAGGCAGAATTGCCAATTTTTTGACTGTTTTTTGTGTTTCGTTACCGCTATATTAAATTTGTTCTTCAGTGGTGTATTTTTTTATTTCATTGTATATGTTTGAGAAAAGCTCGATACATGCCTGGCCGTGAAAAGGGCTTGCCGGCTTCGTATCACTATCCGGCCTCCCTACGGTCGGCGCCTGCAGTAATGTACTATTACGTAATTAATCTTGTACAATTCGCATAATTGCTCTTAATATGTTACACTACGTTTTTGTAGAAAAATATTATATGCCTCCAGGCCAACTATTTGCGACCAGTTGCCTTTTCTTTTTTATACGCCTTCGGAGAGGATTGACCTTGATATCTATTCAGAAATAACCATTGTATCAGATATTCAAGAAATGGCACGTGGCAATGGGTTTTCTGCACATAATACGACTCGCATTAAAGACGTTTCTTATCAATTTACATTGAAGCGTTAAGTGCTTGTAAGTACCTTTCGTTCCTAAGAGACGTTTTTCATTTCGAGAAAAAGAGGGCTTTTTTATTACAAAAGTTCCCGTTGACTTTCAATATTTCAAACCGTTTTCGCCGCATATTGAATTCCTGGGAGAAATGTGTTCATACGCTACTTTTAAGAGAGTTCCGAGACCAAAATATTATAAGTTATAACTGTTGTCAGGTGTGTGAAGCCCGGTTTAATTAAAGGAATAAAAAAAATATACTCTTATGTATGCGCCCTAATTGGAAACCTGTTTCGAAAGCTATAATTGGGAAGATTGTGATATGTTTCATTGGTACGGATATATTTACTTTTAATATTGATTGGATAGGTAAATTTAAAATGTATAAATACCGTTGTTTGGCTCATATTTTGAGATCTATGTTATAAGTTTACAATATTTACTTATCATTTACTTTACCTTCCGTTAGGGCGAGGCTACATGTCCACGGCGCAGCACCTTCAACGAGAAACGGCTCGGCCCCAGAAAAAACAAGGGATGAAAACAGGTACCTTTTGACCGTTTTTGGCCGGCTTTAGCCGATACTGCATCGGTAAACGAGAAAGCCCCTACACTGCGCGGCAACGTGTTTTTTTGGCAAGTTTCACGTAGACGCACCGTACCATGGACATTTGGCCAGGCCCTTAGTTGCGAATATTTTTACTCCGTGACAAGTGTTTATAAATACATACTATACCTACATTTTTTATTGTTAATTGCAGCACAATCACGCTCGAAGACGCAATCGAATGTTTCTGGAGTCACAGTAATCTGATATAAAGTTTCTAAATAATTAAGATTCAGTAACTGTCATACAAGCAGGTCCATAAATACTCAATATTACAAGGAAAGCAGTCCCGAAGAGGTTCAAAATAATTTACTGGGTCCATCGACATGGTTCACCGCAAAAACTTCGCTAATGAGTTTAAGTTCGGTTCTTATTGGCATTCAGCTTGGAGGAACTTATTTCAATTTATGGCGGGTTGCTTCTTTGCCTCATTTCATGCTCGCTTTGAAGTTTACAGTACCTACTTGGCAAAATACGAAAGATTATGAGTTGTATTATGTTATTATGTCTAATGCCGACCTTGGTAACTTTCAGGTTTCGCTTCGAGTTTAATTTTGTGTCTTTGTGATTAGCAGTAGCTTTCAAAATAAAAAAAAAAACCAATTAAAGGTAAATAAAGCAATCCTAGGCACAATGTTTCTGTAAAATGTTGTCTCAGGTTCCATTATTTACGGTTAAGTTTGAAGGTTGAATAGTTATATATAAAGTTGAAGATGGTTCCAGAAATTATCATTCGATTAATAAAATTGTTGATTCATCGACTAACCTTAATATGATTTTCTTAACCTAAATATGTATGTAGATGCGTAAATATACAACGTGTATTTTTAATATAACCGCGTACTCTAAGGTTAGTAAGTATAGACCCTAAAAATACACTTTCATATGTTTTATTAAAACTTGTCGACTTATTTCCCGTATAAAATAATACGGCATACAGTGTATGACTACGAATACTTTGTTTTTATATAATATCTCAGTAGCGTGGCGTCCAAAGAACTCGGTTCCTACCAGCTTGCCTAATATCAGTCATTTGAGCTCCTTATTCTACAGCTCTTAAGGAAAATGTGCGCCAAATTTACACCGGCTTGCTCAAGGATATCTTTTACGCCACGCCACTGATATATATGTATGTATATTCTAGACTAGTTTATAGATTAGACCCGTTTATGTCAAACTAGTGTACGCAGTACATTGCTTGTCGAAAAAAATTCAAGAATTAATTACACTTCTCGGTAGCTACGACTAAACTTAACTTCAATACGACTTCATAGTACTGAATGCTAAGTCTGAATAATATACTCTACCATTTGTAAGAAGAAAAAATACTGCTATTATACTGTGACTGTAACGAAAATTCTGCTTCGTTATACAGTTATAATACAACCTGAAGAGTTAAACTTATTTAATAAGTGAATTGTATCATCTTTAGTGAAATAATACTGATCTTTATTCTTTAACCGATTCGTTGCGGATGGCACGACAGGCGTGTCATGAATGTTGGTGTGTGGCGTCATTCCGCACTGAAAGGGTTAAGTAGGCCGCAAGGGCACTTTAAATCATAATGGCCACGGAATCCATTGTCATTTTAATCAATAGTAGCATTTTAAGCTTTAGAATTACCTAAATACAAACAACGCATACCTAATTGTGTGTTGGGCTAAGAATCAAGGGATCGTATTCAGATTCGGATTTTTATTCATAAAATAGGTAGGTACAATATTTTACACGTCATTTTAATTAAATATATAATTATAATTAATGCTAGCAGTAATTAGTTAAATGCAGACAATTTATATTTTATTAAATATTTTAATTAGGTCAACGGTCCCTATTTATAAATTCTTCAACACTATAGCACGCTAGGTTGGTTAGGAAATGTTTCAGTTTGTTGGCAAACAATTTGTCATTTGATAGTTCGACTATATCCGATGGTAGAAGGTTATATAATTTAAGCTTATGATTCCGCAGATGTCGGTCGATATTTTTCTAATTAAGTTTTCACTGAAATAACAGGAAAAAACAATACTACTTAAAAAGATTTTTGTTTTGTAACTTTTTTGCACTGCGAACGGGGTCGAGGACCGATAGTCAACTCGTCGAAATTTCACGTTTTTAAACTTTATAACCGTTTCGAGCATCCGTGCGATGCGAACGTTTTATAACCCTTTTTATTACTTTTTATTTAATTTAAGTGCTTCTGTCTCGCGTGTTTGACATAGCTCGCGAATGATTTTTTTTTTATAGTGCAACAGTGACGCAATGAATGTATTTTATTGCCTTGACGGGAATTTGTTCAAAAACGAAGAATGAACGCAAAATATACTTAGGAAAATGCTGGAATCGATGTGTTATCCCTAATGGTTTTACGTGGCACATTACAAGGTTTAAAAACCTTGTGACAGTATAAAAAATAATAATTTATTTCCGCAAGTAGGGCCTCAATGGCTCTTTTACATGTCTTATATTCTTTTCTCTTCTTTTCTTTTGGCGCAAAAAACACAACTAATTAAACATTGTTTTAAAATATATCTATTTCCAGTCGCAGTTAATCCTACGGTGTTTCATCATTCATGTAGTCTTGTGTGCTGAAATCATTAGGTATCTTGAAATCGTCTAATTTTCACTTAATAGTTTTCATTACCTACAAGAACTAGGTACAACACATGAATTTCAGCATCCTGTTAGAACTTCAAACATTGCTATAGCTTTACGTTCCAAGTTGCGACCTGCGGCCATCCTTGTACATAGTTTAGCCACTTCATACGATTCGCAGCTATCTTGGAGACGAGCGCAAGTTTTAATTGATCAATTTAACTTCAACTACCATTTGACCTAGGGGCGCCGGTCAAGTAAACACTCGCTGATGCTAATTAACTTGCCTTATCGAGAATTTTCTTAATGAGACTTAGAAAGTTGGGAGAAAAACTCCATTATAACGGGCGAATTTTAAATGGTAAATCGAAACCACGTTTTCCGATAAAGCTGCTTAAGATTAACACGGAGCACTGGTGGTAATCACAATTAATGGGCTCGTTAACTGACCGAGTGAGCGAGAACGAGGTGTCTCTGCTTCAGCTTAGACAAAAATGCTTTCGTACGCCCGGCCGGATGTCTGTTCTCCTCTACAGGTCGAAATTCTCAATCGAGTCTCGTGAAATTTTGTGCGCAGTTTCGATAATAATTACCCACTAGTTAATGAATGATTAATGAAAAACGAATGTTGATCCCCAGTTACTATCATCTATAGTCGGTTATTTTTTTTTCAACCAGGTCACTAGCCGGACCACCCTGAGTTAGGTCGGACTGGGTGGGTGCCGGGGTGCCTGGGGTCGAACCAGGTCACCTCCCATAGTCAGCATGGTCGGTCCTAGGTATTAGAACCTAGGACCGACCATGCTTCTTCTCATTCCTCTTGATCCGGTTGATCCGCAGGAAAGGGAAGCGTCTTGGCCGGTGCACCCCGGGAGCAACGGCAAGTGATTTCTTAGGGGCCCCTAATTGATCACCTGCCGATGCTGCGAATGAGCCTGTCAGGGGGGGGTTGGGGGGTCCCGCACCGGGTTTCCTCTGTTAGAGGACTCTCCAGGTGCGGCACGCGAGGGCGGAGCGTCGGGCACGGGCACCATCCCTCCGACGTCTCCTTTTGGGGGGCACTGCGGGCAGGCACCAGACGTGACCTGTGCCGCGGCGTGGTGGCGGTGGACTAGTCCTCTGCGTCCCGTTAGCGGGACATAGAGGACTGGTCCATCGCGGTCCGTAAACCTGACTGTCCCCAGCAACGAGGGCTGGCGACGGTCAGGAACGGACGGGCGAGTGTCTGTGAGGTAGGGACGTGTGTCCTCCCGTCGACGGCTGCGGGGCAGGGGTGTTTGTCCTCCCGTGGTGGTGAGGGTGGGACTGGCGCCGGATACACGATTAGACCCCGTGTGTTCGGTGCCGGTTCCTGGTTTCCCCGGGGGACGGCCGTTGGTCGGGGGGAAGCAGGTGAGGGAAGGCACACTGGCCATGCTACAGTGTGCCTTTTTCGGAGAGGGTTCGCCCTAGGGCGAAGGTGCCAGTGATGTCGTGGTGGCTTGCTAGCGATCCCAGGGCATCACCATGAAGGCACAGGGTGGAAGCATCCCTGAGTTTTAGTGGGTAGGCCAATCCCTTCTGGAGCGGAGAGCCCCCATAACCAATGCGTATCATCTGGCTGTCAACCCCGATGGCCTTAGGTTACGTAGTGGTATGCAGTTTCATGCATTTCTCCAGGTTAAAAAAAAAAGGTATTAGAACCTCATGACTTGCAATGCAATGTTTTCCCATGATATGGTTCATGGATTTTTTTTGGGTTCGGGCGATTCTACAAATTTGAGTGTACAAAAAACCATTATCGGACCTTAGTTTGATGGTGTAACGATACGGAGGAGTCATATTTAACTTATTAATAGCAAAAAATATTAATTTTTCTTACAAGAAATAATAATATCGACAATATAAACAATACTAAGTATGTATATGAAAGAAACATGATGTTTCTTTATTAATTTTAAATACGGGTAAATTACACTACGTTTTTATATTACATTCAAGAAATCAAAGTACATAGAAAAATTAAATGGCGCCCACCTATTTACCTATTTACGTACTATTACGTACCGCGGGATTTCCAGCTCAGCATCTCAAACCACTCGACCACCGGAGTGACTTTGACTTTTGTATCATTCTGCTTTAATAGGTTTTTAACCTAAACGCAAACGCAGAGGTACCGGGTTCGATTCCTGGTCTGGACCATATGTGATTGCCATTAAATTTTTCTATGTACTTTAATTTCTTGTATTTAAATATGTAATACATATAAACAAAATTTGCCACTACAATATGCATTATTCAGCCAGCAAAATGCTGAAAGGTTGAATGAATACCTTTTTTCTCAAAAGTGCGAAGGGTCGTGTAGAATATTAACCGAAATTTAAAAACAAATTAGGATAAATCGAATTAAAAGCGAATAAAATAAAAATGAGTTACTTAAGTTAACTATCGGTTCTTATTGGTCATGGTATGGACTTAAGAAAATCCATTCATGATTTAGAATTCACTCTGTTTTTTCTCGCAGAGAGTAAAACAAACATTTGTAATGAGGTGTTATAAAATTATCTTTTAATCAAAATATTGGCAACCCTGAATTGTCTAGGTCGATGCTACAGGATATCAGAGATGTATTACGGAACACAAATCGAGCTTACATTCGCTGATCTAGATATATTGGCTTGATTAGTTTAAACTGGTAAACATATATTAATGGAAACTATCTTGTTAAGAAACTTATATTTTTATCTAGTTTTAATCACAACTGGTTGCTATATTAACTATGATAAATTTAGTAGGTATTAAGAATGTAACATTAAAAGCGTCTACTCACATACTGATTCATATGACCAGTCATACAATTAAAATAACACAGTTGACATTTTTAAAAATATCGCTAACTCTGCAAATGAACACAGCGTGTGGCTCCAGGCAAGTTCAAATTAATTAAAAAAATATAAAACTTTTTTAACGAACGTGTAAATTACGACTTTAGCAACAAAACGTCCTAACTGCAGAATTGGCCATTGTGTATTAAGTCAAAATTCATTCATTGACGAATTAAATTTAAAAAAATAATTGGTAAAAATTTCTAGCATGATTTTATGTCACCTACATGATATAAGAGTCTGTCAAATCCCATGGCTACGTCGTTTAAAAAAAAATCCAAAAACTGAATCGGTAAAATAATCTATGTAATTATTGAACCGGCTCACAAAATTTCACGAGAATCGGTTACGAAATACGAAATCCATTTTTGCCTAAGCTGAAACGAATAGCAAACTGCCATGTTACGTTTTAGATTTTGCGTTAAAGTATTCCGACCAAACTTTTAATTGAATAATTAAAAATTTTGCGATGTACACGATATGATGTGGTCTAATTAGTATGTGACGCGATAATTATGCGGGGACCCTGTCGCGGCCTTTAATTCATATTTGACGTGTGAAGTTTATTGGCATTTTCTAACTTTTGTTTGGTTAGTTATGTTTTCTAGTTAATTTTTTAAAAGCGATGGGAAACGCAGCGATCACACACAGTTTTTAGTATTTGTAAGTGATTATTTATCTTTCCTGTGAACTCTCCAGCCCTCTTTCACAGTTTTGGAAAACCGATCGAAATTAGTAACCGTACTAGCTAACATTCCTTAGCGCCTGGGGTATGTAATCTAAATTAAATTAGTCAATTAACATTAAATCCCGATTCATAAGGAGGGCGTTATTAGTCAGAAGCGTTTAGTACGTTTCTCCGAGGCATGTAGCACGAATTTAAATAAAGGTTTTTTTTTATGAAATAATTAAGTTATCCCTGCAAGAGTTCTTAGCTATTTCTAGCATTTATCCGGGGCTTCGGCTGCGTTATTCCCGTTACTATACCAAGGGAACTCTTTTCCGGGATATAAAGAATGTTTCAATCCAGGACTTCGTAGATTGCAAACATCTTCACAAACCTTTATATTTATAATATACTAGCGACCCGCTCCGGCTTCGCACGGTGTTTCTCTATTATATTATGCATGTATTATACATATAAACCTTCCTCTTTAATCACTCTATCTATTAAAAAAAACCGCATCAAAATCCGTTGCGCAGTTTTAAAGAATTAAGCATACATAGGGACAGAGAAAGCGACTTTGTTTTATACTATGTAGTGAAGTGAAGTGATAGTGAAGTAGGATTGCATATAATCTAGACGAGTACAATGCCGAACCTGTTGGCTGGGCCATACTTCTCCATTAATGGGATGTGTTTCCCAAAAACTCTCGTTATATTTCGCCTGGTCGTTTATTTTCTTCACGAAGAACAACAAACGCGACTCGAACCGGATGTTGATGCACTTTTGTGTGCTTTTTTATGTCCTAAACCAAAAGTTTTAACGTTTATCCGCAAAATTGCCAAACTCTTGCAGTTTTGTTAGTTAGGAAAAATATCCTCAAGTTTGTTAAATTAGACATTGATTCAAAAACCAGCCGACAAGATTATCTAAGTTATATTTGCATACCTACTTAATCTTGATGCTGAAAGTATTGGTATATTTTTATCTTTTTGGATACAAAGGTAGGTAAGGTGATGTCAAAAAAGCTTTCATCGCTATTGATACCCTTATAATGGAGGGTGGTACGGAGAATCATCTCTGTGTTACGAAAAGTGTCCGTCGAAACATGCTAAGTAGTGGTGGCGCTACTATTGCAGATGGGTAAAATTTGGTATACTGCCGCTTTATTAAATACCTACTTTAGTCACCAAAACATTAAACCTTTCTTCTACCCTCCATATCAGCGCACTTCACTCCGTCTAGTCTAGTCCGTCTACGACAGCTAAATTCATTACATACTCGTAATCTCCTGAAACGCCGGATTTTTGGGAAGATTTTGAACTATTATTTACTTTTTTTAGCTGGACGCTTTTTCAACAAATAAGATAACAAAAATAAGATTGTTCTCTGCACCTCTACCCTCTATAAGGGCCATTCTCATTTTTGTGCACACAGTCACTACCGTGGCTTTAATTCATCGAAATATAATGTATGGAACGGTAACGTCTAACAATGACGTTGAAACTTGCCCCACAACGCCAACCTTTTAAAATCAATACGTCCTTTGTGTCAAATCATATTGATAACCAACTTAATGTTTACTATGTGTGAGTCTAAAATGATTTACGACAAATATTAGTATTAAGTTTGAGAAGTCTTTTTTTTGATCAGTTAGAAATAATAATAAGGCCCACGATAGTGACATCCACGGCAGTGACTGTGCGCATAAAAATATATGGCCCATAACTTTTATGTTCATAAAAACTATTTCGGGCTTCGATGATTGATCATTTTGAATTTCCGGAACAACAAAAAAACTGTCAACATAAAATAATTTTTCGTCGCAAATCTAACAATATTGAAAACGTGATTTGGAATTCTGGTTTGAACGTACCGGATATTTATTCGATATTTTACGACAAGCTTGCATCGGGAGGTTATTAACGCTTGTGGGCGACATCGGCAGTCACTTGCCAAAGACACGGCCCGGGAGCTATTACGCTGACAGGGCGTTGGAACTGACAGTGTACACTTGATAGCACTATTTATTACTGGTTGTACTTATTTACTGGTATTTTGCTTTCTTGTAATACGCTAATGGTATTATTTCTTCATAGATTTTGTGTCAACTTTTTCGACAACTTATTGTTATGAAACTTTTCACACACATTAAGTTCCCGTGACAAGACTAGGTACATTATGATAATTTCGAATTGGTTGGAGCTCTGAGGATGGAGTCAGGAGGTGGATAATAATAATGATGAAATTGGTGAAAGATATTTCCCCGCAAACCTACCCAGGTCATCCAACCACCTTGCGGGTGATCATATCGAGGTGGACCAACTCAGGGTGTCTGGCTAGCGACCTGGTTCGACCCCAGGGAACGCCACGGCCAACCACCCGGTCCGACAATCGCTACGCCCAGGATGGGCTGCGAGTTTGTCAGTTTCTAAAAAAAAAAAAAAGCGGGTGCTGCCACGCTGCGCCTGCCTGTACGTGGACTCCACTCGAAAACCTTTCTGCAACAACGGCCATCGGTTCTTCGAGCTATGACTGTGCTCTGTCCCTTGCCACTTACTTTTGTACTTTGGTTTTCCAAATTACCCGCACTTGGTCTTGATTATTACTTTGCATATTAGGGTTGCCACTCGACAGACACACAACACTCACAACATCAGGCGATTTGCCGGAAGACACTTGATGTTGTTTACACCATGCTGATGACTGGATTCCACGACGAAGAAAGCTTAAAACCGTCTTCCGGTTGAAATTGCGGTGCGTATTGATTTCAACCGCTTCACGGACAATTCTACTACAGTAATTGCGTTCTGTAGACAGGATCTTGGTATTATGAAACTCATCCAGTGGTTTGATCCAGACTGCTTCGCTATAGCCGATTTGACTTCTTGGAGTTATTTAACAGCCGCGATGTGTTCTTTGACCCTTTCCGCTATGGTGCGCTTGGTCTTCCCTATATAAGAACTCCCGCAATTGCAACCAACCCTGTAAACACCCGGCGATTATAAAGGAATGACATTCTTGAGTGATCTTACATGCCTCGTGACCTTGGATAACGGTTTGTATACAGTTTTAATAGAGTACATTTCTAGTACTGCACCGACTTTATCCGTTATCCCTTTCACATAAGGCATGAACGCTTTTCTTTTGCTTTTCTTCCTTATGTTCTTACGCGATTAAGTCCCGTTTTGTTATAATAATGAGTGAAAATCGTGAAAATTTAAATCAATATCTTTTGTACTTCGTTTAAATCTGCCTTACTAGATGCACTGAATTTGTCGCGTTACTGTTACCAAATGCATAATTATTACCATTAAATTATTCTCTTTTCCAACTATATAATCCAAGCTATCATTATTTAAATTTTCCTGAAATATAATTTCTAACTTGGAAAAACTTCAAGTTCCGGAAAAAAGGAATGGCTAACCAACGCACGTACAAAAGAAATGCAAGTCGACCCAAGGGGTTCCATCGCTTGTATTTTAGCGGTTCTCTTTGAGTTAAACTGCAGCTAAGAATAATTTTACAGCAAGCCCCAAGAATTTCATATTGCAACGGATAGAACAATTAGCGGTGAAATTAAAAAAGTAATTTTTGCAAGGAAACTGGTGAACTTTCTAAGATAAAACAGTGTTGGGAATGAAGTTTTTATTAGCCCGAATGACTGTCTTCTCGTTTACGATGAAAGAAAAGTTGTTAATTACCTATTGTTAATAGAACTGCAGCTTGATGCTAAAAAAGCAAAATGCTCAAGTTTTAACTGCATTAATTTTCCTCGAGCCTTGGTGTTCTTTCTACTCTTTTCAAGTCCTGAGATAATTTCTTTGCAACAAAAAGAAGACGCACTTACCCGGATGTCATTCTTACCTAGCTTAACATTATGATATTTTTTAGCATTCATAAATAGTAGAGAATATTAAAACCCATAATATATTTTGTTAGCTTCATCTGCACTTGTAATAATTAAGGAAATAAGTAAAACTTTAAAAAAAAGCTTATTAATTTAATTTTATAGGGTAACAAAGTTCCATTTAACTTTATGAATTCTATTTTTTTAAACCTTACCTGGGCCCTGTTTCACGAAACTACAAGTTACAATTTTACAAGTCTAAACTAGCGACATAGGCCCAATCAATCCATGGCATTGCTGTATTTGACCAATGTTGCAAGTGTAGAATTGTAAAAATGTAACTTGTAGCTTCGTGAAACGAGGCCCTCATGGAACGAATGTAATGTATGTGTGTTTCATTATTATTTTGGTTGCGATTTGTGACTACTATTGTCCCATTACATGGCAGCCACTAGCGATGTTACGAGTTGATTTTATTCAAACTCGGATAACTCGAGTTGACTCGGCCGCTAACTCGAATGGAGACTCGAGTTGACTCGACTCGCATCAACCGGATGGGATCCGCTTCGAGGCAGCAACCAAACGGATCGGCGAGTCGAGTTCAGCGTATTCGTAACAAAATGAATATTCGTCGAGTTGAGTTTCGAGTTGGCGAATCGCTGACTCACGTGCACTCGCATAACTCGCATTCGTTATCCATTCCGTGTCAATTCTAGCTAGAGTTAGGTATGCGAGTTGATTCGAGTTGCGAATGAACTCGATTTGAATCAACTCGCTTAGAGTCTGATTCGAGTTATTCGAATCAGACAACTCGGCTCGCCCATCGCTAGCAGCCACTGCAATTTGTCTCAGGAGGTATTTTCCCTTTGCTACCGGTGCTATTGATCGTATCAATCTATAACCTTCCGTAGCACGTTATTGTCGCGGCCCCAGCGCACGTGATTCCAAAGCATTACCGCCAGATTACCGCGTCCCTTTATCTCGGCGGCCAGGCGCCGCTCATGCGGGACATTGGCTCAGGGCGCGCGTCGCGCTGGGAGAAACCGCGAGAGTTATCCCCTACATGACTACACTAAATAGAATCAGTTTATGGAAACATTCATAAATGTCTATCGGTAAAACGCGACGAACAGGATCCACAAGTGTGATTCTAAAGCATTACCGCCAGATGACCGTGTCCCTTTATCTCGCCGGCCAGGATTCCGGTGACACCTCTTGTAAGAGCTTTTTCAGAGACCGCGGAATCCTAACACTACCTAGCGAGCTTATATATCAGGTGGCTTTTTTCACTCACCTGAACATTAATTTACTTAAGAAGATAAATACCACTCCAATTCCTTGTTCAGCACAATTCACCAATTTCCTGACATGCAAAAGATTGACAACCAATAACAGAACTCCCTCAATTTTGAATAAACGTCATTGTACCGCAACCAAAGACACTCGAGCATAAACAAACTTGACTTTCCTTTGTGTGGAGAACTCCGACACTGCGACATATTAATATGTCGCAGTGTCGGAGTTATGTACATTATGCAGATATGGCTGTCAAATAATGTACAACTTATTGAATTGTAACTTTGGTGTTAGGTATCAATAAATATTTGTATTTATATTTGAGTCGCCCATGCGGGACATTTGGCCTAGAACGCACGCTAGGTAGGCACGCTCATGTGGGATCTTGTGAGAAACTACTTAGTTTCCAAGTCCGTAGGTTAGTCATCAAAATTATCAGTATTTCAATGTTGAGACGTCCACTGCAAACGTCTTCTCCAAACATTTCCATAACGAAAGGTCGCTTGCCTGCCGCCTCCATCGAGGTTATCTGTGAACAACTGTAAATACCTCTAGCACAACTGTGACACGCGACTCTTTGTCGCGCGACAAATACTACCTACCTATCTCTTTCCACTCAGTATAGTGTGACATTGACAGGTGATGCCCTGTCACGCGAGAAACAAAGTCACGGCCAGTTATGACAGACCAGACAGCCTGGAAAAAGTAAAGAAAATGTTTATTACCTGATTACTTTTATTAATGCGAACCACACCTAAATATATTTAAATGCACGCTAATTTGAATTCTGTCGTGCCCTCTCTCTGGCTTTTCAGGCTTCAGGGCACTCCCCATGTTTGGCAGCTAGAGATTAAGCCACTTAATTGCCAAATCAACAACCTTTTCGACTGTAACTTCTGCGGTTTGTATGTAATTGATGAAGAATGGGGTGATGTTGATCAACATGGTTCACGCTTTAGATTGATGGAAAAGGGAACACGCTATTTTTCGCGACGATGCGGTGACGGTGTTGGGTGTTAAGTTTGAGTAAAAGGAATATTCATATGTGTTTATTGCCTTATGTTGTAGAGATACAGGTCTTGCATGTATATAACATGCTTTGTACATAAACCCTGCAAGGGCACTGCAAAATACTTATACCTAGATAAATATAATCTTCTTAGTAACTAATGTAAACTGAAGAATTCTTGTAAGTCGTAAAAACATTTTGACAATAAATATTCCTTTTATTTAATATTAAATAGGGATTCCTTTTAATTTCTCTTATTTCTAATGGTATTTTATTATACATCACTAGCGACCCGCCCCGGCTTCGCACGGGTGCAATGCTGATACTAAATGCATGTATTATACATATAAAACTTTCTCTTGAATCACTCTATCTATTAAAAAAACCGCATCAAAATCCGTTGTGTAGTTTTAAAGATCTAAGCATACATAGGGACAGCCAGACAGTGGGAAGCGATTTTGTGTAATACTATGTAGTTATTTTCACTGCCATACTGGGATAGTTTTTATAAGGTACGTAAATCTAGTAGAATGCACTTTAGTTACTAATATTTATATCATATTTTGGTCACAGGTCGCGCGTCGTAAATTTAGTATACCACGTAACCTGAAGGGTGAAATAAAAAACGGTCTATTTTGTCAATACTTTAATTGCTTTATTTTGTAAAATCAAAACTACGTTTGCGTGATTCTTCAAATATTTCTTACATGTGGTACTAGACATCAATTTCCTACCCATTCCATTTTAAGGTAAACCATTGCCATTTTGTGCTTTAAGTTGGTAGTTTGTTACTGCGTAGGTACCTGTGATATAGAGATATTCATTATTTATTAATTTGTATGTAGTATTCCTTTACGCATTGATTAGTTTGTAGCGTAAAAGTTGCTACTGGTGGTATACTAATATTTGGTTGCAGTTCGTTTCTGCAGAGGTCGCAGGTTTAACCTAACCAAAGTTTCTAGTAACTAACGAACCTACCCGGACAGATAAGGGGGTTTGATTAAGGTTTTCTTTTAAAATAACTATGACCCACCAGCAAGTCGACGAATCCCCGCTTCGCGGGGCTTCTATTTCCGCTCTAAGGAACGCAAGGCACCTAACGAACCTAAACTGGTTAATCTAGAGGTTATTTGAAAGGTTTTTTTTATTGCGGGGGGCTTCGCCCCCCGAGCTCCCTGTTTGTGTTATGGAATTTATTTAGTTTGTATCAAAATCGTATTTTGCTTAATTATGCACGTTAATAAACGTAGCTATCATTTGCTAAATTTATGCTATGAGTCGAGTGTGTGAAATGACAATTTGACCATATCATTTTTTGGTATATAATATTTCTCAAAATAAAACGTTTGCTTAATAAACATTTGTCTTAATAAAACTTGACGAAGCAAAATTATCCCAAATGATAATTTGACCAAATGAATAAAATGCGAAATGTAAATTTGCTAAAGGTTCATGCATAAGTTATTTGGAAACTGATATTTGGCGAAAAAAAATTTGCCCAAAGACCCTAAAATGTATAATGCATAATAGCTTAGTTCGTACAACGCCCTGCGACTTTAGAAAGTGTTCCAGCAACTCAAGTTTCCTCTAAAATGGCTCGATCACTTAAGTCCTTGAACAATGCGTGTAGCCGACTATAATTACCGGACCCAAATAATCCCAAACAAAAAGGTCTATCGATCTTTTTGCATTAGGGAAACTTAGGGCTTAGAACTTGCCCCAAACAACATAAGGCCATTAGGAGGGACAGTCCGTGTGTGGTTAACTTTGAGTAAGTGCCTTACTAGTGAAATTAACTTGTTTCGGTCGGTCGTGATAGCTTTAGAAATTACCTTATAGACGTACTGACGTTTCCTATCATGCACTACACAAATGCAATGTAATGGTAAATGGATGGTGAGTAGAATCTGTTAATTACAGGTTTGTATAATACGCAAAGTAAGGTCGTAAGAACTAAAATGAGTATAGGTAGACACACATTCAGCATACTTAGCAGCAGCATTGTGTCTTAAGTTGGTTGGTTAAATCAGCATGAAAAACTAGATATTTATTTAATGTTTAGAGGAATTATTGCAGTAGCAGTTGCAAATGAACTTCGGCTGTGGTTTCCGCGACTCCGTCGTGTCGAAGGCCCGGTCGGATAAGTCGGAGTTTGTTTCAATCGAGTTGTTCCTGCACGTCTCCTCAATCTCGGGTACATGCGCGCGCAGGAAAGTCCGGTGAGCGAGTACGCGTGTAAGTGCAGCTCGCGCGTGCGCGTTGCAGAGGTTCGAGTTGCGCGGCGCGGTGGACGCCACGCCGAACAGGAACGGCACGCGCTCGGTGGAGGTATCGAAGAACACCAGCCCTCCTCCGCTGTCGCCCTGGCACAGTGCTTTACCTGGTCGTACAAATTCCTGTTCATATATCAAACACGATTGCTACAAGAAAAGAACTTAATCCTGACGGTCATCCTTGTCTGGAAATATCAAAATACCCTCAACACTTACATATTTATTAGAGGGATGACAATAGCCAGGATTGATTTCTGATCTTGTGGTGGTGCCGTCATACTACGGTAAAGCAAAATAGCAGAAAAGACTTGGTGTGTGGTGTGTGGGCGCGTCAATATCTCGCCGACGTAATTTTTAGGGATAACCGTTTGTCGATGAGCCTTGAACTCGCTTTTTGTTGAGTATCTATTTCAGTGAGAGCGAGGTGTGATAAAACCTCGGCAAAAACGTGCGATAATAGCAATCTGTGTACTGTCAGCAACAGAGACCCTGTAATAGGTAAATGTACCTATATACGACAGACAGGTGTGGCGCATATTGTCTAAGGCTAAGCTAGCGGTAATACGATAAAAAGACAATTAAGCCTAAATAGAAATAAATATATGGGGTTTGTTAAGAGGGTGCTCTATTAGAGATCTTCTATATTAATTTATTACTATAATGGCTACAAAGAGATTACAAAATGACAATATTTTAGACAACATCAATGTTACCAACTTTATACTTAATTTATGCTCTAAATTAAGCAAGTTCAAAGTTATATATGTATAGATGTGAAGAAAATAATTCTAAATTTAAATTTTGCTAAACATCTGTGTATGTGTGTATATTACAAAATCATTGGTGGAAATTGTGTTACAGTGTGCACTCAATATGCAAAGTTGGCATTAGGGCATGCAATACCGGTTTTACTTGTATGGGTCAATACCGAACAACTGGTTTTTCGGTATTGGCCCATACAAGTAAAACCGATATTGCATGCCCTAGTTGGCATCACTGAGCGACGATGACGTGATATTGACAATCATGAAATTGTTGTCAATGTAGAAATTAGTACCCATGACATGATATTTCGCAATAGGCCGAACCTCTTATGTTTTTGATCGGCCTTTACATACCGGTGGTAACGCCCGCACAGATCTTGTCGCTAGTGATGTACTTGAGGAAGTCTGGCTGTGCTTCGGCGACGCAATCTTCGATAGGCACGTACGGCATGGCAAGGTACTGCAGCGCTTGCGCCGGCGGCCCGTTCTCCGCAGTCAGGCCCCAACCCAGCACCTGAGCGAGTTAAATTTCTATCATGAGTTCGAGCCATAATTATATGAGCAAGTCATTCAGTGATGGAAAATCTGAAACGATACGTCTTACATATCTTAGAAATCTATTCTGATGATAGCTCTAATAGTACAAGGATGAGATCGGTTAAAATAAATATTAAATTTCACGAAGACTTATAGTTTCTACTACTATTATAATCTACTACTATTTACATCCCTCAGTTTCGACTGCCTTATTCCCGTTATTGTCCTTGAGGAACCTACCCTGTCTACCAGGATATAACGTATGCTATGTTTCAATCCGGGACTTGCTCTACGTGTATGCCAATTTTCATTTCAATTCATTCAAGTGTTTCCGTGTTTTTTTAGTAACAAACATCCAAACATCTTCACCCATTATAGTATTTTATGCAACAGTTGTATAAATGGGTTCAAAAAATTCGAATTGCGTGAGTTGCGATACGAGCCGCGAATGCGGCGAGTATCGCAAATAGAGACGCAATGAGCATTTTTTGACTTAATTATACAACGTTGCATACAATACTTTTTCTACGACGAGGTTTTAAATTATAAATTACAAAATTAATCATAACCTGGAAACAAGGCAAATATGACGTTTGACTGACGATATGTGTTTATGGTAAACTTTTTTTTTTAATTTAAAATATACTTAAATTAAAAATACTTTTTTTATGTTGGCATCAATGAATTTAGTTCGGAAAGTTTTGTTTTTCTTAAAAACCTTAGGAATTTAATTGTTTGTTAAGTTGGTAGTTGTGCATTTTTACCGTAAAGTTAAAATTGAGCGCTTAATCCTTGACCTAAGTTTAACCTAGATTTAGAAGTCTGTGACTGCTAGCAATAACGTAAAGTGACTATAACGACACTAGTGCTGTTATGGGGAATAGAGTATAGACTTCTCTGAACTCATATTATGTATGTTCTTATATTAGTGTTCGTGACCAAGTAAAAGACAGATAACAGTACAGGAGTAGAAAAAATAATATAAACTAGGAAACCACCCCTCGTAAACGTATCCCTATACATTATAGCAAAATAAAATATAAATTTTCCGAATGTTAATAGCAAATGCTGTGCAGAAATTATATTATTTGATTAGATATTATATTATTAGATATGCTTCATCGTATATTTAGTCTCTCTGTTTAAGATCGTATGGAATTCGTTGGAATGTAAAAATAGTTTATACTGAAAATGGATGTCACAGACTAGTTGAGTATGACGAATGTACTAAGTGAACTTACGACACCCTGGCTTCCCGCTCGGAGGTGGGCTCTCTCCAGATCCTCGTCAAAGACAACGCAGAGCGGGCGAACGCCACGCGAGGGCGCAAGCGCAGTCACTAGCACCACCACGGCAATGTCGTCTTGGAAGCTGGTGGCTGCACCGCGGAACCGTGGTGGGAGGTAGACCGCAGACACCTGCAAGGTTAAACTATGATTGAAGTATTATAGACTTCGAGAAAGAGGTCGAATTCAATTCAGCTGGGCAGTATTCGGGACGCTGCGCTAAATCTTTCCATCCAATAGACTAAACTAACTTCGAGAAAGAAGTCGAATTCAATTCAGCTGGGCAGTATTCGGGACGCTGCGCTAAATCTTTCCATCCAATAGACTAAACTAACTTCGAGAAAGAAGTCGAATTCAATTCAGCTGGGCAGTATTCGGGACGCTGCGCTAAATCTTTCCATCCAATAGACTAAACTAACTTCGAGAAAGAAGTCGAATTCAATTCAGCTGGGCAGTATTCGGGACGCTGCGCTAAATCTTTCCATCCAATAGACTAAACTAACTTCGAGAAAGAGGTCGAATTCAATTCAGCTGGGCAGTATTCGGGACGCTGCGCTAAATCTTTCCATCCAATAGACTAAACTAACTTCGAGAAAGAAGTCGAATTCAATTCAGCTGGGCAGTATTCGGGACGCTGCGCTAAATCTTTCCATCCAATAGACTAAACTAACTTCGAGAAAGAAGTCGAATTCAATTCAGCTGGGCAGTATTCGGGACGCTGCGCTAAATCTTTCCATCCAATAGACTAAACTAACTTCGAGAAAGAAGTCGAATTCAATTCAGCTGGGCAGTATTCGGGACGCTGCGCTAAATCTTTCCATCCAATAGACTAAACTAACTTCGAGAAAGAAGTCGAATTCAATTCAGCTGGGCAGTATTCGGGACGCTGCGCTAAATCTTTCCATCCAATAGACTAAACTAACTTCGAGAAAGAAGTCGAATTCAATTCAGCTGGGCAGTATTCGGGACGCTGCGCTAAATCTTTCCATCCAATAGACTAAACTAACTTCGAGAAAGAAGTCGAATTCAATTCAGCTGGGCAGTATTCGGGACGCTGCGCTAAATCTTTCCATCCAATAGACTAAACTAACTTCGAGAAAGAAGTCGAATTCAATTCAGCTGGGCAGTATTCGGGACGCTGCGCTAAATCTTTCCATCCAATAGACTAAACTAACTTCGAGAAAGAAGTCGAATTCAATTCAGCTGGGCAGTATTCGGGACGCTGCGCTAAATCTTTCCATCCAATAGACTAAACTAACTTCGAGAAAGAAGTCGAATTCAATTCAGCTGGGCAGTATTCGGGACGCTGCGCTAAATCTTTCCATCCAATAGACTAAACTAACTTCGAGAAAGAAGTCGAATTCAATTCAGCTGGGCAGTATTCGGGACGCTGCGCTAAATCTTTCCATCCAATAGACTAAACTAACTTCGAGAAAGAAGTCGAATTCAATTCAGCTGGGCAGTATTCGGGACGCTGCGCTAAATCTTTCCATCCAATAGACTAAACTAACTTCGAGAAAGAAGTCGAATTCAATTCAGCTGGGCAGTATTCGGGACGCTGCGCTAAATCTTTCCATCCAATAGACTAAACTAACTTCGAGAAAGAAGTCGAATTCAATTCAGCTGGGCAGTATTCGGGACGCTGCGCTAAATCTTTCCATCCAATAGACTAAACTAACTTCGAGAAAGAAGTCGAATTCAATTCAGCTGGGCAGTATTCGGGACGCTGCGCTAAATCTTTCCATCCAATAGACTAAACTAACTTCGAGAAAGAAGTCGAATTCAATTCAGCTGGGCAGTATTCGGGACGCTGCGCTAAATCTTTCCATCCAATAGACTAAACTAACTTCGAGAAAGAAGTCGAATTCAATTCAGCTGGGCAGTATTCGGGAGGCTGCGCTAAATCTTTCCATCCAATAGACTAAACTAACTTCGAGAAAGAAGTCGAATTCAATTCAGCTGGGCAGTATTCGGGACGCTGCGCTAAATCTTTCCATCCAATAGACTAAACTAACTTCGAGAAAGAAGTCGAATTCAATTCAGCTGGGCAGTATTCGGGACGCTGCGCTAAATCTTTCCATCCAATAGACTAAACTAACTTCGAGAAAGAAGTCGAATTCAATTCAGCTGGGCAGTATTCGGGACGCTGCGCTAAATCTTTCCATCCAATAGACTAAACTAACTTCGAGAAAGAAGTCGAATTCAATTCAGCTGGGCAGTATTCGGGACGCTGCGCTAAATCTTTCCATCCAATAGACTAAACTAACTTCGAGAAAGAAGTCTAATTCAATTCAGCTGGGCAGTATTTGGGACGCTGCGCTATATCTTCTCATCCAATATCAGTGTCTCAAGACGAAGGAGTTTGATCATGTGTGTCTTACCAGTCATAAAGTATGGCAATAAAACGTGGTCATTCTTGATGGGTATTTTAAGAAAGCTCTAAGTCATTCAAAAATAATGGAGAGAGCTATGCTCGGAGTATGCTGCGAGATGGAATCAGGAATGACAACATTCGTAGAAGAATCAGAGTAACCAACATATCTCGAAAAATTGCAAAAATTAAGTAGGAGTCGGCAGAGCATATTACCTACTCGTAGAACTGAAGGCTGCTGGGGCCGTCAAGTTCTTGAGTGGCGACCACGCTTCGGAAGAGGCAGCATGGGTAGGTCCCTAACAAGGTGGACCGATAAACTGGTGAAGGTTTTCTGGATACAGATGTTATAGCGCCGGTCATGCCGTTGTTTAAGGGAGGCCTATGTACAGTAGTGGATATTTTACTGTACTGTGGTACTAAAAACTACCACTCGGGGTATAAGAAAGGTGCACGGTGCACTAGCTACCCCATACCTTCCCTTATACCAAGCTTCAGCCCTTCATGTCCAGTTTGATCCTGAAGTGTAGCCATAGGGATGTTTATCACATGGAGTTTCAGGGAGGCAGCCCTAATTATGGGATACCTTATTACGGGTGAACTTTTCGTACATTTTGCTTTCAATTGATGTAATGGAATTAGTCCTTTGATGGCCAGCACATTGAAAAGAGTACTTTAACTGGGTCAAATGTAACACATTACATATATTACTTAATTGATGTACCTGCGTACGGCAGCTGGGAAAGGAAAATGTCCAATAGGTATGTGGCGTTCAAAGACTTAAAAATATTACTCACTTTAGCGTTCAGTATTACATTTACCAAATAGGTAATTTATGAAGTCTAGCAAAGTTCATTATTCTAACTGTTGTGCGATCATTACTGATTATACCTTGGAGATAAGCAGCTCTATATACCAGTAGTTTGAGCATTTAAACTCGTACTACCTACTGACATTAGTGTGTATGTAACTTACATCAGATTTCTGTGCATAGACGTCGTGAATGTCGTCCCAGGGTCGGTAGAGCTTGCAGGTCGCCACCGCGAACCTTGACGGTGGAAGCGCGTCGGTTATGTCGCTCCAAAAGCAGTGTCCTGCTAAAATATCAAAAATAAAGAAATATTTATAGTAAGGTAACTATGTATCCAGGATATTATAGCGATTACATTAGGACTGTATACTATTGATGCCCTATCTGTCTAGATGTGAATAGATACTTTTCAAGTTTCGTACTTTATAAAAAAATTAAACGCCTTGAAATTTGTTAGAAATACACATACAATTGAAGGGATGTTTACAAAAACACCATAACTGACTTACCTGGTTGATACTTATACAAAAAGATTTTTAATGAGAGTAGGTGTAAACCAGCTTAGTTATGTTGTTTTTGTAAACATCTCTTCAATTAGGTACCTACTTGCACAATACGTACCGAAGTATGAAACTTGACGGAATTCTGCACTCGTATTACTCGAACTTATATTTGAGTGAATTTATTGGAAGTGTTTTGTACAATAGTCGTAACTTATCACTTCGGAATTCACGTCACTTCGGAAGTGGTATCATGGATTTTAGATCGTTGTCGAGTTGATTCGAAAAGTCTGTAAAGTCAACTGGGTGAAAATAATATATCATGTCATTCGTGGATTTCACTAAGATTTGAAAACCGGCATAGACAGTAACCACTATTGTCCGTTGCGGCGACTTTAGTACTGGATTTCCACCGGCCCATTTAAAGGTTTTTTAGTACTCGTTTCTACTGCTCTGGAAATAAACTTTAATTTATGTGACAAGGCAAATTTGCTCTGGCTTACTATAGTATACAGGGCGTTTTTGGGTCATGTAGCAGGAGTGAACGGGGTACTGGGGAGGGTCACACTGAGCAACTTTCACTATGGGGACAACCACGAAATCGCGAAAAAAAATCTCCTAATTATGAGTTAATTGAGATTTTTTTCGCGATTTCGTGGTTGTCCCCATAGTGAAAGTCGAAAAAAAATCTCCTAATTAAGAGTTAATTGATAGTTAAGTATCAATTCACTCATAATTAGGAGATTTTTTTTCGCGATTTCGTGGTTGTCCCCATAGTGAAAGTTGCTCAGTGTGACCCTCCCCAGTACCCCGTTCACTCCTTCTACATGACCCCAATATAATATCTAATACACTAAAATAATATAAAATAAAATAAAGTAATATAATAATCAACGCAAATAAGAGAAAATAAATGAATAGCTTGTTACCTGATATGACAGCTTTTGTGGTGACCAACGTACCGCCGCATATCTGCATGTAGGGTTGAAACGCTTTGCTGTATATACCCACGTGCCACTGAAGCGGTGGGAATTTAGCTGAAGTCACTGTTTCGCCACCTATCATGGCATCTTCGTCACCTTGGTTTGAGGAGGTGAGTTCTTCACTTTTCAAAGGTTCATGATTCTGTCTTGATCTGCTGAATTGATTATTCTGGTTGATTTCAGTTCTATGTGTATGTGAACTTGAGGTGTGAGAAACATTTCCATTAATGTTTTGATTTCTATCTGTTTGACGAGATCCGGGTTGCTGTCTCTCGTTATCACGACTGTCATGATCTGTCGAGTAGTATTGAGTAATATTATAGTCTTTCTGAACCGTAGTCGCTGTCTCTTTGTAGTCATGTGGGTTGGACTGTTTCCACGAATAATTATGCGTCCAGTTGTAATCTTTTAACGACTTAATATTTTGACACGCGACAAATAAACCTGCAACGAAGTAATGAGACTTATAATCTTGCTGTCAAAGTACCTAAAACATATTTATATTTAAAAAATCATGTAATTATTCAAAAGATATAGAATGATCCACGATAATGTTATTGCATTTAACATTTTAGGTATTCACGCATCAGTATCGGTAAGTTGAGATAAGTCCAGCGTAGGAGAAGATCAAAATGAAATCGGTGTGTCAATAGTTTCAGTGAATCCTTGGTTAATCTTCGGTTTCTGCCAACTATAACTGATAATTATGTAACACTGACGTTGTAGCTTAATTAATGATTGATTGATGATTTAATTTGAGTTTAAAGCTGGGCAAAATCTTAAAAATAAGAATTTAAACGAGCCGTATTGAATTAATTGAAAAAACGAAACAAGTCTCACCCAACAGCATAAGCGCAGAGGAGGCCAATAGCTACGTTTTCCTGTTAGACCAGCCTGCGCGGGACCGGTCCGTCGTCCGACGCGAGCGCACTGCGGCCTTGCGCTGTATACTATGTCAATATTTTGCTATAAATAATAAAGTGCTCATCTTTATCGTTCCTTAAAACTCGTCTCGCTTCATATGCTACTTCCACGCTATCCACTAGGATAGCGGATAGCAACATAAGAAGTCTCAAAAAGCCATAAAAACTAAATTAAAAAATAATTTACAGATTAGTCTGGTGCCTAATCTTTAAATTAATTTTTAATTTAGTTTTTATGGCTTTTTGAGACTTCTTATGGTTGTTCGGTTGGTGCAAACAAAATGTATCAAGCTATGAAAAAACGCATTTCAACTAAAATTCATGTCGTTTAGTCGTTTAAGCAAATTATTAACCCTTTTTTTGTTTGTATAAAAGCCAAGATACTCGAACTAACTCCGTCAAAGAACTCCGCCTATATACTTGCAATCCAAACAAATTCAATAACAGAACATTTCTATTCAAGGTCCTATTGGGTCCCGAACTGTGAAGTTTCATTTTTCTTTGTCCATAAAAGAAAACCAATGTAGACAGTGAAAGTTTGGGAAAGGTCGCCTTGAAATAGAATACAAGTTGCCTTAAATTTCCGATTCGCGCGATTCCGAGCTTTATTCGGTTGCAAGATCCAAAAATGTGAACGTGTAACTTCAAACTGTTCACGTGTTGAGTGATCTGAAATACTTAAATAAGTAGTATTTTTGATATAAGTGTAGAAATTATGTCATTTCTTACGAATCCCAAGGTGTCTTGGCCTGAGCCACCAGGCGAGGGCGAACGATGTTATTTTTATACATTTATTTGCGAAAAAATGTCGATGAAACCAAAACATGGCATGGGTAGTAATTACTTCTTTTTATTACTTTATAGTTGATTTATTTGCAAATAAATATATTCTTTGGTATACAAAGACTAGCTGAAAAGTAAAAAGCACTTGTGTGCAAAATACCACTTTCCGCACGATATACCCACAGATACGAAAAATACCGCTATTTGAGCGTATTAAAAAATATATATATGTCGCAGTGTCGGAGTTCGCCCCACGAAGGAATGTCAAGTTTGCTTATGCTTGAGTGTCTTTGGTTGCGGTACAATGACGTTTATTCAAAACTGACTTAGTTCGGTCACGTTCTGTTATTGTCTGGCATGTCAGAAAATGGTGAATTATGCTGAACCAGGAATTGAAGTCAGTGATGGTAGATCTGAGTATTTTGGGCGAAGGAACATGTCCCGCAACCAACCTTACTGCATTTCTTCGGTTATTATGATTAGTTTGTGATACTATCGAGCTCCAACTGATGGAAACGTACACTCGACTGCGGATTAAGGCAATTTGATGGACATCCTGACGACTCCTACCCCTGACGCCGACATATATATTTCTAAAAGATGATGTCAAATCGGAAGTAAAACCTTATTGGTGCGTGACAAAGTATATTTTCAAGGACTGTATCAAACAGGAGCTAGCTATAGTAATAGGTTCCTAGTTTATCACGATGCGAAAACAAGGCAACTTTTCTTAATATAAATGCCAATATATTTCAATCAGAAGAAGTAAAGTGATTTTTTATTAAATACCAGACTGGATGTTGCCGCCAACGTCACCTGCGTAGATAAAAAAGACGTATAACTAGATTTACCCCTCTATTTTGCTTCCCTGTAGACGGAAAGGTAAACTATTTATGTGTCTGCATCCATTCACCGCTTTAACATGATGTGCCTACCAATAAATATCATCATTTCAACATTAAGACGACTACTGCTGAACAAAGGCCTCCTCAAAGATTTTCACAACGAACGATGATTGCACGCTTTTTGTTTTGATCGACTTGGGTCATAATTTGAGCGTTTCACCCGCCTCACTTTCGTAGACACATTATTGTAGAGTCTGCGGCAGATTTTAATGTAATTTAAGGTATTTGTTAGTAGTCCCGGATATGTACCAAATAACTCGATATGAGACTAAAATCTGAAGGAACTTCGCCAATAATGTGTCCACGATAGTGAGGCGGGTGAAACGCTCAAATAATGACCCACTTACTCGGCGATCGATCTTAACCGGTCGTCAGACCATCCGACCAATCCACGCAGCGTCATCCGGTTCGTGGTCTCCATTTAAGCACCTTCACGCCCCATTGGTGATCGGTACTTCGAGCTATATGCCTAGCCCATTGCCACTTTTAACTTGTTATCTCTGGCAGTTATGTCGGTTACCTTAGTTCTTCTAAAGATTGCCTCATTCATGATTTTAAACACGTACAAAGATTCCGAGCGTAGCTCTCTCCATAGCGTGTTGGCGACTCTGAGCCGGTTAATAATGCTTATAGTGAAATACAACGCGTCTATTCCGTCTGTCATTACAAGCAACATACAATGGTCAAATACCTTGTTCTTGAAACATTACATTACGAGGCGAATTCAAATACAAAAAGCTGTAAGACAGGGGGACGCCATCTCTCCGAAACAGTTTTAGCACAGAGGAGTTGATCAACGTCAACGGCGAGTATGGCTCTCACCTTCGATTTGCCGATGACATCGTGCTCTCTGGAGAACTTAAAGAATATGATCAACGAACTCTGTGCGGTATCTCAACAAGTGGGTCTCACGCTAAACAAATATACATAAAGTAAATTTTTAAAACAAAAAATAAAAACCGACTTCCAAAAACCTAAACTAAAAACTAAAAAATAATATGTTAATTACCCCAAAGAAATGGATAATCAACGATTCATATATACATATACAGATATTTATAGTTTTTAACCTGTTATTTTTGAAGTTGGTGCCTGCCACGTAAACCTGGCTGTGTTGAGCTCCTTAGCTGGCACCGACTTCAAAAATAACAGGTTAAAAACTATAAATATCTGTATATGTATATATGAATCGTTGATTATCCATTTCTTTGGGGTAATTAACATATTATTTTTTAGTTTTTAGTTTAGGTTTTTGGAAGTCGGTTTTTATTTTTTGTTTTAAAAATTTACTTTATTTTTAAATTTTTAGTGGCGCTGGAAAAATATTATTTTAACCAAATAGACTTAAGTCTATTTGGTTAAAATATAATATAAGAAAAAAATCCAAATCGGTCTAGACGTTTTCAAGTAACCGAGGAACAAGCCTACATAAAAATTGCTCTTTGTATTGAAATCGGTTAAGACTGGGAACTTATTTCTAATAAGAAATGCACGAGAAAGTAAGAAAAATACCGAAATCGCATATGTGTGCCTATGATATTTGAAGAGTTCCCTCGATTTCTCCAAGATCCCATCATCAGGTCCTGATTTGGTTGCAATGGGTCCACCTCGGAGGTATACCCTTTTAAACAAAAAAAGAATTTTTCAAATAGGTTCAGCCGTCTTCAAGTAATCGGGGAAGAAACTTAGATACAAATTTACTCTTTGTTTTGAAGTCGGTTAACACTAAAAACTTGTTGCTAATAAGAGATGGACGAGAAATTACGAAAAATACCGAAATCGCTATATGTGTGCCTATAATATTTGAAGAGTTCCCTCGATTTCTCCAAGATTCCATCATCAGATCCTGACTTGGTTGCAATGGGACCACCTCGAAAGTCTACCCTTTCAAACAAAAAAGGAATTTTCCAAATCGGTCCAGCCGTCTTCAAGTAATCGGTGAACAAACACACAAAAAAAAAATAAAAAAAAAAAAAAAAAAAAACATACAGACGAATTGAGAACCGTCCTTCTTTTGGAAGTCGGTTAAAAATTAATACATCTAAATAGGTAGCCAAAACTACATTAGGTTAAATTGTATATATACATTGTAGATAATGCAGTGAATATATAAATATGATTTCGTATTTAATACATTCTCTACGATGTATACCATCTTTTAAACTTCATATATTCCCAACAACATTACAAGTAAAATTAAAATAACTGAAAAGCAAGCTCGATATTCCGGGCTCTCCACTAAATCCCTAAACCGCCACTGATTTACAATCAACATCACCAACTTATAAACAGTGGCTCGCTTGCCAAATTGTGGACCATGGCAGCCATGGCTTGCATTTATCGCCTAACACGGAATCGCCCAGTTCCACAAAATTTATTTACACAGCAATATTTCATTGCATAATGCCCGTACACTTTCCGAAAACTTTACACAGTACTCGTAGTAAATAGAGAACAGCGGTGCATCATCAAGCAATTATGGTGGAATCAGACGCTTCATTTTTTGTTAATTTTCTTGTTTCATTCTCTTTCAGTCAAAGTGACACGACTGAACACGAAGTGAAAGAAATTGTGAAAGAAATATGAAACGTTCACTTGAGTAACTATTCATTCGAGTGAACCGTCTGATTCTACCTTTAGATTAGATTTTGTTACGGTGATTGATTCCTCATCATTTCATGGATAAAATGCTACAGCGAGGTAATACTATTATTTAGTTAACTTTATTGATTACCTTATTTGATTCAGAAGTATCATATTTTAACTTGAGACTGTTTTTAAGGGTATCAGGCTTCAACAGATTTTCTTTCAACTTCAAATTGACCAGTGATGGACTGACGTGACGATAGTGGAGAGTAAAGGGTTCATAATAAATATACCTACTATGATTCGGTAAGCTGCAGTTACCTTGGCAGAATTAATAGGAAAGTTTATTAATAGGCAATACAAGGTATAACAAGATAATAAAACTAAAAATTACTTAAAGGTTATCCTTTACTAAAACAATTAGACTACTACTACTAAATAAACCGGTCAAGTGCGAGTCGGACTCGCGCACCGAGGGTTCGCGATAAGATACATGAATAGTTCAAGAAAAACTGTATGGCGATTAGTTTAGTAGGAGCAAATAAGTATGTGTTACGATTTTTGCTAATTTCTCAAAAATGGTGCAAGTTAGGAAAACCGTTATATTTTTACTGTAATATTTAGGATGACATTAATAATTGGTAATTATTACAGATTTTTCTGTTCAGTTCAACTTCGAAGTTCGAAGATAATAGGGGGAATGGTATTTTTTTTACGTTTTGCGTCATAAATCAAAAACTACTTATTGAAGAAAAAAAATTAAACACGGCGTTTTAATGTACAAATCAAGCCCTTTTATTTAATACCCCATTCGATAAATTAGCCCTACTTTAAATTTTCAAAGTCCCATTACCTTTAAAAAAAAGTAAAACAGTTACAAGATTTTTTACATCCAATAGGCTCGGGATAGCTACTCTTAATAATGTTCTAAATTTCAAATCGATAGCAGCAGTTGTTTCTGAGATATCTGGCTGTGATAGACGGACAGACGGACAGACAGATAGAGTCGCACCATAAGAGTTCCTTGTTTACCATTTTGGTACGGAACCCTAAAAACACCCCGCTCCGCACCGTACCTAGTTCAAAAGTTCCCCTAATGCCAGCAGCATTCCCACGCTGAATGTCTAATGAGACCTATTGAACCAAGTACGATCCAGAGCGAGGAGCACAGCCCTTCTGTTGCAAATGACGCCCTAACTCTGTAAAGAGGACGTGGGCCTCCGAACCCCAGGGTCCCGATGGTTCAAACGCAACTGGCACAAAGTTGTAGGCTGACTTCAAGGTGGAATATTTAGTGTGCTTCAATTTTGCGGCATTCTCTGCTACTGAGCCCGCACACCGCAAGGTCTGCCTGAAATGAGATGCAGCAAACGTGTTCCACATCCCATAAGAGACAATGCCCTTTCCGCCAAGGAACCAGTGAAATAATCAGAATTGAATGTGGCAGTCTGGCAGTACCGTTGTAGTCATTACTTTCCTTGATATACTATGGCTCTGGCGTTGCAGCATGTTAAAGTTTGTTTCATTTTAATACTGTTAGTAACGCAGTCACTGCATCATAGGTGTTATAGAGTTCTCAGCGAATGTCAAAGGACTTGTTTCAGAATTTATAAACAGAAAGTTAAGCGATATATACATTTTTAATAGAAATTAGGACTGTGTTTTTGTACTTGGCCGAGTCCTCGCTTGTAAAACCATGGCGAAATATTTGATGTAGTTAGTAGTGACTGAAAGCATTTATGTATAACTAGAAGCACCTGAGCGTTTTCCAAAAAAAATACCGGGGTAGCTACTTTCTCAAAATATGGACTTTTGAGGTTTTTTTGGCTCAGCATCGTTAGTACATTCGAGCCTTATACGTAAAAAAAGTGTCCCAATTTTTTTTTCCATTACGTCATCATTTTGCATAGTGTTTGTATGAACGTGACGTAGTGGAAAGACAAAAATCCCATACAAATTTTGGGACACTTTTTTTTACGTATAAGGTTCGAAAGTAGGTACTAACGATTCTGAGCCAAAAAAACCTCACGAGTCCATATTTTGAGAAAGTAGCTACCCCGGTATTTTTTTTGGAAAACGCTCACCTCGCAACTTTGTTTGCAAATAGTCCGCTGGATGGCGCTGCTCACTTATCATAGAAGTCCTACTTCTCGCTGGTATTGAGTTTTCTCCCAACCATGATGCCGAGTTGCAGGAATTTGATAATTAAGGAAGGAACTGAGATCATGGTCAGAAACACATTATCCAGCTGTTAAACTAGCATGGTTTGAGCATATTTTATTACTGAATATTTAATCTTAAATCTAATAATTTTAACCGTTTTTGAGTTATTGCCGATAAACTGCGATTCTCAACAAAAGGACGTAATTGCTATGAAGACACGCTCTTTTGTTGGTGTACTTTTTTACATAGAATTTTTACCCGGCTACGGCAAAGCAAAAATAAGGATTATAATTTTAGTGCAGTATGTATACATAAATGTATGTATGTTCGTTTGTTCCCTCGTAACTCAAAAATGACTGAACCGATACAAACGTGTCGGGTATCGTTAGATTTGTCTTGATTGGGCGCAGGTTGTAGGCTAGTCAGTTGGAACCAAAAATTAAATTAGGGACCGTGATCCCAAAAAGTAAAGGACTAAAAATCATCAAATTCCTCTTGCTTTAGTTTCCTAATGTTGCCACATATATATATGTAGGATTGAAGTTAATAACGGCACGCAATTTAAATGTATTAAACTTTATTTCTGAGCACATAATCACATTTTGTAGTATTTCTTAAGTTAGCGTTGCAGAAAACGTCCCACTCCGTCACAACCGCCATCTTATAAGACCGAACAAATTTGTTCTCCTCTCATTCGTTCATTCACAGACCACAGATATGTTTGCAAACCTACACTCGGCCATCCTACGCACATGCATGTCCTCAGGCATACTGCTACTAATGTAATAACAGCTTAAAACCAAGTTAAACAAAACAAATTAATCAATATCATTACTGACTAGCTCAGTTATGATAATAATCAAACAAACTAGTTATAATAATCAAAATAATGACATGTTGCAATCACTATAAAATAAAGAAAAAACAAATATAAGACTATCATGAAGTGATAGAATGACAGACATCATAATAAAGTTATGTGGGCCAGGGGTTTAAATAGTCTGCCGCTGATGTTGCAGTATGGTTTAGTGACTCGCCTGAGCAGTTTAACTCCATGACATTATTCAACTTCATGGGGACAACATCATATGGTTCTGGCACCTTGAGCTTCATCCTCTTTATCCTGACATCCTGAAACCATGGTTTAGCTTTTTGCTCCACGATGTCTAGGCGCCGTGAGCGCTGCCGCCGGACTACGGGGACGTCATCCTTCACGACGATGCGCGACTCTGTCGGCGCTTCACGCTTCTCCTTTATATGGTATGTTTCCACCAAATGCTCCACAACCTCGAGCTCGAAGGCAGGGTCAGGCACACATGCTACAACATCCGAAGACACACCCATGCCACACATAGAATAGCCTAGCCAACATTTCTCAGGTTTGAACAAGTACACACGATTGTTATTCATTATTAAAGTTACGTTGCGCAAAAAATCATAACCTAATATCATTGCAAACGGCATAACGTCTTTAGGCACCACATGCAGAACTATGTTATCAAAGCGCTCGTCATCAATCACAATGCTTGTTGTCACATAACCTGAAGATTTAACCCGCGCGGCACCAATACCCGTAAGCGATATTTCATTCCGCACAAACTCCGGCGCACGCAATGGCAAGTAAAAGTCCTCCGATATAAGATTAAGATCACTGCCACAGTCTATCAAGCAGTTGATGCTTTGTCCAAATAACGTTACCATTTTCATCGGCTTTCTACTAGAACTCGCGTCGTTGTTTACATCTTGACAGAAATTTGATGTGTTATCGGCGTCACCGGCCATTTTGTTCATGTCGCGATCTGTCAGTGTCATGAAGTTGCACTCGTTCATTGACCGGTTCATTTTGTTCTCGCTCGTCTCATTCCGGTCAGTTAGCAGTGAAGAACCAATCGCGTGATTGCAGTTGCATGATGGGTTCACTCTATGTTGACACGACTCACTCAAGTCATTCACGTGATTGCAGTGGCAAGAATGGTTTACGTCATGATCTAACTCATTCACTTGAACACACATTTGCTTCGGCCAATTGTTGTTGTTTTCAACTTTAGGTATGATTCCCGATGTTGAACATTGCGACGAAATATGCCCAAACCTATTACATCTGAAACACTTTGCACCTTGTTGCTTGTGTGGGCATGCACTAGATATATGATTATTCTCCCCACAGCTGTAGCACTTCTTATTAACTGGATTTTCGGCGAATCTTGGTTTATAGTTCCTTCCTTCGTTGAGTTGCGTAGGCTGAATTGACTTCATCTTTTCCTTAATAGCTTCGTAAATTTTAAGTTTTTCTTTCAGCTCGGTGTATGATGTGACCCCGTACAACATCATTTTGTTAGTTTCCAGATCCTGAATGCCATCCACAATGTACTTAATAGCAATATAATCCGGCATTTTACCTCGTTTACCTAATTCCCGCATGATGAGTAGATAGTCAAGACAACTTTCATCCTTCTCCTTTCTTCTAGCAGACATGATTTCATGGATAGTTTTACTGTCCAGAGTGTCAGGGAATTCCTTGTGCAGCGCTTGTTTCAAGGTTCTCCACGTCTTAAACGGGCGCTCAGCCTTTAACCACAGCGCTGCCGTGCCCGTCAGGCTCCGTCTGGCGATGATGAGTTGTTGCATCTCCGTCCATTGGAATATTTCAGCGTTTTCATCAATGTCCTGGGTGAACTGCGAAACTGAGTAAGCCGTATCCTGCCCGCTGAACTTTTGTACAAGGTCGTCCGTGTACATCATGCTGTTGGTCGGTGCCGCCATTGCCCGTGCCACCCCCGCTTCGTCTAAATCGTGCGACATCTTCTCGTCTTAGTGTTAATCGCTGCCTGGACACCGTCGTCGTTGATCCAGTGGCCGCGATTGAAGCGTCTTCGTCGTTATTTTGTGAATCACCGTATTCACAGCATGCACGAGTAACCTCCTCGTTACACGTGTCGTCGTCGTCGTCGTTGGATCTCGATCCCGGTCGTGCCCCCAATTGTAGGATTGAAGTTAATAACGGCACGCAATTTAAATGTATTAAACTTTATTTCTGAGCACATAATCACATTTTGTAGTATTTCTTAAGTTAGCGTTGCAGAAAACGTCCCACTCCGTCACAACCGCCATCTTATAAGACCGAACAAATTTGTTCTCCTCTCATTCGTTCATTCACAGACCACAGATATGTTTGCAAACCTACATATATATATTTATATTTTTAACCCCATTTTTCAGAGGTCGCTCTGCGAACTTAGCGTAGTCCGACTATACCGACATCGAAGATTCCGAAAGACTTGAGGAGTAATGGATTTTTTTCTAGTAACTAAATGATCTGAGCCTTGGTATTGTTTTCCTAAGTCTCAGAACTCAGGATTAATATTGATTGTAGATATACATAATTATGAGTGAAGAAGGTACTGAGAAAGGTTAATAAGTAACTACCCACCTTGTAGTCCCATATGCAAAAGCCTATCTCTAGCTGCTGACAGGGTCCTGTAGACAGCAATTACGGGTTCATTTCACGAGGAACGAGCCGACAAACACCGACGATGCATATGCAAGTGTATGTAAATGCGTCATGGAACTTGAGGCAGGAAGGTTCTCGTCGAGATCACACGGCAAATAACATAAGTTTCGAAACGTCAACATAGTTAGAATTGGCACTCGTCTAAGAGGCCTTAGAAGTATAAAATGCTTATCATTTTAGGCTATTTCCTCTGATACAAGACGAGTCTTAATGGTTTTCGAGTCTACTTTGTCGTTGAGATCATCGTTTCCTCCGATCCCTACTGTTTAAAATGAACACAAATCCATTATACAGGGTAGATATGAGCGCCGATGGGCAATTGGTCGGCGGCGGCGCGCCGATGAAAATCGGTCGGCGGCGGCGGCGTCGGCGGCGTCGGCGGCGTGACCTTGACTTTCCCCGGAAAAGAAAAATACCTACAGTTTTTCATAGAAACACTTTTTATAATGAAGCAGTTCTAAGTGTAATCAACTATTTAATGAATTAAATAGTTTTTACGTCAAACCTGGCCATAAAGTGGCAATTACTCCTGAAAAATCCCACTTTCTGGCCTGGGAGAGCACCCGGTGCAAAGGTGCCCATCACACTCGCTGAATGGCAATAGACATAGACAACCTCTGCACCAAGTACGAACCCGCGCGAGGATCGGACCCCCTTTCCACAATTCGTCGCGCTACCTCTCTAATAAAAGCTTTAACCTACGACCCCCAGCACCCTCTCGTCTCAAAAGCAAGAGGCACAAAATAATATGCATTGGCCAGGGCTAAGTATTTGTCCAGTTTTCGAGCTGCGGCAAAATCTGCTGCCGCACCAGCTGTCCGCACCGTTCGGCTGAGGTGTGAAGCGGTGAAAGTGCTGACGCATGTGGCGTCCCAGAGGACACATTTCCCCTTCTGCCACGACAGCAGAGTGAGCCCGTCTGGCCTTTTGCCATCGGTGCGACAGAGACCAGGTGGATCTAGGACACATGGGATGTTTGTGGATATTAAGGCCCTATGTAATTAAGAGCGTGGTGGCGAGGAAATCTGCCTGAACAGCGACAACAACTTAACGCGTGATGGCCATTCGCTTCCATCTTGGAACCGCAGATGCATTTATGAGGAACACAAACATCGCAGCCCAGGCGGAGAGCTACCGCCACCCGCATCGAGTCATTATCAAGGAGTGTTCCGAGATGAGGAGCAGGCAAAGCCTGCAACCACGCTCCTGCCTCTGCCCTTGACACCGATCAAAGTCTAGCCAAATCCACGCCTGTAGCTACACCTGTAGCTACACCTTTCGAGTGTATCCTTGCCCCAACATCGTCCCACAGCCGTTGCACTTGCGGAGCCTCGGACACGGCTGCACTCGGGAACCTTGCTTCCCATTTTGCCAACGCGTCATCAACAAAAGGAATTGTGGCACTGTTTCCTTGACAATTTAAACTTTTAGACACCAGGCCACAAACCCCAAGTGCCGAGGCCAGAAAGGCTGGCAAACCTACGTCCCCCGCACGCCGCAAACCCAGGCCCCCGTTACGTACGGGCAAAGACGCTTGTATAACCGGCGGCAGGCAGCGGCTATATTCGGTTGCTGGAATAAAACTCACTAGAACAGGCTGGCTTCGTTTACTGCTGTAACTTAAAATCGCTTTCCGTTACACCGCCATACGCATCGATCGATACTACTCCTCTATGACATTTTACAACCCTTCCGTTTCCGTACAATTAAGTGAAATACAAATTAAAACAATGCAAACTATTATCCATTGAGAAACAGTATTACTGGACGTATTAATTAACATTAAGCCTATCTAAAATAATATTAACACTAGCATTTCAATCAACAATTAAACAAAACCATAAAAGTACTTCAACTACTAAACACCAAACCGAACAGAGTTGCCATTTGCAAAATAAATTAGAACAATACTTCCAAGCCGCGAAGGGTTGCCATTATATAGACCCACCAAGGAGTACAAGCATGTACCTAAACCCAAATATCGTGTAACACTCGGCCGTCCTGACTACAGCCGTGTCCCACGGCGATCTTTGAAGGAGTCCGTCGCCGGCATCGTCGAAGTTTTATGAGTGCCTGCGCCTGCCACGGCGGCGCCTCCACCCCGCCAGGAGCCCAGCCCAGATGTTGTAGCCGCAGCTGCGATGGGGCCAGGACGCGCTTCACGTGCCCCATGATTCTCCAACTGAAATAAACAAAGAGTACTGGAAAATCCTGTCACAGAGTCACTGACGTATCCTATATAAGTAGTTCCACCCAAAGCCCGACTAAAGCACACAGCACATAGCGAAATAGATTTGGGAGTAGGCAGGTCTTTAAGAATTAACATTTTCTGCCGGTTTGCACACGGTAAACAAAGCCTGACGTAAACACCGCCAATCGTATAGGTAGCATGCTCGAACACGCAGCATAGGTATGGGTTTACACATGCGAGACCAATCACCGAAGGCACATAGCTAATTTATCGTAGGCACATAGCAAATCCGTGGTAAGCACATAGCGTTTGAGCACACAGCATTTGAGCACATAGCATTGGAGCACATAGCATTGGAGCACATAGCAGCACATAGCATTGGAGCACATAGCATTTGAGCACATAGCATTTGAACACAACGCCCAATTATATGTCAGCACAAAGCAACCCCAATATATACGATTTTCTTAAAATAGTCAGCCTCTCACATCAAAAGATTTATAAGTGTACATCACCTGCATCGGCAGCCAACACGTAGCCGCCTCGTGACCTCGCCGTTGACAGTTGCTGCAGACCAGCAGGCTCCGGCAGTCCTTTCCTTCGTGCCCGGACTTCCGACAGATGTAGCACAGCTTTACGGACGGAGTCCCGGAGGACCGCCGCCACGTACCACCGGCAGCCTCCTCATTTCTGATAGCACCGCTCTCCACACGCTTGTAATTCTCTAGCGAGGACAAGTACCCGTAGTACAGTTCCTCTGCAGTGTCGCACTTGAAAGCTTTAGCATTCGCTCGTAACTCTTGCGGTAAGCCCCTGATTATGCATGAAGTAGTTCCCTCGTCGTCCAGCCTACACTTCTTGATGAGAGATAATTTATCATGAAAATATGACGTCATCGTTTCATTATCGGTCTTCTTACGATCTAACATGACTTCCAATTTATCGACAAAATCGGTCGCCATAGGGAAAGCCCGCATCAAGGCATTCTTCCAATCGTCCCAGGACAAATCATATTCGTCGAGATTATCGTACCAATCACGTGCAGAACCACGTAGCCTCATGTGCATCACATATGACTTGTCAGCATCGCCCCAATTGTAAATGTGCCCTAACTGATCTATCTTATTAAGCCATGCTTTAACGCACAGAGTTTTGGAGCCCGGGTCGAATTTCGGAATCAATTCGGCATCCTGATGCGTAGTCTTCCTCCTTTTACCTGCGCAGCTCGTCTCGAAGTCAGAAAAAAAATTCCACATTTTCTCTTTCACCTTGTCAGTTTCGTATTCACCGGTCTTACGTTTACCTAGGCCGCCGATGTACGGACCCCAACCTGTCATATTTTAGGTCTCCTGGGCGTGCCGCTAGTAATCCCACTTCTGATCTATAACCGGCGGCAGGCAGCGGCTATATTCGGTTGCTGGAATAAAACTCACTAGAACAGGCTGGCTTCGTTTACTGCTGTAACTTAAAATCGCTTTCCGTTACACCGCCATACGCATCGATCGATACTACTCCTCTATGACATTTTACAACCCTTGCGTTTCCGTACAATTAAGTGAAATACAAATTAAAACAATGCAAACTATTATCCATTGAGAAACAGTATTACTGGACGTATTAATTAACATTAAGCCTATCTAAAATAATATTAACACTAGCATTTCAATCAACAATTAAACAAAACCATAAAAGTACTTCAACTACTAAACACCAAACCGAACAGAGTTGCCATTTGCAAAATAAATTAGAACAATACTTCCAAGCCGCGAAGGGTTGCCATTATATAGACCCACCAAGGAGTACAAGCATGTACCTAAACCCAAATATCGTGTAACACTTGACTCCACTAGCCATCAGATAGGGACACATTCAGAATTGCTTCTGTTGTATCCCTCAAAGCGTCGTCAAACGAAGACACTTCATCTCATCTGGGCTTAGCCACGTTGGAGAGGTTCTTAAAAGGTAGGTTATTTTGGGAATCGCGAAGCACATTCTCAGCAGAATCAGGGACCTTGAGCACTGATATTTTTGAGACGCTCTCGGGCGAGCACAAGGAGCCGTTTCCTGGCCTCTATAGCATCTGGAATGGCCGCTGGGAATATTAGAGAGTCCAGGAGGGTAAAAGTGTTGCGAGAAAGCTTTTTGACGCCAGGAAGCAAAGAGTGGAAAGAAAGCAAAGAAGAAGAAGTCGGTCTGCAACAGAAAAATTCACACTTCGTCGCATTAACCTCCAGGCCCATCTCCTTAAGACGAGGAAGCAGCGATTCCAAGTCCTGCTTTACAACTTTCGGCTTCCCCCCGATAGTCCCGTCATCCAGTACCAAATATTAAGGGGTGAATTCAAAGCCAATATTGCTTTATGGATAGCGAGGATGAAGGTTAACCGTCCGAGTGGATCTCCCTGCTGCGCACCAACCTGAGGAAGGAGTCATTGTAGGAAAGATTAGATGGAGAGTGATATACTTGGTAGAGAAAAGGATATAAAGACGGTATCTTGTCCCAGACTTCGCCCAGCAGAACATATCTATAAAACTATAATCTTATGAAAAATTAGCATTTACAAGCGGCTTCGCCCGCGTTGTTCCTGTTACTGTCCCAAGGGAATTATTTACCGGGATATAAAGTATGCTATGTTTCAATCCAGGACTTGGTCTACTTGCATGCTAATTTCAGCTCAATCCTTCCAGTGTTTACCCCGTTACTTAATCACAAATATCTAAATATTCAATCATCTTCACAAACTTTCACATTTATATTATTAGTGCGATACATAACGTAAAGTAATTAATGTAACTGATCAAGAAATATTTCCTTATTTTACACCCAAAAATGCCACTGTGATTTTTTGCTTTACATATTTATGCAATATTTAATCACTTCTAAGCTAACTACATAAATAGTAAACTAGGTAATTCAAATCACGGATGTTTTTCAATATTTTGCTTCATCATGGCAATCTTCTTTAATATCTGTAAAAGTTTACATTCTTTTTATAAAAGATTAAATGCATCTCGATAAATTTTGTAATTTTCGTGGACAAATAGGTTAATTTATAGGATTTAATTGAAAATAAGTTTTGCGGACATCGTTTGTCAACAGTACAGTACTCGTGGCTGGTATGCCCAAAAATGATCGTGATAGGATAATAATAAATAGGACAGGGCGTTTTTTGTCTTTCCAATAATGTAATATAAATAATATGATACGGGATTAATAATAATAATAATGTTTAGGGCACGATATCCTAAAATACTTCAAATACTCACTTTTATGAAGGCTTTTAAAGGTTAGAGCCAGTGCTCATGACAGTTCATGTCTTCGTGCTAAGCTCACGAGTAAACTCGATGTTGAAGTAAGTACTCGGTAATCATAGATTTTGGACGCAGATGTGAAACGGAGATTATTGATTCTCGTTTATTTCGCTATGATTACTGGACTCTGACGACGACGTCATTTTATGACGGGTTTGCCGCGGAGCGCGACTCCAACTAATTGAAATAGATAGTTTCAAAACCAGCGGGAGGCGGGGATCGGCGCGCCGATGAGCCCGCGTCGGCGGCGGCGGCGCGAGATTTTAGCCGGCGGCGGCGGCGCGGCGCGGCGGCGCTCATACCTAATACAGGGTGTCCCTAAAATGCGTTATTTTTTTACGTCATGTGCCCGGTTGTATTGATACATTTTTTTTCACCACCCTTGTTAGAAATCAGTGGTAAAATTTGCAAAGATCTGAAAAATATTTTTTGCTATTCTACTGTGGCCACATCATGAAGAAATTAACAAAAATAGGCATTACGTTCAATAGCATAGTTATTTGGCAACTCATAGCAATGTATACTTCAGACAATTGTGAGAAATTATTAATAATTTTATTAGTCTCCATTGATAACATTTCAAATTTTGTTAGGCCTCATAAGAACTGCGAAAATGAACTGTGAAAATTAATTTTTTTATAATCCAATTGCTAGAATTAAAGAAAAACTAATACTTATAGAAATATTACAAATAGGAAAAAAAACTCTAACTCCTGTATCGAGTAAAACTTTAATTAGAAACGAAACGCGATGGAAATATGGAATTGCCGTTATTAATAATAGGAAAGAGCTTTTGAATTTAAATTCCCTCGGGAGTACTATATAATTCCTTGAAAGTCCTCACGGCAAAACATCAGTTTCAGTGAGTTTCAGTTGAAATTATAGCAAAAGCGTTGATTTTAGGGAATTTTATCGACATTTGTATGGCTATTTTGTCCATACAAATGTCAAATGTGCCTGCCATACAAATGTCAACAGCGCCATACAAATGGCAATATAGTGCCGTACAAAATGTCGATGCTGCCGTACAAATGTTGAAGTTTTGTTTACTTGCATAGTATATTAACATTTGTATGGCACATTTTTTAACGTCACTTGCACCATATTTTTTATTGTTAAAAACCCCACCCGATGACATCGGTATAAATCTAAATTTCCAAAAAAAAAAGAAAATGCCATACAAATGTCGAAAAAACACACTCTCCAAAAATTTACCCACCTAAATAAATTGAATTGATTGAAAATTTTAAAATAGCGAATACTAATACAAAAATATCATATCGATCTACTCTAAATAATTCATCATTTAATAAAAATTAAATTAAAATTTCCTAGTTAGTCCGTATATACCTACTAACTTAAGTACTTTAGCGTGTTGTAGCTCGATGGTTGAGCTCCGTTAAATTATTGGTTTACAATACAAATTGCTTATTAACTCTGAGACAAGACGGTGTATTAGTAATAGAGCGTAACTCATACAAAATTAAAATCCAATATTCAATTCGCTAGCGCTATTAGGTAACAACTATTGAGCGTAGGTACCTGTTTTTTTAAAATGACTGTTAAGATATATATATGTATTATTTTTGTAAAGTTTTTGAGGCATTTTTTTAATGAAACTGTATCTTTTAATTAAGACATAAAAAGAAACTAATATTAAATAAAACCCTACTTTCCTTCCGAGCAAGCTACTACAAATTTTATTTATGCAAATGTAATTTAACGACAACTAAAATAACTAAATATTTTTACTAAAAAAAACCCGACCGTGGTGCACTTTAAAAGTGGATAAAATCCGTCACTTTGTTTAGTTTAACGAACTTCATACCCAGTGACACTTGCGCCATCAAGTCGAATCTAATGATGTATCATTTATCAAAATCGGTTGTGCCGTTGAGTAGTTACGAGCGGACATAGGATCGGACATACATACTTACATACATACAGCCCGAACACATAACCCTCCTTTGGGCTTCACCGCAGTCGGGTAATAAAGCTTCATTGAAGAATAGGGTATTTGCCTGCAGTCAATATTAATTACTTCTCGCTAGCCTTTAAATCTGCTTTCGAAAATTTGCAAAAATTAACTAAACATCACCTATTTAGCCTTATAAACGATTTTTAAAAGACCAAAAACTAAAAATAAGAAGATGATTTGATGTTTGAGTGAAATGACGTCATTTTACTTTTTCCACGTAATACAAATTAAGCAATTCCGGCTCAGTTAACGACCGAGAACAAAATGCACAAATTGATTTATTAAAATACGTCATAATTAACTTTTCCTAGTTTCCTAACAGAATTAAGAAATAACAATTTCGTAGTGTGGGCATCCCTCATGACGTCACGCTTACGTGACCTGTTTGTTTGTTATGACCAATAACTTCAATAATGTGTCAGAATGCATGCAGTTTATTCATAAATTATCGACCAAGATAAGCAAACAGGTAAGTTTTCACTACAAAATTAGATTCAAACTTTTTTCTCTTAACTCTAAGTAGGGTAACCACGATGAGACAAAAAAATATGAATAATTAAAACAGTGATATTAATTAATAAAGATGACTTTAACAACACGAGACCTAGCACAGGGTTTTAGCACCAGGGAGAGGAGTTTAAAAAACATGAGTTGTACAGTAAACGGCCATAAAGAATGCACATCGATCTTTGGAAAGAGGCAATCGGCTAATTTCGACTTCGTATAGCGATATCTGTGTCGCACACACCATGACGTTTGTTTTGTCAGTCGTGGTTCAAATGCGAGAGAGTGTAGTCGCATATCCAAGTCAATATATATATAGAGTTGCTAAAACTTTTACAAAATTAAATTTGTACTATGGCACCTATACGAAAAAAAAAGTAAGCCGTTACTTTGCCAGTCACGCGAAATTATCTACAATGATTATAAATATTTTGTAACTGAAGCCGACCAATTTAAAAAAACATGAGGATGTTAATGTAAGTAATTATTTTAAGAAGGTTCAACAGAGAGTTGCAGATGCCACTGGAATGTCAAGAAGAATTTTGAACAATTTATTAAACGAAGTTGGGACTGGCACTGATACACATTCTAGTGGAACAAAGTTCAGCTTTCCGAAAAATGGGAGACCAAAAAAACAATTTTGTTTAGATATGGACGATTTTGATTATGATGTTGTTCGAAGAATGGTGTACGATTTTCATCTGCGTTACAAAGAACTGCCGACAGTAAAATCATTAAAAGCTAAATTATCTGTTTTACAGCTCTATATATTCCACGTGACATCAAAACAAAACAACAATAAAGTACTTAGTTCTAAATTCAAATTCTGATGAACGAATAATCTAATAATTGATGTACATGGAAATTAGCATTCGTTTCTGATTCGTTTGTATTCGGAAATGCGATGATTGCCGATGTGCATTCTTTATGGCCGTTTACTGTATGACGTTCAATGAAACACCTTGTATGTGAGCGTTTTGACACTTCATGAAAAGTAACTGATTTGATCTGTCAGGAAAGTACCCTATTTTCAAATTCTTATCAGAAAATCGTGGTTTTATTTTGTCTTTTATATGGAAAATACTACTGGTGATCAATACTTTTGGCCGAGGTTTATACTCATAATTTTAAACGCTGGTTATCAATAACCCCAATGCAAAATAATTCCGTGTTGAACTTTGTTGTGTTCAGCACTGGGGATTTTGTAAAATAAATAAATAGTAGATTGTGTCACAAGGGAGCAAAATGATGTATTTACGGCGAGGGCGTACATTGAATCCTGAACGAAGCGAAGGATTCTACAATTGAATCCCGAGCGTAGCGAGGGATTCTAAAGTAGAATCCGGAGCGTAGTGAGGGATTCAAGTGTTAACGCCCGTGGTGTAAATAATTTTGCTACCTTGTGACACATACTGCTTTTCACACCGACTATGAGGAAAATTTAAATACAAACGCTACCTACCAAAATAACGAAAACGAAATATATAGTTAGTCAAAGAGCATCACACATTTTTAATAAAATGAAATGTGAAATTGTTAAATTTACAGTTCCTTATTATTTATAAAACGTTTATTACTTTTTACGGACGGGGCGAATTTACCACTTCCATATTATATTTATGGCCCTCGCCTGCGGCTCGGACCCCAAACACCTGTGGTCTGGGCCATTCCTTATTATCGACTTTATGTAGAGTCGATATGTAGAGTCAATGTAGAGTCGATAATGTAGAGTCGATATGGAGAGTCGATATGTAGAGTCGATATGTAGAGTTGATATGTAGAGTCGATATGTAGAGCAATAATGTAGAGTCGATAATGTAGAGTCGATATGGAGAGTCGATATGTCGAGTCGATATGTAGAGTGGATATGTAGAGTCGACATGTAGAATCGATATGTAGAGTCGATATGTAGAGTCAATAATGTAGAGTCGATAATGTAGAGTCGATATGGAGAGTCGATATGTAGAGTCGATATGTAGAGTTGATATTTAGAGTCGATATGTAGAGTCAATAATGTAGAGTCGATAATGTAGAGTCGATATGGAGAGTCGATATGTAGAGTCGATATGTAGAGTTGATATGTAGAGTCGATATGTAGAATCGATATGTAGAGTCAATAATGTAGAGTCGATATGTAGAGTTGATATGTAGAGTCAATATGTAGAGTCTATAATGTATGGTATGGCAATGGCATATTCTAAGCAGGTTCAAACTAAAAATACCCTGTAGGTAGTCCTTGAACAGAAAAGTATCACTTTGATCCCTCTTATGAGGGATCAAAATACTTTTTTCTGAATAGGAGGTGTGAAAACACACTTTGTATCCGAGTACACGGAGCGGTTGACGTAATAGCGACTATCCCGCCTCGCGGGTAGATTTACAGTAACTCTCGGTCGCTCATGCACCAACCACCCGTATACGAGTACATTTATTTATACTCGTATATATTATCAATCTGCAATTACACATATTATGTGGACGCCACAAACTTAAATTCCAACTTTACAGTATTAAGGCTACAAATAAATTTATTTTTTGGATTGGACCCTTCTTGTTGGTGATAAGCAACGTAAAGTATATCAAACAATATTATGTATGTTGTCCAAACGGAGTACGGGGTGTGTGTGTGTGCGATGTAAATATCAGTAATAGCAAGTCAGAGCTTCATTAAATAAATAAAAATAAAATATTGCAGTCAGGGGCAATCTTACGTAAATCGGTCTAGTCCCAAACTAAACAATGCTCGTACTATGGGTATAATTAACGAGATTCTCACCGTGATTTGTGCTAAGCAATTAGCCAGAACACAGTATTGCAAAGGTATGGTAAAACTTAACTTTAACTACAAATGCAATTGTAACTGCAAATGTAACCCAATTACCACATTTGTTTACTTGAATAAATGATTTATAATTTATTATATTATAAATAAAGATTAGTACTTTGATGATTATTTTTAAGCAATTACTAAACAAAGTGCAATTTTATATAAATATAATGTAAGCCTGTAATCTATTTCTATGAAGAATAGCATAGGCTAAGTGGCATAGAACAAGCAAATTGCGTTTGCCACACAGGCGAGGCCGCACGAAAAAGTATTAATTAAAAAAAAAAGGTTAATAAACGAGTCAAAAATAACTGGCCAAGAGCATGTCGGACCATGCTCAGTGTAGGGCTCCATAGCCGTCACTATAAGGTAAAAAATACGATGTAAAAAAAGTACAACAACAAAAGAGCGTATCTTCATAGAAATTACGTCCTTTTGTTAAGAAGCGCAGTTTATCGGCAATAACTCAAAAACGGTTAATCCGATCTTGTTGAAAATAATTTTCGTCGAAAGTATTACCTAATTGAGCGTTATCTTTGTAATTTTTTTACATTTTTCGGACACACGATTTAGAAGATAGAGGGGGGGGGGCACAATTTTCACAACTTTCGGAGCGATTATTTCCAAAGGTATTCACTTAATCAAAAACATTACTTAAGAACCTTAAAATGTTTTTAAAAGAGCTGTCGAACTATGTACCACACGTTGACATTTTGAGAAAAAAAATTTTTTTAGCTTTTGTTACACGTATGGAGTGCCCCCCCTAGATTTTTTTATTTTTATTATTTAACTACCAAACTTAGTTGCGGCATCTACAAGACATCTATATTCCAAATTTCATCAGTATAGGTCTTGTAGTTTTTGAGTAAAATGCCTGTGACATACGGACGGACGGACGGACGGACGGACGGACATGACGAAACTATAAGGGTTCCTTTTTAGCCATTTTGGCTACGGAACCCTAAAAAACTACAATATTAACATATCTACGATCGCTAAAGCAACATCGAAATTTTTATGAGAATGATTTTGGTAATTTTTTAAATAAAATAGTATTAAATTTATATTCTAGCTCGGTACGAGTGTTAGTACTGAAGTTGAATGTTAATTGGATGAGCGGCGCTAAATTACGGTCAGAGTAAATTGCCGATAACGAGTACCAATTACAATTGCGTCCTCTTAATACAATGAGAAGGAATCGTACTGCTATTGTAAGGACTTGATATTTTAAATGGCATACCCTTATTCGGTAAAATACCGATTTTACGAAATACACTTCATATACAATGCTTCACAGAAACACTTTTAGTGGAATGATTATGTCATAGAAATGCATACCTACTTGGTATAACTTTACTATTAAACATACTTATACTACAACATAATGATTTTATCAGCTAGATTAGGCTAGAAATGCAACCTCAACAGAAACGAACCTGTGCCATAAAAGTAATGTATGGTGAAGAAAAATATGCGAAATGTAATTCTGTGTAGGTACATTTCCGCCAAATAATAGGGAATACAAGAATATTACATATATAGATACAGGAAATCAAAGTACACAGAAAAATTAAATGGCACTCGCCTGTGTACAGACCTCTGGATTTCCGGCCCAGTGACTCAACCATTCGTCCACCGTACACTCAGAAAACGCCCTCAATTCTGCTATCTACCTTGACTTCCGTATCTTTTCCGTTTTAATAGGAATTAACCTAACTTTTTCTGTGTACTTTGATTTCCTGTATCTATATATATGTAACATAAAAATGTGGTGTAAAATTTCCCGCATTAAAAACCAATGAAGAGACAAAAAATGTTTCTTTCATATAAAATACAAGAATATGTCGAAAACTTTTATGCGAAACATTAGTAAACCCTTTGGAATACATTATTTTGATACCTTATTTTAAGTAGATTTTCTCGTTATTTCTGAAAAGCTTGGCGTGCGGTAAGCGAATGGTTATGAATCCATCATTCCTTATAATCGATTGTGCACTCAGGAGCGAAGAATTTTAAAGAAAAATGTAAAGCGCAGTTTTTAAAGGGAGGAAATGGCACCGCCAAGACTAAAAGTTTGTTAGGAAAACTTTAGTTCCAAGTATTAAAAATTTATCAGATTTATATACAATACAAATCGTCAGTGTAAATTTGACTCGCACAGGAACAGTTTCAATTCCACCGTGCAAATTCCAAAAAAAAGTTATTGTTAATATGGTTAAGGTTAACGAAAGTTGATGCGAGGTAAAAGGGTTCCCTCTATGTGGCATAACATTTATTGTCCGAAACTGTTTTAGCATAACAGATGTGGCATAATCGGTTTTCGCCGAATGGTAATGTGGCAGAAACCTTATTAAGCATAATTAGTTACATCCCGAATATGTGTTTGTCTGAAATCAAGTTCGCATACTATTATTATGACCGATTATTTTTACGCATAATTCTATTGTGCAGAATTTTATTCAGCAATTATCGATTGTCCGAGATTGATAGGTTAGGTTTAGGAGAAGTAGGTTATTATAATAATCAAGTGATATAATTCCATTGGACATCATGTTCATTCAGTATAACGATGAACTAATAACATTTAACATCTAGCAATTCTAACCTAACTTAGTAGGTTAGGCTAGAACTTTGATCCCTCACAAATCTCATAATAAAGATCTGTTGCTAAAAACGTTAGGTTAGATTTAGAACTGTGTCCTTACAAAATAAACAATTGATAGAAAAGGGGCTTAGATTAGGTTAAAACATTTGGGCAACTAGAGTTTTGCACGAGTTCTTAGCTATGGAAAGGCCAAAAAAGGGGGGACGGAGGGGCGAAGCCCTCCACAAGGGGAGCTCGGGGGGCGAAGCCCCCCGCAAGAAAAAAAAGATTAGACAGAAAAAGTAGGTTAGGTTAGGTTTGAACTGCGTCCCCCAACAAAACGAACTGCTGGCAGAAAAAGTAGGTTAGGTTAAGTTAGGTTTAGGTTAGGTTTGAACTGCATCCCACATAACCCCCCCAACCAACATCGGGCCTCCCTAGGCCCCGGGGGGGTATGCGTAATGCATTTTCCCACCGTCAAAAAAAAAAAAAAAAAAAAAAAAAAAAAAAAAAAAAAAAAAAAAAAAAAATTAATCCTAAATAATTAATTTTAAAAAAACACAAGAACAATACCTATATCATATAGTTTTACGTAAATGTTGATTATTATTGTGTTGATTAATAAATATATTTTGTACTTACATTCTTTTGAATTCTCTCATACCTATACAGACATAAAATGTGCATTCTAAGTACCTACGTAATAATACCAACAACCCGAGTACGACCCTGGCGCCTTACCTGGGTCGGCGTTAAATCTGTAAAAGCAAAACGCATTATTATTTTTTTGTTTGAAAGCATTTGCCGCCTTATCATTACGGTCATAGAACCGATAATCCGTTGAAAGCTCATAGTATCTAAGTCTTTTCTCTACGGAATACGCACTTGCAGACCGTCGGGCGAATGTGAAATGCAAAACAAATTAAGATCGCAGTTATCTATAACTGCTTTTACACTTTACTGTCTAGTAAATAGAATCTATAATCTAATGATCTTTCAAGGCAGTTACACTTTCTTGACACTATATTCTCGTTATCCTAATTTGTGGTTTACCTCTCAATGCTATTGTATTCTTTAACAGCATTAGCTCAGTTGTCCGGATAAAAACTATAATAAAATTATGCGAATATAGATTCTGCGATAACAGTTTATGCACAAAGCCTAATATGGCTATATACATTATGCCACAAAGAATTATTACGTACAAAATTATGCCACAACAGGGTGAACCGTTGTACTATAACCCCTTAAAAGGAATGTATTTGCCTGTCTCAGAACTGAATCTACGGTACCGTAATAAGTGGACTCTTGAAGTTTTCTCGCATTTTTATTACTATGACCACTCATCATCATTTTAATGCGGAAACGTTCACTGTTGATCAAAAGACTTCCACAACGAACCGTCGCACACTTTTACCTCGGTTCACCCTGTTGTGGCATAATTTTGTACGTAATAATTCCACTTATTACGGTACCGTAGATTCAGTTCTGAGACAGGCAAATACATTCCTTTTAAGGGGTTATAGTACAACTCATTTACAACAAAAAAAGTCATATAGTCTGTCGGAAAATTCTGATTCTGAGATATTTGCGTTATTGGATAGTTTTATATCCAAATTTTCCGAATTTCTTTGAAAATATTAGGTACATGCCTAATTATTTTAATGACCTTAATTCTTTTTGTAAAGTTTGTAGCCTCATTAGAAAGTTAATTAATCAAGGATGTTTTTTTAATAATTTGTACGCTGGGTGTCCTATTTTTTTTTATTTAATCACCGTCTCGCAATGGAGTGATACATTTTGAGTATTTTTTATGCGAAATTTATTAATTCTCATAAATTTTGCAATATTTTATGAATTATTTGTCATGAACTAAAATAGTTGACATCTTAAATTTTGGAAAATACCAAACAAATCACAAAATAACTGAAAACACAATTCTTTTCAATGAAATTCGGCAAATTGAATTCGCCAATATCTCAGAAACTAATAATTTTCTGACAGAGTACTATATGACTTTTTTTGTCGCAAATATAACCCCTTAAAAGGAATGTATTCAATATCCAAACACCCTGTATTACTAATTTAACTAATAATATAAAATTCAGTACTAATACAAAATAAGCAAATAGAATAGATACCTAATCCTAATTTGTGTACCTAAATCAACCATAATATTCTCAAACTCAAATTAACATTGGAATACAGTCTAAATCTATTCACGATTTACCTAAGTTGAGTTTAATATTATATTTCTTGTAGAGTAGGGTAAGTGTACCCACGTCAAAAGAGTTCTCACTTTCCATCATGTTCTATAAAACACCCTTTGAAATTTACTTTACACAAAATATCACCTTTCTTATATCTTCTTCGTTTGGCTATAAAGTTAACGGATCTATTACGGTTATATAACAAAACGTTTATTATAGGATTTATAAGTGTAGATAGTCATTCACACATCTCTGTCTCTGTGTTTAACAATCAAGATTAGAAATAGTAATCAAAGCCAATCAGATTGCAGGTAATCCGAAATGTATCGCTGATAGTGTAGAGATATTTAATGTTTAGGTAGGTAAGGTATGCTTTATTATGAAAAGTAGTCTTGGTTATGTTTATAGAATCACCCCACAGCATTATAGCCCTATATATTATTCAGATAAATTCATATGTTACATATAATTGACTTGGAATCCTGAGACAATTACACAATATTAGTGTACAAATATATTTTAATCATAAATAGTTGCGTTTTTCCTAGCCCCATACGCAACACAAACTAGCGGGCGGGAGCAGTAACGTTATACGTCGGGAAAATAGGCTGCCGCGTCTGCATTAATTTCCACTACCATCCACTTACTATCTTGTCTATGGCGCACCCACATCTCTATGTAGACCTGCCGCCCCTCTTCACACGTATCAGTAAACTGGTGATGCAAGGGAGCAAAGAAACATTTGCAGAGGTCAAACTATGTTGGTAAGTTCGAATGTGGTAATGAAAACCGGCTAAAGGATACGAAAGAGAGTGTTGGGACTTTAAACGTAGGAAGTGTTCGCAGGCTTTACAGTCTTGCATACACCTGTAGATGTAAGGCTACGTTAACAATGCAGGAATTATGAAGAACGTTCCCAAGAATATGGGTAACCGGTGGGTGTAGCTAGGGGTATGTACCTAGTACCGGTAACGTTCTGGAGAACTTTGGGATTTTCGGTACAGGCCAATGATAGTACCGGGATTTTCCGGTATTTTCGTTACTTTCGGGACGGGTCTTTAAAAACTCTATGGATACTTCAGTCCGATCAGATTTCGTTGTAATCAGTTAGTTTTTTAATAAAAACGACTACACTTTGCAGTAAAACCACTTTTATTTAATTAATAATCATAATAATTTCACGGAGCAGGCGGTGGAGAGTCGCCGCCGATCGCCGTTACCACGGCCACCGCCACCCATGCTTGGTTGAAATTTAACTCTTAGAATAAGCGATTACAATTGATGTTGGGTACAAGAGAGCATTGCTTGTATGATCAGAAATCTATACCAAATGCATGAAATACAAGCTCGACTTGCTACTATCACATAATTCTTCGACTATTGTTTTCAACGTATTTGATTTTGATCGCTATTGAGAATGAGATAATAAGTTATTAATCGTATCTCGAACGATTTTTATTTTTATCAATTGACTCAAATTACACCAGATTCCAAACAATGGTATTCGCTCAGCTCTACATTTAAAAAAAAGAAGGCGTAGAACTAAATAATGGGTAACGAGTTTTGTATGCTAAGAAAAAATATAATATTCATTATAATGATGGTAAAAAGAGTTTATTTACATAATATTTGCATTAATTTTTTTTTGCTTAAAAGCTGTTAAATAATTAATTTCTATGAACACTGCTAATTTACGTTGTGTGGATGTTATAATGTGTCAAAAGTCCAATCTTACATACCGCACACAATACACGCTTGTTTTTCGAATTAAACGTTTTTTGTTCCCCATTTCTCTCACTATCTAAATTATGATAATCAGCAGAACTCATCATAGTATACCAGAAAAAATAAATTACATGAAAAATGCTGCTTAAATGTTTCCCGTAAGTCTCGAAATTAAGGGGATTTTTATTTTCACGTCCCGGTTGTTTACTCGGCTCAAAATACCGGGAAATCCCGGTACTTTCGGTAGCAAACCCTGGTAGCGACAGACAATTATGTATATTTGTAATTAACGAAACGGATTTCATAGTACAATTGGAAAAATTACACAAGGAAAGGGTATGCACTATACATCGCACGTAATTGGGGGTGAAACGGGCGGCCTCTGCTATTGACAAACTCCACGTTTTCTATTTATAGGTAAGAGTATCAGATGATAGTTTCCAAACACTTGGAGACCACCTGCGGTCTGACATTAATTACGGGATGGCATATAATTATTACACAGCTGAATGTTTCAGTGGCGTGGCCTATTTCTTTCAGACGTCAATAAATAGTATAATTTGGCATATATTTTCTTTTTGTATTTATTTTCCCAAATAAATAAAATAACAAATATTAAAAATTAAAAAAAAAATATAGCCTCCTTCCTGGTATGAAACAGTCAATCCAGTGGGAATCGAATTGTATGAAGGCCATGACTTTAAAAAACTCTCCATTTACTTTATAATATATTTACTTACTTATTTATGTTTATGTACCATATACTAGCTCTCCCGGTGAACTTCATTCCACCCCAGATTTTTTTTTCAGTTTTTTCAAAGTTATTCTTCTATCCGGATAGACAAACCCAAAAAATCAAAAATCATAAAAATCGGTCCACCCGTTCTCGAGTTATAAATGGTGTAAGTAACACGACTGTTTTAAGTATATATGCTTGCTTGGGTTTTCTAATTATTAATGTCGTGGTAATGTCCTCGGAACAGATAGTATGGGATGATATTTCACCATCTCTATCTATCGTGCATCGTATTATTATGACAGTAGAATAGGTATACTCGTAACATGTGTGTATTATGGAGAGTTTTGGAGAGTTGATCGCAATATGGCGTCGGGTGGCCGCGGTAACAAACTGGTTGCAGAACGGATTGATTCGCCACCGCCGGTTTATCTGTGCATTTTGCCTAGAGGTAAGTATGTAGCTGAAAACTAGTTTATATTTTTTTTTGTAAAATTCTTGTAGCTGAAGATCAAGGTAACCGGCAACATTTTGTTTATTACATCAGCATATTTAAGGACTTAATTGAAAGCTGGAATTTTTGCTGTATATATTAATTGGTACCTACCACACAGAACTCGATTTTCACCGACTTGCCTATTATTTAACAATAAAATGTGTTCCTTAACGGTTAAATAATACTAAATATACTAAAATAACCAACTTGATTTAACAATACCTACAATACCTACCTATATATCAAAACTTTTGTGTTGTAGAAGAACCGTGTTACGAGACTTATCTTGTTGCATCTTTTTACATGTAATGTTTTTGATGGGTAAGTATTTGAACTCAATATGCCAGTTGAACTACAAAAGTAACTTTGTAATCGCATGTATTTGTATAGGATTACAACTTATACAGTGCATAGTGAAAAAGAGGAACTGGTGAGTTTCTTCCGGCGCTTCTTCTCACCAGAAGGTCATTACCCGAAGCGCCAAAAGAAAAGAAGAGAAAAGAATATAAGACATGTAAAAGAGCCCTTGAGAGCCTACTTGCAGAAATAAATTATTTTATTTTATTTTATACAGGTTTAAAAGCATTGTAAGTTATTGTTAACTATGTATAGACTACAAAAAAATTATTACGATTCACGATTTAAAATTCACCCTGTATATCTTTGAAAGGTGACTGAAATTGCAATATTTTTAGGTTTTGTATGACTTGATAGGCTAAAAACGAATTATGTCTAAAATGTAGGTTTGCTAGAAGTACCATAATAATAATAATAATAATAACCTACCCACCGGTAGCTTGGGCCCCGCCCCGCTGCCGGCGGCACTCTAGGTTAGGTTTTTTATAATGTGTTTATGTTTTGTAATTTCATTTTGTATTTTACTTTTTATATATATATATAAATTGTAAAAAACCTAACTTAAGAAAATAAATGTATACTGAGATAATAATAATAATAATTTATTCACGAATAATTACAAAATATGACTTATAGACTATAAATACACAAAAATACGAAGCATAAAACGTGCCTGAACTAGGGGGTCCTGTGTTTCAGGCAGAAAAAACGACTAAATAATTTATTAAAATATTCACAATTACTAAATCTAAATGTACACAATTGAAATTTAATAACTAGTAGCTTTTGGTATGCTTATTGACTACAGAAAAAAAGAATAAAAACAGTTACGAGTACCTAAGTTACAAAATTAAAACAAGAATCACTTTATGACTAATAATAACTTCTCTGTATCTTCGTACGACATGCTTTGTAGGGCTTCGCGGAGCATGAGTTTACATTTAACATAATTGAGCGGATAAATGTCAAATTTCGCGTTTAACCTGTTGTATAGGAATGGACCTAAGAAAATAAAAAATCTAGAAGAGAATGCATGTTTCCGGTTTAGCGAGCAAACAATATTTTTACGCCTTTTGTTAGTAGATTGTGTGTTGTATGGCAATGCAGCGTGCTGTTTTAAAACGGTGCTTAGTATAAATAATTGTCGAACTGTTAGGACTTCACATGATTTATACAGCAGGTTAGTAGGGAAGAGGAAAGGACGAAACGTAGAAACCTTCAGAATCGCTCTTTGTGCTCTTTCTAGGTTTAGTAATGTAGTTTTAGCCAGGCCACCCCATGAAGTTATGCAGTAAGAAATCACCGATTGACATAACGCAAAGTAGATTTGTTTCATAAGATGCGCATCTGCAACCGCTCGTAGTTTTTTAAAAACAAATATTAACTTACGTACTCTATTACACAAAGCCTCTACGTGATGCTTAAATGAGAGTGACTCATCAATTATAATTCCTAAATATTTTATTTTAGTCGTAGCAGCTATGTCTGTGCAATTACTGTGGTTATTAGTGAGGTCTTTGCACCATAGAATTCATCATAAGTGAGTCAATCAGTGAGTTTGTAACAAAACTAAGGAAATTTGACGTGCAATAGTTCTTAATAGGGATGTAACGATTCCGATACCGATACCGATATATCGGTATCGCTGATTATTTAGCTAAGATATCGGTATCGTATAGGCAAATTTATGTATCGTTTCATCCTTAGTTCTTAAACTACACGTACAAATTGAATGTTATTGAGAATATATCTAAGTCAAATTATGCCCTAATATATATTCCTGAAAATTCAGGGTTCTAGCTTTATCCAGCACAAAATTACAGGAGGTTGCAAATGGCCTGAATGGCTTCGAGAAAAAGATGGTACGGCCGCATATGTTTTGCTCGACTTGGCGAGGGCACAGCCGTGCCCCCGGATATAAATGCAAGAGTGAGCGTGATGTACGCTTTATCGTTTATTTGCAGAAGGCCGTGTTTAGATCAATTTTTGAGTTTCATAAATAGTGAGCCTTAGGGCAGCAGCCTACCGCACGCCGCCGGAATGAACAGAAATTGTGTACCGGCCGCGATAGCACCGAGTATCCAATCAAACTTTATTGTGCCTTCCTACACCTCAAGCCATCGTCTACGTACAAGTACATTTGAACCGAATTCTGAAACGGCATATTTCTTAGTATCGTTATGTACGAAAAAGCAACTTTCACGATCTGTAAGAGAATAAACTGAAATACTTTTAAACCGGAAAACTAAATTTTGTTACTAAACTAAATACTTTACCACATAACAAATACCAATCTATCATTTTCAGTGCAATAAAAAGATTTACTCACTCGCTGTCTGTAAATAAAACGCGAATGAATGTTTAATGACGTCTGCAACTCCATTAAACGGCTTTTAAACATACGCAAATACTAAGATAATGACCACGTTTAGAACTAAATGCAGAATCGAGTTCCTTAAACATTAGTCCTGTATGAGGGAGGTACGAGGGAGAGCATTATTCATGAAATGAAAACTTCGGTGTTTGTGCGAGAAATATCGCCTGCATTTATATAAAATATCTTAACTTGCTTGGCGCTGTGAGAATTATAATTTCCATTAAACTACGGCGAGTTTAATTATGTTTGGCTGTTAACTAGAGCATAATACGCGTGACTAAATTTGTATTGACTAAATGACTTAAACCAAGTTTAATACTAAATTATAATGAGATACAGCGCTTTGTTCGGGATTTGTATGGCTCAAGAACTTTATGATAGGTGACAGTGGCGAGGCATACGTACAACCCGAATGTCATCGACTGTTGCGCAGTACATTTATTGAGAGATTTGTCTGAGGTTACTGAAAGATGAATCATGTTACTGGAGACCTTCGGTTCAAGTAAGCGCAGATTGCGGTCACTACAGAGTTTGCAG